>JADMNL010000039.1:10000000-20000000 GCA_016271365.2 Neoceratodus forsteri | reverse complement strand
ACTGTTCTACTCCAGCCCTTCCTTGGCTGTCATTTATCCTGGTTCTCCTTGTTATCTGCCCTTCTGCTGAATTCTGCCCTTTTCTGCTTATCCACCTTTTGGACACTAATCTCCATCTTTTGCACTGCTTTGCAGAGATAGCCACTCCTCTGGTTCACTGGTTCCAGACATAGTTGTGGGGATGAGCAGTAGGTACCATCCTTGCTGGCCTAGCACCCCTTTTGCTAGTTTAAATGCTTGTCAATGTAGCATTTAAACTTATCATTGAGTGCTTGGATTCCCTCCAGGATGGATGCAGGTCACGGCTTGAATAAACCTCCATCCTCTCAGATGGGTCCCCAGTCACCAATGACACCAAATCTCCTCACAGCGCCTAGTTCTTCAAACTATGAGTTAAAGTTCCTGGTGCATGCACTCCCATGCCTCCCTTGCCTCTCACAGGTAGTACTTATGAAAGTGACAGAAGTAGCTACTTGATTGAGACCCTCCCAGTTTCCTAAACTCTTCCTGCAACTTCCTTTGGCTCCCCATTTGCCAAGTCATTAGTAACTAGGTGGATAATGACATCCAGCTCACCCTCCTGTCTTGCCTTCCCAGTGATCCCCAGTATCTTTCCTTCCATCCTCCTCCATGCCGCGGGTAACCTGGGTAGGCACCTCACCTCCTGTCCTCCTCCTGTGTTCCTAGCTGATCCTCTTATGATGGAGAGTCCCCCACCAGGATCTCCGCTCCTCCTCCTCTGGGGTCCACTGCTTTCCCACTGAGGTCACCTCCTTGCCTAATCTCCACATCCTTCCTTCCACTTCCTGGGTACCTCTATTTGGTTGTCCTCATTTGCCAGCGTGGCATATGAGTTCTTGAGAGGAATAGGATCTGGGATGAGCCTCTGCCTGACAGCTCTAACCCTCCTGAGCCCACTGTCATCCAAGTGCTCTGCCTCGGCATCCTTTGAGGCAGCTGCATTGACTGGGTGGTTCCTGGACAGGGGTGATGGTACCCCGACCCAGTTTACTTCCGGGCCTGAGTCTGGCTACCTCATCCCAGTCCTGTAGATGCATGCAGATAGGCAGCACCTCAGTGTCCAGAAGGTCTGGTCTGAATATGGCTGCCCCACAGCCACTGTACGTACCAACTCTACATTATACTGCAATCCCACTCATCTGCTACTGAAGCTTCTTAGTTCTCTTTTTATTTATTTACAGTACTAAAAAATCCTGTAACTGATCCTCAGATATATATTTTTTAAGGAAAAAAACCAAATAAATAAATGAGTCAAAACACTTGTCGTGCTGGAGAGTGGTCTTCTTCCCGCTTATGCCCTCCTACGCCACACCTCTTACTATACCTGTGTTTAGCCCTGCCAATCAGGGCCTATCAGCATAATTGAAAAGAGTTGGGAAGGTGGAGGGGCGTAAAAATTTGCAGCAATTAAAGACACAGCAGAATTACACCACCACTATTTTTAAATTTTCAACAGCCCAAAAACAATTATAAGTAAAGACAATAAGAAAGAAAGTATGAGTGTCACTGTAGTTTACAATCTAAGTTTAAAAGAAAAATACCAGTTACCAGTTACCTGAAGCACAGAATTGAATATGTTTCCTTCCTTCACCTTCTGGCTTCTTCTGAGAAGATGAACTTCTGTTTGCTGCTTCTAACTGTGACTAATCCCACCTCCAGTTATCACGTAGCTGGAGGTCAGAGGCCAGACAATTAACACCCTTCACCCAGCTACAGGACAGTCAGACAAGCCAAGATAAAATTTGCAGCAACTAAAGACAGCACAGAATTACACCACCACTATTTTTAAATTTTCAACAGCCCAAAACAATTATAAGTAAAGACAACACAGAAAGAAAGTATAGTGTCACTACAAGCCTACAATCTAAGTTTAAAAGAAAATACCAGTTACTCTTGAAGCACTGAATTGAATAATGTTTCCTTCCTTCACCTTCTCAGCTTGAGAAGATAACTGTTTGCTGCTTTAACTGTGACTAAGCCTCACCTCCAGTTATCACGTAGCTGAGGTCAGAGGCCAGACACCAACACCCTTCACCCAGCTACAGGACAGTCAGACAAGCCAAGATAAAATCTGCAGCAATTAAAGACCAACAGAATTACACTACCACTATTTTTAAATTTTCAACAGTCAAAAACAATTATAAGAAGACAACACAGAAAGAAAGTATAGTGTCACTACAAGCTTACAATCTAAGTTTAAAGAAAATACCAGTTACCAGTTACTCTGAAGCACTGAATTGAATATGCTCTTCCTTCACCTTCTGGCTTCTTCTGAGAAGATGAACTTCTGTTTGCTGCTTTAACTGTGACTAAGCCCCACACCTCCAGTTATCACGTAGCTGAGGTCAGGAGACAGACACCAATAATCTTCACCTGCAGCCATACAGGACAGTCAGACAAGCCAAGATAAATTTGCAGCAATTAAAGACAGCATCAGAATTACACCACCACTATTTTTTAAATTTCAACAGCCCAAAAAAATTATAAGTAAAAGACAAATAGAAAGAAAGTATAGTGTCACTACAAGCCTACAATCTAAGTTTAAAAGAAAATACCAGCTACTGTTACTCTCAAGCTAACTGAATTGAATATGTTTCCTTCCTTCACCCTTCTGGCTTCTTCTGATAGAAGATGAACTTCTGTTTGCTGCTTTAACTGTGACTCAGCCCCACCTCAAGTTATCCACGTAGCTGAGGTCAGAGCCCGAACAATTAACACCTTCACCCAGCTTTACAGGACAGTCAGACAAGCCAAGATAAAATTTGCAACAATTAAAGACAGCACAGAATTACACCACCAATTATTTTTTAAATTTCAACAGCCCAAAAACAATTATAGTAAAGACAACACAGAAAGAAAGTATAGTGTCACTACAAGCCTACAATCTAAGTTTAAAAGAAAAATACCAGTTACCAGTTACCTGACACTGAATTGAATATGTTTCCTCTTCACCTTTCTGGCTTCTTCTGAGAAGATGAACTTCGTTTGCTACTTTTAACTGTGACTAAGCCCCACCTCCAGTTATCACGTAGCTGAGGTCAGAGGCCGACACTAACAACCTTCACCCAGCTACAGGACAACAGACAAGCCAAGATAAAATTTGCAGCAATTAAAGACAGTACAGAATTACACCACCACTATTTTTTAAATTCTTTCTTTAAATAGCCCAAAAAACAATTATAAGTAAAACAACACAGAAAGAAAGTATAGTGTCACTACAAGCCTACAATCTAAGTTTAAAAGAAAAATACCAGTTACTCTGAAGCACTGAATTGAATATGTTTCCTTCCTTCACCTTCAGCTTCTTCTGAGAAGATGAACTTGTTTGCTGCTTTACTGTGACTAAGCCCCACCTCCAGTTATCACGTAGCTGAGGTCAGAGGCCAGACAACAACACCCTTCACCCAGCTACAGGACAGTCAGACAAGCCAAGATAAAATTTGCAGCAATTAAAGACAGCACAGAATTACACCACCACTATTTTTAAATTTTCAACAGCCCAAAAACAATTATAAGTAAAGACAACACAGAAAGAAAAGTGATAGTGTCACTACAAGCCTACAAATCTAAGTTTAAAAGAAAAATACCAGTTACTCTGAAGCACTGAATTGAATATGTTTCCTTCCTTCACCTTCTGGCTTTTCTGAGAAGATGAACATCTGTCTGCTTTAACTGTGACTAAGCCCTCCAAGTTATCACGTAGCTGAGGTCAGAGGCCAGACAATTAACACCTTCACCCAGCTACAGGACAGTCAGACAAGCCAAGATAAAATTTGCAGCAATTAAAGACAGCACAGAATTACACCACCACTATTTTTTAAATTTTCAACAGCCCAAAAACAATTATAAGTAAAGACAACACAGAAAGAAAGTATAGTGTCAACATAGTTCTACAATCTAAGTTTAAAAGAAAAATACCAAAGACCAGTTACTCTGAAGCACTGAATTGAATATGTTTCCTTCTTCACCTTCTGGCTTCTTTCTGAGAAGACGAACTCTGTTTGCTGCTTTAACTGTGACTCAAGCCCCACCTCCAGTTATCACGTAGCTGAGGTCAGAGGCCAGACAACCAACACCCTTCACCCAGCTACAGGACAGTCAGACAAGCCAAGATAAAATTTGCAGCAATTAAAGACAGCACAGAATTACACCACCACTATACATTTTTAAATGCTTCAACAGCCCAAACAATCAATAAGAAGTAAAAGACAACACAGAAAGAAAGTATAGTGTCACCACAAGCCCAGCAAATCTAAGTTTTTTTTCAGTGCTGAAAAATAATGCCATTTGAAGCACTGAATTGAATATGTTTCCTTCCTTCACCTTCTGGCTTCTTTTTTCTGAGAAGATGAACTTCGTTTGCTGCCGATAACTCGTGACTAAGCCCCACTCTCCAGTTATCGACGTAGCTGAGGTCAGAGGCCAGACAACCAACAATCTTCACCCAGCTATTAGTGACAGTCAGACAAGCCAAGATAAAATCTGCAGCAATTAAAGATCAGAACAGAACTACACCACCACTATTTTTTAAATTTTCAACAGCCCAAAACAATTATAAGTAAAGACAACACAGAAAGAAAGATAGTGTCACTACAAGCCTACAATCTAAGTTTAAAAGAAAATACCAGTTACCAGTTACTCTGAAGCACTGAATTGAATATGTTTTCCTTCACCTTCTGGCTTCTTCTGGAGAAGATGAACCTCTGTTTGCCGCTTTAACTGTGACAAGCCCCACCTCCAGTTAATATCACGAGGCTGGAGGTCAGAGGCCAGACACCAACACCTTCACCCAGCTACAGGACAGTCAGATGTCAAGATAAAATTAGCAACTAAAGACAGCACAGAATTACACCACCACTATTTTTTAAATTTCAACAGCCCAAAACAATTATAAGTAAAGACAACATAGAAAGAAAGTATAGTGTCACTATGTTTCAGCACAATCTAAGTTTAAAAGAAAATAACAGTTAACAGTTACCTTAGCACTGAATTGAATATGTTTCCTTCACCTTCTGGCTTCTTCTGGAGAAGATGAACTCTGTTTGCTGCTTTAACTGTGACTAAGCCCCACCCTCCAGTTATCACGTGAGCTGAGGTCAGAGGCCAGACACCAACACCCTTCACCCAGCTACAGGACAGTCAGACAAGCCAAGATAAAATTTGCAGCAAATTAGAACAGCACAGAATTACACCACCACTATTTTTAAATTCTCAACAGCCCAAAAACAATTATAAGTAAAGACAACACAGAAAGAAAGTATAGTGTCACTACAAGCCTACAATCTAAGTTTAAAAGAAAAATACCAGTTACCAGTTACTCTGAAGCACTGAATTGAATATGTTTCCTTCCTTCTCACCTTCTGGCTTCTTCTGAGAAGATGAACTCTGTTTGCTGCTTTAACTGTGACTCAAGCCCCACCCTCCACAGTTATCACGTAGCTGAGTCAGAGGCCAGACAATTAACACCTTCACCCAGCTACAGGACAGTCAGACAAGCCAAGATAAAATTTGCAGCAATTAAAGACAAGCACAGAATTACACCACCACTATTTTTAAATTTTCAACAGCCCAAAACAATTATAAGTAAAGACAACACAGAAAAGAAAGTATATAGTACCATGCCTCTACAATCTAAGTTTAAAAGAAAAATACCAGTTACCAGTTACTCTGAAGAACTGAATTGAATATGTTTCTCCTTCACCTTCTGGCTTTTTCTGAGAAGATGAACTTCTGTTTGCTGCTTTAACTGTGACTAAGCCCCACCTCCTCCAGTTATCACGTAGCTGAGGTCAGAGGCTGGACAATTAACACCCTTCACCCAGCTACAGGACAGTCAGACAAGCCAAGATAAAATTTGCAGCAATTAAAGACAGCACAGAATTACACCACCACTATTTTTTAAATTTCAACAGCCCAAAAACAATTATAAGTAAAGACAACACAGAAAAAGAAGTATAGTGTCACTACAAGCCTACAATCTAAGTTTAAAAAGAAAAATACCAGTTACCAGTTACTCTTAAAGCACTGAATTGAATATGTTTCCTTCCTTCACCTTCTGGCTTCTTCAGAAGATGAACTTCATTTGCTGCTTTAACTGTGACTAAGCCCCACCTCCAGTTATCACGAGCTGAGGTCAGAGGCCAGACAATTAACACCCTTCACCCAGCTACAGGACAGTCAGACAAGCCAAGATAAAATTTGCAGCAATTAAAGACAGCACAGAATTACACCACCACTATTTTTAAATTTTCAACAGCCCAAAACAATTATAAGTAAAGACAACACAGAAAGAAAGTATAGTCATCACAAGCCTACAATCTAAGTTTAAAAAGAAAAATACCAGTTACCAGTTACTCTGAAGCAATCAATTGAATATGTTTCTCCTTCACCTTCTGGCTTCTTCTGAGAAGATGAACTTCTGTTTGCTGCTTTAACTGTGACTAAGCCCCACCTCCAGTTATCACGCAGAGGCTGGAGGTCAGGAGGCCAGACAATTAACACCTCACCCAGCTACAGGACAGTCAGATACAAGATAAAATCTGCAAGTAAATTAAAGACAGCACAGAATTACACCACCACTATTTTTAAATTTTCAACAGCCCAAAAACAATTATAAGTAAAGACAACACAGAAAGAAAGTATAGTGTCACTACAAGCCTACAATCTAAGTTTAAAAGAAAATACCAGTTACCTGATCTGAAGCACTGAATTGAATATATTTCTCCTTCACCTTCTGGCTTCTTCTGAGAAGATGAACTTCTGTTTGCTGCTTTAACTGTGACTAAGCCCCACCTCCAGTTATCACGTAGCTCAAGGTCAGAGGCCAGACAATTAACACCTTCACCCAGCTACAGGACAGTCAGACAAGCCAAGATAAAATTTGCAGCAATTAAAGACAGCACAGAATTACACCACCACTATTTTTTAAATTTTCAACAGCCCAAAAACAATTATAAGTAAAGACAACACAGAAAGAAAGTATAGTGTCATCCAAGCCTACAATCTAAGTTTAAAAGAAAATACCAGTTACTCTGAAGCACTGAATTGAATATGTTTCCTTCCTTCACCTTCTGGCTTCTTCTGAGAAGATGAATCCTCTGTTTGCTGCTTTAACTGTGACTAAGCCCCACCTCCTCCAGTTATCACGTAGCTGAGGGTCAGAGGCCAGACAATTAACACCCTTCACCCAGCTACAGGACAGTCAGACAGCCAAGATAAAATCTGCAACAATTAAAGACAGCACAGAATTACACTACCACTATTTTTTAAATTTTCAACAGCCAAAAACAATTATAAGTAAAGACAACACAGAAAGAAAGTATAGTGTCACTACAAGCCTACAATCTAAGTTTAAAAGAAAATACAGTACAGTTACTCTGAAGCACTGGAATTGAATATGTTTCCTCCTTCACCTTCTGGCTTCTTCCGAGAAGATGAACTTCTGTTTGCTGCTTTAACTGTGACTAAGACCCCACCTCCATTATCACGAGCTGAGGTCAGAGGCCAGACAATTAACACCCTTCACCCAGCTACAGGACAGTCAGACAAGCCAAGATAAAATTTGGCAGCAATTAAAGACAGCACAGAATTACACCACCACTATTTTTTAAATTTTCAACAGCCCAAAACAATTATAAGTAAAGACAACACAGAAAGAAAGTATAGTGTCACTACAAGCCTACAATCTAAGTTTAAAAGAAAATACCAGTTACCAGTTACTCTGAAGCACTGAATTGAATATGTTTTCCTTCTACCTTCTGGCTTCTTCTGAGAAGATGAACTTCTGTTTGCTGCTTTAACTGTGACTAAGCCCCACCTCCAGTTATCACGTAGCTGAGGTCAGAGGCCAGACAATCAACACCCTTCACCCAGCTACAGGAGCAAGATCAGACAAGCCAAGATAAAATTTGCAGCAATTAAAGACAGCACAGAATTACACCACCAATATTTTTTAAATTTTCAACAGCCCAAAAAACAATTATAAGTAAAGACAACACAGAAAATAGTAGTATCACTACAAGCCCACAATCTAAGTTTAAAAGTAAAATACACAGCTACCAGTTACTCTGAAGCACTGAACTGAATATGTTTCCTTCCTTCACCTTCTGGCTTCTCCTGAGAAGATGAACTTCTGTTGCTGCTTAACTGTGACTACTAGCCCACCCTCCAGTTATCACGTAGCTGAGGTCAGAGGCCAGACAATCAACACCCTTCACCCAGCTACAGGACAGTCAGACAAGCCAAGATAAAATTTGCAGCAATCAAAGACAGCACAGAATTACACCACCACTATTTTTTAAATTTTCAACAGCCCAAAAACAATTAAGGCAAAGACAACACTAGAAAGAAAGTATAGTGTCACTCAAGCCTACAATCTAAGTTTAAAAGAAAATACCAGTTACCTTGATAGCATGAATTGAATATGTTTCCTTCCTTCACCTTCTGGCTTCTTCTGAGAAGATGAACTTCGTTTGCTGCTTTAACTGTGACTAAGCCCCACCTCCAGTTATCACGTAGCTGAGGTCAGGAGGCCAGACAATTAACACCCTTCACCCAGCTACAGGACAGTCAGATGTCAAGATAAAATTTGCAGCAATTAAAGACAAGCACAGAATTACACCACCACTATTTTTTAAATTTTCAACAGCCCAAAACAATTATAAGTAAAGACAACACAGAAAGAAAGTATAGTGTCACTACAAGCTTCATAACTAAGTTTAAAAGAAAATACCAGTTACTCTGAAGCAATTGAATTGAATATGTCTTCCTTCACCTTCTGGCTTCAGAAGATGAACTTCTGTTTGCTGCTTTAACTGTGACTAAAGCCCCACCTCCAGTTATCACGTAGCTGAGGTCAGGAGGCCAGACAATTCAACACCCTTCACCCAGCTACAGGACAGTCAGACAAGCCAGATAAAATACAGGCAATAAAAGACAGCACAGAATTACACCACCACTATTTTTAAATTTTCAACAGCCCAAAACAATTATAAGTAAAGACAACACAAAGAAAGTATAGTGTCACTACAAGCCTACAATCTAAGTTTAAAAAAAAATACCAGTTACCAGTTACTCTGAAGCACTGAATTGAATATGTTTCCTTTCACCTTCTACTATCTTCTGAGAAGATGAACTTCTGTTTGCTGGCTTTAACTGTGACTAAGCCCCACCTCCAGTTATCACGTAGCTGGAGGTCAGAGGCCAGACAATCAACACCCCTTCACCCAGCTACAGGACAGTCAGACAAGCCAAGATAAAATTTGAAGCAATTAAAGACAGCACAGAATTACACCACCACTATTTTTTAAATTTTCAACAGCCCAAAACAATTTACAAGAAAGACAACACAGAAAAGTATAGTGTCACAAGCCTACAATCTAAGTTTAAAAGAAATACAAGTTACTGAGCACTAATTGAATATTTTCATTATTCACCTTCGGCTTTTCTGAAGATGAACTACATTGTGCTTTAACTGTGACTAAGCCCCACCCAGTTATCACGGCCAACTGAGTCAGGAACCAACACCCTTCACCCAGCTACAGGACAGTCAGACAAGCCAAGATAAAACTGCAGCAATTAAAGACAGCACAGAATTACACCACTATTTTTTAAAGACACAGATCCAAAAAAACATATAGTAAAGACAACACAGAAAGAAAGTATAGTGTCACTACAAAGCCTACAATCTAAGTTTAAAAGAAAATACAATTTCAGTTACCTAAGCACTGAATTGAATATTTCCTTCCTTCACCTTCTGGCTTCTTCTGAGATACTTCTGTTTGCTGCTTTAACTGACTAAGCCCCACCAGTTATATCACAAAAGCGGAGGCCAGAGGCCAGACACCAACACCCTTCACCCAGCTACAGGACAGTCAGACAAGCCAGATAAAATTTGCAGCAATTAAAGACAGCACAGAATTACACCACACTATTTTTTAAATTTTCAACAGCCCAAAAACAATTATAAATAAAGACAACACAGAAAAGAAAGTATAGTGTCACTACAAGCCTACAATCTAAGTTTAAAAGAAAAATACCAGTTACCAGTTACTCTGAAGCACTGAATTGAATATGTTTCCTTCCTTCACCTTCTGGCTTCTTCGGAGAAGATGAACTTCTGTTTGCTGCTTTAACTGCGACCTGGCCCCACCCTCCAGTTACCACGTAGCCGGAGGTCAGGAGACCGCCAGACAATTAACAACCTTCTCACCCAGCCACAGGACAGTCAGACAAGCCAAGATAAAATTTGCAGCAATTAAAGACAGCACAGAATTACACCACCACTATTTTTTAAATTTTCCAACAGCCCAAAAACAATTATAAGTAAAAGACAACACAGAAAGAAAGTGATGTCACTACAAGCCTACAATCTAAGTTTAAAAAGAAAAACAGTTACCAGTTACTCTGAAGCACTGAATTGAGATATGTTTCCTTCCTTCACCTTCTAGCTTCTTCTGAGAAGATGAACTTCTGTTTGCTGCTTTAACTGTGACTAAGCCCCACCTCCAGTTATCCACGTAGCTGAGGTCAGAGGCCAGACAATCAACACCCTTCACCCAGCTACAGGACAGTCAGGACAAGCCAAGATAAAATTGCAAGGCAATTAAAGACACAGCACAGAATTACACTACCACTATTTTTAAATTTTCAACAGCCCAAAAACAATTATAAGTAAAAGACAACACAGAAAAGAAAGTATAGTGTCACTACAAGCCTACAATCTAAGTTTAAAAGAAAATACCAGTTACCAGTTCTGAAGCCACTGAATTGAATATGTTTCCTTCCTTCACCTTCTGGCTTCTTCTGAGAAGATGAACTTCGTCATTGCTGCTTTAACTGTGACTAAGCCCCACCTCCAGTTATCACGTAGCTGAGGTCAGAGGCCAGACAATTAACACCTTCACCCAGCTACAGGACAGTCAGACAAGCCAAGATAAAATTTGCAGCAATTAAAGACAGCACAGAATTACACCACCATATTTTTTAAATTTTCAACAGCCCAAAAAGCAATTATAAGTAAAAATACAGAAAGAAAGTATAGTGTCATTCAAGCTCACAATCTAAGTTTAAAGAAAAATACCAGTTACCAGTTACTCTGAAGCACTGAATTGAATATGTTTCCTTCCTTCACCTTCTGGCTTCTAGAAGATGAACTTCTGTTTGCTGTAACTGTGACCAGCCCCGTCTCCAGTTATCACGTGAGCTGGCGGGGCTCAGAGGCCAGGACACCAGAATAACACCTTCACCCAGCTACAGGACAGTCGGTAAGCCAAGATAAAATTTGCAGCAATTAAAGACAGCACAGAATTACACCACCACTATTTTTTAAATTTCAACAGCCCAAAACAATTATAAGTAAAGACAACACAGAAAGAAAGTATAGTGTCACTACAAGCCTACAATCTAAGTTTAAAAGAAAAAATACCAGTTACCACTGAAGCACTGAATTGAATATGTTTCCTTCCTTCACCTTCTGGCTTCTTCTGAGAAGATGAACTTCTGTTTGCTGCTTTAACTGTGACTAAGCCCCACCTCCAGTTATCACGAGCTGAGGTCAGAGGCCAGACAATTAACACCCTTCACCCAGCTACAGGACAGTCAGACAAGCCAAGATAAAAATTTGCAGCAATTAAAGACAGCACAGAATTACACCACCACTATTTTTTAAATTTTCAACAGCCCAACAACAATTATAAAGTAAACAACTTGAAAGAAAGTATAAGTGTCAACACAAGCCTACAATCTAAGTTTAAAAAGAAAATTACCAGTTACTCTGAAGCACTGAATTGAATATGTTTCCTTCCTTCACCTTACTGACTTCTGAGAAGATGAACTTCTGATTGCTGCTTTAACTGTGACTAAGCCCCACACTCCAGTTATCACGTGACTGAGGTCAGAGGCCAGACAATTAACAATCTCTTTCACCCCAGCTACAGGATTAAAGTCAGACGTTATCAAGATAAAATTTGGTGGCAATTAAAGACAGCACAGAATTACACTACCCACTATTTTTAAATTTTCAACAGCCCAAAACAATTATAAGTAAAGACAACACAGAAAGAAAGTATAGTGTCACTACAAGCCTACAATCTAAGTTTAAAGAAAATACAAGTTACCAGTTACTCTGAAGCACTGAATTGAATATAAGCCCTTCCTTCACCTTCTGGCTTCTTCTGAGAAGATGAACTTCTGTTTGCTGCTTGATTGGAACCCAACCTATCACGTAGCTGAGGTCAGAGGCCAGACAATTAACACCTTCACCCAGCTACAGGACAGTCAGACAAGCCAAGATAAAACTTGCAGCAATTAAAGACAGCACAGAATTACACCACCACTATTTTTAAATTTTCAACAGCCCAAAAACAATTATAAGTAAAGACAACACAGAAAGAAGAGTATAGTGTCACTACTAACAAGCTACAATCTAAGTTTAAAAGAAAATACCAGTTACCAGTTACCTGGAAGCACTGAATTGAATATGTTTCCTTCCTTCAGTCTTCTGGCTTCTTCTGGAGAAGAAGGATGAAATTGCTTGCTGCTTTTAACTGTGGTCAAGCCCCACCTCTCCAGTTATCACGTAGCTGAGGTCAGAGGCCAGACACCAACACCCTTCACCCAGCTACAGGACAGTCAGACAAGCCAAGATAAAATTTGCAGCAATTAAAGACAGCACAGAATTACACCACCACTATTTTTTAAATTTTCCAAGAGCCAAAAAACAATTGCCAAGTAAAAGACAACACAGAAAAGAGAGTATAGTGTCACTGAAGCCTACAATCTAAGTTTAAAAGAAAAATACCAGTTAACAGCTAAGAAGCTAATTGAATTGAATATGTTTCCTTCCTTCACCTTCTGGCTTCTTTCTGAGAAGATGAACTTCTGTTTGCTGCTTTTAACTGTGACTAAGCCCCACCTCCAGTTATCACGTAGCTGAGGTCAGAGGCCAGACAATTAACACCCTTCACCCAGCTACAGGACAAGTCAGACAAGCCAAGATAAAATCTGCAGCAATTAAAGACAGCACAGAATTACACCACCACTATTTTTAAATTTTCAACAGCCCAAAAACAATTATAAGTAAAGACAACACAGAAAGAAAGTAGTGTCACTACAAGCCTACAATCTAAGTTTAAAAGAAAATACCAGTTACCAGTTACTCTGAAGCACTGAATTGAATATGTTTCCTTCTTCACCTTCTGGCTTCTTCTGAGAAGATGAACTTCTGTTTGCTACTTTAACTGTGACTAAGCCCCACCTCAGTTATCACGTAGCTGAGGTCAGAGGCCAGACAAATTAACACTTCACCCAGCTACAGGACAGTCAGACAAGCCAAGATAAAATTTGCAGCAATTAAAGACAGCACAGAATTACACCACCACTATTTTTAAATTTTCAACAGCCCAAAACAATTATAAGTAAAGACAACACAGAAGAAAGTATAGTGTCACTACAAGCCTACAATCTAAGTTATAAAGAAAATACAGTTACTAGTTACTCTAAGCACTGAATTGAATATGTTTCCTTCCTTCACCTTCTGGCTTCTTCCTGAGAAGATGAACTCTGTTTGCTGTTTAACTGTGACTAAGCCCCACCTCCAGTTATCACGTCAGCTGAGGTCAGAGGCCAGACAATTACCACCCTTCACCCAGCTACAGGACAGTCAGACAAGCCAAGATAAAATTTGCAGCAATTAAAGACAGCACAGAATTACACCACCACTATTTTTAAATTTTCAACAGCCCAAAAACAATTATAAGTAAAGACAACACAGAAAGAAAGTATAGTGTCACTACAAGCCTACAATCTAAGTTTAAAAGAAAAATACCAGTTACCAGTTACTCTGAAGCACTGAATTGAATATGTTTCCTTCCTTCACCTTCTAGCTTCTTCTGAGAAGATGAACTTCTGTTTGCTGCTTTAACTGTGACTAAGCCCCACCTCCAGTTATCACGTGAGCTGAGGTCAGAGGCCAGACAATTAACACCTTCACCCAGCTACAGGACAGTCAGACAAGCCAAGATAAAATTTGCAGCAATTAAAGACAGCACAGAATTACACCACCACTATTTTTTAAATTTTCAACAGCCCAAAAACAATTATAAGTAAAGACAACACAGAAGAAAGTATAGTGTCACTACAAGCCTACAATCTAAGTTTAAAAGAAAATACCAGTTACCAGTTACTCTGAAGCACTGAATTGAATATGTTTCCTTCCTTCACCTTCTGGCTTCTTCTGAGAAGATGAACTTCTGTTTGCTGCTTTAACTGTGACTAAGCCCCACCTCCAGTTATCACGTAGCTGAGGTCAGAGGCCAGACAATTAACACCCTTCACCCAGCTACAGGACAGTCAGACAAGCCAAGATAAAATTTGCAGCAATTAAAGACAGCACAGAATTACACCACCACTATTTTTAAATTTTCAACAGCCCAAAAACAATTATAAGTAAAGACAACACAGAAAGAAAGTATAGTGTCACTACAAACCTACAATCTAAGTTTAAAAAGAAAAACCTTACCAGTTACTCTGAGCACTGAATTGAATATGTTTCCTTCCTTCACCTTCTGGCTTCTTCTGAGAAGATGAACTTCTGTTTGCTGCTTTAACTGTGACTAAGCCCACCTCCAGTTATCACGTAGCTGAGGTCAGAGGCCAGACAATTAACACCCTTCACCCAGCTACAGGACAGTCAGACAAGCCAAGATAAAATTTGCAGCAATTAAAGACAGCACAGAATTACACCACCACTATTTTTTAAATTTTCAACAGCCCAAAACAATTATAAGTAAAGACAACACAGAAAGAAAGTATAGTGTCACTACAAGCCTACAATCTAAGTTTAAAAGAAAAATACCAGTTACCAGTTACTCTGAAGCACTGAATTGAATATGTTTCCTTCCTTCACCTTCTGGCTTCTTCTGAGAAGATGAACTTCTGTTTGCTGCTTTAACTCACTAAGCCCCACCTCCAGTTATCACGTAGCTGAGGTCAGAGGCCAGACAATTAACACCCTTCACCCAGCTACAGGACAGTCAGACAAGCCAAGATAAAATCTGCAGCAATTAAAGACAGCACAGAATTACACCACCACTATTTTTAAATTTTCAACAGCCCAAAACAATTATAAGTAAAGACAACACAGAAAGAAAGTATAGTGTCACTACAAGCCTACAATCTAAGTTTAAAGAAAAATACCAGTTACTCTGAAGCACTGAATTGAATATGTTTCCTTCCTTCACCTTCTGGCTTCTTCTGAGAAGATGAACTTCTGTTTGCTGCTTTAACTGTGACTAAGCCCCACCTCCAGTTATCACGTAGCTGAGGTCAGAGGCCAGACAATTAACACCCTTCACCCAGCTACAGGACAGTCAGACAAGCCAAGATAAAATTTGCAGCAATTAAAGACAGCACAGAATTACACCACCACTATTTTTAAATTTTCAACAGCCCAAAAACAATTATAAGTAAAGACAACACAGAAAGAAAGTATAGTGTCACTACAAGCCTACAATCTAAGTTTAAAGAAAAATACCAGTTACTCTGAAGCACTGAATTGAATATGTTTCCTTCCTTCACCTTCTAGCTTCTTCTGGAAGATGAACTTCTGTTTGCTGCTTTAACTGTGACTAAGCCCCACCTCCAGTTATCACGTAGCTGAGGTCAGAGGCCAGACAATTAACACCCTTCACCCAGCTACAGGACAGTCAGACAAGCCAAGATAAAATTTGCAGCAATTAAAGACAGCACAGAATTACACCACCACTATTTTTAAATTTTCAACAGCCCAAAAACAATTATAAGTAAAGACAACACAGAAAGAAAGTATAGTGTCACTACAAGCCTACAATCTAAGTTTAAAAAAAATACCAGTTACTCTGAAGCACTGAATTGAATATGTTTCCTTCCTTCACCTTCTGGCTTCTTCTGAGAAGATGAACTTCTGTTTGCTGCTTTAACTGTGACTAAGCCCCACCTCCAGTTATCACGTAGCTGAGGTCAGAGGCCAGACAATTAACACCCTTCACCCAGCTACAGGACAGTCAGACAAGCCAAGATAAAATTTGCAGCAATTAAAGACAGCACAGAATTACACCACCACTATTTTTAAATTTTCAACAGCCCAAAACAATTATAAGTAAAGACAACACAGAAAGAAAGTATAGTGTCACTACAAGCCTACAATCTAAGTTTAAAAGAAAATACCAGTTACCAGTTACTCTGAAGCACTGAATTGAATATGTTTCCTTCCTTCACCTTCTGGCTTCTTCTGAGAAGATGAACTTCTGTTTGCTGCTTTAACTGTGACTAAGCCCCACCTCCAGTTATCACGTAGCTGAGGTCAGAGGCCAGACAATTAACACCCTTCACCCAGCTACAGGACAGTCAGACAAGCCAAGATAAAATTTGCAGCAATTAAAGACAGCACAGAATTACACCACCACTATTTTTTAAATTTTCAACAGCCCAAAAACAATTATAAGTAAAGACAACACAGAAAGAAAGTATAGTGTCACTACAAGCCTACAATCTAAGTTTAAAAGAAAATACCAGTTACCAGTTACTCTGAAGCACTGAATTGAATATGTTTCCTTCCTTCACCTTCTGGCTTCTTCTGAGAAGATGAACTTCTGTTTGCTGCTTTAACTGTGACTAAGCCCCACCTCCAGTTATCACGTAGCTGAGGTCAGAGGCCAGACAATTAACACCCTTCACCCAGCTACAGGACAGTCAGACAAGCCAAGATAAAATTTGCAGCAATTAAAGACAGCACAGAATTACACCACCACTATTTTTTAAATTTTCAACAGCCCAAAACAATTATAAGTAAAGACAACACAGAAAGAAAGTATAGTGTCACTACAAGCCTACAATCTAAGTTTAAAGAAAAATACCAGTTACCAGTTACTCTGAAGCACTGAATTGAATATGTTTCCTTCCTTCACCTTCTGGCTTCTTCTGAGAAGATGAACTTCTGTTGCTGCTTTAACTGTGACTAAGCCCCACCTCCAGTTATCACGTAGCTGAGGTCAGAGCCAGACAATTAACACCCTTCACCCAGCTACAGGACAGTCAGACAAGCCAAGATAAATTTGCAGCAATTAAAGACAGCACAGAATTACACCACCACTATTTTTAAATTTTCAACAGCCCAAAAACAATTATAAGTAAAGACAACACAGAAAGAAAGTATAGTGTCACTACAAGCCTACAATCTAAGTTTAAAAGAAAAATACCAGTTACTCTGAAGCACTGAATTGAATATGTTTCCTTCCTTCACCTTCTGGCTTCTTCTGAGAAGATGAACTTCTGTTTGCTGCTTTAACTGTGACTAAGCCCCACCTCCAGTTATCACGTAGCTGAGGTCAGAGGCCAGACAATTAACACCCTTCACCCAGCTACAGGACAGTCAGACAAGCCAAGATAAAATTTGCAGCAATTAAAGACAGCACAGAATTACACCACCACTATTTTTAAATTTTCAACAGCCCAAAAACAATTATAAGTAAAGACAACACAGAAAGAAAGTATAGTGTCACTACAAGCCTACAATCTAAGTTTAAAAGAAAATACCAGTTACCAGTTACTCTGAAGCACTGAATTGAATATGTTTCCTTCCTTCGCCTTCTGGCTTCTTCTGAGAAGATGAACTTCTGTTTGCTGCTTTAACTGTGACTAAGCCCCACCTCCAGTTATCACGTAGCTGAGGTCAGAGGCCAGACAATTAACACCTTCACCCAGCTACAGGACAGTCAGACAAGCCAAGATAAAATTTGCAGCAATTAAAGACAGCACAGAATTACACCACCACTATTTTTAAATTTTCAACAGCCCAAAACAATTATAAGTAAAGACAACACAGAAAGAAAGTATAGTGTCACTACAAGCCTACAATCTTAAGTTTAAAAGAAAATACCAGTTACCAGTTACTCTGAAGCACTGAATTGAATATGTTTCCTTCCTTCACCTACTGGCTTCTTCTCGGAACACCAAATGCTGAATCTTTTCCATTTGGAGTTGTAAGTTTTTCTGGTGGCAGGCTTTCAAGAAGCTTTGAGAATATCCAGAACCCCTTAGAACAGATGCAAATCTGCATACTCTAACTCTTCAAGAGCCATGCTTTGAGATTGAGTGACCGAAGATTGGGTACCAAATCCTCCGAGAGGAGGTTAACAGGTTGTAATTCCTGGGAAGAGAAAGGGAAAGATGGACTGCCAGAGACAGTAACGAGGTACTAAGGCTGCCTGGCCCAGTCTGGAGCAATCAGAATCACTTTGCAAGGTTGTGACCTTACCTTGACTAGAACCTTGAACAGTAGAGGAAAGGGAGGGAAGGCATAAAGAAATTTCCTTCCCAGTTTAAAATCAGAGCATCCAGAGGGACTGAGCCCAAGACTAGGGGTCTGCAACAAAACAGAGGAAGTTGGTGATTGTCTGGGGCTGCAAAGAGATCTATTTCTGGAGTGCCCCACCTTGAAAAATCACTTTCAACACCAAGGATCCAGAGCCCATTTGTGATGGCCCTGGAAATCCTGCTCAATGCATCTGCTAGACATTGTTCCTTTCCTGGGAGGTGGACTGCTACCAGAAAGGTCTGTAGGAATAAGCCAGGGCCATATTTTCATGGCCTCCGTGCACAATGCCGTGGACTGAGTGCCTCCTGCTTGTTGATGTACCACATGGTAGTAGTGTTGTCCGTCCTGACCTGAACCACCTTGTTCCATACTGACAGAGACAGATTGCAGAGCCAGAAGTGCTGCCCTGAGCTCCAGGAGGTTGATATGAAGAAGGGATTCCTGAGGGGACCACAGCCCTGGGCAAGAGCCCCCAGATGGGCTCCCACCACAAAGGGAAGCATCTGTGGTAAGGACCACAGAGTGAGTCTGAGTGACAAATGGAACACCCTGCCTCAGATTGTCCAGGTCCTGTCACCACTGAAGGGCCTGAATTAGAGTCTGAGTAACAGGAACTAGTTTGGTAAGAGGATCTTTCCTTTGGGACCAAAAGTCCTCAGATGGAACTGAATGTCCCTCATCTGAAACCTGGCACCTGGACCACTGCCGTGGTAGCTGCCATGTGGCCCAAAAGCTAAATAAAATGCCCTGCTGGTCGAGAAACCAGAGGAGGAAGGAAAGAAGGCGCCAGCTGAGAGATGGCTGTTGCCCTTTCCAGAAGAAGAAAAGCTCTTGCCTTGACCATGTCCAGCTCTGCTCCTATAAAGTGAGGAGCTGTACAGGCTCAAGAACTGACTTGGGAAGATTGAGAAGAAACCCAGGAAGTGAGAACTTGCTGGGTAACCTGCAGATCTGACTTGACTTGGTCTGGGGACTGGCCCCACAGACCAATCGTCCAAATATGGAAAGATTTAAATCCTTTTGTCTTAAAAGGCCACCACTACTACTAGGCACTTTGTGAACACCCTTGGGGCTGAAATTAGGCCAAAGGGCATTGCTCTGAACTGATAATGGCCTGAGGGCAATTCGAACCTGAGGTACTTTCTGTGGGAGCACCTGATGGGAATGTGAAAATAGACATCCTTGAGGTCCATGGAGGCTAGCCAGTCTCCTGGCCTTAGAGAGGAAGAATTGTTCCCAGAGTCACCATTTTGAATTTTGACTTAAGTAGGTGCTTGATTAGGTATCTTAGATCTAGGATGGGTCACTACTCTCCTGTCTTTTTGGGTTAAGGAAGTACCTGGAGTACAGACCTTTGCCCCTGTATGGGTGGAACTCTCTCTATGGCTCTTAAGGCCAGTAGAGGCAGAAACCTCTGCCTCTAGAGCAAGGGTTTCTGATGTATTTGCAGGTGGAAAGGATCTGGGTCTCAAGTTTCGAACATTTTGAAACTGAGAACCAGCCCCTAGCTTACAACCTCCAGGACCCACTTGTCTGAGGTAATAGACATCCAGTCCTGGACAAAGTAAGTCAGCCTGCCTCCTACCGGAATGGGATCGAGCCGGTCTGACACATCAGGGTGTCTGCTTGGCAGGAGCCTTAGGCTGAGGGAGGATGCAGCCCTGCTCATCCCCTTCTGCCTCTCCCTCTGAATAACCCTTTCTGAGAAAAGGGAGAAGAGGCCTGCGCTTGGTAGAAAGGCCTGTGAAAGGCATGCCCCTAGCTTGCTGCCTTTCAGGAGTTGCCTGCCTCTCCTTGGCCTGGGCACTCCTATAAGTGGTCCTGTACTCAGCCATTTCTTCATTTAATTCTCTGTCTGCTCCCCAAACAGAGAATTACCCACCACAAGAATCCATGGCCTTAGCCTGGGTGTCCTGTGAAAGGCTAGTACATCTAGAACCAAGCCATTCTCTGAAGAGCCACAGGCGTAGCCATGACTCTTGATGACACATCATTGGAGTCCACAGCAGCATGAAATTGCACCTTTGATGCCTCAATCCCATTAGCAGCCACCTCCTCCAGCTCCTTGGCTAGCTGGGGAAGCCTGCTGAGCCAGTGCCAGTACAGTGTCCCACCTGGACTTCTGGTACCTGGCTGTATAGGCCATATAGTTAGCCTGCTTGAGTACCAAAGATGATGCCATGTACTGTTTCTTTGCCATGGCATCTATCTTCCTGGAGTCTTTGTCTGGGGAGTGTGAAGCCAGGGAATGTTTGCCTTGTCACAGGCTGCAGCCTGCACTATTCCAACATGGCTGCATTGCTGATAGAAAAACTCTGTATCCGAGCCTGATAAGGTGTACCTCTTGTCCATTCTCCTGTCAACAGGAGGTACAGAGTTAGAGACCTTAGAATTTTTGTGTCTGTTTCCTAAAGGATGTATGGAGGAGAATAAACCGTCTCAGACTCTGGGATGTCCATCATCTCAACAAAATCAGGCTCCTCCTGATCCACCACAGCCTCCTCCATGGGAAGCTGGAGGGTTTCAGCCACTTTTCTGTAAAACAGATAGTGAGGAGGACACACCAGAAGGTCTGTCTGGGGAGATGTCCGGTTCCACAGGCACATCCATACTTTCACCATCGCCATCATCCTCTTCAAAATCCCCAATCAAACTTTGATTCAGAAAAGTCTTCAGGAAATAATCTTGAACGGGTGAACCAACCGAACAGAGTCCCTGCCAGAAGGCGCTGGATCAGTCAGAACCGGGCAAAGCAATTCAGCAATCGAATCGCTCTATCTCTTGGTGGTCAGAACATGAAGGTCTGGATCCGAACCGGACAATTTATCCTTGGCTTTCTTTTTGTAGGAACCGATCCTCAGGATCGGCTCTCTCTCCTCTTGCCCAAAGAAATATCGCCCTGGTCAGAGGGCACTCCTTCTAGTTCGGTAGGAACCGAACGGGCTGGCCTCCGGGTCAGCGGTTTCTCGACCTCCTTATCCCCAAGTCTACCTAACCTTTTATCCAAAGTAGCCTTAGGGAAATTCTTGCAAATTTGGCAGTCTGAATCAAGGTGGTCAAACCCCAGACAGTAAACATAAATGATTGTAGGGATCGCCTTAGTAAGACCTCCCCACACACAATGCAGTGTTGAAACCCAGTGGGCCTGTTTTTTTCTTGGGTTTCTCAGACATGGCCAACCTAACAAACTTACCCTTTATTCGCAACCGCCAACAAGACTCCCTATCTGTTTCTCACCATGTTATGGGTGTTAGAAAAGAACTTTCAAATCACATTTTTTTTTTTTAAACCGATACGGACCAGTAACCACACACTAATTTTCCACAAAAGATTTTACTAAAGGATCGGTTCGACGAAATCGACTGAAAAATACAGTTTTACAATTTCCACAAAAGAACTATCCTAAGTACTTACAGTACGACAGCCAGAGTCCTGAACCGACAAACAGAACACTTTGTGGAATAAATCAGACTAAAACCAACAACTTTAACCAACTTTGAACCGAGAAGGAGGAGAAATCTCCGGAGCAACTGTTCAGTGAGTAGGAGTAAAGAATCTGACGGTTGGGTTTCAAAGTACTACAGACAGAGTTTTCAACAGAGCTTGAGCTCAATGTTCTGTGCCTGGCATAGAAGGGCAGTTCAAGTGCTGGAGCTAACTGCAATAGTCAGAATACAGCAAGACTTCATGTTGTTTGAACCAGCATCCCAGCATGACTCAAGATCGATATGTTAATAGAAAAGAGCGTGCAGACTTTCAAGCAGCAGCCCTGGAGATTTCTTGGACAGGGACATCCTGGAAGCAGCCACCGTGGCAGTGGTATTTCTGGTGGAATGAGCCCTAAGCCATACAGAAGACTCCCTACCAGCCAGCCTACAGCAGAGGTTGATGCAGGAGACAGTCCACCTGGCCATCATCCACTTAGCTGCCAGTCTGCCAGGTGTGGCTTCAGCATAAGTGACAAAGAGCTGACGAACCTCTCCCAGAACTCTAGCCATGTGCTCTGTGTAATAACGGAGTGCTTGCCTCACGTCCAATGTATGGAGCCTATTCTCGGCCTCCAAGGTTGAAACGGTGAAGTACACCAGGAGACTGATCACCTGATTAAGGTGGAACTCCAAAACAAGTCGAGAGGAACTTCAGTTTGGGGTGGAAGACAACCTTGTCCCTGAGGAACACCAAGTCACGGAGACTCCACCGAGAGGGCCTGAAATCACTGATCCATCTGGCGAGGGTGATGACCACCAAAAAGCTGGTCTTCCACGACAGGTGAGAGATGTTACACCTGTGCACTGGTTCGAATGGCTTGCCCATGAGAACTGCCAAGACCAGCAACAAGTCCCAAGGTTGTGGTGTTTCATCCACCAGTGAGGACAGGTGGTCAAGGCCTTTAAAAGCACCTGACCACCTTCTCCGCGCCACCGCATACTAGCCCACACCCAGAATGCAGAGATAGCTGCCACCTGCACCTTGAGGGTCGCGACCCCAAGCCCGACTGGAAGAGAGACCACAGGCAGTCCAGAATACTAGCCAGGGGCAAGACAGGGGTCTAGCTCTCTGTTCTGGCACCAAATGGAAAAACTCTTCCATTTGAAGGCCTAGCACTGGCAGGTTGACCCTTCTGGGAGGCTTCCATAACCTGGTGAACCTCCTTGGACAGACCCAAAGCCCAGAACTCTAGCTGCTCAGGAATCAGGCTATCAGGTGCAGGGACTGAAGGTCAGATTGCAAGACTTTCCTTATGACAGAATAGTAGATCCGGCCATAAAGGCAAGCATCACGGAGACCTGCTGCTGAGGCTGAGGAGAGATAGCTACCATCACTGGCATGGTCAGTCTGGGGCTACCAGGATCATCTGCGCCTTGTTCCTCTGCACCTTGACCAGCACCCTGTGAATCAGGAGAAAAGAAGGAAGGCGTAAAGAGGACTGATGTACACAGCCTTACTGACATCCCCACAGAACCGCCTCAGCTTTACATTTTCCCAGGGGGTGAACAAGTCGACCAGGGAGTGCCTCGCTGGGGAAACAGGTGGTCCACCACCTCCTGATGAAGGAATACTCATCAGACACCTCGACCCACCTGCTAAGGGGCATCTGCCAATTGGTTGGAGGCTCTGGCCACAGAATCGCCAGAAGAGTGGCATCCAAGCTGCACAAGGGTCCAGGTGTGGAGGATTCCCAACACAGCCAGAGGAATGTGTTCTGCCCTGCCTGTTGAGGCAGTACATGGTTGTGATATTGTCCATCTGGACCGGCAACACCTGACCCTGAACCAATGGAGCGAATGCCATCAGAGCTAGACGCACTGCATGGAGCTCCAGCAGGCTGATTTGGCATCGGGACTCCTTGGGGTCCAGAGCCTGTGGGGCCCCAACTGGGCTCCCCAACCCACCAGAGTTGCACTGGTCATCAAAATGAATGTCTGCTCTGGGCGGACGAACGGACTCCTTCCTTCAGGTGTTCGGGATATGGCATCCCACATTGGCTGTGTCACCATGACCGACTGGTCAAGGTGACAGAGGCACTGAGACCTCTGGAGGGCCAGCTCCCATTGCAGGGGGACCATCTGCCAACAGGCCCACAGGACAGTGCCAGTGCAGGATGCCATGTATCTCAGCAGTCGCAGGAAGTCCTGGGCAGGGCACGACTGCTGAATCTGAAATGATCAGACAAAGAAGCTAAGATCAGCTGCCCAGTCTGCTGGGAGTCTGGTCTTGGCCCGGAGGAGTCAAGCTCTGCCCTGAAGATGCGGATGACCTGCGAGGGTCTGAGTTCCGACTTGACGGGTTGATGATTAGACACAAGGACGGAGCAAGTTTGAGGGCCAGATCCCTGGACCGTCCACTGTCTCTTGGGACGGACCAGCAATCAGCCAGTCATCCAGGTGCGGATATAACCGATCCCAGGGGCCTCAGAATGCTGCAACCACTGCGATGCACTTGGTGAAACCCCAGGAGCCAAGGAGAGGCTGAAAGGCATGACCCGAACTCATACAGAACCCACTCTGTGCAGAACCAACGGTACCACCAGTGAGATGGACTGGGATGTGAAAGAATTCCTGCAGGTCCAGAGAGCAGAACCACATGCCCTGCTCCGAGATGGAATTATCTGATTCAGAGAAGACTGTGCAGATCCAGTATGGGCGCCAACCCCTGTCCGCCTGGTGACCAAGAAATACCTGGACACAAAGTCCCAGCTGGCCATGGCATCTGGAAACGGGCTACAGTGTCTAGCTCCTGAGCTGAGCGATGTCCTCCCGAGGACATCCAGGACATGGGTTACAGCACCTTTCTCCTGGAGCTGAGCAATGTCCTCCCAGAGGGCAGATGGCATGTCCTGAGACACCACAGGCTCCAGTGGGGCATGGGCCCGGTAGGGCGGGAGAGCCTCAAATTCAAGAGGCAAACCTCGACCCCATCTGTCCATAGTGACAGTGGAGCAGGCATGCCAGTAATGGTGAAGTCGATTCCGCATGAGGAGATGAGGCAGGGACATGACAGCGAGAAGGCAGGGGCCCCCACAGACCAGATACTTAGCAGCCTTCATGCAGAGGCCCCAGTGCTGACCGCTGAAAAGCACCATTGCCCCGGCTTCCAGGTTTCATGGAGCCCTGGCTGGCATTCTTGGTCTGGGCCACCAGACCTGGGACTGCGCTTAACGGAAAGGGACAAACAAAAAGGCTTCTTTTGGCTTCTGTTCCTTGGGGTCCTTCTACGAGGATGTGACCGAATCCAGGGTGGTGATGGATATCTCCATTCTAGTGAGGTGTCCCTCCTCCTGGCTCTAAAAGGTCACTGCCTGAGAAGGGACATCCACACCTTTACACTGGGTCATCCACCATAAAGGTGGAAATCCTTAGCCAAGCTCTCCATGGCGCATAGTG
Organism: Neoceratodus forsteri; assembly: GCA_016271365.2. Taxonomy (NCBI): domain Eukaryota; kingdom Metazoa; phylum Chordata; order Ceratodontiformes; family Ceratodontidae; genus Neoceratodus; species Neoceratodus forsteri. The sequence goes on along the minus strand of JADMNL010000039.1, from coordinate 19,974,743 downwards.
ACCACTTCTACCACAGACTGGGCACAGGAGTCGCTATGTCCAAGGCCGTCTGAAGCTGATGCTTGCAAGAACAAGACCCTGGTCTCAGACCACTCTGACTGCCAACTGTAAGTCTGCAGAAGGGGAAGGAGGACATGGTCCAGGACCTTCATAAGGGCATGGTCAAGTTGGCCACCATAACAGCGGAACTTGCTTGCCAGACACCCAGAAAGGATGCAGTGTAAACTTTCTTTGCTGCATGATCCAGCTTCTTAGATTCCATGTCAGGGACTTCGATGTCCCCAACATTATCTATCTTCCGAAAAACAGAGTCACCAACAACCCCTCGGCCAAGGGTGAACCGAGAAACTGGGAGAGATCCAGTTGGGACCGCATACTTGCAGACCATATGGGCAAAGGTGCTACACACTGCGCTGCAGCAGCCCCTGGGGACACCGGAGGCACTGCAGATGCAGGTTTTAGCAGAGGGAAGCGTAACAGATGTCTGTACATTAGTGCATGGACATCGCTGCATGTCCACACGCCATCGGAGACCTACTGGAGGAAAATGGCTGGGCACGACCAAAGCAGCTTGATGGCCACGTCGTGATGCCGGGAGGACTGTCATGGAATTGCACTGGTGGGGCCGGGGCTGGCTCGGTTAGGCAGGGCATGGGGGCCCCCAGCAAGTCGGCGACAGCTGTACTGGACCCCATCGCAAGTGAGCCTGCTGCTCTCCCGGGCGGCAGGGCCAGTGGCTGGATGCCTCTACCGTAAGTCGTGCAGGCAGGCGATAAACAGCGACATGATAAAAAATTTAAAAGGGTGCTGCACACAACACTGGATGCTGTCACAGTCTCTAACACGGTACCCAGAATAGCCTCTGGCACTGGGAAGACAACCCCGGGAATCATCCTGGTCAAGGATTTCTGTCAGGAGGTATATGGCCTGCTTCTCAACTGGCTCCAGAGAAATCTCCACTGACTCGGAGATGAGACGGAGAAAGCTCTCAAAGGAGACAGAGCCATGGTCAGAAGCATGCTCTCGGTGATCCTCAATCGAAGCCCGGGGTCCTGGGGGGAGCAGAGAGGACCCATCAGTGTCCGATGACTCTGTAAACACCACCCTTGGCCCTTTGTCCCCATGGACCACCCAGGACTCAAATGAGTGGGTGAGCTGAACAGACAGCTGGCTGGAAAGGCAGGCAGGGTGAGCAGCCTCAGGTAGTGCCCCGTGCAAGTGCTGCTTGGCAGGAGTTCCACCAGGATCAGTGGAGGTTCAGCGCAGGCTTGGACAAGATGGGGCAGGACCAGAACGGGCCTCACCTGAGGGATCAGGGGCGCCAGGGCCTGTGAGAGAGGCTGACTTTGTCAGAGAACCCACTGCTGCCACATCAGCTTCTCGGAGCACCACTGCAATTGGTGGCACAGCCTCTCATCATCCGAGGACAAGGAGGAAGAGAAGCATCACCAGCGCTTCCTGGATGAAGGTTGAAGCGTGAATGCCCAGACCTCGAGGACTGCAATCTGACTGAGACTGGGTCCTCAATGTAGCCTCCATCAAGGTGAGTGTGTCGCCGGAGGAGACGTGGGAGGAAGGGCCTGTAGTCAACACGACCAGATCCTGTCATGGCACCCCCAAAGGGTGACTCTCTCATGAGGAGACAATCTGGCTGGCTGACTTCTCCTGCCCCTCCTGAGAGAAGGCAGAAAAGACTGAAGTCCTAGAGAGCAAGTCGTCCCTGATCTTGGTCAACAACGGGTCAACTGGGTCAAGAACATCTCAACCGGCTGGTCAGCCTGCGTTGCTTGCCAACAAACCCGGCGGGGTCATTATGGAGCTAACAGCTTGCCCTTCAACCCTAGGAGGATCGGCGAAGCCGAGAGTTCAACAGTCAAAGAGGAATCAAAGGAGTTGCAGGAGTGGGAAGACGTGCCCGCTCCGTCCAATGACCTGCAGCAGATCCATTTAGACTTCTTGGATTTACTCCCTCCGGAAGGGCCCTCACCAAGGGTCTGCAGAGACTGGCACAGGTCCCTGAATGAGCCTGAGAACAAAGGCCCAACACTGGCGCCCACCGGCAGCAATGCGTGAGCAGAGGACGAGACCACCACAGCCTCCACCTCTTTGAGAGCAACAAACTGGGAGGTTGAACCCACTACCGCTGAAACTACTTCGGGCATCCTTGGAAAGGACCAGAGGATACTGTTTGTCCTGGTGGCCTAGGAAGAGGTGAGCTACCGGTCCTAGAGTGAGGAAGGAAACAGTGACTTACACAGCTCACAGGCCTGAGGATCATGCTCTGCCCCAAGACGGTAAATGCACAAGGCATGCGGGTGTATACATGACATTATTTTGCTACATGCGATGCACTGTTGGAAACCAGGTCCAGTTCTGGGTTCAGTCACACTCCATGGTGGAGAAAACGTTGAATAGCATAAAGAAATGGCATGAAGATAAAAAGGGTAAAACTGGTCTACACTGTGCACAGAAGAGCAGCGAAGGAGGAGACCTGACTCTTCTAGCAGAAAGGAATATCACCGGGTGGATGGGAGGAGCTTAGTTTGAAGGCGTTCTGGCTGGAATTAAAGGAAAGGAAGACTGTCTGAATGTGCTAAGTTCACCATATACTCGCCCCAAGTGTAAATGATGCACTCGGCCGTAATTCTTATCTTCTAAGACTATCTTCACCATTGATTCACACCAATGGGTTCTGAGCCGGTGGTGCTAGGACACCGTGGGAGACAGAACTTTTGAAGAGGGCTGACACCAAGGCAAGTTGTACACATGCCCAACGCCGGGGGAGGCTCTCAGCACAGGCTTACCTCAGCCCCAGCCCTCAACACCTTTTTTTTTTTTTACACCAAGGAGGTGCAGCATTACTTAACACTTATGCATTTAACCTAAGAGTATAAGATAGCCCTGGTGACACATAGAAGAAGGGTAAACAAACCAGAAACACATGTCTTTGCAGCTCAAACCAAGAACTTGAGTGAAGACCAGTAAACAGACTGATGGAGCCCAGGGATGGTGGGTGGGTGGGTGTCTCTCTCGATCAATGGTGAAGATACTCCTAGAAGATCAAAATTTATGGTGAGTACATAATTTTCATGTCTTCCAGAAATCAATTTTCACCTCTGATTCACCCCATTGGATCAGAGTACTGAGCTCAGATGAAAGTCCCCAGGAGGCGGTGAGGAGGCAAGGCGCACTCAGGACATAAGTCCATTGAGGATGTTTCATGGACGTTGAGGACACAGTGCTTGACAAAGGTGTGCACTCTGCTCCAAGTTGCAGCTATGCACATATTAACAACAGAAACAGAGCGAACCTCTGCCAGGGTCATGGCAACTGCTCTGGTGGAGTGGGCAAGTACTGGCCTTCCAGCCTGACCTGTGCCACAGCACAGCAGTGATGAAGTCAACTGGCAATGCAAGCAGAAAACATCTGACTGTAACAGGCTGCCCCAATGATTAGGATCAAAGGAGACAAAGTGTTGTTTAGACTGCCTGAAGTCCTTAGTTCTGTATAGGCAGAACTTCAGAGCTCTCCTGACACCCAGAGAATGGAGAATGTATCTCCATTCTGGAAGTCAGGAAGGGTATGTAAACAGCACAAGAGACTAATTTAAGTGAAACTCAATACCACCTTAGGTAAGAACTTGGGGTGCATGTGGAGAATGGCCTTGTCTCTGCGGAAAATAGTACGGATGATTTGTTACCAAAGCATGAATTTCAGAGACTCTGCAGTGTGGAGGGTTGTGGATAACAGATGGACCAGACACAGAACTTCAGGTTCAACACACAGTCTCTGTGTGATGTTTATTTAAAACACCAGGGACAATCTTAAGCAATGGCATATCCCTTCTTCAATCCATCAGTTTGCAGCAACGGATTATGCATGTCCTTCTACATTTAGTCAGCACATACTGACCCACTAATCTACTGATCTATCTCTTTAGTGAATATGAACTATCCCCTATGTTGATCTCGTGTGTTTGGGTGATGGGGAGCTCAAAACAGAAAAACAAGCTAAAGACAAAGAACCTCGGTGCAAACGCGACTGAAGCAAGGGTTACCCAAATGGCACTGGCAATAAAACCAAGTTTCAAGAAAAACATCACACATACCACCATAATGCAAAGCATCATGGGATGTATATGCAAATCACCATGAAATTTTAGGCTGGTTCAGCTTAAAGCAGGATTGCATAGTGCCAAAGGGCCTCTCAAACAATCTGTAATTTAAATGCATTTTAAATAACACAACAGGGTTTTATGATATCTCTACATGGTAACTTGTTTTTATAATACAGTCCCTAGTAACTTTTTACCTTTATCAAAAACACCTACTGCCGTGGTATCTTAATATGTACAGGTTTCATACACATAAGGCATATACATCAAGGTATTTTATGACATAGTGCTACTGCATACCAAATCAAACAATGATGAACACAGCCTGTTTAACATCAGCTCGGAGGTCACCACAATAACCTCCTGTAAGAGGACCTGAGAGGAAAAGGAAAATTAAAGAGAACACTATAGCATAGTCAATAGAAGGAAGGGTGTCCATAGGTGGCCAACCTTATGGACTAGATACTATAAAGGATAAATTTGGCTAAGAAATAGAAGAACTGTTGCAACAGATTTAAGAAAGATCGGTCCTCAAGAGTGTTAGGTTCTCCCTGTCACATGTAGGCAGAGGTAATGGCCACTAGAAAGCTGTTTTCCAATTTAAAACTTAAGCTCACAAGATGCCATAGGTTCAAAGGCTTATGGAGAGCATGTCCAACACAAGGTTGATATCCCAGGCAGCCACAGGTTTCCTGACTGGAGGTCTTGTATGTAGGTTGCCCTCAAGGAATCTCTTAAAAGTGGCAGTTGAGCCAAGTAGAGGTACCGAGCAGGGGCATGGTATACTTAGACCACGCATGGTATACAAGACCACACAAATGGACCTGGACTGTAAACTACTGCAGACCAGCATCAGAAAGATCAATAACAGTCCTAAACCTTGTCACGTGGACACCAGAATGGGTGAAATTTGTGATCTGGAGCACCAGACATAAAATCTCTTCCACTTGGCTATGCATGTCTTTCTGCAGAAAGGCTTACAGGCCACCAAGAGTAATCTCAGGGACTCAGAGCTACCTTGTACCTGTTCACTTCCATTTCTTCAGCAGCCATGCCTGAAGGTGAAAGGAGCGTAGGATGGGATGGACCTGGGGGCCCTAGGTCAGTAGGTCCATCCTGAGGAGAAGGGCCCTCGGTGTGCTGACAGACCATTCAACACAGGAAACCATATATGGAAATTAAATACTTACCGTAATTATTGATCCTCTTGGATGGTCTCCATCACTCATTCACACTAATGGGATAGCGCCAGGCGCTAGGATAGCCAAACTAACATTTTTCATAAGGGCTCTGCACAGAGACAGGACCACACATGCGGCACCGCTGAGACTAGATCGCACCTGTGTAGGCTATCTCGGCGTCGACCCTCCAACCGCCTCAGTACCTTTTTGACCAAGGAGGTACAGCATAACTAATGAAAATAACTTATCCTGAGTCTCTGGGCCTGAGAGGGCTCCAGATGGCCCTGCAAGAAGGGTCAAGAAACAATGTCTTCACAGTCTGAACCATAGGATCATGAAGACCGGAAAGAAAATGAAGTGAACCTAGGGGATGGTGGGTGGGCATGTGAATGAGTGATGGAGACCAACCACGAAGATCAATAATTATGGTAAGTCACGTAATTTCCATATCTTCCTGGACTAAGTCTCCAGCACTCATTCACACTAATGGGAGAGTACCGAGCTAAAACCAACCACCCTGAGTAGGGTGGAGGAGAATAGGGTTCACTCAGAAAGAATGGCCAAGGACTGTCCTGCTAATAAAAGAGGCGTCTTGGAAAGAGCATCTAGAATATAGTTTGCAAGATAAGTGCTTGAGGTGTAACTCCCCACTTTGCAGTCAACTGCAATGGGCACCAAATGAAACTCTGCCAGGAAGCTCGCAACCACTCAGAGAGTGGCGAAAACCAGACTCACAATTTGGTATAGGACCAAAACTAAGTGTCAAAGACATGTACTAATCTAATGTGAAGGACCTCAGGAACTGCAACAGCCGGTGGTAAAGTCTGCAGGTTCAGAGTAGACCAGCGGAGACCGAACCCCACTATCAAGTATGGCTGACCTGCAAACAACAAGTCCAGGAGCACTTTAACCCCTTACTTGGTGAGCAAGAGAGGGTCCAGGTGGGGTTAGCCCATCAAGGAGAGTGGTTTCACTTAGTCACTGAAACCTTCCTGATGGAAAGCTGAAGCACAACTTAGAAGCCTCTTGTGGTGGTCTAGTAGAATCAAATCCTAGTTACTGCATATTCAAAAAGAAATTCAATCAATCAATCAATCAAATCTTTATTTATTCAGGCGATCATCATTGAGCAAGGCTCATTTACAAGATGGACCTGATAAGGTCAAGTTTTGAGTTGATACACAGCAATTACATCACACACTTATAAGACAGTTATACATACAGAAAAATGATGTTTATAACACAATGATATACAGTGGATACACATGTTGAAACTCAAGTTAAGAAAGGCTAAACTAATATCTACAATATGTACAGCACATATATATCCCAATGAGAGTCAGGACAGTCACACACATAATGAGTACAAGGATGGTGCAGGAAATATTGGTGCCATAAACTGGGGTGTCTGACTGGAAGGAATATGTCATATATGATTGGAATATAGGTTTGTGGGATGACTATTCTATCTCTAGCGGTAGCAACTGCATTTCTCTGTGAAGAAGGCTGTACAGTGCTGCTTAAAGGATGTAAATGGAATGATAATGGACAGTTTTAGGGATATTTGTAGGGTGTTCCATGCTATAGCTAGAAAACAGCTGATTGCTGCCTCCCTAGTTTGGTGTTGACTTTGGGCAATTTGAGGCAGGATGATATTGTTGCTTCTTAGGGCATAGGAGCTAGGAGTGGTCTGGTTGAAGCAGTCCAGGATATAGCTTGGGAGTTTTTGATAAAGCTCTGTAGATCCATAGAGCTGCATTTCTGCTCCTCCTGACATGAAGGAAACCCATCCAACTGCGTCATAGAGAAACAATGGTGGGTATTATGGCAGGCCTGTAATGAACCTTATTGCTCTATGATATAAGGTATCCAACTTTTGAAGGTAGGAGATGGGGCAGTGACTACAGAGGAAGTCTGCATAGTCAATGACTGATAGAAAGATGGCCTGACTAACCTCATCTTTGAGTCTCTGTTAAAGAAGGGTTTTAATCTACAGAGGAGGCCAAGCCTTAGGGACATTTTTAACAGTTGTTCTAGATGCTGAGTGAAGTGAAGTCAAGTCTGTTGTCAATCCACACCTAGGTATTTGAAATTTTCAACATACTCCAGATTTTCTCCAAGTATAGTGCATAGCTGGGGAGATTGATTGAAGAGGATGTGTTGGTGGAGCTTTGAGTTGTGAACATCATTGCTTTAGTTTTCTTTGCATTTAGCAGAAGCTTTTCTCAGTGGCTGATATTGTAACAAGGAGAATTCTGTTTGTAGGATTTCATGAGCCACTGTAGGCGAAGGGTTGCTGACATACAGAACAGTGTCATCAGCAAAGAGGTGTACTGAGGACTTGGTAAGGTTGTATCAATTGTATTTACATAAATGGCAAAAGGATGGGACCCAGAATAGAGCCTTGGGGACTCCTCTTGACAGTGGTCTAATCGGGATAGGTCACCTTCAGCTTTTACCTGCTGTGACCTGACCGAGAGGTAGCATCTGAACCACTTTAAGGAGGAAGTGGATCTAGGCCAATGGAGTGCCAATTCAGTGCCAAAAGGCCAATTCATCCTGCCCTTGTGTGTATAACTGTAGTAGCAGTCTCTGAATTCAGGAAGAAAGGAAAAAGTGTACAGGAGGACGTGTCCACTGTGGAAAAAAACATTTTGAAAGAAAAAAGCGGGCTGGATTTGTAAGGCAAATAGAGGCAGATGTCGCCGAGGAGGGACACAGCAGAACCAAGATAGGGCTAACCCATTCATTGAAGTGACAGAATAGCGCAGAAGTGACTCAATGCGGTGAGACTACTTCTCCGGCCTCCCTGAAGGGAGTAGGAAGGACTCTAGTTTGCTTTGTTGAAGAAGAAAAAAAAAAACCATCACCGCACCATCACGCGAGTCAGAGAGGATAGCTCGAGTGCTAATGGCACAGAACCAGTCGCGCAGGAACTGAAGGTGTGAATATTTGAGAAGCTACCTCAGAAAAAGACCTACTTGACCTATGGTTAAGAAAGGAGTATGTCGTCTGTTAAGTTGAAGCAAGCATGGAAGTAGGAATCTACGTTCCGACTAGCTGAAGGTCACTTCTGTTGCTACGAGGCTCTGATCAACAGAAGAAAGCCAGATTAAAAAAAGGAGGGACTAACAGACTGGTTAGGCGCCTAGGTTTTGGAAATATCTCAGAATAAGAAAATCTCTAGAGAAAAGAGGTGAGCTATACCACTGCTGGATCGGACTGCCCCTAGGGGTAGAAGAAATCAGGTACTCTTTACCAAAGTTTAGAGACGACTGCCTCAGGGTTGGGGGAACCTGACCAGATCCAAAGTGTGGTATCAGGAAATTCCAACTAGGCCCTGTGCTGTGATAATTCTACCCTCCCCTCCTTTTTTAATCATCATCAGTCCGAACCTGACAAGGTTGCAGGCTGCTATTTCGCAAGGATTGCCTGATACAGAAATGACAAGGATGTCATCCCTCTGAGGAGCAGGAGGAGCCTGAGGGTCCATAACTGAACTCTTGACTGGACTAATAATAATAGCTAGACAGATGTTAACCACCTGTGCCAGGCAGCCACCAGAAGGGCAGCATCAAAGAGGGCTGTATACCCCTATCAAAGGAGAACAGTCTGTGCAGCTCCCGACCATTGAATTAGAATATTCCACAGAGTGTAATTGTCTTGACGACCGAAAGAGTCTAGACGCAGAGGTGTATGGTCCACAGATCCAGTCTGAACACTATGGTGGACCCCATTAATGAGGAACTACTGAAAAGAGCTTCCATCACAGACTCTGATATAGAGAGGGTGCATCCTTCAGTATATAAAGTGAGTCATCCGCTGTATCACTGACCAGAAGGACAGGAGAGACTCATCTAGATGCCCTTCTACCGCAGAAGGACCCCAAAAAGAGGTCTAGGTCAGAGCCACTAGAAACTCCAGCCACCAGGAAGGGTGTCGAGGAGCTTGGCACCACGTGAGGAGCTGAGAAAGTGCTGAGTGGAATGAGAGATTCCACTGGCATAACAGAACAGAAGAGTCCCATCAGTGGAAAACAGCTGGATGACACAAGACCTGATGCAGACCGCCACCCACTAAGCAGTGGAAAAATAATCCGTGAGAACAGGACTCCATTCTGCGGAAACATCCCCACAAGTCCAGTGGAAGAAGAGGTCCGCAAACTGAGATCTTTCCCTAGTTCTGTCGGACAGCACCAACTACATCCCTGCAGCACCAGCATCACTCGTGGCACAGGAGGGCACCAAGCAGTACCTATGCCAACCTGGGAGACACCCGAGGGCACCCACGGCGGAACCTGCAGGTATCCTCGGCACCAATGACACGCAAAGGCACCCCAGCGCCCATAGCACCCAAGAAACCCATGGCAGCAATGGCACTCGAGGGCACCCATGGACTCATGGCACCCAAGACACCCACGGGTGCCAGGAGCCACTGCGGTGCCAGTGCACCAGCTGGTGCCCACAACACCCACGAGCACCCGCGGCATCCGTGAGACACCTGCACCACCAGCGCACCAGGCACGAGAAGCAACAATGACAGCACCCACGCGAGCGCAGCCAACTCCACGGCACCGACCCAAACACCAGCGTGCACCGCCTACGGCACCAATGCCAAACCAGTGGCCACAGCGCCAGACCTGCGGTGCCACCAAGGTGTCGGGCACAGTGCCAGGAAAAACACCATGGAAAAGCCAATGGAGAAGATGGGGAGAAGGAGAAAGGTGGTGCCCGTGCTAGCCCCAGCATGGAAAAGGAAGAGGGGAGGTAGGCATGAGGGGTCGACACGATGGCGAAGGCACCAAGTGGGCACCGCGCTCATTCTGATCCAATTGACCAGCTCCGTCCAACGGCTCGAGGCCCAGAGGCCCCAAAACAGAACACAGCCAAGAAAAAAGGAAAGTCAAATCCCTGCTCCACAGGAGCGCCCAGAGGTGAAACTGCTCACCGAACTCCAACGAGAGAGAGATGAGTCCGAGCCTTAGAATGCGGCCGCTAGAGCAGGGCCAAGGGGAACCCCATCAAAGTCGGTTCAGGCCTATCGCCTTCCAACTAACAATAATCCTCGTGGCAGATGTACCAACGGGCAACCTCAAGCGGTAACCGATTCTTTCTTCCCAAACAAGGAAGAAGAGCTCGAGGCTAAGCGTAGTCGGGATCCCTGGCACTGCCAGATTCGTGCTTCGGTGGACTGTCCCCCAAAAGCATAGGACTGTCCGTAGTCAGACCCTCCCGCTACTTAAGAGTGGTGGACCGGCACAGCCCTCTGCCGTAATAACTTTCAAACGAAGTCTTCCTACGTCACCGCTACCATCTAAGAACGACTCCATTGATGGCAGGAAAGAATTTATTTTTCTTCATAATCTTCTTTCTTGTTAGTAAAATAGGAAATTACTACTAAATAGTTAAATTAAACACTAAAGCTGTTGACTCTGGCAGACGAGGGCGTCGACATCCAAAGCACACTAAGCCGGCGGGAGAAAAGGAACTGAGGTGGCTGGAGGTCGGCGTCGAGATAGCTTACATAGGTGCAAGTCAGTCTCATGGTGTCGTGCATGTGCGGTCCTACCGCGCCTCGACCCTTCAGAAAATTTTGGCTCCCGCTTGGTCCTAGCGCCTCTGGCACTATCCACTAGTGTGAATGAGTGATGGAGACTTAGTCCAGGAAGATCTACTAAAAACATGAAACTTTGCTATAAATGCAATTCAAGGTTAACACAACAAATTTGGCAGAAAACAGGCGGGAGTTCCGTCCAGTAAGGTTGCTCGGGAGGATGGGTGGGAGTTTCACTGATGCTAAAAGGACTCCTTGGAAGAAAGAAGATTACTACAGTAATTTTTCTTCTCACCCCAGGGTCTTTTAGCATCAGCAACAATATGCAGACTACAAAGCAGTACAGTCGGGAGGCAGGTACAGAACCTACTTAGGAAGAGGCTCTGCAGAACCGCCCAGCCAAATTTGGCATCAGACCTAGACTGTACATCCAAGCAGTAGTGCTTTGTGAATTTATGTACAGTCTTCCAAGTAGCTGCTTACAGACATCCAGTAGGGGAATGTCCCTTGCAGTTGCCACAGAGGCAGCAGTGCCCTAGTAGAGTGGGCTCTGAGGCCCTCAGGGGCTGTTTAACAGCCTTGTCATAACAAAACTGAATGCATGAGACTATCCAGCAGAGATAGACCTCTTAGTGGCTGGCTTTCTTCTACCCACCTACCTCCCCATAGGTGAGGAATAGCTGAGTGGAGGGACCCTGAACTGTTTGGTGTGATCTAAGTAATAAGACAGGGGCCTTGACATTCAAACTGGGGTTTTGCTCCAGAGTGGATTTTTCAGTAAAGAAAACTGGTAAGGAAATGGACTGCTAAGGTGGAACTCTGAGACCACCTTGGGTAGGAATTTTCTGTAAGTTCTGAGGTCTGTCTTGTCCCTGCTGGGATAATGTAGTTGGGCTCAGTGCAGATAGCCTGTAGTGCTGAAATTCTCCTTGCAGAGGTGATGGCTACTAAAAAAAAGAGTTTTCCAGGTGACATATTTCAGGTGAGCCGTAGTCATGGGTTCAAAGGTGGTTCCATGAGCTTGGCAATACAGGTTAAGATCCCAAGAAGGAACAGGTTCCTGATTGGGGGCTGAAGATAGAGAAGGCCTTTGGAAAACTGTTTAAAAACAGGCATGGATAAAACAGATTTGTCCTTTCCAACAGAAAGGTAGGCAGAGATTGCAGCTAAGTGAAGCTTCACAGTTGAGGCCTTTAGGCCTGAGGGAACACTAAATAATTTAAGAGATAAGGAACTGATGCTCTGAGAGGCTTGATTGGATTTCTCTTCCACGAGAGGAAAATCTTTTCCATTTGGCTGCATAAGTCTTTTGGTGTGGGGCTTTTAGCCACCCTCAGGATTTTCAGTACTTGTTCAGAATACTGAGTAGCACGGAACTCCAACTCCTTAAGAGCCAAGCTTTGAGGTGAAGGGACTGCAGGTCTGGATAAGTTACTTCTAGCTGAGGCAGAGTCAGGAGAGAGTGACTGAGAGGGGAAGAATAGGTTTGCTGCAAGAGAGGGCTGCAGGAGAGGTTACCTTGGCCAATCCGCGCCACCAGAATCATTGTTGCTGTTTGACTCCTCAGATTCAGAAGCACCCTGAAAAATCAGAGGAAATGGAGGGAAGGCATACAGGAACTTCCTGACCAATCCAGGAAAAGGTGTCTGCTGGGAGGGTTCCCGTACTGGGGGCCTGCTGCAGTACAGAGGAAGTTGATGGTAGGGTGAGAGGCAAACACATCCACTTCTGGAGTGTCCCACCTTCTGAAGACTGTGGCAAGGACCGGTTTATTCGAGTCCACTCATTGTGCCCTTGGTTGATATGACTGAGGGCATCTGCCAGGATGTTGTACTTGCCGGAGGTGTACAGCTGATAAGCTGACCTCTAGGGGTGTAGGCCAGGGACCAAATTCTCATGACTTCTGTGCACAGCACACTCAACCTCGTGCGTTTATGTAAAACATAGTGGTGGTATTGTGTGTCTGGTCTGCACTGTGTGGCCTTGACCTGTGGGGCAAAGGCCTTTAATGCTAGATAGACAGCTGAGTTCTAGAAGGTTGATGTGGACGTGCTGACTCCTTTGTGGTCCAAGTGCCACTGACCGATGAACTCCCCATCTCAGTAGAGATGCATCTGTGGTAATGATTTTTGTGGAAATGGAGCTTGGAAGGAATTCCTACCAAGAGGCTGGCTATTTCTTTCCACCACTGTAGGGCCTGAAGCAGTGTTTCTGTTACTGGAACTAGTCTGGACAGGTGATGGCTCTTCTGGGACCAGTGATACCGTAGGTGGTGCTGTACGTCTCATCCTGAATCTGACTCCTGGGACCACAGCAGTCATGGATGCCATAAGTCCCAGGAGCCTTAAGAAGTGCCTGGCTGGTCTGGGCTGGCCCAGGACAAAGGAGTTCGCCACGATAAAAAGTTTTGGATTCTTTCTGGTGAAAGGAAAGCCCTGCTTTGTTGGGTGTCCAACTGTGCCCCTATGAAAGTGAGGATCCGAGTTGGATCCATGTGGGACTTCTTTTGGTTTATAAGAAAACCCAGAAAATGCAGTGTCCTTTGTTTGTGAAATTGCTTCTTTTACCTGTAAAGGAGTTTTACCCACTATGAGTCAATCGTCCAAGTAGGGGTAGACTGTGATTCCCTGTTTTCTGAGGTGTGCTGCCACCACAGCCAGACATTTGGTGAATACCCTTGATGCAGCTGTCAGGTCAAGGGCATGGCTGCAAAACTGATAATGCCCTGATGGAAGCTTGAACCTCTGACATTTTCTGTGAGACTGCCTTATTGGAATATGGAAATAGGTGTCCTTTAGATCCAGGGAAGCTAGCTAGGCTCTCTGTTGGAGGGAATGTATTACCATCCCGAAGGTGACCATCTTGAATTTTGGTTTGAGAAGATGCTTGTTCAAGTATCTAAGGTCAAGAATAGGTTGCCACTCACCATTTGTTTTCAGAGTAAGAAAGTATCTGGAATAGAGGCCCTTGCCCTGCTGATTCAAGGGTACTCTCTGCATCACTTCTGCTGCCAAGAGGTGTTTTACCTCTAACTCCAACAGAAGTTTTTCTGTTGAGGTTAAGGACTTTGACAGTTGAGAGCCCGGCTGGCAGCTTTCTGAACTGTAGTGATAGACCCTTTTCTACTCCACCAGGACCCACTCTCTGAAGAAATGAGGGTCCAGGATTGATGGTAGTGGGAGAGCCTGCCTCCTATAGGAAAAGGGGAGTTACCTTTGACGCGGGAGTCAGGGCTTAGGCTGAGAGGCAGGAGCAGGAGTGGGTTATTTCTCCTCTGTCCTCTCCTGCCTCTTCCTCTATAGAACTCCCTCATCTGGGTGTAATCAACCTGCACAGGAAAGGGAAGAATAGTCTAGAGCAGTACCCTCCCTTTCCCTTTATTCTGAGGCTTTTGGGTAGCAAAGGCTTTCCTCTGGCTGTATTGCTCTTTTGTTTTATTCTCAACCTTTCCATGCAAGTCGCTGTTCTGGAGTCAAAAGGACGTTCTGATTACGAGGTAAGTCCATAGCTATGGACTGTGTATCCTGTGTTAGGTTAGTTGTTCTCAACCAAGAAAAATGCCTCAGGAGATGGCATGGGCCATAACTCTAGAAGCTGCATCATTATTGCCTGCTGCCACATGGAATTGGTGCTTAGTGGCTTCCAGGGCAGTTTGTGTCCACTAGGTCCTGCACCACAGCCTCAAACCTTTGCTGGGCAATGGTCAGGACAGAATGCCAAAGAGCCTTTTGATACTTGGCTGCGTATGCCAAGTAAGAGGAAAAGGCAGAGGAGGAAAGAAACTGAGGTATAAGACTTCTTATCCGTTGAAGTCCAGTCTACTTGACTCCTTCTTAGGGGTTGAGAGGAGTGCTGGCTTTGTCACAGGCTGCCTGTTGTACAACCCTTCATGGCTGGGGTGTACATACAGGAAATCAGTGTCAGATCTGGACAGCTGGTACTTTGTCTTTTCTTTGTCTACTCCAGGCAGGAAAGTAGGTGTCTGGAGCAGTTTCACAGTGTTTTTCTAAAAGCCTTATAGATAGGGAGCACCACCTTTTGGAGGAGGAAGCACCATCATCTCTCTGTAATCCTGGTCTTCCTCCTCATCTTGAGTGGACTCCTGTGAGGAAAGGTCGAGGGTGTCCACCATATGTTGCAGAAAAGTTAGCATGGAGGAGGTATCCTCTTGACCTGATGGGAAAGCTCCAAAATGTGGATCGGGTAACGTCAAGTTCTAGAGTGTTCCTCTCTGATACATCATCAGGATCCTCACCATAATAATCCTCATAATCCTCGCCACCTGCATCCAAGGGAGCTGAAATGGGAGGTTGCCAGGTAAAGGCAGGGGTATTAAAAATAGGCCCCATGCCCTGTAGGGTTTGATAAAGATGCCAGACTTTAGCCATCTCTTCCACTGGGGACTAAGTCTCCTTGAATGTCTGGGAGATCTTCACCCTGAGGTTCTGTGGGTTTTGTTTATCTTTATGTTTTTACCCTCTGACGACTCTCCTTTGTTTATATTGGGAGGGGTAGTGGTATGCTTTTTCTTTATAAGGCTTCTTGGCAAGCACTTCAGTGACCTGATCAACTTTTCTTTTATTAGTAGGCACTTCATCAGCACCTTTGAAGCCTTAGGTTTGCTTGGCACTTCATCACCTTTATTTCCATTTACTTTTCTTTTGAAGGCACTTAATCAGCACCTTTATTATTATTTTTGATTTTGAAGATGCTTCAACAACACCTTGCTTTTTATTCTTAGAAGGCCCCTCATCAGTAGCCTTGGGTCTTTGTTTTTGGTATAGAGGAAGACCTGTCTTCAGCCATAATTCTCAATCTTTTTGCTCTATTTCTTAAAGTCTTTGAACAAAATTTAGAGCAAATTACATAGTAATGATCTGGACCTAAGCACTTTATAAATACAGGTCGTGGATGGGTATCAGCTTTAGTCACTATTCTGTGGCACTTTAAACAATTTTTAAAACCTGTAGGTCCAGTCCTCTTTTAGGGATTTCTGACATGGCAATATAAAAAGAAATGCGGTCAGTTCCCTCACAGTAGAACAACGACTTTCTGAGTAAAAGTAAGAAAAATGTAAGGAAAAACTTCTGTTCCGCTGAAAAGTGAATCACAAATACTTTGAGAAAGGAACCATCGAATAACCAAATGCGGTAAACTTTTTTTTTTTTTTTTTTAGACAAAAAGTAATGGAAGGAACCACGGAGACAGTAGTTCTAATAGAAAACACGGTTCCTGGGAACTGAGGAGAACATGAAAGAAAAACAGAGTGTTAAATCACACAGTACACTATAAAGTAACAATAAAGTAAAAGTTATAGATACCAACCTATGAAACAAGCTTTTTCTTGGCCAAAGAGAGCACCCCCAGAGGCAGTGTTACTTAGGTGGAAAAAAATTCTGGTGCCTTCTAGGCAGGCTCTCCTCAGCACACCCTCAAGTTCTCTCCTGACTGGCTAATTCATTAGATTCATTATCATAATCTCCACCTTCGAGGCAGTTCAACCTAGTCAGCTTACTGCATATTGTCACTGATGCTAAAGGACCCTGGGGTGAGAAGCAGGCCTACCCCATACAACTTCTGAAAGAGTTTCAAATGCTGGGGGATAGGGAGAATAAGACTGGCCAACACAGAGGAAACATTCAACCGCTCCGAATGGAGACAGCTTACTGCATGTTGTTGATGCTAAAGGACTCCTGGGATGAGAAGCAGGCCTACCTCATACCGCTTCTGAAAGAGTTTCAAACGCTGGGGGATAGGGGAATAAGATTGATCAACATAGGAAATATTCAACCACTCCAAATGGAGACATTTTCCAGGGTCAAGAGTTGTAGGTTCAAAATCAAGAGCAGAGTACATACTGCTGAGGAGAGCCTGAAAACATAAATCCTCTTGAAAAGTGGGAGGAGGCCTGGGTCCAAGAGTGCAGGCTACATAAAGAGACATTGTTGCTGACCTCAGAAATAATCAGTTTGAGGTCAGAGTCATTCCCTCCATCTGTGAACCGCCACCTTTCACAGAAGGGGAATGTGAAAGGGTGGTGGTTAAGAGATTCACTAATCCAGATCAACGGTGTGGGCGACACCAGCCCAAAATGACAAGGGGCTGGCGTCACAGGCAGCACCATGACCAGGACAAATCCGACGCCAGAAGGTTTCTCGGCACCATGTTCGATGCTGAACCAGAGCCCGAAAAGCCTGAACCCGGAGCTGACCGTGGTGATGATGACCAAGTCAGCCAAGAAGGAACAAAACAAAGGTGCCAGGGCTGGGACACTGAATGGAGGTGTAGCCAGTGGGGGAAGGAGTTGGTGCAGTCACTGCCAAGGATCCAGAGGCCACTAACAAAGCCAAACACTTTATGCCACTTGAAGGCCCTGCCCACTACTTCTGAGCCCCCAGCCCAAGAGGCCTGGAGCTGGTCTTGCAAGAGGCAAATGAGACATATGCTGCACTCTCTGCTCCATAACAGCCACCCAGTGAAGGAACTGCCAACTGGAGTCCCCACAAGAGGACAGGGAGGAGCTCTGGGCCGAGATTTTGTTCTCCCATGAACAGAAACCGACAGGGACACCAATGACACTAGTGAAGGCCTTCTGCTCTGGGATGCCTAGGACTTTCGTGGCAGATCTCACAGAGGTGACCTCAAGCAGTACCACTTCTTCCCCTCCTAGGAGAACAGGAAGAACTCCAGGCCAAGCGGCACTGTGGTCCTGACCAGGATCAGGAATGGGCCCTGCTTCTTTTTATGTTTACAGGAAGGCTGCCCCACCCCCAAATACTGGACTGCCATCATCAGAACCCTCCACCTGGAGGAGGGCAGACTCAGACATGACCCCACTGCCAGAGCAGCTTCCTGAGGAAGTTCCCTGCCAACATCGTCCATGGCCGTCGACTCGGCAGGACTGAGACAGATTGAAGAAATCTTCTTGAGTTTTTTTTTTTTTTTAAACTAAACTGATAAAACAAACTCTATCTACAGAATTAAAACTGAAAAGAACTGAATGCTGTCTTCGTATAGATCTGAAGTTCTGACTCCGGCAGGTGAGCTACGCCGGAACTGAAGCACACTCAATGGTGGGAAAAAGGAACTGAGGCAGTGGAGGGCTAGTGCCAGGGTAAGCCTGTGTTGTAAACTCCCCTCATGACACCTGAATGCGCACAGCTTGTCTCAGCACCAGCCCTCCCAAAAATTCTGGCTCCCATGGGGTCCCACCACCTCCAGCTCAGAACTCAATGGTGAAGGTAGATTCCTGAAGGATAACAGCCAGGCCAAATCCTGCTCATCTTCAAGACACAGAGTCCAGACTGTACTGTTTAGTGAGATGTGGCAGTACTCAGAGTGGCAGTTGCACATATTTCAGCAGCAGATATACTGCGAAAAAAAGGCAACATAAGTGACCATGCCTCTTAGAAATAACTACGAACCATCCCAGGAAGTTTCTTACCATACTTCATGTAACAGAACATAAAACAATGTGCCAGCCATTTGGACAAGCACTGTTTGGACACAGAGGTGCTCCTTTCCGAGACAAACAAAACAAAAAGCTGAGAGGACCTTCTGTAGTTCTTTGTGAAACTGACATATCTGAGAAGTCTACATACATCCAAAGTATGGAGTAATGCCTTCCTCGACTGGCATACTCTAGGTAGTACACTGAAGGTGGATGATTTGATTCAAAGTAAATCAGACACCATATTTGATAAAAACTTAGGACTGGTCTATAAACACACTGGTCTTTATGGAAAATCAAATCGGTAAGCTCACACATACAGCCTGTAGCTCTGAAATCATAACAGAAGTTATGGCAATTAAAAATAACACCTTCCATGAAAGGAAGCATAGGTCACAGCTCGTGGCTGGCTCAAAAGAGCCAAAGTAAGCTTTTCAAAACCAAATTCAGGTCCTAAGCTGGGATTGGGTTTCAAATGGGAGGTTTCATGTGTAGTATACCTCTCAGAAAAGTACTGGATACACTCCTAATTGGGCAGCCGTCGTCCATCCACATGCTGGCGTAAAAAAGGCTGAAATAGCGGCCAAATGCACCTTGAGTGAGGAATACTAAAGACCAGAGTGTGATAGGGACAGCAAATATTCCAACATTGCATTGACTGGACAGGTAAAGGGTCTTATTGTTTGGAAGCGACCTGCAACTAAACTGCTTCCATTTTAAAGGACAGTTATGTCTGGTGCAGGGTTTTCTGGCAGCCACCAGAACAACAGCCCTCCTTAGAGTAATACTGCAAATCGTGCCATGGCCATGGCTATGTTTTCAGGAACCAGGCATACAGATGCAAGGACTTCAGTTCTGGATGGACCAGAGACACCCCATGACAACAAGCCCTTGCACAGAGGAAGAGGCACTGGGAGGTCCACTGCCATAGAAACATAGACATTGACGGCAGATAAGGACCACTTGGCCCACCCAGTCTGCCCATTCCCTACCTACTGGATAAGCTGCAGATTCAGTTAGCCAAATGCTGGAGCAGGGGATACCATATCTGCCAAGGCCATAGTGAAGCAATGAGGATGAGGGTTGCCACTCCATCTTCAATTTGAGTAGTTCTCTCTAATTAGAGGAAGGGAGGAAGGCATAGAAAAGTACAGTTACGTAAGAACTTACTGTAACAGTAGATCTTCGAGAGAAGCTCTTGCAGCAGGTAACACCTTTAGGATTAAGCGTCAAGTCTGGACCCCATGGAAAACTTCTAGCTAGCAGTATCCAGAGGACCGCCCTGATGTCAGCATGCTAACGTCTATTACAGTATAAAGGGACGGTCCCCAACCCATCCCAATTCTCCTGCTGGAGAACCCAGCAAGTTAGTAAAATGGAGGACCGAGGAGGTTCCTCTATCACAGGAAATAAAAGTATCTGAGATGGAGAAGCAGCTACCAATGGGAAGGAGGGAGGAAATACAGTACCTGCTGCAAGTTCCTCTTGAAGATTTATTTTATGTTAAGTACTTGCGTAACTGTTTCAGATTCGCTCATGCAGCAGGTAATGCCTTTGGGACAGAGTCCCAAGCAGTAACAAAGAGACCCCTGTCAGAAGGGTGGAGGCAGAAGCCTCCCAAAGAAATAGGACAGGAGGCCCTGAGCGACTGCAAGTCAAAGCCTGCTCTGCAGCGGAAGCAATGTCAAACTGTAGTGTTTCACAAAGTAGTGGACAGAACTCAAGAGAGCTGCTGCCAAATGTCAGCAGCGGACACATTTTTCAGTGAGGAAAAGTAGGCAGCCATGCCCTGGTAGGATGTACCCTTAACTGGGCTCCAGTAAGGGTTTGTCATGCTGTTTGTAGCAAAAACAATATAATTTACCAACCACTTAGACAAACACTGCTTAGAAACAGGAGCCCTAGCATGCGGGGCAAAAAACAAACTGATTGGATTTTCGAGTAGGTCGGTGCATTCCAAGTAATAACGGAGCACCCTGTGGACATCCAGAGTATGTAGTAATGCCTCCCCACAGTTCGAGTACTCTGGGTAATACACCGGAAGGTGGATGTCCGATTCAAAGTCAACTCTTACACCAGCTTCAGAAGAAACCTAGGATTAGTTCATAGGACACCCTGTCCTTGTGAAAAGCCAATAAGGCTCCTTACACATCAGGACCTGAAGCTCTGAAATCCCTAGAGCAGAAGTAATGGCAACTAAAAATAATGCCTTCCACAACACAAGATGCAGCTCACAACTGCGGCAGGCTCAAAGGGAGGCAATGTGAGCTTTCAAGAACACATAAAAGGGACTTCAGTTGCATCTCAACCAGCATGGCAGCACAGATGAAGCGCTCCCATTCTTCCTGGCAGTAAATCCCTAAAACTGTTTGAATCGACTAAGAACTTTAATCAAAAATCTTCTGAAATGGGACTTTTAAGCTGCACTCTGCATTTCTTTCAGAAGAACCCCCCAAAACAAAACACCTAAAAGATTAAGGAAGATAATCTGTTTCCTCAAGCTGACATCTCGGACGCGAAGCACTCATAGGCCTCGGCAGATACACGAAGACGCTCAGATGCTGCAAATACACCACACAAAAACACCAAGCCTAAGAAGGTAAAATTAGACATGATATAGAAGGAGTTACCTCATTCCGATCAGAAGCAAAACAGTTACATTGAACTCCGTAAGGATATAGTAGCCCTTGAATAACGGACGGATGAGTCAGAACGGCAGATTACAGCAGTGAAATCGAGTGGTTGATATCGAGAGTCCATAAAAGCCCTACAGAGAGGCAACAGGAAAGGCTCCAAAGGACAACAAGAAGATGCCGAGAACAGGGCTAGATGCAAAATATAAAATTTATTGCATCCCTGAGGATTGAAGGGACAAGATATTATGAACTTCACATTTTAGGGTTAGCGTTAGGGTTTGGGTTAGGGTTAGGATGATACTGATGTGACAGTCGGACTTTAGGGTTAGGATGATACTGATATGACAGGCGGACATTAGGGTTAGGGCTAAGGTTGGGGTTACGGTTGGGGTTAGGACAATACTGATTCCATGACAGTCGAAAAGAAAAAATTACTCACCTTAGTAATGTTGTTTCTTCTAATGGAGTCTTGCTATATTATGACAAATGCAGTATAACCCCAGGTTAGAACTGCTCCGGAGGTGAAAAGAGTTAAGTGCATGGAATCTTGAGCACGAGCTCGGGCTGAACACTCTGTCTGTTGTGCTCAAACCTTAACTGTCAGATCTTTACGAGCAAAACTCACTAAAGGTTCTGTGTGGGCTGTGTAAACCACACTAGCCAACTGGCTACTAAATACTAACACATTTATGGTCCCAACAACAAGACTCAAGTCAGGGGACCAAAGAATGAAATACAACAACAAACAAAATGGCAAACACTAGGTGCCAACAGGTCACTACCCACCCACATCCCAAAAACAGGAAGAAGAGGTTCTGAGAGAGGCAGGTGGGGGGGTCATATATAGCAAGACTCCATTAGAAGAAACAACATTACTAAGGTGAGTAATTTTTCTTCAAACAACATGAAGTCTTGCTATATTATGACATATGCAGACTACACAGCAGTACCTCCATGGAGGAGGGCAGAACCTACTTAGAAATAGGCTCTGAAGCACAGCTGTGCCAAACCGAGCATCATTCCTAGCCTGGGTGTCCAGGGAGTAATGCTTGTGAAGGTGTGAACTGTTTTCAAGTAGCTGCTTGACATATCTCTAAGATAGGAATGTCCTGGCAGCAGCCAAGGACACAGCTGTACCTCTTGTAGAATGAGCCCTCAGACCTGAAGGAGGAACCTTACCCAGTTTTAGGTAACAAAATTGGATACAAGAAACAATCCACCTGGCAATGGACCTTTTAGTGGCAGGTTTCCTTTACCTACCTCACCGTAAGTGAGGAAAAGTTGAGGAATCAAACCTGTGACCCTTGGCACGTTTCTATATAGTAGCTAAGGGTCCTTTTGACATCTAGACTGTGCAATCTCCTCTCACCAGAGGAGGAATGGTCAGTGAAATACACAGGAAGAGACACAGATTGATTCAGGTGAAAGTCTGAGACCACCTTAGGCAAGAACTTTCTATTAGTCCTGAGGACCACTTTATCTCTATGAAAGGAGATAAAATCAGGCTCCACTGTCCATGCTTGTAGTTCACTTATGCGCCTAGCAGAAGTGATGGCTTCCTAAAACACAGTCTTCCAAGTCAGGTACTTAAGCTCTGCTGAAGACATGGGTTCAAAGGGAGGTTGCATAAGCTGGGCAATGCAAATATTAAGATCCCATGGAGACAGGATCCCTGCAAGGAGGGTTGATGTGAAGCAACCCTTTGAAAAACTGGAGAACACGGATGAGCTGAAAGAGAAGAGGTTTACCTGCTGATAAAAAGGCAGACACGCTGCCAGGTGCACTTTAGGGTAGCTTTCTCAGCCCCAAAGCATTTAAATGCACCATATAATCCAGAACTGCGGGCAAGCCAGACTCTGGAGAAAACACCCTTATGAGACACCATATGAAAACCTCTTCCATTTAGAGGTTATAAGTAGCTCTGGTGGAAGGCTTCCTGAAGGCCTTCAAACATTGAGCACACCCTCGAAAGGTGTAAGTCAGCAAACTCTAACTCTTCAAGAGCCAGGTCTTGAGATTGAGAGATTTGAGATTGTACCAAACCTCCCCTGTACACAGGTTAACAGATTGTGATTCCTGGAAGGCACAGAGGAAGTTGGATTGCTAGGGATAGCAGAAGTGGATACCAGGGTTGTCTCACCCAGTCTGGAGCAATCAGGATCATCCTGCAAGGTTGAGATCTGATCTTGACTAGCATCTTGAACAGGAGGGAAAGGGGGCGCATAGAGAAACTTCCTTCCCAATTGAGGAGGAAGGCGTCCAGAGGGACTGGAGCCCAACACTGGGGCCTGCAACAGAAAAGAGGAAGTTGGTCATTGTCTGGGGCTGCAAAAGATCTATCTGAGGAATGCCCCACCTGGCAAACACCACCTCCAGGACAAGGGGATCCAGAGTCCATTCGTGATGGCCCTGAGAAATCCTGCTGAGAGCATCTGCCAGGAGATTGTCTTTGCCTGGGAGGTGAACTGCCAAAAGGGAAGTGTTCAGGAATAAGCCAGAGACCACAACTTCACTGCTTCCGGTGCACAAGGCCGTGAGACAGAGTGCCCCTGCTTGTTGATGTACCACATTGTAGTGGTGGTGTCTGTTCTGACTTGTACAACTTTGTTCTGAACAGATGTGGAAAAAGCTTGAAGTGCTAGAGAAAACTGCTCTGAGTTCCAACAGATTGATGTGGAGCAGAGATTCCCGAGGACCACAATACCTGAGTGGTGAGGTTGCCCAAATGGGCTCCCCACCCCAAGAGGATGCATCTGTAGTAAGGGTCAAGGAATGAGACTGCGGGATAAAGGTACCCCTTGTCTCAGGTTGGTCTGATCCTGCCACCATTGTAGGGCCTGGATCAGGGTTCGAGTTACTGGGATCAACTTGGTTAGAGGATCTCTCCTTTGAGACCAGAAGGCTCTCAAATGGAACTGAATGTCCCTCATTTGAAATCTTGCTCCCTGCACTACTGCCGTGAAGCAGCCATGTGCCCTAGGAGCTGCAGAAAATGCCTTGCTGGCCGAGAGACCTGCAGAGTGAAGGAGGAGGCCAGAGAAACCAGGGTCTTTGCCCTTTCCAGAGGAAGGAAGGCTCTGGCCTGTTGTGTATTCAGTTCTGCACCTATGAAGGTGAGGAACTGAACAGGCTGTAGAACTGACTTTGGAAGATTGAGAAGGAAGCCTAAAGATGTGAGCAGCTGCTGGGTGGCGTGAAGGTGTACTGACTTGTTCCTGGGACTGGCCTACTATGAGCCAGTCATCCAGGTAAGGAAAGATGGCAATCTTTGCCTTCTTAAATGAGCAACTGCTACTGCCAGGCATTTTGTGAATACCCTTGGGGCAGAGGTGAGACGAAGGGCATTGCTCTGAACTGGTAATGGCCTGAGGGCAGTTCGAATCTGAGGTACTTTCAGTGGGAGCTTCTGATGAGGACATGGAAGTAGGCATCCTTGAGGTCCAGGGACTAGCCAGTCCCTGGCCTTAGAGAAGGTAAAATAACTCCCAGAGTCACCATTTTGAACTTTGGTTTTAAAAGGTGCTTGTTTAGGTATCTGAGATCCAGGATGGACGCCATTCTCCTGTCTTTTTGGGGCAAGGAAGTCACCTGGAACACAACCCTTGCCCTGGTGTGGGGAGGAACCCTCTCCACAGCTCTGAGAGCCAGGAGGGTTGAGACTTCTGTTTCAAGGCGAGACCTCTAAAGGAGTTGCAGGTGGAAAGGATCTGGCTCTCATCCTTGGAAATTTTTGAATCTGAGAGTTAGTCCCTGGTTTACTACTTCCAGGACCCACTTGTCTGATGTTAAAGACATCCAGTCCTGGAAGAAGTAAGCCAGCCTGCCCCTACAGGTAGTGGAGAACGGCCCTGGCCAGCCCATCAGGGTGCCTGTTTGGCAGGAGTTTTGGCTGAGGGGTGGAGCGGCCTGCTCGCACTCCCATCTGCCTCTCCTCTGAAGAACCCCTCTGGGCATAGGCTGAAGAGGAGGCCTGGGTTGGTAAAAGGCCTGTGAAGAGGCCTGCCCCTGCCCCTGAAAACTGCCTTTGAGGAGTGGCCTGCCTTTCCTTGGCCTGTGCACTCCTATAGGTAGTCCTGTACTTATCCATTTTCTTCATATAATTCTCTGTCTGCTCCCCAAACAGAGAGTTATCCACAACAGGAAAATCCATGGCCTTAGCCTAGGTATCCTGTGACAGGCTAGTACACCTGAGCCAAGCCATTCTACGAAGAGCCACAGATGTATGCATGACTCTGGAAGATACATCATTAGAGTCCACTGCAGCATGAAATTGCACCTTGGATGCCTCAATACCATCAGCAGCCACTTGCTCCAGCTCCTGGCAAGTTGTTCAGGGAGCTGCTTTGCAAAAGCCATAACAGTATCCCATCTGGATTTCTGATATCTTACGACATAAGCCATATAATTTGCCTGTCTGAATCCCAAAGATGCTGCCATGTACTGTTTCTTTGCCATGGCATCAATCCTCCTGGAGTCCTTATCCGGGGTGTAGCCAAAGGAATATTTGCCTTATCACAGGCTGCGGCCTGCACTACTAACATGGCTGCATTGTTGTGAGAGGAACTCCATGTCAGAGCCTGACAAAGTGTACCTTCTGTCCATTTTCTTGTCCACAGGAAGTACAGAATGGGGGGTTAAAATCTTTACTGCCTGTTTCCTGAAAGATTTGTGCATAGGAATAGACAGTCTTCTAGACTCTGGGATATCCATCATTTCCACATAGTCAGGCTCTTCTTGGTCATCCACAGCTTCTTCCATAGGAAGCTGGAGGATTTCAACCACTTTTTATAGAACATAAAATGAGAAGGAGAGTCAGAAAGCCTAGGGAGAAACTTCTATAGGTCTGTCTGGAGAAATGTCCGTTCAATGGGCACATCCAGACTGTCAAAATCATATTCACTCTCTTCAAAATCTTCCTCCCCTCCTCCGGTACATAAAAATCCTCTACATCATACGCCTGAACCAGAGGAACCGACCGAACCGACCGCCTGCCTGATGGTGACGGTTCGGTCGGAAGAGAAAGTGACTGGACAATTTTGATCGCTTTGGCTATTTCTGCAGCAGTTGGAGAAGGATTTTGGCTCCAAATCTGCTGACTTCCTAGTCCTTTTAACTGGAACCGACTCATCCGAGTCAGCTCTCCTTTGCCGAGGAAGACTCACCTTGTTTAGGGGACTCCCTCTAGTTCGGTTGGCACGAACCAGGCTGGCTATCTGGATCAGTGGACTTCTTAGCCTCCTTTTCCCTGAGCCTACCAACTCTCTTATCCCGGTAGCTGCAGGAAATTGACACAAATCTGGCAGTCTGAATTGAGGTGGTCAAACCCCAGACAATAGACACATGTGGTGTGTGGGTCAGCCTTAGCAAAAGCTTCCCCACAGACATCACAGTGTTGAAACCCAGTGGGCCCGGTTTTTCTTTGGGTTTCTCAGACATAATGCCAACCTAACCAGAAAACTTGCCCGTTAACAGCCCTTAGCCAAGCAAGACACCTTCTCGGTTCCAGACCGTGTCACGGTCGTGGAAAAACGTAATGAAATCGTTTTTTAGAACCGATAAGAACCGAAACCGCACTTCTAATGAAGTTTGAAGTAATTTTACAACAACCTGATCGGTTCAAAACTGAACCGATAATATCGTTACAAGTTCCACACAGAATAAATGTAAAACCTTAATTTACTTACGATACCACAGACAGAGCTTGAACTGACCGGTTGCGGTTTGATTTTAAACAAATGCGGTTTAAAACCGAGAAAAACACTTTAAAACCGACAAAATGAACCGAGCAGTAGGAGAAATCTCCGGAGCGACTGTTCAGTGAGGTGGAGTAAAGAATCTGACAGCTAAGGTTTGAAGCACAACAGACAGAGTGTTCAACCGAGCTCGTGCTCAAGATTCCATGCACTAACTCTTTACCTCCGGAGCAGTTCTAACCTGGGGTTATACTGCATATGTCATAACATAGCAAGACTTCATGTTGTTTGAAATACAGGTTACTCACCTGTAACAGGAGTTCTAGGAATGGTATATGTTGTTCATCCACACTGTCTAGCAGGTTCCTTGCCGCTTTAAATCTTGCGGAAGGTCTTTAAGCTGGCTCCCACCCACCCGGTGGTAAAACTCTCGGCTCCGCCCCATGGCGCCAGATCTAGCCGCTGAAGCCAGGTTAATGCGTCGGGCCGAGGGGGTGAGAGTCTGGATTAATGCAACATATACCATTCCTAGAACTTCTGTTACAGGTGAGTAACCTGTATTTCTAGGGACATGGATATGTTGTTCATCCACACTGTCTGGCAGACTCCTAGCAGTTCTCCGGAGGAGGGAAGCAAGGCACACACCCCTACTTAGGGTATAAAGACTGCAGAACCAAGGCCCCAAAACCAGCATCCCGCGTGACTCAAGGTCGATGTGGTCGTGGTAATGAAGGTGTGTGCTGACTTCAGGTAGCAGCCCTGCAGATTTCTGGATAGGGACGTCCCCTGGAAGCAGTCACCGATGCAGCGGTATGGCGGGTAGAATGAGCTCTTATCCTCTGGGAGGCTCCATGCCTGCCAACCTACAGAGATCTATGCAGGAGGTGACCCACCTGCCTATCGTCCCCTTGGCTGCAGGTCTGCCAGGTGCGGCTTCAGCGTAGGTGACAAACAGCTGGCGAACCTCTCCCGAACTTCAGCCATCCGCTCCTTGTAGTAAGCGAGCACTCTTCTAGGGTCCAAAGTATGGAGCCTATATTCAGCCTCCAGGTGTGACTGGGGTAGAACACCGGCAGAGTCAATACCTGGTTAAGGTGAAACTCCGACACCATCTTGAAGGAATTTCGTGGGGGGCGCAGGACAACCTTGTCCCTGTGGAAGACCAGATAGGAGACTCGATGGAAAGCGCCTGGAGCTCTCCCATCCTTCTGGCTGACGTGATAGCCACCAAGAACGCGGTCTTCCACGACAGGTGAGAGATGTCACACCTGTGCATCGGTTCAATGGCTTGACCATGAGCTTAGCCAATACCAGCAGTAGATCCCGGAGGTGGAGGTTCTCACACTGGAGGGATAGGTGATCAAGGCCTTTGAAAAGCCGATCACCTTCTCCTGCGCCATCGACTGCTTCCCGCCCGCGCCTGTAAGCAGAGATGGCTGCCAGGTGCACCTTAAGGGTCGTCGACCAAAGCCCTTGCTGAGAAAGGGACCACAGGCAGTCCAGAATGCTTGCCAAGGAACAGGAGGAAGGGTCCAGGCCCTGCCCTGACACCAAAGAATCTCTTCCATTTGAAGGCGTAGCATTTTCTGGTCGACTCCTTATGGGACGCCTCAACGATGTTGAGGACCTCGTCGGAAAGACCCAAGGCCTGGAACTCTAGCCACTCAGGAACCAGGCCTCGGGTGCAGGGATTGAAGGTCCAGGTGGAATACCTTCCCTGATTGACTGAGATCAGGTCCGGGCGGGCTGGAAGCCGCCTTGGGAGCCTGGAGCGGAGACTGAGGAGATCTGGATACCAGAACTGGCGGGGCCAGTCGGGAGCTACAGAATCACCTGCACTTGTCCCTCCTGCTTTGAGAAGCACCTTGTGGATCAAGAGAAATGAGAAAGGCATAGAAGAGGCCCAGGGTCCACGGCCTTGAGAAGGCATCCCCTGCAGCGAGCCCTGCTGAGGGCGGGCATGAAACAGTCTCAAGCCGATTCTCCCTGGAGGCAAACAGGTCCACCTGAGGCGTGCCCCAGTGGGAGAACAGATCTTGTACTACCTCCGCAGGAGAGCTACTCGTGGGACGCAGCCCCTATCCCGCTTAGGGCATCGGCCAGGGTGTTGGGGCTCCTGCCATGGATGGCAAGGAGATCCGCCTCCAGGCTGCGCAAGAGTGACCAAACACGGAGAGCTTCCTGTACAGAGGCATGGAGCGCGCCCCGCCCTGGGCGGTTTAGGTAGTACATGGTCGTGGTATTGTCCATCTGGACCCGAACCACTTGACCCCGCAGAAACAGAGCGAAGGTGGTGAGGGCTAGACGAACCGCTCAAGCTCCAGCAGGTTGATGTGGCATTGAACGCCCGAGGGGACCAGAGGTCGGCGCCTGTGCTCCCCAGATGGGCACCCCAACCCATCAGAGAGGCGTCAGTCGACAGAGAGACCGCCGCTCGGGCGGACAAGCAGGATGCCCTCCTGCAGATGTGCTGGAATGGTCCACCACTGGAGAGCGTTCCACATCCCCTGGGTCACTGTCACTACGCTGATCCAGCAGATCGAGTGCTGTGACCACTGGCTGGCCAGCCCCATTGAAGGGGACGATGTACCAACGGGCCCAACGGACCACGCTGGTGCAGGCCGCCATGAGGCCCAGGAAGTCCCGGGCAGGCGCAGTGCCCAACCTGAAATGGTTGAGCAAAGGAGAAAGAACCTTGGCCCTGTCCACGGAGCCGTGCTCGCTCGTAGAGAGTCGAGCTCTGCCCCAATGAATTGGATCACCTGCTTTGGCACGAGTTCCGACTTGGCCTCATTGATGAGGAGGCCAACCTGAGAGTAAACCTGAGGGCCAGATCTCTGGACCGCTCCACCTCCGTTCTGGAGGGGCTGCAATCAGCCAGTCATCCAGGTAGGGTACACCCAGACCCTCGGCGCCGCAGGAATGCTGTCACCACTGCCATGCATTTGGTGAAGACCCTGGAGCTACGGAAGGCCAAAGGGCATGGCCCGGAACTCGTGAGGGATCCCTCTGCCCTGAAGTGGAGGAATCTCTGGTGGGACGGACGGATTGGGACGTGAAAGCATCCTGGAGGTCCAGAAAACAGAACCACACCGGTCGCTCCAAGGATGGGATTATCTGAGCCAGAGTGACTATCCTGAAGGTCCGAGACCTTAGGAACCTGTTCAGGTCGTGCAGGTCGAGAATGGGACGCCAGCCCCTCATCCGTTTGGGACTAGGAAATATCTGGACACAAACCCTGGGTCTGGAGGAGGACACCACTTTCCTGATCACCTCTTTTTCGAGGGAGCAGGCGATATCGGCTCGGCGAGCCGGCACAGAGAAACTCGGATCCGCAGCCCCCAAGGCGGCGACTGCCGAAGGGCCGGGCCTGCTTGAACCCAGGGCAGGCTCTTCCTACCACCTCCAACATCCAACGGTCCGTGGTGATAACTGACGAGGCGGAAAGGAAGTGGCGGACCCGTCCCCAGAGGGAACCCAGGGGAGTGACGAGGCTGGGGCGACACCCTCAACCCATCACTGGGCAGGCTTAGAGGAGAGGACTGACCAGGGACCTCCTGGGCCATTTCTTCCCTGCTTCCTATTAGAGGAAGCCATAGGCGTGGGTTTGGGGTGCCAAGCACGAGCCTGCTGGCCCTGGTGCTGTTGGGCGGACATAGCAGCAGGCGCAAAGGTCGAAAGGACTTATGTTGCTGTTGTCAACAGCCCTTGTCCTTCTGGGCGGAGGTGACAGAGTCCAGAGTGGCATTGGACTTTTCGATCCGCTGGGGTGACCTTCCACTCCAGGGCGAAGAGGTCGGTCCCCAGGAAGGGGACATCCACCAGTTTATGCTGGTATCTGCGGTGAGGTCGATATCCTCAGCCATGCTCTGCGCGCATGGCCTACCACAGCCCATAACTGATCTGGCACAGAAGTCTCCAATGTCAGAGATGTTTGGAGCTGCTGTTCTGCCACCGCCCTTCCCTGGTCCCATACCTGCCTGACCGTGGTCTGCAGGTCGGCCGAGATGAGGGATCACCTCATCCAGGAGCCCATGAGGCGTGGGAGAAGTGTGCCATCAGCACGGCTGAGCTGGCCTGGCAGAGGCCAAGGGAGGAGCAGAGCACCCCTGCGCCCGGCATAGTCCAGCTTTTGGACTCCTTGTGGAGGCTTATCCACATCCCTAGCGTTCCCCGTAATGCTGGAAAACTCTATCGGTGACCAACCCCTCGGCGGAGGGGTGTTCCAAAAACGTACAAAGAGCCGTAAGGACCGCATGCTTCCTGGGCATCCAGGACGAAGGCGCAGGACAGGAAGCAGGCCGCTGCCAGAGCTCAAGGCTGGGCCAACAATGGCTTCAGCCACGGAAAGGCCTCCGTGGGTGAATCCCTCACTCAGTATCTCCGTTAGGGGATATTGGCCCGCTTGAATACGGGCTCGAGCTGCATCGGTAGACTCCGAGATGAGCTGAAGCAGACCCATGAAGGGCGATGGGCTTTCTTCATTGACTGGCCCGGAGGACTCCAGGTCAATGGGCCTGGAGAACAGGGAGGAGGAGTCGTCGTCGGACTCTGAGGAGTCCGCAAAGAGCTGCCTGGGGCCTGAGCCACCCTCCACCTGCCGAGGATGGACGGGAGTGAGGTGACCGACAACCTGTGGGCAGGCCCTGACCCGACCAAGAGTCCTTAGTTGGTGCCTCCGATTTCCATTGTGGAGGCGGAGGTTCCACCACAATGGAGTGGAGCAGCTGGTTTCGCCGAACAACTAGCCCAGGCTTGGGCACGACTACAGCGAGGGTTGTTTTCGGCCTCGGGTGACAGCCACTTGATGGTCGGGACGCGGCTTGTTCCCGGACAGAAGTAACTGCTGCCACATCAGGTCCTCGTAGTGTCAATGTAATTTGCGCCGAAGCCTCTCCTCTTCCGAGGAGGAGAGGCGAGACGAGCAGCAGCGCCGCTGCCCGGTGCAGAGACCGAGATCGCCAATGTCGGCGGGATCGGCTGGACCGAGAGGATGTCGAGACTGAGATCCTCGGTGTTTCTGAGGCAGGTCTGGGAAGGGGCAGGGACACCCGCTCTTCCCTTGGCTTCGGAAGCCTTGACTGGGGACTCCGGCACGGGCGAGGGCAAGTCCTTCGGTCTCCACCGGGGAACGGTGAAGAAGGGTTGTCGGCTTCACCAGTCGACAGCCCGTCCGATGGGTCTTCAGAAAAATCTCACCACGCCGACAGGTGTCTTGGCCGGCTGACCTGACCGGGACACTGTGAAGCCAGTGGTCTTAGCCGCAACCTCGACCGGAGTAGAGTGTCGACTGTCCGGAAAGGGACCTCCCGCTCCCATGAACGCCGATGGTGGGTACCTTCGAGTCCTTCTTTTTGGACCGAGAAGGATGTCCTGATGGCCCCTCTCCTTCGTGGAAAGGATTGGCAAAGCCTTAAAAAAGCTGAATATGAGGTACCAGAGAGAGAGGGATAAATGCCGCGATCGAGGAAGAGGACGATGCGGCCTGTGCCGCCTCCTCCTCGAGGGCGCATCATCTGCTCAAGTTGCTCAGCTGAGCCAGCCGCTCGCGTAACCGCCCAACAGCCTCCTTCGACTTCACCGGGCGGGTAGCGCTCGGGCGCCTAAGCTGTAACCCAGGCGCGGTCTCCAGGACGCTACGAAAAACGAACGGCATAATCCTCGGGTAGGGCTCAGTGGTCATGGTCTAGGCCATGGCAGTAGACGACGGGAGTGCGGATCCGCCTGGACATTTTCTGCCCACATGGGCACCACCAAACCGGGAGTTGATTTGTCCATCGCAGCCGCAAGGGAGTAATTTGACCAAGTCTTGAAAATTTTAGAATAAGTTGGGCAAACCAAAGAATTAGAATCCAGTCTACACACAGAGCGCTAAGGAGGGAACCTGAGCTTCCAAGCAGTAAGGAAGATCTGGCATCATGGGGCGGAGCCGAGAGTTTTACCACTCGGGTGGGTGGGAGGAGCCAGCTTGAAGACCTTCCGCAAGATTTAAAGCAGCAAGGAACCTGCCAGACAGTGTGGATGAACAACATATCCATGTCCCTAGAATTAGGGTTATGCTTAGGGTTAGGATGATATTAATATGACCGTCAGACATTGTTAGGGTATGTTTTAGGATGATATTCATATGACAATTGGACATTAGGGATAGGGTTATGATTAGGGTTAGATTGAGGGTTAGGGTTAGGACGATATTGATATGACAGTCGGACGTTAGGGTTAGGCTTAGGTTTAGAGTTAGGTGAGGGCTGAGGTTAAGGTTATGGACAGGGCGATACTGCTATGACAGTCGGACATTAGGGATAGGGTTAGGTTAGGGTTAGTGTTAGTGTTCGGGTTAGGACTGATATTAATATGACAGACTGGACGTTAAGAGTTAATGTTAGGAGTAGGGTAGCTTTAGGTTAGGTTAAGGGTTACGGTTAGGCTTAGAACAATATTGATATGATAGTTCGACATTCCGGTTAGGTTTAGGGCCAGGATTAGGGTTATGGTTAGGTTAGAACAATATTGATATGATAGTCGGAGATTAAGGTTAGGGTTAGGATTAAGGATAGGACGATATTAAATATGAGAATCGAACATTAGGGTTATGGTAAGGGTTAGGGTTAGGATGATTTTGAATTGACAGCGCATGCTCGCGATGTCTCACTGTCTCTGGTGCATAATCATTGTCAAGGCACATCCTGGTTTGGCCATAAAATACCTTTCGCCTTCTCTACACGGTGAGTAGTAGCTTTTCCTTCGTTGCCTATCTGAGAAATCAGGCTATAATGGAACGTGGCAGGCTTCTGGGGATGTTGGTTTGTGCCCAAGAGCTCGGTGGACCCGTTCTGTTTCCACTGGGAGATCTGTTGACAATTCTAGAGCTATACAGAGTAAAGTTGATGTGAATTATCAATCCTAAGGTGAAGCCAGCTGACACTTTTATTCCTCAACATATACTTGTAAATCCTCACCAAAAATGCCAATATCTCTGAAAATTGCTTATAAAATTCATTTGGGATCCCATCTTCCCTGGGACCACCCACTTTTCAGATTCTTGATTACATCCACAAGCTCTTGTTCTGTGATATCATCCTTTAGTGCATCCACCTCACATGTATCCAACTCCGAATTTTCTTTATCAGCCAGATAAGCCCCATGTCTTCTTTGTTTATCTCAGTCCTTTTACCTGCTCTAATCAAACGCCCTCAATAATTTCTCTAATACCCTCCGTGCCACTTATGATCTCTCCTTATTTTACAAACTCGTTATTAGTGACCTGCTCTTTTTTCCTTAAAACTTCACACGGGTCACCCGTAGGTGTCTTCTGAATTCCAAAACTTAACCCTTGTTTAAGTGTTTAGCCTCTGCTATATATTGTACTGCTTTCATATCCTTTTTACCCTTTCAATCTGACCTAAGATTGCATCCCTCCACCACACCCTTGTTCCAACAGTTTATAGAGTTTAGCCCCAACGGATAAATATATATATAAAAAATCCTTTTGCCACTCTTTTCCCATGAACCTTAAACCAAATGCTAATCTCTATTTCAGTTTCTTGCCACCACACTCCCAGATCCTCATACAGCCCTATTACTGAAGCTCTATCAACCAACAGGTCCCTATTGTTAGCACCACCTCATCAATCCTCAAACTGCTCACATTCATCTTCCATCTTGTAAAGGGTTGATCCACCCCAGTTATGGTATTAATATCGCTTCTAATAATTAGGCGATCTCAAAAGCAGTGGGGAGCACGGCAACTGTATAAATGTGTAGCCTCTAGAAGTAAAAACAATCAATCTTAGAATACAGTGCTCCTTTGAAAAGGCAAAATTAACAGGAGACACAGCCTTATTAAACACATTCTGAAGATCAGCTGTATCTGTACTTTTTTAAAAGATGCAGAATCACAATAAATCTTCTTAACTCTTTTTTCCTTCTTAGAGTATTTAATGAACAGTTAAAATCACCAGCATAATAAATATTCCTCGCAGAACTCAAAAGGGTTGTATCAGAGCAAACAATGCCACTCTCTCTCTGCCTTTGACTGTGAGGCATAGACTACTATAAGCCTACTAGGTTCCCCACACCATAAACCATCAATTATTAAAGCTCTCCCAGGTTGAAGATCCGTTATTTTAGACATTTGCAGCCCCATGCCTGAAAATAACACTCCAACCCCATCTGCTTTATCTAAGCCAAAGGACCAATATGAGGCCCCCAGATCCATTCACTTTCGCCTGAGCCACAGCCCGTGTTGAATTAAGCCAGGTCTCCTGAAATAAATTCACTGCTAGGTTCCTCAATTCCACCTTAGGCCCCCTTTTGTTCCCATTCAAAATACTGCACACATTCAATGATGCCGATGAAAACAAAACCATTTAAAGTACTTTGCATTGATAAGCAACTGTTTTCTATCCAGGACTACTGAGCCAATCCTAACAATCATTTTAGCTTTCTTCTTTTCTTTTTTTCTTAACCTGCTCCTCCATATTGTCCGACTCCTGTGAGGTAAATGTCCTACTTGAACTCCTAAAGACACATCCGACTCCTCATCACCAGATGGGCTCTCTTCCCACCTTGTACTTCCAGCACATCAAAGGCATTTTCCAGTTTAAGCTTTGATGATAACCCCTTATTACTCCTCAGGCTCCATCTCCTCTGAGGGTCTTGAGAACATCCTGGCACTTGTGGGGGCATCTTTTATTTCCCCATAATCACCTCTTTCAAGCCCATTACATCACCCTTCTCTGTCTCCTCATTTGGTTTATCGGATTTGTGACCAGCTTCCCCTGCCCCACCTCTTGCTGGGTGTTGGATCAACCTCTGACGCCACATTTGGGGACACTCCTTCTTATCTGATGTAATATCTATCACCTGAGAGTTCTGGCTGTCTTCTTTCTGCCTCTCCTCCTGTGAGGGAGCAGAGGTTCTGACCTAGCCCTGATTTTGTGCTTTGTTTATCAAGTCCTCCTGATTCATACTCCTGTTATTTTTGCTGCCCATGGACAGTTATAGAACATATGCCCATACTCCTCACAAAGGTTGCATCACACATGATTTGCACAGTCCGACTTACTGTGGCCACACCCCACACAGGCCACCGAACAACATCACACACATTGGACAAGTGTGACAGAGATCCACATCTGTAGCATGCCCTGGGTTGCCCCGGTAAAAATAAAAAAAAACACCCCTCTGTCTCTGCCCAAGAAGAAACCATTAGGGATATGCTTGATTCCATTTTCATTTTGGTTCAATTTTACCTTGAACTTCACCACCCCGTCAAAAAAAGAACTTCTGTCAATAATGGCATCAGGCTGACCTATTACTGTACTCTTCTGGTTTAGCCACTGCATAATATCCCCACCTGCACACATTCAGACTGAAACATTACAGTTATGTTTTTAATCAGAGGCTTTGTTAGAGGAATTGCAATAAACTGGCCCCAAAGAGAGGAGTTTTCAAAGCATCATTTTTAACCAGAAGTGCTCTAGGCCCTTCACAGACCTAACTAACGTCAAACACATCTTGCCAGCGATGTGAATAAGGGTATAAATCTCTGTTACGATAAACTTCATAGAATCTTTTAACAGGACTCTGCCTACACGGTACCTGTCATGAAAGTTATCCAAACCGCCATTATATCTTAGATGAACAGCAAATCTCCTGGGGTGGGGAGATTGTTAAAACCAGAGTTGTTGAACCACCCAGGCTTTCTTCCACCTCTATCTCTGGGAGTGTGGGGAGATTTATAACCATGGGATGTATCTTTTTTTTTCTCTCTCACCATATCTGCATAAGACTTAACCGGCTGCGGTTTGTTACCCTTCTCATCATTTTTCCTCCACCTTCAAATGAAGCAGAACCATCCATCCGGAAACTAAGCTTAACTTTAGCCTCAGATCTAGATGCAGCAGACTCTCCGTCTACCCCTAGCCCGCTTATCCCTTCCACATAGGCAGAACTAGCCCCGCTTATCAAGCAAATCACTTTTATAACAAACTGGCCCCATCAGGAAAACATCCCCATTACTACCCGAGGCACCCTCATGCCGACCAGGGCCAGTCAAACCCATAGACCGTTCTTGGCCCAGTCCTTTCCAAGTACCCCTTACCCGACTGAGAAAAGTCTTCCAATTCCATTTCTGGCTTCCAGATGCCATCTGAATCTTGTATCCAGCCAGCTCCCTGTAACTAAGTTCCCGGGACCATTTTTCGACATTACCGAACAATTTAAGCCCAAATGCATGCACCACCCCTCCTTCACAGACAACCCTGGTGCAACTGATTTGTTCTTCCGGTGTCTGACTGGCTCCTGACACTCTCAGAAGCTCCAGCTCATTCCTCAAATCGTCTTCCCGATCCTTTCTCCTCTCCTCCATAAGCCTCTCATCATCCTCCTCTAAAACTTTTAGTACTGATACTTTCTTTGCTTCCATCACCTGCTCTAGGTGAGCTGCAGACATTATTTTATCATTCTGAGAAGTAGTAAAAGCCACTTCACCATCAACCAATTCTGTATCTGGTTGAGCCAATAACTCTTCATCCGACACATCCGAAACAGCGGCCGATGCAAAATCTCCAAATCCTTCGTCTCGAGGCATTTGCATCCATATCCATTTCTTTCACACTGAGCTCCTCCACAGAGCCCTCCACCTTCATTGCCAGCTTTTCCATACTGGCCATGAACGAAGCACACCACAGCACCCTCTACCAGCAGTAAGGAATTTCCGGTGCCCTGGCCAAATTCCCCCATTCACTAAAAATACCACCCACAGCTTAATCTGGTTCAAGGTCAGTTGACATTCATCTGTATTCCCTCTCCGGTTCGTGCCTGAAAATAGGAAGAATTTGTCTCGTCACTTACCGGTCAACAAAACTAAATAAATAAATTATGGGTTGGCTCTCCTGTTTATAAGGGAATGCTCCTGCATCGCCATAAAAGTTCTTCCACTGAATCTTATTTGCGTGGCGAGGATATTCCTGTTATGAAATTAATAGTGAGGAAGAAGGGGAAAGTATCACATGGTCAGATGCAGTTCTTCCCTGCTTTTTCTGTGTTACAGCTTGCCTGCAGTCTGCAGAGCGAATTTATTATTTGTCTGTTTGTATGGGGAAGCCCACCCTCTGGAGGCCCAGGACGTTCACTCTCCTGACTTACCTCCTCAGCACAGCAGCTGCCACACTGGTGTGCTAGTAGGAAGACCAACTCAGGTGTCCCCTACCTTGAAAGTCTACACTTGGACCCTAGTTTGTGCCCCCAAGGGAGTTCAGGGCTTGTCCTCAGGATCCTCCTTGGGAACACTGATGATGGGGACAGAACTGCTGTATATAGTTTCACTAACAAAGGGAGTTATTGACCCTTGGTCTTTATCAATCGATCAGTCAAAAGCCTACACTAAGTTTTATATTGTTGTTGTGTTGAAAGACGTTAATCGAAAATTCATACAGAGACAAAACAGGTAATATGTGTAAAGTACTTTCTGAGATGTCATACTATAACCAGATTGTCTATACTTTTAAGGTGTCAACTGCTCACAGAATATCAATACTCTGTTATATATATGCCTTTCTCAATGTAAAAACTGGAATGTTCACTACCACCACCAGGCTAGGGGATGGAGGACCCTTCTGACTCTCTAAGGGAAGGAGCTATATTTAGTTAAGACTATCGCCACGTTATTACTTGGTCAGGTTATAGAGAAGCAATCAAAGGGTTATATTTACCCAGCAAATGGGAGGATATTTAATTTATATAAAGGCAGCAGAAAAATCAATAAATACTACATAAAGTTTCATTTTCCTGTAATGAGTGTACTTCTCTAATAAATTAAATAAAATAAATACATTATCAATTGTATAGAATCCCTAGCGGAACCCTGCTTGAAATTTAAAGAGGGGGCTAGTTGTTTCTACCCATTGTTGCAATCTGATTAGTAATATACTAGAAAAGATTTTACCTACAATATCCAAAAGACTTATTGGACAATAGTTACTAGGGGAATAAAACAAACCTTTTTATGGATAGGATTATTATATTTTTGCCATGAGCTGGGAAGGAACCCTCTCTTAAACATTGAAGAGATTTACTAAAAGGGTATCCAAAAGTTCTGGTTCTCTTTTAAACCTTTCCTGGGACTTTGTCCGACCTGCAGCTTTGTTGTTCACAAGTTTGAGATAGCCAAAGCAACGCACCAATTGTGAAAACTGGGGTGTTA
This sequence comes from Neoceratodus forsteri, assembly GCA_016271365.2. NCBI lineage: Eukaryota > Metazoa > Chordata > Ceratodontiformes > Ceratodontidae > Neoceratodus > Neoceratodus forsteri. The sequence continues at coordinate 19,935,908 of JADMNL010000039.1, read as the reverse complement.
TATGCATCTGAATGTACCCAATCTGGAAGGTTCCTTTCATTTGTAATGATAATATTATTAAACACATTTGAATAATAAGTTACCCAAGTTTCCTTGGGGATATATGCAATTAGTGTAGTTTGGTGTGATTTAACTCCTTGCTACCATGCTCCAAAATGCTTTTGTATCATTTATTGCTATAATTTGATGCATAATCACCCATCGTTTTGGGTGAACTCAAATTTTTTACTTTAAAATTTCTTGTACACTTTTACGTGCTTGATTTAAATTTGCATTCCAAATCCTGAGGGTTTTGTAAGGTTCCCCCTAATTAACTTCCCCAATTTCTGATTTTCTTTTAAACACTGGGAGTCAAACCAGGTCAGTGGGAAAATGTTTGATCATTATATGCATGGATTTCAGTTGTAATTGTGATACAGTGCCTTCAGAAAGTATTCACCCCTTGGATTTTGTCACATTTTGTGATGTTGCAAACTCAAATTTAAATACATTTATATAGGATTTTTGTCACATATCTACACAAATTACTCTATAATGTCAAAGTGGAATGAAACTTCTGGAATTTGTTGTACATGTAATTTAAAATAAAAACCTGAAATGTCTTGATTTGATAAGTATTCACCCCTTCGCTATGACACTCCAAATTGAGCTCAGGTGCATCCAATTTCCTTAAGAGATCACTCTAAAACTTAAATGGAGTCCACCTGTGGTCAGTTTAAATGGTTGACATGATTTCAGAGGAGATACACCTGTCTATATAAGGTCCCACTGTTGACAGTGCATGTCAGAGCAGAAACTCTGCCATGAAGACCAAGGAGCTGTCCGTAGAACTCCGTGATAGAATCGTGAGGAGGCATAGATCTGGGGAGGGGTATAAAACATTTCTAGGGTGTTGAAAGTTCCCAGGAGCAAAGTCCATCATTAGGAAATGGAAAGATTACGTGAACCACCCAGACTCTTCCTAGAGCAGGCCATTCTCCCAAACTGAGCAACTGGCAAGAAGGACCTTGGTCAGGGAAGTGACCAAGAACCCAATGACCACCCTGACAGAAGTACAGAGTTCCATGGCTGAGATGAGAGAACCTGTTCAGAGGACAACAATCTCTGCAGCACTTCACAGATGAAGCCTCTATGGGAGAGTGGCTAGGCGGAATCCACTCCTGAGAAAGGCCACATAATAGCATGCCTGGAGTTTGCAAGAAGGCATGTGGGAGACTCAGACCATGTGGCAAAAGATTCTCTGGTCTGATGAAACAAAATTGAACTCTTTGCCTGAATGCAAAGCGCTATGCCTGGCGCAAACGAACACAGCTCATCACCATGTAACACCATCCCTACCATGAAGCATGGTGGTGGCAGCATCATGTTATGGGGATGCTTTTCAGTGGCAGGGACTGGGGCACTTGTCAGGATAGAGGAACAATGAATGGAGCCAAATACAGGCACATCCTTGAGAAGAACCTGCATCAGTCTACAACAGACCTTGGACTGGGGCAAGACTTACGCTCCAACAGGACAACGACCCCAAGCATACAGCCAAAGCAACACTGGAGTGGCTTCAGAACAAGAAGGTGAATGTCCTTGAGTGGCCCAGCCAAAGCCCAGACTTGAATCCCATTGAGAATCTGTGGAAAGACTTAAAGATTGCGGTTCACCGACGCTCCCCATCCAACTTGACAGAGCTTGAGCAAATCTGCAAGGAAGAATGGGTGAAAATCCCAAATCCAGATGTGCAAAGCTGATACAGACATACCCCAAGAAGACTCAAATCTGTAATTGCTGCCAAAGGCGCTTCTACAAAGTACTGACTCAGGGGTGAATACTTAAGTAAACAAGATATTTCAGTTTTAATATTTCATAAATTTTGTTACACAATAAAATATTTCTGTCCCTTTAAATTGTTGAGTATGCTATGTGAATCAGGGGAAAAATGATTGCAATGCATTACAAATTCTGGTAGTAACACAACAAATGTGACAAAATCCAAGGGGTGAATACTTTCTGAAGGCACTGTAAGTAGCTCCTCAAAATGTCAATGATGCCCTGATTTAAGTTTTTAATTTGCATAGTATTATCTGATTAAGATGGCTTAACAAAATAGAGAATGTGTTCAACTTTCTTCATGTTCTTGTCATTTAAACAAAGTCTAGATTTCCCTACTGAGACTATTGGGACTGAGTGGCGTCCACTTGATGTTGATATTTTTATCCTTTATAGTATCTACACTAACCATCAGAATGGCATGATCACTTTCAGATCTCATGGTTATCTGAAAATTCTGTAAATATGCATAAGCGTTCTCGGGTGATTAGTACATAATTATACTATTCCTTTTAGGGAATAGTATGTGAATACTCCATAAGGTCCCCATTCCTCTTCCATTCAGAATCAATAAATTGTTACTAGTAATAAAGTCTTAACTTACAACCAGCCTTATTAGTAAATGTGTCTGCGGTTTTCCTTTGCTTTAAATCGCCCGTGTATATCAGGGATTGTAACAATGGTAGGTTATCAAAAAGTGGAATCTGACATTAAAATGCCCCCAACCAAATAATATCAATGTGATGTTTTAGATAAAGTGAATCTATGGCCAGCGTTAAGTCAGACCAAAGATCGCTGGGCAACAGACGGGAGATCCGGAGGCAATTACATTCACAGCCAAAAGATCAGCGAATCCCATTTGATAACATTTAACAATTATACATTTTGTACACAGCTTGGTCAAATACTTGAATGCCGTTTCTAATTTTAACAAAGGTAGTTAAACCTCCCTTGGATCTGCCATAGTGTTTTTCCCTTATTGTTGGCAAACTAAAAGCTTCATAACCATTAAGATATACTTCAGTAGATGCTCAGGTTTCCTGAAACAACAGCAATTTGAATTTCAAAGTAAATTCCTTCCAATGAGGGTCAATCAGCTTAGTCCCCAGTCCCGCTATGTTCCATGACAGGAAATTAACGGACTACGTTATTAGTACATCGTTATGAACAGTGATCTACCCTTATTGTACAAAATTGAGGATGGGGTCTGTGGGGAGAACAATCACAAGACAACATTCTCTACTGAATTAGTTTCACTTAGAATTTCAAGAGACTGAGAATCAATTAGATGTACATGTACTCTAATTTATCGCATTAAACAATAAATTCTGTGTAATGTTGCTGATTTTACTTCAATGTTTATTTGGGTGTCTAGAGCATCTGTATGTGCTCTCCTAACTAACCCAAGTTCAATTAGAGAAATTTCTACATCTAAGCAAGTAGGACAGATCTAGTAAAAGAGAATAATGTAGGATTAATTTTCAACTCCAAACATAGAAAGAGAACTTGTATAATTCATCTTTTCACAGTTCCAATTAAGTGTTGTTAAGGTTGATCTTATAATTTCTATTGAGAGAGATGAAAATGGTAATAAGATTACTATTCCCATACGCATACTTCCAAAAAAATAATCACACCTGGTGTTCCATCTGGGGACAAATGACTTGGAGGAGAATAGTCTGTTGGAGGCACAGGCAAGATTTAAGGCACTTGCTAGGTTTTGTAGCAGTTTGTGCTTCCAATCTATAGCCTTTTTGGAAGTATTACCAGTGCCGAAGAGCTAGTACTGAAAGGAGGGAAAGGATCAAGGAGTTCAATAGATGGTTAGCGAGATGGTGTGGGAAGATGGGTTATGGGCTAGTAGGGGACTGGGGGGGTCAACATGGGAGGACAAGAGTCGCTTTGTCCCAGACAGACTGCACCTAAACAGGGAGGGAGCAGCTGTACTGAAATGTAGATTAGGAGAGTTCATAGAGAAAGTATATAATTTAAACTAAACAGGGAGGGGAAGAAAGCCACACCAACTGTCAGGCGAGTCGGGCTTTCAGCCTCCCCACTCCCAGGAAGGAGGAATATTAGGTTTCAACATGCCCATGGGTGGAGGTGGGGACTTTGGTGAAAGGATTGGTAGTCAGCGCTAAGGAGCTTAGCTAATAAGATGGTGGATTTAGAAGCCATCATGGGGAATGAGGACTGGACATAGTTGCGATTACAGAGACATGGTGGACGGAACATCACATTATGGGAGACAGCCATTCCTGGCTACAAACTATTAAGAAAGGACACGGAGATAGTAAGGGTAGCTCTATACATCAGAGAAGATACAAGGGCTACAGAGGGACAGGAGGGGAAGAAGTGACAGAACCCTGTGGGTGACACTGAGCAAAAAGGATTGGGGAACCTTAAGAATAGGGACGATAAACAGACCGCCACTGCAGGGGAAGGGGGAGGACGACGATGGGCAGATGACACAAGCAGTCACAAGGATGATTCTCAAGGAGAAACACTTCTGGTGGGGACCTTAACCTTCCAGACGTGGACTGGGACATCATGGATGCAGTTTCCTAGAAGCAGGAAATTCTGGAGGTGCTGCAGGCGCATTCTTACTGCAGTTGGTCAGGGAGCCAACGAGGACAACAACCTACTAAATGTGGCCTAACAAATGTGGAGAGTGTGAAAAGGGTGGAGTGGGAAGACGCAGCTGGACACCAGTGACCACAGGACAGTAAGGTTCAGGGTAAAGGAAGGAAGGGAGGCAAACTGAACCAGCACAACAGTCTTGGACTTCAGGGCGTGGACTTCCACAGGATGAGAAGGCTAGTGAGGGAAGAAATGGTAGGAATGGAGAAGATAAACGATGTGGAGGAGTTATGGGAAACTATGAAGGACCAGGTACAGAAGGCCACACAAATGTGCATAAGGATGGTAAAAGCGGGCACAAGATGAAGAGACCACTTTGATTCACAAAGGGAGGTGGTGGGAGCGGTCGGGACAGGAGGAGGGCCTTCGAAAAATACAGGAGAACATAGAGAGAAGAGGACAGGAGGCTTATAGGGAGAGGAGGTGGCTAGTGGGAAGGAAATCAAGAGGGCAAAGACCAGCAATGAGGAGAAAATAGCTAAACAATCCAAAAGGGAGAAAACACTTTCTTTTAGATATGTGGGGAGGCTAGGCGGTATCGCAAGGCTTGGGGGAGGGAGGAAACAACTAGAAGAGGACTGTGATAAAGTGGAACAACTAAAATACTTTTGCTCAATATTTATGGTGGAGGGAGGGCAGGGGCCTGAGCTTAGGAGGTGGGGAAGGGAGGCTAAAGGGTGGACCCGAGTCCTTTCAGTGTAGAGAAAGTTAGAGATGAACTAGGTAGGTTGAAGGTGGATAAGGCCATGGGGCAGGACAGGATGCACCATTTCTATCCAAATCACCTATTAGTACATTTAAAGTTCACCACTTAGATCATCATAGGTTCTATCCAACTGACATTATACAGGCTAACAAAAACTACAAAAAATGCTAGTCCAGGCCCAGACGGTATTCATCCATGGTTTCTGATCGAAACCTCTATAAATATTTCTATACCTTTGTCAATTATTTCACATAAATCCTTACAAGAAAGCATTGCACCAAATGATTGCGTTCAGCAATAGTTACTCTCATATTTAAAACAGGCAATAGAGGTTCTGTGCAAAATTATCGTCCAATTAGCCTGACCTCAGTGGCTGGTAAATTAATGGAACGAGTAATGAAGTATCTAATAGATCAAGATTGTAAAAATTTGGAATTTATGATTCAAATCAGCATGGGTTTACTCTCAAGTATTCCTGCACCACCAATCTGATATCTTTACAATAATATAAGTACTCTACTAGGTGTGGGTATCCCTACTGATGTAATTCTTCTGGACTTTAGTAGAGCTTTCGATAAAGTTTCACATGAAAAACATTACTAAAATGCACAATCTAGGTTTGTCATCTGATATTGTCAACTGGACTTTAAACTGGTTGACAAATTGTTCTCAGAGAGTCAGAATTAATGATATCTTGTCTGATTCGGGTAGTGTGACAAGTGGTGTACCACAGGGTCGGTCTTGGGACCAACATTGTTTAACCTCTTTATCGTGAATTTACAAACAGGGCCAAATAACTTCATAGTTAAATTTGCAGACGATACTAAATTGGGGCAAGGTTAATAATCAAGAATATATTTCTGCATTAAAGAAGGATTTGGAAAAATTAACACTTTGGGCAAATGAAAATCATATGCAGTTTAATCAAGACAAATGTTTAGTAGTGCATTTGGTGTAAATAATCCAAAACGATATAGTATATAAACAGACTACCACTTCACTCATCAAACTGTGAGAAAGAATTAGGATATATGTTAATAATAAACTTACATCAAAAGATCACTGTGTTAGAACTGCTTGCATGACCAACAGACTTTTGAGGCAAATAAAAAGCACTTTGTTAATCACACTGAACAATGCCTTATTCCATTGTATAGGGCATACATTAGACCATATCTAGACTATGGCTCCTCTTCTGGAATCCAAACCAATTAAAAGACATAGCAATTCTTGAACAGGTTCAAAGGTGAGTAACTAGAATGATTCCAAGATTAACAAACTTGGATTATCAGAACAGATTAAAAGCTTTTGGTCTCTTCTCTCCTCAAACTAGAAGATTAAGAAGTGATATGCTTATGGTTTTAATTTAATAAAGTCACCAGATCTAATGGAAAATGTGATCTAACACTCTCCAAAAGGAGACATGTTCCGAGACTGCATAATAAACAGCTTGAAGTAAAACTTATAAAACCAGCAAAGGGGAAACTTTTTCCAATAAGAGCATCCATTGTATGGAACACCTCCACAAGAATTGGTAGAGGCAACTAGTGCCACTGTCTTTAAAAACAAATTAGATGTTTGGCTGAGGGATAATAGATAAATAATGTCCCACACAGTGTGGGGAACAGTCTCGATGGGCTCTTGCCTTCTTCTGTTCTTTCATACCAAGTAATACCAGGAGGGTGATCCAGGAGCTGGAGAGGAATAGCCGCCCCACAGGCGAGGCTATTCAACCAGTCTCTGGATTCAGGGAGGGTTCTGGAAGACTGGAGGAGGCAAACATGGTGCCGCTTATACAAAGAGGGAAGTAGGAGATGAAGGAAAACTACTGCCCGCCAGCTTCACCTCAGTGGTTGGGGAAGGTCATTGAGGCATTCATAAAGGAGAGAGTGGTGGACTACCTGGAGGATAGTGGATACTAGACGACATACAGCATGGCTTCACAAAAGGGAACTTATGCCAGACAAATTTAATTGTGTTCTTTGACTGGGTGACGCAGGTAATCGACCTGGGGGGTGGTATTATTTGGACTTCAGTAAGGCCTTCGACACTGTCCCCATAGAAGGCTAGTGAGCAAGCTGGAAAGTGTAGGGGTGGGGATAAAATAACCAGGTGGGTAGAAAGCTGGCTAGTGGGCAGGAGCCAGAGGGTGGTAGTAAATGGGGTTTACTCCGGGATGAGACAGATGACAAGCAGGGTGCCCCAGGGGTCAGTGATGGGACCCTCCTTTTCAACATTTACATCAGTGATATAGCGGAGGGCTGAAGGGAGGGGTGTATTTGTTTGCAGATGATATGAAGATCTGTAATAGGGTGGACACTGCAGGGGTGGAGGACGTGAGGCAGGACCTCAAGACTCAGGAGGGATGGGCAGAGACTTGGCAACTAAAATTCAATGTCAAAAGTGTGCTGTGATGCACCTGGGGCATATGAACCGAAAGCAAGGTACACGCTTGGGGAGGACATCAGGGATACGGAGCAGGAAAGGATCTGGGGATAATAGTATCTAGTTACCCCAAGGTGGGAAACCAATACAGCAGGGTGGTAGAGAAAGCAAATGAGATGCTGGCATGTATTGGCAGGGGCACACTAGCAGGAAGGGAGGTACTGATGCCCTCTACCAAGCCATGGTGAGCTCACACCTAGAGTACACAGTCCAATTCTGGAGGCCACATCTGCGAAGGACATAGACAGGATTGCAAGGGTTCAGAGAAGGGCAACCATGATGGTGCAGGGTATGCGGAGCAAGTCTTACTAGCAGAGATGTGAGGAATTGGGGTTGTACATTGGATACTAGAAGGAAGAGAGAGACATGATAGAAACTTTTAAATATGCCAAGGGATCAACAAAGCGAAGGAAGGGTGTTTACTAAAAGGAAGGTACTATAATTAGAGGGCACAGCTTGAGACTGCTGGGGGTTCAGAGGCAATGTGTAAGGATGGTTCTTCACAGAGAGGCTGGTGGAAGTGTAGAACAAGCTTCCAGAAGATGTGGTGGGGTTGAAACAGTGTCGGGTTTCCAGCAACGCATGGGACAGACATATGGGGCTGCATGGCAGCGGAAAGGGCTTCCAGAGGGAGAAAGGGGCAGAATGGATGAGCCAAGGGGTCCTTTTCTGCCATTATGATTCTATGATTTCCATCATCACAGTCTACTATAAACTCATGATATCCTGGCTCCCCACTACCACCATCAAGTTCAGCTAACAACATTTCTTAAATATCTGTTTGCCCTACTCTCCACATCCCCCCACACACACCCTATCCAAGTCAATAAATATCTGGTTGTTCTGCTCAGACTTCATGTACATTATAAAATGGTCCCAAGGAAAATTCTAAGGGCGTGCAGAGTTCTGCAGTCTTATTCTCCAGCTCCATGGCTCTGCCCTAATGACAGTAACACTCCCCAACCACAAATTTCTACTTGGAATGATACACAAAGTGCACCCCCGAAAAAAAAAAAAATCAGTATGTCAGGATTAACAGCGATAGTGACACTTAAACAGGATTCAAGCAGATAGCGTGCAATCAAAAATAAGGCATGCAATGCTGTAATCACTGTTCAAATAAAAATATTACAAGGAAATGATGGAGCCCAGAGAAAGGTGTACAGGAATTTACCACGCACCTGAATGTTAGAGATGGTGGCACTGCAAGATACAACTACAGGCTGTGCTAATGGGGCAGGCAGTGGTTTCACAGGAACACTACATAGGGTGATTTCACGTACTTAAATGGGCAGGCTACTCCAAGGAACAGGCAATCTATAAGTGAAACTAGTCTGCTCAACGTTTTTCTAGCATGTGGCAATAACAAATGACCAGAGGAGCCGCCCAGTGGTGCTGAGGGTTGAGGCGCTGGACGCCACATCTCGTAACACACCAACGACCCTAGGTTCAGGATGAAACCAGGGATGTTGATGGGTCAACGGGGAATCGAGCATCCCAGGGACTGCTCTCTCCTCCATGGAAGGTGAGAAGGGATATCCGTGTTCATGCTGGTTCCTGGCGGTAGACAGGAGCTGGGTGCAATGACGCTGTCTAGTAGAGGGATCGGAGCACGCAGACGCCTGATGTGTGAAGCACGGAAGCGGCATTGCACAATCACTAACGCCCTGCACACCTCTGCCGACTGTGTCTCAAGGGAGGAAAAATCAGCCACAATCCCTCCAGCTGAAAGAAGGTTCACCCCACAGTGCTGCACCGAGCACCTTATGTAGCTCCCTCTGGTCCAGACTCCCATGTGGTCTTCCCGCTGTAGGGAGTGCAATGCGCCAGGAGGGTGAGAAGGCAAAAGGGTGGCAGCTCGGCAGGCAGTCTGTGCAGGGGCCGCTGGGTCGGACTGCATGCAGGAGGAACCATAGGACCCCCAGCCGAGGAGGTAAGACAAAAGATGATAAACTAAAAAGAAATGACCGGAGGGTATGATTTCATAGAGCAATGGCAGATTGAAGCAATGAAGAAAGAATTGAGAGGAGATATCAAAGAAGTCCACCAGTTCACAATCTGAAGAGAAACACCATTATTTTCAACTAACTATACCCATAAAAAATTGCAGTAAGGGAACAGGAAACAATTTTTATTTACTGAAGATACTTGCTGTAAGATAAAAGAAACAACTACATCCAATGATGAGTCTGAATCTCAGTAGTGCTACAGCACAACTGAGAAATAGTGGATGGTTTTGGTAAGCCAACATGCCTTCTTCCATCTATTTTCTTAAGCTCCTGTGTTCCCAATGCCAACTAACTCTCAAGCCCAAACACATTTTCTTTTAGCATACTATTCAGACAGCAAAGCCGAAGCAAAAACATAAAAGTAAAATCTCAAGATTAATCTTTTATCAATTTCATTTGACTTTGGCACCACTCACGTGACATCGATCACAGTGTAGCTGTGCCACTCAAACAATATTTTACTCACTGTTTGTTTTCTTCATAGGGAGGCGGAGTCTTTCCATGCCCTTCCATTACAAAGTCTTCATTCTCTTCCTGTAAAGAGAAGGCAACAGCAACGCAAAACAAGAATAGGCTAATGCAAATATGCACTTGCACAGCACAAAAATGTGTAGATCTGTTTATCTGCAGAATAATTAGAATGCAAAATTGTTAACTTGTTACGTGCTCCAAGATTAAAAGGTGAAACTGTGTTAGTATCAGTTAACAGTTCTATAATAGTTCTTGGCAATAAAGGTCACCGATTCAATATCTGTGAAATGGACACATTACGTCCACGGTTCTGTGGCTATAAAGGTTAGTGATTTAATAACAGTAATATAAGCATTATTTCCACACTTCTGGCAATAAAGGTTTCTAATTAGAGTGAGGCACATATTTTATAGCTCTCTGGCACCAAAGGTTACTGATTAAATACTGGAGCACTGCAAGCATTATTTCCATACTATTTCTGCTGTACAGGAAACTGATTACTATTAGAGTAAAGTATGCATTGTGCTCTATTTTCAAAGGTGTTTTCCCACAGGCATATAATGAGAACACCTTTGAAAATAAGATAATTTATTTCACATTCTTTGACAGTGACGTTTGTGACACTTGGACAGCTGGTTCTGATTACTCTATGATTTTTGTAATATAAAAATGTAGTGTGATCGTCTGTCATGAGAAATCCTGTCCCTGGATGACCCCCAAGGTATCACTTAAACTGACAGGATATATGTTAAACAGCACATCTCTGTAATGTGACTAATTTACAAAGACTCTCATTTTATGATCTTGTTGTTGAGCTGTGCTCTTTGAAGCCAAAGGAAACAAAATATCCATTTTATGGCATCTTCAGAGGGAGCACAGTTAATTGTACCCGTGTTACAAAGCATATTACACTTCAGTGAGATCTGACAGTCATAAAAAGTTCTTTGATGTCTTTGTGGAAGAAGGAAACTGCTTATGGATGAAAGAAGATAAGGAAAATCACAGACTTGACTTAAGAAGTCATATGGGGAAACACGTTTTGCTGATGTCACCTTATTTCATTTACCTTCTGAATGATGAGACATCCTGGTTGTATGATTTTTAATAAACGGGAGGAGCTGGGTGACATCATGGAGAAGGCAGGTTCAAGACAGTTTTTAATTATGCTGTGACTGACCTTTAGAGATATTCATGTTTGGACTCTGAAGCTACAGCATCTATCAGCACTGTAAGGAGATAAGAATACATTAAACAGACAAGTCTAACCGTATGGTTGGTAGGAAGTTGCACTTTAAACCTTATTCTTTTAAGTGAGTGTATGTTTGTGATATACTGTTCTGTATTTACAGTTTTCATTTTTTATCAATTTTAAAGTAAACCTCTATTTTAAAGAGACTGCTTGGTGTGCCTTCAAATTCTTTCTTTGACAAGTGAAGCATATATGGTTAAAGTTGACACTGTGCATGGCTTACTAATAGTACCAAACTGGTAAAGAGGTAAGAGTTTATCTGAGGTCTTTCATAGAGTGTTTTAAGGTTTCATTTTGTACAACTGGTTAGGTACTAGTATGCAAAAGATAATCTAGCATTTCCCGAAGAGCAGAATTATCTGAGCCTGTACATTGGGTATGCTAGCAAGAGGTTCACAGTTGGAATCCTCCAGAACTTGAGACCAAAGGTTGATTCGAAACCACAAAACAGACAGGAGGTTACCTGTTCTGTTACCTGTTCACAAGGCGGCGTTCAGAGGTTGGCACTGTGGGAGCAGAGGGCCTGACCTGCTGAGTAGGTCTGTGACATGCTCGATGACTTAGTCATTAATTCACTGCTCTTTGGGGACAGGATTCTTAGCTTGTGCATGCAACAGTTGCCAGCTTCCTAACCAGACTGGTTCTAATACAGAAAGCTTACTGGAAACAAGTCTATGGACCCTGTAATTGATTATTCACTCTTACAGCTTGAAGCAGCAGTTCATCTTAATCTTTTTTTGTCTACACTTTTACCCCCTGCTTGTCTCCAGCACATGACGGTGCAACCAACCCTCCAGCTCTCCTCTCACCTGCAACTCCATACTCCATGGAGCCTTGTTCTACCCCACCCTAGTTGTGTCCAGGAATTCTCCCACGACTGAGGGTCTTAAGGTCAGGTGGCATTGTGGCAGAGGTGCGGGGCAATTTTCTCTGTTTTTACATCCTTCCCTTGACACACTGCCAATGAGAATGCCATGTGTAAGCATGCACCCACACAGCATCAGAGACCGCTCTCCCACCCAGACAGTTCCACCTAAGGTCACCCAGGTGAAGCTGCTATGGCACTGCTACTCTTACTCCCTCCCAGAGGAGGAGAGCATAATGCCAGGGAAGCTGTGACTGACAGGACTTGAACTGGAAAGCTGGTTTCTTTGTCTTCTTTACTGGTCCTTCTGGGATGAGGTCACGGAATCACGGGTGGCACTGGACTTCTCAATGCTAGTAAGATGTTCTTCCAACCCAGTGCCCAGAAAAGGGACATTGGCCAGCCTTTGCTGGGTGTCCACCGTGAAGCTGGACAAATAGGCCAAGCCCTCATGATGCATGGAGACAGCCACTGCCAAAGCACAGGCGCTAAAGTCAACCATGGCCAAGGCTGTACTGAGCTGGAATTTAGCTAGCTACTGACCATGGTCTCAGATGAGTTCCACAGCCTCTGCTGATCTGGCGAGGATAATACTGAACATTCCATCATGAAATGCCCATAATCTGCCATCATAAGAGCATGCCCTGAGATAAAAGGTAATTGCAGCATACACCTTTTAGCGACATGGTCACGCTTACATGACTCCTTGTTCACATTTCCTGGTGTCCCGACTTACGAACACTGAATCAATAACCAGACCTTCTGCCAATGGGTGGTCAGAAAACACCAAAGGAGCCCACAGGAACCACATATTTGTGGGCCCACGTGAGCCAAGGGTGCCAGGCAGGATTCTGCCAATGCTCCACAGCTGGTCCCAAGATGGCCTCAGCTACCAGGAAGGCAACCCTGGGGATTCATCCCAATCCAAAATGTCTGTAAGAGGGTACTTGGCTCTCTTCTGGACTGGCTCAAAGGGAGGAAAATGCACTCCACAATCAGGCGTAGCAGTGCACCGAAAGAGACAGATCCTTGGTTGAGAGGACTTTTCATCTGAGCCATGATCGAACAAAGAGACCCAGGCAGGCGATAAACTCCTGATCCGAGCTGTCCAATGACTCCGCAAAACAGCCCCCACTGTAGTTTGCCATGGACCTCCCAGGACTCATCACCCATGGTAATCCTCATCGACAATCTGCCTGGCAAGTAGACAGCTGAACAGTCGGCCTCCTTGATTGGAGCACTGGCTGACCCCTGTCATGGTGGCAACTCCACCATGATCGTCTGAGAAGCTCATGCTGGAAGCACCTGCAAAACACAAGCTAACGGAGGAACCACTGATGGCTACCAGGGGACCATAGGTCCTTGAGGAAAGCCCTGCCCCACGATCGCTCATTGCTGCAAGAACTCCTCAAAGCACTGATGCATTTTCCAACAGGGCCAGAGGATGAGGAAGGCGAGAAGTGTCTATGGTGTCACCTTCCAGTCGAGTGGGATCAACAGTGTGAATGCATCGACAGCAACCTCAACCACCCAGTCGATGGTGAGTGGGTCTTCCTGATGTTGGCAATAAATAAAATGCTGGCCCACATTCAGTAACAGGGCGAAGACCCGACCTCAGTTGGAGGCTTCTCCTGAAAAGGGTTGTCTGGGTCACTGATTGAACTGGGTCTTCCTGGGTGAGGACTGGGAGTACTGAGGTCTGCAAGGTCAAATCATCTGCCTCATCCAACAACGGATCGACCAGGCTGAGAAAGATCTCCACAGATTGGTCAATTAAAGTCCAGGTCTAATGGCTCACTGGCAGGGCCGAGGAGCCTTTGACTTGCCAACCTGCCCCTTGACCAAAGGGGCACACGACAGCCACTAGCGGTCAGGCAAACTGAGGGACTGGGAGGACGATCTCTTCCCGTCCAACAACCAACGGTGGTGAGAGAATTTCTTGGATCTGGTCTTAGACAGAGAGCCACAGTGGGCAGGGTTCTCTCCCACTGCCTAGAGGAACCAGCACAAATCACGGAACTGGTCCTTGGAGGGCCCTCTGACGCTGACCATAAGGGGAAACCCTGTCAAAGCCCAGAGGTGCCTGCTGCAGCTGTCACTGCTTCCACACCAAGAGCCACAAGCGGTGCCACAGACCCAGCAGTTGCTGAGGCCTTCTTGCTATGCTGAGGTGATCCTTCGTTCCTGTTCAAGACTGATCCAGTGCAAGCCAGAGCTTCCTATTCTCGAGGGACTCAGGAAGCACAGAATGGCAAAGGCCACACTCAGCCACATCATGTTGCCCACCCAGGGAGTACACAGTGACAGACACAAAGAAACAGTATGTCACTAAAGACTGAGGTGGTGCAGCTAGGGCAGCCAGCCCAAATTACAATAAGTATACAAAAGACTGCACTCAGCACAGAATATAGCACACAAGTATTTTACTGCAGGTAAAACAGGTTTATTGCAAACCACTCAAGAGGACAAAAGAAAAGTTACTTACCATAGTAATCTTGTTTCTTCTAAGGGAATCTTACTGTATTCTAAGACATGCAGTACTGTCCTCCCATTGTACTGCCCCAGACCTGAAGTGGTTAATAGAACCTATGCTAATAATGGAATGCTAGGCTCATGCTCTGTTTTCAAACCACTGTCCCTGGTAAACATTCTACAAATGTCAGATTCTTACGGAGCGTGAATACTAACAAGCTATCTATACTAACTTTAACAATTAAATAAACAACCAACAATCCCTTCATTTAAAAATGTGGGACACACAGACTCAAGTCACTAAGCCCAGCAACAGAACCACTCATGTATACAACAGCATGGACAGCTGTGCTGCAGTGCCCACAGGTTCTAGTAGGGAGACAGGGTGGAACTCGAATACAGTAAGATTCCCTTAGAAGAAACAAGATTACCATAGTAAGTAATTTTTTTTCAAACCCTAGGGAATCTTACTGTATTCTGACATATGCAGACTACCCAAGCAATACATTTGAGGAAGGTAGAGAACCTTCTTAGGAAACCGGCCTCTGCAGTACTGCTGTGCCAACTGGTATCCTTTGGCCTGGGTATCCAGGCTGTAGTGTTTAGTAAAGGTGTGAATGGTTTTCAGGTAGCTGCTTTACAAATTTCCGACAAAAGAATATATCCTGCAGCTGCTATTGAGGCAGCTATACCCTGTAAAGCAAACTCTAAGGCCTGCAGGGGTTCTTTAGCTACTTTGCTGTAGCAGCACTGAATACAGGCAACAATCCAGAGGGCAATAGACCTTTTGAGGCAGGCCTGCCTTTCCCACTTCTCCACAGGTCAGGAAGAGCTGAGTGCTAGCCTGCCTGTGACCTGTTATGTGACCCAAGTAGTAGCGTATAGCTTACTTGACAGCTAGGCTGTGCAGTTCACATTCTCCTGAACTAGAGTGGTCAGTGAAAAAGGACTGATTTAGGTAGAAGTCTGAAACCACCTTGAGCATTAAGTTTCTGTTAGTCCTGAGGACTACCTTGTCCCTATGGACCGATATGTAATTTGACTCAGTGGACAAAGCCTGGATCTCACTGGTCCTCCTAGGTGAGGTGAGGCTACCGTGAACACTGTTTTCCATGTTGCATACTTAAACTCTGCTGAAGACATGGGTTCAAATGGTGGTTTCATTGCTTGCTAATATATATACTGAGGTCCCATGCCAGGGTGTGTTCCTGTGAGGGAATGCAAATGCACAAGACCCTTGAAGAACTTCTTAAACACTTGATTAACTGCCAGGGATGACCCCTTACCAGCTAAGAGGTAAGCAGAGACAGCTGGTAAATGCACATTGAGGGCGGAAGGTCTAAGGCCAAGAGAATAAAGGTATATACTCTAAGATGACAGACAATCCAGCCTAGCAGCAGTCTATCTCTTTTACTGGCACCAAACGGGAAAAACTCTTCCATTTAGAGGGGTGTTTCTGGTAGAAGGATTTTCTAGAAACCCTAAGAACCTCCAGCACCCCTTTCAAAAGGTGCAAGTCTGAATACTGTAAGTCCTCAAGAGCCAAGCCCTGAGCCTGAGAGACCAGAGATTGGAGTAAAGGACCCTGGCCATGACGAGGTCAATAGGTTGTGCCTCCTGGGTTAAGAGATTGGCCTGGAAATTGACAAGGTCCGTAGAAGAAAATACAATGGCTGCCTGGCCCAATGGGGCTGTCGTTGTCTGAACCCCTGAGCTTGTTCAGCATTCTGAGCAACAGGGAAATAGAGGAAATGCATACAGGATACCTGTCTAATACAGCAGCAGCGCATGCAGAGGGACTGTGCCCACTGCAGGAAGCCTGTGACAAATTATGTGAAACTAGTGATTGTCTGGGGTTGCAAACAGGTTCACTTCTGGGTACCCCAACTTCTGATCACCCCTTGTAATCATGGTGGTTTTGGTTGATCCTGCTGAGAGCGTCTGCCAGGACATTGCCTTCACCTTTGAGGTGGACTGCTGAAAGGGAGATTCCCAGGAGTGAGCTAGACTCCACACTTTCATGGCCAACTGTGCACAGTAGGGACGACTTTGTGCCCCTTGTTTATGTAGTACACTGTGGTTGTATGGTCTGTCATGACCTGAACCACCTTGCCTTGAAGCATTGGAGTGAAGGACTGAATGCTTAGATAATCTGCCCTGAGTTCCAGCAGACTCTGTGTGAAGCAGGGACTCCTGATTGAGCCAGGTACCGTGTGCAATGTGTTCCCTAGGTGTGCACCCCACCCTAGGAAGGAGGCATCTATTGTTAACAGCTGCTGGTGGCAGCTGGAGGAAAGGCACACCTTCCCTGAGGTTGTCTTTTTCCTGACACCACTGCAGAACTTGCCATAGAGATTTTGTGACTGAGACCATCTTTGACAGGGAATCTCTTGTTTGGGAACAGTGAGACCGAGGTGGAACTAAATGTCTCAAGAACTGAAATCTTCTCTAAAACTGTTGCTGTAGCCATGTGCCCAGACAGCTGTAGGAAATGCCTCACTGGTCTGGGGGCATGCAGCTGGAATGAGCCTGCCAGCTACACCAAGCTGACTACCATTCTCCTGGGAGAAAGGCCCTTCCTCTTAGAGTGCCCAGTTTTTGCCCCATGGACTCCAGGTGCTGAACTGGTGTCAGCATTGACTTTTTTTTTCCTTCTTTGATTTCCGGAGACCCAATGTACACAGGGTATCCTTGACAGAGATCAGTGCATACCTACCCACTGAGGAGACTGGGTTTCCACCATCCAGTTATTCAGGTAGTGGGAGACTATAACCTCTTGCCTCCTTGGGTGTGGTACCGCCACTGCTAGGCACTTGGTAAACACCCCTGGAGCAGATGCAAGGCCAAAAGGAATGGCTCTGAACTTGTGTGTCCTTAAAGTCCAGGGATGTTGGCCCAATCCTTCCTGAGTGTAGCAAGGATGGTAGCCAGAGTGGCCATTCTTAACTGTGCTTAGTTAAATGTTTCTGATAGACTGGCAGGTCTGATAAAACCTTGAACTCGGTTTGAGTAGGATTTTGAACCTGAGAGCAAGCTCCTGGCACACCACCTCCAGCAACCATCTGTCTGCAGTTATGGATGACCAAACATGGAGGTAGTGGGGCAGCCTGCCCCTACTGGAAGTGTGGAGGTGGCTCTGGCAAACCCTTCAGGGGTCTGCTTAGTCAGTGAACTTGGCTGAGTGCTGGGGCAGTATGGCTGCTACTCATTCTGCCTCTGCCTCTGATGTACACTCTCTGAGGTTGATGGGTAGGCGATCTGGTCCTAAAACAAAAAGTCTAATGGAGTTCTACCAGGCTCCTCTGCCTTGGTAGTTCTGGGGTGTTGCTGCTTTTTCCTTTGCAGCAGTACTCTTACAAGCTACCTTGTACCTATCCATTTTTGCCATTTTCTTGAATCTTTATCCTGTTGGTGTGATGCTAGGGGAATCACTGCCTTATTTAAAGCCACAGCCTACACCCCTCTTCATGGCTGGGGTGCTCTGCTCCAGACAGCCACCCATTACTTCCCATCCATCCTCTTGCTGGGAAAAATGGAAGTAGGGTCTTTATAAAATTCTAAAAGCCTGTCTCTTCAGAGACTTGTGGATGGGCAGCACCAGTCTTTTACTACTGGCACATCCATCTTTGCCATATAGTCTGGCTCCTCTTCCTCCTCTGTGGAAGCCTGGGTGGAGAGGGTCCTGTGTCTGTGTACACCTCAGCAACTGTTCAAATGAACCAGGAACCGAGGAGGAACCCAGGTCCTGAACCGAGGTCTGTCAACCAGGCTGCTGAACCAGAACTGCATACTGGTTGCAGTGCCTGTAATAAATAAATAAATAAATAAAATTTATATCGCTTGTTATTTATCATCGGTTGGAACCGACAGGTTTATAGGGTTGTGGTTCCTGAATCAATGTTTTTCTTTCCTTTAATCAGGGAACCATCACCCTGGTTAGGGGTTGTGCATCTGGTTCCTTTGGTATCTATTTATGAAGGAAGAAGCTAAGTCCACAGCTGGGTTAGCAGCCTTCTTGAACAGGTTTCCTACAGTTGGTTCAAATGCCTACTAAGCTCAGACTGAGGAAACACTTTGCTTTTATAGATTTCACCACCATCTGCCTTCAGGTGGTTAAACCCTAGGCAAACAAATTAAATGAGGAAGGAAGAGATGTACAAAGCTGGAAAAGTTATTTTCTCGAGTCAGACACAAAAAAAAAAAAAAAGCCAAGAAATGGTTCTCTGAGAACCAGACATCCACACTAATGGGAAAAAAAAAAACTTTATAGTGTATTTTATTGCTTTTATTTATTTTATTTTGCAGTCGGTTCAACAACTGCTGAGAGAACCAAGCATTACTCCGTTTTCTATCAAATAATTAAGCAACCGCCCAAGGAAAGAATAAAATACAGAAAGGTACTTTTAGAATTTTAATGAAAGTTTGGTTCCTCCCAGTTAAAAGAACCAAAAGAAACCTAAAAACTTACTGGAATAACACTGAATCTAAACCAGTTTACCTGTAAACTGAAGACAGTGATTTAAAAACAAACAGAAATAAACTTTACTTCAAAAAAGAGAAAAAATAAATCTTCAAGAAGACGTATGAGCTCTGAGGCTTCTGTACTGTTCAAGCGGAGTAAAGAATCTCTTAGTTGTAAAATGTTTACCAGGGACAGTGGTTTAAAAACCGAGCATGAGCACAGCATTCCATCATTAACATAGGTTCTATTAACCATTTCAGCTCCAGGGCAGTATAATGGGAGGACAATGCTGCATATGTCAGAATACAGTAAGATTTCCTGGGGTTTGAACCCCAGCGCTTCTACCACCACACTGGTCTTCGTCAGGCGGTAATACACATCTTCTGGTGGCACCCAACATAAAATCTGAATCCAGAGCCAGCCTGGTGGCGCTGAGGATGAGGCGCTGGACCCCACGTACACGCCGGCGACCCGGGCCAGGGAACGAGTGTCCAGAGAACTGCTCTTCTCTCTCCGGGAAGGGGACTAGTTATCCTGCTCATTGACTGCCCTCTAGCAGTGGCTGGAGGGCAGTACGGGTCAGGAGGCTGAGAGGCAGACATGCTGATGTCGGAGGAGGGATGGTCAAAATGGATAATGGCTGGGGCTCCACAGACTCATGATGGCCTGACCGCTCCGGCGAAGTCTGCCCCCGCCACCAGATCTGCACCTGGCCCTATCGGAGGGAGAATCTGTGGGGGGCAGACAAGGTGGGGGTTGGGCTGAAGGATGCACCACCCGGGGGTCATAGCCCGTGGAGCCAGGGAAGAATGCAATAATAATAAAAACAAATCTGAATCCAGGTCTTTTGTGATCCCTTGTAGATCCACAGATGGGGCTGAAGGAACTACGAAAAAGAGCTAACTAGCTCTGAAAACTTCAAAAGTAATGCTTTGCCTATGGTGCAGAGAAAATGCTAAGCACAAAGGAGGTGACCTGTTCTCTCAGTGTAAAGAAAGATCTGACATCATGGGGCAGAGTTGGCGATATACACGCCCAGGTGGTGGGAGGAGCTTAGCTTAAAGACATCTGGCCAGTCACTGCATTCCAGTGGAACTGCCAGAATGTGGATAGCTGAACCATATCCACGCCCCTAAAACTAAGGTTTCGATATCGAAGCTGCAGATTCCAGACCAAGAGACTTTTAGTACATCTCCTAGACTCCCAGGCATGACCGAAAGTGAAGTGTGTAGATTGAGAGGGCATTCCCATAGGAAAATCATACTGATATGTGGATTAAAGAAAGGGTTGGAAACACCAAATATGGTTGACTTTACTGAACTGGTGATCACGGAAGCACTAAACCAGCCACCCTACCTCCCATTAAGCATCGAACAGGCCCACCACCCACAGATTCCAAAGCCCCTTAACTCAAATGCAATGCCATATTCAGTAGTGCTGCAGTTTCAAACTGAAACAGGATATAATAAATCACGCCTGGAAGCGGCACGAGTTGTTGCTCAGAGGGTGCAACTTACTAGTAGATCACAATTACCTGCAGGAGGTGCTTGAACAAAGATGTAAGCATTAATTCCTGATAGAGAGGGCTCTACCAGTGATTAATGCCCCAGCAGGAAGAGATTTACGAGGCTGAAGGCTACTCCACCACCCACGCACATTAATCCACGGTGAGACACGACACTGGAGGGGATTAATGCGCTTGTAACATAGCGAGCACTGAATAATATTGTGAGCCTGTGAGAAGTACTGTTATATTATTACTTACAGATCGAGTCAGTGCTGAACTAGATATGTCACACGATTTTGCTTTCAAAAATAATGTTTATTTATATGGTGCTTAGTAGTTTGTAACAAACAGAACATCATTCATTGTTAGTGTGCACTCAATGATTAGTGTGCTGCTGCGATTTATTTTAATATCGATGTGTGCAAAACTTGAACTTTCATAGGGTTTAAGTACGCCGCTATTCTCACAGGTTGAGGACCATGGTATCCCTCATTTGCATGTCTTGCTACGCCTTCCTCACTTCTTTTCTCTACCTATCAGCACTGCGGTGTCTGCTTTGTCTGCTGTTGGCGCCCTAGTTCACTTCCTCACCGCTGTTTGCCTGCTGATAGCTTGTTCCATGCTACCACCATACTGGTCACGTGAACCCAATGATGTAGAAACTTAGAAACATAGAAGCTGATGGCAGATAAGGACCACAAGGCCCATCCAGTCTGCCCATTTCTTTTCTACCTTATAAATGTGCCACCAGCCTTTGCTCTGTCAGTGGCCTATCTATTCATACTCATCTGTATTGCTCCCTTATGTCTATCCCATGCCTGTTTGAAGCCCTGCACTGTATTCATAGCCACCACTTCCTGAGTAGACCATTCCATGCATCCGCCACCCTTTCTGTGAAAAGAATTTCCTCACTTCCCCTTAATCGCCTCCCTCTAATCTCATGCTGTGTCCTCTTGTCCTGCTATTTTCTTATGTTTAAACATGCTAGACTCTTTCACCTTGTTAACGCCTTAAGGTGTTTGAATATTTCGATCATATCACCCTCTCCCTCCTTTGCTCAAGGGTATACATACTGAGCTCCGTTAATCTGTCCTCATATGTCTTCTGATGCAGTCCCTGCACCATTTTGCTTGCCCTTCTCTGGACTGCCTCAGTTTGGTTAATGTCCTTGTGAAGGTGTGGCCTCCAGCACTGCATGCAGTACTCCAGATGCCCCAAGCAGTGTCTTGTAAAGAGGGATTATTACCCCCTCTTACGACTTATGATACCCTACTAATACACCCTAACATCCCCTAGCCTTACCTACTGCTTTAGAGGTCTGCTTGGATGATTTCAGGTCATTGGTGATGATGATGATGATGATGCCAAAGTCTCTTTCTTCCTTTGTGACTTCCAACAACTTTCCTCCCAGCCTATAGGTGGCTTAGGGTTCTCTTCCATATGTGAATGATCTTGCACTTCTTTGCATTAAATCCCAGTTGCAACTCTTCTGACCATTTTGCTAGTTTATCCAGATCTCTTCTCATTCTGCCCACCCCTTGTATTTGTTTTACTCCACACAAGGAGAGAATCATAATACAATTATCGATGTTTCTCTCTCGTCCTTATCATTGTGCGATTTACAATGGCGGGTGGATGGGTGGCTGGGTGATGTCTCCATTTCATACTGTTATGCCCCGCTTACTCTGTTGGTTATCTCTGTGGACTGCTTCACATTTCACATATGTCTTATGGGTGTTTTATTCTTTGTGCAGGACTTGCTGTTCTTGTTGTGCGCCTGTACTACGTGGCTATCTCCTCCTCACTTACAGCTTCTCTAGTGGACACTGTGAGCAGTGCAACAGCGGCTGTACTGCTGGATAAATCATCGCCCGTTTTGGTCACCTGATGCATTTGGACCACTCTATGCTCTCCATTTCACTGGCATATTCTATGCCATGTTACAAAAATATATAATGCCCTGATACGTGCAAGGAAGAACACAACCTTAGAATTCCCATCACTTACCCTTCTTGACTGTGGGTGATGCTGGCCACAGGCACCGCACTTATGATTCTCTTCTAGAAGCTGCCATGGATCTGTGGAAGCTAGGAACAACAATTGCCTCTACAGATCCCTCCTGACCTACTTCGGTTACACTAGATAGAGACAGCAGCTGGCAATAGGTGCAGAATCACAGGGAGGAACGGAAGACTCAGTGAAGGAAGACAGTAAAATCTCCTTAACTCCTATCACAGCCATATAGGGTTGCCACCTGTCAGGTGTTTTACCTGGTGATAAGGTTTTCAGGGTCCCCATCAGGTATTCGGTTTTGCTCAATGCTGGTCAGGTTTTGAACCATTTTGAGTACTCACACACTTCTGAAACAATGTTGTCATATCATTCATTGTTTCAGCTGCATGTCCAGGTTACAGACAAGTTCTTGACCAATATAGTCCTTTGTTTGAAAGCAGTCAACCTGGGAAGTGTAAAGTATGGCCATTAGCACTTGGCATAGCAGCAAAGCTGCCCCATCTTTGTAACAGTAACAGAGCAAGCTGCCTTCTACTTTTATTTGCTGGTAAACATTTTCATCTCTAACAGAATTTAGGCATTTTTAAATGTTTTAAACATTTTTTCCCCTCAAGAAAAAAGTATGGTCACTTCTTTGGCTTTGAAATAGTACTGTGGACATGAAAAGGAAATGGAAATCAAAAAAAGATATGAAGTACACATTGTAGGAAAATTTTCTTTATTATGTATCATTATATACACTGCATACTGTATGCTATACAGTGTTTCCCTTGTCTCCCCTCAGATCATATCTGTAAATGAGATTTATTTTATCTCTGTATGTTTATCTGGTAAACCATTGTCAAATAAATACACAGTAAATAAGTAGAAAGAACCTAGGAAAGTAACTTTAACAGATACTGTACCGTATCCTAACATTTTGTTAAACTGCCGCTTCAGGTGTTGTCTTTTACTGATATAATAAATGGCTTTGGAGGAGCAACACATGATGAGCCATGAAAAGGGGTGGGGCTAGGGTGGAGTTAGGATGCAGTTTTGCCTCATTGAAGGTGGCAACCCTATTTAAGTTGCTTGTACCTTGTTGCTCTGCTGGACCAGTGCCAGATCCTTCTGTTTTGATAGCTTGCTAAGGCATCCAGCCAGCGCTGTTCCTGTCGCTGCATCTCTTATCTGTTTCTCTATCCCTTTTGTTGTATAGCCCACAATTTGAAAACATCCATCGAGCTTTCAGGTTCTGTCACTGCCTGTTCTTTTTCCATAACTTGTGCTGGCTGTACCATCTCAGCTTGGACTTCTGTTTCTGCTAGTTTGGCTGCCATTCTCCTGGTAACCATTCCTGGACTTGCTGCTGCAGAATCCATACCTTTTTCTGTGCTTCCCTGGTACTAGATCCAGTACCCATGCACAACACTCCTGGCTTAGAGTATGCACGGCTAATCCCACTTCCAAAACCATCTTTCGTCAAGCCACAGGTCAGAAGCATAGAGAAAACAAGAAGCAGTAGTAGAATTGAGAAAAAGTATTTATTAGTACTAGTGGTAACATAAAAAATTAAATTGTTCAGAATAACTATTTACAAAGGCAGAATAAACAGAGATCCATCTGAGTTTTCCTTCAATCTCTGTGCCCAAAACATTGCAGCTCTCTCTCTCTTACAAGCCTTTAACCCCTCCTTAGCAAACATCCTGTTTTTTTCTAAAATGTTCTTGTAAATTTCAGGCAGGTGCAGCAAGACACTGAACACAATGTCCCAGAACTGAGGCCCCTTCTCCACAGCTTATGAAAAGGACTTAAAACTGCTCTCAAGGTTAACCCTTGAGTTCCCAAAGCTTTTACAATCATACTAACACACTAAAATGCCAGCAGAGTAGGCCTAATGGTCTTTCATGACTGCTCATCGGGTCAGCCCCCAACCTGGGAGCTGACCTTGCTGCCCCCTCGGCTTCTCCATTCCCAGTCAGAGATATTCCCCTGTATTGGACTTTACCAGCACAACCCTACCCCGAACCTATCCCAATCCATCTTGAACCCCTCCACAGTCTCTGCCTCCACTAGTCCCCAGGGCAGCGATTCCATGGTCCCACCACCTCTCAGTGGAGTAGCACCTCCTCCTTCCCACCCCCTGAGTCTTCCCTCTACCTTCCACCCATGCTGTCTAGTTGCCCCCTTTCCTTTGGAGCACCATGATTGAGCCTCACCTATTTAGCCCTTTCTTGTACTTCTCATCATATTCCCTTTCTGTCTCCTCCGGCGTGTACATGTTGAGCTCCTCGAGCCTCTCCCCATAGGTCCTTTCCCTCAAGCCCCAGATCATTTTGGTTGCCCTCCTCTGGACCCTTTCCAGGAGTGCAATGTCCCTTTTAACTACGGTCTCCAAAACTGCACACAGTACTCGAGGTGCAGCCTAACCAAGCAGTTGTACAGAGGGATTATCACTTCCTCCTTCTGAGGTAATCTCCTAGCGATGCATACCAGCATCCTCTGGCTTTGGTCGCTGCCCTCCTACAAGTCTCAGAGTTGTTCATTTTGACATCCACCACCACCCCAGGTCCCTCTAAGCCATCGAGACTTGAAGCATTACCCACCCCCGGTATACATTCTGACCTGGGTTTCTGTCACCCAGGTGCAGAACCCTGCATTGAACCTCAGCCTCCACTTCCTTGACCACCCCTCAGAGCACTTAGGTCCTCCTGCAGGGTCACCCTCCCTCCTCCCCATCCACCACTGCTCCAACTTAGAGTCATCTGCAAAGAGACTCATTTCACTCTTGATACCCTTCCTTATATCAGAGACATAGGCATTAAACAGGAGGGGCCTTAGGACCAATCCCCAGGGGACCCCACTGATGACCCTCCTTGAGATGAGTCTAACCCCCAACCATGATCCTCTGGGTACGCCTCCAAAAGCCAGTTTCCTATCCATCTGATCATCAGTTTTCCCCACCCCATTTCTCCCAGCTTATCCAACAGGCCCCCGTGAGGAACTGAGTCAAATGCCTTGCTGAAGTCAAGAAAGAGGACGTCCACTGGCCTGCCCTGGTCCAGAGCACTTGCCACCCAATCATAGAACTCCACAAGGTTTGTCTGACACAATTTTCCTGGGACAAAGCCATGCTGCTATCATCCAGGTACCCAAACTACTCCAGTACCCCCAGCCTCTCTCCTTGATAATTCCCTCCATCACCTTGCCCACCACCGATGTTAGGCTGATGGGCCTGTAGTTCCCCGCCTCCTTTCTTGATCCTCCCTTGTGGATAGGCACATTCCAGTCCTGGGGCACCCAACCCATTATCAGAGAGATGTTGAAAAGCTCAGTCAGGGTTGTGCAAACTATAATTATATACATTTCAACAGTAACTCTACATAACTTCTAAACAAAGGATCCCAATATCAGTTACATTTCCACATAATGATTTGCATATATTTTTAAACCAGCAGACATGCAAGGGAGGAAAAGACAAACAGCAAGGGAAGACTGAGAGACAGTGAGAGGCAAAGAACTACTAGACTGCCGGGGTGATCAAATCCTAGGTCTCAAAGAAAATTTGGTTGAGCAACCAGACAGACAAGTGACAGGAAAGGAAAGAACAGAACAGATCCCTGCATTCAAACTCTCCATAACAACTGGGTCAGGGCCTTCCTCTTCAACCCTGTCACAGGCATAAAGAAACATTCCTGCCCAATCCAAAACTAAGGCATCTGTTGGGATAGTCCCCAGGGCTGAAGGCCTGCAGCAATACAGAGGAAGCTGATGGTTTAAGTGAGAGGCAAAAAGATCTATTTCTGGCGTGCCCCATCTCCTGAACACTGTAGCCAGCACCTGCTTGTTCAGACACCATTTGCTGTGTCCCTGGTTGATGTGGCTGAGAGAGTCAGCTAGGGTGTTGTCCATATCTGGAAGATGTATGGCTGATAGGCTGACCCCTTAGGGAGCAGGCCAGGCCCTAAATTCTCATGGCTTCCAGACACAGAATGCTGGACCTTGTGCCACCCGTCCCTGCTTGTTTATGTAGAACATTACAGTGGTGTTGTCTGTCCTAATCTGGACTGTGTGACTATTTACCTGCAGGCAAATGCCTCAGTGCCAGATAAATGGCCCAGAGTTCCAGCAGACTGATGTGAGCTTGTGACTCCTGTGGAGTCCAGGAGCCACTGACGGAAGTACTGTCCATGTGAGCTCCCCATCCAAGCAAAGAAGCATCTGTAGTAATGATTCTTATACGGGAGGGTGCTTGGAAGAAAATTCCTACTGATAGGTTGGTAACTTCCTTCCACCAGTTCAGAGACTGAAGGAGTGTCTTTGTGATTGGGACCAGTTTTGACAGCAAACGCCTGCTTTTTGACCAAGGGAACCTCAGGTATGGCTCTATGTCCCTCATTCTGAATCAGACTCCTGAAACCACAGCTGTCATAGATGCCAGGTGTCCTAGGAGCTTTAGGAAGTGTCTGGCTGGCCCAGGACTAAAGATGCCATTGACAAAAATACTGAATTCTTTCCAAAGGTAGGAAAGCTCTGCTCTGTAGGGTGTCCAACTGTGCTCCTATGAACATGAGAAGCTGTGTTGGTTCCAGATGGGATTTCTTTTGATTTATAAGAAACCCCAAGGAATTCAGAGTGTCCTTTGCCAGAGAAAGAGCCTTTTCTACTTGTAGAGGGGTTTTCCCACTATGAGCCAGTTGTCCAGGTAAGGGTAGACTAAATTCCCTTTTCTTAGATGCACTGCCACTACAGCTGGATATCTGGTAAATACTCTTGGTGCAGATGTCAAGCCAAGGGCATGGCTGCAAACTGGTAGTGCCCTGAAGGAAGTCTGAACCTCAGATACTTCCTATGGGACTGCCTTTCTGAGATGTGAAACAGGCTTCCTTAAGGTCTAGGGAGGCTAACCAGTCTCCTGCTGTAGGGACTGAATTACTATTTTCAGGGTGACCATTCTGAATTTGGGTTTCAGAAGATGCTTGTTCAAGTACCTGAGAACTAAAATAGGTCACCACTCCCTGTTTTTCCTTTGTGCCAAAAGCATCTGGAGTAGAGACCTTTGCCTCTTTGATGGGCAAGTACTGCTCTACCACCCCTGCTTGCAAAAGATGCTTTACCTCCAGCTCCAATAGGATCCTTTCTGTTTGGGGTTAGAAATTTGGATAGCTGGGTGCCCTTGATGTCTGGCATCTTTTGAACTGAAAGACAGGCTATTTTCCACTACCTCCAGGACCCACAAGTCTGTTGTGATAAGGGGTCCAGGACTGGAGGTATTGGGAAAGCCTGCCCCTACAGGTAGAGGGAGGTGACCTGAACTGAAGAGTCAGGGCTTTTACTGAGTAGGAGTAGCAGGGTAGAGTTAGCTCTCTCTGAGCTCTCCTGCTTCTTCCGTCTGAAATAACCTCTGATCTGACAGAGGTTAACTTAGGAGGAAGGGAATAATACACAGCCTAGGGAAGTATCCCTGCTTCTATTTCCTCTCTGTTGGGTATTTTGAGGAACAGAGGACTTTACTCTTTAAGTGTTGCTCTGATACGTTGTTTTGTATTCATCAACCTTTTCATGTATTCCTCAGTTCTGAATCAAAAGCACATTCCTGTCTGGGAAGTCCATAGCTTTGGACTGAGTGTCCTGCATCAGATTTGTTGTTCTTACTCAAGCAAAACGCCTAAGGGGAAATGCCCTGGGCCATAACCCTAGAGGCTGCATCATTACTGTCATCTGCCATATGGAACTGGTACTCTGTGGCTTCCGAGGTAGTTTTAGCCATCTCCACCAAATCCCTTTGCCATAGAGTCTGAGCCCTGCCTAACTATGGCTAGGACTGAACTCCAAAGAGTTTTGATACCTGGCTGTATAAGGCATATATAGCTAGGTGGAGGAGAAGAGAGGCTGAGGTATGTGTCTTTTCTACAAAGTCCAGCCTTTAGAATCCTTTTCAGGAGGCTGGGAAGAAAGAGGAACTCCTGCTCTGTCACATGCTGCCTGTTGTACCACTCCCTCATGACTGGGGTGCACAAATAGAAACTCTGTGTTTCAGACAACTGATATTTCTTGTCCATTCTCTTCTCGGCCCCTGACAGATGTGGGAGTCTGGAGAAGCTTCATAGTGTGCTTTCTGAAAGTTTACAGATAGAAAAACTAACTTCTTAGAAGGGGAAGACCTTTCATTTCTCTACAGTCCTGGTGTTCCTCCTCTTCCTAGTTGGACTCTTGAGCGGGGAGGTCAAGAGTGTCTACCATATGCCGTAAGAAAGTGAACATGTAGGAGGTATCCTCTTGGTCTGTAGGGGATGCTCCAAAATTGGGTCAGGTGAGACACGTCAGATTCTGGGACCTCACCCTCTGAAATGTCATTTGGAGCATCATAGAAATCATCATTATCAGCTATGGGAGTGCAGGACAGTGGGAGCTTCAAGCAGGCACTGAAGACTTTCTTATGGGACAAATCTTTTCCTGAATTTCTGTGATTTTATCGATATTTATTGATTTTTTGAATTTGATATATCTGTGAAGCGCCTTGATATTATGAAAGGTGCTCTATTAAATAAAGTCATTATTATTATTATCCCCTCAGCCCCTGTATCAGAGGGAGCTGCAGAGGGACCTGCCTGGGGAAGGCAGGGCATCAAAAAGACACCATACCCTGTACAGTTTGGTAAAGATGTCAGGCTTTGCCATATCCTCCATAGAAGGTAACCTACTGTACATCTTGGGGAATACCCTCCTGGGGTTCAATGTTTTGGATTTGTCTTTATGTTTTTTACCAACTGCAACCTTGCCCTTAGCACTGCTCAGAGTTGCGTGTGGTATTTTTCTCTACATAACTTTTTGCAACCACTTCAGTGACTTGTTCAGGCTTCCTTTTTGAAATAGGCACTTCATCAGTACCCTTAGAATTTTCTGATTTTGGGACTTCATCAGCCCCTTTTGTAGCCTTATTTTTAGCAGGCACTTCATCAGCACCTGATTTCATGGTCTTTATTT
The DNA here is from genome assembly GCA_016271365.2 of Neoceratodus forsteri. NCBI lineage: Eukaryota > Metazoa > Chordata > Ceratodontiformes > Ceratodontidae > Neoceratodus > Neoceratodus forsteri. The sequence continues at coordinate 19,906,282 of JADMNL010000039.1, read as the reverse complement.
TAAACAAAATTCATCAGCACCTGTAACAGGCTTAGATTTTACAGATGCCTCATCAGCACCTTGATTATTATTTTTAGTCTTCGAGACCCTCATTGGTAGCCTTGGGTCTGTGTCTGGAACAGAGGAAGACCCTTCTTCAGCCATTTCTCCAAGCTTTTAGCTCTGTTTCTTAAAGTCTTGAAAAAATTTAGAGCAAAGAACACAGTAATGATCTGGACTTAACACAGGTCATGGGTATCAGCTTTGGCAAGTGTTTTTGACAATTTAGACAATTTTTAAAACCTGTGGGTCCAGTCCTCTTCTTAGGGATTTCTGACATGCCAATATACAGAAAACCCTGTAATTATAAAAGACAAACAGTATTCTGAGTAGGTAATGTAGTAGGTTCCTCGCGGTAAAGAAGCGTGACTTTCTGAGGTAAAACAAAGAAAATACTGGTTCCCCGCTTGAAAAAGGGAACCACGAGGAAAGAATAAAAGGAACCGAGAAAACACTATATCCGATAACTTTTTTTTACTCATAAAAATTAAGATAAGGAACTGTGTGGAACGACGGAACTCAACGACAAACGCGGTCCCCGGAACCGAGGGGAACTGCAAAAATAACACCCGCACACAACAAAATAAAATAAAACCATTTTTATAGCTACCAAGTCCTAAGACAGTTTTCCTTGGCCGAGAGAGAGCACCTCAAAGGCAGTTTTGTTCAGTTAGGCGGAAAAAATTCTGAAGCCTTCTTCACTCTCCTGCTCAGCACGCCTCAAGCTTCAATCTGACTGGCTAATTCCTAAACTCGTTACTATAATCTCCACCTCCGAGGCAGTACTACCTAGTCAGCTCACCGCAATAGTTACTGATGCTAACTGACCCATGGAATATGAAATGGGGCAAAGATGACAGTGTCCCTTAACTAAAAACTGAGAAAAAGTGTGGGAAATGCAAGAAATTGGCAATCGACTGTAGCTGTGGCACAGTCCACGGTCCGGCACATGTCAATGCCGGAAAGAACTGAGGAGGGCACGGGCTGCCCGCCTTATAACGGAACAGGCTGACGTTGGAGGTGGACAGCCCTCTGGTACAGTGCTAGCTAGAAAGGTTTCCGTGGTGGTCCTGGCGCTGGATGGCTAAGTCTTACCAGTGATGGCCTCTCCTGCAAGAGATACCTTCAAGTAAGATTGATGTATATATTATTCTAATAATAGCTTTATTAGCTGCAAATGCACATTCATAGCAGGAGTTCACTTTTTCTGACGTGTGCATCTGAAAGCACCAACAACCCTTACAGAGGGACAGTCATGTTTTACTATATTGTAAACCAATCTGTTAGCCTCAGAGAGGCATCTCTCATTTTTGGAGTGTTCCTCTTGAAAAGATAACATCTCGCTTTCACTCTAGGGAATGGTCTGTTTTTCTTTATCTGCCCATCCTTGGCAAAGCACTTGTGGAGATCCAAAGCAGACAGAATGGGCTTCATGCTCAGAGGGAATACTGCTAAACCTCCTGCAACTGTAAAGCTCTACATGCCTTAGTGAACAGAAAAGACATAATTTTCCATGTCACACAGAGGAAGAGCTACAGGCATCTAGGAGAGGAGTCCCTGAAGGACCACTAGGTCGAAACGAAAAATTACTCACCTTAGTAATTATGTTTTTGGGTTTTTTGTATATATTTTTTTTTTATGCCCTCCTTGTACTCGCTGGCCCCCGCCTCCTTCAGGCTCCACAGGTCCCTCGCTAGCCCCACTGTCCTAACCCAGCCCTCCTCGAACTCCACAAATCGCAGCCGATCCCCGGAATATCCCGCATATCCCTTTCACTGGTGGGTCCCTCCTCAGAGGGGAAGGCACCAGGGAGAGGGGCTGACCCCAAACACACACTATTTAGGGCCCTGGGATGCTGCCGCAGAGAAGGAGGCCCCGTGAAGGCACTGAAGGCATTCGGGGACAGAGAGCGTATCATCCGTGGCCAGCGAGTGGTATTTCCTGTTTTTTCCTAGGTGCTGCACGCCTGAATCTCAAGGCATTATCAGACGCCTGTCACGCACCGCCCAGCAGTGAATCCAATGTTTGGCCCTCACCCCCTGGTCTCCACCAGCGATCGCCCAACACCGGGTTGTAGCCCTCCCACCCTCCTGAGACAATGAGCGTCTGGGATGCTCAAGCTGTTCACCGGCCAGCACTCCAGCGACCCGAGCTCGTTCTCGAACCCGGCCACTATGCCACAGGCAGAAATCTAACCTACCAGCGATTGACAATTATGTTTCTTCTAATGGAGTCTTGCTGTATTCTGACTATTGCAGTTAGCCCCAGCCTTTAAACTGCCCCAGAGAACACAGGGCTAACTTTCTATGCAGAGCACAGAATGCTGAGCTCGAGCTCGTTGATGTCTCTGTCTGGAGCCCTTTGAAATCCAACCGTCAGATTCTTACAGCAAAACTCACTAACTATCCTATGTGGAAATAGAAAAGTTTTACAAGCCAACTGAGAACAAAAGTTTTGGATTCCCAAAGGAAGACTCAAGTCAGGAAACCCAAAACCAAAACCAATCCAAATAAGAATAAAACAAACACCCAAACAAAAGAAGAGGGTGTAAAGGAGCACCCGAGATGCAACACTGCACCTGCCCACCCACTTCCCAAAAGCAGGTTCTGAGAGGGAGGCAGGAAGAGAGGTCAGAATACAGCAAGACTCCATTAGAAGAAACAATTACTAAGGTGAGTCATTTTTTTTCAAACAACATGAAGTCTTTCTCTGTTTTGACTATTGCAGATTAACAACCAGTACCTCCATGGAGGAGGGACAGAACCTACTTTGGGAATAGGCTCTTAAGTACTGCTGTGCCAAACCGAGCATCACTCCTAGCCTGGATATCCAGAGAGTAATGCTTGGTAAAGGTATGGACTGTTTTCCAGGTGGCTGCTTGACAAAGTTCTAAGAGAGGAATATCCCTGACAGCAGCCAGGAAGCAGCTGTACTCTCTGGAGTGAGCCCTCAGGCCTGAAGGTGGAATTTTTCCTAGTTTTTAATAGCAGAATTGTATACAAGACACAATTCACCTGGCAATAGTTCACTTAGTGGCAGGTTTGCCTTTTCTCACTTCTCCATAAGGAGGAACAACTGGAGGAGTCAAACCTGTGACCCTTGGTACGCTCTATATAGTAGCCAAGGGCCCTTTTAACATATAAACTATGTACCCTCCTCTCTCCTGAAGAGGAATGATCAGTGAAGAAAACAGGAAGAGACAGACTGGTTTAAATGGAAGTCTGAGACCACTTTGGGCAAGAACCTTCTATTGGTTCTAAGGAACACTTTATCCCTATGAAAAGATATAACATCAGGTTCCACTGACAGGGCCTGCATTTCACTGATACGCCTGGCAGAGGTAATGGCTACTAAAAACGCAGTTTTCAAGTCAAGTACTTAAGCTCTACTGAGGACATAGGCTCAAAGGTAGGTTGCATCAATTGAGCAATGCAAACATTTAAATCCTAGGCAGGGCAGGGTCTCTAAATGGAGGATTGGTATGAAACAATCCCTTGAACAATTTACAGTGCACAGGATGAGATGATAGTGAGGAAGACTTCCCACTGACAGAAAAACTGACAAGGGTACCTTAAGAGTAGCTGGTCTGAGGCCTAGGCCATTAAGATGGACCACATAATCCAGAACTGTAGGCAATTCAGCAGTGTCAGGGAAATATGTTGCTTGGAACACTAAATGCTGAATCTCTTCCATTTGGAGTTATAGGTCTTTCTAGTGGCGTGCTTTCAAGAGGCTTTGAGCATATCTAGAACCCGAGACAGATGCAAATCTGCATACTCTAACTCTTCAAGAGCCATGCCTTGAGATTGAGACTGAAGATTGGGATGCCAAATCCTCCCCTGAGAGAAGGTTAACAGGTTGTAATTCCTGGGAAGAGACAGGGAAGACTGACTGCTAGGGATAGCAACAGGGGTACCAAGGCTGTCTGGCCCAATCTGGAGCAATCAGAATCACTTTGCAAGGTTGTGACCTTATCTTGACTAAAACCTTGAACAGCAGAGGAAAGGGAGGGAAGTGTACAGAAATTTCCTTCCCAGTTCAGAATCAGAGCATCCAGAGGGACTGAGCCCAAGACTGGGGTCTGCAACAAAGAGAGGAAGTTGGTGATTGGGGCTGCTAAGAGATCTATCTCTGGAGTGCCTCACCTTGAAAAAAATCACCTTCAAGAGAGGGTCCAGGGACCATCGTGACGGCCCTGTGAGATCCTGCTCAGTGCATCTGCTAGCACACTGTCCTTCCCTGTAAGGTGGACTGCTATCATAGAGGTTTGCAGGGAATAAGCCAGGGACCACAACTTCATGGCTTTTGTGCACAAGGCCTAGAGTGCCTCCCTGCTTGTTGATGTACCACATGGTGGTGGTGATGTCTGTTCTGACTTGAACCACCTTGTTCTGCACTGACTGAGAGAAGCTTGCAGGGCCAGAAAAACTGCCCTGAGTTCTAGGAGATTGATATGGAGAAGGGATTCCTGAGAGGACCACAGTCCCTGGGCAGTGAGGGCCCCCAGATGGGCTCCCCAGCCCAGGAGGGAAGCATCAGTGGTAAGGACCACTGAATGAGACTGACTGGCATATGGGATGCCTTGCCTTAAATTGTCCTGATCCTGCCACCATTGAAGGGCTTGGATCAGGGTCCACAGTCACTGGAATCAATTTGGTAAGGGAATCCTTCCTTTGGGACCAAAAGGCCCTCAGATGGAACTGAATGTCGCTCATCTGGAATTTGCCCTTGGACCACTGCTGCAGAAGCTGCCATGTGGCCCAAGAGCTGGAGGAAATGCCTTGCTGGTCGAGACACCTGAAGATTGAAGGAAGAAGCCAGTTCTATAAGAACTCTTGCCCTTTCAAGGGAAGAAAGGCTCTTGCTTTGACAGTATCCAGCTCTGCCCCATAAAGGTAAGGAGCTGCACTGGCTCGAGAACTGACTTGGGAAGGTTGAGAAGAAATCCTAGAGAAGTGAGCACTTGCTGGGTCACTTGCAGGTCTGACCTGACTTGGTCTGGAGACTGGCCCACTATAAGCCAGTCATCCAGATATGGAAAATGGAAATCTTTGCCTTCTTAGAAAGGCAACACTACTGCCAGGCACTTGTGAAAATCCTTGGGGCTGACTGATAGTGGCCTGAGGGTAACTCGAACCTGAGGTACTTTCTGTGGGAGCATCTGATGGGAATGTGAAAATAGGCATCCTTTAGGTCCAGGGAGGCTAGCCAGTCCCCTGGCCTTAGAGAGGAAAAATTATTCCCAGAGTTACCCTCTTGAACTTTGGTTTTAAAAGATGTTTGTTCAGGTATCTTAGGTCTAGGATGGGTTGCCACTCCCTGTCTTTTTGGGGTAAGGAAGTACTTGGAGTACAGACCTTTGCACCAGTGTAGGGTAGGAACTCTCTCTCTATGGCTCTTAAGGCCAGAAGAGATGAAACCTTTGTCTCTAGGGCAAGGGTTTCTGAGAGACCTGCAGGTGGAAAAGATCCGAGCTCATCTTGGAAATTTTTAAGCTGAGAACAGTCCTTGGCTTACTACTTCCAGGACCCACTTGTCTGAGGTAATAGACATTCAGTCCTGGACAAAGTAGCCAGCCTGCCCCTACTGGAACAGAAGAGTCGACCTGGGCAGACCCATCAGGGTGTCTGCTTGGCAGGGGCTTTAGGCTGAGGAGGGATGCAGCCATGCTCATCCCCTTCTGCCTCTCCTCTGAAGAACCCCTCTGTGAAAGGGGAGAAGAGGCCTGTGCTTGTAAAAGGCCTATGAAAAGGCCTGCCCCTGCCCCTAGACTGCTGCCTTTGAGGGGTTGTCTGCCTCTCCTTGGCCTGAGCACTCCTGTAAGTGGTCCTGTACTCGTCCATTTGCTTCATGTAATTCTCTGTCTGTTCCTCAAACAGAGGATTACACACTACAGAAAATCCATGGCCTTAGCCTGGGTGTCCTGTGAGAGGCTAGTACATCTGAGCCAAGCATGACTTCGAGAGAGACACAGATGTAGCCATGACTCTTGATGACACATCATTGGAGTCCACAGCTGCAGCATGAAACTGTACTTTGATGCCTCAATCCCATCTGCAGCCACCTCCTCCAGCTTCTGGCTGCTGGGAGGCCTGTTTAGCCAGTGCCAGTACAGTGTCCCACCTGGACTTCTGGTACCTGGCTGTATAGGCCATATAATTTGCCTGCCTGAGTCCAGGAAGATGCCATGTACTGTTTTTTTTGCCATGGCATCAATCTTCCTGGAGTCTTTGTCTGGGGTGAACCTAAGGGAATGTTTGCTATGTCACAGGCAGCAGCCTGCAGTGCACCAACATGGCTGCATTGCTGGTATAAAAACTCTGTATCTGAGCCTGATAGTGTGTACCTCTTGTCCATCCTTCTGTCAACAGTCCAAACGATTTGTGAAGGGAAATATGTCTCCAGTCTCCTAGACTCTGGGATGTCCATCATTTCCACATAATCAGGCCCCACCTGATCCTCCATTGCCTCCTCCATAGGAAGCTGGAAGGTTTCAGCTACTTTCTGCAAGACAGAAATGGGAAGGGACTCAAAGTCTAGGAGGGATACACCAAAAGGTCTGTCTGGGAGATGTCCGTTCCACAGGCACATCCAGATTTTCACCATCAACTTCAAACTCCTCCTCCTCAAACTCCAGTTCATAAAAATCTTCCATTTCAAGATTATACCCTGGGGAACCGACAGAACCGAACCCCTGCAAAAGGTGCTGGATCGGTCGTAACTGAAGCGGCGATTCCACAATTTGAATCGCTCTGGCTACTTCTCGGCGGTCAGAACATGAATCTCTGGATCCAAACCGTCGATTTTGATTTTTCTTTTTGTAGGAACCGACCCTCAGGATTGGCTCTCCTCCTGCGCAAAAGTATCACCCTGGTCAGAAGGCACTCCTTCTGGTTCGGTCGGAACTAAACCGGCTGGCCATCCGGTCAGCGGACTTCTCGGCCTCCTTTACTTGGTCTACCTAATCTCTATTCAAGGGTAAATTTGGGAAAATGTTTACAAATTTGGCAGTCTGTATCAAGGTGTTCAAACCCCAGACAAACAAAGTGGTGTGGTGGTCGTGTAACAAAGACCTCCCACACTCACTGCAGTGTTGAAACCCAGTGGGCCCGTTATTTTCTTGGGTTTCTCAGACATGGCCAACCTAACCAAACTTACCTTTTTATGGCAACCGCCAGGCAAGTCTTTTATTGGTTCCTAACCGTGTCACAGGTATTGGAAAAAACGCTCAAAACACTTTTTTTTTTTTTTTTAGAACCGATAAGAACAGGTAACCACACTGTAAAGCAAAACACAAGATTCAATACAAATGATCAGTTCAGCGAACCGATTTAACACTTCACAACTTCCACACAGAAACAGAACAGAACCAATCTAGTACTCACGGTACCACAGCCATGGACTGAACAGACTATGCAGAAATAAAAATTCAGTAAAAACAGACAACTTAGAGACTTTAACCGACTTTCGAACTGAGCTGAAGGAGAAATCTCCAGATTGACTGTTCAGTGAGGCTAAGTAAAGAATCTTGACGGTTGGATTTCAAAGGGCTCCAGACAGAGACCTCAACCGAGCTCGAGTCTCAGCATTCTATGCTCTGCATAGAAAGTTAACCCTTTGTTCTCCGGGCAGTTTAAATGCTGGGGCTAACTGCAATAGTCAGAATACAGCAAACCTTCATGTTGTTTGAACTGCTCTCCTTCTGAAGCGATGTCCAGAACATAGTGCCCAACAAGTGTGCACTGAACTCCAAGTAGCAGCTGCACAGAGGTTCACTGAGGAAACATTCTGAGATGAGAAAGATGTCAATCCCTCTGATGGAGTGGATCCTTGACCGTCCCGGTAAGGGTTTGTTGTACTGCTGATAACAGAACGTGATACAATTCATGAGCCACTTAGAGTCTTTTCAACAGGTGCCCCCAACCTTCCTTGGAAAAAGAAACAAACAGCTGATCTGTCTTTCTAGACGAACTGGTCTGGGCAAGATAGTAATGAAGAATTCTGTGTACATCCAGACTATGTAATAAGGCCTCCCTCTGTTTGAGTACTCTGGATAGTAAACTGGTAGCTGGATGTCTTGGTTCAAGGTGAACTCAGACGCTACCTTCAGAAGAAGCAGGGTTTCTCACGAGGGCTACCTTGACCCTGTGAAAAATAACATAAGGGCCTTACACATCAGAACCTACAGCTCTGAAATCATCTGAGTGGAATAGCAACTAAAATAATGTCTTCCAAGAGAGAAGGCATAGCTTGCAACTTCGCTGGTTCAAAGGGGCAAGGTAAACACTTCAATACAAACACGAGATCCCAAGGTGGCATGGGGTCTCTCCTGGGAGGTTTAATATACAAGATTCCCCTTAAAAGGTCTTGCATAGGTCCAACAGTGCCAGAGTCTTCCCACTCAGTGGTGCATGATAAGCTAACAGTGCACAGAGATGCACATTAATGGACAAGCGGCTAAGGCACAAGTCCAAGAGGGAGAGAAGATACTCCAGTACAGATTCCACCGGACAGGTGAAGGGATCCAGAGAATGGAGGAATGCCCACAAACAGAAGCTTCCACTTCATGGCATATGCTGCCCTGGTAGAGGGCATTCTACCACAGCTGAGGATACTCCACATCTGTCCCTAGCTAACCCTGCAGGAGCCATGCATGCAGCTGCAGGGACAAGAGGGCCAGATGGACCAGCATCCATTGCTCCTGGGAGAGCAAGTGAGTGGACAGGGCAATAGAACCTGCAGTTCCCATGCCAGCTATTGCAACAATGTGAACTAAATCTGCCGAGGCCAGAAGGGTGCGATTAGGATCATTTGGGCACCTTCTGCCTGCAACTTCAGCAGGATCCTCTGAAGAGGGAAAGCATACAGAAACCTCCCTGTCCAAGAGAGGGACAATGCATCTCTCAAAAACACCAGGCCCTGGATCTAGCGAGCAGAAATTGGGCAGTTTAGTGCTGTGTGGGGACGCAAAGAGGTCCAGTTCTGGTTGACCCCACCTTCTGAAGAGGTCATCTATGACTTCTTGCTGTAGTTCCCATTCATGGCTCTGAGATCGAGAGCGACTTAGGCTGTCCACGAGGATGCTGTGGATTCCTGAAACATGGACTGCTGTGAGATCCAGAGTGTGATCCACTGCCCAGGTCCATACTTTCATTACCTCTCGAATGCATGCCCCTTGCTTGTGAGATGGAAGACTACTGGGGTGTTGTCTGACTGAACCAGAAGGGGCCCAGGAAGGGAGTACCCTTTAAAGGCTTGTAGGGCATACAGTACGGCTCTCATCTCTAGAACGCTTATGTGGAGAGACCATTCCATGGAATTCCAGGAGCCTTTCGTTTGGTGAGATGCCAGATGTGCTCCTCAATCCAGTCCCGAGGCATCTGTCATGAGAATTTGTTGTGGCTGGGCCACTGAAGGGAACCCCTTCTAGATGAGCCAGGGTGACCCACCAAACCAGGGATTAACGGACCACATTGGAGACTTGGATGAGTTCTTCGAGCTCATCCATGCCTTGGTCCCACTGGACTCTGAGGTACCACTGCAGGATCCTCATATTCAAGCAGCGAGGGGAACTGCGTGCTATGGCTTCAGTCATAGGGCCTAAAAGTTGCAGAACCACCCTGGACTGAGGCCATCACCCTGTGAGCAACCTCCCTTAGCCTGACTGCCCAATCTGCGGTACGAAAGGCTTTCCTCAGACGGTGTCCAGGACTGCTCTTGATGTATTGTAGCCTATGAGTAGGCCACGGGTACAACTTGGACAGATTTAGAGTGATGCCCAAGGCCCGGAATAGACAAAGTCTCCTCCATTGTTTGACACAGATGGTCTTCTAACGAAGCTGTGAGAAGCTAATCATTCATGCAGGAGTAGACAAAGTGACCCCTCTCCTGAGGGCTGCCACCACTACTGCTGGGCACTTGGTGAAGACTCTTGGTGCCGATGACAGGCCAAATGGAAGTGCCCTGAATGGTAGTGCCCTCCGTGGAAGGTGAAGCAAAGGTATTCCTGTGGGATGGCAGGATCTTTATATGTATATAAGCATCCGCATATCCAGGGAGCAAAGCCAGTCTCCGTGATGGAGCAGGGGCAACAGGCTCGCTAAGGTCACCATTCTGAAACTATTGTATTCGATGAAGGTGTTCAGATGACTCAGATCCAGAATGCGGCAGAGGTCTCCTGTCTTCTTCGGGACTAGGAAGAAGTGGGAGAATACCCTTTGTCTCTTTGGGCGTAGGTACTGCCTGGATAGCTCTTTTTGAGCAAGGCTTGCATCTCTGCCCGCAAGAGAGCCACGGGAGGGAGGGATGGGTAGAGTGTCCGGTGGAATCTGGGTAAACTCCAGAGAGTATCCCTCTCAACTATCTGGAGGACCTACTGGCCTGTAGTGATGCTGGACCATCCTGACTGGCAAGGAGAATCTCCCTCCTACTGCCTCCCAGCTTCCTCCAGAGAAGGGGCTTGTAGGGAGCCATGCAGTGGCGGAGGAGTGGGCAAGAGAGGTCTGGACGCCTTGGCATTTTTGGGGCCCTGGGCACCTGAAGGAACGGGGGGCCTCTTATTTTAAAGTCTGCCTTGTGCTGCGCGTTGGCGCCTTCCCTGCTGTCCTTGGTTCTTCCAAAAGGATGGCGCCAGGTTGCTCATGGTTCTGATCTGTACACAAGATGGACGCTCAGACACCGCCTTGCCGAATCTTGTAGCCCTGTTACGAAGTTTTTCTGTTTCCATGCCAAAGAGGACGGGTCCCTGAAAGGGTGCATCCAAGATCGCATCCTGCAAATCCTGGCAAAACAGAAACTCCCAACCAGACATGCCTCCTCATACAGATCCTGGTTGCTGCTGCCCTTGCTGCCGATTCATGGAGTCATGAGAACTCCTCAGCACGATCTGTCCACATCCTCACTGGACTGGATGACAGCTAGGAGTTTGCCTTGCTCCTCAGAGTCTGGCTGTGCTTAGCCAGATCCACAGATTTTGCCTAAAGTGATTCCAGGACGTGACCATATGAGCCAGGAAATTCAGCAACCGGACCATGCAGGTAGCTGAAGAATAGAACTTTCAGCCCATCTGGTCCAGCTGTTTAGATTCTCTATCTAGGGGCTGAGCGCTCAGTGTCTCAGCTGCTGTACTCTGCCAAGTGTGGCCGTGAACACCATGGAGTCAGCTTTTGTTGTTCGCCAAGTAAGGCTCTATTTTGGATGTCTTATAGCCTCATCTTCTTTCCTTGGCACTGACACCTTGGTAGCCAGATGCTTCCAGGTTAGTTTCAGTAATATCCTGAAGGGTTACACCAACGTGGGGGTCGGGGAATCAAGGATTTTGGGTCAGTGGCCCTTGGAACTTTGCCAGATGATGGCGCCGGGATCTAGCTCCTCTGTATCCCACTGATATAGGGTCTGATATGTCTCATGATGTCCAAGAAGGATGGGTCATCTGGATGTGACTGTGGCAAATCCTTCTTGGATCCTTGGAAGGTAGGGGTAGCTCCTCCTCAGGGAGTTTTCTGAAGGAGTCTCCGGCATCTTCCCCTGAAAAAAAGAGGCGGGCCGTTAAGCTGGAAGATGGGATGCATGACAGGTGCCTCTTCCTGGCACTTGCAACTGGCAACCGCTGAATGTCATCACTGGGCGGCAAACACTGTCAGCAGGGAAGGTCTCCTGGGTCTCTGAGGTGACTGTTCCCTGGGTGGTGGTCGGACCAAGGATGGGTCCCTAGGCATTGGAAGTAAATCCCTTTAATAGCAGGGTTTTAAATAATTGATTAGCAGTTTTTCCTGTGACAATACTAACTGTACAGAAAGTACTTATATAGGTTTTCTAGTGTTATGTTTGTTACACACAATGAGGCAAGTGCTATGCATTTTACAATGTTTTAGCACTTTATGAGCAAACGCTAATCAATTTTTAGAGTTAAATAAAACCCTGAATAGTGTTCCACCCAGCCGCCCAGTGGCGCTGAGTGCCACACTCACGCCATGCTGGCGACCAGTGTTCTAGAACGAGCGCGGCGCAGGGATGGAGAAGGATCGAGCATCGCAAGGACTCCTCTCCTTCTGGGAGGGGCGCTTCCAGCGGTCGGCGGCATTTGCCCCTGGCAGAGGCTGGAGGCAGATCGCTGGCGCTGAGGTGGTGGGCGGGGATGAAGCAGATGTCGGGAGGAGTGTGTGCAGGAGGTGAGTGCTCTCTCCATTGTCATTCTTGCATGCTACACCTCCTAAAGGGCTAAGATGGAAAACAGGAGCCTCAGTCAGGGATGACGCACTGTCCCCCCTCCCGAGCGCCCGCCAGGGACACGCCCCCGGAACTGATCCGGTCTGGTGGGTTGAGGGTTCCCCACCCCTGCCACGAGGGCTAAGTCATGGGGGCTGAAGGGGAGGGTTTCATACACGGAGTCGGCACAGGAATGGGACAAGCAGATGGCATTAGCCGAGGACTCCAGAGGAGAAAAAGTAACAAAAAATAAGTGTACCACCTGCGCTGAAAAGTGCAACCACTTCCACCAGTGGATGACTGGAGGCAGAGGCGACATGTTTGGTACATTTGAGGGGCCTGGCATCGGAACCTGTGGCTCTCTGGGTACTGACGTCTGTTCCTGAGGCACCTTCTCCACAGGTGCCTCTGGGTAAGGTCCAATGGGCTTTATTCAGTGGTGCGAGGCCTTGTGGTCTGGCGTCCGTCCTTGGGAGGAGGCAGGATGCGTTTGGGTATCCGTGAGGCCGGGTGTCTTATCCCTTGAGGCCTTGGGTATCAGGGCTGACGTCCGGTCCTACAGGGCAGATGGCAGCACTTTGGCCGGCGGTACCTGGTCCATTTCCAATGCGGAGTCGGAGTGGCCAGTAGTGTGTCGACCTTCAGAAGCCGCACCCTTTCCTCGGGTGGTGAAGGCATCCAGTACCTGATGACCTCCTGGCGCTTAGTCGAGTCATCTGACCTCTTGTGCCTGTCTGACAGCTGTGAATGCTTTTGGGCGTCGGACTCTGACATTCTGCCAAGCAGACACCTGTTCTCTTCTTGCGTCGACCCATGAGTATGCGTGCAGGGGCCTATGCGCTAAAGGAACTTGGGTGGACAATTGCCCTTGAGAGGAAGACTCTTAACTTTGGAATTTGAGGAGGCAGAAGTCTTCTTGGAGGAAACCCGAAGCAGCCGTGGCACCTGGGGAAAGACTCAGCCCTCCCTCGGAGGCGAAGGCGAAACAGAAATCCTGTGAGGGGACTCAGGGCGGGACTCCGATCTGGCTCTCTCCTTATCCCTGTGGTGGTGCTTCCCACCTGATCTTTTCTCCTTTTTGGGGACTTTTTAGCTGAGGAGGAAGAACTTTGTCCTGTCTTTGTCCTCTCCATGGCAGCCACTTGTTGCTCCATCAGGTAGGCTTTGATTGTCTTGAGGCAGCGGATGCGGTTTTACTATTGAATTTTTGTCAGTGTGGGCAGTCGCCAGGCCGGTGGTCGGGCCTCAGGCAGATCATGCAGGTAGAGTGGCAGCCCTCACTGGGATCTGCTTACTGCACGCGACCTGACTTCCGCAGCTGGGAGAACGATGAAGACATGCACTTGACAGAGAAACAGCTATTGAAAAACACAATGGCGACAAACTGCATAAGGCGCAAAATGGTGATCAACTGCAAAGATGGCGTACATGGAGCTGATGTTAGCGGGTCGAGGGTGGGAAAAGAGGTGGTGCCAGGGACCGCCTTTTATACCATGTCTGATGTCATGGCGGTGCCAACGCCTGGAGACGGTCCTCCACCATAGGCTCTTAGCTAAAAGTCTTCCATGGGGTCCCAAAGCCTTGCAGCTTAATCCTAATGGTATTACTTGCTGCAAGTGCTCCCCTTGAAGTGAGATATGTATACCACTGGCATTAGGACCATCTGGAAATATTTCAGCTGACTGGGGCCATGTGACACGCTTCACTGCCTGTGCCTGTATAACATGGGTGTCTCCCCAGCATTCCTTCAGTTCCCCATCAAGACGAGCTCAGAGGATCATCAGACCAGTAAGGAACGGAGCCACCAAGACCAAACCAGACACACAGGAGAGGATATAGAAAATGCAGTATAAATGCTGTTTACAGCAGAGAAGAAACAGCTTGCAAGAGCAGGCACGGTATTGGCATCATCACCTGAATAAGGAGGAAGTAGGGTGCTAGAGCCGTGGCTCAATGGAAGAGATTCTCTAAGAGCTGCAGTTGTGGTAACTATTCTATGTTCTTGAGGACATCTCCCTCCACTGAGCCAAATCCGGAATGGTTCCCATGCAGTGCCAAGTACTGAGGGAGGATGGCAGAACCTAACGGTCCCAAGTAAGGAAGCCTTGTAGAATACTGAGGCCAAAGCAGGCACATATTTGAGAGACGATATCCTTATTGTAAGTGTATACTGAATGTATGAATAGTACTCCAAGTGGCATCAATGCAGATGTCACAAACGGACACATTCGATAACATGCCACTGAGGCAGCCACCCTTGGGTGGAATGAGCACAAATGGGACCAAGAAGCTGCTTACTGCACTTTTGGTAACAGAATGTAATAAAATTGGACAGCCATTTTGACAGGACCTGTTCAAAATCAGTGACCACACTATCCCAAGGGCAACGCTATGAACAGCTGAGGGTAGTTTTACAATACTTTTATGATCCAAATATCAACACAGCATCCCACAGACATTCAGTGCACGTGGAACAACGCCCCATTGTCTGTGAGGGATGAAAAATAAACGGAAGGTCTACAGTTTCATTCAGTATTCTTTCAGACACTACCTTTTAACAAAACAAGGACTGCTACACCTCAAGTAATCCTATCCTTGTGAAAAATAATAAATGAAAGGTCTGCAACTCAGAAATGCATCTAGCAGAATTCACAGCAACTAGGAACAGTGTCTTCCAAGAGAGGAAGTGCAGCTCACAGGCAGGAACACGATCAAAGGGACTTGCACCCAGGGTCTCTAGGACCAAATTAAAGTCCCACACTGGAACGGATCTCAGGCCAGTGGGTGTAATAGTAGAATATGTCCAAGGAAACTTCCATACAGGGCACTATCTTGCCCTCTGAGAGGGCATGAAAGGGTGACACAGTGACCATGTGGACCTCACAGGAATACCCTAGTCCTGAGTCCGTAAGGGACAGGAGAAATACAGCACTTTAAGAAATGGAAACATAAAGGGATCCAGGAAACAGGTACCAAAGCAGACAGCTTTTAGCCATCAAGAAAGAGATCATTTGCTACTGCTTTGGGAAACCCTGAAGCTGGATAGCCCCAAGTCTTCAGGAGTCAGGCATGGAGTTGCAGGAATTGCAGATCTGGGTGCACTGGAGCACGCTGCTCCAGTGTCAGATGTCCTGCTTGCACAGTGAGCAGAACAGGAGGTTCCACTGCCAGTTGCTGGAGTAACAGAATCCAAATTTGTCGGGCCAGTAAGGTGCCACCAAAATCAAGGTGGCTGACTTGGTCCGCAGCTAGACCACAACTATGTATTAGAGGGAAAGGGAAAGCATGCAGAAACTTCCCTTTCATGAGGGGACAATGCCTCTCACCAGAAAACTTCAGGCCCTGCAACGAGCAGAAAGCGCAGCAGTTCTGTATTATATGGAGAAGCAAAATAAGACATTTCCTTTCTGCTAGATCCTACATTGTCAATGGATAGTCATTACAACTGGTATTGTGCACCCCTACTAGAGGAAATGCTACAACCCAAAGCTGTTTCAAAACAGAATGTTGAGCACATGAGGATTCCGGACAGCAGCAACTCTCCAGTCACTACTGTCCACGAGTGCCTCTTAATATGGAAATAAATATACTGGTCTGCTTGACATGAAAAACACACAAATCAGCTGTCTATACAGATAGGACTTTAGCCAGAATAAAAACAGTGAACAGTGGCCTACCTGTCAGATGACTAAAAGTAAGTGTTCAAGGCTTGTTTTCCAATGTCTACATCCTGGAAGGTCCTGCATAACTGAATCAACTAAAACAGACTCATTACCGGGAAAAGGACTGCATGCAGTATAAGCATTCACCTGCAACAAAGGAGGCACCTTGGTTAACTTCAAGTTCGAATCCTTAAATCTATGCGCTAGCAACACACTAGTGGAACTGCTGTTTGTTTTTCCTTGCATATCTATATAAACACAAGTGCAGCAAGTAAACTATGGAGGGATGTCCAGACAAGCTCACAATTAGTGTTTATAACAGAACAACGTACATCCCCACATTGGCATACCAGATAACACTTTCTGCAGGAGCGAGGCTTCAGGCGGCCCTACTGACAATATAGGAGCAAAAGATAACACAGGTTACTCACCTGTAACAGTAGTTCTAGGAGTAGTATACGATGTTCATCCACACTGTCTGGCATTGTCCTTTCCCTTTAAATCTTGCCGGAAGTCTTTAAGCTGGCTCCTCCCACCCAGTTGGTATAACCCTTGGCTTCACAGCATGACGCCAGACCTTACCCACTGGAAGCAGAGGTTCTCGCCTGAGCCTGGGGAGGTCGGGTGGTCCATGTGGATAAACTTTATATACCACGCCAAGAAAGTAGTTACGTAGCAACCACGTAACAGTAGATCTTCGAGAGAGGCTCTTATGCTAGGCAATTACTTGTAGGACTGCGCCTCTGGCATCAGAACCACACAGAAACCTTTGCTAGCAGTGTGTCAGGGGACCGCCACCGCTGTCACGTGACACTATATAGTGGGTGGTCCCCATGCACCGCCTCCCTCCAGTTCCTGCACCTCCAACAGGCATAACTGGAGAATGGGAAAGAGGCTCCTGGAGCTAAGAAAAGGCTCATGGAAAAGAGCTACAGATAAAAGGGAAGGAGGGGAAGGTTATATCTACTGCAAAAGCCTCTCTCAAATCTACTGTTAAGGTAAGTTATTGCGTAACTGTACTATCTTACTTTGAGAGTGCTCTTTGCAGTAGGGTACTCATTTGTGGATTGAGTCCCAAGCCTTAAGAGTACAAGGACAAGAAAACATGGGAGGCTGGCACTGAAAAGCTAGCAGGTAGCCAAATATTTAGGACAGGAGTTCTTGAGGACCGCCAGTCCGACATCAGCCCTATGCCTAAAGGAAATGTCCAAACTGTAGTGTTTCGCGAAAGTGTGGATGGAACTCCAGTAGCAGCCACGCAAATTTAGGCAGCCATACTCCTGGTAAAATGTCCTTTAACCTGCCCCAGAAGGACATTACCATATTTCTGGTAACAAAAACAACCATTTGGAAAGGCACCGTTAGGAAACTGCTGCATCTTTCCTTTGGTGCGAAAGAAACAAAAAGCTGATCCGTTCTTCGGACATCTTTTGTCCTGTTTGTAATAATGAAAATTCTGTGAACCTCTAACGTATGCAAAATTACCTCCCTGATTAGTATGCTTAGGTAATATCCCCGCAGCTGAAGAGACTGATTCAAGGTAGTCTCTGAAACAACTTTTGAAGAAACTTAGGATTAGTACACAGAGCCACCTGCTCTCTCGTGAAAATCAAATAAGGCACCTTACACATCAGGGCCTGAAGCTCGGAAATTCTTGAGCAGAAGTAACTGCAATTAAAAAGCGCTTCAGGACAAAAAATGCATGCCACATGTACTTGCTGGTTCGAAAGGAAGTAATGTCAATTTTCTAAAAGAAAATTAAGGTCCCACAGTGGAGCAGGGTTATGCAATGGGGCTTTCAAGATCACAATTCCTTTTAGGAAGGTTTTGGAAACCTCAACTGAGCCACAGAGTTTTGCACTGTAATAAAATATGGTAGGCAGAAATGGCTGCTAGATTCACCTGCAGTAATGAACAGCTCAAGCTCAGGTCAGATAGATGAAAATGATACTCCATGATTCGAGGAACTGGACATGAAAAAGGATCCCAATTTTAGAGGTGGTCCAAAAGGAAAAACGCCTCCACTTATTGGCATAGGTAGTTCTGGTAGAAGGCTTTCTAGCCTCTACCAAAATCTGAGCTACCCTTGGGGAAAACCCCAAATCTGGAAGAGACTTTGTCTTGAGGAGCCACGCAGAGATGAAGGGACTTCAGCCCGGATGGACAAGCGTGCCCCCACCGGTCAGGACATTGTAAGAAAGTGGTACAGGAACCAGAGGCTCTCGCTGCCAGCCGCTGAAGCAGCAGAAATGGAAATTATGTACCCACTGTAATTTTGATCTTCTTGACGAAGTCTTCACCACTCATTCACACTGATGGGAGTACACTGAGGCACTAGGACCCAACAAGAGCAAACTTTTCAGGAGGGCTGGCACTGAGATGGAGCCGCTAGGAAGTGGCACATAAGCCAGGCGCATACAGTAGTCATCTATTGTCCCTCCAGCTGCCTCAGTACCCCCGGGGAGGTGCCAGTAACTAACCTAGAGAGGACTAACCTAAAACCAGAGAGAAGATAGTCCGAATGACCCATGTAAGAAGGGTCAACAACTAAAAGACTTCACAGCCCAGCCACTGAGGGAGTGAAGACCAGAAACAGAGAAGTGAGTTTGGGGATGGTGGGTGGGCGGTAATGAATGGTGGAGACTTTGTCCAAGAAGATCAAGAATTACGGAGGTATGCAATTTCATATCTTCCTGGACATAAAGTCTCCAACACTCATTCACACTGATGGGAGAGTACCAAGCTAAATAATGCCCCGAGATGGGCAGCAGGAGAGAAGAGAGCTCACTTTCTTAGGACAGAAGTCCATTAAGAATTCTCCTGCCAAATGACTAATGTCATCTGGCATGGACATCCAAGGCATAGTGCTTAACAAACGACAAAAATGGAGCTCCAGGTAGCCAGACTGCAAATATCTGCAATTGGGACATTACAGATTTCCTCCAGAGATGCATGACTGCTGTGATAGAGTGAGCGTACACTCTGCCTTCCAGCTTGACCTGTGCCATAGAATAGCAGTGGTGAAAGCATGCCACTAACCATGCTGAAATTAACCTAATAGCAACATGTTGACCCAGCTGGGTCGTGCTGAAGGAAATCAACAGTTGTTGAGCCTTGCGATTTCCTTCTGCTCTATCGAGATAGAACTCGAAATGTTCTTTTACATCCAGGAATGAAGAGTACACTCCCTTCATTCTGGAAGTTTGCAAAGTAGGTAGGAAGGACTAAAAGTTGATTCAGATGGAATTCTGAGACAACCTTAGGCAGGAACTTAGGGTCAGACCTAAGAATTACTTTGTCCTTGTGAAATACAGTGTATGGGGTCTGTGATCAAGGCATGTATTTCAAAACCCCTCTAGCAGAAGTAACGCCACCAGGAAGGCCGCTTTCCAAGTGAGAATTTCAACTCACAGGTAGCTAGAAGCTCGCAAGGTTTACGAGTGAGCGTGTCTAGCATAAGGTTAATGTCCCAGGCTACAACTGGACATCTAATAGGAGGTCTAGTATGCAGAGTCTCTTTAAGAAACCTCTTAACTACAGGCAGCTGAGCCAGCAACATGGAGAGTACAGGCTCATGATATGCCGAAATGGCACAAAGATGAACTCTGACTGCATGGAGTATTGCAGATCTGTGTTTGAGAGGTCTAAGAGACACTCTTAAGACTTTATTCGTGGGCAGGAAAAGGATTCCAAAAGGATTTTGCACACCAGACAGAGAAATGCTTCCATTTAGCTGTGTAGGTTTTTCTGGTGTCCGGCTTGCACGCAGCCAAAAGAATACCTGAAACTCTAAAAACATTAAACCTATTCACCTCTATCTCTCAGAAGTCAAGGTGAAGCGACCTCAGGTTGGGATGGACCACAGAGCCCTGGGTCAGAAGGTTTGTCTGAAGGGGAAGTGGTGTTGGGGAGGTTTCCGATAGTCTGTTGATAAGAGGAAACCAGATCTGACGAGGTCAGAACGGGCAATGAGAATCATTCTGCCCCGAGTCTCCAGTCTGAGCAGTACCCTCTGAATTAGGAGAAGAGGAGAACATGCGATAGAAAGCGCTTTGTCCACTGCAGGCTGAAGGTCCAGGTCTGGAGTTCCCCACTGTTTGAAGAGTGACTGAATGACGGTTAAGTCGAGAGACCACTCTGAGGATCTGTCGCTGTTCTGTTGAGATGGTCTTCCAGCTCGCTTTGTACTCCTGGCAGGTAAACCGCCTGTAATCAGAGCCTTGTGCTCCAGGCACCATTCCCCACATTCACTGCTTCCCAGTATAATGGGTAAGAGTGTGCACCGCTTTGTTTGTTGGATGTAGTACATCACTGCCTTGTTGTCCATTTGAAGAAAAATGTTCTTGTGACAGAGTATGTCCTTCAAAGCTCGGACTGCATAAAGGACGGCTCTATTTCCAGGACATTTACGTGAAGTTGAGACTCATCCTGAATCCATGCACCTGGGTGTGGAGATCCTGGCAGTGAGCTCCCCAACCCATCAGGGACGATCCGTGGTAATGGAGATCAGATGATCCAGAGGGTGAAGGAATATCCTTCCAGAAGGTTGTCCTCCTGAGACCACCAGGTGAATGACCTCTTCAGAGGTCCAGTCACTTTGATGAGAAAGGACTGAGGGTGAGTGGTTGGGGACCACTGAGGACTGAGCATCTACTGAGAGGTTCTCATGTGAAGATGAGTCAAAAGTACAGTGAACACCAAGGATGCCATGAGGCCCAGCATCCGTTGCATCGAGAGAGATTTTAACTGAGCTGTGTTCTCTGATGAATCGGCCATCTGTAAGATATCGCCCTTCTGTCTTCCAGAAGAAAAGCTTTCACAGGAAGTGTCCAGAAGGGTTCCTATGAAGAGGAACTTCTGGGAGGGCTACAACTGTGACTTCTTGAGGTTCTGTAGGACTCCCATAGACGTAAGGGAAGTCTGAAGAGGTAGCAATAGTCTCCAGAGTCTCTTGCCTGGAGGGCTTGCTAGAAGCCAGTCGTCCAGATACAGGAATACTTGGATTCCTATTTTCCTTACATGTGCCGTGAGAACTGCACAACACTTTGTAAAAACTCAAGCACAGAGGACAGACCAAAGGGCAGGACTCTGAATTGATAGTGTTGACCCAACGCCACGAACCTTGGGTATTTGTGGTGATTTGGGTGTATGAGAATGTGCTAGTAGGTGTCCTGCATGTCCAGGGAGGCTAGCCAATCGTACTGATGAATCAAGTGCAGCAGGGTACTGAGTAACATCATCTTAAACTTTTCCTTGTGCAGAAATTTGTTTAACTTTCTGAGATCCAGAATAGGGCACATGCCGCCAGTTTTCTTTGGGACCAAAAAGTAATGGGAGTAGAAACCTATGTTTCGCTGATCCAGTGGAACTACTTCTACTGCCCTGTTGTTCAGAAGGCCTTGTACCTCGGAAGCAAGAAGGTCTTACTGTGCCACAGACAGCCTGGGCTGTCGCTTGGGAGGATGATCCGGAGGGTTTTCAACAGATTGAGAGAGTACCCTCACAGATTATCCTGAGGACCCATGTGTCTGATTTCCACTGGTCGAGAACTGAAACATACGTTCTCCCACTGTCGAGGAAGAGTCCCTCGGGCAGCTGAGGTGGGACTTTGGACAGAAACTCAGAAGGTAGCACTGGGCACTTTTGGTCCTTGTGCCTTTTCTACGTTTTCTTTTGCAGCTGAGGTGTCTGGTTTCTGTTAAAACCTCCTCTGCCTTTGCCATGACAGGACTGACGGTTGCGAGACTGATGCTTGTTCCCACCTCGAGAGGGAGGGGCAGAGGTTTGGTTGTCTTAATGGCAGACCTTGTCTTCTGTGTGGCCTCTAGTGCTTGTTCCATCTGAGGCCCAAACAGATACATACCGTCGAAAGGTAAGGCCATGACTTTCTGATGGGCATCATTCATGAAGCCAAGTACGAGCCAAGAATGGCGATGGGTGCAAATGCCAGTCGTGTCTCCGAAGAAGTATCGAAAGTATCCACTGCAGCTTTAATTTGTTGGTTATTGGACTTGACACCTCTAGTTATGATCTGTAGTTGCTCTAAGTTAACCTCCGACTGGCAGAGCTTCTACCATTGCTTTGAGTGAATGCCAAAGAACATACTCATACTGTAAAAACAGCCCTGGTAGCTGGCACTGTGCATGCCCAGGGCTGAGGCAGCAAAGACTCTCTTACCCAAGGTGTCTATCTTGAGATATTCTTTGTTTATAGAACGGACTGTAGATTCCCAAGGGAGGACAGTTTCATCATTCTCTGCCAGGACCACAACGGCATCAGCAAAGGCTTGTGAGGCTAATATAGGACAATCCTTGGGAGGGGCATATTTCCTGTCTATGGACTTGGCCACAGAAGGAATAAGCACTGGACTCTTTCACACCATCTGTGAAAGAGTCTCGAAAAGGTCTGTACCAGAGGGTTAAACCCACAGGATTTCCGGAACATGAAGATATTGGAGACGAGAAGCTTCCCAGGATCTACTTCCGCGGTCTGGAGAGAAGAGTAGAATTTAAATTCTTGAGCAGAGCCTTAAAGGAAAGGTCTTCAACAATAGACTCTGCAGGAAGATTGATCCCTGCCCCCAGGGCAGAATCAGCATCAACATCACCACCCAGCCGAAGATCCGGGTTGGGCTCAAGATCATCTCCTGACAGTTCAGGGGACTGTATAGACAGGAATGGGATGAAAACAAGGAGGAAGAAGAGAAGGAGAAAGAATCGAGTCAAAACCTCCTGAAAACTAGGCAGTATGTACATCCCTGCTCCACGAGAGAATGGCGGCGAGAACAGAGGCAGGCGCCGACACAGAAAACAGCATCGCGCATGGTGCCGACCGGAGCTTGACACATACACAGCGCCAACAGGTAGCGCAGCACCACACACGGGCGCCGAGGCCAGCACTGGCACTGAAGACAGCAGCAACTGATTATGCAGCATAACAGATGGTGCCAACACCACCAGCGGCTCCAAAGGGACCTCAGGGCCAGAGAAGCTGGCACCACAGTCGACGGCACCATCGCTGAAGTCTGAGAACCGCGATTTGAAGTTAAAGGATGAAAATGGCAGGGATAAAGGCATCGGTGTGGACCCTTGCACTGCAGCCATGTGAGGGGACAGACACCAGAGCACGGAGTCGACAGCACAAGAAGGTGCAGTACCTACTAGGAAGTCTTAACTGCCAAGCCTGCCGCTCCAAAATCAAAAGCGTCTGGGGCCCCAGTGACGGACTGGCCAGTTCGGCAGTCGGGCCAAGCTCCGTGCCCACTGCTCCATAAGAACGGCCCAATGGTGAAACTGCTCATTGAAGCCCTCCATAGGCGGAGAGGAGCTCCGTGTCAAAGAGGCTGGCTACCAGGAGACAGAAACCGCAACTCCGAAGAAGCAGAGACCGCCCTGACCATAGCAACTGACAGTCTACTCACAGACGTATTAGAGGGCTGACCTCGAGTGATGTAGTTTCTTCTTCGACCAGGGGGTCAAGAAGAACTTGAGGTCGAACGGTACCATGAATGGGACAGTTTCTTTTTATGCTTTCGAGGGGACTGCCCATCTCCCAGAGCACTGGACCGTCCGTTGTCAGATACCCTCCGGAGAGGGCAGCGGACCAGACCCGGCTCAGCTGACTGAACAGCTTTCATACAAAGTCTTCCTACCATCACTTGCCCCACTCATGGTCGACCTGGCCAATGGAGGGCTGAAGACTTCTCTTGTACAAGTAAGAAATTTATTAAAATACAATTGGTACTTATCCTGATAAAATTCAAAAAATAATAACACTGAGAACTAAGCTGCTAATTTGAAGTTTTACTCCCGGCAGGCGAGAGAAGTAGCCAATGAAGTGCACTCGATGGCGGAGAAGGAACTGAGGCGGCTGGATGTTCGACGCGAGACAGTTTATACCGCACGCGCCTGGCTCGCGATGCCGCTCCTCATGGCTCCATCTCGGTGCCGCCTCCTGAAAAGTTTGCTCCTCGCTGGGTCCTAGCATCTCCAGCTGCTCTCACCAGTGTGAATGAGTGGTGGAGACATTATGTTCAGGAAGATCCTAATTTGTCGAGGCCAAATGGAGCTATCAGAATCATTTGCTCCTTCTGTTTAAAACTTGATCAGTACTCTTTGTAAAACTGGAAATGGAGGGTATACGTATAAGAAATCTCCCTGTCCAACAAAGTGACAGTGCATCATGCCAAAAAGCACCATGCTGCAGGATCAAGCAAACAAAACTTGGGAAGTTTCGCATTTGATGGGACTACGAACAGATCCACTTCCGGACACCCCAGAGGTCGAAGATGTGGTCTACTACTTGTTGCTTTAGCCCCACTTGTGCACTCTTACCCTGGTGTGGCTTAGACTATCTGTGAGAATGCTCTGCAAGCCTGGGACATGGACTGCCAGGAGGTGAACCTTGTGCAGAACCACCCAATTCAAGACCAGCATCGCTTCCCTTTAAAGAGGATACAGCGGGTGCCCCCATTTGTTGATGTACCACACTACGCACATGTTGTCTGATTGGATCAACAGTGTATCCTGCTGAACACGTGCTGAAAAAGCCTGAAGAGTATATAGAACTACTCTCATTTCTAGCACAATTATGCAATTATAGTTCCAAGGTGACCACAGGCCCTGGGTCCTGTGATTTCCGAGATGGGCACCCATCCTGCTCCTGACGCATCCGTGGTCAGGATTTAGGAGTAAGGAGGGGCCTGGAAAGGAACAACTCGAGTCAGGTTGTTGGAGTTCTGTCACCACTGCAGATCTTTCTGCAACAGATCAGAAACTAGAGACGCAGCTGTCCAAGTCATCCGCCTCTGATCCCACTGAGACCTGAGAGTTCACTGGGAGATATGCATGTGGAGTCTGGCCAAGGGAACCACAGGGATAGCCTCTGCCATGAGGCCAAGGAAGCGAATGACCATCCTGGCCAAAATGTGTCAGTTGGAGAATACCAGCTTGGCCTGTCTCTCCAGAGTCTCTATCCTGTACGGGGAGAAAGAGCATACTCTGGACTGTGTCCAGAACTGCCCCAATAAATTGCAAGCACTGGGAAGGAGCAAGCTGAGATTTGGGGTAGTTGACAGTAATACCAGTGACTCAAAAAGGTGCAGGGTAGCTGACAGAGAGCTCCAACCCCTACCTCGGACGGTACTGCAAGGAGCCAATCATCTAGGTAAGGGAAGACATAGTGGCCCCGACTCCTCAGGGCTCCTGCCACCATTCACGAGGAGCACTTGGTAAAACCTGCGGTGCGGATGACAGGCCAAAGGGGAGTCTTTGAATTGGTAATGCTCCCTTGGAAAGAAAACCTGAGGAATCTGCGGTGAGGATGGAATTCTGGAATGTGCAGGTACGCATCCTGCATGTCCAGGGCACAAAGCCATTGACCTTTGGAATGGAAAGGAAGCAGGCTTTTGCGGCATCAGCATCCAAAACCTCATATTCTATGAAGAGGTTTAGGGTACTGAGATCTAATACTGGTGCAGATACCCCATCTCTTCTGGAACCAGAAAGAAGTGGAGTAGAATCCCTTCCCGATATGGTTTGCCAGCACTGGCTCTATTGCTTCCTTTTGAAGAAGAGCCATGATTTCCTCCCTTAACTGGGGAATGTGTGCCCTTGGGTAGAGGCAAAAACCCAGAGGATTGTTTGGGGGTTTTGTGAATTCGAGAGTGTGACCAAGCTTTATTAACTGAAGCACCCAGGCATCGGTTGTGATGGACTCCCAGTCTTCCAGATGCCTTGTGAACCTTCCTCCCACCTGTTCCTCCGATGGCGGGGAAGAGGAAAGGAGTCAGGAATGGGAGGGGTTAGAGAGAACTGCTCCTGAAGCTCTCGAGCCTTGGCTGGAGGAGGGTGGTCACCGATTGGGAGCCCTACATTGAATTGGCGCCTAGGTGCCCGTTGTAGTTTTGCCTGTCATCTGTTTTGCCGACAAAAGGGATGTTTCTGCTGAGGTTTTGGGTGATACATAGTAGTACTCCTACTGAAGGGCAGTGTCTTTATCTTGCAGGCTCATAATAATGACCTGGGTATCCCCGCCGAACAGGACAGAGCTCTGAAGCGGGCATCCTGAATAGCCAACTGGACATCAGGAGCTAGACTTGATATTCTTAGCCAAGAGAATCTACAAAGGCTTACTGCCGTGGAAGTGCCTCTAACGGAGGAATGCACCGCATCGTAGGTGACCCTTAGTGAATGATGTCCTACCACCTTAGATCTGAGGGGCATTCGCCAAGGTGGTCTTGATTCAGAGGCCGGGACGGACCTCAACTATGGGCTTGACTGGCAGAACAGAGAAGTTTGAGACACCAACATGTGCGCCTACATAACCAACAGCACAACTAGCTAGTGTAGAAGAGGAATAAAACTTTCTCCCCAAATGGTCCAGCTGTCTGGATTCTTTGTCGGGAGAAAAAGTACTTAAGTGCTTGGGCTTAGTGGACCTGTCATGGGTCGCAGTGTGACCACTGAGTCAAGCCTCTGGATGTACTCTGAGGTGGTCCTTTGTCTTCTGGTGTCCTGTAAACTCGGTTGGCTTTCTTGGCCATAGCCGCTGGGATAGAGGAGGATCTCTGCCAGATGGTCAGGATAAAACCCATGAGGTTCCAGCATAGGGGTGTGAGTAATGGATTTGGGAAATCTAGATGCTCAGCCAACCTTTGATGTTTCGGGAGAGACTCTAGGGGAGCGGCTTCTCAGTAGGAGGGTCTCAAATCCTGAACCCTCAGAGGATTACTCAGAATCAGATTCCTTGTTTGGAATAGCCAGCTCCTTCTCCTTGGAGCCATGTCTGATGTCAGGTCCTGCATATGGCCTGCCATCGGCTTGAAATCGAGGTCAGGGGTGACCGGAGAGGGCACCTAGCGATATGATCTGGACAACCTACTTCCAAAGGCTGTGGATGCCTGCTGTCCAGTTCTGAGACCAATTGAGATTTGTCTCAGACCACCATGATTGCTAAATCTCCCTGAAATCCACCTGTGGCTGAGCAGGAGAAGGTGGAGTGGGAGGTGGTGAAGAGATGACAGACATAGAAACCTGATCCAGCGTGTGTTCCATGTGCCGAGAAGCCGGGACAGCACAATGGTGAGCATAACCCCACGACTGAAACCAGGATATCCTGGGTAGTAATTGTGACGTGGACAGCCAGTTCTGAGTGCTGTATGATGTTTTGTAAAATAAAGAAAAATGTGTTATGGACTGTCTCCCATGAGAAAGGCTGAAACAGCATGCGAGATCACACACACACACGGGTTTTAGATACAAGGTGTTACCTGGAAGGCCTGAAGCTAATTACAGGTAGAACAGGCCTTGATCAAGGATCTCCTGTTTCATCTAAGTTAATCAGAGGCTGGAAGAGGCTTGAGTTGAGCATATCCATTTTATGATGTTTCAAGAGAAGGAAACCAGATTTTGTACACTGGCGCAAATCATAAATGCTTTGGTGTCTGTGTGAGAGAGGAAGTTTGATCACTAGTTCAAAGAGATGTCATTTAAAGGGGCACTGTCAGCTTTGCCCTCGTTTTTCCATGATTTCAGCAGTATGCCTCTAGGCACATATTTATCACCATTGTTCTCTATAATGTCCTATAGATCCCAAAATTGAGCATTCTTACCATTTTCCAGATTTCAGCAGTTGTTTACTTTCCAGTGGTCCGACCGTGAAAGTCCATCCACGAAGCATATGCATGCCGAGCATAAATGACATGGGCGCTGGCACAGTACAACTTTTACATACACATAATGAAAAGCTACTTGTAGTACGGGCTTTAGTTGCTGCATTAGATTTGACATTTTAGAGTGAAATCCGAGCACTAATAGTGACATGAAATACATTTAAAAGTAAATGCTGAAATCCGGCGCATGCGCATTAGCGATCGGAGCACAGATCCCGATATGCGCAGGAACACCTCTCTGCGCATGCAGGATTTCAGCACCTGCTTTTAGATGTATTTCGTGTCACTATTAGCACTCTGATTTAATTCAAATGCCAAATCTTGAACAGCAAACTAAAGCCCATGCTACAAGTAGGTTTTCATTATGTGCATGTAAAGTTGTACTCGTACAGCCTGTCGGACACGTGTTCTCGGCATGCATATGCTTCCGTGGACGGGACTTTACAGTCGGACCGCTGGAAAGTAAACAACTGCTGAAATCTGAAAATGGTAAGAATGCTCAATTTTGGGATTCATAGGGACATTATAGAGAACATGGGTGATAAATATGTGCCTAGAGGCACACTACTGAAATCAAGAGGAAAAAGAAAATGAGGTAAAGCTGACTGTGTCCCTTAAAAGAAGAACATAGAGTCATGCTGAGGCTGCAGAATTTAATACTTTGAGAAAACATCCTTTTATATAGATTTTATATATTCTGACAGGGAGGAGCTAGCTGACCTCATGCAAAATAGGTGGGGAAACCAGCTTTTAAACATTATTCTGTTTTCCTTCAGAGACACTTCTATCTAGACTTTGACAAAGAAACATCTGTGAGCACTTTAAATAGGTATTTAGAAAGAGAGAAATCTAATTACTGTAGTAGGAACTGCACTGTTTAAAACCTTGTTCTTTAAAAGATTTGTATGTCTTGTGATATAATAGTTATGTATTGTATGTTTTACATATCTATTTTAGTAAAACTCGTTTTAGAGCTTGCTTGGTCTGGCTTTGATTTCTTTCTTTACAAGTAGAGTATATATGGTTACAGTAGATGCTGGGCATAAGCTTGAATGGTGATATCAAACTGGAAAAAGGTAAGAATAATCTGAGGTCTTTATAATTCATTTCTGTACACCTGGTTAGGTGCCCGTGAGCAAATATATCTGGCCCCGAAGACAGAATTATCTAAGCCTGTGCACTGGATACACTAACAAAGAGGTTAACAGTTTGAATCCCTCAAGACTTGAGACCAAAGGTTGATTGAACCCACAAAACACACAACAGGGTTACCTTGTTCTGTTAAACTGTTCACAAGACTGCGCTCGGGGTTGGCACTTTGGGAGTAGAGGGCTGACCTGCTTAGTGGGTTTGTGACAGTAATAACCTGTTGAAAGGGTCGGCATCAGGCCAGGCGGAGGGTAGCCGGCGTCGGAAAACCTGACGGTGCCACAGACAGAGGGCAACCCGACGGTGGCCCTGACAGAGGATAGCTGGATGGCGGCCCTGATGGAAGGCCTGCGGGGAGGGGTACCCTGCTGAAGAGCCCAGGCGCAGACATAAGGCCCGAAGGTGGAAACCTGATGCCCCCATGGTGGGAATGAAGGGTCTGACAGGTGCTGAGGAGTAGGTTCTGGCACTGCTGCAAGGGCAGCGGAGCTACTGTTAGTCCCTTGGAGGCTCAGTCGTCAGGTAAACCTAAAGAAAGGTCTCCTTCCATTGGGACCTGTGGGTCTGGAGAGAGTGGAGGAATCTCTGGAGGAGACAGGGATCTCCATGAAGGGAACCCCATGGTGACCCTTGACCTCCAGCGCATCGCTAGAGCCTCAAATTGTCTGATGGCAGCAAAATGGTCATGTGATTGTTGAAGGGTCAGGACGGCCTACTTAGCGACCTAGGTCATGCAGGAGTTGGAGACACCTACCCCAATTTAACCCAGTCGGGCACTCGTTGGCTGCACCTGCTGAGTTAGAGCCTGAGGTTGTGATGAACCCTAAATACGGTGGCAGCTGACAAATCCAAGGCACTCACGGTCATTGTAACCAGTGGTGGCAGGGTGGCCAAAGCCTGCCCTTTTAAGGGAGCACAGGCTTGGCCATGGGGCTAGCCTTCCCTGGAGGAGGAAGAAGACTGCTCTCCGTCAAGAGCCCGTGGGTGGAAAATGTTCTTGTTCCTGGTGTTTCCTTGTCCTTCTTCTTGTGTGGGTCAGTCGGACAGGAGGAAGCACTTTTAGCTTCTTTAGCTCCTTTTCCATTGAAGCAATATTTAGTTTTAGGAAATGGGCTTGGCAGAGTATACTGGTCCCCATGCGGTAGCTGGTGCGCTGCAAGAATTGCACTTATTTTTATGCGATTCTGTAGATGAAGTCAACGACATATACAAATATTAGGAAAATTAAGCAATAAGAGAAAAACAGATACTCATCTGAATTTAGGCGCTCGAACTGCTGCAACAAGCTTCAGCAGCTAAGACATGCACAGGTCGATGGCGGAAAGAAGAGGGAGGACGTGGGAACCGCCCACTATATATTGTCATGCTGACATCCGTCATGCGACGGGTAGGTGGTCCCCATCAGACACTGCTAACAAAAGTTTCCATGTGGCCTGACACCAGGGAGCGCAGTCCTACAAGTAATTACTGCCTCGCCTCTAAAAGAGGTGGAAGACCTACTGCTGCAACTGGACACCAGGAAGGAGCAGGCCCACTTCATAGAGCCATACTATCTGAAATGTGTTTATCATGTGCTTCGTGTGCCAATCACCCACCTATTCAACATGTCACTCTCTCAGGGTAGCCCCCTCAACGGAAAATAGCCCATGTCATCCCTCTATTAAAAGCAGGTGACCCCTGTGATCTAAATAATTAGAGACCTATCTCCCTCCTCCCCATCCTGTCTAAATTACTAGAAAATGAGTGTGTGGCCAGCTAGGGGTATACTTAGAATCCAGAAGCCAATTAAACCCGGTTCAATCTGGAGTCAGAGCAAAGCACTGCACCGTAACAGCCCTAGCTGAAGTAACCAATGATTGGCTCCTAGACCTTGACAACAAGAAGCATGTCTATGCCGCTTTCTTGGATCTTAGTAAGGTATTCGACACAGTTGATCACAGCCTGCTTCTTTCCTCCCTAAACACCTTAGGCCTGGACCATAAATCTATGTGCTGGTTTGCAGACTACCTCGAGAATGGAAACAGCAGGTTAAATAATAATATAAAATAATAAATAATAAAACTTTATTTATTTAGCGCCTTTCAACCACCAAGGCGCTGTACAGATGAATCATAAAATCAAAATATGCATATAAAATCAACAATTCATAGCAGCATCAATCTCACGAAAGCCTTGCTCCACAAAAAGTCTTAAAATCCCGCTTAAAGGATTCCACGGTTGTGCATTCTCTGAGCTGGCGAGGCAGAGAGTTCCAGAGGGTTGGGGCCGAACCCAAAGGCCCTAGCCCCAGAAGACTTCAATAAAACCCTCGAACCTCTAGCAACCCCTCGTCGGCTGAACGGAGCTGTCGCATGGGGCAGTAAGGAATCAGAAGCTCTTTCAAGTAGTCAGGGCAGAGTCCATGCAGGGCTTTGAAGGTCAAAAGACCTACTTTAAGGTGATCCGCCACTGCATAGGCAGCCAGTGCAGATCAGCAGCACAAGGGTAATATGTGTCCTTCTAGTCACCCCTGTCATTAACCTTGCAGAAGCGTTCTGCACTAGCTGCAAGTGGCGGATATCAACCCCAGGAAGCTCCCAAGTAAAGGGAGTTGCAATAGTCAAGGCGAGATGTCACGAAAGCATGGACCAACACGGTAATCGCTGGACGGAACAAGGTGTTTCACCCTGGCAATGTTCCTAAGATGACAGAATGCAGACTTAACGATTGCTGACACCTGATGTGAGAAAGAGTCAGCCCGATAGTCAAGTACCACTCCCAGGTTACCTTTCAGAGGTAAGGATCAGATCCCCAGCAATACGCCAGAGGGCTGACCAGACCCCAACCCCTGTCCCGACCGATCGGTCCACAACCATAACCTCAGTCTTACCGGTGATCAACTTTAACCAGCTCACATTCATCCAGTCCTGGATTTCAGCGAGGCAGCTATTAAATACCGAGACAGCACTAACCTGGTCGGGGCAAAGACAGGTAGAGCTGGGTATCATCAGCATAGCAGTGAAACCTCAGCCCATACCTTCTTACAATGTCTCCGAGGGTAGCATATACATTGCAAACAACATGGGGAAAGCACCGAGCCCTGGGGACACCACATTGCAGAGGGAAAGGGTCAGAGGAAAAATCCCTGACACAACTCTCTGCATTCTCCCAGATAGAAAAGATAAAACCATCTGAGCACTGTACAAGACAGTCCACAGATGGACTCCAGACGTCTCGAGCAAAACCCCATGGTCTACAGTGTCAAAGGCTGAAGAGAGATCAAGGAGGACCAAGATAGAGGTTCCTCTGATCTCTCGCCATCAAGAGATCATTGAGCACCCGAACCAGAGCAGTCTCGGTACTATGCCTCTACGAAAACCAGACTGGAGAGGTTCATAGATATTATGGATGGTCAAATGGTCCTCCAGCTGGTTTGCCACTACCTTCTCAATAATCTTCCCAATAAAGGAAGGTTAGAGATCGGTCTGTAGTTGGAAAAAACATCTGGGTCCAAAGAAGCCTTCTTCAAAAGAGAGTCACCACAGCTTTCTTGGAACTAGGAAACTCAGGAACTAGGAAATTCTAGGGAGCACCAGATTATTTTAACCAGAAACGGGCAGATGATCTCAACACAACCCAAGATTACGGAGGTAGGACCCGGATCTAAACTACAGCACATAGGGCGCATCCCGGATGATCCACATAATATCGCTGAGCGTCGGCAGGTCAAAGGAACACCAGGAGACAGAGGATTCCGTGACCAAACGCCGACCAAAAGCTTCCCTTAGAGTGTGTTGAACGGATCTCGGATCTGATGTCGGCAACCTTATTCGCAAGAATTGAGCGATCTCATCACACTCCTTTGTGAAAAGGCTCGACGGAGCTGGAAACAGGCTGGGCTGCACAGCCTGTCCACAGTTCTGAAGAGCTGAGCCGGTTGATTCTGAGCAACAGAGATCTCCCTGGACAGGAATTCTGCCTTCTTATGGGAGATCTTTGATTGGTAGAGCCGATGATGCTCCTCCAAACTAAGGCGGTCGGCATCCAGAGCAGATTTCATCCAACGGACGCTCTAAACCGTCGTCCCTCACGCCGCAACTCCCTCAAGGACCCATTGAACCATGGGGCCCGAGGCGAAGAGAGAGGGACGACGGGA
The DNA here is from genome assembly GCA_016271365.2 of Neoceratodus forsteri. NCBI lineage: Eukaryota > Metazoa > Chordata > Ceratodontiformes > Ceratodontidae > Neoceratodus > Neoceratodus forsteri. The sequence continues at coordinate 19,873,419 of JADMNL010000039.1, read as the reverse complement.
GCAACTGAGTCCAGGGCCAAGGAAATGGCCTGGTTATAAGCCAAGAACATAGCCTCTGGACCCAAGCTGGCAGTCGGAAACTCAGAGGTTCAACACCGCCATCAGGTCTTCAGGGCACACATCCCGTAAAGGGCGGTATCAAACCATCTCCACAGAGGCAGACCTACGAAGGGAGCACAAAAATTGAAGCTCACGGTGTAGTGATCAGACCAACTGACAGGTTCCACCACCAAATCAGAGGCCTCAATCCCCAGGAGAAAACTAAATCCAAGGAGTGACTGTGATTATGCGTGGCCAAGGAAACAATCTGTGTAAGGCCCAGTGATATCATCAACTGGAGGAAGTGCTGACCAAAGGCAGAAAGTTCACTGTCCAACCCAGGCACTGAAGTCGCCCAGAACCATCAGTCTGGTGACTCCAACGCCATATCGGGCGATGAAGTCTGCCACTTCCTGCAGGAATCGCCTCGTCTCCTGGTGGACGGCAGACGAGGGCTATCCTGCAACCCACACCAGCCACGACGGTACACTCAAAGGATTCAGCTTCCTCAACTGGTACACCTGTGAGCCCCAAGCTGGTCTTGAAACAGACCGCTACTCCCCGATCCAATCTTGGGGGTGAATCACAGAGTACCCAGCTGGAACAGTCACCTCTAAAATAGGCCGCATTTCCATCCAGCCAGGTCTCTGTGATGCAAGCCAGATCTGCTGTCTCAACAAAATCAGAAATAATAGCTGATTTGTTTTTAACAGATCTGGCATTGCACCTTTTACCATCGAGTTGGTTGAGGATCAGCCATTCCGACTACTTGCCCATCCAAATAGGGAGGCCCTTGGGTATGGAGACTAGACATGGAAGACCACGTTCCAGGCTCCATTTAGCCCCAGGCGTCTTCTGGGCTCAACCACCCCTATGCGAGAGGTCCGTTCATTCGCCTACCACGCCCACAACCTTCGCCATCGCCCACCCTCCCACGGCAATACCAAGCACCCGACAGCGCTGGTAGGTGAGAAATGGGAGGAGGAGGGCAAAGAAGAGGGCGTGGAGGTCGAAGACGAATAATGCACGACCGGTTAACTAAACAACACATAACAAAAGCGGAGACAAACTAGCTGCAAGTAAATAAATAAAAATCCTGGTATCTCTAAATAAAATACCCACAATTACACTCAAGCTAAAACCCATCCAAAACATAATCCAAAACCTACTGACTACACAACCATATATAAACTATAAACAGATTATTAAAGAATCCAAATATATAAGGTCAGGAGGCCCTCTCACTGCACCCACTGTCCTTTATATGATGAAATAGGATCCAAAAAGAAATTGCAGTTATTTTTAGGCACTCTCACTACCAATGAGTATGATGTTGAAAAGTCCAAACACGTAAGGACAGAGAGGCCCTCTCACTGCACACACTGTACGTCCAATAAAACTGGTAATATTGAAATAAACCAAAACAAAATCCAAATTATTCTAAATAAACATTCAAAAACAACAATATACAAACGTGAGTGCAAACAAGGAGGCAGTATAAGCGCAGTGGTCTCAAGGCTCTGAGCTGCAAATCTGGTGACATCCAGCAGACCAGACCTGGGTTTGAATCCCACAGCTTCCACTTGCATACTGTGTGACCCTGAGCAAGTCACTTAACCTCCTTGTGCTCCCAGGTCGCTCCTGTAAAAAGCTTTCAGCTTAGTGTGCTATATCTGGTTAAACAACTAAAATAAAAATAAAAAAAAATAAACTCATGAATGGAAGGAGAAAACGACTCTTATAAAGTTGGAGATAGTAGTCGATTTAGCTGTGAGGCACAGGAGGTTCCCACCACACCCCAAACTGCCTAATAAGGCCCAGTTATGCCACTGAGACCCACCGCTAGATACCCCAGACCAGCCAAACAAGGCCGGCCCTAGAGTAACTTAGAAGCCCCCAGTAACCCCAACTCCTTGAAGGGAACAGGAGAGGCTCCTGCTTGGTCCCAGACAGCACAACACCAAACGCCCAGGCAAAGAGAGAAAAAGGGGGAGATAATCTGTCAGAACCAAACCAACAGTGTGGCAATATTCCCCAAGAAGCCTTGAACACAGCTTAAAGTCGAATGTAAGGTCCCAGATAAACAGAGGACAACAATGAAGACTCAGGTCCTAGTACTCACGATACATCTAAGATACACAAGTTATTCTTTCATGTCCAAAAGACATAAGGCAGTCACAGCAAGCGACACCAACTAGTCCAAGTCTTCGCCAAGTACAACACTGTAAAGATGTTCACAGTATATCCAACGATACGTCCTGTATCGAATGGAACCATTAATCCTGAGACAGGAGCCAGCAAAACTCCCACACACAGAAAGCGCGAAGAGCAGCTGCAAAACAGTAGACTAATCACAGAATTTGATTCCCAGGCAGAAATTCACTCTCTCATTCCCCGAAACTCCCACATACAGAATGCCAAGGAGCAGCTGCAAAGGGAATGAAAAGGCCACTAAAACTGGATCCGAGCAGGAGTTGACTCGCTCATATCCCCAGACTCCTACACACAGTTACACCCGTGATAACAGTCAAAAAAACGATAGGGTGGCAGCCAAATCAGAATCCCAACCAAAGAATTGCTTGCAGATTCTCCGAAGTAGGGCAAAAGATATTTAAATAAATATTTAAATAACGTTGCTGTAAAAAAGCAGAACAGCAGTCAGCTAATGAAGGAGACAATTCCCGCTAAACATCCTTCAAGCGCGACCACGCCAAAACTAGCGTAGCAAACATAAACGCTGCAACACAACTCTACTAAAACAAATGTGAAACTCGAAATAAAATTAAACGTGAAAAACGATTAAAACAGATAAAAGCAAATTAAACGAGAGCAGAGTAAAACAAGTGAAGGCTAGTCCAGCGTGACCGCCTAGGTTAAAGCTGAAGGTGATCTTTCTCCATTAAAACCTATGCTGAGGGACTTCCGGTGACGCCACGGAGCGCTATCAAGCTTAACCGTGAGGCTCCCAACTCAGCTGACTAAACAAATCCTCCTAAATTATCGTTGTGAAAGATAAAATGTCCAAAAACTCGGGCGGGCACACGGTCCACTAACAAGGTAAAAATACCTGGAACAGAGGCGGGCACTAAGGATGCCAGCAGATTGAAAGTGGGCCCGCTCAGTAGGCCATCTTCCCAGTGGACTTGCAGAATACAGATTACAACACCGATGGAGAAAACGAGCAACTTTCACGGACCAGATTTGAAAGATTACTCCACGAAATAAATGAATCAAGGAGGAGAATAAGTAAGAATTCAAGGTAATGCAAACACAACTCGCTACCTTTGAGAAACGTATTGGGCAGATGGAAGATAGAATCTCTGAAACAGAGGACTCTACACTTCAGCTAGTCCAAATTGTGCAGGATCTTGTTCAACAAGCTGATCACTTGCAGGCTAAGTGCTTGGATCTGGAGGTCGCTCCCGACGAGACAACTTATGCTTATATGGGCTCCCAGAAGATACAGAAACGCCCCAATGGCGTTGTTCCTAGAAAGCATGTTAAAAGATATTCTCGATCTCCCACCAACCCTGAATTTTCATATAGAGAGAGCTCACAGATCCCTACAAAAGAAACCTCGGATCCAGAGGCTCGTCAATGCTCAATTGTGTTAAAATGAACCCTACAGTGTCAAAGAGGAAATATTGAAACGGCATGGAGTAAAAATAACTTAAATACTTAACGACAGGATCTATTTAGACCATGACTACCCACAGGAGGTACAAATTCAGAGAATTAAGTATCAACCCATCCTAAGAGCCCTGAGAGAGAAGGCAATAAGATTCCACACACCTACCCTTCGAGGCTTAGAATATTCTGGGAAGAGGGAGCGAGGATATATTCCACTGTTGAGGAAGCCATGGAAGCACTGCGAGAGCGAAATATTATAGTGAAGGAACCTGGGAACGTGGAAAACAGGATTCAGGACCATTTAAACAACGATCGGGTGTCAGGAAGCTAGTGGGAAGCAAATCAGGATCGTGAAATAGACGTATGGCGCAGCATCCAGAAGATCCTTCAGGCAAGGGCTCTATCGAATGACTCTTCAACCTGAGACAGCGACAGAAAGGAGGAAAGAAGATGGATAGAGGTTCAGTGCTAGAATCCTTTTCTTTAACTCAACCAAAACACAGTGAGTGCCGAAATTGTCTGTTAGTTGATGACCAAGAACTGGGTAGGGGTGGGTGTTTACTGCTGGACACTATCAGACTGGGAAAGATTTCATCGCTGTATGGATTAAGTCAAACCAGTTATAAAATCATTATATAGAAGTAAATTTACTGAAAATACCTCCCTATACCTGACTTTAATTTAAGTTTTGCCTTGAAACCTCCTTCATTTGCTTTGGACAACGGGACTATACCAAAAAAAAAAAAGAACTAATCCAGGAGGTTAACAGGTCATCCCTATGGCACCCAAGGACATGTATTAGTAACTGCTGAAATGTCTATAGGTGGAATTTTGTATCCTAGGCTAAGAAAGGGCAGATAACGTTGAGTGCATAGTTACTTTAATTCTATTTCTTTTTTCCAGGTTGCACACCTCTTGATAGCATCAAGAGTTTCCTAGGGTCAGCTGGGATCTGGGGTGCAATTAGAGGATTGTAGCCCGTGACAGTTACTACTCTAATTAGAGTCTTAGGATACTCTGACTTTCGAGAAGGACCCCGGAAACGGAGGTGAAATATTCCTTCCTGCTCTCCTACAGCATCAGGAGAACAAAGGGCTAGTAAATTACCTAGCCCCTGCCTTGGTAGCAAATAGTTGATTATTAGAGTTGAAAACTTAGTAAAAGTTTTGAGTTATGTTGAAAAGTTGTTTAAATTTTGGCTTAGCAGAGCGATTGGCTGTAAAAATGCTTTAAATCTCTGGTTTGGTAACGCTAGTATTGGGTACGGGGCCACCACGGAGGGGAAGAGAAGGCCACGAGAACCCCTGATTAAATGGAAGTATTGGATCCCTTAAGATGGCTCAATCAGATATAATGAGCACATATAATGTGCATGGTATTACTAACCCAGTCAAGAGAAGTAAATCCTCCAATTAATGAGAAGACAGGCAGTCAGTATCTTATTACTTCAAGAAACGACCTTACCCAAAGTGAACATAAAAAGTTTGAAAGGCTGGGCTTTTCCCATGTGGTGGCTTCCTCGCATAAGAGAAGTAGAAGGCGGCGGACCGCTATAAAGCATGGAACCCCCATTTGAACTTAAGGATAAAATTGTAGATAAAGAAGGTCGTTACGCATTGCGAAGGGCCTCTTAGAAGGCCAAATGATTACATTAGTTTCGATCTATATGCCTCCAGCAATGGAGTACTCGGTTTATAGTGGCCTTTACGCAAATAGTGGCCTGGGCTGAGGGCACAGTGATCTCAGGGGGATTTTAACTTGGAGCTTTGGAGGTGGGTAAGAAAGGTTCTGAAAAGGCGAGTAAATAAAACGACTGGAGAGGTTCAGAAACTGTTGCAGGAAATGGGGTATGAAGATGCCTGGAAGTTTTCCATGGCTCAGGGTCCAGACACTCTTTACTCGCAGGCCCACGATTCTTACTCCTGCCTTGATTATACAGTAACACAAAAAGAGCAGTTAAGCGTTATCCAATGGATTTGGCAGGAGATTTTACTTTGTCGGATCATGCGCCTTTGTTTTGTAAATTGAACACCCAGGGTGTTCGTAAGAGAACATTCTGAGACTTAACATATCCCTACTTAGAGACAAGGAGACACGGAGGCTATTGAGGAAACTAATACCCAGGCACTCGCTGATAATTCCACACAGAAACCAATATTTCTATAATCTGGGAATAATAAAAGCGGTAGTCAGAGGGAAATTTATAGCAATTTCTCATATCAGAAGAAACAAAGAGAGCGGGAAGACTCGTATTGGAAACCAAGGATTATGCCCTAGAGGAAATGCAGAGGGTTAAACACTGCAAATCACGGTCACAGAACTTGCATTTCTCAAAAACAATTAAATGCCATACTAGATTATGCCATACAGCAAAAGCTGACATTCCTTCGCATAAATATTATGATGGTGGCCCTAGATTTACGAAAATGACTGCTGGCCAATTATGTAGCCGAGGCTAAATCAACTATATCCAAAATAAAGCACCGGTTTCCAATGCTCTAGCTACTAGCACTCAAAACAATTTCAGAGGCCTTTCATCATTATTACTCAATGCTCTCATGAGAGGAACATCCCTCTGAGGAGGGACTCCAGCAGTTCTGACCTCTCTAGATTTGCCAACTTTGTCACAGAAGCAAAGGAAATGCTGACAAAGCCCATTGCTAATGGGAGGTGATAACAGTTATTGGAAGTCCGAAACAGGAAATGTCCTGGCTCAGGACGGTTTACCAGGGAGTTCTATAAGGCTTTTGCTAATACACTAGTGCCCACCCTTAACCCGGGTTTCTCCTATGTCTCAACACAGGATGGACAAGTGCCTCCCTCCTGGATGCGGCAATAATTTGATAATACAAAATTGGGAAAAGACCTTATGTGTTGTTCATCCTATCGTCCTATATCTATATTAAATACGGATTATAAGATATTTGCCTCTATATTAGCAAAGCGACTGGTTCAGCATGCCCCAACCACAATAGGCTTGGACCAATGTGGTTTCATCCCAGGCGCCAGGCCCAAGATAATGTTAGTATGACGGTCTATATAATTGAACATATATGTGCTCACAAAGTTCCAGCGGTCCTGTTGGGGTTAGATGCTGAAAAGGCTTCGATATGGTTTCATGGAGATTTTGAGAGGGGTCCTACAAAATTTGACTTCCCCAATATATAGACACAATATTTAAATTCTATAATAAGCTCACTACCTATATCAGAGTAAACGGACATATCTCATGAAAACTCTTCCTTAATAAGGGAACAAGACAGGTGCCCCTTCCCCTTTTATTTGCTTACTATATAGAACCCCTAGCTCAATATTTGAGGCAGTCCCTGGATGTCGAGGAATAGAAATACCAGGGGGTGAGCAAAAGCTGGCACTCTTTATGACGATATTTTGCTATATTTGTCTGATCCAAGCAAGTCACTTGAGGCCCTGTTTGAGAGGATACAGGATTTTTCTAAGATTTCTGGCTTTTCACTTAATATAAACAAGTCAGAGGCCTTAACATTCTATTACCACCCACCCCACCTACTGAGAAAAGATATCCCATTAGATGGGACAATGATAGTATCACTTATTTGGGGATCCGAATTACCAAGGACCTAGATAACCTACTACTACAAAACTTTAACCCCTAGTGGCTGATGTTAAGAAAGACCTAAAGAGATGGGCGCTCCTTCAGTCATCTTTTATACTAGGACCTTGCTCTTAAAATCAATGCACTACCTAGATTTTATATTTATTTCAATGTGTTCCATGTCGTTTGTCTCCAAGGAGCTTCTTTCATGGCAGAGACTATTAAACAAGTTCCAGTGGAACCAAAGGCGGCGAAATTAGTGCCTGAAATTATTCCTTCCTAAGGAGCTGGGTGGTGTGGCCTTCCTCACTCCAAAATACTGGATAGCCGCCCAGGTGCAGCTAAGCGTTACTATGGGGTACTAAAGCATATCAAGCTAAATGGAAACAAATAGACCTAGCGAGGTCTCTCCCAGTACCGCTGCCAGCTTGTTTATTTTCCAAACCAGATCTTAAGAAACTAACCCGCTTGGTCCCTCAAGCGACTCTCTCTATTTTAAAAGGGTGGCAACTAGGGACAAATAGTAAACAGGGCCCAACATTATTGGAAATATAATTGGTTAGGTCCTAATTCAGGCATTCGACAATCAATGGTACAAAACCAGATTAAAAAGGTTTAGAGGCACCGTGGCAGATAATGCAGGAGAAGAGACCCTGGACTTTGAACAGGCAAGCACGATCTATGACTGGACAGAGAAAGATAGACTATACTATTATCAAATTAAAGACTATATAGCTTCAGATATTAGACATGGGGGTCGTGGTTCTATGCATGAAGAAGATATAATTCCGCTTAGACACATATGGTCCTCGAACTATGGTGAGAGGACAATATCAAAATATATAAGGCCCTCACAATGCAAACATCTCAAGTAATTATACCCCTGCAAGCTAGATGGGAGAGGAATTACAGCAACCACTATCCTCCAAGATTGGGTGGAAATATGGAGGGATCGTGGGTCGACACATCCTCCCTATCTGGAGGGAATTCGTCTGGAGGGTGAGATGAGATTTTTCTGGTTCCCACTGTCCTTGCCCAGAGGGTCCCTGGCTCTAACCTCGCAATATTGGAGAGGCTGGGCCACCTACATACATATTTTCCTTAAATGCCCTAAGTTAGCAACCTTTTGGGAATCAGTACTGGAACATATTAAAGCAGTCCTGGGCTTACAGATTACACCTAAAGACCATAATTTGATTTTGGGACTCCCTTAAAAGAGATCAGGGATAAAGCAAAGGTATATCTATGGTCTATTATATTTGGCCTCAGGCTATAAAGCCATTACTAAAAAGTGGCTCCAGGCCACCCCCTCGGACACAAGATTGGAAATCTTAATAATAAATACCCAGCACAATGAGCAAATCTCACTGGCTCTTCAAGAGAAGACAGAGGCCTATGTGGCAAGATGGCGCAGTGGGAAATATACCAAAATGCTTTGCGGAGGACAGAGAGGTTGAACTAACGAGGCATATTAAACTGGAGGAAATTATAACTGGGAAAGATGGGTACTGGGACTCTTGTAAATGGATAGGGGTAGGAGTCTTCTAGAATTCCTATAAGCTGAGGTCTAATTTAGATAAGATATGGCGGTGGGGATAGAAATTGATACAATACGGGTTGTAGGATATGAGGATAAAATGGTGTAACAGTCGCTCTGCATGGACAAGCCACAAATTGTTATGCTGTTAATGTTTTAAATTGGTTTCAATGAAAACTGTAAGTGATGACAGTCTAACTACTGTATACTTGTAAGTATTAAGCTCGATATCAAATAAAAGTAGTATAAAAAAAAAAACCTATGCTGAGGCGTGCCCCAGGGCTCTATCCTTGGTCTCCTCCTCTTTGCATTCTACATTAACATCATCAATGACCCCATCAAAAAGCCAACATCCACTTATTCATGAACGACACTATACTTGAGTCGGCCCCACGGGAAGCAGCCTGAAGACCTCCAAGCTGAATTTAACCTACTACAATACCAGCTCATAAACAAAAGCTTTTGCTCAATGCAAAAAGACAAAAGCCATGCTCTTCTCCCCATCTTGCATGCGGCAATTCCTGCTGGGAAGCTATCCCAAATTACCACTGTTCTTGGAGAAACACTAGAGTATGTAGCTAAATTCAAATATCTAGGAGTTTGGCTCGATCAAAACTTTCCTTCATGACCATCTCGAAGAACTACAGAAGAAACTAGGGCAAAGATTAGGACTATTCTACAGAATTAACCACCTGCTCACAAGGAGGCCAAGATTCAACTGGTTCAAGCTACCTTCCTATCTTTAATAGATTACGGGACCTGCTCTACAGCCACTGCACAGCCTCTGCACTGGCTAAGTTGGACACCCTCTACCACAGAGCTCTCAGGTTCATTACTGGCCTTCCACTTCCACACACCACTGCTCCCTGTACTCATCGTTGGGCTGGACTTCCCTTCACTATAGAAGGAATAGAACTCACCCTATGGGCCTTCAAAGCGGTGACCAACAAGCTCCCTCATATGACTCAGACTGTATTCCCAGTGTGTTAGGCACCTCACGTCTAAGGAGGCGATTCCTAATTGCCCTCCAAGTTCCAAGGGTCAAAACTTGTTTCGGCAAAGCTACTCTAAAGCTTCTCTTACCCACAAATTTGGAACGATTTACAAAGGAACTTGAAGCTGAGCTGCCCTGTTAGTCTGAATATCTTCAAGGCACTCTCGATCGCTACATGAAAGCACCTTGCAAATGTTTTCTTCACTGCTACCCAGTAATTCCATAATTCCCCCTTTCCATCCTGACACTCACCATGTTTCTACCCCTGGCTCTCACTCTTCCCTATTAACTCTTCCTGCTGCACCCACCTTTCCCTGTCCACTCCAGCCTGGCTAAAGTCCCACCCCACCCATATTAGTGTCCCAATTATCTACCCCTCCTCCGTCATTATCATAATAAACAAGTACCGACAGCCATTGTTGCTTTCTGTGGTTTTAGCTAAATTTTTGTCCCCAGTCTTTGGTAATATTTCCTCCTCTTCTTTACCTCTCTAACCTGCCACCCCATACATGGCCTCTTTCCCCTATATGTGTAGTTGCTGGCTGCCTCACTCAAAAGATCTCGGTTTATAACCCTTGTATGCCTATGGTCAATTGTACATCTGCTGACTTCTTCAATTGTAAAATAATCTTTTTATTTCAACCTTGTACTTGTACTGTATACACTGTACATACTTTTTCTTCCTTGTATATTATTGCTTTCTGTATACCTGCTTCTGTACTGTACTTTGATGTATTCATGACTAGGTCCACTTGCAAATGATCCCTGCTCAATGGTGTCCACCTGGATAAATAAAGATTTTGACTGATCGATTGATTGAATTACATACTGCAAGAGCCTCTCTCAAGTAAGAGTTACTGTTACAGGTGAGTAACCTGTGTTTCTAGGGACATGGATATAATGTTCTATACACACTGTCTAGCAGACTCCTAGCAGTTCTCTGGGAGGAGAGGCAAGGTGTGCACCCTCCACTTAGGAAATAAAGATTGGAGAACTGAGGTCCCAAAACCAGCATCTGGCGTGACCCTAAGTCAATGTTGTAATGAGAAATGAAGTTGTGTGCTGACTTCCACGTAGCAGCCCTGCAGATTTCCTGGATAGGGATGTCTCCTGTAGAAGCGGCCACCGACACAGCGGTATGGCGGGTCGAATGAACCCTAAGCCCTCCGGGAGCTCCCTACCCGCCAACCTATAGCAGAGATAAATGCAGGAAGTGATCCACCTGCCAATCGTTTGCACCTGGCAGACCTGCAGCCAAGCGGTTTCAGCATAGTTGACAAACAGCTGGCAAACCTCTCCCCAAACTCCAGCCATCGCTCTTTGTAGTAAGGTCCAGAGTATGGAGCCTGTATTCAGCCTCAGAGGTGTGATTCTGGGAAGAACTCCAGAAGAGTTATCACCTGATTCAGGTGAAACTCTGACACCACCTTCATGAGGAACTTCAGGCTTGGGAGCAGGACAACCTTGTCCCTGTGTAAGGCCAGGTAAGGAGACTCCACCGAGGCACCTGGAGCTCACTGATCCTTCTGGCTGACATGATAGCCACCAGGAAGGCAGTCTTCCATGACAGGTGTGACATCCCACACTTGTGCATCAGTTCGAATGGCTTGCCCATGAGCTTTGCCAAAACCAGCAACAGATCCCGTGGTGGTGGTTCTCGCACCAGAGGGAAGTGTGATCTAAGCCTTTGAAAAACTACCAGACCACTGTCTCCTGTGCCACCGAACACTGACTGGCCAGTGCCCAGTAAGCAGAGATGGCTGCCAGGTGCCACCTTAAGGGTAGTCAACCAAAGTCCCCCTTGGGAGAGAGACCACAGACGGTTCAATATGCAGCTACTGAACAGGTCAAAGGTCCAACCCCTTGCCCTGACACCAAATGGAGAATCTTTTCCATTTGAAGGCATAGGATTTTCTGATAGATTCCCTTCTAGATGCCTTCCACGACAGTGAAGACATCTTAGGAGAAGACAAAGCATGGAATTCTAGTCACTCAGGAACCAGGCTGTCAGGTGCAGGGTTTAAGGTCAGGTGGCGTACCTTCCCTGATCGGTGAGAGCAGGTCCAGGCGTATGGGAAGATGCATCGGGGACCTGTAGCTGTGGCTGAGAAGATGGGGTACCAAAACTGGGGGGCCAATCCGAGCCACAACATCCCCTGTGCCTTGTCCCTCCTGACCTTGAGCACCTTGTGGATCAAGGGAAGTGGAGGAGAGCACAGAAGAACCTATGGTCCATGGCTTGAAAGGCATTCCCTGCTGAGTGGGACAATACAGCCTCATTTGCATTCTTCCTGGAGGCAAACAGGTCCACCTGAGGGCTGCCCCACTGGGAGAACAGACTGTTTAACTCGGATGGAGAGACCACTTGTAACGCCTCGCCACCCAGCTGAGAGCGTCCGCCAGCTGACTGGAGGCTCCTGCCACATGGCTGGCTAGAAGATCCACCTCCAGGCTGTGCACGAGAGTCTAAATGCAGAGGGCTTCTTGCACAAAGGCAGGGAGTGCATTCTGCCTTGTTTGTTGAGATAGTACATGGTGCGTGGTGTTGACCACTTGACCCTGAAAAATGGAGTGAAGGAGTCAGCGCCAGCAGAGGCAGTGTGGCATTGGGACTCCTCAGCAGTCCAGACCCCATGGACTCTGTGTTCTCCCAGATGGGCAGCCAGCCTGTGAGAGAGGCGTTGGATGTCAGGATGACAGTCGGCTAGGGGCGGACAAATGAGATCCCTTCCTGTAGATGCTCTGGGACAAGCCACCACTGGAGGTGTCCCACATCCTCAGAGTCACAGTGACTAGCTGGTGAAGTGACCTGCGCTGAGACCAGTGGCGGCCAGCTCCCACTGCAGGGGCGCATATGCCAACGAGCCCATCGGACCACACTGGTGCAGGCTGCCACGTAACCTAGAAGGCAAAGGAAGTCCCAGGCAGGCACAAGTGCCCAACCATTAGTGACTGGGAAAGGAGGAGAACCGCCACCTGTCTCCCCAGGAGCCAAACTCTGGCTTGGCAAGAGTGAGCTCTGCCCTGATGAGGCTGATCACCTGCAAGGGCATGAGCTCCAAGCTTGGCCTCATTGACCAGAAGAACAAGATTGATGCAGGTCTGGAGGGCCAGATCACTGGACCGCTCCACCTCCTGTTTGGAGGGACCTGCTATGAGCCAATCGTCCAGGTAGGGGTACACCCAGACCCTTGGCGCCTCAGGTAAGCTGCCACCACTACTATGCATTTAGTGAAGGCCCTGGGGGCTGAGGAGAGGCCGAAGGCATGGCCTGGAACTCATAAAGGCTCCCTTGGTTCGAAGTGGAGGAACCTTGTGGGGCAGATGGATCGGGACATGAAGAAGGCGTCCAGAAGATCCAGAAAGCAAAACCATGTTTTGCTCCAGAAATATTATGATCTGGGACAGGGTTACCATACAGAAGGTGCGAGACCGAGGTATTTGTTCAGGTCATGCAGTTCTAGAATGAGGCGCAGTCCCCCCGTCCGCTTTAGCACCAGGAAGTGCCTGGAGACACACCCTGGGTATTCCAGAGGATCTGCAACTCTGACCACTACCTCCTTGTGGAGTAGATGGGCTATGTCATCTGAGACAGCAGACCAATTGTCTGTCAATACCAAGTCCTCACATGGGGCACGGGCTCTGCTGGAGGGTACGCTCAAACTCTAGTGGAAGACCTGACTGACCACTTCAGTATCCCACCTGTCCGTGGTCATAGTGGACCAGGTGGAAAGAAAGGTGGGCGGGACCCCACAGGAGGACCCAGGGTGGGCATGAGGTTGCAACCCCCATCCCATCACTGAGCAGCTTGGAGGAGGATCCAGCTGGGAAGCCACCAGACCCTTCCTCCGGCTTTCAGACTGCTGAGACCACTGATTTGGGCCTTGGTCACCAGGACTCAGCCTACTGGCCAGACGGAGTGCTGGGCTGGTTTCACTGCAGGAGTGGAGGGCAGAAAGGGCTTGTCGTCTGCTGCCCTGGAGCCCTTGGGATCCTTCTGGGCAGATGTCACGGAAATGACCCTCCACATTGGGCCCAAACAGGTCAGTGCCCAAAAGGCACATCTTCCAGCTTGTGCCAAGTGCCTGCCATAAATGTCAAGATCCTTAGCCAAGCCCTACGACACATGGAGACTGTGGCATACCGAGACAAGCACAGGAATCCCCAATGTCCAGAGCCTTCTGAAATTGCTATCTGGCCCAGCACAACCCTGGTCTTGGACCTGTTGACCACGATCGAGGTCTGCAGGAAGATGAGGAATCACCTCATCCAGAGAGCCCAAATGGCATGGGACAAGTGTGCCATAATGACGGCTGAGCAAGGAGGCAGCATAGACCATTTTTTTTTTTTTTGGCAGTGGTCCAATTTCTTAGACTCCTTTTCCAGTGGTTTATCGACATCCCGGGACTGCCCAAGCGAAACCGCGAGTCTGCCACCAATCCTTCGGCTGAAGGGTGCTCGTGAACCCCGAGAGGGTGCTGGTGGGCACCACATACTTGCAGGCAATCCGGGCTGAGGGCGCAGGGCAAAGATGGGATGCTGCCAGAGCTCCAGGACAGGGCCGACTATGGCTTCGCCACTGGTAAAGCCTCCATCGGAGAATCCCTTTATCCAGAATCTCTGTGAGGGGATAGCGAGCCCGCTTCTGAATGGGCTCCAAATTCATCCCTTGGACTCTGAGATGAGATGAAGGATGCCCGTGAAGGACATGGGTCTTTCTCCGTTGAAAGGTCCCCCCACCGACTCCATGTCGATCGGACGGGAGTGCAGTGAGAATCCTCAGACTCAGAGGGGTCTGCATAGAGTGGCCAAATATCTGAGTCACTCCAAACCTGCCGCTGGCAATCAGGTGTAGAGTGACTGACAGCTGATGAGGAACTCCCTGAGCCAGCCAAGACTATTTGGTCAGAGCCAGCTGCTCGGTGGAGCCCACAGCTGTGGAATTCCACCAGCAGGCATCCTTAGATTTGACGGCAGATGCAGTTTTCGGGCAGCCCAACTACAGGTCCTTATTCGGCAGAGTGAAATGACTAGCATATCTAGCAAGCCTGAGGATCATGCTCGGCCTCATGCTGTAAATACACAGAGTGTGGGTCAGTACATGACATCTTCTGCCCACATGGGCACCAGCGAAATCTGGCGAGGACTGGCCTCTATAGTAGTCGCGATCAAAGATAAAGCTGAAGACAAAACTCTGGTGAGTTTAAGTTTTGGAAGTAAATGTGAAGATTTGAGCGCCAGGGCCTACTCAATGTAGAAGCGGTAGGTGGGAACCTGCTTATTTTAGTGAAAGGAAGATCTGGCGTCATGGGGCAGAGCTGAGGGTTATACCACCCAGGTGAGTGGAAGGAGCCAGCTTGAAGACTTCTGGCAAGATCTAAAGGGAAAGGACAATGCCAGACAGTATGGATAGAACATAATATCCACATCCCTAGAAAGGAATTACGATAAGCATAAATAAATTTCTTCTTTCTGTAGTGCTCCACACTGAATGGGTAGTCATTACAACTGGGTTCTAAAAAGCAGTACCCAGACAAGAACCCAGATGGGAAAGAATATTGTCCCATGCAACAAACATACAGGAAGGAATTTACCTGTAAAACCCTGCAACAAGGTCACATCAGCAGAGCTTTGAACATCCAGTCTGTACTGCTTAATGAATGTAGGCGGAGGACGGCGTAACCACCTTGCTTAACTCTAAAGCGGACGTCTCACCTCTCTTCGTTCAGAGAATGAGCCTTGATGAGGTCGGAGGCCTCTCTTTTCTGCAACATAAGTCTTGGCAATGGAGGCCCTACCCACTTAGCTAAGGTGGCCTTGGAGGCTTTTACGTCCCTGCTGGACCACTCTGAAAGGAATTAACAACCTATCCTACTTCCGGAACTCAGCAGTCCATCTACATTATGCCCCAATGGTCCGCTGAAAATCTAACTTGTGTGACTCCTTCTCCTTGGTGAGCAGGTTACGGACAGAACAACAGGAGACAGATCTCCTCCGTTCACATGAAAGGCCGTAATGACCTTCGGAATAAAAGACAGAATTGTTCTAGCACCACCTTGTCCTTATGTATAACAAGGTATGGTTCTTGTGGACAAAGCCTGAACGCACTCAATCCTCCTGGCTGAGCACATAGCAACTCAGAAACACATCTTGTAAGACAGCACATCCAACAGTACTGACTAAAGTGATTTGAATGACTCCTTACTAAGAGCACTGGAACCAGATTCATGTCCCATGGGGAACAGAACAAAGGTCAAATCCTGCTGACAGCCCAGGAAAATAACCTCTCGTTAGTCCCTAGGAACAACCCAAGGAGGCTCCAAGTCGACACCGACTTCTCAGGCTGCTCAAAGTAAAACCTTTTCCACTCCAGTCCTGAAGGAAATCCAAAGACTGTGGAACCGTGACTTTATAAGACTGGATATTTTTCCTTGGCCCAAGCAGAAAGTGGTCCATACATGAGCATAAGCTGCCAACGTGGAAATGTTCCTGGCAGCCATCAGGTGTCCACCACCTTCTTAGAGAAACCCTGCCTCAAGAGTCTCCTCCTTTCAGGAGCCAGGCTCTGAGCTGTATTGCTCTTGGACTACTGTAATGCTCTTTATTTTGGGGCCTCTGGAAGTACTCTTCGCGGCTGCAGTTGGTGCAGAATACAGCTGCAGGTTGCTAGCTGGCCTTTCTAGAGTCTAACCATGACTAAGTGCTGCGTGCCTGCACTGGTTGCCGATCGCATGGAGGGTTATCTTCAGAGTGAGTTTACTCATTTATAAGGCCCTACATGGTCTTGGCCCTGGCTACCTGGCCAATGTCACCCACCACTCAATCTGCTCCCGCCACTCTTTTGACCAGGGGGCCTCCTTGAAGTTCCAGGACCAGATTAAGAACTTCTGGACTGGTCCTGTGGAACTCCCTTCCAGCTGTTCTCAGAGAGGCCCAGTCAGTTGAGGATTCAAGAGTGGTCTGAAAGCCTACTTGTTTTCCATGGCTTTCCTGCCATATTTATCTGACCAGCCCTAAGAAACTACTAGGACTTATGTTAATGCTGTACCTGAAGATTTTATTGTTTTCTCTGTTTCTGTCTTATTTATGATATATGTCATTTAATTCCCTGTCTGTTTTATGTGGCAGCCAAGAGCCTCTGGGATTGGCGCCCGATAAATAAACTCTGCCTTGCCTTGGATTTGGATGAAGAATGGGGCCCTGTGAGAAGGTCCCTGCACTGAAAGGCTAATGGTGCACGTGAATTAAGTTCACCAAGTCTCAGAACCATAGTCTTCTGGGCCACCCCGAGCTATTAGAAGAAGAGTTTCCTCTTGAGTAGCTTATTTTGCATATGACCTTAGGGTGGGCGGCAGATGAAGGAAGGCATACGCTCTGCGAAATTCCACGCTTGACAGGATATCCACTGCCTCCACCTGTGGCACCGGTAGCTGTTCAAGAACAGATGAACTTGAGCACTGTGGCTAGAGGCGAACAGGTCAATCTGAGGACAACCAAACCTCTGAAACAGAAGGTTGAACACCTCTGTGTTCAATATCCACTCCCTGGATGGACATTTTGCAGCTTAGCCAATCAGTTTGAATGTTCAACTCCCGCCAGGTGAACTGCTGAGAGAGAGAGAGAGAGCGCATTCTCTTCGCTCACATCAGGATAGCGTAGCTTTCAGCATCTAGAGTAAATGAAGCAATAGCCACTCCAGCTCATATAAACTAACACACCATAAGAAGTTCATGAAAAGAGTTCATTCATTTATTTATTTATTCATTCAAAAGGCACCAACATTTCACCGTGTTGGCTTCTTCTGGGGAACTATAAAGTTGAAGCTGATGACAGGCTCCTCAGCCACTAGACATTTTTTTTTTCTTGTGTGATTTATTTATACTCCTTTCCCTGGCCTCAGTCTGCCACTCCTTGGGGCACACCATGTCCTCTATGCCCGCCAGTCTCACCCCGCTGCCTGCCTTGGGCGTGCAGCCCGCATCTCCTGCATCTGGGGTCGGCTCTAACCCTACTGGAAGGGCCCCTCCCCAGGCAGGAAACAGGGAGAGGAGAAGTCTGAACCTACTCACGGAGCCGACGCAGGGATGGAAGAGTTGTGCTCAGGAACTGCGGCATGCAGGGACGAGCAGCCGTCATCCAGAAGGCTGGACAGCCCATTTTGCACTTTTTGGTCCCACCCTCCCGCATCATCATGAATCCAGGGTGAGGACGGCTGGTAGTGCGTGGTCACCCACACTGCCGAGGACGCCACCTCAAGCCACCAACAGGAGCCACTAGAAAAGCGGCACAGCATGCCCTCCTCCCGGGAGGAACTGTCTGGAGGATGCTCTGAACCCCTCCCTGCCGGCCACCGCTCCTGACGTCCGGTTCGAGCGTGAACCCAGGTCGCCAGCGTGCGGCGAACACTCCTCGCACTGCACCACGGAGCAGACCACCAAACCTCTTTCAACAGGGTCTCCTTCCTAGTTGGCGAGAGGAAGACCTTCCCCTCATCCATTCGAGAGAGCACTTCTCCCAGTTCACCACCCAGCCATGGGACTCCAAAACTTCAAGTCCTGGTCACTGGCTTCCTTGCCAATGGTGTAGATGGCGCTTGAATGAGCAGATCATCCAGACAGGTGCAGACAGGATGTCCCTCCTGTCGAGTTGACCCACCGAGACTACAAGCACCTTTGAGGAAAACTCTGGGGACTGTTGCCAGCCCACACAGGAGCACCCTGTAATGGAAGTGCTGTCCCAGGACTGTGAAGCTGAGTACCTCTGACGAGACTGCTGGATGGAGATACGCATCCCTCACATCTATGGAAGCTAGATAATCTGTCGGTTGGACAGCTCAGATGATTAAACACAGGGACTCCATCTTGAAGGTCATGTGGCGAACAAACTTGTTTAGGTGTTTCAGATTCAGAATAGGTCTGACCCCCGACTTCTTGGGAACAACAAAAAGACTGAGTAGAAACTCTGGCCTTGCTCGGGAAGCACCGAACAATCGCCCGATCAGAGTGAGGTGGTCGGAGGTCCAGGTCTGTGACACCGCTTGCCTCTTCACAGGGTCTTTAGCAACTAAGAAAGGCAGAAAATGCCCTTTGAGGGAATAGTTGAAATTTCTATGGCATAACATAATCCAAAGCCATAACTTCCAAAACCCAAGCATCTGATGTAATCTGGGCCCATCTTGAGTAAACATTGTGCAGTCTTTCACCAAGGAAAGGAGATAGAGATAGGCCCATTACCCTCATTGTGAGGTGCCGCTTTTAGCCTGTGCCTCCGTAGCAACTTTGGGCAAGGGCTCCTCTGCTACTATTGCTCTTGAAACCAAATAGGTTCTAGCTATACTGCTTCGGTCAGCCACCTGCTTGACCATTTGGAGTTGAACCAGCCTTTTACGGTTGCTTTGACCTGGAAGGGGCAGTTTTATCCTGGATAGCTTTCAAATATCATCCGGCAGAACTAAACAACAAGCTTCCCTCAAAGGCTAAGTTAAACAGTATAGTGTTCAAAGCCTGAACAGCGACCCAATATCAAAGCCACACTCCTCGCACAGTGGACACAATGTAGTAAGTGAAGCAACCTGACATCACGCTGCATCTGGGAGAAACGAAGCTGCCCAAGGTCGTAACTCCACAAGTTTAAAGCTCTGGCAACAATAAAGGAGGCATAGGAGGTGAAGGTTTGCACTACTAAAGGCAAAAGCTCTACTGCAGGAAGAATTCATTCACTTGTCGTGTGAATACGTTAAGGCCAAGGACCCTTCAACAGGAATTGTGATGTGTCTGATGAAGTTATAAACTGCCTTATCCACCCGAGGAGGGTTTCCTCTTGCAGTATTTTCTTCCAAGAAAGGAAACACTGTACCTTAGGTTTCGGCAGATATTTTTTGATCCTCACCTGCCCATTCCTGTTCAATTATTTGGTCACAGTGAATAAAGTCTGGAAAACACTTTGGAGCGGAGGATGACGCAGACAGGATAGGATTAACATCCAGTAACTCCATGGACTGCAACTCCTTGAGCCGTAATGTCCTACACGCTTCAGTTATCAAACAGGACAAAACTTGATATCAAACAAGGGAAGGACAGGAATCTTCCTCTTTGGTCTGTCCCTCCCGTTCCTCCTCCTCCTCAGAAGGTTCGTCCTCCTCCTCATCAAGTAGCTTAATATAGTTAGGATTTTCCCAAGATCCCAGACATCCTCATCCTGACTCTCTGTATGGTCAGGGTCAGGGTCAGGGTCTGCCTGCGTATCCATACTAGCAGCCCTGTCCTGCTGCAGCACACCTGGACATGCCTATATGGGCCCTCCCAACCTGTGGGGCCCAGTTTGGGGTTAGGTGCGTCAGATGAGATGTCCTGCAGAACACCAGGGTCCAAAAGGTCTCCTAAGAGCAATTAGAAAGATGTATGCAATTCTGCCTTGCCACTGCCAGATGGTAGACCAGGTGCACACACCCCCCCAGGTCGAAGGTCTGACTGGAGGGGAACCGTAAGAGACATAGTAGCCTGAGTAACACAATGGTGGTGAGGAACCCAGAGGAAAAGGTCGATTATCCTTCTACAGGTCTGATATCTTTTAAAAATGAGAGGTCACCGATAAGCCAAAGTGCCAAGTAAAGTTGCCCTGCCGGTGCTCCAGATTAGAACCTGAAGTTATTTCCCAACATGAAATATAGTGTACTACTACCACGACACCACCTCAACTGTGGGGAAAAGGAGAGAAATCTGAAAAGTACACCTTTCAGCCCCTAAAGCTAATGCCAGAAAGAAAAGGACTATACAAGCAGCGCTGCCATGTCCAACACTGGGAACTGCACGTCGTGCAATCTGAAAACATGCGTGTGTGTGACATCATTACACTTGTAACAAAACCCTTATATGACAGGTCCTTGTATACTACTCGGCTGTACTATATATTTAAAACTTGAGTTTACTGCCTAGCACAGAGTGTTTATTGATAACTGTGCAGGGATTGTGCTGAGCAGGGAATGCTGGGAGCTGTAGTTTATGCTCTGATGGGAGGGACTACAGCACCTACGTTTCCACTGCATTGTACCCCAATTTTCTAGCTACAGACAAAAGGGAAAGGGTACATTACTAGACCAGGAGCCTCTTCTTTGTAAATTCAAACTGCTGAAGTTTTATCTTTAAACGTGAACTGACGATCAAGTGATCAGCTCATTTCTTTAGTTGCAGGCACTATAAAACTTCGCCTCTGAGCAAGCGGGGTGAGCGTGGTTCTGTGACTGAGACGTGTGTGTGTCAAGTGGGTCTGGCGTGATCTGTGGGAACTAAAGCCATAGTTTGTAAGTACAGGAGCTTTGCTATATTGGTGCTCGAGGTGTGAAAATCAATTAATACAGCATCAACTTGCCTGTGTGATAAATCTTATAGCTATAAATCTTGACTCCTCATTATTTCACAAATGGCTGACACTATTATTGCACTTGATGATGATTTTGCCTATAAATGTACAGCATGTAGCACGCATCTTATAATTAGCTACAAATGACAAAATAAAAGGAGAATTTATATGTTAGAAGTGGGACCTAAATAAATTGCTTATGGAAATGAATAACCTGTGTTCACGACTTGATAACTTGGAAAAATAGCAAAGCCAAAATGGAACAACAATTGAGCCTTCCAATTTTACTTTCAAAAACACCTAAACCAATCAAAAGAAAAACACAGATGAACAGGATTTGTCAGATAACAAAAGGGGTTTGGTCTCTTCTCAGCCTAGGAAAAGAGCTCAAATCAAATACTGACCCCAATAAATAACACAGAAGTACCTTTATTTAATAGGTTCTCAGTTTTAGATCACCATGACAAAACAAATGATGAATCCTCTAGCTCAGAAGCACCAGGCACCAAGCTAAATAACCCTGGGACCAAAAATAGTGTTCCATTGATTGCATATAAAAACTAACTTACTAAACACTTATCAAGTAAGCATCAATCCCAGACACAGGAGGCTGTACGGTGGATTAATCGACAGAGGAGGCTGTACGGTGTATTAATGCAGGGGAGGGTGCAAGAGGTCGAAGGCAGAGTGCTTCCAACCAGCCAGGGCATTAATCCACCAGTGAGACGATGCTGGAGGGATGTCATCACTTGGAAATATGGCAGCTGGAACAATATTGTGAGTTTGTGACAAGTATTCCGTTATACGATCCTTACAGATCGAGTCCGTGCTGAACTAGATGTGTCACACGTGCTTTGCTTTCAACAATAATGTTTATATGGCGCTTAGTAGTTTGTAACAAACTGAACATCATTCACTGTTAGTGTGCACTCAATGACTAGTGTGGTGCTGCGATTTATTTTAATATCGATGTGTGCAAAACTTGAGAAACTTACATAGGGTTGTAGAGATGCGCCGCTATTCTCACAGATTTGGGACTATGGTCTCTCATTTGCATGTCTTGCTACGTCTTCTCCCCTCACTTCTTTCCTTTATCAGCGCTATGGTGTCGGCTTTGTCCTGTCGGCGCCCTGGTTCACTACCTCACCGCTGTTTGCCTGCTGATACTTTGTCTGCATACCCCCATACTGATCGTGAACCTAGCAATGTATTCGCTTTACTCCACACAAGGAAAGAGTCATAATACAATTATTGATGTTTCTCTCTCGTCCCTTATTGTTGTGCGATTTACAATGGCCAATGGGTGGTGGGTGATGTCTCTATTTTATACTGTTATGCCCAGCTTACTCTGTTGGTTATCTCTTTGTACTGCTGACTTACTTCATATGTCTTATGGCTGTTTTATTCTTTTGTGCAGGACTTACTGTTCTCGCTAGCGCTCTGTACTACGTTGCTATTTCCTCCTTACTTACAGCTCTAGTGGCCACTGTGAGCAGTGCAACAGCAGGCTCTACTGCTGGATTAATCACCGTCTGCTTTGGTCACCTGATGCATCTGGACTACTCTATGCTCTCCATTTCACTGTAATTTTCTAAGCCATGTTACAATATGCTATTGACCCTAATGTGCAACCTGGTACTAGCACTACAATTATAGACTCGCTAATTTATTTGTTTGACCCAAATGTGCAGCCTGGTACTAGCACAATTATGGCCTCAACTAATTTATTAACCACTTATCAAAATGCTTCTGACCCAAATGTGCAACCTGGTATTAGCACTAATTCACCATCCACTGCTATGTTAATTGATATCAGATTACCAGAGGTCAATGAGTTAATTTAACAAATCCACCTGAAATTGACTCAGTAGCTGAAAATTTATCCCGATACAAATGCCAATCAGCAAGCAAATGATCATGATGACATGCAAATTCAGAATCCAGTTAATGCAAATGAGACTAATACCAGACAAGTATATGTTCTTGGCGACTTGACCATTAAATACAGTGACTCTACAATAAGTAAAAATTATAAAGTTAATCATACATGTTGTAGTTATAGAGGTGCAAAGATATCTGATATTACAAAACAAACAGACGTAGTTTTATAATCAGCAGGATTAAATCCACTTGCCATTATTCATGATGGCATAAATAATATAAACACTTGCAGTACTCACCAAATTAAGAAGGAAATTGAACTTTTAAATGCTAAACTGAAAAAATAGTGTTGAAGTATACTATTCAAATTTTACCTGGTCCAAAATTTAAGCAGCAGAAAATGATAAAATAAAGGAAATAAATGAATGAGTTGCGAAAATGGTCTTAGAAAACAACCTGGCATGTTTGACACACTGGGAATCGATGGCAAATTACTGCAAATCGTTTTGTTGGGATGGTTTACACTTGAATAAGAAGGGAAGCAGTTATTTGGGTAAAATAATTGATCAATACATCACTAGGAGTTTAAACTAGGAAAGGGGGCAAGGGACCATAGTATACACTTTGGAGACTAATGATGATCAGTATAAACCTAAGATGTTAGTAACAAACGCCCATAGTCTCAATATCTTAAAAAGCCGAGTTTGAACTTTGATTAAACATGATGACATTGATATTATTTCAGTGTCTGAAACATGGTGGGATGAATCTTCCTGTGGTGCAGAGAAATTGGCAACTTTAATCTATATTACCGAACCAGAAGTAGCAAGCATTTGTCAATGCGAATGTTGTCGTGCAGGCATTGGCATTGGCAGTGGCGGGAGCTAGAGCATAATAGGAATGGCAGTGAAGTACTTAAGTGAAGCCATCCCCACCCCACCCTGTAGAAGCGACAGGCAGTGGGGTGTGCCTCTAGTAGTCAGGTAAAATGCTCATGCCATTGTACTCACCCTACCCTGTAGACATTGACAAGTGTCATGGTGTGCTTTGGGGTTTCGTGCCATTATACTTACCCCATTCCACATAAGGAAACAACGCTGGCGTGGTAGCAGTATAGGCGTGGGGTGAAGTTTGTGGCTGAACAGTGCAAGACACACCATGATGTCTTCAGTGGCTGCAGGGTGGGTGTGGGGTGGAATGGCGTGAGCATTATATCCGATGATCCCAAGTCACAGCCCTGGCGCCTGTCAGTCCGAACGGGTGGGGTGCTGCAGTTGAAACCCTAACACCGGAGGTGTGTAGTGTAGTTTCACCTACATGTTCAACATGGGCTGCTTGTCAGGCCACCTCATGAAAAGCGGCACAATCACTTTCTTAGCTGAAAAGTGGTTTTGCACAGTGGCTGTGGCATTTGGTGACAGAGGACCGAAAACACGGTTTTGGGCAGGATGGAGAATAACAATTGTATTGTTCATGAGGAGGCATAAAAATGGCAACATTGAAAATCTGAAGTGGCAATATGAAATATTGGTGAAGCAATGAACATGCATACAAACTGCACAGCAGATGTCTGCAACCCAATTATTTGTGAGGTTTTTAGGCACATTTTCAACATAGGTATTTTGGGACCTCCCCTCATGAACAGTGGCACTGTGATTTTGTTAATGTGTCCCAAAAGGTGATTTCCACGGTGAGCACGCCATTAATGCACAGTTGTGGAATGCGTTTTGGGCAGGCTGTGAAAATGGCAGCTGCACTGTTGATAAGGCGGTGTGTATAAATGCCAGTGGTGAAAATGTGGCATGAAAATATTGCAAATGTCACGAAGTTACAAGGCTGAGTGGAAACTGCGCAATGCACGCATGCAGCACAGTCATTTTCTGGACTTTCGGCACCAAATTTTCAACATAGGCATTTAGGACCTCTGCTCATGAACAGTGTCATCATCATTTCCTCAAACTGCCCGAAATCTGATTTCGCACAGCGACCATGTGATTCTCGCCAGATGTGCGAACACATTTCAGGCAGGATATATAGAAATGACAGCTGTACTGTTCATAAGGAGGTGTGGAAAATGTCAATGTTGAACATGTGGAGTGAAAATATTACAAATGCACTAAGTCACAAGCATGCGTGCAAACTCTAGCAACGACACCGTAAAACACTTAATTGTATGGACTGTCGGACCCAAATTTTCAACATTGGCATTTTAGGACCTCTGCTAATGAACAGTGTCACTATCATTTCATAATGCGTCTCGAACACAGGCGTTCACAGCGACCTTACTATTCTGGCTGGAACTGCAAACACACATTTTAGTAAGGATGTGAAAAATGACAGCTATAATGTTCATAAGGAGGTGTAGAACAATGGCAATGTTGAAATCTGGGTGAAAATATTATAAATTCGAACTTACGGTGATGCGTGCAAAACTGCTGGCGCTTGCTTCGTAACACAATCATGATTATGGAGTATCAATCACCAAATTTTCAGCATAGTTATTGTAGGACCTCTGCTCAGAACAGTTTAACTGTCATTTTAGTAATCTGCCCTGAACACCGATTTCCCACAGCGATCCGCTGGTATTGTGCGCCGGCGTGCAAACACATTCGGCCAGCATGTGAAAAATGACAGCTGTACTGTTCACAAGGAGAATGTAGAAAATGACAATGTTGAAAATCTGGCATGAAAATATTACCAAGTCGGCGAAATTCACAGTGTGGCGCCTTTCTGCTTATGCGCTCGTCAAAACAACCATTTAGGGATTTTTCACCAAATTTGCAACATAGGTTTTTGGCTGCCCACCTCATGAACACTGCCACTGTCCTTGCGTTAATCAGTCCTGAAAGGTGATTCCGCATAGTGCCTGCAAAATCACCTTCGGGACCGATTAACTTTATGAGGAGGGGTCCCAAAACCCCATGTTGAAAATTTGGTGCAAAATTCAAAAAATGCCAGAGATATGCAACAAAGTTGAAAAAAAAAACCCTATTTATTCCATTATACAGCTTACGGCATTTCCTCAGTTCACGGTCAGCTTTGAAGAGTGCAGAGCGTGTTCCCGGTCCACGAAGATCGTCTGGAGGTAAGTATGGGGTGAGGGGGTGTGGGAAGGCAGGATCGCGCAGTGAGTGGGTGTGCGTGGTGGTTGGAGAACTAACGCCATGGGACATTTTTCAGGACTTGGCATGCTGGGGTGGGCTCTCAGCGTGCCACCTAACTGTTGGGGGTTGCTGCAGCCAATGGGGATTGGGCACCCCGTCAGCACACAACAAAGGGGTTAATTTATGCTGGCGGGGACTGGGCGCCCGTGCGTACCGCAAGGAAAGCGAGGGGGCAAAGCAGAGGATTAAGGCACCCCTTGGCATATAACAAATGGGTGGGGGAATGCTTTTATGCCGATGGGAAGTGGACTCCCCGTCGGCAAATTTCGAGCCAGAGTAAGCCGACAGGGGACTGGGCACCCCAGTCGGCAGTAGGTGGCCGCCCACCATGCTGACAATGTGGCGAGCACGTAGGAAGGGTCCGCTGCGTCTGGACGAGCTTTGCTCGGAATGCAGTGGACCTTTCCTTAGATGTGCTCGCCACACTAGTATGCATGGTGTGGCGCCGCATGTAGGCTGATTGGGGAATGAGGGGCGCACCTACTGATGCATGCCCTGCATTACGCCCAACAACGACACGCTCCAAATCCCCACTGTTGCAAGATGATGGCTGTGCAAGCACACCAACATAATAAAAAAGGTGGAGGCATATGTCTATATGTTAATAAAAATACCAAAGTTTGAAATTTTCCCAACCTCCAACTCTGAAAAGCGAATAGAAACAGTTTGGGTTAAGTTAAAAATGTCCCTGACGGTTTTATTAGGCTCTTGCTATAAACCACCTTCTAGTTCAATAACTTATGATAACTCACTTATAAAAGAAATGATGGAAGGTGCTGCAACAAACAATGTCATAGTCCTTGGTGATTTCAATTTTCCAGGTATAAACTGGATTAACCATACTACTTTAAGGAAAACAGTCAATAACAGTGGGGCAATCACCAGGGCTGCAAAATGCTTGATTAAAACAACCTTTATGGTTTAAAAAATATGCAGCTAACCTTACTCCGAGTTATTTAGCGTTTTAATGTTGCTCCTGGATGCATACGTCAAAACTGCGCCACACTGGAAGACAGAGTGTGCCCTGGCATCCTGTCCTGTGCGGAAGGCTTGTAAAAATGACAAGCGTATCATATGGGAGGAAAAGAAACATTGAGGCATGTAGAGGTATATTACCTGAACCTCTACAACCATTTCCTGGTGAAAATGGAGCAGTCTAATGTATTTAAAATCGGAGCGATAGGTGTTACTGCGCATGACCAAACTCGGAGCTGCAACTTTCAGCACAGGACAGGATGCCAGGGCACACTCAGTCTTCCAGTGTGGCGGCAGTTTTGACATGGCGCATCCAGGAGCAACATTAAAGCGTTAAACTCGAGAAAGGTTAACTGCATTTTTTAAACCATAAAGGTTGTTTTAATTGGACATTTTGCAGCCCTGGTGATTGCCCCACTGTTTTGACTGTTTTCCTTTAAATAAACATGAACAAGATTTCCTAGATTCTATGATCTCAGTAGGACTACAGCAACTAGTTAAGAAACCTACCAGAGCAGACAATATCTTGAGCCTAGTCCTAACTAACCTCGAGAATACTGTATCTGATAGAACTATAAAACCTCCTCTGGGCAATAGTGATCATACCATTCCATTCTCTGTGCCCTAATCAATACTAGAATAATAAATAGAACAGCTATAACTACAAAAATGATAATAAAGCAAATTACGTGGCGATTCAAACATATTAAATTCAATTAACTGGGATGGCATTCTAGGAACCTTACCGTTGAGGAATGCTGGTTGACCACTGAAAACATTATCATAAAACTGAGGACTGGTTTGTTCCCAATAAAATGTTAAACTCTAAGAAAGGTAAAATTCCTTCCTGGACAACTAAAAACTCAAAGCACAAAACAAGAAAAAGCATTTATTACATATAAAAACATAAGACACAGAAACTGTATTCAATCTATAAGAAGGAGATTAAAATTACTAAAACATTAATCAAAAGGAAAAGCGAATTTAGAATTTCCAAGGAAAAGGTAATAACAAAGCCTTCTTTTCATATGTTAACATCTAAGTAAAGGCAAAATTCAATCTTTTCTTTAACGTTAATGGTAATATTATAAAGGACCCTTTTGAAATAGCAGCAGTTCTGAATAATTATTTCTCTGCAGCATTCAATAGTAAGGCAACTATAAATACCAATGACAATATTAATCCACGAGATATTAAAACCTTTACTAGCAATGAAATATTAGAGGTCATCAATAGCTTACACTACATGCTTCCCTGGTACAGATGATATTAATTCTAAATACCTAAAAATTAGCATCCGGTGTTAGTACCATTATCCATATTATTTAATAGATCTATATCAAACAGTGAAATTCCATCTAAATGGAAAACAGTGGTTGTATGCCCAATATTTAAAACAGGAAATAAATCCGTGTCAGAAAATTACAGACCGACAAGTCTTACATCTGTTCCCTGCAAGATCTTAGAGACCCTTATCAAACTGAAACTTGAGGATGAAACTGCAAAATTGGGGCTTATACACCATGAACAGCGTGTATTTGAAAGAGGGTTGTAACATGGCAAAAATCAGCAAGGTAGAATAACGGCAGCGGACTGGAGGAAACAAAACATGTGACTCAAGTTGGAGGCGGGGATTAATCACTGGTAATGCCGCTCCAACTTCATTATCATCCCGTGTTGAACCGATTATTTGCTCAAGCAATCGTGGTAGCGTTTACTGAAGTACTGTGGAGTTAACGGTAGGTGGCACCGTGAAGGCTGCTGTGTTGCCGGCTGTGCAGTGTAATGAAGCAAGGTGGAAGGAGGGAAGTGCCGTGTCGAAGTCGGGAGTAGAGAGAGGAGCCCGATCGTACACAGAAATAGAAGAATGGTGGGATTATGTTGTATAGTCACAATAACTGTGGGTAAGTCAACAGCGAGGCAAATATGAAGTGTAGTGCTGAAATTACCACAGTATTGATGTATTCTCAGATAGTGACATATAGATCTCCCTCACAATGCAGTAGCATAACATACGAGTTAGAGCTAGCAACGGACGGCAAAGTATCCGAACCGTGCTGAAAAACGATAAAATATTGACTGTTATGTGAGTAGCACAATTCAATAGTAAATTGTCACTACTGGTAAAAGAGTAAGCACTATATAAATGTATGTGGAGTTTCCAACATGCCGCACGTTGTCAGAGGCAGACAGCATTGCACGCAGGAAAGTGAAGGCTGATTTGTGAATAAAATGGGTTTTGTTACCACAATGACTGCCTGCCCTCATGTTTCTTTGTTCTACCGTAAACATGCGAATACCTTACCTTGTTACAAAGCGCATTAAAGCCACTCCAAAGTGGCATCTAATATGGTATTAATGCATGTTTGGAAGTTATCGCCCTCCAACCATGCATTAATCCACTCATTAGATGCCACCTTGCCGTGGCTTAATGATTACGCGATCGTGTTTAACAAATCATTGTTTCGATGAAACAGTTACAAAAATCTGGACACTGGCAAACCATGCAATACTATAATGATCGACTTTTAAAAAGCTTTTGATAAAGTATCTCAAAAACTACTAATAAATAAACTAACAGATAAGTCACACAACCCTTATCTTACAGCATGAGTCAATTCATGGCTGAATGGTAGAACTCAACAGGTTTGACTTCATTACAAATTATCACCTACAGTTAATTCTGAGTGGGGTTTCAAAAGTGCGGTTTGAGCCCTTTTCTATTTATTAAATTTTTTTTGCACTTGCCTGGCTCCATGGCTTTCTGGGAGGCCTGTACCCCCCACTCTGTCCACCTGGGCTATTCAAGACCACCCTACCCCGGATTCATTGTGCTCAGGGGCTGTATGTGATTTCTCTCCTGTTTTTCTCTCCCTTGACCCCCGGACGCGGCACAAGGGCGTATGTCCAGGCAAATGGCGTGCTGATGCCGCCACTGCCAAGTGCTCAGAGCGTCCTCCCCTCTGGCTCCGGACAGCGCTGTTGCCCCGTAAGCCCGTGCTTCCACGGCCCCCAGGAACATTGGGTGCCGAGACACGGTAACCCACCCAGGTGGAGGAAAGCATCCGTTGGGATGCCGATCCTCCGGTCCCTGATAACCCTGACTCCGTTCTCGAACCCGGTCACCGCATAGCACAAGAAGTGGCGCCCAGCGCTCAACCCTTAGCGCGGGGGGCTGGCCTCATTTGTTTATATTTTGATCTTCACTATGGTACAGCATCTAATATCATAACATTTGCAGATGATACAGTACCAAACTTGCTGATGAGTAAGGTTGATCATCCATCTAAACAACTATCACTTCAAAATCATCTAAATAAAATTTCTTCATGGTGTAAGGAAAATAAAATGGAGTTAAATACAGACAAATGTGTAGTTCTGCACCTAGGCAAAACTAATTCATCATACCCATATCATACTGATAACGTGCCTATAAAAATAGTTGAATTTGAAAAGATCTTGGCATAATAATTGAGAACACCTTAAAACACAGACTACATATTAGGTTAACTATTCAAAAAAAAAAAAATTATAAATATTATAAAAATCATTTATATCTCAGTGACAAACAAAGCATTCTAAGTCTCCATCATAACTATGCATGCCCTCATCTTGATTATGCATCCCCTTTTGGTCTCTCTACTGTAGACAAGAAGAAGAAATTACTCCCTTAGTAATTATGTTTTTTATTGGAGTCTTGCTGTATTCTGACAAGTGCAGTTAGCCCCAGCCTTTAAACGGCCCAGGTGAACAAAGGTTAACCTTTCTATGCAGAGCATAGAATGCTGGGCCAGACTCGGTTGATGTCTCGGTCCGTTTCCTTTGAACGCTAACCGTCAGATTTACGAGCAACACTCTAATAGTATTCTATGTGGAAACCGTGAAACAAAAATTTTTTAATAGCCAACTGGTAACAAAAAGTTTTGGACTACCAAAGAAGACAAGTCAGGAAACCCAAAACTCAAAATCCAAACAGGAATATAACAAAATAAACACCCATACAAGAAGAGGGTGTAAAAAGAACCCCTGAGGTGCAACACTGCACCTGCCCACCCACTTCCCAAAAACAGGTTCTGAGAGGGGAAGCAGGAGGGAGGTCAGAATACAGCAAGACTCCAACAGAAGAAACATAATTACTAAGGTGAGTAATTTTTCTTCAAGCAACTGAAGACTTACTGTATTCTCACAAGTGCAGAACTACCAAGCAGTGCCTCCATGGAGGAGGGCAGAACCTACTTTGGAATAGGCTCTGAAGTACTGCTGTGCCAAACCGAGCATCACTCCTAGCCTGGATATCCCGAAAGTAATACTTGGTAAAGGTATGGACTGTTTCCAGGTGGCTGCTTGACAAATTTCTAAGAGAGGGATATCCTTGGCAGCAGCCAGAGAAGCAGCTGTACCTCTTGTGGAATGAGCCCTCAGGCCTGAGGGTGGAATTTTCCCAGTTTTTCATAGCAGAATTGTAGACAAGACATGATCCACCTGGCAACAGATATCTTGGTGGCAGGTTTGCCCTTCCTACTTCTCCATAAGTGAGGAACAACTGGAGGAGTCAAACCTGTGACCCTTGGTACGCTCTATGTAGTAACTAAGGGCTCTTTAACATCCAAACTGTGTAGCCTCTCTCTCCTGAGGAAGAATGATCAGTGAAGAAAACAGGAAGAGACATAGACTGATTTAAATGGAAGTCTGAAACCACTTTAGGCAAGAACCTTCTACTGGTTCTAAGGACCACTTTATCCCTGTGAAAGGAGATGAAATCAGGTTCCACTGACAGGGCTTGCAATTCATTTATCGCCTGGCAGAGGTAATGGCTACAAGAACACAGTTTTCCAAGTCAAGTACTTAAGGTCTGCTGAGGACATAGGCTCAAAGGGGTTGCATAAGTTAAGCAATGCAAACATTCAAATCCCAGGCAGGGGCAGGGTCTCTAAAGGAGGACTGGTGTGAAGCAATCCTTTAAAAATTTACAGAACACAGGGTGAGAAGATAGTGAGGAAGACTTCCCACAGAGAGAAGCATAGAAACAGCTGACAAGTGTACCTTAAGAGTAGCTGGTCTGAGGCCTAGCCCATTAAGATGGACCATATAATCCGAACAGTAGACAATCCAGCAGTATCTGAGAAATATGCTTTAGAACACCAAATGCTGAATCTCTTACATTTGGAGTTATAAGTCTTTCTGGTGGAGGGCTTTCAAGAAGCTGTGAGAATATTCAGAACCCCCTTGGGAAAAGATGCAGATCTGCAAACTCTAACTCTTCAAGAGCCACGCCTTGAGATTGAGAGACTGGAGACTGGGTACCAAATCCTCCCTTGAGAGGATGTTAACAGGTTGTAATTCCTGGGAAGAGACAGGGAAGACTGACTGCTAGGGACAGCAACAGGGGTACCAGGGCTGTCTGGAACAATCTGGAGCAATGATAAACACTTTGCAAGGTTGAGACCTTATTTTGACTAAAACTTTGAACAGGAGTGGGAAAGGAGGAAGGCATACAGAAACTCCTTTCCAATTCAGAATCAGGGCATCCAGGAACTGAGCCCAAGACCGGAGGTCTGCAACAAAAGAGAGGAGTTGGTTGATTGTCTGGAGCTGCAAGAGATCTACCCTGGAGTGCCTCACCTTGAAAAATCACCTTCAAGACCAGAGAGGTCCAGGGACCATCGTGATGGCCCTGAGAAATCCTGCTCAGTGCATCTGCTAGCACATTGTCCTTGCCTGGAAGGTGAACTGCTACCAGAGAGGTCTGCAGGAATAAGCCAGGGACCACAACTTCATGGCTTCCATGCACAAGGCCGTGGACCGAGTGCCTCCTGCTTGTTGATGCTACATGGTGGTGGTGTTGTCCGTTCTGACCTGAACCACCTTGTTCTGTACTGATTGAGAAAAGCTTTCAGGGCCAGAAAAACTGCCCTGAGCTCCGAGGAGATTGATATGGAGAAGGGATTCTTGGGGGACCACAGACCATGGGCAGTGAGGGCCCCAGATGGGCCCCCAGCCCAGAACAGAAGCGTCCGTGGTAAGGACCACTGAACAAGGCTGAGTGGCAAAAGGACACCTTGTCTTAAATTGTCCTGATACTGCCACCATTGGAGGGCTTGGATCAAGGTCAGAGTCACTGGGATCAGTTTGGTAAGGGAATCTTTCCTCTGAGACCAAAAAGCTCTCAGATGGAACTGAATATCCTCATCTGGAATCTTGCCCTTGGACCACTGCTGAAGCTGCCATGTGGCCCAAGAGCTGTAGGAAATGCCTTGCTGGTTGAGATACCTGAAGGCTGAAGGAAGAAGCTAGTTCCATAAGAGCCCTTACCCTTTCTAGAGGAAGAAAGGCTCTTGTCTGAGTGTGTCCAGTTCTGCCCCTATAAAGGTAAGAAGCTGGACTGGTTAGGAAGTACCTGGAGTATAATCCCTTTCCCTGTGTGGGGTAGAACCCTTTCTATGGCTCTGAGAGCCAAGAGGAAGAAACCTCTGCCTCTAGGGCAAGGGCCTCTGAAGGATTTGCAGGTGGAAAGGATCTGGTTCTCATCTTGGGCAATTGTTTGAAGCTGAGAACCAGTCTCTGGCTTACTACTTTCAGGACCCATTTGTCTGATGTTAAAGACATCCCGTCCTGGACAAAGTAAGCCAGCCTGCCCCCACGGGTGGTGGAGAATCGGCCTGGGCAAACCCATCAGGGTGCCTGTTTGGCAGGGGCTTTAGGCTGAGGGGGGTAGCAGGCCTGCTTGTACCCCGCCTGCCTCTCCCTCTGAAAGAACCCCCTCTGAGTAAAGGGGAAGAGGAGGCCTGGGCTTGGTAGAAAGGCCTATGAAAAGGCCTGCCCCTGCCCCTGGGATGTTGCCTCTGAGGAGTGGCTTGCCTTCTTGGCCTGGGCACCCTATAGGTGGTCCTGTACTCATCCATTTTCTTTCATGTAGTTCTCTGTCTGCTCCCCAAACAGAGAATTACCAATAACAGAAAAATCCATTGCCTTAGCCTGGGTATCCTGTGACAGGCTAGTACATCTGAGCCAAGCCATCCCAAAGGGCCACAGATGTAGCCATGACTCTAGATGAAACATCATTGGAGTCCACTGCAGCATGAAATTGCACCTTGATGCCTCAATACCATCTGCAGCCACCTGCTCCAGCTCCTGGCAAGCTGGTGGGGACCTGTTTAGCTAGAGCCATCACAGTGTCCCATCTAGACTTTTGGTATCTAGCTGTGTAGGCCATATAATTAGCCTGCCTGAGTCCCAAAGATGCTGCCATGTACTGTTTCTTTGCCATGGCATCAATCCTCCTGGAGTCCTTATCTGGGGGTGTGAAGCCAAGGGTATATTTGCCCTATCACAGGAAAGCAGCCTGCACTACCCCAACATGGCTGCATTGTGGTAAGGAACTCAGTATCTGAGTCTGACAGAGTATACCTCTTGTCCATTCTCTTGTCCACAGGAGGTATAGAATTAGGAGTCTTTAAAATTTTATTGTCTGTTTCCCAAAGGACTTATGAAGGAATAGACAGCCTCCTGAACTCTGGGATATCCATCATCTCAACATAGTCAGGCTCCTCCTGATCGCTCACAGCTCTTCCATAGAAGCTGAAGAGTTTCAGCCACTTTTGTAGAACATAAATGGAAGGGGACCCAGAAAGCCTAGGAGGAGAAACCCCTGAAGATCTGTCTGGGAGATGTCCGGTCACTGGGCACATCCAGACTTCGTCATATCACCATCACTATCCTCATACTCTTCCTCCTCCTCCGGTTCATAAAAATTCTAAATTATAATCTGGAACCGGGAACCAAACCAAACCGAGCCCCTTCCGATGGTGCCGGTTCGATCGAATTCCGGGTTAGCGATTGAACAATCCTTATCGCTTTGGCTATTTCATCAGCGTCAGAGAAAGAAGTTGTGGATCCGCACCGGCTGATTTATCCTTCTTTTCTTTTAGCCAGAACCGACTCCTCAGAGTCGGTTCTCTTTACCTGAAGAAGTTTCGCCCTGGTCAGAGGGCTGCCTTCAGGTTGGTTGGAACCGAACCGGCTGGCCATCCGGGTCAGCGGACTTCTTGGCCTCCTTTCCTGAGCCTACCAACTCTCTTTTCCAGGGTAGCTACAGGAAAATTATTGCAAATCTGGCAGTCTGAACAGAGGTGGTCAAACCCCAGACAATAAGACAGGTGGTGTGGGGTCAGCCTTAGCAAAGGCTTCCCCACACACACTACAGTGTTGAAACCCAGTGGGCCAGGTTTTCTTTTTGGGTTTCTCAGACATGGCCAGTCCTAACAAAATTTTACCCTTTTTCGGCAATCCGCCAGGCAAGACACCCTTATCGGTTCCTGACCGTTACAGGTCGTGGAAAAACCATAACGAAATCGTTTTTTTTTTAGAACCGATAAGGACCGTTACCACACTCTAAATGTAGAATAAACTTTTTGAACAAACCTGATTGGTTCAAACAGAACCAATCCTACGTTTACAAGTTCCACACAGAAGAACAAGAAAATAAACCTATCCAGTACTCACCATACCACAGACAGAGACTGAACCCGACAGGTTAACGATTAAATGGTCAAAACCAAGGAAAATGCACTTTAACCGACAAACTTGAACTGAGCCAAAGGAGAAATCTCCGGAGTGACTGTTCAGTGGTAGCGGATGAAATCTGGCCAGTTTGACTTTAAACAGCAAGAGACAGAGTCTCAACCGAGCTCGACTCAGCGTCCCATGCCTGGCATGGAAAGTTAACTCTTTTCATCTCGGGGCAGTTCAAAGGTTGGACATCTACATATGTCAGAATACAGCAAAACTTCATGTTGTTTGAAGAGCCCTTGCCCTTTCTAGAGGAAGAAAGGCTCTTGCTCTGACTGTGTCCAGTTCTGCCTATAAAAAGTAAGAAGCTGGACTGGTTCGAGAACTGACTTGGGAAGGCTGAAGAAAACCTAGAGGAGTGAGCACTTGCTGGGTCACTTGCAGGTGAGACCTGACTTGGTCTGGAGATGGCCCACTATAAGCCAAATCGCCTAGATATGGAAAATGGAAATCTTTTGCCTTCTGAAAGGCAACTACTACTGCTGGCACCTTTGTGAAACCCTTGGGGGCTGAAATTAGGCCAAAGGGCAATGCTCTGAACTGATCAGTGGCCTGAGGGCAACTCACAACCTGGAGGTACTTTCTTTGGGCACCTGACGGAATGTGAAAAGAAAGATTTTGAGGTCCAGGAGGCTAACCAGTCTCCTGGCCTTAGAGAGGAAGGATTATTCCCAGAGTTGCCATCTTGAACTTTGGTTTTAAAAGATGTTTGTTTAGATATCTTGGGTCTAGGATGGGTTACCTACCCTGTCTCTTTTGGGGTCCGAAGTACCTGGAGTACAGCCCTTGCCCCAGTGTAGGGTTGGTACTCTCTCTATGGCTCTTAAGGCCAGAAGAGAAGAAACCTGCTCTGCCTCTAGGGCAAGGGTTTCAAGAAGATTTACACAGGTGGAAAAAGATCTGGCTCTCATCTTTGGAAATTTCTTGAGCTGAGGAGACAGTCCCTGTTACCACTTCCAGGACCCACCTGTCTGATGTACAGACATCCAGTCCTGGACAAAGTAAGCCATGCCCCCTACTGGAATAGGAGAGTCGACCGGGCAGGCCCATCAGGGTGTCTGCTTGGCAGGGGCTTTAGGCTGAGGAGTGGATGCAGCCCTGCTCATCCCCTTCTGCCTCTCCCTCTGAAGAACCCCTCTGTGAAAAGGAAGAAGAGGCCCGTGTGGTAAAAGGCCTTTGAAAAGGCCTGCCCCTACACTGCTTGCCTTTGAGGAGTTGCCTGCCTCTCCTTGGCCTGAGCACTCCTGTATGTGGTTCTGTACTCGTCCATTTTCTTCATGTAATTCTCTGACTGCTCCCCAAACAGAGAATACCCACTACAGGAAAATCCATGGCTTTAGCCTGGGTATCCTACGAGAGCTAGTACATCTGAGCCAATCCATTTTACGAAGAGCCACAGATGTAGCCATGACTCTTGATGACACATCATTAGAGTCTACAGCAATGAAACTGAACTTTAGATGCCTCAATCACATCTGCAGCCACCGCCTCAGCTCCTTGGCTAGCTGTGAGGGAGGCCTGTTTAGCTAGTGCCAGTACAGTGTCCCACCTGGACTTCTGGTACCTAGGCTGTTAGACCATATAATTAGCCTATCTGAGTCCCAGGAAGATGCCATGCAGCTTATTTGCCATGGCCATCCACCTTCCTAGAGTCTTGTCTGTGGGGTGTGAAGCCAAGGGAATGCTTTGCCTTTATCACAGGCAGCAGCCTGCACAACCCCAACATGGCTTCATTGGTGGTATAAAACTCTGTTTCTGAGCCTGAGAGTGTATACCTCATGTCCATTCTTCTGTCCAGAGGAGGTATAGAATTGGAAGACTTCAGAATTTTTTGTGTCTGTTTCCCAAAAGATTTGTGGAGGGAACAGACAGCTCCTGGACTCTGGGATGTCCATCATTTCTACATAATCAGGCTCCTCCTGATCCTCTATTGCCTCTTCCATAGGAAGTTGGAGAGTCTCAGCCACCTTTCTGTAGAACATAAAGTGGGAAGGGGACTCAGAGCCTAGGAGGATACACCTGAAGGTCTGTCTGGGAGCTGTCCCGTTTTCACAGGCACATCTAGACTTTCACCATCACCATCATCATCATCAAATTCCTTCCTCAAACTCCGGTTCACAAAATTCTTCTAAGTATAATCATAAGCGAGGAACCGACCGAACCGAGCACCTGCCAAAGGTGCGGATCGGTCAGAAGTCGAGCGAAGCGATTCCACAATCGAATCGCTCTGGCTATTTCTTCGGCGGTGGAACATGGACTTCTGGATCCAGAACCAGGCGATTTTTCTTTGTCTTTCTTTTTGCCGAACTGACCCTCGGGATCGGCTCTCCTTTTGCCTGAAGAAGTATCACTCTAGTCAGAGGGCACTCCTTCTGGTCATGCGGTCAGAACCGAACGGGCTGGCCATCGGGTCAACTGACTTCTCGGCCTCCTTTTCCCTCAGTCTACCTAATCTCTCTTCCCAGGTAGATTGAGAAAATTTGCAAATTTGTCAGTCTGAATGAGGTGGTCAAACTCAGACAATAAACACAGGTGGAGTGTGGGATCGGCCTTAGGAACCTCCCCACACTCACTGCAGTCATTGAAACCCAGTGGGCCCAGTTTTTCTTGGGTTTCTCAGACACGACCAACCTAACCAAACTTACACTTTATTCTGCAACTGCAGAGCAAGACTCCTTATAGGTTCCTAACGTGTCACAGAGTCTTTGAAAAAACATTTCAAACAAATTTTTTTTTTTTTTTTTAAAGCCGATAAGAACCGGTAACACACTAAGATTTACAAGACCAAAATAATGATCGGTTCGGCCAAACCGATCCACATTTTTTTTTTTACAAGTTCCACACAGAAACACAGCACAAAACTATCTAGTACTCACAATACCCAGACAGAGACTGAACCGAGTTATCCAAACTTTTTCAGTTGGAAACCGAAAAAATACAGGTTACCACCTATAACAGGAGTTCTAGGAATGGTATATGTTGTCATCCACACTGTCTGCAGGTTACCCGCCACTTTAAATCCGCGGAATGTCTTCAAGCTGGCTCCTCCACCACCCGGTGGTAAAACTCGGCCCGCCCCACAACCAGATCTAGCCCCTGGAAGCCCAGGTTGTGCGTCGAGCCGGGAGGTTGGGTGGAGTCGTGTGGATGAACAACATACCATTCCTAGAACTCTGTACAGGTAGTAACCCATTTAGGACATGATATATTCATCCACACTGTCTGGCAGACTCCTAGCAGTTTCAGGAGGAGGAAGGCAAGGCCATAAATTTCTACTTAGAATAAAGACTGAGAACTAAGGCCCCCAAAACCAGCATCCCGGCTGACCTGCCAGTCATGTGGTAGTGGGTAATAAAGATATGTGCCGACTCAGGCAACAGCCCTGCAGGTATCCTGGATAGGACATCCTGGAAGTGAGATGCAGCGGTAGCCAGGTAAATGGCCCATCCTCTGGGAGGCTCATGCCACCAACCTATAGCGAGATCTATGATTGGGTGACCCACCTGCTTATCGTCCGCTTGCCAGGTCTACAGGTGCGTTCAGCGTAGGTGACAAACAGCTGGCTAACCTCTCCTCGAACTTCAGCCATCCGCCCTTTAAAGCTGCTTAGCCTGCTAGGGTCCAAATATGGAGCCATATTCGCCTCCTGAGGTGTGATTCGGTAGAATAATCGTGTGAGTCAACACCTGGTCAAGCAGAACCACACCACCTTCGGAAGGAACTTCGGTGGGCGCAGGACAACCTTTGTCCCTGTGGAAGACCAGATATGAGACTCGATGGAAAGCGCCTGTCTTTCCAGGGTAGCTGCAGGAAATTATTGCAACTGTCAGTCTGAACAGGTGGTCAACCTCAGACATCAATGGTGGTGTGGGGTCAGCCTAGCAAAGGCTTCCCACACACACTACAGTGCTGGAAAACCCAGTGGGCCCGTTTTCTTTTGGGTTTCAGACATGGCCAGTCCTAACAAAACTTACCTTTTTTTCGGCAATCCGCTTGCAAGACACTTTAATGGTTCCTGACCGTTTACGGTCGTGGAAACTATAGGAAACTGCTTGAACCGATATGACCGTTACCACCTAAATGTAGAATAAACTTTTTTTGAATAAACCTGATTGGTTCAAACCAACTAACTTATGCCATAAGTTCCAATAGAAGAACAAGAAAATAACCTGTCCAGTACTCACCATACCACAGACAGAGACTGAACCGATAGGTTAACGATACCCGTCAAACCAAGGAAATGCACTTAACCGGCAAATTTGAACTGACAAAGGAGAAACCGGAGGACTGTTCAGTGAGGCGGAGTAAAGAATCTGACGGTTTGACTTTAAACAGCAAGACAGAGTCTCAACCGAGCTCGAGCTCAGCTCCATGCCTGGCTGGAGTTAACCTTTCATCTCCGCAGTTCAAAGGTTGGACATCACTACATGTCAACACAGCAAAACTTCATGTTGTTTGCAGAGCCTTGCCCTTCTAGAGGAAGAAAGGCTCTTGTTTGACTGTGTCCAGTTCTGCCCCTATGTGGGGCAGTTGGACTGGTTGAGAACTGACTTGGGTTATTGGAGAAGAAACTCAGAGAGAAGTGAGCACTTGCTGGGTCACTGGGTGGTGGTGAGACCTTTTGACTTGGTCTGAGACTGGGCCCACTATAAGCCAATCATTCTAGATATGGAAAATGGAAATCTTTGCCTCTTAGAAAGGCAACTACTACTGCTAGGTACTTGTGAAACCCTTGGGGCTGAAATTAGGCCAAAGGGCATTGCTCTGAACTGATAGTGCCTGAGGCAACTCAACCTGAGGTACTTCTTTGGGAGCACCTGACGGAATGTGGTGTACATCTTTGAGGTCCAGGAGTTAATCAGTCTCCTGGCCTAGAGAGGGAAGGATTATTCTAGAGTTGCTATCTTGAACTTTGGTTTTAAAAGATGTTTGTTTTGGTATTCTTGTCTAGATGCTGCTACCCCTGTCTTTGGGGTCCTAAGTACCTGAGTACAGCCTTGCCCCAAAGTGTAGGTTGGTACTCTCTATGGCTCTTAAGGGGCTAGAAGAGAAGAAACCTCTGCCTCTAGGGCAAGGGTTTCAAGAGATTTGTAGGAAGATTCGGCTCTCATCTTTGGAAATTTCTTGCTGAGAATCAGTCCTGGCTTACTACCTCCAGGACCCACCTGTCTGATGTGCTATGACATCCAGTCCTGGCAAAGTAAGCCAGCCTGCCCCTACTGGCTAGGGAGCCGACCGGCAGGCCCATCAGGTGTCTGCTTGGCAGGGGCTTTAGGCTGGGCTGAGGAGTGGATGCAGCCCTGCTCATCCCCTTCTGCCTCTCTCCTCCCTCTGAAGAACCCCTCTGTGAAAAGCGGGGAAGAAGAGGCCTGCTTGGTAAAAAGGCCTTGAAAAGGCCTGCCCTACACTGCTGCCTTTGAGGAGTTGCCTGCCTCCTTGGCCTGAGCACTCCTGCATGTGGTTCTACTCCCATTTTCTTCCATGTAATTCTCTGACCCCCAAACAGAGAATTACCACTACAGGAAAATCCATGTTTTTAGCCTGTATCCTGTGAGGTTAGTACATCTGAGCCAACCATTTTCTTAAGAGCCATGATGTAGCATGACTTGATGACACATCATTAGAGTCTACAGCAGCATGAAACTGAACTTTAGATGCCCCACCACATCTGGCAGCCACCGCCTCCAGCCCTTGGCGGGCTGGAGGGAGGCCTGTTTGCTAGTGCCAGTATCCACCTGGTCTTCTGGTACTGGCTGTCTAGGCCCTCCTTCGATCCCAGGAAGATGCTGCTGGGCCAGCTTATTTGTTATGGCCATCCACCTTCCTAGAGTCTTTGTCTGTGGGGTGTGAAGCCAAGGGAACGTTTGCCTATCACAGGCAGCAGCCTGCACAACCCCAATATGGCTTCATTGGTGGTATAAACCTGTTTCTGAGCCTGAGAGTATACTCTATGTCCATTCTTCTGTCCAGAGGAGGTATAGAATTGAAGATTTAGACTTTTTGTGTTTGTTTCCCAAAAGATTTGTGGAGGGGGAACAGATGGTCTCCTGACTCTGGGATGTCCATCATTCTACATATTCAGGCTCCTCCTGATCCTCTACCTCTTCCAGGAAGTTGAGAGTCTCAATCTTCTGTAGAAATACAAGTGGGAAGGGACCCAAAGCCTAGGAGGATACACCCAGTTCTGTCTGGGGAGCGTCCGGTTTTCACAGGCACATCTAGATTTCACCATCA
Organism: Neoceratodus forsteri; assembly: GCA_016271365.2. NCBI lineage: Eukaryota > Metazoa > Chordata > Ceratodontiformes > Ceratodontidae > Neoceratodus > Neoceratodus forsteri. Next base: position 19,831,465 of record JADMNL010000039.1, on the reverse strand, counting down.
CCATCATTATCATCAAATTCCTTCTCCTCAAACTCCGTCTGTAAAATTCTTCCTAAGTATAATCATAAACTGGGAACTGATCAACCGGCACCCGCCAGCATGGATCGTCAGATCGCTTGCCATTCACAACCGAATCGCCTGGCTATTTCTTCGTGGTCGGAACATGGACTTCTTGATCCGAACCAGACGATTTTCTTGTGCTTTTTTTTGTGGAATTGACCTCTGGATCGGGTTTCCTTTGCCTGAAGAAGTATCACTTAGTCAGAGGCATTCTTCTGCGGTCAGAACCGAACCGGGTGGCTATCCGGCTTGACTGCCTCCTTTTCTTCAGTCTACTCTCTCTTCCCAGGTAGATTTGGGAAAATTCTGCAAATTTGTCATCTTAACCGAGGTGGTCAACTCAGACAACATAGGTGGTGTGGCCCTTAAAAGACCTCCTCACCTCCTGTAGGTTGGAACCCAGTGGCCCAGTTTTTGGCTTCGACGCTGATCCCAACCAAACTTATCTTTATTCTGCAACTGCCAAGACTCTTTATCGTCTTTATCGTGTCGGTCTCTTTGAAAAACATTTCAAACCAAATTTTTTTTTTTTTTTTAAGAGCCGATAAGAACCGTAACCACTACATTTACACAAGAATAAACAATGATCGGTTCGCGGAACTGATCCACATTTTTACAAGTTCCACACAGAAACACAGTACAAAAACTATCTAGTACTCACAATACCACAGACAGAGACTGAACCGAAAGTTATGCGGAAACTTTTTTTTTCAGTTGGAATGAAAAATACAGGTTACTCTTCGTACAGGAGTTCTAGGAATGGTATATGGTTCATCCACACTGTCTGGCAGGTTACCTGCCACTTAAATCTTGCCGAATGTTCCTTAAGTTGGCTCTTCCACCCACCCGGTGGTAAAACCTCCTCGGCCCGCCCATAACGCCAGATCTAGCTCGGCTGCAGGTTGTGCTCCGGGTTGAGGTGGTGGTGATGAACAATATACTATCTAGAACTCCTAAGTATTAACCTGTATTTCTGGACATGGATATGTTATTCATCCACATCGTTTGTCAGACTCCAGCAGCTCCAGGAGGAGGAAGCAAGCCACCCCTACTTAGGGCTAAGACTGGAGAAGGCGTCCAAACCAGCATCCCGGCTGCGACCTGGGCCCATGTGGTGGGTAATAAAGATGAGGCCGACTCCAGGGTAGCAGCCCTGGGAGGCATGTCCTGATAGGGACATCCCTGAAGTAGCCACCCCATGCGAGCGTGTATGGTGAAATGATTTTATCCTCCTGGGAGGCATCTCATGCCCGCCAACCTATAGATCTATGCGTTGGGTGACCCACCTGCTTATCGGTCCGCTATTGCAGGTCTGCTTGTAAGCGGCTCAGCGAGGGTGACAAACAGCGGCTAACCCTCTCCTCGGTCTCAGCCATCCGCCTCCTTAGTAAGCGAGCGCCTGCTAGGGTCCAAATATGGAGCCTATATTCGGCCTCCGTGGTGTATCTGGGTAGAACACTGCAGAGTCACCTGGTCAGGAAACTACACCACCTTCGGAAGGAACTTGGGTAGCTAGGACAACCTTGTCCCTGTGGGAAGACCAGATAAGGAGATTCGATGGAGTGCGTTTTGAGTTTCCTCCCATCCTCCTGGTTGACGGATAGCCACAAAGTACATAGCCTTCCACAACAGGTGGGAGATATCGGGACCTGTGCATTGGTTCAATGGCTTTGCCGGTGAGCTTGGCTAATACCAGCAATAGATCCCACAGAGCTGGAGGTTCTCGCGACTGGAGGGAATGATCAAGGCCTTTGAAAGTGCCAGACCACCTTCTCCTGCGCTGCTGACAGCTCGCCCGCGCCCAGTAAGCAGAGATGGCTGCCATGTGCACCTTAAGGGTCGTCGACTGCCCCCTGTTGAAAAGGACCACAGGTGTCCAGAATGCTTGCCATGAACAGGAGGAAAGGGTCCAGGCCCTTTCCCTGACTACAAATGGAGAATCTCTTTCCATTTGAAGGCATAGCATTTTCTGGTCGACTTCTTGCTGACACCTCAACCGGATGCTGAGGACCTGGGCCGGAAAGACCCAAGGCCTGGAACTCTAGCCAGGAACCAGGGCGTGCAGGGTGCAGGGATTGAATCCCAATGGAATACCTTCCCTGATGACTGAGATCAAGTCCAGGCGGGGCTGGAAGCCTCAGAAGCCTGGAGTTGAGATCGAGGATCTGATACTAGAATTGGCAGGGCCACTGGGGCTACTAGAATCACCTGCGCCTTTGTCCTTTCCTCACCTTGAGAAGCAATCTTGTGGATCAAGGGAAATGGGGAAAGGGCGAGAAGAGGTCCGGGGTCCACTGGCCTTGAGAAGGCATCCCCCTGCAGTGAGCCCTGCTGAGGGGGGTGGGCATGAAAGTCTCAGCTTCGCATTCTCCCTGGAGGCAAAGAGGTCCGCCTGAGGCGTGCCCCAGTGGGAGAAGAGATCTTGTACTACCTCCGGCAGGAGAGACCACTCGTGAGACGCAGCCCCTATCCGGCTTAGGGCATCGGCCAGGGTGTTGGAGGCTCCTGACACGTGAATGGCTAGGAGATCCGCCTCCAGGCTGCGCACGAGACCATATGAGGAGAGCTTCCTTGCATAACAGCATGGAGCGCGTCCCACCTTGGCGGTTTAGGTAGTACATGGTCGTGGTATTGTCCATCTGGACCTGAACCACTTGACCCTGTAGAAACGGAGCGAAGGCGGTGAGAGCTAAGCGGACCGCTCGGAGCTCCAGCAGGTTGATATGGCATCGGGACTCCCGAGGGGACCAGAGGCCGTGCGCTCTGTGCTCCCCCAGATGGGCACCCCAACCCATCAGAGATGCGGCGGTCGATAGAGAGACCGTCGGCTCGGGGCGGACAACGGGGATGCCCTCGTGCAGATGTGCCGGAACGGTCCACCACTGGAGAGCGTTCCACATTTCCTGGGTCACTGTCACCAAATGATCCAATGGATCGTGGAGTGCCAGACCACTGGCTGGCCAGTCCCCATTGAAGGGGCACTACACCCACGGGCCCAATGGACCACGCCACAGGCCGCCATGAGGCCCAGGAGGAGCAGGAGTCCCGGTAGGGCACTGCCCAACCAGAAATGATTGGGCAAGGAGGAAGAACCTCGGCTCTGTCCGCCTGTGAGCCGAGCTCTGGCTCCGAAGAGAGCCGAGCCTGCCCCGGCGAAGTGCATCACCTGCTTCGGGCACGAAGTTCCGGGACTTGGCCTCGCTTGAAGGAGGCCAATCTGAGAGCAAACCTGGAGGGCCAGATCTCTGGACCGGCTCCACCTCCGCTCTGGAGGGGCTGCAAACAGCCAGTCGACCAGATAGAGGTACACCCGACTTCCGTTCAAGCCAAGAGGAATGCTGTCACCACTGCCATGCATTTGGTGAAGACCCTGGGAGCTAGAGAGAGGCCGAAGGGCATGGCCTGGAACTGGTAAAGAGATCCCTCCGCTCTGAAGCGGAGGAATCTCTGATGAGACGGACGGATCGGGACGAGAAGAACTCATCCTGGAGGTCCAGGGAACAAAACCACACGCCTAGTTCCAAGGATGGGATTATCTGAGCCAGAGTGACCATCCTGAAGGTCCGAGACCTTAGGAACCTGTTCAGGTTGTGCAGGTCGAGAATGGGGCGCCAGCCCCCCCATCCGTTTTGGGACCAGGAAATACCTGGACACAAACCCCGGGTCTGGAGGAGGATCCGTCACCTTCCTGATCACCTCTTTCTCGAGGATGCAGGGCAATATCGGCTTGGCGGGCCGACAGCGACGCTTTGGACCCCGTGGCCCCCCGGGGGGCGACGTCTCGAAAGGGAGGGGTCTGCTCGAATTCCAGAGGCAGGCCCTTTCCTACCACCTCCAACACCCAACAGTCCGTGGTGATAGCGGACCAGGCAGAAAGGAAGTGGTGGAGCCGTCCCCCCACGGGGAGAACCCAGGGAAGGATGACGAGGTTGGGGGCGACACCCCTCAACCCATCACTGGGCAGGCATGGAGGAGGGACCAGCCGAGGGCCCTCCTGGGCCTTTACCTCCTTGCTTCCCATTGAAGGAAGCCGCTGGCTTGGGTTTGGGATGCCAAGCACGAACCTGCTGGCCCTTGTGCTGGTGCTGTTGGGCCGGTCGTGCCACAGGGGCCGAAGGACGAAAGGACTTACGCTGCTGTTGCCAGCGGCCTTTGTCCCTCTGGGCAGAGGTGACTGAGTCCAGAGTGGCGTTGGACTTTTCGATCCGCTGGAGGTGTCCCCACCCAGGGCCGAAGAGGTCAGTCCCCGAGAAGGGGACGTCTGCCAACTTGTGCTGGGTATCCGCCGTGAAGGTGGATATCCTCAGCCACGCCCTGCGGCGCATGGCCACCGCGGCTGCTACTGACCTGGCACAGGAATCACCTATGTCCAGAGCAGTCTGAAGCTGCTGCTTAGCCACCACCCTACCCTGGTCCTGCACCTGCCGGACCGTGGTCCGCAGGTCGGCCGCGAGATGAGGGATCACCTTATCCAGGGAGCCCATGAGGGCATGGGAGAAGTGTGTCATCAGCACGGCTGAGCTGGCCTGTCGGAGGCCGAGGGAGGATGCAGCGTACACCTTGCGCCCGGCATAGTCCAGCCTTTTGGACTCTTTGTCGGGGGGCCTATCCACGTCCCGAGCGTTTCCGGAACGCCGGAAGACGCATCGGTGACTAACCCCGGCAGAGGGGTGCTCAGAAACCGGGCAAAGAGCCAGTAGGGACCGAGATACTTCCTGGCCATCCTGGCCGAGGGCGCAGGACAGGAAGCAGGCCGCTGCCAGCTCCAAGGCTGGGCCGACAATGGCCTCAGCCACAGGGAAAACTTCCTGGGTGAATCCTCGGGTCTGTATCTCCATGATATCGGCCTGCTTTGGACACGGGCTCGAGCTGCATCCCGGTAGACTCCGAGATGAGCCGAAGCAGACCCATGAAGGATGATGGGCTATCATCCAGAGACTGGCCCCCGGAGGACTCCAGGCCGACCCACCTGGGGAACAGGGAGGAGTCGTCATCAGACTCCGAAGAGTCTGCGAAGAGCTGCCTCAGGCCTGAGCCACCCTCCACCTGCCGAGGACGGTCGGGAGTGAGGGTGACCGACAACCTGTGGGGCAGGCCGTGACCCGACCGAGGTTCCACCACAATCGGTGGGGCAGCTAGATTTGGCCGAACAACTGGCCCAGAAATGGGCATCTCGACTGCGGCGAGCGGTTGCTTCGGCCGTTCGGGCGACAGCCACTTGATGGCCGGGGGATGAATCGTAGTCGACTTACTGCCGGACAACAGTAACTGCTGCCACATAAGCTCCCCGTAATGCCGACGCAGTCTGCGTCGAAGCCTCTCCTCATCCGAGGAGGAGGACGAGGAGGAGCGGTGTCGCCACTTACTTCGGTGCTGAGACAGAGACCGCCGATGTCGGCAGGAGCGGCTTGACCGAGATGAAGTCCAAGACTGAGACCGAGACCCACGGTGAAACCGAGGGTGGGCCTGGGAAGGGGCGGGGGAAACCCGCTCTTCCCTCGGCTCGGACACTTTAACCGGGGACTGCTGCCCCGAAGGCACAGGCAGATCCTCGGTCTCCACCGGGGAAACCAGCGAAGAGGGGTTGTCGGCTCTACCAGTCGACCACCCGGCCGACGGGTCGAGGAATATCTCGACTGCATCAAAGGGTGTCCCAGCAGGCTGGCCTGACAGGGACGCCGTGAAGCCAGCGGCCTGAGCCGCAACCTCGACCGAAGTCGACGGTCGGCTGTCCGGGGAAGGAGACCTCTCCCGCTCCCATGAACGCCGACGATGGGACTTACCCTTCAACTCCCTCTTCTTGGGACGAGAGGAATGTCCCGATGGCCCCTCTCCCTTCATGGAAAGGGACTGGCGAAGCTCCTTGAACGAAGCCGAATAAGAGGAACTCAGAGAGAGCGGGATAAACGCTGCGACTGAGGAGGAGGAAGATGCGGCCTGGGTCGCCTCCTCCTCGAGGGTGATCATGTGCTCGAGCTGCTCAGCCGAGCCAGCCACCGCGGACACCACCAACGAGCCTCTTTGGATTTTACCGGCGGGTAACACTTCTCGGGGCGCCCGAGCTTCAATCGGGCAGCGCGATCCTCCAGGACATTGGCCGAATAGGAGCGGCACAACTCGCAGACCTGCAGGTCGTGGTCTAGGCCGAGGCAGTAGACGCACGTGGAGTACGGATCCGTCCTGGACATCTTCTGCCCGCCAGGGCGCCTCCAAAAGCCGGGAATCAATTTGTCCATCGCAGGTGCAAGGGATAAGAAGACCGAAGTTTAGAAAACTTCAAAACTAGTTTCGAACGAACCGAAGAGTTAGGATCCAGTCTAAAATGCAGAGCGCTAAGGAAGGAACCTGAGCTTCCAAGCGGTAAGGAAGATCTGGCGTCATGGGGTGGAGCCAAGAGTTTTACCACCCGGGTGGGTGACAGGAGCCAGCTTGAAGACCTTCTGGCAAGATTTAAAGCGGCAAGGAACCTACCAGACAGTGTGGATAAACAACATATCCATGTCCCTAGAAACCACATTTAAACCGACTTTCGAACCGAGCTGAAGGAGAAATCTCCGGAGCGACTGTTCAGTGAGGTGGAGTAAAGAATCTGACGGTTAGCGTTAAAAGGTAAACAGACAGAGACATCAACCGAGCTCGAGCTCAGCATTCTACGCTCTGCACAGAAATGTTAACCCTTTGTTCTCCGGGGCAGTTTAAAGGCTGGGGCTAACTGCACTTGTCAGAATACAGCAAGACTTCAAGTTGTTTGAAACTGATCTTAGTGAGAGAGTACAGAGACAGGCCACTAGGTTAATTCCCAGTTTGTCAAACATACCCTGTTCTACTATGCTGCAAAACCTTCATTTAATGCCACTAGAAGTTAGAAGACAAAGAGGGGACTGTTTACTTTTCCACAACATAAATGATGAATGATTGTGGCGTTAAACCTGATACCGGAGGACAAAACTTAAGATCCCATAACAACAAAATCGAACTCCCAATGACAAACACTAAAAGTCGTGACAACTTCTTCATCATGAGATCCATGGCAGTTTGGAATAAACTCCCCAAAAATATTGTGACCATTACAGATTTTAACAAATTCAAGAAAGCACTTGATAATTATCTGGACTACTGAAATCAGCCCTACACGGTGTAGGGGGATGGACTAGATGGGCCTCTGTCTAATTCCATCCCGTTTTACAAAGTACAAAGTGTGTGACGTCTGGATGTACGAAGGGGGTGCACGCACAACATAGACGCGTGAATGGCACGCTGAGGCTAGAGAAGCCTCTTGGAGAAGGAACGCATGCCCAATGGTCAGAAAATGGCAGAAAAATAGCAAGAAGCTGCGCGGCTCAAATGGAGCCTAGAAAGCCACCAAACCACCTAAAGGGCAGAAAAAAATGGACTATTAACCCACCAGCATTTTTTTTTTTATTTGACTGAGGAAAACTAAAGGGGAAATATCCCTGTAAGGCAGAGAGCTAATTTAAAAGGAGAATGTCCCTTCAAAGAGTAGCAAAAAAACACCTGACAGGCAAACACAACCAAGAGAGACCCTAAAAACTGTGGGGGAAGGGAGGGGACCGACGCCTTGAGACAGAGGAGTGTCCCAGACTAACCCCCCCCCAAGAAAAAGAAAAAACAGGCACTTAACTGAGGCACCTTTTTTTTTTTTGTTTGTTTATACAGAAATCAGGAACCTGCTGAATATACACACCCCTAAAGTATGTGGCAGATATGGCCCCCACTCCAAACACATGCAGTGGAAATGGGAAGAGCAGGTTAGCCAATTTGAAAGCCGCACCTTAAGGACGTTCCTTGGTGTTTAGCAACCCCATGTCAATGGCGTCATTTTTTGCCCAGTACATGATGGTCATCTAAACATTTAAAATCCACAACAAAAAACTATGGGTTGCCATGCTTGTTTTTAAGTTACATGGGTGAGATTTATTCTCTCTTTATGGAAAAAATCCAGAAGGGGGTCACATTATTTTATGTGGTCATAACATCAATATTTTAGACGTCAACATGAGTGTGAAAGAAAATGTGAAACAAGGACACATCATTTGTCATGATGCTCGTTTCATTGTTTCCACAGATGCAAAAATAAAGAGTAAATTACCAATACTATGACACCCTCTTGAATGGATACCCCCCCCAAAAAAAAGGGAAGAATATCTGTGCGTTTCTATACATCAAATCATTTTAAACCCATTACATTTTCATCAAACTTACTGATAGATGTAGAATATGGTTACGAATGTAGAAACAGAAATATAGGGGTACCCATGCTTTTTTTGGTTATATCTGCTTTCAAAGTTGCAGTTTCAGATGTGGTCGGCTCAGGAAAAAAATAATTAAAACAGATCCCAATAAAAAATAAAACTTGCAAGAATGCTATTTAAATAATTCAAAAGTATATGAAGAATGGCAAGGACTTCAACATAAAATAAACGGTGTAACCAAAGACAGACAGAAATTTAGGTAAAGAGCTTTGAATGATACCAACTGCTGCATTTGTGGGAACTAATTTCCTTGCTGCCATCCTGTATACATTCTTAGCTGGACATGACATAACAGAATAAATCATTATTCTAATAATGCTTCTATTTATTTATTTAGCTTTTGATGACCGGGTAAGTGCACTAGACAAATCCTGCCTATTTTCAGGCACGACCCGGGGGAGGGGGAATACAGATGAATGCCAACTGACCTTGAACCAGATTAAGCTGTTGGTGGTATTTTTAGTGAATGAGGGAAATTTGGCCAGGACATCGGGGAAATTCCCCTACTCTGTGTAGGTGGAGCCTCTGCTACTGGCTGCCTGATGGCCAGTCTGCACGAAACCCTGGAGGAGATGGATGTTGCGAGTACAGGGGAGGGGGCCTCTTCCCCTGTGCCTGGAGCTACTGAGGCCACAGATGAGGAATTGGCTGTTGCTGACATTTGCGGTAGCACTGTTATGGAAGCTAACGTTGTGGACAGTGTAGTGTCAGAAGGTAGCAAGGAGGTTACCGATTTATTTGTTGCTTCCTCCCTCCTTCGTTCTGCCCTGGAAGAACAGCGAGCGGCATTGTTGCTGAAAGTACAGCAGTTGGACAGTAAAATCACGGCATGCTGTAAGACGTCTATACAGTCGACTATCCCTGGAGCCGCTGCAGCTGGTAAGCCCCTTGCTGACGCTGATGTTACGGCATTCTCTCTGCTCACTTCCGCATTAGCGGTCGATTCGACGGAGGCTGGCAGTTTTTCGACCCAGGACGCGGTGTGCCTACAGCCTGTAACTGTTTCTCCTCACCCTGACCACCGGGTAATGGGGGAGAATGTTTCTAGTCACAGCACTGTCTCCTTCGTACCTGAACAAGTCGAGACTTTGGAACACCAGATTACTGAAAAAGAGGTATTTATTTTTTTCTGCTGATAAAACTCCTGGTTGGAGTAAGTGAGGAGGTGTAACTTTTAAAGGACAAAAACCTGGAACTGACTCATTATCTAAACTTCCTCTGGCGTCGTCTTGGTCTCTGGATAGCGCCCTGGAGAACGCTGGTTGGGAGAAAGGGGAAGGGGGGGTTTGGACACCGGATTCCCAGGACCCTGCATATTTGTTAATGTTGCAGAAGGCAACTATCATGCAGCACTAGACACTTCCTCGAGCTCCAACGAACCCCGGTATTAATTGTGCACATTTGAATTCTGATTCTGTTACTGTAGTTTCTGATGACAATGTTTGTAAACCTGCAGTTACAATTTATGCTTCCTCAATGGGTACAGGGAATGCTAACACTCATGAGGTTATATCCTCTGTTTTACCCTCTGAAGTTAATGTGGAATTAGGGCCTATATCCAAACCTGTATTACAAACTCATGACAGGTCTCCAGCAGATAAACCTGGTAGTTTCAAGTTAGCTGACTTATTTACCTCCAAAGGTGAGCCTGCCCCTAGGCGTAATGCAGTTCGACTCCTCTATAAAGGTGGGTTGGAGGACCCTCCAGATCGTCTATTTATTGCAAGACAACTGCTAAAGGGGTCCATGAAGTTTTCTGCTTCTGAAATATTTGCTTTAATTAATATTGGTAATTATAATTTTGACATTAGCTTTAAACAAGTTTCAAGTCTGGATAAATTCTGGGCTCAGTATGCAATGCTTCAGACCTCCCCCCTTTGGTCTCCTTTTCAAGTTATCCCATTGACAAGACCTGCGGTTAGGAATATCACCATTATTTTTAAGAACGAAGGGGTTAAAGTGGAGGATATCTTATTTTGGTTGAATAAAAGATGTGAGGTACTTAATAGACCTACTCCTATGTTAGATAGTGAGCAAATTTGGGATGGTAGCTGGAGGGTAAGAGTTAAATTATTTTCCACTAATACGGGACCAAAACATTTACCTAGTTTTTTTTATTTAGGTAAGGATAAGGGCCTTATTTATTATGCTGGTCAGCCTAAATCCTGTTTTAAATGTGGCTCACTGAACACACCTAAGTTCAGCTTGTGACATCATGAAATGTAGCCATTGTTTTGAATTTGGTCACTCTTCCAGCGCCTGTTCCAACCCTTTTAAATGTAATTTATGTGATGGTACAGGCCATGCTTACGGCCGTTGTCCTTGGGCTTCGCACAATAGAATTGATTGTCCCTCTCATGAAGGCTTAATTACTATTGCACAGCAACTGCAAGCCAATACTGCTCGTAATGTGGCAAAACCTACTACTACCATAGTATCACAAGTTATGGAAACTCCAGATCTGTCCCCTGATATAGTTACCTTTGTTGAAGCTACTTCCCCCCTTGTCTCAGATCCCACTACAAAATCTGCTGTGAGTGATAAGCTAGATGTTGAGATGCCCCCTCCTCCCTCCCTTACAATTGGCTTCAGATTTAGATTCTTCTGGTTTTACCTCAGTTACCCACAAACGGACTAGGAAAGGTCAGGCTGTGAACAGCCGTGGTAAAGATGTTGTTACTCGTACTTGGCAATCCACAAATAAATTTGCCATTTTAGCTACTGAACTCGCAGATAATGACTCCGGTGGGAATGATACTGACACCTCCTCAATTCGGTCTTGTCCTGAACAGGACAGTAGCACTGAATTAGACCCTATAGCTAAAAGGACCAGACAAAGTCAGAGGAGTAAATCTCCTGTTGGCACTTAAAACAATGGCACTTTTGTCAATCTGTTCTCTTAATGTAAACAGTATTAAGGGTCAAAAGAAATTAGGTGGTATTTTTCTGACTCTTAAAGATCTACATTGTGATATCATTTGTTTGGTTGATACTAGGCTCAAGTCTCATAGCGAGCTACAGCAGGCCTCAAGGGCTTGGATTAATGGACCGTCCTTTTGGTCCTCTGGCCCTGACACCTGTGATGGCATAGGCATCTTATTTTCTAACTCTAATTTTCATGTCTCTAGGTTAGTTGACATTGTACCGGGGACAGCACTGCTGCTTGATTTCACATATTCTAAGGAGCGTTTTCGCCTTGTGGCAGTTTATGCTCCTCAGACCAAAGCCCAACGAGTCTCCTTATTTAACTTAATTAGACCCTATTTACATACTTCCAGATTGATGCTTTTGGTAGCGATTTTAATTGTGGCCTGCAACCAGAAGACAGAGGTCTTAAGACTCTAAAATGTTTTCGTATTCAGTAGCCCTGAAAGATATTGTAAATACAGCCCAGCTTATTGATGCATATAGGCAATGTCATGCTAAAGGAAGCTTTACTTTTTAAAGGGCCTCATGGACTCAGTATAGATTTTATTTTTATCTAAAATCTTGAGGTCTCTCTTGTCGCACTGTTGGGATTGAATTCTCAGATCATGCCGCCTTGTGTGCATCTTTTCATGGAATCTGCACCCGATGTAAAAGAACCGCTATGCTTTAATGACTCCTCTTGGAAGAACCCTCCTTTTTAAAATTATGGCATAAAGAATGGATGGCTAGATTATCTGTCATTGATTTTTATGACACAATCGCTGATTGTGGGAAGATTCCAAATCCTGCTTGAAGATAGCTTTTCAAAATATAGCAGCTGTTTCTAATAACAGGAAATATTTGAAGTATTTAGCTCTTAGACAACAGCTTCAGCATTTGTTGTCACTTGCTGATACTACTCGACATGATTTTAGTGATCAGATTTCCGTTATTTGCGCTCAGATGAGGAAATTGCAGTATGATAGAGCTAGTACTTTGGGACAAGAAGCCAAATTTGGGACTAAGATAGACAAAAAAGGATTAGATCCCTTTAAGGCATGTAAGAGTCGCGTTAACTCTAAATTAATACAGTGTTTGAAGTCTCCTACTGGCACCTTGATTACTTCCCCTGAATCCTTAGTACAACTTGTTGAACAACATATTTTCAACATGTTAGGTAGTAAGCCTGACTGTGAGTCTGCCAAAAACTTTTTGGAATCTCTGCATCTCCCTCAACTTTCTGTTTCTGATCAAGAACACTTTCAGGCTGATATATACAGAGGTTGAAGTTATACAAGCCATTAATAAACTATGTACAATCTGCTCCTGGTTCAGATGGCCTCACGGTAGCGTTTTTTAAAACATTTTCGTCAGAATTGGCTCCTACTTTAACTTTGCTGTACAAAGATTTTGATCTCTGGTCTCTTGCCTAAATCAATGAAGGAGGCTATTCTAATTTTGATTTTTAAAAAGGGAGATGTTACTGATCTAAGTAATTGGCGCCACTCAGTCTTTTAAATGTCGATTATAAAATATTAGCTAAAATTCTTCTAAACAGATTACTTAAAGTTGCTTTTCTTTTAAGTCCTTATCAGACCTGTGGTATCCCTGGCAGGTACCAGCATGACAATCTAATTTTACTACGGGAATTATTTGTGTTGGGGGATAGGAAAATTGTGTCTGGTTGGGTTCTGGGCATAGATCAAGAAAAAGCTTTTGACAGAGTACTTCATGATTTTTTATTCTCTGTACTACAAGCTTTTGGATTCCCAGTTAAATTTCTTTTTTGGATTCAGTCATTGTATACGGATGCGCTTATAATCCCAAATGTTAACGGTTGGTTAGGAAATCCGGTTTCACTAGTTCGTGGTGTCCGGCAGGGCTGCCCTTTAAGCCCAATACTTTATGATTTTTACATTGATACATTGATACGGGCTATTCTACTGTGCCAAGATATTATTGGATTACAAGGACCCCCTTCTGTACCTATGATCAAGCTGTTAGCATACGCTGATGATTTGGTAGTGAGTTGTGAATAGAAGCTCTAAAGAAGACGCACTGGTTCAGATTTTTCACACCTTTGCGTCTGTGTCTGGCTCCAAAGTTAATTTTGATAAAAGCCTGGGGTACCATTAGGCCATTCCATTCTCCCGGCTAGTGGTACTTATGCCGGGATTCCTGTTATGAATGAATCCTTTAAATATTTAGGGGTTTATTTTGGATCAGGTGACATACCTTCCCATAACTGGCTTATTGCTATTAAAAAAGCCGAAGGTTTGACTGCTAGTTGGAAATTGCTTTTAATCGTAAAAAAAAGGTGGTCTTGCTCAAAACCCTTGGTTATACCAATTTTTGTATCTTAGCTATGTTTTCCTCCTCCTTCCGTACTCTTTACTAAATTAAATGGGGTCTTTTTTCAGGGATTCACAGGGGTCACAACAGCAATCAAACGTAATATCAGTAAGACCTATCAGTGAGGGCGGGCTAATATGGTTCACCCTATTGGTTTTTTCTACAGTTTATTTTTTTCCTATAATTTTGGTAAGGCCATTAAACCTGGTGATACTATTTGGAAACCATTCCTTATGTTATGGTTCTCATCGTGCATACTTAATTGGAACCCTGTAAATAAGAATTTTTTTTCTCGTTCCTTAATCATTCCAGTATATGGAAAAGAAAGCTTCAAATTGGCCTTATCCTGGGGTTTCTCCTCGAAAGATTTTTGTACTTTTACCAGGAAAATGATTTATGAACACATATGGCGGAGTGAAGCTTTGGAGCCTGTCGTTTTTCCTTGTTGCCCTGTAAATCGTACTACCTGGGTTGTTCAACAGCTTAATAATCCACGTCTTCCTTCATTTGTCTGGGATATGGTATGGCTAAGTAACCATGGTAAACTGGGAGTCAAGGGAAATCATAAACATAAGGCCCTCAATGCCCGTTTTTGTCCTAGAGAGTCCTGTCATGAAGTTCTTGAAACTCAACAGCATTTGTTTTTGGACTGTCCCTTTTCTAGTGAATTATGGTCGAAATTAGGGGATCTATGGTTTGAACCTTTATTTTATCTCTTAACTTATGATCAGATTATGTTTTGCACTAATGCTGCTTTAAATTCAAAATATCATATTGATACCTTATATGTGGTTTTTGTTGTTATTAGATACTACATCTGGCAAGCACGATGTTTGTTAGTATTACATCAAAAAGTGCTTACTATGAAAGAAGTTCTCAATAATATTTGTCAAGCTTTGAACTCAATTAAGCTGCGTGATTTCCAAACTCTTCCCAGTTCTAAATTTCATCTATTGTGGCAAAATTGTACTTTTTCCTTTACAGACTGTTGATGTTTTTTTTTTGCTCTTTCTTTTGTGTTGCATTAGAGATGATGTATTGTACAGGATGATTGTTTTTTTGTTCTTTGTAATGAAGCCCAAACTTTTCTCAATAAAATACCCCTACTCTTTTCGATAAGTGCCATGGGATCTTTAACATCCACCTGAACTACCACTGATCCAGGCAGATGGGACCTCGGTTTAACGTCTCATCCGAAGGACGGCACCTCAGAAGTGCAGCACCCCTCTCATGCTGCACTACAGTGTCAGTACTGGGATATTAACCCAAGTGCCAGATGTGGGAACTGAACCCACAGCCCTCTGATCTCCCGGCCTCAGAAGCGAGTGTGCTACCTACTGAGCCACTGACACTGATATATGCATTTAATAATGTACTTGTGCCAAAAAACCTTGACAACTTTTTCGAGAGCATCAGAAAAATGGAAATTTGAAACACCAGGGAACATCTTTAACTGGCACAACTGTAATTTTGAGGGGCTCCCTGTTATCAGGTAGCCCCAACCTGTTGTGCAGAACTGCAGCCCCAGAATACTAGAAACTGATTTTTCTTCAAATACAGGATGAGCAACTTTATGTGCAACCACGGTGTTCTGCCACCTCGGGGTTCTGATTCTCACAGACCTCTCAAGCTTCGTTCTCTAGGACTGAGGGAATCAGAACCCCATTGTGGCAGAACACATTGACTGTGCATAATTGTCCATCCAGTATTCTCTATGTAATGACTACCCACTGACAAAGTGGAGCACTACAGAAAATAGGTTACTCACCTGTAACCGTAGTTCTAGTAGTAGTAGTATGCAGTTCACATCCACACACTGGTAGTTCCACTGGCAGTGCGGATTAGTTGGACGTCTTTAAGCTAAGCTCTTCCAACCACCAAGGCGGTATATCCTCCAGCTCTGCCCTGTGATGTCAGATCTTTGCATGCTGGAAGCAGGGGTAAGTGTGCTACCCGCCAGGGGAGACCAGGTGAGTGGTGTGGATATGAACTACATACCACTCCTAGAAAATACAGTTACGCAAGAACTTACCATAACAGTAGATCTTCAAGAGAGGCTCTTGCAGTAGGTAATTACTTGTAGAACTGCGCCCCATGGCGTCAGGACCACATGGAAACTTTTGCTAGCAATGTCCAACGGAGGACTGCCCACCTGACGTCACGTGAAAAAGGTTACCTACTGCAAGTCAGTGTGACACTATATAGTGGGCGGGCCCCATGTCCGCCTTCCAGTTCTCCCACCGGAGACCTCCAACAGGCGAGACAGGAGAATGGGAAAGAGGCTCCTGGAGCCAAGAAAAGGTACAGGGAAAAAGAGCTACAGACTAAAAGGGGGAAGGAGGGTGGGGAAAAAGGTTACCTACTGCAAGAGCCTCTCTCAAAGATTTACTGTTACGGTAAGTTCTTGCGTAACTATACTATCTTACTTCGAGAGGACTCTTGCAGTAGGTAATTACTTGTAGGACTGAGTCCCAAGCAGTAAAAGCCCAATGGATGGGAAAGCATGGGAGGCTGGCACTGAAAAGCTAGTAGGTAGCCAAATACTTAGGACAGGAGTCCTTGCAGGACCGCCAGTTTGAAACCAGCCCTGCGCCTAGAGCAATATTCAAACTGCAGTGTTTTGGGAAAGTGTGGACGAAACTCCAAGTAGCAGCAGCGCAAATTTCTTCGGCAGACACATTTCTGAAACAGGCTGCCGAGGCAGCCATACCCCTGGTAAAATGTCCTTTAACCTGCCCCAGAAGCACTTTACCATATTTCTGGCAACAAAAAACAATGCAATGAGCCAACCATTTGGATAGGCATTGTTTAGAAACTGCCACACCTCCTCTCTTTGGTGCGAAAGAAACAAAAAGCTGATCCGTCTTTCGGACATCTTTTGTCCTGTTTATGTAATAACGTAAAATTCTGTGAACGTCTAACGTGTGCAGAATGGCCACCCCTGATTAGTATGCTCAGGGTAATACACCGGCAGCTGAAGAGACTGATTCAAGGTAGTTTCTGAAATAACTTTTGGGAAAAACTTAGGATTATTACGTAGAGCCACCCAGTCTCTGTAAAAAATCAAATAAGGCTCCTTACATATGTACCCTGATGTTCAGTATGAAATCTAGAATTGAAGTAAGTGATGTGTGACACTTGTACCTGATATCCCACTGGATATTCCTTGTATATTTACCTTGTCTATAATCATGATGCATTGTCTAGAAATCCGCTTGTCCATATATAATTTATGTACTGGGCCCTTGTTGGGTCAGGCCTTGGCCTGTCTCTACTGGATGTACATGAACTGCCTGAATTTAAGTATGTTGTGTCTACATGAATAACAAATTAAAAAAAAAAAAAAAAAAAGGCTCCTTACACCTCGGGGCCTGAAGCTCGTAAATTCTTCGAGCAGAAGTAACCAACTAAAAAAAGAGCGCTTTCTAGTACAAAAAGTACGTCACATGTACTTGCCAATTCGAAAAGAGGCAATGTCAATTTCTCTTAAAGAAAATTAAGATCCCACAGTGTGAGCAAGGTTACACAACAGAGGTTTCAGATACAGAACTCCCTTTTGGAATGTTTTTGAAACCTCCAACTGAGCCAGAGTTTTGCCCTCTAATAAAACATGGTAGGCAGAAATAGCCGCTAGATGCACCTTCAGTGATGAATAGCTCAAGCCCAGGTCAGATAGATGAAGAAGATACTCCATGACCTGAGGAACAGGACACGAAAAAGGAGCCCAACTCTTCGAGGTGACCCAATGGAAAAATGCTTCCACTTCATGGCATAGGTAGTTCTGGTAGAAGACTTTCTGGCCGCTACCAAAATCTGAGCTACCCTAGGGGAAACCCCAAATATGGAAGCGACTATGTCTTGAGGAGCCACGCATGAAAATGAAGGGACTTCAGCCCCAGATGGACCAGCATACCCCCCCTCCTGGGTCAGGAAATTGTAAGAAAGTGGTAGAGAAACCAGAGGTTCCGCTGTCAGCTGTTGAAGCAGTGGAAATCAAATTTGTCAAGGCCAAAATGCGGCCATCAGAATCATTCATGCTCCTTCTGTTTGAAGCTGGATCAGCACTTTCTGTAAAACTGGAAAGGGAGGGAATGCATCAGTGTATCCTGCTGAAGCATGTGCCGAAAAGCCTGAAGAGCATATTTCTAGCACATTTATGTGCAAGTGTAGTTCCACAGGTGACTACAGGCCCTGGGTCTTATGATTTCCGACATGGGAACCCCATCTCATTCCCAATCCATCTGTGGTCAGAATCTGGGAGTAAGGAGGGGCCTGGAAAGGAACTCCTCGAGTCAGGTTGTCAGAGTTCTGCCACCACTGCAGATCTTTCTGCATTGGACCGGAAACTAGGACACAGCTGTCCAAGTCTTCCGCCCTCTGATCCCACCGAGACCTGAGAGTTCACTGCAAGATGCACATGTGGAGTCTGGTCAAGGGAGCCGTGGGGATAGCCACTGCCATGAGGCCAAGGACCGCCCTGGCTGAAATGTGTCAGTTGAAGGATACCAGCTTGGCCTGTTTCTCCAGAATCTCTACCATGTCCAGGGGGAGAAAGGCGCAGGGTAGCTGACAAAGAAGCCTCCTACCCCTCCCTCAATGGTGTTGCAAGGAGTCAATTGTCGAGGTAAGGGAAGATGTAGTGCCCCTGACTCCTCAAGGCTCCTGCCACCACCGCAATGCACTTGGTAAAAACCTGCAGTATGGAGGACAGGCCAAATGGGAGGGCTTTGAACTGGTAATGATCCTCTTGGAATGAAAGCCTGAGGAATCTGCGGTGAGGACGGAATACTGGAATGTACAGGTACGCATCCTGCATGTCCAGGGCACGAAGCCATTGTCCTCTGGAACGGAGAGAGGCAGCAGGCTTTGCAGCATCAGCATCTGAAACCTCTTGTATTCCATGAATAGGTTTAGAGTACTGAGGTCTATCATCAGGAGCAGATGCCCAGTCTTTTTTGGAACCAGAAAGAAGTGGGAGTAGAAGCCCTTCCCAATCTGGTTTGCTGGCATTGGCTCCATTGCTTCCTTTCGAAGAAGAGATGCAATTTCCTCCCTTAACTGGGGAATGTGCGCCTTTGGGTAGTGGGAAAAACCCGGAGGACCGTTTGGGGGGTTTTCAC
Organism: Neoceratodus forsteri; assembly: GCA_016271365.2. NCBI lineage: Eukaryota > Metazoa > Chordata > Ceratodontiformes > Ceratodontidae > Neoceratodus > Neoceratodus forsteri. The sequence continues at coordinate 19,812,753 of JADMNL010000039.1, read as the reverse complement.
AAAATTCGAGAGTATGACCAAGCTTTATTAACCGAAGTACCCAGGCATCAGTTGTGATGGACTCCCAGTCTCCCAGATGCCTTGCGAACCTTCTGCCAACCTGTTCCTCCGACAGATGGGGAGGAGGGAGGGTGGTCAGCAAGTCAGGAAGGGGGGGTTAGAGAGGACCACCCCTGGAACTCTCAGAGTCTTGGCTGGAGGAGTGGCGGCTGCTGTACTGGGAGCCCTACATTTGAACTGATGCCTAGGTACCTGCTGTGGTTTCATCTGGCGTCTGTTTTGCCGACGAAAGGGATATTTCGGTTGAGGTTTCGGGCGATACATAGTATGTACTGACCAAAGGGCAGTGCCTTTAATCTTGCAGGCTCATAATAATGTCCTGGGCATCCCTGTCGAACAGGACAGAGCCTTTCAATGGGGCACCTGAATAGTCAACTAGACATCAGAAGCTAGACTTGATACTCTTAGCCAAGAGAAATCCACGAAGGCTTACTGCTGTGACTGTGCCTCTAGCGGAGAACTCCACCACATTGTAGGTGACCTTTAGTGAAAGACGTCCCACCACCTTAGCAGATCTGAAAGTATTCACCAAGGTGGTCTTAAATTCAGAGTCCAGGAGGGCCTTGACTATGGACTCGGGCTGACAGAACAGAGATTTTTAGTAAACTACCATGTGCGCCACATAATTGAGAGCATGAATAGCTACTGTAGAAGAGGAATAAAACTTTCTTCCGAACTGGTCCAGCTGTCTGGATTCCTTATTGGGAAGAAAAGTACTTAGTACTTAGGTGATTAGGCTTAGCGGACCTGTCATGGGCCACAGTTATGACCACAGAGTCAGCCTTTGGATGTACGCTGAGGCAGTCCTTGTCTTCTGGTGTCCTATAAACCCAGTCGGCGTTCTTGGCCATAGCCAGTATAGAAGAGGGTCTCTGCCAGATGGTCGAGGATAAATCTTCATGAGGTTCCAGCCACGGGGGTGTGAGCACTGGACTCGTTTCTGGGAAATCTAGATGCTCAGCCAACCTCTGACGTTTTTGTGTCTTGAGCATCAGATTTCCAGCCTTGTGCCTCCGCCATCTGCCTTAGCAGGTCTACAAAGGAGGGATCCTCGGGGGGGTTGCTTGGGAGACACTCTAGGGACCGGCTCCTCAGAAGGAGGAGTCTCGAATCGTGAACCCTCAGAGGATGACTCTGAATCCGATTCGGGATCATTGGAATCTTTAGGATCCTTGTCTGGATAAGCAAGCTCCTTCTCCCTTGGAGCCACATCTGTCGTCAAGGCCTGTGTATGGCCTGTTGTCGGCCTGACATCAAGGCTCAAGCGGGGTCAGAGAGGGTGCCCTAGGTGTATGATCTGGGCAACCTACTTCCAAAAGTCGCGGATGCCTGTTGTCCAGTTTGGAGACCAATTGAGATTTTGTCTCAGACCACCATGATTGTAAAATCTCCCTGAAATCCACATGTGGTTGAGCAGGAGGTGGTGGACTGGGTGGTGGTGGTGGTGGAGGGCGACAGGTATAGAATCCTTATCTGGTGTGTGTTCCATGTGCCGAAAAGCCCAGGGCAGCATAATGGTAAGCATAACCGGAGCCATTCACCACTCACTGGACAAGGGTAAACTAACAGGGGCTGCGTTCATCGATCTAACTAAGACCTCTGATACCGTCAACCACCATCTCCTGCTTGTCCAACTACGGAAGGCTGGGCTCATCTGATTCAGATGACTGGTTCAATAGCTATCTAGGCAACCGGTCCCAAAGAGTAAAAACAGCTGAAACACACTCTGATGCCAGACCAGTCCTCTCTGGTGTTCCACAAGGGTCAATCCTAGGCCCCCTCCTCTTTAGCCTATTCCTAAACACACTTCCAGACTCAAGTCCAGAACAAATTATACTCTACGCAGATGATGCAGTTAACCTTGCCTCCCATCACGATCCTGTAAAACTGCAAGGAAACCTCCAACGGGGTTTCACATCAGTTGAAAACTGGCTCTTGCAACACAAGCTCTTACTAAACCAGAAAAAAAACTAAGACCATGCTTTTCAGCAGCTTGCAAAATAAAAATAAACAGTACCGCCTCACCGTTTACCAAACTAGGAGCCACCCTTGATCAAGTTGATACTTTCAAATATCTTGGCATCACCCTTGACGCCAAACTCTCATATGCCACCCATATCAATAATGTCGCTAAGATGGCAAACACCAGGCTGGGCTTACTGTTCCGTCACCAAAACCACCTAACCTCTGAAGCATTTTCTATTGCTGTTCAAAGCTCCTTTGTGAGTGTTATTGACTATGGACTCAGTTTATTGCTCTACCACTGCCTCCACACTTAAATTGCCACCTCCCTAAATAAAGCATGTTGTCTCATCACCAGTGCTCACAGTCTCACCCATACCTGCGACCTCTACTCTCAAACTGGGTGGCTTCAACTAAACAACCGACTTCAGTATCAAACCTGCATCACAGCCAAGAAAATAATGATGAGCAATGCCCCCCCACAGGAGTCTGCTCCCTTCTTAAGACCAGAGTAAACAACTGCAACACCACGAGCTCAAAACCACAACTACTGCAAATCCCTCATTGTTGACTACCCAGGATAAGGTCTTTTCATACAGGGCCCCAGCTGGCTCAATAATTTTGCCAGTGACATCACTGCCTCACCAACTCTGGGCGCCTTCAAAAAGAAGCTCCATAAATCCCTTGTGGCATCTAGTACCTGTGATTGCCTTAGCTGAGCACCCTTCATTTCTGCAGCTCCCCTACCCTCCGCTGCCCATGCTGACCCCGTTCCTAGCGCTTCTTTATTCCCTATTTTTTCCCTTGCTCAACTTTACACTCAAATACTCTGACCTGACAAAGCCCTCTAGGCTGCTATACTCTGTACCAACCCATTCTCTCTCTTCCCCCCCACTATGTTTTAATACGCCTCCTATTGTTATTGTAATATGTCATGTAATTTGTACTTGAAACCAAGTTGTTATTACTACTTGGCGTCATGATGGTCTTACTCTGTAATTTCATAAACTGTATTGCCTGTTCTTGTGTCGCGGAACCTTTGTAAAAGAGCCTCGGCTTAAAGGTATTATGTAATCCTAGATTTAAATAAATAAATAACCCGGTGACTGAAAAAGAGGCGACTGAAAACCAGGATATCCTACATAGTAATAACCCATCAAAAAGGGGTCCGGCATCTGACTGAGGGTAGCCAAACGGCGGGAAACCTGACAGTGTCCCAGATGGAGGGTAACCTGATGGAGGGTAGAATTACTGCAGCCCTGAAGGAGGATAGTCTGAAAGAAGTCCTGCCGGCAGCCCTGATTGGGGGGGTACACCAGTAAAGGGCCTGAAGGCGGAAGCCCCAAAGGCGGTCCTGAAGCTGGGAAACCTGATGGGGGCATCGACAGAGGATGGCCCAGATGGTGGGAATAAAGGGCCAGACGGACGCTGAGGAGGAGTAGGGTCTGGCACCCCTGCCAGGGGGCAGCAGAGCTACTGTTAGTCCTTTGGAGGCTCCGTCGTCAGGCAAACCTAACGAAAGGTCCTGCGGGTCTGGGGAAGAGTGGAGGAATCGCCAAGAGGAGGAGACGGGGGGTTTTCCATGAAGGGAACCCCGTGGTGACCCTTGCTCTCCAGCTGGGATGGAGAGGACGCCTGGCTGTGCGTCATCAGAGCCTCCTAAATTGTCAGACGGACGTGAAATGGTCATGCAATCATCACAGGGTCCGATGACTGACGTAGTGACCTGGGTCGCGCAGGAGTCGGTGACACTGACCCCCGACTTACCAACCCCGGCCGGGCGCTCGTCAGAGGGTCTAACAAGTGGCTCATTGACCGCGCCTGCCGACTTAAGAGCCCAAGGTTGTGATGGGCCTAAGTGCTGTGGCGGCCTTGGAAGAATCCAAGGCTCCCGCGGTCACTGCAGCCAGTGGCGGCGGGTGGCCAACCTTCTATTTTGGCGGGTGCACAGGCTTGGCCGTGGTGCTCGTCTTCCGGAGAAAGTGTGCGCTCCTCCGCCAAAGAACCCATGAGCGATTCCGGGACGACTGCTCTCGGTCCCAGCGTTTTCCTTGTCCCTCTTCTTTTTTGTAGTGGCCAGTCGGACAGAAGGTGCTTTTAGCTTTTTTTTTTTTTTAACTCCTTTTCCATTGAAGCCATTTTTAGTTTTAGGAAATGGGCTTCGAGGGACTGTTGGCACCTTTTCGATGTGGCCTGGTTGAACTGGGTGCAGTCCTCACACTCAACGTTGTGATCCAGTCCCAAGCAGAAGAGGCAGAGGGTATGTTGGTCCTTATGTGGTAACTGGACGCTGCAAGAATCACACTTGTTTTTATGCGATTCTGTAGATGAAGTGGACAACATACACAAATATTAGGAAAATTAAGCAATGAGAGAAAAAACAGATACTCATTAGAATTTAGGCGTTCAAACTGCTGCGTCTAGCTTCCGTGGGTCTGACGTGCACAGGTCAATGGCGAGAAAGAACTGGAGGGGGAACATGGGGACCGCCCACTATATAGTGTCATGCTGACGTCCGTCACGTGACATTGGGTGGGCGGTCTCCCGTCAGATACTGCTAGCAAAAGCTTCCGTGTGGTCCTGATGCTAGGGGGCGCAGTCCTACAAGTAACTACCTACTGCAAGAGCCCTCTCGAAGTAAGATCTATGGTTACAGGTGAGTAAATACAGGTTACTCACCTGTAACCGGAGTTCTAGGAATGGTATATGTTGTTCATCCACACTCATTGGCAGGTATCCTTGCCGCTTTAAATCTTGCCGGAAGGTCTTCAAGCTTGCTCCTCCCACCCACCCGGGTGGTATAACTCGGCTCCGCCCCATGGCCTCAGATCTGGCCGCTGGAAAGCTCAGGTTGTCTTGTCGAAGCCGAGGGAGGTCGGGTGGGTCGTGTGGATGAACAACATATACCATTCCTAGAACTCCTGTTACAGGTGAGTAACCTGTATTTCTAGGGACATGGATATGTTGTTCATCCACACTCATTGGCAGACTCTAGCAGTTCTCTGGGAGGAGGGAGGCAAAGGCACACCCCAATACTTACTTGGGAAGAGAGACTGGAGGCAGAGCCCCAAAACCAACATCCCGGCGTGACTCAAGATCGATGTGGTAATGGGTAATGAAGGTGTTTGCTGACTTCAGGTAGCAGCCTGCAGATTTCCTGGATAGGGACGTCCCTGGAAGCAGCCACCGTTGCAGCAGTATGGCGGGTAGAATGAGCTCTTTATCCCTGGGGGCTCCATGCCCGCCAACTTATAGCAGAGATCTATGCGGAAGTGACCCATCTGCTTATCGTCCGCTTGGCTGCAGGTCTGCCAGGTGCGGCTTCAGCGTGGGTGACAAACAGCTGGCGAACCTCTCCCCAAATTTCAGCCATCGCTCCTTATAATAGCGGCGCCTTCTAGGGTCAAAGTATGGAGCCTGTATTGACCTCGAGGTGTGATTGGGGTAGAACACCGGCAGAGTCAACACCTGTTGGGTGAAACTCCAGCACCACCTTCGGAGGAATTTGGGTGGGGCACGGACAACCTTGTCCCTGTGGAAGACCAGGTAAGGAGACTCGAGGGAGCGCTGGAGCTCCCATCCTTCTGGCTGACGTGATAGCCACCAAGAAGGCGGTCTTCCACGACAGGTGAGAGAGAGCACACCTGTGCATAGGTTCGAATGACTTGCCCATGAGGCTTTGCCAGTACCAGCAGTAGATCACGGAGGTGGGGTTCCCGCACTGGAGGAAATGTGATCAAGGCCTTTGAAAAAGCACGACCACCTTCTCCTGCGCCACCGACTGCTTCCGGCCCGCGCCTGGTAAGCAGAGATAGCTGCCAGGTGCACCCTTAAGTGCGTCGACCCTAAGCCCTTGATTAGAAAGGGACCATAAATAGTCAAGATGCTTGCCAAGGAACAGGAGGAAGGGTCCAAGCCCTTGCCCTGACACCAAATGGAAAACCTTTTCCATTTGAAGGCATAACATTTTCTGAGTCGACTCACTACGGACGCCTCAACTACATTGAGGACCTCGTCGGAAAGACCCAAGGCCTGGAACTCTAGCCGCTCAGGAACCAGGCCGTCAGGTGCAGGGATTGAAGGTCCGGATGGAACACCTTCCCCTGATTGACTGAGAGCAGGTCCGGGCGAGCTGGAAGCTGCCGCGGAGTCCTGGAGCTGAGACTGAGGAGATCTGGGTACCAGAACTGGCGAGGCCAGTCTGGGGCTATCAGAATCACCTGCCTTGTCCCTCCTCGCCTAGAGAAGCACCTTGTGGATCAAGGGAAATGGGAAAAGGCGTAAAAGAGGCCGGGGTCCACTGCCTCGAGGCATCCCCTGCAGCGAGCCCTGCTGAGGCGGGCATGGAACAGTCTCAGCTGCGCCTTCTCCCTGGGCGAACAGATCCACCTGAGGTGTGCCCCAATGGGAGAACAGATGCTGTACTACCTCCGGCAGGAGAGACCACTCGTGGGATGCAGCCCCTATCCGGCTCAGGGCATCGGCCAGGGTGTTGGAGGCTCCTGCCACATGAATGGCTAGGAGATCCGCCTCCAGGCTGCATGCAGTGACCAAATCTGGAGGCTTCCTTGCACAGAAGCATGGGCGCGTCCCGCCTGGCGTTTAGATAGAACATGGTGTGGTATTGTCCGTCTGGACTCGGACCACTTGACCCCGGAGGAGCAAAAGGCGGTGAGAGCTAGGCGGACCAGCTCGGAGCTCCACAGGTTGATGTGCATCGGGGACTCCGCGGGACCAGGGCCATGAGCCAGTGTTCCCCAGATGGGCACCCCAACCCATCAGAGAGGCATCGGTCGATGAGAGAGACCATCGGCTCGGGCGGACGAGCAGGATGCCCTCCTGCAAATGATCTGGAGCGGTCCACCACTGGAGGCGTTCCACATCCCTGAGTCAGCGACACAAGCTGGTCAAGGATCGCGCGTTGTGACCACTGGCTGGCCAGTCCCCACTGAAGGGGCGCATGTTCCAAGCGAGCCCAACGGACACGCTGGTGCAGCCGCCATGAGACCCAGGAAGGCTTGGGAAGTCCGGGCAGGGGCGCAACTGCCCAACCAGAAATGATCGGGCAAAGGAGGAAAGACCCGGCCTTGTCACGGGAGCGCTCTGGCTCGAAGAGAGTCGAGCAATGCCCGATGAATAGAATCACCTGCTTTGGCTCGGGGTTCCGACTTGGCCTCGTTGATAAGGAGGCCCAGTTGAGAGCAGACCTGGAGGGCCAGATCTCTGGACCACTCCGCCTCCTTCCTGGAGGAGCTGCTATCAGCCAGTCGTCCAGGTAAGGTACACCCGGACCCCTCGGCGCCCTTGAGAATGCTGTCACCACTGCCATGCATTTGGTGAAGACCCTGGGAGCTGGAGACAAGCCAGAAGGGCATGGCTTGGAACTTCGAAAGGATCCTTCCGCTCGGAGGCGAAGGAATCTCTGGTGGGAGCAGACCGGATAGGGACGTGAAAAAACCGTCCTGCAAGTCAGAGGAGCAGAACCACTGCCCGCGTTCAAGGATGGTATTATCTGAGCCAGAGTGACCATCCTGAAGGTTCGAGACCTTAGGAACTTGTTTGGAGTCGTGTGGAATTAGAATAGGCGCCCGTCCGTTCGGAACCAGGAAGTACCTGGACACAAACCCTGGGTCTGAAGGAGGGTCAGCCACCTCTCTTATCACCTCCTTCTGGAGGAGGAGGCGATGTCGGCTCGGCAGAGCACCAGTGAGGCTGGGGACCCCGGCGTCCCGAGGCGGCAGCTCTGAAGGGTGGTGCCTGCTCGAATTCCAGAGGCAGGCCTCTTCCCACCACCTCAAGACCCACCTGTCCGTGGTAACAGCGGACCAGGCGGAGCAGAGTGCGGGCCGTCCCCAGGGACCAGGGTAAGGTGGCCGAGATGAGGCGACACCCCTCAGCCCGTCACTGGGCAGGCTTGGAGGAGAGACGGCCGAGGGACCTCCTGGGCCTTTTCCTCCCTGCCTCCTGTTGAGGAAGCCCGGTGGCTTGGGTTTGGGATGCCAAGGCCGAGCCTGCTGGCCCTAGCGTTGCTGGGCCGGGCGCGCCGAGGGCACGAAGGGCGAAAGGAGCTTAGGCTGTGGCTGCGGCCTTTGCCTTCTGAGCGGAGAGACGAGTCAGGCAGCATTGGACTTCCGATCCTCTGCAGGTGACCTTCCACCCCAGGGCGAAAGGTCAGTCCCCAAAAGGAACATCCGCCAACTTGTGCTGGGTATCCGAGTAAAGGTGGATATCCTCAGCCAAGCCACGCCCGACGCGCATAGCCACTGCGACGCCACCGATCTGGCACATGAGTCCCATATCCAAAGCAGTCTGGAGCTGCTGTTTGGCCACTGCCCTGCCCTGGTCCGCACCTGCTTAACCGTAGTCTGCAGATCGGGCGGAAGATGAGGATGACCTCATCCAGGGAGCCAACAGGGCATGAGAAAATGTGCCATGAGGGCGGCGAACTGGCCTGATGAAGGCCGAGAGAGGACGCAGCGTAGACTTTACGCCCGACATAGTCAATTTCTTGGACTCCTTGTCAGGAGGTTTGTCCACATCCTGGGCGTTGCCGGTGGCGCCGAGCTGCTGTGGTGACTCAACCCCTCAGCAGAGGGTGTTCAAAAAACGGACAAGGAGCAGTGGGACCACATACTTCCTGGCCATCCTGGCTGAAGGCGCAGGGCAGGAAGCAGGGGCTGCCAAAGCTCCAGTGCAGGACCCACTGGCCTCGGCCACGGAAAGGCCTCCGTCGGAGAATCCTCGGTCCAGAATCTCCGTGAGGGGATACCTGGCCCGTTTGAAGCGGTTCGACTCCATCGGTGGACTCGAGATGAGCGAAGCAGTCCTAGGAAGGACGACGGGCTATCGTCCATTGTTTGACCTCCTGAAGACTCCAAGTCCAGTGCTTGGAGAAAAGGAGGAATCATCTTGGACTCGGAAGAGTCCTCGAGAAAATGCCTCTGGCCTGAGCCACCTTCACCTGCGAGTGCGGTCGGGAGTGAGGGTGACATGACAACCGATGGGGTAGACCCTTAGCAGACCGAGAATCCTTGGTGGGGCCCCAATAGGTGGCTGTGGGCGGAGGTTCCACGAATCGGTGGAGCTGCTGGTTTTGGCCGAGCGACCGGCCTGGGTATGGGCTCCTCGGATAAGTCAAGGGGTTGTGTCGGCGCTCGGTGACAGCCTTAATGGCCAGGGAAGGCGGCAGGGTGAACACTCCCGGCCAGGAGGAGCTGTTGCAACATGAGGTCCTCGTGCCGTCGGCGTAATTTCACGCGAAGCCTCCCTCGTCGAGGGAGGAGGGGCGGGGGCCAAGACGCGCGCCGCTTGCATGGTGCGAGACCGAGACCGCCTAGACTGGTGGGATCGGCTGGACGCGAGAGGTCAGACGAGAGTCCCGGAATTTCGAGGTGGGTGCGGGAGGTGTCGGCGGAACTGGCACTCCCGCCGGCTTGGATGGTCCATCCGAGGGCTCCGGAACCGGAGGCACAGGCGAGCCCACGGGATCTCCAACTCCTCCCGGGGGAACCGGGGAGAGGGGAATCTCGGCTGCTAAAGGCGACAGCCCGTCCAACGGGTCGAGAAAAATCTCGACTTCGTCGGTGGGAGTCTCGGTCAACTGACCTGACGGGGACACCGTGAGGCCAGTGGCGGAAGCCGAGCGGTCGACCGAAGCCGACGGTCGACGACTCGGGGAGAGGGACCTTTCCCGCTCCCAAGAGCGTCGACGGAGGGACTAACCCCTGTCCTTCTTTTTGGACCGAGAATAAGGTCCAGCAGACGTAGGCCCTTCTCCCTTAGTGGAGAGGGACAGACAAAGCTCCTTAAAAAGCCGTGTAGGAAGAACCCAGAGAGAGTGGGATAAATGCCGCGGCAGGAAGAATACGACCAGCGCCGCCTCCTCGTCGAGGCGACCATCCGCTTCGAGCTGATCGCCCGAACCCGCCGCCCGCGGACACACCCAACAGACCTCCTTGGACTTCACCGGAGAGCGCTTCTCGGGACGGCCCAGTTGCAATCGGGCAGCCACGGTCTTGAGGGGCGTGGGCGAGAAAGATGAGCACAGGTCACAAGCCTGCGGGTGAGTGCTCAAGGCTAAGCAGTGAACACACGTGGAGTGTGGATCCGTCCAAGACATCTTCTGCCCGCATGGGCATCTCGAAAATCGAGTGGGATTGTCCTCGCAGCAGCCAGGGATCAAAGACTGAAGTCTTTCACAAAATTTATTTTTAAATCCATAAAGCGGAGAAATAGAACCAGTCTCAAGCGCAAGCGTTAAGGAGGGAACCTGAGCTTCAGCGGTAAGGAAGATCTGGCGTCATGGGGGCGGAGCCGAGAGTTATACCACCCGGGTGGGTGGGAGGAGCAAGCTTGAAGACCTTCCGGCAAGATTTAAAGCGGCAAGGATACCTGCCAATGAGTGTGGATGAACAACATATCCATGTCCCTAGAACCTACTTTTCCATGGAAGAGTTCACTATTCACATACTGGCAAACTCCTAGCAGTTCTCTGAAAGGAGGAGGCAGGCATGCAGCCCTATTTGGCGAACAAAGACTGGAGAAAGTACAGTTATGCAAGAACTTACTGTAACAGTAGATCTTTTGAAAAGAGCTCCTGCAACAGGCTACAACGTAAGGACTATGCAGCCAGGCACTAGGACCACACGGAAAAATTCTAGCTAGCAGTATAAAACGGGGAACTGCCCCTGACATTGGACAATGCTATAAAGGGGGTGCTCCCCAGCCCCACCTCAGTTCTCCTACCGGAGACCCAGCCTGAAGTAAACGGAGAACCGAAGACGTTTGAATATTCCCATATACAGGAAGCAAAAAGACCAGGGGGAAGGAGGGAGGAAAAGCAGCACCTGCTGCAAGAGGTCTTCTCGAAAATCTACTGTTGCAGTCAGTTCTTGCATAACTGTACTATCATACTTCGAGTTGGAGCTCTTGCAGCAGGCTACACCATAAGGACTGAGTACCAAGCAGTAAAGGAATGAACCCAGGTCAGAAGGGAGGAGGAAAATGAATGCCAACAGAGACGTTCATGAAAGGAGTCCCTCAAGGACAGCTAGGCCAAAGCCCGCTCTCCCCCCAGAGGCAATGTCCAGGGTGTAGTGTCTGACAAAGGTATGCACTGAACTCCAGGTAGCAGCAGCACAAAAGTCTTTCTTAGAGAAGCGAATGAAGCGGCAACTCCCCTGGTGGAGTGACCCTTAACCAGGCCTGGTAAAGGTTTGCCATACTTCTTGTAACAGACAGTGATGCAATTCACCACTCATTTGGATAGCATCTGTTTAGCCACTGGTGCCCCTTTAGATTTTTAGGAAAAGGAAACAAACAATTGGTCTGATTTCCTGGTAGACCGGGTGCAATCAATATAATAACGGTGCACCCTGTGGACATTCAGTGTGTGTAAAAGGGCCTCCCCACGATTGGAATACTCTGGGTAATACATTGGCAACTGGATGTCTTGATTGAGCGTAAACTCCAACACCACTTTTGGAAGAAACTTAGGATTGGTCCTCAAAGACACCCTGTCATTGTGGAAAACTAAATAGGGCCTGACGCTCGGAAATTCGCCAAGCAGAAGTAACGGCAACTAAAAATAACGCTTTCCATGACAGAAAGTGAAACTCTCAATCCGCGGCTGGCTCAAAGAGAGGTAAAGTAAGTTTCTCTAACACAAACAAAAGACCCCATGGAAGTATAGGGTCCCTAATGGGCAGTTTCAGATGCAACAAGCCGCGCAAAAAGGTGTGGGGCAGGTCCAACTGAGCAAGTGTTTTGCCCTCCACAGGTGCAGCACAGGCTGAAATTACTGAAAGATGTACCTTAATGGAAGAGTAGCAGAGTCCAGAATCTGAAAGGGAGAGGAGGTACTCAAGGACAGAGTTCACCAGGCAGATGAATGGATCTAAACCACAGGCTGAAGCCCATAAGCAGAACTGCTTCCACTTCATGGCATAAGTAGCCCTGGTGGAGGGTTTCCTTGCCACAACCAGAAACTCTGTGACCCACCAAAAGGAAACTCCCAGTTCCAAGTTGGGAGGAGTCAGCCACCATGACAGGATTTGGGTTACTGCTCTGGAAATCTGGACAGGTTGTTCAAGATCATAAGAGCGTTGGTCCGACTGTATTCTTAGAGTCCACTGGGGAACTCTCATGTAGAGGTGCGACAAAGTAACCATCACTATGGCAGCCGCCATGTGGCTGAGGAGTTGGAGGAATGTCCAGGCCAGAACCTGGCGGGAAGAGGAAATCTTCTGAGCCAGTGCCTGAAGATGGACCACCCTGTCTGAAGGGAGAAAGGCCTTTCACAGGGTAGTGACCAAAATGGCTCTGATATATTGCGCCGGTTGGCTAGGCCAAGAGAACGATTTGGGAATGTTCAATGTGATCTCCAGATCCCTGAACTCTAATAGGTGTCAGAGGATAGATAACAGCTGATCCCTCGAGGAGGCTGCCAGAAGCCAGTCATCTAGGTAGGGATAGATGTAATGGCCCTGTCTCCCGAGAGCCACAGCAACCACTGCAAGGCACTTTGTAAAAACACACAGTACAGAAGGGCAAGACCCTGAACTGGTAGTGATTCCCCCTGGAAGATGAACCGCAGAAACCTCTGAGGGCAGGAAGCACCAAGATGTGAAGGTAGGCGTCCTGCATGTCAAGAGAACAGAGCCAATCCCCCTGATGAAGCATGGGGAGAATGCCAGGCAGGGTCACCATCCTGAACCTCTTGTACTTGATGTAGGTGTACAGGAAACTTAGGTATAGGACAGAGTGAAGATCCCCCATCTTCTTGGGGACCAAGAAGAAGTGGGAGTAGAAACCTTTCTCACGTTGGGACAGGTCCTATGGCCTGTTTGGACAGGAGAAACTGGATTTCCACATGAATGAGGGTGGCATGGGATGGGGAGTAGCTGTAAGGGACGGGAGGATTGTCCAGAGGTATCTGAAGAAACTCCAGAACATGGCCCTTCTCGATCAACTGAAGTACCCAGGCATCCGAGGTGATTTTGGTCCATAACTAGATAGAGGGGAAACTGACCCCCCACCACTTCCCCCAAGAACTCCGCTGGGGGGTGGGGGTCAGGCCAGGAGTCAGGCAGAGGCTCCAGGAGTGTGCAAAAGACCTGGGAAGAGTTACCGTTCCTAGGTCCTGAAGCTCCAGAGGGCTAAGAGGGATCCTTGCATTTAAAGGCTCCTCTTGCTTGCTGCCCCTTGGATTGCTGACCCGCGGGGCGAAGAAAAGGCTTCTGTCTGGCAGGGGTTGGTTCCGAGTTATACATTTCATAGACGGACTGGACTGCTTTACCAGAGTCCTGAAGATCTGTAATGATCGTCTCGGTATCCTCTCTGAATAGGATAGATCCTTGGAACAGGGCATCCAGGATAGCTTCCTGGTGATCCAAAGACAAAACTGCGCATGCACTCCAGAGCCAGGAGCTTTTGAGCTCCAGTGAAGTCAATAACACAAAGTTTGTGGATGCAAAAACTTGAGTTGTAATGCTCAAATAGTAGACATTACAGGAATAGCATCTGATAGAACAGGTGCCCCAGCGCTTCGCCACGTGGACTATTCCTGTAATGTCTGCATTCTGAGCATTTAAACTTGAATTTTTCCCATCACAAACTTTGTGGTGACTTCACTGGAGCTCAATAGCTCCTTGCTCTGGAGTACGTGTGCTATTTTGTCTTCGGATGAACAGTGATTTTGGGGCCGCCGCCCAGCACTCGCACCCTGCCTGGCTCCTGAGCGCAGCACAACTTGTCTGCTTAGCTTCCTGGAGATCCTGATGGAAACCAGAAAGCCTCAGCCAGGAGTACCTCCTCAGGTAGACGCCAGTAGCGGCAGCTCTAGCGGTGGTGTCCGTTAAGTCACAGGACGAGTGCAAAACATGTTTTCCTACGTCCAGGCCAGACCAGAAAATGTCTAACAGCTCTGTTTTTTTGAGAGGAGTCAGGTTGGGTCTGGGCCAATACCAGGGTCTTCTGCCATAACAACTTTTGGTACTGCACAATATGCACTAAAAAGCTGAACGACCGTATGGTACAGGTGGCTGAGGAGTAAATCTTACGGCCAAACTGATCCAACCTCTTGGATTCCTTGTCCGGGGCTGGGAGCTCATATGTCAAGGCTGCTTAGACCTGCCACGGGCTGCCGTTAGGACCATAGAATTGGCCCGTGGGTGTTCTCCTAGGAAGGTTTAGTTCTCAGGGGGACTGTAAAGTCTGTCCACCTTTTTAGGGACAGCGGAAGCCGAAGAAGGGTGCCTCCAGGCAAGCCTGGTGACATCCTGAAAGGGGGACACCAATGGGGGCACGACCAGCGGTTTAGGTCACTCATACCAAGAAACTGGGCAAGCCGAAGCCTTTCCGGGTCCGTGTCTTCAGTGTCCCACTGGTTAAGAAATTGGATGCGACACATCACCCATGAAAGTGGGGTCGTCCGTACGCGACCAACGAGAATCCTTGTGAGTGTTGGGCTGAAGCAGAGAAGTGAATCCCCACCACCACCCCGAGGACCTGGAAGAGGCAGATGAGATCCTCCCAGAATATTCCTAAGAGGGGAAGCAGCTGCAGGAGCACCAGGATCGACATCCAGGAGAGCGGTGTCGGTGTCTGGAGGAAGACTGGGACAAAGAATGAGGTCACTGTCTGTGACATCAAGGGGACCCCTCATCCGAAAGGTCTGGAGGAGAGGCGACTCTCTTGGGTGAAGGCAAAGGGCTTCCTGGGTGGTGTAGGAGTTGGTGGTTTAGGAGGGCCCTGAGGGACTCCCAAGAGAGTTGGATACGGTAAAGGAGTTGGACACTTCCTGGGCAGGAGGTCCCCTTTAATGGTTTTCCACCATGAGTTGAACTGGGCCCCCACATCTGTCAGTGAGATGAGGGGAGTTCCTGGAAGGTCCGGAGCCGGTGGTGGGACATTAGGAGTACCCAGCATCAGCTGTGTCGGTGTGGTCAACCCTGTCATCAGGTCTGGGGATGCAGGCATACTGGGCTGAGGTCCCTCAGGCGGCAGGGTACCCGATGCCAGGTCTTCCAGTACTTGATTATCAAGTGGCATCAGGTTGTCAGTCAGCAGTTTGTCTGACGTCAGATTAGGGATCACTGGGTTAGCCGACGATGGTGTCTCGGGTGGCGGATTGGGAGAGGCCAACAGAGGGGGTCTCGCCCAGTTTGACACAGGGGATGCAGACGTCTAGGACGTCGGGGTCTGACATCGGCTGTCAGAGGTACTGGCTGGCGTCGTGTGCTTAGGGGAATGGACTCCAGTCTGGAGCTCCTGCCCCTGGCATCTCTTTTTGTCACTGGACCCTGACATCCAGTCCGATGATGAAGACACTCCAGCTGGGCAGACAACAGGCACCTGCCCGCCATCTGAAGAGGAGCTGGCTGGACCCCCTGGCTTAGGCCCAGAAGGAGGCTGAAAGGGCCTGAGACTCAGGGAATGGGGGGCCAAAGGCCCTTGCCATGAAGACCCCCCAAGGGACATCACGACTAGAATGGGGGGCTTCATCAACTGAAGCCCTGAAGGAGTTAGGGCTGCTGGAGGGGCAGAGTCCGACCTCCCGCGGGAGTTGGGACTCGAAGCCGCCTTTTTGTGCAGGGATCTGGAGGAGGAGTCCAATCTGGGTTTCTCCTTGTCCTTGTGGTGGTGTTTCCTGCTGGTCTTCTTGTCTCTGTGGGAAGAAGATGGGAAAGTCCCTGGGAATGAAGAAGGGGAACCATAGCTGGATGGGTCCTCTGCACGGCAGCTAGTTGTTGCTCCAACAGGTGGCTCTTCAAGGCCTTCAGGTGACGGATCCAGGCCCTACGGTTAAAACTATGGCAATATGGGCAGGCCTCCGAGTCGTGGTTGGGGCCTAAGCAAATCAAACAGGCCGAATGGCTATCTTTAGCCGATATCTGCTTACCACAGGCGCATTTAGACTTTTGTCGCTCTGAGGAAGATGATGGAGCAGATATGCAAAAAATTCATTGATTCTGGCAAAAAATAAGAAAACATGAAAAATGCGAAAATGGTGGTTAACTGATAGCAGGAGGCATCTGTGAAGGCCATGTGCACGGGTCGACGGCAGGAAAAGAACTGAAGTGGGGCTGGGGACTGCCCCCTTTATACCACTGGCCGATGCTGAAGGCAGACCTACATCAGAGGGCGGTCCCTGCTCTATATACTGCTAGCTAGAATTTGTCCATAGGGTCCTAGTACCTGGCAGCATAATCCTTATGGAGCTCCAACTCGAAGCAAGATCCGAGGTACCAGAAGCAACATCCCGATGTTATTTTAGGTCGATGCTGTAGTGGGAGATGGTGTGTGCCAACTTCCAGGTAGCAGCCCTCAGATCTCCTGGATAGGAATGTCCCTGGAAGCAGCCACTGAGGCAGTGGTATGTCTGGTGGAATGAGCACTAAGCACCACAAGAGGTTCCCTACCAGCTAACCTAATAGCAAAGGCTGATGCAAGATGTAATTCATTTGTCAATTGTCTGCGTTGCTACCAGTCTGCAAGGTAGGGCTTCAGCGTATGTTACTAACAGCGAGCTCACCCGAACTCCAGCTGTGAGCTCTTTATTGTATGAGAGCACCCTCTGCAGGTCCAGTGTGTGGAACCTACAGTCAGTCTCCAAAGATGGATCTGTAAATTATACCAACAGGTTTATCATCAAGTTAAAGCGAAACTCTGATGCTGCCTTCCAGAGAAACTTCAGGTGGGGGCGAAGGATGACCTCATCCTTCTGGAAGACCAGATACACAGACTCCACCGAAAGCACCTGGAGGTCCTCATCCTTCTGGCTGATGTAACAGCCACCAAGAAGTAAGTCTTCCATGACAGGTGTGCCATCTCACACCTGTGCACAGACTCAAAGGGGCTTGCCCGTGAGCACAGCCAACACCAGCAATAGGTCCCATGGTGGTGGTGGTCGCGCACCAGAGGTGACAGGTGGTTAAGGTCCTGGAAAACACACCCAACCACCTTCTCCTTCTCCTGAGCCATTGTCAGCATACCAGCCCCTGCCAGGTATGAAGAGATACTTACCAGGTGCACCTTAAGGGTCATCGCTTGCAGTCCCAACTGAGAGAGGGACCAGAGGTACTCTAGGATGCTAGCCATGGGGCACGCGAGAGGATCAAGCTCCTTTCCCAGACACCCAATGGAAAATCTTTTCCATGTAAGGGCATAGCACTGGAAAGGAATAATCTTTTCCATTTAAAGGTGAAGAACTGGTGAGTCAACTCCTTAAGGGATGCCTCCACAACATGGAGCACATTTTCCAAAAGGCCCAAAGCCTGGAACTCTAGCTGCTCAGAAACCAGGCTGTGAGCTGCAGGGACTGAAGGGTTGGGTGCAGGACCATCCCTTGTCAGCAGGTCCGCACAAAGGCAACCACCACGAAGGCCTACTGTCTGAGGCTGAGGAGATCAGGGTATCAGAACTACCATGTCCAGTCTGCAGCTATCAGTATCAACTGCACGCCTTGTCCTTACAAGCCTTGATCACCAGCTTGTGGATCAAAGAAAAGGGAGGGAAGGCATACATGAAGCCTAGGGTCCAGGGCCTCAAAGGCATCCCTAACCAGTGTCCCAGATTGGGGGGGCTGGCACAAAACAGCCTCAACTTTCTGTTATCCCAGGAAGCAAACAGGTCCAACAGAGGGGTTCCCCACTGTAAGAACAGGTGACACCACCTCCTGATGCAGGGACCACTCATGAGTTATCTTTCATACCCAGCTGAGAGCATCTATCAGCTGACTGTTCACATCTGCAACACGGATCGCCAGAAGATCTGCACCCAGGCTGTGCACAAGGGTGCAGAAGGCCTCCCGACACAAGGGAACATAGCGAGTTCTGCCCTGCCTGCTCAGCTAGAACATGGCTGTGGTGGTGTCCGTCTGGACCTGCATGACCTGAACCCAAACAAGAGGAGCAAATTCTGTGAGAGACAACCACGCCACACGGAGCTCCAGCAGGCTGATTTGGTGACGAGAGCCCCTGCATGACCAGAACCCGTGGACTCTGTGGTTCCCCGGGTGTGCTCCCCACCACAGACACATCCGTCCTGAGA
This sequence comes from Neoceratodus forsteri, assembly GCA_016271365.2. Classification (NCBI taxonomy): domain Eukaryota; kingdom Metazoa; phylum Chordata; order Ceratodontiformes; family Ceratodontidae; genus Neoceratodus; species Neoceratodus forsteri. Next base: position 19,794,681 of record JADMNL010000039.1, on the reverse strand, counting down.
GTGACAGTCGGAACTGGGTAGTGTGACAGGGTGAAACAGGACCCTGTCCCAGTTGTTAGAGAGTCTGAATGCAGGGATCTGTTCTGTTCTTTTCTGTCACTTCTCTGTCTGGTTGCGCAACCGAATTTTCCTGCGAGACCTAGGATTTGATCGCCCCGACAGTCTCGCAATTCTCTGCCCATCACTGTCTCTCAGCTTTCCCTTGCTGTTATTTTTTTTCCTCCCTTGCATATCTGCCGATATAAAAATATACACATATCATTATGTGGAAATGTAATTGATATTGGGATCCCTTTGTTTAGAAATTATATAGCATTACTGTTGAAATGTATATAATATGTGGTTTGAGATGATTGCAAAAAGCTATTGAGGACTCAAGAGGTTACCTGAGTGCAAATTTTTAAGCCTTTTGCAGCAGAGCTGTGAAAAAGGAGCCTCAGCTCAGGCACACTGCGTTCCTGCCTTGCACATGCCTGATACTTACAAGAACAGGATGTTTCTTAAGAATTGGGGGTTGGAAGGACTTATAAGAGAGCCGAGCTGCAACTGCTAAAAAGAAGAAATGATGGACACAGATTGAAGAAAAACTCAGATGGACCTTTTCTGTTTATTTGGCCTGTGCAAATAGTTATACTGAATAAGTTCATTTTTTTGTTACTCCTAGTGTAAATAAATATTTTTGGTGAATTCTACAACTGCTCCTGGTTTTCTTATGCTTCCTAACCTGTGCCTCAATGGCAGGCGGACAAACAGGATTCATTCCTCCAGATGTTGAGGGACTAGCCACCACTGAATGCCATCCCACACTGTCTAGGTCACAAGAACTGGCTGGTCCAGGTGACCTAGGCACTGGGACCACTGATGGCACAGCTCACACTGCAGGTGTTGCATCCACCAGCACACCCAACGAACCATGCTGGTAATGGATGCCATGCATCCTAACAGCTGCGGGAAATCTCGGGCAGGACAAGAGTACCCAACCTGAAATGATCAGGCAAAGGAAGCAAGGTCCTTAGCCCTGTCCGCAGGGAGACAGGTCTTGACTGGCAAGTAGTCTAGCACTGCTCTGATGAACTTGATTATCTATGAGGGGAATTAGTTTAGACTTGTCCAGGTTGACCAACAGGCCCAAGTCTCTGCAGATCTGAAGGCCCAGATCTGGACCACTCAATGGCCTCCTTGGATGGCCCAGCTATCAACCAGTCATCCAGCAGAGATACAGAACAGGTCACCCTTGCACTGCAGGAAGGCTGCCATCACTGCCATGCACTTAGGGAGGGCTCTGGGTGCAGCCAAAAGGCCGAAGGGTATGACCACTGATACAGAACCCCTTCTGTGCAAAACTGAAGGTCCCGCCAATGGGTCAAATGGAACTGGAATGTGGAAGAATGCATCCTGGAGATCCAGAGAGCAGATCCACATGCTCTTCTCCAGGGATGGTATGATCTGGTTCAGAGTGATCATCCTGAACTTGCGCTTTCACATGAACAGATTCAGGTTGTGCAGATCCAGTATGGGGCCCCAGTACCCCCCCCTCCCAGTCTGTTTCAGGATCAGGAAGTACCTGGACATGTATCCCTGACGGTTCTATGTGATAATAGCGAATGCGAAACGGTGATCGCTATTATTTTATTCTTTGTTAACCAGGTAAAGCCTACTAGACACAGGTGCCAGTTTTCAGGGGTGACCCGGGAGCACCGGGAGGGTTAAGTGACTTGCTCAGAGTTGCACAGTATGCAAATGGAGGTTGTGGGAATCAAACCCAGGTCTGTCTGCTGGATGTATCCAGCTCATTACTCTAACCTCTAGGCTATACTGCTATATCGCAAGTGTACATTGCTGAAAATCAAATCAGCAATGTACACTTGCTGGCGACCAGACATCTGTAACACAATAAGTACCCCCAATTTTAGAGCCTAACTCCAGGTGGGTGCATGTCGGGAAGGGGGCACAGTCCGTACGTTAAAAAAAAAAAAAATCTAAGTCCCGCAGCCAGCTGCAAAATTCTTAACCTCCTGGTCCCCAGCCCTGAACCCAGTACCTACTGTGCTGGAGCTAGCCTCCCTCACCACACCACACTGCTGGCTCGGAGGCAGCAGGCACACTGCACCCAGATAACTTTCTTCCTTATCCTTCCCCTTTCCCTCGACATTCCCCCTTTCCGGTTGCCTTCGACTACCCTCGCGGTATCAGTCAGTTGCTACCCTTGTGGGTCGCATATGATAATATCGCCAAATAAGAGTCATCGTTTTGACAGTCACCCATATTCGGTCACTATTATCACAGGATACCCCCGACTTGCCAGGACATCTGGGACATGGGCTATGGCTCTTTTTGCAAGCAGCTAAGTGACTGGACATCGTGTTCTGTGACACCGAGGACTCCAAAGAAGCACTGGAGCAGTAAAGCAGATCAGCTCCGAAATCAAGAGGCAATCGTCTGCCGAATACCTCTAGTAACCTGTAGTACTGATGGACCAATTTGGTCAGGAGCGGCATAGCCAGCTCCCCACAGGGAGCTCTGTGAGGGACTGGACAGACCTGAGGCAGACACACCTCTTCCACTACCACCTCTTTTCTGCCCCAGGCCAAATAACCTGGCCTTGGGATGCCAGGCTTGTTATAGCTCCTGCTGGGTATGCTGCCAAGGCTGCAGTGGCTGAAAGGACTAAAACTAAAAGATCATCTTTTTAGTCTTCTGAGCCCTAGGATCCTTTTGGGATGAAGCCACTGAGTCCAGGGTGGCGATGAGCTTCTTAGTCCTGGTGAGATGCCCTCCCACCGCCAGGCCAAAGAGGTCAGTGCCCAGGAAGTAGACATTGGCCAACTTGTGCTGAAAGTCAGTCGTGAAGGTGGATAATCTCAGCCAGGCCCTGCGACACATCCCGACAGCCACTGCCATGACATAGGTGCACGAGTCACCCATGTCCAAGGCTGTCTGGAGTCATGTGTTTAGACAGCGCTTGACTCTGATCTTTGACATCATCACCAGCAGCTGCTTGTTGGTAGGACGGTGAGGGAGGATTTCATCCAGCACTCCCAACAAAGACTGACTAAAGTTAGCCATCAGGACATCACAGCTGGCCTGACACAGACCCAACGAGGGGGCAGGGCAGGCCTTCTTGGACACATGGACAACCTTTCTTGACCCTCTGTTGGGTGCTTATCTACGTCCCTTAGCCCCAGGATTTCCAGAGGGCAGAGTCCAAGACCAAGCCCTTGGCCAAGGGGTAGTCCGAGAACCCCGAAAGGAACCCTGTAAGGACCACATACTTGCAGACTGTACTGGTGGAGGATGCAGGGCAGGAAGCTGGATGCTGCCAAAGATACAGGGCCAGTCCCAATGCGGACTCAGTCACGGGTAAGGCAACTCCAGGGTAGCTGTCCTTATCCAAAATGTCTACGATGGGGTATTTAGCCCTTTTCTGGACTGGCTCCAAAGAGACATGCATTAACTCTGATATCAGGTGGAAGAGAGCCCAAAATGACATGGCCCATGGTTTATGGACAGATCTTTGACAGAGGCTCTTTAGAAAGTGTGCGTCCTTGAGAACAGCATGAACAACCTGTCCGAGTTATCAGAAGACTCTTCAAAAAACTGCTGTGGGAAGCAGACTCACATGCACAGTGGTAGTGCTACCATCTGCAACACTGACGAGACAGGTTTGGGAACAAGTCCAAGTCATCAGCCGGCCGGGGGAGCAGAGCTGAACATCCCAGAGGATGCTCTTCACCCAGGGTGGGGTCAGACTCCGCTGCACTACCACAATCTGGGTGACCACAGGTGACAGTGCAAGTGGAGCCACAGAGCTGAGAAGGAGGATGCCAACATGCTCAGACATGCAGCGCATGCGTGTTCGCATGTCAGGGGCTCTTCTCTGCATCCTACAGGGCTGGGAAGAAAAGCAAAAAACACCAGCCAATGCAAGATGATGTCCGCACCTCACCCTGCAGACTGTGGCGCTCTCCTTCGAAAGTACTGACAGCGTCTTTTTTGTGGATAGAGCAGAAGGGGAAGAAGTATACTAAACAAAAAAAATAAAAATAATGCCACAGGACACCCGGAGTCTTCTGAATGGGTGATTTCCACCAACAGCCAACCTGGCTAGCCAGCAGCAGCACAGAAGTCCTTGGTCGGGACTCCGACCAAAGGCTGCAGTGAGAGCAGCTCCACCCACAAGAGTGGAGAGGCAGATGCCAGAACATCTGCCAAGTCGACACCATCATCGACAGTACTGGCACCTGCCAGCTGACTGTACATCCAAGGGGTAAAGAGCTAGCCCAACTGAAATGGTTCTCTGCTGCCAGAGGAGTTCCTTGTAGTGCTGCCGCATCCTTCTCTTCTCCTGAGAACTAACAGGTTCAAGAACGTCGACTGCAGCGCCTCCCCATCAAGCAGGATCAAGAACACAAACAGTGCCTCAACCACAACCTTGACCATTGACCCGAGGACTGATGTCAAGGAGAAGCCACTTGGGAGTCGGTAAGGACCATATGCCGAGACATACTGACTAGCATCAGCTTCAGTAGTACGACCACTTGTTGAGGCTCTTGCCAAGTGGAGCCAGTCAGGGACACCCACCGGTTCACAACCTCCTGGAGAGGATCAGGAGAACTGGGGCCCTGGAGACTGACTCTTCATCAACCTCCTCTGACAACTGGTCGACAGAGTAAAAAAAAAAATCTCGACAGTGTGCTCGACCAATGTCGAGGTTCATAACCCGGCAGGGGCACTGTGGAGTTGTCGACCAACCCCTCGCCCAAAGGCAGCTCAACCAGAGTCAAGCATGATCTCTCCCAATTCCACGACTGGCACCGTCGGCACTTCTACTTCTTGCCATGGTGCATGGGGCTCTCCCTGAAGCCTTGGAGGGTCCGACATGTCCCAGAACCCATCTGAGAATGATCTTCCAATGCTGCCCACAGGTGGGAACAACTCTGAGGCTGATGAGGTGCCCACGCTGCTTCTTCCTGGGCCACAAGATGTGTACCAGACCTCGCCGCAGTAGTGGTCTTCTTGCGACCCTTTGGCCAAAGTTTTAGATCCCTGTCAGATGATCAGCCGAGATGAAGCCTGGCCGTGTGATCTTCTAAAGAGGATGGAGGCATCATCTGACAAGCCACATCCAGAAATATCATGCGCTGGCCTCAGGCAATAGAGACTAGACACGTGTGAGTCTGCACTCAACATTTTCTAACAACATGTAATACAAAACTTGAACCAGCAGGTTGGCTTCACTTTCTCTGTATCCACCTGCTGTCTACAAAGGCAGAACCGAGGTGAAGAAGAGGAGAAGCAGTCGAAGAATCAGTTCAATCTCCTTAACAAAAAAAATAAATAAATTTCAGAGAAATCGTCAATTGTGCACTTTGGTAGCCTACAACACTCCACAGCTGCAAAGGAGGAGATCTGACTACTGCAGCGGAAAGGAAGATCTGACGTCATGGGGCAGATCCAGAGGATATACCGCCTGGGTGATGCAAGGAGTAACATAAAGACCTCTGATGAAATGACACTTCCAGTGGAACTGTCGATGTGTGGATACTAAACTATAACTACACCCCTAAAATAGGTCTATGTCCAGATGACCCCATTTTTCGAACAAGTCAACCACAACAGAGCCGGAGTCTTCCCATTCATGGCAGAGTACATGGAACTGGCTGAGGCGATTCTCCAGTGCATTCAGAGTACCAGGGAGGAACATTGCCAACAGGAATATGCCATGTTTCACGGCCCAGTTCCAAACTCTCCTTGCCTCTCTGCTGAGAGTGTATGAATGCTCTCCATCTTGTCGGCTGATATAGTACATCACCAAAATACTGTCTGTATGGATAAGCAGCTAATAGCCCAGTAGAAAGGCAGCAAAGTCCTGCAGGCCATTCATAACAGCCTCATCCCCAGAGTGTTGCTGTGAAGAACCATATTCAGAGAGCCCCACTAACCCTGGGTTCTAAAGGGGCCCAGATGAGCATCCCATCCTGAACCCGAGGCGTCCATGTTCACCACCAGGAGTGGGGATGATCAGTGGAACAGAGACCCCATCTCTGGTTTGGTGCAGTCCAACCACCAGAGCAGGGAGCAACAAAGCAGAAGAGTCACTTGTATCCAACACTCCAGATCATCTGGATGCTGTGCTCATGCACCCTGAGGAACCACTGAGGGATCCTCATGTGGTGGTGAGCCAGCAGGACAGTCAGGATGGCTGCTGACATCAGGCTGATTAATCTTAGAAAACATCTGGCCGATACATAATCACTGGTGGAGACCAGCTCTGCCTGGGCCACCAGTGCCATAGCACGGTTGGAGGGCAGAAATGCCCAACCCAGCCAGTTGTCCAGAACAGCCCCTATGTATTGGAGCTTCTGGCAGGGGGTGAAGACCACCGTTACTCGCTGACCAGTATACCCAGTGTGGCGGAGCTAGGCTACACCCTCGACAGTGACTGTTGGACTACTTTTCGATCTCCTTATTTCCTAGCTACCAAAACTTCGTTACACAACATTTAATGCTTTTCTCTTTGCTTTTCTTCTCCCCCCCCCCCCAGGTTGGCCACCTAGTGTAATTCTTTACTATCCCCTACTAAACTTCCTACTAGTTTTCTCTTTTCATTCTTTTTTCATTTCCATCCATCCAGTCCCTGGAATGATGCCAAACACCCTGAGAAGTGTTGTGTAAAGTGCATAAGTGCATTTTGTGTACAAAAAGCATGAAGGCTATTTTAAATAGGAATACATACAGTTAATAAAGCCTTTTTAAATAAAAAGGATTCAAAAGCCATATAAAACAATAATAATTTCATGATTAGTACAGTTGTTAGAAATTCTTAAGGCATTTTCATAAATTCACACTATAAACCTGTTACTATATAATGTTTTATGTATGAGGCTGAATGGTATGCTTTATAAAAGTGCTTATTCACTGTGGATCAAAGATATAGCGAGTCAATATCTACAAAGATATAAACTGTACCTTTAACTGAACCAGCAAGTCCCCTGAAACAAAACCCACCTTGGTTTTGAAACAACATGTCCAGACATGTAAATACATAACGGGCTCAGTCAGGTGACCCCACCAAAAGATATAAAAACCTCTTCACTGAGTTCAGTTCAGTCCAGCTGAGTTCAGTCTTGAGAGTGAAGGAGAGAGGTGCTACTGTTGACAAGCTGTTGAATGCAGATTTATTTATTTATTTATTTATTGGAATGTTTCACCAGGAAGTGTACACTGAGCAACTTAATGCTCGTCTCTCGGTACATCCTGGGGGGAAGTGGGAATTTCAACATAAGTAAATGGTACAAAAACAAAGCATAGTACAGTACAGAGACAAGAACATATAATAAATGACAGTCAATACATACAGGTAATACAGTGCAATCATACGGGGATTCATGATGATTCAATACAACTCAGGGAAGCATGCGTATCAAACACACATGCATTAAGTGCCAGGAATTTAGAGCGAATAGGTGGAGGGGCGGAGGGGGTGTGAGGGGAGAGCAATATACAAGTAGGGGGTCAAGAGCAAGAGCAGTTAGGGACCAGATAGTTGAGCAGAGCTGAAGTGAGGAAGTTTAGTGATGAGGAGTGGCGAATCTGCAGGGGGAGGGCATTCCAGAGTTTTGGAAGATGGTGTGAAAAAGCTTTTTGGCCAGCAGATGTAGATCTGCTGGGGACAGAAAAGGTGTGTAGGTTGTCAGATCTCAGTGAGTAGCAGTTGAGAGTGGGGGTACTAAGTGAAGAGGAGAGGTAGGAGGGGAGAGATGCAAGCCAGTATTTCGAGATAAATTTTGCACCATGTAGCATACAATGATTTTGAAGCGTGAGGAAATTTAGGGACCGGTAAAGGTCGCAGTGATGGGTGAGGAAGGGGGCGTGTAGAGAAAAGTGGCAGAAGGAATTATAGAGAGTATCCAGTTTGGTTAGGGAGGATAGCGGGGCACCACCATAGACTATGTCACAGTAGTCGAATATTGGTAAGATCATCTTCAGCACTAACTCACGCCTGGCCACAAGTGCGATACAACTGCTATTTCTGTATAGGGCACCTAGCTAGGCTTAAGGTTTTTTTGAATTGCCTCAATGTGTGTTGAGAAGTTGAGATGTCTATCAAGCCAGACACTGAGATACCTGAATGAGGGTGAGTCCTCCAGAGCTGTCCCATCCAGGGTGAGGAAAGAGGGTAAGGTAGTTAGCCCAGCGAGTCTCTGCCTAATTCCAAAAGCCATAGAGACTTTTTTTTGGCATTTAAAAAGAGTTTGTGAGTTAAACCAGTGTTGGACTCTAGAGAAGTCAGACTGGGGCCGGGTGGTGACATCAGCGACCGACGATCCAGATGCATATAGAACTGTGTCATCTGCGTACATGTGGATGCTGGAAGTAGTGCAGACCAGGGGGAGATTGTTTAAGAAAATGGAAAACAGAATGGGGCCAAGCACCGAACCCTGGGGTACACCAGTAGTTATTGGCAAAGGGGAAGAGATGACGTTGGCAATTTTAACTGATTGGGACCTGCCAGACAGGTAGGCATTGAACCAGCTTGTGCCAGAAGGAGAAAGACCAGTGTCTGAGAGGCAGTGTCAAAGGCTTTTGCCAGATTGAGAAAGATGGCTGAGGTAATGAGATGAGAAGGGTCTTAGGAGCGCTAAGATCCAGGACTGTTACGTGAGAAACTACTGATGTTAAGTAGTGATTTTATTTGCAATCTTTGTTTGTTTTCATTTACTATTTTTCGAACTTTTGAAAAATAAATATCACACCATGATGCATTTTAAACCTGTAAATTTGCCTCGTCTGAAGTTTATTTATTTTCTTTATTTTATTAAACTCTAGAATTACAAGTACCTTTGAGCAAGAACTGCTCATTTACAAAGGTTCCACGTCAGAGGAGGTGGGTAACATACATACAAATGTAGACAATGGTTTACAGTCTTAACACGTTTTACAGTTAGTCATAATTGTTGCTAGAATTCAGATGGCAGCTTAAATAGAGTTTCAGAGTAGCAAAGCCAAAAAAGAAACAACAGGAAGGACAGTTTGGGTGTGCAGGGTAGTGGAGGTAACCGAAAGGGGTAGGCAGGCGGAGGTGCCTCTGTCGGAGTGATGGGTGGTTGGAAGTAGTGTAAGCGGAATTATGGAAGAAGGGGCAGATGCCTGTAGGGTGTAGTAGTGGAAGGAGGTGGCGTGAAAGAATGGGGACGGGCAGGAGTGAGGCGTTGGGTGGGGGGCATGGGTAGGGCAGGAAGGCAGGTGCCATGAGGCGGTTATCTGTTTATGGTTACTGGTCGCAGGTCAGAAACGACCAGGGGGACGGAGAGACAGTTATTTAGGAGAAGTAGTCACATTGCGAGGTTGAGGTGAGATAGTGTCGGAGATTCCTTTTGAAGAGTCCAAGCAAAGCAGAAGAAAGTGCTTCCTTGTTGAGGGTGTTGTACCACTGTGGCGCCCTGTGCATAAATGCCTGCTGGCCCATTGTGGTCCTGCACCTGGGAACCCGGAAGATTGTCTGTTGGGTGCTGCATGTATGCCGAGTACTGTTATCGGCGGTAAGGATCTTTTCAACCCCTGGAGGCATGAGCCCAAGGAGTACCTTTCTGGATAACAGGCAGGTCTGGTATTGTATTTGACTGTGTAAGGGAAGCCAACCTGCCTGGGCATACAGGTCACAGGTGTGTGTTTGACACACAGTGCCAGTTAGTAGTCTGCAGGCTTTGTTGAGTGACACAGATCCTGCGGAGGGCAGTTTTAGAGGCAGGCCCATAGATGGCAAGACCGTAGTCTATGACAGAAGTGACAGAGCAGTAAATAGCCAATCTATGGGCATCTGCAGTCATACAGTGCTTGTGGAGTATGCCAATTCGTATGTTGGCAGCCTTTGCTACACTGTCTATGTGTCGAGTATAGGAGAGGGTACTGTCCAGAGTGACGCCAAGGTACTTGAACTCAGAGATATGTTAGAGTGAAGTCTCCGAGTGGTTCTTGACGGAAAGGGGCAGAGATTTAAACTTGCTCCTTGCATGACAGAATGTCATGACTTTAGTTTTGCTGTGATTCAGGACGAGTTTGTGTGTACTCAGCCAATCTTCAACATGCTTGAAATCTAGCTGCAGCTGGTGTTCCAGGAGTTTGGCGTCATGGTGGCTTGTGAACAGGACTGCACCATCCGTGTAGAGTAGTATTTTTGCTGGCAGATGCTAAGGAGGTTGTTCAGAAACAGGGATAAGAGTAGGAGTCCCAGTATTGACCACTGCGGGACTCCAGATAGGACTGGCTTTTCATCTGATGTGACACTGGCAATCCTAACGCGTTGGACCCTGCCTCCGAGGTAGCTAGCAAACCACTGCAGTGCGTCATTGGAGAGCCCGATAGTAGACAGTTGCCCGAGTAGGAGTGGATGATTTACAGTGTCAAATGCCTTCGTTAGGTCAATAAATACTGCCCCCACACAGCTCCCTTGGTCAAGCGTGGCATGGATGAAACTTGTAAATTCCAGCAGAGCTGTGGTGGTACTATGCCCCTTTCTGAAGCCATGCTGCTCTGGGCATTGAACTTCATACTTATCTAGGAATTCGACTAACTGGTCCGAGACAATACGTTCCAGGGCTTTAGATAAAAGGGGGGGGGGGAGTGAAATGGGCCTGTAGTTGGTGTGTAGGGCCCTATCTCCACTTTTATAGACAAGTCTGATGATGGCCACTTTCCAAAATGAGAGGAATTGCCCTAGTCTAAGGGAGAGGTTGAAGATCTTTGTCAGGGGTTCAAGGATTTCTTCTAGAACCAGCGAGATCAGCTTCAGGTCCAGGGAGTCACCATTGTATCCAGTATTACGGATGGCCCTGCTGATATAGGTTCTGGCTACATGAGTTGGTATCTCTTTAAATAAGAACTGCAGAGTTGTGTGTAACTGCGGTGTGGTGTTTTGGGGTGTAGTGGGTGAAGGGGTACCAAAGAAGTTTGGTGGAAGGACACTGCCAAGGTTGGAGAATGCATTGCTGAAAGTGTTGGAAACAGTGCCAAGGTCAAGTGCTGGTATTCCATCGATGCTGAGCATAGTGGGTGGTGCCTTTGGATCCTTGCCTGTGAGTTCTTTCAGATTATTCCAGAAGTTTTTACCATTACCCCAAAAGCTGGTTAGTGACTCCTTGAAATATTTGCTTTTAGCATTCCGAATCGCTTGGGTGCAGTCGTTTCTGGTGGCTTTATATTTTTGTACTTTCCCTTGTGTTGGTGTTGCTCGGGCACAGTACCAGAGGTGGTCCTTGTATTTGAGCTGTGCCACAAGCTCAGCAGTTATCCATGAGTTTGCCCTACCTTTGACCTTAATCTTTTTCAGGGGCGCATAGATATCACAGGCCACAGTGAAACGGTTGATGAACAAGTCCAACGCTATGTTAGTATCATTGAATGTTTCAATTGGTGTCCAGTCCTGGTTGCGTAGATGGGATTTTAGCAGCTGGAGATGCTCCTGCTCAAGTACCCTGGTGTATATTAGCTTAGGAGGGGGCTTGGTGAGTTTGTTAGCCCAGGAGCAGATGACAGGCGAGTGGTCACTTATTGAGTCAGGGAGTACTGAAACCCAAGAGATTCATTCGGAGCGGTTTGCCAGAATCCAGTCAAGAAGGATGAACGTCCCAGTCCTATAGCTGCACCTGGTGGCGGCAGAGACAAGCTGTGTGAGGTGCTGTGCCAAGATAGCATCCTTATAAAACACAGGCCTCAGGCGAAAGCCAGTTTATGTTAAAATCGCCCAAAATAATTATATCCAATTTATGGAGCAGACGTCTTAGAAATTCCATGATGCAGTTGAAGCCACCGGCTTGGTCCTTAGGGGATAAGTAAACAGAGACTACAGTGAGTCCCTTATTGTGGGCCCCGAGTAGAACCTTAATGGCGAGAATCTGAGCTGGGGAGCCTTGGATAGGGGTGGGAATGATGTGTCCCTTAGGTAGATGGCACAGCCCCTGCCTCGTTTCGCAGACCTGTCCTGTCTGAATATGTAATAGCCGGGGATTGAAACTGCAGAGTCTGGGATCCTAGGGTTTAGCCAAGTTTCGACAACAGAGAGGATATCAGGCTTGTATTGCTGTATCCATGTTTGGAGGTTATTCAGCTTGTTGAGGAGGCTACAGGCGTTGATGGACGTGAGGGACCTTTCCCTCCTGTTCGGGGGATGTGCCGTCTGGCCAGCTGGTCCTGGATTGGGGTGAACATTACCAGAGAGCAGGAGGAGCATAAGGATGATTCTCAGGAGACAGGTTTTGAGCATATTGCATAACATCTTGTTTGTTATTCTTCTGTGCCTCCTGATGCCAGGGAACTGTGGGTGACCAGTTAGATTGTGGGTTACTAGCATTTGTTGGAGGTACACCAGGGGGCTGTCTGCATTGAGTTTAAGAAGGTATCCAATGTGCCATGTTGGGGTGCAGCGGGCTGAGGAACTGACATTATACGAACCCGCTGTCATTCCTGGTGTGTAGTGCATGTCACATGGAGGAGCTTGCTGTAGGAGAGGTTGATACGGGGTGGGAACAGGGAAAAAGGGGTAGTGCAGTACAATCACCACTGCTACTACTGTACAAGTGACTTAATAGGCCAGTTTAGGCAGGGCATGATCACTTTCCTGTGTGGGGGTAGTCACTATTATGGGCAGCACTAGCTGCAGAAAGTGCAAGCTGCTTGTGAGGAGGAGGAGTGGCTAAGCAGCAAGGACTGACCCAACTGGAGAAGGATTCCCAGTGTGGGAGGGGTGAGAGAGTATTTAAAGGTGGCCTGAGAGGGGGTGGGACTAAAAATACAGAGTATAGGAAAAGCTAGGAGAGCTAGAATGCTGGAGAAAGAAGGCGCTCCAATAGCCGTGCAACCTAAGGCTGTCCGGACCAATCACAGGCCACCAGCAGCATAACCGCGCCAATCAGGGTCAAGCAGCAAAGCTCCAGGCTCCGGTAGTGTTAGGCACACATACCTTGCAATGGGATCCATCTCCGAGTTCCAGGAGGGCGGTAAAGTGAATCTGATGGGGTCGGCGCAGCAGCCGAGGTTGCAGCCATAGGGTGCCACTGGCAGCAGTAGTGCTGTTGGTGAGAGTAGGATCCCTAGTGGGGGAATAAAGAGAAGAGTCCAAATTAAATGGGCTGAGACTGCAGGGGGGCAGGAGGCTGTCGGCAGACCGTCAGCGAGGGGGAGGGGCAGGGGTGCAGATGAGAGACAAAGACAGAGGTGGAGTGGGAGGGTGGAAAATTAGACAAAGGGATAATGTGAGACGGAGATTAAGAGCCAGGAGGAGGGGAGTTAAAGATCAGGGGAGGGTAGCGACTGTGTGTGCTTGAATGAGTCAAGCGCCAGCCAGGGGGTGAAAAATAGGAGAGAGAGGAAAGAGAAAAATGAAGAGGAATGACTTCGTGCACTGGAAGGGGTTTCCTGGTGTGTGGGTGGGAAGGAGAACAGCAGTTCAAGCCGTGGGACGGTTTCTTGCTGAAATTATGGTAGCGGTCAAGGGGCGAGAGAGGGAGAGGAAAGGAAAACACTTAGATTAACAGTACAGTCAAACACTATATGATTTAGGCAGCAGAACTCTATGACCGTAATTTACAGTTCCCACACGTTGCGACACCCAGCTAGTCGAACAACTGCTGAGTACAAAACTGTGCAGACAATGGCTTCCCGAGATGGGGCTTTTAACAGCCAGTCATCTAGGTAAGGGAAAACATACAGGCCTTCCCTGTGGAGAGCAGCAGCTACCACAGCAAATACTTTGGTTAAATACATGCAGTGCATAGCACAAACCAAAGGGCAAGACATGAAATTGTAAGTGCAAGTCCTGGAGCATGAAACACAGATATTTTCTGTGAGACTTGCAGATCCTGAGAGAAGATATGCGTCCTTCATGTCCAGTGGCACAATCCAATCTCCTTTCAGCAGGAGGGGATAGAGGAATAGCAGGGAAACTATTCTGAAAGAATAGTTATAGTCCATAACAGTAGATCTGTGAAAGAATCTATCATCAGGCCACATGGCAGGCACTAAGACCACACAGACACTTTGCAAGCAGTCAGCCAGGGGCCACCCAGAACAACATCAGACATTGGCTGCTACATAAACGTGGGCAGCCCCATCTCTCTTCAGTTCCCCACTTAAGACTGTGCTCGGAGGATCTCTCTGTAGGGAACCAGGAGAGAACCCAGTACTCTGCAAACCCAGGTGAGGCAGAGGGTGAAGAGTACACTAAAATGGAGACAGGTGCGATCCAGGTTAGAGTAGGCCCCAAAAGAGGGGGAAGCAGGGTGGGACAGCATGGCCTGATGAAAGAGATTCTCTCAAAGATCTACTGTTATGGTAAGTATGTAACTGTTCTATCTTCTTTAAAGATTATCTTTTTTTTTTTTTTATTTTATTAGAGAAAAGTTAAGGTCACACACATTTAGATAAGGCATGGCTTACAATCATGACAGAGTCAAACTATATATTAATACAGAGCACTCGACTCAATAGAAAGTAATCGTTTGATTAATCAAGTAAAATCCCACGACAGTCCTTATAAAATTTTAACATTCAGAGATAATGATTTCTGCAGAATGGACTATCTGACCCTTCCAGAACCTTCATCAGATGAAAATGAAATAAGTTCCTGGAGGCAACTCCGGGGAACTACTGACCCCTTAAGGTACCAATTCTGGATCAATTTCGAACAGGTATTGAATCCACCTCTGCCATTTAGTTCGGCAAACGGTCAATTTATCACAAATAGCTTCTGTAATACATTCCATTTGATACATTCTCAAAACGATTTGCCTCCAATCTAGTACTGTGGGGATGACCTTTGTCATCCACTTGCAGATAATGGCCTTTTTGGCCACAACCAAGTATATGGGTAAGAGGGTCTTGTGCGGAAGCAGGGAGTGATCCGGGTATATGGAATTAAGGTCATCTCTGCAATAAGTTCTATTTGCTCACCCAAGCAATCCACGAGGGTCAACTGAAGAGAGCACCAAAATGGCATTAATAAAGGGCAATTCCCAAAAATATGCCCTAAATCTGGTAACTCACACTTAGTCTTTCGAGCAATAACCAAACGGGTCCGGAAGATATTTTACTAAAATTGCAGGAGAGTGAAAATACAGATTTCTGCATTTACAAGTAAATTCCCAACATAAATGGGAAGACGCAATTTGAATTGCCTGTAATTAAGTTTTTGTCCAGGAGACGTCAGAGACCTTTAATTCTTTATTCCATCCTACCAGAATGGAAAGTGTATTGTCCCCCAGGGTTTCCCTGAAGATTCCATGAATATTCCCAATCAGACAGCCCCACGTATTGCCCTTAAGAAAGTCCAAGAGTAACGCCAGGAAGGGGGGGGTTGAGGGAAGGGTAATGTGGGAGTAATAGAGCATTGTCTGAGGATGCAGTTCCTGACTTGAAGATATCTACTGTATAAAAATATGCTTGCCTGAGACCATATTCCCTTTGTAATGTTTCAAAGGGAAGAATCCTCAATTGCCCCAGAAACTGAAACACATAAGTCAATCCCACTTTCCTTCACCTAGAGAATGTTAGGTCCGCAAGAGCCGGCAGAAAGTACTCATCTTCCAACAGCATTCTGCAGTACACAAATGCTTGTTTAAATTGTGGGTGTCTTCGCAATGAGTACCATGCACATAAAACACTAGCAGAAATCTGGGTAAACATTTTTTTTTTGGGGGGGGGGGCCTGCCCTCAGAGCAAATAAAAATTTCTCCACATCATGTAAATCATTAATGGTAACTTCTAAGAATTTCCAAGGGCCTTGAAGGAGTCAGATAACCAAAGAAAGCACACCTTCACATAATATTCTAAATTTGGTAAATTTACCTCCCCAGATTAGGGCTGGTTTTAAAATTGAAAGATGGATCCTGGAGCATTGTCTCCCCAAATAAACTCTGAACTTATTCTATCCCATGATTTAACGTAAAAGCGAGCTGGGAAATAGGATATATATTTGATAAAGATATAGTAAGCATGGTAAAACATTCATGCAAATGATTTCTATGTGAAGGAAGGAAGGAGTGAGTTTACCCCAGGAGTTAAGGTCAGATTATATTCTTAATGTGATTGGTTCATAATTTATAATATCCATTACTTTAAAGATTCTGAGGGATGTGTATGCCCAGATACTTGATTTTGGTTGTCCGCCATTTCAGAGGGGAAGAGCGCTTCAATGCCTCCAATGGGTTAAAGTTTAATAATAAGATGTCAGTTCTGGAAACATTTATCTTAAAGCCCACTACCCTCTCACAGACACCAAGGATATCCCACACATGGGATGGATTTTTCCGGGGTCAGAAAGTCAGCAGAACATCGTCCGCAAATAAAGAAATCTTAAATTCCTTTTGGCCCATGGGAATATCCTCTATTCCCTCTGCCCCTCGTAATGCTTTTGCCAGGGTTCCATTTATAGCATAAACAGAAGTGGGGAAGGGGACATCCTTGTCTTGCCCCTCTTTATTTTTTAATAAATACATAAATAAAGAGAGGTACAAGACAGGGATGTCCCCTTTCCCCACTTTTGTTCATTCACATTATAAACGGCAAAAGCATTACAAGGGGCAGAGGGAAAAGAGGATATTCCCATGGGCCAAAAGGAATTTAAGATTTCTTTATTTGCGGATGATGTTCTGCTGCCTTTTTTGTCTCCGGAAGAATCCATCCCATGTGTGTGGGATATTCTCGGTATCTATGAGAGGGTAGCAGGCTTTAAGATAAATGTTTTGTAGGGCAGTGGGAGACGAAATCCCTCCATTAATGTGGACAAAAGCCTGTGGGGTGGAATATATTACCTGGATCCATTTCATAAAGGAATCAGGGAAATGGAACTGCAACAGGGTGTCCCATAAAAAGGGCCAAGAGACCATGTCGAAGGCTTTCTCAGCGTCAAGGCTCCGAATAGCTGCCGGGATACGTCTGGTTTGAATATGTTCCATTAATATTAGTACCTGCCTAATATTATCAATAGTATTCCTCTGCTTAATAAAACCTGCCTGGTCGGGGTGGATGAGAGTTGGCAAAATGGTTTCCAACCTGGCTGCCCATATTGCCATAAAGATTTTATAATCTACATTTACTACAGATATAGGCCAGTAGGATGCAGCATCTTGGGTATTCTTGTTTGGTTTAGGGAGGGCTGCAAAGGTAGCATATGCCGAGGACGGTAGGGGGAGGTTCCCCTTCCACCACCAACCTGAGTGGAGCCATCATGCCAGGCAGTAGCTTCCAGAGATATTTCTTATACCATTCTACCTGAAGTCCATCAGGTCCAGGGCATTTACTGGTAGCTGCGGCTCTAATCTGGGTCAGGATCTCTTCCACCCACATTGGTGCCTCCAACATGTTAATCTGTGTTTCTGATAGGCTCGGCAGATTAAGTCCCCCCAGGAATCTGGATCATTCCTCAGGGCTACCCGCAGGGCCCTGCTGGTACAAATTTAGGTAAGACAGCAAATAAGCTCCTTATCTCTTCATCTCCCCTGTTCACATGACCAGTTCTGAAATTTTTGATCTTAATGATAGTAGTGGTCCTTTTACGGACCCGCAACCTATATGCCAGGAGCCTAGTACCCAGAGATCCTCCCTCATCACTGGGCTGCTTGAGGTTTAAAAGGACTTGTATCTTTAGATCCATAATCTTTTGTATTTCTGCTTTACCTGCCTAATTATGGTTTCTACTGCTGCACCTCCATCTCTATACAGAATTGGTAAGTATGTAACTGTTCTGTCAGGTCTTTAAATCTGGCTTCCAATTCCCTCCTTCTCTTAATCAAGTAGGCTATAGTTTCACCCCTAAGCATCGCCTTCAAGGCATCCCATATGTCTGAGACCGAGGAGGAAGCATTCTTCTCCAGAAATTGAGGGATCCTTTTTTCATGATATCTACTGTGTATATTTTGGGTCTCTTACAAAGACTGGATTTAGGTGCCAGAGAGTTTGCTGTTTCTCCCCCCCCCCCCCAAAGTTAACTTTCAAAATTAAGGGGTGGTGGTCAGATAATATCCTAGGCCCCAGGGAAACATCTTGTATCAGAGAAAAATGGTTACAGGTTGTGAAATAATAGTCTAATCTCGAATATACATGGAGCCTTCCAGAATAAAAGGTATAACCTGGTGATTTAGGATAAACCTTTCTCCATACATCAACTACACCTAAATGGTCTAACATCCCCTTACGATAGTTGACCGCTGTGGTCATCCTATATTCATGCGGGTTGGAGGAATCCTGAGAAACCGACATTGTCATGTTAAGATTGCCCCCCCATGATCAGGCACCCTTGCAATAACCCCATGACTTTATGAAGGTTTTCACCACTGGTACCTTAGTTTGTGGCGGCATATAGACAGTCACCAGGGTAACATCTTCCTTAAAGACCCTACCCTGTAGGATAACATATCTTCCCTGGCTATCTACTTAGGAGGATTGAACTTCCAAGGGGGTGATCACGGGAACCAAAATAGCTGCTCCTCGCCTACATCCACTAGAGTGGGATGAAGCATAGACCTTATATCTCTGCCAACAACTTAACTTTTGATGCTCTGCTTCCAAAAGGTGCGTCTCCTGGACAAGAAAATAAATCTGCAGACTGTTTTCTGCAATACTGCATAAATTGAGACCGTTTGATTGGGCTGTGTAAACCATTAATATTCTGCGAAAATATTTTGACAGGTTGTACCATCATGGCTTCAATTCAGTAGGACAGGACCACCGAGCCAAACCACTCCTCCCTGGGCGACAGGAAGAAGCAACCAACAATGACCCCCAAATCCCAGCCATCCTGTAGAACCCAGCACAGCAGACCAGGAACCGGGAAGGAGCCCTCCACCAGAAGATTTGGACCTCCCATCTCCAACCAAGCCTCATTATAGTATCAATAAAGTTCAGCATATTATTGAAAACCAGTGTGTGTGCCTCTCTTCCCCTTTTTTTTTTTTTTTTTTAACTACTGACAAGAACAACAATCCAACCTTCCCCCCCCCAAATTGGTATGAAAAAAGGAAAAATGACCATAGAACCCCTTCCCGCCTCCCTCCTCCCAATTAGGAGAGCATAACCAGCCTTCCCAAGTTGTAGAACTATGTACAATATGACTTCCAGCTGTGAGGTGAGATATCTGTTCTCCCTCAATGTGTCTGGGATAGGTGCCCTAAATTTGGACTCCTTCCCAGAGAAGTGGGGTGTCAGACTCTCATGAGAGGTGTTAACCCACTTCAGGGTCGCGAACAACCCTGTAAGGGTGACTGCTATATGTACCCACAGCTGCTACCCCAGGTTGGTGACTCCACCCAACCCCCTTGTACTGAAATTCCCCAAATTATTCTCGATTCCAAGTGCCTTAAAATATCTTAAACTAAGCTTATGAACCCAGAAACTTCCATAATCCCCGAAATTATAGTCCTTTATCTAGTTAAGATGCATCTATTAGAAAGAGGCTCCTCTTAAAATGGACAGTCTAATGTTCCCTTCTAATTCTTAAGGGGGATAGGCCCATAAACTCCACTATGGAGGAACTTCCTTCCCTCAACCAGTAACTAATACCCTCCACCACCCCTATCTGGGAGAAATAAAATCCAATTTGCACTCCATGGGGCATTAGACACTATTATACCAGATACGACCCATTTACCTCCTTTACTATAGTCCCCCATTACCCAAGTTTACATTGTTTGCAAGATATGTTTATCAAACATTAAGATGATCCCCTATCAGTCTGTTATTCAAGAAGTCAGCCACCACAGGAAGTGTTATTGCCCATTATCCCTCAGGCGTCCCCCACAGGAAACACTACCAAACTTAAGAAAAAATATAAGAGTCAATTGGGTGTCCTTCAGACAACTTTCCAAGGAGGCCCAGTCAAAGAATGATTAAAGAAATAGGGTCCTAGGAACCAGGCAGCCAGCCAAACTGTTATTTGGAAAATGTGGAAAGAGGTCAAGCGTGTTCCAGCCAAGCTAAGGGGGGTCCAAAGGCATTAAATCGGGGGGGATGAAAGAAAGAGAGCTGGCAGCGCTAACCGGGCAGGTCGACAAACCCAGGAGGGGACCCTCTGGGCCAACGACCTGGGTATAACCCCACCATCGATGGGCCGAGGCGCCCAAGTCAAAATACTCAGAAACATTATATTAATATCTTTGATTATTATAGAGGCCTTTGGGAGATCAACCCAGCCCTTCTGCACAACCGCTCAATCCCCACCGACCCAAACCTCCAACCTGGTGGTAGCCAGATGATTCTGTAGGTTCTAATATCATAGTCATATGGCCTCTCCTCTAGTATGGTCCCTTGTTATTAAAGATGAATCAGATTTGGAAAAGAAAAAAGAAAGGGAGTATAGCTGTGACTGAGAATAAGTCCACTCTCCTCCTGCAGACGTCCAATTTTATACGCTCACAATGTTAGTAGGCCAGTGTCAGGGATCCGGGCCCACAGAAGGGAGGAGAGAAAGAGGAGAGAGCTGCCACAACACTGGGGGAGACTGGGTTCCAGAAGAACCCCATTCACCAGCAGTCCCCCCCAAATCCTCACCCCCCCCAAAACTAGGAGCCAGCTTAATGCACTAGGCTGGTGGTATAGGCATACCTCTAGTAGTAGACCCGGAAGGACAGGGAGCAAAGAGCCGCGGGGGTGAAGGCGAAGAAGGACCTGGCATAACACGCCGATGTGGACTAGCCCACCATTAGCAGACAGGGGGATCCATGATATGTTTAAACTTATATTTATTTTTCATGAAGACTCAAGCACTGGGAGCAGCCCGCCCCTCCATAACCCCGGTTCACTCAGCCCCAACATCTAAGCTGAAGCTCCTCTGACCAGGTCTACGTTCACGTCTACAGGGTTGGGTTTCTATACTGGCACTACTTTTCCATAATGTCAGACAGCGAGAGTTCAGTATCTCCATTCCTTCAGACGTTGGTGCGATCTCCAGAAGGCCTCTGAGTTCTCTCATCTGTTTCCTTTTCTTTACAAATTCCTTTGGCAGTGAGGTTTTCCTTTGTCTCTGCTGCTGTGGTGTACATCTTCGGTCCTGAAGGATAGAGTACCACCAATTTTGCTGGATATGGTGTCCTGAATTTGAATTTGTGGGCTCTTAAGATGAGGGAACAGAGGACTGTACTCTCAATGAAGGCGTTGCGTGGCAGGCACTAAATCATTTTCAAACAGTAGTCTGCTAGTACCATAAATTATTTTTTGTTTCTGCCAGGCTTTAGTGAGTAACTGATCCTTCACAGGGTAACTCTGAAATTTTATCACAAAAGATCGAGGGCGAGCATCAGGGCGAGTTGGTTTAGGGCAGAGAGCCCTGTGGGCTCTCTTGAGGTCTAGCTGATATTCAAGCCCCAGCTCCAACACCAAACGCAGTAGGAAATCTGTGAAAGCTAGGGGATCTTACCCTTCTCCATTTTCAGGAAGGCCATATATACTGATATTCTTTCTTCTCCCGCTATTTTCAGCATCTTCTTGTCTCAGTGAAATCAGCAACTGTTCTTTTGCCAGAGCAGTCACAGAGGCATCGAGGCGGCTGGTATTTGTAGTAAGCTGCCTATCAGCCTCGTCCACGCGGTGTTGGAGTATCCCGAGATCCATGCGCAGGCCTCGGATCGACTCTCTCATTTCAGTTCAGTTCTAAAGTCCTCTATTGTCCTCAGAAATTAGTCCGTTTGGAGGACAGTAGCAGATTTCTTCCCCCTTTGAATTTTTTTTGCTTCTTGTGAAGCTGGGGTCTTGGTGGTAAGCTCCAATTCAGATAGGCCCTGATCGTCAGACTCGTCTGCGTCAGCGAGGATTTGAAAGCGTTTTTTTTTTTTTACTGCCAGAAATTTATATTTTTTTGAGAATTCACCAATAAATGCCACCAGAAGTTAAAGTTAATTTAAGTTGCTGTAAGTGTGCCACTGCTGTCTGTGTGGCCAACTGTAGTGAAATCAGTTGGGGAGCTCCTTCAACCTGCTCCTCAGTCTACCATGGCGCCACCGGAAATCTTCGAAGATATCTCTTTCATCAGGACACACCTATGAAATCAATACCAAGCAGTACTGATAGGAAAACAGTCTGGGTGGGTGGAGCCTACTGGTCTAAGACAGTAGGCCTTGGAGCACAGCTAGGCTAAAGCCAGCCCTTCTGCGAGAGAATGTCCAGACTGTAGTGCTCAGTGAAGGTGTGCCCAGTACTCCAGGTAGCAGCTGCACAAGCAGTGCTGCCAGAACAGTTTGAAAAGTGGTAGGGCCAAGGACGTAAGGGGTAAATTTTCCCCTATTAAATATATTACCATGATAGCAAAAAGTGATAGGGCCACTTATGAAAGTGGTATGGCCATGGTCCTAGTGGCCCCCCCTGTTCCGGCACCTATGTGCACAAGTATCTACAGCAGACACATTTTTAAAACAAGCAACCTAAGTGGCCATGCTTCTTGTGGAATGCCCATGAAGTTCCTTACCATACTTTCTGTAACAAAAAGTAATACAACTGGCTAGCCACTTGTATAGGCACTGTCTGGAAACAGGATAGCCCTCTTTCTCAGGGGCAAACAAAACAAAAAGCTGAGAGGACTTTATCCAGTCCTTCATGCCAATGTTTACCCTGGACTTGCACGCACTGGATAAACTGGCAAGTGGATGGTTTGATTTAACGTAAACTCAGACACCACCTTTGGGAGAAACTTAGGACTGGTACCAAGACACCCTGTCTTTTTGGAAAATCAAATAAGGAGGCTCACACATTAGATCCTGCATCTCCGAAATCCTTTGAGCAGAAGAGATTGCAACTAAAAACTGCTTTTCAAGAAAGAAAGCATAAGCTACAACTCATGGCTGACTTAAAAGGAGCCAAAGTAAGCTTTTCCAAAACAAAATTCAAGTCCCAAGCTGGGACTGGACTGCAGATGGGAGGCTTCAAATGTAGAATGCCTCTCAAAAACGTATGGGCCACCTCCAGCTGGGCAACCGTATGACCCTGACGCATGGAAAGCTGATATGGCAAACGAGTGCATTTCGATTGAGGAGTACTGTAGGCCTGAATCCAATAAGGACAACACATACTCTAGAACCTGACTGAACAGGTGAATGGATCCAGACGGTGGGAAGCTGCCCATAAGGCAAACCACTTCCACTTCACAGAATAAGTGGACCTGGTAGAAGACTTTCTAGCAGCCACTAAAACATCAGCCACTTTTTTGTGAAACCCCCAGATGAGAAATAGCTATACCTTCAGGAGCCATGCATGCAGATGGAGATTTGAGGTCGGGATGGACCAGGGTTCCCTGTTTTTTTTTTTTTTTTTATTTAGTTTTTGTTAACCGGGTAGGTGCACTAGCCAGCAAGTGACTATTTTCAGACACGACCCGGGAGGTACAATTACAATACAAGTAGAACGGTGCAGTTTATACAGTACAAGTACAGGTACATAGATACAAGCATACAATTGTTTATAAGTAAGCAGAGGGTACTGGAGGAAGGACAGATTTTGGATTCCCTATGACAACAGACCCCTGCACAGGGACAGAGGCATTGGAGGTTCCACTGCTAGCTGCTGTGGTTAGGGGAACCAAATGTGTCAAGGCCATGGGGGAGTAATGAATATCAGAGTTGCCCCCTTCATTTGGAGCTTGAGTAGTGCTCTCTGAATTACAGTGAAGGGATGGAAGACGTACAGAAATCTCTCTTTCCAAGAGAGGGACAATGTTTCTCTCCAGAAGACTCCAAATCCTGGAGCAAGCAAGCAGAAAAGTGGCAGTTTTGCACTGTATGGGGATGCAAAAAGGTCTAACTTCAGACTCAGTCTTCAGCTAGAGGAGAGAGAGAAAGAAAGGGCCTTTAGCTGCTGAGTGTGTTTGTAAGTTGATTTAAAGTAGTTTTTTTAGCTGCCATTACTGCGTGTTGGGACACTGTATTTGAGGTCTGTTCCTAACTGCCTTTTTGTGCTTTAAAATTTGATTTGGGCAGGATTAAGGTATTCTAGTAGACAAATTGGTGATTGTGTGTTTAAATGTAGCGCTGTGGCCTGTAAGTGCAGGCATCAAATTACAGGGATCAGTCGTGTTAGAAGGTGATGGTTAACTGCCATCTCATTCAGTCTTCAGCTAGAGGAGAGACAGAAAGGGCCTTTAGCTGCTGAGTGTGTTTGTAAGTTGATTTAAAGTAGTTTTTTTAGCTGCCATTTCTGTGCGTTGGACATTGTATTGGAGGTCTGTTAACTGCAGAAGCAGTTGGGGTCTGGCAGAGGTTGTCCGAAACTTTTTTTGCTGAGCAGTAGGGGACAGGATTTACTTGCTGGATAAGCATTACATTCTTTTTCAGTCTGTGAAGGAACTAGAAGGGGAAAGGATCAGATCTGTTCTAGTACAGTAGCTTCTTCTTGTTTTTACATTGTTTCTTGTGGATTTTACTTGGTAGAGAAGGTTATGTATTTTTCTTTCTTACTACTTCTAAGGGGCTAGCAGGGTACTGTTTTGGGGCTGCTGGAGTTTTGAAACCCATTTTGGTGGCTATAAGTGGGCTCATTTGTTTGATGTTTCACTGTGTAGCAGGCTGCATTTGTGGAGGCCTATTTCTTCTGATTTAAAACCTATTTGGTATGATTTAATTGGGGCTGTTTCTTTGAATTGGAGATCTACATCTTCTAACGTCAAGCCTATATTTGATGTGGTGTTGGTGAAGCTGTCTGAATTGGAGACCTGTTTCTTTTGGTAGCAAACCTATTTGGGGGGCTTTGAGTAGAACTGTGATTCATTTTTGCTGGCTTCACTAGCTGCAAAGTTTAGTGCATAGTGGGGGGAAGGGTGCTAATGGTCTGACCAGGGGCCTCAGCTACCTGATTGTTTCGGGAAGACTTGGACTGGTCCCAACCCCTCACCCCACCCGCCCCTGGTCCGTTAGTTCCTTTATACCAGGGTTTTGACATCACTCTCAAACGGGCAAAGGATATGCACCTGTCATAGCAGAAGCAGAAACTAGGAAAGGAACAGCAGCGAGTGAAGAGCTGACTGCTATCTCAGTGGAAGAGAAGTAACTGCAAATCAAGGAGCTTTCTTTCATTGTTACTTCTTTGCATTTCTATTGCATTGTGGAAAGGAGGAGTAGGAGTTTGAAGAAGGTTGTGCAATAGCTACTTAAAGTCTCTTTTTGGGTGTGATAGGAAGGACAGGAATATAAAAAGCAGTTGCTCAATCTATCTAAACGTGTACAACAAAGGGGGTAAGGGAAATTAAGAAAAGAATGTTTTGCACTGGTAGAGGGAGGGGAGACTTGGGGGAGTGTTTGGTATCCTTCATCTGGAAGGGTGGGGGGTCGCTGGTGGGCAACAACAGAAATGGGTAGGGTGGTAGGCTTCAACAACTGCGGTGCACCAATCTTTCTGAAAATTGCCTGAAGTGTTGGGGGGATGTTTAGTGTGCAACCACATAGAGAAACTTAGAAAGGAGATTGAGGGTCTGCAGGAGGAACTAAGACAGGCAAGGCAGACTGGGGGTGGGCTTAGCCCAATACTGGAGGGAGGAAGGAGGGGAGATGAGGGAGGGCGATTTGAGACAACAGTGGTGAGGAGAGGGTCAGAAGAAGGAAAGCAGAGACAAAGGGCCCAGGCCAGGAGAAGAGCGATTGCAGCGAAACCAGGTCAGGAGACAAAAGACAAATGGAAGGAGGAGATAGGGACTTGTGAGGAGAGGAGAAGAAGTGGCAGAAGTCATGGAGTGGAAAGGAGAGAACAGGTTACTATGAAGAGAGAGGGAGTGAGCATTTGTGAAGGGTCTTCAGAAAATAGTTTTGCACTGCTAGAGAGGAAGGAGGAGGAGGAGGGAAATGACAGAGGAGTAATTGATAAATGCCTGGACCAAACCGGAGCAGGGGGAAGCTCTACTGGGAGAATTGCAACAGGAGCAAAAGGGGGAAATAATGTGCAGGAGGAAGAAGAGGAGCTGGAAATGAGAGAGGGAGATGAATGGAAGCAAGCAGGGAGTAAGAGGGGGGTGGAATCTTAGTGCTGGGGGACTCAATACTAAGAGGAGTCAGGTGGGGCAGCAAGGGGGAGAGGTACAATCGCATTTGGGTGGAGGCCATGCCAGGAGTGACACCGAAAAGGGTGGGACAACCTGTTCTGAAATATGCCAGAAGAGGTAGGGACAAGCCTCATTTAATTACACATCTTGGGACAAACGACCTGGCTGACAAGACAGAAGATATAGTCCAGAGGAGGTCTGAGGAACTAGGACAATTATGTAAGCGGGCAGGAAGATCAGTAACTTTTTCAGAGATACTTCCAGTGCCCAAGGCAAGCACAATAAGAAAGCTGAGAATACAGGAATTTAACGGATGGCTAAGAACCTGGTGTTGTGCTAAGCGGTATGGGCTGTTGGGGCGGGGAGGGACCTGGGAGGACAGCAGTCTCTATGACAAGGACAGATTACACCTGAGTGAGAAGGGAAGAAAGTGTTGAAACAGAGGATGGAGGAGTACACAGGAAGTTGGAAATTTAAACTAGGAGCAGGGGATGGCAACTGGGCAAGAGACATGCAGAGACCACAGGTTGGGAAACCATATGAGCTTACCCCCCAGAACAGTGACAAAGGACAAATGGCAAGTACTATTGGTGATGCTAGTAAAGGAGGGCAGGATGGGAGGGGGTGGAAGGTGGTTAACCTTAATGCTAGGAGCCTTGGAAGAAACACTGCAGAGTTACAGGTGCTCATGGCAGAGGGAGAGGTGGACACTGCAGCCATCACAGAAACATGGGCCACCCAATACAATGACTGGGACCTGTCTGTACCAGGGTAAAGGTTATTTTGTAGGGACAGGGTGATTGGGAAAGGAGGGGGTGTGGCACTGTATGTGAAGGAATGGCTGAAGTGTGTAAGGGAGGAAGGGGAGGAGGGTAGTATGGAGTCACTTTGGATGCAAATCCAGGATTCCAAGAACAGGATTCTCAGAATGGGAGTGGTGTACAGGCTGCCATCTCGGACAGAGGAGTTAGGGAACTAGCGGGACAGATTAGGAGGACCTGCGGGAATGGCAGTGTGGTGATTGTGGGGGACTTCAACATGCCAGGAGTGGACTGGAGTACCCCAACAACCAGGAACAGGTACGTCTGGATGCCTGCCAGGACAGCTTCCTGCTGCAAATGGCCAGTGAACCAACCAGGTTAGGGAATACCCTTGACCATGTGCTGGCAAATGGGGACTTTATGAGAGAACTTACAGTGGAGGAACCACCACTCAGTATGGCTCACACTGCATATGGGCAAGGAAGGAGTGGAATCTGGCACAAGACTGCTGGACTTCAGGAGGGCCGACTTTGGGAGGATGGGGGAAGTGGTAAAAGGGTACCTGGCCAGAATTCAATCTAGTATGGACACTAACCAGAGGTGGGAGCTCATAAAGCTGGAAATAGTGGAGGCAACAAAAACCTGCTGCAAGGCCCAGAGCAAGAAGGCTATGGCTAGGGCTAGAAAACCGAGCTGGTTGAGCAAGAAGATCATGGAAAAGGTATGGAGGAAAAGAGCTGCCTTTAGGAGGTACAAGAAAACAGGGAGAGGGGAGGACAGGGAGGAGTACTTGATGGAATTGAAGGAGGTGACAAGGGCAGTAAGGGGAGCCAAGGCATCTACGGAACTCAGGCTGGCACAAGGCATTAAGAAGGGGGCGAAGGACTTCTTTAGGTACATCAGGGAGAAAAGGAGCTGTAAGGACCAGACAGTAAGGATTAGGACGGATGGGGGTTGGGTGGAAGCAGGGTGCAATAAGGCAAAAGCACTAAATGATTACTGCTGCTCGGTATTTACTAAGGAGAAGAGGAGGGTGACACCGAAGGGGGGAAGAATGGCAGAAACAGGGGGTGACAGATGGAAATCATGGAGGGCAGAGTTCGGGAGGGTTTGAAGGCACTAAGGGTGGACAAGGCGCGAGGCCCAGATGGCACCCACCCCAGGGTACTGAAGGAGCTGGCAGAGGTCCTTGCAGGATCTTTGGCAGACCTATTTAATGCCTCACTACATTTGGGGTATGTACCTCAGGACTGGAGGATGGCTCATGTGGTGCCCCCTCCACAAGAGTGGCCCAAGGATGAACCGGGAAACTACAGACCAGTGGGCCTTACATCCATCGTGGGTAAGCTAATGGAGACTATCCTGAAGGAGGACTGGTGGCCCTCCTGGGGCCAAGGACTACAGGACAGCAGACAGCAAGCTGCCATGGCAGATCCTGCCAGAGCCAACTTGGTGGAGTTCTATGACTGGGTAACTAGGCAACTGGACAGGGGCCATGCAGTGGATGTCCTGTATCTGGACTTCAGTAAGGCACTCGACTTGGTGCCGCACAGAAGGTTTAGAAGTAAGTTAGAAGGCACAGGGGCGGGTGCAAAGCTGGTGAGATGAGTAGGAAACTGGCTGTAGGAAAGCCAACAGAGGGTGGTGGTGGGTGGGGAGCTCTCACACCCAAGGGTAGTGATGAGCGGTGTTCCATAGGGCTCGGTGTTGGGACCAGTGTTTGGGATACTCACTGCAGACATATCATTGGACCTCAAGAGCAAGATCAGTCTGTTTGCTGACCTAGGGGGATGGCAGGGGTTGCAGGCTGATCTGGCAAAGCTTGAAACCTGGTCAGCCACCTGGTAACTGGGGTTTAATGCCAAAAAGTGCAAGGTGCTGCATTTTGGGATGAAGAACCCAAGGAGGAGTTACCAGCTGGGAGGAGTGCAGCTAGCCCAGACAGAGGAGGAGAAGGATCTGGGGTGCTCATTACAGAGTCAATGAACAACTCGGCACAATGTAGGAAGGTAGCTGCAAAGGCCAACAAAATGCTGGGTTGTATTGCAAGGGGTATATCCTCGAGGAGGGAGGAGGTGATTCTATCACTGTATAAGTCATTAGTTAGACCGCACCTGGAGTACTGCGTGCAGTACTGGCGCCTGTATCTGAAGAGGGACATTAAGTTACTGGAGGGGGTGCAGCGCAGGGCGACAAAGATGATCAAGGGGCTGGGAGACTTATCATACGAGAGGAGGCTGAGAGAGTTGAACATGTACTCGCTGGAGGAGAGGAGGGTCAAGGGAGACATGACTGAAACCTTTAAGTACATGAAAGGAATAAACAAGACAGGTACAGAGGGGCTGTTCAAAGTAAGGGAAGGGAGGGACATCAGGGGCCATGATACGAGACTGAAGGAAGGTTCAGGAGGGAGATGAGGAGACACTTTTTTACAGAGAGGGTGGTGGCTGGGTGGAATGCATTACCTGCAGAAGTGTTATGCAGTATAACAGTGGACTGCTTCAAAAGGGGATGGGGACAGGACAAGGGGGAAGGGTGGAAGGGAGGGGCAGCTGCAGAATAAGAGGCGTTAGCTGCACATTTGAGCAGACTTGATAGACCTCTAGGCCTTTATCTGCTGGCAAATTTCGTATGTTCGTATGACCCCCATCTGCTGAACAGGTCTTCTACAACTGAAGTTAGCATTTCTCACTCGTGCATCCTATACTGGGATTTATTTAGCCTGTCTGCCAAGGCATTTTGGATGCCTGGAACATGTACTGCTGACAGTTCTAGACAGTGTTCCACAGCCCAGTACCAAACCCTCATTGCTTCCCTGCAGCGGTGATAAGAATGAGTCCCCCTTTGCTTGCTGATGTAGTGCATGACACGGACACTGTCCATTTGCACTAGCAGAGGGCTTGGGGACAGATGATTTTGGAAGGCCTGGAGTAAATATACATAACATCTCACATTTCTAGAACATTGATATGCAAACTGGGAATCACGTACACTGTGTCTGATGGGAGCCCAGGTGGGCACCACAAGCCACCCCGGAGGCATCTGTTGTGAGAATCTGAAGAGGGAAGGGGATCAGGAAGGGATCCCCCTTTAACAGGTTGTTGGGTTCCATCCACCACTTCAGCGCTCTGCTAACAGAGGACGTGATTAGGACCATTTGTTCTAGACCATCTGTAGGCTGATCCCAATGGACTCTCTTAAAGAGTCCACTGGGAAATTCGCACTTGCAGCATGGCCAAGGGGACTGTCACTACGGCGGTTGCCATGAGACCCAACAGGCAAAGGAATGTCCTGGCCAAGACATACTCTATGTCGTACATTAGCTGTGCTTGAGCAAGCAGGTGTAGGGCCCTTTCCAGAAGCAGGAAGGCTGAGCCCTAGGCTGTGTCCAATACTGCTCCTATATACTACAGTTGCTGGCAAGGGGTCAACCTTGATTTTGGTATGTGGACAGTCACCCCCGGAGTGTTGAATAGCTGTCCGATTCCAGCCAATGTCTGCAGGAGCTTACCCCTGGAGGAGGCTTTCAGTAGCCAGTCGTTCAGGTAAGGGAAAACATAGAAGCCTTTCCTGTGAAGGGCTGCTGCTACTACTGCCAAGGATTTGTTAAAGACCCAATGGCAGAAGACAAAGGGTAACACTCTGAATGGGTAATGTTCCTCTTGAAACAGGAACCTCAAGTATCTTCTGTGAGGCTTCTGTATTTTGATATGGAGGTAAGCATCCTTCATCTGCAAAGAATCTGACGAGAACATTTTGTGAGAAGCAGGATGTCTGTCTTAACGAGTTCACGATGAACACGTTAATTACCTGGCAAAGACTTGTTATAAAACAGTAGCACTACTTTTTCTACAGAGACAAACTTGAAACTAGAGATACCCTCAGATGAAGGACTTTGTTTTCTCTGTTTGTACCGCCTTTGTAAATAGTTATACTGAACAATTTTTATTTTTTATTTTACTGTTATTGATAATAAAAAAAGTTACTTGCTAATTTTATAACTGCTCCTGGTTTTCTTTTTTTTTAATACAGTTTTTATTAAACAAAGCTTCTTATACATATATGCAGCAAACCAGTACAGAGCAAATGTCAGTATCAGCAGCCTTATAAATTAAGCATTACATCCAAATACAGAAAAGGCCAACAAGTGCATTGCAAAGAGTTATAACCCTTAAATAGCAGAGAAAAATCGCAATTTCAGATTACATTTTAACAGAACCATCATTAATTCTGAAGGTACAGAACTCAATATATCCTTCATACCTAAAAGTTACAGCTAACATACTAACTTACTAAAATGCCAGCAGAATAGGCCTAATGGTCTCTCGAGTTTGCTTGATTTTCAGCACCGCACTGAGGGCCGATTTTGGTGTCCCCCCCAGGCCCCCAGGTTATACTGTCCCCAGTCCCAGATGTTCCACCTGTATTGGGCCTGATCAGATTTACCCTCCCCACACCTGTCCCATCCTCTTAAACCTGTCCACAGTCTCCACCTCTACCAGCTTCCTGGGCAGTGCATTCCATGGCTCCACCACCCTTTCAGTGAAATAACATCTCCTCTCCCCTCAGTCTGCCCCTTCCAGCTTACACCTGTGACCTCTCATTGCCCCACCCTCCTTCCTTTGGAGCACCCTAACTGGGCATCCCTTATTGATCCCTTTCATGTACTTAAAGACCTCTATCATGTACCCCCTGTCCCTCCTCTCCTCCAGGGTGTACATGTTGAGCTCCTTGAGCCTCTCCTCATCTCCCCTAGGCCCCAGATCATTTTGGTTGCCCTCCTTTGGACCCTCTCTAGGAGTGTAATGTCTCTCTTTAAATGTGGTCTCCAAAACTGCACACAATACTTGAAGTGTGGCCTAACCAAGCAGTCATACAGTGGAAGGTTCACTTCCACCTTTCTGGAGATAATCCCCCTGGCGATGCCTCCAAGCATCCTATTTGCCCTTGCTGCTGCTCTCCTACAGGTCTCTGAGTTGTTCATTTTGACATCTATCACTACCCCCAGGTCCCTCTCACCCTCCGTGACTTGAATCATGTCTCCTCCCAGGGTATAGCCCTGGCCTGGATTTCTGACTCCCAGGTGCAGAACCTTGCACTTCCCGGCACCGAATTTTAGTTTCCATTTTCCCGACCGCCTTTCCAGAGCATCCAGGTCCTCCTGCAAGGCCACCCTCCCCTCCTCCTCATCCACCACTGCACCCAGCTTTGAGTCATCTGCAGAGAGACTCATCTCACTCCTGATCCCCTTCTTGATGTCCAAGACATAGGCGTTGAACAGGAGTGGCCCCAGTACTGACCCTTGGGGAACCCCACTAGTAACCTACCTTGGGAATGAGGCTAACCCTCCAACCACCACCTTCGGAGTACACTCAAAGTGCCAATTTCCTATCCCTCTTAACAACTGTCTCCCTACCCCCATTTCCTTCAGCTTAGCCAGCAGGCCACTGTGAGTGCAGTCAAGCATGTATAAGTCCAGAAGAGGACATCCACTGGCCTACCCTGGTCCAGGGCTTAATCACCCAGTCATAGAACTCAACATGGTTCATCTGGCATGATCTTCCCCGTGACAAAGCCATGCTGCCTATCATCCACGTACCAGTTTGCTCCAATAACCCCCTAGTCTTTCCTTGACAATACCTCCTTCACTTTGCGACCACCGATGTCAGGCCTAGCGGGCCTGTAACTTCCGCCTCTCTCTTGGCCCCGCAGGAATCGGCATGACATAGGCCACCCCTCAGTCTTAGGGCACCCACCCAGTCCTCAGAGAGATGTTGAAAAGCTCCGCTAGAGGGACTGCCAGGACATCCGCCAGTTCCCTCAGCACCCTGGGATGTATCTCATCTGGCCCAGGTGCCATCTCCATCCAAAGGCACTGGAGGGCTTCCCTTACACTCTCTACCAGGATATCAGCCTCCACGTTCTCCCCCTTTTCACCCTGCACTGCTGGCCCCCCACCTGTCTGTAGTGGCCACTCCCTTTCCCCAGACCAGTCAGGGCCCCTGGTCTCTACCGATCCCACCCCTTCTTCTGGTTTCCCCCGCTCCCCTCGCAAGACATAACTCTCCATTCCCCTGGTAAAAACTGAGGCAAAGTACTCATTTAGGACTTCTGTCTGTTCCCCCACCTCCTGTGCCCAACCATCCCCTATCCTTATCTTGCTGATCTGTCCCCTTACTTTCCTTTTTTCCCCCCTATCTAAAGAACCCCTTATCCCCCCTCTGGATCTCATTGGCCAAGGACTGCCCCTTTTTTGCCTTAGCTGCTCTCACCACCCTGGTGACTCTCTTGGCTGTTAGCTCATATTCCTCCTGATCCCTTTCACTCCTTGAGCACTTGAAGCGCCTATAGGCCGCCTTCTTTTCCCTCACCACCTCCTGTACCTCCCAGGTCCACCAGCAGGGTTTTCTGGCCTTACCAAACTTACGCCTTTCTCTTGTGCAGGATCTGGCAACCTTCTGTATTCTTCTCCTAATGATCCCCCACCTGCTGTCAGCATCCATATCCGGCCTTATCCTGTTCAGACGATCTTGAAGGATCCTTCCCATCTCACTGAAGTCTACACCCCTAAAGTCTGTTACTGCTGTCCTTGTTCGCCCCCCCCCCCCCAAAGTCCAGGAAGAATCAGACTGTGGCGCGATCACTCCCTGCCAACAGGGGTCCCTCACCTCTAGTCACCTAATCTGATCACTGTCCGCCAGGACCACGTCCAGTGTCCAGGCCTCCCTAGTTGGCTCACCCACCTGTTGTGTCAGAAACACATCCTGGAAGACATCCAGCAGCCTCTGCTCTCTGATCACTGGTGACGACATAGTCCCCCAGTCTGTTCCTGGCATGTTGAGGTCCCCCATTACCACTACCCTTCCTTTTCCCAATCTACAGTGTCCCTCGAGATCTGCCACCAAACTTTCTTCCAGAACCTCCACCAGTGCTGGTGGTCTGTACACCACTCCAACCTTTACTCAGCAAGGCGACCCAAACAGCCTCCACGTTCCCCTCTGCCTCCTCAAACCCTCCAATACCCATGCCATTTCTGACTAACAGTGCTACACCACCCCCTATCTTTTCTGAACATAGTACAGCCCTCCAGATTTAGGTCCCACTCATGCCCTTGAGTGGCCCAGGTCTCAGTGACTGCTGCCACATCTACCGCCCCCTCAACTTCAGGCATTTTATTTCCTAAGCTCCTGGCATTTATCAGGACCACTCTCCACCCCTTTTCCCTCCTCTCCTTTCTCCCCCTTGGGCTCCCATTTCCCAGCTCCTGCACCCTACCTGGTAACCCATTTCCATATCTCCCTAGCCCCCTAGAGGAATGGAGACCATGTACCTCATTTATCATACCTGCTGGCACCACCTGCTAGAGCTCTATAGATTCCACCACAACTTGGGAGGCATCTTGCTAACTCCTGTCAGCCCCTTTAAATTAAGGTACAAAGTTAATATCTATTTGCGCCATGTACCATATCCATCTCTGCCATTTAACCCTGAAAGGTGTGAGCCTGTCGTGAATTCCTGCTGTCAAGCTTTCAAGCTTGTATATATCCAGGACAATCTGCCTCCAGTTCAAAATTGTAGGAGAGACAATGGACATCCATTGACGTGTTACTGCTTTCTTAGCTGCTAAAGGATATAGGGGCAACAGAGTTCTATGCCATGATGGGTGATTCTCTGGAAAGATCAACATCAACTACATTTCTGCTCAGAGTTCCATCTGCTCACCCAAACAGTCCCTCAGCTCCTCCTGTAAGGGACACCAAAAAGGCGTTAACATGTGGCATAACCAGAAAACATATCCCAGGTCTGCCAAACTACATTTACATCCCCTCCAACAAGCTCCATAAGAGGCTGGGGAGCGGAAGAATCTATAGAGACACTATTCCAACCCTCCAGGACTGTTTGAGTTGAATCCCTCACGTATTCTCTCATGATTTTGTATAGACAACCTATCAGATGATACAGGGTGGCCAGCCACTAAGTCTCTCAGCAAAAGTAAGGCGGGGGGGCAGGCGTGGGTAACTTTGAGACATCTGAGCATTGACGTAATATAATAATTTTAACTTGCAGATATCAAAATAGGTCCCGTTCAGGAAGCCCATAGTCCCGTTGTAAATCACTGAAAGAAATAATACCATATGAAGTTAAAGATTGATAAATGTAATCAACCTTCACCACCACCAATAGGAAAAGGCAACATCAGACTGAATCGGAGGGAAATGTTCATCCTCCTACAACAGTCTGCAAAAGAAGAAAATATCTTGTAAGGTTGGTTGCTTTTTTAAATAGTACCACACACTTAAAATTTTATTGGCAGTATATTTAGTACAGAGATGAAGTTGGAGAGGCCATCCCCTGGTGGCAAACAGTATCTTTTCCACATCGTACAAATCATTAATTAGAAACTCAATCTCTTTTCATGGGGCTGAAAAAGAGGGAGTCAACCACAGGAGCAAAACCTTAAGAAATGCCGCTCTGACATAGAGCTCCTAAATAGGTAGGTTGACCCCCCCGCCCTGTGCAAAAGAAAGCTGGAGGAGAGAGAAACGTACCCTAGGTCTCTGGCCTCCCCATGTAAAGTCTGACAATAATCTATTCCAAGTTTTAAAATAAAAGCCTGGTGGAAAAATTTGAATATTTTGGAATAAATACAGAAGACGGGGAAGAATGTTCATTCAGATTATTTCTATCTGCTGAAAAAAGGTGAGAGAGAGTTTTCCCCATTTAGCCAAATCATTCTGTATTTGGATCAAGGGAGGTTCGTAGGGAGAAAGGCAGGGGTAAATGGAGAAAAAGACAAAGGCAGTAAGGATAGGGATGGGGCAAAAAGAAATAAAGACATAAAAAAATGGAGGGTAATGAGTACCAATGCCCACAGTCCAGGTAAAAAGCTCTCCGAAATGGTGGCCTTAATGGAAGAGGGATGCCTGGATATCGCAGAAGTCACAGAAACATGGTACACAGAGAACCATGACTGGCATGTCGACATACAAGGGTACACAATCTACAGGAGGGACAGGGAGAGAAAGAGAGGAGGATTAGCTCTCTATGTAAGGGAAGGGATCAAAACAACAGAACTAAAGGGTAAACAGGGAGGAGAGGAGGCACTGTGGGTCACTCTGAGACTGGAAATGGCACCACAATCCGCACAGGGGTTGTATACAGACCCCCATCTCAAGGGGAGGAAATGGACAAGGAAATGATAGAAGGCATCCTTGGGATGGCAGAGTAAGGGGTGATATTGCTGATGGGGGACCCGAATATGCCAGATGTTAACTGGAGCACCTTTGTGCAGCCACATCCAAGAGCAGGGCCATTCTCGATGCCCTACAGGGGGAATGCCTCAAACAGCCAGTTTTTGAACCCACTCAGGAGGGAGCAATCTTAGATCTGGTACTCTCAAATGGGGACGGAGAGAGGATCTCCGATCTTGAAGTGGGTAACCATCTGGGAACAAGCGACCACCAAACAGTGTGGTTCATGATAAACATAGCTGTAGAGTCAAGCCATACAAAAGTGAAGGTACAGGACTTCAGGAGGGCTGATTTAGTCAAAATGGGAGACTGCCTCAGAAAAGCACTAGCAAACAGGCAAGGAGGTGGTGTGGAGCAACAATGGGGAAACATCAATACCATCATCACAGAGGCAACAAGCCTTTGTGTGAAGCAAATAAATCAAACCGAAGGAAAAAAACACTATTGTTCTCAAAATAAGTGGCGGGGAAGGTAAGGGAGAAAAAGATAGCATTCAGGAAGTATAAGGAAACAGAGAAGGAGCAGGACAGAGAACTGTACCAGTTAAAGCAGAAGGAAGTGGGGAAGGCAGTCAGAATAGCAAAGGCCCAAACCGAGGAAAAGATAGCCAACTCTGTTAAGAAGGGGAATAAAAGCCTTTTATAGGTACATTAGGGAGCAAAGAAAGACTAAAGCAGGGATACTGAGGCTGAATAAAGAGGAAGGTGGTTGGGCAGAGACCAACAGTGAAAAAGCAGGGATACTGAACAAATACTTCTGCTCAGTATTCACAATAGAAAAGCAAGGGGAGACACCTAATCCAGTCAACAGAAGCACTCTGGATAGGGGGGTTGATATCAGTCATTTCACAGAAGAAAGGGTTCTGAAAGAACTCTTAAAACTGAAGATGGATAAAGCAATGGGGCCTCATGGGATTCACCCCAAAATTCTAAAAGAACTAAGGGAAGAACTAGTAACACCACTGACTACCCTTTTTAATAAATCATGGGAGGATGGTGTGGTACCAGAAGACCGGAGGAGGTGGGTGTAATTCCCCTTCACAAAAGTGGGAGCAAGACAGAGGCAGGAAACTACAGACCTGTCAGTTTGACCCCAGTGGTAGGGAAAATGATGGAATCACTTCTGAAGAAAAGTACTGTGAAGTACCTAGAGGCCAGTGGGGCACAGGACCCAAGGCACCATGGATTCACAGCAGGAAGGTCATGTCAGACAAATCCAATTGATTTTTTTGGGACTGGGTGACCAAAGTAGTAGACCAGGGAGGGGCTGTGGACATGGCCTACCTAGACTTTAGCAAGGCATTTGACACAGTCCCGCACAAAGGATTAATAAATAAATTAGCCAGCCTGGGAGTGGGTCCCAGGGTGGTAGCCTGGGTAGAACACTGGCTGGACAACGGGACACAGCGGGTAATAGTAAATGGAGTACACAGTGAAGAAAAGGGTGTTACTAGTGGGGTAGCGCAGGGTTCAGTACTGGGGATGGTCCTTTTTAATGTCTTTATAAGTGACATTGCAAAGGGACTGGAAGGGAAAGTACACCTCTTTGCAGATGACACAAAGATCTGCAACAGGGCTGATACGCAAGGTGGGGTGGGAAAGGATGAAAAGGAACTTGGCAAGTTTGGAAGAATGGTCAAATGTATGGCAACTTAGATTCAATGCAAAGAAGTGCAAAGTAATGCACCTGGGAAACAAAAACCAAGGGGAAGAGTACACAATGGGGGTGAGATACTAACAACAAAAAAATGGAAAGGGACCTGGGGGTAGTCATATCAAAATGACCTAAAGGTGGGCCAGCAACGTGACAAGGCAGTAAGGAGGGCTGGGGGGATACTGGGATGCATAGGGAGAGGCATTACCAGTAGAAAACAGGAAGTTGTTGGCCCTCTGTTCAGACAGTTGGTAAGACCACATCTGGAGTACTGTGTATAGTTCTGGAGACCCCATCTCCGCAAAGACATAGACAGGGTTGAGGCTGTCCAGAGGAGGGCAACCAAAATGGTGCAGGGTCTGCACCACAAGACATATGAAGAAAGACTAAAGGAGCTTAAGATGTATAGCCTTGAGGAAAGGAGGGAGAGGGGGGACATGACAGAAACTTTCAAATACCTCAAGGGAATCAACAAAGTCCAAGAGGGTAGTATCTTTCAGAAAAAGATGTGCAAGAACAAGAGGGCACAATTTGAAGATAGAGGGTGGACAGCTCAGAGGTAATGTGAGGAAGTATTTCTTTACAGAGAGGGTTGTAGATGCATGGAACGGACTTCCTGAGGAGGTTGTAGAGTCAAAAACAGTGGGGGAATTCAAGAATGCATGGGACATACATAAGGCAATTCTAGTGGGGGGGGTAGGAGGAAGTAGGTTGTTGGTTAACTAGGATCTGCAGTTTCTCTGTTAGGGAGGGAAATGGGCAGACTAGGTGGGCCAAGCGGTCCTTATCTGCCATCAAATTCTATGTTTCTATGTAACCAAATCAATATTGTTGGCATCCTTAGATATATGGATGCCTAAATACTTAATTTTGATACAAAGCCATTTCAGGGGATATGATTTCTTTAAAGTTTCAGAGGAACAAAATTTAATAGGACGACTTCAGTTTTGGTGATAGAGTTTGAAATCGGCCACCATTTCAAACTTATGCAGGATTTCCCAAATTGCTGGTATCAACTTTTCAGGGGACAGTACAGTTAAACAGGACATTATCTGCGAACAAGGAGATCTTATACTCTCAACCCATTCCTCCCCCCTTAAGGCCGCCACTACAGGCTCCAGGTAAAGGGCATGCTCCTGTTTTTTTTATGCTTCCTGACCTGTGCCTAGACAACAGTACCAGGAATAATAGCCTTGGTTTATTTCTCAAACCGGGACGAGATCCACAGCCCTCTAGTGCTAAGGTGTTTGAACCTCTTCCTGCAGAAGGGCAAGATGTCCCAGGAGATATCTGTCGGGCAACTGGAGGAATAGTTAGGAGTTCTATGCCGTGTTGTTGCTGAACTACCTACAGTACCCATGCATCTGTAGTAATCTCCCTCCATTTCTGCACAAAGAGTGAGATGTGGCCTCCCACCAGAATTTCCTGAGGCAGTAAGGCCGGAGGGGCAGGGAGTCAGACGGTGCTGAGGGCTTCTCCTATGAATGGTTGATGGCAGAAGAAAAGAGCTGAGGCATGCTGTGGACACACATTATACAGGTGCCGATGAGGCGCATCAATGTGGACGACCCCAGACAACGAATGTTTTCTGCGTGGTCCGGATGCCACCAGTTTACACTAGTTCCAATATGTGGCTCAATGGAAGGATATATCCTAGAAGATCTATAGAAACCAATCAATCCCCAACCAGCGGCCAAAAATATATCAGTTACTATTAAGGCTGTAACCCCGTCCTCTGACCTATATGGGGACATAGCCCTGTTGCACAAAGATCTGCAACAGGGTTGAAACACAAAGAGGGGGTGAAAAGGATGAGAAGGGACTTAGCAAGGTTGGAGGAATGGTCAAAAGTATGACAGCTTAGATTAATGCAAAGAAGTGCAAAGTAATACACCAGGGAAACAAAAACCCAGGGGAAGAGGACACAATTTGGAGGGGGGGGTGGAAGAGAGGTACTAACAATAACAACAAAAATGGAAAGGGACCTGGGGATAGTCATATCAGATGAACTAATGGTAGGTAAGCAATATGAAGGCAGTAAGGAGGGCTGGTGGGGATACTGAGATGCACAGGGAGAGGCAACTCCAGTAGAAAACAGGAAGTTGTTATCTCTTTGTACAGACAGTTGGTAAGACCCCATCTGGAGTACAGCATGCAAGTCTGGAGACCCCATCTCTGCAAGGACATAGACAGGATGGAGGTAGTCCAGAGGAGGGCAACTAAAATGGTGCAGGGTTTGCACCTGAAGCCATACGAAGAGAGACCAAAGGAGCTTACTATGGAGGGGGGGAGGGCGCGTTGTGGAGCCCAAGCTGAACAGTCATGGTGAACGTCAGCTCCTAAGGAAAATATATTTTGAGCAAAATACATAAATTTTTTAGAAGCTAATCTGACTAAAACCTACATATACTGGAAGGAGACAGAATTGAGCAGAAAATGGGAAGGATTCACAAGAATCCATTGTCAGGAGAGCGGAAAAAAAGATGATGGGAAAGGCCCCCCTGGCAGGCCCTAGCACCAGATCCACCCTAGGAGGCTTATCAGAGGGAGACGAGCCAGAAGAAATGCTTCAGTCCCTTGGGTGGAAGATGCAGCAACTCCTGGCTTCCACGGCCTTCACTTATAATAAGCTGAACCTCATGGCAGGCAGGATTGTCACAGTTGAGCAGGTGGTGGACACACTGCAAAGCAAAGTGGAGGATATGAAGCGACAAACCACGGTTTGCCAAAGCACCACTCTCCAACGGGCCAAAAAGCAGCAACACATTGCTAATAGGTTGGAGATTCTGGAGAATCAAGTCCGTAGCCAGAATCTATGGTTTGTGGATCTGCCAGAGGCGGCGGAAGGTGACTCTGCACATTTATTCATCACAGACTGGCTGGCAGAGCAAATTGGGCACCATTTGAAAGACGAGGAAATTCGGCTGATTAAGGCTTACCATCTGCCACATAAACCAAAATCATTAACGGCGCCCCTGAGGGTTTTAATGGCAGTTATGGACAGTATGGCCACTAGAGACAAACTGCTGAACCTGGCAAAGAGGCACAGACCACTATCATTTGAAAGTGCCTCGGTACACATTTTTTTCTGGACATTTTTTATGCCACCCGTCTCAGAAGGAAAAAGTTTGATGGGGTACAAGGAACACTCTGGGACCTTAACATACCCCATATCATTCAATTCTCAGCCAAACTCCGACTTGTGCAGGACAGTAAGGTATATATTTTTAAAGACCCATCTGATGCTGGGAAGTGGGCGGCAAAGATGGTGGCTGCCAGGAAAGCCACGAGGAGTGTGGAAGCCAAAAAAGAAGAAAAAAAAGAAGAAGAAGGCACCTGAGAACCGTGATTCTTTATGTTTTTTCTCCCTATAAATAAAAGTAATTGTTGGGGGTATAATCTAGTTACCCAGCCTTAGCTTGGTGAAAGGGGACTTTTCATTGGACTGCTCAGATGGGTTTTTCCCCTCAAATGTTTCCGTCTAATAGGTTCAAAGTTGGTACGAATAAATAAGAGTAATTGGGGGAGTGTCTACCTTGGATAGACAGTAGCAATCAGAGTTTCCTGAATCGCACTCCACCAGACAAGCGATATTAAACTGTGGTCCTCAGAATGCAAATAGGGGGCTGCCCACAAACAAAAGGGCATTTTCTTTTTTAAAAGTGTTTTGTTTAATCTAGGGCACTTTAAGTTTATTTTTTATTTCTTTTTTTTTTTTTATTTAGTTGTTTAACCAGGAGTAGCACACTAAGCTGAAAGCTTTTTTTACAGGTGCGACCTGGGAGCACAGGGAAGTTAAGTGACTTGCTCAGGGTCATACAGTATGCAAGTGGAAGCTGTGGGATTCAAACCCAGGTCTGGTCTGCTGGATGTCACCAGATTTGCAGCTCAGAGCCTTAAACCACTGTGCTATACTGCCTCCCTAGATTGTTATAATTCTCAGAAGTATAGAAATAATAGTACATAATGACCAAGTACATATAGAACAGTCTTGGATAACATATAGGGGTATGCATAGCAAGGCAAGGCAAATTTTATTTAAAAAAAGACGCCCATCCCGGAGGCTCTGGGTGCCATACAGTAATCAAATAAATACAACACAACACCATACAATCAATAAAATATACAACTCCAAACAATTAAAACCTTATTTTACTACACAATTTGTTTTCTTATTAAGAATTAAACAATATAAGCTTATAAAACATAGTCAGGGAATGCCTGATCAAATAAAAATGTCTTTAGTCGGGTCTTAAAAACCTCAACAGACAGGGCCTCCCTAACAACTATAGGAAGCGAATTCCACAGGACGAGAGCGGCGACACTAAATGCTCTGTCGCCTGCGGTTCTTACCTCGCCCTGGGAATCGCAAGGAGGCCTAAGAGGAACGCAGGGAACGGACCGAGACAGCAGGTAAGAAGGTCATTCCGGTAGCCAGGGCTCCAGGCTATGTAGGGCCTTAAAGGTGAGCAAACCCACCTTAAAGAGGACCCTCCACCTAACTGGCAGCCAGTGCAGATGACGTAGCACCGGGGTTATATGACAGTATTTAGATTGTCCTGTCAACAACCTCGCCGCCGCATTCTGCACCAATTGCAGTCGTCGGAGGGTACCCCCAGAGACCCTGAGATAGAGTGCATTACAGTAGTCAAGCCTGGACGTCACAAAGGCATGTACCAAAGTGGGGAGGTCCAGAGGCGGAACTAAGGGCTTGATCCTGGCAATATTCCTCAGATGATAAAAACTAGTACGTACAACGAAAGACACCTGAAATTCAAGTGTCAAACCGCTGTCAAGAATAACACACAGATCACGCACCCTAGAGGAGGCCTTCAATGGTACAGAGCCAAGGCAAAGTCCTGTCTCTGCACCAGAGGCCAACCTATCACGTCCTCTGTTCGACTCCACCACCAGTACCTCCGTCTTACTAGGGTTAAGTCGCAACCAACTGGAGGCCATCCAGTCACTGATTTCAGCAAGGCAGCTGTTAAGCACTTCTACTGCACAAGATGTTCCAGGGGCAAAGGAAAACTACAGCTGGGTATCGTCAGCATAGCAATGAAAACCCAAGCTGTACTTCCTAATGAGCTCTCCCAGGGGTAGCTTGTACATGGCAAATAACATCGGTGACAAGACCGAACCCTGGGGAACTCCGCACAACAGGTGGTCGGGGAGGAGGAGAAATTCCCCATCACTACCCTCTGCCTCCTGTTGGATAAAAAAAGACTCAAACCAGCAGATGAGAGCCGGCAAGTCCACAGAATTCCCTCAGGTGGTCAAGTAACACTCGATGATCCATCGTGTCAAATGCTGAAGAGAGATCGAGGAGAACAAAAATTGTCCCTTCCCCTCATCTCTAGCCCTAAGGAGGTCATTGTGCACCCGAACTAGTGCAGTTTCCATGCTATGTCTTGCATGAAACCCCGACTGGAATAGTTCATAAAGATTATGGGCCACGAGATGCACCTCAAGCTGAAGCGCCACCACCTTCTCAACAATCTTACCTAAAAATGGAAGATTGGAGATAGGACGGTAATTTGCCTTGACCTCAGGGTCCAACGATGTTTTTTTCAGAAGGGGCCTCACCAATGCCTCCTTCAAGACATCAGGGAAGACCCCCTCTGACAAGGAACACTGGACAATCAAGGCAAACACCGGGCCAACAGAGTCAACACATCTCATTAAGAAACGAGTTGGCACCGGGTCCAGTTCACAGAAGGTGTGCCGAAGCCTAGAAGCAATCTCAATGACCTCAGCCACCTCCACCAGTCTAAACTCACCCCAAACAGGCGGAGTGCTCTTGGAAGCCCATGGCGACCACTGTCGACCAGATTCTGGTCCACTGGTGGAACCTCCCGCCTGATGGCAGACACCCTGTCCGAGAAGAACCGTGCAAATCCATCACACAGTGCATTCGAAAAAGCTACCTTCAGCTGTAGACAGGCAGGATGAAGAAGCCTGTCCACAGTCCGAAAGAGCACAGTTGGTCAGTTCCTCCTGGCAGCAATCTCCCTAGACAGGAATTCTGCCTTCTTACGGTTGATTGCCCCCTGGTATGCACCACAGTGCATATGCAAGGCCAGTTTGTCTGCCTCCAGGCCAGACTTCCACCAGCAGTGCTCCAATCTCCGACCCAGAGTCTTCATCTCCTTGAGCTCCCCATCAAAC
Organism: Neoceratodus forsteri; assembly: GCA_016271365.2. Classification (NCBI taxonomy): domain Eukaryota; kingdom Metazoa; phylum Chordata; order Ceratodontiformes; family Ceratodontidae; genus Neoceratodus; species Neoceratodus forsteri. Next base: position 19,750,846 of record JADMNL010000039.1, on the reverse strand, counting down.
CAAGGGGACCTCAAGTGAGAAGACCTGGGTCATACACGGACTGGTGCGAGAGAGTCAAGCGCACCAGAAAGCGCCCTATTATAGGCGTCCACTACTGCGCACACCCCCCCACACATGCACTGTCCACTCTAGATAGGTCAGCCACCGCCAAAAAACCCTCAGGGGTAAGCCCCCTCAAAGGGCGGTAGCTGACCATCTCTGCAGGGGAAAAACTACCCCCCCGAACCGGAACTTCACTGTGCAATGATCGGACCAAACGACCCTATCAACACTGAGACCATTTATCTCAAGCCCCAGCGAGAACACCAAATCCAGCATGTGGCCACCCTGATGAGTCGCGGAAGGTACTCCCTGCATGAAGCCCAGAGAGGACATCATCTGAAGGAAATTATAACCCAGCCGAGATGATTCATCTTCAGCCCAAACATTGAAGTCCCCCAGTACTAAACATCTGGGGGCCTCCAATGTTTCACCGACGATGAAATCGGCCACTACATGAAGGAAATCTCCCGACGCCCCAGCAGGGCGATAAATCAGGAGGACCAAGCAACCTTCGCCTGGTCCCCCACGGATGGCCACACACTCAAAAGAACATGGTGTTCTCACCCGGGTGCACGGTGAAGCCTAGCCCAGCTCAGATCTAAAACAAATGGCTACCCCCCCCCACCCCTGCGTTCCACTCTGGGGCAGTGCACTACAGTATACCCGGACGGGATGGCAGCCTCTAAAGCATCTATAGCCCTTAGGGGCAGGGGGTGTATAATACACATGTTAGGAGTAAAAATAAGGATAATAGTCCTGCGTTTTTGGGCTATAGCCACAGTATTCAGAAACAAATTCTCTGATAATTCAACAAGTAAATATATGGTTTCCCTCCAACACAGGTTTTAAAGTTAGGGACACAGACTCCTGTATATTTTGAAGTTTTTTCTTTTGTTAGTATGTATCGCACTGGTTGTCCTTGCAAGGGACTTTCTGTATGTATACAAAATACTATGCAAAATGAATAAATTATCAATTAAAAAAAAAGGGGGGCTTAATATGTATACCCTCGAGGAAAGGGGGGGAGAGAAGACCTGATAGAAAGTCAATCAATCAATCAAAATCTTTATTTAACCAGGCGATCGCCGTTGAGCAAGCTCATTTTCGAGGCGGACCTGGGTGCAACAAATACAAGATAACAAAAAAATACATGATAGTTACAATTCACTGGTAAATCAACAACAGGCAATAACAATCGTTGGGGAGTATAGATTAAATACATCGAGGATTCAGAGTGAAAGGGTACGAGCAGCAATAGTGTAGATGAGTTCAGTAAGGCTCAGTGGGATAGGGCCTAGAAGGAGGTAACTGAATAGCTGGAGCCCCGGGAGAGAGACATTGGGGGAGGGGGGGAGACTGCCTGGTGGGGGAGAGAAAAGGTCAGGCAGTGGCTAGGAGCAGGAGCCGAAGGAGGATAATGAGGCAGTATTAGATGAGGGGCTCCATCGGCATGGGGGATCAGGTATTCAAGAGTAACAAGCACAGGATTCCTTACTGTGATGCGAGTGAAGAGTTTTGAAGGCTGCTATGCTAATTTTGTGCTTTAATGTCAGAGTTTTTTGTAGATTGTTCCATAGTTGGGGTAGCACATGACTAATAGAGGCCCTGCTGAAGTGGGATTTGGCGTTAAGTACCTTAATGGTAAAGTAGGAGGTACTTCTCAAAGCGTATCTACTTAAGGTACAAAGTGGTAGGCAGGCAGAGATGTAGTCAGGCAGTTTGCTAATGATAGATTTATAAGTCCAAAAAGTGGCGTTTCTTTGGCATCTGAAGCGAAGAGAAGACCAACCTACTGCAGTGTATAGCGCACAATGGTGGGTGGAACAGGGAAGGTCTGTTATGAACCTTAGGGCTCTGTGATAAAGTGTGTCTAGTTTTAGGAGTGCTCCAGTAGGTGCTTGACTATAGAGGAAATCAGAGTAGTCTACAAGGGAGAGGAAAGTGGTTTGAACTAGTTTTGTCTTGACGTCCAAAGAGAGGAGGTTTTCATCCTAGAGAAGAGGCCAAGCCTTTGGTGAAGTTTGTCAGTTCATCTATGTGTTTTAGAAATGAGAGTCTATTGTCCAGACATACCCCCAAGTATTTGAATTTTGCTACGTACTCCAACTGTTTGCCAAGGATGGTAGATATCAAGACGAGAGTCCCAACCATGGCTGGGTTTGGTAAGTTGGGGAAGGGCGAAAAGAACATAGCTTTTGTTTTCTTGGCGTTCAAAAGCAACCTTTGGTTTAAAAGCTGGTGCTGCAGCAAACTGAATTCATCTTGGAGAGCTGAGCATGCCACTTCGGGGGAGGGACCACTGACAAAAAGCACAGTGTCATCCTCAAATAGGTGTATTTGGGCCTTAGTGATAGCTGCATCAATCCTGTTAATATAGACTGCGAATAGCAGGGGACCCAAAATAGAACCTTGGGGTACACCCCTCAGAAGGGGTTTTAGGGGTGAGACTTCACCTTTTACCTGCTGAGAGCAGCCTATGAGATAGTTCTTCAACCATTTAATAGACAGAGCATCTAGACCAATGTGCCAGAGGACTGTAAGGAGCAGGTCGTGATCAACGGTATCAAAGGCCTTGAATGGGTCCAAGAATACAGCACCGACAAAGTTCTTGTTATCCAATTCACACTGTCAGTCATTAGTCACCTTAGCTAGGGCCGTGATAGTACTGTGTTGTGCTCTGAAACCTGATTGTAGCGGGTTGAGCAGCTTTGCCGATTCCAGGTGGTTCCTGAGCTGGGCGTTCACGATTTTTTCCAGTAGCTTAGACAGGGTTGGTAGGCGGGAGACTGGCCTGTAATTGTTGAGATCACTGGGATCTCCTGACTTAAACAAGAGAATAAAATGAGCCATTTTCCAGGTGGTTGGAAGGTCACCTTGAGCGAGGGATAAGTTAAACAAGTGTGTAATGGGCAACGCGAGGACATGGAAGCCTAGCTTTAAGAAGTAAGATTCGATGAGGAGCCGAGGCTTGTTGCGCTGCTCTCCGTATCTAGGGATGAGAATGCAGGGGCTGGTGCTGCAGCTTCCTAGCGCCATGAGGCGCTTGCCGACGGTCACCGCCCGAGAGGGCTTGCTGGCCTCCTGGGGATGAGAATGCAGGGGCTGGTGCTGCAGCTTCCTAGCGCCGTGGGGTGCTTGCCAATGGTCACAGCCCGAGAAGGCTTGCTGGTCTCCTGGGGATGAGAATGCAGGGGCTGGTGCTGCAGCTTTCTAGCGCCATGGGGTGCTTGCCGATGGTCACAGCCAGAGAAGGCTTGCTGGTCTCCTGAGGATGAGAATGCAGGGGCTGGTGCTGCAGCTTTCTAGCGCCATGGGGTGCTTGCCGATGGACACAGCCCGAGAAGGCTTGCTGGTCTCCTGGGGATGAGAATGCAGGGGCTGGTGCTGCAGCTTCCTAGCGCCGTGGGACGCTTGCCGACGGTAACAGCCTGAGAGGGCTTGCTGGTCTCCTGGGGAGAGAATGCAGGGGCTGGTGCTGGAAGCTTCCTAGCGCCATGGGGCGCCTGCCACAGTCACAGCCCGAGAGGGCTTGCTGGTCTCCTGCAGAGGGAAGGAAGGGCACACCTGAGCAGAATCAAAAAAGTCCAAGAGGGTAGCATCTTTCAGGAAGAGACATGTACAAGCGGGCACAATCTGAAGATGGGGGGGGGGCGCGGTGGCTCAGGGGCAACATGAGGAAGTATTTTTTCCACGGAGAGGGTGGTGGATGCATTGAACAGCCTTCCTGAGGAGGTCGTGGGGGAAATCAAAAATACATGGGACAGACATAAGGCAGTTCTGTTGGGGAGTAGGAAGAAGTAAGCTGTTGGTTAACTAGGATATGCAGCTTATCAAATAGGTAGAGAAATGGGCAGACTAGGTGGGCCAAGTGGTCCTTTTCTGCCGTTAAAGTCTATGTTTCTAATAGAACCAGTTTTGCCTTAATAGCGGACGGTTTCTTTAAGAAGAGATTGTGCAAAAATGGAGACTCTTGGAATCTTTCTGCTGTTATACAGATACTGTTGGCAGATAAGGACCGCCAGGCCCATCCAGTCTGCCCGTTTATGCTACCTGCATAAGCGGCATGTGACCCTACTTGGTCATTGGCTTAAGCTTTTACTTCCCATCTCTAATATTCCCTTATTTCTGTCCCATGCACGTTTGAAACCTGTACCGTACGGGCAGCCACCACCTCCTGGGGCAGGCTATTCCATGCATCCACCACCCTCAGTAAAAAATAATTCTCTCACATTTCCTCTTATGCGGCCCTCAACCAGTCTCATGGCATGCCCCCTTATCCTGGCATTGGTTTTAAACTGGAAGATATTATCCTCGTTAACTTTGTTAATGCCATTGAGGTATTTGAACATTTCTATTATATCACCCCACGCCCTCCTTTCCTCTAGTGCGTACATACTGATGTCCCTCACTCTTTCTTCAGAAGGCTTGTGATGCAAACCCTTCACCATCTTAGTTGCCCCCCTCTGCACCTTTTCTATCTTGTCAATGATCTTGCGAAGGTTAGGCTTCCAGAACTGGACACAGTACTCTCCAGGTGAGGCCTCACCAGGGTTTTGTACAGTGGAACTATTACCTCCCTCCTTCAGCTTGTGATACCCCTTCCAATACAACCCAACATCCCACTGGCCTTCTCTACTGCCTTGGCTGTCTTCCTGGAGACCTTCAAGTCATCTGTGATTATGACCCTCAAGTCCCTTTCCTCCCTAGTAACTGTCAGCAGCTCCCCCCCCCCATCTCCATCCTGTAGCTCACTCCAGGGTTCCTGCTCCCCATGTGCATCATTTTGCACTTCTTTGCATTAAACCTCAGTTGCCATGTTTCCAACCATCTCTCCCAACTCATCCTTTCCACCCCCTCTGGAGTATCCACCCTGTTACAGATCTTGATGTCATCTGCAAACAGGCACACCTTCCCCTCCAGCCCATCTGCAATGTCACTGACGAAGACACTGAAGAGGACTGATCCGAGATACTCCTCTGCTGGTCACCTCCATTTATCTTGTTTTTGTTAACTGGGTAAATGCACTAGACATAAAAATGCCTATTTTCACAGTCACGCTCTGATGGGATTCCATTTACCACTGCCCTCCGTGTTCTGTCTCTTAACCAGTTACCAATCCAGCTCACCACCTTGCGGCCCACCCCAGACTACTGAGCTTGCTTACCAGTCTCCTATGTGGAACGGTATCAAAGGCTTTGCTGAAATCAAGGTAGATGACATCTACTGCTGCACCCCCCCCACCCCCGGTCTGCTGCCTTTGTCACCCAGTCAAAGAAATCAATCAGATTAGTCTGACAGGACGGTCCTGCTGTGAAACCACGTTGCCTGGAATCCATCATTCCTATGGCTTCCAAGTGCTCCACTATTCTTTCCTTAAGGAGTGTCTCCATTATCTTTCCAACTAAAGGAGTGTCTCCATTATCTTTCCAACTACGGTGGTTAGTCTATCTGGTGTATAGTTCCCTGCATCATCTTTGTTGACACTCTTGTGAAGAGGAACCGTACCTGCCTTTCTCTAGTCCTCTGGGACCACTCCAGTCTCTAGGGACTCACTGAACAGGTCTGCTAGAGGGGCTGCCAGTTCCATCCTCAGTTCCTTTAGGATCCTGGGATGTATGCCATCTGGTCCCATGGCTCTGTCCACCTTCAGCTTTGTAAGCTCTTCTAGGACCCTCTCCTCTGTAAACAGGCTAGAGTTTACCTCCTTTCCCTCTGCTCCTTTGAAGCCTAGCTGTGGTCCTTGCCCCACCCCCCACCATGAAGACTAAACAAAAGTACTTGTTCAAGATTGATGCCCCCCCCCAATAATGTCGAGCTAACAACGCTGACAAGACACCCCATGCTGAAAACAGGCAGCGCTTCCCTTTCAAGGGAATCCAATAATCAAAGGGTTCCTTGTACAGTAATACTTCACTTAACTGGGCTTAAAAGTACTGTTAATGCACAAGCACGCTGACCTCATTTACGCATGCATTAGGGACACTGGACCAAGATAGCTAGGGCACACGTGTACCTCTGCATTTGTCCCTAGCATGCACGCCATCAAGGATATTGTCTTAGTGCTCAAAAAATGGTGCAAATTGGAGAGAGCTAGCTACCACCTGGCAACAGTCAGATTGACGCTTGAAGACTGTTTTAACAAAAAAAAAAAAAGGCGTGAAAATGGTGCAGCAGTTCCTCAGTGTTAAAAGAATACACAAACACCTAATAACAGAAAACAGCTGAAAATAACAATATCAACCAACTTCCAGCCTTCCAACTTGTTCTACCTAAACACTAAATTAAGCCTGAACAATGGAGGCACATCAAGCTGCAGTTCGACGCAGGGTGGGGAAAATCTGTCTGTCAAATTCTGAAAATGAAAAAACTCCCCAACTTACCTGAGGCACCAGGCTAATGATCAACACAGATAAACACTTTTATATACCCTACCAGTTGCTAATGATCCTCCATCCAGGATTCTCTGAGGCAGAGATGAGAATTTAGTAAGTTATTTAATTAGAAAGCAAAAGCTTAACAGGCACACTTAGAATTTAGGAGTGCTGCCCGTCACCAGGTAACCCCAACCTGCACTAGTCACAAAAGCTGTAAAAACAAGAAAAATGATGAAGTTTGGTCAAATTCACGTGCTCTTGAGAGTGCTGCTTCCCCTTCAAACTGATACTTCAGACTGGTTAACTGATTAAATTGGAATGCTCCTGTTGCTGGGGTTCTAGTGTTGCTATAGCACTCTAAACGTTTTAGACTGCACCACTTCTCCGCTTATAGGAGTAAACATTACCCATATGTAATTACTCTCCCCCATCGACAACATGGAGGAATACAGAAAAAACATTTTTTACCCAGTCCATCTACCCTAGGACTGTCCTTACACAGGGGTAATGGCTGAAATAGTAGACCTGTATTTTTCTGCTGCAGGCTAGTAATAGACTCACAGCAGCAGAAAGTCATGATCCTTTTCAGGGACAACATACCTCCTGTTTATTTTCTGCCCATGGAGGAATTTTGCACCGGTTCCTTTCAGACTTTCTTTCCAGAGACTAGAAGGCAAGGTGATAGTCAAGTAGAGACTCCCAGTGAAGGTTTTCCCCAAGGAGGTCCAAAAACTGAAATTCACCTTCTGACTCTGAATACTGAACAGCAATCTACAGGCTCTTTACCAGACATCTAAAAATGGACGGATACCTGTTGGATAAAATATCCTTTGGGGTGAAAAATCAGATAGGCCCCCTAGCTCATATGCATCTAAAATGTCTGGGTAGTGTCCAATTCAGACTCTGAATTGATTAAATATAATCAATCTGAAAACTAGGAGCAGGCACCTCCAAGACCGGCAAGGAGGTTCCAAAGGAGCAGAGGAAACCTGGTGAGGACCTAGAGGTAGGTCTGCTGGGAGGCACTGGTAAAACCAGTCCCTAAAGCACAAGGGGTGCAGTGAGTGCAGTATCCCCCTCCCCCCCTGCAACATAGGGAGGGGCAGGTTTACTCCTCTGAAGCCTTGGAAACCAAGACTGAACAGGGAGAACACAGTAGCAGGACTGATCCCACATCCCACAGCCTTGGGCTCAACCTTTAAGCCTGGAGGACTTTATATCCTGGGGTGGATGAAGGCTTGATTAAACATACCACAGAGCGTGGGGACTAAAACCATCATATCTTGTGTAGGGCCTCGGGAAGGACCTGAACTGACCTGATCGTTTTGGGGACTGACACTAGAACCGTTGTCCAATTGTGTATGATAACCAATCAGTGTCCAGAACTGGTGAAAACCAAGAGCTGGAACTGGTAAGGTGCACAGTTTCACAACTGGATGGGTCGTGGGGTCAGGGCCACTCATCAGAACAGAAGTCACAGTGCCGCTCATCAGTTCCATACAATCAGTCTGAAAGGACCTGGTCCATGGATGACTGCAACTTAAGTGGAGTGGCCTCATCCCAAATGAACCACCCTGTGGTTTTATGCCTGGAACTATGACGGGTGGGACCTACCTGAAAGAAATTCTTCATTCTTCTTTGCCTGACTTGAAGCAGTTGGGGTAATTAGGAAATTTCTTGGCGTTGTAGGGACCCAGACAACTGAGACATTAACTGTGGCCATCGGGAGCCTGAGCAAGATGGCAGCCAAGATTTAGAGCTCTGTAAACTCAGCCACAAATGAACTATAAAAACAATTTCCCATACGTGGAGAACGAAGAACAAGGTCTCATCCTCCAGCGGAAGATATCTGGTGCCGATATGGGGAATCAAAAAAAAGACAAAGCTACTTCTGAGGGCAGTAAAGCTAAAAATGCATCCATCCCTCCAAACACATGCGCCGCGCAAGGCCACAACCTCACTGATGTGCCAACTGCAGGAGAGGAAACCATGCAATCCTTGGGCCACAAAATGTCCCAAGTTAGCCTCAATGGCTAACCTGGCAGACATGTTTGACTCATTAACTAATAGAGTCACCAATGTGGACACAGACATATCATACCTAAATAGGAGCCACGGAGACAAAAAAAAACAGTGAGACAGCCCTTAGAACTACAGCCAATTTAGTAAAGGAGAACACACACTTGAGATCCCTCCTGGAGAGCTCAGAGAATCACGCCAGGGCGGGGAATCTCTGAGTTATTAGGATGCCAGAGAACAGTGAAGGGGATCATTTGGGCCTGTTCCTGAGGAAATGGCTGGAGGAGCAGTTGTGTCAACAGTTGGTGCAGCATACCTGGGCAAGTCAAAAAGCTTACCAGGTGGCATTCCGTGATCGACCAGTCAACGCAGAGGCTTGCAGGACCATTGTTTTTGTTGTGGATGGCATCGGGACTTGGGATTTCCTCTTGACCTTGGCAAGGCAGAGAAGATCTTTGCTATATGATGGCCACCACACTTCTATGTTCCCAGACCTGAGCTACGCCACCCGACAGCGGAGGAAGAGATTTGATGGCGTCTGCGCCATGCTTTGGGAGGCAAGGATGCCTCACAGACTGTTCCCAGCCCGATTGTGTGTACTCCAGAAGGGTAAAAATCCTTGTCTTCTCGGATCCCTCGGAGGCGCTCTAGTGGGCATAAAAACATGTTACTGTTCAGAAGAAGAAGAGGAGACATTTGCTCCCATTCAGATTCGGAAAATGACAAACTGGACACTTGATTAGCTCAGTAAACAAATAGCATAATGCAGGTTTGCAAAATGAGGCTTGCTTTCCTTCTATATGTAGCCCTTACAGTGTCATTGGAAATTAAACTCCATATTACAGTTATGTTTACGTTGGGGAGGGACTACAGAGAGAATCTGAATGCTATTAAGATTAAAGCAGTAATTTTTTCGCTCTTAGTTATGAATGGGGCAATGTTTAGCAGCTCTGAATCTAAAGGTGGGAGTGCCTTTTGGCAAATTTATTATTGATAAAGCATGCGTTTTTCATTTTTCCCTTTACAGCATAAAGAGGAGTGGATCTGAAGTTTTTAATTACTTTGGGATTCCGTTTTAGCATGCAGCTCATGGGTTCCTAATGCAGCATATATATAAGTTACCTAATCGATATTTACAAGGCTTCTCCCCCACATGACGTATCTAACCAATGTGTTTCAAATGATTATCTGTTTGTATTAAGAGGAGTGGCTTCCTTATGTGAATCATACTCAGAATCCTTTTGTAATGCATCTGGAGCATAAACTTTGTGTTTTTATGAAAACAAAGTATTAAAAACAAAACAAATGTGGCCATCAATGAACAGCATTGGTTTGTTGCACACAGTGCACTTTTTAAACCCACCATAATGGTTCACTCATGGGAGGCCACGGCCTTTGAAGGGAACCTTCTGGAAGACTGAAAACTGTGGGGAAAAGACAGGTGAAAAATAAACCTTAATCAGTTTGGATCTAGTGCCACAGGGAAATGAAAACTGAGCCAGAGCAGTAAACTAAATTGAAAAAGCAAAAAACGGTCAGAGTAGATGATCTGGATATCACTAATATATTCAACAGAAAAGAAAGGTTTGATGGTTGGAAGAGGTGCAAGTGCTCACGCAGTTGTGATATGAATATGACTTAGCGGTTCAAAGTCTTGGCCCCTCAAGCAGAAATTATTCAATGTGTGTGACATTCCTTGTTATTGGAGCATGAGCTAGGACACTGCTTATAAACATTACTATCAGTTTCTTTTTGGTTTTAACCACATATTTTATTGGGCAACCACAAGTTTATGTTAGTTTATCACAGCAGATAAGCAGCGAGTCAGCTGCCAAGATACAAAGGAATTTCTCTGTGTTAACAATAGTGGCTCACTTGCTGGCCCAGTGGTACTGAAGGCTGAGGCATCTGCCTTACCTTGTGCCACGTTGTCGACCCGGGTTTGGGACAGAAATCAGAGTGCCGATTGTCAGCCAGAGAGGATTGAGCTTTTGCAGGACTGCTCTCCTCTCCTGGGGAGGGTGGGTTGTGGACTCCACGGCACCCAGCTGCTCCCAGTGAAGACTGGGCATATCACAGCCAGGGGACACTCAGAAGGGGGGTGGAGGTGATGGCGGATGTCTTGAGGGCGGGTGACTGAGCATGCCAGTTGCATGCTGGACATCACTGCATATCCACGCCTTCGGGGGACAAGAACCAGAACAAGTAAAAACCCAAGCACCCACAAAGACAACAATGGGCCCAGCAGCTGGCCCACACACCAATCACCTGACCCTGCCCAGTTAGCCTCTCAATTCCTCCTCCTCGCTCAGCCTGCTGTCTAGATTTTATGGAGCACCAAGGTAAGGAGGTGGTGGCCCCACCTCAAGGGGTAGAAGCCAGGGGGTTCAAGCACAGAAGGAGACTCTGGAGGAGAAGTCTGACGGGGGGGAGAGGAGGAGAGTGTCTCAGGCTGGGCAGGAGAAAGCAGTCTGTCTCTAGCCACGTCCGAGGAGATCCTAAGGGCCAGTGACCAGAGTGAAAAAAACTGGGGAACAGTAGCTCACTTGAAATACACCAACACAAATCAAAATACCCATTTAACACAGATTTTTGTATTATTTTCTATAAAGATTATTTTCACACACTCAGAGAAGAAAATCCTCAATCCAGCAACTGTGAATTACTACCCTAAATTCAGTACCAGGACGGAAACAAAACCAGATCATGTTAGTTTTAAATAAATTGTTTCACCCAGCAAAAAATGCAAAGGATGTGGCATTTGCTGAGTAACACAAGCATATGTACCGCAGCCTTTACTGTTCTTTGTCCTTGCGATTATTTTCTCTGCATTTTCATTTTTTCTCTGTCAACTTCCTTTACTGTTTTTGCTCTTTTCAGTCTCACAGCGTGGTAGCTATAACAATAATGGGGCCCAGGGCTCTGCTTAAAACACGATGGGGTGAAGAGGGGGAGTGCACGGTGTCGCAACAGCCCGAGGGCTCAAAACAAAAACCCTGAAGCACCCCATGCATAACTGCTGCATACATGTATCTTTATTTGATAACTTTTCATATAAACTGAAGAACATTCCATAGCCAAAGTTTGCTCAAATCCAAAGGACTTTCTAGGCCTAAAAGAAGAGGTACACAGCCATCTGCCTTAAAACACATGTAACCCCCCCTACAAATGGGGGTTCCCGAAAACCTTCCTTGGGTGTGCCTAAATGCACTCTGCCAGGCTGGTGTCCTGTGTTTTAGCTGTTTAAAAAGAAATTGCATGAGAGTGCCTAATCGCTTCTGCGCCTGTCTCTTTAAGAGATGCCAATAACGTGGTGCTTATTTAATCTGGGAAGCGGCCGAGTGTTTCTATGCTCGAGTCCTGCCCGGGCTGCCACATAATCGCTCTGTTCTGCCATCGCTATTTGCGCAGAGGGAGCTCTGTTAGAAGCTGTACTTATTTGCTGATTATCTATTAGCATAGTAATGATACGGTAGTTCGTCTAACCTGCCTTCTTTGCAGCATTGACAGTTCTGTTTATCACCACCATTTTGGTTTTGGATTGCCAGTCAGCACCAATTGGTACCTTTAATGACTCTAAAAGGGAGCCTGTCCCCAGGAGTCTTGTAGGAGCAAATTTCTGCAGGAATTGTATTTTTTACATTTTGCTGCCAAAATAGACCTGAAGGGGGAGCCCTTGCTTTGACAGACAGATGGATCAACCAACCAGAACCTTTTGGACCGAAGGGAAATTCCCAAGCTGTCTGTTGCAGTGAGTTAGTCTGGAGTTAGAGTTTGAAGAGACAGCTTGAGTGATTCAAGCAGCTGCTTTTTTGTCCTGTCTGCCTGCAGTCCATTGAGAGGGAATCCTTTGAAAGGCTTAGCAATCGGACTGTATCTGAATTGGAGTGTGACAAAGCCACAGAACAGTGACCAGATTTGAACCGGAAGAAGACCGAAGATTTGCTGTACGCGATCGGCCTGTCAGGACATTCATTTACCCCAGAATTCTCAGTTTTGCTCAGACACTGATATTGCGGCCAGACTGCCTTCCACATTGTGGTATGGTGATTGCTTTACTATAAATGTGCAGTGTGCCGTTAGTGGGTTGCGATTTGGTTCCCCACTGTGTACATGTGCCACGCTTGCTGGAAGCTGCATCCAACACTACTGGACTCAAAATCCAAACTGTTCCACCCGGCCTGGGCCTTGCCATCTGGACCAGTCAGCTACTTCAGGCACAGAAACCATCATCGACGAGAGACTCATCTGGGGATCTGCCACCTGCTCAACCATCTCGAACCGGAATGACACCTTGGTGATTTGTGTGGGCTCTGCTTCTCCTGGCAAAGCAGTCATCAACCTGCAGTCTCCATTTTGTCTAGCCTGTGACCCATATTGGGTAGCGTGAGTAACAATCAGGGTAGCTCCCTGCAACAACAGCTAAATCTTAAGTGTTGTCATTTGATTGCTTTGTTGTTTTTCCTGTCACAAACTGAGCCTTCAGGCTCTGGATTACAAATTGTGTGTGGTTGTGTATGCCTTTTCTTTTCATCACAGGGCCCCAATCAGCTGCGACGCCGGCCTACCCCAGGCAACGTTCCAGGCTAGCCCACCTTACTTCCAACTGGGTACCCAGAGCGTGCGACTGTGTAGGGACTAAAAGTGCATGCATAATTGCCTGACTAGATCAGTTTTCGAATAAATCAACCTCATTACGCCCCTCCTTTGTTCATTTCCCCTGAATAAATCAGATTTAACTTTTTTTGAATTTAATCTGACTGTGGTTCCAGTTTGCACCAAAAGCACTGTGCTGTTATTTGCTGTGCCTAACCTTGTTTTACAGGGGGTCTCTAGGGTTGAATTGGTGGAACCAGCCCTGATGGTAAGTGCAAACAATGTGGGGAATTGTATGCTGAATAGGGGCTACTGTGAAAGTGCTTGCTGCATATTGTCTAGGCCACTAGAGGGGAAAAAGGGGGGTTACAGTGTCTCAGAGGGCTGTACCCAGGTTAGCCTTGTTACTAACAACCCTGTCCTCCGGGTGGAGGCATCCGTTTCAGTACCCAGGCCCCTTAACCTGCGACTAGCCAAGCAGGCAGGGGTAGTAGCCCTTGGGATAGCGCCACCTAGGGGTTGCATCTTGGAAGCACCAATGCTGGGATCTGCACCTTCTAGTGGTCAGAAGTGGGTACTACAACCCCACGCGTAAGAACTGTGGTAAAATGGAGGCGCTCACTAAGCCCAAGTTTAAACTTGCTCCCCACAAGCTGCTAGTGCACTGTATGATGGAGTGGAGCGAGGCAGAGGAGGTGGACCCCGGGCAAGCTCTGCTATTAATGGACGTCCCCTTGGGGAAAGATAATGCCACTATTGTGGAAGTGGTTGAACAATTAAGTGTTTGGGGAATGCTGAAGTAAAGGGAAGGGATTCAGACCTATTTGATCAATCCATGATGGCCCTACTCTCCTGCAGCCTGCCCACTGAACCAGAGGTGGTACTCCCTGTCATTTTACCTGAAGGGTCCCAAAAGGAGTAGAGGGTCATTCACTTACATAGCAACCTGGAGGGTCCCCCTATGTAGAGGGATTTAAAGATAAGCTGTATAAACTGTCAGCCTCTGAGGGGCGCACAGCTAAAGAGCTAGTACAAATGTTAAAGCTTTATGAGATCACACCCGTGAAGTCCCCCACAGCCTCTCCTGCCACCCCCACAGTTGCTTCCCCCATAGTGATATCTACTGTACTTTTGGACTCATACCACAGACTTAGACTCTTTTCAGGCACGGTCCTAGTGCCCGTGAGGGAGGACGATCTGGAAAACATGGATGGACCATGCCACCCCATTGGTTCAGGAGTGGCAGTGTACCGAGGGGGGAAAAGAGGAAGAGACTCATGGAAAGCTTGAGGGGCCCTGCAATGGAGGCCATTCATTTCCTGCGATCCACCAGCCCAGAGGCCACGGCTGCAAAGTACCTCTCTGCCCTGGAGGGGGTATTTGGTAGCACAGAGTCGGGAGATGACCTGATGTGGAAGTTTAAATCCACAAAACAGTAGAAGAATAAAAAATTGTCAGTGTTTATTACTCGAATTGAGCAAGCTTTGCAGTGGGCCCACTGGAAAGGAGGGGTGCCTGCCAGTGAATTGAACAGGATCAGACTAGATCACATCTTAAAAAGTCAGCAAGGTACACTAGCATGATGTTGTTGAAGCTTAAACTGCAAGATAGAAGGGGCAATCCCCCCCAAAATTGTGACCTAATGAAAGAGATCCGTGAGACTGAGGATGACGAAGAGGGGATGGGAGCCCTGTGCTGGGGCTGCCTACACCTGCCAGGTCCCTGAGTGAGGTGAGGAGGCCTAACTGTAACAGATGAGAGAACTAATCAAGGAGTTAACCAAGTTGAGAGTCAGCCAGCAAGCTGTCGAGGCAGCCAAAAAAGTGCTGAGGCAGTCAAAGATGCTAGTTCCTGTCCAGTCCCACCCCTTCCCCCAAAGAGGGAAGTCTTGCCGGGAGGGGTCGGGGTACATGTGGTTTCTTTTGAAACCTGGCCTGAAGACAGCCTGCGGAAAGAGGTACGAGAACTAAGAGCTGTGGTGGAAGACCTACACCCGACTCCGAGCTACCCGAGACACTGACTGAGCAAACCCCCGACCAGAGAGAGCCCCCCCCCCAGACTCCCCCACAATGTTCAAGCAGGGGAGCAGCTCCTCTTTCCCTAGAGACTCTAAAGAACCTGTTTTCTGTTACCACTGCGGAGAGGATGGGCACACCTGGTTCACCAGCCGTTCGCCTGAGAATCTGAGAAAAGTTACTTCTAGGCTTCTGCCATTGATTCGATGAAGTAACATATGGCCGCAAGGTGGGGCTGCCCAGAAAAACTATTCATCCAAGGCAGCTGTAAAGCCGACGTCCAAGCCCAAGTCACCTCAGTGGTCCGAGGTGGTGGGTCCTTCAATGGAAACTACAGTGACCGAGAACAGTGCGTCTACCCGAGCCGTGTTTGACAGTGGATCTCAAGTGACCATAGTATTTCAAGACTGGTACCAGAAGCATCTGCCTGATGTGCCCCTACAACCCTTGGAAGGTCTGCACGTGTGGGGGTTGAGTGAGCAGTTCTATCCATACTCGGGGTATCTCCGGATCTGGCTGTCATTCCCTACTGCCGTGGCTGGGGTAGATGAACAAGTTGAGACACTCGCCCTAGTGTGTCTCTCCCCCCCCCCCCCGGAATGTATGATGGAGTTCCCCTGTTAACTGGAACAAACGCCCACATGTTTGTGAGACTAGCACAACTCTGTCATGAGAAACAAGGGCAATGGACTGGAAGGGCCCTAAGAATTCCATCATTTATCAAAAGGGCCTATGACTT
Source organism: Neoceratodus forsteri (assembly GCA_016271365.2). NCBI lineage: Eukaryota > Metazoa > Chordata > Ceratodontiformes > Ceratodontidae > Neoceratodus > Neoceratodus forsteri. The sequence continues at coordinate 19,735,061 of JADMNL010000039.1, read as the reverse complement.
GCAACAGAAACCTGATGAAGTGGACCGAGATGAGCCAGTGGGGATAGTGTGGAAAAAGGATCCTGACTCTTTGGTGTTGGCCCCCAACACCCAGTGTACGATCCATGGAGAAGTCCGCCAAAGGAGAGATGTAAAGAACAAAATATTGATGACAGATGCCCCTGGTGAAGGGAAGCTGCCAGAGGGGTGATGGTTAAGCCCAGTATACTACCTGAACATGCCCATGCTCGCCGAGTGATGGTGCAAGTGAGAAACATGTCAGGCAGGGAAGTTTGTGTGAACCGGGGATGTACGCTGACTACAGTACACTGCGCAGACACTGCAGTATTACCCAATAACAAGTACTCTGGGGAAAGGGAAAGAGTGACCCCAGACTTATTTGACTCTGGTGATTCCCCCTTGTCCGCCGAATGGAAGACCCGTATTACCAGGAAATGTGCGCAGAGAGACCATGTGTTCTCACAAAAACAGTGGGACAGGGGGTGTGTCCATGGTGCTGAGCATAATATATGCCTGCATGATCATCGACTATTTTGAGAGAGGTCCCGACGCTTTGCCCCAGCGGACACAGACGATGTGAGGAGGCACCTACATGAAATGCTCACTGCTGGCATTATTCAGGAATCAAGAAGCCCATATGCATCCCCCACCGTAGTGGTGCATAAAAAGAATGGATCTGTGAGGATGTGTGTGGATTATCAGACCCTCAAACAACAGACTATCCCAGATCAGTACACCATGCCATGCATACAGGATGCCCTGGATTGCCTGAACGGGGGTCAGTGGTTTTCAGTACTGGATCTCCACAGAGGATATTACCATATTCCGATGGCCCCAAAGGATGGTGAGAAAACAGCCTTCATCTGTCCTTTTGGATTCTGTGAATTCCTGAGGATGCCACAGGGGATTTTGTGTGCCCCTGCCACCTTCCAAGGATTGATGAAACGTGCAATGGAAGACGTGAACTTGCTGGAATGTTTAGTGTACTTGGATGATGTCACTGTTTTCGGACGCACGCTGGAGGAACATGAGACCAGACTGTTCAAAGTCCCTGATCATTTGGAAGAATTCGGTCTCAAGTTATCCAAAGACAAGTACCAGTTTTTTCAAACATCTGTGAAATATGCGGGAGACATGGTGTCTGTGGAAGGGATACAGACAGATCCCAGTAAAGTTGAAGCTTTGACCACTTGGCCCCAGCCCAATAACCTAAAAGAGCTACAGCATTTCCTGGGGTTCTGCGGCTACTGCCACAGGTTCAGCAAAGACTATTCAAAGGTGATTCGACCGGTCCTTAACCTTACCCAAGGCTACCCCCCCCAACCGCAAATACAAAAAGCTGGCTATCAAAGACCAAGAGAAAATGTATTTTCAAACAGGTGAGCCTTTTGGGACTCGGTGGACACTTGAATGTGAAGCAGCTTTCTTTGAAGTCATATACCAGCTCACCCATGCCCCAGTCCTTGCCTATGCTGATCCTATCAAGTCCTATGTTCTGCATATGGACGCTAGTTTGCAGCTCTTTGGGGTGGTGCTATATCAAGACTACGAAGATGGCTTGAGACCTGTAGCTTTCACCAGTAGGAGCTTGACCCCATCAGAGCAGAACTATCCAGTCCACAAGTTGGAATTCCTCGCCCTAAAATGGGCCACAGTTGACCAGTTTCATGAGTACCTCTATGGGACAAAGATATTAGTGAAGACTGACGATAACCCACTGACCTATGTGCAGACTTCAGCTAAACTGGACGCCACTGGGCACCGTTGGTTCTCTGCTTTATCGACTTATGATTATGCAGTTGAATACAGACCAGGACTAAACCACACTGATGCAGACACCCTGTCACAAAGGCCAACTTCTAAGAACAACTGGGTCAGACTGTCTGAACCTGGCATCAAAGCATTATGCCAGAAGTTTGATAAAGATGAACAAATGTCTGCGGACACAGTTGACTGCATGGTAGATTGCTTGGGCCCTCCTGATATCTGCATACCGGCTGCCTATTGCTATTTCTCTGCTCTAGATATTAGTGCACCTCAGTTCGATAATGACAGTATTCAGTGGACTCAATCCCAAGATCCCATGATTCAACCAGCACTTGATGCCCTGCATGCAGGGAAAGATGTGTCCAAGTTGCGTTCCCCCCCGACTTGCGAACTGCTCTGTTGTTCAAGGAAGAGCCCAGGTTAAAGCTGCATGATCAGTTGTTATACAGAGAGACAGTGGATCGTCGTGGTCAAGTAGACAAGCAACAGTTAGTTCTACCCACGGCCTTTAAACAGCTGGTACCTAGGTCCCCTCCACAATCACATGGGGCACCTCGGTATGGACAGAACTCTCGACTTGGTACAATCCTACTGGCCAAAGATAGGGGCAGATGTCGAGCACCATGTAAAGACCTGTAGTCGCTGCCTCCAAAGAAAAGCCCTGCCTCAGAAGGCTGCTCCTCTTGTCAACATCACTACCAGCGCCCCTTTAGAATTGGTCAGCATAGACTTCTTGTGCCTAGAACCTGACCAAAAAAACACTGGCAATGTGTTGGTAGTTACTGATCATTCTACACGGTACACACAAGCCTTCCCAACTAAAGATCAAAAGCCCTCTACTGTGGCCAAGGTGCTGGTGGAAAAATTATTTGTCCACTATGGTGCCCCCCAGCGGATCCATTCTGACCAAGGCAGAGACTTTGAAAGTAGGTTAACTTTGAAAGTAGGTTAATCAAAGAAATGCTCTCTCTGTGGGGGGTGCAGAAGTCAAGAACCACCCCCCCATCACCTGCAGGAGGACCTTCAACCAGAATGCTTTAACCGCACCCTTCTAGACATGCTGGGCACCCTCCATCCAAAAGGCAAGCATAAGTAGAGCCAGCAGATTAGCACCTTGGTACACGCACACAATTGCGCCAAAAGTGACACTACTGGATTCTCCCCCTACTGTCTCATATTCGGGAGGGAGGCCCGACTGTCAGATGATGTCTGCTTTGGGGTCTCTCCAGATGGGGTCAGAGACAAAAACTACTTGCAGTACGAACAGAAATTTAAAGATCAGTTGAATCATGTCCATCAACTAGCTCAATCTATGGCTGCTAAGCGAAATCTCGCCAACAAAGAAAGACATGATCGACGAATAAAAGCCCAGGAGTTGTTGCCCGGAGACAGGGAGCTACTACGCAATTTGGGTATGCATGGAAAACACAAAATTGCTGATAGACGGCACCATCTTCCCCACGTAATAGTTGGTAAATTGGATGATGTGCCCTGGTGTACAAGGTGCACCCAGAAAATAATTCCAAAGCTGTGAAGACCATGCACTGTGATCACTTACTGCCCATCGGCCAAGTTATTACTGATGCTGAACCAACACCTGACACTTCTCCTGGGCCAGTGACTTGTGCTGCTGCAAAGAGGAAACACAGCCAACCTGTCCGTGTTGTTCCAGAACTAAGGCCTTCCCCTCAACTGGCCCAGAGTGATAGTGATGACTGCTCGTGTGTCTCTGATGAAAGTGATTGTGATAATGCCTATTATCCCTCATATTAACCGAGTCAGCTGTTTCGAGATAATCCTCTGCAGAATCATGGGGATGAAGCTGGGCCTTCAGAACTGCCTAACCCCTCAGTGTCTTCCCTGGACCCAGTGACCCCTGAAAATGAGGTGCAAAGTATCATGTCCGAGGTTGCAGACTCTGTCTCTTATAGAACTGTTTGACTTGCCCGAAGAAGGGACCGATGGTCTGGAGTCTCCTTGGTGACGTACCAGAACTTGAAGAACAATATGAAAGTGTTGACAACACCCCTTCAGTGCCGCAAAGCCTAATTCTGCCAGAGTCTCCTCGGAATGAGCAACCTGGGCCCTCGTCAGAAGAAAATAATAAGCAAAGTGTTGTGGAAAGACAGTTTGCAGAGCCAGGAGCTGGTAGTGTTCCCAATCTGGACATTTCACCCAGTGCAGAGGCATCTCTCACTACAGGAGAAGAAATCAGTGCCAGTGTTTACTGCCCAGAGCCTGTGTCTGCTCCCCCCAGAAAATTTGGGCGACCTGTTAAGCCAGTGTTACGTTTTAGTTACGATTCCCTTATTGAGGCCTGTGGACTTGCCTCTCAATGGGGTCCATAAAGGTGTTTACATTTCCAAGGGCTCAGTACCCAAACTGAGCCTGACTACCACCTCCCAATTAATTGTTCTTCCTTCAGAACATGGTGTCGCTGTCCCATCTAGCCCCAAGTTAGCTGATAGGGAAGGGCCCCCTTCTGCACTGTTTACTGTACAAGAAGTTATAAAGTGAGGTCATAGGTAACTGTACATAGTATGTTAATCATAATAGAATCAGTATAGAGTGTACGAAACATGCATAAGCATTGTCAATGAAAATATGGTATATTGAAATGTATAGTAATGTGATAAGTTTATGTTAACTGATGCATCAGAAATTATTGCCATAGTATACTAATGACACATATGTCTTGTATATATTGCTTCTTCAATATTGTGATGGTGTAGACCTGACGCGGACGCCAAGTTTTTCCAGTCAGAGAAGGGTGTAACCCCCATACAAATGGGGGTTCCCGAAAACCTTACTTGGGTGTACCTAAATGCCCTCTGCCAGGCTGGTGTCCTGTGTTTTAGCTGTTTAAAAAGAAATTGCATGAGAGTGCCTAACAGGGTTTTAATTAACTCTAAAATTTGATTAGCGTTTTGCTCATAGAAGTGCTAAAACACTGTGAAAATGCATAGCACTTACCTCACTGTGTGTAACATAACACTTCTAGAAAACCTATATAAATACTTTCTGTACAGTTAGTATTTCCCCAAGGAAAAAAAACTGCTAATCAATTATTTAAAAGCCTGCCTAATCGCCTCTGCACCTGTCTCTTTAAGGGCTGCCAATAACGTGATGCCTATTTAATCTGGGTAGGGGCTGAGTGTTTCTATGCTCGAGTCCCACCTGGGCTGCCACATAATCGCTCCGTTCTGCCATCGCTATTTGTGCAGAGGGCTCTGTTAGAAGCTGTACTTATTTGCTGATTATCTATTAGCATAGTAATGATATTGTAGTTTGTCTAACCTGCCTTCTTTGCAGCATGGACAGTTCTGTTTATCACCACCATTTTTGTTTTGGATTGCCAGTCAGCACCAATTGGTACCTTTGATGACTCTAAAAGGGAGCCTGTCCCCAGGGGTCTTGTGGGAGCAAATTTCTGTAGGAATTGTAGTTTTTACATTTTGGTGCCAAAACAGACCTGGCGGGGGAGCCCTTGCTTTGACAGACAGATGGATCAATGAACCAGAACCTTTTGGACTGAAGGGAATCCCAAGTTGCCTGTTGCAGTGAGTCTGGAGTTAGAGTTTAAAGAGACAGCTTGAGTGATTCAAGCAGCTGCTTTTTTGTCCTGTCTGCCTGCAGTCCACTGAAAGGGAATCCTTTCAAAAGCTTAGCAATCTGACTGTATCCGAACTGGAGGGTGACAACGCCACTTAAGAGTGACCAGATTTGAACCGGAAGAAGACTGAAGATTTGCTGTACGCAATCGGCCTGTCAGGACATTCATTTACCACAGAATTCCCAGTTTTGCTCAGACACTGATATTGCGGCCAGACTGCCTTCCGCATTGTGGTATGGTGATTGCTTTACTATAAATGTGCTGTGTGCCGTTAGTGGGTTGCGATTTGGTTCCCCACTGTGTACATGTGCCACGCTTGCTGGAAGCTGCATCCAACACCACCGGACTCAAAATCCAAACTGTTCCACCCGGCCTGGGCCTTGCCATCTGGACCAGTCAGCTACTTCAGGCACAGAAACTATCATCGACGAGAGACTTATCTGGGGATCAGCCCCCTGCTCAACCATCTCGAATAGGAATGACACTTCGGTGATTTGTGTGGGCCCTGCTTCTCCTGGCAAAGCAGTCATCAACCTGCAGTCTCCATTTTGTCTAGCCTGTGATTCATATTGGGTAGCGTGAGTAACAATCAGGGTAGCTCCCTGCAACAACAGCTAAATCTTCAGTGTTGTCATTTGATTGCACTGTTTTTCCTTTCACGAACTGAGCCTTGAGGCTCTGGATTACAAATTGGCCCAGATATTCAAACTGCGCCAGGCTGTGGCGCAAGCCTGTGCGCTGCTCAAATTTGTTGCGCAGGGGTGTGGCCAGGGCGATATTCAACAGAGTTGTGCTATGGCTCAACTGCTTTGAATATCGCACCCTGGCCACCCTCACTGTGCATGGCGCAGTGGAACTGCGCCAGCGCAAGTGGTCAGAGTGAAGCATTGAGATGCGTGGCAAGTGCCATTGCACCATGCACAGCACCCGCGATATTCAAAGGGTGACATACAAATGGGGCCATAATTTATGCAAGGTGCACAGGGGGCCATTTGCATCTGATTATGGCCCCATTTGCATGCCATTAGCATGCAGGTGCGCCGATCCCAGACGACTTGCGCCTGGCGTCCTGCCAGGCAGTAGTCGTCGAGGACCGACGCCCCCTGCAGCCCGATCACGGGACGTCCCATAAGGGACAAAGAATGTCTCCTATCCCTAGTGGTCCAGTGGACCGCGATTAGCCCGATCGCGGGCATACTGTATCCCCCCCCCAAAGTCCAATATCCCTGGTGGTCCAGTGGACCGCATGCGAACCTGATCGCGGGCGGCATTCCTCACCCCCAAAGTCCGAAAATCCTGGTGATCTGAGTGGACCCCCACCCCACCCGCTGAGCCGCACCACCTCCCCCATCAGCCGGCAGCACCCCACCCGCCCGACAGCTCGGTATGGCTGCGCCCATTGGTTCAGAGCATGAGCCAATGGGCGTAGCTCCATACCGTACTAGTCAGTCCAGATATGTGAATGACTTATTCACATTGGCTCATGCTCTGAACCAATGGGCGGCAGCCATACCAAGATGTCAGTCGGCGGGCGGCAGGCGGGTGGGTGCTGCCACCGCCGCTGATTGGGGAGAGAGGGGTGGGGGCTTAGTGGGCGGGTGGGGTGGGGGTCCACTAGATCACCAGGGATTTCAACTTGGGAGGTGAGGAATGCCGCCCGCTGATCGAGTTCGTGGCGGTCCACTGGACCACCAGGGATATTGGACTTGGGGATGTCTGATGCCCGCGAGCGGGCATGGGGGTGCCGCCAGGTGTGGCGGGAACAGGTGATGGCCACCCACAGGTGGCAGCTGCTGTGTTGCACCCTGCAATGCGGCAGCTCACCTGTAAGGGGGCCCTCGACTGTTCCTTTTTTTTTAAGTGGCTTTGGCCCATGGCAGGTAGAGGTTGCGCCTGCACAAGCTCTGCATGGCCCGGGCTGAATTTGGGCTGTGCAGTTTGTGGGCATGCCCTCCTCACACCTGTGCCTGCACATTACTGATGCGCCCGCAACGGGACGAAAGGCACACTTTTCCCTTTTAAATATCGCACCAGGGCGCATCAGTGGGTTGTGCATGGCGCAACGCGCAACCCTTTTGAATATCTGGGCCACTGTGTGTAGTTGTGTATGCCTTTTCATCACAGGGCCCCAACCAGCTGCAATGCCGGCCTACCCCGGGCAACGTTCCAGGCTAGCCCACCTTACTTCCAAATGGGTACCCAGAGTGTGTGACTGTGTGGGGACTAAAAGAGCATGCATAATTGCCTAACTAGATCAGTTTTCGAATCCATCAACCTGATTACACCCCTCTGTTGTTCCAACTCCCCTGAATAAATCAGATCTAACTTTTTTTGAATTTAATCTGACTGTGGTTCCAGTTTGTACCAAAAGCACTGTACTGTTGTGATTTGCTGTTACCAACCTTGTTTTACAGGGGGTTTCTAGGGTCGAATTGGTGGAACCAGCCCTGGTGTTAAGTGCAAACTGTGTGGGGAATTTGCTGAATAGGGGCTACTGTGAAAGTGTTTGTTGTATACTGTCTAGGCCACTAGAGGGAAAAAAAAAAGGGGGGGGGTTACATTGTCCCGGAGGCGTGCCAGGTTAGCCATGTTACTAACAACCCTGTCACTCAGGTGGAAGCGTTCAATGCAGGCCTTAACCTGCAACTAGCCACTTGGGCAGGGGTAGCAGCCCTTGGGATAGCGCCACCTAGGGGTTACACACACACAAAAAATACAATATTGGGGTTTCTCTTAAAAGCTAATCAGTCATTTCAGGAGTCTTTTGACCTATGATTCACCTTAACTGAATCAAGCACCTAGGAGCCATAGTTTGAGCAGACAGTAACGAGGAAAAGATCTAGGGCTTAATTTTTCAAGAGTCAAAATATGCGACCTGCAGCGAAAAAGCTGTGCAGTTGGGGAGGTCCCTTGTACAACCACAAGTTCATCTGCACATGCTCCATTTTTGTAGCGGGTGCCTTACTGCGACTTTTCTGCAAATTATGGCAGCTTAGGCACAGTTTAAATGCACAGCTGTGCCAAACTGCTACGCATGGTACTACCAGGTGTATCATTTCCTTCCCACCTGCCAGGAAACTGCCATCTGTGTGCACAGAATACTGAAAATGGCATTTCCACCAGTGCAGGAATTTTACCTTCGCACGGGTGAACTGTGCACATGGATTCAGTTCCTGGGCCATGTCAGGCCTCTGCTGATTTGTTTGGGGGAGATGAAGGATGTTCTCCCTCACTGAGCAGTTGCAACAATTATTACTATTTTGGCACCTCTGTGCCAGCCTGTTATCCCACACCCTAGCTGAGCTCATGGACTTCTTTTCAACTCCCAGATAAAGGACTTTGCAACGTGCTCAATGGAAAGGACAAAAGTGAACATAACTTACAACAACAATACAAAAAAAAAAATCAAGAAACCATAAATACACAGAAGATGGGAATGCAGAAAATACAGCCAGAAGTCCACGATCTATCAATAATTTTACTTGGTATACCTTGGTTAAAGAAAATCATGAATTTTTCAACTTCCCTTGCAGATCCTTCCAAAGCTCCCTGCGTCCAGCTTTCAATCCACCCCATCCAAATATAACACACACTGTATACTAGTCCAGTGACAGCTTTTTTCTTTCACTACCCCCCCCCCCCATGGAAATACAAAATTCTTTCAACAGACAGACATCTTATAAGATACCTGACAGCTTTCTAGGGCAACTTCAGCCCTCAAGGATCAGTCCTGGCTACATTCAGTGCAAAACTCCCTGTAACAAAAAGACATACAGTCATTGAAGTCAGCCAATCAGAAATGCAGCAATACAGGCTTGTAGCTATGAAAATAACGTGTATATAATGAAACCGCTTGCTGCCCTGCCTCAGCTGAATATGTTCCTGTTATTGCCCCCTTCCCTAGTTTAACACGGTCCTATTTCCTGCCCCCTTTACCCCCCCCCCAAGTTATACACTTCCATGCAGTGCAATTCCATTGGAGAAAAACTAAGGCAGCACTCCCTTCCATACACACAGGTTCTGTTTAATTCAAAGAAAACATAGCAAAAAAGAAGTATACAAAAAACTGCTAGGAAAGAATAATGCCACTGCTGAACAAAGTCAAGAAATGTGCTCTGATGAGATTTCTGATGAAGACCCTCAAAAGGTCTTTTTTTTTTTTTAATTATTTTATTATTTTAATTTACTGCACTTCTTCCCCTTTCATCCAGATAGCCCCCATCATCTGTACAGCTGCTCCAAGTTCTGTCACCCCCCTTCCACGAGATTTGCCTCCACCACCTGATCCTCCCTGGCTTGTCCCCCAGGACGGGGATGTTGGAGGGGAGGCACTGTTCCCTGGCAGAGTTAGGACTGAAGTTCGGTGGTGGCCTGCAGTACTGGCTGGCGTGACACTGTGTCATCTGGGGGCAATTCTGCCTTTCTATGTCCCTATCCCCTTAGGATGCAACCTGGCCCCTTATGGACCTGCGAATGCATGTGTGCTGGTGCACGAGTCCACAGCAGTCTGCGTCCTCCTGACTGTCATTCTGCATCTCTGGCTTACACCACCACCTGTGATCACCAAGATGGCAGCAGCACAGCAAAGGCCAACAGCCCCCCAGGGCTGAAGAGCGTCCTCTCGGATGCTTAAGCCTCACACCCAGCTGTCCCGCTAACGACACTGGCTTGTTCCCATAGCTAGCACGTCTGCATCACGGCGAACTGTAGCGCTAACAGTTAAATTCTCAACACATATGTTGATAGTTTTTCCCCTTAATTCTCATACTGTACATCTTGTTAAATGGATGGTGGAGAACTTCATCTAGTTAAGACTTGAGACTTTATTATTGTTGTCAACACTACTAACATTTCTTCAACAATGTCAATTTAGCAGCGCCACTCAAATGCAGATGGGTAATTAATCTACCCTCCCCCAGGAAAGGATATCTCTCAATGCATGAATTATACAAAATTCTTCTTTCCTCTGCCTTCTGACTGCCTGCAAGTTCCATTTGCAACAAATCATACAGTGTAAATTGTATGCATGGCATTATATGTTCACTTGCAGTTTTACATAGGATGTGTGTGTGTGTGTGTGTGTGTGTGTGTGTGTATGTATATCTATCTATATCCTATCATGGCGGGGCTATTTTCATACTACAGGAAATCAAATGCTTTGCAATAGTTCCTTTAAGCTTTTCAGTAAGCCAGTTGATGCTTTATTTTACATGGAACCAAGTGTTGATAGCTAAAAGCTCACGTACTACTTATGTGATTACATACTCAGACAGCCCTCAGCACCTAATGTAGAGAACGCTAATGCTCACCTTGGATAACAATGCATAATTCTATATTTTGTCTTTCTTTGCAAGGAAAACTTTTTTTTTTTTTATTAACTGCAAAATACTTAATGAACACGAATAAATAAAAAAAAAAAATTATACTACTAGTGTCAGAAGGTCGGGGATATGATGGTGATCCTAAGTACTCTTGCTGATTAAGACTGTTTAGAAATTGTTTAAAAATCAGGAAATACTGCCAGCTGGTAGCTCACTATGCTGCCAACCCCGGTTCAAGACAGAACTTAAGTCGCAAGGGACAGACGGGGAGAGAAGAGTAGTGGAGAGGACTGAACATCAGAGGGACTGCTCTCCTCTCCCGGGGTGGAGTGGGCTTGGCACCTAGCAGTGGCTGGATGTCAAGGCAAACAGGAGGCCTAGAAGGATGTGGGGCATCGAGAGATGCTCTGCGTCACTGTAGGACACCATTCTGGGGGCAGACAAGAAAACTGGAGGAAAATTTCTTGCCATAATATCAGGATGACAGATGGCCTCCCACAAGCCTGGCATCACAGATTGGGCATCATCTGGATCCTGCTTCAGAGGATCAAGGGCCAGCCCCTCCAACCCAGCCACGAGGGGAAGTGTCTGGGGGTACAAAGGTAAATCCCAGGGATGGGGGTGACAGGTGGGCACCATCCAGATAGGTGCTGGCAAGAGTTGGGGGGGGGAACAAACATCAAAGTGGGGGGGGGACAGACTGATAATGGTAACAGGGCTGTATATGTAAGCACACTTCTACTCCTGGTTTGCCAGCATGGAGGGAAAAAAAACTCACTGAGAAGTAACAGCCAAATAGGGAAACAAATCAGTGAGCAACTTCCAAGATTTGCAATAAAAAAAAAAAAAGAAAGTAATGCACCAGAGTTCACTTCATTTGGAAGACAGCATACATAGCAAAATGAAAAGGAGCCATTGCCTCATCTAGTGTCTGTCAAAGATTTGAGAGTGTTGCTGGAAAAATGCAATTCATTCACTGATGGTATGACTCATGACATCTTTGTTCAGGGAACTCCCACTTCACCTCACTCATTCTAGGACAATTGTTCTTTCTAATGCACTGCATCATGTAAACAAGGCACAGGTAATGCAACCACAATCAACGTGGGAAGCAGCAGCATTTTGAAAGCAAGAATTTAAGCAACGGTGTTAGAATTTGCATGTGCCAAGTTCAAGACTGGCATCCTAAAGAAAAAAAATGACATCTGAAAGTTCTCTAAAAATCTGACTGCATTGTAAAGTGGCCTCCCCATTACAACCCCCACCCCTAAGGACACTGCACTCCACATGCAGGTGTCAAGGGTCTCAAAGCCCTTGAGGAAGATTTCTCTTCAGAAGCAGGCATCATTCTATCTGTGACCATATCAAGGATCTTTCACCTGACAATCTGTCTTTTTTATACTAAATTCATGGACCCTGCTCCAAATCTCAGTCGTCTATATATTAAATCCATGGCCCTGCTCCTTATTTAAAGAAGGCATTTCATCAGAAAGGAACTCCTAGAAATTGTACCTGGTTCAGTTCATTTAAAGTTTTCACTCCTGCCGTAAGACATGTTTATCTTAACTACTGAATACTGTGTGTGCGCAACCCTCCCTCCCAAAAAATGCATTAGCCATTTGTTCAAGTCAACTGGAGGAACCTCATGTTACCAGACAACAGGGCATCAATGGATGCGTTAGGCCAGCCAGGGACAGGTTACCGACTTGATACCAAAATACAACTTCATCTGGAAGAGGTTCAAAGTGACAAAAAAAGGCACAAAGACTTATTTGTTGTCACTGGCTACAGAAGAGGAGTGGGACTGGGTTAAGACAAGAAGCCCAAAGATCATAGGAATTCCAGCTTTCAAGACTCAATAATTCTGTAAAAATCACAATGCCAGCTGTGCCAACTCTCCTTCTGTGCCAGGGACAGAGAAGCACTAATCTGCTTTTCAGACCCGTTTACTGGAAAGATGGTCAATTTTACTTGCCCGGCCTCATGTTCTCCTGGATCGAGTCCAGAGATCCAGCACTGCTGAACACCCATCATCACCTACTGAAGCAGCTTTGAACTCTCACTTAGTTAAATCTCCATATAAACAAGGGGCTCTCATTGAAAAACAGACCCCTTGTAAATAGAACCAAGAAACAGCAATCCTACGACAAGAGAATTTTATAATGCTGAATCCTCTACCTCCATGTTCTGTGCTCTTACAAGACTATGAAGGGCTCCTTATGAATGGGTTATTGCAGACAGTCTATGTTCTTCTCTCCCCTCCCCCCTCATTTGCATACTGCTAATTGCAGCTATGCATATTTGGCAAAATGCCCATCCCTCAACCAAACAAACGTGCAAGGAATAAGTGCGGAAACACAAAGAACGTTGTACAAAACAAACAAAATCTGCATCACATCGGAAGCGACAGATATGAAACAGAAAATGGAGGATTCTTAAAGCTACAACACCCCTGGTGCATGGTAAACGGTACTTTTTTTTTATTTATTTAAAATCAACATTTTTATAGAATGCATGCATGTGAACAAGTCATGGACTGGATTCACACTTTTTTTTTTGTAAACCTGCATTTATGTAGCATTGTTCCAGCTTAACAAGATTGGGTGGGACCCAGACAAAAATGTTTACTCGTATAATATACTCTAATGTAAGGTTTTGTTTTTTTTGCGGCCAAGATTGAGCACAAACTCTGTTTCTGTTAACAGAACTGGACAAAGAACACAGAAATGGCGATAGAAGTTTTAAATCTTGAGTCAAATTAAACACACTGGTGCAAAAAAATGTGGGTTAAAGTGACGAATAACTAGGTCACAACCTAATCCAATCTAGAAATGTAACTAGTACCAAAGCTAAAACCTGCCAAGAAAAAAAATATGTTTTTATTCACTCTTCCATCTCTCAGCAACTGTTACAGACCAGATGCACCGCTATGGACCCACTGTCAAGTGGAAGTGGGTCATTTCTAGCCAGGATGCAACTTTTTCTCTTTTTGCCCTATCTAGCACTGTCCCCGACAGGACAACAGTTTTGCCTGGGCACTGTACTACACACTGGGGTAAAGTGGGGTGAGCACTAAGGATAGCCACAGTAGCCAAGAGCTAATGAAAATTAAATCTGGCCACTAAAAAAAATACAATATGGATAATGAGAAACGTCACAATTTACTGTATTGTTTTGTAAATCACAAATATTGCAATCTGCAATTATGTGGTGTGCCTGAAAACTTTTCCCCCTAGCACTCACCCAGTAAGATGTTATGCCTACCTACAATACCTCTATAGCCCCCACCCCCACCTAGATGTTTTCTTGGAACCAGACCCTTTGTACAGTATATGTGGCAAGAAAATGTAATGCAAAATGTATGCAAGTGATTTATTTTTATATTAGGTAAGTAAAGAAAAGACACCATGCCTGAGACAAAAACATTGCTGTAACATACAGGGTATGCCCTTCAAATCAGGCACTGGTCCATCAAACAACCAGATCATCAGGTAAACGCCCTCTTCTCAGTGCATGCATCCTTGAGGTTTTCAGTTATACTGCACAGCAGTTTGACCTGTACTGCAACATTTAGTATTTACAATTTGCATTATGGTGGGCTTCTGGGGTCGGCCACTCAAACTCCCTACTGCTTCGGTGCCCTACTTGCTAAATTCTAGTTCTCTTTCACCACTAGGTTGTGCTGTCACAACGCTCTATTACTCAACGGTACCAATTACTACATGATCAATCAGTTCTAACTTATTGTATGCATGCACATAAAAGTCACTTTAAATACGGCAATTTGTTACAAGTAATCAATTCTACACTAGAGTCCAGGTCAGAACACTTTAGAGGACATTCAGAAGGGCAGAAAACCCGAACAGAGCACCAATATAAAAATGGGACACCTGCTCCAACGGGTAACAAACTTTGGCTAGGGGCTCAGCCAGACCACCGGAACTTAGAAACACTGGTCACAACAGGGAAGCAGATTCTTTGGCTACATGCCTCAAACTGGCCAATGGGACAGAAAATGCACTTTTCAAATGAACACTGGCTACAACACAGAGGAACCGATACCTCATCTATGGGCCACCAAACAGGGAACCGGGGCAGAAAGGACTGGTTGCAACACCTGACAGATTCTTCAGCCAACAGCCCCAGATAGGCTGCCCAGACAGAAATGTTGGGAGGATGATCAGGCTGTGGGTGCCACAAGCAGAAGTGAAAAAAACGTCTACAACAGGCGTCAAACTTACACAGTCTCTAATTAGGTAGATTTACTGTAGTTGAAATGGGCACCAAATACATTTACAGTAGGGACACGATTACCAAGCATTTAGGTACTTCTACAATAGGCACCAAGGACAAAAGGCAGTCTATCTTCAGGTCTAGAGGGTATAACTGGGTAGTTGTGTAGTTCAGAAAGGGGCAGGGGCACAAACAGGCAGTCTCTGCAGGGTACACACAATTATAGCAGGTAGCTGATGCAAACAAGGGACACCATGCAAATTACATGGTTCAGGCTGGGGCAGGCGCGCGCGCACACACACACACATACACTCAATCTCTTTGGAGGGCACCAAAAGATCTGGACAGTCACTATGTGGCACCATATTTAGTCCTAGCAAACGGCACTACACAAGTTCAGATAGGGGCATCAAATCCATAGGCAGACTTCTCACAGTGCAAGATAGGTAGTCTCTTAACACAGGTGCACTGTCGCTTTAAATGCAGTTTACTTGGCCGTCTCTAAGCACATGCACTTTTACTCAATATAGTTCATAAATGCAACCTCAAAACTATTCATGATGTTGCAATGTCTCTGACCCTCGGTATCAGCTCCTATGGAGCTCTCTTTACCATGCCCTATGGACAGCTTTCCCTTGGGCTTGGGCCTGGGCCTCGCCCCCAAACAGTCACTGGTTCCTATGGAACTTAATTTGTCCTTTGGGCAGGCCTTTACCTCAGGGCCTGGTTCACCTGGATTCTGCTTTCATGCAGCATTTTGTTTTGCTGCCCTCTAGGCGGCTCTGGTGCAGGGCTTGTGACAGCCCCCCCCTTTCACCTGCCCAATAATGGTCTTCATTCCCTCCATTCTGTGGGGCCTAGCTTGCACCAACAGTGCTCATATGGAGCTTTTCCTCTACCCTATGGGCAGTCTGGTGCCTGGGGCTACCCATCCACCCTGTGGCCTCAACCACTTTCTCTAGCACCAAATGGTGTAATTTGTATTTAATGCACAAAACTTTTACTTTCTGGACAGGATGGTGTGCACTGCTTGCTTATAGAAACATAGAAGTTGACGGCAGATAAGGACCGCAAGGCCCATCCAGTCTGCCCATTTCTTTTTCTACCTTATAAATGTGCCATCGGCCTTTGCTCTGTCAGTGGCCTATCTATTCATAGTCATTTGTATTGCTCCCTTATGTCTATCCCATGCCTGTTTGAAGCCCTGCACTGTATTCATAGCCACCACTTCTTGTGGTAAGCCATTCCATGCATCCACCACCCTTTCTGTGAAAAAGAATTTCCTCACATTCCCCCTTAATCGGCCCCCCTCTAATCTCATGCTGTGTCCTCTTGTCCTGCTATTTTTCTTATATTTAAACATGTTAGACTCTTTCACCTTGTTAATGCCTCGATCATATCACCTCTCTCCCTCCTTTGCTCAAGGGTATACATACTGAGCTCTGTTAATCTGTCCTCATACGTCTTCTGATGCAGTCCCTGCACCATTTTGGTTGCCATTCTCTGGACTGCCTCAATTTGGTTAATGTCCTTGTGAAGGTGTGGCCTCCAATACGCACGCTGAGTACTCCAGATGGGGCCTAACCAGTGTCTTGTAAAGAGGTTATTACCTCCTCTTACGACTTGTGATACCCCTATTAATACACCCTAACACCCCCCTAGCCTTACCTACTGCTTTAGAGGTCTGCTTGGAAGATTTCAGGTCATCAGTGATGATGATGCCCAAGTCTCTTTCTTCCTTTGTGACTGCTAGCAACTCCCCTCCCAACCTATAGGTGGCTTGAGGGTTTCTCTTCCCTATGTGCATGATTTTGCACTTTGTATTAAATCCCAGTTGCCACTCTTCTGACCATTTTGCTAGTTTATCTAGATCTCTTCTCATTCTGCCCACCCCACCTGGATCATCTACTCTGTTGCAGATCTTGGTGTCATCTGCAAACAGACAAGCCTTACCCTCTAGTCCATCTGCAAGGTCACTAATGAAGATGTTGAAGAGCACTGGCCCCAAGACTGATCCCTGAGGTACCCCACTTGTGACTTGCATCTCTTCTGACTGTATACCATTTACCACCACTCTCTGTTTTCTGCCTGTCAACCAGTTTGCCACCCAGTTGACCAACTTCTGACCCACCCCAAGCCTACCCAGCTTATTTATCAATCTTCTATGTGTACAGTGTCAAAAGCTTTGCTGAAGTCAAGGTAGGCGACATCAACTGCTCCCCCTGGTCCACCACTCTGGTTACCCAGTCAAAGAAATCTATGAGATTAGTTTGACAGGACCTTCCTTTGTAAACCCATGCTGTCTTGGATCCTGTGCCCTATGGATTCCAGGTGTTGCACTATCCTTTCCTTAAGGTGCCTCCATAATCTTGCCCACTACTGAGGTAAGACTGACTGGTCTGTAGTTCCCTGCCTCCTCCCTGCACCACTCTTGTGGAGGCGGGATCACATAAGCCCTTCTCCAGTCTTCTGGGACCTCTCCTGTGCTCAGAGACTCACTAAACAGTTCTGCTAATGGCTCTGCTAGTTCCACCTTTAGCTCCTTAAGTACCCTGGGATGTATGCTATCAAGTCCCACTGCCTTATCCACCCTGAGCTTAGCAAGCTCTTGTAGGACCCTTTCTTTTGTGAAGGGAGTAGTGCTCACCTCCCTCCCCCCTGTGTCCATGATGCTGAGCTGTGGGCCCTGCCCTACCTTCTCTTCAGTAAATACTGAGCAAAAGTATCTACAGTATTTAGGATAGATGCCTTTACAGGGTCCTCTCCTCACATGCTCCCTTTTCTCCATTAAGCTTAGCAATACCCCCTCTGGACTTTCTCCTTTCACTAATGTACCTATAGAAAGTCTTGTCACCTTCTTTTACTGTTCGTGCTAGTGTTTCCTCAGTTTGGGACTTTGCCTGCCTTACTGCCTTCCCTGCTTCCCTTAGGGCAGTTTGGTATGCCTCCCTATCTTCATCCCGCTGTGTGCCCTCATATTTCCTGAAGGCCAGCCTTTTGGCTCTGACCTTTTCTGCTACTGTATTTGAGAACCAAAGTGGTTTCTTCTTTTGCACTTCCTTTTCTGTCTAACACAATGGGATGTTGCTTCAAGTATTGCATCCTTAATGCCTGCCCACTTTGCCTGTACCCCCTCACCTGTGTTTCTTTTTGCCAGGGCTAGCTTAACTCTGTTGGCCATCTTATCAAAGTCAGCTCCTCTGAAGTCCCATATTTTGCCTTGGAATGGGATGATTTAGATGTAGTAGCCAAATTGAACCATACCATGTGATGGTCACTGGCTCCAGGTGACCTTCTACCTGGAGATCTGTGATCCCTTCCTTGTTAGTCAGTACTAGATCTAGGATAGCCCTGTCTCTTGTGGGTTGCTGTACCAGTTGTTTGAGGCCCTCCCCCTGCAGGGAATCCACTATGTGTCTAGTTCTGGCAGATGTTCCTGCTGGTATTGACCAATCTGTATCCGGCATGTTGAAGTCTCCCATTATCAGAACCTCCCTTTAGCTGTCATGTTTTGTATATCTTCTAACAGTAATGTGTCTATGTCCTCCCCCTGGTCTGGGGCCTGTAGACAACCCCAGTTCTTATGGCTGTCCCATTTCCTGTTTCCATGGTGACCCACAGTTCTTCTGGCTCCTTACGTGTATTCTGAATTTCTGTAGCTTTGATATTTTCATTGACATACAGGGCCACTCCTTCCCCCCTTTTTGCACCTCGGTCTCTTCTGAACAATACATAGCCAGGTACTGAAGTCTCCCAAGTGTGGTTACTGGTAAACCATGTCTCACTAATTGCTACTAAGTCCAGTTTAGCCTCTGACATTATTGCCTGCAGGTCTGGGATCTTATTTCCCAGGCTGTGAGCATTTGTGTACATGATTTTCCATTGGCCAGATTTTGGTGTTAGTTGTTGGGTGAGGTTTGGCATTACCCCTGTGCGTCGTATGGAGAGACAAACCTTTTTTCTTACCTGGTGATGCAAATGAACTGCAAACATGCCAGACCCTGTTTGACCACTAGCTGAGGGAGGGGTGTTCTTCCATTGAAGTATGGGGTGCTGCACCCCTCTCCCATTTGCTAGTTTAAATATTCTGCAAAAGACGTCAAACTTCTGCCCCAATGCACTGACTCCTCCTTAGTCAGATGCAGTCCATCAAATTTAAAGAACTTTCGCTCCCAGAACTGTTGCCAGTTCCCTACAAATCTGTGTCCTTTTTCCTGGCACCAGCCCTTGAGCCACGTGTTTAGCTCCCCTATCTCCCCTTCTCTGACCTTCCGTCCATCTGCTCCCCCTCCCAGACTGGCAGGATCTCAGAGAAGGACATGCTGACGAAATAGATGATAGTTTGTCACCCAGCCTGGTCAGGTGTTCCTTGGTCTCCACAACTGACCAGCTGGCGGATCATTAGTCCCTATGTGTACTAGGACATCAATGTTTTCTCCTGCTTTGTGAACAATTTTAGCAATGCGGTCAGTGTCTCTCCATGCTGATGTACCTGGGAGACATCTGACCATTACCCCTGGCTGGAGATGGGTATCAACTCCCCGAATCATGGAGTCTCCTATGATCAGAAGTTTTTTGGATTTCCTTTTTGCTTTTTTTGTTTTGGTTCCTGATTTGGGTGAATTTTGTTGTGCTAGCTCCTGTGCTGCAGTGTCCTGCTCTGTAGTGTCTTCTGCCTCTTTGTTTGATTTCAGAGATAGAGGCAGATACCTGTTTGTAGTGTTTATATGGTTTTTGGAGGTAATATGTTGGAGAGCAGAGAGTGATGGGGCACCAATTTGCCCCTCCTAACCACCTGCCAACCTCCTGGACCAACTACCCTCTGCGGTCGAGGTTTTTCTGTTGGATGCTGGAGAAATGGCGGGTGGTTCTTATAATGCATTTCCTCTTGAATATGAAATTTGAGGCGTGCAATCTCTGCCCATGCTGCCCGGAGCTGAGCCCTAAGATCTCCAAAGGCCCAGCATGTAGGACAGTGTCCTAAATCCTGTAAGACTGTCCTTCTGAAAATTGTTCCACAGTACTTGCAGTTAATGATATCCATTCCAGATAAGTTGCTGGGTTTATAACCTAGTCAGAGTAATTAGAAGGGAAAAAAAGGAAAAAAATGCAAGTAATGGTTTGATTGTGTTTTGTTTAACTTGTTATAACAAGTTAAATTACTAGTGCCCCTGTAAATGAGCTCACCTTGTGGAGGCCCCACTGATCCACCCCTTCCTGCTCTGCCACAGGAAATGTCACAACTGTGGTACCCTATAAAAGGAGTGTAGCGTGGGGTGGCTGGGCCCTTCCCCTGCCGAAAAAGAAGAACCACGGACGAAAGAACAAGGAGGTAAGAGCAGAAACAATCAGTCAACAACAAATGCAGTAGCCCTGAAAGCTTATCCTAATGTTAGATAAAACTGTAAAGCACCACCTGTAATAATTTCAGAGAAGATATACCCTGTAAGAAACACTTTGCTACAGAGAAAAATAAAGCAATGAAATGTTAGCAACAAACAGTAGCAATCCCTGTGAGTAAAAAAAAAACACAACACCACAAAGTAAATCTGTTTAGCCAAAATAAGTCTTAATCCTTTTCCCTTGCTCTGGTAAGTTTCTCTACTCTGCCTTTCAAGCAGTCTTAGAAGGAAAGAGCTCAGGTGAAGCTAGGTGCCTTGGCCAGCAAACCAAGTCTTCTACCTCCAAGATATCAACTAACCTGACTTTTTAACCCTTCTTTCTGTTGGAAATTACTGACAGTTTGCCAGCTCCACCCCCACCCCCATACACACCTAATCCTTTGGAAGAGCTGTGGGAGGAAAAGCAATTAGCTCCTTCAATGTGAGAAGGAGACTGAAACACCTCTGAGATAACAAACCTTTTCAACAAACAAACAAAAAAAAAATAAGAATAAAATAAAACAGTGTCAAACAATAGTTTTGCTTAGACCAATGATAAAAAAAGTCACAAAAATGTAAGCTCCACCTGTAATACAGTAATTTCAGAGAAGATATGCTGCTGCTTCACTCACCACTGCGAACCAGCCTGTTGCCCCTGCACCCTCTTCTGCTGCCCACCTGGACTGAGGAGGGAAACCTACTGCTGTTGAGGAAGGAGACAGCCTGGTTGCTGAAACACCACAACCAAACTGCCACTGCCGAACTGCTGCTGCTGGATGGAGGACAGACTGGTGGGAAGGATCGAAGCTAGGGCCAACGGATCAGATTCAACCTATGTCAGGAAGCCTTTCTGGATGCCTGTTGCTCACTGCGTCCATCTCACTTTGTCAGTGAACACTGAACTCCCCTACCGGTCACCCCAATCGTTCTAGGGCTCTAGTTGGGGTTGTCACACTGGCCACTAATGGGTCCTCTCAATATGAAAATAGCCTATACACTGGGCTCAAGGCAAAAGCCCCAGCGTGCTGCTGCTTCTTCTTGCACTGCATACTTTGGAAGAGGCGAGTTGTGACGTGAAGGCAGGCAGCAAAGAGACAGAAAAGAAAAAAGACAGGTTACTTACCTGTAATAGTAGTTCTAAGAGTGGTATATGGTGTACATCCACACTTCTGGCAGTGTCCTTTCCCTTTAAGGCTTGCCGGAAAGTCTTCGAGCTGGTTCCTCCCACCCACGTGGTACCTCCCTCTGTACTGCCCCATGACATCACATTTTACCCACTGGAAGCAAAACCGGTGTGCTGTTTGCCAGGGGAGGTCAGGTGGGTCAGTGTGGATGTACACCATATCCCACTGCTAGAACGACTGTTACAGGTGAGTAACCTGTTGTTCTAGGGACGTGGATATGGTGTACTTATCCACACTTCTGGCAGACTCCTATTAGTTTTCTAGGAGGAGGGGGCAAGGTGCACACCCCCTATTTAGGGAACAGAGATTGGAGAACTGAGGCCCCAAAACCAGCATGACTCAAGGTCAATGTGGTAGTGGGAAATGAAGGTGTGTGCTGACTTCCACGTAGCATCCCTGCACATTTCCTGGACAGTGACATCCCTGGCAGCAACCACCGAGGCAGAGGTATGACGGGTGGAATTAACCCGTAAGCCCTACGGGAGGCTCCCTACCCACCAACCTGTAGCAGAGGTTGATGCAGGATACAATCCACTTGCCAATCACCTGCTTGGCTTCAGTGTAAGTGACAAACAGCTGGAGAACCTCTCCCAGAGCTCTAGCCGTGTGCTCCTTAGAACTCTAGCCATGCTCCTTGTAGAAGGCTAGCACTCGCCGCAGGTCCAGCCTGTGTGACTGGTGAAAATACACCAGGAGATTAATCACCTGGTTAAGGTGAAAATCAGACACAACCTTCAAGAGGAACTTTGGTTTGGGGTGAAGGACAACCTTGTATCTGTAGAAGACCAGGTAAGGAGACTCCACCGAGAGCCCCTGGAGGTCACTTGATCCTTCAACTGTACACAACAGCCACCAAGAAGGCAGTCTTCCACAAAAGATGAGACATCTCACACCTGTGCATTGGTTCGAATGGCTTGCCCATGAGCTTTGCCAGCACCACCAAAAAGTCCCAAGGTGGTGGTGGTTCACACACCGGAGGGGAAATGTGGTCAAGGCCTCTGAAAAAGAGCCAGATCACCTTCTCCTGTGCCACTAACTGAATACCAGCCCATGCCCAGTAAGCAGAGATGGCAGCCAGGTGCACCTTGAGGGTCGTTGGCTAGAGGCCCGACATGTCCCAAGCATACTTGAATCCATCTACAGTGCTCGCCCCCCCACCTCCTGAGGCAGACCACTACATGCGTTCACCACCCTTCTCTGTGAAGAACTTCCTCACATTCCCTAAACCTCCCACCTTCCAATTTCATGTCATGCCCCTCCTGTAATGGAAAATGTGCCCCCCCTCTTGTTTATACCCTTTAGGTACCTGAATGTTTCTATCATGTCCCTCCTCTCTTCCAGCGAGTACATATTGAGGTCCCTTATCTCTCCTCATAAGTCTTGTGTTGCAAGCCCTGCACCATCTTAGTTGTCCTTCTCTGGACCGTCTGCAGCCTGTTAATGTTCTTATGAAGGTGCGGCCTCCAGAACTGCACACAGTACTCCATGTGAGGTCAGACCATGCTTTTATATAATGGCATCAATACCTCCCTCCTGCTGCACTCCAGCATGCCACTGGCCCTCCCAGCTGCCTTAGTGCTCTGCTTTGACATTTATAGGTCATCTGAAATACTAACCCCAGGTCTCTCTCTCCTTTGTGACTGTCAGCAACTCCCCGCCATCCTGCAGCTTTCCACAGGGTTTACTTTCTGTGTCCCAGGTGCATAATTTTGCACTTCTTCGAATTAAACTTCAGTTGCCAGTCCTCAGACCATTTTTCAAGCTTCCCCAGGTCCCTCAGTTTCTCCACCCCTCTGGGGTATCCACTCTGTTACAGATCTTGGTGTCATCTGCAAACAGGCAGACCTTTCCCCTCCAGCCCATCTACAATGTCACTAATGAAGACACTGAACAGGACTGACCCCAGGACCGATCCCTGATGCATCCCACTGGTCAACCCTCTTCCCCAGACTGCACCCCATTTACCACCACCCTCTGCCTCCTGTCGGTTAGCCAGTTTCTAACCCAGTTTACCACCCTGTCCCCCATGTCCAGGCTTTTCTGAAATCAAGGTTGGAGACGTCCACTGCCCCACCTTGATTTACTTCATCACCCAGTTGAAGAAATCAGCCAGATTTGTCTAACATGACCTCCCCGCTGTGAATCCATGTTGCCTATGGTCCTGGGTTCCAATGGCTTCTAGATGCCCCACAATCCTATCTTTAAGTAATGTCTCCCATATCATCCCCACTACTGAGGTGAGGCTGACCAGCCTATAGTTTCCCTCCTCCTCCTCCATGCTGCCGGATTTGTGAAGAGGTACTACATGTGCCCTCCTCCAATCCTCTGGTACCACCCCTGTGTTGAATGACATGGTGAACATGGCTGGCAGAGGTTCTGCCATCTCCCTTCGCAGTTCTCTTAATATTCTTGAGTGTATGCCATCTGGTCCCATCGCTTTGTCCACCTTTAATTTAGTGAGCTCCTGCAGGACTCTTTCCCCTGTTAATGGACTATCGTCCATCTCTTCACCCCCTTGGCAACTGCTGTGGCCCCTGTCCCTCCCCTCTTCTGTGAATACTGAACAGAAACATTCATTCACTATTTCTGCCTTTTCTGTCACCCTCCTTGCATTCCCCTCCCTCTCCCTTGAGCCTAGCAATCCCCCCTCCTTGTTTTTCCTCCTTTCACTGATGTACCTGAAGATTGTCTTGTCCCCTTTCTTAACCGACTGTACTAAACCTTCCTCAGACTGTGCCTTTGTTCTCCTTACTGCCTTTCCTGCTTCCCTTAGACACTCTAGGTACTCCTCCCTTTGAGTCTGCTTATATTTCCTGAACCCTATCCTTTTTGCCTTGACCGTTTACACCATTTCTCTCGAGAACCACAAGGACCAGTGGTAGTCGAGAATGCTAGCCACCAGACAAGATAAGGGGTCAAGGCCCTTACCCTGGCACCAAATGGAGACCCTCTTCCATTTGAAGGCATAGCATTTTTTGGGTCGACTCCCTCCGAGAAGCCTCGACCACAGTGAGAACATCGTCAGAGAGACCCAAAGCCTGGAACTCTAGTTGCTGAGGAACCAGGCTATCAGGTGCAGGGATTGAAGGTCCAGATGGGGCACCTTCCCCTGACTGCAAGAGAGCAGGTCCTGGAGTAGAGGGGGATGCCTCGGGAGCCTGCTGCCGAGGCGGAGGAAATTGGGGTACCAAAACTGGCAGGGCCAGTCCGGAACCACCAGGATCATCCATGCCTTGTACCTCCTGGCCTTGAGCAACACTTTATGGATCGAGAGAAATGGGGAAAGCATAGAGAAGGCCCGGGGTCCAAGTGTTTGAGAAGGCATCCCCTTGCAGCATTCATTGCTGAGGGGGGGCAGGCACAACACAGCCTCAGGTTTGTGTTCTCCCAGAAGGTGAACAGGTCCACCAGAGAGGTGCCCCACACTGGGAGAACAGGCTGTGTAGCACCTCCAGATGGAGGGACCATTCATGAGATGCCTTGCCCACCCGGCTGAGGGCATCCTCCAGCTGGTTGGAGAAGTCAGTCACATGGATGGCCAGGAGATCGGCATCCAGGCAGAGCACGAAGGTACAGATGCAAAGAACTTCCCTGTACAGAGGAAGACAGTGCGTCTTGCCCTGTCTGTTGAGGTAGTACATGGTCATGGTGCTGTCAGTCTGGACCTGAACAACCTGACCCCGGATGTGTGGAGCAAAGGCTGTCAGCACCAGTTGAACCACCCGAAGCTCCAGCAGGTTGATATGGCATTGGGACTCCTCAGGGGTCCAGAGTCCGTGGACTCTGTGGTCCCCCAGGTGGGCACCCCAGACTATCAGGGAGGCACTGGTTGTCAGGATGACTGTCAGCTCTTGGCAGACATATGGGATCCCTTGCTGCAGATGTTCCAGGACTAACCACCACTGGAGGGCGTCCCACATCAGTCACAGTGACTAGCTGGCTGAAGTGGCCCTGGCTTTGAGACAACTGGCAGGCAAGCTCCCATTACAGAGAGCGCATTCTCCATCGGGCCCAACAGACAAGCACTGGTATTCTTGTCTGAAAACAGGACAATCAGGAGCTTTAAGGGCATACAGGCAGAAAGTAAGGAGAGAGAGAAAAAAAAAAAGAGGAAAGAGTAAGGATTGCAAACAGTTAAGGGGCCAGAAATAAGACATGATGGGAGTGCTGCAGTGCAGTGGCTGTGGAGCAGCAGTCTTCTGGGAGCCGTTCTGGAGGATGCGGTGTTGTCCCATCTGCAAGCACCTCTCTGGGCTGAGGGAGAAGGTTGCTCGTCTCCAGGCTGAGTTAGCCAGGATTTGTGGGTCCTCCTCTTCCATCCAGGGACCACCTGTGCCACTGCCACTGCCTCAGAGGTTGCCAAGAAAGAGGAGCGGTTGGACCACAGTGGGCTCAGGGAGGGTGAGGGTGGTGGAACAGAGGCGCATCCCTCCAGTGGTACCTCTCCACAATTCCTA
The DNA here is from genome assembly GCA_016271365.2 of Neoceratodus forsteri. NCBI lineage: Eukaryota > Metazoa > Chordata > Ceratodontiformes > Ceratodontidae > Neoceratodus > Neoceratodus forsteri. The sequence goes on along the minus strand of JADMNL010000039.1, from coordinate 19,709,105 downwards.
TGCCATTCTGGCAAAGTGTGGTTCCTCTGGAGGCACCCACAGTGGAGACCAAGGAGGATGCTGGAACCTCCACAAGGAGACCCACAGGAGGTGGCAGGGGACCCCGCAGAAGGAAACAACTCCTGGTGGGGGACTCCATTGTTGGGAAAGTAGAACTGGGGGAGGAAGGGGAGAGGAGGTGGATGCCTGCCTGGCGCCAGGCTTGGAGGGACAGGAAGCCAATCAGGATTGCCGGAGTAGCTGCACAGGGAGGGAGCTGGATGTCATTATCCAGCTAGGGACAAATGATCCGGCTAAGAAAGGGATTAGAGAAGTGCAGGAAGAGTTTGTGGAATTGGAAAGGGGTCTTAGACAAGTAGCATGCACGGTGACCTTCTCGGAGGTGCTACCCATCTATGGCGTAGGAGAGGCTAGGGTGTTCCGCACCATGGGATTCAATCAGTGGTTGAAAAACTGGTGTGGAGCTCAGGGATTTAGCTTCATTGGGGACTGGGGGTCCACCTGCAGTGATGCAAGCCTATACTGGCATGATGGGCTGCATCTGTCCAGGAGGGGGACCAGGATCCTAGGTGATAGGTTTAAATGCTTCATTGGAAAGCATTTAAACTAGCCAAGGGGGGAGGCATTGGAAAGGAGCAGAGACAACCTAGCCCCCCCAAAAAAAAAAAAAATCACGGTAGTAAGTGTGGTAAACACCAACATAGAGGTGTTGATAGAGAGAAGGGCAGGGATAAATGGAGAAAGTGACAAAGGCAAGAAGGACAGGGATGGGGCTGGAGGGTAATGAGTACCAATGCCCGTAGTCTGGGCAACAAGCTCCCTGAGTTGGCGGCCTTGATGGAAGAGGGATGCCTGGATATCGTAGCAGTCACAGAAACATGGTACACAGAGAACCATGACTGGGATGTTAACATACCAGTGTACATAACCTACAGGAGAGACAGGCAGGGGAGAAGAGGGGGAGGAGTAGCTCTCTATGTAAAGGAAGGGATAAAAGCAACTGAACAAAAGAGTAAACAGGGAGGAGAGGAGGCACTGTGGGTCACCTTGGAGACTGGAAAGGGCACCACAATCCGCACAGGGCTGTGTACAGACCCCCATGTCAGGGGGAAGGAATGGACAAGGATATGATAGAAGGCATTCTTAGAATGGCAGAGAAAGGGAGATACTGTTGATGGAGACCTGAATATGCCAGATGTTAACTGGAGCACATTTGCTGCAGCCACATCCAAGAGCAGGGCCATTCTTGATGCCCTACAGGTGGCAGGCCTCAGACAGCTAGTTTGGAACCCACTCATGAGGGAGCAATCTTAGACCTCATACTCTCAAACGGGGCAGTGAGAGGATCTCAGATCTAGAAGTGGGTTGCCATCTGGGAACAAGTGACCATCAAACAGTGTGGTTCACTTTAAACTCAGCTACAGAGTCAAGCCATACAAAAGTGAGGGTACTGGACTTCAGGAGGGCCGACTCTGGCAAGATGGGAGAGTGCCTCAGAAAAGCACTAGCAAACAGGCTAGGAGGAGGTGTGGAGCAACAATGGGGAATCATCAAAATTGCCATCACAGAGGCAACAAGTCTTTGTGTAATGCAAATAAACAAATCAAAACGAAAGAAAAAGCCACTATGGTTCTCAAAAGAGGTGGCTGTGAAAGTCAGGAAGAAAAAGATAGCATTCCGGAAGTATAAGGAAACACAGAAGGAGCAGGACAGAGAGCTGTACCAGTTAAGGCAGAAGGAAGCAGGGAGGGAAGTCAGAATAGTAAAGACCCAAACTGAGGAAAAGATAGCCAACTCGGTTAAGAAGGGGGATAAACCTTTTATAGGTACATCAGCGAGCACAGAAAGACAAAGGGAGGGATAGTGAGGCTGAATAGAAAGAACGGTGGGTGGGCAGAGGGGGACAGTGAAAAAGCAGGGATACTGAATGAAGATGTCTGCTCTGTATTCACAAAAGAGAAGGGGGACGTGCCTAATCCAATTAACAGAAGCACTCTTGATTGGGGGTTCAATCCCAGCCCTTTCACAGAAGAAAGGGTTCTGAAAGAACTCCTAAAACTGAAGGTGGACAAAGCAATGGGGCCTGATGGAATTCACCCCAGAATTCTAAAAGAATTAAGGGGGGAACTAGTGAAACCACTGGCTACTCCTTTTAATAACATCATGGGAGGATGGTGTGGTACCCGAGGACTGGAGGAAGGCGGATGTGATTCCCCTTCACAAAAGTGGGACCAAGACAGAGGCAGGAAACTACAGACCTGTCAGTCTGACCTCTGTGGTAGGGAAAGTGATGGAGTCACTTCTGAAGGAAAGAATAGTTGAGTACCTAGAGGCCAGTGGGCACAGGACCCAAGGCAGCATGGATTCATGCGGGAAGGTCATGTCAGACAAATCTAATAGATTTCTTTGACTGGGTGACCAAAGTAGTAGATCAGGAAGGAGCTGTGGACATGGCCTACCTAGACTTTAGCAAGGCATTTGACACAGTCCCACACAAAAGATTAATAGTCAAATTAACCAGTCTGGGAGTGGGTCCCAGGGTGGTAGCCTAGGTAAAACATTGGCTGGACAACAGGACACAGAAGGTAACTGTAAATGGAGTCCACTCTGAAGAAAGAGGGGTTACTAGGTGGGTACCAGGGTTCAGTATTGGGTCAGTCCTTTTAGTGTCTTCATAAGTGACACTGCAGAAGGACTAGAAGGAAAAGTATGCCTCTTTGCAGATGACACAAAGATCTGCAACAGGGTTGATACACAAGGAGGCGTGGAAAGGATGAGAAGGACTTGGCAAGGTTGGAGGAACGGTCAGAAGTATGGCAGCTAGGATTCAATGCAAAGAAGTGCAAAATAATGCACCTGGGAAACAAGAACCCAGGGGAAGAATACACAATTGGGGGAGGTAACAACAACAAAAAAGGAAAGGGACCTGGGGGTAATCATATCAGATGACCTTAAGGTTAGCAAGCAATGTGAGAAGGCAGTAGGGAGGGCTGGGGGTATACTGGGATGCATAGGGAGAGGCATCAGCAGCAGAAAACAGGAAGTTGTTATCCCTCTGTACAGACAGTTGGTGAGACCCCATCTGGAGTACTGTGTCCAGTTCTGGAGACCCCATCTCTGCAAGGACATAAACAGGATAGAGGCGGTCCACAGGAGGGCAACTAATATGGTGCAGGGTCTGCAAGAGAAGCCGTATGAGGAGAGACTAAAGGAGCTTAATATGTATACCCTTGAGGAAAGAAGGGAGAGGGGGGGACATGATAGAAACTTTTAAGTACCTCAGTGGAATCAACAAAGTCCAAGAGGGTAGCATCTTTCAGAAAAAGAGCCGTGCAAGAACAAGGGGACACAATTTAAAGATGGGAGGGGCGGTTCAGGGGCAATGTGAGGAAGTATTATTTCACAGAGAGGGCAGTGGATGCATGGAACAGCCTTCCTGAGGAGGTTGTGGGGTCTAAAACTGTGGGAGAATTCAAGAATGCATGGGACATACATAAGGCAATTCTTGTGGGGGGTAGGAAGAAATAGGCTGTTGGTTAACTAGGATCTGCGGCCTATCCTGAAGGTAGGGAAATGGGCAGACTAGATGGGCCAAGCGGTCCTTATCTGCTGTCAAAGTCTATGTTTCTCTGTTTCTATGGTGCATGCCACCATGTATCCCAAGAGGCGCATGAAGTCCCAAGCAGGGTACAACTTCCCAACCCGAAATGATCGGGCAAAGGAGGAGACAGCCTCCGCCTGGTCCAGCGGAAGCCGAGCCCTGGCTCTGCAAGAGTCGAGCTCTGCCTTGATGGATTGCATCATCTGCGAGGGATGAGCTCCGACCTGACCTCGTTGACCAGGAGGCCAAGGGACACACAAGTCTACAGGGCCAGATCCCTGGACCACTCCACCTCCTCCCTGAAGGGACCCACTATTAGCCAGTTGTCCAGGAAAGGGTATACCCGAACCCTCGGTGCCTCAGGTAGACTGCCACCACAACAGTGCATTTGGTGAAGACCCTGGGAGCCAAGGAGAGGCTGAAGGGCATGGCCTGGAACTCAAAGAACCCCCTCCACATGGAGCCGGAGGAATAGGCAGTGGGACAGATGGATTGGGATGTGGAAGAATGCATCCTGAAGATCCAGAGAGCAAAACCACATGTTTTGCTCCAGAGATGGTATAATCTGAGACAGTGTGACCATCCTGAAAGTGTGCAGCTGAAGGAATTTGTTCAGGGCATGCATATCTAAGATGAGGCGCCAGTCCCCATCCGTTTTGGCACCAGGATTCGGAAGTACCTGGAGACAAACCCTGGGTGTACTGGAGAGTACGAGACAGGAGCCACGACCTCCTTCAGCAGGAGATGGGCGATGTCTTCCCAAAGGGCTGACAGAATGTCGGCGGACACGTCCTCCCATGGGCACAGGATCAGCAAGACAGGAAAGCCCTGAATTCCACAGCCAGACCCTGACCGACCACCTCGAGGACCCATCTGTCCATGGAAACTGTGGACCATGGTGGAATGGAAGTGGCATAGCCCCAGGGGAATCAGGATGGGCATGGGCGAGGCAATCCCCATCCGGTCACTGGGAAGGCTTGGAGGCGGAGGAGGGACCAGCTGAGGAAGCAGTGGGACCTCGAGCTCCTGGTTTCCAGACGACCTAAGCAACTGACATCAGCAGGGAACGCCAAGCCTGAGCCTTCTGCCCAGCTGAGGGCAGTGACAGCTTGGCCACAGGAGCAGAGAGAAGCCAGAAATGGCCACTTCTTTTGAGCCTTAGACCCCTTTGGATCCCTCCAGGCAGAGGTCACCGAGTCCAAGGTGGCACTGGGCTTCTCATATTGAGAAATGTGCCCTTCGACCCCTGATCTGAACAAGTCAGTGCCCAATAAGGGGACATCCACCAATTTGTAAGAGGTATCTACCATAAAGGTAGATAGAGATCCTCAACCAAGCCTTGCAGCGCATGGCAACTGCAGCAGCCACAGACGGGGCACGAGAGTCACTGATGTCCTTGGCCATTTGGAGCTGCTGCTGAGCCACAGCTCAGCCCTGGTCCCGGACTTGCTTGACCATAGTAAGTCAGCCGGGAACTGGCGAAGCACCTCACTGAGCGTGCCTATAAGGGCATGAGGGAAGTGGGCCATCAAAATGGCTGAACTCACCTGCCAAAGGCCAAGAGAGGAGGCAGCATAGACCTTTTTGGCCAAATTATCCAATTTCTTGGATTCCTTGTCAGAAGGCTTATCCATGTTCCTGATATTGCCGGTATGCCAAAAGACCAAGTCGGTCACCAGACCCTCAGCCGGTGATCAATGAGGCAAAAGAGACGGTGAGGTATAACGTGCTTATGACCATCTGAGCTGATGGTGCAGGGCAGAGGCCAGATGCTGCCAAAGCTCGAGAGCAGGGCCAAGAATGGCCTTGGCAACCAGGAAGACCTCCCAAGGGGAGTCACCCCAGTCGAGTATCTCGGTTAGCAGGTACTTAGCCTGATTCTGGACAGGATCCATCTGAAGACCCATCGACTCAGAGATCAACAGGAGAAGGCCCGCGAAAGAAGTGGGACCATGCTCCATCAACAAATCCTCACCCGACTCAGCGTCCAATGGATGGGAGTGTAGGGAGGAGCCATCCGATTACAAGGATTTACCAAAAATGTGGTCAACCGTCAGAGTCCCCGTTGACCCTATGGGGTCTACTGGGAGTCACAGTGACTGACAGCCACCGAGGAAGCCCGGAAGCAGTATGGGAATCCTTAGGAGGCGGACCTACAGGCGGCTGTCTGGGCAGTGACTCCACCTGAATAGGTGGAGAGACCAGAACAGATTAAGGCAGAGCCAGGGTAGGCTGAGGCCTGGGTGGCAGTAGCCGTGGAAAATCTGGGGTGGAAGCTGGATGCTGCTTAACCCCGGTGAACATGAGCTGGTGCCACATGAGCTCCTTGTAGCAAAGACGCATCTGCGAAGTCTCTCCTCATCAGAGGAGGAAGAAGAGGAGGAATAGTGGTGGGGCCTCTTGTCAGAGTGTCGAGAGCGGGAACGCCCAAGTCGGCATGGGCTCCTCAAATCCAAAAAACCTTTGGGCACGAGACCGCGTCCTCAACCATTGGGGATGCTGACAGCAGGACTCCAAGGAAGCCAGTGAAAGACAAGAAGCCTCCTGGATAATCTGATCCTGAGGCATGTAGACCGGATCAGCAGGCTGGTCTGACTCACCCTGTGAGGTAAGAGGCAGGACCAGAGTCCCAGAGAGGGAGGTGTCAGCCTCATCTGGTGACAACGCATCAACTGGGTTGAGAAAAATCTCAGCAGGTCGGTTGATGGGCGTCTCGACCAACTGGCCCGACGGGGAGACCGTGGAGCCAGCGGCCTAGGCCGAAGGATCGTCCATAGTCGAAACCTCCAAAAAAGCGCAGGAATCTGAGGCCCGAGTGCGCTCATGATCCTACAATCGATGGCAAGACTTCTTTTTTAGTCTCTTTATTGGAAGATTTTCACTTAGTGCCCTGCCCAAAGGTGGAAAGGGATTGGCACGAAACCAAAGAGGCATGCTCTGCGGTCTTAACTGCAGCCACCTCAAAGGCCTCAAGCTGTTCAGTGGACCCAGCAGGCACGGAGACTGCCCGACGGGCTTCCGTTGAGAAAACCTGTGGATCTCATTCATCAGGGTGCCATAAGAGAAGACGAGCGTGCCAGTCTTCCAACGTCGTCAGATGCAAAGTACAGCACATGCCACATGCCTGGGGATTGCATTCATGGTCCAGGCAGTAAATACACAAGGTGTGTGGGTCCATCCAGAACATCTTTTGCCTGCAGTCACACTTCTTAAATCCCAGTGCCGACTTTTAGTTAGCCACAGTAGAGATGGGGATCGCTTGAAGTTAAGAAGTTGGTTTTGCAAAATTCACAACAGAGTTGAAGCAAAGGGATAACTCTGCACAAGAGTAGCAAGGAGGGAACCACCTTCTTCCAGCAGAAAGGAAGATCTGACATCAAAGGGCGGTACCAAAGGAGTTACAGTCTACTCCATATAACATGGACGTGCTTAACGGGAACAATCAGCAAAGGCAGACAGTTTTCAAAAACCCAAACCAAGCCCATACTAAACTTAACTGCGTGTGCCTTTCAATGCAGACATTACATACTGGCAACCACGGACATCTGAGCGGGCAATTAAGAACACTGACTGCAGTTGTTGACACTGACACCTTGTTTAACACTCACTAATTAGATAATCACCTGCACTTGTAAGGTGACGTTTTCTGCCAGAGATCTCCATTTGCTGTGTCTTATTCTACTGTGAGCTGTGTGCTGTAACTAAAATGTCAAAGCGCACAGGAATTCCACTCTCGCAAAATCGAGCCCCTGAAAGCGATTGATGCTCTGCCAAAAATGAGCACTAGAGACCTGCCAGTCCGTCTTTCTATACCCAAGTCGATATTAAACCTACTGCACAGCAAAAGGCAGCTATGGTCCGAGTGGCACTCCAACCAGAACCCTCAAAGAAAAAGAGAGAGGGTAAAGACTCTGAGGTTGAGGAGGCTCCATTGCTGTGGCATTCCGTGCATAAGTGTGTTGCTGTTATGAACTCTTAGGTCACGACGCCACCTGCCGGCAACTGCAGACATTGGTTTTGTTGGACAAAATTATCTTACACCAAAGTGTCCGTGTAAAACGGCATACACTGGTCCACTCAGGTGAGTGGAAGAAGCCAGCCTGAAGACTTTCCGGCAAGCCTTAAAAGGGAAAGGACACTGCCAGAAGTGTGGATAAGTACACTTATCCACGTTCCTAGAAACTTTTTTTTTTTTTTTTCTTAAAGTAGCCCTCTCTTGAGCTTAGAGGAGACTAAGAAACACAGACATAGAAGTTGACAGCAGATAAGGACCAGAAGGCCCATCCAGTCTGCCCATTTTTTCTACCTTATGAATGTGCCATAGGACTTTACTCTGTCCATGGCCTATTTATTCATCCTCATCTGTACTGCTCTCTTATGCCTATCCCATGCCTGTTTGAAGCCCTGCACTGTATTCATAGCCACCACTAACTAAGGTAGGCCGTTCCATGCATCCACCACCCTTTCTGTGAAAAAGAATTTCCTCACATTACCCCTTAATCGGCCTCCCTCTAATCTCATGCTGTGTCCTCTTGTCCTATTTTTCTTATATTAAAACATGTTAAGACTCATCTTGTTAATGCCCTTAAGATGTTTGAATGCTAATGTTTCGATCATATCACCTCTCTCCCCTTTGCTGTATGGTATACATACTGAGCTCCGTTAACCTGTCCTCATATGTTTTCTGATGCCATCCCTGTACCATTTTGGTTGCCCTTCTCTGGACTGCCTCCATTTTGTTTATGTCCTTGTGCAGGTGTGGCCTCCAGTACTGCATGCAGTACTCCAGATGGGGCCTAAACAATGTCTTGTAAAGAGGGATTATTACTTCCCTCTTACAACTTGTGATACCCCTACTTATACACACCAACATCCCACTAGCCTTACCTATTGCTTTATTGGTCTGTTGGGATGATTTCAGGTCATCTGTGATGATGATGCCCAAGTCTCTTTCTTCCCTTGTGATTGCCAGCAACTCCCCTCAACCCATAGGTAGCTTCTGTGTTTCTCTTCCCTATGTGCATAATACTAACATACTAACATACAATTTGCCAGCAGATTAGGCCTTACGGTCTATCGAGTCTGCTCGAACCTAGATCCTTAGTTGGGTGCCGAGACCCTCCCATCCCTTGTTCTCTAGAAACCCCTATCATCCATCCCCACCCCCCCGGGACAGGCCATCATCTGATGCATCCACTTTCTGTGTCTGTCCCACCCTCTCTTGAAGCCCTCCACTGTGGATCTTTGAACCAGCTCACCAGGCAGTGCATTCCAAGGGTCCACCACCCTCTCGGTGAAAACCTCCTCCTCTTTTCCCCTCACCCTTCCACCTTCCAACTTCAAACCATGCCCTCTGGTGATACCTCCTGCTTTAGCCTAAAGATCCCTCCATGTTTACCCTATTTATTCCTTGAGGTACTTGAAGACCACAATCATGTCCCCCCATCTCTCCTCTCCTCCAATGAAAACAGGTAGAGCTCCTCAAGTCTGTCCTCATACGTCAAATCCCCTAGCCCTCGTATCATCTTAGTTGTCCTCCTCTGTACTCTCTCCAGGAGCTGTATGTCCCTCTTCAAATGTGGTCTCCAGTACTGTACACAGTACTCAAGGTGTGGTCTAACCAGTCCATTGTACAGCGGCAGAATCACTTCCTTGCTCCTAGAGGTGATCCCCTACAATGCATCCCAACATCCTGTTTGCCTTGCTAGCTGCTCTCCTGCACTGCTCAGAGTTATTCATACATGTATCCACCATGACCCTAGGTCTTTTTCCCCTATTGAGGCCTCCAGCCTCCCCTCCCAGGGTGTACCTGTGTTTAGGGTTTCCCCGACCAAGATGCAACACCTTGCACTTGGTGATATTGAAATTTAATTTCCATGTGTGAGCCCAGCTTTCCAGGGTGTCCAGGTCCCCTTGCAGGGCCACCCTCCCCTCTTCTCTCTCAACTACTGCTCCCATCTTGGAGTCATCATGAAGAGACTCATTTCACACCCTATACCCTCCCTGATGTCCGATATGTATGCATTAAACAGGATCGGACCCAGGACCGTGCCCTGTGGTACCCCACTACCAACCTCTAGGGTTTGAGAGCTCCCCACAGACCACTACTCTCTGAGTGCGTCCAGCTAGCCAGTTTTCAATCCATCTGACCATCAAAGGGCCTACTCCTAACCCCATCAGTTTCTCCACCAGACCATTGTGGGGACAGAGTCAACGCCTTGCTGAAGTCCAAGAATAATACATCCACAGGCTTACCCCTGTCCAGTTCTGATGTTACCCATTCATAGAACTCCACAAGGTTGGTTTGACATGATCTACCTGGCACAAACCCATGTTGCCGACTATCCAGACCTCCCACCTCCTCCAAGTACACCCCAATCGTTCCTTTAGTATACTCTTCATTAATTTTCCCACCACAGGTCAAACTGATGGGTCTATAGTTACCTGGTACTTCCTGTTCCCCCCTTTATGGATTGGTACCACATGTGCCTCTCGCCAATCACTAGGTACCCTCCCTGTCTCAAGTGACCTGCTGAAAAGCTCCGCCAGGGGTGCAGCCAGTATGTCCGCCAGTTCCCATAGTACTCTGGGATGAATGCCATCCAGCCCTGGAGATTTGTTTTTCTTTAGGGCCTTGAGGGCTAACCACACCCTTTTGGTGGAGATAGCATCATCCGTCCACTCCCCCTTACTGGTCTTTTTATCCTTATCCAGATGTGACACCCCTGGGGTACCTTTCCCTCCCTCTCACTCCATTTCTGTTGCTCCCCTGATCCCACTCCCTGCCGCTTCTATCCCCTTCATGCCTTGCTTTGTAGATATCCCATCCCCCTCCCTAGCGAACACAGAGGCAAAGTACTTGTTAAATACCTCTGCCTGGTCCCTCGCCTCTTCCACCCACCCTCCTTCTGATCTCAATCTGCTGAGATGGCCCTTAGTTTTTCTCCGCTCCCCAATGTAATCTTGCACTTCTTTGCGTTAAACCCCAGTTGCAACTCTTCAGACCATTTTGCCAGTTTTTCCAGATCTCTTCTCATTCTGCCCACCCCATCTGGATCATCTACTCTGTTACAGATCTTGGTGTCATCTGTAAACAGGCAAACCTTACCCTCTAGTCCATCTGCAATGTCACTGATGAAGATACTGATGAGGACTGGTCCCAGGACTGATCCTCGAGGTACCCCACTTGCGACTTGCATCTCTTCTAACTGTATACCGTTTACCACCACTCTGTTTTCTGCCCATTAACCAGTTTGCCACTAGTTGACCAACTTCTGACCTACCCAGAGCCTACCCAGTTTATTAATCAATCTTCTATGTGGAACAGTACTAAAAGCTTTACTGAAGTCAAGGTAGGTGACATCAACTGCAACCCCTTGGTCCACCACTCTGGTTACCCAGTCAAAGAAATCTAATTAGTCTGACAGGACCTTCCTGTTGTAAACCCATGCTGTCTTGGATCTTGTGCTCCTATGGATTCCAGGTGTTGCAATATCCTTTCCCTAAGGAGTGCCTCCTTAATCTTGCCTACGACTGAGGTAAGACTGACGGGTCTGTAGTTCCCTGCCGCCACTCTTGTGGACCGGGATCACATGAGCCCTTCTCCAGTCTTCTGGGACCACGCCTGTGCTCAGAGACTTATGAAGCAGTTCTGCTAATTGCTCTGCTAGTTCCACCCTTAGCTCTTTTAGTACCCTGGGATGTATGCCATCAGGTCCCATTGCCTTCTCTACCCTGAGCTTACAGAGCTCTTGTAGGACCCTTTCTTTTGTGAAGGGACTTGTCACCTCCTCCCCCACCCTGTGTCCCACGATGCTGAGCTGTGGGCCTCCTACCTTCTTCTCCTCAGTAAATACTGAGTAGAAGTATCCATTTAGGATAGATGCTTTTCCTTGGTCCTCCTCCACACACTCCCCCTTATCCTCTTTGATCTTAGCAACACCCCCTCTGGACTTTCTCCTTTCACTAATGTATCTACAGAAAGTCTTGTGCCCTTCTTTTACTGTTCGTGCTAGTGTTTCCTTGGTTTGGGCCTTTGCCTATCTTACTGCCTTCCCTGCTCCTCTAGGGAAGTTTGGTATGCCTCCTCCATATTCGTCCGGCTACATTCCTTTATATTTCCTGAAGGCCAACCTTTTGGCTCTGACCTTTTCTGCTACTGTTTTTGAGAACCAAAGTGGTTTTCTCCTTCTTTTGCTCTTGCTTTTCTCCCTAACACAATGAGATACTGCTTCAAGTATTGCAACCTTGATGCTTGCCCACTTTGCCTGTACCCCTTCACCTGTATTTCTTCTTGCCAGGGCTAGCTTAACTCTGTTGGCTATCTTATCAACGTTAGCTCCTCTGAAGTCCCATATTTTTGCCTTGGAATGGGATGACTTGGTAGCCAAACTGAACCATACCATGTGATGGTCACTAGGCCCCAGGTGACCTTCTACTTGGAGATCTGTGATCCTTTCCCTGTTTGTCAGTACTAGATCCAGGATAGTTCCCCCCCCTTTTTTTTTTCCACCTCTGTCTCTTCTAAACAGTACATAGCTGGGTACAATAGTCTCCCAAGTGTGGTTACTGGTGAACCATGCCTCGCTAATGGCTACTGTGTCCAGTTTACCCTCTGTCACTGTTGCCGCCAGGTCTGGGATCTGGTTTCCCAGACTGCGGGCATTTGTGTATATGATTTTCCATTGGACAGATTTTGGTGTGTTAGTTGTGGGGGTGAGGTCTGGCTTTTCTCCTGCACGTCGTAAGGGGAGCCGGACTTATGCTAGGTTCTGGTTGCAAGGGTCATGCTAACTACTAGGAATACTGTACTTGGGGTTTAAACTGGCTTACAGGTGGGGCTCTGTGCTGCAGGGGCTTTACTTAAGTGTTTAAAGTGTCCTGCATATATAAGCGTGTCCTACACACTGTTCCCTGGGGCCACTGACAAACATAACTGTCCTAGTACTGTAAATGGTACCAATGTGTCCCCAACCACTCTGTGTGGGTTTCTAAGGCAAGGCACAGCAAATTTATTTGTTAGGCACCTATTCAAAGCTCTAAGAACCATATAGACAACAAGCAAACAAACAGTAATACAATAAATATAAAAACAGAATATATGTGTGTGTGTATATATATATATATATATATATATATACATACACACACACACACATACACATGCAGATATACATATATATATATATATACACACACATATACATACATACACACACACACACACACACACACACAGGTCAATTTTAACATTGTTTTACTAGCCATGGGCCTACTGCAGTTGGACTAGAACTAGTGTAGATAAACCCCTAGTTCTCTGTCTTGACTAGGGAAGGTTTTTTTTTTTTTTTAGTTTAACCAGGAGTCGCACACTAAGCTGAAAGCTTTTTTACAGAAGCGACCTGGAAGCACAGGGAAGTTAAGTGACTTGGTCAGGGTCACACAATATGCAAGTGGAAGCTGTGGGATTCAAACCCAGGTCTGGTCTGCTGGATGTCACCAGATTTGCAGCTGAGAGCCCTAAACCACTGTACTATACTGCCTCCCTATTTCTCAACACGCTCCCCAGTTCCTGCTCGGGCAATGTGCTACTCTATGCCAATGATGCGGTTCTCCTTGCCTCCCACCCTGACCCCGTATCTACACAGGAATCCTTGCAGCACACATTCAACCAAGCCGAAAAATGGTTCCTTGACCACCGGCTGGTCATTAACCTAAAAAAAAAAAAAAAAAACAAATCTATGCTTTTTTCGCATCACTAGAATAAGGCCAAAAATGCCCCCCTCTGTATTCTCCCTAGTAATGCTCACAGTCTCGAGCAGATGTCGTCCTACAAGTACCTGGGCATCAACTTCGACTTGGCTCTTACATTCCCCACCCACATCAATACCCTGTCCTCAGCCATAAACTCTCGGATTGGCCTTCTCTATCACCACAGAGATTGCCTCCCCAAAACCGCCCTCAGGCTGTCCATCAACTCCTCCATCCTGTCCCTAGTGGACTCGGTCTCATATATGCGCTGCGGCCGACAACACCCGCCCTCACCAGAATCAGACCTCGATAAACAAGGCCTGCAGGCTCCTGACCACATCCCTCGCACCCATACTTGCCTGCTCTATTCCACCGTAACCTGCTCACCTTGGAGGCGCCTGCACTACAAACCTGCTTACTTGCCAAAAATTCCTGCTGGACCCCCCCGTAAAGGTCACCGTCCCTGAGGCTTGCATCCCCATCTGTTGCCACCTGTAGCTCATTTAAGGTTACCTTTCTGGTGCTCCAAACCAAGACCTCCCTAGCCCAAAGGTCCTTCCACTACTGGACCCCCCCACATGGTTCAACTCCCTCCCGCCCTCTGTTACTAAGTCTACCAAAATTGGTCTCTTTAAAGTCGCTCTCCGTAACCACCTCTCCCGAAGCTGTAGTTGCCCTTAATCAACCTAATGTTGGGGTCCTTCCCCATTTCTGACCCATAGCCTTGACAATGTCCGTTAGACTGCTCCCCTTCTCCCCCCCTTTTCCTCACCCCTGCCCCCCCACCCTACCACATAGGTATTTCCCTGGTATGACCAGGGTTGTGACTTCTACTATTGTTATACTTTATATGATTGCTATTTACTGCACGTAACTTTATTCCGTAAACCACTGTTATATTGTGTTCTTTTGTTATCTGTATTGCACCTGTATGTTACCACAGTTGTATCTCACACTGTAACCATGTCTACCCTCCCTGCGACAAGGTGCCTTTGTAAATGAGCCCCTGACTCAAAGGCTGTAAATCCGACTTTCAAAATTAAAAAATAAAAACATAGAAACTGACGGCAGATAAGGACCACTAGGCCCACCTAGTCTGCTCATTTTTCCTACCTGCTGCAAAAAACACAGACCCTATTTGATCTCCAGCTTAGATCTCTTTCCTATCACTAGGGTTCCCCTATGCCTATCCCATGCATTTTTCAATTCCCCTACCAAATCTGCCCCCACCACATCCACTTGGAGGCTGTTCCATGCATCCACTACCCTTTCTGTGAAGAAATACGTCCTCATGATATCCCTTAGTCTACCTCCTTTCAGCTTCATATCATGGCCCTTTGTTCTAGAGTATCTTTTTTCTGAAAGATGCTGCCCTCCTGTACTTTATTTATACCCTTGAGATGTTTGAAAGTCTGTATCATATCCCCACTCCCTTTCCCCTCCTCTCCTCCAGGGTACACATATTGAGGTCCTGATGTCTCTCCTCATGAGACTTATGGTGCAGGCCCCGCACCATTTTTACTGCCCTTCTCTGAACTGCCTCTATCCTGTTTATGTACATACAGAGATGTGGCCTCCAGAACTTGACACAGTACCCCAGATGAAGTCTCACTAATGATTTGAACGGAGGCATCACCACCTCCTTCCTTCTGCTGGTGTTACCTCTCCCTGTGCACCCCAGTACCCCACTGGCTCTTCCCACAGCCTTGGCACATTGTTTGGCCACCTTTAGGTCTTCTGATACGATTACTCCCAGATCCCTGTCCTGTTTGGTGGCCTTCAGTATCTCTCTCCTCCCATCAGGAAAGCATCCCCTGGGCTCCTGTGCCCCCAAATGCATGATTTTGCACTGAATCTTAGTTGCTTCATGCTTGACAATTCCTCTAGTTTACCTAGGTTCCTCCTCAATTTCCCACCCCTCCCAAAGTGTCTACCCTGTTGCAGATCTTGGTGTCAAAGAGGCATACCTTTTCTTCCAGCCCCTCCACAGTGTCACTTATGAAGACACTGAATAAGACTGGCCCCAGAACTGATCCCTGCAACACCCTGCTGGTCATCCTCATTTCCTCGGGTTGAGTGCCATTTACCACCATTCTCTATGTTCTATCCCTCAACCAGTTCCAAACCCAGTTTACAGGGATAGCATTAAGGCTGTGCTCTGTGCTCTGAGCACGGTCAGTGATTGCAGGAGCACATTTTCTTTGTAGAAACTTCAGTTATCTGTGCTCCTCTTATCTTTCAGGAGCACAGTTAGAGGCAGGAGTTCCAGACTATGGAGGGTGGTGGGGGAAGTTGAGAAGGGACAATGGGATGAAGATCATCTTTTGTTATTAATATGGTAGCGTTCAAAGCTAGACTGGCAAGCTATGGGGCCAGTGGAAAGCCGTCAAGGTAGTAGGCAGGCTAGTAAGTTATTAAGCACTGTGGCATGCTAGTATGTACTTGGGCAGGTGATGCAGTTTGAGAGCAGCTGGCAGACATATGCCCACATAGGCAGGCAGGAAAGGGATGAGCGTATGTGGTCTCAAGGGCATTTATGAGCAGGTTGGAAACAGGCATGTGTGCAGAGATGGTACTGCAGAAGGAAGGGAATGAGCATGTGTGTGCACTCTGGCTAGAGAAAGCATGCAGGTAGGTGGGAAACAAGTGTGTTTGTGTGGAAGGAAAAGCAAGGTGGGAATGACGGTATTGACTATGGGCCAACAGTTAAATGAAAATGAGATGACGAAGTAAAAACAGGAAAGATTATACATTTTACTGTCAGTGGGCAGAAAAAACCTGCATGCATCGAGGAAAGCCTGTTGAATAATACAATACAATAATATAACAAAATCTGGCCTGAGACAATAGGGCTGCAGCCAAGGAATTTGGGGTAAAAATACTGAAAACTACCACAGTTACAAGCCTGCGTTCGCAAAATGTAACATAGACTCACAAATTTGTTTTTTAATATTTTAACTCCAAATTTTCAACATAGCCTTGTTATGACCCTGCCTCATTAAGGGCAGAGAAACTTTTCATCTCCTGGCCTAAAGGTCTCTCCCCCACCCATATCATTTTTTTTTTTTTTTTTTTTAATACTTTATTTTTATAGTATTTTCCATACATATAGATTCATGGAAATGCATACAGTGAACAGTCCACCAGACAAATAACCAATAGGGCAGTTAGCCCATTAATAACAGTTATAAGTGCATCCACTATATAGATATACCACATTGGGGGGAATCATTATGTTAATACTAAGAAATAAGAATAAAAGTCTCAATAAGTTGCTGTGTTTTCAAGTCCAAGAGCTTCATGGCAGGCTCCTAAAATAATAATTGTCCAGCAATATCCCTTGAACGAAAAGTTAGCTTGTCCCAGTGGGACCTTGCAATGCCATGAAAAAACCCTAAGTGTTAACAATCTCTCCATATATACCTGGATGCAAACTTTTGATACAAAGTGAGGTACAATAGTTATCTGCTCCTTTTCATAAGCTACAGATGACAGGAATCTCTAAAACATAAATTTGCAAACTGATATTCAGATATTGGTATTAGGCAGTTCTCATACCCTAAATACAGTCATTTCAACGATAAGCGATCAGCTCAGGTTCCCACTCCCGCCTCCTCGAGATCATTCTCCTCAGTAAGGTCTCTTTTAGGAGCCATTTCTGCTACCCACTTACCGGCATCTGCAGGGTCCGGAAATATGCAAGTTTTATTTTCAAAAGTGATCCTCAGATGTGCTGGGAAAATAATGGTATGCGAGACTCCTGCCTCTCTGAGAACACTGCGAATGCCATCGAATTTCTTCCTACGTTGGCGAGTTGCATAACTGACATCAGGAAAAATATAGACCTGCTTGTCGTCGTACATCAGGGGACCTGCCCTCCGGGCCAGCTGCAGAATTCGATCCCGGACTCCTGCCCTCGCTGTTACCACCAACAAAGTGCGTGGTTCCACTCCATGTTGTCTTCCTCTTGGAGTAACTCTATAGACTTTCTGGATTTCTACGATAGGTTCCGATCCTTCCTGCACAAGCTTTTCCGTTAGCCATTCTTTCACAAATAGGATAGGGTGATCCCCCCCTGAGCCCTCTGGTAGCCCTAGCAGACGTAGATTGGCTGAGCGGATCTGATTCTCTAATGACTCCAGGCGAGTTCTCAAATGTTGTGCTTCGGTAGTCATGAGGGAGGTCGCACCACTAGCAACCTCGGCTTGTCTCCGGACTTCTTGAAACTCCCCTTTCAATGAATCCATCGCTGTCTCTAATATAAGTACTCTTCCATTAAAACTATCCACCTTCTGGGAAAGATCCGACACTGACAGGATCAGCTTTTGTAATTTAATTCCCAGTGAGTTCAATGTTTCTTCGGATCCCCTGTCAGTGGGGGAGAAGGCCTCAGCTGCGGCTAATCGCGTAGTTTGAGCAGCGCTAGAACCCTTGTTTTTTCAGGACCTCCTGAGGTTTTATCTCGTTTAGGATTGCCCATCCTGCTTAAGAAAATGTTCCTTTTTCTGTTAAAGACCTCAATCGAAAGAAAAACCGAAGCAAAACTGCCAATTTTAACAGATTTAAATTGAATTTTGTAGGAGCTTATTAAAGCTGCTTCCAGTTAGCTCGGGCTCCAGAGCGCCCCCCCCATATCATTTTTAAATGTGTACGATGCAATTATCTTGCTGCTGCTAACCGTTGTACTTGTTTCAATCCCCAGTGATAACCTCACATCCAATACTAGCCGGCAACTGTCCTAGTTTTTATGCACTTTTGGCCTTGTTAGCCATAATTTTATTTTAGTATTTGTTTATCTAAGTGCGCTGTCTTGTTTCTGTATAAATTGTTCACTGAAGGATGTTAAATACTTTTCCTTATTTGTATCTCACTTACTGCAGTATAGATTGTTTTCTTGATTTTAGTGTTCTTTACGGTTACTAGTTGAAACTGAGTTTCCACTCACTTTGTAGTTGTACTTTTTTTGCTCTGTACTCTCCTGGGTCATGCCTATGTCTAGTGCACCTACCTGGTCAACAAAAACAAATAAATAAAGGTGATTTTACGCAGGGACTGCAAAATCACCTTCCGGGATACAAAAACACATTTTGGGTAGGAGTTGAAAGATTACAGCAGTCACACATTCGTGAGATGCTGTAAAGAAATGGCTATGTTGAAAATTTGGGGTAAAGCAGCCAAGCTCATAGGAGTGATCTGGCAGAGAACCACTAAAAACAGCCTAGTTTTCAAATTAAATAAAAATAAACTTCGGAATGGACTAAGCAATAGACAGAATTTGAGATCAGAACTCTTGCCGATTCCAATGACTTAAGTTTGCAAACAATATCAACTGGCATTTCAAAGAAGTGGGCAGAAGTAACAAAGTGTCAGCTAGAGGATAGGGAGCCCGGGCAAAACATCCCAAAACGGGCACCAGCAAGGATATGAGTGTGGGGGCAGGTGACGATTCATCTCCCCAGCCATCAAACACAGAACTTTTAAAAGCAATCCAGAAGTTGGACCAAAAAATGGAGGACTTTGCAGCACAATTCAGGGTCCTAGATACCAAAATGAGCCTGCTTGAGGAAGAAACTAAAATCGCAACAAAATCTGCGGCAACGAGCGATGACGGTCACAATGGGACTGACGAAGGAAAACATGGTACTTTGGAGGCGCTTGGAGAACTTAGAAAACATATCCAGAGCGACTCATGTGAGTATCTTGGGGATACCTGAAGACACTGAGGGAGAGGATTACATGGGCTTTCTCACCGCATTCTTTAAACAAACTGTGCAGGTACATGAAGAAATTATGGCGCTAAAAGCTTACAGAATCACTCTTCACAGTGGGAGAAGTCGCAGAGTCACTAATCAACTTACACCCAGAACTCTTCTTGCGGTGGTAGGGACTGTCCGGGATAAAGATTTAGTAATCAACCACGCAAAGAGTCAGGGCCCTATGGAATGGGAAGGAACTAAAATCCATATATTCCCAGACTTAAGCTACGCCACCAGACAGTGCCGGAAAAGTTTTGATGGCGTCAAAGATTTGCTTAAGACAGCTGGGGGTGCAACATGTGCTCTTGATGCCTGTAAGCCTTAGAATAACATACAGAGAAAGGTCTTATCAATTTGTCAACCCTTGGGAAGCTACTAAGCTGCTGGATCGCATTGAAAAATAATTCCAGGCAAAGGAAGACAAGCCTGAGAGCGACTCTGGGGACAGTGCGTAGACCTCATGGGACACTGTTGTTTTGCAGTGAATTGAATCAAGTCAAGAGTGTTTAAAGGAAAGCAGTTGTTTGCAAGCGGTGGGACAGAGCCCCTGCAACCCTTATCCTCTGGTTTAGCTTTTCACAGAAAAGCACTGTTTTTCTTTCCTCGGAAAGTAGTTTAATAACGAAAAGTCCACTACCCGGAAATATGGCAGACTATGGGTCAGCTCCATTAACTGTAAAGGTGCAGCGCCACACCTTTACAGTTAATGGAGCCGCCCCACAGTCCGCCATACTTCCGGGTAGTGGACTTTTCGAGATAAACTACTTTCCCGAGGAAAGAAAAACGTACCTTTTCTGTGAAAAGCTAAACCGAAGGGTAAGGTTTGCAGGGGCGGGAGCCCCTGCAAACAACTGCTTTCCTTTAAATGCCAACTACCAATATTTTTAGCCACGTGGAACATTATTTATTTTTTTTCATTATTTTGTCAGCAACAAATTGGGTGTTAACGTTCACAAATTTTGTTGGGAAGGGGAAAGGTGGACTGGATCACAGTTGTCTAAAATGGCAACCCTAGCAAGTATATCGGTCCTACAGGCAGAGGACCTTTCTTTTTCACCCTGTGAACTGTTTTTTTTTGTTTGTTTGTTAGGGCGTCATTTAACTTTCGGTTATGCGCAATGAAGAACTAAAGCCCCATGGTAAACACAGCTGCTGCAAACTGCAGGCTGTTCAGTGATCGATTGCTTAGACTAAAGTTATATTGCATATAATACCTGTTCTAAAGTTTTACGTTGCAAAACTTTAGTGGGCTGTTGGTTTGGGGGAGCAATGCTGTATTACAGATTTCAGTAACTAATGATGTTGCATGGAGGTTGTTTCACCAAATATATAGGGTGCACGATAATATAAAAAAAAAAAAAAAAAACATGTTGGTAATCCCTGCTCATGGCAGCAAAGGCCTTTATAAAAAATGTATCTTGGGAAAGGTAATTTTCTGTTAGCAATCTCCCGTGTGGTATCAGTATATAGGGTTCTTCTTCTCCTTAGTGTAGAAATGTTGTGAATCATAAAATGGAATGCCTGTATTTTTTCAGTAAGCCTACCTATGATGGTAGTGTACTGTGTACAATATACAGCTAAACTAATAAAAAGAAAGTTTAAAAAAAAAAAAATTGGGGGTAAAATATTGAATATTACCAAACTTACGAGCCTACATTTACAAAATTCAACACAGCCTCATAAAACGACATTTAAATACCTGTATATTTTTTTTCTCCGACGGCTGGTCTCTGGGCTTCCATGCTGATGGGCTGTACCTCCTGATGCTATCATGCAGACAGGAATCAAAACTCTGCAGCTTGGATATCCTCCCCTCCACTTCCTGTGCACAGCAGTTCTTCCTAAAGCAGTCCAAATCTGGTAGTACTACAGAAACTTGGAAACAAAAATGAGAAATATTATCCAAACATTCGGCCAACTGGCCACATTTGTACATTCTAGGAGGGAAGAAGCCCAGAGACCAGCCGTCTGAGAAAGAAAATTTACAGGTATTTAAATTTCTATTTCTCTCTCTCCTAAGCTGGCTTCCATACTGATGGGATAAACTAAAGCAGTACAACTCCTGGCATCCCAGGTGGGACAAATGTAATTGCCCTGAAGAGGCCACCACCGCCTAGAGAACTCGTCGGCCAAAAGATGCCTCAGCCGAGATTGTCAAATTCAGTTTGTAAAACTTGGTGAATGTGTGAACAGACGACCAGGTAGTCGCCCTGCACAAGTCCGCTGGAGAAGCTTCTCTAAAGTCCTCCCACGAGGTGGCCATAGCCCGGGTTGAGTGGGCTTTCACTGGCTCAGGCAAAGGCACTCCAGCTTGACTGTAGGCAGTGGTGATGGTTGAATGGATCCATCTGGCTATAGTCTTAGCCTTTTTGCCCATATTCTGACCCGCAGTGAGAATGAACTAGAAGGTTTGCACATTGACTCCGATCTTTTAATGTAAAGCTTTACCGCTCATCTGGGGTCCAGAGAGTGAAATTCACTCTCCTTGTCATTTTTTTCGGCGAGGACAGAAGGAAGGCAGAATCAACTCCTGATTGCAATGAAACAGAGACAGTACCTTAAGCAAAAACCTGAATCTGTTCGGAGGATTACAGAGTCCTGATGAAACCCAGTATAAGGTTCTTTAGTCGAAAGAGTTCCCAGCTCACTAATTCTTCTGGCTGAAATAATGGCTATGAAAAGGCGACTTTCCTTGTGAGATGTATGAGAGATGCCTCCTTGAGGGGTTCAAAGGGAGCCTTGGTCAATGCTTTGAGGACCAAACTGAGTCTTCAAGGGGGTACCTTTGGTTCACTTGGTGGGCGTTTTAGAGTTGCTGCCCGCAGAAACCTTCTAATATGGGGATGAGAACCCAGAGACTCCCTTGAATCTATTAACAAGATCGCCCCAAAGCGGAAACCTGAAATCACAAGATAGCCAATTGAAGCCCTTTGACGAATCCTTCTTGAAGGAACTGGAGCAGAACAGGTAACGATATTGGCTGGTTTGGCGTTTGTCAGGATTGAAGCCCAAACAGGAATCTCGGCCAAATCCTGTAATACACCTTGGAGGAAGATGTGCAATGTTAGTACGCTTTGGAGGAAGAAGTGAGACATGAGTAAATCATCATCTCATCACAGGAGCTGTATATACTAGCTCTCTGAGATTTTCCCGCTTAATCTCCAGGCAGAGAAGGACCAGTTGTGCAAACTGAGATGTAGCATAGGGCCTTGATGAAGAAGGTCCGGGCTGATTCGAAAAATTATAGGTGGTTGCCTTGACCGGTGAATCAGAAGGGGGAACCATGGACGACGGGGTCAGTGCGGGCAGACTAGTATGAGTTCTGCCTAATCGAGCGCTACTTTGTGGAGAACTCTGGATAGGAGCAGTATCAGGAAAGTCATCCAGGAGACCGTACTGACCCAGGTTTAGGGAAAAGGCATCCTGAGCCACCACTAGTTTGGCCTTGGCTAGGAAGCAGAATTGCCTGACCTTGGAGTTTTGATAGCAGGTGAAAGGATCTACCCGAGGACAGCCCCAATGTTCTGTGAGGACTTGGAAGGCGCTGTCCTTTAGCTCCCATTAACCCAGTAGGAAGTCCTTGCAACTGAGCCAGTCTGCCATGATGTTCTCTTGATCTGGAATGTACACCACCCTCAGGCTTGCGAGGTGACGTTCGGCCCACTGAAACAGCAGCAGAAATTCCCTGTGCATCCACAAGCTTCTTGTGCCACCCTGATGGTTGAAGTATGCCACGGATTCTCGTTTGGCGTGGAAGCCCCAACTTGCGACCTCTCATGATACTGGTCTTCAGTCCTCCAATGAATGGAGGTCCTCATCTGGTGAGAAACTGGGATCTTTTGGTCCTGGTTGTGTCTGGACTGGGACCACAGTCTGAGGAGGTTTGCCTAGATGGGTCGCATGTGAATTAGTGCGCAGGGGGCCGTATTGGCCAGAGAAACCATAGTCCCCATGAGCTGCATGAAGTCATGAGCTGGCAGCTGGTGGGCCGTCTGAAATAGTCTGATGAGCTTCTCTAGGTCCTCGAATTTTGTTTCCGTGGGAAACACCCTGTTCACTTGCATCTTCAAATCTGCACCCAGATGGTTCAAGGTCAGCACTGGAATTAAAGAACTCTTCTTCCGGTTGTGACCAACTCGAGTACCAAGAAGCACCATATGACCTCGATTACTGCTTGTACTGACTGCCAAAATGTGGTGCTCTGATGAGAATAGTGTGCCGATAAGGGGAAAGCTGTAACCCTTGGCTCCGAAGTTGAACTATGACTGTCACTAGGACCTTGGAGAAGACTCTGGTGGCAGACGGAACGCCCAAATGGAAGAGCTTTCCCCCACTTTCACTCTGACAGATTGCCTATGTGCCTCTTGGATGGAAATGTATAAACTGGCATCCTGCAAGTCAGCAGATGCTAAACAGTTGACTTGAGGGAACTCCCTGATGATGGATGGCACGGTCTCCATATGAAGAACCTGTTGCGCACAAAGCAGTTTAGAAATCTCAGATCCCAAACTAGTCTGAATCCCGCTGTGCATTAGGGAACAATGAAGAAAAGTGAGAAGAGGCCCCGGTTGAATTCTGCGGTGGTGAACCCGCTTGATAGCCTCTGGTGGTAGAGGGTTTGTAATTGCCTGGAACGGCACACATTCTATGCAGAGTTGCCCAAAATGGGTGATGGTACAACATGAGGTAATGGTGGCTCCAAGTGGAACTTGATTAGGTATTCCTTGCAAATGATGTCTAAACCCATTTGTCTGTTGTGATATGGACCCATTCCTCATGAAAACTGGAAAGCTTGCCACCCGTAGCAAGAACGAGGCCAGGCTGTGCAGCATGCAATGCTAAGCCTGAAGCCCATCAGCAATGAGCTCTACTCGAGGACGGTTTGAAGTGTTTCACTGATGTTGTTGCTCCCCCTGAGCCTGTCGGGTGACATTTCCTCCTTCAAAACTATGCTGGTCCTGGAAGGAGAACACTGTTTGTTTGCCCGAGAATTTCTGTTTTGCCCTTTGATGTAATTTTTGGCACAAAAAATTCCGCCTGTGACCTGCTAACCTGGACTTTTCTCTAGTCTTAGACTGTGGCAAGTGCCATAGCAGTTTACCCTGATTCTTTCACCGCTTCTTTAAAAGGTGGAGCTGGACAGAAGATAACCTTAATGCTGCCAGAGGCCTGCTGACCAGGACTCATCTCTGGTCTTTGTCTGCACCCTGCACTCCTTAGTGGTTTCCCCTGATTATACACAGCTTCTTTGAGAGAGTGGAGCTGAATAACAGATAATCTTGGTCAAGCATCTGTTTGCCAAGCACGAAGCCAGGGGTTGTGCCGTGCTGAAGTTTGATAGAACATGGTTCTAGCAGTGCATCTGGCTGCTGCCTCCAACACATCTGCGGAATAAACTGAGACTAACCCAAAGAGCTGGAGCTGCTGCAGTGCCACCTTGTTTTTCTCAGAATCTTCTGCCAGCTGGAAGCTAGAACCTTGGCCCAGGAAAGAGGGGCTCCGTCTCAGAAAGGATTAGCTGTCACTGCCTTGAGCTACGTTACTGAAGCTTGGAAGGCTATCTTAAGATGCACCCACTTGCCTGACCACTGGGTCTCAGCTGGCCTCTCCCCTGCCAGACTAACGGTTTTCTTTGTCTTGGCAAGATGCGCAGAGAGGTGCTCCTCCTTGTCAGAGGACAGGAACTTGGTTGTCTTTCGAGTTATCATCCTGTGGACACTCCGCTTCAGGGGCTTGGAGGCTGCAATTCAGAGTCTGGGGAGCCCAGAGCAAATGCTCCGTTCAGGGATTCTACTAGATCTGGGGCCGAGGAGTGGATGGTTTTTGGCCCTCCTGTGCGAACGCATGCACCTCAGTCCGAGCAGCCTGTCGCTGATCCGAATGAGGAGGGGTCTTCCACCCTGGAGGTCGCTCCCTTCTTGCACCTCAAAAACAGAGGTAGCCTGCAAAGGTGGTCAAAAGGAGGGATCTGAATTTTCTTGGTATTTCCTGCCCTTGGGAGGCTTGTCCGCCAACACAGTGTGGGCCTAATCTCAATGTCCCTGAGGAATGGGGTCCACTCCCCCACGAGCAATGGGGAGCAATCCCCAGTGTGAAAAACCTATAAAGGTTGCCAAAGGAGGAATTCTGCAGCTTGATTCCAATGCCCTTGAGGATCACCATGCTCCAAAGAACTGGGGCTTCTGTAAGTCGTTATGCACCAGTGCTGTCGTCAAGAGTTGGAGGCCTTCCGAGTTATCCTTTGGGGACCCCCCCCCCCGAGAGGCTTCCCAAGTTTACTGTTGTGCTTGGAAGAAGTGCTGCTTTCTAGCCCCTAAAATGCTGCTCACAATTTATCCTGTGAAATGTTATAGCTATGCATGCCTTGGAAGAAAAGCTGATTGCTAGCCCCTCAATTGCTGCTGGCAGGGGTGGGGTATGGCACTGTCGATGAGGAGTGCTGTTGACTACTCCAGAAGAAAAAATTACTCACCTTAGTAATGTTGTTTCTTCTAATGGAGTCTTGCTATATTATGACATATGCAGTATAACCCCAGGTTAGAACTGCTCCGGAGGTGAAAGAATTAACTTTCCATGCAGGGCATGGAACCTTGAGCGCGAGCTCGGTTGAACACTCTGTCTGTTGTAGCTCAAACTTAAACTGTCAGATCTTTACGAGCAAAACTCACTAAGGTTCTGTGTGGAAGCCGTAAAACTACACTAGCCCACAGGCTACTAACTACAAAAACACATATTTGTTCTTGATCCCAAAATAAAGACTCAAGTCAGGGGATTCAAGAAAGAAAAATAAAACATAACACCTAAGCACCCTAAGAAGGGTGAAAATAAAGTGGGCATCTATGAAGTGCCAACATTGCACTGCCCACCCACATCCCAAAAGTAGAGGTTCTGAGAGGGGCAGGCGGGGGGGAGGTCATAATATAGCAAGACTCCATTAGAAGAAACAACATTACTAAGGTAAGTAATTTTTCTTCAAACAACATGAAGTCTTGCTATATTATTATATATGCAGATACACAGCAGTACCTCCATGGAGGAGAGACAGAACCTACTTAGGAAATAGGCTCTGAAGCACAGCTGTGTCAAATCGACATCACTCCTAGCCTGGATATCCAGGGAGTAATGCTTAGTAAAAGTGTGAACTGTTTTCCAGGTAGCTGCTTGACATATCTCTAGGATAGGGATGTCCCTGGCAGCAGCCAGGGGACGCAGCTGTACCTCTGGTAGAGTGAGCCCTCAGGCCTGAGGAGAATCTTACTCAGTTTTTCATAGCAAAATGGATACAAGAGACAATCCACCTGGCAATGGATCTTTTAGTGGCAGGTTTGCCTTTACCAACCTCACCATAAGTGAGGAACAATTGGAGGGATTCAAACCTATGACCCATGGTACGTTCTATATAGTAACTAAGGGCTCTTTTGACATCTAAACTGTGTAATCTCCTCTCGCCAGAGGAGGAGCGGTCAGTGAAGTACACAGGAAGAGACATGGATTGATTAAGATGGAAGTCTGAAACCACCTTAGGCAAAAACTTTATGTTAGTCCTGAGGACCACCTTATCTCCATGAAAGAAGATAAAATCAGGCTCCACTGACAATGCTTGTAGCTCACTTATGCGCCTGGCAGAGGTGATGGCTACCAGAAACACAGTTTTCCAAGTCAAGTACTTAAGCTCTGCTGAAGACAATGGCTCAAAAGGGGGTTGCATAAGCTGGGCAATGCAAATATTAAGATCCCAAGCAGGGGCAGGGTCCCTGAACGGAGGGTTGGTGTGAAGCAACCCTTTAAAAATCTTGAAGAACACAGGGTGAGCTGAAAAAGAAGAGGGCTTACCTGCTGATAAAAAGACAGACACAGCTGCCAAATGCACTTTTAGGGTAGCTGGTCTTAGCCCCAAAGAATTCAAATGCACTAAATAATCCAGAATCGTGGGCACATCAGCCGATTCTGGAGGAATATGCTTACCAGCACACCATATGGAAAATCTTTTCCATTTTGAATTATAAGTAGCCCTGGTGGAAGGCTTCCTAGAGGCCTCAAGATTTCTATCGCCTTGGGAAAGGTGTGAGGTCAAAAACTCTAACTCTTCAAGAGCCATGCCTTGAGATTGAGAGATTTGAGGTTCGGATACCAAACTCTCCCTGGGCACAGGTTAACAGGTTGTGATTCCTGGGAAGACACAGGGGAAGGTGGACTGCTAAGGACATGAGGAGTGGGTACCAGGGCTGCCTGGCCCAGTCTGGAGCAATCAGGATCATCCTGCAGGGTTGAGACCTGATTTTTACTAGCACCTTGAAAAGAAGAGGAAAGGGGGGAAAAGCATAGAGAAACTTCCCTTCCCAACTGAGTAGGAAGGCATCCAGAGGGACTGAGCCCAACACTGGGGCCCTGCAGCAAAAAAGGGGAAGTTGGTGATTGTCTGGGGCTGCAAAGAGATCTATCTGAGGGGTGCCCCATCTGGCAAATACTACCTCCAGTACTAGAGGATCTAGTGCCCATTCGTGATGGCCCTGGGAAATCCTGCTGAGAGCATCCGCTGGGACATTGTCCTTGCCTGGGAGGTGAACTGCCGTGGGGAAGGCGTTCAGAGAATAAGCCAGAGACCACAACTTCATTACAGCTTGCACAAGGTCAGAGAACTATGCCCCTTGCCTGTTGATGTACCACACTGTAGTGGTATTGTCTGTTCTCACCTGAACAACCTTGTTCTGAACAGATGTGAAAAAACCTGGAGTGCTAGAAAACTGCTCTGAGTTCCAACAAATTGATGTGGAGCAGAGATTCCTGAGGGACCACAACCCTGGGTAGTAAAAGTCGCCCATGTGAGCTCCCACCCCAAGAGGGATGCATCTGTAGTAAGGGTCAAGGAATGAGACTGGGGAATGAATGGAACCCCCGTCTCAAATTGCTCTGGTCCTGCCACCACTGGAGGGCCTGGATCAGGGTTCGAGTCACTGGAATCAATCTGGTTAGAGGATCTGTCCTTTGAGACCAAAAGGCTCTCAAATGGAACTGAATGTCCCTCATCTGAAACATTGCTCCCTGCACTACTGCTGTAGAAGCAACCATGTGCCCCAGGAGCTGTAGAAAATGCCTTGCTGGTCGAGACCTGCAGGGTGAAAGAAGAGGCCAGAGAGACCAAAGTCCTTGCTCTTTCCAGAGGAGGAAGGCTCTGCTTTTGTGTTCAGTTCTGCGCCTATGAAGGTAAGAAGCTGGACAGGCTCCAGAACTGACTTTGGAAGATTGAGAAGGAAACCTAAAGATGTAGAAGTTGCTGAGTTACTTGTAGGTGTAGTTTGACCTGGTCTGGAGACTGGCCTACAATGAGCCAGTCGTCCAGATAAGGAAAGATGGCAATCTTTTGCCTTCTTAAGTGGGCAACTACTACTGCCAGGCATTTTGTGAACACCCTCGGGGCCGAGGTGAGGCTGAAGAGCATTGCTCTGAACTGGTAATGGCCTGAGGGCAGTTCGAATCTGAGGTACTTTCGATGGGAGCTTCGGATGAGAACATGGAAGTAGGCATCCTTGAGGTCCAGGGAGGCTAACCAGTCCCCTGGCCTTAGAGAGGGTAAAATAATTCCCAGAGTCACCATTTTGAACTTTGGTTTTAAAAGGTGCTTGTTTAGATACCTGAGATCCAGGATGGGCCGCCATTCTCCTGTCTTTTTTGGGGTAAGGAAGTACCTGGAGTACAACCCTTTGCCCTGGTGTAGGGGTGGAACCCTTTCCACAGCTCTGAGAGCCAGGAGGGAAGAAACTTCTGTTTCTAGGGCAAGTGCCTCTGATGGATTTGCAGGTGGAAAGGACCTGGTTCTCATCTTCGGAAATTTTTTGAAGCCGAGAACCAGTCCCTGGCTTACTACTTCCAGGACCCACTCGTCTGATGTTACAGACTTCCAGTCCCGGACAAAGTAAGCCAGCCTGCCCCTACCGTAGTGGAGAATCAGCCCTGGCCACGCCATCAGGAGCCTGTTTTGCAGCGGCTTTGGGTTGAGGGGTAGAAGCAGGCTTACTAGACCCCCTCTGCCTCTTCCTCTAAAGAACCCCTCTGGGCATAAGCAGAAGAGGAGGCCTGGCTTGGTAAAAGGCCTATGAAAAGGCCTGCCCTGCCATGCTGCCTTTGAGGTGGCTTGCCTTTCTTTGGCCTGTGCACTCCTATAGGTGGTCCTATACTCATCCATTTCTTCATATAATTCTCTGTCTGCTCCCCAAACAGAGAATTGCCCACAACAGGAAAATCCATAGCCTTAGACTGGGTATCCTGTGACAGGGCAGTACATCTGAGCCAGGCCATTCTGCAAAGAGACACAGATGTAGCCATGACTCTTGATGAAACATCATTAGAGTCTACTGCAGCATGAAATTGCACCTTGGATGCCTCAATACCATCCGCAGCCACCTGCTCCAGCTCCCTGGCAAGCTGGTCAGGGGCCTGTTTTGCTAGTGCCAGCACAGTATCCCATCTGGATTTTTGGTACCTAGCTGCATAAGCCATATAATTCGCCTGTCTGAGTCCCAAAGATGCTGCCATGTACTGTTTCTTTGCCATGGCATCCATCCTCCTGGAATCCTTTTCAGGAGGGTGAGAGGCTAGAGGAATATTAGCCTTGCAGCCTGCACTACCCCCACATGGCTGCATTGCTGAGAGAGGAACTCCGTATCAGAGCCTGATAATGTATACCTTTTGTCCATCCTTTTATCAACAGGAAGGATAGAGTGAGGAGTTTTTAGAATTTTTACTGTCTGTTTCCTAAAGGATTTGTGCAAGGGAATAGACAGTCTCCTAGACTCTGGAATATCCATCATTTCTACATAATCAGGCTCTTGTTGGTCATCAACAGCTTCCTCAACAGGGAGTTGGAGAGTTTCAGCAACTTTCTTATAGAACATACAATGAGAAGGGGACTCAGATAGCCTGGGGGACCCCTGAAGGTCTGTCTGGAGAGATGTCCGGTTCAATGGGCACATCCAGACTTTCAAAATCACAATCACTCTCTCATACCCTTCTTCCCTTCCCCGGTTCATAAAAATCCTCAAAATCATAATCTTGAACCGGTGGAACCGTCAA
Organism: Neoceratodus forsteri; assembly: GCA_016271365.2. Classification (NCBI taxonomy): domain Eukaryota; kingdom Metazoa; phylum Chordata; order Ceratodontiformes; family Ceratodontidae; genus Neoceratodus; species Neoceratodus forsteri. The sequence goes on along the minus strand of JADMNL010000039.1, from coordinate 19,678,928 downwards.
CCGAGCGCTTCCCTGATGGTGTTGGTTCGGACGGAACCGGGAAAGACTGGACAATTTGAATAGCTTTAGCTATTTCCTCAGCGGTTGGAGAAAAAACTTTTGGCTCCACACTAGCTGACTTTCTAGCCCTTTTAGTTGGAACCGGCTCCTCGGAGCTGGCTCTTCGTTTGCCCGAGGAAGTATCGCCCTGGTCAGAGGGCACTCCCTCAGGTTCAGTTGGAACCGAACCGGGCTGGCCATCCGGGTCAGCGGACTTTTTGGCCTCCTTTTCCCTGAGCCTACCAACTCTCTTTTCCAAGGTGGCAGCAGGAAAATTCTTACAAATCTGGCAGTCTGCATTGAGGTGGTCAAACCCAGACAATATACAGGTGGTGTGGGTCAGCCTTAGCAAAGCTTCCCACAGAGGCCACAGTGCTGAAACCCAGTGGGTCTGGTTTTCTTTGGGTTTCTCAGACATAGTGCCAGCCTAACCAAAACTTGCCCGTTAGTGGCAATCCGAAGCAAGACTCTCTTATCGGTTCCCCAACCATGTCACGGGTCGTGGAAAAAAACGTAATAAAATCCGTTTTTTTTAGAACCGATAAGATCCGGGAACTGCACTCTAAAGGGCTAGAAAGTTAATTTAAAACCCATCTGATCGGTTCAAACCGAACCGAAAGACGTTTTCAAGTTCCACACAGAAGAAAATAAAATAAGCCTATCTATTACTTACAATACCACAGACAGAGCTTGAACCGACCGACTGCGGTTAATTTCGGTAAAATAAACCGAGAATTACACTTTTTAACCGACAAACGAACCGAGCAGCAGGAGAAATCTCCGGAGCGACTGTTCAGTGAGGCGGAGTAAAGAATCTGACAGTTTAAGTTTGAGCTACAACAGACAGAGTGTTCAACCGAGCTCGCGCTCAAGGTTCCATGCCCTGCATGGAAAGTTAACTCTTTCACCTCCGGAGCAGTTCTAACCTGGGGTTATACTGCATATGTCATAATATAGCAAGACTTCATGTTGTTTGAAGCGCTATGAGTCTATTAACGTTGGCTGCATCGACAAGCAGCTATATGAACGTTTCCAGCCATTGACGAGGAGATTGCCAGTTACTGGGGCTGTTTGCGTCGGCGAAGCGGCTGTATGAACGCTTCTAGCGGTCAATGGGGAGAATGCTCCTTAATCCAATATACTGCCGTCGACAGAGTATTCTCCTTAATCCAAAATATATATGTATGTATCCCTGTTTCTGAGGTCGTGATGTCTATCAACAGCTTTTTAGAGTTGAGGGGAATTTCAAGGTGGGCTGTGCAGCAGCAAGGCTGAGCCCCAAATTGCAGGAAAAACTCTGCTAGAAATGTGGGCCAGTGTGTACAGCATGCAAGGCTGAGACTAGAACCAAACAGAAAAAGAGCTTTTGTAATGCAGCTCTTGTCCAACTTTGAGGATATCCAAAGAGAAACATTAGCATTTGTCTATGCCGAATGTTTGCTTGCTGGCATTGGCAGTGGTTAGTGTAGAAGTTACAGAGCTGCGTAATAGGAATGGCAGTGAAGTATTGAACTGAAGCCAACCCCACCACCATCCTGCAGAGAGTGACAGGCATTGGGGTGTGCGTTTGGGTCGTCAGGCATAACGGGCCCGCCATTTCACCACCCACCCTGCAGACACTGACAAGTGTCACTGTGTTCCTTGGGGTCTTTGGCCCTTATGCGCACCCCATTTCATTAGGAAATATGGTGAGATGGGTGCGATATAGGAGAATGGGGTGAAGTTTGGGGCCGAAGAGTCCAAGGCATACCTTGATGCCTCTCACTGACTGCAGGGTGTGGAATGGTATGAGCATCACAGGCAAGAATCCCAAGTCACACCCCTGATGCCTGTCATTCTCTACAGGGTTGGGCGTTATGGTTGGAAACCCTAATACCTCAGGCATTCGTTGGTATTTTCACTCCAAATTTTCAACATGTTTTTTTTTTGTGACCCCACCTCATGAACAGGGGGAATATCAGTTTGTTAGCCGAAAGCTGCTTATGCACAGTGACTACGGCATTTAGCACCACAGGTGCAAAAACATTCCGAACAGGATGTAAAAAATGACAGCTGTACTGTTCATGGGGAGGTGTAAAAAATGACAATGTTGCAAATCTGCAGTAAAAATACAAAAAAAAAATGGTGAAGTCACGAGCGTACATAGAAACTGTGCAACGCACACCCGTAATATAATTAGGTTGGGGATTTTTTACAGCAGATTGTCAACTCATGCATTTTGGTGCCTCCGATCATGAACAGTGTCACTATGATTTTCTTTATCTGTGCCGAACAATGATTTCCCACAGCGACCACGCATCTCTGCGCTGAAAGTGTGAAAACACACTTCAGCCATGTTGTGAAAAATGACAGCTGTACTGTTCATAAGGAAGTGTGGAAAAATGCCACTGGTGAAAATCTGGACTGAAAATATTACAAAGTCATGAACTAACGAGGGTGAGTGGAAACTGCGCAATGCTCACTCGTAACACAGTCATTTTATGGACTTTTTCACCAAATTTTCAATATAGCCATTTTAAGACCTCTGCTCATGAACAGTGTAACTGTGATTTTCTTAATCTCTCCTAAACATTGCTTTTGCACACCAACAGCACCACTGTGCGCTACATGTGCGAAAACACATTTTGGGCGACATATGAAAAATTGCAGCTGTACTGTTCATAAGGAAGTGTAATAAAATGGCAATGTTGAAAATCTGGAGTGAAAATATTAAATTTGCAAACTACGAGCATGCATAGGAACTGTGACAGCTCGCTAAATAAAACAGTCATTTTAGAAATTTTTCAGCAAATTTTCAACATAGCCATTTTAAGACCTCTGCTCATGAACAGTGTCACTGTGATTTTCTTAATTTATCTCGTACATTGATTTCGCACACCGACTGCGCCATTGTGCGCTACATGGACGGAAACACGTTTTGGGTGAGATGTGAAAAATGACAGCTGTACTACTCATAAGAAGGTGTGGTAAAATGGCAATGTTGGAAATCTGGAGTGAAAATATTGAAAATTCGCGAACTTACGAGCATGCATAGGAACTGTACAACGCACACTCGTAAAATACAGGTTACTCACCTGTAACAGGAGTTCTAGGAATGGTATATGTTGTTCATCCACACTTATTGGCAGGTATCCTTGCCGCTTTAAATCTTGCCGGAAGGTCTTCAAGCTGGCTCCTCCCACCCACCCGGGTGGTAAAACTCTCGGCTCCGCCCCATGACGCCAGATCTGGCCCGCTGAAAGCTCAGGTTGTGCGTCGAAGCCAGGGAGGTCGGGTGGGTCGTGTGGATGAACATATACCATTCCTAGAACTCCTGTTACAGGTGAGTAACCTGTATTTCTAGGGACATGGATATGTTGTTCATCCACACTGTCTGGCAGACTCCTAGCAGTTCTCCGGGAGGAGGGAGGCAAGGCACACACCCCCTACTTAGGAAATAAAGACTGGAGAACCAAGGCCCCAAAACCAGCATCCCAGCATGACTCAAGGTCGATGTGGTAGTGGGTAATAAAGGTATATGCCGACTTCCAGGTAGCAGCCCTGCAGGTATCCTGGATAGGGACATCCCTGGAAGCAGCCACCGATGCAGCGGCATGGCGGGTAAAATGAGCTCTTATCCCTCTGGGAGGCTCCATGCCCGCCAACCTATAGCAGAGATCTATGCAGGAGGTGACCCACCTGCTTATCATCCGCTTGGCTGCAGGTCTGCCAGGTGCGGTTTCAGCGTGGGTGACAAACAGCTGGCGAACCTCTCCCAATTTCAGCCGTCGCTCCTTATAATGTGGCGCCCTTCTAGGGTCCAGAGTATGGAGCCTATTCCGGCTCCCGAGGTGTGATTGGGTAGAACACCGCAGAGTCAACACCTGGTTAAGGTGAAACTCCGATACCACCTTCGGAAGGAACTTCGGGTGGGGGCGCAGGACAACCTTGTCCCTGTGGAAGACCAGATAAGGAGACTCGATGGAAAGCGCCTGGAGCTCTCCCATCCTTCTGGCTGACGTAATAGCCACCAAGAAGGCGGTCTTCCATGACAGGTGAGAGAGATCACACCTGTGCACTGGTTCGAATGGCTTGCCCATGAGCTTTGTCAGTACCAGCAGTAGATCCCACGAAGGTGGAGGTTCTCGCACCGAGGAAATGTGATCAAGGCCTTTGAAAAAGCGCCAGATCACTTTCTCCTGTGCCACCGACTGCTTCCCGGCCCGCGCCCGGTAAGCAGAGATGGCTGCCAGGTGCACCCTTAGGGTCGTCGACCTGAGCCCTTGCTGAGAAAGGGACCATAAATAGTACAAGATGCTTGCCAAGGAGCAGGAGGAAGGGTCCAGGCCCTTTCCCTGACACCAAATGGAAAACCTTTTCCATTTGAAGGCATAGCATTTCCTGGTCGACTCCTTACGGGACGCCTCAACTACATTGAGGACCTCGTCGGAAAGACCCAAGGCCTGGAACTCTAGCCGCTCAGGAACCAGACCGTCAGGTGCAGGGATTGAAGGTATGGATGGAACACCTTCCCCTGATTGACTGAAAGCAGGTCCGGGCGAGCTGGAAGCTGCCTCGGGAGCCTGGAGCTGAGGCTGAGGAGATCTGGATACCAGCAATGGCGGGGCCAGTCTGGGGCTACCAGAATCACCTGCGCCTTGTCCCTCCTCACCTTGAGAAGCACCTTGTGGATCAAGGGAAATGAGGGAAAGGCGTAGAAGAGGCCCGGGGTCCACGGCCTCGAGAAGGCATCCCCCTGCAGCGAGCCCTGCTGAGGGGGGCGGGCATGGAACAGACTCAGCTTCACGTTCTCCTTGGAGGCAAACAGATCCACCTGAGGTGTGCCCCAGTGGGAGAACAGATCTTGTACTACCTCCGGCAGGAGAGACCACTCGTGGGACACAGCCCCTATCTGGCTTAGGGCATCGGCCAGGGTGTTGGAGGCTCCTGCCACATGAATGGCTAGGAGATCCGCCTCCAGGCTGCGCACGAGTGACCAAATGCGGAGAGCTTCCTTGCACAGAGGCATGGAGCGCGTCCCGCCCTGGCGGTTTAGGTAGTACATGGTCGTGGTATTGTCCGTCTGGACCTGAACCACTTGACCCGTGAAAGCGAGGCAGCGGGGAGAGCTAGGCGGACGTCGGAGCTCCAGCAGGTTGATATAAGCATCGGACTCCAGGGGCCAGAGGCCATGCACTCTGTGCTACCCCAGATGGGCACCCCAACCCATCAGAGAGGTGTCGGTCGAAGAGAGACCGTCGGCTCGGGCCGGACAAACGGGATGCCCTCCTACAGATGAGCTGGAACGATCCACCACTGGAGAGCGTTCCACATCCCCTAGGTCACCGTCACTAGCTGGTCCAATGGATCTCAGCGTTGAGACCACTGGCTGGCCAGCCCCCATTGAAGGGGGTGCATGTTCCAGCGGGCCCAACGGACCACGCTGGTGCAAGCCGCCATGAGACCCAGGAAGTCCCGGACAGGGCACGATTGCCCAACCAGAAATGATCGGGCAAAGGAGGAAAGAACCTCGGCCCTGTCCGCCAGGAGCCGTGCTCTGGCTCGAAGAGAGTCGAGCTCTGCCCCGATGAAGAGAATCACCTGCTTCGGTTCAAGTTCCGACTTGGCCAAGTTGATGAGGAGGCCGACCTGAGAGCAAACCTGGAGGGCCAGATCTCTGGACCGCTCCACCTCCTGTCTGGAGGGGGCTATCATCAGCCAAACGTCCAGGTAAAGGTACACCCGGACCCCTCGGCGCCGCAGGAATGCTGTCACCACTGCCATGCATTTGGTGAAGACCCTGGGTGCAAGAGACAGGCCAAGGGCATGGCTCGAACTGAAAACGGATCCTTCCGCTCGAGCGAAGGAATCTCTGGTGAGACGGACGGGATAGACATGAAAAAGCGCGTCCTGCAGGTCCAGAGAGCAGAACCACATGCCGCGTTCCAAGGATGGTATTATCTGAGCCAGGTGACCATCCTGAAGGTCGAGACCTTAGGAACTTGTTTTAGGCGTGCAGGTCGAGAATGAGCGCCCAGCCCCTAATCGCTTTGGGACCAGAAGTACCTGGATGCAAACCCCGGGTCTGAGGGAGGGTCCGCCACCTCTCTGATCACCTCTTTCTCGAGGAGCAGAGCGATGTCGGCTCAGCGAGCCGACAGCAAGGCTGCGGACCCCGAGGCCCCCCGGGGAGACGGCTTGGAAGGCCGGGGCCTGCTCGAACTCCAGAGGCAGGCCCTTTCCTACCACTTCCAACACCCACCGGTCTGTGGTTATAGCAGACCAGGCAGAAAGGAAGTAGGGGAGCCGTCCCCCCACGGAGGGAACCTGGGTTGGGGTGATGAGGTTGGGGGCGATACCCCTCAACCCATCACTGTGCAGGCTTGGAGGAGGGACCGGCCGAGGAACCTCCTGGGCCTTTACCTTCCTGCTTCCTGGAAGAGGAAGCCGCGGGCTTGGATTTGGGACGCCAAGCGCGAGCCTGCTGGCCCTGATGCTGCTGGGCCAGACGTGCCGTGGGCGCAGACAGACGAAAGGGCTTAGGTTGCGTTCTGCGGCCCTTGTCCCTCTGGGCAGATGAGACAGAGTCCAGAGTTGCACTGGACTTTTCGATCCTCTGGAGGCGGCCTTCCACTCCAGCGCCGAACAGGTCGGTCCCCAGGAAGGGGACATCTGCCAATTTGTGCTGGGTATCCGCTGTGAAGGTGGATATCCTCAGCCATGCCCGACGGCGTGACAGCCACGCGGCCGCCATTGACCTGGCGCATGAGAATCGCTGGCTGTCCAAAGCAGCCTGAAGTTGCTGCTGGCCACTGCCCTGCCCCGCACCTGCTTAACCGTGGTCTGCAGGTCAGCCGGAGATGAGGGACTACCTCGTCAGGGGCCCAACAGGGCATGAAAAAATGTGCCATCAACACGGCCGAGCTGGCCTGGCGAAGGCCAAGGGAGGACGCCAGCGTAGACTTTTTAAGCCGGTAGTCAGCAGACTCCTTGTCGGGAGGTTTGTCCACGTCCCTGGTGTTTCCGCATGCTGGAAGACTCTGTCGTAACTAACCCCTCGGCTGAGGGTGTTCAAAACCGGACAGGGAACGGTAGGGACCGCGTACTTCCTTACCATCCTGGCCGAAGGCGCAGAGCAGGAAGCACGACGCTGCCAGAGCTCCAAGGCCGGGCCTACAATGGCCTCGGCCACAGGAAAGGCCTCCGTAGGAGAATCCCCTCGGTCCAATATCTCCATGAGGGGATACTTGGCCCGCTTGGATATGGGCTCGAGCTGCATCCCGGTGGATTCCGAGATGAGCCTAAGCAAACCCATGAAGGACGAAGGGCTATCGTCCAGTGACTGACCTCCCGAGGACTCCAAGTCGACCCGCGTGGATAACAGGGAGGAATCGTCGTCGGACTCAGAGGATTCCGCAAAGAGCTGCCTTGGGCCTGAGCCACCCTCCACCTGCCGAGGGCGATCGGGAGTGAGGGTGACAGACAGCCTATGGGGCAGACCTTGGGCTGACCGAGAATTTTGGTCGGAGCCCCAAACAGCGGCTGTGGGCGGAGGTTCCACGAGATCGGTGGGGCAGCCGGTTCGGCCGAGCAACAGGCCTGGAAGCAGGCACCTCGGCTAAGGCGAGGGTTACTTGAGCGCTCAGTGACAGCCACTTGATAGCCGGGAGGCGGCGGCGTCGGCTTGCTCCGGACAGAAGAAGCTGTTGCCACGCAGGGGCCTCGTATCGTCGATGCAACTTCGTTGAAGCCTCCCTCGTCGAGGAGGAGGGACGAGGACAGGCGAGAGAGGGCGGTGCCGCTTGCCAGGTGCAGAGACCAAGACCGCCTGTGACAGTGGGATCGGCTGGACCGAGAAGAAGTCCAAGACCGCATGAACCTCGGCTTTTCCGAGGAGAGTGCAGGGGTAGAGGCGGAAACCCGCTCTCCCCTCGGCTCGGAGGGCTCAACCATGGACTCCGGAACCGGAGGCACGGGCAAGTCCACGGACACCTCAACCACCGCCGGGGGAACCGGGGAGTGAGGGTTTTCGGCTTCACCGGTCGACAGCCCGTCCAACGGGTCGAGAAAAATCTCGACTGCGTCGTGGAGTCTCGGTCAACTGACCTGGCCAGGGGACACCGTGAAGCCAGTGGCGAGCGAAGGATCGACCAAGTCGATGGTGACTACTCAGTGAGAGGGACCTCTCCCGCTCCCAAGAGCGCCCGACGGAGGACTTACCTTGTGGTCCTTCTTCTTGGACCGAGAGGAAGGCCCTGAAGATGTTGGTCCCTCTCCCTTAGTGGAGGGAGACAGAGCTCCTTAAAAGAAGCTGAATAGGAGGATCCCAGGAGAGCGGGATAAATGCTGCGGCCGAGGAAGGCGAAGATGCGGCCTGCGCCGCCTCCTCCTCGAGGGCGATCATCTGCTCAAGCTGTTCCGCCGAGCGCGCCACCGCGGAAACCATCAACCGGGCCTCCTTCGACTTTACCGGAGGATAACTTTTTTCGGGTCGCCCAAGTTGTAAACGGGCAGCATGGTCTTCCAGGACGTAGGCCGAAAAAGAAGAGCACAGGTCGCAAGCCTGCGGGTCGTGCCCAAGGCCCAAGCAGTAGACGCACATGGAGTGCGGGTCTGTCCGAGACATATTCTGCCCGCATGGGCACCTCCGAAACCGAGTCAATTTGTCCATCGCAGCCGTGAGGGAAATAAGTGACCGAAGTCTTGAAAACCTTAAAAGTTATTTCAGGTAAACCGAAGAAATAGGAACCAGTCTTATACGCAGAGCGTTAAGGAGGGAACCTGAGCTTCCAAGCGGTAAGGAAGATCTGGCGTCATGGGGCGGAGCAGAGAGTTTTACCACCGGGTGGGTGGGAGGAGCCAGCTTGAAGACCTTCCGGCAAGATTTAAAGCGGCAAGGATACCTGCCAATAAGTGTGGATGAACAACATATCCATGTCCCTAGAAACAGTCATTTTGGGAATTTTTCACCAAATTTTCAACATAGCCATTTTAAACACCTCACCTCATTAACAGTGTCACTGTGATTTTCTTAATTTGTCCCGTACATTGATTTCGCACACCGATTGCGCCATTGTGCGCTACATGGGCGGAAACACATTTTGGTGAGATGTGAAAAATGACAGCTGTACTACTCATAAGAAGGTGTGGTAAAATGGCAATGTTGAAAATCTGGAGTGAAAATATTGAAAGGTCAGCGAACTTACGAGCCTGCGTAGGAACTGCTAGCACACTAATAAAACAGTCATTTTCGAGTTTAACAAATTTTCAACATGGGTTTTGGGACCCTCTCATGAATGATGTCACTGTCATGACGTTACTGGGACAAGGGTGATTTCGCGAGTGACTGCACAGTGACTGCGAAATCACCCTTCGGGCCCGAATAACGCCATGACAGTGACATCATTCATGAGAAGGGTCCCAAACCCCATGTTGAAAATTTGGTGCAAAATTCAAAACAATGCCTGAGATATGCAACAAAGTTGAAAAACCCCATCTAGCCCACTATACAGCTTACGGGCATTTCCTCAGTTGTGATCGGCTTTTGAAGGTGCAAATGTTGATCCACGAAGATCGTCAGCGCCGAGGTCGAGGTAAGTATGGGGTGAGGGGGGTGTCGAGGAGGCTGGGTGCGCAGTGGGTGGGTGCGGTTGTCGGGAGGGGGCCAGGAGACTCGTGGGACCGTTTTTCTTTTCAGGTTAAAACAAAAAAAGTGACATCGCTGGACGTTTTGCCACGCTGGGGTGGCTCCCAGCATGGCACAAGGATGGTTTGAGGGGCATTCAGCCAGCGAGGATTAGGCACCCTCATCAGCCTAAGCATCGATTGCCACGCTGGGTGGGCTCCCAGCATGGCACTTAGTACTGGGGGTGAAGACAGTGGAGCTGACGATTGGGCCCCCTGTCGGGTTATATTATTATTGCCACGCTTGGGTGGGCACCAGCATGGCATTTTGGAAGGCTTTGGGAGGCGGAGGGAACGCAGCACAGCCGACTTGGACTGGGCACCCGGTCGGCTATACACTGTGTGCATACGTGCGGGCGTCACGCCGGCGTGTGTGTGTGTGTGTGTGTGTGTGTGTGTGTGTGTGTGTGGGGAGCTGCGCATGAGCAGGCGATATCTTATCGCTGCTCACTCAGCGTAACTCCCCACTGAGCTTCTTATGCCACTGCATTTTGGAGCTGTCATGGACAGCTCCAGCATGCATTGGCTTACAAGGGCCGCGCCTGCCAACACACTGACTGAATTGGAGGAGGAGGTGACACACCTCCGAAATCTCCAATGACAGCACTATGTTTCTTGCACATGCGTGCAAGCAAACATAAAAATGAGACTTACAGTCTAATGTCTTCAGCCCTTCCATGAGGAGACAGAGCTCTGCTACTGAGTACCTGCTTTTTGGAAGGCAGAAAGTAGACTGCTGTGCATAGGAAGTGGAGGGGGGGATATCCAGGCTGCAGAGTTTTGGTTGCTGCCTGCATGATAGCATCAGGAGGTATAGCCCATCAGTATGGAAGCCTGGATACCAGCTTAGGAGAGAGAACCGTTTTTTTTTTATAATTTTACAAATGATTTATAACATAGCCTTATGACCCCACCTCATGAACAAGGGTACAGAAAATGTTCAACTCCTGTTCAAAAGGTGATTTCGTGCAGGGACCTTTAAAATCACCTTCTGGAATGTACAAAAACATTTTGGCCAGGATACGAAAAATGACAGCTGTCACCTTCATGAGGTGCTGTAACGATATGGCTATGTTGTGAATTGGGGTAAAATACTGAAAATAATCAAGTTACGGGCCTGCATTCGCAAAATTCAACGTAGGCTCATAACTTCTTGTTTGTTAATATATTTTTACACCAAATTTTCAACATAGCCTTCTTATGACCCCACCTCATAAACAAGGGTACAAAAAATGTTCTACTCCTACCCGAAAGGTGATTTTGCACAGGGACCACAAAATCACCTTTTGGGACAGATCTGCCTAATGTCAGCACAGTTCATGAGGAGAGGTCCCCAAAAAAAAAAAAAAAAAAAAACACGTTGAAAATCTGGGCCAAAAATATGCAAAAATGGCCAGATTATACCACTAAGTTCAAAACACCATTAAATACATTGAACTGCATACGGTTTCTTCAGTTTGCGGTCCGGCTTTGAACAGTGAAGACATGTCAGCGGTCCACAGGGATTACAGCGTTAGATCCCGATGGGCAAGGCGGGCTGTGGAGGGGTGGGCGCTGAGTGGGAGGCGTTGGGTGAGGTACAGTAACAGTGCAAGACACATTGAGGGCGTTTTCTTATTACAGGGTTGAAAAGAAGAAAAAAAAAAAAGACAGGTATTCATTATCCGACACAGTTGGGCACCCCAGTGTCACCGTTACGTTCAAGGGATTTGGGGGGGGTGCGGAGAGGAGGGTCGGATGGAGGAAAAAGAATGTATTTATATATGTAAAAAAAATATAGGAAAACTATAACCGCATATGCGTGGCAGTGGACGGGGGGGTGGGAGGGTCAAAAAAAAGAACAAAAGAACCAAGGATTGGTGATTGCAACACTGGGATTGGGCACCAACAATGTCACTGTTGTGTTTCTTGGATGGGGGTGCTGAAAAGGAGGGTCAGATGGGTGGAAGAAATATATATGTATAAAAAAAATAACAGTCTCGTCCATGGTCTTGCTCACGGAGGTCACAGCGGAACACGGCCAAGTCTGCCGTGTCTAAGATGGCCATCAAACTCTACTGCATATACACAAGTAGCTGCGCATATGCAGTACAGTTTGGCGGCCATCTTGGACATGGCAGACTGTGCCGTGTTTCACCGTGACCTCTGCTGGTAATAAATAGTGCTAACATACTAAAAGCCAGCAGAATAGGCCTAATGGTCTGTCATGTCTGCTCGGTAGCCAGCCACCCAGTAGTTGCTCGCTATTCCGCCCCCCCCCAGCCCCCAAGAGGGTCTTCATCGGATTTAGAATCCCCTTTTACATGTCCCACCCCCTCTTGAAGCCCTCCACTGTGCCTTCTTCCACCAACTTCTTGGGCAGTGCATTCCACAGTTCCACCGCCCTCTCAGTGAAATAATGCCTCCTAAGGTCCCCCCTATAATTTCCCCAAGTTTCCACTCATGCCCCCTCGTTGCCCCTCTTTAGCCTAAACAGCTCCCTGTTTCCACTCTCAGTTATTCCCTTTACATATTTGAAGACTCCTATCATGTCTCCCCTGTCCCTCCTCTCCTCCAGTGTGTACATCCTAAGCTCCTTCAATCTCTCCTCACAGGTCCTCCCCTCCATTCCCTGAATCATCCTGGTCGCTCTCCTCTGAACTCTCTCCAACAGTGCTAAGTCCTTCTTCAGATAACGTCTCCAGAACTGAACGGAGTACTCAAGTTGCGGCCTGACCAAGGCACTGTACAGAGGGAGGATCACCTCCCTCTTCCTGGACGTAATTCCCATGGCTATGCAGCCCAGTATTCTGTTTGCTTTGGCTGCGGTTCTTCTACTATTTTCAGAGTTATTCATTTTGACGTCTACCACCACCCCTAAATCCTGCTCGCCCACTGTGGCTTGCAGTGTGACCCTCCCCACGGTGTAAACATGGCCCGGATTTCTGACCCCCAAATGCAGTACCTTACATTTCCCTGCATTAAATTTCAATCCCCACCTCCTTGCCCACCTCTCCAGGGTATCCAGAGGCACTTGGACTACCTCTCTTGCTTCTTCCCAGTCCACCAACGCTCCCAGTTTGGAATCTGCAGAGAAACTTACCCTACTCCTAACCCCCCCCCCCAACGTCCGAGACATAGGCATTAAACAGGAGTGGTCCCAACACTGAAGCCTTGAGGTACTCCACTGATTACCCTCCTAGGGGAGGAGACTATCCCACCAACCATTACCCTCTGAATTCTCCCCCAAAGCCAATTTTCAACCCATTTCAGCTCCTGTCCTCCCACTCCCAACTCCCCCAGCTTTGCTATCAGCCCTTTATGGGGTACTGAATCAAACGCCTTGCTAAAATCCAGGTACAGGACGTCCACCAGCCTATGTCTATCCAAAGCCCTCGTCATCCAGTCATGAAACTCTTCAAGGTTGGACTGACATGATCTCCTCGGAACAAAGCCATACTGTTTATCATCCTGGTGCCCTAACCCTTCCAACTGCCCTCAAGTCTCTCCTTGATAAAGCCCTCCATTGCTTTGCCCACCACAGACGTTAGGCTGACAGACCTATAATTCCCCATCTCCTCCCTAGACCCCCCTTTATGGACAGGCACTACATACACCACCCTCCAGTCCCGAGGCACCCATCCTGTCTGCAGAGATATGTTAAAGAGTGCAGCCAATGGAGCTGCTAGTTCATCTGCCAGTTCCTTCATAACCCTCGGGTGTAGCCCATCCGGCCCCGGCGCCTTATCAGTTTTTAGATTCCGAAGGGCCTCCATCACCTTTTTCACTGTGATTCCCCCCATCCCCCAAAATCCTCCCCCTCATTCAACCTGACAGATGTCAGGGGTTGTGCCTTGAGTTGTCAGCCCTAACACTCACCACATTCTCCTATACTGTGTCCATCTCAGCTTATTTACTTATGGAATGTGGTGAACGTTAGGGCTGAGGACTCCAAGTCACACACACACCCCTGACACCTGTCAGTCTCTGCAGGTTGGGGGTGGGCTGCTAGGTCTGGAAACCTTAACACCCCATTTCCATGCTTTTGTTGCTTTAGTTCAACCCTAACTGATGCCGACATTTGTTGCAATGAATTTCCTTACTTTTTCAGATAGCATAATCATATCTTAGGGCCCTGCAATCCCATCCCCCCATAGATGCATATATGCATGTAGCCATGGAAGCAAGGCCATGTTAAAAATTTGGTGTGAAAATATAAAAATTTGCAGAGTTATACATAAAAGTTGAAACCCCCATTTAAATACATGGAAGCAAAGCACAAAATAGTATCCTGTTTCATAAAAGGATCGTTTATCGGGCTTCATCATAGACTACAACAGGATTTGCACAATGTACAATCCAGTATCACACAAGGATCCTTTATGATGCTTTCCCATAGTAGTCAATGGGAAAGCACAATAAAGAATCCTTTTGCGACAATCTTTTTTTCGTGCTGCTCCTGCGACATAGAATCCTTTTCCATGCTCGACATCTCTGTTTTCCCACAGGAAATAATGAGAAATTCAACATTTAATGAATTTGGAACAATTAATATTTTTTCACCAAACCTTCAAAAGGCACATCTGTGAGGACAAGGCTTCCTACCCTGAAAATTTCAGTCCAGAACCTAAAGCTGTTTCTAAGATACAAGTGAGCAAAGAAACAGCACAAAAACACAAAACCTTTATTTTCAACACTCTGCATCTCAAAAATGACAAAAGCAATTCAAACACTGGAGCTAGAGATACCTTCCATCTTCGTGGCGGGACTCGACTCTTAAAGCAATTAAACTTTCTTCTTCAAATAAATGGAGAGAATTTGCCTGGAAGTGTCGTTTCAGATTTTTTCGTTCTCCAGCTATGTTAGCCAAGTATCTTCCAGCCTCTTATGGTCAATGCTGGAGGAACTGCAATTGTAAATTAGCAGACTTGGGTCATATTCTTTGGCTCTGCCCCAAATTAATGCCATACTGGTGTACCCTGAAGGGGGAGCTACAGGATTGTCTGGGGGAACGGGTAGAGCTTACGCCAAAATGTCTGTACTGTGAATTTACCCACCACATAGACCTTTCTGGCACTGCACTTTGCTACCCCTATACCTCTTGTCAGCCCAAAAATCCATAACATGTAGGTGGATGGCTACTAAAATACCTACGATTTTGGAATGGCAACAAACTGTCTCACATATTTATAGGTTAGAAGGCCCTAGGGCTGTCTTACATGATAGGCAAACTGTATTCAGGGAGAAATGGCAACAATACATTTTTGTATATGGCCCAACACGAACTAGAATGTGTGCCATAGGGAAATTTGGGGTTCTCATGATCATCTAGTTATGGAAATGGGTAATACACTGGGCACCAGGGGCTACCGATATATTAGACTATGGGTGGCAGAAATAAGCCAGAGGTGGAACATCATCTCCTTTTGGGCAGATATCTATTTCCTCGAGGATTGACTTTTTATTTCTTTTTGATTAGTCATACTCAGGGTTCGTATAATTTTATCATCTCAGGGATTTATTTAACTCCAAAAACTGATTAGCGTTTTGCTCATAAGTGCTAAAACACTGTGAAAATGCATAGCACTTGCCTCACTGTGTTTAACAAACATAACACTTCTAGAAAACCTATATAAATACTTTCTGTACAGTTAGCATTGTCCCAAGGAAAAAAAAACTGCTAATCAATTATTTAAAACCCTGTCATCTGAGCTCATTGTTAACTTGAAAGTACAATGCACTGTCAAATTCCACACGTCAATATTGATTCTACCTGATCATGTGTCCGTTGAAATGTAAATGCATAATTCTAATGTATTTATCATGCTTCTCTTAATAAAAAGGAAATTAAAAAAAGGCAATTCAAACAAAATTTGCCACATAAACAGACCTAGCCCCCAGCGCTTCTACAGTACATCCCACATTTCATGCAAATCCATTAAACCATTCAGGGATTTATTTAACTCTAAAAATTGATTAGTGTTTTGCTCATAAAAATGCTAAATCTTTGTGAAAATGCATAGCTCTTGCCTCACTGTGTTTAACAAACATAGTACTTCTAGAAAATCTATATAAATACTTTCTGTACAGTTAGTCTAGTCCCCCCAAAAAAAAAACTGCTAATCAATTATTTAAAACCCTGCCATTACCAAGTTATTAAGCTGTAAAAACTGGCCTTTAAACATTAAACACCCTCATCAACCCCAACTATACTGGCGCTACTGCGTCAGTATATGTATATATTCGCATATATACACACACATAAATAAATAATATATTGCAGTTTTCCATTTCCCAAGCCCTGTAGGTTTGTGTAGCCCCCACCCCAAAGAAATCCTACATCTGCCCAAGGCTGGCTCACTTCACACTGCACAAAAACTTCCAGAAGTGCAGGTCTGCAGCTGATCACAGGGTGGGGGCTGAAAGTGTCTTTCTCCACCTGGCACAGTCCATTGCCCTATAGGTGGGGGTGAGTGTGGTGAGGTGCATGATGATGTTGGCCAATGTATGTGCAGAGCCAGGACTGCTTGACTGAACATTTGCTGTTATGGGATACTGTGGTTCGGTGGAAGGGGGTGCAGAAAGAGAAGAGGGGACCATGGTACAAAACAATGGGGGGGGGGCACACCATATGTGACTGCATTCCTGTCCTTTTTATGCTTGCTTGCACATGCAGCAGACAAGAAACATATTGGGATAGTACCATTTCAAAGGTGTTTCAGTATTGTGGCCAATGCAGCAGACGCTTTATTGGGCACGTCCCTCAGCCACCAATCAATGGGGAAGCTGCCGATGATCACAGTTTTAGAGAGAGGGCCACACTTACAAGAAATCTGCCGCTGCAATGAGGGACAGTTTCGTCACTGCAGCGGGACCTCCCCCTCCCTCGCAACCAGGCACACAGACATACCGTCTCTCTGTTGGCAGCAGCTGACAAGACTCCGGCCATGCGCATTACAGTGCACAGCAATGCGTGTGATCGGAGTTACGGTTTTTGTCGGTTCCTGCCGCTGAGCACTCTGTCCCCCTTGCTCCATGAGCAACTTGTCTGTTCAGTGAGTCTCTCCTGGTGAACCATTTCAATAAATAAATGAGCCGCGGTGCAGCTTTCCACACTGGCAGCTCCTGCCACCCACCACACACTCCCCAGAAAGCAGACATCGGGATGCCCAAGCGGCATGTATCCCCCCCCATTAATGTGGCACACTGGGAGCCCACCCCAGTGTGCCAAAATAATTATGTTTCCGACACCAGGATGCCCACTCACGTGTCGGCACCCCAAAACCCATCTATATTTGCCAACATCGGGGCACCTCAATGTCCATGTCAGCATGTATCCCCCTTTTCCCACTTAACTGTGGCACACTGGGAGCCCACCCCAGTATGCCGATATTTTTATTTTTTTTAAACATATGTTTATCCAAAACCAGGATGCCCACTCCCTGTGTCGGATGACCCCCCTTCCCCCGAACATTTCAAGTGCCGACATCGGGGTGCCCAATCCCTGTGCTGGCATGCTCCCTGCCACACACACATACACACACACTATTGTGGCACACTGGGAGCCCACCCCATGGTGCCTAAATGTATTTCATATTTTGATAACCTGTACAATAAAGAACCCCCTCCCCCAAGTCTTTTTTTCCCCTGTAAAAAAGGAAACGGTCCCTCGTCATCTCCCCATTTCCACCCTCCCTCTGTGGACCCACCTCCCCGCACCCATACTTACTGGAGGTCGGGAGCAGCGATCCTCTCTGGACCAGGACACGTAGGCACTCTTTAAAGCCCACCAGCAAACTGAAGAAATTACGGTAAGCTTTATAATGGGAGTCAAATGGGGGGGGGGGTTCAACTTTGGTTGATATCTCAGCCATTTTAAGGAATTCTGGCCCAAAATGTTCAACATGAGATTCTTGGGACCCCACCTTGTGAACACTGTCACTGTCATTTGGTTACTCGGTCCAAAAGGTGATTCCACATCACTGCGTGGAATCACCTTTCAGGACGGATTAATGAAACGACAGTGCCACTGTTCATGAGGGGAGGTCCCAAAAAAAAAAAAACATGTTGCAGATCTGATGAAAAAAATTCCCCAAAATTACTGCGTTATGGGCATGCATTGCACAGTTTCTATGTACACTCGTAACTACACCAATTTTTCATATTTTCATTCCAGATTTTCAACATTGCCATTTTTTTTTTTTACACCTCCTCATGAACAGTATAACTGTCATTTTTCACATTCTGCCCAAAATGCGTTCTTGCACCTGTGGCGCCAAATGGCGCAGTTGCTGTGTAAAAATCACCTTTCAGGATTGTTTCATGAGGTGGGGTCCCAAAAAGCCCATGTTTTATTTATTTATTTAGTTTTTTGTTGACCGGGTAAGTGCACTAGACAAATCCTGCCTATTTTCAGGCATGACCTGGGGGAGGGGGATAAGGATGAATGCCAACTGATACTGAACCAGATTAAGCTGTTGGTAGTATTTTTAGTGAATGAGGGAAAGTTGGCCAGGACACCGGGGAAATTCCCCTGGTCTTTTCGTTAAGTGCCATGGGATCTTTAACATCCACCTGAACTACCACCGATCCAGGCAGATGGGACCTCGGTTTAATGTCTCATCCGAAGGACGGCACCTCAGAAGTGCAGCACCCCTCTCATGCTGCACTACAGTGTCAGTACTGGGATATTAACCCAAGTGCCAGATGTGGCAACTGAACCCACAGCCTCTGATCTCCTGGCCTCAAGAGGCGGTGTGCTACCTACTGAGCCACTGGCCACTGAAAATTTAGAGTGAAAATACCAACTAGCCGAGTCGCTAGGATTTCCATGCGTAGCGCCCACCCTGTAGAGACTGACAGGCGTCGGGGTGGACTTGGGGTCATCATCCGTAATGCTCACACCATTCCACCCCCATCCCCACCCTGTAGCCAGTGACAAGCACTGAAGTGTGCCTTGAGGTCTTCAGCCCTAATGATCACCCCATTCTCCTCTACTGCACCCATCTCAGCTTATGTCCTTATGGACTGGGGTTAGTGTGAGGGACGAAGACCCCAAGGGACACTACAACACCTGTCAGTGTCTGCAGGGTGGGGTGACGTGGAATGGCGTGAGTGTTATGGCAGAAGACTCAAAGGCACACCCCCAAACACCTGTCAGTCTCTGCAGGGAGGGGGTGGGAGTTGGTGTTAAATACTTCACTGCCATTCCTATTATGCATCTCTCTAACTCCTGCATTACCAATGCCAATACCAGCAAGCAAACATTCGGCATTGACAAATACTTGTTTGTTTTGTTTTGCTGGGGCAGGAAGCAATGTGCGAGCAAGATAAACGTGCAATGATGAGAGCAGCTCCTGGCTTGCATTTTATTCCTGCATATGGTTATCAAAATGTACCACTATAATTGTGGACTAGTGCAACATTCTGCGGGCTAGTGCAATTCTGAATTAACTTGTCCTGCTGGTTAGTGCAAAAAAAAAAAAAATAGGTTAAAGGTTGACCCCTGTATGCATATCAAAACAAAACTCAAAAAATTAATTACAGGTTTAAAACGTCTGAAGTTTAGGTGGTCACAAATGCCTGATTAAAAAGATGCTTTTTAAGTATATTCTTAAAACAACCCAAAAAGGGGCTCTTCTAACTAAAGCTGGGAGTGAGTTCCACACTAAAGAAGCTGCAACACCATAAGCTCCATCTCCCAAAGATTTAAGGTAGGAGTGTGAAACCATGAGAAGATCCGCCTCAGCGGAACGAAGAGGGTGGACAGGAGTGTATCCTGTCAGAAGGTCTTTCAGACAGCTGGGACCCATATTGTGCAGGGCTTTGTAACCCAACGTGCACATCACTGGCAGCCAGTACAGTTCCCCAGCACGATATGCCCAGGCCAGGAGGTCCCAACTATCAACTGGGCTGCAGAGTTCTGCACAAGTCGCAAGTGACGCACCAGCCCCACAGATAGACCTGGACAAAGAGCACTACAGTAATCCAATTGGGAGGAGAAAAAAAGCTTTCATTAGTGTTTCCAAGTCTAAGCAAGATAGGTCCAAATTGGGAGATATTTCATAGACAGTAAAAAACACTGCAGATAACAGACAACACCTGATATTCTAGTGTCAGTCTATTATCCACAATGGCTCCCACGTTCTTAACTTTATCAAAAGCTTGTAGTGTGGTGTCATTTAATGAAAGCAACAAAGCATCATCACTATCCAGTGCTGCAGCCACCCGAACTGGTTTCACCAGTAGCACCACCATCTTCGATGAGTCAAGTTTAAGCCCACTTGAAGCCATCCAGTCCTGATCTCTATAAGACACCCACCCAGCCAGCATAGCTACTACATGTGCCCAGTCAGGTGCACACAACAGACAGAGTTGGGTACCATCTGTGTAACAGTGAAAACCCACACCATACCACCTGATGATCTCCAACAGCAACATGGACACAACAAACATGGGCACCAGAATCAAACCCTGAGGCACCCTACAGCCGAGAACAGCAGCATTCGAGATGTTTCCACCCAACACAACCTGACTGATGCACTCTGCCAGACAATTTGGACTCAAATCACTGCATCACTATACCCAGACGTCCTACATAGCATCTCAGACGGGATAACAGCATTCCATGGTCTACCACGTCAAAAAGTAGAGGACAGATCCAGCAATACCAAGATGGAACAATGGCCGCAGTCTCTAGCCTGAAGAAGATCACTAAACACCATGGCAAGAGCAGTCTCTGTACTATAACAAGACCTAAGCCCAGATAAGGTTCAAGGATCTCAAAACATTCCAAAAGCACATGCAGTTGTGTCGACACTACCTTCCCTAAGAATGGGATGTTACAAAAAGGCCTGTAGTTCATCGAATCAGAATACAGGGATGGTTTCTTCGCTCTGAACTTCAGGGAGTATTACAATGCCATCTTATTCTCTCCTAATACTTCTCAGATGAGGGTAGATGACAAGGAAAGAGAGAAACTGTCACACGCCGGACGCGCCCACTTATGAGTGGGCATTTGCCGTGCACTGTCTCTGCTTCCGCAGAGCACACACAAAATGTGGTAACATTAAATCGCTTGGAAAGTCTTCTACTTCAGTCAGTTCTTCTGTAAGTTGTTATTGTTTGTAAGTTGTGTTTTAAAATTGGCTTAACTCCTTAAGAACTTTCCGGAAAGCCCTCCTACCCACCCCTTGCATTAGCCCTTCTTAAATACAGAAGAGCCACTGGGGGTTGAGCTTTAAAGGCCGAGAGGGAGAAGTTTAGAAAGTTGCAAACTTCCCCTGTGAGCAAACTCTTAAGGCTAATAGTCAGGTGGGGAAAAGTTCAGCCACTCAAGTGTTGCAAGTTTAAAAGTCTTGGACTAGTGGGGAACCTGGTGGCTCACCCAAGGAAACCTACTTGGAGGGAGGATGGGACCACATGTCATTAGGGCGGCATCTTTGGGAGGGTGGTGGGGTGCACAGGGTGTGGGGCAGCCATGATACTGGACTGGGCTTGGAAGTTCAATGGTTGTCCAGTGTGCTACCAGCTGGCACAGCTTAGGGAGGAGGTTGAGGGGATTAGGAGACAGCTGGGGAAGGGGGGAGGTATGGTTGGGGAATAGGGCAGGGGCTCTCCCACGGGGTTGCACCAAGCACTAGGGGTGGGGGCATAGGGAAAGGAGTGCAGGAGAGTACTCTGGGGGCCCATAGGGACCCTGGCAGATGGGGCCCAAAAGGAGGATACTACGAAGGAAGCAGACAGGTAACTGGGGACCCTCACAGATGGGGACCAAAGGGAGGACATTCTCAGGGAAGTAGGCAGATGGCTGGGGCTGGACAGAAGGAAGCAATGGGGGTAGGTGGACTGGACCTTAAGCTCAGTAACCGCTTCAATTCTCCTCTTCTGCATGAGGATGAGGGGGGTGATATAGCCATGACAGGGGCAGTTAGAGATAGAAAGGGAGTAGGGGGCAGGAGGTGGGGGTTGGATAGCAGGAGGAACAGGGGCAACTTGGAATGCAGGAAAATGGGAGGAGCAGGGGATCAGAGCAGGAGGATGAGGGGGTAGAGGGAGGAAAGCGCAAGGAAAAGGACCAGTTGGGAGGAAAGGGCAAGGAGAAGGACCAGAAGAACAAGGAGGATACAGTAAAGGGAGCTGAGGGTTTAGGCCAGGGGAGCACGACAAGCAAGGAGGGGCTGAACAGAGATGGGAAGGAAGGGAGGACGAGCCAGGCTAGTTTAGCAGATGGGGGGACCAGTCGCGAGCAGTAACGGTGGGGGTAGCGAGGTACAGAAGGATACTCAGGAGGACGAGAGGCATAGGATCAGAGGGGAGGGGATGGCCAGGATAAATAAGGAGCGGATGGCAGGTGGCACCCAGATAGGGGAGAAGCAAGGAGCCGGCTGGGAGAGGGCCAGTAGAAAGAATGAGTGACATGGAAGGGGAATGGAGGAGGCAGCCAGAGTGCTCCTGTTGGGCGATTCCATGATCAGGGGATCAAAAGGGATAGGGAGGGAGAAGCCTGCCCGGTCAGAACAAAATGCTTCCCTGGACTAACGGTGCACAGGGCCAAGCATGAGGTATATCAGCTGGCAAAGGATTGTGGAGGTTCCCCGGACATACTGGCCCACCTAGGTACCAATGACATTGAAGGAAATAGTGAGCTAGAGATACAGGCAAAGTTCAGGGAGCTTGCCAGGGTCTGTCATGATATAGGATGCGCAATTTCCTTCTCGGAAATCTTGCTGGTGCCAAGGGCTAGTGGGGAACACAAGAGGAAGATTAGGGTGATAAATCAGTGGCTCAGTGAGTGGTGTGGGGCCAGAGGGTATGGGTTGATGGGGGATTGGGGGGAGACCTGGGAGGATAAGGAGCTGTATGCTAGAGATAGGCTCCATCACAATTCGGAGGAGAAAGAAATACTTAAGTTGAAAATAGAGGGGTTCACTGGTGAAAGGTGGGGTTTAAACTTGTGAAGGGGGGAGGGATGGGAGAAAAGGCTGTCGAGGGTGGTCCGACAAAGGATGAACTTTGTCTCCACCCCCGGAGCTGGAGGAATGCAGAAAAAGGCCGACTGGTAAGGTGCGGACCAGGGGAAGACAGAATCCCCACGGGAACACGAGCAGGGGAAATGGAAGTATAGGGAAAGGGTGGAAGGTAATCATGCTAAATGCCAGGAGCTTGGGCAATAAAATGCCTGAGCTCCAGGCGATGCTAACTGAGGGAGATGTGGATGTGGCAGCGGTCACTGAGACCTGGGCCACCACAGGGCACGACTGGGACCTGAACCTGTAGGGATACACCATGGTCAGGAAGGACAGGAGGGAGAGAAGGGGAGGAGGGGTAGCAATAATGGTCAAAAACTGCATTGCCACAGGAGAAGAGGAGGCGGAGGAAACTGTGGAGGCAATCTGCGTCACCTTGATAATTGAGGGGGGGGCAAGAGAGTAAAAATAGGAGTGGTGTATAGACCCCCTGTGCTGGCAGAGGAGCTGGAGGAGAGTCTGGTGGCAGATGCTGGGAGACACTGCAGATTGGGAAGGGGAAGGGTGGTGGTGTTGGGGGACTTACACATGCCAGGAACAGACTGGGAGACTATGACATCCTCAGTGGCCAGGGAATGGAGGTTGTTTGATGTCTTTCAGGACGCGTTTCTAACTCAGCAGGTGGGGGAACTGACCAGGGAGGAGCGGATACTGGATGTGGTCCTGGCAGACAGTGACCAGATTGGGGGTCTGGAGGTAAGGGACCCATTGGTGGAGAGCGACCATGCCATGGTCTGGTTCTGCCTGAACCTAGGAGGGGTAGAAGGCTGCACAAAGACAGAGGTAACTGACTTCAGGGGGGCGGATTTCAAGGAAATGGGGAGGATCCTTAAGAAGCACTTGGATGGGATTGGGCCAGACATGGACGCTGACAGTAGGTGGGAAAGCATCAGGAGGGGATGCAGGATGCTACCAGCACCTGTGCAAGAGTAAGACAAAAATGCAGTAGGGCCCGAAAACCCTGCTGGTGGACCAGGGAAGTTCAGGAGGTGGTGAGGGAAAAGAAGGCGGCCTATAGGCAATTCAAGTGCTCAAGGAGTGAAAGGGACTGAAGGGAGTACGAGCTGATGGCCAGAAGGGCCACTAGGGTGGTGAGGGCGGCTAAGGCAAGGAAGGAGCAGAACCTGGCCAGGGAAATTAGGAGAGGGAACAAGGAGTTCTTTAGATACCTTGGGGAAAAACGAAAGGTGAAGGGGCAGATTAGCAGGATTAAAACAGGGGAGGGATGGGCACAAGACCCGGGAGAGCAGGCTGAGGTACTAAATGAGTACTTCGCCTCAGTTTTCACTAAGAAAAATGGGGGGGCAGCATCTTACATGGCAGGAGACTGTGAAACTGAGGGGGAGTGCCCCCACCGATCGGTGGGTCTGGGGGGGTCACTGGCAGGTGGAGAAAAGGCAAAGCAGGGGGACGAGGTAGCGGAGGTGGAAATCACAGCAGAGAGAGTGAGGGAAGCCCTCAGGTCCCTTAAGATGGAGAAAGCACCAGGGCTGGATAAATTACATCCCAGAGTGCTGAAGGAACTGGCGGATGTCCTGGCGAAACCCTGGCGGAACTCTTCAGCATCTCTCTGAGGACAGGGTGGGTGCCCCAGGACTGGAAGGTGGCGCATATAGTGCCTATCCACAAGGGGATCAAGGGAGGTTGCCCACCTCCAGGCTGAACTGCAAGGACTAAGAGCCTCCCCACCCAAAGAGCACCACTGCCACAGAGGCTGCCAAGTATGAAGAGCAGCTGGACCACAGTGGGTTCTGGGAGGGTGAGGGTGGTGGAACAGGGCGAAGCCCCTAGTTGTACCTCTACACAAACCATATGCCAGTCTGGCAGAGCAAGGTTTCTCTATGATGGCACCCTCAGTGGAGACCAAGAAGAATGCTGAGGACACCCACAAGGGAGACCCACAGAAGGGTGGCAAGGGACACCACAGGGAAGAACAGCTTCTGATAGGGGACTCAACTGTTAGAGGGGCAGACCTGGGGAAGGGAGAGGAGAGGGATGTAAGATGCCTGCCTGGTGCCATGGCTTGGAGGGACAAGAAGCGAATCCTCAGGATTGCAGAAGCAGCATCACAGGAGAGGGAACTAGATATCATTGTCCACCTTGGGACAAATGACCTAGCTAGGCATGGCATCAGTGCAGTGCAGGATGAAATTGTGGAGTTGGGAGGGGCCTCAGACAGGTAGCAAGCATGGTTACCTTCTCAGAGGTGCTGCCAGTCCATGGCAGGGGTGAGGCTAGGGTACTACACACCATGCAGTTTAATGAATGGTTGCAAAACTGGTGCAGAGCACAGGGCTTTGGCTTCATTGGAGACTGGGGGTACACCTGGAGAGATGAAGGTCTATACTGGCACGATGGTCTGCATCTGTCCATGAAGGGAACCAAGATCCTAAGTGACAGGTTTAAGTGCTTCCTTGGCAAGCTTTTAAAACTAGCTATGGGGGGGAGGTGCTAATAAGAGGCAGAAAATTTCAAGCCTCCCCCCAAAAAACATGACGGGTAGTATGGTAAACACTGGGGTACAGTGCTCAACAGAGGGCAGGACAGGGGTAAATGGAAAAATAGACAAGGGCAAAAAGAGCAGGCATGGGGGAAAAAAAGGATAAAGCCAACATTAAATGGAGGGCAATGAGTACCAATGCCCGTAGTCTGGGAAACAAGCTTCCTGAGCTAGCAGCCTTGATGGCAGATGAAAAATTGGATATTGTGGCAGTCACAGAAACATGGTACACGGGAACCATGACTGGGATGTCAACATACCGGGGTACACAGTCTACAGAAGGGACAGGGAGGGGAAAAGAGGAGGTGGAGTAGCTCTATACATAAGGGAAGGGATCAAAGCTACAGAACTAAAAAGTAAAGGGGGAGGACAAGAGGCACTCTGAGTCACCTTGGAGACAGGGAATGGCATCACAATCCGCACAGGGGTTGTATACAGACCCCCATCTCAAGGGGTGCAAATGGACAAGAAAATGAGAGGGGACATTCTCAAAATGGCTGAAAAAGGGGAAATACTGTTGATGGGGGACCTGAATATGCCAGATGTTAACTGGATGACATGTACTACAGCCACATCCAAGAGCAGGGTCATTCCCGATGCCCTGCAGGGGGCAGGCCTTAGACAGCTAGTGTTGGAACCCACTCGGGAGGGAGCAATACTAGACCTGGTACTCTCAAATGGAGAGAGGATCACAAATGTAGAAGTCAGTAGACATCTGGGAACAAGCGACCACTGCACAGTGTGCTTCACAATAGGCACAACCATGGAGACAAGCCATACAAAAACAAACATACTGGACTTTAGAAGGGCTGACTTTGGCAAAATGGGTGAATACTTGAGGAATACACTAGCAAATGGCCAAAAAGGAGGGGTGGAAGAACAATGGGGAAAAATCAAAACTGCCATCATAGAGGCAACAAGCCTTTGTGTGAAACAGATAAAGAAAACAAAGCGAAGTGAAAAACCACTATGGTTCTCAAAAGAGGTGGCGGGGAAGGTTAAGGAGAAAAAGGCTGCATTCAAAAAGTATAAGGCATCACAGAAGAAGCACGACAGGGAACTGTATCAATTAAAGCAGAAAGAAGTGGGGAAGGCAGTCAGAATAGCAAAAGCCCAAACTGAGGAAAAAATAGCCAATTCAGTTAAGAAGGGATTAAACCTTTTATAGGTACATTAGGGAGCATAGAAAGGTTAAGGAAGGAATAGTGAAGATTAATAAGAGAGAGGGGAGGTGGGCAGAGGAAACAGTGAAAAGGCAGAGATACTGAATGAATACTTTTGCTCAGTATTCACAAAAGAAATGAGGAGAGTTATCTAAACCAGACAATAGAAGCACTCTTGGTAGGGGTTGACACCAGTCCATTTACAGAAAAAAGAGTCCTGAAAGAACTCCTAAACCTCAAGGTGGACAAAGCAATGGGGCCTGATGGGATTCACCCCAGAATCCTAAAAGAACTAAGGGAGGATCTAGTGACACCACTGACCACACTTTTTAACAAATCATGGGAGGATGAGGTGGTACCTGAGGACAGGAGGAGGGCAGATGTGATTCCCCTTCACAAAAGTGGGAGCAAGGCAGAAGCAGGAAACTACAGACCTGTAAGTTTGACCTCAGTGGTAGGGAAAATGATTAAATCACTTCTGAAAGAAAGAACTGTTGATTACCTAGAGGCCAGCGGGGCACAGGACCCAAAGCAGCACGGATTTACAGCAGGAAGGTCATGTCAGACGAATCTAATAGATTTCTTTGACTGGGTGACCAAAGTAATAGACCAGGGAGGGGCTGTGGATATGGCCTTCAAGTTCAAGTTTATTGCAGGAAAACTCCATTGAGCAAGCTCATTCACAAGGAGGTCCTGTGACATAAACACAAAGTACAAACACAGATAGGTAATAACAGTATATACATGAAATACATGTTACATGATACAGGCTGGATATACATACAAGGGTACCACATAGGGTGACCGCAGGTGGTAAACACTGATGTGAGACAGGGAAGCGACTTACAGGTCGCATACTGATAAATGAAACATGATGACTGGTGTGCAATACATATACTGTATTTTGGCAGCTAGAACAAACAACAGTCTACAACTGATATGGGGGAGGAGAGATTTGATAGAGTAGCAGTGGAGCATAAGCAAAGATAAAGCCAGGAGTAGAAGTGAAGAGAAAGCAGTTAATATGACAAATCAATTATACCTTACCAGTGGATAAATATGGCACACATGGGAAGGAAGAGACTTAATGACAGTTACAGATGTCTTTTATTTTGGCTGAACTTAGCAATTTGTAGAAGTTTATTGAAACTGTGCTAGTTAGTTTCAGTACGGTTTGTAATTGGTTCCAAATGGAGGGAAGGCATATGCAATAGCACGTTTACCAAAGGAAGTCCGCGTCCTTGGTATGTCAAGCATAATAAAGTCAGATTTTCTTAATGGTATGCACTATGGAGATACTAATAAGGGAAGAGAGATAGCTTGGCAATTTCTGCAGGAGCAGTTTAGAGTCCATAGCCCAGCAGGCGGCGTCTAGTATATGAGGATGTCAACCAACAGCTGCATATAAGTCACAGTGGTGCAAGCGTGTAAGGGAGTTGTAATGAACCGTAATGCACGGTGATAAAGGATGTCCAGTTTACTTAGATTTGCAAGAGTGGTGGAGGAATAGATTACATCGCCATAGTCGAGTAGGGGGAGAAAAGTGGCCTGTACAAGCTTGTTTCGAGTTTCAAGGGGAAAAGGGGCCTATTTCTGTAGAAGAAACCTAACCTTGCTTTTAACCTTCTAGAGACATCTTCATGTGGTCACTGAAAGATAATTTATTGTCGATCCAGATACCTAGATATTTAAATTTGGTTACAACTTCCAGAGGCTCGTTTAGCGTGGTGACAATGAAGTCTTGGGCAAGAGTATTGGGGGGGCCTGAGACAGCACTGCGGAGAATATCATTGCTTTAGTCTTCTTAGCATTGAGCAGAAGCTTTGCCTTTATTAGATTATGCTCAAGTTGTACGAAGTCCGTGAAGCACTCCCTTGACTTCAGATAACGATCAGCCAGAAGTATACAACACAGTATCATCTGCAAAAAGTGCAGATTGGACGTAGATATGTTAGCATCTAAGTCATTGATGTACAGAGAAAACAGATAGGGCTTAAGATGGATCCTTGGGGACTCCTCTTGCAACTGGCAAGGCAGCAGAAAAAAAGCCTTCCGCCTTTACTTTTTGGAATCTTCCAGTTAGGTAGCTAGAGAACCACTGGGTGGTATGGTATGTGGCACCCAACTCTGCAAGACAATTGACTAATAGTTTGTGATCAACAGTATCAAAAGCTTTGCTGAGGTCCAAATAGACTGCACCAGTTACCTTCCTAGCATCTATAGCAGAGATCCAATCATTGGTTACTTTTGCTAGTGCAGTGATTGTGCTATGATTAGCCCGGAAGCCAGATTGAGCTGGGTTAATGAGAGAGAAGGTTTCCAAGTGAAGTTTTAACTGAATATGGATCAGTTTTGAGAACTTTAGAAAGGATAGGCAATATGGAGATAGGCCTATAGTTGTTTACATCGCATGGGTCACCAGATTTAAAACAGAGGAGGATATGTGCTGATTTCCAGCAGGACGGCACAAGCAGATGTAATGGAAAGATTGAAGATGTGGAGAATGGGGCAGTGAGATGGGCATAGCCTGACCTTAGGAAAAAGAGTTCCAAGCCATCGTCCCTGCGCTTTTTGGTGTCTAAGTTAAGAGAGAATCTTCTACTTCTTCATAAGTTATCTCGCCAGAGTTGGAAGGACTGGGTGCAGGACCAGATGGCGGGAGGGGTATGCTGGCTCACCGCAGCACCAGCATAAGGTGACGAGTCAAAAGTTAATCCAGCTGTGGCAAAGTGGGAGTTAAGTTCCTCCAGGATTAGGGACTTGTTTTCCACAATCTTGCCACTTGCAACTATCTTTGTTGGGACAGAGGGGCCATGGGGCGTCCTTCTATAGCTTTGATAGTCTTCCATATTTTATGAGGGTTACCTTTAGCTTGTTCGAGTAGAAATATAATAGTTAGCTTTAGCAGGCGAAGTTTTTCACACAGTTATTCCTGGCTGTTCTAAAGGCCTGCCAATCCGAAGATTCTTTGGAATGTCTAGCTTTAGCCCAGAGCTTATCTCGAGCTATAAGGGCTGCCTGAGATCCGAGGAACCAGGGATTGGAATTGTTCTGCACGCTTACTTTGATGAAAGGGGCATGCTTATTTATTATTGTAGTGAGTTTGTCATTAGGATGCAAGCTGCCTTGTTGACATCTTTGGCTAGGAAAAGATCTTGCCATCTGATCATGCTCAGGTCAGATAGGAAGTTTACTGCACTGAATTTGCGTAAAGGATCTTTTGTTATAAAGATGGGTTCTTGGACGGGCCTTAATTTGAGATCTTATGCAAGCAACAATTCCATGATCGCTCTATGTAGTGAAACACTGCCAAATGAGATATTTTGTGTGGATGGGTGGTTAGTACCACATCTAGAATGGAACTGTTGGCAGTATTTAGAGTGTTGTTCCTAGTAGGTTCTCTGACTAATTGCCCAAGACCTAGCTCGTCACAAAAGGATTTGAGGCCGTGTGATTTAGGTGACAACCAGTCCATATTTAGATCTCCTAGAAATATTGTTTCAGTTTTTTGCATCTCTGAACATGGATTTCAAAGATTAAGGATTTCATCACCACCAGGCGGGGTCTATAGCCACCTAGGATAGTGATACATTCCGAGAAGGGAGATGAAGGCTCAGCAAAACTAACTCAAATTCCTTGGCCGAGATTTGCAACTAATATTGGTGACCAAGTACTTAGATTTGGCATAGATAACCACAACCCGCCTCTAGACTCTCTATCTGCTCTAAATAAATTGTAGCCCTGCAGTGATATTTGTTGATCAGTGTTCGTCTTTTTAACCACAACTCAGTAATTATGATAAGGTCTGGGTTAGCGATGTGCAGCCCAGGCTTGCAGCTATACAAGTTTTTAGGTAGGCGTAAATGTTGACCATCACCATTTTGAGACCTGTGGCCTCAAGCAAAATCGATAGGCGAGGTAAGTTGTGGGGGGGCCAGGGTTGAGCTCCACATTTCCTGAGCAGAGAAGCAGAAGTATAACTTTCTTTAAGGAGCTTATAAGAATGGAGACTGCTTTTTATTTCTTCGGCAACCCATATCGCGGTTGCTAAGAGGCGGCGCACTGTAATGACAGTTGATTGTGATCAATGAAGTGCTTGGGTAGACATAGGTGAGGACAGTAGCAAAGGGTGTAGGCTAACCGGGGGGAATAGGCTAAAAGGGGTGAGGAGAATGACAGAGTGTCTGCACGGTAGACTGTTATAACATTAGGTATTGATAAGGTACATTGGAGAACTGAATTGCATTGAGGTACTTCGAACTGCACTGTATTGCTGAAAACTCTGCACCTTAGGAGCAATAAAAACACAATAAGGAGAGCCATGGTCCCAGATTGAGTGGTCTCGTGATTTGTATTAGTGCAATATTTTCTAGGCAAGAAATTTGCCCACCTAGGTACCCATTTAAAACCTAGATGAGAAAATACAGCAGAAAGGGGAACAAGGAGATCTGGTGGGGGCCTACCTAGACTTTAGCAAGGCATTTGACACAGTCCCGCACAAAAGATTAACAATCAAGTTAGCCAGCCTGGGAGTGGGTCCCAGGGTGGTGGCCTAGGTTGCAAACTGGCTGCACAACAGGACACAGAAGGTAATGAGTGGAACACATTCCAAAGAAAGAGGGTCACTAGTGGAGTACCTCAGGGCTCAGTACTGGGTCCAGTCCTCTTTAACATCTTTATAGGTGACATTGCAGAGGGTCTGGAGGGAAAGGTATGCCTCTTTGCAGATGATACAAAGATCTGTAACAGAGTTGATACACAAGGGGGGGTAGAAAGGATGAGAAGGGACTTGGCAAGGTTGGAGGAATGGTCAGACATATGGCAACTTAGATTCAATGCAAAGAAGTGCAAAGTAATGCACCTGGGAAACAAAAACCCAGGAGAAGAGTACACAATAGCAGGGGAGGTACTAACAACAACAAAAATGGAACGGGACTTGGTGGTAGTCATATCAGATGATCTAAAGGCTGGTAAGCAATATGAAAAGTCAATAAGGAGAGCCAGGGGGATACTGGGATGCATAGGAAGGGGCATCACAAGTAGAAAAAGGGAAGTGGTTATCCCTCTGTACAGACAGTTGGTGAGACCCCATCTGGAGTACTGTGTGCAGTTTTGGAGACCTCATCTACACAAGGACATAGACAGGATGGAAGCAGTCCAGAGGAGGGCAACTAAAATGGTGCAGGGTCTGCATCAGAAATCATATGAAGAGAGACAGAGAGCTTAATATGTATATCCTTGAAGAAAGGAGGGACGGGGGGATATGATAGA
Organism: Neoceratodus forsteri; assembly: GCA_016271365.2. Lineage (NCBI taxonomy): Eukaryota > Metazoa > Chordata > Ceratodontiformes > Ceratodontidae > Neoceratodus > Neoceratodus forsteri. The sequence continues at coordinate 19,647,285 of JADMNL010000039.1, read as the reverse complement.
AACGTTCAAGTGCCTCAAGGGAATCAACAAAGTCCAGGAGGGTAGCGTCTTTCAGAAAAAGAGATGTGTAAGAACAAGAGGACACAATTTAAAGATAGAGGGGGGATGGCTCAGGGGTAATGTGAGGAAATCTTTTTACACGGAGATAGTGGATGCGTGGAACTGCCTTCCTGGGGAGGTTGTTGGGGCTAAAACAATGGGGGAGTTCAAACATGCATGGGACAGACACAAGGCAATTGTAGTGGGGGGTGGCAGAAAGTAGGCTGTTGGTTAACTAGAATCTGCAGCTTATCCAGTAGGTAGGGAAATGGGCAGACTGGGTGGGCCAAGTGGTCCTTATCTGCCGTCAAAGTCTATGTTTCTATGTTCTATGACCTGATAAATCCTGTAGATCTATCATCTGACTTTACAAGTTTTTCTATCTACTTAAACTCAATGGAGAAACTTTAAGATTTTGCACTGCGGACTGAAAAAAAAAAAATGCTTCCCGAGGTCAAGGAAGTGTGTGGGGGCCCCAAAGGCGAGTGTCTAAGCATCTGCATGTAAATTAGGCTCACAGAGAAGTCACCTGACCCACCTATTCTGATACAAGTGGGTTTGCTGGCGAAGGCCAAATGTAATTCTTTCCATTAAATGAATACTGTCTATAATAGCCCTCGTCTTCCAATGGGTGTGGGGGGGGGGCCCTCTGCACCCATTTCCTGGTAATGGCCTTAAGAGCAGCTATCGTCAGAACTGACCACAGATATATTGCCTATCTTCTACACACCTCCCTTGGCCATAGACCCAAAACAAGATACTCTGGACACAGAGGAGACTGAAATTGAAAAATCTCCCTAAGGTGATATTCTGTATCTATCCAGTACACCCTAAGCATCTGGCATGGCCAGAAAATGTGGGCCTGAGAGTTTGGATCATGACCACAGCCCCTCCAACAGGCCGAACCAGCTGCTGCAGCAAAGCATACCACCTGTGCAGGAACACGGAAGTACTGAGACCTCACCTTCCAGCCATATTCCCACCAAAGCAGGGCCCCTGTTGTCTGCCATGTAATGTACCATATGCCAGACCATTGTTTCTCTGGGAGGGTAATCCCCAAGTCTGATTCCCATTTGAGTTTAAGTTGTTGTATGGGTAGGACATAATCCAATAAGAAAAAATTACTCACCTTGGTAACTCTTATTTTTTCTTATGTAGTCTTACTGTATTCTGACATATGCAGTTAGCCCCAGCACTTGAACTGCTCCGGAGACAAAAGAGTTCACTCTATGTAGGAGCATAGAACGTGGAGCTCGAGCTCGGTTTCAAACCTCTGTCTGCAGCACTTCAAAGTGTAACCATCAGATTCTTATGAGCTATTACTAACTAATTAACTACACTTCTTTAGAATTCTATAAAACATTTAAAAAACAATTTTACTCCCACCATTAACTAAATTATTCATAGCAATACAAAGCAATGAATCCCCCATCCCTAACCATTGGCAATATGCCAATATGTCAACAATACTAAAACCAGAGCAAGACCCATTGAACTGTGAATCCTATAGACTAATTTCAGTTTTAAATCACGATTATAAACTCTTTACAGCCATTATGGCCAAAAGACTCCCCCATATTATAAATAAAGACCAAGCAGGTTTTATAATAAAACGCCAGACAGCAGATAACGTTAAAAGAACAATATATTTATTAGAAGAAATACAAAAGAGAAAAAAAACCTTTCATACTTTCGAGTATGGATGCACAAAAAAGCATTTGACAGAGTTTCCTGGAGATTCTTAAGCTATACAATGGAAACATTCAACTTCCCAATAGACTTCTTAAAAAACATACAAAATATATATAAAACCCCACAAGCTACGACAAAGGTAAATGGCTCTTTTTCAACTCGATTCCCATTAAACAGAGGAACTAGACAAGGCTGTCCCTACCCCCCACATTATTTGCTATATATGCAGAACCACTAGCACAGGATATTAGGGAAAATGAAAGCATTACAGGGATTAAATATCTTAACACTAATCAAAAAACAGCATTCTTTGCAGATGACCTACTGATTTACCTAACAGAACCATAAACCTCAATACCAGAACTGTTTGCCCTTTTATATGAGATGGAGGTTATCTTAGGATATAAATTAAACACAGAAAAACTAAAGTTTTAACTATTAATTATCAACCAAGTGAATCCATACAGGCAAGATTCCCACTGAGGTGGACAAGTAATAAATTCAGATATCTACGAATAATATTAACAACAGACACCCAAGCCCTATATGAAGCTAATTATGGCCCACTAATACAATCTATTAAGGAAGATTTCCTGAGGTGGGACCCTTTACCCCTCTCCCTAAATCAAAGAATAGAGGTAATTAGAATGAATATACTTCCAAGGTACTTGTACCTCTTCCAGACCTTACCGATAAATCCACAACAGTCAGATTTAAAAAAATGGAATAACATGATATTTAAATTTATATGGCAGGGGAAGAAACCGAGAATAAAATATAAAATTCTCCAGTTACCAAAAAGCATGGGAGGCCTTGCCTTCCCAAACCTAGAACAGTGTGCACAGGCAGCAGTAACCTCACATATATTGCAATGGCTGGATGATAGGGCATATCCACATTAGAAAGAAATGGAAAGAGGGCCCCAGACAGAAGAGATAGATAAGTACTTATTTGGTCACACTATACCAAGAAAAATAATGCAACAAGAAATCAGAATACAACAAACCAGACAATTCTTGAAAGTATGGAGATCATTACTTAAACAAATTAATGATTCTAAAATTAATTTAATTCAAAAAAGAATAGTAGATCCTAGATTTGAACCAACCAGACAGGGCAATCATTTTATTAGATGGCACCAGCAAGGCCTGACCAGATTTTATCAATTATATGAACAAGGAGTATTTAGCCAGTTCAGAACACTACAAGAAAAATTCCAATTGAGAACTCAGGATTTCTTTAGATTCCTCGAGGTAAGACATTACTGCACAAGTGAATTAGCCAAGGAATGGAATCAACGCGAGATACATCCACTCAAGAGAAAAATAAACACAATAGAGGCAGCAATACCAGACCATATAATATCAAACGCTTACCAGGCTATAATAAATAATCAGAAAAGTCCAAGGTAAATTCTCAAAAATGCTGGCAGGAAGAATTAGGTATTAATACAGAAGAATAGAGATGGGAAGAGATATACACTGCAGTACATAAAATCATGAGATCACTAACCTGGAGAGAATTTGGTTGGAAATGTCTGATAAGATTTTTTAGAACCCCACAGATAGTGGGAAAATACAATCCGCAACTAGGTAAGACATGTTGGAGAGGATGTGGGGAACAAATAATCATATCCATATATTTTGGAGTTGTCCAGTACTGAAATTATTCTGGAGAAAGGTAGGAGAAGTACAGGGAAAATTGTTCCCAGAAATAGGAACTTTAACACCAGAAACAGCACTTATATCAAAATTCACAAAGGAACTGAAAAGAGGCAACATCAAGCACTTACCAGCTACATTACTCTTGGCAGCTAATAAAGCAATCACCAGGAAGTGGTTACAAAGTGACTCGCCTACTCTTAGGGAATGGGAGGACATAATATATCAAATATACAGAATGGAATTAATGACTGCCCAGCTCTGCTTAAAAACTCAGAAAACCATTGGTTTGAGGACCAAATGGTGGCTCTGGATTTCAGATCAGAGACCAGATTTGATTCCATAATAGGAATAATTCCATTGACACGACAGGGACCACCACCAGGGACAAAAGACTTATGAAATAAATAACTGGCATATGGAGCATTGACATAATGAGATTAATTGTAACAGACCAATATGTATGATGAAACTAATGTGATGAAATGCTACACAAGAATTGTATCAAGTACTCTCACATGTACCTCTCCTGAAAAAATGGAAATAAAAAGATATTTTTTAACAAAAAAAAAAAAAACTATTTACAACTTGCCATAAATCATATGGCATGTTTAGGTACTTCAATGGTTGTGTTAATCCCACTTCCTCCCCTCTAGAGACCCTCTGTGAAGAAAGGTGGGAGGTCCACTCAAGGTTACCTCCCTTCCAGAACAAACACATCTGATACAGGTGCTAGTCCAGGTGGGTGAAAAGCTGGCTGCCCACTAAGAGTGGAAAAGAAGAGAGTTCTCTAAAGCATTTCACCGTCTCTTGCCCATCTTTTAAATTTGTCGTTGTGGTGTTCTCTGCCAACTATGGCTGCCACCACCCTCAGGGTAAGAGGCCGACAAGCCCTTCCCTTCAGCATATTTGTAACCATTTTATTTTCTCCCTCAGGGGGGTCTAGGAAATATGGACTAGTTCTTGGGGCTGGGCGTTCGTCAAAATGAGCCCACAGTGCCATCTGGACTGAATCTCTCCCCGAGATCCACCCACCCCTTGCAGTTCAGGCCCTCCCCGACTCACAGTAGATCATTATTCTTTAGATCACGCATATGTGAAGGAGCATGAGCCCCTGGGAGACCACTTCTAGAATGCTTCCTCAGAGAGTGTGGAGGTCCTGCCTTTATTCCTGAAAATACAGGTGCTATTCCAGGATTCAGATAGGAGAGGCGCAGGGCTCCCTCCAGTGACCCCACCTCGTCCCTTCCCCCTGCGCTCATACATAGGGATCTCCACTCTCAGACTCCGAAATTGGAAGTTAGCTAATTTTTGAGCCATTATTCTGATATAGTCCCCCCAATGGGGTCCCCGGCCCCTGCCCAGCGTATGTGTGTCCAATTAGGGTACCATCACAAGTGGAAGGCTCAGCCACCAACAGAGATCCAGCCCCCGGCTCCGCGCTCTCCCTCAGCACCAACTTCGTTCCTCCCCCCCGTCCTTCCGGTGTTTATTTTGTTTGCAGGTATTCATTGGAACTCCCCGAAGGTGGAGCCAACTCCCCTGTCACCCCAAACCTTTTAACCAGTTGAATCCAACATTATCATTAACTACTTGTATCATTATTTCAGGCATATTAACTTTTAGACAGTAACTGCTGAAACTGATTTAAAAAAAAAAAAAACCTTTAGTCCTTGAGGAGTCTCTGGCATCTGAGAGGCACATACCAGAAAATAAAAAATGATTTTACCTGAAGACAAACTAATAGAGCCTCTGTTACCTTCAGCCAGTTCATTCAAAAGTCCCTTTTTTTGGAGGTCGCTCACCAATCCGGTGCCCCGGTTCTCACAGGGATCAGAGCAACCCTTTCTTTTAAGGGACTACGTTTTCTTTCTGACGAACTCCACGAAGCCGAGATGAGAAAATCTAACTTATGTTATGTTTCGGTCCTCCTCCAGATTGAGTTGTTGCGTGTCTTCAGTCTGGATTTCATTCTGGGGGAGTGACTTCTCTGCTACACTGTCCCACACTGAGCAAGTGCTCCCTTCCCTACTTGCCATCTTCCCTTTGGTTCCTCGTCTGCCAAGCCAATCTTTGAAGTGATTTCTCACGCTGTGTTGCGCCATCTTCTGGTACCTGAATGCCTTTATTTCTGGCCCACTTTCTCACCGCCCCAGCTTCTGCAAACCTGAGCCAGCCCTCCTCGGTATGTATTTTGACTTTTGCTGGATATTCCATGTGTGTTTGATACCCCGATCATCTCAGTATTTTTACCAGCTGAAAGGCTTTTTGTCTACAAGCTTGTGTTTGAGGGGCGTATGTTCAAAATACAGGTGCACATCCCCAAAAAGTACTTGTTTCTTTGCCCACGCTACTCTAATAACCTCCTCCTTTACTCTATAGTTTGTAAAGACCTTTACAAACGATCTGGGACGTGCCTTGGGATCTTTAGGTCAAGGGATTAATGATCTATGTGCCCTGATCAGTCCTAAGTCTTGGTCTTTGGGGAAGTTTAACATTTCCTTTAAAAAGCTGTCCATGAATTGGAGTAAGTTCCCAGATTCTGTCCCTTCTGGTAGCCCATGCAGCCGTCTGTTATTCCTACGGTTTTCAAGGTCTTCCAGTTGCATTTGTAGGTTTTTGCTCCACTGTGGTGTAAATCTAATAAAGCCGCGTTGTGGAGATCAGTTGTAGCGGTATAACTCATCACTGTGGCTTCAGTTTGGTCTGTCTTTTCCCGGACTTCCAGTAATTCTTGACAGTCTTCCTAAACTTTTTTTTTTCCAGCCTCTTCAGGGTTTCATTCATTTGTTGCAATGTATTGCAAAGTGTTTTGGAAGTGACTGTATACGCCTCTTCCTCCGGTGCATCGGTCGGGGGAGTGTGAGCAATCAAGCTCGATATTTCCTCGCGGAGTGCGGCCTGTTGTGATGGGCTAGGTTGTCGGTTATTTTTAGTCTTAAACTGCAATCGTCCTTGTCCATCTTTAATTCTATGTTTACTGGGCATCATGTACTCCTTGATACTTCGACTGCCTGACAGGATGCCTGTTTTAATAAGGACGATGATTTTAGATTGCTTGATGGTTCAGATGGAGCTGAATCAATTAGGTTCTCATCAGTAGACAGCCGGAACCGGAAGCCTCTTTCTGAGTTCCAGAAGACTGATATGAAGTAGAGACTCCTGAGGAGACCAAACACCTTGTGCTGTGAGGGCTCCCAGGTGGGCTTCCCAGCCCAGGGGAGAGAGAGGCATCTGTGGTTAGTACCACTGAATGCGTCTGACTGATGATTGGGACTCCTTATCTAAGATTGTCCTGATCCAGCCACCACTGGAGAGCTTGGACCAGAGTCTGAGTCACTGGAATCAATTTGGTTAGAGGATCTTTTTTCTGAGACCAAAAGGACCTCAGATGGAACTGAATGTCCCTCATTTGAAGTCTGGCTCCCTGTACCACCACAGTGGAAGCTGCCATGTGGTCCAGGAGCTGAAGAAAATGTCTTGCTGGTTGAAACACCAGAAGGCAGAAAGAGGAGGCATGATCTATAAGGGCCTTCACCCTTGCCAAGGGAAGAAAAGCCTTTGCCTGCACAGTATCCAACTCTACCCCTATGAAGGTAAGGAGCTGTACTGGTTCGAGAACTGACTTTGGCAGATTGAGAAGAAAACCTAGAGAAGTGAGCAACTGTTGTGTAACTTGTAAGTCTGACTTGACTTGGCCTGGAGACTGCCCCACGATGAGCCAGTCGTCCAGGTATGGGAAAATGGAGACCCTCTGTCTCCTGAGAAAGGCCACTACTACTGCTAGGCATTTTGTGAACACCCTTGGGAGCTGATGTTAGGCCAAAGGGCATTGCTCTGAACCGATAATGGCCTGAAGACAATTCAAACCCGAGGTACTTTCTGTGGGAGCACCAGACTGGGATGTGAAAGTAGGCATCCTTGAGATCCAGGGAAGCTAGCCAATCCCCTGGCCTTAGAGAGGGAAGAATTACTCCCAGAGTCCCCATTCTGAATTTTGGTTTTAAGATGTGATTGTTTAGGTATCTTAGCTCTAGGATGGGCCACCACTCCCCTGTCTTTTTTGGGGTAAGGAAATATCTGGAATACAAACCCTTGCCCCTGTGTTGAGTAGGAACTCTCTCTATAGCCCTGAGGGTTAGCACAGAGGAAACCTCTGCTTCTAAAGCAGTGGTCTTGGAAAGGTTTGCAGGTGGAGAGGACTTGGCCCCTCAATTTTGAGAATTTTGCAGAACTGAGAGCCAATCCCTGACTTACTACCTCCAGGACCCACCTGTCTGAGATAACAGACTTCCAGGCCTGGAATTAGTAAGCCAGCCTGCCTCCTACTGGGATTGGGGAGTCGATCCAGGCTGACACATCAGGGTCTCTGCTTGGCAGGAGTCTTGGACTGAGAGGAGGATGCAGCCCTGCTCATCCCCCTTCTACCTCTCCCTCTGAAGAACCCCTCTGTGGAAAAGAGAGGAGGCCTGCACTTGGTAGAAAGGCCTGTGAATAAAGGCCTGCCCCTGCCCCAAGACTGCTGCCTCTGAGGAGTTGCTTGCCTTTCCTTGGCCTGGGCACTCCTGTAGGTGGTGCAATACTCATCCATTTTCTTCATGTAATTCTCCGTCTGCTCCCCAAACAGAGAATTACCCACCACAGGGAAATCCATGGCCTTAGCCTGGGTGTCCTGTGAGAGGCTCAACATCTGAGCCAAGCAAACCTCCTAAGAGACAGATGTAGCCATGACTTGTGATGCCACATCATTCGAGTCCACAGCAGCACGAAACTGAATTTTGAATGCCTCAATCCCATCAGCAGCCACCTCCTCCAGCTCCTTGGCTACCTGGGGCTAGGTCTGTTTAGCCAGCTCCAGAACAGTATCCCATCTAGACGTCTGGTATCTGACTGTGTAGGCCATGTAATTCACATGCCTGAGTCCCAAGGAGGATGCTAAGTACTGTTTTTTGGCCATAGCATCCACCTTCCTAGAGTCTTTATCTGAGGGGTGTGAAGCCAAGGGTGTGTTAGCCTTGTCACAGACTGCAGCCTGCACTACCCCAACATGGCTGCATTGGTGGAACAAGAACTATGTACCTCAGCCTGAAAGCATATACCGCCTGTCCATTCTTTTATCTACAGGAGGTGAAGAATTTGAGGTTTGAAGAATTTTCTGTGTCTGTTTCCCAAAGTATTTATGGAGGGGAATAGACAATCTCTTGGACTCTGGGATGTCCATTTCCACAAAATCAGGCTCCTCTTGTTCCTCAACAGCTTCAACCAAGGAAGCTGGAGGGTATAAGCCAATTTCTTGTAGAAATAGTGGGATGGGGACTCAGAAAGCCTGGGAGGGGAAACATCAGAAAGCCTGTCTGGGGAGATGTCTGGTTTGGTGGGCTCATCCAGACCTTCACCACCATTATCCTAGTCATCATCATCTTGTACTTCCTCCCCTTCCCACACTGGTTCATAAAATTCATTAGGAAACATAATCCGGAACCGGGGGAACTGACCGAACCGAGCGCCTACCATGAGACACTGGATTGGACGGAACGATTCCACAATACTCATCGCCCTGGTTATTTCTTCGGCGGCTGGATGATGCGGTTCTGGATCTGAACCGGCCAATTTCCTCTTGCACGTCGATGGAACCTACCCCTCAGGGCTGGATCTCCTCTTGCCCGAGGGAGTATCGCCCCGGTCAGGGGGCACTCCCTCAGGTTCGGTAGGAACCGGGCTGGCCATTTGGATTAGTGGACTTCTCAGCCTCCTTTTCCCCGAGCCTACCCAACCTCTTTTCCAGGGTGGCCTTCGGGGAAATTTCTGCAAATCTGGCAGTCTGAATCGAGGTGGTCAAACCCCAGACAAACACAAATGATGTGAGGGTCTGCCTTAGCAAAGGCGTCCCCACACTCACCACAGTGTTGAAACTCAGTGGGCCCATTTTTTTTCTTTGGTTTCTCAGATAATGCCAGGGTACAACTTACCCTTTAAGCTATTTAGCCTGGTGAGACTCCCCTATCTGTTCACAACCGTGTTATGGATAGTGGAAAAAAACATGTAAAACTGCGTTTTTTTTTTTTGTTTTTTTTTAATAAACAGATAGGAACCGGTACCTCTCACTACAGAAAGAATAAGGAAAAACCCCTAACACAATCAGTTCCTAACCGGTCCGATCCACAGGTTTTTACAATTTCCACACAAAAAAATACAATAATTTTACCCTATGGTCCACTACCTACAACACTTACTGTACTGCAGACAGGGATCTGAAGCCGAATAAACGGCAACATCGGTGATTAAACCGACTGATTCTAAACCAAACTGACTTTAGCGAAGGAGCAATCTCCGGAGCGAATGTTTAGTTAGGCGGAGTAAAGAATCCGACGGTTACACTTTAAAGTGCTGCAGACAGAGGTTTGAAACAGAGCTCGAGCTCAACGTTCTAACGTTCCTACATAGAGTGAACTCTTTCCTCTCCGGTGCAGTTCAAGTGCTGGGGCTAACTGCAAATGTCAGAATACAGCAAGACTTCAAGTTGTTTGAAATATCTTTGATATAATAGGGATATAGCCCCTCTGCCGCCCCCGATGACCAAATGCCTTGAAAGGGGGGTCCACAGTGTCCTCCTGCATTCGGGCATAAGTTCTCTGAAGGGTATGGACATAATCTCTGATTTGGTAAAATCTCAGAGTATCCCGTGGGAGCAGATCAAATGCCTGCCTGGCTGCCTCAAAGGAAATAAGACTGTCTGTTATTAAGACCTGATAAGGAGAGTGGAATCCTTTTGTGGCCCATTTCTTAAACCAGGGGTCTAAAGTGGCTGCCGGGGAAAAGAGGGTCATAAGCCCACCATCGAAACTGCCACAACTGGTGTCTAATGGGACCGTGAGTTGCACCTCGCCTCCTTCCCTCAAGGACAGCCCTCGTCCCTGTATAGCACATCTCTGGGAATCCAGCGTCACTCTGAAACAAGACAGCCTGGAGAGGTGGTTCGGTCCTAACTACCAAGTCCATTCTCTTCCAATGGGAATCGAAGCCCGGACTGCCCCATAGGAGTGCCACCCGCATCTAGGCTGCCGCCCAATAACACTGTAAGTCAGGAAAAGCAACACTTCCCTGGGCTTTAGGGGTGTAAAGAAGGGCTCTACGAATCCTAGGCCAGTCTTTAGCCCAGAGGAATTTGAAGAACATGTTCTGCCATATATTTAAATCTTTCTGTGAAACCAGGCAGGGTACACATTGGAATAAATAAAGTAACCTTGGTAAGGCATTCATCTTCAGTGCTTGGGCCTTAGAATACACACACACACACACATATACATACATATATATATATATATATAATTATGTATACAGAGAGAGAGAGAGAGACAGAGACAGAGACAGACAGACAATGGCTGGAAGGTCCATCTCTGAACATCCTTCCTTAACTGTGTAATCAAAGGGGGTTAGTTAAGATCCCACAACTGCTGATACCAATCTTGATCCCCAGATAACTCATCTGATCGAGGTCCCACCTCACAGGATATCTGCTCCTCAAACCTTTGGGGGGGGGGGCGCTATAGTTACAAATAAGTACCTCTGTTTTACTGCAATTCAGCTTATAACCAGAAAGGGAGGATTATTCCTCCAGCTGCCTAAACAAGGGAGGGAGGAAGGAGTCCGGCTCTGTAAGATACACGAGTCCATCATCGGCATATAAGGCCCGCTTGTGCTTGAACCCATCTAGTCGTATTCCCTTATGTTCCCATTCTTCCCAATAGATTGAGCAAGAGGTTCTATATATAATGCAAACAGCAGTGGTGATAAAAGGCACCCATCTCGTACCTCTACCCAATTTCAGAAGTCTAGAAATATGGCCATTTGTTCCAACACAGGCGGACGGTGAGTCATACAGTTTACTTAAAAGTTGTGTAAATTCTCTCAGGAACCCAAAATCGGGAAAGGACCGCTCCCAGAAAATTCAAATCAACCCTGTCAAATGCTTTTTCAGCATCGAGACTCATTAATAAAGCCGGGGTACCAGAGTTATTGATATGGTCAATGAGGTGGGTGGTCCTTCCCAAATTGTCTTGGGCCTGTCTGCCTGGTACAAACCCATTCTAGTCTAACTGTATGAGCTGGAGGAGATACTGTTGAATTCTTTTTGCCATAATGAAGGAAAGGATCTTATAGTCTGTGTTTAGCAGGAAAACTGGACGGTAAGAGGCACATCTAGAGGGGTCCTTCCACGGCTTGAGTATCGCCGATATCAGTGCTGTGGCCCAAGAGGGTGGAGCCAGACCCTCCCCACCCCCCACGGCCTCGGAGAATACTCTCAAGATGAGGGGTTGGAGATAATCCTAAAACACTTAAAAATTCCCTGGGAGCCCTTCTGTCCCTGGACATTCTCCTGTCTTCAGGGCACCCATTTCGACCTTAAATTCCTCTACAGTTAGTGGGCGCATCAGCTCTTTAGCCTGATCTGGGGATAGGGTTGGCAGTTTCAGTTTTTGTAGGAAAGTCTCTATTCTCCCTTCAGGTGGAAAGGTTCCTTTCTCATATAATTGTTCATAGAACTCCTGAAAAGTCTCGGCTATCTCAGTCGTTTTATACACCACTTTCTGGTGCCCAGGGTGCCACAGGTTCAGGATTGTGGCCCTGGCTCTTTGTGCTCTCAATCTACTGGCTAATAATCTAAATGACCCTGGGCTGCCTTCATAATACTTCTGCTTCAAAAATAATAATTTCTGTTCCACCTGATAGTCTAATAACTGTCCCATTTCCCCTTTGAGAGTCTTAAACTGCTGTGCTATTCGCCCTGGAATACTTCTGTTTTTGCATTCCCTCCAATGACCGGATTTGCTCAGTAAGGGTTTTCTTTCTCCTCTCGCTCTCTCTTTCTGTGCCACTAGCTGTATAAACCTCCCTCAGAGAACAGCCTTGGCCGCATCCCAAAGGGTGGCACACGACGTGCCTTGTCCCTCATTCTCTGCCAAGAAACGTTGATATCTATCTAGAATCTAATCTGTAACTGCCTTGTCTTTAAGCAAGGAGATATTATGTCTCCAAAAGGTGTTTCTACGGAATCCCCCTACATCCAGACGCATAAAGAGTGGGGCATGGTCCGAGAGGACGAAGTCCCCGACCCAAGTCTCCTGTACCCTAGAGACCTCGTCCCTCGGTACCAGGAAATAGTCCAGTCTGGAGTAAATATTATATGTGGCAGAAAAATAGGTATAATCCCTCTGCCTAGGATGTTGGTGACGCCAAACATCTAGGATACCCAACTCTCCCAGCAACTTATGGACCCTCCATGCCACCTGATGTGACTTTCTTCAAATCTGGGAAATCGTATCCAGGGCGGGGTTAAAAATGAGGTTTAGGTCTCCCCCACAGATCAAAACTCCCTCTGCCCATTCCTGAAGCAGGAGAAGGAAGGATCTATAATCCCGGTACAGGGTATCTGGTGGGAAGTACACTGATGCAAGTGTTATTAACTGCCCCTCAAGTTTGCCCTTCATGAGGGCATACCTACCCTCTTTATCCACCTTTACAGCCAGTTTTTCAAAATGAGACTTGTGGAATAAGCACCATAGTGCCATTACATCTACCCTTTCTATACCAGGAGGCAGCTACCTCCCTAAAACCCAATTTCAGAAACTTACTATGCTCCCTCTCAGAGAGCTGAGTTTCTTGTAGAAGCACGTATTCTGCTGCTGACTTCTTAAAGCCAGAATCTTACTGCATTTAACTGGACTTGTAAGACCATTTACATTATATGTGCATAACAACGTACCTGATTTAGCCATTATGTATTACAGAAGAATAGAATCCAACTATGGCACATTCCCCTGCTCCACCACTCAGAATCCACCACTCAGAATCCACCACTCAGAATCCATCTCCCTTCCCCTCGAAAGCAGTGCAGTAGATCTCCATCTTTAAACAGCAAATTAACTGTACAATAACCATCAATGCCAACTGGGCAACAACATATCTGATTAAGCATAAATTACTTCCTAGGTAGAAGATCCAATTTTAAAGGATCTCTGTCTGAACTCTCCTCCCCACTGTGGAAAGAGAAGTAAGAGGGTGGGAATACGCTCGCTCTCCGACTGGAGGGCTCCCCCCTAGAGCTTCAATGATGTTAAGTACTCTTAGCTCCATGCAGAGTGTGCCAGCAGTTGAGCCAGCTCTAAAAACCTTGAGCCTGAACCACCCCGACACTCCTGTTGGTAGGACACCATTAAGAAAAAAACAAAATTATTATTTAGTGAAGTTATTTCTATCACTGACATGAGAGACAGTTAGCCAATCACCCAAATGCAAAGAAATGTTGAATAAATCAGCTAAATCCCAGTCCATGGCAAGTGAGCAGCAGGAAACGTGGTCAACCCTCCTCCCCGCAAGAGCCGGTAAGCAGACCCCATAAGAGGCCCCGACTCGCCATCAGGCCCAAGCAGGGAAGCCAGATAAAAAAAGTTAATATTGTATTGCAACCAACAGGAAGCCCCACTTTTATCAGGTTAGTAAGTTCTTTGGATAACTGTGGAGACCTGGCAAGCATGGCCTCTCCTATCTCCCTTGCTGTTCCCCCTCACCCCCACCCTTTCTCCCTCTATCCTCTTTCTTTTTCACCTCGCTCCTCCTCCTCCCTTCACTGAATGTTTGCCTCATTTTATGTTACTCGTCTGCAATTTATGTTTGTACAACGATTTGTGTTGCCAATAACGCTCTGTCTAATCTGTACCTTATGATGCGGAACCTTTGTAAAAGAGCCCTGGCTCAAAGGTATTTGTAATCCTAGAACTCAATAAATAAATAAATAAATAAATGGCCACAGGCACCTTTGGCAGGACCAACCCTCAGCAGCACCCCCCCCCACCCACCGAGTGCCCTCCAGCCAAGCCCCAAGTGGCAAAAGATGTCCGCCCATAAAGGGGCACAGCCCGAAGACACCCCAGGGGCCACCAATAAAGGCCCTATGAGTCCCTTATGGTCAGCTGTTTAAGCCTCTACTCTATGTGCCACATTCAACCACTCTTAGCTCTGTCCACCCCACTGGCATTTCCAATTTACAAGGAGGACTGAACATGACGAATCCCGGAGGCCCTCAGGACTGCCCCCGCCCCTCAGTGGGAAACCCGCGTCCCCGTCCCCCCAAACCATCGACCCACGGACTGTAAAGATACCTATGGTATATTAATAACATACACATCTTGTCAAGTAAAATTAACTGTCCGTTTTTCAAATGTTCCAAATAAAACAGTCTGTCTGCTGCTTCGGGTGGGGTAGCACTGTGAGACCAATTAAACACCCTAATAAGGTCATGACATGAGTCCTGGAAGAGCCAGAAAGGGGGAAATCACAAAAGTTAAATTATTAAGAGAGATACTGCGCCTGTTCAGGTAGTTTGAGAATTTGCTGCTTCTTCCGTGGTGCCACCTTGCACCATTTCAGATTCTGCCTGTGTTGGCTCCTTGTTCAGGCCTCTCAAAGTTTTCTTGTTGCGTAGGGAGTCCCACATAGCAGAAGAGGCTGTGTTGCCTTTTGCACCTTGCCTTTTGGTTCCACCATAAGCCCAGTCTGTGGATTCCAATTGCCTGTGCTGTGGTAAATTGACCTCCTCGCCCAGGAGTTGTATGCTCAATGGGTTCAAAAAGTCCTCTGCCGCTTGCAGATTAGGGAAACATTTCAGGCCTTCGGCCAGCAGGACCGTCAGGTGGGCTGGGTACTCGACAAAGGCCCTAATGTTCTGCTGTTGCAGTTGTTCAACTACTGTGAGTACCTTTCTCCTTTGGGAGAGCAGCTGTGATGTAAAGTCATGGTCAAAATACAAATGGGTGTCCCCAAAATGAATTGCCTTTTTTGACCATGCTAGCTGTAGTATTTCCTCTTTTGCCCACCCTATAATCCAGGAAAGCAAGAAATACAGATCGTGGCTTCACCTTAGAGTCCCAAGGTTTTGGGATCAGCAATCTGTGAGCCCCAATTATGTTGACAGCTTTGTCTTTGGGGAGATTTAGGATCTCAGAGGAATGAGTCGATGAAGCTAACCATTGCGCCAGTCTCAGCGGCCTCAGGGAGCCCATGTATCCGGAGGTTGTTCCTCTGATTTCTGTTCTCTAATTCTTCAAGGTGGGCTTCAAGTTGTTGTGAATGGTAACGTAGGTCCAGAAGGGCTTTGTTGTGCACATCAGTGGTAGTTGTATAATCCGTTAGAACCTCCTCAATCTCCCCAGTCCGTTTGGTTAATGTAGTAATTTCTGAGCATTGATCTGAAACCTTTGCTTCTAGCCTTTGAAGGGTTTGATTAATTTGTTTGAGGGTTTGGCAGAGTTCTCTAGACGTAATCGTACATTCAGATTCCTCCGGAGGTGCCTCTGCTGTTTGGCTGGGTACAAGACTCGTGGATTCCAAGGTCTCCTCGCTGTTAAGTGAAGCTGCCATTTTTAAGCTTTTATTCGCTTGGTTTGAGGAATTATCCCTCCATCGGTGCTTCGGAGGCATCATGTAATCAGAAATTCTTCTTTTGGTCAACAGGATGATGAGTTTACATCTGGATGCCCGTGGATTTTAAAGTCGACTGGCGGAGCACGCTGTTTAGGCTGCCATTAGATTGCCATTAGATGGGGGTCCCAACCAGAAACCCGGCAATCAAGTCTTTTGAGGCTTTTTTGCCCATATTCTGCCCCGAAGTGAGAATGAACAAACTTGAAGTCTTGCATAAGGAATCAGTTCTTTGATGTATAGCTTGAGTGCTCTCCTAGAGTCCAGCGTGTGAAATTTCCTCTTTTTCTCGTTCTTAGGGTGAGGATAGAATGAAGGAAGGAAGGAAGGTTCAATTCTTGGTTGCAGTGGCAGGGAGACATCACCTTCGGTAAAAAAAAAGGGGCTCTGTTCGCAGGACCACCGAGTCCTGATGAAACACAGTGTATGGCTCTTTGGTCAACAAGGCTCCTATCTCAGTGATGCGTCGGGCTGAGGTGACTGCTGTAAGAAAAACAACCTTCATCGTCAGGTGGTAAAGGGATGCTTGTTTAAGAGGCTCAAAGGGGGCCTTAATAGCCAGGTTGAGTCTCCAAGATGGACGATGGGCTTGACTGGAGGACATTTCAGCGTTGCTGCTCTCAGGAATCGTCTAACATGAGGGTGAGTACCCAACGACTCCCCTGAATCCACCAGCAGAAGTGCACCCAGAACTGAAACTCAGGCCTGCAAGGTTGCCCGGCTGGAGACCCTTGTCGAAGCCTTTCTGCAGCAATTGCAGTATAGTGAGGAGAGACACCGTGTTGTCTGGTATATGGATGGATTGTAACCAGAAGAGAAATCTTCGCCATACTCTGTAACAGACCTTGGAAGTTTAAGGCCGTCTTGAGTGGATCATCATTTCAATGACAGATGGAGTATAACCTAAACTCCTTGAGAGACTCCCGCTCAATCTCCAAGCCCAGAGGGACAGACTGTGCAGACTGGGGGGCTGTACCGGGGCCCTGATGTAGTAGGTCCAGGATGGCCTGAAAGATCAGTGGAGGCTGTAGCAACATTTGAACCAATCGTGGGAACCACGGCCAATGGGGCCAGCATGGACAGATTAGGATCAGCTCTGCCTTGTACAGAATGATCTTGTGCAAAACCCTTGAGATTAGTGGGACTGGGGGAAAGGCGTATAGGAGATCGTACTGACCCCAGTTTATGGAGAAGGTGTCCTGTGCTATTACCAGCTTGTCCCTGTTTAGAGAGCAGAACTTTGAAGTTTTGTCCGCAGGCAAAAAGATCTACCTGCGGAAGGCCCCACCATGCAGTAAGGAGGTAGAAAGCGCTGTCCTTCAGTTCCCGTTTTCCTGGTAGAATGTCCTTTCGATTTAGCCAGTCTGCAGTGATGTTCTCCTAACCCAAGATGTACACGGCCGTTAGGCTTTCCAGGTGGTGCTCTGTCCACTGGAAGAGCAACAGAGTCTCTTGTAGCATCCGAGAGCTCTTTGTGCCTCCCTGGCGACTGATGTAGGCCACTGTTGTTCAACTGTGAGGATGAGAACATCCCGGTTGGAAATTTGTACTGCAAATCACTTAAGTGCCATGCAGACTGCTCGCATCTCCAGAACGTTGATGCTGCAACGTGTTTCTGCAATAACCACTTGCCCTGTGTAGAGAGCTGATCCATGTGAGCTCCCCAGCCCCGAAGACTGGTATTGGTAGTGATTCTCATCTGGTGAAGATGCCCCAGTTTGAGACCCTTCATGATGCTGGATCGCCAAGTCCACCAATGTAGAGATGCTTTCACCTGGCAAGAGATTTGTATCTGCTGGCCCAGATTGTCCCTTGACTAGGACCACTGCTGGAGAAGGTTCAACTGGAGGGGACACATGTGAATCAGTGCCCAGGGAACGGAGTCTGCCAGGGAGATCATCGTTCCTACTGTGATAGGGAGCTCTTTTTGAGGACCGACCTTTCCTTAAATCTGTTGCAACAGTTTTTCTATTTCTTAGCCTAATCTATTCTTTACAATTTCTAGTCCACAAGGTTGGCCACCTGTGGGCACCCCTCCACTTTCTTGACTAGGCTATAGTGTCCTCTTTAATTTTCCTTTCCCTCTCAGGTCCTCGTACATGGAGGTTACTGCTGTGACCTCCGAACTGATACAAAAACAAAAGGCTGTGTTCCTCATTGTTGGATTCAGTATGCAATGGCACTATGTCATAAAATACTTTAATGTATATACCTTATGTGTATAAAACTTGTAAATGGGGGGGTGCTGTTGAGCACACTCACTGAGTAGACGTGCTATGCTTTGGCTCCACTTTCTCGGCACATTTATAATCAAAAATACCTATTCTAATTAAAACCTATTAATTATATACACAGACAACTTTACAGATCTTGTCAAGAGATCACACAGATACCTGTTTTAGCTATGGTGTGTCAAAATAAAGGAGGTGGAGGAAGCTCCAAAAAAATCAACATCTCGTGGAGCAACAGGCCGCGTTACAGCCAGCAGGAGCTTCAGGGTCCACAGATCCACCATGGCAATCTTCGATGGCCTCAATGAGGGCAATACATGGAAGAGTAGAGGAAATTCTAAAAAGATTTGGGGGTGCAAGATATCAAGATCAAGCAAGCCAATAAAACGTCGACGGCTGCAGAAGCACAAGCAATTAAAGCCCTCTCCACAGCCAGTAATTTAGTAAAAGAAAACGGACAGCTCCAATGCCATCTGGAAGCCCTGGAATACGCACAACGGGCTGTAAATCTGCATCTGGTCGGTCTTCCGCAGGAGTCTGACCTGACGCTCTTTATATGAGATTGGCTCCCAAGGACTCTATAAAAGTTTCTCTGGACAATACACTGCCCTCTACAACCACTCAGGCATATAGAGTTACCCCATGGGCTGCAGCGAGGTTGCTGAGAACAATTTTAATAGTGATGGCAGATATCTATAAGAGACACTTACTTGCAGGCTGCCAGGGCTTCTCCAAATTTTCAATATGATGCCCCCGATTTATCCATTGCAACTTGCTCAGAAGGAAAAAATTCGATGGAGGGCCCATCTGAGAAGCCTAGGTTACGCACACTCACTGCTGATGCCAGCACGCCTTCGGATCCATTATGGAGGCCACACATATCAATTTTCTGATCCCCAGGAGGTGGGCACGAAGGGAGAGGCATTCGAACGGGAATTTGCTACAGCCCCACCGCCGAATGAAGAAGAAATCAGAAGACAACACAACATGATCTGGCTGGAGATTTTCAACTCTTATTTCTCACTCTCCACAAGAAAGGGGACATTGTGGATTAACCTGGACTGGGGTTCGATTTATGCTTTATAGCTCAGTTTATTTTATTTAAACACGAACACTGTATTTGGGAACAAGTTCTGAGTGGCCTAAGGAAATTGGACTACAAGTCTATATAGAGAATACTATTTAAATAGTAATTAAAATGGAGATGTTAATGATGAGTGAAATACATGTTTAACTTAGTATTACATTAATTAGTGAAGAGCCAACTTTTCTGTAAATAATCCATTGCCCCCTTATTTCAGATGGCAGGATGTTTGGTTTAGATTGTCGTGTTGCTATAAAACATGGGAATTAAGGTCCAAAGAAAGTTACACGTCTGTTAAGAAATGTATTCTCTATTAATAGATAATAGGTATTAGATATAAGCTATATTAGAATTACCACTGCATATGTGTACAGTTTGAGGTGCTTGAAAAGGAACACTAAACCTGTTGTATTATATTTTCTGTTTAGAAATGGGATAACATCAGCCTCATGGCAGATTCTAAAATATAGTGGACTACCTTTACAAAGCTAGATCACCTCAATGTTGCGAATGCAACTATTATAGATCCAGTTTGTTGGACTTTAACGAACTACCCCAACTCCTTACAATATCCACTTGCATTACTTTGGACTCTGTATTCCACTGGATGGCTCCTTATATTTAGTATTATATGCCTGGTAGGAGGTATTCACTGATGATATTGTTTTATTGTAAAACAATAAAACATAAGTACAAAACAAAACCCTGGCACTAGGTGTTTTTGATAAAGGTGAAAAGTTACCAGGGGACTGTATGAAAAAAATTAAGTTAGTTATGCTATTTAAAATGCATGTAAATTGCTGTAAACTGAACAAGTCTGAAATTTCATGGTGATTTGCATATATTCCATGATGCTTTGCATTACGGAAGTATGTGTGATGATGTATTTCTTTGAAACTTGGCTTACTGTCAATGCCCTTTGGGGTAACTCCTGATTCAGTGCTTCTGCACTGAAGTTCTTGGTCTTTAAGTTTTTTTTTTTTTTTTTTTTCCCTTTCTTATTTGAGCCGCCACCACCCAAACAAACAAGGCCTACATAGGAGAGGCTAAATCTCAACAGATAAGTTAAATCAGGGAGTCAGTAGATGCTGGCTAAGTGTAGAGGAAAGACTTTCATAGTCGGTTGCCTCAAACTGATGTACTGAAGAAGGGATATATGCCACTGCTGAAGGTTATCTGTGCTGAACTTGAAGTTCTGTATCTGGTCCATCTGTTATCCCACAACCCCTCCACATCTATGAAGACATGAGCTGGCAGGCACTGTGCCGACTGGAATTTGTTGAGAATCCTGAGGTCCCCGAACTTCGATTCTGTGAGAAAAACCTTGTTCTGTAGTGTTCTGAAGTCCACTCCTAGATGGTTCAAGGTCTGGGACGGAATTAGAGAGCTCTTTTTCTGGCTGACGATAAAGCCTAGAGAGGAGAGGCACTGCATGACCTCTGTCACTGCTTGAGCATACTGCGGGGCTTTAATTAGAATGTCATCCAGATAAGGGAAGAGCTGGATCCCTTGTTGTCTAAGAAAAGCTATCACTGTCACTAGGACCTTGAGAAGACCCTGGGGACTGTGGTCAGGCTGAAAAGGAGCGTCTAGAATTGAAGTGGCGTTCCCCCACCTTGAATATGAGGACCTGTCTGTCAGCCCTTTGGATGGGAATATGCAGACAGGTGTCTTGCAAATATATTGAGACCAAAAATCCCAGATGATGGATGAAAGGGTTTCCATCTTGAATGTTCTGCTGCGAACAAAGCTGTTCAGACATTTTAGGTCTAATACAGGCCTGAATCCTCCTGAGCGTTTTAGAATTATAAAAAATAGAGAGTAAACGCCTCTGTTCCTTTCCGAGATGGGCACTGGTTTGATTGCTCGTGCCTGAAGAAGGTCTGTGATCGCTTGAACATCACCACTTTCCTCCCGATTGTTGGATATGGGTGAGGGCATCATATGGGGTAGCAAGGGCTTCAATTCAAACTCAAAGTAACCCTCACGTGCCTTATCTAGCACCCAATTGTCGTGCTGAGTGCGGACCCATTCCTCGAAAAGTCTGCCCCCTGCTCGAGGATGGGTCCAGGATCCTCACTGAGGCTTTCTGGCGTTGCCTGCAGCATCCCGGAGCCACCTCTTCCTCCCCTGAAGCCAAGCTGGTTGCGGGAGGAGAACCAAGTTTGTCTGCCTGAAAATGTTTTTTTTGTCCCTTGAATAATTCTGGGCCCAAAATTCCTGCCTGGATCCTGAAGACCAGGACCTGTTCCTGCCCCTGGTTTGTGGCATGCGAACCTTTGCTGTTTCTCCAGATTCCTTGACCACCTCCTTTAGAGCTGATCCAAAAGAAGGCCTCCTTCATAGGGGCATTCATCAAGTGCACCTTTGAGGAGGTGTCCGCCTGCCATGCCTGTAGCCACAGGTTGCATCAAGCCGAGGTCTGGTAAAACATGGCTCTTGCTGCACATCTGACTGCCTCCTCAGACACGTCACCCAAGTAGGCAGAAGCTAGCCTCATTAACTGTAGTTGCTGCATGGTGGGTTTCTTCTTGTCTGGCTTGTCAGCAAGCTGGAATGCCAGGTCAGTGGCCCATGATAGTACAGCTTGTGCCAAGAACAGGTTGTCTGTAGCTACCTTCAGCGAGGCTGCGGCAGACTGGAATGCCTTCTTGAGAGATGCATCCACCTTCCTATCCACTGGGTCCCGCAGGGAGACCCCACACTCTGCTGGGATAACCGTTTTTTTGGTAAGGTTGGAGATTAATGGGTCAATCCTGGGACAGTCTAGCCATTTCTCCGAGTGCTTCTTGTTGAATTTTAGTAGTTTGGTGAGGTGGCGGGGGACTGGATAAATACGTTCTGGTCCCTGCCACTCTTCTTTTAGGAGATCCTCTATGGCCGGAGGTATGGGGAATGTTGTGGCCGGTTTGGAGGCCAATGCAAGTCCGAAAGCTGGCTTTGAGTGTTTAGGAGCTGGTGAGGAGGGTCCCAGGTGAATCTCCTCGGTAACCTGTTTTATAAAATAAAATCTAGGTCACCCAAGTTAAAGTTTCTGGATGGCGAGGCGTCTGAATCGGGAGTCGTCATACAGGAGTTTCCCCTCTTCTGAGGAAGAGTAACTGAACTCTGATGGGTCTGTGGACCTGTGTCGCTGGCGTTTTCCCTTGTGGGTATCTTTGGACTTGCTCCTGGATCTGGACCTCTTTCTCCTCCTGTCATGCCGCGAGGAGCGGTGGCCCTCCTCGTCGTAGGATGAAGAGGTGGTTCATTTTTGGGTGGCTTTCCTGTGTGTTCTGTGATCTGTTGACTGGTGTGCCCTATATCTGGTGACTGTGGCAGGATATCAAAGTAAGATGGGTTGAGGACAAAAGCCCTATTTAACTTTTCGATGAGATCTGGTGCTAGATCTCTGGATGAGGCATGCCATCCCTCTGAAGTGGAAGTCCGATCTGACCCCTGCGTTAGGATTTGTTGCTCCCGAGACTCTGAAATGGATGCCTCCGTGGCCTCCTCTGACCTTGTGGACGCTGCATTTTCACACTTTCAAACAGAGCGAGCCTGTGAAGGTGGCCAGCGGGGTCGGGGAGATCTGCATTTGTGGCATTTTCTGCCCCTTGAGGGCTTGACCATCTTGGGGGAGGACATGATGATGTTTGGGTCTCCCCTTGTATGTAGTATGCCAAATGGGGCCCTGTAAGAGTTCCTTTAAGGGTCTCCCCTTAGCACTCCCCCAGAAGGCAGTCAACCCCTACTGGCTAGACCACTTGTCAGGTTAGGATGGAAAAATGTGGGGGGGGACCCCTGATGTGTAGCCTGCAGGCACTGATGCTTGGCACTCAGCAGCTAGTGGATCCGTTGATGAGCAGGGCCTGGAGATGCTAGTCAACACGCCAAGAGCATTGCCCCCGATCGCCTGTGGCAGTCCTTGCTGCTTGAAACCTCTGTCGACGAGCTGGATTGCCATAGGAACCCCCGCTGGTGGAGCGCGACCGCTCTAACTTCCTCGCCTGCTCTGGATGGGGCCTATGCCTTCTACAACGCGTCCGTCGACGAGCCGAAGGACCAGGAGGCTCATCAATGGCCTAAGCTGTAGAGGCAGTCGACTTCAAAATCCACGCACGGCTCTTCAGCTGCCCAGAATATTTCCAGATCTTTTATGAGCCCCGATGCTCCCCCGAGAAAGAACTGTTTCCCCCAACGTTCCCCTGAGAAAGAACAGTCTCCAGATTGGGGTGGGGGGGCTGAAAGGGCAGCGCCGTGGGAGCTACTCAGAGCGTGGGAAAAAGGACGGGGAGCCAGTGTGTACAGCATGCATGGCTGAGACTGGAATCCCTGACGATGAAGAGAGGAAAAGCCCCGAAGACTAAAAAATCCTTGCTGTAAGCAATTAAACCTCTCTTGGGAATAATCTAATCTACACTTACAGTTTGATGTCTTCAGCTCGGTCACTCCGGTGACAGAGCCCCTGCAGAGAGCCTGCCTCCTGTCAGGCAAGAAGTAAACTGAGGGCTACAGGAAATCGAGGGGAGGTCGTAGTCTCCCTGCAGAGATCTGTATCCTTCCTGTCACGTGGTACCAGGAAGGACCTCTCAGTAGTTATGAGCCCGGAGACCAGCTTTAGGAGAGAGAGAATGTTTATTTTTCTGCAGACGTTATTGAATAGGAACAGATCATAGTTCGTCCCAAACAAGGTAGCCAGTATCCTTCCACTTCCCAACTGATTTCTACCCTTCGGTCTATGACATGCAGCAAGGGAGACCATGGGGACACCCCATTGGAATAAATTTTTTAATTTGTATTTATACAGTATGATGGCAAGTTAGTGATTAAGGCCACCACCAACTAACAAGGTCCTAGTTAGTGAATGATGGCCTTCATTAACTCGCCATTATAATGTACAAAATGCTTATAAAAAAATACACTCATTCATTTCAATGGGTGAAGTATCGCAGTCTCCCTTGCTGCAAGTCATAGCCGGAGCCGTGGACATCGGGCAAGTGGAAAGGATCGCTGGCCACCTTGTTAAAGCCAAACTACAATCTCTTTCTATTCAATAACGGGTAAAAAAATTAACAACATTTACGCAGAGGGACTAACGCAGACACAAGCTTCACTTTTATGCAAGTAATGCACTTCACTTTAAAGTGCACAAAATCACTTTAAAGCAGCTACATCTGATTCTAATCCTTCTTGCAGTGAGGCTGGCCAGTGCTACAACGGCTGAACCATGCACAGATTAATTGCCTTGTACTACTGGTGAGAAAACTTGCTAAGAACACTTGTCTATTTACAGATTCTGTCTGTAAGCTTCATCAAATGAAGGTGTGGAAACTAGAAATATACATACTGATGACATGCACTGTAGAAAATTATGTTCAACTACTGCAGAGTTTGAAAGGCAGAAACTCATAAATGATGTCAATAATTCCTCATTCATCTCCGTTCTCTGCAATGAACCAACTGATACTTCGGTTACTGAAGAATTAATCATTTACTTACAATATGCGTCCAAAGGGGTGATGAATAAATCGAAATTTAAATACCAGTAAATTTTCTTTCTCCGACAGCTGTTCTCTGGGCTTCCTCACTCCTGGGCTGCACCTCCTGATATTGACACACAGGCAGGAATCAGACCTCTGCAGCAGGGGACATCCATCCCTCCACTTCCTGTCTCCCTCAGTTCTTCCTAAAGCAGTCCAATGTGGCAATACTACAAGAACTTGGAAACAGAAAACAAGAATGTTAAGGCATATCTATATACATTCTGGGAGGGAATCCGAAGCCCGGAGACCAGCCGGAGAAAGAAAATTTAGAGGTATTTAAATTTCAATTTCTCTTTCCTAAGCTGGTCTCCAAGCTTCCTTATTCCTGGGATATACAAAAGCAGTACGTCCCCAGATGTCCCAGGTGGGAAGAATGCCAGGAGCCCTTAAGGATCCACCACCACTTGAAGCACTCTGTGATACAAGGATGCCTCATCTGATGGCATCGCTTCCAGCAAATAAAATGTTGAAAATGTGTGAATGAATTATCAAGTGGCCACACTGCATAAGTGTGCTGTTAATGCTTCTCTGAAGTACGCCCACGAAGGGGCCATAGCTCTGGTGGAATGGGCTCTCCCTGGGCCAGGCAAGTTACTCTGGCCTGATTATAAGCCATGAAGTGGCTGACAGAATCAGTCTGGCTATCGAGCCTTTTGAATCCTTGTTACCCATAATTTAGGCCCATAGCTGACATGAACAACCTTGAGGTTTTCTGAATAGCTTCTCTCTCAATATACATTTTCGCTGGGGCAGGCTGGATGGGCCTTGAGGTCCCATCCTCAACCTCCATGTCTATGTTTCTATCACACCTCCCAGGACTAGAGGATGCAATTCCCTTTCCTTATTGCTTTTGGAGAGGGGCAGAAGAAAGGAAGAATGAACCCTGATTGTAATGGAAGGAAGCATAACTCTGGCAAAAACCTGGAACTGTTCGTGCCTGATGAAAAACTGTGTATGGCTCTTGGGTAAGCAATGCCTTTAGTCTGCTGATCCTCCTAGATGAAGCAATAGCTATGAGAAAAAGGTGACCTTTATCTTGAAACGCTTTGTGGACATCTCCTTGATAGGCCCTAAGGGGGCCTTGGCCACAGCCTTGAGAACCGCAGCTTTGGTGGGTTGGAAGGCATCTTAATGTTGCTGTCTTTAGAAATCTACAGGCATGGGTATTTGAATCAAACGATTCTCCTGAATCAGTCAACAAGAGTGCCCCCAGTGGGAAAACCTGAACTTGTAATGTGGCTGGTTGCAGTCCTTTGTCCATCCATCTGAAAGGAACTGCAGTCGAACAGGCAATTATATTGGATAGTTCTACATGTGTTTTGAATGAAGCCAGAACCAACATTTTCTCCAGATTCAATAATACACTTTGGAGGAAGAAGAGAGACAAGTTCCCCATCATGTCA
Source organism: Neoceratodus forsteri (assembly GCA_016271365.2). NCBI lineage: Eukaryota > Metazoa > Chordata > Ceratodontiformes > Ceratodontidae > Neoceratodus > Neoceratodus forsteri. The sequence continues at coordinate 19,621,173 of JADMNL010000039.1, read as the reverse complement.
ACCACAGGAGCTGTGTAGTCGAGCTCTTTGAAAGTTTTTCCCTCTCAATCTCCAGGCCTAGAGAGAGAAGTTGTTTATATGGTATGCCAAGCCAGACTTGATGGAGAATGCTCAGGCTGAACTTGAATGTTAGACATGGTCACCTTGACAGACGAATGATAATCAGGAACTATGTGTGGAAAAGCCATAAGTGGCAGACTCGAATCATGACTGTCCCGTCCCAAACCACTTTGTGAAGGACTCTCGATAGAAGCGGTATTGGAGGAAAGGCATACAGGAGACCAAACTCATCCCAGTTTGGGGGTGGGGGGGGAGGTGTCCTGAGCCACCGCTGGTTCATCCTTGGCCAGGGAGTAGAATAGCTTTACCTTGGAGAACCGCCAGCAGGCGAAAGATCTGTCTGAGGATTGCCCCATGTCAAGATGTACGAAGCACTATCCTTCAGCTCCCATTCCCCTGGTCGACCAACCTTGCAACTAAGCTAGTCTGCCATGTCGTTTACCCGTCCTGGTATACACATCGCTCAGTGGTAATCGGCCCACTGAAAGAGATGGATCTATTTAGCATTTTGAGCTTTTGTTCTGCCTTGATGGTTGGTGTGTGCGTCTGACAGATCATCGCTGGACTACTGTTCACAGGTCGGAACATTTATGCTATACCTTGTGCCTCTAACAGCGACCACCTGCCCGGTGCCAACAGCTGATGCAGGTGTGCCATCCCCAGCTCCAGAGGCATGCATTGGTCGCGATTCAGATTTGGTGGGGATGGCCTAACTTGCAACCCTTCATGACCTCTGTCCTCTAAGACCGTCACTGGAGGGAGGGTTTACTCTGTCTCAATGAGCTGTAGGAAAAGATAAGCAGGAAGCTGAGGAGATAAACCTTGATGAGCTTTAGCCGAATCCGAAATTTAGCTTTTGGGGAATCTTGGGTCATGATGTCTGCTCCCAGAAAGATCAAGGTCTGTTTTGCAAATAGGGAACTCTTTCTCCAGCTGATGAGGAAAACGTGCACCGGCAGGTACCAGACCACCTCTGCCACTGCTTGCAATGTTCAATTGAGCTGTGGGGCCTTTATGTGGACTATGACCAGTACTAGCACCTTCAATTCTGTCCGTGGGTCTGAGGAAGACCCCAATGGCAGAGTCTGAACTGAAGTACTGCTCTGCAACTCTGAACCCGAGATTGTGCGTATGACGTTACTGAGTGGGAAAGGTAAATGGGCATCTTGCAGATCTGTGGATGCCAGAGAAAACCCCTTTCTGCGATTCCCTGATTGATGACAAGGTTTGCACCCCGTAGGGTTTGCTGCAGACAAACCTATTCAAGAATTCGAGAACTAGGACTGGCCTGAATCCCCCATGTGTTTTGGCACGATGAAAAATGGAAACTAGCCAATTTGCAGTAATCCCGTAATGGACTGTAGCGTTGCCGGTCTTTCACATGGGCTGCCAGTGATGGTGGAGGGCACCAGATGAAGTAGTGGGGGCTTGTATTAGCTGCTGATGTCTATGACCCCTCTGTCTGACAAGGTTTGGGCCCATTCCGCGAGAATTTTTAGAAACCTGCCCCCCTACTGGGAGCTTATTGTAACCTAGGTAATGCAAAAAGCGTCTGGGGCCTGAGGATGAAGACTGGCCCCTGCCTCTTGATGTGGGATGTGCACCATGGTATCTCCTCGTAATCCCTCACTACCTCCTCAAGGGCTGAGCCAAACAGGAGATTACCTACATTGGGCGAGTTAACTGACTGTCTCTTGTAGAGGCGGTTGTCAGACCCAAAGCCAGGGGCTGCATCGAGCCGAAGCTGGATATGTGATCCGCACCCGACCACCTCCCCAATAACAGTAGCTGATGAAGAATAGGTCTGTTCCTCCCTGGGTCACTTACAGACAAATAAAAAGCTAAAATTGGGATCCCAGTGGAGCTTTCTCTGGTTGTCGGCCCGAGATGTTGATGCTTGGAGGACCCAGTTGAAAGAGGCATTCACATCCTTATGCACTGGGTCTAGGACGACCAACTTCTTTGTCAGATTTGAAATTGGAGGGTCGATGCTGGGGCAGTCTAACCACTTTTTAGATTGCTTCTTGTCAGACTTGAGAAGCTTAGAAATCTGCCAGGCCACCGGACAGGTGCATTCTGGACTTTGTCATTCTTCCACAGCAAGTCCCCAATGGCTGGGGAATATAGAAGGTTGAGGCCGGTTTGTTGCAGCTGTAAAGTGAAAGCCTGTTTCGGCCGAGTAGGAGCCTAAGGAGCAGATTTTTTTTTTTTTTTTTTTTTTTTTAAACACCTTACGAAAAAGACTGAGGGCCTCCAGGCCAAAGATTCTGAACAGTTAGCCTTAGGGAACTCTTTCTCCTCGATAGTCAGAAAATAAACACCATGAACTGAGGACTAAGGAATCCGAGGGGACGCTCCCTGCGACACTAATGAGAGGACTACTGCTCCTCTTCCAATGAGGATGGGGCTTTCTTTTGCCTTCTTGTGCGGTCTCCCCTCTGGAAACCCCGGAGGTTGCCCATGAGGAATGCTCGGTCCAGGGCAGAGGCCCCGATTTACCTGTCAAGGAGGCCTAGAGCCAGAGAAGATCAGTCTAAGTCGAGGAAGGGGCCACCTCCTTTGAGCCCTTGGCATTCGCAGATGACGCCTTCTTACTTCTTAGGCAAGTCGACCCTGCAAAAGGATTAGAAGTGGGGACGAATCCTCGCTGGCAGGGTTTTTTTTTTTTTCACCCCTGGAAGGTTTGGACCTGTTCCTCTTTTAAAACAGTGTACCCCTTCTCCCTGGAGGTTGAAGTGGCATGAAATGCTGCTGGCCCTTTAAGGGCAAAACGCTGAGCTGCCCCTGAAAGGTTTGGACCTGTTCCTCTTTAAACAGCGAACCCTCCCTGGAGGTTGAAGTGGCATGAATGCTGTTGGCCCTTTAAGGGCAAAACTCTGAGCTGCATGGATTGTTGCTAACCAGTACTTATACTGAAAAGATCCATCTAGTCTCTGGGGCCTGAGCCTGATGTTTGGGGAGAAACGGACGCCTGAACTTGTTGGTCCCTTTAAAGGAGGGGGATCCCCAAGTGCTGTGCCCTTCATTCAGTAGGGATGCCTGCTCATTTTGTAGCCCTAAGCGCTGTGCTCTGCGAACTGCAGGAATGCCCTTTCGGTGCTACTGGTTATCCTAAGCGCTCCTCGATGAGGGAATCCTTCCAGCGTTACAGCCCAGCTGACAACTGGGACCACTGCTGAACGTCGACGAGTGGACTGGCTCTCCCTGAGCACCCTTCATCGGCTACAGCCTGGCGCCTTCCAACGCCATCGAGGAGAGGCCATGCGCCTACTCCACGCCAATGAGAGAGTTGACCGCCCCTGCCTGAATCTGCGGAGCGATCAACGAGCGACTGGTATTTTTCCTGCCGCCATCGCTAGACATACACTGTCTCTCAGGAAGCACGCCAGTGCTTAACTTTGGGTCCCCTAGCCTTGCAACTCGCTACCAGAATCTGCATCACGGAGCTGCACATCAACAAGCGACTGATAATTTCCTCAAGTCATTGTCGCTAAACAGGCACGCAACTCTGAAAACCCTTCAGTACTTAAATTAGGGGTTCCCTAGCCCAGAGGGTTAATGAACGAGCACTCCAGTGCTTAAATTAGGGCCCTCCTAGCCTTGAGGCTTACAAAATGTCCGTTGGTGGGGTCCAAAATCACGGAAACACCAGTGAGCCATTAGCCTTGAGGCTTACAAATGTCCGTTGTGGGGAAAAGAGGAAACACTAGTGAGCGCTGATAAGTGGGGGCAGTCTGTGCAGATTGCATGGCTGAAACTGGGTCCCCTCCATGGAGCCTTTCCAAATCATTCCTAGTAATCCAAGAAATACACTTGCTTGTAGAATAAAATGTATAACTTACAGTCTTCTTCAGCCCTGCCACGTGTGACAGGGCTCTGATGCAGAGTACCTGCTTCACTGAAGGCAAGAAATAAACTGAGGGAGGCAGGAAGTGGAGGGATGGAGGTCCCCTGCTGCAGAGGTCTGATTCCTGCCTGTGTGTCAGTATCAGGAGGTGCAGCCCAGGAGTAAGGAAGCCAGGAGACCAGCTTAGAGAGAGAACAGAGGATAATATAGGGTCTTTGATTAATAACCACGCTGTAAAGATTGGATGTTGCCATGACAGTACTATAAACCCTCAAGCGCCGCAGTCGAGAGGTTTTCAGATGTCATGGCAATCTCGAGAAGTGTTTTCAGCTTGGATACGATGTTAAACCGAGGTCCTATCTGCCTGTTCTGGTGGATGTTAAAGATCCTATGACACTTTTCGAAAAGAGTAGGGGAATTTTTATTGAAAGGACTTCAAACAGAAAATAAAACAAAACATATAACCATATAAACAGTACACTTTTCTCAAATGTTACATCAATTTACCAGTTGATAAATACCTGAAATTTAATACAATGCTTTATAATCCATGCAACCTACTCTCCATATGATAATCTAGGGGGGTTTAGCCCAATGTTCACAATTTATCCGTAATAACTTCTGTTTCTCCTCTGTATGATACTTGGCATCTAAGTTTTTCAGTTTCTGAATTGCAACACCGAGGTTTTACATCATTTCAGCATAAGTTATCAGTATTTGCTGTGAGAGCCACATGCAGTGAAACTGTCATATATAATACGTTATCATAGCAAATATGATGTAAATTGTTTCTGGGTGATATTTCCTTATACCTTTTCCTAATTTCCCCCAAATTAGTAAATGATATGACAGGTTAGAAAAAAGGCGTTCTCCCCATTCTCTGGCTAAGTAATCCCCAAATCCTTTAGCATATTCACAACCCAAAAATAAATGAAATTACTGATCTTCCTATTGCTCTGTATTGGTAATGTAGAAATCAACCCTGGACCTCTTGAAAGCATCATCTCTCCCTCAGACCTATCCTCAATTAAAGGCCTCAGTTTCCTGCATATTAATGTATGCAGTCTGTTGAAAAATTTACATTGCTACAATCCTGGGTTGCCCATACCTTGCCAGACTTTCTTGTGATAACTGAGACATGGCTCAAGACCACCACAATGGACAGGGAAGTTAACCTACCTAACTATCAGCTATTCAAAGCTGATCGCCAAACAAGGAGGCGGAGTAGCCATATATGTAAAAGCTGGTTTAGTTGTATCCTGTACTGCTGCAACATCTATGCCCAAGGAATTTGAGTGTATCTCTAAAAGTCTCTCTCCCAATACAGCAGCTTTCCATTTAATTGGATGCTACAGACCCCCTCTGCTGAACACAAGCTCTTATCCCACCTGGAAACCTGGTCAAGTCCTGTACTGAAGAAGTCATTATCATAGGGACCTGAATTTCAACTGGCTCACCCAGGCAGCTACACCTCTGGTATCATTCTGTGACACCTATGGGCTCACACAGTTAATTAATGAACCAACAAGACTAAATGCAAGGAATAGTAGTAACAGTACTCTACTTGACATCATACTAGTGAGTAAACCACATCTATTCACACATGCTGGAGTGCTCATGCAACATAAGTGACCACTGCCCCATCGCAGGGGTAAGATCCAACAGCATTAAAACAGATCCTGCAAAATTCTCATGAGGAGATCCAAGAAAAACATCAATATTGAAGGATATCTGCATGATCTAGCCTACTCTCCACACTGGCAAAAGTTCTATCTTGCACATTCTGTAGAAAAAGCTCAGCAGGTGCTAAATAGCATTATATTAAATGCCCTTAACACCCATGCCCCAATCTCTAGTATCCGAATAAAAACAAATCCTGTCGCTGGTTTTCAGCTGACCTCAAAGCTGCACTGCTGGAGAGAGATAAACTTTGGAAAGTAGCAAGAAAAACTAAGAATATCATGGACTGGATGATCTTTAGGAAAGCCAGGAATAAATGCACTAGGAAAGTTAGGGATGCAAAGGCTGCCTACTACCTGGCCCAGCTCGACTCCTCCTACCATAATACTGCTAGATTTTGGGGCACCATCAAGGAGATGATGGGCCAGGATGTCAACAACCCCCTTCCAACCCATTTACACAGTAACTATGGCCCCATTACTGGCACATTGGAAATCCTGGATGCATTCAACAACCACTTCACAACAGCTGGCCTTGCCTTTGACTCCTCCCCAGCTAACCTATTAAGGGATCATTTAAGCTCCCACTATACTGGTGAACAAAGAGCTGACCTCCTTTAGCTTCAAACCTATACTGTTGAAACAAGTTGAGGATCTATTATGGCATCTAGATACCAAAAAAGTGCAGGAGCAGATCTTCTGGACCCATTCTTTCTAAAGATTGCATGTCATGTGCTTGTAGTCCCCTAACTCACCTCTTTAACCTTTCCTAAACTCTGGCTCTATTCCCACGCTGTGGAAGACAGCTCAAGTGGTCCCCTTCTAAAATCAGGGGACCCTATGGATCTTAATAACTACAGGCCCATTTCCATCCTACCTGTGTTATCCAAGATGCTGGAGAAATTAGTGAGTATTCAGTTAAGGGAATATCTGGACAATGCTAATCTATTAAATCCAGCTCAATCTGGATTCAGGCCAAACATAGCACTATCACTGCATTAGCCAAGGTCACCAATGATTGGCAAACCGAACTGGATAAAAAGAACAATGTCTGTGCAGTATTCCTGGACCTGAGCAAAGCATTCGACACTGTGGACCATGAACTGCTATTCTCATCCCTACACTCCACTGGCCTAGATCCATCCTCCCTTAAGTGGTTCAGATGCTACCTCTCCGGTAGATCACAGCAGGTAAAAACTGAAGGTGACCTCTCCCCATTAAGACCACTGTCAAGAGGAGTCCCCCAAGGCTCTATTCTGGGTCCTATCCTTTTTGCCATTTATATAAATAAAATTGATTCAACCCTTACCAAGTCCTCAGTACATCTCTTTGCTGATGACACTGTACTGTATGTCAGCAACCCTTCACCTAAAGTTGCTCATGAAATCCTACAAGCAGAATTCTCCCTGTTACATCAACAGCTTCTCGAAAAAAAGCTTCTGCTAAATGCAAAGAAAACTAAAGCAATGATGTTCACAACCCAAAACTCCACCAACGCATCCTCTTCAATCAGTCTCCCCCAGATATGCACTATACTTGGAGAAAATCTGGAGTATGTTGAAAATTTCAAATACCTAGGTGTGTGGATTGACAACAGACTTGACTTTACTCAGCATCTAGAACAACTGCTGAAAAGCTTTGCCTAAGGCTTGGCCTCCACTACAGATTAAAACCCTTCCTTAATAGAGATTCAAAGATGAGATTAGTCCAGGCCATCTTTCTATCAGTCATTGACTCACGCAGACTTCCTCTATAGTCACTGCTCCACCCCTACCTTCAAAAGTTGGATACCTTATACCATAGAGCAATAAGGTTCATTACAGACCTGCCATATAATACTCACCATTGTTCTCTCTATGATTCAGTTGGATGGGTTTCCCTTCATGTCAGGAGGAGCAGAAATGCAGCTCTATGGATCTACAGAGCTTTATCAAAAAACTCCCAAGCTATATCCTGGACTGCTTCAACCTGACCACTCCCAGCTCCTATGCCCTAAGAAGCAACAATATCATCCTGCTCAAATTGCCCAAAGTCAACACCAAAATAGGGAGGGCAGCAATCAGCTACTCTCTAGCCATAGCATGGAACACCCTACAAAAATCCTAAAACTGTCCATTATCATTCCATTTACATCCTTCAAGCAGCACTGTACAGCCTTCTTCACAGAGAAATGCAGTTGCTACTGCTAGATAGAATAGTCATCCCACAAAACCTTATTCCAATCACATATGGCATATTCCTTCCAGCCAGACACCGCCAGTATATGGCACCCAATATTCCCTTCACCATCCTTGTACTCATTATGTGAGTGACTGTCATGGCCCTCATTGTGAGATATGTATTGTACATATTGTAGATGTTAGTTTAACTTTCTCTTGCCAAGCTTTAACATGTGAATTCTCTGTGTATTATTGTGTTATAAATAACATTTTCTTGTTTCTGTATGTATAACTGTCTCATAAGTACGTGATGTAATTGCTGTGCACCAACTCGAACCTTGACCTTATCAGGTCCATCTTGTAAATGAGCCTTGCTCAATGATGATCGCCTGAATAAATAAAGATTTGATTGATTGACTGATTGAAATGCTCCTGAGTTTCTAATAACTGCACACATGGTTGTCTCAAGCAATACCTGTCTGTAATCTGCTTGTGCTTGTTGTTTCTCACTCCTAATTTACCATGTAAATTAAGCCATGCTGTGTCCCACACAAATTCTGGCATTCTCTGTGACTTCAACATGCTTAAGTTAAAACTCAGTCTATTCTCTGGACATTCCCCCCAAGGCGATACTCTCATTATCTTCTTTTAAAATGTGGGAGTACAATTCCTTTCTAGATGAAAGCTGCACCTTTTCCTTAGAAATGCTCCATTTAATCATATTTTTTTTATTATATCTACCCCATAAGCTGGAATGCCAATAATTATATGAAGAGAACCAGATTTTTTATTATCCCAGACTATTAGGCAAGGATCTAACCATCTCTTGACTTGATCTTGCCATATCTTTTGTCCTGGACGAATTACTCTTCCTATATTATAAACTATAAATGAAAGCCACTAGGTTTACCATATTGAGACCCATCCCCCATCTCTCTATATGTAATCACTGTTTTTATTGGATTCAGCCTATTTCCCTGTAATACTTGAAAAAAATACACTATACAATGGAACCAACATATTTTGCGAAAGAGGAAAGACATAACTAATGTACAAAAAGATTGGAATTAATAAGGTCTTGATCAAAAGTACTTTTTTTTTTGTTTGTTTTTAAGAAATGTTGTCCTTCCAGAAGAAACCATCCTGTTTGCCCTTTGCAACCCTAGTTCCCAATTCTGCTTCCATATTTTCCCTCCAAACTGGAGCCCTAATATAGTGATGGTGCCATTATTCAATTGAATTCCTGAATAGCATCCACTCTCTGGAACAGGAGTGTTGTCCAAAACTACCCCTGTGCTCTTTGAGAAGTTTATCCTTGAGTCTGACCAATCTGCAAAGTCCTGGCAAATCTGTGTCAAAGACTCTTCCTTTGTACGAGGGTCTATGCATATAAACCAAATCATCTGCATAAGCCAGCATTTTCAAAGCAGGCAACACTGGACTCAACCTTAACCCCAATATTTGTGGACCGAGTTCTTTTTTTCTTAAAAAACACATCAATACAAAATACATATAACAGAGGGCTAAGTGGGCATCATTGGCAGACCCCTTTGACCTTAATCTCTTTACCTACCCATCCATTAATATTAGGAATTAGGAAGCCTTTGCTGTATATTATCTGAATCCATCTAATAAACTCCTCAGGAATGCCATATGCCTTAAGAGGTTTATACATAAACTGATGAGATACTCTATCAAAGGCTTTGTCTTGATCGATTCCTAAAATGTAACCCTGTAACTTATCAACCCTTGCTCTATGGAATACTTCCATAAACATAATTAGATTATCTGCTTGTTTTCTGTTTGGTATTGCACAAGTCTGATTAGGACTTATAATTTTATCTGCCACCATAGCATGCTCAGTATTTTAAAATCTGTATTTAAGAGGCTCAAAGGTCTCCACTTTTTCAAACTGTCTCTCACCTCTTTTAAACAGCAGTATAAGAGATGCTTGATACACTGATTTAGCAAGAGTGCCTTCATGTAGCATAGAGTTAAATACTACCTCTAGAACTGGCACTAAGTCTTCTGAGAATACTTTATAGAATTCTGCCACTATTCCATCAGGCACAGAAGCAGAATCGCTTCTCAGTCCCTTCATTGCATTCTGCATCTCAGAATTTACTACAGGACTGGATAAAAAGGTGCAGTCACCATCATCTAGTTTAGGTAAATCCTAAAATATGCCATCCCCTTCAGAAATATGGGGGGGCATGTTCAAAGATTCTTGGGAAATGTATATCTACCTGTGCCAGTATCTCCATGAGGGATGTAACTGTCTGGCCAGTCTGTTTTTAAATTAGTAAGAATTCTATGTTCTATCCTATTCTTAGAAAATGGGCTTTTTATTTGGAGGCATCTGATTGGCTGGTACCCATTCCTCAGGGGTACATTAACTTTCAATAGATGCCCACCAAATAAAAAGTCCCAGTGTAAACCTGCCTCATGCCAAGCCAAATATCCTTGTGCCCAGCTGACTTCAGCATTGGCTGAGCAACTGGGCACACAATTTGAAACTGCCGCCATTTTTTTTTTACCAGCTAGCGAGAGAAACCAAGTATCCCCCCCCCACACACACACACACACATCGAGAACCAGGATGTACAAAAAACTATCACATACACTGCACTTGTAAAGCATTTTATTTCCTTTTTCTTAGTTATTTAACAGCATTGTACATCACGTCGTTCCTGACTGCTTGCCCATACTCAAAGCCTCCTGCTTTATTGTAACCCCGTGCGCCAGTTGTGAAGGTAACAAGGACCGAAGTAAAACAAAACAAAAAGAAAACAGAAACAATCCAGTAATTATGACAGGCAATGAGGACTGGAGAACTTTAAAATGCAGCCTGAACAACTGCCTCCCATGCAGCACTCTCACTAACAGCTTTTCCTTCATTTTCTTGTCCGCTAAAAAAACTTCACTGACCGAGAGTTGCCAACTGAGGTAACGCGACAGCACTGTATGTACGAGCGGTGGTATTTTTATTACCTCCCGGCCGCCTGTCTGTTATACTTGCCCTCGCTTCCCGCCCCACGCCGCACTCTCACTAACAGCGCTTTTCCTTCCACATTTTCTTGTCCGCTAAAAACTTCACTGACCTGCAGAGTTGCCAGCTACGGAAATTGAAAGTACCGCTCCTCTCAGTTATAGCGCCATCAGTGCTTCCAGTTCCAACCAGCTTTTCTTTATTTTATTTTTTTTTTTTTACTGCAACATCTCCCATAGGACAAAACTCCTTACCATCTTCCCCATAAAAATCATTCCTATGCAGGCGGAGGAACTATTTTATTACAAAACTTAATATACTCACTTTTTTATTAATAATTTTCCATCAAACTTAGGTTTTTACAGTGCCCATTTCTAAGCGCAATAATGCCCTCCAGGTTAGTGAATGGGACAGGACCGAGCCAAGGGCTATAAGGCCCTCCACCTGCGCAAGGCCGGGCCTCATTACGCCTTGGCCGGTCCGTATTGCCTAATACTGACACCCTGTCGGGCATTATTGCTTACTTACACTCTTTAAAAGGATCCATAGAACTTTTCTTCATCTTGGTTCCAAATCTCATCTCTTGATCCAAAGTTTTAAGCTCTGTCATATTGGTATATGTACATCTGCTTTTTACTCCCTAAATTAAGTCTTAAACTTTCCACTAGAGAAATCAGATTTTGTAGTTCAGCTCTTAACTGTAAGTATTTATAACCTTTTTAGATGTATTTTGAAAAAATACTCTCCACGCAGTTTTAGTGTCCTCCCACCATGTGATGGCGTTATCATATAGGGCAACCACAGACAATATTGCCAACCATTCTTGTTTCCAAATTTTCTTTATGTGTTCATCGGCCAACACAGAGTTATTTAACCTCCACGAGCTTTTCCTGCATCTTGGAGAACAATCCCAGGAAATCTTTATCATTATGGATAAATGGTCAGTAAATTCTCTAACCTGCAACTTAACCTCAGAAATAACTAATATTTGAGAAACAAAAATAAAATCTGTCCTGGTGGATAAATTCCCCTTAAAAAAGGTATTACCTCCAGTGGGGCATCTACTTCTATAGGAATCTATGAGTTTTGCATCAGAGATTATTCTATTTAAGGCCGTGGTGTCAAAATATTTTCTCTGTTTTCAACCCCCTATCTGCCTTGCCCAGTCCACAATTAAAGTCCCCAGCCCAAATCATCATCCTAGAAGTAAATAAATACGGCTGTACTTTCTTAAAAAGAGCTATTCCAAGTGCTTTAGTTTGTGGACCACAGATGTTAATTACTCTAAACCTTTCAGAGAAAAAACAAATATCTAGCATAAGGGGTCCTCCCTGGTTCTATGTCTACTAATTTGGAGACTCTCAAGTTGGCACTATTTAATAAAATTCCTACCCCATCACATGCCTCTAGCCCTACTGACCAAAATGCAGGTCCTTTCATCCAGATCCTTGTGGCTGTTTGTAGTTCAGAGGTTGTTTTAATTCTAATATTCTGAATACATGATATTTTTACCCTGCCCCAGTGTACTTAGTACCGTAATCATTTTTTTGTGACTTCTGATACTGTTTACATTAAAACATACTAAAAGCCAGCAGAATAGTCCTAACGGTCTTTCGTGTCTGCTCGGTAGCCAGCCCCTTAAGGGGCGCTCGCTCCTCCACCCCCCCCAGCCCCCGAGAGGGTCCTCTTAGGCTTCAGTATAGCCCTCCACTGTGCCCTCCTCCACTAGACTCCCTGGCAGTACATTCCATGGCCCCAACACCCTCTTGGTGAAGTAATGCCTTCTACAATCTCCCCTGTAGTTTCCCCCTCCAGCTTCCACCATGCCCCCTGGTTGTGCCCTATCTTTAGGCTGAACATTTTTCTTGTTCTGCCCCATTTATCCCTTTCACATATTTGAAGACCTCTATCATGTCCCCCACCCCATCTCTCCTCTCCTCCAGCGAGTACAACCCAAGGACTTACAGCCTTTCCTCATAGGGCCTTCCACTCATGCCCCCAAATCATCCTGGTTACCCTCCTCTGAACCCTCTCCAGCAGTGCTATGTCCTGCCCAAGGTGAGGTCTCCAGAACTGCACGAGTACTCAAGATGCAGCCTGACCAAGGCATTATACAGAGGAAGTATCACCTCCCTCCTCCTGGACGAATTCCTCAGGCTATGCAGCCCAGAATCCTGTTTTCCTTTGTCGCAGATCTTCCACAGTTTTCAGTGTTATTCATTTTGGAATCTACCACCACTTCCAGGTCCCTTTCACTCGTGGCTTGCAGGGAGACCCCTCCCAGGGTGTATACATAACCAGGGTTTCTGACCCCAGATGCAGCACCCTAAACTTTCCTGGATTAAACCTCAGTCCCTACCTTCTTGACCAATCCTCCAGGGTATCCAGATCCTCTGGACTTTCTCTCCCTTCCTTCCTCCCTCCCAGTCTGCCAGTGCTCCCAGTTTCAAGTCATCCGCAAAAAGACTCATCCTACTCCTAACCCCCTTCCCTATATCGGAGACATAGGCACTGAACAGGAGTGGCCCCAGTACCGAACATTGGGGAACCCCACTGAAGACCTTCCTAGGCAAGAAGACTATCCCCCCAACCACTACCTTCTGTGTTCTTTCCATTAGCCAGTTTTCTACCCATCAAAGCAACTGTCCTTCCACCCCATCCCCCCCAAATTTGTCAACAACCCATTGTGGGGTACTGAGTCAAACATCTTACTGAAATCCAGATATAGGACGTCCACAGGTCTTTGTCGGTCCAGGGTCCCTGTCACCCAGTCGTAAAAATCTATTAGGTTGGTCTGACACGATCTCCCTGGGACAAAACCATACTGTTTGTCATCAACGTGCCCCAACCTTTCCAGTTGCCTCCCGAGCTTCTCCTTGATGAAGCCCTCCATTAGTCTGCCTACCACAGACGATGGGCTGACAGGTCTATAATTTCCCCATCTCCTCCCTAGACCCCCCCCCCTTTGTGGATAGGCACATGAGCCACCCTCCAGTCTTGAGGCACCCATCCTGTCGGCAGAGAGGCGTTGAAAAGTGCAGCTAGCAGAGCTGCTAGTTCGTCCGCCAGTTCCTTCAGAACCCTCGGATACAGCCCATCCGGTCCCGCTGCCTTATCAGTTTTCAGCGCCCGAAGGGCCTCCCTCACTCTGTCCTCTGTGATTTCACATTGACCAAGATGATATTAAGTGAAACCATGTGTAAAAATTATTCCAAATAGTTAAGTTTTAAGAGTCTAATCAAGACATTTTGCTCCATCTCCTTCTCCTGGTCCTTTGAGAAATGAGTCTCCCCAGCCCCACCTTCAGTATCCGATGCAACCTCTGTAGTAGCTGAGGGTACTGATGAATCATCAGAACACTCTCCCCTGTGTCTTCATCTGATTTATCTGAAGCTAGAGCTGAATACGGATTCCCTTTCTTCCACATTTCTTTCCTAGATTCCTTCTCTTTCTTGTTCTCTAGGGTATTACCAGATACTGATCTCCCTGACTCGTTTCATTTCTTTGCAGTTACCCGTGTAAACTTTTCCTCCTGCCTAGGCGGGGCATTTCTTTTTTTCCTACCCTGCACCTTCAGTATTAGATTCTACTGCAGTGGGCTTGTGCTCTTCCTGAATATTTTTGGAGGTGGAAAGTTGTTGTACTAATTCTCCAGACTGATTATCTTCCCTGTCAACCAGTTGGTCCTCTTTACATTATGGCTGCCTGGTATTAGAGGAGTCTGCATTAGCTGTGGCTGCCACTTTCTGTGCCTGGATTTGCTGTGCTTTATTAATCAAACCTTCTTGGCATGGACGATCCTCATGGTTATGTGAGGCCCAGGGGCATTTCCCATATCTGTAACCTGTGTGCTCACACAAATTACATTTAAACAAATTAACACGAGGCAGAAGTGTCTCCATATTCCAAACACTAACTACACCTAGGTGTATCACATGCCGAACTTGGGTGAGTTCGTGACCCACACCTGAAACAAGATTTTAGCTGACCTATGTAAAATAGAACCCCTCTATCTTTCCCTAAAAGGAAACAAAAAAAAAAAAAGAGCTTGGTAGGTGAACAGGGAGGGCCATTACTGGTTGAGTGCAGCTTCACTTCAACTTTCCAGAGAAGGGGAATTTCCCGTGCCCTAGCCAAATTTCCCTGATTCACTGAAAATACCAACAGCTCACTGTGGTTCAAGGTCAGTTGGTATTTCATCTGTATCCCCGGGCGGGCCTGAAAATAGGCAGAATCTGCCTAGTGCACTTACCCGTCAACAAAAAATAAATATTTTATAGTGTATGGGCTACCAAGATTGTGTAATCACAAACTGAATTACTTTTTACTGAATTGCTCTCAGGAATGTTGATTGTTACAGCATTCCATTTTGTTATACTACTGACATGACATACAGTACTCAAGAAGGGTTAACAGTGATGTCATAACAATGGGATAACATAGAGGATATGTATGGTCCTCTATCGTTAACCGGTCAGTTAACAGTCGAGAGGTTGCCAGGGTGACCATGTAAACCCTCGAGAGCCGGAAGCTCTAGAGGTTTGTTACGCCGCCATGGCAACCTCGTATAAGCAACCTGACTGCTGTTTATAGAGGGACCATACATTATTTTTATAGTGTATGGTCTCACCTCAAAAGGCTGCTTACTTTTCCATAAGTAGTCATCGCGGCGGCCCTTCAGTCCTTCCCTAACCGCTGCTGTTCGCACGTCGGTTCCCCGTGGAAAAAAAAGCGCGCACATGTGCAGACCACTCGCTGTTGTTAACCTATCGATGTGACGTAGGATCGATAGGTTAACAACATATCTACGTCACATCGATAGGTTAACAACCTTAGGAAATGATGATTTCTTAAGGTTAACAGCATTCTACCATACATTATAAGGTTGTAATCTGCTTGATTTTAGTTAATAAGGGCTCCCCATACACTATGGTTCCCCTTGAGAAACCAAACGCAGAAACCATTTACGGAAGTGTTGTCTCAGAGTACACAGCAGTTCTTGAAATTTCATATCGTTTTTTTCACACACAAAAAAAAATGGCTTCACTGCAGATGGTGCAGCAGTACTACAAGGGCATAGAACAGGTGTAGCAGCAAGGCTAAGGGAAATTCAACCTTCTGTTGTGATTACGCACTGCATGCTTCATCGCCTTCAACTAGCACTTAAAAAGGCTATAAAATCATTCCCATTATTCGAAAGCAGAAGAAGAGCTGCTTCAGTTGTGTTTATTTTAGCACTGCGAACACAGCAGAACTGAGGAATTCTTATCAAACCACTGGTGTCCGTGCTTTGGTCTCAACTAGAGTGGCTAGCAGTTAGATGCGTGCTGCACTTGAAGACAGCAGATGAAAACTGGGAGCTATAACCAGCTAATAAATGCACACCTTGACAACATTATTGCCACAAAACCTCAATGGCAAGTGCTAGACTGCAGGGATTTTTAAAGAAACTTCAAAACAATTTGTTCAATGTGCACTGACAGGAGACGATGAAAGATTTGATACCTTTTATTGGACCAACAAGTGTCTTGTACAAAGATGGAATTATGCCCAAGCTTTCGGGACCTCACAGGTCCCTTCTTCAGGTGAATAACAAAACTGAGCAACATAAGCAGTATTTATATCTACAATGGAGCAATTTCTAAAATTTATTCAATGTGCATCAGAACTAAATGATGTTACTGTAATTCTAGCTAGACTCTCCCTTGCCTTTAAAGATGAACAGGTTACTATTAGTAAGGCAAAAGAGAGAGATTAACCAGTGTTTTTACCAGTCTTGAAAAAGTCAAAAGCAGACCAGGTCCAATGGCACACCAGTTAACAGCTGACACGTTCAAGGATGTACCACTTAAATACACAGCTGCTGGGAAGCCATCTCCAACACCATTTGTCGACAAAGTGTTTTGAAGTTAAAAGTCAGTTTCCAGACAATGTAGTCTCTGCAATAAAAGCTGCAGGTGCAACACTGCTGAATCACAAAAAACTGGCCAGACTTGACAGACGCAATCGATTTTGGTGATCATGAAACAGAAAATATTTTATGCGAATACAGTGAATTTCTGCAAATAAATGGTGTAAAAGATTGAATTAGTCAAACTGCAGTGGTTTTTTTTTTTTTTTTTTTTACACATGAATAGTTTGAGAGTTTTTTGTACTTTACATGCACAACTTACAATTAATTCATCATTGAAATCTTCATCCTGGCTGGAGCAGAAACAAAAGCTCTATTGGATTACAGGCTAAATCAACAGTAGAGATTTATCCATATACAACAGGTGGGTCTACGAGGGCCAGATTAACCCATATGCCAATTACGCATGATGCGGGCCCTAGGCCCTGGACTTTACTTTGATTCATAATTCCTGCCACTGGAGTGATGGAGGGAAGCACGGCCCCTTTAAGAGCTAAAGAGTGGAGGAGCAGGCAGGCGCAGCGTTGGCACATACATGTTGCTGCCATGGAGACAGAACTGCGGGAAGAACCATTCTGAATTGGGGTGGCACAGTAAGTAATTTTCCCGACCCCATAAACTGCTATTCCGACCTCATTACAGGTGTTGACTGTGTTGAGAAGTGAAGGCTTCGGAATTAAAGTTTGTTCGGCCCAGTGCTGCCTGTTCAGCTTTCTGGCTCCTTAAAGGAGCCTAATAATCTGAGTTTGCTCCCTCGAATCATTCTCAAGTCTGGCAGGGTTTCAGCTGATCCAGCACTCACTTCTTTTGTGCACTTTAGTGGACATTCCTTCCCCAGGACATTCCTTGTCAGCAGCTCCTCATCCTCCTTACCACACATACAGACCAGGATGCTACATGGAGGAGCAGCAAGTTATTTCTTGTGACTGGTAGTGAGTTATATTTATTTTGTTCGGGTTTCAAAAAGCAGGGAAGGGTCTCTGGGAGATTTGAAAACTACTCAAGCTAAGATGAAAAGGACAGCAGGATGTTCTCTGAGGGTAAGATAATATGCACTGTTTTGTTGTCTTGCTTGTTTTCTTCGTCTTCATGCACATTCTGTGCTCTGATACTTTCAGACTTTAGGAGCCAAAGTAACTTCACTATAGGCTGCGCTGGGGCTTGCCTCTCGGCCCCATGGCATGACTAATGTGGCCTTTATTCATGAAGTACCTCTCAGTTGGTTTGGCTACATTAACAGTTCTGTTATTTAAACTGTGTGTGAATGAATGACTTTTACAAGAACTTTTTTTTTTGCACAGAATATCAGATCTGCTGTGATGTACACAGTATACCTCTAGTCTCAATCGACAACCCTGATTTTGCCTCAGAATTTTTCTCTCTTAAAATTGGTGTTTCTGTGGCTGAACTGTGTAGATGTTAAGCACAAAATAATATCAAACAGAGTTACAGACTTCTTCATGAAATGCATCTTATGCTAAAAAATATATATATATATCCCCTTATTCTACTAGATTTCTTAGTGGACATCGCCAACTTCTCTAACATGTGTCCCTGATTTTGGTCCATAATATTTGTCTGTTTTAAGCCTTGTCCCCAATTTATGGAGTAATGGGTTGAGAGATATGGTGGCAGAGGCATAGGAGACTTGCTGAAGCCTTTCCAGCTGAGTGTTATCCTGCTGCTGAAGTGTGTTTGGGGAGGTTGGGGTTAGTTTTCCTTGTGTAGTTTAACAATACCAGCAAAATAAAGGGGACATACTAAGGTATAAGGAGCTAAGAAGGCTATTTGCCCATATGTGCTCCTGCCATTCACCCATAAGAGGACAAAGTAATTCCATTTGAGATATAGCCGTCTAATCATTTTTTTTAAATTGTTTTTTGCCTTTACTTATTATAATATCCAGTGGTAGTTTATCCCATGGGTTAACCACACTCTGTATGTAAAAGATTTCCTTTTATTTGTACTCAATGTTTTCCGTCTCAGTTGCAAGGGGTGGCCCCTTGTAACTAATCATTTTTAAAATCAAGATCCAGTTCACTTAAGAGAGAGTTGTCTTGCATTATTTATTTATTTTAGTCTTTGGTAACCAGGTAAGGCCCACTAGGCACAAGTGCCTGTTTTCAGGGGCGACCTGGGAGCACCAGGTGATTAAGTGACTTGCTCAGAGTCGCACAGTATGCAAGTGGAGGTTGTGAGAATCAAACTCCGGTCTAGTCTGCTGGATGTATTATGCTCGTTCCTCTAACCTCTAGGCTATATTGCCAGTCCAGTAACATAGCAGTAGATGATCTCACACTCTTACTGTCTCCAGGACATGAGATTTCATTTTTTTAATCTTTCTTTGTACAACAAAGTATTTATGTTGTATATCATTTTGGTTTCCCGTCTCCATACTCCTATCAGAAGGACAGTGGAATCCTTAAGACTTGGAGCGGTGCACAGACCACCCACCCAAGGGGAAGAGCAGGACAGGAAGATGACGCAGGACAAAGCGAGGATGACTCTAAAAGGGGAAACGCTACTACTGGGTGACCTAAACCTCCCAGACGTTGACTGGGCCATCCCAGACGCAGCTTCGACCAGAAGCAGAGAAATTCTGGAAGTGCTGCAGGGGGTGTTCCTTCAGCAGTTAAGTCAGAGAACCAGCTCGGGGGAACAACCTACTGGACGTAGTCCTGACTAACAGGGAGAACGTAGAGGAGGTGGTGGTGGTGGTAGAGGAGGTGGTGGTGGTGGGAGAGGAGCTGGGAAATACTGACCATAGGTCCATCAGGTTTAAGGTGAGGGCAGGAAAGGAAGTGTGCCTAACCAGCACAGTGGTGGACTTCAGGCGGGCAGACTTGAATACGATGAGAAGGTTAGTGAGAGAAGCGATGGATGGTATGGGGAAAATAAATGAAGTGGAGGAACTATGGGGGGCTATTAGAGACCGGATCAGAGAGGCCACACACGCATTTAAAATGAGAGTAAGGAAGGGAGCAAGAAGCAGGGAGGCTGCAGTGGTTCAACAGAGAATGTAGTGAGGGTGGTAGGGGGCAGAAAGAGGACATTTAGGAAATATAAGAAATTGTAGAAGGAGGACAGGGAAACTAGGAGACTAGCAAGGAAGGTGATTAGGAGGGCAAAGGCGAAATGCAGGAACGGATAGCAAAGCAGGCCAAGAAGGGTAAAAAAAAAAACATTTTTCAGATATGTGATGGATAGGAGGAAGGCTGGTCAAGGGATCGCAAGGCTCTGGGGCAGGGAGGGGAGACAGTAGAGGATGACTGCAAGAAAGCAGAAGAGCTAAACAGGTACTTCTGCTCGAATTTTACGAAGAAGGGGGAGGTCAGGGGACCGGATTTTAGGATGGGGGGGCGTAGGAGTGGAAACGAGTCCCTTTAGCATAGAGAGTCAAGGAGGAACTGGGCAAGAGGAGGGTGGACAAGGCCATGGGACCAGATGGACTATGCCCGAGGGTGATCTGGGTACTCAGAGAAGAGTTGGCTGCCCCACTGGTAAGGTTAATCAAGCTCTCCTTGGACACTGGAAGGGTGTCTGAGGACTGAAGGACAGCTACAGTCCTGCCAATACACAAGGGGGGGAGCAGAGAATCATGGGAGAACCATCATTCAGTCAGCCTCACCACAGTGGTGGGGAAGGTCATAGACGCACTCATCAGGGAAAGTGTAATATAGTACCTGGAGGGGAACAGATTGCTGAACGACAAACAGCACAGGTTCACAAGGGGGAAATCCTGCCAGTTCAGTTTAATATAATTCTTCGACTGGGTGACGCAGGTAATAGACCGGGGGGACGGTGGACGTGGCCTACCTGGATTTCAGCAAGGCCTCCAACATCGTCCCCCACAGAAGTTCGGTCAACAAACTGGAAGTACGGCCGGGGGGGGGGCAAGATAACTAGATACATGGAAAACTGGCTAGTGGACAGGACCCAGAGGGTGGTAGTTAATGGGGTGCACTCTAGGACAGGGTGGGTGACAAGCAGGGTACCCCAGGGGTCAGTGCGGGGACAGCTCCTCTTCAGTATCTACATATGCAACACAACGGACGGACTGAGGGAATGTGTAGCGCTCTTTGCAGATGATATGAAAATCTGTAATAGGGTTGATGGCTGAAGGGCGGTGGAAGACATGAGTCAGAACATGAAGGCACTGAAGGAGTGGGCTGAGACCTGGCAACTAAAATTCAGCATCAAGAGATGTGCGGTTATGCACCTGGGACACAGAAACCAGAGTACAGGATACAAAATGAAAGAGAGGATGAAATCAGGGCTACGGAGCAGGAGAAGGACCTAGGTATAGTAGTCTCCAGTGACCTTAAGGTGGGGGAACAGTGTACTAGGGCGGTGGGAAAGGCATATGAGATGCTGGCAAGTATAGACAGGGGAATCACCAGCAGGAAGAGATCCAGAAGCAAATGATTTGATACCTTTTAATGGACCAACATAGATGTAACAACAAGAACAAAGTGCTTTAGCTTTCGGACCAACTAGTCCTTCGTCAGAAGCCTAATGGCAGTTGTTTAGAAAAAAAATACAGGTTACTCACCTGTAACAGGAGTTCTAGGAATGGTATATGTTGTTCATCCACACTTATTGGCAGGTTCCTTGCCGCTTTAAATCTTTGGCCGAAGGTCTTCGTTGGCTCCTCCCACCCACCCGGGTGGTAAAACTCGGCTCCGCCCATGACACCAGATCTGCCCGCTGGAAGCTCAGGTTGTGCGTCGAAGCCGGGGAGGTCGGGTGGGTCATGTGGATGAACAACATATACCATTCCTAGAACTCCTGTTACAGGTGAGTAACCTGTATTTCTAGGGACATGGATATGTTGTTCATCCACACTTATTGGCAGACTCCTAGCAGTTCTCCGGGAGGAGGGAGGCAAGGCGCACACCCCCAATACTTACTTGGGAAATAAAGACTGGAGAACTGAGGCCCCAAAACCAGCATCCCGGCGTGACTCAAGGTCGATGTGGTAATGGGTAATGAAGGTGTGTGCTGACTTCCAGGTAGCAGCCCTGCAGATTTCCTGGATAGGGACGTCCCTGGAAGCAGCCACCGATGCAGCAGTATGACGGGTAGAATGAGCTCTTATCCCTCTGGGAGGCTCCATGCCCGCCAACTTGTAGCAGAGATCTATGCAGGAGGTGACCCACCTGCTTATCGTCCGCTTGGCTGCAGGTCTGCCAGGTGCGGCTTCAGCGTGGTGACAAACAGCTGGCGAACCTCTCCCCGAATTTCAGCCATGCGCCCCTTATAATAAGCGAGCGCCCTTCTAGGGTCCAAAGTATGGAGCCTGTATTCGGCCTCCGAGGTGTGATTGGGGTAGAACACCGGCAGAGTCAACACCTGGTTAAGGTGAAACTCCGACACCACCTTCGGAAGGAATTTCGGGTGGGGACGCAGGACAACCTTGTCCCTGTGGAAGACCAGGTAAGGAGACTCGATGCAGAGCGCCTGGAGTTCTCCCATCCTTCTGGCTGACGTGATAGCCACCAAGAAGGCGGTCTTCCACGACAGGTAAGAGTGTTCACACCTGTGCATTGGTTTGAATGGCTTGCCCATGAGCTTTGCCAGTACCAACAGTAAATCCCACGGAGGTGGAGGTTCCTACTCGCACGGAGAGTGAATCAGGCCTTTGAAAAGCGCAGACCACCTTCTCCTGCGCCACCGACTGCTCCCCGGCCCGCGCCCGGTAAGCAGAGATGGCTGCCAGGTGCACCCTTAGGGTCGTCGACCTAAGCCCTTGACTAGAAAGGGACCATAAATAGTCCAAGATGCTTGCCAAAGGACAGGAAGAAGGGTCCAAGCCCTTGCCCTGACACCAAATGGAAAATCTCTTCCATTTGAAGGCACAGCATTTCCTGGTCGACTCCTTACGGGACGCCTCAACTACATTGAGGACCTCGTCGGAAAGACCCAAGACCTGGAACTCTAGCACCAGGAACCAGGCCGCCAGGTGCAGGGATTGAAGGTCCGGATGGAACACCTTCCCTGACTGACTGAGAGCAGGTCCAGGCGAGCTGAAGCTGCCTCGGGAGCCTGGAGCTGAGGCGGAGGAGATCTGGGTACCAGAACTGGCGGGGCCAGTCTGGGGCTATCAGAATCACCTGCGCCTTGTCCCTCCTTGCTTTGAGAAGCACCTTGTGAATCAAGGGAAATGGGGGAAAGGCGTAGAAGAGGCCCGGGGTCCACAGCCTCGAGAAGGCATCCCCCTGCAGCGAGCCCTGCTGAGGGGGGCGGGCATGAAACAGCCTCAGCTTCGCGTTCTCCCTGGAGGCAAACAGGTCCACCTGAGGTGTGCCCCAGTGGGAGAACAGATCTTGTACTACCTCCAGCAGGAGAGACCACTCGTGAGATGCAGCCCCTATCCGGCTCAGGGCATCGGCCAGGGTGTTGGAGGCTATTGCCACATGAATGGCTAGGAGATCCGCCTCCAGGCTGGCGCACGAGTGACCAAATGCGGAGAGCTTCCTTGCATAGAAGCATGGAACGTGTCCCGCCCTGGCGGTTTAGGTAGTACATGGTCGTGGTATTGTCCGTCTGGACTCGGACCACTTGACCCCGGAGAAACGGAGCAAAGGCGGTGAGAGCTAGGTGGACCGCTCGAGCTCCAGCAGGTTGATGTGGCATCGACTCCCGCTGGGGACCAGAGGCCGCGGCGCGGTGTTCCCCAGATGGGCACCCCAACCCATCAGAGAGGCATCGGTCGATGAGAGACCGGCTGCTCGGGCAGACAAACGGATGCCCTCCTGCAGATGAGATGGAACGTCCACCACCGAGAGCGTTCCACATCTCCCGGTCACCATCACTAGCTGGTCCAATGGATCGCAGCGTTGTGACCACTGGCTGGCCAGTCCCCACTGAAGGGGCGATGTGCCAGCGTGCCCAACGGACCACGCTGGTACAGGCCGCCATGAGACCCAGGAGGCGAGGAAGTCCCGGCAGCGTGGATTGCCCAACCAGAAATGATTGGGCAAAGGAGGTAAGAACCTCAGCCCTGTCCGCGGGGAGCCGCGTCTGGTCAAGAGAGTCGAGCTCTGCCCCATAAACAGAATCACTTGCTTCGGTTCTGACTTGGCCTCGTTGACGAGAAGGCCGACTTGAGAGCAAACCTGGAGGGCCAGATCTCTGGACCGCTCCACCTCCTGTCTGGAGGGGGCTGCTATCAGCCAATCGTCCAGGTAAGGGTACACCCGGACCCCTCGGCGCCGCAGGAAAGCTGTCACCACTGCAATGCATTTGGTGAAGACCCTGGGAGCTGGAGACAGGCCGAAGGGCATGGCTCGGATCTCGAAGAGGGATCCCTCCGCTAGAAAGCAAAGGAATCTCCGATGTGATGGACGGATAGGGACGTGAAAGAACGCGTCCTGCAGGTCCAGAGAGCAGAACCACACACCGTGTTCCAGGGATGGTATTATCTGAGCCAGAGTGACCATCCTGAAGGTTCGAGACCTTAGGAACTTGTTCAGGTCGTGTAGGTAGAGAATGGGAGCCAGCCCCGTCCGTTTTGGAACCAGGAAGTACCTGGACACAAACCCCGGGTCTGAGGGAGGGTCCGCCACCTCCCTGATCACCTCCTTTTGGAGGAGGAGAGCGATGTCGGCCTGATGAGCCGACAGTGAGGCTGCGGACCCCGAGGCCCCCCGAGGTGCGACGGCTCTGAAGGGCGGGGCCTGCTTAAATTCTAGAGGCAGGCCTTTTCCCACCACCTCCAGTACCCACCTGTCCATGGTAATAACGGACCAGACGGAAAGGAAGTGCCGGAGCCGTCCCCCCACGGGGGGAACCTGGGGTGAGGTGACAGGGTTGGGGAGACACCCCTCAGCCCGTCACTGGGCAGGCTTGGTGGAGGGACCGGCCGAGGGACCTCCTGGGCCTTTACCTCCCTGCTTCCTGTTGGAGGAAGCCCCGGGCTTGGGTTTGGGATGCCAAGCCAGAGCCTGCTGGCCCCGACGTTGCTGGGCCTGACGCGCCGCGGGCGAAGAAGGACAAAAGGGCTTAGGCTGTGGTTTGCGGCCTTTGTCCTTCTGAGCGGAGGAGACAGAGTCCAAGGTAGCACTGGACTTCTCGATCCTCTGCAGGTGACCTTCCACCCCAGGGCCGAAGAGGTCAGTCCCCAAAAAGGGAACATCCGCCAACTTGTGCTGAGTATCTGAAGTAAAGGTGGATATCCTCAGCCAAGCCCGACGACGCATAGCCACTGCGGCCGCCACAGACCTGGCACATGAGTCCCCAATGTCTAAAGCAGTCTGGAGCTGCTGTTTGGCCACTGCCCTGCCCTGGTGCCGCACCTGTCTGATCGTAGTCTGCAGATCCGCGGGAAGATGAGGGACAACCTCATCCAGGGAGCACAACAGGGCATGAGAAAAATGTGCCATGAGGACGGCCGAACTGGACTGGCGAAGGCCGAGGGAGGACGCAGCATAGACTTTTCACCCGGCATAGTCCAATTTCTTGGACTCCTTGTCGGGAGGTTTGTCTACATCCCTAGCGTTCCCGGCACGCCGGAAAACGCTGTCGGTAACCAACCCCTCAGTCGAGGGGTGTTCCGAAAAACCGGACAGGGAACCAGTAGGGACCGCATACTTCCTGGCCATCCTGGCCGAAGGCGCAGGACAGGAAGCAGGGCGCTGCCAGAGCTCCAAGGCCGGACCCACTATGGCCTCGGCCACCGGAAAGGCCTCCGTAGGGGAATCCCCTCGGTCCAGAATCTCCGTGAGGGGATACCTGGCCCATTTAGAAACGGGTTCGAGCTTCATCCTGGTGGACTCCGAGATGAGCCGAAGCAATCCTAGGAAGGACGAAAGGGCTATCGTCCACCGACTGTCCTCCTGAGGACTCCAAGTCCATTCGCTTGGAGAAAAGGGAGGAATCATCCTCGGACTCGGAAGGGTCCTCAAAGAGCTGCCTCGGGCCTGAGCCACCCTCCACCTGCCGAGGCCGGTCGGGAGTGAGGGTGACAGCCTATGGGGCAGTCCCTGAGCCGACCGAGAATTTTTGGTCGGAGCCCCAACTAACGGCTGTGGAGGCGGAGGTTCCACCGAATCGGTGGGGCAGCTGGATTTGGCCGAACAACCGCCTGGGAACAGGCCTCGCTAAACGAGGGGTTGTTTTGGTCACCGTGACAGCCACTTAATGGTCGGAAGACGACGGCGCCGACTTATTCCCCGGTCAGAAGGAGCTGTTGCCACATGAGTTCCCTCATACCTCCGATGCAACTTAGTGCGCCTCCCTCATCCGAGGAGGAGGAAGAGGACGAGCGGCGGCGCTGGCTGCAGCGATGCGAGCCGCCTATGACGGCGGGATCGGCTGGACCGCCAAGACGTCCGGGAACTCTCGCTAAGCCGAGGGACGGTAGGAGGAGTGCGGAATCGCACTCCCTCGGTTCGACGATTCAACCGAAGGCTCCGGAACCGGAGGCACAGACGAGCAGACGGAGTTCCTCAACTCCCACCGGGGAACCGGGGGGGGGATCTCGGCTTCTCCAGTCGACAACCCGTCCAACGGGTCGAAAATCTCAACCGCTGCCGACGGGAGTCTCGGTCAACTGGCCTGACGGGGACACCATGAAACCAGTGGCTTAAGCGAGAGGTCGAATCGAAGTCGACGGGTCGACAACTAGGGAGAGGGATCTTCCGCCTCCCAAGAGCGCCGACGAGACTTACCCTTGTCTCTTTTTGGACCAAGAAAACGGTCCAGAAGAAGTTGGACCTCACTTTTGTCGAGAGGGTCAGACAAAGCTCTTAAAAGAAGCCAATAAGAGGCACCGAGATAAGGGACAAATGCCGCAGTCGAGGTAGAAGCGGCCCGCTACCACCTCCTTCTTCGAGGGCCATCATCTGCTCGAGCTGATCCGCCGCTCGCCGCGCTGACAACGCCGACCGGCCTCTTTGACTTTATCGGAGGAAATCTTCTCGGACTCCCAGTTGTAAACGGGCAGCACGGTCTTCTTCGAGGGACGTAGGCCGAAAAGGAAGAGCACAGGTCGCAGGCCTGCGGGTCGTGCTCAAGGCCCAAGCAGTAGACGCACGTGGAGTGCGGATCCGTCCGAGACATCTTCTGCCCGCAAGGGCATCTCCGGAAATCGGGAGTCGATTTGTCCATCGCAGCCGCAAGGGAGAGAAGACCGAAGTCTTTTTAGCAAAAACTTTTAATTTCGAAAATTCGAAGAATTAGGAACCAGTCTTATACGCAGAGCGTTAAGGAGGGAACCTGAGCTTCCAAGCGGTAAGGAAGATCTGGCGTCATGGGGCGGAGCCGAGAGTTTTACCACCCGGGTGGGTGGGAGGAGCCAGCTTGAAGACCTTCCGGCAAGATTTAAAGCGGCAAGGAACTTGCCAATAAGTGTGGATGAACAACATATCCATGTCCCTAGAACAATACTTTTAACATTCTGATGAAGGACTGGTTGGTCCGAAAGCTAAAGCACTTTGTTCTTCTTGTTACATCTATGTTGGTCCATTAAAGTTAACAACAAGAACAAAGTGCTTTAGCTTTCGGACCAACCAGTCCTTCGACAGAATGTTAAAAGTATTGTTTTTTCTAAACAACTGCCATTAGGCTTCTGACGAAGAACTGGTTGGTCCGAAAGCTAAAGCACTTTGTTCCTGTTGTTACATCTATGTTGGTCCATTAAAAGATATCAAATCATTTGCTTCTGGATCTGTTCTTGCAAGGACCAATACGGCAACTACTAAATCTAGATTTCAGCAGGAGGAGAGTAGTCCTGGTGCCCCTGTACCAAGCAATGGTGAGACTGCACCTAGAGCATGGAGTTTAGTTCTGGAGGCCTCACTCATGCAAGGACATAGACCCGACTGAAAGGGTCAACTGAAGAGTGACCAAGATGGTGCAAGGGATGAAGGGCAAACCATATGAGCAGAGATGCAAAGAGCTGGGCCGTATACACTAGAGAACAGAAGGAGAAAGGGCATGATGACAGAGACCTTCAAATACGCCAAAGGGATAAATAAAGTAGGCCCAAGTAGCTTATTCCAAATGAAAAAGGACCCCAATGCAAGGAGGCACAGCCTGAGACTGCAGTGGGGACACTTCAGAGGAAACGTGAGGGGGGGATTCTTTACAGAAAGGGTGGTGGATGCCTGCAATGGGCTTCCGGTTGTGGGGGTGGAGATAGTGTTAGGGTTCAAGAGGTCTTGTGACAGGCATAAAGGGTTACTGGGGTGGGTACTAAAGGAGAGAGGTTTAGCAAGGGGGGGAAAATGGACTGACCCAAGGGGCCTTTTCTGCCATCAGGTTCTATTATATTTGTAGTACTTTTGGTAATAGGCTTCCATAGTCCAGTAGAGGTCTAACATTGGATCTAGACAGGAGCATTATCACTCATCTCTACTTTTAAAGTTTTGTTTTATAGTCTATAGTAATCTCTTTGCCTTTGCTACTTGTACATTGTAATGCTTGTCGTATCAAGGTTTTAAATAATTGATTAGCAGTTTTTTTTTCTTGGGACAATACTAACTGTATAGAAATGATTTATATAGGTTTTCTAGAAGTGTTATGTTTGTTAAACACAGTGAGGTAAGTGCTGTGCATTTTCACAATGTTTTAGAACTTTTATGAGCAAAACGCTAATCGATTTTTAGAGTTAAATAAAACCCTGCGTATGCTAATGTTTCAGTGACTTATTCCTAAACCTGTTTCCTCATTTGAATCTCTTGAGATTTCTGGTTTAAATATAGAGCTTTTGCCTGCCTAAGTGAATAACACAGCACTTCTCATTGTTAAAAGCTTATTCCCCAACTTTTGCCCCATTTTGCTATGTTATCTAGATCCTTTGGAGTGCCTCCACATCATCTTGTGTTTTACAATGCCAGCGAGCTTTAAGTCATCTTCAAGATGACTAGTGACCTGCTGATCCATATCACAAACAAATATATGGAACAGGACCAGCCCAAGCACCGATCCCTGTGGCACCCTATAAATCACTGCTATTGGTTCTGATGAGTAACCATTTATGCTAACCCTTTG
Organism: Neoceratodus forsteri; assembly: GCA_016271365.2. Taxonomy (NCBI): domain Eukaryota; kingdom Metazoa; phylum Chordata; order Ceratodontiformes; family Ceratodontidae; genus Neoceratodus; species Neoceratodus forsteri. The sequence continues at coordinate 19,592,534 of JADMNL010000039.1, read as the reverse complement.
GCTTCTATCCCCCCACCACCAAATCCACTGTATAATTCTGTAATCCATCTGTATCTATTACCTTTTGCATTACTGCTTGATGCAGTACTTTGTCAAAGCCTTTGCAGAGTGCAGATGTATACAATCCACTGTCAAGCCTCTATCCAGGGCTGCCAATATTTTCTCAGAGAAAACACAATAGTTAGTTATGCATGATCAATCTGAAGTGAAGCCATGCTGTTGTCATCTCTTAGACCTAGTTTCTCAATGTGCTCTGCTATTAAATCCTTAATTACAGACTCCATAATCTTTCCTGGAACAGAAGTCAGACTAACTGGCCTGTAATTTGTACAGTTTACTTTGCATCCTTTTTTTGTGGACTGGTATTACCATTGCTGTTAACATACTAACATACTAAAATGCCAGAAGAATAAGCCTAGCGGTCTTTCGTGTCTGCTCGTTTGGTCAGCCCCCACCCTAGGAGCTGATCTTGCTGCCCCCCTCGCCTTCTCTGGCTTCTCCCTTCCCAGTTCCAGATATTCTCGCTGCACTGGATTTTGCTTCCAGAACCCTTCCCCTGTACCTGTCCCACCCCTCCTGAACCCCAATTAACCAATCTGGTGGGACTTCATTTTTTGATATTGTTCTTGAGAATAATATTTTTAGTGAACATGCTATTATTTGGTGATCTGAGTTTAACATTACAGGTGATAATGTTATCTGGACCTATTGAATGTGAAATTTTAGATGATCAGTTTTAGTAATACATTCTGTGGTCATGTTTATTTAGTTGTTGAATTTTCTGGATATCACCTAGGTATGGCTCATTTTTGAGAAAACTGATCCAAAGTAGGTATTGAATATGTTTGCTATCTCTCTGGTTCTTCAATTAGTTGGTCACTGGACATTACAGAACACAGTCCATTTTGAACTCTGAAGAGAATTTATATAGCCATAGAAACCTTTCATGTTATCCTTGTCTTTTTGCCGAGTTCCACTTTTTGCTTATTTTTCTTTATTATGTTCTTGCACATTTTAGGATTGTTTAGTATTTTTTGCAATTGTTTTCAGTATTGTTTCTGACATACAGATCCTTAAAGATGCAGTTTTTTCTTTAGCAATCGTTTCAGCCTATTTGTCAACCACTGTGGTTTAATGCCTCTACCATTGTATTTCTTTTCTTTTTCATATGCCTATCACATATTGAGAAAAATATGTTTTTATTGTATCCACATTTCACTGGTGGATTTATTAAGTTAGTTCAGTTTCCCAATTAATTTTTTCAGGTCTCCGAGAATTTGGGTTTTGTTTGCAGTGTCACAATTATAAACTTCCTGCACCCTTTGTTTATTGGGATACATTCTTGGAGTGAGAGAGCGCACTATAGTGGTCACTATTCCCTAGTGGTGCCTGTATTTTACAGTTATTCACATTTATCTTATCTGAACTTAATACTATGTCCAGAAGATTCTCTCCGCTTAGTCGGAGCTGTGATATCTAAGGCCGAACTGTTCAGTTTTATTTAGAAATGTAATACTTTGACAGTTTGTCGATCCGTTTATCCCAGTTGATATCAACATAGTTTCTGGTCTCCCATGAAGATCCACGCCCACCTCACAAGCAGTCTCGAGCTAAATGTTTATTTTCTCCGTTATGTCATTGCTACTATTGGGTGGTCTATAACACAATTATAATAATTATTATATTATATTATATTATTATAATATTCTTGTCCCTAGCTGTTTTGATTCTGATCCATATGGATTCAGTGTTACTGTTTTCCTTTTTTATTTTGTTAAAGATGTTTTTGAAATTTATCAGATTTGATATATATATGCTGCTACTCCCCCTCCTCTTTTCCCTGTTCTATCTAAGCGATAAAAATGATATCCTTGAATTTCTTTATTCCAACTGTCGTCTCCTGACCATGTTTCTGTAATGAAAACCATATCAGCCTTCCCGTTTGGTTTTAATAAAGTCTCTTTCTTTTTGTTTAAATTTCTAGCATTTACCAAGTAACACTATCATTTCCGGTATAAGCGATTTTCTTTTGCCTTGTTGCCAAGGTTTTCGTACCAGTGATACTCAAGTGTAAACCGTCTTTACAGTGCAAGTGTTTTGTTTTTTTTATAAAAGTTTCCCATGTATTTATAAACATCTCTCAGTTATACCCTTCCCCTCCAACTTTCTTTGCCCCTACTCACTGGTCTCCTGGCCTCTCCAGCGTGGTCTCTCAAGTATGGCCTTTCTCCCACACACCTGAAGCCCCATGACCAACTCCACTCCATTTCCTCTGGCACACCCAACCCCCCAGGGTGGGACCACCAACTCCTACTGGCGCTCTATCTAAAATCTAGTAGAGTGACCAGGGAGCAGAGGAAAAACCAGTAGTCGGCTGTCAAAACCCAGTACTGTGTGTGGGGGCCGTCCCAAAGGACCCACCTTCTCCTACCAGACGACCGGGGCTTTTCCATTTTTCTGTCCTCCCCTAGGCTCAGCAGTGCAATGCGCACAAGCACGAGATGTGCGTGCTCCTGTGCACGTTCACAAGAGTGCCGCCGCAGCCAATTCCCTTACTGGAGATCCCGACTGTTGCTGCACCCTGGTCTCCACTGGGGGACGCCAGACAGCAGAATCTGCTACCCACTCCCTCCCAGGAGAGCTGTCCTCCGGACGCTCAATCCTTTCCTTCCCCTGCCAACCCCCAATGACCAGAGTCCGCTCCCAAAACCAGGTCGCCGGCATGGCGCGAGGCAAGGTGTCCAGCGCTCGGCACCTCTGTGCCACCCAGCCGGATACACCGCTTTGTAGCACAGTGTTTATATGCTGGATGGTATTGTTTTCTCTGCATGTCCCTTCAGTATTGGCAATATACCTGAAATCATAGCCTTCTGTCCCTTGCTTTTACAAGCTTGCACAGATCCATTACATCATCTGCAACGTCTTTTTCGTGATCTTTGCCTACCATTATTTATCCCTATATTATCGACCACTGTTTGTGTATTAGGTTCTTTCATGATCATCTTAGGTACTATATCTTTGACATCCTTTACTCTTGCTCCTGGTAAACAGTTTACTTCTCCATTTATCAGGCCCACAAATAATGCTACCTGTTCTACGTAGAATAGAGAGTCTCCAAGAACTTTTTGGCTTATTATTTTATCCTCAATATCATCACTGTGTACTAGAGGAGTATATCTATTTTGTAAAAAGTATGTCATTTCCCAGTGCTCTTCTACCCCTTTTTGTAGGCATTTTTGGCACAATAGTCCAGTCTGGCACATTTTCTTCCACCTGCCTTGTTTCAGAATCAATTTCTGTCTCATTGTCCTCCATGTTATTTTCTATCTGTGAATTTTTCCTTTTATCTTTTTGTTCAGAGTTTATAGTTTTGAGTATTGTTCCCCTTACCTGTTCTTTTAAGGCATTTACCTCTCTCAATAAATGACCCATTTCTATGCACTTCTGCATATGTATTTATCAGTGGTCTGTTCAGTTTTTCTCGTTGTATACATTAGGCATACAACATTTGACAGTAGTTCCATCATTACACAGGATAGTTGAAAATCATCAGATGGGTTATAGTTCCATTTCTCCTATGTTTATACACACAGTTGTAGTTACGACAGTCACTGAACAATACCCTTATAGAGGGACTCGGTGCTGTTTTAGGGATACAGTACAATTCCATTTATCCAAACAGACTTTGCGACATTGTTTTCAGTTAGTCAGATAAATAGGAGTTTGGTAAAGCGGGATTGCCATTTTTTTTTATGCTGACAGCATGTGCAGTGTACACTCTGATATGTGGGCAAAGCAATGTGCTCACAGTAATTTTCCTTTTTTTAATGCTTGTGCTGTACCATGGAGTGACTGGGGTAATAGGGAAAGGTGCATTTTTTGTATGCTTGATAGTGCTTGTGCTTTAACATCTGTTCTGTACTGTGCTTGTTATTTTGATAGAGGGGAGGGAAAAAAATTCTTCAAGGTAGATTGCTGCAGACTGCGGACTCTCCTGTTTGCAGCTTTTGCACAAAGACCCCTCAACAACATAAGCTGCACAGGATCACAATGCAGTTGGTTTTCCAACCAAAGCAGGCATTTGTCAAAACTCACAACAGCTTCGGAGTGTGTTGGGACGGGCTCCTGGTCTGTCGCATCCTCTAGTCATCACTACTCTGTTCTGTGATTTCTGCACCCTCTGGTTGTTGCCGCACTGCTTGTACAATGGCATCATCCGATAGATGCACATGACCTTCCTCCACACTATCACAAAGGACCCACTCTTGCAGGTCGTCTTTTGTTAGTGACACCTTTAGTTTAGTTATCATGTCCTCTGCAATGGCAGTAATGTCTGTTTTTCGTCCTGGAAAAACATTTCTTTCTCTTGTGTCTGCACCTCCATCTCAGTGACAAGCTCATCAGTAATGAAGATGCCAGACTTGCACCAGGACTTAGCAATTGTTCCTGGTTTGACATTCTCCCACGCTTCTCTGCCCATATAAACATCTTTTAGAGATCTGGATTTTACAATCTCTTGTAATGTCATTTCCTCATTCGTGTCTGATAGCACAGCTGATGCCTGGCTACCAATCACAGTCCTGCCACCAAATACAAGCCTCCATGCTACCTGACCGACTCAGGTGCTGCAAAATACTGTCATTTATTTATTTATTTTTAACTAAAAAAGGGACATATGCAGAATGTGATGGAAGTGGGCAGTAATTAGAGCGAGCTGCCAATTACAGTACTGGGGACGCAACTAAAATCGGGTGACAAGATCGGAGTTCGGTTAAGAGGGATTTCCGGTTAACCGGGGTTCGGTTAAACAGGAGAACACTGTATATTGATTCAAGAAAATAAACCTTACTTGTCAAGATCAGTTTATGTGGGTAGTTTCCTGCGCTTGTCCCCTTGTCCGCACTAAACGCGCATGTCTCTACACGCATCTCTGCTCACTTGCCCTGCTGCTCACTCTGGGTGCTGTTAAGTAGGCTGCGACCTGGAAGTCAAGTTCGGGGTCACATGACTACCTGCCCAGACATGCACTCCAACAGCAAAGTATTTAATTTATTTGCAGTGCAGTTTGTATGCTATTACCTCCTACCCAACCTCTTGTGCACCACAGAATATTAAAAGTGCTTTTGAGGGTGCTATGAGCACGCCGAGTAAGGACGCTTTTCTTCCCCGCCTACAAACCACCAGGAAAGTTAAGTTTAATTTTACTTTTACTTTGTTTAAAAGTACAGAAAAGGCGACTCTACTTGTTTGGAAGGGACCGTGGATGAGTATCCAATGCCCGGGCCGACTAAAAGTTCTCGTGCAGGCAAAACAACGAAAGCAACCACCAGCAACACAGCTTGAAAATGCAGGGCCTATCTCGCCTCTGCAGCAGAGGTATGTGCTGTAGGCTACAGTAACGCAGCAAGTCCTGGCTGCCCTCGAACCCTGCCTCACTAGTCTGGCATCTAATTTTGACCATACGCTTCAAGAACTTGTAGATCTGCACACTTCGCATGCAACAAGGCTAACTGCTATGGAGCAACGAATATCTGATGTCGAGAATGCCACGGCTCCTGTCCCTTAGCAAACTGTTGCTCTGCAAAGAGAATTGGCGGACTTTAAAGACCAATTTGATTATCAAGAGAATTACCAAAGGCGCCTGAACCTGCGCCTTCGGGGTCTGTCGGAGGGACTTAAGGGCACTGATGTCTTAGGAGTTTTGTGCATGGACTCTGCCTGATATCTTGGGCTATCTCCTAAAAATGGTAAAATGAAGCTTGAGAGCGCCCATCAGGGGTGCTTCCCAGACCCTCACTGGATCAGCCTACGCGGCAGATAGTGATGCGGTTCCACAGCTTTCAAAATAGAGAGCTAGTGTTGAAGGCTTATAGAAACATGTTTACCCTACAGTACAAGCGACATAAGCTCAATCTATTTCAAGATTACTCTATGCTGCTTACTGAAGCGCCAAGCTTTCAACTCAGTGATGGCACAGCTGCAAGAGGCTCAGGTTGAATGCTTCTTGTTGTATACTGCAACCCCTTAAAATTAAACATGAAGGGGCCACGTACTCTTTTGGGAAGTGCAGAAGGCAGAGGTCTTTGTAAAGGATCTAAAGAAGAAACTAGGCTGGACGACTGTGCTCTGGCGAATGTATATTTTGTTGTGCAGGATGGCAGAAGTCCAGTTCCTATTTGAAGTCGCGCTTTACACTGCAATGTGTTTCAAGGTACTGTTTTGTTTTTGTCTGATGGGCCTACAGATTGCCGAAGTATATGGGAGTGCCACTGCAAGCCACTCTTAAAGGCTTTGTTTCGTTTTGGGACAAGGAACTGATTTGTGTTTTAACTAAAAATGTGGCCTAAGCTGAGCACTTGCACGTGGACTGGCTACTCTATCTGCCGCACCGGAAATGTGGCGCATGGATGTTTTCTCTCTCCGGCGAAAGGGCCCATATGCACCTGCTTTTTGGAAACCTGTCTGCCCTGCGTGCTTTGCAGGACTCCACCTATACCAGACACTCGATATTTGTCAAGGAGGTCTGGGGGTCGGGGGGAGTTAATGACAACAGGGAATATAGTGGTGCCCAGTAGCTGCTGTATAGGTATTGCTCATGTAGTGGGGATATTCTGGGCACAGGTCTTGGGGAATCTCGGACTCTGCGGGATTTGAAATATGGAGCTTACTGGGATGTAAGGGAAGAAGGAAGGGAGGATGTAAGATTGAGGGGGAGCAGGCCCCTGTAGAGGCATGGCTTGGAGGGACAGGAAACGTGGGGCAGAGGGGGAGATACAGGGGAGTTATGTTACTCAATGGCAAAATACTCTTACATAAGATAAAGCAAACTTGTGATGGTGTTCTTGGTGGGGAGGGTGAGGACGCATCTTTACTAAATGTTGGGGAGGGTGTGTAAACTCTTGCTATAACCAATTCTGGTTACTAAGGGGATTATCTATTGTAATAAAGGCTTATATGGGAAGGGGGGACACTAAATGTATATAGTTAATATGTATGGTTTGTTATACTGCTGTATGCTAACTATGAGATCCAAACATGAGTATAGAATATTGGATGCACATGCTGATATGTTGACGGGGACTTGGATATAGGATAAACAACTGTTGGAGGGAAGATGGCTTAGCACCATGGCTAACCCCACAGGGCTAACTATAGCATCATGGAATGTTAGGATTTCTACCCTATCAAACATACCATGCTGTTGACTGCTCTTAAACGCCAGAATGTGAGCGTCTGCACTGTTACAGGTGACTCGCCTCACTAAAAAGAGCACGCTAAATATAAAGAGAGCTGGGTGGGGAAATGCTTATGTGCCCTTTCCCTCACAAACGTGGAGTGGCGGTACTCCTCCACAAGCCACTGCCATTTAAGGTAATCAGGGTAGTAGCTGACCCTGAGATCGACTGGTATGTATTTGTAGTGGGGAACTAATGGGAGAAAATTAACATCCGGGAGCGTATATGCGCCTGCAGTACATGACCCCACATTCTATCGGTCCCTTACTGCACTGCCAATGGCAGAGCAATTTCCAGGACTGGTCCTTGGTGGGGATTTAAATCGTTTGATGAATCCCACACTGGACCACTCGGGGGGGCCTGTGGGGGAGCTATTCAGACCGGGATGGCTGATCTGGACCTCACTGATGTCTGGAGAATGGCCAATCCCAGCGCACGGGAGTATACGTTTTTTTTCCCCATCCCCATAAGACGTGGTCGAGGCTGGACTATATTTATATTCCAAGGGCCTGGTATTTTAGGCTCCTTCAGGCAAAACATGGCCCCATCCACATTTCTGATCATGCTATGGTGCTTTTGTCTCTGACGTTACGGGAGGCAGGGGTCGACCCTCCAGCATGGCGATTTCCCAATTATCTACTGGCTAATAAGATGTTTAGGGATCATTTACAGGATCAGTGGAAGCAATATGTACAAAATAATCTTGAAACGGCTCCCTCAAAAGCTGTGTTCTGGGATGCCGGAAAAGCATACATGAGGGGCTCTATCATTAGCTATGTGGCACTACAAATGATAGATAATGGAGAGAAGGGAAAACCTCGAGCAACGCCTTAAGGTGTTGGAAAGACAAGTGGCACTGGGAGAGGGAGGGATGCTGCCTCTAGATTACTGACGGTGACAAGGGAGCCCAAATAATCTGGTTGCTGGAGGAGGCACAGAAAACATGCTTATTTGTGCTCAAACATTTTTATAGAATGGGGGAATAAACCAGCACTATGTTGGCGAACGTCATTAGAGGGAAAAGGAGTACACACCTGATTGCTGCAATTAAGGGTCCAGATGGTCCGCCTGGGAGGAACAAGAAGTTTATAAGGGATAGATTTAAACGCTTTTATGAAGAGCTTTACCAGACGCAGACTGGGGACACGAGGGTCAGTATGCACTCCTCCTTAGATGGAGTGAGGCTGCCCAAACTATCCACCCCGCAGCGAAACTGGCTAAATGCTAAAATCACAGAAGAACTAGCTAAAGCCATCACAGGGTTAAGGAGGGGTAAAGCTAGTGGCCCGGACAGCTTCTCCACGGAATATTATAAGGCTCAGAAGCCGCACCTAGTTAAACACTTGGGGGCGATACTTAATGAAGCTAGGGAGGAGGAGGGGGTCACTACCTCAAACATGGAAGGAAGCAGTCATTTGTCTGATTCCAAAGGAAGGCAAGGACTTACTTGACTGTGCATCCTTCAGGCCGATATCCTTATTAAACTGTGATTCCAAGATTCTTGCCAAGGGGTTGGCCAACCATCTGAATAGGCTTTTACTGGAGTTGGTTCACCCAGACCAAACAGAGTTCATATGGAACAGGTACTCCTACCATAATACGAGAACCCTTCTGAATCTAATTTGGGGAGCCTCGAATGGGTATGAGCCAGTACTTATATTATCTATGGATGTTGAAAAAGCATTTGATCGGGTCGAATGGCCATACTTAATGGAAGTTCTGACCCGGTTTGATTTGGGTGATGAGTTGTGGGGTTGGTCTGCCTAATATATAGTGCACCCATGGCTAGGGTACTGAATAACGGTGCTTCTCACAGATAGATTTGAGCTGCAGAGAGGAACCAGATAGGGGTGCCCTTTGTCACCCCTTCTCTTTGCTGTGACCCTGGAGCCCCTGGCCATTGCAATGACAGAGCACCCCAAGATATCTGGAGTGCTGGGTCAATCGGAAGAGCATGCAAACTTTATTTGTATGCTGATGACGTGCTCTGTATGTCACCAAGCCAGATCAATCTATGCCACCACTTCTTCATCTAATAGACCAATTTCTAAATTCTCAGGATATAAATTAAACCTAAGCAAGTCAGAGGAACTTAGAATAGGAGAAAAGAGGGCTGAGGAGGAAGAGGAGATCAGGGATTGGGGACTGTGGAAGGTCTGCAACTCAAACTGGTTGGTGGGTAGAAAACAGACAGTGGTGGTGAACAGTATACAGTCAGAAGAGATGCAAGTCACAAGTGGGGTACCTCAGGGATCAGTCCTGGGGCCAGTCCTCTTCAATATCTTCATCAGTGACATTGCAGATGGAGGGTAAGGTTTGTTTGCAGATGACACCAAGATCTGCAACACAGTAGATGATCCAGATGGGGTGGGAAGAATGAGAAGAGATCTGGATAAACTAGCAAAATGGTCGGAAGAGTGGCAACTGCGGTTTAATGCAAAGAAGTGCAAGATCATGCACATAGGGAAGAGAAACCCTGAAGCCACCTACAGGTTGGGAGGGGAGTTGCTGGCAGTCACAAGAGAAGAAAGAGACTTGGGTATCATCATCACCGATGACCTGAAATCATCCAAGCAGACCACTAAAGCAGTAGGTAAGGCTAGGGGATGTTAGGGTGTGATAAAGGGTATAAGAAGTCAGAAGAGGAGGTAGTAGGCTCCTCTTTACAAGACACTGGTTAGGTACCATCTGAGTACTGCGTGCAGTACTGGAGGCCACACCTTCACAAGGACATTAACCAAAAGAGGAAGTCCAGAGAAGGGCAACCAAACGGCGCAGGGACTGCATCGGAAAACATATGAGGACAGATTAACAGTGCTCAATATGTATACCCTAGAGCAAAGGAGGGAGAGAGTGATATGATTGAAACATTCAAATACCTTAAGGGCATTAACAAGGTGAAAGAGTCTAACATGTTTCAATAGAAGAAAAATAGCAGGACTAGAGGACACAGCATGAGAGTAGAGGGAGGCCGATTAAGGGGTAATGTGAAGTTCTTTTTCACAAAAAGGGTGGTAGATGCATGGAATGGCCAACCTCAGGAAGTGGTGGAGATGAATACAGTGCGGGGCTTCAAACAGACATGGGATAGGCATAAGGGAGCAATACAGATGAGTATGAAGAGATAGGCCATTGACAGAGCAAAGGCCGACTGCACATTCATAAGGTAGAAAAAGAAATGGGCAGACTGGATGAGCCTTGCAGTCTTTATCAGCCATCAACTTCTATGCTTCTATATTTGTTTTATTTGGGTATCAGAATTGGGAAAAATATAAAAGCTCTCTATGAACTAAATTATACCCCCTTGCTGCGTACAATTATAGCTGATCTTGAGAGGTGGGCTAAATTAAATTACCTACAACATGGCTAGGCAGAATTAATCTGCTTAAAATGAATGCCCTACCCCAGTTATTGTATGGTATGCAGACTCTCCATGTGAGACTTACTAGAGCAGATGTAACGCGTTTAGAGGGCATTTCCAGTGGCAGGGCAAGCGGCCACGTACGAGCCTTGCTCGCTTAAAGTCACCACTTGATAGAGGAGGTTTGCAGTTCCTACATCTTAAGAAATATTATCTTATCATACAATGACTAAATGTGGGTGGGGTAGACCAGGGGAGACCCTACTTCTTCCATTGCCGAACCCTTTCTTATCCCGGGTTGGCAGACCCAGGTTTTAGAGAAGGGAGAAGAAAGGAGTAATGTGTTTAAGACATCTGTATACTAGAGAAGGGCTAGACACATTTGACCATATAAGGATAAGATAGGGCTGGGGCACAAACACTTATCGATATCTTCAATATGCATATTGTAAATCTTTGGGGAGAAGACAGGTACAGACTCTGCATGGGAACCATTAGTGCGACTGATACAGGAGGGGAGATATAATCCTAAAGGCACCATATGTAGCGTGGCAAGGTGGGCAGGCAGCTGCTTCTGGACATGACACAGAAAACCAGGCAACTCTGGGAAAGGGATATGGGAAATGAAAATACGTACTCACCGTGAATTCTTGATCTTCTTGTATCTTCACCATTCATTACTTCCTGGGTGTAAGCGGAGGCACTGCACCCGCACGGAAGCTTTTTTTTTTTTTTTAAACTTTGGCACCGCCTCGAGAGGACCGCCGCGCCGCGCGCAAGGGGCGGCCGCGAGTAGCGACAGACTCCTCCTCCAACTCAGTTCTGTGAGCCAGAGAGGCAAAAGCGAAAGCAGAGATAGAGATAGCGAGGCAAGATAGCCAAGGATAGCAAAGCAAGGAAGAATGAACTGAAAAGGAATAAGCCCGATGGAGGAAGGACAGAGGAGACAAGAGTATCTCTAATCTAGGGACTGCAGGGCCTCCTTACCTGGGCGACTCTAGGAGGAGAGAGAAGGAAGGAAATGAGAAAGAAGAAGAAGAGAAGAGAGAGATGGGATGTAGAAGGGACCAGAATGCCCAACGAGCATAGTTAGCTTATGGCTGAAGGCTCGACTAACAGGGAAGCAAGAATCCCCGGAGATACAGCTGAAGAGAAGGTTCACCAAACCTGCTAGACAGACTCAGGAGGGCATAGTCCTCATCTTCAACATGCCATTGTTTTTGATACCCACTTCGGGCTCCTGGCCGCGGAAGGCCTTTAACTGGAGGACACCCGAGGAGGGAAGAATAAAACCCAGGCAGCATGAGAGCACTGCTCAGGGATTTAGAAATGGAAAATGTAAGCCTTTCAGTCGTTTAAGTATAGAAGTGGGACTCAGTCGGACTTCGCCAAGGCAGGCCAGAGGCTTAGGCTGGCTGGGATTGGTTATGGTCAGCACTGCTTGTCTGTAAAACTGTCCAAGAGGACACTTGAAAGGAAAAAACAATCATCAAAATCTTACGAGAAGGGTTGTCTGCCCTCTCATCTTACTTCTTGTTTTTTTTTTGTTTTTTGTTTTTTTTTTTTTTTTATCAGATAATCACTTGCAGGCTAGAGCATGACCTCAATACCAAGAATGCCTATAGCAGTCGAAGAGAGTTCCCTCAGCTTTTTCTTTTTGTTTTTTTTTTTAGAGAAAAAAAACAGACGTGTCTGCTCCTCCGCTCTGCAAGGCAAGAATTAGGGAAGGGAGGGTTTTTGATTCTAGGGCATAACAGCTGGAGCACGGGATTGCAGGATCAAAACTGAATAGCCTGAGCCAGGCTAAAACCCAGAGGTATCTCGCCCGAGGATGGCAAGAGATAGTTGTGCAGTTTGATCGCCAATGCAAATCCAATGAGATGGCCCAAGAATCTTAGAGTAAATAATTTTCTGGAGAAATAAGAACACCCCAAAGATAGATTTTTTTTTTAAAAATTGAGCAATTCTTCCTATCTTTTATTTTTTATTTATTTATTTTTATATATTTTGCAGAGAGAGGAAGGAGATGGGAGGTGGAGAAGCCACAGGAAGAGGCCACTGAGGGATGGAGGGAGGGTGGTAATGAATGGTGAAGATACAAGAGAAGATCAAGAATTACGGTAGAGTACGTAATTTCATATCTTCCTTGTCAATCTTCACCATTCATTACTTCCTGGTGAGTTAGCTCCTCTTCCCCGGGAGGGAAGAGGCCATACCCTGAGGGAACAAGACCTCCAGCCTTCTGTTGGTGAGAAACAGAAGGAGAAGACCTGGCTCATTCAGAAAGCCTAAGTGGGGAAGAGCTAGGAGGTGCCTCCCGAGGACGAGAGACGGAGGGAGCCCCTGTAAAAGTCTCCTAGCTCTAGAGGAGAAAAGACGGTCCCCGGGCGGGCGAATCACCCTACGCGGGTCAGGGTGACAATCTGGAAAGATGATGCCATGCCGTCCGCCTGATGCAGATCGCTGTCCCCACAAGCCTGAAGCCACCTCATTGGCGTCGTAGAGATGCCCTTGCTTGGTGTCTTGCCAGCTCCAGGCCTACCGGAGAGGGCAACGGCTTGTCTGGTTTGCTCCATGTCAGGCATTGATGCCAACAGCTGGGACATCATCGACCACAAATGCCGGTTGGAGGCAGCGTGGTGAGCCTGATGAGATGCAATCACGGGCACTCGCACGAAGAAGAGAACACTCTTCGCCCCCAACGGTCGAACTGGAGAGTTCGATCCGTGGGCGGTCGTAGCGCCAGGCAGCGGCGCTCAGAAGGAGTATCAGGTAAACCAAACCAGAGGCGGGTTGGGAAGGGAACCTAGAGACTCTGAGGGGGCACAATACCTACGCTGACAGTCAGCCGGGGCTGGAGAAGAAGCGGCTGGGGACTGCCAGGACCGGATAGACGCCTCCTGGAAGGGGATAGGCCAGGAAGGTACCACCAAATGCTGGGCACTGAATTCACCAAGGAATTCTCGCGTCTCCCGTTCGGTATTGTCTCTCCGAACATAGGAAATCCGAAGATCCCTCACCATCCTCGAGAGGAAACGCTGATATTCTGTGAAATCAGCATCGGAGGAAAGATGAGCAGGGGTTCTCTCCCTCAGAGGAGGGAGACGAGGATGATGGGGAGCTGGAATGTCCAGAGGATTCCTGCGGCGGTGGGGAGAGTCAAAAGACCCGCTCATGCATGTATCTAACATATGAGGGGAAGGCCACCGCAGAACCCCTGAACTGCTTCCAGGATAACGGACCCGTAGGACCGACATGGCCTGGGAGCGGGGGTGGTGAAGGCAGAGAGATGGGAGATGGGCACCTCCGAGGAGGCAACTGCTCTCTGCGAAGGCTCTGGAATCCGGGGAAAGGAGCCCTAGTAGGAGGGATCCCGGATATCAGACCAGGCCGCAGAACGGAACTCTGGGGAAGCGGAGCCTGGAAGAGCCCTGGGGGAGAACCTCCCCTGTGACGACGCTGGGACTGCATGGATCCAGAAGGGCAGTCCGCACAAACGCCGCTGGAGGGCACCCTAGAACCCTGGAGGGAGGGGCTGAACACTACGGTCCCTGGCCACCCCCTGAGGTGGCTAAAGAAGACCGAGTGGCAGACCCTGCCCTCAACCCCTCAGACCCGAGAGGGCCCTCCTCCTCGACCACACAGTCCCCCTGTCCCCAGAGGGGCAACAGCACCCTGGGGGTAGCTGTCACCGCCCTCCAGAGAGGGGCCCCTCCATCACCCCACGCCTGCCCCGGGGCTCCCGGCCACCCCAGCCGGGAACCCTCAGGAGACGCGGAAGGGGACAGAGGGAGGCCCGCTGCGCGCCTGGTACCTCTAGCCAGGGGACCCAGACCCCGAAGAGTGGGGGTGCCAGGATGGGTCCACGTCTGAGTCATCGCCCTCGAGGAGGGCGAGACCAGCTGGACCTCGTGCTGGCCACCCAGGGGTCCCTGAGGCCACGGTGCGTGAGCGGCCCGGTACCAAGGGTGGCGCCGCTCGCCCCGGCGCCCGGTAGCAGCCAGGCCCAACTCCAAACCCCCAAGCGCCGGCAGGCCGCCACCGCTTGGAGGATGGACTAGGCCACGGGCGGCGGCTGGGAAGCAAGGCAGCACTGCGACGGCGCCGCTAGGTACCATCGCCGCGAACGGCGCCGAGGTTCCAAAGCGGTACCGCCAACGCGCCCGCTGATCCAAAGCGGCGCCGCCAACGGCACCCGCCTGATCACTGGCGCCGCAAACGGGCGCCGATTCAAAACGGCGCTCAAGAGTCGATCACCGCACCGCTAACAGTGCCGGATCCGAAACAGCGCCTGAAGGCGGCGCCGAGGGTCCACCCAGCCAGGCCCAAGCCAAGGGCCTCGACACGGGGAGCCTGCACCCAAGAGGTGACTGCCGAGGCGTGTCGGCGCCGCGCCCGGAAGGGACTACGACGCTCCCCAACACCGCAGAAGGGCCTCCTCCTCGGCAAGAAAAGACGAGAGACCCCTCCTCCTCAGACAGTATAGGCCGGGAGGGACCGGGGAAGGGCCTCTACCTTGCCCGAGAATCCCGAAGGCGCCGTCCTGCGAAGGTCGGCGGGCCTTGCCGAGCTTAAACGGCTGCCGGATTTCGCGGGCCCAGGCGGTCCATCGAGAAACAGGCGCCGCATTAATCCATATCATGGTTGGGTCCCAGGCAACAAAGGCAAACGCCATGCCGGTCCGAGACGGAGAAATGCCGCCACAGGAGACACCGACACATAGGCGCGCCCGTTCTTGGAAAGTGCTGAAGCTCCAACCGGACATAACGCGAAATTAACAAGGCTAAAACACAGAAGGAAACACACCCGCGCCACAGATAGAAAAGGAACAGTCTTACCGGATCGGGCGCCGAGTGTGATGAAAAACAGGAGTCGGAACACTACGGACTTAAACGACGCCACACGCTGACAGGTGCTGCCTCGGACGGCGGAGAAACAGAACTGAGTTGGAGGAGGAGTCGGTCGCTACTAACGGCCGCCGCGCATGACGTCACTCTCGAGGGCGGTGCCGTTAGCCAAAGTTTAAAAAAAAAAAAAAAGATCCGTGACGGGTGCGCGCCCCCGGCTTACACCCAGGAAGTAATGAATGGTGAAGATTGACAAGGGAAGATCTCCCATCACAGAGGACACATGGAAGGTGATGACCCAGCTACACCAGGGCATTTTGATTTGTAATAAGTATAAAGAATCCTTTTATAAGTTTTGTCACAGGCTATATCGTCCACCCCGGAGTGTTAGTAAATTTAATCCTTCAGTCTCTCCGGTATGCCCCCGCAGGACTGGCCTCCTACTATCACTAGTTCTGGTCCTGTCCTATTTTATAGGAATTCTGGAGGGAGGTAACGATGAAGGTCCAGGCATTAGCAAGTAGAAGGCTTCCACACTCACCTCTAATAATGCTGTTCAGTGTGGAGGAAGTGGGTAAAGAAGATTGGGCCCCCCTGCCCAGGTGGCTTAGGGTCATACTGGTGATGGCCAGGCACTGCATTTTGAATACGTGGGTGTCTGCAATTAAACCTACTAAACAACAGTGGAAACATTGCACGACAGGCTCTTACTCTAGAAATACTTACCTATGTAATGCGGGATAGAAGTGAACAGTTTTATAACACCTGGCAACCATACCTCAATGCTCTAACACCAGCAGAGCCTGACATTGGGGAAGGCTGGGTATAGTGGAGAGGGGATAGTAGATGGTCCTAAACTGAATGGAACTGTGATAATCTAATTTAAGACAAGTCACCCTGTTAATTACATAAATGTTTCCTTTTTTTTTTTTTTAACTTTATAATGCATTGCATTATTTTAATAAGACATTTTTTATTGCTATGAAACTGGATCTCTCTGTATATAAGTTAAGTATTGGATGTACCCGTTTGTGTATGTTGTTACTGTCTAGACAGACTTGTCTGGCCTGTTTGTTTATTGGAAAATCTGAATAAACATGCAAAAAGAAAAAAAAGAAAAGTGCTTTTATTTATTATAGTCAGATATCAGTGGACTACAAGCCCCACACTACTTCCTGTCTGAGCTCCCTCATTCTGTTGCTTACCAACTAGCAACAGATTTGCTCCCAGAAACAGTAACGTGCTCAAAAAATAAAGTATATAAGGAGATTTGTAAAGCAAACGCTGTCCCACAGTCTGCAGTCAGGTAATATTGGAGCCCGTTCGCTCTGGGCACTCTTTAAGTATGCCGCGACCCGGAAGTCAAGTCCAGGGTCACGTGACTACCCGCCTCGACGAGAGCTCCAACAAAAAAGTACTTTCATTTATTTGCAGTGCGGTTTGTATGCTGTTAACATAAAGGCATTTCAGTGTTATAAGCCCATAGTGCACAGGTGGCAGAGCAAGGGAGTGGGAAAGTGTGTGTGTCGGGGGAAGGATCCTACCCTGTTATTGCTGAAGGTCAAGCAAATGCCTTTTTACCCTCCATTTTTCTGTCAGTGGCACAGCATTAAAATGAGACTGGTAGAATTCTACCTGTATCAGCAGGGGCGCTGCTTTTAAATCTTTTGGTACTCAATATATATTTAAAGTCCTTGTACTGTATGCTTCCTTCCTACTCTTACAACTCTCCAAAAGCTGCACATTTTGACACTGTTCTGATTTGATGGTTAATCAGTAGTCCACGACAGTGTGAGCTGCTATGGGATTTACCCATGCCTGGTGTGGTGTGTCTCAAGGCCACAGGCTGAGTGATTAAAACCACACCAAAAGCAGGTAAATCCCACAATAACCCACACTATGGAGTGGATTATTGCAATTATACTATGTGCCTTGTGAAAAGATTAAAGAATAAGAAAAAAATGTTAAATTTGCATCTATATATAGTTTAGGTTTTGTGACAGCCCTCCTGTCTGTAGCAATAGCCTCCCCGGCCCCAAACAGCAGGCTGGGAGAGTGACGTGGTGTGCACCGCTTTTTTTTTTTTTTAAAATCGAGTTGTGTTGGTGGTCACATTACCTCTCAACCATCCTACATTATAAGGAATATCCTGTTTTACCCTAAAGAACAAACTGTTAGACAAGGGCTTTTCCACACTGCAACCTTAATAAAGAACTTCACATTATTAATTATCTTGCTCAGTCAACAGCAACTTCAATTACAGAATATTTTCATTCAGTGGTAGTTGCAGAAGAGTGGGCTTATAGGGACCCCCAAATATGGCTTGGAGTAGGGCTCCCACATTCTTTACTCTGGCACTGGGTCTATGGAATCATTAGGAAAGCCTCTATTCAACCCTTCTTCCACTACCCTGCACTACTGACAATACAGTAGCAGCTCTGTAACAATTTCCATAAGAAGGAGTGGTGGTTGGCACGGTGGCGCTGAGCCGCTTATCACCTCACGCTATGCCGGCAACCCGGGTTCGGGAATGACTGCGGGTCATATGGGTGCCAGCCGGGAGGGGGGTGGGGAGGAGGGAGAGAAGCTGGACTGAGCGAGCCATCGGGCTACTCTTCCCTCCAGAGGTTGGTGGGGATGGGTTGTCACCCCTCCCATAAGCCCGTCCCCACCAGCTGGAGGTCCACTGGGGTGACTTAGGGGGATGGGGCGGCAGTAGCCGAGCTGGCTTCTGGTGTGCGTGAGTGCCTCCACGCGCACCTACGGCCATGTGCCAGGGCTCCGGGGGAATGCAGGAGAAAACCTACAAAAGCCTATTAAAAATAAAAAAACAATAAAAAAAGGAGTGGGTTTCTTTAAAAAAAAAAAAATTTCGCACTCTAGTTCTGTAACACATGGAAGTATCCTGTCTGTGACTGATTTCCTCTTAGCTTTCCCTGCACATCTGTTGAATAAGAACATGGATTCTCACACCACGAAATCTGTTAAATCAGATTGGTGAAGCAAATTATAAAGCAATACCCTCAGAGACTCGCTAAGAATAAAAGTACACTCGGCAGTCATTTAGGAGTTTGATGCCGTACAGTTGTCAACCTGTGCTTGCTTTTGGGAAAAGTGTTAAACTGCCCACTTCAAAACCTCATAATAAACAATCCTCCACCTGTACAACAGAGGAAAATTCTGAATCCTCAGATCAGGGCTCGAATTAACTGGCTGTCTGCCCAGCCATTTTACCATTCTCAGCTGTCCCTAGGACAGGCAGCTGCCTGTGTCCTGTAAATGGGCACTAGGACTCAGCGGTAAAGTTGCTTCAGTCAGCCACCACCTGCGATAAAGTTGTGATGGACGCACTAATATTCCGATGTCACTTGGTGTGCCGTGTGTGTCCATCTAAATCTATGCGGGTGGGCGGCCGATACATGTTGCTAGCTGGCTGCATTCACAAGTGCACACGTGCAGTTGCCAGTTCTCGATTGACTCCCATCGAGCACCAGCATTGTGGAAGGAGGCTATACGAGCAGAGTTCCCTTACAGAAAGTCAGAGTCCCCCCCCCCCCCGCAAAAAGCTCTTCCCAGCAGGATAAGGAACATGGAAAAACTAGCTGTAATAAAAACCCTTTTTAGGGCTGAGCCTGCACTTTACAAAAAAAAAAAAAAAGCATCTGTCAATGCCGAATGTTTGCTTGCTGGCATTGGCATTGGTAGTGTAGGAGTCAGAGAGATGCATAATAGGAATGGCAGTGAAGTATTTAACTGAAGCCAACCCCACCACCACCCTGCAGAGACTGACAGGCATTGGGGTGTGCCTTTGGGTTGCCAGGCATAACGGCCACGCCATTTCACCACATCCTACCCTGCAGACACTGACAAGTGTCATGGTGTGCCTTGGGGTCTTTGGGCATAATGTTCACCCCATTCCATCAGGAAATACGGTGAGATGGGTGCAATACAAGAGAATGGGGTGAACTCAGACTGAAGAGTCCAAGGAACACCTCGATGCCTGTCACTGGCTGCAGGGTGTGGGTGGGGGTGAAATGGCATAAGCATTACAGGCGACAATCCCAAGTCACACCCCGGATGCCTGTCAATCTCTACAGGGTGAGGCGTCATGGTCAGAAACCCTAACGCCTCAGGCGTTCGCTGGTATTTTCACTCCAAATTTTCAACATGGGTTTTTTGTCACCCCCACCTCATGAACAGTGGCAACATCAGTTCGTTAGCCGAAAGCTGATTTTGCACAGCGACTACGCCATTTGGCACCACTGGTTCGAAAACACATTTTGAACAGGATGTGAAAAATGACAGCTGTACTGTCCATGGGAGGTGTAAAAAATGGCAATATTGAAAAATCTGGAGGAAAACATAAAAAAAACACTGGTGGTCACGAGCATGTGTAGAAACTGCTAACGCACACTGTGATGTAATTAGTTTGGGGATTTTTTACAACACAGGCATTTTGGGACCTCCACTCATGAACAGTGTCACTGTGATTTTCTTAATCTGTCCTGAACACTGATTTCCTCAGCGACCACGCATTTCTGCACCAAAGTGCAAAAACACATTTCGGCCAGGGTGTGAAAATGACAGCTATACTGTTCATAAGGAGGTGGAAAATGCCAGTGTTGAAAATCTGGACTGAAAATATTACAAATTCGTGAACTTATGAGAGTGAGTGGAAACTGTGCAATGCACACTCGTAACATACTCATTTTATGGACTTTTGTCACCAAATTTTTAACATAGCCATTTTAAGACTTCTGCTCATGAACAGTGTCATTGTGATTTTCTTAATCTGTCCGGAACGTTGATTTCACACACCGACTGCACCACTGTGCGCTACATGCGCAAAAACACATTTTGGGAGAGATGTGAAAAATGACAGCTGTACTGTTCATAAGGAGGTGTGGTAAAATGACAATGCTGAAAATCTGGAGTGAAAATATTAAAAATTTGTGAGATTCTGACGTGCGTGGGAACTCGCAACACATGCTAATAACAGTCATTTTGGAAATTTTTCCACATTTCCAACATAGGTTTTTAGAGCCTACCTCATGAATGTGCCACTGTTGTTTGGTTATTCGTTCCCGAAAGTGGTTGGGCGCAGTGACCGCGAAATCACCTTTTGGAACAAAATGACAGTGACTAAGTTCATGAGGTGGGGCCCCAAGAACCCCATGTTGAAAATCTGGTAAAAAATTCCCAAAATGGCAGAGATATGCATCAAAGTTGAAAAAAAAAAAAAAAATTTATGCTATTATACAGCTTACTGGCATCTCTTCAGTTGTGATGCGGCTTTCAAGAAGTGCAGACATGTTACCAGTCCACGAAGATCGTCACGCTGTGCTCGGAGAATGTAAGTATGGGGTCAGTAGTGTGTGTGGTGGAGGTGGATGCGCAGAGGGTGGGCGCGCGGGTTGGGGAGGGGAAAGACAGTCAACAAGGACCTCCCCTTCAGGAAGACGACGCGGGACTTTTGCCATGCTGGGGTGGGTTCCGAGCATGGCAGCTGGAAGGTTATATTTTAGGGGGGGACGGCAGTGGAGCCGACGGGGGATTGGGCACCCCCGTCAGCCATACCGACTTTTGCCATGCTGGGGTGGGCTCCCAGCATGGCACCCAGATGTCTGTTTTTTTGGGGGGGGGGGGACGAACTGCCTATGACAGTTCAGATGCAGTGAAGACATACATATATGCAATTTGCATACTGCCATCGCCTACACGTTACCACCGCTGATTATGGCAGTGTTTTCCTCAGAACTGTACGCCACTGCATCTGAACGGCTGTCAGACAGCTCGGACATTCACTGGCGCAGTGCAGCCGCACCTGCAAAAGGGACCAAGGCACTGGAAGTGGGGGAGGCACACCTACGAAAACTCGTATGGTGGCACTATGTTTCTTGCCCTGCTACAGGATAAGGAAGGAGGAGAGGCAGGCAGGCAGGAGACCTAAAATAGAGAAAATAAAAACAAAAGAAGAAACACTTTATAATTTAACCTTGCTGTGCTGCTGACTGATCTATTGGTCTAGATATCTTATGCGTCTAATTCTGTTGGCAGGCTATGGGTTGAAAAAAAAAGAGACAATTATTAAAACAGAACGAAGCAGCCAAGCAGGGCAAGTGATTAACCCCATTTGTAAGAGCTATTCTTAAAAGGGGAGGAAAAAGGCACAAGCAATTAAATGCCCCTTTCAGAGTTCTGCAGACAAATGGGATGTTTATGTATTACCAAAAAAAAAAAAAAATTTCCTGCAGCCTAGCCAGAAACAAACGCACATACTTTATATACAGAACTAAGTTGTAAGTGTAAGCCTGAGGACAGCAAGTGGTTAAAAGTCCAGTCCAGGGTTGGGGGGACCAGCTCTGAATCTAAAATATATATTTAATGTATTTATCTGAAAACTAAGTGGACAGCTATAAATTCTGTGGGGCAGGCAACATTTACATTATACCTGTCCCTTGGAGAGCCATCCCCCCAAAAATATTTCTAGCCCCATCTCAGGTGAAAGTTTTGTTGACCTTGTTGATGAAGCAAATGTACTCCCAGACCAGGAATGTAATTCTAACACTGAACATTCATAACTTTTCACGAGACAGTGGTTCCCATTTAAAAGTGTTACTAGAAATGTTTCTTACATGGACGCCTCTGGGTACACATGCCGGGCAATGGGCACAGCCAGAGAGAGAGAGTCGTGTCTGGGGTTGGTGGGAGGACGTAGAACCAGGACTCAAGAGATTATGACTCGGGAGCCAGAGCCTCTGGAAGAAAAAAAAAAAACTTTTCTGGGCATTTTCTGTTTTAGCAGACAAAACAAAAGGACACATCATTGTCATCTGACCCAGCCACCTCACTCAGAAAGGAGCTGTAACTGGGCCAGTGAGGAGCAGAGGTTGCTGGCCGCATCGGGGGTTGCTGCTGGAGGTGCTGGAGCTGCATCGGAAGCCACAATGAGGAGGAAGGCATCGGGGCTTGCGTCTGCAGCTAAAGAGTGAAGAGGGGGCACCAGATTCGACTTCCCTGTGGCTGCACTCGGCAGTGGGCCAGGGTTAGAGGAGCTGCGAGAGGAGGGCATCGGGAGGATTCCGCAGTTGCAGTTGGCAGTGGGCCAGGGTTCAAGAGTTTCTGAACTGGTGGACCAATCAGGACAGAGGGCGCCAAATTTAAACAGCGCTTGACTGCAGAAGTCTGACCCAGCCACCTCACCCAGAAAGGAGCTGTAATAGTGTCCCACAGTGCCCACCCTGGCCCCCACTTATTAAATGGACTGTGGGGCGGATCCCTAGGGGACAGCATGGTGTGACTGACTGGGACTAAGCAATAAGTAGCTTGAATCTGTTGCAGGATTGAGGGGGAAGGGCATTAGTTTAACATATTGGGTGGCTGGGTATTGTGTGTGTGGGGTTCATATTGTTCACACCCAAAATAAGGGAGGTTGTGGGGGAAATTAGATCGGGCATTTCTGGAAGGGTGACTGGGTGTACGGGGTGTGGGGCAGCCTTAATATCGAACTAGGCATGGAGGTTAGGTGGGTGCCCAGTGTGTTTTGAACTGGAGGGTTTTAGGGAAGAGATCAGAGGGATCAGAAGGCAGCTGGAAGGAGGGAGATAAGGTGGGGTCGGATCAAGTGTGAGTAGACATGGTCAACATCTGACTGGCATATATCAGGGGGCTAGTGGATCAGGCAGAAAGAATTTATCTCAGAGGTTGGGGGATCAAATGGCTTCTCTGGAGGAGTTGGGGGACGTCATTTTGGCAGACCTCAGGTGACTAGTGGACATGGAAAAAGGATTTATATCACAGGTTGGGTGGATCATATGGTTACCCTGAGGGTGTAGGGGCAGAATAAGCAACATACAGGAAGCATGCTGTGGGAGGGGCAGCTCAGAGGGAGTGGATGAGGGGTGAGTTAGGAGGAGCAAAATGGGGAGAGCCTCAGCTTACAAACCGTTTCACCATACTATATTCGGTGATGAAGTGGAGGAAGATGGTGGAGCAAGTGGACAGAGAGAGAGTTTGGTCAGTAGCCAGGGGGGAGGTGATAGAGGAGGGAGCTTGAACCAAAGGAGAGGACGGAGGAGGGAAGGACATGAGCCTGTGTTGGAGGGAAATGTGATAGATGGGGGGCACTGAGCGAGGATAGGGTGGAAGGAGGCAAGATTGGGATAGACCGTGACCAGGTTGGGGAATTTAATCAATGAGGAGGGGGCGGTAGGGAGTTCCCTAGTTAGGTCAGATTCCAGACATGTATTGCTAGGTGAGGTGGAGATTAGGGTAGGGAGAAATATAGCAGATGGGGTGAGAGGTGCAAGTCCAAAGGAGGAGGGGGAAGCAGTGGGTGATTACTCGGGTGGGGGATTGAAGTATTTTATATCAAAAAGGGAGACAGGGATGGATCTTGGGGGCGAACTCTGGATACCCAGGAGATTTTTTTGGGGGAGAGTAAACTGGCAGTTGCAGGTAAACAGAGTATGGTGGGGCTCGCAAATGAGGGTGGCCCCCCCAGATGATGGGGAGAGGAGGAACAAGCAGGAGGTTGTTGACAGAAGGAGGAGCCTGGATGGTACTAAATGGCTAATAAAAGACCCTCACGCTGATGGGAGAGGTAGGAGCAAGCAAGCAAGGGTTTGATGTTAGGAGTAGTAGTCTGGAAGGACTAAAGAGGGCTAGTAAAATGGTGGTGTGAAGTGAAGGTGATATTGCTGGAGGATTCACATGATCGGGGTATTCAATAGGATGGGGAGAATAATAGCAGCCCTGTCAAGGCTAAATGTATGCCAGGTCTATCTGTACACAAGCCCAAATTCCACCTATACTCTTTGGCATTGGATTGTGGGGGATCCCCAGACTTCCTAGTACATTTGGGGACAAATGATCTGGAAGGAAATACTGAGCTAGAAATACAGGCTAGATTCCGGGAGCTGGCAAGGGTTTGTCACTCTATAGGAAGTAAAATTTCTTCCTCTGAGATTCTGCCGGTACCTAGGGCATCTGGTGAGACTAAGCTAAAACTTAGAGAGGGGAATAAGTGGCTCAGGGGCTGGTGCAGGGCAGAGGGGGTATGGGCTGGTAGGGAACTTGGGGGATACTTGGGAGGATAAAGGGCTATATGCCAGGATAGGTTACACCTCAATATGGAGGGAGAGAAATCTTGAAATTAAACTTGCTGATATATAGAGCCGAGAGGTGGGTTTAAACTTGTAAAGAGGGGTCTAATATTAATAAAAAGAGCCCAGGGTGGCTGTTTGAGGGTCCAGGTATAGGGCAAGTGAGGAGTGGGAGACTATGTTAAGAATTCTAGGGAGTCTGAGAAAAGGGATTGCGCAGGGTTGAGGGAACTGGAGAGA
This sequence comes from Neoceratodus forsteri, assembly GCA_016271365.2. Lineage (NCBI taxonomy): Eukaryota > Metazoa > Chordata > Ceratodontiformes > Ceratodontidae > Neoceratodus > Neoceratodus forsteri. Next base: position 19,567,747 of record JADMNL010000039.1, on the reverse strand, counting down.
GGGGAGAAGTTGGGGGGGACAGTCCTGATCAACGCCAGGAGTATGAGCAATAAAATGCCTAAACTCCAAGCTATGTTGGCTGAGGGGAACAGCGGATGTGGCAGCAATTACAGAGACATGGGCCACTCAGAGAAATGAGTGGGACCTAAACTTAGAGGGCTACATGATATTCAGGAAAGATAGGGAAGTGGGAGGGGGGGGTTGCGCTCATAGTCAGAAAGAAAAAAAATTACTCGCCTTAGTAATTATGTTTCTTCTAATGGAGTATTGCTGTATTCTGACAATTGCAGTGATTCCCAACCTTTGAACTGCCCCGGAGAACAAAGAGTTAACTTTCTATGCAGGGCACAAAATGCTGAGCTCAAGCTTGGTTTAAATCTCTGTCTGGAGTGTTTCAAACCTAAACCGTCAGATTCTATGTGGAAATTGTAAAAATTCCTACTAGCCAACTGGCTGAAAAAGTTTTGGATTCCCAAGGAAGACTAAAGTCAGGAAACCCAAAAACCAATCTACTACAAATAAAAATAAATCAGCACCCAAACAAAAAGGAGGAGGGTGCAAGCAAAAACAGCCCGGGTGCAACACTGCACTTGCCCACCCACTTCCCAAAAAACAGGTTCTGAGAGGGAGGCAGGAGGAGGGATAAGAATACAGCAAGACTCCATTAGAAGAAACATATTACTAAGGTGAGGAATTTTTTCTTCAAACATCATGAAGTCTTGCTGTATTGTGACAATGCAGACTACTCGAGCAGTACCTCCAAGGAGGAGGAACAGAACCTACTTTGGGAATAGGCTCTGAAGTACTGCTGTGTTAAACCCAGCATCACTCCTAGCCCTGGATATCCAGAGAGTAATGCTTGGTAAAAGTATGGACTGTTTTCCAGGGGACTGCTTGACAAATTTCTAAGACAGGGATATCCCTGGCAGCAGCCAGGGAAGCAGCTGTACCTCTTGTGGAATGAGCCCTCAGGCCAGAGTGGAGTTCTTCCCAGTTTTTCATAGCAGAATTGTATACAAGACAATCAACCTGGCAATAGATCTTTTGGTGGCAGGTTTGCCCTTTCCCACTTCGGTACGCTCTATGTAGTAACTAAGGGCTCTTTTGACATCTAGACTGTGTAGCCTCCTCTCTACTGAGGAAGAATGATCAGTGAAGAAAACAGGGAGAGACAGACTGGTTTAAATGGAAGTCTGAAACCACTTTGGGCAAGAACCTTCTATTGGTTCTAAGGACCACTTTATCCCTGTGAAATGAGATAAAATCAGGTTCCACTGTCAGGGGCTTGCAATTCTTAATCGCCTGGTAGAGGTAATGGCACCCAGGAACACAGTTTTTCAAGTCAAGTACTTGAGCTCTGCTGAAGACATAGGCTCAAGGGGTTGCATAAGTTGAGCAATGCAAACATTCAAATCCCAGGCAGGGGCAGGGTCTCTAAAAGGCGGATTGGTGGAAGCAACCTTTAAAACATTTACAGAACACAGGATGGGAAGATGGTGAGGAAGACTTCGACAGACAAAAATGCAGAAACAGCTGACAAGTGTACTTTGAGAGTAGCTGGTCTAAGGCCTCAGGCCATTAAGATGGACCATAAATCCAGAACCATAGGCAACCCAGCAGTGTCTGAGAAATATGCTCCTCAGAACACCAAATGCTGAATCTTTTCCATTTGGAGCTGTAAGTCTTTCTGGTGGAGGGCTTTCAGAAGCCTTGAGGATATGCAGAACCCTTGGGAAAGATGCAAATCTGCAAATTCTGACTCTTCCAGAGCCATGCTTTGAGATTGAAGACTGAAGACTGGGGTACCAAATCCTTCCCTGAGAGGATGTTAACAGGTTGTAATTCTGGGAAGAGACAGGGAAGATGGACTGCTAGGGACAGCAACAGGGGTACCAGGGCCGTCTGGCCCAATCTGGAGCAATCAGAATCACCTTGCAAGGCTGAGACCTTATTTTTACCAAAACTTTGAACAGGAGTGGGAAGGGGGGAAAGGCATACAGAAACTTCCCTTCCCAATTCAGGATCAAGGCGTCCAGAGGGACTGAGCCCAAGACTGGAGGTCTGCAACAAAAGAGAGGGAGTTGGCGAGTGTTTGGGGCTGGAAAGAGAGCCATCTCTGGAGTGCCCCACCTTGAAAAAATCACTTTCAGCACCTGAGGGTCCAGGGACCATTCATGATGGCCCTGAGAGATCCTGCTCATTGCATCTGCTAGCATTGTCCTTGCCTGGAAGGTGAACTGTTACAAGAGAGGTTTGCAGGAATAAGCCAAGGACCAAAACTTCATGGCTTCTGTGCACAAGGCCTATGCGCCGTGATGTTGTGCCGTCGGCTTTTTCATGTCAGCTGGCAAGACAGTGACACCTAATGCCGTCAAATGAAGGGATGTTACTGTTACTACGGAAGTTTATTTATGTGCCTGTTTCTTGCCAGCTGACATGAAAAGCCGACAGCAGATGGCACCAAACATATGAGCACATTTTAATGAAATAAAGGAACTGCAGTCCCTCACACAAAATCCTCTGCAATTGCATGCAAAATTGTAACAGGCTGCTGCTTCACTTCACATACTCTCACAAAGTGGCGGCAGACAGGCTAAGACAGCGGCTCAGCAAACACCGCTTCCGACCAGATTTTTTTGTTTTGTTTTGTTTTAACTACGCTTCCCGATCGCAGGAACACGACGACTGCTACCTACAGCAATAATGATCTAAAAAGGAAAACAATTACAGAGTGTGAGTAACCGGGGGACCGGGGATGAAAGCCACAGATTCTCTTCTCCTCAGCGGTTCAGTGTAGCCCTACAAATTACATCACATATGGTTTAGCCTGGCAGCATCTGGCAAACGCGGGAAAACTATATAGATCGTGGGTGGTATGAGGTTTGCAACAAAAAGGGGGTATAAATGATCCTTTAAAGACTAATGCTGGCTACCCTTGTTAAAACTGATCTCAGGGTGTCAGAAACCCCAAACAAAGGTAGCGTTGTCAGGAACTCTAAGAGTCAGTGAAGGCGTGCATGCGTCGCGTGGCGTCGCTTCGTGCACACACACACTGAGGCGGAAATAAAATTACATACCTACCGTAATTATGATCTTTCTGTGTATCTTCACCATTCATCACAGATGGGTACTGGCGGAGATCAGGACCCCGTGGGAACCCTTTTTTTTTTTTTTTTTTTTTAAGGATAGGTCGGCCTTGTCATACCGCCCTCCCGAGGCCGACGCATTACATGGGCTGAGGATTAGCCGTTAGGCTGTGTCGACTCCGCCCACCTACCAGTTCTTGGCCTCCTGCCATCGAGGTCGCCTCGTGGGAAGCCGTTGAAGAAATTTGAAGAAGTTTGAAAACTTTAGGCCTTAGACGAATGGTGAAGACTGACACAGATAAGATCACGGCGTAGCATGTAAGTGGGAGTCCTGCAGGACTTGACACTCAAAACCACATGAGGTTCAAGGGCTCCCACTTACAAGTCTCCTGATGACATGCTGGGACGGTGGCAACAGTCACGGCGGGAACAGCAGGAGCCAACTGATGGGCACAATTCTGATGGGCATGGTGGGACAGCCAATGGAGGTAGGAACGCAGCATGTAAGTACTGTCCCTTTCCCGCGCCAGTTCAGATGAGCCATTGTTTTTGGAGAGGTTGAGGTTGCGAGCCGTCAGAAAGCCATGGTGTGTTGAAATACTCTGACCGGTCGGTCTGTCCGACCAATAACTATATCAAAAAGAGAGAACACTTGTACTTTAGTGTCTGAGCGAATATAAACAACTCAGCAGTTGGAGCAGACATCGTGGGGGGGGGGGTGAAACTTGCTAGTAGACTAGTGCTTGTTCTATTTCAGCAGAAAATAAAACGGCTACTTGCATTTTGCCGTCTACAGCTTTTCCTATCCCCTGTGTAGAAAATATGCAAAAAGTGGCAGTCTTATGTTATTAATTAAAAATCTTAGAAGTACTGAGTCAAACTAAAGAAATAAGTCTGTGGTGAAATGTGACAGTGGAAAATTACTGCTTTTGCTGTGTCTGTTCATCCTTGTTAAAAAAAAAAAAAAAAAAAGCTTTTCCATTTGTCAGTGAATGTCTAGTGTCTGTGTGGAAAGTCAGGGGCTGGCACACAGCTCAGGGGGCTTTGCAACTGTCCTAACCTTTGTGGGAAGAAGGAGGAAAAAAAAAAATAAAAAAAAATAAGTCCCTTTTCTAATTTCTACTAACATACTCTCTGAGTGTCTAGCAGTCTGTGTGGAAAGTCGGGGCTGGCACAGCTCGGGCCTTTTGCTATCTAAGCTTTGTGAAACTTTACAAATCAGTCCCTTATTTCTACTGTCGTACTGTCTGGTCCCTAGTGTAGCAGTCTGTGGTCAAAGTCGGGGACTGGCACATAGTTAGGGACCTTGTAGCTATCTAGTCTGTGAAAAAAATAAAATCTGTATTTCCTAATTTCCACTGTCGTTCTCTCTGGTCACTAGTGTAGCAGCCTGTGGTCAAAGTCAGGGACTGGCACACATTTAGGGACCTTGCAGCTATCCAATCTTTGTGAAAAAAATAAAATCTGTATTTCCTAATTTCTTCTGTGGTGCTCTCAAGTCACTACTGTAGCAGTCTGTGGTCAAAGTCGGTGGCTGGCACAGATTTAGGGACCTTGCAGCTATCCAGTCTTTGTGAAAAAAAAAAAAAGTCCATTTCTTAATTTCTACGGTCTCTCTGGTCACTAGTGTGTAAGTCAAGCCTGTGGTCAAAGTCGGGGTCCGGCACACATATTTCGGGACCTTGCAGCTATTTGTGAAAACAAAAAGGCCATATTTATGAATTTCTACTGTCGTACTCTTCTCTGGTGTGTCTAACAGTCTGTGGCAATAGTCAGGGTTTAATTGGCACACATTTAAGTTAAGGGCCTTTGTAGCTATCCGCTTTGGGAGAAAAAATATCCTAATAATTTCTCTGTCATACTTTCTGTTCGTCTATCAAACCTTTGTGAAAAAAATAATAAAAACAATCGACTTTGAAAATAAACACAGTCAGTTTGCTTTGAAAAAGGTTTTATTGCACACGGGATATATCATGTGGAGTTTTCTTTCAAATGTTGAGCCCCCTCCTGCAAAAAAAAAAAATAAACAAATGAAGAAAAAAGTTGGAAAGTGATCGAGCTTATGAAAAAAAATGTCAGGTGCAGGACATTTAAGACAGCTTGGCAAACTAACTTTCCATGGGTTAGGTATGATGCAGAGAAAAACCTTATGTTATGTACCATGTGTCAAGGGTGTGATGCTGCACATAAAGATTCCCCTTTTGTACACGGTTGTGGAACATTTAAAGTTTACTCTTTAAAAATCGCACCATACAAGCAGGGGACATGAGAGAGTTGCAAGCAAATTTAAAGCTGCAGCTTCTGATCCCTCCTGTAGTGAGGCTGGTAGAGCTCCACAGAGTTTAAACAATGCTCAGATTAACAGGCTTACTATTCTAATGAGGAACAGTCATGCAATTGCCAAGCAGTCTCGTCCATTCACAGATTTTGTTTGGATGAGTAAACTGGACCAAATGAAGGGTCTGGAGACAGGAAGCACCTATGTCAATACAAGTACTGCAGGAGATTTTGTGCTGCCATAGCTGAATATGAACGACTTAAAATTATGAATGAAGCCAAGAACTCCGATTCTGTTCTATGTGATGAAGCAACTGATATTTCCATTGCAGAACAACTTATAATTTATATCAGTCATGCATACAAAGGTGTTATAAAACCAGCATTTCTAAATATGGTTCGACTTGAGAAGCCAAATGCTGAAAATATATATGAAAGTCTTATGGCGAGTGCTCTGCAGTACTTGAAATAACTGGGAAGAGTTTCTAACTAAACTAGTCGACTTTACAGCAGATGGGGCAGCAGTCCTGCAGGGCAGCAGAACAGGAGTCAGCAACACGTCTTGGGAAGTACAGCCTTTGATAGTTGATTACTAACATACTAAAATACCAGCAGAATAGGCCTAACGGTCTTTCGTGTCTGCTCGTTTGGTCAGCCCCCACCCTGGGAGCTGACCTTGCTGCCACCCTCGCCTTCTCTGGCTTCTCCCTTCCCAGTTCCGGATATTCTCGCTGCACTGGATTTTGCTTCCAGAACCATTCCCCTGTACCTGTCCCAACCGCTCTTGAACTCCTCCACAGTCTCTGCCTCCACCAGCCCCCTGGGCAGCGCATTCCAGGGCTCCACCACCCTCTCAGTGAAGTAGCACCACCTCCTTTCTCCCCAGAATCTTCCCCCTCCAGCTTCCACCCATGCCCTCTAGTTGCCCCCTCCTCCTTCCTTCAAAGCACCCTGACTGCTCCTCCCCTATTTACCCCCTTCATGTACCTGAAGACCTCTATCATGTCCCCAGTCCCTTCTCTCTTCCAATGTGTACATATTTAGCTCTTGGAGCCTCTCCCCATAGGTCCTGTCCCCCAAGCCCCAAATCATTTTGGTTGCCCTCCTCTGGACCCTCTCCAGGAGTTTAATGTCCCTCTTTAAGTGTGGCCTCCAAAACTGCACGCAGTACTGCGGTGTGGCCTGACCAAGCAGTTATACAGAGGAAGTATTACTTCCTCCTTCTGGAGGTGATCCCCTAGCGATGCATTCCAGCATCCTGTTGGCCTTGGCTGCTGCCCTCCTACAAGTCTCGAAGTTGTTCATCTTGACATCCACCACCACCCCAGGTCCCTCTCAGCCATTGAGACTTGTAGCATTCCCCCAGGGTGTACACTTGGCCCAGGTTTCTGGCCCCAGGTGCAGTACCTTGCATTTCCCTGCATTGAACCTCAGCTTCCACTTTCTAAGACCATCTTTTCCAGAGCCTCCAGGCCCCCCTATAGGGCCACCCTCCCTTCCTCCTCATCCACCACCACCCCCAGTTTTCAGTCATCCGCAAAGAGACTCATCTCACTCCTGATACCTGTCCTTATGTCAGAGACGTAGGCGTTGAACAGGAGGGGCCCAAGGACTGATCCCTGTGGGACCCCACTAATGACCCTCCTTGGGGATGAGACTATCCTGCCAAATACGACCCTCTGGGTCCAGTCCTGGAGCCAACTGCCTATCCATCTGATCATCTGGTTCCCCACCCCCACTTCTCCCAGCTTATCCAACAGGCCCTCGTGAGGAACAGAGTCAAATGCCTTGCTGAAGTCTAGAAAGAGGACGTCCACTGGTCTACCCAGGTCCAAGGCACTCGACACCCAGTCATAGAACTCCACAAGGTTTGTCTGACACGATTTCCCTGGGACGAATACATGCTGTCTATTGTCCAGGCACCCTGACTTTTCCAGGTCCCCCCAGCCTCTCCCGACAATGCCCTCCATCACCTTGCCCACCACCGATATCAGGCTGACAGGCCTGTAGTTCTCTCGCCACCTCCCTGATCCCCCTTGTGGATAGGCACTATATCGCCACCTTCCAGTCCTGGGGCACCCACCCTGTCCTCAGAGAGATGGTGAAAAGCTCCGCCAGGGGTTTCACCAGGACATCCGCAAGTTCCTTCAGCACTCTGGGATGTAATTTATCCAGCCCCAGTGCTTTCTCCATCTTAAGGGACCTGAGGGCTTCCCTCACTCTCTCTGCTGTGATTTCCACCTCCGCTACCTCTTCTCCCTGTTTAGCCTCCCCCCCTCCTGCCAGTGATGCCTCCCCCTCTCCCCAGACCCGCTGATCGGTAAGGGTCCCACCCTCCTCAGTATCACTGTCTCCTCCTATGTATGATGCAGCACCCCCATTTCCTTGGTGAAAATGGAGGTGAAAGTACTCATTAGTACCTCAGACTGCTCCCCAGGTCTTGTGCCCATCCCTCCCTGTTTTAATCCTGCTAATCTGCCCCTTCACCCATCATTTTTCCCCAATGTATCTAAAGAACCCCTTGTTCCCTCTCCTAATTTCCCTGGCCAGGTTCTGCTCCTTCCTTACCTTAGCCGCCCTCACCACTCTAGTGGCCCTTCTAGCCATCAGTTTGTACTCCCCACGATCCCTTTCACTCCTTGAGCACTTGAATTGCCTATAGGCTGCCTTCTTTCCCCACACCACCTCCTGGACCTCTCTGGTCCACCAGCAGGGTTTTCGGGCCCTACCGCATTTTCGTCTTACTCTGGCACAGGTGCTAGTAGCACCCTGCACCCCCCTTCCCGATTATTTCCCACCTACTGTCAGCACCCATGTCTGATCCAAATCACATCCAAATGCTCCTTAAGGATCCTTCCCATTTCCTTAAAATCCGCCTCCCTGAAGTCAGTTACCTCCGTCTTTGTGCAGCCTTCTACCCCTCCTAGGTCCAGGCAGAACCAAACCGTGGCATGGTCACTCCCTGCTTAGGGTCCCACCTCAGGCCCTCGATCTGGTCACTGTCTGCCAGGACCACATCCAGTACCACGCCTCCCTGGTCAGTTCCCCACCTGCTGAGTTAGGAATGCATCTTGAAAGACATCCAACAACCTCCGTTCCTGGCCACCGAGGATGTCAGTCTCCTAGTCTGTTCCTGCATGTTTAAGTCCCCAACACCACCACCCTTCCCTGCCCAATCTGCAGTGTCTCCCAACATCTGCCACCAGACTCTCCTCCAGTTCCTCCGCCAGCGCAGTGAGGTCTACACACCACTCCCTATTTTACTCTCTTGCCCCTTGTTATTAAGGTGACCCAAATCGCCTCCATGGTTCCCTCCGCCTCCTCTACTTCCCCTATGCCAATGCAGTTTTGACTATTATTGCTACCCCCTCCTTCCTCCCCCATGTCCTTCCTGAACATAGTGTAACCCTCCAGGTTCAGGTCCCAGTCGTGTCCAGCGGTGGTCCAGGTCTCAGTGACCACTGCCACATCCACCGCTCCTCACTTAGAATCGCCTGGAGCTCAGGCATTTATTGCCCAAGCTCCTGGCATTTAGCAGGACTACCTCCCACCCTTTCCCTATGCATTTCCATTTCTCTTTGTTCCCATGGGGATTCCGTTTTCCCCTGGTCTGCATTTTACCAGTCGGCCTTTTCCGCATTCCTCCAGCTCCTCGGGGTGGAGACAGAGTCCTCCTTATCGGACCCCCATTGACAGCCTTTTCTCCCATCCTCCCCCTTCAAGTTTAAACCCACTTTTCACCAATGAACCCTCTATTTTCAACGTAAGGATTCCCTCCCTCTAAATTGAGATGGAACCTATCTCTAGCATACAGCTCCTTATCCTCCCAGGTCTCCCTCCATTCCCCATCAACCCATACCCTCTGGCCTCACACCACTCCCTGAGCCACTGGTTTATTTCCCTAATCTTCCTTTTGTGTTCCCCACTAGCCCTTGGCACCAGCAGGATTTCCGAGAAGGAAACTGTGCACCCTATGTCATGACAGACCCTGGCAAGCTCCCTGAACCGTGCCTGTATCTCTAGCTCGCTATTTCCCTCAATGTCATTTGTAACCAGGTGGACCAGTATGTCCGGGGAACCCCCACAATCCTTTGCCAGCTGATATACCTCGTGCTTGGCCCTATGCACCGTTAGTCCAGGGAAGCATTTTGTTCTAACTGTCCAGGCATCCCCCTCCCTATCCCATTTGATACCCCTGATCATAGAATCCCCCAACAGCAGCACTCTGACCGCTCCTTTTCCTCCATTCCCCCTTCCATGTCCCTCATCCTTTCTACTGGCCCCTTCACCCAGCCGCTCCTTGTTCCTCCCCTATCTGGGTACCACATGCCACCCCTCATTTATCCTGGCCACCCCCTCCTCTCCGAGCCTATGCCTCTCCTCCTCCCTAGTATCCTTCTGTGCCTCATCACTCCCCCTCTGCTTGCGACTGGTCCTTCTCCCCCATCCGCTAAACTAGCCTGGCTCGTCCTCCCTGTCTCCTTCCGTCCCTCCTTGCTTGTCGTGTCCCTGGCCAAAACCCTCAGCTCCCTTTACTGTATCCTCCTTGTAGTTCTGGTCCTTCTCCTTGCCCTTTCCTCCCAACTGGTCTTTCTTCTGCGCTTTCCTCCCTCTTTCCTCCCCTCCTGCTCTGATCCACTGCTCCCCATTTTCCTGCATTCCAGGTTCCCCTGTTCCTCCTGCTATCCGGCCCCGGCTCCTGCCCCCACTCCCTTTCCATCTCTAACCACCCCTGTCATGGCTACATCACCCCCCTCATCCTCAAGCAGAAGAAGAGAATTGAAGCGGTTACTGAGCGTAAGGTCCAATCCACCTCCCAACCTTGCTTCCTTCTGTCCAGCCCCAGCCATCTGCCTACTTCCCTGAGAATGTTGTCCCTCTGACCCCCCCTTTGTGAGGGTCCCCAGTTACCTGCCTGCGTCCTTGGTAGTGTCCTCCTTTTGGGCCCCCTCTGCCAGGGTCCCTATGTGACCCCAGAGTATTCTCCTGCACTCCTTTCCCTATGCCCCCACCCCGGTGCAACCCCATGGGAGATCCCCTGCCCTCTTCCCCAACCATACCTCCCCCCCATCCCCCAGCTGTCTCCTAATCCCCTCAACCTCCTCCCTAAGCTGTGCCAGCTGGTAGCACACTGGGCAACCACCAAACTTCCAAGCCCAGTCCAGTATCATGGCTGCCCCACACTCTGTGCACCCCACCACCCTCCCAAAGATGGCGGCCCTAGTGACGTGCGGTCCCATCCCCTTCCAAATAGCTTTCCTTGGGTGAGCCACCGTTCCCCACTAGTCCAAGATACACCCATACTGACTAATCAGGTCACCCACTAATCCTAGATACAGCCCCACAGTAAACCGGTAACCCTGTTACTAGGTGCAGTACAACACAGTAAACTTATAAGGGAAGTGAACTCCCTAAGCTCCTCTCTCCCAACCTTTTAAATCCAACCCCCAGTGGCGAGAACTACATGAGCTGCACCTGCAGCCTTTTCCTCCAATTGCAGGGCAGGTGTTCCCCTATAAATAAGCAGAGCTCTGGGGGAGGGTGGGATTAGGGCCGACTCTCAGAGAGTACATCAGCACTGTGTCTGCCCCTCTAGGCCCTGCAACCAAAGAAACAACCTCAAGCAAATCCCACCAAATAGGTTTTAAATCAGAATAGGCCTCCACTAGCGCAGCCTGTTACACAGTGAAACAGCCAACAAATGAACCCACTTACAGCCACCAAACCAGTTTTCAAACTGCCAACAGCCCCAAAAACAATACCCTGCTAGCCCCTTAGAAGTAGTAAGAAAGAAAAGAAATAACCTTCTATCAAGTAAAATCCATAAGAAACCCTGTAAAAACAACAAGCAGCAGCTACTGTACTGAAACACATCTGATCCTGTCCCCTTCTAGTTCCTTCTGAGAAGCCAAAGCAACTAACACCACAAACCTGATTCAGCTCTGCCTCCAGTTAATTAGCTGAGTGAGGCCCGCCAGACCATTAACACCTTACCCGCCGCCCGGTGGCGCTGAGGTTGAGGCTAGACGCACACCTCCTGCCGCGCACCGGGTTCGGGAGCGGACTCGGGTCGTCGGGGTTGGCGAGGGGAGGAGGATTGAGGCGTCCCAGCGGATGCTCTCCTCCCTCAGGGTGGGCTACCAGGCGCGCCGCTCACTCCTTCCATAGCGGTGGGCTTTGGCAGAGGAGAGGGTGGGGCGCTCCGCCCCAGCCGGGTGGGGGAGGAGCGTCTCGGCGCGCTGGGGTCTGCGTGCGTGGCGCACCACTTCCGGGGGCGTCGTCCCTAGCGCCAAGCGTCCTGGGGGAGTGGGGCGATCAGGGAGAAAACCCGGGAAATACCCTCCGGCAGCCTAGATGAAGTCGCCCCTAAGTCGCCCGGACCACCGATAGGACAGACCCGATGTGCAAAGGAGAGGAGGTTGGGCACTCTAGGGGCATATCCTGAGTGAGTACGGGGGGACATGAGCGGACCGGAGGAGGGCACCCGGAGGCAGTAAGGAGGGATAAAGATGAAAATTAAAAAAAAAAAAAAAAAACACCCTTACCCCACTATACACTAACCTTGCAGCTAGTGAAGTCAGCAAAAATTAATCAAAATTCAACTCAAAGCCCCCCAAAATATGTTTGCTACCAAAGGAAACAGGTCTCCAATTCAATCAGCTTCACTAACAACACATCAAAATAGGCTTGAAATTAACAGATATAGGTCTCCAATTCAAATAACCAGCCCCAAGCAAATCCCACCAAATAGATTTTAAATCAGAAGAAATAGGCCTCCACCAGCGCAGCCTGTTACACAGTGAAACATCCAACAAATGAGCCCACTTAAAGCCACCAAACCAGTTTTCAAACCACCAACAGTCCCAAAAACAACAGCCTGCTAGCCCCTTAGATTCATCGGCTGGAACTGGCATTTAAAAAAAGCTGTAAACTCAATGCTGTGTTACAGTAAGGTAGAGGACGAGATGCTGCAGATTTACTTGTTCTACCACAACAGCCCTCTGAACAGAACAGAACTGAGGAATTCTTGCCAGGCAACAGGGGTCCGATGTTTAGTCCCAACTAGGGTAGGAGGCACCAGATGGATCCCGCATCTAAAACGTGCCTCTGAAAATTTCTGGGAGATTTATCCTGCAATTATTTCACATCTTGAAAATACTGTTGCATCATGAAACTCAATGGCCAGTGCTAGAGCTCAGGGATTGTTGAAAAAGCTCACATCAGAACACTTTGTGCAGACTGCCTTGGAGCTTAATGACGTTATTGTTGTAATAGCAAGACTTTCCCTGTTGTTGCAGGAAGAACAGGTCAATATTAGCAAAGCAATGGAGGGATTGACAGTTGGTCGTAACAGCCTTGAAAAGTTGAAAACTAAATCAGGACCAATGCCTCGAATGTTCACAAATGAGACATTTAAGGGTATTCCTTAAAGGAAATAACTGGAGAAAAAAGGATGCCAACTCCTTTACAAGATTTATAGAAACTCTTAACAGAGGTTAACAGCAGGTTTCCAGACAATGACCTGTCTGTTGTAAGGAAAAGCTGGTGTGACACTTTTAAACCCCAAAATGTGGCCCAGTTTGACAAACAGCACTGATTTTGGTGATAGTGAAATTGAAGAACTTACTACTGAATATCGAGATGTACTTCACAAAATGGTGTAAAACTGGAAGAAATGGAGATTGAATATGCCTCTTTAAAAATTCCTGAGTTTTTGTACCTCTAGTGTCACTACATGGGAAGAGATAAATAAAAGATTTTCAGATGGACACCAGAATATTCTGTCTTTTGTCGACTTCCTCTTATCCTTGCCAAGCACTTCAGTGGAGTGTGAACGTGGATTTTCACATATGAAATCTGTGATGTCAGATTGGATGAGTAAACGTGATACACTCACTGATCTGTTACGAATTAAACTTCACTCACCGGCCATTGAGGATTTTGATGAAACAGGTGTTGTCAATTTGTGGCTAGCCTCTGAGCAGCGAGTTAGAAGACCATGCAGTGGCTCTCACAGGAGAACAACAGATGCAGCTGCTACTGAAACTGTAGACTGCTCTGATTCAAGCATGGACTCCGATGACAGTGTGACAGCCCTCGAGGATGTTGAAGTATGCCAAGACACTGATTCTGATAATGACAGACCAGAAATGTGTCACTCTGACCCCACTCTACTCTGATTTGATTTTGTACTTAAGCCCAACCCTCTGCAGTGTCCCTCCAACCAGTTTCTCACCCATCTAACAGTGTCTTTCTTAGATAAGTTCATTTTGAATAAATGAGCAACTGAATAGAATTCACCACTTGCGTGACGCCGACCTCGTGTCCTGCATTAAATTTTCGAAATAAGTTGCGGGCCACCATTAAAGTACTGCAGGCCACCAAATTATTGGAAGTCTCTGGCCTGATGGCCAGTAGTTTTTTTTCCATTAAAGTCGACCCCTGCAAGGGGAAACTAAATCTAGAGAAGACCCTCTTGGGGGCTGGGGGATGGTAAGGTGGGCAGCCATTGGGTTGCTGACTTTCAAGCAGACAACACAGACCATTTGGCCTATTCTGCTGGCTGTTAGTATGAAAGTGGAAATTCTTAATTATAAATCGGCGCATTAAATGTCTTGAAGGCCAGTAAGTTTGACCCATATGCTGGACTGGTGGCCACAATTTTTTTCTCCCAAAGTCAACCCCTGTTACTACAAACCACCTGGTCTGGTACACTAATAATCAACTTTTATGCCAATGTAAAATTCCTATGTAAACAACTGGAAGCATGACAGAAGAATCAAGCCATCATATCTTAAATTTTAACTGGTTGCCTGGTAAGACGCTCTGTATCTGCTAGGTTGAGGGAGAGCCAAGCTTAAAGAGCTACTGATGCATTTAAATAAAACTTAAAAAAAAACATAATAATTAGGCAAAATTTTGCTTGAATTCCCCATTTATAGTCCATATATTTCTTCTCTCTCATTTATTACTGAGGAAATTTGCATGAATATATGATCTTCATCCCTTAGAGAGTTTCTTTAGAGTTCATCTAGCTCTATAGCTTACTCCCTACTGGAAGTCATAATCCTTTGTTGCGACATCACAGTCTGTTGCCATGATAACTGTGATGTCACAAGCAGTGCATTATGACCTCCAGTAGGGAGAAAGCAACAGAATTAGAGGAACTCTTCAAGAGCAAAGATCCTGTTTTCATGCAAATGACCTCTGTAAATAAATACTAGGGAGGAGGAATACAGAAATAATGTGAAATACAAGCAGAACTGTCTGAATATTATGTTTGGTTAAAGTTCTCCTGAAGGTATCCGCTGCTCTTTAAAAACAGTTTTTGTATAGCATTCCAATAAATCAGTCTCTCTTCAGCGATTATATGTTACCCTCCCCCACAACGATGGTACAATGGAATTTACCGCAGTGCCCCTCAATTTCACTGAGAGTGTTTTGGGTTTCTCAGTTACGAGAAGGAGCAGATTACAGTTTGTACAAAAAGAAAAAAAAACAGGCACTGTAGGTCAGAATTGACTGTAAACTGTGACAGACATCAGTGGCTCTCATGCCCTCAGGGAAACCCATCTCTGGAGTGAAAGTCGAGTGAGATCTGCATGGGAATAAGAACAAATTACCTACCATAGTAATCTTGTTTCTTCCAAGGAATTCTTCTATATTCATAACTCTCTGCAGTCAGCCTCCTAAGCAGAGCTGCCTGGAGAAAATGGAACTATATGCTAATGATAGAACCTATCATTGGCTCGCGCCACTTATTCAAACTGCTGCCCTTATCAGCTGCAACGTTCCACCAGCATCATCAGATTTCTGAGGAGTCTACAAGTAAGCATTAAGCCTAGCGATGGTGGCATCTAATGCTGGATTGATGCATGGGGGCGGTGGTGAAGGTACCCCGGCCCCGCCATCAATCGCATTAGATGCCACCGATGGAGTGGCTTAATGGCTTGTAACATGGGCCGCACGTCGGTGGAAGGATGTGGAAGAGGCCCACTGTGACAGGTAAACAATAAGAGGCAGAGGCGGTGAGAACTTTTGAAAATTTTACTGCACTTTCACAGAACGCTCTAAGATATTACATACATACATACATACTGATGTGGTGATCACCGACTGTCCGTACAGTGGCGCGGAGGCGGCCAGCCAACAGTCCTGTGCCTCTTCTGGAGAGTTTGGTGCGGGTATTGTCGTCATACCCGCAGTGGGAGGTCTGCCATCAGGGTTCCGCTGCTCCGAGCAGCGCTGGACTCGCGCTGTGCATCTCGGGTCACTCTCACTTCCTGCTGCCTCTGGGATGGTCGTCCGGCGGCGTCCTCCAGGTGCCTCTGGATGATGCTGCCAGGTCCGCGATCGCTCCTGATCAGACTGTGCGCCTGAGGTTCTCGGCCCCGGATCTGCTTCCCAGCTCGGAGTCCTAGTAGGGCTCCAGGAGCGCCTCTCGTCTCGCTCCTGGTCTCGGTTCCGCAGAGGACCCAGTGCTGCTAGGCTGGGGGTCTGGCTGGTGACGGTACTGCCGAAGTGGGCAAGGCATATAAGCTGGGTTAATGCCCGCCCGCTCCGCCATCTCGGACCTCTTCCACTCTATCGCTGATCCAGATTCCCTGCACATATTAATGCCATGTTACAAGGCAATCTAAACTATGACTATATCTATTTATCCATCTATGACAAAGCTAAGCTGTCCATGACAGTAAAACCATAAATATCATAACCTCAACCCACCCCCCCGCCAATGCCAGAATCACCTGGAAAAGAAGGAATTAAAATTTTCCCATTAGGGCTAAAACTATGCATGCCAGTGTTTGGGACTTCATATTTAAATACTCTGTTAGGAGTGCAGAGGCTCCGATTCTGGAAGGGGAAGCAGGGTGGGAGAGTTATGAATATAGAAGAATATTTTAGAAAAAAACAAGTTTACTATGATAAGTAATGCTTTCTTCTAATCCCAGGTACTCTTCTATATTCCTAACTCTCTGCAGACTTCAAAGCAGCACCTTTGGAGGTGGGCAAAGAACCTACTTCAGGAAGAAGCTCTGCAGGACTGCCGTGACAAACCTAGCATCACTCGTGGACTGGGTGTCCAGGCTACAGTACTTAGTGAAAGTGTGTACTGTCCTCCAGGTAGCTGCTTTACAGATTTCCATTAATAGAATATCTCTGGACGCTGCTATGGTAGCAGCTGTGCCCCTAAGCTCTGCTGGGGATCCTTACAAACTTCTGAATAGCAAAACTGAATGCACTGGACTATCCAGCGAGAAACTGACCTCTCTGAAGCTGGAGTGCCCTCACCCACATCCCCATAAGTCAGGAATAACTGTTTGTCAGGTCTATGATCCCTGGTGTGGGTCATGTAGTAACTTAACCTTTTGACGTCCAGACTATGGAGTCTGCGCTCACCTGAGCTACTATGTTCAGTGAAGAAAACTGGTAGCGTAATGGACTGGTTTAAGTGAAAATCAGAAAACAACCTTGGGGAGGAATTTTCTATTTATTCTCCGCACCACTCTGTCGTCGTGGAAGGAAAGATCGTCTTCCTCAACACACACAAAGCCTGAAGCTCACTAATTCTTCTAGCTGAAGTAACTGCAACTAGAAAAACAGTTTTCCAGGTAACATATTTTTGGTGTGCTGAGGGCACAGGCTCAAAAGGGGGTCTCATGAGCTACGCAACGCATATGTTCAGGTCTGATACTGGTACTGGTTCCCTAACAGGTGGGTGCAACTGGCACAAATCTTTAAAGAACTTTTCAAAATAGGATCCGCTGCCAGGAAGGTACCCTCCTTGCAGAAATGTAAGCAAATATTGATGCTAGATGCACTTACAGGAATGTATGTTTCAGTCCCTGGGAGTGTAGGTAGGCATGATAATCCAGAACAGCTGGAATCTCCACTAGAGCGGGAAAAATCTCTTTGGAACCACACCAAACAGAAAACCTCTTCCATTCTGAACCTCTGTGGCCAGGGAACAGAGACTGATGGATGTGTTTCAGGATGCTTTCCTGGCCCAGCAGGTGGGGGAGCCTATTAGGGAGGGGCGGATACTGGACGATGTACTAGCAGACAGCGACCAGATAAAGGGCCTGGAGGTGTGCAGCCCGCTGGCAGGTGGTGACCACGCCATGGTCTGGTTCCTGCTGTAGTGGGGGTAAACCGACTACTACAGTAGTTGTAGACTTCAGGAGACCGGACTTTGAGGGCATGGGTAGGATTCTACGGGTGAGCTTGGACAATATTAGGCGGACATGGATCCGGGTAGCTTGTGGGAGACCATTAAAAGCGGTGAAGAAGGCTACTAAGTCCTGTACCAAGGTAAGGTGCAAGCATGGTAGAGCCAGCAAGCCGTGTTGGTGGACCAGGGAGGTGCAGCAGGCGGTGAAGGACAAAAAGGCGCTATGCACTTTAAGCGCTCTGGGGGGAATAGCGAGGGGTGAGTATGAGTTGAGGGCTAGAAGGGCTACCCGAGTGGTAAGGGGAGCCAAGGCGAGATGGAGCAGAACCTGGCTAGGGATATCCGGGGATTCTATGGATACATAGGGGAGAAGAGAAAAGGAGGGTACAGATTAGCAGGATTAGGACTGGGAGGATGGGCTCAGGAGGCGGAGAACAGGCAGAGGTGCTAAATGAGTACTTTGCCTTGATATTTACAGCAGGAGGCAGGGACCCCTCAGCCCGACGGAGAGGGAGGGAGCCAGCAAAGTCAAGAGGTCAGATGGAGTCTTGGGGATGGAAAGAGGCAAGGGTACAGGCTGGGCAAAGTCTGGAAGAGGATGGGAGGTTAAATGTGGGTGGGCTAGGAGGCAGAAATCACAGTGGATAGGGTGAGGAGGCCCTTCGGATGCTAAAACCCGATAAGGGGCCAGATGGGCTACATCCGAGTGTTATGAAGGAACTGGCAGATTAGCTAGTAGCTCTTCTGGCTGCACTCTTTAACACCTCTCTATTGACAGGATGGGTGCCTCAGGACTGGATGGTGGCTCATGTGGTGCCTATCCACAAAGGGGGGTTCTAGAGAGGAGATGGGGAGTTATAGGCCTGTCAGCCTAATGTCTGTGGTAGGCTAAGTAATGGAAAGCATTATCAAGGAGAGGCTCGGGAGGCAGCTGGAAAGGTTGGGGCATCTGGACGACAAACAGTACGGTTTCATCCCGGGGAGATCATATCAGACCAACCTCAGATTTTTATGACTGGGTGACGGGGGCCCTGGATCGACATAGGCCAGTGGACGTCCTATACCTGGATTTCAGTAAGGCGTTCAACTCAGCACCACACACTGGGCTGCTAACAAAGCTGGGGGGATGGGGGTGGGAAGGCAGTTGCTCAGATGGGTATAAAGTTGGCTAACGGGGCGAATACAGAGGGTAGTGGTTGGTGGGATAGTCTCCTCCCCCAGGAAGATCAACAGTGGCGTCCCCCAAGGTTTGGTATTGGGGCCACTCCTGTTCAATCCTATGTCTCGGATATGGGGAGAGGAGTTAGGAATAGGAGGAGTCTCTTTGCGGACGACTCAAAACTGGGAGCACTGGCAGAAGGGGACGAAGCGCGGGAGAGGCAGTCCAGAGGGACCTGGAGGGATGGTTGAGGAGGTGGGGGCTGAGATTTAATGTATGGGAAGTGTAGGGTGCTGCATCTGGGGGTCAGAAACCCGGGCCATATATACACACGGGGGGGGGTCGCACTGCAAGTCACAATGAGTGAGAGGGATCTAGGGGTGGTGATAGACGTCAAAATTAATAACACTGAAAATTGCAGAAGAGCTGCAGCAAAAACAAACAGGATACTGGGCTGCATAGCTAGGGGGATTACGTCCAGGAGAAGGGAGGTGATCCTCCCTCTGTATAATGCCTTGGTCAGGAAGCACCTCGAGTACTGAGTGCAGTTCTGGAGACCTCACCTCAAGGACGTGGCACTGCTGGAGAGGGTTCAGAGGAGGGCAACAAGAATGATTCAGGACAGGGAGGGAGGCCCTATAAGAGAGACTGGAAGAGCTGGGGCTGTACTCACTGGAGGAGAAGACAGACAGGGGAGATATGATAGAGGTCTTCAAATATGTAAAAGGAATACACAGGGGTGGAGCCAAAGAAACTTTAAGACTAAAGGAGGGGGAGACAACAAGAGGGCATGAATGGAAGCAGGAGGGGGGAGATTAAAGGGGGGGATGCATGAGATATTACTTCACTGAGAGGGTGGTGGAGCCATGGAATGCACTACCTGGAAGTCTGGTGGAGGAGGGCACAGTGGAGGGTTTCAAGAAGGGGTGGGACAGGTACAGGGGAAATCTGAAGGTAGGGGTGGTGGAAAAGCAAGCACCCACTAGGAAGCTGGCTACCGAGCAGACTCGACAGACCATCAGGTCTATTCTGCTGGCATTTAGCATGCTGGTATGTTAGTATAGGTTCTCTTAGTTGAAGGCGTTCTATATCCTTTCAGGATATCCAAGACTCTTTGAGAGAGAGATTTAAGTTTGCATATTCTAAGTCCTCAAGAACGATGCCTTGAGTCAGAGATTCGGATACAAGATCTTGCCTTGGTAACAGGTCAACAGACTGTGCCTCCTGGGTAGGTGTATTTGTTTGGCTACAGACACGGAGAGTAGCAGAGGATACCATGGCTGCCTGGCCCAGTCTGGCGCGATCAAGATCAGTGATGCAGGTTGTGACCGGAGCTTGATCAGGACTCTGAAAATGAGAGGAAAGGGAGGAAAAGCGTATAGGCTTCTGCTTGACTAGTCCAGTGTCAGAGCATCCAGTGGGACTGAACCCTTGGCTGGTGGTCAGCAGCAAAGTGGGGCAGATGATGATTCTCTGGGATGCAAAGAGATCCATCTCTGGTGTGCCCACCTCCTGAACACTGGGTCCAGCACCTGCTTGCTGATGAACCACTCGTGGTGGGCCCGACTGATTCTGCTCAGGCATCTGCTAGGATACTGTCCTTCCTGGCACATGAATGGCCTGTAACGAGGCCTTCAGTGCATAAACCAAACTCAGACCTTCACTGCTTCTGTCCATAGAGGATCTGACCTTGTCCCCTTGCTTTGTTGATATAGTACTGTACATTGTTGTGGTGTTGTCTGTCCTGACTTGCACCACATTCCCTTGTACCAGATGGGCAAATGCTTTCAAGGCCAAGAATACTGCTCTTAGCTCCAGCAAATTTATATGCTGGAGTGAATCCGTGATGGACCAGGTTCCATGAGTGGTGTGTTCCCCTAAGTGAGCACCCCACCCTAACAGAGAGGCATCGGTTCTAAGAATGACTGATGGAGCTTCCCTTTGGAAAGGTACCCCTTCCCTGAGGTTGCCTGCCTCCTTCCACCACTAGAGGGCTTGCAGCAACATTTTTGTTACTGGAATTGGTTTTGACAAATTGTCTCTTCTTTGGCACCAGTGTGCCCAAGATGAAACTGTACGTTTCTCATTTGGAACCTAGCTCCCAAGACTGTGCCTGCTGCTGCTGCCACATGTCACAGAAGTTGCAGAAACGGTCTTGCTGACCGTGGTTCGTTCAGCTTGAATGAGGCAGCTATCTGCAGGATGCTTTGCACCCTGTCCTGAGGGAGGAAAGCTCTTCCCTTTATTGTGTTCAGTTCTGCTCCTATGAAATGCAGGACCCGTACTGGAGTGAGAACGGATTTCTCCTGATTTACCAGGAATGCCAGAGACTTTAACAGGCTTAGTGTTACTTTTAAATGATCTTATACCTGCTGTGATGAACCCCCACCACCAGCCAGTCGCCGAGATAAGGAAGACTGATGCACCTAACCTTCTCAGGTGTGCCACCACTACTGTCAGGCACTTTGTAAACACCCTTGGAGCTGAAGTGAGGCTGAAAGGTAGAACTGAAACTGATGATGTCCTGATGGAGGGGCGTGGCTAGCAGCCAAACTGAATACCAGCACTTTCTTACCGCTCTGCACCATTGGAGGAATAAACGCTATATTCTTCCAATAAAATTGATCAAAGCAGTTCAAAAATCAGCATTAACAGATTTATTACTACCTACGGATTCCAGCAATATAAAAATGTTCATTACAGAAGTCATGGGACGAACAAAAACGACAACTGGTGAGGATGGGGCCCGGCAGAAAGAAAAAGAACCTTCAGAGACCACTGTTAACCAGCCCTCAAATGCTGCCCAACTGAAAGCAATCCAGTCTCTGGACAAGAAAATAGATGACTTCACCTGTCGCATGCATGTTGTAGAAACCAGAATGGATTCAGTGTAGGAAAAAGCTCAGGGGCAAACAATTCTGAAAAGGCACTTTCAGCTTCCTCTTGACTTGGGAAAGAAAATCTCTTTCAGTGCCGATTAGAAAATCTGGAAAAGAAGCAGGGCATCCCACATCCAAACCTTGGGACTGCCAGAAGAATCTGAGGGAGAAGACCTGAGCAGCTTTCTAGACCAGTGGCTACAGGAATATCTACAATTTGATTTCCCAGTAACAGTAATGAGGGCTTATTGTGTGAATGCCAGAGGTCTCCGCCTACATGAGGAGTCAGCGCATCCAGCAAGTCGAGTCGTACTGGTAGTGCTGGGCCCGGTTCGTGAGAGAGATGGTATTCTTCAAGAAGCAAGGAGAAAAGGACCATCACAATGGCAGGGGAGCCCTATACATATTTTTCCCAATCTTAGTTTTGCTATGAGGCAACGTTGTAGGGCTTTTGATGGCGTGTGCTCTAAACTGCGCCAGTTGGCGATCCATCATGTGTTACTAATGCCAGCGACTAAAGATCACATATGGAGCCAAAACCTACCATTTTGCTGACCCAATGGACGCTGTGAAGCTGCTTTCCAAAACTGAATTGGATTATGCAGTGAGGGTTCCAGCTCAGATTCGGAGGATGAGGGACAACGCTTGGGAAAAAAAAAAAAAAATAAGGGTGCCTGGCTCAGTAAGTCTAATATACAGAGGGACTCTCTAAGTAAAAGAGGACTTTTCTACCATACAAATAACTTATTATTGCTTATACTAAGTTACCATTAGCAGTTTATTTGCCTCTATTAATAACATTGCCAGCGTGTTTCAATGGGTCATATGATCTGGAGGTACTTAAGGTAAAAAGTTAATGACATACAGGAGGTTTGTTTGAATATTAGAGTACTGTTTGGCCTAGTAAGAAGTCCTGTAATCTCTTTATAAATTTCACTGAATTTATATCAGTAATGCTGATGTACTTTAACAACTAAGAACAGCTTTGATGTTATGTTTAGTATCACGGATAGTCTATTAAACTGGAAGTTCTGCCTATCATGGCTATAACCTGGAATGGGTGGTGCGGAGAATAAGAAAGGGCTCTCCCTTATGAGTTATACTTTGATATTGGATAGAGAGAAATTCTCACCTATTAAAGGGTATTTTTTATATTACAAATGGTATGTTTTTATAGTCTTTCCTCTCTCATGGCAGTAACAGCCTTTTCGGATTGATTTTTTTTTTTTTTTTTTTTTTAAACGAAACTATAATCTAGGAATAGACTCTCTATATTGTAACAAATTAGGAATGTCACAGATACTGAATATCTTAACGAATTTCTGTAATTTACCCACAAAGTGCACTGTCCTTTGGGCTATACTTGCATTTACTGTATATCAAAATCAAGACCTATAAGTTGGAAAAAAAAAAAAAGATCATGTCCTGATGGAAGTCTGAAACAGAGGTATTTCTTGTGAGATTCTCTTATGGGGATATGAAAGTAGGCATCTTTAGATCCAAAGACGCTAGCCAATCTCCCTGCTGAATTACTGGCAGAATCATTGCCAATGTGACTATTTTGAACTCTGGCTTTATTAAGAATCTGTTTAGTACTCTTAGGTCTTGGATAGGCCACCACTCCCCATTTTTCTTTTGGTGAGTAAGTATCTTGAATAGAAAACCCTTCCCTTCTGCTGAGGTGGAACACATTCCACTGCTTTCACCAGTAGCAGGCTTTGAACCTCCTTCTCCAAGAGTTTTTCTCCAGGAGGGAATCTGGTTTTACACCTTGTTCTCAAGGGAGGGAAGGACTTGAAACTCAGGGACAGACTCTGACTCACCATCTCCAGGACCCACCTGTCTATGGTACTGGACTGCCAAATCTGGAAATAGTGAGCCAGCATGCCCCTACTGGTAGAGGGAGGCAGCCTTGATCATTAAGTCAGGGGTTAGGTTTTGCTTGAGGTGGAGCCTGGGTAGTTTGGAATCCTCTCCTGGAACCCCTTCTACCTCTGCCCTGAAATACACTGTCTGCTGTAGTTGTGTTGATACTGGAGGACAACCTGTGCCTGATAAAATGTCTAATATAGTCTGTCCTACACTCTGCCTCCCCTTCCGTAAAGGCCTATAGGAGGAAGAAGATCTCTCCTTTACGGAATTGCTTTTATAGGTGGCCTTATGTTCATCTACCTTCTTCATGTACACTACCGGTCAAAAGTTTTAGAACACCCCCATTTTTCCAGTTTTTATTGAAATTTAAGCAATTCAAGTCCAGTGAATAACCTGAAATGGTACAAAGGTAAGCGGTAAACTGCTAGAGGTTAAAAAAAAAAAGTTTAGGTTAGCAAAAACTGCTGTAGAGAAATTGCAAAGAAAGCCATACAGTGAATATTTCCTACACCATCAAAAAGCACTTGGAAACTGGAGGAAACTCTGACAGGAAGAGGTCTAGCAGACCCAAAGCCACAACAGAATCAGAAGACAAGTTTCTAAGAGTCAACAGCTTGCGTGACAAGTGACTCACAGGACACCAGCACAGAGTGACTGGCACCCTGAACCAAAGGGCTACCACAGCATTTTGCAGCGCCATGCAATACCCTCTAGTCTCACGCCTAGTTGGTCAGGGTTCATCCTACAGCAAGATAATGACCCAAAACATACCTCCAGGCTATGTCAGAACTTCCTTCGAGGAAAAGAACAAGACGGTAGGGCTTCAAATCATGGAATGGCCAGCACAGTCTCCAGACTTAAACCCCATCGAGCTGGTTTGGGATGAACTGGACAGAAGGGTGAAAGCAAAGCAACCTACAAGTGCAACACATTTGTGGGAACTTCTGCAACAGTGTTGGGAAGAACTTCCGAACAATATTTGATATCCATTGTAGGAAGAATGCCACGAGTGTGTTCGCAGTTACAGTATATCTGCAAAAGGTGGCTACTTTGATGAGTCAGAATTTAGATTACATTTTGTTAAACAAAATGATTCTATGATTTCTTTTTATCTCCAATTGTTTATTTGTTCTATGCTTTAATTTCAGAGTACACTGAGACATTAACATGCGTAAATTTCAATAAAACTTGGAAAAAGTAGGTGTTCTAAAACTTTTGACCCATGGTGTATGCCTCAGTCTGCTGGCCAAATAATGAATGATCCTCCACAGGAAAATCCATAGCCTTGCCTGGGTGCCCTGTGTAAGATTAGTAGCCCTGAGCCATGCCAAACTCCTAAGTGGTATGGTAAGGGCTATCCATCTGCAGCATTATTACTGACATCTGCTGCCATTTGAATTGATACTTGCTGGTTCCAGCCCAAACCTGGCTGTCTCAGCCAAATTATCAGAGAGGGAGAAGGAGCCTTCTCTGACATGTGGTCAATATAAACTACCACAGAGATTTTTGATACTGTGCTGAGTAAGCTTGGTAGTTAGCCTGTCTCACTCCAAATGAGGCAGTCAGATATCCCATTTGGCCATGCTGTCTATTTTGCGACAGGCTTTCTCAGGTGGGTGTGATGCTAAAGGCACCCTTGCCTTCTCACGGGCTGCCTGCTGGACTATTTCCTGATGGTCGTGGTGAGAAAAGAAGAATTCAGCCCCTTGTCTGTCCGACTGATGCTTGTCTGCTTTCTTGTCCAGAGGTGGGACAGAATTTGGAGTCTGCGAAATCTTAAACAAGTCTTTTTTAAAGAACTTGTTTATAGGAAACAGTATTTTCTTTGTGGGTGTTAACCCCCATCATTTCCATATATTCAGCCTCTTCCTCATCTTCTATCACCTCTGTGGTAGCCAGATCAAGGGCAAGGAAAAATGGGAGGAAAAATCCTCTGGTCTTGGAGGAGAACCATACCTCTCAACTGTCCTAGATTTTACCTTCAAATTTGACTCTGTCCCCCCTACAAATTGTGTTTCTGTGACTAAACAGTTGATGTTGTAGACGCAAAATAATGTCAAACATTAAAGTTACAGACATGTTCTTCCTTAGAAAATGCATTTGACACTAAGCCCCTTATTCTACCAGCTTCCTGAGTGGATATCACCAATTCTGAAGATGTGTCCCGATGTTAGTCTTTTGTCCCCGATTATTTAAGCCTTGTCCCTGATTTATGAGGCAGGAGGTTGAGAAGGTATGAGGAGAACCAAATTCTTGTATATATATAGCATGCACCAAGCAGAAGGGATCTCGGGTTATCATCTCTGATGACCTCAAGGTAGGGAAACAGTGTGACAAGGCAGCAGGTAAAGCAAATAGGATGCTGGGATGTATAGGCAGGGGCATCACCAGCAGGAAAAGGGAGGTCATAATTCACTATACAAAACACTAGTGAGGCCCCACCTGGAGTACAGTGTACAGTTCTGGAGGCCATACCTCACGCAAGGACAGAGACAGGGTGAAAAGGTGTCAGAGGAGGGCAACAAAGATGGTGCATGGATTGCATCACAAGTCCTATGAAGACAGGTTGAAGGAACTGAACATGTACTCCTGGAGGAGAGGAGAGGGAGAGAGGGATATGATAGAGACATACAAGTATCTTACAGGGAGGAACAGGGTGCAGGAATACACTATTTTAGCGAAAAGATGTTCCAGGACTAGAGGGCATGGGATGAAGTTGGAGGAGAACGATTCAGAGGAAACGTGAGGAAGAATTTCTTCACAGAACAGGTGGTGGACAAGTGTAACACCCTGCCAGAGGAAGTGGTAGGGCTGAAACAATCGAGGATTTAAGAAAGCATGGGATATACATAAAGGAATTCTGGAGGTCAGGGTAAGGGCAACAGACTTCTAGAAAAGCGAACTGAACTTACAAGCTCAAATGGGCAGACTGGGTGGGCCACAGGCCCTTATCTGCCGACACTGTCTATGTCTATGTATCTTGTTCGGGTGAAATCTCAGGCTCAATAGGCTCACCTTCATCCATTTAAGGTAAATCATACTCCTCAAACTCCATCCGCTCCTGGGATGGGTTTGTGACAGAAGAAGGACCAACTGGGATTTGAACCAGTGCTGGAAGGGCTGGAGTAGGTATAAAACCCTGCAATGCCTGTATGACCTTCATGGCCTGGACAATTTCCTCGGAGGATGGCAGGCTGTGAGGCACAAATGAAACCCCCCTTTTGTTTATCAACCAGGAGTTCAACAGGTTTGGTTTTCTTAGTCTTTTTGGTGGGAACCAGAGAGTCAGCTGGGTCACCCATCCTTTTACTGGTAGTGGTTTCACCCTTGTCAGGGGTGTTCAATGTAAGTACTATGGTTTCAACCGTATGCTTAGAGGGTGTGGGTTGGTCATAACCCATGGCACCCTTCTCCAATTTTCTTTGGAGTTTTTCCAGCCTTTTTTCAACTGTTTTCTGAGGAAATGATTTGCAGATATCACAACCTACTGAAAAATGATAATTTCCCCAAGTAGACAACACAATTGATGCTCGTCTGCCTTGGCAAAAATGTTCCCACACTTAAGGCAGTTTTTAAACCCTAGGGATCCAGTCTTTTCTTTGCTTTTCTGTCCTCATCAAGCCAAAAGGAAAACAGAACTGCAAATAAAGAAATCACTTTTTTTTTTTTTTTTTAAGTTTACAGGTCGGTTCAGGAGCCAATGACGGTTCCGATAATGAACCGGAACCGTAGTAATTGAACCAGGTTAGCGGCTCACTTAAACTGGGTAAGCGGTTATAAAACAGAACAATTTGTTTAAATAAAATATAAAAATTAGCTAAATAAGAGAGTTAGGCCTCATGACCCCATGGCACACCCTGTCGGTGTGTGGAGGATGGGGTAGTAGAGTGAGGGGTTAGGGGCTCAACCCTGTCGCATTTCTCCACTTTTGTCACTTTAACCCTAATTGATGCATTAAAAGTTTTTTTGCAATGAATTTCCTTACTTTTTGAGAAAGTGTAATGTGACTGGTATGTGTTGGTGGGAGTGCAAGCCCTCCGGGCCCTGTGCTCCCACCAAGCTGTCCATTTGCATATAATATGCATGTGTGGGAGCACAGGCCCTCCTGGCCCTGGCGCCCACTTACATATAATAACGGAGCTATACAGTAGCCCTAGGGCCGAAAAGGAACCCTTGCAACACTAATTTGCCAATATCTCAGTAACCATACAAGCTATGAAAACAATTCCACTGCAGTTGTAATCATGACTTTGAAACCTCCACGTGTGGTGGACTAAGCTGTGGGTAGTGAAAATCCATCTCTTACATCATTTCTGAGATATGGGCACTGAAAGTGCTGTGGGCACCGCAATGCTATCCTACGGAAAAATATCAACTTCGTGATGGAATATCTTTGTAACCGAAACTTTTTTAAACCTAAATAGCATAATTCACATCTTTGGGACACCCCCTTTATACCCTGTAAATTTCAAGCCAAAAGACCAAACTGTTTATTTACGGTGCAGTGGTTGAAAAGTTCTTAAAAACCTAGTTCGTGAGGTGGCAAAATCCCTGTTCGTGAGGTCAATCCCAGTTCGCAAGCTGTCAAAATCCCTGTTCACAAGGAATCCTTGGTCATCAGATTTTGGCCATCTGGTCTGGAAGTCCCGAAGGGATTTTGACAGCTACAATCAAATGAGGGTAAAAAAAAAAAAAAAAAATCCCCATTGCTTGAGCTGATCCTTTAGCGGTATCAAAATCCTGTTTGCGAGCCAATCCTGCTCGCAAGAAGGGCCATCTGGTCGTGAATGACAATCACAGATTTTGTCACCTCACCTAAAGGGATAGGCTTTAACGGGATTCTGACAGCTTCGCGAAAGAAGCTTTGGTCAGCTCATGAAAGGGATTCGCAAGGTAACAAAATCCCTCAGCCACGCTTCATCCTCAGTAAGCTGTCAAAATCCCTGTTCTCGAATGGGGATTTTGTCACCTAGCAAATGAGGATCGGAAGAGAGTCACGAACAAAGAATTTTAAAATCTAAAACAGCTTTTGGCCAAAATGAAGGAAACCAAAGGCATGGGTTTGTAAAGTGCATCACCCTGAACAAAACATATGCCTTATTTGTGGAAGAAGTCACATGTGGGGCAAGCCACAACATTTTATTTGGGTGAAAACTGAAGACAAATGGTGGGTCAGCAGAAGAATTTTCCTCACAAACAGGGATTTTATAAATCCCTGTTCGCGAGCCGACAAAATCCTTGATAACGAGCACAATCCCCTTTCACAAAACATACATACAAATCTTGGCGTGAACGGAGCATGCTCAGAACCCGAAAATTCTAAATTAAGCAACTTTGGAACGGATTAATATTTTTTTTTTTTTTTTTTTTCACCAAACCAACACTGGATTGTTCTTTGACAAAACCGCTTTCTACCCTGAAATTTTCAGAACAAACTACCAAACCATGTGGCCGTAACACAATGGGTAGAACTCACCAAAAAAGTGTCCAAAAAGGCAAACATGTTTTTCAGCGCTTCACTGCACGAAATCCGCAAGTCCGACTGAAACACAACTTGGCAAATCAAGAGATCTACTATATGAGACCATGCATTCCAAATTTCGTACAGATTTTTTGAACGGTTGCAAAGTTATTAAGATACCAAATTTGGGGCTCAACATTAAACTGCTTACTCAATGTTAACTATACGGGCACGACTGTGCCAGTAATGTATTATATATTCCACCGGCCCCCCCCACATACAGGTTTTCTGCCTTTGCTCCTCACCCGGCTCACAGCCATGCAAGCGTGTGGAGGCACGAATGCACCCCATGGCACCAGCTCAGCTCCTTCCACCTCACGTAACTGTTTGCCGGCCCCTCTCTGCCTGTGCTACCCACCAGACCTCCACCCAGTGGGAGTGGAATTACGGGGGGGGGGAGGCAACACATCCTCATCACCATCGAGAGAGGAAAGCTGCCCATCGGCATACTCGATCTTGCTCTGCCCCCCCCCCACGCCAGCACCCCAACAACCAAAGGTCGCTCCCAAACCTGGGTCACCGCATATATGAAGCAAGGCCCAGCGCCTCAATCCTCTAGCGCCACCAAGCTGGCAGCTCAATAAAACAAACCACAAAAATGGAGATCATACTTACACAGTGTAAGAGTTGTGAGAGGTATGCAAAGGGATAAATGAAGGTAACTTCAGATGTCACAACTGTATCATGACTGAGGTCATGAAGATGAAAATTGATGATTCAAGGCAGCAGCTGAAGGTCTATAATGAAATCATTACCCTGGAAAGAGTCATTGATAGATCAGTTTCAAGTGTACATGAGGACAAGTGTGCAAAACAACAGGACAATATGGCTGTGGAGGGAGAGGACAAAAGGAAAACAACAATAAAAGAAATGAAAATGACGACTACCTATGAATTCTTGATCGTCCTGTGTATCTTCACCATTCATCACTGTCTGGGTGTCAGCTGGAGGCACAAAGACGTCATGGGAGCTCCTCCACCGAGGAGGAGTGACGCTATTTTCTATGCCAACACACTTGTGGCACTTGTGGGTTGGCCAGTAACAGTCGCCAATTCCTCCTCCGACCCAGTTCTGCTCTCCAAAGAGACAGGAAAACAGATGGTAGAGAAAGACAAGGTGGAACAAGGGAGCCCAAGGGATAGCATAAGGAAAGGATGTAACTGAAAATGGAATCTGGCTGACCAAAGGACAGAGATGGAGGACCTCACGGTGTGGGCTTTGGCCCCAGCCCCTGAGTGGCCAACCAGAGAGAGAGAAAAGGCGAAGGACGGAAAGATAGATGGGGGGGGGGGGGAACCCCACCACACTCAACACTAAAAGTTTTAGAATTCAGGGGGAAAAGATGCTGCAAGACATCAGAGGTGTCACGAAGTCTGTTTCAGTCCACACACCTACAGTACCTGGAGACCCCAGGAGGACTCCTATCCAAGTGGCCCGAGTCTGCTGATCGGGCGATTCACATGTGTAAGGGCCGTAGGCAGAGTCTGGATTTTGCTGAACAACAGATCAGTCATATAGGCTCCAGCACCAAGTTATTCCAAGCTTGAGAAAGTGTGGAGAAGGTCTCAAATGCATGCACACACACACACACACACACACACACACTTATTTCAGTACAGGTGGGACAACCACTGAGACAGGACATCATCTCCCCCGCTGTCCCAAGAGGGAGAATCCAAGGAGTTCAAGGAAATCCTGTCCATGATAACCTCCCCAAAGGGGAGGGGAAGAGACAGATAGTAGGGAAACACCATGGAGGAAGAGAGGGAGTCCTGCAGTCCTTCTACCCCCAACCTATGGGAGATTCCCCCACTAGGAGTCGGTGCTGGCCCACAGGACCAAACCGAGTCCCAGAGGAACCCACCGGAAAGAAGGGAAGGACCCACAGGGAGCCCATAAGGCCAGGGCGAGAAGCCCCACTTGCCCTTCCCTCAGGGTGTGCCTCTATCGCTTGAGAAGGTAACAGAGGACCTGGAGGTACCAGCAGGACCCTGCCCACAACTGGCCCCAAGAAGGGGAGGGCAAGAAGGAGAGGCATCACCCAGAGACTGAGGCCCAAGAGGGGATGGTGGAAGGGTGCTAGTAATGAATGGTGAAAATACCCAGGAAGATCAAGAATCACGGTAGGCACACAATTCCCATATCTTCTGTGTCAATTTTCACCATTTATCACTGTCTGAGTACTGAGCCCTCCAAAAGGAGGCCCAGCACTTCCTGAGGGACGCGAGTCCATCAGCCTCTTGTAGGGAAGAACTACGAGAGAAGAAGAAGACCCATTACACACTAATTAGGGCTCATGACTGAGGAGGGCGTTCAGGCGGGGTCTTCACTGCCTGGGAGATGAAAGTCGCCCGCCTCTGCGTGAGAAAAGATGGGTCCCCAGAAGGTGGAGGAAAGCACCTTATGCCAGGCCAAGGGTGGCACCCTTGATAGAAAAGCCACACCGTCCGCCTAATGCAGATCACTGTCCCCACCGGCCTTAAAGCTACCTCATTTGTGTTGTAAGACCCCACCCCCCAAGCTGGTGCCTTGCGAGCTCCAGGCCATGCGCAGAGAGGGTCATGGTCTATCTGGTTTCCTCCCAATCAGGCCGCAATGCCAGCACCTAGTCTAGCATTAACCATAGATGCCTATTGTAGGCAGCGTGGTGAGTCTGAGGACAATACTAAGCATAATATGCGCCAAGGAGAACACTTTCCATCCTCAATGGTCGGACCGGAGAGTCCGCATCCGGGGTCGGTCTTGCACCAGGTGTCTATGCCCGTTAGGTGTCAATAACCTCCTCCCAAAGTGGGATGAGGTAAGGAACCTGAGACCACTGGGTAGTAGTCCTTGCACTGGCAGTCCCTTGGGTCTGGAGCTGGGGCGATGGGAACTGTATGGTGCAGTACGACGCTTCCTGGAAATGGATCAGCCGGAAGGGAACACCAGGTGATCAGCAGGGAATTCACTTGAGGAAAATGCAAGTTGTCCACTCAGGATTGCAATGTGGACAGGTGCAGATCGCAGACCAGCCCCTGAAGGAAATGCTGATACTCTGTCTGATCAGTGAAAGAGGACAGATGGACAGAGGTATCCTCTTCCTTGAAGGCCAAACGAATCAAAGAGTCACCTGGCTGCTACGGGGAAGACAGGCGAAAGATCTGCTGATCTGTAGCTCTGATGTACCTGGGGAAGGCGGCAGCAGTGGCTCTGAACTGCTTCCAGGTCAACGGCCCTGAAGGACCCACATGGCCTGGGAAATTGGGGGGGGGGGGTTGCAGAGCAATAAGGAAATGTATTTTACCTTATGCAAGTGACCTCTGCCCGGGCTAGGTTACCTTGTTGGCGATTTTGGAATTCCTGGAGAGCCGTGGGTCTGCACAGTAACTGGCCACTCAACCAGCTCAAAGCGGTCAGGACTGAATCCTGTAGGGGGAAACTCCCCTGTGAGGAGACCAGGACCACATGGATCCAGAAGAGTGGACCCCAATAAGGAAGAAAGCAGCTATAGGCATAAAGAGGGTATATGTCCAGTTGGACTGATGTTAGAAGCGGGTACCACAGGGTTCAGTCCTGGGACACTGTTTGTTTAAAGGAAGGCTGTCAAACTCTAGTCCCAATCACTACGGCTGCAGAGACGCCCAATTAGCACAACCTTTATTTTTTTCATTTTGCAGCTTGCATGGTATGCAATTGTAGTCATTTGTTGCCTTGATGGCGTTGCTAGTGCTGTCCTGGAAGCGCCATTCTGACAACTGCTGCACGACCGAAGACCGAGCCTGACCTTGTGGGCTAAGGTTGGTGAGTTTGTTATCTTTGTTGTAGCGGATCAACGCTTATGATATCGGCACGTTGATAGTAAATGTTGAGTTCTGTAGGTTCGGTTGAGTTTACCTTCAGAAACAGTCTCGCCGAACGAGTAGTTCATTTACTCTGCACGAGTTCCTGCAGCCCCGAGTTCGGCATGCCCGTAGCGATACGCCTAACGCTCCTGCCCAAACTCAGAGCTGCAAATTTGTGCAACAGAATTAAATAGGTTAGACTGTCTGCTTTCGACTGGGTTTGTTTCTAGAGGTAGAGCTCAACCAATACTACCAGGCACAGCATTTCTTTTACTTTGTGAAACATGCCCTGATTATCATGAAGCTGTTCCAGACACAACAGGAAGCTAAAGAATCGAATGTGCATGCAGGTTAAGGCTCTTGCCGCCACAATCCAGGACATGGCGCCTACTCCAGGACATAAAATGCATATTTTAAGAAAGACATCTACTACAGACATGAATCTCTCTCACCGCAAGTTGGCAGGCGAGTAGTTGCTGGCAGGAAAATAGGGTTTATGACAGCCTTCCTTTAAAACATGTGTCTCATGCGTCCCTATAACTGACGGAACATGGCTAGCTAAGTTTGCCAATGATTCTAAAGTGGGGAGGGTGGTCGATGATACAGTAAATGCAGTCCAAATGCAAGAAGCATTAACCAGGATTGAACAGTGGAATAAAAATATATTAGGAACGGAGTAGAGAGAATGTGCAGTTATGCACTTAGAGAAATAACGTGTCACAAATATTCACTAGCAGACAAGATCTCGGGCAAACCAGGGAGGAGAAGGCCCTAGGTATACTGTGTGGAGGGGTGTGGGATAACAGACGGACCAGCGCAGAACTTCAGGTTCAATACATAATATTTGTGTGATGTTTACTTTAAATATAGCAAATAACCTTCAGCAACGGCATATCCCTTCTTCAACACATCAGTTTGCAGCAACAGACTATGCACGTCCTTCCTCTGCACTTAGCACCTAACGTACTAACATACCAACGTACTAAAATGGCAGCAGAACAGGCCTAATGGTCTTTTGTGTCTGCTCATTTTGTCAGTCCCCACCCTGGGAGCTGACCTTGCTGCCCCCCCCTTGCCCTCTCTGGTTTCTCCCTTCCCAGTCCCGGATATTCTCGCTGCACAGGACTTTGCTCACCAAATCCTTCCCCTGTACCTGTTCCACCCCCTCTTGAACCACTCCACCATCTCTGCCTCCATCAGCCCCCGGCAGCAAATTCCATGGCTCCACCACCCTCTCAGTGAAGTAGCACCTCCAATTTCTCCCTTAATCTTGCCCCTCCAGCTTCCACCCATGCCCCTAGTTGCCCCCTCCTCCTTCCTTCGAGCACCCTAACTGCTTCTCTCCTATTTACCCTTCATGTACCTGAAGACCTCTATCATGCCCCCGTCCTTTCTCTCTTCCAAGAGTACATATTTAGCTCTTCGAGCCTCCCCATAAGTCCTGTCCCCAAGCCCCATATCATTTTGTTTGCCCTTCCCTGACCCTCTAAGTGTGGACTCTGAAACTGCACGCAGTACTCGAGGCAGCCTGACCAAGCAGTTATACAGATGGAGTATCACTTTTTCCTTCTGAGGTGATCCCTAGCGACGATCCCAGCATCCTGTTGGCCTTGGCCTCTGCCCTCCTCAAGTCTCAGTTGTTCATCTTGACATCCACCACCACCCCAGGTTCCTCTCAGCCACTGAGACTTGTAGCATTCCCCGGTGTACACTTGGCCGGGTTTCTGGCTCCCAGGAGCAGTACCTTGCATTTCCTGCATTGGACTTCAGCTTCCACTTTCTAGACCACATTTCCAGAGCCTCCCTCCTCCCCATCCACCACCGTCCAGTTTTGAATCATCCGAAAGAGACTCATCTCACTCCTAATACCCTTCGTTATGTCAGAGATGTAGGCGTTGAACAGGAGGGCCCAAGGACTGATCCCTGTGGGACCCCACAATGAAAACATAGAAGTTGACGGCAGATAAGGCCCGTAAGGCCCATCCAGTCTGCCCATTTCTTTTCTACCTTATAAATGTGCCATCGGCCTTGCTCTGTCAGTGGCCTATCTATTCATAGTAATTTGTATTGCTCCCTTATGCTTATCCATGCCTGTTTGAAGCCCTGCACTGTATTCATAGCCACCACTTCTTGTGGTAAGTCATTCCATGCATCCACCACCCTTTCTGTGAAAAAGAATTTCCTCACATTCCCCCTTAATCGACCCCCCTCTAATCTCATGCTGTGTCCTCTTGTCCTGCTATTTTTCTTATATTTAAACATGTTAGACTCTTTCACCTTGTTAATGCCCTTAAGGTGTTTGAATGCCTCGATCATATCACCTCTCTCCCTCCTTTGCTCAAGGGTATACATATTGAGCTCTGTTAATCTGTCCTCATATGTCTTCTGATGCAGTCCCTGCACCATTTTGGTTGCCCTTCTCTGGACTGCCTCAATTTGGTTAATGTCCTTGTGAAGCTGTGGCCTCCAATACTGCACGCAGTACTCCAGATGGGGCCTAACCAGTGTCTTGTAAAGAGGGATTATTACCTCCCTCTTATGACTTGTGATACCCCTACTAATAAACCCTAACACCTCCCTAGCCTTACCTACTGCTTTAGAGGTCTGCTTGGATGATTTCAGGTCATCAGTGATGATGATGCCCAACTCTCTTTCTTCCTTTGGTGACTGCTAGCAACTCCCCTCCCAGCCTATAGGTGGCTTCAGGGTTTCTCTTCCCTATGTGCATGATTTTGCACTTTGTATTAAATCCCAGTTGCCACTCTTCTGACCATTTTGCTAGTTTATCTAGATCTCTTCTCATTCTGCCCACCCCATCTGGATCATCTACTCTGTTGCAGATCTTGGTGTCATCTGCAAACAGACAAGTCTTACCCTCTAGTCCATCTGCAAGGTCACTAATGAAGATGTTGAAGAGGACTGGCCCAGGACTGATCCTGAGGTACCCCACTTGTGACTTGCATCTCTTCTGACTGTATACCATTTACCACCACTCTCTGTTTTCTGCCCGTCAACCAGTTTGCCACCCAGTGGACCAACTTCTGACCCACCCTGAGCCTACCCAGCTTATTTATCAATCTTCTATGTGGAACAGTGTCAAAAGCTTTGCTGAAGTCAAGGTAGGCGACATCAACTGCTCCCCTTGGTCCACCACTCTGGTTACCCAGTCAAAAAGTCTACTGTACGAGATTAGTTTGACAGGACCTTTCTTTTGTAAACTCATGCTGTCTTGGATCCTGTGCCCCATGGATTCCAGGTGTTGCACTATCCTTTCCTTAAGGAGTGCCTCCATAATCTTGCCCACTGCTGAGGTAAGACTGACTGGTCTGTGTTCCCTCCTCCTCCCTGCTACCACTTTGTGGAGCGGGATCACATGAGCCCTTCTGCAGTCTTCTGGGACCTCTCCTGTGCTCAGAGACTCACTAAACAGTTCTGCTAATGGCTCTGCTAGTTCACCTTTAGCTCCTTAAGTACCCTGGGATGCGTTCATCAGGTCCCATTCCTTATCCACCCTGAGCTTAGAAGCTCTTGTAGGACCCTTTCTTTTGTGATGAGTAGTGCTCACCTCCTCCCCTGTGTCCATGATGCTGAGCTGTGGGCCCTGCCCTACCTTCTCTTTGGTAAATACTGAGCAAAAGTATCTATTTAGGATAGATGCCTTTACAGGGTCCTCCTCTCACATGCTCCCTTTCTCCATTAAGCTTAGCCCCTCTGGACTTTCTCCTTTCACTAATGTATCTATAGAAAGTCTTGTCACCTTCTTTTACTGTTCATGCTAGTGTTTCCTCAGTTTGGGACTTTGCCTGCCTTACTGCCTTACCTGCTTCCCTTAGGGCAGTTTGGTATGCCTCCCTATCTTCATCTCGCTATGTTCCCTCATATTTCTGAAGGCCAGCCTTTTGGCTCTGACCTTTTCTGCTACTGTATTTGAGAACCAAAGTGGTCTCCTTGTTCTTTGCACTTCCTTTCTGTCCAACACAAGGGATGTTGCTTCAAGTATTGCATCCTTAATGCTTGCCCACTTTGCCTGTACCTCCTCACCTGTGTTTCTTTTGCCAGGGCTAGCTTAACTCTGTTGGCCATCTTATCAAAGTCAGCTCCTCTGAAGTCCCATATTTTGCCTTGGAATGGGATGATTTAGATGTGGTAGCCAAATTGAACCATATCATGTGATGGTCACTGTCCCCAGGTGACCTTCTACCTGGAGATCTGTGATCCCTTCCTTGTTAGTCAGTACTAGATCTAGGATAGCCCTGTCTCTTGTGGGTTGCTGTACCAGTTGTTTAAGGCCCTCCCCTGCAGGAATCCACTGTGTGTCTAGTTCTGGCAGATGTTCCTGCTGGTATTGACCAATCTGTATCCGACATGTTGAAGTCTCCCATTATCAGAACCTCCCTTTAGCTGTCATGTTTTGTATATCTTCTAACAGTAATGTGTCTATGTCCTCCCCTGGTCTGGGGCCTGTAAACAACCCCAGTTCTTATAGCTGTCCCATTTCCTGTTTCCAGGGTGACCCACAGTTCTTCTGGCTCCTTATGTGTATTCTGAATTTCTGTAGCTTTGATATTTTCATTGACATACAGGCCCTCCTCCCCCCCTTTTTGACCTTGGTCTCTTCTGAACAATACATAGCCAGGTACTGAAAGCCTCCCAAGTGTGGTTACTGGTAAATCACGTCTCACTAATTGCTACTATGTCCAGTTTAGCCTCTGACATTATTGCCTGCAGGTCTGGGATCTTATTTCCCAGGCTGTGAGCATTTGTGTACATGATTTTCCATTGGCCAGATTTTGGTGTGTTAGTTGTTAGGTGAGGTTTGGCATTACCTGTCGTCGTATGGAGAGACAAACCTTTTTCTTACCTGGTGATGCAAATGAACTGCAAACATGCTGAATCCCTGTTTGGCCACTAGCTGAGGGGAGAGGGGTGTTCTTCCCATTCGACGTATGGGGTGCTGTACCCCTCTCCCCATTTGCTAGTTTAAATATTCTGCAAAGACGTCAAACTTCTGCCCCAATGCACCGACTCCCTCCTTAGTCAGATGCAGTCCATCAAATTTAAAGAACTTCTGCTCCCAGAACTGTTGCCAGTTCCCTACAAATCTGTGTCCTTTTTCCTGGCACCAGCCAGTCTCATCCTTGGGGATGAGACTATCCCGCCAACTATGACCCTCTGGGTCCGGTCCTGGAGCCAATATCCTATCCATCTGATCATCTCGTTCCCCACCCCCATTTCTCCCAGCTTATCCAACAGGCCCCCGTGAAGAACAGAGTCAAACACCTTGCTGGAGTCAAGAAAGAGAACGGCGGCCGGTCTACCCAGATCCAAGGCATTTGTCACCCAGTCATAGAACTCCACAAGGTTTATCTGACACGATTTCCCCGGGACGAATCCATGCTGTCTATCGTCCAGACACCCTGACTTTTCCAGGTCCCCCCAGCTTCTCCTTGACAATGCCCGCCATCACCTTGCCTACCACCGATGTCAGGCTGACAGGCCTGTAGTTCCCTGCCACCTCCCTTGGCCCTCCCTTGTGGATAGGCACTATATGCGCCACCTTCCAGTCCTGGGGCACCCACCCTGTCCAGAGAGAGATGGAAAAGCTCCACCAGGGGTTTTGCCAGGACATCCGCCAGTTCCTTCAGCACTCTGGGATGTAATTTATCCGGCCCCGGTCTTTCTCGGTCTTAAAGGTCCTGAGGGCTTCCTTCACTCTCTCTGCCATGATTTCCACCTCCACTACCTCATCCCCTGCTTTGCCTTCCCACCTCCTGCCAGTGATAGCCCCTCGACCTGCGCCGATCGGTGGAGGTCCCCCTCCTCAGTTTCACCATCTCCTCCATGATGCAGTCCCCCATTTTCCTTCGGAAAACTGGAGGAGTACTCATTTAGTACCTCAGCCTGCTCCCCCGGGTCTTGTGCCCATCCCTTCTCTGCTTTAATCCTGCTAATCTGCCCCTTCACCCTACGCTTTTCCCCAATGTATCTAAAGAACCCCTTGTTACCTCTCATAAATTTCCCTGGCCGGGTTCTGCTCCTTCCTTGCCTTAGCCACCCTCACCACCCTAGTGACCCTTCTGGCCATCAGCCTGCTCCCTTGATCCCTTCATTCCTGGAGCACTTGAAATGACTATAAGCTGCCTTCTTCCCTCACCACCTCCTGAACTCTCTGGTCTACCAGCAGGGTTTACAGGCCCTACTGTATTTCATCTTACTCTTGTACAGGTGCTGGTAGCATACTGCAACCCCCGATGATTTCCCACCTACTGTCAGCGTCCATGTCTGGCCCAATCTCATCCAAATGCTTCTTAAGGATCCTTCCCATTTCCTTGAAATCTGCCTCTGAAGTCAGTTACCTATGTCTTTGTGCAGCCTTCTACCCTTCCTAGGTCCAGGCAGAACCAGACCATGGCACGGTCGCTTCCCGCCAATGGGTCCTTACCTCCAGGTCCCCAATCTGGTCACTGTCTGCCAGGACTACATCCAGTATCCATGCCTCCCTGGTCAGTTCCCCCACCTGCAGAGTTAGGAACGTGTCCTGAAAGACATCCAACAACCTCTGTCCCCTGGCCAATGAGGATGTCATAGTCTCCCAGTCCATTCCTGGCATGTTTATGTCCCAACACCTCCACCCTTCCCCTGCCCAAACTGCAGTGTCTCCCCACATCTGCCACCAGACTCTCCTCCAGCTCCTCCGCCAGCGTGGGTGGTCTATACACCGCTCCCATTTTTACTCTCTTACCCTCCCCCTTGTTATCAAGGTGACCCAAATCGCCTCCACAGTTCCCTCCGCATCCTCCACTCCTCCTATGCCAATGCAGTTTTTGACTATTATTGCTACCCCTCCTCCCCTTCCCCTCCCCCGTCCTTCCTGAACATGGTGTAACCCTCCAGGTTCAGGTCCCAGTGACTCTGCCACATCCACCTCTCCCTCAGTTAGCATCACCTGGAGCTCAGGCATTTTATTGCCCAAGCTCCTGGCATTTAGCAGGACTACCTTCCACCCTTTCCAGCACTTCCATTTCCCTGCTCACGTCCCCATGGGAATTCAGTCTTCCCCAGTCAGCACCTTACCAGCTGGCCTTTTCCCGCATTCCTTCAGCTCCCCAGGGGGTTGGAGACAGATTCCCTCCTTTATCGGACTACCCCTCAACAGCCTTTTCTCTCATCCTCCCCTTCACAAGTTTAAACCCCACCTTTCACCAATGACCCCTCTATTTTCAACTTAAGGATTTCCCTCCTTCCAAACTGAGATGGAGCCCATCTCTAGCAGACAGCCCTTATCCTCCCAGGTCTCCCCCATTCCCCATCAACCCATACCTCTGGCCCCACACCACCCCTGAGCCACTGGTTTATCTCCCCAATCTTCCTCTTGTGTTCCCTACTAGCCCTTGGCACGGCAGGATTTCCAACAAGGAAACGTACATCCTATGTCATGGCAGACCCTGGTAAGATCCCTGAACCTTGCCTGTACCTCTAGCTCATTATTTCCCTCAATGTCACTGGTACCCAGGTGGACCAATTTGTCTGGGGAACCTCCACAATCCTTTGCCAGCTGATATACTCCTCATGCTTGGCCCTGTGCACAGTTAGTCCAGGGAAGCATTTTTGTTCTAACCGGCAGGCTTCCCCCTCCCTATCCCATTTGATACCCCTGATCATGGATAATCACCCAACAGGAGCCCTCTGACTACCCCTTTTCCTCCATTTCCCTCCCTTCCATGTCCTTCATCCTTTCTATTGATCCCTCCCCTCAGCCGGCTCCTTGCTCCTCCCCCTATCTGGGTGTCACCTGCCACCCCTTCTTATTTACCCTGACCACCCCCTCCCCTCCGATCCTATGCCCCTCCTCCTCCAGAGTATCCTTCTGTACCCTGCTACCCCCCATTGCTCGCACTGTCCCCCCATCTGCTATACTTGCCTGGCCTGCCCTCCTTCCTTCCAGTCTCCATTCAGCCCCTCCTTGCCTGTCATGCTCCCTGGCCTAAACCCTCAGCTCCCTTTGCTATATCCTCCTTGTACTTCTGGTCCCTCGCCTTGCTCTTTCCTCCCAGCTGGTCCTTGTCCTTTCCTCCCTCTACCCCCTCCTCCTCCTGCTCTGATCCCCCACTCCCCACTGTTCTTCCTGCTATCCAGCCCCTGCCTCCTGCCCATCTCTAACCACCCCTCTCATGGCTACATCACCCCCCTCATCCTCAAGCAGAAGAAGAGAACTGAAGCGGTTGCTGAGCTTAAGGTCCGATCCACCTCCCCCCATTGCTTCCTTCTGTCCAGCCTCCTACTGATCCAACTTTTAATGAAAACCTTCTCATCCCTATGTTTGTCTCGTGTGTTTGGGTGATATTTGGAGGGCCTTCAAATAAAAAAAAAAAAAAAACACAAGCTGAACCAAAGAACCTCCGTGCAGGCACTGAGGCATGATACCCAAGGGCATTGGCAATAAAGCCAAGTTTCAAAGAACACAACATCACATATACCCCCATGATTCAAAGATTCATGGGATGTATATAAATCACAGTGAAATTTCAGACTGGTTCAGTTTACAGCAGGAATGCATAGTACCAAAAGGACCTCTCAAACAATCTGCAATTTACATGCATTTAACAACACAGGGAGTTTTCTGATATCTCTACCCCAGTAACTTAATTTCTATAATACAGTCACCTAGTACTTTTAACCTTTATCAAAAATACCTAGTGCCATGGTATTTTAATATTTTCAGGTTTCATACACATAAGGTATTTTATGACACAGTACTACTGCATACTAAATCCAAAAACAAGGAACACAGCCCGTTTTACATCAGCTCGGACGTCACCACAAGAACCTCCCTGTATGAGGACCTGAGAGGAATAAGGAAAATTAAAGAGGACACTATAGCATAGTCAAGAAAGGGAAGGGGTGCCTTATAGGTGGCCAACCTTATGGACTAGAAATTGTAAAGGATAGATTAGACTAAGAAATAGAAGAACTGTTGCAACAGATTTAAGAAAAAGGTGGGTCCTCAAGAGTGGTAGGCTCTCCTGTCACATACTGATATCCAAAAAATGAGAAACCAAAAATCACTGTAACGTAGTAAAAAGGGCTAAGTCCATCTTGGGAAGCATAAGAAGAAATATCAGGAGCAGGGATAGGAGTGTGTTGCTGCTTATGTATATATGTCACTGGTGAGACAGTCTGGAGTACTGTGCGCAGTTTTGGTCCCCCTGCAATAAAACTGAGATTAAGGTACTAGAGCGGGTACAGCACAGAGCAACCAAAATGATAAATACATTGAACCAGCTTAGTTATGAGGAAAGATTAAATGAACTGGAGTTGTACTCTCTGGAGTACAGAAGATTAAGGGGAGACCCATGCCTGATTTATAAAGCTTTCACTAACAATGATTTTTGGGACTCTTTAGATCCAAGGATGAGAGGAAACAGACAATACAAGAGCACACATCTTGCAACTGCAAGGAGAAACTCGTCATACCAGGAAGAGGGGCATCATGGTTTAGTAAAAGGGTGGTCAGTCTCTGGAACTCACTGCCAACTGAGGTGGTGGGAAGTGAGAATATGGAGATCTTTAAGAGAAGGCTAGATGACTACTGCAATAGAAATAAGATCAAATGGTTAATCTTTTTAATGCGCGAGCAGATACGGGTAACGCCTACTTGGCTTGAGTAAACCTATGAAACCTATACTCAAAGAAAAGAAAAAGTCCCCGCCAACAAGGTTTGTTTACCTACGCCAAATCCCTTCACCACCCAACATCAGCATATCCTGCAAGACTAACACCTACTGGTCAAAACGGAACAAAACAGAACACCCCAAAAAATTATAAGATGATTTTTTTTTTTTTTTACTTTTAATACATAAAAATGGTTCCACTGCATAACAGCAAAACACAATTTTCAGTATGTCATGGGATGTCACATCTCATGTATAAGACACTCAGCCTGCAGCACCCTGCCTCAGTGCATCCGAGGCATGATGCTATCCCTTACAAACCACGCCATAAAATTCTGCAGTCCTGGTCAAGCACTGCTTGAGCCAGCACAAACCAGAGTTTAGTAATGTTTCAAGGCACCCAGGCAAATTACACTTGTGTTTCAAGGCACCCTAATCAATACTAAAAGGTAGTTTGTTTCAAGGAACCCTAACTAAATTACATTATGAAAGTTACTAATTCACTTCACTTGCCCCACTGTTTCTAGACACTAAGTACAGCAATAGGAAAAAGGTTTCATTTTTTTTTCTCCATACAGGTATTTCTCTCTTCGGATGCACTGGGCAGGTTCTGCTCAGGTCCTCTCCTCAAGAGGACTAATTCTGCCCCGGGGCTCAGGGCATCATCCTCCCTGCCTGGTGCTCCCTTTTTCCATTTTCTCCCCATTTACCCAAGACCCTGGGGCATGGACATCTATGTGCTCTGACGCTCCGGTGAAGGCCTCTTCCTCCCACCTGGCCTAGTACCAGGTTCCCCCGCCGTGGCTCGGCGCGCTGCCATCAAGCTTCCACCTGGTGGCAGCCAAGAGCCGGGAAACCCTACATCCCTCCCCGGGAGAGGAGAGGAGAGAGTAATCCAACTCCTCGCCCCCCAACAACCCATGCTCATGTCCGAACATGGGTCGTGTCATGGGAAGTAAGGTGCCAGCAACTCAGCCCTCTTCACCACTGGGCCAGCTAAAAGTTCCATGTTTTAAAAAGCAGTCTCTCTACTTTCCTCACTGCTTCATCACTTTTTCTTCCCTTTGATCTGTAAACAGCAATTCCCATTTTAAAAGTGCAACAACACACTCCAGAGTTTGTGAGCAGTACTTGATTATACAATGGGGTCTGAGAATGCTACACTGTGATTGGCTGACTGGCACTTTCAGCCGTGGGTAAATCCTACAACTATGCATGCAAAAAGTGGCAGTCAGCCAACTTTGCTGTAGCACGCACCTCAAAGGAAATCACTGCAGCTGCAAAAAAAGGGGTGCTAGCTGCACATTCGAGCAGACTTGATAGACCTCTAGGCCTTTATCTGCTGGCAAATTTTGTATGTTCGTATGTTCACTGCACTCCAAAATTCAATCACAAAAAGCCGCCTCCCCACCCCTGCTAAATGTGGCCACTAACTGTAACCTAAAAATCTGCATACATATCGGGAGTTAAAACACACACATATCCGAGTTTAGGTGTAGTTTTTAGTTACCAGAAAATTAAGATCCTGAACACATCTTCAATTCTCTTTCTGCAGACAACATAAATTAAGCGGAAAACCAAACCATTGCTTTAGTGCTAAAAAACGACAATCCTACCACCAAGCACTTACTTCAGTCAAGTAAAATAGCACCAGCCCAGCCTTCGCCACTGAAACTGAAGCACTTTCTCTGGACAAAAGGCAAGATCTCCGTGGAACTCTCAGAAAAGAGACATGGAGCACAACTGAGTGACAGTGTTACATACATACATACATACATACATACATACATACATACATACAT
The DNA here is from genome assembly GCA_016271365.2 of Neoceratodus forsteri. NCBI lineage: Eukaryota > Metazoa > Chordata > Ceratodontiformes > Ceratodontidae > Neoceratodus > Neoceratodus forsteri. The sequence goes on along the minus strand of JADMNL010000039.1, from coordinate 19,523,484 downwards.
ACAATCTTCTACACTCTTGTGTGCTGTGTTCTAATCGTGGATTAGAGACAATCCGAGACTGTTTAAAGGTTTGAAATAATTCAGTAATGCTACAATTTCAAAGCTGAGACAGGTGCGAGAGAGCTGACATGAGTAGCGGTAGCATCGCACCCCTGGTACAAGCCTGTATCTAGACTCAGACACCCCTCAAGTAGAAATGGTCACAAAGAAATTTTTTAACATACTAAAAGCCAGCAAAATAGGCCTAATGGTCTGTCATGTGTGCTTGGTAGACAGCCACCTAGTGGTTGCTCGCTATTCCACCCCCCAGCCCCCAAGAGGATCTTCATTGGATTTAGAATCCCCATGTACATGTCCCACCCTTCTTAAAGCCCTCCACTGTGCCTTCCTCCACCAGTCTCTTGGGCAGCGATTCCATGTCTCCACCACCCTCTCAGTGAAAAAATGCCTCTTACATTCCCCTATAATTTCCCCAAGTTTCCACTCATTGTTCCCCCTTTTAGCCTAAACAGCTCCTTGTTTCATCACAGTTAACATGAAAAGCAGTGAATTTTTCCACCTGCTTGCATTCAGGCACCTCTCAGTAAGCCACTTTCTCCTTTCTCTAAACAGAAGATGCTATTAACATGGTTAACAGGGTTTCAAAACAGTTTGCACAGGTTAGTGGTCTGCTTGCAATTCCTGTCACAAAGTTCAACACAAAAAGGAGGAACTGTTTTTTTTCCGTGCCCAAGCACATTTTCCCTTTCAGACCACAAAAAAAAGTTAAAACAGCCACTATTTTCTCGTCTCAAATTTTTCTATCTATATTGTGAATTATATAAATCACAATAATCTACTTTGAGACATGGGCTGTTGTGTGATTTACCCAATTTCTGGTGTGGTTTTTATTACTTGGCCTGTGGCCTCATGACACCACCACACCAAGCACAGGGGAAATCACCAAAAACCCACATCTAGTTGTGGATTACTGCTCAACGAAACCACTGAGCTTTGCCTTGTGACTCCAACACCAATGTCAGAGGTTTAATTTACCACAACCCATTCCCTCGCCGTGTTGTACTGCTGATATATAGGCCAGCACTGCCACAAAAAATGTTTTTCCAAGAAGCTAGCTTCAGCTACAGTTAATATCAGAATATTAGAATCCCTGTAAAATCTTTTCTAGGTAACTCCTGTTCTGTGCACCATTTTTCTTTCTTCTTGATCCTAACCCTTGTTAGAGCCAATAAAAAATGTGGTAGTCGTGTTAGTCCAGTTGACTGACCTGAAGAATAGAGTATTATCTCTTGAAAGCTAGTCTCAGAAATAATTTTGTTAGTCCAATAAAAGGCATCACCTGCAGCATTATTTTTTGTCAGGTCTACAGTGCTATTTCTAACCCAAATGTAGTAGCCATATTTACTGAGAAACAAATTAATTGAAAGACATTATGTCCAGCATTTTTTTCTTTGCACCTCATCACATTATCTAATTGAGTCACTATAATGCAGTCATCACATACAATATTTTGATAAAGACATAACTAATATCCAACTTTGGTAGCCGTTCTACTGCACAGGATATGGACTACTTCAGTACCTTGTCTAGGTTTAAACTACACCCAGATTTAAATAGTCATAATCTCTAGGAACAGACAACACTAGCCCCATAACAAATAATCAAAAACAATTATAACTAACAAAAAACAAATAACGAACAGTGAACAAGTAACCAAAAATAGTGCTGGACCCACACCACATCTCCCACCACCAGCTTTATTAGACCAGACACCCAGTGCCCCAACCCCATTCCGAGAAATAATGGCAGGGTCGGGACCTTCCTACCCCATCTTATGATACCTTCAGTTAAGTTAAATAGCCCTAGGCGCATCATGGTGGCTTCTGCTGATGGTAAGGAGTCAATAATGCCCAGCATTTCTAACCCTGAGAGAATTATCTACTCTTGCACCTCATTTGCCAAACATGGCTATCTGACAACCTACAGCTGACACTGCAGCACTGTCAATCTTGATAGTTCGGGTAGGAGTGGGAGGATAGTGGCCCCACCCACTGCAACACTGCACTAATGATGGAATTACCGCTCATTTGTCTTGGGCTGCTTCACAGACAAAATCGTCCACAATGCCACCTCACATGCCCTGTCCAAACTCCTTCAGCCGGCTCGGCCATCACACCAGCTAAGGTCAGCTGACTTGCAACTTCTCCTTGTCCCCAAAACTCGTACACTGTCAGGTGTTCGTGCCTCTAGATTCTGGAACACCCTACCTGCAACCATCTGATGTACCCCACCCATCCCATCTTTAAGAGCTCCCTCTGGTTGCACCTGAAGTCTGCCTCAGCCTATAACTGTTCCAAGGCTGCTTGATGTTCCCTACCCCTGCTTGGACCTGGTGTGCACCCCCACACACACACACTTCCCTGGTCCCCTACCCCTTCTGAGCTCTAGTAAAGGGAATTATCTACCCGCATGCCCTTCACCTCAGCACTTATTTATTTATTAATTTGCTTTTGTTAACCGGGTAAGCACACTAGACAGCCAAGTGCCTATTTTCAGGTGCGACCCGGGAGATTACAAGGTACATTACAGGGTACATACATGAACATCAGGCAAATACAAGTGGAGGATTACATTAGATAGAATTAGCACAACAGGGACATTACAAGCATAATCCTCACCATCCTCAAAACGGGACAAATTGTGCTTGTATTATTTCCACGAAATGTAACTATTGTTTGCTTGCTCTTACTCTTGATGTATATGCTTATCTGTTCACCCTGTACCTGTTTATTTGCATCACCCTGACCCTGCTAACTGCTTGTATTTCACATTGTTGTAATTCCTCACACTGTTTTGTAAACCATGCTCTTGTAATCTCCCGGTCGTACCTAAAACAGGAATTCCTTGTCTAGTGTGCTTACCTGGTAAACAAAAGCTAACAAATAAATAAATAATGGTACAGCTACACCGAATGCGAATTTTGACACCCTACAGTACTTTTCAAAGTTTCCATAGCAACCCAAGTTTACTCAGAGTATGGGATGGGCTGCCAAGTCAGCATCTCTGTGCAGAAAAAAAAAAAAAAAAAAAAACCTACAAGCACTTTTTTTTTTATAATAAAATTTATTAAAACACAAGACATATACAGACAATAATCCATGCATAACAGAGTGAGTTATACAACCCTCCACCGCTAGCAAGAGGCCCTGGACAGCAATGCAAGTTCAAATGAAAGCGGTTACATAGACAATAACCCACAGCAGGGTATGGGGTTGTTGGGGATTAATAAACATCCCAGGTGCTGTGAGGGCAATTGGCCTCGTGCCTCACAATGCACCCGGGGGTTGATTAATCCCCAATAACCCCACACCTTGTCGTGGGTTATTGCTTACTTGTCAAACTACAGAACTAGTTCAAAAGGAGGAGTAAAAGGTCGACAGGTCTACACACTACACAGAAGTATCACAAAGTTGGTAAGATCTGAAACCAAAGGTCATCCTAGAACATGTAGGATCCAGTCAAACCCCGAGTCAATCCTTACCATCCAAGGCACCAGGGGAAGCATCATTTGACATAGCATACAACTGCCATCTTTGCTAGCGAACAGCAAATTGCCACAGTCAATTCTGAAAGGTCACTGTAATCTGTTCCATGTAATATTTCCTGTATAATGGCTTGCCACCAGCAACAACTGGGGCTTTAGTTTGCATCTACAGTCATGTAACTGCCTTCTTAGCTGCCAAAATATAGGTATGCCATGGCCCTGGTCCATAACTGACAGCCTGGAGGGGAATGGATAGGAGTACCAACATGTGTGACTGAGTTCCTAGGGCAGGAGAGCTCATCAAATTGTTGAACCAGGTACTGCCAGAAAGGAGACAGAGAACTGGACAATACCAAAACATGTAGGAAAGGTCCATGTGAATCCATCCACATTGCCACCAACAGTGACCATAAGTTGCTGGTAGGAACTTAGTCAAAACCAGTAACGACACTTTCACATGAATTCTCTCCACTGTGCGAAAGACTTCATTTTAAATGCAGGACCACCATACTTAAACAAAGACGGATAAGGGGTAACAATGTTAAGTTCCCAAGTCCAGGACTTAAGCACAGAATGAATGGGGTCACTCAGCCTCTCGTGCAGTCCTCAATAGAAATTACCTATTCACATGCATCCAAGCAGTTCCTGCAGGGATCCCAGCAGTGAATTAAGGAGCAAGGGGCTGGATCTGGGACGTGAGTTCTATCATACACCTTACTGAACGGGTAGCTTGCACCTGGAGGTACCTGAAGTACTCCTGGTGTGCGAGACCATAATACTGTTGGAACTCTTCAAAAGCAATAATACAGACTTCCAGTTGAGCTGTCGGCTGAATGCAGCACTGAAAGATCAAGCTCCAGGGACCAGACAAAAAACTTCCAGAATCAGTATAAAAAAAAATACATCAAAACCAGAAAAATCGTAATTTAAATACCTGTAAATTTTCTCTCAGACGGCTGGTCTCTGGCTTCCTACTCCTGGGCTGTGCCTCCTGATGCTGATCCACAGGCAGGAAGCGGACCTCTGCAGCAGGGACATCCAGCCCTCCACTTCCTGTTCTCCTCAGTTCTTCCTAAAGCAGTTCAATATGGTAATACAAGAACTTGGGAACAAAAAACAAGAATTTTAAGGCATATATGGCCGTGAGGCCAACCAACTATATACATTCTGGGAGGGAACTGAGTTCGAAACCAGCCGTCGGAGAAAGAAAATTTACAGGTATTTAAATTTCGATTTCTCTCCTAAGCTGGTCTCTGGGCTTCCTTACTCCTGGATATACAAAGCAGTACATCCCCAGATGTCCTGGTGGGATGAATGTTAAGAGCCCATAAGGGTTCACCACCGCTGAAATACTCTGCGGCCAAAGGATGCCTCTGCAGAGGACGTCACTCCCAGTGAGAATTTTTTTTTTGCACTATAGTGTGTGAATGGATGATCAAAAAGGCCACTCTGTGTGTGTGCTGTCGATGCTTCTCTGAATTACGCCCACGAAGGGGGTCATGGGCTCTCACTGGGCCAAGCAAGTTACTCTGGCCTGATCATAAGCCGTAGAGGTGACGGATATAATCCATTTGGTTATAGAGCCTATTGAATCCTTGCTGCCCCAAATTTTTTCCCTTTAGCCAGCAAGAACATAGTTGAAGTTTTGTGAATAGCGTCTTCTCAATGTACATTTTTCTCCCTCTTCCCAGGTCTAGTGTATGAAATTTCCCATCCTTGTTGCTTTTAGAGAGTGGACAGAAGGAAGGAAGAATGAACCCTTGATTATAATAGATGGGAGACATAACTTTGGCAAACAAAAACTGGAACTGTTCCAGCCTGATGAACGAGTGCACAGCTCTTGGGCAAGCAATGCTTTTAGTCTGCTGAAACTCCTGGCTGGAATAATAACTTTGAGAAAAAGGGGACCTTTATTTTGAGATGCAAGATGGATGGCTTGAGAGGCTCTAAAGGGGGCCTTGAGAACCATATTAAGACTCAAGGTGATAGCTCGTGGTTGAAGATGTTTTAAAGCTGCTGTCTGAATAACTACCAGACATGGGGATACAAGCCCAACAATTCTCCAGGGTCTGTCAAGAGTGCCCCCAGTGCAGAAACTCTACTTTGTAAGGTGGCTGTTGCAGTCCTTTGTCCATCTGTCCTAAAAGAACTGCAGTGGTACAGGCAATTATATAGTGTCGTTCTGTATGTCTCTGGAATGAACCCCGAACCAAAATTTCCTCCAGATTGTATAATGCACTTTGGAGGAAAAAGAGACACATGAGTTCCCCATCATGTCAATAGCAGGAGCTATGCCGCATAGCTCCTTGAAAGTTTTTCCACTCACTTTCCAGGTCTAGAGAGAGACCAGTTGTTAAAATGGGGTGCAGAACTGGACCTTGACGGAGAATGCCCAGACTGAACCTCAATGTTCAAGTAGTAGCCCTGACCAATGAATGAGAAACAGCTAAGGCAGAAAAACCATAAGGGACAGACTAGAATCATGACTGTCCTGCCCAAGGCCACTTTGTGGAGGACTTTGATAGAGGCGGTGTTGGAGGAAGGCACAGGAGACCGAACAGATCCCAGTTTATGGGGAAAAGGTGTTCTGAGCCACCGCTGGTTCGTCCTTGGCCATGGAATGGAATTGCTTTACCTTGGAGTTCTGCCAGCAGGCGAAAAGATCTGTTTGAATATTGCCCCACTATTCTGTCTGAATGTGGGAGGCACTGTCCTTCAGCTGCGATGCCTTGGTCGACCCACCTTGCGACTGAGACATTCTGCTATGACATTTTCCTGTCCAGATACAAGCATCACTCAGTGGTGCTCAACCCACTGAAAGAGAAGGGATTCCTTTAGCATCTTTGGGCCTCGCTTCGCCCTGATGGTCAGTGTGTAGTCAGCGCTGCCAGATTGTCAGTTGGAATCAGGCTAGCTGGATTGAGGAATTGCTGTTCAGCGTGTCTCGGGCATGGTTTACTGTTCCCCTCAGAAATGCTTATACTGTACCTTGTGTCCAACAGCGATCCCCTGCCTGGGTGCCAACAGCTGATGCAGGTGAGTCCTTCCCAGCTCATGAGGCTTGCATTGGTCACTAGGGACCTGGGAGGACAGTAGTCTCTATGCCAAGGACAGACTACACTTGAGTGAGGAGGGAAAAAGTGCTGAAACAGAGGATGGAGGAGTACATAGAGGAAGTTGGGAATTTAAACTAGGAGTGGGGGTGGCAATTGGGCAAGAGATATGCAGAGACCACAGGCTGGGAAACCATATGAGCTTACCCCCATAACAGTGAAAAGGACAAATGGCAAGTACTATTGGTGATGCTAGGAAAGGAGGAGGATGGGGGTGGAAGGTGGTTACCCTTAATGCTAGAGCCTTGGGAGGAAACTGCACAGTTACAGGTGTTCGTGGCAGAGGGACAGGTGGACATTGCAGCCATCACAGAAACATGGGCTACCCAATACAATGACTGGGACCTGTCTGTACCAGGATACAGGTTATTTCGTAGGGACAGGGTGATTGGGAAAGGAGGGGGTGTGGCACTATATGTGAAGTAAGGACTGAAGTGTGCAAGGGAGGAAGGAGAGGAGGACAGTACAGAGTCACTTTGGATGCAAATCCAGGATTCTTAGAATGGGAGTGGTGTACAGGCCGCCATCTCACACAGAGGAGTTAGACAGGGAACTAGCAGAACAGATCAGGAGGACCATGAGAAGGGTAGTGTGGTGATTGTGGGGACTTCAACATGCCAGGAGTGGACTGGAGTACCCAAACAACCAGGAACAGAAGGGAGCAGGTAATGCCGGATGCCTTCCAGGACAGCTTCCTGCTGCAAATGGTCAGTGAACCAACCAGGTTAGGAAATACCCTTGACCTTGTGCTGGCCAATGGGGACTTTGTGAGAGAACTTACAGTGGAGGAACTGCTGTCAGGGAGTGACCACCACTCAGTATGGCTCACACTGGATATGGGCAAGGAAGGAGTGGAATCGGGCACAAGAGTGCTGGACTTCAGGAGGGCCGATTTTGGGAGGATGGGGAAAGTGGTAAAAGGGTACCTGGCCAGAATTCAGTCCAGTATGAACACTAACCAGAGGTGGGAGCTTATAAAGCTGGGGATAGTGGAAGCAACCAAAACCTGCTGCAAGGCCCAGAGCAAGAAGGCTAGGGCTAAGAAACCGAGCTGGTTGAGCAAGGAGGTCATGGAAAAGGTAAGGAGAAAAAGAACTGCCTTTAGGAAGTACAAGAAAACAGGGAGGGGGAGGACAGGGAGGAATACTTGACAGAATCGAAGGAGGTGACAAGGGCAGGGGAGCCAAAGCATCTGCGGAACTCAGGCTGGCACAAGGCATTAAGAAGGGGAGAAGAACTTCTTTAGGTACATCAGGAGAAAAGGAGTTGTAAGGGCCACATAGTAAGGAGGAGGGTTGGGTGGAAGAGGGTGACAAGGCAGAAGCACTAAATGAGCAATTTCTACTCAGTATTTACTAAAAGAAGAGGGGGTGACACACCCAAGGGGAAGAAATGGCAGAAACGGGAGAGGGGGAGAGAAGGGTGACAGATGGGGAAATCATGGAGGGCAGAGTTCAGGAGGGTTTGAAGGCACTGAGAGTGGACAAGGTGCCAGGCCCAGATGGCATCCACCCACAGTACTGAAGGAGCTGGCAGAGGTCCTTGCAGAACCTTTGGCAGACCTATTTAATGCCTCACTACATTGGGGTGTACCTCAGGACTGGAGGATGGCTCATGTGGTGCCCTCCACAAGACTGGCCCCAAAGATGAACCGGGAAACTACAGACCAGTGAGCCTCACATCCATCATGGGTAAGCTAATGGAGACTATCCTGAAGGAGAGGCTGGTGGCCCTCCTAGAGGCCAAAGGACTACAGGACAGCAGACAGCATGGCTTCATATGGGGCAGATCCTGCCAAACCAACCTGTTGGAGTTCTATGACTGGGTAACTAGGCAACTGGACAGGCGCCATGCAGTGGATGTCCTGTATCTGGACTTCAGTAAGGCATTAGACTCGTGCCGTGATGGAAGGCTGGGAAGTAGTTAGTAGGCACAGGGCGGGTGCAAAGCTGGTGAGATGGGTAGGGAACTGGCTTCAGGGAAGGCAACAGAGGGTGGTGGTGGTGGGGGAGCCTCACACCTAAGGGTAGTGGACGAGCTGTGTTCCACAGGGCTCGTGTTGGGACCAGTGTTGTTTGGGATATTCATTGCAGACATATCATGGGACATTAAGAGCAAGAGTCTGTTTGCTGATGATACCAAGGTAGGAGCGGTGGTGGATGACCTAGGGGATGGCAGGAGTTGCAGGATGATCTGGCAAAGCTTAAAACCTGGTCAGACACCTGGCAACTGGGGTTTAATGCCAAAAAGTGCAAGGTGCTGCATTTTGGGATGAAGAACCCAGGAGGAGTTACCAGCTGGGGGAGTGCAGCTAGCCCAGACAGAGGAGGAGAGGATCTGGGGTGCTCATTACAGGTCAGTGAACAACTCAGCAAAATGTAGGAAGGCAGCTGCAAAGGCCAACAAAATGCTGGGTTGTATTGCAAGAGGTATATCATCGAGGAGGGAGAAGGTGATTCTGCCACTGTATAGGTCATTAGTTAGACTGCATCTGGAGTACTATGCAGTACTGGCTCAGATTCGAAGAGGGACATTAAGTTACTGGAGGGGTGTAGCTGCAGGCGACAAAGATGGTCAAGGGGCTGGGGACTTATATGAGAGGAGGTTGAGGAGTTGAACATGTACTCACTGGAGGACAGGAGGGACGGGGAAGACATGATTGAAAACCTTTAAATACATGAAAGGAATAAACAAGACAGGTACAGAGGGGCTGTTTGAAGTAAGGAGGGGAGGGACACCAAGGGCCATGATATGAGACTGAGGGAGGAAGGTTCAGGAAGGAGATGAGACACTTTGTGTTTAAAAAAAAAAAAAAGAGAGAGGGTGGTGGCTGGGTGGAATGCATTACCTGCAGAAGTGGTATCCAGTAGAACAGTGGACTGCTTCAAAAGGATGGGACAGGACAAGGGGAGGGTTAATGAACGGGAAGGGTGGGGCAGCTGCAGGATAAGGGGTGCTAGCTGCACATTCGGTATGAACTTGAAAGACCTCTAGGCCTTTATCTGCTGGCAAATTTAGGTATGTTAAGTAGCGGATGGCTAACTTGAGGCCCTTCATAACCCCTGACCTCGCTTGGGACCACCCCTGGAGGAAGGGCTTAATCCGCCTTAATGAGCTGTGTGAAAAAAAAAAATACAGGTAGCTGAGGAACTGCAAAACTCCTGAATGAGCATTACAGACCCCAAAATCTAGGTTTTCGGGGACCTCAGTCATGATGCAGTCCCCCAGGAGGATCAAGGTCTGGTTTGGAATTAGGAGCTCTTTCTCCAGTTGATGGGAAAACCACATGCCATAGGGGACCTGACTACCTCTGCCACTGCCTGTAATGCTTGGTTGAGCTGTGAGAAGACCACAATGTGGGTCTGAGGAAGACCATGATGGCAGAGTCTGAATCGGAAGTATTACTCTCCCACTCTAAACCATGGATAAAGTGTGTGCCATTACTGGGTGGGAATATGCAAATAGGAATCTTGCAGATTCATGGGTACTGGGAAAAATCCCCCTTTAGAAGGGACAGCTGCGAACAAACTGTTCGAGAATTTGAGATCTAGGACTGGCCCGAGTACCCCTGTGCATTTTGGCACATGAAAAAAGGGAAGAAAAAAACTCCAAATGCTGAAAATCTGTAATGGCCTGTAGCATTGTCTGTCTTTTAGATGGGTGGCCAGTGAAGGGGTGGGGGGCTTGGGCATAGGTAACCCATGCTGGTATTGTCTGTGACCCTCTGTCCAACTCGGTTTGGGCCCCATTCATGGAGAGTTTACTAAAACCTGCCTCCTACTGGAGGATGTGCCTGGATAGCAAGTTCTTGTTTCCCACCCAAAGAAGTTAGTGTTAACCCTGGATAATGCAGAAAACCTCTAAGGCCTGAAGATTGGCCACCGCCTCTTGAAGAGGCATATGTACCTTGGCCAGCTCTCCCAAATCCTTCACTGCCTCCTTCATGGCTGAGCCAAACAGTAGATTACCTTCACTGGGTACGGTAACCAAGTGGCTCTTACAGGGGTGACTGCCTGCCAGGCCCCAAGCCAGAGGTTGCAGCGAGCAGAGGTTAGAAGAAACATGGTGCAACAGATGCACCTGACCACCTCCTGTTATACGTCTGCTGCATACCAAAACCAACCCCAAGAACTCTAACTGATGAAACATAAGCCTGTTCCTCTCTGGGTCCATAGGAATGCAAATTCTAAAACTGGGGCTCCGGACAGAGTGGCTTAGGCCGAAAGGATTGGCGGATGCCACCTTGAGACGTTGTTGATGCTTGGAGGGCCTAGCTGAGTGAGGCATCTGCTTTTCTATACACTGGGTGCCCGAGAAGCCCCTCCTTCAGCGAGATAAATCGATTTCTGGCAAGTGCAGGTTGTTAACGCTTACAAGGTGGGAGACAGGTCTGATGAGAAATAAGCCCCAAAAGTGCCAGTTTTTCTAATTGTTGTCTGTGTTGACTCAGTGTCAGAGGATCGGCTGGCAGTATAGCCTAGAGGTTAGAGGAATGAGGTGTGAACGAGCTTGGTACATCCAGCAGACCAGACCTGAGTTTGATTCTCACAACCTCCACTTGCATACTGTGACTGAGCAAGTCACTTAACCGTCCGGTACTCCCTGGTCACCCTTGAAAACAGGTACTTGTGTCTAGTGGGCCTTACCCGGTTACCAAAGACTAAAATAAAATAAAAAAAAAATTAGTAAGTAGGATGCTGACCTCTGGGGCCAAAGGATTGTAAGGTTGTGAGTTCTAGCCTCACACCAGGCACTTGGGGTAACAGCCATAACCGACACTGCAGTGCAGTACAAGAGGGGTGGCTGCACTGTTGAGGTGGAGTCCTTCAGAGCAGACATTAAACTGAGGTCCCTTCTGCCCATCTCTGGTCTTTGTCCTATGGCATTTACCAAAGAAGAGCAAGGGCATTTCCCAGTGTCATGCCCAACATTCCCAGTGAATAAAACAGGTCCATGTAACTCATCCCACACACCTGTAAACAAGCATTTACAGCTTAGCGTGCCTTCCTGGTATACGGAAAAAAAAAAAAAAAATGACGACAAAAATAAACAAATAGATAAATTACCAGGCATGGCAACTCTGGAGCAATCCTTTTGTTTTTTTTTAGTACAATATAGTACTAACATACTAAAATGTCAGCAGAATAGGCCTAATAGTCTTTCGCGTCTGCTCGTTTGGTCAGCCCCAACCCTGGGAGCTGAACTTGCTGCTCCCCCAGACTCTCTGGCTTCTCCCTTCCCAGTTCCAGATATTCTCGCTGCACTGGATTCTGCTTCCAGAACCCTTCCCCTGTACCTGTCCCAACCCTCCACTGTCTCTGCCTCCACCAGCCCCCTAGGCAGCACATTCCATGGCTCCACCACCCTCCCAGTGAAGTAGCGCCTCCTTTCTCCCTGAATCTCCTCCAGCTTCCACCCATGCCCTCTAGTGGCCCTCCTCCTTCCTTCAAGCACCCTAACTGTTCCTCCCTATTTGACCCCTTCATGTACCTGAAGACCTCTATCATGTCCCCCGTCCCTTCTCTCTTCCAATGTGTACATATTTAGCTCTTGCAGCCTCCTCATAGGTCCTGTCCCCAAGCCCCAAATCATTTTGGTTGCCTCCTCTGGACCCTCTCCAGGAGTTCAATGTCCCTCTTTAAGTGTGGCCTCCAAAACTGCATGCAGTACTGATGTGGCCTCACCAAGCAGTTATACAGAGGGAGTATCACTTCCCTCCTTCTGGAGGTGATCCCCTAGCGATGCATCCCAGCATTCTGTTGGTCTTGGCTACTGCCCTCTTCACATCTCCGAGTTGTTCATCTTGACATCCAGCACCACCCCAGGTCCCTCTCAGCCATCGAGACTTGTAGCATTCCCCGGGTGTACACTCTTGCCGGGTTTCTGGCGCCCAGGTGCAGTACCTTGCATTTCCCTGCATTGAATCTCAGCTTCCACTTTCTAGACCATCTTTCCAGAGCCTCCAGGTCCCCCTGTAGGGCCACCCTCCCCTCCTTCCCATCCACCACCGCCCCCAGTTTTGAGTCATCCGCAAAGAGTCTCATCTCACTCCTGATACCTGTCCTTATGTCTGAGACGTAGGCATTGAACAGGAGGGCCCCAAGGACTGATCCCTGTGGGACCCCACTAATGACCCTCCTTGGGGATGAGACTATCCCGCCAACTACGACCCTCTGGGTCTGGTCCTGGAGCCAACTGCCTATCCATCTGATTCCCCACTCCCATTTCTCCCAGCTTATCCAACAGGCCCTCGTGAGGAACAGAGTCAAATGCCTTGCTGAAGTCTAGAAATAGGACGTCCACTGGTCTACCCAGGTCCAAGGCACTCGTCACCCAGTCACAGAACTTGACAAGGTTTGTCTGACACGAGTTCCCCAGAATGAATCCATGCTGTCTATCATCCAGGCACCCTGACTTTTCCAGGTCCCCCCAGCCTCTCGCCGACAATGCCCTCCATCACCTTGCCCACCACCGATATCAGGCTGACAGGCCCGTGGTTCCCGCCACCTCCCTTGTGGACAAGCACTATATGCGCCACCTTCCAGTCCAGGGCACCCACCCTGTCCTCAGAGAGATGGTGAAAGCTCCGCTAGGGTTTCGCCACCGACATCTGCAAGTTCCTTCAGCACTCTGGGATGTAATTTATCTGGCCCGGTGCTTTCTCAGTCTTAAGGGACCTGAGGGCTTCCTCACTCTCTCTGCTGTGATTTCCACTTCCGCTACTCTTCCCTGCTTAGCCTTCCCCATCCTGCCAGTGATGCCTCCCTCTCCCCAGACCCACCAGTGTAACGTCCCCCGCATACTGTCTCCTCCATGTATGCTGCAGCACTCCATTTTCCTTGGTGAAAATAGTATAAAAAAAAAATTACTGTAGTTATCAAAAAAAAAAAAAAAGTCATCATGACACCCCATATTCCTCTTTGCAGATTTGCAATGGTCCTGCTAAGTGTGACAGGAGCCCAACATTCAACAAGATACACAGCTTGCAACTCTGAACTGGAACTCTGTATCATAAATCAAACTTAACTTGCATTACCCATGGAATGATAGTGTCTTCTTACTGTTTTAGATTTTGCCAGCATGCTGGTCTGCTGTGACCTTTATTTCCTGCTGAAGAGTATATACTTCGCATCCTTGTACGAGGGTTGTACTAAGATTAAAGAATTGGAGACCTCACGGCACAGTGCCAATTTCGTGATGCAAAAGTGTTCACCAATGACCACTTACTGTGCCAATATTAACCTGCACCTCTTTATGCTGAATACAAAAGAGCTGCAAGCTTTTCCCCAAAACACAGGGGTGGAGGCTGGGATGCAAATGATGTGCTGATGCTTCTCGGTCCCCAAACAGCTGGCCACAAGCAACTGGGTCTTGACTCCCATGCAACTGGAGGAATCAGGTGAGCCATTTCTGACTAAGGACTCAAGCGAAGAGCAGAGATCAGCAAGTGACCTTTAATAACCAAGTGCCCCCATGGAGGTCAACAGATACCACAGATTAAAAAATAAACACACACCCCCAATGCATCAGTAGAGAGGGGCCACTAATACACCAGTGTGACCGGCGATGGAGATCAAAATAAAAAATGAAAAAAATAATCTACTCAGCCCACAAACAGGCAACTATGTAGTGAAACTGTGAGGCTCTGCCTATATAGCTATGCACTCTCCGAATGGAAATGTCAACTAGACACATTCTTTTCTTCAAATTTGCACTAAAGTCCAACTGAGATGCAGCATCTCATTTTCAGTGGCTCTTTGCTTCTTCTTCCCTTTTTTTTTTTTATATATACACTTTTTTTATTTTATATTGTACATAGACAAAAATCATGTAGCAGACAGTCCAAAATAGTGATAACATTACCTTTTGGAAAAGAACACCTTTCTCCTTAAATCAGAGGAATATTATGCATCAACTACAGTGGTACATCATAAGGAAATATCTAATCTTGTATAATATAATTATAAGATAAAACTTCTAATATGTGCTGTTTGAAGAACCCAGGAGCACATGGCTTAAATGTTAACTGTCCAGCAACTCAGTCCAAAACGAGCAGAGCTCCCCTACAATAAGGGCTATTTGTGCCATGTTCCAAACCTAAATGATAAAACAGAATACTACAATAAACTGATTTGCAGCTAAGCATTGTACTACATTAAGAGAAAACAGACATCTATAAACATCTACTTACGCCTTTAAGAACTTAACAGTATTGGACTTAATTTTAATTCCCCCCCTTCCATATTAAAAACAGAACGAAAAATACAAAGCCTGTTCAGATTCCTAACAAACGTAAAAGCCTCAATCAGAGAGGACTGATAATGTTTTTTTTTTTTGGCAAAGTCAAACAAACAATTGAACAGGTTACTCCGATTTATTTATAGTCTGTTGGGTGAAATTGTAATGGCGTTACCGAAAATTAGAATGTCCAATGTCCCCACATTAATCCTTCACGTTTTTGCCTCGTCGTCCTCTTCATCCGACCCTTCGGTTCTCCTTCGCGATTCAGCAGCCCTCCTATCTGTCCACTTGCCAGCCTCAATGGGATCTGAAAATAGTTAGACCCTGCTCTGATGTACGATCTGAAGCCTGACTGGGAAGATGATTGTGCGGTACTCCAGCTCCTCAAGGCTCGCCTCACACCATCAAACTTTTTCTTCGCTGCCTGCTATGTAGCTGATGTCGGGAAATCTGTACTTGGGAATCCCTTGATACAGTGGAGCTGCTCTACGGGCATGTTTAAGGATTTTGTCTCGGCCGCAACACCTGAGGTAACCAATATTACGGTACGGGGATCCTCCGCATTTTGTGAGCGACCACATGGTGCAACTCGATAAATTTTTTGTATTTCCCAGGTATTTGCTGGGGCTTCTGGATTTAACTTTTCAGTTAACCATTCTTGCATGTTCAGGACTGGGTGATCCCCCTCCGAGCCCTCGGGAAAATCTACAATCTGGACATTAGCCCCTCGAGCTTGATTTTCAAGTGCTTCCAAACGTGCCTGAAGGTGCTAGGTTTCTTTAATGAGCAGGGTGGTCGCTCCGGTCGAGGCCTCAGCCTGCTTACGGACCTCTTTAAAGTCATCTTTAAGCCCATCTACTGCTTTCTCCACAATTAAGACACGGGTGTTAAAATCGTCTACTTTCTGATTAAGTGTGGAAACTGAGGCTATCAAAGTTAAAAGTTTATGGTCCAAGGTATTAATAGTTTCTCCTGCGTCTGGCGTTCTTGTTAACGTGGCATCTTCTGCTCTCCCAAGTCCTGCTATTCCTTACATTTACCGCATCTTGTCTTTCTTGGGATTGCCCATCTTGACAGATTTAGGTCGCTCTTCACAGTGGTGAGGTCAAAAACCTGTGGGAAGTTTCTAAATAGAAGATTAAGTAGATTTCCTCCTCACGATGTGTAAGCTGTAAAAGTTGCTGCAGCTACTCTGGCTCCACAGTACCCCCTTGCTTCTTCTTCTTAATTTTACAGTTGGGGAACTGAAGCACATAGAGATCAAGTGCCTCTGTCAAGGCTACATAGTGACCCTGAGGCTGTGATGGGATAAAACATAGGATGTCCTGGTTTAACAGATGGTCTACATGGACCACAAAACTTTATAATGTTGGGTCTGCCACTCTATAGGAAGCTCAATCTCCTTCTCAGAGATTGTACCAGTACCTAGGGTGTCCGGGGAGACCAAGCATAAACTCAGAGGGGTGAACCAGTGGCTCAGGGACAGGTGCAGGGCAGAACGGTATGGGCTGGTGGGGGACTGGGGGGACACATGGGAGGACAAGGGGTTATATGCCAGAGATAGGATACATCTCAACTCAGAGGAAGGAGATCTTGAAACTAAAACTCGCTGGATTCATAGTCGAGAGGTGGGTTTAAACTTGTAAAGGGGAGGGATAGTGAAGGAATGGAACCAGGAGGGCTGCTCGAGGTTCCAGGTCTAGGGTGCGAAAAGAGGGCAGGTGACTGCAAAATATATCAATCAATCAAATATATCTTTATTTATTCAGGCGAACATCATTGAGCACAGCTCATTTGCAAGATGGACCTGATACGGTCAAGGTTCAATAATTGGTACATGTATAGGAAGATTTAAAACACGTATATACTTATATACAGTAATCAAGGTTCAATAATTGGTATATGTACATGAATAATTAAAACACTTATATACAAAAATCAAGAACAGAAATTGTTTAAACATAACAGGATATGGTAGGAACATATGAGATGCACTCTAGTTAAACCAGTATATACATATCAACATTGGCAGTAAACATGGCATACATTCAACATGATATACCCAAGATTCCAAAGATCCAAGGGAAGTCAATGTGGACAAAGAGAAATAGTGATTGGATGACTGAAAGAGGTGGTCATAGACTGAGACAAGTGACATGGTAGGAAGGTGCAGCATGACTAGAGCAGGGAATGGTGCTAGAACTGGGAGGTGAAGGCAGTGATAAGGGCTAAGGTAGGAGCCTGGAGTTAATGGGAGAAGATTATAGCCAGGGGTGAGGTATCTGTGGAGATGAATTCTAGGGAAGTGAATTGCCATGATATGATGGCAGCCTGAGAGGGAAGGAAAGAACTGCGAATAAACTAGAACTTGTGGAAGCAATTGCATTTTCAGGAAGAGACTTAGGTATAGATGCTTGAAGGATGCTAAGGATACCCGTTGATCAGCTTCAAGGACTTTTGAATCGTGTTCCATGATATAGCTAGATTATAGCTGATAGCAGATCTCCATGCCAGGTGTTGACTTTAGGCACTTTGAGCATAATGAAGTTGTAGCTTCTAGGCGTAGGTGCCAGCTGTGGCCTGTGCGAAGCAGTCTAATATATAGTTTGGAAGCATCTTAGTAATATATAGTTTGGAAGCATCTTAGTTAAAATTCTGTATGTCCACACTGCAGCATTTCTGTTTCTTCTGAGATGTAGAGATGTCCAACCGACTGCTGCATAGAGAGAGCAATGGTGAGTGTTAAATGGTAGATCTGTTATGAACCTCAGAGTTCTGTGGTATAGTGTATCCAATTTGCATAGGTAGGAGATAGGGCAGTGACTACAGAGGAAGTCTGCATAGTCAATTACTGAGAGAAATGTGGCCTGGACCAACCTCATTTGGAATCTCTGTTTAGAAAGTGCCTTATTCTAAAAAATAGACCAAGTCTCTGGCAAGCTTTTAAAAGTTCTTCAATATGAACTGTGTAGTCAGTTTGCTATCTATCCACACCCCAAAATACTTGAATTTTTCTACATAATCAAGGCTTTCACCAAGGATAGTGGATAGCTGGGGGAGGTTGTTTAGTAATGAGGGATTTGTATGGCTTTGGGTGGAGAAAAACATTGCTTTTGTTTTCTTTGCATTTAAAAGAAGCTTTTTTTCCAATAATTGATGTTGTAGTATAGAGAATTCTGTTTGTAGAACTTCACAAGCTGTAGCAGGCGATGGGTTGCTGACATATAAAACAGTTTCATCTAGAACAAGTGTACAGTGGCTTTGGTAAGATTCAATCAACACTGTTAATATAAATGGCGTAAAAGGATAGGCCCAGGATAGATCCTTGTGGAACTCGTCTTAGAAGTGGTTTTAGTGGAGATAGGTCTCCTTCAGCTTTCACTTGCTGTGTTCCTCCTGTTAGGTAACACCTGAACCATGTAAGGAGGATGGATCCAAGCCTATGGAGTGCAAGGAAGGAGTAGCAGCTCATGGTCCACCGTATCAAATGCCTTGCTTAGATCAAGGAATACAGCACAAACGTATTCTTTTATCCAGTTCGGTTTGCCAATCGTTTGTAACTTTAGCCAGTGCAGAAATAGTACTATGCTTAGACCGAAACCCAGATTGTGCTGGATTTAAAAGATTAGATTCTTCAAGGTAATCTCTAATTGGATGCTTACCAGTTTTCTAGCAGCTTAGATAGTACTGGAAGGATAGAGATTGGCCTATAGTTGTTAAGGTCCATGGGGTCCCCTGATTTCAGTAGAGGAAAACTTGGGCTGGTTTCCAGTTGCAGGAATAGAACCAGATTTTAAGGACAAGTTAAAAGGTGTGTTAAAGGAACTGCAAGTGCATGCATTGCAATCTTTAGAAAGTAGGGTCAAGGAGTCAACACCTGCACTTTTTTTTTTATATCCATCTGCGAGATTAGATCCTCCCACTTGTTTCAACAGAATCGGTTTGAAGGAGAAGGAGGATTCAGCTAACTGAGATCCTGTATACTGGGAGCTTAACTGAGCACGTAGCAGATTGGCTGGAGAGGTATCAAATGCAAGGCCAGCGGTTGTAAAATGATTATTGAATGCATCCAGTATTTCCATTCTGTCCAAGATTGTCACCTTGTTGTGGTGCATTTGAGCTGGTAGTGAAGTGCTAGGATCTTGTCCCGTTATGCCCTTAATAGTGCTCCAGAACCTGGCAGGACTGTGGTATGAGAGTCGAGTTCAGCCATGTAGTAGGCAGCCTTAGCATCCCGTACTTTCTTGGTACAGCTATTCCTGGCTTTCTTAAATATCAACCAGTCATTTGGGTTCTTAGTCTTCCTTGCCTTTTCCAAAGCTTCTCTCTCTCAAGCAGGGCTGATTTAAGGTCAGGTGAAACCAACGACAAGATTTGTTTTAATTCGAACTCTAGTAATTTGCATGAGTGTTAAGGGCATCTAGTATTATGCTATTTAACACCTGATGAGCTTTTCCACTGAGTCTGCTAGGTAGAACTCTTGCCATCTTGTAGAGTGATTTAGATCATGAAGATATGCCTCAGAGTTGAAAGTTTTCTTGGATCTCCTCAGTAGGAATTTAGCTGGGGGTGTTAGTTTACCGGATGACCTTATTCCAGCAATAAGGCAGTGGTCACTTATGTCACTGAACAGCACTCCAGCGTGCGTGAAGAGGTGGGGTTTGTTCACCAGCATGATGTCAAGTAATGTGCTGTTGGTCAGATTTTTTTTGTTGATTCTTGTTGGTTCATATACAAGGTGTGAAAAACCATATGTATCACAAAATAATACTAAAGGAGCCGCGGCCTTGGATAGCCAATTAAGGTTTAGATCACCTAGGATTATGGTCTCTTCAGTATCCATCTTGATTTGATTCCCCAGGTGGGCTAGAAGCTTATGATCCGCTGAAGGAGGCCTGTAGCAGCCAACTAGCCGAATGCTGCAGTGTTGAGACAGCCACTTTGAGGGATAGACATTCGATTCTTTTGGGCATAGATGTTGCATCTAAGCAAGTTACAGATATATTGGATTTGACATATATAACTCCCCACCCCTTGCCTGGCGATCCGCTCTGAATATTTGATAATTGGGTAAGTTTATGTCTCTGTCTGCTGTGGCGGGTCTGAGCCATGTCTCTGATACCACAAGAAAGTCTGGCAAAGTATGGGCAACCCAGGATTGTATCAACGTGAGCTTTTTTAGCAGACTGCAGGCATTGATATGTAGAAAGCTTAGACCTTTGGTCAAGGCTAAGTCTGCTGGTGAGGTAATGCACTGTGGAGGTCCGGGGTTAATTTCCACATTTCCAACACAGATCAGGAAAAAAATTAAAAGTTTCATAAGGGCTTCAAGAGAGAAAATGAGGAGACTATCTTTGGTCCTCCTTTTCTATTCAGGGCTTCTGTTTTAAGATAAGCCAGTCAGGGTTATGGTTTGTGCCAATACACTCATAGCAATCTGGTGGTCAGGCATAATGGGAACTGTATACCCAATAATGGGGTACCGAGCGATATGTTGATAGAGCAATTTGCGGCCCCTACATGGAGGTTACCCCACTGGTTAAATTGTGGCATAGGTAGTGCATAGATAAGGATCCGTCCTTCTTTAATAATGGTGAAATAGCGAGACTAGGAAGGTGGGATGCACTTTTCAGTGTGACAGTGGCAGGGAGGATGTCTTTTTCCTGAACAACATGAAGAACATAGCCAGGAGTATCCAAAGGATCCCCATTATGAAAGCAATGTTGATGATTAAATGGAACTAGGAAACAACAGTGTAGTAGCAGGAGAACAATAAGGAAGGTTTGCTGATTTGGCAGTACAGCAGTGGCAATGAGACAGATTACTGGATAGTGTGGCGTTGGGGCAGGAATTGTAATTTGGCGGAAAATGCCTATAAAAATAACATCCGAGGAGGGTCAGGGCGGGTGGGCATAAATTTTGCAGCTTTCCTGTACCTTCCTGGCTGTCCTCGGTTTTCTGGTCCCTAGAGGCTGACTAGGCGGTTGCTGCCCACCGCTGGCAGAAGCGTGGCAGCCCTGGCTCTAGCAAGGGCTTCCAACAGGGAGCTTCGACTGGGAAGAGACAGAGGATGGCACAGGAGTTAATATTTAGGCAGGAACAAGCGTTTCTGCTGGGCAATTCAGACTTAGATTATCACAACAAAAGCCTGTGGGGGGGCTGGGCCACTTTAAGTTAACAACAGGATGCTGTAATCACTTAACCACAGTTACACTTAACAAAAGCCCCAAGGATTTCACAAGTACATGAAAACAGCTCTTTTGGCAGGATTTACAAATTAAACTTAACCCAACAACAGCTTTTGCCATGAAAAATCAAGCAATGCAAGTGAATGGAGTAAGGGACCAATCGGCTGTGAGGCCGCAAAAATGATAATGCAGGCCATATTGCCAACGAGTGAGTACAGTGATTTATGTAGAAGACCAAGAATCCCTCTAGTGGCAGGTCTGTATAACCTGCTAATGGAAAACTAGCCAAAAAAGGGTAGTTAGACTTATCGGAGCCAAGGCAGAGTGCTTGGATTGGGGGTGGGGCGCTGCAGGAATAGCAGTCAGACAGAAGAGGTGTAAGCACTTTAAAACAGTAGTAGAAATTACAATCCAGCTAATACAGTTGAAAAACTTCTAATAACACAGTTAAAATGTGCTTAGCTCTATTGAAAATCTAACAAAGTGCCAGGTGTCTATAGCAGGGGAAAAGTCCTGGCCAATCAGAGTGGGTTTGCTGGAAGCACCCGTGTTTCGATTGGCTGCGCTGTCCCGTACCTTCCAAGGAGCTGCAGGTGGGTGTGCTGATCTTGGTCGGTGGCTGGCTGAGTGCCGGCTGACCGTGGGTGAGCTGAGCAGCCCTGTTCAGGGGCAGGCAGCTTCCAAGGAGCTGCAGGTGGGTGTCCTGATCTTGGTCGGTGGCTGGCTGAGTGCCGGCTGACCGTGGGTGAGCTGAGCAGCCCTGTTCAGGGGCAGGCAGCTTCCAAGGAGCTGCAGGTGGGTGTCCTGATCTTGGTCGGTGGCTGGCTGAGTGCCGGCTGACCGTGGGTGAGCTGAGCAGCCCTGTTCAGGGGCAGGCAGCTTCCAAGGAGCTGCAGGTGGGTGTCCTGATCTTGGTCAGTGGCTGGCTGAGTGCCGGCTGACCGTGGGTGAGCTGAGCAGCCCTGTTCAGGGGCAGGCAGCTTCCAAGGAGCTGCAGGTGGGTGTCCTGATCTTGGTCGGTGGCTGGCTGAGTGCCGCTGACCGTGGGTGAGCTGAGCAGCCCTGTTCAGGGGCAGGCAGCTTCCAAGGAGCGGCAGGTGGGTGTCCTGATCTTGGTCGGTGGCTGGCTGAGTGCCGGCTGACGTGGGTGAGCTGAGCAGCCCTGTTCAGGGGCAGGCAGCTTCCAAGGAGCTGCAGGTGGGTGTCCTGATCTTGGTCGGTGGCTGGCTGAGTGCCGGCTGAGCAGCCCTGTTCAGGGGCAGGCAGCTTCCAAGGAGCTGCAGGTGGGTGTCCTGATCTTGGTCGGTGGCTGGCTGAGTGCCGGCTGACCATGGGTGAGCTGAGCAGCCTTGTTCAGGGGCAGGCAGCCATATATACAGCCAGAGCTGTTGAAGAAAGGGAGAATAGGGATTGCGTAGGGCAAAGACAATTGGGGGATGGGGTGGAGGATGGTCCTGAGCAACGCCAAAGCATGGGCAACAAAATGCCTGAGCTCCATGCGATGCTGGCTGAGGAATCAGCGGATGTGGTGGCAATTACTGAGACATGGGCCACCCAGAAGAATGACTGGGACCTAAACTTGAGGGATACACAATATTCAGGATGGATAGAGAAGAGGGTAGAGGAGGGGTGTAGCACTGATAGTCAAAAATGGAACAGTGGTTAGTGGATGGAGGAGCTGACGGGGTGGGTGGAAGCAATTTGGGTAACCCTGCAAACGAGGGAAGTAAAAGATGGAAAATAGGGATGGTGTACAGACCCCTGAGATGGATAAGGCCCTGGAGGAAAAATTAGTTGAGAACATCAGGGGGCACTGTGACCATGGAAAGGGTAGGGTGGTGGTCATGGGGGACCTTAATATGCTTGAAGCAGACCGGGACACTATGACATCAGCGGTGTCCAGGGAGCAGAGACTGATGGATGTGTTTCAGGATGCCTTCCTGGTCCAGCACATGGGGAACCTACTAGGGAGAGGAGGATACTGGACGTTGTCCTTGCAGACAGTGACCAGATATGGGGTCTGGAGGTGTGTAGCCCACTGGCAGATGGTGACCATGCCATGGTCTGGTTTCTGCTGTGTCGATGGGAGGAATAACCGTGTTAATACAGTAGTAGTGGACTTCAGGGGGTGGACTTCGTGGGCATGGGCAGGATTCTACGGGGTAATCTGGACAAGATTAGGCCAGACATGGATGATGGTAGCTTGTGGAGACCATTAAGAAAGGGTGCAGGGCGCTACTAGCTCATGTGCAAGGGTAAGGCATAAGAATGGTAAAGCCAACAAGCCATACTGGTGGACCAGGGAGGTGCAAGATGTTGAGGGATAAAAAGGCTGCCTATGCACATTTTAAGCACTCCGGGCGGGGGGTTAGGAGAGGCGACTACAAGTTGACAGCAAGGAGGGTCACCAGAATGGTGAGGGAGCCAAGGCAAGGATGGAGCAAAACTGTATAGGGATATCCAAGGGTGAAAGGGATTCTATAGATACACAGGGAGAAGAGAAAGGGAGAGCACAGATCTCCAAGATTAAGACTGAGGAAGGATGGGCCCAGGAGGCGGAGGAAATCAGGCAGAGGTACTAAATGAGTACTTTGCCTCGATATTTATGGAGGGAGACAAGGTATCCATTCAGGATGAAGGGAGGGTGGGGGAGACAGAGCAGAGAGGTCAGATGGAGTCGAGAGGACCGGAAGGGGCTGGGGTACCAAGTGGGCCAGACCTAGAAGGGAATGGGTGATTAATTGAGGGGTGGATTGGGAGGAAAAAAAAAAACATCACAGAGGACAGGGCGAGGAGGCCCTTCGGATGCAAAAACTGATAAGGCACCGGACCAGATGGGCTGCATCCGAGGGTTATGAAGGAACTGGCAGACGAATTAGCAGCTCCACTAGCTGCACTCTTCAACGCCTCTGCAAACAGGATGGGTGCCTCAAGACTGGAGAGTAGCTCATGGTGCCTATCCACAAAGGGGAGTCTAGCGAGGAGATGGGAAATGATAGGCCTGTCAGCCAAATGTCTGTGGTAGGCAAACTAATGGAAAAACTCGGGAGGCAACTGAAAAGGTTGGGGAATCTGGATGACAAACAGTATGGTTCTGTCCCGGGGAGATCGTGTCAGACCAGCCTCATAGATTTTTATGACTGGGTGATGGGGACCCTGGACCGACAAAGACCGGTGGACGTCCTATACCTGGATTTCAGTAAGGAGTTTGACTCAGTACCAAACATCGGATAGTTAAAGCTGGGGGTGGGATGACAGTTGCTTAGATGGGTAGAAAATTGGCTAACAGGGGCAACACAGAGGGTAGTGGTTGGTGGGATAGTCTCCTCCCTAGGAAGGTTCAGTGGGGTCCCCAAGGTTCATTACTGGGGCTAGTACCCTGTTCAATGCCTATTCCTCAGGTATGGGAAGGGGGTTAGGAGTAGGATGAGCCCCTTTGCGGATGAATCAAAAACTGGGAGCACTAGCAGACGAGGACGAAGCGAGAGAGACAGTCCAGAGGGACCTGGATACCCTGGAGGGGTGCTCAAGGAGGTGGAGACTGGGGCTTAATCCAGGGAAGTGTAGGGTGTTGCATCTGGGGGTCAGAAACCCAGGTTATGTATACACCCGGGGGGGGGGGTCGCACTGCAAGCCACAACGAGTCAAAGGGACCTGGGGGTGATGGTAGATTCCAAAATGAATAACACTGAAAACTGCAGAAGATCTGCGGCAAAAGCAAACAGGATTCTGGGCTGCACAGCCACAGGAATTACGTCCAGGAGGGAGGGAGGTGATCCTCCATCTGTATAATGCCTTGGTCAGGCCGCATCTCTCGAGGACTGCAGTCCTGAGACCCCACCTAAGAAGGACATAGCACTGCTGGATAGGGTCCAGAGGAGGGCAAACCAAGATGATTCAGGGCATGAGAGAAAGGACCTATGAGGAAAGGCTGGAAGAACTTGGGCTGTACTCACTGGAGGAGAGGAGAGATGGGGGCATGATAGGAGTCTTCAAATATGTGAAAGGAATAAACAGGGCAGAATCAAAGAAATGTTCAGGCTAAAGAAAGGAGGCACAACCAGGGGCATGAGTGGACGCTGGAGGGAAATTACAGGGGAGAACATAGAAGACATTACTTCACTGAGAGGGTGGTGGGGCCATGGAATGCACTGCCGGGAGTCTGGTAGAAAGGCACAGTGGAAGGCTTCAAGAGGGGTGGGACAGGTGCATGGGCACACTGAAGCCAAGATGACCCTCTCAGGGGCTGGGGGTGGGAGAGCGCCCAATAGGGACTGGCTACCGAGTTGACACGAAGACCATCAGGTCTATTCTGTTGGTTGTTAGTATGTAATACGGCCATATGTATTCCTAAAACTTCGGACACCATTCTAAACTACCATGGCATTCCATATAACCCCATTCCCACTGCATACTTTTTTTTTTTTTTTTTTTTTAAATTAACTCTCTTCCTCCTACAGTGCTTTGAGAAGTCCGAAACATCATTAATTAACCTTAATGCAAAATGGCACTTCACAGTGAATGAGTTTTAATACAAAGTCTAAAATACCAGGCACAGCCTAAGGCTGTCTCAGACTACGAAACGTCTGGAAATAAAAGTTGTCTTTTTCAATAGTGGAAAATGTTTACACCTTCCTAAAACAGATTGTATGTCATTCTAGAAACCCTGGGCCACAAATACAATATAACTTGGTGGTGCCAGACTGAAATTGACAAAAATTGATTAGGCCCCAATCTCAGTGTAAACAAAAGCAGCTGCTGAAAAGGAAGAAAAAAATAGTTGTTCAGGGAACCTGTCTGCCTACTTTCCATCTATCCCAAGGTTTCAGCGCCCCACTCCCAAGTCAGGTTAGCTACAAGTTTAGGTTAACTAACTACTAAGTTAACGACAATGCCCCAGTCCCACACATTTTGGCTGACCAACAACTGCCTAAAGACAATGTCCCCAGCCCCACAAATTCCAGGTAACCAACAACTGGATAAAGACAATGCCCCAGCCCCCACAGATTCTGGTTGCCCACCAACTGGAAAAAGACAATGCCCCTAGCCCCCACAGATTTTGGTTATGCACCAACTGGGTAAAGACAATGCCCTCAGCCCCCAGATTTTGATTACCCACCAACTGAGTAAAGACAATGCCCCCAGCCCCCACCAATTTTGGTAACCCAACAACTGGGTAAAGACAATGCCCTCAGCCCCCACCGATTTTGGTTACCCACCAACTCTCTGAGAACGAGGCGAGTGCCCCAAGACTGGAAGGTGGTGCATGTAGTGCCTATCCACAAGGGTGGATCAAGAGATGGGGCAGGGAACTACAAGCCCGTTAGCCTGACATCAATGGTGGGCAAGGTGATGGAGGGTATTGTCAAGGTGGGGCTGGGGGACTAGAAAAGTCAAGGTGCCTGGGCGACAGACAGCATGGCTTCGTCCCGGGAAACTCTTGTCAGACAAACCTTGTGGAGTTCTATGACTGCGTGATGAGTGCCTTGGACCTGGGTAGGCCAGTGGACGTCCTCTTTCTTGACTTCAGCAAGGCGTTTGACTCGGTTCATCACGGGGGCCTGTTGGATAAGCTGGGGAAATGGGGAAACAGATGATCAGATGGATAGGGAACTGGCTCCAAGACTGGACCCAAGAGGTGGTGTTGGGGGTTAGTCTCATCTCCAAGGAGGGTCATTAGCAGGGTCCCTCAGGGATCGGGTCTCTGGGTCCCTCCTGTTCAACATCTACGACTCTGACATAAGGAAGGGTATCAGGAGGAGACGAGTCTCTTGCAGATGACTCAAAGCTGGGGCAGTGGTGGATGAGGGAGGTGGTTCTAAGGGGACCTGGAGGCTCTGGAAAAGTGATCGAGAAAGCAGAAACTGAGGTTCAATGTGGTACTGCACCTGGGAGTCAAAACCCGGACAAGTGTACACCCTTTGTGGGGGGAATGCTACAAGTCTCGATGGCTGAGAGGGACCTGGGGTGATGCAGATGTCAAGATGAACAACTCAGGAAACTTACAGGAGGCAGCGCCAAGGCCAATAGGATGCTGGATGAATCGCTAGGAGATCACCTCCAAAAGGAGGGAAGTGATACTCCCTCTGTATAACTGCTTGGTGAGGCCGCACCACGAGTACTGCGTGCAGTTTTGGAGGCCACACTTAAGAGGGACACCGAACTCTGGGAGAGGGTCGAGAGGAGAGGCTCGAAGAGCTAAATATGTACACACTGGAAGAGACACGGGCCAGGAGGAACGTGACAGAGGTCTTCAAGTAAATGAAGGGATAAATAGGAGAGGCGAAATCAGGGTGCTCGAAGGAGAGGGTGGGCACTGCCCAGGGGCTGATGGAGGCAGGACTGTGGAGGGGTTCAAGAGGGGTGGGGCAGGTACAGAGGAAGGGCTGTGGAAGTAAAGTCCAAAGCAGGGGAATACGCTGGGTTGGAAAGGGAGAGCCCAAGGGGGGCAAGGTCAGCTGCCAGGGTGGGGAGCTAGCCAAACGAGCAGACACGAAAAGACCGCTAGGCCTATTCTGTTGGCATGTTAGTAACAGGGTAAAGGCAATGCCCCAGAGATTTTGGTTACCCACCAACTGGGTAAAGGCAATGCCCCCAGCCTCACAGATTTTGCTTACCCACCAGCTGGGTAAAGACAATGCCCCAGCCCCGCAGATTTAGGTTACCCACCAACTGGGTAAAGGCAATCACCCCATGGGCAATACATTTTAGACAATAACTTGCTAATCCAGAGACTAGAAATCAACACAAATGAGTAGGTCCTAGCAGCCGAAACACGGAGACCGGGAGACGCTCGTGAGGGAGTCGTCCACTTGTTTTGGTATTAAGGAATTAGAACTGTGGCCCTAGCTTGCATGAAGTTTTCCTAGTCGTTAAGAAATGGGGCTGTACAGCCCCCAACGTATGATGTTCTTCGCTAAACCCCGGCACAGTTCTAGCCTGTTTTTGTCACACAAGTCATCTGAGAAACACAACTCACCTCTGAGTATCGGCCTGACTCTCACCAGTCCCGGCGGCGGAGCGCCCAGTGATCCCAGGGGCTCCGAACTATCCCCAGCGGTTCGGCCGCACCGCGCGCACCCTCCCAAACTCCTCGCACTTCTCGCCTTGCGCAAAACTTTCCAGCGCCACTGCGCGCGCACCCCACGTAATCGTTCGCTCTCCTCCCTTCTAGCATTTACCAACCAAAACATAAACACAGTCTAGCACGCTGACTCCACCTATCACCCCGCCCACCCCTACTCATTGGACAATGGGCAGCCGAGCAATCCTGCCTTGGTGATTCAGTTGGAAGGATAGAAGCACAGAATCAGAATGCTGGGATTAGAGTGGCAGCATTTGTTGGTCTGCGCCATGTTGTGGCTGGCAAAATGCCATGTCCGAGGGGATTACCGCACGAATTCATGGGGTTTGCCACATGACAGCGCTGACTTTTCTCGAGTCCAGCAAAACTTTGTCTACCAACTTAATGTTGTCCTGGTCCCTACAACTGCACATCAGGGCTGGGAACCAGTCTCGGCACCGCAACACCAATTCAGTGCCACTAAATGACGCATTTGTTGTGCTCCTCCCAGTCATCTCCGAACTGCACTTGGGAGCTTGGGGAGCGGCCAGCCAGCACGTTCCTTCGACCTCAAGCAGCCATGCCTCTCAATCTTTTTCACTGAAATGAGGGACATGTACATTTTGGACACTCAAAATTAGAGCCACAGACCCTCTGGATGAGGGACACATCCTAAAACATGGACGACAAGCTCAGAACACTGTGAAAACCATAGTATTTACTTGTAGAAAGTTTATTTTGGATTTAGTACTTTAGAATATTAAGAGTTTCTGCTTTAAAGTCTGAATTTACAGCACATTCACTGTGTGGGCAGCACCTTTTCCCATGAGGGACAAAGCAATTTGAAGGGGCAAAATGAATGATGTCCCTCGTAATAAGGGACACTTGAGAGGTATGCATGCAACAGGGTACCAGCTGCTCGAGTTGGTGTATTGTCCCGCTTCCCACGAACATTGCTGCCAGGTCCTGGTATAGGTGGCTCCAGGACAGTGCCAGATAGCCCACATGTCCCAGTAAAAATGTGCTTAAGCGGCCCAGTTGTAATACTTCGTTTGTATTTATATTATGATAGACGGTGATTGTGTACGTCCCGTGTTGCGCCTACTAAGGGAATTACGGTAGCGCGTTCAGCGCTCGTGGCTGCTCGGCGAGGGCAAATGTCTGATTTGTAAGTCTAATTAGGCATCAGTTACATCCCACAATCTCGTGAAAACGCCAGTATCAAGCGATAAGAATACAGCAGGAATTACAAAACTGGTAGCAGCTATTCGAAAATCGGGGGGACACGCACAGAAAGAATTATTGCAGGTTTATTTATTTATTTCACATTTCGGAATTTACAACTTTTGAGTCACTCATTTCCAAAGGCTCCACGTCATAGGAAAATACATATGAGACATATAGGAGAAACACCAGTGTAGTACAATATAGAGAATACTGGATAGGCAACTATGCGCAACCACTGTGTTCTGCCACAGAGGGGTTCTGAGTCCCTCAGATCTGGAGAGGGAAGCTCTAGAGGTCCATGGGAAGCAGAACCCTAACACACAGGTTGTGCATAAAGTTGCTCATCCTGCATTTTTATAGTGTATAGTAGTGCTATGTGAAATGTGTGCTTTGTGGGTTTTTTCTCTCTTTCATAATGAAATTGACTTGAAAAGTCTCTAGAGGTTCTAGAATACTGTCACCACAGAGTTAAATGGAGGAAAGTAACATTGTGCTAGGATTCCAAGTGGTTCTGCTGCAGTAGTGACATCACTACTGCAGCAGAACATAGAGGATAAAGTATGGGTTTAGTGTGTAATGTGAGTTTACACACTCAGGGTTAGATGCTCATAAACCCAGACAGTGAAGCCTTGAGGGGTTTATGTCCGCATCTAACCCTGAGGGCAGGTGTGTAAACTTAGTTTAAACACTAACCCATATTTTATTTTATAATTGCTGGTTTCTCTTTTTGCCTCAGCAATTATATATGAAATAAAGACCTTGTAGTGCAAACCACGGGTTCGGCTTAGTGTTAGTGTGGTGCCTAAATGGGAATCCATTCCTGTCTTTTAAAATGGCTTACCTCTGCCTGAGTGTGCTGTTTTGGGAACACAGAAGCGACAAGCGGTCAGGAACAGTCGTGCTGCTCCGGTAAGATAAAACGCGGCACAGCAAGGGAAACCGCAGGCGCATGTTTGGCTATAGCTTTTATAATGGCAAATTACACCATGGTTTCTATGGGAGAAAGGGAAGCCAGTTATTATAATATAATGACATCACTACTGCAGCAGAACAAGCATATTTCAGGAATGGAATTTCATGCATAATAGCATTCCACTATACAATATACATACACATTATATACAGTGTATAGTGCATCATGCATGTGCAAGGTTTACAGTAACATTTGTTGTATTGCAGTGAGCAAAATATTTTGATACAGTGCATAGGGCATCATGCATGTGCAAGGTTTACAATAACATTTGTTGTATTACAGTGAGCAAAATATTTAGCTTATGCACTAGATGCACGATACAGCAAGGCAACTAAGCTGACGATATGCCAGAAATGCAGGCCTGATAGTGCATAATGTGCAGTGTGAGATAAGACTTTGTCAACCAAAACAAGTCCTGCAACTTCAAACTCCTCATTCACACTGGGTCCTCATTCCCACTCGAACAAGTTTGCTCCTATAAATACCTAGGGATCCATTTTGACCCCTCCCTCTCCTTCCATGGACACATCGCTGCCCTAGCCACTGCCACTAATATCCAATTGGGCATCTTACATCGGTATAAACACTGCCTCCCCGGAGGCTCTTCGACTCGCAGTCACCTCCTCTATCCTGTCCCTAGTGGACTATGGACTGCGTGTATGGTGCTGCTGATCAGACCGCACTCCATAAAATCTGCACTACTCTGAATAAGGCCTGCAGGTTAATTACTGGAGCACCTAGGATGACACACACCTGTCTACTGTATGCTAAAGCGCTGGTACTTGATCTCGACGAGCGCCTCAAATATCTTACCTGTACCCTTACAAAAAAGACCCTCCTTGGGCTTTCCCCACCAGGATTGACCACCACCATACGCCGCTCTGTCCCACTAGTTCATACTCAGACCTCTGGGAAAACCTCTCTTGTTATCCCTAGAGCTAGGACCTCTCACGGCCAAAGAGCCTTCAGCTTTAGGGCCCCCTCCTGGTTCAACACACTGCCCCCCTCCATCTCCGAAGCTCCAACTATATCGTGCTTCAAAACTTCCTTATGTAACCACCTTATTAACACCCGATGCTGTAACTGCCACTAGTCAAAGCCGTACTCAGTACTTATGACAAAGCTTATTACTAAGCTGCTAAGGACGACATAACTCTGGTATTGTTTGCATCCATCCTACCTGTACCAGCTTGTTTGTATCTATGTCTTAATTTTACTGTTATACTTATGTGTTGTACTGCTATACTGTGTATTTTGGTTTGTCTTACTGTGACAAGGTACCTTTGTAAATGAGCCTATGGCTCAAAGGTTTTCAAACTGCTGTTTAAATAAAATAAAAATAAATAAACAAACAAAAGACTTTAACAATTAAGTCAAGCAAGCTCAGTATCACACAACTTCATCAGACTATGGGTGGGGTGGGGGAGCACCTCACAGAAACAATAATCACAATGTTTCTATTGACTTTGCCGCTAAAAAATTAGTGCAATTATTGTTTCTGTGGGGCGCCAACATCCCCGGTGCTCTGATGCAGTTGTGTGACATTGCGTTTGAATTTGTAATTAAATTATCAGTGCAATTATTATTTCTGTGGGGGCTCTCTGATGATGTTGGTACAGTGACATTGCTATTTCTGTGGGGTGTCCTATGCAGTTGTGTAAATTTCCGTTTAACTTTTTCTATTGTTCTGATTTCTGCTGCTATAGATTTTTGTAATTTTGTTCTCTTGTAATAAACCTGAACTTGCTAGGAGTTATTGGGCACTGTTTTATTTATTTATTTATTTGTACATCAGTTTACAACCTTTGAGCCAGGGGCTCATTTCCAAAGGTACCTCATCACATTGGACAGACAGAACAAATTAACTAACTGTTAAGAAGTGTTACCATAGAGCCGCCCATCGGCAGCGGTTGGATTTCCGATGCGATGCCAGCGACCCGGTTCGAGAGCGGACCTGGGAGCACTGGAGGAACCGGCCGGGAGATGGATAGGCGTCCATGGACTGCTCTCCTTCTCGAGGGGAGGTGGGGAGGAGTGCCTGGAGCATTGGCGACCCCTGGAGGCCGAGAAGTCGCGCGCTTCTCAGCGCTGGCACGCTCAGGAGGCGGGCAGACGCTGGCCGCCATTGCACGCACCCCACCTCCCAGAAAAACGAAAAAGAAAAACAGCTGCCTGCCGCCTTCCATGAAGCCCGGCCACGGCTTCAATTAGCCCCTCAGGCCAGCCCTCTGACCTATCCTGACGTCTCAGGAATGCAAGGGGAGGCCGCAGCCCCGCCGTGGGGGGCAAGCCACGGGGTCTCGGAGGGCTCGCGGCCGATTTGAGAAAGTGGAAGCTCGTGGTCCGTGACTGGGCAGATAGTACCGGGCGGCAGGCAGCTCGGGAGGAAAATAAAGAATTTAAAAAAAAAAAAAAAGTGTTACCATGTCACACATTGGAGCCGTAAGACACAGAGTCAGAGAAAAACCACATCAACAGACCGGGGATGTACACACCCACCATGATAGACTTTAAACCTCCTTTTTCGATGGTTGTGAAAACATTCTCATCGTTAGAACATTACGACTTTTCACAGGTGTTGTTGATTGGAACACTGAAACCAAAAACAGACCAGCAATACCCCATCAATTATATTCATGCTTCTTTCATTTTGAGCGATTGTCTCGAGTGCTGCCTGCTTGTTTTTAAGTTTTCTATGGCACAGTGGCAAAGGCTTGAGATTCTCATGATTACATGGAAATGGGGGGGAGCACACCTGGATCTCTTAGGGAACAGATCAACAACCCCCAGTCATTTTACACATTGTTTTCATGCCTCTGCACTGCATATCCTTCTGCCCTCCACAGCCAACTAACCCTTGTGATCTACAGCCCACCACTCTCTGAACTCCCTCATCCATAGTCCCCAAACCAACTAAACACACCTTTCCATGGGGCCCCAACACCCCCCCACAGTCATTTGTGACTTAGAACCCAGACACACACCCTCCTTGCATGGCTCCCCTTGACACCAACACCAAGAGCCTTCACATACCCACCTCTATGGGTTAAGAAGACACTATCCATTCCCTCCATATTCCCAGACACTAGTCCTCCTTCCATGTCCCTTTGACATGAGCTATCCCACCTTCTACAGTCCTAGATACTAACCCTCACTTCCTTCCATGGCCACAGACACTACCCTCCTCCATGGCCCCTCAACACTAGTCCCACCTCCCCAGACGGTACCCCGTCCACCAACAGTATCCACAGCTGTGACTATACCCACCCCTCACTCACGCCCACCTCCAACTTTAACCCCATACACAACACCCGTCCTTCTTGCTCTCCTTTCCTCCACAGTTTTCCCAACACCCTTACTATCTCACAGTCCCCCAACACCCTCACTCAGTCCACAGTCCCCCCCCCCAACACCTTTGCTTTCTCCACATCTCCCCAACATTACTTTCACTCCATAGCCACCAGGACACCTCCCCAGACAATGCCCTTCCTGGTCTGCAAGACACCTCCTTCCTCAACCCACTGGGCATCTCTGTCCTGCCTCCCCCCCCAGAAACAACCCTCACTCTGGTTTCCCCAGAGACCCCCCTAGCCCAGGGAGTAAGGGTGGATAGAGAGGAAGGTTGGTCTGGGGTAGTGATGGTCCAGTTGTAGGTCCTTTGGTTAGCTAGGGATGCGCTGGGGGAGGTATAGCTGCTGGGAGGGTCGTTATCTGGGGTGGTGTCTGGTCCAGCAGCCAGAGAGTGATTGGTGGGGGAGAGGGTGGAGGCTGGTCTGGGACCCTAAAGGGTGGTCAAGAAACAGAAATGTCCGGCCCGGTGGTGCTGAGGGTTGAGGCGCTGAACATCATGCACACGACCCGCATTCGGGAGCAAGCGGGTCATCGGGGTGGGAAAGGATTAGTGTCCATAGGAATGCTCTCCTTTTCGGGGAGGGGATCTCGGCTGTCACTCTCTGGTGGCTCCTACCAGAGGCAGGAGCATAGCACCAGATGGCCTGTAGCATTGCTGGGTGGAGCATTGGTAGGACATCCAATGGGGAGCGCACACTCAGCATTCAGGAGTCCATTGCACATCCAAGGCCCCAGGGAAAACTGGAACAAGGAAAATGAACCCGATCCTGGCAGGCAATGACAGAGACCAGATACCCCCGCCCAACAGTCGCATCGCCAGCTGACCTTGGAGCTTTCGAGTCACGGGATGTCCACATAGCATGGAATGGCAGTCTCAGGGGTGCAGATGCCTGATGGTGGAGGTGTGGCTGACTAAGAGTTAGGACTGAGTCTGACGGGCGGGATGGAGGTAAGCTGAGAACCCTCATCTGAGAGGTCCAGGATCGTGTGTAAGGTGGATAAATAAAGTAAAAAAAAAAAACATAGAATTGTCGAAGATAAGGACCGCTAGGCTCCATCCAGTCTGCCCATAGGCCCTATACATTGTATGTGGCCACTGACCCTTTATGATCAATGGCTTTTCATCACCCTCTCCCTCTCAGACTTCCCTCATGCCTGTCCCAAGCATGCTTAAACCCCTCCACTGTGCTTGCCCCAATACCTCCTGTGGCAGACTATTCCAAGTGTTGACTACCTTTTCTGTGTAGAAAAACTTCCTCATATTACCTCTTAATCTACCCCCTTCCAATTTCATATTGTGCCCCCTTGTTCTGGTACTTTCTCTACATTGGAAAAGGTCCCCACCTGCACCTTGTTTATGCCCCTGAGGTACTTAAAAGTTTCAGTTAGGGTTAACAGACATCCTCTTTTACCCGGACATGTCCTCTTTTTAATATAAGAAATTTCATCCGGGTGGATTTTTCTTTCTGTGCTGTTTTGTCTGGGTTTTTGGACTTCCCTGTGGCACTTAGATTGACAGCTGCTTCAATGTTGTCAGTTGCCACCGGCCCGGTGGCGCTGAGGGTTTAGGCGCTGGACACCACACCTCGCGCCACGCCAGCGACCCAGGTTCAGGAACAAGCCTGGATCACCGGGGGTCGGCAGGGGAGAGGAAGGATTGAGCGTCCGTAGGACAGCTCTCCTTCCTCGGAGAGGCCAGGGACAATGTCCAGCACCGCAGCAACTGCTGGTGGAGACTGGAGGTACCGCACACTTCAGGGCCAAAATAGAGGGTTACGAGTCATGGCAAGACATTCCTGGCATCATTGCACGGGACTCCACCAGGGACAGGGATGGTGTAACGAGGGGAACCAAGAAAATATCCAGCTTGTAGATGGGCGACGGCACCTGCATCCACCTGACCACACTCAATGCGCCGGTGGCACTCCTTACCTGGGCGAGCCCAGCCCGGCCCGAATTACAGATAGGCGCCGTGGGTGGATAGGGAGGCCCTACCTCGAGGGCTCAAAGCCGGGGAGTAGCCAGGCTGGTGCCAGGATTCAGGAGGCTTCTCAGGCAGGAGGTAGAGTCGGGGCAGTGCAGGATGCCGAGAGAGTTCCACAGGCTGGAGAAAAACAGAGTTCGAAAAAAAATAGTTAGTTGCCATGGCAACCAAAAAAATTCTACAGCGTGCATTTGTCTGCACATGTCTCTCAGTCACCTGCACATGGGATTTGCTGCAGTCTGCACAGTCAGAAAAATAGTGTGGCTGTGGACGGACTCGGTGGAGTGAGGAATTTTTCTTTTTTTTGAACTGGAGCAACTTATCAGCTGGCTCGCTCAAGTAGTTGCATCGCTGGAATCCGGATTTACCAGCGGCCGGCATCACATTACTGTTTTGGCTGTCTCAGGCAGAGTCACTTGCCCTCCCTGCCTAGCCTTGCCCTTGCAGCTTGCCTCACCTGCTCACCGTCGAGTCGTGGCCCATCCATGCATCCCGAGGCCCACCGCCACCCTTGGCCTTGCCCTTCCTTGTTCTTTGGATTGCCGCAGCTGCCTGCCATCTCTGACTGTCAAGTAGGGGCAATGACTAGGGACTCGGGGTCCGGGGAGTCCATGTGTGTAGAGACTCGGTCTCGGCATAGAATGCGTCGACTCTTGGTGATCCAAAATAATACTGTACTGGTCTATTGGAGGAGGAGAAGATGGTCACCGCCGGTGGGTCATCATCTCATCATCAAGGTCCCTAGAGAGAGAGGAAGAAGCTGGAACCAATCAAGAA
The DNA here is from genome assembly GCA_016271365.2 of Neoceratodus forsteri. Taxonomy (NCBI): domain Eukaryota; kingdom Metazoa; phylum Chordata; order Ceratodontiformes; family Ceratodontidae; genus Neoceratodus; species Neoceratodus forsteri. The sequence goes on along the minus strand of JADMNL010000039.1, from coordinate 19,487,023 downwards.
TCTCTGTCTGGTCATCATCATCACTGTCCCCAGGCGGCGCTGGAATCTAAGAGGAAGCACTAACAGATGGGTAATAAGGTAGGACCACCACAACAAAATGACCCAGCCAGCTCCCAAAAATAAATAAATTAAAACAGATTAATTTCTGTAATGATCCAGGGATGATCCCAATCTGTCTGCCTACTATCATCCACCATCTACAATTTGACACAGACTAGACAACACAGACTGGTGGGGAGGCCAGGTGGCAGGCCGGATTCTCCCTCCAGAAACTCCAGATTACCACTGGTCCTGATGATATGAGCAGTAGGGTAGAATCTACCCTACTGCTCATCTCTGCAGGACCAGTGGTCATCTGGAGTCTAAAGGGAGGATCCAGCCTGCCTGCTGCCTGGCCTCCCCATCATGTTGTCTAGTCTGTGTCAAATTGTGCTGCTGCAGTCAGACTAGTGTCAAGTTGCTAGCTGGTCATCAGACAGACAACAGGACAGGAGGGTGACAGCAGCTTGTTAGATGTGGTCCTGCATGCATGTGCAGCCTCGGACAGTGGTGCTGATGATTGTGTCCAGTTCTGTCATGTCCACTCCTGGGGTGATGCTTTATGGTGAGCAGCTTCAGCATGGGGTGGGGTCAGTAATGTAAGTGGACCACAAGTTAAGATAATCAGCCAGCCAGCTCCAGAAAATAAATTAATTCAAACTGAATTCTTTTTTTTATTTTAATGATTGGATGATTCCTGTCTGCCTATCATCCATCTATCTTACGGCTCATCTCTCCAGTGGTCTTGACTCTGGAGTCTGGAGGGAAGACCCTGGCCTGTGTTGTGTCAAATTGTGATGCTGCAGACTAGTGTCAAGTTAGGTTGTTATCAGACAGGACAGGAAAGGAGGAGAGAGTGACAGCAGCAGCTCAGGTGTGGTCCTGCATGCTGCATCCTTGGACAGTGGTGCTGATGATTTGTGTCCAGTCCAGTTCTGTCATGGCCACTCCCGGGGATGCTGCATGGTGGGCAGCTACAGCGGAGTGCAGTGCAAGCAGCAGCAGGTCCCTATGAATGGTGGGGGTGTGTGCAGAACAGGCCCATGAACAGACTAGTCCAGTCCTAGAAAAAAAAAAAGATTTATTTTGTTGTTTCCCACTTGGCACACTGCACTCGACTCACTCAGGACTGTAGCAGTGTTCTGCTTCTCAATCAGTGTCAGTAAAAGCATATAGCTGTCAATGGCCATAGGGCAGAATAAGGATGGATTTGGAATCTTTGCTATTGTGTAGAGGCGTGCTGCATCTGCCTTTATTTAATGATGCTCAAGTCTGTCTGCAGACTGCAGTCCCTATTGCAGAGGTCTAGGTTGCTTGTTCTTGTTGCTCTGTAGTGTTTTATTTTTTTATTTCTGCCTACTGATCTTTTGGTGATTGCTGAGTCTGACGATGATTTGTCCTGCCTATAGTTTCTGTTCAACTTCTGTGTGCTGCCAAGATAAGTCCTAGTCCTGGAGTGGACCAAAAATACAGCTAATAGCGGTGTGAAAATCTGACCACCTGAGAGGGTGGAGCAATGAGGGCAGGACTGGAAGGCTGACTGCTGGCCGCTGTGCCACCGCTGATTTAAGGGCACAGGGCTGCACTTGTAATCCATCCTGGGTGTGGCTGAGGGCGTGGGAGTATGGCTGAGGGTGCGGGGGGGGGGTCCTCTTTTTGGTGTTCCAAAATCTGGAACCCGGTAACCCTAGTTTCAATCATGTACCCCCATTGTCCCATTGTCTCCCTCTCCTCCAGTGAGTACATATTGAGGTCCCATAGTCTCTCCTCATATGTTTTGTAGTGCAAGCCCTGAACCATCTTAGTTGCCCTTCTTTGGATAATCTCCACCTTATCTGTGTCCTTGCACAGGTGTGGCCTCCAGAACTGCACACAGTACTCCAGGTGAGGCCTTACCAATGTTTTATACAATGGCATTACCAACTCCGCCTCCTGCTAGTGATACCCTACCTATGCCTCAGCATACCCACTGGCCCTCCCAGCTGCTTTTGTACACTGCTTTGATACCTAAGGTCATCAGAAATGGTAACCCCTAGGTCCCTTTCCTCTTTGGTAACAGACAGCCCCCCCCCAACCTGTAGCTCTCTCCAGGGTTCCTTCTACCCCGGTGCATTCTTTTGCACTTCTTTGCAACCTCAGTCACCACATCTCCAACTATCTTTCAAGCTTCTCCAGGTCCCTCTTCATTTTCTGCACCCCTTCTGGAGTATCTACTCTGTTGCAGATCTTGGTGTCCTCTGCAAACAGTCAGACCTTTCCTTCCAGCCCCTCTGCAATGTCACTAATGAAGACATTGAACAGGACTGGTCCTAGTACTGATCCCTGTGGTACCCCACTAGTCACCCCCGTCTACCCAGACTGACCCCATTTACTAACACCCTCTGTCTCCTGTCTGCTAACCAGTTCCTAACCCAGTTCACCACCTTGTCTCCCATACCCAGACTACCCATCTTGTTAATCAGTCTTCTATGTGGGACAATTTTGAGAAGCTTTGCTGAAATCTAGGTAGGTGGCGTCTACCACGCTCCTGATTTAGTTCCTATTCACCCAATTAAAACACTTCCCTAGTCACCCAATCAAACAATCTCTTAGATTCATTTGACATAACCTTCCTGCTGTGAATCCATGTTGCCTCAGATCCTGAGCACTGCTGGATTCCATATGTGCCACTGTCCTTTCTTTCAGCAGTGTCTCCGTGATCTTTCCCACCACTGAGGTGAGGCTGACTGGCCTGTAGTCCCCCGCCTCCTCCCTACTGCTGCTTTTGTGCATTGGGACTACATGTGCCCTCCTCCAGTCCTCTGGAACCTCACCCATGTTGAGTGACTCTGTGAACAGGGCCACCAGAGGCGCTGCTAGTTCCCATCGCAGCTCCTTTAATATCCTCGGGTGGATGCCGTCTGGCCCCATGGCCTTATCCACCTTCAGAATTCTCTCCACTGTGAATGGACTGGTGTCCACCCCTCCCCATTGCTTCTGCAACCCAACTGTGTTCCTGAGCAGAAGTATTTGTTCAGTATTTCTGCCTTGTCCAGATCCCCTCCTTACACTCTCCCTTCTCCCTTTGAGCCTCACAATCCCCCCAGTTTTTCTTCTTTCACTGATGCATGTATAAAATGCCTTATCTCCTTTGTTTGCAGGCTGTGCTAAGCCCTTTTCCGTTTGCGCCTTTGCCCTCCTAACAGCCTTCCCTGCAGCATGCAATGTGGTTGGCTATGGAGGGTGACTGGTATGGAGACTGTAAGGGTGGTCCAGTGAAAGGGAGTGTGATTGGATGGGGTATAACAAACTAGAGGGGGCTAGAGATGTGAGAAAATGCACCACTATTTAAGTTAGCTTTTGGATATGACCCAATGAAGGGTGCATGGTTCACTGAATCCATCCTATCGTGTACGGAGCAGGGTCAATTCACTTCTGCCATCTTTGTCAACTTAGCCAAAGCTTTCAACACTATGTTTCGCCCCGTTCCTAAATATGCTTAAGGTGACATGGCTCTTTGCCTTTTAAATCAGCTGGTTCTGCTTCTACCTTGCGGGCAAGTTGCAAGCTGTCTGTACTGGAGATACCTTATCCTCCCCACTCCCCATCTGCTCAGGAGTCCCTCCGCCCCCAAGGATCAACCCTGGGCTCCATATACTGTTTTCCATATTTTGGAATGACCTCCCTGTTGCCTGTTCCTCTGCATTCATTTCACGCATGCAGATGGCACTCGCGTTGCATCTGGCTCCTGTGCTGCTGACCTTGCTGTCTGTCTCCAACAGGACTTTGACAGGAACAAAGCCAGTATCCTGCTTCTTTCCTGCCGAGCTAGTTTCAGAGATGATTCTCTTCTCTCTCTCTCTCGAGCAATGGTGACTTTGTCTACAGCACAGCTCCCAAGTCCACCCTTTCCAGGCTGCATCTCTTTTTCACTCTTTCAGATGTTTTGCCTTGAACTGACATCCCTGTACCCACCACTGCTCCCTTTACTCCTCTCTCTCCATTCCTTCCCGTGATGTCAGATGCCTTGCCCACTCTGTCTCCTTCACCTCCAGATTCTAGTTTGGAACTCCTCCTTACCTTTCTGCCCTCCTCTCTCCTACTACCCTCTATGGAACACTGTTTCCCATTCCCTTTCCTTCCCAGAAAAACTACTATGGGCCAGGCTGTCTTTCTGTATAATTTCCCCAAGTTCTGGTCCTCTTTTCCTCTACATAGAAACATAGAATTTGATGTCAGATAAGGACTGCTTGGCCCACCTAGTCTGCCCATTTCCCTACCTAATGGATAAGCTGCAGATCCTAGTTAACCAACAGCCTACTTCCTCCTACCCCCCCCCCACTAGAATTGCCTTATGTCTGTCCCATGAATTCTTGAATTCCCCCACTGTTTTTAACTCTACGACCTCCTCAGGAAGGCTGTTCAATGTATCCACAACCCTCTCTGTGAATAAATACTTCCTCACATTACCTCTAGCTGTCCCCCTCTATCTTCAAATTGTGCCCCTTGTTTTGCACATCTCTTTTCTGAAGATGCTACCCTCTTGGTCCTTATTGATTCCTTGAGGTATTTGAAAGTTTCTATCATGTCCCTCCTCTCCCTCCTTTCCTCGAGACTATACATCTTTAGTTCCTTTAGTCTTTCTTCATATGTCTTCTGATGCAGTCCCTGCATCATTTTGATTACCCTCCTCTGGACAGCCTCCACCCTGTCTATGTCTTGGCGGAGATGGGGTCTCCTGAACTTCTTCACAGCACTCCAGATGTGGTCTTATCAACTGTCTGTACAGAGGGCCAACAACTTCCTGTTTTCTACTGGTGATGCCTTTCCCTATGCATCCCAGTATCCCCAACCCTCCTTACTGCCTTCTCACATTGCTGGCCCTCTTTAGGTCATCTGATATGACTACCCCAGGTCCTTTTCCATTTTGTTGTTGTCAGTATCTCACCTCCCATTGTGTACTCTTCCCCTGGGTTTTTGTTTCCCAGGTGCATTACTTTGCACTTCTTTGCACTGAATCTAAGCTGCCATACATTTGACCATTTCTCCAACCTTGCCAAGTCCCTTTTCATCCTTTCCACCCCACCCTGCGTATCAACCCTGTTGCAGATTTTTGTGTCATCTGCAAAGAAACATACTTTCCCTTCCAGTCCCTCTGCAATGTCACTTATAAAAACATTAAAAAGGACCGCCTAAGTACTGAACCTCGGTACCCCACTAGTAACCCTCCTTTCTTCACTGTGGACTCCATTTACTATTGCACTGTATCCTGTTGTCCAACCAGTGTTTTCCAGGCTACCACCCTGTGACCCTCCCAGGCTGGCTAATTTGTTTATTAATCTTTTGTGTGGGACTGTGTCAAATGCCTTGCTGAAGTCTAGGTAGGCCATGTCCAGAGCCCCTCCCTGGTCTACCGCTTTGGTCAGCCAGTCAAAGAAATCAATTAGATTTGTCTGACATGACCTTCCCGCTGTGAATCCATGCAGCCTTGGGTCCTGTGCCCCACTGGCCTCTAGGTACTCAACAGTTCTTTCCTTCAGAAGTGATTCCATCATTTTCCCTACCACTGAGGTCAAACTGACAGGTCTGTAGTTTCCTGCCTCTGTCTTGCTCCCACTTTTGTGAAGGGGAATCACATCCACCCTCCTGCAGTCCTCAGGTACCACCCCATCCTCCCATGATTTATTAAAAGGGTAGTCAGTGGTGTTACTAGTTCTTCCCTTAGTTCTTTTAGAATTCTGGGAGAATCACTCGTCCCATTGCTTTATCCACCTTCAGTTTTAAGAGTTCTTTCAGAACCCTTTCTTCTGTGAAAGGACTAATATCAACCCTATCCAGAGTACTTCTATTGACCCGGATTAGGTATTTCCCCTTGCTTTTCCATTGTAATACTGAGCAGAAGTATTTGTTCAGTATCCTGCTTTTCACTGTAGCTCTCTGCCCAACCACCTTCCTCTTTGTTCAGCCACAGTATCCCTGCCTTAGTCTTTCTTTGCTCCCTAATGTACCTATAAAATGTTTTATCCCCCTTCTTAACCGAGTTGGCTATCTTTTCCTCAGTTTGGGCCTTTGTTATTCTGACTGCCTTACCCGCTTCCTTCTGCTTTAACTGGTACAGTTCTCTGTCCTGCTCCTTCTGTGTTTCCTTATACTTCCTGAATGCTATTGTTTTCTCCCTTATCTTCCTGCCACTTCTTTCGAGAACCATAGTGGTTTTTTCTTTCATTTTGATTTGTTTATTTGCTTCACACAAAGGCTTGTTGGTTCTGTGATGGCGATTTTGATGTTTCCCCATTGTTGCTCCACCCCACCTTCTTGCCTGTTTGCTAGTGCTTTTCTGAGGCACTCTCCCATTTTGATGAAATCAGCCCTCCTGAAGTCCAGTACCTTCACTTTTGTGTGGCTTGACTCTATAGCTAAGCTAATTATGAACCACACTGTTTGGTGGTTGCTTGTTCCCAGATGGCTACCCATTTCAAGATCAGATATCCTCTCTCCATCCCCTTTTGAGAGTACCAGGTCTAAGATTGCTCTCTCCCGAGTGGGTTCCAAAACTAGCTGTCTGAGGCATGCCCCCTGTAGGGCATTGAGAATAACCCTGCTCTTGGATGTGGCTGCAGCAAAGGTGCTCCAATCAACATCTGGCATATTCAGGTCCCCCATCAGCAATGTCTCCCCTTTCTCTGCCATCCCAAGGATGCCTTCTATCTTTTCCTTGTCCATTTCCTCCCCCTGAGACAGGGGTCTGTATACAACCCCTGTGCGGATTGTGGAGCCAGAAACAATCACTTACAACTCTTACCCTCCACCCCGGGGAGTGCCTATCTGTCTGCTTAGCCTTTTCCTTCTCCTCCCTCAAGTCTCTTCTTCCTGACTTTACTACCCCTTCTGCATCCTGCAACTGTTCCTGACCCCTATCCTAGTGTCCTCCACCCTACTCCTTGTTTTTTTTTTTTATATTTAGTATGCTTTCCGGCTCCATCTGACAGGTCATTCATCGGTCCTATTCCCTGCACCCACCATGTATCACCCCCAACCTGTCTCAATTCTGGGCACCCTGGCTTGCTCGACCTGGGGGGCCCTACCCCCGACAGAGACTCGGTCAGTATATAGGAGTGAGGAGTTTATGGTCAGCAGCGTGGGGCCTGTGGCATGGGACAGATGTCTTGGTGCCCAGTCAGAACGTTTTTCCATCTTTTTTTGACCTGCGGGAGGCATGGCATGCAGTCACGTGATGGCATGTATGCTGCACGTCCAGCACGCCTCCCAGCACTGCCTAGCTCTGGCTGTCAGATCCCTGGCCTCCACCAGGAGTCAGTCAGACTCTGGCAGCTTTCCCACCCTCCCTCCCAGTGGAGGACAGCAGTCCATGGGACGCTCAATCCCCCCAGCCGTCCCTCTGATGACCTGAGTTCATTACTGAACTTGGGTCACTGGCATCGCAAGCAGAAGCCCTACCACTACACCAACAGGTCTGCCCTCCTTCCTGTTATGTTGAGTGCCCTCCCCGACTCAGAGCAATGTTATGTACACATTGAGCCCAGTCTGTATGCCACTGATCTACTCCTAATGTGTTCACATCTCAATTTGTACTGTACTTCTACCATACTTTACTGTACTGCTTTGACTACTCTTGCACCTTTGCACAGTCTGGCTGTCGTTATTCTGCTCCTAGACTTGTGCTTGTACCCAGAAATGTACTGTACTTGCACATTATTGTATTGTTTTATATTGTCTTTGCACCTTTATTGGGTTATGTGGTCCACCTGCCTGATTGTGGTGACTGCTCAACTGTAATGTATGTAACCCCACAAGGGGGGTTCCTGAAAAGTTTTCCTCGAGCTTGCCTAAATGCTCACTGCCAGGCTGGTGTCCTGCGTTTTAGCAGTTTAAATGTGATTGCCAGAGAGTGCCTGTATAGCCTCTGTGTACTGTCCCTTTAAGAGCTGCCTGGATTGCAGTCATAAATCTGTGAGGGAGCTCTGTTGAAAGATGTAACTATTTGCTGAAAATCATTTAGAGTGATAATGATAATGTAGTTTGTCTAATCTGCCTTCTTTGCAGCTAGGACTGTTTTGTTTATCTCCACTATCTTGGTCCTGGACTGCAAATTGGACCAATCAGTTCTGGTGGGATCTAAAATGGAGCCGGACTACAGGAGCTGTCTGGAGTAAAAATCTGTAGGAATTGTAGTTTTGGGCTTTTGGCGCCTTTTTGCACCTGAAAGGGGAGCCTTGTGACTGACAGACAGATCAGCCAACCAAACCTTTTGGATTCATAGGAGAGTCCCTGGCTTGCTGGCAGTTGAGTCAGATCTAAGCTGGGAGCTGAAGAAGCAAAGCTCAATACAGTCTCTGTGGAAAGGCCTGATTTGTGGCCTGCATGTCTGCCTGCTGCCCATGAGGAGGGAGAGAAATTATTTCAGACTAAATCCCAGTAAGAACAAAGTAAGCCACTGATTTTTACCAGGCTCATACCTGAAGAAGACCAAGGATTTTGCTGAATGCGATCGGCCTGTCCGGATTTCCAGCTGCTTTTGAATCCCCGGTTTGTGCAGAGACTTTGTGATCATGATCGGAGAGCAGCTTGCCTGGTACAGTAGAATTTTCTTACATGTAAATGTGCTGGGTATTAAAAGTGGGTCGTGTTTTGGTTCCCCACTGTGTGAATTGTGTTCTGCTTGCTGGAAGCTTTATCCAGCCTAATCGGACTGAATCCGCGTTCATCTCCATTCTGCCTGGGCCATGTCCAGCCAGTGTCCAGTCTTGGGTATCATGAGTAATCATCAGGGTAGCTCCCTGCAACAACAGCCTAATCTAAAAGTGTGTTTTATGATTGTCTTGTTGTTTTCTTTTCTCAAACTGAGCCCTCTGGCTCCAGATTACAAATAGTGTGTGTTGTGCATGTTGTTTTTTCTTCCATCACAGGGCCCCAACCAGCTGCAACGTTCCTGGCTAGTCCACCGTTCTCCATCTGGGTACCCAGGGTATGTGACAGTTTATGGATCCCAAAGTGCATGCATAACTGTTTGATTGATACAGCCTTTAAGCAAATTAACCTAATTATGCCCCTCCCTTGTTCAAGTCCCTTAAATAAATCAGATCTAACTCTTTTTTGCATTTATCCTGACTGTGGTTCCAGTTTGTGTAAGAGTACTGTACTGCTGTTATTTGCTGTGTATAACCTTGTTTTACAGGGGGTCCCCAGGGCCAAGCCAGAGGAAAGCCCTGGTGGTAAGTGCAAACAGTTTGGGTACTTGTGTGGTCTATCAGGGGTATTGTGAAAGTAATTACTGTGTATTGTTCCAGCCACTAGTAAAGAAAGAGGGGGGTTACAGTGTCTCAGAGGGCTGTGCCCAGGTTAGCTTGACCACTATCAACCCTGACCTCCGGGTGGAGGCACCTGTTTCAGAACTCAGGCCCCTTAACCTGCTACTAGCCATGCAGGCAGGGGTAGTAGCCCTTGGGATAGCACCACATAGGGGTTACATGTATTTTTCAAATTATTCTGCACCTTATTGTGTTTTATTTACCATTTCACGATTTGTATTGTATACTCCCTGACCCCCTGATGCATCTGGAAATTAGCTGTTACCAGCTCAGTATGCCTTTCCTAGTAAAACCTTTGAAATAACTAATTAAATCAATAAATAAACATGTATGCCAATGATACTGTACATTTTGTCTCAAATGCGTCAGTCTCTGTCCTGGAAACATCACTTTGTTGTGGTTTCAGTAATGTCCAGCACTGTTTCCAATCCCACCAACTTCAGGACAATGCCAAGAAGACAGTTTCCATGACCTGTGGCACAAGCCGTAAACTTGCAGGGTTCCCCCCCCATTGACTTTTCTACCCTGAATAGCACCCACCTTGAAGTGGTTCCCTACTTCAAGTACCTAGTTGTGTGGCTGGATGGAAGGCTTGACTTTTCCACCCATATCAGTACCATGCACTGAAAGTTCCTCTGTAAACTTGGTACCCTCTACTGCAACAAGGCCTGTCTTCCACTCCCAGTCAGCAAGGAAATTGTTACCAAGATGGTGCATCTGGTGTTTGATTATGCAGATTTGATCTATGACGCTGCCCCCATGTCCTCTCTCATCAGGCTGGTTACTCTCTGCAATGATTTCTGCCATTTTGTCTCCAGTGTTCTCCTTCATACTCATCACTGCTACCTTTACACTGATCTCTTGATTCCGCACCTTGCCTCCTGCTGCATCATTCACTGGGCTTCTTTTCTTTCTTAACAGTGGTTCTCATCTCTCGCACCTTACCTCTCTTCTCTCTCCTGTTCCTTCTGTTTCCTACACTCTAGGGCTCCTACACCTTCTCCATTCCCAACTCAAAATCTGTTGCTGGGCAGTCTGCTTTCTTCTCCCATTCACTCATCTGGAATAACCTCTCCCCCACACTTTGTCTGTCCTCCTATCATTCACTCAAGCATCAACTCAAACTCCTCCTCTCTCCGTCTAGCTCTTGCGCTGGCTAGTCTGTCCCATGTCCTCTTTTCTCTCTGTGGGTGTTTGTGACCTCTGTGCACCTTCACCTACTTGTGACCTGAAAACCTACTCTGTTTCGGGTAATTCCTAAATATAATTTCTTCACTCTTAACTGACTGCACCACAATTTTTGTATGCTTTATTGCTTTCATAGCCAGTACTATGTCACCATTTACATTGTCTGTTAATCTCCCACTTTTTATATTGCCATGAATTACTTTTGCCTGCTTATTTTGTCTGTATTTGCCTACTGTTTATTTTGACTTTTGGTCTCATTTTGCCAGCGCACTGTTTTCGTTAACACTGACTACGCTTTCCACTGAGCGTGTCTGTCATCAGTGCCCCTCCCCTAGGTCACACCTGAAAATGAGCCTTGGCTCAGTGTGTCTGTACCGTTACCAATGTTCAATAAATAAATTATTCCTGTGAGGAGTGAGGACATTCCAGTGGCCCATGATGAGGAGGTACTGACAGACCACAACTATATGCACTGCCCTGAGGTAAGTGCCTCTTCTGTGTGCAGGGAGGTGGGTTCTGATTTAACCCCCCCCCACACACACACACACACATACACTCAGGAGGTTCTCCAACTGGCTTCTGAGCCGGTGGGGGAGGGCTATAGGCCCAGCAGGGAAGAGGAATGCAGCACCTGTCAGGAAAAGTCTTGTTCCTGTCAGTGTACCGCAGGGCACTCCAGGTGATGCTAGGCCTCAGCTCGACAAATCCTCCCAGCAGAGCTTAGAATCATGAGTCACAGGTACAGATATGAACCCACCTGCCAAAGGGTAGTCTAGAATGACTGGCAAATCAAAACATACAGGTGGGGCCAATCAACTTACCTCACAAGACAGGAGAAAAGATGTTTTGAACCCTGAATCTCCTAAACAGAGAGGCCAATGAAACCCAAGTTTAGGCAAAAAAAGTACTGAGCAACTCCCACCCCCTGCTGGTATCCAAAGCAGCCCTTGCCTAAGTCCAATCGAGAGAGTTGGATGCAGAGGCAGTGGACTCAGACAGATTGAGAATCTGATGAGTCCAACTCCCTGCCCTCATGTTCACAGAAGCCCAAGTGGCACAGACACTCTTCTGACAAAGATGGTGAGGAAGAACCTGAAGAGGATTTTGAAGCTGAAGTCTGGGGGGGGGGAGGGTCATGTCATAATGGAGCCCACTACTCCAAACCCTTACTTTACATCCAGGACATCCAGAACAGGCCAAGGAAGGCCTTAGACAAGATAACCCAGTGCTGGATTGAACCGGACTGCCCCAGACCTCAGCTAGATCACAGACTGGGGCAGGCTTCTGAGTTCAACAAGATTTTTTTCTACGTACCTTGGTAAGCTGGGGAAGGAACCCAAATGATGGCTAAATAGAAGTCTTAAAATCCAGGTGGATGTCCTTGTCCTCATGGGACCCCTGGCCCTTACTGGCAACATGACATGAACAAAGATGCTATTACCTCTAGCTCACCATTACATATGGTTGATGTTTACCTGAGCAATTTGTTTACTCAGAATACAAATATGGCATTGTCTGTGGAGAGGTGTCAGATGGCATTGTTGCATTTCCACCCAGAAGCAGTGAATCTAGCATTGCAAGACAGTGGTCTAGAAGTAGGGGGCATACTCTTTGGGGACAGCTTGCTTAAGAATCTCAGGAAACTGGGGAAAGACTTCAGAGGCATACAGGACACCCAGCACAAGTTCCACTCCTTTAAATATTTTTTTTTGATTGGCCAGGAGAGGTAGGGCCCATTCCTCCAGCTGAGACTCATAAACTTCCTGTTCTGGCCCCTACTGATCCTTTGATTTATTTCATAGCAGAGGATATGGAGGCTACTGTGCAAGAGGGAGATCCTAGTGATCCAGAGGGGGATCCAATTCCTCCTCCACCTCCACAGGTAAGTGGTTCTCTTAGTTTCTCTTTCTTTTCCTTACAGATAATTTTTCCTACTCTGCAGGCCTGCTTCAGCTAGTGGGCTGGCTTTGGGCATTTGCTCACAGTTGGGACTAGATTGCCCAAGAACCATGGGTTCACCAGATAATAAGGGGGTGTGAGCTAGAATTCAGATCCCCTCCCCCAACGGTATTTCACCCGCTCTCAGGGAATAAGCAGATTTTAGTCACCCAAAAAGTTAATTCTGCAGTCCCAAAGGGAACAGTGGTGCCCATCTAGGCTCCATTCAAGTTTTCATGCTCCATTTTCCTTGTTCCCCCAAAAGATGGTGTGTCACACCCTGTGATCAACCTCTGGCACTAAATATGTACATCCACTATTGGAACTTCAAGATGGAAGGGATTCATTTTCTCCGAGACCCCGTGCCAAAAGGAGACTGGGTGGTTTGGATAGACCTCAAGAATGCATACCTTGCCATCTGTGAACAAGATTATTTATTTTTTTATTTAATATACTTTAGTACTCCTGGCTACTTGCTGGCCCTCATCAGTCCACAGCCTCCACGAGTCCCATCACCCACTTCTCTGGGACTTACCTCCTGCCTCATGCACCTTGGCTAACCCCACCCCAGGACGAGACTATGGGGGGCCCTACCCACTGAACAGAGACTAGGTAACTGATTCAGGGACAGAGTGTCTCAGTTGGCAGTGTGGAGCCTGCAGTGTGGGGGCAGATGTCCTCCTGCACAGCCTGGTGGTTTCTCCTGTTTTTCATTCCAAGCCCAAGGGACACTGAGAAAGCTACACAATGTGTGTGAATGCAGTAGTGTTCACTTACATCAGATGTGGCGGGCCCCCCCATCTCGTCGGTTCCCTGCACCACCACCTGTGGTCACCCATGTGGCGGTAGAGCAGCGGGACCTCAAACACCCATCCTACCCCGAAGTGGACAGCATCCTGTGAGATGCTTATCACACCTCCTCCAGCTGGCCCTCTGACAACTCAGGCTCGTTCCCGAACTTGAGTCTTCAGCATCGTGAGTGGTAGTGCTACTGCTGTGCTGGTGGGCTGGCCTGAGAACAAGATTATAAGTTGTTAACTTTCATATGGGAAGTCACCGCATACCAGTTTACCTACCTATTATTCAGCCTGTCTTTGGAACCCTTGTGCTCCACCAAGATAACTCTGCCTGGTGGTGGAGTGTCTCAGAGTGACTGGTATCCCACTAATAATTTACCTGGATGACATGTTGATCTTGGCCCAGAATCTAGCCAGCCAAGTAAGCGTAAACAATGCTTGTAGTAAGGTTTCTGGAACTTCTAGGGTTTATCATTAATTTTCCCAACTCACCTTAATTCCATCCAACATCAATTTCTTAGGTTTGAGAGCTGCTCAGTTGAAGCAGTCTTGAAGCTGCCCCATCAACAAGGTAAAGGACATAAAGAGGGACATAAGGAAGATCTTTAAGAGATGGAACTTCCTTCTGAATGACCTGTTGAGGCTTATTGGTCTCATATCCTCATCAATTCAAGTCATTTTTCTAGCACCCCTATATCATAGATCTCTGCAGCAATTCAAATCAAGGCTCTCCATCAAACCATCTCATTCCAAGCCTAAATCCCTCTCTCTCAGGAAGTCTGCAACAAACTTTTGTGGTGCTTGCATCAGATGGACACATGGAACCAGCCGATGGACTGGAACTTCAGATATCTAGAGGATTCCAACTATTTCCATATGTGCAGGGACATCTTTTCACAAATCTAGGTGAGGTGAGGACCTCTCCATGTGGGTCTGTTCGCCTCGTGTTTGACTCAACTGAGGCTATTCTTCAGTTTGTGTCTGTACTGGAAGCAATGTTAACAAATATCTTGACATAGGATTGGAGTGACTTTTGGGCATATGCATTGGCCTCCATTCTCCACAACATACAGGATGCTGGCTCAGATCAGGAAGCAGAGAGCTGTGGTGGTTCTGGTGACCCCGACTTGGTTGTCCAAACCATGGTAACCTTCTTTCCCAGAGCTGTCAGTAAAGATTCCACTTCTTTTTCTAAATCTCCAAGACCCCCTGATGGTTCCCCAAGGGAACATTCATCCTCTGATCCTCAATGAGTCACTGAGCTTAGTGGCGTAGACAGTTTCCAGGATACTTGTGTGCTACTCCTGGTTAAACAACTAAAATAAAAAAGATGGAAAGGATAAGAAGGGACTTGACAAGGTTGGAAAAATGGTCAAAAGTATGGCAGCTTAGATTCAGTGCAAAGTAATGGACCTGGGAAACAAAAACCCAGGGGAAGAGTACACAGTGGGGGTGGGGTGGGGGAGGTAGTAACAGCAACAAAACTGGAAAGGGACCTGGGGGGTAGTCATATCAGATGACCTAAAGGTAAACGAGCAATGTGAGAAGGCAGCAGGTATGGCTGGGGGGATACTGGGATGCATAGGGAGAGGCATCACCAGTAGACAACAGGGAGTGGAAGTGGTTATCCCTCTGTACAGACAGTTGGTGAGACCCCATCTGGAGTACTGTGTGCAGTTCTGGAGACCCCCATCTCTGCAAGGACATAGACAGGATGGAGGCAGTCTAAAAGAGGGCAACTAAAATTGTGCAGGGTCTGCAACAGAAGCCATACAAAGAGAGACTAAAGGAGCTTAATATTTATACCCTTGAGGAAAGGAGGGAGAGGGGGGACATGATAGAAACTTTGAAGTACCTCAAGGGAATCAACAAAGTCCAAGAGGGTAGCATCTTTCAGAAAAACAGATGTGTAAGAACAAGGGGACACAATTTGAAGATAGAGGGGGGGAAGGCTCAGGGGCAATGTGAGGAAGTGTTTTTTTCACAGAGAGGGTGGTGGACGCATGGAATGGCCTTCCTAAGGAGGTCATGGGGTCAAAAACAGTGGGAAATTCAAGAATGCATGGGACAGATGTAAGGCAATTCTTGTGGGGGTAGGAAGAAGTAGGCTGTTGGTTAACTAGGATTTACAGCTATACAAATGGAGGAAATGGGCAGACTAGGTGGGCCAAGCAGTCCTTATCTGCCATCAAAGTCTATGTTTCTATGTTTAAATAAATAAAAAAATAAAATTCTTGGACAACTACCGTCTTTTGAGTGGAGACTAGCTTTCTCCAGGGAGACATGGGAAACCTTACAAGTTAGCTTGGGTGTCATGGGTATGCTGGTTTGATTCACAATCGCTTGGCTGTCTTTTCAAAAACTATAGGTAATGTGGCAGAATTTCTGTTTGCCAACTATAGTTCAGGCAAGTGGTCTCAACATGTGACTGTACTGCATTCAGCATTGTTTGCTCGCCACAAGCCATTAGAAAGCAACTTTGCGGTACAACATCTGTAAGTTTATAAATTTATGAAAGCAGTCAAATGGTCTAGCCTTCCCATCCCTGGTGACATGGGATGTGAACAGAGTGTTTAATTTGTTGCTGTCCTGGGGGAACAATGATTCACTTTCCCTTAAATGTCTTTCGATGAAGCTAGCTTCCTTTTATGTTTAGTGTCAATTCAGAGAGTCTCAGATGTTCAGACCCTGGACAAGTCATGGATGCTCCAGACCCCAGAAGGTTTTCACTTCACAGTAGTTTGCAGAACCAATATAGCACGCTCAAACATTGACTATTCCAGGGTTGAGCTTCAACCCTCCTTAGGTGTGGTCCATTGCATACCAGCATATATGATGCACATGCAGACGCTTAGGAGTGATGTCAAGATCAAGTAATGATTGGGATCGCCAAACCACACAGACCTAAGGCAGTAGCCACTATTGAACAGTGGATTAGATGGACCATGGATTTGGCAGGGATCTACTTGTCTATTTTCAGGGCCCATTCATTTAGGGGCTCCATGATTAGCCAGGCACCAAAGGTAGCAGCTAAGATTAAAGACGTCTAAAAAATTGACAGTTGGCGGCTGATTCCACGTTCAGGCAATTCTACCATAGACCTGTAGGGAAACCTTTGGCCAACATTGTTATTACCAGGGCTTTGAACTGGCCTGTAAACAGAGTGTCCATGTCTCAATGTAAAACTGATATTTTCATAAAGTGCAGCTTGTCAGAAAGTCTAGGTTAAAATAAAGACATGGAGGCAATATATTATGGTCCTCCTTACAATCCCTGTTTTGATATGTTAAAAGTACTTGGAGTGCGCAGACGAAATCGTCTCCTGCTGGAGCCAAAATACTTTTTTTTTTTAACCGGGTTAACATATGAGCCAAGGCTCTTTTTCATATGTGACCCGAGACTGTGATACAGTCACAAGATGTAAGATCAGATAAGCAAGATACATTTTACATTCACTTAATACAAACAATACAAATTTATGACTTACTAGACATACAGCAATAGTAACAGTTTTGCATCCAAAGTTTAGGTTCAGGTTATGGTTGCAGTCCAAAGGTGTGCTAACTTGGGTGGGAAGCTACTTTTACAAGCTGCAAAGGACTATGGAGGAGCACTGCATGATGGGACTTGTAGACAGTGCTGCATGTTAGATAGATAGGCCTGATCACACTGTTGCATTGTAAGGTTTTGTTTCTTTGCTGCTGCAACAATAAAAAGGTCAAAAAGCCTGTCCTCTGTGTCCAGAAGAGGAAAAAGATTGGGGTTAGCCACACCAACAACCTAAAGCAGGCTACACAATGGAAAAAGCTGCATCAAAAGCTAACAGAATGCTGTGTTGTATAGCCAGAGGATTCATGAGCAGAAGGGAGGAAGTTATCTTGTGGCTGTAAAGATCCTCGGTACAGTCATGGCTGGAGTACAGCCTGCAATACTGGAGTCCCTACTGAAGAAAGATACTGACCAGCTTGAAGCAGTACAGAGGAGGGCAATGTGATTCAGGGACAGCAAGACAGTGCATATGAGGACAGACTAAGAAAACTCAGAATGTCTTCATTCAAGGAGAGGAGGGATAGGGAGGCATGACTGAAACTTTCAAGTATCTGAAAGATGTTAGTAAACAAGGTGGAGATTGAGAGCCTTTTTTGTTCTCATGAAAACAAGACCACAAGAGGGCACTGTTGCAAACCGGTGGGAGAGGGTTCAAGAAGGAAGTGTCACGAACTCCCATCTGAGGCTGTCAAACAGAAGATACTGGGGGGATTAAGAGAGGGTAGGACAGGATCAAGGGGAAGGGTCAGGGTTAGTAGGGAGGTGGAGCCCAGTGTAATCACTCGATCAGAGGTTGAGCACTGAGTAGACTTGATAGACCAAACAGGCTTCTGGTGTTGGCTAATGCATATGTTCGAATGTCTGTTATTAAAACCTAGATTTTCTGAAGAGTTTTTGCTCTAGGAAAATCTTAATTTATATAGTGCGTCTCATACACACTGTATCCCAAAGTGCTGTGGACGGATTCACAGCACTGCAGGTCCGAGCCATTAGTTTACTTGGCGCTACCACTAGCTTTGATAAACTGAGAAGGTCTGGTATGAAAGGATATGAGGTTATTATATCTGATGACCTCAAAGTGGCAGGGCAGTGTGACAAAGAGTGGGTAGGGCTAGTGGGATGTTGGGGGAGCATAGGAAGGGGTATCTCAAGCAGGAGGATGGGGATGATGTTGCCAGTGTATCGCTTACTGGTGGGATTCCATCTGGAGTACTGTGTCCAGTTCTGGAGGCCACACCTCAGAAAGGACACAGACAGGGTGGAGGCTCTCCAGAGGAGGGCAACTAAAATGGTGCTGGCGTTAGATGAGAAACACTACAGGGAGAGACTGAGGGATCTCAACATATACACCTTGGAAGAGAGAAGAGTGAGAGGTGACATGATGCAGACTTACAAGTAGTAAGCAAGGTGCAATCACAGTATAAAGGTAGTGCACTCACATGTAGAAAATGTACGGTCCGTGAATTTTCTACACGAGTGTGCTACCTTTAGATTGTGGTTGTGAGTTCTGGGCTAGCCACCCTGGTAGCAGCACCTCCACTCAATACCGACATTCGCAGCACCTGTTCTGGAAGAGATTATAAGCAGGGTGCAGGAGGGGAGTCTCTTTCAAATTAGAAGGGCCACCAGGACCAGGTGGCATGTGATGAAGTTGGAGTGAGTTTAAGAGAGCTATGAGGAAATATTTCTTCAGTAAAAGAGTGGTAGAGACATGGAACAGACTGGCAGCAGAAGTGGTGGAAACGAAAAATAAGGTGCTTCAGACATGCGTGGATAGACACAGGGTATATTAGAAAACAGGCAGGAGGAGGGAGGGTCGCCAGAGGCCAGTTAGGGTTCACAGAGATAGACTAGGCAGGGAAATTCTGGGCAGACTGGGTGGGCCAAGAGGTCCTTTTCTGTCAACAAATTCTCTGTTTCTGTGAGTACTGAGTCACTCCAAGTATGCTGAGGCACAGGATTTCGGCTGTCAGTGGCCTTGGTAAGGAAACCATTGAATACTGCACGGAACTAGGGAGTCAGTGGTTTTACTTTCTTTCTTTAATGTATTTTTACTGTGTTTATATAAGACAAACTGTGAGTTTTCTGAAGAGCAAGATCACAATACATTTTGCACAGTGGTTATATTAGTATTCATAGTTGTCTCTGTCGTGGTACAGCACTGAAGGGTTACCAGCCTTCTAGTGGAGCCACGACCATATAATATGCACAGTAACAGCCATATTCATCAATGGAGCTAGGTCCTTCAATACTTACCGTAGTATATTGAGCCACCAACATATAATATGCAAGGTAAAAGCCATATTCATCAATAGAGCTGGATCCTTCAGTATTTAGTAAATTGAGTCACCAACGTATAATATGTACTGCATCAGCCTTAGGCATTGGTGGAGCTAGGTCCTTCAGTACTTAGTATATTAGTGTAATGCCCCTCTGGGGGCTTACCTGTAATTGTCCATTTGTCCCTGGTTTTGCTGGCATTCCTGGTTTCCCCATGTCTTTTCCCCCACCAGCATGCTATTTTCTGCCCTCTGGGGTGTGAGCCCATGGTCACGAGCTGCTGGCATGTTATTTTGTATAATATTTTTATTTGTTTTTTCAACAAACTTCAACATACAATCAAATACACAACTTATTCATTCTACTACCACCATCGTACATTATAGAAATCAATCTTTTCACTTAATTCCAAACTATATTTCATTCAAGTTAAACTAAGTTAAATTAAATTAAATTAGATTAAATTAAAGTAAATTAGAGTAAAAGTGCAACCAGTATACTCATGCTTTATACAGCCAATCCTATTCTCATTCTTATATTTCCCCAAACTTTTCCTTCATTCATTATCTTCCCTTTTATTCTTCTTTAAACATTTCCACTGCCCCCCTTTTTCTACTTCTTATTTTCTACTTTCTATGTGCCATCTTCCTTCATCCTTCTCTTCCTCAACCTGCTGTATTTTCCCATAATATCCATCTCTCCTCCTCCTCCTCCGACAAGGAGCCCAAAAAAGGGACTCAATGTCTTGTAAATCCTTCCTCCCTTCCCCCCATCACATAGGTTAGCCTCTCAAGCCCCAGTGTCTGCAACACCATCCTCCACCACCCTTGTACTGTCAGTACCACTTGTGATACCCAAGTATTCTGGATCCCATGGTGAGCCAGAACATATAGCACCCAGACCCACCTAGGTAATAACATCCACTCCTCCTCCTCCCCATCTTCCACCCCAAATAAACACTCTAGAGGATCCATTGGCAAATCCCTCTCAGCAATCTTTCCCACTCTGAACACCACCTCCTTCCAATATTTCTACAGTATTGGGCACTCCCTGAAACAGTGCATATATGTCCCCCTTCCCGAACCACACCTTCCACATAAGGGTGATACTTCAGGGTGCGCCTTATGCCCAATCACCGGTGGATGATACACTCTGTGAATGAATTTAAAGTATGCCTCCTTGTATTTGTTGCATACCATAATTCCAGAGTGCATCTGGAGCAGTAATTTCCAATTTTTGTCCGTTATGTCCCTACAGAGGTCTCTTTCCCACAATTTCTTAGTTCTTACCATCCTATCAGGAAGTATAACCTTTCCTCTCTTCACCACCCAGCCTATAAATCCTTTCTGTTGATTCTGAGCTGCATAGATCATCACCTCCACTGGGTCCACCTCATACAACCCTTTGTTTTCCTTTCCCAGACTTTCCATATATGCCCTGGTCTGAAGATACCTGAATCTGTCCCTCTTATCCCCTCCTACCACCTTCTCTAATGAGCAGAACTGCCCTCCCACTAATAGGTGCCCCAGACTTCTTATTCCTTTTCGTTCCCAATTCCCATAGCTTATGTCTTCCAACCCTGGCAAGAAGTAGGGATTCCCCGCCACAGGCATTAAAAGTGTCTCCTTTCCTTGTGTCCATCCTTTCCTCCTTAACGCTTTCCAGGCCAATAATACCTGCACTACTAGGGGATTAACTTCTTTTCCCATCCTATGTGCCCTTATCCCTTTACTGTGGAGATATGCCGTTAGTTTACCCTGGGCCATTCCCTGCTCCAATTCAACCTAACTGGCAACTTTGGGCTTATGTACTCAGTCCGCCGCGTATCTTTGCTGTATGGCTAAGAAATAGTTTCCAAAATCCGGGAAATTTAAGCCCCCTTTCTCTTTATCTGCCTTTAGCCTCCCCAAACTAACCCTTGGGCACTTTCCTTTCCAAATAAAGACAGTAAAGGCCTTCTCCAACCTGTGTACATCCTCCTTAGACAGGCCAAAGTGCAGCATTTGTAAAAGTACAAGATCCTGGGCAGTACGCTCATTTTTATTATATAAATTCTGCCCAGCCATGACACGCTAGCTGCATCCACCTTCTTAGATCCGCCTCTATTGTTTTATCAATTTGGTGTAATTTAAATTATATAGGGACCCCAGGGATCTACCAACCTGGACCCCTAAATATGTCATACTCGTCCCCACCACTTTGAGCCCCCACTGTCTTACCTCTTCTCCAGCTCCCTTAGACCACATTACTTCTGACTTTCCCAGATTAATTTTGTAACCCAAAAATTTCCCGAACTCCTCTACTAATGACATAAGTGGGGGAACCGATCGCCTAGGATCCTTCATAAACAACATCATGTTATCCACATATAGTGCCAATTTATGTTGTGACCTACCCCCCAACCCCCTGTATGCTCCCGCATTCTCTGATTGCTACAGCCAGAGGCTCTATCTCAAGTGCAAACAATAAGGGGAAGAGCAGGCAGCCCTGCCTTGTGCCTCTCTCTCTCTCTCTCGCTCTCTCCAGATTGAAACTCTCTGACCTACTGCCATTTACTACCACCTGCGCCCTGGGCCTTTATCCATCCCAGGGATGGTTCACCCAGACCAAACCTCCCCAATATTTCAAACAAGTAATTCCATTCCACTCTGTCAAATGCTTTTCCATCCATTGAGAGAGGATCCCTATATCTTCCTTTCCTTATTCACTCTCAAAGTATATTAAGCAACCGCCTCATATTATGATACGACTGCCTTCCTTTAATAAACCTCTTTTGGTCTGGGTGAACCATCCCCAGGAGAGTCTCTTCCAATCTGCTGGCCAAAACTTTAGCCATTATTTTCAAATCACAATTTAACAGTGATATCGGTCAATACGAGGCGCATAGTTGTGGATCCTTCCCCTCCTTTGGTATGAGGCATATGATAGCATCATAACACATATCCGGCAAGCTAACCTCCTCCATCTCCCCCCTCTGCTGAAACACTCTACACAGCACCTGTGCAACTCGGGCCCCCATCAATTTATAGTACTCCACTGGATATACATCCGATCCACTAGCTTTCCCCTTCTGCAACTTTTGGATAGCTTTCATTACTTCCCTCTCAGTTATTGGTTTCCCCAGCTTTTCCCTCTGCATCTGCATGGCTTTCGGAACCTTTATTCTCTCTAGGAATTCTAACATCTTTTATTTTGTTCCCATATCCCCTACCTGATATAATTTTTGAAAAAAGTCCCGAAAGGCTTTCTGCATCTCCTTATCTTTACTCTGCAGGATACCCTTATCATCTCTCACCCCCAAAATTCTATTCATCCTCCTATGTCCCTTCATAAGATTAACCACCAATGGCCCTGGTTTATTTCCCCATTCAAATATGTATCTTTTGTTAAATAGGCCAGCTCTCCCCGCTTCTGATCTCAAATGTGCATTTAGAGCCTCCCTTACCATGTCCAGCATTCGGACAACCTCCCCCTTTTCACCTCGAGCCACCCTCCTTTTTAGCTCCTTTAATTTACTTTCCAGCTCCCTTCTCTGTGCACATCGTTTCTTCTTTATGCAAGATACATATTCAATAACTGCTCCCCTCATAAACACCTTACCCGTTTCCCAGAGTATGTTGTTCGAGATCCCTTCTTTATCATTTGTTGCCATAAACAAATCCAACTGTCCTCCAGATGCTTTCTAAATTCCTCATTCTGAGCCATATAAGTGGGGAATTTCCATGTGGAGGGAGTTCCCTCTCTCTCTCTCTGTATTTTATTACCATCATTGCGTGGTCCAAATATGTATGGGGCTGTGCCGTGTCTCCCACCCACACAAGATACCATTCCCTCATGGCGAAATGTAATCTATCCATCGCCCATGTTTTGTGGGGTTAGAAAAATGTATATTCCCTCACTCCTGGGTTTGCCGTTTGCCAGACATCCACCAGTTCCAGCTCTGCCATTCCCTCTTGCCATTGTTGCATCCCCCCTGACATTCTCCCTTTCCCTTCAGAATGGTCCATTTTTGAGTCCATAGCCCAATTCAAGCCCCCCCCCATTATTAACCCTGGGAATTGCTCCCGGACCAGTAAATCCAGCAAAGAGGCATAGAATTGGTAGTCATGTACCACTGGGGCATACACTGATCCTAAGGTAATCTGCTCCCCATCCAGGGTTCCCAAGATGAAAATAAATCTGCCCTCCGTAGTGTCCCTAATTACCCTCTGCACCTCCAAATTCAGGCCTTTATGTATTAATATGGCTACCCCTCTTTTATGCACTGAGGCAGAAGCCGCATAACACCTCCCCACCCACCCTCGAGCCAGTTTGGCATGCTCTACTTCTGTTAGGTGCGTTTCTTGTAGCAGAGCTATTTGGGCTCCCCCTCTTTTAAGGGCTGTCAGCAACATAGCCCTCTTTACTGGATTTGTAATACCTCGAACATTCCAAGTAATTACATTAATACTTTTGCTAACTGACATTCACATATATTAATTCTTTCCCTTTCACCTTCACATTTCAACCCGTAGCATGATAGTTTCATATACCCAATTTCAATGGTTGCACTTTGTTCATAAAAAAATCAATAACAAAACACACAAACTCAACAACAATTCAAACATATAACTTTGTACATGTGTCCCCCTACTTCCCTTTCCTCCCTTACCCGTTATCTCCCCATCCCTTACCATACCTCCTCCCCTTAACCTTCTCCCTGCTTGCTCCTTTCCCTCTATCCCCAATCTGACCCACTTCCCTTTCCTCCTCCCACAGCTCCCTCCGTTCCTTGTTTTCCTCCTTTCTCTTCCAGCGCTCCCACCCCTCCCTTCTCCCTTTAGAAAAAAACCCCATCCATACAGACCCTTTCCTTCCCCCCTCTTCCCCTTGTATAGCCCCCCTTTCCTTAGACACTATCAGTCTCCCCAACTCGGGTGTCTGTCTCATCCCCAGATACTGAAAAAGATGCTACCACGCTCTCCCCCACAGCCATTTTAATTTTGTGTCCTTGCCCTGCACCTTCACCCTTTAACTATCCCCTCCTCTCGCCCAGTACCTCCAGCGTTTCCTTTCCCCTCGCTCCTCACCAGTCCCCCCCTCCAACTGCAGGCCTCCTTGTAGCCACCATTTTGTCCAGCTTAAAGCCCCTCCCTTCCTTTATCCCTCCCCTATAATGTTCCCCCCTTTGCTTGCACCATACAGGAACCCCCAAAAACTGGTGGGGCTATCAGTAAGGACAAGCAGGGAGATTAGGCCGTGCTTAGAAACCAACGCGCCGAGCCCCTCTCCCCGCCCGCCCTCCTACCTGCACCCAGACACTTTTCCAGTCAGTCTCTCTCTCTTCACAAGTGTTTTGGGCCTTCTCCTTCACATCCGGGTATTTCTGCCACGTAATGCTGGCTCTTGTCCTGCAATGGCACTTCAGGTAGCCTCGACACATGTCCCCTTCAGTTCTCTCCGCCATCCTCTGGGCAATCCGTCCTTCTTATCAAGTTCCAATACCCCAAGCCATTTCACAAGTGGCGTAACTCAGTATCAATCTTTCCAAAAATCACTCTTTCCCCTCCAGCACGAGCTTGAACAACAAAACTGCAGATCGAAACACAAACGAACAATTAACTGCAAGTACTGTCTCTCCTCCTTTACTTAAGTCCCAATGCAGAGTTCCCAACTCCATTACTCAGTTCTTGGATTAATCCTCAATGCAGCTTTTGCCTTAGATTCTTCACAAACTCCTCTGCTTTTTCCACTTCCCAAAAGGAGTACGTGGCCCCCTCATGTTTTATTTTTAAGGTGGCCGCGTACACCAAGAAATTCTCGATCTTCAGGTCACGCAGTTGCTGCATAGAGTTATTGAATGATTTCCTTCTTTTTAGGAGTCTGGCCGAATAATCCTGTGATGTATAAAGACGGTGGCCCTCGTATTCCACCCTCCCCTTCTCTCGAAAAGCCTTCAGCACTAGTTCTCTGTCCTGGAAATAGTGGAACCTAAATATTATTTGCCTCGGCAGCTGATCTTTCGGGGGCTTAGGCATCACAGCCCGATGGGCCCTCTCGAGCTTGAACTTTCCTTTCGCAGGCTGGAGGCCCAGCAAGCCAGGCAGCACTTGCACGCAGAAATCCAACACACTTTCCCCTTCCATACCCTCTGGCAACCCTCTCAGCCTCAGATTCAGTCGCCTATGGTAGTTTTCCCTGGTAATCAAATGCTTCTTTTAATTCATTCAGCTCTTTTTGGAGGGCCACAACCTGCCCAGGGGTCGCCAGCAGTTCGTCTTCCACATGCGAGATTCTTTCCTCCATCTCTGACAGCCTGCCTGCGTGCACTAGCTGTTGCTCCTGTATTTCCTGGAGTTTTAAATCCAACTTTTCTTCAAATTTAATTAAATGGGGTTCCAACGCTGCAATTACCTGTCCCATAACCTCTCTCCCCGAGGCCGCCACCTCTGCTGCCGACAGTGAAACCAGGCCACCACCATCACCCCTTTCTTTGCATTTTGCTGCGGTCCTCTGGCTCTTTTGAGGCTCCCAACTTTAAATAGTTGTCCATCGTAAGTTCATACACCATAGGATGTGCGTTTTCTGTACTCTCGGGCACTTTTAACTTTTATTTTTATTTTTAAAAGCTGTGAAGAGGGAGCAGCGTGGAGATTCGCGTCTGTTCAGCTAGCTGCTCATTGGTGCCCCCCGGGCATGTTATTTTGGCCAGCACTCACATATGCGTCTTGGAGTGCTTTAAAGTTACCAACTGCTGCTGTGGTCCAGGACTGGGGAGATTGTCTGTGGTCCTGGTGCCCCTTCTGATGTCCTGGGGGACCGGAGACCTAGAGGGGATAGGGCAGAAGCCTATAACTGAGGCACAATAGGGGTTCTACCAGTGGAGCCGCTTGGCGGGGGCTTATGAATATTAATGAGTATCTCCATAAATATCAATGAGTGCTGCCTGCCACCTAGGGGCATGGTGTTGCGGTGGCAGCTATAGCAAAACTGCTGGGAGCCATCAAATGAGAGTGGGCTCGTTTAACAGGGGGCAGTTGGGACTATAACCCGGTGGGGTGTTTGTATTAATAGAGTACCATGATGGGCTGCAGTCCTGTAGGGAAGCTGAGGGAACTGTATGGACTCCATGGAACTGTATGGGAGCTGACATGTTTATGACATTTGACCCCCCATGTTACAGCCAATCAGTGATCTATGCACCCAAAACTGTGACAGAGGGACTCCTGGGAAAAGGAGGGGACTAATTCTAGCACCTAAATCATGCCCCAATAAACGAGCAGGAAATATTGATCACTATGGATATTAATTATTGAAAGGCTTCAACAGCCAATCAGAATGCTGGATTTTCGGCTGAAACAGTGTGGACTTTCTGGGATTCCTTCAGTCTGTGGTCAGGCTCTTTATGAGTCAGGACTGTGCTGTGAGAGTGGACACTGAGCCTCAGGGGCTTCTTCAGGCCCCATTTGGAGATTGCCTGTCAGCAGAAGTGGATTGGAGAGGAAAAGTAAGAAGGACTGTGCTGAGGTTCTGGTTCCCCAGGTACTTGCTGCTGGATTGACTGAGAAGGGAAAGAGAAAGAGACTGGATTGTGATTCCCCAGGTATGGAATTGCTTGCTATTAATGGGAGAGGCTGAGTGCGGCAGAAACCCTGCACTGTAAAGTCGAAATTGCTGAGAAGGCTGTGTGGATTGTCAGAGTGCCACAGTCAGGACTGAGAAGCCATTTGCTTGCATGGAACTGGGAAAGAAATTCTGAAGAGGCAGAGCATCTCTGGTCATCAGGGTGCTAGCCAGGAGCTGTGTGTATGTCCTGAGTGAACTGGTAAAAGTGTCTGACAGCTGAGTCCTAGCTGCAGCCAAAGAAAAGGTTGTGGACACGAGTTAACTGGACAGTGTGAATTGGTGTGTAGGAGGCTGTTGTTTTTGGGTTCTCCCCTGTTGGATTGCACCTACACTTATTAGAACAGAGGCTAGCACCCACTAAGATTGGCACTGGACTTCATTGGAGAAACTGCCTAAGAACTTTTCATAGCTGAGAGCTCAGTGCAGCGACTGCATGAAGACCCCCACCATTTGGGAGTCCTCACCTAGAGCCAGGGAGGCAAGGCACATTTTATTTAAAAAGCCACCCATCCCGAAGGCTCTAGGCGCTGAAGAAATTCAAATCACATACAAAATAAAACCAACAATATAATAAACCTGATAATAAATATACTGCACTATAACTCATTATTATAACATTTTTATAAATAATTAAATCAAAAATAAATACTGAGAGCTAAATATATAACCAGGGACAGAAATTAAAGCACAGAGGTCAGGCGTAGGATAGGATTATAAAACAAAGTCTGGGAAGGCCTGATTATACAGGAAGGCCTTGAAGCAGTCTTTAAAAACCTCAACTGAAGGGACCTCTCTTATAGCTGGAGGTAGCGAATTCCACAGGACGGTACCGGTGACACTAAACGCTCTGTTGCCACCCATTTTTAACCTCATCCTGGGAGTCACAAGAAGGTCCCTAGAGGAGGAGCGGAGGGAGTGGACCAAGATAGTAAGCGTAAGAAGGTCCTTCAGGTAACCAGGGCCCAGGCCGTGTAGGGCCTTAAAGGTGAGCAAGCCCACCTTAAAGAGGACCCTCCACCTGACCGGCAGCCAGTGCAGTTCATGCAGCACCGAGGTGATGTGACAGTATTTAGACTGCCCTGTCAACAACCTAGCAGCTGCGTTCTGCACCAGCTGCAGCTGGCAGAGGTACCTCCAGAGACCCTGAGATAGAGCGCATTACAGTAGTCAAGCTTAGATGTCACAAAGGCATGCACCAAGGTAGGGAGGTCCAGGGGCAGAACTAGGTACTTTATCCTGGTGCTATTCCTCAGATGGCAAAAACTGGTACAAACAACGGACGACACCTGAGACTCAAGCGTCAGTTTGCTGTCGGGAACTTGCTAATCCCTCCCAAGTGGGACTCACTGTCTCAGGGGTCACCGGCTCTTGCTGGGGTGCTAATGCACCTGTGACTCATCAGGGGAGCCAGGCTGTGGAGCCACTTCTGGGTGTGGACTGTCTGGGGCTGGTGTTGTCTTGCCACTGTGCTCTGCAATGGGCCAGAAGTGGCTGAAGGTGACAAGCGGCCAGAACTACAATCAAGATGACCAGCTGCAAAGTCCTTGAGCAAGTTCCATCCAGTTAGAGGGATCATGGCCAGCCTGTTTTGCTGCTACACTACTCCAAGGAGCTCCATTTTCCCTGGTACTGAGATCAACAAGCTGTGAGCACCCAGGACCTGGTTGCTGGGAGGAGAATTTGTCTGTTTTCAGACTAAAGTTTCTATAATTTCAGGGCCCCAACAGCTGGCCAACCCACAGCACCAATCAGGCCTGCACCTAGTGGGTACCCCTAGGGACAGTACAGGATATAGTACCAGTAGGGAAGGGCTTGGCCTGTGGGCCCACATGTTGAAGTTGCCCATTTCACTAACCTTTCTTTTTGCCTTCACAGCTACCTTATGTCCTGGTATCCTCCCTACCCTTACCCCACGAATAAAGCTGTGAATTTGTTGTTTGAACCTGCTGAGTTAGTGAAATGCATTGCATGTGCTTACTATTGAGATATATGGTTTATAGTGGAACAGGGTATTGGGGGACACAGTGTGCAGAGTGGTTGGTTAGGGAGGTGGGTAGGCACAGTATCCCAGGGGGCTGTGCCAAGCAGATATCTGGCCCAATAATACTTCACTGTGGGTGGAGGCACCATGCTATTATCATTATTTCTGGGAACAAACCCCCACTTGTCACCACAGCAGGACCCAGGCCCCTGCCAGGTATCAGAGACAGCTGGCAAGGGGGGGTATCACACTGGCATATGGTGCCGGGGCTACATTAACTAGTAATTTTTTTTTGTAACTCTTTTTACTCCCACCCCCGGGGAACTCTCTCTCCAGCAACCCTCAGTAGCCAGGTCTCTACCTCCGGCCTGAGACTCCCTTGTCCTCTCCCCCCACACAGCCCCCGACACAACCTCTGGATCTGTGCCCCTAGGAAGGGCCGCCCTACTGCCCAGGGTACTCTTTCTACAGTGTAGAGTGCCGGGACTGCACGGGCGGCCGTGGAGAGGAGGGAGCCTGGCGATGGAGTGTGGTCCTGGGACCAGGGTGCTTTCGCCTATGCCAGGTGTGGAGGATTTTTCCTTGTGGGTTTCTCTTCTCCTTGCAGGCCCAGCGGCCATCAAGGCATTGTTGTGCATAGCTCTGCCCCTTACCACACAAGCGTCGCCTACGTCGGGCTCCTCCAACCACCACCAGAGGCCACCCTAAGAGTGATCATCCCTTTAAGCCCACCCTGGGAAGAGAGAGCAGTCCTACAGACACTTAATCTCTCTCCTCCCCTGCCGATCCCTGATGACCAGGGCTCATTCCCGAATCTGGGTTGCTGGCGGGGCGTGAGGTGTGGTGTCCAGCACTCAACCCTCAGCACCACTGGGCTGGCCAATTAAACAGTAATTTTAATGCAACTCTCTGGTCTTACTGACCTTACTAGTAGAATAATAACAGATCCCACACATTAACACCCACCACCTAAATTTCCTTGAAACAAATATAGTAAGAACAGTAAAAGAAGGAGACAAGACATTCTATAGATACATTAGTGAAAGGAGAAAGTCCAGAGGGGGTATTGCTAAGATCAAAGGGGATAAGGAGGAGTGGCCGCTTCTGAAAACTAGCTGTTTACAGCTCATGTCTTTCCTGGTGAAACATTTTTCAAATAAATAAAAATAAAAATAAAAAATAAGGGAGTGTATGGAGGAGGACCAAGGAAAGCGTCTATCCTAAATAGATACTTCTGCTCAGTATTTACCAAGGAGAAAGTAGGGCAGGGCCCACAGCTCAACACCATGGACACGGGGAGGAGGTGAGCACAAGTCCCTTCACAAAAGAAAGGGTCCTACAAGAGCTCGCTAAGCTCAGGGTGGACAAGGCAATAGGACCTGATGGCATACACCCCAGGGTACTAAAGGAGCTAAGGGTGGAACTAGCAGAGCCATTAGCAGAACTGTTTAGCGAGTCTCTGAGCACAAGAGAGGTCCCAGAAGACTGGAGAAGGGCTCATGTGATCCTGCTCCACAAGAGTGGCAGCAGGGAGGAGACGAGGAACTACAGACCAATCAGTCTTGGGACCAATCAGTCTCAGTAGTGGGCAAGATTATGGAGGCACTCCTTAAGGAAAGGATCGTGCAACACCTGGAATCCACAGGAGCACAGGATCCAAGACAGCATGGGTTTACAACAGGAAGGTCCTGTCAAACCAATCTCATAGATTTCTTTGACTGGGTAACCAGAGTGGTGGACCAAGGGGGTGCAGTTGATGTCACCTACCTTGACTTCAGCAAAGCTTTCGATACTGTTCCACATAGAAGATTGATTAATAAGCTGCGTAGGCTCAGGGTGGGTCAGAAGTTGGTCAACTGGGTGGCAAACTGATTGGCGGGCAGAAAACAGAGTGGTGGTAAATGGTACACAGTCAGAAGAGATGCAAGTCACAAGTGGGGTATCTCAGGATTAGTCCTGGAGCCAGTCCTCTTCAATATCTTCATCAGTGACATTGCAGATGGACTGGAGGGTAAGGTTTGCCTGTTTGCAGATGACACCAAGATCGACAACAAAGCAGATGATCCAGATGGCATAGGCAGAACGAGAAGATCTGGAAAAACTGGCAAAATGGTCTGAAGAGTGGCAACTGGGGTTTACGCAAGAAGTTCAAGATCATGCACATAGGGAAGAGAAACTCTGAAGCTACCTATAGGTGGGAAGGGGAGTTGCTAGCAATCACCAAAGAAGAAAGAGACTTGGGCATCATCATCACAGATGATCTGAAATCATCCAAGCAGACCACTAGAGCAGTAGGTAAGGCTAGAGGGATGTTGGGGTGTATTAGTAGGTGTATCACAAGTCGTAAGAGGGAGGTAATAACCCCTTTTGCAAGACACTGGTTAGGCCCCATCTAGATTACTGTGTGCAGTACTGGAGGCCGCATCTACACAAGGACATTAACAAAATGGAGGCAGTCCAGAAAAGGGCAACAAAAATGGTGCAGGGACTGTATCAGAAAGCATATGAGAACAGATTAATGGAGCTCAATTTGTATACCCTAGAGCAAAGAAGAAGAGAAGATGTGATATGATGAAACATTCAAACATCTTAAGGGCATTAACAAGATGAAAGAGTCTAACATGTTTCAATATAAGAAAAATAGCAGGACAAGAGGACACAGCATCAGATTAGAGGGAGGCCAATTAAGGGGTAGTGTGAGGAAGTTCTTTTTCACAGAAATGGTGGTGGATGCATGGAACGGCCTACCTCAGGAAGTGGTAGATATGAATACAGCGCAGGTCTTCAAACAGGTATGGAATAGGCATAAGGGAGCAATACAGATGAGTATGAATAAATAGGCCATTGACAGAGTACAGGCTTATGGCACATTCATAAGGTAGAAAAAATGGGCAGGCTGGATGGGCCTTGCGGTCCTTATCTGTCGTCAACGTCGATATTTCTATTCTTTTTTTTAACACTTTCTTTATGGAGTTTTTCATAAACACAGTAATAAAGTACATGTACATACTTTATCAGAGATGATAGGACAACAAGCAATAAATTGTATTATGTCAGAATTTGTACAAGACGTACTTGTGTTACCATGCTTTGAGGATGCAACAAACTACTTTTAGAATACTGAATGGATCATACAAATAGGCTGCATGCCATCAAGGACCACGACCATTAAAGGATACTATTATAATTACCAAAATATGTACAATAGCATTAAACTATTAAGGTCATGTATGGTATTGAAATGTGTTCAAGTAGGTTATATAGGATACTCGGCCTCCATCACAAACTGCTCTGTAAATCACACCTGAGTGAAGCAGTTCAGGTTTTAGCTGGTTGCGACTGAATGGAGGTACTGGTGGTGGCGTTGAACAGAGGGCATGATAGCTTGGCTTCTGGTGCAGAGACAGGGCTTTTTCTTGGCTCTGTACCATTGAAGGCCTCCTCTATGGTGCGTGATCTGGGCGTTATTCTTGACAGTGGCCTGATGCTTGAGTTTCAGGTGTCGTCCGTTGTCCATACCAGTTTTTATCATCTGAGGAATATCACCAGGATAAAGCCCCTAGTTCCGCCGCTGGACCTCCCTACCGTGGTGAAAGCCTTCGTGATATCCAGGCTTGACTACTGTAATGCGCTCTATCTCGGGGTCTCTGGTGGTACCTGCACCGGCTGCAGCTGGTGCAGAACACGGCGGCTAGGCTGTTGACAGGACAGCCTAAGTATTGTCACATCACTCTGGTGCTGCATCAACTGCACTGGCTGCCGGTCAGGTGGAGGTCCTCTTTAAGGTGGGCTTGCTCACCTTTAAGGCCCTACATGGCCTGGGCCCTGGTTACCTGAAGGACCTTCCTACACCTGCTGTTTCAGTCTGCTCCCTCTGCTCCTCCTCTGGGGCCTCCTTGCGATTCCCAGGATGAGGCTAAAAACAACAGGTGACAGAGGATTTAGTGTCACTGCCCCCGTCCTGTGAAATTCGCTTTCTCCAGTTGTTAGAGAGGCCCCTTCTGTTGAGGTATTCAAAGCCCACCTCAAGGCCTTCTTGTATAATCAGGCCTTCCTGGACTGTGCTTTATAGCCTTACCCTGATTCTTGAATTTTATGCCTTAACTGGTCCTTGGCTATCTTTGAGTTTAGCAGCTGTTGTCGAGGGTAGTATTTATAAATGTTATAATAATTGCTGTAATATTGTATATTTATGTCCAATAGTGTGTTGTTCGTGTATTTATTATAATTTCAAGTTTTAAATAGAAATTTTAATATATTCGGTAGAGCCTCTGGGATGGGCATCTTTTTAAATAAAATTTGCCTTGCCCCACCAGAGCTCTAGTGACATATAGGGTTAAGAACAGCCCAGACCACCAACCCAAAGAACCCATCAAATACTAAAACAAAGCGAACCCAGTGGGTTCAGTATTATAGTTAAGACAATAACTGCCAGTAACATTTGATCTGTTTAAGGCCAATAGCCGGTAAATGTTTGAACATTAAACTTTGTCAGAAAAGTCGGAGAGCCTCTGTAACACAACTGTCTCTTTGAGCAAGTGGTGCCATGAGGTATGATGGCCACATATTAGAGTTCAACCATCTTGCTTGAACAACCTTCTCACCACAAGAAGTATACTGAATAAGTAAACCCTCAGCCAAATAAAGACAACAGTTGTAAGATGAGCACTACTGAGTCCCTCAGAAAGCACCGTTCAGTTGCACTGGTAAATCCAATTAACAAGTACTTGTGGTTGAGATAAAATAGGAGGAGGAGGATGTTCCATTCTGTGCTGAGCCAGAAGCAATATGTCCAAGGAACATGCCTCAGGTGTCTGTGCTATCTTTGGATGGGACCTTCTCTTCTAAGTCATATCTCTTGGGTATGAGCGTGTCCACTAGTTTATTGGTGTCTTCTGGTGAATTAAAGAGGTACATCTGCCCTCCCACCTCCCCTTTCAGTCAAGCCGGGTGTAGCAGTGATTGGACTTTAAGTTCTTTGAGTCTGGTTTTAACTCCGTCACAGTCCTTCCTTCGATTACGGACAGAGAATCTATCTGAGGTCAGGAAATAAGTGCACTGCCGTCTACCCTGCCATTACGTCTTGGACTCTACTGGCTGCATTCAGTAAGTGAATCCTCATGCTAGTCCATAGAACTTAGAACAGTTCAAGGTTGTTGTAGGTTTGCTGGGGCTCTACAGAGGTTAACCTGATAAGCCGATCAGGGAGTTCTGAGGGCTAGTGGCAGGCGCCCCCACTCCACCCCTGAATCCAAGCTTCACAGGCGATCAGGAGGTCACGAGGGCTAGTAGCAGCGGCGCCTCCTCACTCCCACCCCCGAATCCAAGCTTCACAGGTAGGAAAAACCACAGGAACCACCGTGCGTGCTGTGCTGTTTCCATCTAAGACTTTGCTCTGCTCTGCAGTTTGAATATTGGCATTTTACAGTCAGGCAGATGTGGAGATAGTCTCCTGCAGGGCTTTTTAACTGCATGTTCTGGTATTTCGACTAAACTGAGTGGTGCCTTAAGACCTGCTCTGGCACATTTGTATAATATTTCCTGATGTTTCTGCACAAACGGAGGGGTGCTTTAAGTCCTACTCTATTTAAATACTTGACGCCATTTTAACATTATACTGACTGGTGCTTTAAGTCTTTTAAGGCTTCTTATTTCTCAACCGGAGCCCTTGTGAAGCACCATAGCAGCAGTAACTATATAGCCTAAAGTGTGAAACTTGCCTAAGTGTCCGGTGCTTATGATTGGGCTCCCTGAGGGCTTCTCCTGTAAAGCAACCTTTGATTTCACAATTTGGAGTGTTGCGACTGCCCCACAGTGAGCACCCTTAGCAGCAGTAACTTGCTCATTGAACTAGTCTGTTTTCTCAGTTTGGTGAGAGCAATTGTTAGTGGCTAACCAAATTTTATTTCCTGTGCTTTTGTGAGCCATGCTACACTAGATCTTAATAATACCTCACTTTAAAGCTTGACCAATTGCGCTCCTTGCTGTACCCCTCCCTTTGTTCACCAACAAGATTGCATATAACTCCTTACCTGTCTTGCTTTCTCCACAGGCGATCAGGAGTCGTGAGGGCTAGTGGCAGCGGCACCTCCCCACCCCACCCCGAATCCAAGCTTCACAGGTGCAGGGAAAACCACAGGAACCACGCATGTGCTGTGCTGCTTCCATCTAAGACTTTGTTCTGCTACTGCAGTTTGGCCCCGCAGATGCATGGCGTCGGCTCCCCACCCACCACCACCACCCTTGGTGAGCACTGCCTTTATCCACCACTTGGTGAGCACTGCCTTTATAGGAGCTTTAACCAATCAGCCAAGTTCTCCATTAGCAGCTTATATTGTTCTACCACTAGAGGCTGCTCTACTGCCGTACTCCTGTTTCACTGCCCACCCCTGAGCTTTCAACTTGTAGTGACAGGATGTTTACTATAATCCTGCTGCTTTGCCATTTGCTCCCCTGGCCCAATTCCCTCCCTGTCATATCCTGTTGCCCCCACCCCCTCCTCTGCAGTTGGCATAGTCTGAATGCTTGGCAGCTAGTTATATTTGAGGTAAACCTGAGCCCCCCATGACCCTGTTATGGGAGATTGGCAGACTACTTACAGTCCACTTTCTCACTTGACTGCCTGTCTAGTCACTCTACACTGGCTGCTCCCGGGGCTGTCCTGACTCAGAAACCTCAACCTGTAACACCGTCGGCCTCCCTAGACTTTCACTACTTCCTTCAGGCCTACCTTAAGGCCCATGCCACTACCATCCCGACCGTCAGCACCACTATACCACATACCCTGTTAGCTTTCTCTGTTAAGAGAAGTGTTATTAGACCCCTCTTCAAGGTTCCTGCTTCTCCTCCTCCTCCTCCTATTGGGAAATATTCATCCTAATCCTGGACCACCAAATGGCCTGGCGCTCCCCAACGTACTCAGGGTCAGCTGCGATGCTTCTCTCAATATTTGTAGCATCCTAAAAGTGGGCTCCTTCCAGGGTTGGGTACTACAGCACCAACCAGATGTCATAGCAGTGTGTGAGACCTGGCTCACCCCTCGGACCCCGGATTCCGCTGTATCACTGCCTGGGTTTATCCTTTACCGTGCTGATCGACATGGTAAGCGAGGGGGTGGTTGTGCCCTCTACACTAAGGATACCTTACAAGGTCACCTACTCCATTCCCCTCAACTGGGGGCTGGCACACAGGCCCTAACTGTCAAATTGGCACTGGGAAGAGCCCAAAACCCTTTATACATAACAACAGTATACATTCCCCAAGGGACCAAAAATCAGCTTTCCAAGCATCACTGTCACATCTGGACACACTACCATCACAGTCGGAACTACTAGTACTTGGTGATTTTAATATCAGCTGGCTAAGTAAGGATGCAACCCCACACATTGATCTTACCACAGCCCAAGACCTAACTCAACTGGTCACTTCCCCACTCGTTTGGATCTGTGTACTGGCTCCTCCTCCCTATTGGACCTCATCTTCTCCAATCGCCGGGCAAGATCACCAATGTTTCCATCCTGCCAAATGCCCTCAGTGACCACTCCCAGTTAGCTGCTCCTGCAAAATCCCTAGGTCCCTCCCAAAATAATTGTGCAACGTAAACTTGGTCCTGGTAAATTGGCACAACTAAAGCACACCTCAGGGTCATGATTGGTCCCTCATTTTGACACAGTTAACGTTGACAGTGCCCTGGACCTATTTACCCGGTCCTTCAATAATATATGTGACCTCTATGCACCTTTCACGAAAAGAATGGTTAAAAGCAATCACGTACCCTGTTCACTGGCGGCTCAAGACTTTAATGTGAACCAGAGACTCACTATAGCAGCTCTCCTTTGAATCCGCCTCCCCTTGATAGACAGAATTATAGAATGGCATGGAACAAGTGCACTTGGGACATTAGCAGAACAGCGGATTACTATAAAATCCACTAACCTCGTCCTGGGGCTCCAGCCACATGAGTTTTGAACAACATTAAGGGAAATTTGTGGTAAGGTCCCCAACTTGGTCCCCTCCCAAGTCATGTCAAATGGGTCCTTGACCTCTGACCCTACACACATTGCTGCAGTCTTCAGTGATGCCTTCTCAACCTTAGCCATGTTCTCCCCTAACTATGATCCACCAGCTCCCTAGCACACCGCACCTCCCATATGCCCCATTTTACTTCCGCTGCATCTCTCCTAAGTCAGCTGAACCATACCTTACCGCTGCCCTTAGTCATGCCTCCTCCACTCCCGACTCCCTTGATCTCAGAATTCTTCGGCTCTCCCTTAAGGAAGTCCTTGCTCCTCTCACCTACATTCTAAACCTCTCCCTATCACTAGGTAAATTCCCTACCATTTGGAAATCCGCCTCTATCACGCCCATATTTAAAGGGGGTGACCGCTCCTCTGCTAACAATTACCACCCTATCTCCATACTTCTCCACCTCTCCAAGGCCTTAGAGATGATAGTTTCGGATTAGCTCACTGACCACCTCAATAAATATGACCTACTCTGCAAACAACAACATGGTTTCCGTAAAGGTCACAGCACGACTATGGCCTTGCTTGAGCTAACATCACACATCCATTCTGCATTGGATAAAGGCTACATCACAGGTGCGGTCTTCATTGACCTCACTAAGGCCTTTGATACCGTCCACCATTCACTTCTCCAAACCTCCTTGCTCAACCTGGGTCTCTCACAGGATGCTGTGGGATGGTTTGCAGACTATCTTACCAACCGGACCCTTCAAGTTAAAATTGGCAATACACTATCCTCCAAATCTCCTGTCCTCTCAGGGGTACCACAAGGGTCCATTTTGGGTCTCCTCCTTTTCAGCCTCTTCCTAAACTCCCTCCCCGCATCCTGTACCTCCATCATATTACTCTATGCAGATGATGCTGTCATCTTCTCCTCCAGCCCAGACCCCCTCAACTCCACCACTCCCTCCAGTCCTCCTTCAATGTTGTTGAAAGCTGGTTCACCTCACAACGCCTTATTATTAACTATAAAAACACCAAAGGTATGCTCTTCGCACATCCGCAGAACTCCAGGAAAGGGCTTTTTCCTCAAATACTATCAGCGTCCTTGACCCCCCTGGAATTTGTGCACACATTTAAATACCTGGGCATCACTTTGTACATTGGCCTCACCTATCATGAGCATATACATAAATTATCCAAGGCCCTAAACATTAGGCTAGGGCTTTTGCACCACTATAAACATTGCCTTACCCCGGAGGCCCTTAAACTTGCTATCTCCTCCTCGGTTCTCTCCCTTCTTGACTATGGCCTTCTGACTTTTGGAGGCAAGCCCACAGCCCTTGATAGTCTTAGACTTGTGCTAAGCAAGGCCTGTCATCTTATATTAGGATGTGACAGACTCACCCATACCTGTGTGCTATATAAGGACACTAATTGGCTTAACCTTGATAACAGAATCAAATTCCACACTTGTGTCTTAGCTAAAAAAATAACTCTTGGCCTCTCCCCTGCATCACTCACCTTCTTAATCACCTTGGACTCTAAAGTTAAGCATACCCGTAGCTCAGATACCCTTTGTTTCTCCATCCCTCCCTGTCACACAACTCAATTCCAAAGATCCTTTTGCTACAGGGCACCCTTGTGGATGAATAACCTACCCTCCTCCTTGTGTCTAGATCAAAATTGGTCACTTCAAAACGCACCTTAGGGGCCCATCTTCGCTCCTCAAGTGACTGTGACTGCATATGAACTGGTGCTCCTGTCCCTCTATTACTGACAATGGCCTCTGGCTTGCCTCTGCATACTGCTCTCAGCTCCACTAACTCAGGAATGTTAAGTTTCCAGTCTCTTTTTAACTGTCTCAAACTGCACTAGATCCTGAATGTTAGCCTAGCATTCCTGTTGTAACTTAACCTTACTCTGTAATAATCACTGTATTTGTATTCGTAATAACTGTATTTGTGTAACTGATTTGTTATACAGTATGTGACGTGGAACCTTTGTAAAGGAGTCTATGACTCAAAGGTATTTCTGATTCTTCTGAAATTAAAAAAAAAGAAAAAAGCCTGGTCAATGAAACCTGTGGCAGGTGCGGGATCTAAATGGAGTGCTTGTGAGAGCCAGGATTCTATATACACCAACAGTTCTGTACCCTCCTGATCCTCCAGTAGGCTGAGTAGACACAGGTTGCATTCTAGCAGGCTAAGCTCAGCTGTTTCCAGGCATTTCCTCAGGATGACCGCCTCAGTGATTACCGTGGTAGTCAGTGCTTGGGCTTTCTTTGACTGTGCTGCAGCAACATCTGACATGTCGGAACACTGTAAAATGGATAGTTCAGCCTTTTGCATCCATGTGCCAAAGTTCTCAAAGCATTTTTCTGTTGCCTGGAAAATCTTACTCTTCACTTGTAGTGAGTTTTTGATGTCAGCGATGTCTGTGGTTGAGGCCTGGTCTCCCACCAAAGGATCTTGCTTGCTGGTGCCAGCCACTGACTGTTTTGGCTTAAAAAAGTAATTTTGAGCCTGACAAGCATTACGAGGCTCTACCATTGTGTTGACCAGTAGTCAGTCCAATGATCTTTGCAGTGAAATTTGCTACAGAATAACTTTACTTATTTCAAAAGCTTCACCAGGAAAGACATACTGAGCTGCTAACAACTTGTTTCCAGATGCATCCAGGAGGAAGGGGATGTGGAAAGTGTTATACAGCAAATACAATATAACATAATAATAAAAAAAAAATTTGAAGGCAAACAGTAAAAGTGCATTAGGTACAGTTGAGATAATATAGGCAAGAGCACAACTCTTTAAGTACAGAAGAGTGAATAGGAACAAGGAAAACAGCCAGCCAGAGAAAACTACCGGGGGATGACATTATTCACTAATACTCACTAAGTATAAGATGGGAAAAGAAGTGAACCCTATGGTGGTACAGGTATTGAGGGCCTGGAAAGTGTTGAAGAAGAAAGGATGGACACAAGGAAAGAGACACTTTGTTGCGGTAGGGGGAATCCCTGTTTTTGCCAGGAATGGAGGATATTGGATTTGGGAAGTGGGAGGCGAAGGAATAGGTAGCCTGGGGCATTTATTGGTGAATGGGCAGTTCTGCTCGTTGCAGGAGTTGCAAGAAGTGGTAGGAAGAGATAAGAGGATAGGTTCGGTACCTCCAGACCAGAGCATATATGGGAAGTTTGAGAAAAGAAAACAAAAGGGTGTATGAGGTGGACCCTGTAGAGGGGATGATATATGCGGCTACAAAGCAGGAAAAGGGGTTTATAGGTAGAGCTGCTAAGAGAGGGAAGGCTATATTATCAGATAGGACAATAAGGACTAGGAAATTATGGGAGAGACCTTGGGAGGGAGATATTGGACCAGAACTGGATATTATTGCTACAAATGCACTCTGGAATAAAGATATACAACAAATATAAGGAGGCTTACTTTAAGTTTATACATAGAGTATACCTAACACCAGTAATAGTACATAAGGCACATCCTGAAGTGTCACCCTTATGTGGAAGGTGTGGCTCAGAAAGAGGAACGTATGTACACTGCTTCTGGGAATGCCCGATATTGCAGAGATATTGGATGGAAATAGTGGACAGAGTGGAGGAAATAGCCAGAAGGGAGTTGCCAATGGACCCTCTAGGATGTCTATTTGGAGTGGAGAATGGGGAGGAGGAAGTATGGGTACCGCTTCCCAGGTGGATTAGGGTACTGTTTATCTTGGCTTGACATGGGATCCAGAATATGTGAATTTCGAATAGCACCAACAGTGCAATGGTGGAGGAGGATGGTGTTACAGATGCTGGGACTGGAGGGCTGGCGTATGTGATGGGAGGAAGGAAGAGGGATTTGAGAGGCACTGGGCCCCGTTCTTGGCCTCTTTGATGGAGGAGGAAAGCTGGATGTTATGGGAGGGTACAGGAGGATAGGAAAGAAAAAAGACAGTGAAGAAAGGTTTGTGTAAGTAGCAAAGATGAAGAGGGGAAGGTGAGGGTAAATAGTATGGGAAAGAAGGCTAAGAGAGTGGATGGAAGTGACTGATAGAAGAAGTGTGGAAAGAGTGGATGGAGCTGAAGAGTGAAGGGAACAGGATGGAGAAGAATGGTTGCACTCTGTTTTTGTTCTGTTTTGTGTTGATTTGCTTTGACTTGTTTTGAGTTGATCTGATTGGATTTTATATAACCCTATTTTATTTAATAATATATTATTAGATATAATTTTAAACCAGTATAATCTAATTGTAATGCAAACCTGTAGAAATCAACTGTAAGACTGGGTGGAATGAGGTGAAGTGACTGATATCTGCGGGATATAATGGTGGTAACTGGATGTGAAAGTTATGATGTGACTGTATGTTGTAGCTTATTGGAAAAACAAATAAAAATATTACACAAAAAAAAAAAGATTCACTAAAATAAGGCTTAGGAGCAGAGGGCAAAGCCCATGTAGAGTTCTCACCAGTCACCTGTAGTATACTAAAGAATGTTCTATTGCCATGTATTTGTCTAATCTATTTTTAAATACTTCTTTAGATTCACTAATAACTACTGATGTAGGTAATGATTTCCATGGGTTTATTACTCTTTGGGGAAAAAAAAGTTTGCCCTTTTTTTTTTTGATTGGGTGTTTTTTTCTATTCAACTGTAGTGGATGCCCTCTTGTGTTGATATTAACTTGTTGAAACTCAAGATCTGTGTTTTCCATTAGGTATTGGTCGTTAATTATTTCCCAAGTCAACATGAGATGATCTCTCATTTTCCTACTTTTAATGCCATTAAATCAAAAGGTTCAACCTATTCTCATAGCTCAGGTCTCTTGCACTTTGTATATATTTTGTTATTTTCTTTGTATTTTTCAATACGTGCTAGATCTTTTTTTTATCGGGTTCTACAGTTGTGTTGCATAGTCCAATAGTGGAGTTATGTAGGCTCTAGAAACTGGTAGTATAATTAATTTTACTTTAGATTTTATATTTCTTCTGATCGACCACCAAACTTTATTTGGTTTAGTTACATTTTCTGTTATTTGATTGTCGAATTCGAAATTATCGGATATTATGACTCCCAGATCTTTTTCAGTTTTTGATTTATTTAGTTGGTGACCATTGAGGAAATATGTATGCTCTTGATTTTTGGTCCAAAATACATTATGCTGCATTTGTTGATATTAAAATATAGGCCCCATCTGTTGGACCATGCATTTAATTTATCTAGATAGTTTCAAATTTTGTTTCTATGGTATTACTATATACTCCACCAATTTTGCAGTCGTCTGCATATTTTGTAATCAACTATTAATGTTGCTTCCAACGTGAGGTAGATTTGTGGGAAAGATATTTTTATATAATCTTTTTCTTGGTTATTCATTTTAGTATTTTGTAATTTAACCATTTGGCTTTATTCTGGTATTCTTATGCTTAGTTAATTGTGATATACATACATTTGCAGTATCTAACACTTTGTTCTTGAAAATTTGCCACGTTTTCAGTATTTAGAGCATTAAATTGTTCAGTCCAATCAACTTTTGATAAATTTCATCAATTTTATTTGAATCTGCTTTGTTGTAATTGTAGATCTTAATAACATTTTGACACTTCATTCTCAAAACACTTCAAATTTGATTATATTATAATCACCATTGGCAAGTGGCAAAGTTACTTTACAATTTATTATATCTATATTTTCTGATCCCAAAATTATGTCAAAGATGTTTTGACCTCGAGTTGGAATGAGGACATGTTGTTTTAATTCATTGCAAAGATTCATAAAACTTTCTGAAAGTCTATATGTAGCTGACTTGACCCAATCTATGTCTCTGAAATTTAAGTCACCCATAAATATAATTTCACCCATGTAGGCTGCATTTTCTAATTAATTCATGGTTTCTTCTGTAACTTCTTCAGTGGAGTTTGGGGGTCAGTAACATAATCCTATGATAGTTTTGCCTAATTTTCCTCTACCTATTCATATCCAAATGGTTTCTGTAAGTGAGGAATTTTTAATACTTTTAGTAATATCTATAGGAAACACATTGAAATTTATGTCTAATGCCAAACCACCTCCTTTTTTATTGTTTCTTGTGTGATAATAAAGTTCATAATTAGGGATATGCCTACCCCAGGCATCTGTATTCGACTACCAGCTTTCAGTTATGGCCATTATATCAGATTGATATGTATTACAGTATGCTAATAATTCATCAATTTTATTAGACTTTGAGCGTTTAATAATAGTCCTTTTAATTTCTTTATTTTATGGTTTTTGTCTATTTTTATCTTGTGCGTTAATGATTTTTAAAGGTTGTATAATGGCAGAAAGACTGTTTATTTCCCCCAAAGTGTCTAGTTTAAATCTAGACAGGCAAATGTAGTTGGAAAGTAGGAAAGTAGGAACTAAGCTGAACAGCTCCCTTTTTATTCAAGTCCATCTCTTGCAAATAAAGCTTTGTTACTGTAACATGCATCCCAGTGATCAATGAATAAAATCCCTTCACATTTATTCTCTGTATGGTTTGATTTTTTCTGGTAGTGCACGTGGCATTGGTAGAATACCAGAGATAGCAATTTTACCTCTTTTAGCTTTTATTTTTTGCGCTAATTCAATTAATTCATAACATATGTCCTTCTTGTGAGTTAGATCTCGTTGTTAGTTTCTCGTGAATGATAATATTTGTATTTTCCTTGATGTTAAGTGTATCTATTCTTTCAGAAACATTCTCTATTTGTGCTCCTGGTAAGCAAATGACATTACTATTTAACTTATTGTCCTGGGGTATGTGAGAATCAATGTAGCAGACTATAGAGTCACCGATTACTTTATAATGTATTTTAACTTCAAGAAAATTTTCAATTTCATTATTTTCAGTACAGTCCTGATGTTCTAATGAAGAAAATCTATTCAATGTCCTAATGGCAGGGCTTTGTGAAGTGTCACATGATAGTCTTGGTCCTAAGTTAGGAGGATTGAATGATTCTGCTCTACGACCTTTTTAAAATTTTCTCTTTTGTACTGTCTCCCAATCAGTAAGATTTGGGAAATCATTTTCTGGTTCTCTTGTAAGTTTTTCATTTCTTACATTATTACAGGTATTTAAAACTGGAATATTGTTTTCAGAGAATACAGGTATTTGTTCCTTGGGAGGT
This sequence comes from Neoceratodus forsteri, assembly GCA_016271365.2. Lineage (NCBI taxonomy): Eukaryota > Metazoa > Chordata > Ceratodontiformes > Ceratodontidae > Neoceratodus > Neoceratodus forsteri. Next base: position 19,443,225 of record JADMNL010000039.1, on the reverse strand, counting down.
TCCAAATGGGATAGGGTCTGTATTTCAGAAGGTATATTTCTAATCGTCATCCATAAAGATTTCTAATTCCCTGATTTCATTAGTTGTATTAAGAGCCGTTGTTAATTTTTTCACTTCATTTCTAAGTTGGTTTATTGTTACACAGTTAAAACAAGATACCTCAGGAGAGTGTCCTGTCGTTGAATTGTTTATTGCTGCCATACAGTTACAAACATCACAATTTAGAACAGTGTCTCCATTGCTTAATTTCAGATTCTTATATGTTATCACTGTATTTTCCATCTTTGAGTTAAAAAATTGAAGCTCCGGGGTAATATAAATTACTCTGTTAGTATGATTGTATCTATATGCAGCTACTTTTTGGATGCAGCAAATACAAATATCTTAGACTCAGATACTACTGTCTAACAAAACGAGAAACAACTTGAATTACCTGGTTTCACTATCTCATCTACCATTATGTTATTATAGAGGAAGAAGGCCATAGACAGTTGCAGGAGGGAGTAGAAAAATCATGAAGAAAAGACTTATAAGAGGAAGCAGAAGAAGCAGAGTGATTTGAAAGGGGAAGAGAGGACCAGAGTTTAGGAAAGCAATAAGAGAAAGCAGATGACCAACAGAAGATTTTCTAGAAGATATAAAGAGGGAATGAGAAGTATTATTGCAGAATGGGTAGCAGGATGTAGGGAGAGAATAAGAGGATGAAAGGTGGGAGGAAAGGAACCAAACCAGAATTTAGATATAAAGGTGGCACAATGGGAAAGGCACCTGACATCAAGAGGGGAGAGAATGGGCAGAGTACAATGAGCAGTGGTGGGTACGAGGGCAGCAATCTAAAGCAGAAAGAGTGGAAGACAGGGGCCAGCCTGGAAAAGGAGAATTTGGGAGCTCCACTATAGACAATGTCACCATAATCAAAAATAGGGAGAATCATCTTTTTTTTTTTAATATATATTTATTGGTATTACAATAGACATACAGTAAAACATCAGGGCCTGGATATTCAAACTGCACCATTCTGAGGCGCAAGCCCTTGCGCTGCTCAAAATAGTTGCGCAGGGGTGTGGCCGGGGTGATATTCAATAGCGCAACTCCTTTGAATATCACTCCCCAGCCACAACACTTGCATGGCGCCAGTGGAACTTGCGCCACCGCAGAGATGCCAGAGTAACTCCTAGCAAGTTCAGGTTTATTACAAGAGAACAAAATTACAAAAATCTATAGCAGCAGAAATCAGAACAATAGAAAAGTTAAACGGAAATTTACACAACTGCATAGGACACCCCACAGAAATAGCAATGTCACTGTACCAACATCATCAGAGAGCCCCCACAGAAATAATAATTGCACTGATAATTTAATTACAAATTCAAACGCAATGTCACACAACTGCATCAGAGCACCCGGGGATGTTGAGCGCCCCCACAGAAACAATAATTGCACTAATTTTTTTAACGGCAAAGTCAATAGAAACATTGTGATATTATTGTTTCTGTGAGGTTCTCTACCCCACCCATAGTCTGATGAAGTTGTGTGATACTGAGCTTGCTTGACTTAATTGTTAAAGTCTTTGTGTTTGTTTATTTATTTTTATTTTATTTAAACAGCAGTTTGGAAAACCTTTGAGCCATAGGCTCATTTACAAAAGTACCTTGTCACAGTAAGACAAACCAAAATACACAGTATAGCAGTACAACACATAAGTATAACAGTAAAATTAAGACATAGATACAAACAAGCTGGTACAGGTAGGATGGATGCAAACAATACCAGAGTTATGTTGTCCTTAGCAGCTTAGTAATAAGCTTTGTCATAAGTACTGAGTACGGCTTTGACTAGTGGCAGTTACAGCATCGGGTGTTAATAAGGTGGTTACATAAGGAAGTTTTGAAGCACGATATAGTTGGAGCTTCGGAGATGGAGGGGGGCAGTGTGTTGAACCAGGAGGGGGCCCTAAAGCTGAAGGCTCTTTGGCCGTGAGAGGTCCTAGCTCTAGGGATAACAAGAGAGGTTTTCCCAGAGGTCTGGTATGAACTAGTGGGACAGAGGCGGGCGTATGGTGGTGGTCAATCCTGGTGGGGAAAGCCCAAGGAGGGTCTTTTTTGTAAGGGTACAGGTAAGATATTTGAGGCGCTCGTCGAGATCAAGTACCAGCGCTTTAGCATACAGTAGACAGGTGTGTGTCATCCTAGGTGCTCCAGTAATTAACCTGCAGGCCTTATTCAGAGTAGTGCGAATTTTATGGAGTGCGGTCTGATCAGCAGCACCATACACCGGCAGTCCATAGTCCACTAGGGACAGGATAGAGGAGGTGACTGCGAGTCGAAGAGCCTCCGGGGGGAGGCAGTGTTTATACCGATGTAAGATGCCCAATTGGATATTAGTGGCAGTGGCTAGGGCAGCGATGTGTCCATGGAAGGAGAGGGAGGGGTCAAAATGGATCCCTAGGTATTTATAGGAGCAAACTTGTTCGAGTGGGAATGAGGACCCAGTGTGAATGAGGAGTTTGAAGTTGCAGGACTTGTTTTGGTTGACAAAGTCTTATCTCACACTGCACATTATGCACTATCAGGCCTGCATTTCTGGCATATCGTCAGCTTAGTTGCCTTGCTGTATCGTGCATCTAGTGCATAAGCTAAATATTTTGCTCACTGTAATACAACAAATGTTATTGTAAACCTTGCACATGCATGATGCCCTATGCACTGTATCAAAATATTTTGCTCACTGCAATACAACAAATGTTACTGTAAACCTTGCACATGCATGATGCACTATACACTGTATATAATGTGTATGTATATTGTATAGTGGAATGCTATTATGCATGAAATTCCATTCCTGAAATATGCTTGTTCTGCTGCAGTAGTGATGTCATTATATTATAATAACTGGCTTCCCCTTTCTCCCATAGGGAAACCATGGTGTAATTTGCCATTATAAAGAAGCGTTTATAACGCCAAACATGCGCACGGTTTCCCTTGCTGTGCGCATGCCCACGGAGCAGCACGACTGTTCCTGACCGCTTGCCGCTTCTGTGTTCCCAAAAACAGCACACTCAGGCAGAGGTAAGCCATTTTTAAAAGACAGGGACGGATTCCCATTTCGGCACCACACTAACACTAAGCCGAACCCGTGGTTTGCACTACAAGGTCTTTATTTCATATATAATTGCTGAGGCAAAAAGAGAAACCAGCAATTATAAAATAAAATATGGGTTAGTGTTTAAACTAAGTTTACACACCTGCCCTCAGGGTTAGATGCGGACATAAACCCCTCAAGGCTTCACTGTCTGGGTTTATGAGCATCTAACCCTGAGTGTGTAAACTCACATTACACACTAAACCCATACTTTATCCTCTATGTTCTGCTGCAGTAGTGATGTCACTACTGCAGCAGAACCACTTGGAATCCTAGCACAATGTTACTTTCCTCCATTTAACTCTGTGGTGACAGTATTCTAGAACCTCTAGAGACTTTTCAAGTCAATTTCATTATGAAAAAGAGAGAAAAAAACCCACAAAGCACACATTTCACATAGCACTACTATACACTATAAAAATGCAGGATGAGCAACTTTATGCACAACCTGTGTGTTAGGGGTTCTGCTTCCCATGGACCTCTAGAGCTTCCCTCTCCAGATCTGAGGGACTCAGAACCCCTCTGTGGCAGAACACAGTGGTTGCGCATAGTTGCCTATCCAGTATTCTCTATATTGTACTACACTGGTGTTTCTCCTATATGTCTCATATGTATTTTCCTATGACGTGGAGCCTTTGGAAATGAGTGACTCAAAAGTTGTAAATTCCGAAATGTGAAATAAATAAATAAACCTGCAATAATTCTTTCTGTGCGTGTCCCCCCGATTTTCGAATAGCTGCTACCAGTTTTGTAATTCCTGCTGTATTCTTATCGCTTGATACTGGCGTTTTCACGAGATTGTGGGATGTAACTGATGCCTAATTAGACTTACAAATCAGACATTTGCCCTCGCCGAGCAGCCACGAGCGCTGAACGCGCTACCGTAATTCCCTTAGTAGGCGCAACACGGGACGTACACAATCACCGTCTATCATAATATAAATACAAACGAAGTATTACAACTGGGCCGCTTAAGCACATTTTACTGGGACATGTGGGCTATCTGGCACTGTCCTGGAGCCACCTATACCAGGACCTGGCAGCAATGTTCGTGGGAAGCGGGACAATACACCAACTCGAGCAGCTGGTACCCTGTTGCATGCATACCTCTCAAGTGTCCCTTATTACGAGGGACATCATTCATTTTGCCCCTTCAAATTGCTTTGTCCCTCATGGGAAAAGGTGCTGCCCACACAGTGAATGTGCTGTAAATTCAGACTTTAAAGCAGAAACTCTTAATATTCTAAAGTACTAAATCCAAAATAAACTTTCTACAAGTAAATACTATGGTTTTCACAGTGTTCTGAGCTTGTAGCTCCATGTTTTAGGATGTGTCCCTCATCCAGAGGGTCTGTGGCTCTAATTTTGAGTGTCCAAAATGTACATGTCCCTCATTTCAGTGAAAAAGATTGAGAGGCATGGCTGCTTGAGGTCGAAGGAACGTGCTGGCTGGCCGCTCCCCAAGCTCCCAAGTGCAGTTCGGAGATGACTGGGAGGAGCACAACAAATGCGTCATTTAGTGGCACTGAATTGGTGTTGCGGTGCCGAGACTGGTTCCCAGCCCTGATGTGCAGTTGTAGGGACCAGGACAACATTAAGTTGGTAGACAAAGTTTTGCTGGACTCGAGAAAAAGTCAGCGCTGTCATGTGGCAAACCCCATGAATTCGTGCGGTAATCCCCTCGGACATGGCATTTTGCCAGCCACAACATGGCGCAGACCAACAAATGCTGCCACTCTAATCCCAGCATTCTGATTCTGTGCTTCTATCCTTCCAACTGAATCACCAAGGCAGGATTGCTCGGCTGCCCATTGTCCAATGAGTAGGGGTGGGCGGGGTGATAGGTGGAGTCAGCGTGCTAGACTGTGTTTATGTTTTGGTTGGTAAATGCTAGAAGGGAGGAGAGCGAACGATTACGTGGGGTGCGCGCGCAGTGGCGCTGGAAAGTTTTGCGCAAGGCGAGAAGTGCGAGGAGTTTGGGAGGGTGCGCGCGGTGCGGCCGAACCGCTGGGGATAGTTCGGAGCCCCTGGGATCACTGGGCGCTCCGCCGCCGGGACTGGTGAGAGTCAGGCCGATACTCAGAGGTGAGTTGTGTTTCTCAGATGACTTGTGTGACAAAAAACAGGCTAGAACTGTGCCGGGGTTTAGCGAAGAACATCATACGTTGGGGGCTGTACAGCCCCATTTCTTAACGACTAGGAAAACTTCATGCAAGCTAGGGCCACAGTTCTAATTCCTTAATACCAAAACAAGTGGACGACTCCCTCACGAGCGTCTCCCGGTCTCCGTGTTTCGGCTGCTAGGACCTACTCATTTGTGTTGATTTCTAGTCTCTGGATTAGCAAGTTATTGTCTAAAATGTATTGCCCATGGGGTGATTGCCTTTACCCAGTTGGTGGGTAACCTAAATCTGCGGGGCTGGGGCATTGTCTTTACCCAGCTGGTGGGTAAGCAAAATCTGTGAGGCTGGGGGCATTGCCTTTACCCAGTTGGTGGGTAACCAAAATCTCTGGGGCATTGCCTTTACCCTGTTACTAACATGCCAACAGAATAGGCCTAGCGGTCTTTTCGTGTCTGCTCGTTTGGCTAGCTCCCCACCCTGGCAGCTGACCTTGCCCCCCTTGGGCTCTCCCTTTCCAACCCAGCGTATTCCCCTGCTTTGGACTTTACTTCCACAGCCCTTCCTCTGTACCTGCCCCACCCCTCTTGAACCCCTCCACAGTCCTGCCTCCATCAGCCCCTGGGCAGTGCCCACCCTCTCCTTCGAGCACCCTGATTTCGCCTCTCCTATTTATCCCTTCATTTACTTGAAGACCTCTGTCACGTTCCTCCTGGCCCGTGTCTCTTCCAGTGTGTACATATTTAGCTCTTCGAGCCTCTCCTCTCGACCCTCTCCCAGAGTTCGGTGTCCCTCTTAAGTGTGGCCTCCAAAACTGCACGCAGTACTCGTGGTGCGGCCTCACCAAGCAGTTATACAGAGGGAGTATCACTTCCCTCCTTTTGGAGGTGATCTCCTAGCGATTCATCCAGCATCCTATTGGCCTTGGCGCTGCCTCCTGTAAGTTTCCTGAGTTGTTCATCTTGACATCTGCATCACCCCAGGTCCCTCTCAGCCATCGAGACTTGTAGCATTCCCCCCACAAAGGGTGTACACTTGTCCGGGTTTTGACTCCCAGGTGCAGTACCACATTGAACCTCAGTTTCTGCTTTCTCGATCACTTTTCCAGAGCCTCCAGGTCCCCTTAGAACCACCTCCCTCATCCACCACTGCCCCAGCTTTGAGTCATCTGCAAGAGACTCGTCTCCTCCTGATACCCTTCCTTATGTCAGAGTCGTAGATGTTGAACAGGAGGGACCCAGAGACCCGATCCCTGAGGGACCCTGCTAATGACCCTCCTTGGAGATGAGACTAACCCCCAACACCACCTCTTGGGTCCAGTCTTGGAGCCAGTTCCCTATCCATCTGATCATCTGTTTCCCCATTTCCCCAGCTTATCCAACAGGCCCCGTGATGAACCGAGTCAAACGCCTTGCTGAAGTCAAGAAAGAGGACGTCCACTGGCCTACCCAGGTCCAAGGCACTCATCACGCAGTCATAGAACTCCACAAGGTTTGTCTGACAAGAGTTTCCCGGGACGAAGCCATGCTGTCTGTCGCCCAGGCACCTTGACTTTTCTAGTCCCCCAGCCCCACCTTGACAATACCCTCCATCACCTTGCCCACCATTGATGTCAGGCTAACGGGCTTGTAGTTCCCTGCCCCATCTCTTGATCCACCCTTGTGGATAGGCACTACATGCACCACCTTCCAGTCTTGGGGCACTCGCCTCGTTCTCAGAGAGTTGGTGGGTAACCAAAATCGGTGGGGGCTGAGGGCATTGTCTTTACCCAGTTGTTGGGTTACCAAAATTGGTGGGGGCTGGGGGCATTGTCTTTACTCAGTTGGTGGGTAATCAAAATCTGGGGGCTGAGGGCATTGTCTTTACCCAGTTGGTGCATAACCAAAATCTGTGGGGGCTAGGGGCATTGTCTTTTTCCAGTTGGTGGGCAACCAGAATCTGTGGGGGCTGGGGGCATTGTCTTTATCCAGTTGTTGGTTACCTGGAATTTGTGGGGCTGGGGACATTGTCTTTAGGCAGTTGTTGGTCAGCCAAAATGTGTGGGACTGGGGCATTGTCGTTAACTTAGTAGTTAGTTAACCTAAACTTGTAGCTAACCTGACTTGGGAGTGGGGCGCTGAAACCTTGGGATAGATGGAAAGTAGGCAGACAGGTTCCCTGAACAACTATTTTTTTCTTCCTTTTCAGCAGCTGCTTTTGTTTACACTGAGATTGGGGCCTAATCAATTTTTGTCAATTTCAGTCTGGCACCACCAAGTTATATTGTATTTGTGGCCCAGGGTTTCTAGAATGACATACAATCTGTTTTAGGAAGGTGTAAACATTTTCCACTATTGAAAAAGACAACTTTTATTTCCAGACGTTTCGTAGTCTGAGACAGCCTTAGGCTGTGCCTGGTATTTTAGACTTTGTATTAAAACTCATTCACTGTGAAGTGCCATTTTGCATTAAGGTTAATTAATGATGTTTCGGACTTCTCAAAGCACTGTAGGAGGAAGAGAGTTAATTTAAAAAAAAAAAAAAAAAAAAAGTATGCAGTGGGAATGGGGTTATATGGAATGCCATGGTAGTTTAGAATGGTGTCCGAAGTTTTAGGAATACATATGGCCGTATTACATACTAACAACCAACAGAATAGACCTGATGGTCTTCGTGTCAACTCGGTAGCCAGTCCCTATTGGGCGCTCTCCCACCCCCAGCCCCTGAGAGGGTCATCTTGGCTTCAGTGTGCCCATGCACCTGTCCCACCCCTCTTGAAGCCTTCCACTGTGCCTTTCTACCAGACTCCCGGCAGTGCATTCCATGGCCCCACCACCCTCTCAGTGAAGTAATGTCTTCTATGTTCTCCCCTGTAATTTCCCTCCAGCGTCCACTCATGCCCCTGGTTGTGCCTCCTTTCTTTAGCCTGAACATTTCTTTGATTCTGCCCTGTTTATTCCTTTCACATATTTGAAGACTCCTATCATGCCCCCATCTCTCCTCTCCTCCAGTGAGTACAGCCCAAGTTCTTCCAGCCTTTCCTCATAGGTCCTTTCTCTCATGCCCTGAATCATCTTGGTTTGCCCTCCTCTGGACCCTATCCAGCAGTGCTATGTCCTTCTTAGGTGGGGTCTCAGGACTGCAGTCCTCGAGAGATGCGGCCTGACCAAGGCATTATACAGATGGAGGATCACCTCCCTCCCTCCTGGACGTAATTCCTGTGGCTGTGCAGCCCAGAATCCTGTTTGCTTTTGCCGCAGATCTTCTGCAGTTTCAGTGTTATTCATTTTGGAATCTACCATCACCCCCAGGTCCCTTTGACTCGTTGTGGCTTGCAGTGCGACCCTCCGGGTGTATACATAACCTGGGTTTCTGACCCCCAGATGCAACACCCTACACTTCCCTGGATTAAGCCCCAGTCTCCACCTCCTTGAGCACCCCTCCAGGGTATCCAGGTCCCTCTGGACTGTCTCTCTCGCTTCGTCCTCGTCTGCTAGTGCTCCCAGTTTTTGATTCATCCGCAAAGGGGCTCATCCTACTCCTAACCCCCTTCCCATACCTGAGGAATAGGCATTGAACAGGGTACTAGCCCCAGTAATGAACCTTGGGGACCCCACTGAACCTTCCTAGGGAGGAGACTATCCCACCAACCACTACCCTCTGTGTTGCCCCTGTTAGCCAATTTTCTACCCATCTAAGCAACTGTCATCCCACCCCCAGCTTTAACTATCCGATGTTTGGTACTGAGTCAAACTCCTTACTGAAATCCAGGTATAGGACGTCCACCGGTCTTTGTCGGTCCAGGGTCCCCATCACCCAGTCATAAAAATCTATGAGGCTGGTCTGACACGATCTCCCCGGGACAGAACCATACTGTTTGTCATCCAGATTCCCCAACCTTTTCAGTTGCCTCCCGAGTTTTTCCATTAGTTTGCCTACCACAGACATTTGGCTGACAGGCCTATCATTTCCCATCTCCTCGCTAGACTCCCCCTTTGTGGATAGGCACCATGAGCTACTCTCCAGTCTTGAGGCACCCATCCTGTTTGCAGAGGCGTTGAAGAGTGCAGCTAGTGGAGCTGCTAATTCGTCTGCCAGTTCCTTCATAACCCTCGGATGCAGCCCATCTGGTCCGGTGCCTTATCAGTTTTTGCATCCGAAGGGCCTCCTCGCCCTGTCCTCTGTGATGTTTTTTTTTTTCCTCCCAATCCACCCCTCAATTAATCACCCATTCCCTTCTAGGTCTGGCCCACTTGGTACCCCAGCCCCTTCCGGTCCTCTCGACTCCATCTGACCTCTCTGCTCTGTCTCCCCCACCCTCCCTTCATCCTGAATGGATACCTTGTCTCCCTCCATAAATATCGAGGCAAAGTACTCATTTAGTACCTCTGCCTGATTTCCTCCGCCTCCTGGGCCCATCCTTCCTCAGTCTTAATCTTGGAGATCTGTGCTCTCCCTTTTCTCTTCTCCCTGTGTATCTATAGAATCCCTTTCACCCTTGGATATCCCTATACAGTTTTGCTCCATCCTTGCCTTGGCTCCCTCACCATTCTGGTGACCCTCCTTGCTGTCAACTTGTAGTCGCCTCTCCTAACCCCCCGCCCGGAGTGCTTAAAATGTGCATAGGCAGCCTTTTTATCCCTCAACATCTTGCACCTCCCTGGTCCACCAGTATGGCTTGTTGGCTTTACCATTCTTATGCCTTACCCTTGCACATGAGCTAGTAGCGCCCTGCACCCTTTCTTAATGGTCTCCACAAGCTACCATCATCCATGTCTGGCCTAATCTTGTCCAGATTACCTAGAATCCTGCCCATGCCCACGAAGTCCACCCCCTGAAGTCCACTACTACTGTATTAACACGGTTATTCCTCCCATCGACACAGCAGAAACCAGACCATGGCATGGTCACCATCTGCCAGTGGGCTACACACCTCCAGACCCCATATCTGGTCACTGTCTGCAAGGACAACGTCCAGTATCCTCCTCTCCCTAGTAGGTTCCCCATGTGCTGGACCAGGAAGGCATCCTGAAACACATCCATCAGTCTCTGCTCCCTGGACACCGCTGATGTCATAGTGTCCCGGTCTGCTTCAAGCATATTAAGGTCCCCCATGACCACCACCCTACCCTTTCCATGGTCACAGTGCCCCCTGATGTTCTCAACTAATTTTTCCTCCAGGGCCTTATCCATCTCAGGGGTCTGTACACCATCCCTATTTTCCATCTTTTACTTCCCTCGTTTGCAGGGTTACCCAAATTGCTTCCACCCACCCCGTCAGCTCCTCCATCCACTAACCACTGTTCCATTTTTGACTATCAGTGCTACACCCCTCCTCTACCCTCTTCTCTATCCATCCTGAATATTGTGTATCCCTCAAGTTTAGGTCCCAGTCATTCTTCTGGGTGGCCCATGTCTCAGTAATTGCCACCACATCCGCTGATTCCTCAGCCAGCATCGCATGGAGCTCAGGCATTTTGTTGCCCATGCTTTGGCGTTGCTCAGGACCATCCTCCACCCCATCCCCCAATTGTCTTTGCCCGCGCAATCCCTATTCTCCCTTTCTTCAACAGCTCTGGCTGTATATATGGCTGCCTGCCCCTGAACAAGGCTGCTCAGCTCACCCATGGTCAGCCGGCACTCAGCCAGCCACCGACCAAGATCAGGACACCCACCTGCAGCTCCTTGGAAGCTGCCTGCCCCTGAACAGGGCTGCTCAGCCGGCACTCAGCCAGCCACCCACCAAGATCAGGACACCCACCTGCAGCTCCTTGGAAGCTGCCTGCCCCTGAACAGGGCTGCTCAGCTCACCCACGTCAGCCGGCACTCAGCCAGCCACCGACCAAGATCAGGACACCCACCTGCCGCTCCTTGGAAGCTGCCTGCCCCTGAACAGGGCTGCTCAGCTCACCCACGGTCAGCCGGCACTCAGCCAGCCACCGACCAAGATCAGGACACCCACCTGCAGCTCCTTGGAAGCTGCCTGCCCCTGAACAGGGCTGCTCAGCTCACCCACGGTCAGCCGGCACTCAGCCAGCCACTGACCAAGATCAGGACACCCACCTGCAGCTCCTTGGAAGCTGCCTGCCCCTGAACAGGGCTGCTCAGCTCACCCACGGTCAGCCGGCACTCAGCCAGCCACCGACCAAGATCAGGACACCCACCTGCAGCTCCTTGGAAGCTGCCTGCCCCTGAACAGGGCTGCTCAGCTCACCCACGGTCAGCCGGCACTCAGCCAGCCACCGACCAAGATCAGGACACCCACCTGCAGCTCCTTGGAAGCTGCCTGCCCCTGAACAGGGCTGCTCAGCTCACCCACGGTCAGCCGGCACTCAGCCAGCCACCGACCAAGATCAGCACACCCACCTGCAGCTCCTTGGAAGGTACGGGACAGCGCAGCCAATCGAAACACGGGTGCTTCCAGCAAACCCACTCTGATTGGCCAGGACTTTTCCCCTGCTATAGACACCTGGCACTTTGTTAGATTTTCAATAGAGCTAAGCACATTTTAACTGTGTTATTAGAAGTTTTTCAACTGTATTAGCTGGATTGTAATTTCTACTACTGTTTTAAAGTGCTTACACCTCTTCTGTCTGACTGCTATTCCTGCAGCGCCCCACCCCCAATCCAAGCACTCTGCCTTGGCTCCGATAAGTCTAACTACCCTTTTGGCTAGTTTTCCATTAGCAGGTTATACAGACCTGCCACTAGAGGATTCTTGGTCTTCTACATAAATCACTGTACTCACTCGTTGGCAATATGGCCTGCATTATCATTTTGTGGCCTCACAGCCGATTGGTCCCTTACTCCATTCACTTGCATTGCTTGATTTTTCATGGCAAAAGCTGTTGTTGGGTTAAGTTTAATTTGTAAATCCTGCCAAAAGAGCTGTTTTCATGTACTTGTGAAATCCTTGGGGCTTTTTGTTAAGTGTAACTGTGGTTAAGTGATTACAGCATCCTGTTGTTAACTTAAAGTGGCCCAGCCCCCCCACAGGCTTTTGTTGTGATAATCTAAGTCTGAATTGCCCAGCAGAAACGCTTGTTCCTGCCTAAATATTAACTCCTGTGCCATCCTCTGTCTCTTCCCAGTCGAAGCTCCCTGTTGGAAGCCCTTGCTAGAGCCAGGGCTGCCACGCTTCTGCCAGCGGTGGGCAGCAACCGCCTAGTCAGCCTCTAGGGACCAGAAAACCGAGGACAGCCAGGAAGGTACAGGAAAGCTGCAAAATTTATGCCCACCCGCCCTGACCCTCCTCGGATGTTATTTTTATAGGCATTTTCCGCCAAATTACAATTCCTGCCCCAACGCCACACTATCCAGTAATCTGTCTCATTGCCACTGCTGTACTGCCAAATCAGCAAACCTTCCTTATTGTTCTCCTGCTACTACACTGTTGTTTCCTAGTTCCATTTAATCATCAACATTGCTTTCATAATGGGGATCCTTTGGATACTCCTGGCTATGTTCTTCATGTTGTTCAGGAAAAAGACATCCTCCCTGCCACTGTCACACTGAAAAGTGCATCCCACCTTCCTAGTCTCGCTATTTCACCATTATTAAAGAAGGACGGATCCTTATCTATGCACTACCTATGCCACAATTTAACCAGTGGGGTAACCTCCATGTAGGGGCCGCAAATTGCTCTATCAACATATCGCTCGGTACCCCATTATTGGGTATACAGTTCCCATTATGCCTGACCACCAGATTGCTATGAGTGTATTGGCACAAACCATAACCCTGACTGGCTTATCTTAAAACAGAAGCCCTGAATAGAAAAGGAGGACCAAAGATAGTCTCCTCATTTTCTCTCTTGAAGCCCTTATGAAACTTTTAATTTTTTTCCTGATCTGTGTTGGAAATGTGAAATTAACCCTGACCTCCACAGTGCATTACCTCACCAGCAGACTTAGCCTTGACCAAAGGTCTAAGCTTTCTACATATCAATGCCTGCAGTCTGCTAAAAAGCTCACGTTGATACAATCCTGGGTTGCCCATACTTTGCCAGACTTTCTTGTGGTATCAGAGACATGGCTCAGACCCGCCACAGCAGACAGAGACATAAACTTACCCAATTATCAAATATTCAGAGCGGATCGCCAGGCAAGGGGTGGGGAGTTATATATGTCAAATCCAATATATCTGTAACTTGCTTAGATGCAACATCTATGCCCAAAAGAATCGAATGTCTATCCCTCAAAGTGGCTGTCTCAACACTGCAGCATTCGGCTAGTTGGCTGCTACAGGCCTCCTTCAGCGGATCATAAGCTTCTAGCCCACCTGGGGAATCAAATCAAGATGGATACTGAAGAGACCATAATCCTAGGTGATCTAAACCTTAATTGGCTATCCAAGGCCGCGGCTCCTTTAGTATTATTTTGTGATACATATGGTTTTTCACACCTTGTATATGAACCAACAAGAATCAACAAAAAAAATCTGACCAACAGCACATTACTTGACATCATGCTGGTGAACAAACCCCACCTCTTCACGCACGCTGGAGTGCTGTTCAGTGACATAAGTGACCACTGCCTTATTGCTGGAATAAGGTCATCCGGTAAACTAACACCTCCAGCTAAATTCCTACTGAGGAGATCCAAGAAAACTTTCAACTCTGAGGCATATCTTCATGATCTAAATCACTCTACAAGATGGCAAGAGTTCTACCTAGCAGACTCAGTGGAAAAGCTCATCAGGTGTTAAATAGCATAATACTAGATGCCCTTAACACTCATGCAAATTACTAGAGTTCGAATTAAAACAAATCTTGTCGTTGGTTTCACCTGACCTTAAATCAGCCCTGCTTGAGAGAGAGAAGCTTTGGAAAAGGCAAGGAAGACTAAGAACCCAAATGACTGGTTGATATTTAAGAAAGCCAGGAATAGCTGTACCAAGAAAGTACGGGATGCTAAGGCTGCCTACTACATGGCTGAACTCGACTCTCATACCACAGTCCTGCCAGGTTCTGGAGCACTATTAAGGGCATAACGGGACAAGATCCTAGCACTTCACTACCAGCTCAAATGCACCACAACAAGGTGACAATCTTGGACAGAATGGAAATACTGGATGCATTCAATAATCATTTTACAACCGCTGGCCTTGCATTTGATACCTCTCCAGCCAATCTGCTACGTGCTCAGTTAAGCTCCCAGTATACAGGATCTCAGTTAGCTGAATCCTCCTTCTCCTTCAAACCGATTCTGTTGAAACAAGTGGGAGGATCTAATCTCGCAGATGGATATAAAAAAAAAAGTGCAGGTGTTGACTCCTTGACCCTACTTTCTAAAGATTGCAATGCATGCACTTGCAGTTCCTTTAACACACCTTTTAACTTGTCCTTAAAATCTGGTTCTATTCCTGCAACTGGAAACCAGCCCAAGTTTTCCTCTACTGAAATCAGGGGACCCCATGGACCTTAACAACTATAGGCCAATCTCTATCCTTCCAGTACTATCTAAGCTGCTAGAAAACTGGTAAGCATCCAATTAGAGATTACCTTGAAGAATCTAATCTTTTAAATCCAGCACAATCTGGGTTTCGGTCTAAGCATAGTACTATTTCTGCACTGGCTAAAGTTACAAACGATTGGCAAACCGAACTGGATAAAAGAATACGTTTGTGCTGTATTCCTTGATCTAAGCAAGGCATTTGATACGGTGGACCATGAGCTGCTACTCCTTCCTTGCACTCCATAGGCTTGGATCCATCCTCCTTACATGGTTCAGGTGTTACCTAACAGGAGGAACACAGCAAGTGAAAGCTGAAGGAGACCTATCTCCACTAAAACCACTTCTAAGACGAGTTCCACAAGGATCTATCCTGGGCCTATCCTTTTACGCCATTTATATTAACAGTGTTGATTGAATCTTACCAAAGCCACTGTACACTTGTTCTAGATGAAACTGTTTTATATGTCAGCAACCCATCGCTTGCTACAGCTTGTGAAGTTCTACAAACAGAATTCTCTATACTACAACATCAATTATTGGAAAAAAAGCTTCTTTTAAATGCAAAGAAAACAAAAGCAATGTTTTTCTCCACCCAAAGCCATACAAATCCCTCATTACTAAACAACCTCCCCCAGCTATCCACTATCCTTGGTGAAAGCCTTGATTATGTAGAAAAATTCAAGTATTTTGGGGTGTGGATAGATAGCAAACTGACTACACAGTTCATATTGAAGAACTTTTAAAAGCTTGCCAGAGACTTGGTCTATTTTTTAGAATAAGGCACTTTCTAAACAGAGATTCCAAATGAGGTTGGTCCAGGCCACATTTCTCTCAGTAATTGACTATGCAGACTTCCTCTGTAGTCACTGCCCTATCTCCTACCTATGCAAATTGGATACACTATACCACAGAACTCTGAGGTTCATAACAGATCTACCATTTAACACTCACCATTGCTCTCTCTATGCAGCAGTCGGTTGGACATCTCTACATCTCAGAAGAAACAGAAATGCTGCAGTGTGGACATACAGAATTTTAACTAAGATGCTTCCAAACTATATATTACTAAGATGCTTCCAAACTATATATTAGACTGCTTCGCACAGGCCACAGCTGGCACCTACGCCCTTAGAAGCTACAACTTCATTATGCTCAAAGTGCCTAAAGTCAACACCTGGCATGGGAGATCTGCTATCAGCTATAATCTAGCTATATCATGGAACACGATTCAAAAGTCCTTGAAGCTGATCAACGGGTATCCTTAGCATCCTTCAAGCATCTATACCTAAGTCTCTTCCTGAAAATGCAATTGCTTCCACAAGTTCTAGTTTATTCGCAGTTCTTTCCTTCCCTCTCAGGCTGCCATCATATCATGGCAATTCACTTCCCTAGAATTCATCTCCACAGATACCTCACCCCTGGCTATAATCTTCTCCCATTAACTCCAGGCTCCTACCTTAGCCCTTATCACTGCCTTCACCTCCCAGTTCTAGCACCATTCCCTGCTCTAGTCATGCTGCACCTTCCTACCATGTCACTTGTCTCAGTCTATGACCACCTCTTTCAGTCATCCAATCACTATTTCTCTTTGTCCACATTGACTTCCCTTGGATCTTTGGAATCTTGGGTATATCATGTTGAATGTATGCCATGTTTACTGCCAATGTTGATATGTATATACTGGTTTAACTAGAGTGCATCTCATATGTTCCTACCATATCCTGTTATGTTTAAACAATTTCTGTTCTTGATTTTTGTATATAAGTGTTTTAATTATTCATGTACATATACCAATTATTGAACCTTGATTACTGTATATAAGTATATACGTGTTTTAAATCTTCCTATACATGTACCAATTATTGAACCTTGACCGTATCAGGTCCATCTTGCAAATGAGCTGTGCTCAATGATGTTCGCCTGAATAAATAAAGATATATTTGATTGATTGATATATTTTGCAGTCACCTGCCCTCTTTTCGCACCCTAGACCTGGAACCTCGAGCAGCCCTCCTGGTTCCATTCCTTCACTATCCCTCCCCTTTACAAGTTTAAACCCCACCTCTCGACTATGAATCCAGCGAGTTTTAGTTTCAAGATCTCCCTTTCCTCTGAGTTGAGATGTATCCTATCTCTGGCATATAACCCCTTGTCCTCCCATGTGTCCCCCCAGTCCCCCACCAGCCCATACCGTTCTGCCCTGCACCTGTCCCTGAGCCACTGGTTCACCCCTCTGAGTTTATGCTTGGTCTCCCCGGACACCCTAGGTACTGGTACAATCTCTGAGAAGGAGATTGAGCTTCCTATAGAGTGGCAGACCCAACATTATAAAGTTTTGTGGTCCATGTAGACCATCTGTTAAACCAGGACATCCTATGTTTTATCCCATCACAGCCTCAGGGTCACTATGTAGCCTTGACAGAGGCACTTGATCTCTATGTGCTTCAGTTCCCCAACTGTAAAATTAAGAAGAAGAAGCAAGGGGGTACTGTGGAGCCAGAGTAGCTGCAGCAACTTTTACAGCTTACACATCGTGAGGAGGAAATCTACTTAATCTTCTATTTAGAAACTTCCCACAGGTTTTTGACCTCACCACTGTGAAGAGCGACCTAAATCTGTCAAGATGGGCAATCCCAAGAAAGACAAGATGCGGTAAATGTAAGGAATAGCAGGACTTGGGAGAGCAGAAGATGCCACGTTAACAAGAACGGCCAGACGCAGGAGAAACTATTAATACCTTGGACCATAAACTTTTAACTTTGATAGCCTCAGTTTCCACACTTAATCAGAAAGTAGACGATTTTAACACCCGTGTCTTAATTGTGGAGAAAGCAGTAGATGGGCTTAAAGATGACTTTAAAGAGGTCCGTAAGCAGGCTGAGGCCTCGACCGGAGCGACCACCCTGCTCATTAAAGAAACCTAGCACCTTCAGGCACGTTTGGAAGCACTTGAAAATCAAGCTCGAGGGGCTAATGTCCAGATTGTAGATTTTCCCGAGGGCTCGGAGGGGGATCACCCAGTCCTGAACATGCAAGAATGGTTAACTGAAAAGTTAAATCCAGAAGCCCCAGCAAATACCTGGGAAATACAAAAAATTTATCGAGTTGCACCATGTGGTCGCTCACAAAATGCGGAGGATCCCCGTACCGTAATATTGGTTACCTCAGGTGTTGCGGCCGAGACAAAATCCTTAAACATGCCCGTAGAGCAGCTCCACTGTATCAAGGGATTCCCAAGTACAGATTTCCCGACATCAGCTACATAGCAGGCAGCGAAGAAAAAGTTTGATGGTGTGAGGCGAGCCTTGAGGAGCTGGAGTACCGCACAATCATCTTCCCAGTCAGGCTTCAGATCGTACATCAGAGCAGGGTCTAACTATTTTCAGATCCCATTGAGGCTGGCAAGTGGACAGATAGGAGGGCTGCTGAATCGCGAAGGAGAACCGAAGGGTCGGATGAAGAGGACGACGAGGCAAAAACGTGAAGGATTAATGTGGGGACATTGGACATTCTAATTTTCGGTAACGCCATTACAATTTCACCCAACAGACTATAAATAAATCGGAGTAACCTGTTCAATTGTTTGTTTGACTTTGCGTAAAAAAAAAAAACATTATCAGTCCTCTCTGATTGAGGCTTTTACGTTTGTTAGGAATCTGAACAGGCTTTGTATTTTTCGTTCTGTTTTTAATATGGAAGGGAATTAAAATTAAGTCCAATACTGTTAAGTTCTTAAAGGCGTAAGTAGATGTTTATAGATGTCTGTTTTCTCTTAATGTAGTACAATGCTTAGCTGCAAATCAGTTTATTGTAGTATTCTGTTTTATCATTTAGGTTTGGAACATGGCACAAATAGCCCTTATTGTAGGGGAGCTCTGCTCGTTTTGGACTGAGTTGCTGGACAGTTAACATTTAAGCCATGTGCTCCTGGGTTCTTCAAACAGCACATATTAGAAGTTTTATCTTATAATTATATTATACAAGATTAGATATTTCCTTATGATGTACCACTGTAGTTGATGCATAATATTCCTCTGATTTAAGGAGAAAGGTGTTCTTTTCCAAAAGGTAATGTTATCACTATTTTGGACTGTCTGCTACATGATTTTTGTCTATGTACAATATAAAATAAAAAAAGTGTATATATAAAAAAAAAAAAGGGAAGAAGAAGCAAAGAGCCACTGAAAATGAGATGCTGCATCTCAGTTGGACTTTAGTGCAAATTTGAAGAAAAGAATGTGTCTAGTTGACATTTCCATTCGGAGAGTGCATAGCTATATAGGCAGAGCCTCACAGTTTCACTACATAGTTGCCTGTTTGTGGGCTGAGTAGATTATTTTTTTCATTTTTTATTTTGATCTCCATCGCCGGTCACACTGGTGTATTAGTGGCCCCTCTCTACTGATGCATTGGGGGTGTGTGTTTATTTTTTAATCTGTGGTATCTGTTGACCTCCATGGGGGCACTTGGTTATTAAAGGTCACTTGCTGATCTCTGCTCTTCGCTTGAGTCCTTAGTCAGAAATGGCTCACCTGATTCCTCCAGTTGCATGGGAGTCAAGACCCAGTTGCTTGTGGCCAGCTGTTTGGGGACCGAGAAGCATCAGCACATCATTTGCATCCCAGCCTCCACCCCTGTGTTTTGGGGAAAAGCTTGCAGCTCTTTTGTATTCAGCATAAAGAGGTGCAGGTTAATATTGGCACAGTAAGTGGTCATTGGTGAACACTTTTGCATCACGAAATTGGCACTGTGCCGTGAGGTCTCCAATTCTTTAATCTTAGTACAACCCTCGTACAAGGATGCGAAGTATATACTCTTCAGCAGGAAATAAAGGTCACAGCAGACCAGCATGCTGGCAAAATCTAAAACAGTAAGAAGACACTATCATTCCATGGGTAATGCAAGTTAAGTTTGATTTATGATACAGAGTTCCAGTTCAGAGTTGCAAGCTGTGTATCTTGTTGAATGTTGGGCTCCTGTCACACTTAGCAGGACCATTGCAAATCTGCAAAGAGGAATATGGGGTGTCATGATGACTTTTTTTTTTTTTTTGATAACTACAGTAATTTTTTTTTTATACTATTTTCACCAAGGAAAATGGAGTGCTGCAGCATACATGGAGGAGACAGTATGCGGGGGACGTTACACTGGTGGGTCTGGGGAGAGGGAGGCATCACTGGCAGGATGGGGAAGGCTAAGCAGGGAAGAGTAGCGGAAGTGGAAATCACAGCAGAGAGAGTGAGGAAGCCCTCAGGTCCCTTAAGACTGAGAAAGCACCGGGCCAGATAAATTACATCCCAGAGTGCTGAAGGAACTTGCAGATGTCGGTGGCGAAACCCTAGCGGAGCTTTC
The DNA here is from genome assembly GCA_016271365.2 of Neoceratodus forsteri. Lineage (NCBI taxonomy): Eukaryota > Metazoa > Chordata > Ceratodontiformes > Ceratodontidae > Neoceratodus > Neoceratodus forsteri. Next base: position 19,423,178 of record JADMNL010000039.1, on the reverse strand, counting down.
ACCATCTCTCTGAGGACAGGGTGGGTGCCCTGGACTGGAAGGTGGCGCATATAGTGCTTGTCCACAAGGGAGGTGGCGGGAACCACGGGCCTGTCAGCCTGATATCGGTGGTGGGCAAGGTGATGGAGGGCATTGTCGGCGAGAGGCTGGGGGGACCTGGAAAAGTCAGGGTGCCTGGATGATAGACAGCATGGATTCATTCTGGGGAACTCGTGTCAGACAAACCTTGTCAAGTTCTGTGACTGGGTGACGAGTGCCTTGGACCTGGGTAGACCAGTGGACGTCCTATTTCTAGACTTCAGCAAGGCATTTGACTCTGTTCCTCACGAGGGCCTGTTGGATAAGCTGGGAGAAATGGGAGTGGGGAATCAGATGGATAGGCAGTTGGCTCCAGGACCAGACCCAGAGGGTCGTAGTTGGCGAGATAGTCTCATCCCCAAGGAGGGTCATTAGTGGGGTCCCACAGGGATCAGTCCTTGGGGCCCTCCTGTTCAATGCCTACGTCTCAGACATAAGGACAGGTATCAGGAGTGAGATGAGACTCTTTGCGGATGACTCAAAACTGGGGGCGGTGGTGGATGGGAAGGAGGGGAGGGTGGCCCTACAGAGGGACCTGGAGGCTCTGGAAAGATGGTCTAGAAAGTGGAAGCTGAGATTCAATGCAGGGAAATGCAAGGTACTGCACCTGGGCGCCAGAAACCCGGCAAGAGTGTACACCCGGGGAATGCTACAAGTGTCCTCGATGGCTGAGAGGGACCTGGGGTGGTGCTGGATGTCAAGATGAACAACTCGGAGATGTGAAGAGGGCAGTAGCCAAGACCAACAGAATGCTGGGATGCATCGCTAGGGGATCACCTCCAGAAGGAGGGAAGTGATACTCCCTCTGTATAACTGCTTGGTGAGGCCACATCAGTACTGCATGCAGTTTTGGAGGCCACACTTAAAGAGGGACATTGAACTCCTGGAGAGGGTCCAGAGGAGGCAACCAAAATGATTTGGGGCTTGGGGACAGGACCTATGAGGAGGCTGCAAGAGCTAAATATGTACACATTGGAAGAGAGAAGGGACGGGGGACATGATAGAGGTCTTCAGGTACATGAAGGGGTCAAATAGGGAGGAACAGTTAGGGTGCTTGAAGGAAGGAGGAGGGCCACTAGAGGGCATGGGTGGAAGCTGGAGGGGGGGGAGATTCAGGGAGAAAGGAGGCGCTACTTCACTGAGAGGGTGGTGGAGCCATGGAATGTGCTGCCTAGGGGGCTGGTGGAGGCAGAGACAGTGGAGGGTTGGGACAGGTACAGGGGAAGGGTTCTGGAAGCAGAATCCAGTGCAGCGAGAATATCTGGAACTGGGAAGGGAGAAGCCAGAGAGTCTGGGGGAGCAGCAAGTTCAGCTCCCAGGGTTGGGGCTGACCAAACGAGCAGACGCGAAAGACTATTAGGCCTATTCTGCTGACATTTTAGTATGTTAGTACTATATTGTACTAAAAAAAAACAAAAGGATTGCTCCAGAGTTGCCATGCCTGGTAATTTATCTATTTGTTTATTTTTGTCGTCATTTTTTTTTTTTTTTTCCGTATACCAGGAAGGCACGCTAAGCTGTAAATGCTTGTTTACAGGTGTGTGGGATGGGTTACATGGACCTGTTTTATTCACTGGGAATGTTGGGCATGACACTGGGAAATGCCCTTGCTCTTCTTTGGTAAATGCCATAGGACAAAGACCAGAGATGGGCAGAAGGGACCTCAGTTTAATGTCTGCTCTGAAGGACTCCACCTCAACAGTGCAGCCACCCCTCTTGTACTGCACTGCAGTGTCGGTTATGGCTGTTACCCCAAGTGCCTGGTGTGAGGCTAGAACTCACAACCTTACAATCCTTTGGCCCCAGAGGTCAGCATCCTACTTACTAATTTTTTTTTTATTTTATTTTAGTCTTTGGTAACCGGGTAAGGCCCACTAGACACAAGTACCTGTTTTCAAGGGTGACCAGGGAGTACCGGACGGTTAAGTGACTTGCTCAGTCACAGTATGCAAGTGGAGGTTGTGAGAATCAAACTCAGGTCTGGTCTGCTGGATGTACCAAGCTCGTTCACACCTCATTCCTCTAACCTCTAGGCTATACTGCCAGCCGATCCTCTGACACTGAGTCAACACAGACAACAATTAGAAAAACTGGCACTTTTGGGGCTTATTTCTCATCAGACCTGTCTCCCACCTTGTAAGCGTTAACAACCTGCACTTGCCAGAAATCGATTTATCTCGCTGAAGGAGGGGCTTCTCGGGCACCCAGTGTATAGAAAAGCAGATGCCTCACTCAGCTAGGCCCTCCAAGCATCAACAACGTCTCAAGGTGGCATCCGCCAATCCTTTCGGCCTAAGCCACTCTGTCCGGAGCCCCAGTTTTAGAATTTGCATTCCTATGGACCCAGAGAGGAACAGGCTTATGTTTCATCAGTTAGAGTTCTTGGGGTTGGTTTTGGTATGCAGCAGGCGTATAACAGGAGGTGGTCAGGTGCATCTGTTGCACCATGTTTCTTCTAACCTCTGCTCGCTGCAACCTCTGGCTTGGGGCCTGGCAGGCAGTCACCCCTGTAAGAGCCACTTGGTTACCGTACCCAGTGAAGGTAATCTACTGTTTGGCTCAGCCATGAAGGAGGCAGTGAAGGATTTGGGAGGCTGGCCAAGGTACATATGCCTCTTCAAGAGGCGGTGGCCAATCTTCAGGCCTTAGAGGTTTTCTGCATTATCCAGGGTTAACACTAACTTCTTTGGGTGGGAAACAAGAACTTGCTATCCAGGCACATCCTCCAGTAGGAGGCAGGTTTTAGTAAACTCTCCATGAATGGGGCCCAAACCGAGTTGGACAGAGGGTCACAGACAATACCAGCATGGGTTACCTATGCCCAAGCCCCCCACCCCTTCACTGGCCACCCATCTAAAAGACAGACAATGCTACAGGCCATTACAGATTTTCAGCATTTGGAGTTTTTTTCTTCCCTTTTTTCATGTGCCAAAATGCACAGGGGTACTCGGGCCAGTCCTAGATCTCAAATTCTCGAACAGTTTGTTCGCAGCTGTCCCTTCTAAAGGGGGATTTTTCCCAGTACCCATGAATCTGCAAGATTCCTATTTGCATATTCCCACCCAGTAATGGCACACACTTTATCCATGGTTTAGAGTGGGAGAGTAATACTTCCGATTCAGACTCTGCCATCATGGTCTTCCTCAGACCCACATTGTGGTCTTCTCACAGCTCAACCAAGCATTACAGGCAGTGGCAGAGGTAGTCAGGTCCCCTATGGCATGTGGTTTTCCCATCAACTGGAGAAAGAGCTCCTAATTCCAAACCAGACCTTGATCCTCCTGGGGGACTGCATCATGACTGAGGTCCCCGAAAACCTAGATTTTGGGGTCTGTAATGCTCATTCAGGAGTTTTGCAGTTCCTCAGCTACCTGTATTTTTTTTTTTCACACAGCTCATTAAGGCGGATTAAGCCCTTCCTCCAGGGGTGGTCCCAAGCGAGGTCAGGGGTTATGAAGGGCCTCAAGTTAGCCATCCGCTACTTAACATACCTAAATTTGCCAGCAGATAAAGGCCTAGAGGTCTTTCAAGTTCATACCGAATGTGCAGCTAGCACCCCTTATCCTGCAGCTGCCCCACCCTTCCCGTTCATTAACCCTCCCCCTTGTCCTGTCCCATCCTTTTGAAGCAGTCCACTGTTCTACTGGATACCACTTCTGCAGGTAATGCATTCCACCCAGCCACCACCCTCTCTCTTTTTTTTTTTTTTAAACACAAAGTGTCTCATCTCCTTCCTGAACCTTCCTCCCTCAGTCTCATATCATGGCCCTTGGTGTCCCTCCCCTCCTTACTTCAAACAGCCCCTCTGTACCTGTCTTGTTTATTCCTTTCATGTATTTAAAGGTTTTCAATCATGTCTTCCCCGTCCCTCCTGTCCTCCAGTGAGTACATGTTCAACTCCTCAACCTCCTCTCATATAAGTCCCCAGCCCCTTGACCATCTTTGTCGCCTGCAGCTACACCCCTCCAGTAACTTAATGTCCCTCTTCGAATCTGAGCCAGTACTGCATAGTACTCCAGATGCAGTCTAACTAATGACCTATACAGTGGCAGAATCACCTTCTCCCTCCTCGATGATATACCTCTTGCAATACAACCCAGCATTTTGTTGGCCTTTGCAGCTGCCTTCCTACATTTTGCTGAGTTGTTCACTGACCTGTAATGAGCACCCCAGATCCTCTCCTCCTCTGTCTGGGCTAGCTGCACTCCCCCAGCTGGTAACTCCTCCTGGGTTCTTCATCCCAAAATGCAGCACCTTGCACTTTTTGGCATTAAACCCCAGTTGCCAGGTGTCTGACCAGGTTTTAAGCTTTGCCAGATCATCCTGCAACTCCTGCCATCCCCCTAGGTCATCCACCACCGCTCCTACCTTGGTATCATCAGCAAACAGACTCTTGCTCTTAATGTCCCATGATATGTCTGCAATGAATATCCCAAACAACACTGGTCCCAACACGAGCCCTGTGGAACACAGCTCGTCCACTACCCTTAGGTGTGAGGCTCCCCCACCACCACCACCCTCTGTTGCCTTCCCTGAAGCCAGTTCCCTACCCATCTCACCAGCTTTGCACCCGCCCTGTGCCTACTAACTACTTCCCAGCCTTCCATGCGGCACCGAGTCTAATGCCTTACTCAAGTCCAGATACAGGACATCCACTGCATGGCGCCTGTCCAGTTGCCTAGTTACCCAGTCATAGAACTCCAACAGGTTGGTTTGGCAGGATCTGCCCCATATGAAGCCATGCTGTCTGCTGTCCTGTAGTCCTTTGGCCTCTAGGAGGGCCACCAGCCTCTCCTTCAGGATAGTCTCCATTAGCTTACCCATGATGGATGTGAGGCTCACTGGTCTGTAGTTTCCCGGTTCATCTTTGGGGCCAGTCTTGTGGAGGGCACCACATGAGCCATCCTCCAGTCCTGAGGTACACCCCAATGTAGTGAGGCATTAAATAGGTCTGCCAAAGGTTCTGCAAGGACCTCTGCCAGCTCCTTCAGTACTGTGGGTGGATGCCATCTGGGCCTGGCACCTTGTCCACTCTCAGTGCCTTCAAACCCTCCTGAACTCTGCCCTCCATGATTTCCCCATCTGTCACCCTTCTCTCCCCCTCTCCCGTTTCTGCCATTTCTTCCCCTTGGGTGTGTCACCCCCTCTTCTTTTAGTAAATACTGAGTAGAAATTGCTCATTTAGTGCTTCTGCCTTGTCACCCTCTTCCACCCAACCCTCCTCCTTACTATGTGGCCCTTACAACTCCTTTTCTCCTGATGTACCTAAAGAAGTTCTTCTCCCCTTCTTAATGCCTTGTGCCAGCCTGAGTTCCGCAGATGCTTTGGCTCCCCTGCCCTTGTCACCTCCTTCGATTCTGTCAAGTATTCCTCCCTGTCCTCCCCCTCCCTGTTTTCTTGTACTTCCTAAAGGCAGTTCTTTTTCTCCTTACCTTTTCCATGACCTCCTTGCTCAACCAGCTCGGTTTCTTAGCCCTAGCCTTCTTGCTCTGGGCCTTGCAGCAGGTTTTGGTTGCTTCCACTATCCCCAGCTTTATAAGCTCCCACCTCTGGTTAGTGTTCATACTGGACTGAATTCTGGCCAGGTACCCTTTTACCACTTTCCCCATCCTCCCAAAATCGGCCCTCCTGAAGTCCAGCACTCTTGTGCCCGATTCCACTCCTTCCTTGCCCATATCCAGTGTGAGCCATACTGAGTGGTGGTCACTCCCTGACAGCAGTTCCTCCACTGTAAGTTCTCTCACAAAGTCCCCATTGGCCAGCACAAGGTCAAGGGTATTTCCTAACCTGGTTGGTTCACTGACCATTTGCAGCAGGAAGCTGTCCTGGAAGGCATCCAGCAGTACCTGCTCCCTTCTGTTCCTGGTTGTTTGGGTACTCCAGTCCACTCCTGGCATGTTGAAGTCCCCACAATCACCACACTACCCTTCTCATGGTCCTCCTGATCTGTTCTGCTAGTTCCCTGTCTAACTCCTCTGTGTGAGATGGCGGCCTGTACACCACTCCCATTCTAAGAATCCTGGATTTGCATCCAAAGTGACTCTGTACTGTCCTCCTCTCCTTCCTCCCTTGCACACTTCAGTCCTTACTTCACATAGTGCCACACCCTCCTTTCCCAATCACCTGTCCCTACGAAATAACCTGTATCCTGGTACAGACAGGTCCCAGTCATTGTATTGGGTAGCCCATGTTTCTGTGATGGCTGCAATGTCCACCTGTCCCTCTGCCACGAACACCTGTAACTGTGCAGTTTCCTCCCAAGGCTCTAGCATTAAGGGTAACCACCTTCCACCCCCATCCTCCTCCTTTCCTAGCATCACCAATAGTACTTGCCATTTGTCCTTTTCACTGTTATGGGGGTAAGCTCATATGGTTTCCCAGCCTGTGGTCTCTGCATATCTCTTGCCCAATTGCCACCCCCACTCCTAGTTTAAATTCCCAACTTCCTCTATGTACTCCTCCATCCTCTGTTTCAGCACTTTTTCCCTCCTCACTCAAGTGTAGTCTGTCCTTGGCATAGAGACTACTGTCCTCCCAGGTCCCTAGTGACCAATGCAAGCCTCATGAGCTGGGAAGGACTCACCTGCATCAGCTGTTGGCACCCAGGCAGGGGATCGCTGTTGGACACAAGGTACAGTATAAGCATTTCTGAGGGGAACAGTAAACCATGCCCGAGACACGCTGAACAGCAATTCCTCAATCCAGCTAGCCTGATTCCAACTGACAATCTGGCAGCGCTGACTACACACTGACCATCAGGGCGAAGCGAGGCCCAAAGATGCTAAAGGAATCCCTTCTCTTTCAGTGGGTTGAGCACCACTGAGTGATGCTTGTATCTGGACAGGAAAATGTCATAGCAGAATGTCTCAGTCGCAAGGTGGGTCGACCAAGGCATCGCAGCTGAAGGACAGTGCCTCCCACATTCAGACAGAATAGTGGGGCAATATTCAAACAGATCTTTTCGCCTGCTGGCAGAACTCCAAGGTAAAGCAATTCCATTCCATGGCCAAGGACGAACCAGCGGTGGCTCAGAACACCTTTTCCCCATAAACTGGGATCTGTTCGGTCTCCTGTGCCTTCCTCCAACACCGCCTCTATCAAAGTCCTCCACAAAGTGGCCTTGGGCAGGACAGTCATGATTCTAGTCTGTCCCTTATGGTTTTTCTGCCTTAGCTGTTTCTCATTCATTGGTCAGGGCTACTACTTGAACATTGAGGTTCAGTCTGGGCATTCTCCGTCAAGGTCCAGTTCTGCACCCCATTTAACAACTGGTCTCTCTCTAGACCTGGAAAGTGAGTGGAAAAACTTTCAAGGAGCTATGCGGCATAGCTCCTGCTATTGACATGATGGGGAACTCATGTGTCTCTTTTTCCTCCAAAGTGCATTATACAATCTGGAGGAAATTTTGGTTCGGGGTTCATTCCAGAGACATACAGAACGACACTATATAATTGCCTGTACCACTGCAGTTCTTTAGGACAGATGGACAAAGGACTGCAACAGCCACCTTACAAAGTAGAGTTTCTGCACTGGGGGCACTCTTGACAGACCCTGGAGAATTGTTGGGCTTGTATCCCCATGTCTGGTAGTTATTCAGACAGCAGCTTTAAAACATCTTCAACCACGAGCTATCACCTTGAGTCTTAATATGGTTCTCAAGGCCCCCTTTAGAGCCTCTCAAGCCATCCATCTTGCATCTCAAAATAAAGGTCCCCTTTTTCTCAAAGTTATTATTCCAGCCAGGAGTTTCAGCAGACTAAAAGCATTGCTTGCCCAAGAGCTGTGCACTCGTTCATCAGGCTGGAACAGTTCCAGTTTTTGTTTGCCAAAGTTATGTCTCCCATCTATTATAATCAAGGGTTCATTCTTCCTTCCTTCTGTCCACTCTCTAAAAGCAACAAGGATGGGAAATTTCATACACTAGACCTGGGAAGAGGGAGAAAAATGTACATTGAGAAGACGCTATTCACAAAACTTCAACTATGTTCTTGCTGGCTAAAGGGAAAAAATTTGGGGCAGCAAGGATTCAATAGGCTCTATAACCAAATGGATTATATCCGTCACCTCTACGGCTTATGATCAGGCCAGAGTAACTTGCTTGGCCCAGTGAGAGCCCATGACCCCCTTCGTGGGCGTAATTCAGAGAAGCATCGACAGCACACACACAGAGTGGCCTTTTTGATCATCCATTCACACACTATAGTGCAAAAAAAAAATTCTCACTGGGAGTGACGTCCTCTGCAGAGGCATCCTTTGGCCGCAGAGTATTTCAAGCGGTGGTGAACCCTTATGGGCTCTTAACATTCATCCCACCAGGACATCTGGGGATGTACTGCTTTGTATATCCAGGAGTAAGGAAGCCCAGAGACCAGCTTAGGAGAGAGAAATCGAAATTTAAATACCTGTAAATTTTCTTTCTCCGACGGCTGGTTTCCGGGATTCGGATTCCCTCCCAGAATGTATATAGTTGGTTGGCCTCACGGCCATATATGCCTTAAAATTCTTGTTTTTTGTTCCCAAGTTCTTGTATTACCATATTGAACTGCTTTAGGAAGAACTGAGGAGAACAGGAAGTGGAGGGCTGGATGTCCCTGCTGCAGAGGTCCGCTTCCTGCCTGTGGATCAGCATCAGGAGGCACAGCCCAGGAGTAGGAAGCCAGAGACCAGCCGTCTGAGAGAAAATTTACAGGTATTTAAATTACGATTTTTCTGGTTTTGATGTATTTTTTTTTATACTGATTCTGGAAGTTTTTTGTCTGGTCCCTGGAGCTTGATCTTTCAGTGCTGCATTCAGCCGACAGCTCAACTGGAAGTCTGTATTATTGCTTTTGAAGAGTTCCAACAGTATTATGGTCTCGCACACCAGGAGTACTTCAGGTACCTCCAGGTGCAAGCTACCCGTTCAGTAAGGTGTATGATAGAACTCACGTCCCAGATCCAGCCCCTTGCTCCTTAATTCACTGCTGGGATCCCTGCAGGAACTGCTTGGATGCATGTGAATAGGTAATTTCTATTGAGGACTGCACGAGAGGCTGAGTGACCCCATTCATTCTGTGCTTAAGTCCTGGACTTGGGAACTTAACATTGTTACCCCTTATCCGTCTTTGTTTAAGTATGGTGGTCCTGCATTTAAAATGAAGTCTTTCGCACAGTGGAGAGAATTCATGTGAAAGTGTCGTTACTGGTTTTGACTAAGTTCCTACCAGCAACTTATGGTCACTGTTGGTGGCAATGTGGATGGATTCACATGGACCTTTCCTACATGTTTTGGTATTGTCCAGTTCTCTGTCTCCTTTCTGGCAGTACCTGGTTCAACAATTTGATGAGCTCTCCTGCCCTAGGAACTCAGTCACACATGTTGGTACTCCTATCCATTCCCCTCCAGGCTGTCAGTTATGGACCAGGGCCATGGCATACCTATATTTTGGCAGCTAAGAAGGCAGTTACATGACTGTAGATGCAAACTAAAGCCCCAGTTGTTGCTGGTGGCAAGCCATTATACAGGAAATATTACATGGAACAGATTACAGTGACCTTTCAGAATTGACTGTGGCAATTTGCTGTTCGCTAGCAAAGATGGCAGTTGTATGCTATGTCAAATGATGCTTCCCTGGTGCCTTGGATGGTAAGGATTGACTCGGGGTTTGACTGGATCCTACATGTTCTAGGATGACCTTTGGTTTCAGATCTTACCAACTTTGTGATACTTCTGTGTAGTGTGTAGACCTGTCGACCTTTTACTCCTCCTTTTGAACTAGTTCTGTAGTTTGACAAGTAAGCAATAACCCACGACAAGGTGTGGGGTTATTGGGGATTAATCAACCCCCGGGTGCATTGTGAGGCACGAGGCCAATTGCCCTCACAGCACCTGGGATGTTTGATAATCCCCAACAACCCCATACCCTGCTGTGGGTTATTGTCTATGTAACCGCTTTCATTTGAACTTGCATTGCTGTCCAGGGCCTCTTGCTAGCGGTGGAGGGTTGTATAACTCACTCTGTTATGCATGGATTATTGTCTGTATATGTCTTGTGTTTTAATAAATTTTATTATAAAAAAAAAAGTGCTTGTAGGTTTTTTTTTTTTTTTTTTTTTCTGCACAGAGATGCTGACTTGGCAGCCCATCCCATACTCTGAGTAAACTTGGGTTGCTATGGAAACTTTGAAAAGTACTGTAGGGTGTCAAAATTCGCATTCGGTGTAGCTGTACCATTATTTATTTATTTGTTAGCTTTTGTTTACCAGGTAAGCACACTAGACAAGGAATTCCTGTTTTAGGTACGACCGGGAGATTACAAGAGCATGGTTTACAAAACAGTGTGAGGAATTACAACAATGTGAAATACAAGCAGTTAGCAGGGTCAGGGTGATGCAAATAAACAGGTACAGGGTGAACAGATAAGCATATACATCAAGAGTAAGAGCAAGCAAACAATAGTTACATTTCGTGGAAATAATACAAGCACAATTTGTCCCGTTTTGAGGATGGTGAGGATTATGCTTGTAATGTCCCTGTTGTGCTAATTCTATCTAATGTAATCCTCCACTTGTATTTGCCTGATGTTCATGTATGTACCCTGTAATGTACCTTGTAATCTCCGGGTCGCACCTGAAAATAGGCACTTGGCTGTCTAGTGTGCTTACCCGTTAACAAAAGCAAATTAATAAATAAATAAGTGCTGAGGTGAAGGGCATGCGGGTAGATAATTCCCTTTACTAGAGCTCAGAAGGGGTAGGGGACCAGGGAAGTGTGTGTGTGTGGGGGTGCACACCAGGTCCAAGCAGGGGTAGGGAACATCAAGCAGCCTTGGAACAGTTATAGGCTGAGGCAGACTTCAGGTGCAACCAGAGGGAGCTCTTAAAGATGGGATGGGTGGGGTACATCAGATGGTTGCAGGTAGGGTGTTCCAGAATCTAGAGGCACGAACACCTGACAGTGTCCGAGTTTTGGGGACAAGGAGAAGTTGCAAGTCAGCTGACCTTAGCTGGTGTGATGGCCGAGCCGGCTGAAGGAGTTTGGACAGGGCATGTGAGGTGGCATTGTGGACGATTTTGTCTGTGAAGCAGCCCAAGACAAATGAGCGGTAATTCCATCATTAGTGCAGTGTTGCAGTGGGTGGGGCCACTATCCTCCCACTCCTACCCGAACTATCAAGATTGACAGTGCTGCAGTGTCAGCTGTAGGTTGTCAGATAGCCATGTTTGGCAAATGAGGTGCAAGAGTAGATAATTCTCTCAGGGTTAGAAATGCTGGGCATTATTGACTCCTTACCATCAGCAGAAGCCACCATGATGCGCCTAGGGCTATTTAACTTAACTGAAGGTATCATAAGATGGGGTAGGAAGGTCCCGACCCTGCCATTATTTCTCGGAATGGGGTTGGGGCACTGGGTGTCTGGTCTAATAAAGCTGGTGGTGGGAGATGTGGTGTGGGTCCAGCACTATTTTTGGTTACTTGTTCACTGTTCGTTATTTGTTTTTTGTTAGTTATAATTGTTTTTGATTATTTGTTATGGGGCTAGTGTTGTCTGTTCCTAGAGATTATGACTATTTAAATCTGGGTGTAGTTTAAACCTAGACAAGGTACTGAAGTAGTCCATATCCTGTGCAGTAGAACGGCTACCAAAGTTGGATATTAGTTATGTCTTTATCAAAATATTGTATGTGATGACTGCATTATAGTGACTCAATTAGATAATGTGATGAGGTGCAAAGAAAAAAAATGCTGGACATAATGTCTTTCAATTAATTTGTTTCTCAGTAAATATGGCTACTACATTTGGGTTAGAAATAGCACTGTAGACCTGACAAAAAATAATGCTGCAGGTGATGCCTTTTATTGGACTAACAAAATTATTTCTGAGACTAGCTTTCAAGAGATAATACTCTATTCTTCAGGTCAGTCAACTGGACTAACACGACTACCACATTTTTTTATTGGCTCTAACAAGGGTTAGGATCAAGAAGAAAGAAAAATGGTGCACAGAACAGGAGTTACCTAGAAAAGATTTTACAGGGATTCTAATATTCTGATATTAACTGTAGCTGAAGCTAGCTTCTTGGAAAAACATTTTTTGTGGCAGTGCTGGCCTATATATCAGCAGTACAACACGGCGAGGGAATGGGTTGTGGTAAATTAAACCTCTGACATTGGTGTTGGAGTCACAAGGCAAAGCTCAGTGGTTTCGTTGAGCAGTAATCCACAACTAGATGTGGGTTTTGGTGATTTCCCCTGTGCTTGGTGTGGTGGTGTCATGAGGCCACAGGCCAAGTAATAAAAACCACACCAGAAATTGGGTAAATCACACAACAGCCCATGTCTCAAAGTAGATTATTGTGATTTATATAATTCACAATATAGATAGAAAAATTTGAGACGAGAAAATAGTGGCTGTTTTAACTTTTTTTTGTGGTCTGAAAGGGAAAATGTGCTTGGGCACGGAAAAAAAACAGTTCCTCCTTTTTGTGTTGAACTTTGTGACAGGAATTGCAAGCAGACCACTAACCTGTGCAAACTGTTTTGAAACCCTGTTAACCATGTTAATAGCATCTTCTGTTTAGAGAAAGGAGAAAGTGGCTTACTGAGAGGTGCCTGAATGCAAGCAGGTGGAAAAATTCACTGCTTTTCATGTTAACTGTGATGAAACAAGGAGCTGTTTAGGCTAAAAGGGGGAACAATGAGTGGAAACTTGGGGAAATTATAGGGGAATGTAAGAGGCATTTTTTCACTGAGAGGGTGGTGGAGACATGGAATCGCTGCCCAAGAGACTGGTGGAGGAAGGCACAGTGGAGGGCTTTAAGAAGGGTGGGACATGTACATGGGGATTCTAAATCCAATGAAGATCCTCTTGGGGGCTGGGGGGTGGAATAGCGAGCAACCACTAGGTGGCTGTCTACCAAGCACACATGACAGACCATTAGGCCTATTTTGCTGGCTTTTAGTATGTTAAAAAATTTCTTTGTGACCATTTCTACTTGAGGGGTGTCTGAGTCTAGATACAGGCTTGTACCAGGGGTGCGATGCTACCGCTACTCATGTCAGCTCTCTCGCACCTGTCTCAGCTTTGAAATTGTAGCATTACTGAATTATTTCAAACCTTTAAACAGTCTCGGATTGTCTCTAATCCACGATTAGAACACAGCACACAAGAGTGTAGAAGATTGTATGTATGTATGTATGTATGTATGTATGTATGTATGTATGTATGTAACACTGTCACTCAGTTGTGCTCCATGTCTCTTTTCTGAGAGTTCCACGGAGATCTTGCCTTTTGTCCAGAGAAAGTGCTTCAGTTTCAGTGGCGAAGGCTGGGCTGGTGCTATTTTACTTGACTGAAGTAAGTGCTTGGTGGTAGGATTGTCGTTTTTTAGCACTAAAGCAATGGTTTGGTTTTCCGCTTAATTTATGTTGTCTGCAGAAAGAGAATTGAAGATGTGTTCAGGATCTTAATTTTCTGGTAACTAAAAACTACACCTAAACTCGGATATGTGTGTGTTTTAACTCCCGATATGTATGCAGATTTTTAGGTTACAGTTAGTGGCCACATTTAGCAGGGGTGGGGAGGCGGCTTTTTGTGATTGAATTTTGGAGTGCAGTGAACATACGAACATACAAAATTTGCCAGCAGATAAAGGCCTAGAGGTCTATCAAGTCTGCTCGAATGTGCAGCTAGCACCCCTTTTTTTGCAGCTGCAGTGATTTCCTTTGAGGTGCGTGCTACAGCAAAGTTGGCTGACTGCCACTTTTTGCATGCATAGTTGTAGGATTTACCCACGGCTGAAAGTGCCAGTCAGCCAATCACAGTGTAGCATTCTCAGACCCCATTGTATAATCAAGTACTGCTCACAAACTCTGGAGTGTGTTGTTGCACTTTAAAATGGGAATTGCTGTTTACAGATCAAAGGGAAGAAAAAGTGATGAAGCAGTGAGGAAAGTAGAGAGACTGCTTTTTAAAACATGGAACTTTTAGCTGGCCCAGTGGTGAAGAGGGCTGAGTTGCTGGCACCTTACTTCCCATGACACGACCCATGTTCGGACATGAGCATGGGTTGTTGAGAGGCGAGGAGTTGGATTACTCTCTCCTCTCCTCTCCCGGGGAGGGATGTAGGGTTTCCGGCTCTTGGCTGCCACCAGGTGGAAGCTTGATGGCAGCCGCGCCGAGCCACCGGGCGGGGAACCTGGTACTAGGCCAGGTGGGAGGAAGGCCTTCACCGGAGCGTCAGAGCACATAGATGTCCATGCCCCAGGGTCTTGGGTAAATGGGGAGAAAATGGAAAAGGGAGCACCAGGCAGGGAGGATGATGCCCTGAGCCCGGGCAGAATTAGTCCTCTTGAGGAGAGGACCTGAGCAGAACCTGCCCAGTGCATCCAAGAGAGAAATACCTGTATGGAGAAAAAAAAATGAAACCTTTTTCCTATTGCTGTACTTAGTGTCTAGAAACAGTGGGGCAAGTGAAGTGAATTAGTAACTTTCATAATGTAATTTAGTTAGGGTTCCTTGAAACAAACTACCTTTTAGTATTGATTAGGGTGCCTTGAAACACAAGTGTAATTTGCCTGGGTGCCTTGAAACATTACTAAACTCTGGTTTGTGCTGGCTCAAGCAGTGCTTGACCAGGACTGCAGAATTTTATGGCGTGGTTTGTAAGGGATAGCATCATGCCTCGGATGCACTGAGGCAGGGTGCTGCAGGCTGAGTGTCTTATACATGAGATGTGACATCCCATGACATACTGAAAATTGTGTTTTGCTGTTATGCAGTGGAACCATTTTTATGTATTAAAAGTAAAAAAAAAAAAAAATCATCTTATAATTTTTTGGGGTGTTCTGTTTTGTTCCGTTTTGACCAGTAGGTGTTAGTCTTGCAGGATATGCTGATGTTGGGTGGTGAAGGGATTTGGCGTAGGTAAACAAACCTTGTTGGCGGGGACTTTTTCTTTTCTTTGAGTATAGGTTTCATAGGTTTACTCAAGCCAAGTAGGCGTTACCCGTATCTGCTCGCGCATTAAAAAGATTAACCATTTGATCTTATTTCTATTGCAGTAGTCATCTAGCCTTCTCTTAAAGATCTCCATATTCTCACTTCCCACCACCTCAGTTGGCAGTGAGTTCCAGAGACTGACCACCCTTTTACTAAACCATGATGCCCCTCTTCCTGGTATGACGAGTTTCTCCTTGCAGTTGCAAGATGTGTGCTCTTGTATTGTCTGTTTCCTCTCATCCTTGGATCTAAAGAGTCCCAAAATCATTGTTAGTGAAAGCTTTATAAATCAGGCATGGGTCTCCCTTAATCTTCTGTACTCCAGAGAGTACAACTCCAGTTCATTTAATCTTTCCTCATAACTAAGCTGGTTCAATGTATTTATCATTTTGGTTGCTCTGTGCTGTACCCGCTCTAGTACCTTAATCTCAGTTTTATTGCAGGGGGACCAAAACTGCGCACAGTACTCCAGACTGTCTCACCAGTGACATATATACATAAGCAGCAACACACTCCTATCCCTGCTCCTGATATTTCTTCTTATGCTTCCCAAGATGGACTTAGCCCTTTTTACTACGTTACAGTGATTTTTGGTTTCTCATTTTTTGGATATCAGTATGTGACAGGAGAGCCTACCACTCTTGAGGACCCACCTTTTCTTAAATCTGTTGCAACAGTTCTTCTATTTCTTAGTCTAATCTATCCTTTACAATTTCTAGTCCATAAGGTTGGCCACCTATAAGGCACCCTTCCCTTTCTTGACTATGCTATAGTGTCCTCTTTAATTTTCCTTATTCCTCTCAGGTCCTCATACAGGGAGGTTCTTGTGGTGACGTCCGAGCTGATGTAAAACGGGCTGTGTTCCTTGTTTTTGGATTTAGTATGCAGTAGTACTGTGTCATAAAATACCTTATGTGTATGAAACCTGAAAATATTAAAATACCATGGCACTAGGTATTTTTGATAAAGGTTAAAAGTACTAGGTGACTGTATTATAGAAATTAAGTTACTGGGGTAGAGATATCAGAAAACTCCCTGTGTTGTTAAATGCATGTAAATTGCAGATTGTTTGAGAGGTCCTTTTGGTACTATGCATTCCTGCTGTAAACTGAACCAGTCTGAAATTTCACTGTGATTTGCATATACATCCCATGAATCTTTGAATCATGGGGGTATATGTGATGTTGTGTTTCTTTGAAACTTGGCTTTATTGCCAATGCCCTTTGGGGTAATCATTGCCTCAGTGCTTCTGCACTGAGGTTCTTTGTTTTTAGCTTGTGTTTTTTTTTTTTTTTTTATTTGAAGGCCCTCCAAATATCACCCAAACACACGAGATAAACATAGGGATGAGAAGGTTTTCATTAAAAAGTTGGATCAGTAGGAGGCTGGACAGAAGGAAGCAATGGGGAGGTGGATCGGACTAAGCTCAGCAACCGCCCAGTTCTCTTCTTCTGCTTGAGGATGAGGGGTGATGTAGCCATGAGAGGGGTGGTTAGAGATGGGCAGGAGGCAGGGGCTGGATAGCAGGAAGAACAGTGGGAGTGGGGATCAGAGCAGGAGGAGGAGGGGTAGAGGGAGGAAAGGACAAGGACCAGCTGGGAGGAAGAGCAAGGCGAGGGACCAAAGTACAAGGAGGATATAGCAAAGGGAGCTGAGGGTTTAGGCCAGGGAGCATGACAGGCAAGGAGGGGCTGAATGGAGACTGGAAGGAAGGAGGGCGAGCCAGGCAAGTATAGCAGATGGGGGAACAGTGCGAGCAATGCGGGGGTAGCAGGGTACAGAAGGATACTCTGGAGGAGGAGGGCATAGGATCGGAGGGAGGGGTGGTCAGGGTAAATAAGAAGGGGTGGCAGGTGACACCCAGATAGGGGAGGAGCAAGGAGCCGGCTGAGGGGAGGGATCAATAGAAAGGATGAAGGACATGGAAGGAGGGAAATGGAGGAAAAGGGGTAGTCAGAGGCTCCTGTTGGGTGATTATCCATGATCAGGGGTATCAAATGGGATAGGGAGGAAGCCTGTCCGGTTAGAACAAAAATGCTTCCCTGGACTAACTGTGCACAGGGCCAAGCATGAGGTATATCAGCTGGCAAAGGATTGTGGAGGTTCCCCAGACAAATTGGTCCACCTGGGTACCAGTGACATTGAGGGAAATAATGAGCTAGAGGTACAGGCAAGGTTCAGGGATCTTACCAGGGTCTGCCATGACATAGGATGTGCGATTTCCTTGTTGGAAATCCTGCCGGTGCCAAGGGCTAGTAGGGAACACAAGAGGAAGATTAGGGAGATAAACCAGTGGCTCAGGGAGTGGTGTGGGGCCAGAGGGTATGGGTTGATGGGGGAATTGGGGGGAGACCTGGGAGGATAAGGGGCTGTCTGCTAGAGATGGGCTCCATCTCAGTTTGGAAGGAGGGAAATCCTTAAGTTGAAAATAGAGGGGTCATTGGTGAAAGGTGGGGTTTAAACTTGTGAAGGGAGGATGAGAAAAAGGCTGTTGAGGGGTAGTCCGATAAAGGAGGAATCTGTCTCACCCCCTGGGGAGCTGAAGGAATGCGGGAAAAGGCCAGCTGGTAAGGTGCTGACTGGGGAAGACTGAATTCCCATGGGACGTGAGCAGGGAAATGGAAGCATGGAAAGGGTGGAAGGTAGTCCTGCTAAATGCCAGGAGCTTGGGCAATAAAATGCCTGAGCTCCAGGTGATGCTAACTGAGGGAGAGGTGGATGTGGCAGCGTCACTGGGACCTGAACCTGGAGGGTTACACCATGTTCAGGAAGGAGGGGAGGGAAGGGAGGAGGGTAGCAATAATAGTCAAAAACTGCATTGGCATAGGAGGTGGAGGATCGGAGGGAACTGTGGAGGCGTTGGGTCACCTTGATAACAAGGGGAGGGTAAGAGAGTAAAATGGGAGCGGTGTATAGACCACCCACGCTGGCGGAGGAGCTGGAGGAGAGTCTGGTGGCAGATGTGGGGAGACACTGCAGTTTGGGCAGGGGAAGGGTGGAGGTGTTGGGACATAAACATGCCAGGAATGGACTGGGAGACTATGACATCCTCATTGGCCAGGGGACAGAGGTTGTTGGATGTCTTTCAGGACACGTTCCTAACTCTGCAGGTGGGGGAACTGACCAGGGAGGCATGGATACTGGATGTAGTCCTGGCAGACAGTGACCAGATTGGGGACCTGGAGGTAAGGGACCCATTGGCGGGAAGCGACCGTGCCATGGTCTGGTTCTGCCTGGACCTAGGAAGGGTAGAAGGCTGCACAAAGACATAGGTAACTGACTTCAGAGGGGCAGATTTCAAGGAAATGGGAAGGATCCTTAAGAAGCATTTGGATGAGATTGGGCCAGACATGGACGCTGACAGTAGGTGGGAAATCATCGGGGGTTGCAGTATGCTACCAGCACCTGTACAAGAGTAAGATAAAAATACAGTAGGGCCCGAAACCCTGCTGGTAGACCAGAGGTTCAGGAGGTGGTGAGGGAAGAAGGCAGCTTATAGTCATTTCAAGTGCTCCAGGAATGAAGGGATCAAGGAGGACGAGCTGATGGCCAGAAGGGTCACTAGGGTGGTGAGGGTGGCTAAGGCAAGGAAGGAGCAGAACCCGCCAGGGAAATTTATGAGAGGTAACAAGGGTTCTTTAGATACATTGGGAAAAGCGTGAGGGTGAAGGGCAGATTAGCAGGATTAAAGCAGAGAAGGGATGGGCACAAGACCTGGGAGCAGGCTGAGGTACTAAATGAGTACTCAGCCTCAGTTTTCCTGAAGGAAAATGGGGGACTGCATCATGGAGGAGATGGTGAAACTGAGGAGGGGGAGCCACCGATCGGCGCAGGTCGAGGGGCTATCACTGGCAGGAGGTGGGAAGGCAAAGCAGGGGATGAGGTAGTGGAGGTGGAAATCATGGCAGAGAGAGTGAAGGAAGCCCTCAGGACCTTTAAGACCGAGAAAGACGGGGCCGGATAAATTACATCCCAGAGTGCTGAAGGAACTGGCGGATGTCCTGGCAAAACCCCTGGTGGAGCTTTTCCATCTCTCTCTGGACAGGGTGGGTGCCCCAGGACTGGAAGGTGGCGCATATAGTGCCTATCCACAAGGGAGGGCCAAGGGAGGTGGCAGGGAACTACAGGCCTGTCAGCCTGACATCGGTGGTAGGCAAGGTGATGGCCGGGCATTGTCAAGGAGAAGCTGGGGGACCTGGAAAAGTCAGGGTGTCTGGACGATAGACAGCATGGATTCAGTCCGAGGAAATCGTGTCAGATAAACCTTGTGGAGTTCTATGACTGGGTGACAAATGCCTTGGATCTGGGTAGACCGCGCGTTCTCTTCTTGACTCCAGCAAGGTGTTTGACTCTGTTCTTCACGGGGCCTGTTGGATAAGCTGGGAGAAATGGGGTGGGGAACGAGATGATCAGATGGATAGGATATTGGCTCCAGGACCGGACCCAGAGGGTCATAGTTAGGGGATAGTCTCATCCCAAGGATGAGACTGGCTGGATGCAGGGAAAAAGGACACAGATTTGTAGGGAACTGGCAACAGTTCTGGGAGCAGAAGTTCTTTAAATTTGATGGACTGCATCTGACTAAGGAGGGAGTCGGTGCATTGGGGCAGAAGTTTGACGCCTTGCAGAATATTTAAACTAGCAAATGGGGAGAGGGTACAGCACCCCATCGTCGAATGGGAAGAACACCCTCCCCTCAGCTAGTGGCCAAACAGGGATTCAGCATGTTTGCAGTTCATTTGCATCCCAAGTAAGAAAAAGGTTTGTCTCTCCATACGATTATGTGAGGTAATGCCAAACCTCACCTAACAACTAACACACCAAAATCTGGCCAATGGAAAATCATGTACACAAATGCTCACAGCCTGGGAAATAAGATCCCAGACCTGCAGGCAATAATGTCAGAGGCTAAACTGGACATAGTAGCAATTAGTGAGACGTGATTTACCAGTAACCACACTTGGGAGGCTTCAGTACCTGGCTATGTATTGTTCAGAAGAGACCAAGGTGCAAAAAGGGGGGGAGGAGTGGCCCTGTATGTCAATGAAAATATCAAAGCTACAGAAATTCAGAATACACATAAGGAGCCAGAAGAACTGTGGGTCACCCTGGAAACAGGAAATGGGACAGCTATAAGAACTGGGGTTGTTTACAGGCCCCCAGACCAGGGGGAGGACATAGACACATTACTGTTAGAAGATATACAAAACATGACAGCTAAAGGGAGGTTCTGATAATGGGAGACTTCAACATGCGGATACAGATTGGTCAATACCAGCAGGAACATCTGCCAGAACTAGACACACAGTGGATTCCTGCAGGGGGAGGGCCTTAAACAACTGGTACAGCAACCCACAAGAGACAGGGCTATCCTAGATCTAGTACTGACTAACAAGGAAGGGATCACAGATCTCCAGGTAGAAGGTCACCTGGGGGACAGTGACCATCACATGATATGGTTCAATTTGGCTACCACATCTAAATCATCCCATTCCAAGGCAAAAATATGGGACTTCAGAGGAGCTGACTTTGATAAGATGGCCAACAGAGTTAAGCTAGCCCTGGCAAAAAGAAACACAGGTGAGGAGGTACAGGCAAAGTGGGCAAGCATTAAGGATGCAATACTTGAAGCAACATCCCATTGTGTTGGACAGAAAAGGAAGTGCAAAAGAACAAGGAGACCACTTTGGTTCTCAAATACAGTAGCAGAAAAGGTCAGAGCCAAAAGGCTGGCCTTCAGGAAATATGAGGGAACATAGCGAGATGAAGATAGGGAGGCATACCAAACTGCCCTAAGGGAAGCAGGTAAGGCAGTAAGGCAGGCAAAGTCCCAAACTGAGGAAACACTAGCATGAACAGTAAAAGAAGGTGACAAGACTTTCTATAGATACATTAGTGAAAGGAGAAAGTCCAGAGGGTATTGCTAAGCTTAATGGAGAAAGGGAGCATGTGAGGAGGAGGACCCTGTAAAGGCATCTATCCTAAATAGATACTTTTGCTCAGTATTTACCAAAGAGAAGGTAGGGCAGGGCCCACAGCTCAGCATCATGGACACAGGGGAGGAGGTGAGCACTGCTCATCACAAAAGAAAGGTCCTACAAGAGCTTGCTAAGCTCAGGGTGGATAAGCAATGGGACCTGATGGTATACATCCCAGGGTACTTAAGGAGCTAAAGGTAGAACTAGCAGAGCCATTAGCAGAACTGTTTAGTGAGTCTCTGAGCACAGGAGAGGTCCCAGAAGACTGCAGAAGGGCTCATGTGATCCCGCTCCACAAGAGTGGTAGCAGGGAGGAGGAGGGGAACACAGACCAGTCAGTCTTACCTCAGCAGTGGGCAAGATTATGGAGGCACTCCTTAAGGAAAGGATAGTGCAACACCTGGAATCCATAGGGGCACAGGATCCAAGACAGCATGAGTTTACAAAAGAAAGGTCCTGTCAAACTAATCTCGTACAGTAGACTTCTTTGACTGGGTAACCAGAGTGGTGGACCAAGGGGGAGCAGTTGATGTCGCCTACCTTGACTTCAGCAAAGCTTTTGACACTGTTCCACATAGAAGATTGATAAATAAGCTGGGTAGGCTCAGGGTGGGTCAGAAGTTGGTCCACTGGGTGGCAAACTGGTTGACGGGCAGAAAACAGAGAGTGGTGGTAAATGGTATACAGTCAGAAGAGATGCAAGTCACAAGTGGGGTACCTCAGGGATCAGTCCTGGGGCCAGTCCTCTTCAACATCTTCATTAGTGACCTTGCAGATGGACTAGAGGGTAAGACTTGTCTGTTTGCAGATGACACCAAGATCTGCAACAGAGTAGATGATCCAGATGGGGTGGGCAGAATGAGAAGAGATCTAGATAAACTAGCAAAATGGTCAGAAGAGTGGCAACTGGGATTTAATACAAAGTGCAAAATCATGCACATAGGGGAAGAGAAACCCTGAAGCCACCTATAGGCTGGGAAGGGGAGTTGCTAGCAGTCACCAAAGGAAGAAAGAGAGTTGGGCATCATCATCACTGATGACCTGAAATCATCCAAGCAGACCTCTAAAGCAGTAGGTAAGGCTAGGGAGGTGTTAGGGTTTATTAGTAGGGGTATCACAAGTCATAAGAGGGAGGTAATAATCCCTCTTTACAAGACACTGGTTAGGCCCCATCTGGAGTACTGCGTGCAGTATTGGAGGCCACACCTTCACAAGGACATTAAACAAATTGAGGCAGTCCAGAGAAGGGCAACCAAAATGGTGCAGGGACTGCATCAGAAGACATATGAGGACAGATTAACAGAGCTCAATATGTATACCCTTGAGCAAAGGAGGAGAGAGTGATATGATCGAGGCATTCAAACACCTTAAGGCATTAACAAGGTGAAAGAGTCTAACATGTTTAAATATAAGAAAAATAGCAGGACAAGAGGACACAGCATGAGATTAGAGGGGGTCGATTAAGGGGAATGTGAGGAAATTCTTTTTCACAGAAAGGGTGGTGGATGCATAGAATGGCTTACCACAAGAAGTGGTGGCTATGAATACAGTGCAGGGCTTCAAACAGGCATGGGATAGGCATAAGGGAGCAATACAAATTACTATGAATAGATAGGCCACTGACAGAGCAAAGGCCGATGGCACATTTATAAGGTAGAAAAAGAAATGGGCAGACTGGATGGGCCTTGCGGGCCTTATCTGCCGTCAACTTCTATGTTTCATTAGTGGGGTCCCACAGGGATCAGTCCTTGGCCCCTCCTGTTCAACGCCTACATCTCTGACATAACGAAGGGTATTAGGAGTGAGATGAGTCTCTTTGGATGATTCAAAACTGGACGGTGGTGGATGGGGAGGAGGGAGGCTCTGGAAATGTGGTCTAGAAAGTGGAAGCTGAAGTCCAATGCAGGAAATGCAAGGTACTGCTCCTGGAGCCAGAAACCCGGCCAAGTGTACACCGGGAATGCTACAAGTCTCAGTGGCTGAGAGGAACCTGGGGTGGTGGTGGATGTCAAGATGAACAACTGAGACTTGTGGGAGGGCAGAGGCCAAGGCCAACAGGATGCTGGGATCGTCGCTAGGATCACCTCAGAAGGAAGAAGTGATACTCCATCTGTATAACTGCTTGGTCAGGCTGCACCTCGAGTACTGCGTGCAGTTTCAAGAGTCCACACTTAGAGGGTCCAGGAAGGGCAAACAAAATGATATGGGGCTTGGGGACAGGACTTATGGGGAGGGCTCGAGGAAGCTAAATATACTCTTGGAAGAGAAAGGACGGGGCATGATGGGGTCTTCAGGTACATGAAGGGGTAAATAGGAGAGAAGCAGTTAGGGTGCTCCAAGGAAGGAGGAGGGGGCAACAGGGCATGGGTGGAAGCTGGAGGGGCAAGATTAAGGGAGAAATTAGGAGGTGCTACTTCACTGAGAGGGTGGTGGAGCCATGGAATTTGCTGCCGGGGGCTGGTGGAGGCAGAGATGGTGGAGTGGTTCAAGAGGGGTGGAACAGGTACAGGGAAGGATTTGGTGAGCAAAGTCCTGTGCAGCGAGAATATCCGGGACTGGGAAGAGAGAAACGAGAGGGCAAGGGGCAGCAAGGTCAGCTCCCAGGGTGGGAGACTGACAAAATGAGCAGACACAAAAGACCATTAGGCCTGTTCTGCTGCCATTTGATACGCTGGTATGTTAGTACGTTAGGTGCTAAGTGCAGAGGAAGGACGCATAGTCTGTTGCTGCAAACTGATGTGTTGAAGAAGGGATATGCCGTTGCTGAAGGTTATTTTGCTATATTTAAAGTAAACATCACACAAATATTATGTATTGAACCTGAAGTTCTGCGTCTGGTCCGTCTGTTATCCCACAGCCCCTCCACACAGTATACCTAGGGCCTTCTCCTCCCTGGTTTGCCCGAGATCTTGTCTGCTAGTGAATATTTGTGACACGTTATTTCTCCCTAAGTGCATAACTGCACATTTCTCTCTACTCCGTTCTAATATATTTTTATTCCACTGTTCAATCCTGGTTAATGCTTCTTGCATTTGGACTGCATTTACTGTATCATCGACCACCCTCCCCACTTTAGAATCATTGGCAAACTTAGCTAGCCATGTTCCGTCAGTTATAGGGACGCATGAGACACATGTTTTAAAGGAAGGCTGTCATAAACCCTATTTTCCTGCCAGCAACTACTCGCCTGCCAACTTGCGGTGAGAGAGATTCATGTCTGTAGTAGATGTCTTTCTCTTAAAATATGCATTTTATGTCCTGGAGTGAAAGGCGCCATGTCCTGGATTGTAGCGGCAAGAGCCGCAACCTGCATGCACATTCGATTCTTTAGCTTCCTGTTGTGTGCGGAACACCGCTTCATGATAATCAGGGCATGTTTTCACAAAGTAAAAAGAAATGCTGTGCCTGGTAGTATTGGTTGAGCTCTACCTCTAGAAACAAACCCAGTCGAAAACGGAGCAGTCTAACCTATTTAATTCTGTTACTGAAATTTGCAGCTCTGAGTTTGGGCAGGCGCGTTAGCGTATCGCTACGGGCATGCCGAACTTCGGGCTGCAGTTTTCGTCTTTAGAGTAAATAGGAGGAACTACTCCGTGCGACGACATTTCAGAAAGGTAAATCAACAACCACAAAACATTAACATTTACTTTAACGTGCGATACGTCATAAGCGTTGATCCGCGCAACGAAAATAACAAGCACCAACTAGCCCACAAGGTCAGGCTCGCATCTTCGGTGCTGCAGCATTGTCAGAATGGCGCTCCAGGACAGCACTAGCAACGCCATCAAGGCAACAAATGACTACAATTGCATACCATGCAAGCTGCAAAATGAAAAAAATAAAGGTTGTGCTAATTGGGCGTCTCTGCAGCCGTAGTGATTGGGACTAGAGTTTGACAGCCTTCCTTTAAACAAACAGTGTCCCAGGACTGAACCCTGTGGTACCCGCTTCTAACATCAGTCCAACTGGACATATACCCTCTTTATGCCTATAGCTGCTTTCTTCCTTATTGGGGTCCACTCTTCTGGATCCATGTGGTCCTGGTCTCCTCACAGGGGGTTTCCCCTACAGTTCAGTCCTGACCGCTTTGAGCTGGTTGAGTGGCCAGTTACTGTGCAGACCCACGGCTCTCCAGGATTCCAAAATCGCCAACAAGGTAACCTAGCCCGGCAGAGGTCACTTGCATAAGGTAAATACATTTCCTTATTGCTCTGCAACCCCCAATTTCCCAGGCCATGTGGGTCCTTCAGGGCCGCTTGACCTGGAAGCAGTTCAGAGCCACTGCTGCCGCCTTCCCAGGTACATCAGAGCTACAGATCAGCAGATCTTTTAGCCTGTCTTCCCATAGCAGCAAGGTGACTCTTTGATTAGATTTGGCCTTCAAGGAAGAGGATACCTCTGTCCATCTGTCCTCTTTCACTGATCAGACAGAGTATCAGCATTTCCTTGCGGGGCTGGTCTGCGATCTGCACCTGTCCCACATTGCAATCCTGAGTGGACAACTTGCATTTTCCTCAAGTGAATTCCCTGCTGATCACCTGGTGTTCCCTTCCCGGCTGATCCATTTCCAGGAAGCGTCGTACTGCACCATACAGTTCCCATCGCCCCAGCTCCAGACCCAAGGGACTGCCAGTGCAAGGACTGCGCACCCCAGTGGTCTCCAGGTTCCTTACCTCATCCCACTTTGGGAGGGAGGTTATTGGACACCCCTAACGGGCATAGACACCTGGTGCAAGACCGACCCCCGGATGCGGACTCTCCGGAGTTCGACCATTGAGGATGGAAAGTGTTCTCCTTGGCGCATATTATGCTTAGTATTGTCACTCAGACTCACCACGCTGCCTACAATAGGCATCTATGGTTAATGCTAGACTAGGTGCTGGCATTGCGGCCTGATTGGGAGGAAACCAGATGACCATGACCCTCTCTGCGCATGGCCTGGAGCTCGCAAGGCACCAGCTTGGGGGGTGGGGTCTTACAACACAAATGAAGGGTAGCTTTAAGGCGGTGGGGACAGTGATCTGCATTAGGCGGACGTGTGGCTTTTCTATCAAGGGTGCCACCCTTGGCCTGGCATAAGGTGCTTTCCTCCACCTTCTGGGGACCCATCTTTTCTCACCCAGAGGCGGGCGACTTTCATCTCCCAGGCAGTGAAGACCCCGCCTGAACGCCCTCCTCAGTCATGAGCCCTAATTAGTGTGTAATGGGTCTTCTTCTTCTCTCGTAGTTCTTCCCTACAAGAGGCTGATGGACTCGCGTCCCTCAGGGAAGTGCTGGGCCTCCTTTTGGGGGGGGGGGGCTCAGTACTCAGACAGTGATAAATGGTGAAAATTGACACAGAGAAGATATGGGAATTGTGTGCCTACCGTAATTCTTGATCTTCCTGGGTATTTTCACCATTCATTACTAGCACCCTTCCACCATCCCCTCTTGGGCCTCAGTCTCTGGGTGATGCCTCCTCCCTTCTTGCCCTCCCCCTTCTTGAGGCCAGTTGTGGGCAGGGTCCTGCTGGTACCTCCAGGTCCTCTGTTACCTTCTCAAGCGATAGAGGGCACACCCTGAGGGGGAAGGGCAAGTAGGGCTTCTCGCCCTGGCCTTATGGGCTCCCTGTGGGTCCTTCCCTTCTTTCGGGTGGGTTCCTCTGGGACTCGGTTTGGTCCTGTGGGCCAGCACCGACTCCTAGTGGGGGAATCTCCCATAGGTTGGGGGTAGAAGGACTTCGCAGGACTCCTCTCTCCTCCATGGTGTTTCCTACTATCTGTCTCTCTCCCCCTCCCCTTTGGGGAGGTTATCATGGGACAGGATTTCCTTGAACTCCTTGGATTCTCCCTCTTGGGACAGCGGGGGAGATGATGTCCTGTCTCAGTGGTTGTCCCACCCTGTACTGAAATAAGTGTGTGTGTGTGTGTGTGTGTGTGTGTGCATGCATTTGAGACCTTCTCCACACTTTCTCAAGCTTGGAATAACTTGGTGCTGGAGCCTATATGACTGATCTGTTGTTCAGCAAAATCCAGACTCTGCCTACGGCCCTTACACATGTGAATCGCCCGATCAGCAGACTCGGGCCACTTGGATAGAGTCCTCCTGGGGTCTCCAGGTACTGTAGGTGTGTGGACTGAAACAGACTGTGACACCTCTGATGTCTTGCAGCATCTTTTCCCCCTGAATTCTAAAACTTTTAGTGTTGAGTGTGGTGGGGTTCCCCCCCCCCCCATCTATCTTTCCGTCCTTCGCCTTTTCTCTCTCTCTGGTTGGCCACTCAGGGGCTGGGGCCAAAGCCCACACCCGTAGGTCCTCCATCTCTGTCCTTTGGTCAGCGTATTCCATTTTCAGTTACATCCTTTCCTTATGCTATCCTTGGGCTCCTTGTTCCACCTTGTCTTTTCTCTACCCATCTGTTTTCCTGTCTCTTTGGAGAGCAGAACTGGAGTCGGAGGAGGAATTGGCGACTGTTACTGGCCAACCCACAAGTGCCAGCAGTGTGTTGGCATAGAAAATGGCGTCACTCCCCCTCGGTGGGGACTCCCATGACGTCTTGTGCCTCCAGCTGACACCAGACAGTGATGAATGGTGAAGATACACAGGACGATCAAGAATTACGGTAGGTCGTCATTTTCATTTCTTTTATTGTTGTTTTCCTTTTGTCGCCTACTCCTCTCCACAGCCATATTGTCCTGTTGTTTTGCACACTTGTCCTCATGTACACTTGAAACTGATCTATCAATGACTCTTTCCAGGGTAATGATTTCATTATAGACCTTCAGCTGCTGCCTTGAATCATCAATTTTCATCTTCATGACCTCAGTCATGATACAGTTGTGACATCTGAAGTTACCTTCATTTATCCCTTTGCATACCTCTCACAACTCTTACACTGTGTAAGTATGATCTCCATTTTTGTGGTTTGTTTTATTGAGCTGCCAGCTTGGTGGCGCAGGAGGATTAGGCGCTGGACGCCTTGCCCGTCATATGCGGTGACCCAGGTTTGGGAGCGACCTTTGGTTGTTGGGTGCTGGCGTGGGGAGGCAGAGCAAGATCGAGTATGCCGATGGGCAGCTTTCCTCTCTCGATGGTGATGAGGATGTGCCTCCCCGTAATTCCACTCCCACTGGGTGGAGGTCTGGTGGGTAGCACAGGCAGAGGGCGGCAAACAGTTACGTGAGGTGGAAGGAGCTGAGCTGGTGCCATGGGGTGCGTCGTGCCTCCCCACGCTTGCATGGCTGTGAGCCGGGTGAGGAGCAAAGGCAGAAAACCTGTATGTGGGGGGGGGCCGGTGGAATATATAATACATTACTGGCACAGTCGTGCCCGTATAGTTAACATTGAGTAAGCAGTTTAATGTTGAGCCCCAAATTTGGTATCTTAATAACTTTGCAACCGTTCAAAAAATCTGTACGAAATTTGGAATGCATGGTCTCATATAGTAGATCTCTTGATTTGCCAAGTTGTGTTTCAGTCGGACTTGAGTTTGTGCAGTGAAGCGCTGAAAAACATGTTTGCCTTTTGGACACTTTTGGTGAGTTCTACCCATTGTGTTACGGCCACATGGTTTGGTAGTTTGTTCTGAAAATTTCAGGGTAGAAAGCGGTTTTGTCAAAGAACAATCCAGTGTTGGTTTGGTGAAAAAAAAAAAATATTAATCCGTTCCAAAGTTGCTTAATTTAGAATTTTCGGGTTCTGAGCATGCTCCGTTCACGCCAAGATTTGTATGTATGTTTTGTGAAAGGGGATTGTGCTGTTATCAAGGATTTTTTTCGTCATGAACAGGATTTATAAAATCCCTGTTTGTGAGGAAAATTCTTCTGCTTGCAGCCACCATTTGTCTTCAGTTTTTCACCCAAATAAAATGTTGTAGCTTGCCCCACATGTGACTTCTTCCACAAATAAGGCATATGTTTTGTTCAGGGTGATGCACTTTACAAACCCATGCCTTTGGTTTCCTTCATTTTGGCCAAAAGCTGTTTTAGATTTTAAAATTCTTTGTTCGTGACTCTCTTCCGATCCTCATTTGCTAGGTGACAAAATCCCCATTCGAGAACAGGGATTTTGACAGCTTACTGAGGATGGAATCCTGTTGCTGAGGGATTTTGTTACCTTGCGAATCCTTTCATGAGGCTGACCAAAGCTTCTTTCGCGAGCTGTCAGAATCCCCGTTCACGAGCCTATCCCCTTTCGTGAGGTGACAAAATCCTTGATTGTCATTTCACGACCAGATGGCCCTTCTTGCGAACGAGGATTGGCTCGCAAACAGATTTTGATACCGCTAAAGGATCAGCTCAAGCAATGGGGATTTTTTTTTTTTTTTTTTACCCTCATTTGATTTGTGCTGTCAAAATCCCTTTGGGACTTCAGACCAGATGGCCAAAATCTGATGACCAAGTTCCCTTGTGAACAGGGATTTTGACAGCTTGCGAACTGGGATTGACCTCACGAACAGGATTTTGCCACCTCACGTAACTAGGTTTTTAAGAACTTTTCCACTGCACGTAAATAAACAGTTTGGTCTTTTGGCTTGAAATTTACAGGGTATAAAGGGTGTGTCCAAAGATGTGAATTATGCTATTTAGGTTTAAAAGTTTAGGTTACAAAGATATTCCATCAATGGTTGATATTTTCCGTAGGATAGCATTGCGGTGCCCACAGCACTTTCAGTGCCCATATCTCAGAAATGATGTAAGAGATGGATTTTTCACTACCCACAGCTTAGTCCACCACACGTGGAGGTTTCAAAGTCATGATTACAACTGCAGTGGAATTGTTTTCATAGCTTGTATGGTTACTGAGATATTGGCAAATTAGTGTTGCAAGGGTTCCTTTCGCCCTTAGGGCTACTGTATAGCCGTCATTATATGTAAGTGGGCGCCAGGGCCAGGGCCTGTGCTCCCACACATGCATATTATATGCAAATGGACAGCTTGGTGGGAGCACAGGGCCCGGAGGGCTTGCACTCCCACCAACACATACCAGTCACATTACACTTTCTCAAAAAGTAAGGAAATTCATTGCAAAAAAACTTTTAATGCATCAATTAGGGTTAAAGTGACAAAAGTGGAGAAATGCGACAGGGTTGAGCCCCTAACCCCTCACTCTACTACCCCATCCTCCACACACCGACAGGGTGTGCCATGGGGTCATGAGGCTAACTTCTTATTTAGCTAATTTTTATATTTTATTTAAACAAATTGTTCTGTTTTATAACCTTACCCAGTTTAAGTGAGCCGCTAACCTGGTTCAATTATGCGGTTCCGGTTCATTATCGGAACCACATTGGCTCTTGAACCACTCTAAACTTAAAAAAAAAAAAAAAAAAAGTGATTTCTTTATTTGCAGTTCTGTTTTCCTTTTGGCTTGATGAGGACAGAAAAGCAAAGAAAAAGACTGGATCCCTAGGGTTTAAAAACTGCCTTAAGTGTGGGAACATTTTTGCCAAGGCAGACGAGCATCAATTGTGTTGTCTACTTGGGGAAATTATCATTTTTCAGTAGGTTGTGATATCTGCAAATCATTTCCTCAGAAAACAGTTGAAAAAAGGCTGGAAAAACTCCAAAGAAAATTGGAGAAGGGTGCCATGGGTTATGACCAACCCACACCCTCTAAGCATACGGTTGAAACCATAGTACTTACATTGAACACCCCTGACAAGGGTGAAACCACTACCAGTAAAAGGATGGGTGACCCAGCTGACTCTCTGGTTCCCACCAAAAAGACTAAGAAAACCAAACCTGTTGAACTCCTGGTTGATAAACAAAGGGGTTTCATTTGTGCCTCACAGCCTGCCATCCTCCGAGAAATTGTCCAGGCCATGAAGGTCATACAGGCATTGCAGGGTTTATACCTACTCCAGCCCTTCCAGCACTGGTTCAAATCCCAGTTGGTCCTTCTTCTGTCACAAACCCATCCCAGGAGCGGATGGAGTTTGAGGAGTATGATTTACCTTAAATGGATGAAGGTGAGCCTATTGAGCCTGAGATTTCACCCGAACAAGATACATAGACATAGACAGTGTCGGCAGATAAGGGCCTGTGGCCCACCCAGTCTGCCCATTTGAGCTTGTAAGTTCAGTTCGCTTTTTCTAGAAGTCTGTTGCCCCTTACCCCTGACCTCCAGAATTCCTTTATGTATATCCCATGCTTTCTTAAATCCTGCGATTGTTTCAGCCCCTACCACTTCCTCTGGCAGGGTGTTACACTTGTCCACCACCTGTTCTGTGAAGAAATTCTTCCTCACGTTTCCTCTGAATCGTTCTCCCTCCAACTTCATCCCATGCCCTCTAGTCCTGGAACATCTTTTTCGCTTAAAAATAGTGTATTCCTGCACCCTGTTCCTCCCTGTAAGA
Organism: Neoceratodus forsteri; assembly: GCA_016271365.2. NCBI lineage: Eukaryota > Metazoa > Chordata > Ceratodontiformes > Ceratodontidae > Neoceratodus > Neoceratodus forsteri. The sequence goes on along the minus strand of JADMNL010000039.1, from coordinate 19,391,805 downwards.
TACTTGTATGTCTCTATCATATCCCCTCTCTCCCTCCTCTCCTCTCCTCCAGGGAGTACATGTTCAGTTCCTTCAACCTGTCTTCATAGGACTTGTGATGCAATCCATGCACCATCTTTGTTGCCCTCCTCTGAACCTTTTCTACCCTGTCTCTGTCCTTGCGTAGGGTATGGCCTCCAGAACTGTACACTGTACTCCAGGTGGGGCCTCACTAGTGTTTTGTATAGTGGAATTATGACCTCCCTTTTCCTGCTGGTGATGCCCCTGCCTATACATCCCAGCATCCTATTTGCTTTACCTGCTGCCTTGTCACACTGTTTCCCTACCTTGAGGTCATCAGAGATGATAACCCCGAGATCCCTTTCCTGCTTGGTGCATGCTATATATATACAAGAATTTGGTTCTCCTCATACCTCTCAACCTCCTGCCTCATAAATCAGGGACAAGGCTTAAATAATCGGGGACAAAAGACTAACATCGGGACACATCTTCAGAATTGGTGATATCCACTCAGGAAGCTGGTAGAATAAGGGGCTTAGTGTCAAATGCATTTTCTAAGGAAGAACATGTCTGTAACTTTAATGTTTGACATTATTTTGCGTCTACAACATCAACTGTTTAGTCACAGAAACACAATTGTAGGGGGGACAGAGTCAAATTTGAAGGTAAAATCTAGGACAGTTGAGAGGTATGGTTCTCCTCCAAGACCAGAGGATTTTTCCTCCCATTTTTCACTTGCCCTGATCTGGCTACCACAGGTGACAGAAGATGGGGGAAGAGGCTGAATATGTAAATGATGGGGGTTAACACCCACAAAAAAATATTGTTTCCTATAAACAAGTTCTTTAAAAAGACTTGTTTAAGATTTCATGAGACTCCAAATTCTGTCCCACCTCTGGACAAGAAAGCAGACAAGCATCAGTCGGACAGACAAGGGGCTGAATTCTTCTTTTCTCACCACGACCATCAGGAAATAGTCCAGCAGGCAGCCGTGAGAGGCAAGGGTGCCTTTAGCATCACACCCACCTGAGAAAGCCTGGCGCAAAATAGACAGCATGGCCAAATGGGATATCTGACTGCCTCATTTGAGTGAGACAGGCTAACTACCAAGCTTACTCAGCACAGTATCAAAAATCTCTGTGGTAGTTTATATTGACCATGTCAGAGAAGGCTCCTTCTCCTCTCTGATAATTTGGCTGAGACAGCCAGGTTTGGCTGGAACCAGCAAAGTATCAATTCAAATGGCAGCAGATGTCAGTAATAATGCTGCCAGATGGATGGCCCTTACCATACCACTTAGGAGTTTGGCATGGCTCAGGGCTACTAATCTTACACAGGGCACCCAGGCCAAGGCTATGGATTTTCCTGTGGAGGATCATTCATTATTTGGCCAGCAGACTGAGGCATACACTACCGGTCAAAAGTTTTAGAACACCCCCATTTTTCCAGTTTTTATTGAAATTTACGCATGTTAATGTCTCAGTGTACTCTGAAATTAAAGCATAGAACAAATAAACAATTGGAGATAAAAAAAATCATAGAATCATTTTGTTTAACAAAATGTAATCTAAATTTTTGACTCATCAAAGTAGCCACCTTTTGCAGATATACTGTAACTGCCGAACACACTCGTGGCATTCTTCCTACAATGGATATCAAATATTGTTCGGGAAGTTCTTCCCAACACTGTTGCAGAAGTTCCCACAAATGTGTTGCACTTGTAGGTTGCTTTGCTTTCACCCTTCTGTCAGTTCATCCCAAACCAGCTCGATGGGGTTTAAGTCTGGAGACTGTGCTGGCCATTCCATGATTTGAAGCCTACCGTCTTGTTCTTTTCCTCGAAGGAAGTTCTGACATAGCCTGGAGGTATGTTTTGGGTCATTATCTTGCTGTAGGATGAACCCCTGACCAACTAAGGCGTAGACTAGGGGTATTGCATGGGCCTGCAAAATGCTGTGGTAGCCCTTTGGTTCAGGGTGCCAGTCACTCTGTGCTGGTGTCCTGTGAGCCGCCTGTCACATAAGCTGTTGACTCTTAAAACTTGTCTTCTGATTCTGTTGTGGCTTTGGGTCTGCTAGACCTCTTCCTGTCAGAGTTTCCTCCAGTTTCCAAGTGCTTTTTGATGGTGTAGGAAACTGTATCACTGTATGTGCTTTCTTGCAATTTCTCTACAGCAGTTTTTGCTAACCTAAACTTTTTTTTTAACCTCTAGCAGTTTACCGCTTACCTTTGTACCATTTCGGTTATTCACTGGACTTGAATTGTGAAATTTCAATAAAAACTGGAAAAATGGGGTGTTCTAAAACTTTTGACGGTAGTGTACATGAAGAAGGTAGATGAACATAGGCCACCTATAAAAGCAATTCCTAAAGGAGAGATCTTCTTCCTCCTATAGGCCTTACGGAAGGGAGGCAAGGTAGGACAGACTATATTAGACATTTTATCAGGCACAGGTTGTCCTCCAGTATCAACAATAACCACAGCAGACAGTGTATTTCAGGGGCAGAGGTAGAAGGGGTTCCAGGAGAGGATTCCAAACTACCCAGGCTCCACCTCAAGCAAAACCTAACCCCTGACTTAATGATCAAGGCTGCCTCCCCTCTACCAGTAGGGGGCATGCTGGCTCACTATTTCCAGATTTGGCAGTCCAGTACCATAGACAGGTGGGTCCTGGAGATGGTGAGTCAGGGTCTGTCCCTGAGTTTCAAGTCCTTCCCTCCCTTGAGAACAAGGGTGTAAAAACCAGATTCCCTCCTGGAGAAAAAACTCTTGGAGAAGGAGGTTCAAAGCCTGCTACTGGTGAAAGCAGTGGAATGTGTTCCACCTCAGCAGAAGGGAAGGGTTTTCTATTCAAGATACTTACTCACCAAAAAGAAAAATGGGGAGTGGTGGCCTATCCAAGACCTAAGAGTACTAAACAGATTCTTAATAAAGCCAGAGTTCAAAAATAGTCACATTGGCAATGATTCTGCCAGTAATTCAGCAGGGAGATTGGCTAGCGTCTTTGGATCTAAAAGATGCCTACTTTCATATCCCCATAAGAGAATCTCACAAGAAATACCTCTGTTTCAGACTTCCATCAGGACATGATCTTTTTTTTTTTTTTTTTCCAACTTATAGGTCTTGATTTTGATATACAGTAAATGCAAGTATAGCCCAAAGGACAGTGCACTTTGTGGGTAAATTACAGAAATTCGTTAAGATATTCAGTATCTGTGACATTCCTAATTTGTTACAATATAGAGAGTCTATTCCTAGATTATAGTTTCGTTTAAAAAAAAAAAAAAAAATCAATCCGAAAAGGCTGTTACTGCCATGAGAGAGGAAAGACTATAAAAACATACCATTTGTAATATAAAAAATACCCTTTAATAGGTGAGAATTTCTCTGTATCCAATATCAAAGTATAACTCATAAGGGAGAGCCCTTTCTTATTCTCCGCACCACCCATTCCAGGTTATAGCCATGATAGGCAGAACTTCCAGTTTAATAGACTATCCGTGATACTAAACATAACATCAAAGCTGTTCTTAGTTGTTAAAGTACATCAGCATTACTGATATAAATTCAGTGAAATTTATAAAGAGATTACAGGACTTCTTACTAGGCCAAACAGTACTCTAATATTCAAACAAACCTCCTGTATGTCATTAACTTTTTTACCTTAAGTACCCTCCAGATCATATGACCCATTGAAACACGCTGGCAATGTTATTAATAGAGGCAAAATAAACTGCTAATGGTAACTTAGTATAAGCAATAATAAGTTATTTGTATGGTAGAAAAGTCCTCTTTTACTTAGAGAGTCCCTCTGTATATTAGACTTACTGAGCCAGGCACCCTTATTTTTTTTTTTTCCCCAAGCGTTGCCCTCATCCTCCGAATCTGAGCTGGAACCCCTCACTGCATAATCCAATTCAGTTTTGGAAAGCAGCTTCACAGCGTCCATTGGGTCAGCAAAATGGTAGGTTTTGGCTCCATATGTGATCTTTAGTCGCTGGCATTAGTAACACATGATGGATCGCCAACTGGCGCAGTTTAGAGCACACGCCATCAAAAGCCCTACAACGTTGCCTCATAGCAAAACTAAGATTGGGAAAATATGTATAGGGCTCCCTGCCATTGTGATGGTCCTTTTCTCCTTGCTTCTTGAAGAATACCATCTCTCTCACGAACGGGCCAGCACTACCAGTCGACTCGACTTGCTGGATCGCTGACTCCTCATGTAGTGGAGACCTCAGCATTCACACAATAAGCCCTCATTACTGTTACTGGGAAATCAAATTGTAGATATTCCTGTAGCCACTGGTCTAGAAAGCTGCTCAGGTCTTCTCCCTCAGATTCTTCTGGCAGTCCCAAGGTTTGGATGTGGGATGCCCGCGCCCCATTTTCCAGATTTTCTAATCGGCACTGAAAGAGATTTTCTTTCCCAAGTCAAGAGGAAGCTGAAAGTGCCTTTTCAGAATTGTTTGCCCCCTGAGCTTTTTCCTACACTGAATCCATTCTGGTTTCTACAACATGCATGCGACAGGTGAAGTCATCTATTTTCTTGTCCAGAGACTGGATTGCTTTCAGTTGGGCAGCATTTGAGGCTGGTTAACAGTGGTCTCTGAAGGTTCTTTTTCTTTCTGCGGGCCCCATCCTCACCAGTTGTCGTTTTGTTTCGTCCCATGACTTCTGTAATGAACATTTTTATATTGCTGGAATCCGTAGGTAGTAATAAATCTGTTAATGCTGATTTTTGAACTGCTTTTGATCAATTTATTGGAAGAATATAGCGTTTATTCCTCCAATGGTGCAGAGCGTGAAGAAAGTGCTGGTATTCAGTTTGGCTGCTAGCCACGCCCCTCCATCAGGACATCATCAGTTTTCAGTTCTACCTTTCAGCCTCACTTCAGCTCCAAGGGTGTTTACAAAGTGCCTGACAGTAGTGGTGGCACACCTGAGAAGGTTAGGTGCATCAGTCTTCCTTATCTCGGCGACTGGCTGGTGGTGGGGGTTCATCACAGCAGGTATAAGATCATTTAAAAGTAACACTAAGCCTGTTAAAGTCTCTGGCATTCCTGGTAAATCAGGAGAAATCCGTTCTCACTCCATGCGGGTCCTGCATTTCATAGAGCAGAACTGAACACAATAAAGGGAAGAGCTTTCCTCCCTCAGGACAGGGTGCAAAGCATCCTGCAGATAGCTGCCTCATTCAAGCTGAACGAACCACGGTCAGCAAGACCGTTTCTGCAACTTCTGTGACATGTGGCAGCAGCAGCAGGCACAGTCTTGGGAGCTAGGTTCCAAATGAGAAACGTACAGTTTCATCTTGGGCACACTGGTGCCAAAGAAGAGACAATTTGTCAAAACCAATTCCAGTAACAAAATGTTGCTGCAAGCCCTCTAGTGGTGGAAGGAGGCAGGCAACCTCAGGGAAGGGTACCTTTCCAAAGGAAGCTCCATCAGTCATTCTTAGAACCGATGCCTCTCTGTTAGGGTGGGGTGCTCACTTAGGGGAACACACCACTCATGGAACCTGGTCCATCACAGATTCACTCCAGCATATAAATTTGCTGGAGCTAAGAGCAGTATTCTTGGCCTTGAAAGCATTTGCCCATCTGGTACAAGGGAATGTGGTGCAAGTCAGGACAGACAACACCACAACAATGTACAGTACTATATCAACAAAGCAAGGGGGACAAGGTCAGATCCTCTATGGACAGAAGCAGTGAAGGTCTGAGTTTGGTTTATGCACTGAAGGCCTCGTTACAGGCCATTCATGTGCCAGGGAAGGACAGTATCCTAGCAGATGCCCTGAGCCAGAATCAGTCGGGCCCACCACGGTGGTTCATCAGCAGCAGGTGCTGGACCCAGTGTTCAGGAGGTGGGGCACACCAGAGATGGATCTCTTTGCATCCCAAGAGAATCATCATCTGCCCCACTTTTGCTGCTGACCACCAGCCAAGGGTTCAGTCCCACTGGATGCTCTGACACTGGACTAGTCAAGCAGAAGCCTATACGCTTTTCCTCCCTTTCCTCTCATTTTCAGAGTCCTGATCAAGCTCCGGTCACAACCTGCATCACTGATCTTGATCGCGCCAGACTGGGCCAGGCAGCCATGGTATCCTCTGCTACTCTCCGTGTCTGTAGCCAAACAAATACACACCTACCCAGGAGGCACAGTCTGTTGACCTGTTACCAAGGCAAGATCTTGTATCCGAATCTCTGACTCAAGGCATCGTTCTTGAGGACTTAGAATATGCAAACTTAAATCTCTCTCAAAGAGTCTTGGATATCCTGAAAGGATATAGAAGCCCTTCAACTAAGAGAACCTATACTAACATACCAGCATGCTAAATGCCAGCAGAATAGACCTGATGGTCTGTCGAGTCTGCTCGGTAGCCAGCTTCCTAGTGGGTGCTTGCTTTTCCACCACCCCTACCTTCAGATTTCCCCTGTACCTGTCCCACCCCTTCTTGAAACCCTCCACTGTGCCCTCCTCCACCAGACTTCCAGGTAGTGCATTCCATGGCTCCACCACCCTCTCAGTGAAGTAATATCTCATGCATCCCCCCCTTTAATCTCCCCCCTCCTGCTTCCATTCATGCCCTCTTGTTGTCTCCCCTCCTTTAGTCTTAAAGTTCTTTGGCTCCACCCTGTGTATTCCTTTTACATATTTGAAGACCTCTATCATATCTCCCCTGTCTGTCTTCTCCTCCAGTGAGTACAGCCCCAGCTCTTCCAGTCTCTCTTTATAGGGCCTCCCCTCCCTGTCCTGAATCATTCTTGTTGCCCTCCTCTGAACCCTCTCCAGCAGTGCCACGTCCTTGAGGTGAGGTCTCCAGAACTGCACTCAGTACTCGAGGTGCTTCCTGACCAAGGCATTATACAGAGGGAGGATCACCTCCCTTCTCCTGGACGTAATCCCCCTAGCTATGCAGCCCAGTATCCTGTTTGTTTTTGCTGCAGCTCTTCTGCAATTTTCAGTGTTATTAATTTTGGCGTCTATCACCACCCTAGATCCCTCTCACTCATTGTGACTTGCAGTCTGACCCGTGTGTATGGCCCGGGTTTCTGACCCCCAGATGCAGCACCCTACACTTCCCATACATTAAATCTCAGCCCCACCTCCTCAACCATCCCTCCAGGTCCCTCTGGACTGCCTCCCGCTTCGTCCCCTTCTGCCAGTGCTCCCAGTTTTGAGTCGTCCATAAGAGACTCCTCCTATTCCTAACTCCTCTCCCCATATCCGAGACATAGGATTGAACAGGAGTGGCCCCAATACCAAACCTTGGGGGACGCCACTGTTGATCTTCCTGGGGGAGGAGACTATCCCACCAACCACTACCCTCTGTATTCGCCCGTTAGCCAACTTTATACCCATCTGAGCAACTGCCTTCCCACCCCATCCCCCAGCTTTGTTAGCAGCCCAGTGTGTGGTGCTGAGTTGAGCATACCATGAAATCCAGGTATGGGACGCCCACTGGCCTATGTCGATCCAGGGCCCCGCCACCCAGTCATAAAAATCTGAGGTTGGTCTGATATGATCTCCCGGGATGAAACGCATTGTTTGTCGTCCAGATGCCCCAACCTTTCCAGCTGCCTCCGAGCCTCTCCTTGATAATGCTTTCCATTACTTAGCCTACCACAGACATTAGGCTGACAGGCCTATAACTCCCCATCTCCTCTCTAGAACCCCCTTTGTGGATAGGCACCACATGAGCCACCATCCAGTCCTGAGGCACCCATCCTGTCAATAGAGAGGTGTTAAAGAGTGCAGCCAGAAGAGCTACTAGCTAATCTGCCAGTTCCTTCCATAACACTCGGATGTAGCCCATCTGGCCCCTTATCGGGTTTTAGCATCCGAAGGGCCTCCCTCACCCTATCCACTGTGATTTCTGCCTCCTAGCCCACCCCCACATTTAACCTCCCCATCCTCTTCCAGACTTTGCCCAGCCTGTACCCTTGCCTCTTTCCATCCCCAAGACTCCCATCTGACCTCTTGACTTTGCTGGCTCCCTCTCCCTCTCGTCGGGCTGGAGGGGTCCCCTGCCTCCTGCTGTAAATATCAAGGCAAAGTACTCATTTAGCACCTCTGCCTGTTCCCCCCGCCTCCTGAGCCCATCCCTTCCCAGTCCTAATCCTGCTAATCTGTACCCTCCCTTTTCTCTTCTCCCCTATGTATCCATAGAATCCCCGGATATCCTAGCCAGGTTCTGCTCCATCCTCGCCTTGGCTCCCCTTACCACTCGGGTAGCCCTTCTAGCCCTCAACTCATACTCACCCCTCGCTGATTCCCCAGGCTTAAAGTGTGCATAGGCAGCCTTTTTTGTCCTTCACATGCTGCACCTCCCTGGTCCACCAACACGGCTTGCTGGCTCTACCATGCTTGCACCTTACCTTGGTACAGGACTTAGTAGCCTTCTTCACCGCCTTTTTAATGGTCTCCCACAAGCTACCCGGATCCATGTCCGGCCTAATATTGTCCAAGCTCACCCGTAGAATCCTACCCATGCCCTCAAAGTCCGGTCTCCTGAAGTCTACAACTACTGTAGTAGTGCGGTTTACCCCCCCCCCCCACTACAGCAGGAACCAGACCATGGCGTGGTCACCACCTGCCAGCGGGCTGCACACCTCCAGGCCCTTTATCTGGTCGCTGTCTGCTAGTACATCGTCCAGTATCCGCCCCTCCTAATAGGCTCCCCACCTGCTGGGCCAGGAAAGCATCCTGAAACACATCCATCAGTCTCTGTTCCCTGGCCACAGGTTCAGAATGGAAGAGGTTTTCTGTTTGGTGTGGTTCCAAAGAGATTTTTCCGCTCTAGTGGAGATTCCAGCTGTTCTGGATTATCATGCCTACCTACACCCCAGGGACTGAAACATACATTCCTGTAAGTGCATCTAGCATCAATATTTGCTTACATTTCTGCAAGGAGGGTACCTTCCTGGCAGCGGATCCTATTTTGAAAAAGTTCTTTAAAGATTTGTGCCAGTTGCACCCACCTGTTAGGGAACCAGTACCAGTATCAGACCTGAACATATGCGTAATTGTAGCTCATGAGACCCCTTTGAGCCTGTGCCCTCAGCACACCAAAATATGTTACCTGGAAAACTGTTTTCTAGTTGCAGTTACTTCAGCTAGAAGAATTAGTGAGCTTCAGGCTTTGTGTGTGTGAGGAAGGCGATCTTTCCTTCCACGACGACAGAGTGGTGCGGAGAATAAATAGAAAATTCCTCCCCAAGGTTGTTTTCTGATTTTCACTTAAACCAGTCCATTACGCTACCAGTTTTCTTCACTGAACATAGTAGCTCAGGTGGCGCAGACTCCATAGTCTGGACGTCAAAGGTTAAGTTACTACATGACCCACACAGGGATCATAGACCTGACAAACAGTTATTCCTGACTTATGGGGATGTGGGTGAGGGCACTCCAGCTTCAGAGAGGTCAGTTTCTCGCTGGATAGTCCAGTGCATTCAGTTTTGCTATTCAAGTTTGTAAGGATCCCCAGCAGAGCTTAGGGGCACAGCTGCTACCATAGCAGCGTCCAGAGATATTCTATTAATGGAAATCTGTAAAGCAGCTACCTGGAGGACAGTACACACTTTCACTAAGTACTGTAGCCTGGACACCCAGTCCACGAGTGATGCTAGGTTTGTCACGGCAGTCCTGCAGAGCTTCTTCCTGAAGTAGGTTCTTTGCCCACCTCCAAAGGTGCTGCTTTGAAGTCTGCAGAGAGTTAGGAATATAGAAGAGTACCTGGGATTAGAAGAAAGCATTACTTATCATAGTAAACTTGTTTTTTTCTAAAATATTCTTCTATATTCATAACTCTCCCACCCTGCTTCCCCTTCCAGAATCGGAGCCTCTGCACTCTAACAGAGTATTTAAATATGAAGTCCCAAACACTGGCATGCATAGTTTTAGCCCTAATGGGAAAATTTTAATTCCTTCTTTTTTCCAGGTGATTCTGGCATTGGAGGGGGTGGGTTGAGGTTATGATATTTATGGTTTTACTGTCATGGACAGCTTAGCTTTGTCATAGATGGATAAATAGATATAGTCATAGTTTAGATTGCCTTGTAACATGGCATTAATAGTGTGCAGGAATCTGGATCAGCGATAGGTGGAAGAGGTCGCGAGATGGCAGCGAGGCGGGCATTAACCCAGCATATGCCGTGCCCGCTTGGCAGTACCGTCACCAGCCAGACCCCCAGCCTAGCAGCACTGGGTCCTCTGGGGAACCGAGACCAGGGCGAGGCGAAGCGAGCTGCTGGAGCCCTACTAGGACTCGAGCTGGGAAGCAGATCCGGGGCGCGAGAACCTACGCGCACAGTCTGATCAGAGGCGATCGCAGACCTGGCAGCATCATCCAGAGAGCACCTGGAGGACGCCGCCGCGGACGACCATCCCAGAGGCAGCAGGAAGTGAGAGTGACCCGAGATGCACAGCGCGAGTCCAGCGCTGCTCGGAGCAGCGAACCCTGATGGCAGATCTCCCACGCGGGTATGACGACACGGCCCGCACTCAAACTTCCAGAAGAGGCACAGGACTGTTGGCTGGCCGCCTCCGCGCCACTGTACGGATAGCCTGGTGATCACCACATCAGTATGTATGTATGTATGTAATATCTTAGAGCCGCTCGTGAAAGTGCAGTAAAATTTTCAAAAGTTCTCACCGCCTCTGCCTCTTATTGTTTACCTGTCACAGTGGGCCTCTTCCACATCCTTCCACCGACGTGCGGCCCATGTTACAAGCCATTTAGCCACTCCATCGGGTGGCATCTAATGCGATTGATGGCGGGGCCGGGGTACCTTCACCACCGCCCCCATGCATCAATCCAGCATTAGATGCCACCATCGCTAGGCTTAATGTTTACTTGTAGACTCCTCAGAAATCTGATGATGCTGGTGGAACGTTGCAGCTGATAAGGGCAGCAGTTTGAATAAGTGGCACGAGCCAATGATAGGTTCTATCATTAGCATATAGTTCCATTTTCTCCAGGCAGCTCTGCTTAGGAGGCTGACTGCAGAGAGTTATGAATATAGAAGAATTCCTTGGAAGAAACAAGATTACTATGGTAGGTAATTTGTTCTTATTCCCATGCAGATCTCACTCGACTTTCACTCCAGAGATGGGTTTCCCTGAGGGCATGAGAGCCACTGATGTCTGTCACAGTTTACAGTCAATTCTGACCTACAGTGCCTGTTTTTTTTTCCTTTTGTACAAACTGTAATCTGCTCCTTCTCGTAACTGAGAAACCCAAAACACTCTCAGTGAAATTGAGGGGCACTGCGGTAAATTCCATTGTACCATCGTTGTGGGGGAGGGTAACATATAATCGCTGAAGAGAGACTGATTTATTGGAATGCTATACAAAAACTGTTTTTAAAGAGCAGCGGATACCTTCAGGAGAACTTTAACCAAACATAATATTCAGACAGTTCTGCTTGTATTTCACATTATTTCTGTATTCCTCCTCCCTAGTATTTATTTACAGAGGTCATTTGCATGAAAACAGGATCTTTGCTCTTGAAGAGTTCCTCTAATTCTGTTGCTTTCTCCCTACTGGAGGTCATAATGCACTGCTTGTGACATCACAGTTACTCTCATGGCAACAGACTGTGATGTCGCAACAAAGGATTATGACTTCCAGTAGGGAGTAAGCTATAGAGCTAGATGAACTCTAAAGAAACTCTCTAAGGGATGAAGATCATATATTCATGCAAATTTCCTCAGTAATAAATGAGAGAGAAGAAATATATGGACTATAAATGGGGAATTCAAGCAAAATTTTGCCTAATTATTATGTTTTTTTAAGTTTTATTTAAATGCATCAGTAGCTCTTTAAGCTTGGCTCTCCTCAACCTAGCAGATACAGAGCGTCTTACCAGGCAACCAGTTAAAATTTAAGATATGATGGCTTGATTCTTCTGTCATGCTTCCAGTTGTTTACATAGGAATTTTACATTGGCATAAAAGTTGATTATTAGTGTACCAGACCAGGTGGTTTGTAGTAACAGGGGTTGACTTTGGGAGAAAAAAAATTGTGGCCACCAGTCCAGCATATGGGTCAAACTTACTGGCCTTCAAGACATTTTGGCGGCCCGATTTATAATTAAGAATTTCCACTTTCATACTAACAGCCAGCAGAATAGGCCAAATGGTCTGTGTTGTCTGCTTGAAAGTCAGCAACCTAATGGCTGCCCACCTTACCATCCCCCAGCCCCCAAGAGGGTCTTCTCTAGATTTAGTTTCCCCTTGCAGGGGTCGACTTTAATGGAAAAAAAACTACTGGCCATCAGGCCAGAGACTTCCAATAATTTGGTGGCCTGCAGTACTTTAATGGTGGCCCGTAACTTATTTCGAAAATTTAATGCAGGACAGGTCGTGGCGTCACGGTGGTGAATTCTATTCAGTTGCTCATTTATTCAAAATGAACTTATCTAAGAAAGACACTGTTAGATGGGTGAGAAACTGGTTGGAGGGACACTGCAGAGGGTTGGGCTTAAGTACAAAATCAAATCAGAGTAGAGTGGGGTCAGAGTGACACATTTCTGGTCTGTCATTATCAGAATCAGTGTCTTGGCATACTTCAACATCCTCGAGGGCTGTCACACTGTCATCGGAGTCCATGCTTGAATCAGAGCAGTCTACAGTTTCAGTAGCAGCTGCATCTGTTGTTCTCCTGTGAGAGCCACTGCATGGTCTTCTAACTCGCTGCTCAGAGGCTAGCCACAAATTGACAACACCTGTTTCATCAAAATCCTCAATGGCCGGTGAGTGAAGTTTAATTCGTAACAGATCAGTGAGTGTATCACGTTTACTCATCCAATCTGACATCACAGATTTCATATGTGAAAATCCACGTTCACACTCCACTGAAGTGCTTGGCAAGGATAAGAGGAAGTCGACAAAAGACAGAATATTCTGGTGTCCATCTGAAAATCTTTTATTTATCTCTTCCCATGTAGTGACACTAGAGGTACAAAAACTCAGGGAATTTTTTAAAGAGGCATATTCAATCTCCATTTCTTCCAGTTTTACACCATTTTTGTGAAGTACATCTCGATATTCAGTAGTAAGTTCTTCAATTTCACTATCACCAAAATCAGTGCTGTTTGTCAAACTGGGCCACATTTTGGGGTTTAAAAGTGTCACACCAGCTTTCCTTACAACAGACAGGTCATTGTCTGGAAACCTGCTGTTAACCTCTGTTAAGAGTTTCTATAAATCTTGTAAAGGAGTTGGCATCCTTTTTTTTCTCCAGTTATTTCCTTTAAGGGAATACCCTTAAATGTCTCATTTGTGAACATTCGAGGCATTGGTCCTGATTTAGTTTTCAACTTTTCAAGGCTGTTACGACCAACTGTCAATCCCTCCATTGCTTTGCTAATATTGACCTGTTCTTCCTGCAACAACAGGGAAAGTCTTGCTATTACAACAATAACGTCATTAAGCTCCAAGGCAGTCTGCACAAAGTGTTCTGATGTGAGCTTTTTCAACAATCCCTGAGCTCTAGCACTGGCCATTGAGTTTCATGATGCAACAGTATTTTCAAGATGTGAAATAATTGCAGGATAAATCTCCCAGAAATTTTCAGAGCACGTTTTAGATGCGGGATCCATCTGGTGCCTCCTACCCTAGTTGGGACTAAACATCGGACCCCTGTTGCCTGGCAAGAATTCTCAGTTCTGTTCTGTTCAGAGGGCTGTTGTGGTAGAACAAGTAAATCTGCAGCATCTCGTCCTCTACCTTACTGTAACACAGCATTGAGTTTACAGCTTTTTTTAAATGCCAGTTCCAGCCGATGAATCTAAGGGGCTAGCAGGCTGTTGTTTTTGGGACTGTTGGTGGTTTGAAAACTGGTTTGGTGGCTTTAAGTGGGCTCATTTGTTGGATGTTTCACTGTGTAACAGGCTGCGCTGGTGGAGGCCTATTTCTTCTGATTTAAAATCTATTTGGTGGGATTTGCTTGGGGCTGGTTATTTGAATTGGAGACCTATATCTGTTAATTTCAAGCCTATTTTGATGTGTTGTTAGTGAAGCTGATTGAATTGGAGACCTGTTTCCTTTGGTAGCAAAACATATTTTGGGGGCTTTGAGTTGAATTTTGATTAATTTTGCTGACTTCACTAGCTGCAAGGTTAGTGTATAGTGGGGAAGGGTGTTAATGGTCTGGCCGGGCCTCACCTAGCTAATTAACTGGAGGCAGAGCTGAATCAGGTTTGTGGTGTTAGTTGCTTTGGCTTCTCAGAAGGAACTAGAAGGGGACAGGATCAGATGTGTTTCAGTACAGTAGCTGCTGCTTGTTGTTTTTACAGGGTTTCTTATGGATTTTACTTGATAGAAGGTTATTTCTTTTCTTTCTTACTACTTCTAAGGGGCTAGCAGGGTATTGTTTTTGGGGCTGTTGGCAGTTTGAAAACTGGTTTGGTGGCTGTAAGTGGGTTCATTTGTTGGCTGTTTCACTGTGTAACAGGCTGCGCTGGTGGAGGCCTATTTCTTCTGATTTAAAACCTATTTGGTGGGATTTGCTTGAGGTTGTTTCTTTGGTTGCAGGGCCTAGAGGGGCAGACACAGTGCTGATGTACTCTCTTGAGAGTCGGCCCTAATCCCACCCTCCCCCAGAGCTCTGCTTATTTATAGGGGAACACCTGCCCTGCAATTGGAGGAAAAGGCTGCAGGTGCAGCTCATGTAGTTCTCGCCACTGGGGGTTGGATTTAAAAGGTTGGGAGAGAGGAGCTTAGGGAGTTCACTCCCTTATAAGTTTACTGTGTTGTACTGCACCTAGTAACAGGGTTAACGTTTTACTGTGGGGTTGCATTCAGGATTAGTGGGTGACCTGATTAGTCAGTATGGGTGTATCTTGGACTCAGTAGAACGGTGGCTCACCCAAGGAAAGCTATTTGAGGGGATGGGACCGCACGTCACTAGGGACGCCATCTTTGGGAGGGTGGTGGGGTGCACAGAGTGTGGGGCAGCCATGATACTGGACTGGGCTTGGAAGTTTGGTGGTTGCCCAGTGTGCTACCAGCTGGCACAGCTTAGGGAGGAGGTTATGGGATTAGGAGACAGCTGGGGGATGGGGAGGTATGGTTGGGGAAGAGGGCAGGGGATCTCCCATGGGGTTGCACCGGGGTGGGGGCATAGGGAAAGGAGTGCAGGAGAATACTCTGGGGTCACATAGGGACCCTGGCAGAGGGGGCCCAAAAGGAGGACACTACCAAGGACGCAGGCAGGTAACTGGGGACCCTCACAAAGGGGGGGTCAGAGGGACAACATTCTCAGGGAAGTAGGCAGATGGCTGGGGCTGGACAGAAGGAAGCAAGGTTGGGAGGTGGATTGGACCTTACGCTCAGTAACCGCTCAATTTCTTTTTCTGCTTGAGGATGAGGGGGTGATGTAGCCATGACAGGGGTGGTTAGAGATGGAAAGGGAGTGGGGGCAGGAGCGGGGCGGATAGCAGGAGGAACAGGGGAACCTGGAATGCAGGAAAATGGGGAGCAGTGGATCAGAGCAGGAGGGGCAGGGAAAGAGGGAGGAAAGGCAAGAAGAAAGACCAGTTGGGAGGAAAGGGCAAGGAGAAGGACCAGAACTACAAGGAGGATACAGTAAAGGGAGCTGAGGGTTTTGGCCAGGGAGCACGCAAGCAAGGAGGGACAGGAACGGAGACAGGGAGGACGAGCCAGGCTAGTTTAGCGGATGGGGAGAAGGACCAAGTCGCAAGCAGTGAGGGGGAGTTAGAGGCACAGAAGGATACTAGGGAGGAGGAGAGGCATAGGCTCGAGAGGAGGGGTCCAGGATAAATGAGGGGTGGCATGTGGTACCCAGATAGGGGAGGAACAAGGAGCCGCTGGGTGAAGGGGCCAGTAGAAAGGATGAGGGACATGGAAGGGGGAATGGAGGAAAAGGAGCGGTCAGAGTGCTGCTGTTGGGGATTCTATGATCAGGGGTATCAAATGGGATAGGGAGGGGATGCCTGACAGTTAGAACAAAATGCTTCCTGGACTAACGGTGCATAGGGCCAAGCACGAGGTATATCAGCTGGCAAGGATTGTGGGGTTCCCCGACATACTGGTCCACCTGGTTACAAATGACATTGAGGGAAATAGCGAGCTAGAGATACAGGCACGGTTCAGGGAGCTTGCCAGGGTCTGTCATGACATAGGGTGCACAGTTTCCTTCTCGGAAATCCTGCTGGTGCCAAGGGCTAGTGGGGAACACAAAAGGAAGATTAGGGAAATAAACCAGTGGCTCAGGGAGTGGTGTGAGGCCAGAGGGTATGGGTTGATGGGGAATTGGAGGGAGACCTGGGAGGATAAGGAGCTGTATGCTAGAGATAGGTTCCATCTCAATTTAGAGGGAGGGGAATCTCACGTTGAAAATAGAGGGGTTCATTGGTGAAAAGTGGGTTTAAACTTGAAGGGGGAGGATGGGAGAAAAGGCTGTCAATGGGGGTCCGATAAAGGAGGACTCTGTCTCCACCCCCCCCCCCCGGGGAGCTGGAGGAATGCGGGAAAAGGCCTACTGGTAAAATGCAGACCAGGGGAAAACGGAATCCCCATGGGAACACGAGCAGGGGAAATGGAAGTATAGGGAAAGGGTGGGAGGTAGTCCTGCTAAATGCCAGGAGCTTGGGCAATAAAATGCCTGAGCTCCAGGCGATTCTAAGTGAGGGAGCGGTGGATGTGGCAGTGGTCACTGAGACCTGGACCACCGCTGGACACGACTGGGACCTGAACCTGGAGGGTTACACTATGTTCAGGAAGGACATGGGGGGAGGGAAGGGGAGGAGGGGTAGCAATAATAGTCAAAAACTGTATTGGCATAGGGGGAGTAGAGGAGGGAGGGAACCATGGAGGCGATTTGGGTCACCTTAATAACAAGGGGGCAAGAGAGTAAAAATAGGAGTGGTGTGTAGACCCACTGCGCTGGCGGAGGAACTGGAGGAGAGTCTGGTGGCAGATGTTGGGAGACACTGCAGATTGGGCAGGGGAAGGGTGGTGGTGTTGGGGGACTTAAACATGCCAGGAACAGACTAGGAGACTGACATCCTCGGTGGCCAGGGAACGGAGGTTGTTGGATGTCTTTCAAGATGCATTCCTAACTCAGCAGGTGGGGGAACTGACCAGGGAGGCGTGGGTACTGGATGTGGTCCTGGCAGACAGTGACCAGATCGGGGCCTGGAGGTAGGGACCCAAGAAGGGAGTGACCATGCCACGTTTGGTTCTGCCTGGACCTAGGAGGGTAGAAGGCTGCACAAAGACGGAGGTAACTGACTTCAGGGGGCTGATTTAAGGAAATGGGAAGGATCCTTAAGGAGCATTTGGATGTGATTTGGATCAGACATGGGTGCTGGACAGTAGGTGGGAAATAATCGGAGGGGGGTGCAGGGTGCTACTAGCACCTGTGCCAGAGTAAGACTGAAAATGCGGTAGGGCCGAAAACCCTGCTGGTGGACCAGGGAGGTCCAGGAGGTGGTGGGGAAAGAAGGCAGCCTATAGGCAATTCAAGTGCTCAAGGAGTGAAAGGGATCGTGGGGAGTACAAACTGATGGCTAGAAGGGCCACTAGAGTGGTGAGGGTGGCTAAGGTAAGGAAGGAGCAGAACCTGGCCAGGGAAATTAGGAGAGGGAACAAGGGGTTCTTTAGATACATTGGGGAAAAATGATGGGTGAAGGGCAGATTAGCAGGATTAAAACAGGGAGGGATGGGGACAAGACCTGGGGAGCAGTCTGAGGTACTAATGAGTACTTTCACCTCCATTTTCACCAAGGAAAATGGGGGTGCTGCATCATACATAGGAGGAGACAGTGATACTGAGGAGGGTGGGACCCTTACCGATCAGCGGGTCTGGGGAGAGGGGGAGGCATCACTGGCGGGGAGGCTAAACAGGGAGAAGAGGTAGCGAGGTGGAAATCACAGCAGAGAGAGTGAGGGAAGCCCTCAGGTCCCTTAAGATGGAGAAAGCACTGGGGCTGGATAAATTACATCCCAGAGTGCTGAAGGAACTTATGGGATGTCCTGGTGAAACCCTGGCGGAGCTTTTCACCATCTCTCTGAGGACAGGGTGGGTGCCCCAGGACTGGAAGGTGGCGATATAGTGCCTATCCACAAGGGGGATCAAGGGAGGTGGCGAGGGAACTACAGGCCTGTCAGCCTGATATCGGTGGTGGGCAAGGTGATGGAGGGCATTGTCGGGAGAGGCTGGGGGGACCTGGAAAAGTCAGGGTGCCTGGACAATAGACAGCATGTATTCGTCCCAGGGAAATCGTGTCAGACAAACCTTGTGGAGTTCTATGACTGGGTGTCGAGTGCCTTGGACCTGGTAGACCAGTGGACGCCCTCTTCTAGACTTCAGCAAGGCATTTGACTCTGTTCCTCACGAGGGCCTGTTGGATAAGCTGGGAGAAGTGGGGTGGGGAACCAGATGATCAGATGGATAGGCAGTTGGCTCCAGGACTGGACCCAGAGGGTCGATGGCAGGATAGTCTCATCCCCAAGGAGGGTCATTAGTGGGGTCCCACAGGGATCAGTCCTGGGCCCCTCCTGTTCAACGCCACGCCTCTGACATAAGGACAGGTATCAGGAGTGAGATGAGTCTCTTTATGAGACTGACTGGGAATGGAGGGAGGAAGGGAGGGTGGCCCCATAGGGGCCTGGAGGCTCTGAAAAGATGGTCTGAGAAAGTGGAAGCTGAGGTTCAATGCAGGGAAATGCAAGGCACGCACCTGGGGCCAGAAACCTGGGCCAAGTGTACACCCTGGGGGAATGCTACAAGTCTCAATGGCTGAGAGGGACCTGGGGGTGGTGGTGGATGTCAAGATGAACAACTTCGAGACTTGTAGGAGGGCAGCAGCCAAGGCCAACAGGATGCTGGAATGCATCGCTAGGGGGATCACCTCCAGAAGGAGGGAAGTAATACTTCCTCTGTATAACTGCTTGGTCAGGCCACACCTCGAGTACTGCGTGCAGTTTTGGAGGCCACACTTAAAGAGGGACATTAAACTCCTGGAGAGGGTCCAGAGGAGGGCAACCAAAATGATTTGGGGCTTGGGGGACAGGACCTATGGGGAGAGGCTCCAAGAGCTAAATATGTACACATTGGAAGAGAGAAGGGACTGGGGACATGATAGAGGTCTTCAGGTACATGAAGGGGGTAAATAGGGGAGGAGCAGTCAGGGTGCTTTGAAGGAAGGAGGAGGGGGCAACTAGAGGGCATGGGTGGAAGCTGGAGGGGGAAGATTTGGGGAGAAAGGAGGTGGTGCTACTCACTGAGAGGGTGGTGGAGCCCTGAATGCGCTGCCCAGGGGCTGGTGGAGGCAGAGACTGTGGAGGAGTTCAAGAGCTGTTGGGACAGGTACAGGGAATGGTTCTGGAAGCAAAATCCAGTGCAGCGAGAATATCCGGAACTGGGAAGGGAGAAGCCAGAGAAGGCGAGGGGTAGCAAGGTCAGCTCCCAGGGTGGGGGGCTGACCAACGAGCAGACACGAAAGACCGTTAGGCCTATTCTGCTGGCATTTTAGTATGTTAGTAACAACTATCAAAGGCTGTACTTCCAAGACGTTGCAGACTCCTGTTCTGCTGCCCTGCAGGACTGCTGCCCCATCTGCTGTAAAGTCCGACTAGTTTAGTTAGAAACTCTTCCGAGTTATTTCAAAGTACTGCAGAGCACTCGCCATAAGACTTTCATATATATTTTCAGCATTTGGCTTCTCAAGTCGAACCATATTTAGAAATGCTGGTTTTATAACACCTTTGTATGCATGACTGATATAAATTATAAGTTGTTCTGCAATGGAAATATCAGTTGCTTCATCACATAGAACAGAATCGGGAGTTCTTGGCTTCATTCATAATTTTAAGTCGTTCATATTCAGCTATGGCAGCACAAAATCTCCTGCAGTACTTGTATTGACATAGGTGCTTCCTGTCTCCAGACCCTTCATTTGGTCCAGTTTACTCATCCAAACAAAATTCTGTGAATGGACGAGACTGTTTGGCAATTGCATGACTGTTCCTCATTAGAATAGTAAGCCTGTTAATCTGAGCATTGTTTAAACTCTGTGGAGCTCTACCAGCCTCACTACAGGAGGGATCAGAAGCTGCAGCTTTAAATTTGCTTGCAACTCTCTCATGTCCCCTGCTTGTATGGTGCGATTTTAAAGAGTAAACTTTAAATGTTCCACAACCGTGTACAAAAGGAATCTTTATGCAGCATCACACCCTTGACACATGGTACATAACATAAGGTTTTCTCGATCATACCTAACCCATGGAAAGTTAGTTTGCTAAGCTGTCTTAAATGTCCTGCACCCGACATTTTTTTCATAAGCTCATCACTTTCCAACTTTTTCTTCATTTGTTTTATTTTTTTTTTTGCAGGAGGGGCTCAACATTTGAAAGAAAACTCCACATGATATATCCCGTAGTAATAAAACCTTTTTCAAAGCAAACTGACTGTGTTTATTTTCAAAGTCGATTGTTTTTATTATTTTTTTCACAAAGGTTTGATAGACGAACAGAAAGTATGACAGAGAAATTATTAGGATATTTTTTCTCCCAAAGCGGATAGCTACAAAGGCCCTTAACTTAAATGTGTGCCAATTAAACCCTGACTATTGCCACAGACTGTTAGACACACCAGAGAAGAGTACGACAGTAGAAATTCATAAATATGGCCTTTTTGTTTTCACAAATAGCTGCAAGGTCCCGAATATGTGTGCCGGACCTTTACTTTGACCACAGGCTTGACTTACACTAGTGACCAGAGAGACCGAGAAATTAAGAAATGGACTTTTTTTTTTTTTCACAAAGACTGGATAGCTGCAAGGTCCCTAAATCTGTGCCAGCCACCGACTTTGACCACAGACTGCTACAGTAGTGACTTGAGAGCACCACAGAAGAAATTAGGAAATACAGATTTTATTTTTTCACAAAGATTGATAGCTGCAAGGTCCCTAAATGTGTGCCAGTCCCTGACTTTGACCACAGGCTGCTACACATAGTGACCAGAGAGAACGACAGTGGAAATTAGGAAATACAGATTTTATTTTTTCACAGACTAGATAGCTACAAGGTCCCTAACTATGTGCCAGTCCCCGACTTTGACCACAGACTGCTACACTAGGGACCAGACAGTACGACAGTAGAAATAAGGGACTGATTTGTAAAGTTTCACAAAGCTTAGATAGCAAAAGCCCCGAGCTGTGCCAGCCCCCGACTTTCCACACAGACTGCTAGACACTCAGAGAGTATGTTAGTAGAAATTAGAAAAGGGACTTATTTTTTTTTATTTTTTTTTTTCCTCCTTCTTCCCACAAAGGTTAGGACAGTTGCAAAGCCCCCTGAGCTGTGTGCCAGCCCCTGACTTTCCACACAGACACTAGACATTCACTGACAAATGGAAAAGCTTTTTTTTTTTTAACAAGGATGAACAGACACAGCAAAAGCAGTAATTTTCCACTGTCACATTTCACCACAGACTTATTTCTTTAGTTTGACTCAGTACTTCTAAGATTTTTAATTAATAACATAAGACTTGCCACTTTTTGCATATTTTACAAGGGATAGGAAAAGCTGTAGACGGCAAAATGCAAGTAGCCGTTTTATTTTCTGCTGAAATAGAACAAGCACTAGTCTACTAGCAAGTTTCACCCCCCACGATGTCTGCTCCAACTGCTGAGTTGTTTATATTCGCCAGACACTAAAGTACAAGTGTTCTCTTTTTGATATAGTTATTGGTCGGACAGACCGACCGGTCAGAGTATTTCAACACACCATGGCTTTCTATGACGCCGCAACCTCAACCTCTCCAAAACAATGGCTCATCTGAACTGGCGGAAAGGGACAGTACTTACATGCTGGCGCTCCTACCTCCATTGGCTGTCCCACCATGCCCATCAGAATTGTGCCCATCAGTTGGCTCCTGCTGTTCCCGCCGTGACTGTTGCCACCGTCCCAGCATGTCATCAGGAGACTTGTAAGTGGAGCCCTTGAACCTCATGTGGTTTTGAGTGTCAAGTCCTGCAGGACTCCCACTTACATGCTACGCCGTGATCTTATCTGTGTCAGTCTTCACCATTCGCCTAAGGCCTAAAGTTTTCAAACTTCTTCAAATTTCTTCAACGGCTTCCCACGAGGCGACCTCGATGGCAGGAGACGAAGAACTGGTAGGTGGGCGGAGTCGACACAGCCTAACGGCTAATCCTCAAGCGCCATGTAATGCGTCGGCCTCGAGGGCGGTGGCGATGCTGCGTCGACTCCGCCTATCCTTAAAAAAAAAAAAAAAAAAAAAGGGCTCCCACGGGGTCCTGATCTCCGGCCAGTACCCATCTGTGATGAATGGTGAAGATACACAGAAAGATCATAATTACGGTAGGTATGTAATTTTTATTTCCGTTCCTCAGTGTGGTGTGCACGAGCGGACGCTACGCACGTATGCACGCGCCTTCACTGACTCTTAGAGTTCCTGACAACGTTTACCTTGTTTGGGGTTTCTGACACCCTGAGATCAGTTTTAACAAGGGTAGCCAGCATTAGTCTTTAAAGGATCATTTATACCCCCTTTTTGTTGCAAACCTCATACCACCCACGATCTATATAGTTTTCCCGCGCTGCCAGATGCTGCCAGGCTAAACCATATGTGATGTAATTTGTAGGGCTACACTGAACCGCTGAGGAGAAGAGAATCTGTGGCTTTCATCCCCAGACCCCCAGTTACTCACACTCTGTAATTGTTTTCCTTTTTAGATCATTATTGCTGTAGGTAGCAGTCATTGTGTTCCTGCGATCGGGAAGCGTATTAAAACAAAACAAAACAAAAAATCTGGTCGGAAGCGGGTTTGCTGAGTCATTGTCTTAGCCTGTCTGCCGCCACTTTGTGAGAGTATGTGAAGTGAAGCAGCAGCCTGTTACAATTTTGCATGCAATTGCAGAGGATTTTGTGTGAGGACTGCAGTTCCTTTATTTCATTAAAAATGTGCTCATATGTTTGGTGCCATCTGCTGTCGGCTTTTCATGTCAGGTGGCAAGAAACAGGCACATAAATAAACTTCCGTAGTAACAGTAACATCCCTTCATTTGACGGCATTAGGTGTCACTGTCTTGCCAGATGACATGAAAAGCCGACGGCACCAAACATACGAGCGCATAGGCCTTGTGCACAGAAGCCATGAAGTTTTGGTCCTTGGCTTATTCCCTGCAAACCTCTCTTGTAACAGTTCACCTTCCAGGCAAGGACAATGTGCTAGCAGATGCAATGAGCAGGATCTCTCAGGGCCATCATGAATGGTCCCTGGACCCTCAGGTGCTGAAAGTGATTTTTTCAAGGTGGGGCACTCCAGAGATGGCTCTCTTTCCAGCCCCAAACACTCGCCAACTCCCTCTCTTTTGTTGCAGACCTCCAGTCTTGGGCTCAGTCCCTCTGGACGCCTTGATCCTGAATTGGGAAGGGAAGTTTCTGTATGCCTTTCCCCCCTTCCCACTCCTGTTCAAAGTTTTGGTAAAAATAAGGTCTCAGCCTTGCAAGGTGATTCTGATTGCTCCAGATTGGGCCAGACGGCCCTGGTACCCCCTGTTGCTGTCCCTAGCAGTCCATCTTCCCCTGTCTCTTCCCAGGAATTACAACCTGTTAACATCCTCTCAGGGAAGGATTTGGTACCCCAGTCTTCAGTCTCTCAATCTCAAAGCATGGCTCTGGAAGAGTCAGAATTTGCAGATTTGCATCTTTCCCAAGGGGTTCTGCATATCCTCAAGGCTTCTCGAAAGCCCTCCACCAGAAAGACTTACAGCTCCAAATGGAAAAGATTCAGCATTTGGTGTTCTGAGGAGCATATTTCTCCAGACACTGCTGGGTTGCCTATGGTTCTGGATTATATGGTCCATCTTAATGGCCTAGGCCTTAGACCAGCTACTCTCAAAGTACACTTGTCAGCTGTTTCTGCATTTTTGTCTGTGCGGAAGTCTTCCTCACCATCTTCCCATCCTGTGTTCTGTAAATGTTTTAAAGGATTGCTTCACACCAATCCGCCTTTTAGAGACCCTGCCCCTGCCTGGGATTTGAATGTTTGCATTGCTCAACTTATGCAACCCCCCTTTGAGCCTATGTCTTCAGCAGAGCTCAAGTACTTGACTTGGAAAACTGTGTTCCTGGTAGCCATTACCTCTACCAGGCGTATCAGTGAATTGCAAGCCCTGACAGTGGAACCTGATTTTATCTCATTTCACAGGGATAAAGTGGTCCTTAGAACCAATAGAAGGTTCTTGCCCAAAGTGGTTTCAGAATTCCATTTAAACCAGTCTGTCTCTCCCTGTTTTCTTCACTGATCATTCTTCCTCAGTAGAGAGGAGGCTACACAGTCTAGATGTCAAAAGAGCCCTTAGTTACTACATAGAGCGTACCGAAGTGGGAAAGGGCAAACCTGCCACCAAAAGATCTATTGCCAGGTTGATTGTCTTGTATACAATTCTGCTATGAAAAACTGGGAAGAACTCCACTCTGGCCTGAGGCTCATTCCACAAGAGGTACAGCTGCTTCCCTGGCTGCTGCCAGGGATATCCTGTCTTAGAAATTTGTCAAGCAGTCCCCTGAAAACAGTCCATACTTTTACCAAGCATTACTCTCTGGATATCCAGGGCTAGGAGTGATGCTCGGTTTGGCACAGCAGTACTTCAGAGCCTATTCCCAAAGTAGGTTCTGTTCCTCCTCCTTGGAGGTACTGCTCGGTAGTCTGCATTGTCACAATACAGCAAGACTTCATGATGTTTGAAGAAAAAAATTCCTCACCTTAGTAATTATGTTTCTTCTAATGGAGTCTTGCTGTATTCTTACCTCCCTCCTCCCTGCCTCCCCTCTCAGAACCTGTTTTTGGGAAGTGGGTGGGCAAGTGCAGTGTTGCACCCCGGGCTGTTTTTGCTTGCACCCTCCTCCTTTTTGTTTGGGTGCTGATTTATTTTTATTTGTAGTAGATTGGTTTTTGGGTTTCCTGACTTTAGTCTTCCTTGGGAATCCAAAACTTTTTCAGCCAGTTGGCTAGTAGGAATTTTTACAATTTCCACATAGAATCTGACGGTTTAGGTTTGAAACACTCCAGACAGAGATTTAAACCAAGCTTGAGCTCAGCATTTTGTGCCCTGCATAGAAAGTTAACTCTTTGTTCTCCGGGGCAGTTCAAAGGTTGGGAATCACTGCAATTGTCAGAATACAGCAATACTCCATTAGAAGAAACATAATTACTAAGGCGAGTAATTTTTTTTCTTTCTGACTATGAGCTAACCCCTCCCACTTCCCTATCTTTCCTGAATATCATGTAGCCCTCTAAGTTTAGGTCCCACTCATTTCTCTGAGTGGCCCATGTCTCTGTAATTGCTGCCACATCCGCTGTTCCCTCAGCCAACATAGCTTGGAGTTTAGGCATTTTATTGCTCATACTCCTGGCGTTGATCAGGACTGTCCCCCCCAACCTCCCCTCTCTCAGTTCCCTCAACCCTGCTTAATCCCTTTTCTCAGACTCCCTAGAATTCTTAACATAGTCTCTCCACTCCTCACTTGCCCTATACCTGGACCCTCAAACAGCCACCCTGGGCTCTTTTATTAATATTAGACCCCTCTTTACAAGTTTAAACCCACCTCTCGGCTATATATCTAGCAAGTTTAATTTCAAGATTTCTCCCCTCCATTGAGGTGTAACCTATCCTGGCATATAGCCTTTATCCTCCCAAGTATCCCCAAGTTCCTCACCAGCCCATACCCCTCTGCCCTGCACCAGCCCCTGAGCCACTTATTCCCTCTCTAAGTTTTAGCTTAGTCTCACCAGATGCCCTAGGTACCGCAGAATCTCAGAGGAAGAAATTTTACTTCCTATAGAGTGACAAACCTTGCCAGCTCCCGGAATCTAGCCTGTATTTCTAGCTCAGTATTTCCTTCCAGATCATTTGTCCCCAAATGTACTAGGAAGTCTGGGGATCCCCCACAATCCAATGCCAAAGAGTATAGGTGGAATTTGGGCTTGTGTACAGATAGACCTGGCATACATTTAGCCTTGACAGGGCTGCTATTATTCTCCCCATCCTATTGAATACCCCGATCATGGAATCCTCCAGCAATATCACCTTCACTTCACACCACCATTTTACTAGCCCTCTTTAGTCCTTCCAGACT
Source organism: Neoceratodus forsteri (assembly GCA_016271365.2). Lineage (NCBI taxonomy): Eukaryota > Metazoa > Chordata > Ceratodontiformes > Ceratodontidae > Neoceratodus > Neoceratodus forsteri. Next base: position 19,365,658 of record JADMNL010000039.1, on the reverse strand, counting down.
ACTACTCCTAACATCAAACCCTTGCTTGCTTGCTCCTACCTCTCCCATCAACGTGAGGGTCTTTTATTAGCCCATTTAGTACCATCCAGGCTCCTCCTTCTGTCAACAACCTCCTGCTTGTTCCTCCTCTCCCCATCATCTGGGGGGGCCACCCTCATTTGCGAGCCCCACCATACTCTGTTTACCTGCAACTGCCAGTTTACTCTCCCCCCCCCCAAAAAAAATCTCCTGGGTATCCAGAGTTCGGCCCCCAAGATCCATCCCTGTCTCCCTTTTGATATAAAATACTTCAATCCCCACCCGAGTAATCACCCACTGCTTCCCCTCCTCCTTTGGACTTGCACCTCTCACCCCATCTGCTATATTTCTCCCTACCCTAATCTCCACCTCACCTAGCAATACATGTCTGGAATCTGACCTAACTAGGGAACTCCCTACCGCCCCCTCCTCATTGATTAAATTCCCCAACCTGGTCACCGGTCTATCCCCAATCTTGCCTCCTTCCACCCTATCCTCGCTCAGTGCCCCCCATCTATCACATTTCCCTCCAACACAGGCTCATGTCCTTCCCTCCTCCGTCCTCTCCTTTGGTTCAAGCTCCCTCCTCTATCACCCTCCCCCCCTGGCTACTGACCAAACTCTCTCTCTGTCCACTTGCTCCACCATCTTCCTCCACTTCATCACCCGAATATAGTATGGTGAAACGGTTTGTAAGCTTGAGGCTCTCCCCATTTTGCTCACTCCTAACTCACCCCTCATCCACTCCCTCTGAGCTGCCCCTCCCTACAGCATGCTTCCTGTATGTTGCTTATTCTGCCCCTACACCCTCAGGGTAACCATATGATCCACCCAACCTGTGATATAAACTTTTTCCATGTCCACTAGTCACCTGAGGTCTGCCAAAATGACGCCCTCCAACTCCTCCAGAGAAGCCATTTGATCCCCCAACCTCTGAGATAAATTCTTTCTGCCTGATCCACTAGCCCCCTGATATATGCCAGTCAGATGTTGACCATGTCTACTCACACTTGATCCGTACCCCACCTTATCTCCCTCCTTCCAGCTGCCTTCTGATCCCTCTGATCTCTTCCCTAAAACCCTCCAGTTCAAAACACACTGGGCACCCACCTAACCTCCATGCCTAGTTCGATATTAAGGCTGCCCCACACCCCGTACACCCAGTCACCCTTCCAGAAATGCCCGATCTAATTCCCCCACAACCTCCCTTATTTTGTGAACAATATGAACCCCACACACACAATACCCAGCCACCCAATATGTTAAACTAATGCCCTTCCCCCTCAATCCTGCAACAGATTCAAGCTACTTATTGCTTAGTCCCAGTCAGTCACACCATGCTGTCCCCTAGGGATCCGCCCCACAGTCCATTTAATAGAGGTCGGGGCCAGGGTGGGCACTGTGGGACACTATTACAGCTCCTTTCTGAGTGAGGTGGCTGGGTCAGACTTCTGCAGTCCAAGCGCTGTTTAAATTTGGCGCCCTCTGTCCTGATTGGTCCACCAGTTCAGAAACTCCCTTGAACCCTGGCCCACTGCCAACTGCAACCGCCGGGAATCCTCCCCGATGCCCTCCTCTCGCAGCTCCTCTAACCCTGGCCCACTGCCGAGTGCAGCCACAGGGAAGTCGAATCTGGTGCCCCCTCTTCACTCTTTAGCTGCAGACGCAAGCCCCGATGCCTTCCTCCTCATTGTGGCTTCCGATGCAGCTCCAGCACCTCCAGCAGCAACCCCCGATGCGGCCAGCAACCTCTGCTCCTCACTGGCCCAGTTACAGCTCCTTTCTGAGTGAGGTGGCTGGGTCAGATGACAATGATGTGTCCTTTTGTTTTGTCTGCTAAAACAGAAAATGCCCAGAAAAGTTTTTTTTTTTTCTTCCAGAGGCTCTGGCTCCCGAGTCATAATCTCTGCAGTCCTGGTTCTCGCTCCTCCCACCAACCCCAGACACGACTCTCTCTCTCTCTGGCTGTGCCCATTGCCCGGCATGTGTACCCAGAGGCTCCATGTAAGAAACATTTCTAGTAACACTTTTAAATGGGAACCACTGTCTCGTGAAAAGTTATGAATGTTCAGTGTTAGAATTACATTCCTGGTCTGGGAGTACATTTGCTTCATCAACAAGGTCAACAAAACTTTCACCTGAGATGGGGCTAGAAATATTTTTGGGGGGATGGCTCTCCAAGGGACAGGTATAATGTAAATGTTGCCTGCCCCACAGAATTTATAGCTGTCCACTTAGTTTTCAGATAAATACATTAAATATATATTTTAGATTCAGAGCTGGTCCCCCCAACCCTGGACTGGACTTTTAACCACTTGCTGTCCTCAGGCTTACATCTTACAACTTAGTTCTGTATATAAAGTATGTGCGCTTGTTTCTGGCTAGGCTGCAGGAATTATTTTTTTTTTTTTTTGGTAATACATAAACATCCCATTTGTCTGCAGAACTCTGAAAGGGGCATTTAATTGCTTGTGCCTTTTTCCTCCCCTTTTAAGAATAGCTCTTACAAATGGGGTTAATCACTTGCCCTGCTTGGCTGCTTCGTTCTGTTTTAATAATTGTCTCTTATTTTTTCAACCCATAGCCTGCCAACAGAATTAGAACGCATAAGATATCTAGACCAATAGATCAGTCAGCAGCACAGCAAGGGTTAAATTATAAAGTGTTTCTTCTTTTTTGGTTTTATTTTCTCTATTTTAGGTCTCCTGCCTGCCTGCCTCTCCTCCTTCCTTATCCTGTAGCAGGGCAAGAAACATAGTGCCACCATACGAGTTTTCGTAGGTGTGCCTCCCCCACTTCCAGTGCCTTGGTCCCTTTTGCAGGTGCGGCTGCACTGCGCCAGTGAATGTCCCGAGCTGTCTGACAGCCGCTCAGATGCAGTGGCGCATGTTCCTGGAGGAAAACACTGCCATAATCAGCGGTGGTAACGCAGTATATGGCAGTATGCAAATTGCATATATGTATGTCTTCACTGCATCTGAACTGTCATAGGCAGTTCGTCCCCCAAAAACAGACATCTGGGTGCCATGCTGAGACCCCAGCATGGCAAAGTCGGTATGGCTGACGGGGTGCCTAATCCCTGCCGGCTCCACTGCCGCCCCCTAAAATATAACCTTCCAGCTGCCATGCTCGGAACCCACCCCAGCATGGCAAAAGTCCCGCGTCGTCTTCCTGAAGGGGGGGGGAGGTCCCTTGTTGACTGTCTTTCCCCCCTTCCCCAACCCGCGCGCCCACCCTCTGCGCATCCACCTCTCCACCACACACACCACTGACCCCATACTTGCCTCCGGAGCACAGCGTGACGATCTTCGGTGGACTGGTAACATGTCTGCACTCTTGAAAGCCGACCGCGAACTGAAGAGATGCCAGTAAGCTGTATAATAGCATAAATTTTTTTTTTTTTTTTCAACTTTGATGCATATCTCTGCCATTTTGGGGAATTTTTTTACCAGATTTTCAACATGGGGTTCTTGGGGCCCCACCTCATGAACTTAGTCACTGTCATTTTGTTCCAAAAGGTGATTTCGCGGTCACTGCGCCCAACCACTTTTCGGGAACGAATAACGAAACAACAGTGGCACAGTTCATGAGGTAGGCTCTAAACCCTATGTTGGAAATGTGGAAAAATTTCCAAAATGACTGTTACTAGCATGTGTTGCGAGTTCCCACGCACGTCAGAATCTCACAAATTTTTACTATTTTCACCTAGATTTTCAGCATTGTCGTCTTACCACACCTCCTTATGAACAGTACAGCTGTCATTTTTCACATCTCTCCCAAAATGTGTTTTGCGCATGTAGCGCATAGGTGGTGCAGTCGGTGTGTGAAATCAACGTCAGACAGATTAAGAAAATCACAATGACACTGTTCATGAGCAGAAGTCTTAAAATGGCTATGTTAAAAATTTGGTGACAAAAGTCCATAAATGAGTATGTTACGAGTGTGCATTGCACAGTTTCCACTCACTCTCATAAGTTCACGAATTTGTAATATTTTCAGTCCAGATTTTCAACACTGGCATTTTCCACACTCCTTATGAACAGTATAGCTGTCATTTTTCACACCCTGGCCGAAATGTGTTTTTGCACTTCTGGTGCAGAAATGCGTGGTCGCTGAGGAAATCAGTGTTCAGGACAGATTAAGAAAATCACAGTGACACTGTTCATGAGTGGAGGTCCCAAAATGCCTGTGTTGTAAAAAATCCCCAAACTAATTACATCACGAGTGTGCGTTGAGCAGTTTCTACACATGCTCGTGACCACCAGTTGTTTTTTTTTTTATGTTTTCACTCCAGATTTTCAATATTGCCATTTTTTTACACCTCCCCATGGACAGTACAGCTGTCATTTTTCACATCCTGTTCAAAATGTGTTTTCGAACCAGTGGTGCCAAATGCGTGTCGCTGTGCAAAATCAGCTGCCAACGAACTGATGTTGCCACTGTTCATGAGGTGGGGTGACAAAAACCCATGTTGAAAATTTGGAGTGAAATACCAGCGAACGCCTGAGGCGTTAGGGTTTCTGACCATGACGCCTCACCTGTAGAGATTGGACAGGCATCCGGGTGTGACTTGGGATTGTCGCCTGTAATGCTTATGCCATTTCACCCCACCCACACCCTGCAGCCAGTGACAGGCATCGAGGTGTTCTTGGACTCTTCAGTCTGAGTTCACCCCATTCTCTTGTATTGCACCCATCTCACCGTATTTCCTGATGGAATGGGGTGAACATTATGCCCAAAGACCCCAAGGCACACCATGACACTTGTCAGTGTCTGCAGGGTAGATGTGGTGAAATGGCGTGGCCGTTATGCCTGGCAACCCAAAGGCACACCCCAATGCCTGTCAGTCTCTGCAGGGTGGTGGTGGGGTTGGCTTCAGTTAAATACTTCACTGCCATTCCTATTATGCATCTCTGACTTCATACTACCAATGCCAATGCCAGCAAGCAAACATTCGGCATTGACAGATGCTTTTTTTTTTTTTTTGTAAAGTGCAGGCTCCAGCCCTAAAAAGGGTTTTATTACAGCTAGTTTTTCCATGTTCCTTATCCTGCTGGGAAGAGCTTTTGCGGGGGACTCTGACTTTCTGTAAGGGAACTCTGCTCGTTATAGCCTCCTTCCACAATGCTGGTGCTCGATGGGAGTCAATCGAGAACTGGCAACTGCACGGTAGCACTTGTGAATGCAGCCAGCTAGCAACATATCGAGCCGCCCACCACATAGATTTAGATGGACACACGGCACACCAAGTGACATCGGAATATTAGTGCTGCCCATCACAACTTTTATCGCAGGTGGTGGCTGACTGAAGCAACTTTACTCTGAGTCCTAGTGCCCATTTACAGGACACAGGCAGCTGCCTGTCCTAGGGACAGCTGAGAATGGTAAAATGGCTGGGCAGACAGCCAGTTAATTCGAGCCCTGATCTGAGGATTCAGAATTTTCCTCTGTTGTACAGGTGGAGGATTGTTTATTATGAGGTTTTGAAGTGGGCAGTTTAACACTTTTCCCAAAAGCAAGCCACAGGTTGACAACTGGCACGGCATCAAACTCCTAAATGACTGCCGAGTGTACTTTTATTCTTAGCGAGTCTCTGAGGGTATTGCTTTATAATTTGCTTCACCAATCTGATTTAACAGATTTCGTGTGTGAGAATCCATGTTCTTATTCAACAGATGTGCAGGGGAAAGCTAAGAGGAAATCAGTCACAGACAGGATACTTCCATGTGTTACAGAACTAGAGTGCGGGGAATTTTTTTTTTTTTTAAAGAAACCCACTCCTCTTTTTATTGTTTTTTTATTTTTAATAGGCTTTTGTAGGTTTTCTCCTGCATTCCCCCGGAGCCCTGGCACATGGCCGAAGGTGCACGTGGAGGCACTCACGCACACCAGAAGCCAGCTCGGCTACTGCCGCCCCCATCCCCTAAGTCACCCCAGTGGACCTCCAGCTGGTGGGGACGGGCTTATGGGAGGGTGACAACCCATCCCCACCAACCTCTGGAGGAAGAGTAGCCCGATGGCTCGCTCAGTCCAGCTTCTCTCCTCCTCCCCCCCTCCCGGCTGGCACCCATATGACCCATAGTCATTCCCGAACCCGGGTTGCCGGCATAGCGTGAGGTGATAAGCGGCTCAGCGCCACCGTGCCAACCACCCACTCCTTCTTATAGGAAATTGTTACAGAGCTGCTACTGTATTGTCAGTAGTGCAGGGTAGTGGAAGAAGGGTTGAATAGAGGCTTTCCTAATGATTCCATAGACCCAGTGCCAGAGTAAAGAATGTGGGAGCCCTACTCCAAGCCATATTTTGGGGGTCCCCTATAAGCCCACTCTTCTGCAACTACCACTGAATGAAAATATTCTGTAATTGAAGTTGCTGTTGACTGAGCAAGATAATTAATAATGTGAAGTTCTTTATTAAGGTTGCAGGTGGAAAAGCCCTTGTCTAACAGTTTGTTCTTTAGGGGTAAAACAGGATATTCCTTATAATGTAGGATGGTTGAGAGGTAATGTGACCACCAACACAACTCGATTTTAAAAAAAAAAAAGCGGTGCACACCACGTCACTCTCCCAGCCTGCTGTTTGGGGCCGGGGGAGGCTATTGCTACAGACAGGAGGGCTGTCACAAAACCTAAACTATATATAGATGCAAATTTAACATTTTTTCTTATTCTTTAATCTTTTCACAAGGCACATAGTATAATTGCAATAATCCACCCATAGTGTGGTTATTGTGGATTTACTGCTTTTGTGTGGTTTTAATCACTCAGCCTGTGGCCTTGAGACACACCACACCAGGCATGGGTAAATCCCATAGCAGCTCACACTGTCGTGGACTACTGATTAACCATCAAATCAGAACAGTGTCAAAATGTGCAGCTTTGGAGAGTTGTAAGAGTAGGAAGGAAGCATACAGTACAAGGACTTTAAATATATATTGAGTACCAAAAGATTTAAAAGCAGCGCCCCTGCTGATACAGGTAGAATTCTACCAGTCTCATTTTAATGCTGTGCCACTGACAGAAAAATGGAGGGTAAAAGGCATTTGCTTGACCTTCAGCAATAACAGGGTAGGATCCTTCCCCGACACACTTTCACTCCTTGCTCTGCCACCTGTACTATGGGCTTATAACACTGAAATGCCTTTATGTTAACAGCATACAAACCGCAGCAAATAAATGAAAGTACTTTTTGTTGGAGCTCTCGTAGGCGGGTAGTCACGTGACCCTGGACTTGACTTCCGGTCGCGGCATACTTAAGAGTGCCCAAGCTGACGCAGGCTCAATATTACCTGACTGCAGACTGTGGGACAGCGTTTGCTTTACAAATCTCCTTATATACTTTATTTTTTGAGCACGTTACTGTTTCTAAGAGCAAATCTGTTGCTAGTTGGTATTGAAATAGAATGAGGGAGCTCAGACAGGAAGTAGTGTGGGGCTTGTAGTCCACTGATATCTGACTATAATAAATAAAAGCACTTTTCTTTTTTTTCTTTTTGCATGTTTATTCAGATTTTCCAATAAACAAACAGGCCAGACAAGTCTGTCTAGACAGTAACAACATACACAAACGGGTACATCCAATACTTAACTTATATACAGAGAGATCCAGTTTCATAGCAATAAAAAATGTCTTATTAAAATAATGCAATGCATTATAAAGTTAAAAAAAAAAAAAAAAGGAAACATTTATGTAATTAACAGGGTGACTTGTCTTAAATTAGATTATCACAGTTCCATTCAGTTTAGGACCATCTACTATCCCCCTCTCCACTATACCCAGCCTTCCCCCAATGTCAGGCTCTCTGCTGGTGTTAGAGCATTGAGGTATGGTTGCCAGGTGTTATAAAACTGTTCACTTCTATCCCGCATTACATAGGTAAGTATTTCTAGAGTAAGAGCCTGTCGTACCAATGTTTTCCACTGTTGTTTAGTAGGTTTAATTGCAGACACCCACGTATTCAAAATGCAGTGCCTGGCCATCACCAGTATGACCCTAAGCCACCTGGGCAGGGGGGCCCAATCTTCTTTACCCACTTCCTCCACACTGAACAGCATTATTAGAGGTGAGTGTGGAAGCCTTCTACTTGCTAATGCCTGGACCTTCATCGTTACCTCCCTCCAGAATTCCTATAAAATAGGACAGGACCAGAACTAGTGATAGTAGGAGGCCAGTCCTGCGGGGGCATACCGGAGAGACTGAAGGATTAAATTTACTAACACTCCGGGGTGGACGATATAGCCTGTGACAAAACTTATAAAAGGATTCTTTATACTTATTACAAATCAAAATGCCCTGGTGTAGCTGGGTCATCACTCCATGTGTCCTCTGTGATGGAGATCTTCCCTTGTCAATCTTCACCATTCATTACTTCCTGGGTGTAAGCGGAGCGCACCGTCACGGGAGCTTTTTTTTTTTAAACTTTGGCTAACGGCACCGCAGAGTGACGCTACGCGCGAGGGGCGGCTTAGTAGCGACCGACCTCCTCCAACTCAGTTCTGTTTCTCCCCCGTCGAGGCAGCACCTGTTCGCGTGTAGCGTCGTTTAATGCGTAGTGTTCCGACTCCCTGTTTTTCATCACACTCGGCGCCCGATCCGGTAAGACTGTTCCTTTTCTATCTGAGGCGCGGGTGTGTTTCCTTCTGTGTTTTAGCCTTGTTAATTTCGCGTTATATCCGGTTGGGGCTTAGCACTTTCAAAATGGGCGCGTCTCATACTGTCGGTGCTCCTGTGGCGGCATTTCTCCGCCTCTCGACCGGCATGACGTTTGCCTTTGTTGCCTGGGACCCAACCATGATATGGATTCGTGGCGGCGCCTGTTTCTCGATGGACCGCCTCGGCCTCCAAATCCTGCAGGGTCATGAGCTCGGCAACCCCCGCCGACCTTCGGGCACGACGCCGCCTTGGGATTCTCGGCACAAGTAGTAGGCCCTTCCCCGGTCCCTCCCGGCCTATACGGTCTGGAGGAGGAGGGTCTCCTCGCTTTTCTTGCCGAGGAGGAGGCCCTTCTGCGGTGTTGGGGAGCGTCGTAGTCCCTTCCGCGGGCCGCGACGCCGACACCGCCGGCAGTCACCCTTCGGAGGTGCAGGCTCCCCGTGTCGAGGCCCTTGGCTTTGGGCCTGGCTCGGTGGACCTCGACGCGCCGGGCGCTGTCGGATCCCGCACTGTTCGCTGGTGCCGGTGATCGACACGGGCGCCGCTTTAGATCTCCGAAGCCGCTTAAGGGCGCCAGTGATCAGGGCGCGGTGCCGCTGGCGGCCGCTGGGATCGGTGGCGGCGCTGCTGGCGGTGCCGCTTGGCCTCGGGCGCTCGCCAAGGGCGCCGATGGGACCTGGCGGGCAGCCTGCTGGCAGTGCTGCTCTTGTTTCCGAGCGCCGCGGCTCCGTGGCCTAGTCCATCCTCCAAGGGTGCTGATGCCTGCTGGGGCGCCCTTTGGGGGTTTGGAGTTGGGCCTGGCTGCTACCGGGCGCCGGGGCGAGCGCGCCACCCTTGGTACCGGGCCGCTCGCACCGGGTGGCCTCAGGGACCCCTGGGTGGCTAGCACGAGGTCCAGCTGGTCTCGCCCTCCTCGGAGGGCGATGACTCAGACGTGGACCCATCCTGGCACCCCCACTCTTCGGGGTCTGGGTCCCCTGTGGCTAGAGGTACCAGGCGGCGCAGCGGGCCCCTCCCTCTGTCCCCCCTTCCGTCGTCTCCTGAGGGTTCCCCGGCTGGGGTGGCCGGGAGCCCGGGGCAGGCGTGGGGTGATGGAGGGGAGGCCCCTCTGGAGGGCGGTGACAGCTACCCCCAGGGTGCTGTTGCCCCTCTAGGGACAGGGGGCACTGTGGTCGAGGAGGAGGGCCCTCTCGGGTCTGAGGGGTTGAGGGCAGGGTCTGCCACTCGGTCTTCTTTAGCCACCTCAGGGGGTGGCCAGGAGCCGTAGTGCAGAACCTCCCCTCCCTCCAGGGTTCTAGGGTGCCTCCAGCGGCGCAGTGCGACTGCCCTTCTGGATCCATGCAGTCCCAAGGCCGCCACAGGGAGGTTCTCCCCAGGGCTCTTCCAGGCTCCGCTTCCCAGAGTTCCGCCTCGGCCTGGTCTGATATCCGGGATCCCTCCTACTAGGGCTCCTTTCCCCGATTCCAGAGCCTTCGCAGAGAGCAGTTGCCTCCTCGGAGGTGCCCATCTCCCATCTCTCTGCCTTCACCACCCCCGCTCCCAGGCCATGTCGGTCCTACGGGTCCGTTATCCTGGAAGCAGTTCAGGGGTTCTGCGGTGGCCTTCCCCTCATATGTTAGATACATGCATGAGCGGGTCTTTGACTCTCCCCACCGCCGCAGGAATCCTCTGGACATTCCAGCTCCCCATCATCCTCGTCTCCCTCCTCTGAGGGAGAGGAACCCCCTGCTCATCTTTCCTCCGATGCTGATTTCACAGAATATCAGCGTTTCCTCTCGAGGATGGTGAGGGATCTTCGGATTTCCTATGTTCGGAGAGACAATACCGAACGGGAGACGCGAGAATTCCTTGGTGAATTCAGTGCCCAGCATTTGGTGGTACCTTCCTGGCCTATCCCCTTCCAGGAGGCGTCTATCCGGTCCTGGCAGTCCCCAGCCGCTTTTCCAGCCCCGCTGACTGTCAGCGTAGGTATTGTGCCCCTCAGTCTCTAGGTTCCTTCCCAACCCGCCTCTGGTTTGGTTTACCTAGATACTCCTTCTGGCGCCGCTGCCTGGTACGACCGCCCACGGATCCGAACTCTCCAGTTCGACCGCTAGCGGCGAGTGTTCTTCTTCTTCGTGCGAGTGCCCGTGACAGCATCTCATCAGGCTCACCACGCTGCCTGCCAACCGCATTTGTGGTCGATGATGTCCCAGCTGTTGGCATCAATGCCTGACATGGAGCAAACCAGACAAGCCGTTGCCTCTCCGCGGTAGGCCTGGAGCTGGCAAGACACCAAGCAAGGGCATCTTACGGCGCCAATGAGGTGGCTTCCAGGCTTGTGGGGACAGCGATCTGCATCAGGCGGATCGGCATGGCTATCTTTCCAGATTGTCACCCTGACCCGCGTAGGGTGATTCGCCCGCCCGGGGACCGTCTTTTCTCCTCTAGAGCTAGGAGACTTTTACAGGGGCCCCTCCTCTCCTCGCCCTCGGGAGGCACCTCCTAGCTCTTCCCCACTTAGGCTTTCTGAATGAGCCAGGGTCTTCTCCTTCTGTTTCTCACCAACAGAAGGCTGGGGTCTTGTTCCCTCAGGTATGGCCTCTTCCCCTCCCGGGGAAGAGGAGCTTGGTACTCACCCAGGAAGTAATGAATGGTGAAGATTGACAAGGGAAGATATGAAAATTACGTACCTACCGTAATTCTTGATCTTCTCTTGTATCTTCACCATTCATTACTTACACCCTCCCTCCATCCCTCAGTGGCCTCTTCCTGTGGCTTCTCCACCTCCCATCTCCTTCCTCTCTCTGCAAAATATATAAAAATAAATAAATAAAAAATAAAAGATAGGAAGAATTGCTCAATTTTCAAAAAAAAAAATCTATCTTTGGGGTGTTCTTATTTCTCCAGAAAATTATTTACTCTAAGATTCTTGGGCCATCTCGGGATTTGCATTGGCGATCAAACTGCACAACTATCTCTTGCCATCCTCGGGCGAGATACCTCTGGGGTTTTAGCCTGGCTCAGGCTATTCAGTTTTGATCCTGCAATCCCGTGCTCCAGCTGTTATGCCCTAGAATCAAAAACCCCTCCCCCTTCCCTAATTCTTGCCTTGCAGAGCGGAGGAAGGGGCGTTCTTTTTTTTTCAAAAAAAAAAAAAAAAGAAAAAAGCTGAGGGAACTCTCTTCGACTGCTATAGGCATTCTTGGTATTGAGGTCATGCTCCTAGCCTGCAAGTGATTATCTGTAAAAAAAAAAAAAGAAACAAAAAACAAAAAAAACAAGAAGTAAGATGAGAGGGCAGACAACCCTTCTCGTAAGATTTTGATGATTGTTTTTCCTTTCAAGTGTCCTCTTGGACAGTTTTACAGACAAGCAGTGCTGACCATAACCAATCCCAGCCAGCCTAAGCCTCTGGCCTGCCTTGGCGAGTCCGACTGAGTCCCACTTATACTTAAACGTCCGAAAGGCTTACATTTTCCATTTCTAAATCCCCTGAGCAGTGCTCTCATGCTGCCTGGGTTTTATTCTTCCCTCTCGGTGTCCTCCAGTTAGAAGGCCTTCGCGCCAGGAGCCAAGTGGGTATAAAAACAATGGCATGTTGAAGATGAGGACTATGCCCTCCTGAGTCTGTCTAGCAGGTTTGGTGAACCTTCTCTTCAGCTGTATCTCCGGGATTCTTGCTTCCTGTTAGTCGAGCCTTCAGCCATAAGCTAACTATGCTCGTTGGGCATTCTGGTCCCTTCTACATCCCATCTCTCTCTTCTCTTCTTCTTCTTTCTCATTTCCTTCCTTCTCTCTCCTCCTAGAGTCGCCCAGGTAAGGAGGCCCTGCAGTCCCTAGATTAGAGATACTCTTGTCTCCTCTGTCCTTCCTCCATCGGCTTATTCCTTTTTCAGTTCATTCTTCCTTGCTTTGCTATCCCTTGGCTATCTTGCCTCGCTATCTCTATTCTCTGCTTTCGCTTTTGCCTCTCTGGCTCACAGAACTGAGTTGGAGGAGGAGTCTGTCGCTACTCGCGGCCGCCCCTTGCGCGCGGCGCGGCGGTCACTCGAGGGCGGTGCCAAAGTTTAAAAAAAAAAAAAAAGCTTCCCGTGATTTAAGTGCCTCCGGCTTACACCCAGGAAGTAATGAATGGTGAAGATACAAGAAGATCAAGATTACGGTAGGTATGTAATTTTCATTTCCCATATCCCTTTCCCAGAGTTGCCTGGTTTTCTGTGTCATGTCCAGAAGCAGCTGCCTGCCACCTTGCCACGCTACATATGGTGCCTTTAGGATTATATCTCCCCTCCTGTATCAGTCGCACTAATAGTTCCCATGCAGAGTCTGTACCCTGTCTTCTCCCCAAAGATTTACAATATGCACTTAATTGAAGATATCGATAAGTGTTTGTGCCCCAGCCCTGTCTTATCCCGTATATGGTCAAATGTGTCTAGCCCTTCTCTAGTATACAGATGTCTTAAACACATTACTCCTTTCTTCTCCCCTTCTCTAAAACCTGGGTCTGCCAACCCGGGATAAAGAAAGGGTTCCGCAATTGGAAGAAGTAGGGTCTCCCCTGGTCTACCCCCCCCACATTTAGTCATTGTATGATAAGATAATATTTCTTAAGATGTAGGAACTGCAAACCTCCTCTATCAAGTGGTGACTTTAAGGCGAGCAAGGCTAAATGCAGTGGCCCGCTGCCCTGCCACTAAATGCCTCTAGCGTTATATCTGCTCTAGTAAGTCTCACATGGAGAGTCTGCATACCGTACAATAACTGGGGTAGGGGCATTCATTTTAAGCAGATTAATTCTGCCTAGCCATGTTGTAGGTAATTTAATTTAGCCCACCTCTCAAGATCAGCTATAATTGTAAGCAGCAGGGGTATAATTTAGTTCATAGAGAGCTTTTATATTTTTCCCAATTCTGATACCCAAATAAACAAATATAGAAGCATAGAAGTTGATGGCTGATAAAGACTGCAAGGCTCATCCAGTCTGCCCATTTCTTTTTCTACCTTATGAATGTGCAGTCGGCCTTTGCTCTGTCAATGGCCTATCTCTTCATACTCATCTGTATTGCTCCCTTATGCCTATCCCATGTCTGTTTGAAGCCCGCACTGTATTCATCTCCACCACTTCCTGAGGTTGGCCATTCCATGCATCTACACCATTTTTGTGAAAAAGAACTTCACATTACCCTTAATCGGCCTCCCTCTACTCTCATGCTGTGTCCTCTAGTCCTGCTATTTTTCTTCTATTGAAACATGTTAGACTCTTTCACCTTGTTAATGCCCTTAAGGTATTTGAATGTTTCAATCATATCACCTCTCTCCCTCCTTTGCTCTAGGGTATACATATTGAAGCACTGTTAATCTGTCCTCATATGTTTTCCGATGCAGTCCCTCGCTTCTTTTGGTTGCCCTTCTCTGGACTTCCTCTTTTTGGTTAATGTCCTTGTGAAGGTGTGGCCTCCAGTACTGCACGTATACCCAGATGGTACCTAACCAGTGTCTTGTAAAGAGGGATTACTACCTCCCTCTTCTGACTTCTTATACCCCTTTAATACACCCTAACATCCCCAGCCTTACCTACTGCTTTAGTGGTCTGCTTGGATGATTTCAGGTCATCGGTGATGATGATACCCAAGTCTCTTTCTTCTCTTGTGACTGCCAGCAACTCCCCTCCCAACCTGTAGGTGGCTTCAGGGTTTCTCTTCCCTATGTGCATGATCTTGCACTTCTTTGCATTAAACGCAGTTGGTTGCCACTCTTCCGACCATTTTGCTAGTTTATCCAGATCTCTTCTCATTCTTCCCACCCCATCTGGATCATCTACTGTGTTGCAGATCTTGGTGTCATCTGCAAACAAACCTTACCCTCCATCTGCAATGTCACTGATGAAGATATTGAAGAGGACTGGCCCCAGGACTGATCCCTGAGGTACCCCACTTGTGACTTGCATCTCTTCTGACTGTATACTGTTCACCACCACTGTCTGTTTTCTACCCACCAACCAGTTTGAGTTGCAGACCTTCCACAGTCCCCAATCCTGATCTCCTCTTCCTCCTCAGCCCTCTTTTCTCCTATTCTAAGTTCCTCTGACTTGCTTAGGTTTAATTTATATCCTGAGAATTTAGAAAATTGGTCTATTAGATGAAGAAGTGGTGGCATAGATTGATCTGGCTTGGTGACATACAGGAGCATCGTCATCAGCATACAAATAAAGTTTGCATGCTCTTCCCGATTGACCCAGCACTCCAGATATCTTGGGGTGCTCTGTCATTGCAATGGCCAGGGGCTCCAGGGTCACAGCAAGAGAAGGGTGACAAAGGCACCCCTATCTGGTTCCTCTCTGCAGCTCAAATCTATCTGTGAGAGCACCGTTATTCAGTACCCTAGCCATGGGTGCACTATATTAGGCAGACCAACCCCACAAACTCATCACCCAAATCAAACCGGGTCAGAACTTCCATTAAGTATGGCCATTCGACCCGATCAAATGCTTTTTCAACATCCATAGATAATATAAGTACTGGCTCATACCCATTCGAGGCTCCCCAAATTAGATTCAGAAGGGTTCTCGTATTATGGTAGGAGTACCTGTTCCATATGAACTCTGTTTGGTCTGGGTGAACCAACTCCAGTAAAAGCCTATTCAGATGGTTGGCCAACCCCTTGGCAAGAATCTTGGAATCACAGTTTAATAAGGATATCGGCCTGAAGGATGCACAGTCAAGTAAGTCCTTGCCTTCCTTTGGAATCAGACAAATGACTGCTTCCTTCCATGTTTGAGGTAGTGACCCCCTCCTCCTCCCTAGCTTCATTAAGTATCGCCCCCAAGTGTTTAACTAGGTGCGGCTTCTGAGCCTTATAATATTCCGTGGAGAAGCTGTCCGGGCCACTAGCTTTACCCTCCTTAACCCTGTGATGGCTTTAGCTATTTCTTCTTCTATGATTTTAGCATTTAGCCAGTTTCACTGCAGGGTGGATAGTTTGGGTAGCCTCACCCCATCTAAGAAGGAGTGCATACTGACCTCGTGTCCTAGTTTGCATCTGCTGAGCTCTTCATAAAAAGCGTTTAAATCTATCCCTTATAAACTTCTTGTCCATCCCAAGCTGACCATCTGGACCTTTAATTGCAGCAATCAGGTGTGTACTCCTCTTCCCTCTAATGAGGTTCATCAACATAGTGCTGGGTTTATTCCCCCATTCATAAAAATGTTTACGCACAAATAAGCATGTTTTCTGTGCCTCCCCCAACAGCAGATTATTTAAGGCTCCCCTTGTCACTGTCAGTAATCTAGAGGCAGCATCCTCTCCCTTTCCCAGTGCCACTCATCTTTCCAACACCTTAAGACATTGCTCAAGGTTTTCCTTTCTCTCCCGTATCTTTCATTTGTGGTGCGCCACATAGCTAATGATAGAGCCCCTCATGTATGCTTTTCCGGCATCCCAGAACACAGCTTTTGAGGGAGCCATTTCAAGATTATTTTGTACATATTGCTTCCACTGATCCTGTAAATGATCCCTAAACATCTTATTAGCCAGTAGATAATTGGGAAATCGCCATGCTGGAGGGTCGACCCCTGCCTCCCGCAACGTCAGAGACAAAAGCACCATAGCATGATCAGAAATGTGGATGGGGCCATGTTTTGCCTGAAGGAGCCTAAAATACCAGGCCCTTGGAATATAAATATAGTCCAGCCTCGACCACGTCTTATGGGGATGGGGAAAACGATACCCGCGCGCTGGGATTGGCCATTCTCCAGACATCAGTGAGGTCCAGATCAGCCATCCGGTCTGAATAGCTCCCCCACAGGCCCCCCCGAGTGGTCCAGTGTGGGATTCATCAAACGATTTAAATCCCCACCAAGGACCAGTCCTGGAAATTGCTCTGCCATTGGCAGTGCAGTAAGGGACCGATAGAATGTGGGGTCATGTACTGCAGGCGCATATACGCTCCCGAATGTTAATTTTCTCCCATTAGTTCCCCACTACAAATACATACCAGTCGATCTCAGGGTCAGCTACTACCCTGATTACCTTAAATGGCAGTGGCTTGTGGAGGAGTACCGCCACTCCACGCTTGTGAGAGGAAAAGGCACCGCAAGCATTTCCCCACCCAGCTCTCTTTTAATTTAGCGTGTCTTTTTAGTGAGGGGAGTCACCTGTAGCAGTGCAACGTACATTCTGGCGTAAGAGCAGTCAACAGCATGGTAATGTTGATAGGGGTAGAAATCCCCTAACATTCCATGATGCTATAGTTAGCCCTGTGGGTTAGCCATGGTGCTAAGCCATCTTCCCTCCAACAGTTGTTTATCCTATATCCAAGTCCCCGACAACATATCAGCATGTGCATCCAATATTCTATACTCATGTTTGGATCTCATAGTTAGCATACAGCAGTATAACAAACCATACATATTAACTATATACATTTCAGACATCCCCCCCCCTTCCCATGTAAGCCTTTTATTACAATAGATAATTCCCCCCTTGTAACCAGAATTGGTTATAGCAAGAGTTTTACACACCCTCCCCAACATTTAGTAAAGATGCGTCCTCACCCTCCCCACCAAGAACACCATCACAAGTTTGCTTTATCTTATGTAAGAGTATTTTGCCATTGAGTAACATAACTCCCCTGTATCTCCCCTCTGCCCCACGTTCCTGTCCCTCCAAGCCATGCCTCTACAGGGCCTGCTCCCCTCAATCTTACATCCTCCTTCCTTCTTCCCTTACATCCCAGTAAGCTCCATATTTCAAATCCCGAGAGTCCGAGATTCCCCAAGACCTGTGCCCAGAATATCCCCACTACATGAGCAATACCTATACAGCAGCTACTGGGCACCACTATATTCCCTGTTGTCATTAACTCCCCCGACCCCCAGACCTCCTTGACAAATATCGAGTGTCTGGTATAGGTGGAGTCCTGCAAAGCACGCAGGGCAGACAGGTTTCCAAAAGCAGGTGCATATGGGCCCTTTCGCCGAGAGAGAAACATCCATGCGCCACATTTCCGTGCGGCAGATAGAGTAGCCAGTCCACGTGCAAGTGCTCAGCTTAGGCCACATTTTAGTTAAAACACAAATCAGTTCCTTGTCCCAAAACGAAACAAAGCCTTTAAGAGTGGCTTGCAGTGGCACTCCCATATACTTCCGCAATCTGTAGGCCCATCAGACAAAAACAAAACAGTACCTTGAAACACATTGCAGTGTAAAGCGCGACTTCAAATAGGAACTGGACTGTCTGCCATCCTGCACAACAAAATATACATTCCGCCAGAGCACGAGTCGCCTCGCCCTAGTTTCTTCTTTAGATCCTTTACAAAGACCTCTGCCTTCTGCACTTCCCAAAAGGAGTACGTGGCCCCTTCATGTTTAATTTTAAGGGTTGCAGTATACAACAAGAAGCATTCAACCTGAGCCTCTTGCAGCTGTGCCATCACTGAGTTGAAAGCTTGGCGCTTCAGTAAGCGCGCAGAGTAATCTTGAAATAGATTGAGCTTATGTCCTTTGTACTGTAGGGTAAACATGTTTCTATAAGCCTTCAACACTAGCTCTCTATTTTGAAAGCTGTGGAACCGCATCACTATCTGCCGCGTAGGCTGATCCAGTGAGGGTCTGGGAAGCACCCCTGATGGGCGCTCTCAAGCTTCATTTTACCATTTTTAGGAGATAGCCCAAGATATCAGGCAGAGTCCATGCACAAAACTCCTAAGACATCAGTGCCCTTAAGTCCTCCGACAGACCCTCAAGGCGCAGGTTCAGGCGCCTTTGGTAATTCTCTTGATAATCAAATTGGTCTTTAAAGTCCGCTAATTCTCTTTGCAGAGCAACAGTTTGCTAAGGGACAGGAGCCGTGGCATTCTGACATCAGATATTCGTTGCTCCATAGCAGTTAGCCTTGTTGCATGCAGTGTGCAGATCTACAAGTTCTTGAGCGTGCGGTCAAAATTAGATGCCAGACTAGTGAGGCAGGGTTCCAGGGCAGCCAGGACTTGCTCGTTACTTTATGCGCCTACAGCACATACCTCTGCTGCAGAGAGCGAGATAGGCCCTGCATTTTCAAGCTGTGTTGCTGGTGGTTGCTTTCGTTGTTTTTTGCCTGCAATACGAGAACTTTTAGTCGGCCCGGGCATTGGATACTCATCCACGGTCCCTTCCAAACAAGTAGAGTCGCCTTTTCTGTACTTTTAAGCAAAGTAAAAGTAAAATTAAACTTAACTTTCCTGGTGGTTTGTAGAGCGAGGGAAGAAAAGCGTCCTTACTCGAGCGTGCTCATTAGCACCCCCTCCAAAAGCACTTTTAATATTCTGTGGTGCACAAGAGGTTGGGTAGGGAGGGTAATAGCATACAAACTGCACTGCAAATAAATTAAAGTACTTTGCTGTTGGAGTGCATGTCTGGGCAGGTAGTCATGTGACCCCGAACTTGACTTCCAGGTCGCGGCCTACTTAAACAGCACCCAGAGTGAGCAGCAGGGCAAGTGAGCAGAGATGCGTGTAGAGACATGCGCGTTTAGTGCGGACAAGGGGACAAGCGCAGGAAACTACCCACATAAACTGATCTTGACAAGTAAGGTTTATTTTCTTGAATCAATATACAGTGTTCTCCTGTTTAACCGAACCCCGGTTAACCGGAAATCCCTCTTAACCGAACTCCGATCTTGTCACCCGATTTTAGTTAAGGCCCCAGTACTGTAATTGGCAGCTCGCTTCTAATTACTGCCCACTTCCATCACATTCTGCATATGTCCCTTTTTAGTTAAAATAAATAAATAAATGACAGTATTTTGCAGCACCTGAGTCGGTCAGGTAGCATGGAGGCTTGTATTTGGTGGCAGGACTGTGATTGGTAGCCAGGCATCAGCTGTGCTATCAGACACGAATGAGGAAATGACATTACAAGAGATTGTAAAATCCAGATCTCTAAAAGATGTTTATATGGGCAGAGAAGCGTGGGAGAATGTCAAACCAGGAACAATTGCTAAGTCCTGGTGCAAGTCTGGCATCTTCATTACTGATGAGCTTGTCACTGAGATGGAGGTGCAGACACAAGAGAAAGAAATGTTTTTCCAGGACGAAAAACAGACATTACTGCCATTGCAGAGGACATGATAACTAAACTAAAGGTGTCACTAACAAAAGACGACCTGCAAGAGTGGGTCCTTTGTGATAGTGTGGAGGAAGGTCATGTGCATCTATCGGATGATGCCATTGTACAAGCAGTGCGGCAACAACCAGAGGGTGCAGAAATCACAGAACAGAGTAGTGATGACTAGAGGATGCGACAGACCAGGAGCCTGGTCCCAACACACCAAGCTGTTGTGAGTTTTGACAAATGCCTGCTTTGGTTGGAAAACCAACTGCATTGTGATCCTGTGCAGCTTATGTTGTTGAGGGTCTTTGTGCAAAAGCTGCAAACAGGAGAGTCCGCAGTCTGCAGCAATCTACCTTGAAGAATTTTTTCCCTCCCTCTATCAAATAACAAGCACAGTACAGAACAGATGTTAAAGCACAAGCACTATCAAGCATACAAAAATGCACCTTTCCTATTACCCCAGTCACTCCATGGTACAGCACAAGCATTAAAAAGGAAAATTACTGAGCACATTGCTTTGCCCACATATCAGAGTGTACACTGCACATGCTGTCTTATTAAAAAAATGGTAATCCCGCTTTTACCAAACTCCTATTTATCTGACTAACTGAAAACAATGTCGCAAAGTCTGTTTGGATAAATGGAATTGTACTGTATCCCTAAAACAGCACCGAGTCCCTCTATAAGGGTATTGTTCAGTGACTGTCGTAACTACAACTGTGTGTATAAACATAGGGAGAAATGGAAAGCTATAACCCATCTGATGATTTCTCAACTATCCTGTGTAATGATGGAACTACTGTCAAATGTTGTATGCCTAATGTATACAACGAGAAAAACTGAACAGACCACTGATAAATACATATGCAGAAGTGCATAGAAATGGGTCATTTATTGAGAGAGGTAAATGCCTTAAAAGAACAGGTAAGGGGAACAATACTCAAAACTATAAACTCTGAACAAAAAGATAAAAGGAAAAATTCACAGATAGAAAATAACATGGAGGACAATGAGACAGAAATTGATTCCTGAAACAAGGCAGGTGGAAGAAAATGTGCCAGACTGGACTATTGTGCCAAAATGCCTACAAAAAGGGGTAGAAGAGCACTGGGAAATGACATACTTTTACAAAATAGATATACCTCTAGTACACAGTGATGATATTGAGGATAAAATAATAAGCCAAAAGTTCTTGGAGACTCTCTATTCTACGTAGAACAGGTAGCATTATTTGTGGGCCTGATAAATGGAGAAGTAAACTGTTTACCAGGAGCAAGAGTAAAGGATGTCAAAGATATAGTACCTAAGATGATCATGAAAGAACCTAATACACAAACAGTGGTCGTACATATAGGGATAAATAATGTAGGCAAAGATCACGAAAAAGACGTTGCAGATGATGTAATGGATCTGTGCAAGCTTGTAAAAAGCAAGGGACAGAGGGCTATGATTTCAGGTATATTGCCAATACTGAAGGGACATGCAGAGAAAAACAATACCATCCAGCATATAAACACTGTGCTACAAAACGGGTGTATACGGCTGGGTGGCACAGGGTGCCGAGGCGCTGGACACCTTGCCTCGCGCCATGCCGGCGACCTGGTTTTGGGAGCGGACTCTGGTCATTGGGGGTTGGCAGGGGAAGGAAAGGATTGAGCGTCCGGAGGACAGCTCTCCTGGGAGGGAGTGGGTAGCAGATTCTGCTGTCTGGCGCCCCAGTGGAGACCAGGGTGCAGCAACAGTCGGGATCTCCAGTAGGGAATTGGCTGCGGCGGCACTCTTGTGAACTGCACGAGAGCACGAGACTCGTGTGTTAGCGCTTGCACTGCTGGAGCCTAGGGGAGGACAGAAAAATGGAAAAGCCCCGGTCGTCTGGTAGGAGAAGGTGGGTCCTTTGGGACGGCCCCCACACACAGTACTGGGTTTTGACAGCCGACTACTGGTTTTTCCTCTGCTCCCTGGTCACTCTACTAGATTTTAGATAGAGCGCCAGTAGGAGTTGGTGGTCCCACCCTGGGGGGTTGGGTGGCCAGAGGAAATGGAGTGGAGTTGGTCATGGGGCTTCAGGTGTGTGGGAGAAAGGCCATACTTGAGAGACCACGCTGGAGAGAGGCCAGGAGACCAGTGAGTAGGGGGCACAAAGAAAGTTGGAGGGGGGAAGGGTGTATAACTGAGAGATGTTTATAAATACATGGGAAACTTTTTATAAAAAAAAAACAAAACACTTGCACTGTAAAGACGGTTTACACTTGAGTATCACTGGTACGAAAACCTTGGCAACAAGGCAAAAGAAAATCGCTTATACCGGAAATGATAGTGTTACTTGGTAAATGCTAGAAATTTAAACAAAAAGAAAGAGACTTTATTAAAACCAAACGGGAAGGCTGATATGGTTTTCATTACAGAAACATGGTCAGGAGACGACAGTTGGAATAAAGAAATTCAAGGATATCATTTTTATCGCTAGATAGAACAGGGGAAAGAGGAGGGAGTAGCAGCATATATATATCAAATCTGATAAATTTCAAAAACATCTTTAACAAAATAAAAAGGAAAACAGTAAACACTGAATCCATATGGATCAGAATCAAAACAGCTAGGACAAGAATATTATAATAATATAATATAATATAATAATTATTATAATTGTGTTATAGACCACCCAATAGTAGCAATGACATAACGGAGAAAATAAACATTTAGCTCGAGACTGCTTGTGAGGTGGGCCGTGGATCTTCATGGGAGACCAAACTATGTTGATATCAACTGGATAAAACGGATGCTAAACTGTCAAAGTATTACATTTCTAAATAAACTGAACAGTTCGGCCTTAGATATCACAGCTCCGACTCAGCGGAGAGAATCTTCTGGACATAGTATTAAGTTCAGATAAGATAAATGTGAATAACTGTAAAATACAGGCACCACTAGGGAATAGTGACCACTATAGTGCCTCTCTCACTCCAAGAATGTATCCCAATAAACAAAGGGTGCAGGGAAGTTTATAATTGTGACACTGCAAACAAAACCCAAATTCTCGGAGACCTGAAAAAAATTAATTGGGAAACTGAACTAACTTAATAAATCCACCAGTGAAATGTGGATACAATAAAAAACATATTTTTCTCAATATGTGATAGGCATATGAAAAAGAAAAGAAATACAATGGTAGAGGCATTAAACCACAGTGGTTGACAAATAGGCTGAAACGATTAGCAAAGAAAAACTGCATCTTTATGATCTGTATGTCAGAAACAATACTGAAAACAATTGGCAAAAATACTAAACAATCCTAAAAATGTGCAAGAACATAATAAAGAAAAATAAGCAAAAAGTGGAACTCGGGCCAAAAAGACAAGGATAACATGAAAGGTTTCTATGGCTATATAAATTCTCTTCAGAGTTCAAAAAATGGACTGTGTTCTGTAATGTCCAGTGACCAACTAATTGAAGAACCAGAGAGATAGCAAACATATTCAATACCTACTTTGGATCAGTTTTCTCAAAAAATGAGCCATACCTAGGTGATATCCAGAAAAATTCAACAACTAAATAAACATGACCACAGAATGTATTACTAAAAACTGATCATCTAAAAATTTCACATTCAACAGGTCCAGATAACATTATCACCTGTAATGTTAAAACTCGTATCACCAAATAATAGCATGTTCACTAAAAATATTATTCTCAAGAACAATATCAAAAAATGAAGTCCCACCAGATTGGTTAATTGGGGTTCAGGAGGGGTGGGACAGGTACAGGGGAAAGGTTCTGGAAGCAAAATCCAGTGCAGCGAGAATATCTGGAACTGGGAAGGAGAAGCCAGAGAAGGGGGGGCAGCAAGATCAGCTCCTAGGGTGGGGGCTGACCAAACGAAGCAGACACGTAAAGACCGCTAGGCTTATTCTTCTGGCATTTTAGTATGTTAGTATGTTAACAGCAATGGTAATACCAGTCCACAAAAAGGATGCAAAGTAAACTGTACAAATTACAGGCCAGTTAGTCTGACTTCTGTTCCAGGAAAGATTATGGAGTCTGTAATTAAGGATTTAATAGCAGAGCACATTGAGAAACTAGGTCTAAGAGATGACAACAGCATGGCTTCACTTCAGATTGATCATGCATAACTAACCTATTGTGTTTTCTCTGAGAAAATATTGGCAGCCCTGGATAGAGGCTTGACAGTGGATTGTATACATCTGCACTCTGCAAAGGCTTTTGACAAAGTACTGCATCAAGCAGTAATGCAAAAGGTAATAGATACACAGATGGATTACAGAATTATACAGTGGATTTGGTGGTGGGGGGGATAGAAGCCAAAGGGTTAGCATAAATGGTTACTCATCAGAACCAATAGCAGTGATTTAGTGGGTGCCACAGGGATCGGTGCTTGGGCTGGTCCTGTTCCATATATTTGTTTGTGATATGGATCAGCAGGTCACAAATTAATACGAGATGACTTAAAGCTCGCTGGCATTGTAAAACACAAGATGATGTGGAGGCACCCAAAGGATCTAGATAACATAGCAAAATGGGGCAAAAGTTGGGGAATAAGCTTTTAACAATGAGAAGTGCTGTGTTATTCACTTAGGCAGGCAAAAGCTCTATATTTAAACCAGAAATCTCAAGAGATTCAAATGAGGAAACAGGTTTAGGAATAAGTCACTGAAACATTAGCATACGCAGGGTTTTATTTAACTCTAAAAATCGATTAGCTTTGCTCATAAAAGTTCTAAAACATTGTGAAAATGCACAGCACTTACCTCACTGTGTTTAACAAACATAACACTTCTAGAAAACCTATATAAATCATTTCTATACAGTTAGTATTGTCCCAAGAAAAAAACTGCTAATCAATTATTTAAAACCTTGATACGACAAGCATTACAATGTACAAGTAGCAAGGCAAAGAGATTACTATAGACTATAAAACAAAACTTTAAAAGTAGAGATGAGTGATAATGCTCCTGTCTAGATCCAATGTTAGACCTCTACTGGACTATGGAAGCCTATTACCAAAAGTACTACAAATATAATAGAACCTGATGGCAGAAAAGGCCCTGGGGTCAGTCCATTTCCCCTTGCTAAACCTCCTCCTTTAGTACCCACCCCAGTAACCCTTTATGCCTGTCACAAGACCTCTTGAACCCTAACACTATCTCCACCCCACAACCTGAAGCCCATTGCAGGCATCCACCACCCTTTCTGTAAAGAATCCCCTCACGCTTTCCTCTGAAGTGTCCCCACTGCAGTCTCAGGCTGTGCCTCCTTGCATTGGGGTCCTTTTTCATTTGGAATAAGCTACTTGGGCCTACTTTATTTATCCCTTTGACGTATTTGAAGGTCTCTGTCATCATGCCCTTCTCCCTTCTGTTCTCTAGTGTACGCCTCAGCTCTTTGCATCTCTGCTCATATGGTTTGCCCTTCATCCCTTGCACCATCTTGGTCACTCTTCAGTTGACCCTTTCAGTCGGGTCTATGTCCTTGCATGAGTGAGGCCTCCAGAACTAAACTCCATGCTCTAGGTGCAGTCTCACCATTGCTTGGTACAGGGGCACCAGGACTACTCTCCTCCTGCTGAAATCTAGATTTAGTAGTTGCCGTATTGGTCCTTGCAAGAACAGATCCAGAAGCAAATGATTTGATATCTTTTAATGGACCAACATAGATGTAACAACAGGAACAAAGTGCTTTAGCTTTCGGACCAACCAGTTCTTCGTCAGAAGCCTAATGGCAGTTGTTTAGAAAAAACAATACTTTTAACATTCTGTCGAAGGACTGGTTGGTCCGAAAGCTAAAGCACTTTGTTCTTGTTGTTAACTTTTAATGGACCAACATAGATGTAACAAGAAGAACAAAGTGCTTTAGCTTTCGGACCAACCAGTCCTTCATCAGAATGTTAAAAGTATTGTTCTAGGGACATGGATATGTTGTTCATCCACACTTATTGGCAGGTTCCTTGCCGCTTTAAATCTTGCCGGAAGGTCTTCAAGCTGGCTCCTCCCACCCACCCGGGTGGTAAAACTCTCGGCTCCGCCCCATGACGCCAGATCTTCCTTACCGCTTGGAAGCTCAGGTTCCCTCCTTAACGCTCTGCGTATAAGACTGGTTCCTAATTCTTCGAATTTTCGAAATTAAAAGTTTTTGCTAAAAAGACTTCGGTCTTCTCTCCCTCGCGGCTGCGATGGACAAATCGACTCCCGGTTTCCGGAGATGCCCTTGCGGGCAGAAGATGTCTCGGACGGATCCGCACTCCACGTGCGTCTACTGCTTGGGCCTTGAGCACGACCCGCAGGCCTGCGACCTGTGCTCTTCCTTTTCGGCCTACGTCCTCGAAGACCGTGCTGCCCGTTTACAACTGGGGAGTCCCGAGAAGAGATTTCCTCCGATAAAGTCAAAGAGGCCGGTCGGCGTTGTCCAGCGTGGCGAACGGCGGATCAGCTCGAGCAGATGATGGCCCTCGAAGAAGGAGGTGGCGGGCCGCTTCTACCTCGGCTGCGCATTTGTCCCGCTTATCTCTCGTGCCTCTTATTCGGCTTCTTTAAGGAGCTTTGTCTGACCTCTCGACAAAAGTGAGGGTCCAACTTCTTCTGGACCGCTTTCTTGGTCCAAAAGAGAGACAAGGTAAGTCTCACCGTCGACGCTCTTGGGAGCGGGAAAGATCCCTCTCCCCTAGTTGTCGGCCGTCGACTTCGGTCGACCTCTCGGCTTCAGCCACTGGTTTCATGGTGTCCCCGTCAGGCCAGTTGACCGAGACTCCCGTCGACGCGGTTGAGATTTTTCTCGACCCGTTGGACGGGTTGTCGGCTGGAGAAGCCGAGAATCCCCTCCCCCCGGTTCCCCCGGTGGGAGTTGAGGAACCCGTCTGCTCGTCTGTGCCTCCGGTTCCGGAGCCTTCGGTTGAATCGTCCGAACCGAGGGGAGTGCCGATTCCCCGCGACTCCTCCCTGTACCGTCCTCGGCTTAGCCGAGGTTCTCGGACGTCTTGGCGGTCCAGCCGATCCCGCCGTCATAGGAAGCGGTCTCGCATCGCAGCAGCGCCGCGCTGCTCGTCCTCTTCCTCCTCCTCGGATGAGGGGAGGCATGCAGTTGCATCGGAGGTATGAGGAACTCATGTGGCAACAGCTCCTTCTGACCGGGAATAAGTCGGCGCCGTCGTCTTCCCCGGCCATTAAGTGGCTGTCACCGGAGCGGCCAAAACAACCCCTCGTTTTAGCCGAGGAGCCTGTTCCCAGGCCGGTTGTTCGGCCAAATCCAGCTGCCCCACCGATTCCGGTGGAACCTCCGCCTCCACAGCCGTTAGTTGGGGCTCCGACCAAAAATTCTCGGTCGGCTCAGGGACTGCCCCATAGGCTGTCACCCTCACTCCCGACCGGCCTCGGCAGGTGGAGGGTGGCTCAGGCCCGAGGCAGCTCTTTGAGGACCCTTCCGAGTCCGAGGATGATTCCTCCCTTTTCTCCAAGCGAATGGACTTGGAGTCCTCAGGAGGACAGTCGGTGGACGATAGCCCTTCGTCCTTCCTAGGATTGCTTCGGCTCATCTCGGAGTCCACCGGGATGAAGCTCGAACCCGTTTCTAAATGGGCCAGGTATCCCCTCACGGAGATTCTGGACCGAGGGGATTCCCCTACGGAGGCCTTTCCGGTGGCCGAGGCCATAGTGGGTCCGGCCTTGGAGCTCTGGCAGCGCCCTGCTTCCTGTCCTGCGCCTTCGGCCAGGATGGCCAGGAAGTATGCGGTCCCTACTGGTTCCCTGTCCGGTTTTTCGGAACACCCCTCGACTGAGGGGTTGGTTACCGACAGCGTTTTCCGGCGTGCCGGGAACGCTAGGGATGTAGACAAACCTCCCGACAAGGAGTCCAAGAAATTGGACTATGCCGGTGAAAAGTCTATGCTCGCGCCCTCCTCGGCCTCGCCAGGCCAGTTCGGCCGTCCTCATGGCACATTTTTCTCATGCCCTGTTGTGCTCCCTGGATGAGGTTGTCCCTCATCTTCCCGCGGATCTGCAGACTACGATCAGACAGGTGCGGCACCAGGGCAGGGCAGTGGCCAAACAGCAGCTCCAGACTGCTTTAGACATTGGGGACTCATGTGCCAGGTCTGTGGCGGCCGCAGTGGCTATGCGTCGTCGGGCTTGGCTGAGGATATCCACCTTTACTTCAGATACTCAGCACAAGTTGGCGGATGTTCCCTTTTTGGGGACTGACCTCTTCGGCCCTGGGGTGGAAGGTCACCTGCAGAGGATCGAGAAGTCCAGTGCTACCTTGGACTCTGTCTCCTCCGCTCAGAAGGACAAAGGCCGCAAACCACAGCCTAAGCCCTTTTGTCCTTCTTCCCTGCGGCGTCAGGCCCAACAGCGTCGGGGCCAGCAGGCTCTGGCTTGGCATCCCAAACCCAAGCCCGGGCTTCCTCCAACAGGAAGCAGGAGGTAAGGCCCAGGAGGTCCCTCGGCCGTCCCTCCACCAAGCCTGCCCAGTGACGGGCTGAGGGTGTCTCCCAACCTGTCACCTCACCCCAGGTTCCCCGTGCGGGGACGGCCCGCACTTCCTTTCCGTCTGGTCCGTTATTACCATGGACAGGTGGGTACTGGAGGTGGTGGGAAAAGGCCTGCCTCTAGAATTTAAGCAGGCCCCGCCCTTCAGAGCCGTCGCACCTCGGGGGGCCTCGGGGTCCGCAGCCTCACTGTCGGCTCATCAGGCCGACATCGCTCTCCTCCTCCAAAAGGAGGTGATCAGGGAGGTGGCGGACCCTCCCTCAGACCCGGGGTTTGTGTCCAGGTACTTCCTGGTTCCAAAACGGACGGGGCTGGCTCCCATTCTCTACCTACACGACCTGAACAAGTTCCTAAGGTCTCGAACCTTCAGGATGGTCACTCTGGCTCAGATAATACCATCCCTGGAACACGGTGTGTGGTTCTGCTCTCTGGACCTGCAGGACGCGTTCTTTCACGTCCCTATCCGTCCATCACATCGGAGATTCCTTTGCTTTCTAGCGGAGGGATCCCTCTTCGAGTTCCGAGCCATGCCCTTCGGCCTGTCTCCAGCTCCCAGGGTCTTCACCAAATACATTACAGTGGTGACAGCTTTCCTGCGGCGCTGAGGGGTCCGGGTGTACCCTTACCTGGACGATTGGCTGATAGCAGCCCCCTCCAGACAGGAGGTGGAGCGGTCCAGAGATCTGGCCCTCCAGGTTTGCTCTCAAGTCGGCCTTCTCGTCAACGAGGCCAAGTCGGAACTCGAACCGAAGCAAGTGATTCTGTTTATCGGGGCAGAGCTCGACTCTCTTCGAGCCAGAGCACGGCTCCCCGCGGACAGGGCTGAGGTTCTTACCTCCTTTGCCCAATCATTTCTGGTTGGGCAATCACGCCCTGCCCGGGACTTCCTGCGCCTCCTGGGTCTCATGGCGGCCTGTACCAGCGTGGTCCGTTGGGCACGCTGGCACATGCGCCCCCTTCAGTGGGGACTGGCCAGCCAGTGGTCACAACGCTCGATCCATTGGACCAGCTAGTGATGGTGACCGGAGATGTGGAACGCTCTCGGTGGTGGACCGTTCCATCTCATCTGCAGGAGGGCATCCGTTTGTCTGCCCGAGCCGACGGTCTCTCTATCGACCGATGCCTCTCTGATGGGTTGGGGTGCCCATCTGGGGAACACCGGCGCCGCGGCCTCTGGTCCCAGCTGGAGTCGATGCCACATCAACCTGCTGGAGCTCGAGCGGTCCACCTAGCTCTCACC
Source organism: Neoceratodus forsteri (assembly GCA_016271365.2). Lineage (NCBI taxonomy): Eukaryota > Metazoa > Chordata > Ceratodontiformes > Ceratodontidae > Neoceratodus > Neoceratodus forsteri. The sequence continues at coordinate 19,336,184 of JADMNL010000039.1, read as the reverse complement.
GCCTTTGCTCCGTTTCTCCGGGTCAAGTGGTCCGAGTCCAGACGGACAATACCACGACCATGTACTACCTAAACCGCCAGGCGGGGACGCGTTCCATGCTTCTATGCAAGGAAGCTCTCCGCATTTGGTCACTCGTGCGCAGCCTGGAGGCGGATCTCCTAGCCATTCATGTGGCAGGAGCCTCCAACACCCTGGCCGATGCCCTGAGCCGGATAGGGGCTGCATCTCACGAGTGGTCTCTCCTGCTGGAGGTAGTACAAGATCTGTTCTCCCATTGGGGCACACCTCAGGTGGACCTGTTTGCCTCCAGGGAGAACACGAAGCTGAGGCTGTTTCATGCCCGCCCCCCTCAGCAGGGCTCGCTGCAGGGGGATGCCTTCTCGAGGCTGTGGACCCCGGGCCTCTTCTACGCCTTTCCCCCATTTCCCTTGATTCACAAGGTGCTTCTCAAAGCAAGGAGGGACAAGGCGCAGGTGATTCTGATAGCCCCAGACTGGCCTTGCCAGTTCTGGTACCCAGATCTCCTCCGCCTCAGCTCCAGGCTCCCGAGGCAGCTTCCAGCTCGCCTGGACCTGCTCTCAGTCAGTCAGGGGAAGGTGTTCCATCCGGACCTTCAATCCCTGCACCTGACGGCCTGGTTCCTGAGCGGCTAGAGTTCCAGGTCTTGGGTCTTTCCGACGAGGTCCTCAATGTAGTTGAGGCGTCCCGTAAGTAGTCGACCAGGAAATGCTGTGCCTTCAAATGGAAGAGATTTTCCATTTGGTGTCAGGGCAAGGGCTTGGACCCTTCTTCCTGTCCTTTGGCAAGCATCTTGGACTATTTATGGTCCCTTTCTAGTCAAGGGCTTGGGTCGGCGACCCTAAAGGTGCACCTGGCAGCCATCTCTGCTTGCAGGCGCGGGCCGAGGGCAGTCGGTGGCGCAGGAGAAGGTGGTCTGGGCGCTTTTCAAAGGCCGCGTCACATTCCCTCGAGTGAGAACCTCCACCTCCGTGGGATTTACTGTTGGTACTGGCAAAGCTCATGGGCAAGCCATTCAAACCAATGCACAGGTGTGAACACTCTTACCTGTCGTGGAAGACCGCCTTCTTGGTGGCTATCACGTCAGCCAGAAGGATGGGAGAACTCCAGGCGCTCTGCATCGAGTCTCCTTACCTGGTCTTCCACAGGGACAAGGTTGTCCTGCGCCCCACCCGAAATTCCTTCCGAAGGTGGTGTCGGAGTTTCACCTTAACCAGGTGTTGACTCTGCCGGTGTTCTACCCCAATCACACCTCGGTGGCCGAATACAGGCTCCATACTTTGGACCCTAGAAGGGCGCTCGCTTATTATAAGGAGCGCATGGCTGAAATTCGGGGAGAGGTTCGCCAGCTGTTTGTCACCTACGCTGAAGCCGCACCTGGCAGACCTGCAGCCAAGCGGACGATAAGCAGGTGGGTCACCTCCTGCATAGATCTCTGCTATAAGTTGGCGGGCATGGAGCCTCCCAGAGGGATAAGAGCTCATTCTACCCGTCATACTGCTGCATCGGTGGCTGCTTCCAGGGACGTCCCTATCCAGGAAATCTGCAGGGCTGCTACCTGAAGTCAGCACACACCTTCATTACCCATTACCACATCGACCTTGAGTCACGCCGGATGCTGGTTTTGGGGCCTCGGTTCTCAGTCTTTATTTCCCAAGTAAGTACTGGGGGTGTGCGCCTTGCCTCCCTCCTCCCGGAGAACTGCTAGGAGTCTGCCAATAAGTGTGGATGAACAACATATCCATGTCCCTAGAAATACAGGTTACTCACCTGTAACAGGAGTTCTAGGAATGGTATATGTTGTTCATCCACATGACCCACCCGACCTCCCGGCTTCGACGCACAACCTGAGCTTCCAGCGGGCCAGATCTGGTGTCATGGGGCGGAGCCGAGAGTTTTACCACCCGGGTGGGTGGGAGGAGCCAGCTTGAAGACCTTCCGGCAAGATTTAAAGCGGCAAGGAACCTGCCAATAAGTGTGGATGAACAACATATACCATTCCTAGAACTCCTGTTACAGGTGAGTAACCTGTATTTTTTTTCTAAACAACTGCCATTAGGCTTCTGACGAAGGACTAGTTGGTCCGAAAGCTAAAGCACTTTGTTCTTGTTGTTACATCTATGTTGGTCCATTAAAAGGTATCAAATCATTTGCTTCTGGATCTCTTCCTGCTGGTGATTCCCCTGTCTATACTTGCCAGCATCTCATATGCCTTTCCCACCGCCCTAGTACACTGTTCCCCCACCTTAAGGTCACTGGAGACTACTATACCTAGGTCCTTCTCCTGCTCCGTAGCCCTGATTTCATCCTCTCTTTCATTTTGTATCCTGTACTCTGGTTTCTGTGTCCCAGGTGCATAACCGCACATCTCTTGATGCTGAATTTTAGTTGCCAGGTCTCAGCCCACTCCTTCAGTGCCTTCATGTTCTGACTCATGTCTTCCACCGCCCTTCAGCCATCAACCCTATTACAGATTTTCATATCATCTGCAAAGAGCGCTACACATTCCTCGTCCGTCTGCTAGTTGCATATGTAGATACTGAAGAGGAGCTGTCCCCGCACTGACCCCTGGGGTACCCTGCTTGTCACCCACCCTGTCCTAGAGTGCACCCCATTAACTACCACCTCTGGGTCCTGTCCACTAGCCAGTTTTCCATGTATCTAGTTATCTTGCCCCCACCCCGGCCGTACTTCCAGTTTGTTGACGAACTTCTGTGGGGAGACGATGTTGAAACCTTGCTGAAATCCAGGTAGGCCACGCCCACCGTCCTCCCGGTCTATACATCGCGCGCTACCCAGTCGTCAAGAATTATATTAAACTGAACTGGCAGGATTTCCCTTGTGAACCTGTGCTGTCGGTCGCTCAGCAATCTGTTCCCCTCCAGGTACTATATTACACTTTCCCTGATGAGTGCGTCTATGACCTTCCCCACCACTGTGGTGAGGCTGACTGAATGATGGTTCTCCCATGATTCTCTGCTCCCCCCCTTGTGTATTGGCAGGACTGTAGCTGTCCTTCAGTCCTCAGACACCCTTCCAGTGTCCAAGGAGAGCTTGATTAACCTTACCAGTGGGGCAGCCAACTCTTCTCTGAGTACCCAGATCACCCTCGGGCATAGTCCATCTGGTCCCATGGCCTTGTCCACCCTCCTCTTGCCCAGTTCCTCCTTGACTCTCTATGCTAAAGGGACTCGTTTCCACCCCACGCCCATCCTAAAATCCGGTCCCCTGACCTCCCCCTTCTTCGTAAAATTCGAGCAGAAGTACCTGTTTAGCTCTTCTGCTTTCTTGCAGTCATCCTCTACTGTCTCCCCTCCCTGCCCCAGAGCCTTGCGATCCCTTGACCAGCCTTCCTCCTATCCATCACATATCTGAAAAATGTTTTTTTTTTTTTTTACCCTTCTTGGCCTGCTTTGCTATCCGTTCCTGCATTTCGGCCTTTGCCCTCCTAATCACCTTCCTTGCTAGTCTCCTAGTTTCCCTGTCCTCCTTCTACAATTTCTTATATTTCCTAAATGTCCTCTTTCTGCCCCCTACCACCCTCACTACATTCCTGTTGAACCACTGCAGCCTCCTGCTTCTTGCTCCCTTCCTTACTCTCATTTTAAATGCGTGTGTGGCCTCTCTGATCCGGTCTCTAATAGCCCCCCATAGTTCCTCCACTTCATTTATTTTCCCCATACCATCCATCGCTTCTCTCACTAACCTTCTCATCGTATTCAAGTCTGCCCGCCTGAAGTCCACCACTGTGCTGGTTAGGCACACTTCCTTTCCTGCCCTCACCTTAAACCTGATGGACCTATGGTCAGTATTTCCCAGCTCCTCTCCCACCACCACCACCTCCTCTACCACCACCACCACCTCCTCCTGTTCTCCTGTTAGTCAGGACTACGTCAGTAGGTTGTTCCCCGAGCTGGTTCTCTGACTTAACTGCTGAAGGAACACCTGCAGCACTTCCAGAATTTCTCTTGCTACCAGTTGACTTCGTCTGGGATGGCCCAGTCAACGTCTGGGAGGTTTAGGTCACCCAGTAAGCGTCCCTTTTAGAGTCATCCTCGCTTTGTCCCGCGCCATCTTCCTGTCCTGCTCTTCCCTTGGGTGGGTGGTCTGTGCACCGCCCAAGTCTTAAGGATTCCACTGTCCTTCTGATAGAGTATGGAGGCGAAACCAAATGATATACAACATAAATACTTTGTTGTACAAAGAAAGATTAAAAATGAAATCTCATGTCCTGGAGACAGTAAGAGTGTGAGATCATCTACTGCTATGTTACTGGACTGGCAATATAGCCAGAGGTTAGAGGAGCGAGCATAATACATCCAGCAGACTAGACCGGGTTTGATTCTCACAACCTCCACTTGCATACTGTGCGACTCTGGGCAAGTCACTTAATCACCTGGTGCTCCCAGGTCGCCCCTGAAAACAGGCACTTGTGCCTGAGTGGACCTACCTGGTTACAAAGACTAAAATAAATAAATAATGCAAGACAACTCTCTCTTAAGTGAACTGGATCTTGATTTTAAAATGATTAGTTACAAGGGCCACCCTTGCAACTGAGACGGAAAACATTGAGTACAAATAAAAGGAAATCTTTTACATACAGAGTGTGGTTAACCCATGGGATAAACTACCACTGGATATTATAATAAGTAAAGGCAAAAAACAATTAAAAAAAAATGATTAGACGGCTATATCTCAAATGGAATTACTTTGTCCTCTTATGGGTGAATGGCAGGAGCACATATGGGCAAATAGCCTTCTTAGCTCCTTATACCTTAGTATGTCCCCTTTATTTTGCTGGTATTGTTAAACTACACAAGGAAAACTAACCCCAACCTCCCCAAACACACTTCAGCAGCAGGATAACACTCAGCTGGAAAGGCTTCAGCAAGTCTCCTATGCCTCTGCCACCATATCTCTCAACCCATTACTCCATAAATTGGGGACAAGGCTTAAAACAGACAAATATTATGGACCAAAATCAGGGACACATGTTAGAGAAGTTGGCGATGTCCACTAAGAAATCTAGTAGAATAAGGGGATATATATATATATTTTTAGCATAAGATGCATTTCATGAAGAAGTCTGTAACTCTGTTTGATATTATTTGTGCTTAACATCTACACAGTTCAGCCACAGAAACACCAATTTTAAGAGAGAAAATTCTGAGGCAAAATCAGGGTTGTCGATTGAGACTAGAGGTATACTGTGTACATCACAGCAGATCTGATATTCTGTGCAAAAAAAAAAGTTCTTGTAAAAGTCATTCATTCACACACAGTTTAAATAACAGAACTGTTAATGTAGCCAAACCAACTGAGAGGTACTTCATGAATAAAGGCCACATTGGGGTCATGCCATGGGGCGCCGAGAGGCAAGCCCCAGCGCAGCCTATAGTAGTTACTTTGGCTCCTAAAGTCTGAAAGTATCAGAGCACAGAATGTGCATGAAGACTGAAGAAAAACAAGCAAGACAACAAAAACAGTGCATATTATCTTACCCTCAGAGAACATCCTGCTGTCCTTTTCATCTTAGCTTGAGTAGTTTTCAAATCTCCCCAGAGGAGACCCTTCCCCTGCTTTTTGAAACCTGAACAAAATAAATATAACTCACTACCAGTCACAAGAAATAACTTGCTGCTCCTCCATGTAGCATCCTGGTCTGTATGTGTGGTAAGGAGGATGAGGAGCTGCTGACAAGGGAATGTCCTGGGGAAGGAATGTCCACTAAAGTGCACAAAAGAAGTGAGTGCTGGATCAGCTGAAACCCTGCCAGACTTGAGAATGATTCGAGGGAGCAAACTCAGATTATTAGGCTCCTTTAAGGAGCCAGAAAGCTGAACAGGCAGCACTGCGCCGAACAAACTTTAATTCCGTCTTCACTTTCAACACAGTCAACACCTGTAATGAGGTCGGAATAGCAGTTTATGGGGTCGGGAAAATTACTTACTGTGCCACCCCAATTCAGAATGGTTCTTCCCGCAGTTCTGTCTCCATGGCAGCAACATGTATGTGCCAACGCTGCGCCTGCCTGCTCCTCCACTCTTTAGCTCTTAAAGGGGCCGTGCTTCCCTCCATCACTCCAGTGGCAGGAATTATGAATCAAAGTAAAGTCCAGGGCCTAGGGGCCCCGCATCATGGCGTAATTGGCATATGGGTTAATCTGGCCCTGCGTAGACCCACCTGTTGTATATGGATAAATCTCTACTGTTGATTTAGCCTGTAATCCAATGAGCGCTTTTGTTTCTGCTCCAGCCAGGATGAGAGATTTCAATGATGAATTAATTGTAAGTTGTGCATGTAAAGTACAAAAAACTCTCAAACTATTCATGTGTAAAAAAAAAAAAAAAAAAAACCACTGCAGTTTGACTAATTCAATCTTTTACACCATTTATTTGCAGAAATTCACTGTATTCGCATAAAATATTTTCTGTTTCATGATCACCAAAATCGATTATGCCTGTCAAGTCTGGCCAGTTTTGTGATTCAGCAGTGTTGCACCTGCAGCTTTTATTGCAGAGACTACATTGTCTGGAAACTGACTTTAACTTCAAAACACTTTGTCTATAAATGGTGTTGGAGATGGCTTCCAGCAGCTGTGTATTTAATGGTACATCCTTGAACGTGTCAGCTGTTAACTGGTGTGCCATTGGACCTGGTCTGCTTTTGACTTTTTCAAGACTGGTAAAAACACTGGTTAATCTCTCTTTTGCCTTACTAATAGTAACCTGTTCATCTTTAAAGGCAAGGGAGAGTCTAGCTAGAATTACAGTAACATCATTTAGTTCTGATGCACATTGAATAAATTTTAGAAATTGCTCCATTGTAGATATAAATACTGCTTATGTTGCTCAGTTTTGTTATTCACCTGAAGAAGGGACCTGTGAGGTCCCGAAAGCTTGGGCATAATTCCATCTTTGTACAAGACACTTGTTGGTCCAATAAAAGGTATCAAATCTTTCATCGCTCCTGTCAGTGCACATTGAACAAATTGTTTTGAAGTTTCTTTAAAATCCTGCAGTCTAGTACTTGCCATTGAGGTTTTGTGGCAATAATGTTGTCAAGGTGTGCATTTATTAGCTGGTTATAGCTCCCAGTTTTCATCTGCTGTCTTCAAGTGCAGCACGCATCTAACTGCTAGCCACTCTAGTTGAGACCAAAGCACGGACACCAGTGGTTTGATAAGAATTCCTCAGTTCTGCTGTGTTCGTGAAAGCTAAAATAAACACAACTGAAGCAGCTCTTCTTCTGCTTTCGAATAATGGGAATGATTTTATAGCCTTTTAGTGCTAGTTGAAGGCGATGAAGCATGCAGTGCGTAATCACAACAGAAGGTTGAATTTCCCTTAGCCTTGCTGCTACACCTGTTCTATGCCCTTGTAGTACTGCTGCACCATCTGCAGTGAAGCCATTTTTTTTTGTGTGTGAAAAAAACGATATGAAATTTCAAGAACTGCTGTGTACTCTGAGACAACACTTCCGTAAATGGTTTCTGCGTTTGGTTTCTCAAGGGGAACCATAGTGTATGGGGAGCCCTTATTAACTAAAATCAAGCAGATTACAACCTTATAATGTATGGTAGAATGCTGTTAACCTTAAGAAATCATCATTTCCTAAGGTTGTTAACCTATCGATGTAGTAGATATGTGGTAACCTATGGAGTCTCGTCACATGGTAGGTCTTCTTTGTGATAGTGTCTGCACATGTGCGCGCTTTTTTCTACGGGGAACCGCACGCGCGTAACAGCAGCGTTAGGGAAGGACTGAAGGGCCGACATGACTACTTATGGAAAAGTAAGCAGCCTTTTGAGGTGAGACCATACACTATAAATAATGTATGGTCCCTCTATAAACAGCAGTCAGGTTGCTTATACGAGGTTGCCATGGCGGCGTAACAAACCTCTCGAGCTTCGCTCTCGAGGTTTACATGGTCACCCTGGCAACCTCTCGACTGTTAACTGACCGGTTAACGATAGAGGACCATACATTATCCTCTATGTTATCCCATTGTTATGACATCACTGTTAACCCTTCTTGAGTACTGTATGTCATGTCAGTAGTATAACAAAATGGAATGCTCGCAACAATCAACATTCCGTAGAGCAATTCAGTAAAAAGTAATTCAGTTTGTGATTACACAATCTTGGTAGCCCATACACTATAAAATATTTATTTTTTGTTGACGGGTAAGTGCACTAGGCAGATTCTGCCTATTTTCAGGTCCGGCCCGGGGATACAGATGAAATACCAACTGACCTTGAACCACAGTGAGCTGTTGGTATTTTCAGTGAATCAGGGAAATTTGGCTAGGGCACCGGGAAATTCCCCTACTCTGGAAAGTTGAAGTGAAGCTGCACTCAACCAGTAATGGCCCTCCCTGTTCACCTACCAAGCTCTTTTTTTTTTTTTGTTTCCTTTTAGGGAAAGATAGAGGGGTCCTATTTTACATAGGTCAGCTAAAATCTTGTTTCAGGTGTGGGTCACGAACTCACCCAAGTTCGGCATGTGATACACCTAGGTGTAGTTAGTGTTTGGAATATGGAGACACTTCTGCCTCGTGTTAATTTGTTTAAATGTAATTTGTGTGAGCACACAGGTTACAGATATGGGAAATGCCCCTGGGCCTCACATAACCATGAGGATCGTCCATGCCAAGAAGGTTTGATTAATAAAGCACAGCAAATCCAGGCACAGAAAGTGGCAGCCACAGCTAATGCAGACTCCTCTAATACCAGGCAGCCATAATGTAAAGAGGACCAACTGGTTGACAGGGAAGATAATCAGTCTGGAGAATTAGTACAACAACTTTCCACCTCCAAAAATATTCAGGAAGAGCACAAGCCCACTGCAGTAGAATCTAATACTGAAGGTGCAGGGGTAGGAAAAAAAGAGGAAATGCCCCCGCCTAGGCAGGAGGAAAAGTTTACACGGGTAACTGCAAAGAAATGAAACGAGTCAGGGAGATCAGTATCTGGTAATACCCTAGAGAACAAGAAAGAGAAGGAATCTAGGAAAGAAATGTGGAAGAAAGGGAATCCGTATTCAGCTCTAGCTTCAGATAAATCAGATGAAGACACAGGGAGAGTGTTCTGATGATTCATCAGTACCCTCAGCTACTACAGAGGTTGCATCGGATACTGAAGGTGGGCTGGGGAGACTCATTTCAAAGGACCAGGAGAAGGAGATGGAGCAAAATGTCTTGATTAGACTCTAAAACTTAACTATTTGGAATAATTTTTACACATGGTTTCACTTAATATCATCTTGGTCAATGTGAAATCACAGAGGACAGAGTGAGGGAGGCTCCTTCGGGCGCTGAAAACTGATAAGGCAGCGGACCGGATGGGCTGTATCCGAGGGTTCTGAAGGAACTGGCGGATTTAACTAGCAGCTCTGCTAGGGGCTACACTTTCAACGCCTCTCTGCCTGACAGGATGGGTGCCTCAAGACTGGAGGGTGGTCATGTGCCTATCCACAAAGGGGGTCTAGGAGGAGATGGGGAAATTATAGACCTGTCAGCCCATCGTCTGTGGTAGGCAGACTAATGGAGGGCTTCATCAAGGAGAAGCTCGGAGGCAACTGGAAAGGTTGGGGCACGTTGATGACAAACAGTATGGTTTTGTCCCGGGAGATCGTGTCAGACCAACCTAATAGATTTTACGACTGGGTGACAGGGACCCTGGACCGACAAAGACCTGTGGACGTCCCTATATCTGGATTTCAGTAAGATGTTTGACTCAGTACCCCACAATGGGTTGTTGACAAATTTGGGGGGGATGGGGTGGAAGGACAGTTGCTTTGATGGGTAGAAAACTGGCTAATGGAAAGAACACAGAAGGTAGTGGTTGGGGGGATAGTCTTCTTGCCTAGGAAGGTCTTCAGTGGGGTTCCCCAATGTTCGGTACTGGGGCCACTCCTGTTCAGTGCCTATGTCTCCGATATAGGGAAGGGGGTTAGGAGTAGGATGAGTCTTTTTGCGGATGACTTGAAACTGGGAGCACTGGCAGACTGGGAGGGAGGAAGGAAGGGAGAGAGAAAGTCCAGAGGGATCTGGATACCCTGGAGGATTGGTCAAGAAGGTAGGGACTGAGGTTTAATCCAGGAAAGTTTAGGGTGCTGCATCTGGGGGTCAGAAACCCTGGTTATGTATACACCCTGGGAGGGGTCTCCCTGCAAGCCACAATGAGTGAAAGGGACCTGGAAGTGGTGGTAGATTCCAAAATGAATAACACTGAAAACTGTGGAAGATCTGCGACAAAGGAAAACAGGATTCTGGGCTGCATAGCTTGAGGAATTGCGTCCAGGAGGAGGGAGGTGATACTTCCTCTGTATAATGCCTTGGTCAGGCTGCATCTTGAGTACTGCGTGCAGTTCTGGAGACCTCACCTTGGGCAGGACATAGCACTGCTGGAGAGGGTTCAGAGGAGGGTAACCAGGATGATTTGGGGGCATGAGTGGAAGGCCCTATGAGGAAAGGCTGTAAGTCCTTGGGTTGTACTCGCTGGAGGAGAGGAGAGATGGGGTGGGGGGGGGACATGATAGAGGTCTTCAAATATGTGAAAGGGATAAATGGGGCAGAACAAGAGAAATGTTCAGCCTAAAGATAGGGGCACAACCAGGGGGCATGAGTGGAAGCTGGAGGGGGGAAACTACAGGGGAGATTGTAGAAGGCATTACTTCACCAAGAGGGTGTTGGGGCCATGGAATGTACTGCCAGGGAGTCTAGTGGAGGAGGGCACAGTGGAGGGCTATACTGAAGCCTAAGAGGACCCTCTCGGGGGCTGGGGTGGAGAGCCAGCCGCCTTAAGGGGCTGGCTACCGAGCAGACACGAAAGACCAAGTAGGACTATTCTGCTGGCTTTAGTATGTTTTAATGTAAACAGTATCAGAAGTCACAAAAAAATGATTACGGTACTAAGTACACTGGGGCAGGGTAAAAATATCATGTATTCAGAATATTAGAATGAAAACAACCTCTGAACTACAAACAGCCACAAGGATCTGGATGAAAGGACCTGCATTTTGGTCAGTAGGGCTAGAGGCATGTGATGGGGTAGGAATTTTATTAAATAGTGCCAACTTGAGAGTCTCCAAATTAGTAGACATAGAACCAGGGAGGACCCCTTATGCTAGATATTTGTTTTTTCTCTGAAAGGTTTAGAGCAGGGGTTCTCAAATGGTGAGGCCAGCCTCCCTTGGGAGGCCCCAACCTGTTCCAGGGGAGGCTCAAGCAAGTCTGAAAAAGTAATATTTTTTTTAATTTTGAGTTTTATATAAATTTTGTTTGAAAGGATGAAGCAAACTGAAAGAGGATAATTGCAGGTGAAATTTTATGTATTTATTTACAAATCAGTGACAAGGGAAAGTGAATGAGTCGAGGCTCATTCCCCAGGTGTATCCTGAGAAGGGTAGGCAGCGAATACAATTCAAAAGGTAACTGCAGAACAGTCAAGCAATACAAAATGAATAATAGTACAAACAAATATGAAGAATAAACTAACAATGAGTGGTGGTAATTGTTCAATTTGTAGACTGATGGTAGAACAGTCCAAATACAAGGGCAGAGAATAGAAGTGCTAAGAGCAATAGTAAGAAAGAGGAAAGTAATCCCTGAGAAGTTGCTTAAGAGCAGGGCAAGAGGGGGAGAGGCGAGGATATAGGAAGGTTATTCTAGATAGAGAGAAACAGAGAAAGTTGTCTGATCCCATGAAGGTACTGCAACAAGGGTAACAATGGTTCAAGAATCAAAATAGTGGAGCAAGTAGGCTGGCCTGTGGTGGGGGTTACAGAAGCTGAATAACATTTATTTTTATTTTATTTATTTATTATTCAGATAACACCATTGAGCACATGTGATCTTATTCAAAGGTTTCAGGTCAGTAAAAGACAAAGAACTGAATGACAGCCAAGTACTCAAAGGGGGTTCAATTTATTCATAGTGTACTGTGCAAAGTACAGTATGTTAATTTTCTTTGGGGAGGCTCAGAATCTTTTCCATGGATTTGGGGAGGCTCAGAATCTTTTCCATGGATTTGGGGAGGCTCACTGTGACAAAGTCTGAGAACTGTTGGTTTAGAGTAATTAACATCTGTGGTCCACAAACTAAAGCACTTGGAATAGCTCTTTTTAAGAAAGTACAGCCGTAATTATTTACTTCTAGGATGATGATTTGGGCTGGGGACTTTAATTGTGGACTGGGCAAGGCAGATAGGGGGTTGAAAACAGAGAAAATATTTTGACACCACGGCCTTAAATAGAATAATCTCTGATGCAAAACTCATAGATTCCTATAGAAGTAGATGCCCCACTGGAGGTAATACCTTTTTTAAGGGGAATTTATCCACCAGGACAGATTTTATTTTTGTTTCTCAAATATTAGTTATTTCTGAGGTTAAGTTGCAGGTTAGAGAATTTACTGACCATTTATCCATAATGATAAAGATTTCCTGGGATTGTTCTCCAAGATGCAGGAAAAGCTCGTGGAGGTTAAATAACTCTGTGTTGGCCGATGAACACATAAAGAAAATTTGGAAACAAGAATGGTTGGCAATATTGTCTGTGGTTGCCCTATATGATAACGCCATCACATGGTGGGAGGACACTAAAACTGCGTGGAGAGTATTTTTTCAAAATACATCTAAAAAGGTTATAAATACTTACAGTTAAGAGCTGAACTACAAAATCTGATTTCTCTAGTGGAAAGTTTAAGACTTAATTTAGGGAGTAAAAAGCAGATGTACATATACCAATATGACAGAGCTTAAAACTTTGGATCAAGAGATGAGATTTGAACAAGATGAAGAAAAGTTCTATGGATCCTTTTTAAAAGTGTAAGTAAACAATAATACCCGACAGGGTGTCAGTATTGGGCAATACCGGACCGGCCAGGGCGTAATGAGGCCCGGCGCCGCAGGTGGAGGGCCTTATAGCCCTTGGCCGGTCGGTATTGCTCATAACACTTCACCCTGGAGGGCATTATGCAGCTTAGAAATGGGCACTGTAAAAAACCTAAGTTTGATGGAAAATTATTAATAAAAAGTGAGTATATTAAGTTTTGTAATAAAATAGTTCCTCCGCCTGCATAGGAATGATTTTATGGGGAAGATGGTAAGGAGTTTTGTCCTATGGGAGATGTTGCAGTAAAAAAAAAAAAATAAAATAAAGAAAAGCTGGTTGGAACTGGAAGCACTGATGGCGCTATAACTGAGAGGAGCGGTACTTTCAATTTCCGTAGCTGGCAACTCTGCAGGTCAGTGAAGTTTTTTTTAGCGGACAAGAAAATGTGGAAGGAAAAGCGCTGTTAGTGAGAGTGCGCGTGGGCGGGAAGCGAGAGACAAGTATAACAGACAGACGGCCCGGGAGAGTAATAAAAATACCACCGCTCGTACATACAGTGCTGTCGCTTACCTCAGTTGGCAACTCTGTCAGTGAAGTTTTTTTAGCGGACAAGAAAATGAAGGAAAAGCTGTTAGTGAGAGTGCTGCATGGGAGGCAGTTGTTCAGGCTGCATTTTAAAGTTCTCCAGTCCTCATTGCCTGTCATAATTACTGGAGTTGTTTCTGTTTTCTTTTGTTTTGTTTTACTTCCCGTCCTTGTTACCTTCACAACTGGCACACGGGGTTAACAAAGCAGGAGGCTTTGAGTATGGGCAAGCAGTCAGGAACGACGTGATGTACAATGCTGTTAAATAACTAAGAAAAAGGAAATAAAATGCTTTACAAGTGCAGTGTATGTGATAGTTTTTTGTACATCCTGGTTCTCATGTGTTGTGTGTGTGTGGGGGGGATACTTGGTTTCTCTCGCTAGCTGGTAAAAAAAAAATGGCGTAGTTTCAAATTGTGTGCCCAGTTGCTCAGCCAATGCTAAGTCAGCTGGGCACAAGGATATTTGGCTTGGCATGAGGCAGGTTGTTATTGGGATTTTTATTTGTGGGCATCTATTGAAAGTTAATGTACCCTGAGGAATGGGTACCAGCCAATCAGATGCCTCCAAATAAAAGCCCATTTTCTAAGAATAGGATAGAACATAGAATTCTTACTAATTTAAAACAGACTGGCCAGACAGTTACATCCCTCATGGAGATACTGGCACAGGTAGATATACATTTCCCAAGAATCTTTGAACATGCCCCCCATATTTCTGAAGGGATGGCATATTTTAGGATTACCTAAACTAGATGATGGTGACTGCACCTTTTATCCAGTCCTGTAGTAAATTCTGAGATGCAGAATGCAATGAAGGGACTGAGAAGCGATTCTGCTTCTGTGCCTGATGGAATAGTGGCAGAATTCTATAAAGTATTCTCAGAAGACTTAGTGCCAGTTCTAGAGGTAGTATTTAACTCTATGCTACATGAAGGCACTCTTGCTAAATCAGTGTATCAAGCATCTCTTATACTGCTGTTTAAAAGAGGTGAGAGACAGTTTGAAAAAGTGGAGACCTTTGAGCCTCTTAAATACAGATTTTAAAATACTGAGCATGCTATGGTGGCAGATAAAATTATAAGTCCTAATCAGACTTGTGCAATACCAAACAGAAAACAAGCAGATAATCTAATTATGTTTATGGAAGTATTCCATAGAGCAAGGGTTGATAAGTTACAGGGTTACATTTTAGGAATCGATCAAGACAAAGCCTTTGATAGAGTATCTCATCAGTTTATGTATAAACCTCTTAAGGCATATGGCATTCCTGAGGAGTTTATTAGATGGATTCAGATAATATACAGCAAGGCTTCCCTAATTCCTAATATTAATGGATGGGTAGGTAAAGAGATTAAGGTCAAAGGGGGGTCTGCCAATGATGCCCACTTAGCCCTCTGTTATATGTATTTTGTATTGATGTGTTTTTTAAGAAAAAAAGAACTCGGTCCACAAATATTGGGGTTAAGGTTGAGTCCAGTGTTGCCTGCTTTGAAAATGCTGGCTTATGCAGATGATTTGGTTTATATGCATAGACCCTCGTACAAAGGAAGAGTCTTTGACACAGATTTGCCAGGACTTTGCAGATTGGTCAGACTCAAGGATAAACTTCTCAAAGAGCACAGGGGTAGTTTTGGACAACACTCCTGTTCCAGAGAGTGGATGCTATTCAGGAATTCAATTGAATAATGGCACCATCACTATATTAGGGCTCCAGTTTGGAGGGGAAAATATGGCCAAGCAGAATTGGGAACTAGGGTTGCAAAGGGCAAACAGGATGGTTTCTTCTTGGAAGGGACAACACATTTCTTAAAAAAACAAACAAAAAAAAAAAAGTACTTTTGATCAAGACCTTATTAATTCCAATCTTTTTGTACATTAGTTATGTCTTTCCTCTTTCGCAAAATATGTTGGTTCCATTGTATAGTGTATTTTTTTCAAGTATTACAGGGAAATAGGCTGAATCCAATAAAAACAGTGATTACATATAGAGAGATGGGGGATGGGTCTCAATATGGTAAACCTAGTGGCTTTCATTTATAGTTTATAATATAGGAGAGTAATTCGTCCAGGACAAAAGATATGGCAAGATCAAGTCAAGAGATGGTTAGATCCTTGCCTAATAGTCTGGGATAATAAAAAATCTGGTTCTCTTCATATAATTATTGGCATTCCAGCTTATGGGGTAGATATAATAAAAAAATATGATTAAATGGAGCATTTCTAAGGAAAAGGTGCAGCTTTCATCTAGAAAGGAATTGTACTCCCACATTTTAAAAGAAGATAATGAGAGTATCGCCTTGGGGGAATGTCCAGAGAATAGACTGAGTTTTAACTTAAGCATGTTGAAGTCACAGAGAATGCCAGAATTTGTGTGGGACACAGCATGGCTTAATTTACATGGTAAATTAGGAGTGAGAAACAACAAGCACAAGCAGATTACAGACAGGTATTGCTTGAGACAACCATGTGTGCAGTTATTAGAAACTCAGGAGCATTTCAATCAGTCAATCAATCAAATCTTTATTTATTCAGGCGATCATCATTGAGCAAGGCTCATTTACAAGATGGACCTGATAAGGTCAAGGTTCGAGTTGGTGCACAGCAATTACATCACGTACTTATGAGACAGTTATACATACAGAAACAAGAAAATGTTATTTATAACACAATAATACACAGAGAATTCACATGTTAAAGCTTGGCAAGAGAAAGTTAAACTAACATCTACAATATGTACAATACATATCTCACAATGAGGGCCATGACAGTCACTCACATAATGAGTACAAGGATGGTGAAGGGAATATTGGGTGCCATATACTGGCGGTGTCTGGCTGGAAGGAATATGCCATATGTGATTGGAATAAGGTTTTGTGGGATGACTATTCTATCTCTAGCAGTAGCAACTGCATTTCTCTGTGAAGAAGGCTGTACAGTGCTGCTTGAAGGATGTAAATGGAATGATAATGGACAGTTTTAGGGATTTTTGTAGGGTGTTCCATGCTATGGCTAGAGAGTAGCTGATTGCTGCCCTCCCTATTTTGGTGTTGACTTTGGGCAATTTGAGCAGGATGATATTGTTGCTTCTTAGGGCATAGGAGCTGGGAGTGGTCAGGTTGAAGCAGTCCAGGATATAGCTTGGGAGTTTTTTTGATAAAGCTCTGTAGATCCATAGAGCTGCATTTCTGCTCCTCCTGACATGAAGGGAAACCCATCCAACTGAATCATAGAGAACAATGGTGAGTATTATATGGCAGGTCTGTAATGAACCTTATTGCTCTATGGTATAAGGTATCCAACTTTGAAGGTAGGGAGTGGAGCAGTGACTATAGAGGAAGTCTGTGAGTCAATGACTGATAGAAAGATGGCCTGGACTAATCTCATCTTTGAATCTCTATTAAGGAAGGGTTTTAATCTGTAGAGGAGGCCAAGCCTTAGGCAAAGCTTTTTCAGCAGTTGTTCTAGATGCTGAGTAAAGTCAAGTCTGTTGTCAATCCACACACCTAGGTATTTGAAATTTTCAACATACTCCAGATTTTCTCCAAGTATAGTGCATATCTGGGGGAGACTGATTGAAGAGGATGCGCTATGGAGTTTTTGGGTTGTGAACATCATTGCTTTAGTTTTCTTTGCATTTAGCAGAAGCTTTTTTCTGAGAAGCTGTTGATGTAACAGGAGAATTCTGCTTGTAGGATTTCATGAGCAACTTTAGGTGAAGGGTTGCTGACATACAGTACAGTGTCATCAGCAAAGAGATGTACTGAGGACTTGGTAAGGGTTGAATCAATTTTATTTATATAAATGGCAAAAAGGATAGGACCCAGAATAGAGCCTTGGGGGACTCCTCTTGACAGTGGTCTTAATGGGGAGAGGTCACCTTCAGCTTTTACCTGCTGTGATCTACCGGAGAGGTAGCATCTGAACCACTTAAGGGAGGATGGATCTAGGCCAATGGAGTGTAGGGATGAGAGTAGCAGTTCATGGTCCAGTGTCGAATGCTTTGCTCAGGTCCAGGAATACTGCACAGACATTGTTCTTTTTATCCAGTTCGGTTTGCCAATCATTGGTGACCTTGGCTAATGCAGTGATAGTGCTATGTTTGGCCCTGAATCCAGATTGAGCTGGATTTAATAGATTAGCATTGTCCAGATATTCCCTTAACTGAATACTCACTAATTTCTCCAGCATCTTGGATAACACAGGTAGGATGGAAATGGGCCTGTAGTTATTAAGATCCATAGGGTCCCCTGATTTTAGAAGGGGGACCACTTGGGCTGTCTTCCACAGCGTGGGAATAGAGCCAGAGTTTAGGGAAAGGTTAAAGAGGTGAGTTAGGGGGACTACAAGCACATGACATGCAATCTTTAGAAAGAATGGGTCCAGAAGATCTGCTCCTGCACTTTTTTTGGTATCTAGATGCCATAATAGATCCTCAACTTGTTTCAACAGTATAGGTTTGAAGCTAAAGGAGGAGTCAGCTCTTTGTTCACCAGTATAGTGGGAGCTAAATGATCCCTTAATAGGTTAGCTGGGAGGAGTCAAAGGCAAGGCCAGCTGTTGTGAAGTGGTTGTTGAATGCATCCAGGATTTCCAATGTGCCAGTAATGGGGCCATAGTTACTGTGTAAATGGGTTGAAGGGGTTGTTGACATCCTGGCCCATCATCTCCTTGATGGTGCCCAAAATCTAGCAGTATTATGGTAGGAGGAGTCGAGCTGGGCCAGGTAGTAGGCAGCCTTGCATCCCTAACTTTCCTAGTGCATTTATTCCTGGCTTTCCTAAAGATCATCCAGTCCATGATATTCTTAGTTTTTCTTGCTACTTTCCAAAGTTTATCTCTCTCCAGCAGTGCAGCTTTGAGGTCAGCTGAAAACCAGCGACAGGATTTGTTTTTTATTCGGATACTAGAGATTGGGGCATGGGTGTTAAGGGCATTTAATATAATGCTATTTAGCACCTGCTGAGCTTTTTCTACAGAATGTGCAAGATAGAACTTTTGCCAGTGTGGAGAGTAGGCTAGATCATGCAGATATCCTTCAATATTGATGTTTTTCTTGGATCTCCTCATGAGGAATTTTGCAGGATCTGTTTTAATGCTGTTGGATCTTACCCCTGCGATGGGGCAGTGGTCACTTATGTTGCATAGGAGCACTCCAGCATGTGTGAATAGATGTGGTTTACTCACTAGTATGATGTCAAGTAGAGTACTGTTACTACTATTCCTTGCATTTAGTCTTGTTGGTTCATTAATTAACTGTGTGAGCCATAGGTGTCACAGAATGATACCAGAGGTGTAGCTGCCTGGGTGAGCCAGTTGAAATTCAGGTCCCTATGATAATGACTTCTTCAGTACAGGACTTGACCAGGTTTCCCAGGTGGGATAAGAGCTTGTGTTCAGCAGAGGGGGGTCTGTAGCATCCAATTAAATGGAAAGCTGCTGTATTGGGGAGAGAGACTTTTTTAGAGATACACTCAAATTCCTTGGGCATAGATGTTGCAGCAGTACAGGATACAACTAAACCAGCTTTTACATATATGGCTACTCCGCCTCCCCTTGTTTGGCGATCAGCTTTGAATAGCTGATAGTTAGGTAGGTTAACTTCCCTGTCCATTGTGGTGGTCTTGAGCCATGTCTCAGTTATCACAAGAAAGTCTGGCAAGGTATGGGCAACCCAGGATTGTAGCAATGTAAATTTTTTCAACAGACTGCATACATTAATATGCAGGAAACTGAGGCCTTTAATTGAGGATAGGTCTGAGGGAGAGATGATGCTTTCAAGAGGTCCAGGGTTGATTTCTACATTACCAATACAGAGCAATAGGAAGATCAGTAATTTCATTTATTTTTGGGTTGTGAATATGCTAAAGGATTTGGGGATTACTTAGCCAGAGAATGGGGAGAACGCCTTTTTTCTAACCTGTCATATCATTTACTAATTTGGGGGAAATTAGGAAAAGGTATAAGGAAATATCACCCAGAAACAATTTACATCATATTTGCTATGATAACGATTATATATGACAGTTTCACTGCATGTGGCTCTCACAGCAAATACTGATAACTTATGCTGAAATGATGTAAAACCTCGTGTTGCAATTCAGAAACTGAAAACTTAGATGCCAAGTATCATACAGAGGAGAAACAGAAGTTATTACGGATAAATTGTGAACATTGGGCTAAACCCCTAGATTATCATATGGAGAGTAGGTTGCATGGATTATAAAGCATTGTATTAAATTTCAGGTATTTATCAACTGGTAAATTGATGTAACATTTGAGAAAAGTGTACTGTTTATATGGTTATATGTTTTGTTTTATTTTCTGTTTGAAGTCCTTTCAATAAAAATTCCCTACTCTTTTTCGAAAAGTGTCATAGGATCTTTAACATCCACCAGAACAGGCAGATAGGACCTCGGTTTAACATCGTATCCAAGCTGAAAACACTTCTCGAGATTGCCATGACATCTGAAAACCTCTCGAGCTGCGCGCTTGAGGTTTATAGTACTGTCATGGCAACCGCTCAGTCTTTACAGCGTGGTTATTAATCAAAGACCCTATATTATCCTCTGTTCTCTCTCCTAAGCTGGTCTCCTGGCTTCCTTACTCCTGGGCTGCACCTCCTGATACTGACACACAGGCAGGAATCAGACCTCTGCAGCAGGGGACCTCCATCCCTCCACTTCCTGCCTCCCTCAGTTTATTTCTTGCCTTCAGTGAAGCAGGTACTCTGCATCAGAGCCCTGTCACACGTGGCAGGGCTGAAGAGACTGTAAGTTATACATTTTATTCTACAAGCAAGTGTATTTCTTGGATTACTAGGAATGATTTGGAAAGGCTCCATGGAGGGGGACCCAGTTTCAGCCATGCAATCTGCACAGACTGGCCCCACTTATCAGCGGCTCACTAGTGTTTTCCTCTATTTTCCCCACAACGGACATTTGTAAGCCTCAAGGCTAATGGCTCACTGGTGTTTCCCGTGATTTTGGACCCCCCCCCCCACCAACGGACATTTGTAAGCCTCAAGGCTAGGAGGGCCCCTAATTTAAGCACTGGAGTGCTTCGTTCATTAACCCTCTGGGCTAGGGGAACCCCTAATTTAAGTACTGAAGGGTTTTCTGGGGTCGCGTGCCTGTTTAGCGACGAGCGGCTTGGGGAAATTATCAGTCGCTTGTTGATGTGCAGCTCCGTGATGCAGATTCTGGTAGCGAGTTGCAAGGCTAGGGGGACCCCAAAGTTAAGCACTGGCGTGCTTCCTGAGGACGAGTGTATGTCTAGCGATGAGCGGCTTGGGAAAAATACCAGTCGCTCGTTGATGCGCTCCACGCGGATTCAGGCAGGGGCGGTCAACTCTCTCATTGAGCGTGGAGTAGAGCGCATGGCCTCTCCTCGATGAGCGTTGAGAAGAGCGCCAGGCTGTAGCACGATGAAGGGTGCTCAGGGGAGAGCCAGTCCACTCGTCGACGTTCAGCAGTGGTCCCAGTAGTCAGCTGGGCTGTAACGCTGGAAGGATTCCCTCATCGAGGAGCGCTTAGGATAACCAGTAGCACCGAAAGGGCATTCCTGCAGTTCGCAGAGCACAGCGCTTAGGGCTACAAAATGAGCAGGCATCCCTACTGAATGAAGGGCACAGCACTTGGGGATCCCCTCCTTTAAAGGGACCAACGAGTTCAGGCGTCCCGCTTCTCCCCAAACATCAGGCTCAGGCCCCAGAGACTAGATGGATCTTTTCAGTATAAGTACTGGTTAGCAACAATCCATGCAGCTCAGAGTTTTGCCCTTAAAGGGCCAACAGCATTTCATGCCACTTCAACCTCCAGGGGGAGGGGGTTCGCTGTTTAAAAGAGGAACAGGTCCAAACCTTTCAGGGGCAGCTCAGCGTTTTGCCCTTAAAGGGCCAGCAGCATTTCATGCCACTTCAACCTCCAGGGAGAAGGGGTACACTGTTTTAAAAGAGGAACAGGTCCAAACCTTCCAGGGGTGAAAAAAAAAAAAAAAACCCTGCCAGCGAGTTCGTTCCCCACTTCTAATCCTTTGCAGGGTCGACTTGCCTAAGAAGTAAGAAGGCGCTATCTGCGAATGCCAAGGGCTCAAAGGAGGTGGCCCTTCCCCGACTTAGACTGATCTTCTCTGGCTCTAGGCCTCCTGACAGGTAAATCGGGCCTCTGCCCTGGACCGAGCATTCTCATGGGCAACCTCCGGGGTTTCCAGAGGGAGACCGACAAGAAGGCAAAAGAAAGCCCCATCTCATTGGAAGAGGAGCAGTAGTCCTCTCATTAGTGTCGAGGGAGCGCCCCTCGATTCCTTAGTCCTCAGTTCATGGTGTTTATTTTCTGACTATCGAGGAGAAAGAGTTCCCTAAGGCTAACTGTTCAGAATCTTTGGCCTGGAGGCCCTCAGTCTTTTCGTAAGGTGTTTAAAAAAAAAAAAAAAAAAAAAAAAATCTGCTCCTTAGGCTCCTACTCGGCGAAACAGGCTTTCACTTTACAGCTGCAACAAACCGCCTCAACCTTCTATATTCCCAGCCATTGGGGACTTGCTGTGGAAGAATGACAAAGTCCAGAATGCACCTGTCCGTGGCCTGGCAGATTTCTAAGCTTCTCAAGTCTGACAAGAAGCAATCTAAAAAGTGGTTAGACTGCCCCAGCATCGACCCTCCAATTTCAAATCTGACAAAGAAGTTGGTCGTCCTAGACCCAGTGCATAAGGATGTGAATGCCTCTTTCAACTGGGTCCTCCAAGCATCAACATCTCGGGCCGACAACCAGAGAAAGCTCCACTGGGATCCCAATTTTAGCTTTTTATTTGTCTGTAAGTGACCCAGGGAGGAACAGACCTATTCTTCATCAGCTACTGTTATTGGGGAGGTGGTCGGGTGCGGATCACATATCCAGCTTCGGCTCGATGCAGCCCCTGGCTTTGGGTCTGACAACCGCCTCTACAAGAGACAGTCAGTTAACTCGCCCAATGTAGGTAATCTCCTGTTTGGCTCAGCCCTTGAGGAGGTAGTGAGGGATTACGAGGAGATACCATGGTGCACATCCCACATCAAGAGGCAGGGGCCAGTCTTCATCCTCAGGCCCCAGACGCTTTTGCATTACCTAGGTTACAATAAGCTCCAGTAGGGGGCAGGTTTCTAAAAATTCTCATGAATGGGCCCAAACCTTGTCAGACAGAGGGTCATAGACATCAGCAGCTAATACAAGGCCCCACTACTTCATCTGGTGCCTCCACCATCACTGGCAGCCCATGTGAAAGACCGCAACGCTACAGTCCATTACGGGATTACTGCAAATTGGCTAGTTTCCATTTTTCATCGTGACAAAACACATG
This sequence comes from Neoceratodus forsteri, assembly GCA_016271365.2. Lineage (NCBI taxonomy): Eukaryota > Metazoa > Chordata > Ceratodontiformes > Ceratodontidae > Neoceratodus > Neoceratodus forsteri. Next base: position 19,313,413 of record JADMNL010000039.1, on the reverse strand, counting down.
GGGGATTCAGGCCAGTCCTAGTTCTCTAATTCTTGAATAGGTTTGTCTGCAGCAAACCCTACAGGGTGGAAACCTTGTCATCAATCAGGAATCGCAGAAAGGGTTTTTCTGGCATCCACAGATCTGCAAGATGCCCATTTACCTTTCCCACTCAGTAACGTCATACGCACAATCTCGGGTTCAGAGTTGCAGAGCAGTACTTCAGTTCAGACTCTGCCATTGGGGTCTTCCTCAGACCCACGGACAGAATTGAAGGTGCTAGTACTGGTCATAGTCCACATAAAGGCCCCACAGCTCAATTGAACATTGCAAGCAGTGGCAGAGGTGGTCTGGTACCTGCCGGTGCACGTTTTTCCTCATCAGCTGGAGAAAGAGTTCCTTATTTGCAAAACAGACCTTGATCTTTCTGGGAGCAGACATCATGACCCAAGGATTCCCCAAAAGCTAAATTTCGGATTCGGCTAAAGCTCATCAAGGAGTTTATCTCCTCAGCTTCCTGCTTATCTTTTTCCTACAGCTCATTGAGACAGAGTAAACCCTCCTCCAGTGACGGTCTTAGAGGACAGAGGTCATGAAGGGTTGCAAGTTAGGCCATCCCCACCAAATCTGAATCGCGACCAATGCATGCCTCTGGAGCTGGGGATGGCACACCTGCATCAGCTGTTGGCACCGGGCAGGTGGTCGCTGTTAGAGGCACAAGGTATAGCATAAATGTTCCCGACCTGTGAACAGTAGTCCAGCCGATGATCTGTCAACGGCATACACCAACCATCAAGGCAGAACAAGAAGCTCAAAATGCTAAATGAATCCCATCTCTTTCAGTGGGCCGATTACCACTGAGCGATGTGTATACCAGGACGGGTAAACGACATGGCAGACTAGCTTAGTTGCAAGGTTGGTCGACCAGGGGAATGGGAGCTGAAGGATAGTGCTTCGTACATCTTGACATGGGGCAATCCTCAGACAGATCTTTCGCCTGCTGGCGGTTCTCCAAGGTAAAGCTATTCTACTCCCTGGCCAAGGATGAACCAGCGGTGGCTCAGGACACCTCCCCCACCCCAAACTGGGATGAGTTTGGTCTCCTGTATGCCTTTCCTCCAATACCGCTTCTATCGAGAGTCCTTCACAAAGTGGTTTGGGACGGACAGTCATGATTCGAGTCTGCCACTTATGGCTTTTCCACACATAGTTCCTGATTATCATTCGTCTGTCAAGGTGACCATGTCTAACATTCAAGTTCAGCCTGAGCATTCTCCATCAAGTCTGGCTTGGCATACCATATAAACAACTTATCTCTCTAGGCCTGGAGATTGAGAGGGAAAAACTTTCAAAGAGCTCGACTACACAGCTCCTGTGGTTGACATGATGGGGAACTTGTCTCTTCTTTCCTCCAAAGTGTATTATTGAATCTGGAGAAAATGTTGGTTCTGGCTTCATTCAAAACACATGTAGAACTATCCAATATAATTGCCTGTTCGACTGCAGTTCCTTTCAGATGGATGGACAAAGGACTGCAACCAGCCACATTACAAGTTCAGGTTTTCCCACTGGGGGCACTCTTGTTGACTGATTCAGGAGAATCGTTTGATTCAAATACCCATGCCTGTAGGTTTCTAAAGACAGCAACATTAAGATGCCTTCCAACCCACCAAAGCTGCCGGTTCTCAAGGCTGTGGCCAAGGCCCCCCTTAGGGCCTATCAAGGAGATGTCCACAAAGCGTTTCAAGATAAAGGTCACCTTTTTTCTCATAGCTATTGCTTCATCTAGGAGGATCAGCAGACTAAAGGCATTGCTTACCCAAGAGCCATACACAGTTTTTCATCAGGCACGAACAGTTCCAGGTTTTTTGCCAGAGTTATGCTTCCCTTCCATTACAATCAAGGGTTCATTCTTCCTTTCTTCTGCCCACTCTCCAAAAGCAATAAGGAAAGGGAATTGCATCCTCTAGTCCTGGGAGGTGTGATAGAAACATAGACATGGAGGTTGAGGATGGGGACCTCAAGGCCCATCCAGCCTGCCCCTGACGAAAATGTATATTGAGAGAGGAAGCTATTCGCAAAACCTCAAGGTTGTTCATGTCAGCTATGGGCCTAAATTATGGGTAACAAGGATTCAAAAGGCTCGATAGCCAGACTGATTCTGTCAGCCACTTCCATGGCTTATAATCAGGCCAGAGTAACTTGCCTGGCCCAGGGAGAGCCCATTCCACCAGAGCTATGGCCCCTTCGTGGGCGTACTTCAGAGAAGCATTAACAGCACACTTATGCAGTGTGGCCACTTGATAATTCATTCACACATTTTCAACATTTTATTTGCTGGAAGCGATGCCATCAGATGAGGCATCCTTGTATCACAGAGTGCTTCAAGTGGTGGTGGATCCTTAAGGGCTCCTGGCATTCTTCCCACCTGGGACATCTGGGGACGTACTGCTTTTGTATATCCCAGGAATAAGGAAGCTTGGAGACCAGCTTAGGAAAGAGAAATTGAAATTTAAATACCTCTAAATTTTCTTTCTCCGGCTGGTCTCCGGGCTTCGGATTCCCTTCCAGAATGTATATAGATATGCCTTAACATTCTTGTTTTCTGTTTCCAAGTTCTTGTAGTATTGCCACATTGGACTGCTTTAGGAAGAACTGAGGGAGACAGGAAGTGGAGGATGGATGTCCTGCTGCAGAGGTCTGATTCCTGCCTGTGTCAATATCAGGAGGTGCAGCCCAGGAGTGAGGAAGCCCAGAGAACAGCTGTCGGAGAAAGAAAATTTACTGGTATTTAAATTTCGATTTATTCATCACCCCTTTGGACGCATATTGTAAGTAAATGATTAATTCTTCAGTAACCGAAGTATCAGTTGGTTCATTGCAGAGAACGGAGATGAATGAGGAATTATTGACATCATTTACGAGTTTCTGCCTTTCAAACTCTGCAGTAGTTGAACATAATTTTCTACAGTGCATGTCATCAGTATGTATATTTCTAGTTTCCACACCCTTCATTTGATGAAGCTTACAGACAGAATCTGTAAATAGACAAGTGTTCTTAGCAAGTTTTCTCACCAGTAGTACAAGGCAATTAATCTGTGCATGGTTCAGCCGTTGTAGCACTGGCCAGCCTCACTGCAAGAAGGATTAGAATCAGATGTAGCTGCTTTAAAGTGATTTTTGTGCACTTTAAAGTGAAGTGCATTACTTGCATAAAAGTGAAGCTTGTGCTGGCGTTAGTCCCTCTGCGTAAATGTTGTTAATTTTTTTTGAACCCGTTATTGAATAGAAAGAGATTGTAGTTTGGCCCCAACAAGGTGGCCAGCCGATCCTTTCCACTTGCCGATGTCCACGGCTCCGCGCTATGACTTGCAGCAAGGGAGACTGCGATAGCACACCCCATTGAAATGAATGAGTGTATTTTTTTTATAAGCATTTTGTACATTATAATGGCGAGTTAATGAAGGCCATCATTCAACTAACTAAGGACCTTGTTAGTTGAGTGGTGGCCTTAATCACTTAACTTGCCATCATACTGTATGAAATACAAATTAAAAAAAATTTATTCCAATGGGGGGTGTCCCCATGGTCTCCCTTGCTGCATGTCATAGACCGATGGGTGTAGAAATCAGTTGGGAAGTGGAAGGGATACTGGCTACCTTGTTTGGGACGAACTATGATCTGTTCCTATTCAATAACGTCTGCAGAAAAATAAACATTCTCTCTCTCCTAAAGCTGGTCTCCGGGCTCATAACTACTGAGAGGTCCTTCCTGGTACCACGTGACAGGAAGGATACAGATCTCTGCAGGGAGACTACGACCTCCCCTCGATTTCCTGTAGCCCTCAGTTTACTTCTTGCCTGACAGGAGGCAGGCTCTCTGCAGGGGCTCTGTCACCGGAGTGACGAGCTGAAGACATCAAACTGTAAGTGTAGATTAGATTATTCCCAAGAGAGGTTTAATTGCTTACAGCAAGGATTTTTAGTCTTGGGCTTTTCCTCTCTTCATCGTCAGGGTTTCAGTCTCAGCCATGATGCCTGTACACACTGGCTCCCCGTCCTTTTCCCAGCTCTAGTAGCTCCGCGGCGCTGCCCTTTCAGCCCCCACCCCAATCTGGAGACTGTTCTTTCTCAGGGGAGCGTTGGAAACAGTTCTTTCTCGGGGAGCATCGGGGCTCATAAAAGATCTGGAAATATTCTGGGCAGCTGAAGAGCCGTGCGTGGTTTTGAAGTCGACTGCCTCTACAGCTTAGGCCATTGATGAGCCTCCTGGTCCTTCGGCTCGTCGACGGACGCTTTATGAAGGCATAGGCCCCATCCAGAGCAGGCGAGAAGTTAGAGCGGTCGCGCTCACCAGCGGGGTTCCTATGGCAATCCAGCTCGTCCGACAGAGGTTTCAAGCAGCAAGGACTGCCACGAGGCGAACGGGGGCAATGCTCTTGGCGTGTTGACTAGCATCTCCAGGCCCTGCTCATCAACGGATCCACTAGCTGCTGAGTGCCAAGCATCAGTGCCTGCAGGCTACACATCAGGGGTCCCCCCCCACAATTTTCCATCCTAACCTGACAAGTGGTCTAGCCAGTAGGGGTTGACTGCCTTCTGGGGGAGTGCTAAGGGGAGACCCTTAAAGGAACTCTTACAGGGCCCCATTTGGCATACTACATACAAGGGAGACCCAAACATCATCATGTCCTCCCCAAGATGGTCAAGCCCTCAAGGGGCAGAAAATGCCACAAATGCAGATCTCCCGACCCCGCTCCACCTTCACAGGCTCGCTCTGTTTGAAAGTGAAAATGCAGCGTCCACAAGGTCAGAGGAGGCCACGGAGGCATCCATTTCAGAGTCTGGAGCAACAAATCCTAACGAGGGTCAGATCGACTTCCACTTCAGAGGGATGGCATGCCTCATCCAGAGATCTAGCACCAGATCTCATCGAAAAGTTAAATAGGGCTTTTGTCCTCAACCCATCTTACTTTGATATCCTGCCACAGTCACCAGATCGCAGGGCACACCAGTCAACAGATCACAGAACACACAGGAAAGCCACCCAAAAATGAACCACCTCTTCATCCTACGACGAGGAGGGCCACCGCTCCTCGCGGCATGACAGGAGGAGAAAGAGGTCCAGATCCAGGAGCAAGTCCAAAGATACCCACAAGGGAAAACGCCAGCGACACAGGTCCACAGACCCATCAGAGTTCAGTTACTCTTCCTCAGAAGAGGGGAAACTCCTGTCAGACGACTCCGATTCAGACGCCGCCATCCAGAAACTTTAACTTGGGTGACCTAGATTTTATTTTATAAAACAGGTTGCCGAGGAGATTCACCTGGGACCTCCTCACCAGCTCCTAAACACTCAAAGCCAGCTTGGACTTGCATTGGCCTCCAAACCGCCACAACATTCCCCATACCTCCGGCCATAGAGGATCTCCTAAAAGAAGAGTGGCAGGGACCAGAACGTATTTATCCAGTCCCCCACCTCACCAAACTACTAAAATTCAACAAAAGCACTCGGGAAATGGCTAGACTGTCCCAGGATTGACCCATTAATCTCCAACCTTACCAAAAAAGCGGTTATCCCAGCAGAGTGTGGGTCTTCCTGGGGACCCAGTGGATAGGAAGGTGGATGCATCTCTCAAGAAGGCATTCCAGTCTGCCGCAGCCTCGCTGAAGGTAGCTACAGACAACCTGTTCTTGGCACAAGTGTACTATCATGGGCCACTGACCTGGCATTCCAGCTTGTTGACAAGCCAGACAAGAAGAAACCCACCATGCAGCAACTACAGTTAATGAGGCTAGCTTCTGCCTACTTGGGTGACGTGTCTGAGGAGGCAGTCAGATGTGCAGCAAGAGCCATGTTTTACCAGACCTCGGCTTGATGCAACCTGTGGCTACAGGCATGGCAGGCGGACACCTCCTCAAAGGGGCACTTGGTGATTGCCCCCTACGATTGCTCCCTACGAAGGAGGCCTTCTTTTTGGATCAGCTCTAAAGGAGGCGGTCAAGGAATCTGGAGAAACAGCAAAGGTTCGCATGCCACAAACCAGGGGCAGGAACAGGTCCTGGTCTTCAGGATCCAGGCAGAATTTTTGGGCCCAGAATTATTCAAGGGGACAAAAAAAAACATTTTCAGGCAGACAAACTTGGTTCTCCTCCCGCAACCAGCTTGGCTTCAGGGGAGGAAGAGGTGGCTCCCGGGATGCTGCAGGCAACGCCAGAAAGCCTCAGTGAGGATCCCTGGACCCATCCTCGAGCAGGGGGCAGACTTTTCGAGGAATGGGTCCGCACCAGCACGGACAATTGGGTGCTAGATATAGCACGTGAGGGTTACTTTGAGTTTGAATTGAAGCCCTTGCTACCCCATATGATGCCCTCACCCATATCCAACAATCGGGGGAGGAAAGTGGTGATGTTCCAAGCGATCACAGACCTTCTTCAGGCACGAGCAATCAAACCAGTGCCCATCTCGGAAAGGAACAGGGGCGTTTACTCTCTATTTTTCATAATTCTAAAACGCTCAGGAGGATTCAGGCCTGTATTAGACCTAAAATGTCTGAACAGCTTTGTTCGCAGCAGAACATTCAAGATGGAAACCCTTTCATCCATCATCTGGGATTTTTTGGTCTCAATATATTTGCAAGACACCTGTCTGCATATTCCCATCCAAAGGGCTGACAGACAGGTCCTCATATTCAAGGTGGGGGAACGCCACTTCCAATTCATAACGCTCCTTTTCAGCCTGACCACAGTCCCCAGGGTCTTCTCCAAGGTCCTAGTGACAGTGATAGCTTTTCTTAGACAACAAGGGATCCAGCTCTTCCCTTATCTGGATGACATTCTAATTAAAGCCCCGCAGTATGCTCAAGCAGTGACAGAGGTCATGCAGTGCCTCTCCTCTCTAGGCTTTATCGTCAGCCAGAAAAAGAGCTCTCTAATTCCGTCCCAGACCTTGAACCATCTAGGAGTGGACTTCAGAACACTACAGAACAAGGTTTTCTCACAGAATCGAGTTCGGGGACCTCAGGATTCTCAACAAATTCCAGTCGGCACAGTGCCTGCCAGCTCATGTCTTCATAGATGTGGAGGGGTTGTGGGATAACAGATGGACCAGATACAGAACTTCAAGTTCAGCACAGATAACCTTCAGCAGTGGCATATATCCCTTCTTCAGTACATCAGTTTGAGGCAACCGACTATGAAAGTCTTTCCTCTACACTTAGCCAGCATCTACTGACTCCCTGATTTAACTTATCTGTTGAGATTTAGCCTCTCCTATGTAGGCCTTGTTTGTTTGGGTGGTGGCGGCTCAAATAAGAAAGGAAAAAGAAAAAAAAACTAAAGACTCAGAACTTCAGTGCAGAAGCACTGAATCAGGAGTTACCCCAAAGGGCATTGACAGTAAGCCAAGTTTCAAAGAAATACATCATCACACATACTTCCGTAATGCAAAGCATCATGGAATATATGCAAATCACCATGAAATTTCAGACTTGTTCAGTTTACAGCAATTTACATGCATTTTAAATAGCATAACTAACTTAATTTTTTTCATACAGTCCCCTGGTAACTTTTCACCTTTATCAAAAACACCTAGTGCCAGGGTTTTGTTTGTACTTATGTTTTATTGTTTTACAATTAAAACAATATCATACAGTGAATACCTCCTACCAGGCATATAATACTAAATATAAGGAGCCATCCAGTGGAATACAGAGTCCAAAGTAATGCAAGTGGATATTGTAAGGAGTTGGGGGTAGTTCGTTAAAGTCCAACAAACTGGATCTATAATAGTTGCATCTCGCAACATTGAGGTGATCTAGCTTTGTAAAGGTAGTCCACGATATTTTAGAATCTGCCATGAGGCTGATGTTATCCCATTTCTAAACAGAAAATATAATACAACAGGTTTAGTGTTCCTTTTCAAGCACCTCAAACTGTACACATATGCAGTGGTAATTCTAATATAGCTTATATCTAATACCTATTATCTATTAATAGAGAATACATTTCTTAACAGACGTGTAACTTTCTTTGGACCTTAATTCCCATGTTTTATAGCAACACGACAATCTAAACCAAACATCCTGCCATCTGAAATAAGGGGGGCAATGGATTTATTTACAGAAAAGTTGGCTCTTCACTAATTAATGTAATACTAAGTTAAACATATGTATTTCACTCATCATTAACATCTCCATTTTAATTACTATTTAAATAGTATTCCTCTATATAGACTTGTAGTCCAATTTCCTTAGGCCACTCAGAACTTGTTCCCAAATACAGTGTTCCGTGTTTAAATAAAATAAACTGAGCTATAAAGCATAAATCGAACCCCAGTCCAGGTTAATCCACAATGTCCCCTTTCTTGTGGAGAGTGAGAAATAAGAGTTGAAAATCTCCAGCCAGATCATGTTGTGTTGTCTTCTGATTTCTTCTTCATTCGGCGGTGGGGCTGTAGCAAATTCCCGTTCGAATGCCTCTCCCTTCGTGCCCACCTCCTGGGGATCAGAAAATTGATATGTGTGGCCTCCATAATGGATCCGGCGTGCTGGCATCAGCAGTGAGTGTGCGTAACCTAGGCTTCTCAGATGGGCCCTCCATCGAATTTTTTCCTTCTGAGCAAGTTGCAATGGATAAATCGGGGGCATCATATTGAAAATTTGGAGAAGCCCTGGCAGCCTGCAAGTAAGTGTCTCTTATAGATATCTGCCATCACTATTAAAATTGTTCTCAGCAACCTCGCTGCAGCCCATGGGTAACTCTATATGCCTGAGTGGTTGTAGAGGGCAGTGTATTGTCCAGAGAAACTTTATAGAGTCCTTGGGAGCCAATCTCATATAAAGAGCGTCAGGTCAGACTCCTGCGGAAGACCGACCAGATGCAGATTTACAGCCCGTTGTGCGTATTCCAGGGCTTCCAGATGGCATTGGAGCTGTCCGTTTTCTTTTACTAAATTACTGGCTGTGGAGAGGGCTTTAATTGCTTGTGCTTCTGCAGCCGTCGACGTTTTATTGGCTTGCTTGATCTTGATATCTTGCACCCCCAAATCTTTTTAGAATTTCCTCTACTCTTCCATGTATTGCCCTCATTGAGGCCATCGAAGATTGCCATGGTGGATCTGTGGACCCTGAAGCTCCTGCTGGCTGTAACGCGGCCTGTTGCTCCACGAGATGTTGATTTTTTTGGAGCTTCCTCCACCTCCTTTATTTTGACACACCATAGCTAAAACAGGTATCTGTGTGATCTCTTGACAAGATCTGTAAAGTTGTCTGTGTATATAATTAATAGGTTTTAATTAGAATAGGTATTTTTGATTATAAATGTGCCGAGAAAGTGGAGCCAAAGCATAGCACGTCTACTCAGTGAGTGTGCTCAACAGCACCCCCCCATTTACAAGTTTTATACACATAAGGTATATACATTAAAGTATTTTATGACATAGTGCCATTGCATACTGAATCCAACAATGAGGAACACAGCCTTTTGTTTTTGTATAACCGTGGAGGTCACAGCAGTAACTCTGTATGTACGAGGACCTGAGAGGAAAGGAAAATTAAAGAGGACACTATAGCCTAGTCAAGAAAGTGGAGGGGTGCCCACAGGTGGCCAACCTTGTGGACTAGAAATTGTAAAGAATAGATTAGGCTAAGAAATAGAAAAACTGTTGCAACAGATTTAAGGAAAGGTCGGTCCTCAAAAAGAGCTCCCTATCACAGTAGGAACGATGATCTCCCTGGCAGACTCCGTTCCCTGGGCACTGATTCACATGTGTCCCCTCCAGTTGAACCTTCTCCAGCAGTGGTCCTAGTCAAGGGACAATCTGGGCCAGCAGATACAAATCTCTTGCCAGGTGAAAGCATCTCTACATTGGTGGACTTGGCGATCCAGCATCATGAAGGGTCTCAAACTGGGGCATCTTCACCAGATGAGAATCACTACCAATACCAGTCTTCGGGGCTGGGGAGCTCACATGGATCAGCTCTCTACACAGGGCAAGTGGTTATTGCAGAAACACGTTGCAGCATCAACGTTCTGGAGATGCGAGCAGTCTGCATGGCACTTAAGTGATTTGCAGTACAAATTTCCAACCGGGATGTTCTCATCCTCACAGTTGAACAACAGTGGCCTACATCAGTCGCCAGGGAGGCACAAAGAGCTCTCGGATGCTACAAGAGACTCTGTTGCTCTTCCAGTGGACAGAGCACCACCTGGAAAGCCTAACGGCCGTGTACATCTTGGGTTAGGAGAACATCACTGCAGACTGGCTAAATCGAAAGGACATTCTACCAGGAAAACGGGAACTGAAGGACAGCGCTTTCTACCTCCTTACTGCATGGTGGGGCCTTCCGCAGGTAGATCTTTTTGCCTGCGGACAAAACTTCAAAGTTCTGCTCTCTAAACAGGGACAAGCTGGTAATAGCACAGGACACCTTCTCCATAAACTGGGGTCAGTACGATCTCCTATACGCCTTTCCCCCAGTCCCACTAATCTCAAGGGTTTTGCACAAGATCATTCTGTACAAGGCAGAGCTGATCCTAATCTGTCCATGCTGGCCCCATTGGCCGTGGTTCCCACGATTGGTTCAAATGTTGCTACAGCCTCCACTGATCTTTCAGGCCATCCTGGACCTACTACATCAGGGCCCCGGTACAGCCCCCCAGTCTGCACAGTCTGTCCCTCTGGGCTTGGAGATTGAGCGGGAGTCTCTCAAGGAGTTTAGGTTATACTCCATCTGTCATTGAAATGATGATCCACTCAAGACGGCCTTAAACTTCCAAGGTCTGTTACAGAGTATGGCGAAGATTTCTCTTCTGGTTACAATCCATCCATATACCAGACAACACGGTGTCTCTCCTCACTATACTGCAATTGCTGCAGAAAGGCTTCGACAAGGGTCTCCAGCCGGGCAACCTTGCAGGCCTGAGTTTCAGTTCTGGGTGCACTTCTGCTGGTGGATTCAGGGGAGTCGTTGGGTACTCACCCTCATGTTAGACGATTCCTGAGAGCAGCAACGCTGAAATGTCCTCCAGTCAAGCCCATCGTCCATCTTGGAGACTCAACCTGGCTATTAAGGCCCCCTTTGAGCCTCTTAAACAAGCATCCCTTTACCACCTGACGATGAAGGTTGTTTTTCTTACAGCAGTCACCTCAGCCCGACGCATCACTGAGATAGGAGCCTTGTTGACCAAAGAGCCATACACTGTGTTTCATCAGGACTCGGTGGTCCTGCGAACAGAGCCCCTTTTTTTTTACCGAAGGTGATGTCTCCCTGCCACTGCAACCAAGAATTGAACCTTCCTTCCTTCCTTCATTCTATCCTCACCCTAAGAACGAGAAAAAGAGGAAATTTCACACGCTGGACTCTAGGAGAGCACTCAAGCTATACATCAAAGAACTGATTCCTTATGCAAGACTTCAAGTTTGTTCATTCTCACTTCGGGGCAGAATATGGGCAAAAAAGCCTCAAAAGACTTGATTGCCGGGTTTCTGGTTGGGACCCCCATCTAATGGCAATCTAATGGCAGCCTAAACAGCGTGCTCCGCCAGTCGACTTTAAAATCCACGGGCATCCAGATGTAAACTCATCATCCTGTTGACCAAAAGAAGAATTTCTGATTACATGATGCCTCCGAAGCACCGATGGAGGGATAATTCCTCAAACCAAGCGAATAAAAGCTTAAAAATGGCAGCTTCACTTAACAGCGAGGAGACCTTGGAATCCACGAGTCTTGTACCCAGCCAAACAGCAGAGGCACCTCCGGAGGAATCTGAATGTACGATTACGTCTAGAGAACTCTGCCAAACCCTCAAACAAATTAATCAAACCCTTCAAAGGCTAGAAGCAAAGGTTTCAGATCAATGCTCAGAAATTACTACATTAACCAAACGGACTGGGGAGATTGAGGAGGTTCTAACGGATTATACAACTACCACTGATGTGCACAACAAAGCCCTTCTGGACCTACGTTACCATTCACAACAACTTGAAGCCCACCTTGAAGAATTAGAGAACAGAAATCAGAGGAACAACCTCCGGATACATGGGCTCCCTGAGGCCGCTGAGACTGGCGCAATGGTTAGCTTCATCGACTCATTCCTCTGAGATCCTAAATCTCCCCAAAGACAAAGCTGTCAACATAATTGGGGCTCACAGATTGCTGATCCCAAAACCTTGGGACTCTAAGGTGAAGCCACGATCTGTATTTCTTGCTTTCCTGGATTATAGGGTGGGCAAAAGAGGAAATACTACAGCTAGCATGGTCAAAAAAGGCAATTCATTTTGGGGACACCCATTTGTATTTTGACCATGACTTTACATCACAGCTGCTCTCCCAAAGGAGAAAGGTACTCACAGTAGTTGAACAACTGCAACAGCAGAACATTAGGGCCTTTGTCGAGTACCCAGCCCACCTGACGGTCCTGCTGGCCGAAGGCCTGAAATGTTTCCCTAATCTGCAAGCGGCAGAGGACTTTTTGAACCCATTGAGCATACAACTCCTGGGCGAGGAGGTCAATTTACCACAGCACAGGCAATTGGAATCCACAGACTGGGCTTATGGTGGAACCAAAAGGCAAGGTGCAAAAGGCAACACAGCCTCTTCTGCTATGTGGGACTCCCTACGCAACAAGAAAACTTTGAGAGGCCTGAACAAGGAGCCAACACAGGCAGAATCTGAAATGGTGCAAGGTGGCACCACGGAAGAAGCAGCAAATTCTCAAACTACCTGAACAGGCGCAGTATCTCTCTTAATAATTTAACTTTTGTGATTTCCCCCTTTCTGGCTCTTCCAGGACTCATGTCATGACCTTATTAGGGTGTTTAATTGGTCTCACAGTGCTACCCCACCCGAAGCAGCAGACAGACTGTTTTATTTGGAACATTTGAAAAACGGACAGTTAATTTTACTTGACAAGATGTGTATGTTATTAATATACCATAGGTATCTTTACAGTCCGTGGGTCGATGGTTTGGGGGGACGGGGACGCGGGGTTTCCCCACTGAGGGGCGGGGGCAGTCCTGAGGGCCTCCGGGATTCGTCATGTTCAGTCCTCCTTGTAAATTGGAAATGCCAGTGGGGTGGACAGAGCTAAGAAGTGGTTGAATGTGGCACATAGAGTAGAGGCTTAAACAGCTGACCATAAGGGACTCATAGGGCCTTTATTGGTGGCCCCCTGTGGGGTGTCTTCGGGGCTGTGCCCCTTTATGGGCGGACATCTTTTGCCACTTGGGGCTTGGCTGGAGGGCACTCGGTGGGTGGGGTGCTGCTGAGGGTTGGTCCTGCAAAGGTGCCTGTGGCATTTATTTATTTATTTATTTATTGAGTTCTAGGATTACAAATACCTTTGAGCCAGGGCTCTTTACAAAGGTTCCGCATCATAAGGTACAGATTAGACAGAGCGTTATTGGCAACACAAATCGTTGTACAAACATAAATTGCAGACGAGTAACATAAAATGAGGCAAACATTCAGTGAAGGGAGGAGGAGGAGCGAGGTGAAAAAGAAAGAGGATAGAGGGAGAAAGGGTGGGGGTGAGGGGGAACAGCAAGGGAGATAGGAGAGGCCATGCTTGCCAGGTCTCCCACAGTTATCCAAAGAACTTACTAACCTGATAAAAGTGGGGGCTTCCTGTTGGTTGCAATACAATATTAACTTTTTTTATCTGGCTTCCCTGCTTGGGCCTGATGGCGAGTCGGGGCCTCTTATGGGGTCTGCTTACCGGCTCTTGCGGGGGAGGAGGGGTTGACCACGTTTCCTGCTGCTCACTTGCCATGGACTGGGATTTAGCTGATTTATTCAACATTTCTTTGCATTTGGGTCGATTGGCTAACTGTCTCTCATGTCAGTGATAGAAATAACTTCACTAAATAATAATTTTGTTTTTTTCTTAATGGTGTCCTACCAACAGGAGTGTCGGGGTGGTTCAGGCTCAAGGTTTTTAGAGCTGGCTCAACTGCTGGCACACTCTGCATGGAGCTAAGAGTACTTAACATCATTGAAGCTCTAGGGGGGAGCCCTCCAGTCGGAGAGCGAGCGTATTCCCACCCTCTTACTTCTCTTTCCACAGTGGGGAGGAGAGTTCAGACAGAGATCCTTTAAAATTGGATCTTCTACCTAGGAAGTAATTTATGCTTAATCAGATATGTTGTTGCCCAGTTGGCATTGATGGTTATTGTACAGTTAATTTGCTGTTTAAAGATGGAGATCTACTGCACTGCTTTCGAGGGGAAGGGAGATGGATTCTGAGTGGTGGATTCTGAGTGGTGGATTCTGAGTGGTGGAGCAGGGGAATGTGCCATAGTTGGATTCTATTCTTCTGTAATACATAATGGCTAAATCAGGTACGTTGTTATGCACATATAATGTAAATGGTCTTACAAGTCCAGTTAAATGCAGTAAGATTCTGGCTTTAAGAAGTCAGCAGCAGAATACGTGCTTCTACAAGAAACTCAGCTCTCTGAGAGGGAGCATAGTAAGTTTCTGAAATTGGGTTTTAGGGAGGTAGCTGCCTCCTGGTATAGAAAGGGTAGATGTAATGGCACTATGGTGCTTATTCCACAAGTCTCATTTTGAAAAACTGGCTGTAAAGGTGGATAAAGAGGGTAGGTATGCCCTCATGAAGGGCAAACTTGAGGGGCAGTTAATAACACTTGCATCAGTGTACTTCCCACCAGATACCCTGTACCGGGATTATAGATCCTTCCTTCTCCTGCTTCAGGAATGGGCAGAGGGAGTTTTGATCTGTGGGGGAGACCTAAACCTCATTTTTAACCCCGCCCTGGATACGATTTCCCAGATTTGAAGAAAGTCACATCAGGTGGCATGGAGGGTCCATAAGTTGCTGGGAGAGTTGGGTATCCTAGATGTTTGGCGTCACCAACATCCTAGGCAGAGGGATTATACCTATTTTTCTGCCACATATAATATTTACTCCAGACTGGACTATTTCCTGGTACCGAGGGACGAGGTCTCTAGGGTACAGGAGACTTGGGTCGGGGACTTCGTCCTCTCGGACCATGCCCCACTCTTTATGCGTCTGGATGTAGGGGGATTCCGTAGAAACACCTTTTGGAGACATAATATCTCCTTGCTTAAAGACAAGGCAGTTACAGATTAGATTCTAGATAGATATCAACGTTTCTTGGCAGAGAATGAGGGACAAGGCACGTCGTGTGCCACCCTTTGGGATGCGGCCAAGGCTGTTCTCTGAGGGAGGTTTATACAGCTAGTGGCACAGAAAGAGAGAGCGAGAGGAGAAAGAAAACCCTTACTGAGCAAATCCGGTCATTGGAGGGAATGCAAAAACAGAAGTATTCCAGGGCGAATAGCACAGCAGTTTAAGACTCTCAAAGGGGAAATGGGACAGTTATTAGACTATCAGGTGGAACAGAAATTATTATTTTTGAAGCAGAAGTATTATGAAGGCAGCCCAGGGTCATTTAGATTATTAGCCAGTAGATTGAGAGCACAAAGAGCCAGGGCCACAATCCTGAACCTGTGGCACCCTGGGCACCAGAAAGTGGTGTATAAAACGACTGAGATAGCCGAGACTTTTCAGGAGTTCTATGAACAATTATATGAGAAAGGAACCTTTCCACCTGAAGGGAGAATAGAGACTTTCCTACAAAAACTGAAACTGCCAACCCTATCCCCAGATCAGGCTAAAGAGCTGATGCGCCCACTAACTGTAGAGGAATTTAAGGTCGAAATGGGTGCCCTGAAGACAGGAGAATGTCCAGGGACAGAAGGGCTCCCAGGGGAATTTTTTAAGTGTTTTAGGGATTATCTCCAACCCCTCATCTTGAGAGTATTCTCCGAGGCCGTGGGGGGTGGGGAGGGTCTGGCTCCACCCTCTTGGGCCACAGCACTGATATCGGCGATACTCAAGCCGTGGAAGGACCTCTAGATGTGCCTCTTATCATCCAGTTTTCCTGCTAAACACAGACTATAAGATCCTTTCCTTCATTATGGCAAAAAGAATTCAACAGTATCTCCTCCAGCTCATACAGTTAGACTAGAATGGGTTTGTACCAGGCAGACAGGCCCAAGACAATTTGGGAAGGACCACCCACCTCATTGACCATATCAATAACTCTGGTACCCCGGCTTTATTAATGAGTCTCGATGCTGAAAAAGCATTTGACAGGGTTGATTTGAATTTTCTGGGAGCGGTCCTTTCCCGATTTTGGGTTCCTGAGAGAATTTACACAACTTTTAAGTAAACTGTATGACTCACCGTCCGCCTGTGTTGGAACAAATGGCCATATTTCTAGACTTCTGAAATTGGGTAGAGGTACGAGATGGGTGCCTTTTATCACCACTGCTGTTTGCATTATATATAGAACCTCTTGCTCAATCTATTGGGAAGAATGGGAACATAAGGGAATACGACTAGATGGGTTCAAGCACAAGCGGGCCTTATATGCCGATGATGGACTCGTGTATCTTACAGAGCCGGACTCCTTCCTCCCTCCCTTGTTTAGGCAGCTGGAGGAATAATCCTCCCTTTCTGGTTATAAGCTGAATTGCAGTAAAACAGAGGTACTTATTTGTAACTATAGCGCCCCCCCCCCCAAAGGTTTGAGGAGCAGATATCCTGTGAGGTGGGACCTCGATCAGATGAGTTATCTGGGGATCAAGATTGGTATCAGCAGTTGTGGGATCTTAACTAACCCCTTTGATTACACAGTTAAGGAAGGATGTTCAGAGATGGACCTTCCAGCCATTGTCTGTCTGTCTCTGTCTCTGTCTCTCTCTCTCTCTCTGTATACATAATTATATATATATATATATATGTATGTATATGTGTGTGTGTGTGTGTATTCTAAGGCCCAAGCACTGAAGATGAATGCCTTACCAAGGTTACTTTATTTATTCCAATGTGTACCCTGCCTGGTTTCACAGAAAGATTTAAATATATGGCAGAACATGTTCTTCAAATTCCTCTGGGCTAAAGACTGGCCTAGGATTCGTAGAGCCCTTCTTTACACCCCTAAAGCCCAGGGAAGTGTTGCTTTTCCTGACTTACAGTGTTATTGGGCGGCAGCCTAGATGCGGGTGGCACTCCTATGGGGCAGTCCGGGCTTCGATTCCCATTGGAAGAGAATGGACTTGGTAGTTAGGACCGAACCACCTCTCCAGGCTGTCTTGTTTCAGAGTGACGCTGGATTCCCAGAGATGTGCTATACAGGGACGAGGGCTGTCCTTGAGGGAAGGAGGCGAGGTGCAACTCACGGTCCCATTAGACACCAGTTGTGGCAGTTTCGATGGTGGGCTTATGACCCTCTTTTCCCGGCAGCCACTTTAGACCCCTGGTTTAAGAAATGGGCCACAAAAGGATTCCACTCTCCTTATCAGGTCTTAATAACAGACAGTCTTATTTCCTTTGAGGCAGCCAGGCAGGCATTTGATCTGCTCCCACGGGATACTCTGAGATTTTACCAAATCAGAGATTATGTCCATACCCTTCAGAGAACTTATGCCCGAATGCAGGAGGACACTGTGGACCCCCCTTTCAAGGCATTTGGTCATCGGGGGCTGCAGAGGGGCTATATCCCTATTATATCAAAGATATTTCAAACAACTTGAAGTCTTGCTGTATTCTGACATTTGCAGTTAGCCCCAGCACTTGAACTGCACCGGAGAGGAAAGAGTTCACTCTATGTAGGAACGTAGAACGTTGAGCTCGAGCTCTGTTTCAAACCTCTGTCTGCAGCACTTTAAAGTGTAACCGTCGGATTCTTTACTCCGCCTAACTAAACATTCGCTCCGGAGATTGCTCCTTCGCTAAAGTCAGTTTGGTTTAGAATCAGTCGGTTTAATCACCGATGTTGCCGTTTATTCGGCTTCAGATCCCTGTCTGCAGTACAGTAAGTGTTGTAGGTAGTGGACCATAGGGTAAAATTATTGTATTTTTTTGTGTGGAAATTGTAAAAACCTGTGGATCGGACCGGTTAGGAACTGATTGTGTTAGGGGTTTTTCCTTATTCTTTCTGTAGTGAGAGGTACCGGTTCCTATCTGTTTATTAAAAAAAAAAAAAAACGCAGTTTTACATGTTTTTTTCCACTATCCATAACACGGTTGTGAACAGATAGGGGAGTCTCACCAGGCTAAATAGCTTAAAGGGTAAGTTGTACCCTGGCATTATCTGAGAAACCAAAGAAAAAAAATGGGCCCACTGAGTTTCAACACTGTGGTGAGTGTGGGGACGCCTTTGCTAAGGCAGACCCTCACATCATTTGTGTTTGTCTGGGGTTTGACCACCTCGATTCAGACTGCCAGATTTGCAGAAATTTCCCCGAAGGCCACCCTGGAAAAGAGGTTGGGTAGGCTCGGGGAAAAGGAGGCTGAGAAGTCCACTAATCCAAATGGCCAGCCCGGTTCCTACCGAACCTGAGGGAGTGCCCCCTGACCGGGGCGATACTCCCTCGGGCAAGAGGAGATCCAGCCCTGAGGGGTAGGTTCCATCGACGTGCAAGAGGAAATTGGCCGGTTCAGATCCAGAACCGCATCATCCAGCCGCCGAAGAAATAACCAGGGCGATGAGTATTGTGGAATCGTTCCGTCCAATCCAGTGTCTCATGGTAGGCGCTCGGTTCGGTCAGTTCCCCCGGTTCCGGATTATGTTTCCTAATGAATTTTATGAACCAGTGTGGGAAGGGGAGGAAGTACAAGATGATGATGACTAGGATAATGGTGGTGAAGGTCTGGATGAGCCCACCAAACCAGACATCTCCCCAGACAGGCTTTCTGATGTTTCCCCTCCCAGGCTTTCTGAGTCCCCATCCCACTATTTCTACAAGAAATTGGCTTATACCCTCCAGCTTCCTTGGTTGAAGCTGTTGAGGAACAAGAGGAGCCTGATTTTGTGGAAATGGACATCCCAGAGTCCAAGAGATTGTCTATTCCCCTCCATAAATACTTTGGGAAACAGACACAGAAAATTCTTCAAACCTCAAATTCTTCACCTCCTGTAGATAAAAGAATGGACAGGCGGTATATGCTTTCAGGCTGAGGTACATAGTTCTTGTTCCACCAATGCAGCCATGTTGGGGTAGTGCAGGCTGCAGTCTGTGACAAGGCTAACACACCCTTGGCTTCACACCCCTCAGATAAAGACTCTAGGAAGGTGGATGCTATGGCCAAAAAACAGTACTTAGCATCCTCCTTGGGACTCAGGCATGTGAATTACATGGCCTACACAGTCAGATACCAGACGTCTAGATGGGATACTGTTCTGGAGCTGGCTAAACAGACCTAGCCCCAGGTAGCCAAGGAGCTGGAGGAGGTGGCTGCTGATGGGATTGAGGCATTCAAAATTCAGTTTCGTGCTGCTGTGGACTCGAATGATGTGGCATCACAAGTCATGGCTACATCTGTCTCTTAGGAGGTTTGCTTGGCTCAGATGTTGAGCCTCTCACAGGACACCCAGGCTAAGGCCATGGATTTCCCTGTGGTGGGTAATTCTCTGTTTGGGGAGCAGACGGAGAATTACATGAAGAAAATGGATGAGTATTGCACCACCTACAGGAGTGCCCAGGCCAAGGAAAGGCAAGCAACTCCTCAGAGGCAGCAGTCTTGGGGCAGGGGCAGGCCTTTATTCACAGGCCTTTCTACCAAGTGCAGGCCTCCTCTCTTTTTCCACAGAGGGGTTCTTCAGAGGGAGAGGTAGAAGGGGGATGAGCAGGGCTGCATCCTCCTCTCAGTCCAAGACTCCTGCCAAGCAGAGACCCTGATGTGTCAGCCTGGATCGACTCCCCAATCCCAGTAGGAGGCAGGCTGGCTTACTAATTCCAGGCCTGGAAGTCTGTTATCTCAGACAGGTGGGTCCTGGAGGTAGTAAGTCAGGGATTGGCTCTCAGTTCTGCAAAATTCTCAAAATTGAGGGGCCAAGTCCTCTCCACCTGCAAACCTTTCCAAGACCACTGCTTTAGAAGCAGAGGTTTCCTCTGTGCTAACCCTCAGGGCTATAGAGAGAGTTCCTACTCAACACAGGGGCAAGGGTTTGTATTCCAGATATTTCCTTACCCCAAAAAAGACAGGGGAGTTGTGGCCCATCCTAGAGCTAAGATACCTAAACAATCACATCTTAAAACCAAAATTCAGAATGGGGACTCTGGGAGTAATTCTTCCCTCTCTAAGGCCAGGGGATTGGCTAGCTTCCCTGGATCTCAAGGATGCCTACTTTCACATCCCAGTCTGGTGCTCCCACAGAAAGTACCTCGGGTTTGAATTGTCTTCAGGCCATTATCGGTTCAGAGCAATGCCCTTTGGCCTAACATCAGCTCCAAGGGTGTTCACAAAATGCCTAGCAGTAGTAGTGGCCTTTCTCAGGAGACAGAGGGTCTCCATTTTCCCATACCTGGACGACTGGCTCATCGTGGGGCAGTCTCCAGGCCAAGTCAAGTCAGACTTACAAGTTACACAACAGTTGCTCACTTCTCTAGGTTTTCTTCTCAATCTGCCAAAGTCAGTTCTCGAACCAGTACAGCTCCTTACCTTCATAGGGGTAGAGTTGGATACTGTGCAGGCAAAGGCTTTTCTTCCCTTGGCAAGGGTGAAGGCCCTTATAGATCATGCCTCCTCTTTCTGCCTTCTGGTGTTTCAACCAGCAAGACATTTTCTTCAGCTCCTGGACCACATGGCAGCTTCCACTGTGGTGGTACAGGGAGCCAGACTTCAAATGAGGGACATTCAGTTCCATCTGAGGTCCTTTTGGTCTCAGAAAAAAGATCCTCTAACCAAATTGATTCCAGTGACTCAGACTCTGGTCCAAGCTCTCCAGTGGTGGCTGGATCAGGACAATCTTAGATAAGGAGTCCCAATCATCAGTCAGACGCATTCAGTGGTACTAACCACAGATGCCTCTCTCTCCCCTGGGCTGGGAAGCCCACCTGGGAGCCCTCACAGCACAAGGTGTTTGGTCTCCTCAGGAGTCTCTACTTCATATCAGTCTTCTGGAACTCAGAAAGAGGCTTCCGGTTCCGGCTGTCTACTGATGAGAACCTAATTGATTCAGCTCCATCTGAACCATCAAGCAATCTAAAATCATCGTCCTTATTAAAACAGGCATCCTGTCAGGCAGTCGAAGTATCAAGGAGTACATGATGCCCAGTAAACATAGAATTAAAGATGGACAAGGACGATTGCAGTTTAAGACTAAAAATAACCGACAACCTAGCCCATCACAACAGGCCGCACTCCGCGAGGAAATATCGAGCTTGATTGCTCACACTCCCCCGACCGATGCACCGGAGGAAGAGGCGTATACAGTCACTTCCAAAACACTTTGCAATACATTGCAACAAATGAATGAAACCCTGAAGAGGCTGGAAAAAAAAAAGTTTAGGAAGACTGTCAAGAATTACTGGAAGTCCGGGAAAAGACAGACCAAACTGAAGCCACAGTGATGAGTTATACCGCTACAACTGATCTCCACAACGCGGCTTTATTAGATTTACACCACAGTGGAGCAAAAACCTACAAATGCAACTGGAAGACCTTGAAAACCGTAGGAATAACAGACGGCTGCATGGGCTACCAGAAGGGACAGAATCTGGGAACTTACTCCAATTCATGGACAGCTTTTTAAAGGAAATGTTAAACTTCCCCAAAGACCAAGACTTAGGACTGATCAGGGCACATAGATCATTAATCCCTTGACCTAAAGATCCCAAGGCACGTCCCAGATCGTTTGTAAAGGTCTTTACAAACTATAGAGTAAAGGAGGAGGTTATTAGAGTAGCGTGGGCAAAGAAACAAGTACTTTTTGGGGATGTGCACCTGTATTTTGAACATACGCCCCTCAAACACAAGCTTGTAGACAAAAAGCCTTTCAGCTGGTAAAAATACTGAGATGATCGGGGTATCAAACACACATGGAATATCCAGCAAAAGTCAAAATACATACCGAGGAGGGCTGGCTCAGGTTTGCAGAAGCTGGGGCGGTGAGAAAGTGGGCCAGAAATAAAGGCATTCAGGTACCAGAAGATGGCGCAACACAGCGTGAGAAATCACTTCAAAGATTGGCTTGGCAGACGAGGAACCAAAGGGAAGATGGCAAGTAGGGAAGGGAGCACTTGCTCAGTGTGGGACAGTGTAGCAGAGAAGTCACTCCCCCAGAATGAAATCCAGACTGAAGACACGCAACAACTCAATCTGGAGGAGGACCGAAACATAACATAAGTTAGATTTTCTCATCTCGGCTTCGTGGAGTTCGTCAGAAAGAAAACGTAGTCCCTTAAAAGAAAGGGTTGCTCTGATCCCTGTGAGAACCGGGGCACCGGATTGGTGAGCGACCTCCAAAAAAAGGGACTTTTGAATGAACTGGCTGAAGGTAACAGAGGCTCTATTAGTTTGTCTTCAGGTAAAATCATTTTTTATTTTCTGGTATGTGCCTCTCAGATGCCAGAGACTCCTCAAGGACTAAAGGTTTTTTTTTTTTTTAAATCAGTTTCAGCAGTTACTGTCTAAAAGTTAATATGCCTGAAATAATGATACAAGTAGTTAATGATAATGTTGGATTCAACTGGTTAAAAAGGTTTGGGGTGACAGGGGAGTTGGCTCCACCTTCGGGGAGTTCCAATGAATACCTGCAAACAAAATAAACACCGGAAGGACGGGGGGGAGGAACGAAGTTGGTGCTGAGGGAGAGCGCGGAGCCGGGGGCTGGATCTCTGTTGGTGGCTGAGCCTTCCACTTGTGATGGTACCCTAATTGGACACACATACGCTGGGCAGGGGCCGGGGACCCCATTGGGGGGACTATATCAGAATAATGGCTCAAAAATTAGCTAACTTCCAATTTCGGAGTCTGAGAGTGGAGATCCCTATGTATGAGCGCAGGGGGAAGGGACGAGGTGGGGTCACTGGAGGGAGCCCTGCGCCTCTCCTATCTGAATCCTGGAATAGCACCTGTATTTTCAGGAATAAAGGCAGGACCTCCACACTCTCTGAGGAAGCATTCTAGAAGTGGTCTCCCAGGGGCTCATGCTCCTTCACATATGCGTGATCTAAAGAATAATGATCTACTGTGAGTCGGGGAGGGCCTGAACTGCAAGGGGTGGGTGGATCTCGGGGAGAGATTCAGTCCAGATGGCACTGTGGGCTCATTTTGACGAACGGCCCAGCCCCAAGAACTAGTCCATATTTCCTAGACCCCCCTGAGGGAGAAAATAAAATGGTTACAAATATGCTGAAGGGAAGGGCTTGTCGGCCTCTTACCCTGAGGGTGGTGGCAGCCATAGTTGGCAGAGAACACCACAACGACAAATTTAAAAGATGGGCAAGAGACGGTGAAATGCTTTAGAGAACTCTCTTCTTTTCCACTCTTAGTGGGCAGCCAGCTTTTCACCCACCTGGACTAGCACCTGTATCAGATGTGTTTGTTCTGGAAGGGAGGTAACCTTGAGTGGACCTCCCACCTTTCTTCACAGAGGGTCTCTAGAGGGGAGGAAGTGGGATTAACACAACCATTGAAGTACCTAAACATGCCATATGATTTATGGCAAGTTGTAAATAGTTTTTTTTTTTTTTGTTAAAAAATATCTTTTTATTTCCATTTTTTCAGGAGAGGTACATGTGAGAGTACTTGATACAATTCTTGTGTAGCATTTCATCACATTAGTTTCATCATACATATTGGTCTGTTACAATTAATCTCATTATGTCAATGCTCCATATGCCAGTTATTTATTTCATAAGTCTTTTGTCCCTGGTGGTGGTCCCTGTCGTGTCAATGGAATTATTCCTATTATGGAATCAAATCTGGTCTCTGATCTGAAATCCAGAGCCACCATTTGGTCCTCAAACCAATGGTTTTCTGAGTTTTTAAGCAGAGCTGGGCAGTCATTAATTCCATTCTGTATATTTGATATATTATGTCCTCCCATTCCCTAAGAGTAGGCGAGTCACTTTGTAACCACTTCCTGGTGATTGCTTTATTAGCTGCCAAGAGTAATGTAGCTGGTAAGTGCTTGATGTTGCCTCTTTTCAGTTCCTTTGTGAATTTTGATATAAGTGCTGTTTCTGGTGTTAAAGTTCCTATTTCTGGGAACAATTTTCCCTGTACTTCTCCTACCTTTCTCCAGAATAATTTCAGTACTGGACAACTCCAAAATATATGGATATGATTATTTGTTCCCCACATCCTCTCCAACATGTCTTACCTAGTTGCGGATTGTATTTTCCCACTATCTGTGGGGTTCTAAAAAATCTTATCAGACATTTCCAACCAAATTCTCTCCAGGTTAGTGATCTCATGATTTTATGTACTGCAGTGTATATCTCTTCCCATCTCTATTCTTCTGTATTAATACCTAATTCTTCCTGCCAGCATTTTTGAGAATTTACCTTGGACTTTTCTGATTATTTATTATAGCCTGGTAAGCGTTTGATATTATATGGTCTGGTATTGCTGCCTCTATTGTGTTTATTTTTCTCTTGAGTGGATGTATCTCGCGTTGATTCCATTCCTTGGCTAATTCACTTGTGCAGTAATGTCTTACCTCGAGGAATCTAAAGAAATCCTGAGTTCTCAATTGGAATTTTTCTTGTAGTGTTCTGAACTGGCTAAATACTCCTTGTTCATATAATTGATAAAATCTGGTCAGGCCTTGCTGGTGCCATCTAATAAAATGATTGCCCTGTCTGGTTGGTTCAAATCTAGGATCTACTATTCTTTTTTGAATTAAATTAATTTTAGAATCATTAATTTGTTTAAGTAATGATCTCCATACTTTCAAGAATTGTCTGGTTTGTTGTATTCTGATTTCTTGTTGCATTATTTTTCTTGGTATAGTGTGACCAAATAAGTACTTATCTATCTCTTCTGTCTGGGGCCCTCTTTCCATTTCTTTCTAATGTGGATATGCCCTATCATCCAGCCATTGCAATATATGTGAGGTTACTGCTGCCTGTGCACACTGTTCTAGGTTTGGGAAGGCAAGGCCTCCCATGCTTTTTGGTAACTGGAGAATTTTATATTTTATTCTCGGTTTCTTCCCCTGCCATATAAATTTAAATATCATGTTATTCCATTTTTTTAAATCTGACTGTTGTGGATTTATCGGTAAGGTCTGGAAGAGGTACAAGTACCTTGGAAGTATATTCATTCTAATTACCTCTATTCTTTGATTTAGGGAGAGGGGTAAAGGGTCCCACCTCAGGAAATCTTCCTTAATAGATTGTATTAGTGGGCCATAATTAGCTTCATATAGGGCTTGGGTGTCTGTTGTTAATATTATTCGTAGATATCTGAATTTATTACTTGTCCACCTCAGTGGGAATCTTGCCTGTATGGATTCACTTGGTTGATAATTAATAGTTAAAACTTTAGTTTTTCTGTGTTTAATTTATATCCTAAGATAACCTCCATCTCATATAAAAGGGCAAACAGTTCTGGTATTGAGGTTTATGGTTCTGTTAGGTAAATCAGTAGGTCATCTGCAAAGAATGCTGTTTTTTGATTAGTGTTAAGATATTTAATCCCTGTAATGCTTTCATTTTCCCTAATATCCTGTGCTAGTGGTTCTGCATATATAGCAAATAATGTGGGGGGTAGGGACAGCCTTGTCTAGTTCCTCTGTTTAATGGGAATCGAGTTGAAAAAGAGCCATTTACCTTTGTCGTAGCTTGTGGGGTTTTATATATATTTTGTATGTTTTTTAAGAAGTCTATTGGGAAGTTGAATGTTTCCATTGTATAGCTTAAGAATCTCCAGGAAACTCTGTCAAATGCTTTTTTGTGCATCCATACTCGAAAGTATGAAAGGTTTTTTTTCTCTTTTGTATTTCTTCTAATAAATATATTGTTCTTTTAACGTTATCTGCTGTCTGGCGTTTTATTATAAAACCTGCTTGGTCTTTATTTATAATATGGGGGAGTCTTTTGGCCATAATGGCTGTAAAGAGTTTATAATCGTGATTTAAAACTGAAATTAGTCTATAGGATTCACAGTTCAATGGGTCTTGCTCTGGTTTTAGTATTGTTGACATATTGGCATATTGCCAATGGTTAGGGATGGGGGATTCATTGCTTTGTATTGCTATGAATAATTTAGTTAATGGTGGGAGTAAAATTGTTTTTTAAATGTTTTATAGAATTCTAAAGAAGTGTAGTTAATTAGTTAGTAATAGCTCATAAGAATCTGATGGTTACACTTTGAAGTGCTGCAGACAGAGGTTTGAAACCGAGCTCGAGCTCCACGTTCTATGCTCCTACATAGAGTGAACTCTTTTGTCTCCGGAGCAGTTCAAGTGCTGGGGCTAACTGCATATGTCAGAATACAGTAAGACTACATAAGAAAAAATAAGAGTTACCAAGGTGAGTAATTTTTTCTTATTGGATTATGTCCTACCCATACAACAACTTAAACTCAAATGGGAATCAGACTTGGGGATTACCCTCCCAGAGAAACAATGGTCTGGCATATGGTACATTACATGGCAGACAACAGGGGCCCTGCTTTGGTGGGAATATGGCTGGAAGGTGAGGTCTCAGTACTTCCGTGTTCCTGCACAGGTGGTATGCTTTGCTGCAGCAGCTGGTTCGGCCTGTTGGAGGGGCTGTGGTCATGATCCAAACTCTCAGGCCCACATTTTCTGGCCATGCCAGATGCTTAGGGTGTACTGGATAGATACAGAATATCACCTTAGGGAGATTTTTCAATTTCAGTCTCCTCTGTGTCCAGAGTATCTTGTTTTGGGTCTATGGCCAAGGGAGGTGTGTAGAAGATAGGCAATATATCTGTGGTCAGTTCTGACGATAGCTGCTCTTAAGGCCATTACCAGGAAATGGTGCAGAGGGCCCCCACACCCATTGGAAGACGAGGGCTATTATAGACAGTATTCATTTAATGGAAAGAATTACATTTGGCCTTCGCCAGCAAACCCACTTGTATCAGAATAGGTGGGTCAGGTGACTTCTCTGTGAGCCTAATTTACATGCAGATGCTTAGACACTCGCCTTTGGGGCCCCCACACACTTCCTTGACCTCGGGAAGCATTTTTTTTTTTCAGTCCGTGCAGTGCAAAATCTTAAAGTTTCTCCATTGAGTTTAAGTAGATAGAAAAACTTGTAAAGTCAGATGATAGATCTACAGGATTTATCAGGTCATAGAACATAGAAACATAGACTTTGACGGCAGATAAGGACCACTTGGCCCACCCAGTCTGCCCATTTCCCTACCTACTGGATAAGCTGCAGATTCTAGTTAACCAACAGCCTACTTTCTGCCACCCCCCACTACAATTGCCTTGTGTCTGTCCCATGCATGTTTGAACTCCCCCATTGTTTTAGCCCCAACAACCTCCCCAGGAAGGCAGTTCCACGCATCCACTATCTCCGTGTAAAAAGATTTCCTCACATTACCCCTGAGCCATCCCCCCTCTATCTTTAAATTGTGTCCTCTTGTTCTTACACATCTCTTTTTCTGAAAGACGCTACCCTCCTGGACTTTGTTGATTCCCTTGAGGCACTTGAACGTTTCTATCATATCCCCCCGTCCCTCCTTTCTTCAAGGATATACATATTAAGCTCTCTGTCTCTCTTCATATGATTTCTGATGCAGACCCTGCACCATTTTAGTTGCCCTCCTCTGGACTGCTTCCATCCTGTCTATGTCCTTGTGTAGATGAGGTCTCCAAAACTGCACACAGTACTCCAGATGGGGTCTCACCAACTGTCTGTACAGAGGGATAACCACTTCCCTTTTTCTACTTGTGATGCCCCTTCCTATGCATCCCAGTATCCCCCTGGCTCTCCTTATTGACTTTTCATATTGCTTACCAGCCTTTAGATCATCTGATATGACTACCACCAAGTCCCGTTCCATTTTTGTTGTTGTTAGTACCTCCCCTGCTATTGTGTACTCTTCTCCTGGGTTTTTGTTTCCCAGGTGCATTACTTTGCACTTCTTTGCATTGAATCTAAGTTGCCATATGTCTGACCATTCCTCCAACCTTGCCAAGTCCCTTCTCATCCTTTCTACCCCCCCTTGTGTATCAACTCTGTTACAGATCTTTGTATCATCTGCAAAGAGGCATACCTTTCCCTCCAGACCCTCTGCAATGTCACCTATAAAGATGTTAAAGAGGACTGGACCCAGTACTGAGCCCTGAGGTACTCCACTAGTGACCCTCTTTCTTTGGAATGTGTTCCACTCATTACCTTCTGTGTCCTGTTGTGCAGCCAGTTTGCAACCTAGGCCACCACCCTGGGACCCACTCCCAGGCTGGCTAACTTGATTGTTAATCTTTTGTGCGGGACTGTGTCAAATGCCTTGCTAAAGTCTAGGTAGGCCCCCACCAGATCTCCTTGTTCCCCTTTCTGCTGTATTTTCTCATCTAGGTTTTAAATGGGTACCTAGGTGGGCAAATTTCTTGCCTAGAAAATATTGCACT
Organism: Neoceratodus forsteri; assembly: GCA_016271365.2. Classification (NCBI taxonomy): domain Eukaryota; kingdom Metazoa; phylum Chordata; order Ceratodontiformes; family Ceratodontidae; genus Neoceratodus; species Neoceratodus forsteri. Next base: position 19,285,035 of record JADMNL010000039.1, on the reverse strand, counting down.
AATACAAATCAGAGACCACTCAATCTGGGACCATGGCTCTCCTTATTGTGTTTTTATTGCTCTAAGGTGCAGAGTTTTCAGCAATACAGTGCAGTTCGAGTACCTCAATGCAATTCAGTTCTCCAATGTACCTTATCAATACCTAATGTTATAACAGTCTACCGTGCAGACACTCTGTCATTCTCCTCACCCCTTTAGCCTATTCCCCGGTTAGCCTACACCCTTTGCTACTGTCCTCACCTATGTCTACCCAAGCACTTCATTGATCACAATCAACTGTCATTACAGTGCGCCGCCTCTTAGCAACCGCGATATGGGTTGCCGAAGAAATAAAAAGCAGTCTCCATTCTTATAAGCTCCTTAAAGAAAGTTATACTTCTGCTTCTCTGCTCAGGAAATGTGGAGCTCAACCCTGGCCCCCCCACAACTTACCTCGCCTATCGATTTTGCTTGAGGCCACAGGTCTCAAAATGGTGATGGTCAACATTTACGCCTACCTAAAAACTTGTATAGCTGCAAGCCTGGGCTGCACATCGCTAACCCAGACCTTATCATAATTACTGAGTTGTGGTTAAAAAGACGAACACTGATCAACAAATATCACTGCAGGGCTACAATTTATTTAGAGCAGATAGAGAGTCTAGAGGCGGGTTGTGGTTATCTATGCCAAATCTAAGTACTTGGTCACCAATATTAGTTGCAAATCTCGGCCAAGGAATTTGAGTTAGTTTTGCTGAGCCTTCATCTCCCTTCTCGGAATGTATCACTATCCTAGGTGGCTATAGACCCCGCCTGGTGGTGATGAAATCCTTAATCTTTGAAATCCATGTTCAGAGATGCAAAAAACTGAAACAATATTTCTAGGAGATCTAAATATGGACTGGTTGTCACCTAAATCACACGGCCTCAAATCCTTTTGTGACGAGCTAGGTCTTGGGCAATTAGTCAGAGAACCTACTAGGAACAACACTCTAAATACTGCCAACAGTTCCATTCTAGATGTGGTACTAACCACCCATCCACACAAAATATCTCATTTGGCAGTGTTTCACTACATAGAGCGATCATGGAATTGTTGCTTGCATAAGATCTCAAATTAAGGCCCGTCCAAGAACCCATCTTTATAACAAAAGATCCTTTACGCAAATTCAGTGCAGTAAACTTCCTATCTGACCTGAGCATGATCAGATGGCAAGATCTTTTCCTAGCCAAAGATGTCAACAAGGCAGCTTGCATCCTAATGACAAACTCACTACAATAATAAATAAGCATGCCCCTTTCATCAAAGTAAGCGTGCAGAACAATTCCAATCCCTGGTTCCTCGGATCTCAGGCAGCCCTTATAGCTCGAGATAAGCTCTGGGCTAAAGCTAGACATTCCAAAGAATCTTCGGATTGGCAGGCCTTTAGAACAGCCAGGAATAACTGTGTGAAAAACTTCGCCTGCTAAAGCTAACTATTATATTTCTACTCGAACAAGCTAAAGGTAACCCTCATAAAATATGGAAGACTATCAAAGCTATAGAAGGACGCCCCATGGCCCCTCTGTCCCAACAAAGATAGTTGCAAGTGGCAAGATTGTGGAAAACAAGTCCCTAATCCTGGAGGAACTTAACTCCCACTTTGCCACAGCTGGATTAACTTTTGACTCGTCACCTTATGCTGGTGCTGCGGTGAGCCAGCATACCCCTCCCGCCATCTGGTCCTGCACCCAGTCCTTCCAACTCTGGCGAGATAACTTATGAAGAAGTAGAAGATTCTCTCTTAACTTAGACACCAAAAAGCGCAGGGACGATGGCTTGGAACTCTTTTTCCTAAGGTCAGGCTATGCCCATCTCACTGCCCCATTCTCCACATCTTCAATCTTTCCATTACATCTGCTTGTGCCGTCCTGCTGGAAATCAGCACATATCCTCCTCTGTTTTAAATCTGGTGACCCATGCGATGTAAACAACTATAGGCCTATCTCCATATTGCCTATCCTTTCTAAAGTTCTCAAAACTGATCCATATTCAGTTAAAACTTCACTTGGAAACCTTCTCTCTCATTAACCCAGCTCAATCTGGCTTCCGGGCTAATCATAGCACAATCACTGCACTAGCAAAAGTAACCAATGATTGGATCTCTGCTATAGATGCTAGGAAGGTAACTGGTGCAGTCTATTTGGACCTCAGCAAAGCTTTTGATACTGTTGATCACAAACTATTAGTCAATTGTCTTGCAGAGTTGGGTGCCACATACCATACCACCCAGTGGTTCTCTAGCTACCTAACTGGAAGATTCCAAAAAGTAAAGGCGGAAGGCTTTTTTTCTGCTGCCTTGCCAGTTGCAAGAGGAGTCCCCCAAGGATCCATCTTAAGCCCTATCTTGTTTTCTCTGTACATCAATGACTTAGATGCTAACATATCTACGTCCAATCTGCACTTTTTTGCAGATGATACTGTGTTGTATACTTCTGGCTGATCGTTATCTGAAGTCAAGGGAGTGCTTCAAGCGGACTTCGTACAACTTGAGCATAATCTAATAAAGGCAAAGCTTCTGCTCAATGCTAAGAAGACTAAAGCAATGATATTCTCCCGCAGTGCTGTCTCAGGCCCCCCCAATACTCTTGCCCAAGACTTCATTGTCACCACGCTAAACGAGCCTCTGGAAGTTGTAACCAAATTTAAATATCTAGGTATCTGGATCGACAATAAATTATCTTTCAGTGACCACATGAAGATGTCTCTAGAAGGTTAAAAGCAAGGTTAGGTTTCTTCTACAGAAATAGGCCCCTTTTCCCCCTTGAAACTCGAAACAAGCTTGTACAGGCCACTTTTCTCCCCCTACTCGACTATGGCGATGTAATCTATTCCTCCACCACTCTTGCAAATCTAAGTAAACTGGACATCCTTTATCACCGTGCATTACGGTTCATTACAACTCCCTTACACGCTTGCACCACTGTGACTTATATGCAGCTGTTGGTTGACATCCTCATATACTAGACGCCGCCTGCTGGGCTATGGACTCTAAACTGCTCCTGCAGAAATTGCCAAGCTATCTCTCTTCCCTTATTAGTATCTCCATAGTGCATACCATTAAGAAAATCTGACTTTATTATGCTTGACATACCAAGGACGCGGACTTCCTTTGGTAAACGTGCTATTGCATATGCCTTCCCTCCATTTGGAACCAATTACAAACCGTACTGAAACTAACTAGCACAGTTTCAATAAACTTCTACAAATTGCTAAGTTCAGCCAAAATAAAAGACATCTGTAACTGTCATTAAGTCTCTTCCTTCCCATGTGTGCCATATTTATCCACTGGTAAGGTATAATTGATTTGTCATATTAACTGCTTTCTCTTCACTTCTACTCCTGGCTTTATCTTTGCTTATGCTCCACTGCTACTCTATCAAATCTCTCCTCCCCCATATCAGTTGTAGACTGTTGTTTGTTCTAGCTGCCAAAATACAGTATATGTATTGCACACCAGTCATCATGTTTCATTTATCAGTATGCGACCTGTAAGTCGCTTCCTATCTCACATCAGTGTTTACCACCTGCGGTCACCCTATGTGGTACCCTTGTATGTATATCCAGCCTGTATCATGTAACATGTATTTCATGTATATACTGTTATTACCTATCTGTGTTTGTACTTTGTGTTTATGTCACAGGACCTCCTTGTGAATGAGCTTGCTCAATGGAGTTTTCCTGCAATAAACTTGAACTTGAAGGCCATATCCACAGCCCCTCCCTGGTCTATTACTTTGGTCACCCAGTCAAAGAAATCTATTAGATTCGTCTGACATGACCTTCCTGCTGTAAATCCGTGCTGCTTTGGGTCCTGTGCCCCGCTGGCCTCTAGGTAATCAACAGTTCTTTCTTTCAGAAGTGATTTAATCATTTTCCCTACCACTGAGGTCAAACTTACAGGTCTGTAGTTTCCTGCTTCTGCCTTGCTCCCACTTTTGTGAAGGGGAATCACATCTGCCCTCCTCCTGTCCTCAGGTACCACCTCATCCTCCCATGATTTGTTAAAAAGTGTGGTCAGTGGTGTCACTAGATCCTCCCTTAGTTCTTTTAGGATTCTGGGGTGAATCCCATCAGGCCCCATTGCTTTGTCCACCTTGAGGTTTAGGAGTTCTTTCAGGACTCTTTTTCTGTAAATGGACTGGTGTCAACCCCTACCAAGAGTGCTTCTATTGTCTGGTTTAGATAACTCTCCTCATTTCTTTTGTGAATACTGAGCAAAAGTATTCATTCAGTATCTCTGCCTTTTCACTGTTTCCTCTGCCCACCTCCCCTCTCTCTTATTAATCTTCACTATTCCTTCCTTAACCTTTCTATGCTCCCTAATGTACCTATAAAAGGTTTAATCCCCCTTCTTAACTGAATTGGCTATTTTTTCCTCAGTTTGGGCTTTTGCTATTCTGACTGCCTTCCCCACTTCTTTCTGCTTTAATTGATACAGTTCCCTGTCGTGCTTCTTCTGTGATGCCTTATACTTTTTGAATGCAGCCTTTTTCTCCTTAACCTTCCCGCCACCTCTTTTGAGAACCATAGTGGTTTTTCACTTCGCTTTGTTTTCTTTATCTGTTTCACACAAAGGCTTGTTGCCTCTATGATGGCAGTTTTGATTTTTCCCCATTGTTCTTCCACCCCTCCTTTTTGGCCATTTGCTAGTGTATTCCTCAAGTATTCACCCATTTTGCCAAAGTCAGCCCTTCTAAAGTCCAGTATGTTTGTTTTTGTATGGCTTGTCTCCATGGTTGTGCCTATTGTGAAGCACACTGTGCAGTGGTCGCTTGTTCCCAGATGTCTACTGACTTCTACATTTGTGATCCTCTCTCCATTTGAGAGTACCAGGTCTAGTATTGCTCCCTCCCGAGTGGGTTCCAACACTAGCTGTCTAAGGCCTGCCCCCTGCAGGGCATCGGGAATGACCCTGCTCTTGGATGTGGCTGTAGTACATGTCATCCAGTTAACATCTGGCATATTCAGGTCCCCCATCAACAGTATTTCCCCTTTTTCAGCCATTTTGAGAATGTCCCCTCTCATTTTCTTGTCCATTTGCACCCCTTGAGATGGGGGTCTGTATACAACCCCTGTGCGGATTGTGATGCCATTCCCTGTCTCCAAGGTGACTCAGAGTGCCTCTTGTCCTCCCCCTTTACTTTTTAGTTCTGTAGCTTTGATCCCTTCCCTTATGTATAGAGCTACTCCACCTCCTCTTTTCCCCTCCCTGTCCCTTCTGTAGACTGTGTACCCCGGTATGTTGACATCCCAGTCATGGTTCCCCGTGTACCATGTTTCTGTGACTGCCACAATATCCAATTTTTCATCTGCCATCAAGGCTGCTAGCTCAGGAAGCTTGTTTCCCAGACTACGGGCATTGGTACTCATTGCCCTCCATTTAATGTTGGCTTTATCCTTTTTTTCCCCCATGCCTGCTCTTTTTGCCCTTGTCTATTTTTCCATTTACCCCTGTCCTGCCCTCTGTTGAGCACTGTACCCCAGTGTTTACCATACTACCCGTCATGTTTTTTGGGGGGAGGCTTGAAATTTTCTGCCTCTTATTAGCACCTCCCCCCCATAGCTAGTTTTAAAAGCTTGCCAAGGAAGCACTTAAACCTGTCACTTAGGATCTTGGTTCCCTTCATGGACAGATGCAGACCATCGTGCCAGTATAGACCTTCATCTCTCCAGGTGTACCCCCAGTCTCCAATGAAGCCAAAGCCCTGTGCTCTGCACCAGTTTTGCAACCATTCATTAAACTGCATGGTGTGTAGTACCCTAGCCTCACCCTGCCATGGACTGGCAGCACCTCTGAGAAGGTAACCATGCTTGCTACCTGTCTGAGGCCCCTCCCCAACTCCACAATTTCATCCTGCACTGCACTGATGCCATGCCTAGCTAGGTCATTTGTCCCAAGGTGGACAATGATATCTAGTTCCCTCTCCTGTGATGCTGCTTCTGCAATCCTGAGGATTCGCTTCTTGTCCCTCCAAGCCATGGCACCAGGCAGGCATCTTACATCCCTCTCCTCTCCCTTCCCCAGGTCTGCCCCTCTAACAGTTGAGTCCCCTATCAGAAGCTGTTTCCTTCCCCTGTGGTGTCCTTGCCACCCTTCTGTGGGTCTCCTTGTGGGTGTCCTCAGCATTCTTCTTGGTCTCCACTGAGGGTGCCATCATAGAGAAACCTTGCTCTGCCAGACTGGCATATGGTTTGTGTAGAGGTACAACTAGGGGGCTTCGCCTCTGTTCCACCACCCTCACCCTCCCAGAACCCACTGTGGTCCAGCTGCTCTTCATACTTGGCAGCCTCTGTGGCAGTGGTGCTCTTTGGGTGGGGAGGCTCTTAGTCCTTGCAGTTCAGCCTGGAGGTGGGCAACCTCCCTTGATCCCCTTGTGGATAGGCACTATATGCGCCACCTTCCAGTCCTGGGGCACCCACCCTGTCCTCAGAGAGATGCTGAAGAGTTCCGCCAGGGTTTCACCAGGACATCCGCCAGTTCCTTCCAGCACTCTGGGATGTAATTTATCCAGCCCTGGTGCTTTCTCCATCTTAAGGGACCTGAGGGCTTCCTCACTCTCTCTGCTGTGATTTCCACCTCCGCTACCTCGTCCCCCTGCTTTGCCTTTTCTCCACCTGCCAGTGACCCCCCCAGACCCACCGATCGGTGGGGGCACTCCCCCTCAGTTTCACAGTCTCCTGCCATGTAAGATGCTGCCCCCCCATTTTTCTTAGTGAAAACTGAGGCGAAGTACTCATTTAGTACCTCAGCCTGCTCTCCCGGGTCTTGTGCCCATCCCTCCCCTGTTTTAATCCTGCTAATCTGCCCCTTCACCTTTCGTTTTTCCCCAAGGTATCTAAAGAACTCCTTGTTCCCTCTCCTAATTTCCCTGGCCAGGTTCTGCTCCTTCCTTGCCTTAGCCGCCCTCACCACCCTAGTGGCCCTTCTGGCCATCAGCTCGTACTCCCTTCAGTCCCTTTCACTCCTTGAGCACTTTAATTGCCTATAGGCCGCCTTCTTTTCCCTCACCACCTCCTGAACTTCCCTGGTCCACCAGCAGGGTTTTCGGGCCCTACTGCATTTTTGTCTTACTCTTGCACAGGTGCTGGTAGCATCCTGCATCCCCCTCCTGATGCTTTCCCACCTACTGTCAGCGTCCATGTCTGGCCCAATCCCATCCAAGTGCTTCTTAAGGATCCTCCCCATTTCCTTGAAATCCGCCCCCCTGAAGTCAGTTACCTCTGTCTTTGTGCAGCCTTCTACCCCTCCTAGGTTCAGGCAGAACCAGACCATGGCATGGTCGCTCTCCACCAATGGGTCCCTTACCTCCAGACCCCCAATCTGGTCACTGTCTGCCAGGACCACATCCAGTATCCGCTCCTCCCTGGTCAGTTCCCCCACCTGCTGAGTTAGAAACGCGTCCTGAAAGACATCAAACAACCTCCATTCCCTGGCCACTGAGGATGTCATAGTCTCCCAGTCTGTTCCTGGCATGTGTAAGTCCCCCAACACCACCACCCTTCCCCTTCCCAATCTGCAGTGTCTCCCAGCATCTGCCACCAGACTCTCCTCCAGCTCCTCTGCCAGCACAGGGGGTCTATACACCACTCCTATTTTTACTCTCTTGCCCCCCCCTCAATTATCAAGGTGACGCAGATTGCCTCCACAGTTTCCTCCGCCTCCTCTTCTCCTGTGGCAATGCAGTTTTTGACCATTATTGCTACCCCTCCTCCCCTTCTCTCCCTCCTGTCCTTCCTGACCATGGTGTATCCCTACAGGTTCAGGTCCCAGTCGTGCCCTGTGGTGGCCCAGGTCTCAGTGACCGCTGCCACATCCACATCTCCCTCAGTTAGCATCGCCTGGAGCTCAGGCATTTTATTGCCCAAGCTCCTGGCATTTAGCATGATTACCTTCCACCCTTTCCCTATACTTCCATTTCCCCTGCTCGTGTTCCCGTGGGGATTCTGTCTTCCCCTGGTCCGCACCTTACCAGTCGGCCTTTTTCTGCATTCCTCCAGCTCCTGGGGTGGAGACAAAGTTCATCCTTTGTCGGACCACCCTCGACAGCCTTTTCTCCCATCCCTCCCCCTTCACAAGTTTAAACCCCACCTTTCACCAGTGAACCCCTCTATTTTCAACTTAAGTATTTCTTTCTCCTCCGAATTGTGATGGAGCCTATCTCTAGCATACAGCTCCTTATCCTCCCAGGTCTCCCCCCAATCCCCCATCAACCCATACCCTCTGGCCCCACACCACTCACTGAGCCACTGATTTATCACCCTAATCTTCCTCTTGTGTTCCCCACTAGCCCTTGGCACCAGCAAGATTTCCGAGAAGGAAATTGCGCATCCTATATCATGACAGACCCTGGCAAGCTCCCTGAACTTTGCCTGTATCTCTAGCTCACTATTTCCTTCAATGTCATTGGTACCTAGGTGGGCCAGTATGTCCGGGGAACCTCCACAATCCTTTGCCAGCTGATATACCTCATGCTTGGCCCTGTGCACCGTTAGTCCAGGGAAGCATTTTGTTCTGACCGGGCAGGCTTCTCCCTCCCTATCCCTTTTGATCCCCCTGATCATGGAATCGCCCAACAGGAGCACTCTGGCTGCCTCCTCCATTCCCCTTCCATGTCACTCATTCTTTCTACTGGCCCTCTCCCAGCCGGCTCCTTGCTTCTCCCCCTATCTGGGTGCCACCTGCCATCCGCTCCTTATTTATCCTGGCCATCCCCTCCCCTCTGATCCTATGCCTCTCGTCCTCCTGAGTATCCTTCTGTACCTCGCTACCCCCACCGTTACTGCTCGCGACTGGTCCCCCCATCTGCTAAACTAGCCTGGCTCGTCCTCCCTTCCTTCCCATCTCTGTTCAGTCCCTCCTTGCTTGTCGTGCTCCCCTGGCCTAAACCCTCAGCTCCCTTTACTGTATCCTCCTTGTTCTTCTGGTCCTTCTCCTTGCCCTTTACTCCCAACTGGTCCTTTTCCTTGCGCTTTCCTCCCTCTACCCCCTCATCCTCCTGCTCTGATCCCCTGCTCCTCCCATTTTCCTGCATTCAAAGTTGCCCCCTGTTCCTCCTGCTATCCAACCCCCACCTCCTGCCCCCTACTCCCTTTCTATCTCTAACTGCCCCTGTCATGGCTATATCACCCCCCTCATCCTCATGCAGAAGAGGAGAATTGAAGCGGTTACTGAGCTTAAGGTCCAGTCCACCTACCCCCATTGCTTCCTTCTGTCCAGCCCCAGCCATCTGCCTACTTCCCTGAGAATGTCCTCCCTTTGGTCCCCATCTGTGAGGGTCCCCAGTTACCTGTCTGCTTCCTTCGTAGTATCCTCCTTTTGGGCCCCATCTGCCAGGGTCCCTATGGGCCCCCAGAGTACTCTCCTGCACTCCTTTCCCTATGCCCCCACCCCTAGTGCTTGGTGCAACCCCGTGGGAGAGCCCCTGCCCTATTCCCCAACCATACCTCCCCCCTTCCCCAGCTGTCTCCCTAATCCCTCAACCTCCTCCCTAAGCTGTGCCAGCTGGTAGCACACTGGACAACCATTGAACTTCCAAGCCCAGTCCAGTATCATGGCTGCCCCACACCCTGTGCACCCCACCACCCTCCCAAAGATGCCGCCCTAATGACATGTGGTCCCATCCTCCCTCCAAGTAGGTTTCCTTGGGTGAGCCACCAGGTTCCCCACTAGTCCAAGACTTTTAAACTTGCAACACTTGAGTGGCTGAACTTTTCCCCACCTGACTATTAGCCTTAAGAGTTTGCTCACAGGGGAAGTTTGCAACTTTCTAAACTTCTCCCTCTCGGCCTTTAAGCTCAACCCCCAGTGGCTCTTCTGTATTTAAGAAGGGCTAATGCAAGGGGTGGGTAGGAGGGCTTTCCGGAAAGTTCTTAAGGAGTTAAGCCAATTTTAAAACACAACTTACAAACAATAACAACTTACAGAAGAACTGACTGAAGTAGAAGACTTTCCAAAGCGATTTAATGTTACCACATTTTGTGTGCTCTACGGAAGCAAGACAGTCTGACAATGCCCTCCACTTAAGTGAAGTAGCGTCCATTTGTATGACAGTTTCTCTCTTTCCTTGTCATCTACCCTCATCTGAGAAGTATTAGGAGAGAATAAGATGGCATTGTAATACTCCCTGAAGTTCAGAGCGAAGAAACCATCCCTGTATTCTGATTCGATGAACTACAGGCCTTTTTGTAACATCCCATTCTTAGGGAAGGTAGTGTCGACACAACTGCATGTGCTTTTGGAATGTTTTGAGATCCTTGAACCTTATCTGGGCTTAGGTCTTGTTATAGTACAGAGACTGCTCTTGCCATGGTGTTTAGTGATCTTCTTCAGGCTAGAGACTGCGGCCATTGTTCCATCTTGGTATTGCTGGATCTGTCCTCTACTTTTGACGTGGTAGACCATGGAATGCTGTTATCCCGTCTGAGATGCTATGTAGGACGTCTGGGTATAGTGATGCAGTGATTTGAGTCCAAATTGTCTGGCAGAGTGCATCAGTCAGGTTGTGTTGGGTGGAAACATCTCGAATGCTGCTGTTCTCGGCTGTAGGGTGCCTCAGGGTTTGATTCTGGTGCCCATGTTTGTTGTGTCCATGTTGCTGTTGGAGATCATCAGGTGGTATGGTGTGGGTTTTCACTGTTACACAGATGGTACCCAACTCTGTCTGTTGTGTGCACCTGACTGGGCACATGTAGTAGCTATGCTGGCTGGGTGGGTGTCTTATAGAGATCAGGACTGGATGGCTTCAAGTGGGCTTAAACTTGACTCATCGAAGATGGTGGTGCTACTGGTGAAACCAGTTCGGGTGGCTGCAGCACTGGATAGTGATGATGCTTTGTTGCTTTCATTAAATGACACCACACTACAAGCTTTTGATAAAGTTAAGAACGTGGGAGCCATTGTGGATAATAGACTGACACTAGAATATCAGGTGTTGTCTGTTATCTGCAGTGTTTTTTACTGTCTATGAAATATCTCCCAATTTGGACCTATCTTGCTTAGACTTGGAAACACTAATGAAAGCTTTTTTTCTCCTCCCAATTGGATTACTGTAGTGCTCTTTGTCCAGGTCTATCTGTGGGGCTGGTGCGTCACTTGCGACTTGTGCAGAACTCTGCAGCCCAGTTGATAGTTGGGACCTCCTGGCCTGGGCATATCGTGCTGGGGAACTGTACTGGCTGCCAGTGATGTGCACGTTGGGTTACAAAGCCCTGCACAATATGGGTCCCAGCTGTCTGAAAGACCTTCTGACAGGATACACTCCTGTCCACCCTCTTCGTTCCGCTGAGGCGGATCTTCTCATGGTTTCACACTCCTACCTTAAATCTTTGGGAGATGGAGCTTATGGTGTTGCAGCTTCTTTAGTGTGGAACTCACTCCCAGCTTTAGTTAGAAGAGCCCCTTTTTGGGTTGTTTTAAGAATATACTTAAAAAGCATCTTTTTAATCAGGCATTTGTGACCACCTAAACTTCAGACGTTTTAAACCTGTAATTAATTTTTTGAGTTTTGTTTTGATATGCATACAGGGGTCAACCTTTAACCTATTTTTTTTTTTTTTGCACTAACCAGCAGGACAAGTTAATTCAGAATTGCACTAGCCCGCAGAATGTTGCACTAGTCCACAATTATAGTGGTACATTTTGATAACCATATGCAGGAATAAAATGCAAGCCAGGAGCTGCTCTCATCATTGCACGTTTATCTTGCTCGCACATTGCTTCCTGCCCCAGCAAAACAAAACAAACAAGTATTTGTCAATGCCGAATGTTTGCTTGCTGGTATTGGCATTGGTAATGCAGGAGTTAGAGAGATGCATAATAGGAATGGCAGTGAAGTATTTAACACCAACTCCCACCCCCTCCCTGCAGAGACTGACAGGTGTTTGGGGGTGTGCCTTTGAGTCTTCTGCCATAACACTCACGCCATTCCACGTCACCCCACCCTGCAGACACTGACAGGTGTTGTAGTGTCCCTTGGGGTCTTCGTCCCTCACACTAACCCCAGTCCATAAGGACATAAGCTGAGATGGGTGCAGTAGAGGAGAATGGGGTGATCATTAGGGCTGAAGACCTCAAGGCACACTTCAGTGCTTGTCACTGGCTACAGGGTGGGGATGGGGTGGAATGGTGTGAGCATTACGGATGATGACCCCAAGTCCACCCCGACGCCTGTCAGTCTCTACAGGGTGGGCGCTACGCATGGAAATCCTAGCTACTCGGCTAGTTGGTATTTTCACTCTAAATTTTCAGTGGCCAGTGGCTCAGTAGGTAGCACACCGCCTCTTGAGGCCAGGAGATCAGAGGCTGTGGGTTCAGTTGCCACATCTGGCACTTTGGTTAATATCCCAGTACTGACACTGTAGTGCAGCATGAGAGGGTGCTGCACTTCTGAGGTGCCGTCCTTCGGATGAGACATTAAACCGAGGTCCCATCTGCCTGGATCGGTGGTAGTTCAGGTGGATGTTAAAGATCCCATGGCACTTAACGAAAAGACCAGGGGAATTTCCCCGGTGTCCTGGCCAACTTTCCCTCATTCACTAAAAATACTACCAACAGCTTAATCTGGTTCAGTATCAGTTGGCATTCATCCTTATCCCCCTCCCCCAGGTCATGCCTGAAAATAGGCAGGATTTGTCTAGTGCACTTACCCGGTCAACAAAAAACTAAATAAATAAATAAAACATGGGCTTTTTGGGACCCCACCTCATGAAGCAATCCTGAAAGGTGATTTTTACACAGCAACTGCGCCATTTGGCGCCACAGGTGCAAGAACGCATTTTGGGCAGAATGTGAAAAATGACAGTTATACTGTTCATGAGGAGGTGTAAAAAAAAAAAATGGCAATGTTGAAAATCTGGAATGAAAATATGAAAAATTGGTGTAGTTACGAGTGTACATAGAAACTGTGCAATGCATGCCCATAACGCAGTAATTTTGGGGAATTTTTTTCATCAGATCTGCAACATGTTTTTTTTTTTTTGGGACCTCCCCTCATGAACAGTGGCACTGTCGTTTCATTAATCCGTCCTGAAAGGTGATTCCACGCAGTGATGTGGAATCACCTTTTGGACCGAGTAACCAAATGACAGTGACAGTGTTCACAAGGTGGGGTCCCAAGAATCTCATGTTGAACATTTTGGGCCAGAATTCCTTAAAATGGCTGAGATATCAACCAAAGTTGAACCCCATTTGACTCCCATTATAAAGCTTACCGTAATTTCTTCAGTTTGCTGGTGGGCTTTAAAGAGTGCCTACGTGTCCTGGTCCAGAGAGGATCGCTGCTCCCGACCTCCAGTAAGTATGGGTGCGGGGAGGTGGGTCCACAGAGGGAGGGTGGAAATGGGGAGATGACGAGGGACCGTTTCCTTTTTTACAGGGGAAAAAAAGACTTGGGGGAGGGGGTTCTTTATTGTACAGGTTATCAAAATATGAAATACATTTAGGCACCATGGGGTGGGCTCCCAGTGTGCCACAATAGTGTGTGTGTATGTGTGTGTGGCAGGGAGCATGCCAGCACAGGGATTGGGCACCCCGATGTCGGCACTTGAAATGTTCGGGGGAAGGGGGGTCATCCGACACAGGGAGTGGGCATCCTGGTTTTGGATAAACATATGTTTAAAAAAAATAAAAATATCGGCATACTGGGGTGGGCTCCCAGTGTGCCACAGTTAAGTGGGAAAAGGGGGATACATGCTGACATGGACATTGAGGTGCCCCGATGTTGGCAAATATAGATGGGTTTTGGGGTGCCGACACGTGAGTGGGCATCCTGGTGTCGGAAACATAATTATTTTGGCACACTGGGGTGGGCTCCCAGTGTGCCACATTAATGGGGGGGGATACATGCCGCTTGGGCATCCCGATGTCTGCTTTCTGGGGAGTGTGTGGTGGGTGGCAGGAGCTGCCAGTGTGGAAAGCTGCACCGCGGCTCATTTATTTATTGAAATGGTTCACCAGGAGAGACTCACTGAACAGACAAGTTGCTCATGGAGCAAGGGGGACAGAGTGCTCAGCGGCAGGAACCGACAAAAACCGTAACTCCGATCACACGCATTGCTGTGCACTGTAATGCGCATGGCCGGAGTCTTGTCAGCTGCTGCCAACAGAGAGACGGTATGTCTGTGTGCCTGGTTGCGAGGGAGGGGGAGGTCCCGCTGCAGTGACGAAACTGTCCCTCATTGCAGCGGCAGATTTCTTGTAAGTGTGGCCCTCTCTCTAAAACTGTGATCATCGGCAGCTTCCCCATTGATTGGTGGCTGAGGGACGTGCCCAATAAAGCGTCTGCTGCATTGGCCACAATACTGAAACACCTTTGAAATGGTACTATCCCAATATGTTTCTTGTCTGCTGCATGTGCAAGCAAGCATAAAAAGGACAGGAATGCAGTCACATATGGTGTGCCCCCCCCCCATTGTTTTGTACCATGGTCCCCTCTTCTCTTTCTGCACCCCCTTCCACCGAACCACAGTATCCCATAACAGCAAATGTTCAGTCAAGCAGTCCTGGCTCTGCACATACATTGGCCAACATCATCATGCACCTCACCACACTCACCCCCACCTATAGGGCAATGGACTGTGCCAGGTGGAGAAAGACACTTTCAGCCCCCACCCTGTGATCAGCTGCAGACCTGCACTTCTGGAAGTTTTTGTGCAGTGTGAAGTGAGCCAGCCTTGGGCAGATGTAGGATTTCTTTGGGGTGGGGGCTACACAAACCTACAGGGCTTGGGAAATGGAAAACTGCAATATATTATTTATTTATGTGTGTGTATATATGCGAATATATACATATACTGACGCAGTAGCGCCAGTATAGTTGGGGTTGATGAGGGTGTTTAATGTTTAAAGGCCAGTTTTTACAGCTTAATAACTTGGTAATGGCAGGGTTTTAAATAATTGATTAGCAGTTTTTTTTTTGGGGGGACTAGACTAACTGTACAGAAAGTATTTATATAGATTTTCTAGAAGTACTATGTTTGTTAAACACAGTGAGGCAAGAGCTATGCATTTTCACAAAGATTTAGCATTTTTATGAGCAAAACACTAATCAATTTTTAGAGTTAAATAAATCCCTGAATGGTTTAATGGATTTGCATGAAATGTGGGATGTACTGTAGAAGCGGTGGGGGCTAGGTCTGTTTATGTGGCAAATTTTGTTTGAATTGCCTTTTTTTAATTTCCTTTTTATTAAGAGAAGCATGATAAATACATTAGAATTATGCATTTACATTTCAACGGACACATGATCAGGTAGAATCAATATTGACGTGTGGAATTTGACAGTGCATTGTACTTTCAAGTTAACAATGAGCTCAGATGACAGGGTTTTAAATAATTGATTAGCAGTTTTTTTTTCCTTGGGACAATGCTAACTGTACAGAAAGTATTTATATAGGTTTTCTAGAAGTGTTATGTTTGTTAAACACAGTGAGGCAAGTGCTATGCATTTTCACAGTGTTTTAGCACTTATGAGCAGAACGCTAATCAGTTTTTGGAGTTAAATAAATCCCTGAGATGATAAAATTATACGAACCCTGAGTATGACTAATCAAAAAGAAATAAAAAGTCAATCCTCGAGGAAATAGATATCTGCCCAAAAGGAGATGATGTTCCACCTCTGGCTTATTTCTGCCACCCATAGTCTAATATATCGGTAGCCCCTGGTGCCCAGTGTATTACCCATTTCCATAACTAGATGATCATGAGAACCCCAAATTTCCCTATGGCACACATTCTAGTTCGTGTTGGGCCATATACAAAAATGTATTGTTGCCATTTCTCCCTGAATACAGTTTGCCTATCATGTAAGACAGCCCTAGGGCCTTCTAACCTATAAATATGTGAGACAGTTTGTTGCCATTCCAAAATCGTAGGTATTTTAGTAGCCATCCACCTACATGTTATGGATTTTTGGGCTGACAAGAGGTATAGGGGTAGCAAAGTGCAGTGCCAGAAAGGTCTATGTGGTGGGTAAATTCACAGTACAGACATTTTGGCGTAAGCTCTACCCGTTCCCCCAGACAATCCTGTAGCTCCCCCTTCAGGGTACACCAGTATGGCATTAATTTGGGGCAGAGCCAAAGAATATGACCCAAGTCTGCTAATTTACAATTGCAGTTCCTCCAGCATTGACCATAAGAGGCTGGAAGATACTTGGCTAACATAGCTGGAGAACGAAAAAATCTGAAACGACACTTCCAGGCAAATTCTCTCCATTTATTTGAAGAAGAAAGTTTAATTGCTTTAAGAGTCGAGTCCCGCCACGAAGATGGAAGGTATCTCTAGCTCCAGTGTTTGAATTGCTTTTGTCATTTTTGAGATGCAGAGTGTTGAAAATAAAGGTTTTGTGTTTTTGTGCTGTTTCTTTGCTCACTTGTATCTTAGAAACAGCTTTAGGTTCTGGACTGAAATTTTCAGGGTAGGAAGCCTTGTCCTCACAGATGTGCCTTTTGAAGGTTTGGTGAAAAAATATTAATTGTTCCAAATTCATTAAATGTTGAATTTCTCATTATTTCCTGTGGGAAAACAGAGATGTCGAGCATGGAAAAGGATTCTATGTCGCAGGAGCAGCACGAAAAAAAGATTGTCGCAAAAGGATTCTTTATTGTGCTTTCCCATTGACTACTATGGGAAAGCATCATAAAGGATCCTTGTGTGATACTGGATTGTACATTGTGCAAATCCTGTTGTAGTCTATGATGAAGCCCGATAAACGATCCTTTTATGAAACAGGATACTATTTTGTGCTTTGCTTCCATGTATTTAAATGGGGGTTTCAACTTTTATGTATAACTCTGCAAATTTTTATATTTTCACACCAAATTTTTAACATGGCCTTGCTTCCATGGCTACATGCATATATGCATCTATGGGGGGATGGGATTGCAGGGCCCTAAGATATGATTATGCTATCTGAAAAAGTAAGGAAATTCATTGCAACAAATGTCGGCATCAGTTAGGGTTGAACTAAAGCAACAAAAGCATGGAAATGGGGTGTTAAGGTTTCCAGACCTAGCAGCCCACCCCCAACCTGCAGAGACTGACAGGTGTCAGGGTGTGTGTGACTTGGAGTCCTCAGCCCTAACGTTCACCACATTCCATAAGTAAATAAGCTGAGATGGACACAGTATAGGAGAATGTGGTGAGTGTTAGGGCTGACAACTCCAAGGCACACACCCCTGACATCTGTCAGGTTGAATGAGGGGGAGGATTTTGGGGGATGGGGGGGAATCACAGTGAAAAAGGTGATGGAGGCCCTTCGAATCTAAAACTGATAAGGCGCGGGGCGGATGGGCTACACCAGGGTTATGAAGGAACTGGCGGATGAACTAGCAGCTCCATTGGCTGCACTCTTTAACATATCTCTGCAGACAGGATGGGTGCCTCGGGACTGGAGGGTGGTGTATGTAGTGCCTGTCCATAAAGGGGGGTCTAGGGAGGAGATGGGGAATTATAGGTCTGTCAGCCTAACGTCTGTGGTGGGCAAAGCAATGGAGGGCTTTATCAAGGAGAGACTTGAGGGCAGTTGGAAGGGTTAGGGCACCAGGATGATAAACAGTATGGCTTTGTTCCGAGGAGATCATGTCAGTCCAACCTTGAAGAGTTTCATGACTGGATGACGAGGGCTTTGGATAGACATAGGCTGGTGGACGTCCTGTACCTGGATTTTAGCAAGGCGTTTGATTCAGTACCCCATAAAGGGCTGATAGCAAAGCTGGGGGAGTTGGGAGTGGGAGGACAGGAGCTGAAATGGGTTGAAAATTGGCTTTGGGGGAGAATTCAGAGGGTAATGGTTGGTGGGATAGTCTCCTCCCCTAGGAGGGTAATCAGTGGAGTACCTCAAGGCTTCAGTGTTGGGACCACTCCTGTTTAATGCCTATGTCTCGGACGTTGGGGGGTTAGGAGTAGGGTAAGTTTCTCTGCAGATTCCAAACTGGGAGCGTTGGTGGACTGGGAAGAAGCAAGAGAGGTAGTCCAAGTGCCTCTGGATACCCTGGAGAGGTGGGCAAGGAGGTGGGGATTGAAATTTAATGCAGGGAAATGTAAGGTACTGCATTTGGGGGTCAGAAATCCGGGCCATGTTTACACCGTGGGGGGAGGGTCACACTGCAAGCCACAGTGGGCGAGCAGGATTTAGGGGTGGTGGTAGACGTCAAAATGAATAACTCTGAAAATAGTAGAAGAACCGCAGCCAAAGCAAACAGAATACTGGGCTGCATAGCCATGGGAATTACGTCCAGGAAGAGGGAGGTGATCCTCCCTCTGTACAGTGCCTTGGTCAGGCCGCAACTTGAGTACTCCGTTCAGTTCTGGAGACGTTATCTGAAGAAGGACTTAGCACTGTTGGAGAGAGTTCAGAGGAGAGCGACCAGGATGATTCAGGGAATGGAGGGGAGGACCTGTGAGGAGAGATTGAAGGAGCTTAGGATGTACACACTGGAGGAGAGGAGGGACAGGGGAGACATGATAGGAGTCTTCAAATATGTAAAGGGAATAACTGAGAGTGGAAACAGGGAGCTGTTTAGGCTAAAAAAGGGGGGAACAACGAGGGGGCATGAGTGGAAACTTGGGGAAATTATAGGGGGGACCTTAGGAGGCATTATTTCACTGAGAGGGCGGTGGAACTGTGGAATGCACTGCCCAAGAAGTTGGTGGAAGAAGGCACAGTGGAGGGCTTCAAGAGGGGGTGGGACATGTAAAAGGGGATTCTAAATCCGATGAAGACCCTCTTGGGGGCTGGGGGGGGGCGGAATAGCGAGCAACTACTGGGTGGCTGGCTACCGAGCAGACATGACAGACCATTAGGCCTATTCTGCTGGCTTTTAGTATGTTAGCACTATTTATCACCAGCAGAGGTCACGGTGAAACACGGCACAGTCTGCCATGTCCAAGATGGCCGCCAAACTGTACTGCATATGCGCAGCTACTTGTGTATATGCAGTAGAGTTTGATGGCCATCTTAGACACGGCAGACTTGGCCGTGTTCCGCTGTGACCTCCGTGAGCAAGACCATGGACGAGACTGTTATTTTTTTTATACATATATATTTCTTCCACCCATCTGACCCTCCTTTTCAGCACCCCCCATCCAAGAAACACAACAGTGACATTGTTGGTGCCCAATCCCAGTGTTGCAATCACCAATCCTTGGTTCTTTTGTTCTTTTTTTTGACCCTCCCACCCCCCCGTCCACTGCCACGCATATGCGGTTATAGTTTTCCTATATTTTTTTTACATATATAAATACATTCTTTTTCCTCCATCCGACCCTCCTCTCCGCACCCCCCCCAAATCCCTTGAACGTAACGGTGACACTGGGGTGCCCAACTGTGTCGGATAATGAATACCTGTCTTTTTTTTTTTTCTTCTTTTCAACCCTGTAATAAGAAAACGCCCTCAATGTGTCTTGCACTGTTACTGTACCTCACCCAACGCCTCCCACTCAGCGCCCACCCCTCCACAGCCCGCCTTGCCCATCGGGATCTAACGCTGTAATCCCTGTGGACCGCTGACATGTCTTCACTGTTCAAAGCCGGACCGCAAACTGAAGAAACCGGTATGCAGTTCAATGTATTTAATGGTGTTTTGAACTTAGTGGTATAACTTGGCCATTTTTGCATATTTTTGGCCCAGATTTTCAACGTTTTTTTTTTTTTTTTTTTTTTTTTTGGGGACCTCTCCTCATGAACTGTGCTGACATTAGGCAGATCTGTCCCAAAAGGTGATTTTGTGGTCCCTGTGCAAAATCACCTTTCGGGTAGGAGTAGAACATTTTTTGTACCCTTGTTTATGAGGTGGGGTCATAAGAAGGCTATGTTGAAAATTTGGTGTAAAAATATATTAACAAACAAGAAGTTATGAGCCTACGTTGAATTTTGCGAATGCAGGCCCGTAACTTGATTATTTTCAGTATTTTACCCCAATTCACAACATAGCCATATCGTTACAGCACCTCATGAAGGTGACAGCTGTCATTTTTCGTATCCTGGCCAAAATGTTTTTGTACATTCCAGAAGGTGATTTTAAAGGTCCCTGCACGAAATCACCTTTTGAACAGGAGTTGAACATTTTCTGTACCCTTGTTCATGAGGTGGGGTCATAAGGCTATGTTATAAATCATTTGTAAAATTATAAAAAAAAAAAAAAACGTTCTCTCTCCTAAGCTGGTATCCAGGCTTCCATACTGATGGGCTATACCTCCTGATGCTATCATGCAGGCAGCAACCAAAACTCTGCAGCCTGGATATCCCCCCCTCCACTTCCTATGCACAGCAGTCTACTTTCTGCCTTCCAAAAAGCAGGTACTCAGTAGCAGAGCTCTGTCTCCTCATGGAAGGGCTGAAGACATTAGACTGTAAGTCTCATTTTTATGTTTGCTTGCACGCATGTGCAAGAAACATAGTGCTGTCATTGGAGATTTCGGAGGTGTGTCACCTCCTCCTCCAATTCAGTCAGTGTGTTGGCAGGCGCGTTTCAAGTTAATGCATGCTGGAGCTGTCCATGACAGCTCCAAAATGCAGTGGCATAAGAAGCTCAGTGGGGAGTTACGCTGAGTGAGCAGCGATAAGATATCGCCTGCTCATGCGCAGCTCCCCACACACACACACACACACACACACACACACACACACACACGCCGGCGTGACGCCCGCACGTATGCACACAGTGTATAGCCGACCGGGTGCCCAGTCCAAGTCGGCTGTGCTGCGTTCCCTCCGCCTCCCAAAGCCTTCCAAAATGCCATGCTGGTGCCCACCCAAGCGTGGCAATAATAATATAACCCGACAGGGGGCCCAATCGTCAGCTCCACTGTCTTCACCCCCAGTACTAAGTGCCATGCTGGGAGCCCACCCAGCGTGGCAATCGATGCTTAGGCTGATGAGGGTGCCTAATCCTCGCTGGCTGAATGCCCCTCAAACCATCCTTGTGCCATGCTGGGAGCCACCCCAGCGTGGCAAAACGTCCAGCGATGTCACTTTTTTTGTTTTAACCTGAAAAGAAAAACGGTCCCACGAGTCTCCTGGCCCCCTCCCGACAACCGCACCCACCCACTGCGCACCCAGCCTCCTCGACACCCCCCTCACCCCATACTTACCTCGACCTCGGCGCTGACGATCTTCGTGGATCAACATTTGCACCTTCAAAAGCCGATCACAACTGAGGAAATGCCCGTAAGCTGTATAGTGGGCTAGATGGGGTTTTTCAACTTTGTTGCATATCTCAGGCATTGTTTTGAATTTTGCACCAAATTTTCAACATGGGGTTTGGGACCCTTCTCATGAATGATGTCACTGTCATGGCGTTATTCGGGCCCGAAGGGTGATTTCGCAGTCACTGTGCAGTCACTCGCGAAATCACCCTTGTCCCAGTAACGTCATGACAGTGACATCATTCATGAGAGGGTCCCAAAACCCATGTTGAAAATTTGTTAAACTCGAAAATGACTGTTTTATTAGTGTGCTAGCAGTTCCTACGCAGGCTCGTAAGTTCGCTGACCTTTCAATATTTTCACCCAGATTTTCAACATTGCCATTTTACCACACCTTCTTATGAGTAGTACAGCTGTCATTTTTCACATCTCACCCAAAATGTGTTTCCGCCCATGTAGCGCACAATGGCGCAATCGGTGTGCGAAATCAATGTACGGGACAAATTAAGAAAATCACAGTGACACTGTTAATGAGGTGAGGTGTTTAAAATGGCTATGTTGAAAATTTGGTGAAAAAATTCCCAAAAATGACTGTTTCTAGGGACATGGATATGTTGTTCATCCACACTTATTGGCAGGTATCCTTGCCGCTTTAATTCTTGCCGGAAGGTCTTCAAGCTGGCTCCTCCCACCCACCCGGGTGGTAAAACTCTCTGCTCCGCCCCATGACGCCAGATCTTCCTTACCACTTGGAAGCTCAGGTTCCCTCCTTAACGCTCTGCGTATAAGACTGGTTCCTATTTCTTCGGTTTACCTGAAATAACTTTTAAGGTTTTCAAGACTTCGGTCACTTATTTCCCTCACAGCTGCGATGGACAAATTGACTCGGTTTCGGAGGTGCCCATGCGGGCAGAATATGTCTCGGACAGACCCGCACTCCATGTGCGTCTACTGCTTGGGCCTTGGGCACGACCCGCAGGCTTGCGACCTGTGCTCTTCTTTTTCGGCCTACGTCCTGGAAGACCATGCTGCCCGTTTACAACTTGGGCGACCCGAAAAAAGTTATCCTCCGGTAAAGTCGAAGGAGGCCCGGTTGATGGTTTCGCTGGTGGCGCTGCCGGGCGGAACAGCTTGAGCAGATGATCGCCTCGAGGAGGAGGCGGCGCAGGCCGCATCTCGCCTTCCTCGGCCGCAGCATTTATCCCGCTCTCCTGGGATCCTCCTATTCAGCTTCTTTTAAGGAGCTCTGTCTCCCTCCACTAAGGGAGAGGGACCAACATCTTCAGGGCCTTCCTCTCGGTCCAAGAAGAAGGACCACAAGGTAAGTCCTCCGTCGGGCGCTCTTGGGAGCGGGAGAGGTCCCTCTCACTGAGTAGTCACCATCGACTTGGTCGATCCTTCGCTCGCCACTGGCTTCACGGTGTCCCCTGGCCAGGTCAGTTGACCGAGACTCCACGACGCAGTCGAGATTTTTCTCGACCTCTGGATGGGCTGTCGACCGGTGAAGCCGAAACCCTCACTCCCCGGTTCCCCCGGGCGGTGGTTGAGGTGTCCGTGGACTTGCCCGTGCCTCCGGTTCCGGAGTCCATGGTTGAGCCCTCCGAGCCGAGGGGAGAGCGGGTTTCCCCCGCCCTACCCCTGCACCCTCCTCGGAAAAGCCGAGGTTCGCGGTCTTGGACTTCTTCTCGGTCCAGCCGATCCCACTGTCACAGGCGGTCTTGGTCTCTGCACCCTGGCAAGCGGCACCGCCGCTCGTTCTCGTCCTCGTCCTCGTCCTCCTCCTCGGACGAGGGAGGCTTCAACGAAGTTGCATCGACGATACGAGGCCCCTGCGTGGCAACAGCTTCTTCTGTCCGGAGCAAGCCGACGCCGCCGCCTCCCGGCTATCAAGTGGCTGTCACTGAGCGCTCAAGTAACCCTCGCCTTAGCCGAGGTGCCTGCTTCCAGGCCTGTTGCTCGGCCGAACCGGCTGCCCCACCGATCTCGTGGAACCTCCGCCCACAGCCGCTGTTTGGGGCTCCGACCAAAATTCTCGGTCAGCCCAAGGTCTGCCCCATAGGCTGTCTGTCACCCTCACTCCCGATCGCCCTCGGCAGGTGGAGGGTGGCTCAGGCCCAAGGCAGCTCTTTGCGGAATCCTCTGAGTCCGACGACGATTCCTCCCTGTTATCCACGCGGGTCGACTTGGAGTCCTCGGGAGGTCAGTCACTGGACGATAGCCCTTCGTCCTTCATGGGTTTGCTTAGGCTCATCTCGGAATCCACCGGGATGCAGCTCGAGCCCATATCCAAGCGGGCCAAGTATCCCCTCATGGAGATATTGGACCGAGGGGATTCTCCTACGGAGGCCTTTCCTGTGGCCGAGGCCATTGTAGGCCCGGCCTTGGAGCTCTGGCAGCGTCGTGCTTCCTGCTCTGCGCCTTCGGCCAGGATGGTAAGGAAGTACGCGGTCCCTACCGTTCCCTGTCCGGTTTTGAACACCCTCAGCCGAGGGGTTAGTTACGACAGAGTCTTCCAGCATGCGGAAACACCAGGGACGTGGACAAACCTCCCGACAAGGAGTCTGCTGACTACCGGCTTAAAAAGTCTACGCTGGCGTCCTCCCTTGGCCTTCGCCAGGCCAGCTCGGCCGTGTTGATGGCACATTTTTTCATGCCCTGTTGGGCCCCTGACGAGGTAGTCCCTCATCTCCGGCTGACCTGCAGACCACGGTTAAGCAGGTGCGGGGCAGGGCAGTGGCCAGCAGCAACTTCAGGCTGCTTTGGACAGCCAGCGATTCTCATGCGCCAGGTCAATGGCGGCCGCGTGGCTGTCACGCCGTCGGGCATGGCTGAGGATATCCACCTTCACAGCGGATACCCAGCACAATTGGCAGATGTCCCTTCCTGGGGACCGACCTGTTCAGGCGCGCTGGAGTGGAAGGCCGCCTCAGAGGATCGAAAAGTCCAGTGCAACTCTGGACTCTGTCTCATCTGCCCAGAGGGACAAGGGCCGCAGAACGCAACCTAAGCCCTTCGCCTGCTCTGCGCCTCACGGCACGCCTGGCCCAGCAGCATCAGGGCCAGCAGGCTCGCGCTTGATGCCCCAAATCAAGCCCGCGGCTTCCTCTTCCAGGAAGCAGGAAGGTAAAGGCCCAGGAGGTTCCTCGGCCGGTCCCTCCTCCAAGCCTGCACAGTGATGGGTTGAGGGGTATCGCCCCCAACCTCATCACCCCAACCCAGGTTCCCTCCGTGGGGGGACGGCTCCCCTACTTCCTTTCTGCCTGGTCTGCTATAACCACAGACCGGTGGGTGTTGGAAGTGGTAGGAAAGGGCCTGCCTCTGGAGTTCGAGCAGGCCCCGGCCTTCCAAGCCGCCTCCCCGGGGGGCCTCGGGGTCCGCAGCCTTGCTGTCGGCTCGCTGAGCCGACATCGCTCTGCTCCTCGAGAAAGAGGTGATCAGAGAGGTGGCGGACCCTCCCTCAGACCCGGGGTTTGTGTCCAGGTACTTCCTGGTCCCAAAGCGATTAGGGGCTGGGCGCTCATTCTCGACCTGCACGCCTAAAACAAGTTCCTAAGGTCTCGACCTTCAGGATGGTCACCTGGCTCAGATAATACCATCCTTGGAACGCGGCATGTGGTTCTGCTCTCTGGACCTGCAGGACGCGCTTTTTCATGTCTATCCCGTCCGTCTCACCAGAGATTCCTTCGCTCGAGCGGAAGGATCCGTTTTCAGTTCGAGCCATGCCCTTGGCCTGTCTCTTGCACCCAGGGTCTTCACCAAATGCATGGCAGTGGTGACAGCATTCCTGCGCGCCGAGGGTCCGGGTGTACCTTTACCTGGACGTTTGGCTGATGATAGCCCCCTCCAGACAGGAGGTGGAGCGGTCCAGAGATCTGGCCCTCCAGGTTTGCTCTCAGGTCGGCCTCCTCATCAACTTGGCCAAGTCGGAACTTGAACCGAAGCAGGTGATTCTCTTCATCGGGGCAGAGCTCGACTCTCTTCGAGCCAGAGCACGGCTCCTGGCGGACAGGGCCGAGGTTCTTTCCTCCTTTGCCCGATCATTTCTGGTTGGGCAATCGTGCCCTGCCCGGGACTTCCTGGGTCTCATGGCGGCTTGCACCAGCGTGGTCCGTTGGGCCCGCTGGAACATGCACCCTTCAATGGGGGCTGGCCAGCCAGTGGTCTCAACGCTGAGATCCATTGGACCAGCTAGTGACGGTGACCTAGGGGATGTGGAACGCTCTCCAGTGGTGGATCGTTCCAGCTCATCTGTAGGAGGGCATCCCGTTTGTCCGGCCCGAGCCGACGGTCTCTCTATCGACCGACACCTCTCTGATGGGTTGGGGTGCCCATCTGGGGTAGCACAGAGTGCATGGCCTCTGGCCCCTGGAGTCCGATGCTTATATCAACCTGCTGGAGCTCCGACGTCCGCCTAGCTCTCCCCGCTGCCTCGCTTTCACGGGTCAAGTGGTTCAGGTCCAGACGGACAATACCACGACCATGTACTACCTAAACCGCCAGGGCGGGACGCGCTCCATGCCTCTGTGCAAGGAAGCTCTCCGCATTTGGTCACTCGTGCGCAGCCTGGAGGCGGATCTCCTAGCCATTCATGTGGCAGGAGCCTCCAACACCCTGGCCGATGCCCTAAGCCAGATAGGGGCTGTGTCCCACGAGTGGTCTCTCCTGCCGGAGGTAGTACAAGATCTGTTCTCCCACTGGGGCACACCTCAGGTGGATCTGTTTGCCTCCAAGGAGAACGTGAAGCTGAGTCTGTTCCATGCCCGCCCCCCTCAGCAGGGCTCGCTGCAGGGGGATGCCTTCTCGAGGCCGTGGACCCCGGGCCTCTTCTACGCCTTTTCCTCATTTCCCTTGATCCACAAGGTGCTTCTCAAGGTGAGGAGGGACAAGGCGCAGGTGATTCTGGTAGCCCCAGACTGGCCCCGCCATTGCTGGTATCCAGATCTCCTCAGCCTCAGCTCCAGGCTCCCGAGGCAGCTTCCAGCTCGCCCGGACCTGCTTTCAGTCAATCAGGGGAAGGTGTTCCATCCATACCTTCAATCCCTGCACCTGACGGTCTGGTTCCTGAGCGGCTAGAGTTCCAGGCCTTGGGTCTTTCCGACGAGGTCCTCAATGTAGTTGAGGCGTCCCGTAAGGAGTCGACCAGGAAATGCTATGCCTTCAAATGGAAAAGGTTTTCCATTTGGTGTCAGGGAAAGGGCCTGGACCCTTCCTCCTGCTCCTTGGCAAGCATCTTGTACTATTTATGGTCCCTTTCTCAGCAAGGGCTCAGGTCGACGACCCTAAGGGTGCACCTGGCAGCCATCTCTGCTTACCGGGCGCGGGCCGGGAAGCAGTCGGTGGCACAGGAGAAAGTGATCTGGCGCTTTTTCAAAGGCCTTGATCACATTTCCCCTTCGGTGCGAGAACCTCCACCTTCGTGGGATCTACTGCTGGTACTGGCAAAGCTCATGGGCAAGCCATTCGAACCAATGCACAGGTGTGATCTCTCACCTGTCATGGAAGACTGCCTTCTTGGTGGCTATTATGTCAGCCAGAAGGATGGGAGAGCTCCAGGCGCTTTCCATCGAGTCTCCTTATCTGGTCTTCCACAGGGACAAGGTTGTCCTGCGCCCCACCAAGTTCCTTCCGAAGGTGGTATCGGAGTTTCACCTTAACCAGGTGTTGACTCTGCGGTGTTCTACCCAATCACACCTCGGGAGCCGGAATAGGCTCCATACTCTGGACCCTAGAAGGGCGCCACATTATAAGGAGCGACGGCTGAAATTGGGAGAGGTTCGCCAGCTGTTTGTCACCTACGCTGAAACCGCACCTGGCAGACCTGCAGCCAAGCGGACGATAAGCAGGTGGGTCACCTCCTGCATAGATCTCTGCTATAGGTTGGCGGGCATGGAGCCTCCCAGAGGGATAAGAGCTCATTTTACCCGCCATGCCGCTGCATCGGTGGCTGCTTCCAGGGATGTCCCTATCCAGGATACCTGCAGGGCTGCTACCTGGAAGTCGGCATATACCTTTATTACCCACTACCACATCGACCTTGAGTCATGCTGGGATGCTGGTTTTGGGGCCTTGGTTCTCCAGTCTTTATTTCCTAAGTAGGGGGTGTGTGCCTTGCCTCCCTCCTCCCGGAGAACTGCTAGGAGTCTGCCAGACAGTGTGGATGAACAACATATCCATGTCCCTAGAAATACAGGTTACTCACCTGTAACAGGAGTTCTAGGAATGGTATATGTTCATCCACACGACCCACCCGACCTCCCTGGCTTCGACGCACAACCTGAGCTTTCAGCGGGCCAGATCTGGCGTCATGGGGCGGAGCCGAGAGTTTTACCACCCGGGTGGGTGGGAGGAGCCAGCTTGAAGACCTTCCGGCAAGAATTAAAGCGGCAAGGATACCTGCCAATAAGTGTGGATGAACAACATATACCATTCCTAGAACTCCTGTTACAGGTGAGTAACCTGTATTTTACGAGTGTGCGTTGTACAGTTCCTATGCATGCTCGTAAGTTCGCGAATTTTCAATATTTTCACTCCAGATTTCCAACATTGCCATTTTACCACACCTTCTTATGAGTAGTACAGCTGTCATTTTTCACATCTCACCCAAAACGTGTTTCCGTCCATGTAGCGCACAATGGCGCAGTCGGTGTGTGAAATCAATGTACGAGATAAATTAAGAAAATCACAGTGACACTGTTCATGAGCAGAGGTCTTAAAATGGCTATGTTGAAAATTTGCTGAAAAATTTCTAAAATGACTGTTTTATTTAGCGAGCTGTCACAGTTCCTATGCATGCTCGTAGTTTGCAAATTTAATATTTTCACTCCAGATTTTCAACATTGCCATTTTATTACACTTCCTTATGAACAGTACAGCTGCAATTTTTCATATGTCGCCCAAAATGTGTTTTCGCACATGTAGCGCACAGTGGTGCTGTTGGTGTGCAAAAGCAATGTTTAGGAGAGATTAAGAAAATCACAGTTACACTGTTCATGAGCAGAGGTCTTAAAATGGCTATATTGAAAATTTGGTGAAAAAGTCCATAAAATGACTGTGTTACGAGTGAGCATTGCGCAGTTTCCACTCACCCTCGTTAGTTCATGACTTTGTAATATTTTCAGTCCAGATTTTCACCAGTGGCATTTTTCCACACTTCCTTATGAACAGTACAGCTGTCATTTTTCACAACATGGCTGAAGTGTGTTTTCACACTTTCAGCGCAGAGATGCGTGGTCGCTGTGGGAAATCATTGTTCGGCACAGATAAAGAAAATCATAGTGACACTGTTCATGATCGGAGGCACCAAAATGCATGAGTTGACAATCTGCTGTAAAAAATCCCCAACCTAATTATATTACGGGTGTGCGTTG
This sequence comes from Neoceratodus forsteri, assembly GCA_016271365.2. Taxonomy (NCBI): domain Eukaryota; kingdom Metazoa; phylum Chordata; order Ceratodontiformes; family Ceratodontidae; genus Neoceratodus; species Neoceratodus forsteri. Next base: position 19,256,501 of record JADMNL010000039.1, on the reverse strand, counting down.
CACAGTTTCTATGTACGCTCGTGACTTCACCATTTTTTTTTTGTATTTTTACTGCAGATTTGCAACATTGTCATTTTTTACACCTCCCATGAACAGTACAGCTGTCATTTTTTACATCCTGTTCGGAATGTTTTTGCACCTGTGGTGCTAAATGCCGTAGTCACTGTGCATAAGCAGCTTTCGGCTAACAAACTGATATTCCCCCTGTTCATGAGGTGGGGTCACAAAAAAAAAACATGTTGAAAATTTGGAGTGAAAATACCAACGAATGCCTGAGGTATTAGGGTTTCCAACCATAACGCCCAACCCTGTAGAGAATGACAGGCATCAGGGGTGTGACTTGGGATTCTTGCCTGTGATGCTCATACCATTCCACACCCTGCAGTCAGTGAGAGGCATCAAGGTATGCCTTGGACTCTTCGGCCCCAAACTTCACCCCATTCTCCTATATCGCACCCATCTCACCATATTTCCTAATGAAATGGGTGCGATAAGGGCCAAAGACCCCAAGGAACACAGTGACACTTGTCAGTGTCTGCAGGGTGGGGTGTGGTGAAATGGCGTGGCCGTTATGCCTGACGACCCAAACGCACACCCCAATGCCTGTCACTCTCTGCAGGATGGTGGTGGGGTTGGCTTCAGTTCAATACTTCACTGCCATTCCTATTACGCAGCTCTGTAACTTCTACACTAACCACTGCCAATGCCAGCAAGCAAACATTCGGCATAGACAAATGCTAATGTTTCTCTTTGGATATCCTCAAAGTTGGACAAGAGCTGCATTACAAAAGCTCTTTTTCTGTTTGGTTCTAGTCTCAGCCTTGCATGCTGTACACACTGGCCCACATTTCTAGCAGAGTTTTTCCTGCAATTTGGGGCTCAGCCTTGCTGCTGCACAGCCCACCTTGAAATTCCCCTCAACTCTAAAAAGCTGTTGATAGACATCACGACCTCAGAAACAGGGATACATACATATATATTTTGGATTAAGGAGAATACTCTGTCGACGGCAGTATATTGGATTAAGGAGCATTCTCCCCATTGACCGCTAGAAGCGTTCATACAGCCGCTTCGCCGACGCAAACAGCCCCAGTAACTGGCAATCTCCTCGTCAATGGCTGGAAACGTTCATATAGCTGCTTGTCGATGCAGCCAACGTTAATAGACTCATAGCGCTTCAAACAACATGAAGTCTTGCTATATTATGACATATGCAGTATAACCCCAGGTTAGAACTGTTCCGGAGGTGAAAGAGTTAACTTTCCATGCAGGGCATGGAACCTTGAGCGCGAGCTCGGTTGAACACTCTGTCTGTTGTAGCTCAAACTTAAACTGTCAGATTCTTTACTCCGCCTCACTGAACAGTCGCTCCGGAGATTTCTCCTGCTGCTCGGTTCGTTTGTCGGTTAAAAAGTGTAATTCTTGGTTTATTTTACCGAAATTAACCGCAGTCGGTCGGTTCAAGCTCTGTCTGTGGTATTGTAAGTAATAGATAGGCTTATTTTATTTTCTTCTGTGTGGAACTTGAAAACGTCTTTCGGTTCGGTTTGAACCGATCAGATGGGTTTTAAATTAACTTTCTAGCCCTTTAGAGTGCAGTTCCTGATCTTATCGGTTCTAAAAAACGGATTTTATTACGCTTTTTTCCACGACCCGTGACATGGTTGGGAACCGATAAGAGAGTCTTGCTTCGGATTGCCACTAACGGGCAAGTTTTGGTTAGGCTGGCACTATGTCTGAGAAACCCAAAGAAAACCAGACCCACTGGGTTTCAGCACTGTGGCCTCTGTGGGAAGCTTTGCTAAGGCTGACCCACACCACCTGTATATTGTCTGGGTTTGACCACCTCAATGCAGACTGCCAGATTTGTAAGAATTTTCCTGCTGCCACCTTGGAAAAGAGAGTTGGTAGGCTCAGGGAAAAGGAGGCCAAAAAGTCCGCTGACCCGGATGGCCAGCCCGGTTCGGTTCCAACTGAACCTGAGGGAGTGCCCTCTGACCAGGGCGATACTTCCTCGGGCAAACGAAGAGCCAGCTCCGAGGAGCCGGTTCCAACTAAAAGGGCTAGAAAGTCAGCTAGTGTGGAGCCAAAAGTTTTTTCTCCAACCGCTGAGGAAATAGCTAAAGCTATTCAAATTGTCCAGTCTTTCTCGGTTCCGTCCGAACCAACACCATCAGGGAAGCGCTCGGTTGACGGTTCCACCGGTTCAAGATTATGATTTTGAGGATTTTTATGAACCGGGGGAAGGGGAAGAGGGGTATGAGGAGAGTGATTGTGATTTTGAAAGTCTGGATGTGCCCATTGAACCGGACATCTCTCCAGACAGACCTTCAGGGGTCCCCCAGGCTATCTGAGTCCCCTTCTCATTGTATGTTCTATAAGAAAGTTGCTGAAACTCTCCAACTCCCTGTTGAGGAAGCTGTTGATGACCAACAAGAGCCTGATTATGTAGAAATGATGGATATTCCAGAGTCTAGGAGACTGTCTATTCCCTTGCACAAATCCTTTAGGAAACAGACAGTAAAAATTCTAAAAACTCCTCACTCTATCCTTCCTGTTGATAAAAGGATGGACAAAAGGTATACATTATCAGGCTCTGATACGGAGTTCCTCTCTCAGCAATGCAGCCATGTGGGGGTAGTGCAGGCTGCAAGGCTAATATTCCTCTAGCCTCTCACCCTCCTGAAAAGGATTCCAGGAGGATGGATGCCATGGCAAAGAAACAGTACATGGCAGCATCTTTGGGACTCAGACAGGCGAATTATATGGCTTATGCAGCTAGGTACCAAAAATCCAGATGGGATACTGTGCTGGCACTAGCAAAACAGGCCCCTGACCAGCTTGCCAGGGAGCTGGAGCAGGTGGCTGCGGATGGTATTGAGGCATCCAAGGTGCAATTTCATGCTGCAGTAGACTCTAATGATGTTTCATCAAGAGTCATGGCTACATCTGTGTCTCTTTGCAGAATGGCCTGGCTCAGATGTACTGCCCTGTCACAGGATACCCAGTCTAAGGCTATGGATTTTCCTGTTGTGGGCAATTCTCTGTTTGGGGAGCAGACAGAGAATTATATGAAGAAAATGGATGAGTATAGGACCACCTATAGGAGTGCACAGGCCAAAGAAAGGCAAGCCACCTCAAAGGCAGCATGGCAGGGCAGGCCTTTTCATAGGCCTTTTACCAAGCCAGGCCTCCTCTTCTGCTTATGCCCAGAGGGGGTTCTTTAGAGGAAGAGGCAGAAGGGGGTCTAGTAAGCCTGCTTCTACCCCTCAACCCAAAGCCGCTGCAAAACAGGCTCCCTGATGGCGTGGCCAGGGCTGATTCTCCACTACCGGTAGGGGGCAGGCTGGCTTACTTTGTCCGGGACTGGAAGTCTGTAACATCAGACAGGTGGGTCCTGGAAGTAGTAAGCCAGGGACTGGTTCTCGGCTTCAAAAATTTCCGAAGATGAGAACCAGGTCCTTTCCACCTGCAAATCCATCAGAGGCACTTGCCCTAGAAACAGAAGTTTCTTCCCTCCTGGCTCTCAGAGCTGTGGAAAGGGTTCCACCCCTACACCAGGGCAAAGGGTTGTACTCCAGGTACTTCCTTACCCCAAAAAAGACAGGAGAATGGCGGCCCATCCTGGATCTCAGGTATCTAAACAAGCACCTTTTAAAACCAAAGTTCAAAATGGTGACTCTGGGAATTATTTTACCCTCTCTAAGGCCAGGGGACTGGTTAGCCTCCCTGGACCTCAAGGATGCCTACTTCCATGTTCTCATCCGAAGCTCCCATCGAAAGTACCTCAGATTCGAACTGCCCTCAGGCCATTACCAGTTCAGAGCAATGCTCTTCAGCCTCACCTCGGCCCCGAGGGTGTTCACAAAATGCCTGGCAGTAGTAGTTGCCCACTTAAGAAGGCAAAAGATTGCCATCTTTCCTTATCTGGACGACTGGCTCATTGTAGGCCAGTCTCCAGACCAGGTCAAACTACACCTACAAGTAACTCAGCAACTTCTACATCTTTAGGTTTCCTTCTCAATCTTCCAAAGTCAGTTCTGGAGCCTGTCCAGCTTCTTACCTTCATAGGCGCAGAACTGAACACAAAAGCAGAGCCTTCCTCCTCTGGAAAGAGCAAGGACTTTGGTCTCTCTGGCCTCTTCTTTCACCCTGCAGGTCTCGACCAGCAAGGCATTTTCTACAGCTCCTGGGGCACATGGTTGCTTCTACAGCAGTAGTGCAGGGAGCAATGTTTCAGATGAGGGACATTCAGTTCCATTTGAGAGCCTTTTGGTCTCAAAGGACAGATCCTCTAACCAGATTGATTCCAGTGACTCGAACCCTGATCCAGGCCCTCCAGTGGTGGCAGGACCAGAGCAATTTGAGACGGGGGTTCCATTCATTCCCCAGTCTCATTCCTTGACCCTTACTACAGATGCATCCCTCTTGGGGTGGGAGCTCACATGGGCGACTTTTACTACCCAGGGTTGTGGTCCCTCAGGAATCTCTGCTCCACATCAATTTGTTGGAACTCAGAGCAGTTTTCTAGCACTCCAGGTTTTTTCACATCTGTTCAGAACAAGGTTGTTCAGGTGAGAACAGACAATACCACTACAGTGTGGTACATCAACAGGCAAGGGGCATAGTTCTCTGACCTTGTGCAAGCTGTAATGAAGTTGTGGTCTCTGGCTTATTCTCTGAACGCCTTCCCCACGGCAGTTCACCTCCCAGGCAAGGACAATGTCCTAGCGGATGCTCTCAGCAGGATTTCCCAGGGCCATCACGAATGGGCACTAGATCCTCTAGTACTGGAGGTAGTATTTGCCAGATGGGGCACCCCTCAGATAGATCTCTTTGCAGCCCCAGACAATCACCAACTTCCCCTTTTTTGCTGCAGGGCCCCAGTGTTGGGCTCAGTCCTCTGGATGCCTTCCTACTCAGTTGGGAAGGAAGTTTTCATGCTTTTCCCTTCCTCTTCTTTTCAAGGTGCTAGTAAAAATCAGGTCTCAACCCTGCAGGATGATCCTGATTGCTCCAGATTGGGCCAGGCAGCCCTGGTACCCACTCCTCATGTCCTTAGCAGTCCACCTTCCCCTGTGTCTTCCCAGGAATCACAACCTGTTAACCTGTGCCCAGGGAGAGTTTGGTATCCGAACCTCAAATCTCTCAATCTCAAGGCATGGCTCTTGAAGAGTTAGAGTTTTTGACCTCACACCTTTCCCAAGGCGATAGAAATCTTGAGGCCTCTAGGAAGCCTTCCACCAGGGCTACTTATAATTCAAAATGGAAAAGATTTTCCATATGGTGTGCTGGTAAGCATATTTCCAGAATCGGCTGACGTGCCCACGATTCTGGATTATTTAGTGCATTTGAATTCTTTGGGGCTAAGACCAGCTACCCTAAAAGTGCATTTGGCAGCTGTGTCTGTCTTTTTATCAGCAGGTAAGCCCTCTTCTTTTTCAGCTCACCCTGTGTTCTTCAAGATTTTTAAAGGGTTGCTTCACACCAACCCTCCGTTCAGGGACCCTGCCCCTGCTTGGGATCTTAATATTTGCATTGCCCAGCTTATGCAACCCCCTTTTGAGCCATTGTCTTCAGCAGAGCTTAAGTACTTGACTTGGAAAACTGTGTTTCTGGTAGCCATCACCTCTGCCAGGCGCATAAGTGAGCTACAAGCATTGTCAGTGGAGCCTGATTTTATCTTCTTTCATGGAGATAAGGTGGTCCTCAGGACTAACATAAAGTTTTTGCCTAAGGTGGTTTCAGACTTCCACCTTAATCAATCCATGTCTCTTCCTGTGTACTTCACTGACCGCTCCTCCTCTGGCGAGAGGAGATTACACAGTTTAGATGTCAAAAGAGCCCTTAGTTACTATATAGAACGTACCATGGGTCATAGGTTTGAATCCCTCCAATTGTTCCTCACTTATGGTGAGGTTGGTAAAGGCAAACCTGCCACTAAAAGATCCATTGCCAGGTGGATTGTCTCTTGTATCCATTTTGCTATGAAAAACTGAGTAAGATTCTCCTCAGGCCTGAGGGCTCACTCTACCAGAGGTACAGCTGCGTCCCCTGGCTGCTGCCAGGGACATCCCTATCCTAGAGATATGTCAAGCAGCTACCTGGAAAACAGTTCACACTTTTACTAAGCATTACTCCCTGGATATCCAGGCTAGGAGTGATGTCGATTTGACACAGCTGTGCTTCAGAGCCTATTTCCTAAGTAGGTTCTGTCTCTCCTCCATGGAGGTACTGCTGTGTATCTGCATATATAATAATATAGCAAGACTTCATGTTGTTTGAAGAAAAAATTACTTACCTTAGTAATGTTGTTTCTTCTAATGGAGTCTTGCTATATTATGACCTCCCCCCCGCCTGCCCCTCTCAGAACCTCTACTTTTGGGATGTGGGTGGGCAGTGCAATGTTGGCACTTCATAGATGCCCACTTTATTTTCACCCTTCTTAGGGTGCTTAGGTGTTATGTTTTATTTTTCTTTCTTGAATCCCCTGACTTGAGTCTTTATTTTGGGATCAAGAACAAATATGTGTTTTTGTAGTTAGTAGCCTGTGGGCTAGTGTAGTTTTACGGCTTCCACACAGAACCTTAGTGAGTTTTGCTCAGAAAGATCTGACAGTTTAAGTTTGAGCTACAACAGACAGAGTGTTCAACCGAGCTCGCGCTCAAGGTTCCATGCCCTGCATGGAAAGTTAATTCTTTCACCTCCGGAGCAGTTCTAACCTGGGGTTATACTGCATATGTCATAATATAGCAAGACTCCATTAGAAGAAACAACATTACTAAGGTGAGTAATTTTTTCTTCTGGAGTAGTCAACAGCACTCCTCATCGACAGTGCCATACCCCACCCCTGCCAGCAGCAATTGAGGGGCTAGCAATCAGCTTTTCTTCCAAGGCATGCATAGCTATAACATTTCACAGGATAAATTGTGAGCAGCATTTTAGGGGCTAGAAAGCAGCACTTCTTCCAAGCACAACAGTAAACTTGGGAAGCCTCTCGGGGGGGGGGGTCCCCAAAGGATAACTCGGAAGGCCTCCAACTCTTGACGACAGCACTGGTGCATAACGACTTACAGAAGCCCCAGTTCTTTGGAGCATGGTGATCCTCAAGGGCATTGGAATCAAGCTGCAGAATTCCTCCTTTGGCAACCTTTATAGGTTTTTCACACTGGGGATTGCTCCCCATTGCTCGTGGGGGAGTGGACCCCATTCCTCAGGGACATTGAGATTAGGCCCACACTGTGTTGGCGGACAAGCCTCCCAAGGGCAGGAAATACCAAGAAAATTCAGATCCCTCCTTTTGACCACCTTTGCAGGCTACCTCTGTTTTTGAGGTGCAAGAAGGGAGCGACCTCCAGGGTGGAAGACCCCTCCTCATTCGGATCAGCGACAGGCTGCTCGGACTGAGGTGCATGCGTTCGCACAGGAGGGCCAAAAACCATCCACTCCTCGGCCCCAGATCTAGTAGAATCCCTAACGGAGCATTTGCTCTGGGCTCCCCAGACTCTGAATTGCAGCCTCCAAGCCCCTGAAGCGGAGTGTCCACAGGATGATAACTCGAAAGACAACCAAGTTCCTGTCCTCTGACAAGGAGGAGCACCTCTCTGCGCATCTTGCCAAGACAAAGAAAACCGTTAGTCTGGCAGGGGGAGAGGCCACGCTGAGACCCAGTGGTCAGGCAAGTGGGTGCATCTTAAGATAGCCTTCCAAGCTTCAGTAACGTAGCTCAAGGCAGTGACAGCTAATCCTTTCTGAGACGGAGCCCCTCTTTCCTGGGCCAAGGTTCTAGCTTCCAGCTGGCAGAAGATTCTGAGAAAAACAAGGTGGCACTGCAGCAGCTCCAGCTCTTTGGGTTAGTCTCAGTTTATTCCGCAGATGTGTTGGAGGCAGCAGCCAGATGCACTGCTAGAACCATGTTCTATCAAACTTCAGCACGGCACAACCCCTGGCTTCGTGCTTGGCAAACAGATGCTTGACCAAGATTATCTGTTATTCAGCTCCACTCTCAAAGAAGCTGTGTATAATCAGGGGAAACCACTAAGGAGTGCAGGGTGCAGACAAAGACCAGAGATGAGTCCTGGTCAGCAGGCCTCTGGCAGCATTAAGGTTATCTTCTGTCCAGCTCCACCTTTTAAAGAAGCGGTGAAAGAATCAGGGTAAACTGCTATGGCACTTGCCACAGTCTAAGACTAGAGAAAAGTCCAGGTTAGCAGGTCACAGGCGGAATTTTTTGTGCCAAAAATTACATCAAAGGGCAAAACAGAAATTCTCGGGCAAACAAACAGTGTTCTCCTTCCAGGACCAGCATAGTTTTGAAGGAGGAAATGTCACCCGACAGGCTCAGGGGAGCAACAACATCAGTGAAACACTTCAAACCGTCCTCGAGTAGAGCTCATTGCTGATGGGCTTCAGGCTTAGCATTGCATGCTGCACAGCCTGGCCTCGTTCTTGCTACGGGTGGCAAGCTTTCCAGTTTTCATGAGGAATGGGTCCATATCACAACAGACAAATGGGTTTAGACATCATTTGCAAGGAATACCTAATCAAGTTCCACTTGGAGCCACCATTACCTCATGTTGTACCATCACCCATTTTGGGCAACTCTGCATAGAATGTGTGCCGTTCCAGGCAATTACAAACCCTCTACCACCAGAGGCTATCAAGCGGGTTCACCACCGCAGAATTCAACCGGGGCCTCTTCTCACTTTTCTTCATTGTTCCCTAATGCACAGCGGGATTCAGACTAGTTTGGGATCTGAGATTTCTAAACTGCTTTGTGCGCAACAGGTTCTTCATATGGAGACCGTGCCATCCATCATCAGGGAGTTCCCTCAAGTCAACTGTTTAGCATCTGCTGACTTGCAGGATGCCAGTTTATACATTTCCATCCAAGAGGCACATAGGCAATCTGTCAGAGTGAAAGTGGGGGAAAGCTCTTCCATTTGGGCGTTCCGTCTGCCACCAGAGTCTTCTCCAAGGTCCTAGTGACAGTCATAGTTCAACTTCGGAGCCAAGGGTTACAGCTTTCCCCTTATCGGCACACTATTCTCATCAGAGCACCACATTTTGGCAGTCAGTACAAGCAGTAATCGAGGTCATATGGTGCTTCTTGGTACTCGAGTTGGTCACAACCGGAAGAAGAGTTCTTTAATTCCAGTGCTGACCTTGAACCATCTGGGTGCAGATTTGAAGATGCAAGTGAACAGGGTGTTTCCCACGGAAACAAAATTCGAGGACCTAGAGAAGCTCATCAGACTATTTCAGACGGCCCACCAGCTGCCAGCTCATGACTTCATGCAGCTCATGGGGACTATGGTTTCTCTGGCCAATACGGCCCCCTGCGCACTAATTCACATGCGACCCATCTAGGCAAACCTCCTCAGACTGTGGTCCCAGTCCAGACACAACCAGGACCAAAAGATCCCAGTTTCTCACCAGATGAGGACCTCCATTCATTGGAGGACTGAAGACCAGTATCATGAGAGGTCGCAAGTTGGGGCTTCCACGCCAAACGAGAATCCGTGGCATACTTCAACCATCAGGGTGGCACAAGAAGCTTGTGGATGCACAGGGAATTTCTGCTGCTGTTTCAGTGGGCCGAACGTCACCTCGCAAGCCTGAGGGTGGTGTACATTCCAGATCAAGAGAACATCATGGCAGACTGGCTCAGTTGCAAGGACTTCCTACTGGGTTAATGGGAGCTAAAGGACAGCGCCTTCCAAGTCCTCACAGAACATTGGGGCTGTCCTCGGGTAGATCCTTTCACCTGCTATCAAAACTCCAAGGTCAGGCAATTCTGCTTCCTAGCCAAGGCCAAACTAGTGGTGGCTCAGGATGCCTTTTCCCTAAACCTGGGTCAGTACGGTCTCCTGGATGACTTTCCTGATACTGCTCCTATCCAGAGTTCTCCACAAAGTAGCGCTCGATTAGGCAGAACTCATACTAGTCTGCCCGCACTGACCCCGTCGTCCATGGTTCCCCCTTCTGATTCACCGGTCAAGGCAACCACCTATAATTTTTCGAATCAGCCCGGACCTTCTTCATCAAGGCCCTATGCTACATCTCAGTTTGCACAACTGGTCCTTCTCTGCCTGGAGATTAAGCGGGAAAATCTCAGAGAGCTAGTATATACAGCTCCTGTGATGAGATGATGATTTACTCATGTCTCACTTCTTCCTCCAAAGCGTACTAACATTGCACATCTTCCTCCAAGGTGTATTACAGGATTTGGCCGAGATTCCTGTTTGGGCTTCAATCCTGACAAACGCCAAACCAGCCAATATCGTTACCTGTTCTGCTCCAGTTCCTTCAAGAAGGATTCGTCAAAGGGCTTCAATTGGCTATCTTGTGATTTCAGGTTTCCGCTTTGGGGCGATCTTGTTAATAGATTCAAGGGAGTCTCTGGGTTCTCATCCCCATATTAGAAGGTTTCTGCGGGCAGCAACTCTAAAACGCCCACCAAGTGAACCAAAGGTACCCCCTTGAAGACTCAGTTTGGTCCTCAAAGCATTGACCAAGGCTCCCTTTGAACCCCTCAAGGAGGCATCTCTCATACATCTCACAAGGAAAGTCGCCTTTTCATAGCCATTATTTCAGCCAGAAGAATTAGTGAGCTGGGAACTCTTTCGACTAAAGAACCTTATACTGGGTTTCATCAGGACTCTGTAATCCTCCGAACAGATTCAGGTTTTTGCTTAAGGTACTGTCTCTGTTTCATTGCAATCAGGAGTTGATTCTGCCTTCCTTCTGTCCTCGCCGAAAAAAATGACAAGGAGAGTGAATTTCACTCTCTGGACCCCAGATGAGCGGTAAAGCTTTACATTAAAAGATCGGAGTCAATGTGCAAACCTTCTAGTTCATTCTCACTGCGGGTCAGAATATGGGCAAAAAGGCTAAGACTATAGCCAGATGGATCCATTCAACCATCACCACTGCCTACAGTCAAGCTGGAGTGCCTTTGCCTGAGCCAGTGAAAGCCCACTCAACCCGGGCTATGGCCACCTCGTGGGAGGACTTTAGAGAAGCTTCTCCAGCGGACTTGTGCAGGGCGACTACCTGGTCGTCTGTTCACACATTCACCAAGTTTTACAAACTGAATTTGACAATCTCGGCTGAGGCATCTTTTGGCCGCCGAGTTCTCTAGGCGGTGGTGGCCTCTTCAGGGCAATTACATTTGTCCCACCTGGGATGCCAGGAGTTGTACTGCTTTAGTTTATCCCATCAGTATGGAAGCCAGCTTAGGAGAGAGAGAAATAGAAATTTAAATACCTGTAAATTTTCTTTCTCAGACGGCTGGTCTCTGGGCTTCTTCCCTCCTAGAATGTACAAATGTGGCCAGTTGGCCCGAATGTTTGGATAATATTTCTCATTTTTGTTTCCAAGTTTCTGTAGTACTACCAGATTTGGACTGCTTTAGGAAGAACTGCTGTGCACAGGAAGTGGAGGGGAGGATATCCAAGCTGCAGAGTTTTGATTCCTGTCTGCATGATAGCATCAGGAGGTACAGCCCATCAGCATGGAAGCCCAGAGACCAGCCGTCGGAGAAAAAAAATATACAGGTATTTAAATGTCGTTTTATGAGGCTGTGTTGAATTTTGTAAATGTAGGCTCGTAAGTTTGGTAATATTCAATATTTTACCCCCAATTTTTTTTTTTTTAAACTTTCTTTTTATTAGTTTAGCTGTATATTGTACACAGTACACTACCATCATAGGTAGGCTTACTGAAAAAATACAGGCATTCCATTTTATGATTCACAACATTTCTACACTAAGGAGAAGAAGAACCCTATATACTGATACCACACGGGAGATTGCTAACAGAAAATTACCTTTCCCAAGATACATTTTTTATAAAGGCCTTTGCTGCCATGAGCAGGATTACCAACATGTTTTTTATTTTTTTTTTTATATTATAATTGCACCTATATATTTGGTGAAACAACCTCATGCAACATCATTAGTTACTGAAATCTGTAATACAGCATTGCTCCCCCAAACCAACAGCCCACTAAAGTTTTGCAACGTAAAACTTTAGAACAGGTATTATATGCAATATAACTTTAGTCTAAGCAATCGATCACTGAACAGCCTGCAGTTTGCAGCAGCTGTGTTTACCATGGGGCTTTAGTTCTTCATTGCGCATAACCGAAAGTTAAATGACGCCCTAACAAACAAACAAAAAAAAAAAAACAGTTCACAGGGTGAAAAAGAAAGGTCCTCTGCCTGTAGGACCGATATACTTGCTAGGGTTGCCATTTTAGACAACTGTGATCCAGTCCACCTTTCCCCTTCCCAACAAAATTTGTGAACGTTAACACCCAATTTGTTGCTGACAAAATAATGAAAAAAAATAAATAATGTTCCACGTGGCTAAAAATATTGGTAGTTGGCATTTAAAGGAAAGCAGTTGTTTGCAGGGGCTCCCGCCCCTGCAAACCTTACCCTTCGGTTTAGCTTTTCACAGAAAAGGTACGGTTTTCTTTCCTCGGGAAAGTAGTTTATCTCGAAAAGTCCACTACCCGGAAGTATGGCGGACTGTGGGGCGGCTCCATTAACTGTAAAGGTGTGGCGCTGCACCTTTACAGTTAATGGAGCTGACCCATAGTCTGCCATATTTCCGGGTAGTGGACTTTTCGTTATTAAACTACTTTCCGAGGAAAGAAAAACAGTGCTTTTCTGTGAAAAGCTAAACCAGAGGATAAGGGTTGCAGGGGCTCTGTCCCACCGCTTGCAAACAACTGCTTTCCTTTAAACACTCTTGACTTGATTCAATTCACTGCAAAACAACAGTGTCCCATGAGGTCTACGCACTGTCCCCAGAGTCGCTCTCAGGCTTGTCTTCCTTTGCCTGGAATTATTTTTCAATGCGATCCAGCAGCTTAGTAGCTTCCCAAGGGTTGACAAATTGATAAGACCTTTCTCTGTATGTTATTCTAAGGCTTACAGGCATCAAGAGCACATGTTGCACCCCCAGCTGTCTTAAGCAAATCTTTGACGCCATCAAAACTTTTCCGGCACTGTCTGGTGGCGTAGCTTAAGTCTGGGAATATATGGATTTTAGTTCCTTCCCATTCCATAGGGCCCTGACTCTTTGCGTGGTTGATTACTAAATCTTTATCCCGGACAGTCCCTACCACCGCAAGAAGAGTTCTGGGTGTAAGTTGATTAGTGACTCTGCGACTTCTCCCACTGTGAAGAGTGATTCTGTAAGCTTTTAGCGCCATAATTTCTTCATGTACCTGCACAGTTTGTTTAAAGAATGCGGTGAGAAAGCCCATGTAATCCTCTCCCTCAGTGTCTTCAGGTATCCCCAAGATACTCACATGAGTCGCTCTGGATATGTTTTCTAAGTTCTCCAAGCGCCTCCAAAGTACCATGTTTTCCTTCGTCAGTCCCATTGTGACCGTCATCGCTCGTTGCCGCAGATTTTGTTGCGATTTTAGTTTCTTCCTCAAGCAGGCTCATTTTGGTATCTAGGACCCTGAATTGTGCTGCAAAGTCCTCCATTTTTTGGTCCAACTTCTGGATTGCTTTTAAAAGTTCTGTGTTTGATGGCTGGGGAGATGAATCGTCACCTGCCCCCACACTCATATCCTTGCTGGTGCCCGTTTTGGGATGTTTTGCCCGGGCTCCCTATCCTCTAGCTGACACTTTGTTACTTCTGCCCACTTCTTTGAAATGCCAGTTGATATTGTTTGCAAACTTAAGTCATTGGAATCGGCAAGAGTTCTGATCTCAAATTCTGTCTATTGCTTAGTCCATTCCGAAGTTTATTTTTATTTAATTTGAAAACTAGGCTGTTTTTAGTGGTTCTCTGCCAGATCACTCCTATGAGCTTGGCTGCTTTACCCCAAATTTTCAACATAGCCATTTCTTTACAGCATCTCACGAATGTGTGACTGCTGTAATCTTTCAACTCCTACCCAAAATGTGTTTTTGTATCCCGGAAGGTGATTTTGCAGTCCCTGCGTAAAATCACCTTTATTTATTTGTTTTTGTTGACCAGGTAGGTGCACTAGACATAGGCATGACCCAGGAGAGTACAGAGCAAAAAAAGTACAACTACAAAGTGAGTGGAAACTCAGTTTCAACTAGTAACCGTAAAGAACACTAAAATCAAGAAAACAATCTATACTGCAGTAAGTGAGATACAAATAAGGAAAAGTATTTAACATCCTTCAGTGAACAATTTATACAGAAACAAGACAGCGCACTTAGATAAACAAATACTAAAATAAAATTATGGCTAACAAGGCCAAAAGTGCATAAAAACTAGGACAGTTGCCGGCTAGTATTGGATGTGAGGTTATCACTGGGGATTGAAACAAGTACAACGGTTAGCAGCAGCAAGATAATTGCATCGTACACATTTAAAAATGATATGGGGGGGGCGCTCTGGAGCCCGAGCTAACTGGAAGCAGCTTTAATAAGCTCCTACAAAATTCAATTTAAATCTGTTAAAATTGGCAGTTTTGCTTCGGTTTTTCTTTCGATTGAGGTCTTTAACAGAAAAAGGAACATTTTCTTAAGCAGGATGGGCAATCCTAAACGAGATAAAACCTCAGGAGGTCCTGAAAAAAACAAGGGTTCTAGCGCTGCTCAAACTACGCGATTAGCCGCAGCTGAGGCCTTCTCCCCCACTGACAGGGGATCCGAAGAAACATTGAACTCACTGGGAATTAAATTACAAAAGCTGATCCTGTCAGTGTCGGATCTTTCCCAGAAGGTGGATAGTTTTAATGGAAGAGTACTTATATTAGAGACAGCGATGGATTCATTGAAAGGGGAGTTTCAAGAAGTCCGGAGACAAGCCGAGGTTGCTAGTGGTGCGACCTCCCTCATGACTACCGAAGCACAACATTTGAGAACTCGCCTGGAGTCATTAGAGAATCAGATCCGCTCAGCCAATCTACGTCTGCTAGGGCTACCAGAGGGCTCAGGGGGGGATCACCCTATCCTATTTGTGAAAGAATGGCTAACGGAAAAGCTTGTGCAGGAAGGATCGGAACCTATCGTAGAAATCCAGAAAGTCTATAGAGTTACTCCAAGAGGAAGACAACATGGAGTGGAACCACGCACTTTGTTGGTGGTAACAGCGAGGGCAGGAGTCCGGGATCGAATTCTGCAGCTGGCCCGGAGGGCAGGTCCCCTGATGTACGACGACAAGCAGGTCTATATTTTTCCTGATGTCAGTTATGCAACTCGCCAACGTAGGAAGAAATTCGATGGCATTCGCAGTGTTCTCAGAGAGGCAGGAGTCTCGCATACCATTATTTTCCCAGCACATCTGAGGATCACTTTTGAAAATAAAACTTGCATATTTCCGGACCCTGCAGATGCCGGTAAGTGGGTAGCAGAAATGGCTCCTAAAAGAGACCTTACTGAGGAGAATGATCTCGAGGAGGCGGGAGTGGGAACCTGAGCTGATCGCTTATCGTTGAAATGACTGTATTTAGGGTATGAGAACTGCCTAATACCAATATCTGAATATCAGTTTGCAAATTTATGTTTTAGAGATTCCTGTCATCTGTAGCTTATGAAAAGGAGCAGATAACTATTGTACCTCACTTTGTATCAAAAGTTTGCATCCAGGTATATATGGAGAGATTGTTAACACTTAGGGTTTTTTCATGGCATTGCAAGGTCCCACTGGGACAAGCTAACTTTTCGTTCAAGGGATATTGCTGGACAATTATTATTTTAGGAGCCTGCCATGAAGCTCTTGGACTTGAAAACACAGCAACTTATTGAGACTTTTATTCTTATTTCTTAGTATTAACATAATGATTCCCCCCAATGTGGTATATCTATATAGTGGATGCACTTATAACTGTTATTAATGGGCTAACTGCCCTATTTGTTATTTCTCTGGTGGACTGTTCACTGTATGCATTTCCATGAATCTATATGTATGGAAAATATTATAAAAATAAAGTATTAAAAAAAAAAAAAAAAAAAATGATATGGGTGGGGGAGAGACCTTTAGGCCAGGAGATGAAAAGTTTCTCTGCCCTTAATGAGGCAGGGTCATAACAAGGCTATGTTGAAAATTTGGAGTTAAAATATTAAAAAACAAATTTGTGAGTCTATGTTACATTTTGCGAACGCAGGCTTGTAACTGTGGTAGTTTTCAGTATTTTTACCCCAAATTCCTTGGCTGCAGCCCTATTGTCTCAGGCCAGATTTTGTTATATTATTGTATTGTATTATTCAACAGGCTTTCCTCGATGCATGCAGGTTTTTTCTGCCCACTGACAGTAAAATGTATAATCTTTCCTGTTTTTACTTCGTCATCTCATTTTCATTTAACTGTTGGCCCATAGTCAATACCGTCATTCCCACCTTGCTTTTCCTTCCACACAAACACACTTGTTTCCCACCTACCTGCATGCTTTCTCTAGCCAGAGTGCACACACATGCTCATTCCCTTCCTTCTGCAGTACCATCTCTGCACACATGCCTGTTTCCAACCTGCTCATAAATGCCCTTGAGACCACATACGCTCATCCCTTTCCTGCCTGCCTATGTGGGCATATGTCTGCCAGCTGCTCTCAAACTGCATCACCTGCCCAAGTACATACTAGCATGCCACAGTGCTTAATAACTTACTAGCCTGCCTACTACCTTGACGGCTTTCCACTGGCCCCATAGCTTGCCAGTCTAGCTTTGAACGCTACCATATTAATAACAAAAGATGATCTTCATCCCATTGTCCCTTCTCAACTTCCCCCACCACCCTCCATAGTCTGGAACTCCTGCCTCTAACTGTGCTCCTGAAAGATAAGAGGAGCACTGATAACTGAAGTTTCTACAAAGAAAATGTGCTCCTGCAATCACTGACCGTGCTCAGAGCACAGAGCACAGCCTTAATGCTATCCCTGTAAACTGGGTTTGGAACTGGTTGAGGGATAGAACATAGAGAATGGTGGTAAATGGCACTCAACCCGAGGAAATGAGGATGACCAGCAGGGTGTTGCAGGGATCAGTTCTGGGGCCAGTCTTATTCAGTGTCTTCATAAGTGACACTGTGGAGGGGCTGGAAGAAAAGGTATGCCTCTTTGACACCAAGATCTGCAACAGGGTAGACACTTTGGGAGGGGTGGGAAATTGAGGAGGAACCTAGGTAAACTAGAGGAATTGTCAAGCATGAAGCAACTAAGATTCAGTGCAAAATCATGCATTTGGGGGCACAGGAGCCCAGGGGATGCTTTCCTGATGGGAGGAGAGAGATACTGAAGGCCACCAAACAGGACAGGGATCTGGGAGTAATCGTATCAGAAGACCTAAAGGTGGCCAAACAATGTGCTAGGCTGTGGAAGAGCCAGTGGGGTACTGGGGTACAGGGAGAGGTAACACCAGCAGAAGGAAGGAGGTGGTGATGCCTGCTCAAATCATTAGTGAGACTTCATCTGGGGTACTGTGTCAAGTTCTGGAGGCCACATCTCTGTATGTACATAAACAGGATAGAGGCAGTTCAGAGAAGGGCAGTAAAATGGTGGGGCCTGCACCATAAGTCTCATGAGGAGAGACATCAGGACCTCAATATGTGTACCCTGGAGAGAGGAGGGGAAAGGGAGTGGGGATATGATACAGACTTTCAAACATCTCAAGGGTATAAATAAAGTACAGGAGGGCAGCATCTTTCAGAAAAAAGATACTCTAGAACAAAGGGCCATGATATGAAGCTGAAAGGAGGTAGACTAAGGGATATCATGAGGACGTATTTCTTCACAGAAAGGGTAGTGGATGCATGGAACAGCCTCCAAGTGGATGTGGTGGGGGCAGATTTGGTAGGGGAATTGAAAAATGCATGGGATAGGCATAGGGGAACCCTAGTGATAGGAAAGAGATCTAAGCTGGAGATCAAATAGGGTCTGTGTTTTTTGCAGCAGGTAGGAAAAATGAGCAGACTAGGTGGGCCTAGTGGTCCTTATCTGCCGTCAGTTTCTATGTTTTTATTTTTTAATTTTGAAAGTCGGATTTACAGCCTTTGAGTCAGGGGCTCATTTACAAAGGCACCTTGTCGCAGGGAGGGTAGACATGGTTACAGTGTGAGATACAACTGTGGTAACATACAGGTGCAATACAGATAACAAAAGAACACAATATAACAGTGGTTTACGGAATAAAGTTACGTGCAGTAAATAGCAATCATATAAAGTATAACAATAGTAGAAGTCACAACCCTGGTCATACCAGGGAAATACCTATGTGGTAGGGTGGGGGGGCAGGGGTGAGGAAAAGGGGGGGAGAAGGGGAGCAGTCTAACGGACATTGTCAAGGCTATGGGTCAGAAATGGGAGGACCCCAACATTAGGTTGATTAAGGCAACTACAGCTTGGGAGAGGTGGTTACGGAGAGCGACTTTAAAGAGACCAATTTTGGTAGACTTAGTAACAGAGGGCGGGAGGGAGTTGAACCATGTGGGGGGGTCCAGTAGTGGAAGGACCTTTGGGCTAGGGAGGTCTTGGTTTGGAGCACCAGAAAGGTAACCTTAAATGAGCTACAGGTGGCAACAGATGGGGATGCAAGCCTCAGGGACGGTGACCTTTACGGGGGGGTCCAGCAGGAATTTTTGGCAAGTAAGCAGGTTTGTAGTGCAGGCGCCTCCAAGGTGAGCAGGTTACGGTGGAATAGAGCAGGCAAGTATGGGTGCGAGGGATGTGGTCAGGAGCCTGCAGGCCTTGTTTATCGAGGTCTGATTCTGGTGAGGGCGGGTGTTGTCGGCCGCAGCGTACATATGAGACCGAGTCCACTAGGGACAGGATGGAGGAGTTGATGGACAGCCTGAGGGCGGTTTTGGGGAGGCAATCTCTGTGGTGATAGAGAAGGCCAATCCGAGAGTTTATGGCTGAGGACAGGGTATTGATGTGGGTGGGGAATGTAAGAGCCAAGTCGAAGTTGATGCCCAGGTACTTGTAGGACGACATCTGCTCGAGACTGTGAGCATTACTAGGGAGAATACAGAGGGGGGCATTTTTGGCCTTATTCTAGTGATGCGAAAAAAGCATAGATTTGTTTTTTTTTTTTTTTTTTAGGTTAATGACCAGCCGGTGGTCAAGGAACCATTTTTCGGCTTGGTTGAATGTGTGCTGCAAGGATTCCTGTGTAGATACGGGGTCAGGGTGGGAGGCAAGGAGAACCGCATCATTGGCATAGAGTAGCACATTGCCCGAGCAGGAACTGGGGAGCGTGTTGAGAAATAGGGAGGCAGTATAGTACAGTGGTTTAGGGCTCTCAGCTGCAAATCTGGTGACATCCAGCAGACCAGACCTGGGTTTGAATCCCACAGCTTCCACTTGCATATTGTGTGACCCTGACCAAGTCACTTAACTTCCCTGTGCTTCCAGGTCGCTTCTGTAAAAAAGCTTTCAGCTTAGTGTGCGACTCCTGGTTAAACTAAAAAAAAAAAAAAACCTTCCCTAGTCAAGACAGAGAACTAGGGGTTTATCTACACTAGTTCTAGTCCAACTGCAGTAGGCCCATGGCTAGTAAAACAATGTTAAAATTGACCTGTGTGTGTGTGTGTGTGTGTGTGTGTATGTATGTATATGTGTGTGTATATATATATATATATGTATATCTGCATGTATGTGTGTGTGTGTGTATGTATATATATATATATATATATATATATACACACACACATATATTCTGTTTTTATATTTATTGTATTACTGTTTGTTTGCTTGTTGTCTATATGGTTCTTAGAGCTTTGAATAGGTGCCTAACAAATAAATTTGCTGTGCCTTGCCTTAGAAACCCACACAGAGTGGTTGGGGACACATTGGTACCATTTACAGTACTAGGACAGTTATGTTTGTCAGTGGCCCCAGGGAACAGTGTGTAGGACACGCTTATATATGCAGGACACTTTAAACACTTAAGTAAAGCCCCTGCAGCACAGAGCCCCACCTGTAAGCCAGTTTAAACCCCAAGTACAGTATTCCTAGTAGTTAGCATGACCCTTGCAACCAGAACCTAGCATAAGTCCGGCTCCCCTTACGACGTGCAGGAGAAAAGCCAGACCTCACCCCCACAACTAACACACCAAAATCTGTCCAATGGAAAATCATATACACAAATGCCCGCAGTCTGGGAAACCAGATCCCAGACCTGGCGGCAACAGTGACAGAGGGTAAACTGGACACAGTAGCCATTAGCGAGGCATGGTTCACCAGTAACCACACTTGGGAGACTATTGTACCCAGCTATGTACTGTTTAGAAGAGACAGAGGTGGAAAAAAAAAAGGGGGGGGAACTATCCTGGATCTAGTACTGACAAACAGGGAAAGGATCACAGATCTCCAAGTAGAAGGTCACCTGGGGCCTAGTGACCATCACATGGTATGGTTCAGTTTGGCTACCAAGTCATCCCATTCCAAGGCAAAAATATGGGACTTCAGAGGAGCTAACGTTGATAAGATAGCCAACAGAGTTAAGCTAGCCCTGGCAAGAAGAAATACAGGTGAAGGGGTACAGGCAAAGTGGGCAAGCATCAAGGTTGCAATACTTGAAGCAGTATCTCATTGTGTTAGGGAGAAAAGCAAGAGCAAAAGAAGGAGAAAACCACTTTGGTTCTCAAAAACAGTAGCAGAAAAGGTCAGAGCCAAAAGGTTGGCCTTCAGGAAATATAAAGGAATGTAGCCGGACGAATATGGAGGAGGCATACCAAACTTCCCTAGAGGAGCAGGGAAGGCAGTAAGATAGGCAAAGGCCCAAACCAAGGAAACACTAGCACGAACAGTAAAAGAAGGGCACAAGACTTTCTGTAGATACATTAGTGAAAGGAGAAAGTCCAGAGGGGGTGTTGCTAAGATCAAAGAGGATAAGGGGGAGTGTGTGGAGGAGGACCAAGGAAAAGCATCTATCCTAAATGGATACTTCTACTCAGTATTTACTGAGGAGAAGAAGGTAGGGTAAGGCCCACAGCTCAGCATCGTGGACACAGGGTGGGGGGAAGGAGGTGTGCACAAGTCCCTTCACAAAAGAAAGGGTCCTACAAGAGCTCTGTAAGCTCAGGGTAGAGAAGGCAATGGGACCTGATGGCATACATCCCAGGGTACTAAAAGAGCTAAGGGTGGAACTAGCAGAGCAATTAGCAGAACTGCTTCATAAGTCTCTGAGCACAGGCGTGGTCCCAGAAGACTGGAGAAGGGCTCATGTGATCCCGGTCCACAAGAGTGGCGGCAGGGAACTACAGACCCGTCAGTCTTACCTCAGTCGTAGGCAAGATTAAGGAGGCACTCCTTAGGGAAAGGATATTGCAACACCTGGAATCCATAGGAGCACAAGATCCAAGACAGCATGGGTTTACAACAGGAAGGTCCTGTCAGACTAATTAGATTTCTTTGACTGGGTAACCAGAGTGGTGGACCAAGGGGTTGCAGTTGATGTCACCTACCTTGACTTCAGTAAAGCTTTTAGTACTGTTCCACATAGAAGATTGATTAATAAACTGGGTAGGCTCTGGGTAGGTCAGAAGTTGGTCAACTAGTGGCAAACTGGTTAATGGGCAGAAAACAGAGTGGTGGTAAACGGTATACAGTTAGAAGAGATGCAAGTCGCAAGTGGGGTACCTCGAGGATCAGTCCTGGGACCAGTCCTCATCAGTATCTTCATCAGTGACATTGCAGATGGACTAGAGGGTAAGGTTTGCCTGTTTACAGATGACACCAAGATCTGTAACAGAGTAGATGATCCAGATGGGGTGGGCAGAATGAGAAGAGATCTGGAAAAACTGGCAAAATGGTCTGAAGAGTTGCAACTGGGGTTTAACGCAAAGAAGTGCAAGATTACATTGGGGAGCGGAGAAAAACTAAGGGCCATCTCAGCAGATTGAGATCAGAAGGAGGGTGGGTGGAAGAGGCGAGGGACCAGGCAGAGGTATTTAACAAGTACTTTGCCTCTGTGTTCGCTAGGGAGGGGGATGGGATATCTACAAAGCAAGGCATGAAGGGGATAGAAGCGGCAGGGAGTGGGATCAGGGGAGCAACAGAAATGGAGTGAGAGGGAGGGAAAGGTACCCCAGGGGTGTCACATCTGGATAAGGATAAAAAGACCAGTAAGGGGGAGTGGACGGATGATGCTATCTCCACCAAAAGGGTGTGGTTAGCCCTCAAGGCCCTAAAGAAAAACAAATCTCCAGGGCTGGATGGCATTCATCCCAGAGTACTATGGGAACTGGCGGACATACTGGCTGCACCCCTGGCGGAGCTTTTCAGCAGGTCACTTGAGACAGGGAGGGTACCTAGTGATTGGCGAGAGGCACATGTGGTACCAATCCATAAAGGGGGGAACAGGAAGTACCAGGTAACTATAGACCCATCAGTTTGACCTGTGGTGGGAAAATTAATGAAGAGTATACTAAAGGAACGATTGGGGTGTACTTGGAGGAGGTGGGAGGTCTGGATAGTCGGCAACATGGGTTTGTGCCAGGTAGATCATGTCAAACCAACCTTGTGGAGTTCTATGAATGGGTAACATCAGAACTGGACAGGGGTAAGCCTGTGGATGTATTATTCTTGGACTTCAGCAAGGCGTTGACTCTGTCCCCACAATGGTCTGGTGGAGAAACTGATGGGGTTAGGAGTAGGCCCTTTGATGGTCAGATGGATTGAAAACTGGCTAGCTGGACGCACTCAGAGAGTAGTGGTCTGTGGGGAGCTCTCAAACCCTAGAGAGGTTGGTAGTGGGGTACCACAGGGCACGGTCCTGGGTCCGATCCTGTTTAATGCATACATATCGGACATCAGGGAGGGTATAGGGTGTGAAATGAGTCTCTTCATGATGACTCCAAGATGGGAGCAGTAGTTGAGAGAGAAGAGGGGAGGGTGGCCCTGCAAGGGGACCTGGACACCCTGGAAAGCTGGGCTCACACATGGAAATTAAATTTCAATATCACCAAGTGCAAGGTGTTGCATCTTGGTCGGGGAAACCCTAAACACAGGTACACCCTGGGAGGGAGGCTGGAGGCCTCAATAGGGGAAAAAGACCTAGGGTCATGGTGGATACATGTATGAATAACTCTGAGCAGTGCAGGAGAGCAGCTAGCAAGGCAAACAGGATGTTGGGATGCATTGTAGGGGATCACCTCTAGGAGCAAGGAAGTGATTCTGCCGCTGTACAATGGACTGGTTAGACCACACCTTGAGTACTGTGTACAGTACTGGAGACCACATTTGAAGAGGGACATACAGCTCCTGGAGAGGGTACAGAGGAGGGCAACAAAGATGATACGAGGGCTAGGGGATTTGACTTATGAGGACAGACTTGAGGAGCTCTGCCTGTTTTCATTGGAGGAGAGGAGAGATGGGGGGACATGATTGTGGTCTTCAAGTACCTCAAGGGAATAAATAGGGTAAACATGGAGGGATCTTTAGGCTAAAGCAGGGAGGTATCACCAGAGGGCATGGTTTGAAGTTGGAAGGTGGAAGGGTGAGGGGAAAAGAGGAGGAGGTTTTCACCGAGAGGGTGGTGGACCCTTGGAATGCACTGCCTGGTGAGCTGGTTCAAAGATCCACAGTGGAGGGCTTCAAGAGAGGGTGGGACAGACACAGAAAGTGGATGCATCAGATGATGGCCTGTCCCGGGGGGGTGGGGATGGATGATAGGGGTTTCTAGAGAACAAGGGATGGGAGGGTCTCGGCACCCAACTAAGGATCTAGGTTCGAGCAGACTCGATAGACCGTAAGGCCTAATCTGCTGGCAAATTGTATGTTAGTATGTTAGTATTATGCACATAGGGAAGAGAAACACAGAAGCTACCTATGGGTTGAGGGGAGTTGCTGGCAATCACAAGGGAAGAAAGAGACTTGGGCATCATCATCACAGATGACCTGAAATCATCCCAACAGACCAATAAAGCAATAGGTAAGGCTAGTGGGATGTTGGTGTGTATAAGTAGGGGTATCACAAGTTGTAAGAGGGAAGTAATAATCCCTCTTTACAAGACATTGTTTAGGCCCCATCTGGAGTACTGCATGCAGTACTGGAGGCCACACCTGCACAAGGACATAAACAAAATGGAGGCAGTCCAGAGAAGGGCAACCAAAATGGTACAGGGATGGCATCAGAAAACATATGAGGACAGGTTAACGGAGCTCAGTATGTATACCATACAGCAAAGGGGAGAGAGGTGATATGATCGAAACATTAGCATTCAAACATCTTAAGGGCATTAACAAGATGAGTCTTAACATGTTTTAATATAAGAAAAATAGGACAAGAGGACACAGCATGAGATTAGAGGGAGGCCGATTAAGGGGTAATGTGAGGAAATTCTTTTTCACAGAAAGGGTGGTGGATGCATGGAACGGCCTACCTTAGTTAGTGGTGGCTATGAATACAGTGCAGGGCTTCAAACAGGCATGGGATAGGCATAAGAGAGCAGTACAGATGAGGATGAATAAATAGGCCATGGACAGAGTAAAGTCCTATGGCACATTCATAAGGTAGAAAAAATGGGCAGACTGGATGGGCCTTCTGGTCCTTATCTGCTGTCAACTTCTATGTCTGTGTTTCTTAGTCTCCTCTAAGCTCAAGAGAGGGCTACTTTAAGAAAAAAAAAAAAAAAAAGTTTCTAGGAACGTGGATAAGTGTACTTATCCACACTTCTGGCAGTGTCCTTTCCCTTTTAAGGCTTGCCGGAAAGTCTTCAGGCTGGCTTCTTCCACTCACCTGAGTGGACCAGTGTATGCCGTTTTACACGGACACTTTGGTGTAAGATAATTTTGTCCAACAAAACCAATGTCTGCAGTTGCCGGCAGGTGGCGTCGTGACCTAAGAGTTCATAACAGCAACACACTTATGCACGGAATGCCACAGCAATGGAGCCTCCTCAACCTCAGAGTCTTTACCCTCTCTCTTTTTCTTTGAGGGTTCTGGTTGGAGTGCCACTCGGACCATAGCTGCCTTTTGCTGTGCAGTAGGTTTAATATCGACTTGGGTATAGAAAGACGGACTGGCAGGTCTCTAGTGCTCATTTTTGGCAGAGCATCAATCGCTTTCAGGGGCTCGATTTTGCGAGAGTGGAATTCCTGTGCGCTTTGACATTTTAGTTACAGCACACAGCTCACAGTAGAATAAGACACAGCAAATGGAGATCTCTGGCAGAAAACGTCACCTTACAAGTGCAGGTGATTATCTAATTAGTGAGTGTTAAACAAGGTGTCAGTGTCAACAACTGCAGTCAGTGTTCTTAATTGCCCGCTCCAGATGTCCGTGGTTGCCAGTATGTAATGTCTGCATTGAAAGGCACACGAGTTAAGTTTAGTATGGGCTTGGTTTGGGTTTTGAAAACTGTCTGCCTTTGCTGATTGTTCCCTAACTCCTAGCAAGTTCAGGTTTATTACAAGAGAACAAAATTACAAAAATCTATAGCAGCAGAAATCAGAACAATAGAAAAAGTTAAACGGAAATTTACACAACTGCATAGGACACCCCACAGAAATAGCAATGTCACTGTACCAACATCATCAGAGAGCCCCCACAGAAATAATAATTGCACTGATAATTTAATTACAAATTCAAACGCAATGTCACACAACTGCATCAGAGCACCCGGGGATGTTGAGCGCCCCCACAGAAACAATAATTGCACTAATTTTTTTAACGGCAAAGTCAATAGAAACATTGTGATATTATTGTTTCTGTGAGGTTCTCTACCCCACCCATAGTCTGATGAAGTTGTGTGATACTGAGCTTGCTTGACTTAATTGTTAAAGTCTTTGTGTTTGTTTATTTATTTTTATTTTATTTAAACAGCAGTTTGGAAAACCTTTGAGCCATAGGCTCATTTACAAAAGTACCTTGTCACAGTAAGACAAACCAAAATACACAGTATAGCAGTACAACACATAAGTATAACAGTAAAATTAAGACATAGATACAAACAAGCTGGTACAGGTAGGATGGATGCAAACAATACCAGAGTTATGTTGTCCTTAGCAGCTTAGTAATAAGCTTTGTCATAAGTACTGAGTACGGCTTTGACTAGTGGCAGTTACAGCATCGGGTGTTAATAAGGTGGTTACATAAGGAAGTTTTGAAGCACGATATAGTTGGAGCTTCGGAGATGGAGGGGGGCAGTGTGTTGAACCAGGAGGGGGCCCTAAAGCTGAAGGCTCTTTGGCCGTGAGAGGTCCTAGCTCTAGGGATAACAAGAGAGGTTTTCCCAGAGGTCTGGTATGAACTAGTGGGACAGAGGCGGGCGTATGGTGGTGGTCAATCCTGGTGGGAAAGCCCAAGGAGGGTCTTTTTTGTAAGGGTACAGGTAAGATATTTGAGGCGCTCGTCGAGATCAAGTACCAGCGCTTTAGCATACAGTAGACAGGTGTGTGTCATCCTAGGTGCTCCAGTAATTAACCTGCAGGCCTTATTCAGAGTAGTGCGAATTTTATGGAGTGCGGTCTGATCAGCAGCACCATACACCGGCAGTCCATAGTCCACTAGGGACAGGATAGAGGAGGTGACTGCGAGTCGAAGAGCCTCCGGGGGGAGGCAGTGTTTATACCGATGTAAGATGCCCA
The DNA here is from genome assembly GCA_016271365.2 of Neoceratodus forsteri. Lineage (NCBI taxonomy): Eukaryota > Metazoa > Chordata > Ceratodontiformes > Ceratodontidae > Neoceratodus > Neoceratodus forsteri. The sequence continues at coordinate 19,229,971 of JADMNL010000039.1, read as the reverse complement.
ATTGGATATTAGTGGCAGTGGCTAGGGCAGCGATGTGTCCATGGAAGGAGAGGGAGGGGTCAAAATGGATCCCTAGGTATTTATAGGAGCAAACTTGTTCGAGTGGGAATGAGGACCCAGTGTGAATGAGGAGTTTGAAGTTGCAGGACTTGTTTTGGTTGACAAAGTCTTATCTCACACTGCACATTATGCACTATCAGGCCTGCATTTCTGGCATATCGTCAGCTTAGTTGCCTTGCTGTATCGTGCATCTAGTGCATAAGCTAAATATTTTGCTCACTGTAATACAACAAATGTTATTGTAAACCTTGCACATGCATGATGCCCTATGCACTGTATCAAAATATTTTGCTCACTGCAATACAACAAATGTTACTGTAAACCTTGCACATGCATGATGCACTATACACTGTATATAATGTGTATGTATATTGTATAGTGGAATGCTATTATGCATGAAATTCCATTCCTGAAATATGCTTGTTCTGCTGCAGTAGTGATGTCATTATATTATAATAACTGGCTTCCCCTTTCTCCCATAGGGAAACCATGGTGTAATTTGCCATTATAAAGAAGCGTTTATAACGCCAAACATGCGCACGGTTTCCCTTGCTGTGCGCATGCCCACGGAGCAGCACGACTGTTCCTGACCGCTTGCCGCTTCTGTGTTCCCAAAAACAGCACACTCAGGCAGAGGTAAGCCATTTTTAAAAGACAGGGACGGATTCCCATTTCGGCACCACACTAACACTAAGCCGAACCCGTGGTTTGCACTACAAGGTCTTTATTTCATATATAATTGCTGAGGCAAAAAGAGAAACCAGCAATTATAAAATAAAATATGGGTTAGTGTTTAAACTAAGTTTACACACCTGCCCTCAGGGTTAGATGCGGACATAAACCCCTCAAGGCTTCACTGTCTGGGTTTATGAGCATCTAACCCTGAGTGTGTAAACTCACATTACACACTAAACCCATACTTTATCCTCTATGTTCTGCTGCAGTAGTGATGTCACTACTGCAGCAAAACCACTTGGAATCCTAGCACAATGTTACTTTCCTCCATTTAACTCTGTGGTGACAGTATTCTAGAACCTCTAGAGACTTTTCAAGTCAATTTCATTATGAAAAAGAGAAAAAACCCACAAAGCACACATTTCACATAGCACTACTATACACTATAAAAATGCAGGATGAGCAACTTTATGCACAACCTGTGTGTTAGGGGTTCTGCTTCCCATGGACCTCTAGAGCTTCCCTCTCCAGATCTGAGGGACTCAGAACCCCTCTGTGGCAGAACACAGTGGTTGCGCATAGTTGCCTATCCAGTATTCTCTATATTGTACTACACTGGTGTTTCTCCTATATGTCTCATATGTATTTTCCTATGACGTGGAGCCTTTGGAAATGAGTGACTCAAAAGTTGTAAATTCCGAAATGTGAAATAAATAAATAAACCTGCAATAATTCTTTCTGTGCGTGTCCCCCCGATTTTCGAATAGCTGCTACCAGTTTTGTAATTCCTGCTGTATTCTTATCGCTTGATACTGGCGTTTTCACGAGATTGTGGGATGTAACTGATGCCTAATTAGACTTACAAATCAGACATTTGCCCTCGCCGAGCAGCCACGAGCGCTGAACGCGCTACCGTAATTCCCTTAGTAGGCGCAACACGGGACGTACACAATCACCGTCTATCATAATATAAATACAAACGAAGTATTACAACTGGGCCGCTTAAGCACATTTTTACTGGGACATGTGGGCTATCTGGCACTGTCCTGGAGCCACCTATACCAGGACCTGGCAGCAATGTTCGTGGGAAGCGGGACAATACACCAACTCGAGCAGCTGGTACCCTGTTGCATGCATACCTCTCAAGTGTCCCTTATTACGAGGGACATCATTCATTTTGCCCCTTCAAATTGCTTTGTCCCTCATGGGAAAAGGTGCTGCCCACACAGTGAATGTGCTGTAAATTCAGACTTTAAAGCAGAAACTCTTAATATTCTAAAGTACTAAATCCAAAATAAACTTTCTACAAGTAAATACTATGGTTTTCACAGTGTTCTGAGCTTGTCGTCCATGTTTTAGGATGTGTCCCTCATCCAGAGGGTCTGTGGCTCTAATTTTGAGTGTCCAAAATGTACATGTCCCTCATTTCAGTGAAAAAGATTGAGAGGCATGGCTGCTTGAGGTCGAAGGAACGTGCTGGCTGGCCGCTCCCCAAGCTCCCAAGTGCAGTTCGGAGATGACTGGGAGGAGCACAACAAATGCGTCATTTAGTGGCACTGAATTGGTGTTGCGGTGCCGAGACTGGTTCCCAGCCCTGATGTGCAGTTGTAGGGACCAGGACAACATTAAGTTGGTAGACAAAGTTTTGCTGGACTCGAGAAAAGTCAGCGCTGTCATGTGGCAAACCCCATGAATTCGTGCGGTAATCCCCTCGGACATGGCATTTTGCCAGCCACAACATGGCGCAGACCAACAAATGCTGCCACTCTAATCCCAGCATTCTGATTCTGTGCTTCTATCCTTCCAACTGAATCACCAAGGCAGGATTGCTCGGCTGCCCATTGTCCAATGAGTAGGGGTGGGCGGGGTGATAGGTGGAGTCAGCGTGCTAGACTGTGTTTATGTTTTGGTTGGTAAATGCTAGAAGGGAGGAGAGCGAACGATTACGTGGGGTGCGCGCGCAGTGGCGCTGGAAAGTTTTGCGCAAGGCGAGAAGTGCGAGGAGTTTGGGAGGGTGCGCGCGGTGCGGCCGAACCGCTGGGGATAGTTCGGAGCCCCTGGGATCACTGGGCGCTCCGCCGCCGGGACTGGTGAGAGTCAGGCCGATACTCAGAGGTGAGTTGTGTTTCTCAGATGACTTGTGTGACAAAAACAGGCTAGAACTGTGCCGGGGTTTAGCGAAGAACATCATACGTTGGGGGCTGTACAGCCCCATTTCTTAACGACTGGGGAAAAACTTCATGCAAGCTAGGGCCACGCAGTTCTAATTCCTTAATACCAAAACAAGTGGACGACTCCCTCACGAGCGTCTCCCGGTCTCCGTGTTTCGGCTGCTAGGACCTACTCATTTGTGTTGATTTCTAGTCTCTGGATTAGCAAGTTATTGTCTAAAATGTATTGCCCATGGGGTGATTGCCTTTACCCAGTTGGTGGGTAACCTAAATCTGCGGGGCTGGGGCATTGTCTTTACCCAGCTGGTGGGTAAGCAAAATCTGTGAGGCTGGGGGCATTGCCTTTACCCAGTTGGTGGGTAACCAAAATCTCTGGGGCATTGCCTTTACCCTGTTACTAACATGCCAACAGAATAGGCCTAGCGGTCTTTTCGTGTCTGCTCGTTTGGCTAGCTCCCCACCCTGGCAGCTGACCTTGCCCCCCTTGGGCTCTCCCTTTCCAACCCAGCGTATTCCCCTGCTTTGGACTTTACTTCCACAGCCCTTCCTCTGTACCTGCCCCACCCCTCTTGAACCCCTCCACAGTCCTGCCTCCATCAGCCCCTGGGCAGTGCCCACCCTCTCCTTCGAGCACCCTGATTTCGCCTCTCCTATTTATCCCTTCATTTACTTGAAGACCTCTGTCACGTTCCTCCTGGCCCGTGTCTCTTCCAGTGTGTACATATTTAGCTCTTCGAGCCTCTCCTCTCGACCCTCTCCCAGAGTTCGGTGTCCCTCTTAAGTGTGGCCTCCAAAACTGCACGCAGTACTCGTGGTGCGGCCTCACCAAGCAGTTATACAGAGGGAGTATCACTTCCCTCCTTTTGGAGGTGATCTCCCTAGCGATTCATCCCAGCATCCTATTGGCCTTGGCCGCTGCCCTCCTGTAAGTTTCCTGAGTTGTTCATCTTGACATCTGCCGCAACCCCCAGGTCCCTCTCAGCCATCGAGACTTGTAGCATTCCCCCCCCCCACAAAGGGTGTACACTTGTCCCGGGTTTTTGACTCCCAGGTGCAGTACCCTACATTGAACCTCAGTTTCTGCTTTCTCGATCACTTTTCCAGACCTCCAGGTCCCCATAGGACCACCTCCCTCATCCACCACTGCCCCAGCTTTGAGTCATCTGCAAGAGACTCGTCTCCTCCTGATACCCTTCCTTATGTCAGAGTCGTAGATGTTGAACAGGAGGGACCCAGAGACCCGATCCCTGAGGGACCCTGCTAATGACCCTCCTTGGAGATGAGACTAACCCCCAACACCACCTCTTGGGTCCAGTCTTGGAGCCAGTTCCCTATCCATCTGATCATCTGTTTCCCCATTTCCCCAGCTTATCCAACAGGCCCCGTGATGAACCGAGGTCAAACGCCTTGCTGAAGTCAAGAAAGAGGACGTCCACTGGCCTACCAGGTCCAAGGCACTCATCACGCAGTCATAGAACTCACAAGGTTTGTCTGACAAGAGTTTCCGGGGCGAAGCCATGCTGTCTGTCGCCCAGGCACCTTGACTTTTTCTAGTCCCCCAGCCTCCCTCTTGACAATACTCCTCCATCACCTGCCCACCATTGATGTCAGGCTAACGGGCTTGTAGTTCCCTGCCCCATCTCTTGATCCACCCTTGTGGATAGGCACTACATGCACCACCTTCCAGTCTTGGGGCACTCCTTCGTTCTCAGAGAGTTGGTGGGTAACCAAAATCGGTGGGGGCTGAGGGCATTGTCTTTACCCAGTTGTTGGGTTACCAAAATTGGTGGGGGCTGGGGCATTGTCTTTACTCAGTTGGTGGGTAATCAAAATCTGGGGCTGAGGGCATTGTCTTTACCAGTTGGTGCATAACCAAAATCTGTAGGGGCTAGGGCATTGTCTTTTTCCAGTTGGTGGGCAACCAGAATCTGTGGGGCTGGGGCATTGTCTTTATCCAGTTGTTGGTTACCTGGAATTTGTGGGGCTGGGGACATTGTCTTTAGGCAGTTGTTGGTCAGCCAAAATGTGTGGGACTGGGGGCATTGTCGTTAACTTAGTAGTTAGTTAACCTAAACTTGTAGCTAACCTGACTTGGGAGTGGGACGCTGAAACCTTGGGATAGATGGAAAGTAGGCAGACAGGTTCCCTGAACAACTATTTTTTTTCTTCCTTTTCAGCAGCTGCTTTTGTTTACACTGAGATTGGGGCCTAATCAATTTTTGTCAATTTCCAGTCTGGCACCACCAAGTTATATTGTATTTTGTGGCCCAGGGGTTTCTAGAATGACATACAATCTGTTTTAGGAAGTGTAAACATTTTCCACTATTGAAAAAGACAACTTTTATTTCAGACGTTTCGTAGTCTGAGACAGCCTTGGCTGTGCCTGGTATTTTAGACTTTGTATTAAAACTCATTCACTGTGAGCGGCCATTTTGCATTAAGGTTAATTAATGATGTTTCGGACTTCTCAAAGCACTGTAGGAGGAAGAGAGTTAATTTAAAAAAAAAAAAAAAAAAAAAGTATGCAGTGGGAATGGGGTTATATGGAATGCCATGGTAGTTTAGAATGGTGTCCAAAGTTTTGGAATACATATGGCAGTATTACATACTAACAGCCAACAGAATAGACCTGATGGTCTTCGTGTCAGCTCGGTAGCCAGTCCCTATTGGGCGCTGGCTCCCCCCCCAGCCCCTGAGAGGGTCATCTTCGGCTTCAGTGTACCCATGCACCTGTCCCACCCCCTCTTGAAGCCTTCCACTGTGCCTTCTCTACCAGACTCCCGGGCAGTGCATTCCATGGCCCCACCACCCTCTCAGTGAAGTAATGTCTTCTATGTTCTCCCCTGTAATTTCCCCCCTCCAGCGTCCACTCATGCCCCCTGGTTGTGCCTCCTTTCTTTAGCCTGAACATTTCTTTGATTCTGCCCCTGTTTATTCCTTTCACATATTTGAAGACTCCTATCATGCCCCCCCATCTCTCCTCTCCTCCAGTGAGTACAGCCCAAGTTCTTCCAGCCTTTCCTCATAGGTCCTTTCTCTCATGCCCTGAATCATCTTGGTTGCCCTCCTCTGGACCCTATCCAGCAGTGCTATGTCCTTCTTGAGGTGAGGTCTCCAGAACTGCACGCAGTACTCGAGATGCGGCCTGACCAAGGCATTATACAGATGGAGGATCACCTCCCTCCCTCCTGGACGTAATTCCTGTGGCTGTGCAGCCCAGAATCCTGTTTGCTTTGGCCGCAGATCTTCTGCAGTTTCAGTGTTATTCATTTTGGAATCTACCATCACCCCCAGGTCCCTTTGACTCGTTGTGGCTTGCAGTGCGACCCCCCGGGTGTATACATAACCTGGGTTTCTGACCCCCAGATGCAACACCCTACACTTCCCTGGTTAAGCCTCAGTCTCCACCTCCTTGAGCACCCCTCCAGGGTATCCAGGTCCCTCTGGACTGTCTCTCTCGCTTCGTCCTCGTCTGCTAGTGCTCCCAGTTTTTGATTCATCCGCAAAGGGGCTCATCCTACTCCTAACCCCCTTCCCATACCTGAGGAATAGGCATTGAACAGGAGTACTAGCCCCAGTAATGAACCTTGGGGAACCCCACTGAAGACCTTCCTAGGGGAGGAGACTATCCCACCAACCACTACCCTCTGTGTTCGCCCTGTTAGCCAATTTTCTACCCATCTAAGCAACTGTCATCCCACCCCCCAGCTTAACTATCCGATGTTTGGTACTGAGTCAAACTCCTTACTGAAATCCAGGTATAGGGACGTCCACGGTCTTTGTCGGTCCAGGGTCCCCATCACCCAGTCATAAAAATCTATGAGGCTGGTCTGACACGATCTCCCGGACAGAACCTACTGTTTGTCATCCAGATTCCCAACCTTTTCAGTTGCCTCCGAGTTTTTCCATTAGTTTTACCACAGACATTTGGCTGACAGGCCTATCATTTCCCATCTCCTCGCTAGACTCCCCTTTGTGGATAGGCACCACATGAGCTACTCTCCAGTCTTGAGGCACCCATCCTGTTTGCAGAGAGGCGTTGAAGAGTGCAGCTAGTGGAGCTGCTAATTCGTCTGCCAGTTCCTTCATAACCCTCGGATGCAGCCCATCTGGTCCGGGTGCCTTATCAGTTTTTTTGCATCCGAAGGGCCTCCCTCGCCCTGTCCTCTGTGATTTTTTTTTTTTTTCCCTCCCAATCCACCCCCTCAATTAATCACCCATTCCCTTCTAGGTCTGGCCCACTTGGTACCCCAGCCCCTTCCGGTCCTCTCGACTCCATCTGACCTCTCTGCTCTGTCTCCCCACCCTCCCTTCATCCTGAATGGATACCTTGTCTCCCTCCATAAATATCGAGGCAAAGTACTCATTTAGTACCTCTGCCTGATTTCCTCCGCCTCCTGGGCCCATCCTTCCTCAGTCTTAATCTTGGAGATCTGTGCTCTCCCTTTTCTCTTCTCCCCTGTGTATCTATAGAATCCCTTTCAACCCCTTCGGATATCCCTAGCCACGTTTTGCTCCATCCTTGCCTTGGCTCCCTCACCATTCTGGTGACCCTCCTTGCTGTCAACTTGTAGCGCTCTCCCTAACCCCCCGCCCGAGTGCTTAAAATGTGCATAGGCAGCCTTTTTATCCCTCAACACATCTTGCACCTCCCTGGTCCACCAGTATGGCTTGTTGGCTTTACCATTCTTATGCCTTACCCTTGCACATGAGCTAGTAGCGTCCTGCACCCCTTTCTTAATGGTCTCCCACAAGCTACCATCATCCATGTCTGGCCTAATCTTGTCCAGATTACCCCGTAGAATCCTGCCCATGCCCACGAAGTCCACCCCCTGAAGTCCACTACTACTGTATTAACACGGTTATTCCTCCCATCGACACAGCAGAAACCAGACCATGGCATGGTCACCATCTGCCAGTGGGCTACACACCCAGACCCCATATCTGGTCACTGTCTGCAAGGACAACGTCCAGTATCCTCCTCTCCTAGTAGGTTCCCCATGTGCTGGACCAGGAAGGCATCCTGAAACACATCCATCAGTCTCTGCTCCCTGGACACCGCTGATGTCATAGTGTCGGTCTGCTTCAAGCATATTAAGGTCCCCATGACCACCACCCTACCCTTTCCATGGTCACAGTGCCCCCTGATGTTCTCAACTAATTTTTCCTCCAGGGCCTTATCCATCTCAGGGGTCTGTACACCATCCCTATTTTCCATCTTTTACTTCCCCTCGTTTGCAGGGTTACCCAAATTGCTTCCACCCCACCCCCGTCAGCTCCTCCACTCCACTAACCACTGTTCCATTTTTGACTATCAGTGCTACACCCCCTCCTCTACCCTCTTCTCTATCCATCCTGAATATTGTGTATCCCTCCAAGTTTAGGTCCCAGTCATTCTTCTGGGTGGCCCATGTCTCAGTAATTGCCACCACATCCGCTGATTCCCTCAGCCAGCATCGCATGGAGCTCAGGCATTTTGTTGCCCATGCTTTTGGCGTTGCTCAGGACCATCCTCCACCCCATCCCCCCCCAATTGTCTTTGCCCTGCGCAATCCCTATTCTCCCTTTCTTCAACAGCTCTGGCTGTATATATGGCTGCCTGCCCCTGAACAAGGCTGCTCAGCTCACCCATGGTCAGCCGGCACTCAGCCAGCCACCGACCAAGATCAGGACACCCACCTGCAGCTCCTTGGAAGCTGCCTGCCCCTGAACAGGGCTGCTCAGCCGGCACTCAGCCAGCCACCGACCAAGATCAGGACACCCACCTGCAGCTCCTTGGAAGCTGCCTGCCCCTGAACAGGGCTGCTCAGCTCACCCACGGTCAGCTGACACTCAGCCAGCCACCGACCAAGATCAGGACACCCACCTGCCGCTCTTGGAAGCTGCCTGCCCCTGAACAGGGCTGCTCAGCTCACCCACGGTCAGCCGGCACTCAGCCAGCCACCGACCAAGATCAGGACACCCACCTGCAGCTCCTTGGAAGCTGCCTGCCCCTGAACAGGGCTGCTCAGCTCACCCACGGTCAGCCGGCACTCAGCCAGCCACTGACCAAGATCAGGACACCCACCTGCAGCTCCTTGGAAGCTGCCTGCCCCTGAACAGGGCTGCTCAGCTCACCCACGGTCAGCCGGCACTCAGCCAGCCACCGACCAAGATCAGGACACCCACCTGCAGCTCCTTGGAAGCTGCCTGCCCCTGAACAGGGCTGCTCAGCTCACCCACGGTCAGCCGGCACTCAGCCAGCCACCGACCAAGATCAGGACACCCACCTGCAGCTCCTTGGAAGCTGCCTGCCCCTGAACAGGGCTGCTCAGCTCACCCACGGTCAGCCGGCACTCAGCCAGCCACCGACCAAGATCAGGACACCCACCTGCAGCTCCTTGGAAGGTACAGGACAGCGCAGCCAATCGAAACACGGGTGCTTCCAGCAAACCCACTCTGATTGGCCAGGACTTTTCCCCTGCTATAGACACCTGGCACTTTGTTAGATTTTCAATAGAGCTAAGCACATTTTAACTGTGTTATTAGAAGTTTTTCAACTGTATTAGCTGGATTGTAATTTCTACTACTGTTTTAAAGTGCTTACACCTCTTCTGTCTGACTGCTATTCCTGCAGCGCCCCACCCCCAATCCAAGCACTCTGCCTTGGCTCCGATAAGTCTAACTACCCTTTTTGGCTAGTTTTCCATTAGCAGTTATACAGACCTGCCACTAGAGGGATTCTTGGTCTTCTACATAAATCACTGTACTCCTCGTTGGCAATATGGCCTGCATTATCATTTTTGTGGCCTCACAGCCGATTGGTCCCCTTACTCCATTCACTTGCATTGCTTGATTTTTCATGGCAAAAGCTGTTGTTGGGTTAAGTTTAATTTGTTAAATCCTGCCAAAAAGAGCTGTTTTCATGTACTTGTGAAATCCTTGGGGCTTTTTGTTAAGTGTAACTGTGGTTAAGTGATTACAGCATCCTGTTGTTAACTTAAAGTGGCCCAGCCCCCCCACAGGCTTTTGTTGTGATAATTTAAGTCTGAATTGCCCAGCAGAAACGCTTGTTCCTGCCTAAATATTAACTCCTGTGCCATCCTCTGTCTCTTCCCAGTCGAAGCTCCCTGTTGGAAGCCCTTGCTAGAGCCAGGGCTGCCACGCTTCTGCCAGCGGTGGGCAGCAACCGCCTAGTCAGCCTCTAGGGACCAGAAAACCGAGGACAGCCAGGAAGGTACAGAAAGCTGCAAAATTTATGCCCACCCGCCCTGACCCTCCTCGGATGTTATTTTTATAGGCATTTCCCGCCAAATTACAATTCCTGCCCCAAGCCACACTATCCAGTAATCTGTCTCATTGCCACTGCTGTACTGCCAAATCAGCAACCTTCCTTATTGTTCTCCTGCTACTACACTGTTGTTTCCTAGTTCCATTTAATCATCAACATTGCTTTCATAATGGGGATCCTTTGGATACTCCTGGCTATGTTCTTCATGTTGTTCAGGAAAAAGACATCCTCCCTGCCACTGTCACACTGAAAAGTGCATCCCACCTTCCTAGTCTCGCTATTTCACCATTATTAAAGAAGGACCGGATCCTTATCTATGCACTACCTATGCCACAATTTAACCAGTGGGGTAACCTCCATGTAGGGACTGAAATTGCTCTATCAACATATCGCTCGGCACCCATTATTGGGATACAGTTCTCATTATGCCTGACCACCAGATTGCTATGAGTGTATTGGCACAAACCCATAACCCTGACTGGCTTATCTTAAAACAGAAGCCCTGAATAGAAAAGGAGGACCAAAGATAGTCTCCTCATTTCTCTTGAAGCCCTTATGAAACTTTTAATTTTTTCCTGATCTGTGTTGGAAATGGAAATTAACCCGGACCTCCACAGTGCATTACCTCACCAGCAGACTTAGCCTTGACCAAAGGTCTAAGCTTTCTACATATCAATGCCTGCAGTCTGCTAAAAAGCTCACGTTGATACAATCCTGGGTTGCCCATACTTTGCCAGACTTTCTTGTGGTATCAGAGACATGGCTCAGACCATCGCCACAGCAGACAGAGACATAAACTTACCCAATTATCAAATATTCAGAGCGGATCGCAGGCAAGGGGTGGGGAGTTGCTATATATGTCAAATCCAATATATCTGTAACTTGCTTAGATGCAACATCTATGCCCAAAGAATTCGAATGTCTATCCCTCAAAGTGGCTGTCTCCAACACTGCAGCATTTCGGCTAGTTGGCTGCTACAGGCCTCCTTCAGCGGATCATAAGCTTCTAGCCCACCTGGGGAATCAAATCAAGATGGATACTGAAGAGACCATAATCCTAGGTGATCTAAACCTTAATTGGCTATCCAAGGCAGCGGCTCCTTTAGTATTATTTTGTGATACATATGTTTTTCACACCTTGTATATGAACCAACAAGAATCAACAAAAAAATCTGACCAACAGCACATTACTTGACATCATGCTGGTGAACAAACCCCACCTCTTCACTGCGCTGGAGTGCTGTTCAGTGACATAAGTGACCACTGCCTTATTGCTGGAATAAGGTCATCCGTAAACTAACACCCCAGCTAAATTCCTACTGAGGAGATCCAAGAAAACTTTCAACTCTGAGGCATATCTTCATGATCTAAATCACTCTACAAGATGGCAAGAGTTCTACCTAGCAGACTCAGTGGAAAAGCTCATCAGGTGTTAAATAGCATAATACTAGATGCCCTTAACACTCATGCACCAATTACTAGAGTTCGAATTAAAAACAAATCTTGTCGTTGGTTTTCACCTGACCTTAAATCAGCCCTGCTTGAGAGAGAGAAGCTTTGGAAAAAGGCAAGGAAGACTAAGAACCCAAATGACTGGTTGATATTTAAGAAAGCCAGGAATAGCTGTACCAAGAAAGTACGGGATGCTAAGGCTGCCTACTACATGGCTGAACTCGACTCCTCATACCACAGTCCTGCCAGGTTCTGGAGCACTATTAAGGGCATAACGGGACAAGATCCTAGCACTTCACTACCAGCTCAAATGCACCACAACAAGGTGACAATCTTGGACAGAATGGAAATACTGGATGCATTCAATAATCATTTTACAACCGCTGGCCTTGCATTTGATACCTCTCCAGCCAATCTGCTACGTGCTCAGTTAAGCTCCCAGTATACAGGATCTCAGTTAGCTGAATCCTCCTTCTCCTTCAAACCGATTCTGTTGAAACAAGTGGGAGGATCTAATCTCGCAGATGGATATAAAAAAAGTGCAGGTGTTGACTCCTTGACTCCTTTCTAAAGATTGCAATGCATGCACTTGCAGTTCCTTTTAACACTTTTAACTTGTCCTTAAAATCTGGTTCTATTCCTGCAACTTGAAACCAGCCCAAGTTTTCCTCTACTGAAATCAGGGGACCCCATGGACCTTAACAACTATAGGCCAATCTCTATCCTTCCAGTACTATCTAAGCTGCTAGAAAACTGGTAAGCATCCAATTAAGAGATTACCTTGAAGAATCTAATCTTTTAAATCCAGCACAATCTGGGTTTCGGTCTAAGCATAGTACTATTTCTGCACTGGCTAAAGTTACAAGCGATTGGCAAACCGAACTGGATAAAAGAATAGCGTTTGTGCTGTATTCCTTGATCTAAGCAAGGCATTTGATACGGTGGACCATGAGCTGCTACTCTCTTCCTTGCACTCCATAGGCTTGGATCCATCCTCCCTTACATGGTTCAGGTGTTACCTAACAGGAGGAACACAGCAAGTGAAAGCTGAAGGAGACCTATCTCCACTAAAACCACTTCTAAGACGAGTTCCACAAGGATCTATCCTGGGCCCTATCCTTTTCGCCATTTATATTAACAGTGTTGATTGAATCTTACCAAAGCCACTGTACACTTGTTCATAGATGAAACTGTTTTATATGTCAGCAACCCATCGCCTGCTACAGCTTGTGAAGTTCTACAAACAGAATTCTCTATACTACAACATCAATTATTGGAAAAAAGCTTCTTTTAAATGCAAAGAAAACAAAAGCAATGTTTTCTCCACCCAAAGCCATACAAATCCTCATTACTAAACAACCTCCCCAGCTATCCACTATCCTTGGTGAAAGCCTTGATTATGTAGAAAAATTCAAGTATTTGGGGTGTGGATGAGATAGTAAACTTGACTACACAGTTCATATTGAAGAACTTTTAAAAAAAGCTCGCCAGAGACTTGGTCTATTTTTTAGAATAAGGCACTTTCTAAACAGAGATTCCAAATGAGGTTGGTCCAGGCCACATTTCTCTCAGTAATTGACTATGCAGACTTCCTCTGTAGTCACTGCCCTATCTCCTACCTATGCAAATTGGATACACTATACCACAGAACTCTGAGGTTCATAACAGATCTACCATTTAACACTCACCATTGCTCTCTCTATGCAGCAGTGGTTGGACATCTCTACATCTCAGAAGAAACAGAAATGCTGCAGTGTGGACATACAGAATTTTAACTAAGATGCTTCCAAACTATATATACTAAGATGCTTCCAAACTATATATTAGACTACTTGCACAGGCCACAGCTAGCACCTACGCTAAGACTACAACTTCATTATGCTCAAAGTGCCTAAAGTCAACACCGGCATGGGAGATCTGCTATCAGCTATAATCTAGCTATATCATGGAACACGATTCAAAAGTCCTTGAAGCTGATCAACGGGTATCCTTAGCATCCTTCAAGCATCTATACCTAAGTCTCTTCCTGAAAATGCAATTGCTTCCACAAGTTCTAGTTTATTCGCAGTTCTTTCCTTCCCTCTCAGGCTGCCATCATATCATGGCAATTCACTTCCCTAGAATTCATCTCCACAGATACCTCACCCCTGGCTATAATCTTCTCCCATTAACTCCAGGCTCCTACCTTAGCCCCTTATCACTGCCTTCACCTCCCAGTTCTAGCACCATTCCCTGCTCTAGTCATGCTGCACTTCCTACCATGTCACTTGTCTCAGTCTATGACCACCTCTTTCAGTCATCCAATCACTATTTCTCTTTGTCCACATTGACTTCCCTTGGATCTTTGGAATCTTGGGTATATCATGTTGAATGTATGCCATGTTTACTGCCAATGTTGATATGTATATACTGGTTTAACTAGAGTGCATCTCATATGTTCCTACCATATCCTGTTATGTTTAAACAATTTCTGTTCTTGATTTTTGTATATAAGTGTTTTAATTATTCATGTACATATACCAATTATTGAACCTTGATTACTGTATATAAGTATATACGTGTTTTAAATCTTCCTATACATGTACCAATTATTGAACCTTGACCGTATCAGGTCCATCTTGCAAATGAGCTGTGCTCAATGATGTTCGCCTGAATAAATAAAGATATATTTGATTGATTGATATATTTTGCAGTCACCTGCCTCTTTTAGCACCCTAGACCTGGAACCTCGAGCAGCCCTCCTGGTTCCATTCCTTCATATCCCTCCCCTTTACAAGTTTAAACCCCACCTCGACTATGAATCCAGCGAGTTTTAGTTTCAAGATCTCCTTCCTCTGAGTTGAGATGTATCCTATCTCTGGCATATAACCCCTTGTCCTCCCATGTGTCCCCCCAGTCCCCCACCAGCCCATACCGTTCTGCCCTGCACCTGTCCCTGAGCCACTGGTTCACCCCTCTGAGTTTATGCTTGGTCTCCCCGGACACCCTAGGTACTGGTACAATCTCTGAGAAGGAGATTGAGCTTCCTATAGAGTGGCAGACCCAACATTATAAAGTTTTGTGGTCCATGTAGACCATCTGTTAAACCAGGACATCCTATGTTTTATCCCATCACAGCCTCAGGGTCACTATGTAGCCTTGACAGAGGCACTTGATCTCTATGTGCTTCAGTTCCCCCAACTGTAAAATTAAGAAGAAGAAGCAAGGGGGGCACTGTGGAGCCAGAGTAGCGTGCAGCAACTTTTTACAGCTTACACATCGTGAGGAGGAAATCTACTTTAATCTTCTATTTAGAAACTTCCCACAGGTTTTTTGACCTCACCACTGTGAAGAGCGACCCTAAATCTGTCAAGATGGGCAATCCCAAGAAAGACAAGATGCGGTAAATGTAAGGAATAGCAGGACTTGGGAGAGCAGAAGATGCCACGTTAACCGACGCCAGGCGCGGGAGAAACTATTAATACCTTGGACCATAAACTTTTAACTTTGATAGCCTCAGTTCCACACTTAATCAGAAAGTAGACGATTTTAACACCCGTGTCTTAATTGTGGAGAAAGCAGTAGATGGGCTTAAAGATGACTTTAAAGAGGTCCGTAAGCAGGCTGAGGCCTCGACCGGAGCGACCACCCTGCTCATTAAAGAAACCTAGCACCTTCAGGCACGTTTGGAAGCACTTGAAAATCAAGCTCGAGGGGCTAATGTCCAGATTGTAGATTTTCCCGAGGGCTCGGAGGGGGATCACCCAGTCCTGAACATGCAAGAATGGTTAACTGAAAAGTTAAATCCAGAAGCCCCAGCAAATACCTGGGAAATACAAAAATTTATCGAGTTGCACCATGTGGTCGCTCACAAAATGGAGGATCCGTGCCGTAATATTGGTTACCTCAGGTGTTGCGCCCGAGACAAATCCTATAAACATGCCCGTAGAGCAGCTCCACTGTATCAAGGGATTCCCAGGTACACGTTTCCCGACATCAGCTAGCAAGCGAGCGAAGAAAAAAGTTTGATGGTGTGAGACGAGCCTTGAGGAGCTGGAGTACCGCACAATCATCTTCCCAGTCAGGCTTCAGATCGTACATCAGAGCAGGGTCTAACTATTTTCAGATCCCATTGAGGCTGGCAAGTGGACAGATAGGAGGGCTGCTGAATCGCGAAGGAGAACCGAAGGGTCGGATGAAGAGGACGACGAGGCAAAAACGTGAAGGATTAATGTGGGGACATTGGACATTCTAATTTTCGGTAGCATTACAATTTCACCCAACAGACTATAAATAAATCGGAGTAACCTGTTCAATTGTTTGTTTGACTTTACTAAAAAAAACATTATCAGTCCTCTCTGATTGAGGCTTTACGTTTGTTAGGAATCTGAACAGGCTTTGTATTTTTCGTTCTGTTTTTAATATGGAAGGGAATTAAAATTAAGTCCAATACTGTTAAGTTCTTAAAGCGTAAGAAGTAGATGTTTATAGATGTCTGTTTTCTCTTAATGTAGTACAATGCTTAGCTGCAAATCAGTTTATTGTAGTATTCTGTTTTATCATTTAGGTTGGAACATGGCACCAAATAGCCCTTATTGTAGGGGCTCTGCTCGTTTTTTGGACTGAGTTGCTGGACAGTTAACATTTAAGCCATGTGCTCCTGGGTTCTTCAAACAGCACATATTAGAAGTTTTATCTTATAATTATATTATACAAGATTAGATATTTCCTTATGATGTACCACTGTAGTTGATGCATAATATTCCTCTGATTTAAGGAGAAAGGTGTTCTTTTTCCAAAAGGTAATGTTATCACTATTTTGGACTGTCTGCTACATGATTTTTTGTCTATGTACAATATAAAATAAAAAAAAAAGTGTGTATATATAAAAAAAAAAAAAAGGAAGAAGAAGCAAAGAGCCACTGAAAATGAGATGCTGCATCTCAGTTGGACTTTAGTGCAAATTTTGAAGAAAAAGAATGTGTCTAGTTGACATTTCCATTCGGGGTGCATAGTCTATAGGCAGAGCCTCACAGTTTCACTACATAGTTGCCTGTTTGTGGGCTGAGTAGATTATTTTTTTCATTTTTTATTTTGATCTCCATCGCCGGTCACACTTGGTGTATTAGTGGCCCCTCTCTACTGATGCATTGGGGTGTGTGTTTATTTTAATCTGTGGTATCTGTTGGACCCCCCCCCCCATGGGGCACTTGGTTATTAAAGGTCACTTGCTGATCTCTGCTCTTCGTTGAGTCCTTAGTCAGAAATGGCTCACCTGATTCCTCCAGTTGCATGGGAGTCGAAGACCCAGTTGCTTGTGGCCAGCTGTTTGGGGACCGAGAAGCATCAGCACATCATTTGCATCCCAGCCTCCACCCCTGTGTTTTGGGGAAAAGCTTGCAGCTCTTTTGTATTCAGCATAAAGAGGTGCAGGTTCGAACATTGGCACAGTAAGTGGTCATTGGTGAACACTTTGCATCACGAAATTGGCACTGTGTGTGAGGTCTCCCAATTCTTTAATCTTAGTACAACCCTCGTACAAGGTACGAAGTATATACTCTTCAGCAGGAAATAAAAGGTCACAGCAGACCAGCATGCTGGCAAAATCTAAAACAGTAAGAAGACACTATCATTCCATGGGTAATGCAAGTTAAGTTTGATTTATGATACAGAGTTCCAGTTCAGAGTTGCAAGCTGTGTATCTTGTTGAATGTTGGGCTCCTGTCACACTTAGCAGGACCATTGCAAATCTGCAAAGAGGAATATGGGGTGTCATGATGACTTTTTTTTTTTTTTTGATAACTACAGTAATTTTTTTTTTTATACTATTTTCACCAAGGAAAATGGAGTGCTGCACATACATGGAGGAGACAGTGATGCGGGGGACGTTACAGCTGGTGGGTCTGGGGAGAGGGAGGCATCACTGGCAGGATGGGGGAAGGCTAAGCAGGGAGAAGAGGTAGCGGAAGTGGAAATCACAGCAGAGAGAGTGAGGGAAGCCCTCAGGTCCCTTAAGACTGAGAAAGCACCGGGGCCAGATAAATTACATCCCAGAGTGCTGAAGGAACTTGCAGATGTCGTGGCGAAACCCCTGGCGGAGCTTTTCACCATCTCTCTGAGGACAGGGTGGGTGCCCTAGGACTGGAAGGTGGCGCATATAGTGCTTGTCCACAAGGGAGGTGGCGGGGAACTACGGGCCTGTCAGCCTGATATCGGTGGTGGGCAAGGTGATGGAGGGCATTGTCAAGGAGAGGCTGGGGGGGGACCTGGAAAAGTCAGGGTGCCTGGATGATAGACAGCATGGATTCATTCTGGGGAACTCGTGTCAGACAAACCTTGTCAAGTTCTGTGACTGGGTGACGAGTGCCTTGGACCTGGGTAGACCAGTGGACGTCCTATTTCTAGACTTCAGCAAGGCATTTGACTCTGTTCCTCACGAGGGCCTGTTGGATAAGCTGGGAGAAATGGGAGTGGGGAATCAGATGGATAGGCAGTTGGCTCCAGGACCAGACCCAGAGGGTCGTAGTTGGCGGGATAGTCTCATCCCCAAGGAGGGTCATTAGTGGGGTCCCACAGGGATCAGTCCTTGGGGCCCTCCTGTTCAATGCCTACGTCTCAGACATAAGGACAGGTATCAGGAGTGAGATGAGACTCTTTGCGGATGACTCAAAACTGGGGGCGGTGGTGGATGGGAGGAGGGGAGGGTGGCCCTACAGAGGGACCTGGAGGCTCTGGAAAGATGGTCTAGAAAGTGGAAGCTGAGATTCAATGCAGGGAAATGCAAGGTACTGCACCTGCTTGCAGAAACCCGGGCCAAGTGTGTACACCCGGGGAATACAAGTGTCCTCGATGGCTGAGAGGGACCTGGGGTGGTGCTGGATGTCAAGATGAACAACCGGAGATGTGTAAGAGGGCAGTAGCCAAGACCAACAGAATGCTGGGATGCATCGCTTAGGGGATCACCCAGAAGGAGGGAAGTGATACCCCTCTGTATAACTGCTTGGTGAGGCCACACCTCGAGTACTGCATGCAGTTTGGAGGCCACACTTAAAGAGGGACATTGAACTCCCTGGAGAGGGTCCAGAGGAGGGCAACCAAAATGATTTGGGGCTTGGGGGACAGGACCTATGAGGAGAGCTGAAGAGCTAAATATATACACATTGGAAGAGAGAAGGGACCGGGGGACATGATAGAGGTCTTCAGGTACATGAAGGGGTCAAATAGGGAGGAACAGTTAGGGTGCTTGAAGGAAGGAGGAGGGCCACTAGAGGCATGGGTGGAAGCTGGAGGAGATTCAGGGAGAAAGGGAGGCTACTTCACTGAGAGGGTGGTGGAGCCATGGAATGTGCTGCCTAGGGGGCTGGTGGAGGCAGAGACAGTGGAGGGTTGGGACAGGTACAGGGGAAGGGTTCTGGAAGCAGAATCAGTGCAGCGAGAATATCTGGAACTGGGAAGGGAGAAGCCAGAGAATGCGGGGGAGCAGCAAGTTCAGCTCCCAGGGTTGGGGCTGACCAAGCGAGCAGGCAGACTTACTATTAGGCCTATTCTGCTGACATTTTAGTATGTTAGTACTATATTGTACTAAAAAAAACAAAAGGATTGCTCCAGAGTTGCCATGCCTGGTAATTTATCTATTTGTTTATTTTTGTCGTCATTTTTTTTTTTTCCGTATACCAGGAAGGGCACGCTAAGCTGTAAATGCTTGTTTACAGGTGTGTGGGATGGGTTACATGGACCTGTTTTATTCACTGGGAATGTTGGGCATGACACTGGGGAAATGCCCCTTGCTCTTCTTTGGTAAATGCCATAGGACAAAGACCAGAGATGGGCAGAAGGGACCTCAGTTTAATGTCTGCTCTGAAGGACTCCACCTCAACAGTGCAGCCACCCCTCTTGTACTGCACTGCAGTGTCGGTTATATGGCTGTTACCCCAAGTGCCTGGTGTGAGGCTAGAACTCACAACCTTACAATCCTTTGGCCCCAGAGGTCAGCATCCTACTTACTAATTTTTTTTTTATTTTATTTTAGTCTTTGGTAACCGGGTAAGGCCCACTAGACACAAGTACCTGTTTTCAAGGGTGACCAGGGAGTACCGGACGGTTAAGTGACTTGCTCAGTCACACAGTATGCAAGTGGAGGTTGTGAGAATCAAACTCAGGTCTGGTCTGCTGGATGTACCAAGCTCGTTCACACCTCATTCCTCTAACCTCTAGGCTATACTGCTGGCCGATCCTCTGACACTGAGTCAACACAGACAACAATTAGAAAAACTGGCACTTTGGGGGCTTATTTCTCATCAGACCTGTCTCCCACCTTGTAAGCGTTAACAACCTGCACTTGCCAAGAAATCGATTTATCTCCGCTGAAGGAGGGGCTTCTCGGGCACCCAGTGTATAGAAAAGCAGATGCCTCACTCAGCTAGGCCTTCCAAGCATCAACAACGTCTCAAGGTGGCATCCGCCAATCCTTTCGGCCTAAGCCACTCTGTCCGGAGCCCCAGTTTTAGAATTTGCATTTCCTATGGACCCAGAGAGGAACAGGCTTATGTTTCATCAGTTAGAGTTCTTGGGGTTGGTTTTGGCGTATGCAGCAGACGTATAACAGGAGGTGGTCAGGTGCATCTGTTGCACCATGTTTCTTCTAACCTCTGCTCGCTGCAACCTCTGGCTTGGGGCCTGGCAGGCAGTCACCCCTGTAAGAGCCACTTGGTTACCGTACCCAGTGAAGGTAATCTACTGTTTGGCTCAGCCATGAAGGAGGCAGTGAAGGATTTGGGAGAACTGGCCAAGGTACATATGCCTCTTCAAGAGGCGGTGGCCAATCTTCAGGCCTTAGAGGTTTTTCTGCATTATCCAGGGTTAACACACTAACTTCTTTGGGTGGGGGAAACAAGAACTTGCTATCCAGGCACATCCTCCAGTAGGAGGCAGGTTTTTAGTAAACTCTCCATGAATGGGCCCAAACCGAGTTGGACAGAGGGTCACAGACATTACCAGCATGGGTTACCTAGCCCAAGCCCCCCACCCCTTCACTGGCCACCCATCTAAAAGACAGACAATGCTACAGGCCATTACAGATTTTCAGCATTTGGAGTTTTTCTTCCCTTTTTCATGTGCCAAAATGCACAGGGTTTTCGGAGCCAGTCCTAGATCTCAAATTCCGAACAGTTTGTTCAGCTGTCCCTTCTAAAGGGTTTTTCCCAGTACCCATGAATCTGCAAGATTCCTATTTGCATATTCCCACCCAGTAATGGCACACACTTTATCCATGGTTTAGAGTGGGAGAGTAATACTTCCGATTCAGACTCTGCCATCATGGTCTTCCTCAGACCCACATTGTGGTCTTCTCACAGCTCAACCAAGCATTACAGGCAGTGGCAGAGGTAGTCAGGTCCCCTATGGCATGTGGTTTTCCCATCAACTGGAGAAAGAGCTCCTAATTCCAAACCAGACCTTGATCCTCCTGGGGGACGCATCATGACTAGGTCCCCGAAAACCTAGATTTTGGGGTCTGTAATTGCTCATTCAGGAGTTTTGCAAGTTCCTCAGCTACCTGCTTATTTTTTTTTTTCACACAGCTCATTAAGACGGATTAAGCCCTTCCTCCAGGGACGGTCCCAGCGGTCAGGGGTTATGAAGGGCCTCAAGTTAGGCCATCCGCTCTACGAACATACGAAATTTGCCAGCAGATAAAGGCCTAGAGGTCTTTCAAGTCTGCTCGAATGTGCAGCTAGCACCCCTTATCCTGCAGCTGCCCCACCCTTCCCGTTCATTAACCCTCCCCCTTGTCCTGTCCCATCCCCTTTTGAAGCAGTCCACTGTTCTACTGGATACCACTTCTGCAGGTAATGCATTCCACCCAGCCACCACCCTCTCTCTTTTTTTTTTTTTTTAAACACAAAGTGTCTCATCTCCTTCCTGAACCTTCCTCCCTCCAGTCTCATATCATGGCCCTTGGTGTCCCTCCCCTCCCTTACTTCAAACAGCCCCTCTGTACCTGTCTTGTTTATTCCTTTCATGTATTTAAAGGTTTCAATCATGTCTTCCCCCCGTCCCTCCTGTCCTCCAGTGAGTACATGTTCAACTCCCTCAACCTCCTCTCATATAAGTCCCCCAGCCCCTTGACCATCTTTGTCGCCCTGCGCTGCACCCCCTCCAGTAACTTAATGTCCCTCTTCAGATACGGGCGCCAGTACTGCATGCAGTACTCCAGATGCAGTCTAACTAATGACCTATACAGTGGCAGAATCACCTTCTCCCTCCTCGATGATATACCTCTTGCAATACAACCCAGCATTTTGTTGGCCTTTGCAGCTGCCTTCCTACATTTTGCTGAGTTGTTCACTGACCCTGTAATGAGCACCCCCAGATCCTTCTCCTCCTCTGTCTGGGCTAGCTGCACTCCCCCCAGCTGGTAACTCCTCCTTGGGTTCTTCATCCCAAAATGCAGCACCTTGCACTTTTTGGCATTAAACCCCAGTTGCCAGGTGTCTGACCAGGTTTTAAGCTTTGCCAGATCATCCTGCAACTCCTGCCATCCCCCTAGGTCATCCACCACCGCTCCTACCTTGGTATCATCAGCAAACAGACTCTTGCTCTTAATGTCCCATGATATGTCTGCAATGAATATCCCAAACAACACTGGTCCCAACACGAGCCCTGTGGAACACAGCTCGTCCACTACCCTTAGGTGTGAGCTCCCCACCCACCACCACCCTCTGTTGCCTTCCCTGAAGCCAGTTTCCTACCCATCTCACCAGCTTTGCACCCGCCCCTGTGCCTACTAACTTACTTCCCAGCCTTCCATGCGGCACCGAGTCTAATGCCTTACTCAAGTCCAGATACAGGACATCCACTGCATGGCGCCTGTCCAGTTGCCTAGTTACCCAGTCATAGAACTCCAACAGGTTGGTTTGGCAGGATCTGCCCCATATGAAGCCATGCTGTCTGCTGTCCTGTAGTCCTTTGGCCTCTAGGAGGGCCACCAGCCTCTCCTTCAGGATAGTCTCCATTAGCTTACCCATGATGGATGTGAGGCTCACTGGTCTGTAGTTTCCCGGTTCATCTTTGGGGCCAGTCTTGTGGAGGGGCACCACATGAGCCATCCTCCAGTCCTGAGGTACACACCCCGAATGTAGTGAGGCATTAAATAGGTCTGCCAAAGGTTCTGCAAGGACCTCTGCCAGCTCCTTCAGTACTGTGGGTGGATGCCATCTGGGCCTGGCACCTTGTCCACTCTCAGTGCCTTCAAACCCTCCTGAACTCTGCCCTCCATGATTTCCCCATCTGTCACCCTTCTCTCCCCCTCTCCCGTTTCTGCTTTTCTTCCCCTTGGGTGTGTCACCCCCTCTTCTTTTAGTAAATACTGAGTAGAAATTACTCATTTAGTGCTTCTGCTCATCGCACCCTGCTTCCACCCAACCCTCCTCCTTACTATGTGGCCCTTACAACTCCTTTTCTCCCTGATGTACCTAAAGAAGTTCTTCTCCCCCTTCTTAATGCCTTGTGCCAGCCTGAGTTCCGCAGATGCTTTGGCTCCCCTGCCCTTGTCACCTCCTTCGATTCTGTCAAGTATTCCTCCCTGTCCTCCCCCTCCCTGTTTTCTTGTACTTCCTAAAGGCAGTTCTTTTTCTCCTTACCTTTTCCATGACCTCCTTGCTCAACCAGCTCGGTTTCTTAGCCCTAGCCTTCTTGCTCTGGGCCTTGCAGCAGGTTTTGGTTGCTTCCACTATCCCCAGCTTTATAAGCTCCCACC
This sequence comes from Neoceratodus forsteri, assembly GCA_016271365.2. Taxonomy (NCBI): domain Eukaryota; kingdom Metazoa; phylum Chordata; order Ceratodontiformes; family Ceratodontidae; genus Neoceratodus; species Neoceratodus forsteri. Next base: position 19,206,609 of record JADMNL010000039.1, on the reverse strand, counting down.
TCTGGTTAGTGTTCATACTGGACTGAATTCTGGCCAGGTACCCTTTTACCACTTTCCCCATCCTCCCAAAATCGGCCCTCCTGAAGTCCAGCACTCTTGTGCCCGATTCCCTCCTTCCTTGCCCATATCCAGTGTGAGCCATACTGAGTGGTGGTCCTCCCTGACAGCAGTTCCTCCACTGTAAGTTCTCTCACAAAGTCCCCATTGGCCAGCACAAGGTCAAGGGTATTTCCTAACCTGGTTGGTTCACTGACCATTTGCAGCAGGAAGCTGTCCTGGAAGGCATCCGGCATTACCTGCTCCCTTCTGTTCCTGGTTGTTTGGGTACTCCAGTCCACTCCTGGCATGTTGAAGTCCCCCACAATCACCACACTACCCTTCTGCATGGTCCTCCTGATCTGTTCTGCTAGTTCCCTGTCTAACTCCTCTGTGTGAGATGGCGGCCTGTACACCACTCCCATTCTAAGTCCTGGATTTGCATCCAAAGTGACTCTGTACTGTCCTCCTCTCCTTCCTCCCTTGCACACTTCAGTCCTTACTTCACATATAGTGCCACACCCCCTCCTTTCCCAATCACCCTGTCCCTACGAAATAACCTGTATCCTGGTACAGACAGGTCCCAGTCATTGTATTGGGTAGCCCATGTTTCTGTGATGGCTGCAATGTCCACCTGTCCCTCTGCCACGAACACCTGTAACTGTGCAGTTTTCCTCCCAAGGCTCCTAGCATTAAGGGTAACCACCTTCCACCCCCCCCCATCCTGCCCTCCTTTCCTAGCATCACCAATAGTACTTGCCATTTGTCCTTTTTCACTGTTATGGGGGTAAGCTCATATGGTTTCCCAGCCTGTGGTCTCTGCATATCTCTTGCCCAATTGCCACCCCCCACTCCTAGTTTAAATTCCCAACTTCCTCTATGTACTCCTCCATCCTCTGTTTCAGCACTTTTTTTCCCTCCTCACTCAAGTGTAGTCTGTCCTTGGCATAGAGACTACTGTCCTCCCAGGTCCCTAGTGACCAATGCAAGCCTCATGAGCTGGGAAGGACTCACCTGCATCAGCTGTTGGCACCAGGCAGGGGATCGCTGTTGGACACAAGGTACAGTATAAGCATTTCTGAGGGGGGAACAGTAGGCCATGCCCCGAGACACGCTGAACAGCAATTCCTCAATCCAGCTAGCCTGATTCCAACTGACAATCTGGCAGCGCTGACATACACTGACCATCAGGGCGAAACGAGGAGCCCAAAGATGCTAAAGGAATCCCTTCTCTTTCAGTGGGTTGAGCACCACTGAGTGATGCTTGTATCTGGACAGGAAAATGTCATAGCAGAATGTCTCAGTCGCAAGGTGGGTCACCAAGGCATCGCAGCTGAAGGACAGTGCCTCCCACATTCAGACAGAATAGTGGGGCAATATTCAAACAGATCTTTAGCCTGCTGGCAGAACTCCAAGGTAAAGCAATTCCATTCCATGGCCAAGGCGAACCAGCGGTGGCTCAGAACACCTTTTCCCCATAAACTGGGATCTGTTCGGTCTCCTGTGCCTTCCTCCAACACCGCCTCTATCAAAGTCCTCCACAAAGTGGCCTTGGGCAGGACAGTCATGATTCTAGTCTGTCCCTTATGGTTTCTGCATTAGCTGTTTCTCATTCATTGGTCAGGGCTACTACTTGAACATTGAGGTTCAGTCTGGGCATTCTCCGTCAAGGTCCAGTTCTGCACCCATTTAACAACTGGTCTCTCTCTAGACCTGGAAAGTGAGTGGAAAAACTTTCAAGGAGCTATCGGCATAGCTCCTGCTATTGACATGATGGGAACTCATGTGTCTTTTTCCTCCAAAGTGCATTATACAATCTGGAGGAAATTTTGGTTCGAGTTCATTCCAGAGACATACAGAACGACACTATATAATTGCCTGTACCACTGCAGTTCTTTTAGGACAGATGGACAAAGGACTGCAACAGCCACCAAAAGTAGAGTTTCTGCACTGGGGGCCTCTTGACAGACCCTGGAGAATTGTTGGGCTTGTATCCCCATGTCTAGTAGTTATTCAGACAGCAGCTTTAAAGCATCTTCAACCACGAGCTATCACCTTGAGTCTTAATATGGTTCTCAAGGCCCCCTTTAGAGCCTCTCAAGCCATCCATCTTGCATCTCAAAATAAAGGTCCCCTTTTTCTCAAAGTTATTATTCCAGCCAGGAGTTTCAGCAGACTAAAAGCATTGCTTGCCCAAGAGCTGTGCACTCGTTCATCAGGCTGGAACAGTTCCAGTTTTTGTTTGCCAAAGTTATGTCTCCCATCTATTATAATCAAGGGTTCATTCTTCCTTCCTTCTGTCCACTCTCTAAAAGCAACAAGGATGGGAAATTTCATACACTAGACCTGGGAAGAGGGAGAAAAATGTACATTGAGAAGACGCTATTCACAAAACTTCAACTATGTTCTTGCTGGCTAAAGGGAAAAAATTTGGGGCAGCAAGGATTCAATAAACTCTATAACCAAATGGATTATATCCGTCCTCTACGACTTATGATCAGGCCAGAGTAACTTCTTGGCCCAGTGAGAGCCCATGACCCTTCGTGGGCGAATTCAGAGAAGCATCGACAGCACACACACAGAGTGGCCTTTTGATCATCCATTCACACACTATAGTGCAAAAAAATTCTCACTGGGAGTGACGTCCTCTGCAGAGGCATCCTTTGGCATAGAGTATTTCAGCGGTGGTGAACCCTTATGGGCTCTTAACATTCATCCACCAGGACATCTGGGGATGTACTGCTTTGTATATCCAGGGTAAGGAAGCCCAGAGACCAGCTAGGAGAGAAATCGAAATTTAAATACCTGTAAATTTTCTTTCTCCGACGGCTGGTTTCGGCTTCGGATTCCCTCCCAGAATGTATATAGTTGGTTGGCCTCACGGCCATATATGCCTTAAAATTCTTGTTTTTTGTTCCCAAGTTCTTGTATTACCATATTGAACTGCTTTAGGAAGAACTGAGGAGAACAGGAAGTGGAGGGCTGGATGTCCCCTGCTGCAGAGGTCCGTTTCCTGCCTGTGGATCAGCATCAGGAGGCACAGCCCAGGAGTAAGGAAGCCCAGAGACCAGCCGTCTGAGAGAGAAAATTTACAGGTATTTAAATTACGATTTTTCTGGTTTTGATGTATTTTTTTATACTGATTCTGGAAGTTTTTTTTGTCTGGTCCCTGGAGCTTGATCTTTCAGTGCTGCATTCCAGCCGACAGCTCAACTGGAAGTCTGTATTATTGCTTTTGAAGAGTTCCAACAGTATTATGGTCTCGCACACCAGGAGTACTTCAGGTACCTCCAGGTGCAAGCTTACCCGTTCAGTAAGGTGTATGATAGAACTCACGTCCCAGATCCAGCCCCCTTGCTCCTTAATTCACTGCTGGGATCCCTGCAGGGAACTGCTTGGATGCATGTAATAGGTAATTTCTATTGAGGACTGCACGAGAGGCTGAGTGACCCCATTCATTCTGTGCTTAAGTCCTGGACTTGGGAACTTAACATTGTTACCCCTTATCCGTCTTTGTTTAAGTATGGTGGTCCTGCATTTAAAATGAAGTCTTTCGCACAGTGGAAGAATTCATGTGAAAGTGTCGTTACTGGTTTTGACTAAGTTCCTACCAGCAACTTATGGTCACTGTTGGTGGCAATGTGGATGGATTCACATGGACCTTTCCTACATGTTTTGGTATTGTCCAGTTCTCTGTCTCCTTTCTGGCAGTACCTGGTTCAACAATTTGATGAGCTCTCCCTGCCCTAGGAACTCAGTCACACATGTTGGTACTCCTATCCATTCCCCCTCCAGGCTGTCAGTTATGGACCAGGGCCATGGCATACCTATATATTTTGGCAGCTAAGAAGGCAGTTACATGACTGTAGATGCAAACTAAAGCCCCAGTTGTTTGCTGGTGGCAAGCCATTATACAGGAAATATTACATGGAACAGATTACAGTGACCTTTCAGAATTGACTGTGGCAATTTGCTGTTAAGCTAGCAAAGATGGCAGTTGTATGCTATGTCAAATGATGCTTCCCTGGTGCCTTGGATGGTAAGGATTGACTCGGGTTTGACTGGATCCTACATGTTCTAGGATGACCTTTGGTTTCAGATCTTACCAACTTTGTGATACTTCTGTGTAGTGTGTAGACCTGTGGCCTTTTACTCCTCCTTTTGAACTAGTTCTGTAGTTTGACAAGTAGCAATAACCCGCGACAAGGTGTGGGTTATTGGGGATTAATCAACCCCGGTGCATTGTGAGCACGAGGCCAATTGCCCTCACAGCACCTGGGATGTTTGATAATCCCCACAACCCCATACCCTGCTGTGGGTTATTGCTTATGTAACCGCTTTCATTTGAACTTGCATTGCTGTCCAGGGCCTCTTGCTAGCGGTGGAGGGTTGTATAACTCACTCTGTTATGCATGGATTATTGTCTGTATATGTCTTGTGTTTTAATAAAATTTTATTATAAAAAAAAAAAATGAGTGCTTGTAGGTTTTTTTTTTTTTTTTTTTTTTTGGTACAGAGATGCTGACTTGGCAGCCCATCCCATACTCTGAGTAAACTTGGGTTGCCATGGAAACTTTGAAAAGTACTGTAGGGTGTCAAAATTCGGCATTCGGCGGTGAAGCTGTACCATTATTTATTTATTTGTTAGCTTTTGTTTACCAGGTAAGCACACTAGACAAGGAATTCCTGTTTTCAGGTACGACCCGGGAGATTACAAGAGCATGGTTTACAAAACAGTGTGAGGGAATTACAACAATGTGAAATACAAGCAGTTAGCAGGGTCAGGGTGATGCAAATAAACAGGTACAGGGTGAACAGATAAGCATATACATCAAGAGTAAGAGCAAGCAAACAATAGTTACATTTCGTGGAAATAATACAAGCACAATTTGTCCCGTTTTGAGGATGGTGAGGATTATGCTTGTAATGTCCCTGTTAGTGCTAATTCTATCTAATGTAATCCTCCACTTGTATTTGCCTGATGTTCATGTATGTACCCTGTAATGTACCTTGTAACTTCCCGGTCGCACCTGAAAATGAGGCACTTGGCTGTCTAGTGTGCTTACCCGTTAACAAAAGCAAATTAATAAATAAATAAGTGCTGAGGTGAAGGGCATGCAGGGTAGATAATTCCCTTACTAGAGCTCAGAAGGGTAGGGGACCAGGGAAGTGTGTGTGTGTGGGGGTGCACACCAGGGTCCAAGCAGGGGTAGGGAACATCAAGCAGCCTTGGAACAGTTATAGGCTGAGGCAGACTTCAGGTGCAACCAGAGGGAGCTCTTAAAGATGGGATGGGTGGGGTACATCAGATGGTTGCAGGTAGGGTGTTCCAGAATCTAGGACCGAACACCTGACAGTGTCAGAAGTTTTGGGGACAAGGAGAAGTTGCAAGTCAGCTGACCTTAGCTGGTGTGATGGCCGAGCCGGCTGAAGGAGTTTGGACAGGGCATGTGAGGTGGCATTGTGGACGATTTTGTCTGTGAAGCAGCCCAAGACAAATGAGCGGTAATTCCATCATTAGTGCAGTGTTGCAGTGGTGGGGCCACTATCCTCCACTCCTACCCGAACTATCAAGATTGACAGTGCTGCAGTGTCAGCTGTAGGTTGTCAGATAGCCATGTTTGGCAAATGAGGTGCAAGAGTAGATAATTCTCTCAGGGTTAGAAATGCTGGGCATTATTGACTCCTTACCATCAGCAGAAGCCACCATGATGCGCCTAGGGCTATTTAACTTAACTGAAGGTATCATAAGATGGGGTAGGAAGGTCCCGACCCTGCCATTATTTCTCGGAATGGGGTTGGGGCACTGGGTGTCTGGTCTAATAAAGCTGGTGGGAGATGTGGTGTGGGTCCAGCACTATTTTGGTTACTTGTTCACTGTTCGTTATTTGTTTTTGTTAGTTATAATTGTTTTGATTATTTGTTATGGGGCTAGTGTTGTCTGTTCCTAGAGATTATGACTATTTAAATCTGGGTGTAGTTTAAACTTCGACAAGGTACGGAGTAGTCCATATCCTGTGCAGTAGACGGCTACCAAAGTTGGATATTAGTTATGTCTTTATCAAAATATTGTATGTGATGACTGCATTATAGTGACTCAATTAGATAATGTGATGAGGTGCAAAGAAAAAAAATGCTGGACATAATGTCTTTCAATTAATTTGTTTCTCAGTAAATATGGCTACTACATTTGGGTTAGAAATAGCACTGTAGACCTGACAAAAAATAATGCTGCAGGTGATGCCTTTTATTGGACTAACAAAATTATTTCTGAGACTAGCTTTCAAGAGATAATACTCTATTCTTCAGGTCAGTCAACTGGACTAACACGACTACCACATTTTTATTGGCTCTAACAAGGGTTAGGATCAAGAAGAAAGAAAATGGTGCACAGAACAGGAGTTACCTAGAAAAGATTTTACAGGGATTCTAATATTCTGATATTAACTGTAGCTGAAGCTAGCTTCTTGGAAAAACATTTTTTTGTGGCAGTGCTGCAGCTATATATCAGCAGTACAACACGGCAGGGAATGGGTTGTGGTAAATTAAACCTCTGACATTGGTGTTGGAGTCACAAGGCAAAGCTCAGTGGTTTCGTTGAGCAGTAATCCACAACTAGATGTGGGTTTTTGGTGATTTCCCCTGTGCTTGGTGTGGTGGTGTCATGAGGCCACAGGCCAAGTAATAAAAACCACACCAGAAATGGGTAAATCACACAACAGCCCATGTCTCAAAGTAGATTATTGTGATTTATATAATTCACAATATAGATAGAAAAATTTGAGACGAGAAAATAGTGGCTGTTTTAACTTTTTTGTGGTCTGAAAGGAAAATGTGCTTGGGCACGGGAAAAAAACAGTTCCTCCTTTTTGTGTTGAACTTTGTGACAGGAATTGCAAGCAGACCACTAACCTGTGCAAACTGTTTTGAAACCCTGTTAACCATGTTAATAGCATCTTCTGTTTAGAGAAAGGAGAAAGTGGCTTACTGAGAGGTGCCTGAATGCAAGCAGGTGGAAAAATTCACTGCTTTTCATGTTAACTGTGTGAAACAAGGAGCTGTTTAGGCTAAAGGGGGGAACAATGAGTGGAAACTTGGGGAAATTATAGAGGGAATGTAAGAGGCATTTTTTCACTGAGAGGTGGTGGAGACATGGAATGCGCTGCCCAAGAGACTGGTGGAGGAAGGCACAGTGGAGGGCTTTAAGAAGGGTGGGACATGTACATGGGGATTCTAAATCCAATGAAGATCCTCTTGGGGGCTGGGGGGTGGAAATAGCGAGCAACCACTAGGTGGCTGTCTACCAAGCACACATGACAGACCATTAGGCCTATTTTGCTGGCTTTAGTATGTTAAAAATTTCTTTGTGACCATTTTCTACTTGAGGGGTGTCTGAGTCTAGATACAGGCTTGTACCAGGGGTGCGATGCTACCGCTACTCATGTCAGCTCTCGCACCTGTCTCAGCTTTGAAATTAGCATTACTGAATTATTTCAAACCTTTAAACAGTCTCGGATTGTCTCTAATCCACGATTAGAACACAGCACACAAGAGTGTAGAAGATTGTATGTATGTATGTATGTATGTATGTATGTATGTATGTATGTATAACACTGTCACTCAGTTGTGCTCCATGTCTCTTTTCTGAGAGTTCCACGGAGATCTTGCCTTTTGTCCAGAGAAAGTGCTTCAGTTTCAGTGGCGAAGGCTGGGCTGGTGCTATTTTACTTGACTGAAGTAAGTGCTTGGTGGTAGGATTGTCGTTTTTTAGCACTAAAGCAATGGTTTGGTTTTCGGCTTAATTTATGTTGTCTGCAGAAAGAGAATTGAAGATGTGTTCAGGATCTTAATTTTCTGGTAACTAAAAACTACACCTAAACTCGGATATGTGTGTGTTTTAACTCCCGATATGTATGCAGATTTTTAGGTTACAGTTAGTGGCCACATTTAGCAGGGGTGGGGGCGGCTTTTGTGATTGAATTTTGGAGTGCAGTGAACATACGAACATACAAAATTTGCCAGCAGATAAAGGCCTAGAGGTCTATCAGTCTGCTTTCGAATGTCAGCTAGCACCTATTTTAGCTGCAGTGATTTCCTTTGGTACGTGCATACAGCAAAGTTGGCTGACTGCCACTTTTTGCATGCATAGTTGTAGGATTTACCCACGGCTGAAAGTGCCAGTCAGCCAATCACAGTGTAGCATTCTCAGACCCCATTGTATAATCAAGTACTGCTCACAAACTCTGGAGTGTGTTGTTGCACTTTTAAAATGGGAATTGCTGTTTACAGATCAAAGGGAAGAAAAAGTGATGAAGCAGTGAGGGAAAGTAGAGAGACTGCTTTTTAAAACATGGAACTTTTAGCTGGCCCAGTGGTGAAGAGGGCTGAGTTGCTGGCACCTTACTTCCATGACACGACCCATGTTCGGACATGAGCATGGGTTGTTAGAGAGGCGAGAGTTGGATTACTCTCTCCTCTCCTCTCCCGGGGAGGGATGTAGGGTTTCCGGCTCTTGGCTGCCACCAGGTGGAAGCTTGATGGCAGCCGCGCCGAGCCACGGCGGGGAACCTGGTACTAGGCCAGGTGGGAGGAAGAGGCCTTCACCGGAGCGTCAGAGCACATAGATGTCCATGCCCCAGGGTCTTGGGTAAATGGGGAGAAAATGGAAAAAGGGAGCACCAGGCAGGGAGGATGATGCCCTGAGCCCCGGGGCAGAATTAGTCCTCTTGAGGAGAGGACCTGAGCAGAACCTGCCCAGTGCATCCGAAGAGAGAAATACCTGTATGGAGAAAAAAAAATGAAACCTTTTTCCTATTGCTGTACTTAGTGTCTAGAAACAGTGGGGCAAGTGAAGTGAATTAGTAACTTTCATAATGTAATTTAGTTAGGGTTCCTTGAAACAAACTACCTTTTAGTATTGATTGGGGTGCCTTGAAACACAAGTGTAATTTGCCTGGGTGCCTTGAAACATTACTAAACTCTGGTTTTGTGCTGGCTCAAGCAGTGCTTCTTGACCAGGACTGCAGAATTTTATGGCGTGGTTTGTAGGGATAGCATCATGCCTCGGATGCACTGAGGCAGGGTGCTGCAGGCTGAGTGTCTTATACACATGAGATGTGACATCCCATGACATACTGAAAATTGTGTTTTGCTGTTATGCAGTGGAACCATTTTTATGTATTAAAAGTAAAAAAAAAAAAAATCATCTTTATAATTTTTGGGGTGTTCTGTTTTGTTCGTTTTGACCAGTAGGTGTTAGTCTTGCAGGATATGCTGATGTTGGGTGGTGAAGAGTTTGATTAGGTAAACAAACCTTGTTGGCGGGGACTTTTTCTTTTCTTTGAGTATAGGTTTCATAGGTTTACTCAAGCCAAGTAGGCGTTACCTGTATCTCTTCAAGATTAAAAAGATTAACCATTTGATCTTATTTCTATTGCAGTAGTCATCTAGCCTTCTCTTAAAGATCTCCATATTCTCACTTCCCACCACCTCAGTTGGCAGTGAGTTCCAGAGACTGACCACCCTTTACTAAACCATGATGCCCCTCTTCCTGGTATGACGAGTTTCTCCTTGCAGTTGCAAGATGTGTGCTCTTGTATTGTCTGTTTCCTCTCATCCTTGGATCTAAAGAGTCCCAAAATCATTGTTAGTGAAAGCTTTATAAATCAGGCATGGGTCTCCCTTAATCTTCTGTACTCCAGAGAGTACAACTCAGTTCATTTAATCTTTCCTCATAACTAAGCTGGTTCAATGTATTTATCATTTTGGTTGCTCTGTGCTGTGCCGGCTCTAGTACCTTAATCTCAGTTTTATTGCAGGGGACCAAAACTACGCACAGTACTCAGACTGTCTCACCAGTGACATATATACATAAGCAGCAACACACTCCCTATCCCTGCTCCTGATATTTCTTCTTATGCTTCCCAAGATGGACTTAGCCCTTTTACTACGTTACAGTGATTTTGGTTTCTCATTTTTTGGATATCAGTATGTGACAGGAGAGCCTACCACTCTTGAGGACCCACCTTTTCTTAAATCTGTTGCAACAGTTCTTCTATTTCTTAGTCTAATCTATCCTTTACAATTTCTAGTCCATAAGGTTGGCCACCTATAAGGCACCCTTCCCTTTCTTGACTATGCTATAGTGTCCTCTTTAATTTTCCTTATTCCTCTCAGGTCCTCATACAGGGAGGTTCTTGTGGTGACGTCCGAGCTGATGTAAAGCAGGCTGTGTTCCTTGTTTTTGGATTTAGTATGCAGTAGTACTGTGTCATAAAATACCTTATGTGTATGAAACCTGAAAATATTAAAATACCATGGCACTAGGTATTTTGATAAAGGTTAAAAGTACTAGGTGACTGTATTATAGAAATTAAGTTACTGGGGTAGAGATATCAGAAAACTCCCTGTGTTGTTAAATGCATGTAAATTGCAGATTGTTTGAGAGGTCCTTTTGGTACTATGCATTCCTGCTGTAAACTGAACCAGTCTGAAATTTCACTGTGATTTAGATATACATCCCATGAATCTTTGAATCATGGGGGTATATGTGATGTTATGTTCTTTGAAACTTGGCTTTATTGCCAATGCCCTTGGGTATCACTGCCTCAGTGCCTACACGTGAGGTTCTTTGGTTCAGCTTGTGTTTTTTTTTTTTTTTTATTTGAAGGCCCTCCAAATATCACCCAAACACACGAGATTAAACATAGGGATGAGAAGGTTTTCATTAAAAAGTTGGATCAGTAGGAGGCTGGACAGAAGGAAGCAATGGGGAGGTGGATCGGACCTAAGCTCAGCAACCGCCCAGTTCTCTTCTTCTGCTTGAGGATGAGGGGTGATGTAGCCATGAGAGGGGTGGTTAGAGATGGGCAGGAGGCAGGGGCTGGATAGCAGGAAGAACAGTGGGGAGTGGGGGATCAGAGCAGGAGGAGGAGGGGGTAGAGGGAGGAAAGGACAAGGACCAGCTGGGAGGAAAGAGCAAGGCGAGGGACCAGAAGTACAAGGAGGATATAGCAAAGGGAGCTGAGGGTTTAGGCCAGGGGAGCATGACAGGCAAGGAGGGGCTGAATGGAGACTGGAAGGAAGGAGGGCAGCCAGGCAAGTATAGCAGATGGGGGGACAATGCCGAGCAATGACGGGGGTAGCGGGGTACAGAAGGATACTCTGGAGGAGGAGGGCATAGGATCGGAGGGAGGGGTGGTCAGGGTAAATAAGAAGGGGTGGCAGGACACCCAGATAGGGGAGGAGCAAGGAGCCGGCTGAGGGGAGGGATCAATAGAAAGGATGAAGGACATGGAAGGAGGGAAATGGAGGAAAGGGGTAGTCAGAGGGCTCCTGTTGGTGATTATCCATGATCAGGGGTATCAAATGGGATAGGGAGGGGAAGCCTGCCGGTTAGAACAAAAATGCTTCCCTGGACTAACTGTGCACAGGGCCAAGCATGAGGTATATCAGCTGGCAAAGGATTGTGGAGGTTCCCCAGACAAATTGGTCCACCTGGGTACCAGTGACATTGAGGGAAATAATGAGCTAGAGGTACAGGCAAGGTTCAGGGATCTTACCAGGGTCTGCCATGACATAGGATGTACGATTCCTTGTTGGAAATCCTGCGGTGCCAAGGGCTAGTAGGGAACACAAGAGGAAGATTAGGGAGATAAACCAGTGGCTCAGGGAGTGGTGTGGGGCCAGAGGGTATGGGTTGATGGGGGAATTGGGGGGAGACCTGGGAGGATAAGGGGCTGTCTGCTAGAGATGGGCTCCATCTCAGTTTGGAAGGGAGGGAAATCCTTAAGTTGAAAATAGAGGGGGTCATTGGTGAAAGGTGGGGTTTAAACTTGTGAAGGGGAAGGGATGAGAGAAAAGGCTGTTGAGGGGTAGTCCGATAAAGGAGGGAATCTGTCTCAACCCCCCTGGGGAGCTGAAGGAATGCGGGGAAAAGGCCAGCTGGTAAGGTGCTGACTGGGGGAAGACTGAATTCCCATGGGGACGTGAGCAGGGGAAATGGAAGTATGCGGAAAGGGTGGAAGGTAGTCCTGCTAAATGCCAGGAGCTTGGGCAATAAAATGCCTGAGCTCCAGGTGATGCTAACTGAGGGAGAGGTGGATGTGGCAGCAGTCACTGGGACCTGAACCTGGAGGGTTACACCATGTTCAGGAAGGACGGGGAAGGGGAAGGGGAGGAGGGTTAGCAATAATAGTCAAAAACTGCATTGGCATAGGAGGAGTGGAGGATGCGGAGGGAACTGTGGAGGCGATTGGGTCACCTTGATAACAAGGGGAGGGTAAGAGAGTAAAATGGGAGCGGTGATAGACCACCCACGCTGGCGGAGGAGCTGGAGGAGAGTCTGGTGGCAGATGTGGGAGACACTGCAGTTTGGGCAGGGAAGGGTGGAGGTGTTGGGACATAAACATGCCAGGAATGGACTGGGAGACTATGACATCCCCATTGGCCAGGGACAGAGGTTGTTGGATGTCTTTCAGGACACGTTCCTAACTCTGCAGGTGGGGAACTGACCAGGGAGGCATGGATACTGGATGTAGTCCTGGCAGACAGTGACCAGATTGGGGACCTGGAGGTAAGGGACCCATTGAGGGAAGCGACCGTGCCATGGTCTGGTTCTGCCTGGACCTAGGAAGGGTAGAAGGCTGCACAAAGACATAGGTAACTGACTTCAGAGGGGCAGATTTCAAGGAAATGGGAAGGATCCTTAAGAAGCATTTGGATGAGATTGGGCCAGACATGGACGCTGACAGTAGGTGGGAAATCATCGGGGGGGGGGGGTTGCAGTATGCTACCAGCACCTGTACAAGAGTAAGATGAAAATACAGTAGGGCCCGTAAACCCTGCTGGTAGACCAGAGAGGTTCAGGAGGTGGTGAGGGGAAAGAAGGCAGCTTATAGTCATTTCAAGTGCTCCAGGAATGAAGGGGATCAAGGGGAGTACGAGCTGATGGCCAGAAGGGTCACTAGGGTGGTGAGGGTGGCTAAGGCAAGGAAGGAGCAGAACCCGCCAGGGAAATTTATGAGAGGTAACAAGGGTTCTTAGATACATTGGGGAAAAGCGAGGGTGAAGGGCAGATTAGCAGGATTAAAGCAGAGAAGGGATGGGCACAAGACCGGGAGCAGGCTGAGGTACTAAATGAGTACTCTACCTCAGTTTTCACTGAAGGAAAATGGGGGACTGCATCATGGAGGAGATGGTGAAACTGAGGAGGGGGGACCTTTACCGATCGGCAGGTCGGGGGGGGCTATCACTGGCAGGAGGTGGGAAGGCAAAGCAGGGGGATGAGGTAGTGGAGGTGGAAATCATGGCAGAGAGAGTGAAGGAAGCCCTCAGGACCTTTAAGACCGAGAAAGACCGGGGCCGGATAAATTACATCCCAGAGTGCTGAAGGAACTGGCGGATGTCCTGGCAAAACCCCTGGTGGAGCTTTTCCGCATCTCTCTCTGGACAGGGTGGGTGCCCCAGGACTGGAAGGTGGCGCATATAGTGCCTATCCACAAGGGAGGGCCAAGGGAGGTGGCAGGGAACTACAGGCCTGTCAGCCTGACATCGGTGGTAGGCAAGGTGATGGCGGGCATTGTCAAGGAGAAGCTGGGGGGACCTGGAAAAGTCAGGGTGTCTGGACGATAGACAGCATGGATTCGTCCCGGGGAAATCGTGTCAGATAAACCTTGTGGAGTTCTATGACTGGGTGACAAATGCCTTGGATCTGGGTAGACCGCGCCGTTCTCTTCTTGACTCCAGCAAGGTGTTTGACTCTGTTCTTCACGGGGGCCTGTTGGATAAGCTGGGAGAAATGGGGGTGGGGAACGAGATGATCAGATGGATAGGATATTGGCTCCAGGACCGGACCCAGAGGGTCATAGTTGGCGGGATAGTCTCATCCCCAAGGATGAGACTGGCTGGTGCCAGGAAAAAGGACACAGATTTGTAGGGAACTGGCAACAGTTCTGGGAGCAGAAGTTCTTTAAATTTGATGGACTGCATCTGACTAAGGAGGGAGTCGGTGCATTGGGGCAGAAGTTTGACGTCTTTGCAGAATATTTAAACTAGCAAATGGGGAGAGGGGTACAGCACCCCATACGTCGAATGGGAAGAACACCCCTCCCCCCTCAGCTAGTGGCCAAACAGGGATTCAGCATGTTTGCAGTTCATTTGCATCACCAGGTAAGAAAAAGGTTTGTCTCTCCATACGATTTATGAGAGGTAATGCCAAACCTCACCTAACAACTAACACACCAAAATCTGGCCAATGGAAAATCATGTACACAAATGCTCACAGCCTGGGAAATAAGATCCCAGACCTGCAGGCAATAATGTCAGAGGCTAAACTGGACATAGTAGCAATTAGTGAGACGTGATTTACCAGTAACCACACTTGGGAGGCTTCAGTACCTGGCTATGTATTGTCAGAAGAGACAAGGTAAAAAGGGGGGGAGGAGGGCCTGTATGTCAATGAAAATATCAAAGCTACAGAAATTCAGAATACACATAAGGAGCCAGAAGAACTGTGGGTCACCCTGGAAACAGGAAATGGGACAGCTATAAGAACTGGGGTTGTTTACAGGCCCCAGACCAGGGGAGGACATAGACACATTACTGTTAGAAGATATACAAAACATGACAGCTAAAGGGGAGGTTCTGATAATGGGAGACTTCAACATGCCGGATACAGATTGGTCAATACCAGCAGGAACATCTGCCAGAACTAGACACACAGTGGATTCCCTGCAGGGGGAGGGCCTTAAACAACTGGTACAGCAACCCACAAGAGACAGGGCTATCCTAGATCTAGTACTGACTAACAAGGAAGGGATCACAGATCTCAGGTAGAAGGTCACCTGGGGACAGTGACCATCACATGATATGGTTCAATTTGGCTACCACATCTAAATCATCCCATTCCAAGGCAAAAATATGGGACTTCAGAGGAGCTGACTTTGATAAGATGGCCAACAGAGTTAAGCTAGCCCTGGCAAAAGAAACACAGGTGAGGAGGTACAGGCAAAGTGGGCAAGCATTAAGGATGCAATACTTGAAGCAACATCCCATTGTGTTGGACAGAAAGGAAGTGCAAAGAACAAGGAGACCACTTTGGTTCTCAAATACAGTACAGAAAAGGTCAGAGCCAAAAGGCTGGCCTTCAGAGAATATGAGGGAACATAGCGAGATGAAGATAGGAGGCATACCAAACTGCCCTAAGGGAAGCAGGTAAGGCAGTAAGGCAGGCAAAGTCCCAAACTGAGGAAACACTAGCATGAACAGTAAAAGAAGGTGACAAGACTTTCTATAGATACATTAGTGAAAGGAGAAAGTCCAGAGGGTATTGCTAAGCTTAATGGAGAAAGGGAGCATGTGAGGAGGAGGACCCTGTAAAGGCATCTATCCTAAATAGATACTTTTGCTCAGTATTTACCAAAGAGAAGGTAGGGCAGGGCCCACAGCTCAGCATCATGGACACAGGGGAGGAGGTGAGCACCTCCACAAAAGAAAGGGTCCTACAAGAGCTTGCTAAGCTCAGGGTGGATAAGCAATGGGACCTGATGGTATACATCCCAGGGTACTTAAGGAGCTAAAGGTAGAACTAGCAGAGCCATTAGCAGAACTGTTTAGTGAGTCTCTGAGCACAGGAGAGGTCCCAGAAGACTGCAGAAGGGCTCATGTGATCCCGCTCCACAAGAGTGGTAGCAGGGAGGAGGAGGGAACACAGACCAGTCAGTCTTACCTCAGCAGTGGGCAAGATTATGGAGGCACTCCTTAAGGAAAGGATAGTGCAACACCTGGAATCCATAGGGGCAGGGATCCAAGACAGCATGAGTTTACAAAGAAAGGTCCTGTCAAACTAATCTCGTACAGTAGACTTCTTTGACTGGGTAACCAGAGTGGTGGACCAAGGGGAGCAGTTGATGTCGCCTACCTTGACTTCAGCAAAGCTTTGACACTGTTCCACATAGAAGATTGATAAATAAGCTGGGTAGGCTCAGGGTGGGTCGAAGTTGGTCCACTGGGTGGCAAACTGGTTGACGGGCAGAAAACAGAGAGTGGTGGTAAATGGTATACAGTCAGAAGAGATGCAAGTCACAAGTGGGGTACCTCAGGGATCAGTCCTGGGGCCAGTCCTCTTCAACATCTTCATTAGTGACCTTGCAGATGGACTAGAGGTAAGACTTGTCTGTTTGCAGATGACACCAAGATCTGCAACAGAGTAGATGATCCAGATGGGGTGGGCAGAATGAGAAGAGATCTAGATAAACTAGCAAAATGGTCAGAAGAGTGGCAACTGGGATTTAATACAAAGTGCAAAATCATGCACATAGGAAGAAAACCTGAAGCCACCTATAGGCTGGGAGGAGTTGCTAGCAGTCACCAAAGGAAGAAAGAGAGTTGGGCATCATCATCACTGATGACCTGAAATCATCCAAGCAGACCTCTAAAGCAGTAGGTAAGGCTAGGAGGTGTTAGGGTTTATTAGTAGGGGTATCACAAGTCATAAGAGGGAGGTAATAATCCCCTTTACAAGACACTGGTTAGGCCCCATCTGGAGTACTGCGTGCAGTATTGGAGGCCACAGCTTCACAAGGACATTAACCAAATTGAGGCAGTCCAGAGAAGGGCAACCAAAATGGTGCAGGGACTGCATCAGAAGACATATGAGGACAGATTAACAGAGCTCAATATGTATACCCTTGAGCAAAGGAGGGAGAGGTGATATGATCGAGGCATTCAAACACCTTAAGGGCATTAACAAGGTGAAAGAGTCTAACATGTTTAAATATAAGAAAAATAGCAGGACAAGAGGACACAGCATGAGATTAGAGGGGGTCGATTAAGGGGATGTGAGAAATTCTTTTCACAGAAAGGGTGGTGGATGCATAGAATGGCTTACCACAAGAAGTGGTGGCTATGAATACAGTGCAGGGCTTCAAACAGGCATGGATAGGCATAAGGGAGCAATACAAATTACTATGAATAGATAGGCCACTGACAGAGCAAAGGCCGATGGCACATTTATAAGGTAGAAAAAGAAATGGGCAGACTGGATGGGCCTTGCGGGCCTTATCTGCCGTCAACTTCTATGTTTCATTAGTGGGGTCCCACAGGGATCAGTCCTTGGGCCCCTCCTGTTCAACGCCTACATCTCTGACATAACGAAGGGTATTAGGAGTGAGATGAGTCTCTTTGCGGATGATTCAAAACTGGACGGTGGTGGATGGGGAGGAGGGGAGGCTCTGGAAATGTGGTCTAGAAAGTGGAAGCTGAAGTCCAATGCAGGGAAATGCAAGGTACTGCTCCTGGGAGCCAGAAACCCGGGCCAAGTGTACACCGGGGAATGCTACAAGTCTCAGTGGCTGAGAGGAACCTGGGGGTGGTGGTGGATGTCAAGATGAACAACTGAGACTTGTAGGAGGGCAGAGGCCAAGGCCAACAGGATGCTGGGATGCGTCGCTAGGGGGATCACCTCCAGAAGGAAAGAAGTGATACTCCATCTGTATAACTGCTTGGTCAGGCTGCACCTCGAGTACTGCGTGCAGTTTCAGAGTCCACACTTAGAGGGTCCAGGGAAGGGCAAACAAAATGATATGGGGCTTGGGGGACAGGACTTATGGGGAGAGGCTCGAGGAAGCTAAATATTACTCTTGGAAGAGAAAGGACGGGGCATGATAGAGGTCTTCAGGTACATGAAGGGGTAAATAGGAGAGAAGCAGTTAGGGTGCTCCAAGGAAGGAGGAGGGGGCAACTAGAGGGCATGGGTGGAAGCTGGAGGGGGGCAAGATTAAGGGGAGAAATTAGGAGGTGCTACTTCACTGAGAGGGTGGTGGAGCCATGGAATTTGCTGCCCGGGGGGCTGGTGGAGGCAGAGATGGTGGAGTGGTTCAAGAGGGGGGTGGAACAGGTACAGGGAAGGATTTGGTGAGCAAAGTCCTGTGCAGCGAGAATATCCGGGACTGGGAAGGGAGAAACCAGAGAGGCAGGGGGCAGCAAGGTCAGCTCCCAGGGTGGGGACTGACAAAATGAGCAGACACAAAAGACCATTAGGCCTGTTCTGCTGCCATTTTAGTACGTTGGTATGTTAGTACGTTAGGTGCTAAGTGCAGAGGAAGGACGTGCATAGTCTGTTGCTGCAAACTGATGTGTTGAAGAAGGGATATGCCGTTGCTGAAGGTTATTTGCTATATTTAAAGTAAACATCACACAAATATTATGTATTGAACCTGAAGTTCTGCGTCTGGTCCGTCTGTTATCCCACAGCCCCTCCACACAGTATACCTAGGGCCTTCTCCTCCCTGGTTTGCCGAGATCTTGTCTGCTAGTGAATATTTGTGACACGTTATTTCTCCCCTAAGTGCATAACTGCACATTTCTCTTACTCCGTCTCTAATATATTTTTATTCCACTGTTCAATCCTGGTTAATGCTTGCATTTGGACTGCATTTACTGTATCATCGACCACCCTCCCACTTTAGAATCATTGGCAAACTTAGCTAGCCATGTTCCGTCAGTTATAGGGACGCATGAGACACATGTTTTAAAGGAAGGCTGTCATAAACCCTATTTTCCTGCCAGCAACTACTCGCCTGCCAACTTGCGGTGAGAGAGATTCATGTCTGTAGTAGATGTCTTTCTCTTAAAATATGCATTTTATGTCCTGGAGTGAAAGGCGCCATGTCCTGGATTGTAGCGGCAAGAGCCGCAACCTGCATGCACATTCGATTCTTTAGCTTCCTGTTGTGTCGTGAACACACTTCACGATAATCAGGGCATGTTTCACAAAGTAAAAGAAATGCTGTGCCTGGTAGTATTGGTTGAGCTCTACCTCTAGAAACAAACCGTCGAAAAGCAGACGATCTAACCTATTTTAATTCTGTTATGAAATTTGCAGCTCTGAGTTTGAGCTTGGGCGCGTTAGCGTATCATGCCGGACATGTGACTCGGGCTGCAAATTTCATTAACAGAATTAAATAGGTTAGACTGCTCCGTTTTCGACGGGGTTTGTTTCTAGAGGTAGAGCTCAACCAATACTACCAGGCACAGCATTTCTTTTTACTTTATGAAAACGTGCCCCGATCGTCATAAAGCGGTGATCCGCACACAACAGGAAGATAACCAAGCTCACCAACTAGCCCACAAGGTCAGGCTCGGTCTTCCGGTGCGGCAGCATTGTCAGAATGGCGCTTCCAGGACAGCACTAGCAACCGCCATCAAGGCAACAAATGACTACAATTGCATACCATGCAAGCTGCAAAATGAAAAAAAAAATAAAGGTTGTGCTAATTGGGCGTCTCTGCAGCCGTAGTGATTGGGACTAGAGTTTGACAGCCTTCCTTTAAACAAACAGTGTCCCAGGACTGAACCCTGTGGTACCCCGCTTCTAACATCAGTCCAACTGGACATATACCCTCTTTATGCCTATAGCTGCTTTCTTCCTTATTGGGGTCCACTCTTCTGGATCCATGTGGTCCTGGTCTCCTCACAGGGGAGTTTCCCCTACAGGATTCAGTCCTGACCGCTTTGAGCTGGTTGAGTGGCCAGTTACTGTGCAGACCCACGGCTCTCCAGGAATTCCAAAATCGCCAACAAGGTAACCTAGCCCGGCAGAGGTCACTTGCATAAGGTAAAATACATTTCCTTATTGCTCTACCCCCAATTTCCCAGGCCATGTGGGTCCTTCAGGGCCGTTGACCTGGAAGCAGTTCAGAGCCACTGCTGCCGCTTCCCAGGTACATCAGAGCTACAGATCAGCAGATCTTTCGCCTGTCTTCCCCTCAGCAGCCAGAGTGACTCTTTAGATTCGTTGGCCTTCAAGGAAGAGGATACCTCTGTCCATCTGTCCTCTTTCACTGATCAGACAGAGTATCAGCATTTCCTTGCGGGGCTGGTCTGCGATCTGCACCTGTCCCACATTGCAATCCTGAGTGGACAACTTGCATTTTCCTCAAGTGAATTCCCTGCTGATCACCTGGTGTTCCCTTCCCGGCTGATCCATTTCCAGGAAGCGTCGTACTGCACCATACAGTTCCCATCGCCCCAGCTCCAGACCCAAGGGACTGCCAGTGCAAGGACTACTTCCCAGTGGTTCAGGTTCCTTACCTCATCCCACTTTGGGAGGAGGTTATTGGACACTCCTAACGGGCATAGACACCTGGTGCAAGACCGACCCCCGGATGCGGACTCTCCGGTGCGACCATTGAGGATGGAAAGTGTTCTCCTTGGCGCATATTATGCTTAGTATTGTCACTCAGACTCACCACGCTGCCTACAATAGGCATCTATGGTTAATGCTAGACTAGGTGCTGGCATTGCGGCCTGATTGGGAGGAAACCAGATAGACCATGACCCTCTCTGCGCATGGCCTGGAGCTCGCAAGGCACCAGCTTGGGGGGGGGTGGGGTCTTACAACACAAATGAGGTAGCTTTAAGGCCGGTGGGGACAGTGATCTGCATTAGGCGGACGGTGTGGCTTTTTCTATCAAGGGTGCCACCCTTGGCCTGGCATAGGGTGCTTTCCTCCACCTTCTGGGGGACCCATCTTTTCTCACGCAGGGCGAGGCGACTTTCATCTCCCAGGCAGTGAAAGACCCCGCCTCGCCCTCACCAGTCGCAGGCCTAATTAGTGTGTAATGGGTCTTCTTCTTCTCTCGTAGTTCTTCCCTACAAGAGGCTGATGGACTCGCGTCCCTCAGGGAAGTGCTGGGCCTCCTTTTGGGGGGGGGGGCTCAGTACTCAGACAGTGATAAATGGTGAAAATTGACACAGAGAAGATATGGGAATTGTGTGCCTACCGTAATTCTTGATCTTCCTGGGTATTTTCACCATTCATTACTAGCACCCTTCCACCATCCCCTCTTGGGCCTCAGTCTCTGGGTGATGCCTCCTCCTTCTTGCCCTCCCCTTCTTGAGGCCAGTTGTGGGCAGGGTCCTGCTGGTACCTCCAGGTCCTCTGTTACCTTCTCAAGCGATAGAGGCACACCCTGAGGGAAGGGCAAGTAGGGCTTCTGCGCCCTGGCCTTATGGGCTCCCTGTGGGTCCTTCCCTTCTTTCGGGTGGGTTCCTCTGGGACTCGGTTTGGTCCTGTGGGCCAGCACCGACTCCTAGTGGGGGAATCTCCCATAGGTTGGGGGGAGAAGGACTTCGCAGGACTCCTCTCTTCCTCCATGGTGTTTCCTACTATCTGTCTCTCTCCCCCTCCCCTTTGGGAAGGTTATCATGGACAGGATTTCCCTTGAACTCCTTGGATTCTCCCTCTTGGGACAGCGGGGGAGATGATGTCCTGTCTCAGTGGTTGTCCCACCCTGTACTGAAATAAGTGTGTGTGTGTGTGTGTGTGTGTGTGTGTGCATGCATTTGAGACCTTCTCCACACTTTCTCAAGCTTGGAATAACTTGGTGCTGGAGCCTATATGACTGATCTGTTGTTCAGCAAAAATCCAGACTCTCTGCCTACGGCCTTACACATGTGAATGCGCCCGATCAGCAGACTCGGGCCACTTGGATAGGAGTCCTCCTGGGGTCTCCAGGTACTGTAGGTGTGTGGACTGAAACAGACTTCGTGACACCTCTGATGTCTTGCAGCATCTTTTCCCCCTGAATTCTAAAACTTTTAGTGTTGAGTGTGGTGGGGTTCCCCATCTATCTTTCCGTCCTTCGCCTTTTCTCTCTCTCTGGTTGGCCACTCAGGGGCTGGGGCCAAAGCCCACACCCGTAGGTCCTCCATCTCTGTCCTTTGGTCAGCGTATTCCATTTTCAGTTACATCCTTTCCTTATGCTATCCCTTGGGCTCCCTTGTTCCACCCTTGTCTTTTCTCTACCCATCTGTTTTCCTGTCTCTTTGGAGAGCAGAACTGGGTCGGAGGAGGAATTGGCGACTGTTACTGGCCAACCCACAAGTGCCACACAGTGTGTTGGCATAGAGAGTGGCGCCAGCTCCTCCCTCGGTGGGGGGGGAGCTCCCACGGCGTGCTGTGCCTCCAGCTGACACCCAGACAGTGATGAATGGTGAAGATACACAGGACGATCAAGAATTACGGTAGGTACGTCATTTTCATTTCTTTTATTGTTGTTTTCCTTTTGTCGCCTACTCCCTCCACAGCCATATTGTCCTGTTGTTTTGCACACTTGTCCTCATGTACACTTGAAACTGATCTATCAATGACTCTTTCCAGGGTAATGATTTCATTATAGACCTTCAGCTGCTGCCTTGAATCATCAATTTTCATCTTCATGACCTCAGTCATGATACAGTTGTGACATCTGAAGTTACCTTCATTTATCCCTTTGCATACCTCTCACAACTCTTACACTGTGTAAGTATGATCTCCATTTTTTGTGGTTTGTTTTATTGAGCTGCCAGCTTGGTGGCGCAGAGGATTGAGGCGCTGGACGCCTTGCTTCGTATTATGCCGGTGACCCAGGTTTGGGAACGACCTTTGGTTGTTGGGGTGCTGGCGTGGGGGGGGGGCAGAGCAAGATCGAGTATGCCGATGGGCAGCTTTCCTCTCTCGATGGTGATGAGGATGTGTTGCCTCCCCGTAATTCCACTCCCACTGGGTGGAGGTCTGGTGGGTAGCACAGGCAGAGAGGGGCCGGCAAACAGTTACGTGAGGTGGAAGGAGCTGAGCTGGTGCCATGGGGTGCTTCGTTGCCTCCACCACGCTTGCATGGCTGTGAGCGGGTGAGGAGCAAAGGCAGAAAACCTGTATGTGGGGGCGGGTGGAATATATAATACATTACTGGCAGTCGAGTCGTGCCAGATAGTTTAACATTGAGTAAGCAGTTTAATGTTGAGCCCCAAATTTGGTATCTTAATAACTTTGCAACCGCTCAAAAAATCTGTACAAATTTGGAATGCATGGTCTCATATAGTAGATCTCTTGATTTGCCAAGTTGTGTTTCAGTCGGACTTCGGATTTCGTGCAGTGAAGCGCTGAAAAACATGTTTGCCTTTTTGGACACTTTTTTGGTGAGTTCTACCCATTGTGTTACGGCCACATGGTTTGGTAGTTTGTTCTGAAAATTTCAGGGTAGAAAGCGGTTTTGTCAAAGAACAATCCAGTGTTGGTTTGGTGAAAAAAAAAAAAAAAATATTAATCCGTTCCAAAGTTGCTTAATTTAGAATTTTCGGGTTCTGAGCATGCTCCGTTCACGCCAAGATTTGTATGTATGTTTTGTGAAAGGGGATTGTGCTCGTTATCAAGGATTTTGTCGGCTCGCGAACAGGGATTTATAAAATCCCTGTTTGTGAGGAAAAATTCTTCGTTTGCGAGCCACCATTTTGTCTTCAGTTTTTCACCCAAATAAAATGTTGTGGCTTGCCCCCACATGTGACTTCTTCCACAAATAAGGCATATGTTTTGTTCAGGGTGATGCACTTTACAAACCCATGCCTTTGGTTTCCTTCATTTTGGCCAAAAAACGGCTGTTTTAGATTTTAAAATTCTTTGTTCGTGACTCTCTTCCGATCCTCATTTGCTAGGTGACAAAATCCCCATTCGCGAGAACAGGGATTTTGACAGCTTACGAAAGGGGATCGGCTTGTGAACAGGGATTTTGTTACCTTGCAGAATCCCTTTCATGAGCTGACAAAGTTTCTTCTTCGATGAAGCTGTCAGAATCCCGTTAAAACCTATCCCTTTACGTGAGGTGACAAAATCTCTGATTGTCATTCACGACCAGATGGCCCTTCTTGCGAGCAGGATTGGCTCGCAAACAGGGATTTTGATACCGCTAAAGGATCAGCTCGCGAATGGGGATTTTTTTTTTTTTTTTTAATTCCTCATTCACGAGCTGTCAAAATCCCCTTTCGGGACTTCCAGACCAGATGGCCAAAATCTGATGACCAAGGATTCCTTGTGAACAGGGATTTTGACAGCTTGCGAACTGGGATTGACCTCACGAACAGGAATTTTGCCACCTCACGAACTAGGTTTTTAAGAACTTTTCCACTGCACCGTAAATAAACAGTTTGGTCTTTTGGCTTGAAATTTACAGGGTATAAAGGGGGTGTCCCAAAGATGTGAATTATGCTATTTAGGTTTAAAAGAGTTTCGGTTACAAAGATATTCCATCACGAAGTTGATATTTTTCCCGTAGGATAGCATTGCGGTGCCCACAGCGACTTTCAGTGCCCATATCTCAGAAATGATGTAAGAGATGGATTTTTCACTACCCACAGCTTAGTCCACCACACGTGGAGGTTTCAAAGTCATGATTACAACTGCAGTGGAATTGTTTTCATAGCTTGTATGGTTACTGAGATATTGGCAAATTAGTGTTGCAAGGGTTCCTTTTCGGCCCTATAGGGCTACTGTATGGCTCCGTTGTTATGTGTAAGTGGGAGCGCAGGGCCAGGAGGGCCTGTGCTCCCACACATGCATATTATATGCAAATGGACAGCTTGGTGGGAGCACAGGGCCCGGAGGGCTTGCACTCCCACCAACACATACCAGTCACATTACACTTTCTCAAAAGTAAGGAAATTCATTGCAAAAAACTTTTAATGCATCAATTAGGGTTAAAGTGACAAAAGTGGAAAAACGACAGGGTTGAGCCTAACCCTCACTCTACTACCCCATCCTCCACACACCGACAGGGTGTGCCATGGGGTCATGAGGCCTAACTCTCTTATTTAGCTAATTTTTATATTTTATTTAAACAAATTGTTCTGTTTTATAACCGCTAACCCAGTTTAAGTGAGCCGCTAACCTGGTTCAATTACTGCGGTTCCCGGTTCATTATCGGAACCGTCATTGGCTCCTGAACCGACCGAAACTTAAAAAAAAAAAAAAAAAAAGTGATTTCTTTATTTGCAGTTCTGTTTTCCTTTTGGCTTGATGAGGACAGAAAAGCAAAGAAAAAGACTGGATCCCTAGGGTTTAAAAACTGCCTTAAGTGTGGGAACATTTTGCCAAGGCAGACGAGCATCAATTGTGTTGTCTACTTGGGAAATTATCATTTTCAGTAGGTTGTGATATCTCAAATCATTTCCTCAGAAAACAGTTGAAAAAGGCTGGAAAAACTCAAAGAAAATTGGAGAAGGGTGCCATGGGTTGATGACCAACCCACACCCTCTAAGCATCTGGTTGAAAACCATAGTACTTACATTGAACACCCCTGACAAGGGTGAAACCACTACCAGTAAAAGGATGGGTGACCCAGCTGACTCTCTGGTTCCCACCAAAAAGACTAAGAAAACCAAACCTGTTGAACTCCTG
This sequence comes from Neoceratodus forsteri, assembly GCA_016271365.2. Taxonomy (NCBI): domain Eukaryota; kingdom Metazoa; phylum Chordata; order Ceratodontiformes; family Ceratodontidae; genus Neoceratodus; species Neoceratodus forsteri. Next base: position 19,181,363 of record JADMNL010000039.1, on the reverse strand, counting down.
GTTGATAAAACAAGGGGTTTCATTTGTGCCTCACAGCCTGCCATCCTCCGAGAAATTGTCCAGGCCATGAAGGTCATACAGGCATTGCAGGGTTTATACCTACTCCAGCCCTTCCAGCACTGGTTCAAATCCCAGTTGGTCCTTCTTCTGTCACAAACCCATCCAGGAGCGGATGGAGTTTGAGGAGTATGATTTACCTTAAATGGATGAAGGTGAGCCTATTGAGCCTGAGATTTCACCAGACAAGATACATAGACATAGACAGTGTCGGCAGATGAGGCCTGTGGCCCACCCAGTCTGCCCATTTGAGCTTGTAAGTTCAGTTCGCTTTTCTAGAAGTCTGTTGCCCTCACCCCTGACCTCCAGAATTCCTTTATGTATATCCCATGCTTTCTTAAATCCTACGATTGTTTCAGCCCCTACCACTTCCTCTGGCAGGTGTTACACTTGTCCACCACCTGTTCTGTGAAGAAATTCTTCCTCACGCTTCCTCTGAATCGTTCTCCTCCAACTTCATCCCATGCCTCTAGTCCTGGAACATCTTTTCGCTTAAAATAGTGTATTCCTGCACCCTGTTCCTCCCTGTAAGATACTTGTATGTCTCTATCATATCCCCTCTCTCCCTCCTCTCCTCTCCTCCAGGGAGTACATGTTCAGTTCCTTCAACCTGTCTTCATAGGACTTGTGATGCAATCCATGCACCATCTTTGTTGCCCTCCTCTGAACCTTTTCTACCCTGTCTCTGTCCTTGCGTAGGTATGGCCTCCAGAACTGTACACTGTACTCCAGGTGGGGCCTCACTAGTGTTTTGTATAGTGGAATTATGACCTCCCTTTTCCTGCTGGTGATGCCCCTGCCTATACATCCCAGCATCCTATTTGCTTTACCTGCTGCCTTGTCACACTGTTTCCCTACCTTGAGGTCATCAGAGATGATAACCCCGAGATCCCTTTCCTGCTTGGTGCATGCTATATATATACAAGAATTTGGTTCTCCTCATACCTCTCAACCTCCTGCCTCATAAATCAGGGACAAGGCTTAAATAATCGGGGACAAAAGACTAACATCGGGGACACATCTTCAGAATTGGTGATATCCACTCAGGAAGCTGGTAGAATAAGGGGCTTAGTGTCAAATGCATTTTCTAAGGAAGAACATGTCTGTAACTTTAATGTTTGACATTATTTTGCGTCTACAACTTCAACTGTTTAGTCACAGAAACACAATTTGTAGGGGGGACAGAGTCAAATTTGAAGGTAAAATCTAGGACAGTTGAGAGGTATGGTTCTCCTCCAAGACCAGAGGATTTTTCCTCATTTTTCCTTGCCCATGATCTGGCTACCACGAGGTGATAGAAGATGGGGGAAGAGGCTGAATATGTAAATGATGGGGTTAACACCCACAAAGAAAATACTGTTTCCTATAAACAAGTTCTTTAAAAAGACTTGTTTAAGATTTCATGAGACTCCAAATTCTGTCCCACCTCTGGACAAGAAAGCAGACAAGCATCAGTCGGACAGACAAGGGGCTGAATTCTTCTTTTCTCACCACGACCATCAGGAAATAGTCCAGCAGGCAGCCCGTGAGAAGGCAAGGGTGCCTTTAGCATCACACCCACCTGAGAAAGCCTGTCGCAAAATAGACAGCATGGCCAAATGGGATATCTGACTGCCTCATTTGGAGTGAGACAGGCTAACTACCAAGCTTACTCAGCACAGTATCAAAAATCTCTGTGGTAGTTTATATTGACCATGTCAGAGAAGGCTCCTTCTCCCTCTCTGATAATTTGGCTGAGACAGCCAGGTTTGGGCTGGAACCAGCAAAGTATCAATTCCAAATGGCAGCAGATGTCAGTAATAATGCTGCCAGATGGATGGCCCTTACCATACCACTTAGGAGTTTGGCATGGCTCAGGGCTACTAATCTTACACAGGGCACCCAGGCCAAGGCTATGGATTTTCCTGTGGAGGATCATTCATTATTTGGCCAGCAGACTGAGGCATACACTACCGGTCAAAAGTTTTAGAACACCCCCATTTTTCCAGTTTTATTGAAATTTACATGTTAATGTCTCAGTGTACTCTGAAATTAAAGCATAGAACAAATAAACAATTGGAGATAAAAAGAAATCATAGAATCATTTTGTTTAACAAAATGTAATCTAAATTTTGACTCATCAAAGTAGCCACCTTTTGCAGATATACTGTAACTGCCGAACACACTCGTGGCATTCTTCCTACAATGGATATCAATATTGTTGGGAAGTTCTTCCCAACACTGTTGCAGAAGTTCCCACAAATGTGTTGCACTTGTAGGTTGCTTTGCTTTCACCCTTCTGTCCAGTTCATCCCAAACCAGCTCGATGGGGTTTAAGTCTGGAGACTGTGCTGGCATTCCATGATTTGAAGCCTACCGTCTTGTTCTTTTCCTCGAAGGAAGTTCTGACTTAGCCTGGAGGTATGTTTTGGGTCATTATCTTGCTGTAGGATGAACCCCTGACCAACTAAGCGTGAGACTAGAGGGTATTGCATGGCGCTGCAAAATGCTGTGGTAGCCCTTTTGGTTCAGGGTGCCAGTCACTCTGTGCTGGTGTCCTGTGAGCGCCTTGTCACGCAAGCTGTTGACTCTTAGAAACTTGTCTTCTGATTCTGTTGTGGCTTTGGGTCTGCAGACCTCTTCCTGTCAGAGTTTCCTCCAGTTTCCAAGTGCTTTTTGATGGTGTGGAAACTGTATTCACTGTATGGCTTTCTTGCAATTTCTCTACAGCAGTTTTTGCTAACCTAAACTTTTTTTTTAACCTCTAGCAGTTTACCGCTTACCTTTGTACCATTTCAGGTTATTCACTGGACTTGAATTGCTTAAATTTCAATAAAAACTGGAAAAATGGGGGTGTTCTAAAACTTTTGACCGGTAGTGTACATGAAGAAGGTAGATGAACATAAGGCCACCTATAAAAGCAATTCCTCAAAGGAGAGATCTTCTTCCTCCTATAGGCCTTACGGAAGGGGAGGCAAAGGTAGGACAGACTATATTAGACATTTTTATCAGGCACAGGTTGTCCTCCAGTATCAACAATAACCACAGCAGACAGTGTATTTCAGGGGCAGAGGTAGAAGGGGTTCCAGGAGAGGATTCCAAACTACCCAGGCTCCACCTCAAGCAAAACCTAACCCCTGACTTAATGATCAAGGCTGCCTCCCCTCTACCAGTAGGGGGCATGCTGGCTCACTATTTCCAGATTTGGCAGTCCAGTACCATAGACAGGTGGGTCCTGGAGATGGTGAGTCAGAGTCTGTCCCTGAGTTTCAAGTCCTTCCCTCCCTTGAGAACAAGGGTGTAAAAACCAGATTCCCTCCTGGAGAAAAAACTCTTGGAGAAGGAGGTTCAAAGCCTGCTACTGGTGAAAGCAGTGGAATGTGTTCCACCTCAGCAGAAGGGAAGGGTTTTCTATTCAAGATACTTACTCACCAAAAAGAAAAATGGGGAGTGGTGGCCTATCCAAGACCTAAGAGTACTAAACAGATTCTTAATAAAGCCAGAGTTCAAAAATAGTCACATTGGCAATGATTCTGCCAGTAATTCAGCAGGGAGATTGGCTAGCGTCTTTGGATCTAAAAGATGCCTACTTTCATATCCCCATAAGAGAATCTCACAAGAAATACCTCTGTTTCAGACTTCCATCAGGACATGATCTTTTTTTTTTTTTTTTCCAACTTATAGGTCTTGATTTTGATATACAGTAAATGCAAGTATAGCCCAAAGGACAGTGCACTTTGTGGGTAAATTACAGAAATTCGTTAAGATATTCAGTATCTGTGACATTCCTAATTTGTTACAATATAGAGAGTCTATTCCTAGATTATAGTTTCGTTTAAAAAAAAAAAAAAAAAATCAATCCGAAAAGGCTGTTACTGCCATGAGAGAGGAAAGACTATAAAAACATACCATTTGTAATATAAAAAATACCCTTTAATAGGTGAGAATTTCTCTGTATCCAATATCAAAGTATAACTCATAAGGGAGAGCCCTTTCTTATTCTCCGCACCACCCATTCCAGGTTATGCCATGATAGGCAGAACTTCCAGTTTAATAGACTATCCGTGATACTAAACATAACATCAAAGCTGTTCTTAGTTGTTAAAGTACATCAGCATTACTGATATAAATTCAGTGAAATTTATAAAGAGATTACAGGACTTCTTACTAGGCCAAACAGTACTCTAATATTCAAACAAACCTCCTGTATGTCATTAACTTTTTTACCTTAAGTACCCTCCAGATCATATGACCCATTGAAACACGCTGGCAATGTTATTAATAGAGGCAAAATAAACTGCTAATGGTAACTTAGTATAAGCAATAATAAGTTATTTGTATGGTAGAAAAGTCCTCTTTTACTTAGAGAGTCCCTCTGTATATTAGACTTACTGAGCCAGGCACCCCTTATTTTTTTTTTTTTCCCAAGCGTTGCCCTCATCCTCCGAATCTGAGCTGGAACCCCTCACTGCATAATCCAATTCAGTTTTGGAAAGCAGCTTCACAGCAGTCCATTGGGTCAGCAAAGGGTAGGTTTTGGCTCCATATGTGATCTTTAGTCGCTGGTATTAGTAACAATGATGGATCGCCAACTGGCGCAGTTTAGAGCACACGCCATCAAAAGCCCTACAACGCTGCCTCATAGCAAAACTAAGATTGGGAAAAATATGTATAGGGCTCCTGCCATTGTGATGGTCCTTTTCTCCCTTGCTTCTTGAAGAATACCATCTCTCTCACGAACCGGGCCCAGCACTACCAGTACGACTCGACTTGCTGGATGCGCTGACTCCTCATGTAGGCGGAGACCTCTGGCATTCACACAATAAGCCCTCATTACTGTTACTGGGAAATCAAATTGTAGATATTCCTGTAGCCACTGGTCTAGAAAGCTGCTCAGGTCTTCTCCCTCAGATTCTTCTGGCAGTCCCAAGGTTTGGATGTGGGATGCCCGCGCCCCATTTTCCAGATTTTCTAATCGGCACTGAAAGAGATTTTCTTTCCCAAGTCAAGAGGAAGCTGAAAGTGCCTTTTCAGAATTGTTTGCCCCCTGAGCTTTTTCCTACACTGAATCCATTCTGGTTTCTACAACATGCATGCGACAGGTGAAGTCATCTATTTTCTTGTCCAGAGACTGGATTGCTTTCAGTTGGGCAGCATTTGAGGGCTGGTTAACAGTGGTCTCTGAAGGTTCTTTTTCTTTCTGCCGGGCCCCATCCTCACCAGTTGTCGTTTTTGTTCGTCCCATGACTTCTGTAATGAACATTTTTATATTGCTGGAATCCGTAGGTAGTAATAAATCTGTTAATGCTGATTTTTGAACTGCTTTGATCAATTTTATTGGAAGAATATAGCGTTTATTCCTCCAATGGTGCAGAGCGGTAAGAAAGTGCTGGTATTCAGTTTGGCTGCTAGCCACGTCCCCTCCATCAGGACATCATCAGTTTTCAGTTCTACCTTTCAGCCTCACTTCAGCTCCAAGGGTGTTTACAAAGTGCCTGACAGTAGTGGTGGCACACCTGAGAAGGTTAGGTGCATCAGTCTTCCCTTATCTCGGCGACTGGCTGGTGGTGGGGGTTCATCACAGCAGGTATAAGATCATTTAAAAGTAACACTAAGCCTGTTAAAGTCTCTGGCATTCCTGGTAAATCAGGAGAAATCCGTTCTCACTCCAGTGCGGGTCCTGCATTTCATAGAGCAGAACTGAACACAATAAAGGGAAGAGCTTTCTCCCTCAGGACAGGGTGCAAAGCATCCTGCAGATAACTGCCTCATTCAAGCTGACGAACCACGGTCAGCAAGACCGCTCTTCAACTTCTGTGACATGTGGCAGCAGCAGCAGGCACAGTCTTGGGAGCTAGGTTCCAAATGAGAAACGTACAGTTTCATCTTGGGCACACTGGTGCCAAAGAAGAGACAATTTGTCAAAACCAATTCCAGTAACAAAAATGTTGCTGCAAGCCCTCTAGTGGTGGAAGGAGGCAGGCAACCTCAGGGAAGGGGTACCTTTCCAAAGGGAAGCTCCATCAGTCATTCTTAGAACCGATGCCTCTCTGTTAGGGTGGGGTGCTCACTTAGGGGAACACACCACTCATGGAACCTGGTCCATCACGGATTCACTCCAGCATATAAATTTGCTGGAGCTAAGAGCAGTATTCTTGGCCTTGAAAGCATTTGCCCATCTGGTACAAGGGAATGTGGTGCAAGTCAGGACAGACAACACCACAACAATGTACAGTACTATATCAACAAGCAAGGGGGGACAAGGTCAGATCCTCTATGGACAGAAGCAGTGAAGGTCTGGAGTTTGGTTTATGCACTGAAGGCCTCGTTACAGGCCATTCATGTGCCAGGGAAGGACAGTATCCTAGCAGATGCCCTGAGCAGAATCAGTCGGGCCCACCACGAGTGGTTCATCAGCAAGCAGGTGCTGGACCCAGTGTTCAGGAGGTGGGGCACACCAGAGATGGATCTCTTTGCATCCCAAGAGAATCATCATCTGCCCCACTTTTGCTGCTGACCACCAGCCAAGGGTTCAGTCCCACTGGATGCTCTGACACTGGACTAGTCAAGCAGAAGCCTGTCGCTTTTCCTCCCTTTCCTCTCATTTTCAGAGTCCTGACAAGCTCCGCCCAACCTGTACTCACTGATCTTGATCGCTGGGCCAGACTGGGCCAGGCAGCCATGGTATCCTCTGCTACTCTCCGTGTCTGTAGCCAAAACAAATACACCTACCCAGGAGGCACAGTCTGTTGACCTGTTACCAAGGCAAGATCTTGTATCCGAATCTCTGACTCAAGGCATCGTTCTTGAGGACTTAGAATATGCAAACTTAAATCTCTCTCAAAGAGTCTTGGATATCCTGAAAGGATATAGAGCCTTCAACTAAGAGAACCTATACTAACATACCAGCATGCTAAATGCCAGCAGAATAGACCTGATGGTCTGTCGAGTCTGCCTCGGTAGCCAGCTTCCTAGTGGGTGCTTGCTTTTCCACCACCCCTACCTTCAGATTTCCCTGTACCTGTCCCCTTCTTGAAACCCTCCACTGTGCCCTCCTCCACCAGACTTCCAGGTAGTGCATTCCATGGCTCCACCACCCTCTCAGTGAAGTAATATCTCATGCATCCCCCTTTAATCTCCCCTCCTGCTTCCATTCATGCCCCTCTTGTTGTCTCCCCTCCTTTAGTCTTAAAGTCTTCTTTGGCTCCACCCTGTGTATTCCTTTTACATATTTGAAGACCTCTATCATATCTCCCCTGTCTGTCTTCTCCTCCAGTGAGTACAGCCCCAGCTCTTCCAGTCTCTCTTTATAGGGCCTCCCTCCCTGTCCTGAATCATTCTTGTTGCCTCCTCTGAACCCTCTCCAGCAGTGCCACGTCCTTGAGGTGAGGTCTCCAGAACTGCACTCAGTACTCGAGGTGCTTCCTGACCAAGGCATTATACAGAGGAGGATCACCTCCTTCTCCTGGACGTAATCCCCTAGCTATGCAGCCCAGTATCCTGTTTGTTTTGCTGCAGCTCTTCTGCAATTTTCAGTGTTATTAATTTTGATGCTATCCTACCCCTAGATCCCTCTCACTCATTGTGACTTGCAGTGGAGCCCCGTGTTATATGGCCCGGGTTTCTGACCCCCAGATGCAGCACCCTACACTTCCCATACATTAAATCTCAGCCCCCACCTCCTCAACCATCCCTCCAGGTCCCTCTGGACTGCCTCTCCCCTTCGTCCCCTTCTGCCAGTGCTCCCAGTTTTGAGTCGTCCATAAGAGACTCCTCCTATTCCTAACTCCTCTCCCCATATCCGAGACATAGGATTGAACAGGAGTGGCCCCAATACCAAACCTTGGGGGACGCCACTGTTGATCTTCCTGGGGGAGGAGACTATCCCACCAACCACTACCCTCTGTATTCGCCCCGTTAGCCAACTTTATACCCATCTGAGCAACTGCCTTCACCCCCATCCCCCAGCTTTGTTAGCAGCCCAGTGTGTGGTGCTGGAGTTGAACGCCTCTGAAATCCAGGTATAGGGGCGTCCACTGGCCTATGTCGATCCAGGGCCCCGCCACCCAGTCATAAAAATCTGAGGTTGGTCTGATATGATCTCCCGGGATGAAACTGCATTGTTTGTCGTCAGATGCCCCAACCTTTCCAGCTGCCTCCCGACCTCTCCTTGATAATGCTTTCCATTACTTAGCCTACCACAGACATTAGGCTGACAGGCCTATAACTCCCCATCTCCTCTCTAGAACCCCCTTTGTGGATAGGCACCACATGAGCCACCATCCAGTCCTGAGGCACCCATCCTGTCAATAGAGAGGTGTTAAAGAGTGCAGCCAGAAGAGCTACTAGCTAATCTGCCAGTTCCTTCATAACACTCGGATGTAGCCCATCTGGCCCCTTATCGGGTTTTAGCATCCGAAGGGCCTCCCTCACCCTATCCACTGTGATTTCTGCCTCCTAGCCCACCCCCACATTTAACCTCCCCATCCTCTTCCAGACTTTGCCCAGCCTGTACCCTTGCCTCTTTCCATCCCCAAGACCCCATCTGACCTCTTGACTTTGCTGGCTCCCTCTCCCTCTCGTCGGGCTGAGGGGTCCCTGCCTCCTGCTGTAAATATCAAGGCAAAGTACTCATTTAGCACCTCTGCCTGTTCCCCGCCTCCTGAGCCCATCCTCCCCAGTCCTAATCCTGCTAATCTGTACCCTCCCTTTTCTCTTCTCCCCTATGTATCCATAGAATCCCCGGATATCCTAGCCAGGTTCTGCTCCATCTCGCCTTGGCTCCCCTTACCACCTCGGGTAGCCCTTCTAGCCCTCAACTCATACTCACCCTCGCTTATTCCCCCAGAGCGCTTAAAGTGTGCATAGGCAGCCTTTTTGTCCTTCACCGCCTGCTGCACCTCCCTGGTCCACCAACACGGCTTGCTGGCTCTACCATGCTTGCACCTTACCTTGGTACAGGACTTAGTAGCCTTCTTCACCGCCTTTTTAATGGTCTCCCACAAGCTACCCGGATCCATGTCCGGCCTAATATTGTCCAAGCTCACCCGTAGAATCCTACCCATGCCCTCAAAGTCCGGTCTCCTGAAGTCTACAACTACTGTAGTAGTGCGGTTTACCCCCACTCAGCAGGAACCAGACCATGGCGTGGTCACCACCTGCCAGCCGGCTGCACACCTCCAGGCTCCTTTATCTGGTCGCTGTCTGCTAGTAATCGTCCAGTATCCGCCCCTCCCTAATAGGCTCCCCCACCTGCTGGGCCAGGAAAGCATCCTGAAACACATCCATCAGTCTCTGTTCCCTGGCCACAGAGGTTCAGAATGGAAGAGGTTTTCTGTTTGGTGTGGTTCCAAAGAGATTTTTCCCGCTCTAGTGGAGATTCCAGCTGTTCTGGATTATCATGCCTACCTACACTCCCAGGGACTGAAACATACATTCCTGTAAGTGCATCTAGCATCAATATTTGCTTACATTTCTGCAAGGAGGGGTACCTTCCTGGCAGCGGATCCTATTTTGAAAAAGTTCTTTAAAGATTTGTGCCAGTTGCACCCACCTGTTAGGGAACCAGTACCAGTATCAGACCTGAACATATGCGTTGCGTAGCTCATGAGACCCCCTTTTGAGCCTGTGCCCTCAGCACACCAAAAATATGTTACCTGGAAAACTGTTTTTCTAGTTGCAGTTACTTCAGCTAGAAGAATTAGTGAGCTTCAGGCTTTGTGTGTGTTGAGGAAGACGATCTTTCCTTCCACGCGACAGAGTGGTGCGGAGAATAAATAGAAAATTCCTCCCCAAGGTTGTTTTCTGATTTTCACTTAAACCAGTCCATTACGCTACCAGTTTTCTTCACTGAACATAGTAGCTCAGGTGAGCGCAGACTCCATAGTCTGGACGTCAAAAGGTTAAGTTACTACATGACCCACACCAGGGATCATAGACCTGACAAACAGTTATTCCTGACTTATGGGGATGTGGGTGAGGGCACTCCAGCTTCAGAGAGGTCAGTTTCTCGCTGGATAGTCCAGTGCATTCAGTTTTGCTATTCAGAAGTTTGTAAGGATCCCCAGCAGAGCTTAGGGGCACAGCTGCTACCATAGCAGCGTCAGAGATATTCTATTAATGGAAATCTGTAAAAGCAGCTACCTGGAGGACAGTACACACTTTCACTAAGTACTGTAGCCTGGACACCCAGTCCACAGTGATGCTAGGTTTGTCACGGCAGTCCTGCAGAGCTTCTTCCTGAAGTAGGTTCTTTGCCCACCTCCAAAGGTGCTGCTTTGAAGTCTGCAGAGTTAGGAATATAGAAGAGTACCTGGGATTAGAAGAAAGCATTACTTATCATAGTAAACTTGTTTTTTCTAAAATATTCTTCTATATTCATAACTCTCCCACCCTGCTTCCCTTCCAGAATCGACCTCTGCACTCCTAACAGAGTATTTAAATATGAAGTCCCAAACACTGGCATGCATAGTTTTAGCCCTAATGGGAAAATTTTAATTCCTTCTTTTTCCAGGTGATTCTGGCATTGGTAGGGGTGGGTTGAGGTTATGATATTTATGGTTTTACTGTCATGGACAGCTTAGCTTTGTCATAGATGGATAAATAGATATAGTCATAGTTTAGATTGCCTTGTAACATGGCATTAATAGTGTGCAGGGAATCTGGATCAGCGATAGGTGGAAGAGGGTCACGAGATGGCAGCCGGAGCGGGCATTAACCCAGCTTATATGCCGTGCCCGCTTCGGCAGTACCGTCACCAGCCAGACCCCCAGCCTAGCAGCACTGGGTCCTCTGGGGAACCGAGACCAGGAGCGAGACGAGCGGCGCTGCTGGAGCCCTACTAGGACTCCGAGCTGGGAAGCAGATCCGGGGGACGAGAACCTGCGGCGCACAGTCTGATCAGAGGCGATCGCAGACCTGGCAGCATCATCCAGAGAGCACCTGGAGGACGCCGCCGCCGGACGACCATCCCAGAGGCAGCAGGAAGTGAGAGTGACCGAGATGCACAGCGCGAGTCCAGCGCTGCTCGGAGCAGCGGAACCCTGATGGCAGACCTCCCACTGCGGGTATGACGACAATACCCGCACCAAACTCTCCAGAAGAGGCACAGGACTGTTGGCTGGCCGCCTCCGCGCCACTGTACGGACAGTCGGTGATCACCACATCAGTATGTATGTATGTATGTAATATCTTAGAGCGTTCTGTGAAAGTGCAGTAAAATTTTCAAAAGTTCTCACCGCCTCTGCCTCTTATTGTTTACCTGTCACAGTGGGCCTCTTCCACATCCTTCCACCGGCGTGCGGCCCATGTTACAAGCCATTAGGCCATTTCCATCGGGTGGCATCTACGCGATTGATGGCGGGGCCGGGGTACCTTCACCACCGCCCCCATGCATCAATCCAGCATTAGATGCCACCATCGCTAGGCTTAATGTTTACTTGTAGACTCCTCAGAAATCTGATGATGCTGGTGGAACGTTGCAGCTGATAAGGGCAGCAGTTTGAATAAGTGGCACGAGCCAATGATAGGTTCTATCATTAGCATATAGTTCCATTTTCTCCAGGCAGCTCTGCTTAGGAGGCTGACTGCAGAGTTATGAATATAGAAGAATTCCTTGGAAGAAACAAGATTACTATGGTAGGTAATTTGTTCTTATTCCCATGCAGATCTCACTCGACTTTCACTCCAGAGATGGGTTTCCTGAGGGCATGAGAGCCACTGATGTCTGTCACAGTTTACAGTCAATTCTGACCCACAGTGCCTGTTTTTTTTTTTGTACAAACTGTAATCTGCTCCTTCTGTAACTGAGAAACCCAAAACACTCTCAGTGAAATTGAGGGCACTGCGGTAAATTCCATTGTACCATCGCTAGTGGGGAGGGTAACATATAATCGCTGAAGAGAGACTGATTTATTGGAATGCTATACAAAACTGTTTTTAAAGAGCAGCGGATACCTTCAGGAGAACTTTAACCAAACATAATATTCAGACAGTTCTGCTTGTATTTCACATTATTTCTGTATTCCTCCTCCTAGTATTTATTTACAGAGGTCATTGCATGAAAACAGGATCTTTGCTCTTGAAGAGTTCCTCTAATTCTGTTGCTTTCTCCCTACTGGAGGTCTTAATGCACTGCTTGTGACATCACAGTTACTCATGGCAACAGACTGTGATGTCCCCAACAAAGGATTATGACTTCCAGTAGGGAGTAAGCTATAGAGCTAGATGAACTCTAAAGAAACTCTCTAAGGGATGAAGATCATATATTCATGCAAATTTCTCAGTAATAAATGAGAGAGAAGAAATATATGGACTATAAATGGGAATTCAAGCAAAATTTTGCCTAATTATTATGTTTTTTAAGTTTTATTTAAATGCATCAGTAGCTCTTTAAGCTTGGCTCTCCTCAACCTAGCAGATACAGAGCGTCTTACCAGGCAACCAGTTAAAATTTAAGATATGATGGCTTGATTCTTCTGTCATGCTTCCAGTTGTTTACATAGGAATTTTACATTGGCATAAAGTTGATTATTAGTGTACCAGACCAGGTGGTTTGTAGTAACAGGGACTTTGGGAGAAAAAATTGTGGCCACCAGTCCAGCATATGGGTCAAACTTACTGGCCTTCAAGACATTTTATGGCCGATTTATAATTAAGAATTTCCACTTTCATACTAACAGCCAGCAGAATAGGCCAAATGGTCTGTGTTGTCTGCTTGAAAGTCAGCAACCTAATAGCTGCCCACCTTACCATCCCCAGCCCCCAAGAGGGTCTTCTCTAGATTTAGTTTCCCCTTGCAGGGGTCGACTTTAATGGAAAAAAAACTACTGGCCATCAGGCCAGAGACTTCCAATAATTTGGTGGCCTGCAGTACTTTAATGGTGGCTCAGAACTTATTTCGAAAATTTAATGCAGGACACAGCGCAGGCCACGCGAGTGGTGAATTCTATTCAGTTGCTCATTTATTCAAAATGAACTTATCTAAGAAAGACACTGTTAGATGGGTGAGAAACTGGTTGGAGGGACACTGCAGAGGGTTGGGCTTAAGTACAAAATCAAATCAGAGTAGAGTGGGGTCAGAGTGACACATTTCTGGTCTGTCATTATCAGAATCAGTGTCTTGGCATACTTCAACATCCTCGAGGGCTGTCACACTGTCATCGGAGTCCATGCTTGAATCAGAGCAGTCTACAGTTTCAGTAGCAGCTGCATCTGTTGTTCTCCTGTGAGAGCCACTGCATGGTCTTCTAACTCGCTGCTCAGAGGCTAGCCACAAATTGACAACACCTGTTTCATCAAAATCCTCAATGGCCGGTGAGTGAAGTTTAATTAGTAACAGATCAGTGAGTGTATCCGTTTACTCATCCAATCTGACATCACAGATTTCATATGTGAAAATCCACGTTCACACTCCACTGAAGTGCTTGGCAAGGATAAGAGGAAGTCGACAAAAGACAGAATATTCTGGTGTCCATCTGAAAATCTTTATTTATCTCTTCCCATGTAGTGACACTAGAGGTACAAAAACTCAGGAATTTTTTAAAGAGGCATATTCAATCTCCATTTCTTCCAGTTTTACACCATTTTTGTGAAGTACATCTCGATATTCAGTAGTAAGTTCTTCAATTTCACTATCACCAAAATCAGTGCTGTTTGTCAAACTGGGCCACATTTTGGGGTTTAAAAGTGTCACCAACTTTCCTTACAACAGACAGGTCATTGTCTGGAAACCTGCTGTTAACCTCTGTTAAGAGTTTCTATAAATCTTGTAAAGGAGTTGGCATCCTTTTTTCTCCAGTTATTTCCTTTAAGGAATACCCTTAAATGTCTCATTTGTGAACATTCGAGGCATTGGTCTGATTTAGTTTTCAACTTTTCAAGGCTGTTACGACCAACTGTCAATCCCTCCATTGCTTTGCTAATATTGACCTGCCCTTCCTGCAACAACAGGGAAAGTCTTGCTATTACAACAATAACGTCATTAAGCTCCAAGGCAGTCTGCACAAAGTGTTCTGATGTGAGCTTTTTCAACAATCCCTGAGCTCTAGCACTGGCCATTGAGTTTCATGATGCAACAGTATTTTCAAGATGTGAAATAATTGCAGGATAAATCTCCCAGAAATTTTCAGAGGCACGTTTTAGATGCGGGATCCATCTGGTGCCTCCTACCCTAGTTGGGACTAAACATCGGACCCCTGTTGCCTGGCAAGAATTCCTCAGTTCTGTTCTGTTCAGAGGGCTGTTGTGGTAGAACAAGTAAATCTGCAGCATCTCGCTCCTCTTACCTTACTGTAACACAGCATTGAGTTTACAGCTTTTTAAATGCCAGTTCCAGCCGATGAATCTAAGGGCTAGCAGGCTGTTGTTTTGGGACTGTTGGTGGTTTGAAAACTGGTTTGGTGGCTTTAAGTGGGCTCATTTGTTGGATGTTTCACTGTGTAACAGGCTCGCTGGTGGAGGCCTATTTCTTCTGATTTAAAATCTATTTGGTGGGATTTGCTTGGGGCTGGTTATTTGAATTGGAGACCTATATCTGTTAATTTCAAGCCTATTTTGATGTGTTGTTAGTGAAGCTGATTGAATTGGAGACCTGTTTCCTTTGGTAGCAAAACATATTTTGGGGGCTTTGAGTTGAATTTTGATTAATTTTTGCTGACTTCACTAGCTGCAAAGGTTAGTGTATAGTGGGGAAGGGTGTTAATGGTCTGGCCGGGCCTCCACCTAGCTAATTAACTGGAGGCAGAGCTGAATCAGGTTTGTGGTGTTAGTTGCTTTGGCTTCTCAGAAGGAACTAGAAGGGACAGGATCAGATGTGTTTCAGTACAGTAGCTGCTGCTTGTTGTTTTTACAGGGTTTCTTATGGATTTTACTTGATAGAAGGTTATTTCTTTTCTTTCTTACTACTTCTAAGGGCTAGCAGGGTATTGTTTTGGGGCTGTTGGCAGTTTGAAACTGGTTTGGTGGCTGTAAGTGGGTTCATTTGTTGGCTGTTTCACTGTGTAACAGGCTGCGCTAGTGGAGGCCTATTTCTTCTGATTTAAAACCTATTGGGATTTGCTTGAGGTTGTTTCTTTGGTTGCAGGGCCTAGGGGGCAGACACAGTGCTGATGTACCTCTTGAGAGTCGGCCCTAATCCCACCCTCCCCAGAGCTCTGCTTATTTATGGGGAACACCTGCCCTGCAATTGGAGGAAAAGGCTGCAGGTGCAGCTCATGTAGTTCTCGCCACTGGGGTTGGATTTAAAAGGTTGGGAGAGAGGAGCTTAGGAGTTCACTTCCTTATAAGTTTACTGTGTTGTACTGCACCTAGTAACAGGGTTAACGTGTTTACTGTGGGCTGTATCTAGGATTAGTGGGTGACCTGATTAGTCAGTATGGGTGTATCTTGGACCAGTGGGAACGTGGCTCACCCAAGGAAAGCTATTTGAGGGGATGGGACCCACGTCACTAGGGCCGCCATCTTTGGGAGGGTGGTGGGGTGCACAGAGTGTGGGGCAGCCATGATACTGGACTGGGCTTGGAAGTTTGGTGGTTGCCCAGTGTGCTACCAGCTGGCACAGCTTAGGGAGGAGGTTGAGGGGATTAGGAGACAGCTGGGGGATGGGGGAGGTATGGTTGGGGAAGAGGGCAGGATCTCCCATGGGGTTGCAACTGGGTGGGGGCATAGGAAAGGAGTGCAGGAGAATACTCTGGGGTCACATAGGGACCTCTGGGCAGAGGGGCCCAAAAGGAGGACACTACCAAGGACGAGGCAGGTAACTGGGGACCTCACAAAGGGGGGGTCAGAGGACAACATTCTCAGGGAAGTAGGCAGATGGCTGGGGCTGGACAGGAAGGAAGGTTGGGAGGTGGATTGACCTTACGCTCAGTAACCGCCTAACTTCTTTTTCTGCTTGAGGATGAGGGGGTGATGTAGCCATGACAGGGGTGGTTAGAGATGGAAAGGAGTGGGGGCAGGAGCCGGGCCGGATAGCAGGAGGAACAGGGGAACCTGGAATGCAGGAAAATGGGGGGAGCAGTGGATCAGAGCAGGAGGGGCAGGGGAAAGAGGGAGGAAAGCGCAAGAAGAAAGACCAGTTGGGAGGAAAGGGCAAGGAGAAGGACCAGAACTACAAGGAGGATACAGTAAAGGGAGCTGAGGGTTTTGGCCAGGGGAGCACGACAAGCAAGGAGGGACGGAACGGAGACAGGGAGGACGAGCCAGGCTAGTTTAGCGGATGGGGGAGAAGGACCAGTCGCAAGCAGTGAGGGGGGAGTTAGCGAGGCACAGAAGGATACTAGGGAGGAGGAGAGGCATAGGCTCGGAGAGGAGGGGGTGGCCAGGATAAATGAGGGGGTGGCATGTGGTACCCAGATAGGGGGAGGAACAAGGAGCCGGCTGGGTGAAGGGGCCAGTAGAAAGGATGAGGGACATGGAAGGGGGGGGGAATGGAGGAAAAGGAGCGGTCAGAGTGCTGCTGTTGGGGGATTCTATGATCAGGGGTATCAAATGGGATAGGGAGGGGGATGCCTGGACAGTTAGAACAAAATGCTTCCCTGGACTAACGGTGCATAGGGCCAAGCACGAGGTATATCAGCTGGCAAAGGATTGTGGGGGTTCCCCGGACATACTGGTCCACCTGGTTACAAATGACATTGAGGGAAATAGCGAGCTAGAGATACAGGCACGGTTCAGGGAGCTTGCCAGGGTCTGTCATGACATAGGGTGCACAGTTTCCTTCTCGGAAATCCTGCTGGTGCTAAGGCTGAGTGGGAAACACAAAAGAAAGATTAGGAAATAAACCAGTGGCTCAGGGAGTGGTGTGAGGCCAGAGGGTATGGGTTGATGGGGAATTGGAGGGAGACCTGGGAGGATAAGGAGCTGTATGCTAGAGATAGGTTCCATCTCAATTTAGAGGGAGGGAATCCTTACGTTGAAAATAGAGGGGTTCATTGGTGAAAAGTGGTTTAAACTTGAAGGGGGAGGATGGGAGAAAAGGCTGTCAATGGGGGTCCGATAAAGGAGGACTCTGTCTCCACCCCTCCGGGAGCTGGAGGAATCGGAAAAGGCCGATGGTAAATGCAGACCAGGGAAAACGGAATCCCCATGGGAACACGAGCAGGGGAAATGGAAGTATAGGGAAAGGGTGGGAGGTAGTCCTGCTAAATGCCAGGAGCTTGGGCAATAAAATGCCTGAGCTCCAGGCGATTCTAAGTGAGGGAGCGGTGGATGTGGCAGTGGTCACTGAGACCTGGACCACCGCTGGACACGACTGGGACCTGAACCTGGAGGGTTACACTATGTTCAGGAAGGACATGGGGGGAGGGAAGGGGAGGAGGGGTAGCAATAATAGTCAAAAACTGCATTGGCATAGGGGGGAGTAGAGGAGGCGGAGGGAACCATGGAGGCGATTTGGGTCACCTTAATAACAAGGGGGGGGGGCAAGAGAGTAAAAATAGGAGTGGTGTGTAGACCCACTGCGCTGGCGGAGGAACTGGAGGAGAGTCTGGTGGCAGATGTTGGGAGACACTGCAGATTGGGCAGGGGAAGGGTGGTGGTGTTGGGGGACTTAAACATGCCAGGAACAGACTAGGAGACTGACATCCTCGGTGGCCAGGGAACGGAGGTTGTTGGATGTCTTTCAAGATGCATTCCTAACTCAGCAGGTGGGGGAACTGACCAGGAGGCGGGTACTGGATGTGGTCCTGGCAGACAGTGACCAGATCGAGGGCCTGAGGTAGGGACCCAAGCAGGGAGTGACCATGCCAGGTTTGGTTCTGCCTGGACCTAGGAGGGGTAGAAGGCTGCACAAGACGGAGGTAACTGACTTCAGGAAGGATTTAAGGAAATGGGAAGGATCCTTAAGGAGCATTTGGATGTGATTTGGATCAGACATGGGTGCTGGACAGTAGGTGGGAAATAATCGGAGGGGGGTGCAGGGTGCTACTAGCACCTGTGCCAGAGTAAGACGTAAATGCGGTAGGGCCCGAAAACCCTGCTGGTGGACCAGGGAGGTCCAGGAGGTGGTGGGGAAAGAAGGCAGCCTATAGGCAATTCAAGTGCTCAAGGAGTGAAAGGGATCGTGGGGAGTACAAACTGATGGCTAGAAGGGCCACTAGAGTGGTGAGGGCGGCTAAGGTAAGGAAGGAGCAGAACCTGGCCAGGGAAATTAGGAGAGGGAACAAGGGGGTTCTTTAGATACATTGGGGAAAAATGATGGGTGAAGGGGCAGATTAGCAGGATTAAAACAGGGGAGGGATGGGCACAAGACCTGGGGGAGCAGTCTGAGGTACTAAATGAGTACTTCACCTCCATTTTCACCAAGGAAAAATGGGGGTGCTGCATCATACATAGGAGGAGACAGTGATACTGAGGAGGGTGGGACCCTTACCGATCAGCGGGTCTGGGGAGAGGGGGAGGCATCACTGGGGGAGGCTAAACAGGGAGAAGAGGTAGCGGAGGTGGAAATCACAGCAGAGAGAGTGAGGGAAGCCCTCAGGTCCCTTAAGATGGAGAAAGCACTGGGGCTGGATAAATTACATCCCAGAGTGCTGAAGGAACTTGGGGATGTCCTGGTGAAACCCCTGGCGGAGCTTTTCACCATCTCTGAGGGACAGGGGTGGGTGCCCCAGGACTGGAAGGTGGCGATATAGTGCCTATCCACAAGGGGGGATCAAGGGAGGTGGCAGGGAACTACAGGCCTGTCAGCCTGATATCGGTGGTGGGCAAGGTGATGGAGGGCATTGTCGGGAGAGGCTGGGGGGGACCTGGAAAAGTCAGGGTGCCTGGACAATAGACAGCATGTATTCGTCCCAGGGAAATCGTGTCAGACAAACCTTGTGGAGTTCTATGACTGGGTGTCGAGTGCCTTGGACCTGGGTAGACCAGTGGACGTCCTCTTTCTAGACTTCAGCAAGGCATTTGACTCTGTTCCTCACGAGGGCCTGTTGGATAAGCTGGGAGAAGTGGGGGTGGGGAACCAGATGATCAGATGGATAGGCAGTTGGCTCCAGGACTGGACCCAGAGGGTCGATTTGGCAGGATAGTCTCATCCCCAAGGAGGGTCATTAGTGGGGTCCCACAGGGATCAGTCCTTGGGCCCCTCCTGTTCAACGCCTACGTCTCTGACATAAGGACAGGTATCAGGAGTGAGATGAGTCTCTTTGCGATGGACTGAAAACTGGGGGTGGTGGTGGATGAGGAGGAAGGGAGGGTGGCCCTATAGGGGGGCCTGGAGGCTCTGAAAAGATGGTCTAGAAAGTGGAAGCTGAGGTTCAATGCAGGGAAATGCAAGGTACTGCACCTGGGGGCCAGAAACCTGGGCCAAGTGTACACCCTGGGGGGAATGCTACAAGTCTCAATGGCTGAGAGGGACCTGGGGGTGGTGGTGGATGTCAAGATGAACAACTTCGAGACTTGTAGGAGGGCAGCAGCCAAGGCCAACAGGATGCTGGAATGCATCGCTAGGGGGATCACCTCCAGAAGGAGGGAAGTAATACTTCCTCTGTATAACTGCTTGGTCAGGCCACACCTCGAGTACTGCGTGCAGTTTTGGAGGCCACACTTAAAGAGGGACATTAAACTCCTGGAGAGGGTCCAGAGGAGGGCAACCAAAATGATTTGGGGCTTGGGGGACAGGACCTATGGGGAGAGGCTCCAAGAGCTAAATATGTACACATTGGAAGAGAGAAGGGACTGGGGGGACATGATAGAGGTCTTCAGGTACATGAAGGGGGTAAATAGGGGAGGAGCAGTCAGGGTGCTTTGAAGGAAGGAGGAGGGGGCAACTAGAGGGCATGGGTGGAAGCTGGAGGGGGAAGATTTGGGGAGAAAGGAGGTGGTGCTACTTCACTGAGAGGGTGGTGGAGCCCTGGAATGCGCTGCCCAGGGGGCTGGTGGAGGCAGAGACTGTGGAGGAGTTCAAGAGCGGTTGGGACAGGTACAGGGGAATGGTTCTGGAAGCAAAATCCAGTGCAGCGAGAATATCCGGAACTGGGAAGGGAGAAGCCAGAGAAGGCGAGGGGGGCAGCAAGGTCAGCTCCCAGGGTGGGGGCTGACCGAACGAGCAGACACGAAAGACCGTTAGGCCTATTCTGCTGGCATTTTAGTATGTTAGTAACAACTATCAAAGGCTGTACTTCCCGAAGACGTGCTGTGACTCCTGTTCTGCTGCCCTGCAGGACTGCTGCCCCATCTGCTGTAAAGCCGACTAGTTTAGTTAGAAACTCTTCCCGAGTTATTTCAAGTACTGCAGAGCACTCGCTTACAAGACTTTCATATATATTTTCAGCATTTGGCTTCTCAAGTCGAACCATATTTAGAAATGCTGGTTTTTATAACACCTTTGTATGCATGACTGATATAAATTATAAGTTGTTCTGCAATGGAAATATCAGTTGCTTCATCACATAGAACAGAATCGGGAGTTCTTGGCTTCATTCATAATTTTAAGTCGTTCATATTCAGCTATGGCAGCACAAAATCTCCTGCAGTACTTGTATTGACATAGGTGCTTCCTGTCTCCAGACCCTTCATTTGGTCCAGTTTACTCATCCAAACAAAATCTGTGAATGGACGAGACTGCTTGGCAATTGCATGACTGTTCCTCATTAGAATAGTAAGCCTGTTAATCTGAGCATTGTTTAAACTCTGTGGAGCTCTACCAGCCTCACTACAGGAGGGATCAGAAGCTGCAGCTTTAAATTTGCTTGCAACTCTCTCATGTCCCCTGCTTGTATGGTGCGATTTTAAAGAGTAAATTTAAATGTTCCACAACCGTGTACAAAGGGAATCTTTTATGCAGCATCACACCCTTGACACATGGTACATAACATAAGGTTTTCTCTGCATCATACCTAACCCATGGAAAGTTAGTTTGCCAAGCTGTCTTAAATGTCCTGCACCTGACATTTTTTCATAAGCTCGATCACTTTCCAACTTTTTCTTCATTTGTTTATTTTTTTTTTTGCAGGAGGGGCTCAACATTTGAAAGAAAACTCCACATGATATATCCCGTGTAATAAAACCTTTTTCAAAAGCAAACTGACTGTGTTTATTTTCAAAGTCGATTGTTTTATTATTTTTTTCACAAAGGTTTGATAGACGAACAGAAATGACAGAGAAATTATTAGGATATTTTTCTCCCAAAGCGGATAGCTACAAAGGCCCTTAACTTAAATGTGTGCCAATTAAACCCTGACTATTGCCACAGACTGTTAGACACACCAGAGAAGAGTAACGACAGTAGAAATTCATAAATATGGCCTTTTGTTTTCAAAAATAGCTGCAAGGTCCCGAATATGTGTGCCGGACCCTGACTTTGACCCACAGGCTTGACATACACTAGTGACCAGAGAGACCGTAGAAATTAAGAAATGGACTTTTTTTTTTTTCACAAAGACTGGATAGCTGCAAGGTCCCTAAATCTGTGCCAGCCACCGACTTTGACCACAGACTGCTACAGTAGTGACTTGAGAGCACCACAGAAGAAATTAGGAAATACAGATTTTATTTTTTCACAAAGATTGGATAGCTGCAAGGTCCCTAAATGTGTGCCAGTCCCTGACTTTGACCACAGGCTGCTACACTAGTGACCAGAGAGAACGACAGTGGAAATTAGGAAATACAGATTTTATTTTTTCACAGACTAGATAGCTACAAGGTCCCTAACTATGTGCCAGTCCTCGACTTTGACCACAGACTGCCACACTAGGGACCAGACAGTACGACAGTAGAAATAAGGGACTGATTTGTAAAGTTTCACAAGCTTAGATAGCAAAGCCCCAGCTGTGCCAGCCCCGACTTTCCACACAGACTGCTAGACACTCAGAGAGTATGTTAGTAGAAATTAGAAAGGGACTTATTTTTTTTTATTTTTTTTCCTCCTTCTTCCCACAAAGGTTAGGACAGTTGCAAAGCCCCCTGAGCTGTGTGCCAGCCCCTGACTTTCCACACAGACACTAGACATTCACTGACAAATGGAAAAGCTTTTTTTTTTTTTTAACAAGGATGAACAGACACAGCAAAAGCAGTAATTTTCCACTGTCACATTTCACCACAGACTTATTTCTTTAGTTTGACTCAGTACTTCTAAGATTTTTAATTAATAACATAAGACTTGCCACTTTTTGCATATTTTCTACACGGGGGATAGGAAAAGCTGTAGACGGCAAAATGCAAGTAGCCGTTTTATTTTCTGCTGAAATAGAACAAGCACTAGTCTACTAGCAAGTTTCACCCCCCCCCCCACGATGTCTGCTCCAACTGCTGAGTTGTTTATATTCGCTCAGACACTAAAGTACAGTGTCTCTCTTTTGATATAGTTATTGGTCGGACAGACCGACCGGTCAGAGTATTCAACACACCATGGCTTTCTATGACGCCGCAACCTCAACCTCTCAAAAACAATGGCTCATCTGAACTGGCGGCGGAAGGGACAGTACTTACATGCCTGCGTCGTTCCTACCTCCATTGGCTGTCCCACCATGCCCATCAGAATTGTGCCCATCAGTTGGCTCCTGCTGTTCCCGCCGTGACTGTTGCCACCGTCCCAGCATGTCATCAGGAGACTTGTAAGTGGGAGCCCTTGAACCTCATGTGGTTTTGAGTGTCAAGTCCTGCAGGACTCCCACTTACATGCTACGCCGTGATCTTATCTGTGTCAGTCTTCACCATTCGTCTAAGGCCTAAAGTTTTCAAACTTCTTCAAATTTCTTCAACGGCTTCCCACGAGGCGACCTCGATGGCAGGAGACGAAGAACTGGTAGGTGGGCGGAGTCGACACAGCCTAACGGCTAATCCTCAAGCGCCATGTAATGCGTCGGCCTCGAGGGCGGTATGACAAGGCCGACCTATCCTTAAAAAAAAAAAAAAAAAAAAAGGGTTCCCACGGGGTCCTGATCTCCGCCAGTACCCATCTGTGATGAATGGTGAAGATACACAGAAAGATCATAATTACGGTAGGTATGTAATTTTTATTTCCGTTCCTCAGTGTGGTGTGCACTAGCGGACGCTACGCACGTATGCACGCGCCTTCACTGACTCTTAGAGTTCCTGACAACGTTTACCTTGTTTGGGGTTTCTGACACCCTGAGATCAGTTTTAACAAGGGTAGCCAGCATTAGTCTTTAAAGGATCATTTATACCCCCTTTTTGTTGCAAACCTCATACCACCCACGATCTATATAGTTTTCCCGCGTTTGCCAGATGCTGCCAGGCTAAACCATATGTGATGTAATTTGTAGGGCTACACTGAACCGCTGAGGAGAAGAGAATCTGTGGCTTTCATCCCCGGTCCCCCGGTTACTCACACTCTGTAATTGTTTTCCTTTTTAGATCATTATTGCTGTAGGTAGCAGTCGTCGTGTTCCTGCGATCGGGAAGCGTATTTAAAACAAAACAAAACAAAAAAATCTGGTCGGAAGCGGTGTTTGCTGAGCCGCTGTCTTAGCCTGTCTGCCGCCACTTTGTGAGAGTATGTGAAGTGAAGCAGCAGCCTGTTACAATTTTGCATGCAATTGCAGAGGATTTTGTGTGAGGGACTGCAGTTCCTTTATTTCATTAAAATGTGCTCATATGTTTGGTGCTGCCATCTGCTGTCGGCTTTTCATGTCAGCTGGCAACCGAAGCAACATAAATAAACTCCGTAGTAACAGTAACATCCCTTCATTTGGCGGCATTAGGTGTCACTGTCTTGCCAGCTGACATGAAAAGCCGACGCGCAAACATCACGGCGCATAGGCCTTGTGCACAGAAGCCATGAAGTTTTGGTCCTTGGCTTATTCCTGCAAACCTCTCTTGTAACAGTTCACCTTCCAGGCAAGGACAATGTGCTAGCAGATGCAATGAGCAGGATCTCTCAGGGCCATCATGAATGGTCCCTGGACCCTCAGGTGCTGAAGTGATTTTCAAGGTGGGGCACTCAGAGATGGCTCTCTTTCCAGCCCCAAACACCGCCAACTCCTCTCTTTGTTGCAGACCTCCAGTCTTGGGCTCAGTCCTCTGACGCCTTGATCCTGAATTGGGAAGGGAAGTTTCTGTATGCCTTCCCCCCTTCCCTCCTGTTCAAAGTTTTGGTAAAAATAAGGTCTCAGCCTTGCAAGGTGATTCTGATTGCTCCAGATTGGGCCAGACGGCCCTGGTACCCCTGTTGCTGTCCCTAGCAGTCCATCTTCCCTGTCTCTTCCCAGGAATTACAACCTGTTAACATCCTCTCAGGGAAGGATTTGGTACCCCAGTCTTCAGTCTCAATCAAAGCATGGCTCTGGAAGAGTCAGAATTTGCAGATTTGCATCTTTCCCAAGGGTTCTGCATATCCTCAAGGCTTCTGAAAGCCCTCCACCAGAAAGACTTACAGCTCCAAATGGAAAAGATTCAGCATTTGGTGTTCTGAGGAGCATATTTCTCCAGACACTGCTGGGTTGCCTATGGTTCTGGATTATATGGTCCATCTTAATGGCCTAGGCCTTAGACCAGCTACTCTCAAAGTACACTTGTCAGCTGTTTCTGCATTTTTGTCTGTGCGGAAGTCTTCCTCACCATCTTCCCATCCTGTGTTCTGTAATGTTTTAAAGGATTGCTTCACACCAATCCCTTTTAGAGACCCTGCCCCTGCCTGGGATTTGAATGTTTGCATTGCTCAACTTATGCAACCCCTTGAGCCTATGTTTCAGCAGAGCTCAAGTACTTGACTTGGAAAACTGTGTTCCTGGTAGCCATTACCTCTACCAGGCGATTAAAATTGCAAGCCCCTGACAGTGGAACCTGATTTTATCTCATTTCACAGGGATAAAGTGGTCCTTAGAACCAATAGAAGGTTCTTGCCCAAAGTGGTTTCAGAATTCCATTTAAACCAGTCTGTCTCTCCCTGTTTTCTTCACTGATCATTCTTCCTCAGTAGAGAGGAGGCTACACAGTCTAGATGTCAAAAGAGCCCTTAGTTACTACATAGAGCGTACCGAAGTGGGAAAGGGCAAACCTGCCACCAAAAGATCTATTGCCAGGTTGATTGTCTTGTATACAATTCTGCTATGAAAAACTGGGAAGAACTCCACTCTGGCCTGAGGGCTCATTCCACAAGAGGTACAGCTGCTTCCCTGGCTGCTGCCAGGGATATCCCTGTCTTAGAAATTTGTCAAGCAGTCCCCTGGAAAACAGTCCATACTTTTACCAAGCATTACTCTCTGGATATCCAGGGCTAGGAGTGATGCTCGGTTTGGCACAGCAGTACTTCAGAGCCTATTCCCAAAGTAGGTTCTGTTCCTCCTCCTTGGAGGTACTGCTCGGTAGTCTGCATTGTCACAATACAGCAAGACTTCATGATGTTTGAAGAAAAAAATTCCTCACCTTAGTAATTATGTTTCTTCTAATGGAGTCTTGCTGTATTCTTCTCCTCCTGCCTCCCTCTCAGAACCTGTTTTTGGGAAGTGGGTGGGCAAGTGCAGTGTTGCACCCGGCTGTTTTGCTTGCACCCTCCTCCTTTTGTTTGGGTGCTGATTTATTTTTATTTGTAGTAGATTGGTTTTTGGGTTTCCTGACTTAGTCTTCCTTGGGAATCCAAAACTTTTTCAGCCAGTTGGCTAGTAGGAATTTTACAATTTCCACATAGAATCTGACGGTTTAGGTTTGAAACACTCCAGACAGAGATTTAAACCAAGCTTGAGCTCAGCATTTTGTGCCCTGCATAGAAAGTTAACTCTTTGTTCTCCGGGCAGTTCAAGGTTGGGAATCACTGCAATTGTCAGAATACAGCAATACTCCATTAGAAGAAACATAATTACTAAGGCGGTAATTTTTTCTTTCTGACTATAGCGCAACCCCTCCCACTTCCCTATCTTTCCTGAATATCATGTAGCCCTCTAAGTTTAGGTCCCACTCATTTCTCTGAGTGGCCCATGTCTCTGTAATTGCTGCCACATCCGCTGTTCCCCTCAGCCAACATAGCTTGGAGTTTAGGCATTTTATTGCTCATACTCCTGGCGTTGATCAGGACTGTCCCCCCCAACCTCCCCTCTCTCCAGTTCCCTCAACCCTGCTTAATCCCTTTTCTACTCAGACTCCCTAGAATTCTTAACATAGTCTCTCCCACTCCTCACTTGCCCTATACCTGGACCCTCAAACAGCCACCCTGGGCTCTTTTTATTAATATTAGACCCCCTCTTTACAAGTTTAAACCCCACCTCTCGGCTATATATCTAGCAAGTTTTAATTTCAAGATTTCTCTCCCCTCCATATTGAGGTGTAACCTATCCCTGGCATATAGCCCTTTATCCTCCCAAGTATCCCCCAAGTTCCCTACCAGCCCATACCCCCTCTGCCCTGCACCAGCCCCTGAGCCACTTATTCCCCTCTCTAAGTTTAGCTTAGTCTCACCAGATGCCCTAGGTACCGGCAGAATCTCAGAGGAAGAAATTTTACTTCCTATAGAGTGACAAACCCTTGCCAGCTCCCGAATCTAGCCTGTATTCTAGCTCAGTATTTCCTTCCAGATCATTTGTCCCCAAATGTACTAGGAAGTCTGGGATCCCCACAATCCAATGCCAAAGAGTATAGGTGGAATTTGGGCTTGTGTACAGATAGACCTGGCATACATTTAGCCTTGACAGGGCTGCTATTATTCTCCCCATCCTATTGAATACCCCGATCATGGAATCCTCCAGCAATATCACCTTCACTTCACACCACCATTTTACTAGCCCTCTTTAGTCCTTCCAGACTACTACTCCTAACATCAAACCCTTGCTTGCTTGCTCCTACCTCTCCCATCAGCGTGAGGGTCTTTTATTAGCCATTTAGTACCATCCAGGCTCCTCCTTCTGTCAACAACCTCCTGCTTGTTCCTCCTCTCCCCATCATCTGGGGGGCCACCCTCATTGCAGCCCCACCATACTCTGTTTACCTGCAACTGCCAGTTTACTCTCCCCCAAAAAAATCTCCTGGGTATCCAGAGTTAGCCCCCAAGATCCATCCCTGTCTCCCTTTTTGATATAAATACTTCAATCCCCACCCGGTAATCACCCACTGCTTCCCCTCCTCCTTTGGACTTGACCTCTCACCCCATCTGCTATATTTCTCCCTACCCTAATCTCCACCTCACCTAGCAATACATGTCTGAATCTGACCTAACTAGGGAACTCCTACCGCCCTCCTCATTGATTAAATTCCCCAACCTGGTCACGGTCTATCCCCAATCTTGCCTCCTTCCACCCTATCTCGCTCAGTGCCCCCCATCTATCACATTTCCCTCCAACACAGGCTCATGTCCTTCCCTCCTCCGTCCTCTCCTTTGGTTCAAGCTCCCTCCTCTATCACCCTCCCCCCCTGGCTACTGACCAAACTCTCTCTCTGTCCACTTGCTCCACCATCTTCCTCCACTTCATCACCCGAATATAGTATGGTGAAACGGTTTGTAAGCTTGAGGCTCTCCCCCATTTTGCTCACTCCTAACTCACCCCCCTCATCCACTCCCTCTGAGCTGCCCCCTCCCTACAGCATGCTTCCTGTATGTTGCTTATTCTGCCCCCTACACCCTCAGGGTAACCATATGATCCACCCAACCTGTGATATAAATCCTTTTTTCCATGTCCACTAGTCACCTGAGGTCTGCCAAAATGACGTCCCCCAACTCCTCCAGAGAAGCCATTTGATCCCCCAACCTCTGAGATAAATTCTTTCTGCCTGATCCACTAGCCCCCTGATATATGCCAGTCAGATGTTGACCATGTCTACTCACACTTGATCCGCACCCCACCTTATCTCCCTCCTTCCAGCTGCCTCTGATCCCTCTGATCTCTTCCCTAAAACCCTCCAGTTCAAAACACACACTGGGCACCCACCCAACCTCCATGCCTAGTTCGATATTAAGGCTGCCCCACACCCCGTACACCTAGTCACCCTTCCAGAAATGCCCGATCTAATTTCCCCCACAACCTCCCTTATTTTAGGTGTGAACAATATGAACCCCACACACACAATACCCAGCCACCCAATATGTTAAACTAATGCCCTTCCCCCTCAATCCTGCAACAGATTCAAGCTACTTATTGCTTAGTCCCAGTCAGTCACACCATGCTGTCCCCTAGGGATCCAGCCCCACAGTCCATTTAATGAGGTCGGGGCCAGGGTGGGCACTGTGGGACACTATTACAGCTCCTTTCTGGGTGGGGTGGCTGGGTCAGACTTCTGCAGTCCAAGCGCTGTTTAAATTGGCGCCCTCTGTCCTGATTGGTCCACCAGTTCAGAAACTCCTTGAACCCTGGCCCTGCCAACTGCAACTGCCGAGAACCTCCCGATGCCCTCCTCTCGCAGCTCCTCTAACCCTGGCCCACTGCGGAGTCAGCCACAGGAAGTCGAATCTGGTGCCCCTCTTCACTCTTTAGCTGCAGGCGCAAGCCCGATGCCTTCCTCCTCATTGTGGCTTCCGGTGCAGCTCCAGCACCTCCAGCAGCAACCCCGATGCGGCCAGCAACCTCTGCTCCTCACTGGCCCAGTTACAGCTCCTTTCTGAGTGAGGTGGCTGGGTCAGATGACAATGATGTGTCCTTTTGTTTTGTCTGCTAAAACAGAAAATGCCCAGAAAAGTTTTTTTTTCTTTTCTCAGGCTCTGGCTCCCGAGTCATGATACTCTGCCAGTCCTGGTTCTACGCGTCACTCCCACCAACCCCAGACACGACTCTCTCTCTCTGGCTGTGCCCATTGCCCGGCATGTGTACCCAGAGGCGTCCATGTAAGAAACATTTCTAGTAACACTTTTAAATGGGAACCACTGTCTCGTGAAAAGTTATGAATGTTCAGTGTTAGAATTACATTCCTGGTCTGGGAGTACATTTGCTTCATCAACAAGGTCAACAAAACTTTCACCTGAGATGGGCTAGAAATATTTTTGGGGATGGCTCTCCAGGGACAGGTATAATGTAAATGTTGCCTGCCCCACAGAATTTATAGCTGTCCACTTAGT
The DNA here is from genome assembly GCA_016271365.2 of Neoceratodus forsteri. NCBI lineage: Eukaryota > Metazoa > Chordata > Ceratodontiformes > Ceratodontidae > Neoceratodus > Neoceratodus forsteri. The sequence continues at coordinate 19,152,394 of JADMNL010000039.1, read as the reverse complement.
TTTCAGATAAATACATTAAATATATATTTTAGATTCAGAGCTGGTCCCCCAACCCTGGACTGGACTTTTAACCACTTGCTGTCCTCAGGCTTACACTTTACAACTTAGTTCTGTATATAAAGTATGTGCGTTTGTTTCTGGCTAGGCTGCAGGAATTATTTTTTTTTTTTTTTGGTAATACATAAACATCCCATTTGTCTGCAGAACCTGAAAGGGGCATTTAATTGCTTGTGCTTTTTCCTCCCTTTAAGAATAAGCTCTTACAAATGGGGTTAATCACTGCCCTGCTTGGCTGCTTCGTTCTGTTTTAATAATTGTCTCTTATTTTTTCAACCCATAGCCTGCCAACAGAATTAGACGCATAAGATATCTAGACCAATAGATCAGTCAACAGCACAGCAAGGTTAAATTATAAAGTGTTTCTTCTTTTGTTTTATTTTCTCTATTTTAGGTCTCCTGCCTGCCTCTCCTCCTTCCTTATCCTGTAGCAGGGCAGAAACATAGTGCCACCATACGAGGTTTTTCCGTGGGTGTGCCTCCCCCACTTCCAGTGCCTTGGTCCTTTTGCAGGTGCGGCTGCACTGCGCCAGTGAATGTCCCGAGCTGTCTGACAGCCGCTCAGATGCAGTGGCGCATGCAGTTCTGAGGAAAACACTGCCATAATCAGCGGTGGTAACGCAGGTATGGCAGTATGCAAATTGCATATATGTATGTCTTCACTGCATCTGAACTGTCATAGGCAGTTCGTCCCCAAAAAAACAGACATCTGGGTGCCATGCTGAGACCCACTCAGCATGGCAAAAGTCGGTGGCTGATGGCGGTGCCAATCCCTGCCGGCTCCACTGCCCCCCCCTAAAATATAACCTTCCAGCTGCCATGCTCGGAACCCACCCCAGCATGGCAAAAGTCCCGCCGTCTTCCTGAAGGGGAGGTCCTTGTTGACTGTCTTTCCCCTCCCCAACCCGCGCCCACCCTCTGCGCATCCACCTCCACCACACACACTACTGACCCCATACTTACATTCTCCGAGCACAGCGTGACGATCTTCGTGGACTGGTAACATGTCTGCACTTCTTGAAAGCCGCATCACAACTGAAGAGATGCCAGTAAGCTGTATAATAGCATAAATTTTTTTTTTTTTTTTCAACTTTGATGCATATCTCTGCCATTTGGGAATTTTTTACCAGATTTTCAACATGGGGTTCTTGGGGCCCCACCTCATGAACTTAGTCACTGTCATTTTGTGTCCAAAAGGTGATTCAAGCGGTCACTGACGCCCAACCTTTCGGGAGACGAATAACGAAACAACAGTGGCACAGTTCATGAGTGAACTAAAACTATGTTGGAAATGTGGTAAAAAAAAATAATAAACGCATGTGTTGCGAGTTCCCACGCACGTCAGAACTCTCACAAATTTTTAATATTTTCACTCCAGATTTTCAGCATTGTCATTTACCACACCTCCTTATGAACAGTACAGCTGTCATTTTACATCTCTCCCAAATGTGTTTTTATGCGCATGTAGCGCATAGTGGGGTGCAGTCGGTGTGTGAAATCAACGTTCGGGACAGATTAAGAAAATCACAATGACACTGTTCATGAGCAGAAGTCTTAAAATGGCTATGTTAAAAATTTGGTGACAAAAGTCCATAAAATGAGTATGTTACGAGTGTGCATTGCACAGTTTCCACTCACTCTCATAAGTTCACGAATTTGTAATATTTTCAGTCCAGATTTTCAACACTGGCATTTTCCACACCTCCTTATGAACAGTATAGCTGTCATTTTTCACACCCTGGCCGAAATGTGTTTTTGCACTTCTGGTGCAGAAATGCGTGGTCGCTGAGGAAATCAGTGTTCAGGACAGATTAAGAAAATCACAGTGACACTGTTCATGAGTGGAGGTCCCAAAATGCCTGTGTTGTAAAAAATCCCCAAACTAATTACATCACGAGTGTGCGTTACGCAGTTTCTACACATGCTCGTGACCACCAGTGGTTTTTTTTTTTATGTTTTCACTCCAGATTTTCAATATTGCCATTTTTTTACACCTCCCCATGGACAGTACAGCTGTCATTTTTCACATCCTGTTCAAAATGTGTTTTCGAACCAGTGGTGCCAAATGGCGTAGTCGCTGTGCAAAATCAGCTTTCGGCTAACGAACTGATGTTGCCACTGTTCATGAGGTGGGGGTGACAAAAAACCCATGTTGAAAATTTGGAGTGAAAATACCAGCGAACGCCTGAGGCGTTAGGGTTTCTGACCATGACGCCTCACCCTGTAGAGATTGACAGGCATCCGGGGTGTGACTTGGGATTGTCGCCTGTAATGCTTATGCCATTTCGCCCCCACCCACGCCCTGCAGCCAGTGACAGGCGTCGAGGTGTTCCTTGGACTCTTCAGTCTGAGTTCACCCCATTCTCTTGTATTGCACCCATCTCACCGTATTTCCTGATGGAATGGGGTGAACATTAGGGCCAGGCCAAAGACCCCAAGGCACACCATGACACTTGTCAGTGTCTGCAGGGTAGGGTGTGGTGAAATGGCGTGGCCGTTATGCCTGGCAACCCAAAGGCACACCCCAATGCCTGTCAGTCTCTGCAGGGTGGTGGTGGGGTTGGCTTCAGTTAAATACTTCACTGCCATTCCTATTATGCATCTCTCTGACTCCTACACTACCAATGCCAATGCCAGCAAGCAAACATTCGGCATTGACAGATGCTTTTTTTTTTTTTTTGTAAAGTGCAGGCTCAGCCCTAAAAAGGGTTTTTATTACAGCTAGTTTTTCCATGTTCCTTATCCTGCTGGGAAGAGCTTTTGCGGGGGACTCTGACTTTCTGTAAGGGAACTCTGCTCGTATAGCCTCCTTCCACAATGCTGGTGCTCGATGGGAGTCAATCGAGAACTGGCAACTGCTGCGTAATGCACTTGTGAATGCAGCCAGCTAGCAACATGTATCGCCGCCCACCGAGTAGATTTAGATGGACACACGGCACACCAAGTGACATCGGAATATTAGTGCTGCCCATCACAACTCTTTATCGCAGGTGGTGGCTGACTGAAGCAACTTTACCGCTGAGTCCTAGTGCCCATTTACAGGACACAGGCAGCTGCCTGTCCTAGGGACAGCTGAGAATGGTAAAATGGCTGGGCAGACAGCCAGTTAATTCGAGCCCTGATCTGAGGATTCAGAATTTTCCTCTGTTGTACAGGTGGAGGATTGTTTATTATGAGGTTTTGAAGTGGGCAGTTTAACACTTTTCCCAAAAGCAAGCCACAGGTTGACAACTGGCACGGCATCAAACTCTAAATGACTGCCGAGTGTACTTTTATTCTTAGCGAGTCTCTGAGGGTATTGCTTTATAATTTGTCACCAATCTGATTTAACAGATTTCGTGGTGTGAGAATCCATGTTCTTATTCAACAGATGTGCAGGGAAAGCTAAGAGGAAATCAGTCACAGACAGGATACTTCCATGTGTTACAGAACTAGAGTGCGAAATTTTTTTTTTTTTAAAGAAACCCACTCCTTTTTTTATTGTTTTTTTATTTTTAATAGGCTTTTGTAGGTTTTCTCCTGCATTCTCGGAGCCCTGGCACATGGTCAGAGGGTGCGACGTGAGGCACTCACGCACACCAGAAGCCAGCTCGGCTACTGCCCCCCCATCCCCTAAGTCACCCCAGTGGACCTCCAGCTGGTGGGGACGGGCTTATGGGAGGGTGACAACCCATCCCCACCAACCTCTGGAGGAAGAGTAGCCCGATGGCTCGCTCAGTCCAGCTTCTCCCTCCTCCCCACCTCCCGCTGGCACCATATGACCCAGTAGTCATTCCCGAACCCGGTTGTCAGATAGCGTGAGGTGATAAGCGGCTCAGCGCCACCGTGCCAACCACCGTACTCCTTCTTATAGAAATTGTTACAGAGCTGCTACTGTATTGTCAGTAGTGCAGGGTAGTGGAAGAAGGGTTGAATAGAGGCTTTCCTAATGATTCCATAGACCCAGTGCCAGAGTAAAGAATGTGGGAGCCCTACTCCAAGCCATATTTTGGGGGTCCCCTATAAGCCCACTCTTCTGCAACTACCACTGAATGAAAATATTCTGTAATTGAAGTTGCTGTTGACTGAGCAAGATAATTAATAATGTGAAGTTCTTTATTAAGGTTGCAGTGTGGAAAAGGCCCCTTGTCTAACAGTTTGTTCTTTAGGGGTAAAACAGGATATTCCTTATAATGTAGGATGGTTGAGAGGTAATGTGACCACCAACACAACTCGATTTTAAAAAAAAAAAGCGGTGCACACCACGTCACTCTCCCAGCCTGCTGTTTGGGGCCGGGGAGGCTATTGCTACAGACAGGAGGGCTGTCACAAAACCTAAACTATATATAGATGCAAATTTAACATTTTTTCTTATTCTTTAATCTTTCACAAGGCACATAGTATAATTGCAATAATCCACTCCATAGTGTGGTTATTGTGGGATTCTACTTTTGGTGTGGTTTTAATCACTCAGCCTGTGGCCTTGAGACACACCACACCAGGCATGGGTAAATCCCATAGCAGCTCACACTGTAGTGGACTACTGATTAACCATCAAATCAGAACAGTGTCAAAATGTGCAGCTTTGGAGAGTTGAAGAGTAGGAAGGAAGCATACAGTACAAGGACTTTAAATATATATGAGTACCAAAGATTTAAAAGCAGCGCCCTGCTGATACAGGTAGAATTCTACCAGTCTCATTTAATGCTGTGCCACTGACAGAAAAATGGAGGTAAAAGGCATTTGCTTGACCTTCAGCAATAACAGGGTAGGATCCTTCCCCGACACACACTTTCCTCCTTGCTCTGCCACCTGTGCACTATGGGCTTATAACACTGAAATGCCTTTATGTTAACAGCATACAAACCGCACTCAAATAAATGAAAGTACTTTTTATTGGAGCTCGTCGGGCGGGTAGTCACGTGACCCTGGACTTGACTTCGGGTCGCGGCATACTAAAGTGCCCAAGCGAGCAGGCTCAATATTACCTGACTGCAGACTGTGGGACAGCGTTTGCTTTACAAATCTCCTTATATACTTTATTTTTTGAGCACGTTACTGTTTCTGAGAGCAAATCTGTTGCTAGTTGGTAAGCAACAGAATGAGAGCTCAGACAGGAAGTAGTGTAGGGCTTGTAGTCCACTGATATCTGACTATAATAAATAAAGCACTTTTCTTTTTTCTTTTGCATGTTTATTCAGATTTTCCAATAAACAAACAGGCCAGACAAGTCTGTCTAGACAGTAACAACATACACAAACGGGTACATCAATACTTAACTTATATACAGAGAGATCCAGTTTCATAGCAATAAAAATGTCTTATTAAAATAATGCAATGCATTATAAAGTTAAAAAAAAAAAAAAGGAAACATTTATGTAATTAACAGGGTGACTTGTCTTAAATTAGATTATCACAGTTCCATTCAGTTTAGGACCATCTACTATCCCCCTCTCCACTATACCCAGCCTTCCCCCAATGTCAGGCTCTCTGCTGGTGTTAGAGCATTGAGGTATGGTTGCCAGGTGTTATAAAACTGTTCACTTCTATCCCGCATTACATAGGTAAGTATTTCTAGAGTAAGAGCCTGTCGTACCAATGTTTTCCACTGTTGTTTAGTAGGTTTAATTGCAGACACCCACGTATTCAAAATGCAGTGCCTGGCCATCACCAGTATGACCCTAAGCCACCTGGGCAGGGGGGCCCAATCTTCTTTACCACTTCCTCCACACTGAACAGCATTATTAGAGGTGAGTGTGGAAGCCTTCTACTTGCTAATGCCTGGACCTTCATGCGTTACCTCCCTCCAGAATTCCTATAAAATAGGACAGGACCAGAACTAGTGATAGTAGGAGGCCAGTCCTGGAGGCATACCGGAGAGACTGAAGGATTAAATTTACTAACACTCCGGGTGGGCGATATAGCCTGTGACAAAACTTATAAAAGATTCTTTATACTTATTACAAATCAAAATGCCCTGGTGTAGCTGGGTCATCACCTTCCATGTGTCCTCTGTGATGGGAGATCTTCCCTTGTCAATCTTCACCATTCATTACTTCCTGGGTGTAAGCGGGAGGCGCGCACCCGTCACGGAGCTTTTTTTTTTTTTTTTAAACTTTGGCTAACGGCACCGCCCTCGAGAGTGACGTCATGCGCGAGGGGCGGCCGTTAGTAGCGACCGACTCCTCCTCCAACTCAGTTCTGTTTCTCCGCCGTCGAGGCAGCACCTGTTCAGCGTGTGGCGTCGTTTAAGTCGTAGTGTTCCGACTCCTGTTTTCATCACTTTCGGCGCCCGATCCGGTAAGACTGTTCCTTTTCTATCTGTGGCGCGGGTGTGTTTCCTTCTGTGTTTTAGCCTTGTTAATTTCGCGTTATATCCGGTTGGGGCTTCAGCACTTTCAAAACGGGCGCACTAATGTTCGGTGCTCCTGTGGCGGCATTTCTCCGTCTCGGACCGGCATGGCGTTTGCCTTTGTTGCCTGGGACCCAACCATGATATGGATTCGTGCGACGCCTGTTTCTCGATGGACCGCCGCGTCCTCTAAATCCGCGCGTTTAAGCTCGGCGAGGCCCCGCCGACCTTCGGGGAACGGCGTCGCTCTCGGGATTCTCGGGCAAGGTCGTTAGGCCCTTCCCCGGTCCCTCCGGGCCTATACTGATCTGAGGAGGAGGGTCTCTCGTCTTTTCTTGCCGAGGGAGGCCCTTCTGCGGTGTTGGGGGCGTCGTAGTCCCTTCCGGGCACGCGCCGACACCGCCTCGGCAGTCACCTCTTCGATGCAGGCTCCCCGTGTCGAGGCCCTTGGCTCTGGGCCTGGCTGGGTGGACCCTCGACGCCGCCTTTGGCGCTGTTCCGGATCCGGCACTGTTAGCGGTGCGGTGATCAACTCTTGACGCCGTTTGGATCAGCGCCCGTTTGCGGCGCCAGTGATCAGGCGGTGCCGTTGGCCGGCGCCGCTTCAGACGGGCGCCGTTGGCGGTACGCTTTGAACCTCGGCGCCGTTACGCGGCGCCGATGGACCTAATAGCCGGCGCCGTCGGCAGTGCTTCTTGCCTCCCGGCGCCCGCCCGGCTGACTCTCACGTGAGCCAGTCCATCACTCCAAAAGCGGTGCGGGCCACCGGCGCCAGCAGGGGACTGGGATTGAGCCTGGCTGCTACGGCGTCGGAGGCGGCGGCACCCGCCTGGTACCGGGGCCGTTCGCGGCACCGTGGCCTCAAGGACCCCTGGGGTGGCCAGCATCGAGGGTCAGCTGGTCTCGTCCTCCTCGGAGGCGATGACTCAGGCGTGGACCCATCCTGGCACCCCACTCTTCGGGTCTGGGTCCCTGTGGCTAGAGGTACCAGGCGGCGCAGCGGGCCTCCCTCTGTCCCCTTCCGTCGTCTCCTGAGGGTTCCCGGCTGGGGTGGCCGGGAGCCCGGAGGCAGGCGTGGGGTGATGGAGGGGCCCTCTCTGGAGGAGGCGGTGACAGCTACCCCCAGGGTGCTGTTGCCCCTCTAGGGACAGGGGGAGCTGTGTGGTCGAGGAGGAGGGCCCTCTCGGGTCTGAGGGGTTGAGGGCAGGGGTCTGCCACTCGGTCTTCTTTAGCCACCTCAGGGGGTGGCCAGGGACCGTAGTGAGCTCGCCCCTCCCTCCAGGTTCTAGGGTGCCCTCCAGCGGCGTTTGTCTTGGACTGCCCTTCTGGATCCATGCAGTCCGGCGTGAGTCACAGGGGAGGTTCTCCCCAGGGCTCTTCCAGGCTCCTTCCCCAGAGTTCCGTTCTGCGGCCTGGTCTGATATCCGGGATCCCTCCTACTAGGGCTCCTTTCCCCGGATTCAGAGCCTTCTGCAGAGAGCAGTTGCCTCCTCGGAGGTGCCCATCTCCCATCTCTGCCTTCACCACCCCGCTCCCAGGCCATGTCGGTCCTACGGGTCCGTTATCCTGGAAGCAGTTCAGGGGTTCTGCGGTGGCCTTCCCCTCATATGTTAGATACATGCATGAGCGGGTCTTTTGACTCTCCCCACCGCCGCAGGAATCCTCTGGACATTCCAGCTCCCCATCATCCTCGTCTCCCTCCTCTGAGGGAGAGGAACCCCCTGCTCATCTTTCCTCCGATGCTGATTTCACAGAATATCAGCGTTTCCTCTTGAGGATGGTGAGGGATCTTCGGATTTCCTATGTTCGGAGAGACAATACCGAACGGGAGACGCGAGAATTCCTTGGTGAATTCAGTGCCCAGCATTTGGTGGTACCTTCCTGGCCTATCCCCTTCCAGGAGGCGTCTATCCGGTCCTGGCAGTCCCCAGCCGCTTCTTCTCCAGCCCCGGCTGACTGTCAGCGTAGGTATTGTGCCCCCTCAGAGTCTCTAGGTTCCCTTCCCAACCCGCCTCTGGTTTGGTTTACCTAGATACTCCTTCTGGAAGCGCGCTGCCTGGCGCACGACCGCCCACCGGATCCGGACTCTCTCCAGTTCGACCGTTGGGGGCGAAGAGTGTTCTCTTCTTCTCGTGCGAGTGCCCGTATTGCATCTCATCAGGCTCACCACGCTGCCTACAACCGGCATTTGTGGTCGATGATGTCCCAGCTGTTGGCATCAATGCCTGACATGGAGCAAACCAGACAAGCCGTTGCCCTCTCCGCGGTAGGCCTGGAGCTGGCAAGACACCAAGCAAGGGCATCTTACGACGCCAATGAGGTGGCTTCCAGGCTTGTGGGGACAGCGATCTGCATCAGGCGGACGGCATGGCTTCATCTTTCCAGATTGTCACCCCTGACCCGGCGTAGGGTGATTCGCTCCGCCCTCCGGGGGACCCGTCTTTTCTCCTCTAGAGCTAGGAGACTTTTACAGGGGCTCCCTCCGTCTCCTCGTCCTCGGGAGCACCTCCTAGCTCTTCCCCACTTAGGCTTTCTGAATGAGCCAGGGTCTTCTCCTTCTGTTTCTCACCAACAGAAGGCTGGGGGTCTTGTTCCCTCAGGGTATGGCCTCTTCCCCCTCCCGGGGAAGAGGAGCTTGGCACTCACCCAGGAAGTAATGAATGGTGAAGATTGACAAGGGAAGATATGAAAATTACGTACCTACCGTAATTCTTGATCTTCTCTTGTATCTTCACCATTCATTACTTACACCTCCCTCCATCCCCTCAGTGGCCTCTTCCTGTGGCTTCTCCACCTCCCATCTCCTTCCTCTCTCTGCAAAATATATAAAAATAAATAAATAAATAAATAAGTAAATAAAAGATAGGAAGAATTGCTCAATTTTTCAAAAAAAAAAATCTATCTTTGAAGTGTTCTTATTTCTCCAGAAAATTATTTACTCTAAGATTCTTGGGCCATCTAGTGGATTTGCATTGGCGATCAAACTGCACAACTATCTCTTGCCATCCTCGGGCGAGATACCTCTGGGGTTTTAGCCTGGCTCAGGCTATTCAGTTTTGATCCTGCAATCCCGTGCTCCAGCTGTTATGCCCTAGAATCAAAAACCCTCCCTTCCCTAATTCTTGCCTTGCAGAAGCGGAGGAGCAGACACGTCTTTTTTTTTCTCTAAAAAAAAAAAAACAAAAAAGAAAAAAGCTGAGGGAACTCTCTTCGACTGCTATAGGCATTCTTGGTATTGAGGTCATGCTCCTAGCCTGCAAGTGATTATCTGTAAAAAAAAAAAAAAAAAAAAAAAAACAAGAAGTAAGATGAGAGGGCAGACAACCCTTCTCGTAAGATTTTGATGATTGGTTTTTCCTTTCAAGTGTCCTCTTGGACAGTTTTACAGACAAGCAGTGCTGACCATAACCAATCCCAGCCAGCCTAAGCCTCTGGCCTGCCTTGGCGAGTCCGACTGAGTCCCACTTCTATACTTAAACGCCTGAAAGGCTTACATTTTCCATTTCTAAATCCCTGAGCAGTGCTCTCATGCTGCCTGGGTTTTATTCTTCCCTCCTCGGGTGTCCTCCAGTTAAAGGCCTTCCGCGGCCAGGAGCCCGAAGTGGGTATAAAAAACAATGGCATGTTGAAGATGAGGACTATGCCCTCCTGAGTCTGTCTAGCAGGTTTGGTGAACCTTCTCTTCAGCTGTATCTCCGGGGATTCTTGCTTCCCTGTTAGTCGAGCCTTCAGCCATAAGCTAACTATGCTCGTTGGGCATTCTGGTCCCTTCTACATCCCATCTCTCTCTTCTCTTCTTCTTCTTTCTCATTTCCTTCCTTCTCTCTCCTCCTAGAGTCGCCCAGGTAAGGAGGCCCTGCAGTCCCTAGATTAGAGATACTCTTGTCTCCTCTGTCCTTCCTCCATCGGCTTATTCCTTTTTCAGTTCATTCTTCCTTGCTTTGCTATCCCTTGGCTATCTTGCCTCGCTATCTCTATTCTCTGCTTTCGCTTTTGCCTCTCTGGCTCACAGAACTGAGTTGGAGGAGGAGTCTGTCGCTACTAACGGCCGCCCCTTGCGCATGACGCATGACGTCACTCTCGAGGGCGGTGCCAAAGTTTAAAAAAAAAAAAAAAAAGTCTCCGTGACGGGTGCGTGCCTCCGGCTTACACCCAGGAAGTAATGAATGGTGAAGATACAAGAGAAGATCAAGAATTACGGTAGGTACGTAATTTTCATTTCCCATATCCCTTTCCCAGAGTTGCCTGGTTTTCTGTGTCATGTCCAGAAGCAGCTGCCTGCCCACCCTTGCCACGCTACATATGGTGCCTTTAGGATTATATCTCCCCTCCTGTATCAGTCGCACTAATAGTTCCCATGCAGAGTCTGTACCCTGTCTTCTCCCCAAAGATTTACAATATGCACTTAATTGAAGATATCGATAAGTGTTTGTGCCCCAGCCCTGTCTTATCCCGTATATGGTCAAATGTGTCTAGCCCTTCTCTAGTATACAGATGTCTTAAACACATTACTCCTTTCTTCTCCCTTCTCTAAAACCTGGGTCTGCCAACCCGGGATAAAGAAAGGGTTCGGCAATGGAAGAAGTAGGGTCTCCCCTGGTCTACCCCACCCACATTTAGTCATTGTATGATAAGATAATATTTCTTAAGATGTAGGAACTGCAAACCTCCTCTATCAAGTGGTGACTTTAAGCGAGCAAGGCTAAATGCAGTGGCCCGCTGCCCTGCCACTAAATGCCTCTAAACGCGTTATATCTGCTCTAGTAAGTCTCACATGGAGAGTCTGCATACCATACAATAACTGGGGTAGGGCATTCATTTTAAGCAGATTAATTCTGCCTAGCCATGTTGTAGGTAATTTAATTTAGCCCACCTCTCAAGATCAGCTATAATTGTACGCAGCAAGGGGGTATAATTTAGTTCATAGAGAGCTTTTATATTTTTCCCAATTCTGATACCCAAATAAAACAAATATAGAAGCATAGAAGTTGATGGCTGATAAAGACTGCAAGGCTCATCCAGTCTGCCCATTTCTTTTTCTACCTTATGAATGTGCAGTCGGCCTTTGCTCTGTCAATGGCCTATCTCTTCATACTCATCTGTATTGCTCCCTTATGCCTATCCCATGTCTGTTTGAAGCCCCGCACTGTATTCATCTCCACCACTTCCTGAGGTTGGCCATTCCATGCATCTACCACCCTTTTTGTGAAAAAGAACTTCACATTACCCCTTAATCGGCCTCCCTCTACTCTCATGCTGTGTCCTCTAGTCCTGCTATTTTTCTTCTATTGAAACATGTTAGACTCTTTCACCTTGTTAATGCCCTTAAGGTATTTGAATGTTTCAATCATATCACCTCTCTCCCTCCTTTGCTCTAGGGTATACATATTGAGCACTGTTAATCTGTCCTCATATGTTTTCCGATGCAGTCCCTGCGCCGTTTTGGTTGCCCTTCTCTGGACTTCCTCTTTTGGTTAATGTCCTTGTGAAGGTGTGGCCTCCAGTACTGCACGCAGTACTCCAGATGGTACCTAACCAGTGTCTTGTAAAGAGGGATTACTACCTCCCTCTTCTGACTTCTTATACCCCTTTTAATACACCCTAACATCCCCCTAGCCTTACCTACTGCTTTAGTGGTCTGCTTGGATGATTTCAGGTCATCGGTGATGATGATACCCAAGTCTCTTTCTTCTCTTGTGACTGCCAGCAACTCCCCTCCCAACCTGTAGGTGGCTTCAGGGTTTCTCTTCCCTATGTGCATGATCTTGCACTTCTTTGCATTAAACCGCAGTTGCCACTCTTCCGACCATTTTGCTAGTTTATCCAGATCTCTTCTCATTCTTCCCACCCCATCTGGATCATCTACTGTGTTGCAGATCTTGGTGTCATCTGCAAACAAACCTTACCCTCCATCTGCAATGTCACTGATGAAGATATTGAAGAGGACTGGCCCCAGGACTGATCCCTGAGGTACCCCACTTGTGACTTGCATCTCTTCTGACTGTATACTGTTCACCACCACTGTCTGTTTTCTACCCACCAACCAGTTTGAGTTGCAGACCTTCCACAGTCCCCAATCCCTGATCTCCTCTTCCTCCTCAGCCCTCTTTTCTCCTATTCTAAGTTCCTCTGACTTGCTTAGGTTTAATTTATATCCTGAGAATTTAGAAAATTGGTCTATTAGATGAAGAAGTGGTGGCATAGATTGATCTGGCTTGGTGACATACAGGAGCACGTCATCAGCATACAAATAAAGTTTGCATGCTCTTCCCGATTGACCCAGCACTCCAGATATCTTGGGGTGCTCTGTCATTGCAATGGCCAGGGGCTCCAGGGTCACAGCAAAGAGAAGGGGTGACAAAGGGCACCCCTATCTGGTTCCTCTCTGCAGCTCAAATCTATCTGTGAGAGCACCGTTATTCAGTACCCTAGCCATGGGTGCACTATATATTAGGCAGACCAACCCCACAAACTCATCACCCAAATCAAACCGGGTCAGAACTTCCATTAAGTATGGCCATTCGACCCGATCAAATGCTTTTTCAACATCCATAGATAATATAAGTACTGGCTCATACCCATTCGAGGCTCCCCAAATTAGATTCAGAAGGGTTCTCGTATTATGGTAGGAGTACCTGTTCCATATGAACTCTGTTTGGTCTGGGTGAACCAACTCCAGTAAAAGCCTATTCAGATGGTTGGCCAACCCCTTGGCAAGAATCTTGGAATCACAGTTTAATAAGGATATCGGCCTGAAGGATGCACAGTCAAGTAAGTCCTTGCCTTCCTTTGGAATCAGACAAATGACTGCTTCCTTCCATGTTTGAGGTAGTGACCCCTCCTCCTCCTAGCTTCATTAAGATTCCCCAAGTGTTTAACTAGGTGCGGCTTCTGACCTTATAATATTCCGCGGGAGAAGCTGTCCGGGCCACTAGCTTTACCCCTCCTTAACCCTGTGATGGCTTTAGCTAGTTCTTCTGTGATTTTAGCATTTAGCCAGTTTCGCTGCGGGGTGGATAGTTTGGGCAGCCTCACTCCATCTAAGGAGGAGTGCATACTGACCCTCGTGTCCCCAGTCTGCGTCTGGTAAAGCTCTTCATAAAAGCGTTTAAATCTATCCCTTATAAACTTCTTGTTCCTCCCAGGCGGACCATCTGGACCCTTAATTGCAGCAATCAGGTGTGTACTCCTTTTCCCTCTAATGACGTTCGCCAACATAGTGCTGGGTTTATTCCCCCACTCATAAAAATGTTTATGCACAAATAAGCATGTTTTCTGTGCCTCCTCCAGCAGCAGATTATTTAAGGCTTCCCTTGTCACCGTCAGTAATCTAGGGGCAGCATCCCCTCCCTCTCCCAGTGCCACTTGTCTTTCCAACACCTTAAGACGTTGCTCGAGGTTTTCCCTTCTCTCCCGTATCTATCATTTGTGGTGCGCCACATAGCTAATGATAGAGCCCCTCATGTATGCTTTTCCGGCATCCCAGAACACAGCTTTTGAGGGAGCCGTTTCAAGATTATTTTGTACATATTGCTTCCACTGATCCTGAAATGATCCCTAAACATCTTATTAGCCAGTAGATAATTGGGAAATCGCCATGCTGGAGGGTTGACCCCTGCCTCACAGCGTCAGAGACAAAAGCACCATAGCATGATCAGAAATGTGGATGGGGCCATGTTTTGCCTGAAGGAGCCTAAAATACCAGGCCCTTGGAATATAAATATAGTCCAGCCTCGACCACGTCTTATGGGGATGGGAAAAAGCATTATACTCCCGTGCGCTGGGATTGGCCATTCTCCAGACATCAGTGAGGTCCAGATCAGCCATCCGGTCTGAATAGCTCCCCCACAGGCCCCCCCGAGTGGTCCAGTGTGGGATTCATCAAACGATTTAAATCCCCACCAAGGACCAGTCCTGGAAATTGCTCTGCCATTGGCAGTGCAGTAAGGGACCGATAGAATGTGGGGTCATGTACTGCAGGCGCATATACGCTCCCGAATGTTAATTTTTCTCCCATTAGTTCCCTCACTGAAAATACATACCGGCCATTCTCAGGATCAGCCACCGCCTTGATTACCTTAAATGGCAGTGGCTTGTGGAGGAGTACCGCCACTCCACGTTTGTGAGAGGAAAAGGGCACCGCAAAGCATTTCCCCACCCAGCTCTCTTTTTAATTTAGCGTGCTCTTTTTTAGTGAGGCGAGTCACCTGTAGCAGTGCAACGCTCACATTCTGGCGTTTAAGAGCAGTCAACAGCATGGTACGTTTGATAGGGGTAGAAATCCCCCTAACATTCCATGATGCTATAGTTAGCCCTGTGGGGTTAGCCATGGTGCTTAAGCCATCTTCCCTCCAACAGTTGTTTATCCTATATCCAAGTCCCCATCAACATATCAGCATGTGCATCCAATATTCTATACTCATGTTTGGATCTCATAGTTAGCATACAGCAGTATAACAAACCATACATATTAACTATATACATTTCAGACATCCCCCCCCCCCTTCCCATGTAAGCCTTTTATTACAATAGATAATCCCCCCCTTGTAACCAGAATTGGTTATAGCAAGAGTTTTACACACCCTCCCCAACATTTAGTAAAGATGCGTCCTCACCCTCCCACCAAGAACACCATCACAAGTTTGCTTTATCTTATGTAAGAGTATTTTGCCATTGAGTAACATAACTCCCCTGTATCCCCCTCTGCCCCACGTTTCCTGTCCCTCCAAGCCATGCCTCTACAGGGCCTGCTCCCCTCAATCTTACATCCTCCTTCCTTCTTCCCTTACATCCCAGTAAGCTCCATATTTCAAATCCGCAGAGTCCGAGATTCCCCAAGACCTGTGCCCAGAATATCCCCACTACATGAGCAATACCTATACAGCAGCTACTGGGCACCACTATATTCCCTGTTGTCATTAACTCCCCCGACCCCCAGACCTCCTTGACAAATATCCAGTGTCTGGTATAGGTGAAGTCCTGCAAAGCACGCAGGGCGAGACAGGTTTCAAAAGCAGGTGCATATGGGCCTTTCGCCGGAGAGAAAACATCCATGCGCCACATTTCCGTGCGGCAGATAGAGTAGCCAGTCCACGTGCAAGTGCTCAGCTTAGGCCACATTTTAGTTAAAACACAAATCAGTTCCTTGTCCCAAAAGCGAAACAAAGCCTTTAAGAGTGGCTTGCAGTGGCACTCCATATACTTCGCAATCTGTAGGCCCATCAGACAAAACAAAACAGTACCTTGAAACACATTGCAGTGTAAAGCGCGACTTCAAATAGGAACTGGACTGTCTGCCATCCTGCACAACAAAATATACATTCCATGAAACCGCAGTCGCCTCGCCTAGTTTCTTCTTTAGATCCTTTACAAAGACCTCTGCCTTCTGCACTTCCCAAAAGGAAATCGTGGCCCCTTCATGTTTAATTTTAAGGGTTGCAGTATACAACAAGAAGCATTCAACCTGAGCCTCTTGCAGCTGTGCCATCACTGAGTTGAAAGCTTGGCGCTTCAGTAAGCACGCAGAGTAATCTTGAAATAGATTGAGCTTATGTCCTTTGTACTGTAGGGTAAACATGTTTCTATAAGCCTTCAACACTAGCTCTCTATTTTGAAAGCTGTGGAACGCATCACTATCTGCCGCGTGAGGCTGATCCAGTGAGGGTCTGGGAAGCACCCCTGATGGGCGCCTCAAGCTTCATTTACCATTTTAGGAGATAGCCCAAGATATCAGGCAGAGTCCATGCACAAAACTCCTAAGACATCAGTGCCCTTAAGTCCTCCGACAGACCCGAAGGCGCAGGTTCAGGCGCCTTTGGTAATTCTCTTGATAATCAAATTGGTCTTTAAAGTCCGCCAATTCTCTTTGCAGAGCAACAGTTTGCTAAGGGACAGGAGCCGTGGCATTCTCGACATCAGATATTCGTTGCTCCATAGCAGTTAGCCTTGTTGCATGCGAAGTGTGCAGATCTACAAGTTCTTGAAGCGTACGGTCAAAATTAGATGCCAGACTAGTGAGGCAGGGTTCCAGGGCAGCCAGGACTTGCTGCGTTACTTTGCGGCCTACAGCACATACCTCTGCTGCAGAGAGCGAGATAGGCCCTGCATTTTCAAGCTGTGTTGCTGGTGGTTGCTTTCGTTGTTTTTTGCCTGCAATACGAGAACTTTTAGTCGGCCCGGGCATTGGATACTCATCCACGGTCCCTTCCAAACAAGTAGAGTCGCCTTTTCTGTACTTTTAAGCAAAGTAAAAGTAAAATTAAACTTAACTTTCCTGGTGGTTTGTAGGCGGGGAAGAAAAGCGTCCTTACTCGGCGTGCTCATAAGCACCCTCCAAAAGCACTTTTAATATTCTGTGGTGCACAAGAGGTTGGTAGGAGGTAATAGCATACAAACTGCACTGCAAATAAATTAAAGTACTTTGCTGTTGGAGTGCATGTCTGGGCAGGTAGTCATGTGACCCCGAACTTGACTTCAGGTCGCAGCCTACTTAAACAGCACCCAAGTGAGCAGCAGGGCAGTGAGCAGAGATGCGTGTAGAGACATGCGCCGTTTAGTGCGGACAAGGGGACAAGCGCAGGAAACTACCCACATAAACTGATCTTGACAAGTAAGGTTTATTTTCTTGAATCAATATACAGTGTTCTCCTGTTTAATCAATCCCGTTAACCGAAACCCTCTTAACGTAACTCCGGATCTTGTCACCCGATTTTAGTTAAGGCCCCAGTACTGTAATTGGCAGCTCGCTCTAATTACTGCCCACTTCCATCACATTCTGCATATGTCCCTTTTTAGTTAAAATAAATAAATAAATGACAGTATTTTGCAGCACCTGAGTCGGTCAGGTAGCATGGAGGCTTGTATTTGGTGGCAGGACTGTGATTGGTAGCCAGGCATCAGCTGTGCTATCAGACACGAATGAGAAATGACATTACAAGAGATTGTAAAATCCAGATCTCTAAAAGATGTTTATATGGGCAGAGAAGCGTGGGAGAATGTCAAACCAGGAACAATTGCTAAGTCCTGGTGCAAGTCTGGCATCTTCATTACTGATGAGCTTGTCACTGAGATGGAAGTGCAGACACAAGAGAAAGAAATGTTTTCCAGGGACGAAAACAGACATTACTGCCATTGCAGAGGACATGATAACTAAACTAAAGGTGTCACTAACAAAAGCGACCTGCAAGAGTGGGTCCTTTGTGATAGTGTGGAGGAAGGTCATGTGCATCTATCGGATGATGCCATTGTACAAGCAGTGCGGCAACAACCAGAGGGTGCAGAAATCACAGAACAGAGTAGTGATGACTAGAGGATGCGACAGACCAGGAGCCCGTCCCAACACACTCAAGCTGTTGTGAGTTTTGACAAATGCCTGCTTTGGTTGGAAAACCAACTGCATTGTGATCCTGTGCAGCTTATGTTGTTGAGGGGTCTTTGTGCAAAAGCTGCAAACAGGAGAGTCCGCAGTCTGCAGCAATCTACCTTGAAGAATTTTTTTCCCTCCCCTCTATCAAAATAACAAGCACAGTACAGAACAGATGTTAAAGCACAAGCACTATCAAGCATACAAAAAATGCACCTTTCCCTATTACCCCAGTCACTCCATGGTACAGCACAAGCATTAAAAAAAGGAAAATTACAGTGAGCACATTGCTTTGCCCACATATCAGAGTGTACACTGCACATGCTGTCAGCATAAAAAAAAATGGCAATCCCGCTTTACCAAACTCCTATTTATCTGACTAACTGAAAACAATGTCGCAAAGTCTGTTTGGATAAATGGAATTGTACTGTATCCCTAAAACAGCACCGAGTCCCTCTATAAGGGTATTGTTCAGTGACTGTCGTAACTACAACTGTGTGTATAAACATAGGGAGAAATGGAAAGCTATAACCCATCTGATGATTTCTCAACTATCCTGTGTAATGATGGAACTACTGTCAAATGTTGTATGCCTAATGTATACAACGAGAAAAACTGAACAGACCACTGATAAATACATATGCAGAAGTGCATAGAAATGGGTCATTTATTGAGAGAGGTAAATGCCTTAAAAAGAACAGGTAAGAGAACAATACTCAAAACTATAAACTCTGAACAAAAAGATAAAAGGAAAAATTCACAGATAGAAAATAACATGAGGACAATGAGACAGAAATTGATTCTGAAACAAGGCAGGTGGAAGAAAATGTGCCAGACTGGACTATTGTGCCAAAATGCCTACAAAAAGGGGTAGAAAGAGCACTGGGAAATGACATACTTTTACAAAATAGATATACCCTCTAGTACACAGTGATGATATTGAGGATAAAATAATAAGCCAAAAGTTCTTGGAGACTCTCTATTCTACGAGAACAGGTAGCATTATTTGTGGGCCTGATAAATGGAGAAGTAAACTGTTTACCAGGAGCAAGAGTAAAGGATGTCAAAGATATAGTACCTAAGATGATCATGAAAGAACCTAATACACAAACAGTGGTCGTACATATAGGGATAAATAATGTAGGCAAAGATCACGAAAAACGTTGCAGATGATGTAATGGATCTGTGCAAGCTTGTAAAAAGCAAGGACAGAGGGCTATGATTTCAGGTATATTGCCAATACTGAAGGGACATGAGAAAAACAATACCATCCAGCATATAAACACTGTGCTACAAAGCGGTGTATACGGCTGGGTGGCACAGAGATGCCGGCGCTGGACACCTTGCCTCGCGCCATGCCAGCGACCTGGTTTTGGGAGCGGACTCTGGTCATTGGGGGTTGTGGGGAAGGAAAGGATTGGCGTCCGAGGACAAGCTCTCCTGGGAGGAGTGGGTAGCAGATTCTGCTGTCTGCGTCCCCCAGTGGAGACCAAGGTGCAGCAACAGTCGGGATCTCAGTAGGGAATTGGCTGCGGCGGCACTCTTGTGAGCGTGCACAGAACACGCCATCTAAGTGCTTGTGCGCATTCACTGCTGAAGCCTAAGGGAGGACAGAAAAATGGAAAAGCCCAGATCGTCTGGTAGAAAAGTGAGTCCTTTAGAGGCCCCACACACACAATACTAAATTTTGACAGCCCGACTACTAGTTTTCCTCTACTCCTAGTCTCTAGACTACGTGAATAAGCGCCAATGAAAATTGGTAGTCCCACCCTGGGGTTAGGTAGCCAAGAAAGAAATAAAGTAAATTAGTCATAGAAACTTCAAGTAATAATACAAGAAAAACCATACCAAAACCACAGAAAAACCAGAAACCAATAGTAAAACAAAAAAAGAAGAAAAAGTATATAACAAGAAGATATTTATAAGCCATAAAACTTTTATAAAAAAAAAAAAACAAAACACCACACTAAGCAATTTACACTTAAATATCACTATAAAACACTTAACATAAAGGCAAAAGAAAACACTATACCGAAATGATAGTATTAGCTTGGAAATGCTAGAAATTTAAACAAAAGAAAGAGACTTTATTAAAACCAAACAAAGGCTGATATGGTTTCATTACAGAAACATGGTCAGGAGACGACAGTTGGAATAAAGAAATTCAAGGATATCATTTTTATCGCTTAGATAGAACAGGGAAAAGAGGAGGGGGAGTAGCAGCATATATATATCAAATCTGATAAATTTCAAAAACATCTTTAACAAAATAAAAAAGGAAAACAGTAACACTGAATCCATATGGATCAGAATCAAAACAGCTAGGGACAAGAATATTATAATAATATAATATAATATAATAATTATTATAATTGTGTTATAGACCACCCAATAGTAGCAATGACATAACGGAGAAAATAAACATTTAGCTCGAGACTGCTTGTGAGGTGGGCCGTGTGATCTTCATGGGAGACCGAAACTATGTTGATATCAACTGGGATAAAACGGATGCGACAAACTGTCAAAGTATTACATTTCTAAATAAAACTGAACAGTTCGGCCTTAGCATATCACAGCTCCGACTAGCGGAGAGAATCTTCTGGACATAGTATTAAGTTCAGATAAGATAAATGTGAATAACTGTAAAATACAGGCACCACTAGGGAATAGTGACCACTATAGTGCGTCTCTCTCACTCCAAGAATGTATCCCAATAAACAAAGGGTGCAGGGAAGTTTATAATTGTGACACTGCAAACAAAACCCAAATTCTCGGAGACCTGAAAAAAATTAATTGGGAAACTGAACTAACTTAATAAATCCACCAGTGAAATGTGGGATACAATAAAAAAACATATTTTTCTCAATATGTGATAGGCATATGAAAAAGAAAAAGAAATACAATGGTAGAGGCATTAAACCACAGTGGTTGACAAATAGGCTGAAACGATTGCTAAAGAAAAAAACTGCATCTTTATGATCTGTATGTCAGAAACAATACTGAAAACAATTGGCAAAAATACTAAACAATCCTAAAAATGTGCAAGAACATAATAAAGAAAAATAAGCAAAAAGTGGAACTCGGCCAAAAAAGACAAGGATAACATGAAAGGTTTCTATGGCTATATAAATTCTCTTCAGAGTTCAAAAAATGGACTGTGTTCTGTAATGTCCAGTGACCAACTAATTGAAGAACCAGAGAGATAGCAAACATATTCAATACCTACTTTGGATCAGTTTTCTCAAAAAATGAGCCATACCTAGGTGATATCCAGAAAAATTCAACAACTAAATAAACATGACCACAGAATGTATTACTAAAAACTGATCATCTAAAAATTTCACATTCAACAGGTCCAGATAACATTATCACCTGTAATGTTAAAACTCGTATCACCAAATAATAGCATGTTCACTAAAAATATTATTCTCAAGAACAATATCAAAAAATGAAGTCCCACCAGATTGGTTAATTGGGGTTCAGGAGGGGTGGGACAGGTACAGGGGAAGGGTTCTGGAAGCAAAATCCAGTGCAGCGAGAATATCTGGAACTGGGAAGGGAGAAGCCAGAGAAGGCGAGGGGGGCAGCAAGATCAGCTCCTAGGGTGGGGGCTGACCAAACGAAAGCAGACACGAAAGACCGCTAGGCTTATTCTTCTGGCATTTTAGTATGTTAGTATGTTAACAGCAATGGTAATACCAGTCCACAAAAAGGATGCAAAGTAAACTGTACAAATTACAGGCCAGTTAGTCTGACTTCTGTTCCAGGAAAGATTATGGAGTCTGTAATTAAGGATTTAATAGCAGAGCACATTGAGAAACTAGGTCTAAGAGATGACAACAGCATGGCTTCACTTCAGATTGATCATGCATAACTAACCTATTGTGTTTCTCTGAGAAAATATTGGCAGCCCTGGATAGAGGCTTGACAGTGGATTGTATACATCTGCACTCTGCAAAGGCTTTTGACAAAGTACTGCATCAAGCAGTAATGCAAAAGGTAATAGATACACAGATGGATTACAGAATTATACAGTGGATTTGGTGGTGGGGGGGATAGAAGCCAAAGGGTTAGCATAAATGGTTACTCATCAGAACCAATAGCAGTGATTTAGTGGGGTGCCACAGGGATCGGTGCTTGGGCTGGTCCTGTTCCATATATTTGTTTGTGATATGGATCAGCAGGTCACAAATTAATACGCAGATGACTTAAAGCTCGCTGGCATTGTAAAAACACAAGATGATGTGGAGGCACTCCAAAGGGATCTAGATAACATAGCAAAATGGGGCAAAAGTTGGGGAATAAGCTTTAACAATGAGAAGTGCTGTGTTATTCACTTAGGCAGGCAAAAGCTCTATATTTAAACCAGAAATCTCAAGAGATTCAAATGAGGAAACAGGTTTAGGAATAAGTCACTGAAACATTAGCATACGCAGGGTTTTATTTAACTCTAAAAATCGATTAGCGTTTTGCTCATAAAAGTTCTAAAACATTGTGAAAATGCACAGCACTTACCTCACTGTGTTTAACAAACATAACACTTCTAGAAACCTATATAAATCATTTCTATACAGTTAGTATTGTCCCAAGAAAAAAACTGCTAATCAATTATTTAAAACCTTGATCGACAAGCATTACAATGTACAAGTAGCAAAGGCAAAGAGATTACTATAGACTATAAAACAAAACTTTAAAAGTAGAGATGAGTGATAATGCTCCTGTCTAGATCCAATGTTAGACCTCTACTGGACTATGAAGCCTATTACCAAAAGTACTACAAATATAATAGAACCTGATGGCAGAAAAGGCCCTGAGTCCAGTCCATTTCCCCCTTGCTAAACCTCCTCCTTTAGTACCCACCCCAGTAACCCTTTATGCCTGTCACAAGACCTCTTGAACCCTAACACTATCTCCACCCCCACAACCGGAAGCCCATTGCAGGCATCCACCACCCTTTCTGTAAAGAATCCCCCCCTCACGTTTCCTCTGAAGTGTCCCCACTGCAGTCTCAGGCTGTGCCTCCTTGCATTGGGGTCCTTTTTCATTTGGAATAAGCTACTTGGGCCTACTTTATTTATCCCTTTGACGTATTTGAAGGTCTCTGTCATCATGCCCTTTCTCCCTTCTGTTCTCTAGTGTGTACGGCCCCAGCTCTTTGCATCTCTGCTCATATGGTTTGCCCTTCATCCCTTGCACCATCTTGGTCACTCTTCAGTTGACCCTTTCAGTCGGGTCTATGTCCTTGCATGAGTGAGGCCTCCAGAACTAAACTCCATGCTCTAGGTGCAGTCTCACCATTGCTTGGTACAGGGGCACCAGGACTACTCTCCTCCTGCTGAAATCTAGATTTAGTAGTTGCCGTATTGGTCCTTGCAAGAACAGATCCAGAAGCAAATGATTTGATATCTTTTAATGGACCAACATAGATGTAACAACAGGAACAAAGTGCTTTAGCTTTCGGACCAACCAGTTCTTCGTCAGAAGCCTAATGGCAGTTGTTTAGAAAAACAATACTTTTAACATTCTGTCGAAGGACTGGTTGGTCAGCTAAAGCACTTTGTTCTTGATGTAACTTTAATGGACCAACATAGATGTAACAAGAAGAACAAAGTGCTTTAGCTTTCGGACCAACCAGTCCTTCATCAGAATGTTAAAAGTATTGTTCTAGGGACATGGATATGTTGTTCATCCACACTTATTGGCAGGTTCCTTGCGCTTTAAATCTTGCGGAAGGTCTTCAAGCTGGCTCCTCCCACCCACCGGGTGGTAAAACTCGGCTCCGCCCTATGACGCCAGATCTTCCTTACGCTTGGAAGCTCAGGTTCCCTCCTTAACGCTCTGCGTATAAGACTGGTTCCTAATTCTTGAATTTTGAAATTAAAAGTTTTTGCTAAAAAGACTTGGTCTCTCTCTCCCTTGCGGCTCGCGATGGACAAATCGACTCCCGATTTCCGGAATGCCCTGCGGGCAGAAGATGTCAGACGGATCCGCACTCCACGTGCGTCTACCTGCTTGGGCCTTGAGCACGACCCGCGAGCCTGCGACCTGTGCTCTTCCTTTTCGGCCCCTACGTCCCTCGAAGAAGACCGTGCTGCCCGTTTACAACTGGGAGTCCGGAAAGATTTCCTCCGATAAAGTCAAAGAGGCCGGTCGGCGTTGTCCCGGCGGGCGGGCTTGGCGGATCAGCTCGAGCAGATGATGCGCCCTCGAAGAAGGAGGTGGTAGCGGGCCGCTTCTACCTCGACTGCGGCATTTGTCCTTTATCTCTGGTGCCTCTTATTCGGCTTCTTTTAAGGAGCTTTGTCTGACCCTCTCGACAAAAGTGAGGGTCCAACTTCTTCTGGACCGTTTTCTTGGTCAAAAAGAGACAAAGGTAAGTCACGTCGGCGCTCTTGGGAGGCGGAAGATCCCTCTCCCTAGTTGTCGACCCGTCGACTTCGATTCGACCTCTCGCTTAAAGCCACTGGTTTCATGGTGTCCCCGTCAGGCCAGTTGACCGAGACTCCCGTCGGCAAGCGGTTGAGATTTTCGACCCGTTGGACGGGGTTGTCGACTGGAGAAGCCGAATCCCCTCCCCGGTTCCCCGGTGGGGAGTTGAGAACTCCGTCTGCTCGTCTGTGCCTCCGGTTCCGGAGCCCTCGGTTGAATCGTCCGAACCGAGGGAGTGCGATTCCGCGACTTCCTCCTGCACCGTCCCTCGGCTTAGCGAGGTTCCGGACGTCTTGGCGGTCCAGCCGATCCCGCCGTCATAGGCAAACGGTACCAGCATGCAGCAGCGCCGCCCGCTCGTCCTCTTCCTCCTCCTCGGATGAGGGAGGCGCACAAGTTGCATCGGAGGTATGAGGGAACTCATGTGGCAACAGCTCCTTCTGACCGGGAATAAGTCGGCGCCGTCGTCTTCCGACCATTAAGTGGCTGTCACGGGAGCGGCCAAAACAACCCCTCGTTTTAGCCGAGGAGCCTGTTCCCAGGCCGGTTGTTCGGCCAAATCCAGCTGCCCCACCGATTCCGGTGGAACCTCCGCCTCCACAGCCGTTAGTTGGGGCTCCGACCAAAAATTCTCGGTCGGCTCAGGGACTGCCCCATAGGCTGTCACCCTCACTCCCGACCGGCCTCGGCAGGTGGAGGTGGCTCAGGCCGAGGCAGCTCTTTGAGGACCCTTCCGAGTCCGAGGATGATTCCTCCCTTTTCTCCAAGCGAATGGACTTGGAGTCCTCAGGAGGACAGTCGGTGGACGATAGCCCTTCGTCCTTCCTAGGATTGCTTCGGCTCATCTCGGAGTCCACCGGGATGAAGCTCGAACCCGTTTCTAAATGGGCCAGGTATCCCCTCACGGAGATTCTGGACCGAGGGGATTCCCCTACGGAGGCCTTTCCGGTGGCCGAGGCCATAGTGGGTCCGGCCTTGGAGCTCTGGCAGCGCCCTGCTTCCTGTCCTGCGCCTTCGGCCAGGATGGCCAGGAAGTATGCGGTCCCTACTGGTTCCCTGTCCGGTTTTTCGGAACACCCCTCGACTGAGGGGTTGGTTACCGACAGCGTTTTCCGGCGTGCCGGGAACGCTAGGGATGTAGACAAACCTCCCGACAAGGAGTCCAAGAAATTGGACTATGCCGGGTGAAAAGTCTATGCTGCGTCCTCCCTCGGCCTTCGCCAGTCCAGTTCGGCCGTCCTCATGGCACATTTTTCTCATGCCCTGTTGTGCTCCCTGGATGAGGTTGTCCCTCATCTTCCCGCGGATCTGCAGACTACGATCAGACAGGTGCGGCACCAGGGCAGGGCAGTGGCCAAACAGCAGCTCCAGACTGCTTTAGACATTGGGGACTCATGTGCCAGGTCTGTGGCGGCCGCAGTGGCTATGCGTCGTCGGGCTTGGCTGAGGATATCCACCTTTACTTCAGATACTCAGCACAAGTTGGCGGATGTTCCCTTTTTGGGGACTGACCTCTTCGGCCCTGGGGTGGAAGGTCACCTGCAGAGGATCGAGAAGTCCAGTGCTACCTTGGACTCTGTCTCCTCCGCTCAGAAGGACAAAGGCCGCAAACCACAGCCTAAGCCCTTTTGTCCTTCTTCGCCACAGCGAGCGTCAGGCCCAACAGCGTCGGGGCCAGCAGGCTCTGGCTGGCATCCCAAACCCAAGCCAGGGGCTTCCTCCAACAGGAAGCAGGAGGTAAGGCCCAGGAGGTCCCTCGGCGGTCCCTCCACCAAGCCTGCCCAGTGACGGGCTGAGGGTGTCTCCCCAACCCTGTCACCTCACCCCAGGTTCCCCCCGTGGGGGGACGGCTCCGGCACTTCCTTTCCGTCTGGTCCGTTATTACCATGGACAGGTGGGTACTGGAGGTGGTGGGAAAAGGCCTGCCTCTAGAATTCGAGCAGGCCCCGCCCTTCAGAGCCGTCGCACCTCGGGGGGCCTCGGGGTCCGCAGCCTCACTGTCGGCTCATCAGGCCGACATCGCTCTCCTCCTCCAAAAGGAGGTGATCAGGGAGGTGGCGGACCCTCCCTCAGACCCGGGGTTTGTGTCCAGGTACTTCCTGGTTCCAAAACGGACGGGGGGCTGGCGCCCCATTCTCGACCTACACGACCTGAACAAGTTCCTAAGGTCTCGAACCTTCAGGATGGTCACTCTGGCTCAGATAATACCATCCCTGGAACACGGTGTGTGGTTCTGCTCTCTGGACCTGCAGGACGCGTTCTTTCACGTCCCTATCCGTCCATCACATCGGAGATTCCTTTGCTTTCTAGCGGAGGGATCCCTCTTCGATTCGAGCCATGCCCTTCGGCCTGTCTCCAGCTCCCAGGTCTTGCCTCCACAATCCAGGACATAGCGCCTTTCACTCCAGGACATAAAATGCATATTTTAAGAAAAGACATCTACTACAGACATGAATCTCTCTCACCGCAAGTTGGCAGGCGAGTAGTTGCTGGCAGGAAAATAGGGTTTATGACAGCCTTCGCAAACATGTGTCTCATGCGTCCCTATAACTGACGGAACATGGCTAGCTAAGTTTGCCAATGATTCTAAAGTGGGAGGGTGGTCGATGATACAGTAAATGCAGTCCAAATGCAAGAAGCATTAACCAGGATTGAACAGTGGAATAAAAATATATTAGAACGGAGTAGAGAGAAATGTGCAGTTATGCACTTAGGGAGAAATAACGTGTCACAAATATTCACTAGCAGACAAGATCTCGGGCAAACCAGGGAGGAGAAGGCCCTAGGTATACTGTGTGGAGGGGCTGTGGGATAACAGACGGACCAGACGCAGAACTTCGGGTTCAATACATAATATTTGTGTGATGTTTACTTTAAATATAGCAAATAACCTTCAGCAACGGCATATCCCTTCTTCAAACATCAGTTTGCAGCAACAGACTATGCGTCCTTCCTCTGCACTTAGCACCTAACGTACTAACATACCAACGTACTAAAATGGCAGCAGAACAGGCCTAATGGTCTTTTGTGTCTGCTCATTTTGTCAGTCCCCACCCTGGGAGCTGACCTTGCTGCCCCTTGCCTCTCTGGTTTCTCCTTCCCAGTCCCGGATATTCTCGCTGCACAGGACTTTGCTCACCAAATCCTTCCCTGTACCTGTTCCACCCCTCTTGAACCACTCCACCATCTCTGCCTCCACCAGCCCCCCGGCAGCAAATTCCATGGCTCCACCACCCTCTCAGTGAAGTAGCACCTCCTAATTTCTCCCTTAATCTTGCCCCTCCAGCTTCCACCCATGCCCTCTAGTTGCCCCCTCCTCCTTCCTTCGGAGCACCCTAACTGCTTCTCTCCTATTTACCCCCTTCATGTACCTGAAGACCTCTATCATGCCCCCCGGTCCTTTCTCTCTTCCAAGAGTACATATTTAGCTCTTCGAGCCTCTCCCCATAAGTCCTGTCCCCCAAGCCCCATATCATTTTGTTTGCCCTTCCCTGGACCCTCTAAGTGTGGACTCTGAAACTGCACGCAGTACTCGAGGTGCAGCCTGACCAAGCAGTTATACAGATGGAGTATCACTTCTTTCCTTCTGGAGGTGATCCCCCTAGCGACGCATCCCAGCATCCTGTTGGCCTTGGCCTCTGCCCTCCTACAAGTCTCAGTTGTTCATCTTGACATCCACCACCACCCCAGGTTCCTCTCAGCCACTGAGACTTGTAGCATTCCCAGGTGTACACTTGGCCGGGTTTCTGGCTCCCAGGCAGTACCTTGCATTTCCTGCATTGGACTTCAGCTTCCACTTTCTAGACCACATTTCCAGAGCCTCCCTCCTCCCCATCCACCACCGTCCAGTTTTGAATCATCCATAGAGACTCATCTCCTCCTAATACCCTTCGTTATGTCAGAGATGTAGGCGTTGAACAGGAGGGGCCAAGGACTGATCCCTGTGGGACCCCACCAATGAAACATAGAAGTTGACGGCAGATAAGGCCCATAAGGCCCATCCAGTCTGCCCATTTCTTTTCTACCTTATAAATGTGCCATCGGCTTTGCTCTGTCAGTGGCCTATCTATTCATAGTAATTTGTATTGCTCCCTTATGCCTATCCCATGCCTGTTTGAAGCCCTGCACTGTATTCATAGCCACCACTTCTTGTGGTAAGCCATTCTATGCATCCACCACCCTTTCTGTGAAAAGAATTTCCTCACATTCCCCTTAATCGACCCCCTCTAATCTCATGCTGTGTCCTCTTGTCCTGCTATTTTCTTATATTTAAACATGTTAGACTCTTTCACCTTGTTAATGCCCTTAAGGTGTTTGAATGCCTCGATCATATCACCTCTCTCCCTCCTTTGCTCAAGGGTATACATATTGAGCTCTGTTAATCTGTCCTCATATGTCTTCTGATGCAGTCCCTGCACCATTTTGGTTGCCCTTCTCTGGACTGCCTCAATTTGGTTAATGTCCTTGTGAAGCTGTGGCCTCCAATACTGCACGCAGTACTCCAGATGGGGCCTAACCAGTGTCTTGTAAAGGGGGATTATTACCTCCCTCTTATGACTTGTGATACCCCTACTAATAAACCCTAACACCTCCCTAGCCTTACCTACTGCTTTAGAGGTCTGCTTGGATGATTTCAGGTCATCAGTGATGATGATGCCCAACTCTCTTTCTTCCTTTGGTGACTGCTAGCAACTCCCCTCCCAGCCTATAGGTGGCTTCAGGGTTTCTCTTCCCTATGTGCATGATTTTGCACTTTGTATTAAATCCCAGTTGCCACTCTTCTGACCATTTTGCTAGTTTATCCAGATCTCTTCTCATTCTGCCCACCCCATCTGGATCATCTACTCTGTTGCAGATCTTGGTGTCATCTGCAAACAGACAAGTCTTACCCTCTAGTCCATCTGCAAGGTCACTAATGAAGATGTTGAAGAGGACTGGCCCAGGACTGATCCCTGAGGTACCCCACTTGTGACTTGCATCTCTTCTGACTGTATACCATTTACCACCACTCTCTGTTTTCTGCCCGTCAACCAGTTTGCCACCCAGTGGACCAACTTCTGACCCACCCTGAGCCTACCCAGCTTATTTATCAATCTTCTATGTGGAACAGTGTCAAAAGCTTTGCTGAAGTCAAGGTAGGCGACATCAACTGCTCCCCCTTGGTCCACCACTCTGGTTACCCAGTCAAAGAAGTCTACTGTACGAGATTAGTTTGACAGGACCTTTCTTTTGTAAACTCATGCTGTCTTGGATCCTGTGCCCCTATGGATTCCAGGTGTTGCACTATCCTTTCCTTAAGGAGTGCCTCCATAATCTTGCCCACTGCTGAGGTAAGACTGACTGGTCTGTGTTCCCCTCCTCCTCCCTGCTACCACTCTTGTGGAGCGGGATCACATGAGCCCTTCTGCAGTCTTCTGGGACCTCTCCTGTGCTCAGAGACTCACTAAACAGTTCTGCTAATGGCTCTGCTAGTTCTACCTTTAGCTCCTAAGTACCCTGGGATGTATACCATCAGGTCCCATTGCCTTATCCACCCTGAGCTTAGCAAGCTCTTGTAGGACCCTTTCTTTTGTGAAGGGAGTAGTGCTCACCTCCCTCCCCCCTGTGTCCATGATGCTGAGCTGTGGGCCCTGCCCTACCTTCTCTTTGGTAAATACTGAGCAAAAGTATCTATTTAGGATAGATGCCTTTACAGGGTCCTCCTCCTCACATGCTCCTTTTCTCCATTAAGCAGCAATACCCCTCTGGACTTTCTCCTTTCACTAATGTATCTATAGAAAGTCTTGTCACCTTCTTTTACTGTTCATGCTAGTGTTTCCTCAGTTTGGGACTTTGCCTGCCTTACTGCCTTACCTGCTTCCCTTAGGCAGTTTGGTATGCCTCCCTATCTTCATCTCGCTATGTTCCTCATATTTCCTGAAGGCCAGCCTTTGGCTCTGACCTTTTCTGCTACTGTATTTGAGAACCAAAGTGGTCTCCTTGTTCTTTGCACTTCCTTTCTGTCCAACACAATGGATGTTGCTTCAAGTATTGCATCCTTAATGCTTGCCCACTTTGCCTGTACCTCCTCACCTGTGTTTCTTTTGCCAGGGCTAGCTTAACTCTGTTGGCCATCTTATCAAAGTCAGCTCCTCTGAAGTCCCATATTTTTGCCTTGGAATGGGATGATTTAGATGTGGTAGCCAAATTGAACCATATCATGTGATGGTCACTGTCCCCAGGTGACCTTCTACCTGGAATCTGTGATCCCTTCCTTGTTAGTCAGTACTAGATCTAGGATAGCCCTGTCTCTTGTGGGTTGCTGTACCAGTTGTTTAAGGCCCTCCCCTGCAGAATCCACTGTGTGTCTAGTTCTGGCAGATGTTCCTGCTGGTATTGACCAATCTGTATCCGCATGTTGAAGTCTCCCATTATCAGAACCTCCCTTTAGCTGTCATGTTTTGTATATCTTCTAACAGTAATGTGTCTATGTCCTCCCCTGGTCTGGGGCCTGTAAACAACCCCAGTTCTTATAGCTGTCCCATTTCCTGTTTCCAGGGTGACCCACAGTTCTTCTGGCTCCTTATGTGTATTCTGAATTTCTGTAGCTTTGATATTTTCATTGACATACAGGGCCCTCCTCCCCCCTTTTTACCTTGGTCTCTTCTAGAACAATACATAGCCAGGTACTGAAGCCTCCCAAGTGTGGTTACTGGTAAATCACGTCTCACTAATTGCTACTATGTCCAGTTTAGCCTCTGACATTATTGCCTGCAGGTCTGGGGATCTTATTTCCCAGGCTGTGAGCATTGTGTACATGATTTTCCATTGGCCAGATTTTGGTGTGTTAGTTGTTAGGTGAGGTTTGGCATTACCCTATAGTCGTATGGAGACAAACCTTTTTCTTACTGTGATGCAAATGAACTGCAAACATGCTGAATCCCTGTTTGGCCACTAGCTGAGGGGGGAAGGGTGTTCTTCCCATTCGACGTATGGGGTGCTGTACCCCTCTCCCCATTTGCTAGTTTAAATATTCTGCAAAGACGTCAAACTTCTGCCCCAATGCACCGACTCCCTCCTTAGTCAGATGCAGTCCATCAAATTTAAAGAACTTCTGCTCCCAGAACTGTTGCCAGTTCCCTACAAATCTGTGTCCTTTTTCCTGGCACCAGCCAGTCTCATCCTTGGGGATGAGACTATCCCGCCAACTATGACCCTCTGGGTCCGGTCCTGGAGCCAATATCCTATCCATCTGATCATCTCGTTCCCCACCCCATTTCTCCCAGCTTATCCAACAGGCCCCGTGAAGAACAGAGTCAAACACCTTGCTGGAGTCAAGAAGAGAAGCGGCGCGGTCTACCCAGATCAAGGCATTTGTCACCCAGTCATAGAACTCCACAAGGTTTATCTGACACGATTTCCCTGGACGAATCCATGCTGTCTATCGTCCAGACACCCTGACTTTTCCAGGTCCCCCAGCTTCTCCTTGACAATGCCCGCCATCACCTTGCCTACCACCGATGTCAGGCTGACAGGCCTGTAGTTCCCTGCCACCTCCCTTGGCCCCCCTTGTGGATAGGCACTATATGCGCCACCTTCCAGTCCTGGGGCACCCACCCTGTCCAGAGAGAGAGATGGAAAAGCTCCACCAGGGGTTTTGCCAGGACATCCGCCAGTTCCTTCAGCACTCTGGGATGTAATTTATCCGCCCCGGTCTTTCTCGGTCTAGAAGGTCCTGAGGGCTTCCTTCACTCTCTCTGCCATGATTTCCACCTCCACTACCTCATCCCCTGCTTTGCCTTCCCACCTCCTGCCAGTGATAGCCCCCGACCTGCCCGATCGGTGAAGATCCCCCTCCTCAGTTTCACCATCTCCTCCATGATGCAGTCCCCCATTTTCCTTCAGTGAAAACTGAGGTGAGTACTCATTTAGTACCTCAGCCTGCTCCCGGTCTTGTGCCCATCCCTTCTCTGCTTTAATCCTGCTAATCTGCCCCTTCACCCTACGCTTTTCCCCAATGTATCTAAAGAACCCCTTGTTACCTCTCATAAATTTCCCTGGCCGGGTTCTGCTCCTTCCTTGCCTTAGCCACCCTCACCACCCTAGTGACCCTTCTGGCCATCAGCTCGTACTCCCTTGATCCCTTCATTCCTGGAGCACTTGAAATGACTATAAGCTGCCTTCTTTCCCTCAC
The DNA here is from genome assembly GCA_016271365.2 of Neoceratodus forsteri. Lineage (NCBI taxonomy): Eukaryota > Metazoa > Chordata > Ceratodontiformes > Ceratodontidae > Neoceratodus > Neoceratodus forsteri. The sequence continues at coordinate 19,120,042 of JADMNL010000039.1, read as the reverse complement.
CACCTCCTGAACCTCTGGTCTACCAGCAGGTTTCAGGGCCCTACTGTATTTTCATCTTACTCTTGTACAGGTGCTGGTAGCATACTGCAACCCCCGATGATTTCCCACCTACTGTCCAGCGTCCATGTCTGGCCCAATCTCATCCAAATGCTTCTTAAGGATCCTTCCCATTTCCTTGAAATCTGCCCTCTCGAAGTCAGTTACCTATGTCTTTGTGCAGCCTTCTACCCTTCCTAGGTCCAGGCAGAAACCAGACCATGGCACGGTCGCTTCCCCAATGGTCCCTTACCTCCAGGTCCCCAATCTGGTCACTGTCTGCCAGGACTACATCCAGTATCCATGCCTCCCTGGTCAGTTCCCCACCTGCAGAGTTAGGAACGTGTCCTGAAAGACATCCAACAACCTCTGTCCCTGGCCAATGGGGATGTCATAGTCTCCCAGTCCATTCCTGGCATGTTTATGTCCCAACACCTCCACCCTTCCCTGCCCAAACTGCAGTGTCTCCCCACATCTGCCACCAGACTCTCCTCCAGCTCCTCCGCCAGCGTGGGTGGTCTACACCGCTCCCATTTTACTCTCTTACCCTCCCCTTGTTATCAAGGTGACCCAATCGCCTCCACAGTTCCCTCCGCATCCTCCTCCTCCTATGCCAATGCAGTTTTTGACTATTATTCCCTCCTCCCTTCCCTCCCCCGTCCTTCCTGAACATGGTGTAACCCTCCAGGTTCAGGTCCCAGTGTTGCCACATCCACCTCTCCCTCAGTTAGCATCACCTGGAGCTCAGGCATTTTATTGCCCAAGCTCCTGGCATTTAGCAGGACTACCTTCCACCCTTTCCATGCTTCCATTTCCCTGCTCACGTCCCCATGGGAATTCAGTCTTCCCCAGTCAGCACCTTACCAGCTGGCCTTTTCCCGCATTCCTTCAGCTCCCCAGGGGTGAGACAGATTCCCTCCTTTATCGGACTACCCCTCAACAGCCTTTCTCTCATCCTCCCCTTCACAAGTTTAAACCCCACCTTTCACCAATGACCCCTCTATTTTCAACTTAGGATTTCCTCCTTCCAAACTGAGATGGAGCCCATCTCTAGCAGACAGCCCCTTATCCTCCCAGGTCTCCCCAATTCCCCCATCAACCCTGACCTCTGGCCCCACCACCCCCTGAGCCACTGGTTTATCTCCCTAATCTTCCTCTTGTGTTCCCTACTAGCCCTTGGCACCGGCAGGATTTCCAACAAGGAAATCGCACATCCTATGTCATGGCAGACCCTGGTAAGATCCCTGAACCTTGCCTGTACCTCTAGCTCATTATTTCCCTCAATGTCACTGGTACCCAGGTGGACCAATTTGTCTGGGGAACCTCCACAATCCTTTGCCAGCTGATATACCTCATGCTTGGCCCTGTGCACAGTTAGTCCAGGGAAGCATTTTGTTCTAACCGGGCAGGCTTCCCCCTCCCTATCCCATTTGATACCCCTGATCATGGATAATCACCCAACAGGAGCCCTCTGACTACCCCTTTTCCTCCATTTCCCTCCCTTCCATGTCCTTCATCCTTTCTATTGATCCCTCCCCTCAGCCGGCTCCTTGCTCCTCCCCTATCTGGGTGTCACTGCCACCCCTTCTTATTTACCCTGACCACCCCTCCCTCGATCCTATGCCTCCTCCTCCAGAGTATCCTTCTGTACCCTCACCCCCGCCATTGCTCGCACTGTTCCCCCATCTGCTATACTTGCCTGGCTCGTCTCCCTTCCTTCCAGTCTCCATTCAGCCCCTCCTTGCCTGTCATGCTCCCTGGCCTAAACCCTCAGCTCCCTTTGCTATATCCTCCTTGTACTTCTGGTCCCTCGCCTTGCTCTTTCCTCCCAGCTGGTCCTTGTCCTTTCCTCCTCTACCCCTCCTCCTCCTGCTCTGATCCCACTCCCCACTGTTCTTCCTGCTATCCAGCCCCTGCCTCCTGCCCATCTCTAACCACCCCTCTCATGGCTACATCACCCCCTCATCCTCAAGCAGAAGAAGAGAACTGGGCGGTTGCTGAGCTTAGGTCCGATCCACCTCCCCCATTGCTTCCTTCTGTCCAGCCTCCTACTGATCCAACTTTTAATGAAAACCTTCTCATCCCTATGTTTCATCTCGTGTGTTTGGGTGATATTTGGAGGGCCTTCAAATAAAAAAAAAAAAAAAACACAAGCTAAGAACCAAAGAACCTCAGTGCAGAAGCACTGAGGCAATGGATCCCCAAAGGGCATTGGCAATAAAGCCAAGTTTCAAAGAACACAACATCACATATACCCCATGATTCAAAGATTCATGGGATGTATATCTAAAATCACAGTGAAATTTCAGACTGGTTCAGTTTACAGCAGGAATGCATAGTACCAAAAGGACCTCTCAAACAATCTGCAATTTACATGCATTTAACAACACAGGAGTTTTCTGATATCTCTACCCCAGTAACTTAATTTCTATAATACAGTCACCTAGTACTTTTAACCTTTATCAAAAATACCTAGTGCCATGGTATTTTAATATTTTCAGGTTTCATACACATAAGGTATTTTATGACACAGTACTACTGCATACTAAATCAAAAACAAGGAACACAGCCGTTTACATCAGCTCGGACGTCACCACAAGAACCTCCCTGTATGAGGACCTGAGAGGAATAAGGAAAATTAAAGAGGACACTATAGCATAGTCAAGAAAGGGAAGGGGTGCCTTATAGGTGGCCAACCTTATGGACTAGAAATTGTAAAGGATAGATTAGACTAAGAAATAGAAGAACTGTTGCAACAGATTTAAGAAAAAGGTGGGTCCTCAAGAGTGGTAGGCTCTCCCTGTCACATACTGATATCCGAAAAATGAGAAACCAAAAATCACTGTAACGTAGTAAAAAGGGCTAAGTCCATCTTGGGAAGCATAAGAAGAAATATCAGGAGCAGGGATAGGAGTGTGTTGCTGCTTATGTATATATGTCACTGGTGAGACAGTCTGAGTACTGTATGCGTAGTTTGGTCCCCTGCAATAAAACTGAGATTAAGGTACTAGAGCCGGTACAGCACAGAGCAACCAAAATGATAAATACATTGAACCAGCTTAGTTATGAGGAAAGATTAAATGAACTGGAGTTGTACTCTCTGGAGTACAGAAGATTAAGGGGAGACCCATGCCTGATTTATAAAGCTTTCACTAACAATGATTTTTGGGACTCTTTAGATCCAAGGATGAGAGGAAACAGACAATACAAGAGCACACATCTTGCAACTGCAAGGAGAAACTCGTCATACCAGGAAGAGGGGCATCATGGTTTAGTAAAAGGGTGGTCAGTCTCTGGAACTCACTGCCAACTGAGGTGGTGGGAAGTGAGAATATGGAGATCTTTAAGAGAAGGCTAGATGACTACTGCAATAGAAATAAGATCAAATGGTTAATCTTTTTAATCTTGAGAGCAGATCAGATAACGCCTACTTGGCTTGGTAAACCTATGAAACCTATACTCAAAGAAAAGAAAAAGTCCCGCCAACAAGGTTTGTTTACCTCGCTCAAATCCCTTCACCACCCAACATCAGCATATCCTGCAAGACTAACACCTACTGGTCAAAACGGAACAAAACAGAACACCCAAAAAAATTATAAAGATGATTTTTTTTTTTTTACTTTTAATACATAAAAAATGGTTCCACTGCATAACAGCAAAAACACAATTTTCAGTATGTCATGGGATGTCACATCTCATGTGTATAAGACACTCAGCCTGCAGCACCCTGCCTCAGTGCATCCGAGGCATGATGCTATCCCTTTACAAACCACGCCATAAAATTCTGCAGTCCTGGTCAAGAAGCACTGCTTGAGCCAGCACAAACCAGAGTTTAGTAATGTTTCAAGGCACCCAGGCAAATTACACTTGTGTTTCAAGGCACCCCAATCAATACTAAAAGGTAGTTTGTTTCAAGGAACCCTAACTAAATTACATTATGAAAGTTACTAATTCACTTCACTTGCCCCACTGTTTCTAGACACTAAGTACAGCAATAGGAAAAAGGTTTCATTTTTTTCTCCATACAGGTATTTCTCTCTTCGGATGCACTGGGCAGGTTCTGCTCAGGTCCTCTCCTCAAGAGGACTAATTCTGCCCGGGCTCAGGGCATCATCCTCCCTGCCTGGTGCTCCTTTTTCCATTTCTCCCCATTTACCCAAGACCCTGGGGCATGGACATCTATGTGCTCTGACGCCCTCGGTGAAGGCCTCTTCCTCCCACCTGGCCTAGTACCAGGTTCCCCGCCGTGCGGCGCGGCGCTGCCATCAAGCTTCCACCTGGTGGCAGCCAAGAGCCGGAAACCCTACATCCCTCCCGGGAGAGGAGAGGAGAGAGTAATCCAACTCCTCGCCCCTCAACAACCCATGCTCATGTCCGAACATGGGTCGTGTCATGGGAAGTAAGGTGCCAGCAACTCAGCCCTCTTCACCACTGGGCCAGCTAAAAGTTCCATGTTTTAAAAAGCAGTCTCTCTACTTTCCCTCACTGCTTCATCACTTTTTCTTCCCTTTGATCTGTAAACAGCAATTCCCATTTTAAAAGTGCAACAACACACTCCAGAGTTTGTGAGCAGTACTTGATTATACAATGGGGTCTGAGAATGCTACACTGTGATTGGCTGACTGGCACTTTCAGCCGTGGGTAAATCCTACAACTATGCATGCAAAAGTGGCAGTCAGCCAACTTTGCTGTATGCACCTCACCTCAAAGGAAATCACTGCAGCTGCAAAATAAGGGGTGCTAGCTGCACATTCGAGCAGACTTGATAGACCTCTAGGCCTTTATCTGCTGGCAAATTTTGTATGTTCGTATGTTCACTGCACTCCAAAATTCAATCACAAAAGCCGCCTCCCACCCCTGCTAAATGTGGCCACTAACTGTAACCTAAAATCTGCATACATATCGGAGTTAAAACACACACATATCCGAGTTTAGGTGTAGTTTTTAGTTACCAGAAAATTAAGATCCTGAACACATCTTCAATTCTCTTTCTGCAGACAACATAAATTAAGCGAAAACCAAACCATTGCTTTAGTGCTAAAACGACAATCCTACCACCAAGCACTTACTTCAGTCAAGTAAAATAGCACCAGCCCAGCCTTACGCCACTGAAACTGAAGCACTTTCTCTGGACAAAGGCAAGATCTCCGTGGAACTCTCAGAAAAGAGACATGGAGCACAACTGAGTGACAGTGTTACATACATACATACATACATACATACATACATACATACATACATACAATCTTCTACACTCTTGTGTGCTGTGTTCTAATCGTGGATTAGAGACAATCGAGACTGTTTAAAGGTTTGAAATAATTCAGTAATGCTACAATTTCAAAGCTGAGACGGAATCTTGAAGAGCTGACATGGTAGCGATAGCATCGCACCCTGGTACAAGCCTGTATCTAGACTCAGACACCCCTCAAGTAGAAATGGTCACAAAGAAATTTTTAACATACTAAAGCCAGCAAAATAGGCCTAATGGTCTGTCATGTGTGCTTGGTAGACAGCCACCTAGTGGTTGCTCGCTATTCCACCCCCCCCCAGCCCCCAAGAGGATCTTCATTGGATTTAGAATCCCCATGTACATGTCCCACCCCTTCTTAAAGCCCTCCACTGTGCCTTCCTCCACCAGTCTCTTGGGCAGCGCATTCCATGTCTCCACCACCCTCTCAGTGAAAAAATGCCTCTTACATTCCCCTATAATTTCCCCAAGTTTCCACTCATTGTTCCCCCCTTTTTAGCCTAAACAGCTCCTTGTTTCCGCTCACAGTTAACATGAAAAGCAGTGAATTTTTCCACCTGCTTGCATTCAGGCACCTCTCAGTAAGCCACTTTCTCCTTTCTCTAAACAGAAGATGCTATTAACATGGTTAACAGGGGTTTCAAAACAGTTTGCACAGGTTAGTGGTCTGCTTGCAATTCCTGTCACAAAGTTCAACACAAAAAAGGAGGAACTGTTTTTTTTCCGTGCCCAAGCACATTTTCCCTTTCAGACCACAAAAAAAAGTTAAAACAGCCACTATTTTCTCGTCTCAAATTTTTCTATCTATATTGTGAATTATATAAATCACAATAATCTACTTTGAGACATGGGCTGTTGTGTGATTTACCCAATTTCTGGTGTGGTTTTATTACTTGGCCTGTGGCCTCATGGCCTACCACCACACCAAGCACAGAAATCACCAAAACCCACATCTAGTTGTGGATTACTGCTCAACGAAACCACTGAGCTTTGCCTTGTGACTCCAACACCAATGTCAGAGGTTTAATTTACCACAACCCATTCCCTGCCGTGTTGTACTGCTGATATAGCTGCAGCACTGCCACAAAAAATGTTTTTCCAAGAAGCTAGCTTCAGCTACAGTTAATATCAGAATATTAGAATCCCTGTAAAATCTTTCTAGGTAACTCCTGTTCTGTGCACCATTTTTCTTTCTTCTTGATCCTAACCCTTGTTAGAGCCAATAAAAAATGTGGTAGTCGTGTTAGTCCAGTTGACTGACCTGAAGAATAGAGTATTATCTCTTGAAAGCTAGTCTCAGAAATAATTTTGTTAGTCCAATAAAAGGCATCACCTGCAGCATTATTTTTTGTCAGGTCTACAGTGCTATTTCTAACCCAAATGTAGTAGCCATATTTACTGAGAAACAAATTAATTGAAAGACATTATGTCCAGCATTTTTTTTCTTTGCACCTCATCACATTATCTAATTGAGTCACTATAATGCAGTCATCACATACAATATTTTGATAAAGACATAACTAATATCCAACTTTGGTAGCCGTCTACTGCACAGGATATGGACTACTTCGTACCTTGTCGAAGTTTAAACTACACCCCAGATTTAAATAGTCATAATCTCTAGGAACAGACAACACTAGCCCCATAACAAATAATCAAAAACAATTATAACTAACAAAAAACAAATAACGAACAGTGAACAAGTAACCAAAAATAGTGCTGGACCCACACCACATCTCCCACCACCAGCTTTATTAGACCAGACACCCAGTGCCCCAACCCCATTCCGAGAAATAATGGCAGGGTCGGGACCTTCCTACCCCATCTTATGATACCTTCAGTTAAGTTAAATAGCCCTAGGCGCATCATGGTGGCTTCTGCTGATGGTAAGGAGTCAATAATGCCCAGCATTTCTAACCCTGAGAGAATTATCTACTCTTGCACCTCATTTGCCAAACATGGCTATCTGACAACCTACAGCTGACACTGCAGCACTGTCAATCTTGATAGTTCGGGTAGGAGTGGGAGGATAGTGGCCCCACCACTGCAACACTGCACTAATGATGGAATTACCGGCTCATTTGTCTTGGGCTGCTTCACAGACAAAATCGTCCAAATGCCACCTCACATGCCCTGTCCAAACTCCTTCAGCCGGCTCGGCCATCACACCAGCTAAGGTCAGCTGACTTGCAACTTCTCCTTGTCCCCAAAACTCGTACACTGTCAGGTGTTCGTGCCCCTAGATTCTGGAACACCCTACCTGCAACCATCTGATGTACCCCCACCCATCCCATCTTTAAGAGCTCCCTCTGGTTGCACCTGAAGTCTGCCTCAGCCTATAACTGTTCCAAGGCTGCTTGATGTTCCCTACCCCTGCTTGGACCCTGGTGTGCACCCCCCCACACACACACACTTCCCTGGTCCCCTACCCCTTCTGAGCTCTAGTAAGGGAATTATCTACCCTGCATGCCCTTCACCTCAGCACTTATTTATTTATTAATTTGCTTTTGTTAACCGGGTAAGCACACTAGACAGCCAAGTGCCTATTTTCAGGTGCGACCCGGGAGATTACAAGGTACATTACAGGGTACATACATGAACATCAGGCAAATACAAGTGGAGGATTACATTAGATAGAATTAGCACAACAGGGACATTACAAGCATAATCCTCACCATCCTCAAAGCGGGACAAATTGTGCTTGTATTATTTCCACAATGTAACTATTGTTTGCTTGCTCTTACTCTTGATGTATATGCTTATCTGTTCACCCTGTACCTGTTTATTTGCATCACCCTGACCCTGCTAACTGCTTGTATTTCACATTGTTGTAATTCCCTCACACTGTTTTGTAAACCATGCTCTTGTAATCTCCCGGTCGTACCTGAAAACAGGAATTCCTTGTCTAGTGTGCTTACCTGGTAAACAAAGCTAACAAATAAATAAATAATGGTACATCACCACTTGAATGCGAATTTTGACACCCTACAGTACTTTTCAAAGTTTCCATAGCAACCCAAGTTTACTCAGAGTATGGGATGGGCTGCCAAGTCAGCATCTCTGTACCCAGAAAAAAAAAAAAAAAAAAAAACCTACAAGCACTCATTTTTTTTTTTATAATAAAATTTTATTAAAACACAAGACATATACAGACAATAATCCATGCATAACAGAGTGAGTTATACAACCCTCCACCGCTAGCAAGAGGCCCTGGACAGCAATGCAAGTTCAAATGAAAGCGGTTACATAAGCAATAACCCACAACAGGGTATGGGGTTATTGGGGATTAATAAACATCCCAGGTGCTGTGAGGGCAATTGGCCTCGTGCCTCACAATGCACCCGGGGGTTGATTAATCCCCAATAACCCCACACCTTGTCGCGGGTTATTGCTACTTGTCAAACTACAGAACTAGTTCAAAAAGGAGGAGTAAAAGGCTCCACAGGTCTACACACTACACAGAAGTATCACAAAGTTGGTAAGATCTGAAACCAAAGGTCATCCTAGAACATGTAGGATCCAGTCAAACCCCGAGTCAATCCTTACCATCCAAGGCACCAGGGGAAGCATCATTTGACATAGCATACAACTGCCATCTTTGCCAGCGAACAGCAAATTGCCACAGTCAATTCTGAAAGGTCACTGTAATCTGTTCCATGTAATATTTCCTGTATAATGGCTTGCCACTCAGCAACAACTGGGGCTTTAGTTTGCATCTACAGTCATGTAACTGCCTTCTTAGCTGCCAAAATATATAGGTATGCCATGGCCCTGGTCCATAACTGACAGCCTGGAGGGGGAATGGATAGGAGTACCAACATGTGTGACTGAGTTCCTAGGGCAGGGAGAGCTCATCAAATTGTTGAACCAGGTACTGCCAGAAAGGAGACAGAGAACTGGACAATACCAAAACATGTAGGAAAGGTCCATGTGAATCCATCCACATTGCCACCAACAGTGACCATAAGTTGCTGGTAGGAACTTAGTCAAAACCAGTAACGACACTTTCACATGAATTCTCTCCACTGTCACGAAAGACTTCATTTTAAATGCAGGACCACCATACTTAAACAAAGACGATAAGGGTAACAATGTTAAGTTCCCAAGTCCAGGACTTAAGCACAGAATGAATGGGGTCACTCAGCCTCTCTTGCAGTCCTCAATAGAAATTACCTATTACACATGCATCCAAGCAGTTCCCTGCAGGGATCCCAGCAGTGAATTAAGGAGCAAGGGGCTGGATCTGGGGCGTGAGTTCTATCATACACCTTACTGAGCAGGTAGCTTGCACCTGGAGGTACCTGAAGTACTCCTGGTGTGCGAGACCATAATACTGTTGGAACTCTTCAAAAGCAATAATACAGACTTCCAGTTGAGCTGTCGGCTGGAATGCAGCACTGAAAGATCAAGCTCCAGGGACCAGACAAAAAAAACTTCCAGAATCAGTATAAAAAAAAAAAAATATATCAAAACCAGAAAAATCGTAATTTAAATACCTGTAAATTTTCTCTCTCAGACGGCTGGTCTCTGGGCTTCCTTACTCCTGGGCTGTGCCTCTGATGCTGATCCACAGGCAGAAAGCGGACCTCTGCAGCAGGGACATCCAGCCCTCCACTTCTGTTCTCCTCAGTTCTTCCTAAAGCAGTTCAATATGGTAATACAAGAACTTGGGAACAAAAAACAAGAATTTTAAGGCATATATGGCCGTGAGGCCAACCAACTATATACATTCTGGGAGGGAATCCGGAGCCCGGAAACCAGCCGTCGGAGAAAGAAAATTTACAGGTATTTAAATTTGATTTCTCTCTCCTAAGCTGGTCTCTGGGCTTCCTTACTCCTGGGATATACAAAAGCAGTACATCCCCAGATGTCCTGGGTGGGATGAATGTTAAGAGCCCATAAGGGTTCACCACCGCTTGAAATACTCTGCGGCCAAAGGATGCCTCTGCAGAGGACGTCACTCCCAGTGAGAATTTTTTTTTTGCACTATAGTGTGTGAATGGATGATCAAAAAGGCCACTCTGTGTGTGTGCTGTCGATGCTTCTCTGAATTCGCCACGAAGGGGTCATGGAGCTCTCACTGGGCCAAGCAAGTTACTCTGGCCTGATCATAAGCCGTAGGGTGCGGATATAATCCATTTGGTTATAGAGCCTATTGAATCCTTGCTGCCCAAATTTTTCCCTTTAGCCAGCAAGAACATAGTTGAAGTTTTGTGAATAAGCGTCTTCTCAATGTACATTTTCTCCTCTTCCCAGGTCTAGTGTATGAAATTTCCCATCCTTGTTGCTTTTAGAGAGTGGACAGAAGGAAGGAAGAATGAACCCTTGATTATAATAGATGGGAGACATAACTTTGGCAAACAAAAACTGGAACTGTTCCAGCCTGATGAACGAGTGCACAGCTCTTGGGCAAGCAATGCTTTTAGTCTGCTGAAACTCCTGGCTGGAATAATAACTTTGAGAAAAAAGGGGGACCTTTATTTTGAGATGCAAGATGGATGGCTTGAGAGGCTCTAAAGGGGGCCTTGAGAACCATATTAAGACTCCAAGGTGATAGCTTCGGTGGGTTGAAGATGTTTTAAAGCTGCTGTCTGAATAACTACCAGACATGGGGATACAAGCCCAACAATTCTCCAGGGTCTGTCAAGAGTGCCCCCAGTGCAGAAACTCTACTTTGTAAGGTGGCTGTTGCAGTCCTTTGTCCATCTGTCCTAAAAGAACTGCAGTGGTACAGGCAATTATATAGTGTCGTTCTGTATGTCTCTGGAATGAACCCCGAACCAAAATTTCCTCCAGATTGTATAATGCACTTTGGAGGAAAAAGAGACACATGAGTTCCCCATCATGTCAATAGCAGGAGCTATGCCGTATAGCTCCTTGAAAGTTTTTCCACTCACTTTCCAGGTCTAGAGAGAGACCAGTTGTTAAAATGGGGTGCAGAACTGGACCTTGACGGAGAATGCCCAGACTGAACCTCAATGTTCGAAGTAGTAGCCCTGACCAATGAATGAGAAACAGCTAAGTGCAGAAAAAACCATAAGGGACAGACTAGAATCATGACTGTCCTGCCCAAGGCCACTTTGTGGAGGACTTTTGATAGAGGCGGTGTTGGAGGAAGGCATACAGGAGACCGAACAGATCCCAGTTTATGGGGAAAAGGTGTTCTGAGCCACCGCTGGTTCGTCCTTGGCCATGGAATGGAATTGCTTTACCTTGGAGTTCTGCCAGCAGGCGAAAAGATCTGTTTGAATATTGCCCCACTATTCTGTCTGAATGTGGGAGGCACTGTCCTTCAGCTGCGATGCCTTGGTCGACCCACCTTGCGACTGAGACATTCTGCTATGACATTTTCCTGTCCAGATACAAGCATCACTCAGTGGTGCTCAACCCACTGAAAGAGAAGGGATTCCTTTAGCATCTTTGGGCTCCTCGTTTCGCCCTGATGGTCAGTGTATGTCAGCGCTGCCAGATTGTCAGTTGGAATCAGGCTAGCTGGATTGAGGAATTGCTGTTCAGCGTGTCTCGGGGCATGGCCTACTGTTCCCCCCTCAGAAATGCTTATACTGTACCTTGTGTCCAACAGCGATCCCCTGCCTGGTGCCAACAGCTGATGCAGGTGAGTCCTTCCCAGCTCATGAGGCTTGCATTGGTCACTAGGGACCTGGGAGGACAGTAGTCTCTATGCCAAGGACAGACTACACTTGAGTGAGGAGGGAAAAAAAGTGCTGAAACAGAGGATGGAGGAGTACATAGAGGAAGTTGGGAATTTAAACTAGGAGTGGGGGTGGCAATTGGGCAAGAGATATGCAGAGACCACAGGCTGGGAAACCATATGAGCTTACCCCATAACAGTGAAAAGGACAAATGGCAAGTACTATTGGTGATGCTAGGAAAGGAGGGCAGGATGGGGGTGGAAGGTGGTTCCCTTAATGCTAGGAGCCTTGGGAGAAAACTGCACAGTTACAGGTGTTCGTGGCAGAGGGACAGGTGGACATTGCAGCCATCACAGAAACATGGGCTACCCAATACAATGACTGGGACCTGTCTGTACCAGGATACAGGTTATTTCGTAGGGACAGGGTGATTGGGAAAGGAGGGGGTGTGGCACTATATGTGAAGTAAGGACTGAAGTGTGCAAGGGAGGAAGGAGAGGAGGACAGTACAGAGTCACTTTGGATGCAAATCCAGGATTCTTAGAATGGGAGTGGTGTACAGGCCGCCATCTCACACAGAGGAGTTAGACAGGGAACTAGCAGAACAGATCAGGAGGACCTGCGAGAAGGGTAGTGTGGTGATTGTGGGGGACTTCAACATGCCAGGAGTGGACTGGAGTACCCAAACAACCAGGAACAGAAGGGAGCAGGTAATGCCGGATGCCTTCCAGGACAGCTTCCTGCTGCAAATGGTCAGTGAACCAACCAGGTTAGGAAATACCCTTGACCTTGTGCTGGCCAATGGGGACTTTGTGAGAGAACTTACAGTGGAGGAACTGCTGTCAGGGAGTGACCACCACTCAGTATGGCTCACACTGGATATGGGCAAGGAAGGAGTGGAATCGGGCACAAGAGTGCTGGACTTCAGGAGGGCCGATTTTGGGAGGATGGGAAAGTGGTAAAGGGTACTGGCAGAATTCAGTCCAGTATGAACACTAACCAGAGGTGGGAGCTTATAAAGCTGGGGATAGTGGAAGCAACAAAACCTGCTGCAAGGCCCAGAGCAAGAAGGCTAGGGCTAGAAACCGAGCTGGTTGAGCAAGGAGGTCATGGAAAGGTAAGGAGAAAAAGAACTGCCTTTAGGAAGTACAAAAGAAAACAGGGAGGGGAGGACAGGGAATATTGACAGAATCAAGGAGGTGACAAGGCAGGGAGCCAAAGCATCTAGGAACTCAGGCTGGCACAAGGCATTAAGAAGGGGAGAAGAACTTCTTTAGGTACATCAGGGAGAAAAGGAGTTGTAAGGGCCACATAGTAAGGAGGAGGGTTGGGTGGAAGCAGGGTGACAAGGCAGAAGCACTAAATGAGCAATTTCTACTCAGTATTTACTAAAAGAAGAGGGGGTGACACACCCAAGGGGAAGAAATGGCAGAAACGGGAGAGGGGGAGAGAAGGGTGACAGATGGGGAAATCATGGAGGGCAGAGTTCAGGAGGGTTTGAAGGCACTGAGAGTGGACAAGGTGCCAGGCCCAGATGGCATCCACCCACAGTACTGAAGGAGCTGGCAGAGGTCCTTGCAGAACCTTTGGCAGACCTATTTAATGCCTCACTACATTAGGGTGTGTACCTCAGGACTGGAGGATGGCTCATGTGGTGCCCCTCCACAAGACTGGCCCCAAAGATGAACCGGGAAACTACAGACCAGTGAGCCTCACATCCATCATGGGTAAGCTAATGGAGACTATCCTGAAGGAGAGGCTGGTGGCCCTCCTAGAGGCCAAAGGACTACAGGACAGCAGACAGCATGGCTTCATATGGGGCAGATCCTGCCAAACCAACCTGTTGGAGTTCTATGACTGGTAACTAGGCAACTGGACAGGCGCCATGCAGTGGATGTCCTGTATCTGGACTTGAGTAAGGCATTAGACTCGTGCCGTGATGGAAGGCTGGGAAGTAGTTAGTAGGCACAGGGCGGGTGCAAAGCTGGTGAGATGGGTAGGGAAACTGGCTTCAGGGAAGGCAACAGAGGGTGGTGGTGGGTGGGGAGCCTCACACCCAAGGGTAGTGACGAGCGGTGTTCCACAGGGCTCGGTGTTGGGACCAGTGTTGTTTGGGATATTCATTGCAGACATATCATGGGACATTAAGAGCAAGAGTCTGTTTGCTGATGATACCAAGGTAGGAGCGGTGGTGGATGACCTAGGGGGATGGCAGGAGTTGCAGGATGATCTGGCAAAGCTTAAAACCTGGTCAGACACCTGGCAACTGGGGTTTAATGCCAAAAAGTGCAAGGTGCTGCATTTTGGGATGAAGAACCCAAGGAGGAGTTACCAGCTGGGGGAGTGCAGCTAGCCCAGACAGAGGAGAAGGATCTGGGGTGCTCATTAAGGGTCAGTGAACAACTCAGCAAAATGTAGGAAGGCAGCTGCAAAGGCCAACAAAATGCTGGGTTGTATTGCAAGAGGTATATCATCGAGGAGGGAGAAGGTGATTCTGCCACTGTATAGGTCATTAGTTAGACTGCATCTGGAGTACTGCGTGCAGTACTGGCGCCCGTATCTGAAGAGGGACATTAAGTTACTGGAGGGGGTGCAGCGCAGGGCGACAAAGATGGTCAAGGGGCTGGGGGACTTATATGAGAGGAGGTTGAGGAGTTGAACATGTACTCACTGGAGGACAGGAGGGACGGGGAAGACATGATTGAAAACCTTTAAATACATGAAAGGAATAAACAAGACAGGTACAGAGGGGCTGTTTGAAGTAAGGAGGGAGGGACACCAAGGGCCATGATATGAGACTGGAGGGAGGAAGGTTCAGGAAGGAGATGAGACACTTTGTGTTTAAAAAAAAAAAAAGAGAGGGTGGTGGCTGGGTGGAATGCATTACCTGCAGAAGTGGTATCCAGTAGAACAGTGGACTGCTTCAAAGGGATGGGACAGGACAAGGGAGGGTTAATGAGCAGGAAGGGTGGGGCAGCTGCAGGATAAGGGGTGCTAGCTGCACATTCGAGCAGACTTGAAAGACCTCTAGGCCTTTATCTGCTGGCAAATTTCGTATGTTCGTAGTGCGGATGGCCTAACTTGAGGCCCTTCATAACCCCTGACCGCTGGGACCGTCCCTGGAGGAAGGGCTTAATCCGTCTTAATGAGCTGTGTGAAAAAAAAAAAAAATAAGCAGGTAGCTGAGGAACTTGCAAAACTCCTGAATGAGCAATTACAGACCCCAAAATCTAGGTTTGGGGGACCTTGTGTCATGATGCGAGTCCCCCAGGAGGATCAAGGTCTGGTTTGGAATTAGGGAGCTCTTTCTCCAGTTGATGGGAAAACCACATGCCATAGGGGACCTGACTACCTCTGCCACTGCCTGTAATGCTTGGTTGAGCTGTGAGAAGACCACAATGTGGGTCTGAGGAAGACCATGATGGCAGAGTCTGAATCGGAAGTAATTACTCTCCCACTCTAAACCATGGATAAAGTGTTTGCCATTACTGGGTGGGAATATGCAAATAGGAATCTTGCAGATTCATGGGTACTGGGAAAATCCCTTTAGAAGGGACAGCTAGAACAAACTGTTCGAAATTTGAGATCTAGGACTGGCCCAGTACCCTGTGCATTTTGGCACATGAAAAAGGGAAGAAAAAACTCCAAATGCTGAAAATCTGTAATGGCCTGTAGCATTGTCTGTCTTTTAGATGGGTGGCCAGTGAAGGGGTGGGGGGCTTGGGCATAGGTAACCCATGCTGGTATTGTCTGTGACCCTCTGTCCAACTCGGTTTGGGCCCCATTCATGGAGAGTTTACTAAAACCTGCCTCCTACTGGAGGATGTGCCTGGATAGCAAGTTCTTGTTTCCCCACCCAAAAGTTAATGTGTTAACCCTGGATAATGCAGAAAAACCTCTAAGGCCTGAAGATTGGCCACCGCCTCTTGAAGAGGCATATGTACCTTGGCCAGTTCTCCCAAATCCTTCACTGCCTCCTTCATGGCTGAGCCAAACAGTAGATTACCTTCACTGGGTACGGTAACCAAGTGGCTCTTACAGGGGTGACTGCCTGCCAGGCCCCAAGCCAGAGGTTGCAGCGAGCAGAGGTTAGAAGAAACATGGTGCAACAGATGCACCTGACCACCTCCTGTTATACGCCTGCTGCACATCGCCAAAACCAACCCCAAGAACTCTAACTGATGAAACATAAGCCTGTTCCTCTCTGGGTCCATAGGAAATGCAAATTCTAAAACTGGGGCTCCGGACAGAGTGGCTTAGGCCGAAAGGATTGGCGGATGCCACCTTGAGACGTTGTTGATGCTTGGAGGGCCTAGCTGAGTGAGGCATCTGCTTTTCTATACACTGGGTGCCCGAGAAGCCCCTCCTTCAGCGGAGATAAATCGATTTCTTGGCAAGTGCAGGTTGTTAACGTTTACAAGGTGGGAGACAGGTCTGATGAGAAATAAGCCCCCAAAAGTGCCAGTTTTTCTAATTGTTGTCTGTGTTGACTCAGTGTCAGAGGATCGGGCTGGCAGTATAGCCTAGAGGTTAGAGGAATGAGGTGTGAACGAGCTTGGTACATCCAGCAGACCAGACCTGAGTTTGATTCTCACAACCTCCACTTGCATACTGTGTGACTGAGCAAGTCACTTAACCGTCCGGTACTCCCTGGTCACCCTTGAAAACAGGTACTTGTGTCTAGTGGCCTTACCGGTTACCAAAGACTAAAATAAAATAAAAAAAATTAGTAAGTAGGATGCTGACCTCTGGGGCCAAAGGATTTAAGGTTGTGAGTTCTAGCCTCACACCAGGCACTTGGGGTAACAGCCATAACCGACACTGCAGTGCAGTACAAGAGGGGTGGCTGCACTGTTGAGGTGGAGTCCTTCAGAGCAGACATTAAACTGAGGTCCCTTCTGCCCATCTCTGGTCTTTGTCCTATGGCATTTACCAAAGAAGAGCAAGGGGCATTTCCCCAGTGTCATGCCCAACATTCCCAGTGAATAAAACAGGTCCATGTAACCCATCCCACACACCTGTAAACAAGCATTTACAGCTTAGCGTGACCTTCCTGGTATACGGAAAAAAAAAAAATGACGACAAAAATAAACAAATAGATAAATTACCAGGCATGGCAACTCTGGAGCAATCCTTTTGTTTTTTTTTAGTACAATATAGTACTAACATACTAAAATGTCAGCAGAATAGGCCTAATAGTCTTTCGCGTCTGCTCGTTTGGTCAGCCCCAACCCTGGGAGCTGAACTTGCTGCTCCCCTCGCATTCTCTGGCTTCTCCCTTCCCAGTTCCAGATATTCTCGCTGCACTGGATTCTGCTTCCAGAACCCTTCCCCTGTACCTGTCCCAACCCCTCCACTGTCTCTGCCTCCACCAGCCCCCTAGGCAGCACATTCCATGGCTCCACCACCCTCTCAGTGAAGTAGCGCCTCCTCCTTTCTCCCCTGAATCCCCCCTCCAGCTTCCACCCATGCCCTCTAGTGGCCCCTCCTCCTTCCTTGAAGCACCCTAACTGTTCCTCCCTATTTGACCTTCATGTACCTGAAGACCTCTATCATGTCCCCGGTCCTTCTCTCTTCCAATGTGTACATATTTAGCTCTTGAGCCTCTCCTCATAGGTCCTGTCCCCAAGCCCCAAATCATTTTGGTTGCCCTCCTCTGGACCCTCTCCAGGAGTTCAATGTCCCTCTTTAAGTGTGGCCTCCAAAACTGCATGCAGTACTCGAGGTGTGGCCTCACCAAGCAGTTATACAGAGGGAGTATCACTTCCCTCCTTCTGGAGGTGATCCCCCAAGCGATGCATCCCAGCATTCTGTTGGTCTTGGCTACTGCCCTCTTACACATCTCCGGTTGTTCATCTTGACATCCAGCACCACCCCAGGTCCCTCTCAGCCATCGAGGACTTGTATTCCCCGGGTGTACACTTGGCCCGGGTTTCTGGCCCCCAGGTGCAGTACCTTGCATTTCCCTGCATTGAATCTCAGCTTCCACTTTCTAGACCATCTTTCCAGAGCCTCCAGGTCCCCCTGTAGGGCCACCCTCCCCTCCTACCCATCCACCACCGCCCCCAGTTTTGAGTCATCCACAAAGAGTCTCATCTCACTCCTGATACCTGTCCTTATGTCTGAGACGTAGGCATTGAACAGGAGGGGCCCAAGGACTGATCCCTGTGGGACCCCACTAATGACCCTCCTTGGGGATGAGACTATCCCGCCAACTACGACCCTCTGGGTCTGGTCCTGGAGCCAACTGCCTATCCATCTGATTCCCACTCCCATTTCTCCCAGCTTATCCAACAGGCCCTCGTGAGAACAGAGTCAAATGCCTTGCTGAAGTCTAGAAATAGGGACGTCCACTGGTCTACCCAGGTCCAAGGCACTCGCCACCCAGTCACAGAACTTGACAAGGTTTGTCTGACACAGTTCCCCAGAATGAATCCATGCTGTCTATCATCCAGGCACCCTGACTTTTCCAGGTCCCCCCAGCCTCTCGCCGACAATGCCCTCCATCACCTTGCCCACCACCGATATCAGGCTGACAGGCCCGTGGTTCCCATACCTCCCTTGTGGACAAGCACTATATCGCCACCTTCCAGTCCTAGGGCACCCACCCTGTCCTCAGAGAGATGGTGAAAGCTCCGCCAGAGGTTTCACCACCGACATCTGCAAGTTCCTTCAGCACTCTGGGATGTAATTTATCTGGCCCCGGTGCTTTCTCAGTCTTAAGGGACCTGAGGGCTTCCCTCACTCTCTCTGCTGTGATTTCCACTTCCGCTACCTCTTCTCCCTGCTTAGCCTTCCCCCATCCTGCCAGTGATGCCTCCCCCTCTCCCCAGACCCACCAGCGGTAACGGTCCCCCCCCCCGTATCACTGTCTCCTCCCATGTATG
This sequence comes from Neoceratodus forsteri, assembly GCA_016271365.2. NCBI lineage: Eukaryota > Metazoa > Chordata > Ceratodontiformes > Ceratodontidae > Neoceratodus > Neoceratodus forsteri. The sequence continues at coordinate 19,101,218 of JADMNL010000039.1, read as the reverse complement.
CTGCAGCACTCCCATTTTCCTTGGTGAAAATAGTATAAAAAAAAAAATTACTGTAGTTATCAAAAAAAAAAAAAAAGTCATCATGACACCCCATATTCCTCTTTGCAGATTTGCAATGGTCCTGCTAAGTGTGACAGGAGCCCAACATTCAACAAGATACACAGCTTGCAACTCTGAACTGGAACTCTGTATCATAAATCAAACTTAACTTGCATTACCCATGGAATGATAGTGTCTTCTTACTGTTTTAGATTTTGCCAGCATGCTGGTCTGCTGTGACCTTTTATTTCCTGCTGAAGAGTATATACTTCGCACCTTGTACCGAGGGTTGTACTAAGATTAAAGAATTGGAGACCTCACTGCGACAGTGCCAATTTCGTGATGCAAAGTGTTCACCAATGACCACTTACTGTGCTAATATTAGACCTGCACCTCTTTATGCTGAATACAAAAGAGCTGCAAGCTTTTCCCAAAACACAGGGGTGGAGGCTGGGATGCAAATGATGTGCTGATGCTTCTCGGTCCCCAAACAGCTGGCCACAAGCAACTGGGTCTTGACTCCCATGCAACTGGAGGAATCAGGTGAGCCATTTCTGACTAAGGACTCAGCGAAGAGCAGAGATCAGCAAGTGACCTTTAATAACCAAGTGCCCCCATGGAGGTCAACAGATACAAGATTAAAAAATAAACACACACCCCCAATGCATCAGTAGAGAGGGGCCACTAATACACCAAGTGTGACCGGCGATGGAGATCAAAATAAAAAAATGAAAAAAATAATCTACTCAGCCCACAAACAGGCAACTATGTAGTGAAATCCGTAGGCTCTGCCTATAGCTATGCACCCCGAATGGAAATGTCAACTAGACACATTCTTTTTCTTCAAAATTTGCACTAAAGTCCAACTGAGATGCAGCATCTCATTTTCAGTGGCTCTTTGCTTCTTCTTCCTTTTTTTTTATATATACACACTTTTTTATTTTTATATTGTACATAGACAAAAATCATGTAGCAGACAGTCCAAAATAGTGATAACATTACCTTTTGGAAAAAGAACACCTTTCTCCTTAAATCAGAGGAATATTATGCATCAACTACAGTGGTACATCATAAGGAAATATCTAATCTTGTATAATATAATTATAAGATAAAACTTCTAATATGTGCTGTTTGAAGAACCCAGGAGCACATGGCTTAAATGTTAACTGTCCAGCAACTCAGTCCAAAAAACGAGCAGAGCCCCTACAATAAGGGCTATTTGGTGCCATGTTCCAACCTAAATGATAAAACAGAATACTACAATAAACTGATTTGCAGCTAAGCATTGTACTACATTAAGAGAAAACAGACATCTATAAACATCTACTTCTTACGCCTTAAGAACTTAACAGTATTGGACTTAATTTTAATTCCCCCCCTTCCATATTAAAAACAGAACGAAAAATACAAAGCCTGTTCAGATTCCTAACAAACGTAAAAGCCTCAATCAGAGAGGACTGATAATGTTTTTTTTTTTTGCTAAAGTCAAACAAACAATTGAACAGGTTACTCCGATTTATTTATAGTCTGTTGGGTGAAATTGTAATAGGCTTACCGAAAATTAGAATGTCAATGTCCCCATTAATCCTTCACGTTTTGCCTATAGTCCTCTTCATCCGACCATTCGGTTCTCCTTCGCGATTCAGCAGCCCTCCTATCTGTCCACTTGCCAGCCTCAATGGGATCTGAAAATAGTTAGACCCTGCTCTGATGTACGATCTGAAGCCTGACTGGGAAGATGATTGTGCGCGGTACTCCCAGCTCCCTCAAGGCTCGTCTCACACCATCAAACTTTTTTCTTCGCTGCCTCGTTGCGTAGCTGATGTCGGGGAAACTGTGTACCTGGGAATCCCCTTGATACAGTGGAGCTGCTCTACGGGCATGTTTAAGGATTTTGTCTCGGGCCGCAACACCTGAGGTAACCAATATTACGGTACGGGGATCCTCCGCATTTTGTGAGCGACCACATGGTGCAACTCGATAAATTTTTTGTATTTCCCAGGTATTTGCTGGGGCTTCTGGATTTAACTTTTCAGTTAACCATTCTTGCATGTTCAGGACTGGGTGATCCCCTCCGAGCCCTCGGAAAATCTACAATCTGGACATTAGCCCTCGAGCTTGATTTTCAAGTGCTTCCAAGCGTGCCTGAAGGTGCTAGGTTTCTTTAATGAGCAGGGTAAGTCGCTCGGTCGAGGCCTCAGCCTGCTTACGGACCTCTTTAAAGTCATCTTTAAGCCCATCTACTGCTTTCTCCACAATTAAGACACGGGTGTTAAAATCGTCTACTTTCTGATTAAGTGTGGAAACTGAGGCTATCAAAGTTAAAAGTTTATGGTCCAAGGTATTAATAGTTTCTCCTGCGTCTGGCCGTTCTTCGGTTAACGTGGCATCTTCTGCTCTCCCAAGTCCTGCTATTCCCTTACATTTACCGGCATCTTGTCTTTCTTGGGATTGCCCATCTTGACAGATTTAGGGTCGCTCTTCACAGTGGTGAGGTCAAAAAACCTGTGGGAAGTTTCTAAATAGAAGATTAAAGTAGATTTCCTCCTCACGATGTGTAAGCTGTAAATAGCTGCTGCACGCTACTCTGGCTCCACAGTGCCCCCCTTGCTTCTCTTCTTCTTAATTTTACAGTTGGGGAACTGAAGCACATAGAGATCAAGTACCTCTGTCAAGGCTACATAGTGACCCTGAGGCTGTGATGGGATAAAACATAGGATGTCCTGGTTTAACAGATGGTCTACATGGACCACAAAACTTTATAATGTTGGGTCTGCCACTCTATAGAACTCAATCTCCTTCTCAGAGATTGTACCAGTACCTAGGGTGTCGGGAGACCAAGCATAAACTCAGAGGGTGAACCAGTGGCTCAGGGACAGGTGCAGGGCAGAGCGGTATGGGCTGGTGGGGACTGGGGGGACACATGGGAGGACAAGGGGTTATATGCCAGAGATAGGATACATCTCAACTCAGAGGGAAGGGAGATCTTGAAACTAAAACTCGCTGGATTCATAGTCGAGAGGTGGGGTTTAAACTTGTAAAGGGGGGAGGGATAAGTGAAGGAATGGAACCAGGAGGGCTGCTCGAGGTTCCAGGTCTAGGGTGCGAAAAGAGGGCAGGTGACTGCAAAATATATCAATCAATCAAATATATCTTTATTTATTCAGGCGAACATCATTGAGCACAGCTCATTTGCAAGATGGACCTGATACGGTCAAGGTTCAATAATTGGTACATGTATAGGAAGATTTAAAACACGTATATACTTATATACAGTAATCAAGGTTCAATAATTGGTATATGTACATGAATAATTAAAACACTTATATACAAAAATCAAGAACAGAAATTGTTTAAACATAACAGGATATGGTAGGAACATATGAGATGCACTCTAGTTAAACCAGTATATACATATCAACATTGGCAGTAAACATGGCATACATTCAACATGATATACCCAAGATTCCAAAGATCCAAGGGAAGTCAATGTGGACAAAGAGAAATAGTGATTGGATGACTGAAAGAGGTGGTCATAGACTGAGACAAGTGACATGGTAGGAAGAATGCAGCATGACTAGAGCAGGGAATGGTGCTAGAACTGGGAGGTGAAGGCAGTGATAAGGGCTAAGGTAGGAGCCTGGAGTTAATGGGAGAAGATTATAGCCAGGGGTGAGGTATCTGTGGAGATGAATTCTAGGGAAGTGAATTGCCATGATATGATGGCAGCCTGAGAGGGAAGGAAAGAACTGCGAATAAACTAGAACTTGTGGAAGCAATTGCATTTTCAGGAAGAGACTTAGGTATAGATGCTTGAAGGATGCTAAGGATACCAGTTGATCAGCTTCAAGGACTTTTGAATCGTGTTCCATGATATAGCTAGATTATAGCTGATAGCAGATCTCCCATGCCAGGTGTTGACTTTAGGCACTTTGAGCATAATGAAGTTGTAGCTTGCGTAGGTGCCAGCTGTGGCCTGTGCAAGCAGTCTAATATATAGTTTGGAAGCATCTTAGTAATATAGTTTGGAAGCATCTTAGTTAAAATTCTGTATGTCCACACTGCAGCATTTCTGTTTCTTCTGAGATGTAGAGATGTCCAACCGACTGCTGCATAGAGAGAGCAATGGTGAGTGTTAAATGGTAGATCTGTTATGAACCTCAGAGTTCTGTGGTATAGTGTATCCAATTTGCATAGGTAGGAGATAGGGCAGTGACTACAGAGGAAGTCTGCATAGTCAATTACTGAGAGAAATGTGGCCTGGACCAACCTCATTTGGAATCTCTGTTTAGAAAGTGCCTTATTCTAAAAATAGACCAAGTCTCTGGCGAAGCTTTTAAAAGTTCTTCAATATGAACTGTGTAGTCAAGTTTGCTATCTATCACACCCAAAATACTTGAATTTTCTACATAATCAAGGCTTTCACAAGGATAGTGGATAGCTGGGGAGGTTGTTTAGTAATGAGGATTTGTATGGCTTTGGGTGGAGAAAAACATTGCTTTTGTTTTCTTTGCATTTAAAAGAAGCTTTTTTCCAATAATTGATGTTGTAGTATAGAGAATTCTGTTTGTAGAACTTCTACAAGCTGTAACGAAGCGATGGGTTGCTGACATATAAAACAGTTTCATCTATGAACAAGTGTACAGTGGCTTTGGTAAGATTCGAATCAACACTGTTAATATAAATGGCGAAAAGGATAGGGCCCAGGATAGATCCTTGTGGAACTCCTCTTAGAAGTGGTTTTAGTGGAGATAGGTCTCCTTCAGCTTTCACTTGCTGTGTTCCTCCTGTTAGGTAACACCTGAACCATGTAAGGAGGATGGATCCAAGCCTATGGAGTGCAAGGAAGAGTAGCAGCTCATGGTCCACCGTATCAAATGCCTTGCTTAGATCAAGGAATACAGCACAAACGCTATTCTTTTATCCAGTTCGGTTTGCCAATCGCTTGTAACTTTAGCCAGTGCAGAAATAGTACTATGCTTAGACCGAAACCCAGATTGTGCTGGATTTAAAAGATTAGATTCTTCAAGGTAATCTCTTAATTGGATGCTTACCAGTTTTCTAGCAGCTTAGATAGTACTGGAAGGATAGAGATTGGCCTATAGTTGTTAAGGTCCATGGGGTCCCCTGATTTCAGTAGAGGAAAACTTGGGCTGGTTTCAAGTTGCAGGAATAGAACCAGATTTTAAGGACAAGTTAAAAGGTGTGTTAAAGGAACTGCAAGTGCATGCATTGCAATCTTTAGAAAGTAGGGGTCAAGGGAGTCAACACCTGCACTTTTTTTTTTATATCCATCTGCGAGATTAGATCCTCCCACTTGTTTCAACAGAATCGGTTTGAAGGAGAAGGAGGATTCAGCTAACTGAGATCCTGTATACTGGGAGCTTAACTGAGCACGTAGCAGATTGGCTGGAAGGTATCAAATGCAAGGCCAGCGGTTGTAAAATGATTATTGAATGCATCCAGTATTTCCATTCTGTCCAAGATTGTCACCTTGTTGTGGTGCATTTGAGCTGGTAGTGAAGTGCTAGGATCTTGTCCCGTTATGCCCTTAATAGTGCTCCAGAACCTGGCAGGACTGTGGTATGAGAGTCGAGTTCAGCCATGTAGTAGGCAGCCTTAGCATCCCGTACTTTCTTGGTACAGCTATTCCTGGCTTTCTTAAATATCAACCAGTCATTTGGGTTCTTAGTCTTCCTTGCCTTTTCCAAAGCTTCTCTCTCTCAAGCAGGGCTGATTTAAGGTCAGGTGAAAACCAACGACAAGATTTGTTTTAATTGAACTCTAGTAATTGGTGCATGAGTGTTAAGGGCATCTAGTATTATGCTATTTAACACCTGATGAGCTTTTCCACTGAGTCTGCTAGGTAGAACTCTTGCCATCTTGTAGAGTGATTTAGATCATGAAGATATGCCTCAGAGTTGAAAGTTTTCTTGGATCTCCTCAGTAGGAATTTAGCTGGGGTGTTAGTTTACGGATGACCTTATTCCAGCAATAAGGCAGTGGTCACTTATGTCACTGAACAGCACTCCAGCGTGCGTGAAGAGGTGGGGTTTGTTCACCAGCATGATGTCAAGTAATGTGCTGTTGGTCAGATTTTTTTGTTGATTCTTGTTGGTTCATATACAAGGTGTGAAAAACCATATGTATCACAAAATAATACTAAAGACTGACCTTGGATAGCCAATTAAGGTTTAGATCACCTAGGATTATGGTCTCTTCAGTATCCATCTTGATTTGATTCCCCAGGTGGGCTAGAAGCTTATGATCCGCTGAAGGAGGCCTGTAGCAGCCAACTAGCCGAAATGCTGCAGTGTTGGAGACAGCCACTTTGAGGGATAGACATTCGAATTCTTTGGGCATAGATGTTGCATCTAAGCAAGTTACAGATATATTGGATTTGACATATATAGCAACTCCCCCACCCCTTGCCTGGCGATCCGCTCTGAATATTTGATAATTGGGTAAGTTTATGTCTCTGTCTGCTGTGGCGGGTCTGAGCCATGTCTCTGATACCACAAGAAAGTCTGGCAAAGTATGGGCAACCCAGGATTGTATCAACGTGAGCTTTTTTAGCAGACTGCAGGCATTGATATGTAGAAAGCTTAGACCTTTGGTCAAGGCTAAGTCTGCTGGTGAGGTAATGCACTGTGGAGGTCAGGGTTAATTTCCACATTTCCAACACAGATCAGGAAAAAATTAAAAGTTTCATAAGGGCTTCAAGAGAGAAAATGAGGAGACTATCTTTGGTCCTCTTTTTCTATTCAGGGGCTTCTGTTTTAAGATAAGCCAGTCAGGGTTATGGGTTTGTGCCAATACACTCATAGCAATCTGGTGGTCAGGCATAATGAGAACTGTATACCCAATAATAGGTGAGCGATATGTTGATAGAGCAATTGCGTCCCTACATGGAGGTTACCCACTGGTTAAATTGTGGCATAGGTAGTGCATAGATAAGGATCCGGTCCTTCTTTAATAATGGTGAAATAGCGAGACTAGGAAGGTGGGATGCACTTTTCAGTGTGACAGTGGCAGGGAGGATGTCTTTTCCCTGAACAACATGAAGAACATAGCCAGGAGTATCAAAGGATCCCCATTATGAAAGCAATGTTGATGATTAAATGGAACTGGAAACAACAGTGTAGTAGCAGGGAGAACAATAAGGAAGGGTTGCTGATTTGGCAGTACAGCAGTGGCAATGAGACAGATTACTGGATAGTGTGGCGTTGAGGGCAGGAATTGTAATTTGGGGGAAAATGCCTATAAAAATAACATCCGAGGAGGGTCAGGGCGGTGGGCATAAATTTTGCAGCTTTCCTGTACCTTCCTGGCTGTCCTCGGTTTTCTGGTCCCTAGAGGCTGACTAGGCGGTTGCTGCCCACCGCTGGCAGAAGCGTGGCAGCCCTGGCTCTAGCAAGGGCTTCCAACAGGGAGCTTCGACTGGGAAGAGACAGAGGATGGCACAGGAGTTAATATTTAGGCAGGAACAAGCGTTTCTGGGCAATTCAGACTTAGATTATCACAACAAAAGCCTGTGGGGCTGGGCCACTTTAAGTTAACAACAGGATGCTGTAATCACTTAACCACAGTTACACTTAACAAAAGCCCCAAGGATTTCACAAGTACATGAAAACAGCTCTTTTGGCAGGATTTAACAAATTAAACTTAACCCAACAACAGCTTTTGCCATGAAAAATCAAGCAATGCAAGTGAATGGAGTAAGGGGACCAATCGGCTGTGAGGCCACAAAAATGATAATGCAGGCCATATTGCCAACGAGTGAGTACAGTGATTTATGTAGAAGACCAAGAATCCCTCTAGTGGCAGGTCTGTATAACCGGCTAATGGAAAACTAGCCAAAAAAGGGTAGTTAGACTTATCGGAGCCAAGGCAGAGTGCTTGGATTGGGGGGGTGGGGCGCTGCAGGAATAGCAGTCCGACAGAAGAGGTGTAAGCACTTTAAAACAGTAGTAGAAATTACAATCCAGCTAATACAGTTGAAAAACTTCTAATAACACAGTTAAAATGTGCTTAGCTCTATTGAAAATCTAACAAAGTGCCAGGTGTCTATAGCAGGGGAAAAGTCCTGGCCAATCAGAGTGGGTTTGCTGGAAGCACCTGTTTTCATTGGCTGCGCTGTCCCGTACCTTCCAAGGAGCTGCAGGTGGGTGTCCTGATCTTGGTCGGTGGCTGGCTGAGTGCGGCTGACCGTGGGTGAGCTGAGCAGCCCTGTTCAGGGGCAGGCAGCTTCCAAGGAGCTGCAGGTGGGTGTCCTGATCTTGGTCGGTGGCTGGCTGAGTGCCGGCTGACCGTGGGTGAGCTGAGCAGCCCTGTTCAGGGGCAGGCAGCTTCCAAGGAGCTGCAGGTGGGTGTCCTGATCTTGGTCGGTGGCTGGCTGAGTGCGGCTGACCGTGGGTGAGCTGAGCAGCCCTGTTCAGGGGCAGGCAGCTTCCAAGGAGCTGCAGGTGGGTGTCCTGATCTTGGTCAGTGGCTGGCTGAGTGCCGGCTGACCGTGGGTGAGCTGAGCAGCCCTGTTCAGGGGCAGGCAGCTTCCAAGGAGCTGCAGGTGGGTGTCCTGATCTTGGTCGGTGGCTGGCTGAGTGCCGGCTGACCGTGGGTGAGCTGAGCAGCCCTGTTCAGGGGCAGGCAGCTTCCAAGGAGCTGCAGGTGGGTGTCCTGATCTTGGTCGGTGGCTGGCTGAGTGTCAGCTGACCGTGGGTGAGCTGAGCAGCCCTGTTCAGGGGCAGGCAGCTTCCAAGGAGCTGCAGGTGGGTGTCCTGATCTTGGTCGGTGGCTGGCTGAGTGCCGGCTGAGCAGCCCTGTTCAGGGGCAGGCAGCTTCAAGGAGCTGCAGGTGGGTGTCCTGATCTTGGTGGTGGCTGGCTGAGTGCCGGCTGACCATGGGTGAGCTGAGCAGCCTTGTTCAGGGCAGGCAGCCATATATACAGCCAGAGCTGTTGAAGAAAGGAGAATAGGGATGCGCAGGGGCAAAGACAATTGGGGGGATGGGGTGGAGGATGGTCCTGAGCAGCCAAAGCATGGGCAACAAAATGCCTGAGCTCCATGCGATGCTGGCTGAGGGAATCAGCGGATGTGGTGGCAATTACTGAGACATGGGCCACCCAGAAGAATGACTGGGACCTAAACTTGGAGGGATACACAATATTCAGGATGGATAGAGAAGAGGGTAGAGGAGGGGGTGTAGCACTGATAGTCAAAAATGGAACAGTGGTTAGTGGAGTGGAGGAGCTGACGGGGGTGGGGTGGAAGCAATTTGGGTAACCCTGCAAACGAGGGGAAGTAAAAGATGGAAAATAGGGATGGTGTACAGACCCCTGAGATGGATAAGGCCCTGGAGGAAAAATTAGTTGAGAACATCAGGGGGCACTGTGACCATGGAAAGGGTAGGGTGGTGGTCATGGGGGACCTTAATATGCTTGAAGCAGACCGGGACACTATGACATCAGCGGTGTCCAGGGAGCAGAGACTGATGGATGTGTTTCAGGATGCCTTCCTGGTCCAGCACATGGGAACCTACTAGGAGAGGAGGATACTGGCGTTGTCCTTGCAGACAGTGACCAGATATGGGGTCTGGAGGTGTGTAGCCCACTGGCAGATGGTGACCATGCTGGTCTGGTTTCTGCTGTGTCGATGGGAGGAATAACCGTGTTAATACAGTAGTAGTGGACTTCAGGGGTGGACTTGTGGCATGGGCAGGATTCTAGGGGTAATCTGGACAAGATTAGGCCAGACATGGATGATGGTAGCTTGTGGAGACCATTAAGAAAGGGTGCAGGACGCTACTAGCTCATGTGCAAGGGTAGAGCATAAGAATGGTAAAGCCAACAAGCCATACTGGTGGACCAGGGAGGTGCAAGATGTGTTGAGGATAAAAAGGCTCCTATGCACATTTAAGCACTCGGGCGGGGGTTAGGGAGAAGCGACTACAAGTTGACAGCAAGGAGGGTCACCAGAATGGTGAGGGGAGCCAAGGCAAGGATGGAGCAAAACGTGGCTAGGGATATCCGAAGGGGTGGAAAGGGATTCTATAGATACACAGGGGAGAAGAGAAAAGGGAGAGCACAGATCTCCAAGATTAAGACTGAGGAAGGATGGGCCCAGGAGGCGGAGGAAATCAGGCAGAGGTACTAAATGAGTGCTTTGCCTCGATATTTATGGAGGGAGACAAGGTATCCATTCAGGATGAAGGAGGGGGGGGAGACAGAGCAGAGAGTCAGATGGAGTCGAGAGGACCGGAAGGGGCTGGGGTACCAAGTGGGCCAGACCTAGAAGGAGATGGGTGATTAATTGAGGGGTGGATTGGGAGGGAAAAAAAAAAAAACATCACAGAGGACAGGGCGAAGGAGGCCCTTCGGATGCAAAAAAACTGATAAGGCACCCGGACCAGATGGGCTGCATCCGAGGGTTATGAAGGAACTGGCAGACGAATTAGCAGCTCCACTAGCTGCACTCTTCAACGCCTCTCTGCAAACAGGATGGGTGCCTCAAGACTGGAGAGTAGCTCATGTGGTGCCTATCCACAAAGGGGGAGTCTAGCGAGGAGATGGGAAATGATAGGCCTGTCAGCCAAATGTCTGTGGTAGGCAAACTAATGGAAAAACTTGGAGGCAACTGAAAAGGTTGGGGAATCTGGATGACAAACAGTATGGTTCTGTCCCGGGGAGATCGTGTCAGACCAGCCTCATAGATTTTTATGACTGGGTGATGGGGACCCTGGACCGACAAAGACCGGTGGACGTCCTATACCTGGATTTCAGTAAGGAGTTTGACTCAGTACCAAACATCGGATAGTTAAAGCTGGGGGGGTGGGATGACAGTTGCTTAGATGGGTAGAAAATTGGCTAACAGGGCGAACACAGAGGGTAGTGGTTGGTGGGATAGTCTCCTCCCCTAGGAAGGTCTTCAGTGGGGTTCCCCAAGGTTCATTACTGGGGCTAGTACTCCTGTTCAATGCCTATTCCTCAGGTATGGGAAGGGGGTTAGGAGTAGGATGAATCAAAAACTGGGGGCCCCTTTGCGGATGAATCAAAAACTGGGAGCACTAGCAGACGAGGACGAAGCGAGAGAGACAGTCCAGAGGGACCTGGATACCCTGGAGGGGTGCTCAAGGAGGTGGAGACTGAGGCTTAATCCAGGGAAGTGTAGGGTGTTGCATCTGGGGGTCAGAAACCCAGGTTATGTATACACCCGGAGAGGTGCACTGCAAGCCACAACGAGTCAAAGGGACCTGGGGGTGATGGTAGATTCCAAAATGAATAACACTGAAAACTGCAGAAGATCTGCGGCAAAAGCAAACAGGATTCTGGGCTGCACAGCCACAGGAATTACGTCCAGGAGGGAGGGAGGTGATCCTCCATCTGTATAATGCCTTGGTCAGGCCGCATCTCGAGTACTGCGTGCAGTTCTGGAGACCTCACCTCAAGAAGGACATAGCACTGCTGGATAGGGTCCAGAGGAGGGCAACCAAGATGATTCAGGGCATGAGAGAAGGACCTATGAGGAAAGGCTGGAAGAACTTGGGCTGTACTCACTGGAGGAGAGGAGAGATGGGGGGGCATGATAGGAGTCTTCAAATATGTGAAAGGAATAAACAGGGCAGAATCAAAGAAATGTTCAGGCTAAAGAAAGGAGGCACAACCAGGGGCATGAGTGGACGCTGGGGGGAAATTACAGGGGAGAACATAGAAGACATTACTTCACTGAGAGGGTGGTGGGGCCATGGAATGCACCGCCTGGGAGTCGTAGAGAAGGCACAGTGGAAGGCTTCAAGAGGGGTGGGACAGGTGCATGGGTACACTGAAGCCGAAGATGACCCTCTCAGGGGCTGGGGGTGGGAGCGAGCGCCCAATGGGACTGGCTACCGAGCTGACACGAAAGACCATCAGGTCTATTCTGTTGGCTGTTAGTATGTAATACGGCTATATGTATTCCCAAAACTTCGTGACACCATTCTAAACTACCATGGCATTCCATATAACCCCATTCCCACTGCATACTTTTTTTTTTTTTTTTTTTTTAAATTAACTCTCTTCCTCCTACAGTGCTTTGAGAAGTCCGAAAACATCATTAATTAACCTTAATGCAAAATGGCCGCTTCACAGTGAATGAGTTTTAATACAAAGTCTAAAAATACCAGGCACAGCCCAAGGCTGTCTCAGACTACGAAACGTCTGGAAATAAAAAAGTTGTCTTTTTTCAATAGTGGAAAATGTTTACACACTTCCTAAAACAGATTGTATGTCATTCTAGAAACCCCTGGGCCACAAAATACAATATAACTTGGTGGTGCCAGACTGGAAATTGACAAAAATTGATTAGGCCCCAATCTCAGTGTAAACAAAAGCAGCTGCTGAAAAGGAAGAAAAAAAATAGTTGTTCAGGGAACCTGTCTGCCTACTTTCCATCTATCCCAAGGTTTCAGCGTCCCACTCCCAAGTCAGGTTAGCTACAAGTTTAGGTTAACTAACTACTAAGTTAACGACAATGCCCCAGTCCCACACATTTTGGCTGACCAACAACTGCCTAAAGACAATGTCCCCAGCCCCACAAATTCCAGGTAACCAACAACTGGATAAAGACAATGCCCCAGCCCCACAGATTCTGGTTGCCCACCAACTGGAAAAAGACAATGCCCTAGCCCCACAGATTTTGGTTATGCACCAACTGGTAAAGACAATGCCTCAGCCCCCAGATTTTGATTACCCACCAACTGAGTAAAGACAATGCCCCAGCCCCCACCAATTTTGGTAACCCAACAACTGGGTAAAGACAATGCCCTCAGCCCCCACCGATTTTGGTTACCCACCAACTCTCTGAGAACGAAGGAGTGCCCCAAGACTGGAAGGTGGTGCATGTAGTGCCTATCCACAAGGGTGGATCAAGAGATGGGGCAGGGAACTACAAGCCCGTTAGCCTGACATCAATGGTGGGCAGGTGATGGAGGGCCATTGTCAAGAGGTGAGGCTGGGGGACTAGAAAAAAGTCAAGGTGCCTGGGCGACAGACAGCATGGCTTCGCCCCGGAAACTCTTGTCAGACAAACCTTGTGGAGTTCTATGACTGCGTGATGAGTGCCTTGGACCTGGTAGGCCAGTGGACGCCCTCTTTCTTGACTTCAGCAAGGCGTTTATTTCGGTTCATCACGGGGCCTGTTGGATAAGCTGGGGGAAATGGGGAAACAGATGATCAGATGGATAGGGAACTGGCTCCAAGACTGGACCCAAGAGGTGGTGTTGGGGGGGGGGGTTAGTCTCATCTCCAAGGAGGGTCATTAGCAGGGTCCCTCAGGGATCGGTCCTTGGGTCCCTCCTGTTCAACATCTACGACTCTGACATAAGGAAGGGTATCAGGAGTGAGACGAGTCTCTTTGCAGATGACTCAAAGCTGGGGGCAGTGGTGGATGAGGGGAAGGTGGCCCTACGGGGGACCTGGAGGCTCTGGAAAAGTGATCGAGAAAGCAGAAACTGAGGTTCAATGTAGGGTACTGCACCTGGGAGTCAAAACCCGGACAAGTGTACACCCTTTGTGGGGGGGGGGAATGCTACAAGTCTCGATGGCTGAGAGGGACCTGGGGGTTGCGGCAGATGTCAAGATGAACAACTCAGGAAACTTACAGGAGGCAGCTGCCAAGGCCAATAGGATGCTGGATGAATCGCTGGAGATCACCTCCAAAAGGAGGGAAGTGATACTCCCTCTGTATAACTGCTTGGTGAGGCACGCCGCAGTACTAGTGCAGTTTGGAGGCCACACTTAAGAGGGACACCGAACTCTGGGAGAGGGTCGAGGAGGAGGCTCAAGAGCTAAATATGTACACACTGGAAGAGACACGGGCCAGGAGGAACGTGACAGAGGTCTTCAAGTAAATGAAGGGATAAATAGGAGAGGCGAAATCAGGGTGCTCCGAAGGAGAGGGTGGGCACTGCCCAGGGGGCTGATGGAGGCAGGGACTGTGGAGGGGTTCAAGAGGGGGTGGGGCAGGTACAGAGGAAGGGCTGTGGAAGTAAAGTCCAAAGCAGGGGGAATACGCTGGGTTGGAAAGGGAGAAGCCCAAGGGGTGGGGCAGCAAGGTCAGCTGCCAGGGTGGGGAGCTAGCCAAACGAGCAGACACGAAAGACCGCTAGGCCTATTCTGCTGGCATGTTAGTAACAGGGTAAAGGCAATGCCCCCAGAGATTTTGGTTACCCACCAACTGGGTAAAGGCAATGCCCCCAGCCTTACAGATTTTGCTTACCCACCAGCTGGGTAAAGACAATGCCCCCAGCCCCCGCAGATTTAGGTTACCCACCAACTGGGTAAAGGCAATCACCCCATGGGCAATACATTTTAGACAATAACTTGCTAATCCAGAGACTAGAAATCAACACAAATGAGTAGGTCCTAGCAGCCGAAACACGGAGACCGGGAGAGACGCTCGTGAGGGAGTCGTCCACTTGTTTTGGTATTAAGGAATTAGAACTGCGTGGCCCTAGCTTGCATGAAGTTTTTCCCCAGTCGTTAAGAAATGGGGCTGTACAGCCCCCAACGTATGATGTTCTTCGCTAAACCCCGGCACAGTTCTAGCCTGTTTTTTGTCACACAAGTCATCTGAGAAACACAACTCACCTCTGAGTATCGGCCTGACTCTCACCAGTCCCGGCGGCGGAGCGCCCAGTGATCCCAGGGGCTCCGAACTATCCCCAGCGGTTCGGCCGCACCGCGCGCACCCTCCCAAACTCCTCGCACTTCTCGCCTTGCGCAAAACTTTCCAGCGCCACTCGCGCGCGCACCCCCACGTAATCGTTCGCTCTCCCCCTCCCTTCTAGCATTTACCAACCAAAACATAAACACAGTCTAGCACGCTGACTCCACCTATCACCCCGCCCACCCCCTACTCATTGGACAATGGGCAGCCGAGCAATCCTGCCTTGGTGATTCAGTTGGAAGGATAGAAGCACAGAATCAGAATGCTGGGATTAGAGTGGCAGCATTTGTTGGTCTGCGCCATGTTGTGGCTGGCAAAATGCCATGTCCGAGGGGATTACCGCACGAATTCATGGGGTTTGCCACATGACAGCGCTGACTTTTTCTCGAGTCCAGCAAAACTTTGTCTACCAACTTAATGTTGTCCTGGTCCCTACAACTGCACATCGGGGCTGGGAACCAGTCTCGGCACCGCAACACCAATTCAGTGCCACTAAATGACGCATTTAAGTTGTGCTCCCTTCCCAGTCATCTCCCGAACTGCACTTGGGAGCTTGGGGAGCGGCCAGCCAGCACGTTCCTTCGACCCTCAAGCAGCCATGCCTCTCAATCTTTTGTCACTGAAATGAGGGACATGTACATTTTTGGACACTCAAAATTAGAGCCACAGACCCTCTGGATGAGGGACACATCCTAAAACATGGAGCGACAAGCTCAGAACACTGTGAAAACCATAGTATTTACTTGTAGAAAGTTTATTTTGGATTTAGTACTTTAGAATATTAAGAGTTTCTGCTTTAAAGTCTGAATTTACAGCACATTCACTGTGTGGGCAGCCTTTTCCCATGAGGGACAAAGCAATTTGAAGGGGCAATGAATGATGTCCCTCGTAATAAGGGACACTTGAGAGGTATGCATGCAACAGGGTACCAGCTGCTCGAGTTGGTGTATTGTCCCGCTTCCCACGAACATTGCTGCCAGGTCCTGGTATAGGTGGCTCCAGGACAGTGCCAGATAGCCCACATGTCCCAGTAAAAATGTGCTTAAGCGGCCCAGTTGTAATACTTCGTTTGTATTTATATTATGATAGACGGTGATTGTGTACGTCCCTGTGTTGCGCCTACTAAGGGAATTACGGTAAGCGCGTTCAGCGCTCGTGGCTGCTCGGCTAGGGGGCAAATGCTCCGATTTGTAAGTCTAATTAGGCATCAGTTACATCCCACAATCTCGTGAAAACGCCAGTATCAAGCGATAAGAATACAGCAGGAATTACAAAACTGGTAGCAGCTATTCGAAAATCGGGGGACACGCACAGAAAGAATTATTGCAGGTTTATTTATTTATTTCACATTTCGGAATTTACAACTTTTGAGTCACTCATTTCCAAAGGCTCCACGTCATAGGAAAATACATATGAGACATATAGGAGAAACACCAGTGTAGTACAATATAGAGAATACTGGATAGGCAACTATGCGCAACCACTGTGTTCTGCCACAGAGGGGTTCTGAGTCCCTCAGATCTGGAGAGGGAAGCTCTAGAGGTCCATGGGAAGCAGAACCCCTAACACACAGGTTGTGCATAAAGTTGCTCATCCTGCATTTTTATAGTGTATAGTAGTGCTATGTGAAATGTGTGCTTTGTGGGTTTTTTTCTCTCTTTTTCATAATGAAATTGACTTGAAAAGTCTCTAGAGGTTCTAGAATACTGTCACCACAGAGTTAAATGGAGGAAAGTAACATTGTGCTAGGATTCCAAGTGGTTCTGCTGCAGTAGTGACATCACTACTGCAGCAGAACATAGAGAATAAAGTATGGGTTAGTGTGTGTAATGTGAAGTTTACACACACCCGAGGGGTTAGATGCTCATAAACCCAGACAGTGAAGCTC
This sequence comes from Neoceratodus forsteri, assembly GCA_016271365.2. Classification (NCBI taxonomy): domain Eukaryota; kingdom Metazoa; phylum Chordata; order Ceratodontiformes; family Ceratodontidae; genus Neoceratodus; species Neoceratodus forsteri. The sequence continues at coordinate 19,084,592 of JADMNL010000039.1, read as the reverse complement.
GAGGGGTTTATGTCCGCATCTAACCCTGAGGGCAGGTGTGTAAACTTAGTTTAAACACTAACCCATATTTTATTTTATAATTGCTGGTTTCTCTTTTTGCCTCAGCAATTATATATGAAATAAAGACCTTGTAGTGCAACCACGGTTCGGCTTAGTGTTAGTGTGGTGCCGAAATGGGAATCCGTCCCTGTCTTTTAAAAATGGCTTACCTCTGCCTGAGTGTGCTGTTTTTGGGAACACAGAAGCGGCAAGCGGTCAGGAACAGTCGTGCTGCTCCGTGGCATGCGCATGGCAAGGAAACCGTACGCATGTTTGGCGTTATAAACGCTTTTATAATGGCAAATTACACCATGGTTTCTATGGGAGAAAGGGAAGCCAGTTATTATAATATAATGACATCACTACTGCAGCAGAACAAGCATATTTCAGGAATGGAATTTCATGCATAATAGCATTCCACTATACAATATACATACACATTATATACAGTGTATAGTGCATCATGCATGTGCAAGGTTTACAGTAACATTTGTTGTATTGCAGTGAGCAAAATATTTTGATACAGTGCATAGGGCATCATGCATGTGCAAGGTTTACAATAACATTTGTTGTATTACAGTGAGCAAAATATTTAGCTTATGCACTAGATGCACGATACAGCAAGGCAACTAAGCTGACGATATGCCAGAAAATGCAGGCCTGATAGTGCATAATGTGCAGTGTGAGATAAGACTTTGTCAACCAAAACAAGTCCTGCAACTTCAAACTCCTCATTCACACTGGGTCCTCATTCCCACTCGAACAAGTTTGCTCCTATAAATACCTAGGGATCCATTTTGACCCCTCCTCTCCTTCCATGGACACATCGCTGCCCTAGCCACTGCCACTAATATCCAATTGGGCATCTTACATCGGTATAAACACTGCCTCCCCCGGAGGCTCTTGACCTGATCACCTCCTCATCCTGTCCCTAGTGGACTATGGACTGCGTGTATGGTGCTGCTGATCAGACCGCACTCCATAAAATTCGCACTACTCTGAATAAGGCCTGCAGGTTAATTACTGGAGCACCTAGGATGACACACACCTGTCTACTGTATGCTAAAGCGCTGGTACTTGATCTCGACGAGCGCCTCAAATATCTTACCTGTACCCTTACAAAAAAGACCCTCCTTGGGCTTTCCCCACCAGGATTGACCACCACCATACGCCGCTCTGTCCCACTAGTTCATACTCGGACCTCTGGGAAAACCTCTCTTGTTATCCCTAGAGCTAGGACCTCTCACGGCCAAAGAGCCTTCAGCTTTAGGGCCCCCTCCTGGTTCAACACTGCCCCCTCCATCTCCGAAGCTCCAACTATAGGTGCTTCAAACTTCCTTATGTAACCACCTTATTAACACCCGATGCTAACTGCCACTAGTCAAAGCCGTACTCAGTACTTATGACAAAGCTTATTACTAAGCTGCTAAGGACGACATAACTCTGGTATTGTTTGCATCCATCCTACCTGTACCAGCTTGTTTGTATCTATGTCTTAATTTTACTGTTATACTTATGTGTTGTACTGCTATACTGTGTATTTTGGTTTGTCTTACTGTGACAAGGTACCTTTGTAAATGAGCCTATGGCTCAAAGGTTTTCCAAACTGCTGTTTAAATAAAATAAAAAATAAATAAACAAACAAAAGACTTTAACAATTAAGTCAAGCAAGCTCAGTATCACACAACTTCATCAGACTATGGGTGGGGTGGGGGCGGAGCACCTCCACAGAAACAATAATATCACAATGTTTCTATTGACTTTGCCGTTAAAAAAATTAGTGCAATTATTGTTTCTGTGGGGGCGCTCAACATCCCCGAGTGCTCTGATGCAGTTGTGTGACATTGCGTTTGAATTTGTAATTAAATTATCAGTGCAATTATTATTTCTGTGGGGCTCTCTGATGATGTTGGTACAGTGACATTGCTATTTCTGTGGGTGTCCTATGCAGTTGTGTAAATTTCCGTTTAACTTTTCTATTGTTCTGATTTCTGCTGCTATAGATTTTTGTAATTTTGTTCTCTTGTAATAAACCTGAACTTGCTAGGAGTTATTGGGCACTGTTTTATTTATTTATTTATTTGTACATCAGTTTACAACCTTTGAGCCAGGGGCTCATTTCCAAAGGTACCTCATCACATTGGACAGACAGAACAAATTAACTAACTGTTAAGAAGTGTTACCATAGAGCCGGCCCATCGGTGCAGCGGTTGGATTTCCGCATGCGATGCCAGCGACCCGGGTTCGGGAACGGACCTGGGAGCACTGGAGGACCGGCCGGGGGAGATGGATAGGCGTCCATGGACTGCTCTCCTTCTCGAGGGGAGGTGGGGAGGAGTGCCTGGAGCATTGGCGACCCCTGGAGCCGAGAAGTCAGCGCCTTCTCAGCGCTGGCACGTTCAGGAGGCGGGCAGACGCTGGGCCGTCATTGCACCACCCCACCTCCCAGAAAAACGAAAAGAAAAACAGCTGCCTGCCGCCTTCCATGAAGCCCGGCCACGGCTTCAATTAGCCCCTCAGGCCAGCCCTCTGACCTATCCTGACGCCTCGGAATGCAAAGGGGGAGTGCCGCAGCCCCGCCGTGGGGGTCAAGCCACGGGGTCTCGGAGGGCTCGCGGCCGATTTGAGAAAGTGGAAGCTCGTGGTCCGTGACTGGGCAGATAGTACCGGGCGGCAGGCAGCTCGGGAGGAAAATAAAGAATTTAAAAAAAAAAAAAGAAGTGTTACCATGTCACACATTGGAGCCGTAAGACACAGAGTCAGAAAAAACCACATCAACAGACCGGGGATGTACACCCACCATGATAGACTTTAAACCTCCTTTTTCGATGGTTGTGAAAACATTCTCATCGTTAGAACATTACGACTTTTCACAGGTGTTGTTGATTGGAACACTGAAACCAAAAACAGACCAGCAATACCCCATCAATTATATTCATGCTTCTTTCATTTTGAGCGATTGTCTCGAGTGCTGCCTGCTTGTTTTTAAGTTTTCTATGGCACAGTGGCAAAGGCTTGAGATTCTCATGATTACATGGAAATGGGGGGAGCACACCTGGATCTCTTAGGGAACAGATCAACAACCCCCCCCCCAGTCATTTTACACATTGTTTTTCATGCCTCTGCACTGCATATCCTTCTGCCCCTCCACAGCCAACTAACCCCTTGTGATCTACAGCCCACCACTCTCAGACTCCCTCATCCATAGTCCCCAAACCAACTAAACACACCTTTCCATGGGGCCCCAACACCCCCCACAGTCATTTGTGACTTAGAACCCAGACACACACCCTCCTTGCATGGCTCCCCTTGACACCAACACCAAGAGCCTTCACATACCCACCCTCTATGGGTTAAGAAGACACTATCCATTCCCTCCATATTCCCAGACACTAGTCCCCTCCTTCCATGTCCCTTGACATGAGCTATCCCACCTTCTACAGTCCTAGATACTAACCCTCACTTCCTTCCATGGCCACAGACACTAGCCCACTCCCTCCATGGCCCCTCAACACTAGTCCCACCTCCCCAGACGGTACCCCGTCCACCAACAGTATCCACAGCTGTGACTATACCCACCCCTCACTCACGCCCCACCTCCAACTTTAACCCCATACACAACACCCGTCCTTCTTGCTCTCTCCTTTCCTCCACAGTTTTCCCAACACCCTTACTATCTCCACAGTCCCCCCAACACCCTCACTCAGTCCACAGTCCCCCAACACCTTTGCTTTCTCCACATCTCCCCAACATTACTTTCACTCCATAGCCACAGGACACCTCCCAGACAATGCCCTTCCTGGTCTGCAAGACACCTCCTTCCTCAACCCACTGGGCATCTCTGTCCTGCCTCCCCCAGAAACAACCCTCACTCTGGTTTCCCAGAGACCCCCTAGCCCAGGGAGTAAGGGTGGATAGAGAGGAAGGTTGGTCTGGGGTAGTGATGGTCCAGTTGTAGGTCCTTTGGTTAGCTAGGGATGCGCTGGGAGTATAGCTGCTGGGAGGTGGTTATCTGGGGTGGTGTCTGGTCCAGCAGCCAGAGAGTGATTGGTGGGGGAGAGGGTGGAGGCTGGTCTGGGACCCTAAAGGGTGGTCAAGAAACAGAAATGTCCGGCCCGGTGGTGCTGAGGGTTGAGGCGCTGAACATCATGCACACGACCCGCATTCGGGAGCAAGCCGGGTCATCGGGGGTGGGAAAGGATTGCGTGTCCATAGGAATGCTCTCCTTTTCCGGGGAGGGGGGATCTCGGCTGGTCACTCTCTGGTGGCTCCTACCAGAGGCAGGAGCATAGCACCAGATGGCCTGTAGCATTGCTGGGTGGAGCATTGGTAGGACATCCAATGGGGGAGCGCACACTCAGCATTCAGGAGTCCATTGCACATCCAAGGCCCCAGGGGAAAACTGGAACAAGGAAAAATGAACCCGATCCTGGCAGGCAATGACAGAGACCAGGAGCTACCCCCCACGCCCAACAGTCGCATGCGCCAGCTGACCTTGGAGCTTTCCCGAGTCACGGGATGTCCACATAGCATGGAATGGCAGTCTCAGGGGGGTGCAGATGCCTGATGGTGGAGGAGTGTGGCTGACTAAGAGTTAGGACTGAGTCTACGACGGGGCGGGATGGAGGTAAGCTGAGAACCCTCATCTGAGAGAGTCCAGGATCGTGTGTAAGGTGGATAAATAAAGTGTAAAAAAAAAAAAAAAACATAGAAATTGTCGGCAGATAAGGACCGCTAGGCCCATCCAGTCTGCCCATAGGCCCTATACATTGTATGTGGCCACTGACCCTTTATGATCAATGGCTTTTCATCACCCTCTCCCCTCTCAGACTTCCCTCATGCCTGTCCCAAGCATGCTTAAACCCCTCCACTGTGCTTGCCCCAATACCTCCTGTGGCAGACTATTCCAAGTGTTGACTACCTTTTCTGTGTAGAAAAACTTCCTCATATTACCTCTTAATCTACCCCCTTCCAATTTCATATTGTGCCCCCTTGTTCTGGTACTTTCTCTACATTGGAAAAGGTCCCCACCTGCACCTTGTTTATGCCTAAGTGCCAAAAGTTTCAGTTAGGGTTAACAGACATCCTCTTTTACCGGACATGTCCTCTTTTAATATAAGAAATTTCATCCGGTGGATTTTCTTTCTGTGCTGTTTTGTCTGGGTTTTGGACTTCCCTGTGGCATTAGATTGACAGCTGCTTCAATGTTGTCAGTTGCCACCGGCCGGTGGCGCTGAGGTTTAGGCGCTGGACACCACCTCGCGCCACGCCAGCGACCCAGGTTCAGGAACAAGCCTGGATCACCGGGGGTCGGCAGGGGAGAGGAAGGATTGAGCGTCCGTAGGACAGCTCTCCTTCCTCGGAGAGGCCAGGGACAATGTCCAGCACCGCAGCAACTGCTGGTGGAGACTGGAGGTACCGCAACACTTCAGGGCCAAAATAGAGGGTTGCGGAGTCATGGCAAGACATTCCCTGGCATCATTGCACGCCGGGACTCCACCAGGGACAGGGATGGTGTAACGAGGGGGGGGAACCAAGAAAATATCCAGCTTGTAGATGGGCGACGGCACCTGCATCCACCTGACCACACTCAATCGCCGGTGGCACTCCTTACCTGGGCCGAGCCCAGCCCGGCCCGAATTTACAGATAGAGCGCCGTGGGTGGATAGGGAGGCCCTACCTCGAGGGGCTCAAAGCCGGGAGAGTAGCCAGGCTGGTGCCAGGATTCAGGAGGCTTCTCAGGCAAGGAGGTAGAGTCGGGGGCAGTGCAGGATGCCCGAGAGAGTTCCACAGGCTGGAGGCAAAAACAGAGTTCGAAAAAAAAAAATAGTTAGTTGCCATGGCAACCAAAAAAAAGAATTCTACAGCGTGCATTTGTCTGCACATGTCTCTCAGTCACCTGCACATGGGATTTGCTGCAGTCTGCACAGTCAGAAAAATAGTGTGGCTGTGGACGGACTCGGTGGAGTGAGGAATTTTTCTTTTTTTTGAACTGGAGCAACTTATCAGCTGGCTCGCTCAAGTAGTTGCATCGCTGGAATCCGGATTTCCAGCGGCCCGGCATCACATACTGTTTTGGCTGTCTCAGGCAGAGTCACTTGCCCTCCTGCCTAGCCTTGCCCTTGCAGCTTGCCTCACCTGCTCACCGTCGAGTCGTGGCCCATCCATGCATCCCGAGGCCCACCGCCACCCTTGGCCTTGCCCTTCCTTGTTCTTTGGCTTGCCGCAGCTGCCTGCCATCTCTGACTGTCAAGTAGGGGCAATGACTAGGGACTCGGGGTCCGGGGAGTCCATGTGTGTAGAGACTCGGTCTCGGCATAGAATGCGTCGACTCTTGGTGATCCAAAATAATACTGTACTGGTCTATTTGGAGGAGGAGAAGATGGTCACCGGCCTGGCGGTGGGTCATCATCTCATCATCAAGGTCCCTAGAGAGAGAGGAAGAAGCTGGAACCAATCAAGAATCTCTGTCTGGTCATCATCATCACTGTCCCCAGGCGGCGCTGGAATCTAAGAGGAAGCACTAACAGATGGGTAATAAGGTAGGACCACCACAACAAAATGACCCAGCCAGCTCCCAAAAATAAATAAATTAAAACAGATTAATTTCTGTAATGATCCAGGGATGATCCCAATCTGTCTGCCTACTATCATCCACCATCTACAATTTGACACAGACTAGACAACACAGACTGGTGGGAGGCCAGGTGGCAGGCGGATTCTCCTCCAGAAACTCCAGATTACCACTGGTCCTGATGATGAAGCAGTAGGGTAGAATCTACCCTACTGCTCATCTCTGCAGGACCAGTGGTCATCTGGAGTCTAAAGGGAGGATCCAGCCTGCCTGCTGCCTGGCCTCCCCATCATGTTGTCTAGTCTGTGTCAAATTGTGCTGCTGCAGTCAGACTAGTGTCAAGTTAAGCCAAGCTGGTCATCAGACAGACAACAAGACAGGAGGAGTGACAGCAGCTTGTTAGATGTGTGGTCCTGCATGCATGTGCAGCCTCGGACAGTGGTGCTGATGATTGTGTCCAGTTCTGTCATGTCCACTCCTGGGGGTGATGCTTTATGGTGAGCAGCTTCAGCATGGGGTGGGGTCAGTAATGTAAGTGGACCACAAGTTAAGATAATCAGCCAGCCAGCTCCAGAAAATAAATTAATTCAAACTGAATTCTTTTTTTTATTTTAATGATTGGATGATTCCTGTCTGCCTATCATCCATCTATCTTACGGCTCATCTCTCCAGTGGTCTTGACTCTGGAGTCTGGAGGGAAGACCCTGGCCTGTGTTGTGTCAAATTGTGATGCTGCAGACTAGTGTCAAGTTAGGTTGTTATCAGACAGGACAGGAAAGGAGGAGAGAGACAGCAGCAGCTCAGGTGTGGTCCTGCATGCTGCATCCTTGGACAGTGGTGCTGATGATTTGTGTCCAGTCCAGTTCTGTCATGGCCACTCCCGGGATGCTGCATGGTGGGCAGCTACGGGAGTGCAGTGCAAGCAGCAGCAGGTCCCTATGAATGGTGGGGTGTGTGCAGAACAGGCCCATGAACAGACTAGTCCAGTCCTAGAAAAAAAAAGATTTATTTTGTTGTTTCCACTTGGCACACTGCACTCGACTCACTCAGGACTGTAGCAGTGTTCTGCTTCTCAATCAGTGTCAGTAAAAGCATATAGCTGTCAATGGCCATAGGGCAGAATAAGGATGGATTTGGAATCTTTGCTATTGTGTAGAGGCGTGCTGCATCTGCCTTTATTTAATGATGCTCAAGTCTGTCTGCAGACTGCAGTCCCTATTGCAGAGGTCTAGGTTGCTTGTTCTTGTTGCTCTGTAGTGTTTTATTTTTTTTTTATTTCTGCCTACTGATCTTTTGGTGATTGCTGAGTCTGACGATGATTTGTCCTGCCTATAGTTTCTGTTCAACTTCTGTGTGCTGCCAAGATAAGTCCTAGTCCTGGAGTGGACCAAAAATACAGCTAATAGCGGTGTGAAAATCTGACCACCTGAGAGGGTGGAGCAATGAGGGCAGGACTGGAAGGCTGACTGCTGGCCGCTGTGCCACCGCTGATTTAAGGGCACAGGGCTGCACTTGTAATCCATCCTGGGTGTGGCTGAGGCGTGAGTATGGCTGAGGGTGGGGGTCCTCTTTTGGTGTTCCAAAATCTGGAACCCGTAACCCTAGTTTCAATCATGTACCCCATTGTCCCATTGTCTCCCTCTCTCCAGTGAGTACATATTGAGGTCCCATAGTCTCTCCTCATATGTTTTGTAGTGCAAGCCCTGAACCATCTTAGTTGCCCTTCTTTGGATAATCTCCACCTTATCTGTGTCCTTGCACAGGTGTGGCCTCCAGAACTGCACACAGTACTCCAGGTGAGGCCTTACCAATGTTTTATACAATGGCATTACCAACTCCCGCCTCCTGCTAGTGATACCCCTACCTATGCACCTCAGCATACCCACTGGCCCTCCCAGCTGCTTTTGTACACTGCTTTGATACCTTAAGGTCATCAGAAATGGTAACCCCTAGGTCCCTTTCCTCTTTGGTAACAGACAGCCCCCCCCCAACCTGTAGCTCTCTCCAGGGTTCCTTCTACCCCGGTGCATTCTTTGCACTTCTTTGCAACCTCAGTCACCACATCTCCAACTATCTTTCAAGCTTCTCCAGGTCCCTCTTCATTTTCTGCACCCCTTCTGGAGTATCTACTCTGTTGCAGATCTTGGTGTCCTCTGCAAACAGTCAGACCTTTCCTTCCAGCCCCTCTGCAATGTCACTAATGAAGACATTGAACAGGACTGGTCCTAGTACTGATCCCTGTGGTACCCCACTAGTCACCCCCGTCTACCCAGACTGTACCCCATTTACTAACACCCTCTGTCTCCTGTCTGCTAACCAGTTCCTAACCCAGTTCACCACCTTGTCTCCCATACCCAGACTACCCATCTTGTTAATCAGTCTTCTATGTGGGACAATTTTGAAGGCTTTGCTGAAATCTAGGTAGGTGACGTCTACCACGCTCCCTGATTTAGTTCCCTATTCACCCAATTAAAACACTTCCCTAGTCACCCAATCAAAACAATCTCTTAGATTCATTTGACATAACCTTCCTGCTGTGAATCCATGTTGCCTCAGATCCTGAGCACTGCTGGATTCCATATGTGCCACTGTCCTTTCTTTCAGCAGTGTCTCCGTGATCTTTCCCACCACTGAGGTGAGGCTGACTGGCCTGTAGTCCCCCGCCTCCTCCCTACTGCTGCTTTTGTGCATTGGGACTACATGTGCCCTCCTCCAGTCCTCTGGAACCTCACCCATGTTGAGTGACTCTGTGAACAGGGCCACCAGAGGCGCTGCAGTTCCCATCGCAGCTCCTTTACATCCTCGGTGGATGCCGTCTGGCCCCATGGCCTTATCCACCTTCAGAATTCTCCACTGTGAATGGACTGGTGTCCACCCCTCCCCATTGCTTCTGCAACCCAACTGTGTTCCTGAGCAGAAGTATTTGTTCAGTATTTCTGCCTTGTCCAGATCCCCTCCTTACACTCTCCCTTCTCCCTTTGAGCCTCACAATCCCCAGTTTTTCTTCTTTCACTGATGCATGTATAAAATGCCTTATCTCCTTTGTTTGCAGGCTGTGCTAAGCCCTTTTCCGTTTGCGCCTTTGCCCTCTAACAGCCTTCCTGCAGCATGCAATGTGGTTGGCTATGGAGGGTGACTGGTATGGAGACTGTGAGGTGGTCCAGTGAAAGGGAGTGTGATTGGATGGGGTATAACAAACTAGAGGGCTAGAGATGTGAGAAAATGCACCACTATTTAAGTTAGCTTTTGGATATGACCCAATGAAGGGTGCATGGTTCACTGAATCCATCCTATCGCACGGAGCAGGGTCAATTCACTTTGCCATCTTTGTCAACTTAGCCAAAGCTTTCAACACTATGTTTCGCCCCGTTCCTAAATATGCTTAAGGTGACATGGCTCTTTGCCTTTTAAATCAGCTGGTTCTGCTTCTACCTTGCGGGCAAGTTGCAAGCTGTCTGTACTGGAGATACCTTATCCTCCCCACTCCCCATCTGCTCAGGAGTCCCCCGCCCCAAGGATCAACCCTGGGCTCCATATACTGTTTTCCATATTTTGGAATGACCTCCCTGTTGCCTGTTCCTCTGCATTCATTTACACGCACGCAGATGGCACTGCGTGTTTGCATCTGGCTCCTGTGCTGCTGACCTTGCTGTCTGTCTCCAACAGGACTTTGACAGGAACAAAGCCAGTATCCTGCTTCTTTCCTGCCGAGAGCTAGTTTCAGAGATGATTCTCTTTCTCTCTCTCTCTCGAGCAATGGTGACTTTGTCTACAGCACAGCTCCCAAGTCCACCCTTTCCAGGCTGCATCTCTTTTTTCACTCTTTCAGATGTTTTTGCCTTGAACTGACATCCCTGTACCCACCACTGCTCCCTTTACTCCTTTCTCTCCATTCCTTCCCGTGATGTCAGATGCCTTGCCCACTCTGTCTCCTTCACCTCCAGATTCTAGTTTGGAACTCCTCCTTACCTTTCTGCCCTCCTCTCCTACTACCCTCTATGGAACACTGTTTCCCATTCCCTTTCCTTCCCAGAAAAACTACTATGGGCCAGGCTGTCTTTCGTATAATTTCCCCAAGTTCTGGTCCTCTTTCCTCTACATAGAAACATAGAATTTGATGTCAGATAAGGACTGCTTGGCCCACCTAGTCTGCCCATTTCCTACCTAATGGATAAGCTGCAGATCCTAGTTAACCAACAGCCTACTTCCTCCTACCCCCACTAGAATTGCCTTATGTCTGTCCCATGAATTCTTGAATTCCCCCCACTGTTTTTAACTCTACGACCTCCTCAGGAAGGCTGTTCAATGTATCCACAACCCTCTCTGTGAATAAATACTTCCTCACATTACCTCTGAGCTGTCCCCCCTCTATCTTCAAATTGTGCCCCCTTGTTTTTGCACATCTCTTTTTCTGAAAGATGCTACCCTCTTGGTCCTTATTGATTCCCTTGAGGTATTTGAAAGTTTCTATCATGTCCCTCCTCTCCCTCCTTTCCTCGAGACTATACATCTTTAGTTCCTTTAGTCTTTCTTCATATGTCTTCTGATGCAGTCCCTGCATCATTTTGGTTGCCCTCCTCTGGACAGCCTCCACCCTGTCTATGTCTTGACGGAGATGGGGTCTCCTGAACTGTACACAGCACTCCAGATGTGGTCTTATCAACTGTCTGTACAGAGGGCCAACAACTTCCTGTTTTCTACTGGTGATGCCTTTCCCTATGCATCCCAGTATCCCCCAGCCCTCCTTACTGCCTTCTCACATTGCTGGCCCTCCTTTAGGTCATCTGATATGACTACCCCAGGTCCTTTTCCATTTTTGTTGTTGTCAGTATCTCACCTCCCATTGTGTACTCTTCCCTGGGTTTTGTTTCCCAGGTGCATTACTTGCACTTCTTTGCACTGAATCTAAGCTGCCATACATTTGACCATTTCTCCAACCTTGCCAAGTCCTTTTCATCCTTTCCACCCCACCCCAGTATCAACCCTGTTGCAGATTTTGTGTCATCTGCAAAGAAACATACTTTCCCTTCCAGTCCCTCTGCAATGTCACTTATAAAAACATTAAAAAGGACCGGCCCAAGTACTGAACCCTGCGGTACCCCACTAGTAACCCTCCTTTCTTCACTGTGGACTCCATTTACTATTGCACACTGTATCCTGTTGTCCAACCAGTGTTTTACCCAGGCTACCACCCTGTGACCCACTCCCAGGCTGGCTAATTTGTTTATTAATCTTTTGTGTGGGACTGTGTCAAATGCCTTGCTGAAGTCTAGGTAGGCCATGTCCAGAGCCCCTCCCTGGTCTACCGCTTTGGTCAGCCAGTCAAAGAAATCAATTAGATTTGTCTGACATGACCTTCCCGCTGTGAATCCATGCAGCCTTGGGTCCTGTGCCCCACTGGCCTCTAGGTACTCAACAGTTCTTTCCTTCAGAAGTGATTCCATCATTTTCCCTACCACTGAGGTCAAACTGACAGGTCTGTAGTTTCCTGCCTCTGTCTTGCTCCCACTTTTGTGAAGGGGAATCACATCCACCCTCCTGCAGTCCTCAGGTACCACCCCATCCTCCCATGATTTATTAAAAAGGGTAGTCAGTGGTGTTACTAGTTCTTCCCTTAGTTCTTTTAGAATTCTGGGGAGAATCCCATCAGGTCCCATTGCTTTATCCACCTTCAGTTTTAAGAGTTCTTTCAGAACCCTTTCTTCTGTGAAAGGACTAATATCAACCCCCCTATCCAGAGTACTTCTATTGACCGGATTAGGTATTTCCCCCTGCTTTTCCATTGTGAATACTGAGCAGAAGTATTTGTTCAGTATCCCTGCTTTTTCACTGTCGCTCTCTGCCCAACCACCTTCCTCTTTGTTCAGCCTCAGTATCCTGCCTTAGTCTTTCTTTGCTCCTCAATGTACCTATAAAATGTTTTATCCCCCTTCTTAACCGAGTTGGCTATCTTTTCCTCAGTTTGGGCCTTTGTTATTCTGACTGCCTTACCCGCTTCCTTCTGCTTTAACTGGTACAGTTCTCTGTCCTCGCTCCTTCTGTGTTTCCTTATACTTCCCTGGAATGCTATTGTTTTCTCCCTATCTTCCTGCCACTTCTTGGAGAACCATGCAGTGGTTTTTCTTTCATTTGATTTGTTTATTTGCTTCACACAAAGGCTTGTTGGTTCTGTGATGGCGATTTTGATGTTTCCTCATTGTTGCTCCACCCCACCTTCTTGCCTGTTTGCTAGTGCTTTTCTGAGGCACTCTCCATTTTGATGAAATCAGCCTCCTGAAGTCCAGTACCTTCACTTTTGTGTGGCTTGACTCTATAGCTAAGCTAATTATGAACCACACTGTTTGGTGGTTGCTTGTTCCCAGATGGCTACCCATTTCAAGATCAGATATCCTCTCTCCATCCCCTTTTGAGAGTACCAGGTCTAAGATTGCTCTCTCCCGAGTGGGTTCCAAAACTAGCTGTCTGAGGCATGCCCCCTGTAGGGCATTGAGAATAACCCTGCTCTTGGATGTGGCTGCAGCAAAGGTGCTCCAATCAACATCTGGCATATTCAGGTCCCCCATCAGCAATGTCTCCCCTTTCTCTGCCATCCCAAGGATGCCTTCTATCTTTCCTTGTCCATTTCTCCCCTGAGACAGGGGTCTGTATACAACCCCTGCGGATTGTGGAGCCAGAAACAATCACTTACAACTCTTACCCTCCACCCCGGGAGTGCCTCATCTGTCTGCTTAGCCTTTTCCTTCTCCTCCCTCAAGTCTCTTCTTCCTGACTTTACTACCCTTCTGCATCCTGCAACTGTTCCTGACCCCTATCCTAGTGTCCTCCACCCTACTCCTTGTTTTTTTTTTATATTTAGTATGCTTTCCGGCTCCATCTGACAGGTCATTCATCGGTCCTATTCCTGCACCCACCATGTATCACCCCAACTGTCTCAATTCTGGGCACCCTGGCTTGCTCGACCTGGGGGCCCTACCCCAGGCACAGAGACTCGGTCCAGTATATAGGAGTGAGGGTTATGGTCAGCAGCGTGGGGCCTGTGGCATGGGACAGATGTCTTGGTGCCCAGTCAGAACGCTTTTCCATCTTTTTGACTCATGGGAGGCATGGCATGCAGTCACGTGATGGCATGTATGCTGCACGTCCAGCACGCCTCCCAGCACTGCCTAGCTCTGGCTGTCAGATCCCTGGCCTCCACCAGGAGTCAGTCAGACTCTGGCAGCTTTCCCACCCTCCCTCCCAGTGGAGGACAGCAGTCCATGGGACGCTCACTCCCCCCAGCCGTCCTTCTGATGACCTGAGTTCATTACTGAACTTGGGTCACTGGCATCGCAAGCAGAAGCCCTACCACTACACCAACAGGTCTGCCCTCCTTCCTGTTATGTTGAGTGCCCCTCCCCCGACTCAGAGCAATGTTATGTACACATTGAGCCCCAGTCTGTATGCCACTGATCTACTCCTAATGAGTGTTCACATCTCAATTTGTACTGTACTTCTACCATACTTTACTGTACTGCTTTGACTACTCTTGCACCTTTGCACAGTCTGGCTGTCGTTATTCTGCTCCTAGACTTGTGCTTGTACCCAGAAATGTACTGTACTTGCACATTATTGTATTGTTTTATATTGTCTTTGCACCTTTTATTGGGTTATGTGGTCCACCTGCCTGATTGTGGTGACTGCTCAACTGTAATGTATGTAACCCCCCACAAAGGGGGGTTCCTGAAAAGTTTTCCTCGAGCTTGCCTAAATGCTCACTGCCAGGCTGGTGTCCTGCGTTTTAGCAGTTTAAATGTGATTGCCAGAGAGTGCCTGTATAGCCTCTGTGTACTGTCCCTTTAAGAGCTGCCTGGATTGCAGTCATAAATCTGTGAGGGAGCTCTGTTGAAAGATGTAACTATTTGCTGAAAATCATTTAGAGTGATAATGATAATGTAGTTTGTCTAATCTGCCTTCTTTGCAGCTAGGACTGTTTTGTTTATCTCCACTATCTTGGTCCTGGACTGCAAATTGGACCAATCAGTTCTGGTGGGATCTAAAATGGGCCGGACTACAGGAGCTGTCTGGAGTAAAATCTGTAGGAATTGTAGTTTTGGGCTTTTGGCGCCTTTTTGCACCTGAAAGGGGAGCCTTGTGACTGACAGACAGATCAGCTAACCAAACCTTTTGGATTCATAGGAGAGTCCCTGGCTTGCTGGCAGTTGAGTCAGATCTAAGCTGGGAGCTGAAGAAGCAAAAGCTCAATACAGTCTCTGTGGAAAGGCCTGATTTGTGGCCTGCATGTCTGCCTGCTGCCCATGAGAGGGAGAGAAGAGAATTATTTCAGACTAAATCCCAGTAAGAACAAAGTAAGCCACTGATTTTTTACCAGGCTCATACCTGAAGAAGACCAAGGATTTTGCTGAATGCGATCGGCCTGTCCGGATTTCCAGCTGCTTTTGAATCCCCGGTTTGTGCAGAGACTTTGTGATCATGATCGGAGAGCAGCTTGCCTGGTACAGTAGAATTTTCTTACATGTAAATGTGCTGGGTATTGAAAGTGGGTCGTGTTTGGTTCCCCACTGTGTGAATTGTGTTCTGTTTGCTGGAAGCTTTATCCAGCCTAATCGGACTGAATGCTGCTCATCTCCATTCTGCCTGGGCCATGTCCAGCCAGTGTCCAGTCTTGGGTATCATGAGTAATCATCAGGTAGTTTCGCAACAACAGCCTAATCTAAAAGTGTGTTTTATGATTGTCTTGTTGTTTTCTTTTCACAAACTGAGCCCTCTGGCTCCAGATTACAAATAGTGTGTGTTGTGCATGTTGTTTTTTCTTCCATCACAGGGCCCCAACCAGCTGCAACGTTCCTGGCTAGTCCACCGTTCTCCATCTGGGTACCCAGGGTATGTGACAGTTTATGGATCCCAAAGTGCATGCATAACTGTTTGATTGATACAGCCTTTAAGCAAATTAACCTAATTATGCCCCTCCCTTGTTCAAGTCCCTTAAATAAATCAGATCTAACTCTTTTTTGCATTTATCCTGACTGTGGTTCCAGTTTGTGTAAGAGTACTGTACTGCTGTTATTTGCTGTGTATAACCTTGTTTTATAGGGGTCCCAGGGCCAAGCCAGAGGAAAGCCCTGGTGGTAAGTGCAAACAGTTTGGGTACTTGTGTGGTCTCATCAGGGTATTCAGAAAGTAATTACTGTGTATTGTTCCAGCCACTAGTAAAGAAAGAGGGGGTTACAGTGTCTCAGGAGGCTGTGCCCAGGTTAGCTTGACCACTATCAACCCTGACCTCCGGGTGGAGGCACCTGTTTCAGAACTCAGGCCCCTTAACCTGCTACTAGCCATGCAGGCAGGGGTAGTAGCCTTGGGATAGCACCACATAGGGGTTACATGTATTTTCAAATTATTCTGCACCTTATTGTGTTTTATTTACCATTTCACGATTTGTATTGTATACTCCTGACCCCCTGATGCATCTGGAAATTAGCTGTTACCAGCTCAGTATGCCTTTCCTAGTAAAACCTTTGAAATAACTAATTAAATCAATAAATAAACATGTATGCCAATGATACTGTACATTTTGTCTCAAATGCGTCAGTCTCTGTCCTGGAAACATCACTTTGTTGTGGTTTCAGTAATGTCCAGCACTGTTTCCAATCCCACCAACTTCAGGACAATGCCAAGAAGACAGTTTCCATGACCTGTGGCACAAGCCGTAAACTTGCAGGGTTCCCCCCCCATTGACTTTTCTACCCTGAATAGCACCCCCACCTTGAAGTGGTTCCCTACTTCAAGTACCTAGTTGTGTGGCTGGATGGAAGGCTTGACTTTTCCACCCATATCAGTACCATGCACTGAAAGTTCCTCTGTAAACTTGGTACCCTACTGCAACAAGGCCTGTCTTCCACTCCCCAGTCAGCAAGGAAATTGTTACCAAGATGGTGCATCTGGTGTTTGATTATGCAGATTTGATCTATGACGCTGCCCCATGTCCTCTCTCATCAGGCTGGTTACCTCTGCAATGATTTCTGCCATTTTGTCTCCAGTGTTCTCCTTCATACTCATCACTGCTACCTTTACACTGATCTCTTGATTCCGCACCTTGCCTCCTGCTGCATCATTCACTGGGCTTCTTTCTTTCTTAACAGTGGTTCTCATCTCTCTTACCTTACCTCTCTTCTCTCCTGTTCCTTCTGTTTCCTACACTCTAGGGCTCCTACACCTTCTCCATTCCCAACTCAAAATCTGTTGCTGGGCAGTCTGCTTTCTTCTCCCATTCACTCATCTGGAATAACCTCTCCCCCACACTTTGTCTGTCCTCCTATCATTCACTCAAGCATCAACTCAAACTCCTCCTCTCTCCGTCTAGCTCTTGCGCTGGCTAGTCTGTCCCATGTCCTCTTTTCTCTCTGTGGGTGTTTGTGACCTCTGTGCACCTTCACCTACTTGTGACCTGAAAACCTACTCTGTTTCGGGTAATTCCTAAATATAATTTCTTCACTCTTAACTGACTGCACCACAATTTTTGTATGCTTTATTGCTTTCATAGCCAGTACTATGTCACCATTTACATTGTCTGTTAATCTCCCACTTTTTATATTGCCATGAATTACTTTTGCCTGCTTATTTTGTCTGTATTTGCCTACTGTTTATTTTGACTTTTGGTCTCATTTTGCCAGCGCACTGTTTCGTTAACACTGACTACGCTTTTCCACTGAACGTGTCTGTCATCGAGTGCCCCTCCCCCTAGGTCACACCTGAAAATGAGCCTTGGCTCAGTGTGTCTGTACCGGTTACCAATGTTCAATAAATAAATTATTCCTGTGAGGAGTGAGGACATTCCAGTGGCCCATGATGAGGAGGTACTGACAGACCACAACTATGTGCACTGCCCTGAGGTAAGTGCCTCTTCTGTGTGCAGGGAGGTGGGTTCTGATTTAACCCCCCCCCACACACACACACACACATACACTCAGGAGGTTCTCCAACTGGCTTCTGAGCCGGTGGGGGAGGGCTATAGGCCCAGCAGGGAAGAGGAATGCAGCACCTGTCAGGAAAAGTCTTGTTCCTGTCAGTGTACCGCAGGGCACTCCAGGTGATGCTAGGCCTCAGCTCGACAAATCCTCCCAGCAGAGCTTAGAATCATGAGTCACAGGTACAGATATGAACCCACCTGCCAAAGGGTAGTCTAGAATGACTGGCAAATCAAAACATACAGGTGGGGCCAATCAACTTACCTCACAAGACAGGAGAAAAGATGTTTTGAACCCTGAATCTCCTAAACAGAGAGGCCAATGAAACCCAAGTTTAGGCAAAAAAAGTACTGAGCAACTCCCACCCCCTGCTGGTATCCAAAGCAGCCCTTGCCTAAGTCCAATCGAGAGAGTTGGATGCAGAGGCAGTGGACTCAGACAGATTGAGAATCTGATGAGTCCAACTCCTGCCCTCATGTTCACAGAAGCCCAGTGGCACAGACACTCTTCTGACAAAGATGGTGAGGAAGAACCTGAAGAGGATTTTAAGCTGAAGTCTGGGGAGGGTCATGTCATAATGGAGCCCACTACTCCAAACCCTTACTTTACATCCAGGACATCCAGAACAGGCCAAGGAAGGCCTTAGACAAGATAACCCAGTGCTGGATTGAACCGACTGCCCCAGACCTCAGCTAGATCACAGACTGGGGCAGGCTTCTGAGTTCAACAAGATTTTTCTCACGCACTTGGTAAGCTGGGAAGGAACCCAAATGATGGCTAAATAGAAGTCTTAAAATCCAGGTGGATGTCCTTGTCCTCATGGGACCCCTGGCCCTTACTGGCAACATGACATGAACAAAGATGCTATTACCTCTAGCTCACCATTACATATGGTTGATGTTTACCTGAGCAATTTGTTTACTCAGAATACAAATATGGCATTGTCTGTGGAGGTGTCAGATGGCATTGTTGCATTTCCACCCAGAAGCAGTGAATCTAGCATTGCAAGACAGTGGTCTAGAAGTAGGGCATACTCTTTGGGGACAGCTTGCTTAAGAATCTCAGGAAACTGGGGAAAGACTTCAGAGGCATACAGGACACCCAGCACAAGTTCCACTCTTTAAATATTTTTTTGATTGGCCAGGAGAGGTAAGGCCCATTCCTCCAGCTGAGACTCATAAACTTCCTGTTCTGGCCCCTACTGATCCTTTGATTTATTTCATAGCAGAGGATATGGAGGCTACTGTGCAAGAGGGAGATCCTAGTGATCCAGAGGGGGATCCAATTCCTCCTCCACCTCCACAGGTAAGTGGTTCTCTTAGTTTCTCTTTCTTTTCCTTACAGATAATTTTTCCTACTCTGCAGGCCTGCTTCAGCTAGTGGGCTGGCTTTGGGCATTTGCTCACAGTTGGGACTAGATTGCCCAAGAACCATGGGTTCACCAGATAATAAGGGGGTGTGAGCTAGAATTCAGATCCCCTCCCCCAACGGTATTTCACCCGCTCTCAGGGAATAAGCAGATTTTAGTCACCCAAAAAGTTAATTCTGCAGTCCCAAAGGGAACAGTGGTGCCCATCTAGGCTCCATTCAAGTTTTCATGCTCCATTTTCCTTGTTCCCCCAAAAGATGGTGTGTCACACCCTGTGATCAACCTCTGGCACTAAATATGTACATCCACTATTGGAACTTCAAGATGGAAGGGATTCATTTTCTCCGAGACCCCGTGCCAAAAGGAGACTGGGTGGTTTGGATAGACCTCAAGAATGCATACCTTGCCATCTGTGAACAAGATTATTTATTTTTTTATTTAATATACTTTAGTACTCCTGGCTACTTGCTGGCCCTCATCAGTCCACAGCCTCCACCGAGTCCCATCACCCACTTCTCTGGGACTTACCTCCTGCCTCTAAGTGCACCTTGGCTAACCCCACCCCAGGACGAGACTATGGGGGGCCCTACCCACTGAACAGAGACTAGGTAACTGATTCAGGGACAGAGTGTCTCAGTTGGCAGTGTGGAGCCTGCAGTGTGGGGGCAGATGTCCTCCTGCACAGCCTGGTGGTTTCTCCTGTTTTCATTCCAAGCCCAAGGGACACTGAGAAAGCTACACAATGTGTGTGAATGCAGTAGTGTTCACTACATCAGATGGGCGGGCCCCCCATCTGCGAGCCCCCACCACCACTCCGGGGTCACCCATGGGGCGTAGAGCAGCGGACCTCAAACACCCATCCTACCCCGAAGTGGACAGCATCCTGTGAGATGCTTATCACACCTCCTCCAGCTGGCCCTCTGACAACTCAGGCTCGTTCCCGAACTTGAGTCTTCAGCATCGTGAGTGGTAGTGCTACTGCTGTGCTGGTGGGCTGGCCTGAGAACAAGATTATAAGTTGTTAACTTTCATATGGGAAGTCACCGCATACCAGTTTACCTACCTATTATTCAGCCTGTCTTTGGAACCCTTGTGCTCCACCAAGATAACTCTGCCTGGTGGTGGAGTGTCTCAGAGTGACTGGTATCCCACTAATAATTTACCTGGATGACATGTTGATCTTGGCCCAGAATCTAGCCAGCCAAGTAGCGTAAACAATGCTTGTAGTAAGGTTTCTGGAACTTCTAGGGTTTATCATTAATTTTCCCAACTCCACCTTAATTCCATCCCGAACATCAATTTCTTAGGTTTCGAGAGCTGCTCAGTTGAAGCAGTCTTGAAGCTGCCCCATCAACAAGGTAAAGGACATAAAGAGGGACATAAGGAAGATCTTTAAGAGATGGAACTTCCTTCTGAATGACCTGTTGAGGCTTATTGGTCTCATATCCTCATCAATTCAAGTCATTTTTCTAGCACCCCTATATCATAGATCTCTGCAGCAATTCAAATCAAGGCTCTCCATCAAACCATCTCATTCCAAGCCTAAATCCCTCTCTCTCAGGAAGTCTGCAACAAACTTTTGTGGTGCTTGCATCAGATGGACACATGGAACCAGCCGATGGACTGGAACTTCAGATATCTAGAGGATTCCAACTATTTCCATATGTGCAGGGACATCTTTTCACAAATCTAGGTGAGGTGAGGACCTCTCCATGTGGGTCTGTTCGCCTCGTGTTTGACTCAACTGAGGCTATTCTTCAGTTTGTGTCTGTACTGGAAGCAATGTTAACAAATATCTTGACATAGGATTGGAGTGACTTTTGGGCATATGCATTGGCCTCCATTCTCCACAACATACAGGATGCTGGCTCAGATCAGGAAGCAGAGAGCTGTGGTGGTTCTGGTGACCCCAACTTGGTTGTCCAAACCATGGTAACCTTCTTTCCCAGAGCTGTCAGTAAAGATTCCACTCTTTTCTAAATCTCCAAGACCTCTGATGGTTCCCCAAGGAACATTCATCCTCTGATCCTCAATGAGTCACTGAGCTTAGTGGCGTAGACAGTTTCAGGATACTTGTGTGCTACTCCTGGTTAAACAACTAAAATAAAAAGATGGAAAGGATAAGAAGGGACTTGACAAGGTTGGAAAAATGGTCAAAAGTATGGCAGCTTAGATTCAGTGCAAAGTAATGGACCTGGAAACAAAACCCAGGGAAGAGGTACACAGTGGGGGTGGGGTGGGGGAGGTAGTAACAGCAACAAAACTGGAAAGGGACCTGGGGGGTAGTCATATCAGATGACCTAAAGGTAAACGAGCAATGTGAGAAGGCAGCAGGTATGGCTGGGGGGATACTGGGATGCATAGGGAGAGGCATCACCAGTAGACAACAGGGAGTGGAAGTGGTTATCCCTCTGTACAGACAGTTGGTGAGACCCCATCTGGAGTACTGTGTGCAGTTCTGGAGACCCCCATCTCTGCAAGGACATAGACAGGATGGAGGCAGTCTAAAAGAGGGCAACTAAAATTGTGCAGGGTCTGCAACAGAAGCCATACAAGAGAGACTAAAGGAGCTTAATATTTATACCCTTGAGGAAAGGAGGAGAGGGGGACATGATAGAAACTTTAAGTACCTCAAGGGAATCAACAAAGTCCAAGAGGGTAGCATCTTTCAGAAAAGAGATGTGCAAGAACAAGGGGACACAATTTGAAGATAGAGGGGGAAGGCTCAGGGGCAATGTGAGGAAGTGTTTTTTCACAGAGAGGGTGGTGGACGCATGGAATGGCCTTCCTAAGGAGGTCATGGGGTCAAAAACAGTGGGAAATTCAAGAATGCATGGGACAGATGTAAGGCAATTCTTGTGGGGGGGGTAGGAAGAAGTAGGCTGTTGGTTAACTAGGATTTACAGCTTACGCAATAGGTAGGGAAATGGGCAGACTAGGTGGGCCAAGCAGTCCTTATCTGCCATCAAAGTCTATGTTTCTATGTTTAAATAAATAAAAAAAATAAAATTCTTGGACAACTACCGTCTTTTCGGTGGAGACTAGCTTTCTCAGGGAGACATGGGAAACCTTACAAGTTAGCTTGGGTGTCATGGGTATGCTGGTTTGATTCACAATGCGTGGCTGTCTTTTC
This sequence comes from Neoceratodus forsteri, assembly GCA_016271365.2. NCBI lineage: Eukaryota > Metazoa > Chordata > Ceratodontiformes > Ceratodontidae > Neoceratodus > Neoceratodus forsteri. Next base: position 19,062,516 of record JADMNL010000039.1, on the reverse strand, counting down.
AAAAACTATAGGTAATGTGGCAGAATTTCTGTTTGCCAACTATAGTTCAGGCAAGTGGTCTCAACATGTGACTGTACTGCATTCAGCATTGTTTGCTCGCCACAAGCCATTAGAAAGCAACTTTGCGGTACAACATCTGTAAGTTTATAAATTTATGAAAGCAGTCAAATGGTCTAGCCTTTCCATCCCTGGTGACATGGGATGAACAGAGTGTTTAATTTGTTGCTGTCCTGGGGAACAATGATTCACTTTCCTTAAATGTCTTTCGATGAAGCTAGCTTCCTTTATGTTTAGTGTCAATTCAGAGAGTCTCAGATGTTCAGACCCTGGACAAGTCATGGATGCTCCAGACCCCAGAAGGTTTTCACTTCACAGTAGTTTGCAGAACCAATATAGCACGCTCAAACATTGACTATTCCAGGGTTGAGCTTCAACCCTCCTTAGGTGTGGTCCATTGCATACCAGCATATATGATGCACATGCAGACGCTAGGAGTGATGTCAAGATCAAGTAATGATTGGGATCGCCAAACCACACAGACCTAAGGCAGTAGCCACTATCGAACAGTGGATTAGATGGACCATGGATTTGGCAGGGATCTACTTGTCTATTTTCAGGGCCCATTCATTTAGGGGCTCCATGATTAGCCAGGCACCAAAGGTAGCAGCTAAGATTAAAGACGTCTAAAAAATTGACAGTTGGCGGCTGATTCCACGTTCAGGCAATTCTACCATAGACCTGTAGGGAAACCTTTGGCCAACATTGTTATTACCAGGGCTTTGAACTGGCCTGTAAACAGAGTGTCCATGTCTCAATGTAAAACTGATATTTTCATAAAGTGCAGCTTGTCAGAAAGTCTAGGTTAAAATAAGAGACATGGAGGCAATATGTTATGGTCCCTCCTTACAATCCCTGTTTTTGATATGTTAAAAGTACTTGGGTGCGCAGACAGAAATACGTCTCCTGCTGGAGCCAAAATACTTTTTTTTTTGTTAACCGGGTTAACATATGAGCCAAGGCCCTTTTTCATATGTGACCCGAGACTGTGATACAGTCACAAGATGTAAGATCAGATAAGCAAGATACATTTTACATTCACTTAATACAAACAATACAAATTTATGACTTACTAGACATACAGCAATAGTAACAGTTTTGCATCCAAAGTTTAGGTTCAGGTTATGGTTGCAGTCCAAAGGTGAGCGCAACTTGGGTGGGAAGCTACTTTTACAAGCTGCAAAGGACTATGGAGGAGCACTGCATGATGGGACTTGTAGACAGTGCTGCATGTTAGATAGATAGGCCTGATCCACACTGTTGCATTGTAAGGTTTTGTTTCTTTGCTGCTGCAACAATAAAAAAGGTCAAGAAGCCTGTCCTCTGTGTCCAGAAGAGGAAAAAGATTGGGGTTAGCCACTACCAACAACCTAAAGCAGGCTACACAATGCGGAAAAGCTGCATCAAAAGCTAACAGAATGCTGTGTTGTATAGCCAGAGGATTCATGAGCAGAAGGGAGGAAGTTATCTTGTGGCTGTAAAGATCCTCGGTACAGTCATGGCTGGAGTACAGCCTGCAATACTGGAGTCCCTACCTGAAGAAAGATACTGACCAGCTTAAAGCAGTACAGAGGAGGGCAGTGTGATTCAGGGACAGCAAGACAGTGCATATGAGGACAGACTAAGAAAACTCAGAATGTCTTCATTCAAGGAGAGGAGGGATAGGGAGGCATGACTGAAACTTTCAAGTATCTGAAAGATGTTAGTAAACAAGGTGGAGATTGAGAGCCTTTTTTGTTCTCATGAAAACAAGACCACAAGAGGGCACTGTTGCAAACCGGTGGGAGAGGGTTCAAGAAGGAAGTGTCACGAACTCCCATCTGAGGCTGTCAAACAGAAGATACTGGGGGGATTAAGAGAGGGTAGGACAGGATCAAGGGGGAGGGTCAGGGTTAGTAGGGAGGTGGAGCCCAGTGTAATCACTCGATCAGAGGTTGAGCACTGAGTAGACTTGATAGACCAAACAGGCTTCTGGTGTTGGCTAATGCATATGTTCGAATGTCTGTTATTAAAACCTAGATTTTCTGAAGAGTTTTGCTCTAGGAAAATCTTAATTTGTATAGTGCGTCTCATACACACTGTATCCCAAAGTGCTGTGACGGAATTCACAGCACTGCAGGTCCGGGCCATTTAGTTTACTTGGCGCTACCACTAGCTTTGATAAACTGAGAAGGTCTGGTATGAAAGGATATGAGGTTATTATATCTGATGACCTCAAAGTGGCAGGGCAGTGTGACAAAGAGTGGGTAGGGCTAGTGGGATGTTGGGGGAGCATAGGAAGGGGTATCTCAAGCAGGAGGATGGGGATGATGTTGCCAGTGTATCGCTTACTGGTGGGATTCCATCTGGAGTACTGTGTCCAGTTCTGGAGGCCACACCTCAGAAAGGACACAGACAGGGTGGAGGCTCTCCAGAGGAGGGCAACTAAAATGGTGCTGGCGTTAGATGAGAAACACTACAGGGAGAGACTGAGGGATCTCAACATATACACCTTGAAGAGAGAAGAGTGAGAGGTGACATGATGCAGACTTACAAGTAGTAAGCAAGGTGCAATCACAGTATAAAGGTAGTGCACTCACATGTAGAAAATGTCACGGTCCGTGAATTTTCTACGAGTGTGCTACCTTTAGATTGTGGTTGTGAGTTCGGCCAGCCACCCTGGTAGCAGCACCTCCACTCAATACCGACATTCGCAGCACCTGTTCTGGAAGAGATTATAAGCAGGGTGCAGGAGGGGAGTCTCTTTCATATTAGAAGGGCCACCAGGACCAGGTGGCATGTGATGAAGTTGGAGTGAGTTTAAGAGAGCTATGAGGAAATATTTCTTCAGTAAAAGAGTGGTAGAGACATGGAACAGACTGGCAGCAGAAGTGGTGGAAACGAAAAAATAAGGGTGCTTCAGACATGCGTGGGATAGACACAGGGGTATATTAGAAAACAGGCAGGGAGGAGGGAGGGTCGCCAGAGGCCAGTTAGGGTCTACAGAGATAGACTAGGCAGGGAAATTCTGGGCAGACTGGGTGGGCCAAGAGGTCCTTTTCTGTCAACAAATTCTCTGTTTCTGTGAGTACTGGAGTCACTCCAAGTATGCTGAGGCACAGGGATTTCGGCTGTCAGTGGCCTTGGTAAGGAAACCATTGAATACTGCACGGAACTAGGGAGTCAGTGGTTTTACTTTCTTTCTTTAATGTATTTTTACTGTGTTTATATAAGACAAACTGTGAGTTTTCTGAAGAGCAAGATCACAATACATTTTGCACAGTGGTTATATTAGTATTCATAGTTGTCTCTGTCGTGGTACAGCACTGAAGGGTTACCAGCCTTCTAGTGGAGCCACGACCATATAATATACAGTAACAGCCATATTCATCAATGGAGCTAGGTCCTTCAATACTTACTGTAGTATATTGAGCCACCAACATATAATATGCAAGGTAAAGCCATATTCATCAATAGAGCTGGATCCTTCAGTATTTAGTAAATTGAGTCACCAACGTATAATATGTACTGCATCAGCCTTAGGCATTGGTGGAGTAGGTCCTTCAGTACTTAGTATATTAGTGTAATGCCCTCTGGGGCTTACCTGTAATTGTCCATTTGTCCCTGGTTTTGCTGGCATTCCTGGTTTCCCCATGTCTTTTCCCCCACCAGCATGCTATTTTCTGCCCTCTGGGGTGTGGAGCCCATGGTCACGAGCTGCTGGCATGTTATTTTGTATAATATTTTATTTGTTTTTCAACAAACTTCAACATACAATCAAATACACAACTTATTCATTCTACTACCACCATCGTACATTATAGAAATCAATCTTTTCACTTAATTCCAAACTATATTTCATTCAAGTTAAATCTGTTAAATTAAATTAAATTAGATTAAATTAAAGTAAATTAGAGTAAAGTGCAACCAGTATACTCATGCTTTATACAGCCAATCCTATTCTCATTCTTATATTTCCCAAACTTTTCCTTCATTCATTATCTTCCCTTTTATTCTTCTTTAAACATTTCCACTGCCCCCTTTTTTCTACTTCTTATTTTCTACTTTCTATGTGCCATCTTCCTTCATCCTTCTCTTCTCAACCTGCTGTATTTTCCCATAATATCCATCTCCTCCTCCTCCTCCGACAAGGAGCCCAAAAGGGACTCAATGTCTTGTAAATCCTTCCTCCTTCCCCCATCACATAGGTTAGCCTCTCAAGCCCCAGTGTCTGCAACACCATCCTCCACCACCCTTGTACTGTCAGTACCACTTGTGATACCCAAGTATTCTGGATCCCATGGTGAGCCAGAACATATAGCACCCAGACCCACCTAGGTAATAACATCCACTCCTCCTCCTCCTCCCCATCTTCCACCCCAAATAAACACTCTAGAGGATCCATTGGCAAATCCCTCTCAGCAATCTTTCCCACTCTGAACACCACCTCCTTCCAATATTTCTACAGTATTGGGCACTCCCAGAAACAGTGCATATATGTCCCCTTCCCAACCACACCTTCTCCTCATAAGGGTGATACTCAGGTGCGCCTATGCCTAATCATCGTGGATGATACACTCTGTGAATGAATTTAAAGTATGCCTCCTTGTATTTGTTGCATACCATAATTCCAGAGTGCATCTGGAGCAGTAATTTCCAATTTTGTCCGTTATGTCCCTACAGAGGTCTCTTTCCCACAATTTCTTAGTTCTTACCATCCTATCAGGAAGTATAACCTTCCTCTCTTCACCACCCAGCCTATAAATCCTTTCTGTTGATTCTGAGCTGCATAGATCATCACCTCCACTGGGTCCACCTCATACAACCCTTTGTTTTCCTTTCCCAGACTTTCCATATATGCCCTGGTCTGAAGATACCTGAATCTGTCCCTCTTATCCCCTCCTACCACCTTCTCTAATGAGCAGAACTGCCCTCCCACTAATAGGTGCCCCAGACTTCTTATTCCTTTTCGTTCCCAATTCCCATAGCTTATGTCTTCCAACCCTGGCAAGAAGTAGGGATTCCCCGCCACAGGCATTAAAAGTGTCTCCTTTCCTTGTGTCCATCCTTTCCTCCTTAACGCTTTCCAGGCCAATAATACCTGCACTACTAGGGATTAACTTCTTTTCCCATCCTATACGCCCTTAGCCCTTTACTGTGGAGATATGCCGTTAGTTTACCCTGGGCCATTCCCTGCTCCAATTCAACCTAACTGGCAACTTTGGGCTTATGTACTCAGTCCGCCAGATCTTTGCTGTATGGCTAAGAAATAGTTTCCAAAATCCGGGAAATTTAAGCCCCCTTTCTCTTTATCTGCCTTTAGCCTCCCCAAACTAACCCTTGGGCACTTTCCTTTCCAAATAAAGACAGTAAAGGCCTTCTCCAACCTGTGTACATCCTCCTTAGACAGGCCAAAGTGCAGCATTTGTAAAAAGTACAAGATCCTGGGCAGTACGTTCATTTTTATTATATAAATTCTGCCCAGCCATGACACGGCTAGCTGCATCCACCTTCTTAGATCCGCCTCTATTGTTTTTATCAATTTGGTGTAATTTAAATTATATAGGGACCCCAGGGATCTACCAACCTGGACCCCTAAATATGTCATACTCGTCCCCACCACTTTGAGCCCCCACTGTCTTACCTCTTCTCCAGCTCCCTTAGACCACATTACTTCTGACTTTCCCAGATTAATTTTGTAACCCAAAAATTTCCCGAACTCCTCTACTAATGACATAAGTGGGGGAACCGATCGCCTAGGATCCTTCATAAACAACATCATGTTATCCACATATAGTGCCAATTTATGTTGTGACCTACCCCCCACCCCCTGTATGCTCCCGCATTCTCTGATTGCTACAGCCAGAGGCTCTATCCCAAGTGCAAACAATAAGGGGAAGAGCAGGCAGCCCTGCCTTGTGCTCTCTCTCTCTCTCTCGCTCTCTCCAGATTGAAACTCTCTGACCTACTGCCATTTACTACCACCTGCGCCCTGGGCCTTTATCCATCCCAGGGATGGTTCACCCAGACCAAACCTCCCCAATATTTCAAACAAGTAATTCCATTCCACTCTGTCAAATGCTTTTTCCGCGTCCATTGAGAGGATCCCTATATCTTCCTTTCCCTTATTCACTCTCCAAAGTATATTAAGCAGCCGTCTCATATTATGATACGACTGCCTTCCTTTAATAAACCTCTTTTGGTCTGGGTGAACCATCCCCAGGAGAGTCTCTTCCAATCTGCTGGCCAAAACTTTAGCCATTATTTTCAAATCACAATTTAACAGTGATATCGGTCAATACGAGGCGCATAGTTGTGGATCCTTCCTCCTTTGGTATGAGGCATATGATAGCATCATAACACATATCCGCAAGCTAACCTCCTCCATCTCCCTCTGCTGAAACACTCTACACAGCACCTGTGCAACTCGGGCCCCCATCAATTTATAGTACTCCACTGGATATACATCCGATCCACTAGCTTTCCCCTTCTGCAACTTTTGGATAGCTTTCATTACTTCCCTCTCAGTTATTGGTTTCCCCAGCTTTTCCCTCTGCATCTGCATGGCTTTCGGAACCTTTATTCTCTCTAGGAATTCTAACATCTTTTATTTTGTTCCCATATCCCCTGCCTGATATAATTTTTGAAAAAAGTCCCGAAAGGCTTTCTGCATCTCTTTATCTTTACTCTGCAGGATACCCTTATCATCTCTCACCCCCAAAATTCTATTCATCCTCCTACGTCCCTTCATAAGATTAACCACCAATGGCCCTGGTTTATTTCCCCATTCAAATATGTATCTTTTGTTAAATAGGCCAGCTCTCCCCGCTTCTGATCTCAAATGTGCATTTAGAGCCTCGCTTACCATGTCCAGCATTCGGACAGCCTCCCCCTTTTCACCTCGAGCCACCCTCCTTTCTAGCTCCTTTAATTTACTTTCCAGCTCCCTTCTCTGTGCACATCGTTTCTTCTTTATGCAAGATACATATTCAATAACTGCTCCCCTCATAAACACCTTACCCGTTTCCCAGAGTATGTTGTTCGAGATCCCTTCTTTATCATTTGTTGCCATAAACAAATCCCAACTGTCCTCCAGATGCTTTCTAAATTCCTCATTCTGAGCCATATAAGTGGGGAATTTCCATGTGGAGGGAGTTCCCTGTCTCTCTCTCTCTCTTGTATTTTATTACCATCATTGCGTGGTCCGAAATATGTATGGGGCTGTGCCGTGTCTCCCACACCCGAGCATACCATTCCCTCATGGCGAAATGTAATCTATCCATCGCCCATGTTTTGTGGGGTTCAAAAAATGTATATTCCTCACTCCTGGTTTGCCGTTTGCCAGACATCCACCAGTTCCAGCTCTGCCATTCTCTCTCTTGCCATTGTTGCATCCCCCTGACATTCTTCCCTTTCCCTTCAGAATGGTCCATTTTGAGTCCATAGCCCAATTCAAGCCCCCATTATTAACCCTGGAATTGCTCCCGACCAGTAAATCCAGCAAAGAGGCATAGAATTGGTAGTCATGTACCACTGGGGCATACACTGATCCTAAGGTAATCTGCACCATCCAGGGTTCCCAAGATGAAAATAAATCTGCCTCCGTAGTGTCCCTAATTACCCTCTGCACTTCCAAATTCAGGCCTTTTATGTATTAATATGGCTACCCCTCTTTTATGCACTGAGGCAGAAGTCACGTAACACCTCCCACCTACCGAGCCAGTTTGGCATGCTCTACTTCTGTTAGGTGCTTCTTGTAGCAGAGCTATTTGGGCTCCCTCTTTAAGGGCTGTCAGCAAATATAGCCCTCTTTACTGGATTTGTAATACCTCGAACATTCCAAGTAATTACATTAATACTTTTGCTAACTGACATTCACATATATTAATTCTTTCCTTTCACCTTCACATTTCAACCCGTAGCATGATAGTTTCATATACCCAATTTCAATGGTTGCACTTTGTTCATAAAAACATCAATAACAAAACACACAAACTCAACAACAATTCAAACATATAACTTTGTACATGTGTCCCTACTTCCTTCCTCCTTACCTGTTATCTCCCCATCCCTTACCATACCTCCTCCCTTAACCTTCTCCCTGCTTGCTCCTTTCCTCTATCCCCAATCTGACCCACTTCCCTCCTCCCACAGCTCCTCCGTTCTTGTTTTCCTCCTTTCTTCCCAAGGCCCCACCCTCCCTTCTCCCTTTAGAAAAACCCCATCCATACAGACCCTTTCCTTCCCCCTCTTCCCCTTGTATAGCCCCCTTTCCTTAGACACTATCAGTCTCCCCGACTCGGGTGTCTGTCTCATCCCCAGATACTGAAAAAGATGCTACCACGCTCTCCCCCCACAGCCATTTTAATTTTGTGTCCCTTGCCCTGCACCTTCACCCTTTTAACTATCCCCCTTCCTCGCCAGTACCTCCAGCGTTTCCTTTCCCCTCGCTCCTCACCAGTCCCGCCCTCCAACTGCAGGCCTCCTTGTAGCCACCATTTTGTCCAGCTTAAAGCCCCTCCCCTTCCTTTATCCCTCCCCCTATAATGTTCCCCCCCTTTGCTTGCACCATACAGGAACCCCAAAAACTGGTGGGGCTATCAGTAAGAACAAGCAGGAGATTAGGCCTGCTTAGAAACCAACGCGACAGCCCCTCTCCGCCCGCCTCCTACCTGCACCCAGACACTTTTCAGTCAGTCTCTCTCTCTTCACAAGTGTTTCGGGCCTTCTCCTTCACATCCGGGTATTTCTGCCACGTAATGCTGGCTCTTGTCCTGCAATGGCACTTCAGGTAGCCTCGACACATGTCCCCTTCAGTTCTCTCCGCCATCCTCTGGGCAATCCGTCCTTCTTATCAAGTTCCAATACCCCAAGCCATTTCCACAAGTGGCGGTAACTCAGTATCAATCTTTCCAAAAATCACTCTTTCCCCTCCAGCACGAGCTTGAACAACAAAACTGCAGATCGAAACACAAACGAACAATTAACTGCAAGTACTGTCTCTCCTCCTTTACTTAAGACCCAATGCAGAGTTCCCAACTCCATTACTCAGTTCTTGGATTAATCCTCAATGCAGCTTTTGCTTTAGATTCTTCACAAACTCCTCTGCTTTTTCCACTTCCCAAAAGGAGTACGTGGCACCCTCATGTTTTATTTTTAAGGTGGCTGGGTACACCAAGAAATTCTCGATCTTCAGGTCACGCAGTTGCTGCATAGAGTTATTGAATGATTTCCTCTTTTAGGAGTCTGGCGAATAATCCTGTGATGTATAAAGACGGTGGCCCTCGGATTCCACCCTCCCTCTCTCGAAAAGCCTTCAGCACTAGTTCTCTGTCCTGGAAATAGTGGAACCTAAATATTATTTGCCTCGGCAGCTGATCTTTTGGGGGCTTAGGCATCACGGCCCGATGGGCCCTCTCGAGCTTGAACTTTCCTTTCGCAGGCTGGAGGCCCAGCAAGCCAGGCAGCACTCGCGTGCAGAAATCCAACACACTTTCCCTTCCATACCCTCTGGCAACCCTCTCTCAGCCTCAGATTCAGTCGCCTATGGTAGTTTTCCTGGTAATCAAATGCTTTAATTCATTCAGCTCTTTTGGAGGGCACAACCCGCCCAGGGGTCGCCAGCAGTTCGCCTTCCACATGCAGATTCTTTCCTCCATCTCTGACAGCCTGCCTTCGTGCACTAGCTGTTGCTCCTGTATTTCCTGGAGTTTTAAATCCAACTTTTCTTCAAATTTAATTAAATGGGGTTCCAACGCTGCAATTACCTGTCCCATAACCTCTCTCCCCGAGGCCGCCACCTCTGCTGCCGACAGTGAAACCAGGCCACCACCATCACCCCTTTCTTTGCATTTTTTGCTGCGGTCCTCTGGCTCTTTGAGGCTCCCAACTTTAAATAGTTGTCCATCGCAAGTTCATACACCATAGGATGTGCGTTTTCTGTACTCTCGGGCACTTTTAACTTTTATTTTTAATTTTAAAAGCTGTGAAGAGGGAGCAGCGTGGAGATTCGCGTCTGTTCAGCTAGCTGCTCATTGGTGCCCCCCGGGCATGTTATTTTGGCCAGCACTCACATATGCGTCTTGGAGTGCTTTAAAGTTACCAACTGCTGCTGTGGTCCAGGACTGGGGAGATTGTCTGTGGTCCTGGTGCCCCTTCTGATGTCCTGGGGGACCGGAGACCTAGAGGGGATAGGGCAGAAGCCTATAACTGAGGCACAATAGGGGTTCTACCAGTGGAGCCGCTTGGTGGGGGCTTATGAATATTAATGAGTATCTCCATAAATATCACTAGTGCTGCCTGCCACCTAGGGGCATGGTGTTATGTGGCAGCTATAGCAAAACTGTTGGGAGCCATCAAATGAGAGGGCTCTGCTTAACAGGGGCAGTTGGGACTATAACCGGTGGGGTGTTTGTATTAATAGAGTACCATGATGGGCTGCAGTCCTGTAGGGAAGCTGAGAGAACTGTATGGACTCCATGGAACTGTATGGGAGCTGACATGTTTATGACATTTGACCCCCCATGTTACAGCCAATCAGTGATCTATGCACCCAAAACTGTGACAGAGGGACTCCTGGGAAAAGGAGGGGACTAATTCTAGCACCTAAATCATGCCCCAATAAACGAGCAGGAAATATTGATCACTATGGATATTAATTATTGAAAGGCTTCAACAGCCAATCAGAATGCTGGATTTTCGGCTGAAACAGTGTGGACTTTCTGGGATTCCTTCAGTCTGTGGTCAGGCTCTTTATGAGTCAGGACTGTGCTGTGAGAGTGGACACTGAGCCTCAGGGGCTTCTTCAGGCCCCCATTTGGAGATTTGCCTGTCAGCAGAAGTGGATTGGAAAGGGGAAAGAAGTAAGAAGGACTGTGCTGAGGTTCTGGTTCCCCAGGTACTTGCTGCTGGATTGACTGAGAAGGGGAAAGAGAGAAAGAGACTGGATTGTGATTCCCCAGGTATGGAAAAGTTGCTTGCTATTAATGGGAGAGGCTGAGTGCGGCAGAAACCCTGCACTGTAAAGTCGAAATTGCTGAGAAGGCTGTGTGGATTGTCAGAGTGCCACAGTCAGGACTGAGAAGCCATTTGCTTGCATGGAACTGGGAAAGAAATTCTGAAGAGGCAGAGCATCTCTGGTCATCAGGGTGCTAGCCAGGAGCTGTGTGTATGTCCTGAGTGAATTGGTAAAAGTGTCTGACAGCTGAGTCCTAGCTGCAGCCAAAGAAAAGGTTGTGGACACGAGTTAACTGGACAGTGTGAATTGGTGTGTAGGAGGCTGTTGTTTTTGGTTCTCCCTGTTGGATTGCACCTACACTTATTAGAACAGAGGCTAGCACCCACTAAGATTGGCACTGGACTTCATTGGAGAAACTGCCTAAGAACTTTTCATAGCTGAGAGCTCAGTGAGCGACTGCATGAAGACCCCACCATTTGGAGTCTCACCTAGAGCCAGGAGGCAAGGCACATTTTATTTAAAAGCCACCCATCCCGAAGGCTCTAGGCGCTGAAGAAATTCAAATCACATACAAAATAAAACCAACAATATAATAAACCTGATAATAAATATACTGCACTATAACTCATTATTATAACATTTTTATAAATAATTAAATCAAAAATAAATACTGAGAGCTAAATATATAACCAGGGACAGAAATTAAAGCACAGAGGTCAGGCGTAGGATAGGATTATAAAACAAAGTCTGGGAAGGCCTGATTATACAGGAAGGCCTTGAAGCAGTCTTTAAAAACCTCAACTGAAGGGACCTCTCTTATAGCTGGAGGTAGCGAATTCCACAGGACGGTACCGGTGACACTAAACGCTCTGTTGCCACCCATTTTTAACCTCATCCTGGGAGTCACAAGAAGGTCCCTAGAGGAGGAGCGGAGGGAGTGGACCAAGATAGTAAGCGTAGAAGGTCCTTCAGGTAACCAGGGCCCAGGCGTGTAGGAGCCTTAAGGTGAGCAAGCCCACCTTAAAGAGGACCCTCCACCTGACCCGGCAGCCAGTGCAGTTCATGCAGCACAGGTGATGTGACAGTATTTAGACTGCCCTGTCAACAACCCAGCAGCTGCGTTCTGCACCAGCTGCAGCTGGCAGAGGTACCTCAGAGACCCTGAGATAGAGCGTATACAGTAGTCAAGCTTAGATGTCACAAAGGCATGCACCAAGGTAGGGAGGTCCAGGGCAGAACTAGGTACTTTATCCTGGTGCTATTCCTCAGATGGCAAAAACTGGTACAAAACAACGGATCTACACCTGAGACTCAAGCGTCAGTTTGCTGTCGGGAACTTGCTAATCCCTCCCAAGTGGGACTCACTGTCTCAGGGGTCACCGGCTCTTGCTGGGGTGCTAATGCACCTGTGACTCATCAGGGGAGCCAGGCTGTGGAGCCACTTCTGGGTGTGGACTGTCTGGGGCTGGTGTTGTCTTGCCACTGTGCTCTGCAATGGGCCAGAAGTGGCTGAAGGTGACAAGCGGCCAGAACTACAATCAAGATGACCAGCTGCAAAGTCCTTGAGCAAGTTCCATCCAGTTAGAGGGATCATGGCCAGCCTGTTTTGCTGCTACACTACTCCAAGGAGCTCCATTTTCCCTGGTACTGAGATCAACAAGCTGTGAGCACCCAGGACCTGGTTGCTGGGAGGGGAAGGGGAATTTGTCTGTTTTCAGACTAAAGTTTCTATAATTTCAGGGCCCCAACAGCTGGCCAACCCACAGCACCAATCAGGCCTGCACCTAGTGGGTACCCCTAGGGACAGTACAGGGATATGAGTACCAGTAGGGAAGGGCTTGGCCTGTGGGCCCACATGTTGAAGTTGCCCATTTCACTAACCTTTCTTTTTGCCTTCACAGCTACCTTATGTCCTGGTATCCTCTCCCTACTCCTTACCCCACGAATAAAGCTGTGAATTTGTTGTTTGAACCTGCTGAGTTAGTGAAATGCATTGCATGTGCTTACTATTGAGATATATGGTTTATAGTGGAACAGGGTATTGGGGGACACAGTGTGCAGAGTGGTTGGTTAGGGAGGTGGGTAGGCACAGTATCCCAGGGGGCTGTGCCAAGCAGATATCTGGCCCAATAATACTTCACTGTGGGTGGAGGCACCATGCTATTATCATTATTTCTGGGAACAAACCCCCACTTGTCACCACAGCAGGACCCAGGCCCCTGCCAGGTATCAGAGAGACAGCTGGCAGGGGGTATCATTGGCATATGGTGCCGGGGCTACATTAACTAGTAATTTTTTTTTGTAACTCTTTTTACTCCCACCCCCGGGGAACTCTCTCTCCAGCAACCCTCAGTAGCCAGGTCTCTACCTCCGGCCTGAGACTCCCTTGTCCTCTCCCCCCACACAGCCCCCGACACAACCTCTGGATCTGTGCCCCTAGGAAGGGCCGCCCTACTGCCCAGGGTACTCTTTCTACAGTGTAGAGTGCCGGGACTGCATGGGCGGCCGTGGAGAGGAGGGAGCCTGGCGATGGAGTGTGGTCCTGGGACCAAGGGTGCTTTCGCCTATGCCCAGGTGTGGAGGATTTTTTCCTTGTGGGTTTCTCTTCTCCTTGCAGAGCGCGGCCATCAAGGCATTGTTGTGCCGCAGCTCTGCCCCCTTGCTTACACAGCGTCGCTACGTCGGGCTCCTCCAACCACCACCAGAGGCCACCCTAAGAGTGATCATCCCTTTAAGCCCACCCTGGGAAGAGAGAGCAGTCCTACGGACACTTAATCTCTCTCCTCCCCTGCCGATCCCTGATGACCAGGGCTCATTCCCGAATCTGGGTTGCTGGCGGGCGTGAGGTGTGTGTCCAGCACTCAACCCTCAGCACCACTGGGCTGGCCAATTAAACAGTAATTTTAATGCAACTCTCTGGTCTTACTGACCTTACTAGTAGAATAATAACAGATCCACACATTAACACCCACCACCTAAATTTCCTTGAAACAAATATAGTAAGAACAGTAAAAGAAGGAGACAAGACATTCTATAGATACATTAGTGAAAGGAGAAAGTCCAGAGGGGGTATTGCTAAGATCAAAGGGGATAAGGAGGAGTGGCCGCTTCTGAAAACTAGCTGTTTACAGCTCATGTCTTTCCTGGTGAAACATTTTTCAAATAAATAAAAATAAAAAATAAAAAATAAGGGGGAGTGTATGGAGGAGGACCAAGGAAAAGCGTCTATCCTAAATAGATACTTCTGCTCAGTATTTACCAAGGAGAAAGTAGGGCAGGGCCCACAGCTCAACACCATGGACACGGGGGAGGGAGGTGAGCACAAGTCCCTTCACAAAAGAAAGGGTCCTACAAGAGCTCGCTAAGCTCAGGGTGGACAAGGCAATAGGACCTGATGGCATACACCCCAGGGTACTAAAGGAGCTAAGGGTGAAACTAGCAGAGCCATTAGCAGAACTGTTTAGCGAGTCTCTGAGCACAAGAGAGGTCCCAGAAGACTGGAGAAGGGCTCATGTGATCCTGCTCCACAAGAGTGGCAGCAGGGAGGAGACAGGGAACTACAGACCAATCAGTCTTGGGACCAATCAGTCTCAGTAGTGGGCAAGATTATGGAGGCACTCCTTAAGGAAAGGATCGTGCAACACCTGGAATCCACAGGAGCACAGGATCCAAGACAGCATGGGTTTACAACAGGAAGGTCCTGTCAAACCAATCTCATAGATTTCTTTGACTGGGTAACCAGAGTGGTGGACCAAGGGGGTGCAGTTGATGTCACCTACCTTGACTTCAGCAAAGCTTTCGATACTGTTCCATATAGAAGATTGATTAATAAGCTGCGAGGCTCAGGGTGGGTCTGGAAGTTGGTCAACTGGGTGGCAAACTGATTGGCGGGCAGAAAACAGAGTGGTGGTAAATGGTACACAGTCAGAAGAGATGCAAGTCACAAGTGGGGTATCTCAGGATTAGTCCTGGAGCCAGTCCTCTTCAATATCTTCATCAGTGACATTGCAGATGGACTGGAGGGTAAGGTTTGCCTGTTTGCAGATGACACCAAGATCGACAACAAAGCAGATGATCCAGATGGCATAGGCAGAACAAGAAGAGATCTGGAAAAACTGGCAAAATGGTCTGAAGAGTGGCAACTGGGGTTTAACGCAAAGAAGTTCAAGATCATGCACATAGGGAAGAGAAACTCTGAAGCTGCCTATAGGTGGGGAGGGGAGTTGCTAGCAATCACCAAGGAAGAAAGAGACTTGGGCGTCATCATCACAGATGATCTGAAATCATCCAAGCAGACCACTAGAGCAGTAGGTAAGGCTAGAGGGATGTTGGGGTGTATTAGTAGGTGTATCACAAGTCATAAGAGGGAGGTAATAACCCCTTTTTGCAAGACACTGGTTAGGCCCCATCTAGATTACTGTGTGCAGTACTGGAGGCCGCATCTACACAAGGACATTAACAAAATGGAGGCAGTCCAGAAAAGGGCAACAAAAATGGTGCAGGGACTGTATCAGAAAGCATATGAGAACAGATTAATGGAGCTCAATTTGTATACCCTAGAGCAAAGAAGGAAGAGAAGATGTGATATGATCGAAACATTCAAACATCTTAAGGGCATTAACAAGATGAAAGAGTCTAACATGTTTCAATATAAGAAAAATAGCAGGACAAGAGGACACAGCATCAGATTAGAGGGAGGCCAATTAAGGGGTAGTGTGAGGAAGTTCTTTTTCACAGAAACGGTGGTGGATGCATGGAACGGCCTACCTCAGGAAGTGGTAGATACAGTGATGAAAGTGAGCCGGGGCTACAGGAGCGAGCGTTCGGTGCTCTCTGTGACCGGAACACCGTTCCGGTACTTCACCACTCATTAGGTCAGTATAAACAGACCTGTCCCAGAACAATGCCATATTCTGTCTCTTCATAAAATATCATTAACATAACATGTTGCACGGTATTAACTGTTCATGTTCTGTGCCATAAACCTGATTAACTGGACGTTCCATCTGCTACGAAGTTTATATTCGTTATGTGATGAATATAAACTTCATATGTAAGTGTCCTTTTTTCGGAAACTCTCGTAAGAGTCAGACTAGGAGTCAGAGAGTCCGGTGGCTGATGAAAAAGATTGGTCAGTGTAGGTAATTTCCACCAATCACGGATTGTGTTGTAGACACAACGCGGTATGTGATTGGTGGAAACTACCTGACCAATAGCCATTGGCGAAGCATGAAGGCGGTTGACTAGTGCATGTGACAAACAGTAACAGTACTGCATTGTGCACTGTGTCTAGGCTGTCGCCGATGTTGTTTTCAGAAGAGCAACACAGCAACAACATTTGAGCTGGTGCTCAGCTTACCGTGTGTCCATGTCTCTGCTTGAGGATTAAGTTTGGTCTCATGAGTACCCTGGTGTAATAGGTAATAGGTTGGTTGGGTGCGGGCACCTCAGGGCTGTGTGAAGATTCCTGATCTTCTGTGAGGATATTTCCTCCATTAAGCACAAACATTGGACTGCAAGCCATCACAGAGATGCTGGAAAACTGCATCTGATTTTATTATGGAAATCTGCAGTTTCACCATTCTCAGAAAAACGGGCATTTACTGCAGTCTTGTAGTTTATTCAGTTTTCCTCAAAGTGTGCAAAAATTATTATAGTTTTCATCAAAAAGACTGTCAAAACATACTGAGGATGTGACATGACTAGTGTCTGGAAAAAAGATACTGTGGGAGGGTTCTATGTGACACTGCTTTCATCTGGCTCACTGGTTTGGTTTAAAAAATCCTCTGGCCAAGTATATGTACACTTAGACACTAAATGGCTGTGATGAAACAGTCTGTTGGAAAATGTTTCTGCCATCCAGACCCCAGTATTTCAACTCTTATACAAGTTACAACCACTGTTCAGTTATAAAAACACAAATTTTACAAGGGACAGAAAAATGTGAGGCAAGATCAGGATATGCTGTGCAGTCTGTCGTCTCAGTTGGTGATGGGTTACGCTGTCTGCCGTCTTCATGGTGATGAGAGTGTTAAATGACGGAGTTTATATTGTTTGGCCCCTCTGGCTCATTAGACAGGATAACTTGTTGCTTCTTGCAACTCTCCACGTGTTTCTCCGTCTCGTCGCTTCCCACTAGACAGCGGAATGATAAATGCTCAGATTTCGCTTGCTCCATCCTGTCTGCGGCGTGGACGCAGAGGCTCGCCTTCCATCACTTCATGTGAAGGGTCGCTGCAAGCTGCTTCAATGGTAAGTTAAGAGAGGGTGGAGTGTCAGAGTCGCTGAGCCGTTGTCAGGTGGGGTCGTGTCATCCCAGGCGGTGCAGTGTCAGATCATCTTATTCTAACCTCATCAGCAACGCATGTAGCTGGGAGCACTGAGTGCAGTAAATCTGAGTGTCTTTTCCATAGGTGACTGTAACTTTCAAGAACTACTGTAGCAGCCTCTGGATCTCCTGTGTCGCTGTCTAGGTGTCTCCACTAATTTATAGAGGAGGAAGTTATTTACTGACACCCACACCAAAGAAAAATTGTACTGCCAGGTATCTCGTCATTCCGAAGGTTCTCTTACAGCAGTCTGCAAACACTTTTTGGGTCTAATTTTGTACAGCTAATCGTGCCTGTGCAACTTTATTATAGACAAAGCAAATATCCCAGTCTGACAGCTGATGACATTGCCAAACGTCTTGTCTGTCTTTTGTCAGCTGGACTCTGCCTATACAGTAATTAGGTACCCAGCTATTGTTGACAACTGAGTTATGTATTTCTCTGGCAGTGGTCAGGATCTTAAGAAAATCATTTATTTATTTAAAGAGATTTATCAGGAAAGACATACTGAGCTATAAAGCTTGTTCCAGATGTGTGTGTGTGTGTGTTGGGGTGAGGGTGGGGATAAGTACTTTAGGCACAGCAATACACAGTAAGTACTGACATAATAACAAGTTAAATTGATTACAGCATGAGTGTGAGGTACCAGACACTCGCAGGTTGTAATGTCAGGAACAGGACATGAGAGGAAGTGGTCATTAATCAGGAAGGGCTACAGGAAGGAACAACTGTAGAGTAAATGAGAGAGGGAAGAGAAGAGGGATAGAGAGGGAGGAAGAGAGGTGTTGGGATAGAAGAGAAGGAGGGAAGGATTAGGGATGGGAATAACAGGCATAGAAGTGTGGAGGGGACAAAGTGATGGGGATAGGATAAGGAGGAGGAGAAGAGTGCAGAAGGCAGCGGAGGAGGAGGAAGTGGATGCTAGAACAATGGGAATGAGATAAGTAGCAGAGGAGGGAGAGGAGGGAGGAGTAGAGATGGGAGAAGATGGTGTAGAGGTTGGAATACATTAGTAATAGGAAATGGGAGGTGGATAAGTGTTGGAGCTAGGGAGCAGGTAGGGTAGGGAAAAGAGAAAAGGAGGAGGCAGGACATTGGGCTATGGGCATTTGCAGGAGGGAGAAGTGTGGCTTGGAGTAGTGAGGAAAGAGGGCATTTGAGGAGGCAGAGCAAACTGTCAGGGGAAGAAAGTTTCAGATACTAGGAAAATGAAAGAGAAAGCATTCTGTCCAGCAAGATTTACGAGAGGGAACAATGGGAGTGATAATTTGAGTTATAGAGAGTAGGAGGAGGGAGGTATGGGAGAAAGCGAGCTGAGATAAGGGTGAAGTGAAGCCAGCCAGAATTCAGAAATGAAGGAGGGACAGTTGGTTAGACAGCTATCTACCAGGAGGGATGGAAGGCAGATTATAGAGAACAGTGGTGAAAAACCTTTTGGATTTGGGGAGACAAGCGAAATGGCAGAAGTAGAAGAGGGAGTACAGTCAGGCCAAAGGTTGACTTGGGGTGTAGCACAGTGGACAATGTCGCCATTCGTCAAGATGAAGAGGATCATCTTAGAGATGATACCATGGTGAGCAGCTATCGGAATGCTGCTTTTGTTCCTATAAAGGCACCAAGCATGGGGTGGAGTTTATTGTAAATGGTGTCTATGTGCTGAGAGAAGCCATGCTGCTGGTCAAGCCAGACCCCAGGATATTAAAATGAGTGCGTCATCAGTTTTACCCCCATCTAGGGTGTGGAAGGTGGGGTAGGAGGAGGTTAGAAAGCCTCTGCCTAGTGTCAAGTACATGAGACCATTTTCTTAGTATTTAGGAATAACTGATTTGACCTAAACCATTTCTAGGCAGAGTCAAAATCAAGTTGAAGCCTGGATGTTAAAGGACACTGTCAACCTGTTTTTCTTCATATTATTTCTAGTGTAAACCCACATTTTATGATTACCTACCTCTCTAAAGTTCACTGATGTTGCTGTTTGTTTTGTCTGTCTCCTTGTTTAGTAGAACTCAAATTCATGCTAATATATATTTATAAACAACCTTGTTTTGTTTACAGTCCTGGGTCTGTTCTTATTGCATACTTTCTGAGCATTAGAAACACACCCAAACAGTGCAGTCACTCATGAGGCAGTAGCCTCCTAAACTCCACTGTTCATGAGGGGCTGACTGTGTTGTAGTTGTTCCCAAATCCAGGAAAGATGCAGTTGGAGCTGATCAAGGAATTTAAACAAACCCGTGTTTAGTGGTAGCACCAAATGGTGGGAAGTCTGTTTTTCACTTTTTAAAGAAAAAAATAGTCAGAATCAAACTACCAACTTCATCAGCAATCTTTACAGAATGTTGGCAATTATAAAATGTGTTTTTTAAACTAGGGATGCTTTGAGACCTAAGGGGTTGACAGTGTTCCTTTAACTCTGAGGGACTGCAAACAGGACTGTGTCATCTGCATACATGTGGCTGGAAGCAGAGGAGCAGGGAGCAAGATTTCAGATGAGGACATTCAGTTCCACTTGAACCTTCTGGTTTCAGAAAAGGACCCTCTGACCAAACTAATTCCAGTGACTGAACCCTGATCCAGGCATTACAGTGGTGGCAGGATCAGGACAATCTAAGACAGGGAGTTGCTTTTGTCACTCAGTCTCATTCTCTAATCCTTGCCTCCCTGTTGGGGTGGGGATCCCACTTGGGGACCTGACCACCCAAGGTTGTGGTCTCCTAGGAATCTCTGCTTCACATCAATCTATTAGAACTCAGGCGGTGTTTCTAGCACTTCCAAGTCTGTTCAGAACAAAGTAGTTCAGATCAGGACAGACAATACCACCACAATGTGGTATATCAACAAACAAGGGGCACTCGGTCTCACGGCTTGTGCAGAGGCAATGAAGTTATGGTCTCTGGCCTATTCCTGAACACCTCTCTTACAGCAGTACACCTCCCAGGCAAGGACAATGTCCTGGCAGATGCTCTCAGCAGGATATCTCAGGGCCATCACGGAATGGTCCCTGGATCCCCTGGTTTTGAAGGTGATCTTCTCCAGATGGGGCCTCCACAGATGGATCTTTTGGAGCCCAGACAATACGTAACTTCCTCTCTTTTCTGCAGGCCCCAGTGTTGGGCTCAGTCCCCCTGGATGCTCTAGTTCTCAATTGGGAAGGGAAGTTCCTGTATGCTTCCCCCCTTCCCTCTCCTGTTCAAGGTGTTAGGCAAAATCAGGTCTCAACCCTGCAAGGTGATTCTGATTGCTCCAGATTGGGCCAGACAGTGCTGGTACCCTCTCTTGTTGTCCTTAGCAGTCCACCTTCCCTGTCTCTTCCAGGAATTACAACCTGTTAACATGTGCTCAGGGAGGGTTTGGTATCCAGATCTCAAATCTCTCAACATCAAGGCTTGGCTCTTGAAGAGTTAGAGTTGCTGATTTACCCTCTCTCAAGGTGTCCTGGATATCTTAAAGGCTTCTTGTAAGCTTCCACCAGACTGCCTACAACTCCAAGTGGAAAAGATTTTCTCTATGGTGCTCTGGGAAGCATATTTCTCAGAATCTGCTGGCCTGCACACAGTCCTTGACTATATGGTTCATCTTAATAGCTTGGGATTCAGACCAGCTACACAAGAGTGCACCTGCAGCTGTCTCTGCCTTCCTTTCCAGCAGGTAAACACTCTTCCCTTTCAGCTCATCCCGTATTTTCAAAATTTTTCAAGGGATTGCTTCATACCAATCCCTCCCTTCAGGACCCTGCCCCTGCTTGGGACCTTAATATTTTCTAAGTAGGTTCTGTCCCTCCTCCATGGAGGTACTGCTTGGTAGTCTGCAATATGTCAGAATACAGCAAGACTTAATGTTGTTTGAATAAAAAATTACTCACCTTAGTAATGTTTCTTCTAACAGTCTTGCTATATTCTGACCTCCCCCCGCCTCCCCTCTCAGAACCTTGGTTTTTGGGATGTGGGTGGACAGTAGCAGTGTTGGCACTCGGGAGGTGTCTCTACCCCTTCTTCTTCTCTCACACCTTTAGTTTGGGTGTGTGGGTGTTGTGTTTTGTTTATTTTTTGGGTTTCCTGACTTGAGTCTTTGTTTTGGGACAAAAAAATCTTATTATATTTAGTAGCCAGTTGGCTAGTGTAAGTTTACAGTTTCCACACAGGACACCGAGCGAGTATAGCTCGTAAAGATCTGACAGTTTGAGTTCAAACAGCAACAGACAGAGTCTCAACTGAGCTCAAGCTCAGCGTTCCATGCCTGGCATGGAAGATTAACTCTTTCATCTCTGGGTAGTTCAAGGTTGGACATCACTGCAACATGTCAGAAGACTCCAATGGAAGAAACAACATTACTAAAGTGAGTACTTTTTTCTTCCAGCTTAACTGGATTGAGGAAAGCAACTATGTGGCAGCATTCAGTTGTTATGCTGCAGTAGTGACATAACTAATGCAGCATAACAGCTGTGATGACATTACTACTGCAGCATAACAACTCAATCCATAACAACATTCTACAATACACTATAATTGTACAATACTGTATGAAATATATGTATGTTTGATTCTTTTGATTCTGATATGAAATTAACTCATGCAGTCTGTATAGGTACTTTCTTTTGTGAATGAATAAAATATATTTCTGATTAATTTTATGTTTCTGTATGATTTTCAAGCTGGAAATATATTTGTTTAATAAGTGCTATGTCACCTCCAGGAATAAATATACTGGGAGCGATTGTTTGTCCTTGTGACTTCTAGCACACAGGTGCATACGTTAAGCCTAGTCTACACATGATGTGTGGAGTTATATCTTAGTTAATATCTATCTCTTTGGTTCCCTATTATTTCTTAACTGTATTATGTATTAATCAGTCTTATGCCATATAAGGATACATGTGTGTACCAAAAATGTGGGTGGGAAGGAGTGCATATGATCTTGCAGACTGAAAATGTGAATCTTAAAACCACTACATACATCCCATTTCATATTAAATATATTAAGTTATTAACCTAGATCAACTTTTTTGAGAAAGACAGATTACTAAAATATAACTTGAAAGTTTTCAGTTTACAAAACAGATTGTGAACCAGAATTCTCTAAAATGCACCAAATCGACTCATTTTTTTGAAAATTTTTCCGGGGGAACATGCCCCCGGACCCCCCTAGCAAGGCTCAGTTTTCGGATTTGAATACAGTTCCTGTACTTCTTTTGAACCACTTTCATCACTGGGTAGATATGAATACAGCGCAGGTCTTCAAACAGGTATGGAATAGGCATAAGGGAGCAATACAGATGAGTATGAATAAATAGGCCATTGACAGAGTACAGGCTTCTGGCACATTCATAAGGTAGAAAAAATGGGCAGGCTGGATGGGCCTTACGGTCCTTATCTGTCGTCAACGTCAATATTTCTATTTCTTTTTTTTAACACTTTCTTTATGGAGTTTTTCATAAACACAGTAATAAAGTACATGTACATACTTTATCAGAGATGATAGGACAACAAGCAATAAATTGTATTATGTCAGAATTTGTACAAGACATACTTGTGTTATCATGCTTTGAGGATGCAACAAACTACCTTTAGAATACTGAATGGATCATACAAATAGGCTGCATGCCATCAAGGACCACGACCATTAAAGGATACTATTATAATTACCAAAATATGTACAATAGCATTAAACTATTAAGGTCATGTATGGTATTGAAATGTGTTCAATAGGTTATATAGGATACTGGCCTCCATCACAAACTGCTCTGTAAATCACACCTGAGTGAAGCAGTTCAGGTTTTAGCTAGTTGCGACTGAATGGAGTACTGGTGGTGGCGTTGAACAGAGGGCATGATAGCTTGGCTTCTGGTGCAGAGACAGGGCTTTTCTTGGCTCTGTACCATTGAAAGGCTCCTCTATGGTGCGTGATCTGGGCGTTATTCTTGACAGTGGCCTGATGCGAGTTTCGGGTGTCGTCCGTTGTCCATACCAGTTTTTTATCATCTGAGGAATATCACCAGGATAAAGCCCCTAGTTCCGCGCTGGACCTCCCCTACCGTGGTGTATGCCTTCGTGATATCAGGCTTGACTACTGTAATGCGCTCTATCTCGGGGTCTCTGGTGGTACCCTGCACCGGCTGCAGCTGGTGCAGAACACGGCGGCTAGGCTGTTGACAGGACAGCCTAAGTATTGTCACATCACTCTGGTGCTGCATCAACTGCACTGGCTGCCGGTCAGGTGGAGGGTCCTCTTTAAGGTGGGCTTGCTCACCTTTAAGGCCCTACATGGCCTGGGCCCTGGTTACCTGAAGGACCTTCCTACACCTGCTGTTTCAGTCTGCTCCCTCTGCTCCTCCTCTGGGGGCCTCCTTGCGATTCCCAGGATGAGGCTAAAACAACAGGTGACAGAGGATTTAGTGTCACTGCCCCGTCCTGTGAAATTCGCTTCTCCAGTTGTTAGAGAGCCCCTTCTGTTGAGGTATTCAAAGCCCACCTCAAGGCCTTCTTGTATAATCAGGCCTTCCTGGACTGTGCTTTATAGCCTTACCCTGATTCTTGAATTTTATGCCTTAACTGGTCCTTGGCTATCTTTGAGTTTAGCAGCTGTTGTCGAGGGTAGTATTTATAAATGTTATAATAATTGCTGTAATATTGTATATTTATGTCCAATAGTGTGTTGTTCGTGTATTTATTATAATTTCAAGTTTTAAATGAAATTTTAATATGTTCGGCGCCCAGAGCCTCTGGGATGGGCATCTTTTTAAATAAAATTTGCCTTGCCTTGCAAGTACCTAGTGACATATAGGGTTAAGAACAGCCCAGACCACCAACCCAAAAGAACCCATCAAATACTAAAAACAAGCGAACCCAGTGGGTTCAGTATTATGGTTAAGACAATAACTGCCAGTAACATTTGATCTGTTTAAGGCCAATAGCCGGTAAATGTTTGAACATTAAACTTTGTCAGAAAAGTCGGAGAGCCTCTGTAACACAACTGTCTCTTTGAGCAAGTGGTGCCATGAGGTATGATGGCCACATATTAGAGTTCAACCATCTTGCTTGAACAACCTTCTCACCACAAGAAGTGTACTGAATAAGTAAACCCTCAGCCAAATAAAGACAACAGTTGTAAGATGAGCACTACTGAGTCCCTCAGAAAGCACCGTTCAGTTGCACTGGTAAATCCAATTAACAAGTACTTGTGGTTGAGATAAAATAGGAGGAGGAGGATGTTCCATTCTGTGCTGAGCCAGAAGCAATATGTCCAAGGAACATGCCTCAGGTGTCTGTGCTATCTTTGGATGGGACCTTCTCTTCTAAGTCATATCTCTTGGGTATGAGCGTGTCCACTAGTTTATTGGTGTCTTCTGGTGAATTAAAGAGGTACATCTGCCCTCCCACCTCCCCTTTCAGTCAAGCCGGGTGTAGCAGTGATTGGACTTTAAGTTCTTTGAGTCTGGTTTTAACTCCGTCACAGTCCTTCCTTCGATTACGGACAGAGAATCTATCTGAGGTCAGGAAATAAGTGCACTGCCGTCTACCCTGCCATTACGTCTTGGACTCTACTGGCTGCATTCAGTAAGTGAATCCTCATGCTAGTCCATAGAACTTAGAACAGTTCAGGTTGTTGTAGGTTTGCTGGGGCTCTACAGAGGTTAACCTGATAAGCCGATCAGGAGTTCTGAGGGCTAGTGTGGCGCCTCCCCCACTCCACCCCTGAATCCAAGCTTCACAGGCGATCAGGAGGTCACGAGGGCTAGTAGCAGCGGCGCCCTCCTCACTTCCACCCCCGAATCCAAGCTTCACAGGTACGAAAACCACAGGAACCACCGCATGCTGTGCTGTTTCCATCTAAGACTTTGCTCTGCTACTGCAGTTTGAATATTGGCAGCATTTTACAGTCACGCAGATGTGGAGATAGTCTCCTGCAGGGCTTTTAACTGCATGTTCTGGTATTTCGACTAAACTGAGTGGTGCCTTAAGACCTGCTCTGGCACATTTGTATAATATTTCCTGATGTTTCTGCAAAAACGGAGGGTGCTTTAAGTCCTACTCTATTTAAATACTTGACTTTCATTTTAACATTATACTGACTGGTGCTTTAAGTCTTTTAAGGCTTCTTATTTCTCAACCGGAGCCCTTGTGAAGCACCATAGCAGCAGTAACTATATAGCCTAAAGTGTGAAACTTGCCTAAGTGTCCGGTGCTTATGATTGGGCTCCCTGAGGGCTTCTCCTGTAAAGCAACCTTTGATTTCACAATTTGGAGTGTTGCGACTGCCCCACAGTGAGCACCCTTAGCAGCAGTAACTTGCTCATTGAACTAGTCTGTTTTCTCAGTTTGGAGTGAGAGCAATTGTTAGTGGCTAACCAAATTTTATTTCCTGTGCTTTTTGTGAGCCATGCTACACTAGATCTTAATAATACCTCACTTTAAAGCTTGACCAATTGCACGCTCCCTGCTGTACCCCCTCCCCTTTGTTCACCAACAATGATTGCATATAACTCCTTACCTGTCTTGCTTTCTCCACAGACGATCAGGAGGTCGTGAGGGCTAGTGGCAACGGCACCTCCCCACCCCACCCCGAATCCAAGCTTCACAGGTACGGGAAAAACCACAGGGAACCACCGCATGTGCTGTGCTGCTTCCATCTAAGACTTTGTTCTGCTACTGCAGTTTGGCCCCGCAGATGCATGGCGTCGGCTCCCCACCACCCCCACCACCACCCTTGGTGAGCACTGCCTTTATCCACCACCCTTGGTGAGCACTGCCTTTTATAGGGAGCTTTAACCAATCAGCCAAGTTCTCCATTAGCAGCTTATATTGTTCTACCACTAGAGGCTGCTCTACTGCTCGTACTCCTGTTTCACTGCCCACCCCTGAGCTTTCAACTTGTAGTGACAGGATGTTTACTATAATCCTGCTGCTTTGCCATTTGCTCCCCTGGCCCAATTCCCTCCCTGTCATATCCTGTTGCCCCCACCCCTCCTCTGCAGTTGGCATGAGTCTGAATGCTGGCAGCTAGTTATATTTTGAGTAAACCTGAGCCCCCATGACCCTGTTATGGGAGATTGGCAGACTACTTACAGTCCACTTTCTCACTATGACTGCCTGTCTAGTCACTCTACACTGGCTGCTCCCCCGGGGCTGTCCTGACTCAGAAACCTCAACCTGTAACACCGTCGGCCTCCCTAGACTTTCACTACTTCCTTCAGGCCTACCTTAAGGCCCATGCACTACCCATCCCGACCGTCAGCACCACTATACCACATACCCTGTTAGCTTTCTCTGTTAAGAGGAAGTGTTATTGGTACCCCTCTTCAAGGTTCCTGCTTCTCTTCCTCCTCCTCCTATTGGGAAATATTCATCCTAATCCTGGACCACCAAATGGCCTGGCCTCCCCAACGTACTCAGGGTCAGCTGCATTGCTTCTCTCAATATTTGTAGCATCCTAAAAAAGTGGGGCTCCTTCCAGGGTTGGGTACTACAGCACCAACCAGATGTCATAGCAGTGTGTGAAACCTGGCTCACCCCTCGGACCCCGGATTCCGCTGTATCACTGCCTGGGTTTATCCTTTACCGTGCTGATCGACATGGTAAGCGAGGGGGTGGTTGTGCCCTCTACACTAAGGATACCTTACAAGGTCACCTACTCCATTCCCTCAACTGGGGCTGGCACACAGGCCTAACTGTCAAATTGGCACTGGGAAGAGCCCAAAACCCTTTATACATAACAACAGTATACATTCCCCCAAGGGACCAAAAATCAGCTTTCCAAGCATCACTGTCACATCTGGACACACTACCATCACAGTCGGAACTACTAGTACTTGGTGATTTTAATATCAGCTGGCTAAGTAAGGATGCCACCCCACACATTGATCTTACCACAGCCCAAGACCTAACTCAACTGGTCACTTCCCCCACTCGTTTGGATCTGTGTACTGGCTCCTCCTCCCTATTGGACCTCATCTTCTCCAATCGCCCGGGCAAGATCACCAATGTTTCCATCCTGCCAAATGCCCTCAGTGACCACTCCCCAGTTAGCTGCTCTTGCAAAATCCCTAGGTCCCCTCCCAAAATAATTGTGCAACGTAAACTTGGTCCTGGTAAATTGGCACAACTAAAAGCACACCTCAGGGTCATGGATTGGTCCCTCATTTTGAACACGGTTAACGTTGACAGTGCCCTGGACCTATTTACCCGGTCCTTCAATAATATATGTGACCTCTATGCACCTTTCACGAAAAGAATGGTTAAAGGCAATCACGTACCCTGGTTCACCGAGCGGCTCAAGACTTTAATGTGAACCAGAGACTCACTATGGCAGCTCTCCTTTGAATCCGGCCTCCCCCTTGATAGACAGAATTATAGAATGGCATGGAACAAGTGCACTTGGGACATTCGCAGGGCAAAAGCGGATTACTATAAATCCACCCTAACCTCGTCCTGGGGCTCCAGCCACAAGTTTTGGAACAACATTAAGGAAATTTGTGGTAAGGTCCCCAACTTGGTCCCCTCCCAAGTCATGTCAAATGGGTCCTTGACCTCTGACCCTACACACATTGCTGCAGTCTTCAGTGATGCCTTCTCCAACCTTAGCCATGTTCTCCCCTAAGCTATGATCCACCAGCTCCCTAGCACACCGCACCTCACCCATATGCCCCATTTTACTTCCGCTGCATCTCTCTCTAAGTCAAGCTGAACCAGCACCTTACCGCTGCCCTTAGTCATGCCTCCTCCACTCCCGACTCCCTTGATCTCAGAATTCTTGGCTCTCCCTTAAGGAAGTCCTTGCTCCTCTCACCTACATTCTAAACCTCTCCCTATCACTAGTAAATTCCCTACCATTTGGAAATCCGCCTCTATCACGCCATATTTAAAGGGGTGACGCTCCTCTGCTACAATTACCACCCTATCTCCATACTTCTCCACCTCTCCAAGGCCTTAGAGATGATAGTTTCGGATTAGCTCACTGACCACCTCAATATGACCTACTCTGCAAACAACAACATGGTTTCCGTAAAGGTCACAGCACGACTATGGCCTTGCTTGAGCTAACATCACACATCCATTCTGCATTGGATAAAGGCTACATCACAGGTGCGGTCTTCATTGACCTCACTAAGGCCTTTGATACCGTCCACCATTCACTTCTCCAAACCTCCTTGCTCAACCTGGGTCTCTCACAGGATGCTGTGGGATGGTTTGCAGACTATCTTACCAACCGGACCCTTCAAGTTAAAATTGGCAATACACTATCCTCCAAATCTCCTGTCCTCTCAGGGGTACCACAAGGGTCCATTTTGGGTCTCCTCCTTTTCAGCCTCTTCCTAAACTCCCTCCCGCATCCTGTACCTCCATCATATTACTCTATGCAGATGATGCTGTCATCTTCTCCTCCAGCCCAGACCCCCTCAACTCCACCCACCTCCAGTCCTCCTTCAATGTTGTTGAAAGCTGGTTCACCTCCTGCGCCTTATTATTAACTATAAAAACCAAAAGGTATGCTCTTAGCACATCCACTAGAACTCAGGAAAGGGCTTTTCCTCAAATACTATCAGCGTCCTTGACCCCCCTGGAATTTGTGCACACATTTAAATACCTGGGCATCACTTTGTACATTGGCCTCACCTATCATGAGCATA
Organism: Neoceratodus forsteri; assembly: GCA_016271365.2. NCBI lineage: Eukaryota > Metazoa > Chordata > Ceratodontiformes > Ceratodontidae > Neoceratodus > Neoceratodus forsteri. The sequence continues at coordinate 19,033,571 of JADMNL010000039.1, read as the reverse complement.
TACATAAATTATCCAAGGCCCTAAACATTAGGCTAGGGCTTTTGCACCGCTATAAACATTGCCTTACCCTGGAGGCCCTTAAACTTGCTATCTCCTCCTCGGTTCTCTCCCTTCTTGACTATGGCCTTCTGACTTTTGGAGGGGCAAGCCCCACAGCCCTTGATAGTCTTAGACTTGTGCTAAGCAAGGCCTGTCATCTTATATTAGGATGTGACAGACTCACCCATACCTGTGTGCTATATAAGGACACTAATTGGCTTAACCTTGATAACAGAATCAAATTCCACACTTGTGTCTTAGCTAAAAAAATAACTCTTGGCCTCTCCCCCGCATCACTCACCTTCTTAATCACCTTGGACTCTAAAGTTAAGCATACCCGTAGCTCAGATACCCTTTGTTTCTCCATCCCTCCCTGTCACACAACTCAATTCCAAAGATCCTTTTGCTACAGGGCACCCTTGTGGATGAATAACTTACCCTCCTCCTTGTGTCTAGATCAAAGAATTGGTCACTTCAAAACGCACCTTAGGGCCCATCTTCGCTCCTCAAGTGACTGTGACTGCATATGAACTGGTGCTCCTGTCCCTCTATTACTGACAATGGCCTCTGGCTTGCCTCTGCATACTGCTCTCAGCTCCACTAACTCAGGAATGTTAAGTTTCCAGTCTCTTTTTAACTGTCTCAAACTGCACTAGATCCTGAATGTTAGCCTAGCATTCCTGTTGTAACTTAACCTTACTCTGTAATAATCACTGTATTTGTATTCGTAATAACTGTATTTGTGTAACTGATTTGTTATACAGTATGTGACGTGGAACCTTTGTAAAGGAGTCTATGACTCAAAGGTATTTCTGATTCTTCTGAAATTAAAAAAGAAAAAGCCTGGTCAATGAAACCTGTGGCAGGTGCGGGATCTAAATGGAGTGCTTGTAGAGCCAGGATTCTATATACACCAACAGTTCTGTACCCTCCTGATCCTCCAGTAGGCTGAGTAGACACAGGTTGCATTCTGCAGGCTAAGCTCAGCTGTTTCCAGGCATTTCTCAGGATGACCGCCTCAGTGATTACCTGGTAGTCAGTGCTTGGGCTTTCTTTGACTGTGCTGCGCAACATCTGACATGTCGGAACACTGTAAAATGGATAGTTCAGCCTTTTGCATCCATGTGCCAAAGTTCTCAAAGCATTTTCTGTTGCCTGGAAAATCTTACTCTTCACTTGTAGTGAGTTTTGATGTCAGCGATGTCTGTGGTTTGAGGCCTGGTCTCCCACCAAAGGATCTTGCTTGCTGGTGCCAGCCACTGACTGTTTTGGCTTAAAAGTAATTTTGAGCCTGACAAGCATTCGAGGCTCTACCATTGTGTTGACCAGTAGTCAGTCCAATGATCTTTGCAGTGAAATTTGCTACAGAATAACTTTACTTATTTCAAAAGCTTCACCAGGAAAGACATACTGAGCTGCTAACAACTTGTTTCCAGATGCATCCAGGAGGAAGGGGGATGTGGAAAGTGTTATACAGCAAATACAATATAACATAATAATAAAAAAAAATTTGAAGGCAAACAGTAAAAGTGCATTAGGTACAGTTGAGATAATATAGGCAAGAGCACAACTCTTTAAGTACAGAAGAGTGAATAGGAACAAGGGAAAACAGCCAGCCAGAGAAAACTACCGGGGGGGATGACATTATTCACTAATACTCACTAAGTATAAGATGGGAAAAGAAGTGAACCCTATGGTGGTACAGGTATTGAGGGCCTGGAAAGTGTTGAAGAAGAAAGGATGGACACAAGGGAAAGAGACACTTTTGTTGCCGGTAGCGGGGAATCCCTGTTTTTGCCAGGAATGGAGGATATTGGATTTGGGAAGTGGGAGCGAAAGGGAATAGGTAGCCTGGGGCATTTATTGGTGAATGGGCAGTTCTGCTCGTTGCAGGAGTTGCAAGAAGTGGTAGGAAGAGATAAGAGGGATAGGTTCCGGTACCTCCAGACCAGAGCATATATGGGAAGTTTGAGAAAAGAAAACAAAAGGGTGTATGAGGTGGACCCTGTAGAGGGGATGATATATGCGGCTACAAAGCAGGAAAAGGGGTTTATAGGTAGAGCTGCTAAGAGAGGGAAGGCTATATTACCAGACAGGACAATAAGGACTAGGAAATTATGGGAGAGACCTTGGGAGGGAGATATTGAACCAGAACTGGATATTATTGCTACAAATGCACTCTGGAATAAAGATATACAACAAATATAAGGAGGCTTACTTTAAGTTTATACATAGAGTATACCTAACACCAGTATTAGTACATAAGGTAATATCCTGAAGTGTCACCCTTATGTGGAAGGTGTGGCCTGAAAGAGGAACGTATGTACACTGCTTCTGGGAATGCCCGATATTGCAGAGATATTGGATGGAAATAGTGGACAGAGTGGAGGAAATAGCCAGAAGGGAGTTGCCAATGGACCCTCTAGGATGTCTATTTGGAGTGGAGAATGGGGAGGAGGAAGTATGGGGTACCGCTTCCCAGGTGGATTAGGGTACTGTTTATCTTGGCTTGACATGGGATCCAGAATATGTGAATTTCGCAGATAGCACCAACAGTGCAATGGTGGAGGAGGATGGTGTTACAGATGCTGGGACTGGAGGGCTGACGTATGTGATGGGAGGAAGGGAAGAGGGATTTGAGAGGCACTGGGCCCCGTTCTTGGCCTCTTTGATGGAGGAGGAAAGCTGGATGTTATGGGAGGGTACAGGAGGATAGGAAAGAAAAAAGACAGTGAAGAAAGGTTTGTGTAAGTAGCAAAGATGAAGAGGGGGAAGGTGAGGGTAAATAGTATGGGAAAGAAGGCTAAGAGAGTGGATGGAAGTGACTGATAGAAGAAGTGTGGAAAGAGTGGATGGAGCTGAAGAGTGAAGGGAACAGGATGGAGAAGAATGGTTGCACTCTGTTTTTGTTCTGTTTTGTGTTGATTTGCTTTGACTTGTTTTGAGTTGATCTGATTGGATTTTATATAACCCTATTTTATTTAATAATATATTATTAGATATAATTTTAAACCAGTATAATCTAAATGTAATGCAAACCTGTAGAAATCAACTGAAAGACTGGGTGGAATGAGGTGAAGTGACTGATATCTGCGGGATATAATGGTGGTAACTGGATGTGAAAGTTATGATGTGACTGTATGTTAGTAGCTTATTGGAAAAACAAATAAAATATTACACAAAAAAAAAAGATTCACTAAAATAAGGCTTAGGAGCAGAGGGCAAAGCCCATGTAGAGTTCTCACCAGTCACCTGTAGTATACTAAAGAATGTTCTATTGCCATGTATTTGTCTAATCTACTTTTAAATACTTCTTTAGATTCACTAATAACTACTGATGTAGGTAATGATTTCCATGGGTTTATTACTCTTTGGGGAAAAAAAAGTTTGCCCTTTTTTTTTTTGATTGGGTGTTTTTTTCTATTCAACTGTAGTGGATGCCCTCTTGTGTTGATATTAACTTGTTGAAACTCAAGATCTGTGTTTTCCATTAGGTATTGGTCGTTAATTATTTCCCAAGTCAACATGAGATGATCTCTCATTTTCCTACTTTTTAATGCCATTAAATCAAAAAGGTTCAACCTATTCTCATAGCTCAGGTCTCTTGCACTTTGTATATATTTTGTTATTTTTCTTTGTATTTTTTCAATACGTGCTAGATCTTTTTTTTTATACGGGTTCTACAGTTGTGTTGCATAGTCCAATAGTGGAGTTATGTAGGCTCTAGAAACTGGTAGTATAATTAATTTTACTTTAGATTTTATATTTCTTCTGATCGACCACCAAACTTTATTTGGTTTAGTTACATTTTCTGTTATTTGATTGTCGAATTCGAAATTATCGGATATTATGACTCCCAGATCTTTTCAGTTTTGATTTATTTAGTTGGTGACCATTGAGGAAATATGTATGTTTGATTTTTGGTCCAAAATACATTATGCTGCATTTGTTGATATTAAAATATAGGCCCCATCTGTTGGACCATGCATTTAATTTATCTAGATAGTTTCAATTTTGTTTCTATGGTATTACTATATACTCCACCAATTTTGCAGTCGTCTGCATATTTTGTAATCCAACTATTAATGTTGCTTCCCAACGTGAGGTAGATTTGTGGGAAAGATATTTTTTATATAATCTTTTTTTCTTGGTTATTCATTTTAGTATTTTGTAATTTAACCATTTTGGCTTTATTCTGGTATTCTTATGCTTAGTTAATTGTGATATACATACATTTGCAGTATCTAACACTTTGTTCTTGAAAATTTGCCACGTTTTCAGTATTTAGAGCATTAAATTGTTCAGTCCAATCAACTTTTGATAGAATTTCATCAATTTTATTTGAATCTGCTTTGTTGTAATTGTAGATCTTAATAACATTTTTTGACACTTCATTCTCAAAGGCAACTTCAAATTTGATTATGTTATAATCACCATTGGCAAGTGGCAAAGTTACTTTACAATTTATTATATCTATATTTTCTGATCCCAAAATTATGTCAAAGATGTTTTGACCTCGAGTTGGAATGAGGACATGTTGTTTTATTAATTCATTGCAAAGATTCATAAAACTTTCTGAAAGTCTATATGTAGCTGACTTGACCCAATCTATGTCTCTGAAATTTAAGTCACCCATAAATATAATTTCACCCATGTCGGCTGCATTTTCTAATTAATTCATGGTTTCTTCTGTAACTTCTTCAGTGGAGTTTGGGGGTCAGTAACATAATCCTATGATAGTTTTGCCTAATTTTCCTCTACCCATTCATATCCAAATGGTTTCTGTAAGTGAGGAATTTTAAATACTTTTAGTAATATCTATAGGAAACATATTGAAATTTATGCCTAATGCCAAACCACCTCCTTTTTTATTGTTTCTTGTGTGATAATAAAGTTCATAATTAGGGATATGCCTACCCCAGGCATCTGTATTCGACTACCAGCTTTCAGTTATGGCCATTATATCAGATTGATATGTATTACAGTATGCTAATAATTCATCAATTTTATTAGACTTTGAGCGTTTAATAATAGTCCTTTTAATTTCTTTATTTTATGGTTTTTGTCTATTTTTATCTTGTGCGTTAATGATTTTTAAAGGTTGTATAATGGCAGAAAGACTGTTTATTTCCCCCAAAGTGTCTAGTTTAAATCTAGACAGGCAAATGTAGTTGGAAAGTAGGAAAGTAGGAACTAAGCTGAACAGCTCCCTTTTTATTCAAGTCCATCTCTTGCAAATAAAGCTTTGTTACTGTAACATGCATCCCAGTGATCAATGAATAAAATCCCTTCACGTTTATTCTCTGTATGGTTTGATTTTTTCTGGTAGTGCACGTGGCATTGGTAGAATACCAGAGATAGCAATTTTACCTCTTTTAGCTTTTATTTTTTGCGCTAATTCAATTAATTCATAACATATGTCCTTCTTGTGAGTTCGTCCTACGTTGTTAGTTCCTACGTGAATGATAATATTTGTATTTTCCTTGATGTTAAGTGTATCTATTCTTTCAGAAACATTCTCTATTTGTGCTCCTGGTAAGCAAATGACATTACTATTTAACTTATTGTCCTGGGGTATGTGAGAATCAATGTAGCAGACTATAGAGTCACCGATTACTTTATAATGTATTTTAACTTCAAGAAAATTTTCAATTTCATTATTTTCAGTACAGTCCTGATGTTCTAATGAAGAAAATCTATTCAATGTCCTAATGGCAGGGCTTTGTGAAGTGTCACATGATAGTCTTGGTCCTAAGTTAGGAGGATTGAATGATTCTGCTCTACGACCTTTTTAAAATTTTCTCTTTTGTACTGTCTCCCAATCAGTAAGATTTGGGAAATCATTTTCTGGTTCTCTTGTACGTTTTTCATTTCTTACATTATTACAGGTATTTAAAACTGGAATATTGTTTTCAGAGAATACAGGTTTTTGTTCCTTGGGAGGTTCCAAATGGGATAGGGTCTGTATTTCAGAAGGTATATTTCTAATCGTCATCCATAAAGATTTCTAATTCCTGATTTCATTAGTTGTATTAAGAGCCGTTGTTAATTTTTTCACTTCATTTCTAAGTTGGTTTATTGTTACACAGTTAAAACAAGATACCTCGGAGAGTGTCCTGTCGTTGAATTGTTTATTGCTGCCATACAGTTACAAACATCACAATTTAGAACAGTGTCTCCATTGCTTAATTTCAGATTCTTATATGTTATCACTGTATTTTCCATCTTTGAGTTAAAAAATTGAAGCTCCGGGGTAATATAAATTACTCTGTTAGTATGATTGTATCTATATGCAGCTACTTTTTGGATGCAGCAAATACAAATATCTTAGACTCAGATACTACTGTCTAACAAAATGAGAAACAACTTGAATTACCTGGTTTCACTATCTCATCTACCATTATGTTATTATAGAGGAAGAAGGCCATAGACAGTTGCAGGAGGGAGTAGAAAAATCATGAAGAAAAGACTTATAAGAGGAAGCAGAAGAAGCAGAGTGATTTGAAAGGGGAAGAGAGGACCAGAGTTTAGGAAAGCAATAAGAGAAAGCAGATGACCAACAGAAGATTTTCTAGAAGATATAAAGAGGGAATGAGAAGTATTATTGCAGAATGGGTAGCAGGATGTAGGGGGAGAGAATAAGAGGGATGAAAGGTGGGAGGGAAAGGAACCAAACCAGAATTTAGATATAAAGGTGGCACAATGGGAAAGGCACCTGACATCAAGAGGGGAGAGAATGGGCAGAGTACAGTGAGCAGTGGTGGGTACGAGGGCAGCAATCTAAAGCAGAAAGAGTGGAAGACAGGGGCCAGCCTGGCAAAGGAGAATTTGGGAGCTCCACTATAGACAATGTCACCATAATCAAAAATAGGGAGAATCATCTTTTTTTTTTTAATTTATATTTATTGGTATTACAATAGATATACAGTAAAACATCTGGAGTCAGTACATAAGGATTAAAAGAACATATTCCAAAGGAGGGTGCCATCCCTCCTAATACATGTAGGTTAAATAGATAATCGTATTGCTTCAATTAGATATGTCTCTGGGGAGGAATCAGTAAATAAAACATAAACTAGAGATAAAGATTAGACATTGAGCGCTGTTATAAGAGCCTATGAGCTGCATGATATTAAAGTCCATAAATAAGTCCAGGGGTATTTTGATCTCTGTTTCCTTTGCAAATAAATGAGTGAATTATTTTTTTTTTTAAACTTTCTTTATTTATAACATTTCTTAATCAGAATACATTCAAGATACATTCAGTCTTCTGATATAAATGGTTACAAAGGCAATTTCATAGACAGATTCATACAGTTCTTCATCTACTCCAGTATATCACTCGGGGTGGTGGATATCTGATCAGTTATCTGATTATTTACTTGATGAGGGTCATTCAATCTGTATATGGCTTCTGATAGCTATTTTTTTTTTATTCCTGAGGTCAGGAGACCCAAAAAGAACTAGAGTCTTCATTCCCCCCTTCCTTCAGAAAATTCATGAAGGCAACAGGAATTCTATAACAGAGACGGCCCTCTTAAAAAAAAAAAAGAAAAAAAAAAGGGGGGGGGGATCATTTACTATGGAACAAAATCAGGTCTATCCCCTGCCATGTATAAGACCCAACGTCTCCACAGTATTTCAAATTGAGGCAATCTTTTATTCAAAGAAGCCATCAATGCCTCCATTCTATATATGTTTATCATAATTTTCTGCCATTTGTTTATGGTGACAGGGAGGTGAGACTTCCAGTTCTTGGTTATAAACTTCGGCGGCTAAGAATGCTATTTTCAGAAACCTGGTGGTGAGTGGGTCCCCAAACCCCCCTGGGACTTCCAAGAACAAGAAACAAGTGGGTGATATTGTTATATCTGGTGCAATTAATATTCCCAGGACTTGTTGCAGCTCCAGCAAGAAAGTAGACAGTACTGGGCAGCTCCACAGCATATGGAAATATGTTGCCTGTGTCTGTCCACACCCCCTCCAACAATCTGCCTTATTGTCAGCTAAAGGCTGCCCTAAAATTTTTGGCGAGTGAAAATACCTGGAGAAAATATTCCAGGAAAAATCCTGCCAGCTGACAGCTGAAAGACCCCAATGTATTGTAGAGTGGGCCCTAGTCCAAACTTCCTCTGGGATTTGATTCCCCAGGTCCCTTTCCCAGGCTCTCTTTATGGAATCTGTAGTGTCCCCCTTCCAGGCTAATAAATCCCTACATAGACTGGAAATAATGTGGGTCCTGATAGGTGCTCTCTCTCTGTCGCTTTTTTAAAAGTAAGGGCAATCTGGGGGGGAGATATCGACCCCCAGCTAAACTCTGACATAAGCTTCTTTGCTGAGTTCCTAACTTGAAAGTATCTAAATCTATCTTGCCAGGGGATGTCATATCTGTGTACTAGAGCCTCAAAGGGGACAATCCCTCCTCCTTTTATAAAATGCCAGATTAAATGCAGGCCTCTTGCCTCCCATCTCTTGAACCCACCGTCCCAAATCCCTGGTGAAAAAGAGTCCAGATATAGAACAGAGAAAAGAAGGAATTTCCAATTCTTAGCCCTTTTGTCATTTAAGATGTTAGACAACGTCTCAAGTGTAAATGCTGTAAAGGGATTTTTCTGTTGGCCCAGGAGAGGTTTTTTCCCCCATCTGAGCAGTAAGTTATTTAGGTTGGAAAGAGTTCCATCCATAAGTTCCACATTTTTCCATTTGGAGATGTACAGATTGTCCATCCAATACAAAGCCGTTCTCAGTTGTGACGATGATAATAAAGCTTAAAGTTAGGTAATGAGAGACTCCAGCTTTTTTCGCGATTTGGAGAACTGAGAGCCGGATCCTGGGCTTGTGTGGGCCCCAAAGAAACCGAGAGACCACCCTGTTTAATAGGTTAAAATATGAATCTGGAACCTTGACCGGGATTGTTTGTACCAGATACAAGAGTTTGGGGAGAATTATCATTTTTATGGCCTCCACTCTCTGGGTCAAGGGAATAGGGATAGACAACCAGAGTTCCAATTCTGTCCAGATATTTACTAAAATTGGAGAGAAGTTAAGCGAAAATAAATTGTCGAACTGAAATCCCAGCCGTACTCCCAGATATTTAAAATTGCTCAGGTTCCATTTAAAGGGAAACCTCTGCTTAATACGATCAGATGGCTCATAGTGCTTTTTTAAAACCTCTGTCTTAGATAAGTTTAACTTGTAGCCGGCCAAGAGGCTGAATTCTGTTAAGGCATCCCACAGCTTTTCTAGGGATTGCTCCAGATCCCTGAGATAAATCAAGAGATCGTCTGCATACAGGACTAGTTTATGAGTCTCCCCTCCCAACTCCCATCCCCAGATCCCCTCCTCCTGCCTCAACGCTTGAGCTAACAGTTCAAGATACAGCACAAAAAGAAGGGGAGAGAGGGGGCAACCTTGCCTGGTGCCTCGCTGTAAGGGTATTGGGTGGGAGACACTGCCATTTATTTTTATGTATGCCCTTGGCTTAGTGTAGATCTTGGATATGATCTCTACAAAGGCTTCTGAGAACCCAAATCTGCTAAGGCCAACTTCAAAAAATTCCATGCCACCCGGTCGAAGGCCTTCTCTGCATCCAAACTCAAAATCATGCAGGAGGCCTCCGACCGAGCGGCATGGTGCATTACATATAGAGTTCTTTTAATATTGTCTTGTGTTTGCCTGCCTGGGATGAATCCTGTCTGGTCATAGTTAACCAATTTGGGCAGAATCTCCTCTAATCGCTTTGCAAGAATTGAAGCATATAGTTTAAAATCAATATTTAATTCTGATATAGGGCAATAGGACCCACAATGAGTTGTGTCTCTCCCAGGCTTGGGGATACTCAAAATGACTGCGTAATTCCAAGTATCTGGCAGGTCTCCTCCCATTTGTGCCAATCTGCAGGCTCTCATTAGTGGGTTACTTATTTCTTTTCTAAAGAATTTAAAGAATTCAGGCGTATCCATCTGGGCCAGGTGATTTCTTTGTTTTTAATCTCCTAATTTCAGCCTCTAGTTCTGTTGGAGATATGGGGGTGTCCAGAGAATCTCTATGTTCCTGGGTCAATTCTGGGAGCCTTAGTTTCTTTAGGTAGTCTTTGATTGGTTCACTTCCCGGGGAATGATCTGAGCTGTATAGATTTATATAAAAATCTCTGAAGCCTGAGAGAATTTTCTCCGAGGACTTCACGAGATTTCCTGACTTGGGGTCCCTAATTTGCATAATTGTGTTTTCCGCAGTCTGTCATCTGAGTCTGTGAGCCAGAAGGCAGGAAGCCCTGGGGCCCGATTCGTAATATCTCTGTCTTAGACGTTGTAATGCCTGCTCTGTTCTAATGTCAATAATCCCCTGTATCTGTTGTCTAATCTTCAGTATTTCTGGTTGTACCGAGGCCATTCCCACTGCCGCCTGATCTAACAGGTTGTGAAGCTGCCCCTGGAGTTGCTCCATTTTTTTATTTTGTTGTCGTTTAAAGTATGTGGCATATTTAATACAATCCCCCCTGAACACCGTCTTGATAGTGTCCCACAGTACGGTATCGGGGATTTCCGTAGACTCATTGTCCTTCAGGATTTGTGATATTCTGCTCTTGGCCATGTCTGTAAAATCTTTTAGATTCAGAAGGTAGTTGTTGAATTTCCAGAGAGACTGTCCCCTTTTAACTTCCCATTTTAGGACCATAGTCACCTGGGCATGGTCCGATAGGACTGATGAGATGTGCTTGCACTCCAGGATCTGATCCTGGTGCTCGCCTGAGACTAATATATAGTCGATCCTAGCATAAGAACCATGTGGGAAAGAATACTGGATGTATTCCCTTTTATTTACATTCTGGTGTCTCCAAGCGTCTAACCAAAATGCACCCCTCAAGTGCCTCCTGATTAACTTGCCCACCGGAGTCTGCCTAAAGGTCTGCTTTCTAGAGGTGTCTCTTGGGTCCCAAGTCTGATTCAAGTCTCCACCCACCACCAGTGCTCCTACATGATATTCAGAAATTTTACGAAGTAGGGGACTAATAATCTCCTTTGTGGAACCTGGTGGAGCATGTAGAGAAGTTAGTGTGATAGGTGTGCCATCTAAATTGCCCACTAAGATAGCCAATCGGCCTTCCGGGTCTGAGTAACTATTAGTTTTCTGGAATGGTGTCCCCCTTGTGACCAGCACCGCCATCCCCTTTCTCTTCCCCTTTCTAAAGGAAGCTGCAACAATCGTGTCATAGCCAAATTTTGCCAGTTTTAGATGTTCTGATCTGTTAAGATGCGTTTCTTGCAATAAAATAAAGGTGGGGCTTTCCCTCTTCAGAGTCGACATAACTTTGTATCGCTTTACTGGATTATTTAGCCCATTGACGTTATGTGAAGTAATTTTAATCTTTTTACTATCCCCCATTTGTACATGTAGGTATACTACCCTTCGGATATGAGGGGGACAAACCTCTCAGTTCCACCATTTCCTTTATCCTCCTCTGTACTATTCCACTCCCTCTCACCTCTAACACATCTCTCAAACATGTTGTTAAATATAACAAGCCCTTGAACTTTGCTTGACGAGTGTGAGCAATTTGCCAATGTAACTGTCCGTATTGTACTAAGACATATAACCTAACTTTCACAAAGACATAACACATAAACACACACAATAACCTAGGAGGTACCCTTAACTGAGCAACTTGTACCTCCTGGAAAACTCTATTTACAATATGACTCCCAAGGTAGGGGAGCAGAGTATTCTGTTTCCTAAGGTATCGAGTAAGACCTACTCGATTGGGAGGGGAAGGAGCCTTAGATGCGGCCCGTTCCTCCTGGACTCCAAAATAATTGAGTCCTTGCCCTTTGTCATGGCACATCATCAGCAACAATTCTATTAAGAAATATAGTGTGGGTAGTTTTGGCCTGCCATACCAACTTTGCTTAGCATTGGGCTTACCCATCTGTCCTTCTACTTCCCACCCTTCAATCCAGAATCCCTCAGAACTAGTTTGGAATGGAGATCCCCATTATCTGGAGGTTTTGTCAGCTTAGTTGTGTGGCTCGGGGTCCCCAGTCTGCCCCCCTAGGGTAACTCCCAGAACCTTCTATGGGGCACTGGGAGGTATCTTATGTGTCCCTGGGCATGTGGGCATTCCTATTAGCTTGGTTGACTCCAGTAATGGGGTTTTTAAAACCATGACCCCCCCGGCCCCCCCGTTGGAGGGAGGAAAAAACGAGGGCGGAGGAGGGAAGGGCAAACATCCGCACTCCCCCAGAGATCTCCAATCCATTCCTTTCACGGTCCTCACATTAAGCTGGGGGTATTAGGTTAGGGGAGAATCTCCTCCATTCCCCAACTCATGGATTGTAATCTGTGAGTTGATATCCCACTTTCATTTGCTATGACGACATCCTATCAGCAGGATTACAATATAATTTCTGACTCCATTAAATATATGCCAGCCTAGTCGCAGTGGGGGTTCGGAGAAGAGTGTGACTCCCCTCCCTGTACACTTACAGGATACTGACTTCATGATTTAAGCTACTGACCCTTTCCAACTATGCAGAATTCTCTATGTATCATGAATACAGCAAGTGGAATCCCCCCAGTCCCTTCTCCTCTCCAAAACCGTTCCTTCTATTCTCTTGTTCTGATTCCCTATGTCCCTTCAGGTAGAAGCCAATTCAGTCCCCCTCCATCATCTATACGCCATGCTTTGAGCCTCGATGTAGTGGTTCGCCGCCTCCGAGGGCTCTCACCCACATGTCTGTGAGTGTTCGCCCTATATGGAGGACGTGTACCCAGGATTATCCTTCATAATTCCTGCTCAGGTGGAATCACTCACAGGTTAAAGTGTTTTCTCGATTTGGATGCACGTACTCCCTCTGCCCTCTACTGGTTGGCCCCCCTTATACCAACCCGGTCTTTGGGCTTCTAGCACAATCTATTCTATCAGTTTACGTTTAATGTATTGCTTCCCTTTTTATTCCAAAAAAATTAAAAACAAAAATCCAAATCCCGTACTCACCCACTCTACTAATCACCTCGCTCCCACAATTCTGACCTCATAGGACACCACGCTTAGGACTGCTACATAGCAGAGCCTCCATTTTCAGTTACCCCCCCTTTTAATTCCTCCCCTTGAGTATTAAACGCCCAATCGTGCCCTCGTCCTTCAGCTTCCCTCTCCCTATGGGGGAGGCTCGCCAGATCCCCTCCTTCCGCCCCCTGAGACCACTCCATGCCCGTAGTCTCCCTGGTTCAGATTACATTCGGCTTCAAAATATTGTCTAAAGTGATAATAATAGGAAAAGTCAGTAAATCAGGCAAATGCTAGTCCAGCATGGCGTCTCTACGGTAGGGGGTTAAGAAAGATCGAGAGGGAGGCCCATGAAGTAAAATAAGAAAGACTTCACCGAGAGGGTTGCTTCATTCATGTATTTGAGTTAGTATTGTGGTGAGAGTCCTAAGGGCCTCGAGCTTGCGTTAGTCGGGACAACATTCTCTTAATGTCCATGAGGGTGTTGTCTGCCACCCTCCTTCCTTTGCGGCTGCCATTGCTGGGGTTGCTCACACACCAAGGATTCTGTAGCATCTGAGGCGGATCCTCACGTCTGGTGGTCAGGACGATTTCATGGCCACGATCCTTGAAGGCCTGTAGTGCTTCTTCTGCTGAGTGGTAGACTTCAGTCCCTGATTCCCAACATACTCGGAGTCTGGAGGGGTAGGGTGTCTGGAACTTCACTTTGATTTCTCTCAATTTCCTTAGTAGCGGAGCATATGCCTGCCGTTGTTACTGAATTAACTGGGGATAGTCCTGGTTGAATAAAAGTCTGGCTCCATTATACTCCACTCGGCCCTGCTTCCATGCTGTTCTTAAGATTTTTTCTTTATCCCGGTAACTCGAAAATTTACAATTACTGAGCAAGGCCTAGCTGTAGGCGAGGTTGGCTTTGGGACTAGGGCTCGGTGGGCTCGCTCGATCTTGAAATTGAATGGTTGTGGCAAGTCCAAAACATGACGTAGCAAGTCCTCCACAAATTCACTCATTTCTCCGACCTCAGCTGACTCTGGGAGGCTGTGGATCCTGATATTTTCTCTCCGAGAGCGTGCTTCTAGATCAAGGCATTTGGCTGAGATATTTTCATTTTGTTGTGTTAGATATTCAGTTGCCCTAGAGATCTGCCGTAGATCATCGTCAGCTGTCGATACCCTTTCTTCTGCTCCAGTAACTCTAGTTTCCAGTTTGTTCAGGTCCGAATGTAATTTGCTAAATTCAAGTTTCATTGCCGATCTGAATTGCTTTATCTTGGATAATAGTGTTTCAAACCTCGATCTGGATAAATTATCCATTTCAGTCTCGGTATCAGCTCCCGCCATACTCAGGGGAGACTCTTTCCCACTCGCAGCCGAGCTGTAGGACTCAATCCTGGCGATCCTGCTTCCCTTTGCATTTTAGAAAGGATCTCCTCCTGGTGTATTTCCACGACTCGAGTTGTGCATATTTGTCGTTATTGATTTAATTACAATTGTGTGGAAATAGATTTCTGGATCTCTGGCTGGTGAGCTCTCTGTTTAGGCTGCCATGTTGCCGATGACGTCACCGCAAGTCGAGTGAATTATTTTATTTTATTTCGTTTTTGTTAACCAGGTAGGTGCATTAGCCATAGAGATGACTATTTTCAAGCACGACCCAGGAGGTTACAGGGTTAAAAAATCATTACAGGTAGAACAAACAGCAGGTAACATAAGGATAATACTATCTTAAATTTAGGTACCATACTGGTATCATCCTAGAAAATGTCTAAAGCTCCACATTATTTATACATTTGTATACCTGGCAGTGTGGCAAGAAAACATCAACCCTTCATGTAATATGATTTTAAGAGGCAATCCAGAGCGAACAAACCTGCGCACCAAACCCCCAAAAATAATAACTTTATAATGTTGAATATTTTAAACATTAAACATGGCAAACATTTGAAATCACTCACTGATTAACAAAACAATCCCCGGGAGGGGAACATTTCATATTCTGGAGCCTGTCTAGCTCATCACTTCCAGTACTATGTAGTACTAATATTTAGCATTTTGCTTTCAGTAAAGTCTTAGCTGCAGGATCGATCAAATACTAAGCAAACCTGAAATCTGGACCTTCAATGAACAAGTCATGTCCTCCATCTTTGGCATCTTCCTGATTGGACTGGTCTGTTGTGTCCTTCTGTCTCAGCAGTGGAGCATGGTGCTGAGCCCATTTCAGGGTCTCAGTAGGATCTGATCTGAAAAAATAAACACTTCCCCTTGTGGAGAATCCTGAGGCACGCTGGAAACAGCACATTATAAGAGATGTCTGCTTCTCTTAGAATGGCCCAGACCCCTTTGAATTGTTTCTTCTTTTGCCAGGTTGCATAACTTAGGATCGGGCAAAGTTGGACCTGTATGCTATTCTGAAGCAGTATTCTTTTTTGTTGTGCTAGCACCTGGATAAAGTCGCTTGATCCTACTCCATCCAAGGCTGCAACTATGGCTCTGGCGGCTTCGGGATTTTCCGAATGCCCCCTTGATGCCACCTGATAGGCTTTTTTGCACGTTGATATGGCAGTCTACAAAAGATTGCCTCAGTTGTTGTTCTAGCCACTTGTAAATCAAAAGGCCTAGATGATCCCCCTTGCTCTGTTCAGGCATACCCACTATCAATCAATCAATCTTTATTTATCAGATGGAACATTGTTGAGAAGAACTCATTTACAAAATGGACCTGCATATGTAAATAATAACAACAATATATTTATTTATTAAATTTTGATGACCGGGAGGCCCACTGAGCCCCGGAGGTCCCTTTTTCAGGGGTGACCCAGGATTACATTACAAGGTATAGTACAGAGAGAGAGAGACAGTAAATTGCAATGTACAGGTAGTAACTTTCAGGTTTCAAGCTTAACTGACATTATTCAGTATGTGCGAGGTACTATCTATGTTTTCAGGTTTCCAGAATAAGTTACATTATACAATAATTAAGATATGCTGACCATGTTGATTTAATGAATGCAAGTGATATAGTTCTAGGCTGAAAGAGGAGATAAGTGATGGCTAAGGATTGCTAGTACTACACTTAGGAGTGTGTAGGGGGAAGGGTCTTAGGTTCCATGACAATGGCATGTGCTGGCTTCTAGCATGTGGGCCTTAAGTCTAGTGCAGAAATTCTTGATTGAGGAGGCATTCTGTACTAGGTGTGGGAGTTTGTTCCACAGGACAGGGGCAGTATAGGAGAAAGACTTGTCGCCCGCCTTGGTCCTGACTCTGGGTACTTCCAGCAGAGTCGAACTGAGGTCCGTAGGCTCCGTGGATTATGCTTGATGGCAATAGTCCCTGCAAGACTAGGTGGTGAGGATGGGCTAATTAACTTGAAAGCAAGGCAGAGCAGGGGGCACTGAAGGCATGCTTCAAGTGAAGGCCACTGTAGCAGAGCTAAGGTGTCACAGTGGTGACTTCTGGCATGATCCTGTGTAGCAAACCGAGCTACCTTGTTGCATAAGATCTGCATCCTGTTGATTTCTTGCTTGGCCATGCCCTGTATGACAGGGGTGGCATAGGTCAGTGTGGGGAGCAGGACACTGGAGGTGATTAAGATCCTTGCTTTAGGGATTAGCTGGTCCTTTAGGCGGTATAAGGTGCCGAGTTTGCCGTGGATGGTCTTTGTCACTTGGTCAATGTGGTTCTTAAAGGTAAGACCTTGGTCTATTGTGAGGCCTAAGTATTTTAGGGAGGCCATTACTTCGATTTTGTTGCTTGAGAGTAAGGTGATTTGCAAGAATTGGGTTCTGTCTTGACCAAGGTATCTGGGACCAAGCAGCATGGCCTTAGTTTTACATGTGTTGAGGACCATTCTGTTCACTTTTAGCCAGGCCTCCAGTGATGTTAGGTCAGCTTGTAGGAGGGGGCCAAGGTTGGCCAGGTTGTCGAGTGATCGGTAGATGACTTTGTCATCCACATACTGGACAACAGAGCTTCCCCCACAGTGGTTGTTTAGATCATTTGTAAACAGGGAAAAGAGGAGGGGACCAAGGATAGACCCCTGTGGTTCCCCCTCTTTTAGGGGATATGGGTCACATAGAGCACTCTTCCAGATGACAATATGTTTGCATCCAGATAAGTAGCTCTCAAACCGCTTGAGGGCAAGGGGGTCTAGGCCCAGTTGAACCAGCTTAGATAGCAGGAGTTTGTGGTCGACAAGGTCAAATGCCTTGGATAGGCCTATGAAGACTGTGCCTGTTGGCTTCCCATTGTCCATTGCTCTGAGAGCGTCTGATGAAAATTTAGTAAGGGCAGTGTCCATGCCATGCAAAGTTCTAAAAGCATGCTGGGAGGGGGCAAGGAGCTGGTGAGACTCAAGGTAGTCATGGATTTGCCCGTAGACTAGCCTTTCCTGGAATTTTGCAAGTATACAGAGCAGGGAGATGGGCCTATAGTTGCTAATGTGTTCCATAGGGCCACCCTTGTGGATGGGTACCTCACTGGCCTATTTCCACTGATTGGGAACAATTCCTTCTAGTAAGGATCAGTTGATGAGCCGGGTCAGGGGTCTGGCTAGGGATGAGGCTTCAGCCTTAAGTAGCCTGGGATTTATCCCATCAGGTCCTCCTGAGCCCTTAACTTTCAGGGCCTTTAAAAGGGTAAGAACCTCATTTTCTTTAACCAGCCTTAGGTGAAATGAGGGGTGGTTCAAGCTTGAGGGCTCTGTTGCACTTGACACATTGGCTGGAGGGGGTAGTCCAGCCTTGTATGGGTCAAAGTTTGTGAAGTGATGGTTGAGGGCTGCGGCAGTTTGGGGGCCATCGCTCACCAGTTGACCACTGACCTTAATAGGGCAAGGTTCAGCCTTAATGTTTCCCTTGATTAGGTCATTGAAGTGTGAGCAAAATAGTTTTGGGTTGCCAAAGTTGTTTTTTTTGAGGTTAGAGACATATTCCCTTTTTGCAAGTTTTGTGGTGCTCTTGCATCTATTTCTTAGGGTTTGTATGACACTTGGTTAGCTGGGGGTGAGGAGTTCTTGAAATTCTTCCAAGCCTTGTCATGCCTAGTCATTAGGGTTTTAGTGATGTGATGATCCCATTTGTAACAGCTACCCTTTGGTTGGAGTTTTTTTTATAGGGGCAGAGAGGTTGGCTGCTGTCATAATGCATGTGAGAACACAAGGCAAAGTTACAAAGTGGCAGAATAACATGACTAGGCTAGGACATAATACTAGGCGAAAAGAAATTTTAGGAGTTGAAGTAGCCACTGGGAGTGGTAAGAGCAAGAGGCGAAAAGAGGTAAGTAGGAGGGTAGGTTGGGGAGGAGGGGGCCAGGTCGAGACAGGAGACAAGTCACTGTGCAAGATGCGTCAGATCCTACAATTGCAAGATTCAGGAAGGCATAGGAGAACAATGTTCTAAAGGTGGACAATCCAACTGGCGCAGATATTCCAAGGGTTTTTTGCAGCTTGTTCCACAAGGACGGTAGGAAGTGACTGAAGGTCGATTTACCAAAGCGAGTTCTGGCTTTAGGACTGATGAGCGAGAAATATATATGTAAGACTTCTCAACGTGTAACTTCCCAGGGGACATAAAGGGAGGCAATTGGAGATATAGGGGGACATTTTTTAATTATGGCTAGGAGTATCCAGAAGGCTGCATTTTTTTTTATCATTTGTAGGTGAGGGATGTCCAACACATTAGTTTGTAAAGATCACAATGATGAGTGGAGTAAGGAGCCTCTGTAATGAACCTTAGGGCCCATTGGTATAGGATACCAATTTTCTTTAAGGCAGAGCTAGAGCCTTGTCCATATAGGAGGTCGGCATAATCCAGTAGGGAGAGAAAATTTGTTTGGACAAGTCTAGTCTTTGCTTCCATTGTTAGTGAGTGCTTGATTTGATAGAATATGCCAAGTCGCTGTTTGAGTTTTTTGTTAATTCATCTACTGTATATGATCCGAAAATTACAGTTTGCTGTCTATCCAGACCCACAAGTATTTAAATTTGGACACAAATTCTAGAAGTTCACCAAGAAGGGTGGAGATCTGGGGTGAGGAAATTAAGTTGGAGACACCAGAAGTCTTTGAATATGTGCAAAGAGCATGGCTTTTGTTTTTTTTGCATTCAGAAGTAGCTTTAGATGGAGCAAATTTTTCTGTAGGCAGTCGAATTCCAGTTGCAGATCAAGGCAGGTTTTTTCGAGAGTTGGTTTGGAAATGTACAAAACAGTGTTGTTGGTGAATAGATGTATGTTTTCAGACTTTATTCCTGTGTGAATATTGTTGATGTACATGGCAAACAGAAGGGGGCCCAATATGGAGCCCTGATGTACGCCTCTAGGCAGAGTTTTTAGAGAGTATTCTGAGGTTAGCCGACCGAGCCTTGTTTTCTAAAGCCTCAAGCCGGCACCGGAGGTGGGTATTTTCTTTGACCAGCACAGTTGTGGTGCTTTCTGCTGCCTCTGAGCACTTGCGGGTCTCCGTTGCTTTCATGTTTATGGAGATTGCATCTGTTTCTAGAGTACTGACTCTATCTGTCAAAGAGTGAAACTTTGCCAGCCCAGTCACCGTGAATATAAGGCAATTGGTTTTAATGCCTATAGTTCGTAATGTTTCTTCTCCAGCGGCGGTGTCCTCAGGATCAAGACGGCCTTGGGTGGGCCTCGCTGCAGGGGGTCCAGGAGCATTTTTGCTTTTAGCTCCCTCTTGTTGTGCCTTCTCTTTCTTTGTATTACTCATTCCAGATCAGCAGATATTCCGATTGCCAAAGATAGTTGCTAAAACTGCCAAAGCGCCTGATAAAGTCTCTTAAAGGGACACTGTCAACCCCCTTGGGTCTCAAAGTGTCCCTAATTTAAAACAAAACACATTTTATGATTGCCAACATTCTGTAAAGATTGCTGATGTAGCTGGTAGTTTGATTCTGACTGCTTTTTCTTTAAAAAAGTGAAAAACAGACTGCTCACCATACTGGTGTTACCACACAAACACAGGTTTGTTTACATTTCTTGATTAGCTTCAACTGCATCTTTGCTAGACCTGGGAACACCCACAACACAGTTTAGCCCAGCACGATGCAGTGGGAGTTTAGGAGGCTACGGCTACTGCCTCATGAGTGACTGCACAGTTTGGGTGTGTTTGTAATGCGCAGGAAGTATTCAGTAAGAACAGATCCAGGATTGTAAACAAAACAATGTTGTTTATAAATATACATTAGCATGCATTTCAGTTCTACTAAACAAGGAGACAAAACAAACAGCAACATGAATGAATGTCAGAGAAGGTAAAACAAAAATCATAAAATGAAATTTTTTTTGTTTTTGTTTTTAAATTTCTCACCACCACTGAACGGCCCCCTTCCACTGCCCCCCCAGCCTTGTCACCCCGGCATCCACTGGAACTTACCTCTGATGCTGAGGTGCCAGTAGGCTGGGTGCGGTGCCTGTGGGCATCATCCCGCCAGTCGGTGGAATTTTTCACCTCCGCTTTTACCCGTCCCCGCGTGCAGAGCCATGACATGCAATGACACCAATGACTGAGCCACACACTTCATCCATGGCACACTGGGTGTCTGCTCAGTCTCTGCCCCCTGTTTTGGAGCCAGTGTGCCAACCTTCAGCTGCTGCTAGGGGCCAAGCATGCACTGCTCTCCAATCCCACCCCTCCCCAAGAGAGGAAAGCAGTCCTCTGGATGCTTGCTCCTCCTCCTCCTCCCCGGCTGACCCCCGGTGACCCACTCACACCGCTCGCCAGTGTGGCAGGAGGTATAGCAGTGATGCCTCAGCCCTCCACGACACTGGACCAGCCATAAAATGTAGGTTTTTAACTAGAAATAATATGATGAAAAACATGTTGACAGTGTCCCTTTAAATGAACTTAGTATAATTTCAATGTAGAGAGCGTAAACTCTAGACCACCATCTTGCTCGGGCTCAACAGTGCCCTGAGAATCATTTTTAATACAGTCTCCCGGCGAACAGGAAGCAGGATACTCACTTTGTTCTTGTACAGTGCACCAAGCTTAGGGTGTAGTTTTTGATGAATGGCATCAACATGAACAGAGAAATCTGGATGATGGCCAAGCCAGACCCCAAGGTACTTAAAAGAGGATACATCCTCAATCATGGCACCATCAAAGGTATGAAATACAGTGAGACAGGTAAGTCTGGAAAGCTCTGCTGGGTGCCAGAAATCATGGAAACTGTTGTTTTTTTGGCATTGAGGGTATGTTGTTTTAGACTGGAGCCAGTGCTGAATATTGTCAAAATCCAGCTGCGGCTGTGAGGTAAGATCATGAGAAAAGGTGCCAGATGCAAAAAAAACACTGTATCATCAGCATATATATGTATGGATGCAGAAGACCAGACAGAGGGGAAGTCATTTAAGACAATGGAAAAGAGAACAGGACTCAGGCCAGACCCTTGAGGGACACCTGAGCAGATAGGGAGGGGTGATGAAACTGAGCTTCCTATCCAGACAGCTTCAGACCTATCTTCAAGGTAAGAATGAAACCATCTGACTGCAGAGTCAGAAAGACCCGCTGCTTTAAACTTGTCCAGAAGAAGGGGATGAACCACGTGTCAAAAGCTTTAGCATGATCGACAGAAATGGCAGACGTGATCACACCCTGATCCGTAGTTGAGAGTATGGAGTCAGTGAACCAAAGGAGGGAAGAGAAAGTGGAGTGGGATTTCCTTAAAACAGACAGGAAAGGGGTAAAGAATGAGGAGGAATCAAGGAAGGAAGAGAGTTGAGATAAAACAAGGTGTTCCTGTAACTTAACTAGAATAAGAAGGGAACTTTAAAGAGCAGTTTTTGTCAATTAAAAGCAGCTTGGGGGGGACACTAATGAGTAGCTGAACAGGCAAGTTGTGCTTTCCTAGAGTTCCATCCCATGAAGCGTTTTAAAGTTATAAAATCGTGTAATTTTGATGGATAACTAGAGAATCTGAGTAGGAAGCTATGGAGATAATGAGGCATGGGGAGTATTCCACCAGAAAATCAACATGGCAGATGGCCGAAAACAACAAAAAAAGTGCACTACAGGACACGCCAATAGCTGCAGGAACAGGCCCAATTTTTTTATCAGCAGCTGAGATGGGGTCCTTAAACAGGATAGTAACAGAACAAGTACTGGTGGGGTTGAGCCAAAGATTAGCCTCTCTAAAAGAATAGTTGACTGTGATCTTGGTGCAAGGAGCCCAACAAGCCCAAAGGATTGGAGAAGTGGAGCAGTGGGTCTCTGACATAGAAGATGCCATGAGACAGCTCCCAGAGAAGATGGCAAAGATTGAGTGGGAAATCAATGAGCTGAGAGACCTCCTGGATTACCATGAAAACTACAATTGCTGCAGCAATCTAAGGCTAAGGGGGCTCCCGGAGGGAAAAGAGGGCTCAAATGCTATAGACTTCTGTGCTGGTATTTTGCCAAAGCTCCTTGGAATGTCAGTCAAGAATGGGACATTAAAAATCAAGAGGGCACACAGGGCCCTCTGCACCCTGACCTCAGCTGGACCAACTGCTGAGGCAAGTGATATTCCGACCGCACCATTTTGGAGACAGGCAGGCTCTCCTAGCAGCCTACCGCAAGGTGAAGAATCTGTGTTTGGGGGGGCAAAATTAACCCTCCACCAGGATATCTCCCAAATGCTACAAAAGAGGAGACAACAGTTTAATATGGTATTGGATATGCTTAGTGAGAGGTGCATAGAATTCTTTTTTATCTTTCCAGCAGTGGCCAAAATCAAACATGAAAGAACCACCTTCTTGTTCTGGAAGGCAGATAAAGAATGGACCTTCATATAAGGAAGTGGCTCCCAGGGGGAGCGTTCTACTTGCAGAGGTCACACACTATGGGA
This sequence comes from Neoceratodus forsteri, assembly GCA_016271365.2. Classification (NCBI taxonomy): domain Eukaryota; kingdom Metazoa; phylum Chordata; order Ceratodontiformes; family Ceratodontidae; genus Neoceratodus; species Neoceratodus forsteri. The sequence goes on along the minus strand of JADMNL010000039.1, from coordinate 19,010,695 downwards.
AGGGACAATATAGTTTTTTTTTTCTGAACACAGAGGCATGAAACACTGGCTGGATTGGCTGAATGCACTATTCTGGGGTACACTGGGAAAAAGGGTCTCAGAAACAAAGAGAACTGAATTTTGATGGCGACTGGCCATATGACTGCTCAGGGACTGCACTGTGTCCTCTCCTCCACCCCTGATGTGACACTGGTGACTGCTTGATCAGAAATGGAGGGCGAAGGATGGGAGCCCATATGGTGGATCACAAATGATATGCTGAGAAGTCTCAAGAGGTCAGAAGATGATTATGAGAAGCTGAACCAGGTGGATACAGTGGACATGGCAGGTAAGGGGTGCTGGAGGCATGGGATCATGTGTGTCTTTGATTTTGGTGCTGCTTCCTTCCCGCCTTCTACCCTGGGTCCCTAGTGGTATGGGCCTGCTTGAAGAGTTACCGATTCTTCATGTTCAGTTGCCAGGCCCAGGCTGTGGACTCCTCTAGGAGTCTGGACTTGATGTAGCAGTTTGGGTGTTCAAACTCCTAATATGGAGTTGATCGGTGAAGAAAGAGAATAGGCTCTAGACCCTTATGATGTGTCTGTGGGGAGGAAGGGGAGCAACCTAAAAGTTTTATGTAATGGCAGAGCGGGCCTTTACTGCGGGGATACAGGGGTAGACGAAGGGTAAGGTAGAGGAGAACCGGGGGGGGGGGATAGGGCATACTGAAAGAAAACAGCCAGGCTAGAGAAACGGAAAGACACTAACCAAAAGAAGGGAGGGCACAGGGTGCCCAGGGGCAAGCAGGCTCCAGGAAAATTTTAGTACACAAGTGGAGGCCCTACATTAGTGTTATGCGAGGTCCCCACACTGTGACTGGATACTTACTGTGCATTTTAGACAATATACACATATGTGACATATTATGATACCTAATATACTAACATTTAGGGCATTGGCACTTGCCTTACAAGTATAAGTAGCCAGGTACATATTGTGATTGTTATACTGCTTTTGTTAAGAAACATATTGCAAATACTGTGACAAGAGACATTTTTGTTCTCTGTTTATCCTTCTGAGAAGTCATTGTATAGCCTGCACTACCACTATGCGGATTTATGTAATACTGCATTATATTCTGTATTTTGTATGAGTCCTTTGTTCTCACGTTTAGCTGACTTTACAAATAATGTATAGATAACACTATGGAGCCACATAACTTTTAGCCAATAGGGCCTATTTTATGTACCTAGCCTTTCAGTAACTATAGTAACTATCAGATTTATATAACCTACTGTATTACGTATTCCCCTTGAGATCGGAGACCATCTGAGACCATCTTCACTCCTAGGGGTATTTGGGAAACTTCAGCTCCCAGTGTCTAATGGTAAGACCTGCAATATGGCGATTGTTTATCTTTTGTGTAATAACAAGTTTATTACCGAATATGCCACTTGTCCATATCTCTTTTGCTTATTCAACACTGCAAGAATCTGACCAAAGCTAAGCACCCTAACATATTGGCGACCGTGTGCAGGCGGTCTGAGTTAGCAAAGTTTCTTGACTTGTTGGCTTACCCTTCCCTTGTGGGTAGTATGTAGGTGTACACACCCATATCACCTCACCCATAATTTCAACTCCATAGCATCTTGTAAAGTCTGGCTGATTACTGGGTAAGGTTGATGTCATCTCACCTTGCTCAACAGCAGCTATGAATTGCAAGATTGTGAGAGTATAGTAGACCTTGATTCAACCACTGTGGATCGATACACAGCAGGGTAACCACTGGCGGGTTCCTTTTATGTTTCCCAAAACTTTTTCTGGTACCACTATGTCTAATATCTGTACAGATCTGAGACTTGACGTCTCTAACTTTCTTACCTCCCATGGATGTAGAAATGATTTTGTGCGGGACGCAAATCGGTCCGAAAACCCCGTGCTGGGGATCTCAACCCAGTACTCTGAGGTGAGGCAAACAGCCAAAAAGCGTGATGCTAAAGGGCTGTTAGTTGCAGTTCTCTATGCTGCACTAGAAGCCTCCGAATTGAGATTTCATTCCCTCAAGTGCAACACTCATCTCTTAAGAAAGAGATGGGATTACAGGCGTCTGAATGTTTGAAAACTGAGCAGCGGCTTGAAGCAGAACTTCAGTCATTGCATAGTAAGAACGAGACTCTTTTGCACTGTTCTGTACAGGGTAATGATCAAGAGTTGTGTATGTTGAGAGAGGAATGTGACAGGCTGAAGCAGGATAAGAAGCAGGTGTTACAGATGAATGATTTGTTGAGTGATACAAATGAGAGGTTGCGTGAGGAGATTGAGGAGATCAGAGACTACCTGCAACGGGTAAGTGATGAGTTGGACAGGGAGTTTAGGGACAACTGTGAGCTGAGCACCGCATATAGAGTGTTACAGAAAGAAGTTGCAAAAGGTGTTGAGCAGAACATTGCAAAAGTTAGTCACAAAACATGTAGACTCAAGATGGCGAAACTGCGCAATCAGAGAGCGGTACTGGCTGGTCACATCAGAATGAATGGAGGGTTTCACTATACACCCATCGACCTTACATCATCCAGCGATGATGATTCTGGTGACGACAACTGCCAAGATGGCACCCAGCCACTCCCTCACTGTGGCCCATTGTCCTCCCACCGACCACAAGATGGCAGATCTCCACGCTATGACAGCGCAACCCTACATCATCAGAGGAATAACGGCTATCATATGCAACGCCAAGATGGTGACCCACATGATGGAGGGAAGTTGAGGCTTAGGTATAGCCCCTCCGATTGCCGATTTGACCAAAGGCAACAAAACCGAGATCAATCAAATGATCGAGACCACCCTCTCTCGGACGGAGATGTCTCAGGAACAAAAGCAACTCTTCAAACAGCACTTGGATGGACTTCTGGTTCTGCCTCCAGCACATGCAGACGTGAGTCGGCTTGGCTCCTGGCCCCTGGGGATAGAAATAAGCATTTTTAGCCAGTAATCTGCTGGGACCAGAACTAAAAAAGTGCTAAACTAAACATCATTAAATGTCAGATGATATTAAGTGGAGTTATAACCTGGCAAAGTATGGCAACAAAGCAAAGAAATAAAGATAAGATTGAAAATGGCACCAAAACAAAGAGGCCATAGCGGCAGCCGCTCAATTTCTGAATGCTTTGACTCCGTCAGTGGAATAAGCGACGAACAGTCAGGGGAAGGGCACTTTATGATAACAAAAAAGCTCTTCTATCATCTACAAAAAATTAGCGCCACCACTGACAGGACAGATGTGGCTTTGGCAGAGACCACAAAGGGACTAGGGGTCCTTCAAAAGAAGACGACTGATCTGGAGGAGGGCCTTACCAACAACACGGCCCTCGTGGACAAGCATCAGGAGTTGCTGGCCTTTCTTCATCACCAGGAAAGGAAGCTAACTGCCAAGTTGGACAACCTGGAGCTCCACTCTCGGTGGAACATCATCTGCATTCATGGGTTACCTGAGGGAACAGAGATGGGTGCTGTGGAGCACTTTATGGAATTGTACTTTTGCAAACTACTGCAGTGGCGCAAGACTTTCCAATGCAGATTGAATGAGCGCATTGAGCCCTCGGGCCAAAACCAACAGATCCCAAGGCACAATCACGCTCGGTGGTCATGAATTTCTTAGACTACCAGGTGAAATCGAAAGTGTTATACCAGGTGTGAGGGAAGAGAGACATCATGTTCAAACACACTAAGCTGTACGTTGAGCACGATTTCACCCCCTCACTCTACTGAAACGGAAGACCCTGCTGGCGATCCAGCAGCATCTGGCTGGGAAGAACATTCAAAATGCAACTCCTGGCCCCAGCGCAATTCAAAATTCACCTCCCCGATGGCTTAAACTTTTTCAGGACTCTAGCTGAAGTTAAACCTCTGCTGCAACAACTGGAGGTCCCACAGGAACTTACCGCACCACCGGGCTCTGCGTTTCCAGCTCCCACAGATCCTGCACCATGGCAGCAAGTCAGAAGGAGGCGAGGCAAATCGGCATCCAAGGCATCAGGAGGGGAAGCAGGTTGCGGCACACCGGAGAGGAAACGGAACCAGGATGAAGAAACAGAAGTCTTAACCACGCAGAAAGGAAGCAGAACTGACTGAACTTTATCCAGAGGAAGATAACATTTTTTACATTCCTGCCAGAAACTGTCCCTGTTAGTGGCCCATTGGTTAACCGATGGGCAAAACAGGCTTGAAATAATGGGATTGGTGGGCCTCATACAGGGGAATGGGTGGACAGGTAATGGGTTCCTGAAACTTGGGAGTAATCTAGAGGGGGATGAGGATTAAAGTAAATAGAGGGGTTGGGGGGTATGCAAACAAACTGGAGTTCATTTTATTGATTGTTGTGCTCTGGTTCCTTCGTAGATATCTGTCTCCAGGAGATTCAAGAATGGGCAGTTCACTGTGAGAACTCGTGGCTGCATTGTGGTTGATGGTGAAGTATGCCTACGGAGACCAGTAAGTACTTGGGGTAACTGTACAAAGGGAGTGAGGGTACTTAATTGGTGGTATTGAAGCTACGAGAAACAAAGGTCACAGAGTATGAGATATGGACTCAAGACAGACAGCACCTGCGTGGACATTTTGGATTGGCTGGGCAGGATGGAAGCTCAGGCTCTACAAAATAGCCACGAGGCGCTTAGAGAGAAAATAGAGAGGTTAGGTAATCTGCAGCATAAGACCAGAGGGGACGGCTATGTGAGGAATCAGGAAGAGGGTGTAAATGGGGGTTGCTTTAATGACCTGATAAACGAACACAAGCACAAGCTTGTGATGGGGGAACCTGGAGGCCAGTAGAATGGGGTGCTCCCATGGACGGAGGAGGGTGACAGGTATTTAGTCACTGCTGACAACTGTTTGCCTATGTGAAGAGACAAACTTCAGGTTATGATATAGGGGAGACACAAGATGCTACTGGTATACAATGGTGGCAAAATGTGTGATCTTCCTCATAAGAAGGGAAAGGATGGAAGGATGGCTGATTGGTTAAATGTTGGCAACACCAGTGTGTGTGTGAAAATATGCACACATCCAGAGCAGAGAAAACTTGGGATACCAGCAGAACAAAATGGGGGAACAATGCTGACCGTGGTCTTCCCCCAAGGAGGAGGGAGGATTGCCGGCTATAGGGCAGCTGTTGGTGATACTATTCATATCTGTTGCGAGGGTCTTGGTGTGCTGGCTGCTCCACATTTGGGGAAATAAGGGACAAGAAAATGATGCTATAACGATGAATGGATGACCAGTGTCTGACTTAAGGAGGATGCGATGATGCTCCCAGTCATTAGGCATAGCTATTAGAACACTGGTGCCCCTAGGACAGGATAGAAGTGAATTTTCAAGTGGCTCTGGGCAAAGCAGCAGGTGCTCCAAGGGGGGAAGATTCCAAGTCACAAGGTTGGAACTGCAGGATAATGTCAAGATGTAATATGGCCAACATGCCAACCATAGGATATATGCAGACAGTGGTGTGAGGGATAGGGGGAGAGGGGAGGTAGAGGGACCCTCAAGAGGGCAGCGGGAGCTCCTATATAATGACCTACCCAGAAACCCCTCATGGGGGGGTAAATAGATGCAGAGGCAGCAGATGCCATAACAAGTTGAATTACCATGTCAGGGGTCTATATCGTGACATCTGGGAGAAGGGAGGGAACAGGGATCCACAGACTGCTTGGAACATCTCCTAAGTGAGCCGAGGCAATGGATAAAGAAGATGGGGGAGGGAAGAAAAGGGCTGATGAATTACAGCTGATTACATAAAAAGCAGGGAAGCCAGTTGGCTTCACTTCCAGCTGCGGCATGCAAACTGCGGTTGGGAGAGGAAGAGGCTAAAAAGAAAATGGGAAAGCTGTCCAGTGCAGGGGACAATGTTTAGAGGGAGAACAAGCAGCCTGGAAAGAGCGAGAATTGACAGCTGGACATGGGACATTCAGTGGATTGCCCTAGTACTCTCTGTGTCCTATTCTCCAGCCAATTCTTTACCCAAGCTATCATCTTGGGACCCACTCCCAGGCTGGCTAACTTATATATTAATCTTTTGTGTGGGACGGAGTCAAATGCCTTGCTAAAGTCTAGGTAGGCCATGTCCACAGCCCCTCCCTGATCTACTACTTTGGTCACCCAGTCAAAGAAATCTATTAGATTTGTCTGGCATGACCGTCCTGCTATGAATCCATGCTGCCTTGGGTCCTGTGCCCCTCTGGCCTCTAGGTGCTCGACAATTCTTTCCTTCAGAAGTGATTCCATCATTTTCCCTATCACTGAGGTTAAACTAACAGGTCTGTAGTTTTCTGCTTCTGCCCTGCTCCCACTTTTGTGAAGGGGAATCACATCTGCCCTCCTCCAGTCTTCAGGTACCACCCCATCCTCCCATAATTTGTTAAAGAGGGTAGTCAGTGGTGTCACTAGTTCTACCCTTAGTTCTTTTAGAATTCTGGGATGAATCCCATCAGGCCCCATTGCTTTGTCCACCTTCAGTTTTAAGAGTTCTTTCAGAACCCTTTCTTCTGTAAATGGGCTGGTATCAACTTCTGCATCCAGAGTGTTTCTATTGTCTGTTTGGAACCTCTCCTCTTCATTTGTAAATACTGAGCAAAAATATTTGTTTAGTATCTCTGCCTTTTCACCGTCACCCTCTGCCCACCCCTCCCTTTATTAAGCCTCGCTATCCCTCCCTTAGTCTTCCTTCGCTCCCTGATGTACCTAAAAAAGGTTTTATCCCCTTCTTAACTGAGTTGGCTATCTTTTCCTCGGTTTGGGCCTTTGCTGTTCTGACTGCCTTCCCAGCTTCCTTTTGCTTTAACTGATACAATTCTCTGTCCTGCTCCTTCTGTGATTCCTTGTACTTTCTGAATGCCTTCTTTTTCTCTTGAACCTTCACCGCCACCTCTTTTGAGAACCATAGTGGTTTCTTACATCGTTTTGTTTTGTTTATTTGCTTCACACAAAGACTTGTTACCTCTGTGATGGCAGTTTTTATTATTCTCCATTGTTCTTCCACCCCTCCTTCCTGCCAATTTGCTAGTGTATTCCTTAACACTCACCCATTTTGGCAAAGTCAGCCCTCCTGAAGTCCAGTACTTTTGCCTTTGTATGGTTTGACTCTATTGCTGTGTTTATTGTGAACCATACTGTTTGATGGTCGCTAGTTCCCAGATGGCTACCCACTTCTGCATCTGTGATCCTCTCTCCATCTCCATTTGAGAAGACCAGGTCTAAGATTGCTCCCTCTCGAGTGGGTTCCAATAATAGTTGTCTAAGGCATGCCCCCATAGGGCATCTAGAATAACCCCACTCTTAGAAGTGACTGCTGCAACTGCACTCCAGTTAACATCTGGCATATTCAGATCACCCATCAGCAATATCTCCCCTACTGAACAAAAGAGTAAACAGGGAGGTGAGGAGGCACTGTGGTTCACCTTAGAGACTGGAAAGGGCACCACAATCTGGACAGGGGTTGTGTACAGACCCCCATGTCAGGGGGAAGGAATGGACAAGGATATGATAGAAGGCATTCTTAGGATGGTAGAGAAAGTGGAGATACTGTTGATGGGAGACCTGAATATGTCAGATGTTAACTGGAGCACATTTGCTGCAGTCACATCCAAGAGCAGGGCCATTCTCGATGCCCTACAGGTGGCAGACCTCAGACAGCTAGTTTCGGAACCCACTTGTGAGGGAGCAATCTTAGACCTCATACTCTCAAATGGGGGCAGTGAGAGGATCTCAGATCTAGAAGTGGGTTGCCATCTGGGAACAAGTGACCATCAAACAGTGTGGTTCACGTTAAACTCAGCTACGAGTCAAGCCATACAAAAGTGAGGTGACTGGACTTCAGGAGGATGACTTTGGCAAGATGGGAGAGTGCCTCAGAAAAGCACTAGCAAACAGGCTAGAAGGAGGGTGGAGCAACAATGGGGAATCATCAAAACTGCCATCACAGAGGCAACAAGCCTTTGTGTGAAGCAAATAAACAAATCAAAATGAAAGAAAAAGCCACTATGGTTCTCAATAGAGGTGGCTGGGAAAGCCAGGGAGAAAAAGATAGCATTCAGGAAGTATAAGAAAACACAGAAGGAGCAGGACAGAGAGCTGTACCAGTTAAGGCAGAAGGAAGCAGGAAGGGAAGTCAGAATAGCAAAGGCACAAACTGAGGAAAAGATAGCCAACTCGATTAAGAAGGGGGATAAAACCTTTTATAGGTACATCAGACAGCATAGAAAGACAAAGGGAGGGATAGTGAGGCTGAATAGAATGAATGGTGGGTGGGCAGAGAGGAACAGTGAAAAAGCAGGGATACTGAACGAATATTTCTGCTCAGTATTCACAAAAGAGGAGGGGGAAGTGCCTAATCCAATTAACAGAAGCACTCTTGATACGGGGGTCAATCCCAGCCCTTTCACAGAAGAAAGGGTTCTGCAAGAACTCCTAAAACTGAAAGTGGACAAAGCAATGGGGCCTGATGGAATTCACCCCAGAATTCTAAAAGAATTATGGGGGAACTAGTGAAACCACTGACTACTCTTTTTAATAAATCATGGGAGAATGGTGTGGTATCCGAGGACTGTCGGAAGGCGGATGTGATTCCCCTTCACAAAAGTGGGACCAAGACAGAGGCAGGAAACTACAGACCCGTCAGTTTGACCTCTGTGGTAGGGAAAGTGATGGAGTCACTTCTGAAGGAAAGAATTGTTGAGTAAATGAGTACCTTGAGGCCAGTGGGGCACAGGACCCAAGGCAGCATGGGTTCACAGTGGGAAGGTCATGTCAGACGAATCTAATAGATTTCTTTGACTGAGTTACCAAAGTAGTAGACCAGGGAGGGGCTGTGGACATGGCTTACCTAGACTTTAGCAAGGCATTTGACACAGTCCCACACAAAAGATTAATAGTCAAATTAACCAGTCTGGGAGTGGGTCCCAGGGTGGTAGCCTGGGTAAAACACTGGCTGGACAACAGGACACAGAAGATGATTGTAAATGGAGTCCACTCTGGAGAAAGAGGGGTTACTAGTGGGGTACCGCAGGGTTCAGTACTGTGTTCAGTCCTTTTTAATGTATTTATAAGTAACATTGCAGAGGGACTGGAAGGAAAAGTATGCCTCTTTGCAGATGACACAAAGATCTGCAACAAGGTTGATACACAAGGAGGTGTGGAAAGGATGAGAAGGGACTTGGCAAGGTTGGAGGAATGGTCAGAAGTATGGCAGCTAGGATTCAATGCAAAGAAGTGCAAAATAATGCGCCTGGGAAACAAGAAACCAGGGGAAGATTACACAGTAGGGGAGGAGGTAGTAACAACAACAAAAAAGGAAAGGGACCTGGGGGTAATCATATCAGATGACCTTAAGGTTAGCAAGCAATGTGAAAAGGCAGTAGAGAGGGCTGGGGGTATACTGGAATGCATAGGGCGAGGCATCACCAGCAGAAAACAGGAAGTTGTTATCTCCCTCTGTACAGACAGTTGGTGAGACCACATCTGGAGTACTGCGTCCAGTTCTGGAGACCCCATCTCCACAAGGACATAGACAGGATAGAGGCAGTCCAGAGGAGGGCAACTAAAATGGTGCAGGGTCTGCAGGAGAAGCCGTATGAGGAGAGACTAAAGGAGCTTAATATGTATACCCTTGAGGAAAGAAGGGAGAGGGGACATGATAGAAACTTTTAAGTACCTCAGTGGAATCAACAAAGTCCAAGAGGATAGCATCTTTCAGAAAAAGAGAAGTGCAAGAACAATGGGACACAATTTAAAGATGGGGCGGTTCTGGGGCAATGTGAGGAAGTATTTTTTCACAAAGAGGGTAGTGGATGCATGGAACAGCCTTCCTGAAGAGGTTGTGGGGTCTAAAACTGTAGGAGAATTCAAGAATGCATGGGAAAGACATAAGGCAATTCTTGTGGGGGTAGGAAGAAATAGGCTGTTGGTTAACTAGGATCTGCGGCCTATCCTGTAGGTAGGGAAATAGGCAGACTAGGTGGGCGAGCGGTCCTTATCTGCCATCAAAGTCTATGTTTCTATGTTCTTGGGTGATGTCCATGGACTGAGAAGAATGGTGTGTACTCTGTACTGTCGACACAAGGGCTGATATTGTAGGCAAACTGCACAAAGGGAATAAAATGGTCCCAGGTGTCATGAGTCTCATCCAGGCACTTGGAAAGCGTGCTGAGAATGGTAGACATCATTCTTTCACTCTGTCCATTGTGTTGTGGACAGTAACTTGTGGTATGTGTCTTTTTTATGTCGAGAAGTTTGCATGTTTCTTGGACAATGGTGGAAAGGTAGTTAGTGCTTCTGTCTGAATGTAGGTACGATGGGGTACCTTGACAAATGACTGTGTTGAGACAGGCATTTGCCTCAGTGGGAGCTTTAATGTCTTTTAGAGGTATAAGTTCCAAATATTTCATTAGGTAGTTCACAAAAACAAGGATGTATTTGTTGCCAGAGTCACAGCATGTTGGTAAGGGCCCAAGAATGTCTGTGCTGACTCTTTGAAATGGTTCAGTGGCTGCAGGCATTGGAATGATGTGTGCCTTTGATGGTTTGGCAGGAAGCTTTCTTTGGGAGCAGGGCTGGCAGGATTTTACAAATCGGACAATGTCCTTGTTCATGTGAGGCCAGAAGTGAAGCCTTGTCTTTTCAAGAGTTCTGTGTATTCCCATATGGCCTCCGGAAAGTGGAGAGGCATGACTGGAGAGAAAAACTTGATTGATTGGAGAGGCTGGCACAACTAGCTGTACATGAGTTCTACCATGCGATGACCCTTGCCTTCTTTGGTCCAAATGTGGAAAAGCACACCGTCATTGACGAAGTATTGCGAAGCAAAGAAAAGTACATCCTGGCAATGCTTCTATTTGTTGCGGTAAGGTTCCAGACTCTAAGTATAAGATTATGTCTGTGAACTGAGTGTCGGTTCTTTGTTGTGTTTTAACAGTTGCCAAGGATAGATCAGGAGCAGAGGAGATGAGAAGCTCTTCGGCTGCTTGCAGTAACTGAGGATTTGTGTGTCTTTCTGTAGAAGCAGTTAGTAGCAGCAAAGCAACTTGAGGCACTGTAGGAATGTCCACAGGAAGCACATCCGTGGTGTGGAAGGGAAGAGCTTGTAAGCAGGATTCTTCATCTGTTGAGGATGATGTGGAGGGATATGGTCTCCAGCTTACACCATCAGCATTTGAGTGAACTCGACCTGGTCTGTACTGAATTTCAAAGTTGTAACTCTGTAACATGGCGATCCATCAGGCAAACTTGCCTACTGGCTTCTTCATTTCGAATAACCATCTGAGGGCAGAGTGATCAATGATAGCTGTAAAGGAGGAGTAATGGAGGCAGCAGTCAAATTCTTTACAGCAAATACCATAGCTAGACATTCTTTTTCTGCGATGCCATAGTTCTGCTCAGCTGTGGAAAGAGAGTGTTCAGCATAGGAGACAACTCATTTTGTTCTGTCTTGAATTTGACAGAGCACAGCGCCCACTGCAAAGGAGCTAGCATCTGAGTAGAGCTTGAAGGATTGGTCAGACCTTGGGCAGGCCAATACTGGAGAAGAGATTAGGTTTTCTTTCAAAGTTTCAAAGGTCTCTTTGCATTCGGAAGTCCATGTATAGTCACATCCCTTTTTTGTGACAACGTACAGTGGAGCTGCAATCTTGGCATAGTTGCAAATGAACTTTCGGTAGTAGCCTGACAAGCCCAGGAAAGCTCAAAGGTCTTTGAGATTGTTAGGCTCTGGATAGTCTTTGACTGCTGAGAGCTTGTCTGGATCTGGAGAGATGTCTTGAGAACTAACCACATGTCCCAGGTAATGAATTTGATGCTGTGCAAAACAACACTTTTCTGGGTGAAGTTTGATATTAGCTTGTCTGAGACGTTTGAACACTTCTTTGAGATGTTGGAGGTGATCTGGCAACGTTCTGCTGAAGACAATCACATCATCCAGGTAAACCAGGCAAAATTTCCAAGACAACCCACGTAGTACAACTTCCATAACACGTTGAAATGTGGTTGGACTGTTCTGAAGGCTCATAGGCAGACATCTGAACTGAAAAAGTCCCAAGTGGTATCACCATGCTGTGTATGGATGGGAAGCTGGATCAATGGAAACTTGATAGAACCTACTCTGAAGGTCTAGAGTGGTGAAGTAAGCAGGACTGGCTGCACCAAGACTCTCTAAAGCATCTTCAGTTGTAGGTAAGGGATGAGCATCCTGCACCATGTAGGCACTGAGTTTTCTGTAGTTTACCATGAAGCAATACACTTTGTCCTTCTTAACCACCAGTAAGCAAAGTGCATCCCAGGGACTTGTAAACTCTCCAACAATGTCTTGGTCGAGCATGTCTTTGATTATGTCCTTGAGGACTTGTTTCTGTTTGTGTCCCATCTTGTAGGTTTGCTGACAGATTAGTTTCTGGTTGGGCTGCACTTCGATGGTGTGCTACGGGATATCACAGCATCCGAGCTTGTTATATGGACCTACAAAGACATCTGGGTAATTCTCCAGGAGTTTCAAAAGTTGTTGCTTTTCTGTTGGAGATACTGGAAGTTTTGAAGAGGACAGTCTCTGACTGAGGGGTAGCTCTATTGAAGATTGAGTGGATGTGATAGTACTGAAGGAATAGAGTTGGTGGAACCAGCCTGAGGTTCTTGCATGAGATGGAGCTGGTCTCCTGATGACAAGCAGACAAACTTTCCAATGTTGGCACCCTTTGAAATTACCATAGGCTCATCTGGGAAGTTGTAGCATTTTTGGAAGACTGTGCTGCCATGCACCGCCGATAAGGAGTTTTCTGGAAGGATCCCTGACAAATGAAGCATGGGGGATCCTAGGACGATGCCAATAACACCTTGTGGAAGTGGTTCACTTCGAATCTTGGCAATCAGAACCATCTCTGACTGAGGAGGCACAGTGACCAAGTCTATAGCTACGAGTTGACCCCGAGGATCAAGTGACAGTTTGTTTGAGGCAAAGTCTAGGATGACTTTGTGAGCTTTGAGGTAGTCCAGGCCAAGAATTATTACAGGTTGACAATCAGGCACTGTGTAAAACTTGACAGTAGCCTGCTGTGAGCCAAAGTGGAGCTTGAGATGGACCACACCTGTGATAGGTACTGTAGCTGTACTTGCTGTGATAATGTACTTTAGGTCGGCTGGAGAGATATTAGGTATGTGACGAATAGCTTGGTTGTTCAGAATACTACTGTTGATAATGCATATTTCTGCTCCAGTGTCCCAAGGCATGCGTGGACCAATCTCCAATAGTGACAGGTACATAGTTTGCTAGGAGAGGTGATTGAATGACAGGAACCTTTGCCCCAGAAGTGGGAGTGTACCTGAGTTAGTAGTAGGAGGGTGAGCTTTGTTTGAGTTGCGAGAGTCACAGGGGTGGTCAACTGCTGTGTTCCCCTGATCCTGGGTATAGTTGTGGTTCTCTTGCTGATTGTGTGGCGGTGGGTGCCTTTGTTTCTCTTGATTTCTGTTTTGATTCTGTAGCTTTCAGCGAGGCAGTGGCAGTGTGTCCTCAATATCCACGCCACTGGCAGGTCACTGGTTCTCGTGCCAGCGGAGGTGGCTCAGGTCACTGTCGAAGTGGTCGAAGAGCATTGACAGAGGTAGCAGAAGAAGCAGTTGAGCTGAGGTGCAGACTACTGACAGTTGTGGTGAGTGTCTCTAACATTGATTGCTGCTGCTGGACACATGTTGCGAGTGTGGTTAACTGTAATGACTGAGGTGCTTGTACAACAGTGGTGGCTTGGGACATTAATATGGACTTTTGTGCAAGTCGTGCAGCTTGGATTGTATCCATCCAGGTTGTTGGTTTCTGCTGGATTACATAAAGACGGAGTTGAAGAAGCAGTCCCCGGAGAAATATTGTGATTAGCTCTTTCTCAGGTTTCTGCAGACATTTACAGCGAGACTCAATGTCCACTGTGAAGGCTTCAAGAGATTCAGAGGGCTGCATGGTTCACTCCCACAGCTGTTGTTCCAATAACCAGGGTGGATGTGCTTGGAGAAAATGGGATTTGAAGGTTGTATACAGTATGGCAGTATCCCTTTAACATGCTCTGGAAGAGTGTGTTGAACCAGGAAATGGCAGTCCCTCTCAGAAACAAGTGCAAGGCATTGGAAATATGCAAAGGATCAGTCCAACCATGTAAAGAAATCCAGGCTTGGAACTGTTCGATCCAGTCAACAGCATCTTCGTGAGGCAAGGCTGAGAAGGGTATTGGCCATAGGCGGGTATGCACCCTGTAATGAGATGAAATAGTTTTAATGTAGTCCAGGTCATCTTGAATAACTTGCATAGCTGGTGTTCCTTGAGCTGAGATGGATGACTGGATGTCATGGAGGATTGTTTTGATTTTGTAGCCCAACGCCCTTGAGGTGGGTGATGGTACAACTCCAGAAGGTCCGGTGTCCATATCTGCATTGTTAGCAGACGTTGCTGGTGGAGATGAGCTGCAATTCACCAATTGAAGGTCATATGGGTGAGAAGGAGTTGCCGTCATGCAGAAGACGGGACATCGTGTCGTGGATGAAGTGCTGAGCAAAAATTATTTTTGTAGACAAAAGTAAAACTTTTTGTAGCAAAGCTCATCAAATGACGTCTTAATAAAGAATTTTCACTCAATTCTGTGTTGTCAGTTATTTAAATAAAGGTTTTGATGCAAAAATCAGCTATTTGTTGCAGTGTCCATTCATTGAAATAGGATTGCCATTGACCATCCTGCTGTCCTTCTTCCTCACTGAAAATGGTGGGCTTTTACTTGGTAAGTGACAATATAGGGAATTGTTGTATTTATTTGATTGCTCCCCGTTTTATTGTGCTGTCTTTCTTTCCCTTTATATTCCAGAGTTGTGCTTTATTTTTGGCTGGCAGTATAGCCTAGAGGTTAGAGTAACGAGCTGTGAATAAGCTTGATACATCCAGCAGACCAGACCTGGGTTTGATTCTCACAACCTCTACTTGCATACTGTGTGACTCTGAGCAAGACACTTAACCTCCCAGTGCTCCCAGGTCACCCCTGAAAACAGGCACTTGTGCCTAGTGGGCATTAACCAGTTACCAAAGACTAAAATAAAATGTTAATGGAGTGAGGTCAATGTGTGCCCTTCACAAGATGGCCACCGAACTTTGACATACAGTTCCTGTGGGTTTGACTGGCCTGACTGTAGCAAGATGGTGCCAGCAGGTGGGGGTTAAGGTTCACTTCCTTTCTTGCTGTATTGTGGAACAAGATGGAAGATTTCTTCCATGAGGCTGCATGGTTGTTGTGCAATGGTCAAAATGGCGATTGCCACCCTGCTGTCCTTTTTCTCCACTGAAAATGGTGGCCTTTTACTTGGTAAGTGACAATATGGGGAATTGCTGTCCGTTTTATTGTGCTGCTTTTCTTTCCCTTTATATTACAGGGTTGTGCTTTATTTTACTTGGAGTTTGTTTTTCATGTGTCTTTTCCGCTCCCAGTATTTTGTAGTTGTTGTTGTTGTTGTATTCCGCTAGTGTTCAGGTCATTATTTTTCTCTGCTTCTGTTTTATTTTATTGTGCTCATTTTATTTTTGTTGTTGTTGTTGATTGTATTGCCCCATTCTTGAAGTGTGCTGTGCCCTGCCTGCGTTTTTTTTTTTCACTGTTTCATTTATTTTATTTTATTTCTTCCTGTATTTTAGGTGTATGGCCTTGTGTAGTGTGGGCAAGTGACCACTTTGTTGCAGCGTGGCGAGTCAGGGGCTGCTGTAAGAGGCAGCACTGGCGGGGAAGGCAGGAGTCAGCGGTAGCTGCTACAGGAGCAGATAAAAGCTGTGTGTTGGCAGGTGGCAGTCAGGAGGAGCTCGAAGCAGCCCATTGTGGCTGCCAGCTGTAAGTAGGCCACCGTTGGGCTCTGAGCAGCTTTAGGAGTGAGAGGGAGCTGTAGTTAGTTTGTAAGGCTCGTTTGCAGTAGCTGCTCATGGGCTGGCTATAAGTGGAGCTGACTGGGAGAAGCGGAGGCAGCGGGAGTGTAACTGGATATGCAGCTGGTTGTAGCGGTTTGGGAGGAAGCAGAGCTCTGGTTTTTTTTTTTTTTACTTTATTTTTATTCATTTTAATAAAATAAGCAAATAAAGACATTATAGCTGATGGCTAGAAAACTTTTGCCATTACAAAGTGTGGCAATCATCATTTGTTAGCGACAGTGCATTTAAGACCAATAATCTATGATACACCATGTGGGGTACTATACCTTTACTTGTGGTTAGGGAGTACCACCTCCCCCCAGGCAGGATATTCAGGGAGCTAGCCACTCTTAACCCTGTGGGGCTAAACATATATGTCTTACAAGGGAAGTTTATTTAACCATGAGATGTACATCCTTTGTTCCCACATTCCTAGTCAGCTTTCTATAGGTAGTATCTAACTTCTACCATTGTCCTAACTCCATATTCAGGCAATTATAAACTTGGGTTGAACAGTACACACTGAAAATCATTCTTACCTTTCCAGCAAACATTACTAGAATATGATTTCTGTCTCTATTCAGGATGCTATTTCTATAATAACAAAAGAAAAATAGGTACTGCATATCCCTTATGTTAATTGCACGTGGCATGTATTACATATTTTTTTTTGTGTAATCTTTTTATGAAGTTTCCAACAAAAACACACATTACAAGAAAACGACAGGCAATACTTGGACATACACATACAGAAACAACACATACAACAAAGTGGTGCAATCCCTTATTCCTTTCTATTAGACATTTAAAGTAAATTGACCTCTTAATTAGTGAAATCTGATCCATCTATTAAAAAAAACAGAAAAATACAGGTGTATAAAGATGAACTTGATTATGAATAAAAATAAATATGCAAGGTACTGTTATACCAAGGGTAATTCCTACTTACAGCATCTACTTATTATCCCCATACCCCTCTCTAGGCCGTTTCTAGTTTTACCCCATGCCTTCTTTCCTTACGTAAGGCCCATTCGCAACGTATTTTCCTCCAATGTGCTAAGTGAGGTCATGAATGGAGTCCATTCTCTGTAGAAGACCTCCTCCCTATCCCTGAGGACCAAGGTCAACCTTTCCAGGGCAAGTGTCTGAATGCTCAGATTACGCCATTGCTGAATAGTAGGCACCTCACAGCTCACCCACGTATTCCGTATGCAGTGCCTAGCTAACATCAGGAGTAGTCTACACCATCTTGGGAGTACTTCCCAATCCCCATCATCCTCCTGTGTCATACCAAAGAGGCCTATGATCGAGTCCACACTCACAGGGAAGCACCCCCATATTTGAGATCTTGCCCAGCACACTACCCCAAAACACTTGTAGCACCTTGTATGTCCAGAAGCAACACATATACGTTCCCTTTTTAACTTTGCACCTACCACACATAGGGGAAACCCATGGGTGGGCCTTATGTACAATCACAGGGGGATAATAAAGCCTGTGTAATAATTTATAAAAGGCTTCCCTGAATCTGTTACACATCAGTAGTCACCCCTGTCCCTCCAACAATAGTTGCCAATTCTCTGCGGTGATGCTACGGACCAAGTCCCTCTCCCATAGTTGTTTGACTTTAGTGGTGTAGTCTGAATAATCCTGTTTCCCCAACCTCGCGGCTTTCCAGATAAAGCCCTTGGAGTCCTTTTGAGCCAAATTAATCAAGGCCTCAGTCAATTCCCCTCCCTGTGACTGAGCCCTGTTTCATCCCATTTTTTGTATAAAAGGCCTAAGCTGCATATAGCGGAATAATTGATGTCCACCTAATCTCAGCCCTTTAACAATGCACCCCAGAGGATGCAGCACCCCATTCCTCAGAAGGTTTCCTATATGTTTTACCCCATTGTTCTCCCATTCCTGAAAACCTCTGTGCTCCAAACCTGGCAGAAAAAAAGATTCCCCACCACCGGAAGCAAGAATGTTTCCCCCTGATGCCCTTTTTTTTCCAAAGACATTCCCATGCCTCCAACACCGTCTGCACCAGCGGGTTTTCACCCCCCCTGAGTAAGATAGGCTTTAAAGCCCTTACTATGCAGGTATGCTGATAGTCTACCCTCACATCCCCATTACTCTACATCCACCCAACTTGCGACTGTAGGGCGGTTCACCCAATCAACATCCCCATTACTCTACATCCACCCAACTTGCTACTGTAGGGCGGTTCACCCAGTCAGCATCCCCATTACTCTACATCCACCCAACTTGCTACTGTAGGGCGGTTCACCCAGTCAGTCACATACCTTTGCTGAATGGAGAGATGATAGTTCAAGATATCTGGAAAATTGAGCCCTCCCTGTGTCGACTCCGCCTTTACCCTCTGAAGCCGCGCCCTTGGCCTTTTGTCTGGCCAAATAAATCTAGAAAATGATTTCTTCAGTTTATTTATATCTCCTTTCACCAATCCCATTGGTAACATCTGCATAGGGTACAATATCCTGTGGAGGATATTCATTTTGAGGAGGTTTATACTTTCTAACCATGAAATAGGTAGCTGTATCCACCGCCTCAAGTCTGTCTCCACTCTTTTGATTAGTGGTGAGTAATTTAATCCATATAGAGATTCAACTGTCTTTCCCACCTGGATTCCAAGATATATGATATCCTTCTGGGCCACCCTCAATCCCCACTGCTCATCCACCTGCTCTGGTTTAGGGAAGCACAACATCTCTGATTTAGAGACGTTGATCTTATACCCTGAAAATACTGCAAAAGAATTTATCAACTCCAAAAGGGGGGCATTGAGTTCAGGGGCTCCCTCAAAAAAAGTAGCATATCATCTGCATAAAGAGTCACCTTATGCTTCATGCCCTCCACCCCTTCAACCCCCCCGTACCTCTGAACATTGTCTGATCACCGCAGCCAAAGGCTCAAGAGCCAATGTAAATAACAGCGGAGAAAGAGAGGACAACCTTGCCTTGTACCACTTCCCAACTCAAAATATTCTGTGGAGGTCCCATTGACCAGGATGCAAGCACGATACATGGCTCAAACCCACTGAATGTATACGTCACCCAGACCAAACCAGGCCATAACCTCAAAGAGGTAGTCCCATTCCACCCCATCAAAAGCTTTTCCGGCGTCCATGGATAGGACGTATGTTTTCCCCTGCATCCGCCCCGCTCTCCATATCACATTTAAAAAGCGACGCATATTATGATAAGAAGACCTCCCCTTAATAAACCCGGTCTGGTCTGGGTGCACCAACACAGGCAGCAGGTCCTCCAGCCTCGTGGCTAACACTTTTGCCAGTATTTTTAAATCACAATTTAGGAGTGAGATTGGTCTGTATGACGTACACTCTGCCTCGTCTTTACCCGGTTTTGGGATCAGGCAAATCATAGCATCACCACATGTTCGGGGCAAGCACAAGTGTTCCTCCCCCTCTCCCACCTGACATTCCAACCAGACCCTCTGCAATCTGGCCTGCCAATGCTTTATAGTATTCCACAGGGAACCCATCAGGGCCACTTGTCTTTCCCTTTTGGAGTTTCCCTATGGCCTTTATAATTTCTTCCTTCATGATGGGTTGATTTGGTTGTGCCTCCTGGGTCCCAGTGAGCTTATGGGGGTACCACCTTATCTAGAAAGTCTTTCACTAAGGAGCTCCTGTCAGTACATTCGGCTTGATATAGCCTACTATAAAAGACAAAAAACATTTCTCAATTTCCTTCGGTTCCCTCTGCAGTGCCGCCATTCTATTCCTAAACCCCAGTATCCTAGTAGGGCATCTGCCCCCTTTCATGAGTCGTACGAGTAGTGGACCTGGTTTGTTGGACCACTTAAATACACTCCGTCTACTATAGAACCCCAAAGTTTTTGCTTCCCCTCTTACCAACGCATTCAGTGCTTCCCGTGTGACCATAAGGAACTGTATAATTTCACCCTTCTCTCCCTGAGCCATACGCTTCTCAAATCCTTTAATTGTTGTTCAAGCTCCAACCTTTTCTCCCTTTTAACCTTTTTAACCCTACCCATATATCCTATAATAGTGCCTTTCATGAATGCCTTCCCTGCTTCCCAATATATTCCTCTTGAGACCTCGCTTCCCTCATTGGTTTCTTTATACAGCTACCACTGATTCCCCAAAAACTCTCTAAATTCCTTATTATGAAGCATATACAATGGGAACCTCCAGTGTGATGGCCGGTCCCTCCCCATCCGTGTTCTGGCTATTACCATGGCATGGTCTGAAATGTGAACAGGACCATGTGAGACATCTAATATTCGCTCATGCCATCCCTGAAGTACATATATGTAATCAATTCGAGACCATGTACCATGAGGGTGGGAGAAAAAAGTAAATTCTTTAGCTCCAGGGATTAACACCCTCCAGCTATCAATCATGTCCAGATCAGACAAACTAACCTACCATTGTTTGAGGCCCCCTGGCGTCCAGCCTCTGCCCTCAGAGTGGTCCAACACCGGGTCCATCGTGCTGCTCATATCACCACCCAATATTAGGCCTGGGAATTGCTCCTTTATAAGTAAATCTAAGATCGAGGGAAAAAACTTGGGGTCATATACAGCAGGCGCATAGAGATTACCTATAGTGATTTTCTCTCCATATAGATTACCCACCAGGAAAATATACCGTCCCTCTTTATGGTCCTTCACCACTCTAGTAATTTCCAGTGGTAGGTGTTTACTCACCAAGATAGCTACCCCATGTTCCTGAGGGGAATAGGAGGCCGCAACACATTTACCAACCCATCCCCTAGCAAGTTTATTATGTTCCATGTCTGACAGGTGGGTCTCCTGGAGAAGTGCAATCTGTGCTCCCTTTCTTTTAAGGACTGTAAGCAACATAGATCGCTTGATTGGGTTACTAACTCCACACACATTCCAGGAAACCACTGTCAGCACTTTCACATTAGCCATATTCATTCCTTTGTTTGGTCCTGTAAGTGGGCCCTCCTTCCACCTTCCACGAAATCAGCATATTGTATCTTTTGGCATTCAGATAACTTCCATGTCATACTTGCATTCTGAGTTGCACCACATAAAACACACAAACAATCTATAACTAACATGTAAACTTTAATCCTAATGCTCTCACTTCCCACCATCACCCCTTCCATCACTTCACCAACTGTGCCTCCCCCCACCCTCCATTACCCTCCCCTATACACATACCCCTTTCTTTGAGCCACCATTTACCCCTTCCCCCTTGTATTGACATTAATTGCCCTACAAGCATCAGTGTCTACTATCCCTCTGTTGATAGCAGTGCCTTGCTGCTCCAGTACCAACCAGCTACTACCTATAATATCACTTTTCATTGTTTTACAGCCAACTTTCAATAACCCCACTAACTATCAATATTCATGAATGATGTCTTAAAAACTTCAACTTGTGAACAGGAAACTTGTATAAAGAACACACTCTGAGATTTGATGCCCCGCTCCCTTTTCCCAACCCTCGCTACCCAGAGCAGAGTGGTCCTTGACCGACTTGCTCCATGTCCCTTATATAGGAATCAGTGGGTGCCCTTTCTCTGAGATCTAAATATGCAATGCACCTTGCACAGGGAAACAGGCCACACTTTCAATGCACACGTTATGCTCCTCTCACTCCCCGACCCCCTGAAAAATTACAATTTGTTCAGCCTTTTCAAACAATGCACCACCTCCTATATTCATTTGTGACCATTTTTCTCATACATGCATTTTCAGCCTCACCCAACAAAACAATCCCAGAGGCATCGAACATTTCTTCCCCGTTACATTAAAGTCCAAACTGTCTCTGAAGAGTTCGCTGGACTAGAAGCTCCACATGCGGTTTCTCGGTTCTCGCAACCAAAGGCCCTTACTTCTCTTCTGATAGTTCCTCCATATCATCCCCTTGGTGGCCCATTCCTCAGCACACCTAGGCACAATTCACACAACCAGTCCACCCAGGATACACCATTAGAAACACTCCCTGGGCCCCGAAATCAGCAACCTTTGGAGTGAGGACAAAAGTTTGAATCTCAGTCTATGAAAGAACAAGCAAACAAGTAGGCCCCATAATCAATAAATTCTGGAGAGGGGCATGTGTACAAGTCTCAGACTAATGAGAAATCAAATGAGTAGGCCCCGCTAAAGCATTGGGGCATAGCCTTCCAACCTGACCTAGTACCTTAATTTGTTCAGCTTATTCTGCAGCTCCTTAATGAATTGCTCTGCCTTTGGAAATTCACAAAAGGAAAACATGTCTCCCTCGTGTCGTATTTTAAGAGTGGTGGGGTAGACCATAAAATTCTCCACCTTCCAGCTATGCAGTTGATTCATCAGCGGATTGAACATCTTCCTTCGTTTAAGGAGTTAAGCTGAATAGTCCATTGATAGGAATAGCCTTGTTCCCTCGAATTCCAATGCTCTCCACTCTCTATACGCTCTCAGCAGCATTTCCTGATCTTGAAAGGCATGGAACCTCATACTGATTTGCCTCAGGGGTTGGTCTCCTGGTGGTTTGGGCATAACAGCACAATGAGCCCTTTCAAGCTTGAATTGCCCATTTTTCAACTGCAGCCCCAGCAAGCCTGGTAATATTTTAGTACAAAAAAACCCATCACATCTCCTTTCTCCAGACCTTCTGGCATGCCCCGTAGATGCAAGTTCAGGCATCTATTATAATTCTCCTAGTAGTCAAATGCTTCTTTAAGCTCCTCCATCTCCTTCTGTATAGCTGCCACCTGTCCAGGAATCTCTAGATTCTCATCCTCCAATCTAGATATCCAATCCTCCATTTCAGCAGTCCTGTCGGCTTGCATCATTTGTTGTTCCAACACTTCTTGTAACTTCGGGTCAATTTTACTCTCCAGTATCAGAAGTCTGGTCTCAAGTGCTGCAATAACTTGTCCCATTACCTCACAGCCTGGTGTACTTATATCTGCAACCGATAGCAAGATGACACCCGTGCTTTCCATTGCCATAGAGGACACTGACTTCTTCCCCGCTTTCCTCATAGCTCTCTGGCTTTTCCCTGTACTGGAGGTGAGATATTCATCCATGACTCTTTCCGCCTCTTGTTGAGTATATTTGCTATTTGTGAAAAGTGACAAAAATAAATTTAAATTTCATTTTATCTAACTGGTGGTCTGGAGCAGCACACAGGCACATCTATCCAGCTAGTCACTTATTAGCACCCTCTCCATTACATAGTTTTAATTACGCCATCAGCACCATGTCTGAGCTACCCATTAAATAATATTCAGGCCCCAATTTAAAATGAAAATAAAAATATACCTTTCAGACAACACTCTGACATCATGTTGCATTTCATATGAGTAAAGCTGTATCAAAAGAAACAGTAGTTCTCCAGCATATTAAAGATAATTGTTCTGGCATTGTCCCATCCCTCCTGCGCTCTTTGGTATTTGACTTGGTAAGCATTTTAAACCAGGTGCGATCAAACTGCATCTCTGGTGGTAAAGCATTAGCAAACCACTGTCTCAGGTAAGATAAAGGGTCCTCCTCTTCAGTTGTCTCGGGAACCCCCACCAAGCACAGGTTCATAGCTCTGTTGGCATTTTCCAGCGTTTCTATTCTGGCTCTATGGTGGCTGGTTTCAAGAGCCATTTTTGAAAAGGCAGCCTGCGTGGTGCAGGATCTATCCTCTGCGTTTTTTGCTGTTTGTATAGCCTGCTCTATTTTTGTATCTTGGGCACTGAGAAGGGGCAGGACCTGTTCTACTTTGTGGTCCATGTCCTGAACAGCTTGCAGAACTGTGTCCCAAGGAGGAGGATTCTCCGTTCCACTCAAACTCGCTTGCTAGCTGCATTTGGTGTGAAGCGGCAGATTGGGGAAGTGGAGCCACAGTGCTCGGGAACGGGGTGGCTTTACAGATGGCATCAGTCAAGTGGCTGTTTGCTGTGGGGCAGTAGTATCAGTGTGGAATAGCTGTATAACTGTCCATCAGATTCCCACTATGAGAGAGTGATGTATACGGAGACGGTTGTTCATCAAGGAGCAAGTTGAAGCAGGCCCTACCACAAGGTGATGCTGCTGGGGTGGGGGGCTCCATTCACAGTTCTGTGGAGCAGATGCTTGGCAAAGGTTAATTTTGAACAGATCATGCCAGCAACAGTAGGCTAGCAGTATGGGACACATTTATGTGTACTAGGCTGTTCAAAGTAGGAGGGCTGCAGGCTGCTGTATAAAACAGGACACAGTTCATTTTCTCTCTGCAGCTAAGGCTGTGGTGTAAATAACATTCAGCAGTTCAGGTATACTGGGGTGATAACTCTGGAGTACCCAGCAACCAGTGGCACTGGAACAATTTTTATAGTGGTGGTGCTGAAAGCCATTGAACAAAACTATATAGAAAGCCCATAAGGAATTGTACTTCAAGCAATGGGGTGCTGCCGCACCCCCAGCACCCCTAGTTACAGCACCTAAGCCAGCAATGCAGACAAGACAGGTAGAAAGCCAGCATGGTGGGGGAAAACAATTAAACCCAGCATTAAACGTAGAAAGAAAAAATATTCAGACTATAAAAGGGAACAATCAACATTAAACAGGGTAAATTATAAAAAAAGAAGCCAATAAAATGAAAAGACTAATTAGGAAAGCAACACAAAAGGCAGAAGAAAGAATGGATGCAGCTGTGAAAGATAATAAAAAAACATTCTTTAGTTATGTTGGGTCACTTAAGGGTAACCAGAGGGGTATAGGGCCACTACAAACAGATGCAGGGGTTATATATGATGAACAAAATATTGCTAACATATTAGTTATTTTTTGGAGTATATTTCAACCTAAAGAACAGCACAATATATTGATAGGTCAAAAAGGAGAACCAGGTAGAATAATACAGCTTAGAGAAATGGAAGTCTTGAATAAAATTCAAAAATTAAAAATTGATAAATCAGCTGGACCAGATGGAATAAGTCCCAAATTCATTAAGGAATTAGTTAGTGAACTGGTGGGGCCTCTCACTATGTTGTTTAATGGATCTTTGCCTGAGGGTAAGCCGTTGAAAGAGTGGAGAGAAGCCACTATTATACCAATACATAAAAAGGTGATAAAAAGATAGTAAAAAAACTATAGACCTATCAGCCGTATGTCTATCCTGGGCAAAATGTTGGAGAGTCTAATCCAAGAATACATAATTTTGCACATAAAAGAATATGGGTATATAGACATATCACAACATGGTTTTAGTGAAGGATGGTCTTGTCTGACTAATCTACTAAATTTTCTTGAACCAGTTAGTGCAGCTATGGATAAAGGATTGCCTGTGGATGTAGTATTCTTGGATTATGCTAAAGCTTTTGATTATATTTCCCATAAGGTTCTTTTAGAACAATTAGTACATTTGCATCTTCCATATAATATAATTGCTTGGGTAGAATCATGGCTGACTAATAGAAGTCAAAGAGTCAGTATACAAGGTTTTTGTTCAGATTGGGGAGAGGTGACTAGTGGTATGCCCCAGGGATCGGTCCTGGGGCCAACACTTTTCAGTATTGTGATTTCATCAATGTCAGTTTCAGAGGGAGCATGGTGGGGAAAATATACAGATGAAAGCAAAGTGGGAGCCATTATTAACAACAAGGAGGCAGCTGACAAGCTGCAGAAAGATCTTTGCAATCTTGGGCAATAGGCAGAAAAGAACTAATTAAAGTTCAACCTAGAGAAATGTAAAATTATGCATTTAGGCCCAAGAAATCAGAAGTTCACATATGAATTAAATGGTTCTCTGTTAGGGGAAACAATAAGTGAAAATGATCTTGGAGTAATCATTACAAATGATTTGTCCTTCGACTCCCACATTAGAACTAAAGCTAAACTAGGAAACAAAGTACTGGGATGCATATATAGAAACATCAAGAGCCGTAATCCATCTGTGATTGTACCTTTATATACATCTCTTGTGAGACCACATCTTGAATATTGTTCATCACTATGTACACCGCAATACAAGAGGGATGAAGTATTGATTGAGCAAACACAGAGAAGGGTAATAAAAAGAATTAGTACAGTGTATGGGAAGCGTTATGGTGATAGACTGAGGGATCTGAACATGTATTCAATGAACTATAGAAGGTTGAGGGGTGATCTATGTTTGGTATTTCGTGAATACAAAGATAGTTATTTATGGGAAACCATTGGTTTATCATCGCAAGTTTCTGTTAAGAGTACACGTACACATAGAATAAAAATCAAAGGAGAAATAAGTAAAACAAACAAAAGTGAAAAATGGTTTTCTCAAAGAGTAGTTGCAGCATGGAACACCCTACCAGAGTCTATAGTCATGTGTAAGACTATGAAATCCTTCAAATCATCCCTAGAGCAATACATGGGTAACAGGAAATATGAGTATCACCACTGAATAGTGGCGAGCAACAATGGGTCTATGGACCTACCAGCTTATATTACCCTATGACCCTATGAAGGGCTGCATTCGCCACCATATGTGGCATTTTTGGTATTTAGTCTGCCACTAAAGGACCTCTTTACCTTCTCTGTGGTCTGCCAGATCGTGCTGGTGAGGACCCCATCTGGATTGTGCGAATAACTGGATGAACCCAATAAATAAAGATGACAGGTTTATTCTCTGTGCAGTAGATGTTCTCTTCATGGAGACAAGCCCCAGACTGACAATTTCTCTGACTGATAGGCACACATGGCACTGGCAGGCAGTGCAACAATTAGCTACATGCAGGTTATAAGTGTTCTTAAAGGGGCGGCAGCTTAACATTAAGCCCCATGCTTAATGTGTACTTCACAATACCTTCAAGTATACCAATATAATATTAAGGTAATAGGAGAGAGAGAGAGAAATGTGTGTGTGTGTGTGTGTGTGTGTGTGTGGGTAATACAGACAGCGAAAACAGATGCATTAGTGTTGAGACACAGTCCACGATCAGTCCAGTTCCAGATAATGGGAGAACACTCAAACGAAAGAGAAGAGGGGCAGATGCCACAGCGGAAAGATAGACTGGAACAAAACCAAAGCAACGGCAGAGTTATCAACGACTGACTCAGATACCAACATCGAATACTGTAAAGTGCAAGAAATAAAGGTATTTAGTTTATCATCTATATCCCTGACACCAGCACAAACAATGGTTTTGAAAAAGGGCTTAACTTTTATACCCACATGTTCCTATGTTCTATTTGGATTATATACTGACATAAAAATGTTTGTCAGTAAACTGAATTTAAAAGTAAAATTCTATGTGAAAACAAATACAGTTACAACAGTGATTCTTTAGCATTGATGGATGTCATTGCCTCTGAGTCCCTTTATCCACCTGAACTCGAACCACTGGCCTCTACTCCTGCTAGTAATTTGACATCTGGCCCTTTTAGAAGGTCTTCTATGTTTGTGCCACATTATACAGCAGTCACTACAACCTTTGAAAAGACACTGTTACACGAGTTGGAGAAAAGACAGTAGGATTTAACCACTAATGACTATAAGAATACTACAGCATCTGAATTTAGAGCTATTGGAGAACTTAGAGACAACCCCCATATTGTTATAAAATCAGCGGACAAGGGGGGGTCAATAGTGGTAATGGACTGTGAGAAGTACAAACAGGAGGTCTTTGAACAGTTATCTAACACTGATTTCTATGCAAGCTTAGAAACAGATCCAACAATGTCATTTAAAGTTGTGATTGATGCATTTCTAGAATAATCTTTTGAGAAGGATTTTATAGATAGGAAGACTTTGGAATTATTGACTGTATCACATCCAATCAGGCAGACTATGTATGTCCTGCCAAAGGTTTATCAAACTTTGGTTGATCCCCCAGGATGCCCCATTGTGTCAGGTATTGGCTCACTCACTGAGCCACTCTCAGTGTTTGTGGATCAGCATATGAATTTTCTGGCACCTACTTTGAGATCTTTTATAAAAGGCACAATGCAAATTTGGGGCATCCTGGGGGAAATACAACTTGAATCTCATTGGTTATTAGTTACTATGGATATACAGTCTCTTTATTCAGACATTCCCCATACAGGAGGTTTGGCAACATTAAGATACTGGATGTCCAAATCTACAACTTATATTTGTAAATTTATTGATTTTATTTGTGACATGGCAGAACATGTATTGACAAAGAATTATTTTATTTTTCAGGGACAGCACTTCCTACAGGCCAAGGGTACAGCGATGGGGCGACTTTTGCCCCCCCATATGCCAACCCATATCTTGGCCTGTGGGAAGAGATGTCCATCTATGACATGCCAACAAACCCTTTCTATGATTTAATAGATTGTTGGTGGTGTTTTATTGACAATGTGCTGATGGTGTGGCGGGGTGATGTAATGTCCTTATATGAATTTGTAGGATACTTGGAGAGTACAAATCCAAATAAAAAAATTACTGTACAGTATAGTGTAACAACAGTGAATTTTTTGGATTTAAATTTGGAGAAGATGAGTGATGGTACAATAGAGACTGATTTGTATAGGAAACCAACTGACTGCAACAGCTTACTACTAGCGAGTAGTTGTCACCCCCACCACACCATCAGCAACATACCAAAATTGCAATTTATTTGCGTTAAAAGAAATTGTTCAACACTGGAGGTTTTGGAAACAAGAAATAATGATCTAGAGCAGTGCTTTATAAATAGGGGTTACAACAAGAACTTGATACAGCATACAAGAGAAATAGTTGGGTCCATGCCCAAGGAGGGTATGTTAAGTTACCAACATGGAGACAGGGTGCAGGCTGAAGGAACTTTATTTATTGCAGAGTATTTTGCTAAAAGTAATGTGGTGAGACAGTGTTTAAATAAGGTGTGGCATATACTTGAAGCAGAACCTGCATTGTGGAACATAGCCACATTGCCGCCATAGATTACTTACAGAAGGGGCAATAATTTAAAAGATTTACTAGTTTCTAGTCACTTACCAGTGGAAAAAGGGGAATTTTTGAATTGGTTACCAGCACCCCTAAAGGATGCTTTACTTGTGGTAAATGTTCTCACTGCATCCATATGAATAAAACAAAAATCTTTTCCACTGTAAATAACACTGGCATCTTTCATATTAATCAATTTGTAAATTGCAGTTCCACCTATGTTGTATATTTGGCAACATGCACATGTAAAGCATTTATATAGGGAAAACTACCTGTGCATTAAAAACCTGGGTAGGGGAATGTTACAGTGATATTTGATGTATGGATGTGGGGAATGCATTATTTTGCCACATTACAGAACAAATAAATAGGGAAGAACACAAATTTTAATTTACGGGTATTGAGAAAGTGGCTAGGGGACGCAGAGGTGGCAATCTGAACTTTTTATTGTCTAAAAGAGAAACATTTTGGATATATACATTGGGAGGATTGAAAAAACAGGACTAAATGATGCTATTGATTTGACAGTCTTTTTGGTCAAACGAAATATCTGATTGTGAAATGAGTGGGAAAAGATGGAATAAAACATGTAGATACAACATGCTTTAAAAGTTAATTACTGTTTATATCTATGTGTCTAGGGAGATGTTTTTTGTGGTCATTATGTACACATGTGTCCTAATATATGTATTTAGACAATTCTTAGTGATAAACAGGGATACATGTGTGTATACATATATGTATGTGTTTTGCTGCTATTCATGAGTATTTTATACCAAAGAATATATATGTTGCTAAATTGGTTATATTAATGTGGACCTATAAAGACAGGAAGGGATACATATGTGTATCTTTATATGTATATACAGTAATATGTGTGTATATGTGCATGTGTTTTGCTGATATTCATGAATACTTTATAACAGTAAATATGTTTAATCCTGAATTAGTTCTATTAATGTGGACCTACAAAATGCAATTCTTTACCTAAGACAGCAGTTTAGATCCTCCATTTCCCTCATACACATATATTCCCTTCCACTCCCCCCCACACACATTTCTCTCTCTCCCATTACCTTAATATTATATTGATATACTTGAAAGTATTTATATTTATTTATAAACCTGTATATTCATTTAATGAAATTTAGAATAGTATACACATATCAAGGAGATTTTTTTATACAAATATATCACTATGTGCTGCTGCTTCATTCTTTGACTGGCTGTTCACTGTATAGATAAACATTATTGTGTTTTTTCTAGAATTTGTTATTGTTTTGCACTTCTATATTTAGATAGTTACTGTTATAATCACACCAATGACATGGGTACACATTATTATATCGTCTTCACAGATGTTTGATTTTAGATAAAATGAGCTTTATATTAAGACAATGGTATGTATCACTTTAAGATGGCTACATAAAGAATTAATGTTCAGGTTAGAACCTCACTCCCTGATGGTGCCTTGAGCGAAACCGGTCGGAGGTTTGTTTGGTCAGAGGAGCTCCTGCTGGTGTTCCCACATAAGGTACTGGGCATGGAGGCCTAACTAAATAAAAAAGTTTATGAGTGTCAGCCTGCATTTTTATTGTGCTGGTGAATGGTGCTTTGGTTTGGTTTATTTTATTTTAGACTTTGGTAACTGGATAAGACCCACTAGGCACAAGTGCCTGTTTTCAGGGGTGACCTGGGAGCACTGGGTGGTTAAGTGACTTGCTCAGAGTCATACAGTATGCAAGTGGAGGTTGTGAGAATCAAACTCAGGTCTGGTCTGCTGGATGTATCAAGCTCATTCACACCTCGTTCCTCTAACCTCTAGGCTATACTGCCAGCCCTGTTCAGTTGTATATTGTGTATATATATATATATATATATATATATATATATATATATATATACACATATATATAGTATATTTTACTGTGCACATTCAGTTGTGAGGTGGCTTTCATTTGGCTTCAGGAAGGGAGAATAAACCTGATAAACAGGGACCTCACTGAATTGGAACAATTCCTCTATTGGGCAATTAGGTTGGAGGGACAAAGAGGCAATGTAGCTGTGGCATACAAAATGCTGCAGGGTTCAGACCACCCAGAGTTCTGAGCAGTGCGAGATGCCTGGGAGAGAGAAGCCCAGATCACAATTGTAGATGAGGAGTGGGAACACATGTGGAAAATCATCTGGAGAACCACATCATTACCCACATGGAGGGAATTCAGATGGAAATGCCTCCTCTGATGTTTTCACACCCCAACAGTCACCAAACACTTCCAGCAGGGAGGCTCGGATGCTTGCTGGTGAGAGTGTGGCCAAGTAGGCACACACCACCACATCTTCTGGTGGGGTCCCCTCATCGAGCCATACTGAAATCAGGTACATGTGGCCTTAGAAGAAGTGTGGGGCTGCAGTATACCCTGCACCTTCGAGAACCTAGTCCTAGGGAAATGGACCCAGGGCGTAGGTTACCTACCACAGCAAATGATGCTCAGAACCCTATACTTGGTGGTATTGAAGATAATTACAGTGCACTGGCTTACTGGGGTGATGCTATCACTGAGGGAATGGCAGGATAAGGCATGGGAGGTACAAAGTATGGAAAGAATAAGTGCATTGTTGCATCTTAGGTTAGGAAAGTTCAATGAACTGTAGAACAGTTGGGACCAATATAAGGCAAGGGGAAAGGAGGTCTCAGAGGGAGACACCTAAAGCTGATACTACAGTAATCCAGACAGTGAGACTGAGGGGGAAGGGGTAGGCAGAAAGAGAAATTAGATAACTAGCAATGTAGGAGAAGACCGGGGACCTATGCAGTCGAGGGCCCAGAAACCTGGAAGTGCGAGTTAACTTGAAAGACACGGTCAATGGCAAATAGCTGGAAGACATAGAACCCTTCCAGTGCCCGCTCATCCACCTTTTCAGCATGGGCTGTGGTATGATCTTGCTTGATCCTGCTCGATGGGTAGATGCATAAGATAAAGAATTCAAAATAGTCCCATGGGGGATGGATAGTCACTTGGTACTGTTAGTTAAGTTAAAACAAGTTAAACACTTGGCTAGGAAAAACACATCACACACAGTGATTCTAGCAAATATACTCTTTAATTGGCAG
The DNA here is from genome assembly GCA_016271365.2 of Neoceratodus forsteri. Taxonomy (NCBI): domain Eukaryota; kingdom Metazoa; phylum Chordata; order Ceratodontiformes; family Ceratodontidae; genus Neoceratodus; species Neoceratodus forsteri. The sequence goes on along the minus strand of JADMNL010000039.1, from coordinate 18,978,788 downwards.
TATGGAACATGTAATGTTGAAGAGCACATATAGTAACAACCTTGGACACCTTATATAGCAGATAATTTACAGTAATAACAGGAAACATCAACATAGGATAAACTACAGTGGTAAATGATGGATCCGTCAGTAAGCATTAAAACTATAAAGGACTGTTATTTTGAATGTTTAAATGGATGGTTGTAAACAGCAATAACTTTCAATAAAGCAGAGTTAAAAAAAAAAAAAACAGCTCTTGGATGCGATGATGAAGGAAGCTGCTGCCCAGCCATCTATCACCCACTCTGTGGCTGATGCTGCAGTAAAGGGCCACTCTTCATGGTGCACAAAACCAAAATTCCTTCTCTGGGCATCCAGCAGCTCAAAATAATCCCCTTCAGATGGTCCACTGTGTACAGCAGATTGCTGACAGCATAGGCTGCATGAACCCCAGCGATAATCTCAGTTGTCATTTGGAAAAGGTTTGCTCCAAATGTGAGATGCTCAGTCTATGATCAGCCTACCAGGTATAGATCCTTCAGAAAATTGTAGACCCCAGCCTCTGGTCGAAACTCTCAGAGGAAATTTGTCAATCCACAGACGCAACTTTTGATGCTGTCGCCATGGCCCTTATTTCCCCACACACCCCAAATGTGGTTGGCGTTATGTTGGCCTACCCCGTAAAGCAAACCGCCAAGGAGAGCCCAGCATCATACCATCAGTGGCTTTTGCTGGCCTACCACACTGGCAAAGCACTTTCAGAGGAAGGTGCAGATACTGACCAAATTGAGTAAAAGAACTTGTTTCTTCGGAACATGATTCCGGCTGTCCTTGAAAAAGTCAAGCCTTCAGTTTTCCCCAGAATGGACAAATTTGCAGATATTCTCTGGAAAACAGAGCAGGTGTAGCAGCTCTACTTCCAAGATCTGAATTCCGGTTAGAAAAAGGTGGCTGCAGCCCGGCCCGGTGGTGCTCAGGATTGAGGCGCTGGACAGAACACCTCATTCCATGCCAGCGACCCAGGTTCAGGAATGAGCCTGGGCCACTGGATCGGCAGGGGAGGACTGTGATCAAGTGTCTGTTGACTACTCTCCCAGTCCTGGGGGAAAGGGTGGGACACACACTGCGCTCTGGCGGTCCCTGGGGATGCCCAGTGGTGCTGCGGACACACGGATGTCTGGAAGGGGGAGCACGGCGGATATCTGTACGTTGGTGCATGGACATCATTGCACATCCGTGCTCCCACTGGGGAGAAAACAGAAAAAGGCTGGGTGCGACGAGCAGCTTGATGGCCGCGCCCCGCCATGTGGAGAGGACTGTCGTGGAATCGCGCTGGGGGGTGTGGCGCCAGTCCATCTGGCAGGAACGGGGGAGCTCTCCAGTGGATCGGCTATGGCTATACCGGACACCCCATCATGCGAGTGAGCCTGCTGCTCTCCCCATGGGCAGGGCTGGTGGAGAAAACAGAGCTGCGATAAAAAAAGGAAAAAGTGGCTGCAGTACATTCTACCAGTGAACCCACAACTCACTACACAGGGAGGCAAGGCCCAAGACAAAAAGGCTGCGCCTTCAGATAATGAACAGCATTACTAGTCTGGGTAGGGAGGAACCGAAATAGAAAAAGAAACAATAGGCAGAACTGGAATAACTCTAATTCTCAGCAGTACAACTAGCAGCATGATAATCTGGGCAATAAAAATTATCAGTCAGGTCCTTCTTATCATGAGATAGTGGAGGAGAACAACAATCTCTGCAACCATCTCGGGTATGTCCAATAAATAGTAGGCTCAATCCCAAAGCATACCGTTGCAGTGCTAGCTCTGGTACACCACACCTCACGAGGCCAAGAAGACATTGGAACCTCCTCAGACCAGGCTTGAACCCTGAGGCCTCACCCTTCAGAGTAGCTATACAGGACATGGAAGAGGTTCTGCAACAACAGGCCAATCTACTTTTCCAGGAACTACCTGCCAGCGGTAGTTTGGATTGACAACTACAGGCCCCAGTCCTTATTGTGAACAAGCTCACCCTTGACACAAATGGAAGGCCTTGCACCAAGGCCATGGGCGGGGGCTGCCAATTGACTATTTTGCTAGATACAGGCATGGCTGTGTCTGTACTATATGATGAGGATCCAGTAAATTCCTCTTGGTCCACCGGATGGACCAAAAGGTGTGGATGGTGCTAAGCTATACACCTACCGCTCTATTGTACTTTCCGTGGTAACAGACAGTCTCAAAGCAAGTCACACTTTTGACCTGGGAATTGATATTCTTGCACTACACGGCTGTGTAGTGGACTTGGCCAACATGCTCTTGATCCAGATTAGGGGACAAAACCATACGATTATGATTTCTGATTCACATGTGGTTGCAGCTATCACCTCTAATGACAATGAATATGACATCACAGCGCTATTCCAGATAGGTGAGTTTTCAAGAAACTCCTACCCATTCTGCAGAAGCACCTGGAAGCTTTTGCCACACACAAGCATGATTGTGGGAGAATGCAAACTGTCATAGAAATCTCAGTCCCAGCACATGACAGGCAAAGGCAATACCCTTTTCCTGCTGAGGCCTTACCATCACTCAAAGAAACCATACAGCCACTCCTTAGACAAGGAATGATCAGGCCCGTGTCTCGACCACCAACTCACCCATTTGGCCAGTGAAAAAGCCCACTGGATCTTGGAGACTCACTATTGATTACAGGAAGCTTAATCAAGTCACTCCTAACTGCTCACCTACTGTAGCATCAGCACCAGATGTGTTCAAACTGCTAACACCAGATCATAGGAGGTTCTGTACCCTTGACATCTCCAATGGCTTTTGGTCACTGACCCTAGCTCAGGAAAGTCAGTACAAGTTTGCATTTACCTTTGAGGGTCGACAGTACACCTGGACCTGCTAACCCCAGGGCTTTCACAGCAGCTCTTCAGTATGAGAATGGCTTACTGTTGGCAACTGCCATCAAGGAGCAACATTTGACCTCTTTAATGAACTACTGGTTCTCTTACAGAGAGCAGGCCTCAAGTGCAATCCTGCAAAAGCACAACTATGCCAGAAGGAAGTCCTCTTTCTTGGCCTGTGCATAACAGAACAAGGCAGGAGTCCGGCCTGGAAGAAGATCCAAGGCCTACAAGATTTGCCACTACCCATCAGTGTGGCAACACTTAGACGTTTCCTGGGAATGCTCAGCTATTCGTCGGATTTTATTTGCGATTTTGCACAAAAGGCTACCCCTCTGTATGAGCTCTTGAAAAAGGATGTCCCCTGGACTTGGGGTCCCATTCACACTAACGCTGTGACACTTCTGAAACAGGCCTTGGCCTCTGCTCCAGCTTTAGTGAACCCCAATCCAGTGCTTCCTTTCCATCTGGAATCAGCTACTTCAGACATAGCCATGTCTGCAGTTCTCGCTCAGAAAGTAAATGGTACCTTGAGACTTGTTGCCTATGCATTTCAAATGCTGTCTCCAGTGGAACAGAAGTATAGTCTTTGTGAAAGAAACCTGTCTACCTACTGGGCTGTCAAGCATTTTATGTATATCATTGAGTACTCTACCTATAATTCTGAACAAAAACCACACCCCCACCACCTTTCTGCTATCAAACAGAGTAAAGAATGGATCTGTATCCAATACCAGGCTGACTCACTGGTCCCTTCTTCTCCAGGACCGTGTCATCCAGGTCCACCCTGCCAAGGTGCCATCAATTTAAGCCCATGGTCTTTTGTACCAAGGAGCCCTGCATGACTGCACACTCCAACCCCCTGATTTGCCTGACCCAGGCCCTTTTCTTCCTGCTACTTCAAAGCTCCTTGCTGACACCTCCCTGTATCATGTCTTTACTGATGGCTCTGCCTTGTACTATTAAGGAAAACAAGTAGCTGGGTTTGGAGTGCTCATCATCTAGCCCAGTGCTAACACTGTTCATGCTTCAAAACACTGCAGTGTTGTATCATCTCAGTATGCAGAACTGATAGCTGTGGCCTGTGCCCTCGAACTGATACAACATGACATCGAGGACACCATCATCTTTACAGACTCTAATTGGGTCTGTTTTTCTCCAACAGAATTTTACCTTTCTGGCAGAAGAACTCCTTTGCATTTTCTGATGGCACCCCTGTGAAGTACAAAGCACTTTTTGTCCTCATTCACGAATCGACTCAACAGTTTAACCACAAACTGTTTATCCACAAAGTGAAGGCCCACTCAAAATCTGACCCATACTATTCTTTCAATGATGGAGCAGATACTCTTGTTGCTTTAGCATCCATACAAATAGCTGCCATAAAGAAGAAACCTGAACTTTTTGTGCCACTGTACTTGTCCACAGCACAGAAGTATGACCCTCAACTATGAGCTATGTTCAGATTCCTTGACAAGGGAATTGAACAAGAATTGCCTACTCACAGTACTTACAGAAGACATGCAAACCAACTGCATTTATCACCAAATAACAAAATGATCTGGTATCAGTCCGACGACTTGAACTACTTGCTGTGGGTAGTCCCTGAATCCTTGAGATCTGAGTTTATTCATCAGGTCCATGACACCCCAACTGGTGGACACCAGGGAACAGAAAATATACTCCAGAGACTACAGTCTGTTAGTTGGTGGCCTGGCATCACCAAGGATGTCAAGGACATGTAGAAAACTGCCTGATTTGTGCTCAGAATAATCAAGCAAAATGCCAAATTAATTCCCAGAGACAATCTGGCCCTTGGCATGCAATCCAAATTGACTTTATTGGTCCTCTGACCAATACCAGAAGAAACAACTATGCACTTGTGGTTACTGACCTATTCTCCAAGTGGCTGAGGCATTCCCTAGTTGGAAATGCACAGCATAGGCAACTGCAAAAGTCCTGGTAGAACACTTGTTCTCCAGGTGGGTCCTACCTCTCAAAGTAGACTCTGACCAAGGAACCAGCTTTACACATGAGTTGATGTAAGAAACACTTGAGCTTCTTGGTGTACACCAGAAGTTCTACATTCCTTACGACCCTCAATCCTCAGATCAGATAGAAAGAGCCAACAGACGGATTAAGCAAAACACTTTCCAAATCCATCGAGGACAATCCCAAAGATTGGGATTCCCTTTTGCCTTTACTTCTTATGGCAATTAGGGGCAGTCCTTCAGCCACCACCCAGCTAACACCCTTCGAGGTAATGACTGGTAGAACCATGAGATTACCTGAACACCTGTTGATTGATCTAAACACACCCACTGCAGACAGACTGCCTGTAGACAAATATGTTGCAAAACTCAGAGATGATATTGTTAAAACCCATGGTATGCTGTACATTGTATGGGCAAGGCCCAACAACAGTCCAAAATCCAGTCTGACAAACAGTTTGACAAACATGCACAAGAGGCGGACTGGCAAGTTGGAGATCAGGTAATGGTTCTCAGATTTGCTCACCCTACACATCCCTTCTTCAATAAATGGGAATGACCCTACCCCCTTGTTAACAAACTCAGTCCTGCAGTCTACCAAATTAGACTCTTTCACCAAAAGAAACTTACTGAGAAATGGTTGCATGCTAACCAATTAAAACTGTATAAAGGAGAATCATTACTTTTTCTAACCCCATTGGGTGGAACTGTACCTATTGACCTTTTCTTTTTCCTTACAGGTATCCCTGCAAGATGGCTATCTTGCATCTGTTTCTCTTGCTATTAGGAGCACTCCCCTTTGTCCATGGCAAGGATATGAAAACTATATCTGAGAGCAATCATGTCTAAGGCAACTCCTTCCACTTCTTGATCATCCTCAGGAAAGATACATGACTCCAACAGACAAACCTACCACCATCCCTGAAGGACTTAGCATAGATGTTCCGAACAAATAGATTACTGTTCAGGAAGGCAAGGATGCCTACCTTATTGCCTCAGTCCTGGCTCCTGAAAAATCATTCCTCCAAACTGAATGGCAAACTGACAGCAATGGACAGACACTCCCTGTTGTCAGCCTCTCCAAAGGCACCTTCCAAGGCTGTCCCAATACTAGAATGATCCCGCATGGTACTCTGTCCATTCACCAAGCTAACCACAGACATTCTCGTTTATATAACCTTACTGCTTTAATTGACCCTGCCTTTTGTGAGAGGTTCCCACAAGACTCCACAAAAGACTTTTGTACTCATAATTACATGGCTACAGCAGCTATGTTTCTCTCTGTAGTACCCACTACTGAAGCAGAATTTACTGAATATCCCCCACAGGAACCTGGCCCACCCAGTGGTCTCACTGCATCCTCCCTTCCAAATACACTTGTAAACAATTTGCAATTTATGCAGATTCCAGTTATTTGTAATCTCACCCATTGGAATATGGCATGTGTTCTACAACTAATACCTCCAAGTTTCTCAGCACTATGTTACTAGATAGTCCTGCAGCAAATCAGACATGCACTGCACACATGATGCCGTGACTGGTACCCATACCATTGAACTTTTAGGTTTATTTAGATCTAGACCTAACCCTGCTAAAAATAAATGTTCCTCATCACGCAGAAGGCATGATACTTCTGATGTTACTGGTGCAACTGGCACTATATCTGGACTCTTCAGATCTGGCATGTCCATCTGGAACAGGGCAGACATTGCTGCCATTAAAAGTCAAACAGTTAAATTCCAGACATGAAGAATGATGTTTTATCCCCATTATTACATGGTGTTGATGGACTTAGTCAGGAAGAGTGCTACACAGTATATGACATGCAAGACATTGCCAAGAGTTTTAATGACATTAAGAATAAAATTAATGAACTTGTTTTTCAGAATAACAAGGAGACAGACAAGCAATATATTGCCAGGAAACTCCTCTGCTTTGCTTATGGCTCTTATGTCATAACCACTGTCAATAATCTCTTCCGTGACCTGGAATCTGGACATATTCCAGATAATATTCATGACAAGAAACTTGCTAAATGATATTGTCCACATTATAGGTCTACTGCTTGTGTTACAATGTGCATGTCCCAATCTGTTTCTATGCCATTATCAACTGCTAGAAATTTAGGTTATGTCACACGCCACCCCAACAGGGGTCCATGTTACACTTCTCATCACTGCACGATATGGGACACCATGTTCATTACCTTCACTGTGTCTCTGCCCTGCTTTGATCCAGTGTTACAATTTTTGAATGACTGACCTCCGTTCACTCCATTGGGCATCTCAATGAGGACATCTACAGAGAACGCATCGAACACCCACCTCTTCTGGTCTATCATCCTACCCTAGAAGCTTAGGTATCACCTTATACTGACTGTTGTGCCAAAAAGGAATATCACTACTGTGTCATTGTGATGTATTCAACGTCATCAAGCCAATGTGTGGTTATTCACTGGACAGCATTGACTGGTCATTTACCTTGGACTTGGACATTAATTACAATAACACTGATAACCCCAAGGCACAATCAACAGCATCACCACCAGTGGGCAACACTGGATGCCTTTACCAGAACTATGCAGAAGAGGTTCATCATCTGACTACAAGCCTTATGAATCAACCTTTCACCTGCCCAATTCAGCTGCAAAAATGGAGGGTTCCTACTGTAAAAATGTCATATAATTCTGATGGCCAGTACTGTGTCATCACTAATCATAAATCTTTCTTTTGGTGATAGGAAGTGTGAAGTTAAGTTTCCTAACTTTTTTTTATTCCTCATCAAACTACTGTTATTGGTCATGCAGCGATTACTCCTGTTCCCATCGTAGAACCAGATGTTGACAGTGACCCTGAATATTTGCTTGCTCAGTATTTACCCATTTTTAATGTCCACATAGACCCTCTGACATTAACTCTGAAAACCTTTTTAGATAGAAAGGATACCCATCTCATCTACATCAGTAATACTAGCTCCACATATGGAGATGCCCTTAACACCCTTATCCATGATGATGATCTAAGTGCTGCACTTTCAAATACTTGGTTAGAATGAACTTTTTTATTATTATTCAAGCATTTTTGATTATATTTTTGATACTAACACTTTCCTGTTTAAGATGCATGCTCAAATAACACCGTGAGCAACTCAAGTTACCTGGTTACCAAAGACTAAATAAATAAATAAAGTTTCTTTACAAGGCTCATGCATCAGGTCTGTAAATGATGGAGATTGCTCCCACTGCTTTCCCGTATTGCCTTTTCAGTAAGGCAACGGGGGTGGAGAGAATGTTATGCAAGGTTCCCACATTCTGATTGGATACCTACTGTGCATCTTAGACAATATACATATATATGACATGTTGTCATACCTAATGTACTAGCATTTAGGGCATTGGCACTTGCTGTACAAGTGTAAGAAGCCAGGGACATATTGTGACTGTTATACTGCTTTTGCTAAGAAACATATTGCAAGTACTGTGCTGAGACATACTTGTGTTCTCTGTTTATCCTTCTGAGAAGTCATTGTATAGCCTGCACTGCCACTATGCGGATTTATGTAATACTGCATTATATTCTGTATTTTTTACAAGTCATTTGTTCTCATATTTAGCTGACCTTACAAATAATGTATATTGGTAGATAACACTGTGGAGCCACATAACATTTGGCCAATATTGCCTATTTTATGTATCTAGTCTTTTTGTAACTATAGTAACTATGAGAGGTATATACAGTAACCTACTGTATTACATATTCCCCTCAAAATCAGAGACCATCTTCACTGCAAGGGGTATTTGGGAAACTTCGGCCCCCAGTGTCTAATGGTAAGACCTGCAATAGGGCGACTGTTCATCTTTTGTGTAATAAACAAGTTTATTATTGAATATGCCACTTATCCATGTCTCTTTTGCTTATTAAACACTGCCAAGAATCTGACCAAGGCTAAACATCCTAAAAATTAGGACACACGGTAATCAGACTCTGAAGAACAAGGGTGGGTATGAAGGGCAACATAAAAGGAATTGGAGGCTGACCAAGGGAGGTTTGAGGGGTGGAACTGACTGGATTAGATAGATAAAAAAAGAAGGGAGGCAAAGTACTGGACGTGTGCATACTGGGCAGATACAACAAAGGATATATAAGAAGCCAATAAGGTGGGAATTCTGGGGTACAGTAAATGAGATAGAGGAGGCTGGCTGTACAAAGGTGGGGGAGGAGAAACTCAAATGACAGTGGAAAAAGACCCCCTGTATGGGAGGTTAGGGGGGAATAGTAGCAGGGATGGATTATGGAAGGGTGGGGGAAACAATGGACCATGACACAGAGAGGAAGAAGTCCCAAGGGCAGGGGTGCATCTGCAGGTAGCGATGAGATTCAGGGCTGCGAACTGAAAGTGTCTGAGTGCACTAGGGATGAGAAGGGAATTAACTAAAAACCTATTTGAAAATGTCTTATTAGAACAGTACAAGATATATATTTTTTAACTCAGGAATCCGTTTATTGGTGCGTCATAATGTACATCCACTTATTAACAATACACTTTTATGCAGCTGGAGAAATTAAACACCTGTATTCTTTCCTCAGTGGATCTTATTTGTAACAGCCTCAATCATGTTTTAAAGCCTGACCATGTTGGGAACTGAGTGAAGTTTATAATGTTTCTTGTTGCTTTATAAACACTTAGTCTTTTGTAAGGGAATGTGCATGTATAATCAGACTATGGGCCAGCTAAAGTCCTCTGTATACAAACATAAGGAAGAGGTCTAAGTAATAAGAAATAAGGGTTAGTGGAAGCATAGAAATTACTATGAAACCTAATAGACCAGATATACACTATAATAAGCACCAATTATATACTATAACAAAAGACAACAAGAGAATAAACTATCCAAAACATACAAGGTAACAACATAAACGTGTGCTGCATTCCCCCCACCCCCACCATTTTTGTGGCCTTCTGGGTAGTTATGACTAGACAAACATGTACAGTATAGTCTCACTGTTGAGGGCCATGGTTGTTTCTGCTATATATGTTATTAGCAGTCTCGGCCATCCACCAAGGCTGTCAAATTATTTCAAATTTATCCCTTGTTAGGTGTAGGGTACTGGTTATGTACCCCATTTGTTCAATTTCTCTAAGTTTTGCCTGCCATTGTCCCAATGGTGGGGGTGTCGGCGAAAGCCAGTTTGATCAATACAAGATATAAAGGGGGAAATAATCAGTGAGACATGAAGGGGAAGTATGAATGCAGTGATGGAGAAGCTGTTGAACATCAACAGATAATTTAGAAATAGTTTATGTATATACTACTAATTCATACTAACGAGAAGGGGTAGATGGAGGGGATGATAGAGTAGCAAAAAGAGACTTTGGGGTTGAAGGGGAGGAAAAGGGCTGGGGTGGTAATACTGTTTTTTTTGGTTAACTTACTTGTTTTGCATTATACTGTCTATGCTTCAGAGTAACTACAATATGTGCCTTAGAGTTAATACAGATAGTCAGAAAAGGCATAATTGGTATACGGAGGAATGCAGGACTAAAAGTGAACAAAAGGTATACATGTGCTTTATAGATGGGGAATGACACTGTAATAAATATTGTTTCTTGGAATGTGAGGGGGTTTATGTCACCAGTCAAAAGGACTAAAATCCTAGTGGCACTGAAGAGATGTCCAACACAGGTGGCGATGCTACGAGAGACACACTTAATAGAGAACAAGCATGCAAAATTGGTTGGAGGATGGGTGGGATCTTGTTATACAACATCATGCTTGTCTCATAAGAGGGGACTAACCATCCTATTCCATAAGAATTTATCTTTCCAGATAAAGAAAGTCACTAGGGACACGGATGGGGGAGATATGTGTTCGTAGAAGGCAAGCTTCACAGGGAGCGAGTTTCATATGGTATATTTGAAGCTAACTTCTATCAAAAGATTCTAGATATTATACACAGAGAACAATTTAAAAATCTATGCAGGGGGGCCTAAATTATATAATGGACCAGAATCTGGACTACTCAGGGAGCAGAGACAAAAGTGCTAGGGACACAATGACGTGGCAGCATGACTGATCTAGACCTGGTGGATGCTTGGAGAACTGCCATCCCAGAGGCAAGAGAATATACTTTCTTCTCTAGCCCACACAAAACATGATCAAGGATAGACTATATCTATATGCCTTGAAATCAGTACAACGGACTGGCAAATGTAAGTCAGAGCCCAATACATATCTCAGATCATGATATGGTACATGTTGCTATGAAGGCAGGGTGGGGTGAGAAAGGGCAAGTGGTTGGAGGTTCCCCACATATCTATTGCTGAAGGAGGCTTTCCATACTTACCTAAAAGATCAATGGGAGCTACTGTATATGAGAGTATGAACGTGGGCTTGGTGTCCACACAGGGGGTTTTCTGGGAAGCAGGAAAAGCCTATATGAGGGGGGCTATTAGCTGTGTTGCCAGAAGCTGTAATCAAGTACAGGGCTTATGGGCAGACAAGATTGGGCCTAGTGGTCCTTATCTGTCAACATTTTCTATGTTTCTAGGTTCAAGAAAGAACACAGGCAAATAGAGGGACATGAAAGAGAATAGTGAAGTGCATGGAGCAGAAAGCTACTAGAAAGGGAGGAAATGAGATGTTGAGAGAACTGACCACGGCTAGGGAGGCATTGAATTTGATGATAATGGGGGAAGCCAAAAACAGGATACTTTTTACAAGACAAAGATTATATGAGTGGGGGAATAAGCCGGGCCTGCTATTGGCCAACCTAACACAGGGTAGGAAACCTTATAACCATATAACGGCTGTAAGAGATGAGGGGACACCTGATAAATGAGGTCATCAAGATAAGGCAGTTTTTTAAGGAATACTATCAACAGTTGTATAGTGCAGAGTATAGAGGAATGGAAGAGGTTCTTGCCTTCCTTGAGGGGATCAACATCCCAGCCCTCACAGAGAATCAGAGAAAGCTGCTGGGGGTGCCAGTAACCACGCAGGAAATAATGCAAGTAATTGGGGAGTTGAAGAGAGGAAGACAAGTGGACCGGATGGCTTAGTGGCAGAATATTACAAGGTATTAAGGGGAGCTACAGTGGAACCACTCAGGGCCTTAATAGAAGAGGTGAGGGGCCTCCTAAAAATGTGTGGCGAGGCTGCTATTTGCGTCATACCAAAAACCAGGAAAGGATGCAAATGAATGTACTTCATACAGACCCATCTCCCTACTTAACTGTGACATAAAATTCATAGCAAAGGTCGTGGCAAGGAGGTTGGAAGGAATCCTGCCTCAGATTGTCCACACGGACAAGACTGGATTTGTGTAGGGTCACTGACTGTATCACAATATGAGAAGATTATTAAGTGTTATATATTGCCGGCCCAGAGGTGTAGAGGGCTGAGGCACTGGCGCCTTACCTCTTACCATACCGATGACCCAGGGTCGGGAGCGACCTCCAGTGTTGGAGGGTCAGCTGGGGGAAGGAGGATCGAGCATCCCATGGACTGCTCTCCTCCTCTGGGGAGGGTGGGAAGGGTCGACCACTGAGGTACTGGCTCCTGGCGGTGGTTGGGGGCTGGTGCATGCTCGGGGTCTTAATGTGGGTCAGTGTGGGATGACGTCAGACGTGCACCACACGACAGTGTGCATAGCAGCGTCCCTGATGTCACTGCACACCCACGCTGTGGGAGGGCATTCATGGGGAAAAAAACAATCCTCTAGCGTGCTCATGAAGGCTGGCTCCGACAGTGCCACAGCGGATGCACTGAAGTCAGCTTCCCCCAAAGCCTGGCCTCCAGGTCTTCCACAGTGTGCAGGGTAAGTACCCGCTGTAAAGTGGCCTGGGTAGGGCAAGGGGGGTTGAACTCTGACTGGGGCCGGTGCCGAGGAGTCTATGCTGGATAGGGAACCATAGGTAAAATGTCACACGTTGGGGTTCTCTGCATTATAAGATCACCCTTTATGCCGATGAGCTGCTTATCTTTGTTACAGATCTGGAAACCTTTATGCCAGCCCTCTTGCAGGCCATTAATAAAGCCTGTAGACTACTCATTGGTGCTGCCCGTTTCACTCACACCTGTGCCCTGTACGCCCAAGCTGGATGGCTCCCGCTCCTCTGCAGAATCCAATACCAGACCTGCCTGTTGACAAAAAAGGTTCTCCTCAGCCTCATGCCACCTGGTGTTGAGAAGCTCTTAAAAACGCACTCTAGCTCTCAGCACACCCATAATGCCATCTATCAAACTTTCCAGGTCCCAAGATGTCAGACCTCCATGGGATAGAGATCGTTTGCTTACAGGGCACCACACTGGTATAATGTTCTCAGCCGGGATATCCTTACAACTCCCCAAACTGAACCCTTCAAAATGCTACTCCGGGATCACCTCACCTCTTCTAGTAGTTGTGATTGTTTCACCTAAGAGCACCACCTCCCTAGGTACTCCAATTTTTCATGCTCGTACTGCTGCTCTGGAATAAGCCTCTACCATTCTAGTCCACCTGTTTGGCCCCTTCCACTACCCCCCCCCCTTCACTTTACACTTCCAGCACCCCTGTCTCCTTCCCTCCACCCAACAAGCACTTCTCACTCCCTCCTTGACAATGGCCTTCTAGACTGCCTACTCCTACTGTCCTCTCCTCATAAGACTCTACATATATTTCAAATTAGCTCTGTTTAGTTCTCAATCTCAGCTAGTCTCCTCACATGAATCACTGGTTTTTAACTCATTTCTACCTTACCTGTGTAATTATGTACAATCAATTAATGATGTTTAACGCCTGTATGTTTTTTTTCTACCAGCTATGTAATTTCTGTATAATTTTGTAATGACATTCAACCTGTTCGTTGTCTACCAACATTTTGACATGGAACCTTTGTAAATGAGCTGTTCTTGCTCAAAGGTGTTTAATCCAAGAGTTAAATAAAATAAAATAAAATAAATAAAAGATTTTGTAGCCTTCTTAGGGTATAAGCTGAATCTGTCTAAATTGGAGATGCTTAGACTATGGGGGGGCGGGGCAGGAGGAGAATAATTCCTAAGGGCTAAAAATGGTGGGGACCTCAATAACCTATCTAGGAATAAAAGTGGGCTGGGACCTGGGGGAGCTGTATAGCATGAACTACAGTCGATTGATCAATACCCTCCTTAAGGAAATGAACATGTGGGGAGCTCTGCCTGTCTCATGGCTAGGATGTGTTATTTTAATTAAGATGAAAGTCCTTCTGAGACTCCCGTATGTATTGCAAATGTTACCTATGCCACTGACTAAAGCAGATAACAAGAAACTGGAAGAGATTTACTAATGTCATATGGCAGGTAGCGCGCCCCAGGATAAGCCTACAGAGACTTAAGAGGAAGGAAAAAAGGAGGGCTAGCTTTCCCAGATACTGGGGGTTACTACTTAGCAATACAGCATCGCTATATCCTGGATTGGGTAAACAGGGGCCCAGCAGCAAGCTAGGTAGACTTAGAGGAGAAAGGTTGCCCGGGATGGGTATCAGCATACCTAGGAAATGGAGGGAGGCAGACGTACTGTATAGTCAGCTCTCAGACCCAAACCCACTGGTATTCTGGGTACTCAAGGCCTGGGAATTAATTAAAAAAAGAAGAGATGTGGAGGGGACCAAACCTTGCTGATCCCAGTGGCTCATAATCCGAGGTTCTTGCCCGGGCTGGAAGACCTGGGGTTCCACTTGTGGGAAGAAAGAGGGGTCAGATGCTTAGGGGATCTCTACTCAACAGAAGGGATGTATTCTTTTGGGGACCTCCAGAGAAATTTGGAATTGCCAGACACACTACTTCAGATATTTGCAAACCATGGCCTACGGAAACAGGTTGAGGAGGGATCCAGTGGAGGCATCAGGTCTAGCAGAGATAGAACAAGAGATTTACAAGGCTAGACATGTTGAGGAGGGCCTCATAGGGAGAACAACAAAGCAAGTTCATCAGAGCTTCCCAGATGCAACAGGAAAGGTTAGAAGTCAGTGGGCACAGGACCTAGGGATGATAATTACTGACAAAACTTGGATGACAGTGCACCACTCACATATGGGTCTACTGATCTGTAACAGGTTCAAGGAATCCCAGTATAAATTCTTGCACTGCTTATATTGCCCACCTCATGTGGTACACAAATTCAACCCAATGATCTCTCCAATATGTGGGAGGTGTCGAAGCAAGAGAGGCACATACTACCATTATTTTTGAGAATGCGACATGCTGAAACTGTACTGGAGGGAAGTGGCCAGAGAGATGACCACGATATGGTAGAGGGTAATTCCGACCACATCCATCTCACTATTGCTTGGTACGGAAGACTGGGGAGAGAAGGGTTGGGAACCATATCTGAGATGGATGAGAGTCATGCTTGCTGCGGCAAAACAAGGTATACAGAATATGTGGATCTCATGTGTACAACCCACACTAAGTCAGTGGAAGACCCTAGTTATTCAGTCCCTATTCCTGGACAGGCTAACCTATGTACTTAAAGGAAAGGAAGAAAGATTTTTGAATGAATGGGGGAGATGCTTGGATTCAATGCCACTGGCAGAAGCACAACTAATAAGGGAGGGAGTAACATAAAGGTTGGACAGGAACAAGAAGACATTTCAAGGGCAGAGATATAAGCTATGTAGGTAGTAAGGAATAGCTATTGTGCTAAGGAGAAACTTCCAGATATTACCAAATGTACAACAGGGGAACTAAGCATAGATTATACATTTCTTATCCTTTTTTAAACTAGTCTATCTCAGGAACTTTATAACCACACTAATTTTCTAAAGCTAATGTTGAAAGTATGAAGTTATGGATTGTAAGCAGAAACTGCTTGCCTTAATGTATGTTCAAGTTTATTGCAGGAATAACTCCATTGAGCAAGCTCATTCACAAGGAGGTCCTGAAGGCATATAACAGGAGTATGTACAACAGGTACAAGTAAAGGCAACTAGTATACATGAAACATAATACAATAACATCATACATACATGGTAGTATGAGGACCTAACATTGTGGAATAAAGGATGTTTGGTATACAATGCACACAACAATGTATATATAAGTAAAACAATAAATTCAAGATGTTCAAGATGCATATTTCAGGCACATATATACGAGCAATACGAATGTAGATAAATAGTATGTATAAGTAAAGAGATAACACGTAGTAGTATAGAGGCTTAGAATTGTAATAACGTAGACGTTTGGTACATTGGTATACAATGTTTGATATAATGTAGTAAAGACCTGAACACAACAGTTATAAATCAATATGGGAAGGGTCAGTGGGAGCCCTTGTAGGGATAGGTCAGAGGGTGCCCAGGTAGAGGCTAGTGACAGCTGCAGGTGGTTTTCAAGTTAGCAGTGGCAATGGTTTTGAAGAAATTAACAGATATTAGGCAAGAGAGTTTGAGTACTGACTGGATCCAGTTCCAGGCAGCCGGAAGGGCATAGGAGATGGCACGTTTACCAAAGGTGGTATGAGTCCTAGGCAAGTCTAGAGTGATAAGGTCAGCCTTCCTAAGCAAGTAGGAGCTGTGGGAGGTACGAACAAGGGAAGAGATATAGCCTGGGAATTTGTTCAGGAGAATTTTAAGTGTCCAAGTCCCAGAGTGGATCCAAGTGTCTGGTGGTAGAAGTGGCGTCCGGCAGCTGCATGGGAGTCTGTGAGTGGAGTACAGATGGGTGAGCTGGTGATGAACCGAAGGGCACAATGGTATAGGGCATCCAATTCATTCAGATTTGTGATTGCAGATGAGTTATAAATTATGTCAGCATAATCAAGTAAAGGCAGGAATGTGGTCTGTACGAGCCTGGTTCCGATTTTGGGTGGAAAAAGAAACCGGTTCCTGAAGAAGAAGCCTATGCTACACTTAGCTTACTTGCCAAATGATCTATGTGTGCACTGAAGTTCAGTTTGTTATCTATCCATACACTGAGGTATTTAAGCTTGGGCACAACCTCGAGGGATACTCCTAGTGCTGTGACGATGAAGAACCCAAGGAGGAGTTACCAGCTAGGGGGAGTGCAGCTAGTCCAGACAGAGGAGGAGAAGGATCTGGGTGTGCTCATTACAGGGTCCAATGAACACTCGGCACAATGTAGGAAGGCAGCTGCAAGGCCAACAAAATGCTGGGTTGTATTGCAAGGGTATATCCTCGAGGAGGAGGAGGTGATTCTGCCACTGTATAGGTCATTAGTTAGACCACACCTGAATTACTGCGTGCAGTACTGGCATCCGTATCTGAAGAGGGACATTAAGTTACTGGAGGGTGCAGCGCAGAAGCGACAAAGATGATCAAGGGGCTGGGGACTTATCATACGAGAGAGGAGGTTGGAGGAGTTGAACATGTACTCACTGGAGGAGAGGAGAGACAGGGTGACATGATTGAAACCTTTAAATACATGAAAGGAATAAACAAGACAGGTACAGAGGGGCTGTTCAAAGTAAGGGAGGGGAAGGCCACCAGGGGCCATGATATGAGACTGGAGCGAGGAAGGTTCAGGAGGGAGATGAGGAGACACTTTTTTACAGAGAGGGTGGTGGCTGGGTGGAATGCGTTACCTGCTGAATTGGTATGCAGTAGAACAATGGACTGCTTCAAACAAGGATGGGACAGGACAAGGGGGAGGGTTAATGAAGGAGAAGGGTGGAAGGGAGGGGCAGCTGCAGAATAAGGGGTGCTAGCTGCACATTCGAGCAGACTTGATAGACCTCTAGGCCTTTATCTGCTGGCAAATTTCATATGTTCATATGTCTGAATACAGCAAGACTTCATGTTGTTTGAATAACTGTCACTCAAGGATTAGCAGTCCGCAAGACAAAAAAAAAAGGGACAAAACTGGGACAAGTAAGCAAAAACCTGGACAAAAGTGTCATTTTGTAAAACTTGTAGGGACACTGGGACATGCTGCCTAAAATAGGGACTGTCCTGGGAAAATAGGGACTGTTGATGCTTTATGAAAGGAGGACGAGTAGGGCAGGGATTGCAAAGTTAAAAAGGGAAGTGGGGGATTGTGCAGAGGGGAACCAGGAAAAGGCAGACATCCTGAACAAATACTTCTGCTCGATGTTCACAGAGGAACCTGGTGGCCTTTTTTGGTCTCAACTTGCAGAAATTATTCAATCAGGATTCCACCATGTGTTCAGTGAGCATATCAAATAACATCCTATAGGTGGCCCGCAGATGATTCCCTGCCCGGTGTTATAACCGCATTCAGCAGGTCAGGCTCTCTGCTCTCACAGTGCTAACCTCCGAGCGCAATAGTGTGAACAGGTAACAGACAGAGTAGCCCTCCTGTCTGCTTTTGGATCCGAATCACCTTTAGTCTCAAGTTCTGGGGGGGACTCAAACTGTGAACCTTATGCTAGCATACCCAGTGAACAGGCTCAGATACGTACCCTCTTGGGGGTTGCAGTACAATCTTTCACCAGGGGCACCAAGTCAGGCTTCCAAAATGAACCCTTAAAACTCTATAAGAGATCTTACGTATATTCTTACCTTTTCCCTGTTTAGTAACACCATCAAGCTCTTCAGAACAGCTGTCAGACTTAAAAATATAGGCACTCCATGTGCAAAAAATGATGGAGGAGACCCAGGCAGAATCTTAAAGAATATGTTTACTAAAAATGGATAAAAACAGTAAGATAAAATACAGAACAAACATTAAAGAGCATCCCAATCGCATAAAAGAAAAACAAGGAAAACTACAGAACAAAACTCCTACCACAATACATTTAGATTTTTCTATCTAATGTATTACCTCTATAAGTGCAGTTAAATTAGAGAACTGTGTCTCTCTCTAGAGTCCCAAAATGATATATGGCATTTCAGAGACAAGTATCAGTTTAAATTGTGTCTCCACTTCCCTCAAGGGAATTAAAGAACAAGAGGGTAGTACCTTTCAGAAGAAGAGATGTGCAAGAACAAGGGGACACAATTTGAAGATAGAAGGGGGACAGCTCAGAGATAATGTTAGAAAGTATTTTTTCACAGAGAGGGTTGTGGATGCATGGAACAGCCTTCCTGAGGAGGTTGTGGAATCAGGAACAGTGGGAGAATTCAAGAATGCATGGGACAGGCATAAGGCAATTCTAGTTGGGGGTAGGAGGAAGTAAGCTGTTGATTAACTAGAATCTGCAGCTTATCCATCAGGTAGGGAAATGGGCAGACTAGGTGGGCCAAGCGGTCCTTATCTGCCATCAAATTCTATGTTTCTATGTTCTGTGAGTCATCTAGCTCCTCCTTTTAGAATCAAAAAAATACAAACGTGATGTCCTATCAGGAGGTAGACAATCGCATACTATATTTTTATATTACAAATATCATACAACAATCATAACCAGCTGGCCAAGCATCACATCCAGCACCTTGCTTATCATGACAAATGTTACGTATAAGAGAGACAACTTTATAAGTGGCACCAGCATTGGAACGTCTTTCCACACTGAATGGAGTGACCTTTATCTTTTCCAAGACTTAAGCTACATGACTCACCAAAGAAGATAACATTTTGATGGAGTTATGTCGGCATTTCGTGAGTTGGTGGTTGCTCATGTCCTATAGATCTCTTCACACCTCAGACTTCCATATGCTGGAAAACATATTTTCACAGACCCCGCTGATGCCAGAAAACTGGTAAAATAAATTAAAAAGGACTTGTCAGCTAGAGGGGCTGAGTCTGAACTACTGGACAATGAAGCTGAATGACTTATAATAAATATGCCTCTCTCGTTATTTTACAATGAGGCAGTTTATGTCACCAATAGCTGCATCCACCCCTGGGTTTGCTGCAGTAATGTGCTAAGGGACAATCAAGTTCTGAAAGGTTTACTGTGTTTATCTTAATTTAGTTAATGGCCACTGTCTTATTTTAATTTGAACACTGCAATTGTAAAGCGCTAAATGACAGAACCAAGGCAGAACCCCAAGCTTTATTGTTGATTGAGTACCGGCCTGGTGTTTGCCGCTGTAACACTGCTACAGAATCATTTTATGATGGCAAATGCCATATGGCTAATACTGTTTTCCATGCAGTATGTGGGGAGGACAAGCTGGCTGGGTGGACATGGCCCCTTGAAGGGTTTTTATTCTAGTTGTATGCTGTGGTACCACGAAGTTGCTCCCAGCAACATGTAATTTTTACCTTATTAAATCTTCAGGGGTGCTTCTGTTGAAGTAAATTCTAATTGGGCTCTTACCAATGCCTCCTATTTAATGTGTTGGATTAAATCATGTAGGCATGAAGTTTAAATTGTCGCACACTTCGGAGCAAATGAAAATACTTTTTCTTTTCACCTGCTTGGGTGGAGCTGTTTTGAGTGTCAAGGGTGTAGTTGGATTTTTTTTATGTTAATTTAAATGCTAGGGATATTGGGCAATACAACCACCTAGATGTGGTCTATTAGTTATCGTGTTTTGATATGCATTACATTGTACAGTTTGCCTAGTCTTGCTGTGTTACAAATTATCTTGCAGAACATGCTGGGTTTTCTTTTTATGGAACTACATCAGAGTTCCCCCATGGGGAAACAAACAGACTTTGGACTGTCGTGATCCTAGTTTGCAATTTATTTTACTGTAAACCATGCTCTTTCAAAGTCATGGAAAAAGTGTACTTGTATATCTTTTTAAATCAATAAAGTTAAGAAATAATGTCTTTATAAGTGACATTGCAGAGGAGCTGGAAAGGACGTAGCGCTGTGGCAGTGTGGTATAGTAAGGTGGAGACTAGCAGATTAGTGGAAACACAACACTGAAGGAGGCAGTGCAGTGGATGGAGAGTATGGCATTTCTTTAGAGGGTGTCTTGTTGCAAAGTAAATGCAAATGTAATTTTGCTGTGAACATGGGCAACCATGTTTGGGGTTTTTGTGAGATAAAATCAGAGATAAGCATCATAAATCTAACTGGGAGAAGAGAGGATAGGGAGCTATGGATGCACACTGTGCGTATTAAAAGTCAATTTGGGCTGGCTCTGTGGTGCCACGTGATGTGGCATTGCTCTGGCAAACTGGTGATCCAGGTTCGTACCCCAAGCCTGGATGCGGCTCCTGGCAGTGGTTAACGGAGGTGTTCTTGGCAGTGTGGGTGACCACATGCTGCCAAATGCCCCCACCCCAGGATGCCGCCACAGCTGCATGCACTGTGGGAGGTGGGTGGGTGCCCCAAAAAGTGGAAAACATGGCTGCTCTGCAGTGCTGGATGATGGCCTTCAGTAGGCCTCCCTCCTGCTGCCCGACCATCCAGCACACCATGTCTGGTCCCCAGCCAACTTACCTGATGCCAAAGGCACTTCATCTCCCCTGTTCACCTCTCCAGGGGTAAGCCAGACCACCTATGGGGAATGTCAGCAGAGCTCTGGGGGAAGCCAAGATAGGTACAGCAGCAGGGGTTGGGTCTGGTGAGCAGAGGAGAGCCAGCATATGAGATCCCCAAAGAGTGGGACTGCAGGGGGCCTGGAGGGGGAATCTATTTGTGAGGGAACTTTAAGGCTTGCATAGAAGTATGTGTGCCAGTGCCTGCTGAATGTTTTTTCTCTCTCTCTCTCTTTTTTTTTATTTGGCTCACAGTGTGGGTAGAGATCATTCAAAGGAATTAGATGATCAGATCCAATAGCTCTTATCATAGCCAAACTTCCCTAACAGACTGTCCTGCTGCCCCAGTTTATAGGTCAAGAATTAAGTTAACCCTATAGCATTCATGAACAAGAGCCAAATTTGAGAGAAAATAGTTTCTTGATTTTTCAGTTCGTTAAGACTCTCAAGTCTTGCTCAAATCAAACATAAAACTAAACCGCTCAATGTAACCCTGGTGCTCTGAATCTTTCCAGTGCAGCAGAATTGATTTTTTAGCCACCAGAAGAACAATATTAATGAGGCAAACTTGGAATTCCAATTCAACTTCTAATGGGCCCAGCCCAAAAAGGGCAATCCCTGGGTTGAATGGGAAACCTTGGCTTAGCATTTTCCCAAAAGGTGTGATACTTTTTTGCCAAAACTCCTTTAGAACATCACAAGATATCAACATATGCTCCAATATATGTTTTTCCACAAGACACCACTGGCACATCTGTGAAATGTTGACATTCATCTTATTCAGTCTAATGGGAGTTAAATATGTCCTATGTAACACGTTAATATAAATTTCTTTAAGTCTATTATTTGTTATTTTTAGTTCTTGAAGATTAATCATTTTCTGCCACATAAAGTCAGGAATATTAGATGCCTTTTCCCAGGCCTTCTTTATATTTAAAAGAGACGAACCGGCTATGTTTTAATTAAGAAATTTATAGATTTCAGTAACTATGTCCTTAGAAATATTTAAATTGGTAAAAAATTCTTCTAGCTTAGAGCGTGAAGGAATCAAAAAGGTTTTATTCCTTCTATACACAAAATTTCTAATTTGCAGGTATGGAAATAATGCATTGCCAGATAAGTTAAATTTCTTCTGCAGTTCAGCAAAGGATAGAAAAGTCTGTGCATTGAAAAAAAATCAGTTAACTTATGTATTCCTTTGTCCAATAGTTCCGTTTTTACTAGTTCTTTTTGTAATGAAGGTGGGAAATGCACAGTATCAATAATAGGAGAACACCTAGAAAAGGAGTTTGCATCCCCTAATAATTTCTTTGTTAAATTCCTAATCTGGTTAGTTACTTTAGTAGCATGAACTATAGTTCTATATTGTCCTGGAGTATTTAGGTTTACTGCTAAGGTATGGACAAGGCTTGGATATGAAGTTCTTACTAGTTCTATAACAAAACATGTCAGATCTGTGGGATCTTTGTTAAACCAGTAATGAAGACATTCCAACTGAGCAGCCGAAAAAATAAAGCCATAAGTTAGATAAGGCCAAACCTCCCCTATCTTTTGACAACTACAATTTTGCGTATGCAATTCTTGGTGCTTTTTTATTCCATAGAAATGTTCTTATCATTTTATCTAGTGTAACAAAGAAAGATTTTGGAACCATTACGGGCAGAGCTTGAAATAAGAACATTAGCCTTGGTAAGATATTCATTTTCACAATATTTACACGTTCAATAAGAACTAGTGGGAGGATCTGCCATGTTTCCAGATCTTGCAGAATTTTTTTTAAAACAGGGAGACAGTATAGAGAATACAAAAGATCTTTATTTATTGATATATGTACTCCCAAGTATCTCCTGGAAGGTTTTTGTAGTTTAGATAGAGGATAATTCTGTGGTAACTCATTATTACCGAACGTAAAAATAACTTCACTCTTACTCCATTTGATTTTGTAAACTGAATATCTACCAAACTCTGCAAAAAGTTGCAATGTAATAGGATATTCTTTCTCAGGGTCTCCTAAAATGAACAAAATGTCAGTGGCATAAAGTGATTATTTGTGGACTCGGTTGCCAATTTGGACACCTCCTAAATCAGTACATTCTCTAATTTTATTTGCCAAAGGTTCCAAAAAAATTATAAAAAGGAGAGGGGGTTGGAGACAGCCTTGTGTTGTACCTTGGGTCAAATTAAAAGAATCAGAAATATTATAATTAGATTTCACAGAAGCTCGAGGGGAATGGTATATCATCTTAATCCAGTCCAGGTATTTTCTCGCAATGCTGAAAGCCTGTAGAAGCTTTTTATGCCTGCTGAATGTTTTAGTGAGGAATGAAGGGCAGAGCTCCACACCAGTAGACAGCAGTACATGGGCTGCTGCCCAGCCAACACCTGTTTAACATTTTGCGCGTGTGTGTGTGTGTGTGTGTCTTGGGGGGGTCTATGCTAGCTGGCTGAGTCTGGCTGACACAAACAGCAGTGTAGCTAATGCTGCTGTCTGTGTGCACATATCACTTTGTACCACTGTCTACCGAATGTTTTATTGCATTGGGGCAGGGTTTGATGCTAGGGGCCCAAAATTGTAACCTGTCTTGATCAAAAGGCAGGTTATAAAAAGACTATGTTGAGAATTTGGGGTCAGTTGTTGAATTGTTGAGCACCTAGAGGCCAGTGGGGCACAGGACCCAAGGCAGCATGGTTTCACAGCAGGAAGGTCATGTCAGACAAACCTAATAGATTTCTTTGACTGGGTGACCAAAGTAGTAGACCAGGGAGGGGCTGTGGATATGGCCTACCTAGATTTTAGCAAGGCATTTGACATAGTCTCACACAAAAGATTAATATACAAGTTAGCCAGCCTGGGAGTGGGTTCCAATGTGATAGCCTGGATAAAAAATGGTCTGGACAACAGGACACAAAGGGTAGTAGTAAACAGAATCCACAGTGAAGAAAGGAGAGTAACTAACAGGGTACTGCAGGGTTCAGTACTGGGACTGGTCCTCTTTAATATCTTTATAAGTGACGTTGGAGAGCACCTGGAAGGAAAGGTTTGTCTTTTTGCAGATGACATAAAGATCTGCAACAGGGTTGATACACAAGATGGGGTGGAAAGAATGAAAAGGGACTTGGCAAGGTTGGAGGAATGGTCAAATACATGGCAGCTCAGATTCAATGCAAAGAAGTGCAACGTAATACATCTGGGAAACAAAAACCAGGGGAAGAGTACACAATGGGGGATGAGTTAATAACAACAACAAAAATCGACAGAGACCTAGGAGTAATTCTATCAGATGACCTAAAGGTGGGCAAACAATGTGAGAAGGCAGTAAGGAGGGCTGGGTGGATACTGGGATGCATAGGGAGAGGCACCAACAGTAAAAAACAGGAAGTTGTTATCTCTCTGTACAGGCAGTTAGGGAAACCCCATCTGGAGTACTGCGTGCAATTCTGGAGACCCCATCTCTGCAAAGACATAGACAGAGTGGAGGCTGTTCAGAGGAGGGCAACCAAAATGGTACAAGATCTGCACCAGAAGACGTACAAGATCTGCACCAGAAGATGTACGAGTAGAGACTAAAGCAGCTTAATATGTATACCCTTGAGGAAAGGAGGGAAAGGGGGGACATGATAGAAACTTCAAGTATCTCAAGGGAATTAACAAAGTACAAGAGGGTAGTATCTTTCAAAAGAAGAGATGTGCAAGAACAAGGGGGCACAATTTGAAGATAGAGGCTCAGAGGTAATGTTAGAAAGTATTTTTTCACAGAGAAGGTTGTAGATGCATGGAACAGCCTTCCTGAGGAGGTTGTGGAGTCAGGAACAGTGGGAGAATTCAAGAATGCATGGAACAGGCATAAGGCAATTCTAGTGGGGGGGTAGGAGGAAGTAAGCTGTTGGTTAACTAGTATCTGCAGCTTATCCATTAGGTAGGGAAATGGGCAGACTGGGTGGGCCAAGTGGTCCTTATCTGCCATCAAATTCTATGTTTTTAAAATGTCAAGAAACAGTGAAGTTAGGAAAAATGTTGACATTTTTAAATGTATGACAGTTTGGCCAGGATTTCATAAAAGACACCTGTCATATTCATAAAGTGGTGTCATGAAAAAGCTATGTTGAAAATTTGGTGTTAAAATCTTAAACAACAAAGTTATGAAACAAAAATTCTTTAATGTTTACTCATAACATTGCTACTTTTCCTGATTGTGAACCGAATTTTTAACATAGCCATTTTTATACCACCTCACAAAAATGACAAGTACCATCTTCCAAATCTTGTCCAAAACACCTTTTCATGCTCATGTAGCGAAATGACATTTTGACCAGGATTTTGTAAATTACACCTGTCATGTTACTAAGGTGTGTCATGAAAAAACTCTGCTGAACATGTGCAGTCCAAATCTCAAAAAAAAAAAGTTATGAACATAGTTGACATTTTTCAAAGTTTATTCATAATGTTGCAAGTTTGTATTTATTTTTTTAACCCACATTTTCAAAGTGCTAATTTTTTACCCCATCCAAGGAACATGGCAGGTGTCATTTTCAAATCCCCCTCCAAAACCTGTTTCCACAGTCATTCTGTAATATCACGTTTGGGGGCCATTTTATAAATAACATCTGTCATGTTCCTATCCAGGGGTAACAAAAATACTGTCTTGAAAATTCAGGGTTAGAATCTAAAAGCAACATCCTTATGTATGAATCTCTTCATTTCCCAATCATGACGATTTCACTATTAACTCGTGTTGCTAATTTATTAATTTTAACTCTTGTGCTATCTGTGGCCATCAATTAAATAGCAAATACATTTGGCTTTGGCCAGTGACTGGCTCATTTTATTTATTATTGATCCATTCTGGCACAGCACTATACTAAAAACTATGGATGAAATCCATCACTGAACATCATGTTAAGACAGAAAGATTTAGTTATGGAAATTTAAGTGATTCGAAGACTTTTCTTATAACGCAATTAAAATCCTAAACAAACCCATTGTTAGAATCTAGGCATTATATCAAAGGAGCTCAGTGTGTCTTACAGGATCGTGGGCAACACAGGGTCACATATTTTCAGGTCAAATCTGAACTTGGATTATATGTCTAATTCACCAATGGAAGTAGGCCTGTTTTAACTTTGCTCTATTTTTGCTAAAAGCAAGCCTGCCATTTCTGTAAGTTGAAATGGCTCTGTAGCTGCTTCTAAGTCTAGTGTAAGATTCAGTGCCATCTCATACCTTGTTTAGGAACTGACCAGATAGATGGCGCTGAATATGCATAAAGAAGTGCATCA
Source organism: Neoceratodus forsteri (assembly GCA_016271365.2). NCBI lineage: Eukaryota > Metazoa > Chordata > Ceratodontiformes > Ceratodontidae > Neoceratodus > Neoceratodus forsteri. The sequence goes on along the minus strand of JADMNL010000039.1, from coordinate 18,952,321 downwards.
TTGGTATTATCAATTTTGCTCAGTGGAGGTTTTTGAAACAATACTGCCCTCTAGTGTTTCTTGTTACAAAACCAATGTGTGTTGAAATGTTATCAGCTAGGACAAGCTTCAAACTGTTTTGTTGACTTAGGCAAAAGCATGATTATCAAATGTTCCTAGTGGAAATGTATGCAAAATTCAGCTTAGCCATCTTAACAACTGATGACATGAGATGAAAGCTGTTTGCTCTGTAAAATGTGCTGTATAAAAAAATGACCATTTCTCAAGAAAGATCAAGGTATTGCTGAATAACAATACAATCAAGATGGTATTGCATAACATCCAGTAATGCCATCAACAGTGCCATTTTTAACATCTAATACGATACTATCAAGATGGTATTTTCAACATCTGGAACCATTACCAAAGCATGCATAGTACCATATAATACCTAGGTACTTACTTACGATCATCACCGTCAGCTACAACAATAAGTCCTTCTGTGGTAACTCAAAGCTACGGGACATAGGGAGAAAGACATCAACATACATAATCCTGTACCATCTACCATGTCTCAAAAAATTAGGATGTGGTGAATCATTCCCACCAGTTCCAACTCCAAACATTTACACTGAATCGGACCATCGAGAGACAGAATGCCAGCAAGAATTACCCCCCACCACCACGAACCAGGTAGAAACAAGTGTTTGTCGATGACTGTAAGCCCTTGCCAGATAAACTTGTAACCTCCCTATAAATGGGGGTTCCCAAAAGTCTTCCTTGGGTGTGCTTAAATGCTCACTGCCAGGAAGGTGTTCTGTGTCTTTACAGGTGTAAAAGTGCTTGCATGTGAGTGCCCTGTTAGCCTCCATGCCTGTCCCTTTAAGAGACATTATTTTTGTAGTGTATAATTAATCTGGGTAGGGGCCGAGTGTTTCCAAGCTCGAGTCCCACCCGAGCTGCAAAAATATTGCTCTGTTCTGCCATCGCTAATGGTGCAGAGGGGGCTCTGTTAGAACTGGTAATTGTCTGCTGATTAGCTGCTCTAATAATAATGGTATTATAGTTTGTCTAACCTGCCTTTCTTTGCAGCATGGACATTTCTGTATTGCACCAATCAGTACCTTTTGGAGACCTTAAAATGAAGTCTATCCCCATGGGTCTTGTGGGAGTGAATTTCTGTAGGAATTGTAGTTTTTTCATTTTGGCGCCTAAATGGACCTGGAGGGGGAGCCCTTGCGTTGACAGACAGATGAATCAACCAACCAAACCCTTTTTGGATCAGAAGGAAGACCCAGTACTGCCTGCAGCAGACAGTCAGTCTGAGTTTGGAGTTGAGGGAGCGAACTGCTCAAGACATTCGAGCAGCTGCTCCTGTGTAGTAGTGCAGGAAACTGGTGGGAAGGCTGTGTCTGGCCTGCCTGCTTCATCTTCCCTTCTGAGGGATCTGCTAGTGAAATTAATCGGACTGAATCCGAACCAGCTTGTGACCAGAAATACCGAAGTGTGACTGCCCTGTTACATGAAGAAGACCGAAGATTTGCTGTAAGCGATTGGCCTGTCAGGGCATCTGAATCACCACAGAGATCACGGTTTTGCTTAAAAAAAACTGAAATTGCAACTGGACTGTCATCCGACCTGTGATATTGTGTTCTGCTTTACTATAAATGCGCTGTAAGCTGTCAGTGGGTTGCGATTTGGTTCCCCATTACTGAAGTGTGTCACACTTGCTGGAGGCTGTCTCCAGCACCAATCGACCTGAATCTGAACTGTTCACCTGGCCTGGGCCCTGCCACCTTGGCCCAGTCAGCTACTTCAGATGCAGAGATAACCATCAACAAAAGACTCACCCGGGGATCAGCCCCTTGCTCAGCATCTGAAACAGGAACGACACCTCGGTGAATCATGTGAGCCCTGCTTCTCTTGGCATACCAGCTTGTCGACCTGCAGTCTCCATTTTGTCCCTCCTGTGTTTCATATTGGGTAGCATGAGTAAATACCAGGGTAGCTCCCTGCAACATCAGCTAAATCAAAAATGTTGTCATCTGATTCAATTGTTGTTTTCTTTTTTTTTTTTTAAATTTTATCTTTTTCCCCCTGGCAGGACCCCGTTATTCCATCAGCCCTGGTCACGGCCCCCCGAGACCTCCACCACCATCTATGGCAGCCGAGGACCCTCAGTCACCCCCGGAGGGCGGGGCCGTGGCCACCTTCTACGGTGACCACGGAACCAATGTCTGGTCGGGACCCGTGCATGACGGTGATGTAGTGCAGTGAGGTCCTCCGGGAGGGGCTTCATGTGCACGGTTGTCCTGCCCACCTCCATTTTCCACCATTTTTGTTATGGAGGCAGGGCGTGCAGTGATGCCAGCGTCCGCCCGCCTCTCAGAAACTTTGTACTCGTCCGGACGCCTGAATCTCCCGTCTCCGCCGAGTCCTCAGTGTGCCGATCGCCCCCCAATTCCTCCCCAGAGAAGGACAGCAGTCACTAGGGACGCCCATCCTTCTCCCCTGGCTGGCCCTCTGATGATCTGGGTCTGTTCCCAACCCGGGTCGGCCGGGTGTCGAGCAGAAATCCCACCGCTGCACCAGCAGGCCAGCCCAATCGTTGTTTTCTTGTCACAAACTGAGCCTCCAGGCTCTGGATTGCAAATTATGTGTGGTTGTGCACGCTCCTTCTTTTCATCACAGGGCCCCGACCAGCTGCAATGCCGGCCTACCCTGGGCAACGTGTCAGGCTAACCCACCTTTTTTCCAACTGGGTACCCAGAGTGTGTGACTGTGAAGGGACTCTAAAGTGCATGCAAGATTGCCCAATTGAATCAGTCAGTTACAGAACTAATCAGGGAATCAGTCAGTTACAGAACTAATCAGCTAAATTATGCCCCTCCCTTGGTCATTCCCCCTGAATAAATCAGATCTAATTCTTTTTGCATTTAACTTGACTGTGGTTCTGTTTTGTACAAGAAGCACTGTACTGTTGTTACCTGCTGTGTCTAAATTTATTTTGCAGAGGGTCTCTAGGGTTGAACTGGTGGAATCAACCCTGGTAGTTAGGTACAAACAGAGTGGGGATTTGTATGCTGATTAGGGGTTACTGTAACTGTGTCTGTTGTTCAATGCTTAGGCCACTAGAGGAGAAGGGGGGGGTTATAGTATCCCTGAGGGCTGTACCCAGGTCAGATACGCTACCAATAACCCTGCCCTCCTGGTGGAGGCACCCGTTTTCAGTACCCAGGCCCCTTAAAGGAGTAGTCCACCCAGAATTTAAAAAAACATATGTAGAGTGTTTTGATATGTATGTTAAATCCTAGTGTGTCCTTCCCTCTGTCTGCTATTTGGAGTTTTTCCTAAATTGCCTGCTAGCTGTATGGTAGTTTTACGACCCCTGGGGATCTCCATAACAAATAGTTTTATTGGCTTTCTTTCTCCCAGGATGCCCCCTGTCTCATGTAACAGTGATGTAGCCATGCCCTTAGATTTAGCATGTGTATTGCTTTAAAATTAGTTTAGCAACAGCAGAGCCTTGTAACTTCTTATCCAGGGAGCACAAATGGCAACAGTTAGTTTAGCAGATACATGAGAGCCAGCTAACTGGGGTTTCTATAAGACAACAGCTACTAAATAGCTCTAATTCACTATTTTTTTTTCTCTGTTCATCAGGTCTAGCTAGCAGGAGTGTTGTAACATCAAAAACACAAACAATGATTTAGAGCTATTTAGTAGCTGTTGTCTTACAGAAACCCCAGTTAGCTTGCTCTCACTTATCTGCTAAACTAACTGTTGCCATTTGTGCTCCCTGAATAAGAAGTTACAAGGCTCTGCTGTTGCTAAACTAATTTTAAAGCAATACACATGCTAAATCTAAGGGCATGGCTACATCACTGTTACATGAGATAGGGGCATCCTGGGAGAAAGAAAGCCAATAAAACTATTTGTTATGGAGATCCCCAGGGGTCGAAAAACTACCATACAGCTAGCAGGAAATTTAGGAAAAACTCCAAATAGCAGACAGAGGGAAGAACACACTAGGATTTAACATACATATCAAAACACTCTACATAACATATGTTTTTTGCACATTCTGGGTGTACTACTCCTTTAACCTGCACTTAGTCATGCAGGCAGGGGGAGTAGCCCTTCGGATAGCAACATCTAGGGGTTACAAACTCCCTAGCTGATTTCTCATCTTTGCCAAGAGACTAAAAGGGCCATGAGTAAGATTTTACCTGGGGGGCTGTGGGTTCATGGAGTGGCTAATGTGTGTGCATGCTTTACTAAGAACTGTATAAACTGTCATCTGGACTGGTTATATGCCAAGCTGAAACTGTGACTATTGTACTGAGGAGATCAGCTAAAAAGGAACTGTTCAAAGAACATATATTTCCAGCATCCTCCCCACACACCTTCTAGGGGGAAACAAAATACTGTCAGCAATATGATGTTCTTTAAACAAGAATGCACTTGTACAAATGTACTGTAGAGAGAAAGACCTTAATTACTTGCTAATTGCTTGTATGCCATCTTTTGCTTTTTAGGTCCATGTTGCTTAAAATAAAACCCATTTAGTGGTATAGTATGGGTTTCTTGTTATCTGCTTGTCCTGTGACTCTCACAACGTTGTGTGATGTATGTGAGATCCACTACACTGGGATCTTTTCTTGGGTGCGTATACTGTAAAGTAAACCAGGTTGACTCCCACACATTTTGCTTCCAAGTTTCGGGTTTGGGTAACTACAACCGGGTCATAACACTCACAGGATGTTTTGAAAAACCACAAGGTAAAAGAAAGAACTTATTTTTATTTCTTTATACAGTATAATCTACTTAATCAGGATGCCCTGGTGGCAGTTTTTTGTCCTGTTTAACAGAAGCCATTAAAAAGGCTTGTTTCATGCACAGTACAGGTGCACTCAATTCACCTGTTAAAGTCTGAGCAGTAGTGACCTTTATACTGTGCTTTATACAGTACTCAGTACTGTGCAGTATACCTGGGCTTAGCTTTAGTTACAGTTAGACTTTTAATTTTCCTTTGCTTGAACACCACCCGTCTCACTGCTGCCACCTGTTACAGATTGTTCTGCTGACTATCCAAACTGCAGTGCTGTATAGTGTGATTAGGTTTTTTTTTCACAAGCTCTCATCTCTCTCTCCAAGTTTGGATTTGCGCTGGGATGCAGGCTAGTTTGATTCAGGCAGCTGCAACAAGTCGATGCAAAGCAAAGGGTCACCATGGAGATCAGGTGCTGGATTTGAGCTATACTGGAGAGTCGGGTTCAGGAATAGCATACTTGCAGGCTAGCTTGATTAGTTTGATAGCGTGATTAGTATTTGTTTTTTTAACAGGCCCTTACCACTCTCCCTCTTTTTCCGCACTGTTTTGGATTCCGCCAACTGTGAGCGTGGGAAAAGAGAAAGAGAGGGCAAAGACTATTTTCTGGATTGATGCTCATGCTGGAGACATAATGCATTATAAGTGTTAAGGTGCCCCTTAATCAGGATGTGTTAAACAGGTGCTAAAAGGGATTCATGAGGATGAGCAGCAGCAGAACTCATAGCAATAGTGGGGATTAATAAAACAGGATGGGACAGAATTGTCCCAATAAAACGACCCCCCCCATCCCATTTAAGCAGCAACACTGCCCACAGGGATACATGGACACTCAATCGGTTTCCGGAAGGGGATCCCAGTAAAGCGGATGTCCCAATAATCCATGTCTCAATTAAGTATCTCGTCATGTAATAAGGGCTGAAGGAAAGGAAAGAAAAAGGAAAGGAAAAGAAATGAAAACTGAAGGGAATTAATTAGTATTACTCTTTTTTAGCATTCTAAATGTAGTTGATCAGCGTATTTGTGCAGCATGCTGTTATGGATTCTGTATGTATTCAAAAAAACGATCTTGAAAGCTAGTGTATTGATGGTTCTGAGCCACATAATACTAGAATTCTTTCTTTCAATTCCACCCATGTTAGATTTAGTTCAATAACATAATGCAATTGCCTTTCTCATTTTTTTCTTTTTCTCTTTCTTTTTGAATAAGTTGTACATTGTATAATCTAAAATTGAAAAGTCAATAAAAAACAAAGTTTGCAAAAATTAAAAAAGGAAATATGGAGACGAGAATGAGACCCAGGACAGAGCTCTGGGGGCACCCATGCCACTTGTAAGAGAAGAAGAGAAGAGATGAGACTTCCAACCAGAATAGACTGAACCCTGTTGGACATTCAGGAGTTGAACCAGGAAGTTTCTTGCTTGGACAGTCCCAAAAAGGACACCTTGTTTAACAACAGGGAGCAGGAGACCATGGTAAAGTTCTCTAGTTTGACTGTGTTGACGGTATTTATTTTTTGTTGGCCGGGAAAGGAGGACTAGACAATTCTGCTAGTTTTCAGCCTCATCCCGGATGGAGAGGGATACAGATGGATGCCAATTGACATTGAACCAGATTAAGCTGTTGGTGGTATTTTTAACAAATGGGGGAAATGTGGCCACGACAGCAAGGAAATTCACCTACTCTTTTTGAGAAGTGTCATGGGATTTTTAACATCCACCTAAACTACCACCAGAACAGGCAGATGGGACCTCGGCTTAAGGTCTCATCCGAAAGATGGCACCTCAGAAGTGCAGCACCCCCCTCATGCAGCACTGCAGTGTCAGTACTGGGTTTTAACCCAAGTGCCTGGTGTGGTATTGGGAACAGTTTGGTTAGCTCACGCTGACTGTAGCATGAGCTAGACTGACAGCCACAGATTACAACCACCAAGCTGTAATGCAAAATATCAACCAGGTGGTTGTAATGCAGGGCAAACCATGGTTATCCCTATATAAAAAATGATGACCAGTAATTAAAGCATTTTAATGTGTGCTCATATGTCATGTTTCAGCCAATCATGTTTGTGAATTTTCCAGTACCATTTTATAACAGTTTCTAATGCATTGCTTTGTAAAGCACTTTAAGATACAATGGCCTGTATTCAGGGACATTACCTTCTGCATTAACACCATTTTATTTTGCTTTAACCACCCCGACTCACCAATGTGCCACTGAATAACATGTGAGATTGCTGAATCAGGTTAGTTCATGCAAAGTAAAATAGTGTTACTGCTGGATGTCATGTTTGTGAAGATAACCCAATGTGTATAAAAGGCTCTGTACGAATCCAAATGTTATTCTACCCTACAGTCCCTGTTCTGCCAGTATATTACCTAACTCAGTGCTTTGCAAAGCTCTTTGGGTTACAGTGTGTATGAAAGGCACTATATAAATCCAAATGCTGTTCTATCCAACACTCTTTGTGCTGCCAGCAAAGTACTTTGTAGCATGCTGAGGAATGCAGTCAGCGCTCCTTATTTCCAAAGTTAGGTGAGCAAAACTAAATCTCCCTGAGTACAGTTACTGAAATGTGAAGACTGGGGAGAACTTTTTCTAAACCCATGCAGTTGCAGGCTGATGATTATCCTGATCCACATTCTCTCGCAGTGCATTCCTTTCCCTCCCCAAAAATTACTGCCTTGGTGGAGGTGGTGGTGGTTGCTGTACTGCAGTTACTCAATGAAGAATTTTATATTTTTTTCCATAACTTTGTCGTTTAAGATTTTTTTTTTTGTACACTTTCTTTTGCTCCTTTCACTGGTCCCATAGGTCTCTCTCCAGCTCTGCCCAGACCCCAACCCACTGTCCTGCTCAGTCTGAGACCCCTCAACAGCCTACCTCTGACTCAAGGCATCCTCCAGTTCCTCTCCGGTGACCGACTACCCAGCTCTGAGCCCCCCGGGTAAGGGCTACCAACTCCTCCAGTGCTCTATCCAAGTGCCAAGTTGCCGCCAGGGAAATGGAGGTCTCAGAGATGGATGGGGTGGGCCCGATGATGAGCGTGGATGGTCAGGTGGGCAGACCTTCACCTATCCGGGTACCAGGGTTTTTCCACGTTTCCTTGGTTCCCGGGAGCTTGGACATTCAGTGATGTCCAGCACACAATGGGTGCACGCCCACACCCACCCACAGGATGTCCACTGTAGCTCCTATACCCCATTGTTGCGGTCTCTGCAGCACACAACCCCCTTCCACCGCCAGAGATCGCCCAAGCTGCATAAGACTGTACCCCCCACCCCCAGGAGAGGAGAGCAGTCCTACGAACGCTCAAGGAGAGCAGTCCTATGGATGCTCAATCCTCTCCTGTCCCTGCCAACCCCCGGTGGCCCGAGGTTATTCCTGAACCTGGGTCGCCAGCGTGGCGCGGGGTGTGGAGTCCAGCGCCTCAACCCTCAGCACCACTGGGCCGGCTGTTATTTAAAATTCTGACACCAAATTTTCAACATAGCCTTTTCTTGACACCACCTTATGAATATAACAGGAGTCTTTTACGAAATCCTGGCCAAACTGTCATACATTTAAAAATGTCAACATTTTTCCTAACTTCATTGTTTATTGACATTTTGACCCCAAATTCTCAACATTAGTCTTTTTATAACCTGCCTTATGATCAAGACAGGTAATCATTTTTTAAGCCCCCTCTGACAGGGGATTTTGCAGAGCGACTGCAAAAACATGTTTAGGTGGGGATTTTAAAAACTATACCTGCCCTGCTTAAAAGGTGGTGTAAAAAAGCTATGTTAAATATTTTGAGCAGAAATGTTAAAAAATGTCAAAGTTATTACTAAAAGATCAGAACACATTAAAAAGCAATTAACTGGACTTGGTTCTTTTCAAGTCAGTTCACGGTTGGGTACGACAAAGAGAGAGGGAGGGAGAGAGAGAGAGAGAGGAGCTTCACTGATCATGAGAGGATTACTACATGGGACCCTTCTTGAATGCAGCGAGGGGTGGGAGTGTATGAGGGGGTGTTGGGGGTTCGAGGTGGGGTGAGAAGATACTGATGGGCAGTTTTCTTATTCTCAGGTAAAAAAAAGAACGAGAGATTTTTTTTGTTATGGGTTCCAGCACTAGGGACTGGGTACGCCAGTGTTGAGAGGGTTGTTTGGTAGCACTGGGGTGGCCTGTGTTGCATACTGTGGTGTGTATGTGTGCTATAGATGGTAACAGGAGTTATGCATCCTGGTATCAGATTTATTATTTATTAAATTTTGATAACCGGCTAAGCCCGCTGGGCCCCGAAGGTCCCTTTTTCAGGGGCGACCTGGGGAATTACAGGGAATAATACATGAGGTAGCATACAGCACAGGTACATTACACTAGACAGCGAGGAACATAATACATAGTAGTTTTTCAGCAGTTACATTTAAGAGGTAAGACATAGTAGCTTTTTAGCAGTTAACATTTCCTGGGTAACCTCTACAGATGGGGTGCAGTGCTATATAGATGGGGTGCAGCGATAGTCGCTATTTCCATATGAGGGAGAGGGGTGGGCTTCCACTTAGGACCCTCTCACTTTAGCAGTTGCATATGGAGGTGACCATCATATGAGCCTTTAGCCTTGTGCGGAAGGTGTCGGTAGAGGTAGCATCCTGAACACCAGGGGGTAGGGAGTTCCATAGGGTGGGCGCTGTGATGGCGAACGACTTACCCCCAGCCTTGGTTCTAACCCTTGGCACTGCAAGGAGGGTTCTGTCCATTGTTCTGAGGAGCCTAGGGTTTCTCTTTTGGGCAATGAGTCCAGTGGGCTGGGAGGAGGGGATGGGCTGAGTAGTTTATGAGTGTGGCAGAGTAGGGGGTATTGGAGCCGGGCCTCCCAGGAGGCCAGTTTAGTTGGGACAGAGTATACAGTGTGGTGAGCCGGAGCCAGTTAGGGTGGCTGGCGAGCCACCTTGTGATAGAGAACTTGTAATCTGTTCATCATCTTGTTTGGCAGCTCCCTGTATCACTGGGGCTGCATAGGAGAGGGTAGGGAGGAGGCGCTTGTGGCGATGGAGGCTCTGGCCGTAGGTATCAACTGGTCTTCAGCCTATACAAGGTCCCAGTTTGCGGAATATTTTTGGTTACCTGGTTAACATGATCCTTGAGGGAGAAGCACTGATCCAGGGTGAGGCCAAGGTATTTTATCGATTCAACCACCTCAAGTCTTTTTCCTGATTTGGTCATCAGCCTGAGATGTGGGCTTCTGTCCCGGCCGAGGGTTCTTGGGCCAAATAGCATGGCCTTGGTCTTGTTAGGGTTAATGATCATTCTGTTGGTGACAAGCCACTGCTCAAGGGAACCCAGGTTTTCCTGTAGTCCGGAGCAGAGATCTCCCAGATTAGAGGAGGGGCGGTATATGACCACGTCATCTGCATACTGTACCACTGAGCTACCCACACAGTGTTTACTGAGATCATTTGTGAAAAGAGAGAATAGAAGGGGGCCAAGGATAGATCCTTGGGGCACCCCATCCGTTAGGGGGAGAGGCTCCGACAGGGAGTCTTTCCATTTTACCTTCTGTGTCCTCCCTGTGAGGTAGCTGTTGAACCACGATAGGGAGTGGCTGTCTAACCCGACCTGGCTCAGTTTTGTAAGGAGCAGGCTGTGGTGTACAAGGTCAAAAGCCTTGGAAAGGTCAATGAAAACTGCTCCGGTGGGGGATCCCTTGTCCAGTTCTCTGAGAACATCAGTGGAGAACTTGATAAGCGCGGAGTCAGTCCCATGATTGGTTCTGAAACCGTGCTGGGAGGGGGCAAGTAAATGGTGGAGCTCTAGGTAGTCCCGGAGTTGTCTGTAAATTAGTCTCTCTTGAATCTTACCAAGGCTAGATAGCAGGGAGATGGGCCTGTAATTGTTGGTAGTCTCCCTTGAACCACCCTTGTGGATGGGGACTACATGGGCCAGTTTCCATTGTTCTGGGATGGCACCTGCGATAGGGGATCGATTGAGGAGACAGGTGAGGGGCCTGGCGAGTGCAGGGGCCCCTTCCCTTAGTATGCGGGTGGGGGATGCCATCAGGTCCCATAGCTCCTGACATTTTGAGGGACTTTAGTGACGGGAGGACTTCGTTTGGTCTTACAAGCTGGACGTGGAAGGTTGGGCGGTCCAGGCTTTGGGGGATGGGATCATTCGAGACTAGGAGGAGGAGTGGCAAGTCCACTTTGAGCAGGTCCAGGTTTGTGAACTGGCGGTTGAGAGCCATGGCGATGCTAAGGTCGTCATTAGTTAATTGGCCATTGACCTCTATGGGGCAGTGAGCGGTCTTCCCACTCCCCTTTATAAACCCGTTTATATGAGCCCAAAAGAGTCTAGGGTTGCCTAGGTTCTTTTTCTGTAGATCTGTGAGGTAGTCTCGTTTGGCCACTTTGATGGCCAGTTTGCACTTATTTCTCAGCGTCTTGTAGCGGTTTAGGTCAGCCGATAGGGAGGAGAGCTTGTATTTTTTCCAAGCAGTGTCCCTAGTTTTCATCAGTATTTTCACTTGAGGGGTGATCCACTTGCAGCAGCTCCCCTTGGTGTGGAATTTCTTCAAAGGGGCCAAGCAGTCAGCAACCATAATGATGGCTCCCTGGAAGAAGGCCGTAGCCTCTTCCAGCATGGGGAATAGTTTGATTGGGCTCCAATCAATCCCGTTTAGGCAGCCAATCAAGTGTTCAGGTTGATAGTTTGAGTAGTCCTGTGTCGCGAGTATTCGCGGGTGGACTCTGGGGCCCTTTTTTTCCAGGAGCAGAAGATTGGGGAGTGATCACTCAGGGCATCCACTAGGGTGCCAGCCACTTTTATATTAGCGGGTTTGCTAGTAAGCACCCAATCAAGTGTGGAATGGTTACCCGTTTTGTAGTTCATTCGGGTTGGCCCTGTGATAACCTGCGTAAGGTTAGCTTCCTGAACCAGCCCTAGTAGGGAAGGATTGCCTTTGGGGCCCAATTCAGATTGAAGTCCCCCAGGATGATTAGCTCAGAGGTGACCTCATCGGAGATGTCCCTTAGGACCGCCTCCAGAGATGAGTGCGCATTGGTTGGGGGGTTGTATACGCATCCAATGTTTTTTTTTTTTTGAAATTTCTCTTTATCCTCCTCACAGCCTGCCTCCTCCTACCCTTCAGCGATGACCCCCGGACATCCCACTGCCCAGAACCCTGCCCACACAGACCACAAATCCCCCACAGAGCTGCGGTTTACCCCTGGCGGGGATGAGGTGGAGGGTTTCAACCTGCAACTTACATTTCGTCGGGTCTCGTGGACCAAGCTTGGGCTGGCACGGCACATCATGGGTATCCGAGGTCCTAGCATCTTCCCCGACGAGGCAGGCTCTTTTCCTCTTTCTCCTCCCGAGCAGCTAACGACCTCCCTGGGCGTCATGGCGTGCGCGTCGGCGTCCGTGCTGCTCAACGGCCAGCCATCCCCTAGTGGGCTTGCGGTTCCCGAGCCTCCGGGGTCATGTAAGTGGCCGGGCATGGGCCGAATCCTCCCCGAGCAGGTGAGCTGTCGCCGGACGCCAAGCCTGTCTCCCCGGCCGCACCCACCGACCACCTCGAACCGCCTCCCAACCCGGTCAGCCGGCGTGGAGCGAGGTGTGGCATCCAGCGCCTCAACCCTCAGTGCCACCGGGCCGAATATGCATCCAATGTTGAGATGCTTACATGGGCCAAGGGTGATGCGAACGAAGATCGATTCACCTTCCATACTAGTGGCCTGTAGCAGGTTGACCTGCACTGAGTTAAGGGTGTCTTTTGTGTAGATTAGGACCCCTCCACCCCTTTTCCTCAGTCTATCTTGTCTATGGGAGAGGTATCCTAGGGCTGCAACCTCGTGAGAGGGTATGCGAGAAGCTTGAGCCAGGTTTCCACGTCGGCCCAGGATGTCCAGGTTGTACCAGTCCAGCCAGGCTTGAAGTTCCTGCATCTTGGGTCTCAGGCTACATATATTCATGTGCGCAATCCTCAGGCCCTTATTGGCTGCCCAGTGCGGGTTCACCGGGGAGGAGACCAGAAGATCATAAGGAGGGGGACCAGGATTTGGTTGGATGTCCCCTGCCATGAGCAGGAGGGTAGCAAGGAGGCAAAGATAAGGAAGCCGACAGAGTCTCCGTTTAGCGGTGAGTAGAGTTGAGTACAGGATGCCTCTCCTGCAGAATACATGGGCAGTCAGAAGCGCCTCCATGTTATTAAGAGGGAGGCTGTAGTGGTCCCAAGAATGTCGTGGGGGAATGTCCAGTTTGGGGGGACTTCTCAGATAGGTTGGATGGGAAGGATACTGGTGGTTGGACTGAGCACTCGCCACCAGTTTTATTAGATAGAAAGGTGGTCAGGTGGGAAGGGGTGATGATAGCAGCAGGGTTGAGCACCCGCCATTGGTTTTCTATATTGTCTGGGTCAGGTAAGGAGGAACTGATGATGAAGTTAAGCACGCGACTCTGTTTTTTGCACTGGTTGGGTCAGGTAGGAGGGAGGATACCGGGGTTGAACACCTGCCAACAGTTTTGTGTATAGGCTGGGTCTGTCGGGAGATAATGGCAATGGATTGAGCACCCGCCACAGGTTCTGTGTATAGGTTGTGTCAGGTGGTAGATAATGGTGATGGGTTGAGCACCCGCTGCAGGTTTTATGTACAGGTTGAGTCAGGTGGGAGATAATGGCAATGGATTGAGCACCCACCACAGGTTCTGTGTATAGGTTGTGTCAGGTGGTAGATAATGGTGATGGGTTGAGCACCCGCTGCAGGTTTTATGTACAGGTTGAGTCAGGTGGGAGATAATGGCAATGGATTGAGCACCCGCCACAGGTTCTGTGTATAGGTTGTGTCAGGTGGTAGATAATGGTGATGGGTTGAGCACCCGCTGCAGGTTTTATGTACAGGTTGAGTCAGGTGGGAGATAATGGCAATGGATTGAGCACCCACCACAGGTTCTGTGTATAGGTTGTGTCAGGTGGTAGATAATGGTGATGGGTTGAGCACCCGCTGCAGGTTTTGCGCATAGGTTTGGTCAGGCAGGAAATAATGGCGATGTGTTAAGCACCTGCTGCAGATTTTGTTGAAGAATTGGAGAATGTTGAAATGGCATCCACAGACAGAAAAGCTGCAACCATTGTGCAAGATCTGCCATTTCCTGAGAAACAAAGTACGAAACAGTAGCACATACGAAAGTAGTATATAGCAGCACATGTGATATGTGGAATGAAAAGCAAGGAAAAGGTGTCAAACAGGAATTCGGAGCTGCACAAGAAAACCTACTTCCACCTTACATTTCTTTCAACCTTGTGATTGGGTAAGGACTTCAAAGAAAATAGTAGGAGAAAGGCAGAGGGAGGAGATTCGGTATTCTAAAGCTGTGATAGGTGGAGGAGGGTCCTGCTCCCCAAATCCCTCTCATAGCTAAGACTGATACCAGTATGTTCACATGCTTTGCAAGTGAACATAAAAAACTTAGCTTTGACTTGAGTTGAAAGATTTAAATTTTATGTTAGGTTTACCAGGTCTGTAAATTGGTGTTAGCAGGACTCATTTAGTAGCACAAACCATGTCTGGGACAGAAGTTCACAAGTGAGCTCGTACAGTAAACACTAATGCAGTACTAAGGGTTTGCTGTATTATCAGGGTGTGCCATTCTTCCCATGATATGGTAAACCGAGGTCCCACCAGCCTGCTTCAATGGTTGTTTAGGTGGGCATTAATGATCCCCTGGCACTTCTTGGAAAGAGAAGGGGAAGCGAAAAAATCAATGTGTACAAAACTAACACAAAAATAGAAAACCAGAGTTACTTAACAGAAAAATAATCATACTTAAACAGTTTTCCTGTGAGTATACACTAAGGAAGAGTGAAATAATCAGCACACAGAAGTGACATCCAGAAACAGTGTGTATATAAAGAAGAGATCCAGTGCCCAATGTGCTATTACTCAGGCCAGCTCCCACTATTAATCCAACCATGTCACTTTGTCCCAGGTGGAGCAAAATTTCTCAGAAGGCCACAGCCTATATTCTTATTCTCTTACATTTCTTATTTGAAATTTGGCCATTTAAACTAGTGACCGCAAGGTGCCTTTTTTTTTTGATGCTGCACAAATCTGCACCTGCATATAAGGGATACGTTATGATCGTCTGAGTCATATAGTTTTTATCTTCATGAGAGGTTTGCAACTTCTTCATCCTCTTGAGTGGCTATGCCACAAGTGCAGGTGAAAGAGGTCGCTGACTTCGGGTGAAGATAAAAAACATATGACTCACGCCATCATAACATATCCAGTTTATACAATAAGTGTGTCAGAAAAATAGAATAAACATAGCAATCGCTACTTTTGCAGTAGTTTTTTTAAATCGGTACAACCTACTTTCTTTCCAAGTGCAGGTCCACCAGTCCAAAGCTGGTCCATTGCATTCTGATGACAATTCGGGCTCATTTGCATGACTCTAGGTTGCTAGTGATGTTGTTGCTAAGGGAGTTGCCAGACAGCTGTCATTAGGTCACACTCAAGCAGCGCTGTTAACAAGCAACTTGGTTGTTATGGTGGTTGAGAGGTGCGGTGCTAATTTCGATTGGTGCATGAAACATGGGAAAAAGCTTCCCATTTGCCAGTTTGTTTGTTTTTATTACTTGAGTCATGGATTAAACGAGGGAGACTGACCCTGTGTTTTGCACTTCCGGTTCGTACTGTCACAATAAATGATGTCCCAATTTATATGGTGAGCAGGAAAAGCCTTTCATAGTTTGTTATTTTAAAACAAAAGCATCTCTTGCATAAGGGGATATGTAATATTTAGCACTTTTACTGTTACTCACACTGCCATGTTTTCAGAACCAGGTCTGGTTCATTGCAATGTTGCCACGCGATTGTGACGGACCCGACTGTGGACATACTGATTGTGACAAACCCCATTTGTAACCCCCAGGGGGCACTATCCCAAGGGCTACTACCCCTGCCTGCTCTAACTTCACAGGTTGAGGGGCCTAGATCCGATGGCGGGTGCCTCCACCCAGAGATCGGGTTTAGGGCAGTCGAGTATGACTTGGTCACAGCCCTCTGGGTTGCTGCAACCCCCCTTTCTTCCTCCTAGTGGCCTACCCAAACCAGTCGCGTGCCCTTATTGTATACACTTACCCCCCGGCTTGAACCAATCAGCTTGCTCCAGGGACCCCCTGAAAAGTAAGTTGCTGTTACACAATAATCACTGTACAGTAATTCACCATAAACACACAAGCTAGCCAGAGTACCTTTGCAAAAACGATCAATTTGGTTTATTTAAGGGGAAATAACAAGGGCTGGGGGTGATCAGGTTAATTAGCTTACCACTCTAATGTATGAGTATCTATCTAGGGCTCTGTGCACAGGCCTAACCTATAAGTTACTGTCTCTGGGTAACCAGGCCATAAAGGCTAGTCCCTCGATACAGCTGGTTGGGGCCTGACACAGAAACGAGCATGTGATTCCTACGAAGATTAAATAGAGCAAGCAGGCTAGTTAGTGTAGCCAGCAAAGTAACCAGAAACTCTTGCCCTCGTTAGGGACATTTGACAGGGAGCTACCCTGATTTAGTACTCACGACTCCCGAAGGAAAAATGCTTTCACGCCACTCGCAGGACTGAGCCTGGACTTCAAACACTGCTCCACACATTTATAGGAAAGACAGAGGGGTACCATACCAGGCAGCTGCTGAACTTCCCAATCACTTGACGGCATATACCGGGCCAAACCAAAGCAGCTTCACTGTTCCTGACAGACCGAGCACGATTCAAGCAGATTCTCCAGCCTTCTACAGGGTGAGCCTGGTAGGTAGCCATGCTCCTGCACTGCCTCCTCTGACTGCTGCCCAGCGGATTTAGTCCAAACTTTGCTGGCGATTCAAAGCGCCCGACTCTGGCCTCACACGCGCTTACCGCGTGAAAACTCAACAGCGCAGAAGCCCAGAGCTCCTTCCTCTCTCACAGCCACTATGACTACTCACTCTCGGCAGTTCAGGCAGGGAATCCTATTCGGGCACCACCCGATCCCATTGGGGGGCTGCAGATGCCAGTCACTTAATACAGCCCTCATTGGTGCAAAAAGGCGCCAGGGGTCCAGAACTCCATTTCCCAGAATCACTAGCTGTATCCCCATTGGTCAGCCGGCACCAGTTAGAGTCCTGATTCTGGTTGCTCACTATGTACACTATGCCCCCTGGCTGTTATTAGACCCTTCAGAACAGTCCTGGTCCAAAATGGAGGGGCACAGCACTAAGTTCCAGCTGCAGTAAAGGCAGGTTAAATAAACTGCAATCTTACCCATGTTCTAAATGTTTTCAGGGAAACAATTACCTCTTTCAGATGGGCTCCCTCTGCGCTCACAGCGACTGCAGGAGCGGAGCGATCAGACAGCAGCCCAGGGTGGGATTTGAGCAGAGAAACCCCAGTCCCCCCCATTCAAACCACTCAAACCTGCAGGCAGGCAGCTCTTAAAGAGACAGTACTGGAGGCTCTAAAAGCGCTCACCACGTCTGCATTTAGCAGCCTCAAGCCAAACACCAGTTAGGCATGGAGCATTCAGGCAAACTCCGGGAAGGCTTCTAGGAACCCCCATTTGCAGGGGGGGTTACACGTTCATAAGATAAAAAGGCTATCTTATGAATCAGGTTTGTCATTGAGCGGGATATCTCTTTTATCTGTGGCATTTTTCTGATACGCTTATTGTATAATACCATATACACCATTTCAGACAAAGCAAAAATCACATATAAGGTACTATAGTACCAGGAGGGTTCCACTTGCCCCAGTATAAGAGTATTACATGTAATACTTCCAAAAGCAAGGGATTTCCAGGCAGTGGTTATATTCGAAAAGTTTAGATGGGGGAACTCTGCCATCTAGGTGCTGGAACTGTCATTTCTAGGGTTCTAGGGGCGTGGATACAGTTCACTATTCACACAGTGGCAGTTCCATCAGAAGTGCTAATTCATTGGATGTCTCAAAGCTAAACTTCTCCCAGCACGTGGGTGGTATATCCCCACACTCTACCCCAAGACATCAGATCCTTCTTTCCGCTGGAAGAACAGATCACCTCAACAGGAATTAGTGCGCCATAGGTGAACCCTTTTCTCTGAAGTTTTTCAAACCTCGTTGTTTCTTTCTCTGGTTCTTTCAACTCTGTGTTGTTAATGAAGATGCAGCATCAGAAGTTGGGGTCACATTTTGTGTTCAGTGCCAACATAAAATGATGGCCACCAATCCACACGACACATGCCTGTACTGCCTGGGTGGGCAGCATGACATGGCCGGGTACAGCCTTTGTTTCTTGATGTTCCCAAAGAATTTTGAGGACAGGAAGCATTGACTTACCCTCAGATTGCCTTCGGAGCGGGATCCAAAAGACAACTCTAAGGGTTGCAAGAAGTCCTCAGTAGCTGCTGAGTCTGCACTTCAGCTTGCGGCTCTTGAGGAGAAAGGGTTCTATGTGATAATGGCAAGCACCGAACAGCGACTCGCAGTATCTTGATGTCAGGGCGATGAAAACAATTTCAATACTGACATCTTCAAGATGGAAGAACACTTCCATGTTAGTTTTGTTTCCTCCGCATCTCACTACTTAAGGATTCTCAACTCCAGAGTGGGGGTGCATGTCGGGGGAGGAAAGCAAAAAATGACAAGTTTTGGGCTGGGGCAAGAAAAACAAGTAACGCCCGGACCCAAAACCCCAGCACTGCAAGCGGAGGCTAACCCCAACGCCACGGTGCAGCTCAGCAGCGACTGCAGCCACCTCCCACATCCCTCCGCCCCTCCCAGGCCACACTCGCCCCCCCCCACGTTTACATGTAGCGACATCTCATCGCTAGGGTTGCCCACCCCACCACATCTGGTCACCCTCCCTGCCCCCTTGCCTTTCGGGCTTTCGCCCATATCGCGTCACCATTTCAGACGGCACCGTGATTCAAGCGCCCACCTCACGTGCTACCAGGAGAAAGTGGCAACTGCTGCAGGTACAACTGCTACAGGTACTTCCTTGGTTTCAGCACTGCTCCTAGCTGGGGCCAGAATCAGAAGGTCATTCATGGAGGGGTTCTGTGAAATGTGCATGGCCCTCCAAACCTTGGGGGAGAGCCCTGCCCACCATGATAAGAAGCACAAGTGCTGCCAGCACTGGTCACTGGACTGGGAGAGATAGAGGTCCTCCCTCTCCCTTGACTCCCCTGACCATTTGATTCTAGTTGAGACCCTTTCGGTTGAGGGGAAGGTTGCAAGCTCCTTGGTACCCCATCAACCTCAAATCCAGTAGAGCAGGCTGTGGAAATTTTTCTCAAGCATGCTGAGTGGTTGTCAGAACAGAATCCAGGAGTCTACCTTGCAGACCCCGGTGCTCCCAGTCCTCACTCAGGAGGTTGGTGTCCTTGATCGGTTCACCTCAGAAGCAGCCTCCAATGGTGATTGAGTCTTCAAATCCTGTCTTGGTCAATATGGCAAGGCATGTGGTGTACTACAACCAGCTGGAAGGCTTGCCTCACCGATCATCCAGTGGATGGCTGAGGTCTCAGTCATTGAGGCACTCTTGTTCTCAATCCTGCTTGACTGGGAGGCATCACTGTCAATGCTCCTTGACCTCCTCATCCTCGGGTGAAGAGAGGCACTACCACAAGTTGTTCTGGTGCTACGAGGAGCTCCTCTGGCAAAAGTGGGCCACTGCAGGGTGGGTAGAGCTCTGCCCCGTGGACCTTCATTTACTTGCCAGCTGCCAGTCATGTCCTCGCTGGTCCATGCTACACAGGTGCTCTCTGCAACTGCCCCCCCCACCACTTTGGGTAGAGCTTCCACCACCACAGCCAAATCTGGATGCTCCAGTCAATGAGGTCTGTTCAGCCACTGGCTTGCAAGACCAGAGGTTGGTGGAGATCACTTAAGTGAAGAACACTAGGATGGTCTGGAGAGAAAGGGTTGAGGGCCATTTCAGTGGAGTCCTTGGGTGACTAAGCCTCTCATTCATGGTCTCCCCTGGAACTCACCTCCTCGACCGGGGCTTGGTCAAGGAATTTACCACTGACCACGGGCTGGCATCATTCAGGGCACTCATCCACTTGACATTGGAGTCCATGCATGTTCCTCTAGAGCCAGTCCAGAAATGGGCCAAATACCCTTTCATGGACATTTTGGACAGGGACGAGCCTTGGGAGTTTGCCTCCCTTCCTCTTGGCTGAGACCGTTTTGAGATTTTTATTTATTGAAGTCTTTAATTACTGGGTAAGTGCACTGATCCAAGGGTCCATTTTCAGGCATGACCAGGGCCCACAAAGTGTCACAATGAAATATACAATAACCTATACAGCGAAATATAGATACAGGTACAATCAATGTACAGGCAGAAAATAGTTGAATACAGTATAGTTTACAAAACGTATCAGGGTAAAATCAACAGATACACCGTAATTTCAACAGTGTTGAAAGAACAAGAGTACATTACAAATTTACACTTGGGAAAAGGGTAAGGAGAATACGAGACAACAGGGGAGAAAAACAGTGCAAATAGCAAACACAAATGAACATGGCATGTTGATTCTGAAAATGGTAGAAAAGACTGGATAATGATGGCCAATTTTGGTCACTCCTTGATGGGAGTCCTTACTGAAATCTTCCTCTCCTCCCTGCTGACCAGCAGATAGCAAAGAAGTTGATCAAACACCATGGTCAACTGCTGGTCAAGCACCAACTCCAGACAGCCTTGGACTTGTGCGACTACTGTACTCATGCCATGTTAGCGCTATCTCCATGCATCATAGGGCCTGACTGCATTTATTTATTTAAAGTTGTTGACCAGAACAGGCACACTGAGCTGAGGCTCATTTCCAGGTGCGACCCAGGATAAAGGGGAGCTGGGAGGTTTACAATGTATAAAATTGAGCTGGTATCGAGAGTCCATAACAGGCGTGGATTTAGCAAGGTAGTACAAAGATACAGGTAACAATAACGCGGTAGTACAGAGATACAGGTATTGAGGTTAACAAATGTAGTAATAGCAGCATTGACTAACACAGTTGCCGGAGGGGGAAGAGGAGGAGGAAAGGGGGAGAGAAAGTGCTGAGAGGAAATAATAGAGAGTGGGGCAAGCTGAGATAAAGTGCGAGGGAGGTACCTGTTTAATTTGTTCACCTTCACGGCGGACACCCAGCATGCTGGCTGATGTTCCTTTCCTGAGCACTGACCTCTTTGGCCTGGTGTGGAAGGACATCTTAGACACACTAAGGAAACCAGTGTCACCCTTGACTCTGTGGTATCATCAAAGAAGGACCAGAAGAAAAAGCCCAAGAAGCAGGCCACAGCTTCCTGGCTGTGGCCTCAGCAAAGGCAATAACAGGCCTGACATCTGAAGTCCAAGTTCAGGGTCCTAAGAAAGGTGGGGTCGGGGGGGGGTGGTGCCCCTCTGGCCGCAGCGGCTGGTGCCCCCCCAAAAGCATCACAGTGATGGGTTGGGGGGGGCATCGTCTCTTAGCCTTTCTATCCGTGCCTGCACTTCCAGTCAGGGTTCAGCTAAGTCACTTCTTGCCACGTTGGTCCGCTATCACAACAGACAAGTGGATGCTAGAAGTGGTAGGCAGAAGGCTGCCTCTGGACTTCGAGGCTCTCCCTGCCTTACCAACTTCACACTGCTCGAGAGTCTAGGGTGTCGCAGGACATGATGTCCACCTTTCAGGAGGACATTGCTCAGCTCCTCACAAAAGGAGCCATAGCTCATATCCTGGATGTCCTGGTCAATCAGGATTATGGGTCCAGGTACTTTCTGGTTCTGAAACAGACAAGGGGCTGGCACCCCATACTAAATCTACATGATCTGAACCAGTTCATACGGAAGAACAAGTTCCAGATGGTCACTCTGAATCAGATCATTCCATCACTTAAGCAAGACATGTGGTTTTGCTCACTGGACTTCAAGGATGTGTTCTTCCACATCCCAGTCTATCTGTCCCACCACTGGTACCTCTGGTTCTGACCAGAAGGGGTCCTGTACCAGTTCCAGGTCATGCCCTTTAGTCCATCTTCAGTGCCCAGGGTCTTCACCAAATGCACTGCAGTGGTTTTGCCTTCCAGTGGTGTAAAGGCTTCAGAGCGTATCCCTACCTGGATGACTGGCTGATAGCTGACTGTCCAAAGAGGTTGTAGAGAGGTCCAGAGATCTGGCTGTCCAGACCTGCTGAGACTTGGGCCTGCTGGTCAACTTGGACAAGTCCAAGCTGGTACCCACGCAAGTGATCAAGTTAGTCGAGGCAGAACTACACTCCCTGTGGACCAGGCACTGGTTCTCACCTCTTTTGCCTGATCATTTTATGTTCGGCTCTTGCACCCTGCTTGGGATCTCCTGTGGCTGTTGGAGTACATAGCATTCTGCACCAGCATGGTCCCTTGTATCCACTAGTGGATGCACCACCTGCAGTGGGAGTTGGGCTGTCTGTGGTCCTAGCATCTAGGTCACTTGGAGCAGGCAGTCATAATGACCCAGCTGATGTAGGACGCCATCCAATGGTGTCTGGTCCCGGAACATCTGGAGGAAGGAGTCCCATTTGTCAACACAGAGCCAACCATCAAACTCATGAAAAATATATCTCTGGTGGGGTAGGGAGTACATCTGGGAGACCACAAAACCCATTGATTCTGGTCACCCTGGGAATCTTGTCATCACATAAACCTGCTGAAGCTCTGTGCAATGTGGCTTGCACTAACTGAATTTGCTCCTCTAGTCAGTGGTCAGGTTGTGCAGGTCCAGAGGGACAACACCATGACCATGTTCTACTTGAACAAGCAGGGTGAAACACACTCACTTCTCCTGTGTCGGGAGGCCCTCTGCACCTGAATCCTCATGCTCAGGCAGAGTGCAGATCTCCTGGCAGTCCATGTCACAGGAGGAACAGTCAGCTGGCAGATGCTCTGAGCTGGGTTGGAAAGATTTTGCAAAAATGGTCTCTGAAGCAGGAGGTAGTGAACCACTTGTTCTCCCTGTGTGGCATCACTCTGGTGGATCTGTTTGCCCCAGGAGAATGCAAAACTGAGGCTGTTTTGTGCCCACCTCACACAGTCCAGGACACTGTTGTCTTTGTGAGACCCTGGACCCCAGGCCTTGTGTACACCTTCCTTCCCTTCCCATTGATCCAAAGGTGCTGGTCAAGACCCAGAAGGACAAGGCATAGATAATCATGACCACTCCAGAGTGGCCAAGGCAGTTCTAGTACCTGGGTCTCCTCAGCCTCAGCAGCAGCCCTCCATGGCAGCTGCCTCTTTGCTTGGATGTGCTGACCAGATAATAGGGGAAGATCCTGCACCCTGATCTTCAGTCTCTCCACCTCACGGCCTGGTTCCTGAGCGGCTAGAGTTCCAGGCCTTGGGTCTGTCATAAGACATGCTACACATTGTGGAGGCCTCCCAAAGAGAGTCGACTTGCAGATGTTATGCACTTAAATAGAAGAAGTTGTGCATCTGGTGCCAGGGCAAGGAGCTTGATCCCCTTGCCTGCCCGTGGCATGCATCTTGGAATACCTCTGGTCTCTCTCTCAGTTGGACTACGAGCAATGACCCTATAGGTGCACCTGGCAGCCATCTCTGCTTACCAAGTGTGGGCTGGTAAGCTGAAGGTGGCCCAGGAGAAGGTGGCTGGGCACTTTTTCAAGGGTCTGGACCACCTTTTTCATCTGGTGCGTGAACCACTACCACCACCATAGGACTTACTGCTGGTGCTGGCTATGCTCATGGGCAAGCCATTTAAGCCTATGCACAGGTTTGAGAAGTCTCGCCTGTTATGGAAGATAGCCTTCTTGGTGGCCATCACGTCAGCCAAGAGGATCAGTGAGCTGCAGGTGCTATCAGTGGCGTCTCCTTAGGTGGTCTTCTACAAGGACATGGTCATCCTCTGCCCCCACTAAAATTTCCTCCTGAAGGTGGTATCAGAGTTTCACCTTAATCAGGTGATTAACCTACTGGTATACTTTGGCAATTCATCTTTGGAGGCCGACTAAAGTCTCCATACTCTGAACCTGCAGAGCGCCCTCTCCTACTATAGGGAGTGCACAGCATGCGTTTGGGGTGAGACTCATCAGCCGTTTGTGACATACGCTGAAGCCACACCTAGCAGACTGGTAGTGAAGCGGATGATTGGCAGGTGGATCACATCCTACATCGACCTCTGCTTTAGGTTGGCTGGTAGGGAGCCTCCTGTAGGGCTTAGTGCTTATTCCACCAGCCATACTGCTGCCTCAGTGGCTGCTTCCAGAGACATCCCTACCCAGGAGGTCTGCAGGGCTGCTACCGGGAAGTCAGCACACACCTTCATTTCCCATTACAGCATCGACCTTGAGTCATGTCGGGATGCTGCTTTTGGGACCTCGGTTCTCCAGTCTCTGGTCACCAAACAGAATTAGTCATCTTGCCCACTCCTCCTGAAGAACTGGAAAGAGTTACCAATGTGTGGATAGTGAACTGTAGCCATGCCACTAGAAAGATAGGTTACTCACATGTAACCATTGTTCTAGGAGTGTATACAGTCCACATCCATACCTCCCTCCCAGCCTCCCCTGGCAAGTGGCATAGAGAACCCTGCTTCCAGCATGCAAAATCTGCTGTCACAGGGTGGCATTGGGGATATACTGCCCAGGTTGAGGGAGGAGCTTAACTTCAAGACATCTGACGAATCAGCCCTTTTGGTGGAATTGTCAATGTGTGGATGTGAACTGTATACCACTCCTAGAACAGTGGTTACAGGTGAGTAACCCATTTTTCTAGGTGGTGGAACTCTCCTGTAGGAGTCAATGGAGAAAGAGGACAGAGGTGGTGGCATTGTCACACAGGTTTTTAAGAGGTGGTGGACTCGAGTTCCTGCGGGCTGCTACCCAAACAAATTTAATCCGTTTCCAGGTTTGTGTCAGTACGGCCCTAAAGTTCTCTATGTGGGAGCATAAGAAAAATAAAAGTTCCATTGACCCTTCTTGTTGAACACACTGAGGTTGAACACACATCCTGTTTTGTATACTTTCATGCTTCAAGTTACTTTTTCTACTACTTATTCTTTATCCATTCCTACTGTCCCTTCCAACCACCACTCATTCCATCCTACAAGGAGTGACGACCTCCCAACCTCTACCGACCAGCTTGGTCTGTCCCTAGAGTGCCATACTGCCATTGGGGCCCTTTTAACAGCCCGGATTACCCCCCGGGCGGGGCGAGGCGAGAACCCTTCCTTACCCCCTTTCCCCTGCGGCGAGCTGCAATTGGGGTCTGCCCCTGGTCGGTGGGTGGTGAGACCGACCGAGGACTTCATCTAGGCGACTGGAGGGCATTTTTCCTCCAAGTAGTTTCCCCTTAACCCCACCCCTGAGACGCCAGCGCAGAGAGTCTGCGTGCTGACATACGCTCCTCTCAAGTGCCTAACAACATCCCCCCTCCCTGGCTCCAGTATTCCGAAGCCGCCGAGCCCCTCGAGAGTTGGTGCATCCACCAACCCTCTCAGGACGTCGGGCTCTCCAAAGTGCCCCTGGCATCCCACCTCAAAGGAGGAGAGCATCCGTTGGGATGCTCTATCCTCCCTCCCCCAACCGACTCCCGCCGACCTGAGTCTGTTCCTGAACCAGGGTTGCCAGCGTAGCACGAGGTGTGGCGTCCAAGCGCTCAACCCTCAGTGCCACTGGGCCGGCTTCAAGTTACTTTTTACATTTAGTTTGCTGTGAACACAAAACCATAACATGTTCCACATTTTTGGTGGGATTCACTTTTCAAAGAGTCGTTTTGTAATGTTACTTCCTGGAACCCCCTATGTGTGTATCAAAAACTGGGGCAATATAAATGACTTTCGTGACTATGTATTCATATAATTGTTGTCTTGTTTTACCCTGCACCTGCTCCATAGTTAAACCCCACAGCTTGAGTTTTAGAAAGCACTCCTTCAGATATAAAGGAGGTGGTTTTCTTGTGTTCCTAATCATTTTTAACATATTCATCCACTAGAACTGAAGTTAAGGCCTTCAAAAGTCTTGTAACAATAATAACCACAACAGAGATGATCCAGTAATGATTGTTTTTATATTTAAACTAAGAAAAAAACACTGTAAAACTATGAAGTTAATTATACCTACCCCCCTGCTTAATTTCCCTGTAAGTGTGTCCCCTTCTTACTGGGTTAAGTCTTCATCCCCACAGTAATCTAAAAAAATACTATAGAACCTCGCTTCACTTGAAATTGGTGGTGGAAAAAAGTAGCTGAGGCGTAAATGTTATCAAGAAAGTCAATCATGTAAATCCATTTTTATTTAGTTTTATTTTTTTGTAGACTTTATTTAAGATTGGACAAATAAGGACATACCTTATCTCCCCACTCGTGGGAGACACTTTCAGCATCATTATGGATTACAAGTACATACAGCCTGTGAAAAAAACACTTAGTATTTAAAATGTAAAATATAATTGATGTGCATTTTGTTGTTTAACAGTAGAAAAGGATATAGGTTCCTAATTGCAGCCAAATTTTCCATCTATCCATCAGCTATTCTGGATGTGCTAGTCTACTGTTCAGCTTTAACTGTGCCATGTCCCTGGAACCAAAGGTTCCCCTAAAACTGTTAAAGGATTAGAAAATATCGTTATACTTACAATACTGTTGTCTTCCATGGCTGTAGGGTCACCTAGTATCATCTCCTTATATTTTTCAATGTTTAATTTTAATCTGGAGATTACTGAGAAGTCCTCAGAAAGTTCAGTAGCAATGACCCCTGAGGGCACATCTTGTACCAACAGGCAAATGCCATCAGTGTATGCCAGCAATTTGACTGGTGATGGTTCTAGTGGTATGGCAATACTCTTGATGTCATTGTCCTGTTAGATCTTACGTAAATACAAAATATATATATAGTACTGAGTCATGGAGCAACCGTGTCTAACCCCTCTATGTAACTGACAAGTTGCCCCATGCCAGTCATTCACTAGTGGCCTGTTGCACTTTAGTATAGAAATTTCAACCAAGAAACAGAAATCTCTGGAATCCCATACATTTTCAAAACTTGTTACATACATACATGTGAGACTACATTAAAGGTCTTCTCCTGAACCAGTGCAAGGAGAAGGCCCCTGGAACAGCCAGTGTTCCTGCATTCCACAACCTCTCTAATTAGTAACAGGTTGCCCTGCATTTTACAACCTGGGATGGAGCATGTCTGAGGTATGGAGAACAGATGTGAAGCTGCTTGTGATAACCGAGACCCCAACGTTCTCATTAACATTTTACGGTCTGACTTCTGGGTCTGGTATGAACTAAGCAACAGCAACTGCCCAGAGCTCCCACTCCCTTCTCACCTTTTAAAACCTCCCAAAAGTAACTGGCCCACTGGCGCAGCAGTAGTGTTACCATTCACTATGCTGGTGACCCAGCTTCGAGAACAAGCCTGCACAAGACGGCTGGCCGGGAGAGGAGGACTCAGTATTCCACAGGATGCTCTCCTCCTCTAGGGTGGGGGGGGCACTGCTGCTGGGCAATCACCACCTGGCTAACCACAGGTGGCGGTGTAAGCAGGGATGCATTTCTGGGACTGGAGGACGCTGATTGACTAGACTGACATGCACTCTCTGCATGATCATGCCCGTCAGCCAAGCGTCCCATAACAGGAAAAAGGAAAAAGCAGCCTAGCCCTATGACAGCTCCAGGTGGCCTGCAGACCTTGCAGCCCACCGAGCTAGACACACTCTGTGGGCACCAATGTATGGTTAATGAGGGACCTGGTCCAGTCTGAAGTCCTCCACTGTGGAGAGGGGATACCATGGGGCAACACCCACAGAGCCAGGTAAGCTCTAGGAGATGAGGGGGGGAGATGGAGTTGGGGTTGCTTGGAAGCTTTGAGACAGACTGATGCCAGGTGGAGTGGGAGCAGAAATAGAAAGTTAAAAAAAAAAAGACTTTATTGTTTTCTGAAATACAGGTGCCAAAAGTAAAGAGAGAATGCTGTCTGACCTGCATCGACTGAAGTGAGCTAGATCTGTTTCAAGATCTCTGGATGGGCAAGGATCTGATGACTTTAAAGTTGTGAGCCGCAGAGCCGTGGCCTTATTAGATCCCATGTCATTCAGGCCACCATCCATGCCTGCTAAAATTCAAGCTGTGCCAGAGGAAACTGTGGTGACCGATTCCAAGTTCAACTTTCTGATCCAGCGGCTCACTGACTTTAGGGCCGAGACCAAAACTTATGGCTTCAACTAGAAGCAGGGACATCCTGGACTCCCTGCAGGGTGCATTCCTTCAGGCTACTAGTCAACGAACCCACAGGGCAACACTAGACCTGGTACTCACTAACAGGGACAGTGTTGCAGATGTCAAGGTGAGTGGCCACCTGGGGGACCAATGATCACAGTGCAGTGTGGTTCACTAACAGGATCCTGTGGAACTGAACCATACAAGGACGAAGGTCCTAGACTTTGGAAGGGCAGATTTTATAAAGATGGGTGAATGCCAAAGGGATGACTGGGAGGGGGTTAACCTGGATGGAGTGAAGGAACAGTAGACAAAGCTGAAAAGGGGCATAATGGAGGCAACAAACCTCTGCATCAAACAAGTGAGTAAAAGAGGAAAAAGATATCACTATGGTTTACAAAAGAGGTGGCTGAAAAGGTAAAGGCTAAAGGGGTAGAATTCAGAAGGTATAAAGAGACACAGATAGAAGGGGATAGGGAGGTGTAACAGGAGAAACAGAGAGAAGCAGGGAAAGCTACAAGGAATGCAAAGGCACAGACTGAAGAGAGAATGGCTCAACTGGTAACGGAAGGCGACAAGACATTTTTTAGGTATGCAAGTGAAAAGAGGAAGACCAGGGGTGGGATTGTAAGATTAAAATGAGATGCGGGCAGTGCAGAAGGGGACCAGGAAAAGACAAATATCCTGAACAAATACTTTTGTTCAGTGTTCACAGTGGGAAAAGATGGGGAGGGGCCACAAAAAAAATAACAGGAGCTCTGAAGGGAGGGAAGTGGACACTAGTTCTTTTTCAGAGGACAGAGTCCTAAAGTAACTTGCTGATCTGTGGTGGACAAAGCAATGGGACCAGATGGGGTACACCCTAGGATATTGAGGGAGCTCAGGGAGGTGCTGGCTGCACCTCTGACAATCCTATTTAACAGCTGACTGGAAACAGAAGTGGTAACTTGCAGAGGACTGGAGGAGGGCAGATGTAGTCCCACTTCACAAAAATGGTAGCAAGGAGGCAGCTGGCAATCATAGACCAGTCAACCCGACATTGGTGGTGGGAACATTAATGGAATCATTGTTGAAGGAGAGGATAGTGGAATATCTTGAATCTGATAGGTTGCAAGACCTGAAGCAGCAAGGATTCATGGGTGGAAGGTCTTGTCAAACAAATGTGATAGATCTCTTTGATTGAGTGATCAAGGAATTAGATTTCATTAAGGCATTCGACACAGTTCCACATAGGAGACTGCTAAGGAAGCTGGGTTGCTTAGGCGTGGAATCAAAGGTTGTGAACTGGGTAAAACATTGGTTAGGGAATAGGAGACAGAGGGTGGTGGTAAATGGAGTTCAAGGAGGAGAGGATGACCAGAGGGGTGTCTCAGGGATCAGTGATGGGACTGGTCCTCTTTAATGTCTTTATAGGTGGCATTGCAGAGAAGCTGAAGGTCTGCCTCTTTGCAAATTACACCAAAGTCTGCAATAGGGTGGATACTCCAGGAAGGGTGGATAGGATGAGCAGGGATCTGAGAAAACTCGAGGAGTGGTCAAGGGTATGGCAGCTGGGTTTCAGTGCGGAAAAAGTGCAAAATGATGCATTTGGAGCACAGAGACCCACGGGCAGAGTACAAAATAGAAGAAGTGTTAATGACGATCATCCAGCAGGAGAGAGGCCGGTGGGTAACAATCTCTGATGACCTAAAGGTAGCCAAACAATGTGATGAGGCAGTTGGGAGTGCTAGTGGGAAGCTGGGGTGCATAGGGAGAGGGATCACCAGCAGAAGGGGAGAGGTGGTTCTGCCTCTGTATAGATTGCTGGTAAGACCTCACCTGGAATGCTGTTTACAGTTTTAGAGGCCACATCTCTGGAAGGACAAAGACAGAATGGAGGTGGTTCAGAGGAAGACAACAAAAATGGTGCGAGGTCTGCATCAAAAGCCTTACAAGTAGAGACTAAAGGAATTCAATATGTACACCCTGGAAGAGAGAAGGGAGAAGGGGGATAGGACAGAGACCTTTTCATGGATGTAAATAAGGTACAGGAGGAAGTATTTTTCTGCAAAAAGGTGCACAAGAACAAGGGGACATGCTATGAAGTTGGAGGGGTAGATTCAGGAGAGATGTGAGGAAGTACTTCTTCATAGGAACAGTAGTGGATTCCTGGAACAGTCTACCAGTTGAGGTGGTGGGGGAAAACACAGTGGTGGGGTTCAAGAATGCATGGGATAGGCATAAGGGAATCTTAGTGGAAAGGAATGAGGGAAGGAGAAAGAGCTGGAGATCAAGTAGAGTTTACAGTGATCCTGTAGGTAGGAAAAAACTGGCAGACTGGGCGGGTCAAGCAGTCCTTATCTGCCAACAAATTCTGTTTCTTTGTAACAGCCACTATGACTTTTATTCTGGATAAGATGTCTGCAGTCATCTCAGCAGGCTTTATGGGCCCAAATAGTGCAAGGGTTCATTGTTCATCTATGATTTATATCTGCAACTCAACTTCCCAGACCACTCCAGATGGTGCTGATTGGTCGACCATTGCATGTCTGAGACATCTGTAGCTAAAGCTGACTTTGCCCTTGCTAAGTTTGGTGCAGGAGGTGATGAAAGTGGCAGCCTCCTGCCAGTCTGGTTTGCAAAATGCTTGAAGAGTAGGGCCTAGCATGCTTTGGACTTGGAGGTACTTCCAAAAGTCCTGTCTAGACAGAACTTATTTATGCTGTAGAGTGGCAAATGATTCCAGGTGCTGCCCGTTGATGGTCAGGAGGCCCTGTACTTGGTTAATCCCTCTTTGAGCCCATGTTCTCCAGTGCAGGGCTAGTCTGCCAATACAGAGGGTGTCATTAACCCATAAGGAGGGCTGCTGGACTGGTGGTGCAGAGGGCTGAGGTGCTGGACACCACGTCTAGCACCACACCAACAACCCGGGTTCGGGAATGACCTCGGGTCGCTGGGGTGCCAGCATTGGGGGTGGAGGGGTGGAGCAGGATTGAGCATCTAACAGCAGCTGTCCTCTCCTGGGGTGGTTGTTGCCCCGCCCATAGTTCTGCTGCCTCCGGGTGGAGGTCCAGTGGCAGCACAGGTGGGAGGGGGTGAAAAGTTGGGAGGGCGCATCGGAAAGCGGCATGCTCGTGCCTCCACATGCACGCTTGCACATCTGGGACTGGGGGTGGGTGAAAATGGGAAAAAACACATAAAATACATAATAAAAAAAAACATAAGGAGGGCTAGATATAGTAGTAGTAGTAGTAAAAAGTTTTATTCATATAAATGTATGAACTAGGATGTACTCAGTTGAGCCAAGGCTCATTTACAATGAGAGCCTATACAGACAATTTCACATAATATACAAATTTTACAGTTAATCGGACATACAAACATTACAAAAACTTTACAGACATACTTATGACATAGTTTTAAGTTAAAATAGTTTAACAGGAACTTTCTACAGGATTAACAACAATTCCTGACGGTAATAACTTGCTGTCTAAACCATGCCCTTATATTCTGCCAAGATAATTTCCCTTTGCAAGATTTAATATTAGCTGGTATCTTATTCCATGCAATTGGACCTCTAAAGAAAACAGAATGTCTACCAATCTCTAAGTTGTATCTGGGAACAGCAAACGCAGAATCATGTAATGCTCACAAAGAGCATGACCTGGTTTGACGTGGGATTGCTGTATCAATGTATGGAGGGAGAGTTCCTAACCAACATCTACACATAAAAGCAAGCAAGTGCTCCTGCCTATGTTCAGAAGGATGCAGCCAATGGAGGCAGTTAAATAAGAAACACTTGTGGGTAAACCTATCAGTTTCAAGAATAAATCTGGCTAATCTACCATAGCATACATCAATTCTGTCCAAATCGATTTTCTTTGCACTAGCATAAATAAAATCCCCATAGTGTAAGGTGGGCAAAACCACCGAATGTACCACTTTCTCCCTGATGTCAATACTCATATAGTGTCTAACATGACACAAAGCACCAAGTTTTCTTCCTACACTAGTTACCACACTGTTTATATGAGCTGCCCAATTTAAAGACTCATCGAGCCACATCCCCCAGTATTTATATGTTTGAGTTTGATGGATTGGAGCACCCTCCAAGGTATAAATCTTTAGTATCAGATCTTCCTGAGTTAAAGTAGAACGAGAAAATAAAATTGTCTGTGTTTTTTTAGAGTTCAAAACCAATGCACTCTCCCTCAAAAAACTCTGCAGTTCATCAAATGTTTTCTAAAGCTTTAATTAAATCCCAATTACTGATAAATCCAGTGTATAGATAATCGTGTCATCAGCATACAAATGTTAAAAAATAGATGGGTCAGTAAAACTTTAACCATTTACATAAATATTAAACAATATTGGGCCTAAAATTGAACCCTGAGGGACCCCTGATCCAACAGAAACAGTACTCGATACTCAGTCTCCCAGGTCAAGTATCTGAGTTCCTTCTGTCAAATAAGAATATAGCCATTGCAAGATAAGTCCCCCAAACCCCATGGAGGCCACTCTGGATAGGAGGACCCCATGGTTCAGCAAATCAAAAGCCTTCGATAAGTCAACGAAGACTTCTCCGACCGGGGTCCTCCCATCCAGAGCAACCTGTAAGTCACCAGTGACCTTAACCAAAGCTGTCACACTACTAAAGGATTTCCTAAACCCCGACTGCATAGCATTCAGCAGACCCTCTGTTTCTAAATATCCTGAAATCTGGGCAGCAACATTCTTTTCAAATATTTTTGAGACCTGGGGCAACAGAGAGATAGGACGGTAATTACCAAATCCAGTTTTAACCCCCCCCCTTATAAATTGGAACTACTTTTGATTGTTTCCAGGCTTTGGGGAATACCCCTGTTTTAATAGAAAAATGAAATAAATATGCCAGTGGAAAAGCAATCTCTGGGGCAGCAAACTTCAGTAGGTTAGAAGGAATACCACTGAGTCCAGTGGCTTTAGATGTATTCAATTTCAATAATTCCACCAAGACACTGTGTGACGAGATCTCCATAAAAATAAATTTTGAACCAATGTTCCCTTTAACATCTAATTGCTTCAAATCTATCCCTTGAGCACTCTTCGAACCAATTTCACCAAAAAAATAACTGAACTTGTCCACCACAAGCTGAGACAACTGGGTTGATTGGCCGTATATTGTGAACACATTGGAAGCCATCAGTCTTTGACCCTTCAGAAGAAATTTATATAACAATCTGCCTGCAAGGCAGTGAATGCTAAACTGGGGGTTGCTTACAAGTCCAGTTTCATGTTGACTCTCTCTGCTAAGCTTGCTATTGCCAGAGGCATATTACTCCCTGCCCTCATCTATGGCATGCTGACCTTTGCTGCCACACACAAAACTATCCTTCATAAGTGGGATGTCACTTATAATAATATCTGTCGATACTCCTCCTCATCACCATGGCTTAAGAACTGCTGCCAACTGTACAGGGACCTGGGCTGATTATCCCCCTCAGCTTGCCATCAATACTCTCTTGGCTCCCTGATTGACTCTATACTCAGAAATCAGACCTCTTCAGCGCTCGCAACATTGCTGGTACCTCAAACCTCTTCCTATAGACTGTGATCGGTAGATAAATCCCTGCTGAATGTACCTAGATGTAAAACATCAAAAGGCTCTGTTGCCTTCAGTCACTCTGCTCCTAAGCTTTGAAACTCTCTCCCCCAAGCACTTCGAATATCTGGATCCTGTGACAACTTCAAAAAGGAGCTGCACTTACATCTATCCCTTGCTGATCTCTGCACTTGTTTTAATCCTCCCTAATCCACTCACCTGCCAGATGCTGCCTGGCCTAACTTTAACCTCCCTACCTCATAGCACTTCTTACCGTTGTACTATCTCCTTAAGAGCTAATCTACCCCAATTCCTCCCTCCCCCCCCCGAGTCTTATTTCAGAGGCCA
The DNA here is from genome assembly GCA_016271365.2 of Neoceratodus forsteri. NCBI lineage: Eukaryota > Metazoa > Chordata > Ceratodontiformes > Ceratodontidae > Neoceratodus > Neoceratodus forsteri. Next base: position 18,918,410 of record JADMNL010000039.1, on the reverse strand, counting down.
TGCTAATGCATCCTGCCCAGTCAGAAATTTGCCCTTGCCTTGTTTCACTGTCTATTTGAATCTTCATTGTTGTGACTAATTTGAACAATATTTCTTTGCTGCTATGTTGGGGTATCTCTTCCTAGACTATGTAGGTTTTCTCTGTCTAAAAATTTATGTGAATTGCATTGACTGTTATTGTCCTGGCTGCATGCATTCATTACTAACTGTTTTGACCTATGCTATTGTAATTTCATTGTACTCATGCTATGTACCTGTTTTTGATTGTTGAACTCTCCCGGGTCGTGCCTGAAAATAGTCATTTCATGGCTAGTGCACCTACCCGGTTGACAATAAATAAATAAATCACAAGTTTTGAAACAGTGCCAAGTTGATTGTTTGCTACTTTCTAGCATCTTAAGTTTTTTCCTAGTACAAAAGGTGAACTGGAGGTTGGATACTGAGTCAGGCAAAACCCCATTAGAAGATATATTATCCATGGAGTTAGTAAAAATTTAATCCAGGACTGTGGAAGAATTCAGAGTTACCATATTTATTCTAGTGGGGTCACAAATTAGTAGCCTAATACAAGTAGGCTTATGTCTGTATGTGAGAAGGGTAAGTCATTCTGTGTTGGTACTTCATACTGAACACCAGCTAAGAGTTGAAGTCTGCCATGGCTCACTAAAGTTATCCTGTGTGTAAGAAATCTTTCTACTTTGCAAAGAGTTAAGAAGCTATAGGAAGTTTTTTTTTTCTGTGTGTTTCTTCTGCTGTGTGCAAACCATTTCTTTTTAATGTCTGTAGTAACCCTATAATTCCTGTAGTCTTTGTTTATTGTGATATCCTGTAGATTGTGTTTGTGTAAACTCTGTGAAGCAGTAAATATTATTTCAATGTACTTCATGCCTCTGTGACTGTATCTTTTGGGGAATAGTTAATTGTTGGTATTGACAAACCCATGATTCAGTTCTGAAGGGAGAAGAAGGCAAAAGTTACCATATTCTAAAAAGAAAAATGTTGTCTCAAGAGTGAGTGAGTGAGAGGGGAAGGCTGTTTGCCCTTAGCCAGCAGAACACTGTACTGTGTGAGCAGTGGCTCTGGTGGGATTCGGACCGAACAAGTCCCCAGGTATACATGGCAGCCACTGCGGTGCCCTTTCAGGTGTGGAGGGCTAAGAAAATTGGCATCCTGTTGCAGACTGCATTCTGAGTGTTGACAGGTTGTGACAACACTATGTAAAACTTAATAAAAACTTGTTTAAAAAAATTCAAGGTCCAAATTAAGTAGTCTCAGGGGGTGCCATTTTCCAACATTTGCCCTGGTGCCATTTTTATTTAAAAAACAAAACAAACAAAAAAAAAAACAATACTTTGTAGCAGAGATTTACCTTGGTTGTTACACTGTAAGAAAGTATTAAACACTGTGGTTAGCACTGCAGAAAGTGCCTCTGAAAACAGTTTAAAATTCACTTGGTGGCCAGCCTGGTGGCACAGAGGGTTGAGGTGCTGGATGCCACACCTCGAACCACGCCGGCGACCCGGGTTTGGGAATGGACTCAGGTAGCCGGGGGCTGGCAGGGGAGGAGAGGATTGAGCATCCAGAGGACTGCTCCCCTTTCCTGGGGTGGGTTGGGGAAAGTGCTTTGCTCTGTAGTGGCCTCCGGTGGAGACCGGAGGCATTACAAGGAGCGTCACAATGTGGGCTGTCCAGAAAAATGTGAAAGATGGCACGTCTCCGACCAGATGACGACAGCCCCACCTCCCCGTGCCTCTCTGCCACTCAGCATCCAGGGCTGCTGTATCCACGTCCTGCCCAGAAGCAAAAGAGTGCTCAGGCACTCTATACTCCCCTCCCCATTGCCCTCTCCGGGGCAGGGGGGGGCTCCCTTGGCGAAGGGATATGCCGGGTCAGTGGAGCGATGGAGCAGCAGGATGGCAGGTTGATGGCAGAGGCAACAGCAGGACTGGCTGCCCGAAGGAGTGGATGGAACGTACCCGGTTGGCGGGGATAAAAAAAAAAATTCACTTGGCAGGCCATTACTATGAGGGGTAGTACCTGGGCTAAGAGATTTAATGGCCTGAATGACTTTGTCCCGGAGAATTAGAGCATGTGAAGTCATAGCAGCATCTTGTAACAAACTGAGAAAACGAAGGTCCTCTGGGAAATCCCACCACCCATAACCGAATGTACCACTTAATCCAAAAGAACTATGTACATATTTAAAAATGCACTGTAGCAACTCTTTGCTCAGTCAGGGATTCTCTAGCTTCAGTAACAAGAGCTGTTATAATCCTCTTGTTGACCCTCTCCCTGCAGCCATCAAATGGGTTAGTACAGTGTTTTCTCCCATGAGTTCCACACTTTTGTTCCTGTGCCAGTGACCTCATTCTGTCAGCTTGGAAGTCAGCCGTGTCTTCTGTAAGTTGGCCCATGGCGGATTCTATCAATGTGAGCAGTTTCTGCCACTGTTGCCAGAGGTTCAAATACTTAAGATGTTTTGTCTGTCTCATCTGTATTGCTACTGACTTTAATAAAAGCTTCTAACTCCACCTTACAATCTTCTCACCAGTCTAACTGGTCGTCCTACATGACCAGAGATTTTTTCACTGCTATAAAACTGCAAATTCTCAGACGTACAATTTAATCTTCTAACTGGGAGACATTCAACTTCCACATACTAGGACCGACAGGGGGAATACAGTCTGTGCCTAAAGAGATGCAAACTGCTTTGTCTTTGGACATTTCTCCTGAAGGGGTGTCAGCCAATCGCATTACTAATCATGGGGATAAGAACCTGAAGTCGAATGTTATGGATAGTGTACCCTTAAAAAAAGTTTGAGCTTCTGATTTAGTGGTTGCACAGACAGCATCTATTAACTTTGCAGATAGCATTATTTGTTTCAAGTAAAGACATATCACAAAATGCTGTGTGTTTGCCCCCCATCTGAAGCATCCGAACCTCAGTCCAAGTCTCCACCCAATAGAATGCCCCTAGCTGTATATAAAAAAATCCTAATAGTTTAAAATAAATGAACCTTCCCAGCTTTTGTTTGGGGGCCATACATGTTAATCAATCTCAGGTCAAAACTCTGAAAACTGATGTCCAAAATTAATGTCCTACTCAGCACTAAGTCAGTTAAGGTTACTGCTGCAAGGAAAATAAGATACTTGCTCCAGAGCATCTCTCGTTACCCATGTACCAGAATGATAGGACCTGGAACCAGGATTTCTTGGCTCTCTGAACCTCAGACTGAGAATGGAGCCTTGAATCCTGCAAAAAGATTATTTGTGCTGCATTTCTTGTAAAATAGAAAAAGTGATTAACTTCTTTTTGTGGCTTAAAATACTGTTTCAGTTCGAGGTCACACACCGCCCCCCCCTTCCCCCCCATGTTGAAGGGAAGTAACAGAAGGGCACCAAAAACATCATTTATTTCCTCTTTTGGGAACTCTTTGCAGCTCCCATTTTAGGATGATTTTTCCAAATTTTTTGAGGACCGAGTGTCAATGGAAGCTCCTTCCATCTCCGACGAGGCGTCTGGCTTTGAGAATATTATGGATGATATGTCAGAGTCCTCCTCCATGTCTCCCTGCTTCTTGCGGGAGTGTAAATTAAGACATAGGGACAGCCTTTCAAAGGACCATTAAACTGCAGCAAGCTGCACAAAAGAAGCCCCTGGCATCAATCCTAGCTATGTTGGATTTGGTGCATTGTATTTTGAGGAAAAAAAAGCAGTCACGTGCTGGCCCACTGGTGCAGCAGCAAGGTGTCTGCTTGCGATGCCGACATCCCGAGTTCGGGAACGGACTTGGGAGCCAGAGGGACAGCCGGGGGGGAAAAGGACTGAGCATCCAATGGACTGCTCTCTTCTCCAGGGGGAGGGGGGGTTGAGTGTCCGCCACAATACAGACCCCTGATGGAAGCTGGGGGATCTGCTGCGATGGTCACCTGGTTCATGGGGAGGTATGACAGACATCATGCTAGTGCGACTTATGTCATGCCTTCTGGGGGGTTAGCATGCAAAAAAATGCTGCCTCTCCAGTGAATGATGCCTGATTCCCAGTACTGCTGCTCCTCTCCCCATGGCACCCAACCCCAACTGGAGCAAGTATTCCACTGGTTGGCCCACCCCCATGGCCTGACATGGGGGAGGTAAGCCTAGGGAGCCCTGCCAGCAGCAGTGATACTGATGGTAATCTGGACGGGTTTCAGTGGGGGTTCATCTTGGCGGCCTGCTTTGGGAGGCAAGCTAGGGTGGATCAGTGGTCTGTGGTTGCTCCCAGAGGGTGGGCAGATCTGGTGAGGTCAAGGCTGAGCCACAGGGGAAGGTCGGTGAAAGAAAAAAAAAACAATCAAGAAATATTGTAAGAAGGGCGCTGCAGCATAAATTTGATGCACAGAGTGAGAACGAGGGAAGCTGCAGCAAAAGAAATGACAGACGAAAGGATGGAAGCAAGGGTGGACATACACAGCTGCAAGAAGAATTTAGAGGGAGAAACTCACATACTAATAGAGGAGGTGGGTGCCCAACCTTCCCTGCTGCTATCCAGAGGAGGGGACAAGGAGCTGAGGGACCACAGGAAACAGGCCTGGGAGGACGTGGCCACAAAGCTCAATGCTGTAGGCCCTGTAAGGTGCACAGTATGGGCACTGGTACAGTGACAGCAAGTGAAGGCCAGAGGAGAAGAAGGCCCACAGCAGATGCTGGAGGACCAAGCCAAGCGATAGCCCTGAACAGTCAGGAACAGCGTGTGGCAGCTCACTTCAGTAGCTGCACACCTCAGTATCCACGCTATCGAGGGGGACAGTCACCTGGACCTCATCAGGCTACAGAACACTGTCGGAATGTATCTGCTCCACCCACCCCACCTGTGCAGTCCAACACAGTGGCTTGCATAACAACACAGGCCAGTACACAACAGTCATACTTGATGCCAGAGTGGCTGTGTGGACTGCACACAACAACAGTGCCCCAGGCTGTGTAAGTGCAGCCCAAGGTCCCCCCCATGGGCTGGCAGCACCTATCGCCACCCTCCTGGTCTCAAGCCCTGCCAGAAGCCTGGATAAAGGTACCCATAATGCCATGCATACATGTGCACACCATAGCACCAAAACCCCCTCCCCACTGTCAGCACCTGTCGCCACCCTTCCTGGCCCAAGCCCTGCCAGAAGCCTGGACAAAGGTACCCAGAATGCCATGCATACATGTGCACACCATAGGACCCCAACCCCTCCCCACTGTCAGCACCTGTCGTCACCCTTCCTGGTCCCAAGCCCCGCCAGAAGCCTGGACAAAGGTACTCACTATGCCATGCATATATGCGCACACCATAGCACCCCAAATCCCCCCTGGGCTGGTAGCACCTATCGCCATCCTCCTGGTCCCTAGCCTTGCCAGAAGCCTGGACAAAGGTACCCACAATGCCATGCATACATGTACATACCATAGCACCCCAACTCCCTCCCCACTGGCAGCACCTGTTGCCACCCTTCCTGGTCCCAAGCCCTGCCAGAATCCTGGGCAAAGGTACCCACAATGCCATGCAAACATGTGTTCACCATACCACCCCAGGCTGGTGGCATGTCACCACCCTCCTATTCCCAAGCCCTGCCAGAAACCTGGACAAAGGTACCCATGATGCCATGCATACATACATACACCACAGCCTCCCAATTCCACCTCCTCCAGCTGGCAGCACCCATCACCCCCCTCAGTCCCAAGAGCTACCAGAAGCCTGGACAAAGGTACCCACAATTCCATGCATGCATGTGCACACCATACCACAATGTGAAGAGGTGTAGTACAACACTACAGGAGCAACACAGCTGGGGGTGTGGGTGGGAAGGATGTAACACTACTGGTACACTGATGGCTTGAGACATGCAAAGCAACAAAGTATACACAGGACAATATGGCATGCCTAGTAAAGGGCAATGCATACAGGCTGTGTCACAGCACTGCCTGCACCATGCGATGGTGGATGCAGCCCACCTGCTGGTGTCACACAGAGCAATGCAGCAACACGCACAGCACACAATGAACAGGGACATATTGATAGAGCTGATCACCACACCAAGGAACAATGTATATGTTGTGTCCCTAGAGATACCACTGGTGAAAACAAAGGAGCCACAACATCTGTCACCACAAGCACCCCCTCACCAACAGCAACACCAAGGAGAAGAGGCAGAGGGAACAGGGACAGATGACACTGACAGCAGTTGGCACTTGGAGGCTGAAGATGGGCAGGAACAGGAGGACACAGGCCATAACACAACAGAGATGAGACAACAAAACACTGACAGTGGTGGGAGCACAGTGGATACACAGGACACCAGTGAGGGGACGAGCACAGACACCAGCAAGACAGGATCCATACATGCCAGCTTTATTCAGGACCTCAGCCCAGTACCGTCAGAACAGAAGGATGAAACACCACAGCACAATGCAGAGGAGGGGCCCACAATACACTTACAAGAAGATGACCTGGGCCAATACTGCCAGGAGGTGATCAACGCAGAGGTGGCAGTGATAAGAGATAGAAGGGGAATAATGTGATGCCATGGAGGAGCACAACATCACCACTGTGGCACACAACAGCCACATGGAGAAGACCACTGGTGGGCTATAGGAGGTCATCCAGACTGGGGTATGGAACAGAGAAACATGCCAGACAGATATAACTGCCATATTGCATGGTATACATGCATACACACAGAGGCAGATGGAGTCACTGGAGCCGTAATTGCTGTTGCTCTGCAGAACATTGCACAGATAATGTGATACAGGCAAGACACTTGTGCCACAGGACACAACAACCATGCCCACAATGTGTACGGCAACCAAGATACCAGTGGACCAAGCACTAAGTATTACAATGGCCACAGCAACAATCTGTACAGTGTCCAAAGCACTCAGACATACAGTGGACATATGCCACAGTCATACAGAGGTCACAGTGGCCACGGCTACAGTGGATCCAGTAGCCATGGATACAGCAGCCAGTGGGCATGGATACAGTGGCCCCAATAGATATGGATATTGTGGCTCCAGTGGATATGGATACAGTGGCCCCAGAGGACACGGGTACAGTGGCAACAACAGCTAGTACTACAGTTGACCCTACCATGTGTTCCATAGCAGACAAAGCACCCAGACCCACAACCCAGGCTCAAATCGCACACCTGACACATGTCTCTAGCATTCTACAGGCCAAGGAACCCAGTGTCCCCACAACCCAGGCCTCCAGCGCTCCACAGGCCCAGGAACCCAGTGCTTCCACAACCCAGGCCACCAATGTTCCACAGGCCCAGGAACCCAGTGCTTCCACAAACCAGGCCAACAGCACTCCACAGGCCCAGGTCTCTAGCACTCCACAGGCCCAGGAACACAGTGCCCCCCAAAACCAGGCTCCAGTGCTCCACAGGCCCAGGAAATCAGTGCCCCCATAACCCAGGCTTCCAGCACTCCACATGCCTAGAAACTCAGTGCCCAAACAACCCAGGCCTCCAGTGCTGCGCAGGCTCAGGAACCCAGCGCTCCCACAACCCAGGCCTCTAGCACTCCATAGGCTCAGGAACCCAATGCTCCCACAACCCAGGCCTCTAGCATTCCACAGGCCCCAGTTACTATGGATACAGTAGCCCCAGCAGCCAGTATTATAGGGGATCCCGCCAAGTGTTCCATGTCATACAAAGCATCCAGCCCCCCATCCATCCATCCATCTATGCCCACACTCCACACAGAAGATTTTCGCCGCTTTGCTACCAGAGGATTGATCTGTTAGAAAATATTGTGCCGGGCTTGTAGCAAATTCTGGGCTGCTCCCACGAGCGTTGGTTGCATACCTCTCAACCTCTCAGCATTAAAGAGGGACTCTGGTAAACATACCTTGCTTTTGTCAGCGGACTTCATGTTCCCTAAGTAGCAGAATCGCAAGTGAAATACCTTAAAAAAAGTATTGTTCATTTTTAATTTTAATAAGTATTAGTCACAAAGCCAGAAGTGCAAGCACTGTGCGTGAATTGCATCGGTCTGAGCTCAGCGGTGTGTGTGATGTCTTCTCCTGAGCCACCTGTCCGGACCGCAATAATGACTAGCACTGAAGAAAGTTACAGCTCATCAGACGAGAGGGAGATTTATGCCTCTGATCTTGTCACCGAAGATCCATATTGTTTGGACCCGCTGTGCAGTGACGAGGAGTCAGTCACGTTCTCCAGTCCCAGCAGTTCTGAATCAGAGAGCCGTCTTGACTCTACCTCATGGTGGGTGTATATTCCTTTACCTTACTGTTCTGTCAGTGCCTTTGTGTAAAAAGCAGAGAGTTGTGACCTAATGTGTCCCCTGAAACATGGACTTTCTTGTGCTGTCACGGGTTATCTATTTATTTCACATGCCAGCACCTTAAAACAAATAATATACACTACAGTTGCAGACCATCCAACATTTGTCAGATGAAATTATGTACAGTTCTGTGTTGTGGTTGGGGGGGGTGACTACTGTCCCCACATTTGTCACACATAACTTCTGAGTATAATTTCAGCAAAGTTGAGATGTTTAACAAACTAAGCAATTTGTAAAATAAGCCGGGCATTCCTTGTTGGTCAGTCAGGAAGCTGAACTGCATGAAACAGCACCACTGCAAATGCACCAAGTGTTATGGTTCAGCAGCAAGCACTTAGTTAACCCCTGAATGCCAATGTGCCCCAATAACATTAGGTTTCCCTACGGCAGATACATAGATGATCCAAGCTCCTTGGTCATGCCCGGGCCAATGATAGTCGGACAATAAATGACCCCCAGAGGCAGAACTTTCGGCAATTCACTTAAACTGATCTGTCAATTTAATTTTATCCCGAATGAGATTGCATTTAGTATACCTTATGCAGCTTGGTAAGCAGTGGTGCTCTGTGTCTCTGTAATTTGTCTGCTGAGCTCTCTAAGCAGCACTGAAGTAACCACTAGTGAGTGTTGGGGAAAGAGGATCATCCGCTGGGGGTCTCTCCACTCACCTGGTCATCGGGCGGTCTGGCCACACTGTAAAAAACTCTGAGCCCTGCCAAGTCAGTTACACAGCATGCTGTGCCCTGGACCTGCAGTCACCCTAACACACCACAAGTGACAGAACTACTTGGGGAGCTGTGGTCCCAGTCCTGCACTGATGAATTCTGTGCACCACCAGTAAATAAAATAATTAATTGGCACAAAATGTGCTTGCAGCTCAGAGCATGCTGGAGCAAGAAGGTAGACAACAACAGTGACAGTCTGACTGTCACGCCCGCCAAGACGATCAAGAGTCACAGGGGTAAAGGCTGCAGCACTCTCAGCTGCTTCCCAATGTCACATGCCTGCCCCCTGCCGGCGGTGCCACAGTATCTTTTGATGACCAGATTCAAGTAAGTGGACATGGTTACCTTGGGGACCGTTGGACACTCCCCTAGCTGGCACTCATGGCAACTGAGCAGAGACACAAAAGATCATTTGGGGGGAAAATTTGAAGCAGGACAGAGGTGGCTGAAAATTCAGTACACGGTACAAACTAGGCAGGATCCAGTACCAGTGTTACAAATGTGGTATTGTAGCAGCAAAATGGTACAGTTGGAGTGTCTGCAGTTGCACTGAGACTGTGATTAGGACCACCCCCCGCCACACACATAGACTGAGTAGTGTGTCCTATGGAATGTTATGGCATACAGTGTCCATTTGCAATTGTCTCTACCCAGACACAAGCAGCCTAGATGCAGGATTCACACCACTAGCCATCATATTGTTTTGTACAGTGGACACTAACTGAGGTAATGTACAGTGGCACTGTGGCTGTGACTCAGGTCCTCCCCCCCCACAAACACATACACACAGACACTGAGTAGTGTGTCCTAAGCAATGTCATGGTCTGCTGTGGCAATCTTTGTACAGTGGATGGCACATTAGATATGTACATGCCAGCACGTAACAAATGACTAATGTACAGTGGTACTGTCTCTATTACTCAGGTCCTCCCCCGCCCCCCGGCACATACACACAGACACTGAGTAGTGTGTACCAAGCAATGTGATGGTATGTAGTGGCCATTTTTTTACAGTGGAGAGTACATGAGGTATGTACGTGCCAGCACGTTACAAATGAGTAATGTACAGTGGCACTGTGACTGTGACTCGTGCCCCCCCAAAGACACATACACACAGTGGTCAGTATATGTGGGATGTCAGGGCTCTAAATAATTGATTAGCAGTTTTTTTCTTGGGATTATAGTAACTGTACAGAAAGTGTTTATATAGATATTCTAGAAGTGCTGTGTTTGTTAAACACAGTGAGGCAAGAGCTATTCATTTTCACAAAGATTTTGCACTTTTATGAGCAAAGCGCTAATCAAGTGTTAGAGTTCAATAAATCCCTGGATGTACCTGCCAGTACGTTACAAATAAATAATGTAAGGTGGCACCGTGTGTGTGACTCCAGCCCCCCCACCCCAGACACGTACACACAGTGGTCAGTACATGTGGGATGTACCTGCCAGCATGTTACAAATAAGTAATGTACGGTGGCACTGTGGCTGTGACTGCCCCCTTCCCCACAGACACATACACAGAGAGACTGAGTAGTGCGTTCCAAGCAATGTGATAGTATGCAGTGGTCATTTGAAATGGTCTGTACCCTGAGACAACCAGCCTAGACGCAGGATTCGCACCGCCACACATCATACAGATTTTTACAGTGGACAGTACATGAGGTATGTACGTGCCAGCACATTACTTAAGCAATAAGGCACAACAGGTTGTGGGGGATTAACCCATGCCTTATGTGGTGTGTCATGAGGTGCAGCCGAGTGATGTAACCACCTAAGAAGTGGTTAAACCACCCAATAACTCACACCCTGGAGTGCATTATTGCGATTAAACAACAGACTCGTGTGAAATAAAATTAAAATGTGTTTAAAACTGTTTTTTATAAATGCCATTCTTCAACCGTGGGTTATGCAGCATTTACCAATGGGCATGTGACATGTTTCAAACAATGAGGTTGCAGGACTTTCACACACCATTGGATAAAAATAACTAATGTACAGTCTCACTGTGGCTGTGACTTAGGTCCTCCCACACACCCTCCACAGACACATACACACAGTGGTCAGTACATGTGGGATGTACCTGCCAACACGTTACACATAGTTATACAACGGGGTAAGAAAATCCTGTAACCTCATAGGTCAAAACACATCACATGACCATGGTATATCCTGTAATAACCCACATCCTGTCATGCCGTATTGCTTAAATAATGTATGGTGTGGCTGCGTCTGTGAGTCAGGTCCCCCAGACACATACACACAGACAGTGAGTAGTGTGTCCCAGGCAATGTGATTGTATGTTGTACCTGGAGACATGGACTGAGTCAGCATCCAATGTGCTTTCAATTGTTCTTGGAAGTTGCCCATAGTCCGTGGGTGCATGACTGTAGGTAACAAGTTCTGGATTGCACTTCCCCAATGGCAATGCCCAGGATGGTCTTAGCAACTAAGTGTTATGTGAACAGGGAATGGACATCCATGCAATGGCTCTGTAATGTGTAAATGGCAAAAATAATAAATAATGTCAGCTCTCATTACATGTAGTACTGACATTTGTCTCCGTTTCTTGTTTTTCTTAAGGTGCACTTGTGGCAATTGTGTAGTGATGCCCACTGAGCTTGAATGCTGCTGCTGCCAAGAGATCAATCGAGTAGTTGAAAAGATGACCGATATCCCCAATGTTGTATCTGACTCTGATGTACCTTCCTGCATCACTGAGCACCCTGGATTTGCTGAAGTCTGAAAAGTATATGGGTCCTGGAGACAGTTCACGCCGAATACAGACAGCACCACAACAATGAAGGCCTGCCTATGAATGAGTATGAAATCTGTTAATATTTTTTTTCTACATAAACTGAGTCATGTACCCTTTGCCACTACATGCAAATAGTGGGTATACTTGTAAGTCAACTTTATTTGGACCAGCAGAAATTCATTCCTCTTAATTGTGTCATTTGTTCACTTTTTTTATATCAGTGATAGACCAATTTTGTTCATTTCCAGATTTTTATTGAGCAGCACTGCACAGTGTTGGCCCACTGCTGCAGCTGGGTGAGGCACTGCATGACTTACCTCACAGTACTGCATCACCATTGCTTTCATAATGACATTGCCTTGACATGGGATGGAAGTCGCTGGCAGTCAAAAGGGAAGAAAGAGACTTGGGCATCATCATCATCATCGATGACCTGAAATCATCCAAGCAGACCACTAAAGCAGTAGGCAAGGCTAGGGGGATGTTGGGGTGTATTAGTAGAGGAAACACAAGTCGTAAGAGGGAGGTAATAATCCTGCTTGACAAGGCACTGGTTAGGCCCCATCTGGCGTACTGTGTGCAGTACTGGAGACCACACCTTCAGAAGGACATTAACCAAATTGAGGCAGTCCAGAGAAGGGCAACCAAAACGGTGCAGGGACTGCATTAGAAGATATACAAGGACAGATTAACAGAGCTCAATATGTATACCCCAGAGCAAAGGAGGGAGAGAGGTGATATGATCGAAACATTCAAACACCTTAAGGGCATGAACAAGGTGAAAGTGTCTAACATGTTTCAATATAAGAGAAATTGCAGGACAAGAGGACACAGCATCTCATTAGAGGGAGGCCGATTAAGGGGTAATGTGAGGAAGTTCTTTTTCACAGAAAGGGTGGTGGATGCATGGAATGGCCTACCTCAGGAAGTGGTGGATATGAATACAGTTCAGGGATTCAAACATGCATCGTATAGGCATAAGGGAGCAATACAGATGAGTATGAATAGACAGGCTATTGACAGAGCAAAGGCCAATGGCACATTTATGAGGCAGAAAATGAAATTGGCATACTGGATGGGCTTTGCGGTCCTTATCTGCTGTCAAGTTCAATTATTTCTATGTGTCTGTGTTGTCATGTTCTGTGAACAAAGAAAAACACTATAACACAGTAATAAAAAAAGTTTCTTTAAAATGATAAGTTTTTATCCTGGAAAAACAAACCATTGAATAATAGGAATAATACATGACACTGTGGGTGTTATGGTGTTGTAAAATCGCTTCTCTGATGTTTGATGCCCTGGGCCTGTGGACTGGGGCACAACCAGCACAGGCGGGATCGTATGTCAGCATAACACCAAACATGTCAGTCATTATTCCTTTATTTACCGCCCACAAGACATCATTACAACAGTATTTCATCCTGTCAATAGATATTAACAGTGTGCTGTAATCAGCTTGCAGTCATGGTACAGTACCAATCTTGTCATATAATTGGATATGTAGACATGCAGTTGCTGTGTGACATATAAGTTGATTCACAAAGTTCATTAGCAGAGTGCAATAAAACAATCGATATTCATTGTGAAACAGCATGTTTCCTAAAGAACATCAAAATGTATAGTGAAATTGATTGACTTTGCAGAGAATCATGAAAAATCCATGACATGCAATTGTTCTCTGTAAACTGAAGTGAAACGCATTCATTTTTATTTTTTTTTTAATCTGTTTTTACTCGCCTTCATGCCCCAGTGTTTCCCTCTCCTTCAGGCTCCACAGTACTCCACGACTCAGTGGACATCCTCTTCCTGGGCCACTTCGATCTCTTATATCACAGCCGGCTCCCAATAGGTATCCTGGTGTATCCCGTCACTGGATGGGTCCCCCTCCTCCAAGGGGGAAGACACCGGGAGGGAGCTTACCCAGCGCATTCTTAATTAGGCCCCTGGAAGCGCTGCTAAGGAAGACATGGTCTGTGGAGGTTCCGGTGCTGTTGCACAGCGGGGGAGCCATCATCCAGCGAACACAGTGAGCCATTTTACAGTTATCTAGTGTTCCCCTTCTTGCACCACTCTGAAAAGTGCCCCCAGCCTCCACTGGGAGCTGCTGTTGAGCGAGGTGACCCACTTCCCCCACCCCCAAAGAGGAAAGCAGTCATCTGGAAGCTCAATCCTCTTCGTCCCCTGCCGACCCCCAGCATTCCAAATCCATTCCTGAACCGGGGTCACTGGCGTGGTTCGAGGTGTGGCATCCAGGTCATGAACCCTCTGCACCACCAGGCTGGTGCAGTAACTTTTTAATTATGTGTGCGACGGACACAGCAGATGTAATTCTGAAACTGGTGGAGAATCGTGCAATGGTATTGCAATACCGAGTCGTTTACCATATTGTCATTTGTCTTATTGCATGGCTTTACAGCACCACATTTTCTGACATTTCATAAATGCCATTCCACGTATGACCCATGCAATCACTGCTGTCATTATTACTTCAATTGAGTACAAGCTGTGTTGTGCATATTGTAGCAAACACTACACTTTGTGTGTTGTGCGTGGTTAATGTCACTTCTTGGGCGTTCAACGTACTCAGAAAGCATCCTCCTGCTTCAATCACCCAGGGCATGGCATTATCATGGCACAACACACACTGTGGAGTACAATACTGACTACTTACAGTACTGTGGGTTATTCTGCCCTTGTTCATGTCCACGCCTCATTCTGTGCTTCAGTAGTCTTGCCCACCTGTCATAATAAAGTGAAATTGCCATACTGTGGCTGGTTTATTGGATAGCCACATATTTTTTTTTTTACTTTTCTTTTTATCCCTCCTTCTTGCCCTCAGCGTTCCACTCCTTCAGGCATTGCTCATGCCATCCATGCCTCCTTGACCTTACGTCTACCCCCTAGAGTGCCTCAGTAACTCCTTTTTTCTCCTCTCTTACCTCTGTGGAACACCTGCACAGCAGGGGTCTGCTCGTGGTTCCTCGACTGGATGGTGTGGAGCGGCCATCATCTAGGCCCACTGAGGATTTTTTCCCACTTTTTCCTCAGTTCCCACCCCCCCCGAGCACATCGGCTTGGACAAGTGCGTGCTGACACACACCTGCCAAGTGCCTAACAACGTCCTCCCCTCCCCGACTCCAGCCCTCTGAAGCCGCCAATGCCCCATGAGAGCCAGTGCTCCCACTGGCCCCCAGGGACTTCGGGTGTGTACAGCACCCCTGGTAACCCACCCTGAAGGAGGCGAACATCCATTGGGACGCTCAATCCTCCTTCCCCCTGCCGACCCCCAATGACCAGAGTCCGTGCCCGAACCCGGGTCGCTGGCGTGGTGTGAGGTGTGGCGTCCTGCGCCTCAACCCTCAGCGCTACCAGGCCAGCTGACAGCCATATATTTGACAGTATAAATTGGTCCTTTTATTTGCTTGATTCTGATGGGTTGTACCCCCTCCACCTCAACATGGGTACACATTATGGTGGGAGAGTGCATGTCCGAGGACATTGTAAGTCTGTTGCTGCTATTTTGTAACAAAGTTTACTGCAATTGTAAAGCATCTTAAGAGACAATGACAGCAGTCGCTTAACTACTATGGTCCGTACTAGTTAACTGACTGCTGTAATTTTCTCCTAATATGCTTTGCAATAGGGAAAAAAAACCCTTAACAAATAGCACCTACATACTTAAATGAACCTCCTTCCTGCGCTCTCCCTGGTCAGACATTACAATGTCTCAGAGTGTGTGTGTGAAGTAGGGGCGTGGCGGGGCAGCAATAAGCTGTAAGGGATCTTCTGTCTGATGATTCTATGCCACTTAAGATCCATTCAAAAAGAAGTTAGCTGTTTTGTAGTAAATGTTTGGTTCCTGCTAGCTGCAGACAATGTAACGGATTGGGCTATGAAGCCCAATACCTTAGTTTGGACATTTCATTTAACAATGTTTTGTGTTATAGGTCATCATTACAGTTCAATTACTAAACAATGTTTATATTTGTTTTTTTTTCAGCCATCACAGATTCCTGTCCTACCGCAGCTTCGTCCGCTGGTGTTGGGGCTGGTTGGGAAGGAAAGTTAGAGTGGTGTTGCCAGCCTGTGTTGTGAACCGGATAAGGAAGGGGTGGCCATCTGAACAGTATGTGGGGTTTCTGCATGCTGACTGACCTGGACAGCTGTACTATGGAATCGGTTTCTTTTCCAGCATTCAATGGCCATCTGTTTGTCCACTGGTGGAAATTTAGAAGTTAGCAGAGGTGGGACTTCCTTGTTATACCACTCTTGTTTTGGTTTGCCCGCTTGGACAGCACTTTCAAGGGTTGATAGCATGTCCTCCACAAATGCTGAAATTGAAAAAACAGTCATGAGTAACAGTTATACAGCACAGTTTGTAGTTACTTACTGTTTTGTACTTCATATGGCAATGTGTTGTTGATCTGTCATCTCAAATATTGACATACCATCATGAACTAAGTGTATAATACTAATGCAAACAGTGTGCTATGTATATTGAAAGGGACGGTTGCTTTGAAGATACATTGTCTCTCTCCCCACCTTGCTTACCACAAATAAACACAGGTTTTTTTTTTTGTTTTTTTTTGTAATTATATTTTATTAGTTTACTGTAACACATAGCATTACAATTCAGCCCCTCCAGGCAGGCATTCTGATGTAGAATTTATAGACATCATTTTTACAGTAACATTACATGTAATGCCCCTGCACATTGTTACTTCATATGGGGGTTATCACTATATAACATTTCACTTAAAACCTCAATAAAAATTCCTCTAAGTCTATCCTAAATTATTTTTATCTAAATTGGCATATACAATCATGAGCAGGGGTGCCCAAAATAGTATATCCACATCGCTCACCCTATATAAGGGTATACATCCCCATCTATAATCGGTTGCTGTAAAAAGAAAACAGATGCAGTCACCTCCACAGACAAACACTCCTAGTTTACTCAAAAAAGGACATCCTTAAAATTATATTTCCATAATTAACTAAGTATTAATTTAGTTAACTAAATATTAACACAGAGAGCCCTCTTAATCACATGCCCTTAATGTTACCTCCGATAAGCACTACTAACTTAGAAATGCTGATAAGCGCAAAGGAAGAGAACAAGTGATAGAACCAGTACAACTTTTAAACAGACATTTCCCCAACCCAGTCTGTCTCATAATTATAAAAAAAATACTCATCTTAAATGTTCATTTTGCCACTGTTCATAAAATGGAATTTGTGGGGAATAGAAGTAATATTTTAACCAGTTCTGTCACTTGTGGGAACAGTGTTTTTTACACTTCTCTGTCCCCCTAAGATTAAATCACCGCTAGCAGTGACAGATTCAGGTGTCTAACTCATCTTCGGAGTCGGTGGCTTCCTCCCATGCTGCAAATTGGCTTTCTATTTTTTCCAGAAGCTTTGAGGCCTCAGATGGGCCAGAAAATTGATAAGTCTTTCCACCATACACTATCCTGAGACTGGCGGGCATCAAAAGCAGATGGTGCACCCCCAGTGCACGTAACCTTTCCCTTATGCCATCAAAACTTTTGCATCTGATCCTCGTAGCAAAACTTAAGTCTGGGAAGAGGTGTATTCTGATTTCATCCCACGAAAGAGGTGCAAGATTTTTGGCTTGTTGCAATATTAAGTCCCTTTCAGATGTGGTATGGAATTCCAGCATGAGAGTACGTGGGAACGATGACCCCGTTACTGTCTTACGACGGCCACCTCGAGGGTTGATCTGATAAGCTTTAATTAACTTGAAGGGCTGTTCAATATTTAATAAATCCTTCAACCATGTCTGCAAAAATGATATCGGGTGCTCTCCCTCCGTGTTTTCTGGTAGCTTCAGAACACGAATATGTGTAGCTTTAACTGTATTTTCCAGATACTCTAGTCGTCTCTGTAATAGCTCATTTTCTTTGACTAGGCTGGCCGTTGCTACTAGAGCCTTATCAGCTTTTTTATTTGCTCCTTTAAGATCTTCAGCAACTATATCCACCTTTGAGTGGAGTAGCTTAAGCTCCGAACTGAACTCTTCGATTTTGCGATCCAATCCTTGAATCACACGCATAAGTGCTGCATTAGTTGGCTGAGGCCCTTCGAGGTCGGGAGCATTGTGGGAAGGAATCTTTGCTGCCTCCGGCTTTCAGGTCTGACTGACAGCTTCTCGCTGGCGGAATCCCCGCTTTACTTGTTCGGCCCATGGTCGGCGCGTCCCAGAACGCACAGCTGAAATTTTTATATCTGGCAGTAGCTTTTATGATGTTCTATTGAGTAAGGCCAGTGAAAAAGATATCTTTCTGCAACAGAAGTTGTTTTTGATAATTATAGTTATCTAGGAGTGGAGCTGCAATGGTAAGCTGCTCACAGCTCGGTTGCTGCCCACGCCCCCCCACCCAGGTTGTTGTTTTGTAATGTTACAGTGATGATGCAAACAAATGCTATCACATACTGGTCTTCATCGACCACTACCTTTTAGCTGCATGAGCCGACACGAGCAAAAATAGTTACTGAACAGTGATAGCAGTTTCTTGTTGAACGGATTGTAACTGGCATTGAAGCATCTGCCAGCCTATCCCTTACAGCTTCCTCGTGCTGGGGTGGGGTCCTCAAAAACTGCAACCCCCACTGGCGACCCCTTTTCAGAAACTGACTCGGGTGCTGCTGAGTAGGCAGGGGTGGGAGTTTGACCCAAGGGGTGAGTGGAAGAAAAAGCAAATAAAAATTCAACCACATGCTATCTGATATGGTGACATGTGGCCATGGCAAGTGCGTGGGAGAGAGAGCACAATCCAACTTAATAGTGGCTATTTTTGAAGCATCTTCTTAGCCATTTTAAACAGTCTGAGTGGTAAAGTGAAGCAGTCACTTATACATTGAACCACCTACCATGCAAGTTTGTCTTTGCAAATGTGCGAAGTGCAGCACATCTGCACTGTTTCATGTCTGCTGAGTTACTTGTTATTGGACTGTGTGACCTGTGCATTACTCAGTACTGGTATTGCGGTTCCCTTGTCGAGACTTTTGTCAGTGAAGGAAACATCACGTAGACAGTGGCATAGCTTTGCCAGCAACAAATACAATACATGGTATCATTCACAGTTTAGTTTGACACGTGTCCATTGATATTTCTGCTGCAATATTATTCCTGACTTTATGGGAACATTGTTGGTTGCTGAACAAGACCTATTCAGTACCAGGTCATTTATCTGTGATTCATTGTTCTGAAATGACTGATTTTGGTAAATAAAATTTAAAGTTTACCATAAGATGTGTTCATTTTTTTGGGTCTGACCATTCCTGCACCATCTTTGTACTTTGGTATGTCAACAGTGAAGCACGCCTCTCCTTCAGCAGACACTGCCTGTTCTTTGCCCGAGTTGCTGTTGAAGTGAATGGCTGCTAGTAGCATTCTGTGAATACATGAAACATAGGTGAAAACAATTAGACTTAGTAATAGCAAAAAGTTTGCTATACGTTGAATTTATTTCTTATAATACTGATAGTCACACACATAAAAGTGTCACTTTGCAGTACATGGTTAACAAATAATACAGTATTATATACTATGAAGACATCAGATTATGCCATATTGTTTATCAACTGCACTGTATGGTCACTGCATTCGCTAGCAATCAATCGTGTAGCATTCACTACATCCCTACAAGGTCCTCCATTTCCCCACTGTTGCTCGGGGATGCAACCTTACTCTGCAAGTGTCCCTGCATTTCTTGAACCATTTCCACAGTACTCCCATAGATCAGCTCCCCATGCAGTGCATTCTAGGGTTCCACTACCCTGTCATTGGAGTGGCGGTTCCTTCTTTCCCCAAAACACTCCCACTGAATATATTTCATTTGTACAGCTTCAAGCACAGTACTTTTTTTACCCACACTGAACATGGTAAATGACATGTGTGATCGCAAATTCTCTCACTGTAAGTATTACCTGAGCAACTACTCCCGTCGTCACGGGGCAAAAACCACACCACTGGGTTTTGTCTTAACGTCGCTTTATTTGATCAAACCTTACACATGCATGTGGGACTTCTACAACGGAGAAGGTCTCCGATTACAATTTACAGCAGCTTTTTATAAGCTAGATTTTGCACTTCTTATCTTGAAAAATACCAACATTTCAGTATAAGCCAATCATAAGACAGCATAACAAGTTTTCAGCAATGTAACAGAAAAAAAAAAAACAAGTTGATATGTATGAGGTACTTTTCCACTACTTATTCCATTTCTTTCCCAATACTGTTTGATACATATGCCTGGGTCAAGCTGACCTGAGAGAGACAGTGAGTTTCACTCACACCATAGCAATGTCTCTACGTGCTGTTATCTTTATATTTTGTCCGAGCCTGTTATACAGGCTGGTACAACCAGTTCTGCTCAGTTTTATCTAGCTTTCTGTTTTTACAAATATACCTCAAGTAACCTCAGTATCATTCTATAACTCTGTAAAAAAAAAAAACATGAACTCATAAATTTCTACTACATTCATTATGACTTTGTTACAGCATGACTTTCAAAGCAAGCATAGCTTCAAGGCATATAATAGCAAATATAGCTTTAGGATATATAAAAATTCCCTCACACTCTCCCCCCTTTTGATACTATGTATCAACTAACCGATCCCTTTTTACTTTTTCTCACTTTATATTTTGGTCACAATCTGGCTCGTTTTGTAATGGAACACACCTCCAGTTTAATGGGTCCTTTTGTTCGGGTTGTAGACGGGGCAGGTGGGTGGCATCCCGTGACACCATTGTAGTTGCACAGGCATTGTAGGAGAAGTTTGATTAGGACAGTCAGTAGCCAGAGTGCCAATATGACCACTTACAAGTACTGTCACCCAATGGAGAAGAGTAGCACCCAGTCACCAACTACGCTTGAAGCCATGACCATGGGTCACATATTTATGTGTAAGCTTAGAAAAAATGCAAGGCTGGAATTTCCCAAGAAATTATGACAGCATAGCCTGGACACCTGTACATTAATACATTTTCATAATTAAAGTTTTTATACATGTTTGTAGCTACAATTTCTGAGACATCCCGTAATAAAATTGGTTGGTTACGAGATGTATCTGACATTTTGCCAAGACAGGAGTTATTTTCACTCTTGGAGGGGAAAACAAATGGTGACAGAATAGTATATTTATCTCAAATAACTTTTGTTTTGGGAGCCAGAAAGCATATGAGAGAAGTGACTAGCTTGCTACAAATGTCAAAGTAACCTTGTACCAGCAACTAAATGAGGTATCTCATTATTTTTTATCAGTTTTTTGTTAAACATATTTTTTAACACGAGAGAATTATATGATGAGAAACTTTTAACAGTCAAGGCTAAACACAGCTGTGTGCATATCTCGACCACAGCCTCATTTTATGCTTTCAGCTATTTTTTTTTTCATTGTATAGAATTTTACAATTAACCCTTTTAAAGTCTTACACGCACACATATTAAGTGACATGGTAGTATTTAGCCACTTGCAGCCTTTGCTACTAGATATACTAATTTACATGTTGCCATCATTTAGTCATTTACTAACCATTTTACCTTTTACTAGCCCTTTAGCAATTTACACTAGCCATTTTACACCTTTTTATTTCCTCAGTTTTATGGTTAGCCAACTACATATTGTTGATAAAAGTTTGGTCACTGATTACTAAAACCTTGGCCACTGACCACTGTTAATAATTTCCACCCTGAAGATAGGAGGCCCCTGAGGGACTCGAACATTCTAAAATTGAACATAAATGTAAAGATATTAGTTAATAACTGAAGGTTAAAAAACTAAACATTTCTACTTTTAGACTGTTAGACTAGGTGAATAGGTATATGATTTAAAACTGGTTGCCAGCATACAGATAGTCAGGGCATTTATAAAAAGCATCCTGTTCTGGAGTTGGTACAGGGTGGTTACAGACGGAACACAAATCGTGAGTTTGTAAAACATAATACAGAATTGAGGGATGTCAACACCACAATTGAAATATGTGAAAAAATGCTAACATGTGACACCACATATAACACAATATAACATAATAATTTTGTTGATGAAAAAGAGTTCATGGAATTCACTTTGAGAGTGAATAAGGTAGATGCTACCTTGTGTTGAGGTGTGGCACACCCTTGGAGCTTGATTGAAGAATCTGTTGATAATGTCTCTTGACAGATAAGTCCTTACAAAACATAACAGTCCATGAAATTAACAGTTCATAAGTTCATATAAGTATCCACAGATTGATGTAGTTACAGTACAGATGAAATGTCATTTGCAGAATGGTGGTAACCCCACAAGGCATATGGGGCAATGCAGACAGTAATTTAAAAAACAAAACACCAGCATAGTAGAAAAGTCAGTGTTCATTTTGCTGGCTGCTGGATGGCTGATTAGTAGACACACTGGCCAGGGGTGCATTGAGTCCTTTTAATGGAGTAGCCACACACACACACTGGCATGGCATTTGTTTTGTGGTAGTTGATTACACCCCGGCATAAAGATTAACAGTCCATAAAAAAGGTAACAATTGACAATAAACCATTAAGAACACAGTCCATAACAGAGCAATAGGGTTGTAGAAAGTACCAGCCATGTTTGGAACAAGCGGCAGTGAAGAAAATGGATGTATTGCTTGAAGGTCAATTGAAGCAGAATCTTCTCGCTGGAGTTAGGGGAGTGCCTTCCCCAGACTTAACTTCAGTAAGCAGAAACAATAAGCTTGATTGCAGAGTCTGAACTGACTGGACCTTCTTCAGTTGATTTAAAGTTCTACAAATAGGTGTAATTTTGCCGAAAACATTACACTTGCAGAGGTAATAATAACTGGATTCATGCAATAGTCCTTATAAGGAACCAGTCAGGCACAAAGATGGTAATAACATCAAAACTGTGGCAGTTGTTTTCTTTTTAAGGAAAAGATGAAGGTCTTGGCAACTTAGATGAAAGTATTACTGCTGTTGAGCGTGAGATCTTATGTGTGTACACCGCGGAAACCTGCAAACTTGCAAAGTGTGTTAGACACTGAGTTAAAAACACATAAATAACAATCTTTTAAACCATTTACTTTTGTTTTGTAAAGAGTGGTGTGACAGAGCCTAAATTCTGGCAATTAGAAAGAGAAAAAATAAAAATGGGACATTAACCGCACACCTGGGGGTGCAGGCCGAGGTTCAATTATACCATTTGACCATCTGTAAATCATGACAATGTTATGGTTACCTCCTGCTTTTAAATCACAGAAGCAGTTATGACAGTGATGAACATTATTTCCCTGTCTGTTGCAAGCAGGCCTGACTGAGACCTGAGTTATAAAATCTTGTAATGTTACAATTACACGCTTCAAACATATTGTTCATAACAATATGCCTTTACACAATGCAATTAGTGGACAAATACATATGTTGTTGGCCTATGCCAATTTAATAACAGTGCCTATTGTACCTGTGACAAGTGAAAAGGTCTACCTTCTTTACCCTGTATAGTGAAATACTCCAAAGTACTGAGTGGGGTAAGGCTTAAAGCATAGGTTTGGAGTACAATCTAAATTTTGCATATTATAATTGTTAAAATTTAAAATGACAAAAACCTGCATAGAGTACACTTATTCTTCAGGGGTACCTGTGAGTAATAAGACAAACGGAGCATTAATTTTACTTTTGGTTTTGCTTTGGAACATATTGTAGGGGTGGGTCAGCAATGCTGGCCCCAGTATTTAGGTTTGGTTATGAGCATTAAAAACGTTATACATGTGGAGCACTTTTCTGAACACACACATGATACAGTGTAGCAAGATGTATATCAAAACATTATAACATAAACATGAAACATAAGCATGTTTGTAATAGAACAATTTCAGTATTGAGCATAATGCATAAAATACATTTTAAACAACACATATAGACTGTAAACTTAGCTTAGAGTCCAGAAATGTTAGAGTACTGTGAATTTACTGGTTGAAAAAATGCATTCATTGCTGTAAAGCAATGACAAAAGTTATTTTGCATTTGTTTTAACAGGATAAGAAAAGCTGAAAAGACAATCAAAAGAATGAATATGTGTGGACATACATACAACTTCACCCTCCAGCGTAACTGATTACTTGCTGAGGGCAGAAACCCTTGTACCAATAATAGGTGTGAGATTTAACTGTTTGCACTAGAAAAACAGAAGGGCTTGGGCTGGGTTATGCTGTTAAAATACCTTGGGTCTTTTAAAACCTGTAAAGTAAGAAACAATTATTGGCAAATATACATTTCTTTATTTACCCTTTGGGGAACAGTGATGTACTTGCAACCTTTATGGGTACTACACTGGAAGGGATGGAGGAAGGGTAACTACCCCTCCCCAAGCTCCTACTGGTGGAAGAGACAGCTCGAAGTGAAAGAGACAGCTCGAATACTGTAGCAATAAAAAGGTTAGCTGTGGATAGTGACATGATCCCCACCTACTACACTTTAAATTATAACAAGATAATATTACAATTAGTTTAGTAAGTTTCATACCTTACTATAAAGATGGGGAATTTCTTTTTCTCTAAAAGAAAGAGAAGAAACACAGACAAATGACAAAAACAAACACACACCAGTTTAAAAATAAAACAAGATTATTTCCATAGGATAAAAAAGCCAAGCGTCCTGGGTTCCTTTATCCTAAGCATGACAAAATGTCAGCTGAGTTTATAAGATCTGGATTGATGGTAATACTGTAATGACGTATTTTTAGAATGCATTTCAAAAGAAAAAAAATGATTACACCATGGTCACATAAAAACCAAAACCATTGTTTTTAACTGTAGATGGTAAACTCTCAAAACAGCTGTAATAGTCCTTTTTCAAAAGCGTGCTATATATATATAATAAAATATGGGAGATGATGAATAATTTTCCCTTCCAGCTGGAGTATTGCCTGTGTTGGCTGCAAGTCAGAAGCAGTGAGAGAGAAGAAAAGTTTGTTCCTCTTCACTTAGAATACTAGTTTTGCAACAAAAAGTCAAATCACATGGTTCACTCTTGGTGTGCTTTCATGAAAACATACATTTGTGTGAAAAGTTGTGCTTTAGGTATGGAATACACATCAAGTTTGAACTGGTAGTAACATAAAATGTTGAAACACAAGAAGGTCAAATAACGTGCAAAAGGTCACAGTATGCATGCAAGGGTCGTTCAAACCCAGTTATTTTTTTTTTAGTGTCCTTGAACACTACTGATATTAAATATCTTTAAATAATAATAAAGCATACAATAAAACTTCTGGCCAAGACAGTACACACACATACACATACACAAAAAGAAATACTTAACACAAAATAAGACTGACATTGTTTCACACCAATTTGCTGAGGTAATGGCCCATAGTTTCATTAGAAAACTGTACGTGTTTTAGATATATGTGCTGCCTCCCCCTGTCTTGTAACACTGACAATTTTTAAATCAACACATTTATACATATCGCCATGCCACATCTTTCCAGAACAAAACACTTTTTAAACACATTTTAACTCCGTTAAAATGCAGCATAACATATCATCTGTAAGTGAACACATGTTGTATAACATGGCTACACCTTTTGGCGCATAGCCAAAATATAGCACCCTACCATTTTGCAAAAGTTTCTGGTTATAACTAGAAGTATGATAAAGCCATTTATAGCTGTTAACACATTACATTTTCACTTAGCAGTGGCTTGGCACATTGCTTGCAAACTACAAATCTTTCTGCACATTGCAATCTATATGATGTCATAACTCTTCACCATCAACACTACCTGCTCCAACCAACAACTACAAACAAAAGTTTCACTGACCTATCTAGGCAGCACAAATGTTCCATTAAAAATAAAGCCAATTAAAACAGTCAGCTATGAGGGCAAAGAAGCTTCTTTCTTTTTTTACTGTAACATGTTGTGCACTGAAACAGTCAATCCTATCTACGCAACCTTGACAACAGAACATAATTACAGAACACAGATATAAGCTAGAAAATATGCACGAGAAAGATGGAGCATTACCTTGTTTAGTATATGTATTACAGAAATAAAACAGACAGACATAAAACAACTTTAAATAAAAAATTCAGACATACCCGGTGCCAAGGTATTTTTCTTCTTCTTTTCCGATACACTAGTCTGAGTAAGAAAACTGACTGCAGGACCTTCATGATAATTTCCAAACGCTGCAGCTATTAACCCTTTCAAAGGTTTTAACCCTTTCAAAGGTTTTCTTTTGCCATTTTAGTAACCTGCCAAACCAAGTCTTTTTCCAGAGCTCTGGTTTGCAGTTTAAAACAAAACAAAAATCCCTAACAGTACTGAGTTGAGATCCATCTGGTAGAGGTCCCCAGTACTTGGGTTTGGGATCAAATGTTTCAACCTCTATAGGAGGCAAGGGAACTTGAAATTGATACAGAAAAACTTGAAACTACAGATAGGCAACATGGGGGGATTTTTCAAATCATCCGTCTGTAGTCACCTAACTAGTGCACATCCACAGTAGTTTATTTTTCTTTCTCTAGATGTTGCTTATCTAACTTTGCTAATCAGCCGCTGCTTTTCTCCTAAAAGCAGCCTGAACTATAGAAAGCCATCATTGGCTCTAACAGTATATACTTGCAGCAAGCACAAATTACAAGTACAAAGGGCAGTGCAGTTGCCCTTGTAATTTGTTTGGTCAAACTTGTCAAAACATACATTTTGCGGTCCAGATAATACTAACTCTGGACCCAGCTATTTTTTTTTTCCCCCTTGTTTCCCATATTATCTAGGCCTGTCCTTTATAGTGCACACTCGCTCCAAGGTATTCTTGTACTTACAGTGATGATGAGTGTCACCGGCCCCTAGGCGTCACGTCCTGATGGGGTTCCACAAAAATGTCCTTCTTTTTGTCCAAGGGAAACAACCCGATCATGAGGTGACACGGACCGAAGAACTCATCCTGCCGACTACGCCAAAACTGTGATCGCAAATTCTCTCACTGTAAGTATTACCTGAGCAACCACTCCCGTCGTCACGGGCAAAACCACACCACTGGGTTTTGTCTTAACGTTGCTTATTTGATCAAACCTTACACATGCATGTGGGACTTCTACAAGGAGAAGGTCTCCGATTACAATTACAGCAGCTTTTTATAAGCTAGATTTTGCACTTCTTATCTTGAAAAATACCAACATTTCAGTATAAGCCAATCATAAGACAGCATAACAAGTTTTCACAATGTAACAGAAAAAAAACAAGTTGATATGTATGAGGTACTTTTCCTACTTATTCCATTTCTTTCCCAATACTGTTTGATACATATGCCTGGGTCAAGCTGACCTGAGAGAGACAATGAGTTTCACTCACACCACAGCAATGTCTCGTGCTGTTATCTTTATATTTTGTCCGAGCCTGTTATACAGGCTGGTACAACCAGTTCTGCTCAGTTTTATCTAGCTTTCTGTTTTTACAAATATACCTCAAGTAACCTCAGTATCATTCTATAACTCTGTAAAAAAAAAAAAACATGAACTCATAAATTTCTACTACATTCATTATGACTTTGTTACAGCATGACTTTCATAGCAAGCATAGCTTCAAGGCATATAATAGCAAATATAGCTTTAGGACATATAAAAATTCCCTCACACATGTCAGGTATATGAAAGAAAAGTTAATGATCACCTTGTGTACATCCCTTTGTAGCCGTATGCTAAACTTTTCGGTGCGTACTGGATCACAAGGCTGTGAAAGCTCTCCAACGATGAGGTTTGATGGTTTGGGGAGAGCTTTTTGACATTGCGTTTCACCATAGCTGTCTCAGGGGCCATTTCAAATTTCTCATATGCCTTCTCATCTGATTGAGACAATTGGAATCAATTTATTTCTGCACTACACGTGTTCATTGAAACCTAATTGTAATGTTTTCATTTGACAGTTTAGGTCAATAGCAGCAGAGGACCTGTGTTGTGTGATTTACACATGACTTGCATTGTTTTCCAGGACTGACGACAACAGAAGACGTGTGTTAATCACAGTGCTACACATGCCATGAACTTCATTACAGCTATTATAACATGAGCCAGTTGTTTAACATGTGCAGGATATGAACGAGTTATCTGTTCAAGGATTTGCAGATAAATTATAGGCAATCAGAAATCCATGACCAAGGGGATATGATAATGGTCGGTTTACACCACATAGCCATGTAATGTGGTACGAGGTGGATCTGAGTGCTTAATGGCACTAGAGGGTGATCAAGTTACCATTAACCAAACCCCTGCGCGTATCTTTTTGCTATTATAACAACAATGTTTTGGAAATAGTGGGACACATTGTTCAGCATATTACTAGGCTATACATGTGTGTTAATGAAAGATTAAGATAGGGATGATCTAACGTTTACAACCAATCAGACAGCTGTATTTCTCAGCCACTTGTTATAATGTGGAATGTGGATTGACTGCCACGGTCTTGACAATACAATGATGGAGCTATATACACTGCAATGTAATGTTACCATTTTCATATGACAGTGAAACATGAAAAAGGTTCTTACGGGGTGTCATCCACTTCCTCTTCCGAATGGTGTCATCCAGTGGCCCATGTGCACAGTTTGGAAACAGTGAGTTATGGTGGTGAACTCCCTGTATATGGTTGGTGATGGATTCCAGCTTGGCAAGCATCAGTTCACCATTTCCATCTGGCGTCAATCTTGGAATCCCGTATAACATGTTTTTAATACTGGGGATCCACTCCCGGGTGCTCTCGCATTGCTTTTGAGCTGTGTATGACTCCAACTTCTTCGTTATCCCTACAAGGAGGTAACATTTGAAAACAGGGACTTCATTTATTTGGTTATAATTTTACCCATGTCAAGGAGTGTGGAGCAATTTGCCACACTGGGATGAATTAAAAGTTGTTGTATTTAGGGGGGTACTAATGAATATGGAGGATGGGAGTAGTGGGTCATGGAAATTTCTGGAACTTATGTGAATGCTAAGCTTGAAGACTAGAGGGCTGAGACTTCCTAGGTATGAGGTGGATATGAGGGAAGAAAGTGATGGGACAGTACAGTTGAGATATGATGTGCGAATGCAACCGTAGGGTACATTTTGTGGAAGAAGAGGTGGTAAATACCGAGTTTTGTGGATTAACATAATACTAAATATACACCTTTTACAAAGTGCCACACATCATATTGATGAATAAGTGACGGTTCATTCTCACGCAGGTACTTCTGTATCTGGGGATGTCGATCCGTGATTAGGGTGGATGGATGCAGACCACAGTGCTTGATATCTTGTAGTCCCCTTTTTAGACCCTCTAGCTCCATGTGATACGCACTCTTCACCTCATTGCTCTGCGGTACAAAAAGATATGGGAAAGTGGTGCAGTCAAAAGTGACTGTAAATGACTTGTATTTTATCAAAACAGAATGGAAAGTTAGTATTTAAACAGGTGGTCATGGATATTTCACAGTTGTTGGTCAGGCAATACACTACTACATATGCGGCAACAGTTCCAAATGCCATAGTGCGATGCAAGCTACTTGCATCAAGCGTCATGCAAGAGCCACCGTTCACAAAGGTAAGATATCAGACTGAATTTTGAATGAAGCCTGCTTCCTCCAACAGACTGCCTGTGACAAACCGTGCTACCAACCGCCTTGCACCATGAAAGCAGGAGCACCATGGCGTTAGGGGGTTTGTGGCATAGTGACAGACATAGTGCTCAATTCCCAATTTTTAAGAACCTGCCCATGAACTATGTACCAAGTAGCGTCACACCACCAAAGTGCTGCTGTAACACTACTTAAACATGTAACAGGACGGTTGTCCACTCTGTGCAACTGTGCTTCCTGACCTGAGCATTCACCAATGTGTGTTCCCTGGTGAAATACAGCTCCACCCCTACCTGTCCAAACTGTCACTGTAAATAGACTCCCTGGTGCTGTACTGACACCCCACAGCTCACACATTGTGCGCCAAGTGCCCTACACCCACAGTTGATACCTGTCAATCCCGACTTGCACACGCATCCATACGCTACCATATCTGGATGATGAATGAACTGTCACTGCATGTACCATACACAGTACATGCACCGACAGGTCATTTTGAGGCTGGATGTCACGGTGTATGGAGGGCTGTGCTGGTAGCAGAATCTCATTTATGAACTGGGGTGGGGGGGTTGCGGTTGTGGGTAGTAGGGGATGGGTGAGGGTGCCAATACAGCACCAGGGAGGCTATTTACAGACCCAGTGGGGTGGGCACTGTACTGCCACTGATGGGCAGATATCATCCATGGCATTGGGAGGGGTCACCAGCATGGGCCATTGTACACAACACTTTGACACACCCTTTGCATTGTCACAGCAGCAGCAACCAAAAGGAAAAAAAAAAGGATGACAAACCTGTGTATGCCACAGTTTGTAAATGGCAATTCCTGTACAGGCAACATCAGTGATGAATACTAACCTGAACAAGGCTGACACTTGTGATCTTTCAGTGTTCCATCTCCATCAAGGTGTAAGTACCATATTTGGCAGAGTGCCCTGGACTATCAGATCTTGTGTCACCAGAACTATATTGCGATTCTGTGCTGCGATACTGGAAACAATGTTCTCCCTGCTTCTCTTCCACACATCATGGATGGTTGGTTGCACAAAGTGTTTCGAATGTTCATAAAACATTGAGTCTGAGATGCACTGAATCCTTATATGACGCAGCATCTTCAGTACTTTCTGTGGTGACACTCCACTGAACCCAGTGGTTCCTGACAGCAGTACATTTCCTGCTGGATAATCACCAATGAGAGACTGTGATGACCATGTTCTTTCATAGCCACAATTTGAACAACTCTGCTGTACTACAATGAATGCCCCCTTTATTTTAGTCACAGTTGGACTGTTTGCTGACTGGCACTGCATACAGATGCTAAACAACCGCAGTAAGCATGACTCGAACACTATAAACTTTCTTTCCTGCCACTGCCACTCACTTGTTGGTTTAGACGTTTCTGCCTGTGATAACCCAATGAGGGACAGCAGAAATGAGATGAGTGTTGCAGCAAAACTGTACATGTAGAATACATATATTGACTTGTGACCAATAAGTACGTAACTGTGATGTACTTTCACTGAGTGTTACGCATCAATGGTGCACTTCTGTTTCACCATCTGACTGCCTTGCGCACATTGCAGGAACTCAGTAGCACAGTATGCCTTGTATCACTCTTCCTCTTTTTATATAACTTGCTAATAAGTTAACTATTGCATAGGTAGTGTTTCTACATGTAACGTGTAAATCTGACATCTGTGTGCCATGTATCATTGACACATGATTTCTACAATGCGCTTGCCAGTACACATGGAAATATCAATACAATTGTTTGCTGCTGTTATGGTAACTGCACAATAAATTTGAGTATTATTCGTGCAAGGCGCAATGGTCCCATTTACATGTCATCATGGCAACAATTCCACGTGGCATGAAATGATGCACCACACTCAATGTGCCACACAACCTGTCACGGGTGAGGTACCCAGTGGGAGCCCCATCCATTCAACAGCCACCACTCCATCCAGGGGCAACTGCATGCACACATAGGTGTGCCCCTGGAAGGACAATTTGATGCACAACCTGGACAGCATGACCTGTCGAGATGACGCTTCCTGTGGCACACAACAAGTAAGGACACACCACCTATCCCCCATGCTTGTTACACACCCAGTACATGTGGGAATTCATTGCAGTTCACAGAAAAACCAAAACCTGTGCGAGCCATACCCATCGACCAGTAAATCTACAGGAAGCCGGCCCCCCACTTCCCAAGCACACATCACACACCGCACCACAAGAAGACAAACACTAACCACCACACTCCCATATGCCTGCATATCTCCCCCTTGGAGGTCAGCACAACCCACCCTCATACCACCACAGATTACCACCAACAGATCTGTGTGCGACTGTCAGGTAATGTACATCCTGCGGCCCATTGCTGACACTTTGAAATTCACACTGCAGGCCCACATGTCAACAGTGTCCACCAGTGGCATGCAGGATGTACATTGCCTGTCACTTGCACAGTGCTCTGTCGGGGAGCTGTCATGGTTGTAGGAGGATGTGTTATACTGTACGACGCGGTGGGACAGATTCAGGGAAGTGTGAGTGGGGTGGGTGAAGGCGCATTGCGTGTGTATGTGGGTGGATATCTACTGGGAAAAGGGGGCACTGTTGATGGCGTGGTGGGTTGTCATGGCTCGGGATCTTGGTGTGTGTTATGTAAATTGCATTGTCTTGCTGCACGTGGCGGCCATGAAACAGACAGTGCATGCGTTGGAGTATGTGTGACAATTGAAAGTACTTCACTGATGTATTGGCTGTGCAGTGTAGATGCGGGCGGATATGGCACACTGGATTGCCAGGGTGAGCAGCATGCCATGCTGATGTGTGTACTACAGCAGCCTGCCTGTGGATCATGGACCACAGAAGTGTACTCCTTTACATAGAAACATAGAATTTGACGGCAGATGAGGACCGCTTGGCCCACCCAGTCTGCCCATTTCCCTGCCTACTGGATAAGCTGCAGATCCTAGTTAACCAGCAGCCTAATTCTTCCTACCCCCAACCCCTACAATTGCCTAATGACTGTCCCATGCATGCTTGAATTCCACCACTGTTTTTGACTCCACGACGTCCTCCGGAAGGCTGTTCCATGCATCCACAACCCTCTTTGTGAAAAAATACTTCCTTAAATTACCTCTGAGGCAGCTCCCATCTTCAAATTGTGCCCCCTTGTTCTTGCACACCTCTTTTTTTGAAAGATGCTACCCTCTTGGACTTTGTTGATTCCCTTGAGGTACTTGAAAGTTTCTATCATGTCCCCCTCTCCTTCCTTTCCTCGAGGCTACACATATTAAGCTCCTTGGTCTCTTCATATGTCTTCGCTGCAGACCCTGCACCATTTTAGTTGCCCTCCTCTGGACAGCTTCCATCCTGTCTATGTCTTTGCGAAGACTGGGTCTCCAGAACTGCATGCAGTACTCCAGATGGGGTCTGACCAGCTGTCTGTACAGAGGGATAATAACTTCCTGTTTTCTACTGGTGGTGCCTCTCCTATGCATCCAGTATCCCGCAGCCCTCCTTGCTGCCCTCTCACATTGCTTGCCCACCTTTAGGTCATCTGATATGACTACCCCAGGTCCCTTCCCATTTTTGTTGTTGTTAGTATCTCACCCCCCATTGTGTACTCTTCCCCTGGGTTTTGTTTCCCAGGTGCATTACCTTGCACTTCTTAGCATTGAATCTAAGCTGCCATACATTTGACCATTCCTCTAACCTTGCCAAGTCCCTTTTCATCCTTTCCACCCCACCTTGTGCATCAACTCTGTTGCAGATCTTTGTGTCATCTGCAAAGAGACATACTTTCCTTCAGTCCCTCTGCAATGTAAACATAAAGACATTGAAGAGGACCGTCTAATACTGAACCCTGGAGGTACCCACTAGTAACCCCCTTTCTTCAGAGTGGACTCCATTTACTATTACTCTCTGTGTCCTATTCTCTAGCCAATTTTTACCCAGGCTGTCATCTTGGGACCCACTCCCAGGCTAGCTAACTTGTATATTAATCTTTGTGTGGGACTGTGTCAAATGCCTTGACTAAAGTCTAGGTAGGCCATGTCCACACCTCCCTGATCTACTACTTTGGTCACCCAGTCAAAGAAATCTATCAGATTCTGTCTGGCATGACCTTTCTGCTGTGAATCCATGCTGCCTTGGGTCCTGTGCCCTCTGGCCTCTAGATACTCGACAATTCTTTCCTTCAGAAGTGATTCCATCATTTTCCCTACCACTGAGGTTAAACTAACAGGTCTGTAGTTTCCTGCTTCTGCCTTGCTCCCACTTTTGTGAAGGGGAATCACATCTGCCCTCCTCCAGTCCTCGGGTACCACCCCATCCTCCCATGATTTGTTAAACATTACACTTATGCTTTGAAGGCGCATCTCCACAAGTGTCATGGGGATGCACATCCAAGTTTGGTGGCAAGAAGAAACAGCCATCACAGTTTAGCAAGTGTGATTCTGTGGTCAAGTAGCACCACAAAATGTAGTTTTGCCTCCCCAAAACAGTGCCCTTAACATAATGCAAGTGTTCATTGCCGTTTAACCAGCCAGTCAATCATTGCACCGTGAAATGCACATTCAAATGCTCGGATGAAGCTCCACACCATCCATCAACCCACCAAATGCGGTGGTACAACTTTCCATTTCCACACTACCCTTTCAGTGAAGTAATGCCTCCACATCTCACTCCTGAACCTGCAACAGATCCAGTGTTAACAAGTGCACCCTCGTGTCCCTCAATGACCACATCCACAACAGCCAATGTGGCCACATTGGTTGCTCACACGCAAATATTTGCAGGATTCAATAATATTACACCTATACCATCTGTCATAGAATGTGAACAGACTGAAGTAAACAGCCTTAGTTAGTATGTTGTGCATTGCATGACACGTTGGTTTCGCAGGGTTTGTGCCATATATTGCATTTGGCACACTGATATCTCTCCTCTGATATGATGTATAGCTCTGCATGCAGTATGACAACTGATGCCTGACTATGCACTTGTACATTGGAGGAATGACCTCCTTGTGCCTACACATCAGACCACATGCAATAAATTGAAGGCTCCAGTTCCCTGTATCTCATGCACTCCAGCATTAAAAAGAGTTCTTTATGCGGCACATTATTATGACCCTCACATCCTTCTCCTCAGTGACCCCGACCACAACCAATGTAAGCAGTACTGACGTTTACTGTTCCTGTACAAGAATTACATAACCTGCAACTACCTTGTGTTGAAACACAGTAGGCACATTCATGACCAGTACTCAAGTATGATTACGTGACCACGTGTCCTATGCATGTCCATCTGTGTTGTGAACTGCTGCACAGATGTTGGTGTTACCCAGTAACAGGCTGAGCCAGGTACCCAAATGATCAGTCATGGGTATTCCTTATTCATCTAATGTCATGGTGCCACATTTGAAATTCTGACTGTATTGCAATAGTTCATTGTTTATTACAATAATTTCAAAATGATATCTTACCTCGCTTCTGGATTACTTATGTCTACCTCTAACTCACTATTTGAGCTGGTTGGTACATAGCTGGCATCTTTAGCATCAGGAAGTGGCTCACTGTCTGACTCGGACTCTGAACTAGGTACAGGTGAAGATGTGAAAAGGTGGTGTACCATGGCATCTGTCTGTACACTTGCACCCTTATACTTTGGTACTGACTGAATGGCTGACAAGAGATATCAAGTGCATAATACATATTAAGAATTTTGACAGTGGTCACCATGACTGTAATTTTTCAATATGAAATATCACAATATATATTACTTTGACACCATGTGCAACTCTTGTCATGTACAAAACACAATATGAAGACTCAACATCACTTCTTTGTTGAACAGTAACCATGATGTGCTTGCTGCATGCCTTGGCACGTCGTGAAGTGCGACAGCAATCCTGTACACGCGCCACCTGTGCCATGCGTATCTCCATTACATCATGCTGACCATGTACAACATTGCTGAAGCATGAAACTGTGAATTATTATGCTACCATTGACTGTCATGTGACACCGTTCAATTCTGCAGTCAATGTGTGCAAAACCAGCACAGGCCATGTGATAACAGTAACCAAAAACTATCTGTTATGACTACAAGGTAATAATGTGGTACACTTCAGAGCATATGACATTCCAGGTAACACAGAATAGCACTGACCGGGTAAGACAATGGTGCAATACCGCGCATAGTGATATATGTGGCATTGCAGCATTCTCACCATCACAACCACAGTACAAGACCTCTGCTGGCACTGGCTTCTGCCGAGCAGCTGCCATGTCTCAATGGGATGAGACACAGCAGCATGAACACAGGCATTGATTCTGGGAACCTGTTTTATTCCTGATCCCAGAAAATTGAAATATTTGTTTTATTTGCGCAGTCCCCAAATTGCACGCCACACCTGCCGGAGACGAGACTGTTTGTTGTGGGGTGTTTGGGGGGGGGCTCTACCACATGTCAGAAATAGAACTCTTCTGTCAGCGTGATTTTCCCAAGCGTCACAATGTCATGCGACATTATGACCCAATGCCTGGGGTCCATATGGCCTTTGCACAACATAATGCATACAGGGACTAAAAACCACGAGTACTCACAGTACCCATGGTGACAGGCTACCTTGTCTGAACAGTATTATATACATCTGCCATGTCCACAGAAACTCATCAGCACTGCAGACGTGTCACGGTAGCACAAAGGCCAAGGCAGCCATCATGAAAATGTGGATGGCAAAGTCTTCCATTATCAAGTACAGGTGGACGAGGGTGCCATGCCTCTGCTCTTTAACCAACATGCAGTTTAACAATGTGAAAAAAGGTCACACCACCACAACAGGCTCACATGGTGGAACAGTGACCACAATGCATTGAATAATGCCGGCTAAAAGTGGAGTTATATGCTGTCTGTATATAAAGCTTGGCACAGGTACAGCACGTTTTATAGCACAGCAGCTGACCATCACATGATAAATACATACCACTTACTGTAGTGATTCCATCAGTTCTACTCATTTAATATTTTTTTACAGAACCCATGTGTAGCAATCTTAACATACTAATGTTTTCTGACAGTTGCACTGATTAATAAGGACAGGGGAAAGCTAACGTTTTACAACTCACCCTGACAGTACTGTACTTGAAGTTTTAATTTATCACATTTGTAACAAGGAAATATCATT
Source organism: Neoceratodus forsteri (assembly GCA_016271365.2). Taxonomy (NCBI): domain Eukaryota; kingdom Metazoa; phylum Chordata; order Ceratodontiformes; family Ceratodontidae; genus Neoceratodus; species Neoceratodus forsteri. Next base: position 18,881,798 of record JADMNL010000039.1, on the reverse strand, counting down.
GCTTGTTTATTGAGGGCGTATAATGAGACTGGCTTTACACATACTGTGCCCAATACACTACGCAGCTTTATACCAAGATTCTTGTGATGGACAATGAAAAACACAGCTTTATAGTACATGATAATTACCTATGCTTTTACATAGTGGTCTTTTGAAGGATTTCTGAGTGCCCCGTGACACATAAGTAGTTCCTGACACCTCGCTGTGTTCCTGGAGTTCATGGTATGTTATATCTGAGGTGACATCAACTGCTGGATTACAGGTATCAGCAATGTCTGGCACCCCATCAGTATCAATGGATATCAGACCAGTAGTGTCATCCACATCGGCAATGTCCTCGTACTAGCGAATTGTCTTGGGAATGAAGGGTAAATCAAAGTGAAATGAAGTCATGTCATTTTACACTAATGTCTAAAGTGAACATTACATGTGTAAGTAGTAACACATGTTGTTATGCAGTTCACATGATAAATGTTCCACAGAACTACAGCATGTAGGCACCGTAACTGCAGTACACCAGTTACACACAGCTTTACAGCATCAAGAAAATGATATGCACACCCTTTGCCATGGTAAAACTGTCCCAAATGTGCCTGCTACTCACAGGCTGTACACATGTGTAAACAGGTGAACAGCACCATACTGCTGCACGACTGTAGTGGTGTAAACCCATAACTGTCAACAGACAGGTAGCCACAATGTAGAGTATTAGCAGGCAGCTATACTTTCAATAATACATGGTCAGAAACATTACTTATCCAACATACGCAGTACAACAATCCACATTCACATGCCCATGTAGCACTAGCCACCTTACTATGCAACGTAACTGATTGCAACGCTGCTACAGTTGCAGGCACACGAAGGGGGACCATACACTATGGCAACATGATTGTACATTATTTAAGCAATAAGGCACAACTGGGTGTGGGTTACTGGGGATTTACCTGCGCCTTGTGTGGTATGTCACATGGTTAAATCACCCAATAACTCATGCCCTGGAGTGCCTTACTGCGATTATACAATGGACCCATGTGTAAAATAAATGTAAAATATGTTTAATTATGTTGTTTATAAATGACATTCCTCAGCCGTGGGTTATGCAGGATTTACCCACGGTCATCTGACATGTTTACACCAATGAGGTTATTTTACACACCATTGTATAATATTCCATGCTGTATGGCAGGATGTCAGAGAACAGTACAGAAACACCGGGGAGTGATGGCATACTATTTCATACATTGATAGTCATCTACATCCATTGTCATCACACACACACACACACACACACACAGTCAGTCCAAACCGGCAAGAGACATGCACACATACGTATACAGAAACTCATACGAAAAAGATGACAGAAACACAGACACACACACACCCATGTATACATAAACTCACACACACAGTCGCACAAAGACAGGAAGACACACATACAGAGTCACACACAAAGAAGCGCAAACACACGCTTGTACAGAAGCATGCAGATGTGAGAGTGCACACAGTGAAACACACAGACAGTAGTTGCAGCAAGAAGCATACTGTCCCGTGATTCACTGCCCAGGATTTGAACCTAGTCCGAGCTTACAGCAAGGAGGACCAAACCGCAATGTTTTATGTCACAGTAAGCATGTCCATGCCGCAACATGATTGCACCCACCAGAATCATACCTTCACTTTACCGGTACTGAACAGCCACAACAGGCACACACTCACAAGCAACACACAGAGTCAGAACCAAACACAGATACATAGATACGCAAACACAATCACAGAGACACAGCAACAGAAAAACACACACACATGCATATCCATGCACGTACATTCACACAGATACACACACTGACACACACACACAAAACCACACATGCATATGCATATACACACACACACAGAAACAGACCATGACAGTAGATATGTTTCTTCCCACAAAGGAACACACTGTCACTTACCACTGGAAAATGGAAAGTAAAGAAGAGCATGGCAATACTGACCTCGGCCAACTGTCTTTTACGAAATGCTCCGCTAATCTTCTTCCCTTTAATACTTGGTTCTGAATGTGATGATCCATCACTGCTGCCACAGGTACGACATAGCATGTCAACCGTTGATTCAGCAACCTGCAAAGTAACACTTGGAGTGCGTGGTGGTGAATGAATTATTGGCACAGCTGTAGGCAGCAACCGAAGGCACTTGGCAAACTTCATCCTGTACCGAAGCAATATGGAGGGATCATAGCAGTCTTCAGTAAAATGTGCCGAACAAAGCACACTGAACTCACTAGGCCCAACCCAGTCAGCACACTTTGTTTTCACAAAAGTGTTCCACAGTCGAAGGTAATGGGGGTCCTTAGGGAAGGTAAACAAAGAAAATCCCATTTTATGGGTGTTCCCACAATTGGCAGCAACACACCGAGATGGCATTATGGAGAAACAAGATACATTGAGGAGAGTCAAGTGTAATGAATGACTACAGTACCTACAGCTACGAATTTGAATTAAAAGTTTGCAGTGCGACCACTATAAGCAGAAACATCTGCACAGAACACAGTTATCCAGCAATTGCATAAAGTAATGCTTATTATGTTGTTCTGATGCTGTAAAAAATAATTGACGAGCACATATGCTTTACACTATTCAGAAAATAAATACCAAGAAATGGCAAAGGAAGAAAGGTAGCAATTATCAATGTAGCACAAAAGTCAATAACAACCGAGACAGAAAAGTGAATGTCTCAATACAGTAAGGTAGCAATACAGAAAGGTACAGTGGCATGAATACCACATGAGAAACACTGCCGTGACTTTTATGGGCGAGACAACACGGTACCATGACAAACCAGTGACACAGAAACCGCACTACACATCAGGACTAAAAATTACATAGCACTACATAATCAGCTGTAGTACACAGCAGCACACGCTGGTATTAGCAGAGGAAATGTGACCTCTGTCATAACTGTCACCTCAGTTACAACCCGTACACAAGGCAGTGTGGGATAAAGTATTACATATGAAAGTAATGCACCTCAGAAATTAAATAGAGAATAATATATGGGGTGGTGTGTGTAACGAGATTTTACACACACCCAAGTTGTGGATGCTACAAACCCCGAGGGCGAAGCCCAGGGTTTATGCAAAAGTATCCCACAATGATGGTGTGTAAAATCGAGTTTTACACTCACAACTCCATGTTTTATTTTTTATAATTGTTGGTGTGCACTTTTTTGCCTCAGCAATTATAAAAAATAAAATAAGACTGCTGTTCAGGAAGACGCGGAGCAGTCTGGATTCTGTGTGGTCTGCGGTCTTCATAGTTACAGTACTACACTTGTTGGGGGAAAAGGACATGGATATTTTCTTTCAAATGTCCAGAAACATTGATTTTACCGCTGAGTGGCAGTTGCAGCGTCTTTCCCGGCTTCACAAGGCAGGGACAGTCTGTGCCATTCACTCGGCTGAGATCGCATGCTGACGAGAAACACGGCGCTAGTTTTACTTTTATTTTGTTTCCTTTGTTAAGTCAAGAAAGAGTTCATTTTAAAAAAATAAATAAAAAAGTAAATTACCACTGAATAAGAGGGATCCGAAAGTGTGCTTCGGGATTGCTGCACGGAATGTGAAGATCAGAGACTGGGGACTGCGCATGGCTGCTCAGAGGGAAACCTGGCACGTGTTTGCCATTATAACCAGCCCAGTTAGTTATAACGGCAAATTATAACTGGGTTTTCCTATGGGAAAAAGTGCTACCCAGTAATTATAACACAATTACTTGTGAGCCACAGAATAACGCAACATGGACTGAAATGTCACACACTTTGCATCATGACAGATAGATGGCAATATTATGCATGATGAGCAATGCAGTGTGTCAGCTATTAACTGCAACCATGTAAATAATAGTTTTAGTACAGCACACGATCAAAAAAAATAACAAGCCACAATAATAACTTCTATTCAGCCCACACAGATAACAGCTGAGCTGTCAAACCATCACAATACAGATGACACACTGAATAACAAGGAAACGGTAGCTACAGCAAACTATGCTCTCTGCAGAGTAAAATAAAGTACTGTTCAGCTCTGGGCAAGGTAATTATCTAGACGCATTTAGCCTCTCCACAAATAAAACATAGAAAAAGCACAATTCTCATGTGCCTACTATGAACATTCCCCCCCTTGACAGCTAGACCCAAATAAGTGCTGTCAGTGGCTACCTCAGGAGAGTGCGTCACTTGCGGTCGGAAAGACAAATTGGGTGGCTGCAGCTTGTGGGTACAGCGTGGTACTACATATTTCCAAATATTTTATTGTGCAAATCGATTATTACTGAAATTCTGCTGCATTTCGACATGGGGCCACATGAACTACAGAACGGTGAGTCAGACTAGTACTTTGTAAACCACCAGAGTCCCTCTTTAAAAATCATAGCAAAGGGTCAGAATTAGTAGCACTTTCTTTTTTAAAACAATAATATGTCTACAGTGGGCCCCATATAGTTAGTGATAAGAAATGTTTCTATCAGCTTAGTTCAATGATGTAATAGTTTGTGTGTCCAAAAATAACTTTAACATTATTAAGAACATCAGTAAACCAATGAAAAGCAAAAGTAAATTTGAGTGTGAAAATCATAGTGCTATGCGCAATTGATAGCACTTGAGAGGTATGGTTGCTTGGTATGGTCAGGCGCGTCCCGGTCAATTATTGCAGGAATCAGTGGGAGAGAAACTGAAAAAACCCTCAGAGGTGTATGGAATCAGCCGCCCTCTATTTGCGTAGTTATGCGGTGGGCCGGCACAATAGTGTTTGATCGCCTGTGGTACCTGAGTTGTCTTTTGGCTACAGTTGTGGCTGACAAATCCGGTCCCGGAGATGTTTTTTGGAGAGAAACTGCTGCAAAGCGGAGAGGAAAAACTGGTTATGTGGATAAACCGGGTAACTGTGAGTACTCCTTCAGCGTTAATGTGAAATGACAATCTGGATATAAAGCTCTAGGGGTAGTGATTGTTAAAGGGCACAACAAAGAATTGAGCAAATAATGCAGTAGTGGCTGTGACAGAGCCACAATATAAAGGACATACAGAAGTGTGATTTTAATATATTCAACTGCAATTGAATTGTTGTGGTATTGGGTCGGGGAGGTTGGTATGGTTTGGTTTTGTGAGAGTGTGTGTATGGTGGTATGTGAGAGTGGGGATGGTAATTTTCTGGGTTGATAAAGGTCATTATTTATTTATTTTTTTAATAGGGTTATTCTTTGGCTTAGTGGATTATTGTAATTCTCCGGCAAGATGTGTTGGGGATATAAGGTTACAAGATGCAGCTACTCGGCAGCTCACCTGCGTGACCCTCGCCCCTTTGAGCTGTTCTCACTGACTGCAGAAACATACAGGGATGCAGGACCCTGGGGATTGCTCAACGGGGGTTGTACTCTGAGTAGCTGCCAGGGGCCAGGAGTCTTTGATTTGAGTAGTGAGGCCCAGGAGGCATCCTGGGGCGAAATGGGAGTTGGAGAGGGGTCCTCCTTGTCTGATTCCCATACCCAAGGACTCGACCTCTGAGAGTGGGCAAGTGGCTGATTCAGTTGTCTTCCCTCGTCCTACTCGGGCTGTGCTGTGCAATGCAAGGTTGATAATGAACAAGACTACAATAATAGCAGATTTGGTATCCTCAGTAGACCTTGCCTGCATCACAGGGACCTGGCTGGATGAAAAAGCTGTTCCTATTTTGGAGGCAGTGGTGCCGGCTGGGTACTCTGTGATACACACCCCAGAGGAAGGATTGCAGAAGCGGGGGTGTGGCCATTTCTTTTAAAGCCAGCCTGGGCCTCATGATGCAACCAGTGGGTTCTACCAGGTCATTTGAGAGTGTTGCCGTGCTAGGGGGCCCTGGCGCAGGCGACAGGATCCTTCTAATTTACTGCCCACCTGGCGGGGAGAAGGAATTCCTGCTGGAGGTCGGAGACGTTGTCACCGGCCTGGTGTTGGAACCCTCCAGATGGTTAATTCTGGGGGATTTCAGCGCTTGGACGTGACCTCCTGCAGAGTATGGAAGCTCTGGGCCTGTCGCAAGTTGTCACCTCAGCAACCCATTCACACGGTAACACATTGGACCTGGTGTTCACTCTGGGTCTTGGGGTCGATGACCTCAAGATTGATCTGGTCATTTGGTCAGATCATAGCACCATGGAGTTCACATCAGTACCTTGGAGTTCACACTTGGTGGGGGCCCTTGAGGGTCCGTCCTCTGTGGAGATGGTCCAGTACCTCGCTTTACGGTGATTGTCACAACAGGAATACTGGCAGTGCTGGACCTATCGAGTGTGGAAACTGCGTGTGTGGCTGGGCTGGAGGAGGCAGTGGCAGCCTATAATGGGGCCATTGGTGTGGCCTTCGACTCGGTTGCACACATCTGTGTCTGACCTTTGTCTACTTGCTGAAGGCCCTCCTGGTTTGATGGGGAGCTTAGGGAGTTAAAGATAAAGGGTCAGAGGTTGGAGCGGCAATGGAGGAGATCTGGACTGATGGAGGACAAATTGGCCCCGAGGTTGCATTATGGTGACTATCAGGGGGTAATCTCCTGAAAGAAGGCAGATTTTTTGTCAAGGGTGATCATTCCGGAGGAAGCGTGGAGACCTGAGTTGGTGGGTCCCCCTCTCAGGGCCACCGCATTTCACGGACGGCCAAGTTAGAGGCACGGCCTGTGAAACAAGCTCCGGTGGGCCTCCTCGGTGGAGATATCGACATCCCAGGACAGAAGTTGCCCCTGCTGGTGCAGGAGACCCATTTCCACTAGCTAAGTGGACTCTCACCTCATTTTGTCCTACCTGCATGTGGGAGCCCTGCCACGACCAGCTGAAGCTGCTAGGGGATTCAAACTTGGCGCCGTTTTTAACAACTGCTATCCGATTGGTCCCTGTAATTCTGTGCTCACTAGCCCTCCTGCCTTAAGGAGAGCACGACCCTGGACTGTGCATCATTCCAGAGGGGAAGTGTGGGAGACCTGAGTTGGTGGGTCCCCCCCCTTTCGCTCACCGCATTTCGCCGACGGCCGAGTTAGAGGTGCCGGCTTGTGAAACAAGCTCCGGCGGGCCTCCTTGGTGGAGATATCAACATCCCAGGACAGATTTTCGGCCCCTCCACCCACCCTGTTCCCTCCTCCCATTAAATTCCCACTTGCCCCGCCTCCTGACCGGGTAGTGCCCTATCACATTGGAAGGGACGGACTGCAAAGTGACTGCCTTTTACTACCAGTGATAAAAAAAATAAAAAAAAATCCTTGTAAACAATTTAGTTACTGGCAACGACCTGGTTTGCCCCATTTCTGCTCTATCTATGATATTAGCCCCTGTCAACGACCTGGATTGTCCTGTCATGATTCACCTGCTTTTTGTTGACCTCCCTTGAATACTGTGACTGTTCTGATTTACCTGCCTTTTGTGACCTCTCCTGAATACTGTGACGTACTGTATGGTGATTCTACTGTATACGTTGTCCCTAACTCCACACAGGTTATAGGTTATATACCGCCTATTATACTTTTGCAACTTGTTCTGTAGACATTACCTATGTGGGAGACAGGTAAACAGCAAGGGTCCACCTCTAAAATGGTGCCTCCCAAGGCCCCTAGGGGTACTGTCCCGTCCCCCACTCCCTGCTCCGTCGTCCTTGCTGGTCTCATTCTGGGACTAGCTACCCTCCAAGTGGTAACTGCCCCAATCCATACCTCGGGGGAAGACCGCGTAAGGATGTCCCCCTGCAAGGTGGCTGACTTCACCTTTTCAAATCTCCTAGCAGATGCTGGAAGACCCTGTTATCCCATATGCAGTCTGGTACCAATACCCATACTGTATCGCACCTGGGTTAGGCGATGCCTAGCCCGCAAACCTATGACTAGGAGCTCGTCCCCCAGAGGGCACCTCCTGTGGCTTGTCCCGCTGATCCTAGCCCTGGTCGGTGATGTTGAACTTAATCCTGGCCCCACCCTCCATGCCTCTGCAATTCCTCAGGAATGAAAGCTGGGCAAGGGGTTAAAAGTGGCTCATCTCAACATTCGTAGTCTGCTTCCCAACCTGGACGAGCTTGTCTCATGGGTCGCACTCTACAAGCCTGATATCCTTGCTATAACGGAGACCTGGCTTAAGCCCTCAATTCCCGACTCAGTCTGTGCGCTACCAGGCTACGAGCTCATGCGATTGGACAGGTCTCGCAACAAGAGGGGAGGAGGCATCCTGATGTACTTCAGAAGCCACCTCAAAGTGTCCCTGGTGACTCACCAGACATCCCCCCAGTCCCCCTGTGAGCTGCTTCATGTTATGCTACTACTCGGCAATGCTAAGAAATTACATGTAGTGTGCACCTATAACCGCCCAAAGGGAGGGCTTCAGGGTCTCATCCACCTTCTGGACACTGTTGGCGCCAGTATTGGTGACAATGAGCTCCTAATCCTGGGCGACGTGAATCTAAACTGGACTGGTGGTAACGTAAAGCAGTTCGAACCCTTACTTGCCAGCCTAACCCTGACGCAACTCGTACAGGAGCCCACCCGACGGTCGGCTAATGGAGCCTCCAGCTCTCTACTGGACTGGATCTTGTCAAATCGCCCTGAAAGGATCTCCTCTGCAGGGACCCTATCCGACTCCATCTCAGATCGCTCCCCGGTCTTCTGTGTATGGAAAATCCCCTCCCCAAAGATACCTCATAAAATCATCCATGCCAGGAACTTCGCCAGGCTTGATCCGGATGCATTTATGGAGGACCTAAGGCCCACGGACGGGTCAGGGGGGTATAGTGCTCCCGGCCCCTCTACAGCCGTAACCCAGTTTCTCAATTCCTTCGGGGCCCTGCAAGACAGGCACGCCCCAACTATCAGATGGAGGGTCAGGGGGTCAGCCACAAAATGGCTGCATGGGAGCCTCCTTGCCCTTATGCAGGTGAGGGACAAGTGCTGGGCCCACTTCAAACGCTCCCTTGACCAGACCCTGCTACAGCAATACAGACAACTCAGAAATGAGTGTAAAAAAGCCATTAGGGTAGCCAAAAGTGACTTATGCAAGTCTGCCCTCCTCAGCTCTGCAAATGACCCAAGAAGGTTCTGGAGAAACATAAAAACCTTGGTCAGCGGTTCCTCTAACTCTGGAGTAACTGGACATGTTAATTGGAGGAGTTTCCTGCAACAACCCACATACGATTGCAAATGCTCTCAACTCCCACTTCACTGACCTATCTGCTTTCTCCCTACACAACTCAACTGACAGGAGTGCCAACTGTCCCCCAACCCCGGACTGGCTGGAGTTCGACCCCTCCAGACCTCCTTTCATCCTAAGGGCTGTGTCAGACAAGGAGATGCTGACTCTTCTCTCTGGCCTCTCCCAGTACTCCAGCGCTGGCCTAGACAACCTTGAGCCCAAGCTTCTGAACCTTGGAGCCCCTCACATCGCCTCCCCGGTGGCTCACATTATCAACCTGTCTCTTGCCACGGGGGAGATTCACGATACCTGGAAGGTTGCCAGGGTAGTCCCTGTGCTAAAGCAGGGCGACCCTAAAGTCCCTGATAGCTACTGGCCAATCGCCATACTACCAGCCATCAGCAAGCTACTCGAAAAGGTAGTAGCTGAACAACTCTCTGAATGCATTCAAGCCTATGAGCCATTGTCCCCCGCCCAGCACGGTTTTCGTAAAGGGCACAGCACAACTACGGCCCTGATCTCTGTCTCGTCCAGTATTAGAGCAGCCATGGACCAAAGGATACTCTCTGGAGCAGTGTTCATTGACTTGTCCAAGGCCTTTGACCTTGTTGACCATGATCTGCTTTGTACTCAGATGAGGTCCCTTGGCTTGTCCCCATCAGTTTTGAAATGGTTAACCAACTACCTGCATGATAGAGTACAGCTGACCAAATTCAATAAAGTCCTCTCAGATCCCCTACCCGTGACCTCCAGCATTCCTCAGGGCTCGATTCTGGGACCCCTTCTCTTCTCTCTCTTTATTAACCATCTCCCTGCTGTAGTAACCAAATGTAGGGTCACCCTGTATGAGGACGACCTGGTTCTCCTGGCCCACTCCCGGGATACAGCCACCCTTAATCTCCATCCATCTGAGGACTTTGAAAACATTCAGGCTTGGCTAACCCAACAGAAGTTGGTCCTCAACCTGAAAAAAACACAGGCTATGCTATTTGGCTCAACAGCCAAGACACATGCCTCTCCAGTCCCTCTGCGAATCAGTTGTGCAGATGGAACTCCCCTTCACACTGTGACCTCTCTCAAATACCTCGGGGTGACACTTGACCCTCAACTGGACCTAGGGAGCCACATTCTCAATGCCTGCAGAGCTGTGAACTGTAAGCTGGAACTGGCCTACAGGGCCAAATACAACCTAACCCCTGCCGCTCGTCTGGCTCTTGCTAGGGGAGTACTACTCCCTTCCCTCAGCTATGGTCTCCACTTCTTTGCTCGTACCTCGAAAGTCCTTCTCACTTGGTGGCACACGACGTACAACAATATCTGTCGTTTCACTCTGGCCTCACCCATGATTGTGAACTCTATGACAAGCTTGGTTGGCTTTCACCGACTAATCACTTAAACTTTGGACTAGGGTGCCTTGTGAGCAAGGTGATCAGTACTGGCTTCCCCCTGGAGCTGGCTCAGCTTCTCTCTCCTGCTGACCACTCCTCCTACCCTCTCAGGTCCCAGGGATACTAAAAGTACCCCAACCCGCACCCTTATGGGGGACAGGGACTTTGCTGCATGGGCTCCTAGGCTCTGGAACACCTTTCCCGAGCAGGTTCGCACCGCCCCTTCCCATCAGTGTCTCCGGAAATCCCTGTGGGGGCATCTAAAGCTGGCCTCATATTGTGAGTGCCCATAGCCACCCCAGCTCCATGTCCTAGGTACCGTAACTCCTCGGTACTCTTTTACTTGGAACACTTACTGAACCGACTTGGTTGTTGACTTCGGTCCAGCTCTTCCTTATGCACTTGCCTATGCTACATGTGTGTTCAATGCTACTTAATGCTTGCTCATTTATGTAATTTACCTTTGTCTGTCATACATAATGATCCCTATACTGCCTGTTTGTTCTGTTGACTCAATGTACTAAGTTACAATATTGTACTTGTTTACCTGCTACGCTGTAATGATGTGGTCTGTAATACCTGTTGTACTCTCCCGGGTCATTCCTGAAAATAGGCATACAACTTGTCTAGTGTACTTACCCGGTTAACAAAAGCTAAATAAATAAATAATTGGTGCGGCAAGGAACAGACCAGCTGAGATCTGAACTTCCGCATGGTGGATGGGCTATTAAATCCAGCCTGGCTCTGTGCAGGAGGGCCTGGTTCAAGCACAAAGTGCGAAGAGTTTGCTCTGTTCTTTGCTGACAAAGTGTCTTCTATCAGGACCGAGATCTCTTCCACTGTCACTCAAAGGGCCTGTGGGGTTTGACCTGAGGTGTGTTGGGGCACCCCTCTTGTCTGGGCTGAGTTTGATCCAGTTGGAGTGGAGGAGATGGTGGATATAGTCTTGAGGCTGTGAACAACACATTACGACCTTGACCCAGGTCTAACCTGACTTTTGATTGGATATGTGGACCTGATAGGATCTGTGGCTGCTGGGATTGTCTGCAGTTTCCTTGAGAGTGGGGTATTTCCTGTGGCATTGAAGGAGGCCTTGGTTAGACTCCTATTGAAAGCCTCAATGGACTTGGGAGTGCCTCAGCAATTACAGACCGGTCTCAAACCTCCCATTTTTAGCGAAGGTTTTAGAGAAAGTGGTGGCCATCCAGCTTGAGACATGTCTCATCTCCTCCGCCACTTATGAGTGTTTCCAGTCTGGGTTTAGATCTGGGCATAGCAGGAGACTACCTTAGTGAAGGTGCTAAATGATCTCCTATTGATAAGAGATAGAGGAGAGCATACCATCCTAGTCTTTCTCGATCTCTCAGTGGCATTTGATACCGTGGACCACAAGGTGCTGCTGAACCAATTGTGGAACTGGTGTGGACTAAGTGGAACTGTCATCAACTGGCTTAGGTCTTTTCTCACAGACAGAGTGCAAAGGGTGACGATGGGGCTCACCTCATCTAGCCTGTATGCTGTGGAGTTCTGCAGGGGTCGGTCATGTCGCCCTTGTTGTTCACGGTATACATGCTGCCATTGGGAAACATTATCAGGTGGTATGGACTGGGTTTTCATTGTTATGTTGATGATACCCAGCTATACCTATCATGTGCACCTGGAAACGAGATGGTGGCTCCGGTACTGAACACCTGCCTGGAAGAGATCCAGACTTGGATGACCCACAACTGATTTGACTCAACCCAGACAAGATGGAGGTACTAGTGGTGGATCCGGGTCATCAGTGTGATGGAGGGGGATTTGGAGATGCCCCCAGGCTGGTTTTGGGGTGTGCTCCACTAGCCCCCTCCTTTTGGGTTAGGGACCTGGGCGTGGTCCTCAGTGATGGTCTGGCACTTGATGCACAGGTATTGGCCATCGTAAAAAGTGGCTTTTACCATCTGAGGAACATTGTCCGGATCCGTGACCTTATACTAACTGAGGAATTGACCACACTGGTACATGCCTTTGTCACGTTCAGGCTGGACTAGTGCAATGCCTTGCACCTGGGGCTTTCTGGAGGCAGTCTCCGCCATCTGCAGCTCGTGCAGAATGCAGCAGTAGGTTGTTGATGGGTAGTTTGAGATTCAACCATATCACACCTGTCCTCTGCAAGTTGCAGTGGCTGCCAGTAAGGTGCAGGATTGCCTTCAAGGTCAGATTACTGACCTATAAAGCCCTGCACAGAGGGGACCATCCTACCTGCAAGACATCCTGGTTTCTCATTTTCCATCTTGGGCTCTCCATTCCACTGAGGGTTGCCTCCTTGTGGTTCCCAGGGTCAGGTTGCAGCATTCAGGGGACTGTGCATTCTTGGTTGCCGCACCGACCCTGTGGAACGCTTTGCCGAGACATCTGAGGGAGGCACCCTCTGTGGATACCTTTAAAAAAGGATTAAAAATGCTTTTATTTAACCAGGTGTTTGCCCTAAGCTGAAGAATGGAAACTGAATGTTGGGTGTTTTATGATTAATTGTTTTAAATAATGATAGATAGAATTTAATTTGGATCTTGGCACTATGGGCCCGATTCACTAACGAGAGAGGGAGTATGCGTGAATGGCACGTATCCCCTCCCTGCGCAGCTCCACACTCATGGGAGAGCCACAAGAGGACTGTATTCAAAAACACTGGTCCTTGCCTGGCTCACTTACGCTGCCCCCCCTTCATAGGTTTGTGGAGGAGGTCCGGTGCAGGGCTGTGGACACAGCCACGCAGTCAATCAACTGCCCGGACTGGGTTCTGGAATGGATCCCTTGCACCTGCAGGGTGCCATGATGGTCTCGGTGCACAGAGCGCCAGGCACGATGTTGGGGGTGTTACCGGCTGACCGCTCCCAGCCTACCCAGTGAGCCCCGATGGCAGAGGCATCCCTGCTGGGGGGGGGCAGATGCCGTCCGCTGTGGCTGGCAGTTCCATCCCCATTGGGAGTGTAATTGGCCACCCGGGGTTATGACTGCCCTCCAGAAGGCATAGCCATTGCCCCCTGCAAGGCACCCACACCTTTGTGCATGGCGTGGAGTGTGGACACGCCCCTGTACCTGTTCCTGGCCCACCCCCACGTGGGGCTGTGCGTTTGGACGGTGTGCTGGCCGCATAGGAGGAGCATAGCAGGGACATGAATAGCACGGGGGGGGGCACAGTGTGCTTGGCCAGGTGCGGGTGGGCTATGTATCGGGGTTACGCAGCGTGTATCCCATCAGCACCTTTTGTGAATAGGGCCCGATGTGCTGAAATTTTTATGAGTCATGTATGGATTGTTTTTAAATATTGTTAAGTGCCCCGAGCCTAGGAAAACTGTGCTATATAAATAAAGTTTCAATGTGTCTGTCTATCTATCTACCTGACACAGACCTCCCACAACCCAGGCCTCCAGTGCTCCACAGGCTCAGGAACCCAATGCTCCCACAACCTAGGCCTCCAACACTTCACAGGCCCCAGTGGCTATGGATACAGTGGCCCCAGTGGCTATGGATACAGTGGCCCCAGTGTCTTTGGGTGCAGTGTCACCAGCAGTCAGTACTACAGTGGATCCCGCCAAGTGTTCCATGTCATACAAAGCATCCAGTCACTCACTGCACCCCTGATCCAGGCCCACACTGCACACCTGATGCAGGCCTCCAACACTCCACAGGCCCAGGCCTCTAGTGCTCCCACAACCCAGGCCTCTAGCGCTCCGGAGACCCAGGCCTCCAGTGCTCCTACAACACAGGCCTCCAGTGCTCCACAGGCCCAGGCCTCCAGTGCTCCACAGGCCCAGATCCCCCAGCACTCTACAGGCCCAGTAGCCCAGTGTCCCCACAACCCAGGCCTCCAGTGCTCCACAGGCTCAGGAACCCAATGCTCCCACAACCCAGGCCTCCAGTGCTCCACAGGCTCAGGAACCCAATGCTCCCACAACCCAGGCCTCCAGTGCTCCACAGGCTCAGGAACCCAATGCTCCCACAACCCAGGCCTCCAGTGCTCCACAGGCTTAGGAACCAGTGTCCCCACAACCCAGGCCTCTAGTGCTCCACAGGCTCAGGAACCCAGCGCTCCCACAACCCAGGCCTCCAGTGCTCCACAGGCTCAGGAACCCTATGCTCCCACAACCCAGGCCTCCAGTGCTCCACAGGCTTAGGAACCAGTGTCCCCACAACCCAGGCCTCTAGTGCTCCACAGGCTCAGGAACCCAACGCTCCCACAACCCAGGCCTCCAGTGCTCCACAGGCTCAGGAACCCAACGCTCCCACAACCCAGGCCTCCAGTGCTCCACAGGCTCAGGAACCCAGTGTCCCCACAACCCAGGCCTCTAGTGCTCCACAGGCTCAGGAACCCAACGCTCCCACAACCCAGGCCTCCAGTGCTCCACAGGCTCAGGAACCCAATGCTCCCACAACCCAGGCCTCCAGTGCTCCACAGGCTTAGGAACCAGTGTCCCCACAACCCAGGCCTCTAGTGCTCCACAGGCTCAGGAACCCAGCGCTCCCACAACCCAGGCCTCCAGTGCTCCACAGGCTCAGGAACCCTATGCTCCCACAACCCAGGCCTCCAGTGCTCCACAGGCTTAGGAACCAGTGTCCCACAACCCAGGCCTCTAGTGCTCCACAGGCTCCAGGCTCCACACAGGCCAGGAACCATGCTCCCACAACCCAGGCCTCCAGTGCTCCACAGGCTCAGGAACCCAGTGTCCCCACAACCCAGGCCTCCAGTGCTCCACAGGCTCAGGAACCCATGCTCCCACAACCCAGGCCTCCAGTGCTCCACAGGCTCAGGAACCCACGCTCCCCACCCACCCAGGCCTCTAGTGCTCCACAGGCTCAGGAACCCAACGCTCCCACAACCCAGGCCTCCAGTGCTCCACAGGCTCAGGAACCCAATGCCCCACAACCCAGGCCTCCAGTGCTCCACAGGCTTAGGAACCAGTGTCCCCACAACCCAGGCCTCTAGTGCTCCACAGGCTCAGGAACCCAGCGCTCCCACAACCCAGGCCTCCAGTGCTCCACAGGCTCAGGAACCCTATGCTCCCACAACCCAGGCCTCCAGTGCTCCACAGGCTTAGGAACCAGTGTCCCCACAACCCAGGCCTCTAGTGCTCCACAGGCTCAGGAACCCAACGCTCCCACAACCCAGGCCTCCAGTGCTCCACAGGCTCAGGAACCCAACGCTCCCACAACCCAGGCCTCCAGTGCTCCACAGGCTCAGGAACCCAGTGTCCCCACAACCCAGGCCTCTAGTGCTCCACAGGCTCAGGAACCCAACGCTCCCACAAACCAGGCCTCCAGTGTTCCACAGGCTCAGGAACCCAACGCTCCCACAACCCAGGCCTCCAGTGCTCCACAGGCTCAGAAACCCAATACTTCCAGGCCATTACTAAAAAATGGGCACAGAGAGCTCCCCCCGGTAGCAGATTGGACAGACATAGTTGAAAATATTCACTTAATGGAGAGGATTACATTCAGCCTTCGCCAACAAACCCACTCGTACCAAAACAAGTGGACTAAGATGGCTCTTGTATGAGCCTCATTTACATTTATGTAACCCCTGGGCGGCGCCACCCCCAGTGTTACACCCCTGCCTACTACCCTGAACATAGGCTAAGGGGGTTGGGTTCACTGACTTATAACATTTTTAATACCTTTGCGCAGTGCCTTCACTCAGGGTGCTTTACGTGGGTGAGATGGTACTGGGTGTAGCCCCCTGAGCTGCTACACCACCCACGATGACCAGTTACCTTCCCCAGACATCCCCCAATACACAGCTTCCCACATTTCAACATTTTGAATTAAAGACTCTCTCTAATAATATGCTCACACGGGATTTCAAACAACAACAACAAGATATTTATTTCGGAGGAATAAAGGAGCTGGGAAAGGGAAGCAGGAGGAGAAGAGGATATCTTACCATATTTACACATGTACAGAGATCATTTTGGAATTTTGCTGGTGAACCCTCCAGCTGGGTGGCTACATATTAAAGGCAGACATAAATCACATTTTACCATTCAACTCAAGACATCCAGAGCCCTGGCTATCTAGCTGCTGATAAATCAGATGTTAAACATAATTATTAATATTACCCACACTGGTACCAGTTCCAGATACAGCAGAAACCCCGCAATCTCATACCATACTGGTTAAACAGATACCACAGTCCAAGATGTTGCAGGCCTGATGGAGTTGCAGCTGGTCGAGGTGGCCGGCTATTAATTTGAGGGTGGGGCAACTTGAAACAGATTTTTGTAAAGCAGCAAATTACTATTTACAACCACAGCAGGGATTGCCCTGCACTTTAGCAGACAAAGCAGGGATTGCCCTGCACTTGCAGACAAATCAGGGATTGCCCTGCACTCGCAGACTTCCCAACATTCCAGAACAAACTATGTGGATCTTACATCCAGAACATTCAGCACAATATTTGAAAGTCCCACCCAATGCAATGAGAGTGATGCTTCTGTCAAGCATCCTAAACGCAGTTTAAACACGGTCACATCCAGTACTTTATATACCAAAAGGCATCCATCCAGAGTAAGCTGGCAACGATACTTTTATCAAGCATCCCATACTTTAGTCAATCAAAAAAAAATCTTTATTTATTCAGGCGAACATCATTGAGCATAGCTCATTTACAAGATGGACTTGAGTGGTCATAACAATATAAGGTTACAAATTTTACACAAAAACATGGTACTGAATGAACACAAATACAAAGATTTATGAGTGAGACAGGCATACAAATATTTACATATATACAAGGCAAAATGACATTGGACCTAGATCATATTAAAAGGAAAGAAACAAACAGTATTGTAGGGATAGTCACAGGCAGTCACATCCAGTACATTCTATATACCAAGAACATTATCCACAAGCGGAGTCCTATCCAGCACATCTAGCCATTTAGCACTTATACCCAGCACTCTTAGACGAAATTCTGTGCAGACACAGGTACATTCTCTTTAAGGTGTCTTAGACATTAATATGCTCTAGGGCCTCCTGTCTCCTGAAGTGGCAAGCGCGTCTTGGCAGACAGCTCCATGATGGCAGGGCTCTAACCCATAGCTACACATTTATATGATTCACTAAGCCCAGCATCTTGCTGCATCTGCAACTTAGCCATTTGGGCCACAGACAAGATGCATCCATTACTTGAACTAGGCAGTCTCTTATGGGGTTAGTAGCCCAGACTGATGACTTCAATACTTCACATTTAACAGCACACATTCCTTAATGGGGCATGAAGCCCCCAAGATTACTTGCGTAGCTACTCCCTCGCACCGGGGGGTACGAGGGTACTCACTCAGGTCCTCCACGGGTCTCATCCGCAATCGAAGGCATCCTGAAGACTTCTTCAGCTCTCTCACCGCTGAGGTACTTGGTCAACGCTCTCACCACTGCATGATGTCATCTGGTCTGGTCAGCGCTCTCACCACTGCTGGACATCTGATTCTTCTGTCCACATCTTTCCCCGACGTGGGAGGGAAGGCTAGCCTCTGGAGGACAGTACTGGCAACCTCCAGACTTGCTGTTGCAGAAAGCCCAATTATTGTAACTAGTTAACTGAAGAAAATAACAAATGCCCTCTGAAGACTGAAAGGGCTTGAATTAAGTGGCCCAGGCCTGATGGAATGGCTTGAGCCTGAGCCCCTCCCCCATGGGGGGCTCCCAGTAGGCTGGAGCCTGCACTGCTTCTCTCTCTCCAAATCTCTCTCTGAATGAATCTCCCAGACAAACTGGCAACATTGTCTCTTTATAGAGCTCCTAGCTCGACTCCTGATTGGTAGCAGGGATGGGGTGACATGTTTCCAAGTTGCTGAAGAACCTGTCAATCAGAACACTCAAGGCACAATTGGGTTGTGGAATTTGCGCCAAAAATAATGTCCCTGTAAGCCCCTATAAGCACTTGGGTGCTTTCCCATGAGATGCAGTGAATGTCCCACAAGTCCTGGCTTTCTATTGCTGCAATTCAAATTGGCTGTACTGCTGGCAATGGCTGCTTAACCCACTGTCCCTGATAGCAGATTAGATACAGTCCTGAATAATGTCCTGGTGCAGCCAGAAAGAAGTAATTATTTGCCCCAAATGCCCCACAGTTCTATAGCTTAAAGGCTGCACTTGTAGTCGCTACAGATAAAGAATGTAGCTCTTTACTTTTCTGTCGCTACTGCACTTTTGCAAGCTCCCCTGCAGCAGCTGACAGACTGACACATAGAGTCCCACAATACTGGAATTGCCAAGGAAACAGTATTAGTTTTAACTTTAAACACTTTTCCCCACATGTACAACATATTCCTAACAAGCAGCAATAGTTCCATTATTTAAAACATTTTAATTCTACACTTTTTGGCTGGAGCTGAACATAGTTACCCTGGAGGCAGCCAGATACACTGTTATACATTATTCAGATGACCGGGGCCCTGCACAGGCATACTCAAATGAGCCCTGGTCAGAACTCCTTTAATTCCCATCTGAGTGGTCCCCCAGCAGGCTGTCCGTGGCCACCGGGTCCCAAATAGGTGGAAGGGATCCTGGGACCCACGGCACAGTCCCCGAGGTGACTGCAAAACTAGCGGCTCCACATCAAAGGCGCTTTGCACGCCAACGTGACTCCTGCTGCCCTGGAGGCGGCACTTTTGCAGCAGGAGCTCGCAGTCCGCAGTTTAAGCCCCGAGGGGCTGGATTTTCATTTGACGGCAAGCTGGGGCACACACGAGGGCAAACAGAACCTGGGGAGCCAGAATAATTAGAAGTCAAGTCAGGAGAAGGACAGAACAAAACGGGCTAAGGCAAACCCAGACTGGCATTTCTAGGAACCCCATTTGCAAGGGGGTTACATTTAGATGCCTAATTAGGCATAGCTGGGCCCCCTCTCCCTTCTCGCTCTCTGCCGTTTGTATCTGACAGCTCTACCAGGTGGGCTGGGTTCGGGAAGGAATATGTCACTCGGCACATTGGCTAGGTTTGGCTACTCTGCACAGGGGCACCCAAGTAACTCCAGACAAAGGAAGCAATAACTGTAATATCCAATACCAGAAGTGGGATTCTTTTATTCACATCCAACAGAATAAACAAAGCATAGATGGACCCCCACGGGGCTACACTCCTGGTAATGCAGATTTAAGGAGACCAGAACACATCCTCATCACTTTAGCCCTCAGGCTCTGAAACGCACTAGGCACACAGCCTGCACTTTACGCTGCTCTGGGTTTTCCCTGGCAAGGCTCCTTGCCAGCCACTTGGACACTTTCCATATAGTATGGAAACATTTACTGGCGGCTCCCTAAACCACCTATGAGCACTTCTGCTCCATAAGGGAATCTTCCTCATCAATCCCACGTCTGGGTACTTTCCTCAGGCACTGGCCAAGTACCTGAGAGAAAGCAACAGGTGTCTCAGAGCAAATCCGTAGAGGTGAATTTGGTTACTACTGATAGGGGGTCTCCCACCTCTTGCTCCCATAATTCATACCCGGCTATTTCTCTGGACTGTAACACCTCATCCTTTAACATACTTTGCTGTGTAGATTCTTGTTAAATGTATTTTACATTCAGTCTACTGTCTTTACATCCCACTGGTGCTGGACTTGAACATACTTAAAAAGTGGCTTTGTCCATTACTCTAGACCCCCCACAGAGTTAAGCAGTCCAATCCCCACATCTTCCAAACTGTACTTGGCTGTCTTTTCCTGACCCCACAGTAACAGTCCCTTTAGTTTCATCTTGATGCAGGTGAAAACACATGGCCCTTTAGCAGAGCGAACTCACCCTTATGTTGCAGGTGCCCCACAGGCGTTTTCTCCTCAATGAACTCTCTTCCAGAGCTTCTGGTGCCTCAGCACGAACTTAAACAGGCAGCTTCTTTTTTCCCTAGCTGGACCAGGGGGGGTTGCCCCTGGAAGCAGGCTGATTCCTTCCCCATAGGGATGGGGCCCTGAGCCTTTGAGAGCGGTCTCCACCACTTCAATATGCTCTTCTTGTGTTCCTCTTTAGGTGGAAACACACACCTAAAAAACAAAAGTAGCTCTTTGACAGAGCTTTGAGCTCTGAGGGCCTGCTTACAGCAGAGCATCTCTTTCAGACTGCACGCACTCTACTGAACTCCTACAGACTCACTTCAAATTCCCCAGCGTTCTACTCTAACCTCCAACTGCAACATTCCAGTGTGGCTTATGCAACTGCGACAGTTCTAAATGACGTCATCCCTCAGTCTCAGCTGAGACTGAGAACAGAGTGAGACAGTGTGAAATCCATTTAACTGGAGTTTCACAAGCTGCCTTCCCTGCCTACCACTAGGTCTTACTGGGATTCTAGTAATCCCGGGTAACAAGGGGGTTACATTATTTTATGCAGTGCATTGTACAGTTTGTTAATATCTCCATTGAGTAGTAATAGATAAGAACATCTGCATTATTATGTGATAGATCTTTAAGAACATGTAGTTTACTTTAACTAGATCATCAAATGCTTTTATTCAGTAAAAACCTAATGTGTAGGTATGCACTGTGATGTCATCAAGATATGTTTTATGTACCTATATAATAGATGTATGATCTATCTGTACGGACATGATCTCTCAAGCCCTTTCGGGCCTACCGTAATAAAGGAAGTATAAAAAAAATTAAAAATAAAATAAAATAAAAAAGGAACACAATACTGCCACAACCCAGGGCTCCAGTGCCCCAGAGGCTCAGGAAACCAATGCTCCAACAACCCAGGCCTCCAGCTCTCTACAGGCTCAGGAATCCAGTGCTTCCACAACCCAGACCTCCAGCACTCCACAGGCTCAGGAACCCAGTGCTCCCACAACCCAGGCCTGAAGCACTCCACTGGCCCCAGTGACTATGGGTGCAGTGGCACCAGTAGCCAGTACTACAGTGGATCCCGCCAAGTGTTCCATGTCATGCAAAGCATCCAGCCCCCCATCGCACCTCTGATCCAGGCCCACACTGCACACCTGACACAGGCTTCCAGCACTCCACAGGCCCAGGAACCTAGTGCTCCCACATCCCAGGCCTCAAGTGCTCCACAGGACCAGGCCTCCAGCACTCTGCATGTTTAGGAACCCAGTGCCCCCACAACCCAGGCCTCCAGTGCTCCACAGGCCCAGGCCTCCAGCACTCCACAGGCCAAGGAACTCAGTGTTCCCACAATCCAGGCCGCCAGTCCTCCACAGACTCAGGAACCCAATGCTCCCACAACCCAGGCCTCCAACACTCCACAGGCCCCAGTGGCTATGGGTGCAGTGACACCAAAAGCCAGTACTATAGTGGATCCCACCAAGTGTTCCATGTCATACAAAGCATCCAGCCCCCATTGCACCTCTGATCCAGGTCTACACTGCACACCTGACACAGGCCTCCAGCACTCCACAAGCCCAAGAACCTACTGCTCTCACAACCCAGGCCTCAAGTGCTCCACAGACCCAGGCCTGCAGCACTCCACAGGTCCAGGAACCCAGTGCCCCCCACAACCCAGGCTTCCAGCCCTCCACAGGCTCAGGAACCCAATGCCTTCACAACCCAGGCCTTCAGCCCTCCACAGGCTCAGGAACCCAATGCTCCCGCAACCAAGGTCTCCAGTACTTCACAGGCTCAGGAACCCAACGCTCCCACAAGCCAGGCCTCCAACACTCCCCAGGCCCCAGGGACTATGGATACAGTAGCCACAGTGGCTGTGGATACAGTGGCCCCAGTGGCTGTGGGTGTAGTGTCACCAGAAGCCAATACTACACTGGATTCCACAAAGTGTTCCATGTCATACAAAGCATCCAGACCCCCCACCACACCCCTCATCCAGGCCCACACTGCACACCTGACACAGGTCTCCAGTACTGAACCCAGTGCTCCCACAACCCAGGCCTCCAGCACTCCACAGGCCCAGGCCTCCAGCACTCCACAGGCCCAAGAACCCAGTGCTTCTACATTTCAGGCCTCAAGTCCTCTACAGGCTCAGGAACCCAGTGCTCCCACATCCCAGGTCTTCAGCACTCTATATGCCTAGGCCTCCAGCGCTTCACAGGCCCAGGAACCTAGTGCCCTGACAACCCAGGCCTTCGGCGCTCCACAGGCCAAGGATTCCAGTGCTCCCACCACCCAGCACTTCAGTGCTCCACAGTCCCAGACCTCCAGGAGTCGCATTACCCGGTCCACTAGTGGTCACTCCAGATCAAAGGACAGTGGCACATTGGAGATTGCATGTGACCCAACTACAGTGGTAGCCACTCATAGGTTACAAAGACCACATACAGTGGATGCACAGACATGGATGAACAGCAAGAGAAGAAAATGCATGCAGGACAGCCAGTAGCACAACACCAGTGTTGACCATTGACAGATGTGCCATGCATGCTGTGCAGATAGACGAAGCCACTCCGTGGTGGACTTGTGATGCTCTGAAACAGTTAGTAAGATGCCTTGAAGATCATCTGCATCACAGTGTGTTCTTATGATGATGCCGGTCCCCTGCATATGCAAGGGTGTGGGGGGGGGGTCCCATATGTCCCTTTCAGCACTTGAGAAAGATCAGCAGCATGCACTGGTATTGATCACGGGGTCACACTACTACACTTGTATATAATACAAGTATATTATATGAGTGAGACAACAAAAATTCCTGAAATGTAACTGTAGCCCACTCCTTGTCCTCAGCTTCTGTCTAGGGGTCCCAGTGTTATAGCGAAGGGGGGGCACAGACCTGAAACTTCCTGGCACTTTTGACACATTGGAGGTAATAAGAAGACCTTACCTGAAAGATATTGCTCACACACAGTTCTTCCCTTACCCTTGAGGCAGTTTTCAAAGCCAACAGCATCCCACTGGTCCTGAACCTGAGAGGAGGACTGGTATTTTACTCAGCAACAATAAAAGTTATACAGAGGGTCAATTCAGTGACCATGCAACACAAGCCAATCACAGGAGTCATAAAACCCTTTATTTTGGATGGAAAATGATTGCATCCAAAAACAAATGAAATTAACAGGAGCAGCTCCATGGGGTTGAGAGATTGGGATAAGTGAGACAAACGGCCTTCCGAAAGCTTGAGAAAATGGCACAGCAATCAAAGTTTTTCTTTAGGATTAAAGCATAGACTACTCTGGCTCCACACAAAATCTTTGCCTAAGGGAAAATTCAATCTACCCAGAAGACTCGCTTTCCCTTCCGATATACCATTTTTCCTCCTAACGAGGGAGTGCCTTATTTCACCCTGCCAGCTGAGCCACATATGGAACCTGGGGCAAATGGAGTCTGAAGCCTCCATGACTGCTCTCAATCCAATTACCCATTCATCCACTGAGCCAACAGTGCCAAAACACTCCTCTTTTCCTCCGAGCCCACCCAGAACTGACCCAGAGCCTGTAGCAACAGCTCCCTCCTTATACAAATTCTGGTTCCCAGAGCCACATCCCTTAAAGGGAAGCTGTCATTTGCAGGGGTTCCTGCCCCTGCAAACCTTACCCTCCAGTTAAGCTTTTTGGGAGAAAATCGCATTTTTTCATGAGGTGCAAAGTAATTTAATTTAATTTCTAAAAATCTGTTACACCTGGAAGTATAGTGGACGCTGGGGCAGCTCCATTAAGTGTAAAGGTGCAGCGCTGCACCGTGTGCTTCTATGAATCTGTATAGAAGCGCATGGTGTGGTGATGCACCTTTACACTTAATGGAGCCACCCCAGCATCTGCTATACTTCCAGGTAGCAGACTTTTAGAAATTAAATTACTTTGCGCCTGATGAAAAAAGGAGCTTTTCTCCCAAAAGCTTAACCGGAGGGTAAGGTTTGCAGGAGCCCCTGCAAATGGCAGCTTCCCTTTAAAGGGTTTGATGGGCTTACCCCAGACATGGGCATGGCAGGCCCCAAGGCAAATCCCAGTATGTGGCCCCCCTTTCAGCTTTAACTTCCTTGCAGCATGCCACCCGGAAAAGGCCCACTGTAGTTGCCACCTCCGGTGGACCCTGCTACAGCCCTGCCACTACCGCCAACAGCCCCGTTCCCAGGATGCCTCATACATGCTTTGGTTACCGGGACCACTGCACCTTGAAGGGATTCCATCCATTTTCTCTCTATCCTCCTACTTCCAGTGTTCTCCTTCCAGCAGCTGATGGACGTTAAACCCGGGCCCCATGGCAAACAAGCTTCTATCAGCCCTCCCTAGGAGACCTCACCACATTGCACTGACACTGCTAGCTGACTTCTTTGGGCTGGAGGGGGTTACCCCCTGGACACCTTTCCCTCCTCAGATCTGCCGTCTCCCCATTGCTCCCCTGCCCTGGGGAATACCAGGTCTTAAATAGTGGCAAAACACTGCCCCCTGGTGGCAGTAAGCTGGAATCACTGCTTAGCTAACATAGAAAGGGGCCTTACCAGGAAAAGGAGAATCCAACCTACGCCAGGATAGTACACCCACCCCGCAAGGGGGGACTTACACTCTCCCCTCCCTGAAAACTATTTCCTCTTGGAAGTGGGGCAGAAAGGCACCTCCAAGAGGCCTCCCCAGACAGGGTGAGTATGCGCACTTCTCACCCAGCTGGAAGCTCTCTCAGGCACGCCCAACCTCCACCCTTCAAACTCCCTGCCTACTGCCCAGTGGAGCAAGTTTGGCCCAGACACCATAATCACTGGAAAAGTCTCATTCTTTAATTTTGGATAAAAGTTAATAAACTTTTAAAAAGATAAGCTGTTTCTTACTCTAGCCGGGCTGTTTCTGTACCTTATTAACCAAATAAGTGGAAATGATTCAGCATGTAAATGAAATCTGTAAATGTTACCTTTAAACTTACCACTCTCACACACACACACACACACACACACACACACACCTGTCTCACACCCATTCACTCATCACTCATACAGAGGTAGGGCTTGTATAATTTGTAAGAATGCTCGTAGTTACTCCAAACGGGAATAGCAATAATAACGAATTAGAAAAGTGCAATATAAAATCCTTTTCTTTTTTTTTTTATTTGTTTTAAAAACATGAAAACTTTAAGGTCTCGGTGGGGCGGGAAGAAAATGACCACAGTCCTGGATCTTCAAGGTGATGCCTTCTCCTCCTCCCCTGGGTGCTGTATTCTTTAAGTCTGCTGGGAAAGCGTTAGGCCCCATCTGGAGTACTACGTGCAGTACTGGAGGCCACACCTTCACAAGGACATTAACCAAATTGAGGCAGTCCAGAGAAGGGCAACCAAAATGGTGCGGGAACTGCATCAGAAAACATATGAGGACAGATTAATGGAGCTCAATATATATATATCCTAGAGCAAAGGAGGGAAGAGAGGTGATATGATCAAAACATTCAAACACCTTAAGGGCACCAACAAGGTGAAAGAGTCTAACATGTTTCAATATAGGAAAAATAGCAGGAGAAGAGGACATAGCATGATATTAGAGGGAGGCCGATTAAGGGGTAATGTAAGGAAGTTCTTTTTCACAGAAAGGATGGTGGATGCATGGAACAGCCTACCTCAGGAAGTGGTGGATATGAATACAGTGCAGGGCTTCAGACATACATGGGATAGGCATAAGGGAGCAATACAGATGAATATGAATAGACAGGCCATTGACAGAGCAAAGGCCGATGGCACATTCATAAGGTAGAAAAAGAAATGTGCAGACTGGATGGGCCATGCGGTCCTTATTTACCATCAACTTCTATGTTACAACTGATTCTTTGGAACTGTCTTTCTTTCAGCCTCCCAAACAAAACAGACAGTCCTGGCAATCTTCGGAGAAGCACACACTCATTCTTCCCTTTAAAAAGTGGGCACACCGCTGCTGGGAAAGTGATAGTCAGGATCTGGCTTTGTTGTTTCTTCCCCAAAAGAATCCTCGGAGATAACATAATATTTTACTTGGTAGCCTGCTAAATCCTGCATGAGAGCAAAGTGCTTAAAGAGGATCAACCCAGCCCTGGGTGTGGAGAAGCACAAAGAATGGTCCTTCTGAATAAGCGCCTGTTCATCTTTCCCTGGGGCTCCTGGCTGCTGTAACTTTTGAAGCATAGCCCTAAAAAAACAAATCACTCTCTTCTCTACTATTATATCCCAGAGTCTTTCTGGCATGTAGGGATACTCCATGGTGGGGTACTCAGTATGGATGTGCATCCTCGCCCACCTTTTGGATTGTGACCACTCTTGCAATTCTTTCACACTAGTGCACAGAGCACCCCGGCTCCAACCATACCTGGGTCCGGTACATGATATTTGCAGGGTCACTCCTCAGCAGACCATTCATCCTCTGTGGTAGGGTTTTGTTCTCACTGCCAGGCGTGGGATTTATTTTTTTGTTGTTGTTGTTGTGAGACACCTGGCGCTCAGTCCCCACTTGCCCCCTCTATCCCCCTCCTCACCCTACCTAGGATTTACCTCCTCAGAGGTGACTGCCCCCTGGGGCGGGGCCACTTCACTGGTGCGACCCTCAAGACAACGAAGTAAGGGAGCAGGTGGGAAATCCCACCGACCTTGCCCTCTGGAGAGGGGTGTGCAGATGAACTGGCTGTGGCAGAGGACGTAATAAGTCAGTTAAGGGAGAATACTGGTGGGTGATTGGAGCTGGCAGGCAATAGGGTGTCATAGAAGGCGACAACGTTTTTCCTTTTTTTTTTTTGAGGAGGAGGAGGCGTGACATGCAATGACGCCAGCATCTGCACGTCTTCTAAGTAATCTAGATACCGGTCACTGCGATACCCCCAGCTTCTTCTAGAGTCTGACTTGCACCAGACATACAGCCCCCCCTCCCCGGAGAAGGCTGTCCCTAGGACGCCCAATCCTCCCCCGTTGACCTTCCAACTTCCCAAGTCTGTTCCAGACCTGGGATGTCGGTGTCGTAGACGGACACCGTGCCGCTGCGCTAGCAGGCCGGCCATGGTGCAGGATGTTATCAGGCAGTATTATGACAGGCCGATGCTAAGGCAGTGGAATAGTTCTTTGGATCTCATGGTCAGCAAACTGGTATCTTTTCAGCTGTCCTCCCAGGGACATAGGAGCAGTCTCTTTCTTTTTTTTTTTAAACTTAGTTTATTTTCAGATTTTTTTACTTTTCATTTCAACTTACTACCTACATATGTGCATAGAAATTAATTCTTGCTTTCTTCAGGTTGTTACAATCCATTCAGTGGAATATTTAAATAATTTCTGATCCTTTAGTCTATACATGTTCTCTCTTGTACTAAATTCTTTCATACATAATTATAACTTGTATATAATTATATCTAAGCCAGTCTTCCTGTCTTGTCTTTTCCCTTTTCAGGGTATAAAGTCTTGTCTCATTGGGGTAATATATAATATCCACCTCCTCCATATTATCTTAAATTGAGCATATCTCTTATTTGTCAATGCTGTCAGCCTTTCCATTTGGTATATATATATATCTATCACTATATTTTGTCATTGTCTTAATTGGAGTGGGTTTGGAGACAACCAGTTTTTTGTTATGGTTTTTTAATAGCTATTATCAATATCAACAGGAGTTTCTTTGTCCTGGTATCCCTACTTCCCTCTGGAAAGTCCAATAAGTATAATGGTACATTCAATATTATAGAGGGCGAAATTATACTCTTAATCGCTTCTTGTACCTCCTTTAGAAAAGGTTGTATTATTGGGTACCTCCAGAATATGTGCCAATGTGTTGCCTGATTTTCATCACATTTCCTCCAGCATGCCACTTCCTTCCCCTTATTAAAGTGCATCTGGATTGCTGGTGTTCTGAAAAACCTGACAGCATTTTTCCATGTAAATTTTCTCCAGCAGGGTGATGATGTACATTTACGTATATGTGAAAAATAATTTATCCATGTATCTCCTGTTATTATGACATTTAAATCTTTTTCCCATGCTCTCCTAATGGAATCAATTGAATCCCCCTCCATTTCTCTTATTGCCACATATAGGTAGGATATTATGTGAGTTAGCTCTGTCTTACCATCTAAGGTTTTCTGTATTATCTCTATAATCTTGGGTATAGGATATAATGTCCAACATTCTTTCCTGATACTTTTTATATAGTCCCTAATCTGAAAGAATCAGAATCTATCTCTCTGTGTTATCTCATATGTACTTTCCAAGTCTGTGAAGTTCATTACATTTCCTTCTTTCAGGAATTGGCATACTATATGTAATCCTTTCCTTTCCCATCTCCTATACCCCAGGTCCATTTTTGCTGGTAAGAAATTCTCTATGTGTGTCAATGAATAGAACATGGGCCTCCATTCTGACATATTCTTGGTGTTCAGCATCTGTCTCCAAACTTGTAACATTGACATTGTGCAGGGATTATCAACATCTACCCCTTCTTTATCTACCAGTAGAGCCCCCATGTGGTCATCTTATGTCTTCTTCTGCTAATTCTATTCCTTTCCACTTTGCCTCATATTTAGGGTGCAGCCAGTATATCACCGTACGGATCTGGGATGCTATGTAATAGTATTTAAAATTTGGCAAGGAGAGACTCCCTTCATCTTTTGAGAGTTGTAGTATTGATTGTCTTATTCTTGGTCTCTGGTTCCCCCATATGTATTGTGTTATTTTCTTGTTTAATTTTTCATAAAAAATCTCTGGATTTACAGTAGAGATGGTTTGTGCCAAATATAGAAATCGTGGCAACAACACCATTCTAACTGCTTCTGTTTTCTGTATGAATGGTATAGGTATCAATGTCCACTTATCTATATCTCTCTGCATTTATATTAGAAGTTTTTTATAATTAAGGTCATACAATTTTATATATTCTGGGCTCAACCAAATTCCTAGGTATTTAAGTTCAGGTATATTCCATTTAAACTTATAATGAGACTCCACCTGACCTGATAGTTTATAATTTACTCCCAGTACCTCCGTCTTAGTTACATTAATCTTATAGCCTGCTAATTCTCCAAAGTCTGTTAATATTGACCAGCGTGGTCCCAGGGATCTTTCTGGATATGTTAGGTATATCAGGAGGTTGTCTGCATAGAGAGCCAATTTATGTTGTCCTCCCCCTAACTGTATCCCCGTTATCTCTCTATGTTGCCTTATAGCCTGTGCCAAGGGCTCCAGGTATATCGCAAACAAAAGGGATGATAGGGCGCTTCCCTGTCTGGTTCCTCTTTTAAGGTTTATTGGTGATGATATTGAGCCATCTATTTTAATATATGCCATGGGGTTGTCATATAAGGAGTCTACTATCTCTCTAAATTCTGTTGGAAATTCCATTTTCTCCATTGTAGATCTCAGAAAAGGCCATGCCACCCTGTTGAAAGCCTTCTCTGCATCCAAACTTAAGAGCAGGAAGGGTGTTTCAGACAGGGAGGCATAGTGCAGTACATGCAGTGTTCTCTTGATGTTGTCTTGTGTTTGTCTACTTGTCACAAACCCTGTCTGATCCTGATCTATCAGGTGAGGCAATAATCCCTCTATCCTTCTAGCCACAATAGATGTAAATAATTTATAATCTATGTTCAGTACTGAGACCGGTCTGTATGAAGTACAGTTTGTGCTATCCCTTCCTGGTTTCAGTAGGCTGGTGATGGTGGCATATCTCCAAGTATCTGGGCAGCTTTTATTTTGTTGTATTTCCCTAAATGTCTCCACGAGGATAGCCATCAGCGTCCCTCGAAAGCACTTATAGAACTCCCCTGTATATCCATCTGGCCGGGACTTTTATGAGTCGTAAGACTCGTGATAGCTTTATTTAGTTCTTTCTCCGTAATTGGGGATATTAGTCCCTGTTGTTGTTCATCTATAAGGTTGGATCATTTTAATCCTCTCAAAAATGTCTCAGTCTTATTAATGTCTGTATCCTTTTCTGGGGGTATAAATTCTGGTAGCATTTCTTAAAAGCCTTCTCAATCAACTGTGGTAGTCTCACTAGCTGCCCCCACTCTGGATCTCTAATCTGAGTAATTGTTGTTTGTGTTATTCTTCTACGGAGTCTATGAGCCAGCAGTTTAGTGGCTCTCAGTCCCCCTTCGTAATATTTTTGTTTTAAGTATTGTAGAGCTTGCTCTGTTTTAACATCTAGTACATGCTGTAATTTACCTTTAATTTCTTGTATTATACTCTCACAGCTCGTCTTTCCCGCTGCATGTCTCTCCTGTGCCTCCCTTAGTTGTTTTTCTAAGTTTTCTTGCTGCTGATTTTGTTGTTTTTTATAATATGAGGTGTATTTAATTATATCTCCTCTCAGTACCACTTTTATTGTGTCCCATAGTATTACCTTTTTTAGATCTGGGGCTTCATTTTCTTTGATAATTTTGGGGATCCTCTGTTCTATCATTTCTTTGAATATCTTTTGATTCAGGAAGAAACCGTTAAACCTCCACAAAGTTCTTCTTTTTTCACTTGACCACTCTAGTTTGAGAGTTAACATTGAATGATCTGAAATAGGGGTAGGAATAATGTGGCATTCCTGTACCATATACAAGGATTCCCTGGACATACGGTAATAATCTATTCATGCATATATTTTATGTGGGGCAGAATAATGAGTGTATGTCCTTATATTAGGGTGTTTATATCGCCATACATCTACCCACTGTACATCTTGAAAATATTTGATGACCATCCTCTGTGGTGCCTTTCTCCTGGGAGGTTGTTTTGTAGGTGTGTCTAAAGAATCATATATCATATTATGGTCTCCCCCTAGGATTAGGGTTCCCTTCTGTTTCTTTGTTATTATCTGACATAACTTCCTCACTTCTTTTGTTTCTGTTCCTCGTGGCATATATATTGATGCTACTGTAATCATGTGTCCTGCTAAATTACCTACTACCAGTGCCAGTCATCCCTCTTTATCCATATAGATATCTGTCTGCTGAAACTGAGTAGTATGTGGAATTAATACCGCTGTCCCCCTTCGTTTCTCCCCTCTATATGATGAGGCTACTACTATTTCAAATCCAAACTTCGCTAGCTTGTTACGTTCATCTTTGCTTAACTGTGTTTCTTGCAGTAGTAGGAAGTTCGGTTTCTGTCTTTTTATTTGGGCTAATATCTTATATCTCTTTATAGGATTGTTGATTCCATTTACATTAAGAGAGCATACATTTACTTGTTTCTGACCAGTCATTTTCTAGTGTAATACATTCTTGCTTTTTTACTTTGCATTCTATATATTCCATTTCCCTTGCTTTGCCTTCATTGTTCCTTGTGTAAGCTTCTCATTCTTATGTTCATTCATCTCCTATGCTCCATCATATATCTAACAACATCCACAACACACATAACAATACTAAACATTTCAACTCTGTAACTATTTACATAATCGCTTCCAAGGTTGGAGGAAGTATAATTACTTCCTCTATTACACCTAAAGGGAGTGCCCTGTCGGGAGATCCCCTTAGTGGGAGGTTTGTAGGAATCCATAAATTCCTCCTCCCCTGGTCCCTTTTTCTTCGAGACCTTGTTTTATTTTGTGAACCCTCTTTCCATCTTCTCTCCCCATTCCTTTCTGTATTCCCTAGGAATTCTCCCTGCCCTCCTTCCTCTAGTGCCAATTCCTTCCCTTTCCCTTGTAATTTTACCCCTCTCTGTGCTGATTACCCTTCTCTCTATTCCTTAGTTCCCTCCTTATAAACTCTATTCTGTCTTCTGCCCATTCTTTACATTTCCATTTACCCCTTCTTGGTGTTCCATTTCTTCCTCTGTTTCTTTGCCCTTCTCCCCCTGTTGTGTATTTCTTGGTCCCTTTTCACATTTACGTTCCCCCCCCCAATCCGTTATTCAAATCTCCCCCTTATCTTTTCCTTCTCTATCATTTCTACTTTCTTTTTTTTTTTTACTTTCTCTTTATGCCCCATTCCTCACTGCGCTGGATTCCTTTCTTCGGGGATCTCCTAGGCTGTAGTTCCTGTAGTCCCACCCCAGGTACCTCCCTCCAGGTGCTTGGCTAGCCTTCCCCATCCTGCCGCGGTTTAGCCCCTGGGCAGGGAGGAGAGCAACCCCCCATTTAATCCCCCTCTCACACCTAGAGACTGTGTCAGAAGGCCTCGTGAGCCCCTTCTGTGGAGCCTCGTTAAAGGTTTTCTCGGGACAGCCAGGTCCCATCTACAGGAGCCCAGTGCAGGGTTCTTTCCACTTTTCTCTGGTCCCGACCGCCCCGGGCGTCTGCCGCAAGGGAGGCCAAGGAGGTGGCCTTACTTGTATCGGCGTGCTCGCTCTAGCTCCTGGCAGGCGATCCGCCCTCCCACCTTATGCTGTCTGCTGCACCTCCACCCATGGACTCAGGTGGCAGTATCACAGCGGGACTTGCATCCCATCCCACCTGGAGGAGGAGGAGAGCAGCCCCTGGGTGCTCAATGCTCCTCCCCCCGGCCGACCCTTCAGCTGCCCGAGTCCGTTCCCAAACCCAGGTTGCTGGCACCGCAAGCAGTAACTCTACCACTGCACCGGTAGGCCGTCCCCCATCATTTCTACTTTCATGGCTTAGGGTCCTTAGTTCTTTTCCCTTCCTTACTTAAGACTGCTCTCTATAAATATAACGCTTCCCCCATATCTTACATATTACCCCCTATTTTATCCCTCAGATGTTTTGATGGCTTCCCATAACCTCCAGGTTATTTCTTTAAATATTAATAACGTAGTGCGTTATCTTGTCTTTCTTCAGGGCTCCCCCCTTTATCCATCCAGTATAGTTATTCCTTCCCCCCTCCGTCCCCCCATTTCCCTTTTATCCTCCTCCCCTTTCCTGTTATTTCTACCCTTATTTAACCAGTCTCTCAAAGTTCAATTGGATCTTATTCCTCATGTTAATTCAGTCCAGGCAAATGAAATGTAATATGGGCTGTATCTAGGATCCACGATTTCTCCAGTTCTTACTCTCCTTGTAGCACAGCACTACTAGCTCTCTTATTGCCAGTCCCGATTATTGTCTCTACCTCTCAGGTATCTCTGCTCTGCATTTGCCTCTCTGCCTCATCCGTTGTCCTGTCTAGCAGCTTTCGTACATCTCTGAGTGACTGCAGTACCGTCTGATATGTCTTTCGGCCTTGTCTGTACCTTGCCATCTTCTTCCACTGTGCCTTTTCCGGTTTTTCGGTGTTGCGCTTCCTCTCCTCCTGACTGTGCAATCCAGCCTCTTTGCTGTAGTTCCCTCAAAGCTGTTTCTGGGTTCTCATACACTACCGTGCCTGTGTCCCACATAATTTTTAATCTCGATGGGAATGGTGTCTGGAATTTTACCCCCTGCTCCCTCAATATTTTAAGAATTGGTGAATATGCAGCTCTTTTCTTAGCTATTTCCACTGGATAGTCATGATCAAATAATAATCTGGCAGTATTATATATTTTACCAGTTTTTTTGGCCATGCAGTACGAAGTATATGCTCCTTGTCCCTATAGCTCGATAGTTTCAGCACTACTGAACGTGGTCTTGCCTGAGGATCTGCTGGCTTGTTTGTTAGCGATCTATGGGCTCGCTCTATTTTAAATTCAAATGTAGCAGGCAACTCTAGTATATCCTTTAGTACGTCAGACATAAAATCCTCCATGCCGCCCACCTCTGCATCTTCCGGGAGGCCATAGATTCGGATATTATCCCTACGGGATCGTGCTTCTAAGTCTAGTAGTTTTTCTTGCAATTTTTCCTGTACATTTACAAGATAGTCTGCCGCTGTATGCACTTCCCTTATCTCCTTCTCTGCTTCTGTTATTCGTTGTTCCGTTCTTTCTGTCCTTCTTTCCATCTCTTGCATTTTCGAATTTAGTACCTGAAATTCTGATTTAGTTTCTACTCTAAAGGCTCTCAGTTCTGCTGTAATTGTTTCGAATCTTGGTCTTGAGAGGTGTTCCATTTCCTGATCTGTATCTAGATCGTATACCATGCTGCTAGCCGGGGATGCGCTCCTTCTGGTATTTCGCTCTGGTGGCAATCCTACTCCATCCTTTTTATTTGTTCCTTTTTTCCCGTGGGATCTGCCTGACTTATATCCCCCAGACATTTCTTTTGCTATTTTAGTAATTTTTAGGCTTTCTATCTGCTGATCTGAGGGTTTTTATTTGTTGGGGAGATCAGAGCTCTATTCCAAAGCTGCCATCAGCTTGATGACGTCACCAGAAGTCCGGAGCAGTCTCTTTCTAAGCCATCTTGTCTTCAGGTTCTTCCTTCACAGCATGCTGCTGGTATAGGATGGAGGAGCCTCAGATTTAACTGTACCATTTGAACTGCTGTCCCCAGGCAGGGATGCCACGGGCAACCCCCTGGGCCCTGGGGAGTCTCCAGCTAACATCTGCAGATCCTTGCCTCTCCCACTGCCATCGGAATAGTCAACAACCAGCGGGGTGGAGCTGGGAAGATGGCTATGCTCCCCCTTGCCACACTCAAAGAGCTTCTCCACAACTTCTGTCTTTATATCTGGTGACTCCCGCTTGGGCTTCACTGCAGGCAGTTCCAACTTTGCCTCTGCTCCCAAATCCAGGCTCCCCTGGGAGATTAGTGATGCTGTACTCACTGATGCACTGACGGGGTAGGGCCAGGGGTAACCAAATAGCATGCATTCAAACAGTCACCCTGCCATAGCACCGGAACAGATAGAACAATGTTGCAGCTTCACTACCCCCCTCCACAGTAGCTGCACCGGACACATTTTTCCACATCCTTCCTCTTCCCTGCAGAATTCCAAAGCCATGACAGCAGGGAGGCTGGAACACTAGCATGGGGCTCCTCCTTGGATGAAAAGCCTTCTGCCATTTTCTCCGATGTTTATGTTTTTGTTTGTTTTAACACCTCTTCAAATGAATCACTCTCCTTTCTCCACACTTAACAAAATGGCGCCTCCACTCAACTCCCTTCCAGCTTGCCTCTTGGAGCGGACCAATCACTGCAGTCCTTCTGCCTCACCTGACCCATCCTTAGACACAGGAGATGCCAGAGAGAGACACATCTACAAGGAGTTTGCTGTCATGCCACCCCGGCCCACCAAACTACGCAATCACCAAACAGGCCTCACCTCTGTGGTTGGACCCCTTCTCAGCTCCATCTCCTCCGCAATCAGTGGTGCCAACAATTTTCTATTTTTCTTTCAAAATAAGAGGTAAAAGAAATCCTGGATGAGTCCCCACATCTGTAACCCAACCCTTATCCTCAACTTCTGTCTAGGGGTCCCGATGTTATAGCGGGAGGGGGGGGTTACAGACCTGAAACCTTCCTGGCACTTTCCATACATTAGAGGTAATAAGAAGGCCTTACTTGGCAGATGCCTTCTCACACACAGACCTTCCCTTACCCTTGAGGCAGTTCTCAAAGCCAACAGTATCTTGCTGATCCTGAAACCGACAGGAGGACTGGTACTTTACTCAGAAACAAGAATAAAAGTTATGCAGAGGGTTAATTCATTGACCACCAACACAAGCCAATCACAGGAACCATAAAACTCTTTACTTTGGGTGAGAAATGATTGCGTCCAAAAACAAATGAAATTAAGAGGAGCAGCTCCATGAGGCTGAGAGACCGGGACAAGTGAGACAAATGGCCTTCAGAGAGCTTGAGAAAGTGGCACAGCAATCAAAGTTTTTCTTTAGGCCTAAAGCATAGACCACTCTGGCTCCACACTGAATTTTCCCTTAGGCAGAGATTTTATCTACCAGAAGACTCGCTTTCCCTTCTGACATACCTTATATCCTCCTAACGGGGGAAGTGCCACACTCCACCCTGCGAGCCGAGACTCATATGGATCCCGAGGCGAATGCAGCCTGAAGCCTCAGCGGCTGCTCCCAATCCAATTATCCACTCATCCACTGAGCCAACGGTGCCAAAACACTCTTCTTTTCCTCAGAGCCCACCCAGCAGTAACCCCAGAGCCTGTAGCTATGGCTCCCTCCTTACTCAAATTCTGGTTTCCGGAGCCACGTCCCTTAATGGGTCTGACAGGTTTGCCCCAGACACGGGCATGGCAGGCCCTAAGGCACCTCCCAGGATGCAGCTCCCCTTTCAGCCTTATCTCCCTGGCAGTGTGCAACCCAGGAAAAGCCCACTGGCACTGCCACCTCTGGCGGGCCCTGCTGCAGTCCTGCCTCCACCACCATAGCCCCACTGCCAGGACGTCTCATACATGCTTTGGTTACCGGGACCACTGCACATTAAAGGGATTCCAAACCTTTTCTCTCTGTCCTCCTACTTCCAGCAGCTGATGGACGTTAAACCAGGGCCCAATGGCCACCGAGCTCCTATCAGCCCTCCCTCGGAGACCTCCCCATATCGCACCGACACTGCTAGCTGACTGGGCCAGAGGGAGGTACCCCCTAATCACCTTGCCCTCCTTAAACCCGCTGTTTCCCCATGTCTCCCCTGCTCCTGGGACTATCCGGGCTTAAATAATGGTGAAACACTGCCCCCTGGTGGCAGTAAGCCGAAATCACCACTTAGTTAACAAAGAAAGGGTCCCTACCAGGAAAAGGAGGCCCCAACCTAAGCCAGGATAGTAAACCCACCCCACAAATTGGGATGATTTTCTTCTTGACAGACATGCTCTGATTTCTCCCTCATGCTAATCCCTTAGGTATGTTGTCATACTAATCCTTTTTTCACACATTTTATCATACCTGAATAGGTGTAAACTGCACTCCTAATGGGCTGCTCCTGTAAACACATCCTCTCCCTGTCTGCCTTCTACCCTCTTATGCTGTGTCCCCTTCCCCCACTGAGCTTTCAGTCTTCCCAATGCTCAGTGAGAGAGAGCGGTCCAGAGCCCTGTTGAGCCATGTTTTGTTTTTTTATTTTAAAACAGAGCTTTTCAGCTTTCTTGACCGTGCCAGAGCCTATGCTCTAATCCCCCCACCCCCACACACCTCACTGAGCTTTCAGTCTCCCAGTGCCTGAGAAGAGCTTTTCAGGCAGGTAGGCACTAGTGGATCTGAGCAAGATGGAAAGCAAGCAAGCGTGAGCAAGAGTTTTTTTTTGGTTGTTTTAAACAGAGACAGCTTATGATACAGTAACATAGAAACATAGAAGTTGACAGCAGAAGGAGACCACCAGGTCCATCTAGTCTGCCCATTGTCCCCCATTGCCTATCTTTACATCTTGTGTGGACACTAGCGGAGCGGTGTGCAAGAGAATGTATGCTAGAGCCGTGTTTATGTTTGTTTAACAGAAGAGAGTTTACTTTCACTCTCTGTGAGACTGCATGATATGGGGAAAGGAGCAGTCTTTTAAAATGAGTGAAGTGATCTACAGTGAGAGAGTGACCTGACGCAGCTTGTGATTTATCTACGGTAGAGAGACCGTGATGGGACACTGCTTGTGGCTAATCCCTCACAGTCCACTGTATGTTTAGATTAAAGAGATTGCTTCTTCTTTGTACATTTATTTTATTTTATTTATGATACCTGTGCTGCTACTCCGATGAAGAAAAACCTACTGTCCTGATTTAAGTGAGCATGGACAGCTATAGTTTTGTGGCATAAGCCATTTCAATGGCTTCTGATACATGGGACAGCTGCTTAATCGGGACAAAAAGTCTGCCACCAGGGTGTCCTGATTAAGTGGCTTCTACTGTACCAGTGTCTGAGCGGGAACATGGAGGAATGGCAAGCCTGATGGGTTGGCAGATGTGGACATCCATCCCAGTGGTTTTAGGGGGGGGGAGTCACCCGAATTGGCCCATCATTGGAGTGAAGGCCAGTTGGAGCCCCGATGTGCGAGGGTCCTCTCTGCTTGCCCTCTCAAGTCTTTAGGAGGGGGAAAAGAGATTCAAGCGATGCAGAGGGAGCAGTAGAAGAATAATGCTGTCATACTGGAGGTCCCAGCCTCTCAAGCTACTGCTGCTTAACCTGTAATGTGGCCAACCAGCCCAGGGTTTGAGGGTAAAGTGGTAGAGGGTCTTCACGACCACACAGAACCATAAATTAACTGTCCTAACTCCATTGTGGGCTCCTGACCCCAGAGATTAATTCTGTAATTATGTTTGGATTGGCTTAGATCTCGTTCAGTTATCTTAAAGCTCTCCAATTTCAGAGATAAAGAAATGATTCTGAGAACAGCGTGGTCCAAAAAAAATATTTCATATAACTCTGCCAGGCTGCTTTTTGATAATGATTACCCTACTGAAATCATGAAGAAAAGGGTAGCGTACACACCAATTTTAAGACTCCTGAAAGAGAAGGGCATCCGATTTCAAACACCCTATCCTGCAAAACTACGGGTCTGTTGGGAGTCTGGAAATGAAGTGTACACAAGCCCGGAAGAGATTATTCCGGAAGTAAATAAGAGAGGATGGAGTTTCCAACCGAATGGTCTGGTGCAACAGGAAAAGCGTCCCCCTCGCTCGCATTGGCAGAGCTCCACGAACATGCGGGCACAGGAAGACGGAGGGGATTTCGATCTCTGCAGGAAGTCAATGAGTTCATCGGGAAGAATCATGCCCTCTCTAAAGAAGCAGTTCTGGACACCCGGCACCTAAATACCTGAGTTGAATCAGAGACCGCTTACCCTTTAGGCGCTTGGATGATCTTGCTATCCCAAAGGGACCGACGTACCAACAGGGGCAGATAGAAGCTAAGCACTGTCTGTCTTTTTTTTTTCTTTGTCTTCCTTCTTCTCCCCTGCTTAAAGACCTTGGATGCTTACTTAGCCGCAGACCACGCTGCTGGCCTCAATATATTTAAATAAATGTGACTCTGTTCAATGTTGAAGTGGTACACAATTTAAAATCCCTATGGCGCATTCAGGTTGTTATTCAGAGGTGGGCTGTGCTGATAGAATGCTTAACATCTATATTCCCTTGCAGCTTTCCCAACCGTGACCCTTTTAGGGCAAATTTTAGGGAAAACAGTCGTGCTACTAGCCTGATGGTTTCCCTTTTTTGGCTGATGTTCCTTCTATTCGGCCCCGAGGCTTTGAGGGGTCGGGGAGGCCTGACCAAGTTGGAGGTCACAATTCCTCCCACTGGGCCCCAGCCTGAGTTTAGGTCTGGGTTCCCTTTCTCGAGAGGGGTAGTTTTTACGCCCTCCTGTTTTGGAAGTGCTAATGTAAATAGGTTCAAGAGGTTTACATATGATATAGTCACCCACTATATTAACTTAGTGAATGTGCATGTGATGTTTCTTATTCTTTTACGTAGTTGCCTATGCATGATAAACCTACAACTTGGGATAGATTCTCTACATATAGCTTCACAGGAACTTGACAGGATGAAAGGGGATAGACCCTTGGCATTTATAGAATGGGTTTGGACCTTACTTATAGTCTTTCAGTTGGTTTCACCTGGCCAGCTCAGTGTACTAAACTACTGTCTAATGGATAAAATCTCCACAGTCAGGGTATGTTCGCATAATGTCAACGGGTTAAACAACCCTATAAAGTGATACAGGGTGATTACCTCGCTTAAAAAAATTGAAGCCTTAATTCCTCCTGTTACAGGAGATGCATTTAGACAAATATGAGCACCAAAAACTTTCTAAATTTGGATTTTCTATAATAGTGGCCTCGGTATATGGAAGGGGGGAAAAGAAGAGGAGCGGCGGTCATGGTCCCCAAAAATGTTCCCTTCCGTCTAGTGAATTCGTACACGGACCCAGAGGGAAGACTTGCAATTGCAGTGGGTCAGCTGGAAGGCAGGCTATTACCCTGGTTTCTTTATATATGCCCCCGGGGGAGGGACCAGAAGTAAGGAAAATGTTGTTTCAAAAGGTTATGGAAAGGTGTAAAGGAGTATTAGTAATGGGTGGTGATCATAATTTGGCTACGTCATACCTGGATACCTCTAGCAAGAAATCTTTTAAGAAATCCTCAGCACACCGGGCAATGCAGTCCTACCTTTCTGGAGCTCACTGGGTGGATCTCTGGCAAAATCTTCATCCTAACAAGAGAGAATACACATATTACTCTGCCCCCAATAAAGTATACACCTGTATAGATTATGTTCATGTGTCTAAAGAGCACCTGTATAAAATGCAAAGTTGTACACAGACCCCGACCGTATTGTCAGACCATTCGATCCTTACACTAAATATGACTTGGGAGAAAGAAAAAATCAATGCCTTATGTAGTTTAACAATTTCTTGCTGAACCTTAAGGATTTTAGGGAAGTGATACAACAAAAAATTAAGCAGATCCTTGAAGACAATAAAAGACAGGGGATTAAGGGGGTAATATTATGGGACACCCTTAAAGTAGTCCTTAGGGGTGAGATAATAAAATACGCAGCCCATTACAAAAAGAATCAACAGTTACGCCTAGATAATCTGCAGCAGCAACTTCACAATTTACAGACCCTACATGCTGCTGGGGATGAAGGAGTTTATCCCCTCTTGCAAGCTACCAAAGAACAGATTCAGGCAATCTTAGATATTCGTATGGAGCAAGCTCTACAAATTATTAAACAAAAATATTATGATGGGGGCCCAAGAGCTACTCGTTTGTTAGCTCATAGACTTAGACAACATAAAACCAGATCTAACATTACTCAAATAAAAGACCCGGATTCTAAGAGGGTAGTTACTCTCCCCAAGGAGATTGAATATGCCTTTCAGAAGTATTACAGTGCCCTATACAGCACAGGGGGGCCTCAGGGAATAGAGGCCTTCCTAAAGGAACTTAAGCTCCCGAGGATCTCAGAAAAACAAAAACAATTGCTGGAAAAAACAATTTCCCCAGCAGAGTTAGATCAAGCAGTGTTGGCCCTTAAAACATATAAAAGCCCCAGACCAGACGGATATACGGATGACTTCTATAAGGTGTTTAGGGGTGATTTGTCTCCCACCTTATTAGAGGCTTGCAGAAGTGTTCAGGCAGGTGAGTCAACTCCTGACTCATGGCGATATGCTTATATATCTAGCATAGTAAAGCCAGATAAAGACATCACATCCTGTTCTTCATACAGACCCATTTTAGTTCTCAACATTGATTATAAAATATTTGCATCTATAATTTTAAAAAGATTTGAAACCTTTCTGCCAGAAATAATAGACCTAGACCAAACTGGGTTTGTTCCTGGCCGACAAACACAGGACAATATAAAAAGAACGTTGCACCTTCTGCAGAGGGTGAGGAGTGGGGGGTCTCCGTTTCTCTTGCTTTTTCTGGACGCAGAGAAGGCGTTCAATCGGGTCGAGTGGCCTTTTTTGTGGGCGGTGATGGGGAGAGTTGGAATACCACAGTCGGTTATTAAGTTAATAAAATCAATGTATGCAGACCCCAAAGCTTATTTTCAGATAAATGGCTCCTTCTCTAGCCCCATCTCATTGTCCTGTGGCACCAGGCAGGGATGCCCCCTGTCCCCATTGTTGTTCGCAATATATTTGGAGCTCCCGGCTCAGGCCCTGAGACAGGAGGTGGGGTTGGCTGGGGTGGAGGTTGCCTCATTGACCCATAAGT
Source organism: Neoceratodus forsteri (assembly GCA_016271365.2). NCBI lineage: Eukaryota > Metazoa > Chordata > Ceratodontiformes > Ceratodontidae > Neoceratodus > Neoceratodus forsteri. Next base: position 18,839,933 of record JADMNL010000039.1, on the reverse strand, counting down.
TGGCATTATATGCAGACGACCTCCTAATATACATGACTGATCTGGAGGCCCCGGGATAAATTAAAGAGATTCGGAGCGGTATCAGGGTATAAAATTAATGAAGCCAAGACAGAAGTTTTGGTTTGGAATTTTACCCCACCTGCGGATTTGAGGCAAACTTATAGTTTCCGATGGGATCTGAAAAGAATTAAATACTTGGGAGTACAGATTGGCCTTTCATATGATGACCTTTTCTCCCTGAATTATACTCCCTTTATGACTAAGACTTTCGCAGATCTGGAGAGTTGGAGAACTCTCTCTAAGTCCCCGCACTAACGAATAGAATCCATCAGAATGTTGGTCCTTCCCTGCTTTCTTTACTTAGCCCAGACCCTTCCAATGCAGATTCCAGACATATTTTTTAGGACACTGCAGAGAAAAATTTCAACTTTCATCTGGGCAAATCAAAAGCCTAGGATTAACCTCTCAGTGTTGCAGCTTCCTAGACAGCAGGGGGATATGTCCCTACTTAACTTTAGATCATATCACCAAGCCTCCCAGATAAGAATACCTTTATACTGGCTTGATAAGAGCTATGTGGGCAGATGGAAGTCGGTGGAGGGCCAGGAAAAGGAGCTTGCGGATGTCTGTCGCACTTTGCTCTCCTTTCCCCGGTAATTAAAGTAGAGAGCGTAGCCAACCCATACACCCAATCCACACTGAAGTGTTGGCAGAAGGTACTGGCTTCACGGGAATTTATACCCTGGAGGCCCGCTATGTTTTCTCTGCCTCATCTGGACGTTTTTGCCCTGGCCAAAATGGATAAAGGGTATCTTAAGTGGCAAAGGAGGGGGTTACATTTGGTATATCATTTTGCGCCTCATGGGACAATTTTGTCATTGACAGATTTAACCCAAAAATATGACATCCCCTACTCGGATAGGTTTAGGTATTTTCAGACTAGGAATTATCTCAGCTCCCTCGGGGGGATGAAATGGAGGGATTCTCCTCTTCCTGGATTTTTGGTGACTTTAATAGGAGCCATAGAGGGTAGATCAATCCCACTTCATATAATTTCTGTTCTCTATAAGGGTCTGCATTCGTTGCAGGGAAATCCCCTAGATAAAGTCAGGCTAGCTTGGGAAAAGGACTTAAGGACGGAGATAGCCTTACCTCAATGGGAGAGACATATAAAGACAATGTATAAGGGCACCAGCTCTGGACTCTGGAAGAAATTTGCCAGGAAACTGTCGGTAAGGTACTTCAGGGCCCCTGTGGTGGTTCAGAAGTACAATATTCATGTGGGAGCAGAGTGCTGGAGGCAATGTGGATTCTCCCCAGCCACCCTGGGTCATATTTTTTGGTCCTGTAAGGTCCTTCAGCCGTTCCTTACTCGACTTCATGAGGCTCTCCAACAAATGACATCCCCAAATCTAGTTTTAGACCCTCATCTCTTTTTTTTTTGAAGAGAATCCCCTGGAGTATATTGATGTCCCGACCAGGAAGTTCCTCAATCTGGCTCTTCCTGCTGCTAAAAAAGCTATTACGAAGAGATGGAGTTCCCCCTTGCCCCCCACGCTGGATTTATGGCAACAGATAATGATAGATATCTATAGGATGGAGAGACTTACTGCCATACTAAATAAGTCTCAAAATGCCTTTGAGATTGTTTGGAGGAAATGGGTATTGTATATTGTGCCCATCCGGGCTGATTTTGTGCCTTGAGCTGAACCCGGTCTTCTGGTTTAAACACACTATGAGAGAATCAACTGAATTATCTTGTATTTATTCCCATACTGTCATAGGCAACAAATGAAATTAGAAGGGTTATTGAACAGAAGTGCACTTTATTGTCCAATTCCTGTATTTATTTTAAATTTAATTTTCCCATTTGTCCTTTGTAAGTGTACTGTAAAAAGTTTGTTTACATGTCTGTTTACCATCATAAAATAAAGAATGAAAGTTTAAAAAAAAAAATGTTTGGATTGGCCAGCATTCAGATCCCCTTTTCCAGCAACTCCTGCATGTAGACATTCAGTTTGTTAATTTTGCTACTACTAACATCCTTTTAGTCCCGCAGCCCTGCACCCATTGCGGCACCCGACTGGAAAGGAAGAACCAGTGTATAATGAAGTCATCTGGACTGGTCAAAACTAATTTCTGTATGGGACTGTGCTTGTTTCTGCTGTTGTGCCCCCCCCCCCCAGCATTTACCATCAGGATATCCCTAGACAGCGGAAAAGTGGGTTTACAAACGTGGGGGCTCATCCAGGATCCCATGTTTGGGGGTGTCAGGGTCGGAAGAATAAGAATAGAGGGTGCTGGGCATGAGGTACGTACCTTTGTAAAAACATTTGACCATTGCTGGACTGCAAAATGGAAAAAATGGTGAAGTGGCAAATTCTGCACCTCGTGGATGCTTGTGACACCCAACTGTCTAGGAGCACAGCTAGCAGTAAGCCCAGGACATGTAAATGGTATGCTAATAGCCCTGTTGTCGAGATCTGATTGGAAAGTGCCTGGCGGGCTGGCATGTTTGGAGCTGTGGACTGTAAGCATGGAAGGTTTTTGTCAGAAAACTATTTTATGGGAGGTGCTGTGCTTTGAAGTGACCTGCAGCAGAGCGAGTAGAAAGTTTGGAGTCTCCAGTTTCAGTGGAACCGAAGCTATGGAAACTGCACCTGAAGGCCCTGATATCACTGTCCCTGTGGCCATGCTGAAATGGCTTTGGAGCGTAGTTGAGCGTTTCACAGGGAAAAAATGCATCTACTGCCAGATGGAAGGCCCCGGGGTAATCCTTCAGCCAATTTGTACATCTTGCCAGAAGAAACACCCAGGTGTTTATACATCCCTCGGTATTTCCCCTGGCTGAGTGGGCTTGGAGGATCCATCATCTCCATGGACTCTGCCCTGGATGAATGGGACGAATTGATGGCCGTTTCTATCTCTGTTTCTGCTGCAGAAGCCCCTTCACTGTCAGCTTTAAAGCTTGCAAGTGATGCCAAGAGACCTGCTGCCTGAAGTGAACCTGAGGCACCAAAGTCCTCCCGTGAAGCAGAGAAACCAGTTTCAGAGGCAAAGACTGCAGCAGCGAAGCCCCTACATGAACCGGAGGGACCTAAGGGGGAGGCTGTGGGAAAAGCCACAGCACCATTGGAGACTACACTTGCCGGGAGAAGTATGAGAACATGACTAACGGTGACCCCAATGTGAGGAGGTACAGGGAAAGTGTATGGTTGCCAGATGGAGAAGCCCCACGGCACAAGGTGAGACAACTGCCAGAGCTGAGTCAGATGGAGCGGATCATATGGAAGAAAATCTGCTGTGACTACCCACAGTATCTGTACCCCTACCTCCCTGTGTGACTCTGGGATATCACTGAGGAGAACCAACAAGACTGGATTTATTGGGGCACCCTGGATAAGCTGTACAAAAAGCATCATTTAGGCCAGGACAACACTAGCTATGCCCTTCATCGAATCCAGAACATGATGAAGTACAAGTGCACCAGCTACGCTTGGGAAGGCTTAAGCCTGTTCAAGACCTACACCTTGATCCAGGACCTAATCGGAGGAAGAATCAAGACCTATGTGCATGGCGTGGACTCCTTCAGTCAAGCTACTGTAACTACCCAGTCCCCTGGGGTTACTAGAATCCTATCAGTAATATTGCTAGGAAGGTAGCAGGCAGCTGGTAGGGAGTTCATTAGATGCTCCTTACATAATTACATCATTGTTTGCTCAGCTAGCCTGAGAGAAGAATTTATTTATTTGGGTTTTGTTTACCGGGTAAGTACTCTAGACAACAATGTTGCCTATATTCAGGCACGACCTGGGAGAGTACAGACAGGGGAGACCAGAGTCAACATTAGAGAGTATTTCATGATGCAGCATGAGGTGAGAACAAACATTTGAACAGTATACAGCCAGGTACACTCATTATCAGTGATGACAAAGAGAAACAGATAACATTACATTAATTATTTTCATCTGATGATACATCAATGACTAAACTGAAACGACAAACAGCAAACAAAACTTAGTAATTTAGAACTCTCGCAGCAGCATAAGCCGCTCTCTGTGGATAGCTGCTCTGGGGAGCTTTGAATGCCCAGTTTGAGTTGGAGTCTTGAGTGACTGGAGCTTGAGTGAGGAGGTGAGAGTGGCAGAAGGACTGCCAGTGGGCTCTGAAGAGAGAGAGTCCAAGATTTCACACCCTAATGGAGTGTCATTTCTAGCTTCTGGTGAAGTGGTGGAGACAAGGGTTGCAGCAGGATTTTCTGATTTCTACTCCCTGTCAAGTGGAAGGAGCTGCTTGTTTTCAGTGGACTCGGGGCAATCCCCTGAATGTTCTGAGGTGTTTTCAGCTGCCTTGAATAGGGCCTGAAGGAAACTGCTTTGATCGGCTATGCAGGAGAGTGCCTTTCTGTGTTTTCGTTGTTCCATGCCCTGAGGATGGGACAACTTCTGTGAGTATTGTTCTAGGAGAATATATTCTCCACATTTCTTAGTGTATTCGACAGTCTGGTGTGTGTGTGCCCATACACAAGGCTGGATTGCAACTGTCAGTACCCTACTTTCACCCAAGAGACTAAAGTACTGTTTAAACTGTGGACCCAAGTGAGTGCAGTTTATTCTGTGGTCACCCCACTGAGTGACAAGTTAAGACTGGGACCTCTAGCATTTCAGTGGGGAATGAGGGGTTTCAGTGGTGTAACCCTGAAGAATGGCAGAGACTGTTGGTTGGGGCCAAGGGTGGGAGGAACAACATCTAAGTACTTACAAGGCAGGGCTTCCTGGTTCATAAAGAACACCAGTATTTTTACCTGAGCAAGTGGCCAAGCTGCAGGTTGTGGTGGTGACCGAATTTCACTAAAGTGCACCTGATGTGCACAGAGGCGTTCTGAGTGTGTGGCTTTTACTCACTGAAACAACACTCATGGTAGAAGATGTTCATGTGTGTGGCCAGGTGTCCACTAATGCACCTTTTGGGGATTTGGGAAGAAGATGTTCTTTTGTTATTTCTAAACTGTACTGCATGCAAGCAGAGTTCGTGAATTGTACCTGTCCAGACTGGACTGACCCTTTGGGGTCCACTTCTGTTTTTACTTTCCATCTGTTGAATAAAGCCATACTGCACAATCCCAGTCATTTTTCTGGACATTCCAATTATTGCTTCTGGTAGTGTGGATTTACTGGGGACCCCTCAGCAGGTTAGATCTGGCATATGCCTAGCAGTCTCCATCCAGGACCTGGGTTGTGTTAATTACACAAGGTTCATGCTGTTTGTTTCTGTACCCCCACCCCTCTCTTCCTGTAGAAAACGAGCCTGATATACATCCTAACACCAAGGGTGGTACTTGTCTGTTTTTAAAGTGAATGGTATGCCAGTATATGGGCACCAGTGTTTCTAGATATTTAATGGGGGGTGGGCACACTAGTTAAAATGTGGCCTGGGGGTTACACTACAACTAAGCCTTGGCCTGTCTACTATTTTGCCCGGAGCTGAAATTGCCAGTGAGTTGAAAAGATTCATCTTCCTCTCGAAGATGCTTGTTTAAGGGACTTTGGGACTGTGTCTGCGGAGCCTGAACTTGGGATTGCTAGAGCCTTTAAGAGGCCCTGCAGCAGCCCTCTCCCCTCACAACACTGCCAAGCAGCGGAGCCTGAACTTGGGGGATTGCTAGAGCCTTTAAGAGGTAAAGCCTACTGCACTACAGCCTGCCTGTTGTGTGGTTCTTCCCACCTGCCCGTTCCAACCACCCAGCCACCCAGGGGTGGCACTTCATTTATTGCTGCTGGCAGGTCACGTGTCACATCACATGACCTACCCATCATTTTACTAAGTGTCCACTTTCCCATTTGCAGCTTATACACTCCGACCGCTAGGGTTTGCTGCACTTTCCACTCTGGCGACACTAACCACTCTCCACTCCTTCCTAGCAACTATTGCAATTCCTGTCCACTTTAAGACTCTAAAAGCCTCTAACCCTCATAGTCTGCTAAAAATATTTTCTGAGTGCTACTGCAGGCTTTGAGCCCTGCACTCTGCTGCTGCAGCTACTGTCCTGGGACCTTTTCTGTCACCCTAGGCAAGCCTTAAACCTGGTGCCCTATTCACTTGAGGCAGGGGCTCTACCACTGTACCAAGGTGGCAACTACACTTATGAGTAGACATTTCACCTTCTTCTACCCATCTCATTACTGCTATCTGCAGACCCATCCTAAAATGACCGCCCACCTTCTCTTGTCATGCCTCTCCCTCCTCCTTCTTCTCACGTGGCCTCCATCTAACCCAGGTGTCCCCATGGCTCCACAGGTCCCCTACTCTGGGGCCCCAGAGTCATCTCCCTCCTTCTCTACTATCTCCTTGCTCCCCAACCTATCACACCCTCCCCCAGTCTCCACCTACCTTTCCCCCTTTGCGCCTACGGGCAACTTATTGTACTAGCCTGCCCATCCTGTACCTCTTTGCCCACCCCTTGTGTCTCTAAGCTCTCCCACTCCTACTATCTCGCTCGATGCAAAAATGCCTTCCACACCCCCCTGATCAGGGCTGTACTTCTCCTCCTACTCTTGTCAGGGAATGTTCATCCCAACCCTGGCCCAACCCACAATAACTCCTTGACTAGATCCCCTGGGCTTCTTATTGCTTCTATAAATATCTGCAGTCTCCTGAAGAAATTTGACTCGCTCCAATGTTGGGTCACTGTCCACAAACCTGACATCATCTCCCTAGTCGAAACCTGGCTATCTGACTCTACCCCTGACTCCCTTGTCTCACTCCCTGGCTACTCCCTCTTTTGAGAAGGCCGTGTAGGGAGATGAGGTGGAGGCTGTGCTATTTATATCAAAGACTTCCTTCCTGGTGTAGCCCTCCCAGCCCCTGTCCTTAACCTTAGGGACCAGGACCTTACCCTAAAGCTTACCCCCGACCCCTCTAAAGGCCCCCTCTTTCTAACCTCCGCCTATATTCCCCCAAAAAATCAAACTCAGGCCCTAGTCCCTCTAATAGAGTATCTCACCTCTCTACCACATTCCCCTGAGCATATTCTCCTGGGTGATCTAAACATCAACTGGCTTAGCCCCGCATCCTCCTCCACCTGCGACTCCTTTACTGCTATTGACCTAACGCAACTTGTTAACCAACTAACAAGAGTGAACCCCACAACAGGGTCGAGCACTCTTCTGGATGTAGTCCTCACCAACTGACCTAACCAAGTTTGCAATCTACAAGTCCTTCCAGATGGAATCAGTGACCACTCCCCTATTCTTTTCCATTGGATTACGTCCCTAACCAAACCCACTTCACAGGCCGCCCTATGGCAGCGGTTGTGACCAGGTGGGCTGAGAGGCCTGAAGCAACTTCTAGCCCAAGTTGACTGGTCTCCCATTGAGACTGCCCTAACCTTGATTCGGCCCTGGCCTTCTTCACCTTAATGTTTAACAAGGCTTGTGATATCTTCGCACCCCTAACCAAACTCTGTTCCAAGGTACGCCATACTCCCTGGGTCACTTCTTCCCTACTCCAACTCCTTAGGCACAGGGATAACCTGTGGCACCTAGCCACGGAAACTGGCCGACCTGCCGACAGACAGGCATATGCTGCTGCCCGAAATAAATGCACCTGGGTCATACGTAGCTAAAGGCCGATCATTATCGGCCTCACTCACCTCGTCCTGGGGAATGCTAGAACCTTCTGGGATAACATCAAACAACTAAATGGTGGTACACGCTCTCCTCTGCCTTCCCAAATCAATATTGAGGGTATTATCTCTACTGATCCTACCCTCATTGCTAACCATCTCAATAAATCCTTTACTGACCTTAGCTCTGTACTCCCTAGCAACTTTTTTGACCCCCCCTCACTCTCCTGACCCTGCTTTCTCACACGCATCTTTCCACTTCCACCGGGTCACTGTCAATGAAGTCAGACCGTATCTGACTAAGGCCCTAAGAATCAACACCACTGGCAGTGACTCCTTGGACCCCAGACTCCTCAGCCTGGCATTGGACCAGGTCATCGCCCCGAACACTAGCCTCTTCAACAGATCACTCTGTCTAGGGCAATTTCCATCAGCCTGGAAAATTGCCACTGTCACTCCCATACATAAGGGTGGAGATAAGGCCCTTTCCAGTAATTATCGTCCCATCTCAATCCTCTCACCACTCTCAAAGCCTTAGAGAAAGTAGTATCCTCCCAAATATCTGAGTTTCTTACCAAATACAGTATCCTCTGCCCTGAACAACACGGTTTCCATGCTGGGCACAGCACCAATACCACCCTCATCGAGTTTTCTAACTTCCTCCATTCCTCCCTGGACTTGGGCTCTCTTGCTGGTGCAGTGTTCATTGATCTGTCAAAAGCCTTTGACACCGTATCCCATCCTCTCTTGCTGGATGCACTCAGCCATGCTGGCTTTGCTGCAAGACCTGTCTCATGGTGCTCCAGCTATCTGTCTGCCCGGTCCCAGCGTGTAAAAATCAATGGCACCCTCTCTGACCTCTGCCCTACCTGATCTGGGGTTCCCCAGGGCTCTATTCTTGGGCCCCTGCTCTTTTCCCTTTATCTCAACATCCTGCCAGGTGCCTGTACTGGTAAACTCCTCCTTTATGCAGATGATGCTGTTATCTTCGCTTCTGACTGTAACCCCACCACCCTCCAAGATTCCCTGCAATTATCCTATAAAGACGAGGAAGCCTGGTTTAAAGAACATAGACTGGTTATCAATCTTAAAAAGACCAAATCTATGATCTTCTCCCACCCCCAAAACAAAGCTAGTAATTTCCAACGTCAAGTCTTCGCCAGCTCTATGTCCCCACTCGAACAAGTTTACACATACAAATACCTTGGGATAACCTTTGACCCTGCCCTCACGTTCCACTCCCATATCTCCGCCTTAGCCTCCACCACCAATATTAGGTTGGGAATCCTTTACCGCCACAAACACTGTCTCCCTCTCCGATGCCTTCCGACTCGCAGTTATGTCCTCTATTCTGTCACTTGTTGACTATGGCTTACCAGGCTATGGGGCTGCTGACCAGATCTCGCTAAACAAAATCCGCCTCACCTTAAATAAGGCCTGTCGACTAATCTTAGGTGCTCCTAGACTTACACATACCTGCCATCTTTACTCCCAGGCTAATCTGCTCAATCTTGACGAACGTCTTAGGTACCAAACCTGCATCCTTACAAAAAAAACTCTCCTTGGGCTCTCTCCTCCTGGTTTGACTGCCGTTTTCCACCGTGTTAACTCACTAGCTTCAACACGGTCTTCCTGTAAAACCAAGTTGAAGGTACCTAGGGCAAGGACCTCTCATGGACAACGGGCTTTCCATTACCGTGCCCCTTCTTGGTACAATTCCCTCCCTGCCAGTATCTCAGACACCCCCACAATCTCTTGCTTTAAAACTACCCTCCAGAACCACCTTTTCACCACTCGCAGCAGTTGCTGTTTCTAAGCTATCTTGCTCACGCTCTGACAAAGCCCCCTGTTGGCTGCTCAAATCCTCCACCTTCTCTACCCTTGGTTCCTGTTACCTCCCTGTTGACTCCACTAAAACACACTGTTTTGATATCCTATGTTTTTCTGATGTTCTAGTTATTTCCCTGAACAATGTTAACTTCACCAACCCTGAATGTCGTAAACTGTTGATCTCATTTGTCCTCCTGTAGCCTCAAAAAAAACAAACAAAAAAAAACAAAACTGTACACTGTTTTTCTGTACTAAGTTGTTATCACTGTATTGTCTTCTCTGTGACGAGGTACCTTTGTAAACAAGCCTCTGGCTCAAAGGTTGCAAACTGAAGCTTAATAAATAAATAAATAAATATGTATGCATGTACATATATGTGTGTGTGTGTGTGTGTGTGTGTGTGTGTGTGTGTGTATGTGTGTGTGTGTATATATATAATATGTATGTACATGTATATATATGTGTGTGTGTGTGTGTGTGTGTGTATGTGTATATATATATATATGTATGTATATATATATATATATATATACATATATATGGGTGAGATCAACCCTTTTTGCTATTTACTTTAGTTCACGTGCTATCCTGTCTTAAAATAGGCTTTGTTACTTTATAGCTATTTTTGTTTTTTGCAGTTTAAAGGGGACAGGAAATTTGTGCTAATTGACAGCTGTTTATAAAGTTTTTATTCTCAGAAATAATATGTATTCCCCTAAATTATCCATATTTAACTGTACCTGAATAAAAAGTGATACAAAAAACTGTATTTTGCATTGTTTTAATTTTATGGGCAGCATTCTGCTACAGTTCTCTTCATGGAACCTGTGATTTGGAGTTATTACTATGTCATGGTTTGTGCACGGAATGCCAATTATGAGCTGTTGGCCTATCAGAACTACACTAAAAATTCCGTGCACAAATCATGACATAGTTAAAACTCCAAATTACTGGTTACGTGAAGAGAACTGTAAAAGAATGCTGCCCATAAAAACAAAACAATGCAAAATACAGTTTTTCATATCACTTTTTATTAATTCACAGTTAAATATGGATTATTTAGAGGAATACATATCACTTCTGAGAATAAAAACTTTATAAACTGCTGCCAATTAGAAATGATTTCCTGTCCTCTTTAAATTGCACAAGTCTGGACTTAGCCCCATGGTGCTGCTTTGCCTTTGGGGGACTTGTTGCTTAGTATGCGAACTGGGCCATGATCAAAGGCTGCAAAAGTCTTTTCCTTCTTTTCAGTTTTTAGCAGTCTGGGACTGTGCATTACGGTGATGTTATGTAGTTGCACATGTTTACAGGCATGCTGTTGAAAATGTCTGAATAGTTGAGAGTGTGCTGCCTTATGCAGCCACTAATTCAGTAGTGAGTAAGCATTTGTTAAAATGTTTGAATGTGTTTAAAATGTTGATTATTTGAGAAGAGATGTGTGCTGAAGGGTATTGCACTTTTTGGCAGCAGTTCAGCAACGAATGGCAGCATGGGTCCCTGGTGGATGAGAGTGGGTCTTGGTAAAAGTAGGCCTGGGATGCTGACACCTCGGTGCCAGGCAATCCACCCTGTGTTTCCTTGGTCAGAAGGTCACCAGTGGGATTGGTTGGGGACACCCTGTTTTTAGGTTCCGTAAGTGTTTGTGTTGGGGACACCCTGTTTTTAGGTCCCGTAAGTGTTTGGGAGGTGGATGCCCCTAGATTTGGATTTTGGAGTTGTGGTCAATGAAGTTTAGATTTTATCATTTCAGCGATGTCCCAGTGGGGGAGTGTGCATACCTCATAGAGTTGTGAGGCCTGGTAGCTGAGGTAGGTATTCAACAGGATGGTGAGCATTTAAGGGGGGAGTGCAGCCCACCTGTGAGTTGAGTTGCTGGTTTTCCCTCTGCTGGACCATTTTTAGGCAGTTTATAATTTTAATATTTATGGCCTCTGCCCTTGGTGTGGTCTCTGCAGGCCAGAGGTCATGCCTGTGGGTTGGTGGGTTATAAATTAGGTCTTTTGGTGCCATTGGGGGTCGGTTCCCACACTGGGGTCAGCAGGAGGTCAGGGAGGAGCAGGGCTGATTGCCTGCTCCTGCTCTGTGTCTCTGAATCCAGTTTTGGGCTCAAGTTGCAGTGGTGGTATAGTGGCGACGGCCGGGATTCGAACCCATAGCCCCATCTGTGCCATTCAGTTGGGAGGGCAGACCGGTCCGCCTCTTAATGGGGGAGCCATCAGAGAGTGGAGATATCAGTGCCTGAGCTAGGGAATCTGATGGGATTAGCCACACTACCCCCTGATCCTGAACCACCATGTGTGCCCTGGGAGATCAGGGAGAATGGAGCAGGAACGTTGAAGAATGGCAAGCCTGATGAGTTGGCAGGTGGGGATGTCCAACCCGGTACTTTTAGGGGGCAGTCACCTGAATTGGTCCATCATCGGAGGGAAGGTCAGTTTGAGCCCCGATGTGCGAGGGTTCCCTCTGCTTGCCCTCTCAAGCCTTTAGGAGGCAGAAGAGAGATTCGAGCGATGCAGAGGGAGCCGTAAAAGAATAGTGCTGCCATACTGAAGGTCCAGGCCTCTCAAGCTGCCGCTGCTTATCCCGTTATGTGGCCAACCGCCCAGGGATTGAGGGTGAAGGGGTGGAGGGTCTTCACGACCACACAGAACTACCAATGAACTGTCCTAACTCCTTTGTGGGCACCTGAGCCCATAGATTAATTCTGTAAATGTGTTTGGACTGGCCAGCATTCTGTTATTAAATGGAATTCCTGTTCCAGCAAATCCTGCATGTGGACATTCAGTTTGTTAATGTTGCTACTACTAACATCCTTTTAATCCTACAGCCCTGCACCCACCATATCCCCCCCCAGAACAGGGTTGTCAGTTTTCAATCGGCATGGTTGTTTTTCCCACTGACTTGCTGGTTGCCGGTGGAACAATAAATCCTGCCATTTTTTTTAATGACAGTGACATTTGCACTGTTTCTGCACCTGTGTGCCGTGACATGCAAGCGCACTGTGATATGACAGTGACTTGCAGTGAGAGAGCAGGTGAGGGGAGCAACAAGGTGACTAATCAGTGTGAGGTGCGGGCATTTAATTAAACAGAAGACAAGTTTATTTGACATTGTCATTAGGTGCCCCTTGTGTGAGAGTGTCGGTGAGTGGCCCGGAGAGCGGTCAGAGTGGGAGTCGCAGTGCGTTGAATGAAACCTAAACTAATGCTTCTCACGTTTGACTTGACAACTACTGACAAGTTGACAGTCTGTGTGTGAGTGTGACAGACTCTGTCTAGCCACAGCAGGAGAGCAGGTGGGAGACAGTCTGTGGTGGTGGTGGTAGGGGGCGGGGAGGGGGGACAGGTTGCCATTTTTTTTTTTTTGTATTTCCGAGGTGGCAACCCTACCCTGGAGAGGAAGAACCAGTGTATAATGAAGCCATCTGGACTGGTAAGCACTATTTTTCTTATGGGACTGTGCTTGTTTCTGCTGTTGTGCCTCCCCCCCCAGCATCTACCATCAAGATACCTCTAGACAGTGGGAAGGGGGTTCACACTATGAACATGAGAAAGTGTGGCCCCCCCATCATATTTTTACTTGCATCATTGTATTTCTGGAATGGCTATGAACCAGTGAGTGAATACAAATCACTAACATTCCAGAACTATAACGAGGTGAGCAGTGGCCAGTGGCCTGGGGGAAGGAGGCTGAACACAAGGAAATCATGTGATGAAACAACCACAGAAAATCTGAAACTCGCCTAAAAGCACAATGTTCAGAATGGGCCAAAGTGCCAAGAAAAGCATTTGAAGCATTTATTGAAAAATGCAACACCTTTTTTCCTAAATGCTCTGCCAGCAAACCACCCTGATAGGAAGCTGCACACACATAGAAAGCAGCTGATGTTTTGTCTGGGTGTCAGTCTTTGGTTCCTGATGCTCACTCTCCTTTTCCTGGGTAAATGGGTTACTGCAGGGGCTTCCAGCATTTTTACAGCCCAAGTAGCCCTCCTCCGCCCTCTCTGTGCAGCAGACTTTGACATTGTAAACCTTTCTATTGGTCCACTCTGCACCTTGGCACCCCCCTTCCCCCAGGTAGACTACTTCCCCTGTCTCTCTTCAGATTCTGCTGCTAGACCCCTTCCCATAGTACGCCAGCTGTCTTCCCCCTTACCAGTAGGTTTATTCTTCCATCTCTTCCACAATACCGTATGCACATGAGCCTCATATTCAAAAAGTTAACTGTGTTAGAACTGCTGTAACTGTGAACAGCACTGACGGTTGGGCAAGGGCCATATTCAGAGCCCCCCCTCATGTGCCATGTTAATCTGACAGCGCAAACATGCAGGATATACCACTGTGCCTGTGCAAATGAGAGCTTCCCCCCTATGCATTGGGCCCGGTATATTAAATAATTTCAGCAGCACTGAACAGCCATAGCAGCACTTTTTCACACTGACCAGACCCTGCCCTTGATATGGCGTACTGGCTGCCCCCCCACTGCCATTCCTTGTCAGTGAATCATAATCCCTGGTACTCTAGTGCCCCTCCTCAATTGCCAGGCCACATCAAAGAAACATATTCCCTAGTAGTCTAGAGGACCCATACAGTCATAGAGACAGAATTTCTCCACAGAAAAGGAGTGCTTTTCCCACCAATCTCCCCAGATGTTCCCTGTCTAGGCCATCTCTGCAGACCCTAACTGGTCTTCAGTGATCCTCCCTTCTCCCTTCTTGTTTAATAATAATAATAATACTCTATGTCCCTATCCTGTCCCACACATTCTTGAGGCCCCCCTTTGTTTTTGCCTCCACCATCTGCTGGCAGTCTGTTTTAGGCATCTACCACCCTTTCAGGGAAGTAGTACTTCCTTATATCCCTCGCAGTCATCCTCCCCAGATTCATCACATGCCGTCTGGTCCTGGTGCTCTTTCTCATTTGAAAGAGACTCCCCTCCTGCACCCTGTTTACCCCCTTTTGAGGTACAAAATGAGTCTCAACGAGAGAGGCTCTCATCTGGGTCCTTGTCATATAAACATATCGCTGGTAGTCAAGAGAACCCCACCCCACCAATTGCCTGGTTCCTGCAGCAATATGCACATACCTTGGTGTCCAGCGGCCCCCCCTCGCAAGCAGTAGCCACATACTCCTCCATACCCTGCTCTGCACTCCTCACCCCAGACACCGTTCCGTTATCACGGACAGTGATGGGCACAGCCCTCTGTTTGCCTCCTCAGTCGGCCTCCATCTGACTGTCAGTGACTGATCCGAGTACTAGACACAGTACTTGTAATCACTCACTGACAGAGGGTGGCTGGCCAAGGGGGTGAGTGAAGGGCTGTGCTGGTCACAGTCGGTGAGTACGGACCAGTGTCCAGGGATGGGTGAAGGGGGTCTGGAGGTGTGTGTCCGTGGCTACTGTTGGGGGGGGTGTACTAGACACCAGGGTATGTGCATATTGCTACAGGGACAGGGCTATCGGGTGGGGGGGTCCACTAGACTACCAGTTCCCCTCTCTTTTTAGCAGTATGTGTTGGTTCCCCACCCCTACCACAGTTAGTCAACATACATATGTTGCCCCCCCTCCACAAGATGCTGGGTAGCTAATGACCCACCCCCATGTGCTGGTTCCTCATTAAATATTGAATAAATGCAGCATCCTGTTTTCATCTGTACATGCCTGCCTTCACCACCACAATCTATTTACTAAAATAATCCTGTAGTAACACAGGCGTCGGCAGGCATATGCTGTGTACTTTGCAAAGTACAGTAAAAATCAGCAAAAACAAGAAAGTCAGAGCACACCCTGACACCCCCCCAAGGTAAATGTAATAACAAACATGTTGTGAAGTCATCTATAAAGGTAAGCCTTTTGAGGCAGATGCAGTTTAGAGTAGGGACCCAGCTGATGGGTGGTCTACTTCAGCGTTAGTAGCTAGATGACTTCACAGCATGGGCCTGACGTGAATACCAAGAGACCCTCACTCCTTTTGAAATAAAATTAGTAAGTTGCCAATCCAGGTTGAAAAAATGTTTATTATTACATTTACCTCGGGGGGGGGGTAGGGTGTGCTCTGACTTTCTTGTGTAACCCCCCTGCAAATGGGGGTTCCCAAAAGACTTCCAGGAGCTTGCTTGAATGCTCCAAGCCTGAATGGTGTTTGGCGTTTAAGCCATTTATCAGTGAGTGTTTTTAGAGCCTCTGGTACTGTCTCTTTAAGAGCTGTCTGCTTGCAGACATAATTAGTTGTATGGGGGACTGTGTGCTTCTCTGCTTGAGTACCACTCGAGCTGCTGCAATTCACTCCATTTTGCAGTCACTAGGTGCAAAGGAACCTATCTGAAAGATGTAACTGTTTGCCAGAAATCATTTAGAGTAATAATGAAAATACAGTTTGTCTAACCTGCTTTCTTTGCAGTCAGAAGAACTGTGTTTGCCTAGTTCCCCATTCTAGTTTTGAACTGCTGAACTGGACCAATCAGTGTGGGTTAAGGTAGCTCTAAAATGGTGCCTTGGACGAATCAGAACTTGGACTCGTAATCTGAGCCAGCCACAAGAGGATTGTAAGGGCAGTGACTCTGGGAGATGTAGTTTGGACTTCGGCGCCTTTTTGGACCAACAGGGGAAGTCTATTGTGGTGACAGCCAATCCAGCCAAGAACTGGGAGGAACTCAAAGGAAGTGCCCGGTTTTGTCTGCTGGAGTTTCAGTTGAGCTCTGGCAGTGAAGAGGGAAGGAGCCCTGTGTTTTTTCGTGTGTAGTTTTAGTCGGAAATGTGTGGTCCAGAGTTCCGTCTGCAGCTTGTGTAACTGCTTGTTAGGACTGAATCCGTCCTGTGAAGAGAATCAAAGGATATCTGAAGAGTAGAAACCAGGCTCACCCTGTAGAAGACTGGAGAAATTGCTGGATGCACTCGGTCTGTCAGGAACTGAATCTGCTGTGTGTTCTCCCGGGTATTGTGCAGTAATTGCGATCGGGATAGAGAAGCAGCCTGCCTGGTATAGTACTTTCTTTTTACCATATAAATGTGTGAGGAGGTTTGTGTAGCTCAAGTGAATCCTGCTGCCATTAAAGGACTTTTGCCTGTGACTGTTTACCATATAAATGTGTGAGGAGGCTTGTGTAGCTCAAGTGAATCCTGCTGCCATTAAAGGACTTTTGCCTGTTACTGTTTACCATATAAATGTGTGAGGAGGCTTGTGTAGCTCAAGTGAATCCTGCTGCCATTAAATGACTTCTGCCTGTTGCAGTTTGCCATATAAATGTGTGAGGAGTCTCTTGGAGCTCAAGAGTAGCCCTGCTGATGTTGAAGGACCCTATCTTGTTTGGAGGTCGTGAGTACTAATTCAGAGTCGCTCCCTGTTGAATTGCCACATTGAATCCAAATGGAATTACTGTACTGCTGACTGTTTAACTAATTTTTCTTTTCTCTGTGTGAAAGGGCCCCTACCAGCTGCCACGGTTTGGACTAGCCACTAGGGCTTGGGTACCCAGGGACAGTAACTGGTAGGGATAGAACATGCACAGAGCCATAAATAGATGAGTAAAGTGATAAGCTAATTAACCTGATTTCCCCCTGTCCTTGTTATATCCCCCTTAATAAATCAGAGCTGCTTGTTTCAGCAAAGTTATACTGCCTGAGGTATTTGTCTATGTTAAAGTATTGTACTGTGATTGTTGCACTGTATCTGCTTATTTTACAAGGGGTCCCAAAGCCTGAACCAGTCCTGGGGGTAAGTGTATACTGTGAAGGTAATTCTGATATACTGTGTGGGCCACTAGTGGGAAGAAAGGGGGGTTGCAGTGTCCCAGAGGGCTGTGACCAAGTTAGTTTAACTATTGCAAACCCTGACCTCTGAGTGGAGGCACCCGCCATCGGATCCAGGCCCCTCAATCTGTTAGTGGCAAATCAGGCAGGGGTAGTAGCCCCTGGGATAGCGCCATCTAGGGGTTACACTTGTTTTTGTTGATGTATGCCATATACATGTAACCCCTAGGTGGCACTATCCCAAGGGCTACTACCCCTGCCTGCTGGGCTAGTAGCAGGTAAGGGGCCTAGGTTTTGTGACGGGTGCCTCCACGCGGAGGTCAGTGTTGGTAGTGGTCAAGCTAACCAGGGCACAGCCCTCCGTGACACTGTAACCCCCTCTTTCCCTGCTAGTGGCCCAAACACTGCACAATAATTATGTTCACAATACCCCTGATAAACCTTGCAAGTACCCACACTGGTTGAACTTACTACCAGGGCTGGTTCCTCTGGCTCGACCCTGGGGACCCCCTGTAAAACAAGGTTATGCACAACAGTGGACAACAGTACAGTACTCTTAGCATAAACTGGAACCACAGTCAGGTTAAATGGTAGGCCCTCTCCTACCATACCCACATCGATGCACTCGCTTCTGTTACCAATATCCGACTTAGTATCCAGTACCGCCACAAAAACTGTCTCCCCCCCCGACGCACTCCAGCTGGCGGTTACATCCTCCATACTCTCCCTGGTGGACTATGGGCTACCTATCTATGGGGCTGCCAACATGACGGCCCTCAACAAAATCCGCCTCCTCCTAAATAAGGCTTGCAGGCTAATCATTGGGGCCCCTAAGCTCACTCATACCTGCCAACTCTATGACCTTGCAGTAATGTTGACCTCACGAACGCCTGTTATACCAAACGTGCCTCATTTCAAAAAACCTTACTAGACTTTCTCCCCGGGCTGACTCTCCGCCTCCTCCCAGCACAGCCCCTTGTCAGCACCGGACCTCCAGCAAAGCCACCTTCCTGGTTCCGTGTGCTAGGACTTCACTTGGACAGAGATCATTCTGCCATAGAGCCCCTTGGCTACAACACTCTTCCTCGGCCATCACTGATACTCCCCACCATCTCCACTTTCAAAATGCCCTCAAAAGCGAGCTATTCAGTAAGCGCTGCATGCTCCTGTGCCTAACGGATGCCAAACCCCTCTTTCTCTGACAATGCTCCTCTGGGCAGCTCCGCCCCCTCGCTTCCTTATTCCTAACAACTTCTCTACCCCATGATTCCTCTACCGACCTGTATCACAACTGACTTGAAGCTAATCACGCTGCACCCCTATGCTGCTTATACTTATCTTATTTGCTACCCAGCCCCATAATGGGTTACTCCCTGCTTCCTGTACTACTCCTGTCCCAGGCCCTACACTTAGTGTAATCTGATATCATGTCACCGTGTACTGCTCTATCGAGTTACCTGTACTGCGACGGCCTCATGCCGTACGTTCCTTGTAATCTGGCACAGTAGACCTGTTTGGCTGTAATCACACCTACATGACATACCGTTATGCTGCTAAACCCTTTTATTCTACTGTTGTCAATTATACCATATTTTGCTCTGTATCACACTACCAATGTTGCTGTTACCATGTGCCATTAATGCGTGTCTGTTTATACCCATGCGCTGCTCTGTATGTACCCTTCTTTCTGTATTACCTGTATTATCTGTTTTATTTGTATTATTCTGTATTTTCTACCATTGTTGACGAGGTACCTTTGGAAATGAGCCCTTGGCTCAAAGGTTGTAAACTGATTGCTTTATAAATAAAAATAAATAAATGCAAGAAAAAGTAAATCTGATTTTGTTCAGGGGACTTGAACAAGAGAGGGGCGTAATCAGGTTAATTAGTTTAAATGCTCTACAAATCAGGCAGTTATGCATGCATTCAGAGTCCCTAATCAGTCACACTCTCTGGGTATCCAGGTGAAGAAGAGATGGGCTAGCCAGGACCATTGACCGAGGTAGGCCAATGTCGCAGCTAGTTGGGGCCCTGTGATGAAATAAAACAACATGCACAATACACCCTATTTGTATTCCGGAGCTGGTGGGCTCAATTCGTGAAAGAAAAAGAAAAGCAAGACAATCAGGTGACACACTTAGATTAAACTGGTGTTGCAGGGAGCTACCCTGATGGTAACTTACGATACCCAGAACTGGACACAGGATGGACAGAAATTGAGACTGCAGGTGGCTGATCTGGAGAGCCAGGAGAAGCAGGGCCCACACGATTCGCCAAGGCGTCATTCCTGTTCAAGCGTGGAGCAGGGGGCTGATCCCCAGGCAGGTCTCTCGATGATGGCTTTTCTCTGTGCAGTGGGGTAATCTGGCAGGGCCCTCGTGGCAAGGCCCAACCGCAGGTAGGTAACCATGGATTCAGTCCGTTCTGGCTGGATACAGCTTCCAGCCGCCAGAACACAGTTCGCACAGTGGGGAGCCAAATCACGACCCCCTATCAACAAACAGCACATTTATATGCAAAGGATTTAACAATACCAGGCAAGCTGCACTCTGGTCACGATCGCAAAGTCTCTGCTCAGACCAGGAGCTCAGTGGTAGCTGGAGTTCCTGACAGGCCGATCACATTCAGAAAATGATTCGGTCTTCTACAGGTTGAGCCTGGTTACCTTCAATGGCTTACTTCAGTCTCACCACCTCAGATTTAGTCTGAAAACAATTTTCTGCTCCCTCTCAGGGTAGCAAGCAGGCTTGCAGGCCTCAACTCAGGCCTTCCTACAGTTCTCCTGCGTGAAACTACGCCGACGGCCGCTCGACTGTCTCGAGATCTTGCCCCTTCAGCTTCCAACTCAGATCTGCCCCAAACAACAGGCAGCTTGGGGATTTCCCTCAGATCCAAAAGGTTCGGTTGGCTTATTCAGCTGTCAGCCAAAGCAAGAGCTCCCCCTTCAGTTGCAAAAAGGTGCCAACAGTCCAAAACTACAATTCCCAAGTTTTTACTCCACACAGCCCCTGTAAGCAGGCTTCATTTTAGAGTTCCAAAGTACTGATTGGCCCAATTCAGCAGTTCAGGGTCAAGATGGTGGAGATAATGAGAACAGTCCTCGCTGCAAAGAAACCAGGTTAGAACAAACTATAATACCTTCACTGCACTAACAAATGGTCAGCAAACAGTTACATCTTTAAACAGGGCTCCCTCTGTGCAATTAGCGATGGCAGAAACGGAGTGATTATCTGGCAGTCCGGGCGGGACTCGAGCAGGACAACACTCAGCCCCCCTTCCAGATTAACTATTACTGCAAACTAGGCAGCTCTTAAAGTGACAGTACATAGAGGTTACACAGGCACTCTTTGGCAATTACATTTAACGGTTACCACGCAGGACCCCAGCCTGGATGAGCATTTAGGCAAGCTCAAGGAAGACTTTTGGGAACCCCAATTTGCAGGGGGGTTACATGCAGTAGCACCACTCATTTAGAATCCCATTTATAGTTTGTGACTGAGCAAGGGTGAACAGTTAATATTGGATAAAGTTTATAAATGGAGAAGTATGGCTTTCTCATTTAACTAGCTCCCCACCAGTTACCTGCACATTAGCTGAGGACTACACCTTAATTAAGCCAACTTTAGGCTGATGCACCCTGTAAAGGTAAGCCATTTGAGGCAGGTGCAGTTTAGTGTAGGGACCCAGCTGATGGGTGGTCTATCTCAAGGTTGGTAGCTGGGTGACTTCACAGCATGGGCTTGACCTGATTACCAAGAGACCCCCACTCCTTTTGAAATCAAATTAGTAAATTGCCAATCCAGGCTGAAAAAATGTTTATTACTACATTCACCTTCGGGGGGGGGGGGGACATCTTGCGTTTACTAAATTCTGTTTTTTTTTTTCTTGTGTCCTCCTGCATTTGGTACACACCTGAGTCACCCCACCCCTGCCGATCCCTGTAGTTTTTTTTTTTTAAATTAAATGTACTTTTACTTTTTCTTCTGCTGTTCCTTATTTCTGGCCTCACCACCAGTACCCACATCACATATATGCCCTATCAGCTGAGTGAGTTTTTACCATGCCACTACACTTCCATCTTCACTTAGTTTAGTAGTGATGGTGGCATTGGGCCAGCCAGCGTGTGTAGATGAGTATGTACGACTGCAGTAGGTGATTAATATTTAAAAACTGCAAGAAAATATGAGTTAGATTTGGGCAATATTCATTATAATGTGACTGATCCCCCTCCCCGCCCCGTATTCAAGAGCAATACTTCTCTGTGTGCCAGTGGTCCAGAAATCTCTTCCCTTGAATCTCTTCTACAGCCGCACTTGGATGCCGTCTGGTGGTGATTCTCAAACAAACCAAACATGAATGCTGAGAAAACTGCAAACATGACCTGCAGGTCTTAAACTAAGCTAGCAGCCCTAACTTCCCCTTCTCGAAGGAGTCCGGTCAAAAATACTACATTGCAGAACTAGAATCAGCCTACCCCCAATAAATCTCATACCAAAAATTAAGTTTCTACGTTACTTCGTTTTAAAGGTTTGAACTATTTTGTAACACTGATTTCACTCCCTGTTCAAAAATGCCAGTTCCAGTGAAAAGCCACTGATGATGTCACAACCAGAACTCGCAGACTAGTCCTCCCTATCAGCAACCTTATGGGATCTATTTCTTCAAAGTTATTGAAACTGTAACTGTAGTATTTATTTAAAAAACAAAAACTGACACAAGGTTGCCTGCAGTGCTTGCATTACCAGAATGTTCGGATGCATGGTACTATACTTTAGAATGCATCAGGAGGTGGTTTTGGAATGCAGCGCTGAACAAAGATCTAGACTGTCAAAGTGGTGCACAGTTTTAGAATGTTGGCGTGGGTATGTAATCTCAGCATGTGGCAGGGATGTCCATCTTACAGTGTGGTGGGACACTCAATCTCAGAATGCGACACGGACACACATTGAAGAACTTAGTGGGGATTGGCAGTTCTGGAATACAAGTAAGGATGTACACCGTTGCAATATGGCAGGACACACCATTTTATTTTGAATCTACTTGTCCTTTGGACTTTCCTGAATTGTATGCTTCTACCACATTTTAAAATTGTACTTCACATCCCCACCACAGTCCAAAATTGTGTGTCCCAGCCATATTCCAAAATAGCGCATCCTCGCCACATTCCGAAGTTGCACTTCCACACCACATTCCAAAGTTGTGTTACAGTGCCACATTCTGAAATTGTCACCATCACATTCCAAAATTGCCATTGCCACATTCTGAAACTGTGCATCATCACCACATTCCAAAACTGTGCATCACCGCCACATTCCAAAAGTTTATGTCACTGCCACATTCTGAAACTGTTACCGCCAAATTATGAAACTGAGCATCACTGCTGCATTCCAGAACTGTGCGTCATCACTGCATTCCGAAATTGTGCACCAAAACTGTGCATCACCATCATACTCCAAAATTGTGTGCCACCGACACATTCCGAGATTGTGCATCACTGCCACATTCCCAAGTTGTGCGTCACCACCACATTCTGAAGTCATGCGTCCCCACTGCGTTCTGAAATAGAGCTTCCCCACCGCATACTGAAGTCATGCGTCCCCACCCATTCCAAAGTCACACGTCCCTGTCGTATTTCGAAGTCACATGCCAGCGTGCATTCCGAAGTCACGCACCAGTGCCGCATTTATTCCACTTGCATGCCAGTGCCACATTCTGAAGTCGCACACCAACACCACTTTCTGAAATCACGCGCCAGTGCCACATTCCAAAATCGTGCACCAGCATCACATTCTAAAGTCATGCACCAGCACCACATTCCAAAGCCACATGCCATTGCCACGTTTTGAAGTCGCACACCTGCTCCACATTCTGAAGTCACGCACCAGCGCCGCATTCCGAAGTCACGCGCCAGCACTGCATGTATTCTGAAGTCATGACAGCAATGCATTCCAAGGTTGTGCACCAGAGCCGCATTCCGAAACTGTGTGCCAGCACATCATTCCGAAGTCGCGCATCCCCGCCGCATTCCAAAGCTGCGCATCCCTGCTGCATTCCAAAGTTGCACGCCAGTGCCACATTCTGAAGTCGTGCACCAGTGCCACATTCTGAAGTTGCGCGCCAGCAACGCATGTATTCCGAAGTAGCACCAGCAATGCATTCCGAGGTCATGTGCCAGTGTCACATTCCGAAATCGCGTGCCAGCACTGCATTCAGAGGTCGTGCATCCCAGCCACATTCTGAAGTCACGTGTCCCTGCCGCATTTTGAAGTTGTGCATCCCTGCTGCATTCCAAAGTCATGCGTCCCTGCCACATTCCGAAGTCGAGCGTCCCTGTTGCAATCCAAAGTCACATGCCAGCGCCGCATTCTGAAGTTGTGCGCCAGTGCCGTATTCTGAAGTCACGCACCAGCACTGCATGTATTCTGCAGTAGTGCCAGCGAAGCATTCTGAGGTTGTGCATCAGTGCCGCATTTCCAAAATCATGCACCAGCACCGCATTCCGAAGTCATGCACCCAAGCCACTTACTAAAGTCACGTGCCAGCGCCACATTCCGAAGTCACGCCAGCACCACATTCTGAAGTAGAGCGCCAGTGCTGCATTGTGAAGAGGACCCCAGTGCCATATTCTAAAACTATATGACACTGCCACATTAAGAATTTTAGCATCCCTGCCACTTTCCAAAACTGTGTCCCACCTACTTTCTGAGATTGTGTCATTGCTGCATTCCACAATTGCAGTCTGGTGACATTTCGAAATCTCATCCCTGCACTATTGTAAAAATTGCACATATTTTTGTCATTCTAAAGCCATGTTTGCTGCTGTATTCCAATCCTCCCCCATCACATTCTTAAGTACTGTACCTTGCATCTGCACGTTATGGAAATGCATGCCCGGACTCACCCATTGTCAGCTTTCCTTTTCCAGATGTTTAATACCACTGCAGTCTTACATAATGTGGGAGAAATAAGTCTTGTAAGGTAGTTTGCAAGAAGGACTAGGCTGTGAGTTCTGGTTGTGACATCACCAGTAGCTCTTTACTGAAACTGGCTTTTTGAACAGGCAGTAAATTTAGGGTTACAAAATGACTTATAATTTCTAATCAAAGTAACTTAGAGATCTCGTTTTTGGCATGTGGCTGACTGGGCATATGCTGATCCAAATTCTGAATTTACTAATGCTAGAAATTTTGGCTAGACTCCCTCTTTAAGAGCTGTGGTGGATTCCTCTTGGATCATGCCACGTCTTTATGTACCTTTGGGTATGGCTAGACCAGTCTAGAGTCTTTCAGTCCATATCGACTGCAGGACCTCTCCTCCTTAGAATTACCTGATGGCCTAATGAAAGCGCCTAATTTTTCCATATTGGTGACCCAGGTTCAGGAGTGAAGTTGTGAGCAGGTGCTCAGGCAGCCAGGCTAGGAGGAGAAGGAATGCTGCCGATGGCAGTGTGTCCCAGCCGTGGGAGGGAAAGCAGCACATTCCAGCACAGCAGCGACTCCTGCCAGTGGGAGGAGGAGCTTACTGGCAGGAACACACTGCATGCATCCATGGTGCACCCCCCTCACGCAGACTGTGTGCTGCCTTGGGTTGAGGACAAAAACATGGTGGAACACCTCCCCTCCCCTCCCTGGTGCAGAACAAATGTCCACCCCTTGCAGTCTCCACATTATCGACCATGGCACTGGCCTCCACCGGATATGGATCTCTTGAGGGATTACCGGAGAGGTTAGGGGAATCGAAGACTGTGCCATGGGGGGCAAGACAAGGACTGGGTAAGTACCTGGAGAAGGGGGGTGATGGGCTGGGGGCACACTGAATGAGGGCAGCTTGGCAAGGGATTATGCACTTAAAAAAGTCTCCTCCCTAAGCTTCATACCCTCCACTCTAATAAGGCTGGTCTCCCTACTGCTATCAGATGTGAGATCTTCCAAACAGTTACCCCCCCATCTTCGACTAGGGCAACATTATCTTCAGGGCAGCCCCTAGGTTCACACTAGCCAAGCTGAAACCCCTCCATCACACTTTATTTTTTAACTTTTGTACTTTTATTTTTTTTTTAATTCAAGCATACAGTTCGAAATCACAAGAAGTGAGATTACATGCATGAATTAGATCTTCATGAGGGCACCACACCTCTTAAACTCATTTTGGCTATCTATTGCTTTTTGATACATTCTTGGAGGGTACTAACAAACAGTACTTTAAACTGAATAACTTACAATAAGCTGTATAAGAGCCCATGAGCTGCATGGTTATAGATCATCATAGTCCATGAATTGCCCAGGTAATCCATACTTAAAGTAGGGCAGAACTGTACCATACTTATCCACAGTATATGCATGTACTGCATTCTTTACAGTTAATAGAGACTACTGCTAAAAACAGAAATCTGAGCATTGTAAACAACATGTATAGGCGCTATTCAACATTAATGATCCATAGTTCAAGTATTTAAAGCTGTATAATAATAGGTAACTTGTTTATCCAAAACCAATATCTGCAAACGTCAGGGCCAAATGGCCAAGCAAATCTGATTTATTTTTTGGACACTTTTTGAATATTTTTACTAAAGTTCAGCTTCTTACAAGGCAATGAAGATGGCTATAGGCTTATCTAGTCCAGTCTAGAAACCAGTAAAAGCAAACAACCTTACGCGAGCATAGCCACATACCTCACCATCGAAAAGATATGAGGAAAAGAAAAGCTATCACATTATAATAGCCTTCAGGTGTCCTCTGCTTCATCAGACGATGTATCGCCCACATCTTCAGCACGGGACCTTGAAACAACATATTTGTGGCTCCACTTCAAGGCTTCACTAGGGTCATTGAACAAGTAAACCTTCCCTTCGTGTGCTGTCTTCAAACATGCTGGAAAAATCATCCCATGTGGAATGGAGGCCTCTCTTAACACAGCTCTCACTCCGTTGAATCTTTTCCTTTTTTGTCTGGTCATAAAGCTGATGTCTGGAAGGAGTCGGATAGTCTGCCCGTTGTGTAGAAGTGGTCCCTGTCTACAAGCCATAGCCAGCAAAGAGTCCTGACTGCCTGGGCATCAGTAACCACCATTACCATTCATGGAGTGTCGGGATTATCAGGGCACCCCGTCCCTCTCTGCGTAATGTGGTAAGCTTTTGGGAAGTATTGTGCTTTAGAAGATGCCTCCGCTCCCAGTTGTTGTCCAAGCCAGTCTTGAATAAACAGAAGCAGGTGGTTCCCTTCACTGCATTCAGGCAACCCCAAGATACAAATGTTGTTAGGGGCCTGGATTTGATTATCCAGAGTTTCAGTGCAGGACTCCTTGATAAGTGAGGAAACCACCCCCATCGCAGCATCGGCTCGCTTAGGTGATTCTGCTGAGGTAGTCTGGATAGTGTCCATTGAGGTCTCTAAGGTTCCCGCACAGTTGCTCAGTCCGTCAAATTTATCTGATAAATTTGCAACTGATTTAATCAGCCAATTGAGCTTGAAGCCGATAGCCTACAACGTTTCTTCCGCGGCTTCCTTGTCCTGAACGCGTGGCTGAGGCTGCACAAGCAGATTTAGTTTCAGCTCCGTGACCCTGTTGCTGATCTTGTCGAGGGTTTCCCATGTCGATCAGGATATGTTGAGAAATAGCACCCAATAGACGACAATTCGAAAAATCGAGTTATTTCCACAACTTTGCTTGATTTTGCTAAGTTTGTTTGCAGACCTTTATTAGTTAACCACCATCTTGCTCGGGCTCCACAATGCCCCCCTCTATCACACTTTCTGTTGCTTTCTCCGGAGCTGTCCCCCTCACATGCAGTGCTGTGATCTTTACCTTTCTCTGGTTTGGCCGTCTTTGAAGAATCTCTGTCCTTTGCACTCTGCCTGACTGATCTTCAGGAACTGGCCTAGCACTCTCCCTGACTGTGTAGTCTCCCTTCTCATACCTTCTTCATCCCTGGCCTAGTTTACTGCCTTAGACATTCTAAACTTCACTGCTTCCTTACTCCTAGATGCTGCTTGTCAGTTGGACATACTGCTTTCTCTTGAAGCCTCCCCTGCCCTCTATAACTTACTTTGTTTTCCTGGCTTCCCAGTCTTGCCTAGCTACGCCCCCCCCCCACTCGTTTGGCAATTTGGAGCCCACTTCCCATTTAAGTTGCCCCTGATTTCCTGTTTATCCTCCCCGTTTCCTGCTGGCTGGGCTGATTTAGGTATTGTTTTCACTACTAATACTAGTAATTATGTTGTGCTTGTTTTTTGCACACTTCTGCACTGGTTATTTACTTATACACTGTTCCTTATGGATGACCCCCCTCTCCCCCAATATGCACATAGTAACAAGCTGTTTATAGCTCAGTGTGCTTTTCCTGGCCAAAACTTTTACATAAACAGATGTTTGAATACGCATTGCTCTGCGCACTGGGGACACCTAGTGGTGTGAAGTGGTGATGTACAGCATTGGCAAAGGCAACACATCTCTTTCAGGGGTGAGAATCTCTGAAAAGCATAATAAAAGTAAGTACACCTGCTGAGCCACAATAAGTAATTACCGGTGCCACCAGCAAGCAAGGGCAGACATATACCATATTATATGGTCCTGTACACTACACACAAAATTCTGGGACAAAGAATATTTGTGACTGCTTCTGAATTACATTGTCT
Organism: Neoceratodus forsteri; assembly: GCA_016271365.2. Taxonomy (NCBI): domain Eukaryota; kingdom Metazoa; phylum Chordata; order Ceratodontiformes; family Ceratodontidae; genus Neoceratodus; species Neoceratodus forsteri. Next base: position 18,812,093 of record JADMNL010000039.1, on the reverse strand, counting down.
ATTGCTTTGCCTGTTAAACACTGTTTTATTTACATTCCTGTCACAGGTCTAAATGGGTAAACTGCTCATCTGCTTACAACTATAAAAAATAAATTAACAAATAAATATCCAAGACATGTGAAACAGTTATGAAAACAGAGTTACTCCACATGGCTGGAAGACTTCTACAGTGGAGCCCACTTAAACGAATACCTGATAATAGACCTAGTAAATAAATACTTTTACTGTTCAAAGATTCCTTTGTGTCTCCTAGGTGTAAGGATACTCATTTAAATTACTGCCTGATAAAGGAATAAACCTATTTAAAGAATTGAAGAGCTATGTCTAGAAAGGTGAAATTATAATTGTTTTTAGAGCTGTTAAAAGAGTAACTCTGTCACACGAATAATGTTGCTGTTGACTCTGTTTTTGCCAATGCAGTTGTTTTCAGAAATCCTCCTACACGAATATCTGATAAAAGTATTGCCCTGATGAAGGAATGAATACTGCTGTAATTTGGGCTAAGCGTTTAACAGGGCTACACCGTCTTGTCAAAGTGGAGGCTGGAGCCGGGGGTGCGAATGATGGAGGACGAGAGTCCTAGTATAGGGGCCTCTAGCTGCAAATGAGATACCACACACATCCTTTGCCACAGAGCAGCCAGAACTGTTCCATCAGATATGGGAGCCATTATTTGATGTCTATGTATGCCAGATCTCAAATCTTGGTAAATGTAACCCTCCACTGGTAACTGATGAACAATAAAATGGGCATTTGTAACTGCATCCTGAGCCATGGGGAAGCAATAGATACACAAAGAAGGAAAGTAACACAGCACAACCTGAAGTTACAGTTTTAGCTTTTTTTTTTAGGTAACTCCCCTGTCGGGAGCTTACCTGTTTGCCCCCCTCGGGGCTTCCCCACTTCTCTCACTTTCCCCTGTTCCTGGTCCCCGTCAAGCCCGAGCCCCAAATGGTCCCATTTGCCTCTGAATCCTCCCTCTGGCCCCTGCATCATTCTTCTGCTCAATTTTAGGGCCGGAGAAGCTGAACTGCGGAGCTGCCGCTCTGTTTTGCACTTTGGTGCAGACCCGACGTTCCATGCATGCGCAGGAACGCATTTGGATTGTGACCATTCCAATGGCTGATCGGATGCCTCTTCAGTGGTTCTGGTCCCATAATTAAGCTAAACAGGGACCAGAGACCCGGAGGAGTTGGTGGGGAAGCCAAAAAATGTTTTATTAAAGGCCCGCCAATGAGTGCACTTGATCAGGGGCATATTTAACTATTCATGAGGGCTTGTGAATACTAATGAGATAAGCCTATCTAGCACCTGGTGGGTATGGAAAATGGCGCTAGCAACAGGCAGGGAAAGGAATGAAAATGTTAAAGGGCTGGGAAGGTGTACAAGGGCAAAGGGGATGCTACAATTCTGTGGGGGCATGCTTTAATAAAAGTGTGTATTTCAGCTGCAGCAGGATGTGAAAGTGGGACATTATGTGCAGGGCTGCAGCTATGAATTTTGGGGCCACGGACAAGTCACTTGAAATGGGCCCACGTTTCCCAAACCTGCTAATGCCAGGGGCAATGCCAGCTCCTCAGGTGGGCCCCTCCTGAGCTCAGGGGCCCCGGACAACTTCCCCACTCCCCCCCATTACTGTGGCCCTGATTATGTGGACTGCCATGAGACTGTGTGGGCTGCTTGAGGACACTTTAAAATGGCTGCAACGATGGGAAAAGGGCTGAATGAAAATGCGAAAGTGTGCAGTCGTTTTACAGGGCACAGGGACTGCACCAATTCTGTGGGGGCTATTATGAAAGATAAATGTTTATTCTGGCTGCACAAGGGCTTGGAAGTTGGGGCTTTTGAGGACTGCAGTTAATCTGTTTACTGTGGCAGCCCTGATTGCAACAAGGTGACCATCTTTACCAACTGGAATACTAGGATTTGCCAGGAGGACTTGTGGGACTGTTGAAAAGACTTTTGGGGGAAAAAGCTGGGTAAAGTTTAGGCGCCTTTTTCTACAACCAATTAGGCATTGTGGGAGCCTCATACATATTAATTTTTGGAAAGGACCGTGAATGCAGGCAATGGGGAGTTGCCAGAGAGCTCCTAAAACCCAAGGGGACTGTCTGGTTCTGAATCAGTTCGGTGGGAGCCCCTGCAGAGGGAGGTGGGGCTCCAGCCCCTATGCAGAAGATGGGTCTGCAAGGCTGGGAAAGGGCCTGCCTGGGGGTTGCCAGCCTCTTGTCCCCCAGGGCCTGGGTATGCCTTGCCTCATGCTGGAGGAATGTGGTTTTGCAGCTCTGCTGAGAGAGAGAGAAAGAAAGAGAGCGGCAGGGTTCTGCAAAAGGCTGTTGTGGGAAAGGATATACACCACAGCAGTGAAGGTTTCTTTTTTTTTTTTCCTCCTTGCTCCTCCGGCCAGCACCTCCTTCAGGCCCCTCAAGGACCTACCCTGGACTGCCTGCCATCCCCCCGACCTGCCACAACCCCAGATCGCAGCCCCTGAAGTAGCCCAGCGCACCCTATGCCCGGGTGGGTCCCCTCCTCTGAGAGGAAGGCGGCAGCCCAGGGGCAACCAGCGCACTGTGGCGTCGATTCCAGGTGCTGCTGGGGCGGGAGGCCGTGGGGCCGTGACGGTAGCCAGGCAGCCCGGGAGCTGTCATCTGGCCAGCCAGAGAGCCGAATTTCCAGTTTTCTCCCCAGAGAGTGACGTCCCCAACGTCCTGGCAAGTGCCGACGTCTGTCACTCCCCCAGCTACTTGAGCCCTGACATTCTGCTGTGCTCCCGGCCTCCGCCAGAGGCCAGCAGGTGCCCGCTCACATCCCCACCCTCCCCCGTGGAGAAGGTGAGCTGTCTACGGACGCTCCAACCATCTCTCCCCGGCCGACTCTCAGACGACCCGAGTCCGTTCCCGAACCCGGACGCCAGCGCCGCATAGCGAAATCCAACCGCTGCGCCGATGAGCCGGCGCAGTGAAGGTTTCTAACAGAGGTTCTGGAGAGAAATGGCAATCTATTTCTGCATCTAAATGGTGAGAAGCCAGGATGGAAGGAAAAGGATCAAGGTTCAAGTGAGGGAAAAAGGTTCTATGTGTACTCTGGGTGGACTCAACGTCACAATGACAGGGGAGGACATTGGTCTAAGGTAACGGAAATGACTGGTTCTGTTTTTTGAAAAATAGACCTGGTAGTGGAACACTTGGTGTGGAAGTCTCCCTATACGAAGAGGCTTGGCCAGTAAAACCAAGTAGTCTGAAAAGGAGAAAAGGTTCTGCAAGAAGAACTCTTCTGGTTAGTCTGAGTTCGTGAGCACCTGCACGGTGGAGGAAGTATTTTCAGAGTCAAGGGACTGGCTGAGAAAAGAGGTTTTTGAATTTGCCCAATGTCTCACTGAGACCATGTGCTCAGTGGGAAGCTAGAGACTGAGTACCGATTGAAAAAGGTCACGGTTGCTGGCGCGGTGGTGTAGAGGGCTGAGGCGCTGGTGCCTTACCTCTTACCATGCCGATGACCCATGGTCAGGAATGACCTTGGGTGTCAGTGGGTCGGCCGGGGAGAGGAGGATCCAGGAAGGGTGGGAGGGGCTCCTGGTGGTGGCTGGGGGCTGGTGCAAGCTTGGGGGCACAAAATGCGGGTCAGTGAAGGCTGACGTCAGATATGCTGCACATGTGGAAGCGTCCTTGACGTCATTGCATGCATGCACCATGGGGGGATCATGAAAAGGGAAACACTAATCCTCCAGCGCACAATGTGAAGGTTGGCCCTGCGGCACCACAGTGGATGCATTCAAGTCCGCTCCTCCTGAGCCCAGTCCCTCAGGTCTTCCGCAGTGTGGTGGGTAAGTACCCACTGTGATGCGGCCTGGGGTGGGCAGGGTGCAAGGGATCAGGGCTCTGACTGCAGCAAGTGCAGGGCCGAGGAGTCCACAGGATGGGGGGAACCATAGGCACAACCCCCAGCCGAGGAGGTATAAAGAAATAAAAAAAAAGAAAAGGGCCACTGCTGCCATGATGGTAGTGTGGCTGAAGGGTGTTTAAACCTCAAAGACTAAAAATTACCCAGCTGAGCCAAGCTAAAGAGACACAGAATTCTGCTCAATATTTCAACCTGGAGCTAGGTAGGGAACCAGCCAACCCCTGCCAAGTGGGACCAACTGGACCACAGGACGCCACGTGCACAAGCCCAAGTGCTAGGGCAATCTGACCCATTGGGGAGCCAAATCATGGGGTTACTTCTGGGTCTGGGCTTCTTGTGGTTTTGGAAGCCTTGCATTGCACTGTGCATCGGACCTGGAAACAGGCTGAAGGGGACAAGCTGCAAGACCTTCATTCAAGTGGAAGACCCAAGCTGCAGAGTGCTACTCCACATCTCCAGTCTCTTCAGTTCAAATCTCTGAATTCTGCGGTTCTAACTTCCCCCAGAGGCACAGTCACCATGCCACCAGAGACTGGTCAAGTGTAACTGTGAATAACTGCAGGAATTGCCCTGCACCTGGGGGATGTACATAGTTGTTTTCAAGTTATGCCCCGTGGCATAGTGAGTCTTACAGAAATCAAAGAGAAAGGTAAAAGCTAATTTAATTTAACTGCACCAACACCAGTCGCCCAGCTGAACCACAGGCCTGCAACGAATACTTGGGTACCCGGTCAGAGGGCAAAGAGGGTTAACTGGTACCATTTGGGGTTTGTGACAATGTCATACCTGCAGCAGTTTGCTAGATAGAGGGTTGGTGCTCCAAGTATCAAAATAGGGACTGAATTCAAAAAGGAAATGGTTGTTTGAAAATGCTACTGTCTGCATGTAACTTTACTAAATGTTTTGCTTAACCTCTAAGCCATTCCCAATCCTAGCCCTCCCCCTGTAAATAAATATGGTGTTAACTGTTTTGAAACACTTCTGACTCAAGAGCATATTTTATCTGGAGAGCATATTATTAGCACGAGTCAATACAAAGTGTTGAATTTGGGGGTTTTGGTTTTGGTAATCCATGTATTGGGGTGACTGTATGGGGAGGAGGGTTGGTACAGCACCCCAAGGGGTTGTACTGCTAATATCTAACCCACTAAAAATATACTCTGATGCCAGCCTGCCGGCGCAGCGGTTGGATTTCCGCTTGCGACGCCATCGACCCAGGTTCGGGAACGGACTCTGGTAGCTGGAGGGCCGGCTGGGGGAGGAGGATTGAGCGCCCAGCGGCTGCCTCCTCCTCCAGGGGTGGGTTGGGATGCAAATCCGCTGCAACACCGCCACCTGGGTGACCACAGGTGGAGGTGAGTGAGATGCGTGGCAGGGGCGGAGGCGTCGCCGGGAGCCGGAGCGTCAGGCACGTCATGATGTGCTCCGCCCCTAGGCTTCCCCAGCGTGTGGACATCCTGAGGGCAGGGAAGAAAACCAGGAAAATGACCCTGTCGGACTTCCAGTAGACGGAGCTCCTGGCCACGATCCCCAATGCCCCTACCGGCGTCAGCACCAGCATCCCCCAACAAAATTCAAGTCATGTTGGGGTGTAAAGGACCCCACCCCGTAGCCGCCTGGGGGGTATAGCCAAAGCTCCATGGGGGGGATGGACTGCGCTGGTCGCCGGATAGCAGGAGCGGGGACGAATCAGGCTGTTGGAGACTCCTGAAGGAGTGGAAGACCGGCGGAGAGGAGGGGAAAAAAAAATGTACTCTGGGTGGAGGCACCACGCTCTTTTATTTGTTCATCTTGGGAGAGAACCCCCGGTAACAGCAAAATGGGAACCCAGGCCCCTTAACCTGGTTAGTGGCCACCCAGGCAGGGGGGTAGTAGCCCTTTTGGAAGATGGTGCCAGGGCTACATTTAATCAGGCTGATTCTAGTCCCCCGCCTCTGTCAGCACAACTATCCCAACCTTGTCATAGACCTTCTCATAGACTTACTGGGTATCCACCAGTCAAGCTGATTCTAATCCCCCAGCTCACTCAATGTTACCACCCTAACCCTTTTCCAGACCTTCTCATGGACATACTAGTTACCTACCAATCAAGCTGATTCTAGTCCCCTGGCTCGCTCAGCATCGCCACCACAACCTTGTCACAGACCTTCTCGTGGACTTACTGGTTATCCACCAATCAAGCTGATTCTAATCCCCTGGTTCACTCAGTGTCACCACCCAAACCTTGTCACAGACCTTCTCGTGGACTTACTGGTTATCCACCAATAAACCTGATTCTAATCTCCCAGATCACTCAGCGTCACCACCCTAACCTTGTTCCAGACCTTCTCATAGACTTACTGGTTATCCACCACTCACTCAGGACCATGATGGCTGGGGGTGGACTGCCTTGTCTGTCATGTGTGTGCCTGCAGGGATACTGGCACATTGGTGAACCAGTTTTTTTTTTCTCCAGCTCCTGGTTTTCTCCTCAAGGGCACCAGTGTGATGATGCCTATATGTAAGCAATAATACCCAATGGGGCGGGCGGTATGGGCAATACTAGGCCGCCTAGGGGAAATGAGGCCAGATGCTGCAGACGGAGGGCATTATAGCCCCTGGAAGGCCTGGTATTGCCCGGTACCACCCACCCTGGAGGGTATTATTGCGCTTAGAAAATGGCAAACTGTATTAGGTATGTTTAAAAATGAATAATTCGCATGTTAAAAACTATGTGTTTTATTTATTTTGTAATGAAATAGTTTCTCCGCCTGCATTACAATGCTGGATTTTTTTTTTGAGGTAAGGACTTTTGTCCCAGTTGAGCCTCCATAGCTGATAGTTTTGGACTTGTTGTTATGGTTACCCCTCCCTACAGAGATACAAGGCTTAAATTTCGTTAAATGTTTTTGTTTTCTTGTTTTTTATTTATTTATTCATTTATTGTTTCTGTCTTTCACAACCTGTTGTTTCCGCTTATGTGTTGGAGTGAAAGACATAGCGGTGGGTGGCTGTACTATGCAACTACTGCGGGACGAAAGGATGGGAGGTGTACAATGAGGTTGACTGTGGCAGGATTTAAAAGAGATTAAGCCTTTCAAAAATGGGTAAACTTTGTGTATATACACAAAAGAAGAGTCAGCAGTGCCAAGTTCAGGAATAAATGCAAACAGTAATGAGAAGGCAACCGGCAGTGTTCAGTGCAAAAGTTCCAGAGCTCATCCAAAACTGTTGAACAAACCCACAGTGGGGTACTGCTTCCTAACATGTTTCACACAAAGTGCTTTTTCAAAGAATGGATGAGCTCTGGAAATTTTGCACTGGACACTGAGCTCTTTGTTTTTATGATGTCTTATGCCTTTTTAATTTTTGCTTCGTTTTTTACTTGAAAACTTTTGGATTTAATAAAAGCTTATAGAATCTAAGCCTGTCCACATGCTGCATCTGATTTTAACTCTCCAATGAGCCATGTTGAGCAACAACATCCCAATAAGTGCTGGTCTTTTTCTCATTGCTGTAAACTTTGTGTATAATATTGTCTTTTTGTTATGCAGTAATGAACTGTGTTGTTTTCTTACCAGGGTGCGTTGCTGGGATGCTCAAAGTACTACATCGGCCGGCTTTTGAGGGAACAGGAGCTGTGAGTACATCTGTCCCATTTTAAGACTGTGCTGTGGTTGGAAGCTTTGTTTTACTTTAAGAGTGTTTTTTTTTTTTTTAATTTGTTTGTCTATACAAGGTTTGAAGGAGATGACTTTTCTCATGGGGCTGCCTCGCTTGGGCATCCATTTTGCGAGCAGAAAAACATGGTGGTTAGTTGATTTTTAATTTTGAACTGGCACAAGGATACCAGTTTGCCTTTGTGCCATACATTTGACACTTGTGTTTGACAGGGCTCTATCGAGGAGTAGATGCATGGCGATGGAATCCTAGTAGCTAGTCAGGAACCTAGGATTTCCATTGCCATTTTCTAAATGCACATAGTGGCACACATGCATGCCATTGGTGTCTGGTAGATGCCCTTCAGTGGCACACATGCATGCCATTGGTGTCTGCTGGCTGCTCCTTCAGTGGGTTGCATACATTCGATTGGTATCTGGTGGCTGCCCCTTCAGTGACCCATGCATGTCATTGGTATCTGGTGGCTGCCCCTTCAGTGGGGTGAATGCATGCCATTGGTGTCTGATGGCAGCTCCTTCAGTGAGGCGCAGGCATGCCATTGGTGTCTGGTGGCTGCCTCTTCAGTGGCACGCATACATGCCGTCGGTGTGTGGAGGCTGCCTCTTCAGTGGCACGCTTTCATGTCATTGGTGTCTGTTGACTGCCCCTTCAGTGGCATGCATGCACGTCATTAGTGTCTGGTGGCTGCCTGTTCAGTGGCATGCATACATGCCATCGGTGTCTGCTGGCTGTTCCTTTAGTGGGGCGCATACAAGCCATTGGTGTCTGGTGGCTGCCATTTCAGTGGCACAAAGCATGATATCGGTGTCTGGTGGTTGCCTCTTCAGTGACATGCATACATGCTATCAGTGTCTGGTGGCTGCTCCTTCAGTGGCACGCATACATGCCATTGGTGTTTGGCTGCCTATTCAGTGGCACACATATATGTCATCAGTGTCTGGTGGCTGCCTCTTCAGTGGCATGCATACATGCCATTGGTGTCTGGCTGCTCCTTCAGTGGTACACATACATGCCATCAGTATCTGGTTGCTGCCTCTTCAGTGGCGTGCATACTTGCCATCAGTGTCTGGTGGCTGCCCCTTCAGTGGCATGCATGCACGTCATTGGTGTTTGGTGGCTGCCCCTTCAGTGGCATGCATCATGGCATCAGTGTCTGGTGGCTGCTCCTTCAGTGGCATGCATACATGCCATCAGTGTCTGGTGGCTGCCTCTTTGGTGGCACACACACGTGCCATCAGTGTCTGGTGGCTGCCCCTTCAGTGACACTCAGCATGCATTTAGTGTCTGGTGGCTGTTCCTTCAGTGACACACATGGATGCCATCAGTGTCTGGTGGCTGCCCCTTTAGCGACATGCATATATGCCATTGGTGCCTGGTGGCTGCTCCTTCAGTGGCACGCATATATGCCATTGGTGTCTGGTGGATGCTCCTTCAGAGGTACGCATACATGACATTGGTGTTTGGTGGCTGACCCTTCCCTTATGCTTTGATCCCACTGTGCTGCCTCCTGCCACCACCAGGTTGCAGAAAAAGCAGCAGAAGACTGTGTCCCCCTCTTTGTAGGAGGTGAGTTGTTCCTGGGATGCTTGATCCTCCCTTCCCAGGCTGGTCTCCAAGTGACCGGAGTCTAGTCTTGAACCTAGGTTGCCGGCATAGTGAATGATAGTGCTACTGCTGTGCTAATGGGTCAGCACCCTTTTGTTTGTTTTTTAATGTAAACTGGAGATTGAGATGCAATGCGACTAATGCAAACAGCTCCAATAAAATAAACAGAAGTCACATAATGATGCATGAGAGGTAATAAGATATATGGAGGAAAGAACAAAAGGGGCATATAGTGTATGGAGAGAAATGCAGTAGGATTGTCTGTGCCGGCCCTATTGATCCCGGGGCCCTATGCAAACCTCCTTGCCAGGGCCCCACATCAGGAATGAGACAGCAAGCAATATCCTCTGCAGAGACCTCCCCATATCTTCAGTTTTAGGTGGTTATGCACTATTTTTGCACACTCTTTAAATGAGAAATTAGGAATACGATTTCCAAGAGATTGGAAGATATACTCGTCAATGATAAATTCTGGAGACATTTGGACAGGGACATGGAGGAAATAGGGTAAACTGGACAACTTAAACTTTTTTGGAAACCCCTCTGCTTCTGAGGCCCTGTGCTGATGCAGTGTTCGCTCTCTGCTAAGGCCAGTTCTCAGGACTGTAAATACATGTCAACAGAAGCACTAAAGGGTAATTCATGAATGAAGCTGTACAATGTTAAAATGCGTTCCAAGTCGGTGTTTGTATGTCACTCTGGAGTCTTTTCCATAAAAAGATAACATCATTTTTGTTTGTAATTCAGAATTTTTTTAATTCACAGTTATAAGTCACAACACAGAATGTCAGTGGAAGATCTATATAAAATCAAGCAGGAAGCATACTTGTCACGGGCAGTCAATTCTAAAAGGGCTGAAAATAAAACATGTTAACAGTCCATGCCACACAAAGATGATATAGAAATAAACAAAACGGGGGAAGGGGGCGCGCTACAGAGCCACCTTCCTGGTTGGATGATATCACCTGCGCTAGCTCTGACATATCTGGCCACACTTTTTGGAAAATTTTAAGAATTAAAGTGACTTTCTGCAAACAAGCTTGGTACCATTATTTACCTAACGTCGAGCTGATTAATTTGATACTGGACAAAGAATGGGCTGCCCGAAGGCACAGCAGCAAACTTCAACGAAGGGGCAGCCACCTGCAGTGCACCAGGCCGGGGAACCCTCGGGCAGCACAGTGCCTAACAGCACTCCAGGATCCATGGAGCCGCCATGGAAAACCATGCTGGAGTCCATGCGGGCCATGGACTCCAAAATAAGAAAAAAACTTACAAAAACTGGAGTCACATGACTCAGCAATTAAGACTCTAACTGGTTCTGTGTCCAACAGGGAAAGGAGGATAACGATGACTATGTCAGCAGTAGTGGACTTAATAAAGGAAAATGGGCAGCTCCGGGGCTGACTGGAGGCCCTTGAAAATGAGCAGTGCTCAGTCAATGTTCATGTTGTCGGTGTTCCGGAGGGCACTGAGGAGACTACCTTGCTTTTATATCTGAAGATTTGGCTGACAGAACAACTTACAGTACCGGAGGACTTCGAGTGGACTAACTTAAAAAAAAAGCTTATAGAGTCAACCCCAGGGTCTGCCCGCAGAATTCCTCACAGCCACGGACTATCCTGATGAGAACTATGGGGTCAGAGTTAAGAGACATTCTCATTGCTGTGGCCCATGCAGTGTACCAAATGGAAATTGCAGGCTCAGATGTAAAACTCTACCCTGACTTATCCTTCCAGACCCGGGACAGAAGTAAGCATTTCTTATAATAATTCATTCTTTCCTGTTACTGGCCAGGCTCCGCATTGTTTATGGCAGGAAGACCTGGCAGTTCACAGACCTGCAGGATGCAGGTCAATGGTTACAAATAGTCGAGGTGGAATTTGTGGCTCGAGCATGAGGGTGTGGAATCTGCCTCCAACGAAAACTGAGGGGCAGGGCTTTCCTCTAATACGATTGGAGTCTATACTTGTACTTTCTGTCAGAATTGTTATAGTTTGGGGAGGTTCAGAAGGTGTGACTAATACCTTCTGGGATGGGTGTTAGTGTTGGGGCAGGTTTGAGAATCAGGGGAATTGGTTGTCTCCCTTTGGGGTTCTGAATTCATGCTGGTAGCATGACTAAGGACATGTATTGGCCATTTTAGATTCCCCTTATGTTAACTGGAGCCCTGCACACTTAGGCAGAGGGCAGGAATGAGCAGGTTCGGGGGGGGGGTACCCTGTCTCTGTTTGAATAGCTGGATGAATCCGCATTGGTTATTAGACAGACAGTGGGCATTATTCATTAGACACCAAAGTTAATGCAGTTTTTTCACTTTGATGTTCTTACTAGTTAGAGTGGCTGGGGAGGACAGCGAGGTAGTAGTGGGTTCAATATTACTGGAGTCTCTTCCTAGTTCAGGGCAAGATTAAGTATGCTCCCACTCCCTACATGTATTCCCTACGTAAAGACCTATATAACCCCCTAGGTGGCGCTATCCCAAGGGCTACTACCCCTGTCTGCTTGGCTAGTAGCAGGTTAAGGGGCCTGAGTTCTGGAATGGGTGCCTCCACCCGGAGGTCAGGGTTGGTAGTGGTCAAGCTAACCTGGGCACAGCCATCCAGGACACTGTAACCCCCCTCTTTTCTTATTAGTTGCCGGAACAATACACAATAATCACTTTCACAATACCCCTGATACACAACACAAGTACCCACACTGTTTGCACTTACCACCAGGGCTTTCCTCTGGCCTGGCCCTGGGGACCCCCTGTAAAACAAGGTTATACACAGCAAATAATAGTAGTACAGTACTCTTGCAGAAACTGGAACCACAGGCAGGGTAAATGCAAAAAAGAGTCAGATCTGATTTATTTAAGGGACTTGAACAAGGGAGGCGTGTAATCAGGTTAATTTGCTTAAAGGCTCTATCGATCAAACAGTTATGCATGCACTTCGGGGTCCATAAACAGTCACACACTCTGGGTACCCAGATGGAGAATGGTGGGCTAGCCAGGAACATTGCAGCTGGTTGGGGCCCTGTGATGGAAGAAATAACATGCACAACACACACTATTTGTAATCCGGAGCCAGAGGGCTCAGTTCATGAAAAGAAAACAAAGACAATCAGATGACACACTTTTAGATTAGGCTGTTGTTGCAGGGAGCTACCCTGATGATTACTCACGATACCCAAGACTGGACACAGGCTGGACAAAAATTGAGACTGCAGGTGGTTGATCTGGAGTGCCAGGAGAAGCAGGGCCAACACAATTTGCTGAGGCGTCATTCCTGTTCAAGCGTGGAGCAGGGGGCTGATCTCCAGGCAGGTCTCTCCTAGGTGGCTTTCTCTGTGCAGCGGGTAGTCTGGCTGGGCCAGTGTGGCAAGGACCAGGCCAAATGGAGACAGATTTGGATACAGTCTGTTTTGGGCTGGGTACAGCTTCCAGCAAGCAGAACACAGTTCACACAGTGGGGAACCAAATCACGACCCACCTTCAATACACAGCACATTTACATGTAAGGAAATTCTACTGTACCAGGCAAATCGCTCTCCGGTCACGATCGCAAAGTCTCTGCACAAACCAGGGATTCAAAAGCTGTTGGAAATCCTGACAGGCCGATTGTAGTCAGCAAAATCTTCGGTATTTTTCAGGTATGAGCCTGGTAAAAAATCAGTGGCGTACTTCGTTCTCACAAACTTGGAATTAGTCCAAAATAATTCTCTTCTCTCCCTCTCAGGGACAGCAGGCAGGCATGCAGCCAAAACTCAGGCCTTTCCACAGAGACTGTATTGAGCTCTTGCTTTTTCAGCTCCCAACTTAGATCTGATCCAAATTGCAGCAAGCCTGGGAATTTCCCCAAGATCCAAAAGGTTTGGTTGGCTGATTCATCTGTCAGTCACAACAGGAGTTCCCCTTCAGGTGCAAAAAGGCGCCAATAGCCCAAAACTACAATGCCTACAGATTCTGACTCCAGACAGCTCCTGTAATCTGACTCCATTTTAGGTCCCACCAGTACTGATTGGTCCAATTCGCAGTCCAGGGCCAAAGTGGTGGGTATAAACAAAACAGTCCTTGCTGCAAAGAAGGCAGGCTAGACAAACTACATTATCATTATCACTCTAAATGATTTTCAGCAAATAGTAACATCTTTAAACAAAGCTCCCTCTCAGATTACTTATGACTGCAATCCAGGCAGCTCTTAAAGAGATAGTACACAGAGGCTATACAGGCACTCTGTGGCAATCACATTTAAACTGCTAAAACGCAGGACACCAGCCTGGTAGTGAGCATTTAGGCATGCTCAAGGAAGACTTTTTGGGAACCCCCATTTGTAGGGGGTTACACCCTTCCCTGCCTGGAGAGAACTTGGTGTCCATGTCAAGTCTGTACCATCATGCGTCAGTTAATATAAACTTATTATTTTGCTATACATATTCACTGCATTTCTCAATGCTTTGTCCATTCTGACAATACATTAGGCATATTTCACACAAGTCAGTTGAACATTACTATAATAAATCAGGTAATAATTTCTTGTACCTTGAACAATGCAAGAGGGGGCCGTTCCCTATCAGCTAACTTGGGGCTGGATGGGGCAGGGGCACATGGTGAGAGGGCAGAACAAGTAACCTGGAATTGGCACTTAGGCTCACTTTGTACAGTGAACTCTGAGAGACATAAACGCCTTTGTGAATCACATGGAGAGGCAAGTCTACAGGCCTCCCCGGAGAATCATAACTGAAATGCAATACTGGCTTGACAGCTCAGCCAATCTTTCTGGGGGGGAACAACCACAGTCTTTGTACTTTCAGTAACAGCCTTGGGGCTTTCATCACTTGTGAGGGGTGCCTCTGCCTGGATGGGAATGTCCAAACTTGGAGCACTGTCAGCTCCTTGCTCTGTAGGCTCTGTCTCTACAACACTTGACTCATTTTGTGAAGGCTCAGGCACAATCAAGCTTTGAGGCTCTGAAGAGGGGTGGTAAGCACTCTCATAGTGTTCTTCAAGTTCTGGTATGTCACCAGAAAGACTTATTCCAGCAGCCCCTCCCTCAGGCAAATCATACAGTTCCACAATACACAGAGGCTCAGCATCTTCAGACGTGATACTTTGCACTTCACTTTCTGGGAGCATTGGCTCCAAGGACAAAGCTGTGGGGTAAGGCAGTCCAGAAGGCCCAGATTCATCCCCACAATTAATCATGGGGTTACCTTGCAGCAGCTGACTCAGTTCATAATAGGGGTAATAAGCATAATCGCAGTTACTTTCGTCAGAAGTGGACTGACAGTCACTATCATTCTGGGCCTGCTGCGGAGGAAACCTAAATTCTGTGACCACTGGGGTAGGTTGACTCTGTCTCTTTCTTGCAGCAGCATGAGTCACTGGCCTAGGGAGCTCAATTTCTGGGGGTTCAGCCTCAATCATGACTTGGGCGATGGGGTCAAGTGGTTACGGTGCATGGTCTTGACAGCTTTGGAGTTGTTCTGTGGGCTACACCTTGTATTGCACAGGTAAATCATCTAACTTTCCAACTACCGATGGAAGATGGTACACAGATCAGCAATTTTGTGTTTACCATGCAGTCCCAAATTACGTAACAACACACAGTCTCCAGGTCGAAGCTCTTGAGCCTTTAATTTTTTATCATGCCTCTCTTCGTTGGCTAGATTTCTCTTGGCGGCCATTGTCTGGGCCAGTTGATAGGCATGGCTCAACTGAGCTTTCAGTTTTTGTACATATGGCAAGTAGGTTTCGGCCCGGACCCCATCTGGAGAGACCCAAAAACAGACATCAACAGGCAGCTGGGCCTCTCTCCCGAACATAAGGAGGTAGGTAGAGAACCCAGTAGAATAATTTTTCATGCAATTGTATGCATGTACCAAAGTGCTAATCTGCTGGCTCCGTTTATGCTTGACTTTTGGGTGGAGGGTGCCTAGCATGTCTAGCAGGGTGTGGTTAAAGCGTTCTGGTTGAGGATCCCCCTGCGGGTGATAAGGGGTGGTTCTTGACTTTCGCACCCCCCATAGAGAGAGCATTTCTTTGATTAGCTGACTCTCAAAGTCTCTGCCTTGATCAGAATGAATCTGCTGGGGGGCACCATAGTGGACAAAGACATTTTCCACTAGCACCCTGGCCACGGTAGATGCCTTTTGATCTTTGGTGGGGAAAGCGTGTTCATACCGTGTAAAATGATCCATAACTACTAACACATTGCTAATGTTCCACTGATCAGGTTCTAAACACAAGAAGTCTATGTAGACTAGTTCCACGGGGGTGTTGGTAGTAAGTAATATTAACAAGAGGGCAGCCCTCTGAGGCAGGGCTTTTCTTTGCAGGCAGCGACTACAAGTCTTTACATGGCGCTCAACATCGGCCCACATTTTGGGCCAGTAGAAGCGAGATCGTACCAGGTCAAGAGTTCTGTCAATACCGAGGTGCCCATGTGATTGTGGAGGACCTCAGTACCAAATCTTTAAAGGCCATGGGCAGGACCAATTGTTGCTTGTCTACTTTGCCACTATGATCTACTGTCTCTCCCAACAACTGGTGAGCAACTTCAATCTGGGGCCTTCTTTAAACATTAAAAGCAGTTAGCAAAAGTCAGTGGAGCATAACTTTAGACACATCTTTCCCTGCACGCAGGGCATCAAGTGCTGGCTGAACCATAGGATCTTGGGATTTAGCCCACTGAATGCTGTCATTTTCAAATTGAGGTAGTGCACTAATGTCTGGAGCAGAGTAGTGACAATAAGCAGCTGGTATGCAGGTGTCAGAAGGGCCCAAGCAATCTACTAAACAGTCCAACATGTCCGCAGACAACTGTTCATCTCTATCAAACTTTTGGCACAATGCTGGAATGTCAAGTTCAGACAGCCTGACCCAATCACGCTTGGAAGTGGGCCTTCGTAATAGGACGCCAGCATCAATATGGTTTAGGCTCGGTCTGTATTCGACCGCATAATAATAGGTTGATAATGCAGAAAGCCACTGGTGCCCAGTGGTGTCTAACTTAGCTGAAGTCTGTACATAGGTCAACAGGTTATTGTCAGTCATCACCAATATCTTTGCCCCATAGAGGTATTCATGAAACTGGTCAACGATGGTCCATTTTAGCGCAAGGAACTCCAACTTATCCACAGGGTAGTTTTGTTCGGACAGGGTCAAGCTCCTACTGGTGAAAGCTACTGGTCTCAGGCCATCCTCATGGTCTTGATACAGCACCGCTCCTAGACCCTGCAGACTAGCATCCGTATGCAGCACATAGGGTTTGGTGGGGTCAGTATAGGTGAGGATGGGGGCGTGGGTGAACTGGTATATGATCTCATAGAAGGCTGCTTCACAGTAGGACGTCCAGCAGAGTCTGAAGAGTTCACCTGGGCAGAAGTATACTTTTTCTGGTTCTTTAATGGCCCCTTTTTTGTATTTATGATTGGTAGGAGGGTAACCCTGGGTAAGGTTCAAGAGTGGGCGAATCACCTTGGAATAGTCTTTTATGAACCTGCGGTAGTAGCCACAGAACCCCAGGAAACGTTGCAGTTCTTTCAGATTATGGGGCTGGGGCCAAGTAGTCAGTGCTTCAACCTTACTGGGATCAGTCTCACTCCCTTTTGTAGATACTTTGTGCCCCACATACTTCACGGATGTTTGGAAAAACAGGCACTTGTCAATGGACAGCTTGAGGCCAAAGTCTTCCAGTCGGTCTAGGACTTTAAACAGTCAGTTCTCATGTTCCTCTAAGGTGCTCCCAAACACAATGACATCATCCAAGTACACCAGGCATTCCAGTAAATTCATATCTCCCACCGCACATTCCATCAGTCGCTGAAAGGTGGCCGGGGCACCCGAGATCCCCTGCGGCATCCTTAGAAACTCAAAGAACCCCAATGGACAGATGAAGGCTGTTTTCTCATGGTCTTCCAGGGCGATCGGGATCTGGTAGTATCTGCTGCGAAGATCCAACACCGAGAACCATTTGCTCCCATTCAAGCAGTCCAGGGCATCTTGTATATGAGGCATAGTGTATTGGTCTGGGATGGTCCGCTGGCTTAGGGTTCGATAATCAACACACATCCTCTCAGACTCATTCTTCTTACACACAACCACAATGGGAGAGGTGTATGGGCTCCTGGATTCTTGTATCACGCCAGCAGCAAGCATTTCCTGCAGGTTTCTTCTCACATCATCTACGTCAGCTGGGGCTAGGCATCGGGACCTCTGTCGAAATGGCCGTATATCGTGCAGGCGTATGTGACGCTTCATACCCTGGACACATCCCACATCCCACATCCTATTCCTTCAATGAAAACACTTCGTCTCTCTGGGCAAGTCTCTTGCTAATTCTAGCCTTCCATTCAGCTGGCAACGGGGAGTCATCAAAGTCAAACAAGTCTGGGGTCACTCTCTCCTTCTCACCAGGGTGCTTGTTGCTGGGCAATATCGCAGTGTCTGTGCAGTGTACTGTAGCTAGGGTGCACCCTCTCTTCACTCGGATCTCCTGATCTGACACATTGTGAATCTGGACCATCACTCTTCATGCATAGGCATGGGCACGAGCAGGCAAGATGCTTGGCTTGACCAATAATCCTTTTGGCAATTTTCCATCACTTTGGCACATCCAACATCAGTATTTTGTTCTTGACATCTTTCCGGAGGCAGACCTCCCCTTGAATGGTACACTGGGCGTTAGAGGCCAGTATCATTGAATTGGGATCCTTCTTTCACACAATCCCCACTGATTCATCCTGGTCTACTTCCTCTGGTTTCTGTTGCAAATCATAGGCCCTCTTGATCAGAGCCGGAATTCTCAGGGCCCTCCCAGTCCGTTGCCCTTGTTCCTCATGACAGAGTTGCGCCAGACTCCCAAACATATGGGCGTCTGTCCCAGTTAACAGGGAGACCCCATCATACAGTCCGGTGGGGGGACACACCAGGGCCAATGTCTCTACTCGCTCCTCTACACCAGTTACAGTTGCAGGAAAAGACAACCAGAGGAGGACATACCCTGGGTAGGGATAAGACTTGTCGCTCAGGCCCCAGACATGTAGCCCTTCCAGGGATTGCAAAGGCACATCAGATAAGTGTTAGTCATACCAGTCCTGGAATACAATGGTCACTTGTGACTCACTGTCAAACATAGCCCTAGTATGAATACCATTCACAGTCACCGTAGTCTCTATTGAAGAGCCCACTATTTTGGACCAGTCTGGAAAGGCAGTAGCAGAGGCCTGGACAGACGATTTAGCCACAAAGAAGTTTGAGTTATGGTTTCTCGAATGCTCAATGCGGTCATTTCGGTCACCCCTTGTCCATTGATTTGCTTTTCAGAGCTCCCCTTGGAGTCTGTTTACTACTCTTTCTAAGTCCTTCTGAGACTGGCATTCTCTTTTCATATGGCCATCCTTTCCACAGTTGTGACAAATGATAGACTCCTGGGTCATCCTGGGAGAAAACATCGTATGAGGAACTGAAGCAGTAGTAAGAGATTGGGGTCTAGTATCTGCTTGCAGCTGTGAGAGTGGTGCAATGTGTCTTAACAGTTCCTTTAGAGTGGCAGTCAATCCGGTGATCTCACCCTTGGAGCCACCCTCGGTAGTGGATGCCTGAGGGTGCACCCCCACCCTCATGGCAGTCACGTCCTGAAAGGGACCAGAACCTGGTTCCATGGGGGGAAACCCTTGCAAAGGCATCCATCTTCAATTCTTGGACTTCCTTTAGTAGCTCATCTTTCCAGTGCTGGACCCAGGGCAGGAAGTCCTTTGCATTCTCAGAGTGCTCGTTAAGTGCCGACTTTTGCCCCTGAGCCTCACTTGGCTGATCACTCTCAGTCACTTGCGCAGCAGCAGCAGATATGGGTGCAATTCCCCATGGGGTTGCCTTTGCTCAACCTCCACTTTCCATTAGCTCGTCACAGGAGGAGGGGATGCATTCCAGTCGGGTGGCAAGCAACTGAAGCAGCACAATTTGAAAATGGAGCAGACTTAAGGATCCAGTCCAGCCTAGTTCAATCTAATTCATTTGATGGCAAATTACCTTCTGAGGCACTCTTGTATCAGCTTTAAGCCGAGTGTACATACACAGACAATGGCTCCCTGGGTACTGCTGAGCGTTTCTTACTCTCCACCACAGATCCTCATCTGAATCCGGGCTCCCATACACATTCTCCAATGCATCAAGATAGTCCTGTGCAGTTGCTCCGGGGTTATTGGCCTGCTTAGCATGGATGGTAGCCAGACAGGACCTTGGAGGCTGTCACTCAATCTCTTTCGTTTCTCTGCTTCTGAGCATTGCCATTCAAGTACTAGAGGGGCAACATAGTCTATCCAGGTCTCCCAGTCATCCTCCCCTGGGGGGTGGGGAGGGTGTCCGAGAAGATTCTCAGCCTTTGGTAGGAGTCATGGCTAATGGCAGGTACAGATATGGGGGCCAGCACTGGCATGGGCACAGATGGTGGGGCAGTAACGGGTGCTGGAGTGGGAGGGGGTGTTGGGGAAGGAACACCCCCAGGTGGCAGGAGTAGTTTCTTACAGTCCTCTACGGGTTTCCCTTCCTCCAGCAGCAACTTAGCAAATTTCTCCTCAAAAGTGTCAGATAATGGTGGGAGCTCATCCTCCCCGGGGTCTTTACTGTCTTTTGTTATCACTCTCAGGCAGCTGGAATCCCCTTCTGGGGCAATACTCTGGGTACTTTAGAGCTGTCCACAAGGTCACTGCACTCTACTAAGGCTATGAAAGTTTGGGCGATCAAATCAGCCTGTCGACCCACCACCATAGGGTTTTTTAAACATTAAACTTTGGAGAGTGCTCCCTCTACTGGGGAACCTAAGCAGGCACCGGTGCCTGGGCGGCACTTGCTTTCCTGCCAAGAAATACAGGACCGTAGCTGAAACTGCCGACCGACCCCCCGAGCCCTCCACACCCAGATCCGAGCCTCCTCTGCTGGGGAACCTAAACAGGTACGACCGATGAACTCCGCTCCAGCCTCTTGGAAAGGTGATTTGCTGATTGGCTCACTGCACTTGCAGGCGGTTTCTGATTGGACCACTTGCCATCCAGCTGGGTGCCGATTGGTGTGCCTTTTACACTGACTTTTGCTGGGACTTTTGGGCTGATTCTCGGCCGCTCTCTTCACTGGGGGAACTAAGTGAATGGTGTGCTAGGTGAACTTTTCATACAGATGCTGTGCTACTCCCTATAGTGGCTGGGTAAAGTAAAGTTTAACAGAGGGACTGGTGTTGCCCTGATACCTGCTGTGGCGGCTGAAACTAGGTTGTTTTTAACACAGATTGTAATGTAATGTTGATGATTGTGGGTACTTAATGTGACCTAGCCTCCCCTGAAAGCAGATGGTTGGAAGTATATTATTGAGAAATCTGCCTGTATTAACTGTCTTCTCCCTTGCTTACACTCACCCATTACCCCAGGTACACTCAGCCATTGCAGATACTGCTCCCGCTGCCTCCGCAACTCCCCCCCCTTCATCCCTCACTAACTAGCCTCCACTTTGTATTTAGATTACCCTCTGCTCCTGGCCGACCTGGCTGCTATCCTTAAGTGTTTTTTTTGTTAAAGCTTAAACAATCCCACCACCCCCTGTAATTAACCTGCCGCCAGCTTCCCGCCCTTGTCCTGCTGACTGCCTGTGCCACTACTTAAGTGCTGTTTTCTCTCTTCCTTTCCCCCTTAGGCACCGGTACCTGGGCGGTGCTCGCTTTCCCGCCAAGAAATACAGGACTGCAGCCAAAACCACTGACCGACCCCCCCCCCCGAGCCCTCCACACCCGGATCCGAGCCTCTTCTGCTGGGGAACCTAAGCAGGTACGACCGCAGAACTCCGCTCCAGCCTCTTGGAAAGGCGATTTGCTGATTGGCTCACTGTGCTTGCAGGCGGTCTCCGATTGGACCGCTTGCCATCCAGCTGGGTGCCGATTGGTGCGCCTTTTACACTGACTTTTGCTGGGACTTTTGGGCTGATTCTCGGCCACTCTCCTCGCTGGGGGAACTAAGTGAGTGTTGTTCTAGGTGAATTTTTCTCTGACCCCCACCACCCCCCCTTCCCAGGCCTCCTTTAACTACAGTGTTGCTCCACCCACTCACTACCAAAAGCGCCCTAATTGGTTAGTCTTTGTTGAGTGGGAAGTGGCTGCATCTGGGTTCCATCCAGTGGCCTGATCCCCTCTGTCTCATTTCTTATCATCAGGCACAGCTAGTGCGTAACTCTACCTTAGTTTATACAGAGTCTCCAGGCCACCAGTGACCTTAGGGCAGCTGCTCTGTTGCCAAACTGCTGCTACACAAAACACAGCCCTCAATTGTAGGCAATATGGCCTGCCTTATCTTTATACTGGTAATACTGGCAAAAAGCACGATGTACAAAGCAGTATCCCATCCTAAGCCGGAAGCCATATCAGCCTGGGAATACACAATCATAGTCCCTGCTGCATCGTCATATTGTTTCCCCACTCTTAATCTGCCGGGGTCCCGCTCCAATTCTCATCCCCATCCTCTGGCCCTCCTGCCCTCACCTATGTCTCTCTGTGCACTCCCCCTGCTAGCCTTAAATGCCCAGGTCAGCATCTCCTATGCCCTGGCCCGGTGTACCAAAGTGAATGAACACCACACAAGAACCCATACGAAAAGAGTCCACTTCTATCTGATAAAATCTCTCAAGAAATTGCTTTTAATTCTCCTTTTTTGTTCCGGCAACGTCAAACTAAATCCAGGCCCCCCAACTCAAATCACTTCTCCATCAGAGTTTGCAGCTGCTCCTGGGATGAAACTGATGATGGTCAATATTCTAAGCCTTATCAAAAAACTTGACCAGCTTCAAGTCTGGGCTGCCCATACTGACCCAGACCTGATTATTATTACAGAGTCATAGCTAAAAAAGACCAATACTGATCCACAAATTGCTATTCTGGGTTTCAAACTTTTTAGGGCTGATAGGGAAACGGGGTTGTTGTATATGCCAAATCCAAATACGATATTATCAGCATTTCCAGTAAAACTAAGCCCAAGGAATATGAAATCATCACACTCAAACTTCACCTCCCATCCACAGAATGCATCACAATCATAGGTGGCTATAGACCCCCGACAGGAGGCATAGAAATTATTAACGTGCAAAAATCCTTAATGTTGGCTGCTAATATGGAAACAATAATCTTGGGGGACTTTAATATGGACTAGCTAACTACTAAATCCCACCCACTAAAAGCCATCTGTGATGAACTGGGTCTTACTCAAATAGTAACAGAACCTACAAGAATCAATGCTTCTAACTTGGCCAACAGCTCCCTCTTAGGTGTTATC
Organism: Neoceratodus forsteri; assembly: GCA_016271365.2. Classification (NCBI taxonomy): domain Eukaryota; kingdom Metazoa; phylum Chordata; order Ceratodontiformes; family Ceratodontidae; genus Neoceratodus; species Neoceratodus forsteri. The sequence continues at coordinate 18,789,635 of JADMNL010000039.1, read as the reverse complement.
CTAACTTCACACCCTCATAAAATCTCACATTCTGCGGTCTTCCATAATGATATGAGCGACCACAATATCATTGTTTGCACAAGATCCCAACCCAAAACCAAGCACCACCCTAAATTCAGAATCAAACGCTCATTCCGTAAATTCAATTCACTAAATTTCCTAACCGACCTAGCTACGATAAGGTGGCAAGATCTATATCTGGCCAAATCTGCAGATGCCGCCGGCTCTGTTCTAAATGACAACCTTACCACCCTAATAAACAAGCATACTCCCCTCGTTAAAATGAGGGTGTGGAAAATCACGCATCTGTGGTTCACCCAAGAGTTCAAATATGCGCTTACCAATAGAGACAAGCTATGGGCTAGGGCCCGGCACACAAAGAACCCGGCAGGCTGGCAGGCATTTAGAACTGCCAGAAATGCCTGTGTTAAAAGTGTACAGACTACTAAAGCAAATTTCTATATCTCCACCCTGGAGCAGGCCAAAGGGAACTCCCAAAAAATCTGGAAGACACTAAAATCTATTGAAGGTCATATGGCTGCTCCTTCCCTTCCCACCAAAATTCTGGCCAAGGATGGGATAGTAGAAAATAAACTGCAAATCATAGAAGAACTTAGCCTTCACTTTGCCACAGCTGGATTGGCATTCGACGCCTCCCTATACACTAGCCGAGCAAACAGCCACACTAAACCAGATTCTATGCATGCTACTCCGACGACTCAACCCTTCCAGCTGTGTCAGATTAGCTACAAAGAAGTTGAAGACATAATTCTTAGCCTAGACACCAAGAAAAGCGCAGGGGACGATGGCCTGGAGTCATTTTTCTTACAGTTAAGCTATGCCCAGCTCACAGCTCCCATCCTTCACATCTTCAACCTCTCTATTACCACAGCCACTGTTCCATCCTGCTGGAAATCTGCCCATGTTCTACCTCTTTTTAAATCAGGAGATCCCTGTGACCCAAACAATTATCGACCTATCTCTATCTTGCCTGTACTATTCAAAGTGTTGGAAAAACTTATATACAATCAACTAAATAATCACCTCGAAGTACACTTGCTACTAAACCCAGCACAATCTAGTTTCAGGTCGAAGCACAGTACAATCACAGCCTTGGCTAAAGTCTCTAATGACTGGATCCATGCAATGGACACCAAGAAGGTCACTGGTGCAGTCTTTCTAGACCTCAGCAAGGCCTTCCGACACTGTAGACCATCACCTCCTAATCACCTGTCTTACACACATGGGTGCCACTCCAACCACCTTGCAGTGGTTTACCAGTTATCTCATGGAAAGGATACAAAAAGTCAAGGCCGATGGCCTACTATCTGCCCCGCTCTCCAATCACCAGAGGAGTCCCTCAAGGCTCCATCCTGGGACCAGTCCTTTTCTCCCTCTACATTAACAACCTAGACTCCCACATAAAGTCATCCAGCATACATTTCTTTGTGGATGATACGGTTTTGTACACGTCAGGCTCGTCCTTATCTAATGTCAGGGAAATGCTCCAAGCTGACTTCATTTAGCTTGAAAGCAGCCTCATCAATGCCAAGTTGCTCCTAAATGCCGAAAAAACTAAAACTATGATTTTCTCGAGACTTGCCGTGACTGATGCCCTACCTATCACAACTAAAAACGTCATGGTAACCTCTCTAGGTGAATCCTTGGAAGTCATAGACAAATTCAGATACCTAGGTATGTGGATAGACAATAAGCTCTCCTTCCATGACCACATCGAGGATCTTTTAAAGAGGCTTAAAACACGCCTGGGTTTCTTCTGCAGAAATAGGACCCTCTTTTCTCTCGCAATCCGTAAAAGACTGGTCCAAGCAACTTTCCTTCCCCTGCTGGATTACGGAGACATTATCTTCAAATCCTCCCCAACCTTGAGCCTATCAAAACTGGACATACTCTACCACCGTGCTCTTCACTTCATTACCAACTCGGCGTACGGGACCCACCGCTGTGATCTTTATGCAGCAGTTGGTTGGTCCTCCCTGACCACCAGATGTCTCCTCCATGCTGGCATGTGGACCCTCAAACTACTACTTTACAAATTGCCAGCATATCTGACGACACTTATACATATCTCGCACAGTGCCTACTCCTTAAGGAAATCCAACCTTGTCCTACTAGATATTCCCAAGACACGTACTGCAGCCAGACAAAGGGCTGTCTCATACACTCTACCAAATATTTGGAATCAACTCCAAACCATGCTGAAGCTAACCAGCACTGTATCAGCTAACTCCTTCAAAACATTAGCAATCTCTAAAATAAAAGACATATGTAGGTGCAACTAGGCCCCAACGCCCAAACAGCTCCCCATGTGCCCACTAGCCCTCTATTGTATAAACTGAAATGTGATACAGAATATAGGACTAGACTAACTCTGAAATGTATAGCATTATAGTATAAGAATGTCCATTGTATATACCTCTTAAATGTATATAATTCTCCACCTGCTGTCCTACATTGTATATCTCCTATCTATGTAACTGTGTATTGTATATGCATATGACTCAGGACCTCCTTGTGAATGAGCTTGCTCAACAGAGTCATTCCTGCAATAAACTTGAACTTGAACATGAACTTGAACTACAGTGTCTTTACTGGTACCCAGGGGAATATCCAGTATAAGTAGAGCATTTTGGGGGTCGATTTCCTGCCCAATACACCACCCCACCAACTGGTATATACAGCCATTTCTACTGGGGTAGCCATTAATCTTTAATGATAATTCGTAATTTTTGGCCACTAGAAGGCACAAAATTCCAGTGGTGAGCCACCAAAATGTAACCCCTAGGTGGTGCTATCCCAAGGGCTACTACCCCTGCCTGGTTGGCTAGTAGCCGGTTAAGGGGCTTTAGTTCAGAAAGGGGTGCCTCCACCCGGAGATCAGGGTCAGCAGTGGTCAAGCTAACCTGGGCACAGCCCTCTGGGACACTGTAACCCCCCTCTATCCTTACTAGTGGCCAGAACAATACACAATAATCACTTTCACAATACCCCTGATACACCACATAAGTACCCACACTGTTTGCACTTACCACCAGGGCTTTCCTCTGGCTCGGCCCTGGGGACCCCCTGCAAAACATGGTTATACACAGCAAATAACAGCAGTACAGCACTCTTGCACAAACTGGAACTGCAGTCAGGGTAAATGCAAAAAAAGAGTTAGATCTGATTTATTTAAGGGACTTGAACAAAGGAGGGACGTAATCAGGTTAATTTGCTTAAAAGCTCTATCAATCCAACAGTTATACATGCACTTCAGTGTCCATAAACAGTTACACACTCTGGGTACCCAGATGGAAAATGATGGGCTATCCAGGAACGTTGCAGCTGGTTGGGGCCCTGTGATGGAAGAAAACAACATACACAACACGTACTATTTGTAATCCAGAGCCAGCGGGCTCAGTTCGTGAAAAGAAAACAAGACAATCAGATGACACACTTTTAGATTAGGCTGCTGCTGTAGGGAGCTACCCCGATGATTACTCACGATACCCAAGACTGGACACAGACTGGACGAAAATCGAGACAGCAGGTGGTTAATCTGGAGTGTCAGGAGAAGCAGGGCCCACACGATTCGCCAAAGCATCATTCCTGTTCAAGCGTGGAGCAGAGGGCTGATCCCCAGGCAGGTCTTGTCAGTGGCTTTCTCTGTGCAGTGGGGTAGTCTGGCAGGGCCAGCGTGGCATGGCCCAGGCCGAATGGAGATGAACGCGGATTCAGTCTGATTAGGCTGGATAAAGCTTCCAGCAAGCAGAACACCGTTCACACAGTGGGGAACCATATCACGGCCCACTTTCAATACACAGCACATTTACATGTAAGGAAATTCTACTGTACCAGGCAAACCGCTCTCCGGTCACTATCACAAAGTCTCTGCACAAACCGGGGATTCAAAAGCAGCTGGAAATCCTAACAGGCCAATTGCATTCAGCAAAATCTTTGGTCTTCTTCAGGTATGAGCCTGGTAAAAAATCAGTGGCATACGTCGTTCTCACAAACTTGAAATTAGTCCAAAATAATTCTCTTCTTTCCCTCTCAGGGGCAGCAGGCAGGCATGCAGCCAAAACTCAGGCCTTTCCACAGAGACTGTATTGAGCTCTTGCTTTTTCAGCTCCCAACTTAGATCTGATTCAAATTGCAGGAAGCCTGGGAATTTCCCCAAGATCCAAAATTTTTGGTTGGCTGATTCATCTGTCAGTCACAACAGGAGTTCCCCTTCAGACTCCAGGCAGCTCCTGTAATCTGATTCCATTTTAGGTCCCACCAGTACTGATTGGTCCAATTCGCAGTCCAGGGCCAAAGTGGTGGGGATAAACAAAACAGTCCTTGCTGCAAAGAAGGCAGGCTAGACAAACTACATTATATTATCACTCTAAATGATTTTCAGCAAATAGTTACATCTTTCAACAGAGCTCCCTCTCAGATTACTTATGACTGCAATCCAGGCAGCTCTTAAAGAGACAGTACACAGAGGCTATACAGGCACTCTCTGGCAATAAACTTCTAAAACGCAGGACACCAGCCTGGCAGTGAGCATTTAGGAAAGCTCAAGGAAGACTTTTTGGGAACCCCCATTTGTAGGGGATGTTACATCTTGTACCGCTGAAGATGGTCAGTAATTTTCTTAAGTAGTTAAGGGTTTTATCACAACATAAGGTTACCCCCTTTTCCTACTGTAATAGAGTATATAGTTAACATATTTTGCATATCAAAGTTACTATCTGCAATATTGACCTGTAGGAACGTACCTAATACCATGCATGAGGAGGATGGATATTGTTTTTGTGTGTTATATGAAAATCAATAAACATAAGTTTAAAAAAGAAATAAACAAAACTGCAACCATTGGCAATATAATCTGCAGCAATATGATGCTGCTGTACTGGGGAAGAATGGGGGGAGGCAATAGGTAGGGCATCTGCAGAAAGGAGGCTGTTGAGTGGATCTTGGATAACGTGGTTAGCACTAATCCACTAACCCCCTGTTGGGTACGACACGTGAGAGACCCAAAGTAGGCTGCCCATTTTTTTTTCTCAATGTAGCCCACCCTTCCCGCATGTCTAGGGGCCTGGTGTACTGGGGAAGGGGGTCCAAGACTCCGGAACCTCACCAACCATTTCTCAGGAGATAGCAGCATTTAAAGTAGATTCTCTTACATTGAAACATAGTCAGTCTGTCCGTCTCTGCACCCCAAAAATGGTCACATCTCCCAGCAAGCCCAGACCAGCAGGCAGACTGAACAGTTCATCTTCAGGCTTCTCCGCCCACCAATCCCGGAGCAGAATGGTGCAAGAAAACCTGAAAGCTTCAAGACCCCAGGGAAACCATGGAAGCCCCTAAAAACTAAAGGACTTGTTATTTCATTTAAATCCTTCATTAAAATTGATCACACTGGACTCTGGTTTCTCCCCAGAACAAATCCGGTTTATTCTCCTGAGCTCTTAAAAGATTGCAAGAGCTCAGGGTCCCAGTTGCTAGAAGGGAATCCGTACGTTTCCTTATGAAATTATTGCGAAGGTCACTATGGAGATCCAGTATGTAAATTGCTAGGTTACATTTAGAAAATGCTTTCAGTAAGACAGAAAAATACATTTAAAATTGTGATGTGGAGGCATCCATTTTGAGGACAGGAAGGATGCTGTGATGATGCCACTGCCTCACCAGCTGTAACAGTATGCAATTAAGCAGGTTAAAACAAAGATCTCCTACACACATGGATCCTGTTTTATCATGAAGAGAAGCACTGGATTCTTTTCTTGCACTCTGCCAAACATGAAATCCTGGGTGTTCCTCAGAATATAATAGAATCCCTGACAGCACAGTCGAACTATTCTTACCTGCTGCATTGCACACTGTTAACACTGGTGAGACAGTGATATCATTACAGCAACCTTTCTGTCCACAAAATGAATGCCTCCATAACCCTATTTAAAAATCATTTTTCTGTCTTCCTGAAAACATTTTCTAAATATAACCCAGAAATTTACATACTGGATCCTCATAGTAACCCTTACAATAATTTCATAACGAAACGTACGGATTCCCTTTAAAGGCTTTTAAATTACACAGCTCCATGGGGCTAACTTTTTATACAATCGGAATAGTGAGAGAGACATACAGTATGCGGGTAATTCCTAGACATTGATTTTCTGTACACACAGAACCAGCAGCAAACCTTTTTACTCAGGACCAGAGAGTGTTCTTTCCTTTGCCAGAAGCCTGAAGCTCCCACTTGATTACCGGCACTGGTAAGTACCTAAAATTGTCACTGCCTCCCCTCACACACAGAGCTTCATTTAGAAACTGGGACTTTAACCCAAACTGCTCTCTTGTTCTGCAGGGCTTCAACTGGGACCTGGGACTTGAACACAAAATGCTCACTTTTCCTGTTTAAGCACCTCTACCAAGGGAGCAATGTGCTCCTCTGATACTACTGGTGTATTTCATACTCGGGGTGTAAATTTCACAGCCTGCTAATTCCTCAGCTGCCGCTCACAAAACACTGCTTATGTTACTCCATTTGGCTCTTTGTCCTGGACCGGCCTGGTCCCTGTACCTCTTTCTCTCTCTCTCTCTCTCTCTCTCTCTCTCTCTCTCTCTCAGACAAGCTCCCGATGCTCTCCCTGAAGCTGAGCCTCCCACAGCAGTCACAGTGAGTGGCTCCCTTACTTACAGTTTCTTCTGCCTGAGCTGTGCTATAGCCCATATTGGCCTAAAGGCATTTGGTGGGACTCTAACCCAACCTTAGGCCCTGGGACCTGCCCGTTGCAGGCCCCATCGAGTTGAGGCTGCCACCCACTCCCATCTACAAGCTCACAAGCCACCCTGCCACATGGGAAATGAATCCAGGAATGCAGCCACTGTCCGCCAACCCCACTGATGAGGCCCTGCCACAACCTCACTGGCCCTGACGGCCCGAGAATCCTTTGCTGCCACTGGGCCCAGCACCCCCCGAAGTCCTTCTCTACCTGCCCTACAAAACTCCCTGGATGCTCTACCACCTAGTCCTAAGGGGACCCAGGACACAAACAACTGCAAACTGTCTTGCTGCTCACCTCTCATAGATGGCACACTGCCACCAAAATTACCAACCTGCCTAACCGGGGCCTTCAAACTGCCCTGCTACAGAGCCTGCTGATCTCTCCCCAATTCTCTCTCCCATCTCCCACTATATACAGCTACCTAGTCTGCTGCCCCCAAGTGGTGGCAAACAGAAAATCCACCCCCCCACAGTGCACCAAAACTTCCTAAGCATGGGTCCCTAAGGGTGAGCCATAAGCCCTCCCATAAGGGGGACTTACACTTCCCCCGCTTAAGAAACCATTTCCTCCTGGGAATGGGGGCAGAGGGCCAAGCAGGCCCCCGGCCAACAAGCCAGGTATGCACACTCCCCAGCTTGCTGGAGGGAGTACCCACTAAATTGACCCAAAGGGGTAAAACCATCTCCAACTATCACCAAACCTCTCTGAAACCCCCAAAAATGTATCCTACCTTACCTGTGCCAGGGGTCCTAAGCTTCAAACTACCAACTGAAAACATTGCAAACATTTTTTTAACATTGAAACATTTTTGAGCATCAGTTGCAGTTCCCCTTACTCCCCTTTATACCACCCACCAAACTGAACAGGAAAAACTGCAACCACTTTCATAGCATTAAGTTCTCCACACACACACCACACACACACACACACACACACACACACACACACACACACACACACGCATGCACACATATGTGCACCCTACTCTTACACAAGACATAGGTTAAGGCACCCTAGCCTTACTTAGTAAAACAATTAGAATGACATTTTTAAACTTAGAATCACTGTCATTAGTTCTTTCTTTAAAGTCATTGATTTTAAAAGGAAACCTGAAAATGTCAGAGTCTTATGGCATACGCCTGCTCTGGTGAGCAGTCTTCCTGGCACAGTTCACAGTTTTCTGGGGGCTTAAATGGCAGGACCTCCACCTTGTGGAAAATAGAAATCAGGATCCAGCTTCATTGTAAGGTCTCCAAATGAGTCTTTGGCAATGATATAATATTTCATTCGGCATCTTGCCAAGTCCTGCACTAGAGTAAAGTTCTTTCTTTTTTTTTTTTTTTTTTCAGTTCTATTTACCATCCTCTCTATGGTCCCTTAGACCTCTCTCCAGTGGGGGTATTCATGGCGTCCATTACCTGCCCAGTCTGAGGTCCTCCTGTACATGTCCGCTGCTCCCGGGAGCTGTCCCCCATCTCCACCGCCCCCCCCCACAACGGCTCTAAGCCCCCCAGGGTGGGACTGCCATTTACTCCTCCGGCACTCTTTCTACAATCTAGAAGGGCAGCTGGGAGTGGAGGAGAGAGACAGAGACTGGCCAAGTAGGACCCGACTATGGGCGTGGGGGATGGCCCTTAGCCCACCTTCACCTTTCCGGGTGCCTGGGCTTTTCTGTGTGTTCCGTTCCCTGGAGGCATGGATGTGCAGTGACAGCCAGCATGTGACAGGTGTGCTTCTGCACCTGTCTGCATGGCGTCCGCTGCCTCCAACCCATGTGCGTGTCTCCCACATGTTGCGATGCCCCCAGTCTTCACTGGGAGCCGCTGTCACAGCAGGAGCTGCAACCCACCCACCCCAGGAAAGGAGAGCAGTCCTCCAGATGCTCAATCTTCTCCTGGCCCTACTGATCCCCAACTACCCATGCTCATTCTCGAATCCTGGTTGCTGGCATGGCACGAAGTGTGGTGTCCAGCGACTCAACCCTATGTGCCACCGGGCTGGCAAGAGAGCAAAGTTCTTAAACAAAGTTAAATCAGATCAAGACGCAGTGTGGCACATAGCTTGTGCTTTCTGGAATAATTGCTGGGATGGTTGACCACAATGTCCAGGCCTGGACCGCAATTTCTGTAGCTGTTCCGTTTATACCCATTCTTCACACATTTCCTTGATCACATCCCACATTTTTTCGGACACATATGGGTAATCTGCAGAAGGATATTGCATGTGAATCCTCCTCCTGATCCACCTTTCTGCCTGGGACCATTCGGGTAGATCCCTTACACTGGTCCTCCTGGCTAGTCCTGGCTCCAGCCATTTTCCATTCCAGTAGGTAACATTTAGAGGGTCACTTTTCATTAGTCCATCCATCCTGATCCTTAGGGCTTTAGAACATGCAAGTGTACATGGGGTTCTGTCTGACGGGGTGATTACAGGGCGGTAGTAAGACCGGGAATGGCTTGCTGTAAATTAGTGGAAATTACTTCATAGACAGTGAATTGAAATCTTTTAAACAGCAGCTTCTCCTCATCAAACTCTCTTTTTTTCCTACTCAATTGTTATTGATGCACAAAAATACACCAGTTTGACATTACATCACTTAATATGTTACTTTTACTACTATTATTATATCTAATGCTGTTAATACTATTAGAGGAGCCTTGATAATATCACTTATCTATGCAGTACATTACAGTTGTACGAACACAATCTCCTTCAAGTCAATAAATGTCTTTCTTTATACAGTCATAATGTGTTTCTTTTTCTTCTGTTCTCATTCTTCAGGAGTCCATTTGTTAAAAAAAGAGAAGGAGCCCCATCAAAGAGAGGACCCATAACCTAACAATCAATTCTCGGTATAAGGTTATAACTAAAAGGCCTTTCCTCTCCACCTATAGCGCAGAGAGCCTATGGAACTCCACTCAAGATTACTGTAGCTGACATCTGAAATCAAACATTTCTTCAGTGTGTCCTTTTTTTTTTTTTTTTTTAATTACCTTTCTAAACAAAGCTCCTCTATCTATACCAAAACATCAAGGCTTAGAAACTATGTACACTTTAAATAAAGTATAAAAAACCAAAACAAATATTGTGTGTGTGATGAGTTCATCTTCTTTCTTTCTTTTCCTTTCCCTGTACTTTGTCTTTTTCCCACTTGTAAGTACTCAACCTATAATGATAGCAAAAAGGTTGCAATATAAGTATTAAAGCTAACACTGAATAATTGATGGCTGATGGTTAAGCCCTTAAATTCTTCTCGCCTCCCTCCACACCTGTCCTATTATTCCAAAAGGAAGATGATAATGTTTGCATTTCCAATCTCAATTTCGGTCACAATTTCCTCAACTCATACCTATGCTTCCTGACCAAAAGCCAAGTCAGGCTCTCTCCTTCCAGGATCATTAGACTGATAACCCTTCTCATACCAATCCCTCCAGATATCCCGAAATGTCTCAGTGTTAAGACTGAAAACTCTGTCTCTTCATGTATTTCTTCTCTTTCAGTACACACTCCAGCCACTCCCAGCTTAATTATAGGATGCGTTTTTACTGAAAGAGACGCATCTGATTTGACTGAAGTGGCTGGTGGGCTGCAGCCGGGCAGGGACGCTGGTGGGGACCTCCTGGGCGCTGGGGGAGTCACCCAATGGACTTCTCAGGCCTCTGCCCCTCCCTCTGCCATGGGTATAGTGGGAAGCTGGCAATGAGGAGCTGGGCAGGCGTCAGTGGTCCTTGCCACCACCCTCTTTCACCTCCTCTTCCACTGCTTCTACAACCACATCAGGGGAAAGATCTCTTGGCTTTTTCCCCTCATCTCCTTGGTCCTGCAGTGTAAGCTTTTCAAGGGTCCCAGCCTCTGTTCCCCCTTGAGACCATATGAATGGTGGCCCCCCGAAGCATTACAGAGGTGTCCCCAATGGAAAACGAGCAGATCACGATCAAATATTCCTCCAGAGGCAGAACTGGAGCAAATCGAGCACATGGGCAGCCTAATTACACCTTCTCCCCTATATCCTCAACAACTGCACCTTTCATCTGCTTGATCTCTGTCTCCCTCCCTCCTGAGTTCCATAGCCAGGTCAGAAGTGAAGCAGGACCGTAGCCTGTGGTTCCTCTGTGGGAGTAATCTCTTCAGACTTAAATCCTCTGCCAGCCATCTTGTAACTCTGACTCATCAGATCGCCTCCAAACCCTTTTGCTCTTGATCTCTGGTGAAGGGGAACAACAGAATTATTCACTAGGTAGGCCTCTAATTCACTAAACCACTGACAGAAGTTTTTTTTTTAACGCAGCTGCTACTTTCTCCAAGTGTCTCCACAAAATGGTGCCGATCTCATTCATAGGTTTCATAGGTAGAGTCATGCTAACAGACACAGGGTCCTTACCAGCTTGCCATCCCAGAATTTTAATTTAAAACTGAAATGCCTTATCCCCATAATACCTGTCTAAACTATTCTTAAAGTTGTTCATGTTAGAACTGTTAACAATATTTATTGGAAGATCATTCCACGATGTTACAACCCTCTGACTATACCAAAATTGATGTTGGTTCCTATTCCTTTTACTGCGTAAAAGCTGTTTGTTGTGTCTCCTAGAACTGATCCAACCCATATTATACTGAAAACCCATCTCTGCCATAAGTACATCGTCATCTACTAGTCTGTAAAGAAGACACAGCTTGCCCCATGCCTCCTGTAATAGAGGGAATATAAATTGAGTGATGACATTCTATCATTATAAGATCTATTTTTTAGACCTTCCACCGATTTAGTAAATCTACGCTGCACACCCTCCAATAGGTTTATATCCTCTCTATTTTGTGACAACCAGACCTGCGCGCAGTACTCCAGGTGAGGCCTAACCCAGGCATTATACAGGGGAAGAAGTACATTTTTATTCCTACTTGCTGTGTGTCTGAAAATACAGTTGAGGTTATGATTTGCTTTCTTAGTCTGGGTCCTACAATGGGATTTAAATGTAAGGTCATTTGTAGTGATTATTCCCAAATCTCTCTCCACATTAGTAACCTCTAGTGGGATGTTAGATAATTTATAGGACATCTTTTCATTTTTACTGCCAAAATGCATGACCTTGCATTTAGCAGTTTTCAACACTAGTTTGTTTCTAACTGTCCATTCTGATATCTCATCGAGGGCCTCCTGTAGAGCTTTCGTATGTTCTTGTGTGTTTACCACAGTGCATATCCTGCAATCATCAGCAAACTTCTATAGCCAGATGTTTGGATTGTTCAGTTTTAATGAAGAGATATAGATATTGAAGAGGCTTGGGCCCAAAACGGAGCCCTTTGGGACCCCACTTGTAATTGGGACCCAGCTGCATAAGACCCCATTTATCACCACCCTGTTTCCTACCCTGGAGTCAATCTGACACCCAATTGCAGATGTTCCCACTAAAGTTCATCCCTTCCAGTAGAGATAATAATTCATAATGAGGCAATTTATCAAAAGCCTTAGCAAAATCTAAATAGATCACATCCACTGTATTTCCTAAATCCAACTCACGATTAGCATTTTCATAAAATGCCAGTAGGTTAGTTTGACATGATCTTGACTTGGTGAACCCATGCTGTGCCATGTCACCCAGGTTGTTCTCTTTTACATGTTCAAACATATGATCTTTGATTATACCTTCCATGGTTTTACCTATCAAGGAGGTTAAACTAATAGGCCTAAAATTTTCTGGCCTAGTTCTTGACCCCTTTTTTTAAAATAGGGACTATCGTAGCAATTTTCCAGTCATTTGGGACTATTCCCAAATCCAGGGAAGCTTGCCTTATATGAGTGATTGGTAAAGCCAGTACTTCTGCTAATTCTTTCAAGACTCTTGGGTGCATACCATCAGGGCCTGATGATTTGTTAATTTTAAGCTTATTTAAGTGCTCTAGAATGTTGTTAGGGTCAAGGGTTATTTTCCCTGGTGTTGATGACTTATTACCAATATACTTAGTGGGGTTGCATTTATTATATACTGAGCAAACATACTTGTTCTGTAAATTAGCCATTTCACTGGCTGTGACTGCCTGCCCATCGTTCATTAAAAAAGGGACCAATCATACTGTGTACTGTCTTAATGTTAATATGAGAAAAAAGCATTTTTATTATCATAATCCTTCTTTCCTCTCAACTCACCACCAGCCAATCAGAGAGGCTGGAAATGTGCACGTGACCCACCAGTCATGTGAACGCCATACTAGAAAGAGGATAGAGACCGAGCCATCTGAATAGGCCTATCCCATGCTACCACCCTTTTAAAACTGTGTCACACGGACTTGGCCTAAGGTGATCAGACCTGCCAACTACTCCCACTCCAAAAATGAGATTGTTCTCCTGCTGGGGCCAAGAAAGGATCCCCGATGAGTCCCCACAATCTGTAGCCCACCCTTCCCATATGTCTAGGGGCCAGGTGTATTGGGGAAGGGGGTCCCAAACTCCAGAACCTCACCAAGCATTTCTCAGGAATAGCAGCTTTTAAAGTAGATTATCTTACCTTGAGATGTCTTCAATCTCACCATCTCTGCACACCAAAAGCGGTCACATCTCCCAGCAGGCTCAGACCAGCAGGTGGACAGAACAGTTTATCTTCAGACTTCTCCACCCACCAGTCCCAGAGCAGGAGGGCGCAGGAAAATTGGAAAGCTTCAAGATCCCAGGGAAACCATGGAAACCCCTAAAAACTAAAGGACTTGTTATTTCATTTAAATCCTTCATTAAAATTGATCACACTGGACTCTGGTTTCTTCCCAAAACAAATCAGGTTTATTCTCCTGAGCTCTTAAAGATTGTAAGAGCTCAGGATCCTAGTTGCTTAAAGGCTTTTAAGTTACACAGCTCCATGGTGCTAACTTTTTATACAGTTGGAATACTGAGAGAGACATATGCTGGCATTCCTAGACTTAGCTTTTCCATGCACACGGAACCAGCAGCAAACCTTTTTAGTCAGGACCAGAGACTGTTCATTCCTTTGCCAGAAGTGTGACGCTTCCAAATGAACATTGGCACTGGTAAAGTAACTAAAATTGTCACTGCCTCCCACCCTCCCCTCATACAGAGCTTCACTTAGAAACTGGGACTTTAACCCAAACTGCTCCCTTCTTCTACAGGGCTTCAATTGGGACCTGGGACTTTAACCCAAAATGCTCTCTTCTCCTGCCTAAGCACCTCTACCAGGGGAGCAATGCCACTGAGTTATTTCATACTCGGGATGTAAATTCCACAGCCTGTTAATTCCTCAGCTGCCTCTCACAAAACACTGCTCATGTTACTCCATTTGGTCCTTTGACCTGGACCGGCCTGGTCCAATCTCTGTCTCTTGCTCTCCCCCCCCCACACACCAGTCACAGTGGCTCCCTTACCCACTCCCATCTACAAGCCCTTGAGCCACCCTGCTATGCTGGAAACGCTGCCACCATCCTCCAGCCCCACTGATGAAGTCCTGCCACAACCTCACCAGCCCTGACGGCTCAGAAATCCTTTTCTGCTACTGGGCCCAGTGCTCCCGGGGTCCTTCTCTACCTGCCCTTCAAAACGCCCTGGATACTCTACCACCTAATCTTATGGGGTCCTGGGACCCAAACGACCACAAATTGCCTTGCTGCTCACCTTCTGCAGATGTTCCAAACCCAGGGACCTGGGGCACTGCCGTCAAAACTGCCAATCTGTCTAAGGGGGGGCCCTTTCTCCCTCCAAACTGCCCTGCTGCAGTACCTGCTGATCTCCCCCTGACTGTCTCCCAACTCCCTCTATATATAGCTCCCTAGTCTGCTGCCCCCAAGTGGCTGCAAGCAGAAAATACACCCCCCAGTGCACAAAAACTCCCTAAGCACTGGGGCGGATCCCTAAGGGTGAGCCATAAGCCCTCCTGTAAAGGGGGAGCTTACATCTATATAGATTTTTCTTGCCTGCTGCATCCTGGCTCACTTTCTTCTGCCAACCTCCCCTCAACCCTTCAACAACCTTCTCCGAGACTTACCATAGCACTACAAGAGGCAACTGGGAGGGTGGTTGACTGGGTGGGTTGCTCTGGCCAATTGTGTGGTCTGCATCATCCTGCCTGCTAGGGAGTATTTTCACTAATTTACTCCCCATGGGAGCTGGCATGAAATGACACATGCTACCCTGTGCATGTGCTCGGCTAAGCTAGCATCTGGTGGTGTTCTTCACCCCTCCCCCCCGCCTTGACCTCTCTGGCTGCACTGCCACCCAGCTTTATTAAGGTGGCTCTCATGGACCAGAGCGCACTGTCCCCCTCCCTTGAATGAGGAGAGCTGTCCCTAAACTCTCTATATTCCTTCCTTCCTTCTGTCAGCCCCTGAGTCCGTTTCTAAACCCTGAAGTGAGTGGTAGCCCTATCCCTGTGCTACCAGGCTGGCTGAGTGCCTATTTTTTTAAGAAATTCGTCTCATCGCCCTCGGGAATGGTATGGAGCCTGTTCATATCCTGCCTGGGTGCCTATTTCTGTAATCCACTCTGCAACGGCTGGCGGGGATGGGCCTCTCCCATGTCAGAGCAGGATCCCTTTGGCAGTAGTAAGGGCTACTGTCCGCCATTGCTTTAATGGGTCAGGGTCTGCTGTTTCTTTTTCTGGTACTACTACTAATATAATAAACTGGGGCAGGACCTGAGGTCCATCCTCCCCACCCCACGCATTTTATGAGTAAGAATTCATTAGTATGCTGTACAAACATGCACTATTTTATAAGTATTCCTCACACACCCTTCTGCCTAGGGTATGCTGTGACTCCCTTGGCAAGCAGAAATTTATCCAGGCTTACCTTGAAGGGCAGTACTGTCTTCATATGCATTATCTCTGCTAGTAGGCTATTCCACAGGTTCACCACCCTCTGGAAGAAGACGTGCCTCCTAATGTTGCCCCTGAATTTACTGCCTCTGAGCTTTAAGACATGTCCCTACATCCTGCTGAAGCACACCATATCAAACATCTCTGTTTAAGCATCTCAGTGTAGTTAAACGAGACACATGCAGGCAGTGATTTTTGGGGGTGAACTGTAAGAAACGAATATGGAATGTTTAAATTTGGACAGCTTCAAATGGCCAAATATATTTAGATAAAAAAAAAAAGGAGAAAGACGTTTCCAAGGGTAGTTTCTAGTATTAGAAATATAGGTATGATAGTCTCTATGTCTGATGCAGTGTGTGGATAACCAGTTTGATCCAATCCAGAGATTATTTTCCATAAAAAACAATGTTATGTCTTGCGTAGTGCAAATATGTTTAAATTATAGAACTGACTAAGCAATTAAACACTTCCTAGGAACTGTATTAGTACTGATAATGATGTCAGAACGCGTGGCCTGTTATACAAACTATGTAAATTATAGTTGCTGAATTCAAATCAGAATGTAGCTTTATTTATCATATGAAACTATATACAACATAGTCGGAAGGGACCCTAGGTCTATCATGTACCTCACCTCCTGCTTCATAAGGATTGCCTCCCCTGCTCAGATGGTCACCCTACTTTCATCCACCCCAGCATTCTGCCAGCCCTCTTGACAGCAGTCACACACTGCTTGTCATGTTTCAGCCCCTTGTCTATGACCTCCAGGTCCCTTTTCTTCTTGACTGCAGAAAGAGGCACCCCACAGAGTATATAGGTCTTACCTCTGTTTGTAATCCCCAGGTGTAGCTGCTTGCATTTGGTTGCACTGAATCTGAGGCTCCAGGAGTCCGACCAATCACCCAGCTTGTTCAGGCCCTCACGGAGTTTGTCTCCATCCTCAGGGGAGTCCCACCACCATGGATGGCTTAGTGTCATCATATGCATGTAGTCTGTGGCAGGGCAGGTTCATTCTTGTAAAATCATCTCTGGTTGCTGGGGGTTGTAAACTGCAAGAAATCCCCCTTCGTCTCTCCTACATACATAATATAAAATAGTCCAAAAATGTAGGTAGGTTGTTAGTTAAAGTAGGAAAACATGTTATATTGTAGTTTTGCATGTGGGTGAAGGATGTCTACCATTAATATTATATGTTAATATTTGGAACCGGACAGGGGACCCTTTTTCATGACAGTTGCTTAGGTTGTCTAGTAGCAGGACTAGAAGCATTTTCACTTGTGTTGCACTGGGAGGTGTCAGTCATCAGATGTAAATACTCATGACCTTTTTTGGGGGGTATATTTTATTCAAATAATTTACACCTGTTTGTTTTCTCAATCTTATTTTACTCCTGTGTGTTTATATGTTGTGTTGTACATATATTTGTTGTGAGTGGTTGTGTGTTTTTGTATGCTTTGTTTATCAAGTGACTAGAAAATAAGAGAACAGTATTTCTTTTTTCAGTTAAGGGCATTCTCTTATGCAAGTCATAACAAGGAAAGCCAGCGTGATCCACATTAGCACAGCCAAAGGGTGACTATAAAAGGATCTGGGCGGTGAACATGCTGTTTGGTATTTTGTTTTGGACAAGGGATACTGGTTGGGACAGAGCAGCTCCAGGAAGCGGGCAGAGACCAGAGCAAATAACGGCCCAATCAAAAAGGTTTCAGCAGAGCCTTTTAAACTATGGGGGAGGCAAGTTTCAGCGCGCAGTTGTAAGGAACACCAGCAACATCCAGATCAGCATAGCCCAGGGGTTTGTGACTGTAAAAGGATCTGGGAGGTACACTTGTGCAGTTTGGTTATTTATTCTTTTTATTTTTTGGGGCCTTGCTCTCAAGGTCAGGTGTCTGAGTGGAGGAAGGGGACTGCTGTGGCAGTGAAGGGCACCAATCGGGGGCAAGTTTGAAACAGGAAGTCCTGCCTGGGGGTGGTTTTCCTGGTGTATAAAAGCAGTCACTCCTAACGTGTCCCCAAACGTCTTCGTGTCCATGCAGGTGAGTGGAACAGTGAAGGATTGGAACATGTTCAAGACTGACATCTTGGGCTTTGGCGGGCATCAGCAGAAGGAAGCAGGAAGCGGGGGATTCTGCCAGTTGACAAAGGTAAGGTACCTGTTCACTTCTGTTGCTTTTACTGCTGTGAAGGGCGGAAGGTAAAAGGTAGACCCTAATTGGCAATAGGAGCAAAACCCTATGTAGCATAACAGTATAAGGGGAGTTATACTAGGTATGGGGGAGCACAAGTAGCAACAAACAAAAAAGGGATGGTAGAAACACCCTATCAGGGGTAATGGTACATAAGTATTTCCAGGTAACACAGGGAGAATAACAGTTGGGAATGTTGGGAGTGGTGCAGTGCAGTGGCTGTTGGGCGGCAGTTTTCAGAGAGCCCTTCTGAAGACTGTGATGCTTCCCCATCTACACACATCTCTCTGGGTTAAGGGAGGAGGTCGCTAGACTCCAGACTGAGTTTCTTAGGAGTTGGGGGACCTCTTCCCCATCCAGGTGCCACTGAGTCTGTTACTGTTACTTCAGAGGATGCCAGGGAGCAGGAACAACTGGACTATGGTGAACTCTGGAAGGTAGGGGGTGATGAGTCAGAATTACATTCCTTAACCGGTACCACTACACAGTTCCTATGACACTGTGGTGAGGTGAGACTGTCAAGAGGAGGCATTCATGGTTGTGGCCAGGAAGGATGTTAGGGGTCCTCCATCATGGAGACCCCAAGGAGGGTGAAAGAGGACCACAGTGTAGTAGGAAGCAACTTCTGGTGGGGGACTCAATTGTTAGGGGCGGTGGGGGGATAGATTTGGGAACAGGAAGGGGGGGGAAGAGGCAGGTTAGGTGCCTATGCAGCACCATGACCCAGAGGGATGGGAAACAGATCCTGAGGATCACTAAGGCAGCAGGATGGAAGGCAGAGTTGGATGTCATTGCTAATCTGGTGACTAATGACCCAGCTAGGGACAGGGCTGGGATAGTGCGGGGGAAGTTTAGGGAGCTGGGGAGGTGGTTTTAGACAGGAAGCATGCTCAGTGGTTTTCGCCAAGGTGCTGCTTGTCTATGATAGGGGGAGAAGAGGAATCTCCACACCAGGACCTTCAACTCTTGGCTGAGGGGTGGTGCAGAGAGGAGGGATTCGGCTACATTGGGGACTAGGGAGCCACCTGGAGGGATAAGGGCCTTTACAGGGGAGACGGCCTGCATCCGTCCAAGAAGGGAACCACAGCCCTCAGTGTGGACAGTTTAGTTGTTACTTTGATGGATACTTAGATTAGTCAAAGGTGGTGGTGGAAGATATCAGGGAGGCAGAAACTGCACCCCCACAGGCTGAAGTAGAGAGTAGGGAGAACCAGATGGGACATGAATCTCCCTGGGTGCAAATTAGTAAAGAAAACAGGGTGGTAGAAATGAAAGGGGATGGGAACAGGAGCATTAAAAAGAGGAGGGGAAGGAGAAAGAGCAACAAGGAAAGAATGGAGTAACAATCAGAGTGGTAACAAAATCTGGAGGGCCATGTGTGCGAATGCTAGAAGTCTAGGAAATCAGATTCTGGACCTAGAGGCCATCATGGCAAAGGCTGACCTGGATATTGTGGCCATTACAGAGTCATGGTGCACTGAAAACCATGACTGGGACATGGCCATATCAGGCTATAGTCTCTTCAGGAAAGACAGGGTGGGACGGAAAGGAGGGTGTATGGTGATTTATGTGAGGGAAGGCATAAAAGCGGCAGAGAGTGTTAGTGAAGAGATATCAATCTGAGTGGGGGGAGGTTACAAGCGGGGTTCCCCAGGGGTCGGTCCTGGGGCCTACATAGTTTGATATACTTGTTAATATACTCCAAACAGCAAATAACGCGTGGATAAGTAAGTATGCAGATGACTGCAAACTAGGGGGTCTGGTACAAAATCATTCAGATGGTCAAAAACTCCAAGACAATTTAGATAAACTCCTAGACTGGACTAAGACAAACAAAATGATGTTTAATATATCTAAAAGTAAAGTAATGCACTTCGGTGCCAAGAATCCTAACTTGGTATATAAATTAAATAATCACATATTAGAAACAACTACAGAAGAAAGGGATGTAGGAATAGTTATAACAGACACATTATCAACGGATGTGCATATTAAAAAACAGTTAAAAAATGTCAGAAAATATTGGGCTGCATTTTGACAAATATTAAAAGTAGAGATAGCGAGGTGATTCTCCTACTTTATACCAGTCTGGTACGACCGCATATGGAATATTGTTCCCAGTTCTCAGCTGAACTACTGTAGGAAGTCAGAAATTGAAAGAAGGTGTGCAAAGGAGAATATCAAAAAAAGTGAGAGGACAATATAATATGACATACGGTAACAGGCTACAAAACTTGGGATTATATTCTACTAAATATAAGCATTGGGGCTATATTCTACTAAATATAAGCGTTGCTCTACACCCCCTACCCTAACAGTAACTGTAACCTGCTTTTCTGGCCTTGCTTTGATGGCACCAGCTTCCCCCCTCTCTCCCTTTTGCACCCTGCTCACCCACCCATCCCTCCCTTAGGACACACTCCTATCTGTGGCCACTGGCCCCTGTCCCCCTCGCTGTTTCCATCCTTGTCTGACAACGGCACCTACCTGCCGGCTTCTTCCTGACTTCCTTCTACAAAGATACTGTTCTACCATGAATTCTATTAAAAGCTAACTTATGTTGTTCTAATTCAACATATTGACTGTACTATTTAGGCCTTAGTAATCGACATGTTAAGTTTGTAACCATTGTTCACCTTTGTGTTATGTCACCCCCCCCCCATCCTCTGATGTGGAACCTTTGTAAACGAGCAGTCCCTGCTCAAAGGTACTTGTAATCCTAGAGTTTAATAAAAAAATAGAAAAATAGACAACTAAGAGAGGACCTATGTTTAATATTTAGAGCCACCAAAGATCAAGGGCTAATGGAAAACATAGGAATTAAAAGATGCGAAGAACAAAATAAAAAAACTAAATCTCACAACTGTAGGTTAAAAGGTGATAAAAATTTAACTAAAAATGTTGTGATTTCTTTACCCAAAGAGTTATAAAAAGTTGGAATGAATTACCCAGATTTGTGGTGGAATGTGAAACTGTGGGAAGTTTCAGATATAAATTAGTTAAATATATGGGAAATAAAAAATTCATGTACCACCAATAGAGTAACCAGGTGGTGAGTTCATTAAGGACAAATTGTCTACAGAACTCTAAATTAACTATGAACCTGTGAGATACAGGGAATATGGGGGGGGGCTGAGGTGCTGTGGGTCACCTTACAGATGGGGAATAGAGCCTGTATTTGCACTGGTGTGATCTACAGACCTCCAGCACAGAGGGGGGAGCTGGATAAGTGTAACCCCTAGTTGGCGCTATCCCAAGGGCTACTACCCCTGCCTGCTTGGCTAGGAGCAGGTTAAGGGGCCTAGGTTCAGTAACGGGTACCTCCACCCAGAGGTCAGGGTTGGTAATGGTCAAACTAACCAGGGCACAGCCCTCAGGGATACTGTAACCCCCCTCTGTTCCTGCTAGTGGCCCACACAACACACAGTAATTACTTTCACAATACCCCAGATATGCTTTGCTAGTACCCACACAATTTGCACTTACCCCTAGAGTCCGTTTCTCCAGTTGGAACCCGGGGACCCCCTGTAAAACAAGGTCAGTCAGCACAAATGACAACAATAATACCTCAGGCACAAACTAGAAACACAGTCTGGTTGAATTGCAGAAAAAGAGAAGATCTGATTTATTCAGGGGGCTAAAACAAGGAAGGGGGATAATCAGGTTAATTTGCTTACTGGCTCTATAAATCACACAGCTGTGCATGCAGTCAGAGTCCCTAACAGTCATGCTCTCTGGGTACCCAGGATGGAGGAAAAGGCTAGCCAGGACCGTTGCCTGGGGTAGGCCGGCGTTGCAGCTGGTCGGGGCCCTGTGAAGAAAGAAACAACATGCACACTCCCTAATTGTAATCCGGAGCCGGAGGGCTCAGTTCGTGGAATCAAAACAGCAAGATAATCAGATGACGCACTTTTGATATAGCTATATGTTGCAGGGAGCTACCCTGGTGTTTACTCACGATTCCCCAAGACTGGACACAGGAGGGACGAAAATTGCGACAGCAGGTGACCTCTGTGGAGTGCCAGGAGAAGCAAAGGGCTGATCCCTGGGCCGTTCTCTTGTCGATGGCTCTTCTTTGTGCAGTAGGGTAATCTGGCAGGGCTCTTGTGGCAAGGCCCAGCCGCATGGACTAGCCACTGATTTAGTTCATTGGGTGCTGGGTTCAGCTTCCAGAAATCGGCATACAGTTCACACAACAGGGGAACTAAATCACGACTCCCATTCAGTACACAGCACATTTATATGCCAGAAAATATTACTGTACCAGTCAAAGTGCTCCTCAGTCACGATTGCAAAGTCCCTTCTCAGACTGAGAGCTCAGAAGTAGGGTTGTCAGAACTAGTTCGGCAAAGATTCGAACCCTTCTCGAACCCTGGTGTTCGAGTTCTAATTAGAACTCCGAACACTAGAAGTCGTAAAAGGGTCGCTATTACAGTTTTCCCCAGTTACATGGACATGGCTAATGAAGGTATCCGGTCAAAATAGCGCATCTGTAATAGCGTTAGACAAAATAGCGCGTACATTACAACGTGTTGTAATTATAGCGCATTACACATAAGCGCTATGTAGAAATAGCACTGCAATGAGAGTGTGATCATTTAATTGTATCAAAACCTTAACCTTTTGAATTCTGCAGAATGGAAAGGGGGCATTTTCGCAGCAAAGCATCATTTTATTACAGTGCCACTGAATTTGAGTGAATGCGAACAATAAGGAAAGACACTTCATCAGACAGAACTGCATGTGCATAAACTAACAGTGTGGTATGTGTAAGAGCAAAGCCACCTGTCCCGTCGGAACTTCTAAGGCTGTTGAATCTGTAACCATGCTCCTTTACGTTTAAAAAAAAAAAAGTGTCAAAATAATGTATTTTTAAATTCATGTTCACTTCACTCCAGTCTTTCCTCCTGAGAAAGCAGCCTTCACTCTACTGTACTATGTTGTCCACTTCAGGGAGGAAGTGACTAACTACATGCAGTGATCTGTACCCGTTATCAGCGTTACAGACCGACTTCAACCACTTCTACATTTCTGATGTGTGCAAGCGATCCGCTCCGAAACCAGAGTTAACGTTCACCATTTCCACCAACCCTGATTCTTGTTGGTTCATCGAGTCTTGTGCCCTTACACCAAGCCCTGTACTTTCACCCTTCCGTTCCAATCTGTCTGACAGCCACTCAGGAAAGGGTGCACAGCAGGCAGAATAACGTCTGATTTTTGTCAACAAAAAAAAAACCAAAAAACCCTTAAGTTTAAAGAATTGGGTTTGGGCAGGAATATCTGTAATGAATTTAGTTGAAAGCATGTTGCTTTATTTATTGAATATGGCTTACAATGTATAGAGTAAGGAATATATCTGCATGCATGGGGACAATTTTGTCTAATGTGAGGGTGGGAGGAAGTCACTGACCACCAATGATAAGGGCAAAGTGGCAGCTGGTCAGCCTCATGCTTTCAGCAGAATTAAAATGCATGTAGAAATAGCGCTGCAAGCTGTGCCATCTATTTAATCGCAGTATTGCCTGGCGCTAAAATGATAGCACTCTTTTTTCTGTAAGCGCTAATATGTATGCGCTTAAATGACTAGCGCTAATATTGTTGTGCGATATTGACACTAACTCCTAATTAAATAGCGCTGGATTTACTACCTGTACAGAGTAGACCCTCCAACTGTACTGATCTGGCCGGCTTTCTTGTGCAGTACCGGATCCTGAGGAGCTCTCTGTTTGTACCGAATTTCAGCTGCCAGGAAGTAACTTTAATTTTGTACTGTGTTCCCGAATTCTTTCTCTGCAGTGAGTGCAAAGCCTGATTTGGCATCTGTCCATCCCCATGGCAACCGGCACTACGGACATGCGCCAGTGACCCCTGGAAGCAGCTGCTGCAACCTTATGTTTCCCATGATGACACACTACTGGCGGGAGTGTTTGAATATCACTCGTGTGTGTCCAGGAGTCACAACTGCATCTCGATCGGATCCCGCGGTGAGACACTCGGCTTGCTCCGTCCACTTTTGCAGTAGCGCTTTTTATCACACAGCTGTGTGTTTTATTGTGTTTATGTTGCCACACAAGATTTGAATGAACTCCACAGTCGGTCTGGTCATCCCCATCGTCGATCATCGAGACCAGAGCCCGGTTATTCTAAGCGCCAGCCCAGCATAAGAGGTATTGTTCTGTTATTGTCTGCCCAGTTTTTCCACTCAACCAAAGACAATGCAAACATCCAGTACAAAGAGGAGTTGCTGTTTGCACATTATTTACAGTACTGAAATGTGTCAGTGTTAAGCTCAAGTACAAGCCTTAATCTACAGTAGATAAGAATACAGCTCTCTTTTTCTTTTAACTGTTTGACATGAGAAGAGTCAATCAGAGGAAAGATGGTAGCTTTTTCAATATTGGAAGTGGAAGGCAGGCAGAAGATTTGCAAAAAACTTGACTGGAGACTGCCTTCTTATATTATTGAAGGTTTGAGTGTGATCCAGTTATTAATGTTATAATTAACATTCAGA
Organism: Neoceratodus forsteri; assembly: GCA_016271365.2. Lineage (NCBI taxonomy): Eukaryota > Metazoa > Chordata > Ceratodontiformes > Ceratodontidae > Neoceratodus > Neoceratodus forsteri. Next base: position 18,765,346 of record JADMNL010000039.1, on the reverse strand, counting down.
GGGTTCCCATTAATCTGCAGTTAGGTTGAGTAGCATTTTGGAGCTCTAAGTGAGCTGCAGTTCTAACAATAGGTGTTTACCAAGAAACAGCCAGAAAGTATTTTAGGTGCTTGCTGTTGGGAGGCAGGGCTACACAACAAGTAGCAAACAGTGAGTGAGACAGAGAGAGATACGGTCAGTATTAGCCTTGCAGCAAGGGCTTCATGTGCTGGAGTAGTGTGGTAAGGAATTATTCCAGCCATGGGCCCTGCTCACAAGATATTTAGGAACAGATGGGAGAAAGTAAGTCTTTTGTGAATAAGGCCCATGTTTGTTTGTGAGGAACTCGGTAGGGGGTGATTGTTGGCAAAGACCAGGCTTAGAAACTGAAAGGGGGGGTCCCTAATCCATTCCTGTCAAGCTGCCCAAAAAGGAAAAAATCCAGTAAAAAATGTGTTGAGGAGAGGCAGAAACTCAATTTCCAACTTCTCAGAAAAGACTTTTACAACAAGAAGCAGGGGGTAGGAAATGCTGAATGCTGTGTGCAAGGCTAGGTGTGGGAAAGAGGATGGCCCACAGGAGGCAGACGCCAGATAGAGCCTGTCAAGAAATCTGTTGGTTGTGGGAATGCTAAAAGTGATTTGTATAAGCTTGCTTTGTGTAATATTGTTTGTAGATTAAGGTGTCTAGCACACACTTTTTAAGTTTGAAAGGAGAGCAGACTGCGATCCTGGTTTCAACCCCGAATTTCACAGCTGCAAGTCTGAATTGATGTACCTGTACCTATTTTTATCTGTCAAATGTTGGAGGGTCTGCCTGTATTACACATCCCATGCTTGTCTGCATAAGGCCTGGGATTTTGTGTCAAACAGCAAATCAGCTGCCTGTGTGCGGCATGCACACGCATGTCCAGTTGTTGGGGGTTTACATGCGTGCGTGCCCATTTACTACACTGGCACCAATTGCCATTGAGATTTGTGGTGTTTTAAGCCATGCATCAGAGTGCATCCCATTCCAATCATGGAAACCAGTGAAAAAGCAAGTTTGGTGGCTGATCAGCGACTTCACCAAGTATTTAGGTGGGCAGCGAGTTGGCGTTGGGCTGCAAAAAGTCTGCACAATAAAAGAATAAGTACGCTTAAGTTAAGCTTCCATTCATTCTTTACAAACTATTGTGGTTGGTTCTTTTGGTTTGTGCCCATTATTTTGTGTGTGTGTGTGTGTGGGGGGGGTGCTCTGGCCCTTGACATTTGTTCTAATCTTTAAATACATGCCAGAAATGTTTCCATGTTGGAAGGAGAGACAGAAAAATCCCAGTACAAAAATAAATAAATATATCTGTGTGTCACTGTGTTGTGTGACTACATCTCCTACGTGGTGTACTTGCCAGTCCATCATCCTGTTGTGTGCCTTTGACTGCCCTGTACCCTATCCAGTGTGTGAGCATGTGCAGCCCAGATCCCATTTCTGTGGTATCTGTTAATACATGCCAGAAATAGTTTCTGGCAGGACTTTGGGAGGAACAGATTTAATTTTTCTCTCAGTTTCATGTGCATTTCACTATTCTCTTCATTATTGGCAGCACAATTAAAAAATAAGGTTCGAGTTCTAAAAAGTTCTAAAAAAGATTAGAACCCTAGAACTTTTCCAAAAGTTCTAGACTAGAACTAGAACCCATAACTTCAAAGGGTTCTGACAACCCTACTCAGAAGTAGCTGGACTTCCTGACAGGCCGATCGCATTCAGCAAAATCTTCGGTCTTCTACAGGTTAAGCCTGATCTCAGTGCAGTAGCTTGCTTAAAAGCACACAGCTCGGATTTAGTCCGAAACAATTCTCTCTCTCTTTCTCTCTCTCCCCCATCTCAGGGTAACAGCAGACTTGCAGCCATCAGTTCAGGCCTCTCCACAATTCTCCCACTGGAACTACGCAGTTCACTGCTCGACTATCACGAGCTGCTCCTTTCTCTGCTTCCAACTCAGATCTGGCTTGCCAGCAGACAGCTTGGGGCGTTTCCCTTAGATCCAAAAGGTTCGGTTGATCGGTTCAGCTGTCAGGCACAGTAAGAGCTCCCTCTTCTGTTGCAAAAAAGGCACCAACAGTCCAAGACTACAAATCCCAAGCTTGTAATCCACACAGCCCCTTCAGTTGCAGGCTCCATTTTGGAGTCCCCAAGTACTGATTGGTCTAATTCGGCAGCTCGGGACCAAAATGGTGGAGCCAAACAGAACAGAACAGTCCTTACTGCAAAGAAGGCAGGTTAGAACAAACTACATTATCGTTACTACTCTAAATGATTACCAGCAATTAGTTACATCTTTCAGCAGGGCTCCCTCTGAACAATTAGCGATGGCAGAAACGGAGCGATTATTCAGCAGCCTGGGCGGGACTCAAGCAGGGAAACACTGAGACCCCCCCATTCAGATTAATTATATCTGTGATCAGGCAGCACTTAAAGAGACAGTACATGGAGGCTTTAAAGGCTCTCACTGGCTACAATATTTAAACAGCTATAGCGCCGAATACCAACCGGGCAGTGAGCATTTAAGCAAGCTCATGGAAGACTTTTCGGGAACCCCCATTTGTAGGTGGTTACACCCTTCCCTGCCTGGAGAAAACTTGGCGTCCATGTCAAGTGGGTACCATCACAATAATTGCAACTACAAATTATACTACATATCTCTACCATTAGCAGGCTAGGCCTGTAGTTTCTAAGGCATCAGTCAACATATTCAACCTTTACTATACACATTTTCGGCATTTCATAGTACAATATTCATTCTGAATTACATTATGCATTCTTCACACCAGTACTATACACAGCCTGCCATACAAAATCAGGTAATAACTTCCTGTATATTGAACAATGTGAGAGGGTGCCCTTCCCTATCAGCCATCCTGGGGCTAGACAGGGCAGGGACACTATACCTAGAGGGCAGGACAATTAACCTGGAATTGTTACTTAGGCTCAGTTTGGGCAGTGAGCTTTGAGAAACATACACCTACTTATGGACCACATTGAGAGGCAAATCTACTGGTCTCCCAAAGGAATCATAACTGAAGCATACCACAGGCTTGACAGCTTGGCCAGTCTTTCTGGGGGGAACAACCACAGTCTCTGTACTTTCAGCAACAGCCTGTGGGCTTTCATCACTTGAGAGGGGTGCTTCTGCCTGGATAGAGGGGTTCACACTTGAGGCACTGTCAGCCCCTGGCTCTGTAAATTCTGATTCTATAACACTTTGCTCACTTGGAAGGCATTCAAGCACTGGAAGGGAATTATCATCACACTCAAAGTATTCTTCAGGTTCTGGCATGTCACCAGTCTGACTCAGATCATCTGCCTCTTCCTCAGGTAAATCATACAGTTCCACCATACATAGTGACTCAGTATCGTCAGACATGACGTTTTGTACTTCTCTTTCAGGGAGCATTGACTCCAAGGACGAAGCTGGGGGGGTTAGGCAGTCCAGAAGGCCCAGCTTCATCCTCACAATTAATCATGGGGTTACCTCAAAGCAGCTGACTCAGCTTATAAGAGGGGTAATAAGCATAGTTGCACTCACTCTCGTCAGAGGTGGACTGACAGTCATTATCGTTCTGGGCTTGCTGTGGAGACAACCTTAAGTCTGCGACCACCGGGGTAGGTTGACTCTGTCTTTGTTTTGCAGCAGCACGAGTCACTGGTCCGGGGGGAACAATCTTGGGGGGGGGGTCAACTTCAATCATGACTTGGCCAATAGTTAGTAAATGGTTACGGTACATGGTCTTGACAGGTTTTGAGTTGTTTTCAGACCGCACTTTGTACACGGGTAAATTGTCCAATTTGCCTACTGCTATATGGGGAAGATGGTGCCATCTGTCATCAATTTTATGCTTACCATGCAGTCCCAAATTCTGTAACAACACACGGTCTCCAGTTCGAAGCTCTTGGGCCTTTACTCTTTTATCATGTCTCTCTTTATTAGCTAAGTTTCTCTTTGCAGCCATCGTCTGGGCTAGTTGATATGCATGATTCAATTGGGCCTTCAGTTTTTCTACATATTGTAGGTAATTTTCAGCTTGAATCCCATTGGGAGAGACCCCGAAACAAACATCAACTGGCAGACAAACCTCTCTCCAAAACATGAGGTGGTAGGGAGAGAACCCGGTAGCATAATTTCTTGTACAGTTATAGGCGTGTACCAAGGTGCTAATCTGCTGGCTCCATTTATGCTTGTCTTTTGGGTGAAGAGTGCCCAGCATGTCCAGCAGGGTGCGATTAAAGCATTCTGGTTGTGGGTCCCCCTGCCGGTGATAAGGGGTGGTTCTTGACTTCAGCACCCCCCATAGGGAGAGCATTTCTTTGATCAAGTGACTCTCAAAGTCTTTACCTTGATCAGAATAAATTCTCTGGGGGGCCCTGTAGTGGACGAAGAAATTTTCCACTAGCACCTTGGCCACGGTGGACGCCTTCTGATCTTTGGTGGGGAAGGCTTGGGCATACCTTGTAAAATGGTCCGTAACTACCAACACATTACCAATGTTTCGCTGATCGGGCTCCAAACTCATAAAGTCTATACAAACTAATTCCATTGGTGTGCTGGTGGTAATGTTGACAAGGGGGGTAGCCCTCTGGGGCACGACCTTTCTCTGCAGGCAGCGACTACAAGTCCTTACATGATACTCAACATCGGCCCCCATCTTAGGCCAGTAGAATCGAGATCGCACTAGGTCAAGGGTTTGTTCGATACCGAGGTGGCCCATATGACTGTGGAGGGACCTCCGCACCAAGTATCTGAAAGCTGTGGGCAAGACCAATTGTTGCTTGTCTACTTGGCCTCACCTATCTACTGTCTCTCTATATAGCAACTGATTAATCAGCTTCAATTTAGGGCCTTCTTTAAATAGTAGAGCAGTTCACAAATCAGAGGAGTGCAATTTGAGCACATCTTTCCCTGCATGGAGGGCTTCAAGGGCTGACCGACTCATAGGATCTTGGGATTGAGCCCACTGAATGCTGTCATTATCATATTGAGGTAGTGCACTAATATCTAGAGTGGAGAAGTGACAGTATGCAGCTGGTATGCAGGTATCAGAGGGGCCCAATCAGTCTTCTAAGCAGTCCACTGTGTCCATAGACATCTGTTCATCTTTTTAAACTTTTGACACAGTGCTTGAATGTCAGGTTTGGACAGCCTGACCCAATCACCTTTGGACGTGGGCCTCCAGGATAGGGCACCAGCAGCTATGTCATTCAGGCCTGATCTCTATTCAACAGCAAAATCACAGGACACCACAGGGAAAGGAAGCAGCTCCTGGTGGGGACTCAATTATTAGGGGGATAGAACTGGGGGGAGCAGGGAAAACTGAAGTAAGGTGCCTGCCTGGTGCTATGGCTTGGAGGGACAGGAAGCGCATCCTCAGGATCATGAGAACAGCTGCACGGGAGTCTGAGCTGGATGTCATTGTCCACCTAGGGACAAATGACTTGGCTTATCATGAGATTAGAGCAGTGCAGAAGGACTTTGTAGAGTGGGAGGGGCCTAAGACAAGTAGCACACAGTATCCTCTCTCAGAGGTGCTGCCTGTCAGTGGCATGGGTGAGGCGAGGGTACTTTGCACCATGCAGTTTAATGAATGGTTGAAAAAATGGTGTGGAGCACAGGGTTTGGCTTCATTGGGGACTGGGGTTCCACCTGGAGGGACACCAGCCTATACTGGCAGGATGGTCTGCATCTGTCCAGGAAGGGAACAAGTCTTTTGGGCAATCATTTAAATGCTTCATTGGCAAGCTTTTAAACTATTCAAGGGGGGAGGCACTGATAAGCAGCAGAAAATCCCAGCCTCCCCTACAAAACAGGGTACTAAATGAGAAAAAGACCAAGGTAGAAAGGTCAGTGGGGGATGCTGCAACAGAAGGTAAAGCCATCAAAAAATGGAGAGCAATGAGTACCAATGCCCATAGTCTGGGTAACAAGCTTCCTGAATTAGTGGCCTTGATGGAGGAGGAACATCTGGATATCGTGGCAGTCACAGAAACATGGTACACACAAAACCATGACTGGGACGTAAACATACCAGGATACACTATCTACAGGAGGGACAGGGGGTAAAGAGGAGGAGGAGTAGCTGTTTACATAGGGAAGGAATCAAAGCAACAGAACAAAGGGTAAACAGGGAGGAAAGAAGCACTGTGGGTAAGTTGGAGACAGGCAATGGCACCACAATCCGCTCAGGGGTTGTATCAGACCCCCTCTCGGGAAGAAATGGACAAGAAAATGATAGAAAGTATACTTAGAATGGCAGAAAAAGGAAGATATTGCTGATGGGTGATCTGAATATGCCAGATGTTAACTGGAGTGCAGTTGCAGCAGTCACTCTGAAGAGTGGGGTTATTCTAGATGCCCTACAGGGGCATGCCTTAGACAACTAGTATTGGAGCCCACTCGAGAGGAGCAATCTTAGATCTGGTTCTCTCAAATGGAGATGGAGAGAGGATCACAGATGTAGAAGTGGGTAGCCATCTGGGAACTAGCGACCATCGAACAGTATGGTTCTAATAAACACAGCAATAGAGTCAAGCCATACAAAGGCAAAAGTACTGACTTTAGGAGGGCTGACTTTGCCAAAATGGTGAGTGCCTAAGGAATGCACTAGCAAATGGGCAGGAAGGAGGGTGGAAGAACAATGGGGAATGATAAAACTGCTATCACAGAGGTAACAAGCCTTGTGTGAAGCAAATAAACAAAACAAAACGATGTAAGAAATCACTATGGTTCTCAAAGGAAGTGGCAGTGAAGGTTCAAAGACAAAGAAAGCATTCAGGAAGTACAAGGAATCACAGAAGGAGCAGGACAGAGAACTGTATCAGTTAAAGCAGAAGGAAGCTGGAAGGCAGTCAGAACAGCAAAGGCCCAAACCGAGGAAAAGATAGCTAACTCAGTTAAGAAGGGGATAAAACCTTTTATAGGTACGTCAGAGAGTGAAGGGAAGACCAAGGAGGAGGGAGGGATAGTGAGGCTTAATAAAGGGGAGGGTGGGCAGAGGGTGACTGTGAAAAGGCAGAGATACTAAACAAATATTTTGCTCAGTATTTACAAATGTAGAGGGGGAGGTACCTAAAACAAACAGTAGAAACACTCTGGATACAGAAGTTGATACCAGCCCATTTACAGAAGAAAGGGTTCTGAAAGAACTCTTAAAACTGAAGGTGGACAAAGCAATGGGGCCTGATGGATTCATCCCAGAATTCTAAAAGAACTAAGGGTAGAACTAGTGACACCATTGACTACCCTCTTTAACAAATCACGGAGGATGGGTGGTACCGAGGACTGGAGGAGGGCAGATGTGATTCCCTTCACAAAAGTGGGAGCATGGCAGAAGCAGGAAACTACAGACCTTTAGTTTACCTCCTCAGTGATAGGAAAATGATGGAATCACTTCTGAAGGAAAGAATTGTCGAGTATCTAGAGGCCAGAGGGCACAGGACCCAAGGCAGCATGGATTCACAGCGGAAGGTCATGCCAGACGAATCTGATAGATTTCTTTGACTGGGTGACCAAAGTAGTAGATCAGGGAGGGCTGTGGACATGGCCTACCTAGACTTTAGCAAGGCATTTGACTCAGTCCACACAAAGATTAATATGCAAGTTAGCCAGCCTGGGAGTGGGTCCTAAGATGACAGCCTGGGTAAAGAACTGGCTGGAGAATAGGACACAGAGAGTAATAGTAAATGGAGTCCACTCTGAAGAAAGGGGGGTTACTAGCGGGGTACCGCAGGGTTCAGTATTAGGACCGGTCCTCTTCAGTGTCTTTATAAGTGACATTGCAGAGGGACTGGAAGGAAAAGTATATCTCTTTGCAGATGACACAAAGATCTGACACAAAGATCTGCAGCAGAGTTGACGCACAAGGTGGGGTGGAAAGGATGAGAAGGGACTTGGCAAGGTTAGAGGAATGGTCAAATGTATGGCAGCTTAGATTCAATGCTAAGAAGTGCAAGATAATGCACCTGGGAAACAAAAACCCAGGGGAAGAGTACACAATGGGGGGTGAGATACTAACAACAACAAAAATGGAAAGGGACCTAAAGATGGGTAAGCAATGTGAGAGGGCAGCAAGGAGGGCTGGGGGATACTGGGATGCATAGGGAGAGGCATCACCAGTAGAAAACAGGAAGTTGTTATCTCTCTGTACAGACAGCTGGTGAGACCCCATCTGGAGTACTTCGTTCAGTTCTGGAGACCCAGTCTCCGCAAAGACATATACAGGATGGAAGCTGTCCAGAGGAGGGCATCTAAAATGGTGCAGGGTCTGCACCAGAAGACATGTGAAGGCAGACTTAAGGCGCTTAATATGTATAGCCTCGAGGAAAGGAGGGAGAGGGGGGACATGATAGAAACTTTTAAGTACCTCAAGGGAATCAACAAAGTCCAAGAGGTATCATCTTTCAAAAAGAGGTGTGCAAGAACAAAGGGCACAATTTGAAGATGGGGGGCGGCTCAGAGGAATTTAAGGAAGTATTTTTTCACAGAGAGGGTTGTGGATGCATGGAATGGCCTTCGGAGGAGGTTGTGGAGTCAAAAACAGTGGTGGAATTCAAGCATGCATGGGACAGTCATAAGGCAATTCTAAGGGGTTGGGGGTAGGAAGAAGTAGGCTGCTGGTTAAGTAGGATCTGCAGCTTATCCAGCAGGTAGGGAAATGGGCAGACTGGGTGGGCCAAGCGGTCCTTATCAGCCGTCAAATTCTATGTTTCTATGTTTCTATCATAGGTAGACAACGCAGAAAGCCACCGATGCCCAGTGGTGTCTAATTTAGCTGAAGTCTGCACATAGATCAAGGGATTATTGTCAGTTTTTACCAGTATCTTTGCCCCATACAAGTATTCATGGAACCGGTCCAAGATGGCCCACTGTAATGCCAGGAACTCCAGTTTATACACAGGGTGGTTTTTCTCTGATGGGGTCAGACTTCTACTAGCAAAGGCCACTGGTCTCAAATCATTCTCATGCTCTTGATACAGCTCAGCCCCCAAACCTTGTAGGCTAGCATTGGTATGCAACACATAGGGCCTAGTAGGGTCAGCATAGGCAAGTATGGGTGCATGGGTGAGCTGATATATTATTTCATGGAAAGCGGCTTCACAGTCGGGTGTCCAGCGAGACCCAAAAAGTTCACCCGGGCGGAAGTATACTCTTTCTGTTCCAGAGGAGGCCCCTTTCTTGCATTTATAGTTCGTGGGAGGGTAACCCTGGGTGAGATTCAGGAGTGGGCGAATCACCCTGGAGTAGTCCTTTATGAACCGCTGGTAGTAGCCACAGAATCCTAAGAAGTGCTGTAATTCCTTCAAATTGAGCGGCTGGGGCCAGGTGGTCAAGGCCCCAACTTTACTAGGATCAGTCTCTATCCCCTCTGTGGATACTCTATGCCCCATATACTTTATAGGTGTCTGAAAAAACTGGCATCTGTTGATGGACAGCTTAAGGCCAAAATCCTCCAGTTGGTCTAACACTTTAAATAGTCGACTCTCGTGCTCCTGCAATGAACTTCCAAACACAATGACATCTTCCAAGTACACCAGGCACTCCATCAAATTCATGTCCCCCACAGCATGTTCCATCAATCTCTGAAAAGTGGCTGGAGCACCCGATATCACCTGAAGCATCCTCATAAACTCTTTGAACCCTAGTGGGCAGATGAAGGCTGTTTTCTCATGGTCTTCCGGGGCCATGGGGATCTGGTAGTACCCACTGCGAAGATCCTACGCCGAGAACCACTTGCTCCCATTCAGACAGTCCAAAGCATCTTGTATACGGGGCATGGTGTATTGATCTGGGATGGTCTGCTGGTTAAGGGTTTGATAATCCATGCACATTCTTACTGTCCCATTCTTTTTTTTTTCGCACCACCACATTAGGTGAGGCATAGGGGCTTCTGGATTTTTGTATCACACCAGCCGCAAACATCTCCTGCAGGTGTCTTCTCACATCATCTGTATCTTTGGGAGCTAGGCGTTGAGACCTCTCATGAAATGGCTGTTCATCGTGCAAGTGTATGTGATGCTTCGCTCCCTGGACACATCCCACGTCCCACTCCTTCAACGAAAATACTTGGCCTTTCTGGGCAAGTCTCTTGCTGATTCTAGCCTTCCATTCAGCTGGCAACGGAGAGTCACCAAAGTCAAACAGGTCAGGGGTCACTCTATCAGTCTCTCCAGAGTGCTTGTTACTGGGTAACACTGCAGTGTCTGCGCAGTGTACGGTAGCTAGGGTGCAGCCTCTGTTCACCAGAATCTCCCGATCTGACATATTGTGGACCTGGACCATCACTCGTCGTGCATAGGCTTGAGCACAAGCAGGCAAGATGCTGGGCCTGATCAACAACCTTTCTGGTAATCTTCCATTGCTGGGCGCATCCAGCATTAGTATCCTATTCTTGACATCCTTCCATAAGTGGACCTCCCCTTGTAGAGTACACTGGGCATTGGGGGCCAACACCATTGAATCGGGATCCTTCTTCCACACGATCCCTACCGGTTCATCCGGGTCCACTTCCTCGGGATTCTGTTGCGACTCATAGGCCCTCTTAATCAGGGCAGGAATTCTCAGAGCCTTACCTCTGTTTCTCGTAGCAGAGTTGGGTCAGTCTTCCAAACATATGAGCACTGGTCCCAATTAGCAGGGGAACACCATCATACAGTCCAGTAGGGAGATACACTAAAGCCAGGGTTTTGACTTGCTCCGCCACTCCAGCCACCTAGGTAGGAAAAGACAGCCAGATCCGAATATACCCAGAGTATGGATACAACTTCTCACTCAACCCCCAGACATGCAGGCCTTCCAAGGGTTGTAGGGGCACATCAGGCAGGTGCTTTCTGTACCAATCTTGAAACACAATAGTCACTTGAGACCCACTGTCAAGCACGGCTAGGGTAGACACACCATTCACTTTTACTGTAGTTTCCATTGAAGGACCCACCACCTCAGACCATTCAGGAGGGACAGCAGCAGATGCCTGAACAGATGATTTAGCCACAAAGGAATTTGAGTTAGTAGTTCTTGAACCCTCCCTGCGGTCACTTCGGGCACTCCTCAGCCACTGATTCATTTTCCTAAGCTCCCCTTGAAGCCAATTCACCACTTTCTCTAAGTCCTTCTGAGACCAACATTTTCTTTTCAGATGGCTATCCCTGCTGCAGTTGTGACAAATGACAGACTCTCGGGGCATTCTTGGGGAAAACATTGCATGGGGTGTTGGAGCATCGATGGGAGATTGTGATCTGGCTCCTGCTGGTAACGTGCCATGTCTCAAACGTTCCTTTAGGGTGGCAGTCAATTCCTTGAGTTCAGCCAAGAAGTAACCCTCTGTAGAGGACGTTTGAAGATGCACCCCCACCCCCATAGCAGTCACGTCCTGACAGGGGCCAGGGTCTTGGTCAGTAGGGGGTACCTCAGTGAACACACCCGGGTGTACCTTTCTGACTTCCTTCAGCAACTCCTCTCCCCACTGGTTAGTCCATGGCGGGGCACTCTTAGTGGCATCCACTTCAGAAAGGCTTTCCGGTGCCGTAATCACTGAGGCTGCACTCACACCATAATCACAATCTCCCTCTTTACCTTCTTCCTCTTGAAGTTCTTTTATCAAGTCACAATAGTCAGGTGGGTTACCCCTCCTCTCCTGGAGCCTTAACTGGATGATCTGCAGTTTAGAATGCTTGGCATGTAGCAGTTGGCCCCCAATGCCCAGTGTACTCTACTACAGTAAAAGTGAATAGTGCATCCACCCGACCGTGCTTGACACCGGGTCTCATACTGCTACATGCCAAGGAGGCAGTGTAGTGCAGTGGCGTAAGGCTCTGAGCTGCAAATCTGGTGACATCCAGCAGACTAGACCAGGGTTTGAATCCCACAGCCCCCACTTGCATACTGTGTAACCCTGAGCAAGTCACTTAACTTCCTTTTGCTCCCAGGTCGCACCTGGAAACAAGCTTCGGCTTAGTGTGCCTTTCCTGGTTAAACAATTTCCCCTTTCCCCAATTTCACACTGTTCAGATCACTGGCAACTACCCCACCTTTCCTGTAGACTTTCTGCAGAGCTCTTTCTAAGTGAGTAACATATGCAGACAAGCTCCCCCCCCCTTCCATTGTTTAGTACCTTGGAACTTCCACATCAGAGTTTCCCCTGACTCAATGTTCCCAAAATTGCATTCAAGTGCTGATAGGTACTTCTGCGCAAAGGCCTCAGGGTTTATGGACTTCAAAAACTTAATGGCTTCAAGGGCAGGACCCCTCAGACTTTCTATAATTCTTTTCCACTTCTCAGCCTCCGCATACTGCCACTTGGGTACCAAAGGGGCAACATGGTTGCTCCAGGTCTCCCAGTCATCCTCCTCCTGGGGGGGGGGTATAGAGGGTGCCCGAGGAGATTGTCTTCGGTAGGAGTCGTGACTAATGGCAGGTACAGATATAGGGGCCAACATTGGCACAGGCACAGAAGATTGGGTAGTATCAGGCGCTGGAGTGGGAGGGGGCGTTGGGGAAGGAACACCCCCAAGTGGCAGGAACAGTTTCTTAAAATCCTCCACGGTTTTCCCTTCCTCCAGCAACAAGTTAGCGAATTTCTCCTCAAAAGTCTCAGATAATGATTTGAGCTTATCCTCCCCAGGGTCTTTACTGTCTTTTGTTATCACTCTCCAGGTGGCAGGGGCCATGTCTGAGGCAATAGTCTATGACACTTTAGAGCTGTCCACCAGGTCACTACACTCTACTAAGGCCATGAAAGTTTGGGCGATCAGATTAGCCTGTCGACCCACCACCACAGGGTTTTTTAAACATTCAGTTTTGGAGAGTACTCCCTCTACAGTGTCCTTATTGGTACCCAGGGGAATATCCAGTATAAGCATAGCATTTTGGGGGTCGATCTCCTGCCCAGTACACCACCCCACCAACTGGTGTACAGCCACTTCTATTGGGGTAACCATTTATTTTTAACAGTAATTCGTAAGTTTGGCCACTAGAGGATGCTAATCACAGTGGTGCCTCCAAGATGTAACCCCTACTTGGCGCTATCCCAAGGGCTACTACCCGTGCCTGCTTGGCTAGTAGCAGGTTAAGGGGCCTAGGTTCAGTAACGGGTACCTCCACCCAGAGGTCAGGGTTGGTAATGGTCAAACTAACCAGGGCACAGCCCTCTGGGACACTGTGACCCCCCCCTCTGTTCCTGCTAGTGGCCCACACAATACACAATAATTACTTTCACAATACCCCAGATATGCTTTGCTAGTACCCACACAATTTGCACTTACCCCTAGAGTCCGTTTCTCCAGTTGGAACCCAGGAACCCCCTGTAAAACAAGGTCAGTCAGCACAAATGACAACAATAATACCTCAGGCACAAACTAGAAACACAGTCTGGTTGAATTGCAGAAAAAGAGAAGATCTGATTTATTCAGGGGGCTATAACAAGGAAGGGGGGTAATCAGGTTAATTTGCTTACTGGCTCTATAAATCACACAGCTGTGCATGCAGTCAGAGTCCCTAACAGTCATGCTCTCTGGGTACCCAGGATGGAGGAAAAGGCTAGCCAGGACTGTTGCCTGGGATAGGCCAGCATTGCAGCTGGTCGGGGCCCTGTGAAGAAAGAAACAACATGCACACCCCCTAATTGTAATCCGCAGCCCGAGGGCTCAGTTCGTGGAATCAAAGCATGAAACATGAAAGGAATAAACAAGACAGGTACAGAGGGGCTGTTCAAAGTAAGGGAGGGGAGGGCCATCAGGGGCCATGATATGAGACTGGAGTGAGGAAGGTTCAGGAGGGAGATGAGGAGACACTTTTTTACAGAGAGGGTGGTGGCTGGTTGGAATGCGTTACCTGCAGAAGTGGTATCCAGTAGAACAGTGAACTGCTTCATAAGGGGATGGGACAGGACAAGGGGGAGGGTTAATGAAGGGGAAGGGTGGGGCAGCTGCAGAATAAGGGGTGCTAGCTGCACATTCAAGCAGACTTGAAAGACCTCTAGGCCTTTATTTGCTGGCAAATTTCATATGTTCGAAAAACAGCAAGATAATCAGATGACGCACTTTTGATATAGCTATATGTTGCAGGGAGCTACCCTGGTGTTTACTCACGATTCCCCAAGACTGGACACAGGAGGAATGAAAATTGCCACAGCAGGTGACCTCTGTGGAGTGCCAGGAGAAGCAAAGGGCTGATCCGTGGGCTGGTCTCTCGTCGATGGCTTTTCTTTGTGCAATAGGGTAATCTGGCAGGGCTCTTGTGGCAAGACCCAGCCACATGGACTAGCCACTGATTTAGTTCATTGGGTGCTGGGTTCAGCTTCCAGCAATCGGCATACAGTTCACACAACAGGGGAACTGAATCACGACTCCCATTCAGTACACAGCACATTTATATGCCAGAAAATATTACTATACCAGACAAAGTGCTCCTCAGTCACGATTGCAAAGTCCCTTCTCAGACTGAGAGCTCAGAAGTAGCTGGACTTCCTGACAGGCCGATCGCGTTCAGCAAAATCTTCAGTCTTCTACAGGTTAAGCCTTGTCTCAGTGCAGTAGCTTGTTTAAAAGCACACAGCTCGGATTTAGTCTGAAACAATTCTCTCTGTCTCTCTTTCTCTCTCTCCCCTCTCAGGGTAACATCAGACTTGCAGCCATCAGTTCAGGCTTCTCCACAATTCTCCCACTCGAACTACGCAGTTCACTGCTCGACTATCACGAGCTGCTCCTTTCTCGGCTTTCAACTCAGATCTGGCTTGCCAAAGACATCTCGGGGCATTTCCCTTAGATCCAAAATGTTCGGTTGGTCAGTTCAGCTGTCAGTCACAGTAAGAGCTCCCTCTTCTGTTGCAAATAAGGTGCCAACAGTCCAAAATTACAAATCCCAAGCTTGTAATCCACACAGCCCCTTCAGTTGCAGGCTCCATTTTAGAGTCCCCAAGTACTGATTGGTCTAATTCGGCAGCTCGGGACCAAAATGGTAGAGCCAAACAGAACAGTCCTTGCTGCAAAGAAGGTAGGTTAGAACAAACTACGTTATCATTACTACTCTAAATGATTACCAGTGCTGAGAAGGCTTTCGACAGAGTCTACTGGCCCTTTCTATTCCAGCTAATGGAATCAATGGGATTCCCTGTAGCACTAATACAAGCTATCTCCAATGTCTATTCCTCCCCTAGAGCCTGGGTTAGTGTCGCAGGGCACCACTCCACCCCCTTTTCTCTTTACAGAGGAACTAGACAGGGGTGTCCTTTGTCTCCCTTATTATTCGCCCTATTTATGGAACCATTAGCACAACAAATTAGACAATCACAAGATATTATACAGAATTGTGGTGGGTGAGGAGGTACCGTATCGCTCTTTATCGCGGACGATGTCTGCTATATCTCGAAAGCCAGCTACAGCTCCCAAAGTAATCACGCTGCTTAAAAATTTGGAGACCTTTCGAGGTACAAAGTCAACATTACAAAAACTGAAATATTAACCTTTCAATTTGAGCCTGAACAAAGCATCCGGATCAGTTCCAATGTAAATGGGATATTAACAAACTTCAATAGGACTCTCTCTCACTAGGGACTTACAAGATGCGTATAAGTATAACTACGCCCCCTTCACTGCAAGCCTCAAGGAAGACTTAGCAAACTGGAGTACTCTCTCGCTGACTCTTACCAGAAGAATAGATCTTATTCGTATGATCACGCTCCCTAGAGCCCTTTATCTTTTTACTAATATTCCTATTTCACTTCCCCAAACCACCTTTAAAGTTTGGAATAGGGTTATATCACGTTTTATCTGGGCAGGACGCAGACTAAGAGTTAAATTTAAACTATTGACTCTACCACGAGATTTAGGAGGCTTATCCCTACCTGATCTGTACACCTGCTATCAGGCAGTAGGCCTGGTACATGTATTTGCTAGGCACAATTCAGGCGGAGGCGCATTGGGTAGACATTGAGCAGCATATCATTCCAGATTCAGATGTCGATAATATGCTTACGGTGATACACCCGTCTGGAAGAATCTCAGAAATTACCCCTGAAATTAGAATAGAGTGATAATATGGCATAAATTAAGAAGCATAATCTTGGATTACCCCTTTTATTCGTTAATATGCCCCATAGCCGCCCTTCCTGGTTTTCTCCCTCGGAAACTTGACGAGGCCTTTCAGTGCTGGACAAAATATCAGCTTAAATATTTATTTCAGATTGTAACAGCTGGGAGATTTTGGTCTTACCAGGAATTACAAACGAAATTTAATTTACCTGTCTCACATCACTACAGGTGTCTCCAATTGAGGCATTACTATAGCTCCTTATCATCTAGGCTTCACACCCCAGATAATTGGCCCCAGATAATTGTTTCCATACAATCTATGCTCTCCTCTTCTAACCAGAGGCACCTAATTTCAAGTTTTTATAGATCTTTAATATCTTCATATCAGGGAAACACTCAGTCTAATAGACAAAAGTGGCAACACGAATTAGATACACCCATAGAACAGGAGCAATGGCAGCAAGCCTGTCGACAAGTTGCACGTACCACTAGCTCGCATCAATGGCGAGAATTCGCTTGGAAGTTTCTAAACAGGTATTTTTATACCCCAGAGATCACCAGTCATTTTGAACGGAATGGCACAGCGGTCTGCTGGCGACTTATATGGGGAAAATAGAGCCCACCTAACACTTGTGGTATTCACATGCCCCAAATTGGAACCATTCATCCTAGCCCTACAGTCTGAAATCCAACTTATTCTGGGTTTTCCTCCAATTATCTCCACAGCTTTTATACTTCTAATTTTTCCCAGGAATATAATGGACCAAAATGTCCGTTACCTATTGGCCATCCTTCTTACAGCAGGGAAAAAGGCTATAACTAAATTTTGGAAGGCGCCAGTCCCTCCCTCTCTGAATGATTGGCACTCCATAATAAAACAAATCTATTATATGGAAAAAATAACCTATAAATTGAACAACCGAGTAGAATCTTTCAACTCTAGATGGAATAGATGGATATTTTATTACGCATTGAAGGACCCAATGTTCATTCCCTAATAGACCAACTGAGCTAGCTATTGTAAAGGAAGATGTATTGGGGAGAGCAAGAGGAGGAAGTTTAAGGAACAATAAGTATGTATACCTAGACTATCACAGATACAGCAATAAAGCTTTTCATTAGGCCACTGCTGGTTCTTAAAAGCATGTCTAGAACCACAGTTAGAAACATATTATGATATCACCTTTCTAATCGTCACTGAAGGGGTGAAAGTGTTCTTGTTATTAATTTGTTTCCCTCCCCCCCCTTTTTTTTTTTTTTACTGAAAACTGAAAGGGGAATGTGTTGACCTATCTTTCCAGATGAAATTGTACCTGAATCCAGGCAATCTGTACAAATTTGATATAAGAATAGCCTAACTTTACAAATACATTCTGTATGTAGACATTGGCAATCTACCATTGGTTTTGTACACCTGAACTATGTTAAGAGACTACTAAGGAATAGAGGAAATGTAAAGTCTGTACCTGTTGTTAATAATTACGAATAACAATAAAAAGGAAATAACAAAAAAAAATAAATGATTACCAGCAATTAGTTACATCTTTCAGCAGTGCTCCCTTTGCACAATTAGCGATGGCAGAAATGTAGCGATTATTCAGCAGCCTGGGCGGAACTCGAGCAGGGAAACACTCAGACCCCCATTCAGATTAATTATATCTGTGATCAGGCAGCACTTAAAGAGACAGTACATGGAAGCTTTAAAGGCGCTCACTGGCAACAATATTTAAATGGCTATAGCACCGAACACCTACCGGGCAGCGAGTATTTAAGCAAGCTCATGGAAGACTTTTCGGGAACCCCAATTTGTAGGGGGTTTACATAAGGTACTGGTGGAAGCCATAGGCAAGCTGGCAGAGAAGGAGGAGGAGGTGTTGCTGGCGGGGGACTTCAGTCTGCTAGATGTAGACTAGAGTCTCTCAACTGCGGCCTCGGCTAGAAGCAGAGAAATACAGAACTTCCTGCAGGGGGCATTCCTCAGGCAACTAGTTAATGAGCCTACTTGAGATTGGGCAGTACTGGACCTGGTACTTACTAACAGGGACAGTGTTGCAGATGTCAAGGTGGGAGGCCACCTGGAAACCAGTGATTACCATACAGCTGCAGAATTGAACCACACAAGGGTGAGGGTCCTGGACTTCAGAAGGGCACATTTTATAAAGATGGGTGAATGCCCCAGGAATGACATGGCGGGAGAATGATATGGATGGGGTGAAGGAACAGTGGGTAAAACTAACAAGCATTTATCAACGCTAAATGTTTTCTTGTTGGAATTGGGATTGGTAGCGCAGGAGTTAGAGAGATGCATAATAGGAATGGCAGTGAAGTATTGAACTGATGCCAACCCCACCCCCACCCTGCAGAGACTGACAGGCATTGGGGTGTACCTTTGGGTTGTCGGCCATAATGCTCATGCAGTTTCACCTCTCCCTACCTTGCAGACACTGACAAGAGTCGTAGTGTACCTTGGGGTCTTCGGGCCTTACGCTCACCCCATTCCATGAGAAAATACGCTGAGATGGGTGCAGTATAGGAGAATAGGGTGACCTTTGGGACTGAAGACTCCAAGGCACACTTTGATGCCTGTCACCGGCTGCAGGGTGGAGGTGGAATGGTGTGAGCATTACAGCCGATGATCCCAAGTCACACTCCTGATGCCTGTCAGTCTCTTCAGGGTGGGGCATTACAGCTGGAAGCCCTAACACCCCAGGCATTTGTTGGTATTTTCACTCCAGATTTTCAACATGGGCTTTTTTTCATCCCACCTCATGAACAGAGGCACTATCAGTTTGTTAGCAGAAAGGTGATTTTGCATAGCGACTGTGCCATTTGGCGCCACAAGTGTGAAAACACATTTCGGGCAGGATGTGAAAAATGGCAGCTGTAATGTTTATGGGGAAGTGTAAAAAAATGACAACGTTGAAAATCTGGAATGAAAATATAAAAACATTGGTGAAGTCACGAGCATGCATAGAAAGTGCACAATGTATGCCCGTAACACAATTATTTTTGGGATTCTTTTAACCAGATTTTCAACATAGGCATTCTGGGACCTCTGCTCATGAACATTGGCACTGTGATTTTGTTAATCTGTCCAGAAAGTTGGTTTCCCACAGTGACCATGCCATTGTGCGCCAGATGTGTGAAAACACATTTCAGGCAGGATGTGAAAACTGACAGCTGTATTGTTCATAAGTAGGTGTGAAAAAATGGCAATGCTAAAAATCTGGAGTGAAAATATAAAAAAATTGTCAAAGTTATGAGTGTGTGTGGAAACTGCGCAATGCACACTCATAACGCAGTCATTTTTTTGGAATTTTTTCATCAAATTTGCAACATAGGCTTTTTGGGACCCCACCTCATGAACTGTGCGCAAAACAACATAAAAACGATCATAGTGAAGGCAACAAACCTCTGTGTCAAGTAAGTGAGCAAAAAAAAGAGGAAAAAGAGACTGCTGTGGTTCTCGACAGAGGTGGCAGAAGAGGTAAAAGCTAAAAGGGCAGCATGCAGAAGGTATAAGGAGATGCAGCGGGAGAAGGATAGATAAGTTTATTGGGAAACGGAGAGAAGCAGGGAGAGCTGTAAGGAGCACAAAGGTACAAACTGAAGAGAAAATAGCCCAGTCAGTAAAGAAAGGGACATGACATTTTTTTGGTGGGATATAAGTCAAAAGGAATACCAGGGGTGGACTTGTAAGGTTAAGAAGGGAAGGAGGGGTACTGTGCAGAGGGGGACCAGGAAAAGGCAGACATCCTGAACAAATACTTTTGTACAGTGTTTACGGTGGGGGGGGGACCACAAAAGAGGAACAGGAGCATTTCAGGGAGGGAGGTGGACACTAGTCTGCTTTCAGTGGAGAGAGTCCTGAAGGCACTCGCTGATCTGAAAGTGGACAAAGCAATACACTTGGTGCATGGGTTGCATCCAAGGGTGTTGAGGGAGCACAGGGAGGTACTGGATGCACCTGCCAGTCCTATTTTTTTTATATAATATTTTTATTGGTATTTTCAAAAAACAGTGTAAAACCAAGCTTATAATTCCTGAAATGCATTCTCCCTTTTAAATCAGCTCTATTCCATTATCCTCACTATTTGCCAAGTCTTGTATATTCCACATGTTGTTCAGCATAAACCATTAACATTCTTGTATTATAATCATTTGCGCTCAAGCATATCCTCTTACAATTAGTATTCATTTGATGTACTCCATAAATTGATTCTTGTGGGTACGTAGTACAGCTCATAATTTATATAAAACAATCTTTCAGACAAAAAAGGAAGAAAACTGTGCAACCTGTGACTTTCTCCTAGAACGACTTGTGAATTGATGAACTGTGTATATGCTTGTTACAAATAAATGATTATTATTATTATTCAGCCCCCAGGTTAAGTATTTGTTTCTTTTCTTTTCTAGGCAGTTGGTATCTGTTAACAATATCCATCACCGAAAATTATAACTTCCATCAGTGAGAGAGAGGATAAAAGCTGGCCCATGTCTTGTTAAATGTTTCTTCCCTACCCCTTAGGGCATAAGTGAGCCTCTCCATGGCCAATGTTGACAGTAGCAAATTCCTCCACATAACAGTGGTGGGCCTTACACGGCACTCACATATTAAAAATGATTTGTCTGGCCAGGATCAGCATCACTCGCACCCATCGTAGGTATGGGGTCCTTTCTTCCTCTCTGTCTCTCTCCATACCCATCAGCAGGGATAGTGGGGACATTTCAATCTCCCTTTCCCACAAAATTTTTATTTCAGTACACACCTGCTCCCAGTATTGCTTAATTATTTTACATTCCCAGAAATGGTGAAAGTATGTACCTTTTTCTGTTATGTACCTTCCACACTTAGGGGATGCCTCTGGATGAAACTTAAGCACCATCTCTGGTGGGTAGAATAGTCGGTGCAAGAACTCATATTGTGCTTCCTTGGTCCTATTGCAAATCAGGAGGCACATATAGGACACTACTAGTTCCCATGCTTTAGTTGTGAGGGGGGCCCCTAGTCCCTCTTCTCACCTTGCTCTTACTTTGTCCATTTCCCCCCTCAAATTGCCTCTGTCCATCTTAGCTGCCCTCCCAGTCAGCCACTTCTCATTTTGTTTAGCACCTAAAATTTCTCTCTCCACCTTTGCTATCGTGCTACCTCTCATTGACTCGTCAAGCATTTTCTCCAAAGGGTTCACCTGCAGATAACGATATAGATGAGAGTTCGGCAGTCTCAAGCTTCTCTTGATCATGTCAAAGGGATAAATACCCTCCTCTCCACATAAATCCCCGAGACTTCTAATCCCTCTGGTTTCCCATTCTGCAAGGCCCGGGTCCTTCAGGTCTGGCAGAAATTTGGGTATTTTTTGTTATGGAAACCAAGACCGTGTTCTCTCCCAAAGCTCCACCTCTCCTTTTGATACATTTCCAGGCCTCTAGGACAGCTGCAACCATTGGGCTAGGGGTATCTGTATGTCCATATACCCTGTCCTCTCATGGTGCCAGGTATGCTGTTAATCTGCCTGGGCTGTCTCCCTGTTCTAGGTCCAACCATATAGCATCCTCCCCTTTGTTCACCCAGTTATGGATGTATTGATATTGGACCACTAAATAGTACCCATTCAAGTCTGGGAAGTTCAGCCCCCCTTCGCCTTGGGCACTTTAAGTCTACTTAGTGCCATCCTTGATTTCTTTCCTCTCCACAGAAAGTTACTGAATTCCCTTTCGAGCTGCTTAATATCCTTTGTGGTAGGGTTAAATGGCACCATCTGCATTACTTATAGTATTTTCCAAGGGACGGTCATCTTTCTGAGATTAATTCTCCCTATCCAGGAAATGTGGAGGCCTATCCATCTGCTGAGATCCGCTAGGATGGTTTTAATGAGAGGGGTGCAGTTTAACTTATATAATTTTTGTAGATTTCTACCTAGCTTAGTCCGTAGGTATGTGAGGCAGTGCTCTACTCTGCACAGTCCCCAGGTGTTTTCCTGCTTCTTCCCACTTCCCGCATTTAGGAACATAATTTCAGATTTTTGGAGAATTTAGTTTATACCCAGAAAATCCCACAAAAGTCTGTACAATTTTTAGTAAAGCTGGTACTAATTTTTCCGGTTTCATTAAGTACAGAAACAGGTCACCTGCGTACAAAGTGACTATATGTTGTGCCTCCCCCAGCCTCATAATTCCCCTAATCTCCCGACCTCCCTTATCTCAATCGCAAGGGGTTCTATCGCCATGGTGACTAGTGAGGGGGTACCCCTGCCTCATGCTTCTGAATAGTCGAAACTCCCTTGTGGGTACAGCATTAATCAACACCCATGCTGTTGGTTCATGGTATAACATTTTAACCAGGTTGATGAATCCATCTCCCACCCCAGATCGATTAAAGACCTCAAATATATAGGCTCATTCTTTTTTTTTGAACTTGTACATTCTTTATTAGAGACTTTAGTTATACATACAGTCAGTTGATACAGATTAAAGTTAAGTCAAAACCATTACATCACTTTTTTTTATGAATATACAATCAATGAATTAATTTCGGTATTGTCCTTGTTACAGGTGTCCCAAAGGTGTGACAACTTACAGTCCACATCATAGCTGCACTGACATTGATCTTCTATCAACTGATCATGCTCCAAAGTTACAGCGGACCTTTCCCTACTACTGTATCTAATATTTCACATTACTTTTCTCTTTATTTGTCTTTTTTCCCTTAATATAACAAATACAACATATTAAAAATAAATAAAAACTGTAAACTTCATTATACTTTATGTCTACGTTTTCTTGTACACTTCATTATAATTGCCCTTTACTTATTTCTAAATAAAAATCCATTTCTGGAAATAAACTATTCAAACCACCTTCGGTTTTATGTTTATCTGTCTTATCCTGGGTTTCCATTATACTCATCATATGTCAAAAGGTCTCTTTAAAAGTTCCTTCCCCATCAGTTTTCTATTTTATCTTACTTTTTGTTGTAGCACAGTTGTTCCCTCTGTCTCCTCTATATATATATATAAAGAACGGATGCCACCAGATATTATATTTTTCCACTGTTAATCTCAATTTCGCCGTTATGGCTTCCATATCCCTAATTTGTTTAACATTTCGAAGCCAATGGGCTACAGTTAATATATTCTGGGATAGCCAGTTTTGTGTAATCATCTTGCTAGCTGCTACTACTAATATTAAAAATAAATATTATTTTCCCTTAGTCCTAATTTCTGACAGAGTGTATGCAAGCACCATATGATAAAATTCCAAAGTCTGAGTTAGATCCAGCATTTTCTGAATTTCCTGCCCAACTAGCAACCTGAAGGACTGAACCTGAGGGCATGTCCACCAATATGAAGGTGTGTACCTTTCAGTCCGCACCCTCTCCAACATCCGTCCGTCTGATATTTAGAGTAATATTTTGAAATGGTAGGGGTGATTAAAAAAAGTGGGTTGACACCTTCCAACAAAATTCCCTCCACACTATTGAATTTGTTGTTTCGGCCTGGTTTATCCAGATCTTTTCCCATTGTTTGTCCGTTAGGCTCTGCCCCCACTCGTCAGACCATTTATTTTGTATCCTTTGGATGGCCAGCTCTGATAGGTTATCATCTACCTTAGTGTAAAATAAGGAAACCAAGTGTTTTTAAGTCTCCCATTTGAGCCTTGTTTCTCACTGTGAGTACCCCATCCTCCACCTGCTCTCCCAGGGAGGAATACTCTCCTACTTGACTAATATAATGTCTAAGCTGTAGATATTTATAAAAGTCTGTATGCTGGAGGTTGAATTATCACTGTAAAATGTCAAACAACTTGATTTAGCCATTCTTCAAGAATTGTGTCACGAAGCTTAGGCCTCGCTGTTGCCATTTAATTAAAACTGGGTCTTTTGGGCTGCTGGGCACGAAACTGGGAAGATATTGTAATGGAATATAGAACCATACATAATTAGGGATACCCCATACTGCCCTAATTCTCAACCAAATTGTTAATGTACTGTATGTCAGGTCCATCTGTTTTTAATAAGTCTGAGCGACCTTTTTAACACTATCTATGGTAATATATCCAAGGGATACTCCATCTCCATGTTATCTTCTAGTGCACACCACTGTGTGTGCCTTGGGCCCATTAAGATTTTAACCAAAGGGACCATCTGTGTGACCCAATAGTACTTTTGTATGTCCGGTAAACTCTGTCCTCCTCTACTCCTGTTCCTCTGAAGTAATGACCTACGGATTCTAGGTTTGCGTTTTGCCCAGATAAAGTTTGTGATTTTTCGCTGTACTTGATTTAAGTCCATCTTTGGAATGTGAATTGGTAATGAGGCAAAGAGAAAAAGCAGCTGGGGCAACACATTCATTTTTATAATATGAATCCTGTTAAAGAGTGTTAGTATTAGATTAGCCCATCTATCCAAATCTTTGTTTATCTGCTGGAGAAGGGGGCCATAATTATATTTATATAAATTGGCTAAATGTTTAGGAATCCATATACCCAAATAACAAAACTTTATTCTTGACCCATTTGAAGGGGAAGCTAGCCTCAGTCAATTCGTTGTTCTACCCTTTATTAATAGTGCTTCTGATTTTTCTAAGTTGATTTTTAACCCAGAGATATCCCAGTACCTTTTAAACTCCTGGAGTATGTTAGGAATGGTTATTAAGGGGTTTTCCACAAAAGCAAGGCATCGTCCGCATATAGTGAAATTTTACAATCACAATTACCCATCTTTATACCTTTTATGTCTTGAAACTCCCTCAGGGCGATTGCTAGGGGTTCCAAACTTAAGGCAAAAAGTAGTGGGGATAATGGACAACCTTGTCTTGTTCCACGCTCCAGTTTTATTTCCTTAGAAATAGTGCCATTTACCTTCACTTTAGCTGTAGGGTCTGTATAGCACAAAGAGATTCTCTGTATGAAGTTTTCCTCTAACCCCATTTTCTCCAGAACCACCCGAAGGTAGTCCCAGCTCAGACGACCAAATGCTTTTTCTGCATCTAAAAAGAGGGCAATTTGTGCTGCCTTAGTAGGGGGACTATATGCTAAAACATTAAGTAATTTATTAATGTTGTCTGCTTGATGTCTATTAGGTATAAAACCTGTTTGATCCGGGTGTATTAACAACTCTATGAATTTTTGTAATCAGTTTGCTAATATTTTTGATAACATTTTTAAATCTTGATTTAGTAATGAGATGGGCCTATATGCTTTGCATTTATTTGGGGCTTTGCCTGGTTTGGGGATAACACTAATCAGGGCCTTTGTCCATGAGTCTGGTACACGCTTCTCCTTCAAACAAGCATTAAACACAGTGGCAAGAATAGGGGGATACTGTAGTGCTAAATTTCTTATAGAATTCTGAGGGGAGGCCATCGGGGCCTGGAGAGTTGCCTGAAGGAAGGGAGGGAGGCAATTACATCTGTGATTTCTTTATGTGAAATCGGGGCATTCAGGACCTCTCTTGAGGGATCATCTAGTTTGGGTATTGTTAGATTTGTTAGGTATTTTTCTGTTTCCGTTCTAACCTTTAATGGATTTTTATCTTCCTGATGTAGGCATTGGTAAAATTATCAGAATTGGTCTGCTATATCAATGGGGCTGCACCATGGACTCTGTAGGATTATGGATCGATGAAACCACACCGTCAGCTTGGGCTTTCTGCAACATCATTGCCAGCAATCTACCCGCATGCCCCCCCCCCCCCCGTATCATGGTATTTTTGATTTAAAAATCTGAGCTGTCCTTCGACTTTCTCAGCCTCTAATTTTTCTAGTTTTTCCCTCTCCTGTGTCAACTATGTCCAGACTTGATTATCTTTGGGATTTTGTTTATGACGACTCTCCAAGTTGTGTATTACAGTTAAATGTTTCTCCCTGGTTATTCGGGCAAATTTTTAATTAAATGAGGCTAGTGCTATGAATTCCCCTCTACACACCGCCTTCATCGCCTTCCATGTGTGTAGTGGAGAACATTGTTGCCCTATATTTATATCATAAATTTCTTTAATCGATTTTGACAATTTTTCCATAAAAGATTTATTGCTTAACTGAGAAACATTCAGTCGCCATAGTCTGCTTCCATTAGCCATTGGATTAGCCCACTTGATGGACATTGGGGCATGGTCTGAAATAATAATATTATGTATTTTGGATGACAATATCCTATGCATGTGTCCCTTTGTGGTTAAGAAAAGATCAATCCTTGAATAGGATTGTTTCGCTGGGGGAAAAAAGGTATAGTCCCTCTCTCCTGCGTGTTGTCCTCTCCAAATCTCCACCAGCCCCATCTTTTGTATTAGTGAGTTAAGAACTTTGGCTGCTGCTTTATCATGTGCCACCACATTACATACCCTATCCAGGGATGCTGAAGATGCCACATTAAAATCTCCTCCGACAATTACCTGACCTGAAGGCAATAGAGCCACCTTATGGAATACTTCCTTCAAAAAATATTGGGGGTGGATATTAGGGGCATAAATATTGACTAAATGAATTACCTCCCCATATATTGAACCTGAGACGCTCAAATAGTGCTCGTCCCAGCCCTACTCCACAGAGGTTACCTGAAATGGAGACCCTCGCCTGAAAAGAATAGCTACCCCCACTTTTCTTCCATTCACCAAATGGGCTGTTTCAACCCTGCCCACCCATGTTCTACATAATTTAGCATGTTCTTGGGGACCTCAGTGTGTCTCTTGTAAAAACGCTATAGAACACTGCAATCTATTAAGTTCACTTAATATTCTAGAATGCTTAATAGGGGAGTGTATCCCTTTAACGTTATAAGTAATTATGTTAAGGTCCCCCATTATCATCTATTAAGGGAACAAATGAAGCAGGGAAAAAAACAAACAGAGAACCCTTTGAACAAGGTATTCCCCCAGTATACCCATTTATCTTTTTAAGGTGTTTAAACCCCCTTAATTGATACTAACCAACAATAGACAGACTGAACTTTCTTCATAGTTTGGTTTATAATTTGTCTCGATCTAACTGTGATGGATGCTAATACCTTACAACTATTACAACAAACATTATTTAACAACAAGATTAACATAAAGAATATTTCTATACTTTGCTGCTTCTGAAATAAGCAACTTTTCCACATAACGATTGTGCTCCTTATTTGACTTCTTCGGTGTATCGTTACCCAGTTATGGTATTCCATAGATGTTAAAGTATGGTATTGCGTGTGATCCCAGGACCCGCAGAGTGACCCAAGCACTAGCATCAACATGCACTGTACATAATGCACAGCACACATGCAACTGAGCTCCATGCCTGCTTTTAGGCATCTCGCCATCCCACCCTCCACAGCATATACACTCTCCACCTCAAACCCTCCAAAAAGGGTTGTTATTACTTCTTCATGCCCCCCCATCCTTATAAATTCCAATAACTGTATCATCAGAACCTGGAAGTTCTGACCCCAAAATTCAACCTCCCCCCTCAGATTCCCCATCCCCACCCTTTACTATTATCAACTCAAAATTACCAGGTGCATTGTTTATGTCAAAGCCTTTCATAAATAAGAGGAAAAAAAAAATAACGTCTTATCGGCTTGTAAACTGTCCGTTAGCCTTCAGATTGATTCAAACTATGAGTTAGTCACTTTTGTTAATGCGCCATCTTCTGTATCCCAGCACGTGTGATGGCCTACGCATCTGGATCAAACCATGTCAGTGTTGTACAGTCCGTAATTCAAGTTAAACCAATAGTCTGAAAATTTATAAGTCACCTGGGGTTTGTTACTTTCACCTCCTTAGTAGTGGAGGGAGAGAGAGAGAGTTTTCTCCAGTTTTCTTTTTAAAATCTTCTGCGCCTCGGGGGCAGTTCCTCGCGGCAACAACCAGGGAAGTGGTCTCTTGAGCCCTCTAGTTGGCGTTTCCCATGCCGATTCCTTCAATTGTTGTTCCAGAATCTCAAGATCTCTATTCGGTACTGGAATACTCAGCTCAGACAGGTATGGGACCGCTTCTGCCAGTGAATTAAATATTTTATTCCCCCGAGTCTGAAAAGATCTTGATTTTTGCAAGGAAATTTAGTTGCGCTCTGATGTTATGTTTTTCTCTGAGCTCCTTCACTACTCCTCTAATCTGTGTTCTCTTTGCTTGGAGTTCTGCTGAAAAATCATGATCGAAATAAATATTCTGACCCTCAAATTGAAGATCCTTATGTCTCCAAGCTTCGGTGAGAATATAGTCTTTTGACTGATAGTGTAGCATTCTGACAATCCACGAGTGAGGTCTTGCTTTAGGGTCAGTCGGTATCGGGCCAAGAGAGCGGTGGGCCCTTTCAGTTGTTAGAGGCAAGTCTGGTGGTATTTCAAGATTTTTCTTCAACAAATCTATTATGAAATCAGCCGTTGTTGGATAGCCTGTCTCCTCACCTTCCTTTATGCCATGGATACAAAAGTTATTTCTCCTGGCCCGATTCTCTGCATCCTCAAGTCGGTTATGCGTTTGTCTGCCCCTTTGCAGTAAATACATTAGTACTGAGTTGTGGGTATCTTGGGTGTCTACGAGCTCCGATATTTTATCTTCATTTTGTTGGATTCTTGATTTAACAGCTTTAAGATCCATCCTCATATCTGCTGTGGAGGATTCTATCTTGTTAACAGCCTTGATTATTTTAGCTAGAGTTTTGTGTCTGTTTTAGTAGGTCGTTCCTCTTCGATGTCGTTGTCGGGTTCCCATGAAGACTCTGAGGCTGTGTGAGGCCTAGTGACTGCCGCGTACCCTGCAATCTCCATCTGTTTCATTGTCGGTTTTATGGTCGATTTTTTTTTTTTATTCCCTTTTGGGCGTGGCGTCTTCCCCGGCATAGCTCGCGCAATAGAGAAGTGTTTTGAGTCTAAAAGTGCCCGATATGAGGGAGGATTAAGTCTGATAGCTGTTTCGGCACTGAGAACCAGCCAGTTAGCCTGCCACCATTGCTGCTACGTCGCCGGAAGTCTCTATATAGGCTCATTCTATTCTATCGAACGCTTTCTCTGCATCCATAGAAAGCACACAAGCTTGTCCCGGGTGTTTTGTACCCCACCAGATTATATTTTATAGTCTCCTCATATTACGGTAGGGCATTTTGCCCTGTATAAAGCCAGTCTGGTCAGGGTGTATGAGTTGTGGTAGACATTTTTCCAGTCGTGTAGCAAGTACCGTAGCTATTAGTTTGCAATCATAGTTGAGGAGGGATATGGGCCTATATGATGAGCATTCCAGACTATCTTTACCCGGTTTTAGTAGTACACAGATGTTGGCCATTGCGCACGAAGCAGGTAAGCCCCCCTTCCCTTTGGCCTCCTCAATGAGGTTGCACAGTGGTTCTGCCAACACATCCCTCATGTGTTTATAATACTCTGCCCCAAACCTATCCGGGCCTCCTGCCTTTCCTGATTTTAGGCCTGCTATTGCTTTTCTCACTGCCCCTGTTGTAATGGGGGCCCCTAGTATGCTTGCCTGTTCCTCGTCTAGAGAAGGGAGCTGAACTCCATCTAGAAATTGTTTTGCTTTGTTTTCGGTCCCTTTGCATTCTTCTTTGTATAGGTTTGCATAAAATTCCATGAAGGCCTTTTCTATTTCTTCTTCATTATTAGTTATCCTCCTTCCTGTTTGTCCTGTTTTGTCCTTAATTGCCACTATTCTACCCGCTACCCTTTCTACCTTCATCAGTTTGACCAGGAGTGGCCCTGGCTTATTCCCCCATTTATATATCCTCTGCCTGGCAAAGGACAGCCTCTTCTTCGCTTCCCCTGTAAGAATTTCATTAAGGGCCTCCCTCGCTTGCATTAGGCGACGTCTGTCTTCTTCCTTATTTTCCTGCAATACTTTCAGCTCCAGCCCTTTAATTACATTTTCTAATTTGTTAATCTTCTCCTGCTGTTCCCTTTTAATTTTTATCATGTAACTAACTATTGTTCCTCTCATAAAGGCTTCTCCAGCTTCCCATAACACTCCCTGAGAGGTAACCGAGTCTTTGCTATTAATCCAATACTCTTCCCACTGGGACTTCAAATATTTCTGAAAGTCTTCTTTGTACATAAGATATGTTGGGAATCTCCAGGACCCTAGTCCTCTCACCCCCCCACTTCAGTTCCAGCTGAACCATGGAATGGTCAAAGACAACAGTTGGGTGTTGGGATACATTGTTCAACCTGGCATACATGTTTTTAGTTACAAAAATATAGTCCAGCCTAGACCAGGAATCATTCAGAGGAGCGTTGGTTAATTTCCCTCCAACTGTCCACCAGCTCTAGGTCCTGTAATCCCTTTGCCCACACCTTAGTGACCCAATTTTGTCTGCAGCTCCACCCAGAATAATCCAGGTTCCAGTCCATGATGCAACTGAGGCCCCCCGCCAATGATCAGCCCCTGGAACTGTTCTTTGTTAAGTACATCTAGCAGGTTTTGAAAAAAAAGGGGCTCATTGACAGCCAGTGCATACATGCTTGCTATTGTGATTTCTTGTCCCCTCACCTTGCCCACTATAAATACATATCTCCCTTCTTTGTTGTCCTTCACCACTTTGGTTATTTCCAGTGGGAAGTTTTTGTTTACAAGTATGGCCACCCCTCTTTTGTGTGAAGAATATCAGGCCACATCTAGCAGGTTTTGGAAAAAAGGGGATCATAGACATCAGGTGCATACATGCTTACTGATGCCAAGCGGCGTCTGTAAGGGGCCGTATTGGTGATTCTCCCGGCTGCTTGGGAGCAGGAGTGGCAGCTGTAAGGGCCATAATAGTGATTCTCCCGGCCACTTTGGAGCAGCGAGTCCTTCTAAGCCACTAGAAAGTGGGCCAGGGTCAGTGGGAGTGGCAACCAGAAAAGCCAGAGGGTGTGGCGAGCAGCGAGTCCTTCCTGGATGCTAGGAAGTGGGCCAGGGTTAGAGGGAGCAGCGACCAGAGGATCTGAGAGAGCAAGGAGGAACGCGGGCCAGTCAGGCAACAGTGTAGGAGTTTTAAAAACAGAAGAGGCTGAGACTGGCCACACCAAGGCAAGAAAGGAACTGCAGTAACTGGGGGAGGATTTGAGTTTGGTGCCAATCAGAAGTGGGGGCCAGTGCCAATCAGATGTGGGGGGCCAGCACACCAATCCGGGTCAGAGGCACGGGGTCTGAAAAGCCGCTCAAGTGGATTCAGAACCTGTTACCCCCCGAGGACCTAACCTCACTAGTACATGCTTTTGTAATGTTCAGACTGGATTATTGCAATGCCCTGTACCTAGGGCTATCTGGAGGTAACCTCCACCGACTGCAGCTGGTGCAGAACGTGGCAGCAAAATTATTGATGGGTGCTTGGAAGTATGATCATATCAGACCCGTCCTCTGTGAACTGCTCTGGCTGACGGTTAGGTGGAGGATTGCCTTCAAGGTCAGGTTACTGACCTATAAAGCCTTACATGAAGGGGTACCAGTTTATCTTATTTACAATACATGTAGGTAATGGACTTTTGGCTTCTTTCTTCGGCCCACTTAGGAAGGCTTAAACAGCTTCAGAAAATCAAATATTTAGCGGGCCTTCTAGGCCCGCTAAATATTTGATTTTCTGTACCAGTTTATCTGCAAGATCTCCTTGTGCCCCACTGTCCGCCCCGGGCTCTCCAATCCACCAAGGGTTGTCTCCTGGATATTCCTAGGGTTAGGTTGTGCCACTCCGGTGATTGAGCGTTCTCATTGGCTGCACCTACCCTATGGAATTTGTTACCTAAACAGCTACAGGAGGCACCCTGGTGGATACCTCCAAAAAAGGACTATAAACCTATTTATTTAACCAGGCTTTTAATTTGAATGTTTAGACAATTTAATTTTATTGAGAGTGATAGGTTAGATGGTTTTTATCTATTATGTTAGTTTGGAAAATGATGCTGATTGAAATTGTATTTATTGTATATTTTAAAATTGTTATAGTGTACTTTGATTGTGAAGCACTCAGAGTCCCTGTAAAGGGGCGCTATATAAATAAAGTATTTATCTATCTATCTGTCTTCAAAAGGTGGCCCAGGGCGGCAGAGTCAGATCAGCAGCGGCTGTAAGGGCCGTAAGGGCAATTCTTCTGGCCGCTTGGGAGCAGTAAGTAATGGGTCCTTCCTGGCCGGACCTGGGTTAGAGGGAGTGGTGACCAGAAGAGCCAGTGGGAGCAGCAAGCAGTGGGTCCTTCTCAGCCGCTAGGAAGTGGGCCAGGGTCAGAGGGAGCGGCGACCGGAGGATCCGAGAGAGCAAGGAGGAAGGCGGGCCAGTCAGGCAACGTCGCGGGAGTTTTAAAAATGGAGGAGGACAAGACTGGCCACACCAAGGCAAGAGAGGCGCTGCAGTGACTTGGGGATGATTTGCATCCTGCACACCCTTCCTGGCCCTGACCTCTATTAAATGGGCAAGGGGTGGAGCCAGCTAAAGGGCAGTGGCCTGGACTCAGGGAGAAGGTGGTGGCCTGGAAACCTGGTGTGGGGTTGCTGCTTTGGTACAGTTTGTGTTGAGGGGGTACTCTGTTTGGTACTGCCTATGTTAAGTGGAGTTCTTAGCATACTTGGGAGGGGTATTCTTGTTTAATACAGCTTTGGTACAGCTTGTGTTGAGGGGAGCTACTCTGTTTGGGACTGCCTATGTTAAGTGGAGTTCTTAACATACTTGGGAAGGGTATTCTTGTTTTAGGTAGCTGATACAGTGGGCATTGGTGGGGGGCAAAACTTCTCTGGCACGACTTGGGCATTTACTAGGAACAGGGATGGGGCAACTGACTGGGAGTGAAAAGCGATATGGGGGAAGGGACTGGTAGGGGGCAAAGTCCACAGATCATGAGGGCTGGCATCTTCTGGAGAGTGGTGGGGTGCGTAGGGTGTGGGTCGACCATGGTATTGGCCTTGGCATGGAGGATGGGGGATTGCATGGTGTGCCAACGACTGGCACATCTCGAGGAGGTCAAGTGGTTAAGGAGGGCATTGGGGATGGCGGGGTGTGTGTGTGTGTGTGAAATGAATGGTGGCCCTACTGTAGGGGTAGGCTGGGGGAGGGCAAGCTGGGGATAAATGGTGTGGGGGGAGCAGGTTCGGGGTGGTGCCCAAATGGAGAAGAAGCTGCCTGGAGAGAAATGGTATGGGCACAAGGGACTGTGCTACCAATAGGGGGAGTGGTGGGGTGGGCCCCATGGGATGGAGGGGAACACCAGTGGGCATGGGGGGCAAACAAAAGACCAGGAGACCTGGAAGGTGATTGGGGGACCAGGACAGAGGTATAGGACTAGGGAGACTGATGGGGGGGGGGGAGACTGGCCGGTGAGGTCAGGACATTAGGTGTGGAGCATGGCAATAGATTTGCTCCCCTGGTACAGTCAGAAGAGGAGGAGGTGTTTTCCAGGACAGAGGAGGCTGCAGGTAAACTGGAACTGGCAGGAACCTCAGCAGATAAGAGTGGCGGAGATGCTCCAGTGCAAGGGGACTCAGTGGGGGTAGTTGGGAAAAGGGAATACGAGAGCACAGGAAGATGGGGGAAGGTTGGGAGTCAGGACTCCGGGGGTGAGGGAGGAGTCAAGGATGGAAAAGTAGGGGAGACTCAAGGGGGGCCAGGGAGGATGGGGGCTCAAGAGAGGGATGGGTAATACAGGGGGAGGAGAGGGGAGGATATGGGGAGGGGAGCTAGTGCAGGCTCCAGGTGGGTCCTTGTCATGGGGGTAGTACGGAGTTGGGCCTGGGAGAAACAGGGGGGGTAGTGGCTTGGGTTGCCAGGTCAGTGAAGAAAGAGCTGGGGTGGCAGGATGGAAATAGGCACACAGGTGATGGGGAGATGGAAAAACTGATGGGTGGGGGATGGGGAGTAGCCAGGATAGGGGCCCCAGGGAAAAGGAGGCGGTAAGAGTGCTCCTCTTAGGAAATTCCATTGTTAGGGGGATCAGGTGGGGACGGCGGGGGGGGAGGAGATGACCAATGGTGTTATTAGCAAGAGTATATCAGGCATGACGGTGCACAAGGCCAAGCATCTGGTCTATGCTTTGGCAAAACAGTGTGGGGGGTACCCCTGGAATGTTAGTGCACCTGGGTACTAATGATATAGAGGGGAACAGTGTCATGGAGATTCAGGCTAGGTTCCATGAGCTAGCCATTGTGTGTCAGGACGTTGGGTGCTCGGTTTCCTTCTCGGAGATCTTACCGGTACACAGGGCCAGTGTGGAGAAAAAGCAGAAGGTAAGGGAGGTGAATGTATGACTGGGGGAATGGTGCGTGGCCAGGAGGTATGGGTGGGTGGGAGACTGGGGTACAATTTGGGAAGACGAGGAACTGTACGTGAGGGACAGGCTCCACCTCAGCACGAGGGGAGAAGAGGTCTTGAAGCATAGATTAGAAGGATTCATTCACTCTAGGTGGGGTTTAAACTTGTAGGGGGGCCTCCTGGCAGGCCCAACCAGGATAGCCCTTGCCATTTCCCCATAGCGGGGGGGGAGGTGTACAGACCAGATGCACCCGACAGGGCAAGGGTGGGCCCTATCAGGCTGCAGACTGGGTCCTTCAGGACAGGGGATGGGGAGGTAGGGGTACGAGTTGGAGGGTGGCCCTGATTAACACCAGGAGCATGGGTACCAAGATGCCTGAGCTTCAGGCGCTGCTGCTGGAGGGGTGTGTGGTCATGGCGGCTGTCACTGAATCCTGGGCAACACCATGGCATTACTGGGACCTAAACCTGGTGGGATACACCTCTCTCAGAAGGGAGAGAGTGGTGTGGGGGGGAGGGATGGCCTTTTTCATCAAGGATGGCATAGGGGTATGCAAGGTTGAGGAAGCGGGGGGCGGGTGGACGTTCTATGTGTCACCCTGCAGGCTCCAGGTGGCAGGAGGGTGAAGTTGGGGGTGGTATATAGGGCACCCAGGCAGGGGAAAACCTGGAGGAGGGCCTATTAGAGAACCTTAGGGACCACTGTGGTTGGGGGGGTAACACGGTAGTGCTGGGGGATCTAAATATGCCAGGAACAGACTGGGGTACTATGGCATCCTCCTCGGCCAGGGAGCAGTGGCTGCTGGATGACTTCCAGGATGCGTTTCTTACCCAGCTGGTAACCAACCCGACAAAGGAGGGTTGCGTCATGGATGTGGTCCTGTCAGATGGGAAGCTCATCAGGGACCTTGAGGTTGGGGACCCACTGGCAGGGAATGATCATGCCACTGCCTGGTTTTCCCTGGTCCTGGGGGGTGTGGGGTGGGGAGATCATTTAAAAATGAAGGTAGTTGACGTTAGAGGTGCAGACTTCGAAGGTATGGAGCAGATCCTCAGGGGTTACCTCGATGGGATCAGAATGGGTATG
The DNA here is from genome assembly GCA_016271365.2 of Neoceratodus forsteri. NCBI lineage: Eukaryota > Metazoa > Chordata > Ceratodontiformes > Ceratodontidae > Neoceratodus > Neoceratodus forsteri. The sequence goes on along the minus strand of JADMNL010000039.1, from coordinate 18,730,040 downwards.
GACACTGAGAGCTGATGGGAGGTTATTAAAAAGGGGCTCCTGAAGGCTACCAAAGCAAGTACAAAGGAGAGAAGGAAGTGGGGCAGAGCCAGGAGGCCGAGCTGGTGGACTAGGGAGGTCCAGGAATTGGTAAGGGAAAAGAAGGCTGCCTATATCAAGTACAGATGTGGGGTTGTAGACAAGGGGAAGTATGATTTAATGGCCAGGAAGGTCACCAGGGGGTGAGGTCGACTAAGGCGGGGGTGGAGAGGCAGTTGGCTCAGGGGATTAGAAGGGGAGAAAGGGTTCTTCAGTTATATCAGAAAGAAGAAAAGGGAAGGGACAGATGGGGAGGCTGAGGTCAGGGAGTGGGTGGGTTGAAGAAGCAGGGGAGCAGGCTGAGGTACTAAATGACTTCTTTGCCTTGGTCTTCACTAGTGGGGATGGTGGGGTGGTGCTGCATGGGGGGGGGCAGTGAGGGACCGACAGATTGGGTGGGGCCATGGACATTGAGATCCCCATTGGGAGGGTGAGGGAATCCCTCAAGGTCCTAAGAGCGGAGAAGGCACCGGGCCCGGACAGTATCCATTCCAGGGTGCTTAAGGAGATGGCTGATACCCTGGCCACACCCCTGGCAGACCTCTTCCACTCCTCTCTCCAGTCCGGCTGGGTGCCACAGGACTGGAGGATGGCCCACATCCTACCAATACATAAGGGTGGCTCACGAGAGGAGCCAGGAAATTACAGGTCAGTAAGCCTGACGTTGGTGGTGGGCAAGGTAATGGAGGGCATCTTACAAAAGAGCCTGGAGGGGTTTCTGAGGGCACAGGGCCACCTAGAGGGTCGACAGCATGGCTTTGTTAAGGGCAGATAATGTCAGACCAACCTGGTGGAGTTCTGTGATTGGGTGACGAGGGCACTGGATCTGGGCAGGCCAGTGGATGTTCTCTTTCTGGACTTCAGCAGGGCATTTGACTTGGTGCCACATCCGGGGTGTTGGAGAAGCTGGGGGGGATGGGGGTGGGGGCACGGATGGTCAGGTGGATAGGAAACTAGCTGGCAGGTTGTTTTCAGAGGGTGATGGTTCAGGGTGAGGTCTCATCCCCCAGAGGAGTTATTAGCGAGGTCCCACAGGATTGGTGCTGGGACCACTCCTGTTCAACGTTTTTTATCTCTGACATTAGAAGAGGTATCAGGAGTGAGATGAGCCTATTTGCCGATGACTCAAAGCTGGGGGCAGTGGTGGATGGGGGAGGAAGGGGGGGTTGGCCCTGCAGAGGGACCTAGAGACTCTGGAGGGGTAGTTGTGCACCTAGAAGTTGAAGTTTAATATTGGGAAGTGCAGGGTCCTGCACCTGGGGGCCAGAAACATAGAAACACAGACTTTGACAGCAGATAAGGACCACTTGGCCCACCCAGTCTGCTCATTTCCCTATCTACTGGATAAGCTGCAGATTCCAGTTAACCAACAGCCTACTTCCTGCCACCCCCCACTACAATTGCCTTGTGCCTGTCCCATGCATGTTTGAATTCCCCCACTGTTTTAGCCCCAACAACCTCCCCAGAAAGGCAGTTCCACGCATCCACCACTCTCTCTGTGAAAAAAAATTCACATTACCCCTGAGCCGTCCCCCCTCTATCTTTAAATTGTGTCCCCTTGTTCTTGCACATCTCTTTTTCTGAAAGATGCTACCCTCCTGGACTTTGTTGATTCCCTTGAGGTACTTGAACGTTTCTATCATGTCCCCCTGTCCCTCCTTTCATCAAGGGTATACATATTAAGCTCTCTCAGTCTCTCTTCATATGATTTCTGATGCAGACCATGCACCATTTTAGTTGCCCTCCTCTGGACTGCTTCCATCCTGTCTATGTCCTTGCGTAGATGAGGTCTCCAAAACTGCACACAGTACTCCAGATGGGGTCTCACCAATTGTCTGTACAGAAGGATAACCACTTTTTTCTACTTGTGATACCCTTCCTGTGCATCCCAGTATCCCCTGGCTCTCCTTACTGACTTCTCACATTGCTTACCAACCTTTAGATCATCTGATATGACTACCCCAAGTCCCGTTCCATTTTTGTTGTTGTTAGTACCTCCTTGCTATTGTGTACTCTTCTTCTGGTTTTGTTTCCCAGGTGCATTACTTTGCACTTCTTTTGCATTGAATCTAAGTTGCCATATGTCTGACCATTCCTCCAACCTTGCCAAGTCCCTTCTCATCCTTTCTACCCCCGTGTATCAACTCTGTTACAGATCTTTGTATCATCTGCAAAGAGGCATACCTTTCCCTCCAGACCCTCTGCAATGTCACCTATAAAGATGTTAAAGAGGACTGGACCCAGTACTGAGCCCTGAGATACTCCACTAGTGCCCCCCCTTTCTTCGGAATGTGTTCCACTCACTATTACCTTCTGTGTCCTGTTGTGCAGCCAGTTTGCAACCCAGGCTACCACCCTGGGACCCACTCCCAGGCTGGATAGCTTGATTATTAATCTTTTGTGCAGGACTGTGTCAAATGCCTTGCTAAAGTCTAGGTAGGCCATATCCACAGCCCCTCCCTGGTCTATTACTTTGGTCACCCAGTCTAAGAAATCTATTAGATTCGTCTGACATGACCTTTCTGCTGTAAATCCATGCTGCTTTGGGACCTGTGCCCCGCTGGCCTCTAGGTACTCAACAATTCTTTCTTTCAGAAGTGATTCCATCATTTTCCCTACCACTGAGGTCAAACTTACATGTCTGTAGTTTCCTGCTTCTGCCTTGCTCCCACTTTTGTGAAGGGGAATCACATCTGCCCTCCTCCAGTCCTCAGGTACCACCCCATCCTCCCATGATTTGTTAAAAAGTGTGGTCAGTGGTGTCACTAGGTCCTCCCTTAGTTCTTTTAGGATTCTGGGGTGATTCCCATCAGGCCCCATTGCTTTGTCCACCTTGAGTTTTAGGAGTTCTTTCAGGACTCTTTCTTCTGTAAATGGACTGGTGTCAACCCCCTTACCCAGAGCACTTGTATTGTCTGGTTTAGGTAACTCCTCCTCATCTTCTTTTGTGAATACTGAGCAAAAGTATTCATTCAGTAACTCTGCCTTTTCACTGTCTCCTCTGCCCACCTCCCTCTCCTTATTAATCTTCACTATTCCTCCTTAACCTTTCTATGCTCCCTAATGTACCTATAAAAGGTTTTATCCCCCTTCTTAACTGAATTGGCTATTTTTTCCTCAGTTTGGGCTTTTGCTATTCTGACTGCCTTCCCCATTTCTTTCTGCTTTAATTGATACAGTTCCCTGTCGTGCTCCTTCTGTGATGTCTTATACTTTTTGAATGCAGCCTTTTTCTCATTAACCTTCCCTGCCACCTCTTTTGAGAACCATAGTGGTTTTTTACTCCACTTTGTTTTCTTTATTTGTTTCACACAAAGGCTTGTTGCCTCTATGATGGCAGTTTTGATTTTTCTCCATTGTTCTTCCACCTCCTTTTTTGGCCATTTGCTAGTGTATTCCTCAGGTATTCACCCATTTTGCCAAAGTCAGCCCTTCTAAAGTCCAGTATGCTTGTTTTTGTATGGCTTGTCTCCATGGTTGTGCTTATTGTGAAGCACACTGTGCAGTGGTCGCTTGTTCCCAGATATCTACTGACTTCTAAATTTATGATCCTCTCTCCATTTGAGAGTACCAGGTCTAGTACTGCTCCCTCCCGAGTGGGTTCCAACACTAGTTGTCTAAGGCCTGCCCCCTGCAGGGCATCGAGAATGACCCTGCTCTTGGATGTGGCTGCAGTACATGTCATCCAGTTTACATCTGGCATATTCAGGTCCCCCATCAACAGTATCTCCCCTTTTTCAGCCATTTTGAGAATGTCCTCTATCATTTTCTTGTCCATTTCCTCCCCCTTGAGATGGGGGTCTGTATACAACCCCTGTGCGGATTGTGATACCATTCCCTGTCTCCAAGGTGACCAAGAGTGCCTCTTGTCCTCCACCTTTACTTTTTAGTTCTGTAGCTTTGACCCCTTCCCTTATGTATAGAGCTACTCCACCTCCTCTTTTCCCCTCCCTGTCCCTTCTGTAGACTGTGTACCCCGGTATGTTGACATTCCAGTTATGGTTCCCCATGTACCATGTTTCTGTGACTGCCACAATATCCAATTTTTCATCTTCCATCAAGGCTACTAGCTCAGGAAGCTTGTTTCCTAGACTGTGGGCATTGGTACTCATTGCCCTCCATTTAATGTTGGCTTTATCCTTTTTTCTCCCATGCCTGCTCTTTTTGCCCTTGTCTATTTCTCCATTTACCCCATCATGCCCTCTGTTGAGCACTGTACCTCAGTGTTTACCTTACTACCCATCATGTTTTGTGGGGGGAGGCTTGAAATTTCCTGCCTCTTATTAGCACCTCCCCCAATGGCTAGTTTAAAAGCTTGCCAAGGAAGCATTTAAACCTGTCACTTAGGATCTTGGTTCCCTTCATGGACAGATGCAGACCATCATGCCAGCATAGACCTTCATCTCTCCAGGTGTACCCCCAGTCCCCAATGAAGCCAAAGCCCTGTGCTCTGCACCAGTTTTGCAACCATTCATTAAACTGCATGGTGTGTAGTACCCTAGCCTCACCCCTGCCATGGACTGGCAGCACCTCTGAGAAGGTAACCATGCTTGCTACCTGTCTGAGGCCCCTCCCCAACTCCACAATTTCATCCTGCACAGCACTGATCCCATGCCTAGCTAGGTCATTTGTCCCAAGGTGGACAATGATATCTAGTTCCCTCTCCTGTGATGCTGCTTCTGCAATCCTGAAATCCAGCTGATGTATATACCTTGGGTGGTGAGATACTGCAGGTCTCGAGGGGGAGAAGGACCTCAGGGTGGTGGTGGATGCCAAAATGAACAACTCAGAGCAGTGTAGGAGGGCTACAGCCCAGGCAAATAAAATGCTTGGGTGCATAACGAGGGGGATTACCTCAAGGAGCTGGGAGGTACTCCTTCTGCTGTACAATTGCCTGGTTAGACCGCACCTTGAGTACTGTGTGCAGTTTTGGCATCCTTACTTAAAGAGGGACATTGCTGTCTTAGAGAGGGTCCAGAGGTGGGCGACCAAGATGATAATGAGCTTAGGGGACAAGCCCTATGGGGAGAGACTTGGGGAGCTTGACCTGTACTCTCTGGAGGAGAGGAGGGACAGAGGGGACATGATCAAGGTCTTTAAATATCTCAAGGGGATAAATAGGGTAAACCGGGAAGGGGTGCTTCAGCTGAGGGAAGAGGGGACCACCAGGGGACACTCAATGAGGCTGGTCGGGGGGGGGGACTAAGGGGGGACAAGGAGATGTTATTGCACTGTGAGGGTGGTGGATCTCTGGAATGCGCTGCTCATGGAACTGGTGGTGGTTGACACTGTGGAGGGGTTCAAGAAAGGGTGGGATAGTCATGAGCTCTGGTAGCTGGAGGTTGGCCGGGGAGGAGAGGATTGAGCATCTGATGACAGCTCTCCTCTCCTGGGGGCAGGGTGGGGTGTTTCCCCGGTGCTAGTGATGTCCAGCGGAGGCTGGGTGTACTGCAGCCTGGGACCACTTTCAAGATGGGGCAAAGCATCAGCGGACATCCTACAGGTGGGTGCGGGAGTGCGCCCACCTGTGCTGGATGTCATTGCACATCTGCACCTTGTGGGGAGGAGCTATAAGCATGAACAAGGAAAAACCCTGCACTGTTGGGTAGGCGATGACACCTGGCCCCCATGCCCACCCGCCGGATCCCGCCCACCTGGTCTCCCAATTCCCTCCTCCCAAGCCTTGCCTGCAGCAGAATCTAGACTTCAGAGGAGCACCAAAGAAGGAGTGGTGGCCCCACTTTGGGGGTACAAGCCAAGGGTTTCCAGCTGCAAGGTAGGTGCAAGGGTTGGAGTACCGCGGGGGAGACTCAGGCTGGGGGGGGTCTTGGGTGGGCAGGAACAAGCCAGGATGCCTGAGAGAGTCCCAATGGAGCAGCGACCAGAGGGAAAAATAATTGGGGAGGATGGGATAGGTATAGGGAGGCTGCATCTCAGTACCCCCCCCGGGGGATGGGAGTGGGGGACCCTGTGGGGTGGGGGGGCCATGTCAGTGCCCTGTATAGGCACTGATCACCGAGCAGACTCGATAGACCAGAGGGCCTACTCTGCTGGTTTCCTAGTATGTTAGTATAACATGATCCTACCCAACCTCCCACCAGTTTCCCATGCTCCTTCGGTGTTAAGTGTGTCTCCTGTAACATTGCTACTTGGGTATTCCTTCTTTTAAGAGCTGACAGTATCTTGGACTGGCTCTCTGGTACTGTATATTAAAGCCTTTGACTTTCCATGATACAAATATGTCGGGCTCTATTCTGTTAGCCATGGGGGGTAATTAGTACTTCTGTGTTAATATTCTTACTTTTATAACCCACTGATTGCAGACATCGCTGGCATCCTACACATGTATCAGTCAACAAACACAGATTGCGATTGCATAAAGTATAAATAAAATCCACAGTAACAATAAACAAGAATTCCAGCTTTTAAACTTTCCCCAACTTGTCCCCCCTTCCCTGTACCCCAATTCCCACAAAACATGCATCTAGTTCTATTATTGATTAATCTAACGGTCCTTCTCTTAGAATCAGCAGCCTAAATGGCCAGTTTGTTCTTAGGCCCAATCTCCCTCTCACGCTTGCCTCCGCTCTCCACCCTTTAGCTTAACATTAGTAAGAATTTTTGAACCGTCCCCTATTATGGGGCTCATCGAATAATAAAACCACCCTGTTATAATAGACTGTTCCAGACCTATACACTGTGCCCCTCTCGGGAGTTCAGTGCCTCCCATCCAGTGCATTGTGGTTTCATGACCAAGGAATAGCCCCCCGCCATCCTCCCCTCCATCATTTGTTAGTGCACCTTCCCCTTGTCGATTGCTTAGGCAGTGGCCCTGTTGGCATGCATGCACTTATCTCTGTTGTTTCACCCTCGCTTCCCCACTTGCAATCCCAAGTACAGTAATCTCCCCATTACCACGCTCCCCACTCCCAGCAAAACACATAACATCTTAGATATACTTTTAAAGGGGCATTAAAGTGAAACAGAAAACATTCTGTGTCTTGTGCGACTATGTATCCTCCATAGATGGATGATTAGATCAGATCGCCCAGGAATGTTCTCAGATATCACACAGCCATGTGGAGTCTTCAATGGAGGAACATCAGACGGGTGTCTGAGCATCCCAAGGTGTCATCAGACATCAAACCTGACAAAAATTAAACCACAGTTTGGGGCAAGTGCCTGTCTCATTACCTGTATGTTTGAATCCACCAGTTTCAGCTTTTCATCTGTTGTTTTGCCCCATTGTTTTTGTACCAGGTAGAAATTAAAGCTTTAAACTTGTCCGGTTCCCAGAATGAGTAGTTGGCCCCTTCTGGTCTCATGTGGACTGTTGCTGGATAGGTCATGAAGAACTCTACGCTGCGCTCCCATAGCATATTCAAGGCAACATTAAACGATTGCCTCTTTTTTTGTACACATTGTGAAAGATCATAGTGCAGCGTGAGTTTTGCTCCCTCGAATATTATCTCCTTTCTCACCCTGTAAGCTGCCATAATATCTTGCTTATCCTTGAAGCTGTGGAGCTGGAAGACGATCTGTCTCGGGGGCTGAACTTCTGGTGGACATGGAGCCAGTGCTCTATGAGTGCGCTTGAATTTCAGCCGCCCATTTTTGAGATTCATGTCCAGTAATTTGGGGAGAATCCCTGCACAAAACTCAGCCGCATTCCTGCCTTTACCTTCTGGCAGCCCTTTGAGCCTTAGGTTACTTCTTCTATTGTAGTTCTTTTTTATAGTTACATTTTATTGTTTTCATAGTAAAACAATTACATACAAGCTATCTCATGTCAGAGATCACATAGCAAGAGACCATAGATCATAGGATACAATTACTCGTGCCTCTCCCTCCCATCCCTGCTTTCAAGCATCCCTCTGGAGCTTCCTAAAATCAGCCTCAGCCTGCCTATGTGCCATATAGACCCTAGCAGCGTCTCTCTCTTTCCCCGGTCGACTGTTTTGGGAGCGATGCCCTTGCACGCTGTTGCTGTAAGATTGCTGTTTAATTTTGCTGTGAATTTGCACTAGGCACTTTTTTGCACTTTTTCTGCCACTTTGCCCTGAGGGGGGACCCTGTCGTATCCTTACCTTTTCCTCCGGCTCTCTTGATACTGGCTGTACCTTGATCTTTTGATGTTTTACCACATTTTCATGTTATTTAGATGTTTTCTACATATTACTACTTGTATGTATCCTGTTGCTATCTTCCTACTTAACAGTTTATGCCTGATGTCTCATATGCTGTATCACCTACTTATTTATGCCTGATGCTCCTGTATGTTACCATGATTTTGTCTGATGCTTTGTATGTACCCTGTAATCCTCCTGGGTCGCACCTGAAAATAGGCACTTGGCTGTCTAGTGTGCTTACCTGGTAACAAAAGCAAATAAATAAATGTAACAGTCTTTTTTAGTCTAGACAATCTGATTTCTGAATATGGGGGTATTTCTTCATATATCAGTCCAGAAAAGAGAGTCCCGAAAAATGTTGCACCCCACAAGACTTTGAGTGGTCATTTCTTAAAATATAAAAGTTTTACCATACAGAAGTTACACAACATCCAGTGTTGTTATGACCCTCCACCAAACATTTGAACCAACAAATGGTAGCATTCAACATTAGAGCCCTTCAATACCCACTGTAGCAATATGTAAATACAGAAAATGATCTGTTATTTAACTAAACCAGCCACCCTAATATTCCCATGGCTTTAGCTTAAGAACATAAAGACGTTTGTTGTAGCCTTAGTAAATAGCTGATTATTAAACTACAGTATAAAACAAGCTTTCAGAATTGCAGCTCACAACCCAACAGGGGTAAAATCAACATTTTTATACTAATCAGAGCTTCAGTCCCCTTTTAAACTTTAGTGCAACCTGGTCAGAGTTTATGAGAAACCTGTAACTGTTCAAGTGTCAGTCTCCGATTCTGAATCGATCTTTGCTGTCCGTCTGGCTTGATCGAACTCCTGCGAGAGGGCCTCTGCCTTTTTACTGACCTTCTCTGGATCAGAATACTGGCACACCTGGTCTCCATACTGAATCCTCAAGCATACAAGCATCAGGAGAGAGTGTGTTACACCCAAACCGAGTAGCTTAGCTCGTACACTGTTGAATCTTTTCCTCCTTGCCCTGGTGGCAAATGATAGGTCCGAAAACATGCACGGTGGATCCCTGGTAATTGTTTCGGTCAGTGTTCCTGGCTGCTTGAAGAATTGTGTCCCAAATTGCTGGGCTCGTGGTGATCAATAGCAGGGCTGCAGCTATGAATTTTGGGGCCCTGGACAAGTCATTTGAAATGGGCCTGTTTCCCAAACCAGTTAATGCCAAGGGTATTGCCAGCTCCTCAGGTAGGCCCCTCCTGAGCTCGGGGCCCCGGACAACATCCCCACTTTCCTCCCGATTACTGCGGCCCTGATCAATAGAGCCATTATGGGGCGCACAGGTGGGCCCGTTGCTGCTCTAGGTGAAATCTGATAAGCCCGAACAAATTGAGCAGTAATGTGAGGATTGAGCTGTAGGGCTCCAGGCAACCATTTTTTGAGAAAGAATAATAAATTGTCTCCCTCAATGTTTTCAGGAAGCCCCAGTACACATGTGTTAGATGCCCTTTGGGAGTTCTCTAGAGCCTCAAGACGATACTTAAGTTGGGTGTTTTCCTGATTCAGTTTATTCGTAGCAGTTAATGCTTTGGTTGCCATGGATTCAGCCATAGTCGCTGTGTTAGAGGCAACAGCTATCTTGGCATCCTGTTCAGCAAATTTTTAAATTTTTTTACACTTTCTATTTCTCCTCCTTACCCCCGCCGCGGAGCTATGCTTCTTCAGGAGTCTGCTATGTGCCCCCCCATGACTGGCCTACCTGAATCCCTGGGGATTTCCCTATGGAGCCATGGCTGTACCCCCCCCAGGCGGGTACGGGGCAGGGCCCGGACACCCCGATATCTTCTTGTCTCATCAGGTCCCCCCGGTGATCAGGCAGGCAGTTGCAATCAGGGCTGGCACTGGAGCTCCATCTACCCGTGCTCTGGTGGCGCTTTTTCCCTTTTTCGCTCTGTGTGGTGTAAGCTCTGACGTCAAGGCGTTACGCCGATGTCCACCACACAGCTTCCCATTGGTCTGTCCTACCAGCTTGCTGTATGTCGGGCCTCCGCCCAGGGTCAGACAAGCTGCAGATCCTGTCCCTCCCTTCCCTCTGGAGAAGGCGAGCAGTCCCTGGGCGCTGAAGCCTTTTCCCCAGCCGTCCGTCCACGACCCGAGTCTGCTCCGACACGTCCGCCGCCGCAAGGAACTAACTGCTTCCTGACAGGCCAGCTATGTTCAGCAAATTTAGTTAGGATCGATTCCACCTTTGAATGCATTGCTTGCATAGATTTTTGTAATGCACACCATGGTGGTTCAGAATCTGGAGAGACAGGCCCGAGGCCTCTCCTGGAGCGTTTGGAACAGATGGGTTCTTTGAAGTACTTGTCGAGGCTTTATTAGTCCACTCCATTGCACAAAAAAGGTAATGTTGGATTCAGTGAAGTCTATTAAACATGCTTTTGAAGATAGTTCAGTTGAATTTACACGTTTTCTGCTGTTATTTCTTTTTTTTAGTGAGATCTTGAAGGATCTCTGTTTGAGTGCGTCTTGTCGGTGGGTGTGCTCAACAGCACCCCCCCCTTCTATTGTAGTTCTCTTGGTAATCCACCATGTCGCGCAGGTCTTCCAACTCCTTCTCCAACTTTGCCACCCTGTCTGGAACCTGCTGTGTGGCATCCTAAAGGTCTGAGACCCGCTGCTCTACTTCCGGAATACGTTTCGCTTGATTTCCCAGCTCGGAGATGAGTGTGGTAATTTTTGATTCAAATGTGTCTAGCCTAGGACTCAGTCCTTGTAGGACCTGTTCTGTGACTGCACGACTTAGCACCGCAATCTTGGCAGCCGACAGTGAGATAGGCCTTGGCCTGGCGCTATTCAACGTGCCACTCTGGCCTGTTTTCTTACGTCCCGATTTAGACGCATTTCTGGTGTTTTTACCGGCGATTAAGTATTCATCCATAGTTGGGAGGATCTTCTGAGGCAGTTGTAGTGGTTTTAAACTCCTACTGCTCTGTTAAAATACTATTTTTATTAAGTTTAGAGTGGAGCTGCAGAAACTTGCATCTTTCTTATTCGGTGCTCATTAGTGCCCCCCTGTTAGTCTTATTTAACAGCTCATTTGAAACAGAAAAGGTGCCAGAGGACTGGAAGAGGGTAGATGTAGTCCCACTTCACAAAAGTGGTATCAGGGAAGCGGCTGGCAATTGTAGGCCAGTCAGCCTGGCATCTGCTATGGGGAAATGTAATGGAATCACTGCTGAAGGAAAGGATTGTGGACTGTCTTTAATCCAGTGGGTTATAAGACCCAAGGCAACATGGATTCATGGTGGTGGGGGTTAGGTCTTGTCAAATGAATGCGATAGACTTCTTTGACTGGGTGATGAAGGAACTAGATCAGGGTGGAGTGGTGGATGTGGCCTACCTAGATTTCAGTAAGGCTTTCAACATCGTTCCACATAGGAGACTAGTAAACAAGCTGAGTAGCTTAGGAGTGGATCCAAAAGTGGTGAATAGGGTAAGAAATTGGTTAGGGGATATGCGGCAGAGGGTGGTGGTAAACAGAGTTCACTCTGAGGAAGGGAGGATGACTAGCGGGGTGCCTCAATAATCAGTGCTGGGACCAGTTCATTTTAATATCTTTATAAGTGACATTGCAGAGGAACTGGAAGAGGAGGTCTGCTTCTTTGCGGATCACAGTTCCCAATTGCTGTCATGTAAGGGCTGTGGTGCAACCTCAGTAGACAACCAACAGATGGACAAAACACAAAAAGGCTGCACTCAACCTGTAAGGGAAGCTTGCAATGATGCATTTACGAAGATCAAGAGATGGTGAAAACACATTATTATATTGCAAATCTGTAAAACAGTGCTTATGTTCACCAGCTGCAAATTTACATGGAAAAACAATCCACAGTAAATAGTTAAAAGGGTCTGAGGAACAGAACAGCTCTCTTTCAGACTGAACCTATCTGTTAAGGGAATGGGGCTCTGGGGGGGGGTCGATGGGAGGGAGAGAAATGTTAACAGTTGCACAGGTCTCACTGGTATTTCTGATGTGGAGAGAAATAATAGTGGAGACCTCCCAGGTAAGTGCTCCATACAGATGACTGTACCTGATACATTTGTTAACTGAGCACATACGGTAATGATTTAGACATGAGTGAGGCTTGAGGCTTGAGGGATAGGGGGTGGAGACTCTTGCCGCGGTGCCAGTCAATAGACAAGATCTCATTCATACGGGCACGTTGGGGTCCGTGGCGGGGGCCTTCTCACTCTACACACAGGTTGGACCTGAGCCTCACAGTCCTCAAAGTTGAAATATTACTGTGGCTGTCCAGATAAAAGGATTATTTGGGGAACATATCCTCATTGAAATAATGGGATGAGGGAGGGATTTACAACTGGAGACCACCTTGGGGAAGAGGGAAGGGATGTTGCTGTTACTGCTGATGTTGTTAATCTCTTGGGGGCTAGGACAAAGATCCGACAGTTGCCCACACAAGAGTCAATGTCCAGACCACCTAAAAGGACATAGTGACCCAGAGGGGATGCACACCAGCCCCAGTTCATTAACAGGGGCTGACCTGGGAAGTACGAGAGTGTCCAGAGGATTCCAGGAAACCTGGACACATAGGATTCAATCCAAAAGACTGCATCACATAAGATGGATGCATGAGAGTAGTTTTAAACCTCTCAGAGCTGGAGGGCACTGCCTTTTGGGCCCCTTGGGGGCCGAGGGGGTAGGACCGAACCGAACTACGATCCATAACACCAAGTATCAAGTTAAAGGTTATGTTTATTTAAATCTTAATTTACAGCAGTTCAATGTTAAGACAAAGGTTATACCCCCACCTAGTGGGAGAAAGTTGAAAGTGATATTATACAGAATTAAAGTTGGCTCACTGTTGGGAGCTAATCCTCTTTTATTATTAATGTTGTTTGAAGAATGGCACTATATTAGGAATATGAGAAAGACTGCTATGATGGGAAAGGGATGGGGATTGGCTAAGAAAGACATTAGACTTAGGATGGAAGGCAGGTCTCTAATACATGGGACAGATAAAAGAATCACAAACATATGGGTAAGAAAGAATACTTCAGTAAATGAAACCACAGAACGTAAATATGGCCAAGTTAACTCTAGAATTCTACCATACAATGTAAATGGAATTAACCACCCCATTAAATGAAAACAGGTACAAAAATGTTTAAAGGATCAGAACTGTGAAATTAACTTTATTCAAGAAACACACTTGTCCCCAATAGAAAGCCAAAAGTTAAAAAATAAAAGATTCCTGAAACTATTCCAAGCATCTCTAGAGAAGGGGAAGAAGAGGGGTGTGGCCATTCTCTTGTTTGAGACCCTCTCATTTCAAGAGGAAGAGGTAGTGGCAGACGCTGGGGGCAGGTGTGTACTAGTGGTGGGAAGACTACAAGACATGATGGTTACCCTTGTAAATGTCTACACACCCCCAGGCTCGCCTGTCACCTTCTTTGCAGAATTTTTTAAAATTATAATGGAAAAGACAAAGGGAGTTCTGATAGCGGGGAAGGGGGACTGGAACGTCACGCTGAATAGAACACTGGACTCCACATCCCAGATCCCAGCACCAAACACTAGGACTGCCAAATTGTTGGGGAAGTTAATGACAGATATAGGTTTAGTTGATGTATGGCGAGAGAAATACCCTATAGCAAAAGACTTCATCTATTACTCACGAGGCATAAGATCTACTCGAGGTTGGATATGTTCCTGACTTTGTCTAGAGACTTGAATGTATTCAATTCTACGTGGGTGGGAACCACTGCCCTATCCGACCATCAGCCCATAATAGCGGACATAGACCTTCAGCTCCTGAGGAAACCGACACAATGGAGATTGAACATTAGCTTATTGAGAAATGAAGAGGTGAAAGATGAAATCAGGAAAGTAATAGAACAAACAGTTCAGCTCAATAGTGACCCAGCTATAACCCCACAAATATTGTGGGATACAGTAAAAACGATAATCAGAGGGAAATTAATATCCATAGCAACACACAAAAAGAGGGAATGGGTTAAACAATTAGGGTTACTTATAAAACAACTAAAGACATTAGAAAATCAGCAGGAGATCAGAATTTGCCATAACAGAACACAGGAGATTAAAGTAGTTAAAAATAAAATACAGAAAACCGAAATAGAGAAAGCCCTACACTGTTTAAAGCAAAACTATTATGAAGGTGGGCCTGGGGCAACTAGGTGGCTGGCCTACCGCTTAAGGCAGAGGGCAGCTAGGGCCAACATTACGACCATCAAACATCCGGTCACAGGACAGGTCTCACACAGATGGGACCGGGTTGTGGAGTCCATGGTGACATACTACAAACAACTATATCAGGCTCAGGAACACACCTCCCCAGAGGAGACGAGGAGTTTTTTAGAAGGACTAGATCTGTCCAAGCTCTCAGAGCACCAGAGGCAGGTGCTGGTAGCCCCAATCTCACAAACTGAGATAATTAAAACCATTAAAAATCTCAAAGTGGGTAAATGCCCAGGCCCTGATGGATTTGGTAGCGAACTATACAAAACCTTCACCACTGAAACAACACCCCTACTTGAAGACATATATAATCAGGTGTGGCAAGAGGGTGAAAAAGTCCTGCCCTCATGGAATTATACTACCATTTCCCTGATTCCCAAAGAGGGAAAAGACCTGAAGGAGTGTGGATCTTATAGGCCAATATTGCTCTTGAATGTGGACTATAAAATTTTCACAGCAATAATTGCAGCCAGACTTAATCCCATCCTGACCGACTTAGTCCATCCAGACTAAACAGGTTTCACAGCAACCAGGCAGGCCCTGGAGGGGGTTAGACGCACCATTAATATAGTAGACACTGTAAGCAAAAATCGCATCCCCACATGCATAATGAGCCTCGACGCCGAAAAAGCGTTTGACAGGGTAGGGTGGAATTTCCTGTTTGCAGTTTTAAATAAAATGGCATTCCCTGACTCATTTATGGGCGCTATCAAAGCCATATATGCTAAACCACAGGCTTGCATAAGAGTGAACGGGGGGTTTGAACTAGGCAGGGGCACCGGGCAAGGTTGCCCACTATCCCCCTTGCTATTTGCCCTCTACATTGAACCGCTGGCCCAAGCTGTGAGACAGGATCCAGAGATACGGGGAGTAGCGGTAGGGGGAGAGGAACACAAAATATCCCTGTATGCGGACGATGTCCTTCTGTACATAACCAACCTGGATAAATCTATCCCTCGACTGTGGACCATCCTAGACCAGTTAGGTCAACACTCCAGCTACTCCCTTAACAAACAGAAGACAGAGCTACTTAAATTTAATTATAATCCCCTCCTGAAGTAAAACAACTACTCCCTCTGAAATGGAATGCCGACAAAACAAGGTACCTGGAGGCTCAAATTCCAAGGCACCTAACAAACCTCTTTGCATGGTACTTTAACCCCCTGATAAAACAGACTAGCAGGATATACAGACCTGGAAACTGCTGAACTTACCATTGTATTCAAAAATCCAATCAGTGATTATGACTATGCTTCCCCACTTTCTCTACCTTTTTCAATACCTCCCAGTTAGAGTCCATCATAACCAATTTCAAACTTGGCAAAGGATGATCTCTAAATTTATTTGGAATTATAAGAGACCCAGAATCAAAATGTCAATCCTACAGTCCAGTAAAAAGAGTGGAGGAAGACAGGTTCCCAGTCAGGAGGACTACTACCTAGTGACCCAGTTAAGATGGGCCCTGCTCTGGCACACACAGGACTACTCTGCACGTTGGAAAATGCTGGAGATAGTTTCCACAGAAGGGATGCCCCTAGGAGCTAGACAAACAATGCCAGAAATTCTAAATCAAGATCATGCAAGATTATAATTTACTGTGAGAAACACCTTATGGGCACTACGGAGATTATGGTCAAAGCATAAATTAACCAGAGAGCTATGGTCTATAAGATGGTTCGCCTGGGACAGAGGTTTCCACCCTGCAACACAAGACCTCACATTTCGAAGATGGGAAAGGCTAGGCCTGTACGCCCTGGGTCAGTTTTTGGATGGGACACAGGTAATGGAATTTGCCCAACTCATAGAAAGATGCACCCTTAGACAGATAGATCATTATAGATAGCTCCAAGTCAGAACATATATACAGGCCTTCCAGGGTTATCAGGACCAGAAACGGACCCCATCAGAACTAACAAGGGTGATAGAGGACATAATACACTCACAGAGACAGAAAGGCCACATCTCTGCCCTATATGGATCACTGAGGGATAGGGGAGGTAATCAAGCCATAAAATCCTAACCAAAATGGCAGATGGAACTAGGTGAACAAGTCTCAGATAAAGAGTAGGAAGTCAGTTATGCACAAATACAAAAGACCACATACCCCCTTCTGGAGGGAATTCAAGTGGAAAATCAGAATGCGATTTTTTTATCACCCCAAGTGTTAAAAATAAATGGGACAAAAATTGCCCACCAGCTTGCTGGAGGGACTGCCAGGAGACTAAGGCGAACCAACTGCATATATTTTGGTCATGCCCGAAACTAGCACAATTCTGGAGAGAAATAACACAACAATTGAGAATTATGTTCTCAGTTACAGAACCCATAGGCCCAAAACACTTAGTGCTAGGGATCTTACCCCATGAGGTAAAAGGAGGTGACCAGATTTACTTATGGAACATATTAACGACATCAGCTCATAAAGCGATTACAAGAAAATGGCTTAACAACGACCCCCCCCACCGCACAACAATGGGTGAACATTGTTCAGGAGATCCAAACCTTAGAAGAGCTGACTCTTAAGATAAATTTCAGAATATCAGAATTTGTGCTTAGGTGGACACCATGGATAATGATACAGGGCAATGGAAATCCAAACTCATTGGAGGGCTAAAATGTCACCTCATGTGACTAAAGGGAGAATACTGAAAACTTCACGAAGGAAGCAGGGGAATCAAAGTATGTAGGGGATAGAAGCAGCAGTGAGTGGGATCAGGGGAGCAACAGAAATGGAGCAAGAGGGAGGGAGCGGTACCCCAAGGGTGTCACATTTGGATAAGGATAAAAAGGCCAGTAAGGTGGAGGGGATGGATGATGCTATCTCTGCCAAAAGGGTGTGGTTAGCCCTCAAGGCCCTAAAGAAAGACAAATCTCCTGGGCCGGATGGCATTCATCCGAGAGTACTATGGGAATTGGCGGACATACTGGCTGCACCCCTGGTGGAGCTCTTCAACAGGTCACTTGAGACAAGGAGGGTACCTAGGGATTGGCGAGAGGCACATGTGGTGCCAATCCATAAAGGGGGGTCAAGGGAAGTACCAGGTAACTATAGACCCATCAGTTTGACCTCGTTGGTGGGAAAATTTATGGAGGGTATACTAAAGGAACGATTGGGGGTGTACTTGGAGGAGGTAGGAGGTCTGGATAGTCGGCAACATGGGTTTGTGTCAGGTAGATCATGTCAAACCAATCTTGTGGAGTTCTACGATTGGGTAACATCAGAACTGGACAGGGGAAAGCCTGTGGATGTATTATTCTTGGACTTCAGCAAGGCGTTTGACTCTGTCCCCCACAATGGTCTGGTGGAGAAACTGATGGGGTTAGAAGTAGGCCCTTTGATGGTCAGATGGATTGAAAACTGGCTAGCTGGACGCACCTAGAGAGTAGTGGTCTGTGGGGAGATCTCGAACCCTACAGAGGTTGATAGTGGGGTACCGCAGGGCTCGGTCCTGGGTCCGATCCTGTTTAATGCATACATATTGGACATCAGGGAGGGTATAGGTGTGAAATGAGTCTCTTGCTGATGACTCCAAGATGGGAGCAGTAGTTGAGGGAGAAGAGGGAGGTTGGCCTGCAAGGGACCTGGACACCCTGGAAAGCTGGGCTCACACATGGAATTAAATTTCAATATCACCAAGTGCAAGGTGTTGCATCTTGGGGAAACCCTAAACACAGATACACCCTGGGAGGGGAGGCGCTGGAGGCCTCAATAGGGGAAAAAGACCTAGGGGTCATGGTGGATGCATGTATGAATAACTCTGAGCAGTGCAGGAGAGCAGCCATCAAGGCAAACAGGATGTTGGGATGCATCGTAAGGGGGATCACCTCTAGGAGCAAGGAAGTGATTCTGCCGCTGTACAATGGACTGGTTAGACCACACCTTGAGTACTGTGTACAGTACTGGAGACCACACTTGAAGAGGGACATACAGCTCCTGGAGAGGGTACAGAGGAGGGCAACTAAGATGATACGAGGGCTAGGGGATTTGACGTATGAGGACAAACTTGAGGAGCTCTGCATGTTTTCATTGGAGGAGAGGAGAGACAGGGGGGACATGATTGAGGTCTTCAAGTACCTCAAGGGAATAAATAGGGTAAATATGGAGGGGATCTTTAGACTAAAGCAGGGAGGTATCACCAGAGGGCATGGTTTGAAGTTGGAAGGTGGAAGGGTGAGGGGGGTAAAGAGGAGGAGGTTTTTCACTGAGAGGGTGGTGGACCCTTGGAATGCACTGCCTGGTGAGCTGGTTCAGAGATCCACAGTGGAGGGCTTCAAGAGAGGGACACAGAAAGTGGATGTATCAGATGGTGGCCTGGCCCAGGGGGTGGGCATGGATGATAGGGGTTTCTGGAACATGGGGGGCCTCGGCACCCAACTAGGGATCTGAGGTTCGAGCAGACTCGATAGACCGTAAGGCCTAATCTGCTGGCAAATAGTATGTTAGTATGTTAGTATATGGCAATTGGAGAGAGTAAATTGTGATTTATATTGTCTAATAGGGAAAATAACTGGAGAGGGGACTATCTTGGGTCTGGATACTAGATTTTAAGATATTCTGTAATTTGAGGGCATGTGATGAAATGTTTGCTAATTCCTGTCCAATCTACAGCAGAAACTGTATACGATTAATTGTTTTAAGAACCATGTAACAGTACCTAAATATGCAATAAACTTGAATTAAAAAAAAAGAAAAACAATCCACAGAGGAACTTCCCACTGTCCACCACTTGTCCCAGTGCTTTGGTCACCTGACCATGCTCAGGGGGCATGGCTAGGGTAGACAGAACAATGTGTCCCTTTATACATGGCCCCAATCTAGTCAGGTAATATGGAAGTGCTGTACATCTTACAAAAAACGTGCATTTGAACAACTAAAAATTATGCATTTTGAGTAAGGAAAAAGGCATGGCATATTTCACGTGGCAAAAAGTTTCTAAACAGTGGCAAAAGTAAATTTTACAGTGTCACATTTACTCGGGAATCTTACATTCCTATCTTTGAAAATAGTAAGCTATCTGCATTTTGTAGTGCACCCAGAGACTATGTTTTGTTAACACCAGAAAGCCAGAAATAGAATGATGCCAAATCAAACCTGTCTAGGGAGGAAAGAAAACAGAAAAATGCTGCAGCCATCCACCAGTGCTGACTCAGGCTGAAGTCGGGGACCAAAGATAGAAACAAGAGGGATCTGAATCTGAAATAGAGGCAAAAATACATCATTAGTATATTCTAAACCCTTAACCTCTAATTTAAAGATTTATATACATAAGAAAAATCTTATTACAGTGCCTACCAGAATATAAGCTGGGGTTAGACTGCCAAATGCACTGTTAAGGAGAAAGAAAACATCCAGTGGTGTGTCAGTAATGTGGCATAAGGCACAGTACATATCCAGTCGTCAGATGGAGGGAACAGAAAGGGTGGGAATGCAGAAATCGCCTTCTTACTGATTATGTACCGAAAGGGTTGCAGTTTACAAAAAGGGTTTGAAATCAATAATGTCATTCAAACCACGTGGTTTAAGGACTTTGAGTTTATACCAGGTATGTCATTTAGGGGGTGGTGGCCAGGGGTTGCGGTTGAGACACCTATGATTTCTTTGCAACACCTGTGATGTCCACTGCAACCCCCAAGAACCCATAAAACAAGGTTTCCCTAGCAATCCTTTATATAAATTTAGTGCTTAGAGGAGTTGTGCAACTCCTATGAGGACAGCACTGTCCTTAATCCCTTGAACAATCCACACACAGACAGTGTCATCAAGTGGTTTTATTGACGATATTGAGTGTGGAAAGGCACTACTGGAAATATTGCAGAGTGTAATGAATTTCTGCAACATTTTCAGTGGTGCCTTTCCATACACAGACAATGCCCCTCCTCCCCCCCAATCTGGGGATTGGATATGCACTTTTACACCTTACGCCTTATTACAAACACACCACTGGATGCTTGATTTCTCCTTTAAAACTGCACGTGGCACGCTAACCCCATCTTATATTTTAGTAGCTTATAAATCTTTAAATTGGAAGTTAAGGGTTTAGAATGTGCTAATGGTGTATTTTTGCCTCTATTTCAGATTCAGATCCCTCTTGTTTCTATCTTTGGTCCCTGACTTCAGCCTGAGTCAGCACTGGTGGACGGCCGCAGCATTTTTCTGCATTCTTCCTTCCCTAGACAGGTTTGTTTTGGCATCATTCTATTTCTGGCTTTGAATGATAGTAGGTGTTAAACATAGTCTTTGGGTGAACTACAAAATGCAGATAGTTTATTATTTTCAGAGATAGGAATGTAAGATTCCTGAGTAAATGTGACACTGTAATATTTTTTTTTTGCCACTGTTTAGAAACTTTTTGCCATCTGAGATATGCCGTGCCTTTTTCCTAAATCAAAGTGTGTATTTTCTAGTACTGCTGTTTTATTTTAATGGCAAATGAATTTCTTCATTATGGGAATGATCAAGTGTCTGTTTTTTGTAACATGACATACAGCACTTCCTCATTACATCACTATATTGGAGCCATGTATAGAAAGGGACACATGGTTCTGTCTGCCCTAGCAAGCTCCCTGAGGAAGGTCAGGTGACTGAAGCAACAAGCCAAGTGGTGGACAGTGGGGAGTTACTATGTGGATTGTTTTTCCGTGTAAAATTGTACCTGGTGGACACAAAGCACTGTTTTGCAGTTTTGTTATAAAATAACTGGTGTTTTCACCATCTCAGGATGTCCATGTGTGCATCATTAGGAGTTTACCTTACAGGTTGAGTGCAGCCTTTTGCTTTTCTTTGTGGTTGGCCCCAAAATCTGTACTAGGGTGTACACTCTGGGAGGGTGAAAGGATGAGCAGTGACCTGAGAAAACTTGAGGATTGATCAGGGGTAGGACCGCTGGGTTTCAATTCGAAAAAGTACAGAATCATGCACCTAGGGCACAGAAACCCAGGGTGGAGTACAAAATGGGTGGAGTAGTATAGATGAGCACCACAAAGCAGGAATGAGACCTGGGGGTAATTATTGCTGATGACCTAAAGGTGGCCAGGCAGTGCAACAAAGCAGTTGGCAGGGTTAGTAGGATGCTGGTGTGCATAGCGAGTGGCATCTCCAACAGAAAGTGGGAGGCGGTGTTGCCTTTGTATAGATTGCTGCTAAGACCCCATCTAGAGCTGGCCTGGTGGCACTGAGGGTTGAGGTGCTGGATACCACACGTCACGCCATGCCGATGACCCAAGTTTGGGAGCGGACTTGGGTGCCAGGGTTTGGCAGGGGGAGAAGAGGATTAGTGTCTGGAGGACTGCTCTTCTGTCCTGGGGTGGGTAGATGGGGGTTCCCCGCTCTGTAGCGGCTCCTGTTGGAGACTGGGGGCACTTCAAGGAATGGGGCTGCATCTGGGGTGAGGCGACGGTGGACGTCAGTGGGAAGGGGCAGTGGCATCCTCCGCATGCAGACATCATTGCTTGTCCATGTCTTGAGGAGGTAACCAAGGTGGAAAACCCCGGCTGCTGGGCAGGCTATGGCGGGGCTCGAGTGACCTAGCTCATACGTCAATGCTGGCCCCAACCCGACTTGTCTCTCCATGGTTGCTGCCTCCTCCTCCCGTATGGGCCAGCGGGAGAGGGGGGACCCGGCACCCTATTCATCGGTTGGGGAGGGGTTCAGGCAAGATGGTAGAGGCTGGTTGAGTGGGTTTTCGCCTGAGAGATGCCACAGTAGTCAGTGACCAGGAGTGAAGTAGAGTTGGAAAAAAAAAAGACCCCACATAAAGTACTGTGTCCAGTTCTGGAGACCACGTCTTAGGAAGGATATAGACAGAGTGGAGGCAGTCTAGAGAAGGGCAGCTAAAATGGTGCAGGGTCTGCATCAAAAGTCCTATGAGGAGAGACTAAAGGACCTAAATATGTACACCTTGCAAGGAAAGAGGGAAAGGGGTATATGACAGAGACCTTTAAATACCTCATGGGTTAAATAAAGTACAGGAGGGAAGTATTTTTAGAAAAAGGTGCTGAGAACAAGGGAACGTGTATGAAGTGGGGGGTAGATTCAGGAGAGGTGCAATGAAGTACTTATACGCAGAAGAGTGGTGGATTCCTGGAAAAGGCTTTCAGCAGAGGTGGTGGTGGGGGGGTGAAAACAGTGTGGGGTTCACTGATGCATGGGATATGTATAAGGGAATCACAGGAGAAGTGAAGGGGGGGAAGGAGAATGGGCCAGGGATGAAGTAGGTTCTGTGGTGATACTGTAGATAGGGAAATATGGGAAGACTGGGTGGGCCTAGCGGTGCTTATCTGCCAGCAAATTCTATGATCTTACTTTGAGGAAACAGCTCTTGTAGCAGGTTACACCATTAGGACTGAAGCTGGCAGGCGCCAGGACCCCACGGAAAAATTCTAGCTAGCAGTATCCAGCAGGGGACCACCCCCCGACGTTGGCCCCTCTCCAACGTCCGGCATCACATAAAAGGAGGCGGTCCCCCAGCATCCCCAGTTCTTTTCCCGCTGGCGACTCGCCAGCATCGACCTCATGGACTCCTGCATCAACGATACGACACACAAAATCTTTACAAAACCCATGTCTACTTCTCCATCTCCTTCTCTTGAAGGACACCCCTCAAAGTGCACCTGCGGCAAGCAGATCCCCTTTGCCGACCATCATTCGGCTAGTGTGAGGTGTCTTGGCCTGGAGCATGACACCCAGGCCTGCTCCATCTGCCAACAATTTAATAGCAGGACCAGGATCTGCCGCCAAAAGGCCCTTCAGGTTTTCCTTCTTGAAGAGAAACTTCACAAAATGGAAAAAAGACCTTCCTCCAAAGGGGATTCTTCCCATGAGACCGTGAAACACCGGGACAAGCACTGGGACTCGGGTAGGTCGTGATACCCCAGCAGGGCCTCTGAATCCAGGGCCAGCTCCAGCTCTACGCGGTCTGACCGTTCTCCTTCCCAGGCCCGCTCCCGACCTCCCCCAGTTAAGGTGTGGTCTTCAGGGGGTTCTTCTTCCTCCTTGCACCTGCTTAAGACCCACAGGGCGCCCGACTCTTCTTCCAGGCCTGATTCTTCAGACAAACACAGGAAGTCTTCCTCCAAATCTAGTGGAGCTTCAGATCGATGCTGGGACACCGACCTCAGGTCCATTTCCGGGCCTCCCAAGGCCTCTGAAAGGAAGACCAAGAATCTGACGCCTCTTAAGCAGACGTCACAGAGTAAAAAGGTGCCTGACCTGACACCTGAAAAATGGACTCCAGACCCGACAGTAGTTGTACTGATGCTGGGTGACACCGGATGTCAGGGGTCCTCAGGAGAGGAGGCTGTCGTGCTGTTGGATGACCAGACGGGTGGCACGGAGGATGCTGGCTCGGCCGGGGAGCCGTCAATGGATCCGGTGGTTCCCTGGGACCCGACGTTGACCCCGGAGACAGACCCACACTGATGCCGGGCCTGTCGTTGGGCATTAACATTCAGGAGGTGAAGGAATTGTTCACCTTCTGGTGAGAGACCATCAGAAAGGACATGGTCCCCAGTAAGCCTCTTCCACCTCCACCACCTATACCCCCTCCTCGGGAGGGTGAAGGCTCAAGACCCCTGACCCCTAAGGAGCCAACTCCACCTCCTAGGGGCAGATCTAGAGAGCAAAAAAGATGCCCATCATGGTCTCCCTCTGGGTCTCCGAGCCCTAAACGACCCAGGGACAGACGACACCCACCGGGGGATGACTCCAGACCAGATACGTCTGATACCTCCAGGTCTCCATCCCCCTATAGTCCCTCATCACCAGACCCATGAGACCAGCCAAGGTCACCACTGGATGATCCCTCTTTCTCTGAGATCGTGAGGCACATTCAGGAGAATGTGGGATGGGAGACCGAAGACTTGGACCCCGAGAGACAATGCCTTGCCCGTTACCTTCGGCAAAAGGACTCAAAGCCTGTGGGGGTCCCACCTCTAGTGGACACCTTCACAGACGTTACCAAGGTGGCTTGGAAGTGTCCGCACTCGACACTGGCTGTTCCCAAGAAGGCTGACCACCTCTACAGAGCTCCTGTGGAGGACCTGTATCTGGTGCAGCAACCTCTGGCAGACTCACTGGTCATTACGGCGTCTCATGAGCAGTCTCAACGACCGCAACACTTGAGTACCCAGCCTCCGGACCAAGAATCTAAACAATTAGATTCTATGGGAAGATGCATGTATGCGGCTGCTACATGCTCGATAAGGGCTTTGAATTACCTCACGCACATGGTGCAATTTCAAAATGCCCTCTGGGAGCAGGGCCAAAACCTTTTGAAGGACTTTCTGGATGGTGAAAAGAAGGAGGAGCTGCTCAACCTCCTTCATACTGGGTCGGACGTGGGGGATTATGATTTAGTGGACTCGGCCACCAGGGGAGCAGCTACTGGCGTTTGTCTTCGGAGACACTCTTGGTTGAGAGTCTCTGGTTTCACCCCAGATGTTCAGAAGAATATCCTGGACGTCCCTTATAACGGAGCTGTCCTGTTCAGTGAGGAATCCGAGAAGGTCATCACCAGGCTACAGGACACTGGGAAGGTGTTCGGACTGTACAGGCTATGTACAGGCCCAAATCTTGTTCCTTTCGGAGGATCCAGAACCGTTTTCATGGCAGGCAACAACGGCAACAGCCACGTTCCAGCCAGCAACCCCTGGGCAATTTTGGTCGCAAAGGTCAAGCCAGATTCCCCATGGGCCAGGGCTCAAAGCATCCCAAGGCAGCCCAGCCCATGGGACCCAATGCCACCACAGCATGACTCCTTCCCGGCCCTCGCCCCTCCTCTGGATCAAAGGATAAAGATCGGGGGGGTTGCATCTCTCATTACCTTCCGGGATGGCAGAGGATCACCTCTGACCAGTGGGTGTTACAGTTGGTACAGCGAGGTCACTCTATAGAGTTCCTCGGCCACCCACCGTCCAGACCTCCCCTGCTCTCCCGTTACTCGGGTCAGCATGCTCTGCTCATCCAGCAGGAGATCTTGGCCCTCCTGGACAAGGAGGCCATAGAGTACGTTCCACTGGACCAGAAAGGAAAATGTTATTATTCCCACTTCTTCCTGGTCCCAAAGAAAACAGGGGACTTGCGCCTGATCTTAGATCTCAGAGATCTCAACATGTTTGTGTTGTACAAATGCTTCCTCATGGTGACTCTACCAGGTCTCATCCCCATGCTCAAAGAAGGCGCATGGCTAGCATTGCTGGACATGCAGGATGCTTACCTACATCTCCCGATCACTCGAACGCATCAAAGGTTTCTGCGCTTCGAGTTTCTGGGATGCCACTACCAGTTCAGAGCCCTCCCATTCGGACTGTCTTCCACACCTCAGGTGTTTACGAAGTGCGTGGCAGTCATGGCAGCAACTCTCAGGAGGCAGGGCCACTATGTTTTTCCGTACCTAGATGACTGGCTCCTCATGGTACCCTCTCGGGAGGCCCTGATGTCCCCGATTCAGGATACCCGTTCTCTTTTCCAATTGTTGGGCATCATCATCAACCAGGAGAAGTCGCACCTTGTCCCATCTCAGACTCTGTAATTTATTGGAGCAGTTCTGGACACCACTCAAGGGAGAGCATTTCTTCCTTCAGACAGGGCGGAATACATCAGATCCCTCATATGGGACTCGATGACGAAGACAAAGGTGCCCGCCAGGACCGTTCTTTGCCTGCTCGGACATATGGTGGCTGCCATTGCGACGGTTCCCCTAGCCCAACTCCATATGCGGGTTACTCAATGGATGTTGTGGGCTCAATGGGACCAGTAGCAAGTTCATATGCAGCACCCAGTCCCGATCATGAATGCCATCATCTGAGACTGGCAATGGTGGCTCGTCCCGGACCATCTCTCAAAAGGAGTCCCCTTCATGGCACCACCTCCTTTAATGACACTCTCCACAGATGCCTTGGGATCTGGATGGGGAGTGCACCTCAACAGGGTCAGGACTCAAGGATCATGGTCATCTCTAGAGTCCTATCTGCACATAAATATTCTGGAGATGAGAGCCGTCCTGTATGCCCTACAAGCACTCCAGACGGACATTCCACTGGGTACTCTTCTGATTCAAACAGACAATACTGTGGTTATGTACTACCTCAACAAACAAGGAGGCAGTCATTCCTACCCCCTTTGCAGGGAGGCTCAAAGGGTTTGGAATTGGGCACTGCAACACGGCACAGATATTATTGCAGTGCACGTTCCCGGAGTGGACAACACAATCGCGGACAGTCTCAGCCGATCACAGGCCACAGTCCACGAATGGGAACTGCTTCAGGAAGTCACAGAGGATCTGTTTCGCAGATGGGGGACACGAGAATTAGATCTTTTCGCGTCCCCATGCAAAACTGCCCAATTTTTGCTCGCTAGATCCAGGGCCTGGTGTTTTCTGGCGGGATGCGTTGTCCCTCTCTTGGATGGGCAGATTCCTCTATGCTTTCCCACCCTTCCCTTTGATCCAGAGGGTTTTACTGAAGCTCCATCAAGAGCAGGTGTCACAGATTCTGGTAGCACCCTTTTGGCCCAGGCAGATTTGGTTCCCTGTATTACATCAGCTGACCCAGGAGCCTCCGGTGCCTCTGCCATTCAGCTCTTAACTTCTGTCCCAGGAGGCAGGCTGCTTTCCATCCGGATCTTTGGTCGCTGAACCTGCATGCCTGGCTCCTAAAGAAATAGCAGTCCTGAGATACGGGGTCTCTCGGGAAGTTGCGGATGTTCTGGCGGTAGCCAGAAAACCCTCCACTCATGCCACTTATGCCATGAAGTGGCGTAGATTTTGCATCTGGGCTCAAGCTTGTGGATTGACCCCATTGGATTGTTCAGAGAGGTCAGTGTTAGACTACCTTCTAATCTTGTACGAGGCAGGCCTTGCCTACTCTTCCATTAAGGTTCACCTGTGCGCCATTTCGGCGTATCATTCACTGATAGATCATAGCTCTCTGTCATGGGATGAAGTTGGAGGGAGGACGATTCAGAGGAAACGTGAGGAAGAATTTTTTCACAGAATGGGTGGTGGACAAGTGGAACACTCTGCCAGAGGAAGTGGTGGGGGCTGAAACAATCACAGGATTTAAGAATGCATGAGATAGACATAAAGGAATTCTGGAGGTCAGGGGTAAGGGGCAACAGACTTCTAGGAAAACATAAACTGAACTTACAAGCTCAAATGGGCAGACTGGGAAGGCCATAGGCCCTTATCTGCCGACACTGCCTATGTATCTATGTACAGTATCTAGCTCAACTAGAGGCTTCACATGCTTTTTTGTGTGGCATCCTGCACCTGAGACCTCCCATCAGAGACCTGGTTCCACCTTGGGATCTCCCCTTTGTTTTAGAGCAGCTTACTCTACCTCCTTTTGAACCAGCTGCGGATTGCGAGCTGCATCTCCTCGCTTGGAAGATGCTCCTTTTAGTTGCTGTTACTTCTGCCAGAAGAGTTTCTGAGCTTCATGCACTCAAGTGCAAGGATCTTTATTTGGTTTTTCACAAGGACAGGGTGTCCTTAAGAACAAATCCTAAGTTCCTTCCCAAAGTGGTCTCGGCGATCACACTCAACCAGGATATAGACCTGCCGGTGTATTACCCAAATTACGGTAAGGGGGGAGGCCCTGTTGCACACTCTAGATGTACATAGATGTCTCAGATATTATCTGACAAAAACCAAAGCCCATCGTAAGTCGGACCAGCTCTTTGTTTCCTATGCACAGCGGATGCTCGGTGCTCCTGTTTCAAAACAGTTGCTTTCCAGATAGTTGGTCAAGTGCATTATGTTCTGTTATCAGAAGCGCAATAAACCCTTATCGGGACCGGTGAAGGGTCATTCTGAGAGGGGGGTGGCTACCTCTTTCGCTACGCTCAAAAATGTCTCCACTTCAGCCATCTGTGCGGCAGCGACTTGGAGCACTGTGCACACTTTCATCAGACACTACAGTTTGGACATTGCCTCTAGGCGTGAGCTGGTTTCGCTTGCGGTCCTTCAAGGACTCTTGTCCTGAAGTCTGAGTCATCTCTCCTACCTCCTTCCGGTAGCAAATTTACCCTTTACTGCTTGGGAATCAGTGCTATTGAGGGTTTGTTGGTAAGAGCTGTTTTCTAAGTAAGATAGTACAGTTACGTAAGGCTTACCGTAATAGTAGATCTTTCGAACAGCTCTTGCAGCAGGTAGTTTCCTCCCACCTTCCCTCTGGAGGTTGAGTCTTTCTGACCCCAGTTTTTAGGCTACAGCGCCCTTTGACGCCTTTTTCTAACCTTCCTTTGGAAGCGGATCCTTGGTCTCCCCTTCAGATGTCACACTTGAGCCGGGAGTCTCCGGTGGGAGAACTGGGGATGCTGGGGGACCGCCCCTTTTTATGTGATGCCGGACGTCGGGGGCGGTCCTCTGCTGGATACTGCTAGCTAGAATTTTTCTGTGTGGTCCTGGTGCCTGCCGGCTTCAGTCCTAATGGTGTAACCTGCTGCAAGAGCTGTTCTTGAAGATCTACTGTTACGGTAAGTTCTTACGTAACTGTACTTTTCTATACTTAGTCTTGGAAGGGCTGCAGGACTGGTGGCAGGCAGATGATTTATTTGTTCTGTTTTTGTTGACTGGGAAAAGAGGGCAAGACAATACTGTCTATTTTCAGCCGTGTGTGTGTGTGTGTGTGTGTGTGTGTGTGGTTCAATACAGATATAAAATCCAAACCAGCTGAAATTGAACCAGAAGTTGTTGATGGTATTTTAGTGAATGATGGAATTTGGCTAGGACACCAGGGAAATTCTCCAACTCTTTGGGAGGGGGCACTGTTGGCCCCAAATCCAAGATGGAGGATCCCAAGGTTGCAGAGGATGGAGGTCTGCAGCAGGCTGTGGGAGATGCCCTCCCTCTCAGCTGTCAGTAATGAGGAGGACATGGTTAGCACTGGCATTATGGGAAAAGCAGGATGAACAAGGAAAGAACTGGAGACAAGGATGGAAATAGATGCTGGAGAATAAACGGAACAGAGTGCAAGGGAAATAAAAGAAACAGAGATACTCGCAGCTAATGCATAGCTGGAAAAAGAAATCACAGAATGGAGATGACAGCTTTCACAAACATTAGCAAAGGTTGAAAGATAGCAGAAAAGAAAAGAAGTGCAGAAAAATAAAAATTTCCCCACTGGACAACAAAGGTCGGACAGAGTCCTTACTATAGCTGAAACTGACAGAGGGCAATCAGAAGGTTTTGGCGTATACTGCCCAGCAAGTTACACATCAACTGGAAATCAGTCTGTCACAGCAAGGATAACAGAGGCTTTTGGTGTTTGTAATGTAACCCCTAGGTGGCGCTATCCCAAGGGCTACTACCCCTGCCTGCTTGGCTAGTAGCAGGTTAAGGGGCCTGAGTTCTGAAACGGGTGCCTCCACCCGGAGGTCAAGGTTGGTAGTGGTCAAGCTAACCTGGGCACAGCCCTCTGGGACACTGTGACCCCCCTCTTTCCGTACCAGTGGCTGGAACAATACACAGTAATCACTTTCACAATACCCCTGATTCACCACACAAGTACCCACACTGTTTGCACTTACCATAGAAACATAGAATTTGACGGCAGATAAGGACCGCTTGGCCCACCTAGTCTGCCCATTTTCCTACCTAACAGATAAGCTGCAGATCCCAGTTAACCAACAGCTTACTTCCTCTTACCGCCCTAGGACTGCCTTATACCTGTCCCATGCATTCTTGAAGTCCCCACTGTTCTTGACTTCACGACTCCTCAGGAGGCTGTTCCATGCATCCACAACCCTCTCAGTGAAAAAATACTTCCTCACATTACCCCTGGGGCCGCCCCCCTCTATCTTCAAATTGTGCCCCCTTGTTCTTGCACATCTCTTTTTCTGGAAGATGCTACCCTCTTGGACTTTGTTAATTCCCTTGAGGTACTTGAAAGTTTCTATCATGTCCCCTCTCTCCCTTCTTTCCTCAAGAGTATACATATTAAGCTCCTTTAGTCTTTCTTCGTATGTCTTCTGGTGCAGACCGTGCACCATTTTGGTTGCCTTCCTTTGGACAGCCTCCACTCTGTCTATGTCTTTGTGGAGATGGGGTCTCCAGAACTGCACACAGTACTCCAGATGGGGTCTCACCAACTGTCTGTACAGAGGGATAACAACTTCCTGTTTTCTACTATTGATGCCTCTTCCTATGCATCCCAGTATCCCCCCAGCCTTCCTTACTGCCTTCTCACATTGCTTGCCCACCTTTAGGTCATCTGATATAATTACCCCCAGGTCCCTTTCTATTTTTACTGTTGTCAGTATCTCACCCCCCATTGTGTACTCTTCCCCTGGGTTTTTGTTTCCCATGTGCATTACCATGCACTTCTTTGCATTGAATCTGAGCTGCCATACATTTGACCATTCCTCCAACCTTGCCAAGCCCTTCTCATCCTTTCCACTCCATCTTGTGTAGCAACCCTGTTGCAGATCTTTGTGTCATCTGCAAAGAGACATATTTTCCTTCCAGTTTCTCTGCAATGTCACTTATAAAGACATTAAAAGGACCGGTCCCAGTACTGAACCCTCGGTACCCGCTAGTAGCCCTCCTTTCTTCACTGTGTACTCCATTTACTACTACCCTTTCGTCCTGTTGTCTAGCCAATTTTTATCCAGGCTACCACCTTGGGACCCATTCCAAGGCTGGCTATCTTGTGTATTAATCTTTTGTGTGGGACTGTATCAAATGCCTTGCTGAAATCTAGGTAGGCCATGTCACAGCCCCTCCTGGTCTACTACTTTGGTCACCCAGTCAAAGAAATCTATTAGATTGTCTGACATGACCTTCCCATCGGAATCCATGCTGCCTTGGGTCCTGTGCCCCACTGGCCTCTAGGTACTCAACAATTCTTTCCTTCAGAAGTGATTCCATCATTTTCCCTACCACTGAGGTCAAACTAACTGGTCTGTAGTTTCCTGCCTCTGTTCTGCTCCCACTTTTGTGAAGAGGAATCACATCTGCCCTCCTCCAGTCCTCGAGTACCACCCCATCCTCCCATGATTTGTTAAAGAGAGTAGTCAACGATGTCACTAGTTCTACCCTTAGTTCTTTTAGAATTCTTGGGTGAATCCCATCAGGCCTCATTGCTTTGTCCACCTTCAATTTTATTAGTTCTTTCAGAACCCTTTCTTCTGTAAATGGACTGGTATCGACCCCCGTCTTCAGAGTGTTTCTCTTGTTTGGTTTAGGTAACTCCCCCTCCTCTTCCTTTGTGAATACTGAGCAGAAATATTCGTTCAGTATCCCTGCTTTTCACTGTCACCCTCTACCCACATTCCCTCCCCTTTATTAAGCTTCAGTATCCTCCTTTGGTCTTTCTTCGCTCCTAATGTACCTGTAAAGGTCTTATCCCCTTCTTAACAGAATTGGCTATCCTTTCCTCGGTTTGGGCCTTTGCTATTCTGACTGCCTTCCCAGCCTCTTTCTGCTTTAACTGATAAAGTTCTCTGTCCTGCTCCTTCGTGTTTTCTTATATTTCCTGAATGCTGTCCTTTTCTCCTTAACCTTTCCTGCCACCTCTTTTGTGAACCATAGCGTTTTTTCTTCGTTGTGTTTTATTGATTTGCTTTACACAAAGGCTTGTTGCCTCTGTGATGGTTGTTTTGATCCTCCCATTGTTCCTCCACCCCTCCTTCTTGCCTGTTTGCTAGTGCTTTTCTGAGGCACTCTCTCATTTTCCCAAAGTCAGCCCTCCTAAAGTCTAGTACTCTTGCTTTTGTATGGCTTGATTGTATGGCTGTGTTTATCGTGAACCACACTGTTTGGTGGTCGCTTGTTCCCAGATAGCTACCCACTTCTAAATCTGAGATTCTTTCTCCATCCCCATTTGAAAGTACCAGGTCTAAGATTGCTCCCTCCCAAGTGGGTTCCGATACTAGCTGTCTGAGGCATGCCCCTTGTAGAGCATCAAGAATGACCCTGCTCTTGGATGTGCCTGCAGTAAAGGTGCTCCAGTTAACATCTGGCATATTCAGGTCCCCCATCAACAATATCTCCCCTTTTTCTGCCATTCTAAGAAAGCCTTCTATCATTTCCTCATCCATTCCCTCCCTCTGAGATGGGGGTCTGTATACAACCCCCATGCGGATTGTGGTGCCATTTCCTGTCTCCAGGGTGACCCAAAGTGCCTCATCTGCTCCCTGTTTACTCTTTAGTACTGTTGCTTTGATCCTTCCTTTACATAGAGAGCTACTCCTCCTCCTCCTCTTTTACCCTCCCTGCCCTCCAGAGTTGTGTATCCTGGTATGTTGACATCCCAGTCATGGTTCTCTGTGTACCATGTTTCCGTGACTGCCACAATATCCAGGCAACCCTCTTCCATCAAGGCCACTAGTTCAGGGAGCTTGTTACACAGACTATGGGCATTGGTACTCATCACCCTCCACTTTTTGATAGCTTTACCCCTTTTAGCCCCATTTCTGTCCTTACTGCCTTTGCCTTTGTAACCCCTAGATGGTGCTATCCCAGGGGCTACTACCCCTGCCTGATTTGCCACTAACAGGTTGAGGGGCCTGGATCCGATGGCTGTGCCTCCATCCAGAGGTCAGGGTTTGCAATAGTTAAACTAACTTGGTCACAGCCCTCTGGGACACTGCAACCCCCCTTTCTTTTCACTAGTGGCCCACACAGTATATCAGAATTACCTTCACAGTATACACTTACCCCCAGGACTAGTTCAGGCACTGGACCCCCTGTAAAGTAATAAGATACAGTGCAACAATCACAGTACAATACTTTAACATAGACAAATACCTCAGGCAGTATAACTTTGCTGAAACAAGCAGCTCTGATTTATTTAGGGGGATATAACAAGGACAGGGGAAATCAGGTTAATTAGCTTATCACTTTACTCATCTACTTATGGCTCTGTGCAGAGGCCTATCCTACCAGTTACTGTCCCTGGGTACCCCAGCCCTAGTGGCTAGTCCAAACCGTGGCAGCTGGTGAGGGGCCCTTTCACACAGAGAAAAGAAAATGAGTTAAACAGTCAGCAGTACAGTAATTCCATTTGGATTTAATGTGGCAATTCAACAGGGGCGACCCTGAATTAGTACTCACGACCTCCAAACAAGATAGGGTCCTTCAACGTCAGCAGGGCTACCTTGAGCTCCACAAGACTCCTCACACATTTATATGGTAAACAGTCACAGGCAAAGTCCTTTAATGGCAGCAGGATTCACTTGAGCTACACAAGCCTCCTCACACATTATATGGTAAAAGAAAGTACTATACCAGGCAGGCTGCTTCTCTATCCCGATCGAATTACTGCACAATACCGGGAGAACACACAGCAGATTCAGTTCCTGACAGACCGAGTGCAATTCAGCAATTTCTCCAGTCTTCTACAGGGTGAGCCTGGTTTCTGCTCTTCAGATATCCTTTGATTCTCTTCACAGGACGGATTCAGTCCTAACAAGCAGTTACACAAGCTACAGACCGGAACTTGGGGCCTTACACGCTTCCCGACTAAAATTGCACACTGAAAAGCACAGGGCTCCTTCCTCTTCACTGCCAGAGCTCAACTGAAACTCCAGCAGACAAACCGGCACTTCCTTTGAGTTCCTCCCAGTTCTTGGCTGGATTGGCTGTCACTCACAATAGACTGCCCTCTGTTGGTCCAAAAGGCGCCAAGTCCAACTACATCTCCCAGAGTCACTGCCCATACAATCCTCTTGTGGCTGGCTCAGATTCTGAGTCCAAGTTCTGATTCGTCCAAGGCACCATTTTAGAGCTACCTTAACCCACACTGATTGGTCCAGTTCAGCAGTTCAAAACTAGAATGGGGAACTAGGCAAACACAGTTCTGACTGCAAAGAAAGCAGTTAGACAAACTGTGTTTTCATTATTACTCAAAATGATTTCTGGCAAACAGTTACATCTTTCAGATAGGTTCCCTTTGCACTCCTAGTGACTGCAAAAATGGAGTGAATTGGCAGCAGCTCGAGTGGTACTCAAGCAGAGAAGCACACAGTCCCCCCATACAAACTAATTATGTCTGCAAGCAGACAGCTCTTAAAGAGACAGTACCAGAGGCTCTAAAAACACTCACTGATAAATGGCTTAAACGCCAAACACCATTCAGGCTTGGAGCATTCAAGCAAGCTCCTGGAAGTCTTTTTGGAACCCCCATTTGCAGGGGGGTTACACCCTTCCTGGCCTGGGAAAGCTTGACGTCCGCGTCAAGCAAGTACCCCCATAAGTTTCAACTGCAACCATATACATTTGCATTAGGCTCACACATGTAATCATCAGTCAATATATCATTTTACCAAGAACACATTTCTGAAACATTGCAGTACGTCACTCTTGACACGGTATTACACACATTGTACCATAACTCAAGTTATTACCTCTTGTACAAGAAACCTGAAGAGAGGAGGCCCTTCCCTATCAGTTACCTTGGGGCTGGACGGGGCAAAGGCAGCATACTTAGAGGGCAACACAAGTAACTTGGAGTTAGCACTGACGCTCAGTTTGGGCAATGAGCTCGGGGACACATATACTCCTTTATGGACAACATTGAGAGGCAAGTCCACAGGCCTCCCAAGGGAATCATAACTGAGGTGCACCACAGGCTTTACAGCTTGACCAGTCTTTCTAGGGGAACTGTTACAGTCTCTGCACCTGAGCCTCATTTTCAGCATTGTCCTCACTTGTCAGGGGAGTCTCCATGGGGTAGAGAGGCTAGGAACTGGGCACTTTCAGCTCCAGGAGTTACAGTTTCTGGAGTCCACAACATTTGGCTCGCATGGAGAGCTTTCGGACACTGGCAGTGGACTGTCAGGGCACTCAAAATACTCTTCTTGTTCTGGTGTATCACCAGTCTGCCCCAATCCATCATTTTCCTCCCTGAAGCTCAAACAGTTCAACCATGCACAATGATTCCATTTCATCTGATCTGATGCTTTGCACTTCACTTTCTGGGAGCATTGGCTCCAGGGACGAAGCTGGGGGCTTAGACAGTCCAGAAGGCCCAGCTTTGTCTCCAGTATTGACTAGGGGATTGCCCCGAAACAATTGACTCAGTTCGTAAGAAGGATAGTATTCAAAGTCACTCTCACTTTCTTCTGATATGGACTGACAGTCATGCTCAACTGGGACTTGTGGAGGGAACACTTTAACTCTGCTTCTGTAGGTGCAGACTTTCTTGATCTTTTTGCAGCAGCTCTAGTCACTGGTCCAGAGGGGCATCTTCTGGGGCTCAGACTCAATCAAGATTTGTCCAATGGGCAGTAAATGATTTCTATGCATTGTTTTTACATCTTTTGAATTATTCTCAGGCCTTACTTTGTACACTGGCAGATCATCTAGTTTGCCCACTACAATGTGAGGGAGATGGTGCCATCTGTCAGCAATCTTGTGTTTGCCATGCAGTCCCAGATTTCTTAGCAATACCCGATCTCCCTCCCAGAGTTCCTGTGCTTTCACCTTTTTATCATACCTTTCTTTGTTGGTCAGATTTCTTTTGGCAGCCATGGTTTGAGCCAGTTGGTACGCATGAGTTAGCTGGGCCTTTAACTTTTGCACATACTGTAAATAGTTGTCAGCTTGAACCCCATCAGGAGAGACCCCAAAACACACATCTACTGGCAGTCGAGCTTCTCTTCCAAACATCAGGCAGGGGAGAACCAGTGGCATCACTTTTGGTGCAGTTATAAGCATGTACCAAGGGTGCTAATTTGTTGGCTCCATCTAGGCTTGTCCTTTGGGTGTAGGGTACCTAGCATATCTAGCAAAGAGTGTGGTTGAAACAGTTCAGGCTGTGGGTCCCCCTGGGGTAGTGAGTGGTTCCTGGACTTTCGCCTCCCACAGAAGCATCTCTTTGATGAGACGACTCAAAGTCTCTCCCTTGATCAGAATGGATTCTTTGTGGAGCCCACAAGTGAACAAAAGGTTTCTACAAGTACTTTGGCCACAGTGGATGCTTTCTGGTCTTTGGTGGGAAAGCTTGGGCATATCTCGTGAAATGGTCAGTGACCACCAGCACTTACTGATATTTCTTTGATCTGACTCCAAACTCAGAAATCAATACAGACCAGCTCCATGGGTGTGCACTGGTGGTGATGATTAACAGGGGGCAGCCCTCTGGAGCAAAGCTTTCCTCTGTAAGCAGCGACTACAGGTTCAATGTGTTGCTCCACATCAGCCCCCATCTAGCCAATAGAATCTGGATCTCACCAAGTCAAGTGTTCTTTCTGGTACCAAGGTGCCCCATGTGGTTGTGCAAGGATCTCAGTACTGAGTCTCCGAAGAGCAGTGGGCAGCACTAGTTGTTGTTTGTCTACTTGTCCCCCTCTGTCTACTGTTTCTCTGTACAATAGTTTATTGATCAGTTTCAACAGGACCTTCTTTAACATAACAATTGCAGTTCTCAAATCAGTGGGCGTAATTTGGACACATCTTTTCCTGCATAGGGGCTTCAGCTGATTTGACTCATGGGATGCGGATTGAGCCCGCTGAATACTGTCATTGTCCAGCTGAGGCAGTGCACCAATGTCTGTTGCAGAAAAGTGGTAACAAGCAGGTATGCAATTCTCAGAGGGTCCCAAACAATCCCCATGCAGTCCACTGCGTCCCTGGACATTTGTTCCTCCCTGTCAAACTTCCGGCAGAGTGCCTGAATGTCAGGTTCTGCAATCTGACCAATCATTCTGGGAAACAGGCCTCCGGGAGAGCATCAGCATCTATGGTTCAGGCCTGCTCGTTATTCAACAGCATAGTCGTATGTAGATAACAAGAGAAAGCCACCTATGGCCAGTGGCATCCAACAGCTGAGGTCTGCACATAGGTCAAAAGGATTATTGTCAGTTTTACTAGTATTTTAGCCCCATACAAGTACTCATGGAATTGGTCAACAATAGCCCACTTCAAAGCTAGGAACTCTAACTTATGTACAGGATAGTTCTTTTGAGGATGGGGTCAGACTTCTACTGGCAAAGGCCACTGGTCTCAGGCCATTCTCATGCTCTTGGTACAACACAGCCCCAACCCTTGCAAGCTAGCATCAGTGTGCAGGACGAAGGGTTTTCTTGGATCGGCATAGGCCAGCACTGGAGCATGGGTAAGTTGATATATGATCTCATGAAAAGCAGTCTCACAATCAGGAGTCCAGCGGGCCCCAAATACTTCACTCGGATGAAAATACACTCTTTCAGTCTTGAGGATGCTGACTTTTGGTATTTTGTGTGTTGGGGGATACCCTTGAGTAAGGTTAAAGTAAAGGGGATCACTCCTGAATAGTCCTTGATGAAATGCCGATAATAACCACAGAATCCCAGGAATCTTTGCAGTTCTTTTAGATTTTGGGCTGTGGCCAGGTGGTCAAGGCCTCAACTTTACTTGGGTCGGTCTCTATTCCTCAGGTGGATACTATGCTCCCACATACTTTACTGATGTTTGAAAAAGAATTGACACTTATCAATGGACAGTTTAAGGCTAAAGTCCTCCAGTCGGTCCAATACCTTAAATAATCTGCTCTCATGTTCTCAGTGAGCTGCCAAACACAATAACATCATCTAGGTATACAAGGCGCTCTAGTAAGTTCATGTCCCCACTGCGCTCCATCAATCGTTGAAAAGTGGCTGGGACACTAGAAAGCCCTTGAGAGGCATCCTCATGAATTCATAGAAGCCAAGCGACAGATAAAGGCTGTCTTCTCACGGTCCTCTGGGGCCATCGGGATCTGGTAATACCCTCACGGAGATCCAACACAGAGAACCACTTGCTCCCGTTTAGGCAGTCCAAAGCATCCTGAATGCGGGGCATTGTGTACTGATCAGGGATAGTCTGCCGGTTTAAGATGCGATAATCCACACATCCTTACTATCCCATTCTTTTCTCCTCACTACCACAATGGGGAAGCATAAGGGCTTCTGGATTCTTGTATTACACAGCAGCTAACATCTCTTGCAGATGCTGTCTCACATCATCTATGTCAGCAGGTGCCAGGCGTCGAGACCTCTCCGAAATGGTCTTCGTCATGCAGCCGTATATTGTGCTCAGCTCTTTGCAGCATCCTACATCCCATTCCTTTAAAGAAAACACCTGGGCTCTCTGGGCAAGCTTCTCACTGATCCTCACTTTCCATTCAGCTGCAGCGGGGAATGGCGAAATCAAACAAGTCAGGCGTTACTCTGTCATTCTTCCTTGAACTCTTGCTGCTGGGTAGCACTGCAGTGTCTAGCACAATGCACATTAGCCAGGATGCAACCTCTATTTACTTCGAATGTCTTTCAGCCACATTATGAACTTGGACCATTACCCTTCTGGCATAAGCATGGGCTCTAGCGGGCAAAATACTAGGCTTGACCAGCAGTCCCTCTGGCAATTTCCATTGCCTGGTGCATCCAACTTAATATTTTATTCTTAACATCCTTTCTGATATGGACCTCTCCCTGTAGCGTCACACTGGGCATTTGGCGCCAGGATCAGAGACTCAGGATCCTTCTTCCATACAATTCCGACCCGGTTCCTCTGGTTCTATGTTTCAGCATCTCTGTGCCTCATAGGCCTTCTTAATTAAAGCCGAACTCTTAAAGCTCTACTAGTCTTTGACCCCTGTTTTCATAACACAACTGTGCTAGCCTTCGAACATATGAGCATTTGTTCCAATCAACAAAGGGACACCATCATACAGTCAGTGGGGACACACTAAGGCTAGAGTCTCTACTTGTTGCAGCCACTCCAGCCGCAGGTGGGGAAAGACAACCAAATTCGGATATACCGGAATAGGGTAGGCCTTCTCACTTAACCCCCATACATGCAGTCCTTCTAATGGTTGTAAGGGTACGTCTGACAAATGCTTCTGATACCAATCCTGGAACATAATTGTCACTTGGGAGCCACTGTCTAATACAGCTCTTGTAGACACTCCATTCACCTTTACTGTGGTCTCCATGGAGGGACCCACTATTCCTGGACCAGTCTGGAGAGGCTGTAGTGGGGGCCTGGGCAGCTGACCTGCCACAAAAGGACTGAGTTAGCATTTTGGTGCCCTCACTGGGATCATTTAGTGCACCTCTTAACCACTGATTTGTTCTCAGAACTCT
The DNA here is from genome assembly GCA_016271365.2 of Neoceratodus forsteri. NCBI lineage: Eukaryota > Metazoa > Chordata > Ceratodontiformes > Ceratodontidae > Neoceratodus > Neoceratodus forsteri. Next base: position 18,690,536 of record JADMNL010000039.1, on the reverse strand, counting down.
CCTTATAGCCTATATGCAACTTTGTCAGTGTCTTTGGGGACGGCATTCCCTTTTCATGTACCCATCCCTTCCCACAATTATAGCAAAACATACTTTCTGGAGTTTGAGCTGGCCGAGCCACCACTGGGAGCCAGGGCGGGGTATTACTAACTGGAAACCTTGGTGCCATCTCTGGCTCATGCAAGCGCAGGAGGAGCGATTTGGAGACATCTCGCTCAGTTTCCTCCACTTCCATGATCAAGGAATTGAGTTTGAAGCCATTATCAGCAGGAGACACATGGGTGGGTACCCCACCCCATAGCAGATGCCAGTCGGATATAGGTCAGGGCCTGTACTTGCAGGCGTGGCCTTCATAAAGGGACTGTTTTTGAATTCCCGGATCTCTCTCAACAGTTTGCCCCATTGTGGCATATCTTTTTCCTTGTCAGAGCACTCATTGACTGCCAACCTCTGCCCTGAACTTCACTTAATGGGCCACCCTCAGTCACTTTCGAGTCGTGGCACGCCTATTAGTGCAGGTCCCTCCAGAGGTCGCCTTTTCTCAACTCCTCGAATTTCTCTCATTAACTCATCATAGGAGGGTGGGATTCCAGTCCGGTTGCCAAGCGTAACTGAAGCAACAGCAGTTCTGAGAAGGGGCAGACTTAAGGATCCTGTCCAGCCTGGTTCGGTCCAGTTCAATCGCTGGCAAACTACCCTTTCTGAGGCATTCTTGCAACAATTTTTCCAGCCGAGATACATACACAGACAACAACTCCCCTTGGTACTGTTGTGCATTTCTTACTCTCCACCATAGGTCCTCATCAGAATCTTGGCTCCCATACACATTCTCCAAGGCCTCAAGATAGGCCTGTGCAGTCGCTTCAGGGTTACTGGCCCGTTTAGCACAGATGGTAGCCAGGGCAGGACCTCGGAGGCTCTCACTAACCCTCTTTCACTTTTCGGCTTCCGAGCATTGCCATTCTAGCACTTGGGGGGCAACATAGTCTATCCAGGTCTCCCAGTCATCCTCCCCTTGGGGGGTGGGGAGGGTGCCAGAGAAGATCCTCAACCTCGGTAGAGTAGTGACTAATGGCAGGTGCAGAAATAGGAGTCTGCATTGGTTCAGCCACCATTATGGTACTGGAGCGAGAGGGTGTGGGGAGGAACACCCCAGGTGACAAGAATAGTTTCTTCAAGTCCTCCACAGTTTTCCCTTCCCCAGCAACCATTTAGCAAATTTCTCCTCAAAAGTTTCAGATAGTGGTGAGGGCTCATTTCCCCAGGTCTTTACTGTCTTTAGTTATCACTCTCAGGCAGTGAGGACTCCCTCTGGGGTAATGGTCTGTGGCACTTTGGAGCTATCTATGGGATCCTTAAACTCTACTAGGGCCAGGAAAGTGTGGGTGAGCAGATTAGCATGCCGACCCACCACCACAGGGTTTCGTAAACCTTGACCTTGGAAAGTACTCCTGTACAGTGTCCATATTGATACCCAGGGATGTCCAGGATAAGCATAGCATTTGAAGTCGATCTCCTCCCAGTACACCACTCCACCAGCCGGTGCACAGCCACTTCTGTCGGGTACCCATTTTTTTCCTTAACAGTGGTTCGTAAATATGGCCACTAGAGGACACACAATCCCAGCGGTGAGCCTCCAAGATGTAACCCTAGATGGCGCTATCCCAGGGGCTACTACCCTGCCTGATTTGCCACTAACAGGTTGAGGGGCCTGGATCCGATGGCAGGTGCCTCACCCAGAGGTCAGGGTTTGCAATAGTTAAACTAACTTGGTCACAGCCCTCTGGGACACTGCAACCCCTTTCTTCCCACTAGTGGCCCACACAGTATATCAGAATTACCTTCACAGTATAAACTTACCCCAGGACTGGTTCAGGCACTGGGACCCCCTGTAAAGTAATAAGATACAGTGCAACAATCACAGTACAATACTTTAACATAGACAAATACCTCAGGCAGTATAACTTTGCTGAAACAAGCAGCTCTGATTTATTTAGGGAGATATAACAAGGACAGGGGGAAATCAGGTTAATTAGCTTATCACTTTACTCATCTACCTATGGCTCTGTGCACAGGCCTATCCCTACCAGTTACTGTCCCTGGGTACCCAAGCCCTAGTGGCTAGTCCAAACCATGAAGCTGGTAGGGGCCCTTTCACACAGAGAAAAGAAAATGAGTTAAACAGTCAGCAGTACAGTAATTCCATTTGGATTTAATGTGGCAATTCAACAGGGAGCGACCCTGAATTAGTACTCACGACCTCCAAACAAGATAGGGTCCTTCAACGTCAGCAGGGCTACTCTTGAGCTCCACAAGACTCTCACACATTTATATGGTAAACAGTCACAGGCAAAAGTCCTTTAATGGCAGCAGGATTCACTTGAGCTACAAAGCCTCCTCACACATTTATATGGTAAAAGAAAGTACTATACCAGGCAGGCTGCTTCTCTATCCTGATCGCAATTACTGCACAATACCCGGGAGAACACACAGCAGATTCAGTTCCTGACAGACCGATTGCAATTAAGCAATTTCTCCAGTCTTCTACAGGGTGAGCCTGGTTTCTGCTCTTCAGATATCCTTTGATTCTCTTCACAGGACGGATTCAGTCCTAACAAGCAGTTACACAAGCTACAGACCGGAACTTGGGGCCTGACACACGTTTCCCGACTAAAATTGCACACCGAAAAAGCACAGGGCTCCTTCCTCTTCACTGCCAGAGCTCAACTGAAACTCCAGCAGACAAACCGGCACTTCCTTTGAGTTCCTCCCAGTTCTTGGCTGGATTGGCTGTCACTCACAATAGACTGCCCCTGTTGGTCCAAAAGGCGCCGAAGTCCAAACTACATCTCCCAGAGTCACTGCCCATACAATCCTCTTGTGGCTGGCTCAGATTACGAGTCCAAGTTCTGATTCGTCCAAGGCACCATTTTAGAGCTACCTTAACCCACACTGATTGGTCCAGTTCAGCAGTTCAAAACTAGAATGGGGAACTAGGCAAACACAGTTCTGACTGCAAAGAAAGCAGGTTAGACAAACTGTATTTTCATTATTACTCTAAATGATTTCTGGCAAACAGTTACATCTTTCAGATAGGTTCCCTTTGCACTCCTAGTGACTGCAAAATGGAGTGAATTGCAGCAGCTCAAGTGGTACTCAAGCAGAAAACACAGTCCCCATACAAACTAATTATGTCTGCAAGCAGACAGCTTTTAAAGAGACAGTACCAGAGGCTCTAAAAACACTCACTGATAAATGGCTTAAACGCCAAACACCATTCAGGCTTGGAGCATTCAAGCAAGCTCCTGGAAGTCTTTTGGGAACCCCCATTTGCAGGGGGTTACACCTTTTACATTTAAATCTGTTCTGCTCCCTAATAACTTCTGTACCTTGGTGTTTACCTCACTAATCACCATGTTTTGTGGGGAGGCTCGGATTTCCTGCTTCTTTTCAGTGCCTCCCCCCTTGGCTAGTTTAAATGCTTGCCAATGAAGCATTTAAACCTCTCACCTAGGATCCTGGTTCCCCCCCTGGACAGATGCAGACCATCGCACCAGTATAGGTCTGCATCCCTCCAGGTGGCTCCCCAGTCCCCCATGAAGCCAAAACCACCACCAGGGCTTTCCTCTGGCCCGGCCCTGGGGACCCCCTATAAAACAAGGTTATACACAGCAAATAACAGCAGTACAGTACTCTTGCACAAACTGGAACCACAGTCAGGGTAAATGCAAAAGAGTTAGATCTGATTTATTTAAGGGGCTTGAACAAGGGAAGGGCATAATCAGGTTAATTTGCTTAAAGACTGTATCAATCAAACAGTTATGCATGCACTTCGGGGTCCAGAAACAGTCACACACTCTGGGTATCCAGATGGAGAATGATGGGCTAGCCAGGAATGTTGCAGCTGGTTGGGGCCCTGTGATGGAAGAAAACAACATGCACAACACACACTATTTGTAATCCGGAGCCGCAGGGCTCAGTTCATGAAAAGAAAACAACAAGACAATCAGATGACACACTTTTAGATTAGGCTGTTGTTGCAGGGAGCTACCTTGATGATTACTCATGATACCAAAGACTGGACACAGGCTGGACAAAAACCGAGACAGCAGGTGGTTAATCTGGAGTGCCAGAAGAAGCAGGGCCCACACGATTTGCCGAGGCGCCGTTCCTGTTCAAGCATGGAACAGGGGGCTGATCCCCAGGCAGGTCTCTTGCTGGTGGCTTTCTCTGTGCAGTGGGGTAATCTGGCAGGGCCAGCGTGGCATGGCCCAGGCCGAATGGAGATTAACGCGGATTCAATCCGATTAGGCTGGATAAAGCTTCCAGCAAGCAGAACACAGTTCACACAGTGGGGAACCAAATCACGACCCACTTTCAATACACAGCACATTTATATGTAAGGAAATTCTACTGTACCAGGCAAACCGCTCCCCGGTCACTATCGTAAAGTGTCTGCACAAACTGGGGATTCAGAAGCAGCTGGAAATCTTGACTGGCTGATCGCATTCAGCAAATCTTCGGTCTCTTCAGGTTAAAGCCTGGTCACAGTCCAGTGGCTTAAATAGTCCTCACAACACAGATTCAGTCTGAATAAACTATTTTCCCTCTCAGGGACAGCAGGCAGACAGGCAGGCCAAAACTCAGCCCTTTCACAGGTCTCCCATGCAAAACTACACAGAACTGCTGCTCAAAATCACTTGAACTGTTACTTCTTCACTTCTCAGTTCAAAACTGAAAACTAGCTGCAGTAGCCTGGGAAATTCCCCAAGATCCAAAAGGTTCGGTTGGCTGATCCTCCTGTCAGTCACAACAAAGGCTCCCCCTTCAGGTGCAAAAAGGCGCAAAAAGCCCAAAACTAAAATTCTTACAGATTTTAACTCCAGACAGCTCCTGTAGTCTGGCTCTGTTTTAGGTCTCACCAGTACTGATTGGCCCAATTCGCAGTCCATGACCAAGATAGTGGAGATAAACAAAACAGTACTTGCTGCAAAGAAGGCAGGTTGGACAAACTACATTATCGTTATCACTCTAAATGATTTTCAGCAAATAGTTACATCTTTCAACGGAGCTCCCTCTCAGATTACTTATGACTGTAATCCAGGCAGCTCTTAAAGAGACAGTACACAGAGGCTATACAGGCACTCTCTGGCAATCACATTTAAACTGCTAAAATGCAGGGCACCAGCCTGGCAGTGACCATTTAGGCAAGCTCGAGGAAAACTTTTCGTGGACACCCATTTGTAGGGGGATTACAGTAATACAAGCACAGAAGAGAATGACTGGACACCGGAGGCAGCATTGATAAATGCCAGTGGGAAAAAGACGCTTCAGGGTAAGTGGGTCCTGGACCCTGAATGGGATATTATTAATGCCTCGCAACCAGTATTAAAATTTGACTGTCACAAAAAGGGCACAACACAGCAGAAAAATAATGAAACAGAAAAAAGACTAGAAGGAAAAACAAGAGCAATGGTGCAGCCCAAAGTTCGGAGCAAACAGGGGAGGGGACAGTAACTAATAATTTAAACATAAGTGAAGTGATAACAAAAAAAACTAAGACAATTCTAAGCCAAGAATTAATAAGGAAGGAGCAAAATGTAAGGGAAGATACAGAGCAGGCCCCCGGACAGTTAAACAAGACAGAGCCACAAAACACAGAGCTACTACAATAGAATAAAGAAAGACCCGGCCTGAGCTCAGAAACTGCACAAATAGTAGAATCAGAAAAAGAGGCACCAAAACAGTGGGGGCCATGCATGAATGGGATGGAAGATATTCGCCAAAGGCGTGTACCCTGCCCATGTAGCTCCACGTCCCCAGACAGGCGCAGGGTGCACAGTATTCCCTACTGCATGCACCCATGGGGCACCTGTCTGTTGCTCCACCCCCCTGGTGCGCAGGTCTGTACAGGGCAGTTGGGGGTTGAGTAGTGGACCCAGGAAGGTATCCAATTGGATGCCCGTCCTGGGTCCCATAATGGAGCACTTGTGCGGGATGGTGCGGGTCTGGGTGCGTGAATAGCTAATGCAGGCACCTAAACCCATGTGGCCTGGCAGCATTGGCCAGAGGACCCCCTGCCCAAGTCACTGTGTTGCCGCAGCCTCCTGCTGCACAGCCTCCTGCCACCAGCAGGACCCCTGACCCAGGCCTGTATGCTAGCACCCTCTCACATGTCTTCCCTGACCCCGGTGATGTATCAGCACCCCCCCCAGTACACATTGTTTCCATCCCAGTATGTACAAGACACCCCCCTGCACACACACAGAAGTTGGTCCACACACACACCCGACCCCCGTACCCCAGCTTCTTCATTGGTGGCCAGTGGACCCCCTCACTCACCCATGATACTGACAACCTCCCCATCCCCCATACCTGACAGTCAGTGCCGCAGGCATGGACATCCAGCAGCACAACCCTCCTCACACCTCCTCAGCAGCTGGCCATTCAACTGATGCTGGGAGCACTGTGCTATAAACAGGCAGTGTGCTCCCAGCATCAGTTTTATGGCCGGTGGCGAGGAGGTGTGAGGAGGGATATGCCACTGGCCATCCATGCCCACAGCACCAACTGTCAGGTATGGGAGAAGGGGGTTGTTGGTGCCACGGGTGGTGGGGGGTCCACTGGCCACCAGTGAAGAAGCTGAGGTAACGAGCACGAGGGTCGGGATGTGTGGACCGGGGCACAGCTGTGTGTGTGGAGGGGGGTGTCTTGTACTACACCAGGGATGGGCATATGTGTGCTGGGGGGGTTAATGCATTTACAGCAATGTTGACTGGGCATACATGTGCTGGAGGGGTAATGCATATACAGAAATGGTGATCTGGCATACATGTGCCAGGGGGGTTAATGCATGTACAGCAATGGAGACTGGGCATATATGTGCTGGGGGGGTATGCTGTTTCATCACTGGGGACAGGGATGTCGTGTGGGGGTGGGGGCTGCCATATGGGACTGGGGCGGGGGACCACTTATATGTGTGTGTGTGTGTGTGTGTGTATGGGGGGCTTCCATACTGATGCTGGGGCCCTGTGAGAACAGGGCTGGGCACATACAGCAGTTATGGCAGGGTTCCCCTTGCCATAACCTGTGCCCTGCTATGCCCCCCTGTGCACAGCAATATGCACCTTGGAGAGTGGCGCATAATGCAGGCAACCCCCCCGCATGCACCTGATCGCCCATGGCGCGTTACTATCTGCAACGGCCAGGGATCTGGCACGAATCGCGCTTTTTGCGGTACGCCAGTTGTGAATGCTGCTGAGGTCCAGGGACCCTTTACCGGCGTGGCATTCAACTTAGGGAGTTGCTTAACGACCACGGATACGCGGTGCATGGGCACTTTTTTGTTTAGTGCACAGGGCCCAATAAAAATACACATACTAATAATGAAAGAAACCAGCAGAGAACAGAGAAGGAACACTCCTTGGTATCAAAAGGGGCAACAGAATATAGGCAACCCCCCCCCCCAAACAACTGGCACTACTCCAGAAGAATCAGTGGAGGAAGAGAGAGAACAAACCCAGCACCTAAGATTCTCAGATTTATTTAATAGAACAGAACCTGTACCCAGAAGGAATGCAGTATGGATGAGGTATAAAGGAGGGATGGACCCTCATCCAGACAGACTATTTGTGAGCAGAAAGCTATTGAAAGACTTTTTAAGATTATGGCCTCAAAGATATATGTATTAATACATATATTGGGGAAGATAACTTCAGTGTAAGTTTCAGAACACCCCGAAACCAAGAGAAATTCTGGGTAAAATACAACCAAGTAAAGTATTCACCACTATGGACCCCATTCCTGGTTATAACCCTGACAAAAGCAACAATCAAAAACGTAACAGTAATGTTCAGAAATGAAGGGGTAATTGTAGACGGCATACATCACTGGCTACAAAAACGACGTGAGGTACTGAGTGCACCTGAACCGGTGATGAACTCAAAATTCTTATTTATTTACAGTATTAGCTTTTGTTTACTGGGTAAGCACACTAGACAAGGAATGCCTATTTTCAGGTATCTCGGGAGATTACAAGAGCATGATTTACAAAACAGTGTGAGGGAATTACAACGTGAAATGCAAGCAATAAGCAGGGTGATACAAATAAACAGGTACAGGACGAACAGATATGCATATGCATCAAAGGTAAGAACATGCAAACAATAGTTACATTTCGTGGAAATAATACAAGCACAAATTGTCCCATTTTGAGGAAGGTAAGTGCTGAGGTGCAGGGCATGCAGGTAGGTAATACCCTTACTAGAGCTCAGAGGGTGGGGACCAGGGGGGGGTGAAGTTTAAAATCAAACCTGGACAAAATGAGAAAGGAGTGATACAGCTACCTAACAGCTTCTTTATAGGAAAGGACAGAGGTATGTGCTTTTACACAGGACAGCCTAAGGCATGCTACGAGTGTGGGACAAAGACACACTTAGCAAGTGTATGTGACAAACTGTATTGTGGTCTATGTGGGGAGTTTGACCACATTAGCACACAGTGCTAAAACTATGCAAACTTTTATCCATGTGGCACACAAGGACATGTATTTCAAAAATGCCACTGGACAGCCCATGATCAGTCTAATGTAGACCAGGACTCTTTAATAAAAAAAAAGCACAACAGAAATCCACAGAAGAACCTTCAACAGCAATGGCAGGGGCTTATACTGATACAACAGAAAACAGAAACACAAACAAACTACAGAAAACAAAGATCCCAGGAGGGAGGAAAATAACAGTCAAGTGTCAAATACCGAAACATTAGCAGTACAACCTGATTACACAGAGCAACGAGATTCAGAAAAAGCAGGCCCATATGTTGAAAGAAGAAACGGACAGGGAGGAAATGCCCCCCCCCCCAAACCTGTACAAAACCCATAGGGAGAAGCAGTAGTAGTACCTGGTTGTTAAAATCTATATCCATTAACACTTGAGATAACTACAGAAAACAGATTTGAACTGTTAGCAGACAAAAAACAATGGGGAGATTCTGATATGGGGTCTTGGATTCAAATAATACCACCCATTCAGAGGTAGTAAGAATGTCGGGTTCAAGTCCAGAAGGGAAAAGGAAGAAAAAGAAAAAGGAAAAAAAGTGAGATGATTGAAAGACTTATTCATATAATCACATATGGGGCAGTTCACAATAACCATGCTTAATGTTTGCAGTATTAAGAACTGTAAAAAAAGGGAAGCACTATTCTCATTATTAACATCTGTGCATTTAGATATTATGGGACGGATTTTCAAAGGAAGACACAAGATCTGGCATGGCGCAAGTTCTGTCCAAACAACCTGCGTCCAAGAAACTGCACCAAAGTCAGGTAGAAACCGCAAATGCGATGACCCAAACCAGAAAGACACAAAGTTTGCAGCCAATAAAAGGCCGCAAACCACACGCAGGTCGCATACCGCATGTCGCAGAATCATGTCGCAACACGGAAATGCAGCAGGCCGCAGTGGTAAGATGCAAGAGAAAGGCAGGTCGCAGGGGACGGGGGGAAAGAAGAAAAGGAAGAGGAACTTCAGTAAGCAGGAGACTGACTTCTTCCTGCAGGAAGTGGACAACCATGCTGCCATCCTGCTTGCCAGGGGGGACAAGAAAGAGACCAGACACCAAAGGAAGGCAGTGTGGAATGACATAGTAAGGAAGGTGAATGCTGTAGCATGCTCAAAAGGACTGTCCAAGAGCTCCAAAAGCATTTGTAACCCCTAGATGGCGCTATCCCAGGGGCTACTACCCCTGCCTGATTTGCCACTAACAGGTTGAGGGGCCTGGATCCAATTGCGGGTGCCTCCACCCAGAGGTCAGGGTTTGCAATAGTTAAACTTACTTGGTCACAGCCCTCTGGGACACTGCAACCCCTTTCTTCCCACTAGTGGCCCACACAATATATCAGAATTACCTTCACAGTATACACTTACCCCCAGGACTAGTTCTGGCACTGGGACCTCCTGTGAAATAAGATACAGTGCAACAACCACAGTACAGTACTTTAACATAGACAAATACCTCAGGCAGTATAACTTTGCTGAAACAAGCAGCTCTGATTTATTTAGGGGGATATAACAAGGACAGGGGGAAATCAGGTTAATTAGCTTATCACTTTACTATCTACCTATGGCTCTGTGCACAGGCCTATCCCTACCAGTTACTGTCCCTGGGTACCCAAGCCCTAGTGGCTAGTCCAAACCGTGGCAGCTGGTAGGGGCCCTTTCACACAGTGAAAAGAAACATTAGTTTAAACAGTCAGCAGTACAGTGATTCCATTTGGATTTAATGTGGCAATTCAACAGGGAGCGACCCTGAATTAGGTACTCCGACCTCCAAACAAGATAGGGTCCTTCAACGTCAGCAGGGCTACTCTTGAGCTCCACGAGACTCTTCACACATTTATATGGTAAAAAAGAAAGTACTATACCAGGCAGGCTGCTTCTCTATCCGATCGCAATTACTGCACAATACCGGGAGAACACACAGGATTCAGTTCCTGACAGACCGAGTGCAATTCAACAATTTCTCCAGTCTTCTACAGGGTGAGCCTGGTTTCTACCTTCAGAGATCCTTGATTCTTTTCACAGGATGGATTCAGTCCTAACAAGCAGTTACACAAGCTGCAGACCGGAACTCTGGGCCTTACACACTTTGACTGAAACTGTGCACTGAAGGAGCACAGGGTTTCTTTCCCTTCACTGCCAGAGCTAAACTGAAACTCCAACAGACAAAACCGGCACTTCCTTTGAGTTCCTCCCAGTTCTTGACTGGATTGGCTGTCACTCACAATAGACTGCTGCTGTTGGTCCAAAAGGCGCAAGCCTAAACTACATCTCCCAGAGTCACTGCCATACAATCCTCTTGTGGCTGGCTCAGATTATGAGTCCAAGTTCTGATTCGTCAAGGCACCATTTTAGAGCTAGCTTACCCCACACTGATTGGTCCAGTTCAGCAGTTCAAAACTAGAATGGGGAACTAGGCAAACACAGTTCTGACTGCAAAGAAAGCAGGTTAGACAAACTGTATTTTCATTATTACTCTAAATTATTTCTGGCAAACAGTTACATCTTTCAGATAGGTTCCTTTGTACCCTAGTGACTGAAAAATGGAGTGAATTAGCAGCAGTTCGAGTGGTACTCAAACAAAGAAACACACAGTCCCCCCATACAAACTAATTATGTCTGCAAGCAGACGGCTCTTAAAGAGACAGTACCAGAGGCTCTAAAAACACTCACTGATAAATGGCTTAAACGCCAAACACCATTCAGGCTTGGAGCATTCAAGCAAGCTCCTGGAAGTCTTTTGGAAACCCCCATTTGCAGGGGGGTTACACATTATAATGATAAGCAGAGGTGGACCAAGGAGAAGCCGGCACACTCAACAGGAGGAGTGCCATGGCCACTGGCGGTGGTGAGAGTCAGGAAATCCCCCTCGATAGTGAAGAGGAGAGGATCGCTGCACACCTCAGAAGTCAGACAATACAGGGCGTGAGCAACATTGTCACATACAGCATGCGGAGTGGCACAGGTAGGTCACGCATGTGAAATATACAGTACTGTGATGCCATGGAACAGCCAGGGCTAGAACATGGGTGAAATATAATGATGCAAACCACCATGTGGAACCCAAAAAGATCAACACAACAGTGAGTGAGCACATGCACCATGGTGCCCATGGAGGGGGACTTTGATGTCAGTACTGCAGGAACCGTCATTGGTGGGGAGGTGCAGTATGTCTACCTGAATCCCATGGACTGCATGGCAGGGCATGCATGTGGCAAAGTGTGATGTACAACCCTTGATAGTTGTCCCACAGGCAATGAAAGGGGGACAGACTGTGATGGTGCCGAACGCATGCGAATGGCAGTGGGACACAGTGTAGGAGGTATGTGGAGGGTACCACATGATGCAGTGGACAGAGGGGTGACCATGTCAAACACCTAGCTGCAGCACTGGTCAGGCAATGTGCAGCATGGCAACATGTACAGCCACCCAGAATACAGTGATGGTGCAGGACATGCCATGTGAATGTGCAGCCCATGGCAAGTTGCATGGTGACAACAGTGACATGGCCAGATTGGTTGCTGGGTGCAGAACTGTGCAGCCATTGGGGGGGGGGGGAGACCCGCACATGCATGAGCATTCACACTGTCCAGGGCACACTGTAAATGAGGCCAGCAGAGCCCCCCCCCCGAGAGACCCACACATGCCCCCTGTGGAGCATGCATGACCGTCACAACCTGGGCCTGTCAGCAATGCCTGCACTGGACATAAACCATGATGTCAGGACAGAAATAAGGAAAACGGGGGGGAGGGGGTGTTGCAAGGGCCATAAGGGATGAAGGGGAGTACAATGAGGGAGACCTGGAAAAAGCGGAAACACTGAAGAAAACATCTGTCCTGTAGGCACAGAAGAGGGGTAGGGTCACAGACCACAGCTGAGCAGCAGATGCAAAGGACAGGAAGAGGTATACAGGACTCCATGCACGGAGGAATGAGTCCCTGAGGACCACACAAACCCGAAGGTGCACAAAGCAAAATGGCCACATGGCAGACATCCATGGAATGTTAGGGAGCTGTGAGGGGATCCGGCGGCACCCCTGGCAGCCTTGTCCAATGAGAGACACAGCACAGGAGTGGGTGCAGAGGGCTGGGAGAGGGTGCATGTAGTCACACAACACAACAGTGGTAATAGGGAGGATGCAGGAAACTATAGAGTGCTCTTCCTCGCCTCAGCAGTGAGGAGGAGCATGGAAACACTACTGAATGACAGAACAGTGTCACGCTTGGAAAGTGATGAGCATTATCCGAGGCCACATGGATCCACAGCAGGAAGGTCATGTCAGATAAATGGGATGCAATTGTATGCCTGGGTGACAAAGAAAAGAAACGGGTGGGGCGCAGTGGATGTCACCAACCCTGAGCCGACAAGGCCGTCTGTGCTGCCCCTCAGTAAAGGCTTTCAAAAAGATGGCTAGTCTGGGCATGGGGAGCAAGGTGTTAAACTAGGTTAGGAACTGGCTAATGGGCAGAACACAGAGGGTGGTGTTAAATGGTAACCACACCTGGGAGAGTGGTGTGAGCAGTGGTGTTCCTCAGGGATCAGTCCATGGGCAGTCCTGTGTAATGTCCACAGCAGTGGCAGTGCCGTAGTGCTGGAGGGGAAGGCCTGCCTGTGTGCAGCCGTCACCAGGATCTGCAACAGGCTGGATACCCCAGATGGATGGAGTGCATGAGTTGATACCTGGGGAAGCCTGACAATTGGTTGGAGGAGGGGAAGCTGAAGGCCAAGTAACATAGGTGCACAACATTGCAGCGGGGATGAGGTAACCATGGGGACAGCTAGGGAATGAGGGAGGGGTTGCTGACGTCCACCATGAAGGAAAGGGACAACGGGGTTAACATGGCAAAGGTGTGCAAACAGAGGACATAGGCTGCAGGGTGCGGTAGTGGCGTGCTAGGATGCGTAGGCGGAAGTATCACAAGTAGGAGGTGGGAATTGGTGATGCTACAGTATAGAACACAGGCGATGCCCCTTGTGGAGTGCTGTGTGCAACACGGGAGGCCGCACCATTGTGAGGACATTGACAGGGCGGTGGTCCAGAGACGGGAGACCAAGATTGTATAGGGCTTGCACGAGTAAACATATGAGGTGTGTTGGAAATTATACAATATGTTCACATGGAGGGAGAGGGGGAACATGATGGGTAATGCTAATACTTGAGGGCATTACCAAGATGCAGGGTGGACACATTCCTCAGCACAGGAGGGGTATGGGAAAGAGGGGGCATGATATGAAAGTTATATTGCCATGTCTCCGTGTCATGCGGTAGGATGAGGGGGTTGGGGAAGCCCAGGACAAAGAGTCGAAAGGCACACCATGCCACACAGCACACCTGCTACTGGTATCCCCACAAGCTGCAGCAGCAAGCCACAGTGTGTTGCACAATGACTGGGATGCATGCATAGGGGTCGGGAGTAGCATGGACAAAGTGCAAGCAGGATGGAACCCAAGAAACAAACGCTACAACCATCTCAGGTACTGTACTGTAATATGTAACATAAAATTGGGAGTGGGGGACACAGCCAATGTTGCTGTGTGGCCCAAAAGTTGGTGTCTGAGCCCTGAGCCTGTCACATAAGGACATATGCAACATGTCACAGTGATGGTGGGTGGCCATCACTGCAGAAACACAAATGCCGTAGAAACAGGCGTGACAATGTGACAGGACCAACACTGTTCATCACTCATGTGGCCATCACAGGCCACAGATCCCAGCACATGGCACACATGCAACAACCATGACCAAGTGCCGGCCACTGGATCATGTGTGTTGGCACTGGATGGGCAATGGATCATGTCTACAGCATGCAGTGGTACACCACCCATGTGTGTGTAACCCCCAAGGGGCACTATCCCATGGGCTACTACCCCTGCCTGTTCCGACTGTAACAGGGTAAGGGGCCTAGATCCATTGGCGGGTGCCTCCATCCAGAGGTCAGGGTTAGGACAGTCGAGGTTGACTTGGTCACAGCCCTCTGGGTTGCTGCAACCCCCCTTTCTCCCCACTAGTGGCCCACACAGTTCAATTGCAGTGTCCTTACCATACACACTTACCCCCCCGGCTCGGGCCACTCAGCTCACTCCAGGGACCCCCTGAAAAGTAAGATGCAGTTACACAATATGCACTGAGCAGTAATTCACCATCTATACACAAACTAGCCAGTGTACCTTTGCAAACAAGCCATCTGATTTATTTAAGGGGAGATAACAAGGACCGGAGGGAATCAAGTTGATTGGCTTACCACCATAATATATAGGTATCTACCTAGGGCTCTGTGCACAGGCCTAACCTATAAGTTACTGTCCCTGGGTACCCAAGCCCTAAAGGCTAGTTCCTTGATGCAGCTGGTTGGGGCCCTAACACAGAGACAGGCATGAGAATCCTACGAAGATTAAATAGAGCCAGCTGGCTCAGTTAGTGTAGTCAGAGAAGTAACCAGAAGATCTTGCCCTTATTAGGAACATTTGACAGGGAGCTACCCTGATTTAGTACTCACGACTCCAGAAGCCCTCACACCACTTACGGGACTGAGCCTGGACTACAAACACTTCTCCACACATTTATATGGAAAGCAACAGAGGGGTACCATACCAGGCAGCTGCTCCTAGGGCCCGACCGAACTCACAGCTAATCGGGAGTCTCACCACAGCTTCACTCTTCCTGACAGACCGAGCATGATTCAGAAGATTCTCCAGTCCTCTACAGGGTGAGCCTGGTAGGTAGCTGCGCTCCTGCACAGCCTCCTCTGACCGCTACCCAGCGGATTTAGTCCGAACTTGCTGACGATTCAAAACGCCCGACACTGTACCCACACACTTCGCCGCAAAAACTCAGCGGGCGCGGGAGCCCAGAGCTCCTTCCTCGCCTCACAGCCACCACGCTCTGCCCCTTGGCAGTATGGGGCAAACCTCTCAGTTCTGGCGCCCACCTGATCCATTGGCTGGCTACTAATGCCAGTCACTTAATTTTGCCTCATTGGCAAAGAAGAGGTGCCATGGTCCAGACTTCACTTCCCAGAATTATTAGCTGTGTCTTCATTGGTCAGCCGGCTCACTGAGAGTCCTAATTCTGGTTGGTCAACAGATCTCCATTTTAGGGCCCCCATTTCCATTGGCCCATTTCAATAGCCCAGGTCTAAAATGGAGGGCCAAGTACACAGTACCAGCTGCAAAAGAAGCAGGTTAGACAAACTGTAATTCCACTTAATACTCTAACTAGTTATAGCCAAATGGTTATATCTTTCAAAGGGGCTCCCGTTGCGCTTTTCAGCGACTACATGAAGGGAGTGATTTCCCCGAAGCTTAGGCAGGATTCGAACAGGGAAACCCCAGTCCCCCCATTCAAACCACTAAAACCTGTGAGCAGGCAACTCTTAAAAAGACAGTACTGGAGGCTCTAAAAGCACTCACTATGCCCTCATCTAGCGGCCTTATGCCGAACACCAATTAGGCATGGAACATTTAGACAAGCTCTGGAAAGGCTTTTAGGAACCCCCATTCATAGGAGGGTTACATGTGCAAAACTGTACCTAGTTCAGAGGGGAGTCAAAGTTATCAAAGTTTATTTATTTTATTACAAACAGACATAAAAAAACATAGTTTATCACATCAAATCACAAAAATACACATAATAAATACAACATCCACTGTTTACAAAAAGTTAATTTAGCACAAAAGCCTAAAAACCATATGGGCATCATTCATTTTTTCATCTTATTAACAAACTTTGCCATACCATACATCTTAATTGTTTTCTAACATAACAAACCTTTCATATAACTATCCATACTCTTTAAATTATCTACTTGAATCAATGAGGTAATCCATTTCCCTCTTTCAACTTTCAGATCATCACATACTAATAACTTACGAAGGCGACTCACTGTATTTCCTTTTACATTTGCAACACTTTTTGTTACACAACTGTCCCCACCATTTATTCTACTGCAAATTCACAATTCCTAGACTTTCAAGCCTCAGATTAAATAAACTATTTCTATGCATCTTATTTTCACATTGAGATAGACAATATTCAATCTCCCCCTTTAAGTTTATGCTGGAATAAAGGCCTTGTGGACCAATGGCATGTATTTTAGAGCAGTCAGTTTGCATCGACAAATCACAAATTTGTTGAATAACTTCCTTTGCAAACAGGTTCGCATTTATTGTAGCCCTACTGGACCAAAGATTTTCCAGTCCTATATTTTTTACAACTGTATTTGATATTTGAAACCATCCTGTTGGGATTAACCCACCCTGTAAACGTACCAGGAAAATGTCCAACATATATTTGACAGTCTGTCCGAGGGCATTCTCACAATCTTTTCCCAATAATTGACAGCTCTGATTTTAATCTTTACACTCAAAGGGAGCATGCCTGCGTCCAGTCTCATAAAAGCTGTTGGACAGTCTCTTGGGAGTTCCAGCCTATTTCTTAAAAAGGAATTTTGAATAGATTCTACTTTTGAATCTGCAGACAACAGGCCCCATACTTCACTTCCATACAGAGTTTGGCTAATAGTCTTAGCTTCAAAAGTCCTCTTGAGAGCGACAAAATAATTATTTGCGAACCTATTTACAAAGGTGCTCACAGTGTTTATTGAACGATATGATTTGTTTTTTATCTTGGACACATGAGCATTCCATGTCAAATTATTTTCAAATATGACTCCAAGAGGGGAGGAAAAAGGCTGGAGCCCAAAGGTTGGCACTTGTTATGATGGAATACCATAATTGGGGTGCCCCCTGTTGCAGTGGCCATGTCTTAATTAAGCAATAATGCCCGACAAGGTGTGTGTCGTGCTGGAATAACGTCACGCCCCAGGTGGTTGGGCACGAGGCCACAGGCCGAGTGCGTCCAACGACTGAGGCATGATGTTATCCCAAATGACACACACCCTTGAGGGCATTATTGCTATTATACAATGGCTGATTGTTATATATAAAATAAAAAAATAATTATAAAGATGTTTTTGTGTAGAAAAATATTTTTGTTTTTTAAGAGAAGATGAAACAATCAATCAAAAGCTCCATCGAATTCTCATGTGCAGGTTCACAGTGAGGCTGAGACTAGACCCGTGATGTACTGGGATAACATCACGGCTCCAGCCCAAGACTGACCAATCAGAGTCCAGGATTTTTTCTTGCCATTGTATAATTAAATATGTTGTACTCCCAACTGGAATTACTTGAAACATCCATAGGACTTACATTCCATAGGTGTGGCATACGTACTGTATGGGAATTTTTCGCCAACACGTTCTGAACATACAGGAAGAGTTGTTATGGATGGGCTGCAGCACCCACATGGGTGTTGTCATATGCAACATATAATGCAGCCCTCAGTAGGGGCTTATTTAGGATATCGTAGCTAAGTACCATATCTCCCTTCGCCTTCCCAAACCAAACCTGTTTAAGACATATATGTTCAGTCTGTTATTGTGAGCCTGCTGTACATGTGTAGTAATATAATGGGTATAACACTGTTGGAATGTGTCCCATGTCTGATGTCTGTTTCGGTGTGGGGTCACTATAACTGGCTGCTGCCTGCCATTGTTGGTCGGATGCATGACAAATACATAGGGAGACGTAGTGCTGTAGTACTGCGGTCACTGTTGCTCTGTCTCATAAGTACTGTTTGATTTGCATATGAGAGGGCAGTGGCAGAGTACAGATACAGCAGTTGCATTGGAAACACCTCTCATGGGCCAAGAGGAGGTTGCAGGTGCACAGAAAGCAGTGACATCACAGTACCACCTACAGCAATATAAACCGGTAAATGCCTGCAATGCACATGTGCTTGTGTAGTGGACTGACATCCCATCACTAACATGGTGCACAGAGCAACACTGTATGCAACTGGTGGTGGCTACATGGGACACAAATAGGCCTCGTGTATGCCACAGGTGCATGCATAGCACGTCAGCCTAACATCCAGTCTGTACAGGCTGCCCGTGTGGACACAGTAGTTTGGAACCGTGTGACAGGTGAATAGGTATGGCACATGGCGTATGACCTGGCATGCACTACCAACACATGCAGTGGAGCCTGACTGTGTAGCACTAGCACCGTGTGCAGGGATGCAAGGTGAAATAAGCCAACATGCCCCAAAGGCAGCGACACCCACAGGCACATTACAGGTGCAGGTGACACTGGCAATGGAGCAGACTATACACCAGGGTGTGTGGCAGCAGCCATCATGCACACAGGGTGCTGTGATATGTTGGGGTACCTTACAGAGCATCAAAGCCATGACACAGGTGGGGATGGGCAAGAGTCATATGGGCAAGGCCTGACAGTTACAGCAACTGGTCAGGGTTACAGCCTGTACTGGACCCCATGTCTGGGGAGTGTACACACATGGGTAGCAGCTCTCAGTCATGGCACTCATACTTCCACAGTGACAATGTTCAGGTCATAGGCCACACAGGTAGAGTTGTGTATGGCATGAAGATGTTCATGTGACTCATATATCATCCGTCAGGTCACTTGGATGACGAACCAGATGAAGATGGACCAGGGGCCAGTGGCACACAACCAGGATGTCAGAGGCGGAGGGTGCAGCGGACTGTGGGGGATGATGACAGCAGTAGCAGTAGCACCAGCAGCAGCATAGCCAGCACAGCCAGCACAGGCAGTCTCTGGAGCCTGGTTGAGGAGCTGGACGAGCGTGTAGATGCAAGGGGATGACCTGGTAGACGCCGCTGGAGAGGAGGACATTGTAACACTCCTTGGGGAGGGCCAGGCACAGACTGAGGAGGATGTACAGTATGAGTGGGACAGCATCCAGGCCAATGTGGTCGATGAACTTAGCCCATCCATTGTCCATGACCTGGAGGCTACACTAGGGGAGGCTGAACAGGCCCACTCACAGCAGGGCTCCCTAGTAATACCATTTGAGATGTACTGCCAGACTGTGTGCCAAGGTCAAGAGACCAAGGCTGGTGAGCTGCGCAACATAGAAACATAGACTTTGATGGCAGATAAGGACCGCTTGGACCACCTAGTCTGCCCATTTCTCTACCAATTGGATATGCTGCAGATCCTAGTTAACCAACAGCCTACTTCTTCCTACCCCCCCCACCAGAATTGCCTTATTGTACATCAGAGAGAACAATGTAGTGCACCAACATACCCTGGAGAACTTGGGCACAGCCATAACAGGTGCAATATAGGGGGGTTGCAGGGACAATGCAGAGGCAATGTTGGATGTTGTGATGGCACTGCATGGCATACGTGCCACCATCCAAGGGCAGGCAGAGGCACTGGACTGCCACAGTACGGTCATGGAAAGGTCAATCACAATGCAGCAGCACCACACAGAGGTGATGGGAGCTGCACTGTGGAACATAGCTGCAGCCCTGCAACAGAGGGTCCCTATCCAAGAACACGAGTGCCAGACCAACACAAGGGACACGCAACAAGGCCAAACATCGTGTGGCATACAGATAGACAGTGTTGACGTGCGGCATCCACCACATGTTATCAGGCCAGGTACAAGTGCCTCTGTCAGCAGGCCCACAACAACAGACCCAAGAGTTGACACCCACATGTCCATTCGGCCATCGACATCAAGGGCCACAAATGCCATGGCACCAGGCAAGTCCCATGAGGGACACATCACACCAGCCACTGTTCCTACAGCCACAGCCAGCAAAAGGAGATGGAGATGGAAGCAGGCACACAGTCAGGGGCACACAACAGCAGCAAGTGTCCCACACACTGGGGGGTTGGGCACCACAGGTAGCGACTAGCATGAGGCTGGGCAACAGCAGCAGGACAGTAGGAACCAGCCATGCCATTCTGGCCATTCATGCAAGCAGAAGGACCCCCCCAACATAAATGGACACAGACACACAACCAACACACTGCTGTGATTGTTGTGGGGTGAAGCTCCAAAAGGGTAGCGGGTACAGGTCTGACAGTAGCAGGTGCACCATGTGGTGGAGGCCCTGGGTATGTGATGGTGGAAAACAGGGACCTGGGTGGGTGGTGGTGGAGCTCTGTAACATGGGCTGTGAGAGCACAGCCCATGTATGGTTTAGGTATTCACTGTACTGGAGTATCATTTCATGTTTGTATACCTTTTTGTTCACCTGTGTAATCGGTTTTACCTGTATATAGTATGTAAATAAATAGCAATGACACAATGATTTTGTCACAGTTACTAACTAGCAGCCACAGTGTTGAATGGAAACATGTTCTGAAGGGAGTGCCTGGCAGGGGGCAAACAGCAGTGATGACTAATGATTGAGTGTATGCCACGGAATACACAGGCCATGCCACAGTGGTCACCAGGACAGCATCGCCCATATACAACAGACTGTGGCAGCATGGTAGACAGGTACCACTTGTGTTCACAGCCCCATACAGGCTAGTGCCCTTTGTCCCTCCATATCTTCCTCTCCCGGCCCCTTCTTCCCTCAGGGTTGCTCCTCTCTCTGCAACCCTGTAAATTGTCACCTAGTCCTCCATTCTCAAAAATATTTACCCTCTTCTTCTTTATTCCACTCTTCTTGGTTCTTACCTTTATGTACCCTCTCCCCACCCCACTCACTGCATCTGCTTTCCCCACTTCCCCCCGGTTGCCTCCTTCAATCTTGCAATCGCACCCACCACTCCTTTTGAAAAATGGTCTCATTTTCCCTTCTGCCCTCCTGCTTCTCTCTTTCCTCTTCCAAACCAGTTTGCCTATCTCCATCTTCTCACTTCCTTCACTCCTATCTGGACGGTCATTTTACAACTCACAATGTCTATGATACTCTCCAGTCTGGTTTTAGGAAGAAGCATAGCACAGAGACTGCACTTGTCTGGGTACTGAATGACCTCCTAATGGCAAGAGATTGAAAGGCACGTACCATTCTGGTCCTTCTTGATCTCTCTGCTGCATTTGACACTGTAGACCATGGTGTGCTGTTGGAGTGTGTGCGGCATCTTTGTGGGCTGTCTGATACAGTCTTCAAATGGTTTCATTCATTCCTCGTGGGCAGGTCTCAGAGAGTTGCCACTGGAATTTATTCCTCTGGCACCTTCCCCCTGCCCTGCGGGGTGCCGCAGGGCTCCATTTTAGCCCACATGTTGTTTGCAGTGTACATGCTGTCATTGGGAGATATCATCACGTGATACAGTCTGAGTTTTCACTGCTATGCAGATGACACTCAGCTGTATATGTCTTTTCAAATAATTGCCTTACCGAGATCAGAACTTGGATGAGTACCAGCTGGCTGAGACTGAATCCAGATAAGACTGAAGTGTTGGTAGTGGGCCCTGGTCACTCGGGGGTGGGTTTTCGGACTGGACAGCCATTAGGTTTATTGCTTGGTGGCATACCGCTCACTACCTCAGACCGGGTGCGTAACCTGGGTGTTATTTTTGATGATGCTTTGACACTAAAATCTCAGGTGTCGGCTGTTGTCAAATCCTTTTTTTACCACCTGAGGAATATCACTCGGGTGAAACACCTGGTTCCCCCTGACGATCTTCCAACATTGGTCCATGCCTTTGTCACTGCCTGCCTTGATTACTGCAATTCCCTCTACCTAGGGCTACCTGGGGCTGATATCTGCCGCTTGCAGCTGGTGCAGAACACAGCGGCCAGGCTTTTGACTGGGACCTCTAGGTCCAGTCGTATTACGCCTATGCTACGTGAGCTGCACTGGCTGCTTATTCAGTGGCAGATCACCTTTAAGGTTGGCTTGCTAACCTTTAAAGCCCTACATGATCAGGGACCCGGCTACTTGCAAGACCTCCTGGTACCCTACTGCCTCCTCCGCCCTCTCCGATCTGCCAATGAGGAATTGCTATAGATTCCCAGGGTGTGATTGAAGACATCTGGTGCTCGTGCTTTTTCCTTTTCAGCTCTAACCCTGTGGAATTCTCTGCCTCGTCGGTTAAGAGAATGCCTGACTGTTGATAGGTTTAAATTGAGTTGAAAACTTATTTATTCACTTTGGCCTTCTCTAACTATGGTTAATTTCTTCTATTGTCATTTTAATTCATATTTATACTTGTTGTATTCGATTTTATGTACAGCGCCTTGGTTTTGAAAGGTACTATAAAAATAAAGTTTGATGTGATTTGATTTGATTTGATTTACTGCCCCCTCACCCTACCTGATTTTCACCCATCTATACAAAAGTACTAAACTTCACTATCTCATCCTAGCCCTCCTCCTCCTATCATCTGAGAAT
Organism: Neoceratodus forsteri; assembly: GCA_016271365.2. Classification (NCBI taxonomy): domain Eukaryota; kingdom Metazoa; phylum Chordata; order Ceratodontiformes; family Ceratodontidae; genus Neoceratodus; species Neoceratodus forsteri. The sequence goes on along the minus strand of JADMNL010000039.1, from coordinate 18,667,788 downwards.
ATCCATCCCAATCCTCAGGGCCGGCATCGGGGGGTGCAAGGTGTGCGACTGCACCAGGGCTAAAGTGCCGGTGGGGCCCATGGCCCCTTAAGTCAAAATAATACTTTTTTTTTTTCTTTTTTTAGTTTTAAACTGCTCATGGAGCAGAGCGATCAGACCACTGCCTTCTGCCTGGGCTGGGCCTGCCTGAGACTCGCTGGTCGCTGGTATGTGTGGACTAAGGACTCCACTCAACTGACTGGTCTGGTGGCATTTAAAAATTAAATCCCCTCACTGCTGCACACGCTTGTCCTACTAATCCTCAGACCTGCTGGTGATGGCGCTGTCAGAGTGTGTGTGTGTGTGTGTGTGTGTGTGTGTGTGAGTGTGTGTGTGAGCTACTCCACCTCCTCGACTACTGACTCCATCCACCATTCTACAGAGTCCTCGCTTGGTGTCTGTTGTTGCTTTGGCTCCTCCTCCATGCTGGCATGCTCCGAACCTCTCGGCACCGGCGACCGCAGCTCATTGGTCTAGTTGCTCCCATCCCCTCCTAACGCTGCTCCGCTCAGTCACACAGCTCCTCCCCTGCTCCCTTCTTGCTGTCTGATATCATGGGCAGCTGCTCTGAGTCCCATTTGCTAGGGCACTCAGCTCAAAAGGCTGCAAGGCGTCACATCACTCTAATTAATATTAAAATATTCCATCGTTATGGGCTGGGGGCAAGCAGCAGCAACAACAATGCTTGTGCAGTGTCAGGGACTCAGGGAGCATCTTGCAAGAAATCCTTTCTCACTGTGGCAATCGGCAGATGAACGAGTGGTGGATGAGCAGACGGCGGAATTGATTGCAGCAGCAGCGTGCAGTGAGTTGAACTTTAATGAAACAAGTGTTTAACTTGTAAACTAGATACACAATATATAAAAAAATAAAAATACACACTTGCAGTTGGGGCAGAACTACAAGGATAGAAAAAAGGAAAATAGCTGGCTAGGCAGTGAGAGCAGGAAGGAGTGAGTACTGTGGTTGCCTAGGCCCCAATGGGTGGTGGTGGCCTGGGGGAGAGAAGAAGTAGAAGTCAGATTGAAATAAACCCCAGTGGGGTGCTGACACCGCTGATGGGGCTACTGTTCTACTGTATCTCTACTGTGTCTCTAGAAGTTGGAAAGAAAACCTTAGAAGGTGAACAACTTTAGGCAGGCAGGTTAGGGAGTGGGCATCAGGGAGAAGAAGTAAAAAGATTAGATAAGAAAAATCATTCTCTCCTCTTGCCTCATCATCATATGCATAATGCAGGCTTGCATTTTTTTTATTTTCTGAACAAGAATTCAGACAGGAGGATCAACTGAATGATCATCAGTGATGAAAGTGAGTGAGTGAACAAGTTAATAACAGCAGGAATATTTTTTGGTGACTTGGGAGATGGGAGCGGGGAGGGGCTTCAGGGGAGGCCCGTGGATGGGGGAGGGGCCGGGGCCCACTAAAAAGTCTTGCACCAGGGCCCAGTACATCCTAGAACTGGCTCTGCCAATCCTGGCCCTCATGCCACATCCCCCTTGGCTGTTTCCCCAAATACCAATACTTACAACTCCACGGCCTCCTCTTTTATCCCAGATGGGTTGAAACTCCTTCATTTGAACATCCGCAGCCTGCTACATAAAATTGACCTCATTGAAACCCTAGTGGTTTCCTACACTCCAGACATTCTAATAATTACTGAGACTTGGCTCAAGGATAGCACCCCTGATAGTGCCATTGCTATCCCCTGGTATTCCCTCACCAGACAAGATCGGTCAGGCAGTGGTGGGGGGGGGGGTGGCCACGTATATTCAGTCCTCTCTGCAATATACAATGTCCCTATCTTCCTCCACCACCGATGCATATGAGGCCCTCGTTACCCACATTACCCTTCCCTACACTGTCCCAATTTTTGTTGCTGGTATCTACTGCCGCCCAAACACCCAGCCTTCGGTTGTGGCAGAACTTTTATCCTCCATTACCTCTATCTCACAATCTGAGGAGTTGTTTATTCTGGGTGACCTGTACCTAAATTAGTTGTCCCCCAAGATGAATAAGATGCAAAATGACGTTGCTGCACTAAATCTCTCCCAACTAATACTGGAGCCCACACGCCCAAACCACAGAACGCTAAACCGTACTCTCCTTGACCGGGCTCTCTCTACACATCCGTACCACATCATCAAGGCAGGTATCCTACCAGACGCCCTTAGTGATCATAACCCCATTTTCATGGTTCGCAAAGTTCATCGCCCTAAACCCTCTCCCAAAATCATTCAGCTCCACTCCTTTAAATCCCTAGATCTTACTCTACTCATAGCTGAACTTTCCTCCACAGACTGGGCGCCCCTCTCTCCTCTGCCACTTCCGTCGATCACACCCTTGACTACTTCAAGGACAAATTCATCTCCATCTGGAATGAATTTGCTCCCTTCAGGAGGACCAGAGTCCGTGGGATTCATCTCCCCTGGATTACCCCTGAATTGCTGGCCTGTTTCTGGAAGCGAGACTGGGCTTGGAAAATACACAAATTTACAAAGCAGCCTAGCGACTATATTACATACAGAATACTACGTAACTCTTGCACAAATGTTACCAGACTGGCAAAGTCTGAATATTTCAAATCCTCATTCCTTAAAAACATAAACTCCCCTCCCAAATTTTGAAAGGTGGTCCATGCCCTTTTCTCCCCTCCTTCACATTCCTTCCCCTCCAGTTCTCAAAGTAAATAACTCTCTAGTTACCAATCCTAGCTTAGTGGCAAATTAATTTAATGTCTACTACACCTCTTGCACCTCCTCTCTCCTTTGTTCCCTCCTCCTACACTGATCTCAACACCTCCTCCAGCATCTACCTCCACCCCTTTCTCCTTCTCTGCGATCTCCCCAGAGGAAGCTTTAAGCACCCTCCTCTTCCTTAACCCTTCTAAAATGTCCTCTCCTGATGACCTCGATCCTAAACTCCTTTATCTCTCTGTTTCTGCTGTTGCTTATCATATCTCCTTAATTTTAAACCTCTTCTTCACATCTGCTCAAGTCCCCTCCTCCTGGAAGCATGCCATCATCCTTCCTCTTCCCAAGGGTGGTGACCCATCCATACCTGGTAACTGCCTCCCTGGTAACTGCTGCCCTCTCTCTCTTCTTCCTTCCCTCGCTAAACTCCAAGAACACCTGGTTCTCTCCCAACTTTCCTCCTTCCTCACTGACTCTTCCTCACCCCTTTCCAGTCTGGTTTTCAGAAGAACCACTCAACAACCACTTCCCTCCTCAGGCTCACTGATTCCATCCTCACTGGGATGGATGATGGCTTGATTACCTCAGCCATTTTCATCGATCTAGCCAAAGCTTTCAACACTGTCTCCCACACCCTGCTACTTGTCTCTCTTACCACTGCAGGCCTTGCCTTGTCAGCCACAAACTGGTTCAAATCCTACCTCGTCGGTAGGTCTCAGTTGGTTAGAATCGCTGATTCTATCTCACCTCCGCCCCCCCCATCAACACCGGAGTCCCCCAGGGCTCAGTGCTTGGTCCGCTGCTCTTCTCCATCTTCCTAAACGATCTTCCCACTGCCTGCTCTACCTCCTCTAGCCACATGTATGCCAATGATACTGCCTTGTACAGTTCTGGCAAAAACCCTGCTGCTCTGGAAACCAGCTTGCAACATGATTTCAACCAAGTCCAGCTTTGGTTTGCCTCCCATCAGCTCTTCCTCAATGCCAAGAAGACAGTCTCCATGACCTTTGGCACCAGGCAGAGACTCTCTAGGCTCCCCATCCTGCCCTCCTTTGACACACTAGACGGGACAAGTCTTGAGGACACATCCTCATTTAAACATCTTGGGGTTTGGCTGAACCAACACCTCAACTTCTCTGTGCATATCGACGCCATCCTGAAGAAACTGCACCCCAAGCTTGGTGCCCTATACAGGAATTGCAGCTGCATCCCGCTGACTGCATGGTGTGAACTTGTCCAGAAGATGATACTCCCCATCTTCGACTACTGCGATGTAGTCTATGGTGCTGCTCCCAAATCTTCCCTGACCAAATTGGACACTCTCTTTAACGCCTTCTGCCGCTTTGCCCTCAACTCTCCCCCTCGTACCCACCACTGTGAACTCTATTGCTCCCTAGCTTTCACCCCATTATCTAACAGACGCATCTCCCACTGTGCCAAACTAACCTCCAAACTTTGGCTTGGCGAACTTCCTCCCTACCTATCATCCTTGCTCTCTACCCCTCCCCATCCTCCCAGTCTCTTAGATCTAGTGACTAACACACCTTGGCGGTTCCATACCGTTCCACCCTCATTGGCCAGACATCCTTCGCTCATCGCCTCCCTAAAATCTGGAACTCCCTTCCCCCACAAATACGTCACTCTTCCTCCACCTTTTCCCTTAACTCTGCCCTCCACAAATTCCTCTCTCCCAACTGCATCTGCTTTGACCCTCCTTAACTTCCCCTTTTTCCTAGTTCCAACCTTCCAATCCATCCTCGTTGGCCAGTCTGCCTTTGCTCATCGCCTCCCTAAAATCTGGAACTCCCTTCCCCCTCAAATACATCACTCCTCCGCCACCTGTTCCCTTAACCCTGCCCTCCACAACTTCCTCTCTCCCAACTGTACCTGCTTCAACCCTCCTTAACTTCCCTTATTCCTTGCTTCAACCTTCCAATCCTACCCCCTTGCAGGGTTTTCAGTGTCCTGAAGGGGCACCCGGATTGGCTGTCTCTCCCTTCCAACATCCAGTTCCCACTCCCCCCCTTTCCTTCCATCTTTCCTCCTAGCCTCACAGCACTTAGATACAGTGGGTTTAGTATGGTTGCCCGACATAAGTTTTCCCTACTCTGTATTGCCCGCGATCTGTTTCCCGCAGTGCAATTCGCTGACGCAATGTTTCCCCGAATATTGTTTGCTCGACTGGCAGGTTTTTTAATATGTACCTGAATGAGCCGACCAAGTATATACTGTGTCCCGTCTTCTGTTACTTGATATTAAATCCCTTGTGAAATCCCAACACAGGCACACCCGGGGAAAGGCTGGGGTACTGTAGATGGGGAGTAGAGCAGCAGGAAGCACACAATACTGTTCGGACTTCATTGATCGGCAGCCGTAGCACAGTTGAGTGGAGTGGACTCCCTTGTTAATGTTAATATTAAAGCCACAGTGCACATGAGAAAACACAAACTTCTTCAGAAGTTGACCAAAGAAGTGATGATGATCTGTTGAAAATGGGCAATTCCTCTTTTCTGCAGAGGAGAGCACTATTTTTAGTTGCAGTATGACAGTGAAGTCTGACTGTAAAACCGATGACCCATCACTTTGTGCTAATTAACTGTATGCATATAAAATATCTAAAGCGAATCATAGCTAGCATTCATGTGTAATATTATGGTCATTAAGATATGAGCTAATAATCACAAGCCATCCAGTTCCCACCTTGAAAATCTTGTTGTTTTGTAATAATAGCACATGAATTGCAGATTGTCGTTGTATACCTCTGTTCAATGTTGAACATTCCACTGTGTCACAAGCAGCCTTCACTTACTACGCTGTGTTGTGCTACGTGTTTGCCGACAAATGCTGCTCAGGTAATGTCGGGGAAATGTCAAGCGGGATTTCATTTAGCAGTGAAAGTCTATGACGGGGAAACTGGTGACAGTATACTGTTTGTCGGGCAATGTCATGCCGGGCAACCGTACGGATCCCGATACAATTCCTCCTCATTCAACACTTGCTTTACCTTGAGTTTACTCCTGGTATGCCACCGCACTAATGTTTTGTACTGTCTCATTATTTGGTTTGCATGTTATTTTATACGGCACTCCATTGGCCTCCTTTGTATATTGTTCACAATTTTTATTTTGTCTGTACTGTGCCTTCACAGTTGTATTATTCTGTCTTCCTGTTCACACCCAATTTTGTAAGTGCTCTTGTGTTCATCTCTATGTAACCCTCCCCTCAGGTCGCACCATGAGACGAGCGATTTTTTTTCAGTGTGCCCTCCTGGCGAAACATTTCAATAAATAAATAAATCTTCAACCACAGTACATGCTACACATGTTTCGTGTGGCACGGGTGCGCACACAGTGGCTGGGCATGCCACACACTGTATTAGTGGCCCATCTGCACAGCACTCTTCCACTGTGGGCAATAACAGGGCCATGTGGTATGTGGCAGGTGTCTTGGTGTCGGCACATGGACAGGCACCAGGACACATCCACAGTGAAACAGTGGTGTGCAGGCAGTGACAGGTGCAATGGCATGGCATTTCCAGACACTGCCTCTGACAGAACCATGCACACCACCACCTACACCTGCCATAAACCCTGTGCTGCGACCTTCATCACATTCGCGGACCCCCATATGGCCAACCCATGTATGCCCAATGTACAACCAAAGTGCCTGCACACACCACCAAGTGAAGGCCATGGGAGGCAGTCACCACCAGGCCTGTGATGCAGGGCAGCACCATGTCCAACCTCACCCGATGTACCACCACAACCATGACATGCCCAAGTGTAACTGTAAAACTGCCACCAAACCGCCAAAACTGCCCTGTATGTTCTGGCCTCCACCCTCATCCCATGCATCACCAGGTGTACACATGTGTCACTATCAGGACACAACCCTCCGATCTGTATCTGCTGGGCAGTAGAAGGGTGCTTGTGGTCATGGGTGCAACCCTATATAATGGCGTGGGTGACATTGTGCAGTGGTATGGGTGTACATGTCACTGGTACATGGGAGCCCACACAAGAGGGTCTTAACAACAACTGGCAATGGATGGTACAGGCCCACTGTCAGACGTGGCCTGGTCATGGTGCTTGAGCACTGGTACATATCACCTGTACTGGTAGGGTGTCCCACAACCACTACCTCCTCCCATAGCTGTGACACCCTGGTGTTGACTCTCTAGCAATAGACATGCCCTGTACCCCCAGGACCATTTATGCCCACTGACAATGTCATGCAACCACACAGGGCATGTACCGGCACAACAGCAACAGTTGTACTGTGCTTGACAGGCTTGGATGTGTGGGTGGTGCCAGCCATGTGTGCTTCCAGCCAGTATCCTGAACCACAGACATCAGTGCACACCCTGGCATGGACTGTCATGTTGTACATGGTCCTGTCTATGGGTAGGTACACAGCATGCCCCATGTGTGGGGGGGTGCACACAGTGTGACATGGTGGGTCATCACATGGCATAAAACATGACAATCAGGCAGACAACTGGCCACAATGTCCAATGGTAGCATCTGTGCGGCAGGCATCTGGGGCCCTGGTGACACTGTCCGATACTGTCGACTGCAACAGTGCTACCAGAATGCACAGCATGAATAACTACAGTATTAGTAAAGACTCATTCACACCTACAGAGTCCATAACAAAGCGGGTTTATTCAGGGGGATAGGTGTAATACCAACAAGGGTGGAACTGTAGCATGGGGAAGCATGTCACAAATGGAACAACATTGTAATGGTATAAAACATCAGCAACTGAACTCAAATCTAAATACTACAACACTACCAGTGGTACACGTCACAGTACAGGTACCTCTTTGGCACACCCTACGTATACTGGCACAGCCATGTCTTGCCATTGTTGCTGCTGCCACCACACTACAGAGTGCGCAGATTGTGCACGGCAGTGAGCATTAGAAGCAGTGCCCTATGGAGGCCCTCAAAATGGCATATGCACTCCACTAGGTGCCCCTCAAGGATGTTGAGGCCTTCACTATGTGCTATTGGGCATCCAGAGGCCTCTTGACCCTCCACCCCCTTCCCTTGCTGCAAAGTAGGACCTGCAGGCTGCACAGGACAGTCCCCAACAGAAACTCCCCTGTTCCCCAGCACACAGTGGACTGCCATGTCCTGTTGGCCCTCCACACCACCCTCTTGAATCAAAACCAGGTCAGTGGGAACCTCTATGCTGCCATGCCCTTTGTGCTTTTGGCCCTCCACCCCACCCTCCTGCAGCACACCTGGGTCAGCAGATGGGTCTACGTGCGCCTCAACATCAACCCCTGTTCCTGTGACACCCTCAGAATTGTCCTGGCCAGTGCTCTGGTGGCCTTCCCTCACACCTGGTTGTTGCACCACCACAGTGGCTGTGTTGTGCGTATGGGCTGCAGCAGCACCACCACCCTGTTTCACAGTGTCCACCACAGTGTCCTACCCATTGTCCATGAGGCTGTTTGTCCCCGGATTGTCTTTTGTGGCATTGTCAGTACGTGTGGCATTGTCCTTGACATTGTTGGTAGTAGGCATCTGTGGCACACTGTCCATGGCATTGTCTGCATGTTCCATTTCTGCGGCCTGACCAATCCCACCTCCATTGGTGGCATCCTCCTCCTTATCCTCCATTGGTGGTAGGTGTCTGACATGTCTCTGCAGCCTTGCTGTGCACAACTCATATTCCCTTGTCTCTGCTGTCTTTACCCGTCCCATGGCGGCTACCATGGACTGTATCTGTGGGCTTTCCGTCACTGATCTTTGGGTGGGCCTGCCGTGATCACCTGCTGGAAATGGAACCACAGTTGTAGGAGCAATCCAACCATGTGTAACGACCAAGTGCACAGCAATGGCACATGTGCCACACTTCTCTATCAGTTCCATTGGCAGGGATGTATGTTGTCCACGTCCACGACAGTGGTGGTACACCTATGTGTGTGCCCATGTAAGGTTTGTCAGTCATTTAACTGGGCTGTTGCATTGCCCCACACAGACAGCGCCCCTCCCAGTGTGCTGCATGCTACAGTACTCTGTGCACAGATGGACAGCCCCTATTCCTGCCCAATGCTGACCCGCAGACCCCATCTGCCATGCATCTGACAGGCAATCCCCATGGTGACAATGATGTCATGTTGTACACATGCAGACGTTGAGCTCATACATGTCAGTTGAATGTCATATCGCAGTAATGCTGTTCCATGCCACGGGTGAATTGTGGGTCACAGGGCTTGCATGTGAGTGGTTTACAAGCCTGGATGTGCATTAATGCCCTCATACATGTATGGACAGGTTAGCATCCCCTCACCTCTTCAAATTGTGATCAAATCATGAACAATGGGGACTATCAAGTACCTTACACTTGGCATGCCTATTGTTACCCTACTGATGCGTGCATGACCGGTAATGTGACGCTGTCTGCACAATAGCAGGCCGTGAGTAGACTTGTCATCAATGCCTGTTTTATTCGGTGTTCACGGGGGTTGTTTCTGCACAACGGACATCAGTGTTGTATGTCGACTGTGTGCCTGGGGTGGTAGTCCAGGGAAGGTTCCTGGATGTGTCAGACTCTGTACACATCACACCAGCTGACACTGTACCACATGACCCCCTGTGTTGTTGGCTATGTACATTGGGGTATGGGGGATGTTTTGCAGTGGTTGTGGGAGTGGTCATAGTGCCGAGCCCATTGTGTGGTGGCTGGCTGTCACTACATTTAGGGGACTGTTCACCAGTGGGTTGCCATCTGATTTGTGGCTAGGTCCAGATGCTGTGCCACCTTCCTGGGTGACAACGTGGACAACCAGGATGTGTATACCTCTGGCCTGCTGTTACACGGTTCTGCCACAGGGCGGGCATGCATGGGGATGCATGGATTGGGAGTGGGCTGCAGAGGTCTGATGCTGTTAGTTGCTGATCTCTGCAGAATGATGACTATGTGTCACAGACACCCAGGGGCAACATATGGGCATGGGTTCAGGGCCCGTGGCTTGCTCTGGACAGGCCAGGGGGCACAGGTACTCCATCCCTATAGACCTCATGGTGGTGTGTGCATGGGGCACAGTGGCAGGACCCGAACATTGTCGGGGGGGGGTTGCTTGGGGTGAGCCAGCATGCGGGGGTGGTCAGATTCCCAGTGGTCATGTAGGCTGTGTGGTCTCACCTCGGGTACAGTTTCCATTACTGTTCTCCAGGACTCCATACGCACATGGACAGTGCAGTGGGTATCCAGGGTATCCATGCTGGTGCAGATCATGCAGCACAGCAATGCTGTGCACCAGCTGTGGGCCTGACATGGTCCCTCCCTGGGGGGGTTGTGGCTGTTGAATGTCACTACCACACAGGATGGCAGTGTATGCAGGTCAAGGCAGTGTTCCCTGCCACATGCACACCTAGCCAGCGGGGTCTGGGATGACACTGCATGCTGTCTATTGTTGCTGTGGGGTGCCATCCTCCAAGGGGGGTAACAGGTACAATGGGAGTGCCTTCTGGTGGCATCATGGTGGTCTGACACACTTACAGGTGCACAGAGTGCATGGGATGGGTCCCTGAGGTCCATGGTAGTGGGGGGGGGGTCTACCTGTTGTTTGTGGGCCTGTGGGGGACATATCTGTGCACTCATGGGTTGTCCAGCTGCACCAAAGGCATCTGTCTGCTACCATGGTGTCTGTCCCTCTGTAGCCATGTTGGGTGGGAACATGGATGGCACCGTGCATCCATCGCTGGCTGTCCATTGTCACTCGCACATGGCAAGCTGGGTAGCCATGTGGTTGTACATGCACAGTGGACTTTGCACACCCCTCCCCCCCGAGTGCTGCATGGGGCACATGCCCCATCCTGTGCAATGTCCACAGCATGGTCACAGCATCCCCATGTGTGGCCCCAGACATGACCATGCCAGTCTGCCACACCCTGGCGTGTGCCTGTTGGCCTGGGATGTCACACCCCACAACTCAAGTCACCTTCTTGGTAGATGTACATAATGCCTCAGAAATCCTCAAAAGAAAAGAGTCCACCTCAGCCAACCTCGATGAAACACAAAAAAAGTAATTAAGGGGAGGTGCTAAACTACCAATATGGCTAAATATCACAAATGCTGATTGGTAGGCAATGAAGCTCGCTCACCCAGTATAAAATTTAAAAAGAATATTTTTATTTTATTTCTTTTTACTCTTGTATCCTTTGTATATTTTTCTTTTAATTTAAAAAATAGACACTGTGCAGTGCACCATATCAATTCAAACATTTCAAGCAACAGCTCTTCATCAGTGAAGTACACTGCATCTATTACCCATCCTGTCTAGTGTCTCCCACACAGCATTGCTCCAAAAATTGCTTAAATACATCCTGCTGTTACCTCGAACAAGCAGAGGCTACAGCAATCTGTGTACGCTGTTTATGCAGCATGGCTCCGTGTGCTTATGACTCTTTTGGTTTGAAAAATCTCAGCAAAGGAGAAACAGCGTGTGCTACTGCTCCCAACTGTGTATGCTTAGGGTACTCTTAAGCAATTTTTGGAGAAATGGTGTGTAGGAGACACTAGACAAGATGGGTAATAGACGCAGTGTACTTCACTGATGAAGAGCTGTTGCTTGAAACCAGCATTTGGGATGTACACAATGCCAGGGGATGTGCTTGTGACACATCATTGCATGTGTGTACACACACGGTACATGTGCCATCTGCCCCCACCACAGTACCACACATACAGACTGGGGGCCCAGGCAAGTACTGTTGCTACCATGCTGTTACAGTTTATTTGTGTGACTTACCTTGACCATGTGTCCTTCCCAATCTCCTGACATGCTGCTGTGCACTCCTCTGTTCCAGTGCGACCGGTGTGCTGCTCCCACCACCATCATGGCCACCTGTGGATACAACCAAATGGGGGGGGGGATACATATCAGGTACTGCCCATTGCCATCTGTATTGACATCTACTATGCGTGCCAGACACATATCACACCTGTGTGATACCTACCATTGTGTCCTTGCCCGCGGGTGCACACAGTGACATCTGCAGCTGCTGCAATCCCCCTTAGGTGTGTTAGTAGTGCCAGTTGCCTTTGTGCCAGATCCTGCCATTGGTGCTTGAGCTGTTTTGGAGTCCTCCTGACCCCATGGTTCTTTTCCAGCTTTCTGCCTATCCTGGCCCATACCTGGTCCCTGTCCCCAGGGGTGTGCTTTTTGCAGCCAGGTGGCAGCAGGTACCTTGGAAATTGCTGAACTAGGCTCACCAATTTGGCGGTATCCTCTGAAGAGAAATTGGGTGCCCTGCCACTGAGGTTAGCCATTTCCAGGCAAGTTGTGTCAACTGCCTGTGGCCTATTTCATAACCCGCCAGGGTGTGGGGCTCAGAGTCTTCTCAGGAAGCTGTGCTGTTCTCTCTCTCCGGAGCCGCCTGCCACATGTGTTAATTAGATGCATATCACACTATGTGTTTCTTTTCACTGCATGTTGTGATTTTCATTACTGGTCACCACATATTGCGATTTGTGGGATGTTTGTCATGCAGGGACTGCTGTTTGCTTGTTTTGTGGGCTGGGATGGGGGTTGCCCTCGCGGTGGTTGTGGCATTCTGTGGGCACTACCAAAGGGTGTGTCAGTGTGCCCTGCAGGGGTGCTCTTGGGGTACTGGGTGTGGGAGTTACACAGGGTGTGTGGCTAGTTCAGTGGGGTGTCTGGCAGGATGACTGTGCGGTTTGGTTGCTGGGGTGGGGTGCTCTGTGTAGTTTGGTATTGGGTGGTACATTGCAGGGTCTGCCATTGGTTAGACTGTCCACTAGCATCCACAGGTACATGCTGGGCATTACTGGCACAATGTCACCCTGGTCCTGTGTGTTCATCTGCTGCACGCTCCTGTCACTGGTGTGTGCACATCACCCCCATATGCACCTCTGGTGGCCATTTACACATCTGTCTATGGGTGTCTTCTGATGCATTGTGTAGTCTCCCTGCATGTGTGTTCCACCAACATATTTCTGCAGGGACCACCAGGGGCAGTACACCATTCATGGCCACTGATCATGACACAGTGCGGTGTGGTGCAGTGCATCGGGCAGATGTGCTGGGATGCAACCATGGAAGTTTTCCTGTCTGGGCGGTCATCAGGGCTGCTGTTAACATCTGCCGGTGCCACCCAGGAACAGTGTTGTTCCTCAGGTGAAGTGGTTCCTGATGAGTTCTGCCCGCACCTGCTGGCCTGTGGGTGCATTGCCTGTTGGACGCTGTTGGTGGCTCGCATCTGCTTCACCACTGTGCTGCTTTGCATCTGTGTCATCATTGCTCATGGTCTCGGTTGGCAGTGGTACCCTCTCACAGATTGCTATGTTGTGGAGTATGCAGCATGCCACTATGACTTGCATGCTATCTCTGGTGTATATTGCATTGCACCGTCAGATCTGTCCTGGCATCTAAACCGTGATTTCAGGAGGCCGAAGGTTCTCCCAGTCACTGCCCGTGTTTGTATATGTGCCTCATTATAGGCCTCTTCCCCTGTGTTGTGTGCATGCTGCACAGGCATCAACCATGGCAGTTGTGGGCATCCACTGTCACCTGTGGGGAGTTCAAAACAGTGGTTCGGTTAGCCATGGCATGCCAGTGTGTGTCAACCATGTATCCCTGTGCACTTCTCACAACCCTACAACACTGCTGTGTTGATGTACATGTTCACACACCTATCAGCCAGCCTCCTTCAGTGTCTCCAGACTGGAATGCCTGATTCAGGCCACTGTTCCTGAGTATGTAGGAGTCATGGCATGATCCAGGATACATGGCCACCACATCCAGTATCCGACAGTGGCTGTCACACACCATCTGTGTGTTCAGTGAGTGGCTGCCCTTGCGGTTCACTTAGGCATCCCCCTCATCTGGTGGTGCTTTGATCACTACCTGAGTGCAATCGGTGGCACCCAGTACATTCGGGAACTGTGCCAGTGTGTAAAAGTCCTGCTTGATGTCCTGCTGCTGCTGTGCTGTCCATGGGAAGCAGATGTACCTGTCACTGCATCACACCAGGGCATCCAGAACTGTCTGAGGCACCGGGACACAGCAAACTGGGATATTCCCACTGTATCTCTGCTGCATGTTTGGAATGTCCCGGTGCCAAGACAGCACAATGCGACGTTCACCTTCATGACAGCAGGTATTGCATGCTCCCTTTGTGTTGCACTGCACAGGTCCTCATGCGGCTCCTGACACAGCCTTCGGATGGCAGCCTTGTTCAGTCCGTACTGGGCTACGCACTGCTCCTCCATGTGTTCTTTGAAGGATATTCTACGGCGTATCACTCTGGGTGCATACTACCTGGCTGCCCGCTGCTGGGGTGATGGGCCATTCCCCTGCATCATACCATTCAGGTGCCTCCTGTGCCTCTGATGCCTCCTCCAACCTTCTTCTGATAATATGATGCCCAGTAGGGCAACTGGTGCTGGCATTATTTTCCTTCTCTGGTGTCACACTCCTGGCTTGCAGTGTGCTAGCTCTGGTGTGCCTGACTTGCACTGTGCTTTATATAGTGGAGTGCACTTACACCACCTTTTCCATGGTCTAAGTGGTGTGGCATTGGATTGACGCAGTCTCCCTGCCTGAGCCTTCCTGAATCCCAAATGTCGCCAGCTTTGTGAATCCTGTGCATTTTCTGGATGCATCTGGCATTGCCCCATGTTGTATATGTTTTATTGCTGCAAGGATGGACGCAACACACTTTGCCACAGTGGGACATGGCTTTGCCACAGGGTGCATTTTTGAATCCTGCATGTCTCAACTTTGGACGTATCCTGCGATTTGACGTGTGTCGCACGTGTCTGTCTTAGTCCTTTGAAAATCCAGCCCTGTTTTTTTTTGTAGGAAACCTGGATGGCAGATGTGTTTATGATACCACAGTGTAAAAGATCATGGGTGAGGGGGCCTTCATATTGGTATTTTGGGCTGGATAGTGCAGATGGGGTGGGAATACTACTATTTAAAGGAACAGAGTTTCATTTCCATTTCATAAAAAGAGATTTAAGTCATATTGGTCCTTGGAAAACAGGAGACGCTGGAAGGTTTGATACATTTTATTGGGCCAACAAGTGTCTTGTATAAAGATGGTATAGTACACAAGCTTTCGGGGCCTCGTAGGTCCCTTCATCAGGTTTCATCTGAAGAAAAGACCTGTGAGGCCCCGAAAGCCTGTGTACTATACTGTCTTTGTACAAGTTTCATTTCCATAAATTAATAATAGAGGTACAGCCTGGAAGGTTAGTGATTTTAGATGGAATTTGGAAAAATAAACCATATAGATTTATCAATATCTACACCTCACAAGTAAAAGCAGATAGTTACATTATTCGAACAAGAAATACAAAATCACACATGCCCCCACAATGTAAAGCATCATGGGCTGCATTTGCAAGTCACCACAGAATATTATGCTGGTTCAACTTTAAGCAGAAATGCATTATTCGAACAAGTACAACCTTACTTAGCGTACAACCTTACTTAGCAACTGTCAGAAATGTATACTTTGCTGGAGATGTTAACTGCCCTTTAGATGTAGGACATAAAAAGGCTGTGGGCAAAAAAGTATGTTGTGATCCTTACGCCCTACAAAAGTGTGTTGAAATAGCGGGGTTAATCAACGCACACAAGTGGAAAGGAGTGGGACCAGGAACTACATATGTACGGGACCTTTGACCTTCCGAATAGATTACTGTTTCATATCAAACAGACTAAAAGTACGTAATATTAGAATAACCCCTATTGAATTTACAGATCATTTAATGATGCAGATGGAAATTCGGGAAGCGCAGGAGTCAATGACAAGTAGGAAAAGATAGAAATTGAACACAGCTCTGTTGCAAAATACACCAGTGCAAGCAGGGATAAAGCAACCTTTAGTGGCAAGGAAATCAGTTTATTTCTTATATGAATCACTTGGGGAATGGTGGGAAGACACAAAAATAGAAATTAAAAATTAGTTCCAAACCTTTGGGAAAAAAACAACATAATGAAAAATTATTGGAATACATTAAAACCAGAGAGCAATTACAATATATTTACTCACACTAGAGAACTCATCTTCTCAAGAGTATTCAAATACTTTAAAAGCAGCAATACAAAAAATGTCAGTATGACAGAGTGGTAACCTTAACAGCAGAACTAAAATATGAAACAATGGAAACACCATTTAGTGATCCTTGCATGGCTTGCAAAAATAAACTTGATACATTCATGATAACGTGTTTAAAAGACAAGAATGGTCACCAGCTAGTGGCAGAACATATACAATCTATGTATAACCCTAAAGAAAAAAGATCAGAGGAGATGGCATCTTTCTTAGACCCTATAAAGATGGATCTTACAGAAGAAGAGAAGCAGGAACTGGTGAATCCAATAATGCTATCCGAAATAGAAAATGTAATAAAAACTCTTAAAAAAAGGAGTATCCCCAGGATGGGATGAATTGCCCAATTACTTTTATCAAATTTTTAGCAGTGAAATATCGGAAATGCTGGTTGAAGTATTTATGGAAATTAAGGAGAAAGAGATGGTATCCACATTTTTTTCCCCAGTAGATTATTAAATATGCTTTTTAAATCCGGGGATAAAACATTAATACAAAATTACATAGATTTCATAGAAGTATACAAAGCTTTGTGAAAACCATAGATCCCTATAGCTTGCTGTTAGTATTAGTAGTACTGTACCTTATTATATTATTTGAAATCAAGTGGTTGTCCAGTTTGATTTTAAATTCTGTCATATTTTTACTTGCCACAACTTCAACCGGTAGCTCATTCCAGACCTTAATCACTCTTATACTGAACCAATGTTTTCTTCTAATGGTATTTTAACTTTCCCCGCACAGTTGCAAAGGGTGAGCCCTTGTACAGTATACCATGTCCCTTAGAACCAGGCCTAACTGGTCCCAGAACAGAGCATCTGAAATTGCTTTGAAAATAAGGCACATATTCCTCCTAAGCCTATGGAATTCCAGGGAATATAAACTCAGTGCATGGAGTCTTTCATTGTAAGACTTTCCTGATACCTCAATGATGGAGCATGATGCCTTTCTTTTAACCCTCTCGAGTGCTTTTATTTCTTCTTTACCACCCGGAGCCCAAAACTGGGCACAGTATCCAACATGCAGCCTCACCAACGAGGTATAAAGTGGGAGTCGTACCTCCTTGGCCCTACTTTTGAAATGCCTGTTGATGCAGTGCAAAATACCACTAGCTTTCTTAATCACCTGGTTACAATGTAGTTAAAAATTAAGGTCATTACTGACTCTTATGCCCAAATCCCTCTTGTCCAGTACTGACTTTAGAGCTAACCCCCCCCAGTACGTAATTAAACATTTGGTTATTTTTACCCAGGTGCATCACAGTGCATTTATCTGTATTAAAGCTCAGTCTATTTATTTTGGCCCATTGTTCTAAATCACCTAAAGCAGTTTGCAATGTATCAGCTTCCTCTTTAGTGTTGACCACCAGCCCTAATCTGGTGCCATCCACAAATTTGTAGTGTCATGCCCCTGAATTAGTACTCATGGATGAAATGTGTATACAGTGAAACCCACTTACAACAGACACATTTATAGCAGACACTCGCTTATAATGGACAACTTTGCCTTGTCAAAAGCCAAAAGCTATGCCAGTGATATTAAAAATTCCATTTATACCATACTCTGCAACCAACCCCTGTATAGCAGACACTGTGAGCTCCTCTGTAACCCTGTTGCATGCTGCAAATTGTCTACTAATTTTCACCTAATTATTCAGCTGGTTTGCCTGGCACTATAAAGACATCACTCACCTCATTTGATGCCTGATAACCTAACACCTTACTCCAGGAAATTACTCCTGTATCCTCCTGATCTCCCAATAAGCACATGTTCTGTACAGAAAAATCTTACCAATCACATTTACTTCTCAGCCCACTGAGCCCAGTGAGCACAGGTACTGCACAGCAAAATCTTCCAGTCTTGTTTACTGCTTAGTTCCCAATCATCTACAAATAGGAGTTCCCCATATATATGGTTGGCAGAGGAGGGGGCATATTCTCATTTTAACTCCTGTGTTTGAGATGTGGTGGAGGAGATTCATATTTTAAGATTTTAGGATATAGCGGACACCCCTTATAACAGACAAAACCTGCTTGCACAGATGTGTCCATTATAAGAGGAGTTCCACTGTATTAAATAAACATGGGCAGAACACAGAACCCTGAGGTACCCCGCTAGTCACCTCCACCCACTTGGAATATTCCCCTTTGGCACACACAATCTCTGTTTTCTGATAGATAGCCATGCCTCTATCCAATGTGACAGGTTCCCCTGGATACCGTGATCTATTAAGGTGTCAACCAATTCACTGTGTGGCACCTTATCAAACGCCTTGGCGAAGTCCCAAAAATAACATCTACTGAGTTCCTGTCATCGAGTGCTTTACTGACCTTTCCATAAAAATCCAAAAAGTTTGTCTGGCACGACCTTCCCTTTGTAAACCCATGCTGTGTCTGGTCAGTTGCCCCTGACTGATGTAAAAACTCAAACTCAAAACTAAAGGCCAATATGCCTGTTGAATGCTGATTGGAAAATATTAACTAAACTTATACTGTACATAACAGGTTGCAAGCAGTGGTGCATAAAATATTACACCCAATACAAACATGTTCAGTACCAGGAAAAAATTACAAGATAATTTAATAATAATCAGAGTGTGTTATGAATACTGTTATCAAACAGATACTATGGGATATCTATTGTCACTGGACCAAAGTAAGGCCTTTGATAGAGTAGACCACCTCTATTTATTTCAGGTAATAAAAAATTATGGTATCCCAGAAGAAGCAGTGCACTAGATACAATGTTTATATAAGTCTGCATATGTAGTCCCCTTACTTATGAAAATAGAAGGAAAGCCAATACCAGTGCATGTTGGAGTAAGGCAAGGGTGCCCCTAAGTCCCCTATTATATGCGGTAGGCTTAGACCCTTTGTTAAGACACATTATGAGACAAAACACAATAAATGGGTTATCCAGTATCATCAGGAGAATTATAAATATTAGCATAGGCAGACGATATATGTCTATTTTTGAAAAATGCAGATAGTGTGAGATCATCACTGACTGTAATGGATGAATATGCTGAAATATCAGGTGCACAACTTAATGTGCATAAACGTATAGGAATTCAGTTGGGTAATAATCAAGTAATTCAAGATAATGTTGAAGGAATAAAATGAACACAATAACCCATTAAAAGTTTGTGAATACAATTCAGAAAGGGAGATATGGCATTGAATAATTGGACTGAAACCATAGACAGATGAGATAGGAAAATAACTATATGGAAGGGGTGAAAATTATTGAAGCAGGAGAGGATCTTTATATTGAAACAATTTATTTTATCCCAGTAAACATATATAGCTTGGGTATATGCTCTACCGACAGTATTAGAAACCAGATTGATGAGTGTCTTTTTCCAGATGTTTTGGGGTAGCCATTTGAATCCAGTAAAAATGTGAATCTACATATTTACCAAAGGAAAAGGGTGAGGTAGGAATGATAAATCCTGCAGTATTTATGCACACACTTTTCTGGAAATTAACACTAAAATAGCCTTACAACAAGAATGGTCCATGATGCAGGAATGGATGAAAGGGAAGGTAAGATAATTTTTGGATAAGTGGATAAATGAACTATTAAAAATAACCCCTAAACTACAGATTCCATCCTATATGAAACCCACTGTGAAAAATTGTTTTCATGGAATATTCATAAAGTCACCTTATTAACAGATAATTGGAAACAATTGTATAATATGGTATTAAGTAAAATAGGACCATTAGAACCTGAGTTCAAACTATGTAGACCAGAGGAAAAAGAGCTAGCAATAAAACAATTAATTGATCATAGAGTCCCTCATCGAACGTGGGTTAATTTGTGGCTCTGCACTTACGGGAGGTTAAA
This sequence comes from Neoceratodus forsteri, assembly GCA_016271365.2. Lineage (NCBI taxonomy): Eukaryota > Metazoa > Chordata > Ceratodontiformes > Ceratodontidae > Neoceratodus > Neoceratodus forsteri. The sequence continues at coordinate 18,648,110 of JADMNL010000039.1, read as the reverse complement.
CGTAAGGGTGAACAATAAACATAAGTCACTTGAGGAGAGATCTTATCCATACCCTGAATGCCAAATCCAGGAAGAAACAATGGGGCACTTTTTGTCGGAACGGCCATATGTAGTAAATCTATGGAAATTTTTAGCAAACAAATGGAATCTTCCATGGCTACAAAATCTGTTGTATGAAGTAATAGTATTAGAGATTATCCAGCTTCCATGTGTAAATATAACAAGAGTACACTGAGAGCAGTTATGGCATGCTTAAAATTTTATGTATGGCAAGTAAGATGTAGACTAGTATTACAGCAGCAGAGAATGTCATACATTTTGGTTAGTAATTTATGTGAAGCAGCATTTCAGGAGGTAAATGAGAAGGACAAAAAACATACTTCTTACGTAAAAGTACAAGAGATGTGGAATGGACTCGAGCCTTTTGAAATAGGAAAGTACAAATGTTATATTAATTACCTCAGGTAAGTATATAGTATAAAAAGATGAATAATTAAAATATGTGTAGAGAATAATTTAGATTATTAGTTGAGTTGATGGCTTATAGTATTGTATTATGATTATATTTGTTATGATTTTCAATAACTCCCCTACTCTTGTTGAAAAGTGCCATGGGATCTTTTTGTTTGTAATTTTTTTTTTATTATTAGCAAGATTACACAGTAAAGATAATAGATCATTTGGTTTACAATCAGTTGTTGTTGTAACAACCATTAGTAATATATAGAATGACTAACCCCCCCTTCATAGAGAAAAAGCTCATTCTGAGTGCAGAGTTAGATTAGTGACATCAGGGGCAGGAGAGCGAAGATCGAGTGTCTTCCTGATGGCTTTGAACTAACATGGTGTTGAGAAGCAGCGAGTTCTCGATTAAGTGGATTATTTTATTATTTACTGTATAATACAGTTAGAGCCTGTTTTTCAATAGGGGAAACTGTAATATCTCTATCCCTAATTAAGTTACAGTTTTGGTGCTAGACAACATATTTTGAATCATTGTGAGTTGCAGTATACGTCTCATGAAACCCAGTCTCACGCTTGTGTTCTTTAGATGAGGGAAGTGCTTTCTTATTGGCAGGGAAACTGGACCTAATTCATTGTGTTCAGTAATGTTAAGAATAACGGGTTCTACCTTCTAAAACATGAAAAACAAGGTTTGAAAACTTGATGAAAAACACACTCACAGTGTATTATTCTGCAATATGGTATACCGACTGTATGTGGGCAGTAATTTGAGGTATGCAGAAAAGAGCACAGCAAATGCTTCCACATGTATTCCAGCAATATGTGGGAGTTGTGACTTTATGAACCTCCCCCCAGCCTCTATGCCAGTTCTCCAAAATAATTTCTTCTTGAAGTTTCTCCCTTCATTTGTCTAATACTAGGTTCATTTCCTCTAAGTGAGGTATTAGTAATACTTGGTATAATGAGGATATTAAATGATTAGCTATACCGGTTTTGCAATAAGTAATAAAAGTTGTTAAGAACAGGAGGTAAATTGCTCTTTTCCTGGGCTGCCCTGCATAGAGAACCTATAAATGTCTAGTCTGTAAATACCTCTAAAAGTCTCATTGTGGGAGACCAAACTTGCCTCGGAGGGCGGTAAAGGAGCCAAGGGTGTCCGCCTCAAAGAATTGTTAAATGCAGTATATTGCAGGGAATATCTACTCCACTGCCAGTACCCATGATCTTGTGCCAGTAAAAACTGCGTCACTTGATTAAATGAGCAGAAGTGGATCAGAAACACTGTCAAGCGATGTTTTCGTTTAATGTCTCTCCAGACCCCCACCATAAGTTTAGTTAGCAGGGGCAGCCCTATCAAAGCCAATTCCCCGCTGAGTGTGGAAAATAATGTGGATCATTCTGGTGAAGGCCATACTTTCTCTTTCTATTCATAGCCAGACTGATGGAGGAAGGGGTTTATGTTACAGCCAAATTATCTGTAAATGAGATGCTGAGAAACAGGTGCAAAGATCAGGTAGGGCTAATCCCCCCCCCCCATAGCGTTTGGTAAAATCGGGACATTACATCTTACTCTGGGTTTGGTTCAAGCACAAACATAGCAAGATATTAACTTTCCCGTGACTTCAAGCATCTAAGAGGATTTTCAGAAACATGTCCTGAAATAAAAAGAGGAAGCATGGCAGTGTAGCCATTCTAATACAGTCTGTTCGGTGGGAAAGCCCAAATGGCAAAGTATCCTAGTAGTCCAAGCCCTGCATTAATTGGGCAGTCAGAATGGCATAATTCCATAGACTCTTTAACGTTGACCTCAACAACCACCAAGTAGGACTTCAGTTTAACACCAGACAGGACCTCAGTTTAACATCTCATCCAAAGGATGGCACACCCTGACAGTACAGCATCCCCTGAGTACTGCGTTTGTGTGCCAGCGTTCGTGGCATGAGCCCAGTCCCAGTGTGCGAATAGAACCTATGACCTTTTGGCCCAGAGGTGGATGTACTACCAACTGAGTCACACTGGCATCTTAATACAGCTAGTAATAGCTCTAATAACTACAAGAGCCAATTTAATTTCCCACAACTGATCCCTGGCCATGATTTCTTTGTGTTTGTAAGGACACCAAACTGGGTAGGGGAATCAAGATGTGGTCGCACATACACTCTATAAAGGGGGAAGATTACACCTGTGTCTCTTGATCATATATACCTTTTTATAGCACACAGCGCTCTATGAGCATGGGTCACACCAAGGGATGACTGGGATCTAAGGTCAAGTGTGTCATCAATGACTATTCCCAAGTCCTTCTCATTACAAGTCTGAGACAACGGTTTACCACATAGTGTAAAGGGGTACCTCCTGTTCTTAATACCTAGATGCATCACTTTGCATTTATCTGTATTAAATCTCATTTCCCATCTGGAAACCCAGATTATTCGCTTATCGAGGTTGTCCTCAATTAACATATGATCTGCCTCAGAAATGCCTAGAAATGTCTAATGTACACCCCTGGAGTGTCTTATTACGCTTATAAAACAGGACTCTGTATTTTACATTGATGTTACAATTCTGAGGTTTAAATACAAAAAAGTTACATTTTTTATGTATTTTTACATTAAGTAGTTTCTCCACCTTTAAGTGCTTCATGCCTTTTTTAACTTGAGGACGTTTGTCCTAAGCAGGCTTCCATAATTGTAGTTTTTGTATTATGCCCACTACTTCAAAGTGCCTCCCCACTGCCCCTGCCCTCCCCAGCAGATGTACTGATAAGACACACACACACACACAAACGTTTCAATGGTGTGTCTTACTTGATTTTCTTTTTGTTAAAATCATGTCAGTTGACATGGTAAAGTAGAGACTGAAAGCACCTGCTCCCCACCAGAGGGCTAAGAAGTGGCATGCAGGTACAACTTCTGCAACTTGAAATACCAGTAGCTGAAAAGTAGATTCATGAGGTGTATATATTATTCATTTGATTTGATTTCTTTTGAAAATGGCTAGGTATTTCCCATGTGATCCGCTAATTTAGCTGGGGAAGATTCTGGAAGTAAATGTGCGGCCAGTGCAGAGATGTGAGCACACTGAGCACTGAAGGTAAAGCCACTGGCATAAAAAACAGGATTTAGAACATTGGAGCATGAGGCAGGAATCAGCACGGCTTAACCCTTGTGTACCAATGTGCAGAAGGCTGTAGTCAGGAGCATGTGTAGTTGAAAGATTAGTTATGACTGACTGTACAGGCAGATGCTGTTTGAACTAAGCTACAGTAATGGACGTGAATGAGTGAGTGGTAATGGCAGCTGTGTTGGGGGGGGGGGGGTTGTGACAGGATGGAGATCAGGCATCATTTTAATAACCTGGATACTATATTTAGAGTAACAAAAGATTTTTGAATAGATCTTATTAAAAGAAAATTATTTTGGAGGGGAGTTGTTAAAAGGTTGCTGAATTGAGTGAGTGAGGCTGTTGAGTTTTTTACTGGTACAAAAAATGGCAGCCCTTAACATTCTAAATAAAAATGAACAATTCTTATCTGTGCACATTAATTTAAGGAGGTGCTGCATCCATTGCCAGTGCTTGTTTTCAGCCGTGCATTAAACACTTCTAATGCATGGCTAATGACCAATCAGGAGGCAGGATTTTCCCTTCCTATTATATAATTGTGAGTATTGATCTCCACAGTCAGTGCAACTGTCCACTCTCCGATCTGCCTCTTACCACAACTGCTTGCTCACTCTGTCAGCAGGCCTGACTACTATTTGCACTTCACTGTCGGCACAATGCTCATTCTCCACGCTCAGTGTGACCATCGGATCTCCGCTATCGGGGGGGGGAGGTTGGAGCGTTATCTGGCATACCATTTTGCCGGCATGAAAATGACGGGTATGCCAGCATCTGCGGCATCTTGGCTGTCAGCATGCCTGGAAAGGGGAAGGTGTTGCTTTTTAAATGTCGGCATTGTATCTGATTATGCCTCGATGTTATTATTAAGTCAGTTGCTCTCAGAGCTTTCCAAAACTAACAGAAACTTTTGAAAAAAGCAGCAAGGTCGCCTGAACACAAGCAGATGGATGCAGATGCAAGTGCAATGTGCATGTGCGTATGCGCCCATCTCTTTTGAAAATCCCTGCCATAGTCTCTGCTAGAATATCATGAACCCAGCTGACTATGTAACTGAAACAGCCTTTGGAACAACCATCTATAGGATTCCTAAGTTTTGCAATTGAGCAGTTTCAGCATCTGCAGGAGCCCTCTCTGTATATGTAAGAAAAGGATGCCATATGTAAGATAAGGATGCCATATGGCTTTTTATGTTTGCTTACACGCATGTGCAAGAAACATAGTGCCATCATCGGAGATTTCGGAGGTGTGTCACCTCCTCCTCCAGTTCAGTCAGTGTGTTGGCTGGCGCAGCCCCTGAAAGCCAATGCATGCTGGAGCTGTCTATGACAAGCTCCAAAATGCAGTGGCATACAGTTCAAAGGGGGAGTTACGCTAGAGTGAGCAGCGATAAGATATCGCCTGCTCATGCGCAGCTCCCCTCCACACACACATGCTCACGCAGGCCCCGCCCCCCCACACACACACTGTATAGTGGACGGGGTGCTCAGTCCCTGTCGGCTATGCTGTGTTCCCCCACCCCCAAAGCCTTCCAGAATGCCATGCTGGGTGCCCACCCCAGGCGTGGCTAATATAGCCGGCGGGGGTGCAATCCCCCGTCGGCTCCACGGTCTTCACCGCCCAGTAGTAAGTGCCATGCTGAGAGCCCACCCCAGCGTGGTAATCGATGCTTAGGCCGATGGGGTGCCCAATCCCGCTGGCTGAATGCCCCCAACCGCCCTTGTGCCACGCTGGGAGCCCACCCCAGTGTGGCAAATGTCCCAAGGTCAGTTCTTTTTCTTTTTTTAACCTGTAAGAAAAAACGGTCCCACGTAGTCTCGCTGGCCCCCTCCCACAACCGCACCCACCACTGCGCACACCTCCCCACCCCCTCACCCCACTTACCTCCGGACCTCGGCGCGACGATCTTGGTGGACCGGGAACACTCTGCACTCTTCAAAGCCGACCGCGAACTAAGGAAATGCGGTAAGCTGTATAATGGGCTAGATAGGGGGTTTCAACTTTTGCATATCTCAGGCATTTTTGGAATTTTGCCCAAATTTTCAACATGGGGTTTTGGGACCCATTCTCATGAATGATGTCACTGTCATGGCGTTATTCAGGCCTGAAGGTGATTTCGCAGTCACTCAGGAAATCACCCTTTGGGCACAATAACCCGTGACATGACATCATTCATGAAGAATCCCAAAAACCGATTAAATCTGGTGTAAAGTTCAAAAATGAATGACTTATGGCGTGCATTGCGCAGTTCCTACGAGCTCATAAGTTTGCAAATTTTCAATATTTTCATTCCAGATTTTCAACATTGCCATTTTACCAAACCTTCTTATGAGTAGTACAGCTGTCATGTTTCACATCGCACCCAAAATGTGTTTCCACCCATGTAGCGCACAATGGCGCAGTCGGGTGCGAAATCAATGTACAGTACAAATTAAGAAAATCACAGTGACACTGTTCATGAGCAAAGGTCTTAAAATGGCTATGTTGAAAATTTGGTGAAAAAATTGCAAAAAATGACTTTTACGAGCGTGCGTTGTACAGTTCCTACGACGTCAGAATTCAGCGAATTTTCAATATTTTATTTCCAGATTTTTCAACATTGCCATTTTACCACACCTTCATGAGTAGTATAGCTGTCATTTTCACATTCAATTTAAAACATGTTTCCATTTCATGTAGCGCACAATGGCGCAGTCGGAAAAGTAAATCACGTAATGGGACAAATTAAGAAAATTGCAGTGACACTGTTCATGAGCAGAGGTCTTAAAATGGCTATGTTGAAAATTTGGTGAAAAAATTCTAAAATGACTGTTTTACGAGCGTGCGTTGCACAGTTCCTATGCATGCTCGTAAGTTTGCAAATTTAATATTTTCACTCCAGATTTTCAACATTGCCATTTATTACACTTCCTTATGAACAGTACAGCTGCAATTTTTCATATGTCACCCAAAATATGTTTTCGCACATGTAGCGCACAATGGTGCTGTTGGTGTGCGAAAGCAATGTTTAGGACAGATTAAGAAAATCACAGTTACACTGAGGTCTTAAAATGGCTATGTTGAAAATTTGGTGACAAAAGTCCATAAAGTGACTTTGTTATGAGTGAGCATTGCGCAGTTTCCACGCACCCTCGTTAGTTCATGACTTTGTAATATTTTCAGTCCAGATTTTCACCAGTGGCATTTTTCCACACTTCCTTATGAACAGTACAGCTGTCATTTTTCACAACATGGCTGAAGTGTGTTTTCACACTTTCAGCGCAGAGATGCGTGGTCGCTGTGGGAAATCATTGTTCGACACAGATAAAGAAAATCACAGTGACACTGTTCATGATCAGAGGCACCAAAATGCCTGAGTTGACAATCTGCTGTAAAAAATCCCCAACCTAATTATATTATGGTGTGCGTTGCACAGTTTCTATGTACGTTCGTGACTTCACCATTTTTTTAAATATTTTTACTACAGATTTGCAACATTGCCATTTTTTACACCTCCCCATGAACAGTACAGCTGTCATTTTTTACATCCTGTTCGGAATGTTTTTGCACCTGTGGTGCTAAATGCCGTAGTCACTGTGCATAAGCAGCTTTCGGCTAACAAACTGATATTCCCCCTGTTCATGAGGTGGGGTCACAAAAAAAACATGTTGAAAATTTGGAGTGAAAATACCAACAAATGCCTGAGGTATTAGGGTTTCCAACCATAACGCCCAACCCTGTAGAGAATGACAGGTATCAGGGGTGTGACTTGGGATTCTTGCCTGTGATGCTCATACCATTCCACACCCTGCAGTCAGTGAGAGGCATCGAGGTATGCCTTGGACTCTTCGGCCCCAAACTTCACCCCATTCTCCTATATTGCACCCATCTCACCATATTTCCTAATGAAATGAGGTGCGCATAAGGGCCAAAGTCCCCAAGGAACACCGTGACACTTGTCAGTGTCTGCAGGGTGGGGTGTGGTGAAATGGCATGGCCGTTATGCCTGACGACCCAAACGCACACCCCAATGCCTGTCACTCTCTGCAGGGTGGTGGTGGGGTTGGCTTCAGTTCAACACTTCACTGCCATTCCTATTACGCAGCTCTGTAACTTCTACACTACCACTGCCAATGCCAGCAAGCAAACATTCGGCATTGACAAATGCTTGTTAGTTCTAACTTTAGTTTTTCTTTTTGCAGAAGCTTCTGAAACTCACTAATGATTCATTGACTTAATCATTGACTCACAGTGCTGGCCCCGGCATTTCTTCCTGACATGCTGGTCCAGATGCCAGAAATTTGACAATATCAGTATGCCAGTACCAGAACAGGTGCCTGAAATCCAGCACTTACACTGGCATTTTGGCACTTGGTTCCAGCATGCCGGTGTAGATGCTGGCAGGGGCTACAACTCCTACAGTCCCTGTCATTGCAATGATAATTTTTTTCCTAAGAAGGTAGCAATGTAATTAATTGAAAAAGGTAAAACAACATAAAAGAGCTTTTTTTTACTGAAATCATATATAATACAGAAAACTGCCAACTCCAATGCATGCTCAGCTCACTTCTTGTCTAAAAGAAATTCGACAACATGCTTAAACATATTTACTTATTTATTTAAAAAAGTTTCACCAGAAAAGCACACGGAGCACAGATGCTCGTTTCTAGATGCGTCCTGAGGGAAAGGAGAGAGGGACAAGCAAAAAGTACATAAAAGCAATGGTAACAATACACAATTCAGTGGTACATGAAATACAGGGGTACAAGCGCTAAGCAGTGCATATACCTTTAATAAAGATAAAGTAGATAAAAGCTGAACAAATCCAAATTTTTTAGGGCAATAACAAAGTTTTTAATCCTCTTACTTACTAAAATCTCTGAGGCACAACGTACATACATACTCCAGCCTACAGGCAGAGGTTCAGTTCATTTATTTTTAGTGGAAGTCAAGTACTTTCATGAGTTAAAATCTGGAAGTCATTCCAATTTTTTGAAAGTTAAAATGCTTCCCAGATCCCACAATTTGAAAGCCATATTTTAGGAATGATCAATTTATGGATTTTAATACAAATATTAGTGGTAAAATACAATTTCTTTTAGAAAAACTGCATCATTTCTTAGCTTCAGTGCCTTTAGTTTTGGAAGTCATCCACTTTATTTTTTTCACATGTGGAAGTCAGTGACTTCCTCCCCCTTTATTTTGGAAGCCTTTGCCTTAATTTTGGGAGTCAAATACTCCCAAAATGGAGTTAACAGAAGCTCTGCCTACAGGCAGCTGCCTGATGAAAAAAAAAACTGGCTCACTTTATCTCCAGTGTTCAGAGAGCTCTTCAGCTGTAGCTGTTTGACAGTAAGTACTTTGCCAAATGTTCATAGAAAAGTCTCCTACTGCCACCATGTGGAACAAATACAGCAGAGCCAGCCACGATGCAGCACAGTAACTTGCAGCAAGTGACATGTCACAAAATACTGCAGTACAAAAGGCTTAACTGCCATTTATGACATTGTTCCCTGCAGCACACTGCAGCATTTTGTGATATACTGCACCATTACTGCATTGCATCTTTGTTGGTGCCGCCGTATATACAACTTGTAAAATACAAATAACAAATTCTACAGCAAGCTACATTAGAACAAGCATTTGTCAGTGCTGAATGTTGATTACTTTGCTCCGCTGAGCTCGCTCACTCCCCCTCTCTCACTCGCTCATTCTGTTTCTTCTGGTGCTGCAGGCTGCCCTTTTATACTGGGTTCCTGCCTGCGTTGGCACCTTTTTCTGGCCACAAAGAAATCCGCAGCTGTCCCAACAGAGCTCCGTTGAGGTCACTCACTCCCCCTCTCTCATTCGCTCATTCTGTTTCTGCCGGCGCTGCAGGCTGCCCTTTTGTACTGGGCTCCTGCCTGTGTTTCTGCCTTTTTCTGCCCACAAAGAAATCCGCAGCAGTCACAATAGAGCTCCATTGAGCTTGCTCACTCCCCTTCTCTCACTTGCACATTCTGTTTCTCCCACCGCTGCAGGCTGCCCTTTTGTACTTCACCCTTGCCTGCATTGCTGCCTTTTTCTGCTCACAAAGAAATCCACAGCAGTCCCAACACAGCTCCGTTGAGCTCACTCACTCCCCCCCCCCACTCGCTCATTCTGTTTTTCCCAGTGCTTCAGGCTGCCCTTTTGTACTGGGTTCCTGCCTGCATTGGCGCCTTTTTCTGCCCAAAAAGAAATCCGCAGCAGTCCCAACAGAGCTCAGTTGAGCTCGGTCACTCCCCTTCTCTCACTCGCTTGATCCTAATCTGTCCAAAACACTGATTTCCGAAAGTGACTGTGGTATTCTGTGCCGGAAACGCAAAAACACATTTCGGCTAGGAGTGAAAAATGACAGCTGTACTGTTCATAAGGAGGTGTGGAAAAATGGCAGTGTTGAAAATCTGGCATGAAAATATTATTAATTTGCGAAGTTACAAGGGTGTGTGGAAACTGAACAACGCACGCTCGTAACACAGTCATTTTATGGAGTTTCATCACAAAATTTTCAACATAGGCATTTTAGGACCTCTGCTCCTGAACAGTGTCACTGTGATTTTCTTAATGCATCCCGAACACTGGTTTCCCACAGTGCCCGTGCTATTCTGCGCCTTAAGTGTGAAAACACATTTTGGCCAGGATGTGAAAAATGACAGCTGCACAGTTTATAAGGAGGTGTGTAAAAATGGCAATGTTGAAAATCTGGAGTGAAAATACTGCAAATTGGCGAAGTTACGAGCGTGCGTAGCAACTGCACAACACACGCTCGTAAAACAGTCATATTTTGGATTTTCTCACCAAATTTGCAACATAGACTTTTTGAGAGCCCACCTCATGAACACCGGTACTGTCGTTTCGTTACTCTGTCCCAAAAGGTGATTCTGCGCAGTGACCGCAAAATCATCTTTTGAGACCGATTAATGCCATGACAGTGGCTGAATTCATGAGGAGGGGGCCCAATAACCCCATGTTGAAAATTTGGAGCCAAAATTTCAAAAAATGCCTGAGATATGCAAAAAAGTTGAAAAAGCCCTATTTATGCCATTATACAGCATTTCCTCAGTTCGTGGTCGGCTTTGAAGAGTGCAGACGTGTTCCTGGTCCACTGAAGGTCGTCGTGCCAGACTCCACAGGTAAGTATGGGTTGAGGGGGGTGTGGGGAGGCAGGGTGCACAGAGGGTGGGCGCGGGTTGTGGGAAAGGGCAGGGAGACAGCGAGGGACCGTTTTCTTTTTTACAGTTTAATCAAAAAAAAAACAAAACATTGCGGGACATTTTTTTCTTTTTTTACACAGGGCCATTTGGCATGCTGGGGTGGGCTCCCAGTGTGCCAACAGAGTGTTTTGTTTGGGGGGCAGCTCTAGCCGATGGGGGATTGGGCACCCCCGTCGGCACAAAAGGGGGGGGCGCAAGAGCCGAGTGGGATTTGGCACCTCCTTGGCATAACTGTACTGCTTCTTTGGGGGGCCTTACACCAACGGGGAGTGGGCTCCCCTGTCAGCAAATGAAACTAGGAGGGGGCACAAAATGCCGCTGGGGAGTGGGCGCCCCCGTTGGCAACATGAGCGTACACAGCCACTGAAACTGCGGATTGGGACCCCCATCGCAAACAAACACTGTGGTGTGGGGCACATGCTGCCGAGGGGGATTGGGTACCCCCTCAGCATTGGGGTGCTCAATATTGTTTGTGAACACGGCGGCAAGCTGCCACCATGTTCACAAACAATATCACAGTAGCAAGGTTCCACCCAGCAATGATGGGTCACTCCCTCATTGCAGCAGAATGACTTACACTGCAATGATGAGGTGACCCCTGATTACAGTGGCTGAAACCTTTCAAGGTGGTGGCATGCTGGCTGTACTAGTGTCAGCAGCAGCATGCCACCCCATTGGAAAAAGTGGGCCAAGCCTCCAAAGGCTGTGGGAGAACTGGCCACAACAGTGCCGAGCCTCCACAGCCTGCTTCTGTAGCAAGCTGCCACAATATATTTCTTGTGCATGCACGCAATCAACATAAAAAGGGCTTACCCTGACCAGCTGGTTTCTGTTTGCAACTTCACACAGTCCATACTAAAAACTGGACCCAGATTCTGAGGTGTGTTTGTTACATGGATTTAATTCCTACTTCTGCTTCCCACACAGGCAACATTCAAATTACAATCATTGCAATTGCAGTTTAATAACCTTTTTTCCATTTTAACATCTTTGGGGAGATGAGCAAAACATTGGGTAAATGTGGGGTGAGAACCCTGTACTGACTGATGTGAGGCATGTCTGCAGCATGCACGCACTGGTATTTCAGTGGCAGTTTTCTTTGCGTCCATACTGGTATTTTACTCACCTGGTAAAGGTGATTGTGTTCCTGTATATCCATGGTACTCCAACTCCTTGCAGCTCATTATGTCCACCTGATAGGCTGATAGATGTACGTGACCTATGATCAAATTTCGACCCTTCTACCTAAGCTCCTTCCGCTCTCCTCTGTCTTCAATTATGTATTTATTTATTTTATGTAGTTTTTGTTTACCAGGTAGGTGCACTAGCCATAACAATGGCTATTTTCAGGCATGACCCGGGAGGGTACATAACAATACAACAACAAAAACACCATAACATTGCAAAATAAGGTGATAGTGGGTGTAGTATACACGAAAACATTTAGGAATAGGCATATGTTACAGTGCCAGTGGTAGGCCGATAACAGAAACAATAAGTATAACTGCACATAGTACCAATAAGTTGAATACATATTTTAGTTTAGATACAATGAAAGAATAGTAATGTCACAAAATACCTGAGTAAGTAACAAGATAGGTCTGAGTGATACAAAACAGAAAGATACTGTACTTCCCAAGCTGTGTTAAACGAGTGAACCATGCAGACTCTGACAAACATACTATACCTGTAATCCATTTCTAATCTGCTTTATTGCCCTCACCATACAACTCTAAAGTAGGTACTCAAATGTCTAGGTATGTAGTGACTTAGCATATCTCTGTAGCTTGAAGCCTGTTTACCAGATCCCACACTGCTCACTCTATACGGGAGGGCCCTGGAGTGCCATGAATATACTGGAACACAATCACCTTTACCAGATGAGTAAACTAGCACTGTGTTGTCTGTATATCCATGGCACTCCAACTCCTTACAGTTAGGTAGTAATAAGCAATACCTTTCAAATGGGAGGGTTAGAGTGACCAGTGTCTGAACCTGATAGGGCGGCGGTCACCAATACCTTTGCCCCAAAGCCACCTTGTGCAGTATTTCAGTGTTCCAACTATAATGTCTGGCAAAAGTGTGACTAGTAGTCCATGTTGCAGCTGCACATATTTCTTCTGTGGAGACATTATTCTTTTCTGCCCATGAGGTGGCTATTGTTCTCGTTGAGTGTGCAGTGGTGTTTTGTTCTGGTGTTTATACACCTCTTGGATTGTTCTTTTTAACCACAAGGCTATGGTAGCTTTTGCCATAGCCATTCCTTTCTTTTGGGCTTGCGTGATCATGAATAGCATCTCTGTTTTTCTGAATGGTTTAGTTCTGTCTAGGTATGTTGTGATCGCTCTCATCGTGTCCAGTGCATGGAGGTCTCTCTCTCTCTCTTACTCCTGTGTGATCTGTGTAGAACGTCAGTAGTTCTATGGTATGGTTGATGTGAAAAGCAGATGCTATTCTGGGTGTGAAGGAATGCATCATTCTGAGAATCACCCCCTTTTCAGTGATAGTGGTGAATGGTTCTCTGCAAATATAGGGCATTGAGTTCTTGTATTCTACGAACTGAATGTACTGTCACTAGGAGTGACATTTTTAATGTATCCAGTATAGCTCTATGCTGTTAATGGGGTTAAATGGGTGCTGCTCAATTAACTCATTTAGTACCAGTGTTAGGTCCCATGGAGCCATCACCGTTTTTGTTCGAGGTCTGATATTGCTTGCAGCTTTGAGGAATTGCAGAATGACCTGAAGACAGCCAGAGGTGGCGTTCCCCCACCTGACCCAGTGCTGCCCAGATTGCTGAGAATTGCATTGTCAATGATGATGGTGATAGACCTTTTCCATACCTTGATGTAGATACAGTAGTACTCTAGTACAGACACTGTCTCTTGTCGTATGTTCTTATTGTCGCACCAAGGTGCAAATATCTTCCATTGTCTGTCGTATGTTGAGGTTGTTGATTTTTCCCTGGAGAGCAACACCATGTTAATGACTGACTTGTGGTATACTATGTTCAGCAATCTCTCCCTTTCAGGAGCTAAGTTGTGAACTTCAGGTTATGAAGGTTGGGATGTGTGTCTGGTCCTTATAAGAGGATATCTGTGTGGAAAGGTAGACACCATTTGTCCATTGCCATTGCCACAACTTTGGCAAACCATGCTCTCCTTGGTCAGTAAGGAGTGATGAGTATGATTATTTTTCTGGATTGTCTTACCTTTATGAAGACCTGTAGTATTTTTTGTTGGTTTCTGTCTGTAGGCTGATACTTTTTATGTCCCCTTGCTTGGTTATGTATGCCATAGTCGCCCTGTTGTCCACTCTGATCAATGCTGGCATCTGTTCAACCTGTTTTGTGAAGGTATGTAGGGCGTTTCTAACTGCCCTCATTTCTAAGATGTTGATTGGGAGCTTGTGCTCTGATTTTGTTCATTTTCCATGGGCTTTTCTGAGTTCTGTAGATGATCCCCATCCCCACAGGCTGTTGTCGGTATCTATGATCATCTCATCTATCCTGAATATACCCCCCCTCCTGCTTCATATCATGTCCCATTGTTCTTGAGCACTTTTTTTCCTGAATAATAATACCCTCCTGTACCTTATTTACACCATTTAGGTATTTATAAGTCTCTAACATATCCCCCCTCCTCTATTCCAGGGTGTACATATTGAGTTCCCTCAGTCTCTCCTCATAGGTCTTCTGATGTAGAATCCGCATCATTTTAGTTGCCTTCCTCTGGACTGCCTCCATTCTGTCTATGTCCTTTTGTAGATGTGGCCTCCAGAACTGTACACAGGATTCCAGATAAGGTCTCACCAGTGACCTATACAGAGGTACAGTAACACCACCTTCCTTCTTCTGCTAGTGAGCCTTCTCCCTATGCAATACAGCATCCCACTAGCCTTCCCTACTGCCTTGTCATACTGTCTGGCTACCTTTAGGTCACTGAAGATAATTACACCTACAGTGGGTCTCCCTCCCCTGCTTGGTTGCTGTGAATAACACTCTCCCCATGTTGTATTCTGTCCCTGGATTTCTGTACCCCAAGTGCACTATTTTGCACTTTTTCACATTGAAACACAATTGCCATATCCTTGACCACTCCTCGAGTTTTCTCAAGTCTCTGTTCATCCTTTCTACCACCCCCCTGGAGTGTCCACCCTAATGCAGATAGTAGAAACATAGAATTAATAGAGTTTGTGTGCCAGGGTCACCATATTCTCTATTCTTTTCTTGGATGGCCTCACCTTTCCCTGTAACCTGTTGATCTCTGCTCCCAGGTGTTCGATTATCTGTGTATATTGGTTGGAGATTTACTGCCTGTCTGTCATTCATCCATGCACTGTCAGTGTTTTAATATTTATCTCTGTGTCCCTTAATGAAGGTTTTTGGGACCTTGTCCGAATGAACTAGTCCAGGTATGGGATGATGTGGACTGCTTGCTCTCTTAAGCTTGCTGCCACTGCTGTTGAGATTTTTGGAACACCCTTAGTGCTGAGGCTGGTCCAAATGGTAGAGCTTGATGCTGAAAGTGTTGGCCTAGCACATTGAATCTTAGGTACTTGAAGTGTGACAGTCTTATTGGGATGTGTGGGTACGTTTTCCTGAGGTCTCTGGCAGTGAGAAAATCTCCTTGTCTGACTGATTTTATTGTTGAGCATATTGTCTCCATTTTGAACGTTTGGACTGGGATGAACTTGCTCACGAATTTGAGGTCCAGTGTAGGCTGAAGGTCTCCCATTTTCTTTGGGACTAAAAAGAAGATTGAGTAGATTCCTCTTCCTCTTTCTTTCCCTGGTAGCAGTTGTGTGGCCGGATTCCTTATTAGTATGTCTATTATCTTGTTTATGTGTATTGTAGTCACTTTTTTCTTTGTTATAGGTGATATTACCGGTCTTTCCCTGACTAATTTTGTCTTTGAATTCACTAGCATAGCCTTCCCGTGTTACTTCTTGCACCCACTTGATTTTTGTCATGTTGAACCAGTTTGACTTGAACAATGCCAGTCTTTCCCCCCACAGGGAGGTATTGGTTGGAGGGTGGGTGCAGTAGTGTTTGCATCTTTGTCTTCTAGTTGTAGTCATTTTTGTGATTGTTGAATTTTCCTCTGTTGCCGAAGAATCTGCCCCTGGACATGGTTCCTCTGCTTTTGAAACTGTTGTTATTGTTGATCAAATAAGATGATCTGTTACTACAGCTGATTCTGCCTCAAAAACAACTGCCGCTCCTGTTTTGTTGTTGTGGTCTGTCGCCCCGAAGGCGACTGCGAAAAGATGGCAAATACAAAGATTTGTCCTAGACTTTGGCTAGGTCCATGCCTTGGTCTCTTTACTTGAGAAACTTTTCAAGACCTTCTCCAAAGATGTGTCTTCCTTTAAAAAGTATTCTTTGAAGCACTGCTTTGGAGTCATTATCCAATTCCCAGAACTTTAGCCGTAGTGACCTACTGGCTGTGTTGGCCAGTGCCACTGTTCTGGTGTTTATTTTCAGTGCATCTACTGCCATGTCTCCCACATATTTGGCTGTTTGCAGAGAGTCAGCCAGAACAGCTACCCGTGTCTTCAGTGTGAGGCCTTTGATGAGGGTCTTTAGCCATCTTAACTAGCTTTGGCTTCATAAATAGCTGTTATGTTTGCTCTTGTCACTAGTCTAACAATTTCAAACATATTTTAAGCATCTCCTTCATTTTCTTATTGGTTGGATGTTTTAGAACTACTGGTCCCTCCACTGGTAGTATGATCTTACTTACTGCAGCTATCTGGGGATCGACTGTGGCAGATGTGCACCATAGTTTCCGTCTGTCTTCCGGTATGGGGTACATTTTGTCCAGAGATCATCCCCCAGGGATACAGGCTGGATCCAGTGCCTCTCATCCCTTTTAAATGTCATCATTGATGGCAGAACAGATTGGGAAGTTGTCCTCATGCTTTTGTTTTTGTTGAACCAATGGATCCAGTTTGCTGGGTAGGTAGATTGAACCTCATGGTGGATTTACTGGATCTTATAAGTCCAGGGAGCAGATCGAACATATATTTGCTGTTAGCGATGGTTCCTCAGAAACCATCGGTTCATCCTCTCCATCTGACCCATGATTAGACATTCCATATAGGTTCTAATTCTCGTCTCTGTCTAGGTTAGGCCCTTCTGGGTTGTTTGGGGCATCTGGCGCTTGAGTTACACTGTTACTTGACCTCCTATTGGTCTCAGATGTTGGTGTGTCATTGCTCATTCCCCCTGTTGTTGTTTTGATCATTACTGGGCCCAGTGGTCTGAAGTTTGTCATAACCTCCAGATGCTTCATCACCTTCAGCATGAAATTGTGCTGGTTTTCTATCTTCACTGTGGCCGCCTTCTGTGACTGAAGCATGAAATTGGTGAGGTCGAACTTCCACTCCATCCTATTGTTAGACCTGTTATTGACTGCAGATACCTCCATTGAGGAAGCCTTAGGTGGTGTGTGTTGAATAAATACAATGCTTCCATGCTACAGCCTCTTGATAAATGCCTGGCATCATAGTGACTGCTTATATATCTGTTTGTTATACCCAGTGTATAAAATATTACTTCATTGTATAGATGGGGCACATCTAGTGCTCAGCAAGGGAGTCACGATGAACATGAGCCACAAAAAAGGCTGTCTGTGCCTAGGGTATAGTCCCCATGACCTCCCCTGGTCTACTTAAGAGGCTTCTTAAAATGTCTGCTGAACATGGGATTGTCAAAATGGCCACCATGCTGGTCTGTCAACTCTAATATGGTAGCTGTGAGCCACACAGGCATGGTTGAGATGTACAGCCCCCAAGATTGCTGCTGATCAAGTGCATGTGCATATTGGATGAAGATATTACACCAACCTGTTTACCCATTGCACATGTGTGATGTGCTAGTAGAAGTTCAGCCATGTGGACATGCACTGTTGAGGGCGTGTGTTCACTCCATAAGGAGAAAAGGGAGAGTAGGAGAGCATGCATGTCTGCATGGTTACATCATATGGCTGATGTCATGGGGGAGCATCGGGAATAAGGAGTTGGTTGGGAGCAAGCAAATGGCATCAGAAGTGTCCTAGACCAGGATTGACTGTGGCTTCAGCCATAGTGGTGGTACTTGTTCCAGAATTGTTCTCACTCCCTTTGAAAGCATTTTTGGTGCTTTCAGCCAGCACTTCTCCCAGAGGGTGGTATCTACCTGTGGAACTAATATATGAAACACACTGGACACACAGCCCGAACTTGTACTCTGCTCTGAGTTTCCCCTGGCTCGGCTCCCTTGCCAGCCACTTGGATTACCTTCCTTCCATGGCTTGGCTATCATGTCAGCCCTTTGGACACATTCCATATAGCATGGAAACATTTACTGGTGGCCCTCTAAACCACGTATGAGCAATTTTGGCTCCATCAGGGCATCTTCCTCATCAATCCCACGTCTGGGTACTTTCCTCAGGCACTGGCCAAGTACCCGAGAGAAAGCAACAGGTGTCCCAAAGCAAACCCATAGAGGTGAATTTGGTTACTACTGATGGGTGGGGTCTCCCACCTCTCGCTCCCATAATTCATACCTGGCCATTTTTCTGGACTGTAACACCTCATCCTTGAAAACATTTTGCTGTGTAGATTCTCTTTAAATGTATTCACATTCAATCTACTGTCTTTACATCCCATTTGTGCTGAACTTGAACATACTTAATAAGTGGCTGTGTCCATTACTCTAGACCCCCCACAGAGTTAAGCAGTCCAATCCCCACATCTTCCAAACTGTACTTGGCTGTCTTTTCCTGACCCCACAGTAACAGTCACTTTAGTTTCATCTTGTTTCAGGTGAAAACACATTGGCCCTTTAGCAGAGCAACTCACCCCTTGGTTGCAGGTGCCCCACGGGCATTTTCTCCTCAAAGAACTCTTGTCCAGAGCTTCTGGTGCCTCAGCACGAACTTAAACAGGCAGCTTCTTTTTCCCTAGCCGGACCAGGGGAGTTGCCCCTGGAAGCAGGCTGATTCCTTCCCCCCATCCCCGCAGGGATGGGGCCCTGAACCACTGAAAGCGGTGTCTACCACTTCAGTGGGCTCTTTTTGTATTCCTCTTCAGAACACACACCTCTACAAAAAAAATAGCTTTTTGACAGAGCTTAGGACTCTGAGGGCCTGCTTACAGCAGAGCACCTCCTTCCTCTACTACAGACTGCAACAGACTGACTTCAAATTTCCCAACGTTCTACTGTAACCTCCAACTGCAACATTCCAGTGTGGCTTATGCAGCTGTGACAGTTCTAAAATGATGTCATCCCTCAGTCTCAGCTGAGACTGAGAACAGAGTGAGACAGTGTGAAATCCATTTAACTGGAGTTTCACAAGCTGCCTTCTCTGCCTACCACAAGGTCTAACTGGGATTCTTGTAACCCCGGGTAATGAGGGTTACATAAAGTATTAAAAAAAATATTTAAAAAATTGCATATCGAGTATGGACACTACACCAGCACCCTCCATTGTAAAATTCTGGATCCACCACTGCATAATACCCCTGAAGCAGCAAAAATATCTGATATTTAATAAATAATCTTGATATTACCACACAACAAAGAGTGCCATCCAACATGGAAGGCAGACACATCTCAGCCTACATAGTTACAGTATTTTCCCTTTGGAACTGACCTCTCTTTATGCATTGCCTTACCTAATTATTAGTAAGCAAGCTCTACCCTTTGTTAGACACTATAACAAGTCACAAACATGTCCCCATAAAAGTACATTCTCTTTATGCTTCCTACTTTTCACCATTCCTGGACTCTCTCCAGTGAGGCCATGCGATCTCCTACATTCTCCCGTCCTGTCTGAAGTCTGCTGTCCTTCTGGTTGGGAAAGGCCTTGCCACCCAGACCACTCAACCCCCTGGTTCTGAGTCCTGCAGGGTGGGACCACCAACTTCTTTCTGGCATTCTGTCTACAATCTGATAGAGTGGCCAAACAACCAGCCACCAGAAGAGACTAGAGACCCAACGGTGGGCGTGGGTGCGGAGACCCGGGACCCACCTTTGCCTACCAGGGATAGGGCACTTTTCTTCTTTTTCTCCCCACAGAACATGGCATGCAGTGGCACCCTGCATGATGCTTCCACTGGAGTCTGCTGACATCCTGCCCCCCTTCTGCGGCCCGACATCTTGCATCACCCCTGGTTTCCACCTGTGGCAGCTGTTGCACCGGGTGCCCCCAGCAACCCACCACGGGAGAGGAGAGGAGAGCAGTCCTCCAGCCATTCAGTCCTCTCCCTCCCCTGCCAACCCCCCAATGGCCCAGGTCCATTTCCAAGTCTGGGTCGCTGGTGTGGCGTGAGGTGTGGCATCTAGCGCCTCAACCCTCAGTGCCACAGGGCCGGCCTATGAAATTTTAATTTCAAATCAATATGTTTTACTTTTCAGAATATTAGATTATCCCCTTTGTGAGAAAGGGGCTATGCCAACTGAACTTTGAACTTCAGAATTTTAGAACTGTTTGCCTGAAACACCCTCTTTTTTTTTTTCCATTAAGCTTTTTGTCCTCTGTCTGCCCAGGTGGGGCTTATTGATCCTGTCTCTACCCCTTTTTGCTTGCTGACCTGCCTCAACCAAGATGGGTCCCTTTGACCCCCAAAGATTGCCCCCCATGGTGGGGTCAGGTGGGGGAGGACTGTCTTCCCCTCACCCAGAGACTCACAACCAGTTGCTGAGTCCCAGCCATGCAGCAGCATGGAGCAGAGAGCTGACAGGTGGGACCTCATGGAGGCCGGGCAGTCCCTTTTCCTGTTTTCTCCCTTGTCCCGGACCTGCAGCAGAATGGATGGTGCATGCACGTGGAGGCACGCATGTGCTCCAGAACTGCAGTTCCTTCCATCTACCCTGATCTCAGTCTGTCTCGCAGCATTGGCACTTCCATCAGGCCTCCACCTAGTGACAGCCAAGAGCTGGGACAACACACCACCCCATTTCGGGAGAGGAGAGGAGAGCTACCAAGTGGCCGCTCGATCCTCTCCCAGCCTTCCCATCCACCGACCCCCAGCAACCCGAGCTCGTTCCTGAATTTTGGTCACCGGTGTGGTGAGAGATAAGATGCCACAGTGCCTCAGCTCTCTGTGCCACTAGGCCTGCAGACACCCTCTTATGATTAGAAAAATACCTGGAATGTTTGGAAATAAACAACCCTGAATGGCTAAAAATTATGTCATGATTTATAAGAGACATTATACCAAGTTACAAACACATCCACAACATATTTACAAGAGAGAATCATTTGTTTGTTTGTTTTATTTGTTTATACTGGTGGGACCATGGGCCAAAGACCCGTTTTCATGGTCGACCAGTTTCACATAAACGTACAATTAAACAAATATACAAAAATACAAAATACAAAAATGCTACTCACAAATCTCAGAACACCAATAATATACAGTACATTACAAGAATATCAAGTAAATGATTTGCATTTGTAACCCCCTGTTACCTGGGGTTACTAGAATCCCAGTAAGACCTAGTGGTAGGCAGGGAAGGCAACTTGTGAAACTCCAGTTAAATGGATTTCACACTGTCTCACTCTGTTCTCAGTCTCAGCTGAGACTGAGGGATGACATCACCATAGAACTATCGCAGCTGCATGAGCCACATTGGAATCTGCAGAAGGGAGTTAGATTAGAATGTTGGGAATTTTGAACAGTCAGTCAATAGTCTGCAGTTGGAGATTGGTGTGAGAGGAGCACAGCAGTTCTGTACATAGGCTTTTGGAGCCTCAGCTGTAAAATAGAGCTACATTTAGGGAAAGGTGTGTGTTTCTGCTTAAAGAGGGACACAGTAAGCTGTTATTTAAAATGGTGGAGACCGCTGATATGGGTCTCTGTGCCCCATCCCTCAGGGGATGGGGCAGGAAGGTTTGCTGCTATTCCAGGGCAACCCCCTAGCTACTGCTAGAGAAGAAGCTGCCTTATTTTTCCCAAGAGTGTGGGGTACAAGAAGAATTCAAGATTCGCTTGTGAGGCACCTGCAACCAAAGGGTGAGTTCTGCTCCTTCTAAAGGGCCCATGTTTCATCCTGAACTGTGTTAAAGTGGGGATTGGACTGCTGAAGTAGTGGGAGGCCTAGAGTAATAGGCTTAGCCAAAAGTAAAAGTATGTTCAAGTCCAGCACAAGGGGAAAGTCAAGACATGTAGAGGAGATGTGATATACGTCTACCCAGTAATCTACATTGCCAAACTTTCAAAAAGAGTTGTTTAAGTGTCCAGAGAAATGGCCGGGTATGGATTGTGGGAGCTGGAGGTGGGAGACCCCCAATCTTTAGTAACCAGGTCCACCTCTACGGATTTGCTCTGTGGATTTCTACTTTGCCTCATGCACTTGGCCAGTGATGAGGGAAGTACCCAGACGTGGGATTGGAAGGAAAATTTCCCTTAAGGAGTCGAAGGCTCTGAGGTGGTTTGGGGAGCCACCAACAGGAAAACTGGTTCATTCCCATATGGACCGCGGATCAAGTGGGTAACAGATAGTTAAAGAGGTGAGGAAGAACATACAGTAAAGTTTTTTTGGCCCCTAGAGGTCTTCATCCTAGGTATTTCAAAATAAGTGGAATCAGCAGACCTTGTGCAAACAGAACAGAAATGTCTCTTAAAGAGAGTATCAGCAACCTCAGGAGCCCCGTTTAACGTTATTTTCTTTGCCAACATGCTTAATTAAAATTTAAAGTGCCGGTCTAATGGCAAAAACCTGCAATTTAAAGCGCAGGTCTAATTGCAAAAAAAACTGCATCCCTCAATAGTAGGCAATGATGTGTCCTGGCTGGAAGTTGTGTGGAAAAATCTAGAAATTTAATTTAGAAGAATTTTAACTTTATTAATCCATCCCCTGCAGCAAAACAAATAATGAGACCATAATCAATAATAGGAATGAGGAAGTTTTGGGCACGTGTTCTTCTGGTAGATGGGGCTAAGAGAGGATTAAGTCTATATAAAGCCCATAATCTCTGATGAGTAGCTTTAACCAAATTAGAGATGAGTGGTTCAAACATCATGCCCTCTTCTGTTAAGAGTCCCAAATATTTAAATTGTTGAACTTGTTCAATAATATTTCCCTGCACTGTATGTAATAATAACTCAGTAACTGTCCCTATTCGTTTTATTGCTTTTTGAAAAATCATGGACTTAGTTTTCTTTTCATTCAGAACCAGTCTGTGTTCCATAAACTAGTTATGAGCTGCCTGAAAATCAACTGTCAGATCTTTATGAACTGTGTTAATGGATTGTACAGATTAATACATTTGAAAAAGTGCATACAATCTTAGTAAAACGATATTAGCCATTGATCTGAGTGAGCCAGTCAATGTCTTACTGCCCTTTCTGATATTTTAGTTTCAAGGCAGCCTCTTGAGTCAAAGTGCACAAAGTGTATAGCTTCCCCACTGCTTTTCAAAAAAACTGAAATCTATTATTAAGACCAGTGATTAGTTTCTCAAACTTTCAATCTGACAATAATTCCTGGTGCCACTCCTTGTGTGTTATGTGCTCCTGGTTCATTCAGTTTCACAGAACCAGTTGGTTTGGCATAAGCTGAGCTATGAGCTATATGGAATCTCTGTTCCCTCACACAGACCTAGAAATAATAACCAAAAATACAAATGTGTGGTACAAATAATTCTTTCAGTCCCAATAAAGGGCCAAGTTTGAGCTTGATTGAGTTCCATCGGGGGCAGGGCGCATTCCTAGAATATACAGAGGTGTTCCTCGGGGTTTGCCACATCTAGTGCATAATTTGTGATTGAGTCTACCCATTTTATAAAACTTTACTGGTGTACAAGATAGGTTGTTCAAAATGTTGAATTGCATGAAGTGTAGCTGATCATTCCTGACAGACACGTAAACATCTTGTTGTACCTTTTCCCATTCTGTGTTTACCCCTGGGAAAATTGACTACAGTTTCCATCCAGCTTGAGTGGGCATTTTTTACAAATTAGACTATGTGGTTGGGAAATAGTGTGGTTGCTATGGGCAGTTTGTACCAGGCACTGGACCACCAGACCACGGTTCCATGTCCAAGGAGAGGCGCACAGATGGCTTTTGAGTGCATAGGTGGACTGTAGGTAACAGAAGCTGGATCTGTTATCTAGCTGGTGTCTAGTCTTAAATACATGCAGTGAGGTCAGTCAATTGTGGAGGATGAAGTTGTCAACTGATGGTAAACTGATGCCCCTCTAATCAGAAAAATTAAGGTTATGTAAGAGGGCCTGGGATGTGCCTTTCTGTGGGTGCTTTTTACACACCAAGCAAGCGCTAGCAAGTACAAGGGAAAACAGCTCCGTGCTTGAGAAAATAGCTTAACTGTGCATTTTTGTACTAACTATGATTTCTGTTGCACAAGGGAAGGAGGGTAGGGATTGGAGGCCGGACTGAGTTACAGCAGACCAGTTGGGGCATTCCAGGAAGCTTGGGCAGAATTAAAAGCGGCTCTGTAGTTGTTTTTCAGTGCACTTTTTCACATGGAGCGCTCGCTAGTAAGTGTGACACTTGGACAGCTGGTTCTGATTGCTCTATGATTTTGTAATATAAAAATGTGTTATTGAGTGTCTCTCATGAGACATCCTGTGCCCCTGGGATGACCCTCCCCCAGGTTTCAGTTCAAAGGACAGGATATGTTAAACAGCATATCTCTGTAATGTGATTAACTTCCAAGAACTCTCAGTTTATAGCCTTGTTCAGGATCTGTATGCTTGATGCCAGGAACTAAAATATCCATTTTATGACGTCCTCAGGAAGGGCAGTTAATTTCAGCTGGTGCTGAAAAACTATGTTGCAGCTAGGTGAGAAAACTGCAGAGTTGTAAAACTTCTTTGATGTCTTTGAAAAAAGCAGGAAAAGACTCAAGATCAAAGGGTCATATGGGGAAACAGGTTTTTGCTGATGTCACCTTATTTAATATACCCCCTGAGTGATGGGACATCCTATGTGTATTAATTTTTATATTTTACAGGGAGGAGCTAGGTGACATCATGGAAGGGGCAGGTTTAGAGACAGTTTAACTATATTCTGTATTTCCACTTAGACACATTTCTATTGGACTCTGAAACAACAACATCTACTTTAAGCACTGTTTTAGAAGGTAATACATTAGATAGACAAGTCTAATTGTATTATGGTGGTAGGAGTTTGCACTTTTTCCTTGTTTTCTTTTAAGTGATTGTATGCTTTGTGATATGTGGTTCTGTGTGTACATTTTACCTATTTGTATCCATTTTCTAAGTAAACATCTTATATTGAAAAAGACTGCCTGGTGCCTTTGAAGTTCTTTCTTTTGCATGTGAATTTCAGATGGTTAAGGCTTACTAAACTGTTCATAAGCTTAATGGTATACCAAATTGGGAAAAGGTAAGAATTTATCTAAGGTCTTTCATAGGGTTCTTAAGGGTTAATTTTGTATACCTGGTTAGGTGCCCGTAGGCGAAAGAGATCTTGCATTCCCCAAAGAGCAGATTATCTGAGCCTGTACATTTGGGTATGCTAGCAAGAGGTTCACAGTTTGAATCCCTCCAGAACTTGAGACCAAAGGTGATTCAGACCCACAAAACAGACAGGAGGGTTACCCTGTTCACAATACCGCACTCGGAGGTTGGCACTGTGGGAGCAGAGAGCCTGATCTGCTGAGTGGGGTTGTGACAGTAAGTACAGGGGGAAACAACTATGTGCTTGGGAAAACAGCTTAACCGTGATTTTTTTTTCTTGTACAAACTGCTTTGTGTTTCAGCAAGGGCAGGGAAGGAAGGTCAGGGGGGTGGGAGGTGAGACTGAGTTACAGCGGAGGTGCCAAGACAAACACTGACCTATTGGGACATCCCAGAAAGCTTGACTAGGTTACATATTTAAGCCACTCCTAATGTGCCCCATTCACATTCATGTTCCAGAGAATGAATGGAACAGGACTGAGGTCTCAGCATCAGCAGGCATCTGCAGGTGACAGCAGGCACACAGGGAACTCTGCCAGTCCACCATTGTGTATTGTATCACAGTGTCAGTGGCTCAGAAGGTTGCACACTCACCTCTGAGGCTGGAAGATCGAAAGGTTGTGGGTTCTAGTCCCACACCAGGCACTTGGGGTAAATCCCAATACTGACAGTATAGTGCATCATGAGGGGGATGCTGCACTCCTGATGTGCTGTCTTTCGGATGAGATATTAAACGGAGGTCCCATCTGCCTGTTCAGGTGGATGTTAAAGATCCCATGGCACTTCTCAAAAAGAGTAGAGGAATTTTTTATTAAGAGTACATTACAGTAATCATAGAAGAACAATAAAATCAATAATAAGAGAAAACAGGATTACACCCTAAAATTAAACAACACTAACAAAAGACGAGAAATAAAATAAAGACAACACAAGCCCCACATTACACCTAACCCCCAAATCGTCACCATAACCTCTGTAAACGTACACATATCCCAAAACTAAACCTCATGTGTTATATATCCCAAATCCCCCATCATTACTTCCATATTCTCATTTTCTTCTCTAAAACGGTTTCCCATATCAACCACCCCCATGGCTTTCTCTTATCTCTTTCTTACCTAGCTTAATAATTACGTTGTCTTACAGGAGTAGTTGATTTTCACTTATTCACCATTAACACGTTCTAATAGGCTGCAGCTTCTTGTAAGTCACTTTCCCTGTCCCTCCATTGTATCCCTTAATTTCACTCTCAACTTCTGTCCTTCACACCATTTCCTCTGTTTCCCATCATTACTCTAAGATCTGCTGACATCCCTGCCACAGTTTTTTCAACTGATCCCGTGATACATTCTGTGAGTCTCTTCTATAAACCTCTCTCATCGCTGCTTCCCACATTCTACCTACTGCAACATATGGCATTCTTTGTTGCTGTAAAACATAAATGCTCCTTGCTTGCCACAGATAAAATTTCATACAAGCAGTTATTACTCCCAGTGTACTTTCATCATACCCCCGCAGTCTGCCTATGTACTCCCCTAACACCAATTGTTGATATGTCAACCTCTGTAACCTGGGTAAGTGCTATCTATTGCCCAAATATTTCCACAGTTCTATGGTATATGTACATTCTAGCATAAAATGCATTATTGTTTCTTCTTGGTCTTGACATTCCAAATAGGGGCATTTTCCTTCTGCAATAGTTTTTTTTTTCTATTATATTTTTATGCTCGCTGGAGCCCTGGCAGGTGGCTATGGCCCTCCTTTAGAGGGACTCACTCTTATGGTCCACATGTCCTCGTGCTTGCTGACCCCCATATGTTCCCCTGCAGCTTACCCCCCACAGCGGGGCCAGGGAGGAGGGTGCCAGCTTTTCTCTTCCCCCAGAGCATAACCCAGAAGCCAGGGGTGGCCCTCGGGGACACGACAGGCCATCATGGAGCCTGCTAGCTCATTGTTTCACTGTTTTTCTCCTGCCTCGCCTCCCCTACTGATGTGAAGACATTGGTTTGTGCCTCCCGACCTGTACTGCCCTCTGGCCATCACCAGGGGACAGTCAACGAGTGGGACAACAAATCCTCCCTCCCTGAGGGAGAAGAGCAGTCCTTCAGATGCTCGATCCTCTCTCGCCCCTGCTGACTCCCAGCAGTCTGGGCTTGTTCCCGAAACCTGGTCGCCGGGGTGGCACGAGGTGTAGCGACCAGCGCCTCAACCTCTAGCACCACCGGGATGGCTGCAATAGGTTTATGCTTCTGGTTTCCCTTCACATTGACTCTCCCATAAGTGCTCAGCCAAAAGTTATCCCACATTCTCTCTGGGATTCTCACATTATTTAGTTGTGCTAATGCCCATTTCTGTTTAACTGTAGTGCAAAATCATCTTCCTTTTGCAAAAACAAAATGCACACATCATCTGCATATGTTGATTTTTTTTTTTTGAATATTCTGTTTATTAAAAGTTTTCTGACACAAAAACTTATACATACTACATACAACAAAAGACATGTACAGATACAAACACACACAAATCCCGGTTATACCCTTAATACATCACACGTATTCCATTTACTAAGGTGCAGTCGAGTGTGCAGCATTACCCCTGTGTCTTCTATGTATTCGAGTCTCCCCGGATGACCGCACATTATGTATGCAGTGCAGAGCAATCATCCGACCCACTACTATTCATATTATACTGGAAGGTCAGGGCCAAAAATACCTACTGAACCATAGTTTAAAAGTTGATTTTTCCCCTTAGTCACCCCTCAGAGGGGTGTTCCCCTATACCTGTCCAACACCCTGGGGCCTAGATATTCAACCCCGTACGGAGCACTAGATTTTCGGACAAACTCAAGGTCACCATAAAGGGGGCCCAGTCCCTCAAGAACACCTCCTCCCTATCTCTGACTATCCATGTGAGCCTCTCCAAGCCAATGTGCGTATAACCAACTTTCAGCCAGTCAGCGTGAGTGCCATTTCCAGTAACCCAGGTATTCTGAATGCAGTGTCTAGCCAGCACAAATGACACCCTTGCCCATCTAGGCAATAATTGCCACTCTTTTTCCCCCTTCTATTCTTTCCACCCCAAATAGACAGATTAAAGGGTCATGGGCCAATCGACCCCCCATCCCCTTGTTTACCTCCTGGACCACACTCCCCCAATACCTTACCAAAACCAGGCATGTCCAGAAGCAATGGAAAAAGGTGCCTAAGCCTCTACCGCACCTTCTACAATTCGGCGAAACAGCAGGATGCGCCCAATGCACTGCCACTGGGGGCCAATAAATTCTATGCAAAAACTTATAGAAGGCCTCCTTAAATTTAGTGCATATCATAATTCCCTCCGGCATACCTAGTACTAAGTCCCAGTTCCCCTCCGATATCTGCAACCCTAGATCCCTTTCCCAAAGGGCCTTTGTGGGGCCCATCAGGTCTGGTAGGCTCTGCTTATCTTGTTTGGCTATTTTCCCAACAAACCCTTTTGTGTCTTTCCTAGCCTGACATACCATCAGCTCTATTCTATTTGGATGCAGCCTACCCCTTCCCCCCCCATGCTAAGTCATCCTACATATGCTTTCAGCTGCAGATACCGAAAAAGATGAGAGGCTCCCAACCTTATCTCTCACCTGACCTTATTAAAGTCACTCAGCTCCCCTTTCTCCAGCAGTATCCCTACACACACCACCCCTCCTTTTTCCCATGCTAGGAACCCCCTATCTTCCATCCCAGGGACAAAGAAGGGGTTCCTCACAATTGGAAATAGGACGGTCTCCCTCTGGGGCACCCCCTTCCACCACCATAAATGGTGCCAGGCCTCCAACGTCTTCCAGACTAGTGGGTTTCCGCTACCCAGGTCCCTGTATGATCGCAGCCCCCTACTATGAAGGTATGCTGTGAGCCTCCCAGGGGTCCCCTCTTGTTCCAGCCCTATCCAGCTAGTCACCTCAGGCCTGTGGACCCAATCTGCTACGCCCCAGAGTTGCACTGCCCTGTAGTATGCACCCAAGTCCGGGAAGCTGAGCCCTCCCCTATTTCTATCTGCCTTAAGCCTTGCTAAGCTTATTCTGGGCTTTTTCCCCTGCCAGATGAAGTCCATGAACCCTTTCTCTAGCCGTTTCACATCCCTCTGCATAAGCCTCATCTGCAGCATTTGCATGGGGTACAAGATGCAGGGGATAATACTCATTTTTAATGAGATTTATTCTCCCAATCCAAGATACTGGTAATTGCATCCATCTCTTCAGGTCTGCCAACACCAAATTTATCAAGGGATGGTAATTCAGCTTATACAGCTCTTCCCACCTCCGTCCAATACGTACCCCAAGATATTTAAAATCCGACCTGACAACCCTGAATCCCCTCTGCCGTACCTCTGGGCCGACTTCTGGGAACCCCATAGCTTCAGATTTCCTAACATTAATCTTATACCCAGAGAAACCTGCAAAATTTTCAATAATATCCATTAGGCATCCCATAGAGCCACTCATATCCCCTAAAAATAATAGCATATCATCAGCATAAAGCTCCACCTTATGCACTCTTCCCTCCTCGTCACCCACTCCCACCACGCCCTCATGTTGGCGTATTGCTGACGCTAGTGGTTCAATTGCCAGGGCAAATAGCAGAGGGGACAGAGGACATCCCTGCCTCATCCCCCTACCCAGCTCGAACTTCGCAGACAGGTACCCATTCACCGGCACTTGCGCACTCGGCTTTTGGTACATGGCCCTGACCCACCCTATGAATGGGTCCCCCAGACCAAACCGGGTCATCACCTTGAATAGGTATCCCCATTCTACCCTGTGGAACGCTTTTTCAGCGTCCAATGAGATCATCCCATCTTGGCTCCAGCCAGTCCAGCCCGCCATGCGATGTTTAACAACCTACGAACATTGTGGTAAGACTGATGCCCCTTGATAAACCAGGTCTGATCTGGGTGAACCACCTCCGGCAAGATGTTCTCTAAATGAGTGGCAAGGACTTTGGCTAAGATTTTCATATCAACATTGAGAAGGGAGATTGGTCGATAGGACGAACATTCAAGCTCATCCTGACCTCCTTTATGTATTAAGCAAATATTAGCCTCATAGCATGAGTCAGGCAGTACCGGGACCTGCCTATCCTCCCCTCTCTCAAATACCCTCCTCAGCACATCTGCCATTTGCCCCCCCAGGATCCTGTAGTACTCGATGGGAAATCCATCGGGCCCACAGGCCTTTCCCTCCTGTAACTTCTGTATGGCACTCAGGATTTCCATTCTTGAAATGGGCTGACTCAGCACCTCCCTCTGCTTGTCTGTGATCCTCAGCAAAGGTATCCCTCTCAAAAACTCCTGGATACACTCCTCCTGCCCTACGTGCTCTGCCCTATATAACTTTTCATAAAAACTCCCGAAACGCTCTGCTATGGCCTTTGAACTTGTAATGACTTGCCCCTCCTCTCCCTTAATCTGCAGGATCCAAGTTGGGCATCTGCCCCCCTTCATCAGCCTCACTAACATGGGCCCGGGCCTATTCCCCCACTCGAAAACCCTCCTCTGGCAGAAGAACCAAGCCTTCCCTGCTTCTTCCCTTAAGAGAGAATTAAGGGCTTCCCTCGCCATTGCCAACATCTTGGGGGCTTCTCCCCTTTCTCCTCCTCCTACCCACTTCTCCAACTCTTTCACTTGCCTTTCTAATTCTTCCCTTTTACCCCTTTTCTGTTTTTTAATTTTGGCCACATAGGCTATTATAGCCCCCCGCATATAGGTCTTACCCACCTCCCAAAAAGTGGCACTGGAAACCTCTCCCATATCATTCATCTCTTCATAAAGCTTCCATTGTTCTGTCAAGTATTCCCTGAATACTTGGTCCTTAGCTAAATATATAGGAAATCTCCAAGTTGAAGACCTGCTCTCAACCCCTCCCCCTGTGATTCTCAGCACCACCACCATAGCATGATCCGAGATGAAAATGGGGCTGTGACTTATCTCCTTTATCCTTCCCACCCAACTTCATACAGAAAAAAATAATCCAACCGAGACCAAGTCTTATGGGGGTTAGAATAAAATGTATACTCCCGCCTGATGGGGTTAACCGCCCTCCAACCATCCACCATGTCTAAATCTGCGATTCCAATTTGCTACTGACCCATAGCCTCCGTCGCCCGCCCCTTACCCGCAGAATGATCCACTTTCACGTCCATTGTCCAATTAAAATCCCCTCCCATAATGAGCCCCGGAAATTGCTCTCTGACAAGCAGGCCCAGCAAAGAGGAATAAAAAACCGGGTCATACACTGCCGGTGCGTAGACACAACCAAAAGTAAGTGTCTCCCCTTGCCATACTCCAGTGACAAAAATGTATCTGTCCTCCTTAGGGTCTCTCACTACTCTTTTCACCTCGAAGAGCAAGTTCTTATGTAGGAATATCGCTACCCCTCTTTTATGCGAGGAATAAGAGGCCGCTAAACATTTCCCCACCCAATTCCGCACCAGTTTGGCATGCTCCAAATCTGTCAGGTGCGTCTCTTGCAGCAATGCCACTTGTGCCCCCTTTCGTCTAAGCGCGGTTAGGAGTGCGGTCCTCTTCACTGGGCTCGATATACCTTTTACATTCCAAGATATGATGTTTAAGTTTGCTAGGTCACCCATCCCATCCTATAAAGCTTTCCACTTTTAGGGGACCTTTTCACTTGACATTGCATTACACACATCCGACCTGTCATAGAACTTACAGGTACACTCATACACTTTCTTTGATTTCTGCACACTCGACTACCACAATTGAGATACAACCAGGTGGCTACACTACAAACAAAAACAATAAGAAATCTATCTAATCTAAAATTTATAACTAATCCCCCAGACCCCCTCACTCCCCCCTCCTCCTCCCCCTCCCCTCCCTTTGTAAACTCTCCTCTTCCACCTTCCCCCACTACACTAATTGCTAACATAGCACAAGTGTAGATTTAAAGACGAGAAAAAACAAGCACTCAACACTTCTCCTCCATAACCGAGATGCGCATACCGTCGCCCCCACCAGCAGCCAGATTCCTCCTTCCGGAACTATCCCACCCCTTGAGTCCCCAACAATCTCCATCTCGAGTCCGAGCAGTATCCTACTATCTCAGCTCTTATCTCGAGAGTTCCCCCCCTAGACGCACCCCCTCTCTCAATCTACATCTGCATCTCATCCAACTGCCTCACCCTTTATCTCCTATTCACCCTGGCCCTTCCTCTTTGCGCCTCCTCCCAACCTGTCATATCCCACTTCCATTCCAGTTACCCATTTATTGTCAAAGCGCCCCCCCCACGGGTTCCCCTCCCTTGGGCAGGCTCGACAGCTCCTCAATGCCACCCTTATCCCCATCCCAGCACCAATCAGGTCTCAGCCTACTCCCCCTTCCCCTACTACTAACCTTCCCAACGGAGTGGTACCTGGGCACTCCTCCCCCACCTCCTCATCTCAGGCCAATGCATTAGGTCTTGGTGGGGGGCATCCCGCACCCTTCCCAAGTAGAAAGACCTATAACGCAGTCTTCAATCACTATACCACAGCCTTATCTACCAACCCCTCACCCTAAATCCGCCAGCAGGGATATAGTGCAGTATCCAATGCTTGCGCTTGCCAGGCCCAGAAGGAAACCAGTCTACAGTGCGCACTCAAATTCACTCTCCACCCCTTCTATACTCCTCCCCCCCAGCTCCACGGCCTTCCCCCTCCGAAACACCCCGACGGTGCTCCCAGCCACACGACCCGGTGAGGGTCCTAATCATGACCCTAAGCCCCAGAATTTTAGACTAACCTAAGAAACCTTCCCACTTTAGGCTGGCGTACCTTCACCCACCCTCTAACAAACCCCCTCGGACCCCCTGGACTCCTCTTCATCCCCCAGTCCAGATGCACAGTTCATTCCCCTCAGTCCACCCCCTCTATTAACATACCCCCACACCTAATTAATGACAGCAGATGGAAACATCATAGATCAGACAGTGTCAGAGGGCACGGGGGGCTAGGCCACGCCATCGAAAAACACGCGCTAGGCCCTCCCCCGCTCCTACCTCACAGGCATTAGGACTCTCTTCACATCCGCGGCCCCCAAGCACATCAGGGCCTAGTCTCCAAACTGTTCAGACCTCTCTAGTCCACAATTCTTCAACCATGACTAGGCCAACATCCACCTCCTCCAGGACCTACCCTCCTCGGATATAAGGGGCGCAACGGCGCCAACAAGGAACACCCTCAACACAGTTCAGTTTATAACCTGTAGACATGAAAACAGTACTCCACCAGAACAATTGAACCGAAACCTCTTGTAGCCATCCTTCCGATTCTTCGTAGCTCCCCACAGCCGTTCAGCTTACTCTTCTCTTTAGGCCCTTTACAAACTCCTCCACTTTCTCGAGCTCCCAGAAGGAGTAGGTCGCTCCTTCATGCTTGATTCTGAGTGTAGTGGGGTAGACCAGAAAGTTTTCCACCTTAAGGCTCTTCAGCTGAGCCATCAGCACATTAAAGGCCTTCCGCTTTTTCAACAAATGAGCCAAATAGTCCTGTGGCCTTCAAAGCTCAGGGGACCCTGGGATCTGTATGCCTTCAATATCGCTTCTCGGTCCTGGAAGTTGTGAAAGTGCATAATTATCCGACGAGGAGGCTGATCCACCGCTGGCCGTGGCATTACAGCCCAATGTGCACGCTCTAACTTAACCTTGCCATTTTTCATTTCAGCTCCAGTAATTCAGGTAAAACTCTGCTGCAAAAATCAAGAGCATCATTTCCCTCCAGTCCCTCAGGGAGCCCCCGGAGATGCAAATTTAACCGCCGATGATAGTTTTCTTGATAATCATAAGCCTCCTTAAACTCCTGCAGCTCCCTCTGCAGAGCACGAACTTGCCTTGGGACCATTAACACCTCGTCCTCCAGTCTAGAAATCCTTTCTTCGGCTTCAGTCAACCGAGTGCTCTGTTGCGCCTGCTGCTCCAACACCTCCTGCAATCTTCCATCCAATTTATCCTCCAACTTTATCAGACACGGCTCCAGGGCTGCAATTACCTGACTTGTCAGCTCCTTCCCCAGAGCTGCCACCTCAGCCGCCGAGAGAGAGACCAGGCCTGCATTCTCCCCTCCAGGGCCCGCCATCCCCTTTTTGCCAGTTTTTCCAGTCGCCCGCTGACTTTTAGAAGGCATCGAGGTCAAATATTTATCCATTGCTCCCTCCACCACCTGAAATCACCACTTTACTTGCTCCGAGGTGGGAAATTCCATCTATTAATATTTATTTACTGGCTAATTCGGCGGAGCTAGCGGGAAACGCGACCTCTCAGTTAGCTGCTCATTAGCGCCCGCATATGTTGATATTTTTAATCTGCCATACACCTCTCCAGGCTGCCTCAGTCCTTATATCTCCCCATTATTACTAAAATGCCTGATACATGGGTCTAATGAAATTACATACAATAAGGGGCTAAGTGGGCATCCCTGTCTAACCCCCCAATGGATACTGCTGTGCCCTGTACTCCTCCCTCCCTCCCTTATTACCACTGTTGCTTATTTATACATAGTCTTAATCAACTGAATTACGTTACCTGGTATATCATAATGACATAAGACCTGAAATAAATATTCATGTGCCAACCAATCAAGGCCTTGCTTTGGTCTAGTGATATCAGAAAGCCATCTATTTTATGTTGTTGCCAATAGTAGAAAAAATCTCTTACTAGTATTAAATTATTTTGTATTCGCTTCTCTAGTACTCCACATGTTTGTGCCTGACGCAATGGTTAGTTTGCAATCTTTGGTGAATTATTTTTCCCAGAATTTTCCAATCTGTATTTATTTATTTTTTAGCTTTTGTTTACCGGGTAAGCACACTAGACAAGGAATGCCTATTTTCAGGTATGACCCGGGAGATTACAAGAGCATGGTTTACAAGACAGTGTGAGGGAATTACAACAATGTGAAATACAGGCAATTAGCAAGGTGATACAAATAAACAGGTACAGGATGAACAGATAAATATAGACATCAAGGGTAAGAACAAGCAAACAATAGTTAGAAACAGGTCGGTCTCCAGTTTTTCAACAATGTTCTGTCTCCTGACTTATAAACAAATTTTAATAATCCCTGCACAAATTTCTTTGTCATCTTTCCTTCCTCTGTTATATCATGGAACACTGCTAAGAGCATCTCTGTTATTTCCGTGCTAAATACGCTATAAAGTTTCCTTAATTTCTTCATACTGTATTCTGTTTCCTCCTGTCCAGTTGGTCTCCCTAGTTTCTTCTTATCCATATCTGCCATTTCTATGTTCAGTGGATCTAAATATGTCTAACAATGTGTCTCCTTATATCTACACTCTGTCGTTTCCCTCTTGATTTTTAACAATCTCTTCTCTCTCGCTCTAGTGTCTGATGTCCGTTTCCCTTCCAAGTTTTATAATTCTGTAATTAATGCTTTGTCTCTTCGTGATTTGCAGGCTGCACAGGGGTCCCCAGTCAGTGTTTTAATCATCCCATATGTAAGTTCTGCTTCTAAAGTCGCCGCCCTGTCATATTGATATTTTTTCATGTCTTTTTTCAGATTTTTAATCTGATCTGTATAGTCCCCTTTGATTATATTAGCGATAAAATAAATATATTTCAGAAATTTTTGATTTTGAGTTCTTGCTCCATATTTCCTAAACCATCACCGTATGCAATGTTGGGTAGTAACACATTATGTAATCTAACTACATTGCCATGTAACTTGTAGCGGTAATGGATTATTTGTAATAAAATGTAATTTTGGAAAGTTACAGATTACATTTTCTTACAAGTAATCCGTTACTGTAACGAAATACTCCATATTACTTTTTTTTTCCTAACATGTGCAAGCCGGCTTTCTTCAGCTGGTAGTCATCAGGGCACTGGTTTTCCTCACTAACAGAGATATGGATTTCTGATTGGCTCATGGAAATGCCGGCACCAAAATGGAAATCATATTTTGTCTCTGACACTCCGTGATGCCCTCGTGGCTTTCCTACTGCTAAGGAGAATTGCTGCCTGGACCCACTTCACCCTTTTCAAAACTGACTGCCTAGAACTGTAAGCACTCCTGTTTTAGTATTTTTTATTCTGTGTTTTATTGCGGCAAGTTTAGAGACAGAATGCATTTGCAGTACGAGCAGACAGAGCAAGCAAGTAACATGGAGGAATCCTCCGTCTGCCCCCGCCCCCAAATGAAGGTTTAGTTCTAAGCCAAATTTAACTTTCAAACACATAACTGCCATCTACCTAGACTTTAGCAAGGCATTTTACACAGTCCCACACAAAAGATTAATATACAAGTTAGCCAGCCTGGGAGTGGGTCCCAAGATGACAGCCTGGGTAAAGAATTGGCTGGAGAATAGGACACAGAGAGTAATAGTAAATGGAGTCCACTCTGAAGAAAGGGGGGTTACTAGTGGGGTACCGCAAGGTTCAGTATGGGACCGGTCCTCTTCAATGTCTTTATAAGCGACATTGCAGAGGGACTGGAAGAAAAAGTATGTCTCTTTGCAGATGACACAAGATCTGCAACAGAGTTGATGCACAGGGTGGGGTGGAAAGGATGAGAAGGGACTTGGCAAGGTTAGAGGAATGGTCAAATGTATGGCAGCTTAGATTCAATGCTAAGAAGTGCAAGGTAATGCACCTGGGAAACAAAAACCCAAGGGAAGAGTACACAATGGGGGGTGAGATACTAACAACAACAAAAATGGAAAGGGACCTGGGGGTAGTCATATCAGATGACCTAAAGGTGGGCAAGCAATGTGAGATGGCAGCAAGAAGGGCTGGGGGGATACTGGGATGCATAGGGAGAGGCATCACAGGTAGAAAACAGGAAGTTATTATCCCTCTATACAGACAGCTGGTGAGATCCCATCTGGAGTACTGTGTGCAGTTCTGGAGACCCAATCTCCGCAAAGACATAGACAGGATGGAAGCTGTCCAGAGGAGGGCAACTAAAATGGTGCAGGGTCTGCACCGGAAGGCATATGAGAGACTTAAGGAGCTTAATATGTATAGCCTCGAGGAAAAGAGGGAGAGGGGACAGGATAGAAAACGCTCAAGTACCTCAAGGGAATCAACAAAGTCCAAGAGGGTAGCATCTTTCAAAAAGAGGTGTGCAAGAACAAGAGGGCACAATTTGAAGATAGAGGGGCAGCTCAGAGGTAATGTAAGGAAGTATTTTTTCACAGAGAGGGTTGTGGATGCATGGAACGGCCTTCTGGAGGAGGTTGTGGAGTCAAAAACAGTGGTGGAATTCAAGCATGCATGGGACAGTCATAAGGCAATTCTAGGGGGTGGGGATAGGAAGAAGTAGGCTGCTGGTTAACTAGGATCTGCAGCTTATCCAGTAGGTAGGGAAATGAGCAGACTGGGTGGGCCAAGTGGTCCTTATCTGCCGTCAAATTCTATGTTTCTATGTTATGTTTCTATCGCAGTAACAGTCAGCACACTAAGAACTCGGCTTACCACACTTCACTTGTGATCTCACAATAGATTTATTTGCTGAAAGATACAGCAGTAGTAACAGCCAAACAACAGTTTTGCTCGAGTTCAAGATTGAGATGGTTGGCTGGAGAACGCTGTTTGATTTAAGTTTTTACTTTGTTGTGCTACATTGGTGGAGATGAGGGTGGGGGAGTGAGCCGCTGCTGCCACACCCACGACAGAGGATCCTCCAGGCATGTAATTAAGACATGATTGCTTTAGCTGGAGTGCTACTCACATTCAATGTACATGACTCATATGTTGGGGTGGCGATCTACTTCCTGACCTCGCTATGGGGGGGGGGGTACTTGTTTGGGTCCAACTGTATCTCAGGATTGATGCACCTGCCTTGTCCCAATCTGAGTTTTAAAAGCTTGGATGACTTCGAGTATTGACAACCTTATTTGAGCACATTGTGAACATTTATTACGCAGCAAATGTGACTGGTGTGTTGGGTGGGGGTGGGGGGGTTCCTGAAAATGCAGGCTGCTTCTGACACAGAGGACTGTTTTTCTGTTTAGTTTGTTCTGACACATACAAAATGTGTTTCATGCAGATAACGAATTGCAGTGTATTTCAGTTCTGTGTGCTGCATAGCTGTGGCTATCTTGGGGTCAGAGAGCTGAGTAGCTGGTGGGGAAGCTGGCCTTCTCAGGCAGCTGGGCAGTTGGCAGTGAAACTGGCATTGTTGGACAGAGAACTGGATAGCTTGTGTGGGGCCTGTCTACAGTGGAAATTGGGTGGGTGTGCAAAACTGGGAGACTAAAGGGAAGCTGTGCTTAACCAGGAGCTGGGCATATGTGGAGGGGGATAACTGGGTGTGTGTTCTGCCCTCGTGCTTGTGCTAGACATGTGGCAAGAAAGCTGATGGGGAGGCTCTAGGTAGGGGCCACACTGAGCTGGGAGGCTCAAGGTGGGGCATGCTTAGCTGGGAGATTCAAGGTGGGGCATTCTTAGCTGGGAGACTCAAGGTGGGGCATGCTTAGCTGGGAGACTCAAGGTGGGGCATGCTTAGCTGGGAGACTCAAGGTGGGGCATGCTTAGCTGGGAGACTCAAGGCGGGGCATGCTTAGCTGGGAGACTCAAGGTGGGGCATGCTTAGCTGGGAGACTCAAGGTGGGGCATGCTTAGCTGGGAGACTCAAGGTGGGGCATGTTAGCTCGAGACTCAAGGTGGGGCATGCTAGCTGGGAGACTCAAGGCGGGGCATGTTTAGCTGGGAGACTCAAGGTGGGGCATGTAGCTGGGAGACTCAAGGCGGGGCATGCTTAGCTGGGAGACTCAAGGTGGGGCATGCTTAGCTGGGAGACTCAAGGTGGGGCATGCTTAGCTGGGAGACTCAAGGCGGGGCATGCTTAGCTGGGAGACTCAAGGCGGGGCATGCTTAACTGGGAGACTCAAGGTGGGGCATGCTTAGCTGGGAGACTCAAGG
Organism: Neoceratodus forsteri; assembly: GCA_016271365.2. Lineage (NCBI taxonomy): Eukaryota > Metazoa > Chordata > Ceratodontiformes > Ceratodontidae > Neoceratodus > Neoceratodus forsteri. The sequence continues at coordinate 18,608,963 of JADMNL010000039.1, read as the reverse complement.
CGGGGCATGCTTAGCTGGAAGACTTGAAGTGGGGCATGCATAGCTGGGAGACTTAAGGTAGGAGGCATGCCGAGCTGGAAGATTCAAAGTGGGGGGCATGCCAAATGGGGGACTCAAAATGGAGGACATGCTAAGCTGAGAGGCAGAAGGTGGAGGGGGATGCTTGCTGAACTGGGAGGGTCAAGATGGGACTTGCTCAGCTGGGAAGCTCAGAAGTGATGGCTTGCAAACCCTCTGGAGCCTGTCCTTTTATTACTGGACTGTTTTGAAGCTAGATATGTGGTTTGGGGTTCAGCATCAGGTCATAGGGAGAGGGGCCATGTTTAAGTTTATTGGAGCTGGGCTGTAGTGATTTGTGGTGAGCTGGTTGTGTGTGTGTGTGTGTGTGGAGGGGCTACTGTCTGTACTGGTGTTGGGGTAATATACCTGGCCATGTTGGTTGGGTGGTAGCACAGGGGCTGTCTGCATTGGGTCTTGAGGTGGGGGAGCTGGGCGTGTTGCTGAGGTGAGATGGGGGAATGGCAGTGTTTCCACAGTGGCTGCCTATGGTGCAGAAGGGGTCTCTGTTGGGAATATGGACAGGAGAACTGGCCGGCTTACTTGGGTGGGGGAGCTGGGCATATTCATTAGGGTGGGGTGGGAGAATGGCAGTGTTTCTGCAGGGGATGTTTGTTGCCACAGGGGCAGTCTGTGCTAGTGCTGTAGGCAGAGGAGCTGATTGTGCTTACTTGGGTGAGGTGGGGTACTGGCGGTGTTTCTGCAACGGGCATCTGTGAGGTCAGGCATAGGGAAACTGGCTGTTTGCTTGAGTGGGGTGTGAGGTCTTGCAGTGTTGGCACAGGAGTGGTCTATATTGGGACTGGGTGTGGCAATGGCAGTGTTTTCAGCCTGTATTGGGGCCAGGACATCTGTGTTGTGGGTGGGAGATCTGGCCGTGCTCACTAGAGTGGGCAGTGGTGGGACAGGCAGTGTTTTTGCAGGGGCTGTATTGAAGCTGTGGGAAGTGGAGCTGGCCAAGTTTGTTTGGATGGGGTGAGGTGAACTGGTAGTGTTTCTGCAGGGGTGGACTGTGTTGGAGCTGCAGGCAGGGGAGCTGGCCAGGTTTGGTTGGGAGAGGTGTGTGTGACTGGCAGTGTTTCTGCAAGAATTGAGAGGCTGCAGGGTGGCTGGTGTATGCAGGGTACAACCGAAGATTTCAGACTGCTGATCTGTATAAAGTGATATATTGCACTGAGTGCAGGCTGGGTGGAAGGGGACGTGTGTGTGTGGAATTGGTTGCACGGACTGTCTGCGATCAGTTGGTGGGTGGAGGGCTGTCAGTGTTGGTGCCAGAGCTGTCTTTGTTTGCTTGTGTGTGGGGGGGGGGACAGGCTATGTAGATGTGGGGGCTGTCTTTGTTCACTTGGGTGGAGAGGGGTCTGGCAGTGTTGGGTCCAGGGCTGACTGTGTTTGCATTGGTGGGATGGGGTTGAGGAATGGTAAAGTTAGTGCCAAGGTTGGGGTACTGGTCGTTTTGTGGTGGGAGAGCTGTCTGTGTTCACTATGGTGTGGTGGGGTTGTCTGGTCATGTTGGTGCAGTCAGGGACCACCTGTGTTGGTGCCAGGTGTGGGGAAGCGGAAGCTGACTGTGTTTATTTTTTGGGGGGAATTGAACGTGCTGGCAGTGGTTTGACTGGCTGCATTCGTGTATTGGAGAGGTCAACCATGTTTGCTTGGTTGTGGTGCATTGAAAGGCCACATTGGTGTGGACACTCTGTGATCACAGTGCTTTAAAATGTGCTTCTGCCCCACATTGTTTCTGCTTTCATCTGAGTCCATGATTGAATTGGGGGAAGGGGGACTTACCTTCTTTGTGCCCCTAAGTTTGCTTTATAGCCAGGGTGTTGGGGGGGGTCAGTAATGGCTGCGTTTATTTGGGGTGAGTACTGGCTGAGTTAGTGGGGGGGCAAGGATAAGTGCCACTCTATTCTGCAGACAATACTGTTTAGTGGCACTGCCAGTATCTTATTGAAAATCAAATATTTTCAGCTGGAGATACTAGCAGAGCCGTTGGTGTAATAAAAAGTGATAGTATTGGCTTGTGGTTGTAACACTAACTTGAAAACTCTGACCACAGTTTCAAACCCCACTAGACAAAATAATCACTGTGTGGCTTGAGTCTGTTAACCTCAAAGTGTTTCAGCCAATTAAGCTGCACAAATAAGTAGAATCAGGACCCCATTGAAAATGAGATGTTGCATCTCAGCTGGGCTATCTTGAGTACAATGTGTAAAAATAAAAAAAGCAGTAAACACAGACACACACTCGGAGAAACAAATCTTTATTAAAGCACATCAATCTGAATAAGCTCGGTATGTTTCATCTCCTCTTCAGAACTACTTGTTAATGCTTTTTTATTTTAACATGTAACAATGTGGAAATGCAGTATGGTCCCAAGAATTGTAAACTAAGAGGCTCAGATGTTCAATGGAAACGCATCAGTTCGGCCATTATTTCTAGTACTGGATGGGGTGGGGGGGGGCTGGCACTGATGTTTGAGAACTGGTCAGACATGCTCGGGTGGGTCATGGAGATGTGTTGGTTGGGTGGGGGTGTGGATTGGCACTGTTGGTAAGGTTGGAGGGATTGGCTGCATTGGTAAAGGGGCTCTTTGTGTTGCAGCAGTAAGGAGAAGGCTGTGTTCATTTCGGGGTAGCAAGCTGTGTGTGTTTGGAGGGTGAGTGTGGGTGTTCTGGAAATGAAAAATGTCAGGGACTGCAGTGGCTGGCAAAGTCAGGATTCAGCTGTGGGGAGAAGACTGCAGAAGGCAGCAGTAGATGCAGAGAGTGTGTGTGTGTGTGTGTGTGTGTGTGTGTGTGTGTGTTTGGAGGGTGAGGGTAGGTGTTATGGAAATGAAAAAGGTCAGGGACTGCAGTGGCTGGCAAAGCTAGGATTCAGCTGTGGGGGTGATATTACAGAAGGCAGCAGTAGATGCAGGGTGTGTGTTTGAGTGTTTTTTAACACAGCTCTTATTTGTGGAAATGTAAAGGGATTGTTGTGGCTGGCAACGTCAGATGGATACAGTATTATAAATTAACAAATTAATTGTCTTTAGAATCTATTTTACTTCTTTTATAAACTTCTTGGGAGTTCATGAGCACATAGCTATGTTCAATGAGTAAATACAACCATGTTATCAAAAGTAATATAAAGTAATATGAAAAGTAATATACATTACAGTTACTAATGACTTTTTATATAAAACGAAGAAATAACTGTAACTGGTTACATTTATTTGAAATTATACAATGTGGTAAATCCAATGTCCCAAATCCGGCATCCTGATTGGTTGGCTGGCACAATTACCACCGTGATAAATCCTCCAGTGTACCGACTGGAAGAAGTGCCAGCCAACCTTATATCGTGCTAATCCAATTGCTTTCACTTCAAATGAAACTGCCGCAATTTGTCCTGTCTCCGCTTCGCTAAAACACTGCGGTAAATTGTTTACAAAATGACATCCTCTTTCGAAGTGTAGGGACCTCAGTGAGTTAGAAAATAGTTAAAAAACATTAAAGAAACAACATTTGCCATTGTATAATATAAATTTATCCCTTCAGGTTGTGGGTACACTGGAGGACTTAACACGACTGGTGTGATTCGGTCACTCAGCTGCGCCTCGTGACCGAATCACACCAGCCGTGGTAAATCCTCCAGTGTACCCACACCCTGGAGGGATAAATTGCTTAAGTAACTAGTAACTGTAACTGATTACTTTTTAAAAGTAACTTACCCAACACTGACCATATGCAAGTTTTTGTGTCCTCCCACCACTCTCCTGCCGTGTCATATAAACAAAGTACTGTTTTCCATGCCTTTAATTCTTCTCTAATTCCCTCCTGGACCCTTTTGTCTTTTAACACTGCTACATTCAGCTGCCATCTATACTCTTGCTTCTTTAGCTATTGGTCTTTAGTTACCCTTATGATTACTATTGAGTGGTGAGAAAATTCTATCGAGATTGTACTCACCTGCTGTACTGTTATATTTGATAATAAAAAACAAAAGTCCATTCTAGTTTGTATAGCCCCTCTAGTATATGTCGCTTCCTCCTGTTTTCCTAAAACTCATAGACGTGCTTTAATCTTGTAGTCTTCAGCATTTTATTTAAAACATCTGAATCACAATACACCTTCTTCCCCACTATCTGTCTTTGATACACATCAGTTCCACAATTAGAATCCCCTCCACCCAAAAAAACTGCCTAGCTGTGGCCATGAAGATCTGTATTTCCTCTATTAAATCTACCCTTTCAGAATTAATTTATAAGGCATAAACATTAATAAACTGACAAGCACGTCCTGCCCGGTTCCCATCTACAATCAGTACTCTTCCTGGTACAACATCTATTAATTTTTGTAGTGTAAATGTATTTCCCTTAAATAAAATTCCTATGCCGTCAACTTTATTCTCTCCAAATGACCACTATGAAGGTCCTCAATCCAAGTTGTTTTATGTTGCTTTAGTGACCAAATATCTGCCACCCATTTTTATTGAATAAATATTACATCTAATTGTAGTTGATTTAAAAGAGAAAATACAGCCTTCCTTTTTGCTGCACTTTTTATATTGCACACATTAAGTGTGGCTACTTTCAGATGATTCATAAGCAGGCTCCTGTAGCTGGAAAAGTTCAGTCATGTCTGCCATCATCCCTTCTCATCATCCCCTATTTCCCACATGTTTCTTCTTTTCCTTTCCCCCTACTATTTTTCTCTCCAAAGTAGGTGATGAGTGTGTGGAGGTATCTGAGTCTGTTTCTTCTGTCTCCATCCCTGTCCAGTCTTTTTGTGTACTCAGTACGTCAAATCTGTTTCCCACCACCACATCTACTTTTGTTAAACGTTTCAGCCTGGGGCTTCGTCTTGCTTTTGGCGTTGTCCATTTTTCTGAGGGTGGAAGGGGAGGGGGGCATCTCTGCAGTGCTGCCATGCTTCTCCTTTTGGGTTCTAGCTTGGTGTTTATCAGGCTGGCTTCCTGTATTTTCTGTCTGTGGGCCATCTTCATTTGTTTACTGTTGCACCTCCCTTTCATCTAGTTGTGCTTCTTCTGCTGCAGTTTTCCCCCCATGTCTGTTCAGTGTCAGGCTCTGGCTCATGGCCGTGAGTGCCTGTGCTTGTCATTCGCTTGCCTGGCCTTCAGAGACCCTATTGTCCTCTTAGTTTCTTTCTAAGCTTTTCTTTTGGGCTTGTCTGATTAGAAAATCTTGATTAACCCCATCCTCTGTTATGAGCTGCCCTGGGGCACTTTTGGAATACATGACCTGGAGTGTCACAGAGATTGCATTTTGCAATATTAGTACACATCATGCTGATATGGTTGTATTCCCCCACAGAACATACATCTGAGTTTATCACATAGAAACATAGACTTTGACGGCAGATAAGGACCACTTGGCCCACCCAGTCTGCCCATTTCCCTACCTACTGGATAAGCTGCAGATTCTAGCTAACATACAGCCTACTTCATGCAACCCCCAACTATAATTGCCTTGTGTCTGTCCCATGCATGTTTGAATTCCCCCACTGTTTTAGACCCAATGACCTCCTCAGGAAGGCTGTTCCATGTATCCACCACTCTCTCCATGAAAAAAAATTTCCTCACATTACCCCTGAGCCATCCCCCCTCTATCTTTAAATTGTGCCCCCTTGTTCTTACACATCTCTTCCTCTGAAAGATGCTACCCTCCTGGACTTTGTTGACTCCTTGAGGTACTTGAACGCTTCTATCATGTCGCCCTGTCCCTCCTTTCATCAAGAGTATACATTAAGCTCTCTCAGTCTCTCTTCATATGGCTTCTGCTGCAGACCCTGCACCATTTTAGTTGCCCTCCTCTGACTGCTTCCATCCTGTCTATGTCCTTGCGTAGATGAGGTCTCCAAAACTGCACACAGTACTCCAGATGGGGTCTCACCAACTGTCTGTACAGATGGATAACCACTTCCCTTTTCCTACTTGTGATGCCCCTTCCTATGCATCCCAGTATCCCCCTGGTTCTCCTTACCGACTTTTCACATTGCTTACCCACCTTTAGGTCATCTGATATGACTACCCCCAGGTCCCTTTCCATTTTTGTTGTTGTTAGTACCTCCCCTGCTATTGTGTACTCTTCTTCTGGGTTTTTGTTTCCTAGGTGCATTACTTTACACTTCTTTGTATTGAATCTAAGTTGCCACATGTCTGACCGTTCCTCCAACCTTGCCAAGTCCCTTCTCATCTTTTCTACCCCCCTTGTGTATCAACTCTGTTACAGATCTTTGTGTTATCTGCAAAGAGGCATGCCTTTCCCTCCAGACCCTCTGCAATGTCACCTATAAAGATGTTAAAGAGGACTGAACCCAGTACTGAGCCCTGAGGTACTCCACTAGTAACCCCCCTTTCTTCTGAATGTATTCCATTCACTATTACCTTCTGTGTCCTGTTGTGCAGCCAGTTTGCTACCCAGGCTACCACCCTGGGACCCACTCCCAGGCTGGCTAACTTGATTATTAATCTTTTGTGCGGGACTGTGTCAAATGCCTTGCTAAAGTCTAGGTAGGCCATATCCACAGCCCCTCCCTGGTCTATTACTTTGGTTACCCAGTTGAAGAAATCAATTAGATTCATCTGACATGACCTTCCTGCTATAAATCCATGTTGCTTTGGGTCCTGTGCCCCACTGGCCTCTAGGTACTCAACAATTCTTTCTTTTAGAAGTGATTCTATCATTTTCCCTACCACTGAGGTCAAACTTACAGGTCTGTAGTTTCCTGCTTCTGCCTTGCTCCCACTTTTGTGAAGGAGAATCACATCTGCTCTCCTCCAGTCCTCAGGTACCGCCCCATCCTGCCATGATCTGTTAAAAAGCGTGGTCAGTGGTGTCACTAGGTCCTCCCTTAGTTCTTTTAGGATTCTGGGGTGAATCTCATCAGGCCCCATTGCTTTGTCCACCTTCAGTTTTAGGAGTTCTTTCAGGACTCTTTCTTCTGTGAATGGACTGGTGTCAACCCCCCTACCCAGAGCGCTTCTATTGTCTGGTTTAGGTAACTCCTCCTCATCTTCTTTTGTGAATACTGAGCAAAAGTATTCATTCAGTATCTCTGCCTTTTCACTGTCTCCCTCTGCCCACCTCCCTTCTCCTTTATTAATCTTCACTATCCCTCCCTTAACCTTTCTATGCTCCCTAATGTACCTATAAAAGGTTTTATCTCCCTTCTTAACTGAGTTGGCTATTTTTTCTTCGGTTTGGGCCTTTGCTAGTCTGACTGCCTTCCCCACTTCTTTCTGCTTTAATTGATACAGTTCCCTGTCATGCTCCTTCTGTGATTCCTTATACTTTTTGAATGCAGCCTTTTTCTCCTTAACCTTCCTTGCCACCTCGTTTGAAAACCACAGTGGTTTTTTACTCAGCTTTGTTTTCTTTATTTGTTTCACACAAAGGCTTGTTGCCTCTATGATGGCAGTTTTGATTTTTCTCCATTGTTCTTCAACCCCTCCTTTTTGATCATTTGCTAGTGCATTTTTCAGGTATTCACCCATTTTGCCAAAGTCAGCTCTTCTAAAGTCCAGTATCCTTGTTTTTGTATGGCTTATCTATATGGTTGTGCTCATTGCGAAGCACACTGTGCAGTGGTCGCTTGTTCCCAGATGTCTACTGACTTCTAAATTTGTGATCCTCTCTCCATTTGAGAGTACCAGGTCTAATATTGCTCCCTCCCGAGTGGGTTCCAACACTAGCTGTCTAAGTCTCTGCCTTCGCAGGGCATCGAGAATGACCCTTGGCTTGGATGTGGGTTGCAGTACCTGTTATCCAGTTAACATCTGGCATATTCAGGTCCCCATCAACAGTATCTCCCTTTTCAGCCATTTTGAGACTGTCCTCTATCATTTTCTTGTCCATTTCCTCCCCTTGAGACGGGGGTCTGTATACAACCCCTGTGCGGATTGTTATGCCATTCCCTGTCTCCAAGGTGACCCAGAGTGCCTCTTGTCCTCCCCCTTTACCTTTTAGTTCTGTAGGTTTGAACCCTTCCCTTATGTATAGAGCTACTCCACCTCCTCTTTTATCTTCCCTGTCCCTTCTGTAGATTGTGTACCCTGGTATGTTGACATCCCAGTCATGGTTCTCGGTGTACTATGTTTCCGTGACTGCCACAATATCTAACTGTTCATCTTCCATCAGGGCTACTAGCTCAGGAAGCTTGTTTCCCAGACTACGGGCATTGGTACTCATTGCCCTCCATTTAATGTTGGCTTTATCCTTTTTTCCCCCATCCCTGCTCTTACTGTCCTTGTCTATTTTTCCATTTATCACTGTCCTGCCCTGTGTTGAGCTCTGTACCTCAGTGTTTACCTTACTGCCTGCCATGTTTTGGGGGGTAGGCTTGAAATTTCCTGCATTTTATCAGCACCTCCCCCTTGGCTAGTTTAAAAGCTTGCCAAGGAAGCATTTAAACCTATCACCTAGGAGCTTGGTTCCCTTCGTGGACAGATGCAGACCATCATGCCAGTATAGACCTTTATCTCTCCAGGTGGCCCCCCCAGTCCCCAGTGAAGCCAAAGCCCTGTGCTCTGCACCAGTTTTGCAACCATTCATTAAACTGCATGGTGTGCAGTACCCTAGCCTCACTCCTGCCATGGACTGGTAGCATCTCTGAGAAGGTTACCGTGCTTGCTACCCATCTGAGGCCCCTTCCCAACTCCACAAATTCGTTCTGCACTGCACTGATCCCATGCCTAGCTAGGTCATTTGTCCCAAGGTGGACTATGATATCTAGTTCCCTCTCCTCTGATGCTGCTTCTGCAATCCTGAGGATTCGCTTCCTGTCCCTCCAAGCCATGGCACCAGGCAGGCACCTTACTTCCTTCTCCTCCTCCTCTCCCTTTCCCAGGTTTACCCCCTAACAATAGAGTCCCCTATCAGAAGCTGTTTCCTTCCCCTGTGGTGTCCCTTGCCACCCTTTTGTGGGTCTCCCTTGTGGATGTCCTCAGCATTCTTCTGGGTCTCTACTGAGGGTGCCATCATAGAGGAACCTTGCTCTGCCAGAATGGCATATGATTTGTGTAGAGGTACAACTAGGGGACTTCGCCTCTGGTCTACCACCGCACCTCCCAGAACCCACTGTGGTCCAACTGCTCTTCATACTTGGCAACCTCTGAGGCAGTGGTTGTGGCAGTGGTTCTTTGTAAGGGGAGGCCTCCTAGTCCTTGCTAGTTCAGCCTGGAGGTAGGCAACCTCCTCCCTCAGAGCTGACAGTTGCCTGCAAATAGACAGCAACGCAGTTTCCAGAATGTCTCCTGGAAAACTGCTGCCCCACAGCCAGTGCATTGCACCATTTCCACATGTCCCTCTCCTTATAATATACAATATATATATATTTTTTATTATTTGTGGTGTGTACTACCCTTTTGCACTGTGCTGGGTTATTAAGGATATGACAGTTCTGCCCCAAGACCTGTTGAGGAAGTGATGTCAGACCTGTGGCTATAAAGGAAATGCCATGCCTGGGGGGCCAGTGTGGGGTAGGGTGGGTGGGTAGTCCATAGCCACTGGTGACTGTTAGAAACAATCAAATACACAACTGCTCCACCACCCTGTTGAGTATTGCCCTTTATAGTACTTCAACTAACACCACAATTTACTAGACCACGTCTCCTGCACAAGTCACTCTACTGAGTCCAGGGATAAAAATTAACTCACTCCTCAACCAGCAGGACACTTTTAAAATGTTGTAAAAATATCCTTCCAAATCCTATGTCTCAACCCCAACAATCAAGCAAATTCAGTTGTATCTCACTCCCTCTGGTTATAAAATTACTACACTTTTAATGGAATCCTGCAATTCTCTGCTTAATGCCAATAAGGAAAAAAAATTAAACCTTTTGTAGAAAACGTAGCTCCCTTTCTTTACAAGTATTATGCCTTACCAGGTTTCCAGGTCCTAAATGGAGTTATAGTTTGTTCTTTGCAGTGTAGCAAGGTTCTCAGCTTCCACAGACAAATCAAAGTCAGACTGACTGGCTTCTAACTGTGAAGGATGCCTAAGACAGCAGTGATGAAACCCCACCCAGAGCCAATTGATTGACTAGTGACACCTGTGATGTAAGCAGGCCTTTCAATGTAGGCAGTCTGCTATGTCTGATTTCAATACACAAAATCTTTCAGTGAAACCAGGAATAAAAACTTGACTTCTCAGGCAGCAGGACACTTTTAAAATGTTGCAAAAACATCCTTCCAAATCCTAGGTCTCAACCCCAACAATCAAGCAAATTCAGTTATATCTCACTCCCTCTGGTTATAAAATTACTACACTTTTAATGGAATCCTGCAATTCTCTGCTTAATGCCACTAAGGGAAAAAAATTAAACTTTATGTAGAAAGCGTAGCTCACTTTCTTTACAAGTATTATGCCTTACCAGGTTTCCAGGTCCTAAATGGAGTTATAATTTGTTCTTTGCAGTGTAGCAAGGTTCTCAGCTTCCACAGACAAATCAAAGTCAGACTGACATCACATGTACTTGCCAAGTGTGTTGCTTCACCACACTTGTGACAAGCCTTTGGCTGCCCTGCAAAGAAACAGATCCCTCTTTCCTTTCCTATGAAAAAACTATTGGGCAAGTGTATAATGCCCGTTGCATTTTGCCTTAATTTAATTCTGAAATTCCACATTCCTGTCCAAAAGGACTCTGAATCGATGATTGGTTCTGGTTCACTCAGCACCTTGCACCTTTGTTGGAGCCAATGGTGGATATCCCTCACATTCACACTGTCGTTTCTAAACATGATTGTTATTCTTTTAATCACCGGTTTAATTAATGGTATCACAAGGAATGGGGACCACAAGAGCGAAAATCTGCTTTGATTATACTTGTGCCAGAATCTTTCTAGCCCCATTGGTGTGAGAAAGCTCACATCAAAATTGTCCTCTCCTGAGATATGCAGTAGTGCGTGGACTTCTGCTGGCACAAAATTGAGGAATTCTTTTATACATTTTTTTCCGATGTATTGTCTCGTAGGGTGCACTTCTAACTCACCCATTATATCTAATGCACACTGCGTTCTGCCTGGGGGGTGGTGGTGGTGATCTATCAAACAAGTCCGAAAACCTGGGTGCTCTCTGGGTCTGTGGCCTTTCAGGTCCCTCTGCATTTTGTTGCCCCTTTGTGTTATTATGTGCCTGGTTCCCTCCACTTGATTTTGCTGTCCTCTGTTTGGATTTTCACCTGTCCCCCTTCCCCTGTGTTGTGGTGCTCTTGGTTCTGCTGCCCTGGATTCTGTTGCTCTCAATTTTGTCTCTCCATACTCCTCATTTCCTGTTCTTGCCCCTCTATGTTCTGTTGTTCCTGATTATATTCCTCCTCCATTAAACGGGAAGCAGTGTTATTTTGAGTGCTTTCTCCGCTTGTCTTCCCATGTTCCTTATTGACTGCACTATCCTCTGTTCCTTTACTGTGGTCTGTCTCAGTTACAAACAGACCCTCATGATTTTCAGTCAAGACAGCAGTTTTTCTACTCTCCTTTTCCTTTTCCATTATACTGGTTGCACCTGATAGTGCCTCCTCCATCTTTTGTTCTTCATTCTATGTCCCACTACTTTTGTCTTTTCTGGGTTCCATTTTGTCCTTTGCAGGTAAAGAAACTTTTTGACCAACTTTAGTTATACTCCCTGTTGCCCCAATGGTCAACATGTTTGGAGCCTCACTGCCCTCTTTACACTGTCCTGTTTGCATATTGTCATTACCAGGTAAATCGTTCTCCCCCTTATAACAGGAGTTCTACCTTGTGACTGATGTCCGTCATCTGTTGTTTCAGTTTATGATTCAGTGTCCTCTGTATTAAAATCTGGGTCTGTTATCCACTGTCCAGTCTCATTTTGCTTCCAACCTGCACCTCATAGCATGTTCTCTGGTGACCACTCTGATTCTGGAGTGTCCTGTTGTATCTCAAATGCCTCCTTCAGTTGTTCTCTTGCCATGTGCCTTTTTGTGCACCTCCAGTTGTCTTTTTTTCTATGTCCTGCCCAAGCTGTCTCCAACTGTGCTGTCTTCCAATTGAGCCATCATTTTAAAATATCCTTTACTTTTTTCTTCGGTGCTCTTCTCTGTCAGGAGTCGCCTGGGTGAATTAACGCTGCCGCACTAGCCAATGGTGCCACTACCATTTCCTGGACCAAATGGAATTCCTCTGAGCCCATCTCCATGTCCAATTCCTCTGATGCCTGGCTCTCAGCCTGTTTCTCTTTCCTTCTATTAGCCTCCCTGTTATCATCATCTCATTCCTCATCACTTCAATTGTTCTCCTTAGCATCTTCGGCTGGGAGGGAGAACAGCTCCCCAAGTTGTGGTGCACAGAAAACCCCAACTGAGACATGACCATACCAGGCTATACTCAGTTCAGGATAGATAGGGTGGGAAGGAAGGAAGGAAGGGAGGTGCTGTATGTAAGGCAGGGTATCAAAGTGAAAGTGACACAGGGAAATCAAGGGGAATGGAGGGGTTGGAGGTGCTGTGGGTCACTCTGGAGACAGGAACCAGAGCCACTTCTCTCACTGACATGAGCCACAGACCTTCAGCACAGGGGGAGAAACTGGATGGGGCATTGGTGGAAGCCCTTAGCACACTGTCAGAAAAAGGGGAGATGCTGCTGGTGGGGTCTATACAGCCTGCCATGTATAGAGTGGTGCCTCCCAGCTGCAGCTTCAGCTAAAGTCAGGGACATCCTAGACTCCCTGCAGGGGGCATTTCTCGGGCAGCTAGTCAGGGAGCCCACTCATGATGGGGCAATACTGGACCCCGTACACACAAACAGGACAGTATTGCAGATGTCAAGGTGGGAGGCCACCTGGGGACCAACGATCACCATACAGTGTGGTTCAACATAAGGATGGCATCAAAAACAAACCACACAAGTATGAGGGTCATACTCTTCAGGAGGGCAGATTTAAAAAAAAATGGGTGAATGCCTCAGAGACTACCTAGCATTAGGGTGACCTGGGTGGGGAAGGGGAACAGTGGGCTAAGTTAAGGGAAGGCAAAGTGAAGGCAACAAACCTCTGCACAAAGGAAGTAAGCAAAAACATGAGGAAAAAAGTAACCACTATGGTTCTCAAGGGATGTGGCTGAAAAGATAAAGGCTAAAAGGGCAACATTCAGGTGGTACAGTGAGACACAGAGGGAAGAGGATAGGAAGGTGCACTGGGAGAAGCAAAGGGAAGCAGGGAAAGCAGTGAGGAGCACAAGGACACAAAATAAGGAAAGAATAGCCCAAGGTCTAACTAAAGGGGACAAAACCTTTATTTAGGTACATAAGTGAAAAGAAGAAGACAACAGGAGGGACTGTGAGGTTGGGGGTGGACTGTGCAGAGCAGGATCAGGAAAAAGCAGATATGCTGAACAAATAGGTTCCATGTGATAGCGGCGACTGTGAAATAGCAATCGCCGTAAGGGCAAGTCTGTATCGCCGAAAATGAATTTCGGCGATGTAGACTCACAGCGAACAGCAAGAGGGCACCCGAGATGTGGTTTCTTGTTTTATGGCCCCCCGCACCTCCCTACTAATGGATTCTAACTCGGGGTATATTGGGGAGAGTAAGAAAACAACAAACCCCACGACAGCGAAAACACGAAGCACCCAGAACCGAACCTGGCACCCTCCCAACCCCAGCCTGTCACCAACCAACCATGCCATACGGTCAGCACAGCAGCCCACCACTGTACTACACCCCACAAACCCTCCCTCCCCTTCCACCCATCGCATAGCGTGGTCCCTCCCCACCCCCCTATATGCATGGTATATATAGCAACATGCCGTCTCTATATTTGCAGAACACCCTACTATCCGGTCCCCCCCCCCCGCCAGGTAGCCCTGTGCACAGGCACCGTAATTGAGTTGCCATTTCTGAAAGCGCTCAATTGCAGTCGCCCTGTACACAGGATACCAACAAATACTGTTGTTTGACCTTCACAAAGGAAGGTGATGGGCCATATAAAAGCAGCAGGAACACTGGGGGGGGGGGAGGTAGACACAGGTCCATTCACAGAGGATAGTCCTGAAGGGATGTGCAAATCTGAAAGTGGACAAAGCTATGGGGCTAGATGGGGTACACCCAATGATTTTGAGGGAGCTCAGGAAGGTACTGGTTGCACCTCTGACAGCCCCATTCAACAACTTGGTGGAAACAGGATTGGTTCTGGAGGACTGGAGGAGGGCAGATGTAGTCCCACTTCATAAAAACAGCAGCAGGGAGGAGCCTGGCAACTATAGGCTGGTCAGTATGACATCAGTAGAGGGGAAGTTAATGAAGTCACTGCTAAAGGAAAGGATTGTGGAGTATCTTAAATCTAGTGGGTTACGGAACCTGAGGCAGCATGGATTCACAGGGGCGGGGGAAGGTCATGTCAGACAAATCTGAAAGATTTCTTTGACTGGGTGACCAGTGTGGGGGGGGGGGCGGTGGATGTAGCCTACTTAAATTTTAGTAAGGCATTCAACACTGTACGATACAGGAGACTCATAAAGAAACTGGGCAACTTAGGGATAGGTCCCAAGGTAGTAAACTGGGTAAGAATTTGGCTAATGGATAGGTGACAGGCAGCTGAGTTTCAAGGCAAAAAAAAAAGAAAAATCATGCAACTTAAGCACAGTAACCCAGAGGTGGAGTACAAAATGGGAGAAGAAATATTGACAGTCATCAAACAGGAAAGTGACCACAGAGTAATCATATCTGATGACCTCAAGGTGGTAAGACAGTGCAACAAGGCAGTGGGGAGAGCCACTGGGATGCTGGGGTGCATAGGGAGGGGTATCACCAATAGAAAGAGGGAGGAGGTGGTGTTGCCGCTGTATAGATTGCTGGTGAGACTTCAACTGGAGCACTGTGTCCAGTTGTGGAGACTACATCTCAGCAAGGATATAGACAGGGTGGGGCTGTCCAGAGGAGGGCAACTAAAAAGGTCCAGGGACTGCATCAGAAGCCCCACAAGGAAATACTGAAGGACCTCAGTATGTACACCCTGGAAGAGAGAAGGGAAGGGGGGGCATGATAGAAACCTATATACCTCACAGGGGTAAATATGGTACAGGCGGGGAGTAGTTTTTTAGAGGAAACGATATACAAGAGCAAGGGGACATGCAGTGAGGCTGGAAGTGAGAACATTTAGGAGAGATGTGAAGAAGTACTTCTCTGAAAGAGTGGTGGATACCTGGAACAGTATTTTGGTAGAGATAGCGGGGGTGAAAAGAATGGTGGGCTTTAAGCATGCATGGGATAGGCACTAGGGAATCTTAGTTGGGCATGGGGGGGGTTAGTGAGCCAGAGATCAAGTAGGGTCTGCGGTAACAGGACAGGATGAGCATGAAAAATGGTCAGGCTGGGTTGGCCAAGCAGTCCTCAAATTCTATGTTTCCAGACCCTTTGACCTCTGATAGCCCTGTTCAACAACTCGGTGGAAACAGGAGTGGTTCTGGAGGACTGGAAGAAGGGCAGATGTAGTCCTGCTTCATAAAAACCCTTTTTAGCTGGCCCGGTGGTGCTGAGGGTTGAAGTGCTGGATGCCATACATCGCGCTGCACTGGTGACCTGGGTTCGGGAATGAGCCCAGGTCAGCAGGGGTCAGTTTTGGTGGGGAGGGAAGAGCTGGATTGAGCTGCTGATTGGCAGCTCTCCACTCCTGGGGAGGGTTAGGCACCACTACAACTAACGGATGGTGTTGGGAGGGGAGGATGCTGTTAGGCGCTTGGCAGAAGCTGGGTCTTAGCACAGCTTCTCGCCTGGACTTCGGTCCTTCATGCCGGTGTCCTCAGGGGTGGAGATTAGGGACTAACACAGTCACTCAGTAACTACGAAAAATCCCAACCCGATGACTGTGCAGCATGATCCCTGCATGGGGGGATGGGTGCTACTGATAGGCGGTACGCCATGACCGAGTTCGGGCCAGCCACGGGGGAAAATAAAACAAACTGTGCTATAAAAACCCTTTGAATGCCCCCTCTCTCCTCTACTCATCAAACTCCACCCAGAACCAGTATGTTACGCTGTCAAATTCTTTGTTTCTGTGGCTGAGCTTTTAAGGAATGTGCTTAATTGCATGTGTACTCAGTCCTTATCTGCCTTCAAATTCTATGTTTATATGGTCGAGCTTAAGGAATGTGTATGACTGCATGGGTACCCTGATAGAAATAGCAATTGTAGACTATCTGAGAAAAAATGGTAGGCACCTGAGTAGGGTGTGAATAAGGGTTCCATGTCATAAGGGTGATTAAAAAATAGTGATCACTGACTTCTGGTGATGCTGGCATACATGGCGGATTAACTGTTCGACCGCTCCTCTGAGCCTTTGCCCAAATCTGCTCTAATCCCCCTTAAAGCTGGCTACTAGAGGCAAGCAGAGGCGTTTGGATGAGATGATGCTGCAGACACACCAGAAGATGAAGGAATTTGAGGCGAATACCCCGTGCAATGACGGAAAATCCAACCCAGCGCTCACACCACTGGAGGCCTGCGATACGCCTTGGAACTCGGCTTCCCCAGGTTCTGGCTCAGACAAGAGCAGCTCAGATGAGGAACCAGCATTCACAATTACTTCCAAGCGCCTCTTCAAAGAACTCAGGCGCTTGGGAGACACCATGGAAAATATTCAAATGGAGCTAAAAGAGATCTGCTCTGAACAAAGTACACAGAGTCAGAAGATTGCGGATCTGGAGCAGCAGGCCACGGAGGTGTCTGGGGCTATAGATTCACATAACAGCACAATTCTCCAGCTGCACAATAGGGAGGTCTGGATGCAACAGAAGCTAGAAGACCTAGAGAATCGCTCTAGGAGAGCAAACATCCATATCCATGGCCTCCGTGAACAAAGAGAATCGGAGAAATGACAAGCTTCAATCAATCAATCAAAATCTTTATTTAACCAAGCGGGCACCGTTGAGCAGAACTCATTTTTGAGGTGAACCTGGGATAAGGTACAACTACAGAAAGAAACAACACGATTGCAATTGCTGCCAACATGGCAGTATACATATAATCAGATATGAGCAGGCTAACGCAGAGCCATCGTACACAAAAATACTAAATATACAAAAAACAGTACCATAAAAGAAATGTACAAGTTAAGTGCTTGGTATAATGTAAAACACACTGAACTATTGTAAGCTAGATTTACAGTTGTTTTTGTTTTTTTTCGACACAGAGGGCAGAAAGTAAGAGGAAGCGTAGGAAAGAAGGGGAGAGGAGAGGGCAGGGATTTGGATCAAGGGATGACAGAGAGGGAGCAGGAATAAGCACAACGGCTGCAGTCCGAGGGATTAAGGGAAGCAGTCGCAGGGTTCCTTAAGTTGGCAGGTGATTAAAGCTTTAAATGCTGCAAGCCTGCAAGGGAGGTTTAATTTCAAAGTTTTTTGCAGCTTGTTCCACAGCGAGGGAAGTACATAGCTTATAGATGCCCTGCCGAAGAGGGATCTAACCTTTGGGATTTTCAGGGTTACATAAAAAGCACTTCTTAGGGCATAGTTAGGTTGGGGGCTTAAATGGTAGACAATCAGTGATATAGCTGGGCAGGTTATTCGTAATGGCTCTGAAGGTTCAGAGTATCGCATTTCTCTCATGCCTAAGGGTAAGGGAAGGCCAGCCCACAGCAGTATATAAGAGACAGTATGGGTGGAGTAGGGGAGTGCCGTGATAAACCTTTAGGCTCTGTGGTAGAGTGCATCGAGTTTTGCAAGAGTACCAGCAGGACCTTAGCTATATAGGAAGTCGGCATAGTCTAACAGGGGGAGAAATGTAGATTGGACTAGCCGCTTTTTAGCTTCCCTTGGTAGAAGGGTTTTTATCATGAAGAATAGTCCTAGTCTCTGCCTGAGTTTCTTTATAAGCTCTTCAATATGACCCTGGAAGGAGAGAGAACTGTCAATCCAAGCCCCGAGGTATTTGAAAGAAGACACATATTCCAGCTGATCCCCCAGTATAGTAGTGATAGAGGATAGTGAACTGTGAAAGGGAGGGGCAATAGAGTTGGACGCAAGGGAGAAGAGCATGGCTTTGTTTTTTTTCGCGTTCAGAAGCAGCTTCTGTTTTAGGAGTTGGAGTTGTAGCAGATCAAATTCGCTCTGAAGAGATGAGAGTACAGTTTTGGGAGATGGTCCACTGGTGTAGAGCACTGTGTCATCTGCAAAGACATGAATTTTGGTCTTGTTAATGGAGGCATTAATTCTATTAATGTAGATTGAGAAAAGCAGGGGTTCCAAGATAGAGCCTTGTGGAACACCCCGAGTAAGAGGTTTGAGGAGTGAGACCTCACCATCAGCCTTAACTTGCTGGGAGCAGTATTGTGGAACCACCTAATAGAGGGAGCAACCAGGCCAATATTCTGTAGGGATGATAGTAGCAGGGGTTGGTCAACAGTGTCAAAAGCCTTACTGAGGTCCAGAAAGACTGCGCTGACAAAATTCTTGTTGTCCAGCTCCCCGAGCCAGTCATTACTGACTTTGGCAAGGGTGGAAGTAGTACTATGTTGAGCTCTGAACCTGGACTGGAGCGGGTTGAGGAGGTTCGCTGATTCCAGGTGGGTCCTGAGTTGGGAGTTAACAATTTTCTCTAGCATTTTTGACAGTATGGGGAGGAGAGAGATGGGCCTATAATTATTCAGATCGCTAGTATCCCCATTCTTGAGTACAGGAACAATATGGGCAGTTTTCCATACAGTAGGAAGGACACCTTGGGAGATGGATAGATTGAACAAGCTTTATGGAGAGCCTCATCAAGGAACTTTTGAACTTGCCCTCAGACTATGAATTAAATTTGATTAGAGATCATTGCTCCCTGGGTCCTAGACCTCTGAACCCTAAAGCCCGCCCAAGGTCCATTATCGTTGCTTTCCTAGACTATAGAGTTAAAGCAGACATCCTGGGAAAGGTGTAGGCTAAAAATGAAATTATTTTCGGGGATGCTCGACTTTTCTTTGAACATGATTACGTCCCCACAACCATGAATCGAAGATGTAAGCTACTTCCTATTTTAAACAACTTTGGGCAAAAGGGGTGAAAGCCAACTTAGATTACCCTGCTGTGCTCAGGATTACAACAGATTCTGGTGTGCATACATTTCTGGCTATTTCAGAGGCAACCAAGTTCCTTCAACAGTGGGAAATAACTCTAGCAGATATCTTAGATGCTGATACCATAAAAGAGTTTGAAATCCATGCGGGACAAGGAACCAGGCCAATGGGAAAACTGAGGATGATTCTTCCTTAGAAAAGCTGGCAGCCAAATCAGGCACCCCCCTCCCATGCCCTTGGGTCCCCACCTGCAACACTCTACAAGAGGGAAAGGGAAAAAACGGGCACCTAAAGCAGGTTGGCCATCAACAGCACGAGATCAACATGGCACTTGAAATGGATGCATAAGCAGATTTGGAAGTGCCGACTCCAGACCAAAACGAAGCGGCCTGGGACTTGCTAAATACTTTTTTTTTTTCCTGAGGGAAGGGGGAGATCTTCTCTTCCAGGCTACTTGGAATTATATTGTATACTAACTCTGGTTTCTCAGCTTTAGGTCAAGGAAGAGATACCCAACATGGGCAATGCAAGGAGTATTGTTGAAGGTTAAGGTGGGTTCAATTTTTGGGGGGAATCAGAATAATTCATAGTTTAAGCCAGCAAAATTATTTGAGTATGTGTTACTAGTATTTCTTAATCGGGGGGGCTCGGTGGGATTTATAGATGCTGTTACAAATAATCTGAAATTGTTCGCTGGGTACACCACCTAATACTGTGGCTGAATTAAGCCTCAGTTTGGCACAACCTTTAGTAGTTGTACCTTCCCCCCCAAAGCTTGGACCATTGGGTAACGGGAGATGGTGGCACTATTGAAAGTACTAGAAAGGTCTACAGTTCTGGGGCCAAGGGTTCAGCCTCTTCATTGTATAATGTTTCATGTCTCCTGTTCAATCTGGTTATTTTATTTTATTGGTTGGCCTAGTGGCATGTTGATGTGGGGGTCATATTGGGAGGTGAGTTGGGGAAACATTATATTCATTATTCTTTAAAACATTATTACTAATGGAACTGAATATTATGACATACAATGTGAAAGGGTTAAATGAACCCATACAAAGGGCTAGAAGTTTACAGAAACTACAGAGACATCATGCTTGTATGGCTCTTCTGCAAAAGACTCACCCGAACGAAACTGGACATTGTAAATTAAGACATTCCTGGGTGGGGGAGGTCTACGCAGCTAGCTGGTTGGGCCGCCCCCATCGGAGGGGAGTAGCTATTTTGTTTAGATGAGATCTTCCTGTCCAGGTGGGGTCTCGAGTCCAGGACCCCCGGGGCCATGTCGTTGGGCTCCACCTACTTATCTTTAATATTAAATGTGTGATGGTCTGTCTGTACGCCTCTAATGAGTTGAAGGAGAACAGGATTTTTTTTTAAAGTGTTAATGGAGACAATACAGGATCCAGATACTGTATATATTTTTGGAGGAGATTTCAATAGAGTGGTCTCAGCTCTATGGGGCAGAGTACACTCAGGTGGGGGTGGGCCAGTTCCCAGGATGACAGCTTCATGAAGAGGCTGATGGGGGAGGTCGGCATGGCAGATGCCTGGAGGTAGGGCCATGGGGCACATCGAGATTATACCTTTTTCTCCCATAGGCACGGGATGTATTCAAGGATAGATATGTTCCTTTTATCTAGGGAGAAAATGCACCTGGTATAGAGCTGTGAAATTTTGCCAATGTCATGGTCTGATCATTCTCCACTGTCTCTTAAATTACAATTCTTCCCCTCTGTTAGAAACTCCAACTGGAGATTAAATGTGGGCCTCCTAAATTTGGCAGATTTTAAATCTACACTTAAAGAACAGCTCTCTGCCTACCTGGACGCCAGTGATCGAGATTCAACCTCCCCCTCAGTTAGAAGGGGTGCCCTTAAAGCCTACATCTGGGGTCAAATCATTTCATATAGTTACCGGCTGAAGAAACAGCACTAGGTTACGTAAGAAAGGCTGGAGAAAGAACTTAGGGAGGCAGAGTTTCGACATAAGCTGACCCTCCACCCTGGGGATAAGGCCCTTTGGCAAAGAAAGAAGATGGAAGTAGAGCAACAATTGGCATATCAGGTGGAAGGGGCTATTAGGAGAACACAATGTAGGCACTATGGGGAGAGAAACAGGGTGGGCAGACTTCTGGCCTGTGCTCTTAGTAAACAGCTCACTGGTCGGGCAGTTTTGAGAGTGGAGGATCCAGAGAAAATAGGGGAGCTTATTGTGGACCCCCCAGGTATTACAGGGGCATTTGCTAGATGTTACAGCGAATCATATAGTCAGGAACATGCACATAATGAGGCGCAACAAACAATGGAATTTCTAAACTCCCTGACTCTTCAGACCCTTACTTAAGAGGACTGGGATTTATTGGAGAGCCCAATCACTCGGGGAGGTTATCACTAAGATCAAATGCCTTAAACAGGGTAAATCCCCAGGCCTAGATGGCTTGCCATCAGAATTTTATAAGGTCTTACAGGAGTCCTTGGTTCATCCTTTGGTCCTGTGCTACCATCATATACAGGAGGGAGGGGAGGTCTTGGCGCTCCACCCTAATCTCAGTTATCCCAAAAGAGGGGAAAGACCATACTCAGTGCAGCTTGTATCACCCGATTTCATTACTTAATGTGGATTTAAAAATTTTTACAGGGATCCTGGCGGACTGCATGCAGCGGGTGGCTCCAAGAGTTGTACATCGGGACCAGAAAGGATTTATAGCTGGAAGATACTTAGGACAGGGGACCCTCTAGCTTGCCATCTCCATGGATGCTGAAAAGGCATTTGATAAGGTTAATTGGAACTTTCTAAATACAACCATGGAGAAAATGCAATCTGGCCCAAAATTCTTAGACATAATAATGAATCTGTATGCTTCCCCACAAGCACAAGTTAGAGTAAATGGTGTAAACTTGGGGTACTTTCTGATTGGTAGGGGAACTAGGCAGGGCTGCCCCCTATTTCCACTTCTCTTTGCCTTGTTTTTGGAGCCTCTCCCTGTGGTGGTTCGCCAGGATCAGAGAATAGACGGGATTGTGGAGGGGTGGTGGAGAACAAAGTCGCCTGTATGTGCAGAGAATCCATATTCTTTGTTGGCAACCTGAAACTTCCCTGCCACAACTGCAGGCTTTACTTGGGTAGTTCGGGTCTATCTCTGGCTACAAGATCAATTATTGCAAGTCAGAGGCCTTGGTTCTGAGTGGAAGCTGCCCCCCACCAATGCGGCAGGATTTCCCTTTCTCTTGGGCCAAACATAACCAAATACGTTATTTGGGCATTCAGATCACCACAGTGCATAATGCTTTATTTAAGGTCAATTACAGTCGCCTTTGGAATACCATCCAGAATGATTTGGTGAGGTGGACATTGTTGCCCCTATCATTGGCAGGCAGAGCTGAGTCCATTAAAATGAATGTACTACCTAGATTTCTCTTCTTGTTTTCTACCCTGCCTATCCAGGTCAGTGTTCTGAAGGGCATAACTCAATTTATTTGGGGAGGCTGCAGACCTAGGGTGGTCAGAAAGATTCTATATCAGCCAAAAAATTGGGGAGGATTGGGACTTCCTGACTTGCACAGATACTATCTGGCATGCCAGGTGACCCTGGTGTGTTCCTGGTTCAAGCAACGGACAGAGTCCGGCTGGTATGAGATAGAGGAGGGTGCTGGCCTTCAAGGCCACTGTTTACTTTTGCATGTCTGACTGAACATATCCCTTCTAGGGCTGACTGTAATATTTGGACTCAACACTCCCTCAAGGTCTTACATAAGGTCTGGGAGAAATTAACTTTGCCGCCTTCCCTGGGCCCCCTGACTCTTATAAAGCACCACGGCAACTTTGTCCCTCCAGGACTAGACCCTGGATACAGAACACGGGAAGTCAGAGGTCTTACCAGATTTTCTCAGCTCATCGAGAGAGGTACCTGTATGTCCTTTGCTAGATTGAAAGAGAAATTCTGTTTAGGTAACTCAGAATTATTTTAGGTATTTACAGGTCAGACACTTCATTATATGTGGGGGCACAATATTACTTTTGCAGCAACAAAAGATAGAGTGGGAAGATTTTAACTATGGGGTTACCACTCTGAGGGTCAGGATGAGATATATCTCAGTATTATACAGGATGCTGGGGGAGAGAGGGGCCTAGAACCTTTAAACTCAATAAAGACTGCCTGGGAGGAAGAGCTGTCCATCATCATCCCACAAGAAATATGGGAGAAGAGATTTAGGATTGGGTGGAAGGTGACCGCCTCCCCAGACTGGAGGGAATATTTTTGGAAAATAATCATTAGATTCTTCTGCACTCCTGTAGTTACAAAGCATTTTGGGACCAATTTTTCAGACCAGTGCTGGTGGAGGTGCGGTCTCAAAGGATCTCACATGCACATTCTCTGGGAGTGTCCGGTTATTATTAAGAATTTTTGGGATGAAGTCAAGATAAAACTACACCAGATTTTAAAGGTGAATATACCCTCAGACTTCCTAAACTGGGTATTGAGGTTTCCGGCAGTTCTGGGCCTCTCCCCTACCCAGAGAAAGCTGGGACTAGTTTTCATTATTGCAGCATTAAAATGTCTCTCCTCTAGGTGGCTGCAAAAGGAAGCCCCAACGGTGGGTGAATGGCTAAACCGTGTAAGGCATATTCAGGACCGAGAGAGGCTCATTTCCAGAATACACTTGAGGGAAGAAACATTTCTAGAAATATGGAATCCTTGGTTGATGTGGCCTGGAGCCAGTCTCTAGGGTGGAGAAGGTCAGTTGATAGACAGTGACATTTATGATGGGATTCTAACTTTGAGGAGGAGGTGGAGGCCCCCCCCCCCATTGTGTTACTGTTGTTCCTCTCTCCTTTTTGACTTCCCCTGCTCTTTCCCCTCCCTAAGTACCCCCAATAGAATTCAGATATATTGGTGACTGGACAGCTGCAAAAGACAGTTGCTTGATTTATTAAGTTGAATAATATAAATGGGTCACCTAATTCTTTTTTTTTACTTGAACCATATGTTAGTGACATACTACTATGGGCCAGGAAATGAATGTATTTATTATTATATTAAGTTTTCTCTTTATGAGTTGTATAACAAGTTTGCAATGTTGAATTTTGATTCTGATTGTATCGGCTCAAATGAGCTCTTGTTTGAGGTTAAGCAGAGGGGAGCAGCGTGTAAGAATGAGCCACTATATATGAGGAGACAACAGGTGGATTCTGGACATTTCAACCACCTTTAAGCTTCTTTGGACTGATATTTTGTTTGAATGAAATGTTGACCCTCATTGCTTAATATATATTGGAATTCAAACTTTTGAATAAAATTGAGTTTCAAAAAAAAAAAACAGTGATCACTGTTAGGGCGAGTATACATCGCCAAAAATGAATTTTGGCGATGCACACTCACAATGAGGACAAAAAGGGCACCCAAGACCTACAGCTTCAGGTTTACTTTTTATCATGGGAGGCTTTGCCCCCCACACCTCCTACTTATAGATTCTCAACTCCAGGATGGTGCATGTCGCAGGGGGTGAAAAACTTAAAAAATGGAAAGCCGCCTGCAGGAAAAAAAAAACACGCTGTGCCAGACCCGAACCTTGCACACTACACTTCCCAGCTGACCACCCTCCCCACCACACTAGTGGACCAGCTTGTCAACTGACTGCCACACCCCTCCCACATACCATCCTCCCTGCCTCTCCCATGCATGTGCAGCGCCCACGTGTATGTAATGCATTCTTGTCGCTGTATTTGCCCACCCCAGTATCCGCCCGCCTGCCAGGGTAGAAAGCCATGAAAACACAGGCAATCGTAATTGTTGCTTTTTTGTAGGTGCCCATTTTGGTCGCCTTGTTCACGTGATACCTGAATGAGGGTTGTCAGGGAGATCCCCTCAGCAGAGCATAGCTGCTGTTCCGTATGGAGGCACTGTGGGGTATAACACTGAGCCCCTGCCTGTTATCTGGTAAAATTCCATTGCAGGTATTTACTAGGAAGCACTGGCAAACAGTAAATTCAGAAGTGTGGGTGCTTCAGTTGCGTAAATTTGAGTGTAGCCAGTTTGTTATAAGCTCTTCCGGTGCTCTTGTCATTCCAGATAATTGGGAAATTGAAGCATGCAGGCACTTAAACTGGAAAAAGGGTGGGTGTATAATTAATATATTTTGGGGTAAAGGATCCATGTAGGAGGTTTATCTGGACAGTGTTTAATATCCCTAATAGCATCTGCAGTAACCTGACCCATCTCTCTAGGTTTTGTCTTACTTTGGTTACCAACAAATCCATATTTTTCATAAAGGCTTGGTCCCTTCTGAGCCCAATCCCAATATAAGTAAAGCTTTTGGGTGCCCATTTTAACCCTATATTTACAATGCAACTCTTCTGTACCCAATAGTTTAAGGGCACGACTACTGCTTTTTTCAGTATTTACTCTGTAATCAGATACTTTACTGTACTCATCTATCACCTCAAGGGCCCTATTCAGAGATGTGTGTGTGGGTTACATATGGAGCAGGATGTCATCAGCATAAATCTAAGTCCTGTATTCTGAGGCATTTATCTTGATTCCCTGAATACCAGCTATCAAGCTATTTTAAGAGCCAATGGATTTGGGTTGAGTTTGATGAGTAGAGGAGTAGAGGAGAGAGGGGGCATCCTTGCTTAGTTTCATGGTGCAGGTCAAAGGGTCTGGAAAACACCCCATTACAGTAAACCTTGATTCAGAGCCCAGCATATAATACTTTCACCCATTGAACAAAGTGTTCTTGGAACTCAAATTTCTATAAAATAGCAAACAGGAAATCCCAGTATACCCTATCAAATGCCTTCTGTGCGTCCAGGGAGACCAACACTGCAGAGGTGCTGGGCTGCCAGGACCGCAGAGGTGCTGGGCTGCCATGTGCAGGGAAGATGTAAAGAACTTCTGAAAATGGTTAGAGGAGAGTCTTTGTAGCATGAATCCTACCTGTTCTGGTTCCACCACGGGTCTCCATACCTTGCTCACCCGATAAGCCAACACTTTCAATAAAACCTCATATCGAGGTTGAGTAGCGATATGGGCCTGTAATTGGCTGCCTTCTCCTGATCTCATCCTGGTTTGGTAATGAGGGTGGCTCCTTACCTCATTCAGCTCTTGCCCCTTTCTGCCCTGGTTGTATAGATAAATGAATGTATCACTGAGAATGGGAACCAAGTCTGGGCTCAAGAATTTAAAAAAGTTTGCTGAATACCCAACTGGTGTGGGGGCTTTGTCAGATGTAAGAGCCTTAACCCCTGCTACTACCTCCCTGTGGTGGATAACCTGGCCAACATTTCCCTGTAGTCCTGCTCCAGAGCTGGCAGTGGAATGGAGTTTAAATAAGCAGAGATGTTCTGTGCCAGTTGGGGGGTGGGCATCAGTATTGTACTGGGATTGACAGACCCTGCCAAACTCATTAGCTATTTCTCTAGGTTTGGATAACAGGGTTTTGTCCCCTTTCCACTTCACCCTTTAATGATTCTGGCAGCCTTTTGCTTTTTTAGGCATCAAGCCATTAGCTTGCCTGCTTCCATCCCCTGATCTACATATTTAGCGCAGGTCCTGAAAATAGCACGTTTCGCGTGTTCCCTGTTAAGGTCCTTATATTGGGCCCTTGGGGTTTGAAGCCTGATCTACACTGCTTTAGCCATTGTGCTTCTGAGCTGTGCCTCAAGTTATCGAATGTCCTGTAATAGTGCCTTAGCCTTGCTCTCACGCTGCTTTTTCCAAGTAGAAGCTCTCCTATTTAACTCCCCTGTCAGTGAGCACTTAAAGACGAGCAACGGTCTCCTGTTTCTCAGTTGTTCTTGTGTCTGGTATAATAAACTCTCTAAGTTTCTCCACTGCGTGCTTGTCCTTAAGTAGCTGGTTATTAATTCTCCACATATGAACATAAAAACTTATGACCAAGCCAGCAGAAAAAGGCCATTTGGTCTATCAAGTCTGCTTGTATTGCAGGGTACACAGATTGAGCTAATGTCCCTGCCCTCCCTCTCCACTCCTCCCATCCTTCCTACCCATGATCCTTACCTTCCCTCTATGCCTATCCAAGCCTCTCTCAAAGCTGCCCACTGTCTTCAACAAGATGACCTCTTCCAGCAGTGCATTCCAAGTGTCCACCACCCTCTCTGTGAAGAAGTGCTTCCTGACCTCCCTCCTAAACCTCCCACCCTCCAGCTTAAGACTGTGCCCCCTCAAGTTATGGTTGCTCCTCATCTTAAAGAGACTTTCCTTATCAACCTTATTTATCCCTTTCAAGTACTTGAAGGTCCCAATCTTGTCCCCCCTCTCTCTCTCCTGTCTTCCAGGGAGTACATGTTCAGTGCCCTCAGCCTCTCCTCATATAATATGCCTTGCCCTGCTGATTGGCTATCATCTTTGAGGCCCTCCTCTGGACCTTCTTCAGCAGGTTAATGTCCTTTTTGAGGTGTGGATACCAGTACTGAACTCCATACTCTAGACGTGGCCTTACCAATGACCTGTACAAGGGCAGTATAACCTCATCTCTCCTACTAGTGATCTCCCTAGCTATGCAACCCAGCATCTTGTTTGCCTTTGCTACTGCTTTCTTACACTACGTGGAGTGCTTCAGGTCACTAGTGATCATCACTCCCTGATCCTTCTCCTCCTCTGATGCAAATACTCGGATTCCACCCAGATAGTACTCTGTCCTGGGATTCTTGTCTCCAGTATGCATAACTTTGCATTTCTTGGCATTGAAGCCAAGCTGCCAGATCCTAGACCACCTCCCCAGCTTTTCCAGATCTTCCTATAGGTCCTGTATCCCTTCCACTGTGTCCACTTTCCCACAGAGCTTGGTGTCATCCACGAATAGGCACATTTTGCCCTTAATGCCATCCCCAGTGTCACTGATGAAGACATTGAACAACACTGGTCCCAGCACTGAGCCCTGTGGGACCCCACTGGTTACATATCTGGTACCAGATAACTCTTCCCCCATCAACCACCCTCTGGGTTCTGTCTCTCAGTCAGTTTTCCACCCATCTGGCCATCTTTTTCCCCCAACTCCAAGATCCACCAACTTCCTGATCAACCTTTTATGGGGCACAGAGTCAAAGGCCTTGCTGAACTCAAGATAGAGGATGTCTACCACTTGACCCCTGTCTACTGTCTTAGTGACACAGTCAAAGAAGTCAATCAGATTAGTTTGACATGATCTCCCCCCCCCATGAACCCATGCTGCCTCTCATCCTGGAGACTATGCCCCTCTAGATATTGCACCAACCCTTCCTTTAGTATGGTCTCCATGAGCTTGCCCACAATGGAGATCAGACTGACTGGTCTGTAATTCCCTGGATAATCCTTGGGACCGCTTTTGTGGCGGGGCACTACATGTGCTGTTCTCCAGTACTGCAGTACCATGCCTGACTCTAGTGACCTATTAAATAGAATCCTTATCTGTGCCCTGCGTAAAGCAGTATTGTATAAGAACTGGGGAATGATCGGAGATAACTCTGGCATGGATTTGGGCTAAGTGGAGCCTGTTAAGAAGTCATTTACTAAAAAGTAATCTATCATAGAAAAAGCCTAGTGGGGTCCAAAAAAATGAATATTCCTGGGCTACTGGAACTAGGGTTCACCACAGGTCAGTGACACCAATATATCAATCATATCTCTCACCGTCCTCTGAACCAATGACAGGCCTCCCCTTCTCATGCCTGATTCATTAAGTTTGTTCAAAGAAGGTGGAGGTCAGCACTCACTACTTAGACCATTGGCAAATAAAGAACACTGATGCAGGAATAGGTGTTGCTCAACTGATTTTATTTCCCGTGAACTTATCAGGTACATGACACAGCAATGGGAGAGAGCCCAAGCAACAGACGCCACAGTGCCCCCTGACCTAATGTTTCGCCCATCCCACTCAGCGGCTTTGTCAGAGGTGCACATGATAAGGTCACTGGAATAAGGGCCTGCCCGCTGACGCAGCAGTAAGGCATCCGCTTGTGGTGCCGACATCCCAGGCTCGCCGATGGACATGGGAGTCGAAGGGCCGGTTGGGGAGAAGGATCCAGCATCCAGGGGGGAAGGGGGCAGAGTGTTTGGTGCTTTGTGGACCCTGGTAGAAGTTGGGAGTACCACTGCGGCCAGCACCGTAACCTTAGGGGGGGTTGGGTGGACACTGGACGTCATTGCATGTCGCCGCCACTAGGGGTACAGTAGTTGAAAAAAATATGTCTGGTGACGAATGATGTCGGTGCAGGTCCCGCAGCACAAATCAGGTCCTCTCTCCATCTGGACTGCTGTAGCACCGCTGGGAAGCTGGTGGCCTGTCCCAGGGGGCACTCCGGGGTATGGGAAAAATTTTCCTCCCCTAGTACTGCTAAAGATTTGCCCCTAAAACCGACGGCTCCACTTCCTGGGGTAATCTGGGGGTGCTTAGGGGTAGGAGGATCGGGGGGTGCTTCATGAGGTGGCGCAGGACTGGTAACTGGCCGATGGGGTTGGGTCAGACAAAAAAAAAGTTCACTGGAATACAATTTTGATGGGCTAAGTCACAGGGAACATCTATGTGGAACATCTGCCCCCAGAATACCATTATTACAGGCTACAGGCTCACATGGTTGGACCTAGGGTTCTTGGAAACACTTCCTTTCTCTGGTATTGCATATCCTGCAACTAGGAGTAATCAAGGTGACAACGGGGGGCTGGGTTCAATTCCCAGTAAGTCACATTATTTCTTTCTCACTACAATTTGTGATTTAAATTGTTTAGTAGTGGCTCATATTGCACCAAAAAACATATAATTGTCATCTTGATTATTCCTACAGTAGTTGCAGATATGCAATACCAGAGAAAGGAAGTATGCCTGGGAACCCAGGTCCAACCATATAAACCTGCAACTCAATGGTTAGAGCACCGGGACAGTATTCTAGGGACATGGTTCAATTTTGATCACATTATTTTTTTCTCACAACAACTTGTGATGTAAATTACTTAGCAGTGGCTAATACTGCATCAAAAACATCTACTTGGCCGGCCTGGTGGCGCTGAGGGCTGAGGCGCTGGATGCCTCACCTCGCACCATGCCGGTGACCCATGTTCGTGAGAAAGCAGGGGCTGCTGGGGGTCAGCCGGGGAGGAGAAGAATTGAGCGCTCAATGGCTGCTCTTCTTCTCCGGGAGGGTTACCTGCACGCTGCCTCCGCAATACCGACACCTAGGGGAGCCCGGGTGAAGGTGCAGTAGGAGGGAGTAGCAGTATCGGGATAGGACGGACGTAGGCAGAGGAGCAGAGTGGGAGGCACGTCTCAGCGTGCCTTCAGGCTCCTTAGCCCTCATTGCACGCCAGCGTCGGGGAACGAACAGGGAAAAACACCCTCTCTCTCCTAGGCGACGACTCCTTACTGTGTGGATCCTCGGGCTCATCGAGCAGACTCTGCTGTACAGATACACTTCGTAGCATGTAAGGTTTGGAGGGGGCATAAAGCCGGGGAGTGCCTCTTCACCCTACCCGGGGGTTATCCGGTCACCTAGGTTAGTGGACTTGGTACTCTAGGGGCAGTCCCAGACAAAGGAGTGGGATCACATGCAGATAGAGGCAGTCTGAATGAGTGGAGAGGTGGGGCAGTTAGGAGAAGAATAAACACAATAGTTAAAAAAAAAACATCTACTTCATGCCTTGCGCCACGCCGGCGACCCGGGTTCGGGAACAGATTTGGGGCCACCGGCGGTCGGAGAGGGGAGGAGGATCGAACATTCTAACGGATGCTCTCCTCCTCCTGGGGTGGGTTCCTGGGGTGTTTTGAGCATCCGACGCACCTATGCCTGTGGAAGCATGGGCATCAGGGCATAAGCAGCTTTCCAGAGTTGGGGAGGGGAGGAAGTCATGGGCATTTGACAATGGCGTGCGTCAGCATGCCGTCTGTCTGGATGCTCATACTGCATACCGA
This sequence comes from Neoceratodus forsteri, assembly GCA_016271365.2. Classification (NCBI taxonomy): domain Eukaryota; kingdom Metazoa; phylum Chordata; order Ceratodontiformes; family Ceratodontidae; genus Neoceratodus; species Neoceratodus forsteri. The sequence goes on along the minus strand of JADMNL010000039.1, from coordinate 18,577,992 downwards.
CGCCCTCAGGGAAAGGAGAAACCAAGGGAGGAGAATGGAGAAAAACTGTCTCGGTCCAAGATGACGAGTGATCCAAGCCTTGGATAACCTACCCACGGGCAGACCCCGTTGTGGAGGCACTCCTAAGAGAGGGGTAACGAAGGGGATAATGGAGTAAGCCTGGCACTCTAGGGGCAGACTCCATAGGAGGGATCTATAGGGTTGATCAGGTCTGAAGGAGTGGAATGAGAGGGCAGTAAGGTGGGGATAAAAAAAAAAAAGAAAGTGAAAAAAAAAAAAAGACTGTCTACCTGCTGTCAGACTGGGAAACAGTTTATGCAGCTCATGCTTTGTCTCTGCTGCTGACTCTTGTCAGTGGAAACAAATAAACGTATAAGGTAGACCATGCAAAATTGTATCTCAGCCACATGCAACTTCTACTCGACGTCCTATGCTTTGCTTGTTTGGCAGCAAGTTTGGGACTGAGATTACTGAAAATATGCAGCTGATTCCCTTCCCACCACAAACCTTTAGTGTCCTGGATATGCAGTTTTTCCAGAAAATTGAAGAAATAAAAAATGATGGGCCATGGCTTATCTCCAGGGTTTGGCATGGTTGGAGTGAACAATGGGCCCTTTCAGTCACATAACTAGGGTCATTTGGCGATGACCCTGCCTCTTTATTGTAGAACTGTTGGATAAGCAAATTGTGTCATGACCCTCTGCTGTCTCGGAAAGACCAGTCTTCAGCAAGCTGTTGCAGTGACTCTGGCCTTCTTCATCCTCCAGTCAGTCTCCCATTTTTTGCAGCAGATCAGTTTGGGCTCTGACCTGGTGGCTCATTCTTCGAGTGAACTATTCAAGCCTTGGTATCAGTGACCCAATGGGATAATGCAGCTGTTGCTGGCTTCAAAGTATTAAACTACCAGAAAGGTCCAGAAGGGTCTTTTTAATTAACCTGATTTCCTTGAAAAAGTGATCCAAAAGCTCGGAGTACAGCGGATTACGGTGTAGTCATTGAGCTTATGGCACCTGGCAGCCAGCATGCACTTATTCGAGGAGGCTGCCGTGAACATCGATTCCATTTGCTTAGGCTGGAGCTCCATTTGGTAGGTAAAACTGGTACCGATCTGGGTTGAAATGCCTCATACAATTTGGGTGCAGATTTTAGTACAATAGTGGAGCGTGGTGCAATTTAATTAAGAAATATGTTTTTTTCCCCCCTAATGAAGCCAACATGAACGCAGCCTACAGCCTCCATAGTATCACATTACTCAGCAACGATTTAAAAACCTGTGAACATTTGAAGTGCCATCATGTGAACCAAGCTCTGCTCAGAATCAAAATGTCTGCCAATGCAGTAACCTGATATAGGAGAAATAGAATGAATATGTGGTTTATAATGCCCTCTAGGAGTGTTTGAAAATGGGCTTTATGACCCAGTCCAGTCTTTAAATAAAAAAAATAAATTAAGCGGTGAGAAGACTAGCTCCCGTGTGAGTTACAAAGTTTTAAATGTTAGAATAGGCACCCAGCTATGGGTTTCACATTGTCTTCAGTGATTGGGCTCAGTTCATGTATCAGCTGATATCTGAAAACAAAGACTTTTCTTTTGAAATCATGGCATGACAGAACTATGAGTAAGCATGTAAAAACTTTAAAGAATTGGCAGGCTGTTCTGAGCAGCCAGGTTTGTCAGGGGCTAGGGAATATAAAGCACCTGCTGTGCAGATGCAGGTGGGTAAAGAGGTGCAGTTGCACCAAAATGCTGCGAGACCTGAGTGGGCTTAGCTCACTCTTCTGCGAGGGAAGGGGGAGTCCTTGGGTGCCATTGTACCATGACACTAAGGAGAGCACTGAGAAGCAAAAAGAGTTATTTTCACATGGAATTACTGGGCTGCGAAGGTCTCTCTCTGAAAGGAGAGGGAACAGTGGGTGCTGTTACACCATGAGGTTGTGAGAAAAATCCAGCTAGAGACCTGCTGAGGATTCAGAGAGACCATACATCAGGGAAGGCATCCTGCTGAAAGTGGAAGTCCAAAGAAGCCTTCAGGATCGGACCAGAAATGGTGACCATTGTTATTATTGCAGAGTGCACATAAAATTGGTAAGACTATGCCTTGGGTTTCAGTGCGTGAGTGGAATCAGGCATCCCCCACTTAACCTTTATAGTCTGGCCTCGTCCTGCCCTCCAGGCTCTAGTGTTCATATTCTTGTGCTTGTCTGGCCATTCATTTTTTTATGGCTATCTTATTGGCCCTTTATTTGTCCGTCTTACATGCTTTAGCTGTCCTTCCATGTGTTTGTCTCCCAAGTCTTTGTCCTATGGGCTGCCATTCAAGGCTCATTTAGCATTGGTTCACCCCCACCCACGACATACTCCTGCTGGCTGCTGCACTGCCTTCAGCTGCTGCTCTGCTCATCCAGTCCTGCTGCTTACTGCTTTCAGTGCACTCTCCTCCACCTTGCATCTATGGCCTACTTCCACTGGACCTGTCTCTATTTTCATCTCTGGGACCCAGCTGCTGGTGTTGCATCCCTTTCTTGCTCTGCCTCAGCTGCCTGGCCCTGAGCCTGTTGGCACTGCTTTCATGTGCTCCCATCGCACGCTGTGGCTCCTTTTATCTGTTGCGTGCTGGGTCTCCTTTTATCTGTTGCATGCTGGGTCTCCTTTTATTCTGATGCTTGCTACATCTATCCACTTCCTCTGCTTAGGGCTTCTGTGTTGTCTGTTGCAGGCCCCTTCACTGTCCTCTGACCAGAAGCTACTTCCTCTTCACATTACACCCACCTAAAAGGGAAACCATGTTTGCAAGGTGCTAGGTGTGTGGTCTCAGGGTACTAGCCCTTTAACCCTCAAGGAATCCATTGCAACCACACACTCAGTGTTCCAAATACCTTGAAAATAGTCATGACAGCATGTAACAAAAGCTGCATTTAGATTTATATGCATTGCAAGTGCTTGTGCATACATGGTAAATAATAGTGCATCACGTATATCGAAAGAAAACCAAGCTAGCCTGGGTCAGCTGACAAAGTACCCAGTGCTTCCCTCTGTTTCTTAGCTCCCTCAAACTTGCTGCTTTAATTTCTTATATTTACCTGCTCCCAGTATGCGTCTTCTGTGGGCCAGACTGTAGCCCCATTGGAGTTGCTCTTTCTCTGTGACACCATCTGTGGCATTTCCCTGTGGTCTGTGTTTCTACTCTCCAGTAGAGCCACTTCATTCAAAAAGCATCACTCAGTTCTTTACAGCTTGCTGATCATGGTGGCTCATATTTCTACCTGCCAGCAGAGTCACTCTCAGCTCCCTACAAGTTTGCCTCACTTGAGTAGATCTTTTTTTCTATTTCTGTGTGTGCCCCCATCTCTCCGGCCCCTCTTAGGTCCTGAAGTCTGCTGGCAACATCCCATGCCCCCCAAGTCATGGTCATCCACCTCCATGGAGCTTCTGGCTATGCCCCCCCAGACGGGGTCAGGGCGAGGTCAGTTCCCTGAAATTCTTTGTCTCGTCCCTAATACTGTCTACTACTATAGTCTCCCTTGTTCCCCATTCTGTCAGTCCCACTCATCTAATTGCTCTACAGTTTTGAAGGAACATAATAGAACAAGGGCTGTGTTAGCTAAGCAGTGGCTTTGATTTAAGACATCTGAAGATTTAAAAACAAATGGAGAGAACCAGCCACATACAGTTCTGTGGTGCAAGTTGCTTTAATGTTCTCTCTGGTAAGATAATAACTTTAATAATAATAGTTTTATTTTTATAGCGCCTTTCTACAGTCAAAGCACTGTACAGCTTTAAGAACAAATAAATCCGATAAAAAGCTTAAAATTCACATACAGCAGGTCATACAATTACTTCTGATAGGCAAGATGCCATAAGTGGGTCTTCAAGGCCCTCTTAAAACTCCACAGTCATGCACTCACATATTTGACGAGGTAAAGAATTCCACAGGGTCAGGGCCGCATACATAAAAACACAGGCATCTGTTGTTTTAAGGCATACCCTGGGAATTTCTAACAACCCCTCAGCAGCTGAGCGGAGTGGTCATCTGGGGCAGTAAGGCAGCAGAAGCTCTTGCAGATAGCTCAGGCCCTGTCCGTGCAGAGCCTTAAAGGTCAGAAATCCGACCTTGAAGGTGATCTGCCACTGAATCGGCAGCCAGTGCAGTTCGCGCAGCACCGGTGTGATGTGACTCAAATGAGGAGTCCCCATCAACAACCGCGCTGCAGCATTCTGCACTAGCTGCAAGCAGCAGATATCAACCCCTGGTAGCCCTAAGTACAGGGAGTTGCAGTAGGCCAGGTACGAGGTCACAAAGGCATGGATCAACGTTGGAAGATCGCTGGATGGAACAAGGTGCTTAATCCTGGTGATGTTCCTGAGATGGTAAAATGAGGACTTGACGACTGCAGACACCTGCGAATGCAGTATCAACCCGTCATCAAAAACCACCCCAGGTTTCGCACCCGTTCAGAAGAAGGAAGCTGGAGACCTCCGCGACAGAGTCTGGAAGGTTGTCCAGCCGCCAACCCCTCTGTCCGGTGACCCGGATCCACCATTAACATCTCAGTCTTCCCAGAGTTCAATTTCAACCAGCTGGATTTCATCCAGTCCTGGATTTCCATGAGGCAGTTATTAAAAATCGAACACGACTATCCTGGTCGGGTGCAACAGACAGGTAGAGCTGGGTGTCATCAGCATAGCAGTGAAACCTCAGTCTATACCATCTTACAATGTCTCTGAGGGGCAGCATATATACCGTGAACAACATGGGGGACAACACCGACCCCTGAGGGACCCCACATGGCAGAGAGAATGGTCCGGAGAAAAAAAATCCCCAACACCACCCTCTGAAATCTGCCAGTGAGGAAAAATTGAAACCATCTGAGAACTATTCCAGACAGGCTACATATGACCCTCAGGCACCCGAGAAGCACCCCATGGTCCACGGTGTCAGAGGCTGAGGAGAGATCAAGAAGTACCAGGATGGAGCGGCGGTTCTGATACATCACCATCAGGAGATCATTGAGCACCTGAACCAGAGTGGTCTCTGTACTATGCCTCTTACAAAAAACGGACTGGAGAGGTTTGTAGATATCGTGGATGGTAAGGTGATTCTCCAGCTGTAGCACAACAACTTTCTCAATCACCTTGCTTACAAAGAGAAGGTTTGAGATAGGTCTGTAGTTAGCGGGGCAGTTTGGATCCAGAGCAGCTTTCTTCAGGAGTGGTGTCACCACCACCTCCTTCAGGGAGCTAGGAAACTCACCCGACTCTAGGGAACACCAAACTATCTTCACAAGGACAGGGCCAATGATGTCAGAACACCCCATAATCAGGGGGGTTGGGCCCGGGTCCAAGCTACAGCACGTTGGGCACATACCCTGGTCAATCCACATGATATCCACAATTTCAAGCCAGCAGAAAGAGCTCCAGGCAAACCAAAGAGAAGTGACCGGGCACTGACCACCATCAGCTCCCATAGAGTGAGCCGGCAGGATCTCAGCCCTGATGCTGGCCACCTTATCCGCAAAGAACTGAGCAAGCTCATCACACTCAATTTGTGAAAAGGCTTTTCGAACCTGCAGAAAAGTTGGGTTGCACAACCTGTCCACAGTTCAAAAGAGCTGAGCAGTCAATTCTAAGCGGCAGCAGTCTCCTCGGAAAGGATCTCTGCCTTCTTACAGGTGATTGCCAATTGATAGATTTGATAATGTTCTATCAATGTAAGGTGGTCAGCATCCAGGGCAGATTTCTACCAGCGACGCTCTAACCTTTGTCCTACTCATCGCTGCTCCCTCAAGATCCTGTCAAACCACGGAGACCGAGGGCGGAGAGAGAGAGAGAGACAGAGAGAGAGAGAGAGAGAGAGAGAGGGAGGATGAACACAGACCAGAGCGATAGAGTCCAGAGCCTCAGTAACTGCCTTATTATAGGCCTGAACTAGGCACTCTGGGCTCTTGCTTGCCCCTTGAAATCCCGATAGGTCTAATACCATAGGCCATCAAGGCTCACATCCCGCAAAGGGCGGTATCTGACCATCTCCACAGGGGCAGGCCTATAAGGGGGGGCCTGGAAACTGAACCTTATGGTGTGGTGATCTGACCCTCTGACTGGTCATCAAGTCATGATGTGTCTAAGCGTGGGGGTGGGGTCGGCAAACAGAGAAGGAGAAGAGATTAGTTGGCTGTCTGGTCAGGGTCAAAATACAATTCCTTCCCTTCAGATGGAGACTGCTGCTAAAATAAAAAAAAAAAATTCCTCAGCTGGCCCGTCAGTGTGGTGGTAGCACTACCGCCCGTGATACTGGGGACCTGGGTTCAGGAATGAACCTGGGTCATCTGGGGCAGGCCGGTGGGAGGAGGTTTGAGTATCCCACAGGCTGCTTGCCTCCTTTGAGGAGGGAAGGGCTGTTACACTGCTCTGTTCCCATCATCTGTGAGTGCGCAGCCAGTGGCATGGGATTCACAGTGTGGGCAGGGGAGGATGCCATTAGGTGCTTGGTTTAGATGTGCACCAGCACATCTACAGCCTGGACTCTGGTCCTTGTGCTGGTGTTCTTAGGAGGTGGGGTCTTGGGGACCAAAGAATGGCAACATAAAATATCATAAAATACTCCAGCCCCCACTGCCGTGCAGTATGATCCCGAGAGGGGGACGGAGCCCTGGATGGTTGGTACCACCACCACCAAGCCCTGCTGGCAGTAGGTGACAAAACTGTACAATTAAAAAAAATCTCTAATAGACTTCCACAGAGATAAGGGAACCATTGAAACATAGACGTTGCCAGCAGATAAACAGCAGTGGTCCATCCCGTCTCCCATATGGAGTTTACTACCTAAACTCCTGACTTATCATCTGTAAGCACTGCCCCCCCCCCAAGTTGTGGCTTACCTGTATTTGGGCTTCTGGCCCCAGTGTTGTTTTCACCAGCAAGTACCAGCATGTTTCTTCACCCTGTGCCCCAGTGTGCAGGACAGGGTGTGGGGGATGGATTGGCGGCAGCACTGCCAGGAGTTCTGGAGGGTGTAGTACTAGGACACGATTTCTTCATGGCTGGAAGTCACAGTATAGAACAGCACCCACAGCAGTAAGTGCCTCAGAACCCTAAAAATTCATGGAACAGCTTGGTGGAGAAATTGATTTGTTGACTTTGTTCCCCTTTCCCCCTGGGGTCGCACCTAGAAACGAGCTTCAGCTCAGTGTGGCTCTCCCAGTTACCAAATTTTAAATAAATAAATAAAACAGCTGAGATTTAAAGAGCAAGTGTTTACTTCTAATAAATAGACACCTAACTATTTGATTTATTGTGTTCTGATGTGTTAGTGGTTACTGTCTACTTTTATAGTACTATATTTGTTATTATAAAATGGCAAGGTAAAATCATGTAATCTGATTGGCTCTTATTTATGTATAAAATATGGTTTACACATGGCTAAAAAAAAGGAATGTGAAGAGTCTGGAACCCATATCAATGGGCATCTGGAACACAGGCATTTCAGTTAGCCCCTTACAGCCAGAATTGAGCTTCCGCCACAAACATGGCTGCTACCTTTACACTGTAAAAAAACACTTCATCTGGGCCCTAAAAATAAAACTACCTTAAATAAAAAATAAAACAAATTAATTAACTGTTATTTCCTTGATATCACACTTTCCTTATATACATAAACAAATTAGAAACAATAAGTATTGTTTATAGTTTTCACTACAACTGTTTCTTTGCTGACAGTGAAAAATCCTCCTTCTATCTTTATCTGCTCATCAGGGAACTGTCTTCTTTCATGTATTCCATGGTAAACATTCTATGATAAACATTCCATATCTTGAATGTGGGCAAAAAAAAAAAAAAACAGAAGAAGAAAGTAGGCACTAATATAATGACATCATCATCAAGGACATCATTTGTAGTGGGTGGAATTACTATTTTATCATAAATGCACACAAGTAAATCTGTTGTTTCTAGATATAAACGTGCTTCTCCCAACTGTAAAACGTTTTAAAAAAAGGATTCCATTTTATAAGTGCAATAAGGCACTCTGGGATGTGCGTGAACCCCATTTTACCGCATGGCCAGTGGCTAAAGTCACTCGGCCTTCGGCTTCGTGCCTTACTGCGCCCCTGGCCATGTAGTAAAATGTGTTTCATGCACACCCCATCATGCCTTATTGCTTACGTGCAGTGAAACAAGTGTGTTGACCTTTGCTTTTCGCACTGCTAGTAAAAAAAGAATTCAATTGAATTCTAGTATTGTGATGTCAGAAGTTGCCAGCTCCTTAGAAGCTCAATTTATTTCAATGAGAAACTAAATATATTTTTAGACTTTTTTTTCAAAATAAATATTTTTTTTCAGCAACTAATTTTGCCTTTTATATGTTTGCATTATGTGGTACATCTGTATGATTTTACAATGTTTAAAACACTTAATTGCCTTCTATTTTCCTCTTCTCAAGTAATATCTGGTTAAGAAGAAAATGTCACCTGCTAAATTATATCAAACGATAACAGATCATCTGAAATCATATCTTTGTATTACATATGTCATATGTTGGTGGTAGAAAGTGTTATTTTTCCATAAAAATCTGAAAACAGACTTGCAGTTTCCCATAGAAATGCACTGCCATCCTTGGCAGTAAAGAGTTGCTGACATCACAATACAAGGATTCCGTGGGATTCTGTTTTTGCTAACAGTTGGCAAAAGACAAATACACTGATGAAAAGGCAAGTAAAGAAACTGATAAAAGCAAACTGAATGATAGCAGAGGCATTTAAAGACCCCAAACCTTCTTTCTTTAAGATATGCATTCTTAATAAGCACTTGCTCATTAAAGAGGACTTGGCTTTTTGCAGCACCGTGGGCAGACGGCTCAGATGAAACCAAAGCAAACCACCCAGTTCAGCAGTGGGCTCAGGGCCCAGTAAAACAGTTTTATCAGTTAAAGCAAAGCTGATGTTTATTCAAGTTGTGTTTGCAAAAGTTAAAGATCACATTTAAGTGTGCCACTGAGGCCTCCCCCTTCCAGAAGCAACTGCGTTCTCAGTGTGGTACCCACTGCAGTTAGAGAGCGATCTCTCACCCATGGCCAGTTGGGGGAATTAAGTCAGGTGCACCCACTAGGAAATATAAGAACTATTTGATGGGGGAAAGAACTGTATGTGGGGCATTTAACTGAACTGGATGGAGGATAAGTATTTCACTGCTGCCCCATTTATTCAGTTTTCTTCCTTTGACACCTTGTCTGTTCACTTCCTCTCCCTTTGAAAAAAGGTACTGATAAAACTGCATTTTTCTTGTGTAGCTGTTATTGTATACAAAGTCACAGTGTTAGGTAGGAACTGTGGGGGGTTTATAACTGTATTTTGTTTGTTTCGGGGGGGGGGGTGATAGTGGAGTGTGCAAGCAGCCAGGTACCTATATTGCTAGCTCAGGTGGAGGCACCATGTCATTGCAAGGTAATTGTACTCAGTGTAGCAGTGTTACAGCAGCCCAGGCTAGCCTCCTTGGAGTGTTCAGACATGTGGACCCTGAGGGTCCCAATGGCGGCAACTTGTCTAAAGAGGAATTTAGCCATGTTGCCTTCCCCAAACTCTCCCTGAATCCCCCTAAACCCTGCTCCTCTTGCAATTATCGTCCAGCTATACCTGTCTCAGCCCTTTCTGAACCTGCTAATACCCCTAGTGCCCACCACTTCTGCTGGTAATCTGTGCCATGGCTGTACCACCCTCTGAGTGAAATGGGATTTCCTAACATCCCTCCTGAAGTTTCCTGAGCCTAGCTTCCATTCATGTCCTCTTGTTACGGTACTTCTGCTCCTGGTGAAGAGGTCCTCACTGTTCCCACTAGTAATTCCCCTCAGCAGTTTGTATGTCTGTATAATGTTACCCCTCTCCCTTCTGTCCTTCATTGAGTGCATGTTAAAAGCCTGCAGTCCTGCTGAGCGGATGTGCCTTACAATTGCTCAGCTTCGATTAAAGTTTTGTAACTTTTATTACCCTTCTTAAGTGTGTTGGAGTAGATTTTTCATCATCTCTGGATTCTTAGTGGTATATGGAATAACGCAATATAAATTTTTATTATGGTGCATACCCACAAAAGCGGACCTGGTGGGGAAAGTCACCACCGACATCGGACCAATGGGTCTCTACCTTGACACCGGCAAGCAGCACAGGGGAGCCACCTTGGAAGGTGCTGCAGTTATCCATGCAGGCCATAGACTCCAAAGTGGTGTCCATACTTCAGCGTTTGGGCGAACAAGATCAAAAAATTGAAGCAGCCATGAAGACTGCAAATTCAGCAGAAAGTCCAGCTGTCCAAGCGTTATTGACCATGGCAAGGTTGATTCAGGAGAATGCTCAACTCTGCTACCATTTGGAAGTGCTAGAAAATGCCAATTGCACATCTAACATCAGAGTGGTTGGGCTACCAGAGGGGTCCGAAGATCCAGACCTCCTGACCTTCCTAAAGAACTGGTTTCCTGCAGTACTACATTAGACTTGAGTGCACATTTCATGAAGGCTTACCATATTTCACCTTGTTCAGCAGAAGCACAGAAGGCCCTTCCAAGAACTGATCTCTTGGTCACGGATGGGGCAGCAATCAAAGAGCAGATACTGCAGGCAGCTCATGGTGTAGAGCAGCTGAATTACAAGGAACATACCCTACACTTCTTTCTGGATCTATCATATGCCACAAGAATCCATCGCTAAAAGTTCAACGGTGTTTGGGCCACCTTGAAACGTTTGGGTGTGGCGCACTCTTTGCTTAGGCCCGCTCGCTTGTGGATCTGTTATGGGGGACATACTTTTCAGTTCACTGATCCTCTGGAGGCAGGCCGGTGGGTAGAGAAAATCCAAAAAGAATTTGAGGCATCTCAGTCCCGGGCTGAAATGGATCAGGAGTCTGAAGAGGACGAAACTTGAACTGCATATGAATTCTCTAGGCTAAGTTTACTCAAGTTTGTTGCCTTAACATTTGGACTCAAAAGATCTTTCCTCTTTGACTGTTTTATGCTCACTGTGACATTTAAGTTTGAGCTTTAAAGGGAAACAATGGAAAAGACAAAGCTTTCCTCAGACACTATAGGAACTCTCAATTAGTGCTTTCAGACAGTAACAACTTTATTTACTTATTTAGAACAGTTACCCATAACGTCCACTTCCTGTTGCTGGCAGCAGCCATTTCATGAGCAGCAGTGAGCTTCCTGAGCTCACTGTATGCTAATATGCCTGTTTCACCTCAGTTATTGGTTGGCAGGACATATTAGCATAAAGTGAGCTCAGGAAGCTCTCTGCTACTCATGAAATGGTGGCTGCCAGCAACAGAAAGTGAAAGCTGAAGGCCACTGCATAAATCACTAAAAAATAAATTAGAGTAATTTTTTTTACAAATGTTACTGTCTGAAAGCACTAATCAGGAATTTTTGTAGTGCCTGGGTAAAGCTGTGCCTTTTGCATTGTTTCCCTTTAAAAGTTATGATTACTGTTTTAACGGTTATCTATCTCCCACTATGCAGTACATATAGGCTAGGGTTTTCAAACTGCACCCGGCTGTGGAGCAAGCCTGGGAGCAGCACAACTGGGTTGCGCCAGGGCGAGGACCAAGTGATATTCAACGGTACTGTGCCATGGCCCAGCACCATTGAATATGGCACTGAGGGCACAAGCACTGCGCTGGGCGCAAGAGGCAGTAAGGGAGCAGGGGGATGCGGCAGTGCAAGTGTACTTGCACTAGGCGCATAATCTCGATATTCAGAACTGCACATGCAAATGAGGGCATAATGTATGCAAGGTGCAAATGGGGCCATTTGCATGTCATTATGACGCCATTTGCATGCAGTGCGTCGATCCCCCACGACTGACTTGCACCTGGTGCCCTGCCATGCTGCAGCCGTTGGGGGCTGACGCTCTTCAGTTCCCCCTCCTCGCTGCCTGATCATGGATGAATGTTAAAAATAGCCCTGGTGGTCCAGTGGACTCAATCCCCTCGCCCGCTTGCAGGCAGTAATATAGATGAAATTCCTGGTGGTCCAGTGGACCTTACCCACTTGCCTGATCGTGGGCTGTGCGTTAAGTAAAATCCCTGGTGGTCCAGTGGACCGTTCCCCCCCCCGCCTGATCGCGGGCATAAATATTTCACAATTCCTGGTAGTTTAGTTGAACCCCCCCCCCGCTCAATTGCAGGCACACACATACAAGCCCTGGTGGTCCAGTGGTACCCCCTCCCCACCCGCCCACTGCAGTCCCAGCCACTCCACACACCCCAGTCAGCGGTGGGCAGCAGCACCCCGGCCTCAAGCCACCCAGCCGACCGACGACTGATAGCGTACAGCTTGGCTGTACGCCTGTTGGTCCACTGCATGGGCCAATGGGCATGCAGACCAAACTGAACTACACAGTCCCAAATTGTGAATATGATTTTACTTAATGCACAGCCCGCGATCGGGCGAGGGGGTCAGGTCCTCTGGACCACCAGGGTTTCCATTTATATTACTGCCCGCGAGTGGGACAGGGTCCATTGGACCACCAGGGAGCTGTGTGTACCTATATGCTGTCTGGGGAGGTTGGGTGGCCATCCACAGGCAGGCAGTTGCTGTGTTGCACCCTGCAACACGGCAGCCCACCTGTGGGTTTCCACTTGTTCCCTTGTATTGGCACATCTTGCGCCCGTGAAGTAAATGCGCGGGTGCACCGCATATGAGCTGCATGTCCGGCTGAATATCGGGATGTGCCGCATACATGGGCACGCCTGCCATTGCGCCACATATTATGGATGCGCCCAGCGCATCGGGAGTTGGGCAGCTCAGCTTGCCCTTTTCAATATTATGCTGGGGCGCATTGGCGGGTTGCGCATGGCGCAACCCTATTGCGCCATGCACAATCCTTCTGAATATCCCGGCCATAGCTAATTACTTAAAGTTTTGGTGTTTAAAAAAGGTGTTCAGAGCATTTGTGAGTGCACTTTCATATTGGGACCTTTAATATGCTTGTAAAAGGGGTCTAATCAGCACTGGCTGTTGATTTTACTGTATGGAATATAATTTTATAGACCTGGACTGACCTCCTCTCTTGTAGAGTGTAGCTATCTGTATCAGTATTGAATGGTTATTATAACTGTCTTGGAATTCCCTCATATTCGTAAACACTATGTTTAGATTTATTTATCCTGCTCCATTAGATGACTTCTGTTTTGGATTCTGATGTCTGACATATGAAGTATGCATTTCTGTGTTTATCTGATTTTCAATAAACATAAAGTACAAAAGTGAAAAGCCTGCAGTCATTCCTCGTAGGATCTGCTCTGCTGGCCCATGATCATCTTGGTGACCCTTCCGTGCACAGTCTCTCACATTTTCCTTTCCTTTCTCAGGCGTGGATTCCATAACTGGGCTCAGTACTCCAGCTGTGGCCTTACCAGAGACCTGTACAGGGGCAATATCACCGTTTTCCTCCAGCCACCTCCTCCCTCCTACTGTTAAATCCTCACCCAGCACATCCCAGCATCCTTATTGCTTTGCTGTATGCTTGGTTGCAATGTTTGAGGGAGTCACTAATGATGACTCCAATGTCCCCTTCCTTGGGTGCTGTGGCCAAGACGAGTTCCCCATCCAGTAATCAGTACTTCTGCTTCCCCTGATATTCCTCCCATTCTTCCTACTTTTGCTGTTCCTTAGATTTTTTTCCCTACAAAGCATTTTACCTTGGGGGGGCTGGCAGGCTTTCAGCCCTGTCCCTGCCCCTCCCAACTGGGTCCATGGTAGGGCCAGGAGAGAGAGATGTACACCCCTTCCCATACTCAAATCCAGATGCCCCCTGTTGTCCGGTGGTAACACAGGCTGGGAGAGGATGGGCTGGGCTTCGTGATGCTTGCCAGTCCCCATTTTGTTTTTTTCAGGTCCCGTTTTCCCCTGCTGTGGTGGCACATCAGTACGTGCACTTGGAAGCGTGCACATACTGCAGAGCCACGGCCCCTCCCTTTGAGCTGCCTGCTGACCGGCACTGCATTTGGGCCTCCACCCAATGGCAGTCAGAGGCCGGGACTGCTGGGCACCCCTTCCCTTTAGAGGAGAGCAATCCCTCGGATGCTTTATTCTCTCCCACCCTGCAGACCCCCTGCAACCTGTGCTCGTTCCTGAACATGGGTTGCCAGCACGGCTGCAGATAAGGTGTTCATCACCTCAGTCCTTTGCTCCACCAGGCTGCTCCCCATATTTTCTGAAGGACATTCTTTAGCACTCCCTTCCTCACTTGCTTGGAGAACCAAATTCACCTTTTTATATTTGTTACTCTTAGTGACTTTCCACATACTTGAGTCAGTCACCTCCAATATGGCTCCTTTTATTACTGTAAATCCACAACTGGAATAAACAAATCCTCTCACTGGAGGGATTTATTGGCTTTCGATGTGATAATGTGCAAAATCATGCACTTGGGACACAGAAGCTCAGAAGCAGAGTACAATATAGGAGAAGAGGTATTGATGGTCACCAAACAGCAAAGGGACCCGGGGGTAACCATATTTAATGATCTTCAGGTGGTGAGGCAGTGTGACAAGGCAGTGGGAAGGGCCAGTGGGATATTGGAGTCACTAGAGAGGAGTTTCATCAGCAGAAGGAGGGAGGTGGTGTTGCCATTGGTGAGACTCCACCTAGAGTACTGTGTCCAGTTCTGGAGACCACATCTCAGGAAGGACAGATACAGAGTTGAGGCCTTCCAGAGGAGGGCAGCTTAAAAGGTGCAGGGTGTGTATCAGAAGCCCTATGAGGAGAAACTAAAGGACCTCACTGTGTACACCCTGGAAGAGAAACATATGAGGGGGGCTATGATAGAGACCAATAAATACCTCACAGGAGTAAATGCGGTACATTGGGGGCATATTTTTCAGAGGAAAAGATGCATGAGAACAAGAGGAGATGCAGTGAAGGTGGAAGGGGGTAAATTCAGCACAGACGTAAAGAAGTACTTCTTCACTGAAAGGGTGGTGTATGCCCAGAACAGTCTTCCAGTGAAAGTGGTTGGAGCAAAAACGGTGGTGGGCTTCAAGGATGCATAGGGATAGGCGCAAGCACAAGGGAATCATAGTGGGAAGCAAGGGGGGAAGGGAGCTGTAGATCAGGGGTCGATCTTAACATTGTTTTACTAGCCCAAACACTAGTGCAAATTGACCAGGGCTAGTGCAGCTAACTCTCTACTTGTCCATCTTGACTAGTGCAGATTTTCATGGCTGTTAATGAAGTTAAAAAAGTCTCTACTTTAGCATTCTCTAGTCCTCATGCAAATCTCTCTCAATGTTCCAGATGATTAGGTGTGATTAACAGCTCATTAAGAGCTGCAATTATCTGGCAGTTCAAGAGAGGGATCCCACAAAAGACTCAATGTGAGTCATTATCACTCCACCATTAAGACTTTCAGTTAGTGTCCAGGGTGTGATCAAGGGTAGAGTGCTGTTAAGTCACTAGGTTCCAGTTTTCTGAATGTGTCTATGTCTAACAATTTGTCCAATATTATTAAGACCGGTGCCCCTCATTTCTCTACACTTTGAGTGTTTGTATCCAACATTTCAATGACAAAATGCAAAGAGGGATACAGGATCGGCCCAGCAGGTGGTGGGTTTTATCCCAGCCTCACCATAACTTCCCTCTTCCCTCCAAATCTCTTAACTCTGTTCTTTCCCTGGGCACCACTGCAGAACAGACTCTGAAGTGACCATCTATAGATCCAGAGCTGTCATTACTGGCAATTGTAGGGGGTCCACAGCTCTTCCAAATGGACCAAGCCAGACATCACCATCCATACAGTTCCATCCTTGTCCCATTCAGCATGTCCTTTCAGCCTAATAGGCTCTGAGCTGCAAACCTGGAGACTGGGGTTTGAATCCCACAGCCCCCACTTGCATACTGTATGACCCTGAGCAAGTCACTTAACTTCCTTGTGCTCCCAGGCCGCACCTGGAAACAAGCTTTGGCTTAGTGTGCCTTTCCTGGTTAAACAATTTCACCTTTCCCCTAATAAACAAAGCTTTGGATCATGTATGGTACAAAATAAACCTTGATAAAATACATAATTTGAAACCTGAAATAGGCATTCCTGGGGTGCATAGATCATCCTATACAGAAATAGAAATAGTATAGTATTATGCCTGTGTACTGTTTCCCCAGGGCTGATGAAAGGACAATGTTAAAGAAAAATCTGTTATTTTTGGGGAAGAGCATATTAAAATCAATGCTTTTACAAATAAAAATGTCCATTTTCTACTTCCCGAACCCCTTAGGTTTGTGTAGCCCCACCCCAAAGAAATCTTGGATGTGCTCCTGGCTCACTTGAGACTGTACTATAACTTTCGAAAGTGTGGTCTCCAGTTGACTGTAGGGTGGGGACCGAGAGTGTCTTTCTCTGCCTGACTCTGTTCATTGCTCTGAGGGTGGTGGTAATAGTGTGGTGAGGTGCATGATGATGTCAGCTACTGTGTGTGCAGAGGTAGGACTGCTTGACTGAACATTTGCTGTTGTGATATCCTCCCTCTGTTTGGTGTGGGGGGGCAGAAAGAGGAAGAGAGGAGGTCATGGTACAAAACAATGGGGGGGGTGGCTCACTGTGTGTGATGGCACTGCAGTCTTTTTTTCTGCTGGGGAGCTGGAAGCAGTGTGGGAGCACTAGGATAAATGTGCTCTGCAGTGACAGTATAGGCAGGGGAAAAAATGAGCAGACTGGGTGGGTCAAGCAATCCTTATCTGCCATTGAATTCTATGTTTCTGTTTATCCAGTATTTTATTTGAATCTGTTCAACCACCGAAATAGGCTTCATTAGTCATGCCAACATTTGATGAATTCTAGTTACTTCATCATAAATTCAGTTAAGATTCATTTAACCAGGCAATGATATATAAAATTAAGTCACTTTCAAAATCCTCCATAATTCATTATTGCCACAAAAATAAGTACATTCCTAAAGAAAATAATATCTTTATCATTCATACGTGTGAGGATTTTATTTCCAGTATAACCATTTTCTGCATATTTCTCTGCATATAAATAAACCCACATTTCTTTCTCTCAACACTCTGGAACCAGTTCCCCTCATCCCTCCAGCATTCCTCCTCCTCTGGCTCCTTCAGGCACCTGCTGAAACTCCTCCCGCTCCCACCTGCTTTCTGTAGGTAGCCATCCCTGTTTAACACTGGTAGCACAGGGTTTGGGTTTCTCCCTGTCCAGACATCCCTAGTGCACTACGTTGCTCGTTCAGTAAACATATTCTATGACATCATTCTGCCTAAGTCTGCACTTCTATTTGGAGTGCCACTTGTCTGTAACTTGCACTTCAGTTTTTTCCAGGCATGTACATGTGAAGTATTTGTACACTGTAATTGTACCCACACTTTACTGCTGTATCATGAAATGCATTGTATTATCATTCGCTGTTTCTGCCGCATCCCTTTCTCTCAGGTAACACCTGGAAATGAGCCTTGGCTCAGTGTGCCTTTCTCAGTCACCAATTTGCAAACAAACAAACAAATCTCTGCTAGCAGTGAAATAAATTAGTAAACACTGACCTTTTTTGTTATTTTATCCCCTTCAATAATACTTAGTTCCTTCCTCTTTTAAGTTAGCTTTCCTAAATGCCAGTCCATCTAGAAAAAGAGGCATGCATATCTGTGTGGATCCCTTTATAAATCTATATATCCTATACAGTGCCTTATAAGTTCCAAGCTTCTTGCACTGCTATCATTTAGGTACACACTCTTGCCCACAAAATAGTACCTTTTTTACCTCATGTGAATATTTCATCTCATAAAATTAATTCTTATATATTAGTCATTACTTTTTGTTTATTTTACAAAAGCACAGTGCACCCTTTTACTCTCTTGCCCTCATTTTCAGCTTCAGTCTCTCAATCTTTTGTGTTAATTTAAAATAATATAAAACAATTTAAACAATATATGCTCTAACACATGAGTACAGGTTGAACCAGTTACGTTTTATGCCACACCCGAGGATGTAAAAAATCAGTGCAGCTGGTTACTTTACAGTTTCCTCACTCCTATTTATCAACTGTCTCTCTCCTCTTAATTTTCCCTTTCTTATGTTTTTTTCTGGCAGGCAAAAGCAAATCTCTTAAGTCTTTTAACTAGTATCTTAGTTCCAAAATGAACTAAAACTGAAAGGCTAATTGCTTACCTTAATGGTGTTGTCTCATTGCGCTATAATTGAGTTTTATATCACGCTGTTACCCTAGCAATCAGTCTCTGGTGCAAAACTGACTACAGGCATGTGCTATATTGTAAAATTAGGTCTCTAGCTTGCACAGCCGTGCAATGTGTGTTTCTGTTACCTTTTTTGCATGCTCAAACCAGCCTTTTTCATACTTTATAAATCTGTCTCATGTCTTTCATTTTATTCCCCAAGGCACATATTTTTTTACATTGGACCACAACTTAAGTTCTCTATGGTGCTCTAACAGTTTAAACATTAATATACATAATGTTAGTCATTTACAACTTTAACATTCATCAGTGATTAATATTCAGAACTGGCATATTAAAAATGAAAATCAACTGGAATTGTTTACTTATAACAGCAGGACTGTAAGACAGTATGCCAGTCTATAAAGCTGGTAGTGCGGTGGGATCCAAGTGGGTGCACTAGACTGGGGGTCAAATCAGGAAGGGATTGGATAGGCAAATGTCTACCCTTGCCTTTCTGGGCCATGCAAACTTGGCCACTGCATAAGGGTACATAGACTAGGCAGTGGTCAGCCCAGCTCATTTGGCAATATTCTGGCTGCCGTATTCTAACCTAATTAGTTGCTTCATTAATGCCAAACTTTGGATTTAAAGCACCCAACTCTTCTGTCCAGAATGCCTCTCTATGGAAGAGGCAAACATCTACATTCCCTCCCTGTGGAGGGGTCTTCACCCTCTCAATACCAAAAAGTGTAACATTAAGATACTGTGCTTTTTGTCAATAACGTGACATGCTACAATGACTCTTTGTCACCAATCCTGATGGCACTTTTACTGTATATTCGTCCAATTTATGCCACAATTATCTTGTGGTTTTACCTAATTGGACAGTTCAATGCATACATGACCTGGTCAGTCTTGTTAGTGATAAGATCATTAAGCTTGGGGGCGCTGTGGAGCTTTCAACAGGACAGACTTTTTTTTAGAGCTCCGTTTTTGATTGATCTAAATCTGGTATTTTGGCCAATTTAAGTGAACTTAAACCTGTCTCTCATTGCTTTAATTGCAACCAGAATCGACAGTGAGCAAAACGAGCCAGAAAAAGCAGCACCAGCATGCATCCTCAGGGCTTGAAACATACTTTAAGAATATGGGGATCAGTGCTTCTGCAAAATCATGAGGCCCAGTCTCTTCCTCGCCGTCGAAACTTGCACAGATTCTCCTGCTCCTAACAAAGCTACAGTTGATGGGAGATGAGACAAATAAACAGCTGGCTGCTATGGAGTAGAAATTTACAGAAATGGAGCATAAAATTGATGCCAATACCACAGCAATTGCATACCTCAGCGGATCTTTGGAATGGCAGTCCGAGGTCAGCACATGCCTAATCTGCAATGTCAATTTTCTTAGCGCAAAGGTGGAGATGTTGTAGACTAGCCTGCGGCAGAGGAACATCATGATAGTTAGTTTTCCCCCACACTATGCCAGCCATGTGGAACTGATGTCAACACTTGATTGCATGCTTTTTGATGACCTGGAATTATTGCGCAGGGGCATGGGTATCAATATTGTGCAGGCCTTCACAATTCCTCTGTGCTCTGGACCTAGAAGGTGCTCTACCACATGAATATTGAAGGCAATCATGACTTTGTCTACCCCAGAGGCCAGAATTCCTTTATTGCAAGCTGCTAGGAAGAAAGGGGACATTGTCTGGGAAGGTAGTCGTTTGGGATTTTTTCCCAGATTTGGCCTTCCAAACACAAGATCGCGAGAAAAAACTACAATCTGTTAAAAAAATCACTTCTGGCTAAAGGAGTGAAGGCCCAGATGCTCTACCCTGCATGTCTGCAGATTTTCCATCAACAAAAATCCCACGTCTTTACTGATCCAGGGGCTGCACCCAGCTTCTCAGAAAAACTACTTTCTCAAATGGAATCTAGGGCTTCGGAGCAAGATTCTGAAGGGGACCCAGAGTGACTACAGTGGGACTGTAGTTGGTTCTAGTGTTGCCCAGTGAGGACTAGAAAGATCCCTCGGACATATTAAACAGGACTGGCCAGTGAATGCTCCGTAATGTATATAGTTCATAGGTTAAAGTGTCTGTTTACTAATCTTTAAGCTTAACTGACGGTTAAATGTCTAGCCTACTGGTTACCCTCCTTTGCAAAGGGACAGAATTCTAATTGGTATACTGCAGTGCACCACCGAGTTTGTGGACTTTAAACATATCTTTAGAGAGAACTCTTCTCCCTGCATGGTCTCCTGGAGGTGGCCTGGGAGTGTAGGGCCTTAGCTTAACGTAACCGAGCCCAGACAATCTACTGTGCTATGTAGTGTCCTATTTGTGTATGTTCTCCCCCACAATATCTTAAGTGAGTTTGCGAGTGGGAGGAGAGCTGCATTGATCTTAAAGTGTATTATTTAAGATCCTGAGATGAGAGTACGATTTTCTACATGCTTATTCTCTCTGTACATTTACTCCTATTGATATCTGAGGGGTGGAGGGTCCTTGTCTGAGAATCACACTGTTTATTGAATGATGGTCTTTATTGTCATTATTCACTGAACAGACAATTTGTGCCTTCTGCCAGTTAATGGAATATGTATGTTTTTTATTGTGTACATGTATCTGTGTGATTAAAATCCATAACTAACTAAACGTTCTGATTTTTTTTTTAGTCAGTTTGTTCTTAGATTTTGGAATATGATTCCTGTAAGATTTCGATTGTGTGGACATAGAACACCTTCATGCAATACTGTTAAAACCTGGTATTTGGAAACACTTTCAGGGCAGAGGAAGAATCATTGTGGTTAAATAGGTTGTATTGTTTCTTTTAGTTTGTATGTATGTTTTGTTTTTCTTCTGTTTTTATATATTTGTTGTAACCAAACTTTGTACGACCAAGGGTCACCATTTTAAATGAGTTTTACTCAATGGTCTAAACCATTTAATAAAAATGAAAATGAAAATAACTAAAAAGTACCAAAAAAAGAGATCATTAAGCTTAACTTCTTGACTCTTATATGCCTCCATAAATGATTTTATTGCTTTAGTAATGTTGCAATTGATGCACTCACCACATAGGAAATTTCCAGTTCTAGGGACATGGATATGTTGTTCAATCCACACTTACTAGCAGGTTCCTTGCCGCTTTAAATCTTGCCAGAAGGTCTTCAAGCTGGCTCCTCCTACCCACCTGGGTGGTAAAACTCTCGGCTCCGCCCCATGATGCCAGATCTTCCTTACCGCTTGGAAGCTTAGGTTCCCTCCTTTGCACTCTGCGTTTTAGGCCTGGATCCAAACTCTTGGTTAACCCGAAACTAATTTTAAAATTTACAAGACTTGGTCTTTATCTTCCCTCATGGCTGCGATGAACAATCGACTCCGGATTTCGTCGGTGCCCATGCGGGCAGAAAATGTCCCAGGACCGAGCCGGACTCCATGCGTCTTACTGCCTGGGGCTTGAACATGATTCACAGGCCTACGACTAGTGCAAGTCCTTTTCGGCCACGGTCTTAGAGGATCGCGCTGCCAGACTGCAACTTGGGCGCCCCGAGAAACGTTATCCTCCAGTCAAGTCAAAGGAGGCCTGTTGGGCGGTGTCCGCGGCTGTGGGCTCAGCTGAACAGCTCGAGCAGATGATCGCCCTCGAAGAAGAAGCGGCCCAGGCCGCAGCAGCATCTTCATTGGTTGCGGCATTTATCCCGCTCTCCTTGGGCTCCTCCTATACAGCTTCATTCAAGGAGCTTTGTCAATCCCTATCCACCAAGGGAGAGGGGCCTTTGGGACATTCCCTTTGGTCCAAAGAGAAAGACTCTAAGGGTAAGTCCCACTGTCGACGTTCGTGGGAGCGGGAGAGGTCTCCTTCCCCGGACAGTCGACACTCGACTTCAGTTGAGGTTGCGGCTAAGGCCGCTGGCTTCACAGTGTCCCTGTCAGATTAGACGGCCGAGACACCCGTCAACGCAGTCGAGATTTTTCTCGACCCATCGGATGGGCTGTCGACTGGAGAAGCCGACAACCCTTCTTCACTGGTTCCCCCGGTGGAAACCGAGGACTTGCCTGTGCCTCCTGTGCCGGAGTCCCCAGTTAAGGTCCCTGAACCGAGGGAGGAGTGGGTTTCCCCCACTCCCTCTCAGACCCACCCTCAGAAACACCCAAGGTCTTGGTCTTGGTCTTGGACCTCTTCCAGGTCCAGCCGATCCTGCCGACATCGGCGGTCTTGGTCTCGGCACCATGGAAAGCGGCGGCACGGCTCATCCTCATCTTTGTCCTCTTTGGAGGATAGGCTCCAGTGCAAATTGCATCGGCGCTACGAGAATCTAATGTGGCAGCAGCTTCTTTTGACCATGAATAAGCTGACTCCATCGCCTTCCCAGCCATTAAATGGCTGTCAACGGAGCAGCCGAAACAACCCCTCGTTGTAGTCGAGGAGCTGAAGCTGGCACCGGTTGTTTGGCCGAAACCGGCTGCGCCACCCATTGTGGTGGAACCCCCACCTCCACAACCCAAAATTGGGGCCCCGACCAAGGATTCTCGGTCGGGTCAGGGCTTGACCCATCAGTTGTTGGTCACCCTCACTCACGATTGACCAGGTGGAGGGTGGCTCAGGCCCTCAGCAGCTGTTTGCAGACTCCTCGGAGTCTGATGATGACTCCTCATTGTTCTCCAGGCCGCTTGACCTGGAGTCCACCAGGTGTCAGTCAGTGGGCGAGAGCCCTCCTCGTTTCTTAGAATGCTTCGGCTCATCTCAGAGTCCACTGGGATGAAGCTCAAACCCATTTCAAAATGGGCCAAGTATCCCCTCACGGAGATACTGGACCGAGGGGATTCCCCCACAGAGGCCCTCCCGGTAGCCAAAGCCATTGTTGGCCCGGTCCTGGAGCTATGGCAGCAACCAGCTTCTTGTCCAGCACCTTTGGCCAGGATGGCTCGAAAGTATGCTGTTTCCACTGGTTCACTCTCCGGTTTCTCTGAGCACCCCTCTGCAGAGGGGCTAGTGACTGACAGTGTTTTCCGGTGTTCCGGGAATGCTCAGGATGTGGACAAGCCACCCGATAAGGAGTCCAAGAAACTGGACTACTCCAGGCGGAAAGTCTATGCGGCTTCCTCTCTAGGCCTTTGTCAGGCCAGCTTGGCCATTCTGATGGCACACTTTTCAAATGCCCTTTTGGGCTCCCTGGATGAGGTGATTCCTCATCTCCCGGCTGACCTTCAGATGATGGTCAAGCAGGTGTGGGATCAGGGAAGAGCGGTGGCCAAACAGCAGCTCCAGACTTCCCTGGACATCGCTGACTCATGTGCCCGGTCAGTAGCAGTGGCAGTGGCCATGCGCCGCAGAGCTTGGCTGCAGATCTCTACCTTTACGGCAGATACCCAGCACAAGCTGGCAGACATTTCCTTCTTGGGTACCGACTTGTTCAGTCCTGGGTTGGAGGGTCATCTGCAAAGGATCGAGAAGTCCAATGCCACCTTGGACTTGGTCATGTCTGCCCAGAAGGACAAAGGCCGCCAGCAGCAGCATAAGCCCTTTCGGCCTTCAGCCCCTGCGGCACATCCAGTCCAGCAACACCAGCATCAGGGCCAGCAGGCTCGCACTTTGCACCCCGGGAGGCTTCTCGGCCGATCCTTTGTCCAAGCCTGCCCAGTGACGGGTTGAGGAGTGTCGCCCCCAACCTCGTCACTCCTCCCTGGGTTCCTCCCTGTGGGGGGTACGGCTCCGCCACTTCCTTTCTGCCTGGTCTGATATCACCATGAACCGCTGGGTGCTGGAAGTGGTAGGACAGGGTCTGCCTCTGGAGTTCGAGCAGTCCCCACCCTATCGAGCCATCACCCCATGGGGGGCTACGGGGTCTGCAGCCTCTCTGTCGGCTTGTCAAGCCAACATTGCACTGCTCCTCCAGAAGGAG
Source organism: Neoceratodus forsteri (assembly GCA_016271365.2). Lineage (NCBI taxonomy): Eukaryota > Metazoa > Chordata > Ceratodontiformes > Ceratodontidae > Neoceratodus > Neoceratodus forsteri. The sequence goes on along the minus strand of JADMNL010000039.1, from coordinate 18,553,925 downwards.
GTGATCAGGGAGGTGGCGGATCCTCCATCAGACCCAGGGTTTGTGTCCAGGTACTTCCTGGTCCCAAAACGGATGGGGGGCTGGCGCCCCATTCTAGACCATCATGACCTGAACAAGTTCCTAAGGTCTCGAACCTTCAGGATGGTCACTCTGGCTCAGATCATCCCATCCTTGGAACAAGGCGTGTGGTTTTGTTCTCTGGGCCTTCAGGACGCGTTCTTTCATGTCCCAATCTGTCCGGCCTAACAGCGATTCCTCTGCTTCAGAGCAGAGTGATCCCTTTATGAGTTCTGGGCCATGCCCTTTGGCATCTCTGTCCAGCTCCCAGGGTCTTCACCAAATACATGGCAGTGGTGACAGCATTTCTGTGGCACCGAAGGGTCTGGGTGTACCCTTACCTGGACGACTGGCTGATTGCAGCCTCCTTCAAGCCGGAGGTGGAGCGGTCCAGGGATCTGGCCCTCCAGGTCTGCTCTCAGATTGGCCTCCTCATCAATGAGACCAAATCAGAACTCATGCCAACGTAGGTGATTCAGTTCATCGGGGCAGAGCTCGAGACTCTTCGAGCCAGAGCATGGCTCCCGGTGGACAGGACCGAGGTTCTTTCCTCCTTTGTCCAATCATTTCTGGTTGGGCAGTTGCGCCCTGCCTGGGACTTCCTGCACCTCCTGGGCCTCATGGCGGTCTGCACCAGCATGGTCCATTGGGCCCGCTGGCACATGCATCCCATTCAATGGGGGCTGGCCCACCGATGGTCACAGCACTCCGGTCCTCTGAACCAGCCAGTGATAGTGACCCAGGAGATGTGGAACACTGTCCAGTAGTGGCTCGTTCCAGCTCATCTGCAGGAGGGTATCCCATTCATCCACCCCAAGCCGATGGTCACTCTAATGACCGACGCCTCTACGATGGGTTGGGGTGCCCATCTGGGGGAGCTCAGAGCACACAGCCTCTGGTCCCCTCAGGAGTCTCGATGTCACAGCAACCTGCTGGAGCTTTGAGTGGTCTGACTAGCCCTCACCGCCTTTGCTCCATTTGTATGGGGTCAAGTGGTCCAGGTCGAGACGGACAACACCACGACCATGTACTACCTAAACCACCAGGGGCGGGACATGCTCCTTGCCTCTGTGTAAGGAAGCTCTCTGCACTTGATCTCTCATGAGCAGACTGGATGCAAATCTTCTAGCCATCCATGTGGCAGGAGCCTCCAACACGCTGGCCGATGCCCTAAGCCGGATAGGTGCTGCATCTCACGAGTGGTCTCTCCTGCCAGAGATAGTACAAGATCTATTCTCCCACTGGGGCACTCCTCAGGTGGACCTGTTTGCCTCCAGGGAGAATGCGAAGCTGAGGCTGTTTCATGGCCTGCCCCCCTCAGCAGGGCTCACTGCAGGGGGATGCCTTCTCAAGGCTGTGGACCCTGGGCCTCTTCTACACCTTTCCCCCATTTCCCTTGATCCACAAGGTGCTTCTCAAGGTGAGGAGGGACAAGGTGCAGGTGATTCTGGTAGCCTCAGACTGGCCCCATCAGTTCTGGTATCGAGATCTCCTCAGCCTCAGTTCCAGGCTCCTGAGGCAGCTTCCAGCCTGCCTGGACCTGATCTCAGTCAACAAGGAGAAGGTACTCCACCCAGACCTTCAGTCCCTGCACCTGACGGCCTGATTCCTGAGCGGCTAGAGTTCCAGGCCTTGGGTCTGTCCGACGAGGTCCTCAACATTGTTGAGGCATCCCGTAAGGAGTCAACCAGAAAATGGTATGCCTTCAAATGGAAGAGATTCTCCATTTGGTGTCAGGATAAGGGGTTGGACCCTTCCTCCTGTTCCTTGGCCAGCATTCTGGACTACCTATGGTCCCTTTCTCAGCTAGGGCTTCGGTCGACGACCCTTATAGTCACCTGGCGCTATCTGCTTACTGGGCAATGGGCAGCAGTTGGTGGCGCAGGAAAGGTGGTCGGGTGCTTTTTTAAAGGCCTTGATCACATATCCCCTCCGGTATAAGAACCTTCACCTCCATGGGATCAACTGCTGGTATTGGCTAAGCTCATGGGCAAGCCAGTCGAACCGATGCACAGGTGTGATATCTCTCACCTGTCGTGGAAGACTGCCTTCTTGGTGGCTATCATGTCAGCCAGAAGGATGGGAGAGCTCCGGGCGCTTTCCATTGAGTCTCCTTATCTGGTCTTCCACAGGGACAAGATTGTCCCGTGCCCCCACCTGAAATTCCTTCCGAAGGTGGTGTTGGAGTTTCACCTTAACCAGGTGTTGATTCTGCTGGTGTTCTACCCCAATCACACCTCGGAGGCCGAATATAGACTCCATACTTTGGACCCTAGAAGAGTGCTCTCTTATTACAAGGACCAGACGGTTGAAGTTCGGTGAGAGATTTGCCAGCTGTTTGTCACCTACATTGAAGCTGCACCTGGCAGACCTGCAGCCAAGTGGACAATAGGCAGGTGGGTTACCTTCTGCATAGATCTCTGCTATAGGTTGGTGGGCGTGGAGCCTCCCAAAGGGGTAAGAGCTCCTTCTGCCCGCCATACCGCTGCTTCGGTGGCTGCTTCGTGGGATGTCCCTATCCAGGAAATCTGCAGGGCTGCTACCTGGAAGTCAGCACACACCTTCATTACCCACTACCACATCGACCTTGAGTGATGCTGGGATGCTGGTTTTGGGACCTCGGTTCTCCAGTCCTTATTTCCCAAGTAGGGGGTGCGCGCCTTGCCTCCCTCCTCCTGGAGAACTGCTAGGAGTCTGCAAGTAAGGGTGGATTGAACAACATATCCATGTCCTTAGAAATACAGGTTACTCACTTGTAACAGGAGTTCAAGGAATGGTATATGTTGTTCATCCACACAGCCCACCCGACCTCCCCGGCTTCGACATGCAGCCTGGCTTCCAGCGGGCTAGATCTGGTGTCATATGCGGAGCAGAGAGTTTTACCACCTGGGTGGGTGGGAGGAGCCAGCTTGAAGACCTTCCAGCAAGATTTAAAGCGGCAAGGAACCTGCCAGTAAGTGTGGATACATAGATACATAGACAGTGTCGGCAGATAAGGGCCTTTGGCCCACCCAGTCTGCCCATTTGAGCTTGTAAGTTCAGTTTATGTTTTCCTAGAAGTCTATTGCCCCTTACCCCTGACCTCCAGAATTCCTTTATGTCTATCCCATGCATTCTTAAATCCCGTGATTGTTTCAGCTCCCACCACTTCCTCTGGCAGGGTGTTCCACTTGTTCACCGCCCGTTCTGTGAAGAAATTCTTCCTCATGTTTCCTCTGAATCATCCTCCCTCCAACTTCATCCCATGCCGTCTAGTCCTGGAACATCTTTTTCGCTTAAAAATAGTGTATTCCTGCACCCTTTTCCTCCCTGTAAGATCCTTGTATGTCTCTATCATATCCCCTCTCTCCTTCCCCTCCTCCAGGGAGTACATGTTCAGTTCCTTCAACCTGTCCTCATAGGACTTGTGATGCAATCCATGCACCATCTTTGTTGCCCTCCTCTGAACCTTCTCTACCCTGTCTATGTCCTTCACGTGGTAGGTCTCCAGAACTGTACAGTGTACTCCAGGTGGGGCCTCACTAGTGTCTTGTATAGTGGAATTATGACCTCCCTTTTCCTGCTGGTGATGCCCCTGCCTATGCATCCCAGCATCCTATTTGCTTTACCTGCTGCCTTGTCACACTGTTTCCCTACCTTGAGGTCATCAGAGAGAGATGAACAACATATACCATTCCTAGAACTCCTTTTACAGGTGAGTAACCTTTATTACCTGTGAATCCCATGGTATTTCTACATTTCTAGTTTTCAGAATTTGGTTTGCTGAATGTGTAAGCCTGTCTGCAAGGTTTCTTACTTTTTTGCAACAATCCTAGGCTTATTTCTAAACACCTCTTCTCCAACTGTTGTCATTTGTAAGACTCTCCAGTGTCTATTTATGTAATGTCCTTCAAAAGTCCCAGTTCTTGACAGAAATTTGTAGAGAAAACAATAATATTTTCTTGTGGCTCCTGTGGTTTGTGCTTAAAGATCAACTTCAGATATATTACAAACATGTTATAAACTTTACTCTTTTTCCCTAACATAAGGACAACCAGGCCTTATTTATTACATATGAAATGAAGAAATTGCCATTTGTCATATACAGATACTATTTTAATGCTCTCCTATTTGATGGTTTTGCAGAAAATCCCTCAGACATTTTTAAATCAGCTGGCGGAATCTTATTTTATTTGTTTTTTGTTTACCGGGTAAGTACACTAGACAACAATGTTGCCTATATTCAGGCACGACCCGGGAGAAATCTTGAGTGAGTGCTCATTCCATTCAGGCAACAGTTGCATCATTTCAGTGGCAATTGCAGTGTAAGTGGCTCAGTAGGTAGCACACTTGCCTTTGAGGCCGGGAGATCAGAGGGCTGTGGGTTCAGTTCCCACATCTGGCACTTGAGTTAATATCCCAGTACTGACACTGTAGTGCAGCATAAGAGGGGTGCTGCACTTGTGAGGTGCCGTCTTTCAGATGAGAATTTAAACCGAGGTCCCATCTGCCTGGATTGGTGGTAGTTCAGGTGGATGTTAAAGATCCCATGACACTTATTGAAAACAGTAAGGGAATTTCCCTGGGTGTCCTGGCCAAATTTCCCTCATTTACTAAAAATATCACCAGCAGCTTAATCTGGTTCAAGGTCAGTTGGCATTCATCTGTAACCCCCTCTCCCCGGGTTGTGCCTGAAAATAGGCAGGATTTGTCTAGTGCACTTACCTGGTCAACAACAACTAAATAAATATATAAAAAATTTCCCTCAAGGTCCTGGCAACTCAGTACATATACACACACACACACACACACACACATTTTAATGGACGACAGATTGCAAAATGGCAACAACTCATGTTTACTTTCAGTTGTCTGAGGATCTTTGCCTATTGAATTTTATTGATACAGCATTACAGATAGAAACAGAAACATAGACTTTGACGGCATATAAGGACTGCTTGGCCCACCCAGTCTGCCCATTTCCCTACCTAACGGATCAGCTGCAGATCCTAGTTAACCAACAGCCTACTTCCTCCTACCCCCGACTAGAATTACCTTATGTCTGTCCCATGCATTCTTGAATTCCCCCACTGTTTTTGACCCCATGACTCCCTCAGGAAGGCCATTCCATGCATCCACCACCCTCTCCATGAAAAAATACTTCCTCACATTGCCCCTGAGCCATCCCCCCTCTGTCTTCAAATTGTACCCCCTTGTTCCTGCACATCTCTTTTTCTGAAAGATGCTACCCTCTTGGACTTTGTTAATTCCCTTGAGGTACTTAATTGTTTCTAGTATGTCCCTCCTTTCCTCAAGGGTGTACATATTAAGCTCCTTTAGTCTCTCTTTGAATGGCTTCTGGTGCAGACCCTGCACCATTTTAGTTACCCTCCACAGGACTGTCTCCATTATGTCTACGTCCTTGCAGAGATGGGGTCTCCAGAACTGCATGCAGTATTCCTGATGGGGTCCCACCAACTGTCTGTACAGAGGAATAACAACGTCCTGTTTTCTATTGGTGATGCCTCTCCTTATGCATCCCAGTATCCCCCCAGCCCTACAGATCTGGAGGCCCCATCTCTGCAAAGACATAGATAGGGTGGAGACTGTTCAGAGTAGGGCAACCAAAATGGTGCCGGGTCTGCAGCAGAAGACATATGAAGAAAGACTAAAGGAGCTTAAGATGTATAGCCTCGAGGAAAGGAGGGAGAGGGGGACATGATGGAAACTTTCAAATACCTCAAGGGAATCAACAAAGTCCAGGAGGGCAGCATCTTTCAGAAAAAGAGATGTGCAAGAACAAGGGGGCTCAATTTGAAGATAGAGGGGGACGGCTCAGAGGTAATGTGAGGAAGTATTTCTTCACAGAGAGGGTTGTAGATGCATGGAACAGCCTTCCTGAGGAGGTCGTAGAGTCAAAAACAGTGGGGGAATTCAAGAATGTATGGGACAGACATAAGGCAATTCTTGTGGGGGGTAGGAGGAAGTAGGCTGTTGGTTAACTAGGATCTGCAGCTTATCCGTTAGGTAGGAAAATGGGCAGACTAGGTGGGCCAAGCGGTCCTTGTCTGCTGTCAAATTCTATGTTTCTGTTTGCACTTCTTTACACTGAATCTAATCTATCATACATTTGACCGTTCCTCCAACCTTGCCAAGTCTCTTCTCATCCTTTTCACACACCCTGTGTATCAACTCTGTTGCAGATCTTTGTGTCATCTGCGAAGAGGCATAATTTCCCTTCCAGCTCCTCTGTAATGTCATCTATAAAGACATTAAAGCGGACCCGTCCCAGTACTGAACCCTGTGGTACCCTGCTAGCAACCCCCCTTTCTTTGGAGTGGACTCCATTTACTATTACCCTCTGAGTCCTGTTGTTCAGCCAATGTTTTACCCAGGCTACCACCCTGTGAGCCACTCCCAGGCTGGCAAACTTGTTTATTAATCTTTTGTGTGGGACTGTCAAATAACTTGCAAAAGTCTAGGTAGGCCATGTCCACAGCCCCTCCCTGGTCTACTACTTTGGTCACCCAGTCACAGAAATCAATTTGATTTGTCTGACATGACCTTTCCGCTGTGAACTCATGCTGCATGGGTCCTGTGCCCCACTGGCCTCTAGATACTCAACAGTTCTTTCCTTCAGAAGTGATTCCATCATTTTCCCTACCACTGAGGTCAGACTAACAGGTCTTTAGTTTCCTGCCTCTGTTTTGCTTTCACTTTTGTGAAGGGGAATCATATCTGCCCTTCTCCAGTCCTCAGGTACAACATATCCTCCCATAATTTGTTAAAAAGGGTAGTCAGTGGTGTCACTAGTTTTCCCCGTAGTTCTTTTAGAATTCTGGGATAAATCCTGTCAGGCCCCATTGCTTTGTTCGCCTTCAGTTTTAGGAGTTCTTTCAGGACCCTTTATTCCGTGAATGGACTGGTAGCGACCCCCTTATCAAGAGTGCCTCTATTGTTTGGTTTAGGTACCTCCCAATCCTGTTTTGTAAATACTGAGCAGAAGTATTTGTTCAGTATCCCTGCCTTTTTTTTTTAAATCACAACTCTATTTTTCCTCCTCTGGTCGGCTGCCCCATTCCGACCAACCCCCCCCCCAGTCCCGTCCCCTGGAATAGCCGGCACTTACTGGTACCCAGCCTGGGAGCGGAGCCTGCAGGGAGTCGGTCATCATCCTGCTGCTGCTGATGTTTTCTGCCTCTGGTTATCTCCCAGGAGCCCCAGGAGTAGGACCACATGCGCATGGAGGCACGCATGCGCCCTATGGCCCTAGTGACAGCTCCTTTCCCCCACCCCATGGCCTAACACCCAGCCCCCTCTAAGGCTGTGCCATTTCTAGCCTCCACTAGGCGTCACCATTGGCCGAGGGGTGCCGCATCCCCTCCCCAGAGGGGAGAGCCTGCCTGTCAGCAGCTCAATCCAGCTCCACCCTCCCCCCCCACTGCCGACCTCCAACAATCTGAGCTCATTCCCGAACCCAGGTACGCTGGCATGCCGTGAGGTAAGGTATCCAGTGCCTCAGCTGTCAGCACCACCGTGCCAGCAATATCCCTGCTTTTTCATTGTCATCCTCTGCCAATCTTTCTCCCCTTTATTAAGCCTCACTATCTCTCCCTTGTTCTTTCTTCGTTCCCTAATGTACCAGGGCTGTGCCAAAGGCTTTAAGGGCCCCCCTTGCAAAATGTTTTGAGGGGGCCAACCTCCCTTCCAATAAGCATAAAATAACCACAAATGTTTATAAAATATTTATAGTGTAGATTCATTTGTATCAGTCCCTCTGAGCATCCATAAAATGGCCATGCTGCTCCCTTCTCCCTTGTTGAGACCAGGCTTAAAGAACTGAACAAATGTAATTTCTCCCCGATCCTCTTGGGCACACTAGTACCAAGATCACATTTTTTGAGCATCTCTCCACACCCAACCCGTGACTCTTGAGTTGTAATCTGCTGCCACTGCCGACAGACCCAGTTACAAATGGATAAGCAATGCACAATGAAATTTACAAGTCAGTTTAACAATAAACGGTTTTCTTAATGCTGAATTCTGAAGCAGTGGACCCCTGACATTGTTGGCCCTACTGCAACCACATCTCTTGCACCCCCCTGGTCACAACCCTGTAATGCACCTATAAAAGGTTTTATCCCCCTTCTTAACTGAGTTGGCTATCTTTTCCTCAGTTTGGGCCTTTGCAATTCTGACTGCCTTCCCCGCTTCCTTCTGCTTTAACTGGTACAGTTCTCTGTATGACAGATAAATATTTAGTTACTTTCACAGATTAATCAGTATTTTTTAGAGGACAATACTTTAAAATAAGGAGGAAGCTGTTGGGGCTTCATTAAGGGCAGGAAGAGAACAAAGGAAACACAAATGTCCATGTTAAGAGCCTGTCATGTTATTGTTTTCATCTGGTCTGAAAATGTCTGAGGGATTTTCTGTGAAACCTTCAAAAAAGACAGGTAGTAAAACAGCGTCTGAACATGAGAAATTACTGTTCCTGTACATTACTTGCAATATATATATTTATTTATTTTTATTTATTTATGTCTAGGATTACAAAGTACCTTTGAGCCAAGGCTCTTTTACAAAGGTTCCACGTCAGGCTGGTTACAGGGTAATAGACACTCAAACATTAGACAGTTACAGGTACAAGGTTTCAGACAGTAACTTTGCTTGACATAATCAGACTGAGTGATGTGTAGTACAAGAAACAGATTAGAGGAAGAGGGCAAGCAGGGGAGAGGGTTGAAGGTCGGGGAAGGCATAGGTGTAGTGGGGTAGGGTGAGGGGCCTTGTCAGGACAGACACAGGGCAATTGCATAAGAAGTTGCATTGGACATGTAAGTGCAAGCAGAGAGGACAGAAACTGACACCTATGGGGTCAGAAACAGCGTAGGGGATAAAGATGTTATGGGGTGCAAGCACAGGTAGTGGAGCCAGTTATGGAGTGGCGGAGCTTTTTTTGAATGCACCAAGCGTTGCTGTCGATGAGGTGTCACTAGAGAGCTCGTTCAGCCAACTCGGGGCCCTGTATGCAAAGGACCTTTGGCCTTGGGATGTGCGGCAGCGGGGAATTTGAAGGATTTGGAGCTTAGAGCTTCTAGTGTTGCGGTTTGTGATTTTAGGTTTAAGGAGGGTGCCGATTCCTGGAGGTGCCTTTCCCATCATGATTTTCTTAGCAGTGATGCAGGTTTGGTATTTGATATGGCTGTTCAGTTGCAGCCAGCCTGTTTTGGAGTAGAGGTCGCAGGTGTGGGTGAGACGGTGGGAACCAGTAACGAGTCGGCAGGCTTGATTGAGAGAAGTCGAAAGACGCCTAAGAGAGGAGGTTGTGGCAGATCCATAGATAATGAGACCGTAGTCAATGATGCTGATGATGGAGCTCTGGAGGTGCAGTTCTCACGGTGAGCAAATAAAATACGATAAAAGCATTTTTAAAAACACTGCAATTGATCTTTAAGTAGTTCCTTTCTGTCCATCTGGTCAAATCTCTCCTACGATGTATGACCCTCATTTCCTCTGTAACCTCTGTTTTTATGTCTTTTCTCCAAATCATTTGCTGAGAATTCATAATCCTCATTTTTTGATGAATTTCTCCTAATTCTCAAAAATTTCTGAAAGGGCAGTTTGGGTGATGAAAGCTTGAGTTGTGTAGAAGTGTATTTCTACACGCACTTTTCCTATATAATTTAGTTGATAGTTTATTTTGTTCTTTGTAAATGCATAACTCCAAAGATGACGCTTTTTAGTCATTGTGAACTTTAAGAAATGGCTTGCATTATCCAAGAATTCAATCAAACTGATAAGGTCAGACTCGGTACTTGTCCACGTCATAAAAACATTGTCAATATAGCAGTGCCATCGCTTGTAATTGTTTTCTTCACTATACATTACCTCTGATTCAGAAACTGCCATGAAAATATTTGCACAGTTCTGGGCCATAGCTGACCCCATGGCTGTGCCTTTCGTCTGCCTGAAGTACTGTTTCTCAAACTTGGAAAAAAAAGGTTTGTTATGCTAACTCAGCAAGTTGTAAAATTAAGGGGATCTTGAAAGTATTTTGTTTTTTTATTTATCACTGACTGCTTTAACAAATCTTAACTGAATTTGCTGTAGGCTGCCCTGATAAAGTGACTAGAAATCACAAAATGTTGGCATGGTAATATAACCTATCTCTGTGGATGAGTAGATTCAAATAAAATACTGAATAAATCCTTCCAATGAGTGGGTCCATTTATTCCATTTGTGGATTTACTGTGTGTACCTTCTGGACTAAGATCCTTCCAGAGTTTATTATTTTTGTTGCAGAAGTTGAGGGTTACCCTGGCCTTCCCTGGTGGCCCTATTATTACTGCTGATTTTTCCTCTACTCCTTTGACCACCTCTGCTCCCTCCAGTTTTTCACTGACCCTTTTCCTCATTTCACTGAAAGTCTGCCGTTCTGCAGCCCCAGACATCCAGATGTGCCTGTTCTGTTGTCTGCGTTGGCCTTTGCATGGATCTTTGTGTCATCTGCGAAGAGGCAGATCTTGCCCTTGATGCTTTCCCTTATCTCTCAAATGAATATATTGAAAAGTACCATGTCAGGCACTGACCCCTGAGGTACTCCATTTGTTACCTCCCCCTACTTTGAAAACTCCCTGTTAACTACTTTATGTTTACAAGACACTGGTTAGGCCCCATCTGGAGTACTGCATGCAGTATTGGAGGCCACACCTTCACAAGGGCATTAACCAAATTGAGGCAGTCCAGAGAAGGGCAACCAAAATGGTGCAGGGACTGCATCAGAAGACATATGAGGACAGATTAACGGAGCTCAATATGTGTAGCCTAGAGCAAAGGAGGGAGAGAGGTGATATGGTTGAAACATTCAAACACCTTAAGGGCATTAACAAGGTGAAAGAGTCTAACATGTTTCTATATAAGAAAAATAGCAGGATAAGAGGACCCAGCATGAGATTAGAGGGAGGCCAATTAAGGGGTGATGTGAGGAAGTTCTTTTTCACAGAAAGGGTGGTGGATGCATGAAACGGCCTACCTCAGGAAGTGGTGGCTATGAATACAGTGCAGGGCTTCAATAAGGCATGGGATAGACATAAGGGAGCAATACAGATAAGTATGAATAGATAGGCCATTGCAGAGCAAAGGCCGATGGCACATTTATAAGGTAGAAAAAGAAATGTGCAGACTGGATGGGCCTTGCGGTCCTTATCTGCCGTCAACTTCTATGTTTCTATGTTTCTATGATTGTTCCCATCAGCTAGCTTTCCACCCAAGTTGCTAGGTTTCCCCCCAACCCTATGTCCCTTGTCTTTTTGACCAGCCTCTTGGTGGGGGGACTAAGTTAAAGTCCTTGTTGAAATCCAAGTATGCCACATCTACTGCCTGTCCCCATATCTGCTGCCCTGTCAAAGATGTTGAGCAGATTATTCTGACAAGACGTTCTTTTTGTGAGCCCATGTTGTCTGGGGTTCTGTAGCTCATTTCTCTCCAGGACGTTCAACCAGTTCCTCCCTTACTAAAGACTCCATAATTTTACCCACTATAGACTTCAAGCTGACTGCTCTATTGTTCTCTGGCTCATCCTTTCTTCCGCTCTTGTATAGAAGAACCACATCTGCTGTCCTCCAGTCCCCTCTGGCCAGCAAGCAGTTGAATATGTCTGCATATGGGTTCCGTAAGCATTTTGGTACGGGCACGGCCTTGGTTGGGTTCATGAACACCGTCCTACGTGGGTTTGAGAAGGGTTTGATGACTGGAGCAGTGTTCGTGGACCTAACCAAGGCTTTTGATTTGATTGATTATGGTTTGGCTTGCACAGAATTGAAAGATCTGGGATTTTCTGATATCGCTGTTTCTTGGTTCTATGATTATCTGAGTAACAGGTGTCAATTTGTTCAAGTAGGTTCTGTGGTTTCTGATGTCTTGCAGTCCGTTGTGGTGTGCCTCAGGGGTCCATTTTGGAACCCCTGTTATTTTCTATTTTTATTAATCAGCTTCCTGGAGTTTGTAAGTTTAGTGAATCACTGCTTAATGCAGATGATCTTGTAATCTGTGCTCAGTCACATTCTGTGTCTGAACTTTCTTGTTCCCTGGAAAAGGATTTTGGTGCCGTCTGTTCTTGGCTTTCTTTAAATGCTATGGTTTTGAACTCGGCTAAAACAAAAGTTATGTTATTTGGCATGCAATTTATGTTGGTGGACACCCCGGAACTGAGGATATCTGATTTTCAGGGTGGTCTGCTTGAACAAGTGTCTCAATTTAAGTATTTGGACGCACTGTTGGATCCCAGTTTGACCTTTTCACCTCAGATTCAGTCAATGGTTAAGAAAGTAAATCAAAGAATAGGGGTGTTATACAAATTCAAGTAATTCTTCTCACAAGCAACTAGATTAGCAATTGCTATTGGTTCTTTTCTTCCATATTTTGATTACAGTTCTTGTTTGTATTATAACATAGGTACAAAAGAAATGCAAGCACTAACTGTGGACTATAATAATATTTGTAGATTTATTTTAGGAGCCCCCAATAGGACACGTCGCTGTAATCTTTGTTCTCGGTTGGGGTGGTTTTCCCCTAGTTACAGAATAGAATATTTTGTTGGCTGTCTGATGTATAAATGTGTTTACTTTGGCTCCCTTTTTCCTCTTTCTGATCTTGTTGTAATGAGAGATTTGTTTCCCAGGCTGAGGTCGGCTGATGGCCCCCTATATTTTGTCCCCAGGTCTCAGCTTAGAGTAAGTTCTAGAGCTTTTTCAATAGCAGTGCCCTTGTATTGGAATTCACTCCCACTTGATGCTAGGATTGCTCCCTCTGTTTTAACTTTTAAACAAAGATTAAAAAGTTATTCATTACATAAATCTGCTTGTAACTGTAATTTGTCATTTGTATTTTTTGGTATTGTATTGTTGTTGATTGTATTTGTGTATTTTTTATTTTTTTTTTGTCCGGGTCGGGCCTGAAAAGGGGACCTTTGGTCCAGTGCCTTTACACGGTTACCAAAGAATAAATGAAATGAAAAATGAAAGTTGCCCTGCTATTGCTTCTGCTGCCTCCTTAAGCATCCTCAATTGTAAACAGTCAGGTCCCATAGATTTATTTACTTGGAACCTGGTGAGTTTTTCCAACACTCTTTCCTCCGTGATTTTGACCATGCCACTTGAGCACGTGCTCTTCTCCCTACCCCTCTTAACTCCACATTCTGGCAGTGGCTCATCCTTCTTCCTAGTAAACACAGGACACAAATATTTAAGAATCTGTGCTATCCCTTTTGTCCCCCTCATCCAATACTTCTTCATTCGTCAGTCTCACAATACCCCCTTTGAACTTATGCTTTTCCTAGATGTACCTAAAGAGTCTCTTTTCTCCTTGCTTCACTTCTTTTGCCAGCTGGAGTTCTGTCTCTGACTTGGCCTCTGTCAACTTCCTGATGGCTAACGTTGTTGCCTCCAGGTACTTCTTCCTATCCTCCTCCCATTGATTTTCCTTATACTTTAAGAAAGCTGTCCCATTAGCTCTCACAACTGTCTTTACTTTGGCCACAAACCACATTGGACCCCTTGTTCTTTTTCCATTTGATATATTCGCAGCTGAGCTTTCTGCTACTTCTATAACTGTTTTTTTAAATTCTTCCCATTTTTCCTCTGCCTCCTCCACCTACTCTGTATGGCACAGGGTCATGTCACCATAAACAAAAACTGCTTGCCAATAAATGCTGCAAGGAAACCAGCACCCTTGCAAACAGCGTTGTGTACAAGAGCAACCCGACAACAAGAGCACAGCCTCATTGAAAACAATGGGACTTCTTTTTGTTTTTGTGGGGGACTCTGCCCCTGCACCTCCCAATATGGGGGCTTTACCCCCCACACCTCCAGGACTTAAAATAATTAACTCTTACATAGATACATAGACAGTGTCGGCAGATAAGGGCCTATGGCCCACCCAGTCTGCCCATTTGAGCTTGTAAATTCAGTTTGTTTTCCTAGAAGTCTGTTTCCCCTTACCCCTGACCCCTAGAATGCCTTTATGTCTATCCCATGCATTCTTAAATCCCGTGATTGTTTCAGCCCCCACCACTTCCTCTGGCAGGGTGTTCCACTTGTCCACCACCCGTTCTGTGAAGAAATTCTTTCTCACGTTTCCTCTGAATCGTCCTCCCTCCAAGTTCATCCCATGCCCTCTAGTCCTGGAACATGTTTTTCGCTTAAAAATAGTGTTTTCCTGCACCCTGTTCCTCCCTGTAAGATACTTGTATGTCTCTATCATATCCCTCTCTCCTCCTCTCCTCCAGGAGTACATGTTCAGTTCCTTCAACCTGTCTTCATAGGACTTGTGATGCAATCTATGCACCATCTTTGTTGCCCTCCTCTGAACCTTTCTACCCTGTCTATGTCCTTACGTAGGTATGGTCTCCAGAACTGTACACTGTACTCCAGGTGGGGCCTCACTAGTGTCTTGTATAGCGGAATTATGACCTCCCTTTCCTGCTGGTGATGCCCCTGCCTATACATCCCAGCATCCTATTTGCTTTACCTGCTGCCTTGTCACACTGTTTCCTACCTTGAGGTCATCAGAGATGACAACCCCAAGATCCTTTCCTGCTTGGTGCATGCTATATCCTCACCCCCAACTGATATATTGTGCCAGGGTTTTGTGCCCCATATGCATTATCTTGCACTTCTTTGCATTGAATTTCAACTGCCAAACCCTGACCATTCTTTAAGTTTCTGCAGGTCACTTCTCATTCTGTCTACACCCTCTGGTGTGTCTACTCTGTTACAGAGCTTTGTGTCATCAGCGAACAGTGAAATTCTGCCTTCTAGATCCCAAAATGTCACTGATGAAAATGTTGAATAGGACTGGTCCCAGCACTGATCCCTGTGGTACCCCACTGGTCACTCTTCCCTCTGTGGGTGACAGCCATTTACCACCACCCTCTGTCCTGCCACCCAGCCAGTTACCTCCCACCACACTCACTGTCCTGCCCACCCATATTCCCCAGTTTGTGTAGTCTTCATGTGGCACAGTGTCAAGACCTTGCTGAAGTCCAGATAGGCCATGTCCACTGCCCTCCCCTGATCCACCTCCCTAGTCACCCAGTCAAAAATTCAATGAGGTTGGTCTGACATGACCTCCCCCTGGTGAAACCATGCTGCCTTGGGTCCTGTAGTCCATTGATAACCAGATGTTCCACCAATCTCTCCTTCAGTAGTGCTTCCATGATCTTCCCCACTACCGAGGTGAGGCTGACTGGTCTGTAGTTCCCTGCTTCCTCTTTGTTCCCACTTTTGTATAAGGGGACTACATCTGCTGTCCTTCTTGTCTTTGGGTACCTCCTCTGTTTCCAGTGATCGGCTAAACAGGGTAGCCAGAGGTTCAGCCACCACCTCTCTTAGTTCTTTAAGGACCCTGGGGTGCACCCCGTCTGGCCCCATTGCTTTATCAACTCTTATTACTTCCAGTTCCTTCAGGACCCTTTGTCGTGTAAAGGGCTTGTGTCCATTTCTGTACCATTCTCACCCTTGTACCCCTTCAGACCCATTATCCCTCTTCCTCAGTAAAGACTGAGCAGAAATACCTGTTCAATATGTCAGCTTTACTGTTGTCATCCTCCACGCGGCTCCCATCCTCCCCCTTCAGTCTCACTATCCCTCCCTTTGTCTTTCTTTTTTCACTTATGTACCTGTAAAAGGTTTTGTCCCCTTTACCTACTGATTTTGCAATGTGTTCTTCTGTCTGAGCTTTGGCTTCCCTTACTGACCTCCCTGCCTCCCTTTGCTTCTCCTGGTACTTCTCCCTATCCCCTTCTGCCTGTGTCTTTTTGTATTGCCTGAATGCAATCTTTTGGCTTCGTTCTTTGATACCGCTTGGAAAACCATAATGGTCTCCTCTTTCTTTTCCCCTTACTAACCTGCTTAATGCATAATTCTGTTGGGGGGGGTCATGGACTTCGGGGATGGGGAGAAAATCGGGAGGGGGATATTACTTTTTTTTTATCTGCAGCAGGTAGAGTCCTGGCAGGAACCGAACTGCGGTCCCAGGTTTCCTGCTTCGCCGTTTGCTGGTGCCCTATCCACTCCACCACAGGAGCGGCTCGACCAGGCACCCTAGCACATGGCAACTTGATCCCTCTACAGACAATCCGCAGAGAGACAGGGGTAGCTGTAATTCCCTACCACTATTATACCCCTGTTGCTCTAAATCCTTTTGTGCTTTACACAGCGCAGTTCTTGCAGCCCTCTTCCTGGTGTGCTGTTTTGACCCAGTACCCTCTGTACTGCTTGTGCTTTTTTCCAGCTGTTCCCCCACCTTGCCAAAATCTGCTTTTTTAAAATCCCATACCCTTGCTGTATTTTCCTCATTTGTGGTCCCTATCTAGATCTCCAGAAAAGTCTTTGAAAACTGTTGTTAATTCCAAACATGTTGATATAGTTATGTTACTATGGATCCTGTGACTAGCTTAGCTAGGGAGCATTTGTCTAGGTAGAACTGTTAGTTGTTGTTGTTTAGTTTTGTTTTTTTCAGATATGCACTGAAAGGAACTAGTGGAATTGCTGGGAGGACAATTTGTGACCTGGGAGAGACTGTAACCCCCTCCTTGGGAAAGGGGGCTTACCTCAGTTGCCTCTGCTATCCTCCCTAGATCTCTGAAACTTCTGCTACTGCTGCTGACTCCCTGACTGCATGTGTGGTGGTGGGAGACAGAGTGCAACAGCAAGGATGTCCTCAGTGCCTTCTGTGTCACTTTAAGTTGTGGCTGCATTCTTCAGTCCCTGTCCCCCTATTCTGGAAGAGGGGACTGGGAACACCAGCAGGACACTTGTTTTGTTGGCAGCCCCTGTGCCACGATGGTGCTGCCAACATGAGCTGGCGCACGTGCTGCAGGGGCTCCTCTCCAGCACTCTCAGCTCCACCTGACCCTGCCAGCTGCCTGCTATGGATCATGCCATACTAATGACCCCACCAGTAAAACTGAATAACAGCCCAAGGGGGGCGGGAACTACCCTGGGGCCTGTACACTTATAGGGGCCGCAAAACAAATAAAATTACAAGACTTTGGAACACAGTGCTCCAAAAAGGACATGGACAAAGCTGCCTTTATGCTCTCTGACCCCGTGGATCAACCAGTTGGAGGGCTAGGAGCTAGCAGCAGTTATGCATTATGGGAAAGATGGTGCAGTTGGACCTTCCCACATAGACATGTAACCCCCCTGCAAATGGGGGTTCCCAAAAGACTTCCAGGAGCTTGCTTGAATGCTCCAAGCCTGAATGGTGTTTGGCGTTTAAGCCATTTATCAGTGAGTGTTTTTAGAGCCTCTGGTACTGTCTCTTTAAGAGCTGTCTGCTTGCAGACATAATTAGTTTGTATGGGGGGACTGTGTGCTTCTCTGTTTGAGTACCACTCGAGCTGCTGCCAATTCACTCCATTTTTGCAGTCACTAGGAGTGCAAAGGGAACCTATCTGAAAGATGTAACTGTTTACCAGAAATCATTTAGAGTAATAATGAAATTACAGTTTGTCTAACCTGCTCTTTGCAGTCAGAACTGTGTCTGCCTAGTTCCCCATTCTGGTTTTGAACTGCTGAGCTGGACCAATCAGTGTGGGTAAGTTAGCTCTAAAATGGTGCCTTGGACGAATCAGAACTTGACTCATAATCTGAGCCAGCCACAAGAGGATTGTATGGGCAGTGACTCTGGGAGATGTAGTTTAGACTTCGACGCCTTTTGGACCAACAGGAGCAGTCTATTGTGAGTGACAGCCAATCCAGTCAAGAACTGGGAGGAACTCAAAGGAAGTGCCGGTTTTGTCTGTTGGAGTTTCAGTTGAGCTCTGGTAGTGAAGAAGGAAGAACCCTGTGCTCCTTCAGTGCACAGTTTCAGTCAAAAACGTGTGTAAGGCCCAGAGTTCCGGTCTGCAGCTTGTAACTGCTTGTTAGGACTGAATCCGTCCTGTGAAAAGAATTAAAGGATCTCTGAAGAGTAGAAACCAGGCTCACCCTGTAGAAGACTGGAGAAATTGTTGAATTGCACCTGGTCTGTCAGGAACTGAATCTGCTGTGTGTTCTCTGGTATGTGCAGTAATTGTGATCGGGATAGAGAAGCAGCCTGCCTGGTATAGTACTTTCTTTTTACCATATAATGTGTGAAGAGTCTCATGGAGCTCAAGAGTAGCCCCTGCTGACGTTGAAGGACCCTATCTTGTTTGGAGGTCGTGAGTACTAATTCAGGGTCGCCTCCTGTTGAATTGCCACATTAAATCCAAATGGAATCACTGTACTGCTGACTGTTTAAACTAATTTTTCTTTTCACTGTGTGAAGGGCCCCTACCAGCTGCCACGGTTTGGACTAGCCACTAGGGCTTGGGTACCCAGGGACAGTAACTGGTGAGATGGCTAAGTCCTGCATGGCATAGGTAGATAGTAAAGTGATAAGCTAATTAACCTGATTTCCCCCTGTCCTTGTTATATCCCCCTAAATAAATCAGAGCTGCTTGTTTCAGCAAAGTTATACTGCCTGAGGTATTTGTCTATGTTAAAGTACTGTACTGTGATTGTTGCACTGTATCTTATTTCACAGGAGGTCCCAGTGCCGGAACTAGTCCTGGAGGTAAGTGTATACTGTGAAGGTAATTCTGATATATTGTGTGGGCCACTAGTGGGAAGAAAGGGGGGTTGCAGTGTCCCAGAGGGCTGTGACCAAGTAAGTTTAACTATCGCAAACCCTGACCTCTGGGTGGAGGCACCCGCCATTGGATCCAGGCCCCTCAACCTGTTAGTGGCAAATCAGGCAGGGGTAGTATCCCCTGGGATAGCGCCATCTAGGGGTTACAGACAGGTGGGCTATGAGGGTCAGTCACAGGACAGGACAGGGCAGGGCAGAAGAACTGATGGCCAGCACTATCTGTCCAGTAAGACACTGAATGGAAGGAAAGAAGTTTCTGGGTTCTCAAGGAGGCCGGGGCAGTCTGAGAGGTACACTGAGGTATTCTGACATGCTGCTGGTGAGATCAAGTGAGAGGCTTAACCAGGTCAGCCAACCTTTGAGCCCTCACCAGGGTTCAGTCAGTAAACCCAGAAACTGTGCCAGACTTGCCTCTGTGAGAAAAAAATTGCTGAGAGTGTGAGTTTGTGGACCATTGCTGTATACTGAAGCTGATGAGCTGTACTGAGTGGAAAGAGAGATCTGAATTCTACCCAGGTTGCTCCAGAGCCAGGTGAGGGGCCTGCCAGCCCTTATCTAATGGGATTGGATCGATGAACGGAGCCACTGGGCACATGCCCTGAGTATAGGGATACTTTCGATCTGGAGGTGAATTAGATCATGGGGGGGATCACTCCTGGGGTCTGGGCTCCTTGGGAACCAGGAAGATGCTGCATAGTGCTCATGTATCATGACAGCTTAGCCAGAAGGGCTGTATGCTGAGAGGTATGAGCCAGAAGGGCTGTATCCTAAGAGGTATGAGCCAGAAGGGCTGTATCCTGAGAGGTATGAGCCAGAAGGGCTGTATCTGGAGCGGTATGAGCCAGAAGGGCTGTATCCTGAGAGGTATGAGCCAGAAGGGCTGTATCTGGAGAGGTGTGAGCCAGAAGGGCTGTACCCTGAGAGGTATGAGCCAGAAGGGCTGTATCCTGAGAGGTATGAGCCAGAAGGGCTGTATCTGGAGAGGTGTGAGCCAGAAGGGCTGTATCCTGAGAGGTATGAGCCAGAAGGGCTGTATCTGGAGAGGTGTGAGCCAGAAGGGATGTACCCTGAGAGGTATGAGCCAGAAGGGCTGTATCCTGAGAGGTATGAGCCAGAAGGGCTGTATCTGGAGAGGTGTGAGCCAGAAGGGCTGTATCCTGAGAGGTATGAGCCAGAAGGGCTGTATCTGGAGAGGTGAGCCAGAAGGGGCTGTACTCTGAGAGGCATGAGCCAGAAGGGCTGTATCCTGAGAGGTATGAGCCAGAAGGGCTGTATCCTGAGAGGTATGAGCCAGAAGGGCTGTACCCTGAGAGGTATGAGCCAGAAGGGCTGTACCCTGAGAGGTATGAGCCAGAAGGGCTGTATCTGGAGAGGTGTGAGCCAGAAGGGCTGTATCCTGAGAGGTATGAGCCAGAAGGGCTGTATCCTGAGAGGTATGAGCCAGAAGGGGCTGTACCCTGAGAGGTATGAGCCAGAAGGGCTGTACCCTGAGAGGTATGAGCCAGAAGGGCTGTATCCTGAGAGGTATGAGCCAGAAGGGCTGTACCCAGAGAGGTGTGAGCCAGAAGGGCTGTATCCTGAGAGGTATGAGCCAGAAGGGCTGTATCCTGAGAGGTATGAGCCAGAAGGGGCGGTGCTGCTGCAGAATGTCTGAGAGAGTCCCAAGTCTGTCATCCCCAGCCCACTGGGGCCTGTTCTTGAGTGCTGCCTGACCTGCTACTGTGTGCTGTTTCCCCCGCAACAGAACAACTGCATCCGTGGGTCACGTGAGTGCTGGCTTTGCTAGCTGTGGCTTTTGTACTTTTCCAATTTAGGATTACCATTACTGCAACTGGATTACGGTTGTGTTTCAAACATTTTCCTGTTGGATTTCAAGCTCTTTAAAATTGTGTTAATGCACTATGGCCTGCTGGGGGTTTAAATTCCAAGCTTGCTAAATTCCATCAAGTGTACCACCGAAAGAACCTGGGCAACGTAGTTACCAGGCTATACTGGGGCTCTAATGTAATTCCTGGGCACTCAGAGTCATTGGTTATTGAGATATACTAAAACTTGTAGTTTTACTATTGATACCAGTTAATGAGTTTATCTCCCCTGTGTAGAATAATTCATCTTTTTGTGCCCCTTGATTGGGTGGGTGCTTCCTCAAACTGTGTGGTATCTGAGAAGGTGGTAGTGATCCTCAGTACAGTGGCTCTCAGGGTGTGTTGTTTTAGGGTGGGAGTGTTCAAAATGACTTCCAATTGCTTAACCCCTTCTTCTCTCCCAGCTGCCAGACCTGTGTTCTTAAATAAAAGCACTGTTAAATGGTTGAATTTTATTTCGGTGTGTGTGCCCAGTTTGAACAATTTAATTAAACTGTTTATTGGCAAATGTAACAACTGCCTTAGTGGTCCCCAAGGGGTGGTCCAGTCCAGTGTAGGGAGTTGGGGAAGTACTGCATCCCAGGGCTGGTACTGAATAACATCTGGCCCACTTATTCTCACTGGGTGGAAGCACATTGCTATTTATTACTTATTCTGAGCTGAACCCCTCTACCACAAGAGAAAGAATGAACCCAACCCCCTCAACCAGGTAGGTCCTGTGCAGTAAATAGGCAGGGGTGTGAACCTGGACATGGCATCCCAGGCGTCACAGTTGAACTATTTAATTCTTTGAGGCATCCCCTCTTTCTTTACTTAGCCACTGATTACTGCCTAGACAAACCCTCTGCATTGCCATGCTGTGACCCACTGTGATGCCTGATGTCCGTGTTATAGGACTGCAGCACCAGGCACCATCTTAACAATTTGGGAGCTTGCCCACTTGTTCTGTGGAAAAATGGGAGGGAGTTGTTGTCCGTGACCAGCGTGAAAATCCTCTCAGACAAATATGGTTGCAGCTTTTGCAGAGGCAAGATGACACTCAGACGCCGTTTCTCAATTGTGGGGTAGGCTTCCTTTCTGGGTGGCAGCTTCCTGCTCAGGTGCATGACTGGGTGTTCCTCCACCTTGTGGGTGAGCTGACTCAGAGCTGCCTGTAGCCCATGACCAGATGCATCAATGTGCACAGCGAACTTCAGAAAATACTCGCGGCACGTGGGCACAGGTGCCCTACACAATGCCTCCTTCAGCTGGTAGAATGCTGTTTTATAGTGATCAACCCACTGATCTTTTTCTGGTATTTTCTTCCTAGTAAGATATAACAGGGGTTTGGCTATACTACTAAAGTTTTGCACCAATTTTTGGTAGTACCCTGCTATTCCTAGGAAGGCCTATGCCTTTCTTTCTATGGTGGGCTTGGCCCATCCCTGTATACTTTCACTTTTTGCTGGCTCTGGTTGGAGGTACCCACTCCCTACCTTGTACCAAAAGTATAACTTCTTTGCCATCCCTTTTTGGCACTTCTTCGCCTTGACTGTCAGCCCTGCAGCCTTCAGTTGGTGGAGCACCTCTGTCACATAGCTGACGTGATTCTCCAATGTCTGGCTGTAGATAGTGATATTGTCCATGTACGCCGGCACAACATTTCCTGCCTCATGCAGAACGCGGTTCACAAACCATTGAAAGGTTGTTAGCACATTCTCCATCCTGAACAGCATTACTTGAAACTCGAATAGGCCAAACAGAGTGATGAAGGCCCGACTGCTCTCTCTCTCTGGCTTCGGGGGTTAAGGGTACCTGTCAATAGCCTTTGTTTAGGCCCAAAGTAGTAAGATACATGACTCCCCCTAATCTCTTTCTTAGACCTCATCCATCCTGGGTGGTGGGGTATGCATCCAGCTCCATACAGCTGTTACATAAAAACATAAAAGCTGACGGCTGACGAACTGTGTGGCCCATCCAGTCTGCCCATTTTGCCTATCAGTTTCAGTTTCAAAAACCAAGTGTAACCCCCCTGCAAATGGGGGTTCCCAAAAGACTTCCAGGAGCTTGCTTGAATGCTCCAAGCCTGAATGGTGTTTGGCGTTTAAGCCATTTATCAGTGAGGGTTTTTTAGAGCCCCTGGTACTGTCTCTTTAAGAGCTGTCTGCTTGCAGACATAATTAGTTTGTATGGGGGACTGTGTATTTCTCTGCTTGAGTACCACTCGAACTGCTGCCATTCACTCTATTTTGCAGTCACTAGGAGTGCAAAGGGAACCTATCTGAAAGATGTAACTGTTTACCAGAAATCATTTAGAGTAATAATGAAATTACAGTTTGTCTAACCTGCTTTCTTTGCAGTCAGAACTGTGTCTGCCTAGTTCCCAAATCTGGTTTTGAACTGCTGAACTGGACCAATCAGTGTGGGGTAAGCTAGCTCTAAAATGGTGCCTTGGACGAATCAGAACTTGGACTCATAATCTGAGCCAGCCACAAGAGGATTGTATGGGCAGTGACTCTGGGAGATGTAGTTTTAGACTTGGCCTTTTGGACCAACAGGAGCAGTCTATTGTGGTGACAGCCAATCCAGTCAAGAACTGGGAGGAACTCAAAGGAAGTGCCTGTTTGTCTGTTGGAGTTTCAGTTTAGCTCTGGCAGTGAAGGGGAAAGAACCCTGTGTTTCCTTCAGTGCACAGTTTAGTCAAAACATGTGTAAGGTCCAGAGTTCGGTCTGCAGCTTGTGTAACTGCTTGTTAGGACTGAATCCGTCCTGTGAAGAGAATCAAAGGATATCTGAAGAGTAGAAACCAGGCTCACCCTGTAGAAGACTGGAGGAATTATGGAATTGCACTCGGTCTGTCAGGAACTGAATCTGCTGTGTGTTCTCCGGGTATTGTGCAGTAATTGCGATCGGATACAGATGCAGGCTGCCTGGTATAGTGCTTTCTTTTACCATATAAATGTGTGAAGAGGTTTGTGCACTCAAGTGAATCCTGCTGCCATTAAGGACTTTTGCCTGTGACTGTTTACCATATAAATGTGTGAGGAGTCTCTTGGAGCTCAAGAGTAGCCCTGCTGACATTGAAGGACCCTATCTTGTTTGGAGGTCGTGAGTACTAATTCAGGGTCGTCCCTGTTGAATTGCCACATTAAATCCAAATGGAATTACTGTACTGCTGACTGTTTAATTTTCCTTTTCTCTGTGTGAAAGGGCCCCTACCAGCTGCCACGGTTTTTTGGACTAGCCACTAGGGCTTGGGTACCCAGGGACAGTAACTGATAGGGATAGGCCTCTGAAAGAGCCATAGGTAGATGAGTAGAGGGACAAGCTAATTAACCTGATTTCCCTGTCCTTGTTATATCCCCTAAATAAATCAGAGCTGCTTGTTTCAGCAAAGTTATACTGCCTGAGGTATTTGTCTGTTAAAGTACTGTACTGTGATTGTTGCACTGTATCTTATTTCACAGGAGGTCCCAGTGCCGGAACCAGTCCTGGGGTAAGTGTATACTGCGAAGGTAATTTTGATATATTGTGTGGGCCACTAGTGGGAAGAGAAAGGGGGTTGCAGTGTCCCAGAGGGCTGTGACCAAGTTAGTTTAACTATTGCAAACCCTGACCTCTGGGTGGAGGCACCCACCATTGGATCCAGGCCCCTCAACCTGTTAGTGGCAAATCAGGCAGGGGTAGTAGCCCCTGGGATAGCGCCATATAGGGGTTACACAAGGATCCTAGTTGGTCTGTGGTTTATTCTTTTTCCCTGTTGCCAGGGTCCCTTTTCTTCTGTCCCATCCATTTTTGAATTCCCTACCATTTTTGCTCCCACCACCTCCTTTGGGAGGCTGTTCCAAGCATTCACTAGGCTTTCTGTAAAAAAGTACTTTCTCACACTGCCCCTGAGCCAACTTCCCTCCAACTTCATGCCATTCCCCCTTGTTCTTGTGCATATTTTTTCTGAAAGATGCTGCCCTCTTCTGCCTTGTTTATACATCTGATGTACTTCAATGTCTCAATCGTGTGCCCCCTCACTCTCTTCTCCTCCTCCAGGGAGTACATATCACATTCTCTCAGCCTTTCCTCATAGGGCTTCTCATGTAGATCTTGCACCATCTTGGTAGCCCTCCTCTGGATTGCCTTCAGTTTGTCTATGTCATTTTGGAGATGTGGTTTCCAGAACTGGACACAATACTCCAGCTGAGGTATCACCAGTGATCTGTACAGTGGCATAACCACCTCCTTTTTTCTGCTGGTTCTAACCTCTCCCTATGCACCCTAGCATCCCACTGTCTCTCTCTGCAGTCTTCTCACATTGTCTGGTTACCTTTAGGTTGTCAGATATGATTACCCCCAGGTCACGTTCCTGCTTGGTGGCTGCCAGTACCCCCATCCTGTACTCTTCCCTTGAATTACTGTGCCCAAAGTGCACAGTTGTGCACTTTTTTGCATTGAATCTAAGCTGCCAAACTCTTGGCCACTTCTCCAGACTGCCTAGGTCCTTTCTCATTTTATCCACACACTCTGGAGTGTCTACCCTGTTGCAGATCTTTGTGTCCTCTACAAATAGGCATACCTTCCAGCCTCTCTGCAATGTCACTTATGAAGACATTGAAGAGAACTATCCCTAGCGGCACCCCACTGGTCACCTCCCTCTGTCCAGGTTGAAAACCATTTACCATCGCCCTATTGGTCCTGCCTCCCACCCAATTTCTGACCCAGTTTGCCACCTTGGGGCCCACCCCCAGGCTGTCTGATTTATGTACCAACCTCTATGAGGGACGGTGTCGAAGATCTTGCTGAAATCCAAGTAGGCGACATCCACTGTTGAGCTTGTGGTGGTTGATGCAGAACCTGGTGGTCCCATCCTTCTTGGGGATGAGTACTACTGGAGAGGCACAGGCTAAGATGGCTTTGATTCCCCTGCCCATAATCAAAGAGTCATTTCAGTGAGTTGCTGTGAACATTGTGGGGTCACTCAGGACCCAAGCTGCATGTGCAAGAAATATAATCTGGTGGACGTAGGGCCAGAGGCCCAGGGACTACTGGACTCCTGGATCACTTGGAGAGCCAGCATTTCCTTGCTCTCCCCCTCAGTGGCATGTTTCCATCCCTCAGGGACTCTGTAGGGTGGCTGCCTCAGCAGGGCCTGGGACCCTGTATCCACATGGTGCTTTGCCATCATGGTGTACTCTGGTTTCCCTATGCACATTTTCCCAAATGTCTGCAGCACCCCATGCATTTTGCCTGCAATTAATTCTATCAGATGGGGTCTAAGTGCCATCACCTGTTGCCCGACTTCGTACTTCTGGGCTCTGGCTCCATGGTCATACCATGTCATTTGCCTCTGTTGTGCAGTGGCTAGGTGCTCCTGGGCAAAACCAATGTGCTTCTTGCACCATGACCTGAAATTCAAGATGTACTTTGTAACAGAATCCCCTTGGGGAGCAAGCTTACCCTCCCATTCATCCCTTACCAAATTGAGGGGACCCCTTGCCCTATGGCCAAACAGGAGCTTGAAGGGTGAGAACCCTGTGGACTCTTGGAGGACTTACCTATATGTGAGTAAGAGATGGGGTAACTACTTGTCCCACTCTTTCACATGTTGGTTGGCATATGCCCTTCATGTGGACTTAAGCAACACATTGAAATGTTTAACCAGGCCATTAGTCTGTGGGTGGTATTGGAAGGCCTTGTGCTGCTGTACCCACACTTCTCCCATAGACTAGTCACTAGAGCAGACATATAATTGGTGCCCTGGTCCAACAGAATCTCCTGGGAAAACTCCATCTGGCTGAATATCCCCCCCAAGTTCATCTGCTTCAATGGAGGATAAAGCTAGGGCCTCCAGGTACCCGGTGGCATAGTCTACATCCACCAGAATATATCTCTTGCTTGTGCAACTTGGGTGCAGAGTGGCCCCACAATGTCCACAGCAACTCACTGAAATGGCTCTTTGATTATGGGCAGGGGAATCAAAGCCATCTTAGCCTTGTCCACAACCTTTCCCTCCCTCTGGCACTGTGGACAAATCCAGCAGTAGTTTGCCATGTCCTTAAAGATACTGGGTCAATAAAAATTCTTAGTCAGCTGCCTTTTTGTATGACTGACTATGAAGTGTCCACAAAAGTGACAGAGCATAGAGTTGCACAGGATAACATGAAAGAGATCTGCTCACTCCAGCAGCAGTTCCAGAGCAAATATTCAAGGAGATGGATGGACACCACACATACCTGAGGGAGCCCCACTACCTGGTTTGAACTTCTGTATTATATCATACTTTGCCTAGACCGGGTAAGGCCATTAAATAATGGTAACTTCCTCCAAGAGACTTAAATATTAGGCACTAGGGAACTGATACACACTCCCCCCCCCCCAACCGGGCCTGTATTTTTTTGTTTGTTTGTGTCTTGGTCAGTCTAACCTTCCAACCTTAACACCAGAATGGACCTGGTCACCTGTAGTGCTAATTGACTTTACCCCAATGACCTTGGAGCCATAAGACCGGTCATGTACTCTAGTGAACTTGTGCGACTCCGTGGACCTCCGATAAGAAGACACTAAACTCTGAAGTTTACAAAAATAACCTATGGGAGGTAATGGGGGGGGGGGTAGGTAATAAGAAACACTAAAGTGATACGGAATGTTGTGGTGAGAGGGAGAGGGGCTCACTGTATGTTTTTGCTGGGAGAGGGCATCAGCTCAATACCAGTAGCTATGTTTAGGCACCATATAGTACTTGTCACCGCTTTGTGAATTGCACAGCAGTAAGGCCTTCACCTAATGCAGAGCCCTAGATTCAAACTCCAGGTACATATTCCTTGGCACTTACCCTTTGATCCCATGGTGCGCTGAAAAGGGGGCCAGGAGATGAGGAAGAGAAATGGTAAACATCAAAACATGCCACCTGACTTCAATATGGACACGGGTCCTTCAGTCTGGTAAGCCCTTTGGGTTGTGTGTATGTGTGTGTGTGTGTGTGTGTGTGCAAGTGTGTGTGGGGGGTTTGTTGGGGTTTGGGGGCTCTACTGGGGACAGGTTGTACCTGGTGCCCACTGCTGGGGTAGAAGTCTTTATTGATTTATTTATTGATTCGGAAATTACCTTTGAGCCATGGCTCTTTTATAAAGGTTCCACGTCATGGGACAATTAACAGACACAAAAACAGTAATGATACAGAGTAATAGACAAGGGAAGGATTACGTAAACATAAACATTGTTACAAATCCTGGACATTGTTTCAGTTGTAAGCACTCCAGCAGATGACTGAGTAGGTCGAGAGTTATGTGGGGTGCAGAAAGAGTCCCTTCAGAAGAGTGGGCCCAGAGGTACAAGCAGTGATCAGGTGGTGTCACCCCTCGGGGGGGGGGAGGAGTGGGGGGGCAGTGAGCAGCCTCCATCCAGAGGCTTTGTCATAGCACTCAGGGCATGGGGAGGGGGCTAGGAGGGCAGGTAGTGCAAGCAGGGGGTGGATGGGCCGCAGGGGAGAGGAAGATGGAGGAGAGGGGTAGGGCAGGCAATCTGGGACTCCAGTTATTGGGGCTTCTTTATCAGGGCCCCAGCGCTGTCCTGCTGGTACTCCCTTGGTCTCTAAACATAGTTGCAAGCATGACATACACAACAGATCTAAGATTGGGCCAAGTCAGGGTACAAGCGCACCATTGAATCCTTCATGATGCGAGTCTGTCTCATACGTGGGCCTGCCTCAATGTTATTTAGTAAAAATACACTTAAAACAGATCTATTATATTATGTTCTCCCATTATATAGAACCCCTGGCTCAGAGAATTAGACTAGAACAGTAAATAACAGGAGTTAATGTAGGACATCCAAAGCATGAAATAGCATTTTATGCTGATGATGTGTTGTTATACCTGACAACTCTGCAGACCTCCCTAGATAATGTAATGATACGGGTTAACAAATTCTCCCTTTGTTCAGGCTATACACTTAATGTGACAAAAAACAATGTGTTAATGTTAAACTTTAATCCTTCCCAGGCTCTGAAGGACTGACACCCTATGAAATGGGGGATGCAAAAACTTAAATATCGAGGCATATGCCTGCGGTCTGACAATAAATCCTTATATAACAACTATATATAACAAACTGCAAGGTTTGGCAGTTGAAATTCAACGCCAAAAAGTGCAAAGTGATGCACCGAGAGAATAAAAACCCCAGGACAGAGTACTGGATGGGTGGGGGAGACTTAGCACAACGGCTGAGGAACATGACCTAGGAGCTACCATCCGAGCCAGTGCAGTAAAGCCTATGGGAAGGCAAGTAGTATGTTGTGGTGTGTAAGGAGAGATACTGATAGCAGGAGGAAAGAGGTCACACTACCCTGTTATAAATCTTTAGTGAAGCTGCAATTGGAGTGTTTTGTCCAATTCTGGAGTCCTCACTACAGGAAGGATAGGGACAGGCTGCAGATAGTGCAGCACAGGGTTACAAAAATGATTCGGTGCCAACAGGGCAGGTCCTATGAGGAGCGCCTCAAGGCACTGAACATATACTCACTGGAGGCCAGAAGAGAAAGGGCAGATATGATAGAGACCTTTGAGTTCCTGAAATGAATTAACAAAGTGAACTGCGAATAGCTTTTTAGCTTGAATGCTAGTTTGAGGTCACAGGGCCATGAAAGGAAACTGACAGGAGGGGGGTTTAGGAGGGACCTGAGGAAATGTTATTTTATAGAAAGGGTGGTGGAGTCATGGAACAGTCTACCTTACCAGCTGAGGTGGTGGGCACTAAAAGAGTTTTTGGTTTCAAGCACAGCTGGGGCAGAGTGAAGGGCACAGTGATCACTCGGGGTGATAGAATCTGGAAAGATATTGGGGCAAGGGTTAGGACCCTGGATGGACAATAGGTACCAGGGTTAGCTAGAAAACTTGGGCAGACTGGATGTACTATTGATCTTTTTCTGCCATCATTGTCTATGTTTCTATGTAAACAGCATGAAAGGAATGGGGTAGATGGGGGTACCAAACTTAGAGGACTACTGACTAACTGCACAGGTGAAGAAGGCCATGTTATGGAGGAAGCCAGAATTTCAAGCCCAGTGGGAAGAGATAGAGCTCTTCTCAAAGGAGGAGATTCCACTCCCAGCCCTCCTACATGACACTACTTATAAAAAATCCAAGACAAATATATATTATGAGGCCCTAAGTGTCTTCTGGAAGGAAAACATTTTCAGAAAAATCCAAGGGTCCAGTTACAACAGTGGCACCACAGATGGATGGCCTGGGGTAAAACCTTTCCCCCAAGTAGTATAGACCCCTGTTACAGGCGGCAGACCTCTACTAGCTTCTGTTATCTAGAACAGTGTCCACAGGGCAATATAGTGAAACAATTTGAATTTGGCTGGCGGATAGCTGATAAGTGCTGCTGTTTTAGAATCGGGGACTATATCAACCATCAGCTTTGAAAAGAACATAGACACATGCAGGAGGAGGAGGGAGTTATGATACCCTTTATTACAGTAACACATAAGTTCCAACAGAAGGAGGCTATCTCTCTGATTTATCCATTTTTGGCACAAGACGGCATGAGCTGCATCCTTCCTCTCAGATAAATGGTAAGAGGAGGCACACTTTGTAATCACACAAAAAAAATGGGAACAGTTATGGAAAAGTTCATTTCACACATCCTCCTCCTCTCTGAGTCTGCAGAAATTAACCTGAAATGTAAAAACAAGATATTTTATCAACCCAATTATTAAAGCAAAGTGGGACCAGGCCACTACGGCAACTTGCTGGATACAGTGCAGGGAGCCGCAGAGAACCCAAACCCTCATGTTTTGGACTTGTCAGACCCTCAAACCAATCTGGGTTGGGATGACCAAGACAGTACAGGAGATATTTAGTTTGGGAGACCCAGCGACCTGCGTCAACCTCCTGTTGTGGCTCAGACCACAACACATAAAGGGGGAAGGAGGTCATATATCTTTAGCATATGTATTGCTGCGGCTGTGGAAACTATAACCGTTAGTGGCTGCAGATGAAACCCCAGACTGTGCAAGATTGGAAAACAGTTATGAGTGAGATAGCTGAAATGGAATGGCTGGCATTCGGAGTTCAGGAGAGGGAGGAACAATGCATTAATCATTGAACCAGGTTGGAAATGGTACAAGTCGAGGGAGGCAGTCTAGAGACTCAGGGGGGCACGGGTCAGGGGCCTGCAGACTTCAGGAATGAGATAGAGGCACCTGCAGGTAGTGCATAGGATACTTATCAAGACATAACATAATGAGGTATCTTCAAACCAAAGGGTTGGTGAAATCAGGTGAAAGGACACTTGTTCTCCCCATCCACATTGGAAGAATAGAAATGTAAGACACACATATCCGTACCATATCCCACTTTCTAGGAGATCCAGTGATTAAATTATGTACAAGACAGCCTAGGGACTACATACCTCCAAGTTCATATGCTGTTACAGATTTGTTTTTTTAGGTTTTGTTTTGTATAATATTGTTTAAAAAAAATATAAACATTTGTACTTGTTTACAGCCCCCCCAGACTGAAACTCTAGCAGGTGAAAATGTTATTATGTTGTCAACAGTATCCTGAAAGTCTGTAATGATATGGGGCCCGATTACAACGTGGGTTATGTGTGTCGCAAGGTGACTTATGCCAAACCCAATGGTGCAAGTAGCACTTTGCGACATGCGTTATGCCATGTGGTATTCTGAGATGCGGCCTGTGCCATGGCGCGGGCGGCCTGTGTCCTAGGGGCCTTCTGCTGGCCGCAGCCCCTACAGCATAGTGGAAGGGGGGGTTATGGCAGCAACTGTGCCCTATTCTGAAAGGGTGGCTGTCATAACCCCCTTGCATGATTCCAAGTCCCAATGCGGGGTTAGATCAGCAATTAGCTGGTCTAAGGGGCATCCGTCCTGGCAAAACGACGGTCCCCCCGCAGCGCCACAACATGCACACAGCCGTGCCTGATGGACCCATCACAGTGCTGCCCCCCGCAGGTCTGGATGCCACTCGGGTCTGTGTTTTGAGGTGCCCCCCTTGTGCCTGTGCCACATTGCCACACCCCCATAGCCCCCAGGGGACTGCGCGGGTCGGTTCTTTGGGGTGGGGCGGCCATGCACCCAGGTCCATTATGCCATTCCCATGGTGCAACCCTGCAGCTGCCGCAAGTAGCAGAAACATAAGTGCCGGGTACCCTGTCTGTCCTGGAGTAGGGGCGCAGGGGTCCCTGGCATAGCGACACATGTCGCCAGCTCAGACATTACACCGCGATGAAGGCGACATGCATCTTTGGAATCTCACCCACTGTATGTATTTCCTTTCAGTAAAGAAAGTATAAAAAGTGTCCAGAAAAGGGTATATCATGGGCTAAGCTCCGAAGCTGTTTCCTGTACTCCTCAGTGACTACTATCTGCTGGAGTATCCCTTCCTCCAGTCCTCCTTCGGAACCCACTCTCAATATAGGAGTTAATTCTCCCAGTATACCACCCTTTTTTCTGAATTCTGAAAGTCAGTTTTCACTTTCCACCCTTTTGGCTAATTCTCTTTGTTTTTGTAGGGATGAGTAAGCTTGCTGAGCTCTCCCCACCTCTGCATTCCTGACCTTTCCTAAAACACATCCTCCTGTAGGAGAGCAGCCCATGGCTGGACTCTCCCCAGTTTGTAGCTGCAGCTCAGAACTTCTGCTCATAGCTCGTTCTTCAGCCACAACTTCCCCTGCTGCTGAAGGAGGGGTTGTTTCCATCTGCACTGCCCCCTCTGTGTCCTCAGGAGCTTGTTCCCTAGCCTGACTATGGGTTGTGATGCACACAATGTTGGCCTGACTATCAAAGTCATTACCCTAACTACATCCACAGGAAGGTCCAGTACAACACCCACCTCCTGTATGCCCTGGCCACCTTCTCAGCTTAGAAAGATCTGGGTCATTGACACTGAGACTGTAGGACTGCTCATGCCTCTAATTCTGGAAGACTGTCCCGACAGGATCAGTTCCTGGTGCATTAAATCCTGCATCACCATTGAAATGGAGGCCCTAGTGTCCCTCAATGCCTGGGTTACCATCCCACTAACTAGCACAGGGTACTAGTGTGCAGTGGAGTTAGTGGGGACTGCACTTTGGATACAGGCCACTAGCTGCTGGGAGCTTCCAGAGCTTCTCCTTCCAGCTGCACTCACCACTTTTATTGTAGTTTTCAGACAATGATATGGCAGGTGTCCCAGTTTTTGGTACACATAGCACTTGCATTCCCCTGACTCCTTGCTTTTGAAACCATTCAGCTACCCTTTTTGTTCGAGTACAGACTGACTTTCCTTAGGTTGCCCCCTTCTGGGTTCCCTTAAAACTACCTGATGTCCCTCCACTATTGTTTTTGTGCTAAGCGTATGGTCAGCTAGACACAAACTGATCAGCCCTCTTGGCTGCTTCCTTCTTGGAGATAGGAGTCCAATCCAGTAACCATATTTTCAACTCCTATAGTACAGTCTTGAGAAATTTGTTCCATGAGCAGCAAATCCTTGATATGTTCCACAGAGCTAGCCTTTGCACCCTCTGACTGATGCGCTAACAAATTGCTTAGTTGAACACGCATTTCTGAACAGCTATGTCCTGGTGATTTCCTTAAAGAGCTGCTGACGCCTCAAAGAAAACTTTGAAAAACATAATAATTAGATAAAATTCTGCTTGTATTCCATATATATATTCTAGATTTCTCCTCCCCATTATTTATTACTGAGAAAATGTGCATGGATACATTATTTTCATCCCTTGCAGTTACTTTAAATTTACTCTGACTCTAAAGCTTACTCCCTACTTCAAGTCATAATGCTGTGTTGTGACATCACAATCTGTTGCCATAAGAGTAACTGTGATGTCACAGGCAGTGCATTATGACCTCAGGTAGGGAGACAGTAACAGAAATAGATGAACTCTTCAGGAGCAAAAGGCCTGTTTTCATGCAAATGACCTCAGCAGTAAATAATGGGTAGGATGAATAAAGAACTAATGTGAAATACAAGCTGAACTTTATCTAAATATTATGTTTTGTTAAAGTTCTCTTGAAGGTGTCAGCTGCTTCTTAACCCTTTAAATATATGTCTGTAGGCCTCCGGAGTCAATTGAAAATGCTTTAACAAATCAGGTTTCACTTTAGTATAATCCATATAGTTTTCATTGTCCATCCTTGTGAAGGCTTCAAATGTTCTGCCCATAAGGAGTGTCAAAAGATGAGTTGCCCAAGAAGCCCAGCGCAAATCACATTGCCCACAAATTCTTGCAAGGGGTTTTAAAAACAAACAAGGTCATCTCCCTCCTGACACTTAAGAAACATTTTGAAAATACTTTTGGCTTCTTGTGTTAAACTGCCGTGCCAAATCCAGTGATGGTTGGGGTGTGTCATGATGCATGGCACACTGGACAGATTCTGATGTCACTATGCAATGATGTTAGCGGTTCATCTGACCACTCTCTACCAGCTCAGCCTGAACAGAATTAAAAACGACTTCTGTATGTTAGAAGCTATCAGTGCTGACATAAAACTTGTTAAAAAGCTGTAGGAGCATCTGGTATTCATATCTATGAACTTAACCTCAGCCTACGATACTTGATGTCATATGTACCTTCCCTGATAGTATAACCTAACATTGCTGAACTTCAATTCTAAAGGGTAGCATTCTGGTGGGACTCTGACCCTGAGAATCCAGCATATTACAAAGCTCAAATCCAATTTATTCAGAATCTACCCTATGTATCATTCAACATTATTCTGCTGATAATTGCACTTTTTAATCCTTTTAACGAGAAATGAAAAACAAACTAAAATAAGCACACCAAATGAATTTTCTCATTTAAGCCAAAATGAGGATTTGATGTATTCAGTCTAGTTATCCATACAGCTTCTTCAAACAAAAATTGTCTGTCCCAATCTCCCGCCCTCAGTGGGGCATTGGTGCCAGTTTTAAACCCCAAAACCTTGGCTGTGGAATAGTGTATCATTTTAATGTAAAATGGCCTGCTATGGACAATTTCTTGTTGTCACATCTTACTGAAATTTTATGTTTTGCAATCATTTCTGATAGCTCACATGCGGTCATATCTTCATCATATACACAAGACATGTAGATTGATGTTATGAAGTCATTACTTTTATTAACTTCATCCCTTGTAGTATTCCTAAATTTTTAAATTATATGTGTGGGGGCTTTGGACATAACTCCCTCATGGATGGCTTCCTGTTATTCAACTTTTTAGCCATTCCATCCCTCTTTCCTCTTCTGGTTTTGTGTGTTTAGAATAATGTAACATATCCTTTAAGTTCCTGATCTTTTTAGCTATTATTAGAGGTTTTACTCTGAATGCTAATTCACCATGGAAAATGACAGATAATGCACTCCAGCGTTTCCATACTATATGTTGTATTCTTGGATGATACTCAGTAGAAGTGGTTGTCAGTGCTATTCTGTCTTTTGCCTTTTTTATTGTTCTCCTTTCTGAAAGCTATTCTCTAGGAGTGTCAATAACCTCCTGTTGTGCTTTAGTTAATACTTCATGTTTGTAACCCCTCTGAAGAGATCTAGACTCCATCTCTTCTAAAATGTTCTGAAAGATCTTTGTTCTGGTATTACTGCTCTTGAAACATAAGAACTGTCTCTTCAGTTTGATGTCCATAAATGATTTTGGATGAAAGATAACAGCCTCCAACAATGAATTCTTATCTGTCTCCTTTCTGTACAGACTAACTTCAAATTGATTCCTATTATATGAAATCAGTAAATCCAAGAAAATAATTTTTCTCTTTACTTCAATTGGCTGTAAATTTCAAAAACGTTTTTGCAATTATCCAAATAACTTAAAAAGTCTCTCAATTTTTCTTCCATATTTTACCAAACAAAAAATATGTTGTCAATAAGCCTCCTCCACACCAGAATATCTGTGTGGGGGAGTTTTACTTTCTCATCATATACTGTATGTATCTGGATTCAAACAGAGCCGTTGTGAGGTTAATGTATGATAGAGCCATGGGAGACCCTGTCACAGTAATTCTCTCTTGTCTGTAGAATGTTTTCTTAAATCTGAAATGATTTCTAGTTAAAACCACCCTTGTCAATTCTAACACGAAATGATTAGATGGTTTACTTTCTGTTCTTTCACCTAAATAATAGTCCAATGTTTCCAGACCCACTTCATTAGAACAGGCGTTTAAAGGTCCTTTATATCTACTATGCATAATATTATTGGATCACCTTCTGTTCCCTATACTCTCAAATTTTTCCCAGTGTTAATTATCTCTGTAGAGTCATTCAGGAAGGATGGTGTATCATTCAGTAGTCCCTTGATATAGAAATCAGCATAAATAGATAGGGGTTGAAATACTGAACCTATTCCCGCTACTGTGGACCTTCTTGGTGGTGTTCCTAGATCCTTCTGGATCTTTGGGAGTGCATAAAACATAGGCATGATGGGAAATCTAGTTGTTAACGCTCTCTTCTCCCACTAATCCAACTTATATCCCTAGCCTTACGTAGTAGTTATGAAATCAAACTGCAACTGTTCATTCCTTTTTTTTTTTTTTTTTACTGTATTTATCTTCCTTCAGCAGGCTGCCCAGTCATCCACCAACCTATCGGACTCTGGGTCTTTTGGGGACTTATAGCATGATGGGCGCCCTGGTGAAACCCCTGAGCTGGCTCAGAGGCTTCATTCTTGGGTGGCCCAAAATCTTTCCTCCATTTTCTCCCCGTGAACTGTCCCTACTTCTGAGACCCCAGAAGCGGTGATGCATGCATGTGGAGGTGCACATGCGCACCGCAGCTTCAGTACCAGCCTCTTTTGTCCTCCCTCGGCCTATCACCAGCTCTTCTCGGAGTGACGCCACCACTCCAACCTCCAGCAGGGGGCAGCCAAGCTCTGAGGAGACACAGATCTCCCTCCCGAGGTGGAGGGCTGCCAGCCGGCAGCCACTCACTTCCTCTCCCTGCCCCCCTGCTGACCTCTGATGACCCAGACTGGTTCCCGAACCTGGGTCAGCAGCGTGGTGCGAGGTGTTGCGTCCAGTGCCTCAACCCTCTGTGCCACCGGGCCGACTGCAACTGTTCATTCCTGATATTGGATTTGTGTCTGTTCTCAAATAGATTGTCCTGTCCTCCAATTGTCTCATTCACTTCCTCTAGTAAAAATTGTAGTCCATTAATACTACAGCAGATGTCATTGATGATGGGGTGCACATGACATCATGAGCTGCCGCAGGGAACAAGAAGGGTGGAAACAGGTGGCACAGAGGTAAGTTAACTGTTATACTGTTTGTGTGCCTTAGTTCAGCATACCAGTTCCATGAGCACATTAGTATCAGATTGCTATTAATTACAAAAGTCCATGTGGGGGTATGTGAATTTAGGACAGTGGCTAAGGTGAGGCCTGAGAAAATTCTAACCTTGGTTGGACACTGTTTGGGAGTAACACAGGCACTGGGAGAGTCCTAGAAAAGAGAAAAAGCTTAAACTGTGGCTGCACTAATGTGGTTAATTGAGTAACTGAAGTAAGGCAATTTACTAGGAAAGTTCATATTTGGTTACCTGTGACCAGTATGAAGTCAACTGTTGTACCCCATGCTCAAAAAGCCACAGTAAAGGAGAAGGGCCATCTGATGTGTCTATGTGGTTATCTAACATCTGAGTCTGACACCTGTCTTAGCAGTACCTTAGGAAGACAAGAGATGAACCAGCTGAGATTGTTTGCAAGGGGCTTCTGGTGAACACAGATTTCCATCAAATACCCCTAGACACAGGGCCATGCCCACCCTCATTAGTTGCAGTCACTTGGCTTGGCAAGGAATGAAAGAAGGGGTTACACCAACTTTTATGACCACTGATACAGAGGAGAGGAAAATCCTCAGATGGATGAAACCTCTGGGAAACCAAGGCCTAGGCTGCCATCCCTCCAAGCATATGCATGTCTTGTTAGGTTGAACATGAGGATCACAATGTGTTGTACGACATTAGGAGGTCACTCTGATTAGCACTTAGCAGCCAGTGCTTTGAATTGAAAGGAGGAGGAGGAGATGAGCCTTTCTGTCCATCTCATGTAGGGGACTTCCATCTTTATAACTAGCTAGTGGACATAGCCTGTTGACAAAGAAGCCCCCACTTTCAAGAACGTCCCCTTTTTCTTTGCACATTCTCTAAGTGGGATAATCTCTAAGGAGGCATGAGACCCAGTCCAATGACAAGAAGTCCCTGTTCACAAGGACTACTTTATGCAGGAGACCCACTTAGGCTGGATTGCTGAAAGAATGTCCAAGTACTGAAGACCTCAAGGAGAAGGAGAAGGCTAATTAGATAGCTGATTCAAGCTTGGTAGCTCTGTTCTTTTCTCCAGGATACAAACTTACCAAGTTATTGCTAAGTCCTTGAGGGGCATGACTCTAAAAGCCAAGAAGTGGCTAATGTTCCAAGAGAGGCATTGAGCACCTGCTGCTGAAGAATTATGGCCCTTGAGGGTCTGAACTACAGCCCATGAGATGCTTTGAAAATATGAGAAAAGCCCCTGTTAGTGCATGACTAAACAGAATGTAGTTTGTATAGATTTAGAATTGTGAACTTGGCATAATGAACAAATGGCACAGCTCTATCATTGAAGAACATAAATTAGGGTGAGTTCTGAAGAGAGGAGCTGGGTAACTGC
The DNA here is from genome assembly GCA_016271365.2 of Neoceratodus forsteri. NCBI lineage: Eukaryota > Metazoa > Chordata > Ceratodontiformes > Ceratodontidae > Neoceratodus > Neoceratodus forsteri. The sequence continues at coordinate 18,515,721 of JADMNL010000039.1, read as the reverse complement.
TTGTTCAAGACAGTGAGATACTTTGAATGGAAGTACCAGATGGAAGGTGCCAGCAAAGTGAGCCTATGGCATCCCAGATTTTATTAGAGATGAGTGTGAGCAGTCAACTAGTCAGAGGGCAGAAGAACTGCACTGGCGTAGTTGCTGCATAGGCAGGAAAGCTTGATTTGATGTTGGAATGGTATATTGCAAAGCTTGTATCAACTGGTTTAATACTTGCAGTCGGAGGGTGTATACTCGGTGCGTAGGTACAGTGAACTGGTTTGGTACTGAATGTTTGAGGTGGAGGTTGATGAATGTATGAGCGGAATGTGGATAGTAGTATGGTTGATTAGGCAGTACTCATGGGATGTGGAGCTAGCCATGGGGGCAAGCCTAGTAGCAATCTATTTGATAGGTGGGTTCAGAATGCATAGCAGGGATTTATTTAACTCCAAAAACTGATTAGCATTTTGCTCATAAAACTGCTAAATCTTTGTGAAAATGCATAGCTTTTGCCTCACTGTGTTTAACAAACACAGCACTTCTAGAAAATCTATATAAATACTTTCTGTACAGTTAGTATAGTCCCAAGAAAAAAACTGCTAATTAATTATTTAAAACCCTGCATAGCTCAATGCAGTAGGTATTATAGGCATCACAGGTGTTGCAGAGCTCTTAAGACTATCGTGCATTTTGCTCGCCATAAGTTCATACATAGCCGATAATATTATTAATACTAAAATGAGTATCAAAATGTGTCTTGAATGTGTCCATGTTACTGCTGGCTACTACCTCAACTGGAAGTTCATGCCATATCTTGGTTACTCTTTCTGAGAACCACATCCTTCTTTTTTTGTTCTGCAGTGTTTGCCCACCAACTGTAGGGGATGAGCTCTGGTATTATACACTTGTTCCCTAAGTGCAAGGCCTAATTGTTCCCATAATATCATATCATCTAGTGCCCTGTAGATCATGCACGTATCTCCCCTCAGCCTACGATACTCCAGGGGATACGGGCCCAGCCTCTTGATTCTATTATTGTAATCCAATCCTCTTACCTCATTTATCCTTCTGGTTGCCCTCCTCCAAACCCCCTCAATGGCCTTTATAACACATTTATCCCCATAGTGCCCAAAGCTGTACACAGTACTCCACGTGGGGCCTCACCAAAGAGGTGTACAAGGGCAGCATAACTTCTTTGTTCCTACATTTAATATGCTTGTTTATACAATACAATATACTACCTGCCTTTTTTATAACCTGTTGACAGTGTAAGTTAGGGCTGAGATCGTTTTTTACGCTAACGCCGAGATCCCTCTCATCCTCTACTGCTCCTAATACCCTACCTCCCAAAACATAGTGGGCTTGTAAATTGTTTTTACCAAAATGTAAACCTGTGCATTTACTGGTGTTAAAGGTGAGTTTCTTAGTATTTGCCCAACATTCTAGCTCCTTTAAAGCAATTTGTAGGATATTACAATCATCACGATTGTTAACTATATGCCCAATATGGGTATCATCCGCAAATTTGGACAACCATATCCCAGATGATGTGTTTAATGTTGAAATGTAGATATTAAAAAGGCAGGAAATAAGCTTCGACCCCTGAGGCACCCCACTGGCACCTGCTCCCAACCAGAATATCCCAGATGATGTGTTTAACGTTGAAATGTAGATATTAAAAAGACAGGGAGCATGCACCGACCCCTGAGGCAACCCACTGGTCACCTCCTCCCAACCAGGTATGTATGAATGGAGGCGTAATAATGAACTATGATATTATGAATCTTTTTTTTTAGGCAGCAGCCATGGGACACAGAACAGTCAGCTTTGCATGGGCAGGAGAACTGTGGCTGATGGTTGCATCAAGGAATCATAACTTGATGACGTATGGTGGGAATGCAGATTGTAGTATCGTTATGGAGGTAGGATCTGCGGGACATGGGGTGGTCGACTTGTTGTGTGGCAGAAGACCAGTGGCTCACAGTTGCTGCATGTATGGCAAGTCAAGGGGCTGATGGAACTTCAAGCCTAGGGGTCTGAATTGAAGACTGCTTTATCTGTGATTCTAACATGCACAAATACAGCAGTCTTCCAATACAGAATCACTTTGGTATAAGTGAATGCAGAGACCTTTTTGGGCTACCTTTGTCCTTAAATGATCACAGCAGCTTCAGGAGGCTAGAATCAATTTGTCTAGCATGTGATAATGTCATGTGCAGACAGTGGATGGCAGGTACAGCAGGCACCCGGTGTCAGCATAAAATGGATTTTTTGTGCTGTTTTCCCTCTGCCAGCAGTCTCTGTTGCTTACCACAACCACCACAACCACTGTCCTCATTTCAATGATAATAATAAAACTTTATTTATATGGTGCCTTTCAATAACCAAGCCACCTAACAAACAATTATAACAATAATAATAAAATCAGCCAATGTAAATACTTTAAACAAATATTGCAGTTAAAACAAATTATAAATCAGTCACCGAGTGCTTTCATCCACAAATAAGTTTTTAGTGTCTGTTTAAATCCCTCCACGGTTGCGCATTCCCATAGCTGATGGGGTAGAGAGTTTCAGAGGGAAGGGACCACATGCATAAATGCATGGGCCCCAGACAATTTCAAACAGACCCTCGTAATCTCTAGCAACCCCTCATCAGCAGAGCGATCGCCCAGGGGAGTAAGGAAACAGAAGCTCTTTCAGGTGGTCCGGGCCCAGTCCATGTAGGGCTTTATAAGTCAGAAGTCTGACTTTAAAGGTGCTCTGCCACTTTACCAGCAGCCAGTGCAGTTCGTACAGCACCGGCGAAATATGACAGGAGCAAGGAGTTCCCATCAATAACCAACCCGCAGCGTTCTGCACCAGCTGCAAGCGGCGGATATCCACCCAGGTAGTCCTAGGTAAAGATAATTGCAATAATCCAGGCACGAGGACACAAAGGCATGGACCAGTGTAGGGAGGTCACCAGACAGAACAAGATGCTTAACCCTGGAGATATTCCTCATGTAATCCCCTTACAAATGGAGGTTCCTGAAAGCTTTCCCAGAGCTGTCTAAATGCTCCATGCCTGACTGGTGTTCGGCGTAAGGCTGCTAAATGTGGGCGTTGTGAGTGCTTTTAAAGCCTCTAGTACTGCCTCTTTAACAGCTGCCTGCTTGCAGGCTTTTGTGGTACAAATAGGGGGACTGGGGTTTCCCTGCTCGAATTCCGCCTGCGACTGCTGTCTGATTGCTCCATTTCTGCAGTCGCTAGGAGCGCTGAGGAATCCCCCTCGAAAGGTGCAACCATTTGCCTGAAACCATTTAGAGTGATAGGGAAAATGCAGTTTTGTTTAACCTGCAATTTTTGCAGATGGGATGCTGTGTGCTGTGCCCCTCCATTTTGGACCAGGACAGTTCGAGGGGTCCAATAAGAGTGAGGGAGTATCTAAACTGGAATAAAAAAAGCAGCCAACCAGAAACCAGGACTCTAGATGGAGCCGGCCGACCAGTGGGGACACAGCTTGTGATTCTGGGAAGTGGCATTCTGGGCCATGGCACCGTTTTGCACCAATGAGGGCGATAGTGAGTGACTGGCATCTGCAGCCCTCCAATGGAATTGGGTGGCGCCCGAATAGAGAGATGTGCCCAACTGCCAAAGTGGGCAGAGTCGCTGTGGCTGTGAGCGAGGAAGGAGCCCTGGGCTTCAGCGCCGTTAAGTCTTTGCGTGGGAAGCATGTGTGTGGTGAAGGCCAAATTTCAGGTGGCTCGGTCGCCATTAGAATCGGACTAAATCCGCGGGGCAGCGGTCAGAGGAGGCTGTGCAGGAGCGCAGCTACCTACCAGGCTCACCCTGTAGAGGACTGGAGAATCTGCTAAATTGAGCTCGGTCTGTCAGGACAGTGAAGCTGCTGTGAGATCCCTGGATAGCTGTGAGTTCAGTCGGGTCCTAGGAGCAGCTGTCTGGTATGGTACCACTCTTTTGTTTTCCATATAAATGTGCGAGGAGGTCCTTGAAGCTCAGGCTCAGCCCTGTGAGTGGTGAAAGAGTGGTTCTCTGTTGGAGTTGAACTAAATGCTCGTTTGTGCCAGGGCCCCAACCAGCTGCATCGAGGAACTAGCCATTAGGGCTTGGGTACCCATAGACTGTAATTTATAGGTTAGACCTGTGCACAGAGCCATAAGTAGATTCTCATATATTATATGTGGTAAGCTAATCAACCTGATTCCCCCTGGTCCTTGTTATCCCCCCTTAAATAAATCAGATTGCTTGTTTTGCGAAAGTACACTGGCTAGTTTGTGTATTCATGGGGAAATACTGCACAGTGAATGTGGTGTAACTGTACCTTACTTTCCAGGGGGTTCCCGGGTGAGCTGACTGGTTTGAGCTGGGGGGGTAAGTGTATATGGTAAGGACACTGAAATTGAACTGTGTGGGCCACTAGTGGGAAGAAAGGGGGGTTGCAGCAACCCAGAGGGCTGTGACCGAGTCAATCTCGACTGTTCTAACCCCGACCTCTGGGTGGAGGCACCCGCCAACGGATCTGGGACCCTCACCCTGCTACAGGTAGGGCAGGCAGGGGTAGTAGCCCTTAGGATAGCGCCCCCTTGGGGTTACAAATTGGAGGCACCACTGGGATTAGCGTCCCCTAGTGGCTGAATGGGTGAAGTCCATAAATATGGATAACCTAACGGGAAAACTGGAAGGGGATACTATGGCAAAAATTAAGCTGGACCCTATTAAGACAATGGTACACAAACTGATGGGGTGGGGTGAAGCCAAAGAGCTGGACTCCCTGAGCATTGTGTTACTACTAGATGTGCCGGTGGGGACACCGACCGCTGACATTATTTCTACAGCGGAGCGTGTTAAATGTTTGGGCAAGGTGGAGGTGAAGGGGCCTATGGCTGACCTGCTCAATCAGACCCTGCAGGTGTTACTTTTGTGTAGTCTAGCCATCGACCCTGAGAGGGTACCTCCAGTGATTTACCCGTAAGGTGCCCCACAGGGGGTGGAGGCTTGTTCACATTCGGAGTGGGTCAGTCACTCCTGGGGGGGTCTCCCCAGACTAATAGTTTCAAAGATAAACTGCTTAAATTGCTAGCTGTGGAGGGGAGGACTACCCAAGAGTTACTGCAGGCATTGGACCTCTGTAGTGAACCCACCCCCCGGTACCTCTCCCTGTCCCCCCAAGAGTTCTATTTTGGCTCCACCACCCCTAGTGGTCCCCCTATAGAGCTAGATTCTTAGCGTAGGCTAAAACTTTTTTCCGGCACAGTGCTGGTGCCTTCAGGGGAAGATGATTTGGAGGCGTGGATGGACTACGCCACCCCCCCAGTCCAGGAGTGGCAATGCTCTGAGGGGGAGAAACAAAAGAGACTGATGGAGAGTCTGCAGGGCCCAGCTTTGGAAGCCATTATGTTCTTGCGGGCCACTAGCCCGGGAAGCTACCGCAGCAGAGTACCTTTCTGCTTTAGAGGGAGTGTTTGGGAGTACAGAAACTGGGAAAGACTTATTATGGAAATTCAAGTCTGCCAAGCAATGGAGGAATGACAAGTTGTACGCCTTTGTTACTAGGGTGGAACGGGCCTTGCAGAAGGCCTATCGAAAAGGGGGGATCACAGCCACAGCCTTGAACCAGGTCAGGTTGGACCATGTTTTGAAGTCTGCTAGATTTTCCAGTGTGATATTGTTAAAACTTAAGTTACATGATAGACAGGCTGCCCCGCCTGAATGCTGTCAATTGATGAGGGAGATTAGAGAAGTAGAGACTGATGAGGAGGGGTGGGAACCCTATGTGGGGGCTGTGAACCTGAGCCAAACCCCTGAGTCTAGCGCAACCGAGGAGACCCACCTTTCAGGGGGGCCTGATGTGTCCCCAGAATTACAGGGCGGGGTGGGGGTGCGTGCTGTTTCCTCTGACCCCTAAGTAGAAAGTGAGTTGAGGGCCGAGGTCAGAAATTTACGAGAACTGGTGAGGGACTTGAGGTGATCCACTACCCACACTGTTAGGTCTGGGGAACCTGAGTTATCTAGAAACCAATGCCCTGTCCCAGGGGAATCCCCCCAACCCCCGTAGGGCGCCCCAGCAGACGAAGTATTCCCCTCCCAATAGAGACCCCCGGGACCCCAAGTTTTGTTACCATTGTGGGGAGGATGGACACTTTCAGCCTGAGTGCCAGCTGCCGGAGAATTTAAGGAAGGTCAACAGCAGACTGATCACTTGGCATTGCAGGGCCCATGTCCGACCCCCCAGGAAGGGCTTTGTGACCCGGGCCAATGCCCCAGCAACTGTCAAGGCTGTGCCTCCTGAATGGTCTGATGTGGTCGGGCCCTCGATGGAGGCCCCGGAGCGAGTAAATGGGATCCCCACCCGAGCTGTATTAGATAGTGGCTCCCAGGTAACCATCATGTTTCAGGACTGGCATCAGACACATCTACCTGAGATGCTACTGCAACCCTTGGATGGTCTACATGTATGGGAGCTGAGAGACAAGGCTTATCCGTATTTGGGGTATATTCAGATCTGGTTGTCATTTCCTACTTCTGTGACTGGAGTGGACGAACAGGTGGAAACCTTGGTTTTAGTCTGCCCCCCCCACTGGACTGTACGATGGAGTGCCCTTGTTAATTGGGACAAATGCTCATATGTTTGGTCGATTAGCCCAACTGTGTTCAGAAAAGCAAGCGTTTAGGACTGGGCGAGCCCTAAGAATACCCGCTTTGATCCAAAAGGCCTATGAGACTCAGAGGAGGGTTAGCCAGGAGGAACCTGAAGGCCCGGTGGGTGTAGTATGGAAAAAGGATCCAGCACCATTGATACTTGCCCCAAATGCCCAGTGTGTTTTGCAAGGGGAAGTCCGAATTAGAAAAGATGTTAAGAATAAGTTATTGGATGCACCCGGAGAGGGAAGATTGCCTGAGGGACTGCTGGTTAAACCCAGTATCTTGTCTGCTAGAACTCATGCTTATGCCAGGAGGGTGATGATTCAAGTTCATAATGTGTCTGACAAGGAGATTCGAGTAAATAGAGGTTGCACCCTGGCAAGTGTACATTGTGCAGATACTGCAGTGCTGCCCAACAGCAAAGGCCCGAAGAAAGATGACCACGTATCTCCCGACTTGTTTGATTTCGGGGACTCCCCGTTGCCGGCTGAATGGAAAGTGAGGATCAGTGAGAAGCTTGCCAAGAGAGACCAGGTGTTTTCCCTAAAAGAATGGGACTTGGGATGTGTGCAAGGGGCTGAGCACCACATCTGGCTGCACGATGAAATGCCTTTTCGAGAGAGATCTCGGCGCCTGGCCCCTGCTGACACAGATGATGTGAAGCGGCATTTGCAAGAGATGCTTGCTGCTGGTGTTATACAAGAATCCAGAAGCCCCTATGCTTCCCCCATTGTAGTAGTGAGGAAAAAGAATGGGGTGGTGCAGATGTGTGTAGATTACCGTACCTTGAATCGGCGGACCATTCCTGATCAGTATACCATGCCACGCATACAGAACGCCTTGGATTGTCTGAATGGCAGTAAGTGGTTCTCTGTGTTAGACCTCCGCAGTGGGTACTACCAGATCCCGATGGCTCCAGAGGACCAAAAGAAGACTGCGTTCATTTGCCCCCTGGGTTTCTATGAGTTTACCTGGATGCCTCAAGGGATTTCAGGTGCCCCAGCTTACTTTCAGCACCTGATGGAACGTGCTGTGGGGGACATGAATTTGCTCGAGTGTTTGGTTTACTTAGATGATGTCATAGTGTTTGGCAGCTCGTTGGAAGAACATGAACTTCGATTGTTCAAGGTCCTGGATCGGCTGGAGGATTTTGGTCTCAAGTTATCTATAGACAAGTGCCAATTCTTCCAAACTTCTGTGAAGTATGTGGGCCACATAGTATCCACTGAAGGCATAGAGACTGACCCCAGCAAAGTGGAGGCTTTGACTACTTGGCCTCAGCCAAAGAATTTGAAAGAGCTGCAACAGTTCTTGGGGTTTTGTGGATATTATAGGCGGTTTGTCAAAGATTATTCTCGAGTGATCCACCCCCTCCTCAACCTTACTCAGGGGTACCCCCCCACCCACAAAAAGTATAAGAAAGTTGTGCACTCTGAGGCGGAGAAGAAGTATTTTTGTCCGAATGATGTGTTTGGAAACTGCTGGACTACTGAGTGTGAGGAAGCTTTCTATGACATCATCTATCAACTTACCCGTGCCCCAGTGCTGGCCTATGCTGACCCAGCCAATCCGTACTTTCTCCATACTGATGCCAGTCTACAAGGATTGGGGGCTGTGTTATATCAGGAGCACCCAAACGGTCTAAGACCTGTAGCTTTTGCCAGCAGAAGTATGACTCCTTCAGAAAAAAACTATCCAGTGCACAAACTAGAGTTCCTGGCCCTGAAGTGGGCCATTGTTGATCAATTTCATGACTACTTGTATGGTGCCAAGATATTAGTAAAGACTGATAACAATCCTCTGACCTATGTGCAGACCTCAGCCAAGTTAGATGCCACTGGCCATAGGTGGCTCTTTGCGTTGGCCACCTACGACAATGCTATTGAGTACAGAGCAGGTCTAAACCATATAGATGTGGATGCTGTCTCTCGGAGGCCTGTGCCCCAAACTGACTGGGTCAGGTTGTCAGAACCTGACATAAGAGCCCTTTGTCAAAAGTTTGACAAGGAGGAACAGGTGTCTCCTGATGCTGTGGACTGTATGGTGGATTGCTTGGGGCCATCCTAGAACTGCATACCTGCTGCTTACTGTCATTTTTCTGCATTAGACACTAGTGCGCTGCCCCAATTCAACAATGATAGTCTCCGATGGGCTTAATCCTGAGACCCTATGATAACAGCTGCTTTGGAGGGTTTGCAGGCTGGGAGAGACGTGTCCAAACTGCGTTCCACTGATCTGAGAACTGCCTTGTTATACAAAGAGGGTTCAAAGTTAAAACTGATTAACCAACTACTATACAGGGAGACTGTGGATAAAGAGGGCCGGGTAGACAAACAACAACTGGTGTTGCCCACTGCGTTTAGAGAACTGGTCTTGAGGTCTCTGCACAATCACATGGGACACCTCGGCATAGACCGAACCCTTGACTTAGTGCGGTCCCGATTTTATTGACCCAAAATGGGTGCTGATGTGGAGCAGTATATCAGGACTTGCAGCCAATGTTTACAAAGAAAGACCCTGCCTCAGAGGGCTGCTCCCCTGGTTAACATCACTACTAGTGCCCCTATGGAACTGGTCTGCATTGATTTCCGAGTCTAGAACCAGATCTGAAAACATCAGCAACATATTGGTAGTCACTGATCATTTTACCCGGTATGCACAGGCTTTTCTACTAAAGATCAGAAAGCAACCACGGTGGCTAAAGTACTTTTGAGAACTTCTTTGTCCACTATGGGGCCCCCAGAGAATCCATTCTGACCAGGAGGGACTTTGAGAGCCACTTGATTAAAGTAATGCTATCTTTGTGGGGAGTACAAAATCAAGAACCACCCCATATCATCCCCAGGGAGATCCCCAACCCAAAAGGTTTAACTGCACATTGCTTGATATGTTGGGCACACTGCAACCTAAAGACAAGCCTAGATGGAGCCAGCAGATTAGCACCCTGGTTCATGCTTATAACTGCACCAAAAGTGATGCCACTGGATTTTCCCCATACAGACTGATGTTTGGGAGAGAGGCTAGACTGCCAGTGGATGTGTGTTTCAGGGTTTCCCCTGATGGGGTGCAAGCAGAAAATCATCTACAGTATGTACAGAAGTTGAAGGCCCAATTAAACCATGTCTACCAACTGGCCCAGACCATGGCTGCTAAACGAAACCTGGCCAATAAGGAAAGGTATGATAAGAAAGTGAAAACAATGGAACTGAGAGAAGGGGATAGAGTGCTATTGAGGAATTGGGACTGCATGGCAAACATAAGATTGCTGACAGATGGCATCACCTCCCTCATATTATCATGGGAAAACTGGCAGATTTACCTGTATATAAAGTGCGGCCTGAAAACAATTCAAAAGATGTGAAAACCATACACAGAAATCATCTGCTGCCGATCGGGCAAATCTTGATTGAAGCTGAACCTCCCAATGCCCCTCCCCCCCAGGCCTACGACTAGATCTGATGCCAAGAAAAAACCCAGACCACTTGATTCTTCAGCAAGCGAAATAAGAGGGCCCTTTCCAAACCCCTCTGATGAAGATGATCGTCAGTCTGGGTCTGAAGACAATGAGAATAATATTGAATACTATCCCTCCTATGAACTGAGCCAGCTGTTTCAGGGCAATCCCCTTGTTAACTCTGGAGATGAGGTTGGGCTTTCTGGACTGTCTGAGCCCCCAGCTTTGTCTCCAGAGCCAGTGCTTCCAGAGGATGAAGTGAGCAGTAGCAACGCCCAAGGGATGGGATCCTTGAGCCTGGCTGAACTGTCTGGCCTGGCTGAACTATCTGACTTTTCAGAAGAAGGGAGTGATGTGGGGGAGCAAGGCAGTTATATGCCAGAACCTGAAGAATATTTTGAGTGCCCTGATGGTTCCTTACCAGTGCCCGAAATGTCCCTAGCTGAGCCAAGTAGTGTGGGTTCTGAAATAGAGGGCCCTGTTCTCGAAGGTGCCAGAAGCCCTGGGTCTCCTTCCCCTATGGGGGTTCTCCCTACTAATTTAGGTGAGGCTGAAATGGAATCGGGGCCTGTAGCAAGTCTTTTTGAGATCCCTAGATGCACCGGCCGAGAAGTACGGCCTGTAGTAAGGTTAAGTTATGAGTCCCTGGGTCAGCCTGTGGACCTGCCCTTAAATGTAGTCCATAAAGGGGTGTATGTGTCCCCGAGCTCCTTGCCTAAGTTGGCCTTGGGGGATAACTCCAGCCTGTTAGTATTGCCCTTTGAGTATGGTACCCTTGCTGTAGGTAGCCCGCAAGTAGCTGATAGGGAAGGGTCCCCTCTTTCCAGGTGTCAATGGCAGGAAGTAATGACCTGATTTAACAAGAAAATGGTTATCTGTGTGTAATGTTGCATAAACAGTAGTAAATTAAGAATACAGTAACAATGCATGTAATATAAAGTGTGATATAATGTTACTTAAAATGTTTGTCTTAAAGTGATTTAAGGGTAACTACTTGACGTGGACGCCAAGTTCTTTCTAGACCAGGAAGGGTGTAACCCCCCTACAAATGGGGGTTCCTGAAAGCTTTCCCGGAGCTGTCTAAATGCTCCATGCCTGACTGGTGTTTGGTGTAAGGCTGCTAAATGTGGGTGTTGTGAGTGCTTTTAAAGCCTCTAGTACTGCTTCTTTAAGAGCTGCCTGCTTGCAAGCTTTTGTGGTACAAATAGGGGGACTATGGTTTCCCTGCTTGAATCCCGCCCACGACTGCTGTCTGATCGCTCCGTTTCTGCAGTCGCTAGGAGCGCTGAGGAATCCCCCTCGAAAGGTGTGACCATTTGCCTGAAACCATTTAGAGTGATAGGGAAAATGCAGTTTTGTTTAGCCTGCCGTTTTTGCAGATGGGATGCTGTGTGCTGTGCCCCTCCATTTTGGACCAGGACAGTTCGAGGGGTCCAATAAGAGTGAGGGAGTATCTAAACTGGAATAAAAAAAGCAGCCAACCAGAAACCAGAACTCTAGATGGAACTGGCAGACCAGTGGGGACACAGCTTGTGATTCTGGGAAGTGGCATTCTGGGCCATGGTGCCATTTTGCACCAATGAGGGCATTAGTGAGTGACTGGCATCTGCAGCCCTCCAATGGAATCGGGTGGTGCCCGAACAGAGAGACGTGCCCAACTGCCAAAGTGGGCAGAGTCACTGTGGCTGTGAGCGAGGAAGGAGCCCTGGGCTTCTGCGCCGTTAAGTCTTCGAGCAGGAAGCGCGTGTGTGTGGTGAAGGCCAAATTTCAGGTGGCTCGGTCGCCATTAGAATTGGACTAAATCCGTGGGGCAGCGGTCAGAGGAGGCTGTGCAGGAGCGCAGCTACCTACCAGGCTCACCCTGTAGAGGACTGGAGAATCTGCTAAATCGCGCTCGGTCTGTCAGGACAGTGAATCTGCTGTGAGATCCCTGGATAACTGTGAGTTCAGTCGGGTCCTAGGAGCAGCTGCCTGGTATGGTACCACTCTGTTGTTTTCCATATAAATGTGCGAGGAGGCCCTTGAAGCTCAGGCTCAGCCCTGCGAGTGGTGAAAGAGTGGTTCTCTGTTGGAGTTGAACTAAATGCTCGTTTGTGTCAGGGCCCCAACCAGCTGCATCGAGGAACTAGCCATTAGGGCTTGGGTACCCATAGACTGTAATTTATAGGTTAGACCTGTGCACAGAGCCATAGGTAGATTCTCATATATTATATGTGGTAAGCTAATCAACCTGATTCCCCCTGGTCCTTGTTATCTCCCCTTAAATAAATCAGATTGCTTGTTTTGCAAAAGTACACTGGCTAGTTTGTGTATTCATGGGGAAATACTGCACAGTGAATGTGGTGTTGTAACTGTACCTTACTTTCCAGGGGGTCCCCGGAGTGAGCTGACTGGTTTGAGCTGGGGGGGGGTAAGTGTATATGGTAAGGACACTGAAATTGAACTGCGTGGGCCACTAGTGGGAAGAAAGGGGGGTTGCAGCAACCCAGAGGGCTGTGACCAAGTCAGTCTCGACTGTTCTAACCCCGACCTCTGGGTGGAGGGATCCGCCAATGGATCTGGGACCCTCACCCTGCTACAGGTAGGGCAGGCAGGGGTAGTAGCCCTTAGGATAGCGCCCTCTGGGGGTTACACTCAGATGGTAAAAAGAGGATTTGACAACTGCCGACACCTGTAAACACAGTGTCAGCCCTTCGTCTAAAATTACCCCCAGGTTTCGCACCTGTTCAGAGGTCAGGAGTGATAAGCCCCCAAGAAACAGACCCGAGGGCGAACATATCCCCAACCCCCCTATCTGGCACCCTGAGTCCACAACCAGCATCTCAGTCTTTTCCGAGTTCAACTTCACCCAGCTCGAATTCATCCAGTCCTGGATTTCGATGAGGCAGTTATTAAAAACCAAGGGAGCTCTATCCTGGTCAGGTGCAAAAGAAAGGTAGAGCTGGGTATCATCAGCATAGCAGTGAAATCTCAGCCCATACTATCTTACAGTGTCTGTGAGGGGCAGCATATACACTGCGAACAACATGGGGGACAACACCGATCCCTGAGGCACCCCACATAGCAGAGGAATTGGGTCAGAGGAATAAATCCCCGACATCACTCTCTGAGTTTTTCCGGTGAGGAAAGATGAAAACCACCTGAGGACTGTACCAGACAGGCTACAGATGAACCTCAGACGAGCGAGTAGGACCCCATGGTCCACAGTGTTGAATGCTGATGAGAGATCAACAAGAACCAAGATGGAATGTTTTTTCCGCTCTCTTGCCATCAATAGATCACTGAGCACCCGAACCGGCACCGTCTCAGTACTGTGCCTCTTTCGGAAACCGGACTGGAGAGGTTCATAGATGTCATGGATGGTCAAATGGTTCTCCAGTTGAACAGCCACTACTTTCTCAGTCACCTTCCCTATAAAGGGGAGGTTTGAGATTGGTCTGTAGTTCGCAGGACAGGCTGGGTCTAAGGAAGCTTTCTTCAGGAGAGATGTTACCACTGCCTCCTTCAGGGAGCTGAAGGATACCAGCTGTCCTGCTCACATTTAAGGAATATAGTTGTTACTGCTGAAATGTACATTGAGACAATATTAGGGTTGTTACATGATACCTAAAACGTAATTTTTGAATGGAAAATAATTTACCTTCAAATTACATGGAACCTATATGACTACCATAACCACATGGGTCATTATGTGAAGCAGAGGGACACATGCAGAAAAATGGGGGTTGAGTTCTTTTTAATAATAAAATGAAAAATTATATCAGCATTGAATGCTATGGTGAATATTTTGTCCCAATGTTTTTTTTAACAATTATATTTCTCCCTATGTCTCCAGTGCTGTCCCCATCTGTTCACCTACCCATCATCCTAATTCTTACTGTGTGGTTGTTACATTCCTACACCCTGTGGTCCACAGCACACAGCTCCTGTGGCTGTGGTGTTTCATTGGGAGTGGGGATCCCTTCTCCGGTGTTCAAATATGGGGTAAAGACACGCCAGTAGGATCTTCAGGGCTTGAGGGGCAGCAGCTTTGTCCTGTTCACTCTAGCGTCCTCCATTCTGTTCCTCCTATCACTTATTGGGCACTGGTACCAAGGGCACCATGTGTGCATGTACACACAGTTGTGTCACTGCACCGCCCTGCAAGGTACTCTGGCATACAATGCCACCTGTAATCACCCAGGAGACGGCATCATACTCCTGCCAACCTCACTCCCTGGAGGGGGAGGAGAGCGTTCTCTGGGATGCTAAGTCTTCCTCATCCTGGCAGGCACCCTGGTTTTCCAGGCTTCTTTCTGAACTTGAGTCACCGCTGTCGCGAGTGGAAGTCCTACCCCTGTGCTGATGGGCAGGGTACATTTACTACCTTTTTATTCTATTTTAGATTCCCCTCCCCTTCCCTGTTTTGAGCCTACTTGAGTATCTCTTTTAAATAATCAATAGAGTGCTTCCTTTTATGGCTGTTCCCAGGTTTGCATCAGTTGCCTCCGTTGTTTTTTAATTCCCATTGTTAAATATAATTTCTGTGTGATTAAGGTGAATGAGCATGCAACAAACACTGCTCTTTCAATCTTATTATACAATGGGTATTCAAAACAGCTGAGAATACGAATAAATACTCGTGAATAGTTATATCAAAAAATAATTTAAAATCTATAAGAAATGCTTACTCTGACTCAAAATATAGAAAAAGTGCATCTTGTAAGAGAAAATGAAATACAATAAAAGGGTTTAAGTAAAACATTTTAATTGTAGCAAACAGTATTGCTTTGAAACACCTTACTGCATTTTATAATAGTAGTATGGCACTATTGGGTGGGGTTATCTTTCCTTATAAAATGGCAAGAAAAAATGTAAACATGTAATTGGCTGAAAGACATCACCTGATGGTGCATTAAATTCCTAGCACTGCACGGCCAGGTTCTAGATACATTATTAAGGCAAAAAAGCCTCATTATCTTCAAAATCAGGGACTTTTTCGTGTTAGATTCCTCTTCCATCATGCATGCAAGCTGGGTTAATTATAAAATAGGCAAGAGAAATCCTGTATGGCAACTGGTGGAAAGCAGTCACATGACTATGCCATTATTACAGTATTACCGCATGGATTAGCTAAGACCCTGTTTACATTTGCAAACATTTAAAACAACATTCCTTAAACTGCATTTAAACGTGGTGATCTGGAACATCCAGACTGTGCTATGACACTATGCTTCCTCTGCTACACCTGACCAAGTAACCAGGCACCATTGCAAAACTGATGCAAAGCATTGCAGTACCGCATTGCATGCTGGGATACTTGAGATTGGGAGCATCACTGAAGATGGGGGGAAAGGTGATTACAAGCTTCCTGATCTGTTTATTTAAATTTTTCACGGCTGTTTCAGCCTAATTTTCAAAGCTGTAACTTATGATTGGCTTCCTTAGTCTGAGTTAGAGTACAGCGTGAGTTCACACTGCTGCAGATTCAGATTGAGGAAACTGTGTTGAACAGAAACCATGCTGTAGCCTACCTCTGAGCAGGGTTAGAACACGGTTTTAGAATGGGCATTTTAACACATATTTTACCATGCTACAACCTGGACACAAACCTTTTAAACTGTTTTAACAGAGTTAAAATGGTTTGAAAGGGTGCTGGCCCGGTGGCGCTGAGGGATGAGGCACTGGACACCTTACCTCACATCATGCCGACAACCCAGGTTCGAGAACGAGCAGAGTCATCAGAGAGGAGGCATGGAGGGAGCATGACTGAGCAGCTGTACGGCAGCTCTGCTGTCCCGGGGATGACTCTGTCACCCACCACAGTTCCACTGTCCCCAGATGGAGGTCCATGGGCAGTGCAGGCGAGCAGGAGGCAAACAGTGGGAGGGCGGCCCAATACCGTGGTGTGCACATTCCTCCACACATGCATACACAGCTGGGACAGGGCGAAAAATGAGGAAAACCCAGGGCTTAAAATATTATAAATTAAAAAAAAAAACATGGCTTGAAAGGCACAGTGCAAGAAGAGCCTAAATATCTTTCCTTTTGAGCTTTTGGGGCCTTGTCACCATTTTATAAAAGCAATAACACACTTCATGGTATGTAACTATGCTGTAAAAACCTCACTTCTCAGGTGGTTAAAGGCAATTGACTGTACCTTGTTCCCCAAAACCCACCAAAGGTCATACTATTATTACAGATTTGGAGGGGGAGTTGGATTCTTAGAAGCAGCTTTTCCCAGCAACAGAAGGGTGAAAACCAGAGGGAAATGTCTTGGCCAATCTGACACCATCGAGCTGCCACAGCTAGAGTTTTTGGTGGTGCTGGCAAGTTTCTGCAAACCCTGCTACCACCTAAGTCACTGGAGTAAGGGAGGAGGAGGGTAGGGTTACCACCTTTTAAGAAGCCCAAAGTGGGACATTTCTTACTGAACCATGATTTTTTGCAGGACAATATGTAACCTCGACCAATGCAACAGACTTCCTTACTCTGGCTGGCCGCCGACGCAGCAGTTGGAATTCCGCTTGTGACGCCGACGACCCGAGTTGCTGGAGGGCCGGCCGGGGGAGAAGGATGGAGCATCCTTGGGACAGCTCTCCTTCACAGGGTGGAGGGTGGGGATAGTGTCTGGTGATAGACGGACCCCTGGCAGAGGCCGGGGGTACTGCAGCTACCGGCGCTCGAACAACTCCAGGGAGGTGGGGCGGACGCAGGACATCATTGTACGTCCCCGCCTCCTCCACACACAGAGGAGAAAAAGTACCCTGCTCCCGATACCTCGATGATGCCCAGTCCGGACGCAGATTGGCTCCTCTCAGGCCAACCCCCACCTTTCCCGTGTTTACGGCACTCTTGGCCTGAGGTGCCATGATCCCGCCCTGGGGGACAAGCCAGGGGGTTCAGGAAGGACGGCTACAATATGAGAGAAGCTGCAGCCGGAGTCCGTGACCGGGCCGATGGTTTGGCGATAGGGAGCAGGGACCAAAAAAGGCAAATTTAAAAAATAAAAAAGCCTTGCTTACTCTAAATAATCAAAATTATGACTATGTGTTGTAGTTTTTTTGTTGCTTTTATTGTTCAATATCATTTTAAGGTATTTTAGTTAAGGTATTACAGTTTTCTGTAACATTTGGAGGAAAATTAGAAAATATTTTTTGCTACTGTAAGGTAGGGACATGTAGTATTTTTCATGTTTTTTTTTGCAGGAAACAGCTGTCTAAATCAGGACTGTCCTGTGAAAGTCAAGACAGGTGGTAACCCTAGAGGAGGGGGCAAAGACTTCAGGAAAACATGGGCATAAAAAAGTATTTGAAAACAAATTGCGGGATGGGGTGGGGCACTAATGAGTGGCTAATAGTTCAGATGTGCTTCTTCTGAGCTCCGTTCCTCCAGACCTAAATTATATAAAATATAATATACCCAGAGTGTTTTTCTAAGGTCCAGTTGTTAGGCTGCCTGCTTATTTTGACTGTGGATGAATACATGGTCTCTGATGAGGGTAAATCTCAGGGTAAAGCTTCAAAAAACATCAAGAAACAGACGTCATCCCAGTCTGCAGAGGGCCTGAGCGTGGTTTCACTGTCTGCCGCCGAAATGTCTGCTCTAGGTCGCCTGCTGTCTGAACAAGTTATGGAGGCATTGGGCCCTAGACTGGATAAGACTGAATCTACCCTGCAGGACATTGTTGAACAAAACAGCTCTCATGCTTCCTGTCTTGCAGAAGCGGAACAGCGGAGTTCTACTCTGAAGGTACAGTGAATCCTGTTCTGGATAAAATGGCCCATCTTGAAAAGGAGTTTGATGAGTTCCGTGACTTGTTCCATTACCAGGGAAACTATCACAGGCACTTGAACCTCTAAACATAGAAACATAGAATTTGACGGCAGATAAGGACCACTTGGCCCACCCAGTCTGCCCATTTCCCTACCTACTGGATAAGCTGCAGATCCTAGTTAACCAGCAGCCTACTTCTTCTTACCCCCACCCCCTAGAATTGCCTTATGACTGTCCCATGCATGCTTGAATTCCACCACTGTTTTTGACTCCACAATCTCCTCCGGAAGGCCGTTCCATGCATCCACAACCCTCTCTGTGAAAAAATACTCCTTAAATTACCTCTGAGCCAACCCTCTAACTTCAAATTGTGCCCCCTTGTTCTTGCACACCTCTTTTTTTGAAGATGCTACCCTCTTGGACTTTGTTGATTCCCTTGAGGTACTTGAAAGTTTCTATCATGTCCCCCGTCTCCCTCCTTTCCTTGAGGCTATACATATTAAGCTCCTTAAGTCTCTCTTCATATGTCTTCCGGTGCAGACCCTGCACCATTTTAGTTGCTCTTGGGACTTTTGATCTGCATGCTGTGGGAACTCCACTTGTTTCTAACTGGGTTGGAGTGCCGCAGGACTCTGAGAGTGCTTGTTAGTGTGAGGACTTGCTCTTCTAGAGAATCTGCTACCCGAAGTTTAGCTATCTCCTTCCCGTGAACTACTGGCCCTTTTCTTTATATATGCAGTACATGTATATGCACACTGGTGTTACCGGCTAACAACAGACTTATCTGGTAACTCCTAACGATGTGTATACATGCCGCACGTCTTTATCGCATTCATCCAGAGCTGTCCACATCACACTGGAGCAGTCCAGTTCAACTGAGCATGCGCCTATAGGTAGTTAGACAGTGGCGTCAAAACATTCCTCCACTTCTTTTTTTCACTTTTTTTTTCCTCTAGGGAAAACCTTTTGCAGTATCTCCCTATGCTGCCTGTAACATGCTTTGCAGTGACATAAATCTTGCACTTTCTGACATAACCTAATGTTTTCCTAAAAGCAGATATTGTACATGGATTGATTAATAAAAAAAGGCCATGCTGTCGTCTATACACCAAGGTGAAAAAGTATTCTGACTTGTGTTTAGTTACCCATGACATAGTTTATATAGTCAGTGTATGATGCATGTAGGTTTTTAAATGAAAACAGTACAATCAATGAAAAAGTGATAGATGCAGTGTCTGACAAGAAAGATGCCGAGTCTTAATATTTTTTAATTTGTAACTTATTACACATTGATAACTTAATAACTGTTTATTTGCTCAGTGAAGAACTCTCTCTCTCTCTTTGGCAGTACTTCTGAAAATGCTGCCATAGCATCTGCTTAACTGTGTTGAAAGCAGTTGGAAAATGTCAATTTCACGGCATGAATGTGCCATGCGGTCAATGATTCAGCTTTTTTTGTGGTGCCACAGTTTTTTTTTAATTACTTTTTCTCCAAGACAGCCTCAACCTCCATCAATGTCTTCTTTCTGTGATCACCGCTCAGCCCTCTCAGTCACCCTAAGTCCCACAGACCAGCTAACCTGCTGCCACCATGATTTAGCCTTCCAAGCCAAAGCCTTCAGGAAGGGATGGCCATCTTCCTCCAGTGTACAAATCTGGTGCAGCATTGGTCGATGTGCAGGGTGAATGGATGCTGCAGCACCTGAGCAGATTGGAGGAGAGGGCTCGCCATTCTGTTGTGCTAGCTGTTTCCACTTTTCTTGCCCTCTCTGAGAGGCTGGCATCAACTTGCTGGGTAAATATGCAACAGATGTTCATGAAGCTAGGGCCAGGACGTCTCCCCACCCTTAAACTGCCAATCTACACACTTTTGCCATCCTGAGCTCCTCATGGAGGTGTTTTAACAGTGAGAGTCACTCAACACCCCCCCCCCCAAGCAGGTTATCATCTTGTGAGAAACTCAAACCTCTTCCCCAATATCCACCTGGCCACCCAGGATCATTCCTTAAATCAGGTCACCAGCATCAAAAACAGCAGTCATCCTGCTGCTCTGTTGTGAGACCACAGTTGTGACCACAGAACTATGGTACAATAATTTCTGAAGTCCTTGTAGCACAGTTCTGACATCACAAGTATGGTAAAGTGGGGTGTTTGTATGGATTCCCATATGCAATGAACAGTAACCCACGTACTATAGCCCTTTGCTGTCACTGAACTGTAATGTTCAGAATGTGCCATTCACTATAGAAGGATCTATAATCAAGGAGACAGATTGGGAAAGAGAAAGAATGAAAGAGCTGAACGGAGTGAAAGAAAAAGGAAGGCAGGAACAATGAAGGAAAAGATTAAGTAAAATGTAGAAAAGGGACAAGGGAAATGATCAAGAATGCAAACAGTTCCCCTGCTTCAGTTGAACTGTTCATGGTGGCTGGTTGTTAATCTGCTTCCTGAACATTGGCTGCTTAAAGAAATAGAGGTACCCCAGTGCAGAAGGCAGTAGCTAACATTCCTGATCACACTTACTGCCCTACTGTTCCTATGCTGGGATAAAGGTGACTCCTGTTACGCTGGCTTTAATGAAAGCTAGTCCCCACTAGGACCTACCCTGCTTTCTGGCCTCTATCTGCAGACTGGTCCACCCCTCTGGTCTGGTCTGTCTGGCTCATCATACATGCTGAAGCAGTTCCAACCTGTCTGACCTGAATTGGGCTGTGCACTCCCTTTTAAACTGTTGAACGCTCCGAATAAATTAAATTGAAGGTTTGTGAGTGCCTGAAAACTCCTCAAACAAGAGTCCATTCAGCTTTGGAATTCTGCAGCAGTAAGACCCACGCTGGAATGCTCGGTTTGCATCTTCTGACAAACCGTACCTGTGGCCATGCTCCATTTTTGTTTTCTGGAAAAGGGGCTATTTTTGACACAACTTTCTTAATGATATTAAAATGTTTCTTAAAGTTTCCAAAAGCACTTATACACCATCTAAAAGCTGACATTTTAAGCTTGTTTGTGGATTTCTTTGAACAGATGTGGCCCCGGGGAACCCAAGTTGCTTGTCTGGGAATTTCCCTAAGGGTTAATTAGTTTTAAAGCCATTCTCTATACACTCAGAATAAAAATGAGCATAAAAGACATCTGGTGATGTCACAGAGATGGCCACCTGACATTTCAACTCTTTCTTCCTTGCCTTATTTAACCCAAGTTAGAAAATGCTTTAAAGGAGAACTGCGCTGAATCTACAAGTCATTTTCCCAGCAGAAGCTGTTTTTTAAATACTGGTTCAAATTCTGTTATAGCTCTAACTATCCAGGTTTCTCAGTTATCCTATTGGATGCTTCTGATTTACATACTGCTGGTAAGAACCAGTTAGAACTGTATGATGTAGTTTATGTCCCTGTTCTACTCTTCTATTGTTGGCATAAAGCATTCATGTTCTATAATAGGACTCTGAGGTTATTTGGGACATAAACTGCATCATACGGTTCTAAAATGGCACTTACCACCATATTGCAAAGCAGAAACACCCACTAAGTTTACAAAAAGGCCTGTATAGATGCAACAGCTGCAGAATTTTAACCAGTACTTACAAAACAGCTTCTGTTGAGAAAAATCACAAATTCAGTGCAGTTCTCCTTTAAGAAAATAATCTTACCATAATACTGCAGAGGGGTTATATTAACAATAGCATACCTCTCAACTGTACCTCATTACGAGGAACGTTCCTCATTTTACTTCACAAAAGCTCCCTGTTCCACATTGTGAGGACTTGTTCCACATTCAAAATCAACATTTTAAAGCAAAAATCCATAGTAAATTATACAAATATATATTTTTCAATTAATAACAGGCTTTCTTAACATAAATAAACATTTTAATGGTGTTTTGAGCTTCTTAGGTAAAGATTTGATTAAGTGTTCCAGTTTGCCTATTTGTTCCACATTTTGATAGACAATGTTCCATATTTGGGGTACAAAAGGTTGAGAGGTATGAACAATAGTGAAGCCCTCCAAGCAAAAATCCTGTTCAACACAGGTGGATACAGGCAGCTTACCGAAGGGGCTGTCTGATGCAGAGTTCTCCCATGCATCAAGCATGACTTGGGCCTTTGGGGACAGTTCAGCAACAATCAGTAAGGCACACAGGGAAGGTACAAAAATGGAGCTGATTCTTAAAGAAATATACATATTGTAAGCATATATAAAAGAGGCAATGAAAACTATGCTATGTGATGTGAAACTGGAAGAGTGAGACGCAGATATGGAGTGGCAGTTAACATCTATTGACGCCCGCCTTGACAAACTAGAGGCTGTCGTTGCTCAAGTAGCACAAACTCAGGTTCAAATTGTTTGGCCAGATCTCCCACCTGTTAACCCATGCTGCCTCAGATCTTGCAAATCACTGGTCACAAGGTATTCCATCATCCTTTATTTTAGTAGTGTTTCCATAACCTTGCCCACAGCCGAAGTCAGACTAAAAGGTCTGTAGTTTCCTGCCTCCTCCTTACTATCCCTGCCTTGTTCTTCCTGTTTTTGTTTATGCATGTAAAGAATGTTTTATTCCCCCTTGTTTTACTGATTTGGCAGTGTTCTCCTCCGTTTGTGCCTTGGCACACCTCATTGCTTTTACTGCCTCCCTTTGTCTCGCCTGATAGACCTCCCTGTCCTCTTCCTTCTGTGGTGTCTTGTACTGTCGGAATGCTAGCTTATTTGCCCTTACATTCTCTGCTACTTCTTTGGAGAACCATAGCAGCCTCTTTTTCCTCCTGCTCTTTGTAACCTGCCTGACACTGAGGTTTGTTGCCTTATCAATGGCCTTCCATATTTTTTCCCCACTGCTCCTCTACCATACCCCCATTTTCCCATTGCCTACTAGTGCATTCCTGAGACCCTCTTATCAGCCTTCCTGAAGTCCAGGACCCTCGTTTTAGTATGGTTTGTTTCCGGCTCCATTCTTGTATCGAGCCGCACCGTACGATGATTGATTGTTCCCAGGTAGCTCCCTACTCTGACGCCAGTGACACTGTCCCTGTTTGATAGTACCAGGTCCAGTATCACCCACTCTGGAGTGGGTTCTCTAACTAGTTGCCTGAGGAATGCCCCCTGCAGAGAGTCTAGGATTCTCCTACTTCGACCTGATGCTGCAGCTGGGATGCTGCAATCCAAATCCGGTAAATTGAAGTCCCCTACCAGCAGTACCTCCCCATTGTTAGCCAACCCAAGTATTTCTTCCATCATACCATCATATCCTTATCTACCTCCTCCTCCTCTGTGCTGGAGATCTGTTGATCACCCTGTTATCAGTGTAGCATTTAAACTGCTCACTGAGGATCGCAGTTCCCCTCTTGGATGTTTGCAGGCCATTTCCTCTGTATAGGCCTCTGTCCCTTCAGGTGGAGCCCCAGTCCCCCAGGAAGGATCGAGCGTCCCGATGGATGGATGGCTGTCCTCCCTTGAGGGAGGGGGTAGTGCTTGTCTGCCATCTGGAGATTTGCAAGTGGTAGTACAGCGTGGGCACACCAAAACAAGCCAAACACAGATGTTTGAGGATGTCTCCATTGTTATCCATGGTCCAGCACCCCTGATGGTGCCCCCACCTCGCGGGCCGCAACTTATGTAGCTATATGTACTAACCTTAGGGCGAAGACACCTATCATACAAGCATAACTGTCAGGATCTGTGTTCTATTATGCTCTATTATGTTTTACTGATACATATTATGCTTCACTGATATATTAGCTATGAGAAGTGCTTTTTGTTCTATTCTTACTGTACTTTCATAAGTAAGGCATCAGTGCCAGCTTTAGTAATTGTGCATCATTTCCACTAACCTTGGATTATAGAGGTCTTATTGTGCTGTTATCAGGCTTAGTAATGCAACTTTTCACACTAGTTTGGACAGTTACTCAGACCACCTGTTTTTGTCCAATTATATTCATTTTGTGTATCTTCCTTAGCTGTTGCCATAGCTATTATCAGGGTATAAGACCCTTTGTAACACATATATTCTCTGAGAAGAGAGAAACTGTCTGCATTGCCTAGGTAAGGAAAACTGGTGTTCTCCCAGTGTTCACACTGTATTGATAGCTATATCACTTATCTGTAATAAATTTAATTTATTACATGAGTACCACTTGTCTGTTGTCTTTTCCTTTTGTACCGTTCCACCAAGAACCTGAGAGGGGAATTTATTACCCCACTTACACCGTGGAGGCGGAACTTGTTCGTTATGCCACTGAATGTGGGTAGCTATTGAAGGGGCAACAAAAAGTAAGAGAAAGACCCCTCTAGCTGCAGGATGACATCCGGCCTCGTAGGCCCCTGCACCAGTGACAAGACACCCTGCCATTCTAAGGCACGAACAGTAAATCCCCGGGGGGGCGGGCGTTGAGTGATAGAGCTGAGAGGACCAGGTGTAAGGGGCCCACCAGATATGTAGGTGGATAAAGGACGAATGAGAAAAGAAAAGGTGCTAGCTACATGATTCCTTTCCACTTCCTTCTAGCCCACTCCACCCCCACACTACAGCATTTTATGATGTCTGTAAAGAGAGAGAGCACAGGCTTGGTGCTGCTGAAGTCTATCAGGCATAATTTTCAAATGCTGTTTTGGGGCGTTTAAGTGGACATTATGTAAAATCAGACCTAAACGTCAACTAACAAGAGCCCTGTTAGTTGACCCCTGGCTCTGATTTAAAAAAATTTCTACTTAAACAGCCACAAAGCAGTGCTTGAAGATGACACTCCATAGACTTTGATGGAGTGCTCCCCCCCATTCAGACATCATAAAACATGGGATTGCGGAGGCAGTGCTGGCTAGTAGGAAGTGGAAAGGGATTGTGCGGCTAGCCCCTGGGTGCAAACTATAATCCCTTCCCCATTCTTGGGGGCTGTTTTAACAAATTAAACAAGTATCACATAGATGCCCCAACTGAGGTAAGAAAGCTTTGACTCTTTTTTTTTTAGCATTATATATTAAAAGCAGAGACATTATATTTAAGCAATAAACCACTCCAGGGTGTGGGTTATGCTGAAATTACTCAAAATTTGCATATAATCTGTGTACATCAGCTGAAGTTGAACCATGAAACAGAAAATGTGCCTAAGCCTTAAATCCCATATGCACTGTTACAGGGAGGAGAGATGGTACTCGATTCTTTCTGAGGCATGGTGTTATGGGTGTATTTTGAGAGGCATTCCGCTGGGGCTTCGAGGCCAAGGGGGACCCAGCAACTGTCATCCGGTCGGTCGGGCAGCCAATTTTCTGTTTTTTCTGGCCCGGCATCCCACCTCCTTCCCCAACTGAAGCCACGCCAATGACGTCCTGCCTGATGCATGGCATGGCACATTGTCACCCATGCTGCATGGTATGATGCCAAAATGTGGCCACCAGTAGCCACTCTACACAGATGCAGGCTTGGCACCCTCTCCCTGGGGAAGAGAGCATCCATGAGATGCTCTTAGCCCTCCCTGCTGGTCTCTGCTCCTGTAGTCCCGGGCTCGGATGTGAACCCTGGTCGCCAGCGTGCCAGGCAGTCCCCCATCACCTGGCACCATGGAGCTGGCATTGGGGCTGGTTCTTTTCAATATATTTGTTTTTGGCAGAGGAGAAGGAATACAAGGCAAGATGTGCCTCTTCACAGGTGACACTAAATTCTGTGGCAGGGTAGACAATGAGGAAGGAGTTAGGGAGCTGCAGAGGGGACCAGCAAAGATTATAGAGGTGATCCAAAATTTGGCATTTGAAATTCAATGCCAGAAAGCACAAGGCAATGCACATAGGGAACAAGAACCCCAGGAAGGAATACTGGATGTGAGTGGTTAAGTTGGACACTACCACTAAGGAAAGGGACCTGGAAGTGATCATAAGTAACTCCCTAAAATAATCTAGTCAATGTAACAAGCCTATAGCAAGGTGACCAGGATGTTGGGGTATATTGGGGTGAGGTTTGACAGCAGGAGGAAGGAGGTGATACTGCCTCTCTAGAGATAACTGTTGGGGCTGCATCTGCAATACTGTGCACGGTTCTGGAACCCACTCCTAAGAAAAGACAAAGACAAGCTAGAGACAGTACAGTGTAGTGTAACCAAAATGAGTCAGGGCCAGCAGGGCACATCCTGTGAGGACTGGCTAAAGGCCCTGAACATACATTTTGCTGGAGGCCAGAAAGGAAAAGAGAGATTTGATAGAGACTTCAATTTCCTGAAAGGAATAAACAAGGTAGATTGTGGGAAAATATTCAGCAGGAGTGGCAAATCAAGAACAAAGGGACATGAGTGGAAGCTGGCAGGGAGGATTTAGGAATGATGTGAGAAAGTTTTATTTTACAGAGAGAGTGGATGAGGTGTGGAACAGCCTACCAGCAGAGGTGGTGGGTGCAAGAAACATCAATGGTTTCAAACACAACTCTGATCAAGTGAAAAGCTTAATTGTGACACAGGAGAAAAGCAGGAAATCAGGGGCTAGGGGGTGGGTGAGGGCAATTACCCTGACTAAACACTAGGTCTCAGGGTAGGATAGGGTAAAACATGGCAGACTGGATGGACCAATGGTCTCTTACCAACATTTTCTGTTTCTATGAGGTATGTCTAGGCAGGCTAAGCAAGTTTCCCCCAGAAAAAAGGTTACATGGAGACAGAATCTCAGTTTTTAAAATTCTAAAAGGATTGGAAAGGGAGTCTGGGGGACATTTTCAGCTTGTTCATGGCAGTAGAACTAGAAGGTATACCTTATAAGTGAGGAAGTGTTTTTGTCGGTAACTATATGACAGTGATGGGTTGTGGACAGGTTTATGTCATAACGGTGAAAGCCTAAAGGTGATCGCTGTTATCGCGAAGTCAGAGTGCCGAAAATTTATTTTGGCACTCTGACACCCCGGCACACAGCAAAATGGCGCCGGGGACTTAGTTTTTTTAATGTTTTATGCAGGGCTGGTGCCCCACCCTCTACTTAAGGATTCTCAACTCCAGGGTGGGGGTGCATGTCAGGTAATGTGTGTGTGTGAAAACATAAAAAAAAAAAAAAAAAAAAGGTTTGGGCAGGCGCAACAAAAATGCACCAGCGCCTGGACCCGACCCAGTACCCTGCCACCAACTCTGCAAACCCACCCACCACACCATGGGGTCAGCTCAGCAACCCACCACAGCACCACCGTCACATACCCTCCTGCCCCTCGCTGTGCATGCTCACTCCCAGCGCGTATGCGTATAGTGGCGATCGTCACTATATTATGACCCCCCAATCCGCCACCCTTCCTACTGTGGCCCTGCAGACATGCGCTGGGGATTGGGTCACCATTATTGTAGGCACCCAATTGCAATGCTAATATCTCGCTATCGCTAGGACTAAGGAGGGAAGCTGCAGTTGCACGGTAAGTGGGTCACAGAGTGTTTGTGAGCAGTGGGTCCCAGGGCCCAAGGAAGGAAGAGGTGTCCAGGGTGCCCAGGATGGCGTGTGTCCAAGGAGGAAGGTGGGTGTCAGTAGGGCCGGGGGGGTTCAGGGAATGAGATGTCTTTGGGGCCCGGGAGGGAGGGATGTCTAGAGAGGGGCATCTAGGTTGCTGGGGAGTGATGGAGGAAGGTGTCCAGTATGTCAGGGCATAAATTATCTGGGGGCCAGGAAGGGTATCCAGTGTACCAGTGAGGGAGGTCTCTGGTGGGCTGGGATGAGAGTGGTCTGAGGGGTGAGACCGGGAACTGAGATAGTCCAGGGAGGAAGGTTCCCGAGGTACCATGAAGGGAGCGAAAGTGGAAGTGGTGAGTGACTGTGGAGAGAAGAGGGTGTTTGTGGAGACTGTGGAGAAAACGTTGGTGTTGGGTGGGAGACTGAGGTAAGGGGGAATGGATGAGGGAGGCGATGATGGGGGAGTGGTGTAGGGCTGTAGAGGGAGGCGGCTAGTGTTGGGGCTGTGGAGAGAGGGGAGTGCTGTGGGGGTATGTAAGGAGTTCTGAGAGCATGACAGAGGGGTTTTGATAAGCTGTAAAGAGAGGGGACTTCAGTGGTACGTAGACACATATAGTATATAGATAGATATATGGAATGTGACGGCAGACAAGGCCGCTGGGCCCACCCAGTCTACCCATTTTTTTTTTTTTAACAGACCTTGTTAGATCCACATCGCAGTCTTTTCTCCTCACTGCCTTACCCCCACGATTCCCCTGTGCCTGTCCCAGACATTTTTTAATCCAACCATTGTTTTCACTCCCACAACCTCCGTTAGGAAGGCTAGACCAGGTAACCACCACCCTTTCTGTAGAAAAGTACTTCCTCACATCCCTACTGTTTTTACCACCCCTCCTGTTTCAAATGGTAGGGTAGCAGTGGACAAGCCATGCTTCCTCACAGCTGGAACTTCACACAGGCCAGCCATTCCTCCCACAGCTGGACACCCTCTCCCAAAAAACATACTGGTTGTGTGTCCCCGCCCTTCATCTGGAATCCCCCCTTCCTGCCGAAAGGGTTTGGTGGGCTGTAAAGGGAATGGAGAGAGAGGGTCTCATAGGGGACTATGGGGTGAGCGAGAGTGTTGGGAGGACTGTGAATTAAGGGGGGCATTGAGGAAGAAGGTGGTGAGGGGGTTATTGTAGGGCCATAGAGAGAGGTGGGTAGTGTTAGGGAGGTAATGCCACTATCTGGGTCTGTGGAAGGAGGTTAACTAGTGGTGGGGGCAACAAAACGAAAGGTGACTAGTGTCTTGGGCTGTGGAGGGAGTGGGTAGTGTCATGGCCTGTGGAGGGAAATTGTCTGGACAAACAGTAGAGGGTGGGTGTGTGGTCTGGTGTCATGGGTCAGGAAGGTGATGCCAATTAAGGCAATGCAGGGAGTGTGTATGTCAAGGGTATGAGAAAGGGGTGTCTCAACTGATCAGGGAGGGAGAGTGATGCCAGGGTTGCTGTGGATGAAGGCTGTCACAGGTCGGGGATATGGAGATGGGGTGTGCTGTGGAGCCATGAAAGGAGTACATGGGATGTTGATTGACTGTAAAGAAAGGAGGCGTCAATGGTAACAGCAGTGGACCAGCCACCCACCGCACAGCTGGAACCCGTTTTCCACAGACAATTCATCCTACAGGTGTAGACTGTCTCCCGAAGTATATACTGGCTGTGTACACTTACCCCACAGCTGGAAATACCCCTTCCCACTGAGGGGGTATGGTGGGCTATAAAGGGAGGGGATGTCAAGAGCTAGGGGGCTGTGGACAAGTCACACCCACTCACAGCAGGAAGCCCACCTTTCCCATAGACCCCTCTGACTTGGCCATGTGCATCCCCTAGCATAAACCCCACCCTTAACATAGACCACCTACCCTCCCTGCAGCAGACCCCCCAAACCTTACTAGCTGTGTGCCCTTCACACAGCTGGAACCCCCTTTCCCCAGACCAGCCATCCCCCTACAGCTGGACAGCCCCCTCCCGAACAGCATACTCTGTGTGTGTGTGTGTATCCTTGCCCCACAGCTGAAACCGCTGCTTTCCACAGAGGAGATATGGTGGACTGTAAATGGGGTGTATAGCAAGGGCTGGGGGCAGTGGTTAAGCCATGCCCCCTCACAGTTGGACCCCCCATGCTGGCTGTGTGCATCCCCCAGCTGTAACCACCCTTCCTACAGACCGGCAACCCTTCTGCAGCAGAGGCCCCCCTCTTCCCTGACAGACTACCTGTGCCCCCCCTCTGCAGCACAGCATCCATCTCACACTACTCCTTTGTAGACCTCCCCAGCACAAACTGGCAGTGAGCCACCACATACACACACACACACACACACACACACACACACAGCTGGAGCCTGGAACCTCCCCCAACAGACCAGTAACCCACTGCAGCTTAGCCCCCAGCAGACCAGTAACCCCTTGCAGCTTAGCCCCCCACCCTCCACCCTTTGTACAGTTCGGGAGAGGGTCGGGGTGCAGAAGCTACACACTACAGACTGCAGTGTCAGCGACTACTATTGTATGTTATACATAATACCTGCATTACAAAAAGGAGATAACTGAGACCACTCCCCCCAACGTCTGCATCATGACATCACAATAAGCTGTAAGAACCAGGGAACCGTCGATCGCTCGTATACATTTGTGGGGTTACCAGATATCCTTAACGTTATCCAGGCATCTGTCCTAGGTAAGTAGATGCCCGGATACTTCCTGATGTTGTGTTTACATGCAACTACTGTTACCGAGTTATGCTTGGAGATCTCTGCTCTGAGCGCAGTTACCCGGTAACGCAGCTTCATGCAAATGCAGTGATATTGAGTTACCATAGTGGAATGTATACCAGGAGGGCTGTGGCTTGGGTGGGTGACTCCGGACTTATAAACTTGAGCTCCTTGACCTCTGAATTGTTTTGCATGGTATACTTGGGGCAGCAGATACAATCCTCCCTCTTATAAGGGGGGGAAGGGTCTCATGGTAGATGTGCAGCAATGGAGGTTTTGGGGTTGATTCTCTGGGGGCGGGTGGGCTGATGTTTTGTCCTCCTAGCGGAAGTGGTGTGTGCCTGGGGGGTAATCCCTCCCCCGATGTTTTGGCTGGGGGGTTGGATTTAGCTTGACCCTCAAGGTTGATGGGGTCAGCGGTTGGCGGCTGTTTTATTTTTATTTCTATTTCTGTCTTTCATATTTTACTGAGTCATTTATTTCTGCTGTTCTGCAGTATTCACAACGTTGGGGAAAAGGGTTTCTTGGCAATTTAAGCCCGAGGCATCCGCCCACTCTCAAGTTGTAAGGTGGAGGCTGAGGGGGCTGTCCCCCAAATGGGGTCAAGGGGCTACTGTGTATTCTTAACTGGGTACCTTAGTGCACCATAGGTGGTTCTGGGGTGGGGGAAGGGGAGCTTGTTTATACAGATAGGGGATGATTTTTTCTATATTTTGGAGTGCAAATTCTGCACTTTGTTGCATATTGCTGCATATTCGTGTTCCCATTGTTAATGATGGGTAGGGGTGGGGGTTACTGCTTCAAGTTTTCAGTGGTTTATAGTTAGTGGTTTTAAATATTTGTATTTTATGTTATGGTCCATCAGGTTTGATATTGCCTGTATACTGTCAAAAAGTTCTGGCATTGAGCTCATGGCTGACAGGAGTGAGGAGTGGTACGTAGAAGCCCATTCTCTTATTGCTTCTATTTGGGTTCTGAGAAGCATGTAACAATCATCTCTTGGAATGTTAGGGGGATCTCCACTCCAGTCAAGAGAACAAAGCTATTAAGGGCCCTTACATGCAAGAACACCCAAATAGCGCTGCTGCAAGAGACGCACCTTACAGATGGAGAGCACAATAAAATGGCTCCGAGTTGGGTTGGGGCTTGTAACGCAGCATCCTTCTCCTCACATAAACGGGGAGTGGACATACTTATCCACCGAAATCCACCCTTAAAGATCTGTCAGATAGTGGTGGATCCTAGGGAGGGGTGCTATATTTTTTTGGTCGGGGAGCTATATGAAAAGATGGTTACCTTTGCGAGTGAATATGCCCCGGCTGTTTTCGATTCCACATTTTATCACTCTATCTTAGATATTCTTACAAGGGAACAGTTTCCAGGGTTAATGTTGGGTGGGGATCTTAGTGCAATAATTGATCCAGATCTGGACCATTCTGCTGGTAAAGGTCGTCACCAACACACCTCGAAGCAACGGCGGTTAGCGATTACTGACCTGGTGGATGGGTGGCGGACAGCTAATCCTGGAATAAAGGAATATACTTTTTATTCCAATCTGCACAAGACATGGTCCAGACTGGATGACATTTATTTGCCCAGGATGCAGTACCATTGCATGGTCAAAGTCTGGCACACCCCGATCCATGTACTGGATCATGCCATGGTGGGACTAACTGTGGGTGGCTGAGAGGCAGCAAGAATGGAGATTCCCGCTAAACCTTTTAGTGAGACAGGACTTCCAGGACTATTTAAAAGAGCAATGGCAGGTTTATAAGCAAACTAACTATGGTTCTGCTCCAAGTCTGAGAGTGTATTGGGATGCTGGCAAGGCCTACATGTGAGGCATCATTATTAAATATAAGAAATACAAAATCACAAATGCCCCCACAAATGCAAAGCATCATGGGTTGAATATGCAAATCACCACAGAATATTATGCTGGTTCAACTTTGATATTAAATATGTTGCTCGGTACAAAAAGGAAAAACATACCAAGTGGCTGGTTTTGGAGGTGCAGCTTAAAGATCTGGAGAAACATGTAGCTATAGGGCAAAAGGAGGAGGACCAGCGCTTGTTGCATGCTGCTAGGGAGGCTCTCCTGCTTTTGATGGAGGAGGCCCGTGCTTCCTGTTTTTTTGTTAGGAATTTTTCAAGTGGGGCAATAAACCGGGACCCTTGTTGGTCAGGCTCATCAAGGGAAGGGGAGGCCCAACCCACATACCAGTTATTAAAATGAGGCAGGGGAACCTAGCGAAAGATAAAGGGCAAATAAAGGAGGTGTTCCACCAGTTTTATAGTCACTTATATACCGCAGAGTGTACAGGACAGGGGGCAGCCATGAATAGCTTTTTAGAGGGGCAGGTCCTGCCCCAACTTTCACCCAAGCAGCATGAGGCCCTTGTTGCCGAAGTTACAAAGGAGAACATTCGGAAGACTTTTGCTGGGCTCATAAGGGGAAGGCAGGTGGTCCCGATGGGTTTGCCACCGAATAGTATAAGGAAATTGTAGATTGTTTGGTAGAACCCTTATGGGAGTTACTGAAGGGGGGAGGTCATACTACCTGCCTCCTGTTATAATGCGACCATTTGTCTGCTCCCTCAAACCCGGTAAGGAACAAAATGAGTGCACCTCCTAGTGGCCTATATCTTTGTTAAACTGTGACACCAAGATAATGACTACGGTCGTGGCAGGTCACTTGGAGTAGGTGTTGCCTCACTTGGTTCACCCAGACCAGACCAGCTTCATAAATGGTCGTTTATCCTACCATAATGTACATAAACTCCTTAATGTGGCGTGCCTCTTGGCATCTGGGGTATACATGTGTGCTGTTCATGGATGCCAAGATGGCGTTTGACCATATCGAGTGGGAGTACCTCTTTGAGATTTTGCACTGGTTTGGTCTGGGAGAGGACTCTGTGAATATGGTCAGTGCATTATATTTAGCCCCAAAAGCCCAAATTTTAGTAAACTGGTCCCTTATAGACAATTTTTTTTGTCCCGGGGTACGAGACAGGGTTGTCTCCTCTCCTCCACTATGGTTTGCTCTAGCTATGGAGCCTTTGGCTATGTGGGTCAGGGAGGATCCAAACATTCAGGGATTGTGGGGCGATCAGAGGTGTCTCACAAATGTACCCTGTATGCTGATGATTTATTGTTATACATTACAGATCTCAATGCCGGTATTGCTCCAGGTTATCAAAGTATTTTCCTCCTTCTCTGGGTTTAAACTCAATCTAAGTAAATCAGAGATGCTTTCTCTGGGTCAGATTGTGGGGCAGGACTCTGGACACACTTGGGCTCTGTGGGTGGTGGGAAGCTAGTTTAAATATCTAAGGATCCACATAAGTCGAAACCTCAGTACACTTTTTCAGTTAAATTACACGCCGCTTATTGCCATGATTGTGGGGGACGTGACCCGTTGGCAGGTGCTTTCAGTCTCCTGGTTGGGGCAGCTTAACTTAATTAAAATGAATAGTTTGCCCAGATTGATATACACCAGCCAGATGCTTCCAATGACTCTTACTAGGAGGGATCTGAAGGGGCCTTTCCACTTTTTTGTGGCAGGGGAAATATCCTTGCATGAGTCTGCAGTGCCTCAAAGCGGATATATCTAGAGGGGGGCTCCACTTCCCAGATCGCAGGAGCTATTATGTGGCAACACAGTGTAGATATATCCAGGACTGGGTACACAGACCACCTGAGGCTAGCTGGTTAGATTTAGTAGAGGGGGGGGGTCTGGACACTTGTCTGCTTATTTGGCCGTGAATGGCGGCAGGCCTACTCCAGGCAGAGTTCACCTAATCCTCTGGTGAGATGGACCCTGGATGCGTGAAGCCTCTTGAGGTGCTGCAGAGGGAGGACTGAATGAGGAAACACTTTTGGTCCCGGGATGTTAGAACCCTTTTTTCCTGTCTGGACTGGAGGATGTAGGGTTTAAGGAGTGGGAAATCAAGGGTATATCCTGCCTGAGTAGTTTGTACAACCAGGAGGGGTTTCACTCCTTTACAGAAGTCCATGAGGCCACCAGGCTCTCACATGTTAATTTTTTTCACTATTTGCAAGTGTGGGCCTATGGGAGGTGGCTTGGAATGGAACAGGTGGATGTATTCCTGTTGGCCGCATTTGAACAGGTACTGCAGAGGGCTAGGCGGAACCCTAGTGGTTTTGTAAGTAAGGTGGTATGGCAAGATAGAATGTTTTACCCTGAAACAACAGCCAAAACAAAGCAATTGTGGGAAACAGACATAGCGATACACATTGGGGAAGATGGCTGGACCCTATTGTTACAATCACATATGGGGATCTTGATCTGTAATTGGTATAAAGAATCCCAGTATAAATCTGTCCATAGATTATATTGTCCCCCCAGTAATAGTGAACAAATACCATCCTGCGATTCACTGATGTGTGGCAGATGTCACGTGGCTTGTGGCACATAGCTGCATTATTTCTGGACATGCCCAGTGCTGCAGGTTTTTTGGAGATCCATGGCGAGGGAAAGTACAGTTACATAAGAACTTACCGTAACAGTAGATCTTTGAGAGAGGGTCCTGCAGTAGGTCATAACATGTAGAACTAGCACCACCTGGCATTTGGACTGCATGGCAGACATTTCCAGCAATGCCTGATGGGGGACCGCCCACCCAACATCACATGACGACATCAGTGTAACCCTATATAGTGGGCAGTCCCCACGCCCGCCCTCCAGTTCACCCGCCAGAGCCCGACAGCAGAGAGAGAGAGAGAGAGAGAGACAGATCTGGAGACCCAGCAGAAAAAACAGGGTGAAGGAGGGAGGGAAAAACATGACCTACTGCAGGTACCTCTCTTGAAGATCTACTGTTATGGTAAGTTCTTACGTAACTGTACTATTTTACTTCAAGAGGGTTCCTGCAGTAGGTCATAACATGTAGGACTGAATCCCAAGCAGTCCCTCCAAAGAGAGACTGAGAGAAACACAGGAGGAAAAACACAAAAGAGGGTCCAAGGGGACTAGCCTAGGACAGAAGGCCCTGCAGAACAGCTAGGCCAAACCCGGTCCTTCACCTAGAAGCAATGTCCAGACTGTAATGCTTGGTGAAGGTATGAATGGAGCTCCAAGTTGCTTCCGCACAAATCTCAGCTACAGAAACACTATGGAGAAAAGCTGCAGAAGCAGCCATGCCACTAGTGGAATGACCTCTAACAGACTCCGGCAGAGGTTTGCGTACTTCTGATAACAGAAGTGAATGCAGTTTGGTAGCCACTTAGAGAGGCACTGTTTAGAGACAGCCTTCTCCAAAGTTTTGGGGGCAGAGGAAACAAAGAGCTGATTGTCCTTATGGGAATCTTTGGTCCTGTGGGTATAGCACCTCAGAATTCGGTGCACATCCAAGGTGTGAAGTAGAGCCTCACCTCTATTCACTGGAGCCTGATAGTATACCGAAAGTTCCACTGTCTGGTTCAGCGTGAACATTCGACACCACCTTAGGTAAGAACTTGGGATGAGTTCTGAGGATCGCCCGGTTCTTATGAAAAATAAGATAAGGCTCCGTATAGACTAGGACCTGGAGCTCGGAAATTCTTTGAGCAGAAGTAACAACAACTAAAAACAGAGCTTTCCAAGAAAGTGCAAATCACAACTTATCGCTGGTTCAAAAAGAGGGAGAGAAAACTTCTCCAACACAAAATTTTAATCCCAAGATGGGGTAGGGCTACAGATGGGGGGTTTCAGATGGAGAATTCCTTTCAGAAAGGTTTTGGATATCTCCAACTGAACCACGGGCTTACCATCCACAAGCACGTGATAGGCTGAAATGGCACACAAATTAACTTTTAGAGAGGAGTACAACAACCCTGAATCAGAAAGATGAAGCAGGTACTCCATGGCTTGAGGGGCTCAACAAGTGAAACGGTTCCAACCTCTGGAAGCTGCCCAAACAGAAAAACGCTTCCACTTCATGGCATAAGTGGACTTGGTAGAGGGCTTTCGAGCCTCCACTATGACTTGGGGCTACTCTGGTGGAAACCGCTAAATGTGATTTCACTATGTCTGCAGGAGCCACACATGTAGATGCAAGGTCCTGAGCCCTGGGTGTACAATCTGACCTTGGTTCTGAGTGAGGAGGGTGCGTGTCAATGGAAGCAGAACCGGGGGTTCCCTTGCCAACTGTTGAAGAAGCAGGAACCAAATTTGTCTGGGCCAGAGAGGAGCAATTAGGATCATTCATGCTCTCTCTGCCTGCAGTTTGATGAGTACCCTCTGAAGCATGGGAAATGGGAGGAAGCGTATAAGAATCTCCCTGTCCAAGAGAGAGACGACACGTTGTGCCAGAAAGCACCATCCTCTGGAACGAGTGAGCAAAAGCTGGGAAGCTTTGCGTTGGATGGGGAGGCGAAGAGGTCGAGTTCCAGTTGTTCCCATCTCTGAAATAGTGACCCTGCCACTTCCTGGTCTGGTTCCCATTTGTGAGCAAGGGTGCAAGATGTGCTTAGACTGTCCACCAGGATGTTTTGTACTCCTGGAACATGCACTGCTGTGTGAGACAGATCATGCTGGACCGCACAGTTCCACATTCTCATCGCCTCCCTGCAAAGGGGTATGAACAAGTGCCTCCCTGCTTGTTGATGTACCAGACTACCGACATGTTATCTGTCTGGACTAGCAGTAATCCCCTTGGGAGGATGGACTGAAACGCCTGAAGAGCATACAGAACCACTCTCATCTCCAGAACATTGATGTGCAAAGACATCTCCAAGTGGGACCAGAGCCCCTGAGCTTGATTGTCCCCCAAATGAGCCCCCCAACCCAGACTGGAAACATCTGTGATTAGAACTTGGAGGGGGGGCTGGGCCACAAAACGGGAGACCCAAAGACAGGTTCAAGGGATCCTTCCACCAAATTAAGTCTTTCTGAAGAGTGGAGAAATTAGGACCGGGTGGTCCAAATCATCCTGAATTTGATCCCACTGAACTTGCAAAGGACCACTGAGTGATTCTCATGTGGAGCCTTGCCAGGGAAACCGTGGAGATGGAGGCCACCATCCAACCCAGTAACTGAAGAACCTCTCGGACTGGGAGAGATCTGAAAGAGGCTACTAGAGTAGCCTGCTTGATCAGTTTTCCCCTCCTGTCTGGATGGAGAAAAGCTCTGCCCTGGATTGTATCCAGAACTGCTCCAATAAATTGCAGATTCTGAGAAGGAATCAGTGAAGACCTGGGGATATTGACCATGATTTCCAGCCTGAAAAAACAAATCCAGGATGATTGAGAAGGCCTCCGAAAGAGAATCCCTGGATGGAACTGAAATCAGCTACTTGTCCAGGTAGGGGGAAACCAACATGCCCTGACGCCGCAGGGCTGCAGCCACTACCGCTAGGCACTTGGTAAAAACTCTGGGTGCCGAGGAGAGACCAACGGTGAGGACTCAAAACTGGTAGTGCTCCCTTTGGAAGGAAAAGCGCAGGAAGCAGTGGTGGCTGGGGAAAATCGGGATGTGTAGGTAGGCATCCTGCATGTCCAGAGCACACAGCCAATGGTTCTCCTGAAGAAGGGGCAGAAAGCTCTGGAGGGTTAGCATCCTGAACTTTTTGTACTCAATGAACAGATTCAGCCTGCTGAGATCGAGAATGGGTCACAGGTTGCCTGTCTCTTTTGGAACCAGAAAAAAGTGGAAGTAAAACCCCCGCCCTCTGTGCCCGAAGAGGGACTGGCTCTATTGCTTCTTTTGACAAGAGAGCCTGAATTTCCTCCCTTACAAGAAGTATCTGGTCTCGTGAGTAGGCTGATCTTCTTGGTGGAGATTCTGGAGGAGGTTCCAGGAACTCCAGAGTATGTCCTTGGGACACTAGTTGCAGGACCCAAGCGTCTGAGGTGATGCTCTGCCACTCCTGTGTGTGATGAGCAAACCCCCCTCCCACTGGCTCCTCGTGCTGTGGCTGAGGAGGGGGTGGGGCTAGTGAGTCAGGAGGTAACAGGATGGGCAGGAGGAGGGCCCTCTAAGCATGTCTGGGTTTTGGAGGCATGCGGGGGAGTGAAAGTGACTGTGGCCTTGCGCTTATCTTGGCAGCAATTCTGGGCCTGATTACACTGCCTCCAGGTTCTTTTACAAAAGGGCTGCTGACCCTGAATGCCGATCGGTATATGGACTTGATGGACCTAAGAGCCTGGCCGCGGTCCTGTAGGTCCATAATATCATCTTTGGTGTCCCCACCAAAGAGTACCAAGCCCCTGAAAGGAGCGTCATGAATTGCAGACTGGACCTCATTAGCAAGGCCAGAAATGCGAAGCCAAGCATGACGCCGAAGGGAGACGGTGGTCACCGAGGTCCAGGCCACTACACTGACAGAGTCATAAGTGGCCCGAAGAGCATGCCTGCAAGAAATCTTGGACTGGTGAATGTTCTTGGTGAGCGCCTCCTTGAGGTCCGAAGATTCTATAGACTGGACCTGGGCCTCGAGCTTGGCAAGGGTGGGCTTTTGGTGGGACACCATGTGGGCTAAGTAACTGAGGGACCACAATGCACACGTAGCTGAGGAATAAACTTTCTTCCTGTACAGGTCAATCTGCCTTGACTCTGTCCGGAGGAGAAGTGCCCATGTTCTTGGGAGCAGAGGAGCGATCATGAGCCACTGAAATGACAACAGAGTCAGCCTTAGGATGTGAACTAAGGAAGGGAGCATCCTTAGGCACCCGGTAAGTCCTGTCTGCTCTCTTGGGGATGGCTGGGACAGAGTGGGGCAGTTGCCAGATGGTCGTGGTGAGGTCTTGATGAGGCCCAATACATGGAGAACAGGATGGGGGACAAAGACTCAAGATCCAGATGCTTGGGAAGTCTTTGTCCCATGGGATCCTGTTCCTCTGACTCCTATTCACAAAACTGCTGTATGGACCTCAAAAGGTCAGAAAAGGAAGGATCCTCTGGAGGTGACTTGGGAGAGGCCTTTACTTTAGGGACTGGGGATTCATGGCCCGATGACTCCTTTGATGAATCCTTCCCAGAATCTGGATGGTCTCCTACACCAAAATCTGGGAGAGTTATATCCTTCAGGTTGGTCCCCCTGACGTGTACCGTAGATGGAGGAGAGCTCAGGGGGGGACAAGGACCTGGGAGGGGAACGAGGTGGTGGGAGCCTGATCTCCAGGTCCATCACCAACTCAGACTGCGCCTCCTTCCACCAGGACCAGATGAAGGTCCTGAAGTCTGACTGAGAAGTTGGAGGGGGTGGAGGAGGGGGATGAGGAGGTGGAGGGGAGGGGGAGGAGGAGGAGGAGGGATAGCATGGGGGTGGTGGATAATGGTACCCCTGATGAGAGTATCCCAGGTACGGGGAGTAGTCCAGGTAGTGCTCAGCAGAGCTCCAATCATGTGGTGGACCAGCCGGGGAGTAGTCCAAGGAATACCCAGAAGGGTAATGTGGGACATGAAGGGGTCTCTGAAAAAATTCTTGATGTCAGAGGAGCTGACATTGGGGGAGTCCATGAAGGACCAGCCGTAGTGTATATAAGAGGCTGGTCTGGCTTAGGGATGGCCGATGTCGGAACCACAGTCGTCGGGACCGGTGCTGCCGGGCCCGGAGTCAGAAATGGATCTGGCGTCGGGTAGGCTGGTGTCAGAACCCAACGCAGGGTATCCGATGGAAGAATCTGGTCTGCTGAAGGAGCCGGAGGTGGGGGTAGATGAGCAGGTCCCAGAAAGGAGATAGAAGTCAGGAGGGTCTGGCGTCAGGATAGATTTTGCCGGATCTGACGGAGGAGGAGGAGCGCCTGGCATCAGATCTGCAGCCAGAAGAGAGTTAATCCTCCTGGGAGAAACAGGGGGTGCCTCTGTGTCTTCACACAGATTAGGCGGGACCTCCCCCCCCCAGAGAGGGAGTGGGGGTTGAATACTGGAGTGTGGACTACATCCAGGAGACCAGCGCTCTGTCCACCCGGAGTAGCTGGATTTGAAGGCTGAGCTACCGGCAGGGGAGAAGAGGAAGAGGGGCAGTCTTCCTCAGGCTTGTCCGGGCATCGGCTGGGCTGACAGATGTCCCTGACAGGAGAGCCACGTCTGTGCAAATGCCAGAGGAGATCGATTTCTCAGACATCAGAGCCAGGTGGGAGGGGGAGGAGGAGTCCTCTGCCGACTTAACGGCTGAAGCTGGGCAGGTCCCCAAGCAGCAGGGAGCTGACTTATCAATGGCCGGGTGGTCCCTGGAGGAGCTGGGGGCCAACTTAATGGCTGACACAGGGCGGAAGCCGGAGGCTGACTTACCTTCCAAGACCAGGAGCAAGGTTGTGGTAGTACCGCTGGCATCCCCGGATGCAGCCTGGACTAACTTAACTGCAGGCGACGGGGGTAAGGCCTTGCTGGAGGAGGGCCTGGAAGCCTCAGCCTTGGAACCCTCTGAAGAGTGCTCCCACTCCTGGTGTTTCTTCTTTTCTTTCTGTTTGGAAGGAGAAGTGGAAGAAAATGATGACTGCTTGATCTGCTCCATTTGTTTCTCCAGTGAAGCCAAATGAGACTTCATCAAATGGACCTCCAGAGCCTGCTGTCTCCATTTCCAGGTGGCCTGGTTGAAAGGCTGGCAGTCTGGGCCGGTAGCCGTCGGATGGTCTGGGCCCAGACAGATGATGTACTTATGGTGGCCGTCCTTGTGCGGGATCTGGGTGCCACAAGTATCATACTTCTTCTTCGATATAGGTGAAGACAGAGATCAAAAAAGACCGAAAAACTAGGTAAATAAGCAAAAAAACAATGGCGATTGCTGAGCAAGTCTACCGGGAGGTAACTGCAAGAGGCGACGGTAGGAAAGAACTGGAGGGCAGGCGTGGGGACCGCCCACTATATAAGGTCACACGTCGGGTGGGCGGTCCTCAGTCAGGTATTGCTGGAAAAGTCTGCTGTGCGGTCCGGACACCATGTGGCACTGGTCCAACCCTCTCGAAGTACGATCTCTCCAATATGGCAGGGAGACAGGTCCCAGTAATTCCAGTAGCACTGCTGTTTGGTATAGAGGATATGGGGAGTGAGGGCTGTGAGTTTTATCCCAGATCGATTCGAGTTTTATTAATCTTGGCACGTCAATGCCTTATGAATACTTGGGTGTCTGGTGACCCTCCTACAATTAATCAGTGGAGAACGCTATCTATCCAGACCTTGACTCTGGAATGATTATCTTTTGTTTTGAAAAGAAAAGGTGAGTGTTTTCTTCTGACCTGGGATCCCTTTTTAAACTCTCTGTCTCCTTTAGAGACTCAAACCCTATGTGAGGGAGTAGTGTAAATTATTTTTGGAGCGGTGACTGGGGGTGTTGTGTTCTTTGTCCTTTTCTGGGGCACGGGCCAGAAGGAGATACCTGGGTTGGATATAATTTTTGGCCATTAGCATTTTTCATGGAACTGGAAAATTGTTATGTAATTTCCAGTCATTGCCTAGAAGCGCCTTTAAGCATTTGTATCTTTTAATTACTATTAGATGGACCATTTGTTCGGGGGTGTGTGTGTGTGTGTGTTTGGTTGATATTAGTTTTTGGTTATATTAAATGTCTGTGAAATTACTGCATGTGACATAAGTATGGACAGGTACAGTTCTCTCTTTTTACTTATGATGGGCTTCAGAATGATAAGTATGTGTTATCTTGTAACCAGCACTGTGTCTT
Organism: Neoceratodus forsteri; assembly: GCA_016271365.2. Taxonomy (NCBI): domain Eukaryota; kingdom Metazoa; phylum Chordata; order Ceratodontiformes; family Ceratodontidae; genus Neoceratodus; species Neoceratodus forsteri. The sequence continues at coordinate 18,474,115 of JADMNL010000039.1, read as the reverse complement.
TACTGAGATATTTCTGTGCTCTGTATTGGATTGTATCTGTCTGGTGTTACAATTTTGTTTCAGTGAAGACGATGATACCAAAAAAAACAAAAATTGCAATGACATTTCTCTCAAGGTATTTCCATTAATAATAATTCAGGCTTACAAAAAAAGGAAACAGTCTTTATGCACATTTGTTTAAAAACAAAATTCATACATTCACGGTTTAGAGAACAGGAGATAATTACTGAAGACCCTCATGAGATATCCTAAAGCTGCCTTCTTTCCAGTAGTTTGGTCTCTAAAGAAGATGTAAAGTTTTTAGTTTTGCTGTGGTTGGCAGAATTTTTTAAGATTCTTTTTTGAGGTGTGGCCCTGGAATCCTTAAAGTCCTGCTCCTTATGGAAGGAAAAACCGGAGTAAAACCAATTAATCTGAGACTCTCCATCACAACGCCATCAAAAAAATCTCATGGAACATAAGTCAGTCTCCTTCTCTCATGTATATTTGGATTGTGCTGGTTAATTAAACGTATACGATTCTTTAAGAATATCATCGAATACCCATGCACACTGTACTTATTGAAAGGGCTGATTCTGAAATCATATTAAAAAAGGCAAAAATGAAAAAATAATATTGCACAAGTGCTGGTATCCATTTGGTAATGTTTTTTTTTACAAAATAGTTCTTTTGGACCCAGAATAGCAGCTGGTATGTCAGCAGTCTTCTGTCTTTCTCTGCAGTAATATCAGGACTGGATGCAGCCTCTCTTTGATGGTCGTCTCCTTAGTTTGTTGGAAGTCGGGCTCACATCCCCTGCAGACACATTAAAACAAAGAGAATATATTGCATCAGGTTTTGTTACTTACAATATTTGCCACATGTTGCTTGCACTGCCCTTGAGGCACAGGTCCTCCTCCCTTCATTCAACTCTTTGTTGATACCCAAGCATCTTACCTACTGTCACAGAACAAGAGAAAATTCACAGCGGGGGCAGGAGGTCTAGGAAAGTTATTCTCTGTCATCTAAGGAGCAGGCACCAAACTTTTTCCCTTGTTTACCTCACTCACCCCAGCCAGCATTAATGTAATGACTGTGGAGACTGACAGACCAGTGTCATGAGACAGGCTGCTATGGGCTCTCCTATGTCACCCTGTTCTTGATTATCATAGCAGCGGAAATTATTTACATTAACTCTCTCTATTGCTGTTATTACGTTAAACACATCCCCTCCTCCAGTCTTCATCTGTGACAGAAGAACAGGGGAGCAGTGATAAAGCCCAAATTAGGTGTGGGATAGCCTTTTATTTTTCATCCAGGTTTTTTACCCACCTGATGTCTGTGTGGCTCTGCACTGGTTTCCATGCAGCTTAGTCACCGTTATGAGGCTATCTCCCAGTCTGGTCACTAGCATCGGTGTGGAACCTGATACTACCGGGTGCATGACCTTCATGGACATGACAGCCATAGTTTTTTTCTCTCTGGATTTCTTCTTGAACTAACCACCTGCCTCACCATGGTGCCACCAAGTTCCACGTGGCTGTTCCTTTTTTTTGTTCTGCAGTTAATTTTATTGTTTCAAAACCAATATAATTGATAGTATTAGAACAATGGTATGACAGTACTAGTAATTCATTCAGTACAGGCAATGCAGCAGCAGATCATAACGGTATGCAGAAAAGTATTACAAATTACAGAAATATTAACAAATGCTTGCAATGTGTAGACTATCCTCAGAGTACACACACTCAGTCTGGATCAGGATGGGTAAGCCAAGAGAAGCATAGCCTCAAACATTCGTGCTCTCCTTATCACGAGGTTGTATGCATGATCCACGTGTGCTCCTATGAGCTAATTCAGGAGAGAAGGGAGACAGGAATGGGAAGTCTGGTTGTGGGGAGGGGGGTACAGTATAGTTGGGTAGATACAGTACATACGGGTACCACTCCAGAGGCCCCTGCCACACAGATACTGCTTTACAGTGGGTGGGGAACTTAAGGAGGGAGAAGGACCTGTTATGATTGTTATGGGAGTGGGCATGGGAAAAAAGGAGGGGAGCCTTCCGGAGTTATGATTGCCAGGTGACTTGCCCTGTAGTCATGGTGGGGTCAAGAGAGAGGAACCGGATCTCTTCACGCTGGTCTGACTGAGTCTTTACCATGACTTAGGCTCTGATTGGGGTCTGAGGGTATTGTGGCATCGGAGAAGGATGCCAGATTTTGCCATGCAGTGGTGTGGTACCCTTAGCATTGTGAGATATCCTAGATATTTATTTATTTGAATTTTGGTAACCGGGTGAGCCTGCTGAGACAGAATGTTCCTTTTTCAGGGGCGACCCAGGGGAGGGTATAAAGGGAGGTACAGAAATACAATGGTGACAGCATAATGTAAGTGTATAATAACTCTTTTACAATAGTTCACACTATGAAAATAAAACAGAGTGTAAATTAAGTTGCAAATCACTTAACCAGACAAATTCTGGCCAGAGCCAATAGGGCTGCAGGAGAGGAATCTGGGTTTAAAATATTAAAAATGATTTTTTATAATATTTTTATACCAAATTTTCAACTCAACCTACTGCATAAAGAAGGGCAGAGAAAATGTTTAACTCCTGGCCTAAAGGTGATGCTGTGCATGGACTGCAAAATCAGATTTTGGGCTGCAAACACACATATTGGGCAGGAGTTGAAAAATGACAGCTGTTACATTCATGAGTCACTGTTTCAAAATGGCTATGTTGAAATGTTGTCGTAAAAATACTGAATATTGCAAAAGTTATGAGCCTGCATTTGCAAAATTCAACATATCCTCGTAAATTAATAGGTCAACATAGAGAATCATAGAATACAAGAATGCACAAAGTATAATACCACCCCATATTACATTTATTCAAAGCCATGGAATGCATTGCTAGTCTTTTTTTGGCATTGAAAAATTTACTTGGTTCATGAGGAGGAACTTTGGAAACAGCTTGACTTAATCAAGCCCTAAATATTATGATATCAGGGCAGAAAGTGTGTCAGGGTGCATTCAGATGAAAGTGAGGATGGGGTAAAGAAAATGTATTGTGGTACTGTACTCTATAAAGACCCTGCTGAAAGAACGCAGCATGGAGCTTGGCATAGATGCTAAATTCTTTGGTGCAGTCTTATAGTGCAGCAAGTTGGTGCCAGTGTTCTTTTTTGAGTGGGGGATTGTGAAAAATGTCAGATAGTTGTCAGTTCCAACCCACCTTTTTTCTTCTTTGATGACAAAATCACTGCATTAAGAAAATGGGCTATGTAGATCTTTATGATCCATCATATTTTCAATAACCTCAACTTTTTACAGCCTGTGGGTCACTGTCCCACATAGGAAAAGTGACCTTCTCACTCCTCTCTGAGTGCAAACCAAGCCCCATTTTTGTGTTGACAAATCCCCCCACCAGTATCTGCCACTTACTTAGTGGCAGTGAATTTATGTAGCATTTTTTAGTTCTGCCTATTTATGCAGTCCCATACAGTAAAATGCAAACTGACACCCTTTGTAAGCTTCCCTCTATCAGTTTCTTCATATTTCCTCCAGTGTTTACATTTACCGCAGCAGTAAAGAGAATGTGTTCAGAACTAAAAAGAAAAAGAAATTTGCTGGTGGGCTTTCTGTTTGGATACCTTTGTTAAGGGGAAGCTGCATTTCAAAATAGGAATACCTGGAGGGGTCTAACAGATAATATCCACATTTATATTTACTAGTAGTTATTACTGTCCTCTCCATGTGGAACAAAGCAAAAATGGATCTGGAGCGGCAGAACCAGTAATATGGTGCTCAGCAATGAAAAAAATGAAAAAAACAAAAGGATTAGGAGTACCCACATATGCAGAAAGCACTAGGGTCACAGAAATATTCAGAGTTCTTCGTTTAAGTAATGTGCATAGTGCACCCACACATAGTGAGCATAGAAAAAGTGACGACTGATTCACTCTGAAAGTAATGATTCTCCCAGCCCCTGCAGGCATCATCAGGGTGAATCACTCTGATGACACCTGGCAGGAGTCAGGAGAAATGATAGTTGCAGAAAGGCTCAACCGTTACTTTTTTATGCTCACTATGTATGGTTGCACTATGCACTTTAGTTAAATAAAGGACTTTGAATAATATTTTTGTGGTCCTGGTGCTTTCTACATATGTGGGTGCGCCTCATCCTTTTGCTTGTCCCTGTGGAACAGCAGACTGAGACGGGACATGAGCTCAGTCTTCCCAATCTCAGGGATATTGACAGGACTGAACATATGGATATGTTCTCCAGCAGGACACAGGGACATGCTCTGAAGGTAACAGATGTCAAGTTTAGGGGTAACATTAGGAAGCATATTTTGTTCCAGAAGGTGGTGGCCTTCTAAAATGACCTGCCAATAGACATGAAGACAGTTGAGTGGTCCCCAGTGTTACCCATCCATTAGCCTTTGCCGACATTGAGCCAATACAGCTGTGGGGAGCTTTTAGGAGCGGCAAGAGCGGTAAAAAGAATATGCCATGCTCTTGCCACACCAGATTCAGATGTAACTGATACTGCTGTGATTACAGAACTGCACATGACTGATACTCTCACATGTGCAGTTTGCTCTAGAGTCAGTCATATCATGGCAGCACTGACATAACTACATGTGGGCGATGCTTACATATGCGTTATATAAATCAGCACCGCCATGTTGCACACAGCAGCCAATAGTATTTCAGCAAATCTGTCCTGTGTCAGTACATTGCACACAGATGTAAACACGGGTAAAAGTAAGACCCCACTGAAAATGAGATACTGCATCTCAGTCAGGCTAAGCTGTATCAGTAGATTATAAAAATGGGCAAAATTAGGATCCCTTAAAAATGAGATGCTACATTTCAACAAACCCAACCTGTGTCAGTACTATGCCAGAATGGGTAAAAGTATGAGCCCACTGAATATGACATACTGCATCTCAGCCAGGCTATCTTACATCAGTGCATTGTAACAGGGCTAAAAAGCACATAATCCAGCCTTAACATTTGTTATAGCAATTTTAATGACCGGCATAATGAAGTTAGTTGTGTGCATGTATTGATTTGAGCATACAGGAAAATGTACAGGAGTTTTGTCCCAGTTTTACATGGAAAACACAAGGAAAGTGAGGTTGCCCTACAGGGAAATGCTTTGTTCAGTCTGGGAACACTGCAGTTGACACCCCTATGATTCCTTTGTAATCCCCTATGATGTCCCTTGCAACGTCTGAAACACCCTAAAACATTAGCTGCCTAGCATTTACCCTTCCTACAAATATAAAACCATAAGAGTTACAATGCCACTAATTAGGTCCCTGAAAGGGTTAACATGCATCAACTCTTCAGAGAAAATACTGTAAACCATTGCTACACACATATACACATTGGGAGACATGGCCAAGAATGTAATTTGGGACTGCTCTGCAGTTAGATGCTGTATCCTCTGTTGGAACTCAAACATGGGTAAAAGTAAGACCCCACTGAAAATGAGAAACTGCATCTTGGCCAGGCTAACCTGTACCAATACATTGTAGAAATGGTTAAAATTAGGATCCCTCTGAAAATGACAGCCTGAATCTCATAAATGCCATCCTGTGTCAGTACATTGCCAAAATGGATAAAAGTATGACCCCACTGAACATGACATACTGCATCTCAGCCAGGCTATCCGGCTGTGCTATTGCAACAACGCTGTAACACCATAAGAGGTTCTGGAGATATAAGAACATTGGGAACAAAGCTTGAGAGAGTCCAGCATTTTTACATGGAAAATACAGGGAAATGCTTTGTCAGTCTGGGAGCACTGCATTTGACACCGCTATGATTCTTTGTAATTCCCTAGGATGCCACTTGCAACCTCAGAAAATGCCTAAAACATTAGCTGCCTAGCATTTATTTACCCTTCCTACAAGTATAAAACTATGAGAGGTCCTGAAAAGGTCAATATAAATCAACTCTTCAATTCCTTTGTGTAAATATTGCAAAGATTGGTGTGAATGATGATGTATTAGGATTCGTGTACATATATCTCATTCCTACTAGTTACCTTTCCCAGGGAAAGGGGGGGGCTGGGGGATTTTACTCCTATGAGTTTTTATATAGATTCCTTAGACTGGTTCTGTACATGTTTGTTATACATTGACACTGTACTAAAATCTGTACATATCAGGCTCATGGTCTCATTTTCTTGGGGGTTCTTGACAAGTAGTTCTGTTTTTTTATTCGACACTTATACTTACAATTGATATTACCATGTATTAAATGCTGTTACAACACTGAAGGCTTTAAAAGTTTATGTAGTGCATTAACTGATTGAGAGTATAGTTGAGAAAATGTCTCAAGCTAAGTTCTATATTATATTTTGTGTGAAACAGTTGCTCACTTTGAGTAAACTTCACTTTAAACCCTCTGTATGCCATATGTGTATGTGTGTGTATATGTTTGTGTGTGTGTGTGTGTGTATATATATATATATATATATATATATATATGTGTGTGTGTGCGTGTGTGTGTGTTTGTAGGTATATATATATATATATATATATATATATGTATCTGTGTGTATATATATATATATATGTGTGGGTGTGGGTGTGTGTATATGTGTGTGTGTATATATATATATATATATATACTGTATATATATACAGAAGAAAATACAAATCACACATGCCCACACAAATGCAAAGCATCATGGGCTGCATATGCAAATCACCACAGAATGTTATGCTGGTCAACTTGTCCAAAGTTGGACCAGCATAACATTCTGTATTGATTACATATGCATATAATGATACATTTGCAAAAATAGAGCATGTGTGATTATTTTCAAACTTGGCTTCAGCCAAATGCCCTTTGGGGTAACCCTTGCCTCAGTGTTTGCGCACAGAGGTTCTTTGTCATATATATACACACACACATATATAGATAGATGTATATGTATGTGTATATGTGTGTATGTATGTGTATGTATATATACTGTATATGTGTGTGTGTGTAAATATATATTTATAAAATGGGTTGGTAAAATCATAGAAATTTCACTAACATGATTGGACAGAATGCATCACATGACCATGTATTATTTCCCAACGACCGCACACCTCCCATTACGACATGCGCCTAAACTACTTTCTAGCCCACTGAACCCTCTCACCAGCAGTGAGATCACTCCACACCTGGCACACACAGGCTGCCACACAAACACACACAGGCTGGCACCCACAGCAGTAACTAAAATGTGCTGTATATAGCTGCCCCCACACAGCTCTAACTAAAGTCTGTATAGCTGCCCCACACTAGGTACAATTATCTGGTTGATCCTGCCATAATTGTTAAACAAAAAATCATTAAAAAAAAAAATTATCTAGTTGATCCTGCTATTTTCATGCTGTATCATGGTGGAATCACTTTTACTTTTCTAGCTCTAGTATGCACTGACCGAGCAAAGTTAAAAATGGCAATGAAATTGCTGGCAGACGTTTAAAACAAATCATGTTGTCTCCCAAAAACACATGTAATCTCTCTTTTTATGTTACTGTTGTTCTTTTTTTTAAAGAAGCCTGTAAATGTAAAGGGGGCTAAACAAGTGAGTCGTCTGTCTCTGTATTGTAGCATGACTGAGTGGTTTTATTGCCAGTTCAGGACGTGCTGGCAGAGCTTGAAAAGAAGGTATTTTACTTTTAGACACTGCGTAAACTCCTTTTTATTTTAAGGTTCCTCATATTTCTACAAAATGAAGCCACCGACTGTAGAAAGCAGACAGCGAGCGAGTCGCTGGCTTCAGAAGGGTAGACGGAAGCGTGAGCGAGAGTTGTTGCTATAGCAACTCTCGCTCACGCTTCCGTCACCCCCTTCTGAAGCTGCTGACTCGCTCCCTGTCTGCTCTCTATAGTTGGTGGCTTCCTTCTGCAGAAATATCAGGAACCTTAAAATAAAAAGGACTTTACACAGTGTCTGGGAGTAAAATACCTTCTTTTCAAGCTCTGCCAGCACGTCCTGAACTGGCAATAAAACCACTCGGTCACGCTACAATACAGAGACGGATGACTCACTCGCACAGCCCCCCCATTACAGTTGGAAGCTTCATTCAAAAAATGAAGTAACATAAAAATTGGGGATTACATAGTTTTTAGACATAAAATTCCATGTGTTTGAACCTCTCCCATCAGGTCTTTAACACAGTTTACACTGCTTGATGACACTACAGTACAGAAATAAAACTGAAAGGGATTAGAGTGTAACACACTCTGACAATAGCAGGATCAACCAGATAAATACCACCTTTAACTTTAAACCCATCACAATTATGGCAGGATCAGCCAGATAACCTACTGTAAATTAAACATTTATCTCTGCCAGACAGGGACTACTTTCTGTACCTCCTCCCTCTGCCCAAATATTTTTGGCCATTTTATAAGATAGATAACCCACACATAGGTGTGCAGTCGCACTCTGATATACGCACGCCTTGGCTGGTTGATGCACTCGGCCTGCGGCCATCGTGCCTGCATGCACACCAAGGCGTGCATATAGGCGAGCGACCACACCTAAATGAGTTATCTACTCATATCACACACACATACATATATATATATATATATATATATATATATATATATATATATATATATATATAGATATAGATACATGTATAATTTTATTTTAATTTCAACTTGCAGTTAGGCCTCATTTCAACATTTTGCCTTTCATTGACTGTGCTCTTTAAAACACAAGGGGTGGGATATTCACCAATGCACCGTGGCTACGATATTCAAGGGGTAGGTTGCACTGCTTGACTCATGATCTGCAGGAAGCGCCTAGTAATATATCGGCGCAAGTGCGGGGCATGCTCCATGCATGTGCGGCACATCCTGACATTCAGCCCAGGATGTGCAGCGCATATGCCGACACATACCCACCTTGTGCTGCCTGGGGAAGCAAAAGATGTGCCTGGCAAAACCAGGAGCAAGTCCTGGCCACCCACAGGTGAGCTGCCATATTGCAAGGCGCAACATGGCAGCCGCCTGCTGTGGGTGGCCACCCGACCACCCAGGACACAGTCCACGTGCTCCCTACCTAGGGGGCATCATGTCCCCCCTTGTCTGATCGCAGGCATGTGTAAATGTAATCCCTGGTGGTCCAGTGGACCGCTATCCATTGCCCGATCGTGGGCATATGTTGAAATAATCCCTGGTGGTCCAGTGGACCAATCCCCAATGCCCGATTGTGGGCATATGTTTGATCCATCCCTGCTGATCACGGGCGTAGGTTACAACTCCCTGGTGGTCCAGTGGAACCTCCCCCAAGTGTCCGATCGTGGGTGGAATGAACAACAGACACCCTGGTGGTCCAGTGGTACTCTCCTTCCCACCCGCCCACTGAATCCCCCATCACCCTGCACCCCCCCCGTCAGCGGCAGGCGGCAGCACCCCGCCAGCAAGCCATCTGGCCACCCGCCGACTGACAGTGTACAGTAGGGCTGTGCGCCTATTGGTCCACTGTGTGGGCCAATGGTGACTGACATACTATACACAGTCCCGACTGTGAATGGCATTCTATTCACATTCCAGGACTGTGTAGTACAGCATGGTCTGCAAGTATGTCTGGCTGAATTTTAGATCCCGAACTGAAAAGCATAGTCACAGTTTTATGTTTGTTAAGAACAAGCTCAGCGGGGTCCTCCCTCCAGATTTTTTCTTGGACTTACCTGTGTCTAATCTAGTATCGCAAAGCACCCCTAGTGACCAACCACAATTTTATTTCAAGAAAATCAAAGTGCACGAAGCCTACAAATACATAAAAAAGGCCTGCTCTAAATCCAGAACAAGTAGTGACACCATAGATCTAAAAATCTTGTCTCTCACCTTGGACGAAGTGATCCACCCTCTTACAAAATTCTTAATCTGTTCCTTTGCCAAAGTCAATTTCCCAACAAATGAAGTCTGCTATAATTACGCCCAGTGCACAAAGGGGGTGACAAATCCACAACAGGGAACTATCGACCTATATCAATACTCCCACCCCTCTCCAAAGCACTTGAACGCATCGTGGCAGACCAACTCTCAGACTACCTGGACAAGTACAATCTACTCTGTAAACAACAGCATGGTTTTAGGAAAGGACATAGTACGACAACAGCCTTACTTGACTTCTCTGGAGAAGTCCACTCAGCCCTGGATAAAGGCTATCTAACCGGTGCAGTCTTTATTGACCTCACAAAAGCTTTCGATACAGTCCATCGTGGCCTACTTATCTCTTTATTGACCAGCCTTGGCCTGGCTGAAGGACCTAGTGCTTGGGTAAAAAGTTACCTGTCAAATTAGTCACAGGCTGTAAAAATCTCTGCTGTACTCTCTGACTCTAAACCTGTCCTCTCAGGTGTACCGCAGGGATCAATCCTAGGCCCGCTCCTCTTTAGCCTGTTCCTCAACTCTCTCCCAGAATTCTGCCCAGAAAAATTAATCTTATATGCTGATGATGCTGTAATTCTCTCTTCTCACAAAGAGCCAAACTCCCTACGCCAGAGCTTACAACTTGCTTTCTCTAGTGTTGAAAAGTGGTTCCGGGATAGTAAGTTTGTGCTTAACCACAATAAAACAAAAGCCATGCTTTTTACCAATCGCCAAAACAAAAATAGAAACACTCCACTCACCATTAAAACCTCCGCTGGAAATACACTGGACCAAGTAAATACCTTCAAAGACCTTGGTATCACGTTTGACCAAGGTCTTACCATTGCGACCCACATAGATAACATGGTGAAAACAGTGAACCAACGTCTAGGAATACTATTTCAAAACTGCCAATTCCTAAACCAAGCTGCACTGAGGATTGCTATGCAAAGTTCCATAATCTCAATCATAGACTACGGCCTAATTATCTATGGCTCAGCTACTACCATAGCACTAAGGCGTATCTCAGTCGCTCTAAATAAGGCTTGCCGGCTCCTCACGGAGGCACAGAGACTGCCACACATGTGTGAGCTTTACTATGAAACAGGCTGGTTGCAACTATCAAATCACCTTGTGTATCTCACCTGCATAATGGCAAAAAAATCTGTCATGGGGCTGACTCCACTGTGTATCCAAAACCTACTCTGCCTGAATCATGGCATGTGTCCCACCACCAGATCTGAACACCAACCTTTTCTGGTTCCCAGATGCCGGACCGCACAGGGACAAAGAAAGTTCGCATACAGGGCCCCGACTTGGTACAATGCTCTAAGCCCACCTACTCTATCCTCCACCTCTCTTGGAGCTTTCAAAACCATGCTCTATACCCACCATTCTACCACTAGCAACTGTGATTGCATTTGATAAAAGCCTAATTCCTCCTCTGACCATCCCCAAATCTTGGCCTATCCTCCTTGGCTAAAGAACTCACAAGTACCACCAACTACTCCTGTCTGCCTCCTAACACACTCTTCAACTTCCCCTCCTTTCCCCTCTCTCTTACTCTACTGCCCACTACTTTCCCTACTTTTCACCTTCCTGAATGCCTCCAATTATCTCCCTCTCCTTGGAAGGTAGTTTTGTTTCTTGAATTGTTATTGCCTTGAAACTGTTAAAGGATATTTATTATGTAACTTTTCTTTCTGATAATACTTGTAATGTGTTTTGTTTGTTTGCTGTTCTATGTGACGTGGAGCCTTTGTAAAAGAGACCTGGCTCAAAGGTATTAATTCCTAGACCAATAAACTGCAATAGCCAGAGCTGAAAGGTACAGAAGTTATGACTGAGATTCTGGCTAATGTCCAAAAGGTTCGGAGAGGAAGAGTAAAGAACCAGATTGTCTGCATATAACAGGGCTGAGCAAGGAGCAGTGAATGGTGGGAGATCATTTATGAAGATAGTGAACAGGAGTGGGCCAAGAATCGAACCTTGGGGCACTCTGATCCAGGTAGGAGTGAGGGAGGACTTGGCACCTCCGATCTGGACAAATTGCTGATGTTCTGAAAGATAATTTTGGAACCAGGCAGTAGTAGAGGTGGAGAAACCAAGAAATGACAACTTTGATAGGAGCAACGGGTGGTCAACTAAATCAAATGCTTACAGGAAGATCTGGAAAAGCTGGGGAAGTAGTCCAGGATCTGGCAGCTTGGCTTCAATGGCAAGAAATGCAAAGTTATGCATATTGGAGCCAAGAATCCCAGAACAGAGTACTACCTGGGTGGAGTCCGAGTATCTACATCAGAGGAGGAGAAGAACCTGGGAGTGATGCTCACTAGTGACCTGAAGCACTCCACACAGTGCAAGAAAGCAGCAGGAAAGGCAAACAAGATGCTGGGATGCATATCTATGGGATCAGTAGTGAGAGAGAGAGAGAGAGAGACAGAGAGAGAGAGAGAGAGAGAGAGATATTATACTGCCCTTGTACAGGTTCCTGTTAAGGCTGCATCTAGAGTATGGAGTTCAGTACTTGTGCCCACGTCTCAAAAAGGACATTAACCTGCTGAAGAAGGTCCAGAGGAGGGCTACAAAAATAATAGCAGATGAGCAGGGTAAGGCATGCGAGGAGAAATTGAGGGCACCGAACATGTACTCTCTGGAAGACAGGAGGGGGGGAGACATGATTGGCACCTTCAAATACTTGAAAGGAATAAAAAAGGTTGATAAGGAGAGTCTCTTTAAGCTGAGTAGCAACCATAACACGAGGGGGCACAGTCTTAAGTTGGAGGGTGGGAGGTTTAGGAGGGAGGTCAGGAACCACTTCTTCACACAGAGGGTGGTAGAGACTTGGAATGCGCTGCTGGAAGAGGTCATCTCATTGAAGACAGTGGACAGCTTTCAGAGAGGCTGGGATAGGCATGGGGGAAGGTAAGGATCATGGTAGAGAGGAGGGGGGAGGGAGGGCAGGGATATTAGCTTAAGCTGTGGACCCTGCAGTACAAGCAGACTTGATAGACCAAATGGCCTTCTTCTGCTGGCTTCTTCACTTGTTCATATATACAGTGGCATTGGAGGTCTCTTCGTTGTAATTTTATTTGGTAAATATAAGTTTATTATGTCAATTTGTGCAGACAATTGTTCACAATAAAGTTAACAGTCTAATCACAGTGTTGGGTCTTCATTTCACAGTCATGCTTCCATGTCAGTCAGTAACTGTTCTTTTGTCTATGTCTACCTACTCTACCCCTCCCTCTATGCTACTGCAGCCCCACTGCCTATCTCTCTACCGCTTGTTGACATAGACCTGTATCCTGTCCACCATCCCACCCCCTTGTAAACATAGACCTGTATCCCGTCCACCATCCCCATCCCTCCCCCGCTCTTGCCCCCCCCCTCCACTGCCCATGCTTCCCTAGACCAGTCCTCTCCCATGGCCCCTTTCCCACCTCCTGTCCTTTTTCCTGATCCCTGACATTCCCTCCCCATTCCTTTTTCTCCCCCTCGCTCTCAAACAACAAGGCCACTGTTGGCTGCTCTATGTTCACCTATTTTATACTTATTCCAAAATGTATTTTTATTGTCTGCCCTTTAGTGCCTGTCAAAACATTGTACCCTTGTTACTGTAACACTCTGGTGCTAATTGTTGTATTATATTGTATAATGTCATATTTTACTGTATTTTTCTTTCAACGTGGAACCTCTGTAAAACAGCCTCAGGCTCAAAGATATTGTAATCCAAAAACAAACAAATAAATAAATGTCTGGGAGCCCTCTGTTGGACAGAGTTTGGGGGGTGGCTAGGCATAGTAGATCAATGTTCAAACAATGGCTGTATACATGGTGAAGTGATTATGAGATTTTATTGAAAAATGAAGAAAACAAATCCTAAGCTGTGTAGTGATGACATGGTGGGGGTGGGGGTGAGAGAACCAGTCCAGAGCTGCAGTGCTAGCATACGAGGAAAGAATCAGAGCTGTACTTTTATCACATGAGGAAAGAATTATGACTATTATGTTTATTAAATATTTGCATCGGGGCAAGTGGTAGGGCTGCTGAGATCCATGCCAGTCACCCAGATAGAGGAGTGGGTAGAGAGGATTCATAGAATAAAACTGGGGTCCTTAGTCATGGCATATAAAATGCAGCTAGTCCATCTGCATGAACAAAGTTCCTCCGTATTATTAAGGCAGTGATTTTTTTTTTCTATTTGGCAAATTTGATTAACTGTGCTCTTCTACATAACGATATTAAGGGAATTCTAGGATAGCCACAGTCAAGTGATTTTTATGTTTGCTTGCACGCATGTGCAAGAAACATAGTGCCATCATCGGAGATTTCGGAGGTGTGTCACCGCCTCCTCCAATTCAGGCAGCGAGCTGGCAGGCACGGCCCCTGTAAGCCAATGCATTTTGGAGCTGTCTATGACACACTCCAAAATGCAGTGGCATACAGTTGAAAGGGGGAGCTACGCTTGAGTGAGCAGCGGGCAGAAGCTGCTTTCGCAGCGCAGCTCCCAACGCAAGCGTGCCGCCCCGCCGCGGCGTGTAGCCGACGGGTGCCCAATCCCGTCGGCTGTGCTGCATCGTCTCCCCCTTCCCAGTATTTGGTGCCATGCTGGGACCCACCCAGCGTGGCAATCAATAATTTTGCCGACCGGGTGCCCAATCACCCATCGGCTGAACACCCAAAGTTCTTGTGCCACGCTGGGAGCCCACCCCAGCGTGGCAATCGTCCCGCAACATCTTTTTTTTTTACCTGTAAAACAAAACTGTCCCACGGCGTCTCCTGAACCCCCTCCACAACCTGCACCCACCCACTGCGCACCCAGCCTCCACGCCCCCCTCACCCCATGCTTACCTCCGGACTCCGGTCGCGACGATCTTGGGTGGACCGGGAACCGTCTGCACTCTTCAAAGGCGACGCGAATGAAATGCCGGTGGCTGTATAATGGGCTAGATAGGAGGTTCAACTTTATGCATATCTCCAGGCATTTTGGGAATTTTGTACCAAATTTCAACATGGGGTTTTGGGACCGCTTCTCATGAATGATGTCACTGTCATGGCCGTTATTCAGAGCTCGAAGGGTGATTTCGCGCAGTGACTGTGCGGTGACTGAAATCACCCTTCGGGACCAAATACTGCCATGACAGTGACATCATTCATGAGAGGGGGCCTAAACCCCATATGTTGAAAATGGTGCCAAAATTCCAAAAATGACTGTTTGATGGCGTGCGTTGCGCAGTTCCCACGGGCTCGTTAGTTCACGAAATTTCAATATTTTCACTCCAGATTTTCAACATTGCCATTTCACCACACCGTCTTATGAGTAGTACAGCTGTCATTTTTCACATCTCACCCAAAATGTGTTTCCGCCCTTGTAGCGCAGAATGGCGCAGTCGGTGTGCGAAATCAATGTACGGGACAAATTAAGAAAATCACAGTGACACTGTTCATGAGAAGAGGTCTTGAAATGGCTATGTTGAAAATTTGGTGAAAAAATTCCTAAAAATGACTGTTTTACGAGCGTGCGTTGCGCAGTTCCTACGCACGCTCATAGGTTTGCGAATTTTCAATATTTCCACTCCAGATTTTCAACATTGCCATTTTCCACACCTTCTTATGAGTAGTACAGCTGTCATTTTCACATCTCACCCAAAGCGTGTTTCCGCCCATGTAGCGCACAATGGCGCAGTCGTGTGCACTCACTGTATGGAAAACATTAAGGAAATCACAGTGTAACTGTTCATGAGCAGAGATCTTAAAATGGCAATGTTGAAAATTTGGTGACAGAAGTCCTAAAAATGACTGTTTTACGAGTGTACGTTGCACAGTTCCCACGCAAGCTCGTGGGTTTGCGAATTTTCAATATTTCCACTCCAGATTTCCAACATTGCCATTTTTCCACACCTCCTTATGAGCAGTACAGCTGTCATTTTTCACATCCTGCCCAAAATGTGTTTCATACATGTAAGCGCACAGTATAGGCATGAGTCGGTGTCAAAGCTCAATGTATGGGACACATTAACAAAACCACAGTGACACTGTTCATGAGCAGAGGTCTTAAAATGGCTATGTTGAAAACTTGGTGGAAAAATGCCTAGAAATGACTTTTTACGAGCGCGCTGTACAGTTCCTATGCATGCTCGTAAGTTTGCAAATTTAATATTTCACTCTAGATTTTCAACATGTCCATTTTATTAAACTTCCTTATGAACAGTACAGCTGCAATTTTCATATGTCACCCAAAATGTGTTATCGCACATGTAGCGCACAATGGTGCTGTTGGTGTGCTGAAAGCAATGTTTAGGACAGATTGAGAAAATCACAGTTACACTGTTCATGAGCAGAGGTCTTAAAATGGCTATGTTGAATATTGGTGACAAAGTCCATAAAATGACTGTGTTACAGTGAGCATTGTGCAGTTTCCACGCATCCTCGTTAGTTCATGACTTTGTAATATTTTCAGTCCAGATTTTCACTAGTGGCATTTTCAACACTTCCTTATGAACAGTACAGCTGCCATTTTTCACAACATGGCCGAAGTGTGTTTTCACACTTTCAGTGCAGAGATGCGTGGTCGCTGTCGGAAATCATTGTTCGGCACAGATAAAGAAAATCACAGTGACACTGTTCATGATTGGAGGCACCAAAATGCCTGAGTTGACAATCTGCTATAAAATATCCCCAACCTACTTATATAACTGGTGTGCGTTGCACAGTTTCTATGTACGCTCGTGACTTCACCATTTTTTTTAAATATTTTGACTACACATTTGCAACATAGCCATTTTTACACCTCCCCATGACAGAGTACAGCTGTCATTTTTTACAGCCTGTTCGGAATATTTTTGCACCTGTGGTGCTAAATCCCGTAGTCACTGTGCATAAGCAGCTTTCGGCTACCAAACTGATATTCCCCCTGTTCATGAGGTGGGGTCACAGAACAAACATGTTGAAAATTTGGAGTTAAAATACCAACGAATGCCTGAGGTATTAGGCTTTTCAACTAAATCGCCCAACCCTATAGAGAATGACAGGAATCAGGGGTGTGACTTGGGATTCTTGCCTGTGATGCTCATACCATTCCACACCCTGCAGTCACTGAGCAGCATCGGGTATGCCTTGGACTCTTATTTAAAACTTCACCCCATTCTCTATATTGCACCCATCTCACCGTATTTCCTATTGAAGTGGGGTCGCTGCAGAACCCAAAGACCCCAAGGAACACGTGACACTTGTCAGTCTCTGCAGAGTGGGGTGTGGTGAAATGGCGTGGCCGTTATGCCTGACGACCCAAATGCACACCCCAATGCCTGTCACTCTCTGCAGGGTGGTGGTGGGGTTGGCTTCAGTTCAATACTTCACTGCCATTCCTATTACGCAGCTCTGTAACTTCTACACTACCACTGCCAATGCCAGTAAGCAAACATTCGGCATTGACAAATGCTTGTTTTATTTGCTACACTTATGAGGCTCCCTAGTATATAATGAGACAGCAGGTCATGTGGACCCTTGGGGCATTGTAGCAGGAGGAACACATCCGCCATGAGCATGACTGACTTGCCAAAAAGGTCCCTAGTTCAAGTTCCAGGTCCTGTAAAAAGGGAAGCAGGATGGGGTGGGACCAAACTACAAGGGTGAGATGTGCTGCAAGTTCCCCACATTGCCTCCAGTATGAAGCATCATGTGTTGTCATGTAATGTGCTATAACTACTGGTGTCCTGAAGTACTTTATCTGGTGCTTCCATGCATATTCCTTGCATTGGTGGGAGCTTTTTATCTTTAAGGTTAGTTGGTACAGCTTGTGCCATTCAAGCTCTGGGGTTGCTTTGTCTAGCTCCTTTTCCCAGGTCAAACTATATGTAGAGGGGTGAAGCCTGAGTGGTCCATTAGGGACTTGTACAGAATGAGATACCATATGATCCATTCCTCCTGTCTGAGTGACTGTTATAAAGCATTTCACTTTATGGAGGGTGAGAGTCTGGGTAGCATCCCAATAAAGTGCCTTTGTTGCAGCTCCCTGTAAAAGTCAGCCTGATGAAGCCTGAAAGTCACCTGCAGTTCAGTGAAAGATTTCAGTGTAGCCCCAGACATGAGCTGGTATAAGTAGTGAAGGGAATGGCGTTCCAGTTGCAGAATGCAGGGTCTGTCCTGGTAGGAAAAAGGTGTTGCAAAAGGGGATGAGGCAGAAAGAAATGGCGTTAATAGGGGGTCTTGCTTGATCATGTGCCAGATCTCCTCATGGCATCTCAGCCATAGATTAAGTGGGGGAGGCTCCAATCTGGCATATTCTTGATTATACATGGCTTTAATAAATGTCTGGTTCCAAAAAGTCTCTCGTTTAAGCCTTAGCCAAACAGTAGGCATTCTTCCAAGTAAGCATTAATCCCAGACGAAGGAGGCTTGTACTGGGGAATTAATGCACTTTTTTTTTGGAAGGGGGTCCACCCAACCATGTATTAATTCCCTAGTAGAAGCCAACTGCGGAGGGGATTAATGTGCTTGTAACATGACAATAAGTATTTTTCTTCATGTGTGGTACTGTTAAATATACAGAGACTGAACACATTGTCTATGGTTCCACAAAGGTGTTTATTTTGTCTCAAACATTTCTGCTTCACATACAGCGCCCGCGGCAGTATCATGCACCACAACACACTTAGTTACGTACTTGTGTGAATCCTGACTGTTAACATTTCACAGGCCGACTTCACGGAGTAACATGTATTGCTGTTGTTATCGTTACTTTTTTAAAGTTCTGTTCGCTGGAACTCTTCGCTTTTGTCTCGCCGCGGTCAGATACTGCTTCTTCACTCCGATTACTTCCATGTAATCTGCTGCATTGTGGAATATACAGCATTTTCTGCTGTGATAGCTGCTGGTGCAATACCTTGACCTGGTGACACCATGATTAATATTTAGTTAGAGCGAGCATTACCAGTGATTAATCCCCACTCCAACTTTGATAATTTGGTGCATTCTCTCCAATCATGTTCCATTATTTGAGGTCTGTCTTTTTTGTCATGTTACAAGGAGCTGTTGGAGTATGTATCGCAGATAAGTGGTCCAGTAACGGAGCTTCAGGTGAGGCAGTGCAAGGCCTCCTCTGTCTCTGGGGAGGAAGGGGGTCTGCAGTTTAATGCACAGCCTCTGACCTGCCCATATGAACAATGAGATATCCCTATTCCAGTGCCTAAATGTTGAGAGACTGAGATAAAATGGGATATTTTGGAACAGGTGCAGTGCCCATGGCAGAATTACCATTCGGACCACCTAAATTCAATGAGAGAGGCTAAGGGGAAATGTACCCCAATTTGCCAGGTCTCATGAGTGTTAAAAGGGAGGTAGTTTGCTGCATATGCATCCTTGGGCTGCCTAGTGATTTTTGGTATTTTAATTTAGTCAAGTCCCAACAAAAGGGGAAGGCCTGCCTAACATGCTGGGTCAGGGAGAAATTAAAACAGAGTGACTCTGTTTTAGCTGTGTTGAGTTTGTAACCCAAGACCTTTCCAGAGTCTCAGAGGATTATGAAAACTGCTGGTAGAGCAGGCCATCATCCGTATATAGGTGTTAGGCAGAGTTTCATGATGGAGAGACACGACAAAGAGCCAAAGATACGGCAGGAGAAAAAGTTTATTACCAGCCACACAGAAAACGGAGTATACCTGCTGGGAGCCAGGAAGAGATCCACAAACACCATGATGTCCCTCCATTCTGGATTCAGATTCAGCAAAATCATATTTTGCATACATTCTTATACTCATAGATACGAGAAGTGTGTTACTAGGTAAAGGCACTTATTTGCAACTAACAGAAATCTTATTGGTACGTTAATTAGATTGAATGGTAGTCCTCCTGGGTTATAGTTAGGATTGTGGTTTGGTGGATTGTGCAGTGTAAAGAATGCATTTACATAGGGGTCAACCTTAACCTTTTTTTGCACTAGCCAGCAGGGCAAGTTGATTAAAAATTGCACTAGCCCACAGATGTTTGCACTAGCCCTTAATTATAATGGTAAATTTTGATCACTTATACAGGAAACAATGCAAGCAAAGCCAAGAAATACTCTGATTATTGCACATTTATCCTGCTCCCACATTGCTTTCCTTCCAGCTCCCCAGCAGAAAAAAAGACTGCAATGCCATTACAATGAGCCCCCCATTGTTTTGTACCATAGCCTCCTCTCTTCCTCCTTTCTGCCCCCCCAACACCAAACAGACAGAGGATATCACAACAACAAATGTTCAGTCAAGCAGTCCTAGCTCTGTAGCTGACATCATCATGCACCTCACCACACTGTTACCAGCACCCACAGGGTAATGAACAGAGTCAGGCAGAGAAAGACACTCTCAGCACCCACCCTATAGTCAACTAGAGACCTCCACTTTTGAAAGTTTTTGTACAGTCTCAAGTGAGCCAGAAGCACATCTAAGATTTCTTTTGGGTGGGGGCTAGACAAACCTAAGGGGCTTGGGAAATAGAAAACTGACATTTTTATTTGTAAAAGCATTGATTTTAATATGCTGTACCCCAACAATAACAGATTTTTCTTTAACATTGTCCTTTCATCAGCCCAGGGGAAACGGGACATAGGCATAATACTATACTATTTCTATTTCTGTATAGGATGATCTATGCACCCCAGGAAAGCCTATTTCAAGATTTCAAATTATGTGTTTTATCAAGGTTTATTTGTGTACCATATGTGATCCAAAGCTTTGTTTTTAGGCTGAAAGGACAGGCTGAGTGGGGTATGGGTGGAACTGTATGGATGGTGATGGCTGGCATGGTCCATTTAGAAGAGCTGTGGACCCCCCTACACTTGCCAGTAATGGCAGCTATGGATCTATGGATGGTCACTTCAGAGTCTGGTCTGCAGTGGTGTCCAGGGAAAGAACAGATTTAAGAAATTTGGAGGGGCAAGGGAAGTTTTGGTGAGGCTGGGATATAACCCACAACCTGCAGGGCCAATCCTGTATACCTCTTTGCATTTTGTCACTGAAATGTTGGATAAAAACACTCAAAATTTAGTGAAATGAGGGGCACTGGTCGTATTAATATTGGACAAATTGTTAGACATAGACATATTCAGAAAACTGGAACCTAGTAACTTAACAGCACTCTACCCTTGACCACACCCTGGACACTAGCTGAAAGTCTTAACAGTGGAGTAATGACTCACATTGAGTCTTTTGTGGGATCCCTCTCTTGAACTGCCAGATAATTGCAGCTCTTAATGAGCTATTAATCATACCTGGCCATCTGGAACATTGACAGAGATTATCATGAAGACTAGAGAATGCTAAAGTAGAGACAATTTTAACTTCACTAACAGCCATAAAAATATGCACTAGTCAAGAAGGGCTAGTAGAGAGTTAGCTGCACTAGCCCTGGTCAATTTGCACTAGTGTTTGTGCTAGTAAAACAATGTTAAGATCGACCCCTGCATTTACATAGTGACATCAGAGCCTTGTATAGTGTCAGCTGATTGGTGTGAAACCATTTGTGGTTAGTTTTTTTTTTTTTACCTGACAGCCGCACTTGGTAAACAGAGGGGCTAAGTTTGTTCACTATTTTGAAGGGACCAGCCCATTTGCTGGATAGGAAGTGGGCTGATGTACAGTAGTGCAACATCATGACTTTGTCACCCACTTGCCAATCCACTTCTTTGACACCTTTGTCAAACTACATTTTGGACCTTTGTTGGGCATTGCCCAAACTTTTAGCAGCAAAAAGGTGACTATTAGTCAAATTGTCTTGTAACTGTCTCACATAAGTGTCAACTGGCACTCTGTCCATGATATGGGTGTGGATATCCATCCACAAGTGTTCCAGCAGTCTCATTTGCCGTCCAGTCATTACTTCAAAGGGTGTGTACTGGGAGGTTGCTGATGGGGTAGCCCTAATAGCCATTAAAAGTAAGGGCAATAGCGCATCCCAGTTTTTTTGCATTTTACTTGACAAACTTGGATAACATCACTTTAATCTGTCTATTGGCTCTCCCTACTGCACCTGAGGACTGAGGATGGTAAGCTATGTGGAATTTCTGCGTGAGACCCAACATTTGAAGAACCTCTTTCACAACCTGACCAAAGAAACTTGAACCTTTGTTGGAGTCTTTGAAGGTAGGCCCCACCTAGTGAATACTTTGTCCACTAGGATCTTTACAGTAGCTCTGGCAGTATTGGCCTTGCAGGGAAAGGCTTCGACCCATTTGGAAAATAGGCCTGTGATGACCAGTGCATGCTTATTGTTCCTGTTGGTGTTAGGCAGCAGTCCAATAAAATCCATCAGGATTGCATTCCAGGGACCTGACTATCTCTGAGTAGTAGTTTGGCAGTTTTCTTTGCAGGTGTTGGGTTGCTCTGAGCACAGGTGATGCAGTTGTCCAAGTAGTGTTGCACATCTGCTGTTTGACTGGGCCACCATACTGTGGTTTTTGGTCTCTGCAGGGTCTTTTCTACACCTTGATGTCCACCTGTGGGTGTGTCATGCACCTGGTGGGATGAATTCTGACCTAAGCTCTTTGGGGACCACCCATAGTATGATGTCCCCCTGGCTGTACAAAAACAGTTTTTGATCTGGGGAAAAGTGAGAGGCGTTAAGGTATTTCTTTACAAAGTTGTCAGCATAAACTCACAGGAGGTGATGCTAGTGAGTGTATACCCCCCCACCTCTGTCCAAATTACCAGTAATGAGGCACATTATAAACAAAGTCCTGGACATGCTCCAGGGTAAGTTGATCATGGGGGGAGACTTTGATGTTACCCTGTCGACACAGCTATATACATCAAACCCACAAGCCCATAGAACCACAAATGCAGGTCGATACTTAAAAAATACCTTGGAACATCTAGGCATAATAGATATATGGAGGAAAATGTTTCCATCTGCTGTAGGCTATACGTATCATTTGGCCCGTCACCACACTTATTCAAGGCTGGACTACTTCTTTATACATGTGAGCATTTGTCTGATGTTCAATATATCTCAGTAAGCCCTAGATTACTCTCTGACCACCACCCTCTGCTTTTAAAAATTAATTTGGGTAAAGCAAACATTGTGGTGCTTCAACCCATCCCTTCCTCAGGACCCGCAATACAGGGACCAAATCCAAAAAAGAATCCCACAAATCCTCCAGGAAAATGAAAGCTCAAATTCTGAGCCCCATTTTATGGGACATTTTGAAGGCAGTAGTGAGGGGGGAAACAATGGCATATGTGGCTAAGAAGAAAAGCATGATAGAGACAAAATACAACTCTTTGCTCCAACACCTCCAAAATTATCAGCTTCAGTATAGGGAAGGAGATAAAGAATTACAGCAGAAAATAAAGGACACTAAAGCAGAACTACAGAAGATTATGGACCAAAATGTCCGACAAGCATTAACATACCTTAAACAAACAAATCATGAGTGAGGAGCAAGTGGAGTGAGAAATTTGGCATGCAGACTTAGAGTGCAAAAGAAAACTGCCGCTATTCTGAAAATCAAACACTGAGTCTCAAAAGAGATTGTTCATAGACAGAGGCAAATACAGTCTGCTCTTGAAGTATATTACAAAAACCTATACAAGAATACTGCTCCTACAGCAGTGGAAGAAAGAGATAGTTTTCTATCAAGGCTAAATTTACCAAAACTCACTGAGGAACAACAGGCAACCCTGGAGGCACCAATAGGGGCAGAAGAGGTGTTGAGGGTGATCCAAATTTCAAAGATACAAAAATGTCCAGGTCACAGCTGAATGGTATAAGAAATTTAAAGGGCTGCTAATTCCAACCATGCTCTTGGCCTTTAGAGCAGTCATAGAGGGTGATCCCCTCCTCCCCCATGGACGTATGCAGGTATAACCTCCTTACCTAAACCAGAGAAAGCTATAACAGACACTGCATCATACCACCCAATTTCTATCCTAAATGTAGATTACAAAATCTACATGGCAATCTGGGCAGTCAGACTAGACCTTCTTCTCCCGTCACTGATACACCCAGACCAAACGGGATTTATTAGAAGAACTGCAACAAACAGCATACGCCAATCCATGCTGTTATTAGAGCATCTACAAGCCAGAAAAATTCCGGCGGCCTTCTTTAGCTTGGATGCAGAGAAGGCATTTGACAGGGTGTCCTGGGGTTTTCTCTGGGGCACCTTATCTGCCCTTCTTTTCCCAGACTCTTTCCTAAAATGGATTAAAAACATCTATCATGGCCCTAAGGCATATAACGGAATAAACGGGTCTCTCTCTCCTACCCTTTACCCCTGTGTCATCGAGGCACAGGTCAGGAAGCATAGGAAAACCAGGAGGAGTTGTAGAATTCACCAAAAAGATTTATTTACACTAGCAGTAACAAAAAAAATAAACTTATTCAGTATAACTATATACAAGTGCTGAATTAACAGAAAAAGTCCATCTGAGTTTTTCTTCAATCTTTGTGTCAATTCTTCTCTCTCAAGCACTTGCAGCTCAGCTCTCTTATGTCTTTCCAACCCCCATTCTTAACAAGCATCCTGTTTCTTGTATGTTTCAGGCAGGTGCAAGGCAGGAACACAGTGTGCCTGAGCTGTGGCCCCATCTCCACAGCTCTTCTGCAAAAGGCTTAAAAATTTAACTCATGTAACCTCTTGAGTTTCTAATAGCTTTTTGCAATAATCTCAAACTATAATTATATACATTTCAACAGTAACGCTATATATTTTCCAAACAAAGGGATCCCAATATAAAGTTACATTTCCACACAATTATTTGCATATATTTTTATATCGGTAGATATGCAAGAGAGAAAAAGACAGCAAAGGAAGGTTGAGTGACAGTGAGAGGCAGAGAATTGCAAGACTGTTGGGGTGATCAAGTTCGAGGTCTCACAGGAAAATCTGGTTGTGCAACCAGACAGACAAGAGACAGAAAAGGGGAGAATTAAACATATCCCTGCAGTCAAATTTTTTTCATAACACCTGGGAAAGGGTCCTATTCCACCCTGTCACACCCTGCATTGAGGCACACGCCGGAGATGCCCCCTTTCCCCTCTTTTGTTTGCCCTATATTTGGAACCACTAGCAGTGGCTATAAGGGTGGAGAAACAAATAGAAGGGATCCCTCTGGGACAGAAGGAATACAAAATTTCCTTATTTGCAGATGACCTATTGTTAACTCTGCTATATCTGGAGAAATACCAGCAATCTGGGAAACTTTACTAGTAGCTACAAACTAAATGTGTCCAAAATAGAGGTTCTCTTATTAAACTACGCCCCTTCTAACACCTTGAAAAAAATGTAGCCCTTGAAATGGGCCCAAACAAAAATGAAATATCTGAGTATACAGATACCTAAGATAGCAAATACACTGGAGATAACTATGGACCCATATCTCTCCAAATACACACCGACTTATCTTAATGGAGTAAACTGTACCTTACATTTTTCCAACATGTAGAAATAATCAGGATGAATGTTTTACCACATCTTCTATACATGTTTCAGAATATCCCAACCTTCCCACAGGACTTTTATTTTAAATCTTGGAATAGATTAGTATCCAATATTATTTGGGCAGGTCAGAGACCTAGGATACGTTTCTCCATTCTTTAGCTATCTACTGCTCAGGGAGGCGTAAACCTCCCTAATTTAGAATATCATGCTAGAGCAGCATTCCTTAAGATAGAATTTTTATGGGTAACACCCACATATACAGTCCCATGGAAGGACATTGAGTTTGTAATTAATGACCTACACGATATAAAAAAAGCTGCTGTTTTCTACAATAGGTTGGACACCCCAACTTCACCTGTATACACTTTACATGACTAACGTCCTTAAAATCTGGAATAATCTTAAAAAAACATCTAGCCATCCAAGAAATTTTTTTCTTTCATAGAATGCTGTCCAAGGACAAACATTTCCACCCTAACCAATTCTATTTAGTATTCTCACAGTGGAGAAGGATGGGTCTAAATTACATACATCAGTTTCAGTCTCCAAAGGGCATTACTTTGCAGGGTATTGCCCCCAAATTTCTCTGCCCCCCCATCCACGGCCCCTGCAATGGCAGTATCTAATTCCCCCCCCTTTCTGTCTCCGAACTATCTTCCCCAGCGTGGCATGAAAATACAGTATATCTCCAGCTTCATCAGCAAGTCCAGGCATAGCGGGCACACACTCGATCTAAACATCCTAAGGCTCACTCTGGATGATGTCCTGTCAACCATTACACAAATCTTTAACTTGTCCTTGTGCCTGGGGCAATTCCTCTTGGTTTGGAAACGTGCAGTTATCACACCACTGTGCAAAGGTGGTGACTGCTCTGCTCCCAGTTATTTTCGCCCTATCTCCATCCCATCCTCCCTCCCAAAAGTGCTGGAAAATGTTGTCTCTGATCAGCTTACTGAATATCTCTCCAAATATAACCATCTCTCTTTCTGTCCAACAAGGTTTCTGCAATGGTCACAGCATCACCACCACACTCCTTGAGTATGCATCCTACATTCACCAAGCCCTTGACAGTGGAAAATTGGTAGGATCTGTCTACATAGATCTTACCAAAGCATTCGGCATGGTTAATCATGTCCTACTGCTTAACACGCTCCCGTCTGTGGGCATTGCCTCAGAGGTAGTGTCCTGGGTGGCCAGCTATCTAAAAGACCATTCCCAACAAGTTAGGATAGGCTTCACCCTCTCCTCTGGCTGCCCTGTTCACTCTGGAGTCCCCCGGGGATCCATACTTGACCCCCTACTTTTTAGCCTGTTCCTTGACCCCCCCCCAGTCCTGCCTGGGCAAAATGCTCCTCTATGCGGACGATGCTGTCATCTTTGACAGTCATCCCAATCCCTCGGCACTCCAAACTGTACTCCAAGATCATTTCCGCACCACAGAATCATGGCTCATTGCCCATAATCCAATTCTCAACTGCAGTAAAACCAAATCCATGGTCTTTACCCACCACCAGAAGCGACATAATAGCCTCTACCTCACCATCCGTAATAATGCCAATGTCCCCATTGAGCAAGTCACCTCTTTCAAGTATCTGGGGATTACCTTTGATACACACCTCTTCTTTCATAACTGCATCCAAAGTCTCCTGTCCGTACTCAATACCAGATTTGGTTTGCTATATCGGCACAAACACTTCCTCTCCCATGAGTCTCTTCACCTGGCATTATCCTCACTTGTTCTCTTCCTGGTTGACTATGGCCTGGTGATCTATGAGCTTGCTGACCCGACATCCCTCACCCATGTTAAGTATATAGGGACAAGCCTTGTAGGCTGATCACAGGGCATGACAGATTGACTCACACCTGTACTTTATATAAGTCTTCAGGCTGGTTAAATCTGGAAGCCAGACTTAACTACTCTACCTGCACCCTTGCAAAGAAAATATCCCACAAAACCACCACCCCTGGCCTTGACATCCTGTTCTCAATCGCCCTTCCTGCCCTAGTCTGCAGAAGCACCTCAAGACAATCCTACACTGTCCCACGTTGCAGAACCTCTTGATGCCAAAGGGCCTTTTTATATTGAGCTCCTGTGTGGCTTAATGAGCTCCCCCGACCCTCTTGCATATACCCACCATTGGCTCTTTCAAGTCTGCTCTCAAGAGCCATCTACTAGAACAATTAGCCTGCGATTGCTACTGACCTTTACTGCCCTGGATCTCTGCTGTTTTTTTCAGACCACTTGCTATTTTGGAGTCCTCACTTTGTTATACACTCCCGACTCTGGGCTCTTGCCCTGCACTACCCCCTGTCTGTGTCTTGCTATACAACAAGGGTCCACTTTTATTTTGGGCCTGCTTCTCACGTGTATAAGCTGCCTGTGTTTGCTACAACCAACTGTATAACTTGAAGAACTGTATAACCTCTACAATCTGTATAACTGCATAACTTGGGTCTTTGGTCTGTATTATCAATTTTGTACCCTCAGTCATGCTGACTGTCTTGTCCAACTGTATAATTTGGGCCACTTGGTCTGTATTATCAACTCTTGTACTCTTATCTTAACTGTGTATGATGCCACTATACCTGGAAGCTGGTGTGTTGCTGTTCAACTGTGTATCTGTGATAACTGTTGCCCTCTCTTTAACCTGTGACGAGGAGCCTTTGCAGAAGAGTCTATGACTCAAAAGGTTTTATTCCAATGAATTTAAATAAATAAATAATATCTTACAAAAAGAATATGGGCTATGGGAACAAGATCAATTTAGATACCTACAAGTTAAAAACTATATACTACGTCAACGTACAAGCACCTCACAATTGCCAACATCACTACCCATCCTTTTATCGTTAATGCAGGATTCAGTAGCAGGCCATACATTGAGCCACCTAATAGGCTGGCTATATAAAATAATGAAAGAAAACTTGGGAGACTTCACAGGATCAATATTGGAAGCCTAGAATAAAGATTTAGACATTTTGGTTCCCCAGGAACAATGGGATAGGTCAGCACTGGTGGCCATAAAGATCACATTATCCAATATATGAAGGGAGTTTGCGTGGAAGTGCTGCAGCAGATTCTTCTGCTCACCAGCCACTTTAGCAAAATACCTCCCAGTGACCTATGGTATATGCTGGAGAGGTTGCAGATGTGGTCTGGCTGATCTTGCCCATATTCTTTGGCAGTGCCCCCTGCTGATACACGTTTGGTGTTCCCTACAGGAGGAGTTGAAAGAATGCTCAGGTGTATTGGTGGAGCTGACAGCAGAGATGGTACTGATGTCCATTTATCTGGAACATCGACCATCATGGCATAGAACACTGTTGCCCCTATACATTCTAGCAGAAAATAGAACAATAACCCATAAATGGATGACCACTACAATCCCCACTATATTAGAATGGAGACAAATTGTTATAGAAATACACAGGCTGGAACGTTTGACAGCAGGGGTCCATAACAGATTCACTTCTTTCTGAGCCAAGAGGAGAGTAATCCTGACCCTCTCTTGCTTGCTCAGACAGACAGACAGACAGACCCAAATGCTCTTGAGACTGGTGGACTTAGTACCACTCATTACAGAAGAAAAAGCTTGTGATTTTTTTTTTAAAGACCATGGACAACTGGACATAGTGCCACAAAGACATAACATTCATAGACAGTTCTTGCAAGTTGATTGCTATTACCATTACTTAATTGCGCCTATACTATCACTGGCCCATACCCCCCCCGGCCCACATCGTGATTTTAGTTATCAGTAACACACATTACCGCTGGCCTGCCTACGATTCTTCTTTCTTCCAATAGAGTCAGGAGGATAAGGATAATATCATTTTTTTTAACTGGATGCTGGAGGAGACAAATTCAAGTTGGGAGGGAAATATCTGAGAAGAGCCTCTAGTCGCGGCGATGAGCTGACGGTCGACCAATGATTGCATTGCAACTACACTGAACTACCTCACATCACCAGGCCACACGTGCATCCAGAAAGATGTCAGACCAGGTGACCACTGTCCACTGACACTGTCTACTCTGGCGGGTGGTGGCATCGGCCAGTGACTACGTCTAGACAATGTCTAGTAGGCTACATAGCTAGAGATACATTTTTTCTAAATGTTTCAGCCCGGGCGAGTGAGTCGGCGATGACTACTGCGTGTCTGTGAGTGACAGTGCGATACAGCCTATGAGCCTACAGCCCGCCAACTACAGCAAGCAGTAAGGGCTGTAGAGGTTCTTCACGAATGCCACGTCATGTGACTGTGACGCTCATCATACCTCATGTAGGGTTCCCCCCCCCGGGCCCCGCAACACAAGGAAAATGGCAGGGAGTCAGGGAGCCAAAAGAAAAGCAAAACAAAAAAAAGAACAAGTAGATTGGTGCATGCAGGCCCCCCAGAGCTCAGGGCCCAGGAAAAAAGCCCCATTTGTGTCCCCTAATGGCGGCCCTGCTCAGGGACCATTGGAAATGTCCAAATCACTGAAGCACTTGTATTCAGGCTTTAGGAGCTTCAGCACATCCAGGGTCAAGGCCATGGTTGGTGCACAAATTAGAGTCAACTAATTAAGCTTTCTGTAATCAGTTGTGAGTCTCCAGGAATTGTTGGGCTTTCTCACGGGCCATATTGGAGAGTTGACAGTTGACACACAGTGTCTGATGACATTCTGTTTGATGAGCAATTCCATGGTGACCCTCAGAGATAGAATGGCATCTGCTGGGAAGGGGTACTGTCTCTGTCATGGTGGGTCCCCACCAGTGACCCATACGAGGGTGTTCATCCTTCCACAGTCATGCTCGTGTTTGGCAAAGGCATCTCTATATTGCTCCAAAATAGGCTTCAGCCTATCACAGAAAGGATGATACACAAACATGATGATGAACTCACATTCCACATCATTCTGCTGTACAGCTGCTACTATGTAGTGATCAGGAATAAGCAGCATTTTACTGAGACCTGGCACCTAGAGGAGTAGCCTGTTGGCTAAATCCACCATGTACCCGTAGCGGGAAAGAAAATCTATTCCCATAATGTTTTGATGATAGGGATGTTCCATGAGGTCAAAGCAGTATTTGGCCTGTAGGGTCCCAACCACAATTGGTGTGGGGATGGACTGATAGGTTTTCACTATGGTCTTCTTAAAGGACTGGGCTGTTTTGGCCATCAAGAGTGTTTAGGGTCAATCTGATGTAGGACCAAAATGGCTGCTACTGTTTCTAGAAGCATTTTGAGCTGGTGGCCCCCAACCAGCGCTTCTACACACAGGTGCCCAGAGTCATCCATTATCAGTGAGGTAAGGATGTGTACTGGGGCCTGGCACCATCAAGAGGGATCATCCTGATCTGGCCAGATGTCAAAAGGGGTGGAATCCCTTTCACAGAGCTACTGTCACTCTCCGACATGCAGGGATTCTGACTGCTGTCCCTCCCAAGCGTGGGAGTTGTCTCCAGGGATGGCTGCCACAATTCGCACTGATTCAGCCCCTGACTTGTATGCTGGGAGCTGTTCCACCTCCCTCAGCAAGTCCCGATACGAAAGTCTGGTCCGCTGTCCTTGACCCTTGTTCCCCTTCTTATCCTGCTGGTATTTTTGTTGATTGTCCTTGTAAGGTGAGGATTTGTTTTGCTGAGGGTCTTTTGGCTTGCCCTTTACCTCATATTGGGTGGATGGCTCTGTGCCTAGCTGCACAGCTGCCACTTTGAGCTTTGAACCCAAACCAAGGTCCTTGGCATTTACCTGGCAAATATGCTCCACCCTCTCCAGTACTTGTTCCAAGTTGTCTTGCTTAGGAAAACACAGAAGCTTCCACTCTCTCCCTTAGTGCTGGGAGGAGGTTTCATAGGAAAAGACACAATTGAGTCCTGGTCTGAGTCCTCTCTTGCAAGTACTTTGCCTGTGCTATAAGCAAGACACAACCGTCCCTTATACTGGAGAGGAGTCTCCTTGTTTTGCTGTTTCACCTGCGTAGCCAGCATTACGCTGACAGTATTTGGATCATGCTGCCAGTAGGCAGGCAGTAACTGCTTCAAAGGAAGCTTTACTATCATTACAGGCATCCTCCTGTACCTTTCCCCACAGTATGGGCTCCACTGTTTGCTTGAGAACTTGGACCTGATACTCCGGTGGCAAGCTAAGCATTTGGCAGTGTTGTTGCACCTTCTCTAGGTGGCGACTTAGATTATCTCCCAGAGCCATCCTGTCAGTTTTGTCTGCTATGCTTTGAACAGCTTGTGCAGACCAGAGAGCACTGTGGCTCGGCAAGGATTTAGCACTCCTGGGGTTAATAGTCTTGGCAACTGCCTCTGCTGTGGCTGTAGCCACACCCTGTGTGAGCGACTGCTTTTCCACTTTCCTTTTCAGAGCATCTGCTACAGTCTTTGGCAAGCTTTCTGTCTGCCTTTCTGACAATTCACTCTTAGCTATTGCGCCACTGGTGGGAGGTGCCCATACCCTCCAGCATCCCAAAGAATGTGGACATCATTGTCATCACCCTCATTGGACGATGACACCATGGGGACTTCCGGTGGTGCCATGGAGTAGGAAACAGCATGGGTCAGAGCTTTCCCCCTGCCTTATACTTAAATACAGTATATTTAAAAAAAACACAGCAGCAGCATTTTAAATGGGCTAGAACATCATCCCACTACTCACCGAATCTTATATCCCCATATATGAATCTATGAGGGGCAGATCGGAACTGCTTCTGGATTTTTAACTCTTACAGAGATCAGGGGGACAGCGATACCTCCGTTGATGAGGGCAAGATGGTGGCTTTGGGGGAAAGCAAGTGTACTTGCCGCAGCAACAAAAATCCACCAGGCAAGACATCCTCCGAATCTATCCTACAAGCTATACAGGATTTCTGCACTGAAGTGAAACAAACCCTCTTCGACCTCTGCACCAATCTCGGGCAACTATGGGGCCGTCGGGATGAGACCGACTTGCAAATCTACTCCAATACTGAGCGGTTAGATGCACTTGAATCCTCCATTAAGAACCTGGTGCTTCTCCAGCTACAAATAGTACACAGGCAAGAAGATGTAGAGAATCGAAAGATGTAGAGAATCGTGCATGTAGGAAAAACTTATGGTTGTATGGTATCCCTCAGGGCGAGGAAGGTACAGACATCCAGGCCTTTCTTGATCATTTTTTCCACTCCACGCTCGATTTAGGCACTGATTTCCCTATTGATATAGAGAGGGCTCATAGAGCGTTAGACCCCAGACCACCGCCAGGAGCTCCCCCACGATCCATCATCGCACGCTTCATGAATTATGCGGTGAAAGAGACATTGATTCAGAAAGCTTGGGCACAGAAATCAATTCAATACGGCAATAAAGTAATTTTTATTGATAATGATTATACCCCTACAACCCAGCGGCTCAGAAGGGAATACACTCCCCTTTTCCCTTGTCTTGAGCTAACAAACTAAAGTTCAAAACACCTTACCCAGCCACGATGGTTGCGTTTTATTCCACTGGCCCCCAGTCATATTCAACGGCAGATGAAGCAAAAAGAGATTTAATCTCAGGAGGCCTGCTAAAAGACCAAGAGGCTCGAGAGTTAAAAAAGGGGAATCACTCAGCTGAGAAGGCTCCTAAAGGCATACAGGATCACAGAGCAGATCAGTCACTATGGGGCATCATACAATCAATTCAGCAATATCGGTATGGGACTACTCTTGACTGACTTTCAAGGACTCTTTGTCGTGATCCTTAAGGTATGAGAAATGGATCTGGTGGGTGTGTTTTCAGGGTTAGCTGCTTGTGTGGGGGGACTGGGGAGCATGGGCCCCCACAGCCACTTTAGGAGCTCCAAAGAATGACCCAATTGGCATGGGAGGCTTCTCGATGGCGGACAACTCAGGTCTGGCCGAGAAGCTCACTCAAATTTTTTTTTCTTTTTGTCACAGGAGGAGCTCCGTGGCTGGGGTTACCCATTTCATTCCATTGTTATATGCTGCCCGCTTTGATGTTCTCTCCTCTCCCCTCCCCTCCCCCCACCTCCCAAGCACCCTCTTCAAACACCGCTACCAGAACACGTAAGCACCCTTCCCGGAGGACATGACTACCATGTGGATTCTTAAACTAGCCCGCTTTCAACACAGTGGCCCAATCAGGGACAAAATCTTATCCTGGTTACCTACTGAAGATGGACTAAGAGGCAGACTCGATATGTAGCATTGAAGGATGGACAAATGGACAACAGGACTGATCGGGTTGGGATGGGGGGTTCTGGGTGGGCGGATGGGGGGTTCTGGGTTCTGGATATGGGTGCTGGGCTGCCCCCGGGGTCCTCATCGGCTTCCTCTGTCCTTTCTGGTGATGGCATGGTCTGCTGATCTGGCTACTGGGGGCAGTGGCGGGGGGGTCCCTAGTGGACATCTGGTGCTTATTCCTGTGGCCCTTTACTTTCCCTCATTTGTTTTCCTGGGGTCCCTCCTATTATCTGCCATCCCAAGGGGCTGCATTCAAGAAAGCTTTTCTGGAACAAAACCAGGGATTTGAATTGGGTTCCAGACATCGGAGCTTTCCCTCCTTCCCTTATACCTGTCCTTCCCCTTTCCTTCCCTTCCCTGTGCTTCCCCTTTACTCCCCCTTACCTCTCCCTTTCCCCAATTCCTCCCCCTTTTTTCTTTTCTCTCTCACTAGCTTTGTGACAATATCCTAGTATTGTTTTGGTTTTAATTGTTCTCCAGTGGCATGTGTCAGCCCTTTGTCCCCACGGTGGTGCACAAGTCATCCTCCTTTCTTCGCGCCCTCCACCCTTTTTATTCTCTCTCTCTCTCTCTCCAGTATGATACTTATCAGCACTATAGGGTGCTAGGAATTGTTCTTAGGAGAGGGAAGACAGTGGGGGTTGCGAACAAGGGAGGATGAACAAGGAGGGTTATCGTATTGGGGTAGTTGGATCCAGAAGGCGCCCTGGGGCGAAATGGAATCCAGATCATGGTTTACCATGTCTGGTGTCCATACCCAAGAGCACTATGGAATTTAGTAGGCAGATGGGCTTGACAGCCTCTGAGATTCATCCAGCTCGGGCGGTGTTATGCAATGCTAGGTCCATTAGAAACAAGACTGGTATTATGGCCGATCTTGTTGGTTCTGCAGACTTGGCTTGCATCACCAAGACCTGGCTGGATGAAAATCCAGGCCCCACATTGGAGACCATGAC
Organism: Neoceratodus forsteri; assembly: GCA_016271365.2. NCBI lineage: Eukaryota > Metazoa > Chordata > Ceratodontiformes > Ceratodontidae > Neoceratodus > Neoceratodus forsteri. The sequence goes on along the minus strand of JADMNL010000039.1, from coordinate 18,439,639 downwards.
TCCGGCTGGGTACTCGGTGATACACCACCCGAGATTGGACAGCAGGGTTGGGGAGGGGGGTTGCAGTCTGTTTTAAGACTGAACTGGGTCTCACGAGTGTGGTAGTGGGGAAGACTGTGTCCTTTGAGTGTACAGTGGTAGCGGGTGTAGGTGTTCGAATCATACTCATCTACTGTCCACCCGGGGATGGGAAACGTTCCTTACAGGAAGTGGCAGACTTCATCGTCGACATGTCGTTTGAGTCACCCAGCTTGATGGTTCTGGGTGACTTTAACACCCGAGTCGACGATGAACTCTTGCAATTTGGTAATCACTTCCTCCAATTAATGACTTCTCTGGGCCTGATACAGGTGGTTTCCACTGCTACCCATAAATCTGGGCACTCTCTGGACTTAGTCTTTCTCCTAGGGATTGATACTTCTGATTTGGGGGTAGAACCATTTGCATGGTCTGATCACTACACCGTGAGGTTCAGTTTTTGCACCCCCCGAGAAGGCCTACCCCTGTGGAAATGGTTAGGTACCGTCCTTTATGGGACATTACTCCTCAAGGCCTTGCGATGGTCCTTGACCTCTCGTCCCCCGTGTTGGTGAGCAGTAGTCCAGAGAACCTGATGGCGGCCTATAATAAGGCTGTTACGGTGGCTGTGAATTCTGTTGCTCCTGTTCGTGTACGCCCTTATCCCTTCGCCTCAAGTCCCCTTGGTTTGATAGGACATTGAGGGAAATGCGGAGACAGGGGCGAAGGTTGGAGCGTTGCTGGTGCAGGTCCTGCCTTGACCGCCTTAGATTGGTGGACCATTATTCCATCTATCAATCTGTATTCACCCATAAGAAGACAGAATACCTGTCCAGGGAGACTGCAGTTGCTAAGAACCGACCAGCTCAGCTATTTCGAACTGTAGACAGATTGTGCAACCCAGCTTGTCTGCAAGTTCAGAAAGCCTTTCACAATTAGAGTGTGAGGAGCTTGCTCATTTCTTCGCAAATAAGGTGGCTGACATCAGGGCGGATCTGCATCTAGCAAACTCCCAGGGGGTTGCTGTTGAACAATGTGAGTTCACAGTACCTCAGTTTTCTTGGAGTTCCTTCGGTCGACCTGATTTTGCGGATGTCATGAGGATTATCCATAGTGTACACCCTACTAGCTGTAGTTTGGATCCTGGACTGACCTTCCTATTGATGGATTGTAGCGACATCATCGGTCCAATCCTTGTGCGGATAGTCTGGTGCTCCTTGGAGTCGGGTGAGTTTCCTAGCTCCCTGAAAGAGGCGGTGGTGACACCTCTCTTGCAGAAAGCTACCTTGGACCAGAACTGTTTCACAAAATACAGGCCTATCTCAAACCTACCCTTTATTGGGAAAGTGATTGAGAAGGTAGTGGTGACATAATTGGAAGACCATTTAACCATCCATGACATCTACAAGTCCTTCCAATCCGGTTTTCGTAAAAGACATAACACCGGGACTGCGCTGGTTCGGGTGCTTAATGATCTTTTGAGGGTGAGAGATCAGAAGAGAAGTTCTATTCTGGTTCTTCTTGATCTCTCATCAACCATTGATACCGTGGATCACTTGGCGTTGATAGCACGCCTGAGGCAGATTTGTGGAATTTCGCGAATCGTCCTTTGATGGTTCACTTCATTCCTCACTGGGAGAGATTTGGCCTGGGTTTTTTTCCTCAAGCCCAATTCCTTTGTTATGTGGGGTGCCTCAGGGTTCAGTGCTGTCTCCCATGTTATTTGTGGTATATATATGCTGCCCCTTGGACACATTATAAGACGGTATGAGCTGAGGTTTCACTGCTATGCAGATGATACCCAGCTGTACCTGTCTTTTGCATCTGACCAGGATGGATCTCTCTCGGTGTTTAACAACTCTCTGAAAGAAATCCAGGACTGGATGGATTCTAGTTGGCTGAAGTTGAACTCAGAAAAGACAGAGGTTTTGGTTGTGGACCCGGGTCATCAGATAGAGGGGTCGTTTGTTGGTATGCCCTCAGGAATTTTTCTTGGCGGCATTTCACTTCCAGCCTCTGAACAGGTGCGTGACCTGAGGGTCATCTTGGATAACAGGCTGACACTACAGTCACAAGTGTCGGGAGTTGTCAGGACTTCCATTTACAATCTTAGGAACATTGCCAGAATTAAGCACCTTGTTCCGTCTGACATGTTACCAACATTGGTTCACGCCTTTGTGTCCTCATGTTTGGACTACTGCAACTCCCTGTACTTTGGGCTTTCTGGGGTTGAAATCCGCTGCCTACAGCTAATGCAGAATGCAGCAGCCCGGGTTTTGACTAGGACAAGTAGGTCCTGTCACATCACCCCGGTATTGCGTGAACTGCACTGGCTTCCTATATGGTGGCGGATCACCTTTAAAGTCAATTACTGACTTTCAAAACCCTACACGATCGGGGTCCGGCCTATCTGAAAGAACTCCTGGTTCCTTACTGCCCCGGCCGATCACTTTGCTCGGCCGACGGGGAGTTGCTAGAGATCCCAAGAGTGAGTTTGAAATCATCTGGTTGTAGAGCATTTTCCTATGTTGCACCCACTCTTTGGAATTCTCTACCATGCCGGTTACGGGAGTGCACCTCCGTGGAGGAATTTAAGAGGGGTTTAAAAACCCATTTTCTCCAAATGGCTTTCTTGAAGCATTGATTGCACTGAAATTGTTGATTATAATGCAGTTTTATCTGTGTTTTTATATTGAATTTTAATGCTTGATTTGTATTGTTTCATTTTGTACAGCACCTTGATAACGGAAAGGTGCTTTATAAATAAACTTATTATTATTATTGTTACTCTACACTATGTTGAATGGCTATGAGAATGTTTGTTTAAAATAAGGAACCTGTGGGGCTGGACTAGGTCATAGAAAGCAATAAGCTAACACTTTATAATTACAGTATTGCTTAATCTCGGGCTGTAGACAGGTGGAGGTTCCCCCCTTTCTTTTTTTGCTTGGGGGTTCTTTATGGCACCTGCTGCGGAGGTATGGGAGGCGCTATTATAGGCTCCCAAACACAAACTTGTCCCGATAACCCCAGTGCAGTAAACATTCATTTTTCCTTTTCCTTCCTAGAATGGTCCCCATTGGTAGATAACCTTCAGAGTAAGATGTGTAGAGAGCTTGATAAAACTCATGGAAGGCCAATCTAATGGGCTCGTCCAAATGAGAGACTTGTTTTGTTACTGGGTGCCTAACTTTTAGAATAGTTGCGGTTCGTTTCCTATTTCTCAATAGCCCGGAAATTAGATTGGCCTTCCTTGAGTTTTATCAAGCTCTCTACACATCCTCTCAAGTCTCTTCAGACTCAGGAGTTAGGTCTGACTTCCTATCCAAATTATCTTTTCCAAAATTATCGGACACACAGTGAGCTACTCTTGAATCTCCTATATGTCCAGATGAGATTCTAACCCACATTCATGCCCTCAAGCCTCTCAGATGTCTAGGTCATGATGGCTTCATGGCAGAATGGTATAAAAAATGTGCTGGTCTTCTCCTTCCTCCACTTTTATCTTCTTATAGAGTGATGGCGGAGGGGGAAACTCCTCTGCCTTCTTGGCACTATGCAATTATTACCCCTCTTCTTAAACCTCACAAGGATGAAACAGACCTGGCTTCATATCGACCTATCTCCATTCTCAACGTTGATTATAAGATCTACATGGCAATCTGGGCTTCAAGACTTGAGACACTTCTTCCTTCCCTTATTCATCTTGATCAATCTGGACTCATTAAGCACTGCAGTACTACAGATAACATCAGACACACTACGTTACTCTTAGAACATTTACATTCTAGACAAATCCCCTTGGCTCTTCTTAGTTTTGATGCCGAAAAGGCATTCGATAGGGATTCCTGGAACTTTCTCTGAGATACTCTTCAATGCTTCTCCTTCCCTGACCAGTTTCTTCTTTGACTTCAAAACATATACTCACAAGCTAAGGCCTACGTTCGTTCAAATGGAGCAATATCCTCTCCTATATGCCTGCAACAGGGAACCTGACAGGGCTGCCCTGTTTCTCCCTATCTCTTCACACTCTATATGGAACCTTTAACTATTGTCCATTAGACAGGACCCTTGTATAGAGGGTATCCCCCTGGATAAAAAAATGTACAAAATATCCTTATTCGTGGATGATATCCTCTTAACAGTTTTATTCCCTGAAATTTCAATACCAGTGGTTTGGGAGACCTTAATAAATTATGAAAAAATTGCGAATTTTAAATTAAACATAGCTAAAACAGAAGCTATGATGCTATATTTCACATCAACACAAAACTTAAAAAACCCTTTACCTTTAAAATGGTGGTGTACTGAATTTAAATATTTAGGTATTTATATACCTTTAAACCTAGAACATTTAGAATTAGTAAATTATGAACTGATCTCTCTTCTTATTCAAGATGATCTATCCCAATGGAATAACTTAAAATTTACTTTCTCTCAATGTATAGAAACTATATGAATGAATATACTTCCCAGACTTTTATACCTGTTTCAAATTGTCCCAACCTATCCCTGAACCTTCTACTTTAAATCTTGGAACAAGATTCTTTCTTCCTTTATTTGGGATAATCAGAGACCTAGAATTCACCACACGTTATTGTCCCTCCCCTTGGATCAAAGGGGAATAAATCTCCCAGACCTGAAAATGTACTCAACGGCTGCTTTCTTGGAAATCTTCTTTCTTTGGCTTTCCTCAACAAAACTGTTGGCCTGGAAAGAAATAGACTTTCTAATAAATGATCTCCATGACTTTGAGAAAATCGCTTTTTCTACCTCTGGATCTTCTCCTTCACTTGGTGATTTCTCTAAATTCACTGCACAAATTTGAAAGATATAGTATAACTTTAAATATAAAAAACCCTTTAAACAGTGCATCTTTTTTTGTACACTAATTTCAGGTGATGAGCAGCTCTATCTGGCCCTTCTGGATACCTCATTTGAGGCTTGGCACAGATTGGGACTTAGCTACTACCACCAATTGGTTAATAATTCTAGTGTCCTTCCCTTTTTAGATTTACAACAAAAAAAGTCCTTCCCGACCGGGATGGGTATCATTATGCCCTGGTGAGAAATTATATCCCAAGACAAAGAGAATTTCCCACTTGCTGCCCTCCCCCTCTATCCACTCTCTGGATTCTATTGAGGGACACCCTCGCTGGAAATCCCTAGGGAAAATTAATAGGTCACTTATACAGAGTAATACGAGGTAACATCCCATTCGGTACTAGAGGCTTGGAATAAGGACCTCAAACTAGAAATTTGCTTCCCACCTTGGAGAGAAACAACATTAAAAGGCAATCAAAATTACCTCTTCAGGAGTATGGAGGGAATTTGCATGGAAATCTCACTCTAAATATTTTCACTCCCCAGCAGTACTAGCTAAATATATGCCAGCCTCATATGGTAACTGTTGGAGAAACTGCAAATGTAAACTAGTGGACTTGGGACATATTTTCTGGTAGTGCCTGGGCTTGATGCCTTTTTGGTGCACTTTACAGATGGAGCTTGAAAGGAGTCTAGGAGAAACAGTTGAATTAACGGCAGAGATGGTTATGCTATCCATCTACCCCCACAGACCAAGGTGGACTAGCACCTTACTTCCCCTTTTCATTCTAGCAGCAGAAAAAGCCATCACCCGTAGATGGATGTCTCCCATGATCCTGGTGATCTCAGATTGGCACAAAATAGTGCTTGAAATTTATAGATTTGAATATTTGACAGCCAAATTACACAATAAACAAGATTCCTTTATTAGGAAATGGCAATGATGGATGCTCTACTTTGCCCAAATTGATCCTGAATTTGACCCCTAGGTGGGGTGGGACATCGAGGAGCCCCGTGTTAGGGGAGGGGTTCTCCCCCCCCCGGCTTCCTCCACCCTTTAAGCTGCAAATGGGGGTTTCCGGGGGGGGCCTCCTTTGGCCCCTCTTCCCAAAATTATAATACTTATGGGGGAGATCGAGGTACTGCCACCTGCTAACAGCTACCCTAGGTAGTCTTCCTTACATAGGTGACTGCAAAAGTATTGGTGTGTGATTACTGTAAATTCGTTATACAAAGTATTATGATCCTGACATTAAGCATAAGTCAAATCATACTGTATATTTCTGTGAGAGTACATTGATGTTGGGTATAATAATCTGCTGTGAACTTGATGTCTCTGTCAATAAAAAGAAAATAAAAAAAAAAAACGAGGATGACACCATGAGGGCTGGTGCTGATGGCATCACTTTCACATGACCTTTCGGTATCATTAGCTGCAGGTGTAGCTTTGCAACCTGATTCCTACACTCAGTATGATTCACACTACCATGCAACATTCCCTTACTAATGTTTTCCTGTAAAATCCTATACGTGGCGCTCACTGCTCATTCTGTTCCATTTCTTTCTCTAAATCTTTCTGGCATCTCTCTTACTCCATTTCCAGCTCTGTATTCACTTTTCAGCAACTCATTTATGCCCATAAGCACACTGTTCATCTGTAACATCTGCACTTTATCCTGTGGTAACTTTACACGGTCTTTCTTCGCCTTTCTAGTTTCCTTCTGATTCTCCTGTTTAACAACCTGAGTCTCTTTCTTTAACACACAAACCTCTCTGGATTTAGATTCCAACTCCTGTTTCATAACTGAAACCTCAGATTCCAATGTCTGACACAAAGCATACAAAGCAGCAACCATTGCACCCTTTTGATCAAGTTTCCTGCTTTTGGACTTAAACTCGGCATATAGCTTCCCTACATACTGGGTTGTGTCCTTCTCAAGTTTCTCCTCAGAGGCAAAATCTTGCCAACCTCCATGGGAGGTAAGGAAATGTAGGACGTCCACATTGAGCTTAGGATTATTGGCCATTTGCTGTGGGGACTTTCCCTTTAACTGTCTCAACTGGAAATCCAAGGAATGTCGATCCTCCTTGGTTCAAACAGTTAAAATGCTGTGCACCCTGGTAGCGCAGGTCCCTCACGACCTGTTCCACAAGGCAAAGAGGGGCATTAAGCTCGAACGCCTTTTGTTACCCCACCCTTATCCTGGTGAATCTTGGCGTCAGTTCAGTCCAAAAGGTCCTAGCCATGGTTGCCACTTTGTTAGGCAGAGTTCTGGAACTGATGGAGAGACACGACACAGAGCCAAAGATATGGCAGGAGAAAAAGTTTATTACCAGCCACACAGAAAACAGAGTATACCTGCTGGGAGCCAGGAAGAGATGCCCAAACACCATGATGTCCCTCCATTCTGGATTCAGACTCAGCAAAATCATATTTTGCATACATTCTTATACTTATAGATAAGAAAAGTGTGTTACTAGGTCATGTCACTTATTTGCAACTAACAGAAGTCTCATTGGTAGAAGGTTAGTGCAGCGTACAGTGAGCTTGCCTGTTTCTCTCTGCACATACTCGTAGATAAAGAGTAAAAATGTGTAGTATTGCAGAATAATAACAGCTGTGTAGCACGAAAAAGAACTATAATGTATGGTAAGTGCCTATTAACCCCCATAATCAGCAGTCACACAGCTTTGTTATGCACTGTTTAGAATTTTAAAAGTTGTTAACCACACTTCGGAACTTCCAAACAGTGGCGTAACAAAAAAGAATGCACCAAAGTTCCATAATTCTCACACATAAAAAGCAAACAGTGTTTTTTGACCATACACTATAGAACATAATGGATGGGGATCGGGTGACAACCACACTGAAATCACCTCTTGTGGTTGCTAGGGCTACAGTAAACCACTCGAGCTGTGCTCTCGAGGTTTACTATTTTGCCCTAGCAACCACTCGAGGAAATACAGTAATCACCCGATCCCAACTCAATGATATCCCTCTATATACACGGGCCTAAAGGCCTGCATACACAAATACACAAGTAATATTGTTAGTCAGGGCCAGAGGTTACTAGCACATAGCCCTGTGTTACAGTCATGTGCGGTCATATTATTAGTATAACATTAGTGCCACATTGTATTCTGTCCCACTACATACATGTAGAAATAAGTCATAAAATCATAATGAAGCACACGTAAGTGTGTCTGTACCATATGCTGCACTAAGTATTAGGTTGTGGGGGTGGTCCAGGTCTACAGATGTTCTTCTCCTCTCGCTTTAACACCCCGGATTGTTGTGAGCTTCCTAATAGTTTGTACCAGGGGCTCTATGTAAAGGATTAAAAGTGAGGGGACAGGAGGATCCCTGCCTGGTGCTGCATTTAAGGGGGAAGTCTGCTAAGTGGTGTCAATTTATCGTGACACATGCCTATGTGGAGTTGTACTGTATATATTCTGGAAGGGGTCAATAAACCTGACCCAGAAACCCAGCCATTCCAACACAGCATACAGAAATGGCCAGAAGACCCAGTTGAATGTCTTCTTGCAATCAAGACTGAGCAGGCGGGATGGAGCAGATGATTGTTACATTCTTGTGTACTATGGGTAATATGTACCTCGTTATCCATTGTTGTGTGTGAGTGCACAAATCCAGTTTGTTCTAATCCGATTAGCTGCGGGAGGAGCAGATCTAACCATCGCCCCACAGTGGACATGTAGAATTTATAATCTGCAGTGAGTACTGAGATTGGCTAATATGAGCAGCAGAGCTGTGGGTTTTGTCTTATTTTTTATGTTGTTATTACTAACAAAATATGCACGGATCTCCTCTTGAATTCATTTTAGGAAGTCCTTATCCTTCAACAATAGTGGATCCAGCCTCCAAGAGGGAGACTTGGGTGGGTCTGGACCCCATGGAAAAGAGAGCATGACCAGGGTGTGGTCAGAGATATATAAAGTGGACTGTCTGAGGCCATCGTAGACTTGAGTTATTTTGGGTGAGGTGAACTAGAAGTCCAGTCTGCTGGCATTAATGGAGAGGGAAATAACAAAGGAAAAATCTTTAACCGAGAGATGGAGAACAATCCACACGTCAGATAGGGAAAATTCTGACATGAGTTGTTTTAACTTAGAAAGAGAGTGTGGATGAGGATTGGGTGCCTATTGGAGCAGTCTAGGCAGGCCTCTAAAGTGAGGTTAAACTCCCCACCAAGGAAAATGGCTTCATAGTCATCTCTTAGTTCAGAGATAGCCTGCCAGATTTAATCAAAGAGAGATGGGGAGTCAGTGTTTGGGGTGTAGATATTACCTAGTGTGAGGTGACCCTCTGGGGTGGACAGTTTTGTAAAACCTCATCTACTATCTGAGTCATATAGCTGTTCAAGGGGTGCCCATTTAATGGATTTAGGTACTGGATGGAGACCCAATGTTTTGAAAAGGGTTCACAGCAATGGACCTCCCATGCCACCCAGCCCCCTTTTAGTTATGTGTCCTCAGCCTCAATTAACTTAAGTTTCCTGCAGGAAGGTCACTTGTGTTTTCAGGGTTTTGAGATGGGATAAAACTTTCTTCCTTTTTATGGGTGAGTTAAGGCCTCTCATGTTCCATGTGACATAGATTAGGGTAGTCTGTTCTTATGGCAAAAGAGCGGTAGTGCACAGGGTGCAAAAGCTGTGAGGGTGAGGTTATGAGTTGAGCCTTATCATTTCTGAACCCATACCATACAGCTGCAATACATGAGCAACAGAGAACTACCCATCCATAGATCCAGGTAAAGAATGGTCTATGGGTGTAGACAGTGACATTAACATTTAAGAATTGTAACATTACATAACAAGTGTAAGTTATGAATATAATCCATGTAAACAGAGTTAGACCTCTGCTGTAGCCAGTAGCAGTAATGTAAGAACCATAATAAAACCAGAAACTTGAACTTGAACAACAGGGGGATTTCCTACCATGGGGAGTAAGTACTACACGTCCCCGCTGCAGTGCGCGTACATTTAGACAGCAGTATTTGTTAATCACCATGTCATTTTTCTCAGCAGTGATACTACTCTAGCAAAAACATCAACATATCCATTTTTCTTTTTATCTACTTTGATTCCTGAAGGATTTTTTTAATATAGGTTTTCATTCTCCTTTTGAGGCCAGACAGGTTAGGGCTTCCTTCAGTCCCGTCCCGACAACTCCCACCGTCCCTGATTACCCAGAACTTACCGGATGCCAGCTACCCCCTCAAACTTCACCCCTCATGGCAGTGTCAGGAGAATGGAGGGCCATCCTCCCCCCAAGGCACTCATATCTGTTTTTCTGATTTTAGTAGTGGTTTTATAATTGCTTCTATATTTATTTTTTAATGAGGTTGTGTTTTATTGTATGTTGATTTTGGCTTTTGAAAGGTGCCTTAAAAATAAAGTTTTATTATTATTTATTATATCCAGTATGGCTCTGAGTCCTGCTAGCGAAGCGGGTGAAGAATTTTCAGATGGAGCGTCATTCTCAGCCTGCCCAACACCGTTTTCCATAATTTTTTCCCCCGTTCCCCATGCTGGGGTGCACATGGTGATGTGCACACGGGGAGGCATGCACACATAGCGGAGTCCTGCAGCATGATCCTTTCTCTGCCACTCTTTGACCTGCAATGTGGCAAGCCTCCACCTGGTGGCAGTAATTCGGCAGAACTGGCAGTCCTCCTTCCTGGGAGACCAGAGTACTTCTCCAGAAGCTCAATCCTCTCCCTCCCCGGTTGACACCCAGCAACCTAAGCTCACCCCTGAATATGAGTTGCTAGCATGGAGTGAGGTGTGGTGTCCAGTACCTCAATTCTTAGTGCTACCGGGCTGGCTTGAAGTTACTGGATTTTGAAGTTATTTTTTTTTCCGTTTCTTTTTATGACTCCGCTTTGGTCCTGAAGAACTCTGCTGGGCATCCACTTACCTTCAGCTCTACCATCAGGCCTGAAACTCCTCTTCTTCCTGGCACCAGCCCGGCTATCACCTCGGCTCTGAGCACCTCAGAGGTGGGGCCACCCTATCCGCGCAGGGCGCTCTATCTGGAATTTGGGCCGGGCTAGGCTTGACCCAGGAGTTGAGTGAGTCCAGCCAGTGGAGTGTGGCTGAGAGGGTGGTGCCATCGCCTATCCCCGGCAGCGGGGATTTTCTTAGTTACGTCCCTTCCCTTCTCCCCCCTCGGCAGAGCTTGGGCATGCAATGATTCCAGGCGTGTCCGCCACAGCTCTGCGTCTCTCTAAGCCACGCCCTTAAGCATTGCAATGCCTTTGGTACCCACCGGGGGTCACTGCAGTGCCAGGCAGTTGCCTGGATCCCCCCGAGAGAGGACAGCAGTCCTCTGGATGCTTGATCCACTCTCTCCCCTGCCGACCCCCGGTGGCCCAGGCTCGTTCCCGAACCCAGGTCGCTGGCATGGTGTCCAGCGCCTCAACCCTCAGCGCTACTGGGCTGGCAGATTTTGAAGTTTTTAAAAGTTCTCCCTTCTGTGGCATTCCCTCCATGTAAAAATTAAATAGCCTTTTATAGTGCTGTGCTGTTTACCATAAGAAACGTGGTAGCACCATCCAAATACACCCACAGTTTGCATCTAGTATTTCTGTTCAACAGGTAAACTTCAGTGGAAGAGATTTTTAAAAAATTGTGAATGGCAGCCATCTTTAATGACCTGTTTCATTAATCACACAATTTATAATAAAACCTGTTTTAAAAATATCTGAGAAAATCAAAAATACGTGGAAGATGAATCTAAGAATGTCAGAAATATGTTTGCTAAAAAAAAAAAAAAGTATCTAATGAAATTTGGTGCTGGCTAACACATACTGCTGCTGTAAAAACATGAGTAGGAGGCCTAAAGGAAGGGATAAGACCTGGTCATGGAAGTCAGTATGGACCGGCCACTGAGTTGTTGCCAAGGTTCAGTCTTGCATAACCTGGGCGTAGGTCATACTCTAAAGTGATCCACAGTTGTTTCTGGAGCCAAGAAGCAGCTAACCTTCTGAACATTTATTGTAGGTATCCCTTATATTGACAGGGAGTAGACCCCCATGGTAAAATAATTTGTCCTGAGTGCCTAGTGATGGAACAGAGTGGTTTAGGTTGCAGAAGCTGTTTAGGCACAAGGTGGGGGGAAGGGGCATTGTGTAGGAAGCAATACCCAGGTGTGGGGTAAGGTTGGGTAAGGGGGAGCAAATGGGTGGCATAGATGTAAGGGGGAGGTAAATAGGAGCGGGGGAAGGAGGGTGACTGCAGGCCATTTGCCTCTGTTAACAGACAGATCAAAACCAGCTCAGAACTTGGCAGTTAAGAGAAGATAAGGATATGTCTTGCGACACATAGCCCAAGTGCTGCAAAGGCCTGGATGCGATTGATATTACTGTTGCTTATGTGTGAGACTGACCCCAAACCACCCCTGTAACTGCCCCGGAAGTCCCAGGGCTTCATGGACATAGAAGCTGATAGGAGAGCTTTAGAATATCAGACATATGCTTATGGAGGCTTCTTTATCCCTGATTGCATCTAGTAGGCCATAGAAGAGTATGAGCATGAGGTTTGTTGCAGTGCAACATAAGCAGTTAAGTAGAGTGGGACCATTTTGTGGGAACAGCACTTGACAGGCCTGGGAGCCTTGACACAGGTTCTGAGAGATGGAATATAGGTACTGCAGTACAAAGATAGGAGAGAGAGAAAGAGAGAAAAAAAAAGAAAAAGGGGTGGAGGCAAGAGGAGAACAGAGAGGGAAAGTAGGGGGAATGAGATTGTGTTTTGGGACCTGTATAGGGTGTTTGATGATGCTTTTAAGCAGTATCTGTCTTGTACTGGATGCAGCAGGTGCTCTAGGACATGGTTAATAGGGGCACTTAGGGAGCCTTAGTGTATAGGGGGGGGATACGAATTAAGTTGGCTGTGTCAGAGCAATAGGCAGCTGCCCACTCCTAAAGAAAGCATCCCCACAGTGTAGTGTGTATGAGGTGTATCTAAAGGAACAGGAAAAGCTGATACAGCAATCAAGTACTTTAGGGGCCTACAAAAATTAAAAAATGTATAAATTAGTGCATAACCTGATGTTTTTTTACCAACAAGTTAGCACATAATTTATCTCCAAGGGTATATATACTCTTAAAAAGAATGTGCAGATGATTGGGTTGGGCACCCCAAACAGCCCTATGAAGAGCTTTTATGCAACATTTTCCCATAAGCTGTATGAGTCAGTTTAACTACAGCACAACAGAGCTGCAGGAAACTGAGGTGACATCTGGGATTGAATGTCAGCAGTTTCTCTACGTCCTTTGCTAAATCGATGAACTTTCATACAGCTTGGGAACTGGGGTCCAATGTAATATGAAATCCAGGTAGGGATGGGATAGCGAGTTGCAAACTTAGGGCCCGTTATTGTATGCGGTACGCTGTAATCATGGAATTAATCTGGCAGGGGTCTGTGATTAGGCTCTGTAAAACAGTAGGTGTCATTGCAGTAATCATTGCCTAAGGATGCAGCTATTCATGGGGCAAAAAAGTTCTTGGTACTGGGGAGATGTGGCTGCTGCTTCACATACATCCCAGGCAAACAGGTTAGCACTGTGTGGGGTAAACCAGCAAAATTCTGCTAGAGCTAACAGTTGGTAGGACCACTAGGACCCTTCTAATACAATTTGGTACTACTCAGGTACCACAGTGCCCTTTTTCTTTCCATAACTGTAGGCTAGCGTTCCTTGATCTCATTCCTTTCATTTGAGTAAGTGCAGGCTGGGGAACTCAGGGTAGCACAATACAAATAGTGGGGAAACCATGAAGCCAGCTAATGGCCCGGGAGAGCAAGATGCATGGCCATTTTAAAGGGAGAGTACCCTGGTGCAGCACTTTCAACCTGCTGTTTTGGGAGGTGGTCTTTGTGGCAGAGGGAGGACTGTGATCCCCAATGTGGTAGGTCCCGGTTATTGAGTAGCCATTGTGGGGGGAACTGCTGTGAGGTCAGCCCACGAGTTGGAGCTGGAAGCCACTGGCATCAAAGGTGGCTCAGGCTGAGGGTGAAGTTGGGTTCTGGTGTCCAGTGCTGTAGATGGAGTTTTGTCCAGTGGAGAAGTGGAGTGCAGAGCTGCAAATCAAGTTTGGGTCTTGAGCAGCAGGTAAGCCAGGGAGCTGCTTGATGAATCTGGTAAAGGGAGGACTCCACTTCCTGCTGTGCGATTGGCATCTTGGTTGGTGTTGGGGAGTACACGTACTTGACTTAAGATTTAATTCAACCCTGATTTCTAGCTACCTGGTGCCATAGATCACCACTTGGGTAGGCACTGCTTGATGCTTGTGTACCCGATGGGTCTATAGGCTGGGAGGAGTTTAGACTGCAAGGGTTAGCATCAGATGTCCCACTAGTGAAAACTTGGTCCGGCCACGTAGATGAAATAATACTGCCCACCTCCTCTGGTGTATGGAAGTTGCATTGTGTGCTGTTCACAGTAACTCGGAGAACAACAGCATGTCGTAGGAATTGGGGCACACCAACTTGCGACTCCTTCATCTGGGCCCCCCATATAAGCTCTGCATTTTTGCAAATGCTCAACTGAAAAGTCCTGAAACCCTTGAATGAACTGGCCCTCCCATTTAAGAGGCCTCCATTCTCTTACCAAATGCAGAAAATTCTCCTTTACTGGAAATTGAAGAAATTGGCATATTATGGGCATTCTTCAGGTGGAGGCTTGGGTTCTAGCTAACAATGTACCCACTGAGGTTCCAGAGGCTGGCAATGAGGAGCATTGAGCATCACTGGTATGGCCTGCTGAAGAAAAGCAATTATAGAAGGGCCTTGATGCCTTTCGGGAAGCTGATGAACCATACGTTTTTACAGCAAGCACAATTTTCTAGGTCAGTGATTTTTTGCGGAAGGTAGTTTATGTGGCATTCATGCTATTGTAGCTGTTTTTTTAATTGGTCCCCCATGTCTTCCACTTGAAGAACATGTTGCTCTGTGGTAGTGACCCAGCTCCTGAGACTTGTAAGGTCTCTGCTTGTTTGGGCTATCGTAGCCATTATTGGAATTACACTTTTTGAGCTTTGGGAGCTAGGGGGCCTATAAGGGCATTATCATTTAAACTGAACCCCCTACCCATTATAAGTTAATGGCAGTGATGTGTGTGTGCTACCGAAGCTCATTTCAGTCCTGGGGGGGGGCTGAGCCTTGGCAAGCCCCCATGTAATTCCAACACTGATTGTAGCTTTTAGTTCTGCTGTGTCCCATAGTAGTTGGGACAATATGGCTGTGATGTGTGCCAGTTCTGTTGGAGTTGTGGCTGGGTTTGCTATCGTGCAAGTCATAGTGCCATGTCATGGATCCTACCACCCACCAGATTCTGTTCCCTGGAGTGGAATGACAGCCCTCCCCTGAGAACTCACCCGGGGTGGGGGGAGTGGAAGCAGTCGATGGGCTAGAGGTCGACAGGGCTGGGTAGCTGTCTTCACCTGAGGGAGAGATGTTCACTGGTGGAGGTGGAAAAATGTTGATAAAAACAAAAAGGTAGCACTATTGCTCAAGTCATAATGCTGCCGACCCAGATTTGGGAATGAGCCTGGCACATCAGCAGCTGGCCAGGGAGCGTAGGATTGAGCATCCCAGCGAGCACTCTCCTCCAAGGAGGGCTGCATCACTTCCCTCTGTCACTGCCACCTCAGCAGTACAGATGGTGGAGCCGGGGCATGGGGGACATTATGGGCCGGGCGTGGGGGGACATTATGGAGCGGGGCATGGGGGGACATTATGGGCAGGGGCATGGGGGGACATTATGGAGCTGGGCATGGGGGACATTATGGAGCCGGGCATGGGAGGGACATTATGGGCAGGCGTGGGGGACAGTATGGAGCCGGGCATGGGGACATTATGGAGCCGGGGCATGGGGACATTATGGAGCCGGGCGTGGGGACATTTGGAGCTGGGGCGTGGGGGACAGTATGGAGCGGGGCATGGGGACATTATGGAGCCGGGGCATGGGGGACATTATGGAGCCGGGGCATGGGGGACATTATGAGCTGGGGCATGGAGGGACATTATGGAGCCGGGCATGGGGACATTATGGAGCCGGGGCGTGGGGGGGGGGCAGTATGGAGCCCTTGGTGGAGGACACTTTAAATAAAGTAACACAATCCAGCATGCAGCAGTTAACTGTGCCAGATTGTAACATGATCCCAATGGGTCCACATCCAGTCCCACTCATTGCACAGCTGCTTTAAAATACAGATTCAGTCCAGCAGTTGTGACAGCAAGGAAGCCACTTTGTGTTATTATTGTCCGATTACTGTTTTTCCTGCATGGCTTTGGTATCAGGGACCCTTTTCAGTTGCCAGCCCTACCTGATGCCTACAGACATAACCAGGTCTGTTCAGCTGCCATCACCACAGATTAAGACTCCCTGGTTTACTCACACTCTTCTGCTTCATTCTGGTGCTATTTTGCATTCCATGCCGACCACTAGAAGTGGTCCAGATGAGCACAATCACGTCTCTATTCCCAGCAGAGGAAATTACTACTTGTCCCAGTGTGAGGCTGGGTGATCCCCTAGTGAACCATTGAGGCAAGAGTCTCATATTTAGAGGATGAGGCAAAGAGGTTAGAGTGGCTCTGTGTGGAATGGGGGTGGGTGTTTTCCTCCATTCACCAGTCCCTGGCTCCCCTACTGAAAGAACCGACTCCCTCCTCCAGTGCATCTTTGACACTGCCCCTGACAACCTTGCTTGGTGTTGTCCAGTCCACTCCATCTGTGGTGCTCACTCCTGGAACTCCGGTGGATGAACAGGGAGCAGTGCAAAGCACACCCCAAACCCAGAAGAGGAGAGGAGAGGAGAGGAGAACATCTTTGCGGACAGTCTATCATGCTCTGCCAGCATGATAAGATGACCTGGGCTTGGGCACAAATCCAGGTTGCCAGCATCGCAAATGGCACCCCAGCCTCTGAGCTAATGAGTCAATCCACCTTGCAGTCTTTTCTCTACAGCCCCTAGAGCACCTCCCCCCCCGGTGCTTGTTATCATCCTTAGGTAGAACTTGTTGAACCATTCCCTGAACTATGTACTACTTCTTCAAAATGTTTTAGTTAACTATTGTGTTTGATCCAAAAATGTACCCTGGATCAATACAACTCTTTTATCTACCCGAACACTATGTAATCTATTGTGCATAGCTGAAATTTATTTTTGTCGATGTACAGCCAACCTAATGGCGACCGCTGTGTTCGCCATTATGACATAGAACCATCTTGTAGTAGCTACTGTGCTATGTCAAGTATTGATCTTACGCATTGTTTCCCTACTGTTATGCAACATATGCAATGTATGTAACTAATTTCTGGATGTACCAGTGTGGTCTCTTGTCTACGTGTGTAAGTCACTTGTGTTACTGTACAACGTTGTCTACTGTTTGCAACTCTGAATATAACTAATTCCAGGTTGCCCTTGAAAAGGGACATGCTGTCTTAGCAGGCCTACCCGATTATTAAAGTTCAAATAAGTAGATCAATCTTTTGGCGTCAGATCTAAAAATTAAAGTTTTTGTTTTTCCCTAAGGGTTGTACTGCTTTGCCTGTGGTTGAGGTGGGGTGGGTTTGAGGGGTTAAGCCACTATTTTGAATGTCTTCTAAGCACACCATTTGGTTGTATCCTATTGGTCAACATGTTTTCATGGAAACAGAACCCAAGCAGTCTTTTTGACTGTATATGAAAATTCTGTGGCTGCTGAGCGAGGTAGAGTAATGGAGCATTTCAGACAAGTGCCTCTGATAGAGGCTGTTCTTTATCATGTTCTGAATATCTGTCTTTCTAGTAAAGTTACTTGCCTAGCAAAATGGTATGTTATAAACCCGGACTTGGAAACAAGGAGCAATTATTGGTCCATTGACTGTTATTGGATATCCAAATGCTGAGCCTCATGACAGTGTCTTATTGATGGTTCAGAATAAATAATCTCTGTGTTTGGGTTTTGGTTTGAAATATAGACATATATATCTATATCTATCTATCTAATCCATCCGTCTATCCATCTGTCCATCCATCCATCTATCCATCTATCTATCTGTCTATCTAATACTGGTGTGGTAGGACCAGTATAGTTAGGGTTGAGGGATCACCTCTATGTTAAACCCAGAATTGTGCACCTTAATAACTTTGCAACAGTTCAACGGATTTGCGTGAAGTTTTGCATGCATAATCTCTTGGGGGGAGGTTTCTTGACGTGACAAATTTTGTGTGAATCCGTTGTGTGGTTTCTGAGATACAGTGTTAAAAATCTTTAAATTTACTTTTTTTGTTTTGCTGTTTCTTTGTCCACCTGTATCTCAGAAAATGTTTTAAACTGTGGTCTGAAATTTTCAGAGAAGAAAGCCTTTGCCTCACAGGCGTGCCTTTTGCTGGTTTGGTGAAAAATATTAATCTGTTCCAAAATTATTCAATTTTGAAGTTACCATTATTTTCAATGGGAAAAAATAGATGTCCAGCATGAAAATGGATTCATTTTCACAGGAGCTAATCCATTTTCACAGATGTGTGAAAT
The DNA here is from genome assembly GCA_016271365.2 of Neoceratodus forsteri. Lineage (NCBI taxonomy): Eukaryota > Metazoa > Chordata > Ceratodontiformes > Ceratodontidae > Neoceratodus > Neoceratodus forsteri. Next base: position 18,421,258 of record JADMNL010000039.1, on the reverse strand, counting down.
CCTTTTTCGATCTGCCACCATTTTGGTTTCTTAGTGTGAGAAATAAAAGAAAGAAAACACATACAAATGAATGGATTAAAAAAATAAACACCAGACCCTAGCTAAACGAGACCCATTTAGCTACATTCTGATGTTTGTAGTTTTTTTTTAATTCTAGCAACTTAGCAAGAGGAGTGCTTCCCCCGCATTCTCCGTATGAGAACAGTGGGATTTTCTTGACTTTTGCAGCCACTGGAACTCGTACTTCCGACTGCAGGGTGAGATGTGCCACTGTTTCCCTGGTGTCTAGTGGCACCCCTCTCTCTCTGATCACTGTCCCTCTAAATTAATTAAAGAGATATTGTCAGGTGGGGGTGCTACTGAACAGCTCTAGAGGAGGCAGCATGTTTGGAGAGCTCCTTAGAAATCATAACTTTATCTATATTAAAGTTGCTGTTTTTGGACTGCAGTTCTGGTTTTTATGCCCCTACTGGGTTTAATAACCTATTAGGAGGACCCAAGGGGAAAACCAAAGGCAACGTGGCTTCGTCTGCTGAGTTTTTTTACACCGAGGGGTCGACGCGATGCTAGGCCTACAGGAAACAATGCAGCAGGGGCCTCTGGTGTGACCAATACAAGAGAGATCATGCTTGCTACAGTGAACGCCACCCTCATGAAATTGGTCTCCACAGTCCAAGATTTAGACAAGAAATTTGATGTTCTAACACCATGGGTGGCCGCTCTGGAGACTAAGGTGGACATTGCTGACAAAAAGCTGACTAAAATGGATGCCATGCTGAACAAAAATACAGATGTCTCCACAAAGTTGGTTAAAGACAATACATGGCTGTGTCAACGACTAGAAATGGTTAAGATCCATGTTCGAGAGCGAAATCTAAGGATTCTAGGATTACCCGAGGCCGCTGAGGGGGATGACCCATTGGGCTTTTTGCGCACCTTCTTGAAAGGAATATTGGGTCTGGGAGAGGAAGATCAGCCGCTATCATTTGAGAGGGCCTTCCGGATCACCCCACGTAGAGGATTGGCAAACCAGTCTGTGCCTCGTAACTTTGTTGTAATATGTTCTGGGATTGGGGATCGAGATTGGGTGCTAGTGGAGGCCAGGAGAAAGTGTTGTCTGAACTACAGCGAGGTGGTGATATCTGTGTTCCCAGACTTGTCTTACGGAACAAGGCAGCGTTGCAAGACCTACGACGGGGTGAGAAGCCGACTTTGTAGCTTGGGAGTCCAGCATCGGCTCGCCTTTACTGCTCGTCTTAGGCTTTTCTGGCAGGACAAAATCTACATGTTCGGCACCCCAGAGAAGGCTGAAAAAATCCTCCCAATTGTAGAGCAGGGGGTTCTTGAAAGCCAGGACAATGGGGATTGAACACTCTGATCGATACATCTGTATGTACTGAGCATGCGTTTACCACACTGTGCCTAAGCTTTTGATTTTCTTTATTGTGCTGGACAATATTTTTTGCCTGGCTTGGGATGTAGCAATGTAATTTCTGGTCTCCTGTTGTTATATGGGGATATTACTGATTATTGAAGTAAAGACTATGCAAGGAAGGGGATTATCCATTGGGAAGCATGGTCTGGATTGCTGAGTGGGATACCCCTGCTAACTGTTCACTGTTCTTGGTTTCTCTGGCTTATAAGGGTGGGGTAAAAGACGTTGCCTATTGAATGTTGATGTTTACATTTTTGTGTTAAGAGTGTGGGGGCATTGATCCAATGTCAGAATCTGATATGGGACAATTTTTGTCTTTTAAGAGCATAACGGTAATGGATATTCTATACTTTCTGCAGAGCTGTTAATAAATGTAAGGCTAAATATCCTCCGGGGGGCCGGGGAGCGGGTCTTTGACCTTCTCACTGACTGGCTTGGATTGCTAGTCGTGTAGGTAGTTCCTCTGAGTTACTACTTGAGCTGTATGCATATGATATATTCTAAGAATTTATTTGTTTTGTTCTGTACTTCCTCCAGTGTGGTAAGTGAACTTAGGGGTGAATCCTTATTCCATAGTGTGGTATTTGGTATCCTGTTTATTAATGATTGTATGGATTCACCTGTGTATCTATGCTGTATATGAGCTGGATTCTTGCAAAAAAGCTTAATAAAAATATTACACAAAAAAAAAAGAGAGATTCCCTGGGTTCTAGTGGCACCCCCCCACCCTCTTATCACCGTCCCCTAGTCCCTAGTTTATTTATTTATTTATATAATAATCTGACACCAGGATGCCCATCCCAGGTGTCAGATGCCCCTCCTCACAGCCCATTGTTTTATAGATTGTTGCTGACATCGGGGGTCCCAATCCCTGTGTCAGCATTTAGAGCCCCCCTAGCAGTGTGGAACACGGAGAAGCCCACCTCCAGTGTCCCCAGATGGTTCATTAATGTACATACAGTATAAAAACCATCTCCTGATGTCTTTGTTTTCCTGAAACAAAGAAAACAGCCCCTCATCATTGCCACAACCCTCTCCCCCCATCCCGACCCTCCCACTGAGCACCCACCTTCCCACACCCCCCTTACCCTATACTTACCAGCCGATGTTGAATTAACATACTAACATACTATTTGCCAGCAGATTAGGCCTTACGGTCTATCGAGTCTGCTCAAACCTAGAATTCTGTCATCTTCTGTGGACTGAGACATGTCTGCACTCTTCAAAGCTGAACCATGAACTGAGGAATCAAGGTGAGTGCATTATACTGTATTTCAATTTCGTTTTGAACTTACTTTAGGAATTTTTTCACCAAATTTTCAACATGGCCTTTTTGGGACCCCACCTCATGAACAATGGCACTGTTATTCTGTTACTCAGGCCCAGAAGGTGGTTTCATGGTTGCTGTATGAAATCACCTTTCAGGATCAAATAATGTAATTTCACCATCAGTGTTCACGAGGTGGGGTCCCAAAAAGCCATGTTGAGAATTTGGTGAAAAAATGTTTAAAAATGGCCAAGTTATGAGTATTGATTGAAAGTTTTCTACACACGCACATAATGGTAATTTTCAATATTTTGAGTCCAAATTTTCATCATAGCCATTTTTTCACATCACCTCATGAACAGTACAGTAGTAATTTTTCACATCCTGTCCAAAATGTGTTGTCGTACACTACCGGTCAAAAGTTTTAGAACACACCCATTTTTCCAGTTTTTATTGAAATTTAAGCAATTCAAGTCCAGTGAATAACCTGAAATGGTACAAAGGTAAGCGGTAAACTGCTAGAGGTCAAAAAAAAAGTTTAGGTTAGCAAAAACTGCTGTAGAGAAATTGCAAAGAAAGCCAAGGTGTCAGTGAGTACAGTTTCCCCGCCATCAAAGGCACTTGGAAACTGGAGGAAACTCTGACAGGAAGAGGTCTGGCAGACCCAAAGCCACAACAGAATCAGAAGACAAGTTTCTGAGAGTCAACAGCTTGTGTGATAGGCGGCTCACAGGACAACAGCACAGAGTGACTGGCACCCTGAACCAAAGGGCTACCACAGCATTTTGTGCCATGCAATACCTCTGGTCACGCCAGTTGGTCAGGGGTTCATCCTACAAAAGATAATGACCCAAACATACCTCCAGGCTATGTCAGAACTACCTTCGAGGAAAAGAACAAGACAGTAGGCTTCAAATCATGGAATGGCCAGCACAGTCTCCAGACTTAAACCCCATCGAGCTGGTTTGGGATGAACTGGACAGAAGGGTGAAAGCAAAGCAACCTACAAGTGCAACACATTTGTGGGAACTTCTGCAACAGTGTTGGAAGAACTTCCGAACAATATTTGATGTCCATTGTAGGAAGAATGCCATGAGTGTGTATGTTACAGTATATCTGCAAAAGGTGGCTACTTTGATGAGTCAAAAATTTAGATTAAATTTTGTTAAACAAAATGATTCAATGATTTCTTTTTTATCTCCAATTGTTTATTTGTTCTATGCTTTAATTTCAGAGTACATTGAGACATTAACCTGCGTAAATTTCAATAAAAACTGGAAAAATTGGGGTGTTCTAAAACTTTTGACCAGTAGTGTACCTGTGGCAGGGAATGGCGTTTTGGTAAGTATTTGAAAATTTTCACCTACGGGGTTTATGAGGTGGGGTCATAAGAAGACTGTGTTGTCAATGTGGTGTTAAAATATGAAAAAATGCCAAAGTTATGACCATTCGTTGCACATTTGCTACAAATGCTTGTAACTTTGGAATTTATAAATATTTTGACATCACCCAGTGGTGCTGAGGGTTGAGGCGCTGGACGCCACACCCTGCTCCACACCGGCGACTTGGGTTCTGAGGCAAGACCAGGTCACTGGAGGTCAGCAGGGGAAGGAAGAGACTGAGTGTCTGGTGGACTGCTCTCTCTTCTCGGGCAGGGTTCAGGGATGTGTCCACTCATTGAGTGAACTCTGGCGGTGGCTGGGGGGCACCAAATGTAGGCTACACGGCAGATGCCTGGGGGTGGAGCTACGGCATTATGTTGCCTTGCTGGCTGGGCTCTGCAGAGGAACAGACAGGAAAAAAGCATAAAAAATCCCTGCCATATGCCGTGGAAATGATGGGGGTACAAGGGACGTGGCCTACATCCCATCTGTCAGCCCTGCGACCGGAGGACTCCGCGGCCAACCCACCACTCAAGGTAGGACCTCTCTAACCACAGAAAGGCCATCGCGGGAGGATGGGCCCGCCCCCAGGGGGGTGATCTGGGGGGCTAGGTCTGCCTGGGTGGTGGGGGAGTTCCTTTGATCAGAAGGGGTTCAGGCAAGGAAGTAGAGGCTGCCGTCCTGGGTACACCTCAGAAGGATGCCCGAGGTATGGGAGAATATAAAAAGAGTTAAAAAAAAAATATATATATATATATATTGACCCCAGATTTTCAACATACCTGTAGGCTTCTTATTATCCCACCTCATGTATGTCACAGCTGTCATTTTTCAAATCTTGGCTAAAATGTGTTTTTGCACCTGTGGCACTGAATGGCGCTGCAATTGTGCAGAATTCTGTTTTGGTGGGAATTTGAACATTTTCTGTAAGGGGTACATGAGGTGGGGTAATAAGATGGTTATGCTGTCAATTTGGTCACTGTTTTCCTATAAATGGAAGCACAGGACCTGGAGGGTCCTGTGCAGCTACATACATACTGTATATGCATGAGGACAAGTACGGAGCATGGGAGCACAGGGCCCAAAGGGCCCAAACATCTGCCTGGATTGGTGGTAGTTCAGGTGGATGTTAAAGATCCCATGGCACTTATCGAAAAAGAGTAGTGGAATTTCCCCGGTGTCCTGGCCAAATTTCCCTCATTCACTGAAAATACCGCCAACAGCTTAATCTGGTTCAAGGTCAGTTGGCATTCATCTGTATCCCCATCCCCCTGGTCGTGCCTGAAAATAGGCAGGATTTGTCTAGTGCACTTACCTGGACAACAAAAATTAAATAAAATAAAATAAAAAAAGTGACAAAAGGACAGTTATGGAGGGTGGGAGCGCAGGGCCCAAAGGGTTTTACACTGCCACAGGAACATAAGGATACAAGTAAACTATCTGAAAAAGTCAGGAAATTCATTGTAAAAAACTTTGTTAATGCATCAGTTAGAGTTGTTACTAAAGTGACAAAAATAGGGAAATGTGGCATTAGGGTTTCCAACCCTAACACCCCACCCCCACCCTGCATACACGGACAGGCGCTGGGGATGTGCCTTGGGGTCGTCAGCCCTAACGCTCACCCCATTCTCCTATATTGTACCCATCTCAATTTATTTGCTTATGGAATGGGGTGAGTGTTAGGGTTGATGACAAACCTCCAGCGCCTGTTCATGTGTGCAGGGTGGGGTATTAGAGTTGGAAACCCTAATGTCACATCTCCCTACCTTTGTTGCTTTAGTAACAATGCTAACTGATGCATTAACAAAGTTTTTAATATATATATATATATATATATATATATATATATACACACACACACACACACAATAGGGGTGAGTGGTAAATGAGTGAGATAAAACAGCGTAGTGATATTTTTACCCTCTGCTCTACTGTGATGATATGAGACATTTACACACACAGGTCACAAAAGGTCACTGATATCATCACCCTAGGCAGCTTTCCCCTCAGCATGAAAGAAACACCTGTGCTGTTACCATAGGCACAAATGCAGAACTACCCGAGAGGTCTCACTGCTACCTACAGCTAACTCAGTGAGCATTACAAAACACACCTATCCCCCCCCAACTTCCAGCTCATTACTGTGATGCTCTCAACTTGATGCAGCCAGAATTCCTAACAGCACAGCTTCACAGAACAGTCTAAACTACTGCTTGCAGCTAACTCAACTACCACTGAAACACACTCTCACTTGTTCCTCAAACTCTGATTCTCACCCATTAAAATTACTGTGACAATTTCAACTTCACTGCAGCCAGAATCCTAAAGAGCACAATTTCACAGAACACTCTGCACTCTGCCGGCAGCTAACTCAATTACAACTGAAAACAGTATCAGCTGTTCTGACACTCTGCCTCTCAGTTCATTACAATTACTGTGATGCTTTTAACTTCACTGCAGCCAGACTGCTAAACAATACAGCTTCACAAAAGTATGTTTCTCACTCCTATCTGAAACTAACTCATTTAGCATTGCAAAACACACTCATATATCTCTCAAGTTTATAACACTGTCAGCCCATTCAGAAAAGCTCACACACAGAATGAGCAAACACATTAACAGGAACAGGACACAAGACAGCATAACAAAACTTCTGAAACTCTTGGCCCTATTGTATATATCGAATACATGATGGGCAGATTGTGTGCTATGGCAAATATTGTCACTCCTGCATTGTGAGCTTGGATATCTCACTCGTGCCTTCGGCACTCGTGAGATCTCCAGAGCTCAGTCTGCAGGAGTGACAATATTTGCCATATCACACTCATTCCCATCATGTATCCTATATATATATATATATATATATATATATATATATATATATATATATATATACATACATATATTTACACACACACAGATGATTTGGGTTGTCATGCAGAATTATTAAAAACACCAAACTAATTTATCATCAAAATCAAGAACTAATGATCTACCTCCTGAGATGGCTAAACCCCAAATTACCCTAGATACAGAGAAACCCTACTCCCCTATACCCAGGGTAATTTGTGCTCCTGTCTTGAGTTCCACCTGAAGTCTCTTTCTAGGGCCCCACCTGTAGAACACAAAGCATGTATCAAACACCATTTCTTCAGAAGGGACAATTTCTTACCTGCTGACTCCTCTTTGAATCCAAAGCCTAGAGACTGCAGAGAGGCGCTTAGACGGCTTCCAAGATTATCTTTCATCTTGTCCTTCTTGCCATCCCCACTGGCATTGTGTGGACCACTATGATCATCCACTTTTTCCACGATGACAAAGCTCCCTCCATGCACATTTTCACTCATTACTGAGGCAGTTGATAAGAGTTCAGAGTTCCCATTAGGCAGTTCACTCAGGCTGGGCTTCTTGAACTTTGAACCGCCTCTGTCTTTCCTGCTCATGAATGGAAACAAGCCCCTTTTGCTGCGTCTGGTGTTAGCCTCCCCACTGACTCCACCATTGCCCATTTCTGTCTTGTCCTTTTCCCCTTTTTTCCCCTCCTCTTGTGCTTTGCCCTTCAGATCCAGATGGAAGGTGGATATTTTCTTTTTCTTGCTAGGTTCTGAAACATATTCGGGCATTTCTGGCCAGTCCTCTTTTGAGTCAACTAGGGTGTCCAGGTACCTTTGTATTCTGGAGGTCGCATCTTCTGTTTTCATGTCCACGCCCACAATTGGGTTACGAGAGGAGGAGGAGTAGCTAATCATATCCCCAGGGGCCAGGTTAGCACCCGTGACCAGGGCATATTTGGGGTTAACCATCAGTTTTCGTGCTAGAGCAGCAGAATAAGGATTTGGTGTGGGGATGGTAGTTTTGTCCACAGCTGACTTGGAGACTGCAGATTGTTTGTACTGGGGGATGTTTAGCTCTTTGTATAGATTTACCTCTTCTGAATTGGCGTAAAGTTCCCTGAATTCAAGGTCAAATGTCTCAACTATCTGTCCAGTCATTACTGTGATGATGTTTCGATCGATACGAGAGGCAGTCCATGTAAAACTGTAAAATAAAAAAGGAAAAAGAGAGGTATTTCTACACAGATACTAGTTATTAGATATATTTGTATTTGTTATATCTGCAAGACAGTCAAGTTAAGATAGCATCTCCTTTAATGTGTGGCCCTGTCTTCTGGGGCACAGTTCTTTGCCCTAAGCATTTTTTCCTATTCTGCTTTTTGTGTTCCCAGGTCTGCTCCCTCCTGATGGCACCCTCCCCCCCAACGAGCCCCGTTATCTACCTTCCCATGGACTTACACATACCCATTGCTTTTCCAGGACCGTCATATGGTGGGTGGTATGCCATATTGGTATTTGATTTATTTAGTTTTTGTTGACCAGGTAAGTGCACTAGACAAATCCTGCCTATTTTCAGGCACGACCCGGGGGAGGGGGATACAGATGAATGCCAACTGTCCTTGAACCAGATTAACCTATTGGTGGTATTTTTAGTGAATGAGGGAAATTTGGCCAGGACACCGGGGAAATTCCCCTACTGTGTTGCTGCCAGTAGGGGGGCAGGCCGTTGTCAGGATGGCCACTCTGAGTGCAACGCCGCAGGAGGAAGACATCTGTCTGGTGGGAGAGCTTGCCTCTGCTCCCACCGTTTGCAACACGGAGGCTCCCAATTTACAGTTGGTGGAAGTAGATTCCGACTTAGAATTTCATGATGCGTCTGTTTCTTTTGATGTTTTGGGCACTTTATGTGTGAAATCAGAGGACTGCAATGCTACTGCAACTAGTGACCCTGCTTTTCTGAAGGATTTGATACCGAGTGTAGTAGCGGCAGGAAGCGTCACTACACACCCATTGCCTATTCCAACTCCCCCTGTCAGCAGCGCGGCGGCTGCTGTCATTCCTACAGATGAGACTACAGTAATGGGAGGGCCCGCAGAGAGCGGTGAGTGTCTTCTTACCTCTACCAGCAATGTTTGTTTCATTCATGGCTCCTCTAAGGTTCTATAGGCTGGCAGTATCACTGCAAACCCTTGCAGCTGCCTAAAGCCTTCGGGTGAGTTGTTCCACCCTTCAAAACTTCCAGCGTTGCATGATCATAGCGACAGAGCTTGAGACTACGCCTCGCGCACTGCAATCTCAGCAGAAGGTGGATGTAATTGTAATGGGAGGGGCAGTTCAGTGCATGGACCTTTTCTCCGACAGCTGCAAAGACAACGCGGTGTCCATTGCTATGGTTACTGGGGCCGCTGACAGTTCTGAAGAACGCTGAAAGGTGCACATTAGTAAACCCCCCATTGCACCTGTATAAAGTGATTTAGCTACTGCATCTCAGGCTGGCAATCTTCACGCTAGTTTTAGCGAGTACCTACAGCCTATAACATCACTGACTATACCTTTGAAAATTGCTCCCATTTCTCTTTTGCCACCGGGACATGGAGGGCCTCTTGGGCAGTCCTTTTCTAATGAGTTGCCACCACTCAGTAAGGTGGCAGGTTTTGTGTTTAAACAGCCTGAGTCTCACGCTCAGCCTAGCATAGTTTACCAGTCCACTGCAGTCTCCCAAGCTGGGGTGACTGAATTCTTTTTTCCTGGCACTCTTTTCAAGACTCAAGTTACTATACCAAGAAACATTGGGGGGTCAAGGGCTTTGCTCCCTATTTCAGGGGACGCTCCTGAAAATTGGTCACCAGGCAAAGCCCTTAAAGAGGCAGGATGGAAGCAGGCCCCAACAGGCATATGGACGCCTGATCCAGCCTGGGACACAGATTTTTCATTATCTCAACATTCCCCAACGTGGAAACCTGATTTACCGCTCTTGATTTCTACTGGAGGCTCTGCAGGGGAAATTGATTTGGCTTCTTCAGTTCCAGCCTTACCTCCTGCTACAGCTCCTAAGGAACAGACTCCCCCACCTGCTCCCCAAAAATCCATTCCTGATCATCCACTTGTGGACAATATTGCATCTATACAGAATCCTTCCTTGGTAAAACCCCTACAGCAGAAACCTCTGATGTCTGACTTATTTTCTTCTGCAAAAACGGAAGCAGCTCCTCGTAGAAATGCAGTTCGTATTCGCTACAAAGGGGATCTGGAGAACAGGCCGGACAGATACTGTGTGGGGAAAACTTTATTAAAAGAGTCACTCCATTTTACCCCAATGATGTTTTTGCTTTCATTAACATTTCTGGAGAGGACAACTTCGATATCAGCTTTCGGACATCCCAAGCTTTGGATTTGTTCTGGGAGCGGTATGGGCAGGTGAAGTTTTCTCTTATATGGACCCCCTTTTTGGTAATACCTCTAACTAAACCATTAATTAAGTTTGGCACAGTAATGTTTAGGAATGAGGGGTCCATGTAGAAGATATTACCTTTTGGCTATCTCAGAAGTGTAAGGTTTTGAGTGCTCCTGATCCCATCTTGGATTCTGAGCAATTTTGGACTGGGGGATGGAAGTATAAAGTGAAACTGAGGCAATCTGATTCAGGGGTGGAGCATATCCCCAATTCCTTTTTGTTAGGTGGAGATGTGGGGGTTGTTTTTCTGGAGGGCAACCAAGGGCCTGCTATAAGCGTGGTTCTAGGACACATCTTTCTAGCGTTTGTGATCAGCCACGTTGTGATAATTGTGGGGAGGTGGGGCACGTAACAATGCAATGTGCAAATCATTCCAGGTGTGATCTTTGTGAGGAGTATGGTCACATTTTCCGAGACTGTCCTTGGGCTGCCAAAAATAAAGCATCCTGTATAAGCCCGGACCTCTGGATTCAGAAGGCCCAGAGTGCTGCTAACTCTCCCCCTTCCTCACCCTCTTCGCCTATCATCACCAAAGAACAGACAGAGATTACTCACCCGGACCATGCTGTTAGTTTTTCTTCTTCTGAGCCTGATAAGGTAGCACAAACTACTAGTTCAGGCCATTTTAAGGATAAGAAGCCCAGCAGGGGTCCCTCTGGCATTTTGGAACTCAACCGGTGTGCTACACTGATGCTGTTCCTGGTACTCCTGAGACAAGCACCAAAGCTTTGGCCCCAGGGTCACCACTACCACGACGTAGATCTGCCAGAAATTTGCACCCTAAATCTCCACCTTCTGTCCCCACTGTGGAGACTAATAATTCTTATGCAGCGTTATTTACCCCATGGGGTGATACAGAAATGGAGTTGGGAGATTCAGACTCCCAGAAATCTTCTTTGTCTACCATCTCACAACCAGTAGACAATTATAAGGAGAAAAAAAAGAAAAAAAAAGAAAGAAATGATAATTGAGTTTGCAGTTTCTGATTTGTCACTCAGTTGTGTTGGGGCTCTTTAAATGTTCATAGCTTGTTGAACACAGTCAAAAGGCAAGCTCTGTTCCACTATGTTCGTGAGCAATACATTTCAGTTTGTTATTTACAGGAAACTTGGTTGCACTCTGTTGAGCAAGTAACCTCTTTTAAGCTGGATTGGGTTTGGGGGCCATCTTATTGGTCCTTTGGTATGGATAAGGCAGATGGGGTAGGCATTTTGTTTAATTCCTTTTCTTTCTCGCTACATAATTTGATTGATTTAATACCGGGTAGAGTTTTGATAGTAGATGGGAAATGGCATGTTGTGTGTTGTCGTTTTATTAATATATATAATCGCCAGTCAAAGGCAGATAGAGTGGCCTGTTTGAAGTCAGTTCAACCCTTTTTAGTGACATCAGTCAGGGTGCTTTCCGGTGGAGACTTTAATTGCTCGATTACTGACTCACCTAAACAGAAAAATAAAAAAGTTTATTGTGATTCCCATGCACTAGCACATATCATTAAGGTAGCTGACCTGTGTAATTGCATGTCTTATGTAGATCATGGGGCACATTATTCCTTTGTGAGAGGGAAATGTCATTCTTTAATAGACTATATGTTAGTTTCCCCTTCCGTACAGGTGAGCTCCTTTAGGATGGTTCCTAGTGAGTTCTCTGATCACTCCTTTTTGTTATGTTATCTTCCTTTAACTGGTCTCCCAGTTTTTTGGCAGGTACGATGGAAGTTAAATGCTTCCAGTCTGGAGCTTCCGTACATACAGTGAGGGGTTAAATTTATATTAAAGGCCAAATTATTGGTGGTTTTTCTTTATTCTGATGTTGTGGATTGGTGGAGGCAGACTAAATTGGACTTGCACACCTGGGCCCAGATATACTAACATACTAACATACTATTTGCCAGCAGATTAGGCCTTACGGTCTATCGAGTCTGCTCGAACCTAGATCCTTAGTTGGGTGCCGAGACCCTCCCATCCCTTGTGCTCCAGAAACCCCTATCATCCATCCCCACCCCCCGGGACAGGCCATCATCTGATACATCCACTTTCTGTGTCTGTCCCACCTCTCTTGAAGCCCTCCACTGTGGATCTCTAAACCAGCTCACCAGGCAGTGCATTCAAGGGTCCACCACCCTCTCAGTGAAAAACCTCCTCCTCTTTCCCCCTCACCTTCCACCTTCCAACTTCAAACCATGCCCTCTGGTGATACCTCCCTGCTTTAGTCTAAAGATCCTCCATGTTTCAAAGGGTTGCACATGGAGCAACAGTGTTGCACCATCACGCGCAACCCACTGATGTCCCTGGCACGATTTTCAAAAGGAAAAGTGCTGGCATAAACTCCTGATGCACCGGAGCACATCAGTAATGTATGCAGATGGGGGGCGTGCCCATGCATACTCTGCACAGCCTGATATTCAGCCCGGGATGTGCAGAGCCATGCATGCGCAACCTCTACCTGCACCAGCACAAAGTTACGCCCCAAAAAAAGGAACAACTTATGGCCACCCACAGGTGAGCTGCCACACTATCCAATATCCCTGGTGGTCTAGTGGTACGCCCCCACTGGCCCACCGAGCACCACCGCCCCGCTCCCCCCCCCCGGTCAGCCAGCATAAGACACTGCAAGCTATTCTCACTAATGGGACAAGGAAATCTCCTATTGGGGATCCTTTTGAAGTTTGTAAAACTTTGAAAGAATCTACTGCTATGGATTTGTTACAACAAACTGATGGGTCTATAATTACCTCAAGCATGCAAATAAGGGATTTGATTATAGGTCATTATCAATCACTGGAACCCTCCCTTCCTATTTCAGAGGAATCCATGTTTTCATATTTAAATTTCATTAATGTTCCTTCAAGGGCAACAGAGACCTTAGCATTATTGGAGCCCATTTCTCAAATGGAAATTCTGGCTGTAATTCAGAAATTAAAATCATATATTTCCCTAGGAACAGATGGTCTTTCAAATAACCTATATAAAGCATTTTCTGTGGAGATGAGTCAATGTTTGTTTGTTTCAATATTTCAGCAAAAGCTCCACCATTTTCTCTTCCTTTTCAGAGGGTTTATTGATTCATTTATTTAAATCAGGGCATAAATGAAATATTAAGAATTGGTGGCCTATTACCCTGTTAAATTCCGATTATAAAATTTTTACAAGTATTCTGAATACCCGATTGAAAAATTATGCTAGATTGGTGATATCTCCTTACCAATTTTGTGGAATTCCAGATAAAAGAATTCAATCTGCTTTAATGATTATACGTGATGTCATTGAACATTTATCTTTATCTGGTACTTCTGGTTGTCTGGTGGTGGCTGATTTTGAGAAAGCTTTCAATAGGCTGCATTTACCCTTTTTGTTCTTAGTTTTATAACAGTATGGAGTTCTGAGTCAATTTGTTAATTTAATTAAGATGATTTATGAACATAATATGGTTTTTCCCTTGTTAAAAGGGAGTAAGGTTCAATGCATTTATTTAAGGACTGGGGTGCGTCAGGGTTGCCCACTGAGTTCTCTTCTTTATATTTTTTAATTGAATCCTTTGTTGCAATATTTAATCACCTATCAATGCTGAGTTGGAATTCCAGATAGTTTATCTAGGGATCGACATTTGTTGTTACAGGCTTATGCGAATGACCTATTACTTTATTTTTCTAGTCAGTCTGACGTTCACAAATTTTTGGCAGCTTTTGACACTTATGCAACAGTTTCTAACGCCAAGTTGAATATTCATAAGACTAAAGGGTTATTTCTTGGAGCGGTAGGCCCACTTGATATGACACAGGAGGGTATCTCTTTTTCTCGATCCTCTTTTAAGATTTTGGGTATCCTGTTTGGGCCCCAGAATCTGCCAGCAGAAAACTGGGAATCAGTTCTTCAGGTGGTTGAGACTAATCTTAATCGATGGAAGCATTGGAAATTTTCAAAATTGAAACGTATTCATATTATTAAACAATTTTTGTTACCCAATTTACAGTATGTAGCCATGATTTTTCCTCTTCCGGTTTATTTGGAAACCAGAGTATATAGTTTGTTTTTCCAAATGTTATGGGGCAACCGCTTAAACCCAGTAAAACTATGTTATACTTATTTAAGCACAAAATCAGGAGGTCTAGGGATGGTAGATCCAGTTGTGTTTTTACATTCCCTGTTCATTATGTGTTTCACTAAGTGTGGTTTGACCCCATCTGAAGATATTGTGACAAGATGGGTTGTCCGGGTTTTGGGCAAATACCTGGCCACTTGGCATAACTTGGCTCCTAAATTAAATCCTCATGCGTATATCCCACTATACTAGACATCTCAGCAGACTGGGGCTTTTCCTTCTCCATTTTTCTTGTCTCCCTAGAGATGCCATACCAATGTGCTGTCATCTGATGGCATCCTTCCCTTCTTGTGGCCCTGATTGCGATGTTAGTTGGTGGTCACATTGTGTGGCACACACGACTTGTACCCTAAAGGGGAATAGCCGTCCTTAGGATTCTCAGTCTTCCTTCTCCCAGCCGACCCTCAATCACCTGAGCTTCTGCCAAACCTAGGTTACTGGGATCATGAACAGCAGTTCAGCCACTCTGCCAGCGAGCTGACTTTGCTCTATCTATCTGACTTTAATGGCTGTAAGTGTGTTTAAATGGGATGTACTACGGGCTGACTAAAAATATCACATTTATTTTTATTTGCAGGTGTTGACCTCTATGACCTCATGAGTGGCAGAGCCACCAGTGAGGTCTGTACAGGTCAAACCTGCGGATGAAAAAAATGTGATACTTGTAGCCAGCGCATGGCATACATCATTTGTACAATGACAGTGCCTGTCTGGCAGGATTAGTTCTTTCAGTAAACATTTTATTCCTTTTGTTTGATTTCACTGCTCTGTTTTTAATATTGCAAATGCCATTATGATGTCATCAGGCATTGTGCAAGCTGTTCTCCCTTTGGCTAAGAGCTCCTTTGTGATCAGCCAAAAAATGGAAATAAATGCTGATGACCCACCTAAGTAAGCAATAATACTCATCAGGGTGGGTGGTATTGAGCTATGCCAGACTGCCCAGGGGTGTAATGAGGCCTGACGCTGCACATGGAGGGCCTTATAGCTCCTGAAAGGTCTGGTATAGCCAATACCGCCCACCCTGGATGGTATCACTGTGCTTTGAAAATGGGGTTCTTGTCACATTTTAAATACATTGTTTAAAACAATGTAAACAAATGTAAAAAGTACATAAAAAAGAAATACAAATTTTGGTAAAGTAGTCCCTCCACTGCTGTAACTGGCAGTAGATTGTGCTGTGGTTTTGTCAAAATGTGTATGCAGGTAGCTGCAGATGTTGTGCTTATGTTCCCTCATCACCACCCCCCCAACCAGCAGTACAGTTTGAATGATGGTAATTTATCAGTTTATTTCATTTATTTAAAAAATGGTCTGTTAGTTAAAAAGGATCGCTGTCAGTCTGGACTGCTCAGGCAAGTGATGAATGACCACTCCAGAAAGGCATGGTGTGCGTGATCCCGTTGTGCGGTCATCATTTTCATTTTCTTTCTTTTTATGTTTGTTGAGTGTGCAAGCACAAACATGTTGATAAGTCAGTTGCTAGAGAAAGGTGTGAGGGGTGCCAGGCCAATGGCCAGTGGTGCTGCAGGGGCCAGTCTGTGGCTGGCAAATCAGTAAGCACTGTTCTGATGACACTGGTTTGCTGAGGGGGCTTGTCTTGGCAAACATTTCAAAGGAGAGAGCCGAAGCTGCGCACAGCTCTGTCCTTTGAAATGCGAGCCCTTCAGCTGTGGCTTAGGGTGTCTTTCCTTGTTAAACAATGTCCCTTTCCTTTCTGACACTGGGATGCCCCACTCCCGGTGTCGGATGCTCAACCCATCTGTATCCCTAGCCAACATCAGGTGCCCAACCGTGTCAGCACCCTCCCCACCAGTATTGTGGCACACTGAGAGCCCACCCCAGTGTGCATAAATTTGTATTATTTTTTACCTGTAAATAAAGAAAACCTTCCCTTGCAGTCTTTTGTTTCACCTGCAATAATGAAAACCATCCCTTGTTGTCTCCCGTCCCCTCCCCCATCCCGACCCTTCCTCTCTGCACACGCACCTCCCTTACCCCCTCTTACCCATACTTATCCTCTGAGGTTGGCGGACACAATCTTCTGCGGAGCGGGACACGTCTGCACTCTTCAAAGTCGACCGATAAACTGAAAGAATGAAAGGTAAGCTGTAGAATGAGAATCAATGGGGATTTCAACTTATGTTGATATCTCAGCCATTTTTAAGAATTTTGCCCCCCCAATTTTCAACATGGGGTTCTTGGGACCCCACCTCGTAAACATGTCACTGTCATTTCGTTCCTCAGTCCTGAAAGGTAATTTTGCGGTCACTGCACAGAATCACCTTTTGGGACAAAGTAACAAAATGACAGTGCCACAGTTCATGAGGTGGGTCCCAAAGCCCTGTTGCAAATTTGGTGAAAAAATTAAAAATGATCATGCTATGAGCATGCATTGCGAGTTTCTATGCATGCTCATAACTTTGCCAATTTTTAATATCTTCACTCCAGATTTTCAACATTGCCATTTCTTCACACCTCCTTTTGAACAGTATAGCTGTCATTTTCACATCCTGCCTGAAATGTGTTTTCACACCAGTTGCGCAGAATGTCATGGTCGCTGTCTGAAATCAACTTTCCGGACGGAGTAACAAAATCACAGTGCACTGTTCATGAGGGGAGGTCCCAAAAAGCCCATGTTGAAAATTTGGTGAACAAATTCCAAACAAAGACTGCGTTACGGATGTGCATTGCACAGTTTCTATGCATGCTCGTAACTTTGCCAAACTCACATTTTCACTCCAGATTTTCAACATTGCCATTTTCTTTTTCAATTGTTTAATCAGGAGTGGCACACTAAGCTGAAAGCTTGTTTACAGGTGCAACCTGGGAGCACAGGGAAGTTAAGTGACTTGCTCAGGGTCACACATTATGCAAGTGAGGGCTGTGGGGTTCAAACCCAGGTCTCCAGATTTGCAGCTCAGAGCCTTAAACCACTGCACTATACTGCCTCCCTGTTTGATGCCACTTCTTCATGAACAATGCAACTGTTATTTTTCAGATCCTGCTCACAATGTGTTTTACCCCCTGTGGCACCAAATGGCCCAGTCACTACAAGAAATCACCTTTTGAGATTTAGTAACAAAATAATAGTTCCACTGTTCATGAGGTGGTGTCCCAAAAAGCCCATGTTGAAAATCTGGAGCGAAAATACCAACAAACATCTGGGCCGTTAGGGTTTCCAACTGTAATGCTCCACCCCCCCACCCTGTAGAGTCTGACAGGTGTTGGGCCGTCAGCTGTAATGCTCACATCATTCCACCCCCACCCCCACCCTGCAGCCAGTGACAGGCATCAGGGTGTGCCTTGCAGTCTTTGGCCCAAACGTTCACCCCATTCTCCTATACTGCACCCATCTCAGCTTATTTATTATGGAATGGGGTGATTGTTAGGGCTGAAGACCTCAAGGCACACTGCAACACCTGTCAGTGTCTGCATGGTGGGGCAGAGATGGTGTCAGTATTACAGACGACGACCCAAAGGGACACCCCCAGTGCCTGTCACTCTCTGCAGGGTTGGGGTAAGGCGTTAGGGTTGGAGACCCTAATGCCACATTAGGGAAGTATATCAGGGAGGACGTTTGTTGTCACCTATCTAGATTTCAGCAAAGCCTTAAACAATGTCCAACATAGAAGGCTGATTAACAAGATGAGTAGTCTGGCAACGGGGCACAAGCTGATAAACTGGGTTATAAACTGGCTGATGGACAGGAGGCAGAGGGTGGTGGTAATAGGATCCAATCCGGGGAGAGGGGGTGAGCAGTGGGGTACCTCAGGGATAAGTCCTGGGACCAGTCCTGTTCAATGTTTTTATTACAGACATTGCGGAATGGCTAGAAGGAAAGGTCTGTCTGCCTGTTTGCAGATGACACCAACATCTGTAACACAGTGAATACTCCACAAGGGGTGGAGAAAATAAGTCGGGGCATGGAGAAGCCTGAAAAATGGTCTGAGGAGTGGCAACTGAGGTTCAATGCAAAGAAGCCCAAATAATGCACCTGAGAAGAGGGAAACCTGGGGAGTGTTACAGGATGGGGTGGAGGTGCAGATGATCACCAAGGAAGAAAGGGACCTAGGAGGTATCAGTTCTGATGACCAAAAGGTGTCAAAGCAGGGCACACATGTTGCAAGGACAGCCAGTGGCATGCTGGGGTGCGTAGGCAGAGGTATCACTAGCAGAAATCACGAGGTGGAGATGCCATTGTATAATGCACTAGTGAGGCCTCACCTACAGTACTGCGTACAATTCTGGAGGCCACAAATGTGCAAGGACATTCACAGGGTGGAGGCAGCCCATAGAAAGGCAACCAAGATGGTACATGGCTTGCAACACAGAACATATCAGGAGAGATTAAAAGGTACTCAATATGTACTTATTGGAAGAAAGGAGGGAGTGGGGAACATGATAGATATGTTCAAGGGACCATTTACAGTTGCTCTTATCCAAAGGCTGTTGGCTTGGAAACGCAGGGATCTGGTATGGGTGTTTTAGCTATTTGAAGGGGAAGCCATCTTGATTTTCCAACAGCTCTGCATTAACTTGGATATTCTTCGAGGGGATATTTTTGTCTACCTGAAACTTAGGAATATCCTGGGATCCACTTTGACCCTGGAGTAGGGGTGGGTTCTCCTTCACCCTTCGAGGAAGAGTTATTTAAACCCCAACCGGATGCTAAACCTCTTTCAATTTACTATAGAATTCTCCAGGGGGAGGGTTGCGAGTTGCTGCAGAAAATACAGAGAGTATGGAGGTCAAACCTTGGTATATCGTGTAATGCTCATGTGTGGGAAAGGGCGTGTAGGTACTTGATGACATGCTCCAAGAGCAACAAACTGAGGCAAGTACAATTTAACTTCTTGTACCAGGCCTACATTTCGCCCGTTAAGCTCCATAGGCTAGGCCTCTCATATCAATTGCCCTAAATGCTTGGGTACCCCCGGATACTTTTTTCACATGGCCCTTGCATGCCCTAAAGTGGCTCCCTTCTGGTATGAAATCCATGGGATCATGTCGGGGGTTCTGGGTTATTCACCTTCGTGTAGCCGATACAAACTTTTACTGGGGGCAGACCCTCAACACCCAGGTGGGAGGAGTAGTAACCTTTTGTGGTCTCTGGCATTAGTCAATGCATGTAAAACAGTTGCCCAGTCATGGATGGCATCCTCTTCCCCCACCATTCAACAGTGGGTGAATAATCTTAAATCATGCATGGCAACAGAGCATGCTCAGCTGTTTGCCGCTGGTAGGAGTGATGTGTTTTTTGTTACATGGCAGCCCCTTATATCAGCTGTTGAATCGGGGCCGTTGCCCACCTGAGGTTAGACCCTTGAGGATGGCCTGCAACAGGGTGTTATAAGTATTGCTACTTACCAGACCAATGTATAACCTGGCTTGACTGTACCTTATGTATGGTCACATTCTAATTCAAATGTATGATATGCTCTGACTGTATAATATGTTCTGACTTTAGTAAAGCTGTAACATCCTGTTTCTTACAATAAAATATGTTGGGAAAAAAAACTGTATACCCTCGAGGAAAGGAGGGAGAGGAGGGGACATGATAGAAACTTTTAAGTACCTCAAGGGAATCAACAAAGTCCAAGAGGGTAGCATCTTTCAGAAAAAGAAATGTGCAAGAACAAGGGGGCATAATGTGAAGATAGAGGGGGGACGGCTCAGGGGCAGTGTGAGGAAGTATTTTTTCACAGAGAGGGTGGTGGACGCATGGAACAGCTTTCCTGAGGAGGTTGTGGGGTCTAAAACTGTGGGAGAATTCAAGAATGCATGGGACAGACATTAGGCAATCTTTGTAGGGGGTAGGAAGAAATAGGCTGTTGGTTAAATAGGATCTGCAGCTTATCTTCTAGGTAGGGAAATGGGCAGACTAGGTAGGCCAAGTGATCCTTATCTGCCGTCAAAGACTATGTTTCTATGTTTCATTTAATTTCTGTCACATACCAGAATCCTACTGAACTCATTTTACTAACAGTTTAAAAAGTAAAGGTGAGAAATCACTGGTTTCACTGCAAAGAACAATTATTTCAAAAGTAGAAAGTCTTTTACCAACACATTAAATCTCAATAAATACAATAGCCAATTGCTAATTTAATAAAAGTGAACACCTCTGCCCCAACATTGAAAAAGGAGCACAACTGCAGCGCAAATATTTATGCTGCGTTTGTGACATCAGCCGAACCAGTGGCTGCCATATTCAGTCAGCTAGGGAGCTGGCACTGTCTGACTGAATATCGGACTGTATCGGCACTGCACTAAGTGAAACTGTGCTGCCCCAACACAGACCTGGGCTCTATATAGCCCACAGGGAATAGTCCTTCTCAAAACGGCTAGCGCCAAGACCCCTGTGGGCTATATTTGACCACAACATGCAGATGATTCCATTGAGCATGCAAGGTGCTGAAGGGCCATTTGCATGCCCATTGTGGGCTCTTTTGCATGCGTGCAACAGTCCTTTAGTGCCCATCCTAGAGCTGAATTTCCTGGTGTCCAGTGGCAATCCCCCACTACCTGAATGACCGTTCTGTATTCTTACTCATTATGCTAGTGTCTCCTGGCACCCCCCCAAACACCTGTTCCATGTACTGATATGCTATACCTGGTGCCTAGTGCCGCCCCCAATCACCCATTCCATATACTGATATGGTATCCCTGCTGTCTAGTGGCACTCCCCAAGCTCCGCACACCTGTTCTGTATTCTTTCTCATTAAGCCTGGTGTCTACGTCCCCCCCCCATGAACACCCATTCAGTCTTAACTGTCGCTGGTTTGCAGAGGTTCCCTCCGATTGCTCATTAAGTAAAAGCATGCAGTGGAGGTCCAGTGTCCCCCCCCCACCATCCCGCCCACTCACAGACCTCCCACACACACCCTTACGTGAGTGTCCTGCAGTGATCTGCGATTCCCAATACAACGAATGGCACAGCCCTCCTCTGGCCTCCTCAGCTGGCCACTGTATGACCTGTCAGTGAGTGCGTGTATAGTATGAGTACTGTACAAGTGCTCACCGACAGCTCGTATGGCAGACAGCCGAGGAGGTGAGAGGAAGACTGTGCCATTCTCTGTTTTGGGAACTGCAGATTGCCACAGGACATTCTGGTAAGGGTGTGTGTGTGAGGTGGTGGTCTTTTAGCAGGTGAGATGGGTGGGAGGACACTGGGTCACCTCTGAATACTTTTACTTATATCAGCGGGCAATCGAGGGGACAAGGGGATCCACTGGACATGAGGGGTAGAGAATATGGAATGGAATGTGTATTCAGAGATTGGGGGGTGCCACTAGACACCAGGTATAACATGTCAGTATATGGAATGGGTGTTCAGGGGTTGGGAGGTACCACTAGACACCAGGGATAACACGTCAGTATATGGAATCGTTGTTCAGGAGTTGGGGAGTGCCACTAGACACCAGGGATAACACGTCAGTATATGGAATGGGTGTTCAGGGGTTGGGGGGTGCCACTAGACACCAGGGATAACACGTCAGTATATGGAATGGGTGTTCAGGGATTGGGGTGGTGCCACTAGACACCAGGGATAACACGTCAGTATATGGAATCGTTGTTCAGGGGTTGGGGGGTGTCACTAGACACCATGAATAATGAGAATGAGAATGAATATAGAACAGGTGTTCGGGGGAGGGGGTTGGAGGATGCCACTAGACACCAGGGATAACATGTCAGTATATGGAATGGGTGTTCAGGGGTTGGGGGGTGCCACTAGACACCAGGGATAACCGTCAGTATATGGAATGGGTGTTCAGGGGTTGGGGGGTGCCACTAGACACCAGGGATACACGTCAGTATATGGAATGGGTGTTCAGAGGTTGGGGGGTGCCACTAGACACCAGGGATAACACGTCAGTATATGGAATGGGTGTTCAGGGGTTGGGGGGTGCCACTAGACACCAGGGATAACACGTCAGTATATGGAATGGGTGTTCAGAGGTTGGGGGGTGCCACTAGACACCAGGAATAACACGTCAGTATATGGAATGGGTGTTCAGGGGTTGGGGGGTGCCACTAGACACCAGGGATAACACGTCAGTATATGGAACGGGTGTTTAGAGGTTGGGTTGCCACTAGACAATGAGAATACATGTCAATATAAGGAACAGGTGTTCAGAGGGTGGGAGTGTCACTAGACACCATGAATAATGAGAATGAGAATGAATATAGAACAGGTGTTCGGGGGAGGGGGTTGGAGGATGCCACTAGACACCAGGGATAACATGTCAGTATATGGAATGGGTGTTTGGGGTTGGGGGGTACCACTACATGCCAGGGATAACATGTCAGTATATGAAATGAGTGTTCGGGGTGGGGTGCCAGTAGACACCAAGGATAATGAGATGGAATACAGAACAGGCGTTTGAAGGTTTGGGAGCCACTAAACACCAGGGATAATGTCTCTGTGTATGGAATGGGCACGGGGGGGGGGGTGCCACTAAACACCAGGGATAACATGTCACTACATGGAACGGGTGTTCAGGGGTGGAGAGTTCCAGTAGACACCAGGGATAGCATGTCAGTATACAGAACGGGTGATCAGGAATGCCACTAGACACCAGGGAAAACATGTCAGTATATGGAACGGGTGCTTCGGGGGGGTGCCACTAGACACCAGGGATAACAGGTCAGTATATGGAATGGATGTTCAGGGGGTTGGGAAAGCCAGTACACACCAGGGATAATGAGAAGGAATATGAAACAGGTGTTTGAGGTTGGGGGGTGCCACTAGACACCAGGGATAACATGTCAGTATATGGAACGGACGAATTGGGGCATTTCACTAGACACCAGGGACAGCATGTCAGTACATGGAACGGGCTTTGAGAGGGTGGGGGTGCCACTAGACAACAGGGATAACATGTCAGTATATGGAACAAGTGTTCGGGGTTGGGGGTGCATCTAGACAGCAGGGATAACCTCAGTATATGGAATGGGTGTTTGGGGATGAGGGTGCCACTAGACACCAAGGATAACGTCAGTATATGGAATGGTTGCTCAGGAGTTGCCACTAGATACCAGGGATAACATGTCAGTAAATGGTATGGTTGTTCCGAGGTGAGGCTGCCTGTAGACACCAGGGATATCATGTTAATATATGGAATGGGTGATCAGGAATGCCACTAGACACCAGGGAAAACATGTCAGTATATGGAACGGGTGTTAAGGGGGGTGCCACTAGACACCAGGGATAACAGGTCAGTATACGGAATTGATGTTCAGGGGGTTGGGAATTCCAGTAGACATCAGGGATAATGAGAAAGAATATGGAACTGATGTTTGGGGGTTGAGGGGTGGCACTAGACACCAGGGATAACAGGTCAGTATGTGGAATGGTTGTTCCGAGGTGAGGATGCCTGTAGACACCAGGGATATCATGTTAGTATATGGAACGGGTGATCAGGAATGCCACTAGACACCGGGGAAAACATGTCAGTATATGGAATGGGTGTTGGGGGGTGCCACTAGACACCAGGGATAACAGGTCAGTATAAGGAATTGATGTTCAGGGGGTTGGGAATTCCAGTAGACATCAGGGATAATGAAAAAGAATATGGAACTGATGTTTGGGGGTTGAGGGGTGGCACTAGACACCAGGGATAACAGGTCAGTATGTGGAATGGATGTTCGGGGGTGGGGGTGTCACTAAACACCAGGGTTAACATGTCAGATATATGAAATGGGTGTTAAGGTGGGTATGGTGGGGAGGTGCCACTAGACATCAGGCATACCATGTCAGTATATGGAATAGATGTTCAGGGGGTTGGGAATGCTGGTAGACCACTGGCATTTCATCTGTATCCCCCTCCCCCCCCGGGTCGTGCCTGAAAATAGGCAGGATTTATCTAGTGCACTTACCTGGTCAACAAAACTAAAATAAAAAAAGACTCCAGTGATAATGAAAAGGAATATGGAACAGATGTTTGAGGGTTGGGGGTTTCACTAGGCACCAGGGATAGCATGTCAGTGTATGGAATGGTTGTTCAGGGATGGGGGTGCCACTAGACACCAGGGAAATGCCAGTAAATGAAACAGGTGATCAGCGGGTGCCACTAGACATCAGGGAAACATGTCAGTATATGAAATGGGTGTTAGGGTGGGGTGTTTTGGGAGGGTGCCACTAGATACCAGGGATAACATGTCAATATATGGAATGGTTGTTCCTGGATGAGGGTGCCAGTAGACACGAGGGATATCATGTCAGTATATGGAATGGGTGATCAGAGGGTGTCACTAGACAGCAGGGAAACATGTCAGTATATGAAACGGGTGTTTGGGGGGGGTGCCATTATACACGAGGGATAACATGTCAGTAAATGAAATGGATGTTCGAGGGGTGGAGGTGTCACTAGACTTCAGGGACAACATGTCAGTATCTGGAATGTGTGTTTGAAGGGTGAGGGTGCTATTAGACACCAGGGATAACATGTCAGTAAATTAAATGGATGTTCAGGGGGGTGGAGGTGTCACTAGACATCAGCGACAACATGTCAGTATATGGAATGTGCGTTTGAAGGGTGGGGGTGCCACTAGACACCAGGGATAACATGTCAGTATATGGAATGTGTGTTTGAAGGGTGGGGGTGCCACTAGACACTAGGGATAACATGTGAGTATATGGAATGGGTGTTTGGGAGTGGGGGTGCCACTAGACACCGGGGATAACATGTGAGTATATGGAATGGGTGTTTGGGAGTGGGGGTGCCACTAGACACTGAGGGATAACATGTGAGTATCTGTACGGGTGTTTGGGAGTGGGGATGCCACTAGATACCGGGGATAACATGTGAGTATACGGCATGGGTGTTTGGGAGTGGGGGTGCCACTAGACACTGGGGATAACATGTGAGTATACGGAATGGGTGTTTGGGAGTGGGGGTGCCACTAGACACCGGGGATAACATGTGAGTATATGGAATGGCTGTTTGGGAGTGGGGGTGCCACTAGACACCGGGGATAACATGTGAGTATATGGAATGGGTGTTTGGGAGTGGGGGTGCCACTAGACACCGGGGATAACATGTGAGTATATGGAATGGGTGTTTGGGAGTGGGGTGCCACTAAACACGAGGGATAACATGTGAGTATATGGAATGGGTGTTTGGGAGTGGGGTGCCACTAGATACCGGGGATAACATGTGAGTATATGGAATGGGTGTTTGGGAGTGGGGGTGCCACTAGACACCGGGGATAACATGTGAGTATATGGAATGGGTGTTTGGGAGTGGGGGTGCCACTAGACACCGGGGATAACATGTGAGTATATGGAATGGGTGTTTGGGAGTGGGGGTGCCACTAGACACCAGGGATAACATGTGAGTATATGGAATGGGTGTTTGGGAGTGGGAGTGCCACTAGACAACAGGGATAACATGTCTGTATGTGGAATAGGTGTTCAGGGGTGGGGGTGGGGTGTCACTGGACACCAGGGATAATGAAAAAGAATATAGAACAGCCATCCTGCTTTTGGAAGGGAGCACACCATTAAGAGATGGTTTTCGGCAGTGGTAAATAGCACCACTTTGGTAGCTGTTTACCACTATAGTAAACCTTTGAAGATACCGCTGCATCAATATGCATGGGGAAACCCTCACATTTGCCATAGGTGCAGGGGTATTATTTTGCTTCCTTGCCTCTGCGGGATTGTGCTGGTGCTCCCAGGGCTTCTGAATATGGGCTGGCTGGGAATGTCGACGCAATTCCAGATCAGCGCACCTCCAGTTCCTGATTGTGGGTGTGCTAAGCTTTGCATAAAAGTGACAAGGAATTGTTTTTACACAGTTAACTGCCCTCCTATTTTCCTTTGTATGTCAGTTATGTTTTGTTCAATTTTTGATAAATAATCTAGCTTTGGGGTGTCCTCAGATCTACACAAAGTTTCACTGTCCTCAGCAGCTGCTGATCTTTCTTTTCACATTTCTGAGACATTCAATGACATCGATGACATCATTCTGTGCTATTGATCTGAATAGTTTGAAATGTTGTTCCTGCTGTCATAGAATGGCCAGACAGTGTGAAAAGAGATAATAGCAACTGGTGAGGAGAGAGGGATTCCATGTAGTAAAAAAGGCAAAAAAAAAGGCCGCCAGGGGGTGCTGACGGTTGAGGCGCTGGACACCACACTTTGTGCCAGGCTGGCGACCTGACTTCGGAAACAAGCTCGGGTGCTGGGTGTCGGCAGGAGAGGGAGTAGATTGAGAGCTCGATAGGCAGCTCTCTTTTCTGGGGGGTGGGTGGGGAAAGGCTGTGTGGTGTCCAGAGTACCAGTGGCCCCCGGTGGCGATCGGGAGCACTGCAGAAACCTGGACTGCACGTCGCAGCGTGACTGGTGCCCGCAGGGTTGCCATGTGCCAGGGCATCGGGAACCCACGCGGGGGGGAGGGAGGATGGTATGTGGAGGAAACTAGGGGGAAAAAACCCTTTGGTCCCTGGATAGGTGACAGCCTGCAGGTCCACTGTCCACACGTCCCATGCTGGACCTCCATCTTTGCCCCTTCGATATCCTGCAGGGCTGTGTCCCGGGGGGCTCTGCAGGTACCATAATGTCTCAAAAGTTGATGGAGGCCACAGCGGGTGGTAGAGTTGGGGAAGTGTAGTAGCCCGAGAGAGTTCCAGGTGCCCCGAAGGAGATAAAGAAAGTAAAAAAAAAAAAAGGCAAAAAAATAGATTATTTTAACCCAAAAGGTCAAGACATATTTGAATATTGGATAGATTTTAAAAGGAAAGCAAAAGGGCATCTAAAGGGCTAAAAAAGCTCAGCTTGTCAAACCATAAGATCACTTCCTCTCTGCTGGGACAGAGGAAAGGGGAAGGCCGCAGATAGTGGATGGGGTGTGGGGGGAAGGAGAACATCAGCAGGGAGGGGGAGTAGATAATGGGGAAGGGGCAGATCCCTATATAGACACTGAGAAAGTCAGCAAACATGTGCAGACATGACATACTGCAAGGCCTTTTCCTGTTGGCTCAGTCTTATGTTTGTATGTGTTTTTGAGTTCTAGGATATGGCTATGGCCAAGTTTAATATATGACTGATGAAAATATTAATATTTCTGACTGCTGACACCCACAGGTAAACCCAATCAGTAAGCAGTAACACACAATGGGGTGCTGGTTGTGCTGATTTTACCACATGCCCAGGGGTTTAGTAAGGCTCAAAGTCTAGGATATATATATATATATATATATATATATATATATATATATGTGTGTGTGTGTGTATGTATATATATATGTGTGTATGTATGTTTGTATATACTGTGTGTATATATATATATATATATATATATATATATATATGTGTGTGTGTATGTATATATATATATATATTTATAGGGGCATGGCATCTCTGCTATAATTCAGGTTGTATTGGGGTTTTCTCCTTAACTCCCTGTTTTAAGATGCTTAGAAGGTGGCTGTCTTAGACCCTAGGATTGTGAAATTTGTCATTCATCATCTCAGCCCTTGAATCTACTGATATGTAAAGTGTTATAGACATCTGGTTGGCTGTTTTCGAGTTATAGAGTGATGACTATATTATTTTTGCCTGTTTGTGAGCCAAATTTTCTGACAGTGTGTAAAAACAATCCTTTTCTATAGAGCTTTGTGCTCACCGTTGCCGCCTCCCACCTGCTCAGCAATGGGGAGACATAGCAGTTTTTCTGTTTTTCTCTTTCTACTCCCAGGACCCCAGAACATGGTCATGTGTCCCCATGGAGGTGAGCACGCACCCCATGGCTCCGGTGATGGCCCTTTCCCCCGCCTGGCCTTGCACCGAGTCTCCCACTCCTTGACTTTTAACAGAAGAGACTTGCTTCCTGGAAGTGACCTTGTTTGATGTTGAGCAAGCCATTATACAACTTAATAATAATAAAGCTCCTGGACCGGATACCGTTCCAGATGAAATTTACAAGGCCCATATAAATTACTGGGTCATTTTTTTCACAAACATTTTTAACACATGTCTAAAGGAAAGATTTGTACCTTCCTTGTGGACCAAAAATATTATTGTGCCAATCCATAAAACGGGACCATAACAACTTCCAACCAGTTACAGACCTATCAGTTTGATTGACATTAGCGGTAAAATATTCTCAAGGATTTTACTGAACAAATTGCAAAACTGGATAGAAATAGAGTCGCCCTCATCAATATTTCAGGCAGGCTTTCGTCACGGTTATTCAATGATTGATAATATTTTCATATTGGCACATCTGCTAAAAAAAATATAGGCTGTTTAGAAAAATGAAAATGTATGCCTTGTTTGTTGACTTTGCTGCAGCTTTCGCTTCTGTAGTCAGAGAAAAGTCAAGGTCCATCTTAATCAGTAGAAGTATACCTTTAAATTTATTTATTCCAATTTACCTTCTTTACTCAAACACAATGACGGCTGTTAGATATGATAATACTGGTAATATCTCAGAGTACTTTAAAGCTCCCTGGGAGTAAAACAGGGCTGCTTATTAGCTCCTCCATTGTTTAGCATTTATATAGATTCCCTTCTACATTTTGACACCCCTGTAAACATGGACTCTCCTAAGAGTAAGTCTTACGATATACATATATTGGCATATGCTGATGATCTGATTCTCCTTTCACGTTCTGTAATGGGACTACACAACAAGATAAATCAATTCCAATCTAAGTGTGACCATTTAGAGTTGAAAATCAACTTTTAAAAAAAAACAAAGTTATGGTTTTTGGGTCAGACAATTTCAATACTGTATCCACCAAGCTTTACTTAGAGAAATATTTAATTGAGGTTGTTCTCTCTTACATTTACAGTATCTAGGTGTAAAATTTACCTCAAATGATCATTGGTTGGCCATTGGAAGGATCAGGTCTCCAAAGCCAAACTAGCAGCTAAATCATTAGTATGTTTTAATTACAAATATGGTGGGCACACAGTTGTATCCACCCTTATAGCTGGAGAAGCCAAGATCAATCCTATTTTATTGTATGTTGCAGAAGTTTGGGGATCTTCAAAAGCTCTTTTTCTAGAATCCCCTCTTTTTATTCTAAAATCTTGTTACAAGTTCCCTTATCTACTTCCAACCCAGTAACTACAGCTGAACTTGGTAGGTTATCTTCAATTTCCTTAGCTGAACTACGCCTGCCCATGTCATTGGCTCAAAATTCTAAATAATCACGATAATCCACTCCCTATAGCTTGTTTGCAGGAGAAAATCTATTAGTCTGCTTCAAACCTCTCATCTCCTTGGCTAAAAGCTCTTAGATCTGTAATTGATAATGTTTCTTTAAACCACTTATGGTCAGATTTACAGAAAGGGGTTTTGACCTCACCTACCTTCAAAGATATTAAAAAAAAACAACTTTTTGCAGCCGCATGGGTAAAGCAAATAGACCAGGTTAAGGTTCAGAAGCAAGCAATCTTGCTTAGTACTAATAAAATTGATTCTTCTCTCGAGGATTATCTAACTTTTCCATTAACTCCTAATGCCGGGAAAGCTATTACTTGGGCCACATTTGGCGCTATCTGCTCAAAATATGTGTACTTCAACAAGATAAATGTTGAAAGGTCGCAACAAGATTACTGTTGTTGCAATAAGGGCTTTCTTGAAACCTTATATCATATCACTATGTTTCACTGTCCTCAGCAGCTGCTGCTGCTCTTTCTTTTCACATTTCTGAGACATTCAGTGACATCAATGACATAATTCTGTGCTATTGATCTGAATAACCTGAAATGTTGTTACTGTTGTCATAGAATGTCTAGGCAGTATGAAAAGAGAGAGTAGCAACTGATGAGGAGAGAGAAAGGCACAAAAAAGTTACTTTAATCAAAAAGGTCAAAACATATTTGAATATTGGATGGATTTTAAAAAGAAAATAGGAGGGCATCTAAAGGGGTAAACAAACGTTTCCTATCACTTTTAAGCACAGCTTGTCAGACCATGAGATCACTTCCTCTCTGCTGGGACAGAAGAAAGGGGAAGGCCACAGATAGTGGATGGGGTGTGGGGGGAGAGGGAGAACATCAGCAGGGAGGGGCAATAGATAACGGGGAAGGGGCAGATCCCTATGTAGACACACTGAGGGGGTCTGCAAACATGTGCAGACATGATAGACAGCAAGGCCTTTTCCTGCTGGCTCAGTCGCATGTTCATATGTATTTTCCATTTCAAGGATA
Source organism: Neoceratodus forsteri (assembly GCA_016271365.2). NCBI lineage: Eukaryota > Metazoa > Chordata > Ceratodontiformes > Ceratodontidae > Neoceratodus > Neoceratodus forsteri. The sequence goes on along the minus strand of JADMNL010000039.1, from coordinate 18,390,617 downwards.
TGGCTGTGGCCAAGTTTAATATACGACTGATTAAGATATTAATATTTCTGACTGCTGACACCCACAGGTAAACCCTGTCAGTAAGCAGTAACACATAATGGGGTGTTGGTTGTGCTAGTTTTATCACATGCCCAGGGTTTAGTAAGACTCAAAGTCGCAGGATAGAGACAGTATATATCTGTCTCTATCCTGCGACTTTTTAAAGAAAGTTAAGAGCCACCTCCTGCTTCATGCGGGTCCTTAAGTCCCCTGTCAAGGCAAGGTACCATCCTACTTTCTTAAAGGACAAATAAACAACTTTATTTTGTGGTTGCTAAGTAAAAGAAAAAAAAAACTCATGGGGAGCTAGAGCTGGGGGTGTAATTTTAAAAGATAGTGCTTCTTACCTCTGTTTCAACGATTTAACCCATTTTTATCATGCTTTAAACTTCTATGCAAACATTCCCCAAGTTTCAAAGTCAGCACTGTGATCTAGCCAAAAGATGGCACCGAGACGTGAAATGTGATGATATCATTGGAGTGAGACTGGCACTATGGACTGAGAGAAGCCCTATGTACCAGCCCATTTTAGCTCGTACTGTAAAAGTTCTAAAGCTAACCAACATGCCAATTGGCACCTAACACATATGTCACACTCGGATGATGATATTTTAATATATACTTGCTCTTTAAGAGCAGCTTAGGACCTTTGTGATGTTATTACATTGGCATTATGAGAAATGTTACTATTACTACAGTATATATCTAAAGGAGTAGTAATTCAATGTTCTTCTAGGGGTCTGTGTTCTTTCAGGGTGGGGAGGTTATCAACAGTGTTTTTATTATTTACACACACACACACACACACACACACACACACACACACACACACACACACACACATATACACACACTCTTAGATGCAAATAGACATTGCAGTTCCTGTTAATTCTCTCTATAGTTACCTGGTGTTGACCTCTGCAGGCACAGAATCCACAGTTTGGAGAGGGGAGCTAATAGGGGAACTTCTGGGTGAAAGAATGGGAGTAATGGGACTGTGAGGGACAGGAAATTATTTCCCAATAATTACTATGTCTTTCTAAATGGAAGCGAGTTAAGCACTTCTGAGACAAATTCATGGGCTACCCCTCCCTCTGCAAACTTTGTCAAGAAAAAGGTCTCCACTGTAGTAAATAACCTACAAATGGCAGATGGCACCCATTTAAACTTGACTTTTCCTTAGAAAGGGGTAGAAAATATGTGTTAGGTTCTCTGGAAAGGCAAACAAATGGGAGGAACTTCTGTTTTGTTTTCCTTTTTTAGTTGTTTTTTTCCTGCCAGCTTGCATTTTGGCCATAACATTATGTTTATATGGTGCATTACTGAGTGGTTGTTTCAAAAAAGCCCATATATAATACCTGCTGTGTGGGAAAGGGCAAATGAGGTTTGGTGACATACCAGTAAGAACCTGAAGTAACTTTATCCCCGTCGATCAGCATGAACCTGTGCGAGAGACCACCTCGGATTTTTCCACTTGCTGTACAGAAGCCAACGCCAGTCATAGAACGCACCCGAAGACTCTGAAACAGAAATCGAAAATAAATCGGGTCATGAAGAGTGCGAGTGCTTATCTAAGCACAACAGTTTATTCATCTCTTGCACAAAAAAGGTACATCAGTTCTCAATATTCCCACTCAGTGGATTTCGTAGTGTAGATTACCTACTGTACAATAACACTCAGTGCTGCTCACATAGTAGGAAATCATACTTCCTGTCTGTAGCAGCTTAGACCAGTTTTCTTTGTAATTTTTGCTCCCCCACACCCAACATTGTCTCCACAGCTCCTTTTAACCATGCAGCAGTTTCCGTCTCTCTACATTACCCTTGCAGGAGCTACCTTCCCCAACACACAGTGGGGCCTGTTCCTCCAACTCACCAGGACCCAGTGTTGTTGGAGTGTGGCACGGTCAAGATAGTGTCCACCTTCCAGGCATTCTTTAGTTGTACTCTCATTTTGTTCCCTCTCACCATGCACTGGTAGTACTGCCCTCACCAAGTCTATCCTAAGGGTTGGAGGGGCAGGACATCACGTGTTGCTCACGGTGTCCAATTCTAATCCAGAGCCAGCTGCAGGACATGCTGCTGCAACAAGGTGGTCCTCACCTTCCCTTGGAGTTGGTCCCCCCCTGCATTCTTCAGACTCTTCTAACCCGAGGGTTTGAGTTGGGCATGGCTCAGGGTCTCAAGCATGTTGATGCAAGGTACCCACACTGCCAGGCAACTCAGGTCAGTTTGAGAGCTGTAGTCAGAGCACCAAATATCTTATGAAAGAATCCCAGTACAGTCAATCATTTATGTGCTGCCAGGCCACCACCCCAGTATAGTACATACATATATAGGTCTCAGTCTTGAATGTTGGTCACTGTGCCAGTTGTTAAGTGTTGGGCAGCAGAGAGTTACAGCCATTTCTGTTTATTTTATGAACTAAAAAGGAGTCTGTTGTCCAGACAGCATTGGTGTTAATAAAAGGCAGGAGTACTTACTGGTGGAGCCAGCTGCACTCTTGATTTGTGATGTTGATATGAATCATGAAGTCATAAAGAATGTCAACAGAGTATTTTATAATGAACAAGTGAAAACTGAGTTACTTTCTTTAATTTGTATTATAACAGCTCTGTAGTGTTACTCAGATAGCGTCTTACAGAATCGGATGCCACTGATTTTTCCAGATGCCAGCTGACTTTAGATACAACTGGCATCCCTCGATCATATCTTCAGGATACAATCTGACACCCACTATCCCATGTAATCATTAGTGATCTGAAGCAGACATTTGACCTTGGATCACACTGTCTAACCGCGAATCATACTACACAACCTTGAATCTCACTAATTGAATTTGGTATCCAAAATCTGCATGGGGTTTGATATGTACTCAGATCCAAAGACAGACAGAGGGACTATCTGTCAGATGCCATTCGAAAAGCCAGAAGCAATATCTGAGCAGCACTACATTTCTGTGATGTCGCCTAAGATTTTAACCGGTCAGACCAAATGATAAAACTCTTATCTCATGAGAGAAGTACCTGCTTTAAAATGTGTTTTTTTAATTTTTACTTGTGTATCATTCTACATGAAAACATTAATATTAACTGATTTTGTGATAGATGGTAATGAAATTAGTTTTATTCAGCTTAACTGTTTTACTTGAACAAGTGAACCATGGCTTCCTCTCTGTCCTTCGTCAAGTGCATGAGGGACAGTTTCCCCACACTTTTCCCCACACAGAAGACAGGGAAAAGAATGCATCACAAATTATTCTTAAAAACAAAATGAAAACATTGGTGCTATAATGGCCATCATTCCTTCATTTTTGGGAATTGTGGTTTCAATAGGGCCTTTTTTTAATGCACCTCCTCTTTGGGTAGGACACATAACATCACCAGCAGTCTGTATTGGCCAACAATTTCAAATGAGCTGGGAATTACTGTCTGATTATACTTAGTGGCCCCTCCTGCTGCTCTGAAATCTCTCCTCCCTGACCTTATGTCACACTCTTGCAATTGCAGCTGACCCCACCTAGCCCTCTCTCTCCCTACCATGGCTTCTTAATCACTTTAAATCTTAGATGTGTTAGGGCTGCCTATTCTTCTCGGGTTCTCATTTGGTATGCTCACACTCTACGGTACTTGTGATCTACAGTTTGCTCCTGCTGTTTATTACAATTCATTTCACTATTGTATTCTTGTGTTCCATCTACAGTAATGTGATTACGATGTAACTTTGCACTGATTTTTTTTTTATGCAGTGTTATTCCCTTCTTCCTCTTTCCCCAGGGTGCATCTGCAAATGAGCTGTTATCATCTCAGTATGCCCTTCATGGAAAAACTTTTGAAATAAACAAATCAAATCAACCAATGCCATTTACTTTTTTTTGTTATTCAGGTTTTCACCTTTTGGACCCCTTCCCTGATGTTTGGAGCTGCCACGGCTGCACCATTCTTCCCGCTGGGAGGGCAGGTTAATGGCTGCATTTCACAGCCAATGCCAGTGCTGTGCCATGATTGTAGCGGGTGTTTGAATGCTGAGCCCTCTCTTCCCGGGAGATGAGCCCACCACCACTGCAATGTACTTTGCTCCCAGCCAAATTCCAGCATGGGATTCTGGGGCTTGAGTATGAACCAAAGTAACCCCTGCACCGATGTGTTGACCCCAGTCTTTGCAGTTTTGCTTTGTGACAAATGTCACCACCAAGTAAACTCTGCATTCCAATGTTGTTTTATGTCCTTGCCATTGCATATCTGTCCATTGTTGCAGCTTAGTGAGAAAAACTGGGCCAGGCAGAGACATTCCTCTTTACTGTCCCGTATTTTATCCTCCTCAACAAGTTTGTGTCCCTCCTAAAATCGGTATTTCCAGGTTGGATTTTCATACTTTTGCGGTGTGTTGCACTAATTGCAACATGACTGCTGTGCCACAAGAAAAGGTGGTCTATCTTTATGCAGCAAGCTGCTCAATGAAAACGATGCATGCATCAAGTAAATGATGTCTGCATCAAATAAACAATGCATGTGTCAAATAAATGATGCATGCGTCAGATAGATGATGCACGCATCAAATAGATGATGCCTGCATCAAGAAAACAACATATCAGATAAATGACACATGCATCAAATAAATGACACATGCATCAAATAAATGACGCATGCATCAAATAAACAACACATGCATCAAATAAACGACACATGCATCAAATAAATGATGCATGTATCAAATCACGCATATGTCATTTTTCTGCTACAACATGCAGGTGTCGCAAATACATTGAAATGTTTCAAAATAGCACACAAATGTTGTGATGTATTTTCCATGATGCAAGCTGCACCCAAAAGTGGGAAAACTGCATTTACCTTGTGAGCTTTGAAAACCTAGTCCTCCATCTCTGAAAAATAAGGATTCTAAATACGACATAATGTCAGATGATAAAGTCGTGCACTGCTTCTCTGACAGCAAATACTTTTTTCGTTCACTTGACTACTTATTGAAACAATTTCTGGAGTTACTATTACCGTGTTTAGGCTTGCGTCCCTGATTATGACTGACTAGACTTGATCTGTTGTTGCCTTATTGATGATTTTTATATCAAAGGGTTGAGAGGCGCATTTTGGGCTGAGACCAGAGCTGGGCAAAACTTCAAATGGTCACCACATACAGTCCTTAGCATAAAACCTAGAAATCTCATGAATTCTGGCAGAGTGGTCAAATATCGACCAGAATCTGAGTATTTTCACTAAACGCAGTAAATGTTGACATACTCATTGAAGAAAATTATTTGTCAATGCCGGAGAATGAAGTGGAATACTGTGGTTTGCTTGGATCTGAACTGGTGACAAGGCAGGCATGCTCAGTACTTTTACTCACCTGCAGTTAAGGAATATCGTAAAATGGAAACGCTAAACCAAAAAATGAAACTGGTAAAATACGATCACATGAATGAATGTGTGTTATTCCAGCACATCAGCACAGACAGAAATATTTAACTTATTGAAACTGTACTGTACCACCTAACAGTAATACCATTATAGTATTGAACATTAACTGATCAGGACAATCATTTAATAAGCATACTCCAGGGCGTGCTTAATTGTAGGATAATGGAATTTATACACCACAAGTAGTGACACATTTTCCATGATAGATTTATCATGCAATCTAATGTCCAGGTAAATATTTATCTAGAGGTTAGATGTCACAATCACTTTCCATGACCTTTGCACAGCACAGAACCAATGAGGCAAGTGTTGCTTTCTAAAATAAAACAAGTATTTGCCAATGCCAGATGTTTGCCTCTGGTATTTCTGTTGTACCAGCTCTTGCTTGTACACATTTTTACTATATACCCAGGATAGAGCAAATGAGATGAAATGCTTCATTTTCAGTGGTGTCTTGCTTTGACACAATGTTAAATTGTGTAAGCACCCCCTTTTGCTTAGTATAATGAGCCTCTTCTCCCAGTTTCCCAATTTTGGTAATGGGGCTGGCCCGCCCGCTGGTCAGGTGGAGCCAGTCCTCCTTGAGGTATTTTTTTTTTTTACTAATCTTTTTCCCTCCGGTCACGGTCTGCGGGGCCTATCTCAGGCATCCTGCCTGCTCCTGCCCTGCCTGAAGTCCTCCTACCTGTGCCTCCTCTCTCCCTCCTCTTCTGTCCAAGTTTGACACCCCTGGCTTAACCCCTCTGGGTTGGGCCCCCCCCCTTGGGCGCTCTTATAGTCAGATTCTGATGTGGGAGAGGACCTGGGTGAAGTAACCTGGAAGGCCAGGCAGGATGGACCCGGCCGAGGACATGGGGGCAGGTGCCATTGCCTACCCCACAGACCGGGCTTTTTCCTTGTTCTGGTGATCTCTTCCCCCTCCCGTGCATGTGCACGTCCACGATGCTAGGCACATGGTAACCCCTACATGCATCAGGCCACGCTGATTACATGCAGCCAAGCATGCTGCAGCACCCCCGGTCTCCACCAGGAGCTGCTGGCACAACCGGCGATACCCGACCTCCCCCACCCGGGAGGGAGATCAGCCCAGCAGGCGCTCAATCCTCACCTGCTCCTGCCATCCCCGGTGGCCTGAGCTTGCTCCCAAACCTGGGTCACCAGTGTGGCTTGAGGTGTGGCATCCAGCGCCTCAACCCTCAGCACCATTGGGCTGGCTTCCCCCTGGGGTATTTAATGGGCGTGTTTTGCCCACCAGGGGAGGCCGGTGGGAGAAAGAGAGCACAAAACATCCCGTCCCATTTTGGGCTCTGCGACTTAGCATATGTGAGTCCAATCAGAGCAAAGTGAGGGTGATCCAGGGATCAGAGCCTGTCACTGGGAGCTGCAGCCTGGGGAATCACTAGGAGCTCACCTACGTGCATTGTGGCACTGGGGTGAGAGTTTGGGCACAATTTCAGGAAATCCAGCCTAGTTTAGAGTCTGGTGTGGAAGGGGCGGTACAGTGGTGGCAGTCTGCACTGCGGGGGTGGTGGTAGTGGCAACCCACCTCCCCATACCCATGTGGTACTCTGCACCAGTGAAGATAGGCTGCAGGGAGTGACTGGTGGTGTCTGGTGCATCCCTTAGATTGCCCATGTTGGGGATGCAGTCCCAGAGTCCTTGGCAGAAATCCTGGCTTGGTGATTGGCTGGCTGATGTCACATGGATGCTAAACATGGTGGCTGATGATAACAGTGTCCACACATTTGCACAGTGTCCCAGGTTTAAAGCACTCCTGCAGCCAAACCCTTTACTTTCATTTAATCATTCCCCCATCATTTGGTAGCCACCCCTGTGCCCTGTTAAGTGACTGCACTCTTTACCCTGTTGTATTAACCCTCTTGCAGTTGATGCTGCCGTCCTACATAGTCCCTAGATAGGTCACACAGTCCCAGCGCAGCTCACTGTGTTCCCTTTTATTTCTTTAAATTTAAAGCATTTCTTTTCATTTAGCTCCCCTTCGAAGGGCAGCCACACCTTTCCTTGGCTGACCCCTTTCTTCATTTATTAAACTTCTCCCCTTTCCAGCCTGTTGCTAGCACTATCGTTGTGCCCCAGCACTAGACAGGCTCACAGTTCATTAATAGTCATGAGCCTCCCTTATTAGTTTGCATGAGGTGGCTTCCCATTCTTGAGCTTGATTGGCGCTCACTAAAAGTAAATTCTCTTTCTCCTGGTTGCCTCTCCCTCCCTGCTCAGGTCCCCAGTCCCTCTCTTATTTCCCAATGGGACCAGGCCCACCCGAGAGGCAAACCAACCCGGCTGCAAATGGCCACATGAAAATGCTCTACTATGCATGCGTGGAGCTCACCGCTGTGCCATTTCTACAGGCTGGTGGCTCCATGCTGCAGCTCCTCTGGCCCCGCTGTCTCTCTGAAACCATGCGGGGACTGGCAGAGATGACCAGGAACACAGGGGGAAAAGCCAGGAATCTTCAAAAAAGATGGGGATGGAAAGAAAACCCAGGGGAAAATTAGCCTTTTTCAGGGGCTCACAGATAAGCTCCCAACAGGGGGTTACAGTAGTATATGGTTAGTTGTAGCCATGAGCACCTGTAAGCCCTTATCTAAGGCTGATGTGCTAGACTTCAGGAGGGTGGATTTCATCTGTATGAGAGAAATTGTGCTGAATAAGTTAGCTGGGGCAGATAACATGAGGGGAGTGAAGGAAAGAAGGGGGGTTATAAAAGGGGCTGTTCTCGAGGCAACAAAAACATGTACAAGAACAGTTATCTAGAGAGATAAGTGTAAGAGACCAGTTTGGTTCTGAAAGGGTCAGGGAGGAAATGAGGGCTAAAAAAAAGGGCCTTTATAAGGTACAAAGGGAAGCAGGAGGATAATGATTGGGATGAGTACCAGGAGAAAACTAAACAGTCTAAGATGGCAGTCAGGATTGCAAAGGCAGACACACAGCTGCATATTTCAGAGCGGGTCAAGGGAGGGGAAAAGCAGTTCTTTAGCTATGTAAGAGAAATAAGAAAGATGGGAGGTGACTTGTTATGCTAATGGTGGGGAGCAGGGTACTAGAGGAAGAAAGGCAGAAAGCAACTGTGTTAAACGACTGCTTCTGCTCAGTATTTACTAGGGAGGACAGCGTGCTATTGCTGGGGTGAAAAAGTTGAAAAGGGGCTAGGAGCCCTGAAGGTAAACAAAGTCCTGGGGCCAAATGTGCTGCATCCAAGAGTGCTAAGGGAACTGACATCACTATTATTTGAACTTTGAACTTTATTGGATAACAAATTGAGAAAAGGGGAGGGGAGTTGCTGGCAGTCACAAAGGGAAGAAAGAGACTTGGGCATCATCATCACCAATGACCTGAAATCATCCAAGCAGACCACTAAAGCAGTAGGTAAGGCTGGGGGATGTTAGGGTGTATTAGTAGGCGTATCACAAGTCAGGAGAGGGAGGTAATAATCCCTGTTTACAAGACACTGGGTTAGGCCCCATCTGGAGTACTGTGTGTAGTACTGGAGGCCACACCTTCACAAGGACATCAACCAAATTGTGGCAGTCCAGAGAAGGGCAACCAAAATGGTGCAGGGACTGCATCAGAAAATATATGAGGACAGATTAACAGAGCTCAATATGTATACTCTACAGCAAAGGAGGGAGAGAGATTGAAACATTCAAACACCTTAAGGGCATTAACAAGGTGAAAGAGTCTAACATGTTTCAGTATAAGAAAAATAGCAGGACAAGAGGACACAGCATGAGATTAGAGGGAGGCTGATTAAGGGGTAATGTGAGGAAGTTATTTTTCACAGAAAGAGTGGTGGATGCATGGAACGGCCTACCTCAGGAAGTGGTGGATATGAATACAGTGCAGGGCTTCAGACAGGCCTGGGATAGGCATAAGGGAGCAATACAGATGAGTATGAATAGATAGGTCATTGACAGAGCAAAGGCCGATGGCACCTTTATAAAGTAGAAAAAGAAATGGGCAGACTGGATGGGTCTTGCGGTCCTTATCTGCTGTCAACTTCTATGTTTCTATGTAAAATTTATCTCTTTTGCAGTTGCATCCAACAATTAACATACATAACAATAAATATGTATACAACACATACATACAATTGCAAATAACATATATTATATAAAGTATCTAACGAATACAACAATGATTTCTTAGCATTCCTATATACTATATCTCCGTAATCCAGTACTGACAAAAAACATAGACACATCAGTGTTAGCTGAACCCCTGCCATGGCTATTCAGTAGCTCTGTGCTGCAAGGGGTGGTTCGCAAGGACTGGAGGATAGCAGATGTGGTTCTGCTGCACATTGGAGGGGACAAGGAGCGGATAGAAAACTACAGACCTGCCAGTTTTACCTGCTTGAAGAGAAATGTAGGGGGACACTGGCCAAAGAAGATTTAGTTGAATAGCTGGATAAAAATGGACTTAGCATAGTAAGCAGCACAAATTCATGACAGAGAGGTCTTGTCAGACCAGCCTGGTAGTATTCTTTGATTGGGTAACCAAAGTAGTTGATAAGGGCCATGATGTAGATTTACTTTACTTTGACTTCAGCAAGGCATTTGACTCTGTGCCACACTGAAGACTGCTGAAGAATATAGGATCTGGGAATAGCTAAGGAAATAGTACAATGGGTAGGATGCTGGTTGTAGATAAGGCAGCAGAGAATTGTGGTGAATGGGGTCAGATCAGAGGTAAGAGAGGTCATTAGTGCAGTACCACACAGATCCGTTCTGGGCCCAGTCCTCTTCAATATGTTTATCAGATATATGGGAGAGGGACTCCAGAGTACTGTGCCTAGTTCTGGAGTCTCCACCTAAAAAAGGACAGGGACAGGTTAGAGAAAGGTACAACGTAGGATGAGCAAGATGATTCTGGCCAGGAGGTCTGATCCTTTAAGGATCGCCTAAAGGCACTGCACATGGACTTGGTAGCTGTTGGGGAGATTTCGGTGGATGAGGAGGGGAATGCAGTAACAGTGGGAGAGGGGGGTAATAATGTACTAAGGGGGGAGGCTTTACATGCAGTGGGTGATAAGGGAACTATCAGAGAGGTCAAATCAGTGAGGCAAGGAGAAATGAACAAGGACATTGATGGGGTAGTAAAGTTCAGACAACAAAAAGGGGATTATAAGGTCATAATTTTTGGTGATTCTGTTATTAAGGGTATCAAATGGGGGGGGGATAGGAACAGAAGGAGCTCAGTATGGGTGCATTGCTTTCCAGGGATGATGGTGCATAGAGCGAGGCACATCAACCCTGCCGGGGATAGGAGACAGGGGTGCAAACCTTATTTCATACTACTGTACACTCCGCTTATAGCAAGTGCATCTGTCCAGCCCTGTTTTGCTCACTAAACGAGATGCTCGGTGTAATGTCAACACTGAAAAAAACATTGAGTCATAGATGCGGTTCACACTTTTTTATATAATGTGTTAAAAGGTGTCACACACAAACACACACACTCACACACACGTACACACAAAACTGTGACAAATCACCAAAAATCATCAATAACCAATATCCACTGCAATTAATTAGAATCTTCTGTAAGTACAGTACTTTAGCAGTTTTAGCAGTTTGGACAAAAGTTTTGCAATTATAAATCAGTGTCCCTTGCCTGGAATAAATCCTCGATTTTACTTTGGTGTGTTTCTTTCTTTCTTGCAATATGGACCCCATATTTTATTGGCATAAGCCATGGCATTCCAGTCGGGAATAATAGAGTGGTGCTGCTCCATAGCATGACGCAGGGTTAGGAGAGCAGATTTCACATCGGCCGTAGTAACTTTGGCTTCTTCCTCATCATCCATGTCATCCTCCTCTTCCTCTTCCTCTGTAGCAGCGTCAAAGTCGGTGTTTGCTCTCATTGCTCCTATGACCTCACTGATATCATTGACGGTCTGCTCCTCCTCTCTGTCTCCTAGGTGTCATAGTGCATCAAACTCTTTGGCTGACATGCCATCTGGAGTGGGTAAGATTTCTTCTGTGCTGTCAATGTCAGTTTTGGGCAAAGGTGCATTAGCGCTCCCCTCTCAGTGGTCACCTTGGCCATCATTCACTGAAAATCCTGCTTTTCTGAAGCACCTCTGAATTGTGAGAGGTGTCACTGAATCCCAGGCTTCTTTCAGCAAATGTACAGCATCCAACAAGCTTATCTTTTTTACACACAGTGGAGCAGACAGGTCACTCCCAGTGTCAATCTCATCCAGCACTCGCTTTCTCATTGCCCTTACATAGTGCTGTTTTAAGTTGTAAATGATCTCCAGGTCAAGTGGCTGGATGATGCAAGTCATATTGGGGGGAGAAAAAACAGCTTTATGTTTCATAAACTGGGGACTGCAGGGTGGCCTGAAAAGTTATCTAAAATGACAGCAATCTTTCTGCCTCTCAGGTGACGATCCCAGAGACGCAGCCATGTTGTAAAAATATTGGGTGTCATCCAGGCCATTTTGTTAGCACGGTAGCAAACAGGCAAGTGGTTTACACCACAAAAACAGTGTGATGTGACTGACTTGCCCACAACCAATAACTCATTTTTCTCAGAGCCCTCCATGTTACAACACGCCAGGACAGACGATCATTCTTTTGTCTTCTTTTGTCCCAGCAGAGACTTGGCTTTGAAGTCCAGTGTTCCCTGGCAAACACAATGAATAAACAAGGCAGTTTCATCACAAATGAAAATATTCTGTGGCTGGTAAGAAGAAAGCAGTCCTGGCAGGACATCCGCAATCCAGTGTTGAGCACTTGCAATGTCGGCATCCTGTTTTTCACCATGTGCCCGACGGAATCCAATGTTGTGGCGAGATTTCCACGGTTGCAGCCATCCTTCTGAGGGAGTGAATTCTGGGTGCCCCAATGCTGTCACAAGCTCCTTTGCTTTCTGGGTTAACAAGGGGTCAGTGATCATGGCATCTCGTCCACAGGCATTGCTAAACCATCTTAGCAATGCCGCATCAACCTCTCTGTCCTTCCTGTAACCCCTCCCTACAAATGGGGGTTCCTGAAAAGTCTTCCTTGAGCTTGCCTAAATGCTCACTGCCAGGCTGGTGTTCTGTGTTTTAGCAGTTTAAATAGCCTCTGTGTACTGTCTCTTTAAGAGCTGCCTGGATTGCAGTCATAATTAATCTGAGAGGGAGCTCTGTTAGAAGATGTACTTGTTTGCTGATCATTTGTTAGAGTAGTAAAAATATTGCAGTTTGTTCTAATCTGTCTTCTTTGCAGCATGGACAGTTCTGTTTATTTCCATCACCGTGCTCCTGGACTGCAGAAAAATGGCCAATCAGTACATTTGGGACTCTAAAATGGAGTCTTCCTACAAGTGCTTGGAAGGGCCAAAACTTGTAGGAATTATAGTTTTGGGCTTTTAGCACCTAAAATAACCTGGAGGGGGAGCCCTTGTTGTGACTGACAGACAGATCAGCCAACCAAACCTTTTGGATCTTGTGGAAAGTCCCACATTGCTTGCAGTTTCAGTTAGATCTGAGTTGGGAAGTGAAGAAGTAACAGCTTGCGTTAGTTCGAGCAGCAATCCATAGTGAATTTGCGTTGGAGGACTGTGGAAAGGCCTGAGTTTGGCCTGCATGCCTGCCTGCTGTTCCTGAGAGGAAACTTGTGCTTTTTTCAGACTGAATCCGAATTTGGAGAGCAAATAAAGCCACTTCATTGTGAACAAGCTTTAACCTGAAAAAGACCGAAGATTTGCTGAATACGATTGGCCTGTCAGGACTTCCACCTACCTCTGAACTCCCGGATGGTGCAGAGACTCTGTAATCGTGACCGGAGAGCCATTTGGCTGGTACAGTGGAATTTTCTTACTTGTGAATGTGCTGTGTGCTTATAGTGGGGTCGTGATTTGGTTCCCCACTATGTGTCTGAACTATGTTTTGCTTGCTGGAGGCTATATCCAGCTCCATGGACTGAATCCGTATCCATTTCTGTTTGCCTGGGCCCTGCTACACTGGCCCAGCCAGAATACCTGCTACGCAGAGAAAGTCATTGACGAGAGACCGGCCTGAGGATCAGCCCCCTGCTCAACGCCTTGAACAGGAATGATGCCTCGGTGATTCCTGTAGGCCCTGCTTCTCTGGGCACTCCAGCTCAACAGCTTGCAGTCTCGATCACGTCCTGCCTGTGTCCAGCATTGGGTATCATGAGTAAACATCAGGGTAGCTCCCTGCAACAACAGCTAAATCTAAAAGTGTTGTCATCTGATTGTCCTACCTTTTCTTTCATGAACTGAGCCCTCCGGCTCCGGATTACAAATAGTGTGTGCTGTGCATGTTGCTTTCTTCCATCACAGGGCCCCAACCAGCTACAATGTTCCTGGCTAGCCCACCGTTTTTCTACCTGGGTACATAGAGTGTGTGACTGTGTAGGGACTCTGAACTGCATGCATAATTGTCTGATTAATATAGCTTTTAAGCAAATAAACCTGATTATGCCCCTCCCTTGTTCAAGTCCCCTGATTAAATCAGATTTAACTTTGTTTGCATTTAACCTGACTGTGGTTCCAGTTTGTGCCAAAAGCATTGTACTGTTGCTATTTGCTGTGCTTAAGCTTGTTTTACAGGGGGTCCCCAGGGTCAAGCTAGTGGAACCAGCCCTGGTGGTAAGTGCAAACAGTGTGGGTAATTGCCTGGTGAATAAGGGTCATTGTGAAAGTAATTATTGTACATTGTTCAGGCCACTAGAAGGGAAAGAGAGGGGTTACAGTGTCCCGGAGAGCTGTGCCCAGGTTAGCTTGACCACTAACGACCCTGACCTCCAGGTGGAGGCAGTCGTTTCATTACCCAGGCCCCTTACCCTGCTACTAGCCAAGCAGGCAGGAGTAGCAGCCCTTGGGATAGCGCCACCTAGGGGTTACATTCCCCCTCTTTTTCTTTTTCGGTTGGGGTTAATGTCTGAGTGCCAGTTGACTAAAATCAGCTCACGCTGCTTAAGCAAGTCTGCTATTGTTGATTTCGGCAGCCCAAATGTTGAGCCAGGTCTCTTTGGCGCATTTTTGTAGATCAGCGATTTTGTTTAACAGCTCCACCTTATCATTCAAAGCAATCGCTTTTCACTTTGAAACCATTTTTAGATGCCAATGACAGACTGTCCACACTCAGAGTTCACCGCCCAATGAATGAACTGTAAAACTGCACCTTATGCCTACCAGCCACAAGTGGCAGGTGGAAAAGGATTACAGCAGGTAGGTTAAGTAGGTGCTGAACTGGCAATTTAGTGTCCAAAAAACATGGAGCGCAGAAGACATTATAACCAGGGATTTTAACCCTGGGGATATGCATAATGGCATTTGACAGATTCATTGCGCCCGTTAAAAGCGATTGCCCGTTATAGCCACAGGTGGTATAAGTGGAGCGGACTGTACATCTAAGCACAAATGACTTAGTGAATAACAGTCTTATGGAGGTCATAGCAAGGTTTAAGGAATTGGCAAGGGTGTATAGTAATGAAGCAAGGTCCACTGCCTTGTCAGAAGCACTGCCTGTGCCTAGAGCTAGTTTATATGTTAAGCAGAAAATCAGCAATTTTAATGAATGGTTGAGGGGATGGTGTTAATCTATGGGATTTGGGTTGGTAGGAAATTGGGGGGAGTCATGGGTAAATAGTAGTGTGTATAACCCAGACAGGTTGCATCTCAGTAAAGAGGGTACAACAGTTCTGAAAAATACATTTGAGGAGTTTATGACATCCTATTTTGATTTAAACTAGTTGGGGGGGGATAAATATCAAGTCTTTGGAGGCTAGGGCCAGTGGTGGGCCATTGCCTACTCCACTGAGGGGAATGTAGAGCATAGAGATGGTAATGGTGGGGGTGGTATATGAGGAAAGAATTGGAAGGAACGAGAGTCATGAGTAAGGATGGGTGGTTGTCTCCATGAATGCGATGAGCCTAGGTAATAAGATGCCAGAGGTCCAAGCACTTCTGGCGGGGTAGATATTGCTGTTATCACTGAAATGTGGAAAAGTCAGGATAGAGAATGAGACTTAATAATACCAGGCTTTATGTTGTTTAGGAGGGATAGGGAACTGGTAGAGGAGAAGAGGTGGCTGTCTACATAAGGGAAGGAATAGACTGCCATAGGGAGGGGGCGTGAAGGGGATACGGAATCCTTGTGGATTACTTTATGTAAGTCAAAAGCCAAGAGGGTTAAGCTAGGGGCCGTGTATAGACACCATCCCAGATTTAGGAGAAGGACAAGGAGTTAGTGTTATACAGCAGAATTGTAGAAGAAGAAGAATCAGCATTTGTATAGCGCTTTTCATACACAGTGTATCCCCAAGCACTTCACAAGCGATGCTAGACTGGTAGTGAAGTGACTGAATGTGTGGTGGCAGCCATATCGCACATGATCACCCACACCCACACAGCCTGGATAATTGCATGAACTGGTTTATGGGAAGGGGAATGTTGGCCAGGACACCGGGAATGTTCCCTACTCTTTGTGAAGAGTGCCCTGGGTTCTTTTACTTCCACCTGGACACCCAGCAGGACAACACCAGGATGGGAAGAAGGGACCTCGGTTTAACATCTCATCCGAAGGATGGCACACCCCAGCAGTACAGCACCCCCCCAATACTGCACTCGGATGCCAGCGATTTTAGGTGCAAGTCCAATCCCGGTGTGGGATGAGAACCCACAACCTTCTGGTCCAGAGGCGGATGTTCTACCAACTGAGCCACGCTGACACCAGAAGGGGCAGCACAGTGGTGGTTGGAGACTTCAACCTACCAAGGGCAGATTGGGCCACCATGTCATCTAATGACCGTAGGGAACAGGTTATTCTGGATGTGTTTCAGGATGTATCCCTGTCTCAGCTGGTAAGGGATCCTATGAGACAGGGCAATATATTGAACCTTGTATTGTCAAATGGCAATCAAGTAAGGGAAGTGATGGTGGATGCTCCCATAGCGAGGAGTGATCATTGCACTGTATGGTTTGCACTTGAGGTAGACAGTCAGGAGACAAATACAGCCACAAAGGTTATTGATTTTAGGAGGGCTGATTACAGTAGGATGGCAGAAGTACTATGGAAGCATGTGGCTAGTATAAAACCTGACATGAATACCACCCAAAAATGGGACATCATAAGGCTGGGACTGGTGGAGGCCACCAACTCTTGTACTCTGTGGAGAATTAAGAAGGCATGGTCTAATAAACCAAACTGGTGGACCAGGGAAGTACAGGTGAGAATGAGGAAAAAAAAAGGGAGGCTTTTAAAAACTATAAGAGGACTGGTAAGGAAGCAGATAAGGAGGATTATATTAGGAGTTCCAGGGAGGTGACAAGGATAGTAAGAGCTGCCAAGGCTGAGAAGGAAATAAGGCTTGTTCAAGGGATTAGGCAGGGTGAAAAGGGGTTCTTCAAGTACATCAGGGAGAAAAGGAAGTGCAGAAAGTAGATCTCTAGAATTGAGACAGATGAGAGATGGGCAGATAAGGGGAATGAACAGGCAGAGGTATTTAATGAATATTTCTGTTCAGTTTTTACAAGGGAGAGGGGATTACCTAGTCATCATGGGCAGAGAAATGAGCGGAATGTTAAGGGAGCAAGGATGGTGGCTGAGGAGATCAATAGGCAGAGGGTAGTGGAGGGTCTAAGGGATCTGAGAATGGATAAAGCACTGGGGCAAGATGGGATACACCCAAGGGTTTTGAGAGAACTTGCAGAGGTGCTGGCGGAGCCGCTGACAGACGTTTTCAACACATCTATTCAATCAGATTGTGTGCCTCAGGATTGGAGGATGGCACATGTGGTGTCCATTCACAAAGGAGGCTCTTGGGATGATCCAGGGAACTACAGGCCAGTTAGTCTCACATCGATTGTGGGTAAACTACTGGAGACTATCCTGAGGGAAAAAATAATGGCATTTCTGGAGGAGAATTGTCTTAGACGAAAGGCAACATGGGTTCGCACAAGGAAGGTCTTGTCAGACCAACTTTGTGGATTTTTATGACTGAGTGAATAAGGCTCTGGATGAGAGTAAAGCAGTGGGTGTTCTGTACTTGGATCTCAGCAAGGCCTTCGACTTGGTGACACACAGGGCACCAATAGGCAAGCTGAGGGACCTGGGTGTTAGTGATAGGGTAGGCAGCTGGATTAGTAACTGGCTGAAAAAGAGACAGCAAAGAGTGGTGGTAAGGGGGGGAATTAACAACACCATGGGAGGTCATCAGTGGGGTCCCACAGGGGTCAGTGCTGGGACCAATGTTATTCAGCATCTATGTAGCTGATATGTTAGTTGGGGTTCAGAGTCGGATGAGTATGTTTGCTGGTGATACTAAATTGGGTAGTGGTGGAGGGACGGGGGGGGGGCTGCAGAGGGACCTGGAAACCTTGGCGAGGTGGTCCAGTACCTGGCAGTTGGGCTTCAATGTTAAGAAGTGCAGGATTATGCACTTTGGTAATAGGAATCCTGGATTTAGCTATAAGCTGGGAGGTGTGCAGTTATTGGTACCCATTGAGGAGAAAGATCTGAGTGTGCTAGTCATGGGCCATATAAATCACTCTGCACAGTGTAGGAAAGTGGCAGTGAAGGCTACTAGGATGGGGTGTATGGCAAGGGGAATCACCTCAAAGAGTAAGGATGTGATTCTGCCACTGTACAGGGCATTGGTGTAGCCTCACTTGGAGTACTGCATACAGTTCTGGCTTCCATACTTAAAAAAGGACATCAGACTATTGGAGGAGATACAGAGGAGAGCAACCAAGATGTTGAGTGGGATGAGGGAAAAGCCCTATGAGGAGAGGCTACAGATGCTCAATATGTACTCTCCTGAGGACAGAAGGGACAGGTGGGATATGACTGAGACATTTAAATACTTGAAATGTATTAATAGGGTAAGTCATGAGGGTCTTTTTTTTTTTTTTTTATTCCCCTTTTTTTCCTGGTGGAACCACCATCTGCCCTCCGCCCTGGTCACAGCCCCCGGAGACCTCCACCACCGCCTATAGCTGCTGAGGACCCCAGTCACCCAGCTTACCCCGGGAGGCAGACGCGAGCCACCTCGGCGTGACCCCACAGAACTGTGACTGGTTGGGGTCCATGGCCAGTGTGATGGCGTAAGGCTCTGGGAGGCTTCATCTCACGGGTGATCCCGCCCGCCATTTTTCCAATTCTTCCCAGAGGAGGCGGGACGTGCAATGACTTTAGCGCTGGGCTCTGCCTCCCCACTCCCACGCCAAGCTGCTGGCGGTGCTGGAACTCCTGGCCTCCGCCAGGAGTCCTCAGCGCCTGAGCGCTGCCCGCACTCCTCCCCAGAGTAGGAGAGCTGTCCATCGGACGCTCGATCCTACTCCCCCCGGCTGACCCTCCGACGATCCGGGTCCGTTCCCGAACCCAGGTCGCCGGCGTCGCAAGTGGAAATCCCACTGCTGCGCCGACGGGCCGGCTCATGAGGGTCTGTTTAAAATTAGAAAGGAAGGAATTACAAGAGGGCATAATCTAAAGTTGGAGGGGGGAGATTCAGAAGGGAGATGAGGAGGCACTTTCTCACTGAGAGGGTGGTAACAGCATGGAATGTTCTGCCAGAGGAACTAGTTTCGAGGGTATCAGTGGGGGGATTTAAGGGGGGTGAGATAAATTTAAGGGCAAAATCAAAATGGGGACGGGAAAGGGTAAAACAGTGGGATCAGTTGGTGGGAAGGGGGGAGAGGGGAGAGGGGAGGGGGCAGCATCAGTGCACAGCACTGAGGGCTGCACACTTGAGCAGATTTGATAGGTTGTTAGGCCATTATCTGCTGGCTTCATCGTATGTTCATATGTTCGTATATATTTACTCGAAACCAGAAGAGAAAGGGGATATGATAGAGACCTTCAAGTTCCTGGAAAGAATTAAAAAGGTGGACTGGAGGAGCTATTTACCAGGAACAGAGGAGATAGGACAAAGGGTCTCAAGTGGAGGTTAATGGGGGATGGTTTTGAAAAGGATGTGAATAAGTATTGCTTTACAGAAAGAGTGGTTGAGCCATGGAATGATCTGCTGGGCAGAGGTGGTGGTGGTGGGGTTCCAAAACCATAAAATGGCTTCAAACTTGGATGGATAGAGTTAAGGAGACCTAACTGCTCAGCAGAAAAGTAGGGAGCAGAAACATGAATAACAAAAGGAGGAATAGTGTAAGCGAAGACCTCACGGAGACAATAGATCCTGGGGTATAATTAGGTAATATAGGCAGACAGGATAGACTATCAGTTTTTTTCTCCTGTCATCCTCTATGTTTCTGTATTTCTATGCTTTGCATGGACAGCCTTTTCTCATATACAACACTAGTTGCCCTTTTATTACAGGTGAAGTAGCCCATCCTTGTTGTCACTGTTATGTCTGTTCCCTCTTTAATTACGGGTGAAGCAGTTAATCCTCACTGTCACTGTTATGCCTGTTTCCTCTCTTTGGATAGATTTGCATCCAGCCCTTGATGGAAATTAAACCATGGACCATGAGTCCTTTAGGCTGCAGAAATCTTGTTTTACTGAGTTACGTCTCTTGCCTTTGACTGTTATTCACAACTTTAGGTGGCATTACTTTACACAGACTGCTTTTTTTATATTCGACAAACTCATTGCTGCATCTACGAGAGTTCACTGGGACGCAACATTCCAAGGGCATTGGTACGATTATACAGGAGATTCTTTGTCATCATAAATGCACCCCCAAGTATAAAAATGATTATAAAATGTGTAAGAAAATTCCAATAACTTGTTCATATTGGTCACATGGGGGTGTAAACATTTTCATCTGACCACACACCTGACCAGAAATACTTACACATGGACCACATTTGGAATTCTTTTCCCAGCTCTATCTCCCTCTCTACTTACCTTAAAGCATATCCTTTCCCAATCTCTTGAAACCTCCTGCACATGTTCCCCTTCATCCTGACCTCTCCCCTTCTTGCACACTTCCCCTCACTCCCACCTTCTCCCCCTTCCTTCACTCACCCACATACTTCCCCACTCCTGCCCTCCTCTACCTTCTCCCTCCCCTTCCCTTCCTGACACCCTATCTTGTGCTTTTCTTACCCTTTCACCATTTTATTCTCCTGACTCACCTCCACCCTCCCTTCTCCTGGGCATTGAAACGCATAAGTGCATTGCACTCACTACTTGTTGTTACTTCCGTACTACTACTTAACTCCTTGTATTGTTTACCGCAATTCCTGTCATAATTATGCTGTTAAAATGTGCACAGTTTTTTACCATGTTTTTACGCTGTTATCACATGCACCTTGTGTACCGTGTGTTTCCTCTTCTCCTCTCCTCCTCTCCCTTGGATCGCACCTGGAAACAAGCCTCGGCCCAGTGTTCCTCTCCCGGTTACCAAACTTTAACTAACTAACTATTTATTTATTTAAAAGTTGATAACCGTGAAAGGCACACTGAGCCGAGGCTCAATTCCAGGAGCGGCCCGGGGCAAGGGTCATCCTTGACTTAGCTAACTGAACTAACTAACTAAATAGACGGCAACAGCTACTGCAGCCAGGAACTATTTCTCTCCAAAATATTTTTAATTAAAAAAGTGAAAAATAGCATCAAACCACTTTTTGTTGAATCTTCTAATTTTTAAAGAGCTAGTATACTTCCTAAACTAATATTAGATTTTAAAAGCAACCCACCGTGGTACCCGGTTAGATTAGTGCTACAGGAATAGTGCCAGGCAAGAGAGCGCTAGTTCCTATAGTGCTACCACGGATAGCGAGCAGAGATGTAGAGTGCTTGCGATATATGCTCCCTTGATCGCTGTAAATGGTGCTGCCACAGGGCAAGGGCAGCAAAATAGCAGGTGTTGGCTGAGCTGCTCCTGTGGTGTGGAGGGCTGGGGCATAGAGCAGCTAGGCTAAAAAATAGTGAAGACCAGGTTTCTAATCCTGGTTTCCTAACATTTTCCCAGAGTCAAGACTTTGATTTTTAACAGGGGGCTGTGGAAAGAGTATTCCACAGCCCCACAAATGTTAACTTTCCCCTTGATCCCCCACAGAGGCATAATCTTTATGTATAGCGCAGGGCACAGCCCTCCATGTTGGGGTGTGGGGTGAAGCCTCTACAAAAGTAAAAGTGACAGCATTTTAGCTGCACTGTTCTTGCCAACAGCATTGTGGTTGGCTATATTCAGACCCAGTGCCCCAACCATTACCTTTTATATCTGAGGTACTTTTTCTTTTCCTTTTGTTTAATTAGAAGATTGTTTACCTGATGATAGTAGGTGTGATATGTGGAACAGCTCTTAGCCTGGCAGCTGACATATCTTGCTCTACTGCCCCGCACTACATCATCAGCACTGTGACCTCACTGACTATGACATCACTGCTACTTAGGAACAGCAAGTGAGTGACTGCTAGGTTGTTCACCTACGATGTCACTGTCAGTTAGATCATAATGCTGATGATGTAATGTGGGGCAGTAGAGTTTGATATGTCAGCTGCCAGGCTAAGATCTGTTCCACACATCCAGCACAATATTATCACATAGAAGACTTTCTGATGAACAAAAGGAAAAAGAAAAATACTTCAGAAATAAAATGTTACAACTGACTGCTGCTTAAAATTTGCATTATTTTCTTGTCTGCCTGTTTTGGCTCCACTAGCTCTTTAAATGACCCACTTTATAAATGGATCCAGAAGCAATGGCTTGATGCCTTTTAATGGACCAACGTAGATGTTACAAAAAGAAACAATGTTTAAGCTTTCGGACCAACCAAGTCCTTCATCAGAGATTTATGACAATTGTGATTCCCTGAACAATTGTCATAAGTCTCTGAGGAAGGACTTGGTAGGTCAGAAACCTTCGACGTTGTTTTCTTTTTGTAACATTTATGTTAGTCCAATAAAAGGTATCCAACTATTTGCTTCTGCATCTGTGCTTACAAGGACCAATACGGGTAACTAATCTATTTCTGCATGCCATTTTATAAATGGAATAACAAACTTCAGAATGTTGGGACATAAGAAGGATAAGCAGCTCAGCTACACCTTTGGCCAAATGTGTGTATATTCCCCAATGACTGTTCTCCCTGTCACATATTATCCCTTACTGTATCAGTTCACTGTAAAATTAGACTTCTTATTTGCTGGAAAAAGCTCCCCCCTATCCCTTGGGAAACTTTTGTGAATTATGATATTTAGACCTATTGTGGCTTGTACCTCCAATAGAACTGCCTTTTTCACAATAATAATGAACACTATATAACAAGTATCTAAGGTAAGCCAGTCAGAATGCAGGAAGACCATCACTGAATGCCCCTCAGACTACAGCAACCACTCATATAGTAGATTATGCACATTTTAGACACCCCCACTGTAGTGTATTTACATTTGAGTCCAACCTGTAGTAGTTTATCCATATTTCAGACCTGCACACAATAGTTTATCCACATTTATACAATGTGTAGGGAATTTCCTAGATCCTGACTTGCTGAGAGGTACCCTTTCCCCTGTCATTATGAAACAATATTGTGCCAGCTGGTGCCTCTTCAGCCACTCAGGACTCATCACAACAGATATCATTGCGCCACCCTTTGAAACCTCTGGAACTCAAAAAGTAAAGTGGTAGCCATTGTTTTTCTCATTTGTCCCTGTGCTACAGAAGCCTCCCTTACACACCCACAGTTTCTGGGTTGTGTGGTACTCACCACAGTACCCTAACAAAAAGTCTGACTGCTAAAGAATTTCATTTTCTATCTTGCAATCCCAGCATTGCGTTGCTGGACCCTGACCAGCTGCCTGTTTTAATGCCATAACAGTTTAGATTTATGCCCAGAAACATTTTTATGAAACATGTAGCTTGTTCAAGCTACTTTACTGCAAACACGCGAAGCCTGTTGTCATGGAGCTGGTGGCTTTCAGTATACGAAAGTAACCCATGCTGCCATCGGCTTTCGGCTCTGCTTTTCACTGCACTAAAAATTCAAGCAGCTAAAACAAAAAGAAAAATGCTTTGTGACCACACCACACAAACTGTCTAGATGTATTATGAATGGGATTGAAGAGGCATGAATGAAGGGCATTTATTCGACCAGCACCCTCTGCTGGTAAAACCACACCACTGCAATTTTACAACTGGAACTACTTCAGCAAAAAATACTACAAATATATTGTTCAAAATATTTTGTTTTCTTTTTTAATATTTGTTCAATTGTTATATTTTGTAATATATTTTTTAATCCATAAGTGCACTAAGACACCCAGTGGTGTGGATGATAAGAGCACTTCCCTGTTGCCTTACTATCTACCTGGGACATTTGGAATAACTGACTTCTGTAGTTAATTAAATGCCTCAGCCTTCGGCCTCGGGTCTTTAATCACCCACATCAGACAGATTATTCCTGTATACTCTGGCTAACTGAATGTTACCACTTAATTAACAGGAAAACAGCACCACTGACCCTACACTACATCTACCCTGACTGATTTACCACACCTGACATAATCTTATTCGTGACATGTTGAAAACAGTGTTGGGTTTCAGAAGGCAGTGGGGTAGGCGCATGGACTTGATAAAAAGCATGGGGGGGGTAGGGGGATTGATGGCTGAGGATCAGTAGATTCTGTGGATCATAATTAATTATAGGCAGGCAACCAGGTTGACTAGATAGACCGCTAAAAGAAGAACTACAGGGCAGAAGGCGTGAATGAGAAGTCTGATGCTAACTTAAGGGATACACTTGTCCAAAAACAAAAAAAAGAGTCACAGCAAGAGCTTGCAGAGGAAATGGTAAAAAAAAGTTTGACCTAGTGAGAGCAGTGACATAAAAAGATCCCTGATGCTTCAAGGCTACAACACCTTTTTGTCAGTGGGATCGACTGCTAGACCTCCTGCCACCTTTTTCCCGCAGTGTTTCTATATTTGTTTCCACGGCAACAGATTATGATGTCACAAGCAGAGGATTACGATGCCAGGGGCCCGATTCACAAATGGTGACACAGGGTTGTGTCAAGCCCTGCGTCAAACCCATTTTTCTTGCGCAGCTGTGCCAAACACTTCACCGCAAAATGTGCCCGATTCCAGAAGATCAGGTGCATTTGTGACACTTTTTCCAAGTTACAGCAGCTTGCACCAAATATTTGGCATAAGCTGTGAACAAAGGATACTTGAGACTGAGCAAGTTAGATCAGAAAAAGCTGACTTAACTTGCGACAGTCAGTGCTCAGGATTGTGAATCCCAGTTGTTGGCCAAGGAATACTGCAAGCCCAGTGTGCCATATGTTTGGTACACCTGGAGCTTGTGCCATTCTCGGAATGTTTGTGAATCGACCCCCGGGTGTGGAAAGCAGCCCCAGTAGAGCTCAAGGGTCTAGTGATCCCATGCAGTAAGAAAGAAATGAGGAAGCTAAACACGGAAGCTCTGTGCAGTATAAGCTAATGTATACATACTACAGTTTTTTGTCAAACTTTCCCCTAAAGCATCAGGGATTATTTTAAAAAATGTTCCTGAAGGACTGTGTCTCAGGAGATGAAGTATAGATATGAGTAACTATGATGATCTCATCAATTCTTCTGCGAGCTTAAGAATGGGGAAACAGAAAAAAAAAAAAAATAACACAAAAACACACCATCTTGCCTGCCCAGTGGTGCTGAGGGCTGAGGCTCTGGATGCCTTACCTCACGTCACACTGGTGACCTGGGTTCGAGAACGAGCCTGGGTCATCAGAGAGCCGGCATAGGGGGAGGGAGGGAGCTGGACTGAGCAGCCAGAAGGCAGCTTTCCTCTCCCAGGGTGGATCCTGTCGCCCGCCATAGTTCCACTGGCCCCCGGATTGAGATCTGCAGGCAGTGCAGGCGAGCGGGTGGCAAACAGTAGGAGGGTGTCCCAGCACCATGGCACGTGTGTGCATCCAGACATGCGTGTGGCTGGGCAGGGTCTGGAGAAAATGGGGGTAAAATTGAGGATAAAATATAAATAAATAAAAAAACACACCATCTTGCACAGTTGGAATGACACTTTTATTTAGAAACAGTAACCAGCGACTACAAAACAACATTCTTTCTGTGTTGACTTAACATTAAATAGAGACAGAATTTACCACAAAATACACTGAGCCATGCTGGCAGTGGGAGATAAAATGTGGAATAACAAACCCCCCCCCAAAAAAACTAGGTTCTGTTATAGAGTACTATATTGTCTTGTAACTTTAAATTGCAAAAAAGAGTTATGAAAAATCAGTGGTGGAATTCCAGGTTTTCCCATTCAAAGTCCATGTAAGTGATGCTAGGACTAGGATGAGGTGCTTTCTGTTTAACCGCAGGGTTCTCCTGACCACCTCATAAAATTGTTGCTAAATAATTTTAAATAAGTTACCCCAATTATTATTACAACTATATTGACTCCCTGACAAAGACTTGTTCAGAGTTAAAGCACCAGGTTTAGTGTGACTGCTCTCTATATTAACAGATTAAATTGTTTGCTTTTAATTTCTTGTCTCCTGAGGACAGTTGTACTGTGTCTGAACTACCAGGTTACAACTGCATGGTGCTTTGTGGTGTACACCCATTATTAAATAGCAGATGTCTATGGCTGGTGATACAAATTGTGCAAGTGACCCTATTCTTGATAGCTCTCATACAATACATTGAAAAAGCAAATCAGATATAAGGAATAATGTATGAGTGACCATACACAGCAAGCCTGTGTTTCCATTGAGGGGTTGAGGTAACAGCATATGGACTTTGAGAGTGAAGACTCAATTAATATAGAGAGGAAATAATGGTTATTTAATAGTAGTTATGGTAGACTGGTATCGAACAACTTATTCATGTGGGAATGGAGAAGAGCTTAAATTGTTAAACCCTGAAAGAGTGTGGTAACAATATACCAGCTTGCCATCAAAGTACTGTATATCTGGATCAATATGCATAATATATATGACCCAGAGCTGCTATAATGTCATAAATTGTTATGTATGAACCTGTAAGGAATAGGTAAGTTTCTCAAATTTAAATATGTGTCAATTATGGATTGCCACTGTGGGGACTGTGTCTGAAGCCACAAATGAGTAACAGTTACTAATGATTGCAAACAAGAGGACTGGAACTAGCTAGGGTATGGGATCCCAGTCAGGATCCTGCGGAGGGATAGACAGTACTATCATGGATGGGGAAAGTAGGTCAGAATCAGTAGAGGGATACAAATTGTCAGCTCAAATCTAGCCAGTAGCCAGGAAGGGTTGGGCAGTCCCACATAATATGGCCACGAGCCCCATTTTCTTTGCCACATTGGTGCCAGCATAGACTTCATTGAGAACCCATATATTTAGCTTGGATTCTTGGAGTGCAGAAGTATAGAATACAACACTTCCAGGTGAATTCAGGTCAGTTGACAGATGCCATGATTTGTAAGACGTCAGGGAAAATATTGTGCATGTGGCATAGCTATGGGTAGTGCCCAACTCCTGGTTCCTGCATTTCGGTACATATTCAGCAGTTTGGGACTAACAGCCTGAAGGCCCCTGTAAATATAACTTTTTAGACAGTGCCAGATTCCCCCCTTTAATATGCCAATGAATATGCTGAGCAATAATGGGGGAATCCAGAAATTCATGACTTTGGACAGTGGTGCGCAATAGATGTAACTGAAGCTGAGGTATCTGAAATGCTCCCTCCTGGTTAGGCTGTACCTGCCCTGCCCTGCAGGGTTTGAAAAGGCAAGATTCCCTATTCATCAAGATGTGTAAGCCCCAACTGCCTCCAGCACTGGAATGTTTGATTGATCTACAAGGGATGAAAGTCAGTACCGTGTGCAATGCCACCACAGCAATATAATAATCGTCTGGCAGAGGGAATATATTCTGAAATCTGCCTCACTGAGACAGGGTAATAGTCATGTACCATGTAAAACTAAAACCCTCAGTTTCGGAGTTGGGAAGGGGATAGCAGAAAGGTGTAACGAGACATCAAAAGGGTCATTAAGGTGAAATTCAGAATGCTTCCATGGGCATTATATCGATCTGTCATCCACAACAAATAATATGGAGCTGCTCCACCAGGGATAATCAAAGAAATTTGTGAGATTGATTCCCCCCCCATTCTGGAGACAGCTGCAGGTTGGTAACTGAACTCTCAGGCACAGGCCTCCCAAAGGTAACAGGATACTCATTTGTCTCAGGTTTTAAGTATATCCTTTTAGGAAGCACAGGTATGGTTTGTCATAGATACAAGGTTTGTGGTAAGACCACCATGCATGCAAAGTTACTCTGGAAAAAAACACCAAGGAGAGTTGAATCTTATTGTGGAATTCTTGTGCGAGTCATTGCGTCAGGGTTCATAGTTTAGAAGAAAAACACACACAGACGTGATGCGCTAAATGTGAGGGGAGTCCATGGATCAGCCGTAAACAAGCAGAAAACGACTGTGACACAAAAAAACAGTGATACACGTGGACTGTGGCTCGAGAAAGTTTAATAAATTACAACTTGAAGAAACAGATGGTTCTCCGGTGCTTCGAGGGTAACAACCCTCTTCATCGGGGGATGGGGTGAGGGGGTGGAGTCCAAGACATACAACACCATTTAAATACATTATCAAGTAAATATACATGACTGTAGTGACCAATCATATAACACCTCACCATGTGTCAATTATAGTGAAGAAAAGAAGAGAATCAATTATTACCTTCAAACAATTAAACAAATGCACCATAATGTATGTAGACAGCTAGTAATGTTTTAAAAAAAGGTCAATATATTTTCAATACATTTATCAAAAAAAATCTAACCATCTCATACAGATGATCAATGGCATTGAAAGGACAAAAAAGTTTTTTTATATATGTAACCCCCCTGCAAATGGGGGTTCCCAAAAGACTTCCAGGAGCTTGCTTGAATGCTCCAAGCCTGAATGGTGTTTGGCATTTAAGCCATTTATCAGTGAGTGTTTTTAGAGCCTCTGGTACTGTCTCTTTAAGAGCTGTCTGCTTGCAGACATAATTAGTTTATATGAGGGGACTGTGTGCTTCTCTGAGTACCACTCGAGCTGCTGCCAATTCACTTCATTTTTGCAGTCACTAGGAGTGCAAAGGGGAACCTATCTGGAAGATGTAACTGTTTGCCAGAAATTATTTAGAGTAATAATGAAATTACAGTTTGTCTAACCTGCTTTCTTTGCAGTCAGAACTGTGTCTGCTAGTTCCCCATTCTAGTTTTGAACTGCTGAACTGGACCAATCAGTGTGGGTAAGCTAGCTCTAAAATGGTGCCTTGACGAATCAGAACTTGACTCATAATCTGAGCCAGCCACAAGAGGATTGTATGGGCAGTGACTCTGGGAGATGTAGTTTAGACTTCAGTGCCTTTTTGGACCAACAGCAGCAGTCTATTGTGAGTGACAGCCAATCCAGTCCAAGAACTGGAGGAACTCAAAGGAAGTGCCAGTTTTGTCGGTTGGAGTTTCAGTTGAGCTTTGGCAGTGAAGAAGGAAGGAGCCCTGTGCTTTTTTCAGTGTGCAGTTTTAGTCAAAAACGTGTATAAGGCCCAGAGTTCGGTCTGCAGCTTGTGTAACAGCTTGTTAGGACTGAATCCGTCCTGTGAAAAGAATCAAAGGATCTCTTGAAGAGTAGAAACCAGGCTCACCCTGTAGAAGACTGGAGGAATTGCTGAAAATTGCATTCGGTCTGTCGGGAACTGAATCTGCTGTGTGTTCTCCGGTATTGTGCAGTAATTAGATTGGGATACAGATGCAGCCTGCCTGGTATAATGCTTTCTTTTATATGGATGTGTGAAGAGGTTTGTGTACCTCAAGTGAGCCCTGCTGACATTGAAGGACCCTATCTTATTTGGAGGTCGTGAGTACTAATTCAGGGTCACTCCTGTTGAATTGCCACATTAAATCCAAATGGAATTACTGTACTGCTGACTGTTTAATTCTCCTTTTCTGTGTGAAAGGGCCCCTACCAGCTGCCACGGTTTGGACTAGCCACTAGGGCTTGGGTACCAGGGACAGTAACTGATAGGGATAGGCCTGTGCACAGAGCCATAGGTAGATTATTAGAGTGATAAGCTAATTAACCTGATTTCCCCTGTCCTTGTTATATCCCCTAAATAAATCAGAGCTGCTTGTTTCAGCAAAGTTATACTGCCTGAGGTATTTGTCTATGTTAAAGTACTGTACTGTGATTGTTGCACTGTATCTCATTTCACAGGAGGTCCCAGTGCGGAACCAGACCTGGGGTAAGTGTATACTGTGAAGGTAATTCTGATATATTGTGTGGGCCACTAGTGGGAAGAAAGGGGGGTTGCAGTGTCCCAGAGGGCTGTGACCAAGTTAGTTTAACTATTGCAAACCCTGACCTCTGGGTGGAGGCACCCGCCATTGGATCCAGGCCCCTCAACCTGTTAGTGGCAAATCAGGCAGGGGTAGTAGCCCCTGGGATAGCGCCATCTAGGGGTTACATATATAAAATCTTTTTTTATATAAGAATCTTTTTGATTATATTTGAGTCATATGACTTTAAGCTATATAGAATTAATAGGATTAATTTGTCTAATATTTCAGTGTGACAAATCATGCCAAAAAGAAACTGTATGTTATTTCTACTATTATAAATATCTTATATTTATTTTAAGATACTACTAAAATTCTCCGTTTTTAAGATTTTCCTAATTAAAGAAAAAGGAGGGTAGTGGGGGAATGGGTTTATGGATAAAGGGGAGAGGAAAAAGGGAAAGGAGGGAGGACAAAGGGAAAGGGAAGAGGAAGGGAAGGGAAGAAGGGAGGGGTGAAAGTAGGAAGGGGAAAATAGGGGTGGGAAAGGGTGGAAAAAAGAGGAGGGGAGGAGAGAAGGAGGGAGGAAAAAGAAAGGAGGAGGGGGTCTGCTAAATTTAGCAACACTTCACTTTAAGAGGTTCACATTGCATGATGTCACAGTAAAATTAATTTATTAACTATGCCAAGATGCCACAGAAAATGTATAACCAAAAATGTACGACAAAAGGAATGGAAAACAGATACAGGAATGATCAAACAGTGAGTCAAAGTGGAACAGTTTAAAAAAAGTGCTGGAAATGCATTCAGAAAGAGGCGGACAAGTCAAACAAAGCATGTTGACACCACATGCATCACAAATACACTGTCAGATCCAGATACTTGTTCAAACCACAAGGATGTAAGGTTCCTAAGCTGAAAATCCATTTCGATTCTTGTAATAATAGCTGTTTTCTATCACCCTTGTGCAAACGTGGCTTAACATGATCAACGATCATAAATCTCAGCAATGAAAAATTACTGTCATGGTTATCAAAAAAATGTGATGCCACAGTGGACTCAAGGTTGTTGTTTCTGATGTCCCTGAGCTGCTCTAACATTCTCTCCTTTGCCTGTCTCACTGTCCTGCCCACATAAAGCTCGGGCATGGGCACTGTGCACATACACGATATATTCTGTGGAGCAATTCACAAACTTCAGAATGTCAATTTTAATGTCCTTTGTTGGGTGACAGAAGACTCTGCCTTGTGTGACATGTCTGCATGCCAGACAATGTCCGCATTGAAAACATCCTAGTGGCCCTTCAGGGAGCCAAGTCAGGGCACGGTCCCTATTAGGCACATAGTAGCTTGAGGAAATCATCTCCCCAATATTTTTGGCTCGGCTAAATGTTACTCTAGGAACATCCAAAAACAAATTTGGAATGTTACAATATTCTAACATTTTCCAATTATTCGACATTATGTTTTTGACTCAAGATGCATTGCCATTATATTCCAACACAAAGGTCATCTGGTCAGAAACTGCACCTCGTTTATTTTTCAGGGTTAATAGTATTTGTCTGTTTTGTGACTTGGCTCTCTCTCTCTCTCTTGCCTCATTAAGTTCAAAAGTATTATAACCCCTATCTCTAAACCTGTTCAGCATTACACTGACTGAATTTCAAAAGTTTCTTCTGATGAACAGTTCCTCCTAAGCCGGAGGAACTGGCCATATGGGATGGAGGAAATCAATTTTGATGAGTGGGCGCTATTGGCATGGAGAACAGAGTTACCTGCTGTCTCCTTTCTGAAACAAACATTTCAATCTTTCCCCCTTCTCATACACTCAAAGACAAATAAAAAAACTAAATTTTTTCTTTATTTACATGATATGTGAATTTTAAATTCATGTTCTTATTTAAATTCCTAACAAAACATTCTGCTTCCAGTTCTGTTCCCGACCAGATTATTAATAAGTCATCGATAAAGTGACTCCAAAAGGCAATTTTATTACTGTATTCATTTTCTTCACAAAAAAATATATCTTTCCTCCCACCATCCTAAATATAGGTTGGCGTAAACTGGTGCTACTGTTGTGCCATTCCTCTTTGTTGTAAATAAAACTTGCTATTAAACAAAAAATAGTTGTGTGTCAAAATAAAATTAGCTGCCTCTAAGAAGAACTTGGGAGGAGGGGCATTATCATGCCTTGTCCTTCTGAGAAAAATGTTAATGCTTCTAGACCCATATTGTGGGGTATAGAGGTGTAGAGAGAAGTCACATCCACTGAAATCCAAATATAATTCTCCCTCCACTGCATTCCATCCAGTTTTTCCCAGTATATGTGCAGAATCCCTTGTGTAGGAGGGGAGATGTGTAACTAAAGGCTGTTGAAAAAAGTCACAAAATTTAACATGTTCTCACTTAATGAGCCTATGCCAGAAATGATTGTGTGACCAGGGGGGGTTTTGTCTATTTTTGTGCACTTTAGGCAAATAATAAAATGTTGGAATAATTGGTGTTTTAATTTTTAGAAAATCACTTTCTTTCAGACTAATAAAATCTCTTCTGGTCATTTCGTCAATTAGTGTCCACAGAGTTTTCTTGAATTCCATCACTGGATCCTTTCCCAGGATCTCATAAGGTTCCCTATCTGATAACAGTCTAGCAGCCTCAGTCTCATAGTTTAGAAGGTCTAGGTTACTTAGATCTTTTGGGATGTGAATAGCCAGCTATCTGACTACGGTTTTGTTCCACTTAAAAGGAAATATGTTTCAAGTCCTTGGCTGGAGCATAACTGAACTGAAGGATGTCAGTTTTTTGCAGGTTCAGTTTAAACCCTGAGATCTCATCAAATGCAGAAAGCGCTTCACATGCAGCTACTATAGGACTTTCCGGGGCTAACAGGATAAGCAGTACCTTGTTCACATATGTGGTGACTTTAAATTCTGTTCCTCCTCGGGCTATCCCCTCAACCCCTAAACTGTTGTGTATGGTAGTTCCCATGGGCTCAATGTATAATGCAAATGGGAGGGGGAGAGGGGACACCTGTATCTGGTACCACATTCCAAGGTAATTGACGAACTGCAGGAGCTGCTCACCCTCACATATGCCTGGGGGGAAGTGTAGATGTTTTGATACCACAGTATGAAAGCTTCAGGGAATCTAAAAGCCTCTAAAGTGCCCCATAACCCCCCCCCGATACCCTATCAAATGCCTTCTTAGCATCTAAGCTAAGAACATTAGTAGGAATAGAATGCTGCTGAGCATAATCAAACAGTCGCAGGGTACAGCAGATACTGTCCACTATCTGAGGCTGCCATAAATCCAGATTTATCATTATGATCCAGGGAAGGGAGCAAGGTGTCCAGCCGGTCTGCCCGGACCGCCATGTAGATCTTATAATCCATATTGAGAATAGATCTTGGTTGGTAGGAGGCTAGATTGCTGGGGTCCTCACCCGGCTTTAAATGGCTGAGACAGCAGCCCTGAGCCATTAGGGAAGAGGAGAGGATCCCATCTATAGCACTCAGCAGCGATGGAGAGTGGTCAGTCAAGAAGGTTTAACAGAACTCAAAGGGGTACCCTTCTGGGCCAGGAAACTTGTGGGTTTTGGCATGGTGGAGAACCAAAGTGAGCTCCTCTGCTGTCAGTGGCTGCTACAAGAAAGGTTGCTGTTCTGGTGTAAGACTTGGAAGGGACTGAGTGGACAAATAGGTCCTAATAGCATCACCAGTGTGGTGGACTGTTAACTATAGAGGGACTAATAGTACCTCCCCATGAGTGTCATAATATGGTCCTCTGTATGCGTAAGTCTCCCTGTAATGGAGTCCTGGATCTGCAGGATACAGGCCCTCTTATTTTTCACCTGGAGCCAATGTGTGAGAAGACAGGCTCCTCCAGCCTCACCCTCATAATATGACAGTTTGAGGTAGAGGAGAGCACTCTGAATCTGTTACATCACAATCTCTTGTATGCTAGCCCGAGTAGAAAAGATCTGGGCTGCAACCTTAGCATCACCTTCAGAATAAAGCCTCTGCAGGGTGTCTAGGGTGTCCAGAAGGGTAGTTAAATGTTGTTCACAGGGATGTTTCCTCATGGATGCATTTGTATAATTATTCATGAAGGACTGACTAAACAGAGTCCCATAGGATAGGGTCACTAACATTACCCATGTCATTGTCCCCTAGAGTGGTTGTTATAGTGTCAGAGACTAGAGTCTGGAATTCCTCATCCCAGGGAAGGATTAGCCAGTTGTGATCAGAAAGCAGCCCAGTGCCATATGACATATCTTGCACTGTGTGGAAGTGCTCACAGGTCAAAGCAAAGTAATCTAGGTGAGCATAGCTATAATGACGTGCCGGAAAATGAGTATAGGTTTTGTCAGATGGATGCAGTCTGCGTCAGACATCAATAAGATCCAGTGATGAATGATGAAAGGTGGCTTTTAGGTATTTTTGTATGGGTGAAGACCTGCAACATTTTGACTTAAGTGCATCTAAATCAGGGGATAAGGTTATATTAAAATAACCTTCCATTATTAGTTGACCTGTAAGCAGACCCTTCAGTGTACCCATGAAAGTTTACAATGTTTCATTAGCCAGGGTCACTTCAACATCATAAAGATGCCCAGTAGGGATGGCATATAACCTGTGGGGGTCTACACAGGAGGTCATACATGCAAATTTTGTGGTTGCAGGTACTAAGGTAACTACTGCCCTCCTTTTGCCTTGTTTATACATGGAGGCATAGACATCAAATCTCCTTCTCCTACCAAGTTTTGGATACTCCTGCTTGGAGAGGTGGGTCTCCTGCAGGTATATAAGGCCTAGTGTCTCCTTCCTTATTTGCTGGAAAAGTTTATTCCTGCTCTTACCTAGGGTGTCAGAAGCCTTAGACAACACCCGAACCCACAAAGAGACCCACGTTGTTAAAGTATGGAGCATGGAAGCCTTGCCTCTTCAACATCTTAAAGTTAGTAGTCGCTTGTATCGGGGTAAGTACTGGTTAATTGGTAATAGGTATTCTTTGTCTGCTCTGTGTTGAGTTGTCTATGTAACCAACAACTCTTTTACAGTTTTCTTTTTTGGTTCAGTTGTTGTTCATTATTGCAAAAAAAAAAAAAAAAAAAAGAAAAAGGACAATAAACAGTTTAACAGCAAAAAAAAGTTATTTAAGCCATTTATGTTAGAAAAACAATGGACTGGGTTTATAGCCATTGGGAATAATCTGAGGATGGCATCTGCTTCGGACAAAGTCCAAAATCTCCAAGCTGCACTACTTCCCCCGAAGTGCCCACGAGTGTGCCAATCCCCCAAGGTATAGCAGAGAACAGGGGTCAGGCAGTCTCTGAGCCACCCAGGAATGGAGTGCAAGGCTGAGAGAAAGGGGAAACAGACATAAGGTTTCATTTTATCTAATTATGGCATGTAACACTCTGCATGAAAAGAATTACAGTATGTCTAATCAAAACCAACAAAGTAAATTGCCCAGCATGGCCCATGGAAGCAAAAAGTGCCAGCTGGACCAAAGTAACCTGTGGTACCCCCGACAGGCATGCCATAGGGAAAGCTATGGAGGAACAGTTGGGTCTACAGGACAAGTCCCAGAGATAGCGGGTGTAATGCACCAAAGTATAGGGGGCACTACAGAAAGGGGAGTCTTATTTAATTAACTGTATAGTGTGCCCCCAGTCCCCATTGTGTCATGGGGCAGGTACTGGGGCCTCTTTGTAGTGTTTTCCCCCCTCATTATAGCCAGGCAGGGCACAATAACAACAACAACAAAAGTTTTTTCTCTCTGCTGCTTGCTCTGATCCATTCTACTCCCTCCCCCCAAGCAGGCAGCACGAGAGTGGGCACCCACGCGCTGGGACCACTGTTCCTGGCCAGTGCATATGTCCATTTTGAAATCCTGGTTGTAGGTTTGGGCACGGTCTAGGGGTTCTAGAACCAGAACCCCGAACACCTTTCTCAAAAGGACAGAGGCATTTTTTTTCAGTTAGTTGTTGCTGGGCTGTGGAGGCGAGAGGACCTAGAGAGTGCGACAGGGACCCTGGGCTTACCTGTGGTGTTGAAGCCGGTCTCATCAACTCTGCGGTGGTACCTCTCCTCCAGCCAGTGAAGACAGAAGATTGCTGCTCCAGTATGTGCCTCGATTGTTCCTGCAGTCAAGTCCGGCGGTTGTCCCGAAAAAGAAAAGACTACTCCTGTTCTCTGTCGCTCCGGTATGGGCTCTAATTGCCCTGTTAGTTTTTATTTTGCTGCCCCAAGTGTTCTGGTCCCACTTCGATAGCATTGCCAGAGTTGCATCGTGACGGAAAAGTCGTATGGCCTCAAGAGGCCCCCTGCTGTCCACTGCTCATCTGCTGCCTCCTGCTACGGTTCACTCTCTCTGCCAGGAAGACCTCCCGCCCCCCTCAAGCAGCTTCTTCACCCGGGGCTCGGGGTGGTGAGTTGGCGGCAGCACAAAAGAAGAGTACTGACCACCTGAAAATTAATTAGGAAAAAAATTTCTTTTGTTGTTGTGGGGCACCTCTAGCGCCACTGTAGGAGAGGGCAAAGGAGGGCCAGCTAATAAATTTAAATGTTCAGGGCGTGGTGACGCCCATGGGGAGTGGCCAGCCATAGAGGCCCATAGGGGATTTATTTAATATTAATGAGGAGGGCGGGGCAGTCCCGTATATTGGCAGCAAGGCCTTGGGCAGGTCTAGATTTAAAGGGGCGATGTCAAGCCCCGAGTATTTCAAAAGGCAACAATACAGGCCCAGGGTTGGCAGGAGTAGTAAAGGCTCCAAGTGTTCAAAGGAGTGCCACAGGTCTACTGTTTAGAGGGGCCCAGTAAGACAGGCCTACTAAAGATTTAAAGGGCAGCGACCGGCCTAACAGGCTCGTGGGGCAAAGGCAAGCCCCAGTACTAGAGAAGACCAGCAGAGTGGGTCCATTGCTCAGTGGGACACAGCCAAACTGGCCCACCAGTTAGAGGGCCCAGCAAGTAGGCCCACCACAGCAGTTAAAGGAGGCCGAGCCAAAAGTAGGCCCATAGGTAAAAAGGGCCCACAGCTTTAAAGGGCAAGGAAGGTCAGGGCAAAGGAGGGCATGGTACTCAGGGTGTTCAGGGGTAGCCAAGTCCTAGTACCAGAAAGAACCCGCAAGTGCAGTACTTTTGCCAAGGGTCAGTAAGAGAAGGGTGCTTAGCACACAACTGCCATCTAGTGACTGTCATCCGTTGAAAATGTGTATTTTTTTTTTAACTTTATATTTATTGCTTTTCATGTCAAAAAACAATACATAATGTACATTCTCCTGCCAGGCAGCATACGTATTATACAGATACATCCAATGTATAGTCAGAATAGGGAGCCTACACAGTCTTGTATTAGGAGTGGGGGGAGAAACAAATTAATATACTAACATACTAAAATGCCAGCAGAATAGGCCTAACGGTCTTTCGTGTCTGCTTGTTTGGTCAGCCCCCACCCTGGGTGCTGACCTTGCTGTCCCCCTCGCCTTCTCTGGCTTCTCCCTTCCCAGTTCCGGATATTCTTGCTGCATTGGATTTTGCTCCAGAACCCTTCCCCTGTACCTGTCCCACCCCTCTTGAACCCTCCACTGTCTCTGCTCCACCAGCCCCCAGGCAGTGCATTCCATGGCTCCACCACCCTCCTCCAGTGAAGTAGCACCTCCTCCTTTCTCCCTGAATCTTCCCCTCCAGCTTCCACCCATGCCCTCTAGTGGCCCCTCCTCCTTCCTTCGAAGCACCCCGACTGTTCCTCCCTATTTACCCTCTTCATGTACCTGAGACTCTATCATGTCCCCCGGTCCCTCTCTTCCAATGTGTACATATTAAGCTCTTCGAGCCTCTCCTCATAGGTCCTGTCCCCAAGCCCCAAATCATTTTGGTTACCCTCCTCTGACCCTCTCCAGGAGGTTAATGTCCCTCTTTAAGTGTGGCTCCAAAACTGCACGTAGTACTCAAGGTGCGGCCTCACCAAGCAGTTATACAGAGGGAGTATCACTTCCCTCCTTCTGGAGGTGATCCCCCTAGCGATGCATCCCAGCATCCTGTTGGCCTTGGCTGCTGCCCTCCTACAAGTCTCAGAGTTGTTCATCTTGACATCCACCACCACCCCCAGGTCCATCTCAGCCATCGAGACTTGTAGCATTCCCACCCCCAGGGTGTACACCTGGCCTGGGTTTCTGGTCCCCAGGTGGAGTACCTTGCATTTCCCTGCATTGAACCTCAGCTTCCACTTTCTAGACCATCTTTCCAGAGCCTCCAGGTCCCCCTGTAGGGCCACCCTCCCCTCCTCCCCATCCACCACCACCCCCAGTTTCGAGTCATCCAAAAGAGACTCATCTCACTCCTGATTCCTGTCCTTATGTCAGAGACGTAGGCATTGAACAGAAGGGGCCCAAGGACTGATCCCTGTGGGACCCCACTAATGACCCTCCTTGGGGATGAGACTATCCCACCAACTACGACCCTCTGGGTCCGGTCCTGGAGTCAATTGCCTATCCATCTGATCATCTGGTTCCCCACCCCCATTTCTTCCAGCTTATCCAACAGGCCCACGTGAGGAACAGAGTCAAATGCCTTGCTGAAGTCTAGAAAGAGGACGTCCACTGGTCTACCCAGGTCCAAGGCACTAGTCACCCAGTCATAGAACTCCACGAGGTTTGTCTGACACGATTTCCCCGGGATGAATCCATGCTGTCTATCATCCAGGCACCCTGACTTATCCAGGTCCCCCCCTAGCCTCTCCTTGACAATGCCCTCCATCACCTTGCCCACCACCGATGTCAGGCTGACAGGCCTGTAGTTCCCTGCCACCTCCCTTGATCCCCCTTGTGGAGAGGCACTATATGCGCCACCTTCCAGTCTTGGGGCACCCACCCTGTCCTCAGAGAGATGGTGAAAAGCTCCGCCAGGGGTTTCGCCAGGACATCCGCAAGTTCCTTCAGCACTCTGGGATGTAATTTATCCGGACCCGTGCTTTCTCCGTCTTAAGGGAGCTGAGGCTTCCTCACTCTCTCTGCTGTGATTTCCACTTTCAGTACATCTTCTCCTGCTTAGCCCTCCCCCACCTGCCAGTGATGCCTCCCCCTCTCCCCAGACCCGCTGATCAGTAAGGGTCCCCCCCCCTCAGTATCTCTGTCTCCTCCCATGTATGATGCAGCACCCCTATTTTCCTTGGTGAAAACTGAGGTGAAGTACTCATTTAGTACCTCAGCCTGCTCCCCCGGGTCTTGTGCCCATCTCTCCCCTGATTTAATCCTGCTAATCTGCCCCTTCACCCTTCGTTTTTCCCCAATGTATCTAAAGAACCCCTTGTTCCCTCTCCTAATTTCCCTGGCCAGGTTCTGCTCCTTCCTTGCCTTAGCCGCCCTCACCACCCTAGTGGCCCTTCTAGCCATCAGCTCGTACTCCCCTCGATCCCTTTCACTCTTTGAGCACTTGAATTGCTTATAGGCTGCCTTCTTTCCCTGCACCACCTCCTGGACCTCCCTGGTCCACCAGCAGGGTTTTTGGGCCCTACCGCATTTTCGTCTTACTCTTGCACA
Source organism: Neoceratodus forsteri (assembly GCA_016271365.2). Classification (NCBI taxonomy): domain Eukaryota; kingdom Metazoa; phylum Chordata; order Ceratodontiformes; family Ceratodontidae; genus Neoceratodus; species Neoceratodus forsteri. The sequence continues at coordinate 18,351,395 of JADMNL010000039.1, read as the reverse complement.
GGTGCTGGTAGCATCCTGCACCCCACTCCTGATGATTTCCCACCTGCTATCAGCGTCCATGTCTGACCCAATCCCATCCAAATGCTCCTTAAGGATCCTTCCCATCTCCTTAAAATCCGCTCCCATGAAGTGGGTTACTTCCGTCTTTGTGCAGCCTTCTACCCCTCCTAGGTCCAGGCAGAACCAGACCGTGGCATGGTCACTCCCGCCAATGGGTCCCTTACCTCAGGCCCCCAATCTGGTCACTGTCTGCCAGGACCACATCCAGTACCAAGGCCCTGGTCGGTTCCCTCACCTGCTGAGTTAGGAACGCGTCTTGAAAGACATCCAACAACCTCTGTTCCCTGGTCACAGAGGATGTCATAGTCTCCCAGTCTGTTCCTGGCATGTTTAAGTCCCCCACCACCACCACCGTTCCTCTGCCCAGTCTGCAGTGTCTCCCAACATCTGCCACCAGACTGTCCTCCGGCTCCTCCGCCAGGGCAGGGGTCTATACACCACTCCTATTTTTACTCTCTTGCCCGCTTGTTATCAAGGTGACCCAAATCGCCTCCATGGTTCCCTCCACCTCCTCTACTCCCCCTATGCCAATGCAGTTTTTGACTATCATTGCTACCCTCCTCCCTTCCTCCCCTGTCCTTCCTGAACATAGTGTATCCCTCCAGGTTCAGGTCCCAGTCATGTCTTGCAGTGGCCCAAGTCTCAGTGACCGCTGCCACATCCACTGCTCCCTCAGTTAGCATCGCCTGTAGCTCAGGCATTTTATTGCCCAAGCTCCTGGCATTTAGCAGGACTACCTTCCACCCTTTCCCTATAGTTCCATTTCCCCTGCTCGTGTTCCCATGGGGATTCTGTTTTCCCCTGGTCTGCACTTTGCCAGTCGGCCTTTTCCTGCAATCCTCCTGGTCCCCAGGGGTGGAGACAGAGTCCTCCTTTATTAGCACCCCTTGACAGCCTTTTCTCCCATCCACCCCCTTCACAAGTTTAAACCCACTTTTCACCAATGAACCCCTCTATTTTCAACTTAAGGATTCCCCTCCCCTCCAAATTGAGATGGAGTCTATCTCTAGCATACAGCTCCTTATCCTCCCAGGTCTCCCCCAATCCCCATCAACCCATACCCTCTGGCCTCACACCACTCCCTGAGCCACTGGTTTATCTCCCTAATCTTTCTTTTGTGTTCCCCACTAGCCCTTGGCACTGGCAGGATTTCTGAGAAGGAAACTGTGCATCCTATGTCATGACAGACCCTGGCGAGCTCCCTGAATCTTGCCTGTATCTCTAGCTCGCTATTTCCCTCAATGTTATTTGTACCCAGGTGGACCAGTATGTCTGGGGAACCCCCACAATCCTTTGCCAGCTGATATACCTCGTGCTTAGCCCTGTGCACCGTTAGTCCAGAGAAGCATCTTGTTCTAACTGGCCAGGCTTCTCCCTCCCTATCCCATTTGATACCCCTGATCATAGAATCCCCCAACAGGAGCACTCTGACCTCTCCTTTTCCTCCATTTCCCCCCCTTCCATGTCCTTCATCCTTTCTATCGGCCCCTCCACCCAGCCGGCTCCTTGTTCCTCCCCCTATCTGGGTGCCACATGCCACCCCCTCCTTATTTACCATGGCCACCCCCTCCCCACCAATCCTATGCCTCTCCTCCTCCTGAGTATCCTTCTGTACCTTGCTAATTCCCCCTCACTGCTCGCAACTGGTCCTTCTCCCCCATCTGCTAAACTAGCCTGGCTCGTCCTCCCTTCCTTCCTGTCTCCATTTAGTTCCTTCTTGCTCGTCCGTGCTCCCTGGCCTAAACCCTCAGCTCCCTTACTGAATCCTCCTTGTACTTCTGGTCCTTCTCCTTTACCTTTCCTCCCAACTGGTCCTTCTCCTTGCGCTTTCCTCCCTCTTCCCCCTGCCCCTCCTGCTCTGATTCACTGCTCCTCCCATTTTCCTGCATTCCAGGTCCCCCCCTGTTCTTCCTGCTATCTGGCCCCTGCCTCCTGCCCCCCACTCCCTTTCCGTCTCTAACCACCCCTGTCGTGGCTACATCACCCCTCTCATCCTTGAACAGAAGAAGAGAATTGAAGAGGTTATTGAGTGTAAGTTCTGATCCACCTCCCCGCCTTGCTTCCTTCTGTCCAGCCCTGGCCATCTGCCTACTTCCCTGACAATGTTGTCCCTCCATCCCTCCTTTGTGAGGGTCCCCAGTTACCTGCCTGCTTCCTTGGTAGTGTCCTTTTGGACCCCCTCTGCCAGGGTCCCTATGTGACCCCTGAGTATTCTCCTGCACTCCTTTCCCTATGCCCCCACCCCCAGTGCTTGGTGCAACCCTGTGGGAGATTCCCAGCCCCCTTCCCCAACCATACCACCCCCCTTCCCTCAGCTTTCTCCTAATGCCCGCAACCTCCTCCCTAAGCTGTGCCAGCTGGTAGCACACTGGGCAACCACCCAACTTCCAAGCCCAGTCCAGTATCATGGCTGCTCCACACCCTGTGCACCCACCACCCTCCCAAAGATGCGGCCCTAATGACGTGGTGGTTCCATCCCCTTCCAAATAGGTTTCTTGGGTGAGCCACCAGGTTCCCCTAGTCCAAGATACACCCTACTGCCCTAATCAGGTCACCCACTAATCTTAGAGACAGTCCCACTGTACACAGTAACCCTGTTACTAGGTGCAGTACAACACATTAAACTTATAAGGGAAATGAACAACTCCTAAGCTTCTCTCTCAGCCTTTAAATCCAACCCCCAGTGGCTAGAACTACATGAGTGCACCTGCAGCCTTTTCCTCAATTGCAGGGCAGGTGTTCCCCTATAAATTAGCAGACTTCTGGGAGGAGGGGTGGGGAGGGCGGTATTGGGCAGACACCTGACTCGAGAGAGAGTGTATCAGCCCTGTGTCTCCCTCCAAGCCCAGCAGCCAAAGAACCAGGCCCAAGCAAATCCCACCAAATAGGTTTTAAATCGAAGAAATAGGCCTCTACCAGCGCAGCCTGTTACACAGTGAAACATCCACAAAATGAACCCACTTACAGCCACCAAATCAGTTTTCAAACTTCCAGCAGCCCCCAAAACAATATCCTGCTAGCCCCTTAGAAGTAAGAAAAAAAAGAACTAACCTTCTACCAAGTAAAATCCACAAGAACCCTGTGAAAACAACAAGCAGCAGCTACTGTCCTGGAACACAACTGATCCTGTCCCCTTCCAGTTCTTTCTATATATCATGCAACATGTTTGTCCATTAAAGCTGCAGTCCATGAAGGCTTTTGGGGAAGCAATTCTAGAATTTGAAAAGTCCCAGAATTATTACATTACTCAACCACCAGTGTTGATATGCTCCAAATCCATGAAAAGGTAATCCAAACAATTATAACAAGCTAGGTACAGATGCACCTGGTCAAAATGAGTCTGAATGCAGTAAATTGAACCAATTACTACAGTTCTTGCAACATCAGTTGTTGCTCTAAGCTCAGCGAACACTGAAGGCCAGAAATGAAAAAATAAACAGTAGACATGTTTATTCGGAAAATGTTTACTTGTCCCTCAGCTCTGATTGAGCAATTCAGGTCTCATCTTCCGATTCAGGCAAGTCCCGGCTCTCCATTGCTTGAAATTTGCAACTAATGGCCTCCACCTTTTCAGATCACTGAATTAGAACATATGAATATTGGAACATAATGAATGCGGAGTTGGGCTAGCATTAACAATGAGTACGCTATTCCTAAACTGTGAAGTCGCACCCAGATCGCATTGAATTTCTTTCTCCTTGTCCTGGTCGCAAACTAAAGATCCGGGAATAGATGAACTGTTGAGACATTAAAACTTAACCCTTCGGCTGATCTGGCTGCACATAGAAGTGATTTTTTGATTGAAGGATTTGCCGTTATTAGGAGAACAACTCTCAGGACCTCATCACGTGGACCTGCCACTCGGGGAGTTATACGGTGGGCTCTGTAAAAGTGGTTAGCAATATCTTTCCGCACATCCAACACTTCACCCAGCCAATTTTGTAGAAAGGATAGCAGATCTCCCTCCTTGCTTGATGATCCTCACTTGAGAAGCTCGACTCGAATTCTCCAAGGCCTCAAGACAGTATCTTAAATGTGCATTCTCTTGTACCAGTTTAGATGTCGTGGCTGCTGCTTGATTTGCAATCTTCTCTGCTGATGTTGCGGTTTGTATAGCCACTTCCAGTTTTGAATCTTGCTCTGCAAACCTCTGGAGAATGGATTCCACTTTTAGATCTATAGCCTGCATTGAAGTTTGCAACGCTTTCCATGGGGGCTCTGAGCCAGTCGATGCCGAATTAGTTGTAGCGGCCTGTTGCTCTGTGGCCTGAGCTGTTTTGGGACCACTGCCGCTCATCTTCTGGTTATGACCCATCGTTATAAAAGGTGTCAATTAGCACCGCTTAATGTCCACTATTGATATCAGCGAGAATTAAAAAAACTATTTCTGCATTAAATCTCAATTATTTAGGTTTTAATTTCACCCAGATGCAGAGCTGTTGCACTGTGTTTCTTGCCAGTAGGCTGCTCCAAAGCACCCCCCCCCCCAAAAAAAAATATGTGTATTGACTAGTATCTGAACTGTTGTTTTGGTTGCAAAGTACCAAGACTGTATTGTTACTGGGATTCTGGTTATTTGCCCCTGCAATAAACAATTGCCCTGGATTCTAGCAATCTGCCCCTGTTCCTGGCAAATTGCTCCTGCAATGAACAATTGCCCCAGATTCTAGCAATTTGTCCCTATTCCTGGCAAATTGCCCCTGCAATGAACAATTGCCCAGGATTCTAGCAATTTGCCCCTGTTTCTCGCAAATTGCCCCTGCAATGAACACTTGTTCTGGACTTTGATGATTTGCCCCTGCTCCTGGCAAATTGTCCTGCAATGAACAATTGCCCTGGAAATCTGGTAATTTGCCCCTGTCCCTGGCAAATTGCCCCAGCAATAAACACATACCTTGGTGCAGTGACAAGTGTATTTTACAGCTTTAGCATTACCACTTGTTGGTACAGAGTCAATCTTCTGCCGCAACACCCCTGGTGAGGTTGTTCACAGCTGATTCTTCACTGAAGCAGTCTCCAGCCAGCAAAGAACTTCACAGCAACACCCCTCCCTGCCGTCCACCATTGGTGGAAACCAACGTAACCCTGTGTGACTCGCAACCGCCGGCTTCTGGTCTTCTTGTGGTTTGGTCAGCCTGGAAGTGGAATGTCCTGGAAGAAGCCTTGTCCATCACTCCCAGTCGTTCACCGATAGTCAAGTCCAACGTGACCAGTGTGTATCCACGTCTGCCGGTTTGTTGTTTTTCTGATTCTGGACATTACAGGATTCTGATCTTTGTCTTGCATCCTACTCTTCCTGCTTGTCTCATCCTGCTTGCACCATTTCATCTTCTGGGATCCAGCTTGTTCTTGGTGATCCTATCGTGGATCCTTCTCCAAAGAAGCTTCAATGTGTCTCCATCCTTGGCAGCCGTGGTCAAGGGTTTGTGCTGAAGAAATTGCAGCAGATCTTCATTCTTGGCAATCCATGCAAGTAGAGTCAATGCCAAGTATTTGTTCCTTCATCCTTGGCAGCCCTGGTTGAGGGTTTGTGCCGGGGAAGCTTCAGTAAGTGTTTGTTTCTTCATCCTTTGCAGCCCTGTTTGAGGGTTTGTGCTGGGGAAATTGCAGCGGATCTTCATCCTTGGCAATCCTTTCAAGTGGATTTAAAGCCAAGTCTTTGTTCCTTCATCCTTGGAAGCCCTAGTCGAGGGTTTGTGCCGGGGATGAGTTCAGCAGATTTCTGTTCTCTTGTGCAAAATTATTCCAGCAACCTTTGAGAGTGGGTTGGCCAAAGAATCAGTGTCTGTTTAAAAATCTCTCACGTCCCCTCCAACCTCTCCTAGGTTTTCACAAAGGTGTAGCTTGGTACCAAATAGGAACCCCATTTTCCCTTTTGCCCCATTGATTTCTTCGCTCATCAGCTGTGCTCATGAAGACGGCAGGAAAAAGATGGACTTCCTTTAGCACCAATAAACTTCTAGAGGTGGTTACTCCACCTGGCCCCTCGGGGTCTGCAACTGGTTTCCATTGTTTACGGCAGTGATTGTCTACTATTATTACAGAGTAATAACCATTCTAAAATTGTTTACCAAATTGTTTAGTGTAAGCATAGTATATAGCTTGACAGATAGTGGCCTTAGGTGGAGGTGCACCTCTTAGGGACATTATAGTATGTCTTATGTACTGTTTAGGTTTGATTTTGATTCCCTTCTTCCCTTGTGACCCTGTCTGCCTTGCCCTGTGGTATGAATAAAGACAGTTGGGCATCAAACTTATAGATGGTCTCCTGACTGTCCTTACCGGGTGCCTCCATCCACCCACCCCATTTGAACCACAACATTGTCTTGCCATCAAACCTGCTTGAGGCAACACTGGTGATGCAGCTGAGACAGGCGATCTTCGTGGTCAGCACTCAGTTAGTTCACCACACGGGTGATGATGTGGGGGGCACAGGGACAGAAAAGGGCCAGCCTGGCAAGAGGGGGAAGAGAATGTAACCTGAGTAACAACAAGGTACTGTCCACAAGGACTGGACCATGAGGAATGTCATACTTCCAAGGGAGAGAGCTTGGAACAAGACCGTCTCCTAATGAAGTTGATGAAAGAACTTCATACGAAGGGACATCACTGCCAAGGCAGGGGGCCCTCAGTTGCAGTATAAGCCTCCTGTGTGTGGAGGAGAAAGACAACACCAGGATGGTTTATTATGTTATCAGACAATATCCCCACCCCAACCAGCATGTTGAGACAGATAAACTAAGCAACAAATAAGATCCAGGCTAAGTTGGTGTCAAACAGCCTTTGTTAACAAAGGTAAATCATTAGGAGTCTTAGCAGGAGGTCACTGAGCCCATAGTATTGGTACAGTCCAATAAGGTACCACTCATGATGTCCATCAGTAAGCATCCCACTAGTGTCCAAAAGTCCCAAAGGGGGGTAAACAGCCTGCCATCCTGTCCAGTGCTGGTTCCCAGTATGCAGAAAGTCTCTTTAAGCTGAGTGGCAACCATGTCATGAGGGGGCTCAGTCTTAAGCTGGCGGGTGGGAGGTTTAGGAGGGATGTCAGAAAGCACTTCTTCACAGAAAGGGTGGTGGACACTTGGAATGTGCTGCCAGAAGAGGTCATCTCGTTAAAGCAGTGAGCAGCTTTAAGAGAGGCTGGGATAGGCATGGGGGAAGATAAGAATCATGGGTAGGGAGGAAGGGAGGAGTGGGGAGGGAGGGCAGGGATATTATCTCAAGCTGTGGACCCTGCAATGGGAGCAGGCTTGATAGACCAAATGGCCTTCCTCTGCTGGCTTCTTCGTATGGATCACTGGGGCATTATCATGATTGAAATAAATCTGTTGGTCCTTATATTTAACTACTTTTAGTCTCCAGGCTGTTAATAAGACCCTCTGCTTTACTTGGAATTGGAGGTACTTTACAGTAATGAAGCAGGGCCATTCCCCTGGACCAGGCTTGGGGCTGAGGGCATGGTGGACTTGCTTCAGATCTAGTTCAAGGTCTGCAGGGAGTTGGACAGAGTGGCAAATGTTAGTGAACTCTGTGATTTGGGTCCCTTCCTGTCCCTCTGGAACCCTATATATTCAAAGATTCTTTCTTCAAAGCTGCCCCCTCTGAGTCTTACTGTTTTAACTCTTGTTGAACCTGGTGGTGGTTTAAGTGGAAGAGGAGGTATGCCATGTAATCTGTTTTTTCAGACAAGTTGGTAGTAGCAATTTGCAGGCTGTGAAGTTCAGTTTTAACAGCTTCTATATCTTGGCACATTGCAGTTAACACATTGTGGACCTTGGTTCTAAAAGCCAGTAGCTCAGTGAGTATTTTATTGTTTGCCACTTCCATTGAAGATTCACTGGAGACAAAGCGGGGAGAGGAGGCTGCAATGTGGGAGCAGTGAGGAGGAGAAGTCCAGTCTCCTGCTGCAGATACAGGCTTTAGTTCGTGCTATCATACTAAGGATCATACTAAGGATGAGAAAGAGCTAGGAGGCTGTGAAGCCCATATGTGCTCTTATACTTTAATTACAGTAGGAAGCTAATGTGTGCCTTGAAAGTAAGAATTGGTCAAGTTTGTTTTTAAATTCATTTTTTTGTTGTACTAATGATTAGGTTTAAGGGTAAGGTGGTCCAGGGATTAATAATTCTCAATATGAATGTAATCCCCCTGTTCCCTAGGGTTACTAGAATCCCTTCAGAGTCCATGGTAAGCAGGGAAGGCAGCTAGTGATTATCCAATAAATGGATTCTCACTCTGTCCCTCTCTGTTGTTAGCCTCAGCTGTGAGCTGGAGAGGTGATGTCACCATAGAACTTTCGCAGCAGCATAAGCCACACAGCAGTTGCTGTGAGTGGGGAGTCTTAGAATTCTAAAGGAGTCTTGTGTCAGTCTGTCATAGGGGCTCAGTGTGAGCAGTAGTTTGTGTGGGTGAGTGTTCCAGCAGCAGCTCAGAGTGTGAGCTACAGTATATCAGTTTTCCCACCCTCGTGGAGGACAGCTTTTCCAGCTTTAGTGAAGTGGTGGAAACCGTCTCCAGGGATTCCTGTTCTTTATCCCAGCGTGGGATGAAGCAATCTGCAAGGATTTCAGGGGCAATCCCCTGACCCAACCCAGAACTTTGTGAAGCTGCCTTTTGGTCAAGATCTGTGAGCAACGTTTGTTTCTAAGTTTGCTCAGGAGTACCTGCCTGTTTGGTTTTAAGGTGAATTTCTCTGATAAAGAATCACTGTCACCATGGAAGTTTTAAAAGTTGGCTGACCACAGTGGAATCTAGTAGGCGACCTGCCATTTTGCAGAACCTTTACTTTCAACACCCCTGAGGTGTGTTGCAGATGTTAAGTGTGAAATACATTTCAAGAGGGCATCAACAATGACATTTTGATAAATGTGAGGTGTATTACTGAAGGGATGGCAGAGTATGAACTGGAAACAAAAGGTGGGAGACCCCCCCAATCTGGAGTGACCAGTTTAGCACTCCAGGTTCTGAAGGGCACCTGTGTTTTTTTCTGTCAGTGTATGTGGCCAATGTCTGAAGAATTTCTACCACAGTGAGTGGGTTTTCTCCAGCTGAGCCTTGAGTGCTCTGTCATGGTCAGAGTGCCACAGTTATCCTATGTTAAGCGGGAAGTGTCCAAGTACTGGCTGAGTGCCATGTTCACCAGAAGAGTTTTGTTTTCTCTGTGGCTATTTCACATTTCCATTAGCTATCCTATGCAATATGGGAAGTGTCCATGTACTGTCCTTGTGCCATTTCAAAGGAGTTTGGTGTGTTTACCAGTGACTAGTTCCACATGTCCAGAGTTGATCCTATGCTAAATGGGAAGTTGGAGTTATGTACTTCAGAAGTCTGCAATTACCTTGTGTGTAAACCCTTGGGGTCTATCTTTGCTTTGTGTATTCCAACTTTGTTTCAGAATAAAGCCACACTCTAGAATCCCAACCTGGTATGGACAGTCTTGTTATTGCTTCCCGTGTGGAGTTACTTGGGCACCCCTGTCCAGAAGTGCAAACCTAGCATAGCCCTTGGCAAAGGTTCTCTTCCCAGGACCTGGGTTTGGCATTGAGCCATACGTGTGTCTTCTCACCACACGGAATCTGCATTTCTTCTACATCTGCATATCAACTTTAGTGGTGCTTTGTACCCCCACCCTTTTCTCCCCCTAGACTATGGGAGGTGTGCCTGCTGGTTAAATAAGGGGCTGGTGGGGGGTTACATGAAGAAATATTTTCTACTAAAATGATTGAAACTTTTACCTATCAATTGTAGCAGTTGGCCTCGAGTATTATGAATGGAATCCTTAAATTCCAAACCTAGTTCCACCATTAAATATGGACCCTGGATGATACTGAAGAGAAAAAGCAGATCACCTCTCAACCTTCTGGTCTCGAGTGTCATAAAGTTAAGGGTATTTAATCTATACTCATATGATTGATTTTCAAGACCAGCTATATGCTTAGTAAAGCTACGTTGTTTGTTTTCTAAGATTTTACAGTCTGTTTTCTTGTATGGGCACCACAGTTGTGAGGCATGCTCAAGGTGTGGTCTTACATTGGCTCTAAACAGAGGCCTTAGAACCTTACAGTCCTTTGATTTGATGTTCAGTTTGATAGACCATACTACTCTGTTAGATTTCTTGACTGATTCCAGAATTTGTTTAGAGTTATTGAAATCATTTGTGATGATTACATCTAGGTCTTTCTCGTTTGTTATTGGATTCAAGGTGGTGCTCTCTAATGTATAACTGACCATTCTATTTGATTTCCCTAGGTGCATAACCTTACACTTTGCAGCTTTAAGTTTCATGCCTCATATGTTAACCCATGAACCCATGTAGTTGTGTTGCAGGTTTCTTTTTTTATATTGTTCATACTAAGAATGTACCTAGTACTTTTTATTTAAATTCTCTTTATGGCACCCTTGCCATAGCAGTGACGTACCCCATATCTGCCCATTGTGCTAATGAAGCCCCAACCCCAGGCATTCCCTGACTTGCTTGGTCCACGAGGACCATGTCTTTTTTTCTCAAGAAGGAGGGACTCCTCACAGGGAGAAAATGAGATCACCCTGGGGTCCCAAACAAGACTTGTGCTGGCATCTTTTGGGAGCGACGGAGGCATGCCAATGTCTGCCAACACCCTCCCCCCCTCTTCTCAGTGCAGTACCTGGCTGTTGAACTGTAAGCCTGCACTAGTAGTCACCTTTGTTCTGGGCACTGCTGCCTACCACCCCAGAGGAGGAGGAGAATAGTCCAGCAGATGCCCATCCTACCTCCCCCTAGCCAGCCCTCTGACACTTTTGGCTTGTTCCCCTCATGGGATCGTCAGTTTCACGATTAGTAACGCTACCACTGTACTGGCAGACCTACATCTGGTACTGTTTTTGAAGTAGAAAATAGAAATTTAGGTTGTATTTGGTGTTACTATTGGTGCTATTGTGCTGGGTGGGGAGTGGGAGCTTCACACACGTGCAGTCATCCAGATCTGTGGCATCACTGGAAATCACTGCTACTTTTGAGGGTTGAGGTGCGGGTGCCTTACGTGGACCCATGCTGGCGACCCGGGTTCAGGAATAGACTTGGGATGCCGGGGGCTGGCTGGGGTGGAAGAGGATTGAGCATCTGTGGGACTGCTCTCCTCTCTCGGGGGGCAGGCTAGTGAAAGGTGTTAGTTGGCAGTGGCCTCTGGTGGAGACCAGGAGCACTGCACGGTGGCGCAAAGAGAGACGTCAACCAGAAAACGTGAAAATGCTCCACGTCATGCCGGATGATGGCTGCCTGGCTCTCCAAGCCTGTCAATGCCTCTGAAGCCTTCTGCCTCAGCAGCACCCTCCGGGCCAAGATGGTGCGCTGGTCTGTGGCCCCCTGGCTGGTGCCTTCCCTCTCAGAAGAGGGGGACCCATCCAGTGAAGGGTTACGCCGGGTTACTCGGGGGGGGGGGATTGGCTGTCATTTGAGAGCGGAGGACTCGGGGGACAGGATGAGTCAGAAGTAGCATTGGCTCATCTGAAGGAGAGGCTGGCATGGATGCATGTCGAGGGTGAAAAAGAGATTAAAAAAAAAAGAAGTATCTGCCATTCTTACAAGTATTTACACTGACTCATATTGAAAAAACTCCTCCGTAACCATACTGTTGAAAGACAGGGACCATCTCTGGCATAGGACTCGCACCGCAGGTTTACAGTCTGATATACAGAATTATAAAAGGGCCAGAAATGACTGTGCCAGGGCCATCTGAGCAGCAAAAAGTCACTACTACAAAGAAGCCCTCTCCCGGTCATGGAGCAACAGCAAGCAGTTTTGGAATAATCTAAAAGAAATCATGGGCAAGGATGATAAAGTTGCTCCCTCCATGCTTGACATTAATGGTACACCTACCATGGACCCCAAAACAATTGCCAATACCTTAAACAACGCATTTACGGACCTCAGTGGCGTTCTCCCTCTGGACTTCTTCCACTATTCTCCGCTTACTAGCTGCCCTGTTAAGCGATCTAAGCCCCACACCGCCCCACCTTTCTACTTCAGACTCATCACAAAGCATGATACAAGAAAATAACTTAAAAAGATGCTAGGTAATGGGAGGTTCAGTGGTGACACCCTGGACCTAAAGTTTGTTTCCCTCACCTTTGAAGAAATTCTTATTCCACTAATGCACATACTCAACCTATCCCTCAGATTATCCAAATTCCCACATAGATGGAAATCTGCCTTAGTGATACTGGTCCATAAGAGCGGGGGTCGAGCCCAGCATGGTAATTACAGGCCCATCTCTATCCTCCCCCCACTATCAAAGGCCCTTGGGAAAATATTTGCAGACCAACTGATTGAATACCTGGAAAAATATCAGTTACAATGCCCTCAACAACACGGATTTAGGTCAGGACATAGCACCTCCACTGCACTTCTTGAATTCTTGGGCTTCATACATAAATCTTTGGACCAAGGCCTTCTTGTCAGAGCGACATTCATTGATTTAACCAAGGCCTTTGACACAGTTAATCATGCCCATAGGAGCCGGGTTTATAACATTTTTGGTGGGGGTAAGGGGTCAAACCCCGCCTCCTGCCCAAGGTCAGAGGTGAAACACAGGGGTTCTAGGGGGTCAAAGCCCTACACCCATAGGCTGGGGGTCAGAGATCAACCCCACGACCACCAGGGATCTATGGGAGCAGAGCACCTTGAATCATAATGTGGGGGTCTGCGTGTTAAGCCCCTATCCCCAGATACAACAGTAGACCTGAAATATTCCTACACAGAATACCACACCTGTAGTCATACCTCTCAACTGTACCACATTATGAGGAACGTTCCTCATTTTACTTCAGAAAAGCTCCCTGTTCCACATTGTGAGGACTTGTTCCACATTCAAAGTCAACATTTTAAAGCAAAAATCCATAGGAAATGATGCAAAAATATATTATTCAATTAATAACAGACTTTCTGAACATAAATGCAACATGTTAACAGTGTTTTGAGCTTCTTAAATAAAGATTTGTTTAAGTGTTCCACATTTTGCCCATTTGTTCCACATTTTGACAGGCAATATTCCACATTTGGGGGACAAAAGGTTGAGAGGTATGCCTGTAGTAATGCCTCCTTGATTTGGTAGCTAGTTGTGATGTAACCAAGACAACCAGATTCAAGAGAGCTGAGCTCTGTAGACCTAGTCTGCTTTTGACCTGGAAATAGAAAAAGGTTTTCCAAAGGTCACTTCATTCTTGTCTAATTATTCTGTTCTGTGCATCAAAAGGTGGAGCACACTTTAGCAGACAGGGCTGAATTGTAGACAGTGAGGTTTGAATAAATCACTGTCTGTTGCAAGTGCATGGAATAGATTTCAAAGAGCAGCAAACATTTGCCATGGGCAGTAACTCCCCTTACAGTATTCTGTCTGGTGGTAATCCACACTTAGAATGTTTTATGGAATGGAATGACTCCCATGTGATCATATAGCAAAATGGCTCCCAGTAAACCAAAAGGGTGTCTTCAACTCCCAGAACTCAAACTTTAATATTTAGCTTCCAGGGCTAGCCAGTTCTCATGGTGGAAAGATGTGACTGGGGACCAATATGAAATAGGTACAGACCACAGTGGCAGCTCATGGAAAGTGATCTGTGCTCCAGTTCAAGACAGGCATAAATATCAGAGCCCTGGTAATGTACCCCAAGGCCGTTGGCAGGATTTTTACAAGGAGGTTCTTTTTTTGGAGTCTGGCTTCTTCAAAAAAGCTGGGGGTCTGGGGACCGCCAGGCCCCCAGAAGCCCAGGGGTTCTAGATGCTCTCTGTTGCATTTTCTGTCTTATTATGAAGCTAAATAACTCCTATCTTAGCTCTCCTCTACCCCTTGCTCTAAACTTATGCATTGTTTGGCTGCAGGTTGAATATATAGAAGATACTGGATGGGCAACTATGCAGAACCAGTGTGTTCTGCTACAGAGGGATTCTGATCCCCTCTGAAGTCCATGGGAATCAGAACCCTGAGGTGGCAAAACACACTGGTTGTGCATAGAGTTGCTTATCCTGTATTTTTTATAGTGCATAGTACTGTGTGAAAAATGTGTTTTGTGAGTTCTTTTGCTTTCAAAATGAAACTGACTCATGCAGTCTCTAGAGGTTCTAGAATGCTGTTCTACCACAGTAGGGTAGAACAGCATTCCATGACCTTGGAACTCTGGTAGAACAGCATTTTGAAAGGGATGGAGTTCTATACAGAACAACATTTCACTATACACTGTATACTTGTATTCTTTACATGAGGTTAGCAAAAAGCTGAATGTCGTACAAGTGATATACTTATTGTCTGCAGCTGTCACCTGCTGGCTTGACATAGGCCAGGCAATGAATGTTAACATTTTCTTCCTTAGGTACAGAACAGAAGTAGAGAGTATGGTGCAGTGGTTTAAGGCTCTGATCTGCAAATCTGGAGACCTGGGTTTGAATCCCACAGCCCCCACTTGCACACTGTGTGACTCTGAGCAGGTCACTTAACTTCCTTGTGCTCCCAGGTTGCACCTGCAAACAAGCTTTCAGCTTAGTGTGTCTCACCTGGTAAAATAATTGATTAAAAAAAAAAGTATTTATTCACCCTGTAGCCAGTCAGATAATAGGGATTTGGGTGCTGGTAGGCCCCAACCAGGACTTTCTTAAGTGCTGTTTTTTTTTTTTTTTTTAATAGACTGATCTCTTGCTAGATGCTCTGTGGTGCATTTCCTGGCTTATTTTGATGCTACATAAATCTTATCTTAGCTCTACTCTACCCCCTTGCTCTAAAATGATGGTGCCTGGCTGTAGGGTGAATACATAATACTATTCTGTATGTGAGTTTAACAGAATTCTGATATTCATTATAACTGATACATACATTGATTGCAGCCATCACCTGTCGTCTTAACATAGGCCAGGCTAATGTCAACATTTTGCTAACCTCATATACAGAACTGAAGCATGATTTTACCCTGCAGCCACCAGCCAGCCAGATATTAGAGGTCTGGGGGAGGCTAGGCCCAGAGAAGTCCTGGATTACTGTGGTTCATTTTGTGGTTAACTGTAAAGCTCAAGAAGTCATCTGTCATCGCTCTATCACTCCTGGCTGTCAGTACAGTTACCATCCATGTGGCTCACAACATACTAATAATGTATTCCTTACCAGAGGATAGCCAGGGTCAGTGTACTGACCACCATTTTACTCATGCTAATGCAAGCCCTGCCCATTAGTTTTTTCATTTGACCCTTACTTTTTCTATCCAATGGCTCAATTATTCCATCAAGATAAATGTCTGAAATGAACCCTGAATATGTATCTAGGTGGACTAGCACTAGGATTATACTGTGACTTGCCCAATGTTACACAGTATTTGGCTCTGAATGAAAACTTTATCCCTAGTTCACAAGCTGATGTACTTAAACCATGACTGCCTATCTTGCTTAAACTGTGACAAACTCCCTGTAGCTAGATCACAGGGCTGGACACTAAAAACAAGCATTTGTCAATGCCGAATGTTGCTTGCTTGTATGTGTTGTGTAGGTATTTGGAAGTCAGTGGAGTGCAAATATTGAAAATTTGTAAACTTACAAGCGCAAGTGAACGCCAAAAGAACGACGCCGTCGAAACAGTTGTTTTAGAGGTTTGTGACCAAATTTCAACAACATAGTCATTTTAAGAGCTCTGCTCATGAACAGTGTCACTGTGATTTTCTTAATGTGTCCCATACATAGATTTCGCACACCGACTGTGCCATTGTGCGCTAGATGGGCGGAAACACGTTGTGGGCGAGATGTGAAAAATGACAGCTGTACAGCTCATAAGGAGGTGTGGTAAAATGGCAATGTTGGAAATCTGGAGTGAAAATATTGAAAATTCGCAAACTTACCAGCGTGCGTAGGAAGTGCGCCGTGCAGGCTCATAAAACAGTCATTTTTAGGAATTTGTTCACCAAATTTTCAACATAGCCATCTTAAGACCTCTGCTCATGAATATGTCACTGTGATTTTCTTAATGCATCCCATACATTGATTTCGCACACCGACTGCGCCATTGTGCGCTAGATGGGCGGAAACATGTTTTGGGTGAGATGTGAAAAATGACAGCTGTGCTGCTCATAAGAAGGTGTGGTAAAAAGACAATGTTGAAAATCTGGAATGAAAATATTGAAAATTCGTGAACTTACGAGAGTGCGTATGAAGTGTGCAATGCAGGTTCGTAAAACAGTCATTTTTAGGAATTTTGTCACCAAATTTTCAATATAGCCATTTTAAGACCTCTGCTCATGAACAGTGTCACTGTGATTTTCTTAATGTGTCCCATACATTGATTTCGCACACCAACTGCGCCATTGTGCGCTACATGGGCGGAAACACATTTTGGGCAATATGTGAAAAATGACAGCTATACTGCTCATAAGGAGGTGTGGTAAAATGACAGTGTTGAAAATCTGGAGTGAAAATATTGAAAATCTGCAAACTTACGAGCGTGCGTAAGAAGCGCGCAACGCAAGCTCATAAAACAATAATTTTTAGGAATTTTGTCACCAAATTTTCAACATAGTCATTTTAAGACCTCTGCTCATGAAAAGTTTCACTGTGATTTTCTTAATGTGTCCCATACAGTGATTTCGCACACTGACTGCGCCATTGTGCATTAGATGGGCGGAAACACATTTTCGGCAAGATGTGAAAAATGACAGCTGTACTGCTCATAAGAAGGTGTGGTAAAAAGACAATGTTGAAAATATGGAGTGAAAATATTGAAAATTCGCAAACTTACGAGCATGTGTAGGAACTGCGCAATGCAGGCTCTTAGTCATTTTTAAGAATTTTTCCACCAAATGTTCAACATAGTCATTTTAAGACCTCTGCTCATGAACAGTGACACTTTGATTTTCTTAATGTGTCCCACACGGTGATTTCGCACACCGACTGCGCCATTGTGCGCTACATGGGCGGAAACACGTTTTGGGCGAGATGTGAAAAATGACAGCTATACTGCTCATAAGGAGGTGTGGTAAAAAGACAATGTTGAAAATCTGGAGTGAAAATATTGAAAATTCACGAACTTATGAGCGTGCATAGGAACTGCGTAACACACGCTCGAAAAACAGTCATTTTTAGGAATTTTTTCACCAAATTTTCAACATAGGCTTTTTGAGAGCCCACCTTATGAACACTGGCAGTGTCGTTCCATTAATCGGTGTGGAAAGGTGATTTCACGCAGTGACTGAGAAATCACCCTTCTGGCCTGATTAACGCCATGACAGTGCAAGAATTCATGAGGAGGGGTCCCAAAAACCCCATGTTGAAAATTTGGTGCAAAAATTCCAAAAAATGCCTGAGATATGCAACAAAGTTGAAAAAACCCAATCTATCCCATTGTACAGCTTACCGGCATTTCTTCAGTTCGTGGTCGGCTTTGAAGAGTGCAGATGTCTTCCGGGTCCACCGATGATCGTCGCGCCGAGCTCCGGAGGTAAATATGGAGTCTGGGGAGGCAGGGTGCGCAGTGGATGGGTGCGGGTTGTGGGGGGGGGCAAGGAGACTGCGAGGGACCGTCTTTTTATTTACAGTTTTGTTTTTTGTTTTAAAAGACGACGCGGGACGTTTGCCATGCTGGGGTGGGCTCCCAGCATGGCAGCTGGAAAAACTGTTTGGGGGGCTGGAGCCAGCGGGATTGGGCACCCCCCGTCGGCCATAACAAGCTTTGCCACACTGGGGTGGGCTCCCAGCGTGGCACCGTGTACTCGGGGGACAGTGGAGCCGACGGGGATTGGGCACCCCATCGGCTATCGATGAGTTGCCATGCTGGGGTGGCACCCAGTGTGGCATGTGCAACTGTGTTTTGGGAGGGCAGCACAGCCGGCCGGGATTGGGCATCCCTGTCGGCCATACAGTGTGGGGGCGAGCAAGCAGTGTGTGTGTGTGTGGGGGAGTGCATGAGCAGGCGATATCTTATCGCTGCTCACTGAAGCTATTAGCTCCCCTTTCAACTGTAATCACTGCATTTTGGAGCTGTCATAGACAGCTCCAGCATGCATTGAAGAACTGGGGCTGCGCCTGCAAACACACTGACTGAATTGGAAGAGGGCTGCCACACCTCCGAAAACTCGGATGATGGCACTATGTTTCTTGCACATGCGTGCAAGCAACATAAAAACCTGTAGGAGCCAAGGATTTGTAGTACTTTAACTTAGTTGCAGAAAAATATCTACACGTAATACAGGACATAAGATTACTTCAGCATCCTAATCCACACACCTGTTTTGACCCATAAAGCAAATGTAGAAAAACAATCTATACATAACAATAGGCCAGGAATAAAAATGCATCAGGCATTTTCTCAGCTGCAGTTGGACTATGAGACTCACTGTACAAAATGCAGGCAGCCACACAGGGTCTCAGACACAGATTTACAGGAGCCTGGCAAAATGGAGGAGTTCAGTCTTTGTTTCCCTTAACTTTTGCTGCAGACTGAAGTCTGGATGAGCAAAGACTGAAGTGGCCACACAGGATGAGCTCTAGAGCCCAATATTTTTGTATAAGAAAGAGGAGTTCGCATTCTTATTGTTAGCCCCTTTTGCAGAGACTGCTGGATCATGACCAAAATTTCAGGCAGCCAGGAATGATGAGCTCTGTAGAGCTTAAAAAGACATTTTCACAAACTCTAAACTAGATTCACTGCAAAGACGTACAACATTATGCACCTAGGAAACAAAAACCCAGGTGAAGAGTACACAATTGGGGGGGTACCAAGAACAAAAATGGAAAGGGACCTGTAGTCACACCAGATGGCCTAATGTTATGGTAGCCAAGCAATGTGAGAAGGCAGTAAGGAGGGTTGGAGGAATACTGGAATACATAGGGAGAGGCACCACCAGTATAAAACTTCTGGAGACCCCATCTCCACAATAACATACAGTATGGAGGCAGTCCAGAGGAGGGTAACTAAAATGGTTCCCAGGGAATATGAATATACGACTGTGTCAGCAGAAAAAGACCATACATTCTACTAGTCAAAAGTAGACTTCAGCACTGGCAGACATTTTCTAATTGAATATTCACAATGCTTGTATCCAGTTTGTGCACTGCCCCCCCACCACCCAACCAGTTTCCACCATCCTGTTACTAGTACTGGGTAAGAACTTTGTAGTCAAATATCAAATTCAGTCCTCTCACAGTGCTCTTTCTCTAGCCAGTTTGGCACTTTAACCATTAAAATACCCCCCCTTTTTTTTTAAACTCATCCAGACACCCTGCCCCAGCAGCAAGCCCCCCACCCAAATAAACTGAACACGCCATAAAAATCAAAGGTTTGGTAAGCCACACCTCTTTAAACCATTACAATAAAATGACCCCTCCCCACACTTGTCCAGACCCCACCCCAGAAGCTGAAAGTGAACCCCTGATGAACAAGCTATAAAGAAATCAATTGGTCAGACACAGATTTTCTCCACTTTCCAATGCAGGCACTGCAGTAACTTGGCACTTGTTCTTTCTCTCCCCACCATTTCCACCAAAAGGAAATTCATTAATTCTGTAAACACCGTAGAACACCTATGCACATCCCAACTGGGAACTCAGTAAGCTGCAACATAACCTCATAACCTTCAAAAAGCAAAACCCCTTACCTATTCCAACCCATATGGAGCAACCACAATTTCAAAATATAAAACATTTATATGACAGCCATTTCTGGGTAGGGCATCTTAGCTCATTAAATCACTGGAAGATAATATTTATCAGATCTTAAAGATGACATGATTAGAGAAACATGGATGTATTCCAATTTCTCAGACTCCAGCATGTTATGGCTACCACATTTGGTCCAAGACCATGAGTCTGCACTACATAGATATAGAGGCAAACAGTAAGCTATATGGTCTAGCAAGGGAGGCAAGGGATGCATCATACAATGTTCATGTTGTACAGAAAAAATGCAAAATCAGTTCACCCCTAACAGGCCACTGGCTGCCCGTACAACAAGTGTTTCCCGAATTAGATGATCAGGAGATGTGAGTGGGCAGAGGCTAAGCTTCAGATGTCTTATTAAACTGCTTGTTCTCCAAGTGTTCCTCCATGTCAAGGACCGATTCCCTGCCTGGGTCAATAAATGTTTATCAGGTTCTCTTTTCATCAGATAATGAGATTTGGCCACAACAAATAGTTAATTACTTTGGCTCCCTTGAAGCACTGCAGGAGGGACGAGGATCTGCTTGTAAAGTTCATTTTAGTTCTGACCCACCCAATGCCCAGAAAGTTTAATGCCTACCACCACTCCACCCCCCCCCCAAAAAAAAAGAACACATATTCAAGGATTACAGTTTTTGGATTGATATCACCCAGACCTCCAAACCCCAAATTTGTCCTACCACCTTACTAAAAATAAATAAATAAATAAATAAATAAATAAACCTTTGCCCCTTTCTGACTGGAATAGCAGTCTGCACCTCCTCTTCAGTCGATGCTACTTAACATGACAATAAAAAAATTAATCATTTACATCTCTCTTAACCCCTTGTCTCATAAATCAGGGAGGACACGCTTAAAAAAAAAATCAGGGACATAGCTTAAAACTGGTGATACCATGTCAGGGTGCTGTAGGGAGTTAGAGTAAAATGCATTTTCTGAATAATAAGTCTCTCTGTAACTAATGGCTGATATTAGTTTACGCTTACAAGTTACAATCCCAAGTTTGCAGCACTGTGGCCATGTCATGGCTCTTGATGCTGGCAGCTGCACCTGCTTGCTCACCAATCACCTCAGGCAGGCCCTCTCCCTCTTGGACCGGAATCACACCGGCTGCCCCTTGGACCACCACACACGAACCAGACAAGACACCAGCACCACCTCACCTCTCGTCTGCTGCTGCTGCCGGCTGCTCTTCTCTCTTCCAGGAGACCTGGATTCCTGACTGTCACCGATGCACCGTGATGACCCAACTCCAAATCTGGCCAGTAGAAGCCGAAAGGTTGTTTGCTGTTGCTTTGTTGACCGGCGTCCACCCGTCGCGATCGCTCCTCTCATCGTGGACTCATCGATCATCTTTCTCATCTCTCTCCCCAGCACGCCACCTGACCTCA
Source organism: Neoceratodus forsteri (assembly GCA_016271365.2). Lineage (NCBI taxonomy): Eukaryota > Metazoa > Chordata > Ceratodontiformes > Ceratodontidae > Neoceratodus > Neoceratodus forsteri. The sequence goes on along the minus strand of JADMNL010000039.1, from coordinate 18,330,287 downwards.
CAACACCAAAATGCATGCTTATGGCGCCGAATACATCCTCCCCCTGGCCAATCACAGTATGGCAAATGCTGGCAAATTGAAAAATGACACCTGCTGCCAACCAACCAGAACTTAAGCAGTTGCAGAGTGTCACATGATGATTGGTGGGTGGGGGTTGACAAGCAAAAGGCACAAATTTTAAATAATGTGCTGTACCCGCCACCAGCAAATTAAACTCAGGGGGGTGAATCATGCCGGCAGCCGGCCATGGGTCACTGACTTACAGCAGCAGAGGGCACACACCACGCACGCGTGCACAGTGAGTCACAATTAAGGGGAAAAAGTCAAGGCAGGCAGCAGTACTGGAAAATATTGCTGGGGCTCAGCCAGCTCAGTAAATATTGATGGGGCCAATGCCCCATGGGCCCATACAACCCGGCACCAATGATCATGCCCTCCTTGCTGATCAGCTAACCGGCCTTGGTCTCCTTCCAGAAACCGTAAATTGGTTTCAGAGCTACCTCCACTGCCGCTCGCAGCAGGTTAAGATAGTGAATATCCTCTCTGATAGGCAATTTGTCCACTCAGGAGTTCTGCAAGGGTCCATCCTGGGTCCTCTCTTGTTCAGTGTCTTCTTCAATAATCTCCCGTCCTCTTGCCAGGGAAAAATTCTTCTGTATGCCAGTGACGCTGCCATCTTTGTAAATTATGCAGATCCCATCGCTCTTGAGAGTCAGCTTCAAAATAACTTTGCTAGGGTAGAAACATGGGTCAGTAACCACAAATTAATTATGAACTACGAGAAAACAAAAACAATGCTGTTCACAAACCCACAAAGCAAACATATACACTACCCCCTTTCCGTCATCAGCAATATGGGTCACTCCCTAGAATTAACTCAACATTTCAAATACCTGGGGATCACAATTGACAGCACACTACCTTTCTCCAGTCATATAGATAACGTTGCAAAAGCTGTAAACATGTGTATTGGGCTGCTCTATGGACACAAACAGAATCTGACCCATGAAGCCCTCAGTATTGCTATACATAGCTCAGTTGTCTCTCTGGTTGACCACGGTTTGGCAGTATATGTCTCAGCCTCAGAGACATCCCTTAGGTGTATAAAAACTGCACTAAACAAGGCCTGCTGGCTCCTCACAGGCTTGCAGCGTCTGACTCACACATGTAACCTGTATGTCCAGGCAAACTGGTTACAGTTCAATGGAAGACTCCAGTTCCATACCTGCATGCTGGCAAAAAAAGCCCACCTGGGACTGCTGCCTTCCATGGTTCAGGATCTCCTTATAAATAGCATTAACCCTCGCCATACCAGAAGCTCGACCTGCCATTATTACAAGGTTCCTCACTGTTGTACCACCCTAGGCCAAAGGTCGTTTGCCTACCGGGTTCCTTTCTGGTACAACTCCCTCCCTGAGGAAATCTCCTCTTTACCCTCCCTGGGTTTTTTCAAGCAATCTCTCCAAAAATCACTTATTCTCTAATACCATCTGTGACTGCTTCCACTAACCAATACCTCCCTCCATTATCCTATCCTCCTTAACCATACCTCACCTGCCTAGGTATTTAAGGTTCCCACTCTCCTCCTATCTGAAACTCCATTCCGCAGTCCCTCCCCTCTTCCCTTCCCCCCAAACTCCCTCCTGTTCCCCTCCACATCTATCCTCGACTACTGTGAATAGCCTCTCCCTTCTCTCAACCAATATATAGTGGCCTGTCCCATAACTGTACAACCTTGCTTTCATTCCCCACCTGACGAGGCCCCTGGGCTGACCCCTTCTACAGCCCATCTAACTGTAACTGTCCCTTCTCACTCCCTTACTGTCACTTGTTCTGCACTTTGCAACTATGATGTAGCCTAGTAATCTGTACCTAATTTGCCTGCACTTAGTAACGGTTTATGTTAAGTTAGTAATTCACAGTTATCTATTGTCTTTAACCAAATGTACACTTTGTTAAAATCTACCTGTCTACCAGTCCTGCCTGTAAAATGTACTTGTATGTCTGACGTGGAACCTACTTAAAGAGCTTCTAGCTCACAGGTGCAATCCGAATAATAAATAAATAAAAAAAGAAACGGGGATGAATTACTGTAATCCATAAACCAGGGAAAGACCCTTTATATATAGAATAATGGCAGGGTAGGTGGTTATAATGAGAATTTTACACACACTTGAAGTGTGGAATGCCACATAAACCCCGAGAGTGAAGCTCGAGTGATTTATTAAGGCATCCCACACTGAGGATGTGCGTAAAATTTGAGTTTTACATACCTACCCAGCCTTTATTTTATATAATTGGAGACAGTATAGTGCAGTGGTTTAAGGCTCTGAGTTGCAAACCCGGAGACCTGGGTTTGAATCCCACAGCCCCCACTTGCATACTGTGTGACCGTGAGCAAGTCACTTAACTTCCTTGTGCTCCCAGGTTGCACCTGTAAACAAGCCTCAGCTTAGTGCGTCTCTCCTGGTTAAAAAAAAAAAAAAATTGATGGGGAATGTTTTTTTGGCCACAGCAATTGCATAAAATGAACAGACAGAGCCGCAGAATGGTCAGCAATCCCTCCAAAGGCAAATGCCCCTCGGGACTTGACTCCAAAATGCTCCATCTATCTGCCCCAGCCATAGCCAATCCACTAGCCGTGCTTTTTAACCTGTCATTCAGACTTGGGTCTATCCCATCTAAATGGAAGCATGCCACAGTCATCCCCCTCCCCAAAGGCGGTGACCCATCCTCCCTGGGTAACTACCGACCTATTTCGCTGCTCCCCATCCTTGCCAAAATCCAGGAGCACCTTGTATTAGCCAAGCTCTCACATTTCCTAGACTCCACCTCCTTCTTCACTCCATTCTAGGCAGGTTTTAGGAAAAATCACTCCACCATCACCTCTCTCCTCTGACTCACCGACACCATCCTCACAGGATGGATAAAGGGGAAATAACAGCAGCTATCTTCATTGACCTGGCCAAGGCTTTCAACACAGTTTCTCACACCCTGTTTCTGTCCAAGCTCTCCCTAGCTGGACTGACTGAGCCAGCTACCAGCTGGTTCCAATCTTACTTGGCGGGCAGGTCCCAGTCAGTCCGTATTGGCTCGGACATTTCCACCGCACTCCCTGTTACCACCGGGGTTCCCCAAGGCTCGGTCATAGGCCCATTGTTGTTTTCCATTTTCCTCAATGATCTGCCTGCGGCCTGCCCTCATACGTCCATTCACATGTATGCAGACAACACAGTTCTGTATGCCTCTGGGTCATCCCCCTCCACAGTAGCTGCTTGTCTACAGCAGGATTTTGACACTGTCCAACGTTGGCTCCATTCTCATCAGCTATTTCTAAACCCTAAAAAAACTGTCTCCCTAACATTCTGCACTAGGGCAAAACTTTCCAATATCCCCACCACCACCATTTTCCACACATTAGATGGCTCCCCCCTGGAGGTTTGTACTTCCTTCAGATACCTTGGGGTCTGGTTAGACCAGCATCTGGACTTCACTGCACATATTGACACTATACATAAGAAGCTACACCCCATGTTGGGTGCGTTATACTGGAATAAAAGTTGCATCCCCCTGCCTACGCGCCGGGCAATCAACCAAAAGATGGTCCTCCCAATAATGGACTACGGGGATGTCGCCTACAGTGTAGCCCCTAAGTCCTCCTTGTCCAGTCTAGATCTTCTCTACCACTCGTTCTGCCTTTTCTCCCTGGACTGCCCTCCTATTACCCATCATTGCGACCTCTACCGTTCATTAGACCTCCCATCTCTCCACAATCGGAGATTGATACACTGTGCTAGAATCATTGCGAAATTCTGATCACAGTCCCTCCCCTCCTATCTTGCGGCCGCCCTGGCTGTTATACCCCCGCCGGCTTACTCACTCAGGAACATTGATTCCCAACTACTTCACATCCCCCACACGTCCACAGGGTCTGGCCATGCTGCTTTCAGCTACCAGATGCCAAAGTTATGGAATTCCTTGCCAGCTGATACTAGACACTCCACTTGCACTCCTCACCTAAATGCACTTCTTAAGACACACTTCACCACTACTTGTTCATGCAAGCTGCACAGTTAAGCCCATACAATCATGATATCTGTTGTGTATACACCTTGTATACCCCAGTATATGGATGCTGCTGTTTGCTCTGTAAACATGCGTGTACTGCTGGCATCTGCCTGTATTTTTTCTTACTTCTGCTGTGACGGCTCTGTATGTATATATTGTTGTTGTCAAATTTGTTTATGACTTTATAGAAACTTGTATTTCCTCTGTATTCTCCCTCTCCCCCTTCCCCAGGGCGCATCTGGAATCGAGGGGTACACTGCTCAGTATGCCTTCCTGGTAAAACTCTTAAATAAATAAATAAATACAATTTCAGCGCGGTCTGTGGTCCGAAGCAACTGGCAGAAAATAACCTTTCCCTTTTCTTTTCCTTTTTTTAAAAGAAAGTTTAAGCATAAAAGGAGAAAGAGACCTTTTATTTTAAAGTAACTTACCACCGACTGTGACGGGAGTCTCAAGCGATAAGGAATATCCCAGGGGAATAGCGCTGAGTAAAGGAGAGTGGCGACTGGAGCATGCGTGATCCGAAGGAAACCCAGCACATTTGCCATTATAACCAGCTCATTATAATGGCAAATTGTAACCGGATTTCCCTTAGGAAAAAACACCCACCAGTTATTATACTGCAAGAATTACAGGTCTATCTTACTCATAAATTCCGATGTAAAAATTTTGACAAATATCCCAGTTAGAAGAGTGGAGAGAGTGATGCATCTTCTTATCGGTCTACAACAACTAAACTTCTTAGTTACCAGACTTGCAGCAAATAATGTTAGGAACATGGGGGCTGGCAGTACAGACTAGAGGTTAGAGTAATGAGCTGTGAATGAGCTTGGTACATCAAGCAGAACTGGGTTTAATTCCCACAACTTCCACTTGCATACTGTGTGACTCTGAGCAAGACACTTAACCTTCCCAGTGCTCACAGGTAGCCCCTGAATACAGGCACCTGTGCCTACTGGGATTTACCTGATTACCAAGAAAGGCTGAAAATTCAGAGCAACCTGTAGGAATCTTGTCACTAAATGCTGTGAAAGCCTTTGATCATATTCATTGGTCTGAAAGTCTGCTTCAAGTCTTACTGAAACTCTATGACTAACATCAGCAATGACATCTAATAATTTCTCCCATACTACATAAATTATAGTGAGAAAGTAAGAACGTTATGCACTGGGGATCGAACCCAAGCTTGTGTAGGTCTGAAATGCTGTGCCAAGATCTAAAAATCCTATCACTGACATCATCAATGACACCATGCAGCTGAATCACTTGGACTATGCTATGATTCCACATAGTAAGACAGAAGGTTGCTAACAACATAAATTGTAGTGAGAAAGAAAAAAATGTTCAAGACTGAGTCAAACCCAGACCCCCCTTCAACTACTCTCTTAGTGCTCTGCCACTCTGCTATCAATCCACATAGTAAGACAAAAGGTTGAGAGAGAGAGAGAATGCATGCTAACAACACAAATTGTAGTGAAAAAGAAAACATGTTCCAGATTGGAAATCAAACCTAGGCCCCTCACAACTACTGTCCTGGTGCTCTGCCACTGTTGTATCATTCCATATAGTGAGACAAAAGGTTTCTAGATAAGAAATGCATGCTATGAAAACTCACATCTTGCAATGAGTTCAGACCCCTCCCCCTATACAACTCCAGTGGAGTTTACTAATGATCTCCTTGCTAACTTGAAGTAATGCTTTCCACCAAGTTGCACTCAAACCTAAAGAAGCCTAAAAGTCCCAGGTGGAACTAATTAAGTTGACTTCATCGAAGAAGTAACAATTCAATGTTGTGAAAGTCTGCTTCAAACGTTGCTGAAACTCTATGACTGACAGCAGCAATGATATCTAACAGTTTCTCTCATACTACACAAATTTTAATGAGATAGAAAAAAATCCAGACTTGGAATTGAACCGAGGCCCCCTTCAACCACTGTCCTGGAGTTCTGCCACTGTGCTATCATTTTTATGTTTGCTTGCACGCATGTGCAAGAAACATAGTGCCATCATCGGAGATTTCGGAGGTGTGTCACCTCCTCCTCCAATTCAGGCAGTGTGCTGGCAGGCGCGGTCCCTGTAAGCCAATGCATTTTGGAGCTGTCTGATGACACGCCCAAAATGCAGTGGCACCCAGTTGAAAGGGGAGCTACGCTTGAGTGAGCAGCGATAAGAAGCTGCTCACGTGCAGCTCCCAGCCCCGCAGGCGTCGCGCCCATGCGCAGTGTATAGCTGACAGGGGTGCCCAATCCCCATCCCGGCTGAGCTGCATTGTCTCCCCCTCCCAGTTGTGGCAAACAGTCATTTTGCCGACGAGGGTGCCCAATCCCCTGTTGGCTGAACGCCCCCCCAAAGTCCTTGTGCTACGCTGGGAGCCCACCCCAGCGTGGCAAACGGTCCCATGACGTCTTTTTTATTTTTTTTACCTGTAAGACAAAACGGGGTCCAGCGGTGCCTCCCGAATCCCCCTCCCACAACCCGCACCCACCCACTGTGCACCCAGCCTCCACCCACCACCCCACCCCATACTTACCTCCGGACTCCGCGCGACGATCTTCGGTGGACCGGGAACACGTCTGCACTCTTCAAAGCCGACCGCGAACTGAGGAAATGCTGGTAAGCTGTATAATGGGCTAGATAGGGGGGTTTCAACTGTATTGCATATCTCAGCTATTTTTGGGAATTTTTGCACCAAATTTTCAACATGGGGTTTTTGGGACCCCTTCTCATGAATGATGTCACTGTCATGGCGTTATTCAGGCCTGAAGGGTGATTTCGCGCAGTGACTGCGCAGTGACTGCGAAATCACCCTTTGGGCCTGAATACCACCATGACAGTGACATCATTCATGAGAAGGGGCCCAAACCCCCATGTTGAAAATTTGGTGCCAAAATTCCAAAAAATGACTGTTTAACGAGCGTGCATTGCGCAGTTCCTACGCAGGCTCGTAAGTTCGCGAAATTTCAATAGTTTCACTCCAGATTTTCAATATTGCCATTTCACCACACCTTCTTATGAGTAGTATAGCTGTCATTTTTCACATCTCACCCAAAATGTGTTTCCGCCCATGTAGCACAGAATGGCGCAGTCGGTGTGCGAAATCAATGTACGGAACAAATTAAGAAAATCACAGTGACACTGTTCATGAGCAGAGGTCTTGAAATGGCTATGTTGAAAATTTGGTGAAAAAATTCCTAAAAATGACTGTTTTACGAGCGTGCGTTGCGCAGTTCCTACGCACGCTCATAGGTTTGCGAATTTTCAATATTTCCACTCCAGATTTTCAACATTGCCATTTTTCCACACCTTCTTATGAGTAGTACAGCTGTCATTTTTCACATCTCACCCAAAATGTGTTTCCGCCCATGTAGCGCACAATGGCGCAGTCGTTGTGCGAACTCAGTGTATGGGACACATTAAGAAAATCACAGTGTCACTGTTCATGAGCAGAGATCTTAAAATGGCAATGTTGAAAATTTGGTGAAAGAATTCCTAAAAATGACTGTTTTACGAGTGTGCGTTGCACAGTTCCCACGCACGCTCGTAGGTTTGCGAATTTTCAATATTTCCACTCCAGATTTCAACATTGCCATTTTTCCACACCTCCTTATGAGCAGTACAGCTGTCATTTTTCACATCCTGCCCAAAACGTGTTTCCGCCCATGTAGCGCACAATGGCGCAGTCGGTGTGCAAACTCAATGTATGGGACACATTAACAAAACCACAGTGACACTGTTCATGAGCAGAGGTCTTAAAATGGCTATGTTGAAAATTTGGTGAAAAAATTCCTAAAAATGACTTTTACGAGCGTGCGTTGCACAGTTCCTATGCATGCTCGTAAGTTTGCAAATTTAATATTTTCACTCTAGATTTTCAACATGTCCATTTTATTAAACTTCCTTATGAACAGTACAGCTGCAATTTTTCATATGTCACCCAAAATGTGTTATCGCACATGTAGCGTACAATGGTGCTGTTGGTGTGCGAAAGCAATGTTTAGGACAGATTAAGAAAATCACAGTTACACTGTTCATGAGCAGAGGTCTTGGCTATGTTGAAATTTGGTGACAAAAGTCCATAAAATGACTGTGTTACGAGTGAGCATTGTGCAGTTTCCACGCATCCTCGTTAGTTCATGACTTTGTAATATTTTCAGTCCAGATTTTCACTAGTGGCATTTTCCACACTTCCTTATGAACAGTACAGCTGCCATTTTTCACAACATGGCGAAGTGTGTTTTCACACTTTCAGTGCAGAGATCGTGGTCGCTGGTGGGAAATCATTGTTGGCACAGATAAAGAAAATCACAGTGACACTGTTCATGATCGGAGGCACCAAAATGCCTGCGTTGACAATCTGCTATAAAAATCCCCAACCTAATTATATTACGGGTGTGAGTTGCACAGTTTCTATGTACGCTCGTGACTTCACCATTTTTTTAAATATTTTTACTACACATTTGCAACATAGCCATTTTTACACCTCCCCATGAAAGAGTACAGCTGTCATTTTTTACATCCTGTTTGGAATATTTTTGCACCTGTGGTGCTAAATGCCGTAGTCACTGTGCATAAGCAGCTGCTACCAAACTGATATTCCCCTGTTCATGAGGGGGGTCACAAAACAAACATGTTGAAAATTTGGAGTGAAATACCAGCGAATGCCTGAGGTATTAGGCTTTTCAACTAAATCGCCCAACCCTCTAGAGAATGACAGGAATCAGGGGTGTGACTTGGGATTCTTGCCTGTGATGCTCATACCATTCCACACCCTGCAGTCACTGAGAGGCATCGAGGTATGCCTTGGACTCTTCGGCCCCAAACTTCACCTTATTCTCCTATATCGCACCCCATCTCACCGTATTTCCTAATGAAATGGGGTGCGCATAAGGGCCAAAGACCCCAAGGAACACGTGACACTTGTCAGTCTCTGCAGAGTGGGGTGTGGTGAAATGGCGTGGCCATTATGCCTGACGACCCAAACGCACACCCCAATGCCTGTCACTCTCTGCAGGGTGGTGGTGGGGTTGGCTTCAGTTCAATACTTCACTGCCATTCCTATTACGCAACTCTGTAACTTCTACACTACCACTGCCAATGCCAGCAAGCAAACATTCGGCATTGACAAATGCTTGTTCATGCTGAAACAGGGGGTTTCTAGACAAGAGACCTATGCACATCCTGCATTGAGTGCAGACCCCCATTCATAGCTGCAGGGAAGTTTAGATCTATTTGCCAACTTGAAGCAGCACTTCCACTAAGTTGCATTCAAACCTAGACAAACTTCAAAGTCTTAGTCAGAACTAATTAAGTTGACGCAACAAAATAACAATTCAGTGGTCCGATAGCCTGCTTCAGACCTTGCTGAAACTCTATGAATGACTAACATCAGGAATGACATCTAATGATTTCTCTCATACTATGTAAACTGTAGTCAGAAAAAAAAGCATGTACCACACTGGAGATTGAATCCAGACTTTTGTAAGTCTGAAACACTTTGCCAAGACCTAAAAGCCCTAGCACTGACATAATTAATGACATCATGTAGCTGAGTCACTCGCACCGTGCAATTATTCCAGGTGGTGAGACATAGGGTTTCAGCTTACAAGCTTACAAACTTACACTTGTTGGTGCCTAAAAACTGTCATCTTAGTGATGCTGTAAAGTGTGTTTTTTTTCTTTTAAGGGTTGTTTATAAATGAGGTAACATACTGGGGGAGGGTTGTTTAATTGCCAAATGAAGTTCTAAAATTTTTTTTTAAACTCATAACTTTTTCTAACCTAGGCATGCTGGCTTCTGGTTCTAAATAATTAGCTAATTGGACTCCAGTCTATTCCTGTCTCAGTTGGTGTCAATGTCTTTTTTCAGTGTCTCCATCGCAAACATTTACAATATGTCTAGTTTCACTGCTGACTCCAAAACTTGCATCTCAGTTGGTCATGATCAGTTCATCTGCCACTGGGGCACTCCTGAAATTTCAGCTCTTGAAAACAAAATGTGGTTACTTCCTCCTCAGTAAATCAGTGGCCCTGGTAATGATGAGACTACTTACACACCGAGAACAAGGGTTCCATGCTTTTACTCTCACTTCAGAAAATATTACAGCAGTAAAACTGCTGCCAATCTGAAGCACATTTCACTTTACTGGGTGAAAGAACAGGGCCACATCCAAAGCTCTTGCCAACATTTAGGGTGTGTGTGTGTGTGTGTGTGTGTGTGTGACATTCAGTAGCTGATCCTGGAATTTGCAATTGTGGACACATACTAGTCAGTCCCAAAGAACGTTCTCTAAAAAATGTTTCAACAAGCAGGTGCGTGCAAGCTTTCTGAGTAAAGCCATGTATTGTACTGTACAATGAACTCATTTCTATGGGCCAGCCACAACCTTCTTCTGTTGAATGCTGTTTTTCCGTTTTGATCATTTATTCTCTGTTTCCCGGACAGGAGTTGTACATTCTTTTGGCAGAAAGTTTTCCAGGTACTTGAGGTTCATAAGCAAGCATGCAGGGGTGGGAGTGAAGATTTTCATATGTTTCTGATTCACGCACAAATGCATTTCTACCCTGTGTCTGCATCAGGAGGATTGCACCCAGGCTCAGTTATATTGAGCTCTTATTTTCAATGGTTCCCAAGTTTTTGTGACAGTTTCCACAATTTATTTACCTAGTTTTTTTCCATACAGGTGTTTATCTCTCCTACATCCGGGGGGGGGGGCCTGCATCAGCCTGGTCCTCAGTTGTCCCCCCCCCAAGCTAGCTCTCCACCTCTCCTGGTACACGCCTCGCCACAAGTATCTTCACAAGCTCCTCTTTCATGGCAGGGCTGAGGAGGGAGGGCCTTCCTCCCTTCCTGCTAAATCAAATTCAAGGCAGACCAGGCTGCACACTGAGCAGGGGCGTGGAGATGGCTGGGTCAGGCTTTATGAAGCACCCTCACATCCATTTTTCACTTTTCTGTCCCATCCCTACTGTAGGGCATCAGACTTGTGCGTGGAGGCACACCTGCCCGATGTTCCCCACAGCTCCCTCCCATACTTTGCTTTCTGACCTGCTGTACCCCCAGGCCTCTACCTAGGTACAGCCGAGGACAAGATGACTAGCCTCTCGTCTCCGGGAGAGGAGAACAGTCCCTAAGATGCTTGATCTTCTCCCTCCCCAGCTGACCCCCAATAATCTGAGTCCATTCCCGAACAAGGGTCATCGGCGTGGGACTAGGTAGGGCGCACTCAGCACCTCAACCTTCTTCGCCACCAGGCCGGCTATTTATTTATCTAGTGTTTATTATCGGGTAAGTGTGCTAGGCAATAATCTCCCTGTTTTCAGGTATGACTGGGGAGGATGCAAGCAGGATAACATCACAAGGGTCACAAAGAAACATTACAGGGAACAAAAAACAATAAGGTGCATCAAAGGCAAAGGACACATAATGACGGTAGCCTGGTATAGGAACATTACAGGGGGCACAAAAGACATATGGAAGAACTTGAGATGCATAAATAGACATTTTTGGAGATTTTGCAACGATGTCTTCAGCAATAAACTGTTTCTAACAGACAGGACCAGTTAGAAACAGGTACAATCATAAGCACTAATTAAGTGCTTACTATAGCCATTATAACAGCCCTGGGCTGTTGGGGAAAGATGAGCAACAAGCAGGATGGAATTCCAAAGCCCGGGGCACAACTCATGAAAAAAAGCATGACGTATGCATAAAACGTTATGGTGCATGCGTCAAAAAATGGTGCGTGTGCCATTTTCTTTGATGCAGGCTCCCACACTTTGCATCCAGCCTGCTAGACCACCTAGTAGAAGGTCTGATAGTGCAGACTGAAATCCACTACGAAAATATAGGCAGGCAGTTCTGCCTTGAAAACCCTGTCCTAAGTCTCTTCAGCATCTTACGAAACACAACTTTTACTGTAGATAGTTTTATCACTGTGCACAGTGCCTGACTAATTGGAGGCAGGATTTTTCCCTAACCATTTTTATAAAGGTGAAATAATGCAGGAAATGACTACAGTAGGTCTCTTGCACCTTTCAGTGTAGATGGGACTGCCTTATTCACTTGTGGTTACAGTCTCTTGCTTAATTTTGCACATTGCTTTATGCTGATTTCAAATTTGCAGCTGCGTGTTCCACGCTCTGTTGTACAGCCTAACTATTGCACCTCTTTGCTCCTGTTGTATAACTTGTGTTTTGTACCTTGTAACTTGCTGCCAATCTTGTGTGCATATTTCGCTCCTATATTTGAATGATTATGTCACTGTATTTTTACTTCCTGTACAACTGTAACTTGCCGGGTCATACCTGAAAGGCAAATCTGTCTATTACACTCACCTAGTAACCAAAAAATAAAAATTAATAAATGCCAGAAGCTTCAGGAACAAAAAATGAGTGAGCACCAGGCAGTGCAGCAGAGGTTAAGATGGACTTGTTAGGTATAATGGAAAGATGAGCAACAAGAAAGCAGGATTGGGACCTTGCAGTATCAGGCCATTCACATGACAGGAGGAAGAGGCAAAATGGCAGGGGAGGGGAAGTGGCATGATACATTAGGGAATCTATAGAGGTCGTGGAAGATGCTACTTTGGGGGGGGGGGTGACGAAATAGAAGCAGTTTGAGTACAGTTCACAATGGAACGGAGTAAAAAGATCAGGGTCAGGGTGGTGTGCACTTTTCCTGGAAGAGTTAGATTCAAATCACAAGTTGTTATCACATGCAGAATGGCACTACAGTGTGGAGTATTCACTTCACTGGGGAAGGGAGGGTTATGTGGATTGAACTGTATCTACCTCATAGCGTAGTTATTGTGCATGGGAGGAAAGTCAGTCACATGGCCTTGAGTTCCCAGAGGTTTCTGCCACTGGTAGTTTACCTTTCCATAGTGCCAAAGTCCATGAAATAAATCCCAGGTACCACTTTGTATCAAACAGTGACTGCAGCTACAGTATTTCACATAATATTGAGCGTTGCAGCTTCTGGGATGGTATTATTTGAGCACAATGGACCCTTTGTCATTTTTCCCCTAGCACTGCCTATACTGCTATGTAACTGTCTCTTTAGATTTTAACTTACAGCCATGGTTTCTCTCTGCCTTACATAAAAACATACGGAAATGTCAGCAGATACAGGCCATACGGTCTATCAAGTTTGCTCGAATGTGTAGCTCCCAGTCTAATATTCTGCGGCTGCCTCCCCTTCCCCCTGCCCATCCATCTGACTTATCACCCCCATCTTCTGACTCCCCACTCCCCAGCTTCCCCCAGTTTTGACCTTACCTTTGACCCTGTCCCACCCCCTCTTAAAACTGCCCACAGATTTCAGTGATATCCCCTCCTCTGGCAATGCATTTCACCCAACTCGCTACCACCCTTTCCATGAAGTACTGCCTCCTCAATTCCCTCCTGAATCTTTCACCCTCCAGTTTCCTACTGTGTCCCCTTGTGCCCCCCCCCAATCTAAACATGCCCTCAGTACAATCCATATTCATGCCCTTTAAGTATTATAAGGTCTCAATCATATCCCCTCACTCCCTTCTATCCTCCAGGGAATACATGTTGAGCTCCCCAGTCTTTCCTCATATGGTTTGTCCCCCAGCCCAAGAATCATCTGTCACCTTGCGCTGGATCCCCTCCAGTAGTTTGATGTCCTTATTTAAACAGAAGCACCAGAACTGCACGCAGTACTCCAAGAGAGGTCTCAACAATAACCTGTGCTGTGGCAGAATGACTTCCTCTCTCCTAGAGGTGATTCCCCTGGCAATGCACCCCAGCACCTTATTAGCCTTGGCCGCTGCCTTCCTACACTATGGTGAGTGATTCATGTCCCCTTGTGACTAGTACCTCCAGATCCTTCTCCTCGACTGATGTGGATCACTGCACTCCCCCCAGCCTTGGCTGTTTTGACCTAGGTGGTCCAGATACAGAAAAATGTCCTAATGCTGGTTGAGCATGAGCAGTGGAAAATGAATGGAGCTAACTGGGAGCAGAGATGCATGTGCTGCCACTGCTGCCATTCCTGCTGAGTTAATAGTCCCGCCTGCTGTGGTTTCTTGGTTTGTACATTGGGATGCTAGGCAGTCAGAGGAAGCCTGGATTCATAGCTCTCGATGTGCCAGCACTAAAATGTGTAGCACTTGAGCAGCATGCCTGTGTTCGGAAAATGTGTTTGCCGTAGGGCAGCTAGGTTGCAGTCAGCAGTAACTCATTGAGATGTACTGGGGCTTGAGCAGCTGTGAGTTCATCCAGGATTACTATAGCTACACAATTGTGCAATGTGACTCATGAGATAAAAGTCTGGAACAGGTCAAGTTAATGCTTGACACTCTTTTATAGCAGCACTTCTTAGGCAAGGTAGACTGGAGTAAACTACTCTACTGTCAGTACTCTTACACCACTATCTAGGGTACAGTGACCTCTACTGGGAGATACTGGATTGGAAGTGTTTCCCATAGCTGGTGCCTGTCCCTGCTGGGCGTGACATGACTGTGTATTAAACTTAACTGAAACCAAGTGATGGTGTAAGGCTGAGTCCCCCCCCCCCAGCATGAGTTGACAGATTAACTTTAGCTGGCAGTCTTACCCGAATCATGAAGTCAGTAAGCTCCATCCTTTGGCACATCTCCAGAAAGTACTGAACCCCACCTTCGTCCAAGATGATGTACACGGGGACTTTACGCTTGTACTCTGCATCCAGCATGTCACGAAATATATCCATGTCTGTAAAGTGGTCCATCACGACTGCAATTACCTTAAAGAGACAGTAAAAGGCGAACAATAAGAAACCTCCACTAGAGGGATAAATCAGACATTCAGGGGGCAGTCCTACTCTGTAAACCAAGCTTACTGTGGGTATCTTCTGGAGCACAGATATGGAGACTGGGGAGTATCCTCTATGTGTTTGTGTCAGTGACAGTGAGCGTTTACACTTGTGTACAGGTCTGCATATTTCTATGTCTGTTTTTGCCAGCGTGTGTTTCTATGTGTCTTTAAGCGGTTGTGTCAGCGTACAGGTATGTGTTTGCCTCAACTTGAGTGAGTACAACTCTGCTTGTGCAGCATGTGATTATTTGGGGTTTTCTTTCTCTCCCCCCGAGTGTACAGCAGGGTGAAATCAGTGGTGGCATGGAAAATTCACTGTAGGAGCCCACCATCTGAAAACCCTTAGCCTTCCACTACAAAAGGGAAGGTGCAGCTGTGGCTGGCGTGCATAGGAAGAGACCACGCTGCCAAGACCAAGAGTACTCCTTGTATGGTAAGAAGTTCAGAAACTGCTACCTGAATCAAAATCCTAATGTTATGCTAATAAAGCAAAATTGTCACCAGCAGTAAAATGATTTATTGTTCACAGAAATGAGGGAGATAACTGACAATGAGCGGAGAGTTCTGTGTAACAGTGAAATAATTTTAAAAAGTAACACAGAGTTTTTACCAGTGAGTTGTACCAGTTCATACTTAAATTATTTAAATGAGCTGGTCCGGTGGCACTGAGGGTTGAGGCGATGGACGTCACACCTCATGCCACGCCAGCGACCCGCATTCGGAAGCGAGCACGCGGTGCGCTGTGGAAGCGAGTGGATTGAGCGTCTGATGGACAGCTCTTCATCTCCGGGGGGAGGGTTATCCTCGGTCGGCGCATGCCTGACCCCTGGTGGAGGCTGGGGCTTGGTGCTATGCTGCCACAGTACTAGTGGGGCGGGAGCAGGGCAGATGCTTGGCAGAGCTGCATGCAGGTGCGTGCGCGAGCCCGCCGCAGTTGTCAATGCATGCCTGGCTCCCGCAGAGGGAAGAGAAAATGAGAAAAGACCCTGGTGGCTGATCATTGCGGCTTGATGGCCATTCCGTTGTGCTCGTTCCTGAATGCGCGAAACTGGATCCTGTTGGCGGGTGGGGTCGCTGCTCATGGGGGGTGAACGTGGGGTTACAGGGTGTGAGGGCCTGAAGGAACAGAGCCAATGGATGGTAGCTGGATGAGGGCTGACCAGGGCCAGGGTGGGGAGAAATAAGAAAAAAATGTATTTAAACAATTGTATGAATTGGGAGTCAGTATTGCATTGTGGTTAAGAGCACTGAGCTGCAAACCTGGAGAACTAGGTTTAAATCCCACAGTCACCATGTGCATACTGTATGACCATGAGCAAGTCACTTAACTTCCTGTGCTCCCAGGATGCACCTGAAAACAATCCTCAGCTTCGTGTGTTTCTCCTGGCCAAAAATTGTAAAATTAAAAAATTAAATAAATCTACATGACCTTCTGAGATGATACTATTTGCAAAGAATGAAAGAATCATTTTTTAAAAGATTGTGTCAAACCTCACCCCACTTCATGCCAATCCAAACGTTTTCCTGATTTGTAATATATGCTACAAAGGCTATGTGTTATAAGTCGCGTATTTAGTCATACATTCTGTAGACAATGTGTAGTGTGTTAACTACTTTTTTTAATACCTTGCAGAAATAAACTCATATCACCTAAGAGGGAATAATAAGAAAATGAAGTGTTTTCTACTATGCACAAGGTAAATAATCTATTATACATGTAAAGATGGTGTAAGCGATATTTTGAAACAATACCTCTGCAGCTATATTTATGGTGATGAAGACTAGGAGTGTGGATTCACAAGAAATAAACTTTGAAGTCCGTGTTTAAATGCTACCATACATATAGTAGGCCATTTTATTCAATGCTGCACTGTGCATAGAAACAAACACAGAAACATAGAAACTGACAGCAGATAAAGACCACTAGACCCACTCAGTCTGCCCATTTTCTCTACCTGCTGTAAAAAAATACAGCCCCCACTTGCTCTTCGGTTTTGTTCTCTTTCCTATTGCTCAGGTTCCGCTATGCCTATCCCATGCATTTTTGAATTCGCTTACAGCTGGGAGGCTGTTCCATGCATCCACCACACTTTCTGTGAAGAAATACTTCCTCATGTTACCCCTTAGTCTACCCCTTACAGCCTCATGTCATAATCCTTTGTTCTAGAACAGGAGTTCTCACACTTTGTCATAGCGAGCCTCCCCCAAGCCTTGGAAAAGATCTTGAGTGTCCCCCTAATATAGAAATAATTTGGGGCCTCCCCATAGTTAGAACAACTATCATACTTTGCACATTACAGGAAGAATGCAATGAAGTGCATTTGAGTAGTTGAGTTTATTCTCATTTTATTGACGCTGTTATTCTCCCTCTCTATAACCCTCCTCTCCAGGTCAGCCTACTCCGCTCCACATTTCTGAGTTTTGTCCCTATTTACCCCTCGTTGCAATACATCCATGAGTCAGACTGTTTTCTTTGTCAGTTTTACCCTGCCCTTAAACACCTTCTCGGGGACCATTTTGCTCCCTCCTGGCCTTGCTCCTAGTACCTCTGCTTAGCGTTTGTATTTGTGCGTTTCTGCAGCCAGTATAATGGGTCAGTTGTTACCTTGTTCCTATTAATTTGTATTATTTTGCATTTTGTTTTGCACAGTTTCCAAGAATTGTATTTCCTCCATTCAGCTTTCCCCCATGTCATACCAGGAAACAAGTGTTTGTTGAGTGTGTTTTCCTGATAACCATTTTGTATGTACATTTGCATGTCATTATTCGCTTTCAGTTTGCTGCATCCTTTCACACAAAGCATCCAAAACTTGACATTTAAATATAGTACATTTTAAGGCTTGTTTGAGCCTCTCCTGGAACAGGTTGGGGCCTCCCCAGGAAGGCTAACCTCACCATTTGAGAAACCCTGTTCTAGAACATCTCTTTTTTGTGAAAGATGCTACCCTCCTGTACCTTATGTATGCCCTTGAGATATTTGAAGGTCTCTATCATATCCCCCCCTCACTCTCCTCTACTCCAGGGTGTACATATTGAGGTCCTCCAGTCTCTCCTCATACGTCTTCTGGTGCAGGCCCTGCACAATTTTTGTTGCCCTTCTCTGAACTGCCTTTACCCTGTCTATGTTCTTATGTGGCCCGTAGAACTTGACACAGTACTCCAGATGAGGTCTCACTCAGGGACAGCGCTAGATAGGGCAAAAAGGGAAAAAGTTGCAGCTTGCCCAGAATTTACCCACTTTCCACATGACAATGGGTCCATCTCACTAATGATTTGTACAGAGGCATCACCACCTGCCTTCTTCTGCTGGTGATACTTCTCTCTATGCATCCCAATACCCCACTGGCTCTCCCCACAGCCTTGGCACATTGTTTGGCCACCTTTAGGTCATCTGAAATGATTACTCCCAGATCCATTTCCTGTTTAGTGGCCGTCATTATCCCCCCCCCCCCCCACCATCATGTAAGCCTCCCCTGGGTTCTTCTGCCCCAAATGCATGATTTTGCACTTCTTTGCATTGAATCTTAGCTGTCACACTCTTTATCTAGGTCCCTCCTCATGTTTTCCACCCTTCCCGGAGTGTTTACCATGTTGCAGATCTTAGTGTCATCTGCAAAAAAGGCATACCTTTCCTTCCAGCTGCTCCACAATGTTGCTTATGAAGACATTGAATAGGACTGGCCCAGGAACTGATCCAGGCGGCACCCCACTGGTCACCCTCCTTTCTTCTGATTGGGCTCCATTTACCACCACCCTCTGTTCTATCCCTCAGCCAGTTTCTAACCCAGTTTACCAACTTGGGACCTATTCTCAGCCTGCCTAGCTTGTTTACAAGCCTCTTGTGTGAAACACTGTCGAAGGCCTTGCTGAAATCCAGGTAGGCCACATCCACTGCTCCCCCCTATCCACATCCCAGGTCACCCAGCCAAAGAACTCTATCAGATTTGTTTGCCATGACCTTCCCACCGTGAATCCATGCTGCCTTGGATCCTGTGCTCCACTGGATTCAAGATGTTCCACAATCCTTTCTTTTAGCAGTGATTCCATTATTTTCCACACCACCAAGATCAGGCTGACTGGTCTATACTTTCCAGCCTCCTCCCTGCTCCCACTTTTGTGTAGAGGGTCTACATCTGCTCTCCTCCAGTCCTCTGGAACCACTCCCATTTTTAATGATTCATTGAATATGTCTGCCAGTGGTGATGCCAGCAGCTCCCTAAGCTACTTTAATATTCTAGTGTAACCCCCCTGAAAATGGGGGTTCCCAAAAGACTTCCAGGAGCTTGCTTGAATGCTCCAAGCCTGAATGGTGTTTGGCGTTTAAGCCATTTATCAGTGAGTGTTTTTAGAGCCTCTGGTACTGTCTCTTTAAGAGCTGTCTGCTTGCAGACATAATTAGTTGTATGGGGGACTGTGTGCTTCTCTGCTTGAGTACCACTCGAGCTGCTGCCAATTCCTCCAGTTTTGCAGTCACTAGGAGTGCAAAGGAACCCATCTGAAAGATGTAACTGTTTGCCAGAAATCATTTAGGTAATAATGAAAATACAGTTTGTCTAACCTGCTTTCTTTGCAGTCAGAACTGTGTTTGCCTAGTTCCCATTCTAGTTTTGAACTGCTGAACTGGACCAATCAATGTGGGTTAAGGTAGCTCTAAAATGGTGCCTTGGGCAGATCAGAACTTGGACTCGTAATCTGAGCCAGCCACAAGAGAGGATTGTATGGGCAGTGACTCTGGGAGATGTAGTTTGGACTTGGCCTTTTTGGACCAAGAGGGCAGTCTATTGTGAGTGACAGCCAATCCAGCCAAGAACTGTGAGGAACTCAAAGGAAGTGCCGGTTTTGTCTGCTGGAGTTTCAGTTGAGCTCTGGCAGTGAAGAGGGAAGGAGCCCTGTGCTTTTTCGATTGTGCAGTTTTAGTCGGGAACATGTGTAAGGCCCAGAGTTCGGTCTGCAGCTTGTAACTGCTTGTTAGGACTGAATCTGTCCTGTGAAGAGAATCAAAGGATATCTGAAGAGTAGAAACCAGGCTCACCCTGTAGAAGACTGGAGAAATTGCTGAATTGCACTTCGGTCTGTCAGAAACTGAATCTGCAGTGTGTTCTCCCGGGTATTGTGCAGTAATTGCGATCGGGATAGAGAAGCAGCCTGCCTGGTATAGTACTTTCTTTTTACCATATAAATGTGTGAGGAGGCTTGTGTAGCTCGAGTGAATCCTGCTGCCATTAAAGGACTTTTGCCTGTGACTGTTTACCATATAAATGTGTGAGGAGGCTTGTGTAGCTCGAGTGAATCCTGCTGCCATTAAAGGACTTTTGCCTGTTACTGTTCACCATATAAATGTGTGAGGAGGCTTGTGTAGCTCAAGTGAATCCTGCTGCCATTAAAGGACTTTTGCCTGTTGCAGTTTGCCATATAAATGTGTGAGGAGTCTCGTGGAGCTCAAGAGTAGCCCTGCTGACATTGAAGGACCCTATCTTGTTTGGAGGTCGTGAGTACTAATTCAGGGTCGCTCCCTGTTGAATTGCCACATTGAATCCAAATGGAATTACTGTACTGCTGACTGTTTAACTAATTTTTCTTTTCTCTGTGTGAAAGGGCCCCTACCAGCTGCCCCGGTTTGGACTAGCCACTAGGGCTGGTACCCAGGGACAGTAACTGGTAGGGATAGGCCTGTGCACAGAGCCATAGGTAGATGAGTAAAGTGATAAGCTAATTAACCTGATTCCCCTGTCCTTGTTATATCCCCTAAATAAATCAGAGCTGCTTGTTTCAGCAAGTTATACTGCCTGAGGTATTTGTCTATGTTAAAGTATTGTACTGTGATTGTTGCACTGTATCTTATTTTACAGGAGGTCCCAGTGCCTAAACCAGTCCTGGGGGTAAGTGTATACTGTGAAGGTAATTCTGATATATTGTGTGGGCCACTAGTGGGAAGAAAGGGGGGTTGCAGTGTCCCAGAGGGCTGTGACCAAGTTAGTTTAACTATTGCAAACCCTGACCTCTGGGTGGAGGCACCCGCCATTGGATCCAGGCACCTCAACCTGTTAGTGGCAAATCAGGCAGGGGTAGTAGCCCCTGGGATAGCGCCATCTAGGGGTTACACTAGGATGTACCCCATCTGGTCCCATTGCCTTGTCCACTTTCAGTTTTGCGAGTTCCTTTAGAACCCTGTTCCGTAAATGGACTGGTGTCCACTTCCCTCCCCTCCCTTGTTGCTCCTGCCACTTAAATGTGATCCCTCACCTTCCCCCTCCTACATGAATACCGAACAAAAATATTTGTTCAGGACTGTTGCCTTTTCCAAGTACCCTTCTGCACATTCCCCATCTTCCCCCTTAAGCCTTACAATCCCACCCCTTGTCTTTCTCCTTTCACTAACATACCTATAAAAAGTCTTGTCCTCTTTCTTTACTGCCTGGGCTATTTTTTTTTCTCCATTTGTGCCTTTGCACTCCTGACTGCCTTCCCTGCCTTCCTCTGCTTATCCAGATACACTACCCTGTCCCCCTCCTTCTGAGTTTCCTTGTATTTCTTGAAAGCCAACTTTTTCATTTTTACCTTCCCAGCCACTTCCTTTGAGAACCATAGCAGTTATCTTTTTCCCTTGCATTTATTTATTTTTCTAATGCAAAGGTTTGTTGACTCCACTATGACTCCTTTTAGATGGGCCCAGTGTTCCTCATCCTTGCTAGGGCTTTCCTGAGATATACCCCAAACTTAGTAAAGTCTGCCCTCCTGAAGTCCAGGACCCTCGCTTTCATGTGACTTGACTCTGCCTCTGTACTCATATTGAACTACACCATGCGATGATCACTGGGCCCTAGGTGTCTACCCACCATGACATCTGCAGTTCTGTTCCCATTGGTGAGTACAGGTCCAAAATTACACCCTCCTGCATGGGCTCTAGCACTAAGCTACCTGAGGCTTGCCCCTTATAGGGGTCCAATATGTCCCTGCTCCTGGCTGAGGCTGTGATCAGGATGCTCCACTTAGCATCTGGAAGACTGACATCACCAACCAGCAGCACTTCCCCTTTAGTCACCATCTTATGGATGGCTTCCACTAGAACCTTGTCCAACTCTTCCCCTTGTTGCTTGAGGTCTGTTGATCATGCCCGTTGGAATAGCTGTGCTATTGCCCACCTATAGGGTGACCCACAGGGCCTCTGCTCCCCCCCTTGCAATTTCTGTACCACAGTTACTTTTATACCCTCCCTGACGTAAAGAGCTAACCCTCCTCCTTTTTTTCCCCTCCCTGTCTTTCCTGAATAGAGTGTAATCTGGTAAATATACATCCCAGTCATGGTTCCCATTATACCATGTCTCAGTAACAGCGACAATGTACAGGTCAGCCTTTGTCATCAGGGCCACCAGGCCCGGGATTTTATTTCCCAGGTTGCAAACATTCGTGCACATGGCCTTCCATGTTTTGCTACTTCCCCTCCTGTCATCCCCCCTTTTACCTTCATGCCTTCCTGCATTACCCCCTGCCTTTAACCCCTTTTCTCCGCCATTCTATCTTTTTCTATTTTAGTTACCATTGGCAATTTCCCAACCTTTGGGTCCAACCTTTGGGGGTGGGCAGTTTGATTCTCCTTGCTTCCTTCTGCCACCCCCTTGGCTAGTTTAAATGCTTTCCAGTGAAACATATAAACTGCTCATTAAGGACAATAGTCCCTTCCCTGGATGGATGCAGGCTGTCGCCCTTGTGCAGGCCCCCATCCCTCCAGGTGGGTCCCCAGTTTCAAATGAAGCCGAAACCCTTCTCTCTGCACCAGTTCGTCAACCATGTGTTGAAGTCCCTGGTGCAGAGATTCCTAGCTTCCCCCTTGCCATGGACAGGCAACACCTCTGAGAAGGTCACATAACTTGCTACCTGCCCAAGGTCCCTCTCCTACTCCCTGAACTCCTCCTGCACTCTTCCTATCTCTGCCTCATCCCTAGCCAGGTAATTTTCCCCCAGATGGACAATGACATCCAGCTCCCCCCTCCTTGCTGCTGCCTTAGCAATCCCCTGGATCCGCTCTCCATCCCTCTGAGCTGTGCCTCCCAGCAGGCATTTAACCTCCCTCTCCACCCCGCTATCTGTCCCCAGCTCCACTCCCATGACTATGGAATCCCCTACCAGGAGTTGCTTCCTCCTCCTCCTCTGTGGTCCTCTGCTACCCCCCCCTTGAGGTCTCCTCCCTAGAGGACCTCCACATCCGACCCAGCCACTACTTTGGGTGCCTCTGTGGGACTGTCCTAGAAATGTGCTAGATAATGATAAACTAGAGTATGTGAACTATGAGTAACTTTTAAGTACACTAAATTGTAATAGGTGTTTAGGCAATAGGAGGTGGAGGGATTTCTTTTTATAATGGAAAACAGGAGTCACTGGAAGGTTTGATACCTTTTATTGGACCAACATATGTCTTGTACAAAAATGGTATAGTGCACAAGGTTTTGGGGCCTCACAAGTCCCTTCTTCATGTGAATAGCCCAAAAGGAATCCAGTCCCAGCTTGGGACTTGAATTTTGTGTTAGCAAAACTTACTTTGGTTCCTTTTGAGCTAGCCACAAGCTGTGGTTTACACTTCCTTTCATGGAAAGCATTATTAGGGCTGCAGTGGGAGGAACCCTGCAGACCTCTTGCTGTGAGAAAAGGACTCCCGCATTCCTTGCAAATGAACAACATGTTGGAGTGACAATATAGTCGCATCCGCATCTGTGAAACACTCGCTTGCCATCTCTGTAGGCAGTTATAAAATGGGTTGCAAGGAATGTGGAGCACGATTGATTGAGACCTGCTGTGTAGCCGTGGATTAAACTCCCCTTTTAACCCACAGTTTCACGGAGTGAGACAGGAGATGTGGCGCTGGGTCTCCTTAGCTGTAGAAAGCAGCAGAAGAGAATGGTAGGCATGTAATGTTCCTGATGAGCGTGGCACAGTTGCCGACCAGTGAGGCACAGTATACTGGAAGTGCTGTGCAGGGTGAAAGTAACAGGCATGCACGTTCCTGTTACTCCCCTCCTGCAACATGTCTCCCCACCACTGTTCTTCCACATGCAGCAGTGAGTGACACATTCAGCCCCTACATGATCCTTGATAGAGAGTGAGAGAGAGAGAGAGAGAGAGAGAGAGAGAGAGAGAGAGAGAGATAATGAGACAGTGATGGCCAGATCGGGATATCTGAAGCTGAATTCCTTCAGTGTCTTCTCTCGCTCTGCGGTCTGGATACAAGGAGAAATAGGAAAGAGAGAGAGAGAGTGAGGTATGTGTGAGTCGGATAGAAGAGCAGTGTTTTCACAGCCCATTCTCTTTCAGCCTTGTTGGCATGCCCCCGGCAATACGTTGTCCCCGCTTGGCTCAGTAGGTAGCACACTCGCCTCTGAGGCCAGGAGATCAGAGGGCTGTGGGTTCAGTTCCCACATCTGGCACTTGGGTTAATATCCCAGTACTGACACTGTAGTGCAGCATGAGAGGGGTGCTGCACTTCTGAGGTGCCGTCTTTCGGATGAGATGTTAAACCGAGGTCCCATCTGCCTGGATTGGTGGTAGTTCAGGTGGATGTTAAAGATCCCATGGCACTTATCGAAAAGTAGAGGGAATTTTTATTGAATGGAGGTCTCCAACAATATACAAACAATTATAAAGTAAGAAAAGAAACAAACATTAACTCAACCAAATATCACAATTCACCCATAAAGTAGAACATGTGGTTTGACCATACATTTTCATATCAGAGTTATACACTGCATGAACAGTATTAGATATATTGTAGAAAAGTTCCTCAAACGAAATGGTGCGTTGTTGAGTAGACCAAAAACTTCTAGATTGCCAAATATAGAAACGAATAACAAAGAAGACTAAATGTAACGTATCAGCAGGATACCTGGACCATTCACCCTTATTTGAACCATACATTAAAATCTCATAAGAAATTAAAGAAAGGAAGGCTCTTTCCATTTTTTGCTAACCAGACCCAGAAAGGTTTAATATCTAACATTCCAAAAAGATGTTTCTGCGTCTCCAACTCTGAATTACAGAGTTCACTAGTACACCATCTATCACTTAATTGTTTATGTTTATGTGTACTACCCACAGGCAATCTACCATAAGAGCTTAACCAAACACTATCCCATATAAAGGCAGGTGTCCTTCCATGGGAAGTAATCTTAGAACTCTTTCTTGAGACTGGGGAATACAATCTGGAAAAATTAAGGGTTCTGAAAAATCAAAAGAAACAATAGTATTATATAATTGTTTTCGGATCAATGTCTCCAAATTGGATACAGTTAATTTCCATTTTTTTAATAAACTAAAAACTCCTTTACCGTAATTTGGAATATTAGGAACTTTAAACAAAGAAGTCCAATTAACGTTCTTCCAAAATGGTAGACCTATCAAAAACCATAAATTTACATAAGGGAACCAAAGCTTCAAGCCAGGCCGTAAAAGAGGACAAAAATTGTAAGACAAAAAAATACTAAAAAAAAAGCTGGGTGACTTCCGGTGACGTCATGCACTGAGCAACAACTCGGGTTGCAAGGCTCCCTGCTAAAACTACCAAACTCCTCAATTAAAACTGCTATTTACAGCATCAGAGAGCATTCACCACAAACAAGAGGAGGTACAATGCCGAAGAAAAGAGGCGACTCCGTCCGTGGATCCCCCAAGCATCAGGATGGCACTAGATCGCTGGAGGAAGACTTGGAGAGCGGTGACCTGGGCCTCCTCGACCTCCCGACACAGCAAAGCGAGGGCTGATCAGATCCCCCTATCCACCCTGCAAGGCAAATGTCGAAATGCTGGCCGAAATAAGGGACTTTAGAAAGGAGATGCGAGTACAGTCACAGCTCTCCGCACCGATATGGGGAAAATCGAGAGGAAGCAGGAGAGAAGGAAGAACAACTGACAGCCACTGACAGGAGAGTAGGGAAACGGCGTGATCGTTCAGCTGCATGGCCTGCTGAGGCCTTCAAGACCCGGGCGAAGCGCGCCGTAGGAGTCGCTTGAGCAATATCCGCTTATCGGGGCCTCCTGGAGGGCACATAGAGGGTAATGAGGTAATCCCTTTCATGCAGAAAATGCTGGGAGCTATTAAAATTGCCAGCAGACATTTCACTTGAGATGGAGAGAGCCCACCGGACTCTAAGCCCTAAACCAGCAGCGGGAGCCCGCCCTCGTACCCTGCTAATCAAGTTTCTGAGGCATCAAGATAAAGAAAAGGTCTTACACTCAGCGTGGAAGCAGGGAGAGGTTCATTATGGTGCTCACAGGCTCTTCTTTGAGAATGACTTTGCCCCGGAGGTTATGGCGCTACGGAAGGCCTACATTCCGGTAATGAAGTCCCTTAAAGCGGCAGGAGTGCGCTTTAGAATGCTTTAACCTGCAAGAATGGTAATCCATTTTAAGGAGGGGGCCCACACATGTGAAGCGCGGAAGGCGATAATGGAACTCAAGAAGAGAAGAATTGAAATGGTGCATGACAGAGGAGAACCGAGCGAACCTTCGCCGTAAGCTGGCCCAGAAGGCTTGGGCGCAGGACAACGGGACGCTAGACACCGCCAAGGCCTAGAAGCCATCCAGTCAATCGTTGAATCTCTGAGGGCAAGATCCAGTGCCATCGCAGCGGAGGACACTGATGAGCCTAATACCTGACTTAACCGGCTAAGTACATTTAGAGACTGGACCTAATTATATGTGAACTGGATAAAATACTGTTTAAATAGAGTCCACAGTCATACTATCCCTTCTGAAGGGGCATTGACATGGGGGCCGGGGCTGGGGGAGGTATGATGGGCATGTACTGGGTTGATAAAGTGCACTATGGGGGATGACGGAATAAGAGTGGGGGTTAGAGTGAGAGTCTTAAGAAGCATTAAATAGTGAGATCCACATGGGAAGCTCTGTGAGGCCACTATGAAATATGGGTGCAAACCTGCGGCTTACGGGAGCACTATCACAGAGCGGAATAGCGTTGCCCTGGAGAGAGTTGGGCGGGAGGGGGAGGATGGGGTGAGGTTAGCTGGGGTCTTGTCACCAGTCCACTTTTGGCTGGGTGGTTATACATGGGGAAGAATAGTACGGAAGGTGCCCATCGGGGGGGGGACTGGGGGGAGGCGTGGTATTAAAGGGGATGCTTTGCTGAAACCTTACTGGCGGGTTAACTAGAAGGATGGACCAGAGTTCAGACCAGAGATGCCATATGCGGCAGCTGCTACGTGCCCAGTAACGAGTACAGCAACAGGGACTACTCCGCCGAAGCTGTCTAGCTGCCGGGACTAGGTAGGGGCTAAGGGGGATTGCATGGAGGTGCAAGGAGAAAGAGGGGAGGAAGGAAGGGAGGGGGGAGGTACTGACTTCATTGGTGGTTGTAAGAAGCTCCTCGCAGCCAGTAGGGGTGGACTGGGGAGGCGGGTTAGGAGGGAAGGGGAGACCGGGAGACCTTACGGTGTGCCAGGGGCTGCATCCCAATTTACCTAAGCACCCGCCAGAGGGCTCAAATCCGCAGGTCTGGTTGAGAAGCCACTGTTGGGCTGATACTGTGGAGAGGAGCGAGGTGGTACCCTATGTGGTAGGCAAAGAGGGCTGAGGTGAAGGCCCGGAGAGAGTTGACATAGGCTACCTCCCTGGCAGATTTGGCCAACATCTCGCAATGTAATAAGGGGGTGGGTGGGAAGGGGGAAGGGTAAAGGCGGGTGATAACTAATTAATTAGCTGAGGGTATAAAAGATCATGGACCTATGAAACATAACTATGGACCGGGGGCCAGTAGGTTAAGCCTTGGGGAGGAGCCCTCTGAGCGCTGTTGCAGCACCTGAAGAGGGGGGAATGTCCCATAGGTCAGAACCATGAATGAATACATTACCTGCCCCAGTCGGACCTTGGCGGGGTGGGGAGCGCCCCTCCCTCTCCTCCTGCCCTGGGATGACTAGCCGTATCCGCGTGGATACTGGCGGAGGAAATTGACCGCACAGCCACAAGTATTAGACAGCGAGGGGCACCACGAGGTCTGAGAGCGGGGCTCTCATCTCTGAGGCCCTACTCGGTCGGGGGGGAACTGTAACCAGGTGAGTGCCATGGGCCCGCGGTCTGGGGCTCTCAATTGAGCTGACGGGAGAAAAGCCCTGACTCCAGATACACGGCGGTAGTCCCTCTAGCAGCAGTACAGCTCCCAGGGAAGCCTGCGACTCCTGCATGACGGACACTTTTCTTATTACCATATCCGGACAGGTACCTTGGTGCCTGAAGCCCTGAAATTAGGACATTTAGGTTGGGTCATAAACCCATCCTCAGGTCAGGGCTAAGCCCAGGCCGGTGGAAGTGCCAGGAGTGGTTGAGTCGATCAAGTTGGCCAGAGCGGGTATGTGTATGTTGTTGTTGTGTTCACTGTTGTCCTTTGTTCATTGTCACGTTTGTATTACATTGTTGGTTTCGGGGTCACCAAAACTACACAACATGGAATACAGTCACAGACTGGGTTGGACCATAGAGGGGACTCCTGCGGAGGACTGGGAAGGCCGGGTATAATAGATTATAATGGACATGCAAAATGCAGGCCCACACATTGAAGTTGCTGTCCCTTAACATCAAGGGCCTGGCTTCACCGATTAAGAGATCCAGGGCACTGACTTACATCAGAAGGGCGAAGGCAGACATTGCCTTCTTACAGGAAACACATATGAATCCGGCAGAGCATACCAAGCTAGCCAAACTAAGCAGGGGACAGGTATTCCACTCATCCTGTAAGGCGGAGGAAGCGTGGGTGGCTATTATTGTGTCCCCGCACACCCCACTTCAGGTGGAATACTTGGTCAGACTCGGAAGGTCGACTGGTGGTTGTCCAGGGGAAAATCAATGGGGTGGAGGTGACGTTAGCAAACGCCTACTTACCACCTGGTATAACGATCTCCAGATTAAGACCCTTGCTGGATAGGGTAGTCCAGAAAACCAAAGGTATACTTATGCTAGCGGGGGACTTTAATCTGACTATGGCCCCCCAGGTTGACTCGACCAGTCGAAGACCGCGAAGGCTAACACCCACCCAAAAGTTTTTTAGTAAGTTTATATCGGAGGTTGGATGGTGTGACGTTTGGCGGAAAATACATCCAACCGCCAAAAATTTCTCCTATTATTCCCCGGTACATCACACGTACTCCCGTATAGACCATACATTCACCCAGATTGAAAATATAGGCATGGTGCGGGATGCCCAACTAGGAGATATCTCCATTTCGGATCATGCGCCCCTGACAACCTACTGGGAATGGGGCCTTCAGCCGAGGAACACGCAGTGGAGATTAAACCCTATTCATTTGCGATCGGAAAATTTGAGGAGTTCCTCTCCGATAAAATTACGGAAATAGTGTTGGATAACCCACCAGACTCCACACCCTCAGTACACTGGGATACAATTAAAACGGTCCTTAGAGGACACATTTTCAAGTATCTGTGGAATTAAGGAGACAGCGACAAGGCGCGGGAGTAAGTTAGAGAAGCGTCCACTTTCTCCAAATGGCGCACCAGCAGGCTGACAGTGGTTCTTCCCCAACTAAAACAGACTAGACGGGATCTGGACCTGATGGTTCAGCAGCAAACCAAAATAGCCCTAACTTTTCTGAGACAAAGATTTTACGAAGTGGGACCAAGAGCAACAAGGCTGCTCGCTTACCAAGTGCGAAAACAAAAGAAGGGGGCAACCATTGCGTCCATTAGACACCCCAATGGAGGCCAGCAGGTGTCCCAGGTACAGGACATAGTAGACACATTTGCAAAGTTCTACAAAACTCTTTACACCCCAGAGACCACAGTCTCAGCTGAGCAATTGGCGGAGCACCTGAACGCAGTCTCTCTTCCCGCTCTATCTGAGTCACACAGGGAAGACCTAATGAGGCCTGTCACGGACCTGGAAGTAGGCCAAGCAATAGCTAAGGCCAAGTCTTTGAAAGCCCCGGGGCCAGACAGGTACGGCCCAGAGTTCTATAAGGCGGTGAGATCCCAGACCGACCCCTTACTTCTACGGGTCTTTAACTCGGTCTTGCAAGGAGAACCACCCCCCCAGTCGTGGTCTTATGCCACTATATTGGTGATACCTAAGCCAGATAAGAACCCACAAGAGTGTGCTTCATACAGACCGATATCTGTACTTAATCAGGACTATAAACTATTCATGAACATTTGCAGCACACCGTCCTAGACAGTTTATTACCTTTACTAATACATAAAAGATCAGGCGGGTTTGTCAGATGGCTGACTACCTCAGATAGTATCAAATGATCCTTATACATGGTACAGGATGCAGGAGAATGGAGGCAGTAGCTCTAATCAGTCTTGGCGCAGAAAGGCCTTGATGGGTCTCCTGGCCTTACCTGTACCACACTCTAAGCAAATTCAGTTCCCTCCTGTTCGTTCAAATTCTTCAAAACATATATTCTGCCCCCAAGGCATGTGTCAAGGTAAACGGGCACCACTCAGAGTTTTTTCAACTCGAAAGGGGCACCCGTCAGGGTTGCCCATTGTCTCCCCTGTTGTTCGCCGTGGTCATCGAACCACTGGCGCAACATATCAGGGAATCGCGCAAACTTCGGGGATCAAGATAGGAGACACTGAACACCGTGTAGCTCTGTATGCGGATGATATACTTTTATATCTACGCGACCCCGATTGCACAATCCCAGTCGTGAGACAGATACTTGATGCATATGGCGCGGTATCCGGATATAAACTCAATTTCGCCAAAACTGAGATCCTTACCTTTAACTACACCCCCAGGACACCCGGGAAATTATTCCAGGAAGGTGGGACCTGCAAAAATTGAAATACCTCGGTATATATATTCCAAAAGACCCCATGAAATATTACAAATATAACTATATACCATTTATTTCCCAGCTGAAACAAGAATTACAAGCTTGGGCCACCCTATCCCTTGGCCTTTCTAGGAGAGTAGACCTGACCAGAATGATAGTTCTTCCGAGGGCATTGTATTTATTCCAAAATATTCCCCTCAATGTACCACTGAAAACATTTAAAGATATAAATCGGCTTTTACGAAACTTCATATGGGCTTCTCAGAAGTCCCGAATCCAACTGGGGATACTCACTCCCCGCCAGGAAGGGGGTTTAGCTCTCCCGGATTTGAGGCTCTACCAACAAGCAACCTCTCTTAGCACATAATGACCAGACAGAGGAATCCCTGCACCGCATTGGCTTGAGATAGAAAGAACCCTAATTACTGACCGGGCATACCTCGGGACCTTATACAGGCAGGATAGGGGGGAGGAAGGCCTCGGGAGTTCTGATCCCTGGCTTGGAGCGCAGTTTAGAAACTGGGCCGTAATAAAAAAGGCACAACAATTGGGGCCATATCAGGCACTCATTTGCCCGATTACAAGCTTAACAGATTTCACCCCCAACAACTTGGATAACGGTTTCCATCGCTGGGAAAAACAAGGGTTAAAATATCTGGTGCAGATAACGACTCAGGGAAATACCTGGTCATATGCAGAGATCCAGAGGAAATTCCATCTTCCACATGGGGACTTTTTCCGTTACCTTCAACTGCGACACTATATAGAGAGCCAACGCGAATGATATGGGACCCTGAAAGACACCGGCATTGATCCACTGTCAGATACAACTAAATGCCACAAGGGCCCAAGAGCACCTGATCTCGTGATACTATCAGGCACTCAATTCCCAAGGGAGTGCCGAACTGAGAACGTGCTCCGTATGGTATAAAGAGGCGGGACATCAGCTCACCTTAGAGGACTGGAGGCGAGCATGCATTTTGTCAAGCCGAACAACCAGCTGCACCAATGGCGAAATTAGCCTGGAAAGTCCTAGTTGCTATTTCCGCCTCCCAGTGGTCACAGCACTACTCTCCCAGTTACACAGCGGAGTGCTGAGGCAGTGTGGGAACTGTGTGCCACCCTGACACATATTATGGGCGTGTCTGGTCTTACGAGGTTTCCTGGTACAGCTCGAGTCCCAGTTACAGGAACTGATAGATGCACAACTCCGGCTTACCATGGAGATATTTTATTTCTGGACCTCCTAGAATGTTTAGAGGCCTAATACTAGATACTTGCTAGTTTATTGATAGCAGCCACAAGAAAGCAATTACTAGGCAGTGGTTAACTTCAAAATCCCCACAGTCCAAGACTGGTGGGATATCACACTGCAGATATATAACATGGAAAAAATCACACACAACCTGAATGAACAAGGGGAGAAATTTAAGGCTAGATGGACACAGTGGCAGATATATTACATGCTGAAGGACCCCACTTTCATACCCTAAGATATCAGTGAGAGGCGATGGGTGGTGACACATGGGGGGAGAGTGGGGTGGATTACTGTGCAGACTGCGCCCAGCTTGGCCTTCCCAGTCCTCCGGGGAGTGGTAACACCCAAATTGAAGAGACACCCTGGATGTCAGGACCTTGAGATGGGAGATGCAACTGGTTATTTAGTCATTATGAATTAAGGCTGAAACAGCAAACTAGAACTAGAACCACGCAGGGGTTAACCCTAATGAATGTCATAGCACTAGTAACATTTGACTGTAATATTTGTAATATTTGACAAATACATAGATGTCTAAATGTTGGTGACTTATGTGTATATAGGTTGAAAACTCAATAAAAAGAAGAATTACAAAAAAAAAAAGAAAAAAGGCTATGGGGTGAATCATACCAACACCTCCCTGACTAACATTTCTATACGTAAATCCCCGTTTAATGGGATTCAATCTACTCCCCCAAAAGGCCTGAAAAAAAACACTATATAAAGTTGTAAATAAGGACAATGGTGGAGGAACACATAACTTAAATATAAAAAAATCGGTAATAGTAATGTTTTAATAAGCAAAACACATTTACGTTTTGCTATTTGCTTTCCTTTCCAACGTGCAACTACTGATTGAGCAACATTTATTTTCTGGGACCAGTTTATATACATCATATCTATATCTCCAAACGTAATTCCCAAACTAGTTACTGGATCTTTTGAAATATGAATTCCTGCAAGGGTGCCAGATTCAGGAATAGGAGAAGGGCCAAAAGGAAATCCTTTACTCTTTCCATAATTAATCTTTGAACCTGAGGCTTTTGAAAATAAATCTAAAACAGTATTAAACGTGGGTTCCTCTTTAAGCGAATTTAAACAAACAACCAAATCATCTGCATATGCTAAAATTTTAATTGGTAATACATTCTCTGCTAGACTCACACCTTTTAAACCACTATGGATACTTACCATACGAATAAAAATATCAATATAGAACACATATAGTAACGGACTCAATGGACAACCCTGCCTAACGCCTCTTTTTACTGCTATTGGAGGGCCACACCAACCATTGACATTCGGTATCAGAGAAGCAGATTGATACAATAACCGTATCCAATCAATGAAAACTTTGTAGACCATACGCTTTTAATACTGAAAACAAAATCTATGTGAAACACAATCAAATGCTTTCCTGGTCCAGACTAAGTAAATAACCATGTAATCTACCTGTTTGAGATGCTGAAAAGAGTTCTCGAATTATCAATAAATTATCATTTTGAGATCTACCTGGTAAAGAACAAGTTTGATAAGGACTTATCAATGAATCTACTATTGGTGTAAGTCTACGTAATAAAATCTTACTTAGAATTTTTAAATCTGTGTTCAATAAACTTATTGTCCTCCAATTTCGTAAATCCGTTTTCAAACCCTTTTTATAAAGTAAAATAACTAATGCTTGATTCATAGAAGGAGCTAATCTAGCTGATGATAACATATCATTAAACAAAGATGTCAATATTGGAACTAAATTACTATGGAAAGTCTTATAAAATGCAACACCAAAACCATCCGTACCAGGAGCAGAATCAGTATTTAAAGGAAAAATAGAATCTGTCACTTCTGACTCAGAAATATCCTTCAACAAACGTGTGCATTCCACTGAATTTAGGTGGGGTAATTGAAGTCCTTCTAGGTCTAATAACTCACATTGAATTTTATCATCTTCACGATACAAACTAGCTAAGTAATTAACCACTACATCTAATAAAGCAGCCGGAGTTTTTACTAAGTCTCCAGAATCAGATGTTAATTCCGTAAGTACACGTTTTACAACCCTATTTTTGCAGTCACTAAAGGGATCCAATGCACCTTTATGCAGTTTCAAACCAAACCTGTGCTCAAAGTCAAGAGATTTAGCTCTATCATATCTAAATTGAAACATGAGGTTTTTCACCTTACTGATTTGAGCACTATAGTCTAATCCTTCGGTTTCAGTTAAGGAGATTAACTTTTGCAACTGTGCTCTCAATCTTAAATATTCTAAATATTGTAAATTAATCTTTTTTTTTGAAAATGATTGGAAAAAAACTTTCCAGTCACTTTTGGTATCTTCCCACCAGGTAGCAATATCCTCATAAACATCCAAAACTGACAATCTAGCATTAAACTCTGACAGCCAGGCCTTTTTAACAGATTCATCAGTCAATAAGGAGGCATTCAGTCTCCAGATATTCTTTTTGCAACGTGAGGCGCCATCCCATGACATGCATACAGATAGAGATTTGTGATCTGAAAATTCACAAACTCTCAAGTTAGTCTTAATTACTTGTAAGGAAACAGAAAGAAAAATAAAATCTATTCGTGTTGATAACTGATTTTTAAAGAACGTCCTACCCCCATCAGAATAAATACTGCAATAAGCATCTTTAAGCTGAGCAGTATCTAAAATTTGATTCAATTTCTGAGAATCACAAAACAATTTAGATGTCTTCATTCCCCTGTCATTAGCATTAAGGACACAATTAAAATCACCAGCCCAAATGATTAAGCGTGAAGTATACAAATAGGGGTGAATGTCGTTCAGGAGTGCAACTCTCAAAGCTTTGGTCTGTGGGGCATATATATTAATTAAACACAATCTTTCACCCCCAAAATTAATATCTAATAAAAGCGAACGCCCTGGACAAATGTCCACCATTTTAGATACTCTTAAAGCTGGATTTGCAAACAAAACCCCAACCCCTTCACAAAGATTTTCACCATTTGACCAAAAGGACATCCCTAAAGACCAAAGATTCGAGCCTGTTGTACTTCATAAATAGTTTTCAACCTCGTATCCTGGAGACAAACAATATCATTATTTAAGTGTTGCAAACAAGACATTGCTGTAACCATCTTTTTATGGCTTTTTATACTATTTACATTAAGTGTGGTAACTGTTAACGAGGTCATTATATTAATTAAACAAAAAAGAAAATAAATACTTCTTTAAACCCCATTTAGGTAGATATCAGTTAAGTAACCTTAGAAACTCGTCTTCTCTGTGAACGCCTAGGAAAGCTTTCAGCCTTTCCTATGTCACCTTCATCTCCTTCTGAAAAGGTATCTGTAATCAATGAGGCCTTGGAAGAACGGTCAGATTCATCACCTTCAGACTCCTCCTTCGAACCCAAAATTGCATAGCTGTTGCCTAATTTCCAAGACTCTGAAGTATCACCACTCGTAGAGGCCTTAGGCTCCTGTTGAGAGGGAACCAGCTTTTCTGACCTGTGACGTTTTTTTGCAGTCACTTTTTTAAAAGGAATTTTTTAGAATAAAGGGGGCATTTCAGAATCCTCGAGCTTATCTGAAGGAGCGAGAACAGGTTTAGTGGACAGGGAGACATCTGAGGTACCCTCCCCCCAAAGGGGGGGTCAGTACACTTTCTTGTACATCAGCTGAAGCTGAGATATCTAGATCAGTTTCTACAACTGGACTAGATTCAGCACGCTGAAAGGAAGTTTGGGGAAGTAAAGAAATTATAACAGGGGGTTTTGCTGAAACTAAATTACCATGCTGGGCACCCATAATCAACCCTTCATGAGAGGGACAATTATCTCTGTTATGGGAAGCCCAAGGACATTTGGCATATCCATGTCCAGACTGCTCACATAAATTACATTTGAATAAGTTCAAACAACTAGCAGCTAAATGACCAAATTCAAAACAATGAGAGCAACGTGGAGTATCACAAGCAGTATTTAAATGGGTTCTAGAACCACATTTAAAACAGCTAAGGTTGACCAACATAAAATAAACAACCTCTGTCCTTCCCTAAAAGAAACTGTTCGGTAGATGCTGTGGTCCATTATTAGAAGAAAACAATTTAACTCTCACTTTCCAACCTCCATTCCAAATTTGTTCACTATCTAGGATAGGAACGGTTTATCAAAATATCACACCTCCATGCAACCAAAAGAATGTCTTCTATATGACCTCCTTCATTCGAAACAAAATAGTGATCAATTTTACTAAAGGTTTAGTAAGAGGGACTGCAAAAGGGGTCCAAGAGGAGTTTTTAACAATCTGAAATACAGACCAAAACGTTCCAAACCTCCAGAGGTTTTAAAACTAATATCATAATTAGCATTTCCCAAATGAATTAGGCGTAAATATCAGAAGACATAAATTTCATAGATCCTTTCAATAAAACTTTAGATATATAAAGCCTATCAGGAAGGTCTTCTAAACCACCTTTATATAATAACCTCACTGCATTTCGACGAGGTGCAGGTTCTCCTTGTTAGAAAATAAATCAGAAAGTTTAAAGAGGAGGAACTTCCCATGTACTTCAGGATTTGAACTTGTAGTTGTGGGCAATACAGACTTAGAGAAAGTTTGAGTAGCAGAGCAGTCAGTAACACAGGCTTGTGTTAGAGTAACAGGTCCTGAAGTGTCACTTTGTAAAGAGCTTAACTCCACTGAGGGACTACCAAGCTTATTATAACTTTGTACTGTAACGTCTTTAGGATCAGGCACCCATTCACCAGATGGAGTCTGTAGCCACCCTGCCTCAGCAATGGCTCTTTCAGGGGACCAAAGATTAGAAACTGAGGAGGCTAAGGAAGGTCTCATAGTCTGTGCAGGAGATACCCTGTCCTCAGCAAGGGACATAGGAGGAACAGACTGCACACAGGGATTCTCAATTTCTAGAGAATCACTTTCCT
Source organism: Neoceratodus forsteri (assembly GCA_016271365.2). Classification (NCBI taxonomy): domain Eukaryota; kingdom Metazoa; phylum Chordata; order Ceratodontiformes; family Ceratodontidae; genus Neoceratodus; species Neoceratodus forsteri. The sequence goes on along the minus strand of JADMNL010000039.1, from coordinate 18,293,418 downwards.
CTCCCTTACTGACTTCTCCTCTTTTTTCATTGCAGTTAATAGGGGAACAGACCTCTGAAGCACGCTGCACAATATTAGCTGACATACCAAAGCGCTTAACAAAATGCAGCGCTTCCGATGAACCACTACTCTTAGCGTTCACTTTCATTTCCGATCGTTTTTCATTTGGAAAAGCAGGAGTAAAGACACTTACAGGATTTGTTCCCCGAGATTTCTCCGCTTTAGCAGGTACAAAATGCCAGGCAGACAACTCCTTAGACGCTCCTGATGTCGCGCAAACCGCTCGCGACTCGGAAGTACAGGGAGCTGTTTTGGACAAAAGTAAAACGTCAGACCGCAAAGCTCCGATTTCTTGCAGCAGCGTTTCTTTCCATTTGTTGCAGCTTTCAATGTCAGCGATTACCTTATCTAGCAGGCGTTCCTTTTGTAATAGAACTTCAGCACATTCCTTAGATAAACAGCTCTGGTCAGGCTGTGCAGGTACATCATTGAGCACATTTTCTGTAATAAAGAATTCTTGTGGCATAGAGGCATCTTGAAGCTCAGTAATTAAACTTGCATTACTTGTCTCCTCTGGTGCAGGAGAGGACGCCCACTCCCTCTGCTCTGTCACATCCATCATCTCTGCAGGTTGGGTCATAGTGGCCATCTTCGTCAATCCTGAAATTCCCCTCCAAAGAGTAGAATTTCCGGTGTCCTGGCCAAATTTCCCTCATTCACTAAAAAAATACCACCAACAGGTTAATCTGGTTCAAGGTCAGTTGGCATTCATCTGTATCCCCCTCCCCCGGGTCGTGCCTGAAAATAGGCAGGATTTGTCTAGTGCACTTACCCGGTCAACAAAAGCTAAAAAAAAAAACAAAAAAAAAAACAACCCTTGTAGTTGAGTGCAGTTGGTGGGAAAGTGAGAAACAATGACAGTGAGACTGGGATATCTTCTCTCTCTCTCTCTCTGTGAAACTGTCATCTGCACCCACATGGCTGTCCCCACAATGGATTCCTAAAGGTGTTTGCCGGTGGCCCCCCCACCCCATGCAAGTGAGAGAGACGGAGACAGAGTGAGCCGTTGCAGGACAAAAGAGTGACATGGACTTGTATATTCATTGCAGTGACAATGTAGAGTGGCAACAATATGCAATCACTGTTCTTACAGTGATGCCCTTTTCATAGGAGGTCAGTCCGGTGTCAGGAGGGCACTTGTTTCAAATCATGCTGTCTGTTCTTGTCCTGCTGAGAATGCAGTGTCTATGGAGTTAGTGCTCAGAGTGCAAAGTAAGCTGTGTTTTTTTATCTCTCTTTTTTTCATGTGGTTCATGGTTTTGTTTACTTCAAAAAACATACATATCACAGGCCGACAAACAGCTGGTAGCTCAAGTTATAGTACATTTCCTGTATATTTGCTGTTTGAAAATGAAAGTGAACTGAGGCTCTGTCTTTCTTTTTTATGTTGGCTTGCCGCACATGCGCAAGCCAACATCTTGTGGAAGTAGCACATTTCAGAGGTGTGTCAGTGTGGGCGAATACAGGGCAAGCTTTAGTAGGTGCGTCCCTCATTCCCCAATAAGCCAGCATGCTAGCACTGACACCAACATTATGTAAAGTGGACATAACTTGTAAACAAAGTGCCGCTGTAATCAGAGACAAGCTCGTCATGCAGCGGCATAAAGACACGCCTCCCGTACGTGCCTTTCCAAGTGAAACATTTCAATAAACATGGCACCGAAGCCGCTGCCACTAAATCTCAAAGGAATCCAACATCGGGGGTACAATCCCCACATCAGTATGTCCGGCTAGTTTTTCTTTACCCCACATGTTTTCCTTCAGTTGCAAGCACAATCCCCGTGCCAGCATGTCTGGCTAGTTTTAATATGTGCTTCACCTCATGAAGTCCAAGGCAACACATTTTATTTGTGAGGGGGTTGAGAAGTACAATATGCAGCGCACCAAAATAACTATCCCAAAAAATACCACCCACCAAGGAAGCGCGTTTGATCTCAGCAAACAATTCTCTGTTTCTATTGCAGTCTACCTGTGGGAGCTTTGCAGGCATGAGCGACAAGTGAATGGAGCTGATGTCATTCTGATGTCAAGAGTGGGGGAGTAGACCGAGGGCTGAGTGTTCAATCACTGGAGACAGAGAGAGAGAGAGCTGCCAGGGGGATGGGGAAGGCAGGGGCGAGCGAGAGACTGCACTCCCGCAGCTCAAAAACCCACAGACCAAAATCCGTACTGATCGAGGAGGTGTACTGGCTCATTGAGTTCTACTGCGTCCCTGATCGATCAGGGGGAGACGGCGAGCTGCTGAAGCGTGCGTCCTTGCGGGAGCTATCACCGCACCAGTCCTCTCTCCCTGCTGCTGTTTTGCAGGGGCGAGACACCAGACAGATCTACAGGGTTGGGGTAACTCTGAACTCAAACTTTACACGGAACGGCGCATGACAGCACATTAGAGGTAAGGACGAGTATTCTGTCATTTGTTATAATTAACTGAAATGCAGTTGCTGAAAGTGCTTTTGGAGTTGGATTTTTTTATGTGAACTTTTGGTGTGATTTTTTTTTTCGATCGCCAGTGAAATGTTTTTGGGTCTTGGTAAGTGTGAGTATGCTTGGGTGGGGGTTGTCTTTAAGGTGGTAAAAAAAGTGAACAGAGATCGAAATAAGAGCAGGATGAGGTAACGGTCACTTTTACAAATGTTGACATTCATGAGCTCTGTAGAACTGTTGCCTCCGGTACTGGGGATTCAGGTTTGAGTACCGTTAAGAGCTGAGGTGCCTTTTCCCCAAGTTATAGGGGACACTGGTGGACAGGCAAGACATACCAAATGTTTCAACAAGTTTTAAGAAACTGATGGACTGTCGGGGGGTAAACCGGTATAAAAGTGTACCATTAAAAATGCCTAGTGTATAGTTGTGTTTCCTTTGCATACGTTTTAAAATGTTGTTAAACAGTTAGTTTAGGGCCACTTTTTTGTGGGTAGGGAATTATTGCTTCATCCAAGCCCTTCCCTTCAAGGTGGTTTATCGCAGTTTTGACACAAGAAAATCCTTTAGCATGAAAGAAGGCATGTTTGTATTTTATTTACCCTGGAAAGGGATATGGTTAAAAACACAAAATATCCAATACCTTGTTTTCAGTGAGGTCCTAGAAGTCTTGCTTCTACTCATTTCCACAGCTGGGTGGATGAAGCACTAGGAGGTTACATGTCTTACACCAAGGGTGTAGACAGGCATACTCACTGTACGCATTTGTGTACAGTTTTGTTGAGTGCCTGTCACAAACCATATGCCTTTCTGTTAACATTTTCATTCTAATCTGTAGTATTTGGGTTAGTGTAGGCCACTGAAGAGTGACTGTGTGTAAACTTCTGTTTAGGAGACAGATACATGTATAACCTCTTTAGAGATTAGAGGAATCATCTGAAAACAATCTGACTTGTTTGGAAGGGGGTGCCATTTGGAAAGGATGTGTACATTTTTTAATGGGGTGGTGTAACCATTGGAGATTGTGTACAAAACTGAATTTTCTGGCTACACCCCTGTCTTACACAAGGTCACACACCATGAGTACAGTATTTGATTCTGGCACGATTAGAGCCTGCAATCTCTTGCATCCCAAGCAGGTGCTCTAGCCAGTATGCAACACCTATTCCGCTGTTTATTATGCTGTACATTTTTCATTTTGCCAGCCTCAGCAAGTGGTTGTTGGGTATTTGGGTTTGGTTTTTATTTTCTGATCCTTTCTGCTGCCGTTTGCTGTGGTGCTTCTTGTCACCAGATCCTGAGTGCTGGGCTTAGATGTGGCTCTGCTTATCGTGAGCCACTAGCCACTGATTGGTTTACTGCTCAAATAGGCCCACCTCACTGAGTAATGGTTAGGTGGATTTCTTGGGCGAGTAACCCATCCTTCTCCCTCCCACCCGTCCCCAGCCAAGCTGACTAACCACCACTATGGAAACCACTGAAACAGGCATCTGACCCTTAATTAAACCCCTTGTTTACTCTCTAATTAGTTTTCTTAAGGGACGGATCTAACAACATCTCAGCTGACTATTATACATTCTTTTGAGTAGGCATGTACTTGTATGTCTCTATCATATCCCCTCTCTCCCTCCTGCCCTCCAGGGAGTACATGTTCAGTTCCTTCAACCTGTCCTCATAGGACTTGTGATGCAATCCATACACCATCTTTGTTGCCCTCCTCTGAACCTTCTCTACCCTGTCTATGTCCTTACGTAGGTATGGTCTCCAGAACTGTACACTGTACTCCAGGTGGGGCCTCACTAGTGCCTTGTATAGTGGAATTATGACCTCCTTTTTCCTGCTGGTGATGCCCCTGCTGTTTGTAATTTGCGTGTTGCCTCCAACCAGGGAAAATTACAGTAGGTGGGTTAGATTATGAATTAGTACTACCCCCTTGGAAACAATAAAACTTATTAAGATTCCTACTAGCTTAGCTCTGTCAGTGTAATCAACAATTACAGCAATATATAAAATGCTAATGCTCTACTAAAAATATGCACACAACACAAGATTCAGACAACAGTGGATTTTATTGGGGGATCAGGCACAACATCCTAAGGGAGGAAAGTCAAGGGGATAAATCAAATAACATAACATGCAGTTACCATTGACTTAAATGGCTTGCCTTCTGATGCCCTTCTAGGTGTATCCTTAAAGGGGAACAACTTTCAGCTCCTCAATAAGAAAGGCAGTGGGACCTATAGGTCCCAATCAACAAAACTGCAAATCTTGTTTAATGTTCTAGCAGCTTGTGTCACAGGTGGTGGTGATCACTGGGGTGGAGGTGGTGCTTCCTCCCATATAACGCTAAGCACAACTAAGTAGTGAGGAGCACTCACCCCTGCTGTAGTAGCTATAAATAAAGCAGTCTCACACTCAAAGTGGGTTTATAGTTTTTTTACTTCCATATGTGTAGTAGGCAGTGCAAACAGAAAAGCTTACATTTTGCCCGACCACTCGGGCTTCATCAGAGATCTGATGAAGCCTGGGTAGGGTTTCTGTGCTATACAGTAGATGCATGATTTTGCACTTTTTATGCTGCCTTGCATGCTTGCGCAAGCAACATCTTGCGGTAGTACGGGTTTGGGTGGCGCGGCCGCTGTTAGGCAAATGCAGGGCACGCATCAGTAGATGCATCCCTCATTCCCCAATCAGCCTGCATGCCGGCGCCACACCATGCATGTATAATGGGGCGAGGACATCTAAGCAAAGGTCTGCTGAAATCCGAGCAAAGCTTGTCATACGCAGAGGTCCTTTGCTTGCCGTGCTCGCCGCCATTATGAGCATGGTCGGTGAGCCGGCTCAGGCTCGCCCACCGGGCGTGTTCAATCCCCTATCGTAACCCCCGCTGTGTTAGTGTGCTGATGGGGAGCCCACTCCGCTGGCATACCCCCAATGTTGAATTGCCGAGGGGTGCCCAACCCTCGCTTGCGTCCCGCCTTTGTACGCCGACGGGAGCCTACTACCCGGGTCAGCATCACCCCCAATTGTTGAATGCTGAGGGGGTGCCCAATCCCCTTGGCTCACGCGCCGCTTTTTTTTGTCGACGGGGTGCCCAACCTCGCCGGCATGACTTCTCCGTGTTGTGTGCCGACAAGGGTGCCCAATCCCTGTTGGCTACTGACATCCCCCAAAAGAATAGTTAGGTGGCATGCTGGGACCCCATCCCAGCATGCCAAATGCTCTGCAACAGGAAAACTGTCCTGCGGTGGTTTTCTTTTTTCCCTGTAAAACAAAACCGTCCTCGCAGTCTCGATGCCCTCCCCACCCGCACTCCACTCACTGTGCAACCTGCCTCCCTTACCCCACACTTACCTCCAGAGTCTGGCGCGATGATCCTCCGTGGACCGGAACACGCCTGCACTCTTCAAAGCCGCACCGCTGAATCCGAGGAAATGCTGGTAAGCTGTATAACGGAGTGAGTAGGGTTTTTTCAACTTTGCTGCGATATCTCAGGCATTTCTTTGAATTTTTGGCAATCAATTTTCAACATGGGGTTTTTGGGCCCCTCTCGTGAAGTTCTATCACTGTCATGACGCATCGGAATTCAGCGTGATTTTTGCAGTCACTGTGCAAAACCACCTTTTGGGACCCATTAACGAAATGACAGTGCTAGTGTTCATGAGGTGGCCTCTCAAAAAGCCTATGTTCCAAATTTGGTGGGAAAAAAGTCCAACAAATGCCTGTTTTAACGAGCGTGCATTGTGCAGTTGCTACGCAGGCTCGTAACTTTGCGCATTCCCAATATTTTAATGCTGGATTTTCAGCATTGGCATTTTTGTACACCTCCTTGTGAACAGTACAGCTGTCGTTTCTCACATCCTGCCCAAAATGTGCTTCCGCACTTCCGGTGCACAATGGCGCAGTTGCTGTGGGAAATCAGTGTTTGGGCCAGATTATGAAAATGACAGTGACACAGTTTATGAGCAGAGATCCTAAAATGCCTATGTTGAAAATTTGGTGCTGATACTCCATAAAATGACTGAGATTCACGACCGTGCGTTGGCAGATTGCATACTGCGCTGTTACCCGTTAATACGTCGTGATATTTTCATTCTGGATTTTCACCATTGCCATTTTCCACCCCTTGATGAACAGTGCAGCCATCATTTTAGATACCTGGCCCAATGTTTTTCGCACTTCCGGCGCAGAATAGCATGGACGCTAAAAGCGTAAATCACTTCTTGGGGACACTCCTTTTGAGGAAATGACAGTGACACTGTACATGAGCAGAGGTGCTAAAGTGCCTATGTTGAAAATTTGGTACCGAATGCCCATAAAATGGCAGTGTTGCAAGCATGTGTTGCATATTCCCCACGCACCCTTGTAACTCCACACTTTTCGTATATTTGTATGCCACATTTTCAACACTGACATTTTTTTACACCTCCTTATGAACTGTGCAGCTGTCATTTTTCACATCCTTCCCAGCATGTTTTCCTGCACTGCACTACCAAACACCCAAAGGGACACCCTAATGCCTGTCACTCTCTGCAGGGTGGGGGTGGGTTGGCATCAGTTCACTACTTGACTACCATTCCTATGCTGCATCTCTCCAACTCCTGCACTCCCAATGGCAGCAAGCCAACATTTGGCATTGACAAATGCTTGTTTATATACCTGTTGATCATAGACTTTTTATATTCATAGTTTCTTCCCTCCACCTGACCCTCCCTCTCAGCACCCACCACCCCACTCCTCCCCCCCAGAAATGTAACAGTGGCACTGGGGGTTGCCCAATTCCCCAGTGCAGGAAACCTTGCTTGTTTTTTAATTTTTTTACCTGTAAAAAAAAAAAAAAAAGGCCATCAATATATTTTGCACCATTTCACTGCCCCCCACTCAACTCTCCCACTCATCACTCCCCACCCCCCAAACCCATACTTACTGATTGGGGGTCCAACGCTGTAATCCTCTCTGGTCCGCAGACATGTCTTCACTCTTCAAAGCTGGACTGTGAACTGAGGAAACGGGTATGTTGTCAATGTATTTCAATAAGGGTTTGAACTTAATGCCATAACTTGGCCATTTTTGCATATTTTTGCCCCAAATTTTCAACATGCCTTTTTGGGATACCACCTCACGAAGAAAGGCACTGTCATTAGGCAGATCTGTCCCAAAAGGTGATCTCGTGGTCTCTGCACAAAATGACCTTTTGGGCAGGAGTTGAAAATTTTCTCTGCCATTTTTCATGAGGTGGGGTCATAAGAAAGCTATGATGAAAATCTGATGTAAAAATATTTAAAAATAACCAGGTTATGAGCCCACAATGACTTTTGAGACTGCAGCTCGTAGCTTTGGTAAGTTTAAATATTTGTTCCTCAGATTTACAACATAGCCATATCTTTACAGCACTTCATAAATGTCACTTTCAAATCCTGTCCAAAATGTTGTTTTGTTAAATTTCAAAAGGTGATTTTGCGATCACTGCACAAAATCATCTTTTGGACAGGAGTTGAAAATTTTCTCTGCCCTTGTTCATGAGGTGGGTCATAAGAAGGCTATGTTCTAAATTTGGTATAAAAATATTAAAAAAAACAAAGTTATGAGGCCATGTTGAATTTTGCAAACGCAGGCTTGTAAGTTTGGTAATATTCAATATTTTACCCCAAATTTTCAACATAGCCATTTCTTTATAGCACCTCATGAATGTGACAGCTGTCATTTTGCAACTCCTGCCCAAAATCTGTTTTTGCAGCCCGAAAGTTGATTTCACAGTCCCTGTGCGAAATCACCTTTAGGCCAAGAGTTGAACATTCTCTCTGCCCCTCGTCATGAGGCAGGGTGATAACAAGGCTATGTTGACAATTTGGTATTGTACAGATATTACAAAACAACAAATTTATGAGCCTGCGTTACATTTTGCTAACTCAGGCTCATAACTTGGATAATTTTCAATATTTTAGCCCAAATTCTGCCAATGCAGCCCTATTGGCTCTGGCCAGATTTTGTTTTTAGTTGCAGACACTTGTGCTTGAAGGGTTTCAGAGCTACAGACTCTAATGTGTGAGCCTCCTTATTTGATTTTCCATAAAGACGGTGCTATTCAGCCGGCCCGGTGGCGCTGAGGGCTGAGGCGCTGGATACCACACCTTGATCCACGCTGGCAACCCGGGTTCAGAAATGGATTCAGACTGCCAGGGGTTGGCGGGGGTGGAGAGGGATTGAGCATCCATAGATTGCTGTCCCTCTCTGGGGGGGGCACTAGTTGTCTGCGCATTAGCGACCTCCAGCAGAGGCTGGGGATCAGTGCGTTGGCACTACACAGTAGGGGGTGAGCTTGGGGCAAGATGCCGGGAGGGAGCATGTGCAGATGCGTGAGCACCCCCTCCATTGGCGTAATTGCATGCCCCAGGGTCACACTAGGGACAGGAGAAAAGTGAAAATGGCTCCAGTCGTGGCGGCATGATTGCTGTCTCAGGGGAGATCATTTGGCTCCAAGTTGCACGGCATATACTGGATCCTGGTTCTGGTGGAAGGGCAAGAGGGGTTTCCACCTCCCACCGGGGTAAGCCGGGGTGGCAGCCGCGAGACCTGCATGGGAGCCGGAGGGATCTTCGTAACGGCGGCCTGAAAGACCGAAGGGATGCCAGGATGTCAAGGTAGGCAGACTGGGCCAGGCATCTGAAGAAGGGACCTGTGAAGTTCCAAAAGCTTGTATACTATACCATCTTTGTACAACACATACAGTATGTTTGTCCAATAAAAAGCCTCAAACCTTCCAGCGACTGCTGTTTTCCAAGGACCAGTACAGCTAAAACCTCTTTACTAACGGATAAACAGTGTCATTAACTAGATTGTAAATAACTGTATAAAACACATGGTGAATAATGTGTTATTACTTTTGAACAGGTCCAGTTTCTCTGATGAAGCCAATGTGGCAAAATGTTATATCAGGAACATAGGGCCATGCTGTAATTTTTGTAAATAAAGAGAAGGAAGCTTTCTGAACTGAAATGCATGGCTGGAATGTCCTTTTAGCATGTGGTCTACTTTATTCATTTCTAACCACAGACTGAAATGTGTGTGATGGCCAAGCCTGGCAAATTTCCACTTGTTCTGTATCAAGACAGTGTACTGTACTTCCTTCCACAACCCTCTTGCAAAACATAGCAAATGCATTGGCTTTGGTAGCAGCTTCAAGATGGATCGATTTGCAGCTCTTGATAACAAAACAACTGAAAACATTCTGTGCTTTGCTTTTTTTGTAATTTATTGTCTCTCTTGTAGTCCTGCTTACCTTCACTGTTACAAGAGACCAGACCATACCATGTGTAATAATAATCTCTGGTGCTAGTGCCCCCCCTCGATCACCAGCCTACAGTACCATTGATTCATGGCTAAGAGACAGAAGTTACCAGTGGGGTGCCCCAGGGATCAGTCCTGGGGCCTGCATTATTCAACATCATGATATCCTCTATGCAAACTTTCAACGGGCTCTGGCTAAACAAGTACGCTGATGATAGTAAGATTGACTGTATTACAAATGATTTACAGTCAATCCAAGCTCTGCAAAATCATTTGGATCATTTAGCCTTATGGACCAAACAAATTAAGATGACTTTCAGTATCAATAAATGTAAGGTTATGCATTTTGGTACTAACAATAGACTAGCACAATATACTGTACATTAAATAATACCTCCTTATAAGTAGTTACAACGGAACTTGACTGGGCATTACTATCACAAACGATATGAAATTTAATACTCACATAAATAAAACAATGAAAAAGTGTTCTGGAATTACAGCTTGTGTATTTAAACATATTAAAAGTCATGCAGCCAGTGTTATTATTCCTTTATTTTGCAGCTTGGTATGATCACAGATTGATTACTGTGCCTCTTTTTCCGTCCTAGCATCTAATGGCTCTAAAACTGTGATAGAACTTGTACAAAGAAGAATGACCAAAAATATTCATAATTTATGCAATTATACATATGAAGAAAGATTGACTACCCTGGGGCTTTATTCCCTTGAGCATAGGACCTTGAGGGGAGACCTCTGCTTAACTTGTAGGGCCTTTAAGGATCTGGCTCTTTTTTAAACATTATGCTTTCAACACAAACCTACTGATAAGAACCCAAGATCACATAAATTAAAACTCCAAACTAACATTAATCATACCACTAAAATAAATAATTTCATAACGCAGAGAATTCCACCTATTTGGAATGCATTACCAGTGTTTGTTGTGACTAGCAGAAATATGGAGCAGTTTAAGAAAAACCTGGACCAATTTATGGGCAATAGAAAATGCCAGTTCCGCCATTGGGTCTCGTTGGTGGTGAGTTCACTTATGGGTTCTGCCCTCGAACTCGTAAACTCCTATGGACCTATGAAATCCCTCCCTGGTGTCCAATGGTGCCCTCCGGCCAACGGCTCCCCTGGCACTGATCCACCACAATGTCATAATCCCTGACAGCCAGTGGCCCCCCAACTGTGGCACTGAACACCCACCTCCCCATCATCTTACCAGTCCCCTTGGTACCGTGGGTGTGTACTACAACTGGCACAGCCCTCCTCACACCTCTTTGGCTGGCCACCATATGTCCAGGTGGGGAGCACACCTCTTATTTATAGGACAGGGCAACATGCACCTGTGATACCGAGGGGACTGATAAGATGATGAGGCGGTGTTTGGTGCCATGGTGAGGATGTGTATGTTGAATGTCTGGGATTATGGCAGTGTTGTGGATTAGTGCCTGGAGGGACCAATGGATGCCAGAGAGGGATTTCCATTGTACTACGGACTGGTAGTTGGAGGGGGGACCACTAACACCAGGGATTATTATTTTATACAATATGGACTGGCAATTGGGGGGGCCACTAGCACCAGGGATGTTTAATGCATACAGTATGAGCTGGCAATCGGAGGGGGAGGGCTACTAGCACCAGGGATATCTGTACAGCTCTGGGACTGGGCAACTGGGGGATGGCACTGCACTAACCTGTCTCACTCCCCATGCAAATGAGCCCACAGTGGGCATGCAAATGGCCCCTTAGTGCCTTGCATGCCCAATGAGATCATTTGCATGGGTCCCTTTGAATGATACAGTGTCAGTGGCTCAGTAGGTGGCAACTCGCCTCTGAGGCCAGGAGATCAGAGGGCTGTGGGTTCAGTTCCCACATCTGGCACTTGGGTTAATATCCCAGTACTGATACTGTAGTACAGCATGAGAGGGGTGCTGCACTTCTGAGGTGCCGTCTTTCGGGTGAGACGTTAAACCGAGGTCCCATCTGCCTGGATTGGTGGTAGTTCAGGTGGATGTTAAAGATCCCATGGCACTTATCGAAAAGAGTAGGGGAATTTTTTATTAAAGTTGGAAAGTAAAATACAGTCAAATAATACACAAAAGCAAAAGCAAATTACTTGAAACAAAATACATATGCCATCATACATAAAATACAAAACTAACATTGCAATAGACTCAAAACTTACTAGACATACTGAAAAAATAACCCCCCCCCAACCCTAATAAAAGAGTAGGGGAATTTCCCCGGTGTCTTGACCAAATTTCCCTCATTCACTAAAAATACTACCAACAGCTTAATCTGGTTCAGTATCAGTTGGCATTCATCTGTATCCCCCTCCCTCTGGTCGTGCCTGAAAATAGGCAGTATTTGTCTAGTGCACTTACCCGGTCAACAAAAACTAAATAAATAAATAAAATGCTGCAGATTGCACTCGGGCACTATCCATTCTGACAGTGTACTTTGGCATCCATGTCAGAGCAGCACTACTTGACTTAGCACTGTGCTGACATGGCCTTATATTCAGTCAAATAGTGCCAGTGCGTTATTCAATTGAATATTGCGTCCTCGGGTTCCTTGGGAATTGCAAGGTGCAGCACCAAGTATTGTACTCTTTGAATATGGGGCCCCAGAAATTAAAACTGTAAGTACTGCGGTACTTCATTTTTAAACGTAGGAATGTAAGTATAAGGACAGGATTATACGGGCAAATAACATTTAACAGTTTTTTTTTATTTAGAGCAGTTTATTTTTAGGGCTTAGTTGAAGGTTTTACATAAGCAAAGGTGGCAGCTATGTTTGTGATGGCAGTCAGGGTTGTGTGGTTAGTATTGATTTTAGTGTGAAGAGGCTGCTTTATCTGTATCCAGTGTTGCTGTGCTGAGATAATAGCACAGGTAAAGATGGCCATCAGCCAATCAGGTTTCATGATTTTTCAAATCGATTTTATAATTGGAAACATACACTGCAGCTTAAAGAAGAACCAGTATAAAGTCTTTCATGGTAATTTGCATGTAATTCCTATGACGCTTTTCATTATTATAGTATGTGTTATTTTGTATTTTTGTGGATTTAATTGAATGGTACACAGTAGTAGAAAACAGAAAAAAACAACAGACACATGTTTTGTCTTTCTCAAGACTCAGCAGTGTGCCTCATCTGTATCTCAACCCAGGGCAAATGAACCATCTCTTACAATGATCTTATGGGTTTAGGTTATGGTGAGGCCAAAACTACGAAAGCACTCTAAAATGACATAGAACCTTAGCACAAAAGCACCGGGACAAGGGTTACCTCAAAAGGGCATTGACAACAAAGCCAGGTTTCAAAGAAACACATCATACATACCTCAGTAATACAAAACATCATGGGATGTATATATGCAAATCACAGTGAAAGAATTTAGACTGATTCTGCATTGGGCAGGAGTGCATGGTGCCATTTGGCCTCCCATGTACACTGCAGGAGTTGACAGAAGTCACAGACACATGATTTATCCTTCTGATGACTCATCATTGTTACTCATCTGTATCTCAACCCAAGAGAAAATGAACCACCCCTTTTGATGGTCTTATGGGTCTGGGTCATGGTGAGTCCAAAATAGGGAGGTGGATCAGGGGAGGGCAGTGGACATGGCTTATCTGGACTTCAGCAAGGCCTTTGACACTGTGCTACATAGAAGACTATTACACAAACTGGGGAATATGGGTGTGGGCAGGACAGTAGTGTGGTGGGTAGGTAACTGGCTGGGCGGCAGGACACAGAGGGTGGTAGTAAATGGCTGTCACTCCACAGAGGGAAGAGTGACCAGTGGGGTACCACAGGGATCAGTGCTGGGACAGGTCCTATTCAACGTCTTCAGCAATGACATTGCACAGGACCTAGAAGGCAGAATTTCACTGTTCGCTGAAGACACAAAGCTTTGTAACAGAGTAGACACACCAGAGGGTGTAGACAGAATGAGAAGTGACCTGCAGAAACTTGAAGAATGGTCAGGGGTTTGGCAGTTGAAATTCAATGCAAAGAAGTGCAAGATAATGCATATAGGGCTACAAAACCCTGGCACAATATATCAGTTGGGGGTGAGGATATAGCATGCACCAAGCAGGAAAGGGATCTTGGGGGTTATCATCTCTGATGACCTCAAGGTAGGGAAACAGTGTGACAAGGCAGCAGGTAAAGCAAATAGGATGCTGGGATGTAGGCAGGGGCATCACCAGCAGGAAAAGGGAGGTCATAATTCCGCTATACAAGACACTAGTGAGGCCCCACCTGGAGTACAGTGTACAGTTCTGGAGACCATACCTACGTAAGGACATAGACAGGGTAGAGAAGGTTCAGAGGAGGGCAACAAAGATGGTGCATGGATTGCATCACAAGTCCTGTGAAGACAGGTTGAAGGAACTGAACATGTACTCCCTGGAGGAGAGGAGGGAGAGAGGGGATATGATAGAGACATACAAGTATCTTACAGGGAGGAACAGGGTGCAGGAATACACTATTTTTAAGCGAAAAAGATGTTCCAGGACTAGAGGGCATGGGATGAAGTTGGAGGGAGGACGATTCAGAGGAAACATGAGAAAGAATTTCTTCACAGAACGGGTGGTGGACAAGTGGAACACCCTGCCAGAGGAAGTGGTGGGGGCTGAAACAATCACGGGATTTAAGAATGCATGGGATAGACATAAAGGAATTCTGGAGGTCAGGGGTAAGTGGCAACAGACTTCTAGGAAAACAAACTGAATTTACAAGCTCAAATGGGCAGACTGGGTGGGCCATAGGCCCTTATCTGCCGACACTGTCTATGTATCTATGTATCTATGTAGTAAAGCAATCCTCTTGCTGTGCATGGTTGCCCATGCATTAATCTATAATTTCTACATAGGATTTTCTCTAACTTTCTACATAAGGGCATTCAGTCAAATTAAGGTAGATACTTTTATACCAGTTATATAAGTGCATACAACAGTGTTTTAACTTGAGGCATAAACAGACAGAGAATGTCAGTAAATCGAAACCGTGGGAGTATGTTAATGTGATATTTTGGAACAGGGTGAAGCCATTCCCCAAGCCATTGTCTTCTGTCTTCTTACTCATATTGCAATTTTTGTGTTAATGTTTTTTAAAATAAGGATACTGTTTTAAGAAATACCCACAAAATAGTAGCCAGAAGCACATTTTGCATGTGAATTTGCTCTGCGAAGTCTAAGAGCTGTAGATAATATTTGATGTCACCTTTCAGAAGACACATGTTATCCACTGTAATAAGGATACTGTGGTCTGTATTCAGGAACATTACCTCCAACATTACCACCACTTTACATTGCATTAGCTAATCCAGTTTAGCAACTTGCCCCTGAACAACATAGGAGATTGCTGAATTGCACTAGCTAAGGCACAATAAGGTGCTGTTACCACTTGAGGTGATGTTCCTGAATAACAGCCCTATGGACAATATTGTAAACCTATGCAAAGTGGTATTTAGACTATATAAATGTTGTGTACTGCACTGTATTTATAGTTCGATACTTATATAGACAAGTTTATCATTACATGCGTTATTGATATAGGGAAGAACATTAATAGCCAAGCAGATGCAGAATGAATCCATAGTAATAGTAAAACAATAATTTCCAAAACTGAGATTGTCATGCGATAGTACTACTCATCTGTTTTCTACGTTTAAGTGCCGCTTGATCTCCAGATATGTTTAAGGCATGCTGCCGCATGCAAGTCATGATGTGTATACTGCTGGAAAAGTACTCACTGTAAACAACCTTATAAACCTACCTGAAAGGTCTTTATCCATGTATACATCAAGTTTGCTGCCATTTGCTTACATTATTTTAAAGATATAGGCCAAAAATTGTAACAGCAAATTAAATGCCAAAACATACACATAATACTGAGTTCACCATTTTTAAGATTTGAAACTTCCACTAAACAGTATAAGAATCTATACAGTACAATGTGTACGTTCAGCAGGGCCGAAAGATGTAGCAGAACATATGCCTTGCCACTTTATTTGCACCATGTTCCCTGTGTGGTCTGCAGTGACCATAAACAACCTGGCAGTTAGTTCGAGTTTGCATCTTTTGTTCAGCTCAATAGCCTTTACAGTTCAAATATCACATCAGGGTTTGTACAACAAAAGAAATCATTACACATGAAATATGTAAAACAAACAGTTCTTAGATTTTACATCTCTTTTTCCTCTGTAGCCTGTTACAGGCCAAAAGATAACAGGCTACTCTATTGATGACATATTCGGAGTTGAAGTGTGATCTATTTACCCATGTAATATTGATTACAGTATTCAGTACATTAGACAGTATGGGACCCATGCTCTGAAAGTTAGCATGTCGCTTAACGTTTGCTATGTGCTAACTGGGTTTTGCGTGCTTGGACGGGGCAGGGACCATATGCATCAGCCCCCAGTGTGCGGTACTAGGCAGACAACGAGTTTGTACAGAATACACTGCTGTTCCCAAGCAAATGAGGGATCCCTCCTGCATACAGGGTGCAGTGGTATAGTCAGAGGTTTTAAAATACTTAACAGCTGGGGTTGCAGTGTTGTTTATGGTTTACAAAACTCTACTCTTATTAAAGTAGAAGTGCAATGAAATAGGGAAAAAAATGTTACCCTACCTTTTTTTCGCAATAACAAATTCTAGACATCTTCCAGTTTTATTTGGTGACAAAGTTGTCTTGGTCCATCAAAATCTGAGTGTTTTATAAATGTTTTAATTTAGTTTTTTTCTCAAGAAAAAAGATGCCCGCCTGATTTGGCTTAGAAATATCATTGTAGCCCGATAAGGGATAGGACTGAGAAAAGAAAAAAGTTCCAGGTACACAGCATAGGAGACACCTAGAAAACTAGATTTCACAGGTATGCTAATATTTTTTATTAATTGTAGCTGAAACTCACATTTTGGAAAACCTTTGTTGTTGCATTGCTGTTTTAAACTGCGCAATGCTTTGCGATGTCCAAACCTCAATGTCATCTGAAAGCACTCAGTCCCTGCCTGCTAGTGTTCCCCTGCCCCATCCCCAGGTGCTATCTTGATGTACAGATTAATATAATTTCTTGGTCTAGTAGTCTAGTGGTCCCACCACCCCAATCCCCATATGGGTGATGGAGTACTGTCATATTCCATTCCCTCCCTTGTACTGTAGTGGCCCCTGCCTAATTGCTGTCAACGACCTCTTCCCAGCTCACCCACCCAGCACTAACCACTTCCACCCTCCCTCTGCACCAGACTCACCCCTCTTAATAGTAAAGAATACAGACCATCAAATGGTGACTGTCACAGTCCCTCCATTCACCACCTTGGCCATCTACCTCTGACAGGAAGCAAGCATGTGCACAGTGCAGAAACAGTTGTTTATACAGTATGTGCATGCTTGCTCGCTGTCAGTCAGAGGGCAGCTGGCCAAGGCAGTGAGCAGAGGGGGCTGTGCCATTTGTCTTCTAAGAGCGTGAACTGTATGCTATTAGGAGGGGTTTGTCAGCTGGCAATGGGGATTCAGGGTACTGTGTAATGAGTGGATGAACTGGGGAGGGTTGTTTGTGTTATTTCTTTATGCTCCTTCCCATGCCCCCGACCAGCCACTCCTTCAGGCCACGTAGGGACTACCTCAGCCACCACCAAACCATCCTCTCCATTGCCACCATCCCTGTTCCCCTCTGTACAGTGTCCCAGGCAGCCTGATGTATCTCTTAGAAGGGGGCCTCCCCTCCTGGGGCCCACAGGAGGGGAGACTTGGCATTCAATCTAGACTAGGCACATGGTGGGGGATCAGTTCAGAAGGCACTTGCCAGGGCTTTGTGTTTTGAGGAGACCTAGCAACTCTCATCCGGTCTGCCAAGTTGGTGAGTTTTCCCATTTTCTCCCTCCAACCTGTCTACCTCCCGTGTTGCGGCTGCACACACACGACATCCTGGGAAGATGCACCGCAGTGCGTGGTCACCCACGCTGCAAATGTTCCACCACTGTAGGCCACCAGGGGCCACTCTCGAAGCAGTGTAGGCTCACTCCCTACTCCCCGGGGGGAGAGTATCTGACTGATGCTCCTAGTCCTCCCTGCCAGGCTCTGTTCCTGCTGCTCGGGCACGGACGCGGGCACGAACCTGGATCGCCAGTGCGCCAAGTGATCCTCTGTCACTTGGCATCATAAAGACAGCTGAGGGTTTGTTTTTACAGCAGTTGGGGGGAACTAGACTACTACAGAGGGAATGGGATATGACAGTACACCAACATCTGGATGGCAATGGAGAGGGCAGTATGGGGACCACTAGACTACTACCAGGGCATAAAATCGGTATCAATCAATACATAGATATATTGGTCAGCGTGGGGGACAACTAGACTACCAGCACATAAAATAAGTAGTAATCTACACATCAGTATATTCAGCGGGGTCTGGGGGAATCACTAGCCTTCCAAGGCATGAACTCAGTATAACATCACACACCAAGATGGCGATTGGAGCATGGGGAGTGGGGGAACAGTAGCATGACAGGGACTGACAGCCCTTGCTGTCAGCCTGCTTCACAGGGCTGGAGGGCAGCCAGGGCTCCGTGCAATGCTTTCATGCATTTCTGCATGGGGCATTGTGCGGAGATGCTAACGAACACACAATAACATGCAAATGGCCCTTTGGTGTCTTGCATTCTGTACATACTCATTGGCATGCCAGTCGCCAAATATGGCTCACATGAGCAAATGGCTCTCTTGTTTGGGATGGGCTATCTTCCTTTTTTCCTGTAGTCATGTTCCTCCAGGGGTTTGCTTACTGCCATGCATAGTCTCTGTGTGTAATGCTAACACAGCTCCATGTTCAGATAGGCAGCATGCACAGGTCGTAGCACGCTACCTGTCTGAATATGACTCCCAGGCTGACTATGTGATATCATATACCACTAATAAGTGTGTGGCATAGATGGACAACTTTGAAAATGGGGCCCCATTTCTCAGAATCCGAATATCCTCATACCTCTTACACAGTAACAGTGAATGTGTAGTGTCTTCAGCTATACTACTGCCAAACTGACACTTTGGATTTATGCTTCTATTTTTCCTCGTACTGAACCTTCAGTATTTTACTTTCAAATGTTTGGAATCTATTGGCAGTGAATATATTGCTTTGCTCTGGATCCATTATTAAGGGAAGATATTATTTAATACTGGTGTATATGCTTGTTGACAAAATATAAAGGGCTGTAATGGGAGTTTTGAGTTACATTAAAAATTATTTGATTAGGGATGTCTCTTATTCTTGATTAATTTTTTTTATTTTTTTATGTATTTAGTTTTTTGTTGACCGGGTAAGTGCACTAGATAAATCCTGCCTATTTTCAGGCACGACCCGGGGGAAGGGATATAGATGAATGCCAACTGACCTTGAGCCAGATTAAGCTGTTGGTGGTATTTTTCGTGAATGAAGGAATTTGGCCATTGCACCGGGGAAATCCCCCTGTTCTTTTCGAGAAGTGCCATGGGATCTTTAACATCCACCTGAACTACTACCAGAACAGGCAGATGGGACCTCGGTTTAACGTCTCATCTGAAAAATGGCACCTCGGGAGTGCAGCACCCCCTTCCCATGCTGCACTACAGTGTCAGTACTGGGATATTAATCCAAGTGCCTGATGTGGGGATAGAACCCACAGCCTACTGATCTCCCGGCCTCAGAGGCGAGTGTGCTACCTGCTGAGCCACTGACACTATGCAAATGGTTATACAACAGGTGTAGTGAGAAATGCCACAGAATGAATTGATGTTTTTGGACTTTGTAAGATATCATGATATCCTGCATTTTTGGTGTATGTCACAATTGATATCGTATATCCCTGGATCTTATCGAGCTCTTGAAAAACAGGGACCACCTATGGCTCAAGGCTAGGGCCACCAGGAGACAGGCTGACTTTCAGTGTTATAAGCAGGCTAGAAACAAATGCACCAGGGATATTTGTACTGCTAAGAGTAATTTCTACAAGGATACTCTATCCCACTCCTGGAAAGATGGTCGTAACTTTTAGAACAACCTTAGTGAGATCACTGCAAAAGCCCCCAAGGCGCCCCCTGCTATGCCAACCATAAAGCAGAAAGAGAGTGCCAGCAGGGAAGTGGTGTTTTCCTTTATATTCTCATTCAGGCATCATTTAGATGACCTGTATTTTTGCATATTTGGTACATTTAATGTTCTATTCTTGTTGTTTATTTTGTAGGTATTTATTCTAATTTTGCCCTCATCAGTGTGGCAGGAGTAGAACATGGAACTTCAAATGCAGACCTATATTACCTAGTCATCATTTTGTCAAGTTCTCAATAGCCATGTCTTTGTCATACTTCATCATATATAGAAGTTGTACTGTACCTTCATTTTTGCATTTTTTTGTACACTTTATTTTGGCAGGTCTCTGCAATTCTCGGCCACCCTACCAGACTTAGGGTCGTTTGGAAACTTGCCTACATCATGTGCATCCTGGTGGATTTCCTGAACTGGCCCAGAGGCTTCATCGAGCAGGGACCCCTGTAATTTTCCTCCATTTTCCTCCCTTCCTAGCCCCGGAGCCCCGGAAGCATTGACTACGTGTGGGTGGAGGCCCACACGAGCACCGCAGTTCCAGTCAACAGCTCCTTCCATCATCTCCATGGCCTTTCGCCCTGGGCTCTCAGAAGCGGCACTACCACCCAGTCTCCACTGGGGGGAAGCCAAGCTCTGAGAGTCCCATCTGTCCCTCCCTGAGGAGGAGGCCTTGCCAGTCAGCAGCCACTCGCAGTCCTCTCCCTTCCCCCTGACGATCTGAGCCTGTTCCTGAACCTGGGTTGCCGGCGTGGTGCAAGGTGTGGTGTCCAGCACCTCAACCCTCAGCACCACCGGGCTGGCCTCATTTTTACATTTAACACACAAAATATTCCTTTCACTGTATTACTTCCATAATTTTGATCAAATCTTTTTAATGCAAGCTGTATTTATTTTAGTTTGTTAGCTGTCTGTGGATATGTTTGCACCACTTCTTGTTATTTTCTATAGTTAGTCCTAAATAGTTGCCTTCTTTGACTATATCTAGTTTTTTTCCTTGTTTAAATACCACTACAGTTTATTTACAGATGAACCTATTGACACTAACTTCATTTTCTCCAGGTCATTTTGGTTCACTATGAAACCTTCCAATATATTTAATTTCTTTGTAGGCCTACTGAGGAAAGCGAGATCTGATGCATGGTTTATGTAAGCAGTACTACATGACAGGGTGGCTGGTGTTGGGATGTAACCTTCTGCCCAGGGGTGTAGTAAAGCTGTCCGCCACAGGCAGAGGGCCTTATAGGCCCTGGAAGGGTAGGTATAGACAATACCACCCACCTTAAAGTATATTACTGCTCTTAGAAAATGGGTTGTTGGTCGGATTCTAAATAAACTGTATTAAAGGATACCTAAACAACATTTTGGCAACAAACTATTCAAAAATCTGACTCCATAGGTGAATAAAGGAAAGGCTGCTGTATTTATTAATGCTAACACTACATTTATATAATTTACCTAAATGTGGTTCCAGAGCATTTGAAAATTGTAAAATCTGCCTTCCAATTTCAAAAAAACTGTCTTATCTGCTTCCTAAAATGGCCGCCAAATGTGTTATGTGATGACATCATTGGAGCCAAAGTCAGGGAGATATATGGCTCTCTATAGTGCTAACTAGTTCTTTTTTCCCTTTGTATGGAATTGTTTCACCCAAATGGTCAAACCATGTGTATTATTTTGTATAATGCACGTTCACGTTGGGCTATGGTTCTGTTCATTTTGTTTACTTTAACATGTTGAAAATGTGTTTTAATCCAATCGACTTTCTGTGTGGCAAATCACAGTGCAGTACAAATCTTGAATAACCTGGTGGTCTAGTGGTTATGGTGGATCCAGGATGCTACAATGGGGGTACTGGGGTGGTGTACATGCTTAATATGCACTTTATAACATTTTTGTTAGACCTTTATATTTTCTCCTATTATTCTTTTCTAGTACGTTTTTGACAGAACCTACAAATGTAATCCATAGTTTGAATGTAAACATTTGTACAATCAATAAATCAGACTTCTTCAACAAAGTGAAATGCAGCAGCAGCTACAAGCAAGTACGTTACTATGTGGGGGGGGGGGTGCAGCCACACCCTTCACCACCCCCTAGAGCCACCACTTTTTTGTAGCAAAGTTCTTGTGCAGTCCAATGTTAGAGTTCATACTTTATTGAAACTCAGATATATACTTGTCTTGTTCTCTTTTTCTGTGGGAAATAATAATAATAATAAGAACCAGCATTTATATCTATATATATTTTCATACACACTGTATCCCAAAGTGCTTTGTAAGAAATACTAGACTGGTAGTGAAGTGACTGAATATGTAGAGGCAGCCATTTCATACATTAATATCCACACACAGCCTTGGACAATTGCATGAACTGGTTTTATGGGAAGGGGAACGTTGGCCAGGACAATGGGGTCAGGTAGTGATCAAGGTGCTGGAAGCCTCACATCTTATTTCTCACAGTAATCTGCTCATATTTCTCTCCTACTGTCTTCCCCTTCCCTGAATATAGCAGTACCTTGCAAGAGTGGCCTTCTCAGTCCCCCTCTAGTATTCATTCTTCACTATTCCTCCTCACACCGAAAACTGGTGAGCTGATCACTCTCCTGCATCGTGAATGCAAGTAGCACAGCCCCGGTTTTATTTTGGCATATCAAATATAAACATATATTTCCAGTAAGTCAGGCTCATAGCAGCAGGGAACAAGAAGAATGATGAGCTTTCCTATCCTTAAAAGATCTAGGCTACCTTTGATTAGGCACTATTAAATGGTGGGTGTGCACATCATTATGCACGTCATTTAATGGTGCCTAATCATAGGTGGCTTAGATCTTATATGGGTAGGAAAGCCTATTTTTCCACTTGTGCCATGCTGCTATCAGCCTGGCTACCAGAAGATCATGTTTATTATTAATATGTAAATATAACACGGGAGACTGTACTAACCACATTCATGATGCAGAAGAGTAGTGAACTCAACAATTTTTGGTGTGGGGAGCATGTGAGAAGAATGAAGTGCCAGAGGGGGACCGAAGAGGCCATTCCAGCAGGGTACAGCTATATTCAGGTTAGTTGAAGACATGAAGGACTATGCTGAGCAGATCACTGTGAGATCTGAAATGTGGGGCTGCCAGCATCATGATCACTTCCTGACTGTGGATGAAAGTAGCCAGCGATGACAAGTACTCAGAGTGGCAGGGCTGCACCTAAACTGTTACTTGAATTCAGTGTAGGGAGATTACCCTTGGGGTGGGGGGGGGTGACGTTTGTTAGGACAGTATTGAGGGGAGTTGTGCATAGCTCATTCAAGATTTGGAAGGGTGGTAACCAGCCAACTTGCACTGTGGAGTAGAGCACAGAATAGTACTGGAGAAGAATTGCTGGGAACTGTACTGCATGGTTCTGCAGATCACAGGTAAAGGAGTAGACTAACTCTTGAAGTCAGATGGATTTGCTCAAGGTATTAGTATGCCTCTCTTGCTAATAATAATGTTATCCATTGTAAGTGCTGCCCTTATGAGGGCATGAACAGCAGTTTTTCTGGTGGGTCATGATACTCATTGCTTGGCCCTCCAGGAAGACCTAGTTGTAGGTTAACATACTAACATACTAAAATGCCAGCAGAATAGGCCTAATGGTCTTTCGTGTCTGCTCGTTTGGTCAGCCCCCACCCTGGGTGCTGACCTTGCTGCCCCCCCTCGCCTTCTCTGGCTTCTCCCTTCCCAGTTCCAGATATTCTCATTGCACTGGATTTTGCTTCCACAATCCTTCCCCTGTACCTGTCCCACCCCCTCTTGAACCCCTCCACCGTCTCTGCCTCCACCAGCCCCCTAGGCAGCGCATTCCATGGCTCCACCACCCTCTCAGTGAAGTAGCACCTCCTCCTTTCTCCCCTGAATCTTCCCCCCTCCAGCTTCCACCCATGCCCTCTAGTGGCCCCATCCTCCTTCCTTCGAAGCACCCTGACTGCTCCTCCCCTAATTACCCCCTTCATGTACCTGAAGACCTCTATCATGTCCCCCCGGTCCCTTCTCTCTTCCAATGTGTACATATTTAGCTCTTCGAGCCTCTCCTCATAGGTCCTGTCCTAGGTTAATAAGGTGGGAAAAAAAAACACAACAGGAAACTGTACATACTGTCTTCACTGTGCAGAAGGGTAGCAATCCACTCAGTGTTTACTGTGGGAGCAGAAGTCAAACACTGAGAGAGTGGACTGGAGAGTGATTTGGGAGGCATTTTTTAACAGTGCCAGCTTATGATGTGTATCAGTATAGGTGTGTACAACTCTCTGAGGTACAAGATTACAATCTGAGGTGTGATAATTCTCTTCATGAGACCGCAAGCTCATATGCGCCCCAGGCAGTACTAAGGGCAGGGTAGGGATGGTGGGGTGTTCAACAGAAGGCAGGCTAGGTGCAGGGGGTTCACATGGAAAAAGACAGCCTTATCTGTGGATTAACAAGAGAGCATGAGCTTTGAAACTGAACAAAACCAGTACTTTGCTGTGTGACCCTGAGCTAGACACTAAACTTCCTTGTGCTCCCAGGCCACACCTGTAAACAAACTTTTAGCTGAGTGTGTCTCTCCTGGTTAACAAAAAACAAAATTAGGTGCATCATATAACCATTAGATCATCAGGTATTTGAAGGGTTGCACTGGAATGCAGTTGACCAAAGAAAAAGTCAGCTGGATTGCAAAACATTTCTGCAAGTTAAAGTAAAAATCATAGCCTAACGTGTACTGATCAAAATAATCCATGAGGAAATACATGGTGCTGATCATTCTGGTACAACAATTCAAAATAAAGAGGAAAAGAAGAACTAGTTAGCACTATAGAAATATATGTGGATCTCTGGCTCTGGCTTTTATGGTGTCATCATGGCTCATCACTTAACACACTTGGCAGACATCTTAGGGAGAAACCAAGGCTGTTTTTTTGAAAGTGAAAGCCTGATGTTTACATTTTTCAAAAGCTATGAAACTGCATTTATGTTATTTACATAAATGCAGTTTTAGCATAAATGTAAACAGCAGCGTTTACCTCGCAGTGAAGCCAGATTTTGGAGTTTGCAGTTTTAAAAAACTGCTTGTTTAGGTAACCTTTAAAAATAAAAAAAAATGTAGAAAGTAAATATAAATGAATAAAACTAAATTTCCATAAAGTAGTCCCTTTGCTGCTGTGAAACAGTCCCTTCATTGCCGGAATTGGCAGTAGAGGACACTGTTGAGTTTCACGGTCTGAAGGGGAAAAATTCTGAAACAGCAGTATATGCATGACTGGTGGACAACTGAACCTGGGGCCTGAGACTGCAAAATAAGAGGTGGAAAACAAAAGGATCTCCTGCACTCCAGGACACCAAAATGTGAGGTGGAGCAGGCACATTGATGGGCCCAAATCCAAGACTGGGCGAAAAGCCATGGCACTTCTTGATTAAGTACCTGAGATGTATGGACAAGGCAAAAAATGCTCAGCGCCACTAAGATCCAGGGCTCGAACCCACTTGACAGGGGCAAGGTCTTGATTTTTCAGGACATCAACAGTAACATGCAAAACTGAAGACAAGTTTAATGGTGTGATAACCACAATACATCACAGGGGCTGGGAGTTTGCTCAACTGTACCCCTCCCAACTGCATGTCTGTAGACTTGGTAGGCCACCAAGGTACTTCAGAATCTACTGAAGCAAAGAGTTTTGGCAAAGCTGAAGACACTGCCACAGAGTGTAGAAGTGACCTCCATAGCACAGCATTGACACACTGAAGGATCAGACGTACACTTTCTTACTAACTGCCCCAGCACTCTAGTATTGTACTTGGAAACTTTGAGGCCTCCAGCCACGTAATCCCACAGCACCAGATAACCCTCTTCATGCACAACCACCTGACTGCACCAGAGATGTCTTGCATTACAATTTGAGTGGTCTGCTCAGCACTAAGACATCACTTGCAGCTGAGCAGGCTTAATAGGATGGAAGAAACAACTCCAGACAGACTTACAACCAATATCAGACTCTTGTTGACAATATATGTGAGAGACGAGAGGTTGGTGCTCAGCCAGGGGAGGGGGAGAAGGGGCTGTATATTGTAGTAACATGAACTAACCCCGTGGCCTCATGAAACATGAATTTTTCACTGCAAGTTAGTTTGCAACTACTGTATGAGAAATCCATAAATGGGATACAGGCTGGTACTAACTGACAGCTAAAGAGGAGGTTCTGATAATGGGAGACTTCAACATGCCAGATACAGATTGGTCAATACCAGCAGGAACATCTGCCAGAACTAGACACATAGTGGATTCTCTGCGGGGGGAGGGCCTCAAACAACTGGTACAACAACCCACAAGAGACAGGGCTATCCTAGATCTAGTACTGACTAATAGGGAAAGGATCACAGATCTCCAGGTAGAAGGTTACCTTGGTGCCAGTGATCATAACATGGTATGGTTCAATTTGGCCACTAGAACTAAATCATCCCATTCCAAGGCAAACATATGGGACTTCAGAGGAGCTGACTTTGATAAGATGGCCAACAGAGTTAAGCTAGCCCTGTCAAAAAGAAGTACAGGTGAGTGGTACAGGCAAAGTTGGAAAGCGTTAAAGATGCAACACTTGAAGCAACATCCCATTGTGTTCGTGAGAAAAGGAAGTACAAAAGAACAAGGAAACCACTTTGGTTCTCAAACACAGTAGCAGAAAAGGTCACAGCCAAAAGGCTGGCCTTCAGGAAATATAAGGGAACACAGCAGGATTAAGATAGGGAGGCTTACCAAACTTTCCTAAGGAAAGCAGAGAAGGCAGTAAGGCAGGCAAAGGCCCAAACCGAGGAAACACTAGCACAAACAGTAGAAGAAGGTGACAAGACTTTCTATAGATACATTAGTGAAAGGAGAAAGTCCAGAGGGGTACTGCTAAGATCAAAAGGATAAGGAGGAGTGTGAGGAGGAAGACCATGTAAAAGCATCTATCCCAAATAGATACTTCTGCTCAGTATTTACTGAAGAGAAGGTAGAGCAGGGCCCACAGCTCTGCACCGTGGACACGGGGAGGAGGTGTGCACTAGTCCCTTCACAAAAGAAAGGGTCCTACAACAGCTCAATAAGTTCAGGGTGCACAAGGCAATGGGACCTGAAGGCATACATCCCAGGGTACTAAAGGAACTAAGGGTGGAACTAGCAGAGCCATTATCAGAACTGCTTAGTTAGTCTCTGAGCACAGGAGAGGTCCCAGAAGACTGGAGAAGGGCTCATGCAATCCTGCTCCACAAGAGTGGTAGCAGGGAGGAGGCAGGGAACTACAGACCAGTCAGTCTTACCTCAGTAGTGGGCAAGATTATGGAGTCACTCCTTAAGGAAAGAAGAGTGGAACACCTGGAATCCATAGGAGCTCAGGATCCAAGACAGCATGCATTTACAAAAGGAAGGTCCTATCAAACTAATCTCATAGATTTCTTTGACTGGGTAAGCAGAGTGGTAGACCAAGGGGGAGCAGTTGATGTTGCCTACCTTGACTTCAGCAAAGTTTTCGATACTATTCCACATAGAAGATTGATTAATAAGCTGGGTAGGCGTGGGTGGGTCAGACGTTGGTTAACTGGGTGGCAAACTGGTTGATGGGCAGAAAACAGAGAGTGGTGGTAAACGGTATACAGTCAGAAGAGATGCAGGTCACAAGTGGGGTACCTCAGGGATCAGTCCTGGAGCCAGTCCTCTTCAATATCTTCATCAATGACATTGTAGATGGACTGGAGGGTAAGGTTTGTCTGTTTGCAGATGACGACAAGATCTGCAACAGAGTAGATGATCCAGATGGGGTGGGCAGAATGAGAAGAGAACTGGATAAACTAGCAAAATGGTCAGAAGAGTGGCAACTGGGGTTTAACGCAAAGAAGTACAAGATCATACACATAGGGAAGAGAAACCCTGAAGCTACCTATAGGCTGGGAGGGGAGTTGCTGGCAGTCACAAGGGAAGAAAGAGACTTTGGCGTCATCATCACAGATGACCTGAAATCATCCAAGCAGACCTCTAAGGCAGTAGGTAAGGCTAGGGGGATATTGGGGTGTATTAGTAGGGGTATCACAAGTCGGAAGAAGGAGGTAATAATCATGGCCCCGAGTTTTCTGCAATTCCACGGCTGCGGCCAACCGTGGAATTAACCGCAGAAGTTGTGGCTGACCGCGGAAGTTGCAGCCGACTGCAGAAGTTGTGGTCACCGAGGAAGTAACAGCCAATTGCTGAGATTTAAAATTCAGAAATTGGTCCCAGCACTCGCCTGAAGTTTCCCTCAATCTCCTCGGAAATCAGATTGATTGCTCGGAGTGGGGAAGTTTGTTAGTTGAACAGCTGTAGGAGGATCAGACCAGGATGTACAGCCAGACCCCAACCCATATCAATAGCTCATTCGCTTCTCCGGCAACAGACCATAGTTCTGAGTCTGTTTCTTTTTAATCTTTGTGGAAATCAGCACAGAACTTGGGCTTTGCTGCGCTGAGACCCACTTGGATCAGGAAATTTAAAATTCAGAACTCCCTGTGGGCCGCCGCAGGGGGGAAACCTAATGTTGGGTACTGGTATGGCTGCGGAAGGGGGGGTGGCTGGATAACGGGGTCTATCAATGGTTACAGCACTCACCTGAAGGGTTATACCAGCAGAAGGATCATACCAGGATGTACAGTAAGACCCCAGGACACTTCATTGATTAACAAATGTGCTGCCTTTTTTTTGGGTGGGGGGAGCTATTCAACACGGATCGCAGTTGTCAGTAGAACAGCTGAGATGCTAAAAAAGGAAAATAAAGTGTCATCAGTTAATGGTGCAGAAGGCTTGCTTCAGAATAACTGTTGTCGAACTAGTCAGGCTGGAAAAAATATTGCTTCCTTCATAAATTCTGTTTCTGTGTGCACCGTCATTTCATTCAGTGTACATACATACCTCGAGCACAACAGGATTTACTGAACTAACCCATTATGAATTGACAGTGCACACAGAAACCGACTTTATGAATGTAAGCAATGTTATTTTCCAACCTGAGCAGTCTGACAGTAACAATTATGAAGGAAGTCTTCTGAACCAATAACTGATGATGATTTCTTTTTTTTTTTTGGCACCTCAACTGTTCCATTGACAACCGCGACTCGAGCTGAATAGCCCCCCTCCAAAACACCAGATATTAAAAAAATAAATAAAAGAAAAGCTGGCCTCTCTTTCATTCCAGTATTATATTTACTGGCCGTCAATGCCAAAAGCTAGCTTAAGGTATTAAAACTTGCACTATAAACCCGCACTACTGTCTAAACATCTGCCCTGTTAGACTTTTGGCTTTGAAGGGTGGTATATTTATTTATTTATTTAGCTTTTGGTGACTGGGTAAGTACACTAGACAAGTAATATGCCTATTTTCAGGAATGACCCGGGAGATTACAACAATGGGGTACAGAGAGGTACAGAAAAACACACAGTACATCATTACAGTACAACAACGTGAGAATTCATTGGGAAGCATCATCAAAGAGAAAACAGGTCATATAAAACAGCAGCATGGGAATGTCTAAATACAGTTATTTTTGTTTAATTTTCAGAACACGTGCCCTGTATGGTTTTAAAAAAACTTAGATCAATGACAAAGCAGTTGACTATCAGGATAATGCAGGCAAGATGGTTGCGGTGCTGCTCCACTCCCTGCTGCTCCGCATTCAGCAGCGTTTGGAAAACCAAAGTTTAAAGTGTTTTATTTCTTATTGCCTAAATTAGCTGAATGAAACTTATATTATTTTTGCCCTTTGTACTTAATTGTTCACTTTTCTAGTATTGGGAGCTATTGCTTTTTTGTGCATTTGCTACCTGAAGCTTCAGTCTTATTGAGCCTCAAAAAGATGGCTGCAGTGTTGCTCCGTACCCAGCCGCCCCATGCTCTGCTCTCCGTTCTGTATTTTTAGGCTTTCATTTTAAATCTGCTGAATGAAGTCTGTGGTAATTTGGTTTAAGGTTGATAAAAAATGAGTTTTCTACCATAAGTTAAAATGGAACAGAGCAGCTAAGCGGTTAAGTTTCACCCGGAGTTGTTTTGGTGTAAACACTGGATTAACGCGAAGGAGGCAGGACACATGGAGAATCAAGAAGAACAGAGAACTCCATGCTGATATGCTAGTTTTTCTCTCTAATAAAAGGTGCTTATGTGAGCTAAAGGAGAACAGCAAGCTTTAGCAGGCAAGGACTCCTGGGCATCTTAACCACCAGGCTCAAGAAAAGGGAGTCAAGATTATGTGCCTCCAATATTCTCTATAAACCTCACAAGAGATGTTATTTATAGCGATACATAAATGGAGGCCAGTGAGATGGTAATTTTCCCTATGAGGTACTTTTGTTTTCCAGTGTATTTTAAGAACTAGAAGAAACAGTATGTACACTTTTGTGCCAACTCAATGGTTACCTTCTTGGTTCTGGAAATTTTACCAAACGTGGCATTTGTAGATAGTGAATTTTGTTTCTGGCCATGCATTGTATTTGAGGTCTGACTATTTTTTTTTGTTTTAGCAATGTTTCACCATCAAATCAGCTGTTCTAAACTGCTTTCTTGAGATGCAGATCTGCAGGGCAAGGTGAAGCAGATCATTGCTGTAATTGTTTTTTGTAAATGTAAAATAAAGTAGTTAAACATGTCAGGATGGCACTTAATGACACACATTCTTGTGGTAACATGTTGCTGCCGGTCATAAATTAATTTTATTTTACACAAGAATTGATTGCTGTGTAAATTCATGGTTTCTTCAGCTAAATAGAATAAAATGATCTGAGGGAAGGTGGACAACCCCATTAAAGACATTATCAAGAAATTAGAGCTGGACTTGAACACAAAAATCACACCTAAGTTATGGGTGGCAGCAACGCAGAACCTACAGCCCTGCTGTCTAAAGTAACAAGCTGTGACTGGTCCAACTAAACATCCTCTACTGAGTTTATACATAGCCGGTTTTGGGCACCAGTGAACCCTGCGGCTGCTGGGAGGCCCCCTGGTAATGAGCCCCCCCCAGCCAGATCCAGAGTACCACTTTAATTTCTTGTTAATTATTATTATTATTATTCATGTTGAAAGTAAAACAGCACTAAAGGGCATCACTAGGCTATGTGGAGCCTTTTCTTGTGGTGTCATAACATCATGAAATTACGCAGTAAGGTATGCCCCATCCAATCAGAGGCTGATGAACAGAAATTGATTGGATGGACAGTGGGGCCCCAAAGACTAACCTTGATACCACCCCCTAAAAATGTAACTGGTTGTATTGAAAATAAAATGATGTTTGAAGCGACTGCTCGTCTGACTCCTACATACAAGGTTTGTTTTTCTTTCTCTTTATGTTTTTGAAGTTGCTCTTAAGTTATAAATAAAAGGTTGATCCTAAACTACATAAGTTAAATTAAGAAGGGCCTATATACATGTATATTTCTTCTCTCTTCTTAGCGGATTATGCTCACTGCATGTGGTGGTTGGATGGGGGAAGTGTTTGTTATCAGTTTTCATAACTTTAATGCCATAGGTACAGAAATCTTCCTGTTGTACTGCCTATCCAGAAAAGTTACACAAGTAACAGAACTAAGGCTTAACATGTTTAATTATCCCTAGTTCTCCATTACGGAGGGGAATATGCTTGACACTGCTCAGGACAGCATATACATGCTGCTCGTGGACTCTAATTAACAGCACTAATGGTATAACAAATGATTATAAATCGTAATAACCCTCCGAAGATGTATCTTACTAGTGAAGATGGTGTACTTCGAAGTATTAAGAGGAGTGGTAACCTCAAGTGTGGGACTGAATATAGAGTATATCTTTTACTATGAAGCTTTAACTGTATGTGTGTTATTAAATTCAATAAACATAAAGTTAAAAAAAAAGAAAAAATGTGCATTTTGGACAAAATAAAAGATGATATAGGGAAGGGTAGGGTAGTGAAGAGGAAGTAAGTTTGAGTTGAGGAAGGGCCCCATGACTTGTCTCACTGGGAGCCCCCAAAACTCTAAAGCCAGCTCATAACCCCATCCAAACTACAGTTTATATGCCAAGATAAGTCACTGCTATGCCTTATGTGTGGGATAGAAGTAGACTCCTTTTTTTTCACGTGACCTTAATGTGTCAAAGAATTTTCCTCTTCTAGCATGGTATTCATAGTGTTATTCAAATGGTGTCATGGGATAAACTGCCCAAATCCCCTGGAGCTACTTTTTTTGTGTGGATGTAGATAGATATAAAGTGATGGAAGGGTTCGGCCTCCTGTCCATTGCAATGATTAATGCCAGGAAAACCACTGCCCAGTAATGGATGGCCTCTGACCTACCTAGCATCTAGGAAAGGACCAATAATATGCTGCTTTGTTTAAAATTAGAAAGGACACAGCTATTGGCCAATGGGATGGAAGTCCAATTCTCCAACATGTGGGGCCACTATCTGCCTCACTGAAAAATAAAATATTCCCAATACAGAGGTATGACTTACTGTTTATTATACAATGGGTATGAAATGAACCACAAAATCCTGCAATCTGACTGGCTGACTGGCACCTTTTCAGCATTAGAAATCCTCCAGTATACCAACTGGAAATGTACCAGTCAGCCCCTTAACCAAGATCAGTATGACCCCCGAAAATACTGCAAAAAAGCTGCCAACTTAGATCATCGCTAAATGGACAACTCGGGACCCCCTGCAACACTCAAATTAAACAAAGCAATTTAATTAGTCACAATACCAGTTCAGGCCAAAACAATGTTTTCTAACCCTTCCACCATAACTGCTTCTATCCAACTCACCTCTGTGAAACATTTTTTTTTTCAGTGGCACTCGACTCCATCCACACATTCACAATAACGGCTTCTGAAATTGCTCGCTCCTTCTACCTTAACGGCGCTGCTGCTTAGCTATTGAAGCACCGAGGGATTGCTAGAGAGAGAGGGAGAGGGATTGGGACAGACAAGAGCTGGGGGGGGGGGTGCTGCAAGCAGAGAGGAGTCTCCAAGTGGCTCCCATTACTATGGGCAGGAAGGGCTCTCCAAGCAGCTCACGTTAGTACCGGAAGGACCAGCAAGACAACCAGAGAGGGAGTGTGTGACACTGAAGTTAGGTGGCGATGTAGGTGGGAGCAAGTGGGCTAGCACAGAGGAAAAACGAGCAGCATTTTTTTTGTATTTTTTTCTCTCTACAAGCACGAAAGTTAGACAGAGCCCCCATCCACAAAAATTGTTTTTTTTTTCCTTACATCTGGATTGCCTCAGTCTCCCTGCCCACTCTTGGCTGACACTAGCTAAACAGAACTCTGGATCCAGAGCGGACTATTTAACCTAGTGAGGAAGGATATTTTAATAAAAATCTATAAACATACATATACATTTAAATTTCTCTTTATGTCTTGTAAAACAAATAAAGCTAAACATTGTATAATAGCGATATACCACTCCAGAGTGTGGGTATATGGGTGAATTTACCACTTCTGGTGTGGTTAGGTCACTCGGCCTATGGCCTTGTGACTGAACCACACCAGGCATGGTAAATCCACCCATATACTCACACTCTCATGGTATATTGCTTAAATAACACTGTGGATATAAATTGTATCTTACGGTAGGCCATCTCCAGTTTTTCTTTAATAAATTGTCTTTTATTTAAAGCAAATGAATGGCCAATTGTATAATACAGTGTTACTGATGGCTGATGTGAGGTCATTAATTTGTACATTGGTTTGGGGTTGTGTATCTGTACTATGTTTAACTTTGTTGTTATGTTGAACACTTCCATAAACTTTGTTAATAAAAAAAATGGGTGTCACCTGCCATTTGCAGACTGATATTTTATATGGTGGTAACATATATATATATATATTTTTTTTTACTTGTTCCTAGCCTTGACCCCGGGGATATCTCCTCTACATTCCCTGGTATTCAGTTTGGTTCCACCAAATCAGGATCCCGGTGTCATGGTGCTTGACACCAGGGAGTTTTTCATGTTTTTTCTCCCTTTTTTGTGTCGTCCCAACCCCTAGAGGGTGACGGCATGAAGGACAAGTTGTCCAGACTGACGACATGCTGACGCACGTCATCACTGAGTGCCTAACAGCGGCCTCCCATCCCCTGACTTGTGAGAGCCGTTTGCCCTGCCGCCCGTGCTTCCACCAGTGGTAGGACAATGGGCTAGCACAGCCTGAAGTGTCCCTCCCTCCCCCCCGGAGGAGGCGAGCATCTGTTGGGATGCTCTATCCTCCTGGCTGACCCCCATTGACCCGGGCTCATTCCCAAACCTGGGTCACTGCGGTGGCGTGAGGTGCGGAATCCAGTGCCTCATCTCTCAGAACCACCAGGCCGGTGTGTGGTGACATATTTGTGACAGTGCTTGCCAAGGAAATATTATTTCATACATTTATCTCAGAAGTGGTTTACCCTAATAATTATTAGAAAAACCAAAACGAACAGTTCCTCTCTCTCCCAGCCCCACCAGTTCCATTCTTTTAAACAGAAGTTCCACTGTTTACTTTTTCTCTCTAAGCAGGACAGGTTCAGTTCCTGCAGAGTTCAGCACCTGCCAGTCTCAGAGTGAATAAACAGGAACATCAGGGTCTGCTTGCATCCATTACCATCCAAGTGTATGTGTGCTTTCTTGACAGGTGTAAGCAAAAATACACTTTGTTGATAACCTTCCCTCCCTCAAAAAACACAAAGCCTAGAAAGAGCAATAAATGACCATACCCTTTGCCATATAAGTGTGGCAATACCCCTGCTTATGCACCCCAGCATCCCACTAGCCCTAACGACTGTCTTGTCTCACTGCTTGACCATCTTTAGGTCATTCAGTGTGATTACCCCAGGTCTGTTTCCTGCGTGGTCTTTGTCAGTGTCATTCTGTCCATTTTGTACTTGGTTCCCTGGTTTATATGACCCAAGTGCATTATTTTGCACTTTTTTGCATTAAAATCCATCTGCCATACCCTTGACTACTCTTTCAGTCTTTTTAGATAGATCCCTGACCATCCTTTCCACCCCACCTGGAGTGGCCACTCTATTGCAGATCTTGGTGCCATCTGCAAAGAGACAGATCTTCCTGTCTGGTTCCTCCGCTATGTCACTTATAAATAAATTGAAGAAGACCAGTCCCAGCACTGATCCCGTACCCCACTGGTCACCCTCCTTTCCTCAGATGCCTTATGATCTTTGACTCATTTCCATATTTTGAAATCACTCATACTAACATACTAACATACTATTTGCCAGCAGATTAGGCCTTACGGTCTATCGAGTCTGCTCGAACCTAGATCCTTAGTTGGATGCCGAGACCCTCCCATCCCTTGATCTCCAGAAACCCCTATCATCCATCCCCACCCCCCCAGGACAGGCCATCATCTGATACATCCACTTTCTGTGTCTGTCCCACCCTCTCTTGAAGCCCTCCACTGTGGATCTCTGAACCAGCTCACCAGGCAGTGCATTCCAAGGGTCCACAACCCTCTCAGTGAAAAACCTCCTCCTCTTTTCCCCCCTCACCCTTCCACCTTCCAACTTCAAACCATGCCCTCTGGTGATACCTCCCTGCTTTAGTCTAAAGATCCCCTCCATGTTTACCCTATTTATTCCCTTGAGGTACTTGAAGACCTCAATCATGTCCCCTGTCTCTCCTCCTCCAATGAAACAGGCAGAGCTCCTCAAGTCTGTCCTCATAAGTTAAATCCCTAGCCCTCGTATCATCTTTGTTGCCTCCTCTGTTCCTCTCCAGGAGCTGTATGTCCCTCTTCAAGTGTGGTCTCCAGTACTGTACACAGTACACAAGGTGTGGTCTGACCAGTCCATTGTACAGCAGAATCACTTCCTGCTCCTAGAGGTGATCCCCTCCACGATGCATCCCAACATCCTGTTTGCCTTGTTAGCTGCTCTCCTGCACTGCTCAGAGTTATTCATACATGTATCCACCATGACCTCTAGGTCTTTTTCCCCATTGAGGCCTCCAGCCTCCCTCCCAGGGTGTACCTGTATTTAGGGAGCTCCACCAAGATGCAACACCTTGCACTTGGTGATATTGAAATTTAATTTCCATGTGTGAGCCCAGCTTTCCAGGGTGTCCAGGTCCCCTTGCAGGGCCACCCTCCCCTCTTCTCCCTCAACTACTGCTCCCATCTTGGAGTCATCCGTGAAGAGACTCATTTCACACCCTATACCCTCCCTGATGTCCGATATGTTTGCATTAAACAGGATCGGACCCAGGACCGAGCCCTGTGGTACCCCATTACCAACCTCTCTAGGGTTCGAGAGCTCCCCACAGACCACTACTCTCTGAATGCGTCCAGCTAGCCAGTTTTCAATCCATCTGACCATCAAAGGGCCTACTCCTAACCCCATC
Organism: Neoceratodus forsteri; assembly: GCA_016271365.2. Lineage (NCBI taxonomy): Eukaryota > Metazoa > Chordata > Ceratodontiformes > Ceratodontidae > Neoceratodus > Neoceratodus forsteri. The sequence goes on along the minus strand of JADMNL010000039.1, from coordinate 18,257,184 downwards.
AGTTTCTCCACCAGACCATTGTGGGGACAGAGTCAAACGCCTTGCTGAAGTCCAAGAATACATCATCCACAGGCTTACCCCTGTCCAGTTCTGATGTTACCCATTCATAGAACTCCACAAGGTTGGTTTGACATGATCTACCTGGCACAAACCCATGTTGCCGACTGTCCAGACCTCCCACCTCCTCCAAGTACACCCCCAACCGTTCCTTTAGTATACTCTCCATTAATTTTCCCACCACCGAGGTCAAACTGATGGGTCTATAGTTACCTGGTACTTCCCTCGACCCCCCTTTATGGATTGGTACCACATGTGCCTCTTGCCAATCCCTAGGTACCCTCCCTGTCTCAAGTGACCTGCTGAAAAGCTCCGCCAGGGGTGCAGCCAGTATGTCCCCAATTCCCATAGTACTCCGGATGAATGCCATCCGCCCAGGAGATTTGTTTTTCTTTAGGCCTTGAGGGCTAACCACACCTTTTGGTGGAGATAGCATCATCCGTCCCCCCCTTACTGGTCTTTTTATCCTTATCCAGATGTGACACCCTGGGTACCTTTCCCTCCCTCTTGCTCCATTTCTGTTGCTCCCTGATCCCACTTCTTTCTGCTTCTATCCCTTCATGCCTTGCTTTGTAGATATCCCATCCCCCTCCCTAGTGAACACAGAGGCAAAGTACTCGTTAAATACCTCTGCCTGGTCCCTCGCCTCTTCCACCCACCCTCCTTCTGATCTTAATCTGCTGAGATGGCCCTTAGTTTTTCTCCGCTCCCCAATGTACCGGAAGAACCCCTTTTCCCCTCCATGTATCCCCTGTGTGAGCCGCTGCTCTTTACTGGACTTTGCTCCCCTCACCATACGGGTGACTTTTCTAGATGCAAGCTGGTACATTTCCTTATCCCTATCCCCTCTTGTTGTTTTATATTTTTTGTAGGCCTCCTTCTTTTCTTTGACTGCTACCTGTACCTCACTGGACCACCAGCATGGTTTATGTGACCTTGCTCCCTTACGCTTCAACTTAGCGCAGATCCTGACTGCCTCATGAAGTCCCCTGCTTATGACCTCCCATCTCCTTTTCACACTTGTCGCTTGAGGTAATCCCTTCAAGTGATCCTTGAGAATATTTCCCATGCCCATAAAGTCTGCCCCCCTGAAGTCCACTGCCAGTGTCCTAGATCTCACCCTCACTCCCCCCATGCTTATTTGAAACCAGACAGTATTGTGGTCACTCCCTGTCAGGGGGTCCTGTACAACTATGTCCCTTACCAGATCCCCATCTGCCAGAACCACATCCAGGACATGCCCCTCCCTTGTGGGCTCCATCACATGCTGTGTTAAGAACACATCCTGGAAGCCATCCAGCAGCCTCTGCTCCTTGGCCACCTTAGAGGACATGGTTCCCCAGTTTGTACCTGGCATATTAAGGTCTCCCATCAACACCACTCCTTCCCCTTTTGGACCACACTGGGCAATGATGTTGTCCAGCAAACCATCCTCTAGAACATCACTCATCCCGGGGGGCCTATATGCTACTCCCAGCTTGATCATATCTCCTGCTGGGGATCGTAAGGCTGTTCACTTGAGAGGCACAGTCTCCCCTCACTAAGATGTTATTCCTGTAAGGCTCAGTTATTTCTGACAAGATGGCCATCTAGGACTTGGCCCTTGCCTTCTAGGTTTTGCTTCCTCAGCCATCAGCTCTTCTGCATGTACAGTGTCTGATAAACCTCTCTGTCTGTCTGTCTGTCTGTCTTCTATTTCTCTGTCTCTCTAATCTCTGCTCAGTGCACTATTCTTGGAAGCTGTCAAAGGGTATTCCCCTGTACAAAGTTAGAGATGTCTCCCAACCTGGAAACTACTACCCAGTCTTCTACTTTGGAAAACATGCTCAAGGAAAGAGTCCATGCCGCGCTCTCATCTACCAAAAAGTCACCAACTTACTTAACCCTTTTCAGTCCAGTTTCAGAGCAAACCACGTCACCATTACGCCCCTTCTTTTAGTTAGAAAAGTATTTGAAATGCTATTAACAAAGGATGCCTCACTACTTTTTTGATTTAGCAATAGCTTTTGACACTGTTACTCACCTCGTACTCTTGTCTAGTTTGTCAGAGGCTGGCCTCTCTACCTCAGGTGATATCCTTCTTTACTGACTCCCTCCAGGCTGTTCACTTGAGAGGCGCAGTCTCCCCTCACTAAGATGTTATTCCTGTAAGGCTCCATCCTGCGACCTAGTCTGTCCTCCTTTGTATCTTTGCTTTATTTTACAGTTTCTTTTTATTAAGATTTCCATGTGTGTGTATACACGCTTCTCTTCATGCCATTGTTGCATATAATTATCATCATATAATTACCTTTCCATCACATCAGTAACTACAGCACAATAGGAATACCCCGGTTTTAATAAAAAAAAACCGTGGAGGACTCAAATAAAGCATGGCTACCCAACCACAAGAGGCTCTAACTGACATGTAATACTAACCTAAACTAGGTAGCATACGTTTTAAAGAAAAAGGAGCTTGGGGTATTCACCCAAGGATAGTACTAGAAGGCACAACTATATACCACAAAAGCTGCTGGACTATTCAAGAAACCCTCTGTGCTGCCCTAGTGCCTCTGAAACGTAAATCTGGTAGGGCTACAAGAGAAATATAATAACAGAAAAAAAGTGAAACTTACCCGGTAAGGAATATGTCCCACGCCCCTCTGATACACATAAAAATAGCTAATCTCTATGCCTACCCACTCAAGAAACTAGAAGTGAAGATGTAGTCACTTACATCACAGTTGGATCCATTAGAACGTGCATAAAGAATAAGGAGAATTTCAACCCTATAACACTTTTAACCAAGAAAAATTTCTATCAACAGTGCTGCAACTACTGCAAAATTACAGTTGAAATAGCAAAATAATAAGCAGCACCCCATCCCCCGATTCTGTTCTGAACCTCCATGATGTTTGGTGTTTAAATAAATGAAGTTTGGGTTTGCAATATGAGCAAACCATGTATTATAAAAAACCCTCCAACTGCGAAGAATAAGGGTGGTAGGACATCTTATATCACCCAAACATTGCTCTCATGGTTTGTGTGGTGTCAGTAATCCCACAATATCCTAACAACCCTGTACTTTATAGTCAGAGGTTCGTTAAGGGTAGCCCAGCTGAGCTGTAGCCTCTCCTCATCAGTGGAGTCCTATAGGATGGATAGTTAGCAACTGTCATGTATTTCAAGTTTGAAAATCAAGACACTCAGACCAGTATCTTCTAATACACAATCCCTTGTTAAATGTATTTAATTGATATTTTACACCCCTTTCTGTCTCCAGTGCCAAGCTCCCCCCTGGAAACACTGGCAGCATACTACCAGCCCCTACTTACCTTTGCTTGTCATCCTCCATGAAGTCTCAGCTTACCGCCAGGATGGGGTATGGTGTGGAGGGGATTTAACCCCGAATATACCAAATGTCAAGAGCCACAGTGAGAAAGCTCAGGTTGGTCCTAGATATACTGGGGTCTGTGACTGGGGCCACATTTTCAGCTTGTCCACGATCCTCTGCATGATGCCAGCACACAAGGGGGACCAGTGCACATCCTTACACAATGCATGCACAGCATGGGTCCCCAGCTGGCATCCTCCCTACCCCTGGGAGCCTTGCTGCTCTTCTAACTGTGGTCACAGAGGTAGCAGTATTGCAGTGAAGATGGCCTCCCTTCCTCCCTCTCTCCCTCCCGCGAGAGGAAGAGTATCCCCCGAGAAGCTTGCTCCTCTTCTCCCCTGCTGGCTCCCGATGCGCTGGGCTTGTTTTAGAACCCTGGTTGCTGGCATTTGTAGATATAGTAGAAGGCAAAATAGCTGGTCTCAACACTCAACCCCGATTCATTACAGAAGTCCAAGATACTTCACATGATGTATCATTTATTCAAAGTTGAAGAGCATGATAAAACACCCAAAATGTACAACACATAATAGCTTTTATGTTTCAAGCCTCACTGGCTCTTTAACAAGAAGTAAATGAAACCTGGGGCCCGATTCTAAGATGCATGTTGCAACTCGTGGGCGTATGTGAGTTGCAACATGCACTGCTATGTCAGGGACCCTGCGCCCTATTCCAAGATAGGCAGGGTCCCTGGCACTTATGCCCTGTGACTTGCGGCAGCCACAGGGTTGCGCCATGGGAATGGCGCAATGGACCTGGGTGCCACAAGCTGCCGATCATGAAGAACAGCCCCCCTGAACCCCCACCCGTGAAAAAAAACACAAGCCACCATGGGGGGTTGGGAGTGTGGCAAAGGTGCAAGGGTGGTGCCGGAAAAAAAGGACCCGGGTGCTGGCAGGTGGCACCCCAGTATTGGGATGGAGGGGCATCACAGTGATGGGGAGTCCATGGGGCACAGCTGTTTGTGTGTTGCAGCACTTTGTGGGGGGGCAACCACCATTTGGCCAGGACAGATGCCCCTTAGACCAGCTAACAGCTGGTCTAACCCTGCAGCGCCGCAGTGTGACTTGGAATAGCATAAGAGGGTTACGGCAGCTGCCCTTTCAGAATAGGGTGCAGATGCTGCTGTAACCCCCAAGCCACCATGCCATAGGGGCTGTGGCTGGTGGAAGGCCCTGGACGCAGGTCACCACGGAATTGCTGAAACGGCAACGATACAAAGTGCAATGTGCCATTGCATTTGGACGCAAATCATCTTGTAACATGCGTAACCCATTTTAGAATCGGGCCCCGGGTGTGTCAGGAATAAACAGCCTTTGATGAGCATCACATGTTGAAAACGTAACATGATCCAATGTACAATTAACATTTTAAATACTATGTGCAGCTATGCAAACACAATTTCATACACATAAAGACAGCAAAAAACACTCAATTTTAATAAACACCTTCAGAACCCATTCTATAATATTCGTATTACATACTGCATTCATAAAATATACAAGGAAAATAGGGAGAAAAGAAAACACATTGGGAGCTATAGCCCTTCCGCTGCTCTGATGGGCTGGCTATACAATCACTTTTTTATAAAGGTCACATTGAGAACACGACAGATAGATAATCTGTATGAAACTATCTCTTTTGACTTGTGAACCTAAAGACTTTCATGGCCCAACACTCTGTCTCTCTCCCTCTCCCCCCACCTCCTCCCTCCCTCCCCCTTCCCTTCTCCCTCTCTCCCCCCCATTGCCTCAACTCTATGTCTCTCAGCAGAGCAATAAGTAACTCACATTGTGCAGGGTCAGTATTCCAGAGACACAACACGCTAGCTTGCATGGGTGTCTACTAAATCCACTGAAATAAAAATATATTAATAATAATAGTATAGTGCCTTTCAACATTTCAAGGTACTGTACAAGGACAAGACACAAGAATAATCAAGGAGTATTAAATGCTAGCTGATAAAAGTGTCTCATTACTTTACTTTCGAAAAGCTCAGAATCAGAATAGGCCCAGGTAGCCAATGGCAGGCCATTCCAGTGACGAGGGCCACAGACTGAAACAAGCATTATCTATCGCACCCTCTTACAGCACTCCGAGTCTCAACACATGGGTAGTTAGCGCTCTTCTCATTGGCTGATGCACAAAGGAATCCCAAAATTTCGCAATCCGATCCCTCTCCTATCCTTGCTGTTCCCAGAATCCTCAATTTTTCTTTGTGCATCTTCCCAGGCTGGTCACGTTTTCATCTGGCTCTGTGCCAATCTCTAAGGTAAGCTGAATATTTCTCAGTTTTTAATTGTATTGAAATCCCAGAGTGCCTGTAAAGGCATACAGTTATTCTTACTGGTCCCTTTTTAGTAAAGGACCACTAAAACAGTTGAATTTACCAGAAAAATACTGTATAGCAGGAAATATAAGCTTTCAGTTTATTTTCGCTATATTAGCTTAACTGACAAAAGCGCTAAAATAAGCTGATCACTAATATTACAGGGAGCATAGTGCTATAACTGGACATGAAGCTGATGTGCAAATTTAACAGGGTGCTAAAAAGTACTGCATCCCACTCCGAGCTAAATAAAGAGGGCGCCAATATAAGCTGCTATACAGTAGTCTCTGTTAGACACAGGAGTCTCCGTGACGCAGGGCCTAGAAGTAGCTAAAGTTTTGTTGTTGTTGCTTGTTCTTGTGTGTTTTTAAAAAAGACTACTCTGTTTTTAAACAACCTGGACCAAATCAAAAGCGTCAGAAATGCATGGCTATACAGTTATTCCTCCTCCCTCAGTTCACCTTGTTCAGCTGAGGAGGGGAAGGTAGTGCCCTTGTCTACCAGCTAAACGGAGCCTCCCCCCCTTGTCGGCTTATCTCATTCAGCCGACTAAGGATAGAGGCTGCCTGCATTGCTGTGTGTGTGTGTGTGTGCTCCAGTTGCCCGGGGGGTCACGGTTTACCTTGTTCAACCGCAACCGCCTCTGGGGCCTTCCCAACTCTGCAAAAGGCGTTTGTTCACTTGAGGGAAGGATTTACGGCAGCCGTCTATGGAAAAACCGCGGGGAAAGCTCACCTGCAATTCAGAGGAGCCATCTGGATCTCATCATGCTCCGACTGTGGGGTCTGCCTCCTCAAAGCCCCTGGTCTCTTCCAAAAAGCTCCCCGATGCTTTCCCTGTCCCCTGCCTTCCCCATCGCCATCTTGCCAGGAAATAATGCAAGATTTCTCCTCGAAATCACGCGGCTTCCTGAGGGAGCTCTAGGGAAGGAAGACCTTCCCAAAATGGCGGCGCCATCCTCCCGATTTCAAAATGGCGCCCGCAACATGGCCACTCTCCTCTTAAAGGAACAGTGACACTTACTATTGACTGCATGGAACAAACCCAGTTTTAAAGGCAAGCAACCCACATTTTCACTAGATAGGGCCAGATATTACCATTTTATGAGAGTTTTGCCTGCCTTTCGCCTGCTGACTCCCTAAATTGATGATGAGTAGGTATTTAAAGAACTAAGGTAGATTTTTACACCCCGTGTTCCTAAAGGGGCCCACCAAGGGGAACGAAGTCAGCTTTTTTCTGTATCTGATCAGTTAATTATGACTTTTATCCAGACATCCCCTGAACAAGTCCAATAACACTATGTCTTTCAGAACCATGTCCACCGTAAGACGATTGTACAGAAAGTGACCCAACATCTTACTCACCTTGGACTGGGGAGAACTATGCTCTCTATGCATGGTGGACTCTGAGCCTAGGGAGCTCACCCACAACTCGGCTTCCACAGACGAAGATCCCCTAAACGATAATGTATCGACCGCTTCCCAAACTGTTGTGCTGCAATTATTCCAAAAACTCCTGGATAGGATTGACTCCCTGGGAACAAACAAAAGACCCAGGTCACCCAGCAACTCACTCCATCCTAAGCATCCCAGGGGCGACCCAACCTCACATGACTCACCAGAGGGGTCAGAAGATGAACACTCTGATGAAGAGGGGGAGGAACAAGAGGAGGATATGGCCGCATGTCTACGCCCCTTTGAAGCCATTCCTGAACTCATTAGAGTCGTATGTCAAACGCTCAGAATGGATGAGCCGGTGGAACAGCCGGACAATAGATGGAATCCCCCGGTTAGGGAGAGGAAGCAGTCCTCAGCTTTCTTCCCAGTATGCCAAACATTAGACAGCATACTAGCCAAGGAATGGGATGCACTAGATCCCATTAAGACTAGGGAGAAGGGGACCTTCAAGAGACGGTACCCACTTCCCATGGACAGAGAGAAACTCTGGGCAACTGCCCCCAGAGTGGATGCAGAGGTCGCGTCCCTTAGCAACAAGACCGTTTTGGCCTCGGAATCAGCCTCGGCCCTAAAAGACCCCATCAACAGAAAGGTTGATGAAATTGTGAGAAAGGTTCATGATATGATGATCATGAACATGTGAGCATCCATGGCCACCACTTACACGGCAAGGGCTGTACTCAGATGGTTAGAGGCAGTCCAACTTGACGTCCCCTGAAATCAGTGCCCATGGAGCCACCATGGACTATGCCATCCAAACCATGAAATACGTAGCCGATGCCATGATCGATAGCTTTAAGATGGCATCTAGGTCTGCAGCTTCCATCAATAGAGCCAGGAGACAGGTGTGGCTGAAGCTGTGGAATGCAGATCAAGAGTCCAAGTCTAGGGTCATGAAACTGCAATTCTCTGGAGACAAGGTATAGGGACACGGAATAGAGGAGTTCACAGTAAAGAAAGGGGATGACAGGGATCAAGGAGGGTGAGCCACTCTACCGTCTTTTCGAAACAATAAATTCTGACATTTCTCAGGCAGAGCCAAAATGGGTCAAGGCCACCAGGGACAGGACAGACGTTCCTTTGGATTCAAACCAAATTTTTTCAGCAACAGGCAGAACTTTCAAGGCAACAGGGGCAGAGGCTCCCACTACAATGGCAAGCAAGGGTTCAGGACAGCCAAATCGAACAGAGGATTCCACCAATGAGAATCCACTGGTCCAGGGCCAAACGGATGCAGTGGGAGGAAGACTACAGCAGTTCGCCACACCCTGGACCACATCAATCAATGACGAATGGGTCAGGGAGATCATCTCGCAGGGCTATGCCATAGAATTCAACTCAGTCCCAAGAAGGGACAGATATATAGAATCTCATGTCTCCAGGGACAAAGCGACCGCGCAGCAAGTATGGACCATCCTTCACCAACTGCTACACAGCAGAGCCATAAAGCCCGTTCCAATTCAAGAGAGATTCTCAAGCATGTACTCCATATTCTTTCTAGCCCAAAAAAGACCGGAGACCTCAGACCTATCCTGGACCTAAAATTTGTGAACAACTTTGTCCGGTACCAGAGGTTCAAGATGGAAATCCTAAGGTCCACCATCGCAGCGATATGCAAGGGAGACGTCTTAACCTCAATAGACCTGAAGGATGCCTATCTACACATACCTATCAGACCTTCCCACCAGAGGTTCCTCTGATTCAGCATTCTGGGATACCACTTCCAATACCAATGCCTGCCATTCGGTTTGGCGTCGGCCCCGTAACTGTTCACTAAGGTGATGGCACACCTAGTGGCAAAATTATGCACGGAGGGCATTCATGCGATCCCATACCTGGACAACTGGTTGATACGGGTGAAAACAGTGCAACAGTCAAGGACAACAACACGCAGAGCTCAACAGTTACTGACCAAACACAGGTGGCTCATCAACAAAGCAAAGAGCCACCTGACTTCGACCACAGTGTTAGACCACTTGGGGGCAATGTTCAACACAGTGACAGGCACAGTAAGACCATCTCAGACACGCATCCACACGTTAACAGTGCACTGCAAGACAGTTATGCAGAAGAAGTCAACAACCATTTGGCATCTCATGCAACTACTGGGGGTCATGGCAGCATGCATAGACCTACACGACTGGGCCAGATTACACGAGACATTTACAACGCCTACTCCTAGACAACTGGAACTACAGTCAACAGAATTACAGTCAGAGAGTAACAATTCCATCTGCAGTGCGGAAATCTCTACAATGGTGGGCAGACCCACACACCTTCTCACAAGGGGCACAATTGGAGAGAGATACAACAAGAACCCTTGAAACAGACGCAAGCCTGCTAGGCTGGGGTGCTGTTCTGGACAGACAGTCCATCCAAGGTAAATGGTCAAACAGGGAAGCAAAACTCCCAATCAACATACTAGAGACAAGAGCCATCTGGCTAGCCATCATACATTTCCAAGGTTAGCTCCAAAGACACCACGTAAAAGTGCGCACTGACAACCGCGTAGCGATGGCATACATCAACAAGCATGGAGGAACAAGAAGCAAAGTCATGGCTCAAGAGGCAGAAATACTACTGCGATGGGCAGAAAAGAACCTACTCAGTCTCACAGCAGTCCACCTAGCAGGCAACTTAAACACAAGGGCAGACTGGCTGAGCAGGCAAACGCTACAACAGGGGGAATGGCAACTTCATCCAGAAATTTTCAACGAACTCCAGAAAAAATGGGGCCCCTTCAATATCGACCTCATGGCCTCAGTGACCAACACCCAACTCCCGAACTATATGTCCAGATTCAAAGACAAGAGAGTGATAGGGGTGGATGCCTTATCGACCCCATGGACATTCAGAAAGGCATATGTATTTCCCCCAATAGCCATGCTACCCGCAGTGCTACAGAAGATCCAAAGCACGGGCAGCAATGTAGTCCTCGTAGCCCCAGACTGGCCGAGGAGAACCTGATACACCCTAATCAGGACAATGCTAACAGACAATCCTATGAGGTTACCTCGCCAACACAATTTACTCAGGCAAAGCCCGATCTGGCATGAAAACCCTCTACCGCTGAAACTGACGGCTTGGCCACTCAAAGGGCTAGATTGTTAGGACTAGAGGTATCAGGTACGGGTGGTGGACACCTTGGTACAAGTGAGAAGGGATTCCACCAACAGGACCTATAACAAACATTGGTGGGCATTTGCTTCACGGTGCAAGAGCCAGGACTTGAAGGCATCTCAATGTAGTATTATGAATGTATTAGAGTTTCTGCAAAAAGGGTTGGAAAAGGAGTTATCAGCCGCATCTCTGCGGGTACAGATGGCCGCAATAGGGGCCATAAGGGGAGAAACCGATGGACATTTGCCTGGAGCCCACCCCTTGGTCCAAGCTTTCCTAAAAGCCGTAACCCTTATCAACCACACCCCAAGACCCCTGACAGCTCCATGGCACCTCAATTTGGTACTTGACGCTCTCGCCATCCCACCATTTGAACCCATTGAATCCATCCCCTTATCCGTACTTACGATGAAGACCATATTCCTAGTAGCTATCTCATCAGCCAAGAGAACTAGCGAATTACAGGCTTTATCTTGCAGAGAGCCATTTATCTGTTTTTTTCCCTGACAGGGTCGTAATCCGACCCATCCCATCCTTTATCCCAAAGGTGGCCAATGCCTACCACACGTCCCAAGAGATCTCAGTCCCTACCTTCAACCTCCAGTTAGGGGACCCTCACGGGGAAACCCTACTCAGCCTAGACCCAGCCCGAGCAATTCAGACCTACCTGACCAGGACGGAGAATCTCCATCAGACAGACAGGCTGTTTGTACTACTCCAAGACAATAAACAAGGTTTGGCGGCATCCAGATCCACTATTGCTAGATGGCTACGGGAAGCCATAGCTAGGGCCTACAGGAGTGGAGGTAACACCCCTCCAGCTAACACCAGAGCCCGCTCCATTCGAGCAGTAGCCACATCTTGGGCGGAACGCAACTCTGCATCAGTCAGAGATTTGCCAGGCAGCAACCTGGGAGTCCCCGCACACCTTTCTCAGGTACTACTGGTTAGACACAGGCTTAACGGGTAACTCAGAGTTTGGTCGCAGAGTGCTCCAGACAGCATTGATCCCAGTTCCTCCTCCCACCCAGGACAAAGTCTAATACTGCTGTACAATCTTCCCATGTGTTGAGACTCGGAGTGTTGTAAGAAGGTGTGATAGATAATGGTAGTTTACTCACCTGGTAAAGGTGATTATAGGAGCACCTTCTTACAGCACTCCGAATCCCACCCATTGCGGAGGAACATGTGTATATATAGATAGTGATACAGTTAAGGTAAACATATAGAGTGAGACATCTAAGAATGTATCTGAAACTCTCGACTTCTAAATGCATACAGTTATAGCACATACATCCCACACAGTCAGTAGCTATGTAACAGGGTGTCAGATGTTTATAACAACAGTACGTAGTAAAGATTTGCTTTTGACATAACTCCACTGTGTTGTGTATTATTCCACCCAACGGCCCCTCGTGGGACCACCGGAAAGCAGGGTGTCTTCTGTTTTTTTCTTGGTTGCTTAACAGTTTACTTTCAGGAGAGAAACGAACTTTGGAAGATATCATACTGAGGATTCTGGGAACAGCAAGGATAGGAGAGGGATCGGATTTCGAAATTTTGGGATTCCTTTGTGCTTCAACCTATGAGAAGAGCGCTAACTACCCATGTGTTGAGACTCAGAGTGCTGTAAGAAGGTGCTCCTATAATCACCTTTACCAGGTGAGTAAACTACCATTTGTCAATGCCGAATGTTGATTGCGTTGGTGTGTTGAGCTCGCTCACTGCCCCATGTCGCTCGCACAGTCTGTTTCTCCTGGTACTGCAGGCTGCTGTTTTGTACTGGGCTCCTGCCTGCATTGGTACCTTGTTCTGTCCACTAAGAAATCTGCAGCTGTCCCGACAGAGCTCCGTTGAAGTGTCTCACTCCCCCTCTCTCACTCACTCATTCTGGTTCTCCTGGCGCTGCAGGCTGACCTTTTCTATTGGGCTCCTGATTGCGTTGCCATCTTCTTCTGCCCACAAAGAAATTTGCAGCAGTTACAATAGAGCTCCATTGAGCTCGCTCACCCCCCCCCAAGTCGCTCATTCTGGTTTTCCCGCCACTGCAGGCTGCCCTTTTGTACTGGGCTCCTGCGTGCATTGCTGCCTTTTTCTGCCCACAAACAAATCTGCAGCAGTCCCAACAGAGCTCCGTTGAGCTCACTCACTCTCCCTCCCTCACTCGCTCGTTCTGTGTTTCCTGCCACTGCAGGCTGCCCTTTTGTACTGGGCTTCTGCCTGCATTGGTGGCTTGTTCTGGCCAGAAAGAAATCTGAAGCAGTCCCGACACAGCTCCACTGAGCTCGCTCACACCCCCTCTCTCACTCACTCATTCTGTTTCTGCTGGCGCTGCAAACTGGCCTTTTGTACTGGGCTCCTGTCTGCATTGCCGCATTTTCTGCCCACAAAGAAATCCACAGCAGTCACAATACAGCTCCAATGAGCTCGCTCACTACTGCTCTGTCACTCACTCGGTCTGTTTCTCTTGATGCTGCAGGCTGCACTTGTGTACGAGGCTCCTGGCTGTGTTGGCACCTTTGTCTGTCCACAAAGAAATCCGCAGCTGTCCCGACAGAGCTCCATTGAGGTCGCTCAGTCTCCCTCTGTCACGCGCTCATTCTGTTTATCCTGGCGCTGCAAGTGACCCTTTTGTACAGGGCTCCTGCCTGCATTGGCGCCTTTTTCTGCCCACAAAGAAATCCTCAGCAGTCCTGATAGAGCTCTGTTGAGCTCACTCAGTCCCCCTGTCTCACTCACTCACTCACTCATACTGTTTCTCCCACCGCTGCAGGCTGGCCTTTTATACTGGGCCTCTGCCTGCATTGATGCCTTTTTCTGCCCACAAAGAAATCTGCAGCAGTCCTGACAGCGCTCCCGTGAGTTCGCTCACTCCCCTCCCTCACTCGCTCTCTCGTTCTGTTTCTCCCAGTGCTGTAGGCTGCCCTTTTGTACTGGGCTGTTGCGTTGGGGCCTTTTCCTGCCCACAAACAAATCCGCAGCAGTCCTGACAGAGCTCAGTTGAGCTCAGTCACTCCCCCCCTCACTCGTTCGATCTTAATCTGTCCCAAACACTGACTTCCCACAGCAACCGTCCTATTCTCTGGTAGGAGTGCAAAAACAGATTTTAGCCAGGATGTGAAAAATGACAGCTGTACTGTTCATAAGGAAGTGTGAAAAAATGCCACTGTTGAAAATGTGGCATGAAAATATTACAAATTTGCGAAGTTACAAGGGTGCATAGAAACAGTTCAACGCATGCTTATAACACAGTCATTTTATGGCATTTCATCACCAAATTTGCAACATAGGGATTTTAGGACCCCTGCTCATGAACAGTGCCACTGTCATTTTCTTAATCTGTCCCGAACACTGATTTCCCACAGCGACCGTGTTATTCTGTGCTGCAACTGTGAAACCATATTTCAGTCAGCATGTGAAAAATGATAGCTGTACTGCTCATAAGGAGGTGTGAAAAAATGCCATTGTTGAAAATCTGCCATGACAATATTACAAATCTGCGAAGTTACAAGGGTGTGTGGAAAGTGTGCAACGAACACTTGTAACACAGTCATTTGATGGGCTGTCATCACCAAATTTTCAACATAGGCATTTTAGGACCTCTGCTCATGAACAGTGTCACTGTCATTTTCTTAATCTGTCCCGAACACTGATTTCCCACAGCGACCGTGCTATTCTGAGCCGGAAGTGCGAAAACACATTTCGGCCAGGATGAGAAAAATGGCAGCTGCACTGTTCATAAGTAGGTGTGGGAAAATGGCAATGTTGAAAATCTGGACTGAAAATATAAATTCGCAAAGTTACGAGCGTGCATGCAAACTGCACAACACACGCTCGTAACACAGTCATTTTATGGAGTATCATTACCAAATTTTCAACATAGCCATTTTAGGACCTCTACTCATGAACAGTGTCACTGTCATTTTCTTACTCTGTCCTGAACACTGATTTTCCACAGCAACTGCGCTATTCTGTGCCGGAAGTGCGAAAACACATTTCCGCCAGGATGTGAACAATGACAGCTATACTGTTCACAAAGAGGTGTGAAAAAAATGCTAATGTTGAAAATTTGGCATGAAAATATTGCAAATTCAGAGATTCACAGAGCATGCTGTGTAACTGCAGTACAAGCTCGTCAAAACAGTCCATTTTGATTTTCCGCAAATTTGCAACATAGACTTTTTGAGAGCCCACCTCATGAACACTGGCACTGTTGTTTTGTTAATCAACCCCAAAAGGTGATTCCGCAGTGACTGCAAATCACCTTTGGGGCTGATTAACGCCATGACAGTTCAAGAATTCATGAGGAGGGTCCCAAAACCCCTATGTTGAAAATGTGGTGCAAAATTCCAAAAAATGACGGAGATATGCATTAAAGTTGAAAAAACCCTATTTATTCCATTATACACCTTACCGGCATTTCCTCAGTTCGCGGTCGACTTTGAAAAGTGCAGACGTGTTCCCGGTCCACCGAAGATTGTCGCTCCATGCTTCAGAGGTAAGTATGGGGTGAGGGGGCATGTGGGGAGGCAGGGTGCACAGTGGGTGGGTGCAGGTTGCGGGTGGGGGGCAGGGAGACCTCCCAGGGACAGTTTCCTTTTTTGCAGAAAAAAAAAAAAGATGTCACAGGGCCATATTTTACTTTACAGGGGCATGTGGCATGCTGGGGTGGGCTCCCAGCATGCCAACAGAGGTTTTTTTTTGGGGGGGCAGCAGTAGCTGATGGGGGATTGGGCACCCCCATTGGCACTCAACAAAACGGGAGGGTTTCATTACGCCGATGGGATTGGGCACCCCATCGGCAGGCAATAAAAGAGTGGGGAGGGTTTACCTATACCTAATGCTGATGGGGAGTGGGCTCCCTCGTGGGCAACAGATACACGAGGGTACTGAAGCCGATGGGGATTGGGGCCCCTGTCAGCAAATAAACATGGTGGGGGGGTTATATTGTTAGTGAAAATGGCGGCAAGCCGCCGCCATGTTCACAAACAATAATCGGGTTTCTAGATCCCGTCCTGCAATGACTGGTCACTCACTCACTGCAGCGGATGGCTGACGCTGCTATGGCGAGGCGGCCCCTGATTGCAGCGGCGAAATTGTCACAAGTTGATGCCAAGGTTCCAAACTTGTGTCAGCAACAGTGTGCAATAGCATTGGGGGAAGCGGGACAAGTCTTTGCAGACTGTGGGGACATTGGCCACAACAGTGCCGTGCCTCCACAACCTGCTTCTGAGTAAGGTGTCGCAGTATGTTTCTTGCGCTGCGCGCAATCAACATAAAAGCATGATCACCAAATGTAGTTAGTCTGGTGGCAGGAACATTACAGACGTGTGCTTTGGAGGAATGAAATCAATGAGTTGGTAGGTGGTAGTGCAGCAATGGAGAGAACAAGACCATTGTGGCATTTAAATACAAGCAGAAATATTTTATAATTGATCCAGTGTTTGACAGGAAGCAAATGGAGTCTGGCCAGTAGAAGGGAGGCATGCTCAATCTTTCTAGAGCCAGTGAGGGCTCAAGCTGTAGCGTGTTGAACTAACTGGAGATTAGTTTGTGCTGGAAGACTGGATAAGAAGGAGGTACAGTAATTTAGATGAGAAAGATAAAGCAGTAGACCAGTGTAGCAGCAGTCTCAAAACTTGGATGGTAATGGATTTTCACTATAGTTTGAAGATGGTAAAATGCAGAGCTGACACCTATTAACATGTGATTCTAGTTGCAATGATTGACCAAGAAATACTCCAAGACTGCAGAGAACAGCAGTAGGATGAATGATGGAGGAGCCATGGTGCAGACCCAGACTGGGCAGACTGAGGTATTTGGACTTTGCTCTTGTGCTGCATGGAAGAAGTTCCATTTTGTTAACTTTTACATGGTGTGAATAAGAGATCATCCATGATTAGACATTGGTGAGCAATGAAACAGATGGGCTAGAGTAGCTCTCAAGGAGTCTATGATTGGGGCATAAATCTGTGTGTCATCAGCATAAGCATGACAGGACAAACCATGATACCTGCCAAAGGTGCCATGTATAGCACAAATAAAAGGGGTCCCAGGAAAGTACCTTGCAGAACGCTGGTGATCACTGGTTTAGGTGGAGATATAGTGAAGTTCATGGATTGTAACTGATCAATTAGATATGAGTGGAGCCAGCACACAACTGTATTGTTAATGCTGAAGATAGATTTCAGGTGGGGAAACAGTATTTGATGGTTGAGGGTGTTGAAGACAGATGAAATGTCTAACAGCAGCTGTATGGTGGGGATTTCTTCATCAATAGATGGGAGGATGTGATTTGACACTTGGAAAATAGTAGTTTCCATGCTGTGTACACCTCAAAAGCTGGTCTGAAATTTAGGGAGAAGTTGGTTTATGGTAATGTAATCTGTTGGTCAGTGGGCAACAGCGTTTTCTAATACCTTGGAGATAAAAGATAGCCGGGCAATTGGTCTGTAGCATGTAAGAAAGTCTAGGTTCCCTGTTTTTTAATTTTAGGATGGGCACTTTAATTTAAATGGGATTTAGTACTAAGGCTATCTTGAAAGCTATTGGGAACACATCCGTAGTTAAGGAACAGTTTATAAGTCTGGTGAAAGGGTGAAGAATGATGAGTTTTTGATTAACCAGGTCTGGGCAAGGTCCTGGGGATACTGTTATATTTACATTTATTATGTCTCATAATTGGATACACTTCTGGAGTCTTAGATTCTACATAGTCAAATGCAAGATTCTGCAACTGGGGAGGAAATACAGGGGTGGGATCTACACACACTGTGGGGTTACTCTTGCTGCAATAAAGGAACAAAAGGACCTGGAGATCATAACACATGAAATGGGGTAAAGTAGTACCTATGGTTCCTCCTCAGTGCATCCTCACTCAGGTGTACTGGAGAGGAGCTGTGCAAGTGTCATAGCCTCCAGCTCCAATGTCATGGGGGATGTACAAGTGAACAAAATGGCTGTAGCACAAGCTGTCTGACGGAAGGCAGCTGGAACTTCCACTGCAGTAGAACATGGAGGTGTTATTTTCTATTTAAAGAGAAAAGGAAGGGAAGGGACAAGCAGTTGAGGAGTGGACATTGTCTAAACAAACTGTGGGGAGTAGCACCAGAAAGACTGTGAGGAACACTAGTTTCTAGCAGCTAATGGGATTGTATGTGTGTGTGATAAAGGGGTACCCAGATCTTCGCTGTGATGTGACTGGTGTCTCTGGTGTGGGCAAAATGTGAGAATACGGCAGCTATGTTCCCATTGTTAGGTGGCGTTGGGACCTAGCCTGCTCAGGGCTGCCTACCATTGGGGCTGCTGAGTGAGTCATGTACCCACTCTCATTGCAAACCTAATCAAGAGGGAACCCTCAGATCAGGTATGAGATCTGAGTAATAGTCTGGGAGAGGAACCCCTTGAGAGGCTGAGGTGGGGGTACCTACAGTAGCACCATCCTATTTAAAGGTCTGAATAAGAGACTTTAAGCTGTAGCTTAATTCCACCTGCTGTGGGCACACATCATGCTGTGCTCAGACTAGAGTGCATTCCACAGAGACGTTTCTCCACTAGGGTGGGGAGGAAGGTGATACCCTTGGGAGAGGACTGAAATGGGAGCCCCAAGGCAAGCAGATAATGCCTAGAGCCAAGGTCAGAGGTGAGGCGAAGTCTGAATCAAAACCAGTGTCTGCCTCCTGAACCAGATCTGCCATGAAAACATGCCCCTCCATAAACTTCACATTATGAGCCTGTGATTGTCACCCCTTCCTCAAAAGTGATTCATGGAAGGGGGAGACCTCTGAAATCAAACCGTCTGAGGCCACCTCACTATGCAGTAGTTTAAAAGTTCATACTAAGGTTCGCACAAAGGCAAATCAGAACCAAGAAGGCAGAGGCCCATGAACAGCTCCTGGATTATTTTAGTGCTAGCAAAAAAGGTTTTCTCTACTTAGAATATAGTTATCTAATTTGAGTTAGAACTTGTTTTTTGTTTTACTTATGATAATCTCATTGGGTAGGGAATACCAAGGTGTTATGATCCTTTGCATGAAGAAATAGTCTTTTTTGTATTAAATGGTTGTCCTGTGATTTGTAAGGGATGACCCCAGTATTCGTTACATTTTATTTATATTTAATTCATACATGAGGTATGGCTCGTGAATGGTGTCATGCATTAAACACAAGTCAGCACTCATTCTATGAGTTCCTAATGGTATTACATTTAATTTTGCCAGTCTGTCATCATATGTGAGGGTTTGGTGTCCATTAATTATTCTGGTAGCCCTTCGCTGAACTCTTTCAAAGTTGTTAATATCCCTTATTGTACATGGACTCAAAACTGGCTTGTAAAACCCTGGTGTGTTCTGACATAGGCTCTCTCAAGTGACAAGCTTACTTCTGGTTGATGGCTAAGAATGTTCCTTTTAATCAATCACATGGCTGTATTAGCTTTGCAGATAGATTCATGACATTGCTTACTATTTTCCAGTGGATTTTGTAAAGATTACTCCTAGGTCTTTTTCACATGTTGATTTTCCAAGGGTTCCTCCATATAAAGTTTATGGGTGGTTAATATTTATGCACCAAGGTGTATCACACAATATTTTTCTTTATTAAATGTTATTCCCCACCTTCCTGTTCAATCTGTCATTTTATTCAGATCATCTTGGATTTGTGTGTTTTCTGTTGGAGTCCCATTCAGGTCACCTAGCTTCATATCACCAACATATATAGAACATCAACTAAATATGTCCTTGTTTAAGTCAGAAATAAAGATTTGGAAAACCACTGGTTCAAGGATAAAGCCCTGTAGGACTCCACTACTAACTGTGTCTGTTCGAAATCTGTGCTCACTGCCCATTTAGAGTTAAACATCAGGTTCTGTTACTTAACCATTTCTGTATTCTGTTAATTAATGCCAAATTAAATGTCATTCCTTTCATTTTTTTCCTATTATAGCCCAATGAGGTACATATTGAAGGTCTTGCAGAAGTCTAAATACGTCACATCCACCGTTTTTTTTTATCAGGTGCTTTACTCACTTTTCATAAAATGTTAATAAGGTTGTGGTACACAACCTTCCTGTTTTAAACCCATGTTGATCACTGTCTGTGAGATTATCTTTCGTGATATGTCCTACAAGCTAGTCCTTAATTCCCTCAAGTATCTTTCCCGGGATTGAGGTGAAACTGATGGGTCTGTAATTCTGAACCTCTGCCTTGTTTGCTTTTTTGTAAATTAAGACTATGTTGGCTGTTCTCCAATCATTCTGGATGTTCCCTTCCCTCAACAACTATTCATATATGATTTTAAGTGGATCCAATATGGCATCTCAAATTAGTTTCAGAAGTTCCCTTGAAATTAAATCAGGTCCAGATGAGATATGGCTGTTTAGTTTATCATTTCTACTTTTTTTCTCATCTTTGTTTATAATAATAATATTGTTGTTGCTGTTTGTTTGACTCTTTGCTACAGTACACTGATTTGCTGCTGTAGACACTGAACAAAAATAGCTGTTGGTTACGTTGACCGTTTCCTGTGGTTGAGAGTATGTGATCGATGATTAAACCAGGGGGGCTACTTTATTGTTGTTTTGATTTAAGGAGTTTATGTAACTGTAAATTATTTTCTATTTAATTTATTTTAGCATTTACTGCTAACTTATTTCATGTTACTTTTTGCTTTTTAATTGCATTTTTACATTTTTGTAAATATTTTATAAAGTTCTTCATACTTGTTTAATTTGTGAGACAAATAAGTATTATATGCTTCAGTTTTTATTGATCAATAATTTGACCTTTTTTGTATAACCATTTTGGTTTGATCTCTTTATGATTGCATTTCTTTTACACGTGGATTATGTTTGTTACTGATGTCTGGTGATCCATATACCCTCCGTATATAGACTACATAACACTGAACTCCAGTCTGTGTGTTTCAGGTCCGTACATATAGCATTAATATCTGCTTTATTGGAAATAAATATTTCTGTTGTACCACCGCGTGTTGGGTATGCCTATTTATATTAAAAGAGATAGTGTTATGGTCACTATTCGCAAGAAGAGGTCCAGTTAAGCACTTTGGTATTTGGATACCTGTTGTACTCAAAACTAGATCTAAAATATTGCAGCCTCTGGTAGGTTTTCTGTACATGCTGAATCAGTTTAGTCTGTTCCACTAGTTCAAATAATAAACTTCCCTACTTTTGATACAGTAGAACTAGTCTTCCAAGCACTATCCCCCATATTAAAATCTCCCATAATGATTAGTTTACCCTGTTCACAAGCTGTTTCAGTGTCATCATAGTGTGGCATTTTGGTTTGGTCTGTCAGTAAAAGACCCTTACCTTCTCTCTGGTCTGCCAGATCCATCTGATGCTGCTGAAAAGGCCCAGTTGCTGACCATGCGAACAAACTGATGGACGCATAAAATAAATGAATAAAGGTTGTTTATTCTGTACAGTAAATGTTCTCTTCGTGAAGACTAGCCCCAGACTGACTAACTGACAGAATATCTAAGGGGTTTCCTAGCCCCTGCCAAGACAGTAATTAGCATAATATTTGCTACATAGTTCTGAGAGCACTTAAAGGGACGGCAGCTGGCATTAGCCCCATACATAAGTACCTAAGCGTACTCCACAATAGATTTCAAGTGTCACATCTTCCATGAAGTCTGGTGGTCTATAACAAACCCCTATGGCTAGGTAATTGTTCTCCCCCACAGAGGTTTTTATCCATAATGTTTCTGTGTTAGAGTTGTTTGTTTTCTAATTTTGTTTGACATATCCATACAATTGGGGGGTGCTGTGGAGCCCGAGCAAAATAGTTTTCTCAAGTTTTAGGCTCTGTATAAACTTCTACTGCAAGCACTTATAATCTTTACTTTCTGCTCCCACTACTGGACTAAAATTATTTTAGCAGGTGTTTGAAGTTTCCAGCATCAGCATGGGTACATCTCACAGACAGAAGCAGTCACAGGAGGGAGTTCCTGGAAAAAATGCTCTGATACCTCTGACTACGCGGTCAGCCCCAGGTCATGCAGCAGCCATTGCAGACAAACCAGAAGTGGAGATTTTCCAAATGGTGGGCACTAAACTTAATATTTTAATAAAATCTGTTACTGGACTCTCTGAGAAATTTGACATGCTCACTAACCGATTGTCCACTTTGGAAACGACCATGAAGGCTGTTCAAATGGCAACTAATGAAGCCATCAAGAGATTGGATTTGGCCATGGGGGTTACTGCTAACATTGTTAAAGAGAATCAGCACCTACGCACTAGGCTAGAAACTCTTGAAAATAAAGCCAGATCAGCCCACCTTCATCTCATTGGTATGCCTGAGGGATGTGAGGGTGATTATCTGATTCTCTTCCTCAGTGACTGGTTCTAGCAGCAGTTCGGAGACAAGCTCCTTACCCAGCCGATAGCTATGCAAAAAGCCCACTGTGTCACACTGAGAGGAAGGCCTGATAACCCAGATGCACCTCAAGTTATTCTGGTGGTTACGGATGGTGTTGGCACTCGACAGCGAGTATTATCCTTGGCCAGATGAAAGAAAACATTGTTACAAGATGGGTTCCAAGTTAAGATTTTTTCCAATCTCAGTTTTGCCACTCTACAAAAAAAAAAGATTTGAAGGCATCTGGGCTATGCTTTGGGAGGCTGACATATCTTACAGAATGGTGCTTCCAGCACGCTTGATGATTGTACATGACAGCAAGGTTTCCCATTTAATGACCCCTTGGATGCCCTGAAATGGGTGCAGAAGCATACGGTGAGTCGTCAGGCTCATACTGATTCGTGATCACCAAGTTCTGATGAAGAGGCTTGATTTATAAACTGTTTCGCTGTCCATTTTTCATGTTTACACCTTGTTTACCAATAGGGTGAATAAAACCCTTCAGGTAAGTTTTACCTTTATTATTCTGATTAATATTTTCTGGATTTCTGGGGACTACCCCCATAATGTTTGCATTACTGTTATTGCTGCCAGTTGTGATATTTACGGCTGACTGTTTAAGCTTAGTTCTTGTGAATGTGCTGACTGTATGTTACATGTTTAAGTGCCTGAATAATTTTAGTCTTTTGTGAGCAGATTGTTTAAAGCTGCTCTTGTTTTTACATATATTGTGTATCATTTTGGTACAGCATGGCTCTTGTATTTTCCTCCTCTGGTTGGAGGCTACAGACTTTGGCTTCATTTGTTTTACTTATTTCAGACTACTGTAAAACTAGTTATTTTCACACAAATTAACTTTAGCAGAAACACAGATGCAACCATAATTGTGTAAATTAAATTTAGCTCTAAATCATTATCACCACATTCACTATTATGGAAAAAGTGCTAATTGGTGCAAATTTATTTTAGCGCAAATTAGTGCTTCAGCAAAAATAATGAAAATTATTTGACAGTGAAAATTTCAGTTTTTTCAGTAATTTGCCATACAGCTCATGGATTCCATTTTACAGCTGCTATATAGCCTGTACCTTACTCTGGATATAATTATTTTTATATACCCCCTGTATGATGAATCTTATAATACTCCTTATTAAGTTCTTAAGAGGATTCGTGCCTTCACTGCATTTTTTGTCTATCTTTTATGTCCTAAGGCAGTGTTTTACAAGCTGTGTGCGATCTGATAAAACAACAAACATATAGTTTCAAAAAATATATCTATACAATTAATATCATCTCATATATATTGCAATGCCCCTTCCTCTTTTGTGGGTTACGCCAAGGTAAAATGATAACCTTTCAGTGGTTTGCCCCAAGATATGTTAGTAGTCCCCTGTGTTTGTTTGACACTAATTATGTTGTGTTTATTATTAGAAATCAATAATTCAGATTCTTCCATGTTGCTGTTGAAACTTCTTGTGTTTAATAGTATACAGTTCAGTGATGATTTTGGTGTTATCACTTGTTTTTTGTCCCTTTACTTTTCCTCTCTTTGTGTGATCTGCCCTCATTCATATTGGGTGTTACATTTGAAATAAAAGTCCAGTAGTTAGAGATTATTTGTTTTCTCCTCACCCCTTCCTTTCCAGTTTAATTGCCTAATCAGGGCTGATTTGATATTTCGACCTGGTATTTTCGAGTCCGATTTGTTTAGGTGTTGCCCATCTCTGGCATACAACCTACTGGTACCATAAAATGTGCTCCAGTTACTGATGAAATTTAATTTTTCCTTTTTATTTTTGTAGACTTTGTTTCTTACTGTCAGACTCTCTCAGGTGCCGGTGTTCACTAGAAGCTCTGTTGCCTTCCTGAAGCCCCCCACCACTGGTGCTTCCCCGGACCCAGATCTTCTCTCTCTCGACCTTCCTGGCAACTCAATCCTCCAGCTCTGAGCCCCACGGGGCAAGACTGCCAACTCCTCCAGTGCTCTATTATCTGATGGAACAACTGGAGAGGTGGAGGGAGACTGGGAACAGCAGGACAAATGGCCCGACATTGGGCATGGCACCCCACCACTGGCCAGAACTGTTGCCTACACAAGGGTTTTTCTGCTGCGGCTGTTTTCCCCCAGGAGCACAAGCTTGCAATGATGTCTGCATGGAGAGCTATAGACATCTGCCGCGCTCCTCCCCTTAACTGCTCCTCACAAGTGATACCTCCAGTCTCCACTGGGGGTCCCTACTGCACCGAAGACACCCTGGATACCTCCCCAGGGAGAGACTAGGAGAGCAGTCAATCAGACGCTTGATCCTCTCCCTCCCCTGCTGACCCCCTGGGCCCATGTTCGTTCTTGAACTCTGGTCGCCGGCGTGGCATGAGGTGCAGCATCCAGCACCTCAACCCTCAGCACCACCAGGCCAAATTCTTCCCTTTTAACACCACTCATTTAATCTTTTATTTATCCTTTCAGTTTTTTTGGTTTTTTGTGCTGATGCCCTGAGAATCAGAATCGCAGAAATAATGACTGACCAACCCCTGTTGTTTAGTTCTTTAAATTTATAATATATGTCCTTTTCATGGGTTTTATCAACATTATTGGACCCTACGTAAAGAGCAACCACTGGTTTGTCACCACATTTCACAAGAATGTCAGTGACTCCTGTTTTTATGTTGTCAATTCAGGCTCCAAGAAAGCAGGATACCATAGAGCTTATTTTGTTATCACTGACTATTACTTGGTTGCCGGAGACCAGTAAGGGTCTGCGGAGACAGGTTAGGCAGGGAACATCTGGGCAGACTGGGTGGGCCAAGCAGTCCTTTTCTGCTGGCAGTCTATGTTTCTATGTCAGCTGTGCTGGTGTAGCACAGTAAGGAATCACAGACGACAACCTGTTGCTTCTCAGTTTTAGGTTGCTCCACTGTGGAGGTAGGGGCAGTTTCCAAGGAAGTAATAACATCTCATTCTTTCTGCCTTAGTGGTTCACATCATTTTATTGGGGAGATTACCTGTCTATCAGTGATGTGTGTCTTCTTCCCTTTTTTGTATTTGTTCTTTTATGGGATCAGGCACCATTCATTATCAGGGACAGTAGTTTCTTCCTCTCTGCCACATTTGTGTTGTCTTTCCTGAAATTAAGGTTTTGTATATCCTCGTCATCTCTGTCTTTTCTTCCTTCCTTTCAGGTCATTATCTGAGTTGCCTGATGTAAATAGTTCATTTTCTGCAGTTAGTGATCTATCAAAGGTTTCCAATTTGTTAATTTTTTTTTTTAATCTTTCTTTCTCACTCCACTCTCCTGAACTCTTTCAGGAGTGGTCACACGGGGTCCAGGTCCTTATCCCGCTCGTCCGAAGCCCCTCTCGCCCCTTCCATTTGCCTTAGCTGCCGCCCAGCTCCCCGGCTCTGAGTCCCCAGAGGCAGGACTGCCAGATATACTCCTCCTGGTGCTCTATCTAATAATCCAGTCTGGAGGAGCAAAGTGGTGGAGAGCACACAGGGGCGAGAGGAAGGCCCGACTCTGGACGTGGTGGACCGACCCCCTTGGACCCTCTGTCACCTATCAGGAGGTGGAGGGTTTTTCCAGTTTTTCCTTGTTCCGCCCTCACCCCCCCCAGTGGAGCCGCGATGTGCAGTGACGCCAGGGAATGTCTTGTCATGACTCCGCAGCCCTCTAGAGAAACCCTGTAGCACTGCGGTACCTCTGATCTCCACCGGAGGTCACTGTGGTGCTGGGCATAGTCCCTGGATCCCCCCGAGGAAGGAGAGCTGTCCTCTGGATGCTTGATCCCTCCTCTCCCCTGCTGACTCTCGGTGGCCCAGTCTCGTTCTCGAACCTGGGTTGCGGACGTGGCACGAGGTGTGGCATCCAGTGCCTCAACCCTCAGCACCACCGGGCCTAGTTTGTTAATTTCAATTGTACCTTTTAATTCTTCCTTTAAGAAGTTCAGTTATGTCATCATTTCTTGATATGCAATACATTTACTATATGTAAATGAGTTCGTGATATTATATAATGGTTGTGGAGCAAACCTTCTGCATTTCCACATTTTATGAGTGTGCCTTCCTTACAAACAGATGAAAGGATATTTTCCGTGGGATCCATGTTAGATAGACTGCTACAAATGTTCCCTATGCTGAAATAAGTTTCCTTAAAATTCTAAAGTGGTGGTACATTTGGGATGATTTTATTCAAGGGCAGAGTTTCCTACCATCTCCCCATCAAACAGCACCACTGTGCACATGCTGACACTTGCAAAGTGTCTGCTATTCAAGATGGTGGACTGGAAGTGACACGTAGTGTGACTTCTGGTTTTGCTAATGGTAGTAAAAACCTTTAAAAGGGGTTTTAATGGTGTACTTACCCTTTAATTCTAGGTGTTTTCTCTGCTTGTGGAGTTTATAACTCCTTTTTCACCCAGTTATCTGAGTATAATACAGATGGAGGCTGGAGGGATCATGTAACTATCTTCAAGCAACCCACAAGCCTTTGCTGAGCCCTATATAGTCTACTGTACCTAGTAACTAGCCAGACACACATAATTTGTTTGGCATTTTTAAAATTGTATACACACACGAGACACAAAGTGGACAAGGTGACAGTTATTTTCTAGCTTGAATTCAACAGCCAGCTGTAGCTCAGCCATCAGCAGACCTGATAAATAACAAGTTGCCAGCACTCCTGAGAAAGAACTGCTGGCACGCACCAGGCTGGATAGCTGCCTGGAAGGGAGGCTACTGACTTGGAACAGTGAATGGTAGAGTGAGATGCCTAGATTTGGGCATTGCTTGGGAAAGCAGGAGACCAGTGATGGAGAGTATTTTGAGAAGGTTGGATGCAGTGCTGCCAGACATAATTTCCTCCTATAACCAGGTTTGGTATGGGGTAAATTGGAAGCCCACCATGAAGAGTGTAGGCTGCTTTGCAGAAGCTCCTGAAAGAACACACTGATTATATTGATGTCCCTCACCCACAGGTCTATGGTGGCTGCCCATTTGGGAATGAGACCAGAGTATCACATGTGATCATCCTTACTGATTCTGATGGAATGGTCACTGTCCACAGTATGTGTGTCACTTTCCTGACTGAGGGCATTTTGTACATCTCTGACCTTCGATATTGCTGTTTGTCCCTTAAAAGGGAGTCAGTTTTTTAATGCCAAAAAGAGACTTAGAATGGAACTAAGAGATCTCTGGTATGGCCCAAAGCAAGTTTCACAGAGGTGCTCCTACACTGGAGACATCATTTCCAAGTTGAATTGTCATTAGCACCCCACTGGAACTCCCCAGTTTAGAGTTTGCATCCATCTGATGAACAATTGATGATATCTCAGCTGGCCCATGAGATGAGCTCCTGAGGCATCATCCTCAACATTCACCATGAGATCCTATTTTCACCACTGCTGCACTAGTATCCTGAGATGCAGTGCCTCCAGCCAAAAGAGGAGTTGCCAGACTGATGTTCAGGTAATGCACGCTACATGACATTGTGGAACATGGTGAGGTGACCCCATATACTTGCAGTAGGTTTTTTTCTTTATTTGTCTACTCTTAAAAAAACAACTGTCTGCTTATCTGGACACTGCCAGAGACTTTGCAAGTCATCACCCCTTTGGTAAATAATTTGCTAATCCTGAAGCTACAGTGCCAATGTAAGAAAGACATTTTAAAGGAGGGTCATTTTATTTCTTAGACTATTAGGGACTCCTTCTACAGCTGTGCTATTAAAGAAAAAATATATTTTGAGTCAAGTACTTTGTGCAGTACTAGCATTTTGTTTTATAGGAATCACAGGTGGAATAGTCAGTAAGTTAGAAATGGGTAGTACATGTGTTTTTGTTTTACAGTAGAAGAAGACAAAGACTAGAACCAAGAGATGGTGTTGCAAAGTATTTGTTTCAGATGTAGAGGCCATGGATCAGGCCTAGTGATAATGAAGTACCATGTTAATCTTGCATGAATGTAAGTGTGCTTAAGCCTTTTCAGTTAGAATTTGCAGACCAGGCAGGCATAGACATTGAGTGATGGGATGTGTCCTGTAGACTGAAGGAAAGCTTGGCACCCGGTACACTTGGTGCATTTAGGAGCATGACTGGCAATACCTTATGTAGAGAGAGAGGGTCACTTTATGTAGCTAGAGGGTCACAGTGCATGACTGCCACTGCCCAAATTAGAATGAGGCTGAGTGTTGGTGATCCCAGAGACAGTTATTTATTTTGTTCTCTTTCATCCAGTAGAGGAAATAATATTGTCTGGGCTGCATATGCCTTCTGTATGTTTCGTCCTTTGTTGCTTACAGTATACCACACGATGCTGCAGCATGCTGCAGGGAACCGTGTAGTTCAGTGGCACTTGCACCCTCGTGACATGTGCTTTTGTGACATGTCACTTCCTGCATGTTACTGTGTCACATTGTGGCTGGCTCTGCTACTGGTGGTTGGTGGGTCACCATTCCCCACAGGGGGTACCAGGAAGGCCAGTCACAATCTGTCTAAAGACTTTGCTGAGATTTAAAGTGGGAGTGTGTAGCCCCATAGCCTTGAGGCTTGTAGTTTAGTAACAGAGTTAGCAGTCAGGTAGACTGATCCAGTGGTCACTATAGGGTTATAAATTTGAAGCGATGCCTCAGACATGGCTGACAGGAAAGAAAGTGAGGCAGAGCAAAGGTGAGAGAGAGAATGTCCCTGGCAGAGATGGAGAGAAGCAGCTTCTAGTAGAAGAAGAAGAAGCAGTATTTCTTGTAGGGTGGAGAATTATGAAGCCTGCCTTTCAAGTGGTGGAGACCTATTCGCTGGGGAGGAGAGGCCCTGCTAGGAAGCAATTCAGGAGGGACATAAGAGGAAGAAGATAAAGAAGGGAAAGGAAGCTGGAAACATCTAAAATGTGAGGTACAGAGAAATGTGCACCGAACAGAAGGGAGTCATAAAGTATGGGCCGAAAGGGATAAATGACCAAAAGGAGTGTAGTCCTTTGTGGGAGCTAAGTGTAGGTTCCCCTTGCCAGTGGGGCACAGGGCCCTTCGTGCAAAGAGTCAGTGGGGTATGTCCCATGTGGGGTCCAGTAACAGGTTCAAACCCCTTTACCAATGGGCAAAGGAACCCCAGAGTCTAAATGGACAAATTAACCCGAAATGCACCAGATAGCAGCCTGGGGGACAGAGCTGTATGTGGATGTATGTGTATGTTTAACCCCTCACCTTCAGGACACACAACCCCTGTGAAGTTTACCTAGTCATGGAAAGGTAAGGTAATGCTCTAACAAATGGTGCAAGCTGCCTGGGACTTGGGAGACTCAGAAAGATTTGTGTAGTGGGACAGTATGATTTAACATCTTGCAATGTGTGGACCACCCAATAGAAATGAGAGGCTGGAAATAGTGTGAAGAGAGGGATGCACAAAAAATGACATCTTCCTTGACTCAGAAACTTCTGTTTGGATATTTCTGTTTATTAAATGTTTGCAGAAAGGGTTTGGTGCCCTGAAATTGAACATCCCTATAAAGGAAAAAGACTAAGGAACCCAGGCTGGCCCCCTCAAACATCATCCCTGAGGGCCCCAGACAGAAGTTGCAACTGCACACACTTCTGGGCTCCTCAGTACAAAAAGTCTTTGAGGCAGTCAATGGGTACAACAGAGGGCCACCAAAATCCTCAGGGGTACGGAGGACAAGAGCTATGAGGAGTGACTGGCGGGCCATAACATGTTCAGGATAGAAAAAAGGAGGCAGAGAAGGAAAACAACCTCAGAGTTTGGCATGCTCAAGGGAACGGAAAAGATGTTTAATCTGGTGTCCCCCAGTAGGACATGGTGACACACTCTGGAGCTCTGAAGTGGTTAATTCAGGGTAATGTTAGGAGGTATTTCTTCTCCCAGAGGATGGTATCCCAATGGATTGAGCTACCAGTGGAGACAATGAACAAGAAGACAGTACAGGGCTATAAGGTAGGCCTCAACAAGTTTTTGCTTGCCAATGGTATCACTGGACACACTAGGTAGCAGAGTGGACAGGGAACCCCTTTAAATTGGTGTATGTTTGCACAGCCTACTTACTCATAGCTACTTATGAAGCAGAGGGCAGACATGACTGACCTAGAGTTTCTTCCAGCCTTAAACTACTGTGCTACTATGTATGATAGTATGTTCTGTTGTTATTGATGTCTAAATATTTTGGCTACTATATTGTAGAACTGATTTCACTGGCTTTCCAAAAGCATTTTACTGTCATTGACTAACCTTGCAATTGTTGGATTTGTGACATCGCAGTCTATAACACTGGAAGCTACTATGATATCATGAACAAGAGTGCTAAGAGGTACATGCAAGTAAATACTGAAGTGTATACCTCCTAGAGGCTGAACACACCAAGCAATTATATTAATAATGCTTATTTATGTCAGCAAGCTTTCATAGTTTAAAACAGTAAAAAATGATACCGCGACGATGCTTCATCTTTCATGGATTTTTTTTTTCCCATTTGTAACAGGATATACTTTAATAAATACAAGCAAATTTTTTTTTTTTTACTTCATCTTTTATTCATGATAGGTTTAAAATATAACATAACAGTTCAGCTACATTAGCTTCATTCGAAGTACACTTCTACAGATTTGGTTTCTGATTAAAATAATAAAATACATTCTTATGATCTTACAGTTGAGACTTATTCTCCATGACTTACAGAGTCCTGATACCAAATTAATGGTAAGGAAAAGAATAGTACACAGCTTTAAGCCTGAGGCTTTGAATGGATGGACACAGCTCAATGCAGTGTATATCTAGTCTCTGTCCCAATGTCCATTGGAGTAAACTTTGTTTCACACATCACAATTGTTATGATGGGTTTCATCTGAACACTACTTGACTATAAAACTAAATAATAGAATACTAAAACTTGTACAGTAACTAATTTCGCTTACAAAATTACAAACAATGTTTCATTATTTAACATTTTACTCTTGCTGGCCTTCCTCATGCATAAGCAAGTAAACCTAAGGGGGACTCTGTGTCTACCTAGGTTTCCAAAAACCATCTCATCTCCCCCTCAAAAATGTCTTCCATTTGCCCGATTATTTTACCTTATCCTATAACTCTTGCAATCCCCTCCTCCTCCTCTCCTCTCCAGCCCTCCCTCCAAACCTGCCAGGGCTGCCAAATGTCTTAGAATTTCTCTTTTCTGAGATGTATTGTATATGTAATGTTCTCCAAATGCTCTATTTCTTCTGTCTTCAATACCCACTGGGCTAGGGAGGGAGGTTCTTGTGATAACCATTTGATTGTGATACACTTCAGAGCAGCAACTCTTAGGATATGGCAAAGTTCCACTATTTTCCTTTTTTTGGCAGATAATGTAGGGAGGCCCAACACTGAGTCCTGGAAAGTGAAAGGAATAGGGAAACCCCCCACTTGTTCCATCACAGTGTGTACCTGGTGCCAAAATACTGTCAGCTGTCGGGGTGGGTCAGAAGTTGGTCAACTGGGTGGCAAACTGGTTGACGGGCAGAAAACAGAGAGTGGTGGTAAATGGTGTACAGTCAGAAGAGATGCAAGTCACAAGTGGGGTACCTCAGGGATCAGTCCTGGGACCAGTCCTCTTCAATATCTTCATTAGTGACATTGCAGATGGACTAGAGGGTAAGGCTTGTCTGTTTGCAGATGATACCAAGATCTGCAACAGAGTAGATGATCCAGATGGTGTGGGTAGAATGAGACGAGATCCGGATAAACTAGCAAAATGGTCAGAAGAGTGGCAACTGGGATTTAATGCAAAGAAGTGCAAGATCATGCACATAGGGAAGAGAAACCCTGAAGCCGCCTATAGGCTGGGAGGGGGGTTGCTGGCAGTAACAAAGGAAGAAAGTGACTTGGGCATCATCATCACCGATGACCTGAAATCATCCAAGCAGACCTCTAAAGCAGTAGGTAAGGCTAGGGGGATGTTAAGGTGTATTAGTAGGGGTATCACAAGTCATAAGAGGGAGGTAATAATCCCTCTTTACAAGACACTGGTTAGGCCCCATCTAGAGTACTGCATGCAGTACTGGAGGCCACACCTTCACAAGGATATTAACCAAACTGAGGCAGTCCAGAGAAGGGCAACCAAAATGGTGCAGGGACTGCATCAGAAGATATATGAGGACAGATTAATGGAGCTCAATATGTATACCCTTGAGCAAAAGAGGGAGAGAGGTGATATGATCGAAACATTCAAACACCTTAAGGGCATTGACAGGGTGAAAGAGTCTAACATGTTTAAATATAAGAAAAATAGCAGGACAAGAGGACACAGGATGAGATTAGAGGGAGGCCGATTAAGGGGGAATGTGAGGAAATTATTTTTCACAGAAAGGGTGGTGGATGCATGGAACAGCTACCTCAGGAAGTGGTGGATATAAATATAGTGCATGGCTTCAAACAGGCATGGGATAGGCATAAGGGAGCAATACAGATGAGTATGAATAGATAGGCCACTGACAGAGCAAAGGCCGATGGTACATTTATAAGGTAGAAAAAGAAATGGGCAGACTGGATGGGCCTTGAGGTCCTTATCTGTCATCAACTTCTATGTTTCTAGCTTACTACATCCACAAAATATGTGATAGTGTGTGCCTATTGGCATTCCACATAAATGTCCACAGGCTGCAGAGGCATGTGGATTAAAATGAGTTGTGATCTCTGGAGTCCTGAAAAAATGAGTGAATATTTTCCAGTTAAATTCTCACCAGACCGTGGCTGAGGTAATTTGCCAACCCCATTGAAGTCTAAGTTTCCATTCTTTCCTTAAAATTTCTTCTTTGCAGCTTCTTTCCCACCTCACCCTAATTTCTTCTAATATTGGGATCTCCCCTTGGTTTGTTAAAATTGTGTATAATATAAAGAGATATCTTAATTTATCCCTGATTTTAATGGAATCCCACCAGTATGACTCTAGGGGTGTTAGATCTCTATGTAACTTTAGAAGGTTTTCTTCACTGGTAATAAAATGTCGTGTCTAAAAAAACCTGTAAAAATCTTCTCTATGGAGAAATAAACCGCTCCTTAAGGGTGGTGAAAAGAAGGCATCCTGTCTGGTCTAAAAACTGTCAAAATGTAGTGAGGCCCCTATGTTCCCAATAGGCATAGCCGTTGTCTGATTTAGGTGGGGGAAAACTATCTGTGGGTCTGATCAGGGAGAGGGGTCCCAGTGTGTTTGGAGTATGTGATATCTTTCGCAGCTTTACTAGAATGCGCAATGAATGTTTGACCCATGGGTTGACTGTAATGGCCAGACTTGGGGGGCCACCTTGGTCGTGGGCAAAGTCCATAATTTGTAATTGTGGACTGAATTTGCTTCAGTTGAATACTAACCTGAGTCTACTCTCTGTTCGGCCCATGTGACCAATTGTGCCCATTGGGCTGCTAGATAGTAAAAATACATGTGTGGCAGACCAAGACCCCCTCCCCACTCGGCCGTACCAAGATTCTAAAGGGAGTTCATGGACACTTTCCTGCCCAGATAAAATTAGAGACCTCATTGGTCAGCTGTTTCCAAAAGCTGGGAGATACAGAGATCGGGAGTGTCTGGAAAAGAAATAACCATCTATGGAGCACATTCATCTTAATTACCTGAATCTTACTGTACAAAGTGAGGGGTAGAAGTCTCCAATGGACAAAGTCTGCCTGCATGGTATTATATAGTTTTTGTAAAGTTATTCTGAAATAGTCTGGATGTGTTCACTGAGATTTGTATTCCTAGGTATCTAAAGGTATTTTTCCTAGCCCACCAGAAAGGGAAATTCTCTTTAAAGTGCTTGGAGGGAACACCACTTAGCACCACTGCTTCTGATTTGGATAAGTTTATTTTGTAACCAGCCAGGGAACCAAAATTGTCTAATGCTTCCAGCAGGTGGGGCAAGGAAGTCTGAGGATCCTTCAGGAAAAAAGGGAGTTGTCAGTGTAAAGTGTCACTTTTTGCTCTGTTCCTCCTGTTTGTACCCTGTAATATCAGGGTTGTTGCGTATCCAAATAGCTAATGGTTCTAAGGTTAGATCAGATTGGGGGGAAGGGGACAGTCCTGTCTCGTTCCCCTATTCAGAGGTATACGATCAGAGAGGAGCCCATTGAGTCTGACCCTGGCCTCCATTTTTTTAAATACAAGCAAATTTTGAAAGCAGTAAACCCACAAGAACAAGCACAAGCAGCCACAAACACCTCCTTTAGATAAGCCCAAGCTGCATTCCTGGAGAGGAGTCTCCATAATCATGATGCATCAGTGTCACTGGCTCAGCAAGAAGATTGGAAGGTTGTGGGTTCTAGCTCCACACCAGGAACATGAGGTAAAAATCCCAATACTGACACTGTAATGCAGCATGAGGGGGTGCTGCACTCCTGAGGTGCTGTCTTTTGGATGAGATGTTAAACCGAGGTCCCATCTGCCTGTTCTGATGGTTGTTCAGGTGGACAAAAGAGATCCCATGACACTTCTCTATAAGAGATGGGGAATTTTCCTGGTGTCCTGGACAGATTTCCTCATTTCACTAAAAATGCCTACTACAGGCTCATCTGGTTCAATTTCAGTCTGTTTCTTTTTTCAACCTTGTCATTAATTCCTAATGACCTGGTCACATTTCTTATGACTATTGAAGACAGATTTGTGATAAATCAGTTAATTAGCTACTTCATGGCTATAAAATCTGTACGACTGAACACTGAAGCAGTTAAAAACAAGGCCAGTGAGCCAGCCCAGTGCACGGAGAGCTGAGCTGTGTGTGCCTCACCTACCATCACACCCAGGTTTGGGAATGGACTTGGGATGCTGGGAGGCAGCCGAGGGGAGAGGATAGAGTGTCCCAGGAGGGTAGTGCAACTTAAATTGGAGGTGCCACAGTTCCACAATACATCTGGTCCTCCATGCGCACAAAACTGTGTGCCATCATTACAAAGGAATGGAGAGAAAATGGAAAAGGAAACTGGAAGGCTTA
The DNA here is from genome assembly GCA_016271365.2 of Neoceratodus forsteri. Lineage (NCBI taxonomy): Eukaryota > Metazoa > Chordata > Ceratodontiformes > Ceratodontidae > Neoceratodus > Neoceratodus forsteri. The sequence continues at coordinate 18,222,514 of JADMNL010000039.1, read as the reverse complement.
ATGAAGCCGGTTCCCGAGGTACTTCTGGATTATGTACTAGAGGGGTGGATGGCACGCACTCCTCTGGATCTGCTGCGTGGGGAGAGGGGATCCATGGGGCACTTATGCCTGGGAGACCGAGGGAGGTAGTAGCCAGTCATGGGGAGCAGAGATGGGGCTGAGAAGCTTCCCACCTGACTCCATGGAGGAAAAAGCTATATGGAAACATGAAACGAAACAAAAAAGGGCATTGTGCAATAACAGGAATCAACACTTTATGGAATATTTGGATCTGTAAACTTTTCTGTATAAGATGTCACAATTCATGGGAGGTGGGAGGGGCATACCCATGGTTGAGATGTGCACCCACTGCAGGTCATCTAAGAAAGTTGGGTCTGGCAGGAGGAGAGATAGTGGCGGTGGGGTTTAGCCCCCACCATGGGTGATGTTATGCACACTGGACCAGGAGGTGGTGGTGGGGATACCAGCAGCATGGTACCATATCCAGATACTGATTCCCTGCAGGGCTGATATGAAATAAGTCTTTGTACTGAGTATGTATGTTGCTGTTGTCCTTTTTTGCTTGCTGTTTTTATTATCTTGTTTTGATTGTAAGTATTTATTATTGTAATGATCTGTAAATTTTAACGATCGAACAGTAAACTTTTCTACTACAACAACTGGTTTCTATCTGTGGCTCCTCCCCCTCCTGCCTTGAAGAGGCTGAAAGTAGGCAGAATTCCTAGCTCTCCTTTCCTGATCTACAAAAACTTAATTAATTAAAATGTGTCTTGTGCTGTTAATTAATTAAAATGCACATTGTGCTGTTAATTTAAATATATCTTATGCTGTGTCACATGAAGCCAGCCATGTTTAGGAGAGAGAGAAAGAGATCAAGCACAACAGGAAAGGTAGTTTGTGAGTTAAGTGTAGTTGCTATGTTACAGATTTTCTGTAAACAAACTATATTGCATAGACACAAGAAATGCCATACGTGTAAATAATCTCTTTTCTTTTGGATCAGCCATTATGAGAATATGGGCCCTTGGAACAAAGCTCAGGTATATGAGTAATTGTTCTGGCCCTAGACTGTCCCTGCAGCATAACCAGCTACATCAGGGATCAGTTGCACCAGTTAACCTTTTTCATTTAATCCAAGCTCACAAAGTATCAAAGCACTTAAAGGGCCAGTTGTCATCAAAGAGGTAACTGTTGCTCAAAACGCATTAACCAATGCATGAATAGTAAAAAATATTTGTTCTTCCATTGTAAGTATCTGTCAATGCTGAACGTGTTTGCTTGCATGCTGTTACAAATTATATCACTAGTATATTGAGGCTGTGGGCAGACTTTTCTCTCCTCTCGTAGCTATTGTCTTGCAGACTTTTGGTCCCACTGGGCTAAGAGGTCTAGAGCTGAAGAAATGGGGAACAGAATAAAGAACATCTTTATAAGTTCACTGTTTCTTCATAACTTCTTTTTTGACATTCTGACTCCAAACTGTCAACTGGTGTTTTTATGACCCCACATTACTATCAAGACAAGTTGAATTTTTTAAATCTCTTCCAAAAGGTGATTTTGTGGAATGACTGCAAACAGGTGTTTTGGAAGGGATTTGAAAAATGGCAGTTGTCATGTTCATTAAGCGGGAAAGAAAAAGGCAACTGTATGTTGAAAATTTGGGGCCAAAATCTGCAACAATCACAAAGTTATGAGTAAACGCTGAAAATGTTTAATGTTTCTTAATAACTTCAATGTTTTTTTTTTCACATTTTGACTCTTAAAAATTCCAACATAGCCATTTTATGGCTTCACATTATGCTCAAGACAGGTTGCATTTTTTATAATCCCATCCAAAATGTGATTTTGCGGACTGCTATGAAAACGTATGGGGGGGATTTGAAACAATTCACCTACCTGGTTCATGAGGTGGGTCCCAAAAAGGCTGTGCTGAAAATTTTGTGCAAAGAAAAAAATGACAGAGGTACGAGTAAAAGTTCAAAATGCACTAAAAAGTCATTACCCAAACTTCCCTTGTTCTCAGTCAGCAGTCGTGCTCTGGAGCAGCAGGATGTTCGTGGGTAGAGAGAGGAGTTCAGTGCTGGACTGGATAGTAAAGTGAGGGATGCAGGGAGGGTATGGGGTGGTGGTTGCTGAAGGAGGGATCAGGATGTGGGGGGCTGGAGGGTCGGGGGAGCAAAATATGTTAAGGGACTGGTTTCTTTTTTAGAGGTTTACAAAGAAAATGCTGATGAGGGATGGAGAATGACGATGGACGGTTTACATTGTTTTGGGTACTGACACTGGGGATTGGATACCCTAGTGTTGTTTTGCAGAACTGGATGTGGGCACCCCATGTTGCATTCTGTTTAGGGGGTGTATCCAGCACTGAAGTGGGCAGTTCAGTGTTGGACTGTGTGTGTGTGTATGAGATACAAATTTTGGGTCAGGTGGGAGGGGCATACCCATGGTTGGGATGAGCACCCACTGCCAGTCATCTAAGAAAGTTGGGTCTGGCAGGAGGAGAGATAGTGGCGGTGGGGTTTAGCCCCCACAATGGGTGATGTTATGCACACTGGATCAGGTGGTGGTGGTGGTGGGATACCAGCAGCATTGTTGAGCACCTATTGCGGTCATGATATTCAAACTGGGTCGGGTGGGAGGGATATTCTAGGGGCAGGGTTGAGCACCTGCCACCAATCACGTTATGAAAACTGGCTCAGGTGGGAGGGGGAATACCAGCGGCGGGATTGAGCACCTGCCATTGGGTAAAACCTGGGTATGGCGGGAGAGGGAACACTGCTTCGCTGCCTAATGTTGACAGTATGAAAGGATGCAACTGTACTGTGATTCGTGTGGCTGCTTCCTGTCATATATGAAAAGTTTCTACCCATCTGCCAGCAAACCAATGTCAGCAGCAGCCTTGTTATCACACACATCCTGTAGGCTCAGCTGCATTGGCTGCTTACAGCACACACCTCCTCAGCCTCTACACTGCTGGATTGGCACCAAGATATTCTGCCTGTGCATGCACACGAGCAAACATAACAATATTCTGCGATTTCCTGTATTCAGAAATTCACATTCAGGGCATTCAGAGCCCTAATTTAAAGCGAAAGTGAAGATATTTTCCATATTTCACTTTCCTAACATTTTAACTAATTCACAGATTGTGGACATTTTTCAAAGATGTTTTCCACAATTCAGGAACTCAATGACAGCGAAGTGCAGTGACTGAACAAGGCCCTGATATAAATAAAAACTTTACAAGCTGTAAAAACAGTAAGGGTCAGGATTTTCGAAAACCCTAGTTTGCTGCAAACCCCGGTGCACCAACAATGTGGCGCGTGGGGCTTGTGGCATTCTAACAGGATTTTCTATCGCGTCCGGCAATTGCCGCAAGTTAGACCACCTTTTTTTGATCTAACTGGCGGGAATCCTAGAATCATTTTACGGTTTGGCTAAGATATTTGGGCGAGCCGTCAGAATTCATGGAACTGTCGCAACTGCACCTGAGATTGTAAAATCAGGTGCAGTTGCGGCAGAGTGTTTGGCACACTGCCAGAAGCGAAGTGCCGTGGTGCAGGGCTGGACGCAAGCCCTGTGCCACGTTGAAAATCCTGCCCAGAGTCTCTACGTATGTTCTTAGATGGTAAAGATGTTTTTTCATTGTCTTGTATAAGAAAACCAAGTTTAATGGCTCAGTGCCGTTGTATTCACTGCCCCAATAAAGTGACATTTCACACCTAGGTACCAAGTGTTTTGAGTGAAAGAGTTTTCTGGCTCACTGTCTATAAAGTCTGCTGGATAAAAGAAGATAGGTCAAAAGTACCAACATGTACTAATTTTATCAAGCCAGTATAAACTTACATTGAAATGGGCTTTGTCGCTGATTGCTTGTGTCTTGGGCTCCTATGGAGATCTGGGCCCCAGGTGATCACCTTGTTTGTCCTCTCCTTAATTGGGCCATAACAGCAGTTTCTATGAGTAGTGATCGCATCCAGGGAAGGTACTGCCAAAATCAAACAGGTATTAAATACAGGAGTTTGGAGACCAGCACCTATAAATGGTACAAGTAACCACTTAGTTTGCTCCACAAGAAGCTCAGCACTCCAAACAATATTCAGTGCCAAAGTTTCTTTATTATAAAGTTCCAAAGAAATCCACACAGTAACATAGAGCACCTAATAGCACTGAAAATACTTATATGTCCTTGAAAGTTACTTGAGTCCAAAGTACATGCATGTTTACAGGTTTACATGCAGACTTCGGGCTTATTGACAGCTTTCACCGCTGCTCCCTAACTGATGTCACCTATGATAGGTGCTATTAGGTGCTATAAATTACTGTGTGAATTTCTTTGGAACTTTATAATAAAGGAACTTTGGTACTGAACATCTTTTGGAGTCCTGGGCTTCTTGTGGAGCAAAGTAAGTGGTTATTTATACCTTTTAGTAGGTGCCGGTCTCAGAACTCCAATATTCTATGACAGCAGTGCAGTAAATAATGCTCACTATAGGGTTGCTAGAACTATACACCTTGGCCCAGATATTCAAACTGCATCAGGCTGTGGCGCAAGCCTGAGCGCAGTGCAACTTGGCTGCGCAGGGGTGTTGACTGGGCGATATTCAACGGAGCTGCGCCATGGCTCAGCATTGTTGAATATCGCATCCTGGCCACCCGCAGTGCACATGGCACAGTGGCACTGCTCCAGTACCAGTGGCCAGAGTGGAGCATGTGGATGCGCTAGCACAAGTTCCATTGCGCAAGGCGCAGCAACCATGATATTCAAAAGCTGACTTGCAAATGGGGCCATAATGTATGCAAGGTGCACATGGGGCCATTTGCATGTCATTATGTCCCCATTTGCATGTAGGTGCACTGATCCCTGATGACTTGTGGCTGGTGCCCTGCCAGGCAGCAGCCATCGGGGACCGATGCCCCCTGCAGCGCAATCACGGCCATTTGTAAGATAAAAAGATCCCAATATCCCTGGTCGTCCAGTGGACCATTGCCTGCCTGATCGCGGGCTTAAGTGTGTTAAAAAGATAAATTCTGAATCCCTGGTGGTCCAGTGGACTGCTGCCTGCCTGATCGCGGGCTTAATTGTGTTAAAAAGGTACATTCTGAATCCCTGGTGGTCCAGTGGATCGAAGTCTGCCGTCGTGGCTTGGCGTGAAAATAGATAGTCCTTCTGAATCCCTGGCGGTCCAGTGGACCGAAGTCTGCCCGATCGCGGGCTTCAGTGTGACAGAATATTGTATTCATATCCCTGGTGGTCCAGTGGACTTTCATCGCCGCCCACTGATCCCTCACCGCCTGCTTCCCCTGTCAGCGGTAGCCGGCAGCACCTCACTTCCGCCCCGCCGCCGCTGACCGACACTGCCGGAGTTGTACGCATTGGTCCGACAGTGAGCTAATGGGCGTAGCTCAGTTGTATTGACATATTCCAGATATGTGAATGGATCCATTCACATATCTGGAATGTGTAGTAATGGCACGGTATGGGCTGCATGCTCATTCGCTATGCTGTGGACCAATGGGCGTACAGTCCTACCGACGATGTCAGGGCGGCGGGCGCAGGCGGTGGTGCTGCTGCCCGCTGTTGACCGGGGGAGCGGGTGGTGGGGATCAGTACGGGTGGGAGGGGGTTCACTGACCACCAGGGATATAGGTATAATATTCTGTCACACTTAAGCCCACGATTGGGCAGACTTCGGTCCACTGGGCCACCAGGGATTCAGAATGTATCTATTTTTCACACTTAAGCCCGCGATCGGGCAGACTTCGGTCCACTGGACCACCAGGGATTTAGAATGTATCTATTTTTCACACTTAAGCCCGTGATCGGGCAGACTTCAGTCCACTGGACCACCAGGGATTTAGAAGTTATCTTTTCAACACACTTAAGTCCACGATTGCGCGGGCAGCGGTCCACTGGACCACCAGGGATTTATAAGTTATCTTTTCAACACACGTAAGCCCGTGATTGGGTGGGCAGTGGTCCACTGGACCACCAGGGATATAGGATAAACTATTTCTTTACTGAAGCCTGCGATTGGGCAGGCAGCGGTCCACTGGACCACCAGGGATATAGGATAAACTATTTCTTTACTGAAGCCTGTGATTGGGCAGGCAGTGGTCCACCAGGGATATTGGATAAACTATTTCTTTACTGAAGCCTGTGAACAAGCGGGCAGTGGTCCACTGGACCACCAGGGATGTGGGGGGTTTTCTTTATTTTACTAATGCCCGTGATCTGGCATGGGGGGGCGCCACCAGGAGGTGTAGCCGAGCTCGGTTGGCCACCCACAGGCGGCAGCTGCCGTGTCGCGCCCTGCAATCGGCAACTCACCTGTGGGTGGCCATCCGTTGTTCCTTTTTTGGATCAACTTTGTGCTGGTGCAGGTGGGGTTGCGCATGCATGGCTTCCACACATCCGGGCTGAATATCAGAGCTGTGCAGGTGGTATGCATGGGCCGCCCCCACCTGCACCTGCATACATTACTGATGCTGTGGCGCGGGAGTTCGTGCAGCGCACTTTTCTCTTTGAATATCGAGTCAGCGTATCAGTGGGTTGCACATGGCGCAACACTGTTGTGCCATGCGCAGCTTTTGAATATCTGGGCCTTGTTTACACTCACCAAGCTGCATATAACCACTGTAGCTGTCACCAGTGTCAGTCTGTACCTGGTCATTTAAGGAGGCTGCATTGCACATTGCTTTGGGCAGAAAGGAGAAAAACATATGCTGGCTACGGCTACCACATCAGTGTCACAGTAGTATCCTGTACATGTGGGATTGTTTCTGGTTATGCCTGCCTCCTCCCTGACATCAGCACATGTGATCATTCCTTCCTGTTAAGAAGTAAACATTACTGGCATGTGCAGAGCCACTGTGCGGTAAACTTGTTTACTGCATCATACAGAGTTCCATCATGCTGCATTTCTCTGACATCATGGAGTTGGATTATCACTCTCGCCCCAGGCAAGCTGCCTGTCACTGGTGAAGTACTTTATGGAGCATGGACTTGCCTCTGCAAATTATCTGAAGGGACACACTCACACAGACCTGAAATCAACAACACTAACACACGATGCATCTCAAGGCATGTTCGTGCAATGCCAGACTGCACTGTGTAGCACTAACATCCCGGAGTGCTTCCAAAAGTTGTAGAGGAACCAAAAAGTCTGATACAGTTCTAAAACTGCATGCAGTACAGGAAAAGAGAAAACAATTTATTGACTGCAGTGCTGTTGGTGAGGTCTTCGGGGGGGGGAGGTATTTTGCAGTATATCACAGTACTGTATTTTGTTTATTTTTTAGTAGACAAAGTTTTTATGAACCTTAAAATGATTTTCTTAGATTACAACATGCCTTAGCTTCTTTTATACTTTATGTTGGCAAAATTAATTCCACCCTATTTTTAATATTTAATCCAGTGTCTGCATTTTTTAGATACCAGGATAGTACTTTGGCTCCGACAAGATGGCCAAACCGATTCCTTCACTTCCGGATTGATAAGCATGCCCCCATGCTATGATGTCCAGCAAGGGAGAGTGCGGGGCACGCCCCATTGAAATGAATAGGGCTTGATTTTCCTTCGGATTTAATACCTTATGATGGCCAGTTGGAGATTAATGAAGACCACCACTCAACTAACAAGGGCCTTGTTAGTCGAGTGGTGGCCTTCACTAATCTCCAACTGGTCATTGTGAGGTATTAAACTGGAAGGAAAATCGAGCTCTATTCATTTCAATGGGGTGCACCCCTACAGAGAGCCACACCGGGTTCAGCTTATTGAGAAACTGCAAGCTGAAAACAGAAAATAGAGTTAGAATCGACGTTTTGAACATAGGTCTTCTTCAGGAATTATCTAAAAGAGAAAGCTAAGGGGAACTAAGGGCTATATATGTACTGAATGAAAATAAGGGAAGGGTCTAGGAGAAATATGTATACTAGGCAATGTAAGAACAGAAGCTGGAAAACAAGAAGGTGATGATGGCGATGGAGAGGCAGAGTAGGAGTGAATGAGTTGAGGAGTCCACAAGTGGGGACTAATTAATAGGGCAGAGTGAGAAGGCTGAAAAGTGACGAAGGTGGGGACGGAGATGGGGACATCTAGAGAAAATGAAAATGGACAGGCACATCTAGTTGGAATGCCCATGTCAGTATGCCCCCCCCCCACACATGCACACACACGCACACACACACACACACACACTGGACGGAAGTGTGTACAGGTATACCTGCATATGCATACGTACCATGCATGCATGAAAGGATATGACAGGGTGGGGGTAACATATAGGATAGTGCATGGGGAATGGTTGACAACAGGGCTATTCTTCCACCTAGTTGGCACTATGATGACGGATTACCTCGAGAGCGCAGCTCGAGAGGTAATCTGTCGTCATAGTGGCAACGAGGTGGAAGATGCCCTGTTGTCAACCGTTCCCCATGCACTTTTCTATATAGTGTATGGTGGAATGTCCTTCTCTGAGAAAATAAAAACAATCACTATGTCATATTGCTGCTTAAGAAAATGTTTACTTGGTTACTGGAAGGAAAAACTTAACTTTACATTCTTTGAGTTTTCACGCTTAACATGTTTACTGTTTTATCACTTTAGATTTTAAACATTTAACGATTAACATTTTAACTTTTGAAACACTCACATACAGCAGCACCCGGAACAGCAATTCACAAATCTGTGGGGAAGAGCAGAGAAAAGGTAAAATCGGCTAGCAGTGGGTCTAGCTCTGTTGAGGGAATGTCATGTATTGCCCTGTGCTCGTCGTTGTCTCTGAGGAAGCTATGTATCTGCTGCATGTCATTTCTCATTTTTTTGGCCGTCTTTTTATTCTCCTGCTCGAGGATGAATGTATCCCGCTCGGAAAGTAGTTTTGAAAGTACCGCTGCCGACATTGTTGCTAAGGCAACGTGTCCTGTCACGGGAATGAGCCCTAACTGTCAAATGGTGCTCGAGGACATGGTTTGTGATGTGCGCAGTGCAGTGAGACAAATCGTTCTGCTGATCTGCGATTGTCACTACTGTGTGACTACAAGGTTTCGAGAACGATGGATTTCGGTGGAGAACCACGTTCCACCATACACTATAAAGACAGACTACAGTGGTAAACCATAAGGTGGCTGAAAGTTGTTAGTAGAAAATAAGTCTGTCATTTAAACCAGAGGGATGTTGGGAGCCTAGGCGGATGATAAACTTGGTTTCTGTGTTTTTTCTTTGGTCAGCATCGTAGAAACCCTGCTGAAGGACACAGACAGAAAGATCATTGACAACATGATCCCTGGAGATAAAATGGGATACAGTGGGTTTATCAGTGTTTCTATTTTTGATTGCTCTTTAATGTTTACTGAGTGTCAGTATTCAAGGAAAGATACAGGGCAGTCAGGGATGGAAACCATGATAAACCCATTGTATCCCATTTTACCTTCAGGGACCATGAAGTCAGCGATTTTTCTGTCTGTGTCTTTCAGCAGTTTTCAGGATGCTGACAGAAGAAAAAACACACAAATCAAGCGTATCATCCACTTAGGCTGCCAGTAGCCCTCTGATTTAAACGACAGACTTATTTTCTACTCTCATCTTTCAGCCACCTTGTGGTTTACTACTGTAGTCTATCCTTTTTACCCTGCCCCTGCATATCTTTGCTTTCATGCATACATAGTACATTTGTCTATGTGGGTATGCCTGCACGCACACACTTCCATCCGGGGGGGTACTAACATGGGCATTCCAGCTATGTATGCATATCAATTTTCATTTTCTCTAGATGTCCCTGTCTCCTTCCCCTACCGTTGTCACCTTTTAGCCTCCTTACTCTGCCTGTTAATTAGTCCCCACTTGAGGTCTCCACAGCTCATTCACTTCTACTATGCTTCTTCATCCCCATCATCACCTTTTTGTTGTCCCTCTTCCATTCTTACCTTGCCTGTTGTCACTTTCTGTCCTAGATCCTCCACCTATTTTCTTTCCTCATAAACATATATCCGTTGTTGCTCCTTACCTCTTCACTAACTTTGCCTTTTTTCTCTTTTAGATAATCCTTGAAGAAGACCTATGGTCAAATCAAAACATCAATTCTAACTCTGTTTTCAGTGTGCATTTAATATTGCCATTTTCTTTCGTTTTCGGCCCACATGCTGACGCAGCACCTTTTTTTCATTCTTTAAAAATGTCATGTCATGTCATGTCAGCTTGGAGAGTTTAGATGTCCTTTATGTAACTTTTCAGAAGTAACCAGAAGGGGAAGGGATCAGATCAGTTCCAGTACAGTAGCTTCTTCTTGCTGTTTTTACATTGTTTCTTGTGGATTTTACTTGGTAGAAGGGTATTTATTTTCTTTCTTACTACTTCTAAGGGGCTAGAAGGGTATTGTTTTGGGGATGTTGGAATTTTGATACCTATTTTGGTGGCTATAGGTGGGCTCATTTGTCTGATGTTTCACTGTGTAGCAGGCTGCGTTTGTGGAGGCCTATTTCTTCTGATTTAAAACCTATTGGTGTGTTTTTATTGTGGCTGTTTCTTTGACTTGAAGACCTATATCTTCTAATTTCAAGCCTATTTTGATGTGTTGTTGGTGAGGCTGTTTGAATTGGAGACCTGTTTATTTTGGTAGCAAACCTATTTTTTGTGCTTTGAGTGGAATTGTGATTGCAGCTAGTGAAGCCAGCGAAAAGCAATGTTTAGTGCATAGTTGGGGAAGGATGCTAATGGTCTGACCAGGGGCCTCAGCCACCTGATTGCTTCTGGAAGGCATGGGCTGATCCCACCCTCCCTGCACCTCACCCCACCCACCCCTGGTCTGTGATTTCCTTTATACCAGAGGTTCTGACATCACTTCCCCAAACGGGCAAAGGACATGCACCTGTCATAGCAGAAGCAGACATCCAGGAAAGGAACAGCAGTGAGTGAAGAGGTGACTGCTATCTCAGTGGAAGGGAAGTAACTGCAATTCAAGGAGCTTCCATTGTTACTTCTTTCCATTGCTATTTGCATTGTGGAGAGTAGGAGTTTGAAGAAGCTTGTGCAATAGTTACTTAAAGTCTCTTTTTGGGTGTCAACAGGAAGGATAGGGATGCAAAAGCAGTTGCTCAGTCTATCTAGACATGTACGACAAAGGGGGTAAGGGACATTAAGAAAAGGAGAATAATGTTTTGTACTGATAGAGGGGGGAAGGGAGACTTGGGGAAGTGTTTGGTATCCTTCATCTGGAAGGGTGGGGGGGGGTCGCTGGTGGGCAACGAGAGCAATGGGTAGAGTGTTAGGTTGCAACAACTGCGGTGCACCAATCTTTCTAAAAATTGCCTGGAGGGTGGGGGGATGTTTAGTGTACAACCACACAGAGAAATGTAGAAAGGAGATTGAGGGTCTGCAGGAGGAACTAAGACAGGCAAGGCAGATTGGAGGTGGGTTTATCCCAGTACTGGAGGGAGGGAGGAGGGGAGATGAGGGAGGGCAGTTTGAGCCAACAGTGGTGAGGAGAGGGTCAGAGACAAAGGGGCACAGGCCAGGAAGAATGACTGCCAGGGAAACCAGGTCAGGAGACAAAAGACAAACAGAAGGAGCAGACAGGGACTTTTGAGGGGAGGAGAAGAAGTGGCAACAGTCATGGAGTGGAAAGGAAGGAACAGGTTACTATGAAGAGAGAGGAAGTGGGCATTTGTGAAGGGTGTTCAGAAAATAGTTTTACACTGCTAGAGGGGAAGAAAGAGGTGATGCAATTGGAGGAGTAATTGATAAATGCCTGGACCAAACTGGAGCGGGGGGGGGGGGGTTCTGCTGGGAGAATTGCAACAGGGGCAAAAGGGGGAAATAATGTGCAGGAGGAGGAAGAAGAGGAGCTGGGAATGCGAGATGGAGATGAATGGAAGCAATCATGGAGTAAGAGGGGTGGAATCTTGGTGCTGGGGTACTCAATACTAAAAGGAGTCGGGTGGTGTAGCAGGGGGGAGAGGTATAGTATCATTTGGGTGGAGGCCATGCCAGGAATGACAGCAGAAAGGGTGGGACAATCTGTTCTGAAATATACTAGAAGGGGTAGGAGGACAATTATACATCTTGGGATGAACGACCTGGCTGACAAGACAGTAGATATAGTCCAGAGGAGGTTTGAGGAACTAGGACAATTATGTGAGGGGGCAGGAAGCTCAGTAACTTTTTCAGAGAAACTTTCAGTGCCCAAGGCAAGCACAACAAGAAAGATGAAAATAGAGGAATTTAACAGATGGCTAAGAACCTGGTGTCATGCAAAAGGGTATGGTATGGGCTGTTGGGGAGGGGGGGGAGGGACCTGGGAGGACAGTAGTCTCTATGCCAAGGACAGACCACACTTGAGTGAGGAGGGAAAGAAAGTGTTGAAACAGAAGTTGGAGGAGTACATAGAGGAAGTTGGGAATTTAAACTAGGAGCGGGCGGGGGGTGGCAATTGGGCAAGAGATATGCAGAGACCACCGGTTGGGAAACCGTATGAGCTTACCCCCCATAACAGTGACAAAGGACAAATGGCAAGTACTATTGGTGATGCTAGTAAAGGAGGGCAGGATGGGAGGAGGGGAAAGGGTGGAAGGTGGTTACTCTTAATGCTAGGAGCCTTGGGAGGAAAACTGCAGAGTTACAGGTGCTCATGGCAAAGGGAGAGGTGGACATAACAGCCATCACAGAAACATGGGCCACTCAATACAATGATTGGGACCTGTCTGTAACAGGGTAAGAGGTTATTTTGTAGGGACAGGATGATTGGGAGATGGGGGGTGGCACTATATATGAATTAAGGACTGAAGTGTGTAAGGTAGAAAGGGGAGGAGGGTTGGATGCAAATCCAGGATTCCAAGAATAAGATTCTCAGAATGGGAGTGGTGTACAGGCCACCCTGTCAGATGGAGGAGTTAGACAGGGAACTAGTGGGACAGATCAGGAGGACCTGTGAGAAGGGTAGTGTGGTGACTGTGGGGAACTTCAACATGCCAGGAGTGGACTGGAGTACCCCAGCAACCAGGAACAGAAGGGAGCAGGTACTGCTGGATGCCTTCCAGGACAGCTTCCTACTGCAAATGGTCAGTGAACCAACCAGATTACGGAATACAATTGACCTTGTGCTGGCAAATGGGGACTTTGTGAGAGAACTTATGGTGGAAGAACCGCTGTCAGGGAGTGACCATCTCTCAGTATGGCTCACATTGGATATGGGCAAGGAAGGAGTGGAATCCGGCACAAGAGTGCTGGACTTCAGGAGGGCCGACTTTGGAAGGATGGGGGAAGTGGTAAAGGGTACCTGGTCAGAATTCAACCTAGTATGGGCACTAACCAGAGGTGGGAGCTCATAAAGCTGGGGATAGTGGAGGCAACCAAAACCTGCTGCAAGGCCCACAGCAAGAAGGCTAGGGCTAAGAAACTGAGCTGGTTGAGCAAGGAGGTCATGGAAAAGGTAAGGAAGAAAAGAGCTGCCTTTAGGAGGTACAAGAAAACAGGGAGGGGGAAGGACAGGGAGGAGTACCTGACAGAATCGAAGGAGGTGACATGGACAGTAAGGGGAACCAAGGCATCTTTGGAGCTCAGGCTGGCACAAGGCATTAAGAAGGGGGAGAAGGACTTCTTTAGGTACATCAGGGAGAAAAGGAACTGTAAGGACCACATAGTAAGGATTAGGAAGGAGGGGGAGTTGGGTGGAAGCAGGATGTGATAAGGGAGAAGCGCTAAATGATTACTTCTGTTCGGTATTTACGAAGGAGAAGAGGGGAGTGATACCCAAGTGGGGAGGAATAGCAGAAACAGGGGGAAGGGGTGACAAATGGGGAAATCATGGAGGGCAGAGTTCGGGAGGGTTTGAAGGCACTGAGGGTGGACAAGGCGCCAGGCCCAGATGGCATCCACCCCATGGTACTGAAGGAGCTGGCAGAGGTCCTTGTGGGACCTTTGGCAGACCTATTTAATGCCTCACTACACTCAGGGTGTGTACCTCAGGACTGGAGGATGGCTCATGTGGTGCCCCTCCACAAGAGTGGCCTGAAGGATGAACTGGGGAACTACAGACCGGTGAGCCTCACATCCATCGTGGGTAAGCTGATGGAGACTATCCTGAAGGAGAGGCTGGTGGCCCTCCTAGACTCCAAAGTTCTACAAAACAGCAGACAGCATGGCTTCATACATGGCAGATCCTGCCAAACTAACCTGGTGGAGTTCTATGACTGGGTAACTAGGCAATTGGACAGGGGCCATGCAGTGGATGTCCTGTATCTGGACTTCAGTAAAGCATTTGACTCAGTGCTGCATGGGAGGCTGGAAAGTAAGTTAGAAGGCACTGGAGTGGGTGCAAGCCTGGTGAGATAGGTAGGGAACTGGCTTCAGGGAAGGCAACAGAGGGTGGTGGTGGGTGGGGCACTGTCACACCCAAGGGCAGTGACGAGCAGTGTTCCACAGGGCTCGGTGTTGGGACCAGTGTTGTTTGGGATATTCATTGCAGACATATCATTGGACATCAAGAGGAAGATCAGTCTATTTGCTGATGATACCAAGATGGGAGTGGTGGTGGATGGCCTAGGGGGATGGCAGGGGTTGCAGGATGATCTGGCAAAGCTTGAAACCTGGTCAGACACCTGGCAACTGGGGTTTAATGCCAAAAAATGCAAGGTGCTACATTTTGGGATGAAGAACCCAAGGAGGTTACCCTACCAGTTGGGGGGAGTGCAGCTAGCCCAGACAGAGGAGGGGAAGGATCTGGGGGTGCTCATTACAGGGTCAGTGAACAACTCGGCACAATGTAGGAAGGCAGCTGCAAAGGCCAACAAAATGCTGGGTTACATTGCAAGGGGTGTATCCTCGAGGAGGGAGGAGGTGAGTCTGCCACTGATATAGGTCATTAGTTAGACTGCACCTGGAGTACTGCGTGCAGTACTGGTGCCTGTATCTGAAGAGGGACATTAAGTTACTGGAGGGGGTGCAGTGCAGGGTGACAAAGATGATCAAGGGGCTGGGGGAATTATCATACGAGAGGAGGCTGAGGGAGTTGAACGAACATGTACTTGCTGGAGGAGAGGAGGGATGGGGACATGATTGAAACCTTTAAGTACATGAAAGGAATAAACAAGACAAGAACAGAGTGGCTGTTCAAAGTAAGAGAGGGGAGGACACCAGGGGCCATGATATGAGACTGGAGGGAGGAAGGTTCAGGAGGGAGATGAGGAGACACTTTTTTACAGAGAGGGTGGTAGCTGGGTAGAATGCGTTACCTGCAGAAGTGGTATCCAGTAGAACAGTGGACTGCTTCAAAAAGGGATGGGACAGGACGAGGGGGAGGGTCAATGGAGGGGAAGGGTGGAAGGGAGGGGCAGCTGCAGAATAAGGGGTGCTAGCTGCATATTCGAGCAGACTTGATAGACCTTAAGGCCTTTATCTGCTGGCAAATTTCTTATGTACGTATGTTCGTTTCCGTATATTTATCTGATTGATCTTGTCATCCATCTACTCTGATATTACAAGCAGCCACCAGTCTTGACAGCACCACAGAATCGCCTGAGGTTGATGTCACAGTTGGGCATCAGCCATGGATATTCGGTCAGCCTGTGTTGGAGTCAGAGCTGTTTATAGCTCCATTTTGTTGGTCTCTGGCCTTGTTGCCATCCCAAAACTAAGTATACAGTAGGTTGCATGATTGGACTATTGACTGCTTGTTATATCAGGATGGGGGGATGGTGGGGGGAACCAGATATATATGTAAGGTAAAGCATTTTAAAATTAATTGAACAAGTTTAAAGTGCAGCTCGGGAGCTTAGGGGCATGGATTTCCTCTCCAAATCAAATATGTAATTTACCATTGTTCGCATACGATGGTGTCACTTTTGACCCTACCTCCAGCCTGCTTTTCCTTGCCCTTAATAGCCTTCTATTTTTCTCTCTCTCTTTTTTTTATAACTTTCTTTATTTTCCATTTTTGTACAAATACAACAAACTCATCATTCCTCATTCAATACAAGAACCTCTCGTACAAGTTAAAAAAGAGAAGGGGGGGGGGACAGTGGGGTGTTAAAACGAATCTGCAGAGATATTGAATTAAAACAACCTTAGTTAAATTAAAAATGCAAATCCTTTAGTTGAGATAGGTTCCACAGTGAATTAATAGGGTGTTAACTGCCAATGGATAGAGCAAGAAATGTATTTATTTATTTAGCTTTTGTTGACCAGGTAAGTACACTAGACAAGTTATGTGCCTATTTTCAGATATGACCCGGGAGAGTACAATGAGATACAGATACAGTGAGATACAGGTTCATACAGAGGACAACATGACACAAGTTAGGCAGTATACAGAGTCAAAATAGAACCATGTGAACATAACCAGTAGACAGTAAGCACAGTTAAGATATGTACAGGAATATATATATATACATAGAGACACCAAGGCTAAGAACAGTACAGTTTTACAAGGTATACATGACTCCGAGCCACAAACAGAGCCACAGTCTGAGTATCTCCTGAAACAGAGAAAAAATAGATTATATGCACCTCAGAGTCCAGTTAGACAGGCTGTGTCAGCAGGAGCTGCAAGAGGGGTGCCAGGAAGTACATGAGAGTCTGGTGCAGGGGACTGGAACTAGCTATGGAGATCTAGGACACCCACATGCAGAGGAGAGCTTCAAGTGATACCACAGGGAGCTCCGGAGGCACGAGTGGGAGGTGGAGCGGACTTGAGCGGGAAAGGAGTTCCATAGCCTAGGGGCACATGAAGCAAAATCCCTGTCCCCCATTTGCGTGTGGGTGATAGGGACTTTAAGAATGCCAGGGCCCAGAGACCTGAGGGAGTAGGTAGAAGAGACAGCCGGTTTGAGAAGCTTAGCCAGCCTTGGGGGAGTGCCAGTACTGAGCACCTTGCCCATGAAGCAGCCCAGGACAAAGTTCATATGGTTGGGTGGAGAGAGTCACCCGAGTTTGTCATATAGGTTACAGTGGTGGGTGAGGTGAGGGGCAGCAAGTGCAAAGCGGCAAATGATATTGTAGGTTGTGTTCCATCTAGCGAGGTGAACTTTGGAGGTGCGTGCAAACAGGAGAAGTCCACAGTAAAGAGAGGGAAGCAACACTCCTCTGGCCAAGGCAAGCAGCAGATGTAAGATTTTGCCCAGTTTGCTGTTGACAGCTCTGCATACATTTTGGATATGGCACCCAAGATCAAGTTGGGGGTCCAGTGTCACCCCAAGGTATTTGATGGAGTCAGTGGTTAGAAGAGGAGTACCACTGATACCAGTAACACACAGAGGGGCAGGGGAGGCCTTAATCTTGGCCAGGGACCCAAAAAGCATTGCCTGAGTTTTTCTTAAGTTGAGGACCAACTTGTGAGTCGTTACCCAGGACTGGATATTTCTGAAATCCTCACTCAGTTGATGGTTGATGACCCCAATGTCCCAGGAATGGTTGAGGATGACCAGGTCATCTGCATATAGGATAGTACTACAGTTGGTAGCAGTAGCTGGTAGCTTGTTGACAAATATAGAGAAGAGAAGGGGTCCCAGGACTGATCCCTGGGGGACATCGGAGGTCACAGGAGTGGTGCCCGAGACGACCTTACTGAATTTGGTAAGTTGCTGCCTGCCCTGGAGGTAATTACTGAACCAACTCAGGACAGGTGGGGACAGACCAAGGGACCGAATTTGAGAGCAAAGTAAGACATGGTCAACTAGGTTGAAGGCCTTGGATAGGTCAATGAATGTGGCATCTATGAGTTTGCTGTGGTCTATGGCAGCCCGGATTCCAGAGGAGACAGTGACAAGGGCTGAGGACGTACTGTGCCCTTTTTGAAAGCTGTGCTGCATAGAGGACAGTAGCTCATGGGCCTGGATATAATCCATGAGTTGCCCAGCCACAACTTTCTCTAGAAGTTTACTGATATTTGATAAGATGATATCTGTTGGTAATTGTCAAGGATCTTAGGGTTGCCCTGTTTGAGAACAGGGACAATCTTCGCCACCTTCCAGATGTCAGGGTGGACACCAGAGGCAAGGGACATATTGAAGATATGGGTCACTGGGAAGGCTATAAAAGGGACACCAAGATGGAAGCTTAGGTTCCATGCCATCGTGGCCAGCAGTAGAATGTGGGGAGAGACCAGAGAGAAGTCTTTGCATCTTCAGTGCCATCACAGCCTTAAAGTAAAATAACAGAGATGAGGGCCACCTGTGGGGTGGAGGCCAGGAGACGGCTATCACTCCCATCAGCAGAGAATAGGGAGGTGAAAGCGGACAGGTCTGAGAAGTGGGAGTTGAATGCATTGGTAATAGTTAGTGGATCGTTACAATTATACCCGCCCACGAGCAGGACAGAGACCCCACAGTTGGAGGAACCACTAACTATATTTTTAATGTTCCTCCAGAAATTTCTAGGGTCCTCCTGAGCTGAGTAAGGCAGTTTTACAGTATTCACTTTTGGCTGCCCTGATTGCTTTTTTGCATTCATTTCTGAGCTTCCTGTATTGCTCAAATATGGCCTGGTCCATTGTGGCCTTGAAGTTGGCCCAACACTTGTCTCTAGACTTCATGACGGCTAGGATACTCCCATGCAGCCATTTTGTGACAGACCCCCTTACTCTCCGCCTGATAAGGGGGGCATGCTTGTCCTGCAGAGAGCCAGAGGTGCTAAGAAACTGACTAACAGCAGGGGAAGAGTCCTGAGCATTAAGCACCACAGACCAGTCAGTGAGCCTCAGATCCATGTGAAATGCCCCCAGGTCAAATCTGGAAAAATCCCTTACTTGAATGATTTTGTGGGGGATTTTCGGGGAGGAGATCTTCCATACATAGTACACAGGGGTATGGTCGGAGATAGAGTCAGGAAGGGTACCAGCGGAACTGTTCCTCTCTGGCCAATTGGACAGGACCCAGTCCAGGAGGGAGCTAGTAACACCATTAGTAGACCACCTAGTGAGCTCCTGAATAAGTTGAGACAAGGAGAGGCCAGCAAGCACAGGTTCAAACAGCTTAGAATGTCCTCCTCGCCAGTTTAAATTAAGATCTCCCAAGATCATTAACTCATTATCCCCAGTCTTAGCACCAATAGTATCAAGGAGATAGGATAACCCAGGCAGGCCTCCCTTGGAAGGTATTGTATGCACAGATGATGTGCAGCTTCTTAGTATTCCCAAGTAATAGGACAGAGTGAAGCAGCTCACATGAAGACAGGGAGGACTGCTGATGAGACACCACAGACAAATTAAGGTGACTCCTGTAGTAAATCAAGATACCACACCCTCGCCTTTTCCCCGGCCAGTCCTGTCTAATGAGATCAAAGCCAGGGAGCGCACAGGCCAAGGCAGGTGTGGAAGGTTTCAGCCAAGTCTTGGTGATACCCAAGATGTCAGGCTTGTAGTGCGTAGCCCAGGCAGTCAGTTCATCCCGATTGAGCAAGAGGCTATGGATGTTGAGGTGAGCTATTTTCATCCTCTTGCCTGACAGCCAGCCCACAGGAAGTGCAGAGGCCTGATAGGCAGGACCAGGGTTTCGCTCAGTGTCCCCAGCCAGGACTAGGATCACCAGAAAGAGCCAGAGGAGATGCTTATGGGGGGAGAGCCACCACCTGCCGAAGGCCTGAGAGCAGGACGCCTGACTGCTATGGCCGGATACAGAAGGCACCTGAGGTCAAGGCAGCAGATAGGCCAAAGGGGGCAGTCTGCCATGGGCTAATAGATTGAAGAAGGTGAAGTCAAACACCTCATGCTGGACAAAAGTATCCCAACAGCCCCCTGAGGAAAGAGAGTGGGCAGCAAACACAAGAGAGAGGCATAAGGCAGTGAAAAGGCCAATAATGAGGGCAGTGCTAAGTGGGAAGGGCTGAGCACCTTCCCTGTGGAGCTCAGGGGCCTACATGACAGAAAGATCGGACAAAAATCAAACCCTCCTTATACAGTGACCCCCCACCAACTATTGGGAGGGTGACCAGGTTCAGTTGAAGTAAGCCTCAACTGGAGATGAGTCAAGTCAGGATAGCTAGTGAGCTCAGAGTACTAAAAAGCTAGCAAAGGCATGCCCTAACTTAAGATTGATTAAACATTCTATTTAGGCAGGCGGAAATATCTTGAGATTACAAACAACTCCTACTCTGTAAATTACAGTCAGCTAGGAATAGTAGTGTTAGTAGTGTTAAAACATCAACTCAGCCCGGTCCACTCAGGGTAAAAAATAGACTCGGAGCAGGCTGGAGCTAATTCAGGATATAGATGACACAGTACAGAAATCACCAACAAATATTAGCAGCAAAGAGCACCTATCCTACTGTAGATATGGTGAGCAAGCAAATCAACAAAGGGGGTGGGGAGACAGAAAGCTTTAAGCTCAGAGCACTATTTAGCCTAACTTTCCTGCTGTAACATAACTTTACTCTGTAACAATCACTGTATTTGTATCTGTACTAATTTGTATTTGTATTTGTGCATCTGATCTATTATATGCGACGTGGAACCTTTGTAAAGGAGTCTATGACTCAAAGGTATTTCTGATTCTTCTGAAATAAAAATAAATAAATAGTACTGGGAGCCAATGGGGTAGAGGAGGGAGGAGCTTAAGTGTATTTAAGGGTGGCCTTGGAGTGGGGGTTGGTGAGCAAAAAATATGGCAGCAGGAGCAAATTTGGCAGCAGGAGCAGCAGCCGGGGAGGCTGGGGCTGTGTATAGGCCTTACCTGATGCTTGATTCCAGGGGGCTGGTGGCAGCAGCCTCCTTGGCACTGAGAGAGGTGCAGAGTGGTGTCCAGGCATGCAGGAGGTGAACCGCGAGTGTGGTAGGTAGCTCAGCGGGGTACAAGGACGCCTGTTGGTAAAGGGAAAGAACAGGGATTTATAGCACTCGAAGGGGGTGGGAGTGAAATTAAGATTGGTACAGAGACAAAAGAGCTATAATTTACTAAAAGAGGGACAAATAATGGGTGAAGAAGCAGACAGCTAGACACCAGCTCTGTAACTGAGATTTGTAAACAGGGGGTGGGGGCCCAACTAAGGGACAAATTAAGATGGTAGCCGCACTGGATTAAGATACAGCAATTCAGTATGCTATGCAGACCTTCTGCAAAGAAATCCTAAACTCTGAATCCTGACTCTGAATTCTGTACATTCATAAACAGACACAGCAACTGAGGTGCCAGGTTAAATACAATACAAAACAAGCATTTGTCAATGCCGAATGTTTGCTTGCTGGCATTGGCATTGGTAGTGTAGAAGTTACAGAGCTGCGTAATAGGAATGGCAGTGAAGTATTGAACTGAAGCCAACCCCACCACCACCCTGCAGAGAGTGACAGGCATTGGGGCGTGCCTTTGGGTCGTCAGGCATAACGACCACGCCATTTCACCACACCCTACACTGCAGACACTGACAAGTGTCACGGTGTTCCTTGGGGTCTTTGACCCTTATGCGCACCCCATTTCATTAGGAAATACAGTGAGATGGCTGTGATATAGGAGAATGGGGTGAAGTTTGGGGCCGAAGAGTCCAAGGTATACCTCGATGCCTCTCACTGACTGTAGGGTGTGGAATGGTATAAGCATCACAGGCAAGAATCCCAAGTCACACCCCTGATGCCTGTCATTCTCTACAGGGTTGGGCGTTATGGTTGGAAACCCTAATACCTCAGGCATTCGTTGGTATTTTCACTCCAAATTTTCAACGTTTTTTTTGTGACCCCACCTCATGAACAGGGGGAATATCAGTTTGTTAGCCGGAAGCTGCTTATGCACAGTGACTACGGCATTTAGCACCACAGGTGCAAAAACATTCCGAACAGGATGTAAAAAATGACAGCTGTATTGTTCATGGGGAGGTGTAAAAAATGGCAATGTTGCAAATCTGTAGTAAAAATATTTAAAAAAATGGTGAAGTCATGAGCGTACATACAAACTGTGCAACGCACACCTGTAATATAATTAGGTTGGGGATTTTTTACAGCAGATTGTCAACTCAGGCATTTTGGTGCCTCCGATCATAAACAGTGTCACTGTGATTTTCTTTATCTGTGCCGAACAATGATTTCCCACAGCGACCACGCATCTCTGCGCTGAAAGTGTGAAAACACACTTCAGCCATGTTGTGAAAAATGACAGCTGTACTGTTGATAAGGAAGTGTGGAAAAATGCCATTTGTGAAAATCTGGACTGAAAATATTACAAAGTCATGAACTTACAAGGGTGCGTGGAAACTGCGCAATGTTCACTCGTAACACAGTCATTTTATGGTCTTTTGTCACCAAATTTTCAACATAGCCATTTTAAGACCTCTGCTCATGAACAGTGTAACTGTGATTTTCTTAATCTGTCCTAAACATTGCTTTCGCACACCAACAACACCATTATGCTTCGTAATAAACACATTTGGCGACATATGAAAATTGCAGCTGTACTGTTCATAAGGAAGATAATAAAATGGCAATGTTGAAAATCTGGAGTGAAAATATTAAATTTGCAAACTTCTGAGCATGCATAGGAACTGCGCAACGCACGCTCGTAAAACAGTCATTTTTAGGAATTTTTTCACCAAATTTTCAACATAGCCATTTTAAGACCTCTGCTCATGAACAGTGTCACTGTGATTTTCTTAATGTGTCCCATACATTGATTTTGCACATCGACTGCGCCATTGTGCGCTACATGGGCGGAAACACATTTTGGGCAAGATGTGAAAAATGACAGCTGTACTGCTCATAAGGAGGTGCAGTAAAATGGCAATGTTGAAAATCTGGAGTGAAAATATTGAAAATTCGCGAACTTATGAGCGTGCGTAGGAACTGCGCAATGCACCCTCGTAAAACAGTCATTTTTAGAATTTTTCACCAAATTTTCAACATAGCCATTTTAAGACCTTTGCTCATGAACAGTGTCACTGTGATTTTCTTAATTTATCCCGTACATTGATTTCGCACACCAACTGCGCCATTGTGCGCTACATGGGCGGAAACACGTTTTGGGTGAGATGTGAAAAATGACAGCTGTACTACTCATAAGAAGGTGTGGTAAAATGGCAATGTTGGAAATCTGGAGTGAAAATATTGAAAATTCGCGAACTTACGAGCGTGCATAGGAACTGTACAATGCACGCTCGTAAAACAGTCATTTTTTGGAATTTTTTCACCAAATTTTCAACATAGCCATTTTAAGACCTCTGCTCATGAACAGTGTCACTGTGGTTTTCTTAATTTGTCCTGTACATTGATTTCGCACACCGACTGCGCCATTGTGCGCTACATAGGCGGAAACACATTTTGGGTAAGATGTCGAAAAATGACAGCTGTACTACTCATAAGAAGGTGTGGTAAAATGGCAATGTTGGAAATCTGGAGTGAAAATATTGAAAATCCGCGAACTTACGAGCCTGCATAGGAACTGCGCAACGCACGCCAGAATAACATGTCATTTTGATTTTGCATTATTTTCAACATGGAGTTAGATTCCGTCGATGAACATTGTCATGGTGATATTCAGGCCCAAAGGGTGATTGGCGCAGTGATTGTGAAATCACCCTTCGGGCCCGAATATCGCCATGACAGTGACATCATTCATGAGAAGGGGTCCCAAAAACCCCATGTTGAAAATTTGGTGCAAAGATTCCAAAAAATGCCTGAGATATGTAATAAAGTTGAAAACCCCCTATCTAGCCCATTATACAGCTTACCGGCATTTCCTCAGTTTGCGGTCGGCTTTGAAGAGTGCAGACGTGTTCCCGGTCCACCGAAGATCGTCGCGCCGAGCTCGGAGGTAAGTATGGGGTGAGGGGCTGTGGGGAGGCAGGGTGCGCAGTGGGTGAGTGCGGGTTGTGGGAGGGGCCAGGAGACTATGTGGGACCATTTTTTCTCTACAGGTTTTTTTTCTATGACTCTGCGGGGCGTTTGCCAACGCTGAGGGTGGGCTCCCAGCATGGCACAGATGACGGTTGGGGGACGCTCACGATGGGGGATTGGGCACCCCCTGGTCAAAGATTACTTGCCACGCTGGGGTGGGCCCCAGCGTGGCAATCTGTACTGGGAGTGAAGCCAACGGGATTGGCACCTCTGTTGGTGATAGCATGGGGGGAGGGAGAGACAGTGAAGCCGACGGGGATTGAGCACCCCGGCGGCTATACCATCAAGTTGGCATGCTGGGGTGGGCACCCAGCGTGGCATTTGGGAGAGCTTTGGGGGAGCGCAGCACAGCCCGGCGGGGGATTGGGCACCCGTCGGCTATAGGGGCGTGGGGGCAACACGCAGTATGCATGCGTGTGTGTGTGTGTGTGTGTAGGGGAGCTGCGCATGAGCAGGCGATATCTTATCGCTGCTCACTGAAGTGTAGCTCCCCCTTTCAACTGTATGCCACTGCATTTTGGAGCTTGTCATAGACAGCTCCAGCATGCATTGGTTTACAGGGGCCACGCCTGCCAACACATTGACTGAATTGGAGGAGGAGGTGACACACCTCCGAAATCTCGGATGATGGCACTATGTTTCTTGCACATGCGTGCAAGCAAACATAAAAAATGACTGCAGGCAGAAGCACAGGGAAAAATCAATAGAGGGGAAGCTGTAAAGAACAGCTTGGTGCTGAAACTGAGAACTGCACTTGCAGGGATACAGGATCCCTGTGAGTGCAGGGTTTCAGCTGCTGGAGGGAGAAAAAAAACAAATTTATTTCTTTACTAGTTCCAGAGTGTTTGAACAGAGGCAGCCCAAATTAATTCATTGGCTTACTACCTAAGAAATCTGAAAACAGTTGGAGTCATGTCATGGGCATCTAAGGGACAAAGTCAGGTCGCAGGGGAGAAATGTATAGGACCCATCGTCTCCAAATAATTTCAACCTTTTGTTTCTTTTTGTTAACTAAGGCAGTTAAAGATTCCATTCGGTAGATGGTGAACATCAGACCCTGCCACTGTGTTAAAGAGTTATCTTATCAGGAGTGAGCCATTTCCTTGTTATGGCTTTTTGGGCTGCTGAGATACAGTTCTGATGAAAGAGCCAATGACTGGGTAAAAATATTTCTCAGACTGTCCTGAAGGCCATCTAGAAAAAGTTTTAAAGTAGGGCAGGACCACATGACATGAGCCAAAGCAGCAGATTTCTCCCCACAACCCCTCCGGCATGTTGGAGAGATTCCCGGTTGAAATTTCACCTGGATTCTGGGCGTCCTAAAGAACCTCAGGGCAAACTTCCAAGAAAATTCCTTCCAGGTGGGGGCTCCTTCCCCTGACTGCAGATATCCAAGGTGCCTGTCCCAAATATCTCTAGGAATCTGGGTACCTAAGTCCAACTCCCAGGTATGACTGGTTTTGTTTAGCAGGTCACCCTGCAGGGAGATATGATCTAGGTTGGCTTTGCCATCTAATATGGCTAGCAATATGGGAATTAGGCCTGGGGCAGAGGATAAGACCCAGGAGCCAGGTGACAGGGAGTTAATAAAATTCCTCACCTGGAAATACCGAAATCCGTCATGAGGGAGCAAACCGTATTGCTCCCTGAGTGTTGAAAAGGGAAGCACCTCCCCTTCCCTGACAAAATGAGCCACCAGATGCAACCCTCCTCTCTCCCACCGCCTAAAGGTTAGGTCCATCTTTGCTGGGGTAAAAGCTTCTGTGTAAGGGATAGAGTAGAGTAGAGGAGGGGTCTCCAGCTAGTAGGGGTTCTCTTTTCAGGGTCTCTTTCCATGTCCGGAGAGTGACTCTAGTGTAATGATTGGGATTTCCTTCCTATTCAAGGGGGTCAGGTGGGGAGAGGAGTATCTTACCGGCTTGGAAGAGGTGCCCTCCCTGAATTCCAGGTCTTCCCATCGTGCAGTGTATTTGTTTTGGTGCCAATACACCACCATCCTCAGCTGAGAGGCCCTATGATATTGGAGAAAATCTGGGAGGGCAAGCCCTCCTCAGGCCTTGGGTAATTGTAAGACTGAATATTTAATCCTCGGCTTATGGTGTTGCCAAAGGAAGACCGAGATTCTCCTGTTCAGATCCCTAAAAAACTCCTGGGGAATCCACACTGGGAGAGTCTGGGCCAGATAAAGAAATCTCAGCAGGAGCACCATCCTGACGGCCTCCGCATGTTGAATAAGAGGAATAGGCTCCAAGGCCCAATTCTCCAAATCTCTACTTAGGCTCTCCAGCGGAGGGGTGTAGTTACACAAGAACATCTCTGAATGTTTAAGAGTAAGTTTGACTCCTAGGTATTTTAAACTGTGAAGGTCCCATCTAAAGGGGAAATCTGCCTTGATCTGTGGGGAGGGGGAGTAATTTAGTTTGAGAACTTCCGTTTTATTACAGTTCAGTTTGTATCCTGCTACATTACCAAATTCCTCTAGGGTCTGCCAGAGGAGGCCGAGGGAGCTCTCTGGATCCACTAGATAAATAGGCAAAATCATCAGCGTGTAAGGCTAATTTGTGAATCTCCCCCAACCCCCAGTCCAGTCCCGTTATATTTCTGTTTTGTCATATGGTCTGGGCTAAAGGCTCCAGGTACAAGGCAAGTAAACGTGGGGACAAAGAGCTGAGATCCCCCAATTAATCTTAATGTATGCAGACAGGGATGTGTAAATTCCCTTAATAACTGAAATAAAACTCTGGGAAAAACCCATGTTTTGCAAAACCGCCCTGAAAAAGGACCATGCCACCTAGTCGAAGGCCTTGTCTGGATCTAGACTAAGCATCAGGAATGGGGCCCCCGACCGGGTGGCATAATGTAGCAGATGGAGAGATCATTTTATACTGTCTTGGGTTTGTCTCTCCTGTATAAAACCTGTTTGGACTTGGACAATCAGTAAGGGTAATATCGATGCAAAGATTTTATAGTCTATGTTCAATATCGAGATTGGGCAGTAGGCCGAACAATTGGTAATGTCTCTTCCCGGTTTGGGAATACTGGTGATGGTAGCATAATTCCAGCTCAGAGGCACCGGGTTTCCCTCCTGCAGTTCTCTGCAAACATCCAGTAATGGAACCTGTAGGTGTTTTCTAAAGGTCTTAAAAAAATCCATCGTATAGCCATCTGGGCCCAGGATCTTTCCGGATTTTAAAGCTGATATAGCTTGATGTAGTTCCTGACTGGTGATGGGCTTATCTAAGTCCTGCTGGAGGGATCCAGGAAGGGTTGGAAGTTGAACGGGGGATATACCGTATATACTCGCATATAAGCCGAGATTTTTGTACCAAATCAGCACTTCAATTTTGGGGGTATCGGCTTATACGCGAGTCAATTAAAAAAGAAAAAGCGAAGGGAATGGAGGTCAGGTGACAAGTGGTGATAAAGAGGACTGTGGTTCAATTTTAAATTGTCTCTAGTGTGCGCTATGGTGCTGTTCAAGGCAGGGCAGTAATACTGTGCTGTCACTCCCCTACACCATTACTCTCACCACAGAACAGTGGCTCCCTCCTGCCTTGAGATCACGAGGTTGTAGCAAGTGTTGGCTGTACTGGCAGCGATGGGAAAAAAAACCCGTGACACTGAGTCTCTCTCTTTTTTTTTTTTTTTTTTCCATCTGCTCAGGAATTGTAGCTGTCCCAGGCATCTGATACTGGTTTAGCGAAGCACTGACATGACGACTCAACTAACTGTATAAGAAAAACCAACTCCCTTAATTACCTCTGACCGGTTCATCTCTGCACATACTCATCCCCAGTCAGCTACCGAGGAACAATTACGGTACATTCCTGTGACACATTGTATGTCGGAACATCCTTCCCTCACCCTGTTGCTGCTGCCTAGGGGGTAGCTAGTATTGTGGTGGACCTGACCCACTGTGGGGGAGTCGACGACCACCTGGTTTGTGATAGACAGTGATAGTAAACCAAATGGTCACTGGATATGGAAATATTCTTCTGCCAAAAATGCCTGCATTCCATTCAGAATTTGACATCGGCTTATATGCGGGTCAGTGCATTTTTTCTGAAATAAATGCAGGATTTGGGGGGTCGGCTTATCCGGGAGTATATATGGTATATGTCCTAATGGACTCAGGGTCTGGTGACTGTTCTGGGGTATAGAGATCTCTGTAGAATTTCTAAAAGGCATGCCTGATCTCCCCTGGGGAGTGAACTATCTGTCTGGATTCTGGGTCTTTGATTTGGTTTATAGTGGTACCAGCAAGTTTGCGCCTTAACCTATGTGCTAGCAGGTGGGTGGTCCTGCGGCCCCACTCGTAATATTTTTGTTTTAGGTATTGTAAGGCCTGTTCAGTGCGGATATCCAGCAGGTACTGAATCTGCTGCTTTATAGCCAGGCAATAAAGAGGCAACACCTTTATCCCCCTCTGCATGTTGCTCCTGGAGGGCTTTATATTGTTGCTGCAAAGCAGCTAACCGCTGATTCTGCCTCCACTGATAATTGGAGGCAAATTTTATTATATCCCCTCTAAGAACAACTTTGATAGTATCCCACAGAATAGATCTGTCTCTGTGGAGTCATTGTCTTGTAGGATCTGGGGCAGTCTAGTATTTATCATTACTTTAAAGTCTGTTATGTTCAATAAAAGTCGCTGAACCACCAGAGTTTTGGAGAATTGTCTGCCCCCCACTCCAACTCAATGACCACCTGAGAGTGGTCAGAAAGGACGGGGGAGCAGCCATCTTCCAGGTTGGAAGCATTCTTTTCACTCTTTCCTCCACGTGGCAGAAAAACAAGTTAAAACAAAGTTTTTAAGTCTTTTCTTGAGAATCCAGCAGCTTATCTATACTAAGCAAACTATTCTGAATAGAATGATCTCTTACTTGAGATGGGCAGAACTAAAAACGCAGCAACCGGGTCACCATAAAGATCCTCCAGTCTCCAACAGCAAGGCCGGAGAAGCCTCAGGTGGAAGTACTGCTGGTATAGAGGATCGTTTCCTGGATCCTCCATGGCACACTCTACTGGAATCCATGCGGGCTATGGATTTCAAAATTGAAAAAACATTAGCAAAATTAGAAAAACACGGTGCTGCAATTGTACAACTTACTGGCTCCTTAGCAGACATGGATAAGAAGGTGGTGTCGACCTTGGCTACAGTGGCTACCACTGCAAGGGAAAATGGACAGCTTCAGGGCTGCCTTAAGTCACTGGAAAATGAAATATTCATATTGTGGGGCTTCCCGAAGGTGTGGAGGGGCCGATCTTGCTACCATATCCATTGGACTGGCTGAAAGGAAGTCTCAATTTACTGGAGGAGTTTTCCTGGGCAGCACTTACTAAGGCATATAGAGTGAACCTGAGGGTTCGTCGTTCATCCCCTAGTCAACCACTTACCATCTTATTGAGGTCTACCAGCCCAGAGATCCGAGATTGGGTCCTACTTGCAGCAAGAGCAGTGTATCCTTTAGAGGTTGGTGGAATGGATGTTAAATTATATCTTGACCTCTCCTTCCAGACCTGTGCTAGGAGAAAGGCCATCGATGCTGTAAGGCACAAGCTGCGGGCACTTGGAATTATCCACTCATTTTTACTTCCAGCACAATTGCGGGTGATCTACGGAGGGAAGACATGGCACTTTACACCCCCTCAATATGCCGGCAGATGGATGGAGAAGGTGGAAACCAGATTTGCAGCCAGGAGAGAACCTACCGATTCGCAGAGCTCCAAAGCAGAGGACGATTGAGCAGATACCTTGGAGCTTACATTTGCAACAGGTTGGACTTTTCTTTACTGCTTCTCTTATACTGGGAACCTTTTGAGTACCATTGGACTCTATAGGACACTGTAAACTTCAGTGGGTATTCTACAAAGGTCTGTTTAATCGAGGGGATTACAGGGGGGCCTTTCTTGTTTGATTTACTAGCTAGTTTGATGCATGTGGGATTCCCCGCCATTTCTTTGGTCCCTAGATGTTTTCTCCACCAGTCGAGACGCAGGAAGGATCGAGCCTGAGTTTATACTATTAGACTCTTTAAAATACTTTTGCAGTTAAAATGTTCTGGTTTGTGAGCTATGCAAGCAATAATACCCGACTGGGTGGGCAGTATTGGGCAATACCGGACTGCCCAGGGGTGTAATGAGGCCCGACGCTGCAGGCGGAGGGCCTTATAGCCCCTGGAAGGTCCGGTATTGCCTGTACCGCCACCCTGGAGGGTATTATTGCACTTAGAAAGTGGGCTGCATGTAAAGTTTTTGTGTAATAGTTAAGAAATAAAAAAAAAAAAAAAAGGACTAAAAATGAACTTAAAGTTATTTCGTTAGTTAAGTAGTCCTCTACTGGTATACTTACAAATAGTTACCAGTAGAGGGCAGTGTACTGTTTCATATTAGTTTCTCACAGCATCACAGGTGCTACATCCCATCTTGGCTCTTGAAATATCCCTCCTCCCAGCTCAATTTCTTTTATTTTTCATTTCTTTTTGTTGATTTGTTAGAGCGCTGGCTAATCCCTCAGGTATGCTTAGTTAGTAGAACTACTGACACAATTGCTGGCTGGAAGTAGCAGCCGAAATAGCGATTGGGAAAACAAAGCCTACCCATTTTTTCTTTCTTTTCTGGATTGTCTGGTAATCTGGAGTCATCTCCAGTCGCCCAGTTTTCTTACTTCCCAGTCTCATTACGGAGGACCGCAACCACGAAGCAGGAGCTGACATTTTTTTAACTCACCCGTGAGCCACACAATCGACTGATCTGCCCAATTCCCCTCTTCCCTTCTCTTCCCATCCCTAACCTGTCTCGGATGTCGATGAAAACCACAGGAAACAAAAAAAAGAAGTCTAGTGTTGAGTGCAAATGGTACAGGAAAGGTCAGTAAGTTATCAAGATGCGATTATATGAAAAAACAAAAGGGAACAGATCTTTCATGTTTTACAGGAGTCAAGGGGCACCAGTGTAATTCAGGGACAAGAAGTGCTGACTAAGAGTAGTGCTGAGTATGCAACGTGCTAGCGCTACTAATTAAAAATCATTTTATTACTGTGTGATAATTGTGAGAGAAGCGGCAGTGTTTGCACAGTGTCTTTGCAACGGATACTTTTCTGTGACTATGGGGATACAACATGGGAGTGGGGTGTCACAGAAATAAAGAGAGTGAATGATGGGGTCGGGAGCAGAGCACCAGGGCTTGTGTGAGTGAAGGAGGTCGACTCAGCAGCAATTTAAAATTATTCAGAATAAAAAAAACAAGCATTTGTCAATGCCGAATGTTGCTTGCTTGTATGTGCTGTTTAGGTATTTGGAAGTGACAGTTTCATGCCTTCCTCCCAAGACATCCACTGTGTCTTTCCGTTCAGTATTCACAGAAGAGTGGGAGGGACAAGGGCCACAGCAGTACAGCAGTTGCCAAGGGGGTTAAGAGGTGGACAATAGTCCATTCAAAGGCAAAAGACTCTCGCAGGAGCTCACTAAATTGAAGGTAGACAAAGCGATGGAACCAGATGGCATACGCCCAAGGATATTAACAGAACTGCGAAGGGAGATAGCAGTACCTCTGGCAGCCATGTTCACTGAGTCATTCAACATGAGTGAATTGGAGGAGGGCACATGTGGTCCCTTTACACAAGTCCGGCAGCAGGGAGGAGGCAGGGAACAATAGACCATTCAGCCTCACTCAGTAGTGGGGAAGATCATGGAGACATTGCTTAAAGAAAGGATAGTGGGCATCTAGATGCCATCGAACCCAGGACCATAGACAACATGGATTCACAGTGGGGACATCATGTCAGATAAATCTGGTTGATTTATTTGACTGGGTGACAAAGGAAGTGAATCAGGGTGGGGCAGTGGACAACGCACCTTGATTTCAGCAAAGCCTTTGACACCATCCCATATAGGAGGCTGATAAACTAGCTGGGTAGGCTGGACATGGGGGAAAGGGTGGTAACTGGGTTAGAAACTGGCTAACAGACAGGAGGCGAAGTGGTGGTAAATGGTATGCAGTCTAGGGAGAGGGGCGACCAGTGGGTGCTGCAGGGATCGGTCCTGGGGCCAGTTCTGTTCAATGTCTTCATTAGTGATATTGCAGAACATCTGAAGGAATTTTTCACCAAATTTTCAACATAGCCATTATAAGACCTCTGCTCATGAACAGTGTCACTGTGATTTTCTTAATTTGTCCCATACATTGATTTAGACACCGACTGCGCCATTATGCGCTACATGGGGAAACACGTTTGGGTGAGATGTGAAAAATGACAGCTGCACTACTCATAAGAAGGTGTGGTAAAATGGTAATGTTGAAAATCTGGAGTGAAAATATTGAACATAAACTTACATAGCATGTAGGAACCGCGCAGCCACACCGTAAAACAGTCATTTTTGGAATTTTTCACCAAATTTTCAACATAGCCATTTTAAGACCTTTGCTCATGAACAGTGTCACTGTGATTTTTTAATTTATCCCCATTGATTTCGCACACCGACTGCGCCATTGTGCGCTACATGGGCGGAAACACATTTTGGGTGAGATGTGAAAAATGACAGCTGTACTACTCATAAGAAGGTATGGCAAAATGGCAATGTTGGAAATCTGGGTGAAAATATTGAAAATTCATGAACTTACGAGCGCAAGTATAGAACTGCACAACGACGCTCATAAAACAGTAATTTTGGGAATTTTTTCACCAAATTTTCAACATAGCCATTTAAGACCTTTGCTCATGAACAGTGTCACTGTGATTTTTAATTTATCCCATGAGATTGATTTCAGATTTACCGACTGCGCATTGTGCGCATATGGGCGGAAACACGCTTTGGGTGAGATGTGAAAAATGACAGCTGTTCTACTCATAAGAATGTGTGGTAAATTGGTAATGCTGGAAATCTGAGTGAAAATATTGAAAATTGCTGAGTTCACGAAGCGCACAAGAGAACTATGTGCAACGCCCGTCAGAAACAGTAATTTGAGGAATTTTTCACCAAATTTTCAAAATAGCTATTTTAAGACCTCTGCTCATGAACAGTGTCACTGTGATTTTCTTAATTTGTCCTGTACATTGAATTCACACACCGACTGCGCCATTGTGCGCTACATGGGCGGAAACACATTTTGGGTGAGATGTGAAAAATGACAACTGTACTACTCATTAGAAGGTGTGGTAAAATGGCAATGTTTAAAATCTGGTGTGAAAATATTGAAAATTCGAGAACTTACGAGCCTGCGTAGGAACTGCGCAACGCACGCTCGTAAAACAGTCATTTTTTGGAATTTTGGCATCAAATTTTCAACATGGGGTTTTTGGGACCCCTTCTCATGAATGATGTCACTGTCATGGCATTATTCAGGCCCAAAGGGTGATTTCGCGCAGTGACTGTGAAATCACACTTCCGGCCCGAATAACGCCATGACAGTGACATCAATCATGAGAAGGTGTCCCAAAAACCTCATGTTGAAAATTTGGTACAAAAATTCCTAAAAATGCCTGAGGTATGCAACAAAGTTGAAACCCCCCTATCTAGCCCATTATACAGCTTACCGGCATTTCCTCAGTTCATGGTTGGCTTTGAAGAGCACAGATGTGTTCCCGGTCCACCGAAGATCTTCACGCTGAGCTCCGGAGGTAAGTATGGGGTGAGGGGGTGTGTGGGGAGGCTGGGTGCGCAGTGGGTGGGTGCGGGTTGTAGGAGGGGGTGGGAGACTACGTGGGAATGTTTTTCTTTAGAGGAAAAAAAAGGGACGACGTGGGCGTTTGCCAAGGTGGGTGGGCTCCCAGGCACAAGGACGGTTGGGTGCGTTCAGCCGACAGGGATTGGGCACCTCTTCAGCCTAGATACTTGCCACGCTTGGGGTGGGCACCCAGCGTGGCATTTCAGAAGGGTTTGGGGAAGGCAGGGGAACGCAGCACAGCCAACGGGATTGGGCACCCCGCCGGCTATATTATGCATGCGGGGCCAGCACACGCCTGTGTGGGCTTCTGTGGGAGCTGCTTGTGAGCAGCCTTATCTTATCGCTGCTCACTCAAGCGTAGCCCCTTTCAACTGTATGCCACTGCATTTTGGAGCGTGTCATAGACAGCTCCAGAATGCATTGGCTTACAGGGGCCGAGCCTGCCAACACACTGACTGAATTGGAGGAGGGGGTGACACACCTCCGAAATCTCCGATGATGGCACTATGTTTCTTGCACATGCGTGCAAGCAACATAAAAATGGGTGGCTTGTTTTAAAATGTGTTGTAAAATGGAGAGACTGTGGTGGGGTAGAGTGTCAGATCGAGTAGGGGAGGGCAGTAACACTCGCTAAGCGAGAGAAACAAATGGCGGCGAATTCAAATTCAATAAAGATATTTTGGCCAATGAGCAAGCAGAGTCAGCAAAAGGATACTTTAGGTGGTGATGGGGTCAGGTGACTGGCACTTTTTATTTGCTGGGCTTCTATTGAAAGTTAATGTACCCCCCTGGCAGGGCTACTAGCCAATCAGAATGCAGCAAATAAAAAGCCCATTTTCTACAAATCATTATTGTCTACTGTTTAAAATAAGTAAATTCTAAATGAATCTCAACTGTAAGGTCAGTGGGGGATGCTGCTACAGAAGGTAAAGCCATCAAAAGATGGAGAGCAATGAGTACCAGTGCCCGTAGTCTGGGTAACAAGCTTCCTGAATTAGTGGCCTTGATGGAGGAGGAACATCTGGATGTCGTGGCAGTCACAGTAACATGGTACACACAGAACCATGACTTGGACGTAAACATACCAGGATACACTATCTACAGGAGGGACAGGGAGGGTAAAAGAGGAGGAGGAGTAGCTCTCTACATAAGAGAAGGAATCAAAGCAACAGAACAAAAGGGTAAACAGGGAGGAGAAGAAGCACTGTGGGTCAATTTGGAGGCAGGCAATGGTGCCACAATCTGCACAGGGGTTGTATACAGACCCCCCTCTCAGGGTGAGGAATGGACAAGAAATGATAGAAAGTATACTAGAATGGCAGATAAAGGGAGGTATTGCTGATGGGTGATCTGAATGCCAGATGTTAACTGGAGTGCAGTTGCAGCAGCCACTTCTAAGAGTGGGTTATTCTAGATGCCCTACAGGGGGCATGCTTTAGACAACTAGTATTGGAACCCACTCAAGAGGGAGCAATCTTAGACCTGGTCCTCTCAAATGGAGATGGAGAGAGGATCACAGATGTAGAAGTGGGTAGCCATCTGGGAACTAGCGACCATCGAACAGTATGGTTCACAACAAACACAGCAATAGAGTCAGGCCATACAAAGGCAAAAGTACTGGACTTCAGGAGGGCTGACTTTGCCAAAATGGATGAGTGCCTAAGGAATGCGCTAGCAAATGGGCAGGAAGGAGGGGTGGAAGAACAATGGAGAATAATAAAAACTGCCATCACAGAGGTAACAAGCCTTTGTGTGAAGCAAATAAATAAAACAAAATGATGTAAGAAACCACTATGGTTCTCAAAGGAGGTGGCAGTGAAGGTTCAAGAGAAAAAGAAAGCATTCAGAAAGTACAAGGAATCACAGAAGGAGCAGGACAGAAAAATGTATCAGTTAAAGCAAAAGGAAGCTGGGAAGGCAGTCAGAACAGCAAAGGCCCGAACTGAGGAAAAGATAGCCAACTCAGTTAAGAAGGGGGATAAAACCTTTTTTAGGTACATCAGGGAGCGGAGGAAGACTAAGGGAGGGATAGTGAGGCTTAATAAAGGGAAGGGGAGTGGGCAGAGGGTGACTATGAGAAGGCAGAGATACTAAACAAATATTTTTGCTCAGTATTTACAAATGAAGAGGGGAGGTACCTAAAACAAACAATAGAAACACTGGATACAGAAGTTGATACCAGCCATTTACAGAAGAAAGGGTTCTGAAAGAACTCTTAAAACTGAAGGTGGACAAAGCAATGGGCCTGATGGGATTCATCCCAGAATTCTAAAAGAAGTAAGGGTAGAACTAGTGACACCACTGACTACCCTCTTTAACAAATCATGGGAGGATGGGGTGGTACCTGAGGACTGGAGGAGGGCAGATGTGATTCCCCTTCACAAAAGTGGGAGCAGGGCAGAAGCGGGAAACTACAGACCAGTTAGTTTAACCTCAGTGATAGGGAAAATGATGGAATCACTTCTGAAGGAAAGAACTGTCGAGTACCTAGAGGCCAGAGGGGCACAGGACTCAAGGCAGCATGGATTCATAGCAGGAAGGTCATGCCAGATGAATCTAATAGATTTCTTTGACTGGGTGACCAAAGTAGTAGATCAGGGAGGGGCTGTGGACATGGTCTACCTAGACTTTAGCAAGGCATTTGACTCAGTCCCACACAAAAGATTAATATACAAGTTAGCCAGCCTGGGAGAGGGTCCCAAGATGATAGCTTGGGTAAAGAATTGGCTGGAGAATAGGACACAGAGGGTAATAGTAAATGGAGTCCACTCTGAAGAAAGGGGGGTTACTAGTGGGGTGCAGCAGGGTTCAGTATTAGGACCAGTCCTCTTCAATGTCTTTGTAAGCGACATTGCAGAGGGACTGGAAAGAAAAGTATGTCTCTTTGCAGATGACACAAAGATCTGCAACAGAGTTGATGCACAAGGTGGGGTGGAAAGGAT
This sequence comes from Neoceratodus forsteri, assembly GCA_016271365.2. Lineage (NCBI taxonomy): Eukaryota > Metazoa > Chordata > Ceratodontiformes > Ceratodontidae > Neoceratodus > Neoceratodus forsteri. The sequence continues at coordinate 18,186,101 of JADMNL010000039.1, read as the reverse complement.
GAGAAGGGACTTGGCAAGGTTAGAGGAATGGTCAAATGTATGGCAGCTTAGATTTAATGCTAAGAAGTGGAAGGTAATGCACCTGGGAAACAAAAACCCAGGGGAAGAGTACACAATGGGGGGTGAGATACTAACAACAACAAAAATGGAAAGGGACCTGGGGGTAGTCATATCAGATGACTTAAAGGTGGGCAAGCAATGTGAGAGGGCAGTAAGGAGGGCTGGGAGGATACTGGGATGCATAGGGAGAGGCATCACCAGTAGAAAACAGGAAGTTGTTATCCCTCTGTACAGACAGCTGGTGAGACCCCATCTGGAGTACTGTGTGCAGTTCTGGAGACCCAGTCTCCGCAAGGACATAGACAAGATAGAAGCTGTCCAGAGGAGGGCAACTGAAATGGTGCAGGGTCTGCACCGGAAGACATATGAAGAGAGACTAAAGGAGCTTAATATGTATAGCCTCGAGGAAAGGAGGGAGAGGGGGGACATGATAGAAACTTTCAAGTACCTCAAGGGAATCAACAAAGTCCAAGAGGGTAGCATCTTTCAAAAAAAGAGGTGTGCAAGAACAAGGGGGCACAATTTGAAGATGGGGGGCGGCTCAGAGGTAGTGTAAGGAAGTATTTTTTCACAGAGAGGGTTGTGGATGCATGGAATGGACTTCCGGAGGAGGTTGTGGAGTCAAAAACAGTGGTTGAATTCAAGCATGCATGGGACAGCCATAAGGCAATTCTAGAGGGTGGGGCTAGAAAGTAGTAGGCTGCTGGTTAACTAGGATCTGCAGCTTATCCATTAGGTAGGGAAATGGGCAGACTGGGTGGGGCCAAGCGGTCCTTATCTGCTGTCAAATTCTATGTTTTTATGTTTCTATGTATGCTGGGTTATATTGATGTTTCTGCAGGGGTGGAGGGATTTGAGGGGAATCAAGTTATTACTTTATGAATTCTTCCTAATTATACCAGGTTGAAATTACAGTCTTTCAGATTGTGTTCAGTTCTTCCTTTTTGATTCTACCTAGAATTTATACCTTCACCATTGACGAGGCTGGCAACTTTACACATTCATGGACCTAATAATGTGACTTATTGTCTGGGACTCCCCCTCCTTCTGTACCAGACTGCAAGGGGGTTCTTATATGTGATTTTCAACCATGTGATGTAAACTTTTACCTATACCTTGTACGAGAACATGTAGATTGATTGTCTGCCAAAACAGCAATATAATAAACAAAGTTTAAAAAGTAAAAAAAAGAAAGGACAGAGGGAGCATGTTTACACTCCTTCACCAAATGTAAATGTTCCTTAGAAATATAGAAGGAATCTCTCCTGGTGTAGACTCTGTGAGGGGCTGAGTAATGAGTGTATTCTTTCCCTCTGGTGTGGGTGGCCCTCCATGCATCTATCCAGTGGACTTCTCTAAAATACCTGCTAGTTGACTTTTGGGCAGTAGACCTCCTGACCGCTCTGGGGTTGGTGGTGTCATCCTGATTATAAATGTGGTTGTGGTCCCCTCCTATAATTAAGGTCCCTTTCTGCAGTTGTTATTTTGTGACATAGACCCCATGTGCTGGGGCTCATAGAGCCTGGAGGGATGTACAGGGAGACCACTGTTACTGGTTTACCCTCTAACCACCCAACCACTATGGCTAATCAACCTTCTGGATCCATGTAGGAGGCTTCTTGGTGAAATTGAGTGTACCTTGGAATTAATATGGCTGTTTCCCCTACACTTCCCCCTCTGAAGGAGGAGGCTATCACCTCTGTAAACCCTCATCATACCTCTCAACTGTCCCTGATTTTCAGGGATATCCCTGATTTTGCCTCAGAATTTTACTCTGTCCCTTATAAAAATTGTGTTTCCGTGACCAAACAGTGGGAGTTGGAAGCACAAAATAATGTCAAACATTAAAGTTAAAGAGTTGTTCTTCCTTAGAAAATGCATTTTGCACTAAGCACCATATTCTACCAGCTTTCTGAGTGGATATCATCAAGTTTGAAGTTGTGTCCCTGATTTTGATCCTTTGTCCCTGATTTTTGTAAGCCTTGTCCCTGATTTATGAGGCAGGAGGTTGAGAGGTATGACCCTCATTTAATTAGTTTCTGATGCTCTACATCACTTAGTTGGGTCTCTTGGAGCATCAGGAACGTTGGTTTTTGGTTTTTAATTTGGGACATGACCCAATACCTCTTGATGGGGCTGTTCAGGCCATTTATGTTACGTGAAATACAGGTAATACATGCGATGTTAACCATTATTTAATAAAAAAGTAGTCAGGCTTCTTCCGTAACTCTTTCCCAGGTTACACCAATGAAAAACCACCCCTAAGTCTAAAAACCCGTGGCATTCTTGCCCCATGCACTTCTTCTGGAGAACCAGGATTAAGGTTTGAAGAACTTGTACGACTATCAACCCCTGTAGAATACTTTTCTGCTGCAGCATTTGTGTTACAACCAAACAAGACAACACAGTAATTAAGAACATCCAAGCATTCAAACAGTAACTATGTACATAGTGGCTTCCAAGGGGGAGTGAGACATGAACCCCTGTAAGCATGAGGGGGGGTGTCAGGCAACCGACCCCCATGTGGGAGGGAGAGTGGACGCTCAGGGCACCAGGCCCCCCTGAGCCCAGAGTATGGGGCCAAAGGGATTGTCGGTGGTACCCCTCAAGAATGACATCCACTTTAATAGGGAAGTTAACTCCTGCCCGGGAACTGGTGTTGGTATAAAAAAAAAAAGATATATTAAGCCATTAAGGAACTTCCCCACACCCCTCATCCAAAGCAAAAGTAGTTTAATAATTTGCTGAATGTGACTTGTACTTATTACCTGGGGGAGGGGATGGTTTGAAATGTAAGAGAACACCAGGAGGAGGCATTTTGTGAAAAGAAAATGTGTGGCTTCCCATAGTAGGTTTAACTGGGGTTTACCCATAAATGGGGAGAGGGGCTTTAAGCTGGTACTGCAAAAAAGAAAAGGAAATCAGAGGATTTTCTAAGTATGAGAGGAGTTTTGCCAAAACATAGTAAAAACAAACACTAAGGGCAGATCAAGTCTCGAGTAGGTCAGGCTGCAGTCTTAGAGTTCAACAAAAATAATCCAGACAGTCTCTGTCCCTGGTTTCCAATATCTGGGGTAGCCAAAGCATTAATCTCTCAGTGGGGTGGTAAAAAAAGCCCTTGTGCTCCCAGTTCATGGCTCTCCTGACACAGTACGAGTCAAGCATTAAATAGAGCAGTATCCAGCTCAAAAGCCAGTCAATAAGGAGAAACAGTTCCAATTAGTGCTCACCAGGTCAAGCGGTCTCCTCATCTGGTGGTTGCGAATCTTTCTCAGTAGGCACGTGAGCACTAAGCTGCTCAAGGAGAGTTCTAATGTCTCCCATTGTTTTTGGAGCAGTTGCTTGAGCTGCACGACACTGGGCAGAGCTTCTGGAAGTGCGCCACTGCACTCGAGCCGGGCGGACACATGGTTCCAGGGGTTGATCCGAGTTGGGACACCAGCCTCTATTTTTAAGTTCTTACTGGATTTCTGAAGGAGAATTGTACATCACTGAGCCCTCTTCCCACATTACCTTCAGCTTGGCAGGATAAGGGGTTTGGAATTTGATCCTGTGTTCATTCAGCACCCTCAGCATCGGTGAGTACAAGGCTCGTTGCTTAGCTATGTCTACGGGGTAGTCGTTGTTGAAAAAGAGCCTTAAGGATCTGTATTGAACAATTTTCTATGTCCATGCAACCCGTAATATCCTCTCTTTATCTTGATAACTCAAGAATTTTAAGACTATGGACCAATGGCGTGCTTGTGGTTGGTAGGCTTGGGAGATAATGCCTGATGTGCTCTTTCTATTTTAAGATTAAAATCAGCAGGAAGTTTCAAGAGCTCATGGAGGAGGCCCTCCAAATAATCCTCCATTTTTCTGGATTCAGCACCTTCAGGAAGACCGTAGGTTCTTATATTATCATGCCTGGATCTGGCTTCCAGGTTTGTTAGTTTCTTCTTCAAGGCCTCTTGTTGGGGTTACTATGAGGGCTACCACCGCATGTAGGCTTTGCGATCCATCCTCGAGATCTGAGATTTGTTGCTCAGCTGTCTCGGTTCTCTGTTCCACATCTGTGAGGCGCTTTTGGAGGGCCGCAAATTCCTGTTTCGTCTCGGAGTGGAATGCTTTAATTTCCCCCAGGAGGATTTTGAAGTGAGATCTAGAGAGGATCTTGGTTTCCTGATCGGTGTCCATTTCAATAGTTTCAGAGCCTGCTGGTGGGGAGCTCTGGCTCGGTGGACTAGGATCATTCAATCTGTCGCCATCCCTCTGTCGGTGCTGTGATTTATTCCTGGATCTACTTGATTTGTGACCTCCCCTTATCTCTGGTCATCAGTTTAGTCTATTTTGCAGAGTTTATAGGCTGTAAGACGGGGGTTATTGTTCCCAGGTGAGGAGAGCTCTACAGGGATGCAGCCATCAAGGGGGATGATGTCACCAGAAGTCTCTATATTTCTTTCTGTTGGAAGGTGTGCATGTGCAGGGTGGACACTGATGGGTCCAAGGTTGGTGACATCCTTTTCATTTGTGAAAGCAGATAAATGGAAAGTTGAAGCTTCAGTACAAACAGGGATCTTCTTTCCCTCTCTCTGGAGTCTGTGAGCAGTGCTCCTGGGACTCCATGAACCTGGTGCATGGTTTGGGCTCATGACACAGATTAAGATAACTAGCATGGCTGTACACTGCACCATGGCCGAAAGACACCTGCTCAGGTGTGCTGCCTCTTTCATCTTACGATGAAACAAACATCCACTTTTATGTACCCACTTCAGCATCCTACATTCCTGCTGCCACACATGCTTCAGAACCTGTCCAGGCTATGTGACAGACATACAGTTGGTAACGCAAAAATGGAGGAAAATAGAAGGAAAGCACGACTCAAACCAACATGCAAAAGAAATGTAAATTTAACAGACTGCAAAAGTACAGAGGCATATTCCCGCACTTTGAGGCACCCTGCCTCTTCCATAGGAAGATAAGAGGGCCTATAGCACTGCTTCCTTCAAGAGGACAGGACATTTTATTTCTAATTGGTAGTTGTTTATAATGTCCCCATTTACAGAAATGATATCCATAAGTCTAACTTGTCCATATGTAACTGTACTTCTAAGAATAATAAGTGATATGAAAAACAGTACTTCGCATTGTCTTGTTTTTAGGGGCAGCATTCTGTTACAGTTCTCTTCACAGAGCCAGTGATCTGGAATTGTAACTATGTCATGGTTTGTGCACAGAACTCTAAGCATGATTCTGATAGGACAACAGCTCATGTTTAAAATTATGTGCACAAACTGACATAGTAAAAACTCCAAATTACTGGTTCCATAAAGAGAACTGTGCAGACTGTTGTCCGTAAAAAGAAAACAATTGAAAACACAGTTTTCACATCAATGTTTATACATTTATACGTAATACTGCTTGTTTGGAGGCCAGTCTTTCATTTCTCTTAGTAGGAACATTAGTAACTGCTGCCAATTAACACAAATTTCCTGTTCCCTTTAAAAGGGAACAGTCATCACCAAATGCCCCACACTCAAGTGTAGCGCCGATCCTAATGTCCACTTTGTATGCAAAAACATTTTCGTTTACTTACTGTTTACTGTAGTATAATAGATTATATTAGACTAATTTTGTTTAGTTGTAGGCTGACATCTTCTGTCACTACAAATCCCAGAATCCCCTTCAGATTACATCAGAGTAGTAGGCAGCACTGGGAGATTCAATAGCCTATAGTGTATGTCAGAATGTATACAGTATAAGCTCAGATATTTTGTTTGCTGGTTCCACGGTCCTTCTGGAGCTAAGTACAGCCATAGAGGACTGTACTTAGCCCCTGGAGAAAAGCAGTCCTGGAAAACATCTGATCCCAGGTTATATAAATGTTAACATGCACTGAAGGCTGTTGAATCTCCCACTGCTGCCTACTGCTCTGATGTCAGCTGCAGGAGGTTCTGGGATTTGTAGTAAAAGAAGATATCAGTCTAGAACTAAGCAAAATTAGTCTGATATAATCTACTACACTATAGCAAACAGTAAGTAAACCAAAATGTTTTTGCCCACAAAGTGTACTTTGGGGCCAGTCCCACACTTGAGTGCATTGTCCTTTGTGCTGACTGTTCTCCTTTAAAACAGTCGCTGCACACATGTGACCCACAGGTGAATTCATGTTTAATTTCCAGGAACAATCAATATTTAAGCATAGTATTTAGTAATTGCTGGACATTCCACCATAGGTTTCAAATATTTAAAACTGATAAAGTTCCTTACAAACAGATAAGCCACATACAGTTAGTTTTAATTCATATACAGTATCAGCACTGTATTACTTTTAAATTAACATCCTAGTCAGCTGGAGAAAAACACAATGACTACCACCAAAATATGTGAACTACCAAAAAGCCAACAGTGATAGAGAAAAGCAGGAAAAAGTAATAATCAAAAAAAAGTTTTCATTTAAAATTTAAAAAGTAACCAGAGACCTTTGGGTACCACATTGTGATCCTGTACCTAAGGCTTGGTGGAACTCCTATCTGAACTGGAGTCAGTTACTTGCAAAATACTTATGTGTGACTGGTAGTGGATGTTTTTTCTGTTTTTTATCTGTATACCACCCTCTTATTTCTTTGTTACTTGTTGTGGAATTTATTTTGACACTCTTTTTTTTCTTTTGACAATACATTTTTTCTACAGTACAAAAATGTGACACAAATATTGGAGCCACTATGGCTCTCTCTTATGGTAATCTTTTCCTAGGATTCTGGGAGCATGGATTTAGTTTTGAATGTGACATACAGCTACTGCTAAATGCAACCTGTAGCTATTATTGAATGTGACCTGCAGCTGTTGTTGAATACGATATCGAGCTATTGTTGAATGTGATCTGCAGCTTTTGTTGACTGCGATATCCAACTATTGTTGAATGTGACCTGCAGCTGTTGTTGAGTGCGATATCGAGCTAATGTTGAATGTGACCTGCAGTTGTTGTTGAATGCGATATCCAGCCATTGTTGAATGTGACCTGCAGCTGTTGTTGAATGCGATATCCAGCTGTTGTAGAATGCAATATCCAGCTGTTGTTGAATGCGATATCCAGCCATTGTCGAATGTGACCTGCAGCTGTTGTTGAATGCGATATCCAGCTGTTGTAGAATGCGATATCCAGCTGTTGTTGAATGCGATATCCAGCTATTGTTGAATGTGACCTGCAGCTGTTGTTGAATGCGATATCCAGCTGTTGTTGAATGTGACCTGCAGCTGTTGTTGAATGTGTCATAATGCTACTTTTTAATGTGACATTCAGCTGCTGTTAAATATAACATGCATCCATTGTTGTAAATAACATCCAGCTATTGATGAATATTATTTATTGAAAAGTTTCCCCAGGTAAGGCACACTGAACAACAAGTTGCTCATCTCCCGGTGTGACCTGGGGGAGAGGGGAGAGGAGTTACATAATAAAATAATTTACAACAAGGCACATACAGTAGTAGAGTGACAGATCGGGTACATAGTAGACAGTTACAGATTTTAGCTGTAGACACCTGGTTTACATAAAGTGTACAACATTTCAAGTAGCACTGATTACATACAAAGAGATAAGGACCAAAAGCGGGCAGTAGCCGCATGTGCAACAACAAGGTAGGACTTTATGGAGTACAAAAAATAGGTAGGAGTCTCAGCAAGTTTGCTTTATGTGTAGGAGGGCAGCGACCATGAGAACAGCAAGCGCAAAGGTCATATGATGCAAAGGCTAACAAGTGTATGAGACATAAGGAGATTTAGTGGTTAGAACTTGCAGGATGTTTGCAGTATAACAGGGATTAAATAGTAGGAACTCCAGAAGGAGCTCAGGTATACCTCCAGATTACAAATGCAACAGCAAACAAGCAGAACAAACTTTAAGTGCGTAGGTATAACAAGTACTTGCATATAGGTAATACCTAATCTAGTGGCGGCAGTAAAGTATAAGTATAATGCCAGAATGGGAGGAGGTGGGTTAGGTGCAGGCACAATTAACAGAAAAGAAGTTGTGGAGTGCCATAGTAAGTGAGCCGGCTGAAGAGGAAAGACGGATTTGAGATGGAAGCGAGTTCCACAGTTTTGGGAGATGGTAGGAGAAAGCAGTCTGTCCCATAGAGGTGGACCTCAGTGTTACTGCCAGGGTTCTGTGGTCATGGGATCTGAGAAGGCGGGAAGGAGGGGGAGGAGGGGAGAGGGAGGAGGTAAGATGGGGGGAGAGTACCCAACCAGAAGGAGGAGACACATTTTGCACTGTGATGCAGACGCCTGTTAGCTAGAGATGGGAAAACCATGGCTCTGTAAAGGTGACAATAATAGGTTAATGGAGGTGAATCCAGGGCAAAAAGGCAGAATTAGTTGAAAAAGGGTATCCAGTCTGGCTAAGGAGGAGGAGGTGGGAGCAGAGCAATAGACTACATCACAGTAGTCAATGATCGGGAGATGAATATGACCTGCAGCTATTGTTAAACATGACGTGAAGCTACTTGTCAATGTGACATGCAGCTACAATTAAATGTAACGTGCAGCTATTGCTGAAAGTAACCTACAGTTATTGTTGAATGTGGCACGCAGATATCATTCAATGTGAAATGCAGCTATTTTTGAGTGCAATACTCAGTTAATATTGAATGTGAGATGAATAAAAAAAAATGTAATTTGCAGGATAAGGGTCATTGAGTACTTGTAGATAATATAAAGCAGGCAGATTTCATAGAATGCTCCCAAGTGGTAATGAGATAAAGACCAAGGTAGAGGACAACAGTAGACCCAAGTAGAGGGGAACATCACAGTCATAATGGGTGTAGAGGCTGAGGAGGAACAGACACAAGATGTGGGGAGCACATCCTTTAAGTGTTCAGCAACCACCATGAGGAAGAGGATTGTAGGAGGGGAGGAAGGATGTTTCACAGTAAGTGGATTCTCTAGTAGAAAGCCCCTTTCCCAAGGGAACCTGTGACATCTGGAGGTAAGGAAGAAGCTGGAGATGGAGTATCTGAGGAGACAGACTGAGTGTGGGGTAGGAGTCAACAGAAAGGACAGGTAATCAGGGAGCTGGTTTGGCCAGAACTTAAAGATTAAGAAAGCAGAGTGCAGGTGACAGCCGCCCTCAAGAGAAGGCCAGCTCAGGGAGGAGTAGAGGTCACAGTGATGAGTGTGAGGAGCAGCTGAGGTCAATGGGACGGGCAGTATAGCCTAGACGTTAGAGTAACAAGATGTGAATGAGCTTGGTATATTCAGCAGACCTGGGTTTAATTCCAATAACTTCTATTTGCATACTGTGTGACTCTGAGCAAGTCACAACCTCCTGTGTGCTCCCGGGTCACCCCTGAAAACAGGCATTGTGCCTAGTGGGCCTTACCTGGTTACCAAAGACTAAAATAAATAAATAAGCATGGTACAGAGGCTTCAATATAGCTAACAGGATCTTGGAGCAACAGGATAGATGTCACCACATTCGCAATGAGGGAAGATTATTTCCTGGACATTCTTTTATCTGGTATATTCAGGAATTATGCAGATTACATATATTTCCCAATTTGCTTTCTAAAGGGTCCACAGGGTGTTTGTGAGCAAGCCACAGAATCCTACACTGGGTTGTCTGGAGGCAAAGCACATAGCAAAGGTGAGGTGCTTGGCTCTTGGGGGGAGGGTGTGGGCTGTACAGCATTTCTGCAGCCCTATCAGCAGATGAAGACATGGCATCAGTGCCAGCTGTGAAGACAGTCACTTACCTGCCCTCACAGTTGGAGGAAGGCTGCTGCCAATGCAGCACAGATTGTCTGGGTGAAGGACGGGGTGGGGGGGGAAAAGTAAAAAAAAAAATAAAGGGTGCATATGTAGGAATGAGAGAATTACGGACTCTTGTTTCCAAGTCTAGTTTGTGGGTAGGACTAAATCTGGTTTGAAGGATTCATGACTATGTTTTTTGTCCAAGAAAAATTTCTATCTCGGTGTGCACAGAGACTGTTTGATTACAGCTGTAATGATATTTATTAATAGACAGAAATGTTGTTTGAACATCGTGTCCTCCTTATTCTGAGAAAGGACTTCATTGGTAAAATGTCCACATAGTCAGTTGGCTTTCCCCTTCTTTACATAAATATTTTCTGAATGTTAAATCCCTCCTACTATACCAACTTATCTCTGACCCCACTCACCTTAATTTCAAATCTCCAGATCACTCTCTCATGGACTGGGTCCTCTCCTCCCATTCCCATCATATTGTGGATGCTGGTATCCTCCCCGACACCCACAGTGACCACCATATGGTCTACTGTGTGTGCAACAGTCATCTCCCAAAAGCTCCCCCCCCAGATTCATCCATATCCAGTCCTTCCAGTTGCTGAACTTGTCCCACCTCCATGTTGACCTGGAAGCCACTGAATGGTCCCCTGTCTCCACAGCTGGCTTGATTTTATTTCCTTCCGGTCACGGTCTGCGGAGCCTCTTTTGGGCATCCTGCCTACTCCTGCCCCGCCTGAAGTCCTCCTACCTGTGCCTCCTCTCTCCCCCCCTCCACTAGCCATGATTGGTACCCCCAGATTAACCCCTCCGGGGTGGGGCCACCCCATCTCTTTGGGTGCTCTCAACAGTCATCTCCGATGTGGCAGAGGACCCAGGCGGAGGGAACGTGGAAGGCCAGACAGGAAGGACCCGGCTGTGGGCATGGGGACAGGTGCCGTCACCTACTCTGCAGACCGGGTTTTCCCTGTTCTGGTGAGCTCTTCTCCCCTCCCTCCCATACATATGCACATCCCAATGCATGGCGCATGGCAACCTCTGCCTGCATCGGGCACGCCAGCCATGCACTGCTTAGTGAGCTACAGCACTCCTGGTCTCCACCAGGAGCTGCTGATACGTCGAGAGATCCCCAACCTCCCCCTCAGGAAGGAGAGCAGCCCTGCAGGTGCTCAATCCTTTCCCACCCCTGCCATCCCCCAGCACTCTAAGCTCGCTCCTGAACTCGGGTCGCTGGTGTGATTCGAGGTGTGGCAACCAGCGCTTCAACCCTCAGTGCCACCGGGCCTACAGCTGGCATGTAGACAATGTCCTCAAATTCTTCACCTGCAAATTCATGTCTGACTGGGGTCATCATGTCCCTCCTTAGAAGAACCAGGTTCCAAGGATTTCACCTCCCATGGATCTCAGCAGAGTTGCTGGCTTGTCACCATGTGTGTGACCTTGCCTGGAGGACCTACAAGTCCAATGACTCCCATTTTTACCTGACAAGTTACAGGGCTTTTCATAATGCCTGTACTAAAGCTACAAGGCTTGAGAAGTGTGAACAAGAACACAGGGCTTTGCATTCACAAAAGCCTTGTAGCTGGTGTCATTGAACAAAAAACAGCAGTAAATGACACAAAACTGATGCACACTAAGTAGTCTGAACAGGAGTAAAGTGGCTGCAAAACTCTTTTTTTGAGGAAAATTGCTCACATAAAGAAAGAGACAGTGGAGAAAATACCCCAGCATTTCACGTCTTAGAGCATGACCCCCTCGGCGAAGCATCTCATGGTAAAACTTTTGAAATACATAACAAAATAGTGTTTCTGCCTTGTAATAAATATTACTTGAACTTTATACAAACCACGCCTCTGTGTTCATTGATACAAGAACCTTTCTTGGAAGATACTGCATATAACAGTATTATAACTCATCTATTTATCAGTAGCTCCAGAACAGTAACCTTGTTTTCTACTTCTTTCAGAATTGGCACTTCCTCTCACTTTACATTCTACTGGTGGCTAGCAACTTGTGCCCCACAGCCAGATCCTACTTGTTCCAGAACAACAGAGTCAACTGGTAAGACAGGGAGTAGGGGAAGGTCACCCCCTCATTTGCAAGAGACTGTGAGGTTTCCCCAAAGGTTTAACCATGCCCCTCCTGCAAGGAGGGAGGCACTCCACCCATTAGTGCACTCATGCAAAAGCATGGTATGCAGAAACCACCAGGTGCCTCAGTCCCTTCTCTTATGGTGGCATGATGCTATATAGCTGCTCCACTGTCCACCTGGGGTCAGTAACATATTGATCTCAGCACAGTTTACCCACCCAAGTCTTAGACGAAGAGAATATCTGTGGAATACATCACCTACTTGCCGATAAGCTGGAGTGGCAGCCCTGGATCATTAATGTCCACCTGAACAACCACCAAAACAGACAGACAGCACCTCAGTTCAACTATTCATCTGAAAAATGGCACCTCAGGAGTGTAGCATCCCCCTCATACTGCACTGCGGTATCAGTATATCAAGTTCTTGGTGTGAGGCTAGAACTAACAACCTTCCAACCTTCCAACCTTCCTGCCTCAGGGATGAGTGGGCAACCTTCTGAGCCACTGAAACTGCCAAATGAGTTGACTTACACTTTAAATGATTCACTCATACAAGTGTGACCACCCCTTAACTTCCTGGCATGTGACTCAGTCCATTAATTGCTGCTGGAACATGCTCTGAGGGCTCAGGATTCATTGGAAAAGCTTACATATTTCACAGTTAACAACATAGCAGTGCCTCCAGTCATTGAGCCCCTTGATTGAACCCTACAACAAGCAGGAGGAGGCCCTCTAGGGGAGATACTATGCTGGTCCCAAACAGGCCCATCCTGCAATGCCCACAACAAACGCAGTAATAACACAGTTAGCAATGAAATTGCAGGACACTGTGACAGCAGTCAAAGCAGGGCTAGCATTTATTTGGGGCAAGCTGTAACAGAGTTCTGGGAAAGAAAAAGCGGTGGCTCAGGCAACTAAAAAGTGACGCAGTAAATCACAAATAGTATGCTTGCAGCTGACCTCTGACACTCCCACTGACTTATCACCAAAATACAGTTTCACATTGAGTCACTGAGCTTGACCAGTGTACCAGCACTTATACAGACTCCTAAACATAGGGAGCTCCCCTTAACCAGTTTGTTGGTGGTACCACAGTGCATCACCTGACCAAGGTGTGCAAGACCACTGCAGTATGGTATTGCAAGGCAGTCACAGGTACTGGAGATTTACTAATGAATAAAGCACTCTAATCTGTAATCCAGTTGAAGGCTATAACTTGCAGGACTCCTGCCTGGGTTCTGCCCTTATACTATAGTCCTTGCAAGTCTAAGGTATTCCATGCAGAATCATACAGGCCTTTAACAATATATCTGTCTAGAAACACAAAGTTGAAGAGCGTTCGGCTTTGAAATTTCACTCATGGTTCAGAGGAGTCAGGAACCACAGGGCAAGACAGTATATGAATACTGCTTTTAATTAATGCAGGTTGCTTCAGAACAACTGAATTTTGTAATCTTATTTGCAGTCTGATTAATTTGTAATGAGTTATATCCCAGGGGCAGAATCCAATCTGGTGGGGCACAAGGGTTTCCATGGGACCTTCGAGAGAGATGAGGGAGGTCTTGGTCTGGTGGATGGCTCAGGGAAGAATTCAGATACTGAGATGAAGGAGGTAAAATGCACAGTTTGAAGACAGCATGCAGGTAGGCGATCTTCATTCCTCCCTGTGTCAGTGATGTGCAAGATCCCGTATGTTAGCACCTTTGAGTGCTCCTTTCTGCCCCGGACCACCTACAATGTTTTAAGTATGCTCCAAGACAGAGCAGGAAGGGGGTTTACAAAACAAGAAGCGTAGTTGAAATTAGTCTTGGCTTGGCCAGGGCCTCAACAGGTTCTGACCATATTATGTTTGGAACCGGGCTGTGAGCCTTCCAGAAGGTGCCATTTGCCAAGGTAGTTCACAGTGGTACATTGTAGTCTTGTACAGATACATTGTGGTGTAAAAACAAATTCTCTGCTTCCATAGAATCCAAATTTAGAGCACAGACAATCTGCAGGATTCCACAATTCTGGAGAAACAAGCTGGCATTTCTCTGAATTTCTCACAAGCCCAGTGAATTCTGCATTAAAGTTCTGCAGATTTTCAGATTTTGTGTGGGGAAAAGTCTGTAGCACTGCTGAATGCAGAATTTATTTTTCTGAATTGTTTAAGTAATTCCATGGTGATTCTGCCTACAGAATATACTTCCACAACAGCTGTAGCCCCCAGGCCCAAATCCATCATCAGCTTGGGTAGGCCTTTACGTCAACAACTCTGGAACTAGCTCCATCAGGCATGGCCATGACCCTAGCCAGAACCCTCTCTATGCCGCGGCCATTCCCATTGCTAGAATCAGTTGCAGGATTGGTTCCGATGTCTAGCCTTTGTCTTGTAGTGGTCTGTGGAAAGGATGCCTTACCACTGGGTGGAAGTGATGATTGCAAAGTGTGGTTCCAGTTGGATATGGGCAGGGAGAGCATCCTGACTAAGACCAAAATCTTGGATTTCAGGAGGGCGGACTTCAGGAAAATGGGCGAAGTGCTAAGGAGCCACCTGGTGGGCATCAGAGCAGATATGGGGGTGGACCAAAGGTGGGCCATCATTGAGGAAGGAATACTGGTTTCCACAGATGAGTGCGTTAGGGTCAGGGGGAAGAACACAAGGACCAAGGCGCCCAGCTGGTTCAGTTCTGGGGTTGCCCAGGCAGTAAGGGAAGAGAGGTTGGCCTATAGAAAATTCAGGAAGACCAAAAGAGAGGTGGATAGGGAAAATTACCCAAGGTTAGTTAGTGAGGCAAGTAAGGAAGTCCAGCGAGCAAAGGCACAGAAGGATCTTGAGATAGCTGAAGGAATTAAGAAGGGAGAGAAGGCTTTCTTTTGCTATATAAATGAGAAAAGGGACAAGAAGGAAGGGATTTTTAGGCTTAAGAAAGGGGAGGAGTGGGTGGAGGATAATGGGGGAAAAGCACAGATGCTAAATGAATACTTCTGTTCTGTCTTCACCAGGGTGAAGGATGGACCAGTGCCACCAGGAGGAAAAAGAGAAGTAGGGGGAAGGGAACACAGATGTAGTGATAGAGGAGGATAGAGTGAGGGAGGTGATGCTGGCATTTAAGGTGGACAAATCAACAGGCCCAGACAGAGTATATCCAAGGGTACTATGGGAAATGGCTGAGGAGCTGACAGAGCCACTTGCAGACCTATTTAATAGTTCACTAGGGTCAGGCATTGTACCACAGGATTGAAGAACAGCACATGTAGTTCCCCTCTACAGAAGTGGGCCCAAGGATGACCCAGGGAATTGCAGACCAGTCAGTCTGACCTCCATTGTGGGCAAGCTCATGGAGACCATACTAAAGAAATGGTTGGTGGACTATCTAGAGAAGCACGGTCTCCAGGATGTGAGGCAGCATGGGTTCATTGGGGGGGGGGGATCATGTCAAATGGATTTGATTGACTTCTTTGACTTTGTCACTAAGACAGTAGACAGGGGCCAAGTGGTAGACATCCTCTATCTTGATTTTAGCAAGGCCTTTGACTCTGTGCCCCATAAAAGGTTGATTGAGAAGTTGGTGGATCGTGGGGTTGGGGAAAAGATGGCCAGATGGATGGAAACCTGGCTGAGGGAAAGAACCCAGAGGGTGGTTGTGGGGGGAGAGTTATCTGGCACCATACAGGTAACCAGTGGGGTCCCGCGAGGCTTGGTGCTGGGGCCGGTGTTGTTCAGTGTCTTCATCAGTGACACTGTGGATGGCATTAAGGCAAAATGTGCCTATTTTTGGATGACACCAAGCTCTACAAGAGAGCGGACACAGCTGAAAGGATACAGGACCTACAGTATGATCTGGAAAAGCTGGGGAGGTGGTCCAGGATCTGGCAGCTTTGCTTCAATGCCAAGAAATGCAAAGTTATGCATATTGGAGCTAAGACTCCTAGGACAGAGTACTACCTGGGTGGAGTCCAAATATCTGCATCAGAAGAAGAGAAGAACCTGGGAGTGATAATTAGGGATGTAAGTTTGTCATGGATGAGGTTTTAATGACTCATTGTTTGTTCATGAAATCGTTAGTAAACAGTAGTAAATGCTGTGGCACTGTCATCATTGCTACATTCTGATGACACTAGTGAAAGTCATGGAATTTCTGAATAAAGATCAAATGTCATGGAATCAATGACGTGTATGACTGCCATGACAAACTTACATCCCTAGTGATAATCACTAGTGACCTGAAGCACTCCATGCAGTGCAAGAAAGCAGCAGTGAAGGCAAACAAGATGCTGGGATGCATATCTAGGAGGATCAGTAGTAGGAGAGAAGAGGTTATACTGCCCTTGTACAGGTCCCTGGTAAGGTCTCATCTAGAGTAAGGAGTTCAGTATTGGTGCCCACACCTCAAAAAGGACATTAACCTGCTGGAGAAGGTCCAGAGGTGGGCTTCAAAGATGATAGCAGGTCAGCAGGGTAAGGCATATGAGAAGAGGTTGAGGGTACTGAACATGTACTCCCTGGAATACAGGAGAGGGGACATGATTGGGACCTTCAAGTACTTGAAAGGGATAAATAAGGTAAAAAAGGAGAGTCTCTTTAAGCCGAGTGGCAACCATAACATGAAGGGGCACAGTCTTAAGCTGGAGGGTGGGAGGTTTAGGAGGGAGGTCAGGAAGCACTTCTTCAGAGAGGGTGGTTGACACTTGGAATGTGCTGTCAGAATAGGTGATCTTGTTGAAGACAGTGGGCAGCTTTAGGAGAGGCTGGGATAGGCATAGGGAGAAGGTAAGGATCATGGATAGGGAGGATGAGAGGTGTGTGGAGGGAGGGCAGGGACAGTAGCTCAAGCTGTGTACCCTGCAATACGAGCAGACTAGATAGACCAAATGGCCTTCTTCTGCTGGCTTCTTCATATGTACATATGCTCGTAATATTGTCATCATCGGCTGACAGTATAGCCCAGAGGTTAGAGTAATGAGCTATGAACGAGCTTGTTACATCCAGCAGACCAGACCTAGGTTTGATTCTCACAACCTCCACTTGTATACTGTGTGACTCTGAGCAAGTCACTTAACCGTCCAGTGCTCCCTGGTCGTTCCTGAAAACAGGCACTTGTGCCTAGTGGGCCTTACCCGGTTACCAAAGAATAAAATAATTAAAAAAAAAAAATCATCACCACCTGGGACAACAGAGGCAGCAACAGCATAACCACTACTAGCAGTGGCAGTGATCCAAAACATGCTCTTGCTTTGGAGCTGGTGGGCTATAATTTCAGTAGCAGCAGTGTCCTGCTTCTACTTGCAGGTTGTTGTTGCTGTTTCCAGCCCCTGTAATGTGGTCTGTCCTGCCCATTCCCAGCACTCAACTGATAGCCTCTTTTTCAGGTCCCCACTCAATCCAGTTGCCCTCCTGCTGGATAAATGAGGATCTCTGTCATGGCTACCCCATGAAGACTTAGTGTCTCTTGCATCAAAAAGTATAACACAGGTGCATATAGTTTACAGAGAAAGGCACTTTATTATAATTTTTTACTTCATTTAAAGAGTTGGTGACACATTCAGGATAACTTTAACAAAACATGGGGCTGGATTTTCAAATGCTCGAGAATGATGAAGGTGCTTGCGTCAGACAGACGTGACACAAAGAGCTCCCTGCACCTCCTCTTGCAACATTCCCAATTTTACAGCACAGCCTGCGCCCAAATGTGGACTGCCTGCACCCGTGGGGCTTGTGCCACCAGGAGTGCTGTAACATCCCCTAAGGTGAGATTTTTGAAATCCCCCTAAGGTTGCAAGAATAGCTAACCCTTAGACCAGGCAGAGGTGGTCTAACGGCCAGTGAACGGATGATCAGTGATCCACAGAGCCATCTGTCATACTGTATCGGTAGCTGTATCACATTGCAGAGGACTGCAGTATTATAATGACACAGATTGTTATGCAGTAGTGCAATAGGGTGCACAAATAGGAGAGAGTTCCTTATGACCTGTGCCCTCCTGCTGTCCATAGCTTAAGCTTGTCCAGTGGGCAGTCAGTTGTATATAAATATCACTTATGCCTCAAAGGTATTCCTGCATGGATCTTCCAGACTGTACAGTGCAGCTGCAGTGTACGGGTCAAGTATACACATAATAGGACTGACATGCCAGACCAGATCACATAGCTCCACCAACCCTATGTGCTATGCAGCCACAATGCAGTTACTGACCATCTGTGCTGTAGCCATCACTCCGACACACGTTCACATCAGCCTCCATCATTGTTCTCCCGTGCACCAGTTGTTTGCCACACAGGTGCGGTTGTGGCACCTTCAGGGTCTTTGAGGCTGGGACCTCTCCTGTACCATAATCTGGTGCAGGGTCCCAGGCACACTTGTCTTTGATGCAAGATGCTGTTTGCCATAGCTTGCATTTATGGTTGAAAATCCAGTCCACAATATTTAGGCACTATCCAGCTTCTATTTCCCATTAGTGCTGTATTCCTCCTCCCCAATACTTAGTAGTAAGTCTATTTGCATGAACAGTATCTTTGCTTCTGAAGAGTTCATCTATTCTTGCTGTTTTCTCCCTATCTGAAGTCATAAGAGCACTGCTTGTGACCTCACAGTTACTCCCATGGCAACAGACTATGATGTCACAACACAGGATTATGACTTGAAGTAGGGACTACGCTATAGAGGCAGATGAAGTCAAAATGAACTCTAAGGGGTAAAGATCATACATTCATACACATTTCTTTGGTAATAAATTACGGCAAGGAGAAATATATAAAATATAAATGGAATGCAAGCAGAATTGTACCTAATTATTATGTTTTTTAACATTTTCTTTGAGGCGTCAGTAGCTCTTTAATGTCACACGGGTGGCCACTCTGTGCTAGCATTTCACTGTCCTCAGGTCTAGTGACCCTGTTTTATATTTATAATTGTCCTTGTGATATTAAATACAGAATTGATTAAAAAATGAGTATCGTGTGATATCAGAACCTGGAAAAAGTATTTTTGTTTTCCATTTTAGGAGAGAATATTAAGAGTTAATAAGAGTTATACTGACTATAAAATGAGTTTTAACAGATGTTGTGAAAGCCTTTAGACTAAACCTATGTGTTAGCATACTTCTAGAACTCCTGCCCTGCAAGTAAGGGACTTGAAAAAAATCAGAAAAAATGATAAAAATCAGGGAGACACCTTAAACGTGATAAGCTCAGCTCATAAAGTCTGCTATATTGTGGGTTCAGTGTGAAAAACATTTTTTTGAAGGTGAGCTGGATGGTAAATCTCATGTCTGGCATTAGCTTTTAATTCAAATGTCAAGGCTTCAGTGACAATGACAAATGAAGGAGGAACAGAGGGAAGTTTTGAGGTAAAATTATGAACAGGCCTGAAAACCAGGGACAGTTGAGAGGTATGTCCATTACTGCTCGGCCTCTAAAATGCACAGTGAGGGCAGAACTTGGGGAAAGGAGAGGTATCAGGAGTTTCAAATGTTATCCCTCCTTCTTCCTTACCACTAACCACTTATAACAATTACTTTGTTCAGCTTGAGAGACAGACATCAGGCCATTTTGCAAAAGCAAGTTTCATGCAGTTCACTGTACCTGCCCTATTTCACTTGGTCCCTAAATCTTACTTTGTTGTTACTGTACTTAAGAGCTAGATGCAACTGATGCTGACTCCCTAGAAGAAAAAGCTCATCGTTCAAGCTATCTAGCAGTTTTATTTCTTTTTAAAAAACCTTAACTGTTCTTTTTTCCCACAAAACATTCAAACTTCTAATTGCATACCTCTTATAAGTGTTGACATTCACAAAGGAAACGGAAATTAGCAAAGCATATAATCCCCTTACTGCTGAAGAACAACATTAGGGGATAGATAGAAATGAGGAACCAGCTGCCTCGCCCTTGGGTAGAAGAAGGCTGTTCCGGTATATGGACAGTGATAATCTGTGTAATCAATAGCCTGTGGCGTTGAATAATAAATCATAGTCCAGAAACTGAAAAACACCTGACGTATGAAGCCAGAAAATCCCCTACGCATTACACAAACATGGTAACCACACTGTAATGTAACAGCAACCGAGGTGAATGCAAAACAACAGTGTTGCAAAAAGCCCTGGTCTAACATTTACTAAATGGTATCTCCAAAGTGCATTGCAGTTAACCATAGGTAAAGCAATCAAAAAACACTAAACTTTCAAGTGAATTGGCAGGATTTTGTAAATTGAAACCCCAAGCGCTGAAACATGCTGCGTAGAGGAATTTGTATTCATGGTCGGCTGAGTTAAGATAGATTTCATCAAACACTTTTAATCCAAATGATGGTCCAGGCATTCAGGTTACAGTCTGGCTACTCTGCTGACTTTTAAGGGAAACCTGGGAATCAAGGAAGCAAACGACTGGGCACTGGCATCAAACTGCACGAAAGACCATGCTGCAGCAGTTAGTGGTCACAAAATGTCTTGATTAAGGGTAATAACTTACATAACAAACTCTGTCCAGAGCCGATAGGGCTGCAGCCAAGGAATTTGGGATAAAAATATTGAAAATTTGCTTTTTAATATTTTTACACCAGATTTTCAACACAGCCTTGTTATGACCCTGTCTCATGAAGAAGGGCAGAGAAAATGTTCAGCTTCTGGCCTAAAGGTGATTTTGAGAAGGGACTGGAAAATCACCTTTCGGGAAGTGAAAAAACATTTTAGCCAGTATTTGAAAAATGACAGCTGTCACATTCATTAAGTGCTGTAAAGATATGGCTATATTGTAAATTTGGTATAAAAATATTGAAAATTACCAATTTTACGAGCCTTCATTCACAAAACTCAACGTAGGCTCATAACTTTATTGTTTTTTAATATTTTTACACTAAATGTTAAACATAGCCTTCTTATGACCCCACCTCATGAACAAGGGCAGAGAAAATTTTCAAGTCCTGCCTGAAAGGTGATTTTGTGCAGGGACTATGGAATCCCTTTTCAGGATGTAAAAAAAACATTTTGGCCAGGATCTGAAACATGACAGCTGTAACAATCATGAGGTGGTATAAAGATATGGCTATTTTGTGAATTTGGGGTACAAAAATTGAGAATTACCAGTGTTACGAGCCTGCGTTCATAAAATTCAAGCGTAGGCTCATAACTTTGTTGTTTATAAATATTTTACACAAAATTTTTAACATAGCCTTCTTATGACCCCACCTCATTAACAAGGGCAGAGGAAAGTTTCAACTCCTGCCTGAAAGGTGATTTCATGCAGGGACCATGAAATCACCTTTTGGGACAGATGTGCCTAATAACAGTTCAGTTGTTCATGAGGTAGAGTCCCAAAGAAGGCATGTTGAAAAAGTAGGCCAAAAATATACAAAAATGCCCAAGTTATGCCACAAAATTCAAAATCCCATTGAAACACATTGAACCGCATACCTGTTTCTTCAGTTCGTGGTCCGGCTTTGAATAGTGAAGATGTGTCGGCCGTCCAGAGCGTATTATGGTGTTGGACCCCTGATGAGTAAGTAAGGGCTTGGGAGGGAGTGTGGTATGGTGGGGCTGAGTGGGAGGGTCGAGTGGGGGTAGTCTTGCTGCAAAGGACATCGATGGACATTTTTTTTTACAGGTACAAAAAAAAAAGGCAGGATTTCTGTACTGGGGGATCGGGCACCCCCCAGTGTCACTTATGTTTCTTGAGGGGAGTGGGGTGGTGGGTACAGAGAAGGAGGGTCAGGTGGGGGATATGGGGAAAAACTCAGGGCACCCTGATTGTGACACTGGGGGATTGGGTACCCCAGTGTCACTCTTATCTTCTGGGGTGGGTGCTGAGATAGAGGCTGGGTGGGGGGAGACATGGAAAAACTCTGGCATCCTGATTGCGACACTGGAGGATCACCCTCAGTGTCACTTTATGCCCGGGGTGCAGGTGGTGGCTGTGAGAGTGAGGGTCAGGTGGGGGAATCTATAATTTAAAAGAAAAACAAAATCTGCAGTCACAGCACACTCCGCTGTGTCCAAGATGGCTCTCCAGGACACCACCACGCATGCGCCGACTACTAGTGCATGTGCAGCAGACTGCATTGGCCATCTTGGACACATTGGGGTGTGCCATGACTGCTGATTATTTTTAATTCTAGATATCTCCCCACCGACCCTCCCTCTCAGCGCCCACCACCTGCACCCCCAGAAACATAACAGTGACACTGGGGTGCCCAATCCCCTGTGTTGCGATCAGGATGCTAAGGTTTACAGCAAAAAATAGTGCAGTGCCACTAGAGACAAGGAGTGGAGTGCTCCAGGGATGCCACAGACGCGGAGTCGACTGTGCTCCATGTCCAACATGTTGTTCAGTCAGAAGGAATGCACTGAGTCCTTTTTTATAGCAAGAGGTCTGCAGGGCAATGCCCACTGCAGCCCAACGTACTGTTTGGTCAGAAGGAATGCGCTGAGTCCTTTTTTTATAGCAAGAGATCTGCAGGGCTAAGCCCACTGCAGCTGTAAAAATGGAGACCCACACTGCCATTATCACCATTTTACATATTTTGCACAGGTGTTTTTTCCGGGTGTTACCCTGAAAAGGTGACCATGCAATAGGTGCAGAACCTGGGGGCATTATGGTCTTTCACACATTTGAGTGCTGCTGCCGGGCTGTTTTCATCCTTGCTAGTTTTGTTTTGTCTGAGGGCACAATGCACATGCTTTGGAGAGCTTTTTTGTTCCCTTCAAAAACTGGAAAGCACCCTAGAGACACACCATGTTCATTTTAGTAGTAATATAGACACTCTGTACCTGGGGAGCAGTGACAGCTGGGAGAAAGTACAAATCCAAAAAGATGTCAACAACAAACTGTCATGCTGATCCATCATTTTAAAACTGCCATGTGAGGTGCAAAGTATCATATTTGCTATATTACTCAGTTGTTAAACAGTAATTTTAATTGTGCTCAACATTACACAGTAAACAGTGGCTAAGCATTAACGTGCAAGTGAGCTGAATGAAAACAAAACAAAAGAAGGTACTGCACTCGAAAAAATGAGAGTTACAACTCAAATGGTATTGATGTCAAAACAAAAAAGTGACTCCCCAGTACTTTGAGACACTCTGACTCTTTGTCCAGCAAAAAGCATTAGATCCCCCATTTTGTTCATCACTTTGTCCAGGAGTTATGTCAGTAGTGAGAGCCACCCATTAAATAGGTGGGCACTCTTAAAGTGATGATAATTTTTTATGAATCGGTAATATCAGCAAAATACATTATAAAACTATGTAAAAACACAATATCTGCTATACAAATACAGATGATGAAAGCTGGAAACTCCTTTTAATCTAGGGATCTGCTTATAATTAGAAGATAACTCTATTAAATCAATCGATTTGTATTATTTTGAACAATACTGTCTAACCAACCAGTCCTATAGCTCAGGGCTTTCCAAATATGCAAATGGGAAACTATAGAAAAGTGAAAATGCTTTGCACACCCAAAGATCTAATCAAATCGAAAAATTCAAAAATACTATTAATATATGAAACATCAATAAAGCACAGCTTTGTTGCAAAGAAGATTCTTACTGATGACTAATTTTAGACAATTTAAACACACCCATAATGTGTTCTGAACTAGGAATTTTAATTTGAACAGGTCTTGGAAACTGGGTGTTCAGTCTAAAAAAAAAAAAACAATCAGGAATATTAAAAATCTTACAAACGCAAATGAAAAACAAAGGATCTGGTAACAAAAAAAAGCAAACAAACCAAAAACCAGCAACAACAACAACAAATTAAAAACACTTCTTCACCGAATCTTCCTAGCTGCATTCTGACTGAGCAAAGGTGATAAAACAAACATAAATGCCACTTATTCAATTGAGTCAAAAAGACATCACTTAATGTATGAAAGAACTTTTTACATATAGTGTATCTGAAAAATAAAAATAAAGGATTGATTACAAAAAGGCTGAATAGTCGGCTCTCACGATGCTGGTTTGACAAATATTTTGTTGACTAGCGTTACAGCGATGGATTTATATTGACCACAGTTGTGGTTGGCATAAATCTATCCAAGAACACTGTTTTCTTCAGAAGCTGACCCCCGTGATAATATAATCACGCCGAGTCAGAGTTGATTGGGGTGGGGTGCAAGACCCCAGGAAAGCAGTGCTAAGGTCCTGCGGTGACAGTACAGCGACCCATCGCTGTGTCGCTGTGCTGTTGTTCGCGGTAAAGGTATCGCCATTTGATTGGCATACCGAATAGTTCAACTCCTCATTGAATTCATGAATTTGTATTGCCTTCAAAGTGAAGATCTCTCAGGACTTTTTCTGTAATAGGAGTTTAATTCTGCTGCCCCACACAACCACACACCAAGGATTGCATGAGAGAAATTGTAAGCCTCTTAGTGAAACTTCTGGTCATGTGTGACCAGTTTGCCTATAGCAATAGAATTAGCAAACTAGCTTTTGCAAATGCCCCCCCATGCAAAATAATTTGTCTTTATTACCTTTTAAGCAATTTTTTATTATTCAGTTCAGGACAAGCAGGTTATCAAACTTCAGCTGTCAGAATCTTCTTGACTTAGTGAATGCACATCTATAATGGCGCCATCCTGATACCTAGACTTGTGCATAGCTGTTTTTACATTTTTCAGTGTGATGTTAAGTAAGGCTATACAGTAGTCTGAAAGAGTGTGTGAATCTGAACATGAAGATGTCTCTCTGAAATTAAAATGAGCACTGGAAATGCATAAAAAACATGCTTGAAAACTGAGGCGAGATCCTGAACATAGGCATAATTTAATCGCCTGGCAAAGTGGTAATTTGCATGGTGGGATCAACTTCGCAAAGCTGCAAATCAAAAACTCTGCCAGGAAAGTTGTGTCTCAGATGAAGTTCTCATCACCATCATCATCACTGTTTATTGCATGGCAAACTGAGAGCAAGCGCTCCTTTACAATTGTGTCCAGTTAAACAGACAAGACAGAATTACAATACAAACAGCTTGAAGTTACATGAAGTTACATGAAGTTACAAAACATTTCATAATCAGGTACATAGATACGGAGATACTATCAGCAGATAAAGCCCTATAGCCCACCCAGTCTGCCCATATGAGCGTGTAAGTTCCCTTTACGTTTTTCTAGAAGTCTGTTGCCCCTTACCCCCTAACCTTCAGGATTCCCTTATGTGTATCCCATGCATTCCTAAATCCTGTAATTGTTTCAGCCTCCACCACTTTCTCTGGCAGGGTGTTCCACTTGTCTACTATCCTTTCTGTGAAGAAATTCTTCCTCACTTTTCCTCTGAATCGCCCTCCCTCCAACTTCATCCCATGCTCTCTAGTACTGGAACATATTTTTTGCTGGAAAATAGTGTATTGCTGCACCCTGTTTCTCCCTGTAAGGTACTTATATGTCTGTATCATATCCCCTCTGTCCCTCCTGTCCTCCAGGGAGTACATATTGAAGTCCTTCAGCCTGTCCTCATAGGACTTGTGATGCAATCCCTGTATCATCTTTATTGCCCCCCTCTGAACCTTCTCCACCCTGTCTATGGCCTTACGTAGGTAAGGACTCCAGGACTGTATGCTGTACTCCAGGTGGGGCCTCACTAGTGTCTCATACAGTGGAATTATGACCTCCCTTTTCCTGCTGGTGATGCACCTGCCTATGCATCCCAGCATCCTATTTGCTTTATCTGCTGCCTTGTTGCACTGTTTCCCTACCTTGAGATCATCAGAGATGATAACCCTAAGGTCCCTTTCCTGCTTGGTGCATGCTCGCCCCCCAACTGATATGTTGTCCCAGGCTTTTTGTGCCTTATATGGATTATGTTGCACTTCTGTGTATTGAATTTCAACTGCCAAACCCTCGACCATTCTTCAAGTTTCTATAGGTCCCTCTTCATTCTGTCCACACCATCTGGCATGTCCACTCTGTTATGGAGCTTCTTGCCATCAGTGAATAGGGAAATTCTGCCTTGTAAGTACTGCACAATGTCACTGGTGAAGACATTGAATAGGACCGGTCCCAGCACTGATCCCTGCAGTACCCCACTGGTCACTTTTCCCTCTGTGGAGTGACAACCATTTACCACCACTCTCTGTGTCCTGCTGCCCAGCCAATTACCCACCCACCACACTGCTGTCCTGCCCACTCCAATATTCCCTAGTTTGTTTAATAGCTTTCTATGTGGCACAGTGTCAAAGGCCTTGCTGAAGTTCAGATAGGCCATGTGTGCTGCCCTCCCCTGATCCACCTCTCTTGTCACCCAGTTGAAAAATTCAGTGAGGCTGGTTTGGCATGACCTCCTCCCGGTGAAGCCATGCTGCCTCGGGTTCTGTAGTTCCTTGGCAACCAGATGTTCCACTAATCTCTCCTTCAGTAGTGCTCCATGATCTTCCCCACTACCAAGGTCAGGCTTACTGGTCTGTAGTTCCCCACTTCCTCTTTGTTCCTGCTTTTGTATGAGGGGACTACATCTGCTGTCCTCCAGTCTTTGGGTACCTCCCTTGTTTCCAGTGATCAGCTAAACAGGATTACCAGGGGTTCAGCCACCAACTCTCTTAGTTTGTTTAGGACCCCAGAGTGCACCCCATCTGGCCCCATTGCTTTATCAGCTTATTCATTCCAGTTCCTTTAGGACCCATTCCCGTGTAAGGGACTGTGTCCATTTCTCGCCCTTCCCACTTGCCAGCGCTCCCTTCAGGCCCGTTGCCTCCTTCCTCAGTAAAGACTGAGCAGAAATATTCTGCTCAAGTTTGTCAGCTTACTGTTGTCATCCTCCACGCTGCCCCGTCCTCCCCCTTCAGTCTCATTATCCCTCCCTTTGCCCATCTTTTTTCACTTATGTACCTGTAAAAGGTTTTGTCCCCTCTACCCATTGATTTTGTGATGCACTCTTCTGTCTGAGCTTTGGCTTCCCTTACTGTCCTCCCTGCCTTCCTTTGCTTCTCCTGGTACTTCTCCCTATCCCCTTCTGCCTGCATTTTTTGTATTGCCTGAATGCAATCGGTTTGGCTTTCACTTTCTCTGCTGCCTTCTTGGAAAACCATTATGGCCTCTTCTTTCTTTTCCCCTTGCTAACCTGTTTAATGCATAATTATGTTGCTCTTGTAATCCCCATTTTAAATATTGCCCACTGTTCCTCCACCCCTGATTCTCTCCCCATTCCCATGAGTGCCTCTTTCAAGCATGTCTCCCATTTTCCCAAAGTCTGCCCTTCTAAAATCCAGGATACATGTTTTTGTGCGGTTTGGTTCTGCTCCGTCTGTAATTTCAAACCACAGTGACTGGTGGTTCCTGTTCCCCAAGTGTTCCCCCAATGTTCCCCGTTTGTCAGCATGAGGTCCGGTATTGCCTTCTGCCGAGTTGGTTCCATGACCAGTTGCTTAAGGAAGGCACCCTTGAAGGGAGTCCAGGATAAATCTGCTCCTGATTGATGCTGCTGCTGGGAGGCTCCTGTCCACGACTGGAATATTGAAGTCTCCAACCAGCACCACCTCCCCTTTTTCCACCATCCTTTGGATGGCTAGCATTAACTCCCTATCTGTCGCGTCCTCCTGGGCTGGTGGTCTGTAGATCACCCCTGTGTGGATGACTGACCCCATTTTCCTTTCCAGCTTAACCCACAGTATCTCACCCCCCCTCCCATTTTGTTCCTCCTGGATCTCTGTGGCCTTTATTCCATCTTTCACATAACGTGCCACTCCTCCTCCCTTCCTGCCTGTTATGCAATACAATAAATAAATCATTATCCACTTCTCTCAGCAAGTAAACATGTGACTGCAGATCACAAGTAGTTAGTGTAATATGTGTGAAGTGGGTTGTTTGTCTCATACAACTCACACAGCTTGATCTAGCATGCCTTGTGTATCTAACATGCATTTTTTAGTTCTGTTTTTGAACATTAGTATTTAGTTTACAATGTGTTTTTGGAGCAATTTTTCAGTTAGAGTTGCACTGCTGGGGGTGATGGGAGATGCAGCCCTGAAAGGTCTGTAGCTGAGCAGGAGAATATCTGTAGTTTTAATTTTTTTTCCAGTGTTTCTTTTTAATTATTTTTCTCTGTAGTCTATCAAACTTGCTATTTATTTAGTGACTTAAAGCTGAGTGTGTTAAAGTGAAGTATTTTTCTGTCTCTATATTTGTCTTACAATATTTGCTGAGGTATTAAAGTGACTGTGCTCTGGTGCTGCTGAAAGCTAATTTGTTACACAGTTTTGTTAATTGTAACCCCACTGTTATAAGAAAATAATATATATATACATATATATATATATATATATATATATATATATATATATATATTTCACTTTACTAGTTGAATAAGTTCCTTTTCATTCCTTTTGTTTCAGGCAGCATTATAGATGCCTCAGAGTAGTTGCAGTCTGGTGCTCTTACAAACATATGAAAATAGCCAGCAGAAGAAGACCTCCTGGTCTATCGAGTCGGTTCAATATATGATGCAGGGTCCTGGCCTTACAACTTGCACCAATGACCCTGTCCCTCCCTCCCCACCTCCCTTCCCCTATCCCTCTCTCCTTTCTTGGTCCCAAGGGTTCCCCCTCTGTGCTTGTCCAAGGCTCTCTTGAATGGTCCCACTGTCTTTACTGCTACAACCTCCTCAGGCAGCTCATTCCATGTTGACACCACCCTCTCTTTAAAAAATGCTTCCTGACATCCCTTCTGAATCTTCCCCTCATTAATTTTAGGCTGTTCCCTCTAGTGGTGGTGTTGTCACTTCTTCTAAAGAGACCCTCCGTTTCCACTCTGTTAACTCCCTTCATGTACTTGAAGATCTCTATCATATTACCCCTCTCCCTCCTTTCCTCCAGGGAGCACATCCTCAGAGCTCCCAGCCTCTCTTCATATGACCTATCCTGCTGTCCCTAGATCATTCTAGTTGCTCTCCTCTGGACTCCCTCCAGCATGTTAATGTCTTTCTTAAGGTATGGATGCCAGTACCTCACCCCATATTCTAAATGCGGTCTCACTAATGACCTATACAATGGTAGAATAACCTTGCTCTGCCTACTACTGAATCCCCTTGCAATACACCCCAACATCCTGTTTGCCTTCGCCACAGCCTTCTTACTTTGAGAGGAATGTTTCAGGTCACTAGTAATTATCACCCCAGGTCCTTTTCCCTCTTCGAAATCAGTTACTTGAACCTTACCTATGTAACCACCTATAGGCTGGGAGGGGAGTTGCTGTCCATCACAAGGGAAGAAAGATACTTGGGCATCATCATCACAGATGACTTGAAATCATCCAAGCAGACCATTAAAGCAGTAGGTAAGGCTAGGGGGATGTTAGGGTGTATTAGTAGGGGTATCACAAGTCGGAAGAGGGAGGTAATAATCCCTCTTTACAAGACACTGGTTAGGCCCCATCTGGAGTACTGCATGCAGTACTGGAGGCCACACCTTCACAAGGACATTAACCAAATTGAGGCAGTCCAGAGAAGGGCACCAAAATGGTGCAGGGACTGCATCAGAAAACATATGAGGACAGATTAACGGAGCTCAATATGTATACCCTAGAGCAAAGGAGGGAGAGATGTGATATGGTTGAAACATTCAAACACCTTAAGGGCATTAATAAGGTGAAAGAGTCTAACATGTTTCAATATAATAAAATTAGCAGGACAAGAGAACACAGCATGAGATTAGAGGGAGACTGATTAAGGGGTAATGTGAAGAAGTTCTTTTTCACAGAAAGGGTGGTGGATGCATGGAATGGCCTACCTCAGGAAGTGGTGGCTATGAATACAGTGCAGGGCTTCAAACAGGCATGAGATAGGCATAAGGGAGCAATACAGATGAGAATGAATAGATAGGCCATTGATGGAGCAAAGGCCGATGGCACATTCATAAGGTAGAAAAAGAAATGGGCAGACTGGATGGGCCTTGCGGTCCTTATCTGCCGTCAACTTCTATGTTTCTATGTTTCTAGTAATCTGTCCTTGGGTTCTTGGCCTCTAAGTGCATCACTTTGCACTTTCTGGCACTGAAACCCAGCTGCCAGATTCCTGACCATCTCTTTAGTCTGGCTAGGTCCTTCCTCAGGTCTTGTATCCCTTCCTGGGTGTCTACCATGCCACACAGTTTGGTGTCATCCACAAACAGGCACATTTTGCCCTGGAGACCTTTTCCAATGTCTCCTATGAAGACATTGAACAACACCGGCCCTAACACTGACTCCTGTGGGACCCCACTGGTGACCTCCTTGGTGCTTGAAAACTCACCCTGTGCCACTACTCTCTGTGTTCTGCCGCTCAACCAGTTCTCCACCTATCTCACAGCTTCTCTCCCACCCCTAGGTCCCTCAGTTTCATTATCAAATGTCTGTGTGGCACAGAACTGAAGGCCTTGCTAAAGTCCAGGTACAGGATGTCCACTGCCTGGCCCTTGTCCACTGCCTTAGTGACTCAGTCGAAGAACTTGATCAGGTTTGTTTGACACAATCTGTCTGCCACAGACCTGTGCTGTCTATTGTCCTGCAGACCATTCTCCTCCATGAACCTCACCAGCCTTTTCTTTAGTATGGTCTCCATGAGTTTACATACTATCGAGGTCAGGCTGACTGGCCTGTAGTTGCCTGGGTCCTGCTTGTGTCCTCTCTTGTGAATTGGCACCACATGTGCTGTTCTCCTTTCTAATGGTACTACTCCCGTGTCCAGAGATGTATTGAAGAGGACAATCAGTGGCCCTACCAGCTTCTCTGCCAACTCCTTCAGCACCTTGTTGTGTACTGCATCCAGCCCCTGGGAATTTGTCCACCCTTAGTGCCATTGGCCCCCTCCCTCACCATTTCAATTTCAATGACCCCTATTGTGTCCCTGCCCCTCGGTTCCTCCCTCCCCTTCCCTTTATGTGGTACCGGTCCCTCATTTTCCTTTGTGAAGACGGAGCAGAAGTATTCATTTAATACTTCTGCTTTGCTTCCATCTTCCTCAACCCAGCCATCCCCATTCCTCAGTCTGACAATGCCCTCTTTCTTGTCCTCCCTTTTGCTTATGTAGCAAAACAAGGCCTTTTCCCATGTCTTTATTGCCTCTGCTATGTGGAGTTCCTTCTGTATCTTTGCCTGTTGCACTTCCCTCCTTACCACCTTAGCTAGGCTCTGGTATTCTTCCTCATCCTCCTCCCTTGCTGTTCTTTGGAATTTCCTGTAGGCTGCCCTCTTTTCCCCTTATTACTCTGGCCACTTCAACGTTAAATCAGCTTGGTGGTCTAGCTCCTGATTTCTTGCCCCTCGGTTTGATGCAACTGCTCGTGGCCTTTTGAATGGCCCCCCCAATGGTATCCCAATTCTGTCCACCCCCATTCCCTCTTCTATGCTCCCTAGGTCTTCCCTAATCATCTCCCTTATCTTTTTAAAATTTGCTCTTCTGAAATCTAATTCTTTGGTTTTGGTGGGGATGTCCCCCCTATCCATGTCTAAACTGAATCACAGTGTGCTGTGATCACTTCCACCCAGGGGTTCTCTGATGTCTATCTCCTGTACGTACTCCCCATTAGTGAGCACTAGGTCCAAGATTGCACCCTCCCTGGTAGGACCAGTTACATACTGCGTCATGAAGCCGTCTTGGATTGCATTTAGGATTTCCGAACTTCTGGCGCAGAATGTGAAGAGGGTGGCCCAGTCCACTTTAGGTAGCTTGAAATCCCCCATCATGACTGCCTCCCCTTTTGCCACACTCCCCTGTCCTTGTCCTCAACCTGGTTGGGTGGTCTATGTACGACTCCTATCCTAATCTTTCTTCCCCTGCTGTTCTGTAGCTGGAGCCAGTGTTTCAATGGTCCCATGTTCATTTTCTTCCTCTCTCATGCAGATTATTCCCTCCCTGATGTATGCTTCTACCCCCCTTTGCCTGCCTCCTTGTACCTTCTGTACAGTTTGTAGCCTGGGATTGAGAGATTCCTGTTATGGTGCACTGTGGCCCAGGTCTCTGTAACTGTTGCTATATCAACCCTTACCCTCTGCCAAGAGGGCATGCTTTTCTGCCATCTTGTTTCCGAGACTGCAGGCATTCAGTGACACCACTCTCCACTTTGTCCCTTCATCACCCTTGTTCTTTTGTTTAACGAGACTGTCCAGGCTTGTCTCCCTGCCCCACTTTCCCCTTTTTCCTGGCTGGTCCCTTCTCTCTTCCCTTTTTACTATCTGTGCCTTTGTGTGTGTGTGTGTGTGTGTGGGGGTCCTGTGGCCTCTCCTGATTGTTTTGTGCAGGCCTTTTGGCTCTCACCTCCCCTCCTTAGCAGTTTAAACCCAGTTCCCTTCCCATATACTCACCCAGCCTATCCATCAGTGTTTTTTCCCCCTTCCCAACTAAGGTGTAATCTGTCTGGCTATATAGTCCCTTATTTGACCATGTGTTTTCCCACTTCCCTGTATGACTTTACCCCTCCTTATTACATTAAGCCCCCAGCCACTCATTGAATTCTGCTATCCATTTCCTGGCTGTGCTGGCCCTGGGGACTGGAATTACTTCTGAGAAGGCCGATGAGTTCACAGAGTCCTTGACTGATATTGCTGTTTCTCCGAATCTATTTTTTACCACCGTCTCTTCCTCCCCCACTTAATCGTTGGTCCCTCTGTGTAAAATCAAGTATGTCTTTCCCCCTGCCTCTCTTATTACTTCCTTGATTTTTGGTGTTGCTCTCCCTGACTCCATTCCTGGTATGCAAGTTACTATTGTCTTATTGTGGGGGTCCTCTTTTCTTCCCCACTGTATGCCTTTTATTATTGAGTCCCCAAAGACCACTATTTTCCTGTTGCTAGTGCGTCCATACCCTGCTTCCCTTTTATCTCTTCTTAAATCATCCCCCTTTCTCCTTATTCCCTCCATGTCCCTTACTGTAGTTTCTCTGTGTGTATCAGCAACTGTCACCTTTCTTGCTCCTTTCACCCCTAGATCCCCTCTCCTCCCGATTACCTGCTCTTTCTCCTGTTATTTCCTCACCCCTCCCACTTTCAATTATACCTCCCATGTCGCACTCTTCCTCCTTCTCTCTTCCCTGCCCTCCTAGCCCTCTTGTGCTATTTCCCTTCTTCTCCCCCTTCTTCTGGTCATCTATGCCTTGGTTGACCCCTTCTTTTCCCTCCCCATCTGCCCTGTCTGCTCCTTACTTCCCTGTAGTTCTCCAGCCCTTATCCCTGCCATGGCCACCTGCTTCCCATCTGCCAGTACTGCATATTTATTAGATGTAGGCACCTTAACCAGGGACCCATCTTGTGATTTCCTGCTCCATCCCTGACTAAATCTTCCCCCGTCCCCTTACCACTTGCCAACCCTCCACTTTGGATCTGCAAGCCTGGTGTAATCCTTTTTGGTAGTCCACCTTTGACCCCTGTGTAATTCCCTCCTTTCCTTTCCTGCCCTGTGATTGATGTTACCATGCCCTGATATATCTATTCCCTGTACTGTCAGTCTCTGCTGATCCTCCCTGTTCTCCCCTCTCATGGTTTCCAATTCCCAATGCAGCCTCCTTATTTCTCTACTTAATTGCTCCAGGCTCCTGCAAACAGGACATCCACCCGTGTTCCATAGCAACTCCATGAATACTGTGGCCTCACATCCATTGCAGCTCACAGTCCTTCCCTTGCTGTCCTGAATAGTGTGTTCCCTTGCTTCCCTCCACCTTCCCCCCCATCTCTGTTACTCTGCCTGTAGCAACTCCTATTTCTCCACATGTTGTATGTGGCCTATTCCAACCTAACTGTGTTGTGTTACTATTCTCACTTGAGACTTACTTCAGAGTGTCCTTATATACTGGGACTGTGACTCCAGTCCCCTTCCTAACCAATGGGGCATGGGGTTAGTGGGTAACCTTCCCCTTCCTGTTTCTAAGGAGGAAGCCAAATCCATTCCTCTGAAGGCCTACCTGTAAAGGCAGAGCACCTGGGATGGGAGGGGATGGGGGAGGTTGGGTTGGGTGATGCCCTCTCACGTTGGAGACAATCAGCCACGAACTCCAGTCAGCCCCCTCAATAAATGTTGCTGTTAGAAATTACAACAATGCCAACAGGACAATGGGCTACACTTTTAAAGTGGATACTTTCCTGCTATAAGTCACCATCCTGATATGCAGCCATAGTCCTGTGCACTCTCCTCCATTTTCTGCTCCTGCAGCTTGCTGTAAACATGGAACTACCAAAAACTAAACCCCGCTGAAAGGAAATCCCAAACAATGCCTCCAGAGCTAAAAGAAAGCACTCTCCACTACATTCAGCTCCAGAATGCAGCTGTAATTTAGGTAATGGCGTTTCACCTGCCCCTCCATGTCCCATGCGCTTGTGGAACACTGTGTGGCCCAAGGGAGGAAAAGTACAGAGATTTAAATCCCCCTAATCACCTTTGTTTGAAAATGGTTCTCTTTGCAACTCTCGCAATTGGCCCAACACAACGTCCTCCTACATTGGAGACAATCAGCCATGAACTCCAGTCAGTAGGTGCACAGCCTCCTCAGTAAACGTTGCTGTTAGAAATTCCATCAATGCCAGCAGTCCAGTGGGCTATACTTTTAAAGTGGATACTACTGCAGTCTACCTGTAATTGAGAATTATATATATATATATATATTTTTAGTTTTTTAATTGATTTTTATTCTTTTTATGAAGTGGGAGGCTGGGAGCTAACAGCAGAAGATATGCAGTATAAGGAAGAGGTTGGCTATGGCCTTGGAGGAAGGGGAGATGAAGGCAAAAGGATAGCAACAGGAGTGGCTAGTAGAAGAAATGAAGAGAATGAGGGAAATTTGAGAACTATATAGTTTTTACATTTTTTTGATTTTTTTTTTTAATGAAGCTGGAGCCAGAGAGCTAAAGGCAGCAGGAGTGGCTAGTAGCCTATGGCCCGGGGAAAGGGCACACCAGGTAGTTCTGCCATTCCAGTCTGGATAGTGCGCTGGTTGGCCAGCAATAGCTTCATCTTTTCCTCCATCAACACAACTAGCCAAGTCAGGTCCTTTATTCCCCCTCAGAATTGCAGCATTTCTGACTTCTGGTGGTGCCATGGAGAGCTGAACAACATGGGTCTGGAGCATTTCACCTGCAATATTAAAACTTAAACTTTAAATCTTGCCTAACTCACTCCTCTTTGGGGCAAACATCAGCTAAGCACTCTGTTTTATACTTACCTCTTCCTATGCCCCTTCAAGTTGGTAGAAACAATCGATATTGGATTTTTTCCACCAACAAAGACTGCATGGACAACGAAGCACGGGACTATGCAGGAGAGATGGCTGGCTCCGATGACCCTAAACGCACTCACCATGGCAAAAATAATCCAGGCAAGACCTCTTCTCCTGATCTGATCCTCCAGGCCATTCAGAAGTTTGGGTTGGAGGTGAAGGAAACCCTCCAGGATCTTCGCTCTGACTTGGGGACCCTTCAGAGCTGCCTGGATGAAGCCGGCATACAAATCTCCACTAATACAGAGCGCCTGGATGTCTTAGAGGCTTCGGTCTGGGATTTGTCCCAAATGCAATTATCCTCCATCCGCAGGTAAGAAGATGCAGAGAATAGGGCCTGACGAAAAAAATGTAAGATTTTACAGTATCCCAGAGGGCTCGGACATTCATATCTTCCTTGACCATTTCCTTAGAACCTTGCTTGATCTGGGACCTGACTTTCCCATTGACATAGAGAGGGCCCATCATGTATTAGGCCCTAAACCTCCTACAAGAGCTTGTCCGCATTCCATAATTGCACGTTTCCTCAACCATGTCATAAAGGAAACCCTCCTACAAAAGGCCTGGGCTCAGAAACAAATTCACTATGAAAACAAAAGAATCTTTTTTGTCTACGATCCAGTGACTCCGGCATGAATACGCCCCCCTATTTCCATACCTTTGAGTAAACAAGCTAAAATTTAAAACTCCTAACCCTTCCAGGCTTGTGGTATTTTTCTCTTCTGGTCCCCATTCTTATTCCACGGCTGAAGAAGCAAAGCAGGATTTGCTTTCAGGGGGACTCCTGAAAGACCACGAGGCTTGAGGGTCTACTAGATAGCCCAGTCAGACAAGCGGCCCCTTAAAGCAGCAACAACAGCTGGCAGGCTACCAAACTCTCCTAAGTCACAATCTCTTGAGGAAATTCTCAGAAACATGCAGCAATTCCACAGCTCCTTTACTACCTCTGAACGATTCCTAGCACAAAACAATGGTATAGCCCAGGAGAATGACTTTTTCCTTGATGGCTGTCTTCAGGTGGGCGATTGAGATGTTGAGATGAGGGGCTAAGTCGGGGGGGGGGCAGCGAGAACGAGGAGCTCAAAATCAACATTTGGACACCTTGTCTATGTCAAAGTCACATTGAGAGAGAAAAGATGAGTAAAACACAGAGCAAATTCTGGCCTTTTAGTAAAACACTGTCCCTCTCCCCAAAAAATCTGACTCAGTGGCCTCTTAATGGTGGACCCACAGATCAGGCTGAGAGCCTCATTGTAAATTTATGATAGAGGGTACATGGTTTGGGCTTTAGTGGTCCCTGTTCCATTCCCGGCAGCCCCTCTTCTGTTCATCTGCTTCCCCCCCGTGAACTGCAAGGAACATTAAGATGCAAAAGGTTCACCAATAATCAAGGGCAGTGACTTAATATATACTTTCTGAAGTTTATGGAGTATGCACGGGACTTTTTTGGAGTTCCCACCGCACTGGGGAATTGGCATCACAAAGGACTTACAGATCACACACTTTTCTTGGAGATATTAACCTGCTCCCCCCCCCCCGGCTTGCCAGAGATCTATCCCTAACCCTCATTCTCACGAGTTCTGGGGGGTCCTGAACTTGGCCCTTTATGGGTCCCTCCAGCTTTTTTCCCTACCACTCTGCAACATTATGTACTGTGTGGCGTGGGTGGGTGTCTCCAGCCCTGGGGATGGTGATGCTTCTACTCTGCTGAGAGATGAACAGTTTAATGATAAAGACTGGGCATATTGATGGGGTCAGAGGGTGGGATGGGTGGACTCGAGCACCCCATCCCTTTTTTGTTAAGATGGGGTTTGGTGGTTGAGGTGGTGGGTGCAAGGCGGATGATCTACCCTCATGAACTTGTGGGGGTTGTGGAGGGGGTTCCTTCCATGCTCCCTCCCCGGAGATTATATATATATATATATATATATATATATATATATATATATATATATATGTATCGTGAAATTTCTAATATATGATAATCTAAGGGAGGGAGGGAGGACAAACATCGTTCGAAAGAGGGACCTCTGGTCTCCATTTGGAAGCACTTCATGTCTTTACCTTCTGTGGCAGGTACATCACGCCTTGCCATTAGGGGGCTTTTGCTTCCCTGGGGATCACCCCCTTACTTTATGGGGGGCCTAGCCCCAGCTCCTCGGGTCCACCTTTTTTGAACCCTTGGGGAGCCCTTGGAGGGGATCTAATTTCCCTTCCAAAATGGAAGTCGCATCAAATATTGAATTTAAGAGTAAATGTATTTACCTTAGCTCCTCAAGTTGTGGAGGGGCTATTGGGGTTTGGGTAGGATTAATGTTAACCCCATTAAGGGTATTTGGTTATCTGTTTATCTTCTTAAGCTGGCCACAGTTGGGCCTTCTTATTGGTTAATAGGTTTACAAGA
This sequence comes from Neoceratodus forsteri, assembly GCA_016271365.2. NCBI lineage: Eukaryota > Metazoa > Chordata > Ceratodontiformes > Ceratodontidae > Neoceratodus > Neoceratodus forsteri. Next base: position 18,148,661 of record JADMNL010000039.1, on the reverse strand, counting down.
AAAAAGAGAAGAGACTCACACACCTAGTTTTCAAAAAGATTTTTATTATCTTAAAGGTCAAGGGAAATCCACAGGGAATCATTGTGACCTAGAGATGCTGTCTTGCTCGTCTTGACGTCTCCGTTGAGTGATCCTTTCTCCTGTACCATTTTCATCTCCTGTGCAAGATGGCGGTGAATCCTGCTAAAATTTTCTCTTTGAAAGTAAATGGTCTTCATAGTCCTATTAAGAGAACCTGTCTTAAGCAATATTTGAAAAGGCCGGCAGCCGACCTATATTTTTTTTACAGGAAACTCACTTATCTGAATCTGAACACCAGGAGCTAAAATGGGGGCACAGATATGAGGTATACACATCTTCTCACCCCAGTGGCCTTAGAAGGGGAGTGGCCATATTAGTGCCTGCCTCTACCCCTCTGGAGGTTCGAGATATGGTTATAGATGCCATGGGGAGATACGTAATTATAATAGGCATGCTTTATTTGCAGGAGGCGATCCTAGTGAATGTATACTTGCCTCCCCAGATATCCCTTTCAGTATCTCGCTCTTTTCTAAACAAGGTCCTGGATGCCCTGCAAGGTACCTTAATAATGGGGGGAGGGCTTCAACATAGCCTTATCACCCCAACAGGATACCTCAGCCCCACATGCTTATAGATCTTCTAGCACCCTCAAATATCTGAGAGGTACACTTTCTCACCTGGGCATAGACAATGTTTGGAGGAAGGTCTTCCCATCAGATCCAGGTTTCTCTTTCTACTCGGCCCATTTTTAGACCTACTCCAGACTAGACTACTTCTTCATTACTTGCGAACATCTTTCTTTAATTCAAGATTTAACCCTGGGACTGCGTATCCTATTTGACCATCACCCACTAACGCTTAAAATAAACTTGTGGAAAGCTCCAAAATTAAAACTATGTCGACTCAACCTGTCTCTGTTAAGGGACCAAGAATATATAGACTATAGGAACACTGAGATCCCACAAGTCCTAAAAGCTAATGATAATGGGGAAATTTCTGACCCCAGAAAGTGGGATACCTTAAAGGCAGTTATTAGGGGGGTGACAATAGCCTTTTCATCTTGTAAAAAGAGGAAATTAGAAGCTTCTTACAACTACTTATTGGAACAATTACATTCCTATCAACTTTTATATAGGGAAGGAGATAAGGTGTTGCAGGGGAAAATTAGGGAAATTAAAAAAGAAATACGAAAAATGATGGATCTTAGGGTATTACAAACCTTAACATATCTTAAATGATCCAATTATGAGGGAAGGGCTAAGGGCTCTCATCTGTTGGCTCGCAGACTTAGAACTAGGAAGCATGCTGAGACCATCCTAAAAATTAAACACCCAGCTACAAAGAAAATTTCTTACACAGACGAACATATTCACTCATCCTTTCTCTCTTTTTACCAGTCTCTATATACAACCCCTCCTGGCCCTTCGGAACCAGGTGAAAGGATGGCGTTTCTATCACAACTTTCCCTCCCAGAATTATTGGACTACCAGCATCTATCCCTAGAATTCCCAATAAGTCTAGACAAGGTTCTTGGCCACATTAAGGCTCTTAAACCCTCTAAATGCCATGGCCCTGATGTCTATATGGCAGAGTGGTATAAGAAATTAGTTGGGCTTCTCCCATCCCTGCTGCCTACATTTAGGGCCATAGCAGAAGGGAAGGACCCTCCTCCCTCCTGGAATTATGTGATATTAGCACCCCTCCATAAACTGAATAAAGATGTGACAAATATGGCCTCATACCGCCCAATCTCCATATTAAACGTTGATTATAAAATCTGTATGGCAATATGGGCCTCTAGACTGGAATCACTCCTTCCAAACCTTATCCATCCTGATCAATCAGGTTTTAATAAACTCAGGAGCACCACAAACAATATTAGATGAACCATGTTACTTTTGGAACATATACATTCCAGACAGATCCCATCATCCCCACTTAGCTTAGATGCCGAAAAGGCATTTGATAGGGTTTCATGGAATTTCCTCTGGGATAGCCTCCAAGCTTTTTCATTCCCCTGACTCCTTCCTTCTATGGCTTCAAAATCAGTACTCTCAACCCAAGGCCTACATCTGCATTAACAGTGCACTATCCTCTCCCATTCTACCACAACAGGGAACCCGGCAAGGCTGCTCTATATCTCCCCTTCTATTTGCCCTATATATGGAACCCTTGGTGGTGGCCCTGTGACTAGATCCCCGAAGAAAGCATCCTCTTGGGAAAGAAAATTTACAAGGTCTCCCTATTCACGGATGATGTCCTTTTAACTCTTTTATCCCCCCGAACTCTCAATACCCGCGACATGGGAAGTCCTACGGAAATTTGAAAGGATAGCAAATTTCAAATTAAATATAACCAAGACAGAGATACTAATGCTATGTCATCAACCATCCCACACCCTGAGAGGCTCTTTTCCCATAAAATGGCGCTATACCAAAATTAAATATCTCGGGAATCCATATCCCTATGAATTTGGCACACCTTGAACTAATTAACTATGAAGCCATATCTCTCCATATCTAGGAGGATTTAACCAAATGGGGACAGTTGAAACTTACTTTTTTTCAACAAATAGAAACTGCACAAATACACAGAAATGTGACGGCAGAGAAAGGCCCCACAGTCCATCTAGTCTGCCCAACTATACGTATGAATATCCTCCCTAGACTACAATACTTCTTTCAAAATGTCCCAACTTTCCCAGCAAATTTCTACTTTAAATCCTGGAATAAATCCATTTTCTCTTTTGTCTGGGATGGCCAGAAACTGAGAATATGTTTTTCCTTACTGTGCGTCCCCTTGGATTGGGGGGGGGTAACCTCCCCAAGCTGAGGTTCTACGCGACATCTACTTTTTTAAAACTCTTCTTCTCATGGCTCTCCCCAGTCACCCATTGTGATTGGAAGGATATCAGATTTCTAATTAACGACCTACACGACATTGAGAAAATTGCCTTTGCCTGCCTGGAACAAGTCCCTCCTCTATGTGACTATACTAAATTCACTGCCCAAATCCTGAAGATCTGGTACAATTTAAAAAAAAAAAAACAGCTTAGAAACAAATACTTCTTCTTCACATTAATGTCTGCAGATGAAGGCTTCCACCCTGCCAACTTCAATACCTCCTTCACCTCATGGCAGAGATTAGGACTCAGCTATTATCACCAATTTATTAATAACTTGTGTATTAAACCCTTTATTGAGTTACAAAACCAATACACTCCTCCTGACCAAGATGCATTTCATCATGCCCAGGTGAGAAACTACATTTTGAGACGGAAGGAAATTACAGCTTGTTGCCACTCCTCCCTACCCATCCTGTGAGCCTTGCTCAGAGACACACTGTGGGGTAATCCCTGGGGAAATCTAATAGGCTATATATATAGAATAATATGAGATTTTCTGGGGGACACTTCTCATTCGATACTAGAGGTCCCCTTTCCACTATGGAGAGATGCAACCTTAAAAGCAATTAAAAATGATCTCCTCTAACATATGGAGGGAATTTGCATGGAAATACCATTCTAGATACTTTTGCTCTTCAGCAATTCTAGCAAAATACCTTCCAGCTTCTTATGGGCACTGCTGGAGAGGGTGCAATTGCACCTGAGCTGACTTGGGCCATGTTTTCTGGTTTTGCCCTAAACTGACACCATTTTAGTGTATCCTTCAACAGGAACCGAGGGAATGCCTGGGAGAGGGCATTGAATTGACAGCAGAAGTGGTCGTCTTATCCATCTATCCTCCCCATTGAACGCGATGGAATAGCACTCTACTTCCACTTTATATATTAGCAGCTAAGAAAGCCCTAACTTGAAAGTGGTTGTCCACTTTGGCACCTACAATTATAGACTGGTGTCAAATAGTTTTGGAAATTTATAGGCTGGAACACCTCACAGCTAAATTACATAATGAACTAGACCCTTTAGGAACAAAATGGCAGCAATAGTTACTTTATCTATCTTTGGTAGACCCAGAATTTGTCCCCTGAGTGAGAGGGAAGAACCAAAGTACATGATTTTACTGGGATGACCAAAATCCTATCCCTCCATTTGGCGGGGGAAGGGTGCACCAGGAGGGTATTATGGGATGGAGGGCTTTATATATCCTTAATAACATATATGGAGGTCATGCCGCCTGCCTTAGAAAGAGATGAGGGGAACTGGAGGGATTAACCTAAGGTTACTAAACTGATTGGTGTGTGATGCAACTTAAAGTAATATCATCCATTTGATAATGCATAGTCAATATCAACCTGTTATTTTCCATATGGCATGAACAAAATGTATACTATGTATCACTAAGTCTCTTCTAATAAACATGAAATAAATAAATAAAAGAATTGCTGCACTTCTGATCTGGACGACACAGGAGTAGGACTGCCAACCTGCACCCGGTTCCGCAGGCATCCTCTGCACACTCAGAGTCAGATTTTCAAACAACAGTTGTGGTCTGAAATCTCCTCAGCTGTGGAGATTGGTATTTTCAGTCTGCTCCAGCTGTGGGAGATATTACACCTGATCTCACTGGGCGTAACATTTCCTGCAGCTGTGGGAAAAACAGCCACAAGTTGCCATAAATCATGGAGCCAGTCGTAAACCGGCTGCACCTTTGAAAATACTGAGGCTACAGGAAACACTGTGGCTTCACGAGTGGCAACCCACTTGCGCAGGGGTTTTCCCACAGCTGCAGGATTTTCAAGAGCTGTGAAAATCTGACCCCCAAGTCCAACTACGTATTCCTGCTGGCAAACAAGTGATATTGAAATTGCAAATTATGTGGGTTTTGCAGGAAGGGAATTCCTTTGTGCACTCCATTTCTGGAGAAAGATTTTATGTGTCTGATTATATATCTTGTTACATGACACACGTGATATATTTGGTAACTTTTGCTTGCGGAAGTTTTTATGTAGGAAAAACTAGTAGAAAATTCAATGGGAGAACAGAGATTAGATATGGAAAATGCACTTGCATGTCATATTAAACAAACATTTGTCAATGCCGAACGTTCCCTTGCAGGTATTTGCAGTGGTGTTTGGCATGTATGGTGCTGTACCCTAATGCCCTGTGCGATTGCTGGTATTTGCACAATAAATTGTCAGCATGACCTTTTTGTTACCCCCATTGTGCGCTACATAGGCGGAAACACGTTTTGGGCAGGATATGAAAATGACAGCTGTACTGCTCATAAGGAAGTGTGGTAAAATGGCAATGTTGAAAATCTGGAGTGGAAATATTGAAAATTGCAAAGCTAGGGCGTCGCGTGGGAACTGTGCAATGCGCTTCGTAGAAACAGTCATTGCTAGGAATTTTGTCACCAAATTGTCAACACTGGCATTTTAAAACCTCTGCTAATGAACAGTGTCACTGTGATTGTCTTACTGTGTGCCATACATTGATTTTGCACACCGACCATTACATGTGCACTACATGGTAGGAAACCGTTTTGGGCAGGATGTGAAAAATGGCAGCTATGAGTGCTCATAAGGAGGTGTGGTAAAATGTCAATGTTGAAAATCTGAGTGAAAATATTGAAATTAAGAAACTTATGAAAGCGCATGAACTGCACAACGACGCCATAAAACAGTTATTTGTAGAATTTGTTCACCAAATTTTCAACATAGCCATTTTAAGATCTCTGCTCATGAACAGTGACACTGTGATTTTCTTAATGTGCCCGATACACTGAGTTCACACAGCGACTGTGCCATTGTGCGCTACATGGGTGGAAACACATTTTGGGCAAGATGTGAAAAATGACAGCTGCAGTGCTCATAAGGAGGTATGGTAAAATGGCAATGTTGAAAATGTGGAGTGAAAATATTGAAAATTCACAAACTTAAGAGCGTGCATAGAAACTGCGCAATGAACACTCGTAAAACAGTCATTTCTAGGAATTTTGTCACCAAATTTTCAACACAGCCATTTTAAGACCTCTGCTCATGAACAGTGTCACTGTGATTTTCTTAATGTGTCCCATACATTGAGTCCGCACACCGACTGCGCCATTGTGCGCTACATGGGCGGAAACACGTTTTGGGCAGGATGTGAAAAATGACAGCTGTACTGCTCATGAGGAGGTGTAGTAAAATAGCAATATTGAAAATCTGGAGTGAAAATATTGAAAATTCGCAAACTTACGAGCGTGTGTAGGAACTGCGCAATGCACACTCGTAAAACAGTCATTTTTAGGAATTTTTTCACCAAATTTTCAACACAGCCATTTTAAGACCTCTGCTCATGATCTGTGTCACTGTGATTTTCTTAATGTGTCCCATACATTGATTTCGCACACCGACTGCGCCATTGTGCGCTACATGGGCGAAAAACACATTTTGAGCAGGATGTGAAAAATGACAGCTGCACTGCTCATGAAGAGGTGCGGTAAAATGCCAATGTTGAAAATCTGGGTTGGAAATATTGAAAATTCGCAAATCTATGAGCGTGCGTGGGAACTGTGCAACGCACGCTCATAAAACAGTCATTTTTAGGAATTTTTTCACCAAATTTTCAACATTACCATTTTAAAACCTTTGCTAATGAACACTGTCACTGTGATTTTCTTACTGTGTCCCATACATTGATTTTGCGCACCAACTGCGCCATTGTGCACTACATGGGCGGAAACACGTTTTGGGCAGGATGTGAAAAATGACAGCTATACTGCTCATAAGAAGGTGTGGTAAAATGGCAATGTTGAAAATCTGGAGTGAAAATATTGAAAATTAAGAACTTACGAGCGCATGAGGAACTGCGCACGACGCCTCAGAAACAGTCATTTTAGAATTTTTACTAAATTAACATAGCCATTTTTAAGACCTCTGCTCATGAACAGTGTCACTGTGATTTTCTTAATGTGTCCCATACATTGATTTACTTTACCGACTGCGCCATTATGCGCTACATGGACGGAAACACATTTTGAGGCCAGATGTGAAAAATGACAGCTGTACTACTCATAAGAAGGTGTGGTAAAATGGCAATGTTGAAAATCTGGAGTAGAAATATTGAAAATTCGCAAACCTACGAGCGTGCGTAGGAACTGCGCAATGCACGCTCGTAAAACAGTCATTTTTTGGAATTTTTGCACCAAATTTTCAACATGGGGTTTTGGGACCCCTTCTCATGAATGATGTCACTGTCATGGTGCTATTCAGGCCCGAAGGGTGATTTCACGCAGTGACTGCGAAATCACTCTTTGGGCCGAATAATGCCATGACAGTGACATCATTCATGAGAAGGGGTCCCAAAAACCCCATGTTGAAAATTTGGTGCAAAAATTCCAAAAAATGCCTGAGATATGCAAAAGTTGAACCCCCATCTAGCCCATTATACAGCTTACCAGCATTTCCTCAGTTCACGGTCGCCTTTGAAAAGTGCAGGCGTGTTGTTCCACGAAGATCGTGTCGTGGTCCGGAGGTAAGTATGGGGTGGGGTGTGTGGGAGGCTGGGTCGCAGGGTGGTCGGGTTGTGGGAGGGGACTGGGAGACGACTGCTGGACTGTTTTTCTTTACAGGTAAAAAACAAAACGACGATGGGGACGCTTGCCACGCTGAGGTGGGCTCCCAGCATGGCAGAAGATGGCTGGGGGCTGAGAAGCTGACGGGCATTGGGCACCCCGTTGGCAAACTATGCCGGGGGACCGAGGAGCTGACGGGATTGGGCACCCGTCGGCAAAAAAAGCGGATGTTTGCCACACTGGGGTGGGCTCCTCAGCGGGCAGCAGGATAGCTTGGGGGGCCGTAGCCGACGGGATTGGGCACCCCGCCGGGTGGGCTCCAGCTGTGGCACCAAAGCTTTGGGGCGGCGCGTGACGCGCGGCGGGGAGCCGATGTGAGGTAGCGTGACGCTCGGTGCTTCAGTATGGCAGCGGTGGTTTTCTTTGAGCGAAGACCACAGCTGTCGCATGAAACTCCGCACCCATAGTGCAGGACCGCCACGCCTGCTCAAGGAGCAGTGCATTGGATGGGAGAGGCACACCTCCAAAGTGTGCTACTCTCCCAAAATGTTCCTTGCGTATGTGCGCAAGCGAACGTAAAAATGGATGCCAATCACACCTTTTCTTTTCTAAGTTTAGAACAGGTCAAGCAGGGAACAAGGGGCAGAAACTTGAACAAATTTCTCTTAAAGAGAGAGACTTTTTGACAATACTGCCTACAAGCATTAAAACTACCTGAACTTAATGAACATTTCCAGTTAAAGTTGTACCTAAAGGAAAGAAGATAATCTATGAGCGTTTCGTACTTTTGTACTGACAAGGTCCTATGTCCTTGTAAATAGTTTTTGGACTGTTATTACTATTCCCACCCCTTTCCTTCACACCCCCCCCTTTTCCTCATCCCCATTTCCTGTTCTCACCCTTTTTCCTCCCTATCTTTCCCAACTTCCCCTTTTTTCCTTCTTTTTTTGTACTTTTTTCTTCCCCCTTCCCCTCCTGTGCGGCCTCTGACAGGGTAGATCACTCCCTCCTCAGCTCCATGCTCCTATCTCTTGGGTTCTCTCCCTCTGCCCATGCTTGGTTCCTAAACTACCTCTCCAACAGGTAGCAATACACCAACTTCAATCAGACAGTCTCCAGTCTCTCATCAGTCCATTGTGGGGTCCCACAGGGCTCTGTCCTTGGTCTCACCTTATTCTCACTATTTATTAATGATCTACCATCTGTCACTGCCCATGGTCATACCACCCTGTATGCGGATGACCTCGTCCTCCTGGCCAGCTCCCAGGACATCTCCACAATTAACTCCCAACTGAATACCAATTTTGAACGCATCCAAACCTGGCTGGGGGACCATAGGCTCACCCTCAATCTCAAGAAAACCAAAGCCATGCTGTTTGGTTCCTTGAACAAAATAAAATCCTGCCCTGCTCCCCTGCAAATCTACGGGGCTGACGGCTCTCCCCTTGAGATGGTAGCTGCCGCCAAGTATCTGAGCGTCACCCTGGACCCACAGTTGGACCTTACCCTACATCCGGAATGTTTGTAAGGCTACTAATGGTAAGCTTGGCCTAGCTTATCGAGCTAAAAACTGCCTCACCCCGGTCGCTCGTTTGGCCCTAGCCAGGGGGTCCTTCTCCCTTCACTCTGCTATGGACTCATAACATTTGCCCAGTCCCCAGATCCAGCCTCTCAAAATGGGACATGGCCTACAACAATATTTGCCGCTTCGAGCTCTCTGCCCCTCCCCTCACCCACCGCTGTGATCTTTACAGCCGCCTGGAGTGGCTCCCTCCAGAGAAGTACCGCTCCTTCGTACTCGGAAACTTCATTGACAACATTATCCACTTGGCCACCCCCTCTGCCCCTGCTCTTCCCCTCAAGCTAGGCACCCCATCCTACCATCTAAGATCTGGGACAAACCTGGAACGCCTGGTTCCTAGAACCCGCACCCTTTCGGGGGATCAGGCCTTCAACACATACGCCCCTAAACTGTGGAACTCACTCCCTGAGCTTACTTGGTCCACCACCTCCCATCCAAGCTTTAAAGCTTCCCTCTTGAACTTTTTGAAATCTTCCTCCACCTGTCCCTGCACCTCGTAGCTCACTACCCGGACCCCACCTCCCTCCCTTGCGGTGGGTGGAGGCCTCAATGCTACTTGCACTTACTTCTTCAGGAACCGGTCGAGAAGCTAGTATTCAACCCCCTGCCTAGGGCACCACCACCCCCCCCCGCAGGCACTTACCATTGTCATTGTTTTTGTTTACTCTGCTGTTCACCTCCTAATTACATCCTGTATGTACCATTTTATTGTATTGCAATGTGCCAACCTGTTCTTGAGCTAGCCTTGTAATGCCTGTTATTCCCCTGTGTTTTCTTGATTCCTCAACTGTTCATGTATGAATTTTTACCTGTAACTCTCCTGGGTCACACCTGAAAATAGGCACTTGGCTGTCTAGTGTGCTTACCCAGTTAACAAAAGCAAATAAATAAATAAATATATAACTTGGACACTATGTGCACTTTATTAATTGTTGGTCACGTTTTAGTCACATTTTATTTGTTTTTGTTCTTTTGTAAATCATATGTGGCAATTAATTATTTAATGGAACACTTGATTTTTAAATGTAACATATTGCACAGTCTCTTTAAGAAATTTGGGGATTAAAATGTGTCACTTACTGGTTACCTCACACCTTGAAAAAGCACCAGTATAGCGTGAAATACTGGAGCACGATGCCAATACAGCCTTTTAATGTTTCAGATTAAAACATTGTTGTTGTCGGATACCCAGAGTGGTGGTTTCTTTTGGAGCTGTCTTGGAGTGTGAATCCGGCTCTTCTTTTTGTAAGGAAGGGAGGTACAAGTACAAAAAAGAAGGGGGAGGTGTGACTGTTCACATAAGAGCTATAGTCGCTAGAAAAATAATAGATACATACTTTCAGTTGATTACAGTGGTCATGTACTCTCAAATAGGAATTGACTGTTTGACCTGAGTTTCAATTTGGTTCTCTGTCTACCTCTTAATGGATTCACAGCAGCATGTGAAACCAAAGCTACTTAGCCTTGATTGCTAATGTTTCTGTGACCTATAGTCAGGGCCCTGGTGTTCTGGCGGCACTTTATCCACATTTCTGTGGTATGGCTCCTTTAAATATGATATGATGTCATCGTTGACATCACATGCTGAGCATAGAGGAAGGGCTTCAGGATAAATGAGATGGGGAAGGGGAAGGGAGCTGGGCACTATGGAAACACTGCTGTATATATCTGAATGAAAATTCACCAAGAACAATGAATTCTGCAGCACTACATATATTCTGCAGGATGATGCAAATTCTGCAGAACTACCCATCCTCCTAGGCGACTTCAACATCAACTGGCCTGCGGCCAATGCTGGTGCACACAGGGATACCATTGCTGCGGCGAACCTCACACAAATAGTTGACTCACCAACCAGGAAAAATTACAGGACTGGCACCAGCACACTCTTGGACTGGATCCTTACCAGTCACCCATCGTGGATATCTAACACTAATGTCCTCCCTGACTCTCTCAGTGACCACTCCCCTGTTAGCTGCATCTGGTCAAATAAATTCATCAAACAACCTCCAAAAACTATCACCAGCAGGGTTCTACCCAGTGGTCACCTTCCTCGACTCAAATCCCACCTCCTCCATCAAGACTGGTCCCCCTATCTTCAATGCAACCAACATAAACACTGCCCTTGACCACTTCATAAGCATCTTCACTGTGACCTGTGACACGTATGCTCCTATTGAGAAACGCAAAGTCAAATCACTCAGTAACCCTTGGCTCACAGGTGACCTCCTCAGGATGCTAAAAACAAGAGACCACCTATGGGAGCTGGCCAGAAACTCTGGAAGGCAAAATGACATCCAAAACTACAAATGTGTCCGCAATGACTGCACCAAAGCCATCCAGCAAATGAAGTCCACCTACTATAAGCATGCCCTCACAAACTCCTGGGGCAATAATCAGGAATTCTGGAAGAACATAAAGGAACTCACTGGGAATCCACTCAAACCCCCCCCCATCAATACTCAACATCAACGGAACCACAACCCTCAACCCAAAAACCATTGAGGATACCTTTAAAAAAGCCTTTACCGACTTCAGCGCTGTCCTACCCCAGGACTACTTCAAAGATGGTGAAGCCCCTCTGTCCGCAATGAACACTACTCCACCAGCTCCCCGCTTCTACTTCAAAGCAGTCAAGGCTCACCAAGTATGCAAATATGTTACCAAAGCCCTTTGTAAATCAAGATTCAGTAATGACTCCCTCAATCTCAAAATCCTGTCTCTCACACTTGATGAAGTGCTTAGTCCTCTGACCAGAATTTTCAACCTCTCCCTCAGCCTTAGCCAGTTCCCGGACAGATGGAAACCTGCTGCTGTCACCCCAATCCATAAAAGTGGTGACAAAACTGCCCATGATAACTACAGACCTATCTCCCTACTACCCCTACTCTCCAAGGCACTAGAACGCATCATCTCGGACCAGCTCACAGAATACCTGGATACATACAACATCCTGTGCAAGCAACAACACGGGTTCTGCAAAGGTCACAGCACCTCCACAGCCCTACTTGAATTCACAGGCGCAATCCACAACACATTTGACTCCAGTGAACTACTAGGCTCAATCTACATTGACTTGACTAAAGCCTTCGACACCGTCAATTATCACCTCCTGCTTGTCCAGCTTCGGAACACTGGGCTGTCAACCGACTCCATTGGCTGGTTTAAGAGCTACCTTGAAGAACGGTCCCAAATAGTAAGAATCGCTGATATGCTCTGGGACCCTAGACCGGTCTGCTCGGGAGTCCCCAGGACTCCATTCTGGGACCCCTCCTCTTCAGCCTATTCTTAAACTCACTACTGGACAGCTGCCCAGAACAAATAATTCTCTACGCCGACGATGCTGTGATCCTCACCTCAGACCCTGATCCAATCCAATTACAAAATAAACTTCAGCAGGCCTTCTCCATCAAATCCTGGTTCCTAAATCATAAACTGCTTCTCAATCAGAAAAAAAACAAGTCTATGTTCTTCTGCAGCCCCCACAACAAATACAAACAACTCCACCTCTCCATTGCAACTGAACAAGGAGCCATCCTAGCGCAAACACAATTGTTCAAGTACCTAGCATCACCCTTGATCCCCACCTCTCATACACTGTCCATATCAGCAATGTTGCAAAGTCTGCCAATGCGAGGTTAGGCATATTATTCCAGCACAGGAAACACCTAACCCCAGAAGCACTGTCAGTGGCCGTCCAAAGCTCCATCATCAGCATCATAGACTATGGTCTTATCATACATGGGTCTGCAACTACCACTGCTCTCAAACATATCGCGACCTCCCTGAATAAGGCCTGTCATCTCATCACTGGCTCACATCGCCGTACCCACACATGTGACCTTTATTCACAATCTGGATGGCTTCAACTGGACAAATGCATAAAATACCAAACCTACATCACTGCCAAGAAAATTATAATGGGCTTGCCCCACCTGGTGTCTGTGCCCTCCTTAAGCCTAGACATAGGAACGCTACTACAAGGAGATCCACCCCATCTAATACATATCCCATGATGTCGCACGACTCCAAGAACAAAGATCGCTCACCCATCGGGCATCCAACTGGCTCAACTCTCTTGGCAGCGACATAGCGACCGGCTTCCAACACTGCCCTCTTCAAGTCCAAGCTGCGCCTCACTGCTTGTATCCTCATGATTGCCCTTCTTAACATTTCCACTGTTCCAGCTGCAAATGCCCCAGCACCCAGCACTTACAATCAGTCTTTGCACCCCTAGCACCTTACCTGTCATATTCCCCTTGACAAGGCCTCCTGGCTGCACTGTCTCCTGCCCTCACCCACCTCCCCTGTATCTCCACTCCTGCCCCGCCCCAACCATCTCCCATACTCCCCTACCCCTGCACCTCCTTCCCCATCTCTACCCTCAATTCCCCACCACCCACCCCCTTCCTTGTCTTGCTCATAGCTCAAGTCTTTGTACTGGTTATTACATGTCTGTAAGTCAATGACTATATGTTTGTAACTAAAAATGATGACTGTTGCACATGCTGACGTGGAACCTTTGTAAAAGAGCCTCGTCTCAAAGGTATTGTAATCCTAGATTGAAATAAATAAATAAATAAATAAAAATTATGCCCCAGGGTCATGCCATATTGTTTTTTTAATCCTCAGCTACCAACATATTATCTTACAGGTGATCAGTGTTCCCTCTATCTTCCTTACCCACCTTTTGGCATCCTGTGATTTCTCAGGATGGTGTTTTTTGTGTGGGTGAACAGCGAGGAGTAGAAGTAGGTCCCAGCTGGACTGGCTAGCTGCTCCTCAGCTGTGATGGAATGGCTCTGATGAGTCCTGTGCCAGGCCCAGGCTATGGAGCTCTCCAAGTACAAGGATGTCCCAAGGATTTGAGAGCCCAGTTCTGACTAAGAGGTGTCGGGTCTTGCAAGGCCACCAAAGGCACAGAGTTCATTCATGATCCTAGCTGGGAGAACAGGGAATGACAACTGAGTCAGAGCTGTCTGTGGAAAGTGGGAAAACCAAGCAAGTGTGAACCAAGACTCCAGTCTGTGCCTGTGAAAAACTGAATCAATTTGGGAATGAACCAGCACATGAGGACAATGCCTTGCATTTGGCAGACAGAACCTGTTTTCCACTAAGGGTTAGCTAGCAGGAAAAGGGTTTGCTGGGATTGTATCCATCATCACAGGGAGGGGAAAATGATATTTTTTTGGACATTCTCTGGCTGTGTTAAAAAATGGACACTTAAATCAGGACTTAGACTGGGTGCAAATGTACTGGGCGTCAATGAATGAGTTACAAGCACCCCTACAATTAACTAAACTGTTGCAAGACTTTTTTACTGTTGTTAATTGTACGATTGTGTGTCTTTCTCCACATCACCACCAAAGGAGGGACAGGGAGTGTAAAAAGGGTTGGGGAGTGGCCCTGTACATCAGAGATGGTATAAAGGCTACAGAAGTGCAGGGAAGACAGGGGGAGGCCGAGGCAATGTGGCTCACCCTGGAGCCAGAGAATGGAACAGCAGTACAAACTGGGGTGATCTACAGACCTGCAGCACAGAGGGAGGAAGCAGACAGGGAACTAGTGGAGAACATACATGACATGTTAGCTGAGGGCGAAATCCTGCTATTGGGGGATTTCAATATACTGGACCTGGATTGGACCACCCATATGGCTGTTTCAGCCACAAGCACAGCCATCCAAGAATCTCTGCAGGGGGTTGGATTCAGGCAGCTGGTGCATGAGACAACCAGGGACAAGCCAATTCTGGACCTGGTGTGGAACAATGGGTACAGAGTCCAAGAAGTACAGGTGGAAGGGCAGCTGGGGTCCAGTGACCACCACATGGTGCAGTTCAGCATGGAGACATGGACTCAATCAAGCTATACAGGGGCAAGAGTATTAAATTTCAGGAGGGCAGATTTCACTGAAATGGGCAGATGTATACAAGCAGTCCTTGGGAAGGGAGAGATAGTAGAAGGGATGGAAGAATAATGGTAGAAACTGAAAGCAGCCATAATGGATATAACAAACCAATGCATTAGGATAGTGGTCAAAAGGAAAAGAAAAAGGAAACCACTATGGTTCTCCAAAGAGGTGAGGGACAAAGTCAGGGCTAAAAGGCTGAATTTAAGGAAATATATGGGGAGCCAAAGGGAGGAGGATGGGGAGGTATACCTTGAATGTCTAAGGGAAGCAGGGAAGGCTGTTAGGAGGGCGAAGGCGCAGACAGAAGAGAGCTTAGCACAGTCTGTAAACAAAGGGATAAGGCATTTTATAGGTACATCAGTGAAAGAAGAAAGACCGGGGGTGGGGAGAAGGGAGAGTGTAAGGAGGGATCTGGACAAGGCAGAAATACTGAACAAATACTTCTGCTCAGTATTTGTTAAGGAGGGGGTGTATCAAGGACCACAGCTGGGGTGCAGAGGCAATGGGGGGGAGAAGTAGACACCAGTCCATTCACAGTGGAGAGAGTTCTGGAAGAACTCACAAAGCTGAAGGTGGATAAAGCCATGGGGCCAGACATCATCCGCCCGAGGATATTAAAGGAGCTATGAAGGGAGCTAGCAGTGCCTCTGGCGGCCCTGTTCACAGAGTCACTCAACACGGGTGTCATTCCAGAGAACTGGAGGAGGGCACATGTAGTCCCACTGCACGTAAGTGGCAGTAGGGAGGAGGCAGGAAACTACAGGCCAGTCTGCCTCACCTTAGTGGTGGGAAAGATCATGGAGACACTGCTGAAAGAAAGGATAGTGGCACATCTGGAATCCAGCGGTGCTCAGGATCTGAGGCAACATGGATTCACAGCAGGAAGGTCATGTCAAATGAACCTTAATAGTTTTTTTCGATTGGGTGACTAGGGAACTTAATCAGGGAGGGTCAGTAGACATCGCCTACCTGGATTTCAGCAAAACCTTCAACGCCATCCCACATAGAAGGCTGATTAGCAAAATGGGTAGTCTGGGCATGGGAGATAAGGTGGTGAACTGGGTTAGGAACTAGTTAACAGACAGGAGACAGAGGGTGGTGGTAAATGGGGTGCAATCTTAGAAGGGGGGTGACCAGTGGGGTACCACAGGGATCAGTACTAGGACCAGTCCTGTTCAATATCTTTGTTAGTGACATTGCAGAGGAGCTGGAAGGAATGGTCTGAATGTTTGCAGATGACACCAAGATCTGCAACAGGGTGGATACTCCAGAAGAGGTGCAGAAAATGAAGCGCAACCTGGAGAAGCTTGAAAGATGGTCAGAGATGTGGCAGCTGAGGTCCAATGTAAAGAAATGCAAAATAATGCACCTGGATAGAGGGAACCCTTGGGAGAGCTACAGTTTGGAGGGAGAGGAGCTGACTATCACCAAAGAGGAAAGGGACCTATGGGTTATCATCTCTGATGACCTTAAGGTATCAAAGAAGTGTACAAAGGTGTCAGGGAGGGCCAGTGGCATGCTGGGGTGCATAGGCAGGGGTATCACTAGCAGGAGGTGGAAGGTGGTGATGCCATTGTATAAAACATTGGTAAGGCCTCAACTGGAGTACTGCGAGCAGTTCTGGAGACCACACCTGCTCAAGGACATAGATAAGGTGGAGACTCTCCAGAGAAGGGCAACAAAGATGGTGCAGGGCTTACACCACAAAACATATGAGGAGAGCCTAAGGGACCTCGGTATGTACTCACTGGAGGAGAGGAGACAGCGGTGGGGGGGGGATGACTGAAACTTTCAAGTACCTCAAGGGCATAAACAAGGTGCAGGTGGGGGAGCTTTTCCAGTGTAGAAAAAGTACTAGAACAAGGGGTAGATTAAGAGGTAGTGTAAGGAAGTTTTTCTACTCAGAAAGGGTAGTCAACACATGAAATAGTCTACTACAGGAGGTAGTGGGGGAAAGCACAGTGCAGGGATTTAAGCATGCTTGGGACAGGCACACAGGAAGCCTGAGAGGGGAGGTGAGGGAGTGATGACTGTCACAAATTCACTTAGCAGATCAGGCCCTCTACTCCCAAAGTGCCAACCTCTGAGAGCAGTGTTGTGAACAGTGTAACAAACAAGGTAATCCTCTTGTCTGTTTTTGTGAGTTTGGATCAACCTTTGGTCTCAGTTCTGGAGGGATTCAAACTGTTACCTCTTGCTAGCGTACCCAATGCACAGGCTCAGATATATCTGTCTTCGGGGAGCCAGATATCTTTGTCTATGGGCACCTAACCAGGTATTCAGAGATGAACCCTTAAAACTTAATAAAGACCTTAGATTTAAAATGCTTCTGTTTCCAGTTTGGTACCACCATACAAGCTATTTGTCTGCTGAACCATAAATATTTCTTAGCAAAAGAAAGCAATTCAAAGACAGACCAGGTTTGCTCTAAAATTAGAGTTTTTACTAAAATATATAATAATATGTCAAACATACAATACAGAACTCTTATAACACAAGACATACATATCTTTAAACAAAACATGGTTTAAAACAGTGCAGTTCCTGCAGCTATATTTAGATTTTGTCTAGCTTTCTAAATACCTGTTTTCAGTGCTCAGATGTTTCCTTAGTCAGTGTCAGGTACAAATGCATCTCTGTAGTGAAAGAGAATAATCTTTTCAAGCAGTATTGGCCAACCCCTTTTGGATGAAGTCATCCAGCCCCTCTTCTGGTCAAATATCTAACAAAAATATATTTTTATACAACCATAGGATGTAATTTTATTAATCTATACTATACAGCTATACAGGATGTATTAATTCTGTAACCTTAGCATAACTCAAGTTTCAATGACACCTCTTTTGATCTATTGCTGTACCCTCTTCACACAGGCTTCATAGGGTCATTTACAACCATACACCTCTGTATAACATCCTAGCTTCCCTTATTTTAACATCATAAGCCTAGTTTATGATTTCTCTGTTAACAAAATTAACTTAACAACTCTGTAAATTAGCTCAGAGAAACAGGATCCTTAATAAAAGTCTTCCAGTAACACACTGTCTCTAAAACGACTGAGTGAGTGATACAATGCTGTCAGCAGTTCTCTTGGCCTGCATCTGTCAGCTAAAATCTGGAGGGGTGGGGCTGAGAGAGGTCATTCCTAGAGCATTTGATTTTCAGCAGAGACAGTCATAATACATTTTATATAAAAAAAAAATGTCCAGCACTCAAAACTGGCTGTCTACATCACAGTGACAAGCCATTGATCACATAGGGTCAGTGGCCACATACAATGTATAGGGTCTACGGGCAGACTGGATGGGCCTAGCGGTCCTTATCTGCCGATAATTTCTATGTTTCTATGAAGATAAAAGTGCTGCTCCATTCCAGGTTAGAACTAAAAGCATTGCTGACCTCTGACCATAACTGTACAGCATGGCTGTTTCTGCATGCAGTGGTGCACGTGAGCAATCTTTCTATCATTGGATAGAAAAAACAATCCGTCATTGGGAATCCTTGGCATGGAGAACTGTTTTACACCTTACACACAAAGGGACCATAGTGTGGTATGGGCCATTAAGGTAAAAGTTTGTGCCATAGAGTTCGCATTCCTAAATCCTCCCCTAGACAGTTCTATTGAGATAGCTTCTAAATAAACACCCTGGCCCAGACACCCTTGTTAGGGACCCTCACAGTGAGAGGCCTCAAGCTACACAAACTCCATCCCTTTTCACAGATAACAATGTTTTATTCAATTTGAGTCTGACTCAGGACACTGGGAGGTGCTCTCAAGTGAATGGTTCTCTTGGATAACATTTCAGCATGTTGCTGATATACTGTTTTCAACTCTTGTGGCCAGTTGTGGGCTTGGGCTGCCATAGAAACCTTTCATCCTGCAGCATTCTGTCTCAGGGTACTGTTTATATAAACAAGTACACACCCACACAGAGAAAAACAAACCCTTGTCAGAGCCAAAGTGGCTGCTATGCATTAACCTGTTAAGGGCCATGGAATTAATGTTTGGCTTGGAATGCAATGAATAGTGAGAGGACAAATGGTATTAGTTAGAAAGTTGTTTTAGTTGGGTCAAAGCATTACCATGAAGAGATTGTCATGAGACAGAGAAGGACAAGAAGAAAGGTGGTCTGAAACACGTATAAAGGATAGGCACAGGAGAAAGACGGGGGTTGGAGAAAGATGCACTTGGAACTGATCAATATCTGTGCACAGTAGGAATAAAAAAAGAGTCTGAGAGAGAAGTGCCTGGGTGAACTTTAGGAACAGCCACAGTAGCTGATGACTAATGAAGTTCATATGTGGCAAACAAAAAATACAATGTGGGTAATGAAAAATACAGTGTGGGTAATGAAAAATACTGCAGTTTTATTGTGTTTTTATTATCTCAGATACTGTAATTTGTGGTATGTGGATAAATCTGTTTTTCTCTAGAGCTCACCCAGTGTGCCCAAATCAACTTTTCTGTCACTGCCATGAGAGAGGAAAGGCAAAGGGAAATCCCAAATTTTTTGAATTACAGATTAGCCAAGTGAAGGGAATCACAGCAGAGGGCTTTGTTTCATTAAAGGGCAGAGGAGCCCCATGACATGCTTGGTGTTGATGAAACATCTCATTTTCAGTGATGTTTCACTTTACCGAATTTTACAGCAGGGGGAACCGAAATATGAAAAGGGCAAGAGGCATGGTAAAGGTCACACGAGACAGTTGCGGTGGTGCGAGCTTAACCTCAGATCTGCTGTTTCATAGTTCAGTGTTCTAGTTACTAAACCACACTGTCTTTGAACATTAACCATGTGAGTAAGAATTTCAGATGTTGTGTTGCATTTCTCAAGGCTGCTGGCTTATTTTGTGTCCTCCCTACTGTAGGAGATGCCAGCCTTTTATGAAGGTCATGTTGCTGTTATCTGGGTCTAGCGAGGCCATTCAGTAGTGTTCATGGCATAGTAATGTTAAGGTGATGGCATCAGGTTTCGTGCATGTGTGAAGATTTTTTGATTAAATTAGTTATTTTTTGTTACTTTCACTTCTGATATGAAATACATCGGAATATTTCTCCAGTCACCTCAAATTGCTCAAATGGTTAACCATTTTAATTGTATCCCTAATATGTTGTATTCCTATATTGTACTGTATAATCCCTGTTTTTTCCTGTTGATGTTGTAGCCTCCTGGGTCATGCCTGAAAATAGTCACTTTTGTGTCTAGTGCACTTACCCGGTCATCAAACACTAAATAAATAAATAAAATGAACTTTACTGTGATTTTTGCTCAAACAAATAAACCCCAAATTTATTGTTGTGCCATAATTTCAGTTTTTTGAGCAGTACTGTTCTTATTAACACGCAACACGTAGACTGTCTGACACCTCCTTAACTCCATCCCATAAAACTACGGCTCCTTTTCACACATAGACAGATTAAAGTTTCTACCAGCCTTTTATAGCAGAACTAGCTCCCCCCCCCAATCAACCTGGTCTTGACACTCTGCAATTACTGCTACCGGGGGCCAGGAATGGAGGGTGGGAGAGCACACAGAGGGAGGGTGTGGAAAGGTTACTTGTGAATACTAGGGGTTGGGAATGGATGGTGGGGGGAAGGAAAGCACACAGAGGGGGCAAGTGGGAGGGTTTTTATTTACAAAGTAGATCTGCAATGGAGGGCTAGGGAGTGGAAGCACTACAGAGGTGGCGCGGAAAACAGAAAAAAGTGCTGCTACTTTTCATTCGTGAATAAAGAAGATGTGGTAGGAGAATGGGAGGGGGAGTGCAGACAGACAAAGGAGAAGAGCAGGGATGTCATACATACCAATGAGGGGATGAGTACTTGCTTTGGTAAGGCGCTCACATTAGTGCTGCATGAATTCAGTTTCTCAGACCACAAACCCTTCACAGACTGACAAAACTGGGGCTGGGAGTCAGAAGTCGCAATCCATGCAACCACCCCTGTTGTGACGTCACAGTCATGGTGGCTCAGTCAAATCTAAAGGCTCTGAGAGGTAAGGATTTCATGACTGGGACTGGGAAACGGCGGGGGGGCACCACTAGATGCAAAGAATTACTAAGGACCTGGGAGAGGGAGAGAGAGAGGACTACTGGATGCCAGAGGATTCATCAGGACCGGGAAGAAGGAAGGGAAAGGTAGGAGCTGCTAGACACCAGGGAATTAGATGAGCATGACCAGGGAGAAGGAGGGGGTCTGCTAGATGCCAGGGAATTAGACAGTGGGACTGGGGGAGGGAAGGTGGCCACTAGATGCCAGGGAATTAGACAGTGGGACTGGGGAGGGAAGGTGGCCACTAGATGCCAGGGAATTAGACCGTGGGACTGGAGGAGGGAAGGTGGCCACTAGATGCCGGGGAATTAGACAGTGGGACTGGGGGAGGGAAGGTGGCCACTAGTTGCCAGGGACTAAGATGACTGGTAACATGGCGAGGGAGGGGGGCAGCTAGATGGCAGGTATTTCTTGATTGGACCAGGTAGAGGGAGAGGTGGTGCAAGATGCCAGGAATTTTGCGATGGGGCAAGAACCTCAAAGTCTATATGAATAACGTAGGTCTGCTGAGGGGAGTGAGGATGGAGACCAGAGGAAGAAACAGAAACAGAGAGGAAGCACAGTGATCTCAGGTGTAGCAATGACAAGATGAGACTAAATCGCAAATGAAGGCAATCTGTGTTGGTTCCTATTACTTCCTTCCTGACCCTGTTCTCTCTCTCCTCCTCTGTTCACAACACATCAGCATAGCTCTCACTGAGCAGTTACTAAACGGCGTTTGCTTTCATAGATCGTTCAGTAATATGGATTCTGTTTTTTGTTGCAAACACTTTGTAAACTGTTCTACGTTTTTATGTCTTATGTGTGCACTTTATTGTAGTTACTACTTTGCACTGTTACTCCCTTCTCCTCTTCCATGCAGGACTCATTTGGAAATGAGCTGCTAGCTGCTCAGTATGTCTTTCCTGGCTAAACGTTTGAAATAAATAAACAGATAGATAAATAAATAATATGGGTTACTATATGTTCCTTACAAGATACTTGATAGACTCCTGGAAAAGAGGATGGATCCAGGAAGAAAATGTTTTGTCAAGTGCTGGACAGAAAAGCCAGTTACATCTTCCCTAGTTTTACATCAAGCATTTGTCAATGCCGAATGTTGATTGCGTTGGACTGTTGAGCTCACTCAGTGGCCCTGTGTCACTTACTTGTTCTGTTTCTCCTGGTGCTGCAGGCTGCACCTTTGTACGGGGCTCCTGGCTACATTGGCAGGTTTTTTCTGCCCACAAAGGAATCTGCAGCTGTCCTCACAGGGCTGTGTTGAGGTGGGTCACTCGCCCTCTGTCAGTCACACATTCTGTTTCTGCTGGCACTACAGACTGCCCTTTTGTACTGGGCTCTCGCCTCTGTTGGCGGCTTTTTCTGCCCACAAAGAAATGTGCAGCAGTCCTGACACAGGTCCATTGAGCTACCTCATTCTCCCTCTCTCGTTTGTTCCGTTTCTGCCAGTGCTGCAGGCTGGCCTTTTGTACAGGGCTCCTGCCTGCGTTACCGCCTTTTTCTGCACACAAAGCAATCCGAAGCAGTCACGATAGTGGTCTGTTGAGCTCACACACTCCCCCTCTCTCACTTGCTCATTGTGTTTGTCCTGGCACTGCTGGCTGCCCTTTTGTACTGGACTTCTGCCTGCGTTGGCACCTTTTTCTGCCTACAAAGAAATCTGCTGTTGTCCGGCCACAGCTCCGTTGAGGTCGCTCTCTACATCTTACTCCCTCTCATTCTGTTTCTCCTGGTGTTGCAGGCTGCTCTTTGTACTGGGCTTCTGCCTGCATTGCAGGTTTTGCTGCCCATTAAAGAAATCTGCAGCTGTCCCAACACAGCTTCATTGAGGTGGGTCACTCTCCTCTGTCACTCGCTCATTCTGTTTCTGCTGTGCTGCAGGCTGCCCGTTTGTACTGGGCTCCTGCCACTGTTGGCGGCTTTTTCTGTCCACAAAGAAATTTGCAGCAGTCCTGACACAGGTCCGTTGAGGTAGCTCACTCCCCCTCTCTCACTTGCTCATTCTGCTTCTGCTGGCACTGCAGGCTGCCCTTTTGTACTGGACTTCTGCCTGCGTTGGCACCTTTTTCTGGCCACAAAGAAATCTGCTGTTGTCCCAACACAGCTCCGTTGAGGTCGCTCTCTCCGCCTGTCTTACTCTCTCATTCTGTTTCTCCTGGTGTTGCAGGCTACTCTTTTGTACTGGGCTTCTGCCTGCATTGGCAGGTTTTGCTGCCCACAAAGAAATCTTAAGCTGTCCCAACACAGCTTCATTGAGGTGGGTCACTCTCTCTGTCACTCGCTCATTCTGTTTCTGCTGGTGCTGCAGGCTGCCCGTTTGTACTGGGCTCCTGCCTCTGTTGGCGGCTTTTTCTGTCCACAAAGAAATCTGCAGCAGTCCTGACACAGGTCCGTTGAGGTAGCTCACTCCCCCTCTCTCACTTGCTCGTTCTGCTTCTGCTGGCACTGCAGGCTGGCCTTTTGTACTGAGCTCCTGCCTGCATTGCCGCCTTTTCCTGCCCACAAAGAAATCCACAGCAGTCACGATAGAACTCCGTTGAGCTTGCTAATTTTGTACTGGGCTTCTGCCTGTGTTGGCACCTTTTTCTGCCCACAAACAAATCTGCGGCAGTCCTGACAGAGCTCCATTGAGCTCGCTCAGTCCCCCTCTCTCACTTGCTCGTGCCATTTCTGTCGGTGCTGCAGGCTGCCCTTTTCTACTGGGCTTCTGCCTGCATTGCCGCCTTCCTCTGGGCACAAAGAAATCTGCAGCAGTCATGATAGAGCTCCATTGAGCTCACTCATTCACTCCTCTTCTCTCACTTTTTCATTCTGTTTCTCCCGCCACTGCAGGCTGCCATTTTGTACTGGGCCCCTGCATGCATTGCTGCTTCTTTCTGCCCACAAAGAAATCCGCAGCAGTCCCAACAGAGCGCCGTTGAGCTGACTCACTCCCCCTCCCTCACTCACTCATTCTGTCTCCTGCTGCTGCAGGCTGCCCTTTTGTACTTGGTTGCTGCCTGCGTTAGTAGCTTTGCCTGCCCACAAAGATGTGCAGCAGTCCCAACCCAGCTCCGTTGAGGTCGTTCACTCGCCCTCTGTCATTTGCTTGTTCTGTTTCTGTGGGGGCTACAGGCTAGCCTTTTGTACTGGGCTCCTGCCTGCATTGCCGCCTTTTCCTGCCCACAAAGAAATCTGCAGCAGTGACGATAGACCTCTATTGAGCTTGCTCACTCCCCCTCCCTCACTTGCTCATTCTGTGTTTCCCACTGCTGCAGACTGCCCTTTTGTACTGGGTTTCTGCCTGCGTTGCCGGCTTTTTCTAACCATAAACACATTGGCAGCAGTCCTGAGAGAGCTCCGTTGAACTCGCTCACTCCCCCCCTCTCTCAGTTGCTCATTCCGTTTCTGCCAGTGCTGCAGGCTGGCCTTTTGTACTGGGCTCCTGCCTGCATTGCTGCCTTTTCCTGGCCACAAAGAAATCCGCAGCAGTCACGATACACCTCCGTTGAGCTCACTTACTCCCCCTCTCTCAGTTGCTCATTCTGTTTGTCCCGGCGCTGCAGGCTGCTCTTTTGTACTGGGCTCTTGCCTATGTTGCCACCTTTTCCTGCCCACAAAGAAATCCGCAGCTGTCCCATCAGAGCTCCATTGAGGTCGCTCGCTCACTCCCCCTGTCTTACTCGCTCATTCTGTCTCTCCTGGCACTGCAGGCTGCCCTTTTGTACTGGGCTCCTGCCTCTATCAGCATTTTTGTCTGCCCACAAAGAAATCTGCAGTAGTCCCAACACAGCTCCATTGGCCTCATTCACTCCCCGTCTCACTTGCTCATTTTGTTTCTACTGGCACTGTAGGCTGCCCTTCTGTACTGGGCTCCTACCAGCATAGCCACCCTAATCTGCCCACAAAGGAATCCGCAGCAGTAATGATAGAGCTCTGCTGAGCTTGCTCAGTCCCCCTCTCTCGCTTGCTCGTCTGTTTGTCCCACCACTGCAGGCTGCTCTTTTGTACTCAGGCCCTGCATGCATTGCTGCCTTTTCCTGCCCACAAACAAATCCGCACCAGTCCCAAGAGAACTCCGTTGAGCTCACTCACTCACCCTCCCTCACTCGCTCGTTCTGTGTCTCCCGGCACTGCAGGTTGCCCTTTTGTACTGGGCCCCTGCATGCTTGTCACCTTTCCTGCCCACAAAGATATCTGCAGCAGTCCCGACAGAGCTCAGTTGAGTCACCCCCCCAGTCACACGATCGAATTCTGTCCCAAACACTGATTTCAACAGTGACCGCGTATTCTGCACCGAAGCACGGAAACACATTTCGCCAGATGTGAAAAGACAGCTGTACTGTTCATATGAGGTGTAACACATGCCAGTGTTGGAAATGTGGCGTGAAAATATTACTAATTTGCAAACTTACAAGGGTGCGTGGCACCTGCACAACACACACTCGTAACACAGTCATTTTATGGACTTTCATCACAAAATTTTCAACATAGGCATTTTAGGACCTCTGCTCATGAACAGTGTCAGTGTGATTTTATTAATATGTCCTGAACACCGATTTCCCACAGCGACCACGCTATTCTGCGCCGGAACTGCGAAAACACATTTCGGCCAGAATGGGAAAAATGACAGCTGTACTGTTCATAAGGAGGTGCAGAAGAATGGCAATGTGAAAATCTGGAGTGAAAATATTATAAATTTGCGAACTTACGAGCTTGCATACACACTGCGCAACGCACGCTTGTAACACAGTTACTTTATGGAGTTTCGTCACCAAATTTTCAACATAGGCATTTTAGGACCTCTGCTCATGAATAGTGCCACTGTCAGTTTCTTAATCTGTGTGGATCACTGATTTCCCACACCGACCATGCTATTCTGCACCGAAAGTGCGAAAACACATTTCGGCCAGGGTGTAAAAAAGGTACTAGGTTCCTGCCTGTGTTGCCAGCTTTTTCTGCCCACAAACACATCTGCAGCAGTCCTGAGAGAGCTCCGTTGAGCTCGCTCACTGCCACTGTGCAAGCTGCCCTTTTGGTACTGGGCTTCTGACTACATTGCCGCCCTTTTCTGCCCACTAAGAAATCTGCAGCAGTCAGTGTGATTTTGAAAAATGACAGCTGTACTGTTCACAAGGATGTCTGGAAAAATGCCAATGTTGAAAATCTGGGCTGAAAATATTGCAAATTCACAAAGTTACGAGCATGTGTAGCAACTGCGCAACACACGCTCGTAAAACAATCATATTTTGGATTTTTCCCACCAAATTTGCAACATAGGCTTTTTGAGAGCTCCCCTCATGAACATTGGCACTGCTGTTTCGTTAATTGGTCCCGAAAGGTGATTCCATGCAGTGACCGCAAAATCACCTTTCGGGGCCGATTAACGCCATGACAGTGATAGAATTCATGAGGAAGGGTCCCAAAGACCCCATGTTGAAAATTTGGTGCCAAAATTCCAAAAAATGCTTGCAATATGCATCAAAGTTGGAAAAAAAAACATTTATTCCATTATACAGCTTACCGGCATTTCCTCAGTTCGCGGTCGGCTTTGAAGAGTGCAGATGTGTTCCCGGTCCACTAAAGATCGTCACGTTGAACTCTGGAGGTAAGTATTGGGTGAGAGGTGTGTGTGGGAGGTAGGGTGCACAGTGGGTGGGCGTGGGTTGCGGGGGCAGGAGACCACGATGGGACCGTTTCTTTTTATAGGTTACAAAAAAAGACATTTGTGGGACCTTTTTTTTTTGCAGGGCATGTGGCACACTGGTGGGCTCCAAGCGTGTGAATGGAATCTTCCTTTTGGGGGCAGCTGTAGCTGGCGGGGATTGGGCACCCCATCGGCACACAACAAAAGTGGGGATGATGACATTAATGGGAGTGGGGCCTCTGCCGGGCAACATAAATATTGGGGGCACTGCAGCCGAGTGGGGGATTGGGGCCTCGCTGGCAATTCACACAGTCATGGGGATACATTCTGCTTGAGGGGGATTGGGCCCTCGGCAGTGGAGGTTAATATTGTTTGAGAACACAGCGGCAGGCCGCCGCCATGTTCACAAACAAAAGATCCCACCCTGCAATGACAGGTCGCTCCCTCATTGCAACGAATGGCTGACTCTGCAATGATGAGGAGGCCCCTGATTACAGTGGCTGATTTTTTACAAGTTGGTGGCACACTGGCTGAACTAGTGTCAGCAGCAGCGTACCACAGTATTGAGGGAAGCGGGACGAGACTTTCCAGGCTGTGGAGGCATTGGCCACAACAGTGCCATGCCTCCACAACCTGCTTGTGGAGAAATCTGCCGCAACATGTTTCTTGCGCATGCACGCAATCAACATAAAAATGCTGAAGTTCTTTAAAGTAATTTTCAAACATATATGTACCGTACTATAAAGGCCAGTGAAAGTGTTTCCTTAGCAGTGTAAGAATGTACAGGGTGGGGTGAAGTGGTGTGGGATCATAGTTTGGCTCCGATGAGATGGCTAGCTGATCCTTTATACTTCTTGATTGCTCCACTTTTCCAAAATTCAGGAATGTCACGTCTTGCACCCAGGACGAGCACAGGGCATGCCTCATTAAAATGAATGGGGACAATATTTTAGGACTTTTTATGCATAATAATGGCTAGTTAGATTAATCAAGACCACCACTTGAATAAGAAGGCCCTCCCTAGTTGAGTGGTGGCCTTGATTAATCTAGCTGTAGCCATTTTATTATGCATATAAAAGCACTGAAGTATTGCCTCACTGACATTTATGGGGCCTGCCACCATGCTTTCCCTGGGCGCATAGCGTTAGGTGCCAGAATGCAGACTGGAGTCACAGCCGGACTCCTTTGCAGGCTTCACAAACAATAATTTCATATTATTGGGCAAGACTTCTGCTGACCTTTACTTACTGACCGTATAAGTATTAGCCTGTGAAATCAATGTTGGCATAACACTAAATAATTGCATTCCTGATAAGTAAAGATCTGCAGTCAACTGAATTTTTTTGCTTTGTACGTGAATTCATTGTGGTGACATCTTTGAGTTTGATTCTGAGGACATCACAGTTAAGCCACAGCTCAGGTTAAGCAGGTAAATAAGAAAGAGAAACTGTTTGTGTGCCAGCAGTTTCAGTTCTAGTTTAGAATATGTGCAGCAATGTCTTATGACCTCCTGGTTTGTCACTTTGTAATAACCAAAAGACTTTAGTTTCCCAACTGTAAGAGGCGCGTATCATGGCCAGCAACTCTGACTGATATACTGTGTATGGCTAAAATGTGTTCAACTTTGCTGATGGAGCTAAGGAAGGACAGCAAGAGTAATTATATCATTGGCACTGGTTATTCTGTGTAATGCTTGAATTCATGTACTTCATATCTGACTACACTGGGATGATGTAAAAAATTAACACATAATTGTTTCAGTCCTATAGTGTGATATGTAAGATATCTAAAGTCTACCTAGTTTATGAAACACTACTAATGTACTGTCGATTGGGGTTGTATTGCGTTTATTCCCACACAGCAGCTGGGATGGTGCTTACTGTTCTCTTCATGTTTAACATTTTATTAGAGAATTTCTAACCCGTCCTATAGTGACCCTGTTTTTATCCCATCACTACCAAGAGTGCCACAGTGACTACCATGATTTAAATACTAACATACTAAAATGCCAGCAGAATACACCTAACGGTCTTTCGATTCTGCTCATCTGGTTAGCTGTAGTCATGTAGCCCACCCTGGCTGACCTTGCTGCCCCCCCCCCCATGGCTTCTCCCTTCCCAGTCCCAGATAATCTCGCTGCACTGGACTTTGCTTCCAGAACCCTTCCCCTGTACCTGTCCCACTCCCTCTTGAACCCTTCCACCGTCTTTGCCTCCATCAGCCCCCTGGGCAGTGCATTCCATGGCTGCACCACCCTCTCAGTGAAGTAGCACCTTCTCCTTTGTCCCCTGAATTCCCCCCCCTCCAGCTTCCACCTATGTCCTCTAGTTGTTACCCCCCCTCCTTTGGAGCACCCTGACTGCTCCTCCCCTATTTACCTCCTTCATGTACCTGAAGACCCTATCATGTACCCCCGATCCTTCTCTCTTCCAATGTGTACATATTTAGCTTTTCGAGCCTCTCCCCATAGGTCCTATCCCCCAAGCCTCAAATCATTTTGGTTGTCCTCCTCTGGACCCTCTCTGGGAGTTCAATGTCCCTCTTTAACTGCGGCCTCCAAAACTGCATGCAATACTTGAGGTGCAGCCTCACCAAGCAGCTATACAGTGGGAGTATCACTTCTCTCCTTCTAGAGGTGATCCCCTAGTGATGCATCCAAGCATCCTGTTGGCCTTTGCCGCTGCCCTGCTACAAGTCTCTGAGTTGTTCATCTTGACATCCACCACCACCACCCCCAGGTCCCTCTCAGCCATAGAGACTTGTAGCATTTCCTCCCCAGAGTGTACACTTGGCCCAGGTTTCTGGCTCCCAGGTGCAGTACCTTGCATTTCCCTGCATTGAACCTCAGCTGCCACTTTCTAGACCACCTTTCCAGATCCTCCATGTCCCCCTGTAGGGCCACCCTCCCCTCCTCCCCATCCACCACTGCCCCCAGTTTTGAGTCATCCGAAAAGAGACTCATCCTACTCCTGATACCCTTCCTTATGTCAGAGATGCAGGCGTTGAACAGGAGGTGCCCAAAGACCGATCCCTGAGAGACCCCACTAATGATCTTCCTTGGGGATGAGACTATCCTGCCAACCACAACCCTCTGGGTCCTTTTCTGGAGCCAATTGCCTATCCATCTGATCATCTGGTTCCCCACCCCCATTTCTCCCAGCTTATCCATCAGGATCCCATGAGGAACAGAGTCAAACGCCTTGCTGAAGTCATGAAAGAGGATGTCTACTGGTCTAACCAGGTCCAAGGCACTTGTCACCCAGTCATAGAACTCCACAAGGTTTGTCTGACACAGTTTCCCTGGGATGAATCCATGCTGTTGTCCAGGCACCCCAACTTTTCCAGGTTCCCCCTAGCCTCTCCTTGACAATGCCCTCCATCACCTTGCCCACCACTGATGTCAGGCTGACAAGCCTGTGGTTCCCTGCCACCTTCCTTTATCCCCCCTTGTGGATAGGCACTATATGTGCCACCTTCCAGTCCTGGGACACCCACCCTGTCCTCAGATAGATGCTGAAGAGCTCTGCCAGGGGTTTCGCCAGGACATCCACCAGTTCCTTCAGCACTCTGGGATGTAATTTATCTGTCTCCGGTGGTTTCTCTGTCTTAAGGGACCTGAGGGCTTCCTTCACTCTATCTGCCATGATTTCCACCTCCGCTACCTCATCCCCCTGCTTTGCCTTCCCCCCACCTGCCAGTGATGCCTCCCCCTCTACCCAGACCCGCTGATCGGTAAAGGTCCCCCCCTCCTCAGTTTCACCATCTCCTCCCATGTATGATGCAGCCCCCTTCCCCATTTTCCTCGGTGAAAACTGAGGCAAAGTACTCATTTAGTATCTTAGCCTGCTCTCCTGGGTCTTGTGCCCATCCTTCCCCTGTTTTAATCCTGCTAATCTGCCCCCAGGGCTTCAGATAATTTTCTTTGAGTGGAAGTCAAATACTTCCATGGGTTGAAATTTGGAAGTCTTTTCAGTTTTACTGGAGTCAAAATACTCCAGCTGTCAACTTTTTGGAAGTCAAAATAATTCCAGTCGACAAACTTTGGCAGTCACACTACTCTAAATCCTATAGTTTTTGAAGTCAGCTCATTGGCCTTCTGAATACCTCACTGTAATCCATGCTACGCTAACATTTGTAACCTTTGTACATGCACACTGTATTACAATGTGCAGTACTTCCTTTTCAGGTTCCTGCCCCTTGTTCTAATTGGGCTCTGCTGCTTCTTTTAGAAATAATCCTGTCTTGCCCTAGTCCCCTATCCTGATGACCACTTACATTTTACATTTCCTGTGGGCAAGTTCCACACCTTCCTGAGTGTCCATCCTGTTGCATATTTTTGTATCATCTGCAAAGAAACACATCTTCCTCTCCAGCTCCTCAGCAATGTTACTTATGAAGACATTAAGGAGGACTAGTCCCAGCACTGATCTTTGTGGTACCACACTAGTTACTTTCCTGTACCCTGAGTGCGCTGTCATTTACCACCACCCTCTGCCTCATATCATTTATCCAGTTAATTACCCAGCTTACCACTTTCTACCACACACCCATGCTAGCTGCTTACTTTCTTAACTAGCCTCCTGTGTGGTATTGTGTTGAAAGCCTTACTGAAGTCCAGAAAGGCCACATCCACTGCTCTCCCTTGATACATGGTGTCCAGTGAATACAATTCCTAGCTCAAGCCCGGGTAAAGGTGCCAGGTCTCCACTGGCCCCCTCCCTAACCACAGCCCAAGTAAAGGTCCCTGCTAGGTGTCCAGTGGCCCACTCCCTACCACCAGCCAGTTAAAGGTCCCTGGTGTCCAGAGGATCCCCATCCGTAGCCCTATTCCTCCATGCGGCCACATGTGCTTCTTCTAATCACTGCTCCCCATCCCCACCCCGGCACTGTCAGTAACTCTTTAATGGCACCCTTTAGAATTAGTTTAGAGGGTATCACCAAAGACGTAACTGTACTTTGTGAGGGACGCAATACTCTGTGGACATCCCTGGGGAGCAGTTACCCTTAATTTGACCCTTTTTTTTTTTTTTGCCATATCTGACACAATGCACACTTGTAACACAGTAATTTTATGGCCTTTTGTCACCAAATTTTCAACATAGCCAGTTTAAGAGCTCTGCTCGTGAACAGCATCACTGTGATTTTCTTAATCTGTCCTGGACATTCATTTTGCACACCAACGCCGCCACTGTGCGCTACATGTGCAAAAATAAATTTTGGGTGAGGTGAAAAATGACAGTTGTACTATTCATAAGGAGGTGTGGTAAAATGGCAATGCTGAAAATCTGGAGTGAAAATATTAAAAATGCTCAAAGTTACGAGCTTGCGTAGGAACTGCGCAACGCATGCTCATAAAACAGTCATTTTGAGGAATTTTTTCACCAAATTTTCAACATAGGGTTTTTGGGGGCCTACCTCATGAACTGTGACACTGTTGTTTCACTAATCAGTCCCAAAAGGTGGTTCTGTGCAGTGACTGCGAAATCACGTTTTGGGACAGAATAACAAAATGACAGTGTTACAGTTCATGAGGTGGGGCTGAAAACCCATGTTGAATTTAATTAAAATCTAAAACTGGTCGAGATATGCACCAAAGTTGAAACAAATCCATTTATAACATTATACAGCTTCCCGGTCCACTGAGATCGGCTGTGCTGGCCTCGGAAGTATGGGGTGAGATGGGGTGTGGGAGGTGGGGTATGGAGAGGGTGGGAGTGCGGGTTGGGGAGGGGCAAGAGAATCAACGAGGTTGTTTTTTCTTTCAGGTCTTTTTAAGAAAACGGGGACTTTTGCCCCAGCGTGGCACCTGGCAGTTTGGGGGCCAGTGAAGTCACAGGGGATTGGGCACCCCAGTCAGCAAACAAGACTTTTGCCACACTGGGGTGGGCTCCCAGCATAGCATATGGATTTCTTTCGGGGGGGCAGTGAAGCTGACGGGGGATTGGGCACCCCCGTTGGCAAAAGAGACTTTTGCCACGTTGGGGTGGGCTCCCAGTGTGGCATATGGATTTTTCGGGGTGGAAGTGAAGCAGATGCGGGAATTGGCACTGCCATCAGCAAGAGAGACTTTTGCCACACTGGGGTGGGCCCCCAGCGTGGCATGTGGATTTTTTTCGGCGGGGAGTGAAGCCGACGGGGGATTGGGCACCACCGTTGGCAAAAGAGACTTTTGTCATGCTGGGATGGGCTCTCAGTGTGTCATACAAAAAATAAGATGTCCACACCATGAAAAACGGATGTCAGCCTTAAACAAGGGGAATGTTAGTGGATGTCAATGACTCCAGAGACCACATTTTTGGATGTTTTGTGCTGATTTATGGATGTAAAATACATCCAAAATAGAGTCATCTGAAGGGCTATCTGCCCCTTCACCCTTCGATTTTCCCCAATGTATCTAAAGAACCCCATGTTCTCTCTCCTAATTTCCCTGGCCAGGTTCTGCTCGTTCCTTGCCTTAGCTGCCCTCACCACCATAGTAGCCCTTCTGGCCATCAGCTCATACTCCCCTCGATCCCTTTCACTCCTTGAGCACTTACATTGCCTATAGGCCACCTTCTTTCCCCTCACCACCTCCTGAACCTCCCTGGTCCACCAGCAGGGTTTTCGGGCCCTACCGCATTTTTGTCTTACTCTTGCTCAGGTGCTGGTAGCATCCTGCACCCCCCTCCTGTTGATTTCCCACCTACTGTCAGCATCCATGTATGTGCTGTCATTTTAAGAAATGCATTTCTTTTACGGTTTAAAAGGAAAGACGAGCATCTCCCTCCTCATGACCTAACAAACCCAGCTTACCTCCGAGCTGTGGGAACCCTTCAGTACTGCTTTAGTAAGGTTATCAGGTCAGTGCTGCATGAATTCAGTTTCTTTAAAAACAAACCCTTTCACAGATTGCCCAAACTCGTGCTAGGAGTTGGGACATAGGCAGAGGAGCGGTTCAGAAACTGGGGGGGGGGGGCAGAACGAATGATATCACAGTTTCATAGTCTCGGAAGTTATGTTATCAACACTATGGGAAGGTGATACTACCATCAATGGTTCATGGTATGCCATGGTTTTCTGGTCTTTCAACCAGTTCAGAGGGTTGTTTTTTCATCTGTGCCATCTCTCCCTAAATATTGTAATAAAAAATATGTAACTTAATTTGTTAGGCTCGTAACTTCCGTGTATGAGCTGGGCGACCGTGGAGTGCTGCAGCACCGCCCCCTAAACTACAATTAATGAGGACATAAACTAGGGAAGAAATTTGCAGGTGCTCTAAGTAGAAACAGTATTAACAGAACTGGTGGGGGTGGGGGCTCTCTAAACCTAGCTGTATTATTTTTGCAGGCAGTTCTACATGTATGGGGTTAATTATAGACCTGTACATATAGAACTTCCAGCAAAAATAATGTAACTACATTTAGAGAGTCCCCCTCCCCACACATCCTATTAATATCCACATACAGCACTTGCAGCCTGTTCTTTAATTTGTGTCCTCATTTAAGCTTATTTTAGGGGCGGGGCTGTTGCAGTGCTCAGTGGCTGTTTGGCTCGTACATTTGACTTACCAGTCAGGCAACTTAAGGTGCATATTTCTTTTCAAGTTAGCTCTTCGGGCAGTCAACTCCTTGGTATAAATTATCTGCCTGGAGTACGTCAGCTGCTATTTGAGATACCGTATACACATGACCTCCCCCCAGGCAGAATTCCAGAACATCTACAGATTACGTCTCCCTGCATTCACTACTGCACTCTGTGTTCTCACGAACCATATCAAACCTAAAGTGAGGTTTTAGTGAACTCTATGGTCATACCAGCAATATACAAAGGATTCTAAGCAATAAAACAGTCTTTTAAGTGGCTAGTGGTGTTATTCTTTTCTACATAGTACACTCTGACTCTTGTCTTCCTAATAAATATGGTTTATGATGAAGATGAAGACAGGGGGTTGGAAGTTGGAGCATTGTTGGTGGAGGAGCTGGTCCATGGAGGACAGACTGGCCTTGAGAAATCATTATAATGACTATCAAGGGGCAATCAACTGTAAGAAGGCAGAGTTCCTGTCCAGGGAGATTTCTGCTGGGAGGAACAGACCAGCTCAGCTATTTCGGACTGTGGACAGACTGTTGTATGCAGTCTGTCTACAGCCAAAAGAGGGCATTTTCAATCGCATTGTGCGAAGAGTTTGCTTGGTTCTTCTCAGACAGGGAGCCCTCTATGTGGGTCGGGATCTCTCCAGCGGGACAAGATTTGTCCTGCAGTGATCAGCCTGTTTGGAACAGAGGTACTTCTATTGTCTGGGGGGAGTTTTGGCCGGTGGAGGTGACTGAGGTCATTGAGGTGATTTCGGAAGTTGCAGCCCACATGCTGTGAACTGGACCCTGGCCCGACTCATCTCCTAGTGGGATGTGCTGAGACCATCAGTCCAGTGTTTACCAGGGTAGTCTGGTGCTCTCTCTCTCTCTCAGAGGTGTGTTTTCCCGATGCCTTAAAGGAGGTGTTGGTGAGGCCTCTTCTGAAGAAACCATCATTCGACCCAGACATCCTGGAGAATTATAAACCTATCTCAAACCTCCCATTCTTAGGGAAAGTTGTCTAGAAAGTAGTGGCTCTGCAGCTTGAGGTGCACGTCACAGCCTCTGACATCTATGAGCCATTCCAGTCTGGTTTCAGAGCTAGGCTAGCATGAAGACAGCACTAGTTCAGATGCAAAATGACCTCCTCAGGGCAAGGGATAGAGGAGAATGATCAGTTCTCATCCTCCTCAGTCTTTGACACTGTGGGCCACATCATGCTTTTGGATCACCTTACAGTGTATGGTGGATTCACCGGAACTGTCATTCAATGGTTTGAGTCCTATCTCTCCGACAGGAGGCAACGAGTGGTGATGGGAAATTTCTCCTCCTCGAAGCCACTATTGTGTGGAGTTCCTTGTGGTTCGATCCTTTTCCCAGATGCTGTTTGCAGTGTATATGCTGCCTCTGGGTGAACTCATCAGACAGTACAGCCTGGGTTTCCACCACTATGCAGATGATACCCAGCTGTATTTGTCATTTGCCCCTAGAACAGATGGCGCCATTGCAATGCTAAACAAATGCCTGGCCGAAATTCAGAAATGGATGTCCTCTAACTGGCTGAGGTTGAACCCTGACAAGATGGAGGTGCTGGTGATTGAGCCTGGTCACTGGCACGATGGGGGTGCCTCTGAAGTGGTGACAGGTTTAGTCCTGGGATCTACTCTGTTGAAGGCATCCCCCAAGGTTAAAAATCTGGGCATCATCCTTGATGACAGGCTGACACTTGAAGCTCAGGTGTCATCCATGGTACAAAGTGGTTCATACCACTTAAGGAACGTTGCCTGAATTAAACTCCCGATTCTGCCAGAAGACCTGCCCTCAATGGTACATGCCTTTGTGACACCCAGGCTGGACTACTGTAATGTTCTATACTTCAGGATCAGTGGAGGGATCCTCTGCCAACTGCAGCTGGTGCAGAATGCTCTAGTCAGGTTGGTGATGGGCCTGTCAAGGTCCTGTCATGTAACCTTGGCCCTGCAAGATCTGTACTAGCTGCCTGTCAGGTGGAGGATCATCTTCAGGGTGGGCTTGCTCACCTACAAGGCCCTATATGCCTCGGGTCCTGGTTACCTGTCTGACCTCCTTACTCCAGCTATCCAAGTACGTTCCCTTCACTTCTCCACCAAGGGCCTCCTGGTGGTTCTGAGGGCCAGGCTGAAAACCTCAGGAGATCGCTCCTTTGAGGTGGTGTGGCCAGCCTGGCCCTCTGGAACTCGCTTCCAAAATCTTTGAGGGAGGCCTCATCGGTGGAGGCACTTAAAAGGGGCCTGAAGACCCACCTTTTTATGAAATCATTTTCAGAAAGGTTTAACTGATTTTAAATATTATTGAATTTTTAATTAATTTATGTATCATATGTCTATATGCTGCCTGTGAACCCTGTTTAATATATGTAGTGGTGCCCAGAGCCTCTGGGATTGTGTGCCATATATAAATAAAATCTTACTTACTTAATAAACAAAATTAGTGGGCTTTATCCCCACCATCCCCCTCACACACAAAAAAATCTAACCTATCCTTCCTCCTGACATAACTCAGAACAGTGGGTCTAAGAAATAGCTTAGAGTGTGGTGCTCATGCTTCTCTGTGAAGCCCCTCCTACCAATTTGGGGGGCTTACCTTCAGGCCATAGCTCCTTTTCTTTCTCTCCTTCGGGTGCCTCCTGTTTGCTTGCATATTTTTTTTCTGTTCCTCCAGTCTTCTCTGCCCTTTTTGGTGCCCCAGCTGAGCCCAGTGTGAAATCCAGCCCTGCGGGGCTACAAAAAGTAGAATTGCGATCACCCGCACTGCAAACGGCACTGTGGTGCCAGCGGGGATTGCGCATGTGCTGGCGGCTCCTTTCATCTTCCAACCACTCAACTTGCAGTCAAACCGAAAGTGTTCTATCGATCCCAGTGTCCCCACCAGCTAAGTGGGACATGATGACCATGGACAGGGCACTGAGTGCCTGTTTTTCTAAAAATAAAAGGAATCCATAAGTTGTTCACAATCGTGGCTCATGAATATTAATGAGCCAGAGCCCTGATCTATAAATATTCATGAGGGTGCTTCTGCCCTTGGGGAAGCTTGTTTTTGGCTGCGGCTGACAGGGAAAAAGAAATGTTCAAAGATAAATATTGTAACTGCTGTACCTGTGTTTGGGGGAAAATTGCTTAAGCAGGGGGAAGGTGTTTAGGCAAAGTGCCCTTATTCCTGGCTGTACCAGTATAATGTTTTGGACTCAGATGGCACAGCCTGCCTGCTGCAAGTCAGGGAGTTAAAATATTGGCAGCAGCGACAGACTAATGGACTGAGCAATTTACTAGCTCTGTGCAGCGACAGCAAGTACGCACCCAGGGCTAATGGACTCTGGGGCGTTTGGGCAAATATTCAGTGTATTCTGGCTGCACCAGGACTTTATTTGAGACTGTATCTGATCTGCTTAAGGAACTGTGTGTTTAAGCAGCCATTACAAGGCAGCACAGCCAATTGAAAAGCTAGAATATCAAAGCCAGGACTTGTGGGACATTAGCCAAAGCTCATGGGGAACTTTCAAGTGCTCATGGGGAACTGCAGGGACCTAATTTCAGGTGCCAAAACAGCAAACCAACTGAGCATCGAGTAAGGTTCCTGCATAAGTCATTTTTTTGATTGACAGACCCTCCAGCCAATCAGAGGCCATGCACCCAAAATCTTCAACCAATCAGGAGCCTCAGGAGAGCCTATAAGAGCTTGTGTTTTTCAGCCTTTTGCCAGATTCGAGTGGAAACTCCCGCGGGGGGTGGGGGTGGCTCTGGCCCCCAGCCATGTATCCAAGCCTGGATATCCAGCTAATCCTCTCCATCCAGGAGTGTTTGCCTTCTTAGCAGTAATAGTTAAAGTTATTTAGTTTTATGTAGTACCTGCTAGCCTGGGGGTTGCCAGAATATCCCCCAGGTGCCAGCCCTCCCTTCCACATTGTGGAAAGACGTGGACCTGCAACCTGATGACATCAAGCCAGCTATGAGAGAGCTGATTGAACCTCAGTTGAGAGAGAACTGAAGAATTCAGGAATCTTCATAGAGGAGATCTACCAAGAGGAGCCTGAGTGAGTACTCTTGAATCCCCTGGTGCAAGAAGAGAAAGAAACTTGCTGAATTGGGGCAGCCTTCCCCAAGTGACTGTTCTATGTAAGATCATTCTAGGGTCTGCACCCTACAACTGCTGCACATAACCTGAGCCCAGCAAGGGTGGGACCGTATGTTGGGCTTTTGCTGACCATGACTGTTCTGGGGGTACCCATAGTGAGCCCAGAACAGAGTAGAAATGTGCTGCTATGTAATGTCTGCTGGAGCCTACAAGACTGGAAGGGGAGCATTCAGTAAGGGGCTTATCTTGACTTTGCCTGGGAGGTCCAGTATTGTGCTACTGTATCTGGTCAAGACGTCCAGTGGAGCTGCAAGCCACAGCCACAAACCACAAATTGGACTGAGACCCCTAAATTAAAACTGGATTTTCTGTAATCTGGAAATTACTGTTTTTCCTTAAAGTACTGGTAATCTGACCAGGACGGCCCTTCTGACCCCTGGCGGAAGGCGCTATCCCTTCATTAATTGTGCTGAGTGTTTCGACTCGTATAAATGTGTTGAGGGTTTCAAATCATATAGATGTACTGAGTGTTTTATTTCTAGCTGCAACATGCAGAGCAACCCCTGCGTAATCACAAAGGATCTGAAATTGTTTGTTTATTAGTTTTCTTTCAAGTTAAACTCTATCTTCTCCTTTTAATCAAGCCAGCCAACGCACAGCTGCATCATCCACCAGGCCTGTAAGCATCTAAGGGACTTTGGTAACTGGGTACCCAGGGTAGAATGTATGAGATTGCAGGGTCTCATGCTGAGTCTGGGGATCTGGTACCAGTGTTAGGTAAAAATAATAATAATGTGTTCCATCTGATTTAAGGCAGCTAGATAGCCAGGGCTCTGGGTATCAATGTTGGTACAAAGGGAGTGCTTCTTCTAGTTTAACTGGTATCTATCCAGCTGGAGAGTTTTCACCAGCACCAAATCCAGCGAATCCAACCAATCAAATGTACATTTTGTAAATATGAATAATCACTGCATAACCTCTACTCCTTCTGTTTCCCCATTCCTAATCCCTGCCCCCTCAAATAAATGCTGTTGTTGCTGTTTTGCATGTATGTTGTTGTGAGCATATTATTAAAGAAAGTCTTTACTTACCGAAATGTCTTAAATATGGGGAAATGTTATTGGGTCATGTGTTGGGGTGGTTAATGGTTATAGTGGGTGGTATGACATTCCAGAGAGCTGTACCAGGTAACAGCTAGCCCACTTAAAAGGTAAACTCTGGGTGGAGGCACTGCGCAAAGGTATAAGCTATAGAAAAGTACCAGTCTAAAGTAAGTCTTGGGAACCCAGGCCTCTCAACCTTGTTTAGGCCAGGCAAGGCAGGAGTAGTAGCCCTTGGAGTAGCGCCATCTAGAGGTTACATCTGTAAACATAACTACTACTTATCATTAGGTTAAGTTTTCCCATTTTCTTTTTTTTCTTTATAATCCTAATCCTCACTACTACAATTAGTATATACAGGATTGCAAAAGTTTTAGGCGGTTACTTCCGGATCTCTTTGTTTATCCCAGTTATTCCAGGAGTCAGGAAGCGTTACCCTAGGTGCCATTACTTCTGTACCCACCACAGTTCATCAGTTATGCTGCAACCATAATGGTCACAGTTCTATAACTAC
Source organism: Neoceratodus forsteri (assembly GCA_016271365.2). Lineage (NCBI taxonomy): Eukaryota > Metazoa > Chordata > Ceratodontiformes > Ceratodontidae > Neoceratodus > Neoceratodus forsteri. Next base: position 18,108,736 of record JADMNL010000039.1, on the reverse strand, counting down.
TGTATGCTATGCATTAACAAGCATAACATTTTTAGGTAGGTCAAAACTGAAAACTGAGTTTACAGTAAACTAGAGGTTAGAAAAATGAGGTGTGAATGGGCTTGGTACAGCCAGCAGACTGGGGTCTGAGTCCCACAACTTCCACTTGCATACTGTGTGACTCTGAACAAATCACACTGAATCTCCCTGGAGCTCCCAGGTCACCCCTGAAAATAGGCACTTGTGCCCAGTGGGCATTACCCAGTTACCAAAGACTAAACTAAATAAATATACACTGTAGCCTTTCTTCTTCATTTTGAGACTGCTTTAGCATTTCTGCTGCTTTAGGCTACATTTCCAGCACTGAGCTGGCAGTATAGCCTAGAGGTTAGAGTAAGGAGCTGTGAACAAGTCTGGTACAGCCAGAAGACCTAGGTTTGATTTCCACAGCCTCCACATGCACACTGTGTGACCCTGAGTAACTGCTCCCAGGTAGCGCCTGAAAACAGGTCTTGGGCCTAGTGGGTCTTACCGCGTTACCAAAGAATAGAAATAAATGAAATAAAAGGAGCATCCCATAGGCTTTCATCAGTATTCTCAACATGCTGTTTTTGAACACTCATTAACATCATTTCTGGTGACTAAAATGAACTAGCATGCAGAAGGCAGTTCTCCATGACTTTATAGGAAAATGGCTGTAGTAAAACTAGGACTGCCTTGTAAATAAACATTGCTCAATGGAGCCTTTTCGAGGTAGAACAAAACACACACACACTTTAGTGTCCATTTTCAGTGAGGCAATTAAGCACTTGACAATTTATAGCCCTTGTCACATTCCATTTCTAGGGAAAGGCTGATTAATACAACTAGGATTTCAGACTTTTTTTTAATTTCTGAATACTACCAATTCTACCCTATGAATTAAAAGTGAGTTCTTTGCAAAGTCTGTCACTGTTTGATAAAAAATTCTGTATAGCTTGAGAGCTTAAATTCTATGAATCTCTCAACTCTTAAATTTGTTTTGTGTGCCAGTGGGGGAAAGGTATGTAGCAACTAGTCAGTACAACTCAGTGAACTCATCAGACCTTGCTTTCCTGACTTTCAATGAATTTGTGTGGTGTGTGCCAGACTTAAGACAACACGCAGACTTAAGATAACACGTTAGTAAATCCTGTATCAGAAGTAAGGGGTCAAAAAGTACATTCTGACTTTTACTTTTGAAAGTGTGGGGTCTGCTGACCCCTCTGACCCCCCCAGCTCTGCCACCTATGAGATGAGAACCACCATTTTGCATGGCAGACTGCCTCTCCTGTTATGTCATGGCTACAGTGGCTCACGTGAATCTGAAGGCTTCAAGAGGCAAGGATTTAATTAACGGAACTGGGAGAGAAGGATGGGGCCACTGCTAAATATCAGGGATTACATGATGGGGAGTGAGAAGAGAGAGAGAGTGGCCACGTGATGCCAGGGGATTTTGTTAGCCAGACTGGGGAGGGAGGGGGTACTGTTAAACACCAGGGAATGAGATGGGCAGGACTGGGGAGTGGAAGTGGGAGGGGAACGCTTGACACCAGGGAATCAGATGATCGGGATCAGGGAAGTGAGAAAGAAAAGGAGACAGAGAGGGATCGCAGTGCTCTCGAGCATAGCAATAATGTGATTGGATTCCACTGTGGAGAAAGAGGGTAATCTCTGCTCAATCTGGTTACATGCTTCTTGAACCTCCTCCCTCCCCTCCACTGTTCATAGTATGTCAGCATAGCTCTTGCTTTACAGCCATAAAAATGAGGTTCCCAAAGTGTAATGTATGGGTAATGGATAGGATTATGTATCCATTCAAAAAGGGAAAAAAAAAGCTGCTCAAAGAGTCACAGTTGGTGCTCCAGTAAGCAGATACACAAAATGCTAGAAACATAGAACCCAACTGCCCTCTTGATAGACTCAGTAGTCACCAAATTAAAGTGCAAAGTCTGGTCAGTCTTGCCTATTACATTTTTAACCATTTACTAGTGAAATAAATCACTGCACCTCTTCACTTTAATTCTGTGACTGGTGAGTCTTTCTACAGGGTGGATGGGTGCAAAGTTACTTACCCATTATCCTCACAGTATTATGGTTAACTTCAACACATGAGAGAAAATGCACCTAAAAACTAAAGTGCACAATAAAACTAACCACAATAGAAAAACCACCGATCTCTTTCCCCACCTGAATACTTTAAAAGCATAAGGTCGACTTCAATGACTGTCCTAGTTCAATTAGTACATTGCCATCCATAGCCTCCTGGATCAGTTGCTGCCCCTGAACTGCAGATATCAACTAAGACTGGCGAGGATGATAACCAATCAATTTTATTTATATACAGTGTGGCAAGACAGCAGGTAAAGCAAATAGGATGCTGGGATGTATAGGCAGGGGCATCACCAGCAGGAAAAGGGAGGTCATAATTCCGCTATACAAGACACTAGTGAGGCCCCACCTGGAGTACAGTGTGCAGTTCTGGAGACCTTACCTACGTAAGGACATAGACAGGGTAGAGAAGGTTCAGAGGAGGGCAACGAAGATGGTACATGGATTGCATCACAAGTCCTGAGGACAGGTTGAAGGAATTGAATATGTACTCCCTGGAGGAGAGGAGGGAGAGAGGGGATATGATAGAGACATACAAGTATCTTACAGGGAGGAACAGGGTGCAGGAATATTCTATTTTTAAGCAAAAAAGATGTTCCAGAACTAGAGGGCATGGGATGAAGTTGGAGGGAGGACGATTCAGAGGAAACATGAGGAAGAATTTCTTCACAGAACGGGTGGTGGACAAGTGGAACACCCTGCCAGAGGAAGTGGTGGGGGCTGAAACAATCACGGGATTTAAAAATGCATGGGATAAACATAAAGGAATTCTGGAGGTCAGGGTTAAGGGGCAACATACTTCTAGGAAAACATAAACTTACAAGCTCAAATGGGCAGACTGGGTGGGCCATAGGCCCTTATCTGCCGACACTGTCTATGTATCTATGTACTGGAAAGTATGTAAGCACAAATGTCCGTTTTCACAAACGTCCAGTGAGGATGCTCTGTGTCCTTTTGACTAAGGACAGAGAGTTCCTCCAAACAGTCAACCCCTTGAAGGTGAATTGGCTTAGGTTCAGACATGATTCTGAAGTTAACCATTTAACAGTAGGGGCAGGGTGTAATGAGGCACAGGTTGGTGAGGAGAAAATCCGGTGGTGTTTTTTGTTTGTTGTCTCCCCTATGCTTTCCTGAAATTGGTTCAGTTACTATGGCCCTTTTTGGTATACTGCAGTCCACACTTTATGCTCCACCTTGTTAATTACAGAGATGCCATGTAAAGCTCAGAGAGGAGAGAATTTCGCAGTCAGAACTGGGAGAGAGGGAAGGGTGCTACCCCTAGACGCCAGTGACTACATGATAAGGATTGGGGAGAGGGAGGGGGCTGGTAGATACCAGGGATTTAGATTATGGGGACCGGAAAGAGGGAGGAGGGCTGCTGGATACCAAGGAATTGAATTAGGTGAGTGGGATGGAGAGAGGGAGGGGTACAGCTACTAGACACCAGGGATTACATGACTGGGACCAGGGAGAAGGATGGGGCTGCTAGATGCTAGTGATTTACATGATTGGGAGTGGGGGGGGGCTAGACACCAGGGATTACCTGATCAGGACCAGGGAGAGGGAGGGGGCTCCTAGATGCTAGGGATTTAGATTATATGAAGTGGGGGGGGGCTGAACACCAGGGATTATTCATGATTGGGACCAGGGAGAGGGAAGGGGGTCACTAGTGTAGACACTAGGGATTTAGATGATCGGGACTGGGAAAAGGGACGGGAGTTGCTGGACACTAGTGAATTAGATGAGTGGTACAGAGAGAGGGAGGAGGCTGCTAGATACCAGGGATTACATAACTGGGACTGGGGAGAGGATGGGGGTGCTACTCGGCACCAGGGAATTAGGTGATAGGGACCAGGGGGATGTTAGACACAGATATTACATGACTGGGATGGGGGAGAGGAAGGGGTTCCACTAGACACCAAGGAATTGGATGACGGGGACCCGGGGGGGGGGGGGGGAGCTGCTAGACACCAGGGAATTAGATAACTGGCATAAGGAAAGGGAGGGCAGGCACTAGGTCAGGGAAGAACTGGGAAGTTTCTGTGAATAAATTAAGTCTGCTATATGGGGGGGTGGAGAGAGAGAGAGAGAGAACGAGAAAGAGTAAGACAAAAACAAAAAGGGAGTGCAGAGACTTCATGCATAACAATGATGTGATGGCATTCCACTCTGGAGGAAAAAAGTAATCTCTGTTGGATTTGGTTACATACTTCCTGACCCTGCGCTCTCTATCCTCTTCTGTTTGCAATATGTCAGCATAGCTCTCACTATACTGCTATAATAAAACAAGAACAGTTGCTGCTAGCTTATTTGAATGAGCCCCAGCCTTTTTTTTTTTTTTTAATTTGCCCTTTTTGCTGCCCACAGCTGCCGATTTATCAGCCCGGTCACTGACCCCTGTACCCCCACCACCAGATTGGCCGCTTCTCCCGATACTCCCGGCTTGCCCCCTCAGGGTGGGGTTACGGCACCTGAGCTCAGTGCCATAATCTTGGGACCAGTTCGGGAGGTGGCCTGGAGGCTAATCGGGGCCAGGGGCCGGCATTACTCATGGCGGCTGCGAGGATTTTCCCCCTTACATTCCCGGGGGGGGACGTGCAATGATGACCTGCGTCCACCCCGCCCCTCTGTAGATCCCGACGCCAGCAATTGGGATTCCTCCTGGCCTCTGCCAGGAGTCCCACGTGTGCCGGGCATTCACCATACCCCTCCCCCAGAGAAGGAGAGCAGCCCTGAGGGCGCTCAATCCTTCTCCCCCGGCCAGCCTTCCAGTTCCCCGGGTCCATTTCTGAACATGGGTCACTGGTGTCGCAAGTGAAAATCCAACCACTGTGCTGGCGGGCTGGCCTTGAGCCCCAGCTTCACCTTCACTCCATGTACTGTGTGTGATTTTACGTCACCACATGGAGGTGAAACAGTTACTGCTATTCCCTTTTAATGTTGCCGCCACAGCAGCAACAAAACACATCACATTACATCAGCAGACCGGGAGAAAAAACAGTTTTGCAAGAAAACAGTATTCCTCCAGTATCCCATGCTCCCATCTCCCACAATGCAGCGCACAGGGGTATAACAGTCCAGCACGGCATTTCCACATCCTCTTTTCTTGCTGCTCACCACAGGTGTTAATTCTCAGTTCTCTTAAAGAACTGTCATTTAAACTTGCTATGTTGTTGTGTTTGGCATCTGTTAAACGATTGTCTGATATCAAAGCTCTAGAGGTCTCCAGAAGACAATATCTTCCTGGAGGTGTGGAATTCACTGTAGTTAGGACAACCAAAACGGCTACATCCACAATGTTTTTTCCAGCCTTTGATAAAGAACAGCACCTTTGTGTGGTGAACTGTTTGAAAGAATATGAGTCACAGATGGAGAACATCAGAGGAAGTCATGACCAACTTCTGATTCCTTTTGTCAAACCACATGCCCCTATCTCCTCTGCAACCATTGCTCGATTTCTCAGGTGGGTCATGAACCAAGCAGGGATGGCTACCTCCTCTTTTGGAGCTCATTTGATAAGGGGCGCTATGGCCAGCAAAGCAGCCTGTATGGGAGCCAGAACAGAGGACATCCTGAAGGTGGCTGACTGGGCTAAGGACTCTGTGTTTAAGCAGTTTTATCTAAAACCTATATCAGATTCATCTGTGACTAACGTTTTTTCTAGGGCTTTGAACTAGCAGTAACTGTGGAGCCTCCGTGTGATGACATAAAATTGTGATTTTCCGAGAGCAAAGCTTGCAGAAAGGTCATGATTTTACTAACCACACAGAAGAGAAACAGTTATGGCACCCCCTGTTCCCACCCTTAATTGTTTATTCACGTCCAGCCCCTCGGGAGTGACTCAAAGACTCTGAATTGACAAACTGGAATGGGAAGGAGATTTACCTGATCATATGAAATGAGAGATGGAGCTAAGTGACAGGTGACACAAGTAGAAGGCTACTCTCACTCGAAGGAGAAAAGAGGAAGTGGAAATGCCGTCCTGAACTGTTATATCCCTGTGTGCTGCATTGTGGGGGGAAGGAGCATGGGATACTGGAGGAATGTTGTTTTCTTGCAGAACCGTTTTTTTCTCCTGGTCTGCTGATGTAATGTGATGTGTTTTCTTGCTGCTGCGGAGGCAACATTAAAAGGGAACAGCAGTAACTGTTTTGCCTCCGTGTGGTTAGTAAAATCATGACTTTCCTGCAAGCTTCGCTCTTGGAAAATCAGAATTTGTCATCACACATCCTGGAACCCTTGTTCTAGTACTGCTTTCTGTCTACTGTTGTGTAAACTCTAGCAGATTTCTTTCTCACCATTCCCGCAAAACCAAACTGGTTAATATGTCAGAGTAGACAGGACTGGAGGGAAAACGATTCACATTTCACATTCTCTGGATTTTAGGGAGCCTGCAGGAATGTAGGAACTGATCTCTAAGTGACTAGCACTGTAGACTCCACAAACACATACTAGAGTAGAGGGGAAGGCTACACAGTACAAACTGAAGGGGGAGGGAGGGCTGGTAATTGCTTTTAATTTACTCTAAAACAAAGCTGATTTAAAAGTTTTTTGTGCATTAAGGGAGGTCAACAAGAGGGCGGGTTCTGCTAGAGACAAATAAGGAACTTGGGGTCCACTGTTTAACGCCTGCAGATCCTAGCAACCCTGCACATAAGCAACCCAAACAGGGAGCACCATGAAGATGGAGAATGGTACCTGCAGATATATCCACAGGTCTGCAGGACACTCTGCCCATTTCTTCAAATGATTGAAGTAGGAAACATCTGGGTCGTACACCAAGGGTGTGTCATATATACCGCAACTATACATCAGCTGAGGTATTTATGGTACTGTAGGCTGGATTGTATGCGGTACTGTTAGTAGGTTTCTGGGGAAAAGTAGACTATACCTGTCTAGGGTAGGGCTCTTAAAGGTGTTAATTGCAGGGATTGTGGTGATTAAGCTTGTACTGCAGGGTGGCTTTATGTATTTACTTGAAATTTCTCCAGTCAGATTGTAGATGAAAATGTAAAAATCCCCAAATTCCAAAAAGAGTGAAGTCTAATAAGCAGCAGTTTACGGGGGCTAGTCTTGGCAAGTTTACTAGATACATAGAACTAGGCAGAAATAAATACATGTGTGAATAATTATTTCATTGATTGTGCCTTGAGGAAATGTAAAGTATTTGGAAAGGATTCCTCACCCTGTGAGTACAGTATAACTCTGACCTTTATCATTCACATCCAAAGGTACACACAAGTTTGCTTTAGTCAAATTTACATCAAACAAAAGCAGGAAATCTGCCCAGGCAGAGTTCTTTACATCCTGGTGTAAGAGAGGCTTCATGGTTTCCACGACGACAGCGCATGAGCCTAGAGGGCAATTTTCTAACCTGTGCCTTCAGATAAACTCAGCACGTCATGGTAAAGTACAAAGTAGACCCCTTATACCATGCAACACAATTTTAACTTGAAATACAGGATTTTGTGTCCCCTCCAGTGAATAGTTATTGGAGAATGCATTTTCAAAAACACTCATGTCTTGCAGTTGAACAAATCCCAACATCAGATCCATGATTTATGATAACAGAATCAATAGAATGACTTTTTATTTTTATGTTCAGTACAGACAGACAGAAGAATTGACTGAGAGGTTGAACATGGCAGTCGGACCCCATCCCTTCCACCTTTAGCCTTTCTGTGCTAATGTTTGTATCCACCGTCACCTAAATAGGGAGGGAAGGGGAATTAGTTGTCATGGGGATAACACGGGGATAGCAACCTCTGGGAAAGGAAAGGTAGGCTTGGAGATTGAAGTTTAGCCAAGTCTGTAAATGTCACAATGAGACAGCACCTGAATCAACAGGGGCTCATAATGCCTGTGCTCATGACAGGAACCCTGTCTGCGGGCTTCATTTTTTATTAAGCTTTTTGGTCCCTGTCACCTCCTCCCGCCAACTGGCGACGGGGTCACATCTGTAATTTTATGTTTTTCTCCCCTGACCCCGCTGAGGCCCCAGCACATGGCTGTGTGAGCATGTGGAGGCACACTTCACACCCCGTGGCACCAGCTCAGCCCCTTCCACCTCCCAATGCTTTTGCTGCACCCTCTCCGCCTGCACTACCCAGTGGACCTCCACCTGGTGGGAGCGGAACTATAGGGGGGCACCAACCCACCCTCATCACCCTCAGGAGAGGAGAGCTGCCCACCGGCATGCTCTATCCTGCTCCCCCCCCACTCTGACACCCCAACGACCCAAGTTCGTTCCCGAACTCGGGTCACCGGCGTAGCACGAGGTATGGTGTCCAGTGCCTCAACCCTCTGTGCCACTGGGCCGGCAGTCTGGAGGATTTTTGTGTCATTTGTATCACCTGCTGTCATTGGATAGGATTGTATGAGGTGCATATGTTGTTCTTTTCATGGATAACAGTGTTTCATTAGATGTGACTGGTAATGTTCTGAGGCAAATTGGGCCTTGCTGTGGTAGGCAGCATTCTAAGAGGGACAGAAAGAATGTAAATGCAATCTATACCTATGTAATTAGGACAATGGGACAGTGAGAAGTGATGGCATTATGATTTTGGGAGCATCCAGCAAGTATAGCTGTCGGGAAGTCTACCAGTTCAGATCTTTTGTCTTTGTGATTGACGAGACTGTACCATTGCAGGTAACTCAAATAGAATAATAGATAGGAAAACATGCATAAGAAGTCTGTGTTTACATCAAGGGATTCTGATGCCATCAGAACCATGAGAGCAAAGCTTGAGTGGTTCCAAAATGGCAGCAGAATTCCAAGAGGAGTACTGTACTCAGGTTGTTATTTATGGAGTGTCCTATCTGTTATTTTTATATTATAATTGGGTCTTCCTTTTTCCCCATAGGGAAACCGTGGCATAATTTGCTGTTATAAAGGAGTGTTTATAATAGTAAACACATGTCCAGTTTCCCTCACTCTGCGCATGCACCCACAGCGCTCTTCCTTTCCGACCCCTAGCTGCCTTGTCTTCCCCTGGAGACTGAACTGCCACTCGGACTTGGCGGTAAGTGACTGCAAAAAACAAAATCAAGTACCAAGAAATAAAAAACACATTTTCAGCTGCTGATCGAAAGAAATGAATAAGCAAAAATTTAAATAAATAAATAAAGGCAACCACAGACGATGTGCTCAAACCTGACCGGACCATGGCTGCACAAGAATGTATTTTTATTTTATATAATTGCTGTGGTGAAAAAGGAAAACCCAGCAATTATATAAAATAAAATATGGGGTGGTGTGTGTAATGAGAAGTTTACACACACCCTCGGTGTTAGATGCTTTTACAAACCCCGAGAGCGAAGCATCTAACACCTCGTGTGTGTGTGTGTGTGTGTGTAAACGCCTTGTTACATAGACCACCCCATTCTTTATTCTATATATTATATTGTTCTACCCCAATTTACACAAATGCCACCCCAGCCCCCGCAAACAAAACTCTCCAACACTTAACTCACTTTTTACTATTTAAAAAAAATGAAGTTCAACAACAAGGGCGGTTTTAATTAAAACATGCTCTTGTTTATTTAAAAGAATCTCTTGTGGTCCAAAAAAAATTTGTGACAATTTAAAGTATGCCTTCAGATTCTTTTTCCAGAATTATGTACATTAATTATTAGTATAAATGTGGCATTTAGGCTTAGACTTTGCAAATATAGCAGGACATAGACAATATAAAGATTATAAAATCTCCATAGGTAGGGAACGGTATTACGAGGGGTTGTTGTGCATTCCCATCACTGTGTGTTGTTAGTGCTCTCATTGAGCGTGATCTTGGGAGGCAGGCATAGGCATGGCATAAAATGCAAGCCTGCTACGGATGGAGCACCATTATTTGTGAGGACTCTGGCATGTGAACTATTACAGTATATCAAGATTCTGGCTATAGGGGAGATAGGGCTACTGAAGCCCTGATTAATGAAACGGTTGCTACTTTTTATAAGCCAGTGGTTCTCCTTTAAACAAACATAAAATGGGTTTTAAGAAAGTGACCAAGCCTTAAAACTTCATGGGTTGAAACCATATTGCCTGAGCATTGATCAATTTCCTGGAAGCTGCACGGTTTATAACTAAACTAACCTAATCTACTTAGCAATAACCTTTTAAATCCAGAAATTGATCCACCACAGCATTAATCTGCAAAAGTACTTCAAACAGAAAATGTTTTCCATGAGAAAAACTAGGATGGCTCGCCCTGAAAACAGCTTTTAAATAGTTAAGGTGCATACAACCTGTGCAAAAAGCAGCTTTGCTGCATCTCCATGAGAAGAGTTTTTACTTAGCAGAGCTGCATACAAGTTGTACTGTGCTGTAGTGGGGGGATAGTGTTGACTAGGGTGAGGGGATTGCCATACAGTGCCCTGATCAAAATGACATGACAGCCTTCCCTGTCCTGAACCTAATCTTCTAGCCGGAAAGGAAAACCTTGAGAAGCCAGTGTCAGGACCTCCCGCCATTTGCCAGAGATATGTGATAAGGATCCCAACACCCTAAATCCATATCTGTCAAATTTCAAATGTTCAGTCTGAGAGAGATGAGTTTCCTGTAAATAAATAAGTTAAATTTTCTCACTTTTCAGGTTTTGTACAAGACGAGACCTCTTAATAGGAGTATAATAACTGGGGAGCGTTTTCTCCCACAGGGAGACCCGGCTATAATTCGCCGTTATAACCCGTGGGTTTTAACGGCGAACATGTGCCGAGTTTCCTTTGCTCCACGCATGTGCAAGCTTCTATCTTCACTAAATCACCGCCACAGTATCACCGCTCTCTACTTCACTGCCGACAGCACTCGGCCGTAAGTAAATAAATAAAAGAACTTGCCAGTGGCCTCTCATCCTCAAATCATTCCACAGGTGCTCCTTAACCAATCATTTTTTTAAAGAAAGAAAAGGCAAGTTTTCAGCAACCGCGAATAGTGGGCTGTGGACCGCGCTTTATCCCAACCAGACTATGGCTATAACACCGATATATTTTTATTTTATATAATTGCTGTGGCGAGAAAATGCTCTCCAGCAATTATATAAAATAAAATATGGAGTGGTGTGTAAAACTAGATTTTAAGCACACCCTCATTCTGGGACGCATTTCATAAACCCCTCCGGCTTCGCCCTCGGGGTTTAGGTAGCATTCCACAACTCGGGTGTGTGTAAAATCTCATTTTACACACCATCCCATACTTTGTTCTCTATATTGACACAGTTTATATTATAGGATACACATTTAGTAGATGTAGCCATACTTCCTTACAAAGGGGACTTATCATGCAAGAGGACCCAATAAAAAAGGTAGGTCCATGGACCCCACCTCCCCAGAACTCCCATATGTAAGCAATACTAACAGGGTGGAGCGGTTCGGCTATACCGCCGCCAGGAGGCAATGTTCCAGCAGGTGGAGGGCCTTATAGCCCCTTGAAGGTCTGGTATAGCCCAATACTGCCCACCCTGGAAGGTATTATTGCGCTTAGAAAATGGACACTGTAAAAAAAAAAAAAAGAATAAAAAAATTGTTAATGAATATTTAGTTTAATATCTGTTTTGTAATGAAATAGTTCCTCCGCCTGCATGAACTATGGAGTTTAGTACTATTGAAGACTCTGTACTTTAAAGTTGAAATAAAAATAGTTAAATGCAGTTACACCGCTCTGTGGTCATCTGTTTAGACCCCCCAAGCACTGTCATCATGCAGTGTGTGTTTCATTGAGCTGGTTTCTAATTTTCATCTTTTTCACTCCCCCCCAGCTTCTACAGAAAACGCACATCATTCTTAAAATTTAAACAAGATCTTTTTACTAACCTTGACTGTCATTTACAAAAACACTTATGGAACTGTATCGCTACACTCTGCCTCCTTGCATATCAGAACTAAATCTTTTGGCGCCATATTAATGATGTACTATATATTATTTCCACTAGACAGTGACCTTCAGCGTTACTGTCTGTCTCTTAAACTGATCAAAGGGAAACTTAAAGCAAAATACATGTAAACGGCTCTCTCTACCATCCCCAGCAGTATTGGTTGCAACGTAGACAGTAACTGCTGCAATTGCTGGCAGAAGTGGCGGAGTTTCTATCTGAAAATGGTTCTATTCTCATAAGTTCATACAGCACTGACTGTAGTACCAGCAGATTGTGGCTCCTTCGTACATATTCTCTGAGTGACGTTTTACTTGTTATGGAGGAAGGACTCCGTAAATCGAGCTCATTTCTGAGTCACTGCTACCACAGGGGGGAGCACTTTAATCCCTTGCCAAAAAAAAGTTGCTTAACTGCACTCTAGAAATGCTTTAACGCAAGGATAATATCACGTCTGCAATGACAAACGTGCTCAAAAGCATTACTTTTATTAAGTCAGAGGGGGAAGAACATTTTAAATAAAAAGCAATGTCGGCGTCCAGAAGGTACCGTGGACCAGCGCCCCCCCCTTCCCATGATAAAGTTTGGCGTTATTATATTGTCTCATTTTAATGCTTTACGTTTTACTGCCTGTAACGCGTGGTGGTTTCAGTCAGGCAGTGCGTTACACCAGGTGCCGATACTGCAGCAAGAGAGGAACGGTATTTTCTTGAATTTCCGTACCGCAGAGGGACGTCCATCTGCGGTATGGGAAATCAAGAAAATGCCACTGCTCTCATGCTCGGTTGCAGTGCTACTGATAACATGCTGCTACAGGTGTCACTGTCTGCAGTTTGGGGATTGATAAGTTGCTGTAGATGGACAATGGTTTATCTGCCTAAGTAAGGCATGTTTTGTTTGGTTTTGGGTCGGTGGAGCATGATGGCCTGCCTGCTTTTTTGGGCTATCTTGGTGAGCAGGGAAAATGGTGGAATCGTTTTCTTAATGTTCGGGGTGCCCAAGGATTTATTTAGAAATGGGGCACCCTGAGTGGGCTGTTTTTTTAAAGCAAGCTGTATTGGAAAATAAATGAATGTCTCATCAGACGTTTCAACCAATGAGATTCATTTATTTTCCGATCCCATTTTCTAAATGCCTCTTTAACACACCCAATTCCATGGAACATGCTGTCACAACTGGAATCTGGGAAACAAACAGACCTTGGGAAAATAGCCAAATACAGAACGATGTACAATAGAACCTAGCACTTAGGGCTGCATGGGCTATCCCAGCTATCAGCCACAGGAAAAATGTAGTGCCAACAGAGCATTTATACTGAGCCAGGGACATCAATAACTACTGAGCTTTGTTTATATTAAAGGGAGCAAACAGGGTGCACACTGGAACATTTTAAATAGAAAAAACAGAGGTCCAAACTGGTTTTCCAAGGCAGGGGGCCACAGTAATGAGGCTGGCAGTATAGCCTAGAGGTTAGAGTAACAAGCTGTGAATGAGCCTGGTGCATCTAGCAGACAGACCCACGTTTGATTCCCACAGCCTCCACTTGCATACCGTTTGACTTTGAGCAAGTCACTTAGCCTCCCTAGTGCTCCCGGGTCACCCGTAAAAACAGGCATCTGTGCCTAATGGGCCCTACCCAGTTACCAAAGAATAAAATAAAATAATGGGCCCCCTTTGCAGAGCTCAATTACAGGTGGCACATCTTGGGAGAAATCTAGATGGCTCGTACCTGGGCTCTAATACAGGAATCCTATACTATGGGGAGTGAATAAGCTACTGTCAAGGCCTAATTAAACATGATGCTGGACAGGAGGGGGGAAGAGTTACAGGTTATTGCAGTCATTTAACCATTTGAGACTCCTCCAGCATTGCATAAGAGTCAAAGTGCCTCGGGGAGTCATATGTCAAATGCTGGGGTTAAAACAGATACTGCACATTCCCCCACTGCCTGAGACCCCCTCACTCGCTTAACCCATGAAATCTTGAAAGTTCGGAGAGGGGAGGACAGCCCCTTCCCCCAGCCGATCCCTCATCCTTCCCATGGAGCCCCCGGGATGAAAAAAGTCTGGGTAGAGGGTAGAACAAGGGTGAAGGAGTGAGTCCACATCTGCCTCCCCTCTGCAAAGGGCCCCGTGGAACCAGCCCTCCTCAAAACTGGCTTACAGGATTCAAAAAAGCTCCAGATCCTCAGTTTGTTGTCCGACAAACTCACATTCTGGCTTAGGCCCTGTGAACAGGGCTCGGATAACAGGATACAAAGCATAGGCGGACAACCAATCTTTAGTGCATAAAAAGCGCCTTTCTGACACTTATTTTATTTTCTTCTTTCAAATGCTTTTTCACAGAAAATAAAAGTCTGTTATTAGTTCATACATTTACACAGGATAATCCAAAGGCAGTTTTCTCAGAAAGTCCAACATTATGCCCAGCAATGGCACTCTTTCCTTCAATCTCCTTCACACAGTTAAGTGCACTTTCTCAAGACCTTGTACCTCTCTTGGTCAGTTCAAGACTGATTCCCTTCTCTTATTTCCTCCACATCTTATCTAAATAAGCTACCCTAGTGGTAGGCTTTTATAGCATGTCTCCTGATGACCTCACAGCATAGGGATCCACCCACTTAGGTTAATTAACCAAGTACATAAGTTTATCAGGCCGATATCCCAGCCTATACAGAAATAAAGTAAGGGATATTTCTAAGCCTGTAAAAAGAAATTACTTTCCTGACACATCTCTTAAAGATCTCGGTCCTGAGCAGTTTTATTTATTTCAATAACGACTCTCATTAGTCGTAACTCCTCCCACTGATCAGCTTACTCTGTGAACCAGTTCGATATTTATACAGATCACTAGGGGCCGCAGTCCTCCTGTAGGACTTTTCATTTGTTCAGGAGCTCTCCTAGGAACAGGTCAGTCCAAAGTAAAAAATGTTTGCCATCTTTATACATGCATTTTACACACTACAAAACCCTAAACTTTATTCCTCTACGGATTTCTATCTATAAGAGGGGGTACACTTTCAAGACACATACCATTCCTAAAGCTGTTTTCCTTTAAGTGCGCTATTCTGTGTCCTAGTTTCTCTTTTTTCTTCCCCATAACACTTAACTTTCCTTTATCTTACTTCTTATGCTGTCAGCCCGCTACCATGTTATTTTATCCTTCCTAGTTAGTTCTAGAGCTCTTTTATGTTCATGGAGCACTTTCTCCTATGATTGCAACTACTCACAGTTGGCAAACGTTCCATTTGGGCCTACTTCAGTCCTTTTATGGCCGCTTTACTCATTTATCTGGGCAACCTATTCACCATATCTCTAGGACTACTAAAACACTTAAATCAATTTATTTATGGGACATTACGAGGCTTCTATTCTCATGCCCGTAGTGTCCCACTAGTCAACAATTGCTTCTTAGCTGACGCACCATGCGGCAGTCTGATATGCATCAGCACATGCCTTTTTTCTCTGCAGCCACTCCTCTTATTTACTGCATTCATTCTAGCGCTCACTCGCGTTTGCGACTGGGAGCTTTGTTCAGTGAACATGTGCTGCTTTCCCATCTCAATTCTCTCTCATTTCCCCATGGCTATCCTAATTATTTAGAGGGGCACCATGAATCCTTTATGCGTAAGGACACCCTAGTCCTTTTGCTTCACTTTCATGTGCTCACTGCTGGGGGTGAGCTTTCAGCTAAACAAACCACTGTTACCATGCCAGCACATGAGAGAGAGTCTAAAAAGTGAACACACTCCTACTTTAAAATCATTTTGCTCTCTTTTCTTCTCTTAAACACATTTCTATTTTGTGGCACCAGTACTCATATACTATCTAGCGCAACCTGCATTTTCTTTATTTGTACTCCAACTTGGGTCCTTATTTCATACAGCGCTACAGGCACTGTTAATCAAAAATCTGGGGCATATTATGCCTTCTATCCTGACATATTTTTGAAATAGCTGTCCCTTTCTAGCTATCTGATTTCTTCTTGGGGGGGGGAGGGAGTGTAGAAACTTAAGGGCACTTATCCCTGACAAGGGTCACCCTGTCACAGGCCCTAGCAGTGTTGACATGGGTAGTGCTGCAGAGTTTGATGCAATTGACCCATCTCTTTAGTCTTCTGGCTAGGGTGTCTGGCTTCGCTTGGGTTGTAGTCCTATATAAGAAGAGACTCTGGGCCAGACAAGTGATTCCATGCCATTGAGGTAGAAAACATACTACCCTTCAAGAAACTTTGATTCACCCCTCAGGAATCCTGTGAAGACCCATCATTCCCACACCAAGGAAGTGAAGGCCATCATCACAACTCTGGCCTGTCGGAGTAAGGCCCTCCCAAACTGGAAGTATAACAAGAGTGTGGAGGTGTCCCAGGGCCAACAGAGAGGGGAACAGCAGAATCTCTTACCAACTACCCTTAGAATTATGCTGCCAAGGTAGTCCAAGGTAAGTCTAAACCATCACTTTGTAACATTATGATGAGTAACTCTGTATCGCCAGAACTAAGAGTTAATTAAGAGGTTTCCTGAAACCAAAGTCTGCCGTATGGTCCTTTGATTCTCAGCCTGCACTGCTGCTACCTCTGTGACCCTGTCTCCAAGGCTGCGAAGTGCCCAAAGATGGCTGAGGGATAGTAATACCTCTATGCTACATGTCTGTTTTGGCTTCTACAGCAGAGTGGTAAAGAATTCATTGTGGACACAGACCGGCTGCAAAAGGAGTCTGGAACTTGATTTGTGAAAGGTGGAGAGCTTTCAAGCAAAGGCCATATTTCATCCCTTTTGTCTGCACTGTTGGAGCCTAATCTTGATCAAAGTAAAGTCTGGTGTTTTGCTATTGCACAATTTTACATTGCCATGCCTTACAAAGTATTTATTTTTTCACTCTATAGTTCAAAAACTGCATCATCACTGATTGCAGTCTCTCTTCCAGGGTGAGCCTGGAGCCAAGAGCTTGGGGTATGTGCTCAATATCAAATCGAAAGTCTGCTAGATACCCCAATGTGTCTCTCATTAACTGCTTGATAAAAGTGGCCCTTAACATCCTCAGAAAGGCCATAAATTCTGAGACTGTTCCAGTGTAGTCTCCTCTCCAAATTTCCACATTTATTTTCTAGCTATACCTGGCAATGGTGGAGATGGAGGGTGAGTCGGCTCAGTTGTTCAGAACAGACTGACAAGTCTGAGAAAGCCCCATCATTTTCTTGTGTTTCAACTGAATCGCATCCATATCTGTGCACAGAAACCAAAAAGTGCCCCTAATCTCCTGTCTGAACACCCTAGGTTCTTCCATGAGCTGTGCGTTTGTGATCGGGGCTGACTGTGAATGGACACCTGAGGCTGGAGATGATGCAGAGCTTTTGGTCAGGGAGTTGGATAGTTTGCTTAGGCTGCAATGGTCTGTGGGCTGAAACTGAGGCTGTGCTGCCCTGATTTTATTTCTCTTCCCTTCCATAAGTGTCCTCCGCCTACCCTAGTACAAACTGGTGAGTACGTTCAATGGGTAACAATGGATGGGAGACAGTTTGGTTAGACTGAGATGTGCAGCTCAATCTGCAGGATATCACCAGAAGTCCGGAAACATGCTATTCATTATAAACTTTGTGGTGTACTAGTATTACAATGAAATGCAATTTTCATCAACAGATAGTAGCAATTTACATCAGGTAAAAAATACTGAAAAGATGACTCAGATGACCGGACCAGTGGCATGATGGTGGCACTGCTTTTTTGATGCTACCTGGGAGAGCAGGATTCACTTGATTGCCCTGGAAACCCATGCTGCGGTCAGAGTGCATCATGGAGTTGAGGTGTGCAGCTCCTGGAGATGGAGGGCATAGGTCTCCTATCATTCAGATATACCCTGCTGGCCAGTCACAGAGGCACATTTGTACTGGCGGTGAAGAAAGCTGCTTGCCTGCTCTCCCAGCTGGAGAAATGATGTGGCAATGAAGTCTCTAATTGTTAAGGCAGGGAACCAGGGGAAGCAAAAAGGGGAATGGAGGGAGGGAATTTTACAGATAAGCAGGTATAGAATAATCTAAGGGCAGCCATACATAACCATCCTATGTTTCCATCAAGGGGTTAAGATAACATTATGCGGACCTCGAGAGTGAAGCTCGGAAGATCCATGCTGTTATCTTAACCCTGAAATGGAAGCACAAGGTGAGGTTTATAAGGCTGACCATATTTTATTTTTTATAGCATATGATTTTAAGTTTTTGTAATAAAGAAAAGTGAAGAAGTTGTGTGTTGCTATATCAGTTTACCTTAATTTGTAAGTTTCAATTTGCGATAATTTATAAGTTGCAATTTGATTATATTAAGAGGATACATGATGGGCATGAGTGAGATATGGAAAATATTTTCATTCCTTTAGAGTGACCTCTGGATATTCACAAGTGGCAAAGCCATGAGTGAGTATCCAGAGGCCATTGTGCAGGAGTGAAAATATTTTCCATATTACATGAGTGCACATCATGTATCCGTTTTATACAGTAGGGGCATGATAACTGTTGAAAACTCTGGTTATCACACTCTGGTGATGTCAGCAGAGTGTGATATCTCATGGTGGTGGTTTTATGCCGAAATAAACAATGGCATATCATCTCACCCCTATTGTATAAATCTTTATATGAACTTTTCACGACCGGATATATCTTTTTTTATCTTATGTCTGTTTTTTCCCTCCTGCAGCCACTGACCTGATACGATCCAGCCACCGCTCCACTTCCCCCGGGTGACCCCGGAGGCACATCCACACACCAGCTTGTATATGCAGCTGTACCTTAGAGCGTGACCTCCCCTAATCCCTGTGCCAGGCCAGGAACCAATACCGGCATGCGTCTAGGCGCAATGGACCCCACTGGGCAAGGAAGCTGTGGCTATCAAGCTTCTGCAGTCAATACTGCCATTTTCCTCCATTAGATTTTCCCCTGGAGTGTAGACATGCAATGACATGTAGGCACAATGTGCCAACATCTGCTGCACTCCACCCCTGATTGCACCAACTCTGACAGTGTCCCCTGGTCATCACCAGGGGCTGCTGCACAGCGGCGAAGGCTTACAACCCTCCCCTTAATAGGAGAGCAGTCCTCCAGAGGGGCTTGATCCTATCCCTCCCCTGCCGATCACTGACAACCCGGGCTCATGTCCGAACCTGGGTCGCCAGCGAGGTGTGGCATCCAGCGCTTCAACCCTCAGCACCACTGGGCTGACCCCGGATATATCTTTTAATAAAACTGCCAGTAAAATTTTTAGTTTAGGTTGTTTTTTACAGAGCCTTACTGAGTGAAGCATTTCTGTGGAACATGAAAAGGAGAGATATGGGTGCACTTGATTACAATATATGGTTGGCCTTTGTTCGTATAACAATCAGCCTGCTCAAAAACCTTGTTGTGCACATTCCAAGATGCTGTTGTGCACATTCTAAGCAGTTGTTCAGCACAGTTCAAAGGCCATACAATGTTTAAATTCCTCATTCACCCAGCACCTAGATGATTACTAACTACCCAGTGCCCAAATTTGTACCTTTTAACTTGTACAAATCTATACGTTTTATTTTGATCATAAAACGTAACAAAGAAATGGCAAGTTTTTTGCTTGTTTTTTTTTAATTTTATTTGTGAATTCTGTGTACAAAACCATATACTATATAAAATAAAATATGGGCAACCAAACACGACAAGGCTGTGTTTCCATCTTGGGGCTGAGATGACAGCATGGACCTCTCAAGCTTTGATCTCGAGGTCCATTTGTTGTCATCTCAACCCCTTGATGGAAACACAACCTTGTTGGGTATGGTTGCCCATATGTTATTCTCTATATGGAATGTGCACAACTTAGAAGATGCACAGCAACATTTCTGAAGGGGCTGCTTTTTATACATAATAATCCCTAACTATATGTTATAAATAAATACAATCTGTTAAGAGCAAACATTGCCACAAAAGACTGTGAGTGAATCAACGACTTACTAACTGCTTGGTGTTAATATGAGCTTAGGAAAGGTGCCAGCATTGGGTAGATACTTTCAAAGTATGGCAGCAAAAAAACAGAAGAAATCTGCCAGCAGGTATATGACAGATAGGGATATAGCAGTATCAGTGGCTCAGCAGGTTGCACACTTGCTGCTGAGGCTGGAATATTGGAAGGTTGTGGGTTCTAGCCCCGCATCAGAAACTTGGGATAAACCCAATAATGACACTGTAGTGCAGTATGAGGGAGGTGCTGCAGTCCTGAGATGCCATCTTTTGGATGAAATGTTAAACTGAGGTCCCATCTGCCTGTTCTGGTGGTTGTTCAGGAGAATGTTAAAGATCCCATGGCACTTTCTGAAAACAGTAGGGGAGTTTTTATTGTAATAATAAACATAAAATACAACACAACATAGAAGGAATTTGCATCGCACAACAAAAATGTAAATCATCATTCAAAAGTTGTCAATACTCCAATAAACATCAAGAGGAAGAGGGAGAAAAAAAGGAAGGAAAAAATAGACACAAATTAATTCCTAAAATGATCTATTCTTATTCATAACTCATTTAAATTTTATAAAATGAATAAATCCCTTCCATCATTTCTTGATTTTATTTGAATTAAATAACTGTGTTTCTTGTAAATATTTTTGACAATTCTCTTGACACTAATATACTGTAACACTCATAAGTCATTTTCCTTTGATAAAGCACCCACTGGCATCTCGCCTGCCATAGGTAATACCTCACACAACTAAAAAAAATGGATAATGTGCTTTTATGATATTGTGCTAAACTAGGGGGATAAATACCCTAAACTAAAATTTCATATGTGATAGTAGTGAACCATTTAAATTTCCATATTCTTGCTAAGTATACCCATAACCCTTTTGTATAAAAGCAATGCAGGAAAAAAATGCTCCATTGTTTCTTCTGCATTTATACAGTCTAAGTAAGGACAATTTCTCTCTTCTTTTGCTTTGTACTTCGCATTGCCCCGTACATTTAGGCGTCCATACATTATGAGCCATTGCGTTTCCCACTGGTAAGGAGGTAGTCTGGTGTTATTGAGTTGTGCTATTACTATGGGATTTTGAGCTGATGGGCAGTTCTCAAAACAAGGATCCTGTGGATGGATGTTACCCATAATTAATCCGTACATGGCCTGTGTGTTATTATTTTGTATCATGTTTTTAGTAATCTGCCATCTGTATAATTTTTGTGCAGCTGGTTTAAAATATGTGGGGATGTGTATATGAGGACTTATTTTAGGAGCTACCTTATGCCAAGCTTTAAAGTATTTACCTAGAGCCCTGTCAACCCACACCTTCTCAATGCTCACTAGTTGAGACAAACCGCATTTAATGGTATTCATAAAAAATCGAGTGTTAAGAAATACTATTGGGACTATCATCCTGAGGCCCTCAGATTTTTTATCTAAATAAGTGTAACATCTCTTGACTGGATTTAATCGATTTCCCCATAACATTTGAAAAAAAATACTGTATATCCTAGTCTCCAACTGAAGTGGTAGAGAGAATATCATTGCAATGTATTGTAAACAAGGTATAATGTATTGTTTTATGATGTATATACGTTTGAGCTTAGAAAATGTCCATTGTTTCTATCTGTTAACTTTTTTCTCTACTTTCTCTATCGCTATTTCACAGTTTTCTACTGGAAGATTTTGAGGACCAAATAGAAGTCCCAAAATGTTCAGTGTGTCTCGTGAAATAAAAATATTATCCTGCAAAACTTCCAATGGTCCAGTAGCCCCTAAAAATAAACCTCTAGTTTTCTGAAGGTTTAATTTGGCATTTGAGATTGCTGAAAAATTCCCAGATTCAACCAAAAATTCATATATTTGCGTATGATCTGAAAAATATAAATGCAAATCATCAGCATAAGTTTGCAGGTGCTGCTGATGCTGAGATACTTCCCCAATGATTCCAGTCCACCACGGTGAATTAACCAAGGAATGTAATGGGGGTCTAGTGAAAAAATGTATTAGAGGGGACTCAGGGGGCAACCTTGTCAAACTCTTGTTTGTAACTGCAAGCTCTTAGCTGTTTTACCTTTCAAGAAGGGATAGATTACATTGGACTGATAAAGTAATTTAATGAGTTTAAGTATTGTATAGGAACACCAAAGCTTTCTAATACTAAAAAAATGTAAGGGAGATGAACTCTATCAAAGGCTTTTTCAAAGACCGCAGCAATAATGCATCCAGTTTTGCCTGTTAGAGATAAATGTTCTATAACATCTTGTATAATCATTAGTGCTGATTGAATTCTTCTGTCTGGTATACCACAGTACTGATATGGTGATATAACCTGCTTGGTGTACTGTATTAGTCTATTATTTAATACTTTGGTAAAGATTTTATAATCAGAGTTCAAAAGGGTGATAGGCAAGGCCACTGATTTACAATGATTAAAATAATGAAATTCCGTTTTCAAGACCTCAGATTCCGGAATTGCACTGGTGATTGTTACTCTAATTTCCGGATTTTACCGGGATTCTGCTATCATTCTTTTAGTATGTGCATAAGTAATCAGAATTAAAGAAGGCTTAATATACAGAGCATTAAATAGAGCAAATTGAAAATAGTACAGGAAGTAATTAAAAGAAAAACACAAGTTTTGTAGATCTACTGATCTGATATAAAATGCCAGATTCCATGAAATCTTTGCTTTTACCGGTCTTCAGGCAGCCCTAATTCCGGAATTTTACCGGATTTTGCGGTAAAAACCGAAAAACAGTGGCCTTGGTGATAGGCCTCCAATTCTTTATATTATGTCTCTCTCCAGATTTGAACAAATGTATCAGTAATCCATCAGTAAAGGAAGGAATCATTGAATTGTTATCCATAAAAGACTGAAATAACAATTTTAGACATTCTGCTAATTCCTTCTGAAAACATTTATAAAACTGGTTAGGAAGTCCATCCAACCCTGGTGCAATGTTAAGTTTCAATCGTTGAATGACCTTATTAATTTCTGTACTAGAAACAGGCCCTAATAATTTTGAGGCCTCATATGATAAGGAAGGTAAATTAATAGTATTTAGATAGTAAAATATTTCTGACTGTAAAATAGGAAAATGTGGCTCCAATGACTGATAATGTTCTCTGATCGGATCCCTCATTTGTTCTACTATTTCGGTTCTGGAGCCATCTGAAGTCATCAAAAAGTCCATAGTTGTAGATGATTCTTTTATGTCTTTAAACACCTCAAATGGATCTCCTATGGGGGTTTTCTTTATGCTATTGGAAAGTACAGCTTGCATAGTCATTGCTCTATCATATTGGTACAGTTTCATTTTAGATTTAATACAGTTTATTTGTTCTGTATACTCCTGCATAGATGTATATGAAAGTGTTATGAGTCTTTGTAGTTACTGCCTCAAGGACAGATAATTTAAAAAATTTAAATTCGTTAAAGTCACCCCATATTTTTTAAATCATTTACTAAGATCTGATTTTGTATTCATCCACCATTCACCTAAGTCTGAGTATAAAAAGGATACTGATAAACGAGCTTGCAATATCATTTTGAGACTGATTTTTACTTGGGGAGTATTTAAGACTGAGGTGTTCAATTTCCATCTTATCTGCCTGATAAAATTAAGGATTGAAGGTTGAAAGGAACGGAGCAATAACAAATGGTCTGAAAATTCTATAGGCCTTATTTGAAAGGAACTGATCTGCACTGATGGAGAGACCAACATATAATCTATCATAGTTTGTGTTTTACCTTTCATATAAGTGAAACCGAGTCCATGAGCAAGGTGTGCAGTACAATTAATTAGACCAGCAGTTTTAATTATAGATTCTAACGCATGGGAATCACAATAGATTTTCCTATTATGTTGAGGTGATTTAATCAGACTACAATTAAAATCCCCTCTCCAGAGGACCCGAGTGGACGTAACCAAGTATGGTTTCACTGCTTTCATGTAATTGACTCTATCTGCTTTGGATTGAAGATTATAAATGTTAATGAATCTGTAGCACATATTATTCCATTTCCCATCCAAAATTAGGATTCTGCCTGGTATGAGGTTGATTAATTTTTGAAGGGAAAAATCAGAAGAGTTAAATAGAATACCAATCCCATCTGCACTATCTGCACCAAATGACCAATAGAAAGGACCCCAAGGCCAATCCCTCTTAAAGGTAAACAGTTGTTCTTTAGAATACATCCATGTCTCCTGTAAAAAAATGACTGAAATGCTTTCTTCGTGAATATATTGAAATAGTACTTGTCTTTTAGTGGTATTTAATAAACTATGTGCGTTAAGTGATCCCCATGTTATTTGCACTATTTGTCCCTTTGTTTGGTGTTATTCTCTATTTTTTCTGTTTTTTCTTTTTTTAACCTTTATAGCTCTCTATTGACTGTGAGACAGTGGACACATTAGATGTCTGGGAGTCAGAATCTCCAAGCTCCATTTCTGTATCACCCCATGGGGTAAATAAAGCTGCATAGGAATTACTAGATTCGAAAGAAATGGGAGGGGGAGGTGATTTTGGTTGCAGGTTCCTAGAGGATCTCCTGCGAGGCAATGGTGAGGGGGGAGCAGTAACCACCAAGTCCTTATCAGGAGCGACTGGGTCTACATAACAAACTGGAGCTAAATCTAGAAGTTCAGGAGGCACCGTCTGAGTCCTAACTTCCTCATGAGGTTTTGTTTCAGAGGCCTGAGCCTCAATTTCCAAATGACCAGAAGGAGGGGGCCTAGAAGGGGAAACAGTCTGAAAGGACTCCTTTTCCATCTCTGGTGGGGGAGAGGGGGGCACATCATCCTGTGCCTGCTGAATCAAAAGATCAGGGCTGATACAGGTTGCTTTATTTTTTGCAGCCCAAGGACATTCATTAAAAACGTGGCCATATTCCTCACATAAATCACATTTAGTGTGACTGGCACATTGTATTGTGACATGTCTGATTTCACCATAATTATCACATCGAGGCTGGTCACATATGCTTGAAAGGTGAGTCCTTGATCCGCACTTGTAACAAGCCCTAGGCTGGCCCCCATAAAAGCAGACACCTCTATCCCTACCTAACAAGAAGGAATTAGGTACATGTTCAATGCCTGATTCTGATTGTCGTAGTTTAACTTTATATTTCCATCCACCTGTCCAAAATTGTTCTGCATCCAAAATAGGTTCAGGAGCACTCAGAACTTCGCACTTCTGTGATAACCAGAATGTGATATCTTCCACATGGACCCCCTCGTTCCTAAACATTATGGTCACAAATTTTATCAGGGGTTTTGTCAGGGGAATGACCAGAAAGTGGGGTCCATCTGGCAGAAAACTTCACCTGCCCATACTTTTCCCAAAAAAGGACTACTGCATAAGGTGTTCTGAAACTAACATCAAAATTGTCCTCTCCAGATATGTTTATAAATGCGAACACATCTTTAGGTGAAAACTGTAGAGAGTCCTTTAGCAAAATCTTCCCTACGTAATACCTGTCCGGCCTGTTCTCCAGGCCTTCTTTGTAGCAGATACAAACTGCCTTCCTCCTGGGAGCTGCATCCTGTTTTACTTTCAAAAATAGTTCGGACATTAAGGGCTTCTGTTTTGATGGCCCAATGTTGTTAGAGTCTGATGGATTATCCTGTGGTTTTAAACCAATTTCAACCTTAGGAGCAGTATTTAATGAGATCTGTACTTCTGAGGGTAGCTTAGAGGGGTTAGGCCTATTATTCTCTGATTTATCCCCCTTTAGTGAGTCCCCTTTGTTAATGCTGGAATCAGAACCCAGTTTCCATACAGGGGGATTTTGTGATAAATTTAAGTCTGTGTCCCAAACGGGGTCAGGAATCCAGATGCCTGAAGGGACTTGCTTCCATCCTGCACCTGCTAGGGCCTTCTCCGGTGACCAGGGCCCATAAGGTAGATTAGGTGCATTAACTTGCGGCACTGAATCTTTCACAGGAAGTGTACCTTTTGTGAAATGATTAATCGTATCTTGTTGGTTGGGCTTCAAGTTTGAAAAGAAAAATTCAGTGGCACCACTTTGAGATGTAATTTTTGGCTGGTAAATAATTGCAGGAGGGAAAACAACTTCATCAACAGCTGGTTTTTTGAATACAAAACCAGCCATCTTGCTCAGCGGAGCACTTAGTTCCAAGGCAAAATCAGCTGATTGTGAAGCCGCATTTTTTCCTTGCTGAACAATAGCACATACAGAGTCTGTAGAAACATTTCCCTTATCCAGTGTGATGTCAGGCTTTTGGCACTCGTTAGCTGCAACGAATCTACTGCCAGCCTGTAAGTTAACATTTTCTGGTTTGACAGGGGATACGGTGTAAGCTTGTGATGACTCACTGAGCCCCGTCGAGGCCTTTGAAGTAGTTGCATCAGCTGCCACGCTGACAGGCTTGTTTGCGCTGATGACAGGGGAGGCATCTGTGCTCTGCAGTACTTGTGTAGGCTCGGCTTCTATCGGTTGTTTTGAAAATAGATGCTCGTCCTTTTCTCTAGGTGCCATAGCAACATTATTACTTTGCAGGTCAATGCTCATCTCAGCAGTATCGTGAAGATCTTTAATTTCCTCTGTAGAGATAGGTGCTTCCTGAAATTCGTCCTCTGACTCGACTTCTGAACTATTAACTAGATTAGCCTCCGATTTTAATGCAGTGGGAGACGAGGCCAACGCTCTCACTTTGCAGATGTCTACACCCTCCAGCGTTCCGCTCTGAGTGGCCATCTTTGCAGACAGACAGCCTGTCCCGCTACTGTCATAGTAGGGGAATTTCTCCGGTGTCCTAGCCAAATTTCCCCCACTCACTGAAAAATTCCACCAACAGCTTAATTTGGTTCAGTTTCACTTGGTTTCCATCTGTATCTCTTCCCCCTGGGACAAGACTGAAAATAGGCAGAAAATAAACAAGCATTTGTCAATGCTGAATGTTTGCTTGCTGGTATTAGCATTGGAAATGCAGGAGTTAGAGAGATGCAGAACAGGAATGGCAGTGAAGTACTGAACTTCACGCCAACCCCACCTCCACCCTGCAGAGACGGACAGGCATTAGGGTATGCGTTTGGGTCATCGCCCATAACATTTGTGCCATTTCACTTCACCCTATCCTGCAGACACTGACATGTGTTGAGGTGTGCCTTGGGGTGTTCGGCTTTACAGTCACCCCATCCCTTGACAACATACGCTGAAATGGATGCAGTATAGGAGAATGGGGTGAACTCTGGGGCCGAAGAGTCCAAAGCACACCTCGATGCCTGTCACTGGATGCAGAGTGGTGAGGTGGGGGTGGAATGGCATGAGCATTATAGTCAGCAATCCAAAGGCACATCCCTGATGCCTGTCAGTCTGTACAGGGTGGGACGTTATGGTTAGAAACCCTAATGGCCCAGGTGTTTGTTGGTATTTGCACTACAGATTTTCAACATGGCCTTTTTGTGACCCCCACCTCATGAAAGCATTTGGGACCTCTTCTTATGAAAAGTGGCACTGTGATTTTGTTAATGTGTCCTGAACTTTGAGTTCCCACAGCGACCATGCCATTCTGCGCCAGATGTACGAAAACAGATCAGGCAGGATGTGAAGAATGACAGCTGTACCATTCATAGGGAGGTGTGAAGAGATGGCAATGTTGAAAATCTGTAGTGAAAATATTAAAAATACTTGAACTTCCGGGCTTACGTAACACAGTCGTTTAGATGAATTTGTTCACCAAATTTTCAAGACAGGCATTTTGTGACCTCTGCTCATGAACACTGTCACTATGATTTTCCTAATCTGTCCTGAACATTGATTTCCCACAGTGACCATGCTATTCTGTGCCACATGTGTAAATGCATATTTTGGGCAGGATATGAAAAATGACAGCTGTGCTGTTCATAAGGAGGTGTGAAAAAATGCCAATGTTGAAAATCTGGAATGAAAATATTACAAATGTGCGTAATTACGAGGGTGCATGGAAAATGCACAATGTATACTTTTAACACAGTCATTTCATGCACTTTTGTTACTAAATTTTCAACATAGGCATTTTAGCATCTCTACTCACGAACAGTGTCACTATGATTTTTTCTTAATCTGTCCCGAACACTGATTTCCCACAGCGACTGTGCTATTGTGTGCTGGAAAACACATTTTGGCCAGGATGTGAAAAATGACAGCTGTACTATTCAAAAGGAGGAGTGAAAAATGGCAGTGTTGAAAATCTGTAGTGAAAATATTGCAAATTTGCGAAGTTACGAGCGAGCGTGGCAACTGTGCAATGCACGCTCGTAAAACAGTCATTTTTGATTTTTACACCAAATTTGCAACATAGGCATTTTGAGAGCCCACCTCATGAACAGTGGCACTGTCGTTTTGTTAATTGGTCCTGAAAGGTGATTCTATGCAGTGACCACAAAATCACTTTTCGGGACTGAATAATGCCATGATAGTGACTGCATTCATGAGGAGGGGTCCCAATAACCCCATGTTGAAAATTTGGTGCCAAAATTCCCCAAAATGCCTGAAATATGCACCAAAGTTGAAATAAAACATGTACGCTGTTATACAGCTTACCAGCATTTATTCAGTTTGCGGGCGGCTTTGAAGAGTGCAGACGTGTTCCCGGTCCACCGAAGATCATCGCACCAGACTCCGGAGGTAAGTATGGGGTGAGGGGTGTGTGTGGGGAAGTAGAGCACGTAGAGGGTGGGTGCGGGTTGGGGGAGGCACCAGGGACTCGGGACTGTTTTCTTGTTTTACAGGTAAAAAAAAAAACACAGACATCAGGGTCAGTTTTCTTTTTACAGGTGTTTTGGCACACTGGGGTGGGGTCCCAGTGTGCCACCAGCATTTGCGGGGAGGGGGACCGCAGATAACAGGGTCCCCTCATCAGCACAGAAATGGATGGGGGGTGCATGATGATAAGGGGGATTGGGCACCCCCTCAGCACAGTCAAAACATGACTGTGGGCCATTATGCTGATGGGGATTGGGCTCCCCCGTTGGCAAATTGAACTGAGAAGGGGGACTGAAGCTGACAGGGACTGGGCTCCCTGTCAGCAAAGAAAGACTGTTTTGGGGGTGCATGATGCTGAGGGTATTGGGCACCCCTTTGGCACACAACAAATGGGGGGCATTATGCTGACGGGTAGTGGGCTCCCCCATCAGCAAATGAACTGGGTCGGGGCATGCCGATAGGGGGATTGGGCACCCCCGTCGGCTTTCATTGGGCCATGAGACAGTGACAAGCTGTTGCCATGTTTACAAAAATGTTATGCTAGGCAATGTACCACCCTGCAATGATGAGTTGCTCCCTCATTGCGGTGGAATGGCTGATGCTGCAATGACAAGGCGGCCTCTCATTGCAGCAGCCAAATCGTTTCAAGTTGGTGGCACATCGCAGAACCAGTGTCATCAGGACACTGGGTCTGCATTGGATGAACAGTGCCAAGCCCAAAAATGCAGTGCCAGCATTGGCTGCCACAGTGCCGCAACTTCACAACCCGCTTCTCTCCCATGCTGCCGCATAATGTTTCTTGCGCATGCACGCAAGCAAACATAAAAATGCAACACTTCACTGTTCTGAGATTCTGTTTTGGGGTGATGAAAGTAATTGGTCTGTGGGGGTACAGATAACCACAAACAACTTTACATGACGTAGTAACACCGTAATGTGGTGATGGAAGGGACACAAGTGCCCTCTAGTTCACCTGTCCAGTCACATGGCAGTGACTATACTAAATTTGAGTAGTTGATATATGAACACTGACGTACATCTGAGAGACTATTTTGGATGACATACGTGATATGTGTGTGAGTGTGTGTGTGTGTGTGAGGGGGTGGCGTGGCAGAATATAAGCTGTCCACTGTTTTTTTGGTTTTTTTATGTCTGACATATTATGTTTCGATTTTTATGTCAGTCGCCTGTCAAGATCATAGTGAGAAAGAAGCTAATCACAATGACAGCCCCATTCACAGCTGTGTTGGATATCTCTACACACAGGTTTGAAACGGATGCTTTCTAATGTTGTACTGCTGGTGAGGGTTTTAAATAAACTGAATCAGTCTGTTCATGCATTGAGGTAGCCTAATCTGTCTATCTAAATATTATTGTATGTACATTTTGAATTTTTGTTGTCTGTTGTGGTTGTAAAAGGGCTTGTCCCAGTTCACTTACTGGTAAAAAAACATGAAATAAATGAAGAAATACACTCTGAAATGGGGCTTACAAGAAACAAAGTCTGAACAATGAAGCAGTGGTGTATGCCAATTCAGCTAAGGCTCCATTACAGTTCTTACGTATACACCGACGGAGAAGCTTGCTTTCTCACTGTATTATGCGCTTGTCTGCTGTTTTGTTTGCACAGCGTGATCTGCCCATTGTGTATTTTTCTGTGCTCAGCATGCTTTTTGTTTTGTATTCTGCACAGGCTGCTCTAGACTCTGCTCTGGACATGGTTTGATGTTTTCTGCAGAGAATGTAAAATTACTGTACATCATAACTGTGTTTTTTTGTACCTGCTTCCCCCTTTTGTACCCCCCCCAAGTCAGACCTGGAAATGAGCTATGACTCAGTATGCCTTTCCCAGTTACAAATGTTTAAATAAACAAATATATGTATATATATATATACACACTTGTTCAGCACTGGCGATTACATAATTTGACTTAATAAGTTCAATTATTAGGCATTTAATCAAAGATCACAGACATTCATTTATTTCCAAGGTTTTACCAGGAAAGGCATGCTTAGCTGGTAACAGCTTGTTTCTAGACACGTCTTGGGGGGAAGTAGGAAGAAACTGCACAGAAATGTATCCTGTGTCATAGGCGACTGCGATTGGGCGCCTACAGAAATGGCGACTCAGTCGTGGCACATGTTTTCGGAGCTACCCACCAGGGAGGTCGACCGGATGAGGAGTCCGCACATGTAGCAACAAGATGTCACTACATGTATACACATGCGGGGAGTGAGCATGCTCAACAAGGGGCGGGAAGGGAGGGACGGATTGTGAGGGGTGGTGCCACAGTGAGCTGCTTAGCTGGCCCCATGCTGTGGTGGGTGGATTCAGGGCTGGGGTTCAGAAGGTACTGGGTTCGAGTCCGGGCACAGGTACATTTTGTTGTGGCCAGCCTGAATTTCTTTTGTTTCTGGTTTTGCACTGCCCTGACATGCACCCCCCTGAAGTTGAGAATCCTTCAATGGGGGGGGGGGGACAGTCCCCTGCATAAACCGGTAAATTCAAAGTCCCTGGCACCTTTTTGCTGTGCGCCGGGGTGTACATTGCTGAAATTTATTTTCAGTGATGTACAGTCGCCCTAACAGCGATCATCTTTCGGCAGTCGCCGTTATCACATAAATCCATGCAGAAAGCATTAATACATCAATACATAAGGTACAATAGTAAAGAGAAACCATAGAGGGGTTTATGAAGGTTCATCATTGAGAGCGAGCTTAGACTTGGAAGAGATTTACACACGGCTAAAATAACAAGGACACTAATGGAAACTTAGGACCCTTAGACTGCATAAGGTTTACATGGATGAAACACAATTAACAATAACTCTTTGTGACCTCAACCCCAGACAGCTGGAAAATGAATCTACTAAAGAAATCAGAACTATCCACATTTTTCAGTGTTTGTATGAGGAGCTGAACCAAAGCTTTGATAAAGCAACGGAAATGCAGAGGTTGTGATCACTACCTTATCAAATTCATTATGTCAAGACTGAAGGATTGATGAAGGAGCCTATCACAGAGTATAGGGAGAAATCCATACTGATCAGGCAGTCCTACAGTCCAATTCAACATTAAACTGTCTATCTCACCAACTAGTTGCTTTAACCTTTCTCAGTGAGTTGTGTAAGTGTTGCTGGATCCAGCACAAAGCCTTGCAAAATTATTGCCTAAGAGTTGTCACGCAGGTTTGCATTGCACTGTGACAGAAATGCAGATGCATTGTAACTGAGTTGCAAAAGCATTGTATAAAAGTTGCTCTTGAGCTCATTAAGTGATGAAAAATGACATAATACGAGTTGTCAGTTGATTTCTAGCTTTAAAACCCATTGCCAGACCAGCACATTGACATGACAGTTAAACTGTACTGTAAATGAGTTAACAATACGAAGGCATCGCTTTAGAAGTCTCACTGTGTTAGAGCTGCCTGATGGTGCTGTGGTGAGCATTCCATTTGTGAATCTGATGCCTGTGTTCAGCTTCATGTCCTGAGCCTGGGGTGGCTGAGGCTGGGAGGGCACACAGCTTGGATATCTCCGGCATCTGGAAGGGAAGGAGGATCCTGCTGGTGCCATCTTTCACTTCTGATCCGGGTCATGTGGGCAGGAATATCGACTAAAGCACATGCACCTGATGCTGACGCAGAGGGGTTGACATCAAGAATGTATTTCCGCACTGTGCCATCAGATACATGGTTGGGCATTGTCCCCAGCCCACCTGGCAAGAAGGGTATATAGTAGCCAAACTTGCTGTTTGTATCTGCAGTAAAATAAGTACCACTGGTGCGGATTGCTAACCCATGTTACAAGTGTTCTGCACCACTCCTGTCAGCTTGCTGCTAAAACATGCACCCTGCACCATATCTCACCAGCATTTACTGACTGCTTCACTCACCACTCTTGCATTTTATTTTGCTCCTTCTGTACCTCCTGTTCCTGCTGTCCCTGTCTCCTGACAATTCCCTCTATCTTACTCCCAATCTTGCTCCACTACTCCCCCCATTCCTCTCCCCACCTGTCATCCCCTCTCACTTTCCTTATTCACCCTGGTCTCCTCTCCATTTCATAGCTCAGTCTTTTTGCTCTCCTGCATTCTTTCCCACCCACCCACCTACCCCACCTCCCTCACATCCCCCCTCCTTCAGAGTACCTGTTCCTAGGCATAGGATCTCACACACTATTGCTCCTTTCAATGCTTCTGCTACTGCTGGTGGGTGATGTGGTGCTAAAGCCTGCCCCCCTTCCCATTCACCAACCTTCCCAAAGAACTGAGTGTTTTATATATAAATATCAGGAGTCTACTCCCTAAGCTCGACCAGCTAAGGCTGTGTCCTATACTTTACAGTCCTGATGTATGGATTGTTACTGAAACATGACTTTCTGCCAAAATCAATGATGTAGAATTCAGACTTTCTGGTTACACAGTTCACAGACAGGACTGTGGGAAGCGTTGTGGTGGAGTTCGATATATATACGTCACAGCCTTAACTGTGATCATGTGCATTGTTCTGCTGTCCCCTCTTCCCATGATCTCCTCCTGTGTAGACTCTGTTTCCCCTACTCTCTTCCTATTTTCATTGGTGATATTTACTGGTACTCCTCCCTTAAACCCAAGCCTGACACCTGTCCTACCTCCCTTTTATCCATCTCCTCCCGTTCAGCTTCAGGTGAGCTCTTAAGTCCTTGGGGATCTAAATATAAATTGGCTCTCCCCATTGGAAAATAATACTGTTCACCAAACAGAGTTCCTCAATCTTACACAGCTCATTACTGAGTCAACCCATCTCAATCCCAACTCCTCAGATCATTCCCTGATTGATTGGGTCCTGCCCTTACACCTCCACTGCATTATTTCTGCTGGAACCCTGTTAGATGCTTTCAGTGACCATCACATGGTTTACTACATCCATATGTTCTGCCGTATTAAAGCCTTACCAAAATTTATCTAGTTCAGGTTGCTCAAGGCTCTTGACCTCCCATCCTTGCTAGATGATCTTCAGGCCACTGACTGGTGAGCACTCACTTTATCCACTGATACAGATATTGTTCTAACCTCTTTCCTGTCCAGTTTCAGTGCAACATGGGACTAACATGCCCTTCTCAGGAGGTCTCATGTCTGTGGATTCCACTTCCCTGGATCTCTGCCAAGGTCATGAACTGGCTCAAAGCTTGTGATTCAGACTTTGGCATTTCGACAAAGCCTCAGATGCTTCCCAGAGTATTTTCTGAGATACAGACAACTACGTAATGCCTACACTAAGCCCAGTAGGGAAGCCAAATCAGTATACTAGTACTTCATCTACAACATGCAGAACAACCTTAAATGCTCTGATAGGTTCTGGAAGGTTATTCACTCCCTGCTCAACCCCCTATGCAGTCTACCTCCCCATCCTGAAACTAGGAAACTCACCTATCTCTGACCCAACTGAGACTGGTAACAATTTAAACAATTTCTTCACTTCCTGTGCCCTCTCTTCTTCTTCCTCCTCCCCTCCATTCTCAGCATCCTGCCTGCCATGTCTCTCCACAAATGCCCTTCATCTCCTTACACTCAACCCCAGCATCTTTTTCCTTCTCCCCAGTCTCCACTGAGATCACAGTTTAAATAGCCACTCAGAGAGGTGCTCAATAAGCAAAATTGCACTAATTCGAAAAGAAACAGCTTAGCCCTCTGTCCCCTCCGATTCAAATAAGTCTTCATGCTGACTCATAGTTCATGTGCAAAATGTTCTTTTTTATTAAGGTGCCACAGCAAACACCAAACAGGCAGACGAAGAATCAAACCCCCTACATTCTGTGCTATAAATGAGTGCTTTATTAATAAAGCTTTGATAACATGCTTGTTTGTAGTGCAAAATGTCAGAGGTTTGATTCTTGGTCTGCCTGTTTGATGTTTACCACAGCACCTTAATTAACAAACTCTGGTCAGAGCTGACACGTCTGTACAGAGCGGTTAGGTGCTCCGCTGAGATGGAGCTCATGGATATTGGAGTGGCGGAGTATAGGGCTTTTCAGAATGGTGGCATATGGTAACAGATTGGAGCACTGCCGGAGGATGCTGGTGAAATGTTTAAATGAAATAAGTAAATAAAAATGCCGGCGTAGTATGGCATTCACAAGATGGTGGCAACGAGAGGACTGCGCATGCATGGCACTTGCATGTAACAATTTAATTTAAATGACTTCTAGCCATCTTTGAGAGACACTGATAGTATGTATAGTAAAATATAGCACAAATGGGCATTTTGACCCATATGGAATGTAATTCTACTAAATCAGTGTTAAACAAGAAAACGATTGGTGTGTGGGGAGTAGCACAGCAAAGCTGTGTGAGAGAAGTCACAATTGTAGACTGAAAGGGCCTTGAGAGCTTAAAAGAAGCATAAGGTAGTGCACAGTTTATATGCATACAATAAAAGGCCTGGAACTCTGTTTAAGAATACCTTTTCTGTTCACAATCAGCTGGTCACAGGAGACCAGTTAATTTATTTTTTCAGGTATCACACCTGGGTTATTTAATTTATAAAACATGCAGTCTGTCTAAAAAAGGGTAAAGAAAGTGGATGGTACTGCTATCAGATTTGAAAATGGTATACAGTATCGTTAACCCTCTGTGTTTTGTGACACTACTGAAACAATCAATCAATGTACTATAGGTATGACGTATGTCTTATCAGTTTGGGATCTTGCATGCAAAATCAGTCCATGGTGAAAAGTTGAACACAGGACTGTGAACATTGTAGTTTATAAGCTCAGCAAACAGAATATGTAATTAATATCACATTAATATGTAGAATATGTAATTGATATCATATTAAACTGGAACTGTTCAAATGACAACAGTCTATAATACATACATGCTAAAAGAGATACAGCTGTAAACTGTTTTCCCTTGGTGGCCATTTTGTATCAGGAGAATCAATGGATGGTTCAGACTTCATATGGAGCTATTGGGTACAATGAGTTAAAAAAAAGAAATAGCTCTAACATAATGAGGAAGACAAGCAAATGTATGAAGTGCAACACTAAAAAATTCATAGCAGATGAGAAGTACATTCCAATAAGGGATGGAACCCCCCCTCCCTTTCCCGGGTTCACTCCCTCAAACCCAGTGCAAACACGGTCTTTGTCCTACTCAGAGCATGCCATAGGGGCAATCTCTTTCTTTTTTGGGGAAAAGCATCAGGACACTGCGTTGCTGCTGACACCGCTTCCTCTGCTGTGGCTGATAGGTGCAATGAGAGCAGAGGGAGAAGCGTCAGTATCAGCTGTAAGGGAGTGGATGTTGTTGTTTTTTTTAAACATGAGAGCATGACTCACTTTAATCGGGCAGAAGATGCAGGATTTTACAACATGGGAGCATGGCCCACTTTGAACGGGCAGAAGATCCAGGGTTTTAAAGATACTGAGTGTGGTAACGGGTGCGTGTGAGACTGGAGAGGGTCGGGATCCGGGGAACTTAAGAGGAGCAGGATTTGTTTAAAGGTGGGGCACTGGAGTGAGGGTTGGGTCTAGATCCTGAAGTTTGAGGGTCGAAGTTGAAATGCGTGATTTAGTGTTTTCCATACTGGTGTGCTAGCAGCAGCGCTGAACCCCAACAGAGTGCCTTGTGTGTTAAAATAAATGTTGCAGTGCAATTAGTTACTTACAGTGAGTCTGGTCTATTACATTTTAACTGTGTTTTTATTTTAGTATAGTTAACACTTTCATTACAGCAAGAAGCTTCTCCATAAAGCATGTGAAAACAACAACAACATCAACAACAATGTCCCTGCAATCCCATGCTTCTATCCCCTTAGCACTGCCTACCAGGGGTGGTCAGCCTGCCTCGTCAGTCTTTCTTTGCTGCAATGCATATTCAGACTGCAGATTTTTCACTGAGGGGTTGTAAGGGCTCATCCATTTAGAGGACTACATATTACACTCCACACGTTCTTTATTTGCCCTACTATATTGACATACATTTTTTAAACCAACACTAACCACATTTCAGACAATAATATTGCTGTAAAATGTATGTTTTGCTACATTTATATTGTCAATCAGCTTGTTATTGTAACCGCACTCTCACTCACTGCCAGTTCAAATCTGGTTTCTATAAGTTTATTGTGTGAAAAGCCCCGAGTTCTTGAATATTCCACACTCCCGTTCTCTAGTCGTGCTTGTTTTCTGAGTCACTGTACATGCCCTGAGATGTGCTAAATAGCTGGGCTGCTGTTCCCTACTGTCTGCCCTTCCATCCCTCATAAAAGGAGGATGGGGTGTGCAACCTCTCAGCTCAAAGGAGTGCAGAGATACTAGCCAAGAAACAAAGAAAGAAGTAGAGTGCCAGTAGCTTCACCCCCCCGTCCCGCCAAGTGGGGATAAGGGATACTCCTAGTCAGAGGTAGCATGGACGTTAATGAAGGAGAGACAGTGAGAGCAGGGAACCCAAGTCATGGATCATATTATAGAAAGAAGAGTTAAGTCCAATGAGCTTTGAGAGTAATCAGGCCTAATTGTCTAACCAGTAAGAGGAAAGAATGAAGATGTTTGGGGGATCTACCCACAAGGGAGTTGCTCAGAGGTTCATTTATTTATTTATTATTATTTTGGAGTTACAAAAGTACCTTTGAGCTAACAGCTCATTTATAAAGGTTCCACGTCGAAGGGTTAAGGAGAACATGCAAACAGATGACGGCACAATAGAGTAAAGTTGAGATACAATACAGATATATACAATTATTAGGAATTGCACTGCAGGCATGTGATGGTATATTGGTACATAGTCTGGGAAACTGAGGCATTAATTAGTTACAAAATATGTTGTCACACAAGTTGAGCTAGTTGTAGTATGAGGGTATTACCCAAAAGGTACAACTGGCAGTGGATTGTAATCATTAGAACAAGAGGTGCACATCAAGGAATAGACTGAGCAGAGGTGCCAAAATAAGTGCTGAGAGAAAAGAAATGCAGCCAGGCTAGGCTTTGTCATGGTGCAGAGAACGGGGGGAAGGGGGTGTAGCAGGAGTGCCTCAACCCCTACTAGCTCATGAGAGACCAAGCAGATAGTGGAAGCTGTTGTTACACAACATCTGTGAGGGGCAATCACATATTCATTGTTCTGTGAGGGTCGGCCTACGGTTCCGTTTGAAGAGGCCAAGCTTTGTTTCTGTCAGGAGGGTGTTGCTAAGGGAGTTGAGCCAGTGGGGGGGTGGTACTTGAAGGATCTTTAACTTGAGATGTGAGGCAGAATGGCACCTTGAAGGGCTGACAGGTTGCACCACTGGTATTGTGGGCGTTTCATGAGAACCTACTCCAGGTTTTAAGATGGTGGAGGGGTGGTGGAGGATATGAGTCTAGGCTTTGTATGTGGAGCCATGGGGGAGTCAGTGAGAAACCTTTGGGAGGCAACCATTGAGATTATTCTGACTGCAGGATGTACACATGTGTGTGAAGGATAGCCAGCCAAGCACGTGTCTGTGCCCCAAGAGACTCGAAATGTTTTGCCCCAAAAGTAAGACAGAGCCAAGGGTAGGTTGATGGAAAGCTGGGATGAGTTATCTGTGTTGAATCAGGCTTCCAAGTGGAGACAGTTATAAGAGAATGTAAATGTACCAGAGGGTGGGGCACTTTAATGGTGTCACACAATGCCTGTCTCTCAATGCTACAGTCAGGAAATATGTAGGACTGCATGTAAATATGTGGAGAGCAATACATTAGTAGAGTGCTACCGAAAAACAGGGGTCCAAATAACAGCATTATATAGTGCTGTAGAAAAGAAGAACAGCATTTGGCTGTGTGATCCTTGCCACTAGGAGTGTCCATTTTGAATACAGACCTTTGAAGACCATTCCCTTTTGTCCTACAGCGTTATGTATCTTTTTTCATACACAGTATTTACATAGCATAGTCTGGGGTGGTAAATTGCACTAATTAATTGCTTGACAAATTAATTGATTGGTAAATTTTGTTTCATTTTGATTTTACTCTCTTTTTTGTTTTTAAAGTTCTTTTAAACTCACAGCTCTATGGGTATACAAATTAATGATTAATTACCATATTGTACCATTTAGAAGCTACAGCTTCTATTACATTTTGTTGTTTTCAGCTTCAATTTCTAAATAGGACAGCTAATAAACCGGTCAGCTTTAATTAATATGCTGCAGCTGTACTAGGGTCACATTTGGGAGAATATCAGGCCTCATCTAGTGCAGTTAACAGGATTGTAATTTAGGGGGAATTAAGTTTTCAATCCCTGCCATATACCATAGCAAAACCAAACACGAGTGCCATGCAGGCACTAACGAGTTAATAACATAGTGCAGTCGTCTTAATAAAATCCTCTTCTCACACAGACAAGGGAGAACCAAGGGTGATACTGTAGCTCTTAAGTGTAAATGAAATCCAAGTACCAGTAACCAATAAATTAAATAACACACGATCCAAAAGCAACTAGAAAATGGAACTTGGCGTGTGTGGCTAATGCAGAGTCAGACTGTGTGGTTTCAGCGCCTGTTTCAGCATCTTGTGTCTTACGAACTCTTATTATTTTCTGTGTTTTTCTGGCTGACTTGTGTTCAGGGCCTTTGGCCTTATAGGGTGTTTACCTGAGAATTATGGAGCGGAACAGTACTGGTAAATCTACTGTAACTGCTGTAACACACTAATGAGCCAGAGCCAGTCAGAGGTCGAACCATGAACTGTGTGGCAAATGCAGAGTTAAACTTGCAAATCAATAAAAACTGGAAGGTCTCTTTAATAGAAAAATGCCTGAAAGCATAGTAAATGTGAATGTCATGAAGCCCAGCTGTTTGCAAGGAATTAAATCTGCGCACCCCATACTAAAAAATGTGTGATGATCTGAATAAGAGCCCTACATAGCAGTGATGAAAAACTGCTAAGGTGGTAGAGGCAGAAACAGGTCAGACTGCAGATGATAATTTATAGCTGCTGTTAAGCTGTGCACCAAGTGGCATTCAGAAACTGGATCATTCAGAAGCCTGGCTGCAGCTTGTAGCTGCTTCTGCAACTTGTTTAAACATGCAGTTCAGAATGAAAATCAAGACATGTGTATACGCCATATAGCCCACCCCTGATGTGCATAGAATAAAACTTAGTATTGCTTCCCGATTTGAAAGTAGAGTTTTTAATTAAAGCTCAAGCAGATAAAATCAAGGTCAGAGACACGAGATAACAGATAAGACGTTCGTCTCCCACAAACATTGCATCTCTCTGTTAGCTCCAGTTTCTGATCTTGGTTTTATCTATTTGTGTTTTAACTAAAAAGTGAACTTTCAAATCTTAAACAGTAGGACATTTTTTTCTACACAAGTCTTGAGTGGGCATATGATGATTGTAGGGATCTTTCTTAATT
Organism: Neoceratodus forsteri; assembly: GCA_016271365.2. Taxonomy (NCBI): domain Eukaryota; kingdom Metazoa; phylum Chordata; order Ceratodontiformes; family Ceratodontidae; genus Neoceratodus; species Neoceratodus forsteri. The sequence continues at coordinate 18,068,721 of JADMNL010000039.1, read as the reverse complement.
CTCATTCTGAAATTTTGGACTGTGGTATCCTAACTGTCTCCAAGTGTCGGCTTTTTTTTTTTTTTTGCCTGTACAGTTCAGACTAGCAAAGCAGAAAGCTGCCCAGTGTTGTAAGTACCTTACTAGGCACGCTTAAACTAGACTGAATTAAAGTGATTTTGTGAGCTTTCACAGATGCCTTTTTCACATAGTATCCCATTGCCACCCAAGCTTCAGATGCTGAAGCTGTAGTTTGTTTTATAAACAAAATCTGTTATAGGCATTTTTATTTATGTTTTATCAGCACTGTGTTCTCCAGTTTTTTGTGTGCAGTCACACTCCCAGAATGATGTCATGCAAGGAAACTGTCAATGTTTAACATACAGCACCAAGAAAATCTGGGTAAATTATCATGTAATCTAAATGTTGGTTACGCTGAGGTGTAGTCACTTATTTTGGTGGTGGTGACTGCACCTAATATGTAGATGTCCATAGCAAGGCATTGTGGGTACAATAAGACATTGTTTTCCAATTCCCTTACGGTGAGGTGCAGTCTCAAATCTCTGTATTGACTTCAACAATAAAAGCTCTCATATGTTTATTTTCCAAACAAGGCATTGTGCATATAGTAGCTAGTTGACAGACTTTCTGTACTGAGAGATGTAGTCTCCTATATCGGGCGTGTAAATGTCTGCAATACCAAGACTGATCAACAGAGGTCTCTGTTTCAAAACGGTGCTTATAAACTTTGTTGACCCTTGCATGATGTCACACATGGGGGTTGCAGCACTGAGAAAAAAAAGAGGCGGGTTATGCAAATGAAGCAGAGCACAGAAATAAAATAATTTATTTCATGGAAAACATCACTTTTTGGCAGTTTGAATGGTAGGAAATTGAATCACAACTCCTACAGGTTATTAATCCCATTTTCCATGGCAAAGTTCATAAAATCACTTTAAAAGCCCCTGACAAGAGTTAAAGGGCAGTTTATAGATTGTACTGACTTTTCTGTTAAACATCTGGCAGGACATAAAAGGGAAAAACTTTGTTTATTATTTGATGTTTTATTCTTCATATCTTTTTAAATTTAGCAAAATTTGCTGGCCCGGTGGTGCTGAGGGCTGAGGCGCTGGACGCCTTACCTTGTGCTACATCGGCGACCCATGTTCGGGAACAAGAATAGGCTGCCAGGGCCTTGGCAGGGTTGGAAAAGGATTGAGCATCCACAGGGGGCAGATGCCAGGAAGACTGCATGCGGAAGCATGCACGCTCCTTCCATTGGCATCATTGCATGCCCCTTCCCGCAGAGGGAACCAACACAGAAACTTCTCAGCAGTATGAAGGCTGCTTGTCAGTACTGCCATGGTCACGTGCAAGTCAGCTTCCTGCTGGGTCCACCCTCTTGGTCTCTGTGGTGGTGGGGTAAGTACCCGCTGTGATGCAACCAGCGGGGGGCAGTGACGGGGAGGTCAGAGCTCTGTCCATGACCGGGGCAGCAGCCGGACTAGTTGGATGGATGGGAATGGGGATGGGGGGGAGGAACCAAAGGCACAACCTCCCCTCCAGTCGAGGAAAAAAAGAAATCGACTAAAAAATAAAACAAAATTAGCAAAATCATCAGTTGAATTATATTGGTGGAATTCTGTGGTATTGGGGGCTTGAGTTACTTCAAATATGTTGCTACGAAACAAATCACACCTGTCATGTCAGAAGATTGATTAATCATTGCATTCATGCTCTCACAGTATTTTTGCATGGTTCGTAGATGCTGCTTTAAATTCTACGATCTGTACACTTAAATCCACAGACAGCTTCAGGGTCTAAAGCAGTGAGAGTCTGATTTTTTGTGGAACGGTCCACCAGCCAGCTTTTTTGTTGGTACAACTACAGCCCTTTAAAAGCTAATTTTTACAGATGAGTAGCTTAACCTAAAACCACTCGGAGTTTATAATTTATATCACAAGAGATATTTCATGTAAGCAGCGCTTCAGCATTTTTAGTGCCTATGTAAAACTAACAAAAAAACGTGCTTTTAAAAAATATTTGCAGTTTTGTATTTAATTAAAACTTACATATTTTTTTACTCTGTAAAATTGTTTTTATTGAAACATCATGTTGTTCCTCCACCCCAGCCACTGAGGCTGAGCTGTGTATTAACTTTGGGACTTAAGGGGTTAGACGGGAAGCATGAGGAATAAGGGGTTAGAAGGGAAGCGGGGTTGGGATTAACTATCAGATAAAAACTGTTGGTTTTACCCTTATATGCAATCAATTTGTTTCTTAGCCTAAGGAATTCCTCCAGTCAGCAACTGGCAGGAGCGTTTTGAGTTTAATGGATGGACAAGTCAAGCTGACCCAGACAGTTGGGTGTACGATTATGCTTACATAAGTGATGCAGTAACAGTATACAAAGGTCCTGTCATTGTAAAAGCAGAATTGGGCTAAACATACTTTCAAATCCTGATAACGGAAGGCAGAAAACAATGTTGAAGGTCCAAAAGTTTGGTACAAAAGTTATACAATCTAGAAGGACTTTCTTAACTGCTGAAAATCTTAACGGTGTTTGCAAACTGTATAGAAAAAATGTAATACACAATTTGAACAGCAGGACTAGAGCCCAAACATTTAATTTTAAAGTGCAATAGTGACCCGGAATTCCTCTCCTAAAATTCTGGGCTCTTAGAATTAAAACAGGTATACCACCTTTACCTCACGCTATTCGGTTACATGCTAAAAAAATTGCTAGCTAGAGTTGTGTACCCCAGAAAGGTGGAGTTTTGTTGTCGTCCCCTTCAGCTTATTGAGAAAAACGCCAATTGGAAGAGGAGGGCTACAAGAGGAATACAGAGAACCTGAACTGCTGAAGCGGCCACAGGGAATGGCGCCAGTATAGCACTCCCTAGATTGAATTAAAAGCCACTGACTGGAGTTAAAGGGCAGCTTATAGATTGTACAGACTTTTCTGATATACATCTGGCAGGACATACAAACTTAGTTTGTTATTTATTTGATGTTTTATTCTTTATCATTTTAAATTTAGCAAAATCATCATCGGAATTATATTGGTGGAATTATGTGTTATCAGGGGCTTGAGTGGCTTCAAATTCATTGCATCTAAACAAATCAGGCCTGTCACCTCAGATGATTGATTGATCATTGCAGTAATGTGCTCACAGCATTTTTGCATGGTTCATGGAGGCTGCTTTATTTCTCCAATCTGTACACTAAAATCCATAGATGTCTTCGGGATCTCGTTTGTGGATGTTATAACTGGTATTGTTTCAAAAAGATTATTAAAATCTTTTTTTATCAGATAAGCTTTGTGCATGTTTTATCTCTGCCAGATTGTGCTTACTACACAAACGTTTTTTTGACGACGGTAATTATTACTCCGATTTATGGTCAGGACTGCCAGAAATGAGTATGTATAGACTTAAAAAAGGTCAGATTGCAAAAAAGATTCACCATGAGCACACAAGCACATCACAGACAATAGCGGCACATCATACCACTGCCCTTAACAAAATTCGCATCACCCTAAACAAGGCCTGCAGGCTAATAACTGGTGCCTCCAGGCTTACCCACACTTACCAACTCTATGACAAGGTAAATCTCCTTAACCTTGATGAACGTCTCCACTACCAAACCTGCATTCTAACTAAGAAAATTCTGCTCAGGCTCTCCCCACCTGAGTTGTCTGCCTCCATTCAGCATACCCATTCCACTGTCGCAACCCGAACCGCCAACAAGACCACTCTACTGGTCCCCAGAACTAGGACCACCCATGCTCAGAGGTCTTTCTGCTACAGAGCCCCAACCTGGGTTAACTCCCTCCTAGCAACCATATCCAACTCTCCCAAAATTGTCACATTCAAAACAACCCTTCCTAACCAACTAGTTAATACTCACAGCTGCTCCTGTCACTAATCGGCACTGTACTACTACCACATAGAACCAGACAATACCCACTGGTCTACATCCCCACCACACCTCCTCCCCACACCACCCCTGGTTCCCTGCCCTCTGCTATTACCTGCATCCAATGAACCTTCTAATAACTGAACTGTTTAAAGTTGTTCTCTGTATGAAACCATTTGTGTAACATTTGTCTACTAATGTCATGAACTCTGTAAACTTGTAACTCTGTCCTCTCTGTGTCGAGGTACCTTTGTAAACGAGCCTCTGGCTCAAAGGTTGTAAATCTGATATTGTACAAATAAATAAATAAAAAATCTGGCAGGGAGCAGTGCCAAAACTGGCGCCAAATTCTGGGGTAATCCTCCTGCTGGCAGACTTGAGAGATAAACGGGATGTGAGTACAAATGAGGAGAAAATTGGGAAGGGTATGAGCTATTTTGAAAGAAAAACTGATCTAGTGATAAACCGGAATCAGAACATAAGAAACTAGCCAACTCAAAGCAACACATCTCATCTGATTAATGTGGACACCCCCCACAGCACTAACTTGATTATTTTTATATACAGTGGGGGTTGCATCTTCTATTTGTGGTCACCCAGCTCTACAGAAAACGAGTAGGTCTTGCTTTGTTTGATCAACTCCGAATCAGCTAGTGGGGGATGGGGGACTACAGAAGGTTTGTGTGACTGCCCGAATGACACACTGCAGGGAATTCCACATGATTCTAGTGACATACTACCAGTTCCCTACCATGGGTGCCTTTTGTGACTGCTAGCTCAGGGTTGTGCCAAACTTTCAGTGCACTTACTGTTTCCGAATGTTTTGCATGATGGGTGAGTTTCAATACAAAAATTGGCAACACAGTTTTCATTTCATAATACCTGTGGTGCATGCATTGCTTAGTTGTGTAGAACATAACAATGGAAAAAGGCCACAACAGCTGCTACATTTTTGTGAACCATTGGTTAGCTGGTGCTTTTATACCTAAGAACTGAAAAAGTAGGAGCACCAGGATCGTGTGGTGCTGTATATTCAAAGCAGTCACTGGATACAAATAAGCATATATGTTGTCAATATTTTGTCAAGTCAATTTGTCCGTTTTAGCCTCCGTTTGTATTTTGCTGCACTTTTTGATATTAAACGCTACTATATTTATTATAGCGTTTGTCCGTGTTGCTTAAGCTGTGTGGGTGCTTATTTGTATCCAGTGACTGCTTTTATACCTGCAAATGATATCGTTGACTTCCACAAAGTACTTGTACTTATTGTGGGATGTAACTGAATGCTATGGATATTCTACTCTGTGTCTTTAATGTTCTTTTTATCCAAGTAATGGTTTTCTTTTACAGCTGCCAGTAGTGCATTGGCACTGGAAAATAAATGCTGGTTTACATTCCAAGACAAAAAAATAATAAAAAAAAAATATGAATGTATTCAGTTACCCCCCAAAAATGTGTTTGAAACTAAACTTAGAAATGTCGGAATGTGACGGCTGTCAGTATTTCAGTGACACGCTGTCTGGTAATTCAAATGGAGCTATTATTTCTGTATGACTTAGATATTTATCGTTACATACGGTAGTTGCCAAATGTGTTTTGGCAATAAAATCTGTATAGGAGAACTCAGTTTTTAGTGAGTTGTGCATTCCTACCTGTATGGGTTCACGGGTTCGAATCCAGGTTGTGATGGTTGGTCCGTAATGAAGGTAAGGGAATTGAAACAACAAAACATAATGGACAGCTATTTAAATGCAAACATCACAATCACACCGAAATAATCGATCGATCTGCATTAAACAAACTTAATGTCTTTAATGTCAATTTCAGAAAGGGCAGGTTTGTTGTCACAACCCAAAGTGGCATGACTTAGAGGGCATGATAACACTGGGTACATGCTTCAGTGCTGCAAAAACAAGACAAATGCTAAAATGATTAATTATGATCGCGATGACTATAACTAAAAGATGTATCCAGATTAAGAATATGAATTGCCAGACAGAGAGTCACTGAACCACTGACCACTGTCACATTTCGATGTTTCATCATGAGACAGAGCTGAAAACATGAAAACAAAATAACTTGAAGTAAAACATAAAATGGAATACTCAGGGAGCAGGACATCATAGATTTTAAGACTCTGTACATTTTCTGAAATCACAGGACATTTCTACACAGCTTAAAACTGTTTAAGTACTTAGGATCACAACACGAATGTATGGGAAATTTGTAAAACCTCCACCAACTCACAAAATGGTTTGTTTTTATTGAAATTGCAACATTATCACAAAAAACAAATCAATTTAGAATACATATTGAAACATCAGTCAATTAACTTTTCTGCTTTTATTGTATACATTGTAAAAAACATTCACAGCAGCTGAGGCAAAGATGTTACATCAGCTTGAATTTCCCCAGCCGATACGCTAAACTGAATTGACAATCGTGAAGCATCTATGCAAATTAGCCCTATATGTCACCACCGACTCAGTGTACTGAACAGTTTCTCAGTAATTCACTCAGGTATAACTGCAGAAGTTGAAAAGCAAACTCAAATCAGATCAAAATCAGTGGAAACAGTTAAATAAACAACATGCAGACAGTGCATGAACTGCTTTTTATTTAGAAGTTTTGAGGCCATTACTAAATGCCAGCTCTTTAAGCACTTTTTCACTAAATGCCCCCAAACTCTTACATGCGGTACTAAACAGAGATTAACAAGGCTCCAACCTACTCCTGTGTTCTCAACTCTAGATGGCAATCTGTTGAACAGGTACCCCATTTCAAGTACTTAGAGGTGTGTCAGGATAAGAATCTCAACTCTTCCACCCACGTTGACACAATGCCCAAGAAACTTCACCCTGAGCTTGGTGTGCTGCACCAAAACAAGTCATGCATGTTTTTCCTGTTCCGCCATGAGACTGTCCTTAAAATGATCTTGCCTATGTTTGATTACACAGATGCAGTCTACAGCACTGCCCCAAAGTCAACACATGCCAGGCTGCACTCTCTTTTTCATTCCTTCTGCTGGTTTGCCCCTGATGCACCATCCCTCACCCATCACTACCCTCTATATACTAACCACTTTTCCCCTCTCTTGAGGTCTGACGTCTCTCACACTGTTCCTGCTTCATTGCCAAATACTGGCTTGCTACTATTCCCACTTACCTCTCCTCTATCTGCAGCTCCGCCATCCCTTCCTTCTACTCCCTCCGTTCATCTGCTGCTCATTCCTTTCATATCCCTCAAGTAAATCCATAGCAGGCTGGTCTGCCTTCTCTATCTGACTTCCTACACTTTGGAACAGCCTCCCTCTCCCCATCCATCCCTCTTCTCTCTCCAATCTCTCAAACCGTTTGTACTGACACACTTCACTAAAAAATATGCCTGCTGATAGACTTCTTCCTCTTTTCTCAGTATTACAACTATTCATGTCCTATCCATCTTTCCGCTGCTGCTGTATTTTACCAATTTTACCCATTGTTGCCTGCTCATTTGTATAGCTTACAACTTGGTGTACTCTGTAATCTGAATTTAGGGCCTCATTGGGTCTGTACATGTCTTGCCCAACACTGGTGGCACAGTCTTTTAGCTCTCAACCTGGTTACCCCACAAGGAACAGACATGTACACTTTTTACATTGTTTTTGTCTTTCTCTGAAATTTGTTACTTGTACTGTGATTTCATTGTACATGTTCATGCACCTACTGTAGTCACTTTGTCATTGCTGTACAGTATCACTTCCTGTTGTATCCCCTGCACCTGGAAATGAGCCCTGGCTCAGTGTGCCTATCTCAGTCACCAGATTTTAAATAAATAAATAGGAAAGAAACCTAATAAGTGAGTAGTCAGATGAAGTTGGCCTTGTCCCCATGCTCAGCAAGGGCCTATGAAACCCCACCTCACTCCCTGTGGTCAACTCTAGGGTTGTATACTACAGTGGAGAACCGAGGTGGAGTGGAGAAAAAGCCATAGGGACTAGAGTGAGGCAAGTGACTCTTTAGATGGGCAGCTACTTGGATCAGTCAGAAGGCGGTATTACCTGTATCCCAGTTTTAAAACATGGAGGAAAACATAGACAGTATTAAAAGCACTCAATGCAAAACTGTGGATGTGTCTGGCTGAAGTGGGATCTGTTGATTTCTTGAGGCAGATTGTTTGTTCTTAGCTTTATAGATGAGAACAATTGGAGCATGCCTCCACGTCATTGGCATATGGCCTTGGGGCAGCAGGAGATGGTAAATGTAAGAGCGGGATGGAATAATGACTTTGGATATGTAGTTTGGCATTTGTGCAATGACACATCAGGCCCTGCAGCTGATTTATCATCCAGAGGACTTAAACATTTTGTTTACAGCTTTCTTAGGGCTTCAGGTGACACTAGACATTTCTTTTTTTTCCCTCCTCTTACCTGGTGACTCCCACTCCTTTGGGCTCCGACAAGTCCTTCTTCGATCCCCGCTAGCCCTGCCCAAGCTCTCCGATCCCCATATCGCAGCCATCCCCGGGATATCCTGGACATAACCCTTCTCTGGGTGGGTCCGTCTCCTCCAAGGGGGAAGGCACCGGTGGGGAGTTCCAGCGCACTACTCAATAGGGCCTAGGGGTGCTGCTGAGGAAGGAGGCTCGTCAAGGCACTGGCGGCATCGAGGGACAGAGAGCCGTCATCCGGCGGCCACCAGGCGGCATTTCCACTTTCTAGGTCCCCTTCACTGCGTCGCTCACGTAATGCCTCCAGTCTCCACTGGGGGCCACTGCCAAGTGATGCATTCCCGAACCCACCCCAGGATAGGGGAGCAGTCCATCTGGATGCTCGATCCTATCCTCCCCTACCGACCCACAGCTTCCCGGGTCCATTCCCGAACCTGAGTCACCGGCGTGGTTGGAGGTAAGGCGCCAGCACCTCAGCCCTCTACGCCACCGGGTGGGTGACACTGGACATTTCTAATAATGGACAGGATTGGGAAAATGAGAACTTGGAGATAGTCCAGTTAAATGTAAGAGACAATGTTATATGTGTATCTCATATTACTGTAGTCTGCTGACACGGTGGCACAGCCACCTGGCAGATGGGTTTGCATGTGAGCCCCAGAAACTACACTGAGGTCAGCTGGAGGTCTAGTACATTAAGGAGGTTAGGGTCTCAGCTGCCTAGGAGACAGGGTGCAGGCTACATGAGGAAGCAGTCTGAAATGCCTCCTTCAAAAGCTATGAAAACAAGGAACTCCAGGCACAATAACTGTGCTAAATAATACTGTATATGCTACAAACTGACAATCTTTTTTTATTTTAAAATGTATATTTTATTTGTCATAAACTGCAAAAATACAAATTATTCAAGGAACATCCAGTAACACAAGCATACATTTGAGGTACTATCCAATTTTATACAGGGTGACAGTATTCGGTGCTTATACCTATTGTAGGAGAGGCTACCTTTATGTTACTAAGGAAAAAAATGCTTTAAGTCCATATTTGAAGAACTGTAGTCCAAGAGCTCATGGCAGTATAACAGAAATAAAATAGTCCAGAGATGTGTCTGTATTATTTATGTGCCCAGAATGGGCTGTAGATGCCATGAATCAGGCAACATGTAAACTGCATCAATAAAGATCCCTCCCCTCAGACTGAAAACAAGACCCTTCAATGTTTTTTTTTCTTGACAATCAGCTTTATTAAAACTTTCAGACATCATACATTGGACATTAGAGTACATACCTTTGACAGTTTGTTTTCATTTTTATATAGTAGGTTGAAAAGTCTGAATATATTGCTGTCCAGTCTTTCACTAATGTCCATCTTTGCATCGCCTTGGAGCTTATAAGCCATCCACTGTTAAATTCAGTTTAACATAACCAAGAACTTTTAAACATCAACAACTTAGTACCTGGAGAACAGTATATAATTCATGATTAACATAATGATATAGAGAGACCCTTCAATGTTTAAAAGGCACAGTTACACCTAAGAAATAACAAGGACTACATTTAAGGATGGAGGCAGTTCAGAGGAGGGCAACTAAAATGGTGCAGGGTCTGGAAGAGAAGCCATACAAGGAGAGACTAAAGGAGCTTAATATATATACCCTTGAGGAAAGTAGGGAGAGGGGGGGACATGATAGAAACGTTTAAGTACCTCAGTGGAATCAAGTCCAAGAGGGTAGCATCTTTCAGAAAAAGAGATGTGCAAGAACAAGGGGACACAATTTGAAGATAGAGGGGGGACGGCTAAAGGGCAATGTGAGGAAGTATTTTTTTCACAGAGAGGGTGGTGGATGCATTGAACAGCCTTCCTGAGGAGGCTGTGGAGTCTAAAACTGTGGGAGAATTCAAGAATGCATGGGACAGACATAAGACAATTTTTGTGGGGGGTAGGAAGAAATAGGCTGTTGGTTAAATAGAATCTGCAGCTTATCCTGTAGGTAGGGAAATGGGCAAACTAGGTGGGCCCAGCGGTCCTTATCTGCCATCAAAGTCTATGTTTCTACGTTAAGCAGTCTGATACTGTTTCAGGATGTATATGAATATTCACCCTCAGAGTGGGTTAACCTGCATTTGGCCACAGTACAAGAAAGTCATACATATAGGCAATGCAGAGGAAGAGGCAAAACTGCATCATCATATCGCAGTATTTGCTAGCGCGATCTCCCAGGGGGCTCCAGTCCGGTGCTCAATATGCCAGCTGCATGCCCTGAGAGATCAAATTTTACGAGGGGTGAGATAATTTAATAAATAAATATATAGTGGGACTCCGGGGGAACTGAGGTGCTCGAGCCACAATCTATGCACCAGTGGCTCGAGCACCCTTGCCAGTAGGACTCCTTTAATAAATTCCAGAATCTTTCCCTATAAGTTTGCATGTAGCTTTCTCGAGAATAAATCCCTTAAAACACAACTACAAGACAAACAGCGTACTCACCTCTCTGACACAGATGACAACAATTTCTAAACTTTAAACGTCCAGAAATACCGGGTGAAGGAATAAATGACTCTGTTAACAGTGAAATCTAACTGGAAAAATAGGTCCTAATACTGAGGAATGGATTAGAGCCCTACGATGCAGGCAGTCTTTCCAGCACTTTAGGTTTTGGCATCTGTTTCTTCTGCAGTAGTCAATCATGTGTCTTTCATGGTGGCTGCCATCTTTGATATCCACATTCCCGTGTCAGCTAGCTCTGTGGAGATATACACCTTACTGTCATGGACAATATAGAGTTTTACTGGGAACTGAATGTGTGGGAATATTAAGTTCTTTTAAAGTATTCTGCACCCCCTCAAATTGTTTTTCTCCTGAGTTTGGTAGCATAGGCGATATCAGGGAACATATGTACCATGGTCCCCTCTACACTCAGTGGCCCAAAGCATTTCACCAGATTTAGCCATCTGTCCCTTGTGCCCATGCTGTCTAGGATGACCATCATTATTCTTGGGAGTTCCGCTGGCCGCTTTGTCCTTGGGCTGGATATGATATGCCTTGTCGACCGGGAAATCCAGCTCTAGCACCTGAGACTTGAATTGTTCTTTGAACCATTCCTTCAAGAACAACATGATGTGGTCCCCCTCTGGCCCTTCTGGTAAGCCCATTAGTCACACATATTGGCTCTGGATTTGATTTTCTATGACTCTGAGCTGGTTGTTAGTGTGCTGCGTTTCTTTTGCTCTTTGCACCATGGTGCTGTTACAAGAGTCAGAGTGTCGCTTTATATCTGCTGCATTCCCTTGTAGGGAGTCCATGGCTTTTTCAACTGTGGCAATTCACTCTTGTTAGACTGTCCAGTTTATTATTCACTGATGCAGATGAAATCAGGAGTTGCTACATTTTCTGGCCTAGGGACTGTAGCATTTCCTCCAGTCCCTCTCCTTTGCCTTGCTGCGAAGAGCACGTGCTCAGGCCTGTAGTCAGTCCCTTTCCTTCTTCTTTCCTGCCATCCCCTTGCTGCTGATTTCTGTTTGGCTTCACCATGATGAAGTCTAAACCTTCTTCCGTAATTTAAAGTATAAGGTTCCAGTCAAAACTTAGTGAAAATGTCTGAATTTAAAGTTTAAAAGTTGAAGTCTGAGGAGCTGAACTGCAATGCGACTTCATTGCTCGGGCTTCATGGTGCCCCCAAACTGGCAGTCTTGAAGAATATGGCAGACTTGCAAAATACTGAGACTGCCACGTCTGGTGATAACTTCAATTATGTAGGGACATAGGAACAGTAGATGAAAAAAGACTATCTCTCATGGTAATAGTTACTTAAGATCAGAAGGGACTCTAGACACATCATGTTCACTCCCTGTTTACTAATTAGGGATGAATATGCAGGCTACCCCAGCATATACTAATTTAAGGAGGTTCCTTATTCACTCTACAGCCCAGGGTACCTGATATACAGTAGTTCCAGCAATTGGGGACCACAACCCTGGAAGAAGTGGAGTGGACCGTAAGACCTTTGCATGTGGCATTGATGCTTGCATACTCCAAAAAATAAATATAGAATAATGCACAGACTGGTGTGTATCATGAGAATGTTATACACACCCAAGGTGTGTTGCTACATAAACTCCAAGAGTGTAGCTCGAGAGATTTATAAAAGCATCACACACTGAGGGTGTGTATAAAGTTCAAGCTACACACACTACCCCATGTTTTGTATACTTGCTTACACAGAGACAGCTATAATGAGTGTGTAAAATAATTTCTGCCTCTCACAAAGTTAGACTGAGCATCTGGCGGAAGGCTGACTGTGCACTCAGGCAGGTGGATTTAGAGTTGAGGTGTGGGGGCTCCTATGACTGCTGAGAGGCCCCTGAAATCAAAAACATTACATCCGTAAAGGAGATCTATGATCTCTGGATGCAGCCACTCACTTACTGGATTGGTGGCCACTGGCAGCTCTCACATAGCCAAGGACTGCTGATTTTTTTGCTGCTTTTCAATGGTGCCATGATTGGGAGTTGTATGTGGAGCTGGGAACAAGGTGTCTTGAAACAGACTGTATGTGATGCGTGACTGACGTTATATCCAGCTGGTTACAAGCAAGCAATAAATACCCAACAGGACAGGGTGGGTGATACTGGCCTATAAAAGCAGCAAAGACCACTCCACCGTAATGAGTGTGTCTGGTGTAATAAACATCAAAGGCAAGCAAACAAACACCGGCACCAATCCACTATCATGAAAACAGGCTTTATTGTAAACAACATTTAAAACAACAAACCATCCAAACAGGTAGGATCACCACAAAAAATCCCCAACCTGTTTCGCTCACTTAAATTTCTGTGTGACTAATGCATTTAACTGCTGCTTCTTCTTCTTTTTACAGTTGGCCATGGAAGGAAGATTTATTCACCTTTGGCTTCCCTTAGTACCTACTGGACTCTAGCCTGGGACTGGAATTCATCTCCTTTTTCTCAGTTTTGATTATAGTTATAGCATTATTATAATGAATTCATTGACTGTGTTATGGCATGACTTGCTGATGTACAGTATATGTATTTCTGCTTGGAATGTGTTTTGGTAGTGAATAATTAGGTTTTTCACTTGCACATTTGGCGCTTTATGTGTTACAGTAGCACTGTCACTTTAAATGATTCCTTTTTATCACTGCTGGTTACCTGAGTGCATGATCCCTCTGATGACGCAATGAGCAAAACTGGTTACATATTTTTCATGGTAACCCACCCCACCTATTTGGATGGTTTGTTGTTTAAAACATTGTTTGCAATAAAGTCTTTTTTCGTGATAGTGGATTGGTGCCGGTGTTTGTTTGCTTGCCTTTGGTATTGAGCTACAACTGACCACCCAGGGGTGTAATAGAAACATGGAATCTGACAACAGATAAGTACCGCTTGGCCCACCCAGTCTGCCCATTTTTTCCTACCTACATTATTACCACAGACTGTACTTGATCTACAGTGCTTTCTCCCTCCCCCCTTCCTTTCCTCTATGATTCCCTTGAGCTTATAGGTATACCCTGAAAAAGGAAACCGTGATTGAGCACTTACAAAAACAGTGACTCAATTATAGTGCCTGTGTTCAGGGTTACCTGTCAGGGTAGTGAGCGGATACCTGGATGGGCGAGGGGAAGTATGTGTGTATACAAGCATGCAGGATGGGAGAAGGGGAAGGAAGGTATGTGGGAAGGGGTGTGGCAGGCAGCTGCTGAGCTGGACTACTAGTGTGGTGGGGGCTGGACACTTTTGAGGTGCAGGGTTCAGGTCTGATGCGGTGCCTTTTTTTTCCACGCAGTCGGCTTTTTATTTTTACAAGTATTTTACCCCCCTCCAACATGCACCTCCCTGGAGTTGAGAATGCTTTAGTAGGGGGGTGCAGGTGGCACAGCCCCCCACATTAAAAAACAATAGTCATATCTTGGGTACCCTCTTCCCATTTGCTGTGAGTGTGCATTTTTGGCAATGTACACTCACCCTAACGACGATTGCTATTCCACGATCGCCATTATGACACAGAGCCATGCTTATACCATGCATTCTGGAACCCCACCACAGTTTTTGCCTCCACCTCCTCTGCAGAAAGATTGTTCCAGGAATTCACCACTCTTTCTGTGAAGAAGTACTTCCTCACATCTCTCCTGAATCTACCCCCCTTCAGCTTCATAGCATGTCCCCTTGCACTTGAGCATCTTGTTTTTCTCTAAAAAATACTTCTCTCTTGTACCTTATTTACCCCTGTGAGGTATTTAAAGGTCTCTATCGTATCTCTCCTCTCCCTCCTCTATTCCAGGGTGTACATATTGAGGTCCTTTAGACTCTCCTCATAGGGCTTTTGATGCAGACCCGGCATCATTTTAGTTGTCTTCTCTGGACCACCTCCACTCAGTCTGTGTTCTTCCCGAGATGTGGTTTCCAGATCTGGACACAGTGATCTGGGCGTGGTCTTACCAGAAATCTATACAGAGGCAACACCACCTCCCTCTTTCTTCTGGTGATACTCCTCCCTATGCACAGCAGTATCCCACTAGCCCTCCCAACTGCCTTATTGTACTGCCTGGCCACCTTAAGATCATCAAATATGATTCTCCCCAGGTTTTTTTCCTACTTGGTAGTCATCAATATCACTCTTCCTATTTTAAACTCCACCCCGGGTTTCTGTGCCTGAAGTCCATTATTTTGAACTGCTTTGCCTTGATCCCCAGCTGCCATACCTTTGATCACCTCTCTAGTTTCCTCAGGACTTACCCAGCTTTTTACTAGTCTCCTGTGTGGAATGGTGTCGAAAGCCTTACTGAAATCTAGGTAGGCCTAGGAAATGAGAGGCAGAGGGCCTTATAGCTGCTGAAATGTCTGGTGCAGCCCATACCACCCACTTTGGAGGGTATTATTGTACTTAGAAAATGGATTTGGAAGTGATTTAAATGAAATTTGTAAAAAACATTTTAAAAACTGTAAAAAAGAGAAAAATCAATAAAAAAATCCTATTTGTGTAGTCCCTGTACTGCGTAGCGCTGGCATTGACAGTAGAGGGCGCTGTAGTTATTATGATGAATGTAGCACTTACCCCGCCCCCCCCTTCATTCTCAACATTTTAAGTTTGTGTTTAGGGTTTGCAGGCTGTTTTCCAAGCTAAGTAGAGGTCTAGTTTGTTTTTAATTTGTTTTGTTAAACTGCGGTCAGAAGGAAGATGCAAACGATGTCTCGTGTGTGCAGCCAAATGACGTGACACCCTGAAGTGCACAGGAACTGCAAGAGACATCAGACTGTTAACTTTACTTCTTTTTTTTAATTTTATTCTAAAATAAAGTTGAGGCTTGCAATTTATTATTTATCCGGTTCCTTCAGTTGGCAGCGGTGATGTGTATGCTAGCGGTGCTTGAGACTGAGTGAGACATCAGAAGTGGCACTGTATTCAGCAGTCAGAGACTAATGTAGTATGAAAATATTTCATTTTCATTTCCTTTTATGAAGAAAACAGTTTGTATTGGTCTTTTTATTTTATTAAAAGTAACTGCGACTCGGGGGGGGGGGGGATGGACACCAGCCCGCCCACCCATCAGCCATCCATCACTATGTACCTCACTTGGTAAGCAAAAAAAAAGTTGGTGGCTGGTCACTTTTTAAAATTCCAAAGTGGTACACTGATATCACTTGGTACAGAGGCAGCTTTGCATGGGACTTTTTATTTCCCAGTCTCTGTTGCCACATAAATGCCCACTTTGGCAAAGGGGCTCAGCCGTCAGAGACTGGGAAACCGTAAGCCTATATACTAACAGAAAACTACACCTGGATTTTCATTAGTAAGAAATGATTGGCCAGGATTTATAAAAGTCTTTATTCAAACAACATGAAGTCTTGCTATATTATAGACATTAGCAGTTTGATCCAGCTCTAGAACTGCCCCGGAGTGAAATGGTTAAAACCATTCCAAAATAGAATTTTGGCACGAGAGCAGCTCTATCTGTGTCATTTCAAACTTGAACTGTGAGATTCTTTACTCCGCCTCAGTGAACAGTCGCTCCGGAGATTTCTCCTTCTGCTCGGTTCATTTCTCGGTTTAAAAAGTGTTTTCTCAGTTGGATTTAACCGAGAATAGTTTTATTTTAACCGCAAAACCGTTCGGTTCAAGCTCTATCTGTGGTAACCGTAAGTAAATGAAGGATTTGTCTGTGTTGGAACATGAGTTATCGGTTCGGTTTGAACCGATCAGTGGGTTTAAAACTCATTTAAAACTAAAGTTACTATTTTAGAGTGCGGTTCCGGGTCTTATCGGTTCTAAAAAACGGATTTATTACGTTTTTTCAATACCATGAAACACGGTTAGGAACCGATAAAGGGTGTCTTGCCTGGCACTGCCGTTAAAAGGGCAAGTTTTTGGTTAAACTGGCATTATGTCAGAAACCCAAAAGAAAACCGGGCCCACTGGGTTTCAACACTGTGATGGTTGTGAGGAAGTCTTTGCCAGGCTGACCCACACACACATGTGTTTATTGTCTGGGGTTTGACCACCTCAGTCAGACTGCCAGGTATGTAAGAATTTCCTGCAGCCACCCTGGAAAAAGATTGGGCAGGCTCAGGGAATGAGAGGCCAAAAGTCCGCTGACCCAGATGGCTAGCCGGTTCGGTGCCAACCGAACCAGAGGGAGTGCCCTCTGACCAGGGCCAGACTTCCTCGGGCAAAGAAAAGCTGGTTCTGAGGAACCAATTCCAGTAAAGAAAACAAGAAAATCAGCAGGTCTGGGTCCAAAATTCCTTCTCCAACTGCTGCAGAGATAACAAAAGCTATACAAATTGTTCAGTCACTGTCTCAGGGTCGTCCGAACCACCACTATCTGGTAAAAGGTCGGTTCGTCCGGTCCAGTGGTTCAGAATATGATATTGAGAATTTTATGAACCAGAGGAGGGAGGAGGATTATGAACAGTATGAATGTGGCTGGGAAGGTCTGGGTGTGCCCATTGAACGGACATCTCCCCAGACAGACCTTTAGAATCTCCTTATGCTGTCTGAGTCCCCATCTCATTTTATGTTTTATAAAAAGTTGCTGAAACCCTCCAGCTTCCTTTAGAAGAGGCTGTGGATGAGCAAGAGGAGCCTGATTTTGTAGAAATGATGGATATTCCAGAGTCTAGGAGATTGTCTATTCCTTTACATAAGTCTTTTAGGAAACAAACAATTAAAATTTTAAAGCTCCTAATTCTGTGCCTCCTGTAGATAAAAGATGGACAGAAGGTATACATTGTCAGGCCCTGATACAGAATTCCTTTCTCAGCAATGCAGTCATGTTGGGGTAGTTCAGGCTGCTGCCTGTGATAAAGCTAATATTCCCTTGGCTTCACATCCTCCTGACAAGGATTCCAGGAAGATTGATGCCATGGCAAAAAAACAGTATATGGCAGCCTCTCTGGGACTCAGGCAAGCAAATTATATGGCTTATGTAGCTAGGTATCAGAAATCTAGACGGGATACTGTTATGCAATTGACCAAGCAGGCCCATGGCCAGCTGGCTAGTGAACTAGAACAGGTGGCTGCTGATGGCATTGATGCCTCTAAGGTTCAGTTTCATGCTGCTGTGGATGTTAATGATGTTTCCTCTAGGGTCATGGCCACATCTGTAGCTTTTTCGTGAGTTGGCCTGGCTCAGGTGTACTAGTTTGTCACAGGATGCCCAGACTAAGGCTATGGATTTTCCTGTGGTGGGAAATTCTCTGTTTGGAGACAGACAGAGAATTACATGAAGAAGATGGATGAATATGGGACTACTTACAAAGGTGCCCAGGCTGAGGCGGCAAGCCACTCCTTAAGGCATGCCCCCAGGGGGTAGGGGTAGGCCTTTTCACAGGCCTTCTACCAGACTCAGGCCTCCTCTGCCTATGCTCAGAGGGCTTCTTCAGGCGCAGGGGCAGGCGGGGGTGGGCAGACCTGCTCCCACCCCAGCCTAAAGCTCCTGAAAACAGGCACCCTGATGGGGTGCCCAGGGCCAATTCTCCTGTACCAGTGGGGGAAGGCTGGCTTACTTCAGTCAGATTGGGCTTCTTCAACCCTCAGAAAAGTGGGTTCTGGAAGTAGTAAGCCGAGGTCTGGTTCTCAGCTTCAAAAAGTTTCCCAAGTTGAGAAGCAGACTTTTCTACTACCAAGTGCTTCAGAGACCCTCGCTCTGGAAACAGAGGTCTCATCCCTGTTAGCTCTCAGAGCAGTAGAAAGGGTTCCTCCCTGCATCAGGGCAGGGGTCTGTATTCAGATACTTCCTTACCCCAAAAGACAGGAGAATGGCGGCCCATTTTAGATCTCAGATATCTGAACAAGCATCTTTAGAAACCAAAGTTCAAAATGATAACTCTGGCAATGATTTTACCTTCCCTAAGGCCAGGGGACTGGCTAGCCTCCCTGGACCTCAAGGATGCCTATTTCCATGTCTAATCAGAAGATCCCATCAAAGTACCTCAGATTCAAACTGCCCTCAGGTCATTACCAGTTCAGAGCAATGCCCTTGGCCTTACCTCTGCTCCAAGGGTATTCACAAAGTGTCTAGCAGTGGCAGTGGCCCACTTAAGGAGGCAGAGGATTGCTGTTTTCCCTATCTAGATGACTGGCTCATTGTAGGCCAGTCCCCAGAACAGTAAATCTACCTGCAGGTCACCCAGCAGCTTCTCACCTCCCTGGGTTTTCTGCTAAACCTACCAAAGTCGGTTCTGGAACCAGTCCAGGTACTCACCTTTATAGGGGCAGAATTGGACTCAAAGCTAGCCAGAGCCTTTCTTCAGAAAGGGTAAGGAATTTAGTGGCTCTGGCCTCTTCCTTCACTCTGCAGGTCTCTCGACCAGCAAGACACTTTCTGCAGCTCCTGGGGCAATGGCTGCATCCACAGCTGTTGTGCAGGAGCCAGATTTCAGATGAGAGACATTCAGTTTCACTTGAGAACCTTTTGGTCTCAGAGAAGAGACCCCTTTCAAGTTGGTCCCAGTGACTCGAACCTTGATCCTAGCTCTCCAGTGGTGGCAGGATCAGAGCAATTAGGCGGGGTCCCTTCATTTCCCCTTCTCCGACTTGACTCTCACTACAGATGCTTCCCTTCTGGGTTGGGGAGCCCACATGGGTGACCTTTCCACTCAGGAGTTTGGTCTCCCCAGGAATCTCTGCTCCACATCAATTTTCTGGAACTCAGAGCTGTCTTTTAGCTCTTCAAGCTTTTCTGCATCTGTCCCGACAAGGTGATACAAGTCAGAACAGACAACACCACAACAATGTGGTACATCAACAAACAGGGGCACTCGGTCTTGACCTTGTGCACGAGGCAATAAGTTGTGGTCTCTGGCCTATTCCTGAACACTTCCCTCACAGCAGTTCACCTTCCAGGGAAGGACAATGTCCAGCGGATGCCCTCAGCAGGATTTCCCAGGGCCATCACGAATGGTCCCTGGATCCTCAAGTGCTGGGGATAGTTTTTGCCAGGTGGGGCATCCCTCAGATAGATCTTTTTGCAGCCCCAGACAATCACAAACTTCCTCTGTTCTGTTGCAGACCTCCAGTGCTGGGCTCAGTTCCTCTGGATGCCCTTCTTCTGGATTGGGAGGGGAAGTTCCTCTATGCTTCCCCTTTCCTCTCCTATTCAAAGTACTAGTCAAAATCAGATCTCAGCCTTGCAGGGTGATTCTGATTGCCCCGGATTAGGCCAGGCAGCCCTGGTACCCCTCCTTCTGTCTCTGACAGTCCATCTTCCCTAGTGCCTCCCAGGAATCACAATCTGTTGACTTGTGCCAAGGGAAGGGTTTGGTATCCGGACCTCAAATCCCTCAACCTCAAGGCCTGGCTCTTGAGGAGTTGGAGTTTGCTGATTTACACCTCTCTCAGGGTGTTCTTGAGATCTAAAGGCTTCAGAAAGCCTTCCACTAGGGCTACTTATAGTTCTAAATGGAAAAGGTTTTCCATTTGGTGTGCTAGGAAAAATATTTCCCAGAATCTGCTGAATTGCCCATTTTGTTAGATTACATGGTACATCTTAATTCCTTGGGTCTCAGACCAGCTACCTGAGAGTTCATCTGGCAGCTGTGTCTGCTTTTGTGTCAACAGGAAAGTCATCCCTCTTTCCTCTCATCCTGTGTTTTCCAAGTTTTTTAAGGGATTACTCCATACTAATCCTCCCTTTCGGGAACCGGCCCCTGCTTGGGACCTTAATGTTTGCATTGCCCAGTTAATGCAGCCCCCTTTTGAACCTCTGTCTTCTGCAGAGCTTAAGTACCTAACTTGGAAAACTGTTTTTCTAGTGGCTATCACTTCTGCCAGACGCATAAGTGAATTGCAAGCCTTGTCAGTGGAGACTGACTTTATTTCTTTCCACAGGGTTAAGGTAGTCCTTAGGACTAATAGGAAGTTTTGTCTAAGGTGGTTTCAGATTTCCATCTTAATCAATCTATCTCCCTTCCAGTATTTTCACTGATCACTCCTCTTCGGGTGAGAGGAGGTTGCACAACCTGGATGTTAAGAGAGCTCTTAGTTATTATATAGGCGTACCAAAGGTCACAGGTTGAATCCTCAACTTTTCCTTACCTATGGTGAAGTGGGAAAGCAAACCTGCCACTAAGAGATCAATAGCCAGGTGGATTGTCTCTTGTATCCAATTTTGTTATCAGAAAGTGGGCAGAGCCCCCTGGTTTGAGGCTCATTCTACAGGGGTACAGCTGCGTCTCTGCTGCCAGAATATCCCTTTATTAGAGATTTGCCAGGCTGCTACTTGGAAAGCGGTCACACTTTTACCAAGCATTACTCCCTGGATGTCCAGGCCAGGAGGGTCTCGGTTTAGCAGCTGTTCTTCCAGAGCCTATTCCCTAAGTAGGTTCTCCCTCCTCCATGGAGGTACTGCTGTGTATTCTGCTAATGTCTATAATATAGCAAGACTTCATGTTGTTTGAAGAAAAATTACTCACCTTAGTAATGTTGTTTCTTCTAATGGAGTCTTGCTATATTATGAACCTCCCAACCTACCCCTCAGAACCTCTACTTGGTGAGGTCTGGGCAACATAGTGTGGGCACTACTTATGTCCTGTTAGCATTTTGTCCCCTTTGGGACTTTGGGGTATGTGTGTGTCGCGTGTGTGTGTTTTATTATACTTATTTCCATTTTCATATTATTAGAATGGTGTTAGTATTTCTGGTCCCCTGACTTGAGTCTTGGCGCTGGGACCATCAATGGTTGTTGTTATTTAGGTAGCCATTTGGCTAGTGTAGGTTACAGCTTCCACACAGACCTTAGTGAGTTTGGCTCGTAAAGATCTGACAGTTCAAGTTTGAAATGACACAGATAGAGCTGCTCTCGTGCCAAAATTCTATTTTGGAATGGTTTTAACCATTTCACTCCGGGGCAGTTCTAGAGCTGGATCAAACTGCTAATGTCTATAATATAGCAAGACTCCATTAGAAGAAACAACATTACTAAGGTGAGTAATTTTTTCTTTTACCCTACTGGTGAGTTCCTTATGGACCCTGACATAGGGCTGTTGTACTGGACTCCATACACCTTGTGCACCTGCACAACTGATTTGAATAGGACTTCCGTTTCTTTTTTTTTAACTTAAAATATATCAATTTTTGCCAAAACAGCATGTAAACACTGCATACAAAGGAAAACTTAGTACAGACAATAACAAGAGTGCAAAGTAGCCACAAGGCGTATAGGATCACGCCACGAGGCAGGCCCAATAATCCCGAGGCCCCGCGCACAGTAGTGGCCATCACAGATGGTGCAGGCAGCAGGGACTACCTCTTGGCTCTGGCTAGGCAATGTGGAACTCTTCTACAGGATGGGAAACAAGTGCGAATGTAGCCGGATATTAGCTTCGCAACCAGACAAAGAAGAAAGAAGTTTGATGGCACCAGGGCTATGCTTAGGGAAGCAGGGATTCCACATGGGATGATCTTTCTGGCTCCACTTAGTGCCTATGCGGGGAAAATCTATATTTTTTCAGACCATCGGACACTATGAAATGGGCTCAAAAGCAGGCCCCATCGAGACCACGAACCACGTTAAGGTAGGAAGCATTGTCAGACAACGAAGAGTCGTGAAGCAAATTGGATTACCCTCTAAATGGAGGTAACGGGTGTGTACACATTGCTCTTGTGTAAGAAAACATGGTTTACAGTTTGACAATATGAAGATTGGGGTGAATAAATACCCCCCTGACATTTAATTTAAGTTCATGTTTGTTCATAGGGGTCAGTGGACCAAGTTAACTGCACACCATAATAATTAAAAATCTGTCATAAAAGCAATGCTTTGAGCAATTATAAAACTATCACAGTTTTAAAAAGTTTTAATCTGACTGTTAAGTTATTTAAAATTGTAAGTTCTGGAATAATATTAGCTCAATAACACCATTTAAGATCAGAGTAGTTGGATTCAAGCAGATGCACCATCTAATATGGATCTGCACCGGTGGTGCATAATTCTAAGAGTAATACATGGTGAATTTCTCTGGTTCCTCATTCGAGGAAGAGTAAATACCGAAGCTAGACTATTAGACTTTGCAGGACTGTATCATGTAGCTCATGGGCTCACAATACAGCCATTCTTTTTTCCTTTACTACTTTCGGTACCTTCTATGTAAACCCCTCAAAGACATATCTTAAAGCAGTAGATGCGTCAGTTGTGTTTATTAAGAGGAGTGACAACCTCAGTGTGTCATGTATCATTAACATTTGCAATATCAATGTTTGTAAACTGACTTTATTTGTTTATGTGAAACAATAAACATGAAGTTACAAAAAAGATATAATAATATGCAGATTCTCAAGTACTTAATTGATCCTCTGTCCCATTTAAATGTGAAGTCCAGGGAAGTGCTTGTTTTATTTTTATTTTTTTTTCAGTTTATTTTGATATTGGAATTGTTTGTGCTGTGAGGGGGTATGGTTGGTGGGGATTTAAATCAGTACTGTGAGTTGCAACTATTACTGAGTGAAAGGAAACACTAGGGAGCAACAGAATCAGGAGTGCAGTTCAGGAAAGTGCTTGTTTTGTTTTTCTTTTTTTCAGTTTATTTTGATATTGGAATTGTTTGTGCTGTGAGGGGGTATGTTGGTGGGGATTTAAATCAGTACTGTGAGTTGCATCTGTTACTGAGTGAAATTCTGGTCTGTGATATTTAATCTGTGCTGTTTGAATTTTTTGAGCTGTTACTGGTGAGATTTACTCAGATGGAGTTCAGACAGGAAATTTTGCCTAACTCCTTAAAATCTTTCAGTGGAAAGCCTTCCCACCCACCCCTTGTATTAGCCTTTCTTAAATACGGAACAGCCACTGGGGGTTGGGTTTAAAGACTGGGAGGGAGGAGCTTAGGAGTTGCAAACTTGCCCTATGAGCAAACTCTTAAGGCTAATAGTCAGGTGGGGAAAAGTTCAGCCACTCAAGCATTGCAAGTTTGAAAGTCTGCAGGCTGTATGGGGGACCGTCTAGGTATAGGTACTCGAGCTTGAGAAACTGTAGAGCCACTGAGTTGGCAATTTGGCCTAGAAAAGACTGCTATGATGATAGGGAAGGGACCGCACATCACTAGAGCAGGTATCTTTGGGAGGGTGGTTGGGCGCACAGGGTGTGGTGTGGCCATGATACTGGAGTGGAATTGAAAGTTTGGGGGATGCCCAGTGTGCTACCAGCTGGCACAGCTTAAGGAGGAGGTAGAGGGGATCTGAAGGCAGCTGGGGGTGCTAGGGGAGGAGGATTGGAGAGGTAGGAGGCAAACGGTTACCTACATGGAGGTACTAGGTGTTGGGGCCTCCCACGCTGGGGGAGGAGTGAAAAGAGGTGCTCACACTGGGGAAGGAGGGAAGGGGAGTACACGGGCTCTAGGGGACCCTGGCAGGTGAGGCCCAGAAGGTGGAAATTTCCACAGCAGTAGGCAAGAGACTGGGGGTGTCCAGAGGAAACCGAGAGGGGTGGTAGGGACAGGGGGCACTGGGGGATAGGCTAAAGCTCACAAATTCTTTTAACCCTCTACGCCCATTAATGGAAGAGGGGAGTGTGGGGGGGAGGAGGATGATGATGATGCTGCTGCTGGTGAAGCTGGGGCAGGGACGGATAGAAAGGGTGAAGGGGGCAAGAGGCAAAGGAGCAATAGAGGGGGACATGGACAGGATGGGGAAGAGGGGTGGGGGAGAAGAAAAAGGAGGATCAGGGGAACAAGGAGGTGGTTGATGGTATGGAACAGAGGAGCACGACAGGCAGGAAGGCGCAGGATGTAAATGGGATGATAGCAAGCAGAAAGTCAAGCAGGCAAACGGATCGGATGGATGGATTAGTAAGGAGTGGGGAAAGAGATACAGAGAAAGATACTCGGGTGGGGGGGGGGATAAAGAAGACCAGGGAAAATAGTGAAGGGGCTACCTTTGACACCCAGATTGTGGGAGATGTGAGGAGCTGGTTGCGGGTAGAATCCAGACAAAGGGATGAGGAGGGGCATGGAAAGAGTGGAAACCTGAAGGGTGAACAGGAAGGCAAGGGGGAGGTTAGAGTACTGCTACTGGGGGACTCCATGATCAGAGGTATCCAGTGGGAGGGGCAGGGGAAGGGTAAAACCTGTCTGATCAGAAACAAATGCCACCCAGGCCTGACAGTGCACAAGGCCAAGCATGAGTTGTATTCACTGGCAAGTGAATGTGGGGGGACCCCAGAAATTCTAGTGCATATGGGGACAAATGACATAGATGGTAATAATGAACTAGAAATTCAGGCAAGGTTCTGGGAGATGGCCAGGATATTCCTTTCCATAGGCTGTAAGATCTCATTTTTGGAAATCCTGCCAGTGCCAAAGGCTAGTGGGGAAAACAAGAAGAAGATTAGGGAGATAAATCAGTGGCTTAGGGAGTGGTGTGGGGAATTGGGATATGGCTTGGTGGGAGACTGGGGGTAGACCTGGGAGGATAAGGGGCTGTACGCTAGGGACAGACTCCACCTTAATTTGGAGGGGAAGGAAATCCTTTCGCTCAAACTAACTGGGTTCATCAGTGAAAGGTTGGGTTTAAACTTGTGAAGGGGGGAGGGATTAAAAAAGGGGCAGTGCCAGCAGGTACGATAAATGAGGGACATGGTCTCCACTCCTCTAGGGGGCTAGTGAGATATGGAAATGGGTCACCAGGTAGGGTGCAGTGGCTGAGAAATGGGAGCTCAAGGGTGGGGGAGGAGAGGAGGGAAGAGTGTTGGAGAGTGCCTAATAAATGCCAGGAGCTTAGGAGATAAAATGCCTGAGCTCCAGGTGATGCTAGTTGAGGGGGAGGTAGATGTGGCAGCAGTCACTGAGACCTGGGCCACTCAAAGGCATGCGTGGGACCTAAATCTGGAGAGCTGTACTATGCTCAGAAAAGATGGGGGGGAGGGAAGGGGTGGTGGTGTAGCACTGTTAGTCAGAAATGGCATGGGTATTGGAGGGCTAGAGGAGGCAGAGGGGAATGTGGAGGCTATTTGGGTCACCCTGCTGATGCGGGGGGGGGTAAGAGAGTAAAGGTTGTATTGGTATACAGACTACCAGCACTGGTGGAGGTTCTGGAAGAAAGTCTGGTGGCAAATCTCAAGGGACACTGTAGATTGGGAAAGGGAAGGGTAGTGGTAATGGGGGACCTCAACATGCCAGGAACAGACTGGGGGACTATGACGTCACCAGTGGCCAGGGAGCAGAGGCTGCTGGATGTTTTCCAGGATGCATTTCTGACACAACAGGTGGGTGAGCCAACTAGGGAGGCCTGACACTGGACGTGGTCCTGGCGGACAGTGATCAGATTAGGGGCCTAGAGGTGAGGGACCCGTTGGTGGGGAGTGATCACGCCACAGTCTGGTTCTTCCTGAACCTAGCAGGGGAGGAAAGCCAAACAAGGACGGTAGTAACCAACTTTAGGGGTGCAGACTTCAGGGAGATGGGAAGGATCCTTAAAGATTGTTTGGACAGGATAAGGCTGGATATGGATGCTGACAGCAGGTGGGGGATCATTAGGAGGGGAATACAGGGGATTACCAGATCATGCGCAAGGGAAAGGCGTAAGTTCGGTAAGGCCAGAAAACCCTGCTGGTGGACCCGGGAGGTACAGGAGGTGGTGAGGGACAATAAGGAGGCCTATAGGCACTTCAAGTGCTCAAGGAATGAAAGGGATCAGGAGGAATATGAGCTGACAGCCAAGAGAATCACCAGGGTAGTGAGAGCAGCTAAGGCATAAAAGGAGCAGTCCTTGGCCAGTGGGATCCGGAGGGGGGAAAAGGGGTTCTTTAGATAAATAGGGGAAAAAAGGAAAGTAAGGGGGCAGATCAGCAAGATAAGGATAAGGGATGTTTGGGCACAGGAGGTGGGGGAACAGGTAGAAGTACTAAATGAGTATTTTGCCTCAATTTTTTCCGGGGGGATGAAGGGGCTATGTCTTGCAGGGGGAGTGGGGGCAAACCAGAGGAAGGGGTGGGACCGGTAGAGACCAGGGGCCCTGACGGGTCTGGGAAAAAGGAGTGGCCACCACAGACAGGTGGGGGGCCAGCAGTACAGGGTGGAAAGGGGGAGGAAGTGGAGGCTGAAATCCCAGTAGAGAGAGAGTAAGGGAAGCCCTCAGGTCCCTTCAGATGGAGAAAGCACCTGGGTCAGATGAGATATATCCCAGGGTGCTGAGGGAATTGGCAGATGTCCTGGCAGTCCCTCTAGCAGAGTTTTTCAACATCTGTCTGAGGACTGAGTGGGTGCTTCAAGACTGGAGGGTGGCCCATGTCGTGCCGCTCCACAAGAGGGGGGATCAAGAGAGGAGGTGGGGAAATTACAGGCCCATTAGCCTGACATTGGTGGTCGGCAAGGTGATGGAGGGTACTGTCAAGGAAAGACTAGGGGGGTTACTGGAGCAAACTGGGTACTTGGATGATAGGCAGCATGGCTTTGTCCTGGGAAGATCGTGCCAGACAAACCTTGTTGAGTTCTGTGACTGGGAGACAAGGGCCCTAGACCAGAGTATGCCAGTGGATGTCCTCTTTCTGGACTTCAGCAAGGCATTTGATTCGGTACCTCACGGTGGCCTGCTGGCTAAGCTGAAGGAAAAGGGGGTTGGGAGACATTTGTTAAGATGGGTAGGAAATTGGCTCTCTGAGCATACTCAGAAGGTGGTGGTTGGAGGGTTAACCTCATCCCCAAGGTGGGTTACTAGTGGGGTTCCCCAGATCAGTGCTGGGGCCACTCCTCTTCAACGCCTATGTCACAGATATCAGGAAGGGGATCAGGAGTGAGATGAGACTCTGCAGATGACTCAAAGCTGGGCACAGTGGTGGATGAGGAGAAGGAGGGGTGGCCTTGCAGGAGGACCTGGAGGCTCTGGAAAGGTGGTTGTGAAAATGGAAACTAAAATTCAATGTGGGGAAGTGCAAGGTTCTGCACCTGGGAGTCAGAAATCCAGGCCAGGGGTGTACCCTGGGAGGAGACACGAGTCAAGTCATGGAGGGTGAGCAGGACCTGGGGGTAGTGGTAGATGTCAAATTGAACAACTCAGAGACCTGTAGGAGGGTGGCTGCAAGGGCAGATAGGTTGCTGGGATACATCGCCAGGGGGGATTACCTCCAAACAAGCGGAAGTGATCCTTCCATTGTACAACTGCTTGATTAGGCCACACCTCGAGTATTGTGTGCAGTTTTGGAGACCACATTTAAAGAGGGACATTCCACTCCTAGAGAGGGTCCAAAAGAGGGAAACCAAAATGATCTGGGGCCTGGGGGAGAGGATCTATGAGGAGAGGCTTAAGGAGCTTGACATTTACACCCTGGAGGAGAGGAGGGACGGGGCAACATGATAGAGGTCTTTAAGTACATGAAAGGGATCAATAAGGGAGGCCCAGTCAGGGTGCTCCAAAGGAAGGAGGGTGGGGCAACAAGAGGTCATGGGTGTAAGCTGGAAGGGGACAGGTTCAGAGGGGAGAGGAGGAGACGTAATTTCACTGAAAGGGTGATCGGGCCATGGAATGCACTGCCCAGGGAGCTGGTAGAGGTGGAGACTGTGGACGGGTTTAAGAGGGGATGGGACAGGTACAGGGGGACGGTAAATCTGACCAGGCCCAATACAGGTGGAACATCTGGGACTGGGAACAGTATAACACAAGGGGGAAGGGAGGACACCAAAATCGGCTCTCAGTCGGGTGCTGGAAATCGAGCAGACTTGAGAGACCGCTAGGCCTATTCTGCTGGCATTTTAGTATGTTAGTAAACTGCAGTTTGGCGTGGTGGGAAGGGGTGGGGTAATATGTAGCAGGCACCATTTTCGCTCACAGAAACACTAGGGAGCAGAAGAAGCAGGAGTGCAGTTCAGGGAAGTGCTTTGTTTTTATTTTTTCAGTTTATTTTGAATTATTGCAATTGTTCGTGCTGTGAGGGGATATGTTGGTGGGGATTTAAATCAGTACTGTGAGTTGCATCTGTTACTGAGTGAAATTCTGGGCTGTGATATTTAATCTGTGCTGTTTGAATTTTTTTAGCTGTTACTGGTGAAATTCACTCAGATGTGGAGCTCAGACAGGAAGCTGCAGTTTGGCCTTGTACCTTTGTGTGGGGATTGAGAGGTCTCGGTGGGGAAAGCGTCAGGGCTGATTGACTCTCACGAGAGTCGGGATAGGGCCCCAACCCAGCCTTCCCATCCCTCCCACCCTGGAGTACTTTACATTTATAGAGGAGGTGCTACCCCATGATTGATGGACAGGACTGCCAGCTGCAGCCCATTTCATTCCCTGGCCAGAAGAATGAAAGCCGCGGAGTGAGGAAACACATAGCTTTTAAACATGGAAAATCTCACCCTTGGGCCTAAACCAAAAACTTTACAGAGGCAAGAGGAGAATATGGGGGGAAACCACATTGGAGGGGCAAATGAAGCAGGGCGAGGGCAGATCCAGGGCAGGATCCCAATGTTTCAAGGGCTAGGGGCATCTTTGGGAGTGTGGTAGAGTGTAGTGGTTGTGGGTCATCCATGGTACTGAATATCACCTGGAAAATGGTGGGATATATGGTATGTAGGCAGATTGCACAACTAAGGGAGGAGGTGGCATGGTTGAGATGGGCACTAAGCTGCAAAAGGGAGAGGAGTAGATGGGGGACATGAGGTGTCCCGCAGAGAGAGCTATAGCAGCAAGTGGGGGGACTGTGGGGGGACAAGGCACAGTCAGAAAGGGAGCTGTAGGGGAACAAGGACCAAACACAGCCACAGGAAGGGGAAGATGGGATGGGGATTAGAGGAAAGTTGAGGAGCACGAATACAAGGGGAGGGGAGTAGGGAATAGCACCAGAGGAGCTACAGGAATGCCAGATAAGGGCAGCAATGGGCACAAGAGAAACCTGAGAAAATGGCAAGCGATACAGTATAAAGGTACAAAGCCTGCGCAGAAGGCAGGGAAGGAGGGAGCAAGGGGAGGACTATCGACCAGAGGGGTATAGGCAGTGGGCTTAGAGCATAAGAATTGATTTGCACCACTAGAGGCACTAAATGGGGGTGTAACCCCTAGATGGCGCTATCCCAGGGGCTACTACCCCTGCCTGATTTGCCACTAACAGGTTGAGGGGCCTGGATCCAATGGCGGGTGCCTCCACCCAGAGGTCAGGGTTTGCAATAGTTAAACTAACTTGGTCACAGCCCTCTGGGACACTGCAACCCCTTTCTTCCCACTAGTGGCCCACACAATATATCAGAATTACCTTCACGGTATACACTTACCCCCAGGTCTGGTTCTCGCACTGGGACCTCCTGTGAAATGAGATACAGTGCAACAATCACAGTACAGTACTTTACATAGACAAATACCTCAGGCAGTATAACTTGCTGAAACAAGCAGCTCTGATTTATTTAGGGGATATAACAAGACAGGGGAAATCAGGTTAATTAGCTTATCACTCTAATAATCTACCTATGGCTCTGTGCACAGGCCTATCCCTATCAGTTACTGTCCCTGGGTACCCAAGCCCTAGTGGCAGTCCAAACCGTGGCAGCTGGTAGGGGCCCTTTCACACAGAGAAAAGGAGAATTAAACAGTCAGCAGTACAGTAATTCCATTTGGATTTAATGTGGCAATTCAACAGGAGCAACCCTGAATTAGTACTCACGACCTCCAAATAAGATAGGGTCCTTCAATGTCAGCAGGGCTCACTTGAGGTACACAAACCTCTTCACACATCCATATAAAAGAAAGTACTATACCAGGCAGGCTGCATCTGTATCCGATCGCAATTACTGCACAATACCCGGAGAACACACAGCAGATTCAGTTCTGACAGACCGGAAGTGCAATTTTCAGCAATTCTTCCAGTCTTCTACAGGGTGAGCCTGGTTTCTACTCTTCAGAGATCCTTTGATTCTTTTCACAGGACGGATTCAGTCCTAACAAGCTGTTACACAAGCTGCAGACCGAACTCTGGGCCTTACACACGCTTTTTGACTAAAACTGCACACTGAAAAGCACAGGGCTCCTTCCTTCTTCACTGCCAAAGCTCAACTGAACTCCAACTGACGAAACCGGCACTTCCTTTGAGTTCCTCCCAGTTCTTGACTGGATTGGCTGTCACCACAATAGACTGCTGCTGTTGGTCCAAAAGGCACTGAAGTCTAAACTACATCTCCCAGAGTCACTGCCCATACAATCCTCTTGTGGCTGGCTCAGATTATGAGTCCAAGTTCTGATTCGTCCAAGGCATCATTTTAGAGCTAGCTTACCCCACACTGATTGGTCCAGTTCAGCAGTTCAAAACTAGAATGGGGAACTAGCAGACACAGTTCTGACTGCAAAGAAAGCAGGTTAGACAAACTGTAATTTCATTATTACTCTAAATAATTTCTGGCAAACAGTTACATCTTTCAGATAGGTTCCTTTGCACTCTAGTGACTGCAAAAATGAAGTGAATTAGCAGCTCAGTGGTACTCAGAGAAGCACACAGTCCCCCCATACAAACTAATTATGTCTGCAAGCAGACAGCTCTTAAAGAGACAGTACCAGAGGCTCTAAAAACACTCACTGATAAATGGCTTAAATGCCAAACACCATTCAGGCTTGGAGCATTCAAGCAAGCTCCTGGAAGTCTTTTGGGAACCCCCATTTGCAGGGGGGTTACACCCTTCCTGGCCTGGGAAAGCTTGACGTCCGCGTCAAGCAAGTACCCCCATAAGTTTCAACTGCAACCATATACATTTGCATTAGGCTCGCACATGTAATCATCAGTCAATATATCATTTTACCAAGAACACATTTCTGAAACATTGCAGTACGTCACTCTTTACACAGTATTACATACACATTGTACCATAACTCAAGTTATTACCTCTTGTACATGAAACCTGAAGAGAGGGCCTTCCTACTCAGTTACCTTGGGGCTGGATGGGGCAAGGGCACCATACTTAGAGGGCAACACAAGTAACTTGGAGTTAGCACTGATGCTCAGTTTGGGCAATGAGCTCGGGACACATACACTCCTTTATGGACAACATTGAGAGGCAAGTCACAGGCCTCCCAAGTGAATCATAACTGAGGTGCACCACAGGCTTTACAGCTCGACCAGTCTTTCTAGGGGAACTGTTATAGTCTCTGCACTCTGAGCCTCATTTTCAGCATTGTCCTCACTTGTCAGGGAGTCTCCATGGGGTAGAGAGGCTAGAACTTGGGGCACTTTCAGCTCCAGGAGTTACAGTTTCTGAGTCCACAACATTTGGCTCAGATGGAGAGCTTTCGGACACTGGCAGTGGACTGTCAGGGCACTCAAAATACTCTTCTTGTTCGGTGTATCACCAGTCTGCCCCAATCTATCATTTCCTCCCTGAAGCTCAAACAGTTCAACCATCACAATGATTCCATTTCATCTGATCTGATGCTTTGCACTTCACTTTCTGGGAGCATTGGCTCCAGGGATGAAGCTGGGGCTTAGACAGTCCAGAAGGCCCAGCTTTGTCTCCAGTATTGACTAGGGATTGCCCGAAACAATTGACTCAGTTCGTAAGAAGGATAGTATTCAAAGTCACTCTCACTTTCTTCGATATGGACTGACAGTCATGCTCAACTGGGACTTGTGGAGGGAACACTTTAACTTTGCTTCTGTAGGTGCAGACTTTCTGATCTTTTCTTAGCAGCAGCTCTAGTCACTGGTCAGAGGGGCATCTTCTAGGGCTCAGACTCAATTAAGATTTGTCCAATGGGCAGTAAATGATTTCTATGCATTGTTTTTACATCTTTTGAATTATTCTCAGGCCTTACTTTGTACACTGGCAGATCATCTAGTTTGCCCACTACAATGTGAGGGAGATGGTGCCATCTGTCAGCAATCTTGTGCTTGCCATGCAGTCCCAGATTTCTTAGCATACCCGATCTCCTCCTGGAGTTCCTGTGCTTTCACCTTTTTATCATACCTTTCTTTGTTGGCCAGATTTCTTTTGGCAGCCATGGTTTGAGCCAGTTGAGTACGCATGAGTTAGCTGGGCCTTTAACTTTTGCACATACTGTAAATAGTTGTCAGCTTGAACCCCATCAGAGAGACCCCAAAACACACATCTACTGGTAGTCGAGCTTCTCTTCCAAACATCAGGCGGTGGGGAGAATCCAGTGGCATCACTTTTGGTGCAGTTATAAGCATGTACCAGGGTGCTAATTTGTTGGCTCCATCTAGGCTTGTCCTTTGGGTGCAGGGTGCCTAGCATATCTAGCAAGAGTGCGGTTGAAGCGTTCAGGCTGTGGGTCCCCTGGTGGTAAGGAGTGGTTCTGGACTTCGCACTCCCCACAGAGAAGCATCTCTTTGATCAGACGACTCTCAAAGTCTCTCCCTTGATCAGAATGGATTCTTTGTGGAGCCCATAGTGAACAAAAAGTTTTACAAGTACTTTGGCTACAGTGGATGCTTTCTGGTCTTTGGTGGGAAAGCTTGGGCATATCTCGTGAAATGGTCAGTGACCACCAGCACATTACTGATATTTCTTTGATCTGACTCCAAACTTAGAAAATCAATACAGACCAGCTCCATGGGTGCACTGGTGGTTATGTTAACAAGGGGCAGCCCTCTGGGCAAAGCTTTCTCTGTAAGCAGCGTGACTACAAGTTGAATGTGTTGCTCCACATCAGCCCCCATCTTAGGCCAATAGAATCTGGATCTCACCAAGTCAAGTGTTCTGTCTATACCAAGGTGCCCCATGTGGTTGTGCAAGGACCTCAATACTGAGTCTCGAAAGGCAGTGGGCAGCACTAGTTGTTGTTTGTCTACTTGTCCCCTCTGTCTACTGTTTCTCTGTATAACAGTTTATTGATCAGTTTCAACTTAGGACCTTCTTTGTATAACAGTGCAGTTCTCAAATCAGTGGGCGTAATTTGGACACATCTTTTCCTGCATAGAGGGCTTCTAAAGCTGCTTTGATCATGGGATCGGGATTGAGCCGCGAATACTGTCATTGTCCAGCTGAGGCAGTGCACCAATGTCTATTGCAGAAAAGTGGCAACAAGCAGCAGGTATGCAATTCTCAGAGCTCCCCAAGCAATCCACCATGCAGTCCACTCGTCCGTGGACATTTGTTCCTCCCTGTCAAACTTCCGGCAGAGTGCCCGAATGTCAGGTTCTGCCAGTCGGACCCAATCATTCTGGGGAACAGGCCTCCGGGAGAGCATCAGCACATCTATGTGGTTCAGACCTGCTCGGTATTCGAGAGCATAGTCATATGTAGATAATGCAGAAAGCCACCTATGGCCAGTGGCATCCAACTTAGCTGAGGTCTGCACATAGGTCAAAGGATTATTGTCAGTTTTACTAGTATTTTAGCCCCATACAAGTACTCATGGAATTGGTCAACAATAGCCCACTTCAAAGCTAGGAACTCTAACTTATGTACAGGATAGTTCTTTTCGGATGGGGTCAGGCTTCTACTGGCAAAGGCCACTGGTCTCAGGCCATTCTCGTGCTCTTGGTACAACAGCCCCAACCCTTGCAAGCTAGCATCAGTGTGCAGGGACGTAAGGTTTTCTTGGATCGGCATAGGCCAGCACTGGAGCATGGGTAAGTTGATATATGATCTCATGAAAAGCAGTCTCACAATCAGGAGTCCAGCGGGCCCCAAATACTTCACTCGGATGAAAATACACTCTTTCAGTCTTGAGGATGCTGACTTTGGTATTTTTGTGGGTTGGGGATACCCTTGAGTAAGGTTAAGTAAAGGGCGGATCACTCTTGAATAGTCCTTGATGAAGCGCCGATAATAACCACAGAATCCCAGGAATCTTTGCAGTTCTTTTAGATTTTGGGCTGTGGCCAGGTGGTCAGAGCCTCAACTTTACTTGGGTGGGTCTCTATTCCTCGGTGGATCTATGTGTCCCACATACTTTACTGATGTTTGAAAAATTGACACTTATCAATGGACAGTTTAAGGCCAAAGTCCTCCAGTCGGTCCAATACCTTAAATAATCTGCTCTCATGTTCCTCCAGTGAGCTGCCAAACACAATAACATCATCTAGGTATACCAGGCACTCTAGTAAGTTCATGTCCCCACTGCCGCTCCATCAATCGTTGAAAAGTGGCTGGGGCACCTGAAATCCCTTGAGGCATCCTCATGAATTCAGAAATAGCGGACAGATAAAGGCTGTCTTTTCACGGTCCTCTGGGGCCATCGGGATCTGATAGTACCCACTGGGGAGATCCAGCACAGAGAACCACTTGCCCGCTTAGGCAGTCCAAAGCATCCTGAATGCGGGCATTGTGTACTGATCAGGGATAGTCCGCCGGTTTAGGTGCGATAATCCACACACATCCTTACTGTTCCATTCTTTTTCCTCACTACCACAATGGGGAAGCATAAGGCTTCTGGATTCTTGTATTACACCAGCAGCTAACATCTCTTGCAGATGCCGTCTCACATCATCTATGTCAGCAGGTGCCAGGCGCGAGACCTCTCCGAAATGGTCTTTCGTCATGCAGCCGGATATTGTGCTCAGCCTTGCACGCATCCTACATCCCATTCCTTTAAAGAAAACACCTGGTCTCTCTGGGCAAGCTTCTCACTGATCTTCACTTTCCATTCAGCTGGCAGCGGGAGTCGCCAAATCAAACAAGTCAGGCGTTACTCTGTCATTCTTCCTTGAACTCTTGCTGCTGGGTAGCACTGCAGTGTCTGCACAATGCACATTAGCCAGGATGCAACCTCTGTTTACTCGAATGTCTCTTTCAGACACATTATGAACTTGGACCATTACCCTTCTGGCATAAGCATGGGCTCTAGCGGCAAAATACAAAGCTTGACCAGCAGTCCCTCTGGCAATTTTCCATCGCCTGGTGCATCCAACATTAATATTTTATTCTTAACATCCTTTCTGATATGGACCTCTCCTGTAAGGTACACTGGGCATTTGGCGCCAGGATCAGAGACTCAGGATCCTTCTTCCATACAATTCCGACGGTTCCTCTGGTTCTGTTTTTCAGCATCTCTCTGTGCCTCCATAGGCCTTCTTAATTAAAAGCCTGAACTCTTAAAGCTCTACTAGTCTTTGACCCCTGTTTTCATAACACAACTGTGCCAGCCTTCCGAACATATGAGCATTTGTTCCAATCAACAAAGGGACACCATCATACAGTCCAGTGGGGGACACACTAAGGCTAGGGTCTCTACTTGTTCGGCCACTCCAGCCACGGAGGTGGGGAAAGACAGCCAATTCGGATATACCCGGAATAGGGTAGGCCTTCTCACTTAACCCTATACATGCAGTCCTTCTAATGGTTGTAAGGTCGCCTGACAAATGCTTCTGATACCAATCTTGAACATAATTGTCACTTGGAGCCACTGTCTAATATAGCTCTTGTAGACACTCCGTTCACCTTTACAGTGGTCTCCATGGAGGACCCACTATTCTGGACCAGTCTGGAGGCGGTAGTGGGGCCTGGGCAACTGACCTGCCACAAAGGCGTGAATTAGCATTTTTGGTGCCCTCACTGGGATCATGTCGGTGCACCTCTTAACCACTGATTTCTTCTCCAAGCTCTCTTGTAGCCTATATGCAACTTTGTCAGTGTCTTTGGGGACTGGCATTCCTTTCATGTGCCCATCTTTCCCACAATTATAGCAAAACATACTTTCTGGAGTTTGAGCTGGCCGAGGCACACTGGGAGCCAGGCGGGTATTACTAACTGGAAACCGTGCCATCTCTGTCTGCGGCGTGATAAGCATTTGGAGACATCTCGTCAGTTTCTCCACTTCCATGGTCAAGGAATCGAGTTCGGAGCTGTTATCAGCAGGAGATACATGGGTGGGTACCCCCAACCCCATAGCAGATGCAGTCGGATATAGGTCAGGGCCCGTACTTGCAGGCGTGGCCTTCATAAAGGGACTGTTTTTGAATTCCCGGATCTCTCTCTCAACAGTTCGCCCCATTGTGACATATCTTTTTCCTTGTCAGAGCACTCATTGACTGCCAACCTCTGCCCCTGAACTTCACTTGATGGGTCACCCTCAGTCACTCGGGTCGTAGCCGCAGCTATTGGTGCAGGTCCTCCGAGGTCGCCCTTCTCAACTCCTCGAATTTCTCTCATTAACTCATCATAGGAGGGTGGGAGTTCAGTCGATCTGCCAGGTGTAACTGAAGCAACAGCAGTTCTGAGAAGGGGCAGACTTAAGGATCCTGTCCAGCCTGGTTCGGTCCAGTTCAATCGCTGGCAAACTACCTTTTCTGAGGCATTCTTGCAACAATTTTCCAGCCGAGATACATACACAGACAACAACTCCTTGGTACTGTTGTGCATCTCTTACTCTCCACCATAGGTCCTCATCAGAATCTGGGCTCCCTACACATTCTCCAAGGCCTCAAGATAGGCCTGTGCAGTCGCTTCAGGGTTACTGGCCCGCTTAGCACGGATGGTAGCCAGGGCAGGACCTCGAGCTCTCACTAACCCTCTTCGCTTTCACCTTCCGAGCATTGCCATTCTAGCACTTGGGGCAACATAGTTCTATCCAGGTCTCCCAGTCATCCTCCCTTGGGGGTGGGGAGGTGCCAGAGAAGATCCTCAACCTTCGTAAGAGTCGTGACTAATGGCAGGTGCAGAAATAGGAGTCTGCATTGGTTCAGCCACCATTACGGGCACTGGAGCAGGAGAGGGTGTTGGGGAGGAACACCCCAGGTGGCAAGAATAGTTTCTTCAAGTCCTCCACAGTTTTCCCTCTCCCAGCAACCATTCAGCAAATTTCTCCTCAAAGTTTCAGATAGTGGTGGGGCTGATTCCCCGGTCTTTACTGTCCTAGTTATCACTCTCCAAGCAGTGAGGGCTCCCTCTGGGGTAATGGTCTGTGGCACTTTGGAGCTATCTATGGGATCCTTAAACTACTAGGGCCAGGAAAGTGTGGGTGAGCAGATTAGCATGCCGACCCACCACCACAGGGTTTTGTAAACCTTCCACCTTGAAAGTACTCCCTGCACAGTGTCCGTATTGATACCCAGAGGGATGTCAGGATAAGCATAGCATTTTGGGGTCGATCTCCTCCCAGTACACCACTCCACCAGCCGGTGCACAGCCACTTCTGTCGGGTACCCATTTTTTCTTAACAGTGGTTCGTAAATATGGCCACTAGAGGACACACAATCCACCAGTGAGCCTCCAAGATAACCCTAGATGGCGTTATCCCAGGGGCTACTACCCTGCCTGATTTGCCACTAACAGGTTGAGGGCCTGGATCCAATGGCGGTGCCTCCACCCAGAGGTCAGGGTTTGCAATAGTTAAACTAACTTGGTCACAGCCCTCAGGGACACTGCAACCTTTCTTCCCACTAGTGGCCCACACAATATATCAGAATTACCTTCACGGTATCACACTTACCCCAGGTCTGGTTCCGCACTGGGACCTCCTGTGAAATGAGATACAGTGCAACAATCACAGTACAGTACTTAACATAGACAAATACCTCAGGCAGTATAACTTTGCTGAAACAAGCAGCTCTGATTTATTGGGGGATATAACAAGGACAGGGGGAAATCAGGTTAATTAGCTTATCACTCTAATAATCTACCTATGGCTCTGTGCACAGGCCTATCCCTATCAGTTACTGTCCCTGGGTACCCAAGCCCTAGTGGCTAGTCCAAACCGTGGCAGCTGGTAGGGGCCCTTTCACACAGAGAAAAGGAGAATTAAACAGTCAGCAGTACAGTAATTCCATTTGGATTTAATGTGGCAATTCAACAGGGAGCAACCCTGAATTAGTACTCACGACCTCCAAATAAGATAGGGTCCTTCAATGTCAGCAGGGCTCACTTGAGGTACACAAACCTCTTCACACATCCATATAAAAGAAAGTACTATACCAGGCAGGCTGCATCTGTATCCCGATCGCAATTACTGCACAATACCGGGAGAACACACAGCAGATTCAGTTCCTGACAGACCGAGTGCAATTTCAACAATTCTTCCAGTCTTCTACAGGGTGAGCCTGGTTTCTACTCTTCAGAGATCCTTTGATTCTTTTCACAGGACGGATTCAGTCTAACAAGCTGTTACACAAGCTGCAGACCTTGAACTCTGGGCCTTACACCGTTTTGACTAAACTGCACACTGAAAAGCACAGGGCTCCTTCCTTCTTCACTGCCAAAGCTCAACTGAACTCCAACTGACGAAACTGGCACTTCCTTGAGTTCCTCCCAGTTCTTGACTGGATTGGCTGTCACCTCACAATAGACTGCTGCTGTTGGTCCAAAAGGCACTGAAGTCTAAACTACATCTCCCAGAGTCACTGCCCATACAATCCTCTTGTGGCTGGCTCAGATTATGAGTCCAAGTTCTGATTCGTCCAAGGCATCATTTTAGAGCTAGCTACCCACACTGATTGGTCCAGTTCAGCAGTTCAAAACTAGAATGGGGAACTAGCAGACACAGTTCTGACTGCAAAGCAAGGGTTAGACAAACTGTAATTTCATTATTACTCTAAATAATTTCTGGCAAACAGTTACATCTTTCAGATAGGTTCCCTTTGCACTCCTAGTGACTGCAAAATGAAGTGAATTGGCAGCAGCTCGAGTGGTACTCAGAGAAGCACACAGTCCCCCCATACAAACTAATTATGTCTGCAAGCAGACAGCTCTTAAAGAGACAGTACCAGAGGCTCTAAAAACACTCACTGATAAATGGCTTAAATGCCAAACACCATTCAGGCTTGGAGCATTCAAGCAAGCTCCTGGAAGTCTTTTGGGAACCCCCATTTGCAGGGGGGTTACAGGGGGAAAATCAGGAAAAGGGAGTTGAGGAGCACACAGGGGAAGAAGGAGAGGCAAGCATGAAGGAAGGCACAGAACAATTGGAAAAAGGGGAGGCCCTATCAGGTAACACCAACAGGCAAGCCCAGAAGGAGGGGAGACAGCATGCTCTGGTTCAGAGGAGCAAATGCTGGATGGGGGAGGATGGGAGGAAGGTCCCCAGGGTAAATCAGGCAGGTCATGGGAAAGGACAAATAGACAAGGAGGGGAAAAGTTAGAGAATGGAGGACAGAGGTGGGCAGTCTGACAGAGCCTGGGGGGGAGTGCAAAGCTGGGGGGTACAGAGCGAAGAAGCTGGGGGAGCACAGAGTGAGAAGAGTGCTTCAGGAAGTGAAATGGGGCAAAGGGGATATTGATAATAAGGTAGGAAATAGGATGCAGGGAGTTGGGGGAAGGATGGTAGGAAGATGCGATCAGAAGGAGATGGAGAGCAGGGTCCTACTGGTTGTGGACTCTATAATGAAAGGGATTAGGTGGGGGGAGAAGGGAGACAAAAACAGCGCAGTGTGGGTGGAGTGTCTGCCAGGCATGACAGCAGCGAAGGTCCTTCATTATATCCCCTTAAGGGGGAGGCATCAGGATAAGGAAAATGCACCTGCTGTTCCACCTGGGAACAAATGATCTGGCAGGAAGTAGACTGATGAAGGTGCAGGCTAGATTCAGAGCTCTAGCTAGATACCGTAGCAGTCTGGGATTTAAATCAGTGGTGTTCTCAGTGGTGTTACCAGTACCGAGGGCAAGCACCGACAGGAAGTTGAGGATTAGGGAGTTCAACAAGTGGCTGGTGGAGTGGTGTGAGCAAATGGTATATGGCTTGGCAGGGGACTGGGAATCTACATGGAGGACAAGAGCCTATTTGCACTGGACAGACTGCACCCGAATAGGGAGGGGGTAACAGTACTGAAATGCAAGCTAGGAGAATACATAGCGGATACCTACAATTTAAACTAGGTTGGAATGGTGGTGGGAATAAATCTGCTCCACAAAAAGGAAAGCTTGGGGGCTACCATCCCCCCCCCCAGGACAGCACTACATGGCTGGGCAAGAGGGAGACGGGTGCAAGGGGAAACAAAGGGGAAGACTGGTGGAAGGGATTGTCAGCAAACACCAGGAGCTTAGGAAATAAGATGGTGGATCTGGAGGCCATCATGAGGGACGAGAGATTAGATTTAGTCTCAATAAATGAGACCTGGTGGACAGAGCATCACACCTGGGAAACAACCATTATAGAATGTTCAGAAGGGGCAGAGAAGGCAAGAAGGGTGTGGGGGTTGCCTTATACATCAGGGAAGGCATCAGTGTTACTGAAGGGCAGGAGGAGGAGGAAGGGTAGACTGGGCTGCTGTGGTTAACACTAGGTAGGAGGACGAGTGAATCTCTGCGGCTGGGGGGTGGTATACAGGCCACCTGTGCAAGGAGAGGAAGATGATAGACGGCTAACTCAGGCAATCACAGGGCTGGCACAGAAAGGTGAGCTGCTACTGGTGGGTGATCTGAATCTCCCAGATGTTGACTGGGAAATCCCAGAAGCAGCGTCGGCAAGGAGCAGGGAGGTATTAGCCGAGCTGCAGGGAATATTCCTTCAACAGCTGGTCAGGGAACCAATGAGGAGAAGCAACCTGTTGGACGTGGTCCTGACTAACTAGGAGAGTGTGGAGGAGGTGCCAGTGGGAGAAGCCTTGGGCACCAGTGACCACAGCATGGTGCAGTTCAGGATCAGGGCAGGGAGGGAGACAAATAAGACTAATATGACAGTCGTGGACTTCAGACACACAGATTTTAATAAGATGAGAAAGATAGGGAAAAAATGGAGGGTATGGAGAAGATGGGGCAGTGGAGGAACTCTGGGAAGCTATCAGGGGAAGTGTTCAGGAAGCAGCAGAAATGTGCATAAAAAAGGTTAAGAAGAGCAGGAGGAAGGCGGCCCAGTGGCACTGAGGGTTGAGGAGCTGGACGCCACACCTCACACCACGTCGGCGACTGGGTTCGGGAACGGACTAGGTCATTCAGGGGTCGGCTGGGGAGGAAAGGATTGAGCGTCTGGACTGCTCTCCTTCCTTGGGAGGGAGGGGGTTTGTGCTGTGTGTGTCACCCAGGGTGCTTGGCTGCCTTCACAGAGGTGGAGACAGCTGCTGTGCCCACTGCATGTGCGTGAGCATGGTGGGAGAAAACGGGGGGAAAAATACCGGGACCCAGAAGGACCCATGATGGTCCTGATGGGGCAGAGGACGTACCCTTCCTAGCGGGGGTTGTAGCCCCTGCCAGGTCCGAGGCGGTGGACAAATAATGTTGTGATAAAAAATAAATAAAAAAGAAGAGCAAGAGGAGGAGGAAACTGCTCTGGTTCACTAGGGAGGTGGCGGGGGCAGTCAGGGAAAGGAGGAAGGCTTTCAGAAAATTTAAGATGACTCTTAGAGAGGAGGATAGGGAGGAGTATAGGGAGAAGAGGAGTCTGGCAGGGAAGGAGATCAGAAGGGCAAAAGCAGCCACTGAGGAGAAAATAGCCAAAAGGACCAGGAGGGGGGATAAAACATTTTTTAGATATGTGAGGGAGAGGAAAAGAGCAGGGCAGGGGATTGCTAAACTGAGAATTAAATGAGGGATAAACTTGGAGTAGGACTATGAAAAGGCAGAGCCACTAAATGAGCATTTTAGCTCAGTGTTCGCATAGGAGGTGAAAGGCAGGGGTACGATACTAGCACCTATGGGGGAGGAGGGCAGATGGGTGAATCAGAGCCCATTCACTGTGGATAGGGTCAAGGCTGAACTGGATAGACTATGGGTGGACAAGGCAATGGGGCCTGATGGGTTGCACCCCAGAGTGATCAAGGAATTGGGGGAGGAGCTGGCCGCTCCCTTGACAAGGCTCTTCAACCTGTCCCTGGATACGGGGAGGGTGCTGGAGGAGGGATGATGTAGTGCCCTTGCACAAAGGAGGTAGCAGGGAACTGAAGGAGAACTACTGCCCAGCCAGCCTCACGTCTGTAGTGGGGGAAAGTAATGGAGGCATTAATCAAGGAGAGGGTGGTGAATTACCTGGGGGAGTGTGGCTTGCAGGACAGCAGACTGCATGGCTTCACCAAGGGGAAATCATGCCAGATCAACCTAATTGAGTTCTTTGATTGGGTGACTCGGGTAATCGAGCAGGGAGGGGCTGTGGACATGGCCTATTTAGACCTCAGCAAGGCCTTCGACACTGTCCCTCATAGGAGGTTGGTAAGCAAGATGGAAAGCATGGGGTTTGGAGGGAAAATAGCAGGCTGGGTGGAGGCCTGGCTAGCAGGGAGAACTCAGAGGGCAGTGCATAATGGGGTGCACGCTGAGATGGCAAGGGTGATGAGTGGAGTGCCAAAGGGATCAGTTTTGGGTCCGCTTCTCTTTAACATCTACATCAGTGATATTGCGGAGGGTCTGAGAGGGAGGGTGTGCCTATTTGCCGATGATACAAAAATATGCAACAGGGTGGACACCCCAGAGGGGGTGGAAGACATGAAGAGGGACCTCAAGACGCTCGAGGAGAAGGCTAGGAAATGGCAGCTGAGGTTTAATGCCAAGAAGTACGCTGTGATGCACCTAGGGAGGAAAAACATGAAAGTGGGGTACACGCGCTGGGGGGGATCAAAGAATCAGAACAGGAAAGGAATCTAGGGAATCATAGTCTCCTCAAACCTTAAGGTAGGTTTCCAATGTAGTAGGGTGGCGGGAAGGGCCAATGGAATGCTGGCATACATAGGCAGGGGCATTACTAGCAGAAGGAGAAAGGTTATAATGCTCCTCTACAAAGCCATGGTGAGGCCGCAGTTAAAGTACAGGGTTCAGTTCTGGAACCCACACCTCTGCAAGGATATAGATGCATTGGAGAGGGTTCAGAGAAGTGCAATAAAGATGGTGCAGGGTATGCAGGGGAAGACATACAAGCAGAGGTATAAGGAGCATAATCTGTACATGCTGGAAACAAGGAGGGACAGGGGGGACATGATTGAAACTTTTAAACCCATAATACATCCAACTGCACCCTCGATAAGTCCCTTGCTACTGACCGGCTCAAAGCATCTTTCTCCTCACCTACACTTACTCAGCCGGTTACTACCCCTCTGCTCGGAACCAGGTACACTGTCTGGATGTCATGCACTGCTTGCCACCAACTCTCTCAGGTCAACTGGCATGGCACTTAGACTAGAGGTTACTCTGTCAGTTAGGCTTAAGCTGCTCCTTGTCAAATTGTACAATGCACACTACCTCTCCTTTTGTGCTACCACCGGTATTTCTCACGTTACCTTATTTTTCTGCCAGGCGTGTATACCACATGTAAACAATGGATGCCTCAGCATCCTTTGGTGTTTGTACAGTATAATCAAATGTATATCTTGTGTATACTACTATGTATCTTGTCGCCATGCTGTGGCCTGGGTCGTGGCCGAAAACGGTCCCCTGGATCAGTGCACCTACCTGGTTACTAAAAACATAAATAAATAAATATGTAAAGGGGCTCAATAAAGTAGGTGAAGGGGGTTGGCTGAGGATGAAGGAGGGAGGGAGCCAGAATTAGAGGGCATAGCCTCAGATTGCAAGAAATAGATTCAGGGGCAATGTGAGGGGATGCTTCTTCACAGAGAGGGTGGTGGAGCCCTGGAACAGACTGCTGGCCAGAGTACTGGGGGCTGAGACAATGGAGAGATTAAGAGGGCATGGGACAGGCATATGGGACTGAGTACTGGGAGGAGGGTGGGGGTGGGTGGGGAGGGGTATGTGAAAGGGAGGGTTGGGCAGACTAGATGGGCCAGAAGGGTTCTTTACTGCTGTCAGAGTTCTATGATTCTGTAATAGTGGGTGGCAGTTTAAAGGGGAGACAGCATTTCTGGAAAACTGGACAGGAGCTCACACTGGCATTAAGCAAGGGTGGCAGATAGGAAGGGGGCGGATAAAGGAAGAAGCACTGTATTCAAAGTTTAAAATGAATATAGGATGGTGCAAAGTCTGGATCTTAGGGTCCATACCAGGTTTCATAATGGTGGAAATGGTAACCTGGTGCCACTTGGTGGGGGGGGGGTGCTGGGGCACCAGTCTGAATCTCTCTGAATGCCTTTAACATGATAGGAAAGAAATTATCTTTATTTTTTTTGACTCATCAGGATTGCCATCTGGCTGCACCACTGTTTCTGGAAGAAGGAAACTATCATGGTTTAAGTCTTTACACAGCTGCATGAATGACATAGCTCCTGTATATTCATCTAATCCCCTAACTCTTTCTGAATCTCAAAATACTTTGAGGGAAATTCCTGGGAGAG
This sequence comes from Neoceratodus forsteri, assembly GCA_016271365.2. Classification (NCBI taxonomy): domain Eukaryota; kingdom Metazoa; phylum Chordata; order Ceratodontiformes; family Ceratodontidae; genus Neoceratodus; species Neoceratodus forsteri. The sequence continues at coordinate 18,023,879 of JADMNL010000039.1, read as the reverse complement.
GGTTGGTCATTCCAAAAATAAAATCAGGGTTTGTTCAGATGACCTTCTGCCACGTGGCGGCCTCCTCCTGGGACAGACTGCCTAGACAGTTATGGCAGCAACCCACCCACGTCATTTAAATTGGCTGTTTTGTACTGGATACCTTTTGTTTGCCACTGTATTTTATTGTGGTTTTGATCACTGGATTTTATATTGTATCTTATTTAATGGGATAGGGAGCAAGAGATAGGTGACTGGTACAGTGCTGTCAGCTGACAGTGCATTAATGCCTACTTATCGTCACAGAGTGATGAGGTCCCCTCTATAGAGAATCAGTGGGCAGCACAATCTTGTTTGTCTTTGACAGCATCAGTGTGAAAGGCAGCCATTTGTAATAGGCTGCTTAGTGAGCGCTACACAGTGGCAAGTGTTAGATGTGGAGCCACGAACTCCACAGAACTGAGCAAGCATTACTGCCCTGTCAGCTGCTGGCAGTGTGTTACAAACAGAGAGAGCTGAAGCGCAGGTTCTAATTATTGACTCCGGACTGCTGTATGGATACCCACCCACCAGCCTCATGGAACCCTGAGCAACCAGTGCACAGTCACGTCCCCAGTGTTCTGGAGAAAAGGTAGCACCAATATCAAGCAACACCCTCCCATCCCTTGTGTGTGACATATGAGGCTTCCCGAGCTGCTGTATGTTTCTCCACCCACCCACCCCGCGGATCTCTGCGAACCGATCGCCCAGTGAATCATGAGCGGGAATCCAGAGTTTTGACACTGTTTGTCTGTCTGTGTGGCCTCTCCATGTGTGTTAGCAGCTTGCAGCACAAGGAATCTCAGTAGTGCATCTGTCACATTTCTAGGTGCATAACTTAACAGGATATGTGTTTTTTTTGGTTAGGGACTGTTTTACAAGGTGACCTTGTTTGATCTTTTAAGAGGAAGAAAAACACATTTTAGAGGCTTTTGCAGGGTGTTTTGCATGCTCTGTGTTATAAGTGTAACAACCCCCTCCAGGGTACGGTGTTATGGGGATTTAATGCATGGCTGGGTGTTGTGAGGACACTTAACCTGCGGCAACAAGAGCTGCATTGTAACTTGGTGTTACCCCCCCTGCAAATGGGGGTTCCCAAAAGACTTCCAGGAGCTTGCTTGAATGCTCCAAGCCTGAATGGTGTTTGGCGTTTAAGCCATTTATCAGTGAGTGTTTTTTAGAACCTCTGGTACTGTCTCTTTAAGAGCTGTCTGCTTGCAGACATAATTAGTTTGTATGGGGGACTGTGTGCTTCTCTGTTTGAGTACCACTCGAGCTGCTGCCAATTCACTCCATTTTGCAGTCACTAGAGTGCAAAGGGAACCTATCTGAAAGATGTAACTGTTTGCCAGAAATCATTTACAGTAATAATGAAATTACAGTTTGTCTAACCTGCTTTCTTTGCAGTCAGAACTGTGTCTGCCTAGTTCCCCATTCTGGTTTGAACTGCTGAACTGGACCAATCAGTGTGGGGTAAGCTAGCTCTAAAATGGTGCCTTGGACGAATCAGAACTTGGACTCATAATCTGAGCCAGCCACAAGAGGATTGTATGGGCAGTGACTCTGGGAGATGTAGTTTAGAACCGAGCCTTTTGGACCAACAGCAGCAGTCTATTGTGAGTGACAGCCAATCCAGTCCAGAGCAGGAGGAACTCAAAGGAAGTGCCGGTTTTGTCTGTTGGGAGTTTCAGTTGAGCTTTGGCAGTGAAGGGAAAAGGAACCTGTGCTCCTTCAGTGCACAGTTTTAGTCAAAAACATGTGTAAGGTCCAGAGTTCGCGGTCTGCAGCTTGTTAAGACTGAATCCGTCCTGTGAAGAGAATCAAAGGATATCTGAAGAGTAGAAACCAGGCTCACCCTGTAGAAGACTGGAGGAATTGCTGAAAATTGCACTTGGTCTGTCAGGAACTGAATCTGCTGTGTGTTCTCCGGGTATTGTGCAGTAATTGCGATCGGGATACAGATGCAGCCTGCCTGGTATAGTGTTTTCTTTTTACCATATAAATGTGAAGAGGTTTGTGTACCTCAAGTGAATCCTGCTGCCATTAAGTGACTTTTGCCTGTGACTGTTTACCATATAAATGTATGAGGAGTCTCTTGGAGCTCAAGGGTAGCCCTGCTGACATTGAAGGACCCTATCTTATTTGGAGGTCGTGAGTACTAATTCAGGGTCGCTCCCTGTTGAATTGCCACATTAAATCCAAATGGAATTACTGTACTGCTGACTGTCTAATTCTCCTTTTCTCTGTGTGAAAGGGCCCCTACCAGCTGCCACGGTTTGGACTAGCCACTAGGGCTTGGGTACCCAGGGACAGTAACTGATAGGGATAGGCCTGTGCACAGAGCCATAGATAGATAGAGTAGAGTGATAAGCTAATTAACCTGATTTCCCCTGTCCTTGTTATATCCCCTAAATAAATCAGAGCTGCTTGTTTCAGCAAAGTTATACTGCCTGAGGTATTTGTCTATGTTAAAGTACTGTACTGTGATTGTTGCACTGTATCTTATTTCACAGGAGGTTCCAGTGCCGGAACCAGTCCTGGGGGTAAGTGTATACTGTAAAGGTAATTCTGATGTATTGTGTGGGCCACTAGTGGGAAGAAAGGGGGGTTGCAGTGTCCCAGAGGGCTGTGACCAAGTTAGTTTAACTATTGTAAACCCTGACCTCTGGGTGGAGGCACCCGCCATTGGATCCAGGCCCCTCAACCTGTTAGTGGCAAATCAGGCAGGGGTAGTAGCCCCTGGGATAGCGCCATCTAGGGGTTACATTTGGATAGTAACACAGGAGTCACCGCCCCCCCCGGACAGGGCTCCCTCCCCAAAATGGAGGGCATTGAAATAATAGCTTTTTTGAAGGGGGTGAGAAAGTGTTTTTTAACCCTTGATACACGGAAATACTGGTGATACTTGGGTCCTGAATCTGAATGCCAGTTATTGCACATTCTGTATGCTGAGCAATAAGCATTCAAAACTTGGCTTGCGCTCACTTCTCGAACATTTACTTGCAGAAATATGAGGCAGCATGGGTGATGGTTGCAGGCACTAGTTAGAACTGAGCTCTGCCTTACAGCATAACCTTTCAGTTACACGTTGCCACACCTTTAGCAAAGTGCATGAGGTTTCAGCACACATGGGTAAAGGTCTTGCTGTGGTTCTGTTGCTTTTGCTTGTTCTGCCTGTGCTGGTGATTTCTCTTTTGGCGCACTTGGACATTTTATTATTCCTGTTCCTGCAGACTGTCCAGTGGTTTGCTGCTGCATGGGCATTGTTCATTTTTATTAGCCTATATCACATGAATAACATGTGTCTAAGGCTGCCACTGCTGTTACAGCAGCTTTCTTTGTCTCGGTGTGCAAGTATCTGGGGCTATCTGGGATTTTGGCACTCCACCAGGTGAGCTGAAGAAGCCACTAAAACTCCATTAGCATTGCTGGTATGACACAGTCATACTACATGTCAATGGAGTCCAGTGCTTTTCTCCAGTACCACTCAGATCCCTGTCTCCGAGCCCAGTTCATTAGCTGTGGCACTCTGATGGGAATCTAGGCAGAGCAGTGGGTTTAGAACTAATGTGCTGGTCACTGCTGCTTGTATGGTACAGGTGGCTGCTAAGATTGCCACCTGTATTCTGCCATCCAGCAGTCACATGTGATTATTAAATGAAGGTGGAGTTGGGTGTCATGAACTAGGGACTCTGGACTTTGGCTTTGTAGAGCAGGAGTTGAAACAATTGACTTAAAGTGGCAGTTTCCACCAGCTTAGTTAGTAGGAAAGTGATGGCAAACCTGTTCCATTTTAGTTTGAATTTACTGCAGCAATTGAACTGTTGTTTGCTGGTATGGAAGCCAAGTTGGGGGATAGAAAATGATGAATAAAAAACAAAACAAAACAAGAACTGAGACCTTAGGATTACACTGTGTTACTGGTTCTCAGCATAATAAAACAAGTGCAGTCAAAGGCTTTTTGCATATAAGGTATCACTAACTTGGGACACACTACATGATCCCATAAAAATAACTTGATCAATTGGAAATTATTGTTTCTAACTCACTGAAAATGGTGACGACTGCTTTATAAGCATTATGACATAACCAAAGTTTGGGTTGCCATAAGTTACTCTATCCCCCAGTGGTGGACCTCATGTGGCATGAGGTGAAGCCAAATACCTTATGCACATAGGGTTAGATTCACACAGAATCACACAGAAATTTGATGGCAGAAAAGGACCACACCGGCCCATCTAGTCTGCCCTTATATCCACCCCTTCCCCCCTACTCCTTTTACTAGGTCAGAACTTTCCCCCCTCCTCCCAACCCCATATGTCTGTCCCATGCCCTCTTGAATTCCCCCACTGTTTTGGATCCCACCACCTCCTCAGTAGCCTGTTCCAGGCTTCCACCACCCTCTCTGTGAAGAACGCCCCCTCACATTGCCTCTGTATTTCCCTCCTTCCAATCTGAGGCTATGCTCCCTTGTTCTAGCTCCCTCCTTCCTTTTGAACAAGTTCCCCTCCTTCACCTTATTGATCCCCTTCATATACTTAAAAGTTTCAATCATGTCCCCCCTCTCCCTTCTAGTCTCTAGTGGTTATAGATTGAGCTCCCTCCTCCTCTGTTCATATGTTTTTCCCCACATCCCATGCACCATCTTTGTTGCTCTTCTCTGAACTCTCTCCATCCCCTCAATGTCCCTACGTAGGTGCAGTCTCCAGAACCGTACCCCGTACTCCAGGTATGGCCTCACTATTGTTTTGTAGAGCGCCATTAGCACCTCCCTCCTTCTGCTTGTTATGCCCCTTTCAGTGCAGGCCAACATACCATTTGCCGTTCCCACCACCTTGCTGCACTGATTCCTCACCTTAAGATTGCTTGATATAATAATCCCCAGATCCCTCTCCTGTTCTGTTTCCTTGACCCCCCCCGGGTATAAGCTGCTTGAATGTTTTTCCGCCCCAGGTGCGTCACTGCACACTTTTTCGCACTGAATTTTAGTTGCCAGATTTCTGACCACCTCTTCAGTTTCTCCAGGTCTTGCTTCATGGCCTCCACTCCACCTTGGGTGTCCACCCTATTGCAGACTTTTGTATCATCTGCGAATAGGCACACCCTACCCTCTAGTCCTTCCTCTAGATCACTGACATAAATGTTAAAAAGTAGGGGTCCCAGTACTGACCCCTGAGGCATCCCACTCGTTACCTTCTTTACCCTGGAATGTGTCCCATTTACCACCACTGTTTGGCTCCTTCCCGTCAACCAATTTTCCACCCACCTAGTTACCTTCTGGCCCACCTCTAAGCTCTTCAGCTTATTTACTAGCCTTCTGCGTGGGACAGTGTCGAAGGCCTTACTGAAGTCCAGGTAGGCCACGTCCACCGACCCTCCCTGTCCACTACCTGCATCACCCAATCGAAAAACTCTTATCAAGTTGGTCTGACATGACTTCCCATTCATGAAGCCATGCTGCCTTTTGTCCTGCATACCACTGGCCACCAGGTGGTCTACCACCCTTTCTTTTATTAACGTCTCCATTACCTTTCCCACCACCGAGGTGAGACTGACTGGGCAATAGTTTACGTCCGCCTCCTTGCCTCCCCCCTTTTATAGTGCAACCACCTCCGCCCTCTTCTTGTCCCCATGCACCCGCCCTGTGTCCACGGACAAGTTAAATAGTCTTGTCAAACGTGCTGCCAGCTCCTCCCTCAGCTCGTGGAGTACCCTTGGGTGCAAGCCATCCAGCCCCATTGCTTTATCCACCCTTAACCTGCTCAGTTCCTCCCTTACGCTATCAGTTGCGAACATTTTAGAATCCTTTCCCCTACATTCTCCTCCAGCTCTGGTCCTCTACCCTCACCCTCTTTCGTGAAGATCGAACAGAAGTAGCTATTTATTACCTCTGCTTTTTTGAAGCTCCCCTCTAATGTTATTCCTCCCTCCCTCCCTCCTCAATCTCACTATTCCCTGCCATACCTTCCTTCTCTCTGCCATATACCTAAAAAAGGTTATATCTCCCCTCTTGGCCTGCTTTGCTATTTTCTCCTCAGTGACCTCTTTAGCCCTCCTGATTGTCTGCCCTGCCTCCCTCCTCTTCTCTCTATATGCCTCCCTATCCTCCTCCCTTTGTATCGTCTTATACCTCCTGATTACCCTTTTCCTCTCCCTGACTGCCCCTGCCACCTCCCTTGTGAATAGAGGTCTCCTCCTTCTTCTGTTCTTCCTAACCTTCTTGATGCAAATTTCAGTGGCTTTCAGCACCCCTCCTTTAATAGCTGCCCATAATTCCTCCACATCCTTTATATTCCCTATCCCTGACATTTCTTCCCCAAATATCCTCTTCATTCTGTTAAAGTCTGCTTTCTTGAAGTGCATTACCATAGTTCTTGTCCTGTTTACTTCTCTCCCTGTTTTTACCCTGAACCTTATAGCCCTGAGGTCACTTGTGCCTAATCATTCCCTCACCACTACCTCCTCCACACTGTCCCCATTTGTGAGGACTAAGTCCAACAGGTTTTCTCCCCTAGTGGGTTCCCTTACCAGTTGTTGCAGGAATACCCCTTGTAGTGCCTCTAAGATCCCCCTGCTCCTAGCTGATACTGCTGCTAGGATCTCCCAGTCGATGTCAGGGAGGTTTAGGTCCTCTACTAGCAGAATCTCCCCTTTTTGTGCCATTTTTGTCACTGACTGTACAAGTTGTTTATCCCCCTCTTCCCCTGTGTAGGAGGTCTGTAAACCACCCCTACCCTCAACGATTCCCTATGCTTTTTGTCTAAAGTGACCCACATTATCTCAGTCTCCCCTTTCTCTTTTTCAGCCCCTCCGTGGCCCCAATTTCTTCTTTGATGTATAATGCTACCCCCCCCTCGCCTCTTCCCTGCCCTGTCTTTCCTAAAGAGTTGGTAACTAGGTATGACTGTCTCCCAGGCATAATACTCAGTCCACCACGTCTCACTTCCTGCTACTATGTCGAGACCCTCTTGAACCATGGTGGCCTCCAATTCCACTAGTTTATTCCCTAAGTTCCTGGTGTTTTCTACTAATTCCTTACACCATGTAGCCCCCTCTTCCCTATCCTCCCCTTCCAACCCTTCCCTGTTGTTGCATGTTGTCTGTTTTTCCTCTTTGTCCTGGGGGAGAGGCTGATAGCCTCCCAACATTTCTACCTGTATGAATGGTCTTTTCTTTAACCCCCCCCGGAATCAGTTTAAACTTAGCTTCCTTACTATAACGTCCTCCAGTTTACCTTTTAGTACAGCTGTCCCTTCTAAGTTCAGGTGCAGCCTATCAGGGGCATATAGTCCCTCTTCCTCCCACATTGATCCCATTCATCTTTTAATCCAAACCCCATCTGGCTACACCATCCCTTCAGCCACTGATTGAATTTCTCGATCTTTTCCCTCCTAGATGTGCTTGCTCTTGGTACAGGCAACACCTCCGAGAAGGAAATGGAAGGGAAAACCATGCCACTGCAGAACCTAGCAAGCTCCTTGAAACTTGCCTGTACCTCTTTCAGACTGTTCCCCTCCAGATCATTGGTGCCAAGGTGAAATACCAAGTGAGTCCTCCCATCCTGATGCTTGCCTCAAGATGATATACTGTGCCTCACTTCTAGTGCTGTCATTCATGGTATACACTGAACCCATACTGCACTGTTCCTGGCTTCTTTCTTCCCCCATCTGATTCCCTTTATAATCGAGCTCCCTATGAGCACCACCTTTGTTCTCCCTTCTTCCTGCATGGTCTTTCGGTATTCCAGCTTACACCTTAGTTCATGCCTCCCCTTGGCCACCCTATTCCCATTTTCCTCCTTGTCCTTGCACCTATTTGGATTTTCACTCTCTCCCATTTCCACTTCCTTTCCTCCTCCCCCATTGACTTTCCCTCAGTCCCCCTGCTCCTATCCACCCTCCTTACTAGCTCTGCCCCTTCCTTGTGCTCTGTGGTTACACTTCTACCACCTGCATTTCCTTTGGAGCATGCACTACCCCCCCTTCACCTGCTCCTGATATATTACCTTTTCCTGACTCCTCTGTGCTCTGTGTCCCCCTTGAGGGAATTTTCTTCCTCACCACTTGCTCTTTTATAATTCCCTCTTTGTTTGCCCCCCCCAGCTCTACTCCCATTTTCTTCATTTCCCTTTCTCCTTCTCCTTTCCCTATGAATTCCTCTCCATAAGTATGCATCATATGCTATACAAAACAATTTAGCTAATATTTCCTATGCTATCCATATAAATTTAGTGAACTATTTTAAAGTCCCATCTCCTACTATTTCCTTATGGTCCATTTAGTATGCTTCATCTTAATCTAGATACCCTGACTAACTCAACCTTTATGTTTCCTACCCCCACATCGATTAACCCATCATCCACTAACCCAATGTAATTTCGAATTTAAAGTTCATCCTTTAACCTAATGCATTAAGAATTTCAACCATTTAGAGCATCTAAAGCATTTGAAGCCCTTTCATGCATTTACAGTAGAGCACATCGAAAGTCTTTTTACCCATTTCGAATTTAAAGCTCATCAGTTAACCTAATACATTAAGAATTTCAAATATTTAGAGCATCTCAAGCATTTAAACCCTTTCTTACATTTACAGTAAAGCACACCACAAGTCTTTTATCCAGCTTTTCCAGTCTTCCTGCCACTCCCCTGAAATACTCGACCTCCTATATCCTTCTGATAGGTTAGGTCTCTACTGGGAGGATCCCAGTGAGACCATTTAAATCTGGAGACAGTGTGGGGAGGATGGGTGGGAAAAAAAACTCAAATTCTGTCCTTCATGGCCTGGCTAGGCCCTTTATAGCCCAGTGCCAAAGTTTAAATGTTGCCCCTCCTCTCTAATTGGCTCCAGCGAAAGCCGTCTCTACAACCACTGATGCGGTCTGCAGCTGTGCGAGTGGCTATGGCCACCAGATCCTCCCTCCTATGTGTGGTGATGGCAACTAATGACCACCGATGCAGTCCTATTTCCCCCCCCAAATCTCTCTCTGCTGTTGTACGAGTGGCAGGGCTATGGCCACTGAATCCTTCCTCCTATGTACGGCGAAGGCTGCTGACGACCCACTGATGCAATCCTCTCCCTGGAAGATTAACAGTGGTAACCCAGCCATTGAAGTGTTTTATTGCTTAGAGAGTTACACTATAATACTGTTTTGTTAATGAATGGTTGGAACCTTTTTATAGTTTAAATTCTAATATAGGGTATAGGAGATCACGACTGTTAATGGAATTCAATGAATTCCTTGTGCTGTTGTACCTTAGTAGTGACATCAAACTGCTGCTGTTGTACCATCCTGAGCATGTCACTACAAAAGTACAACAACATGGAATGCCCTCACGCTCATCTGACCTTGACAGCGGGACCACAGGAGCCAAATGGAGATAGTGCATCCCAAACAGGACAGCGCCAGCACTCCAGTATGCCATATTCAGCCCAAGCATGCAAATAAGTTCACTGGCCATGCAAGGCACTAAGGGCCATTTGCATGCCATACAATACTGCCGCACAGGCTGCATAGTGGTATTCATTGTGTGAGCCATGTGGACACCCCAATTATTGCTAAATACATATATCACAATGGAAACCACCCCATGGGTGGTAAGTGTCCCTCCTGAGCATTGTCAAAAGTAGAAGTACCTTAACAGAATGATTATATAATAAAGCTGAATAGTCCTTCCCTCATGTTGATCTTTGTGTGAAATGCAGAGTAGGAATTCTACATTTAGTACCATGCTGGCGAGTTTTGTACATTATGTGGCAGAGCAGTTTGTTGTACTGCCATTTCCTTATGCGGTATGTTTAATGTTGTCCTAGAATATAATAGTGGCCCCATCCCCCTGAATGTGCAACAGACCTCACTCCCATCCCTCCTGCTCAGGACCCCCCACCCTCTTGCCGCCCCCACCAGCGATGCTATACAGCAGTAGAAATGTTGACCAACACAGCTGTCTGCTCACCACCTCGACCATCTGCCATGTGAATAACAGAGAGCAGTCTCAGGTGTACTATAATAAATGCATGATTTGGAGCACCCGCTTTGCCTTTTTTAACTTTACCTGATATTCCTCTCATTCCCTCTCCTCCTCCCCTGCCCTATATCTCTTGAAGGCCTTTCTCTTGACCCTCACTGACTCTCCCACCTTCCTGGAAAACCATCTTGGTCTCTCTTGTATTTATTCCTCTTAGTGGCTTTCCTCATTCTTTAGTCAGTCACCTTACATATGTCCCTTTTTTATTACAATTCAGTTTCATTCTTCCCCTTTGACACCCTTCAGTTTCTCCCTAACCCTTTACCTTGGTTGTCAGTGTCTGTTCTTTAAAGGTCTAGGACATAACTCTCAACCTCTCAGCATTAAAATGCATAGCACAGTCCTTCAAAATGAGGTGGCAGTATAGCCTAGTGGTTAAAAAATGAGCTGTAGGCTGGCTCGGTGGCGCACAGAGCTAAGGCGCTGGCGCCTTACCTCATGCTACACCAGCGGCCCAGATTCTGGAATGACCCCATGTCGCTGGGGAACCAGCTTGGGGGGAAGAGTTGGAGTGGGATCGAGCTATAGCTCTCCCTTCCAAGGGGATAGATGCCTGCTCTGCCATAGTCCCACTCCCATCGGATGGCGGTCCGGTGGGTAGCTCAGGCGGTTGGAGCGGTGACGCAAGTCTGGGGAGGGGTGGTAGGGGCCACCGGATTCTGGTGTTTGCATGCGCCTCCATGCACGTACACACATGTGTATGCCATGGCCCCGGGAGGGAAGGGGAGAAAACTGAAAATACCAAAAATTACAAATGAAACAAAAAAAAGAAAGAAAATGAGCTGTGAATAAGCTTGGAACATCCAGCAGAACTGGGTTTAATTTTCTGCAGCCTCTACTTGCATACTGTATGATTCTGAGTAAGTCACCTATGTGTTCCTGATACCCCTGTAAATGGACTTTGTGCTCAGTGAGCCTTGACCAGTTACCTAAGAATTCAGTAAAAAAATTCAGAGCAAATGGCTAGAATGTGTAGCACATCCTTTTTTTATGTTTGCTTGCGCATGTGCAACAAATATATTGTCATGAATAGCGCCTTCAGGGGCGTGTTAGTGTTGCATCCAATGTATCTTAAGCTGCAGGGAGCCTGACAGTGACAGGCCAATGATCAGCAAGGCTGATCATGATGCTATTCTGCTGGTTGATGGTGGAAACTTTGTGTAGTTGAAAGAAGCCAGCCACTCCTGTCACACACTGGCTGGATCCTTTCATCTACATGGCACTGCCCAGCAACCAGCTGAGTGTCACCACTATTAGATTATCCCATACCATTCTGCCTTGCCATTTTTCTTTGTTCTGACCCCCTCCATCCCTCTACTCAGTACCACGTGCCCCATTCTGCCCTGCCATTGTCTTTTTTTCCACTGCTCCATCCTTCTGCTCAGTATCAACCCCCAAACCCAATTTTGTCCTTCCCTGTCATTTGTTTTCTCTCAACCCGCTCTATCCCTCTGCACATTACCACCGTCCAGCTCTGTTGTGGCCTGCCATTCTTCTTTGTTCTCACCTGCTCCACCCTCTGCTCAATACCACCCTCCAACCCTGTTCTGCCCTGCCCAGCCATTTTTCTCCATTCCTCTGCTCACTATACTCAGCGCCACCTGCCAACCCTGTTCCGCTCTGCTATGCTGGTTTTCTTTTTTTTTTTGTTTACACTTGAAAAGCAGAAAACCATCAATCAATGTCTTTCGCAGCTTACCAGTCCTCCCACCTCACCTAACCCCTCCAGTCAGTGCTCACCACTTCCCGTCCCCCAGCTCCTCACTCACCCAAAAAGAGTCCATTGCCGAAAATCCACTCTGCAAAGAAAACACATCCTTCATCTTCAACGCTGACTGGGAACTGAGAAAACAAGGTTAAGTGCTGTTAATGTATTTCAGTGCTTTTTGAGCTTTTTCTCATAACCTTGTCATTTTTTAATATTTTGTTACCAGATTTTCAACATGCCCTTTTTGGACCCCGCCTCATGAACAAGGTAGGTGAATATTTTCAGCACTTGCCCAAAAGGTGATTTTGCAGTCGCTCTGTGAAATCATATTTTGGGCATGATTTGAAAAATGTCACCTACCAGGTTCATGAAGTGGGGTCATAAAAAGACAATGTCGAAAACATGGGACCAAAATCTTAAAAAAATACCAAAGTTATGAAGATGCATTGAACATTTTCAGCATTCACTCGTAATTTCAGTAATTTACAACATTTTGACCCCAAATTTTCAACATAACCATTTTTTTCACACCAACTCATGAACGTGACCAGAAAGGTGATTTCACAGTTGATCCATGATATCACTTTTCCCGCAGGATTTGAAAAAAATTCTCTTACTAGGTTCACAAAGTGGGGCCATAAAAAGTCAGTGTTGAAAATCTGGGGTCAAAATCTTAAAAACACCAAAGTTATGAAGGTACGTTGTGGCTCTGTGTTGTTACGCCTACAGGAGTGGTTGGCAGGGGTCGCTGAAGATGCTCTGATATCCTGACATATTTGATGCACTGATGTGCATTTCTATTGGCTGATTAACCCGGTTAACAAAAACTAACTAAATAAATAAATAAATACATTTTCTATAGTTACTGTAAATTGTTTTGAATAACACGGCGAAGCTGGTTAGTGAGTGAGAGGGTTGGCAATCTGACTGTGGCTTAGATTTATTGCTGCATTTATGGTTCAGGATATTAATTTCATTGAGTGCTGGTTTTACTTTAAAATGTTTTTTGCAGAGGATCATGTGGAGCGAGCACGCTGGCCAGGTTTTGACTGTGGTAGAGGAGTAAGAAGTGAGTGGAGGTCCCAGGCAGAGAAAAGTACTGCAGTTGCTGAGGTACTCAGTAAAAAGAGCAGTGGGAGAGAGCTTCCTCCTTTCCATTTTTTCAGGGCAGGAAGTCATGCTGACAGTCAGAGTTTACATGTGTATCAGAAAGCTGAGTTAAGGTTTTGATGTCTTTTACTATTTTTTTTGGCCGTGCCGGGCTGGGCTGCTTGGTGCTGCTGGCCTCCATAACCGGTGTGTCACTCTACTCAACTTTTTCCTGGTATCAGGCTCACAGACAGAGCTGAGATGAGGTGAGAGCTTGCTCAGGTTCTACATCTTCTTGCTGGACTTATGCAACCCACCTGGCTCACCCCAAGTCACTCCCTGAACCTTCTGCCAGCATTACCAGCAAGGGAAAGCTACTGCCTTTTGCTGAGCAGCTGCCAACTGGGCTGTCCATACCTGCCGTGGCCAGACCAGCTGGCTTGCTATCTGAATTTCCCAATCCTGCTCTGGCCTGGAATTCTGTGTGCCCACAGCACTGCTGGAGGATGATGACTACTTGAGGTCATCAGACACAGAATCAGTTGGATCAGGAGTCTTAGGAGAGCCAGTAGTTGTGGTGGTCTGTGGAAGGCAGAAGGCTGCCTTTGTTGTGCTGCTGCTGGCACTGCACGGCTGACTCCAAAGATGGGACTGAAAACTGATAAAAACTACCAACAGTGGTCACTAAGTCTGTCAGTCAGACCTGTCCAGTCAGGAAGAACTCTGTGAGAGACCTGCAGCTTTCCTGAGTTCAGCAGTGCTATCAATGCCCAACAGCTACACACCAAATACAAGCAAAGAAATATTCGGCACCGACAAATGCTTGTTTAAAGAATGATATGTCTAAGAATGGTGGCCTCATATGTTTAGTATTAAGGAATGTTTCAATCAAGTCAGATCAAAGTTTTAATAGTTTACATGTTCAGAAATAGCTCTAACATTATGGGGAACATCAGTAAACATTTGCTGAGCAAGGGTTCATTTGAGTGTAAAATTCATAGCGTTATGTGAAATTCATACAGTAGCAGCCGAGAGCTATAGTCTAGAACCACAGCCTTTGATGAAGGTTGGCAATTTTCCTAGACCAATTCAAACCACACAAAGGTGTGGTCACTAGACCCCAGTGACATTCTCAGTATTACCGCTTCCACCACCTTGGAGTTGGAAAGCACCGCACTCATGATGATATCCTGTCTTGTGGGTTCCTTGACCAACCGCACCAATAAGCAGTCCTGCATTACTGTATATCCAGCAGTGCCTGACTTCTGGCATGCCTCACTGCTGGGGTAGATCAATCCTTGTCAGGTAGATCACCCACAACCACTACCTCCCCTTTATACGGCCCTTCCTAATTTCCATCCCTAGTTCTCTGTCTCTCCCTCCTTCTGCCCTGCCATGCCCATCCTTATCATTTTTCTTGCAGCTGTTCTTTGCTGTACCCAAACTGACTCAAACTCTTCCCCGCCCATTTAACAGCACTATCCTCAGTGGTCTCTACACCCTCCTTAACAGAAAGGGCAACACCACCCCTATTGCCCTTACCCCTTTCCTGCCTGAACAGGTCATAACCTAGGATAGCCTGCACCCAATTGCTATTTCCAGAATCCCATCTTTCTGTTATGGCCACAATGTCCAGTTTGGCTTCTGCTAACCTCACTTGAAACTGGCAGATTTTATTTCCCATGCTCCTGGCATTCAAGTCGGCAAACTTTCACCCACCCTTCTTGAACTCCCTTTTAGTTCCTGTACCCTGTCCTTTGCCTGCACCTCTCCTTCTTCCCATCATGTTGCTCCTGCCCCCTATTGCCTTCCCCTGAATCCCCTTCCATTCTTGCCCCTTACCTGCACCCCCACTGGTCTGGTTCTCTTCCTGCCTATACAGTCCCCTCTTCTCCCGTACCTCCTGCCCATTTCTGAGGGAGCACTAGCTAGGCCCCTTCTTCCACCCCCCTCCTTCCAAGGGCTACCGTTGCTCCCCTAGGCAACCTTAATCCAGCGTGCCATACAGTAGTGCTTTGCCTTCAAGCCTCTCAGCAGTATTTCTGCTAGGCATGAATTAGTTTTTAGCTGTTTGGCTGGTTTTGCATTGTTTTAGAAGTGAAACACTGCACAAACAGCTCTCCATTTTAACACCACCTGTGGCACCTACTGGTCCCTACTGGGAGTCTAAACTGTCTTACTCCTTTTGTTAGTTTTAGTCCTCTGGAGAGGTTGGAAGACTGGGAGGATACACTGGCATTGTCTGGTTGGGTGCTCTGGTGGTCACAGAAATCTGGTGCCATGGAAATGACAGACCAATACAAGCTCTGTCTAACCCAGACAGCTAACATCAAGCCACTCCATGGTACAGTGTGCTCATTGTCCTACAAATCCTACTCTACCTACCACCTTCACACTGGCAGTGCTGGTAATTAACCACTGTGCTGCACTGCAATTTTTATATACCAGCCGACCCAGTTCACCCTCACGCTGCTGTTAATTAACTGCACCACTCCGTGGTAACTTCTGCTGCACCTGCCAGTCCTGGATTGACAACACTCTCACTTCAAAGTGTTTGCCACAGAAGGGCTGCCGCTTTAAACAGCATCAGTGCTACTGCTCCTGCGCAAACACCCTGCTGAAAGCCGAGAACACAGCGGCAGTGTATTTCAGAAACAAAAGGCATAGCTTTTCTGATAAACGTTTATTTCTTCATGTCATGTACCAGGATGTAAATACACAAAGTTGCCGAGAGCAACGGACTAAAACTCCCTGGAGTCAGTCGCTCTGGTATGTATGTTGATTCATTGGGACATGACAGGAGGCAATAAATATTTGAGTTTTATATCATAGAAATTCTGAGCTAAAGGTTTAAAGCTTTATGGCACCTTTTTAGTGCAATTACTTGTGAAATAATTGTTTCAGCACATAAAAGGTGGTCTACCATTTTGCTGCAAGTTGAGCACAAAATAAATTACATATACATCATTTTTCTTTCACTGCAGAGTAAGTAAACTGTCAAAAATGTGCCCAAAACTTTAGAAAATCCCATGCAAAGCATTTCAGGTGCTGCAGCTGTGGCAGAACCTGCTGCAAGTCCCGCAGCTGAGTGATTGAAAATCCAGCCCACTGCTTCTTTTTTCCTCCATTACACTGCCTGTGTGTTCAATGTTCAATGCTCTCCGCACAGCTTCTTCAGATTTCAGCCCTCTGCCCCATCTTGGCCGGGCTGATGGATTTAACCCAAATTTATACTAGCGTGATGGCACCTGTTATTGGGGAGACAGAACAGCAGCAGCAGGAATCCACCATCAGCAAACAAGACAGCGAGTGAGCCCCCACTTCACATCTTTTACTTGGGTCCTGATAATGGCACAGTGAAAGGAAAAAAAAAGATGAACGCTATAGTGACTGGTTCTTAAACCACCAGTTTGATGTCTGCTGCAGAAAAAGTCAGTTTCTGGCAGGAAAAAAGAACAAGCGTAAGTTGCAGTCATAATTAGTGGCAAAACCCTAAATCTATTTCTTCAGAAATGTGATGAAACTGAAGACATCAGTCTTGCACCTTCATTAACATGTGCCCCATCTTGAGGTTGTAATACATATTTATAGGAGTGGCTCTCCATCAGTGGATCCAGCCACATTCTCCATACTCCCCACTTAAACTCTTCTCACTCGGGGTGATATTTGTTACATTGCTGTGGGAGCAGCTCTTGCTTCCAGAAGCTCCTGCTGATATGCTGCTCTTTCCCCTAAATCAGCATTGCTACTAATGGCACCAGGGGATCACCAAGGCGTACTTTTTTATTTGCATCTTTTTAACCAAGTGCAGAGTGCTTTTCTTCTCTGCCACTCTGCTTGTCAAAGAGACACCAAAGCCAAAGCAGATTCTATGGGCAAGTAGTCTGGGGAGGGACAGACCCTCCTAGATCCAGAAGACACCAGGGATTCTTTCACATAAAACATAGATCTGCCAATATTTCCTTGTGTGTCCTACCCTGTTGCCTCTGGATAATTTTGGTGGCCATCTAACTGCATCATCTCCAGCCTGTCCCTGTCCTGCTACACTAAAACCTAGAAAGACAGAAACAGGAGGCGGCAATGTAAGCAGTCATTAACAATGCTGGGTTCATTAGTGCACAGGATAGAGGGAAGTACAGGGACTCTGTAAGTGAAACAAAATTGCGTGTTTGAAGGCCAGAACAGTTGTAGAGTCCTTGTTGTTGAAGGGGAGTGCATTCCAAGTGGTAGGTGCAACCAAGGGCTAAAGTTTTGACACTTATGCAAGTTCTTGGTATGTGTAGCAGGCTGCTGCGTTGCAGTTGCAAGGAGTTGGGCTTGAAGGGCTAGTTAGCAGATTATTGCAATTTGCTTGGTACAGGACCCATGCACATTTATACTGGGGCTGTGATTGCACGAGGTCTTAAGTACACTGGGATTTCAGGGCCTTTACAGCCTTTACCACAAGATAATGGCACTGTAGATAAACAATCTTGTTGACTGAGATGCTGTAACTTCAAAACAGAAACATAGGTAATGATGGCAGAAAAAGACCAAAGGTCCATCTAGTCTGCCTGGAGTTGCCTATCTGCCCTGGGATCTACTGTACCTATTATTAAAACAGACAGCACAAGATGCTAAGGGGGTTTATTGCCTGTATCATCAACTTGCACAGTTCCTTCCTTCCTTCCATTTGTAAGCAATAACCCACGACAGAGTGTGCGTTTATTGGGGATTAATCAACACCCTGGGTGCGTTGTGAGGCACGAGGCCGCAGGCCCTTTGCCCTCCCCTATCACCTTAGCACCAGAAGGGTTTTGTCAGGGGCTCTAGTGGGAACCAAACCATGATTTGGCAAGAGATGTCTTTTGGAGTTGACATTTAAGTATACTGTGCAGGGAGACCTGCAAACTTGCAGACAACCCTTAATTGGATAATTGAGAGCAGCTGATCATTGTTGGGAGTACTGTACATGCAGGTTGAGGAGCTGAATAAAATATTACATACATCAGTGTAGAGGTTTTTTTGGCTGAAATCTGTAGGGAGGGAGAGATAAACCCTGCAAAGCACAGAGCAGAAGGGAAACGCTGAAAGACATTGTGACTGAAAGTATACGGGGAGGTTAACCCTGTAAGCCACAGACAGGAAGATCTGGGGAAGTCTGCCTGCAGGACTGCTTGACAGTAGGGAGAGCTGATGAAAGGTTTAAGAGAAAATCAGTTCAGTATAGATTGAATTTAACACCTAGACAGAGTTAGTGGCCAGAGAACATAAAGAAATCTCTGAGAGAGAAAACCAATTCTGTACAGGCTGAATTGGAGCTCTAGAGTTAGTGGCCAGAAAAGATCTGTTAATTACTGCTGTATGAAGATAGGAAATTGCTGGTAAGAGATTTGTTTGGGAAAACTAAAAAAACATTTAATTCTGAGCTGTTCAAATGAGTGTAAAATAAGAAGTTCACATGTTTGAACTTTGAAACCTGGCTGGCCTACCATTTTGTTGGTTCTCAATTGGTCTAGGCCACATGGTTACATGTTACCTGTCACAACTACTTAAACTAATTTATAATAAAAGGTAATGGGTGCTTGCTTATACACCACACAGTGACCCACAAAGTGCATTATACACAGGTGTGTATAATCGCCAGTGTATAATGCACATCAATTAAGCATGACCCCAAACCTTGTAAAATAAATCAAAGGAAACCCCCCAAACATGTATTTCAGCACTTGGCTCCACTTTGTACTGACACCTGCTACACTAAGCTTTCTGTCTGAGCTCGTGCTGCCACCTAGCGCTCAACACTCTGTTTCATATAACTGAAATAATGGCAATGTCTGAAATTAGGGCCCTGTAATAAGGGGATATGTGATGGGGAGGCATACAATAGTGGTTTTATCAGTACCAGTGGCAAGTGAGCTCGGGGTTATCACGAGTTATTTAACCCCGAGCTCACTTGCCACGAGTGTTGATAAAATCACTAGCGTATGCCTCACCATCACGTATCCATTTTATATAATAGGGGTTGACCTGTTAGTGTGCATTGTGTAATAGTTTCATGTTATTTGGGTTAGTTTTTTACCTGTCTGTTGGGGTGTTCCTTTTTTTTTCCTGTGTTGGTGCACTAGGCTCCGGTGATGTGTACACAGTGGTGATAACAGCTCCAACGTAATGACAGTGGTGATAATCTTTATTCATTTCCCCTGTGTACACGTCATGAGAAGCGATTTGGCTGGGAGTGCTGAGAGCACTTTTTATCTAATATGTTATAGATCAACCCCTATTATACAATTATAAGAACAGTGAATGGCTAAGAGAGTATTACTGGGTCAAATGTTTGTGCCTAGGGGTTCTGAGGATATTTTATAAACCTCTCAAGCTTCACTCTTGAGATTTATGTACTTCCTCGGAACCCCTCAATACAAAATATGAACCCATAATCTGCAGATTAGATTTTTTGGATGAGTGCAGTACTCATCAGTTTGAAAGTGAGGTGAGTAAATCCAAATTCAGATGTGTACAAATGTTGGGACGGAGTGAAGTGAGGAGTACATTTTTAAGAACAGTGTACTTTTTTTTTAGATGAGAACTGACCAGATGTCAACAATTATCCAGATAATGTTGGCAGGTAGGAGTAATTTATGCACCACTTTTAAAATATAGTGAGCAAAACAAAATTGGGCTGCATGAGTGTTGTAAATCTGGAACAAAACTGCTCCTTTTGAATCACCGGTTGTTATGAAGCACTATTCTACGGAGTAGTGAGCATTTACAAATGTAAGGTGAGTATTGGTACTCATTAAATTTTTCTTCTGAAGACTCTTTCCTTAACTGAGGTGAGTAAAATAGGTTGGTACTCCCTTTATCTGGAGCCCTGCCCCTAACACACTCAGCCGTGCATTATCCTCTATACTGCCGCTTATTCACGTAATAAAACCCTATAAAGCAAAACCATGACCTCTTCCACTCAATGAAATATCACTTGTGTCTCCTTCTGTCCCTCCAGTCCATCTCTTCACCTTTTTTTTTATTGTATTACCATTGGCAAAGCAAGTACTGTATTCCCATCTCTATTGCTGCCTGGTCCATCTGACATGCTGCTCTATCCTATCTTGTATCCAGTTCTTCTGTTTTTTCTCACTGTTCACGGCAGTTGCAAGTACTGCTATTTGACCTTGGCAAACATACAGCAAAACAAGTGTGTAGAGCCTGTCAGAAGACTGGTAAATGAAATGTCACAAACACCTTTTTATAGCAATACTTACTTTAAAACAAATTCACCCAGGATCTCTGTATAACACAGCAATGTTGTGGGGTAGTTTGGGGACTGCAGGGGACATGGGACCACACTGGAGTTAAAAGTGCTGAGCTGCAAACCTGGAGAACTGGGCTTGAATGCCACAGCCACCACTTGCATACTCTGTGACCATGAGCGAGTCACTTAATGTCCCTGTGCTCCCAGGTCGTACCTGGAAACAAGCCTCAGCTTAGTATTTTTTCTGGCCAAAAATTGTAAAATGAATAAATAAATAACAAACAGGGATTATTGAGTGCTCAGTGTTGAGGTGGACCATGGATATGGGGAGCCTGTTCTTGGGACATAGTAGTCCGTGTATAATTTATGTGACATTGTAAGTTTAAAATATACTTTAAGAAGGAAATGTATTGGAAGAGGTCTGTTTCCAGAGTGTCCCATGGCCTTGCAAATGCAGAGCTGAATGCTCTCCTGTGTAACAGGTTGCATCTGGAATCGAGCTTTTAGCTTTTAGCTCAGTATGCCTTCCTGGTAAATCTCGTAAATAAATAAATAAAAATAAACAAATAAACTGCGCTCCTCAGATAGAGTGATTTTACGCTGTGGAACTTGGGCTGGCACAATGGCGAAGACCCTTTACCTGAAACTTGAAAAACTTGATGTGAGAAAGACATGTATGTATAGTTTATAGTGTGTTTATAATGTACATTCTTAACATACCAATAAAGGAATTATAAAAATAAAAAACAAATTCAGTCATACAGACAGAAGTCAGTATTCAGACATCCACACTGTAAAAAGTGCATACTACCCACAGTTCACTTTGTCATTTCTTTAATCTTCAGCTCCAACCAGCAACAAAGGAAGATGACTGGCTTACGGAGCACTTTTATCAGAGTCAGTTGGTGTTTGTTGTTTACATATGGGATAACACATAACAGGTGGGTGGTAGCAAGGGAGTACTGCATGCCTTGTGCATTGTTAGGCACGAGGTGCAGTTGAGTACCTGCAACACCCAGAGTGTTTATTATCCATCTAGAATGGTTGTAGGGCTGTATTTTGATTTGTACTCCCAAACTCACACCTCAGCTGCAGCACCAATCTCTGGGGGATGCCCTCCAGTCTAGTTCCACAGGGAAGCTGGAGCTCAGGTACAGGGGACCTAATACAATACAAACAGCTGCCGCTGCAGCAGCACCTATCCCAGCTCAGCCTAACAAAAAAGAAATAAGCAAACACTATCCCATTCCTCACATCTCACTAGTACCCCGCCCCACTAAAGGCAAGCTACAGCACAAGAGAACAGCACCCTTTCATTTTTTATCGCACTGACTCTTTCTTATGATTTGTCTCTGTGATACTGCATTCATAAAACTATCAAACACAAAAGCAAACATTATCGGTAGTAGACAATGTTTGTTATAACTATGTACAACATTAACATGAAAACAGGATCCTGGTCCCCTAGATGTCATCTGCTATGGCTCTTTCTCTATATCTGACATCTTAATCCTCTGCTTGTGACATCATGACCATCAGCAACAGTTTGTGATGTCACACCAAGCAGAGGATTGTGATGTAATGTGTGGCTAAGCTGCCAGAACAAATAAGGTGTAGTGATCCTGGCTCAATGTTTGTTTACTGAGAAAACCGGAATTACAACCTTTGAGCTAAAAGCTCATTTACAAAGGATCCTCGTTAAACAAGGGGGGGGGGGGGACATCAAGTGCATGAGTTGGGGAGAAACAGTAGCAGCTACACAGGCATTGTCAGTAACACATCATATAAAGGACATGGAGTATTCCACGTTAATGTGCATTGTCAGAGGAAGTTAAAAATAGAAATTATTAGAGATATTCAATGAAAGGGGTCGGGTCTAAGGATGGTGTTTTTCAAATCTTTCTCTGAGACATCAAGGGCCTGTAACTGTAGTCCACAACTGGTTCAAAGACAACAACAGCATGGCTGCCAGAACAGTATTTATTGGCTTCTAAACAGGCAGCATACTGCGTGGAAACTCTCTTGTGAAAAGGGGCTAAGAAACGATGGGGAGCACACAACTCGGCCCACCGAGGGGCAGATGAAACAAAAGGTACAGACACAAGTAGGCAGTTTATTTAGAAATACAAACTCCAACCAACACAAAGTGAGCACTGCACAATAATAATAATATTAATGACAATGATAATGAATTGCCAACTTGCATCTGCAGCACCTTTCATCCGCTGACCCTTTTTCATGCGCCTCTTTGTGTGCCAAGTTGTGTGTGCATCTTGATGTTGGCATTTCAGTGACACCTGCACTTTTGAAATGGCATGTGGTGTTGTGCTTTCTCTCCAAAATGCTACAATCTCCTTGGCTGCCCGCATTCTGAGACTTTTACGTTATTGTCTGGTAAACTGTCATGTACGGACTTAACACCATGGTGTATAAATTCTTTAGAAAATGTGGCAGCGTCCCCTCCCAGTCCTGCTGATCACTTTGAAGATGCATTCTGACATGCTGAACCAGCATTCTTGGGCAGATGGCGGATGGACTACCTTATTAAAAATCTTACTTTCAATAAGGAAAACATTCAAAGGGTACACTTTCAGCAATGTTCTTTTTTAATAATATTTTAGAATAACAATGAGGCACTCCCAGGAGGTAGATTACTAGTCAATCTATTTCCACTAGACCAGAGGTTCTCAAGTCCCAAATTCTGGTGTCTCCTTTAAAGGCGTTTGCGTGTAGCCACCAGAGTTCACTGATGACCTCACTCTTTAATGTTTTCACCCAAACCTCCCAATATACTTCAAATAACCTGATATAACAAATTTCTTTTCATCCAGTGTACATTTAATCAAATCCCTGATGTATTTTAACTTGAACTGTATCTCCTGTGTTCTGTTTAAATGCAGTAAATGATCTGGCTGTGGTGTCCTCATTAGAGAAAGACTGCCCAAGGGGCAACATAGCACTCGGCTACACCTGCTAAACAGGGGGCACTTTAGTGTGTGTTAGCAGGAGCACTGCTCTGCACTATAATTTTATTTAAAACAAATAATATGTTTAGGGAGAATAATACTGTAAACATTTCTAACAAGCCTCTGCTTTTTACATTGTTTTGAAAGAATGGAGGTGACATAATCACCTCAAATTATAGTAGCACCATTCCCACAATGCTGTATGACCTCCTTTCTTTGAATAACAAGTGTCCGTTGAGGGAAATCACTTACAGGGGGCACCTGGGTCAGCAGAGAGAGTACTTGCAAGGTTCCTACCCCATCCCAGAAAGTAAAGATTGCGGTTCTGCTCAGGGGCTGTGGAATGCTCAAACAGTATGTTTGCTAAGCACAGTAAGTATTTTTTGTTAAAAAAAACTCTGATGGAACGATCAGTCACTAGCATCATGCATACTAAATGACTACTGTTTTCAGTGTTTTAAATCGTTCTGAATCATCATGGACTACTGCTTTAAATTGCTAGTTGTGCCAGTCCCTCACCTGTCACCAAGACTAAATTCACCATTATATAGGGAAGCCGATAGTAGAGTAGTGGCTTTGGTTTTAAAGAACAGGTCATCTAAAATAAAAAAATAAAAAACAACGTAGTGACATAAAATACCCCTCATTCACTTAGCACTCTCCATTCATACATTAAAGTGTGTGAATGTGGGGTCATGCAGATGAATAGAAAAGTGTATTGGGATCAGGATTTTTTGTTCCATGGAGGAAAACAAAGATCCCTTCCTTTACACAATCAAAAGAAAATTATGCCTTTACAACCAGCTGTCTGACTGGAGGTAAGACACATGTAATGAGATCAACAGGTGCACTGTCGCTGCACCAGATTAACAGATAGCTTCCATTTCCAGCTCTGTCAACCCTTTATCTGTCGGCAGTACTAAACGGTCTTTGGGGGGGCCTACTTGAAACCCATGGAAGCATGGCAAAAAATGCATCCTACTCTATCCACAGCCAATATGACTTCTCATTATCTGCCAGTCCCCCTTACAGAGCAAAAAGACTGCTTAGCTGGCTAGCTATACCAAAATAAGCTGCACACATTCAAAAAACATGAAAATCAGACAGTATGCAAAAGACTAACTTGTGGGTTTATTTCACAGGACAACAAATACCTCGACGCTCTGGATCTCCTGTAAGATCGGAAGCACCGGAGTATTTTTCAACCTGTGCATTAAGCCCTCAAGCTAATCACTTGCATACTGTCTGATTTTCAGTTTTTTTGAATGTGTGCAGCTTATTTTGGTATAGCTAGCCAGCTAACCAGTCTTTTTGCTCTTTTGTAATTCATTAGCTGCAGCAGTAATTTTGGTCATCACACCGCGCTCTGGTTCTACTCCCCCTTACAGAGTAAACAATATTTTTTATTATCATTCCTGTAAATAAGTTTGCATTTTTGCTTCATTTACTATAATATATTTTTTCTCATATCTGTCCCTGTAGTCTTTCTTTCATGTCTCTGTTGTAAAGTCTTTTTGTTTCCTCTCCCTGCCCACAAAACAGCCTCGCTACTCAAGGGGCCTACTTAGCCTGAGGCCCACTGAGATTTTCCCCCTGTTCCCCTGCAGTCAGGCCTGAGTCTGCACTGGAGTATTTTGTCCTTTTATTGAAGATTCAGACAGCTTCCAAAGGTACTGTGGTGTGGGTTCTACTACCTGTTGCTGTGGACAGAAACAGTGATGTATAAACCCTTGAAGCTCTGTGTGGCATAGGCAGTAGCATTTTTGTGGTGGTCAGTCATTTCTGTAGCTTTCCTATCAGCAGAGGTGTACAGAATATAATATGATGTGTGTGTGTGTTCCCATTAGCTGAAGTATACTCTATACAGTAATTAATAGTGTAACGCCCTCCTCCCACTACAGGAAGGAGGGCATTACTAATCCTCTGGGGCACTGTACATAGCTTAGACTGTGAAGGGTTAATACTTGGTGTTCCCTGGGTGGGATAGCTTAAGGATATAAATAGTTGGCATACCTCTCAACTGTCCCTGATTTTCAGGGACATCCCTGATTTTGCCTCAAAATTTTACTCTGTCCCTCCTAAAAATTGTGTTTCCCTGACCAAACAGTGGGGGTTGTAAGGACAAAATAATGTCAGACATTAAAGTTTCAGGCTGGTTCTTCCTTAGAAAATACATTTTACACTAAGTCCCTTATTTTGCCAGCTTCCTGAGTGGATATCACCAATTTTGAAGATGTGTCCCTGCTTTTGGTCCTTTGTCCCTGATTTGTTTAAGCCTTGTCCCTGATTTATGAGGCAGGAGGTTGAGAGGTATGATACTTGGGAGTAGTTGTTTTATGTGGCTGGTCCCTGGGAATGTGGTTGAGGAACTGTGGCGTGCCAAAAAATTTGAAAAATAATACTTTTTTGTCAATTTCTTTGCCCGTCTGTAAGTCTGAAACAGTTTGGTTGGCCGGTCTGAAACTGTTAGGATATATGGGGTCTGTGTCACTGATGTACCTTTTGAAGGTTTGGTGAAAAAATATTAATCCGTTCAAAAGTTATTAATGTTTAAAGTTTCCCATTATAGCTTATGGGAAAATATATATGTCTGCCTCAAAAGTACTTTTTACTTTTGCGAAAGCACTTTTGACTTTTGCAAACGGGTTTTGTGGTATTGCAAATCCGCCATCTTGTTTTCAGTTAGTGATGTGGAAAAAATGCTGTAATTCAAAAAATACTGCCCCTAGGTAAACACCAACAGTTGTGTTTCCTAATTGAGGCATGAGGAACACAATCCTGACATTAGTTTTGAAAAATAATGCTTGGAAATATGTTTTTCCAATTTTTCTGATGTAAGTGTTGCAAATTTGTGAAAGTACTTTTGCTAAATGTTTACAAATTGCGAAACTGTTGCAAACATACTGTCACAAAATCGCAAAAGCTTTCACGAAAACTTTCACAAATTTATAAAAGTATCAAAAAAATGCTGTTTCTTTGCCACTTCATAGCAAATAAAGGGTTAGAGATTTTGGGCTGAAATTTGCATGGTAGAAAAGGCTTGCCCAACAGATGTGCCTTTTGCCGGTTTGGTGATAACATTTGCATCGGCAACATAGCTATAACATTCTGAAGTTTAGAAATTTCCCATAGGATAACATTGTGGTGGCCACAGTACCTTTCAGCGCCTATATCTCAAAAATGGTTCGAGATATGGATTTTTCGCTAATGCATGCAGGTTGCCAGGCCATGATTACAACTGTGGTGACATTTTTCCCAGTGTTCCTATGGTTACTGAGATATTGCACCATTTGCATCACAAGGGTTACTTGGAATGTCTTTAGGCCTGTGCTGTGTCTCTATACTTATGAGTAGATGGGAGCGCAGGTCCCAGAGAGCCCTGCACTCCCACATATGGATATCATTATGCAATAATGGGAGCACAGGGCCTTCCATTATGCAGTGCTGGGAGCAAAAGGCCCAGAGGGCCCTGCATTCCCACAGGGAGATGAGGACAGGCATTGGGTTGTGCCTTGGGGTCGTTGGGCCTAACTCTCACCCCATTCTCCTATACTGTACCATCTCAGCTTCCTTACACGTGGAATGGGGTGAGAGTTAGGCCCAATGACCCCAAGGCACACCTGACGCCTGTTGGTGTGTGGAGGGTGGGGGGTGAGGTGGTAGAATTGGTAACCCTAACACCAAATTTCCAGATTTTTGTCACTGTAATAGAAACCCTAACTGATGCATTAACGGAGTTTTTCAGAATGAATATATGGCCACAAAAGTGGGGAATATGGGGTTGAGTTTTAAAGTGCCAATACTGAGGCCCATTTGCACACACTAACAGATGCTGGGGGTCATTGGCCCTAACACTCACCCCATTCCATAAGTAAATAAGCTAAGCTTGTTACAGTATAAGAGAATGGGGTGAGCGTTAGGGCCACCAACCCCAACGTCTGTTGGTGTGTGCAGGGTGGGTGTGGGGTGTTAGCTTTGAAAACCCTAATGCCACATGTCCCTACTTTTGTGGCTTTATCCCTAACTAGAGCATTGACACAGTTTTTTGCTATTTATTCCCTTACTTTTTGAGATAGTATAATCTTATCTTTATTTTCCTGTGGGAGCTCAGGGCCCTCTGGACCCTGCACTCCCATCCCTCTGTAGATGTGCATATGTATGTAGCTGTGGAAGCACAGGACCCTCCTGGCCCTGTGCTTCCCTTTATAAGACAACAGTGACCAAATTGTCAGCACAGCCATCTTATTAGCCCACCTTATGTACCCAGTACAGAAAATGATCAAATCCCTGCTAAAACGTAATTCTGTGTAACTGCAATGCCATTCCATGCTAAATGTGCGAAAACACATTTTGGCCAGGATTTGAAAAATAACAGCTATGACATACATGAGGTGGGCTATGCTAAAAATCTGGGGTGAAAATATAGAAAATGTCCAAAGTTACGAGCGTGCGTAGCCAAAGTGCAATGAATGGTCATAACTTTGGAATGTTGACATATTTTGACCAAAAATTGTCAGCATAGCTATCTTATTACCCCACCTCATGTACCCAGTCAAAAAATGTTTGAATCCCCACAAAAAAGTAATTCTGCATAACTGCAATGCCATTTCGCATCACTGGTGCGAAAACACATTTTGGCCAGGATATAAAAAATGACAGCTGTGATGTACATGAAGTGGGGTAATAAGAAGGCTATGTTGAAAATACGGGGTTAAAACATTTAAGATTTCCAAAAGTATGAAATTGCAATGAATGGTCATAACTTGGGCATTTTTTTCATATTTTGACCCCAGATTTTCAACATAGTCTTCTTATGACCTCACCTCATAAACCCCATAGCTGAAAATTTTCAAATCCGTGCCAAAATGCCATTTCATGGCACAGGTGTGGAAATAAGTTCCGGACAGGATGTGGAAAATGACAGCTGTATTGTTCATGAGGTGGTGTGCAAAACTGACTATGTTAAAAGTCTGGAGTCAAAATATTGAAAATTACCAAAGTTATGCGCATGTATAGGACATTTTCAATGAGTGTGCCTAACTTGCCCATTTTTAAGAATTCTTCACCAGATTTTCAGCATGTCCTTTTTGGGACCCCACCTCATGAACACTGGTGGTGAAATTTTATTTGGTCCTGAAAGGTGATTTTGCGCAGTGACTGCAAAATCATCTTCTGGGCCTAACAAAATGACAATTGCAGTGTTAACGAGGCAGGGTCCCAAAAAGGCCATGTTGAAAATTTGGTGTAAAAAAATTCGAAAAATAACAAAGATATCAACATAAGTTCAAAACACTGTTGAAACACATTATACAGCACTTACTTTGATTCCTCAGTTTGCAGTTCGGCTTTGAAGAGTGCAGACGTGTCCCGGTCCACAGAAGATGACAGTGTTCGACCTTGGATGGTAAGTATAGGGTAAGGGGGAGGTATGGGGTGATGGGTGCTCAGTTGAAGGATCAGAATTGGGAAGAGAAAGGCAGGGATGATGAGGGACCATTTTCTTTTCTTCAGGTTAAAAAAAAACATGTCAGGGGACTGTTTTCTTTTTTTAGGTGACATAAAATATTACAACAGTATTTGGGGGCACTGGGAGTGGGCTCCCCAGTGTCCCACACTGCTAGGGAGGTAATCAAATATTAAAAGTATTTGGGGACACTGGGAATGTTGGGGTACTTGTGAATGCTGATTGGGCTCCCGATGTTGGCAGTTATTATTAAACAATGGACGGGGGCAGGGAGGGCATCCAACACTGGGGAGGCATCCAGGTGTCATATTATTATAAATAGAAAAAGATAAGGGGGACAGCAACTGGTGGGGTGGTGTGCCACTAAACATCAGGGAAAAGGGTAGCTTATAGCTGAATCTGCAGCTGGCAGCACGAGTTCCAGTTGTGGCTGCAGAAGTCAAGAAAATCTAACTGTTCTCATACAGAGAATGTGGGGAAGCACTTCTCCTGATAAGTTGGGCACCCGGCATTTTGGGTGCCCAGTAAACATATTTGTGGGCACAATATTTAAAAACAAACAACAGAATCTAGCCAAACAGGTCCCGTTTAGCTAGGTTCTACTGGTTGTTTATTATAATCATGATGTTTTTGTGTTTTTTCCATGTTTGTCAGTTTGTGGAAGAACTCAGCTAGATGGCGGTTGGCATAGCACCAGAAATGTTTGGTGCCCTACCAATTCAGTGGCGCAAAACCAAAAACCAGCATTTGTGGCATCAAATTTTTACTCTTAAAACTGAAGGTGGACAAAGCAATGGGGCCTGATGGGATTCATCCCAGAATTCTAAAAGAACTAAGGGTAGAACTAGTGACACCACTGACTACCCTCTTTAACAAATCATGGGAGGATGGGGTGGTACCTGAGGACTGGAGGAGGGCAGATGTGATTCCCCTTCACAAAAGTGGGAGCAAGGCAGAAGCAGGAAACTATAGACCTGTTAGTTTAACCTCAGAGATAGGGAAATGATGGAATCACTTCTAAAGGAAAGAATTGTCACGATCTAGAGGTCAGAAGGCACAGGACCCTAGGCAGCATGGATTCACAGCGGAAGGTCATGCCAGATGAATCTGATAGATTTCTTTGACTGGGTGACCAAAGTAGTAGATCAGGGAGGGGCTGTGGACATGGCCTACCTAGACTTTAGCAAGGCATTTGACACAGTCCACACAAAAGATTAATATATAAGTTAGCCAGCCTGGGAGTGGTCCCAAGATGACAGCCTGGTAAAGAATTGGCTGAAGAATAGGACACAGAGAGTAATAGTAAATGGAGTCCACTCAGAAGAAAGGAGGGTTACTAGCGGGTACCGCAGGGTTCAGATAGGACTAGTCCTCTTCAATGTCTTTATGCGACATTGCAGAAGGACTGGAAGGAAAAGTATGTCTCTTTGCAGATGACACTAAGATCTGCAACAGAGCTTGATGCACAGGGTGGGGTGGAAAGGATGAGAAGGGACTTGGCAAGGTTAGAGGAATGGTCAAATGTATGGCAGCTTAGATTCAATGCTAAGAAGTGCAAGGTAATGCACCTGGGAAACAAAACCCAGGGAAGAGTACACAATGGGGGTGAGATACTAACAACAACAAAAATGGAAAGGGACCTGGGGGTAGTCATATCAGATGACCTAAAGGTGGGCAAGCAATGTGAGAAGGCAGCAAGGAGGGTTGGGGATACTGGGATGCATAGGAGAGGCATCACCAGTAGAAAACAGGAAGTTATTATCCCTCTGTACAGACAGCTGGTGAGACCCCATCTGGAGTACTGTGTGCAGTTCTGGAGACCCAATCTCCGCTAAAGACATAGACAGGATGGAAGCTGTCCAGAGGAGGGCAACTAAAATGGTGCAGGGGTCTGCACGGAGGACATATGAAGAGAGAGACTTAAGGAGCTTAATATGTATAGCCTCGAGGAAAGGAGGAAGAGGACATGATAGAAACTTTCAAGTACCTCAAGGGAATCAACAAAGTCCAAGAGGGTAGCATCTTTCAAAAAAAGAGGTGTGCAAGAACAAGAGGCACAATTTGAAGATAGAGGGGGCGGCTCAGAGGTAATTTAAGGAAGTATTTTTTCACAGAGAGGGTTGTGGATGCATGGAATGGCCTTCCGGAGGAGGTTGTGGAGTCAAAATCAGTGGTGGAATTCAAGCATGCATGGGATAGTCATAAGGCAATTCTGGGGGGGGGGTAGGAAGAAGTAGTCTGCTGGTTAACTAGGATCTGCAGCTTATCCAGTAGGTAGGGAAATGGGCAGACTGGGTGGGCCAAGCGGTCCTTATCTGCCGTCAAATTCTATGTTTCTATGTTTCTATGTTTCTATGTTTAGCACAAAATGTTATCTCAAAACCCCTACTTCACATGCGTAAGTCAGAAAATACTAAAATTTAAAGCCTTATAACTCTGGAACCCCTTGAAATTTTTTCACCAGACCTGTCAAAGGCACTACTTTAGGACATTACACATGTTCCCTGCAGGTTTGGGGAAACAATTCCTTTCAACGTAGGCAAGGAGCAAAAAAAAAAAAAAAACAATGTTAAGTATAGGGAAAAATTTAGTTTTTTTTCTAGAAATGACACGTGTCTCTCAGAAACCACACAAGCGGCTGTCACAAAAATTTCTACACATCACGATGCGACCTTGCCTCCTAGACAACATATACAAAATTTCAGCTCATTTCATCAAAGAGAGTCAAAGATATTAATGTGCAGAATTTGAGGTTTAACATTAAATAGGCTACTCAACCTTAACTGTAGGGTCACTATCGTGCCCTATAATTAACCCTACCCTCAACTAACTAGTGGTAACATATAGAAATGAAAATATGAACATAACCTCATAGACTCATATGGCATGTGCTCCCACACTCTCCTTGGTTAGATGTCACAAAATGCCTGAGCGCAGGGCCGGGGGCAACAAACCAAGAAGTGGAAGAGATCAGCTGTCTGCCTCTTCAGCCAAATATACGATCCCTTCCTTCCCAAGGGGGACAGTACTATAAATTGTAGAACCTACATCAGGATGTTCACGCAAGGGCCAGGTAGTGCAAGGTATGTTTAAAAACTGTAACAGTGACAAAAGCCAGAATCTTGGTACTAGCTGAGGTCGACAGTATTTAACAGAGTGTGTGTGTTTGGGGGGAGACACTAGCTAAGGTTTACAGTATTTGCTAGGATATGTGTGTGTGTGTGTGTGTGTGTGTGTGTGTGTGTGTGTATATGTGGAAGGGATCCATTAGCTGAGAACTGCAGGTTTTGTGTTTGTAGGGGAAGTGGGGTACTGAGATTCACAGTATTAACTAGGGTGTGTGTATTTTGGGGGGGCACTACCTGAGGTTTATAGAATATGTGTGTGTGTGTGTGGGGGGGTCCACAAACTAAGGTTTAAAGTATTTTTTTTGTAATTGACATTTTTCATACCTTGGCATTAATCACCTGGTTGGCATTCTTTTCTCTTACCTGCAGGGGGATTACAACCCCCTCAAGCTTGCCCCCCTTGTGGCAGAGTTCAGCTGAGCTGGATCCAACACCCTGCCTGGTACAGGCCACAGAGGCAGAGATTTCCTGTGTTCCCCCTGCAGTGGGCAGTAACTGGAGTAAGGCCCTGAGTGAGATGTGGATTATCCTGCTACAAGGCAGTTTTCCCCACTTTGATCCCTTCCCACTGGGATGCTGACTCGCAAGTGTAACCCACCTGCCAATTTGGGGGCTTACCTTTAGCCCATGTAGCTCCCATTTCAGCCGCTCTCCATAGTGCCTCCTAAATCCCTGCTATATTTTTTTTCTGGTTCCCCACTCTCGCCCGAGTCCTTGTTGTGCTCTCTTGTGCCCCGGTGTGGCCCTGTGTAAATTTAGCCCAGTTCGGGCTCGAGGAGCCAGCCATGCCACCCCGCTACTTGTTTTTGGCATCCTCGGTGCTGCAGAGATCGTGCCTGCATGATGTGGCACCTTTGATCTCCCGACCATTTACCCTGCAGTCGAGCGGGAGAGAGTTCAATGGTCCCGGTGTCCCCATGTGCTCATTGGACCCGGTGACCTTAGGGAGGGCCAAGAGAGCCCGTTCTTTGAAAAAAAAAAAAAATAAAGAGATCCACAAGGCCATAATGATTGGGGCTCATAAATATCAGTGAGCTGGAGCCCCGATCATCATAAATATTCATGAGGGCACTTCTGGCCTCAGGGAAGTTGTGTTTTTGGCTGAGGCCAACAAAAGGGCAATGTAAATAAAAATAAATAAATGTACCTGCTGTATGTTTTGGGGGCAAATGTTTACAGGAGGAAGGTGCCTAAATGAATAAATGCTGTACTCTTGACTGCACCAGTATAATATTGGAACTCAGGCAGAAACAGCCTGCCTGATGTAAAGGGAGCTAAAATATTGGCTGCAGCGACGGGCGAACAGACTGAGCAAATTACTTGTTCTGGGCAGCGACTTAAACAACACAGCAGTGGCTATTGAACCGTGGGGCATTTGGGCAAATACAGTAATTATTCTGGCTGCACCAGGATTTTATTTGGGACTGTATCCTTTCTGCTTAAGGGACTATGTGTTCAGCAGCCATTACAAAGCAGCCACAGCCAATCGGAAAGCTAGGATTTTAAAGCCAGAACTGGTGGGACATTAGCCAAAGCTCATGGGAAACAGCCAAGTGCTCATGGGGAACTGCAGGGATCTAATTACAGCTGCCAAAACAGCAACCCAACTATGCACTGAGTGAGATTCATTGTCTTCCAGCCAATCACAGGCAAAGCAGCAAATAGCTTTAGCCAATCAGGAACCTCAGGAGAGCCCCATAAAAGATTGTGTTTCTAGCTGTGTAAGCAGATTGAGAGAGATTCGAGTGGGATCCCCCCCACACGGGTGAGGGCTCAGGCCCCCAGCCATGTAACTGGGCCTAGTGATCCAGTGTAAGCCCCTTCATCCAGGAGAGGGTTAGGGACTTTTTTGCAGTAGAAGTTTAAAGTAGTTTAGTTTTATGCAGAACCTGCTAGTCTGGGGGTTGCCAGAATGTCCTCCAGGTGCTAGCCCTCCCTTCCACATTGGGGAAAGACATGGACCTGCAACTTGATGATATCAAGCCAGCTGTGAGAGAGTTGATCCCGCCTCAGTTGTGAGAGGACTGAAGACATCAGGAGCCTTCATTGTGGAGATCCTACCGTGAGGAGCCTGAGTGAGTACTCTTGTACCCCCTGGTGCAAGAAAGAAAGAAAATTGCTTCTTGGGGCTGCCTATGCCAGAGACTGTTGCTGAGTTACATTGTTCATTGGTCTGCACTCTGCTTTCTGCTGCGCCTAATCTTAGCCCAGCGCGGGTGGACCTGTCAGAGGCTGCTGCTGATTTACATTGTTCATTCGGTATGCACCTTGCATCTGCTGTGCTTGTACTGCTCAGCACAGGTGGACCCAACTGCTCTAAGGGACCCATGTGAGTCCAAGTACAATGCATAGATGTGCTGATATGTGTTGTCTGCTATGGAGCCTACAAGACTGGAAGGGGAGCACTCAGTACCGGGGCTCAACCTGACTTTGCCTGGGAGGTCAAGAGTTTGCTAATTAGTTTGGTCGAGATGTCCAGTGGATCTGCAATCTACAGCCATGAGACTGAGACCTCAAGTCTATTGGATTTGACCACTTTATCTTAACAAGCATTTGTCAATGCTGAATGTTTGCTTGCTGGCATTGGCAGTGGTAGTGTAGAAGTTACAGAGCTGCGTAATAGGAATGGCAGTGAAGTATTGAACTGAAGCCAACCCCACCACCACCCTGCAGAGAGTGACAGGCATTGGGGCGTGCGTTTGGGTCATCAGGCATAACGGCCACGCCATTTCACCACACCCCACCCTGCAGACACTGACAAGTGTCACGGTGTTCCTGGGTCTTTGGCCTTATGCACACCCCTTTCATTAGAAATACGGTGAGATGGGTGCATAGGAGAATGGGGTGAACTTTAGATAAGAGTCCAAGGCATACCTCGATGCCTCTCACTGACTGCAGGGTGTGGAATGGTATGAGCATCACAGGCAAGAATCCCAAGTCACACCCTGATGCCTGTCATTCTCTACAGGGTTGGGCGTTATGGTTGGAAACCCTAATACCTCAGGCATTCGTTGGTATTTTCACTCCAAATTTTCAACATGTTTTTTTTGTGACCCCACCTCATGAACAGGGGGAATATCAGTTTGTTAGCCGAAAGCTGCTTATGCACAGTGACTACGGCATTTAGCACCACAGGTGCAAAAACATTCTGAACAGGATGTAAAAAATGACAGCTGTACTGTTCATGGGGAGGTGTAAAAAATGGCAATGTTGCAAATCTGTAGTAAAAATAAAAAAATGGTGAAGTTACGAGCGTGACATAGAACCAGCAACGACACCTGTAATATAATTAGGTTGGGGATTTTTACAGTAGATTGTCAACTCAGGCATTTTGGTGCTCCGATCATGAACAGTGTCACTGTGATTTTCTTTATCTGTGCCGAACAATGATTTCCCACAGTGACCACGCATCTCTGCGCTGAAAGTGTAGAAACACACTTCAGCCATGTTGTGAAAATGACAGCTGTACTGTTCATAAGGAAGTGTGGAAAAATGTCACTGGTGAAAATCTGACTGAAAATATTACAAAGTCATGAACTTACGAGGGTGCGTGGAAACTGCGCAATGCTCACTCGTAACACAGTCATTTTATGGACTTTTGTCACCAAATTTTCAACATAGCCATTTTAAGACCTCTGCTCATGAACAGTGTAAGTGTGATTTTCTTACTATGTCCTAAACATTGCTTTTGCACACCAACAGCACCATTGTGCGCTACATGTGCGAAAACACATTTTGGGCGACATATGAAAAATTGCAGCTGTACTGTTCATAAGGAAGTGTAATAAAATGGCAATGCTGAAAATCTGGAGTGAAAATATTAAATTCGCAGTTACGAGCATGCATAGGAACTGCGCAACGCACGCTCGTAAAACAGTCATTTTTAGGAATTTTTTCACCAAATTTTCAACATAGCCATTTTAAGACCTCTGCTCATGAACAGTGTCACTATGATTTTCTTAATTTGTCCCGTACATTGATTTCGCACACCGACTGCGCCATTGTGCGCTACATGGGCGGAAACATGTTTTGGTGAGATGAAAAATGACAGCTGTACTACCTATAAGAAGGTGTGGTAAAATGGCAATGTTGAAATCTGGAGTGAAAATATTGAAAATTAGTGAACTTATGAGCCTGAGTAGGAACTGCATAGCACACTTTCATTAAAACAGTCATTTTGGAATTTTGCACCAGATTTTCAACATGGGGTTTTGGGACTTCTCATGAATGATGTCACTGTCATGGTGTTATTCAGGCCCGGTGATTTCGCACAGTGACTGTGAAATCACCCTTCGGCCCTCATAACACCATGACAGTGACATCATTCATGAGAAGGGTCCCAAAACCCCATGTTGAAAATTTGGTGCAAAAATTCCAAAAATGCCTGAGATATGCAATAAAGTCAAAACCCCCCTTCTAGCCCATTATACAGCATTTCCTCAGTTCGCAGTCGGCTTTGAAGAGTGCAGAGCGTGTTCCAGTCCACCAGGATCGTCGTGCGCCAGCCCGGAGGTAAGTATGGGGTGAGGGGATGTGGGAAGGCAGGTGCGAGTGAGTGGGTGCGGGTTGTGGAGGGGGCAGGGAGACCACGTGGGACCGCTTTTTTCTTTACAGGTTATTTTTTTCTATGACTATGCGGAGCGTTTGCCATGCTGGGGTGGGCTCCCAGCGTGGCACAAGGACATGATTAGGCGTTCAGCCGGCGGGATTGAGCACCCCGTCGGCCAAAGATCACTTGCCAGCGCTGGGGTGGGCTCCCAGTGGCACCTTGTACTGGGGAGAGGAGAGGAAGCTGACGGGGATTGGGTACCCTGCCGGCGATAGCATGGTGGGGAGTGAGAGACAGTAAAGCCGACGGGGATTGGGCACCCCGCCGGCTATGCGATCGAGTTGCCACGCTGGGGTGGGCACCCAGCGTGGCATTTGGGAGGCTTTGGCGGGGAGCGCAGCACAGCCGATGGGGATTGGGCACCCCTGGCCGCTATAGAGTGTGTGCGTGGTGGGGGCAGCACGCAGTATGCGTGCATATGTGTGTGTGTGTGTGTGAGGGAGCTGCCTCGAGCAGGCGATATCTTATCACTGCTCACTGAAGCGTAGCTCCCACTTTCAACTGTATGCCACTGCATTTTGGAGCTTGTCATAGACAGCTCCAGCATGCATTGGCTTACAGGGGCCGTGCCTGCCAACACACTGACTGAACTGGAGGAGGAGGTGACACACCTCCGAAATCTCGGATGATGGCACTATGTTTCTTGCACATGCGTGCAAGCAAACATAAAAATTACTGTGTTAATGTATAAATGGACCAGGCTGGCCCAACTTGGTCGCTTGTTAAAGGCGCTACCCTTTCTATAGATGTGATAAATGTTCAAAATTTCAGTTGGGTTCAACCCAGTGTAACCGGCTGGTTACACCTGACCAGTGTCTTTGACTACAACATGCACAGCAATCCCTTCACACTTCAAGGAACATGTAAATAATTCAAGTATCCAATGTTTAAAAGCCTAGTTCGTTTCTTGTTAATCAAGCCGGCCAACACACAATTGCAACATCTTCCAGGCCTGCAACATGTAAGAACTTTAAAGTGCTGGGTACCCAGGTTTAAATATTGAGATTGCGGGGTTTCAATACAAATTTGGGGAACTGGTACCAGTTGTGGGAAATGATATTGTGTGTCATCTGATTTTAGGCAGCTTAGATAGCCAGGGCTCTGGTCATCAGTGTTGGTAAAATGTTGATTGCTTTCTGATTTGAGAACAGTGTACCCACCCAGCTGGAGGATTTTCACCTGCACCAGTCAAAAGCAAATCTGATGTAAGCACTGTAAATAATAATACTGCGTAGCCTCTACTCCTTTATTTCCCCATTCCTAAGCCCTAATCCCCTGTAAATAAATGGTTGTTTGCAGACAATGGTGTAGTGAGCATATTATTATGAGCCAGTCAATAATTGTACCATATATTACAATGTGGGGAAATGTCTATCGGGTCATGTGTTGGGGTGGCTAATGGGCTTAGTGGGTGGTATGACATCCCAGGGGGTTGTACCAGGTAAATGCTAGCCCACATAAAGGTAAGCTCTGGGTGGAGGCACCATGCCATTGTAATATCATGGAAAGAACCAGTTTTAATACAATCTTGGGAACCTAGGCCCCTTAATGTGAAAAAATGAAGTGTATGATGAACTCCACTGTCCAAAACACCATTCTTTAAGCAAAAAACAACTGCTTTATTTACAGTTTATTCACACCACAAAAAGGGGTGACCCAAGCTCACTATCTGGTGTAAAATGTACTAATTTCTTCAAACTTTATGTCAGCTTCACATTGCTCCTGTTCAATTTATTGATTCAGTATTCCTTAAACCAACTGCAGCATGTTGCAGAATGGCGTTCCAGCGTCTCCTCTGGTGCAGGAGGAGACGCTGGAACACCATTCTGCAACTTGCTGCAGTTGGTTTAAGGAACATCGACTCAATAAATTGAACAGGAGCAATAAATTGGACAGTGGAGTTCATCCTACACTTCATTTTTTCACATTGCGATTGCTATTCTAAATAGGATGATCCAAACAGAGTCTCACACTAGTTTTAGGGCACCCTAAACTCTCATCATTCACACAAACAGAGGCCTCTTAACCTTGTTGTGACCAGGCAAGGCAGGGGTACTAACTCTGGGAATAGCGCTGTCTACAGGTTACACAAGGAAGCCCTAGCGGAAGCATGCAGCATGCTTCTTGCAGGCCTCAGCTGACATCCCCCCCTCCCACTCTTGCTACTGACTGTACTACCAAAACTGAGAAAATGGGTCAGCACACAACACCAGGCAGGAAGACAGTACTTTTATGTCAAAAATACATTTCAAGACTGCAATAGTCCATTTGAACAGGCTTTATAAGTGCACAAAACTGCTATGTGGATCCATGCAAACAATGCTTTGGGTTACAGTAGGTAACAGTTCAAACAATTCACCCAGGAGGCAGTATAGCAACAGCAGCGATTGGCCTCCCTCCCTGGAGAAAGAGAGCATCTGCTGGAGACAGGAAGAGAGTGTCCTCTGGAGACAGGAAGAGAGCATCTGTTGGAGACAGGAAGAGAACATCCTATGGACACAGGAAGAGAGCGTCCTCTGGAGACAGAAAGAGAGCATCCTCTGAAGACAGGAAGAGAGCATCCGCTGGACACTGGAAGACAGCGTCCTCTGGAGACAAGAAGAGAGCATCCTCTGGAGACAGAAAGAGAGTGTCCCTTGAAAACAGGAAGAGAGTGTCCTCTGGAGGCAGGAAGAGAGCATCCACTGGAGACAAGAAGAGAGCATCCGCTGGAGACAAGAAGAAAGCATCCTCTGGAGACAGGAAGTGAGCGTCCTCTGGAGACAGAAAGAGAGCATCCTCTGGAGGCAGGAAGAGAGTGTCTTCTGGAGACAAGAAGAGGGCATCCTCTGGAGATAGGAAGAAAGCATCCTCTGGACACAGGAAGAGAGCGTCCTCTGGAGCCAGGAAAAGAGCATCAGCTGGAGGCAGGAAGAGATCATCCACTGGACACAGAAAGACAGCATCCTCTAGAGACAGGAAGAGAGCATCCGCTGGACACTGGAAGACAGCGTCCTCTGGAGACAAGAAGAGAGCATCCTCTGGAGACAGGAAGAGAGTGTCCTCTGGACACAGGAAGACAGCATCCTCTGGAGACAGAAAGGAAGCATCCCTTGAAAACAGGAAGAGAGTATCCTCTGGAGGCAGGAAGAGAGCATCCACTGGAGACAAGAAGAGAGCATCCGCTGGAGACAAGAAGAAAGCATCCTCTGGAGACAGGAAGTGAGCGTCCTCTGGAGACAGAAAGAGAGCATCCTCTGGAGACAGGAAGAGAGTGTCCTCTGGACACAGGAAGAGAGCATTCTCTGGAGACAGGAAGAGAGCATCCTCTGGAGACAAGAAGAGAACATCCGCTGGAGACAGGAAGAGAGCGTCCTCTGGAGACAGGAAGAGAGTGTCCTCTGGACACAGGAAGAGCGCTTCCTCTGGAGACAGAAAAAGAGCACTTGCTGGATACTGGAAGAGAGCATCCTCTGGAGACAGGAGGAGAGTATCTGCTGGACTCTGGAAGAAAACGTCCTCTGGAGACAGAAAGAGAGCGTCCTCTGGACACAGAAAGAGAGTGTCTTCTGGATACAAGAAGAGAGCGTCCTCTGGATACAAGAAGATAGTGTCCTCTGGATGTTTGATCTTCCTCCCTCTGTCCAGCCCCTGATCATCCAAGCTCATTCTCAAACTCGTGGTTGCTTGCACTGTGAAGGGTAGTGCTACCACTGTGCCGATGGGCCTGCTTGAGGTTTACAGCATTCAATAGGATGTATGTGTGTGTGTGTGTGTGTGTGTGTGTGTGTGTGTGTGTGTGTTGGGGTCCACCAGCTGAGGTTTACAGTGTTTACTTGTATGTGTGTGTGTTCGTGTGTGTTTGTGTGTGTGTGTGTGTGTGTGTGTGTGTGTGTGCACATGTGTGTGTGCATGGGGGAAGAGGAGGTCTGCTAGCTGATACTGATAGCATTTAATGTGTGTGTGTGTGTGTGTGTGTGTGTGTGTGTGTGTGTGGGGGGCGAGGTTTTCCACTTGCTGAGGTTTACAATATTTAGTAGGATGTATAGGAGTGTGGGAGAGATTTTCCACTCTCAGGGGTTTATAGTATTTATTTACAAATTGATAACTGGGAGAGGTACACTGAGCAAAAGCTTGTTTCCAGGTGCAACCGGGTGGGGTGGGGGCAATGGAAGAGAAGGTACAGTCTGATACAGTGAGTACTCCACAAAGGAAAGGCCACATTACATTTGAGGTAGTGTAACTAAATTACAAAGTGATTTATAGAGGGTGTGTGGTGGTGGGTGGTGGTGGGTGGTGCACTAGATAAGGTTTACAAGATTTAAGTCAGTATTTGTGCCTGTTATGAGGGCTAGGTTTTAAACTAGCTGGGGTTTATAGTGTTTAATTGTGTGTGTGTGTGTGTGTGTGTGTGTGTGTGTGTGCATGTGTAAGGGGGAGGTCTGCACTAGCTGAGGTTTGCAGTATATAATGTCTCTGGTGGTGGGGGGTGAAGAGGGATTATCTGAGGTTAACAGTATTTACAGTAGTTAATAAAATGGGTTGGGAGTGCTCATTTCAGCTGAGGTGCACAGTATTTAACAAGCTGTGTTGACTAAAGGTTTTCTGGTTTCCTTGTTGCTGTTTGCTGGGCTACGTGGTTCTTACATTCTGCAAAGCCTCATGTAAGGAGTTTGCCAGGATGAAGCTTCAGTCCCCTTTCAGCTGAAGAC
This sequence comes from Neoceratodus forsteri, assembly GCA_016271365.2. Lineage (NCBI taxonomy): Eukaryota > Metazoa > Chordata > Ceratodontiformes > Ceratodontidae > Neoceratodus > Neoceratodus forsteri. The sequence continues at coordinate 17,982,947 of JADMNL010000039.1, read as the reverse complement.
GTACAGGTCACTCCCTAGAGCCAACATATATTGTACAGTGCACGTACATGGTACAAAATGGTAGTCAGCCTTGTTATTACATATTTCACTTGTCACAGTAACACATCAGTGAGATATGACCACTAATGGAAAATGAAAATAAGGGACAGTGCCTGGAAACAATAGGTAGGTGGTTAACCTAACCAGCCCTCCCGCAACAGATATACTTGAAGGTCACTCTGACTCGCCCATGTATTAAGGAACAGATTGTTTCTTTATGTTTCCAGGATCAGACCTGTGTTCTCAGACTCTAACAAGGATTTCCTCATTCCTGGACAGAGCTGGAATACGTAACTAATACAGAGTTTGAATGAGTGTTGTTGTGTGCCTTCCCTTCTACTTGGTTATACTCACTGTACTGCCAGTAACTAACGTAATTCAGTGTTTTGTAAAGATCTTCGAGGTGGCTGTTTGTCCTAGTGGTTAGAGTGCAGAGCTGTGAACTTGGAGACTTGGGTTTGAATCCCACAACTGCCCTTACAAACTGTGTGACCCTGAGCAAGTCACTTAAACCTCCCTGTGCATAACATTTCTGTAATCTCTCTCTAATCTAGCTCTGTGCTCTTTGACCCCGTCTGCTGAAAACGACAGGAGCATTCTCTCCCTGCTCTTTCCTGAAGTGTAAACCACTTTGGGATACAATGCTTATAAAAGGTGCTACATAAAAAAATTGCATTCTTCTTCTGTACAGTATGAAACATACTACATAAAAATAAACAATATTCCATTCTGTCCTGTTCTTGTCTACTTTGCCTCTGAGCTCACTCTCTAAGATACAACAAACCGTATTCTCACAGCAACTTGTAGGTGACCAAACAGAGCTAATGTACAGCTTGGTACACTTCCCTGGGGGGGGGAAAAAGTCTTTTTAGTGACTGAGAAAGAAGACTGTTGTTCCACAGAACAAAGTCTGGGCTACACTGTTTCTATGAGTTCCTTTATACAGCTTATAAAAAAAGATGCATTCACACCAAGACCCTTGGACCCAACATTACAAAACAAGTGAAGGAAAACATGAAATATAATAGTTCACTCACCTTTTGGGATTGCTGTATCAGTTTCCGAACTACTGCCTTTATATGAGGCCCATTGTCTTTTGGGGGATGCACGTGCACAGTGACCCGCGTGACCCCCTTATAATATCCACCAATTGGCCACCCCAGATCCAAAGCTGGGATCTCTATATCCGACAGCACTGGCCAGTAGTTTAAGGACCCCTCGGCTTCTTGATCTTTTACATCAGGATCGCCTCCTTCCTTCCCGGTGCTCTCGTATTTGCGCCAGCGTTTCCGTAACATTTTAAGCTCTTTGGCAGACACAAATTCCTTCATTTTCTCTTGTTTGATTCTTTCTTTAAAAGCATGTTCACCTTTTTCCACTAGCTCGTCAATGGCTATCCTTTGCTGCTCACTGTAGTAATATTCTGCTTTGGAGTCAGAAATCCTTTCATTAACATGAGCATCATCCAAGCACTGAAGCTGGGACTCAGCCATTGCAACCAAAACTATCCACACTTCCCACTTAACCTTTACTTTTACCTGCCGAGCTCATCGGCAGGTGAGGTCATAAGAAGCAAAGGGCTGGCTTATGTTTTAACAAAAGAGGCTGATGGCAGCCCCAGCCAATAAGAAGCAAAGTAGGTGAGTAGCTATCAAATGGAGTTGAACAATGGGCGGGGTTCTGTTGCTGCTGACATGTATCCATTAAGAACAACGTGTCCTGCAAACTTCTCTCAACAATGGGAAAGTCACATGATCAGTGCTGTCAGGTTTCCAGGAAAGTAAAAAAGTTGGTGACTGAATGACTGTTTTATGCTTCCATCACAGCTGCAGTTTTTACTGAGTCACATGATAACAGGTCATGGTTTGGATAAGATGGCAGTTTCTAAATGCTTGTATCTATTTGTTCTGAATCCACGGTGTACACTTTTCACATGCAACTTATGTGTGTGTGTACTTTTGAGATTCTGTTTCTACCGAATGTTACACTTGGGGAAGGAAGAAACGCATAAGTAGCAGCTTGCCCAAGGTTGCAAAAGGAACCAATGGTTACGCTGTGATTTGAACCCGGAGCTCCTGATAGAAGAATTACTCTAACCATTATGCCAAACTGCCTTTTATTATCAACAGATATTATCTGATTATTATTCTTTAAAAATTAAGAAATGTTGCATGATTTCTTTACTTGGAATTATCAGCACTGGGATAGTCTTCTTTAGGTGTGCCAGTGAACACTAAACTGTCATAAAGCCAGTGTATGTGACATTCTCTAAGGTTACCCGCCCCCCCCAAAGTTTCTTTAAAGCTGGAACTTGGTGACTTATACCACTGGTGATGGTGGGGCACTGCTGGTGGGATCCTTGGATGTCAGCGTGGATCAGTTGGTAGGACATCTGCCTCTGGGTCAAAAGTCATGGGTTCTATTGGGATGATGCTATCAATGCTGGCACCTGAGTGCAGTATCATGGTGGGCTGTACTGTTTGGGAGTGTCCTCTTTCAGATGAGATGTTAAACCAAGGTTCCTTCTATCTATCCATGATGCTGTCCTGGGGGGTGTCCAGGTGGAAGTAAAAGAACTCAAGGCACTTTTGTTTTGCAAGAGTTTTTCCCCAGTGTCCTCGCCAGCATTACCCTTCCCATAAAACTGATTCATGCAATTGTCCAAGGCTGAGTGTGGGTGTTGATGTGCAAAATGGCTGCCACTACACATTCAGTCACTTCACTACCAGTCTCTCGTCGCTTTTAAGGTACTTTGGCATGCAGTGTGTATGGAAAGTGCTATATAAATGCTAAATCCTCTTGCAGTAGTGTTGCAATCGCATTGCTGTCACTAGGGACACTGGGCAACAAATACTAGATTATTTTTGAAGGGAGGCAAGGTATATAAATAGGATGCAATCTGAACGCCCTGTTCTCTAAGGGCTCCAACCCCTTTATGTGGCGAATTGTTGAATTTGTATCTGTTTTTTACTGAAACATTATTAAGGTTTTACATCACAGAACATCATATAAGACTTCATAAAGCACTCAGATCAGCACTACATACATAAAGAACAACAACCCAGAGATATACTGTACATTCTGTCACAGTCCTCACTGTAACCAGTTTCCTTGATAGATGCCTATGTCACACTCATGACTTTTTTTTTACGTAACTTCAACTTAGCATTGCAGGAAAGAGAGATCCGTCCACCCCCACCTTCTCCCACCTACCACTGGAACAACAAAGAGCCTTCCCAGTTCCTTAATACCTCTAGTAACTTAGCCCCCTCAGGGAAACCCCAATGAATTCAAACCCACAGATGGCCTCTCCTTGTGGAACAACCCATCTTATCCCTGCATGTCCTTTGCTGGAGCATTTAAAAGATCCAAAACATTTAGACCTTCTTTGTTTTCGAAATGCTCCAGAAAAGGAAACCAGTCAGCTCTGTGTTCAGCTTCAGCTGGACAAAGCCATTATTATATTCCATTTGCTGCATGTGTTTGTCCAGGCTGCACCATTCCTGCACCAGAGGAATGGTATGGTATCTGAAAACCAGTGTTTAGTAATGACTTTCACTGAAGAGCAATGAGAATTCTCCCACCTGTAAATGAGCTCAGTTCAGTGTGCCTTTCCCAGTTACCAATTTTAAATAAATATATGTACACCTCCCACTCAGTAATATGTGTGTCATTTTAGTGCATTGGGATGTGCACCAGTTGGAATAAATGATTGGGACATTTCATCCCACGACCTGTAAGGGTTAATAGTTTTTGCTGCCCTGGGGGACTGCTGGCAGCATGGGAGTACCCTGAGTGTGGGCCAGGGTGTTTAAGGAAGTGCGCAGGCAGACCTGGAGATGAGAGGTTGGGGGGGAGAGAGAGAGAGAGAGAGAGAGAGAGAATGGGTTGCTATGGGTTGAATGGGGGCCAGTTGTCCACTCAAGCAGCATGGTAGTTTTGTTTTGGGATTGGGGTGGATAGCCAACACCTTGTTGGGACATGGTGGCAGCCACTGCAAAGGATTCCGCGGTTGCAGGGAAAAGCTGAATGAAACCAACACCTGCGGGAGGATGGTGGCCACATGTCTGAAGGTGGCCGCAGGATTGGGGTGCGAGGGAGAGCAAAGTGATCACAAGCAAGACGGGGACATGCTCCCGTGCTTGATGGGGACGATCACCCACAGTGAGCTGTTTGCCTGGAGGCAGGATGAGAGCCAGCGACCCCAAAATGAGAGGCTATCCACTCGAAGCATCAGAATATTGCCAAGTGGGAGGAGGGAATGGTAGCCCAGAGGTGAGAGGCTAGTGTGCCCCACTCTGAGAATTATTTTAACCTTTTGGGACAGCGGAGCAGTGGCCCTGAGGTGAGAGGCCAGTCTGAGCCGAGATGATGGTAAAAAGCTGGTATGTGGGACTGTGACAGAAAGCAATCCTGCAGCATTTTTATTTTGGTTTCGAGATGAACTGAGCTGACTGAAAATTTGGGGTCATCCGGATCATGCCCCGTGGAATGGACTTTGTGTGATGGGATATTGGGGACTTGTGGAATTATGTGACCATAACAGTCCTGTGTGATGTGTTCTCTCCCCTCATGTATAATTAACTGCTCCACGGAGTGGCATCATGTTCCATTAAAATAGGATCCGCCCTGTTGTACTTAAAGAGTTGCCTCCTTTCTTTGATAGACTGTTAAGGCTACTAGCCACGGTTTTTCCTCATAGACCAGCACTGGGGGCCCCAGTGCACCCCATCTGTAAGGACCTGGGAAACGTAAGTCAATCTTGGGAAGTTTCTGCTGTGGCCGCTCTGTCCCCATGGACAGTGATGATCAGCATACCCATAGACACCAGTGAGGGGGTTGGCGATATAAATAAATATTTCTTACCTCTGTTCCACATGTCTCTGTGGTAGCACCCCAGCACTGCATGTTGTCCATTAACTTGGGAGGAAATACCTAACATTTCGGCAATATCCTCTGTGATGATGACCCACCATGGGGCAATACATTAGATTTTTATCAGCATAAAGGTTGTCTGTGTGCAGCATTGCCAGCCTATAATGCAGACAGCTCTCTGCCTTCCTTTGACGTGATTGTCACTGTATCTGACTGAGGACTATGCGTATTAGTACTGACCACTACTGACAATCTTTAAAAAATGCTTTTTTGTCTCTGTATGATACCTGGTATTATGATAAATGTCTGTTACAGGCAGAACTCAAATATATTTTTCCTTTTCATTTCCCCCGTTGAAATATTTGATGGGACACTGTCAATGCTCATAGGCCACAAACTGTCCCTAGTGTTAAAACTCATTTTATGATTGCTCACCATCTATAGAATTTGCTAATGTAGATGAGAGTTTTGTATCTTTTGGTTTTCTTCTTAACAAAAGTGAAAGAACATCCGCCCACATTGTAGTTTTACCACACAAAAATGTGCTTGTTTACAGCCCTTGACTTACTCATGTCGTGTCCTGCCTGAAACTTAGGCACCCCCACAATACAGTCTAGTGAAGTGATTCTCAAGCCCCAAATCCTGGTGGTCTAAAAGGGCCTCAAAGAGCGGCCACCAGAGCTTACTGGGGACCTCACTCGTTATTTTTTCCACCTTGGACCCCGTGATATAACACGTCTTTTTGCACAGTATACAATGAATCCCTGATGTATTTTTGCTTGCACTGCATCTCCTTTGTTTTTTAAAGGTTAAGAAATTGTCCATTCCATTAGCTTTGTAACTGGGGCTCTAAGGAGCTCTGTGGCCACAGAAAATTGTGATGGGGGAGTAATTTGAGAAACACTAGCTTAGATGATGTGACAAGACAGTACTGCATCATGAATAACCGACTGATGTGTTGCGAGCATTCTTAAAGTTCAGGAAGGATATTGTAAGATGAGATCAAGGATTTTAAAGGGGAAGCGTCAGCACTAAGAGCTCCACACCCAGGTGTGGGGTTGGTCCCACTGTGCAATTTGTGTGCTATAAAATTTTTATTACTTACTGTTTAGTAAAGTAGACTGTATCAGTCTAATTTTGCTCACTTCCAGGCTGATATTTTCTATAAATACAAATCCCAGAATTCTTTGCAGCTGACATCAGAGCAGGGCTGCAGCAGTGGGAGAGTCAATAGTCTGAAGCACATGTTAGAGTTTATATAGGCTCTGATCTTTTGTTTGCTGTCCTGCAGTCCTCTTGGGGGCAGGTACAGTCACAGAGGACTTGCTTAACCCGAGGAGAAAAACAGAGCTGGAAAACATCTGACTGGAGATTATACGATCTCTAACATGCACTGCAGGCTATTGAATCTCCCACTGCCGCAGTCCTACTCTGATGTCAGCTGCAGGGGATTCTGGGATTTGTAGTTACAGAAGATGTCAACCTGGAAGTAAGCAAAATTAGTCTGATATAATCTACTATTCTACAATAAACAGTAAGTAAAAAAAAATGTTTTTGCACCCAAAGTACAAACTGGGACTAGCCGCACAATTGGGTTTGGGTCCCTTGGTCTGTTTCCCTTTAAACAAAACTAGTTTTAATATGATTACACCAAATATTTGTTTTTTTTTTCTTTTACAAAAAAAAGGGAGGCCCCCTCCAAGCTACATTAACAGATTCTACCAACTACAAGCAATCACATACTGCTTTTTTTGTTAAACTAGAAATGATTTGGGGCTTAAAAGGTTGGCAGAAGGGTTACTTAGATTCCAAATCAAGGAACTGGATCAACATAATTTGCAGAATTAAGATTTTTGTAATTGCAGTCTGAAAACCTGAATTCCAAAATTTAAAGCTAAAAAATGTTTTACGTAGGTATTTAGGATTTAGGAATTCCGAATCCTATATAGATTTTGAGGTCCTTTTTGAAATCAGATAGGACTTGGGCTCAAATTCAGAAATGCCTAAATTCTGAACCAGTCCAACTCGATAAAAATCAACCAGTTCCAAGCATCCTTAGTTGGCAGTGTTACCTTCATAGACCCGGTCATGGAAAGGGGATACCCGAGCTGGCCAGCCACTTACCATAGTTTCCTAGCCCACGAGACTGGGATATACTAGAGCAGTATTGGAACTATGGGGTGAGTAGGCCACAGGGGCTCAACCTCATAGCTCTGTGGTGCGCCCCATGGCTCACCTAACACTACCTTTTACAGGGAGGGGGGCATCTGTTTAAAGATGCAGCCCCATAGCTCCCAATGCTTATAAAATGCAAGTTCAACCCTGTTTTGAGGGGGTTGGGACAATGGCCCTGGGCTGGATGCTGAACAACTTTTTTCTCCATTCTACTCTTCTTTATCACAGCATGGCCATCCAGAGCTGTAGAGAGCAGTCCATAGAGATCGAGCATACATAAGAAGGATTGCACCATGGTACAAACTCACTAGTGCTCACTATCAAGCCTTTTGCCCACTCAGATATGGGGGCAGTTGGCCAACTGAAAAGAAAAAATGACATGATGCCCATTTTGGCTTTTGTTACATATATCTAATCTATGAAGCAGTCTCTGCACTTTTCAGAATGCCTCACGGGGACCCACGATAGAAACTGTGGGTAAGTTCTGTGCATCTGGCAAGGGTTTTCTTTTCAAGAAAAGGGCCTTGAGACATAAAAGCCTAGCTGTGATCAAGTCCAAGGTAATCAATTATACAGTTTATGGTTGGGTGTTATACAATGAAGCCCACCAGGATGAAGCGCAGCGCTGCAGAATTCTGTAGTAGAGTTACTGCAGCAAACAATGTAATTTCAATGGGAGTAAATCCCTTTTGCCATGCAGCAAACCTGTGACACTGCGCTTCACCCTGGTGGGCTTCACTGTATATCGATTTCCATATGCTCATATTTTTTGTTGCACTACAATTCAAAGGGAAAAAAAGTTGTTGCAGCTGATCCAGTGGTGTGGTGAGCTGAGACACCCCCTCCACACCAACAACCCAGATAAAGAAATGGACCAGGGTGGCTCAGGGGCTGAGGGAAGAAGGACTGAGCATCCATAGATGGCTCTTCTTCAGGGAGGGCAGACAGTGCATACCTCTATTTTGATTGACACCTAGTAAGCGCTAGGTGGTGCAGCAACAGTGACTGCCTCTGGGAGGGCCAGATGCGTATCTTCACATCATGTGCCTGCACCACAGCATACTTGCTGACCTCAGAAATGGGTAAATAATCAGCGGAAACCAGCCCGAGCAGCAGGATGAGGATGGCAACCCTGCAGGCTCTCCACAACCGCTTCTGACATGCACCCATCCACAGTGGCAAGCAAGTAGTTGGACTAAGGCCCTGGATGATGGGTCATGGGGCTGGGGATTTCAGTCTGAAGGGGGCTGCTTGGGTGAAACAGGAGTAATAGAATAAAAAATAAAAAAAACGTTGTTGCACCTTAGTAGCTACATCACTTCTCTGGTACAACAAGTTTTCCATTCTGTATTCTCAAGTACTGTCTGCATTGTGCGCCAGGTTCTGAGAATTTGAAACTCAGTTACTGCTCAGTACATGGCAATAGCAACACACTGACAGAAATGGCAGCGACTGCTGTTTCAAAGCCAACTTCACAAACTATGCTGCTGAACCTGCAAAAAAAAAAATTTGCTGGATTCTTCAGAGTCACAATAAAGTAAGCTTTTAAGCATGTGTATGTGTGTGTGTGTGTTGGGGGCACAGCAGTCAGAGCAGAGGTGGAGATGGGGGTGGGCAGGGTTAGGATCTGATTAAAAAAAAAAAGGATTTTCTGGATGCCACACCTCACGCCACGCCGGCGACCCGGGTTCGGGAACGATCACAGGTCGCCGGGGAGCCGGCTGGGGGGAGGGCTAGAGCTGGATTTCCCCTCCAGGGGTGGACACCCGCTCCTCCATAGTCCTGCACCCATTGGGTGGAGGCCCGATGGGTGCGTAGGTGGTAGGAACGAAGATGCAAATCTGGGGTGGGGTGGAAGGGGTCACCGGATCCTGGCATGCACGCGCACCTCCACGCATGCATACACATGTGTATGCCATGACCCCGGGAAGGGAAGAAAACATAAAAAGAAAGAAACTATATATGGAAAAAACAAAAAAAAAGACTTTTCTGTCCTCTGGTAGATGGCATCTCCAATCAAGACACCTCACTGGATAGAAATAATTGCTGGGAATTTTTTTTTTTTTTGTAACCAGTTAGTTAATTACAGTAAAGCTCTTTAAAAACAGACATTTTTCTTTAGTGTTTGTATTTTTCAAATCCATGTACTATATAAAATAACAAATAGGCATCTGTGCTCAGAACAAGGTTGCACTTCCATCTGTGGGATTTGATGACATCATAGGGACTTTTGCAAGTGTACCCCCCCCACACCAATTTGGGGTTTATCTAAATGTCTTCCTGGGCTCCTTTAGTGCCCACTGCCAGGCTGATGTCCTGTTTTTGTGTGATCCTGTTCATTTACATGAGAGTGCCATGCTGAGCCACCATGCCTGTCCCTTTAAGAGCTTAGCTATTGTGTGTATAGTGAATGGTCTGAGCTGGGTCCAGGTGATTTAGAGCTTGCGATAATAGTGCAGAGGGAGCCTGTCTTGGGATTATACTTATTTACTGTTTACATGATGTTATATTTGAAATAGAGGAGTTTGTTTAACCTGCTTTCCTTGCAACTTATCTCTTTGAATGGAAGCCACCACGTTAGGTCTGGGACTTCCAGTAACTGGACCAATAGGACTCAGGGGACCTAAAATGGATCCTGGCCCAAGTGTCTCATTGGAAGGAAAACTGTAGTTTTTGTAGTTTTTAGGTTGGTGCCAAAACTAACCTGGAGGGGGAGCCCTAACTCTGACTGACAGCTTTCCCAGCCAACCTGAACCCTTGATTACAAGGGAAATCCCCAGTACTGCATGAGACAGTGGATCAGCTAGAGTTGGAGCTTGATGCGGCAGAACAAAGTTTATTAGTACCACTTGTGTTTTGGACCGAAGATTTGCTCTTGTGAAGTGATCGGCCCAGCTTATGTGCGAGACAACATTTTTTTTTTTTTTAGACTTTATTTATGCAGTCACCCTGTCGGACTCTCAGGAGTGGTTACTCAGTGGTAGCTCTACTGCCCGCCTGAAGCCCCCGACTCTGGTGCTCGCCAATCCAGGACCCTCCTACCTCATCCAGCCACTCGATCCCCCAGCTCTGAGACCCCCCCAGTAGGACCGCCAACTCCTCCGGTGCACTATCTACAATCTAAGGAAGCGACCGAAAAGGAGGAGGGAGACCGGGAACACCAGGTCAGAAGGCCTGACATTGGGTTAGGGCCCCACCACTAAACTGCGTCGTTGCCTACCGGCTCGGCAAGGTATTTTCTTGTTGTTTCCCCCAGGAGCGCAGCAATGCAGTGATGTCAGCACAGCTGCACATAGACATCGACCATGCTCCTCCCTCTTAGCTGCCCCCTGCTAGTAGCACCTCCGGTCTCCACAGGGGGTCTCTACTTTGCTGGAGGCACCCAGGATCTCTCCCCAGGGAGAGGAGAGCAGTCCATCAGACGCTCAATCCTCTCCCTCCCCTGCTGACTCCCCGGCACCCGAGCTCGCTCCCAAACTCAGGCCATGGACATGACTCGAGGTGTGGTGTCCAGCGCCTTATCCCTGAGTGCCACTGGGCCGGCCCCGCAAGACGAATCTTGGATCAAGAGGTTTGCTCAATGAATCTACTGTATTGCAACCAAACTATATCTGAACTGTACAAAGTTCGTACTGCTTTATTTGAATGTGCTGAATGTGTCCCGTGGGTTGAGACCTGCTTGCCCGTGACCCAATCTGTTACACCAGCTGGAGGCTTCACCAGCAAGAAAACAAATGAGCTTTGCCAGCCTGTTCATCCTGTCTGAGCCTTTGCCAATCTGGCCCAGACCAATTGCCCTGCACCAGAGACTGTCATCGGTGAGAGAGAACAGCTTTGGTGATCCAGCCCCTGCCCAACAATAACTCGCAGGCTGCGGCCACCTGGAGGGAAAGGCCGTGAAGAGGAGGTACGTTGTGTTGGCCTTGCTTCCCCATGCTCATCGGTGAACACCACGAGGTCTCCATATCGCCTGCCATCCTGCAGAAATCTGATAGCGTGAGTACAGTCAGGGTAGCTTCCTACAACGAGTATTTAAATCATCTGTGGTACCATCTGATTTCTTTAACTTTCTGGATTTTCAAGAGACTGAGCCAACTGGCTAGGATTACAAATAATCAGTCTTGTTATTGTGCATGTTAACTGCCTTTCTTTCCATCAAGGGCCCCAACATTAGCTGCAATGCCGGCCAGCCCCGGGCAACGCCTCTGGCTAGCCAGCTTCCATCCTGGGTACCCAGTGTTGTGTATAACTGTCTATTTTGGGACTGAGAAGTGCATGCCAAACCCTGATTTAAGTCAGAGTACAAATCGTTTGCCTAAATTCACACCCCTTCCTTGTTTATGACCCCTAAGTAAGCCTGATTGTCTTTTATATATTTAACCTGACTAGTGCACATATTATTAGTTGGGTTACAGAATTGCAGGTGTGCATCTCCATTGCTAGCCTTGTTTTACAGGGGGACTTCAGGGAAACTGCTGAAGGTCCAACCCTGGTGGTAAGTGTGAATGGTGTGTGCATATCATTGTTGCTATATACTGACTGTGTATTTACTGCTGTGCCAGGTACTGGACCACTAGGATGGTTGGTGGGTAGTTTTAGCTTCCCAGAGGGCTATAGCAGGATAGGCAGACACCCCAATACCATTACTCTGGGTGGAGGCACCTTAATACTGAATCCAGGTCCCTTAACCTGTGCTCAGACATACAGACAGGGGTAGTAACCTTGGGGATAGTGTCGCCTAGGGGTTACATCTTGGAGGCACCGCTGGGATTAGCACCCCCCCCCAGTAGCCAAAAGAAAATTTCAGTCTGTTGTGAATTTGGAGAAAGTCTGAGATGGAGGGGCTCACCACGCCTAAGTGGAAAACTTCTCCCCATAAACTGGTCATGCATTGCAAGATCATGTGGAGTGAGGCTGAAGGGGTTGGCCCTCACAGTGCTCTATTTTTACCAAACATTCCCATGGGGACCACTAATGCCACTATAGAGGAAACCGTGGGAAAGGTTAAATGTCTGGAGAAGGTTTCAGTGCGAGGGCGGGACTTAGACCTGTTTGAACAGACTGTAATGGCCCTCATTTCATGTTGCCCCCCTATAGGCCCTGCAACAGTACCCCCTGTTATTATGCCCAAGGGATCCCAGACAAGGTGAAGGGTCATTCATGTACACTGTGACCTGTCTTCCTCTGGGGGTTCCCAAAAGTAGAAGATTTAGAGAAAAGTTATCAAGGCTTTTAGCTGTGGAAAGGCAGACTATTAAGGACTTGCGGAAGGCTTTGGAGGACTCTGAGGAGGTCGCTCCCATACATTCTCCTCCGGCCTCCCCATCTTCACCCAGGCCATCACCCATTGCAGCATCGCCCATTATGATACCCTCGGTGCACCTGGATTCTTTTCGCAGGCTCAGGCTGTTTTCAGGTGCCGTTCCTATTCCCGTGGGAGAAGACAGCTTGGAAACCTGGATGGACTATGCCACCCTCTGGTCCAAGAGTGGCAGTGTTCTGAAGGGGGGAAAAAACTCAAACATTTTATGGAGAGTTTAAGGGACCCTGCACTGGAAGCCATCCAGTTTCTTCAGTCCACTAATCCCGAAATAGGCCTCATGGTCTATCGAGTCTGCTTGAGTGTGCAGCTAGCCCCTTATCACGCAGCTGTCCCTCCTGCCCCCCTTCCTAGTATCCCTTACCCTGTCCCAACCTCTTTTGAAACTGCCCACCGTCTTTCAGGACACTGTCTTGTCTGGTAAGGTGTTCTATATGTCCACCACTCTTTCTGTGATAAAATGTCTCCTCATCTCCCTCTTGAATCTTCCCCCCTCCAATCTCAGTCCATGCCCTCTAGAAGGGGTATTTGGTAGTACTGAATCAGGAGACGACTTGATGTACAAGTTTGAGTCTACCAAACAGTGGAAAAATGAGTGACTGTCTGCTTTTCTGACCCGCGTAGAGTGGGCCTTGCAAAGGGCACAGCGAAAGGGGGGCATCTCAGCTAGTAAACTAAATTGTGCAATATTGGAACACATCCTTAAGTCTGCCTGCTATTCGAGTGTGCTCATGTTGAAGATAAAATTTCAAGATCACAAAGCCAACCCTTCTGAATACTGTTGGTTAATGAGAGAAATCCGGGAGGTGGAGAACGAAGACAATGGTTGGGACCCCTATGCTGTGGTTGCACAAACTGCCCCGACCCCAGATAGACCTACTGAAAAAGAGGACAACTCTGAGTCACAACAAATCAGTGAGTTGTTGAAGGAATTGAAGGAACTGAAAGCCAGTAGGCAAGCTGTGGCTGAACAGGCTAAAACTCATGGCCTTTGCCCCACCAAGACTGAGCCTGTTTGCGAGGCCCTACCTGTCTGTACTGGGGCCAATGCCCTTGCTGCTGAGTTTCGAGCTGACCCCAACATGTTAGAAGAAATGAGGGAGTTGCGAGCTATGGTGAGAGATCTCATTTATGCCACCTGACCATCTGCCCCTTGGAGGGGCTATGGGGGAGCTGAGCCTGAACCTAAGCTGAAGGAAGAGAGTAGGGCTCCACCCCCCAACCACTACAAGCCTCGTGAAGACACAACCTGTCCTGCTGACCCCAGAACTAAGGTATCTTGCTACCGGTGCAGAGAAGATGGGCACACCAAACAAGCTTGCAATCCTCCAGAAGATCTGTGGTGAGTCACTACCAAGCTACTCATCCTACAAAGCAATACAAAGCCACAACAAGGTCTATCACGAAAATCCTTTTCCTCCAAAACTGCTGTGGACCAGCCCACCAAGCCTGCACCATCTGGATTGGTCTGAGATTGTGGGCTCCTTCATGGAGACCACTGTAACTGTTAATGGAATTTCAACACAAGCTGTGCTAGACAGTGGCTCCCAGGTCACTATTGTGTTCAAAGATTGGTACAACCGACACTTATCTGACCTTCCGCTCCTACCCCTTGAAGGACTTCATGTGTGGGGGTTGAGCGACAAATCTTACCCATACCTGGGTTATGTACGACTGTGGTTATCCTTTCCTACTGCTGTTGCTAGCGTGGACAAACCAGTAGAGACCTTGGCCTGGCATGTCAATTGACTGAATGCATGATGGTATCCCTCTGTTAGTCAGCACTAATGCCCACATGTCCGTCAGACTAGCTCAACTTTGCCAGGAAAAGTGAGTGAGGAAGACTGGATGGGCCTTGCACATCCCTGCCATGGTGTGCACAGCATATGACCTACAGATGCAAGACAAGGAGACCAATAAGGATGAGGTAGTAGACATTGTGTGTAAAAAAGATCCAGCACTACTTGTTTTGCCACCCAATGCTCAGTGTACTGTTAGTGGTGAGGTATGAATCAAGAAAGATGTCAAGAACAAGATTCTCATGCTGAATGCCCTGGAGGAGGGGAAATTGCCAGAGGAACTACTAGTTAAGCCTAGCATCCTGCCTACCTGAGCTCACGCCTATACTCGGCGTGTGGTGGTGCAAATCCAAAACATGTCTGACCGGGATATTAGAGTCAAGCGAGGCTGCACCCTGGCTACAGTTTACTGTGCAAATACTGCTATGCTGCCTAGCAAGTGATGCACTGAAGAGGATGAAGAAGTAACTCTGATTTGTTTGACTTTGGAGAATCCCCCATTCCTGAAGAGTGGAGAGCAAAAGTCAGCTGAAAACTGGCCCAGTGGAGCAAAGTGTTTTTCTTGAGAGAATGAGATGTCGGATGCATCACTGGGGCAGAGCATTACATCAGACTCCATGACGAGAGACCATTTTGTGAAAGATCCCACAGATTGCCACCAGTGGACACTGACAATGTTCAACGCCACTTCCAAGAGATGCTAGCAGCTGGAATTACACAAGAATCTCATAGCCCATACGCCTCTCCTGTTGTGGTGGACCGAAAGGAAGAATGGCTCAGTAAGAATGTATGTGGATTACCGGACACTGAATTGAAGAACCATACCAGACCAATATACCATGCCATGCATTCAGGATGTCATTGTTTGCCTTAATGTAAGCCAGTGGTTTTCTGTTATAGACCTCAGGAGTGGGTATTACCAGATCCTGATGGCACCCGAAGATAGAGAAAATACAGCGTTCATCTGTCCTTTGGGTTTTTATGAATTCCTACGCATGCCTCAGAGCATTTCGGGGGCACCAGACACTTGTCAGAGGTTGATGGAGCGAGCTATGGGAGACATGAATTTACTAGAATGCCTTGTTTACCTTGATGATGCCACTGTGTTTGGCAAGACCCTCGAAGAGCATGAGACCCGCTTGTTCAAGGTTTTCGACGGGTTGGAGGACTTTGGATTAAAACTGTCTATCGACAAATGTCAATTCCTCCAGTAATATGTGAACTATGCAGGCCACATTGTTTCCTCTGAGGGGATTCAAACAGAGCCAGGCAAAGTGGAAGCTTTGACCACCTGGCCACATCCTAACAATCTTAAGGAACTGCAAAGATTCTTGGGGTTCTGCAGCTACGATCATCAATTTGAGAAAGATTGTACCAAAGTCATCCGTCCTTTGCTCAATCTAATTAAAGGGTACCCACCAACAAACTGAAATACAAAAAGAGTGTTGTGAAGGAGGAGGCCGAAAGTCTATTTCAGAACAAATGAATCTTTTGGGACAAGGTGGTCTAAAGAGTGTGATGCAGCCTTTTACAAGATCATTCCTCAACTCACCTATGCCCCTGTACTCCCACTAAACCTTACATGTTACACACAGATGCCAGCTTAAAGGGGCTTGGAGCTGTGCACTGTCAGGAGTATGAGGAAGGACTACACCCTGTAGCATTTGCTAGCAGAAGCCTGACCCCTCTGAAAAGAACTACGCAGTACACAAAATTGAATTTCTTGCATTAAAGTGGGCCATACTAGATCAGTTTCATGAACACCTTTATGGTGCAAAAATTCTGGTGAAAACTAACAACCCCCTTACATATGTTTAAACCTCAGCCAAGGTAGATGCCACTGGGCACTGCTGGTTATCAGCACTTTCAACCTATGACTATTCCGTAGAGTACCACCCAGGCCTGAATCACACTGATGCTGACGCCCTCTCTAGAAGACCTGAATCCTTCTCTGAGTGAGTGAGAATGTCCGAACAATCTGTTAAAGCTCTTTGTCAAAAGTTTGATAAAGATGAACACTTGTCCGTTGAAACAGTTCATTGCTTTATCAATTGCTTGGGCCCTCCAATCCTGACACCTGTGTTCCTGCAGCCTATTGCAGTTTTGCAGCCTTAGATCATCAATCATCAATCATTCTTTATTTGTATAAGGTGCTTTCTTAAACCAAGGCGCCTGTACAGATTACATAAAACAATAAATAGTTAAAACAACATTAAAATAATCAGCCTCAGTACTGTGCCCCAACTTACTCCCACCGATATCCAGTGGGCACAATCCCACGACCCTATGATTAAACCTGTGTTGGATGCTTTAATTGCTGGAAAAAACGTGTCCAAATTTTGCACCCAAGATCAAAGAACTGCCTTGCTATTTCGAGAGGGGGCCCAGGTTAAAGTTGTGCAACAAACTGCTTTACTGACAGACCACGAATAGAGATGGTCAAGTTGTCAAACAACAGCTAGTGCCACCTACTGCTTTCCAACATGTGGTTTTATGGGCCCTCCATGACCAAATGGGACATCTGGGTTGTGACAGAGCTTCAGACTTGGCCCATGCTCATTTCTGCTGGCCTAAAATAGGTGCTGACATTGAGACTCATATCAAAACTTGCAGCTGTTGCCTTCAAAGAAAAGCTCAGCCTCAGAGGGCTGCACCCCTGCTTAACATCCCTACCAGTGCACCCATGGAACTTGTATGCAATGGCTTTTTGTGTTTAGAATCAGACCAGAAGAACATTGGTAATGTGCTGGTAGTGACTGACCATTTTACTCGTTCCGATCAGGCCTAGCAAGGACCAAAAGGCATCAACTGTGGCCAAGGTACAGATAGAAAAATTCTTTGTCCATTACGGTGCCCCCCCTCCCCCAAAGAATTCATTCTGATCAGAGTAGAGACTTTGAAAGCCATCTGATTAAAGAAATGCTCTCACTCTGGGGGGTGCAGAAATCCAGAACTACTCTTTATCACCATCAGGGGGATCCACAGCCTGAAAGATTTAGTTGAACATTACTAGACCATCCCAGAGACAAGCCAAGATGAAGTCAGCAAATAAGTATGTTAGTTCAGGCATATAACTGTACTCGAAACAATGCAACTGGGTTTTCTCCCTGCCATTTGATGTTTGGTCGAGAAGCCAGGTTACCAGTAGATATCTGTTTTGGAGTATCCCCTGATGGAGTTAAGGCAGACAAGTATCTCCAGTACATACAAAAACTCAAAGCTCAGCTTCACCATACTTATTATCAGTTAGCTAACACAATGTCTGCAAAGAGAAACTTAGCAAACAAAGAAAGGCATGACAGACGTGTCAAGGCCCAAGAACTGCAACCTGGAGATCGAGTTTTGCTAAGGAATTTAGGATTGCACTGAAAACACAAGATAGCCGACAGGTGGCATCACACCCGGTACATTGTTGTCAGCAAGCTGGAGGAACTGTCAGTTAAAGTGCGTCCAGAAAATGACCCATGAGCTGTAAAGACAATGCACAGAAATCATTTGTTAACAATTGGGCAAATCATCATTAATTCTGCACCCTAAGACAATGCAGGCCTGTGACCTGAGCTGCAGCTAAAAAGAGACAGTTAAACTCTCCTCCTGCTGTTCAGAGTCCAAAGCCTACCACCAGTCATGCTCTCCTTGAAAGTGACTGCAAGTCTGAATCTGATATTAGTGAGTGTGGGGGTCACCTATTGTCCTTCTTATGAACTGAGCCAGTTGTTTCAAGGAAATCCCCTGTGTAATATGTGAGATGAGACTGGACCCTCAGGACTGCCTAATCATCCAGCCCTCTCCACTACTCTCGTGCCCTCTGATGGTGTGGTGCAAAGTGTGATTTCTGATATAGCTGACTCCTTGTGTCTTGTGGAACTAACTGAACCTCAAGAGGCAAATCCAGACCATGAGAGTACAATGGTGACATACCAGATGAAACTGAAATGTCTGAAACTGGTGACTCTGATATTATAATAGACAATGATTCTAATGAAAGTGATAATTCTGACAGTATCAGTAATGTGTTATGTGATTTAAATTCCATGAAATTTCCTCCTGATGACAAATCTGAAATGTCAGAGCAAGTTAATCCAAGTATTTCTTCTGAAACAGAATCCACAGAACAAGCCAAGGCAAGTGTTCTTTCTACTTCTGAGCAAGCAGCCAGTGCAGGGGCACCCCTTTCGTCAGAAACTGACTTATTGCCGGACAATGAACCGCGACTGATCAACCCAAATGCCAGTGTTGAAAGGACTGAGCCTGTGCCTTCCCCTCCCAGAAAATCTGGAAGAGCCACAAAGCCTGTAGTGTGCCTTTGTTATGATTTCCCAGGAAAGTCTATAGATATTTCCATGAATATCGTTCAGAAAGGGGTTTACATTTCTGAGAATTCTCTTCCTAAACTATGTTACACTGCAGCCTCTAAGTTGATAGTGAAGCCCTCCAGTCAGTATGCTAATGATCTTCCCCCCTGCAGCCCACACTTAGCTGATAGGGTCAGGCCCCAAACCATGTGGGTTAGTGTACAGGAGGTAATACAGACTAGAGTTGTACAAACAACGTGTTTAGCTACTTGAACAGGTTTCATGGAAAGCAATATGTTTTATATAGTATTCATTGCAAAATGCCAAGGATATAGTAATACTGTTGTTATAGCTAGCTTACTTTTCACTGATGCATCAGAAATGAACATTTATGATACACCAGTGAAACAGTTTATGGTTGTAGCCTGCATACATCTATTTGCATATATTTACGTATAGTGTTTTCTATATAGAACTGTTTACCATGTGTAAACTTGACATGGATGCCAAGTTTTTCCAGTCAGGGAAGAGTGTAACCCCCTCACAAATTTGGGGTTTACCTTAATGTCTTCCTGGGCTCCTTCAGTGCCCACTGCCAGGCTGACATCCTGTCTTTGTGTGATCCTGTTCATTTACGTGAGAGTGCCATTCTGAGCCTCCGTGCCTGTCCCTTTAAGAGCTTAGCAACTGTGTGTATAGTGAATGGTCTGAGCTGGGTCCAAGTGATTTAGGGCTTGCAACCAGCCAGACGCCACTCTGTTTTGCTCCACTCTGCAGTCGATAATAGTGTAGACGGAGCCTGTCTGGAATTATACTTATTTACTGTTTTCATACTGTTATATTTGAAACAGAGGAGTTTGTTTAACCTGCTTTCCTTGCTGCTTATCTCTCTGAATGGAAGCCACCATGTTAGGTCCAGGACTTCCAGTAATTGGATCAGTAGGACTCAGGGGACCTAAAATGGATCCTTGCCCAAGCATCTCGTGGGAAGGAAAACTGTAGTTTTTGTAGTTTTTAGGTTGGCGCCAAAACTATCCTGGAAGGGGAGCCCTAACTGTGACTGACAGCTTCCCCAGCCAATCCGAACAATGGATTATAAGGGAAATCCCCAGTACTGCATGAGACAGTGGATCAGTTAGAGTTGGAACTTGAAGTGTGAACAACTCAAGCTTTTGAGCAGCTGCTCCCTGAACAGAGCGTAGGGGAATCAGTGGGAAGAGGCCTAACTTGCCTCCCTGCCACGTTTTTCCTGCCTTGAACTGCCTGATTGTAGAAGTCTGACTTGTTCCAATTTAATCCTGGAACTGCAGCAGAACAAAGGAAGAAGTTTATCAGTACCACTTGCATTTTGGACTGAAGATTAACTCCTGTGAAGTGATTGGCCCAGCTTGTGTGCGAGATGAATTTTGGATTGAGAGGTTTGCTCAGTGAATCTACTATATTGCAACTGGACTGTATCCGAACTGTACAAAGTTAGTACTACTTTATTTGAATGTGCTGAATGTGTCCCATGGATCGAGACCTGCTTGCCTGTGACCCAATCTGTTACGACAGCTGGAGGTTTCACCAGCAAGAAAACAAATGAACTTTGCCAGCCTGTTCATCCTGTCTGGGCCTTTGCCAATCTGACCCAGACCGACTGCCCTGTATCAGAGACTGTCATCAGCGAGAGACCGGCTTTGGGGATCCAGCCCCTGTGCAACAACAACTCATAGGTTGCGGCCACCTGGAGGGAAAGGCCGTGAAGAGGAGGTGCATCGTGTCAGCCCTGCTTCCTCATGCTCATCGGTGAACACCACAAGGTTTCCATATCGCCTGCCATCCTGCAGAAATCTGGTAGTGTGAGTACAGTCAGGGTAGCTCCCTGCAACAAGTATTGAAATCATCTGTGGTACCATCTGATTTCTTTAACTTTCTGGGTTTTCAAGAGACTGAGCCAAACAGCTCGGATTACAAATAATCAGTCTTGTTATTGTGCATGTTAGCTGCCTTTCTTTCCATCAAGGGCCCCCGACATCCCTGCAATGCTGGCCACCCCTGGGCAATGCCTCTGGCTAGCCAGCTTCCATCCTGGGTACACAGAGTGGTATGACTGTCTATTCTGGGACTGAGAAGTGCATGCCAAACCCTGATTTAAGTCAAGAGTACAAATCATTTGCCTAAATTCGCGCCATTTCCTTGTTCACGACCCCAAAATAAACCTGATTGTCTTTTTCACGTTTAACCTGGTTAGTGTGCATATTATTAGTTGGGTTACAGTATTGCAGGTGTGCATCTGTATTGCTAACTTTACAAACATACGAAAAATGTCAGCAGCAAAAGGCCATCATGGTCTATCTATGCTGCTCATGAATGCAGCTAGCTCCCTATTCAGCAGCTGCCCCACCCCTCCCCTCCATTTACCCTCCCTTTGCCCTGTCTCACCTCTTCTTGAAACATTCCACTGTGGTACATACCACCACTCAGCAGGCAGCGCATTCCACTTTGCCACAACCCTCTTTGTAAAGAAATGCATCCTCACCTCCCTCCTGAATCTACCCCCCTCCAGTTTCATGTCATGGCCCCAAGTGTCTCTCCCCACCCTCTTCCTGAACAGACCCTCTGTGTCCGTTTTGATTATCCCTTTCATGTATTTGAAGGTCTCAATCATATCCCCCCCATCCCTCTTCTCCTCCAGTGTGTACATGTTTAACTCTCTTAGTCTGACCTCATATGGCAATTCCCCCAGGCCCCAAATCATCTCCGTTGCCCTATGCTGTACCCCCTCTAGCAGCCTAATGTCCCTTTGTAGGTACGGGTGCCAGTACTGCACACAGTATTCCAGGTGGAGTCTAACCAACGATCTGTACAACGGTAGAATAACCTCCGTTCTTCTTGAGGTAATTCCCCTTGCAATACTCCCAAGCATTTTGTTGGCCATTGCTGCTGCCTTTCTGCATTGTGCGGAATTGTTCATTGCTCCCATGATGAGCACCCCCAGATCCTTTCCTCTTCTGTTACCTCCAGCTGCACTCCCCCAGATGGTATATTATTCTCGGATTTGTGCAGCACCTGCATTTTTTTATTGAACCCCAGCTGCCATCTGTCAGACTATACTCCAGCCTTGCAGATCCTCCTGTAGCCCCGCCCCCAGTTGTCACCACCACTCATCTTGGTGTCATTCTTAAATAGGCTGATTTTGCTGCTGATGTTCTCCAAGATGTCTGCAATAAATATGTCAAAAAGCACTGGGCCCAAAACCAAACCCTATGGAACACCACTTGTCACAGGCTTAGGGGATGAGTATTCCCCACCTACCACCCCACTCTGCTGCCTATCTTTTAGCCAGTTTTCCACCCACCCCCACCAGTTTTGCTCCCACCCCGTGCCCTGTAGCTTGATTCCAAGTCTCCCATGCGGTACTGAATCAAAGGCCTTACTGAAGTCTAGGTACAGGACATCCACAGCATGGCCCCTGTTAATTTGGCTAGTCACCCAGTCATAGTATTCCACCAGGCTGGTCTGGCATGACCTACCTTTGATGAAGCCATGCTGCCTTCCATCCTGCACCCCGTTCACCTCCAGTAGTGCCAATAGCCCCTCTTTTAGGATGGTCTCCATTAGCTTCCCCACTATGGACATTAGACTTACTGGCCTATAGTTCCCTGGTGCATCCTTGGGTCCACTCTTGTGGAGGGGAACCATGTGAGTTAGTCTCCACTCGTGTGATATGCATTCTGTGCCTAGAGATGAATTAAATAATTCTGCCAAGGGTCCTGCCAGGACCTCTGCCATCTCCTTCAGCACTCTTGGATGTACTCCATCCGGTCCTGGAGCCTTGTCTACCCTCAGTGCCCTTAACCCCTCCAGCACTCTCTCCACTGTGATTTCACAATCTGTCACCCCCCATCTGTTTCTATCTTCCCTCCTATTATGGGTAGCACCTCTTCCTTTTGATTTGTAAAGACTGAACAGAAGTAGGCTTTGTGCACTTCTGCCTTTTCACCCCCTTCCTCCACTCATCCCCTGTCCTTCTTAATTCTTACAATTTGGTCCTTACAGCTTCTTTTCTCCCTGATGTACCTAAAGAAGTCTTTCTCCCCTTTTTTATGTCCTGTGCCAGCTTGAGTTTTCTTGCTACCTTGGCTGCCCTTACCCCCTGGTCACTTCCTTTGCTTCTTTCAGGTATTCCTCTCTATTGTCCTCCCTCCCCGATTTTCTGTATCTCCTGTAAGCTGCCTTTTTCTTCCTCACCCTGTCTAGCACCCTTTTACTTATCCAGCTGGGTTTTTTCCCCCTAGCCTTCTTAGTCTGGGCCCTGCTGCAAGTTTCTGCTACCTCCACTATCTCCTGTCTTGTCAGTTCCCACCTTTGCTGTGTGTCCATACCCAGTTGAATTTTGCACAGGAACCCCTGTACCACTTCCCTCATCATCTTAAAGTTGGCATTCCTGAAATCCAGCACCCTTGTGCCAGATGCCATCTGTAACTGGAGCCATACTGTCCGGTGATCACTCCCCCCAGTGGTTCCTCCACCCTCACATCCCTCACCAGCTCCCCGTTCATCAGTATGAGGTCAAGGGTGTTCCTTTCTCCAGTCGGTTCCTTGGCCAACTGTACTAGAAAGCTTTCCTGGAAGGCGTCCAGCATTACCTGCTCCCTTCTGCTCTTCGTGGTAGGTGTGCCCCCCACTCCACCCCTGGCAGGTTGAAGTCCCCTGCTATCACCACTCCCCTTTCCGCATTTCCTCCTGATCTGTTCTGCCAGTACCCTGTCCATCCCTTCAGTCTGAGAGGATGGCCTGTCTACCACCCCAAGTCTTAGTGATCTTTTTTTGGGATCCTGTAGTTGCACCCACAGTGCTTCTGTATCTCTCTCATCTCCTTCCTGCCTTACACATTGTAATCCCTCCTTTATGTACAGTGCCCCTCCTTCCCATTTTCTCTATCCTTCCGGTGTAATCTGTACTCTGGAACCGTCATGTCCCAGTCGTGGACTTGGGTAGCCCATGTCTCGATTATAGCGCCAAGGCCACGCCCCCTTTATCAAGAGAGCCTGTAGTTCCGCCTCCTTATTCCCCGGACTCCAAGCATTTAGTGTTACAAGCCTCCAACCCTTATCTCTACCCTCCCCCACCTCTCTCCCTTATGCTGCTCCTTAGTAGTTGCCTTTCCTCCTCACTCTGCTGTCACGGGGGTAGCTCATTTGGTTTGCATGATTAGGCCCTGAACACCACTATCCTCCTACTACCCCCGTTTAAATGCTCCTCAATGTGCTTCCTATGATTGCCTTCTAGTACATTTTTTCCTTCCTCATTTAGGTGCAGTCTGTCTTTTGCATACAGACTGCTGTTCTCCCAGGTCCCCCCCACCCTCCAACCAGCCCATACCCCTTTCCCAACACCAGGCCCCCAGCCATTCATTAAACTCTAGAATTCTCCCTTTCTTGCCAGGCTTGCCCTGGGAACAGTAAGTACCTCAGAGAAGGTGACAGATCTGCCCACTTCCTCACACAGAGGTCCCAGTTCCTCAGACCTCCTCTTAACCTCCCCTACCGTCCCATCAGCCAGGTTATTCATCCCCAGGTGTATTATTAGGCGAGGCCTTTCCCTTCCCCTGGTTGCATACCTTAGCACAGATTGCCCATCCTTTCCGCCTTCATTCCTGGCATGGCTTCCATCCAAATTGTACTGTGCCTCTCCCCTTTGCTTCCCCACCTGACCCCCTCTTAGTATTGAGTCTCCCAGCACCAAGAGACTTCCCTTCTTCCCCTCCTCATCCTGCCCCTTTTCCTCTCCTTCTTCCTCCTGCACAATGTTTCCTCCTATTGTCTCTGTTTCTCCCCTGTGTTCTCTGCTGTACTCAACCCTTTTTGCCCCAGTTCACCTATTTCTCCATCTCCTTCCTCAGTCGTTTTGTTCTTTGTACCCATGGGTTGTGCTTCTCCTTCCTCCTTCCCCTCCTTTGACTCCTTTGTTAGATGTCTGCCCCCATCTGAGCTCCCAGCGTTACCAACTTCCTGTACTCCTTCTCCTGTTCTCCCTGCACGTTTGTCTCCCGTACCTATGTCACTACCACTGTCCCCTTCTCCTGACCACCCCTCATCCCTCTTATCCCACCCATCTTTCTTCTTTTCCTGGATGTCTTTTGTGATTTCCACATTCTCTTCCTTCCTAATGTAACCCCCCTACAAATGGGGGCCCCTGAAAGCCTCCTAGCAGCTTGCCTAAGTGCTCCCCTTCCTGCTGGCTTTCGGTGACATGCCGCTTAAATGTGGGCACTGTGAGTACTAGTAGAGCCTCCACGTACAGTCTCTTTAAGAACTGTCTGCTTGCAGACATAATTAAATATATGGAGGGGACTGTGTGTTTAACTGCTCGAGTCCTGCTTGGGCTGCTGTGTAATCACTCTGTTTCTGCAGTCGCTAAGAGCGCAAAGGGAGCCCACCTGAAAGATGTAACCGTTTGCTTGAAATCATTTAGAGCATTAGTAAAACTGCAGTTTGTCTAACCTGCCTTTATTGCAGCTGGGACTCTGTGTGTTGCCCTCCATTTTGGACCTGAACTGCTGATCTGGGCCAATTGGGTTAGGGGAGCCCTAAAATAGAGACTGCTTGGTCCAACCAGAACTTGGACTCTCACCTGGAGCCTACTGTAAGGGGAATGTATGGCAGGTGCTTCTGGGAATTGTAATTTGGACCTTGGCGCAATTTTGCACCAACAGAGGGAGCCCTGCAGTGATTGACAGCTGAATCCACCAACCGAACTTGTGTGGAGCCTAAGAGAAATGCCCTGAACTGTTGCTGGAGGTTCAGATGCGAGTTGACTATGAAAGAAGAAGGAGCTCTGTTCTGCTGCGGCTTGTAGTTCGTGCGATAAGCACGTGGAAGGCCCTGAAGTTGGCCTATAGCTGTTGTGATTGCCAGTTCAGACTGAATTCGAGTTTTGTGAGGAGAAGGAAGTCAGAAGTGTGAAAACCAGGCTTAACCTGAAGAAGAACGAAGACTTTGCTGAAGAGCGATCGGCTTGTCAGGGACTGCTGATGCTGTGTGTTCTCCCAGGTATTTAGCAATAATTGCGATCGGGATCAAGGAACAGTCTGCCGGGTATAGTACTTCCCTTTTACATAAGAATGTGCGAAGTGCTTGTGGGGAATCGTGATTTCATTTCCCCTTTATTGTGAACACGTGTGCTGCAGCTAGAAGCAGATCCCAGCTTGAGTCGGACTAAATCCGCTTGCTATCAACTGCAGTTAGGTCCAGTCAGAAGGACCCTGTTCTTTCTGGCAATCCAGCAAGAACATCCACCATCCAGTTCTCAGCTTTGGATATTGTGAGTACAAATCAGGGTATCCCCCTGCAGCATGTTATCAATTACAAGTGTGTCATCTGATTATTGCTGTTTCATTTCTTCACGAACTCAGCCATCCAGCTCCGGATTACAATTGTGTGTTGGACATATATTTTTCCTACAGGGCCCCATCCATCTGCACCAACCGGCCAACCCCAGGCAATGGACCTGGCTAGCTCTCCCCATCCTGGGTACCCAGAGTGTGACTTTTTGGACCCTATATGTGTGCACAGTACTGTGATTTGAACCTTACTAAACCAAATCAACCTGATTGCCCCCTCCTGTGTTACTGTCCCCTAAATAAATCAGATTTGTTGTTATTGAACTATATAGTGTCTGTGGTATCAGTACATGTAGAACCAGCATTGCATAGTGTTGTGTATGTTGCCTAACCTTGTTTTACAGGGGGTCCTCAGAGATGTGCTGCAGAATCAGTCTCGAGGGTAAGTGGTATCTATATGTGTAACAAGTGTACATATGTGGGACACTGGGAAGGTAACTCCCATGGTTTTTGTGGGCCACTAGTGGGAACAAAGGGGGTCACAGTGTCCCACAGGGCTGTACCCGAGCTAGTTTAACCACTACCAACCCTGACCCCTGGGTGGAGGCACCCGTCATTGAATCTAGGCCCCGTTAATTTGTCACTAGCCAGACAGGTAGGGGTAGTAGACCTCGGGACAGCGACACCTGGGGGTTACATCTTGGAGGCACCACTGGGATTAGCGTCCTGTAGTGGCCACGTGAGAGAATTACCCCATTATGTTCAGTTTAGGGGAAAAAATGGAGGGGCTTGCTACACCTAAGTTAAAAATTGCCCCCCATAAGCTAATGGTGCATAAATTGATGTGGTGGAGCGAAGCTGAGGAGATGGATCCCCAAAAGGCTATTCTGTTTCTGGATGTCCCTTTGGGGACTAACAATGCTGACACTGTGTCCACTGTTGAACATGTTAAGTGTATAGGCAAAGTTGAAGTAAGGGGATAATATGCTGACTTATTTGAACAAACGCTGCAAGTGCTGCTCTCATGCAGTTCTCCGATAGACCCTGAAAAGGTACCCCCTATGATTTTGCCCGAAGGTGCCCAGAAGGGATGGAGGGTCATTCACTTACATAATGATCTGGCCACCCCGGGTGGGTCCCGTAGTACTGATGGCTTTAAAGAGAAGCTACTTAAGCTGATAGCATCAGAAGGGAAAACTGCCCAAGAGTTGGTAAAAGTGTTAGATCTATCAGAGGACCACAAGCCCGTGCACTCCCCGACCACATCCCCTGTGTCCCCCAAGAGCTCCCCAGTAGCTGCCTCCCCATCATAATTCCCCCGATACAGTTGGACTCCTATAGAAGGCTTAGGCTTTTTTCCAGTACTGTCCCAGTGCCTTCAAGGGAAGATGTTTTGGAGACCTGGATGGACTATGCTACCCCTTTAGTACAGGAATGGCAATGTTCAGAGGGGGAAAAGAGGAAGAGCTTGATGGAGAGCTTGAGAGGCCCTACCCTGGAAGCCATTTGGTTTCTACATGCTACTAGTCCGGAGGCCACTGCAGCAGAATATCTCTCTGCCTTGGAGGGGGTGTTTGGCAGCACAGAATCAGGATATGGTTTATTGTGGAAATTCAAGTCAGCCAAACAGTGGAAAATAAGAAATTGTCTGCCTTTGTCACTAGGATAGAGAGAGCTTTGCAGAGTGCCCACAGTAAAGGGGGAGTGCCTGCCAAAGAGTTAAACTGGGTCAGATTAGACTACATATTGAAGTCAGCTAGATTTTTGAGCGTAATGATATTAAAGCTCAAGTTGTAAGACAGGAGCACAAGCCCTCCAGAGTACTGTCATTTGATGAAAGAAATCTGTGAGATTGAAACTGATGAGGAGGGCTGTAAGCCCTGTGCTGGGGCCGTAAACACTTGCCAGACCCCTGTAAAGAGTGAGTTAGATGAGGCTCAACAGTTGAGAGACTTGATTAGGGAATTGACTGAGGCATACAGAGAACCAGATCTGTATCAGGCTGCCCCTGAGCCCAAGAGTGGAGTGGTGGTGCATGTTGTTTCCCCTGAGACCCTTATTGAGGGTAACCTGCTAGCAGAGCTATGAGAATTGAGAGAGATGGTGGGGGAGTTGCAAGAGGCTGCCCTCACCCCCAACCGTAGTGCAGATTCAGAAGCCCACGGATGTAGGCCCCCAGTCCAAGAGGAGCCCCAACAGAAAATAGACTCCCCACCTTTCAAGGACACTAGAGACATTAAGTTCTGCTACCGTTGTGGGGAGGGTGGGCATTTTCAGTCCGCTTGTCGCTTGCCAGAGAACTTGAGAAAAGTTACCAACCAGTTAGTGGCCTTGCATCGCAGAACCTACGCCCGGCCGCCAGGGGGAGCTACTCAGAAAAGTTATGCCACCAGGGCTAATGCCCGATCGACACCCAGGTCAGTGCCACCGGAGTGGTCTGAAGTGGTGGGTCCCTCCATGGAGACCAATGTAAAAGTGCATGGAGTGCCTACCAGAGCTGTGTTAGACAGTGGCTCTCAAGTGACAATTATGTTCCAGAATTGGTATCAGAAGCATTTGTCTGATGTGCCCCTGCAGCCATTGGAAGGACTGCATGTCTGGGGTTTAAGTGAGAAGGCCTACCCCTACTACAGCTATATCCTAATTTGGTTGTCTTTCCCCACCTCTGTGGCTGGAGTGGCAGAACAAGTGGAGACCCTGGCCCCCTAGCGTGTCCCCCTACTGGACTGTATGATGGGGTTCCTCTACTATTTGGGACTAATGCACATATGTTTGGATGGTTGGCGTAGTTGTGTTATGAAAAACAGGGGTCCCGGACTGGTAGAGCCTTAAGAATTCTGGCCTTGATGAAGAAGGCCTACGGTGCCCAGAGAAATGCTGAAAAAGTGGAACCAGAGGAACCAGTTGGAGCTGTCTGGAAAAAGGATCCTGAGCCTCTGATCCTGGTGCCAAATGCCCAGTGTACCTTACAGGGAGAGGTCCATATTAGAAAGGATGTCAAGAATAAAATACTAATGCTGGATGCACCAGGCGATGGAAAATTGCCGAAGGGACTGCTGGTCAAGCCAAGTATGCTGCCTGCCAGAGCCCATGCCTATGCCAGAAGGGTAATGGTTCAAGTTCATAATGTGTCTAATAGAGAGATTCAAGTAAATAGAGGTTGGACCCTGGCTAATGTACAGTACATTGTGCAGATACTGCAGTGTTACCCAATAACAAGTGTTCGGGGAAGAATGACAGAGTGACGCCCGACTTGTTTGATTTTAGTGACTCCCCATTGCCGGCTCAATGGAAGATTAGGATCAGTGAGAAGCTCGCCCAGAGAGACTGAGTATTTTCTTTAAAAGAATGGGATGTAGGGTGTGTGCATGGAGCTGAGCACCATATTCGGTTGCATGATGAAAGGCCATTTTGTGAGAGGTCTCGACACCTGGCACCTGCTGACATAGATGACGTGAGGTGGCATCTGTAAGAGATGCTTGCTGCTGGTGTAATACAAGAATCTAGAAGCCCATATGCTTCACCTATCGCGGTAGAGAGAAAAAAGAATGGGGCAGTAAGGATGTGCGTGGATTATCACACCTTGAACTGGCGGACTATTCCCTGATCCGTATACTATGCCCCACATTCAGGATGCTTTAGACTGCCTGAATGGTAGCAAGTGGTTCTCCGTGCTGGATCTTCACAGTGGGTACTACCAAATCCCGATGGCCCCAGAAGACCGTGAGAAGACAGCCTTTATCTGTCCGCTTGGTTTCTATGAGTTCATGAGGATGTCTCAAGGGATTTCAGGTGCCCCAGCCACTTTTCAATGACTGATGGAGCGTGCAGTGGGGGACATGAACTTATTGGAGTGTCTGGTATACTTGGATGATGTTATTGTGTTTGGCAGCTCACTGGAAGAACATGAGAGCAGATTGTTCAAGGTGTTGGACCGACTGGAAGATTTTGGCCTTAAGCTATCCATCGATAAATCTCAGTTCTTCCAAACCTCTGTAAAGTATGTGGGACACATAGTGTCCACCGAGGGAATAGAAACAGACCCGAGTAAAGCTGAGGCCTTGACCACCTGGCCACAGCCCCACAATCTAAAAGAACTGTAAAGATTCCAGGGATTCTGTGGTTACTATCGCTGTTTCATCAAGGACTATTCAAGAGTGATTCGTCCTTTACTTAATCTTTCTCAAAGTTACCTTCCTACCAACAAAAAATACAAGAGGTCAGTTTCTTCTGAGACTGAGAGAGTGTATTTTTGGCCCAATGAAGTATTTGGAGCACGATGGACACCTGATTGTGAAGCTGCTTTTCATGAAATTATATATCAACTTACCCACGCTTCTGTCCTTGCCTATGCAGATCCAGCAAAACCCTATGTCCTACACACTGATACCAGCTTGCAGAGTTTGGGGGCTCTGTTGTACCAGGAGCACGAGAATGGCCTGAGACCAGTGGCCTTTGCCAGCAGAAGCCTGACCCCATCCGAAAAGAACTATCCTGTACATAAGTTAGAGTTCCTAGCTTTGAAGTGGGCCATTGCTGATCAATTCCATGAGTACCTGTATGGGGCTAAGATACTGGTAGAAACTGATAACATTCCTTTGACTTATGTGCAGATTTCAGCCAAGTTGGATGCTACTGGCCATAGGTGGCTTTCTGCATTAGCTACATATGATTACTCTGTTGAATACAGAGCAGGCCTGAACCACACAGATGCTGATGCTCTCTCTCTCTCTCGGAAGCCTGTTTCCCGAAATGACTGGGTCAGACTGTCAGAACCTGATATTCGAGCACCCTGTCAGAAGTTTGACAGGGAGGAACAAATGTCCCCGGACACAGTGGACTGTCTGGTTGATTGCTTGGGACCCTCTGAGAATTGCATAGCTGCTGCCTATTGCCACTTTTCTGCATTAGACTTTGGTGCACTGCCTCAGCTGGACAATGACAGTATTCAGCGGGCTCAATCCCGAGATCCTATGATCAAATCAGCTTTAGAAGCCCTCTACGCAGGGAAAGATGTATCCAAGTTACGTTCCACTGATTTGAGAACTGCAATGTTGTGCAAGGAAGATCCTAAGTTGAAGCTGATTAATCGACTGTTATACAGAGAAACAGTAGACAGAGGGGGACAAATAGACAAACAACAGCTAGTTTTGCCTACTGCATTCCAAGACTTGGTGCTGTGGTCCCTACACAACCACATGAAGCACCTTGGTATAGACAGAACACTTGACTTGGTGAGATCCAGATTCAATTGGGCCTAAGATGGAGGCTGATGTTGAGCAACACATTTGAACCTGTAGTCGCTGTTTACAGAGGAAAGCTTTGCCCCAGAGGGCTTCCCCCCTTGTTAACATCACTACCAGCACCCCCATGGGGCTGGTTTGTATTGACTTTCTGAGTTTGGAGCCAGACCAAAGAAATATTAGTAATGTGCTGGTGGTCGCTGACCATTTTACAAGGTATGCCCAAGCTTTCCCCACCAAGGACCATAAGGCCTCCACTGTGGCAAAAGTAGTAATAGAAAACTTTTTTGTTCACTATGGGGCTCCGCAAAGAATCCACTCCGACCAAGGAAGAGACTTTGAGAGTCATTTGATCAAAGAGATGCTTTCTGTATGGGAAGTGTGGAAGTCCAGAACTACACCTTACCACTCCCAGGGGGACCCACAGCCTGAACGTTTTAACCGCACTCTGCTGGACATGCTGGACACCCTCCACCCAAAAGACAAGCCCAGATGCGGCCAGCAAATTAGCACCTTGGTACATGCCTGTAACTGAATCAAAAGTGATGCCACTGGATTCTTCCCCTATTGCCTGATGTTTGGAAGAGAAGCCTGACTACCGGTAGATGTTTGTTTTGGAGTTTCTCCTGATGAGGTTCGAGCTGATAATTATCTACAGTATGTGCAAAAGTTAAAAGCCCAGCTGAATCATGCGTACCAACTGGCTCAAACCATGGCTGCTAAAAGAAATCTGGCCAACAAAGAAAGGTATGACAAAAAGGTGAACGTACAAGAACTCCAGGAGGGAGATTGTGTATTGCTAAGAAATCTGGGACTGCATGGCAAACACAAGATTGCTGACAGGTGGCATCATCTCCCTCACATTGTAGTGGGCAAACTGGATGATCTGCCTGTGTACAAAGTAAGGTCTGAAAATAATTAAAAAAATGTTAAAACAATGCATCAAAATCATTTGCTGCCCATTGGCCAAATATTGATTGAGTCTGAGCCCCCAGAAAGTGCTTCCCCTGGACCAGTGACTAGAGCTGCTGCTAAACAGAGGCAGAGAAAGTCTGTACCTACAGATGCTGAGTTAAGGTCTTCTCCACAGCAAATCCCAGTTAAAAACGACTGTCAGTCTACCTCAGAGGAAAGTGAATGAAACTTTGGATACTACCTTTCTTATGAGCTGAGTCAATTGTTTCAAGGCAATCCCCTAGTCAATTATGGAGATGAAGCTGGGCCTTCTGGACTGCCTAATCCCCCAGCTTTGTCCTTGGAGACAATGCTCCCAGAAAATGAGTTGCAGAATATCAAGTCGGATAACCTGGAATCACTGTGCATTGTGGAACTGTATGAGCTTTCAGAGGAGGAAAGTGATGAACTGGGCCAGACTGGTGATATACCAGAACAAGAAGAGTATTTTGAGTGCCCTAATGGTTCACTGCCAGTGTTATAAAACTCTCCATGTGAACCAAGTATTGTGAATTCAGAGATTGCAAACCCTGGAACCGAAAGTGCCCCAAATTCTAGCCTGTCTACCCCAATGGAAGTTCCCCTGACAAGTGAAGACAGTGTTGAGAGTGGGGATAAAAGTGCAGAGACTGTAACAGTTCCTCCTAGAAGGACTGGTTGAGCTGTGAAGCCTGTAGTGCACTTAAGCTATGATTCCCCTGGGAGGCCTGTGGATTTGCCTTTCATTGTGGTCCATAAGGGAGTGTATGTGTCCCCGAGCTCATTGCCCAAACTGAGCATAGGTGCTAACTCCAGATTACTTGTCTTGCCCTCTAGGTATGGTGCCCCTGCCCCATCCAGCCCTGAGGTAGCTGATAGGGAAGGGCCCCCTCTCTCCGGGTTTCATGTGCAGGAAGTAATGACCTGATTTCAAAATGCCATTGTATGTATAATGTTGTGTAACAAGTAATATGCTGTGAAATACAGAATAAGTATACATATGTCCAAGGTCTAATACGTTGACTGTTGTTTAGAGGGATGCAAACCTAACTGTTAGTGATATAAATGTATGTGGTAATCTGCTTTAAAGTGTTATAAAGGTACCTACTTGACGTGAACGCCAAGTTTTTTCAGGCCAGGAAGGGTGTAACCCCCCTACAAATGGGGGTTCCTAAAAGCCTCCTAGGAGCTTGCCTAAGTGCTCCCCTGCATGCTGGCGTTTGACGACATGCCGCTTAAATGTGGGCACTGTGAGTGTTTGTAGAGCCTCCACTTACTGTCTCTTTAAGAGCTGTCTGCTTGCAGACATGATTAGTTATATGGGGGAGACTGTGTGTTTCCTGTTCGAGTCCCGCTCGGGCTGCTGTGTAATCACTCTGTTTCTGCAGTGGCTAAGAGCGTAAAGGGAGCCCACTTGAAAGATGTAACCGTTTGCCTGAAATCATTTAGAGCATTAGTAAAACTGCAGTTAGTCTAACCTGCCTTTATTGCAGCTGGGACTCTGTGTGTTGCCCCTCCATTTTGGATCTGAACTGCTGATCTGGGCCAATTGGGTTAGGGAAGGCCTGAAATGGAGACTGTTTGGTCCAACCAGAACTTGGACTCTCACCTGAAGCCTGCTATAAAGGGGAATGTATGGCAGGTGCTTCTGGGAATTGCAGTTTGGAACTTGGTGCCTTTTTTGCACCAACAGAGGGAGCGCTACAGTAATTGACAGCCGAATCCACCAACTAAACTTGTGTGGAGCCTATGGGAAATGCCCTGAACTGTTGCTGGAGGGCCAGATGCGAGTTGACTATGAAAGAAGAAGGAGCTCTGTTCTGTTGCGGCTTGTAGTTTGCATGGTAAACGCATGGAAGGCCCTGAAGTTGGCCTACAGCCGCTGTGAGTGCCAGTTCGGACTGAATCTGAGTTTTGTGAGGAGAAGGAAGTCAGAAGTATGGAAACCAGGCTTAACCTGAAGAAGGCTTTACTGAAGAGTGATTGGCCTGTCAGGGACTGCTGATGCTGTGTGTTCTCCCGGGTATTTAGCAGTAATTGCGATTGGGATCGAGGAGCAGTCTGCCTGGTATAGTACTTCCCTTTTACATATGAATGTGCGCAGTGCTTGTGGGGAATCGCAATTTCATTTCCCCTTTATTGTGAACTGTGTGCTGCAGCTGGAAGCAGATCCCAGCTTGAGTTGGACTAAATCCGCTTGCTATCAACTGCAGTTGGGTCCAGTCACAAGGACCCTGTCTCCATACCCTGTTGTTTCTGGCAATCCAGCAAGAACATCCACCATCCAATTCTCAGCTTTGGGTATTGTGAGTACAAATCAGGGTATCCCCCTGCAGCCTGTTATCAGTTACAAGTGTGTCATCTGATTATTGCTGTTTCATTTCTTCACAAACTCAGCCATCCGGCTCCGGATTACAATTGTGTGTTGGGCATATATTTTTCCTACAGGGCTCCATCCATCTGCACCAGTCGGCCAACCTCAGGCAATGAGCTGGCAGCTCTCCCCATCCTGGGTACCCAGATTGTGACTTTTTGGACCCTATATGTGTGCACAGTACTGTGATTTGAACCTTACTAAACCAAATCAACCTGATTGCCCCCTCCTGTGTTACTGTCCCCTAAATAAATCAGATTTGTTGTTATTGAACTATATAGTGTCTGTGGTGTCAGTACATGTAGAACCAGCATTGCATAATGTTGTGTATGTTGCTTAACCTTGTTTTACAGGGGGTCCTCTGAGACGTGCTGCAGAATCAGTCTCGAGGGTAAGTGGTATCATATGTGTAACAAGTGTACATATGTGGGACACTGGGAAGGTAACTCCCATGGTTTTTGTGGGCCACTAGTGGGAACAAAGGGGGTCACAGTGTCCCAGAGGGCTGTACTCGAGCTAGTTTAACCACTACCAATCCTGACCTCTGGGTGGAGGCACCCATCATTGAACCTAGGCCCCCTTAACCTGTCACTAGCCAGACAGGCAGGGGTAGTAGCCCTTGGGAGAGCGCCACCTGGGGGTTACACTAATATTCCCCTTCATCATCTTTGACACTCCCCCCCTTAGCCTTAGTACTTCCTTCTCTAGCCTCCCCAGCCTTATACAGATGGGGAACCCCCCCCATCCTCCACAGGGTGTCCATGAATACTGCCCCTCTACTGTTATTACGTCCCACGATCCTGCATCCCCTGTGACTTCTGTTCTCCACCTTTCCACGATTCCTTTGCCCCCCCACTGACCCTCATTCTGGCCTGCCCCACTACTTTGTCCCCTTCCCAGACTGTACCAAGCCATTGCCATTGCCCCATTACCCCTTCCTATTCGTTGTTCCCTCTGCTCCATTCTCCCCATCATTGTTCCTCTTCTTTTTATTTTGACCCTGTCTATTGGTAGCACTATCTCCCAGCTCCTCAAGTACCTCCCTCACAGCCTTCAAGCCCAACCTCCAGTTACTTTTCAGTATTTAAGAAAGGCTGGGGGAGGGTCGGGGGCTTTTTTTCATTCCCAACCACCAAACCTAGCACAGTACTCAGCCAGCAGCTGTAAAGTACAAATTTAAGCTAAAAAACACCACCAAAACTTACAAAATCTCAGAGATAAATAAGCTGTCAGAAAAAACTCACCTCTTATTCCAACTTCCCTCAAACAAACAAACCTTGTTTTACTGGGGGTCTCCAGAAAAACTGCTGAAGGTCCAGCCCTGTGGTGTGAAGGGTGTGCGCATATCATTGTTGTTATAGACTGACTGTGTATTTACTGCTGTGCCAGGTACTGGGCCACTAGGAGGATTGGTGGGTGGTTTTAGCTTCCCAGAGGGCTATAGCAGGATAGGCAGACACCCCCAAATACCATTACTCTCTGTGGAGGCACCTTAATACTGAATCCAGGCCCTTTAACCTGTGCTGAGACATACAGTCAGGGGTAGTAACCTTGGGGATAGTGCCGCCTAGGGGTTTCACAAAGAATATACTATACAGAATAATTGATAGGTAAATGTGCACAAGGCTGTGTTTCCATCGAGGGGAACTGATGACATCATAGACCTCAACAGCAAAGCTCAAGATTTTTATTAGCTGAACTGCCTAATGTGGCGAGAGACCGCGTAAGCAGGTAGTTGGTGAGCTAGGGCTGGAAAGCATAGCGTGAGTAAATGGTTGCATGACAAAACTGGGAGCCACTCAAGCCATTCATAATATCCAAGTTTTTGCTGTAGATGGGTTTGCTATAGTGAGGGAGCACTGTACTCTTTTTAAAATTTTGATCCCAAATTTTCCAGATACAGTGGAACCCACTTATAATGGACACCCTTATAGCAGACACCCGCTTATAACGAACAGATCCACTTTGCCAAAAGCCAAAAACTGTCTGTAATGTTAAAAATTCCATTTATACCATACTCTGCAACCCTTGTATAGCGGACACTGTGAGCTCCTCTGTACCCCGATACATGCTGCAAACTACCTGCTAACAGTCACCTGATTATTCAGCTGGTTTGTCTGGCACTATAAGCACATCACTCATCTCATCTCACCTCATGCCTAATACCTGACACTTTACTCCAGGGGATTACTCCCGATTCCTCCTGATTCCCCAGTCAGCACAGGTACTGCACAGTAAAATCTTGCCAATAACATTTACCACTCAGCCCCCTATTCCCCCAGTCAGCACAGCTACTGTACAGCAAAATTTCAATTGTGTTTACTGCTCAGTTCCCAGTCAGCTGCAACTAGCAGTTTCCCATATCCTTGATTGTCAGAGGAGGGTGGCATGTTCTGTTTTTAACTCCTGTATGTGAACTGTGGTAGAGGAGAGTTATAGAGTTTAGGATATAGCGGACGCTGCTTATAACAGACAAAACCTGCTTGCACAAACATGTCCGTTATAAGAGGATTCCACTGTAGTTGTTTTATGACTCCCTTTATAAACATGACTTGTAACATTTATAGTATATTGACTGAAATGTAATTTCGCACCATAAGTGCGAAAACACTTCTCATCTAGGATTTAAAAAATGGCACCTGTCACATTTATGAGGTGGTATGAAAAAATGGCAATGCTGAAAGTTTGGAGTCAAAATATTAAAAGTTAATGAAGTTATAAGTGAACATTGAAATACTGCAATGTTCACTGAGAACCTACGGATTTTACTGCATTAGTACACAAAATGTTCAGCATGGCCTACTTATTACCCCACCTCATGAACTCGGTAGGTGAGAATTTTCAACCCTCCGCCAAAATGTTATTCCATGCCACCAAAATGTAATTCCATACCACAGGTGCAAAAACACGTTTGGGCTGGGATTTGAAAAATGTCAGCTGTCACATTTATGAAGTGATGTGAAAAATGGCTATGTTGAAAATTTGGGGTAAAAATATTAAAATTACGAAAGTTGTGAGTGAGCATAGAAAACTTTCAGCATACGTTCATAACTGTCTCATTTCTGAATAGTTTGACCTAAATTT
The DNA here is from genome assembly GCA_016271365.2 of Neoceratodus forsteri. NCBI lineage: Eukaryota > Metazoa > Chordata > Ceratodontiformes > Ceratodontidae > Neoceratodus > Neoceratodus forsteri. Next base: position 17,945,483 of record JADMNL010000039.1, on the reverse strand, counting down.
TTTACATAGCCTTCTTATGACCCCACCTCATAAACAAGGGTGGTAAAAATTTTCAAATCCCCCCCCACGAAAGGTGATTTTACAAAGCAACTGCAAAATCACCTTTTGAGCCAGATATGCACCATTTCACCATCACTGGTCATGAGGTGGGGTCTCAAAAACGCCATGTAGAAATTCTGGTGTAAAAATATACAATATTGACACAGCTGTGTCTCAAAGTTCAATCTCCCCATTGAAACACATCATACCGCACTAGCCTTATTTTCTCATAATGCAGTTGCTGGTTCCAGCAGCAAGACGTGTCTTTGATCGGAGAGTGGATCTACACCATGGGACATGTTCAGGTGAGTGAGGGTGTGTGGGGGTGGGTGCTAAGAGGGAGGTCGGGGTGGGATGGGTGTGTGGGTAAGGTTAGTGAGGGACCATTTTCTTTTTTACAGCTTAAAAAATATTGAGGACGGTTTTCTTTATTTCAGACTGCATTCTGACACTGGGGATTGGGCATCTTAGTGTCAGGCTACTTTTGCTAACAGGTGGGCAACCTGGAGGAGAAGGAGGTTGTGAGAAGCAGTAATAGGTGGCATGCCAGTCTGCTTATGTTTGTTATTTAAAAAATAAATATTGAGAAGGGCAGACTGGTGACCTGAAGGGGAGGGGGGGAAAAAGCTGTATGGGGTGGGGGGCACCCCTATCTGCTTAAGTGTGGCAGTATAATGTAATGGTTTAAGGCTCTGAGCTGCAAACCTGGAGACTTGGGTTTGAATCCCACAGCCTCCACTTGCATACTGTGTGACCCTGAGCAAGTCACGTAACTTCCTTGTGCTCCCAGGTTGCACCTGGAAACAAGCTTTGGCTTAGTGTGCCTTTCCTGGTTAAACAATTTCCCCTTTCCTTAACAATTATTTTAAATTGCTAGATATATAGATAGATAGACAGACAAACAGAACAGTAGATTGCCAGCAGACAGAACAGCAGATCACTGGCTCATTGCTTCAGCTGAAGCTGGCAGCACGATTTCCAGCTATGGCTTCAACGTTCAATAAAGTCATGCTGTTCTCATACAGAGAACATGGGTGAATTGCTTCTCTTGCTAAGCTGGAGCCTGGGCACACTGGATTTTGGGGTGCCCAGAACAGGTATTTCAGGCCACTACTGTAAAAAACAATCAGAATCTAGCTAAACTGGTCCTGTTTAGCTAGGTTCAGGTGTTTGTTTTTTAAAATGACCCTGTTTTTATGTATTTCCCATGTTTTTTAGTTCTCTGTTTACTCGGGTTTACTCATTTTTTTAAGGTAGAAGGAGGCTAATGGCCCAATGTGTCTACCTCCCTACACCATGTGGGAAATGATGTTAGATGACCAGAAAATATTTATCCAGTTCAACTTTGAACTGCTGAGTTTGTTCCAAAGCATTGCAGCCCTAATCGTGTAGAAGTGCTTTCTTTTGTTAGTAGCTACCTTGGGCACAAATAATTGTCTGTTATTGCACCTTAGATTGTTAGGCTTGTTGGCATACTTAATGTCACATTCATCCATCCATCAGCTGTTTGTCTAGAAGGATTTTAAACAGTAATAGAAGGTCACCCTTTTAGATGTCTTGGGCCCAATTCCAAGACATATGGCACAACTCGCCAGCACTTGTGAGTTGCAACATATGCCAATATGCCGGGGACCCTGCGCCAGGTTCCAGAACAGGTAGGGTCCCAGGCGGCTATGTCCTGTGACTTGCGGCACCCCAGGCAGTGTGCCAGAGGGAAGGTGCGCCACAACAGTGTGCCAGAAGGCCATAGCTATGCCCTCTGACTGGGCGCAGGTCCCCTCCCTCATAGCCCCATATGCACAGCCCCCCAGGCACGCTCCCCGAAACAAGTGCCCTGCCTCGAAGGGCTATACGGGCACCTCCCCACCCATGCACAGCCCCCATGCCAGCTACCGATGTGGACCCGCAATCCCTGGTAATCCAGTGCCCCCCACCTGGCAGTGCCAGTCCACCCCCATGCCCCACACACCTGTTTCCAGTCAGCGACTGGCACAACCCACCTCTCACCTCCACGGCCAGCTGCAGACTGAGCTCCCTCAGAGCATGTACTACTGTATACAGTACATGCTCCATCAGTTATTGATTGTGTAATGTATACAGTAGTATGCGCTCAAAGGGAGTTCAATCAGTGGCTGGCCGTGGAGGTAAGAGGTAGGTTGTGCCAGTTGCTGACTGGCAGCAGGTGTGGGGGTGGACTGGCATTGCCAGATGGGGGGCCGGGAGCCACTGGACTACCAGGGCATAAGTGGCATGGCAGTCTGCCAACAGCGGTGAGTTGGAGATTGGGGCTTGGGGACCAGGGGACATGAACTGCCCTGCGGGGTGCAACCCGGGGATGGGGGGATGTAATGAAATGCACTGCGGGGCACAACTTGGTGATCGAGGCTGGGGGGTGCCAGCAGCTCACAGAGGGCTTTCTAAGGCATCTGCCAATGGGTGACAGGGGAGGGGGGCTTATGTGGGTCTGTGGGGGTGGTGGCTGTTAGGGCACATGGCATAGTGGTACACCCCCGGTGGACGTAGAGTACACTTAGACCAATGTCCTCTGGGGGTTGTCTTGGAATAGCACATTTGCTGTTCTGACAGCCAACCTCTCGGAATTGGGTGTGTGCATACATAAACCCCTTGCGCCATGCTCCAGGGGTTTATGACATAACCATTAGCGAGAACAACTTACACAGTAGCTCGTTACATGTCACAAGCTGTCTTCTGGAATACCGTTTGTCATAACACATGGCGCAAAGTGCTACTGCCATTTTGTTTGGCGCAAGTCACTTTGCGACATGCATAACTGTTCTGGAATCAGGCCCCTTGTCTCTAAGTCATACAAGTTAAGCTCACTGCATCTCTCTTGGTATGATAGATTATGTAACCTTGGGATGATCTTGGTTACTTTTCTTTGGACGATATCGAGGCGTTTCTTATCTTTTGTAAGATACAGTACCCAGAAGGCTGCTCCATAGTCGAGATTAGAGATGCAGTGAAATTTTATTTCACTGGTGAAATTCCAGTGAAATTGGGAATTTCACAGCGTGAAACATTTTGAGAAATTTGTGCATTTTGCCGGAATTTCGTCCGTGCTGAATGCAGAATTTCATGTGGTTACTAAAAAAAAAATTTGCTTTCCCATCCACATCCCTGGTGTCTAGTGCCCCCCCGACCAATTGCCAGCCCAAATAGAAAGAATCCACCCCCCCGAGATTAAGCCCCATCCCTCCATCCACATAGTTTCAAATTAAATAATGTCCCTGGTGTCTAGTGGCCCCAACCCCCTATTGATAAGCTGGCCAAATCAACAATGATCTCCCGACCCCCAGAGATTAAGCTTGTCCCATTGTTCAAAGTCTGCTTGCAGCCCGATTCATCATGTCATTAAAAACACACATGCAACCTGCCCTGATGTTCAGTGGACCCTCAATGGTTGTAGCCGGACTGAGCTCTTTGCAATGAGTTAGAGTGAGCCCACCACTTTCAATGAATGAGTTCACTAAAAGTGGCGGGCTCACCCAGCTCTTCAGGGAAAAAGAGCTCAGCCAGACTGCCAGCCGGGAGGTGGTATAGAGAGTTGTGCTGGTGGCCTGTGGAGAGGGTACTTGATGGGGAGGGTGCGGGTGGGGATACTGCTTTGGACAGGGTGGAGGGGTCCACTAGACACCACAGCAAGGCTGTGTGTGTGTGCTTTTTTTGTTAATGTCATGATGAATTTGGCTGCAAGCCTGCACTTTGGACAATGGGTTAGTGAATGTTTTGGTGGTGGACTAGACACCAGGGAAATTATTTAATTTGAAACTATGTGGATGGAGGAGACAGGTCTTAATCTCATGGGAGGATTCTTTCTGTTTGGGCTGGCAATCGGCCAAGAGGGAGCACGAGACACCAGGGATATGGAGTCACTTTTCGGGAGGGGGAAAACAATTTTCTTTTTTATACCAAGTTGTTCCCCCTGGCTCTGATTGAAATGCAGAATTTCGACCGTGGGTGGTGAAATTAGCATTTCACAGGTGAAATTTCACAATTTGTAGGTGAAACTCCGCATTTTGCCGTGGGGAGATTTCGCACCTGCAAAACATTTGTGAAATGCGGGGATTACGCGAAATATTTTGCTGGATGACATTTTTTTATTTCACACAACACTAGTCGAGATGAGGCCTTATATAAGACTTATATAAAGGTACGATACATGCTTCTTGCCTACAAGTAAATGCTCTTTTCATAGATGTCAGTATCATATTTGCCCTTGGTGCAATTTATCTGCAGTGTTCCCCTGGTAATAGTGAGTCATTGATTAATATACCAAAGTCTATTTTAACTCCTTTCCATTTAAATAATGTTGTGTGTATTGGTTTCTGACCCCAAGGTGCATTATGACGCATTTATCATCATTAAAGGTCACTTTGTTTTGTTTAGCCCACTTCTCTAGTGTTATGGTATCTTTTTGAAAGGTCTGAATTTTATCAACAAAGTTAACTTTGCTGCATAGTTTCGTATCACCAGAAAATTTGCTGAGGTGTCCAGTAATTTCTTTACGTACAGTAAATCTGATATAAAAATCCCAAAGTCCCAGGACCGAGCCCTGGGGCACCCCACTGGTGACAGCAATCGGGGCACAGCAGGTACCTGAAATCCTGACCACCTGGGGTCTATTTGTCAACCATGCAGTAACCCAATTAATTATATAAGGAGCAAGTTTCATACTGTGCATTTTGTCAACAAGACAAGTTCAAGGGGAAGAAAAGATGGCAGCTCTCACAGCAAAAAAAAAAAACAAGCATTTGTCAATGCCGAATGTTTGCTTGCTGGCATTGGCAGTGGTACTGTAGAAGTTACAGAGCTGCATAATAGAAATGGCAGTGAAGTATTGAACTGAAGCCAACCCCACCACCACCCTGCAGAGAGTGACAGGCATTGGGGTGTGCCTTTGGGTCATCAGGCATAACGGCCACTCCATTTCACCACACCCTACCCTGCAGACACTGACAAGTGTCACGGTGTGCCTTGGGGTCTTTGGCCCTTATGCACACCCCATTCCATTAGGAAATACAGTGAGATGGGTGCGATATAGGAGAATGGGTGAACTTTGGTGTCAAGACTCCAAGGCATACCGATGCCTCTCATTGGCTGCAGGATGTGGAATGGTATGAGCATTATAGGCAAGAATCCCAAGTCACACCCCTGATGCCTGTCATTCTCATAGGGTGGTGCTATTTGGAAACCCTAACACCTCAGGTATCTAACAGCTTTTCACCCAAATTTCAACATGGTTTTTGTGATCCCCACCTCATGAACAGTGGCAATATCAGATTGTTAGCTGAAAGCTACTTATGCACAGCGATCATGGCATTTAGCACCACACAGGTGCAAAACACATTCCGAACAGGATGTGAAAAATGACAGCTGTACTGCTCATGGGGAGGCGTAAAAAATGGCAATGTTGCAAATCTGCAGTCAAAATATTAAAAAACTGGTGAAGTCACGAGCGTGCATAGAAATTGTACAACGCACACCCGTAATGTAATTAGGTTGGGGATTTTTTACAGCAGATTGTCAACACAGGCATTTTGGGACCTCCGATCATGAACAGTGTCACTGTGATTTTCTGTATCTGTCCCGAACAATGATTTCCCACAGCGACCATGCATCTCTGCACTGAAAGTGTGAAAACACATTTCGGCCATGTTGTGAAAAATGACAGCTGTACTGTTCATAAGGAAGTGTGGAAAATGCCACTGGTGAAAATCTGGACTGAAAATATTACAAAGTCATGAACTTACGAGGGTGCGTGGAAACTGCACAATGCTCACTCGTAACACAGTCATTTTATGGACTTTTGTCACCAAATTTTCAACATAGCCATTTTAAGACCTCTGCTTATGAACAGTGTAACTGTGATTTCCTTAATCTGTCCCAAACATTGCTTTCGCACACCGACTGCACCATTGTGCGCTACATGTGCGGAAACACATTTGGGGTGACATGTGAAAAATGGCAGCTGTACTGTTCATAAGGAAGTGTAATAAAATGGCAATGTGGAAAATCTGGAATGAAAATATAGAAAATTCGCAAACTTACGAGCGTGCGTAGGAACTGCGCAACGCACGCTCGTAAAACAGTAATTTTTAGGAATTTTTTCACCAAATTTTCAACATAGCCATTTTAAGACCTCTGCTCATGAACAGTTTCACTGTGATTTTCTTAATGTATACCATACATTGATTTCGCACACCGACTGCGCCATTGTGCGCTACATGGGCAGAAACATGTTTTGGGCAAGATGTGAAAAATGTCAGCTATACTGCTCATAAGGAGGTGTGGTAAAATGGCAATGTTGAAAATCTGGAGTGAAAATATTGAAAATTCGCGAACTTATGAGCGTGCGTAGGAACTGCACAACGCGTGCTCGTAAAACAATCATTTTTAGGAATTTTTTCACCAAATTTTCAACATAGCCATTTTAAGACCTCTGCCCATTAACAGTGTCACTGTGATTTTCTTAATGTGTCCCATACATTGATTTCGCACACCGACTGCGCCATTGTGCGCTACATGGGCTGAAACACATTTTGGGCAAGATGTGAAAAATTACAGCTATACTGCTCATAAGGAGGTGTGGTAAAATGGCAGTGTTGAAAATCTGGAGTGAAATATTGAAAATTGCGAACTTATGAGCGCATGAACGCTGCACAACGACTCATCAGAAATAGTCATTTTAGGAATTTTCCACCAAATTTTCAACATAGGCTTTTGAGAGCCCACCTTATCAACAGTGGCAGTGTTGTTTCATTACTTTGTCCTGAAAGGTGATTTCATGCAGTGATCGATAAATCACCCTTCGGGCCGATGAACGCCATGACAGTGAGAGCATCCATGAGAAGGGGTCCTAAAAACCCATGTTGAAATTTGGTGCAAAATTCAAAAATGGCTGAGATATGCAGCAAAGTTGAAAACCCTATTCATTACATTATACAGCTTACCGGCATTTCTCAGTTCGCGGTCGGCTTTGAAGAGTGCAGACGTGTTCCCGGTCCACCGAAGATCATCGCTACGGAGTATGGAGGTAGTATGGTGTGGGGGGTTTGGGAGGCAGGTGCTCAGTGGGTGGGTGCGGGTGGGGCAGAGACTGCGATGGGACCATTTTTAAGTTACAGGTTTTTTTTTTTTTGTTTACATGACGACGCTGGACGCTTATGACGCTGGGTGGGCTCCCAGCGTGGCACAAGGACAGCTGGTGGGGCGGGGGCGTGAGCAGATGGGGATTGGGCACCCCTGTCGGCACAAGGATTTGTTGCCACGCTGGGGTGGGCTCCCAGCGTGGCACCCTGTACTGGGGGGAAACAGTGGAGCTGGCGGGGATTGGGCACCCCATCGGCTATACAATGTGTGGCCACGCTTGGGGTGGGCACCCAGCTGCAGGTATATGTAATTCTGCTGAGGAGGGCGCAGCACAGCCGAGTGATTGGGCACCCCGCCGGCCACACAGTGGGTGCATAGCGAGCATGCAGTATGCATGCCTGTGTGTGTGTGTGTGTGTGTGTGTGTGTAGGGAGCGCGAGCAGGCGACATTCATCACTGCTCACTGAAGCTGTAGCTCCCCTTTCCAACTGTACTCCACTGCATTTTGGAGCTGTCATAGACAGCTCCAGCAGGCATTGGAGAACTGCGGCCGCGCCTCCCAACACACTGACTGAATTGGAAGAGGGCTGCCACACCTCTGAAAACTCGGATGATGGCACTATGTTTCTTGCACATGCGTGCAAGCAAACATAAAAATTGATGCTGTGAGAAGCAAGTGGAGAGAAATCAAAATGATCTAGTGGCACAACATTGTTGGTGTTGTAGCAAAACATTATCCCAAAAATCCTACTGAGCATGCTCAGAACAGAAAAAACAACAACAAAACTTTAAATTATAACTCTAGAACCATTTAATATTTTTTCACAAACCCTTCCAAAGGCACGACATTGGCACAGCATGCTTCTACCCTGAAAGTTTTGGGGAATAAAATTCCATTCCGTGTAGGCTGTACGAGAGCAAACCCAAATCCCATGTTAAGTATAGGAAAAATAATTGGACATCTGCAGGAAACTGACATGTGGATTTCAGAAACTGCACAAGCCGCCTTCACAAAACATTCCACAGATTTAGGCCTTGCATCCTAGACAACATGTGCAAAATTTCAGCTAATTTTGTCAAACGCTGACAAAGCTATAAAGGTGCAAAGTTAGGGGTTTAACATATAACCTCTCGTTCAACCCTAACTATAGGGGCACTACTGTGCTCCTATAATGTATGTGTATTATTTTGTTTTTCTTTTTTGTACTGCATCATATTACATGTTTCAAAAGCTCTCTTCCTTTTTGTGTCCTGCCTGCTCTGAACTGTATGAAATAGGTTTCTAGTTGCTATTTTTTTGCAGCTTACTAGAAAAGGTATAGCATTTCTGCTGAAGTGGTCTTGGAAGTCTTAGATTGTATTTGTACTATGCCCAAGTCAATCTAAAACAGAAAGCACCACTATCAACAACAAGAATTATTGTTCTTTAGAAGTTAGCATTCCATCTCTGAATCTGTTTTCTGATAATATGATTAACCAAACTGCTTGAGGACATAGAACAACACCCCACCTTCAGAATGAACATTACTATGCTTATTACGTCCATGGCTCTCTCTCTTTCACTTTTCAGATCAGTTATTGACGTGGGCAGTTTTCCAGATGCAACATCAGCCCAGTGTTGCTGTAGCTGCCAAACTTGTCCAACAGGAAATAGTTTCTCCTCCCTTTTGGCCTGAAGATAAGTCTTTGCATTTTCCCATAAAACCTATGTTTCGTAGGGTGTGTGTGCACAAGGGGAAGGGGGATTGGATGATCAGATGGTAAAACAATTTAGCAGGTTGAGTAAGTTAAATTCAGAGGCAAGATATACTTACTTCAAGCACAGTATTTGGGAAGGAAGTGCCAGTTTTTTCAATCGAACCTGTTCAAAAGTGATGCATTGGACTGGCTAATGTATAAACCAACTAAAGTGACATTTTTCATGTTTCACAGCCAAACTACATCTAGAATAAATGATACTTGACTGTGAGTTATAAGGCTGTAAATAAAGTGTTGGGCTTAGGAGACATGATAAACCACAAGACTGATTAGCCTTGGGGTTCATATCAGAGACATTTTATTTTTATACAATACTGTATATGGCTAATCTCAGGGGTGTCCTAACCTTAAAATGAAAGTTAATAGTGACGTGCCGAACTGTAATATCCCCCCAACAAAGGTTCCCACCCATCTGTGCAAATTCACCCTGACTTGTCACAAGTATTTTACTGAAAAATGCCTTTTTCTTTTCCTGTATGAAAAGAGACTTACTGTACTAGCCGGCCCATGGGCACACAACCATTGGGCTATTGCTCATGGTACCAGTGACCTGGGTCTGGAGAAGAGCTTGGGTTGCTTGGGTTAGTCAGGGAGGGAGGACTGAGCATTCCAGGGAAATATTTCCTCCCTTAAGGTGGGGGTACATAATTTTACTGCTCGACTGTCATCTGGCGGAGGTCAGATGATAGCGCAAGTGAGTGCTCACTGAAAGAAAGGGCCTGCTATGGGGGTGCCATGAATGCATACATGCCCCTTTATGTATGCAAGTGCATCATTTCATGTTATAAAATGGCTTGAATCAAATAAGCAATCTGATTGGTCAAAACTGGTCACATGACCATACATTAATTTCAATTACTGCACAGCTCAAATTTTACTTTCTTTTTGCCTGCTTTTTTAACTCTTAAAACCATTTTATCAGCAAAATACCACACTCCAGCGTGTGAGGTAATGCCATAAATTACCACAGTTCCCAGGTGGTGGAAGGCACTGAGCTGTGCCTCATGCCTCACAACCCTTGTGGGACATGCAGTAATTTAGCATTACCGCACACCCTGCCATGTGTTATTGTGTACATGGTACTTTGGGGAGAAAACTGGTGGAAAATAGCCTAGGTCTGACATGGCATCCCCACAGGCTCACATACAACTGACGTGGCAGGCTGCCCACCACCCTGTGTATCCCTTAGTAAGTGGTGGATAACCGGTTAGTCCATGAGATGGTTGGTGACTATGATGTTGACGCTTTGTTTGTCTGATTGTTTTGTATTATTGTATTTTAAAATTTGTGAAATAAAGATAAGAAAGTTAAAAAAAAAATGGTTGGTGACTGAGCTGGGGTGCCACAGGACCAGGGGTCGGATGTGCAGAAACACAAGGTGGTAAAAAAGTGATATACTATTGTATATTTGTGGTGTGATTTGGTTTGTAAAAGTGGTGTCATGCTGTGAGTCACCTGATCAGTTGTGACTCACAGCGCTGCAGGGCTGTAACACACTGGAGTGTACCATTTATTAACACAAGTAAATCTCTTTTAAACAGTCAAATACTTGTGATGAGTCAGGGTGGTTTTGTGCAGATTGGTGGAGAGCTTTGGAGGTGTGTGCAAGCGAATGTGACTGAAAAATTGTGTGTAGAACGAGTGCAAGGGAAAGTAGGTGCTTTGAATTCATTAACTGAAACTTAATAAGGCACTGTTTAGAATGTTAGTCATGAATTATCACTCTTAAACATTCTAAAGTGTGGATTATTAACTTTGAAAATTGTACTCTAGCTGGTGTTTATTGACATTGATCATATATTATAAAACTATAAATCACACAAATGTCCAGGTTAGCGGTGCTTACCTTCCAGTACGTGCTTTTATAGGAACACAGGATTCTTAGACGCGAGGAGGTAATAGCCCATCAAGCTTGTCTACCATTATTCTATGGTAATAGCCATTTAGCCCACTCTCCTGACAATATATATCCAGATTTCTCTTAAAATTGTATAAGCTTTCCAGTGTACACTACACCACCAGGTAGCCTATTTCAAACAGCTACTACACATTCTGAGAGCCATGCACTACTCTTTTCAGTCCTTAACAACTTTCCATCTAGTTGGTATTTGTGCCCTCTGATCAGAAACATAGAATTTTTGAATTCCAGGCAGAGACAGTTTCTAGTGTCCTGATTACTATAGTGTCCTCATTGCTAATGCTCTATATACTGCGATGAGGTCCCCCATCATTCTCCTAATTTCAAGCTTATAAAGGCCCAAGTGCGACAGTCTTTCCTTATATGTTTTGTTATTAAGCCTGCTTATCAATTTTGTTGTTCTCCTTTGCACTACCGCCAATGTTTGTATGTCTAACTTTAAATGTGGTCACCGGATCTGCCTGCAATAAGCCATGCGTGGTCTATTCAAGACTTGATAAACTGGCATAATAACTTCCATGTCTCTGGTCTCTATATTCTTTTTAATATAGCCAGAAGTTCTATTGCACTTCATAACCACTTGCTGGCACTGATCTGAATGTTTAAGATTGTTTGTTACATGGATGTGATCTCTTTCACAATCAGATTTCCTTAATTCACCTAGGTAGTATGTCACCTTTAGACTGGTACAACTGAAATGAATAACTGCACACTTATTAATAGTAAATCTCATTCCACTATTATTGACCCATCTTTCAAGTCCATCTAGTTTCTCCTGAAACTTTGCTATATCGGCTTGTGTGTCAACTATACTACCTACTTTAGCGTCCTCGGCAAAGTTTGCCATCCACTGTCCTTTTCTGATCCTCTTTTTTGTTACATAGATATTGAATAGTGTTGGTCCCAAAACTGAGCATGTGGGACTCCGCTGGTCACCTTTAGCCAGTTTGATTTGTAGCCATTTGATATCACTACCTATTTATGATTGCTCAGTCATGACCTAATCCACCTTATGATGTTTTTATTAACTCATTCTATCTGATGCTGCCATTTTGGGTCAGGTTAAGCAATGGATGGTTCTGACGCCATATGGTGCTAATGGGTATAATGGGTTAAGTCTGTTGCTTGTAAGTAGTTTTCCCAGTTCGGCATGTGGGACAGTGTCAAATACCTTACTGAGATCAAGGTGGATAACATCTACTGTCTTCTCTTCATTTAGATGTACCTTATCAAAAAAAACCCAGTAAATTTGTCATACAGGACATTCCTCTTCTAAATTTTTACTGGGTAATATCTCTCAGATTGTTTTAATCAATAAATGTTTTGATCTCATCCCTAATAAATGTTAACATTTTACCAGTTACTGAAGTTAGCTAACTGGTTTTAAATCTCCCTTGTCAGCCCTGCTGCCCTTTCTATATACTGGGAGGACCAATGATGACCTCAATAATGTAGGCACTACTCCTTCCTCCAAGGATTAGTTAAAAAACAATGTCTGTGATCCTGATTATGCCATTGCCAAAGATTGTAATATTTCTGGGTGCATTCCATCTCAACCCTGTGACTTGTTGACATCAAAATTATTTAGTAACTTTGGGATTGCCTTCTTGCTAATTTCTGGTGGAAACCATTGATCTGAACTTCATTTAGACCTGATTTATTGAAGACTGAACCAAATAAGTTATTTTGAACAGTTGCCATAGCCTACTCATCACTAATTAATATACTGATCACCAACCATGGTCCAACAGTTCTGTTGCATCCCTTTTTGGATCCGACACATTTCCAGAAATTTTTGGAATGTTGCTTTCTTATTTGCAGTGTCAGGTTCTTTATCCCTTTTTGCTTTCTTTATACATTCTTTGCATTCCCTCTCCTGATTCATACTCTTCCCACAATGTACAATCATTTGTATTCTTTGCTATTCTGTACAGTTTCTTCTTTTTCCTTATCTTGTTCAACAATGTCCTACTAACCAAACTGGTGGTTTGACATCTTTACTGTATATAGGTACAAATAAACCACATTTATTATGTCATCTTTCCTCCCATCTCTCATCTCCAGTTCCATTGTCTTAATTCCATTTCCATAGCTTCAAAGTTTGCCTTATTGGAATTACAGCATGTAGTAACCCCTTTGTCTTTCATCTTTTCCCTTTTGATTTTTAATGCTACCATATTATGACTGCTACCATCCAGAGACATTACAATTAGTTAGCTCCTAACCCTGGTTGCTAAGATCTACACTGAGAGTATTATTGCCTCTTGCAGTAAAGTGGACATGTTACTTCAGGTTGTTGTCCATCAAACTCCTTGCCAGATTTATATTCTTGTATGTACCACTATTTTCCAATCTCCATCTGAAACCAGCTATGTTAAGATCCCCCATAATAATCAAATTATTTTAGTAACCAAGACGTTCAATATCTTTAATTAACAGTTCATCAGCCTCGGTTGAATGTTCTGGTGGTCTGCAACATATTCCCAATACTATGCTCTGATCTGACTGTCCCAATTTTTAGCCAGAGTTTCATAACCTTCTACAACAGGTTCTATAACCCGCTACTCTTCCACCTTTTCTACCAACCGTAACCTTTCAATACCAACTGTCATCATCGATGATCTTATTCTGAGTATCATCTTCTGACCACGACATCTCTGTGATACCTATAATATTAGTTTTTTCAAAACTAACTTAAACCTCTAATTTACCAAACTGACTGTTTATGCTGCTCACATTTAATAACAGGCAACTCCACTGCCTTCTAATGGATGAATTCCTTTTTTGTATTATTTACCAGCATTGATTTCTCAGCTAAGTGTGGGTTTGTGACAGACCTTCCAATACAGTCTGTAACTTTGATATTAGACAAGACCCCTCCCCATTCCCCTCCATGCCTTGTATAAATACTTTACAATGTTTTTGACAAGGGGTTTCCCAGAATTCTTGCACTAACATATTTAGATGCAGCCCGTCCACTCTTTACAAGTCAGGCTGTCTTTTACATTTTTTTGCAGTTTTTAACACATTTGAAACCTTCATGTTTTGCCCAGTTTCTGAGCCATGAATTAGTCCTTTTAATCTCTGCTCTTGGGGCCGGTAGAATTTCTGATACTACCACAGCACAGCCTTTATACTAAAGATGTGTCCCAATAAACTTGAAAAACCTTTATGTGATTTTTATAGTCCCATTTCAAGCTGTTAGGTAGTTATTGATGAATCTGAGTTTATAAATAATATTCTGGGGATACACAGGGCAAATAAATCCTAAACAGAAATAATACTATATACTGCATATGCAAAATGAGTCATGCTATTGTGTATGTGTTTTGTTTTCCTAATGACACATTCACTGAGAATGTATTGCTAAAAATACTGGCACATAGACATAAAGAAAAAATAAAATACCTCTCCCCTCCACAAACACATACACACATTATGTCAGTTCATGGATCTCATCTCCAACATTGACAACTCACCCCCATTAAAATAATACTATTGCTCATTTCCAGTGCAGATAACTTTCTTTTTTTAATTACATTTTTGCTGTTTGACATATGAGGCATCACAGGAATCATATATATTTGTAAAAACTGTTGGTGTAATTCGGTTACGGTGTTACAGTGTGGGATATAAAAGATGGACAGACACTTCAGAATAAGGTGCAACCCACCTGGTTAAGTGGGAATTTTATTATAAAACAAAAATAAAATAAACAAAAAAACCCCAATATAAATCACAGTCTTAGCTTTGGCACCTTCTTCAGCATTCACTTCCACTTGCACCAGTTTGTAGAACAAAATACAAATGAAAACATAAACAGAATATCCTCAAACCAGTGGAACCTTCCTTCACCACTGATCAGCAAGCACTGACCTTATCTAAAAAAAAGGCAGTTTACTAAAGGACATTTATATCCTCCCCCTGAATCATATGATTTAGATTCATTATGTAACAAAACAATAAATGCCTTTAAAATTTAACTTAACATTTTAAAGCACACATGGGTTGCTGTACAATGCTTAAATTAATTGTAGAAGTCTTTTTTGTGACCAGTTTTGATATACCAAGCCTAAGTATATTCAATCACCATACATGACTTTGCAACATTATAAATCTAGCCCACTAGGGGCCGCCATTCCCCTATAGCTCCCTGCCAGAATGACACGGCTAATCCTCAGAGCAGCTTCCATTTTGTATCTCTCCTGCCAAGCTTAAGGTACAATTTATTTATTCCTTTATTTTGGAATATAAAATTTCTACTACTGTGGCATAACTGAAGGGGGACATTTAAAAGTGCAGAGTATAAAAGTAGAGCCACACTACTAATATATTGCTCCAGGGAAAGAAAAACAAATGAAAAGCTCTACTAAGAACTGGAGCTCATATTTATTTTCACAGTGTTTTTCTGGGCTTCCTGCAAGGACAATATTTGTTTACCAAGGCTGCCCACCCTCTTCTGCCACTAGGTCCATTCCACTGGGAAGCACAGACTCCTGCAGCAAGAAAATGGGAGGAAACTATGTTTATGCAGGCTAGACAGCTTGGCTTCCAGTGCAGACTTGCAGGCTAGAGTCGTCGGCAGTGTTTACTCTCGGAACAAGGACGCACTTCAGAGAGTCACTGCACTCTCTCCAGGACAAGGGGCTTTGCAATTTGGGCAAAATTACAAATCTAAGCAGCATTTAACATCATGCTGCCATTTAATTCTATATTTGCAACATAAAAATTTGCTGCACGAATGTGTGCACAATTGCACTATCGCGCAGCCACCGCACAGCGTTTGCAAAGCGAACGAAAAGGGGGGTGAGCTACAGAAGCATACAAAATAAGCCCAAACAGATTTTATTACCCCTTTGGGCATCTTAAGGACCTTATAAACTGCACAGCTCCCACAGTCTTTACCACAAAAGTACAGGGGATATGTCTTTCTTTATTCAGGGCATTATACCACAACAACAATTATTTAAGGGAACCATAACCCTTTTTCTACCCAGTATAAGGTGGATTTATGCTGGAAACCTTGAATAATGTTTAATTGGAAGGAAGAGAATAAAAAGAGGGGCAGAGAATATAGAAGACTTAAAAGGAGAGGGGTTACTTGATAAGGAGGTGGTCTGCCTCCTCATCAGGAAGATAAAAGGGATAGCTCTAGAAGACAAGAAGATAGATGGTTGCAACCATGAGAAAGTATGAAACATTATTCTGTGACAGGTATTAGCCGTGTCACATTTACCACCCCTTAAAGAAAAGAGGAGAATACTCCCTCTTTTAGATATAAACATCCTTCCCTAAGGAGGGTGGAACATCCGCCCTCCCACTCTCAGGAGTTCCAGCCCAGGGCCCCTTTTATACCAAGATACTGGCCTCCATCATGGCATTATTTCCTTTCCGAACTTGCCCTGGGATAACAATAGCCATCTTATCCTTTTGCTACTATCTCGTTTCTCTTGAGAAATCATATAGTATCCATATGGTCCATCCCCTTCTTGTACTAAAAGGGATGGAGGAGCTCCGGCCCACCCTCTTCCAAGAAGCTCCATCTCAGGGACCCTTTACAATGATTAATCCAACATTAATCAGATCCTAATTTCACCATATATTATCTGCTACATTCTCCCTGAGATCCATATGATACTACATGTTACATTATTTTTGTAAACATTCATTCCTTGTCTAAGGGTCTGTTTTCTCCAGGTGTATTTTCAACATCCACCCCATATTGGGATAGTCAGTGTTTTTGTGTTCACTCCCTTTCCTATGGATAACTTTGAAATGTTATGGTTGTAAGGCCAAATACCATCTCATAATTCTGGGATTTTTCTCTCGCATTTGATGTAGCCAACATAAAGGATTATGGGCCATAACAACTGTAAATTCTGAACCCCAGAGATAGTATTTCAAAGCTTCTATAGCCCACTTAAGGGCCAAACATTCTTTCTCTACAGTTGCATATTTCCGCTCTCTCACATGTAACTTCCTACTCATATAGATATATACTATTGGGTGTTCTTCTCCCTCTATAACCTGCATAAGGACAGCTCCCAAACCTACTCCTGATGCATCAGTCTGTACATAAAAAGGTTTTTCAAAATCTGGACTTCTCAGGACTGGATAGGCACATAAGGTAGCTTTAATGATTCTGAATGCTTCATCATATTCCTTGGTCCACTCTACCTTATTTGAATACTTTTTCTTAGTTAACTCCGTTAGGGGCCCTGCTATGGCTGAAAATCTAGGTATAAAGCATCGGTAATAACCGGCCAACCCCAAAAAGGCATGAACTTGTTTTTTCATTCTGGGAATATCGCAGTGGGATACTGCTTCCACTTTATTCACTTCAGGTCTAATAACCCCATTCCCAATCATGTACCCCAGGTACCTTGTTTAAGTCTGTCCCAGGCTACATTTGGTAGGATTTATAGTGATCCCTGCCCTTTTAAATGCCCTTATGATCTCTTCTAGGTGGCTCAGGTGTGATTCCCAATCTGGACTAAACAGCACCACATCATCCAGGTAGGCTGCAGAGAAAGATGTGTAGGGCTGTAGTATGTGATCCATGAAGCGCTGGAACGTACCTGGCGCTCCATGCAGTCCAAAAGGCATTGTTAGGAACTCGCATAGGCCTACCGGGGCACTAAAAGCAGTAATTTCCCTTGATTGAGGGGCAAGGGGAATCTGCCAGTACCCTTTTGTGAGGTCAAGGGTGGATATGTACCTGGCACTTCCTAGGCGATCAATAATATCATCTATGTGAGGCACAGGATATCTATCAAGGAGGGAAGCAGCATTCACCTTTCCGAAATCCAAACAAATGTGAATACCGCCCTTCTTTTTATTCACTATCACCATAGGTGAAGACCAGGCACTATGGGAGGGCTGAATTAGACCTAGTTGTTCCATAGCTCTTGCCTCCTTTATTACCTCTGTTCTAACCTGTACTGGTAACTGGTATGGTTTCTGATGTATAGTATTATTTTGTGTTAATCTGATCTCATGCTGTATACCCACTGCACGACCAAGTACACTGGTAAATATGTCAGTATATTTACTGAGCAATTATTGCAACTGGGTATGTTGAGATGTAGATAGAGAGGGATTTATCTGCATTTCCTGTAGTCGGCCCCTATTTTCCAACCTTTTGCAGGCTATATTCAGCTCGGACTGTTGGGGTTCCGTTTGTATCCACCTACTACTTCCTCTTTGGGCCTTGCATGCCATAGCTTAAGCAAGTTTGCATGGTATATCTGGTTTTTATTCTTTCTATGGGGCATCTGTATTTCATAAGTTACAGGGCCAACTTGGCTAACCACACTATAAGGCCCCTGCCATTTCATCAGTAGTTTATTTTCTCTGGCAGGTAAAAGTAATAATACTTGGTCCCCTGGGATGAATTGTTTATGTCCTACCCCTACAGAGTTTTATTTTCTCAGAAGAAGCCAGAAGGGGAAGGAAGGAAACATATTCAATTCAGTGCTTTAGAGTAACTGGTAATTGCTATTTTTCTTTTAAACTTAGATTGTGTGCTTTTAGTGACACTGTACTTTCTTTGTTGTCTTTACTTATAATTGTTTTTGGGCTGTTGAAAATTTAAAACATAGTGGTGGTGTAATTCTGTGCTGTCTAATTGCTGCAAATTTTATCTGGGCTTGTCTGACTGCCCTGTAGTTGGGTGAAGGGTGTTAATTGTCTGGCCTCTGACCTCAGCTACGTGATAACTGGAGGTGGGGCTTAATCAGAGTTGAGGTAGCAAGTAGAGTTTTATTTTCTCAGAAGACGCCAGAAGGGGAAGGAAGGAAACATATTCAATTCAGTGCTTTAGAGTAACTGGTAATTGCTATTTTTCTTTTAAACTTAGATTGTGTGCTTTTAGTGACACTGTGCTTTCTTTGTTGTCTTTACTTATAATTGTTTTTGGGCTGTTGAAAATTTAAAACATAGTGGTGGTGTAATTCTGTGCTGTCTTTAATTGCTGCAAATTTTCGCCCCCTCCTCCCCTTCCCCCAACTCTTAATTATATGCCCTGTTAAATCTGATTGACAGGAGCTAAATGCAGGGTATAGTAAGGGGTGTGAAGTAGGAGGGGCATAAGGGGGCAGAATCCCACCCTCAGCACGACAAGTGTTTTGACTCATTTATTTATTTATTGTTTTTTTTTTAAAGAAAATTATCTGAGGATCAGTGGCAGGATTTTTAGGACAGTAAATTAACAAAAAGGGAACTAGCAGAGCTTCAGTAGCAGACAAGTAGTGGAATTGCAGTATAATGTGGAGAGTGGTGCAATGCAGTGGCTGTGGGACAGCCATATTCAGGCAGACCTTCTGGACACTGAGGTGCTGCCCTATCTGCATGCATCTCTCTGGACTGCAGGATGAGGTAGCCAGACTCAGAGCGGAAGTAAACTGGGTCAGGAGTACCATCACCCCTATCCAGAGACCACCCAGTCCAATGCAACTGCCTCAAAGAATGCCCAGAACGAGGAGCACTTGGATGACAGTGGGCTCAGGGAGGGTTAGAGCAGTCAGGCAGAGGCACATCCCAGATCCTATTCCACTCAAGAACTCATATGCCACACTGGCAAACGAGGACAACCAAATAGAGATACCCAGAGAAGTGGAAGGAAAGGATGTGGAGGTTAGCCAAGGAGGTGACCTCAGCGGGGAAAGCAGTGGACCCCAGCGGAGGAGGAAGCGAATCCTGGTGGGGGACTCCATCATAAGAGGGATCCAGATAGGAACACAGGAGGGGGAGGACAGGGAGGTGAGGTGCCTACCAGGTGCCACGGCATGGAGGGATGGAAGGAAGATCCTGGGGATCACTGGGAAGGCAAAATGGGAGGGTGAGCTGGATGTCATTATCCACCTAGGTACTAATGACCTGGCAAATGGGGAGCCAAAGGAAGTTCAGGAAGAGTTTAGGAAATTGGGAGGGTGTCAAGCAAGTAGCTACTTCTGTCACTTTTCAGAAGTACTACCTGTGAGAGGCAAGGAGAGCATAGGAGTGCATGCACCAGGAACTTTAACTCATGGTTGAAGAACTGGTGCTGTGAGGAAGGGTTTGGATTCATTGGTGACTGGGGACCCACCTGGAGGGATGGAGGTTTGTTCAAGTCTGATGGCCTGCATCCATCCTGGAGGGGAATCCAAGCACTCAATGATAAGTTTAAATGCTACATTGACAAGCATTTAAACTAGCAAAGGGGGGTGGCAGGCCAGCAAGGAGGGTACCTACTTGCTCACCCCCACAGCTAGCAGTGGAACCAGTGAACCAGAGAGTGGCTATCTCTGCAAAGCAGTGTGCAAAAGATGGAGATTAGTGCCCAAGAGGTGGATAGGCAGAAAAGGGCAAAATTCAGCAGAAGGGCAGACAGCAAGGAGAACCAGGGATAAAGGACAACCAAGGAAGGGGCTGGAGTAGAACAGTGAAACAGTCTAGGAGGTCAATCATGGAAAGCCATGTGTGCAAATGCCAGAGCCTTAGCAACAAGATGGAAGATCTGAGGCTGTCATGGTGCAGTCAGACCTGGACATTGTGGCCATCACTGAAACCTGGTGTAATGATAACCATGACTGGTAGATGGCCATACCTGGCTACAACATATTCAGAAGAGACAGAGCAGGCAGGAAGGGAGGAGGTGGCACTGTGTGAAAAATGACATAAGGGCCACAGAGATCCAGGAGGAACAAAATGGGAGAGATACTGTGGTTAAGCTGGAAAGGAAAATGGAACAGCTATCCGCACAGGTGTGGTCTATAGACCACCAGCCCAGGAGGAAGAAACAGATAGGAGTTGATGCTAGCCATCCAAAGGATGGCAGACAAGGTGAGGTAGTACTGGTTGAGACTCAATATTCCAGACGTGGACTGGAGCATCCCAGCAGCAGCATCAACTAGGAGCAGATTTATCCTGGACTCCCTTCAGGGTGCCTTCCTCAAGCAACTGGTCATGGAACCAACTCGGTAGAAGGCGATACTGGACCTCATGCTCACAAACAGGGACAGTGTGATGGGGGTAACAGTGGGGGAGCACCTGGGGAACGGTGACCACCAGTCATTGTGGTTTGAAATCACAGAAAGAGCAGAACCAAACCACACAAAAACACGTATCCTGGATTTTAGGTGGGCAGACTTTGGGAAAATGGGGAGATACTTGAAAGAGGCATTAAGGGGAATGGGACAGGAATCAGGGGTTGAGGAACAGTGGGCAGTATTTAAAATGGGGACTACAAGAACAACAGAATTATGCATTAAGCAGGTTAGCAAAAGGAAAAGCAAGAGGAGACCATTATGGTTTTCCAAAGAGGTAGCAAAGAAAGTGAAAGCCAAAAAGATTGCATTCAGGCAATACAAAAGACACAGGCAGAAGGGGATAGGGAGAAGTACCAGGAGAAGCAAAGGAGGCAGGGAGGTCAGTAAGGGAAGCCAAAGCTCAGACAGAAGAACACATTGCAAAATCAGTGGGTAGAGGGAAAAACCTTTACAGGTACATAAGTGAAAAAGAAAGACAAAGGGAGGGATAGTGAGACTGAAGGGGAGGATGGGGCGTGGAGGATGACAACAGTAAAGCTGACACATTGAACAGGTATTTCTGCTCAGTCTTTACTGAGGAAGAGGAGGTAATGGGTCTGAAGGAGTACAAGGGTGAGAATGGTGCAGAAATGGACACAAGTCCCTTTACATGAGAAAGGGTCCTGAAGGAACTGGAAGTAATAATAGTTGATAAAGAATGGGGCCAGATGGGTGCACCCCAGGGTCCTTAAAGAACTAAGAGAGGTGGTGGCTGAACCTCTGGCTATCCTGTTTAGCCGATCACTGGAAACAGGGAGGTACCAAAGACTGGAGGACAGCAGATTTAGTCCCTTATACAAAAGCGGGAACAAAGAGGAAGCAGGAACTACAGACCAGTCAGCCTCACCTCGGTAGTGGGGAAGATCATGGAAGCACTACTGAAGGAGAGATTGGTGGAACATCTGGTTGTCAATGGACTACAGGACCCAAGGCAGCATGGTTTCACCAGGGGAGGTCATGTCAGACCAACCTCGTTGAATTTTTGACTGGGTGACTAGGGAGGTGGATTAGGGAGGGCAGTGGACATGGCCTATCTGGACTTCAGCAAGGCCTTTGACACTGTGTCACATAGAAGACTATTACACAAACTGGGAATATGGGTGTGGGCAGGACAGTAGTGTGGTGGGTAGGTAACTGGCTGGGTGGCAGGACACAGAGGGTGGTGGTAAATGGCTGTCACTCCACAGAGGGAAAAGTGACCAGTGGGGTACCACAGGGATCAGTGCTGGGACCAGTCCTATTCAACATCTTCATCAGTGACATTGCACAAGACCTAGAAGGCAGAATTTTACTGTTCGCTGATGACACAAAGCTCGGTAACAGAGTAGACACACCAGAGGGTATAGACAGAATGAGAAGGGACCTGCAGAAACTTGAAGAATGGTCAGGGGTTTGGCAGTTGAAATTCAATGCAAAGAAGTGCAAGATAATGCATATGGGGCACAAAAACCCTGGCACAATATATATCAGTTGGGGGGTGAGGATATAGCATGCACCAAGCAGGAAAGGGATCTTGGGGTTATCAAATCTGATGACCTCAAGGTAGGGAAACAGTGTGACAAGGCAGCAGGTAAAGCAAATAGGATGCTGGGATGTATAGGCAGGGGCATCACCAGCAGGAAAAGGGAGGTCATAATTCCGCTATACAAGACACTAGTGAGGCCCCACCTGGAGTACAGTGTACAGTTCTGGAGACCATACCTATGTAAGGACATAGACAGGGTAGAGAAGGTTCAGAGGAGGGCAACAAAGATGGTGTATGGATTGCATCACAACTCCTATGAAGACAGGTTGAAGGAACTGAACATGTACTCCCTGGAGGAGAGGAGGGAGAGAGGGGATATGATAGAGACATACAAGTATCTCACAGGGAGGAACAGGGTGCAGGAATACACTATTTTAGCGAAAAGATGTTCCAGGACTAGACGGCATAGGATGAAGTTGGAGGAGGGCGATTCAGAGAAACATGAGGAAGAATTTCTTCACAGAACGGGTGGTAGACAAGTGGAACACCCTGCCAGAGGAAGTGGTGGGGGCTGAAACAATCACGGGATTTAAGAATGCATGGGATAGACATAAAGGAATTCTGGAGGTCAGGGGTAAGGGGCAACAGACTTCTAGGAAAACAAACTGAACTTACAAGCTCAAATGGGCAGACTGTGTGGGCCATAGGCCCTTATCTGCCGACACTGTCTATGTATCTATGTAGATCGTAATGTTTCTTTTCTTGAGCCTGTTTATCACTCAATGTCTGATGGGCTAAGGTAACGTACCTTTCCAAACATTGTCTCAAAGCTACCATGTACTCTAGGACCCCCTTCTTTCCTACCTTAGTGTTTTCCTCCCAGGACTCTTTGACTACATCCAAAGGTCCCCTTGGGTTACGCCCGTACAGGAGGGTAAAAGGGGAGTAGCCTGTAGAGGACTGTGGTACCTCTCTATAGGAAAACCAAAGGTAGGGCAGAAATAAGTCCCAGTTCCTGCCTTCCTCACTAACAAATTTCTTTAACACGTTCCTCAAGGTCTGAATGAATCTTTCTGTCAGCCCATCAGTTTGGGGGTGATAAGGTGAAGTCTGAATAGCCTGTATACCCAGTAGTCTATATAGTTCCGCTAATAGTACAGAAGTAAAGTTGGTTCCCCTATCCGTCAATATCACCTTAGGGATGGCAACTTTACAAAAAACTTTTACCAATTCTTCGGCCTCTTTTTGTGCTGTGATCGTTTGCACTGGAATCGTCTCTGGATAGCGGGTGTCATAATCACAGATGACTAAGAT
The DNA here is from genome assembly GCA_016271365.2 of Neoceratodus forsteri. NCBI lineage: Eukaryota > Metazoa > Chordata > Ceratodontiformes > Ceratodontidae > Neoceratodus > Neoceratodus forsteri. Next base: position 17,921,812 of record JADMNL010000039.1, on the reverse strand, counting down.
AAACCAGTTACCCTTAGTGCTGGTCTCTAAAGGGCCCGCTATATCCATGGCGATTCTGTCAAATGGCTGGTTAACTATGGGTACATTCTGGAGAGGTACCACCTCCTTTCTTCCTATCTTAGTGACTTTCTGGCAGTCAGGGCAACTCTGAACATAGTCAGCTACCATATCATGTATTCTAGGCCAGAAAAAACTATCAGGTATTTGTTTTAAGGTGGTATCTCTCCCAGAATGCCCTTCTAGGGGTATATCGTGGGCCAATTGTATTATTTCTTTTCTAAATTTCTGTGGCACAGTTAATTGCAAGACTTTATCCCCATTTTTAGGGTTGGTACATTCTCTATACAAGATGTTATTCAATAATAAGAACGTATGATTCCCATCAGTCCCATCATCTTTGTTAACCTGTAAGAAAAACTGGTTAAGGGTTTCATCCTTTCTTTGTTCCTGAGCTATTGTCTCAGGATCTTGACTCATCAGTCCATTAATCTTTTGGTTTTGCCAGTCCCTTTTTATTTTTCGTTTTTCTGCCTTCCCTTTAGGTGTTTTCCCTGGGGCCTCAAATAAGTCATCTGAAAAAGGAAACACAGATTCCATTGTTTCATTTGCCTGTTTTTGCCTGGTTTGTGAATGTACTGTTACTGCTACCTCAGCTGTTAAATCATGTCTTCCCATTAATTTGGAAAAGTCTGGATGGTCTTGTCCTATTATTAGTGGAACAGGCAAATGAGGTACTACTCCTACTGCCAGGTCTTTAGTGCTTCCATTAATGGTGAGTCTCATTGGGGCAGTGGAGTAATAGTGGGTGTCCCCATGGATACATGTGACCCTGGTTCCTCCTTCTATCTTTGCTGTTTTCTCCACCAGGTCAGCTCTCACTAGCGTTTGTCAACTCCCAGAGTCCAACAGTCCTATGATGTTATGGGGTCCCATTTTAACTGTGGTAATATAAGGAGCCCAATTGGCCAAGGCCAAATGTCCAAAATCTCTTTTAGCTGTTGGGTAGTTTCTAATCATATGCCCCTTCTTCTTACAGCCATGGCATACTACCTCTGACTGGGGTAATTTTTCTCTTCTCTCCTTTCTCATTTCTGGTCTGTTTCTGTGTAAATCAGAAGAAAAGGTGTTTCTTACCGGAGTAGTGGCAGGAGTATGGATGGATCCCCCTGTGTATCGTCCCTGTGATGGTCTCGCTGCCAGAAAGTCTTCGGCTAGTTCAATGTTTTTTTCAGCTCCTTCAGGTTTATGTTCTCTAACCCAGAGTTGTACGTATTGGGGGAGAATTTTGCTAAATTGCTCGATGGTGATGGCCTCCATTATTTGTTGAATGGTCTTACTATCAGGTTGTAGCCATTTGTCGCTAAGATTTCAAGCGTGCATAAACCTCTCTGGGAGCATCTGCTGGCTGCATCTTTAAGGAACAAAACCGCTGCTGATAGGTCTCAGTGTTTATATCATATCTCAATAGAATTTCCTTCTTCACGAAGTCATAATCATCTGCCACTTGTATAGCTAGTCGGCTATATACGACCTGGGCTCTATCCGCCAACTGGGGGGCTAGTTGCACAACCCATTGCTCCTTCGGCCATCCACATGTTTGTGCCATCCTTTCAAATGTGGTCAAATAGGCCTCAGTGTCATCAGTCTCTTGAAGTCTAGCTAATTTAATGTCTCGGGGGCCTTGAGGACGATCAGCATGCTCTACTCTGATAGCTTGTAGTACCCGCATAGTATCTGCCCATTTGGCATCTTTTTTTTTTTTTTTATATTTACTTTGTATGCCCCCTCTCTCACCACCGAACTCCTGCTCCTTCTGGAGACTCCATCGGCCTGATTTGTCCCCGCTCCTACTAGCCGACGTCCAGTGCAGTCCATCCCCCCCATGGAGCCTTGGCTATACCCCTCAGGCGGGTACGGGGTGGGGCCCTTACACCCCGACGTGACTTAGATTTCGTCGCGGGATGCTGGTACTGATGTCGGTAGGGGCATTGGGGATCGTGGCTAGGAGTTCCATCTACCAGGAGTCCAGTGGGGTATTTTTCCTGTTTTCTTCCCCCCCACAGGATGTCGCACGCTGTGGGAGCCAAGGGGTGGAGCACGTCGTAACGTGCCTGACACTCTGGCTCCTGGCAGACGTCCTTCCCTCCCTGCTTTGTGCAGTCTCACTGCACCTCCACCTGTGGTCACCCAGGTGGCGGTGTTGCAGTGGGACTTGCATCCCCACCCTTCCCCCTGGAGGAGGAGAGCAGCCGTTGGGCGCTCAATCCTCCTCCCCCGGCTGGCCCTCCAGCTACCCGAGTCCATTCCCCAACCCGGCCGCCATGCTGCGCGGAACTAACTGCTGCGCCAGGGCCGCCCTCATTTGGCATCTTGATGCCTTTGATCCAGTTCTCGTTCCTTATCCAACTGGACCTGCCGAACACATAACCATTTTAAGAGTTCTCCCACATCCTCCATGGGAGCTTGTTCCATGTATGAAGCATCCACATCCTTCTCGAGATCCTTCGATTCCAGTAGTTATTCTGTTGGCAAGTCATCCCCAAGTTCACCTGGTTCCTCCTCTGACCTCTCAGATGGTTGTCTCTTAACCTTGGGATGTACATCAGGTAAACCAGTCAATAATTGGGCCCCAGTCTGGGCTGCTATGTGTCTGGTAAGGGTGCCCTGTGGTTGTCCACCAGCTGCCATGTCCATCCTGGGTATCCAAACAAATACCTGCCGCTTCAACTCTCTTCTTTACTCTGGTCACAAAAATGGCAATTATATCCCACTTCTGACACTAAATGTTACGGTGTGGGATATAAAAGATGGACAGATGCTTCAGAATAAGGTGCAACCCACCTGGTTAAGTGGGAATTTTATTATAAAACAAAAATAAAATGAGCAAAAAAAAAATATATATAAATCACAGTCTTAGCTTTGGCATCTTCTTCAGCATTCACTTCCACTTGCACCAGTTTGTAGAACAAAATACAAACGTAAACATAAATGGAATATCCTCAAACCAGTGGAACCTTCCTTCACCACTGATCAGCAAGCACTGACCTTATCTAAAAAAAAAGGCAGTTTACTAAAGGACATTAATATCCTCCCCCTGAATCATGTGATTTAGATTCGTTATGTAACAAAACAATAAATGCCTTTAAAATTTAACTTAACATTTTAAAGCACACATGGGTTGCTGTACAATGCTTAAATTAATTGTAGAAGTCTTTTTTGTGACCAGTTTTGATATACCAAGCCTAAGCATATTCAATCACCATACATGACTTTGCAACATTATTAATCTAGCCCACTAGGGGCCGCCATTCCCCTATAGCTCCCTGCTAGAATGACACAGCTAATCCTCAGAGCAGCTTCCATTTTGTATCTCTCCTGCCAAGCTTAAGGTACAATTTATTTATTCCTTTATTTTGGAATATATAATTTCTACTACTGTGGCATAACTGAAGGGGGACATTTTAAAAGTGCAGAGTATAAAAGTAGGAGCCACACTACTAATATATTGCTCCAGGGGAAAGAAAAAACAAAATGAAAAGCTCTCACTAAGAACTGGAGCTCATATTTATTTTCACAGTGTTTTTCTGGGCTTCCTGCAAGGACAATATTTGTTTACCAAGGCTGCCCACCCTCTTCTGCCACTAGGTCCATTCCACTGGGAAGCACAGACTCCTGCAGCAAGAAAACGGGAGGAAACTATGTTTATGCAGGCTAGACAGCTGGCTTTAGTGCAGACTTGGCAGGCTAAGCCATCGGCAGCGTTTTCTCTAGGAACAAGGAAGCACTTCGGAGAGTCACTACACTCTCTCCAGGACAAGAGGCTTTGCAATTTGGGAAAAATTACAACTCTAGGCGGCATTTAACATCATGCTGCCATTTAATTCTATATTTGAAACATAAAAATTCGCTGCGCGAGCGTGCCACGATCTACACCTATCGGCAGCCACCGCCGGCGTTGCAGCGAACAAAAGGGGTGAACTACAGAAGCATACAAAATAAGCCCAAACAGATTTTATTACCCCTTTGGGCATCTTAAGGACCTTATAAACTGCAAAGCTCCCACAGTCTTTACCACAAAAGTACAGGGGATATGTATTTCTTTATTTAGGGCATTATACCACAACAACAATTATTTGAGGGAACCATAACCCTTTTTCTACCCAGTATAAGGTGGATTTATGCTGGAAACTTTGAATAATGTTTCATTGGAAGGAAGAGAATAAAAAGAGGGGCAGAGAATATAGAAGACTTAAAGGGGGGTTACTTGATAAGGAGGTGGCCTGCCTCCTCATCAGGAAGATAAAAGGGATAGCTTTAGAAGACAAGAAGATAGATGGTTGCAACCAAGAGAAAGTATGAAACATTATTCTGTGACAGGTATTAGCCCTGTCACACACACCAACAAAGTTTATAAAAGGGTATGAAGACATAGATGCATGATAGTACAGTGTCTTTCATTCATAATATTACAGGCTATAAGATATTAAGATACTCTCACCAATAAAAGTAAGAAGAAATGAAAAGAAGTAGGCTATGCAATAATTACTATCCCATCAGTTTGCATAAGCCTTCCCCAGCCCCCCTTCCCTCTTCGCCAAGAGCAGCACCACCCCATGTGCCACAGGAAGTCTCTTCAGGGAACAAGATCAAGATCAAGCTGGGCTAGGTACCCCACCCACCTTTGCCACTGAACAGTGAAAGCATCCATCCTTTCATGAATGGATGCCGTTAGTTTTTCCATATTATAAATATTCAACACTGTGACCCACCGATCGGTAACCGAGGGAACAATCAAAGCCATCCACCGCCTAGTGATAGCTTTTTGGCTGCCACCAAATAGATAGGGAGTAAGGTTCAGGCCCACGAAGGTCTATGGTCTGGCAGTATGGACAATAATACTATTTCTGCTGTTAATTTTGTTCTGTGGTGTCACCCAGGCATTCCTGTAGCTCAATCTGCAATGTGCACCAAAAGAAGGTTAGCAATGGCAATGCTAAAATATATGATCTAGGGCTGCGACCTGGCATTTACAGCCTCTCCAACAAACACCAAATGCAGGAGGCATATATTTAGCTAGTAGAGCTGGAGCTCTGAAATATCTGGACCGACATTTCCAGGTGAATTCCCTCCAGACTGAGCAGGTGACTTTTACAGCTGATAAAGCACATTTCACCCAGTCTTCATATGAAACAGACAATTTAAGGTCATTATTCCATTTATCTAGAACAGTCCTAGTGGAATCCCTTAAGATGTCTCTAAAGATACAATATAAATGTCCTATAAGGCTCCCCTGAATAGCAGTACAGATAACTTTCTAACAACATGGATTCATCCAGATCCATACATACTGCAATATCCTGGCTCAAGGAAGTGGAACCCAGCATCATGAAAGCAGATTCAAAACACAACGGTGTGACTTCCCCCACACCTTTGGCACATTCCCTCCAATCATCAGACATTTCTTTTCCACAAAACAGATGCATCGCACTCAGATTCATGCCCCTTTTCATTGTCCTTTCATCAGTTTTAGTCAGCTTTGGTCATCAGTTTCATTTTGATTCAATGTCCATTCTGGTGTGGCTGCCACTACTTTTAAAGAGTTATCTTTCTATTTTATCCTTGTTTAGTGGACTTTCTTGGCTCATAGTATTCCTATATGTGAACTCCTCCAGTGACTTGAAAAAGTGTACCAAGTGCAAGAATTCTTCCCCTGTGGTAGATGAGCACAATGAATGCCTGGGCTACCTGGGTCTTGATCCCTTCAAACTCATTAACTAGAATTTTTTGTTTCTTTGTGTGGTTTAGAAATGTAGCTTAAGTTGGAGGCAGTATGGCACAGTGGTTTAAGGCTCTGAGCTGCAAACCTGGAGACCTGGATTTGAATCCCACAGCCCCACTTGCATACTGTGTGACCCTGAGCAAGTCACATAACTTCCCTGTACTCCCAGGTTGCACCTGTAAACAAGCTTCAGTTTAGTGTGTCTCTCCTGGATTAAAAAAAGATAAAAACTTCCATCATGGGTCTAGTTTGAGGCCCAGTCTGAGTAGCACTATGTCATTATCATAACAAGGTGATGCAGTTATAATAGACTAGTCCAAGGTGGGGGTGAGGGGTGCATCATTCAACATGATACAGTTGAACCTTGATTATACAAACTGCATGGGTGACATCAGATTAGTTTGTTTAACCAGGAGTTTGGAAGATCGGGGTTACTTCAAATTTTCGTTCAGATTCACTTTCAGGCTGCACTGCCCATAATACAGGGGTGTGGGTGAAAACTGGACTAATCGACCCAGGCTGGATCAAATCTGTAAAATCAGTACTGAACAATCAGGCCAGGCAAGCTGGATCAGGCTTAAAATGCTGGAATATTGCTGGTCCAGCTTTTACCACTCTGGTCATCAAAATGGCAGTGAAGGCAGTGTACACTAGCTCTGTATGTTCGAATATTTATTTTACAAAGTGAAAAAGTGAGGGAATGCACAAATAGTAAAAATACCTGAGTGCTGTCAGAACTCCTGGAAGGTGACTGACCTACCTTTCTGATGTTGCGTGTTACTCTGACACTTCAACTCGGGGCCACTTCAACTGGGGGTCACTCTGACACTTCAATTGGGGTGAAAACTGGATCACCAGAACAGGACCAGACCAGACAGATAAATGCTGGACTGGTCCATCGGATCACAGTGGCCAGACCAGCAATATTCATGCAACTTGCTCCCAGTCTGGTTGGTCTGGCTGGACATGCCAATCTGGATTTTACCAATCTGTTCCAATCCAGATCCAGCAGTCCAGTTTTTACCAAATCCCATAATACATCATCTAATTACTGTTACCAGTTTTTCAGTTACATACTACAGTACATAAGCCATGACCCCCAACTAAAATCCAACTATACCATCAGCTGTTGACCTCTGATTTTGAGCACTGTTCCCTGCCAAAACTGCTCCGCAGTTGCGTTGAAACTAAGCCACTGGACCATGTGATGCAGAACACAGAACTGAAAACATTGAATCACAATCAATCAAGGCATCCCAGTAGTTGTTACTGAAACTCCTGCCATGTGTCCACTCTGCCTCTCTACAAATAGTTTGTTTCAAATCACTGCTGTATGCATTTTACCTACAAAGTCACAAATACCAAAACTGGAAATGCATGAAGTGTTCAGTGCCAGTGTGTTTGTCGAGAGGCAGAGTGGACACACTAGACACAGGGCAGGAGTTCCAGTACAACTATGGGGGCGGGGGGTTGCCTTGATTGTACATCACAACTCGGAAGTTCCCATGACAGGCTGCTCCCCAGTATTTATTGTACTTCCAGCAGCAAAGAAAAGCATTACATATAGAATAATGCATGGGGTGGTGTGTTTAATGAGATTTCACACGCACCCCAAGGTGATGGATGCTGCATAAACCTCAAGAGCAAAGCTCGAGGAGTTTATTTTAAGCATACAACACTGAGGGGTGTGTGTAAAATCTAGAGTTAAACACACCACCCCATGTTTTATCTTATATAATTGTTGGTAAGTGTTTTCTCACCACAGTAACTATATAAAATAAAATACTTTCCTGTTCAGCCATGGTTGGCTTGAAGCGCCGTCTGTTGGTGCATGCCCTGGTCTGTGCTTGGGGTAAGGTGCAGGCGCAGCTTGTTTAAACTGTTTAACTGATTCCTCCAAGTAAAAAGAACAAATGCAATGAAAAAATCAGAAGTCAATGGCTGTAAACTTACTGGTTGTGGAGTTCGGTAGGGGAAATGTAGCCAAGGTCCTCAGCTTTACAGCAACCATGGCAAGATTGCGGGCGGCACATGCGTGGAGTGAGAGAAACCTGGTGCGTGTTCGCCGTTGCGAATTATTACTGGGTTTTTCTATTGGAGAAAACACTCCCCAGTTATTATAACCTAATAACTGCTGTGGCTGCTCACCTATGTAAGGCTACACTCCACCTCAGTTTTTTCTCTTTTTTGCTCTCACGACGATGACAGATGTATCGAGCATGGGGATTCAGATCATGGCCCAGTTCATCAAGCAGCTGATTGAGACCTAGGAAAAGGGGCCCTCCATCACTGCTAAATGGCTTGCAGCTCTCATCAATTAAGCTGATGACCACAGAATTAAAGAGTTGGCAGCCGCATTCTCATCTGCGATTGATCGAGATGCCGGCAGAGTTCCTGCTAACCACATGGCTGTTAGTCAGGGCCATGGCCAGGTGAAAATGTTTAGTTTATCAGATCAAGGGGAGGAATTTAGTAATAGTGACTCCCATCTGAGCTTTTCAGAGCCCGGTTTGATCTCTTGCTCATCATGGCCAGCTGGTCTAACCAGAATCTCTGTGAAATTGATAATTTTTTGCAAAGAATGGGATTCAACCAGTCACCATGGAAGTAGATTCAGGGAGTCCCTGAGTGTGAGAAATTGTCATGGTTCAGAGGCCTTTCCCCAAGAGACCACCCACAGAAAGGGAAATGAGCAATAAACCACTAAATAAGGAGAGGACTTCTAAAAGAGCACATAGCGTTTCAGAAAGATGATTACGATCAAGGCATAGGGCCTCTAGATTCCTGTTTTTTTCACAGCATTCACCTCAGGTGACAGAAAATGACCCCATGCTTGTGGGAAAAACAGTTCTGAGTTTGGATGGCTGGAGGTACAGCAGAAACCTACAGGTTGCCCAAGGGACAGGAAGGACTTCAAAAAGTCTACACACACATGCAGGCCTGACCCCTGACATCCCATCTCCACCACAGGGACTTTTTCCCACTCTGCTCTGTTCAGGGATTCAGACTCCTTTGATGGAGGGGTGACACTGAGTGAGACTTAGACAGATCCCTCACTCGCTTGTGGCATACAGAGGAAGCCACCATAAAATGCCCTAGCAGGAATCTTGGGAAGAGTTGGACCATGAGGCAAAAAAGCTCCCTTCAACCCAGATGTCCCGAGAAACTCCCCATTTGATTGGACTCCACTATTCTTTGTATCAGACTGTTTGACTTCCCACCTCAAGAAGCCTCACAATAGGAAGGCAGGGACATATTTTAGTGGGACTGCCCCAAGCCAACTCTTCCCCAAAAGGTGGCACCTGACTTTGATAGACAATTTTCCATTTAGGTAGGAAAGGTGGATAAGGACCATGAGAAGAGGCAGCGATAAAAGTATTTGCATAATCCAAGACAAATTAGTGGACTTGGTTGGGCCTTTGGCCCTGCTTAGTGACAAAGTCCAGGAAGCTACTGAAAAGGGCAAAGACCTTGACCCCAACTACCTCCAGGATATAATTCAAAGAGTGATTGGTTTCTTTGGAATAATGGAGGCCACCCTGTCCACAGAGGGGTGCAAGTCTGCCCTCCTGCATTTCTATCATGTAATGGGATTTGTATTAAGGACATGGGCTTGAAGGTGTAGGAATGCCTCTTTTAAAAGAGCTCTGAAAGCTGGGCAGAGCTATTGATCCATAAAAAAAGACTAAAACATCATATATGAGAGCCCTTTTTGAAAGTGCCAAATGAGGCCAGGGATGCTCTTCCAGCTATCTTAATCACCAGCAGCAGGCTGGATTCAGACAGTCCTCCAGCTTTGGATACAACAACTCCTTTGGCTGTAAGGCATACAAGAGCTGGCCTGGCAGAGGTTTCCAGGACAGAGGGCATTCCTTTTTTTTTTGTTTGTTTATTGTTATTTTAGGAAATAACAATACAGAAGACATCATCTCACGTAGGACATCAAATTATAAAACAAACAATACTGCCATCAACAGGATTAATGGAGAAACTATAACATTATAAATGTTTTTTTTCATCAGTATTTAATGATAAAACATACCCCAAGTTATTACACCAAGACACAATGTCTAAAACCAGTTCTACTATTACAAAGGGGGATGTTCTTACCAGGCTTCAAAATATAAATCAAAACAAATCACAGGGACCTGATGGGTTGCACCCAAGAAGAAGAATAAAGGAGATGGCTGATATTTTAGCTGACCCTGTAACTGAAATTTTTCAAAAGTCACTGGATAAGGGATACAACCTGGAGGCATGGAAACAGGCAAGAGTGGTGCCTATTTATAAAAAGGGTAGTAGGCATGAGGTGTCAAATTATAGACCAGTCAGCCTTACAACAGTTCTGGGTAAAGTTCTCGAAGGCATTCTTAAAGATCATATTAGCCTGTACCTTAAAAATTCCAATAAGATGGATCCTATTTAACATGGATTTGTTACTGGTAGATCATGTCAGACTAACCTCTTGGAATTTTACGGGAAGGTCAGTAGGGCACTCGATCAAAAACAGTCGGTGGATGTGATTTACTTGATTTTTCCAAGGCATTTGACAAAGTTCCACATGGAGAACTTACTGATGCCTTAATAGAATATGGACTCAAGGGGGAAATAACCAAATGGATTGATGCATGGCTTGATACTAGGAAACAATCTGTCAGTATAAATGGAACCTGTTCTACATGGACAGAGGTGACCAGTGGAGTGCCACAGAGCTCCGTATCGGGACCTTGTTTATTTAACATCTACATTGCATCATTAGGTAATGATACTGATGTATGGGTATCCAAGTTCGCTGATGACACCAGAATAGGTTATGTGGTGGATAATTTGGATGATCATAAACGCCTCCAGAGAGCATTGAATGTTCTGGGAAAGTGGGCACAAGATAAAAAATTAACCTTTAATACTGACAAATGCTGTGTTTTGCACTTTGGAGGACATAACGTTCACTTGCCTTATACACTGGGAGGAAGTAAACTAAATGCAGTGGAGCAACAAAGTGACCTGGGTATTACAATTACGAATGATCTCTCCTTTAAAACACATTGCAATAGGGTCATCAAAAAATCTAGCAGTGTCTTGCACTGTATAAAAAAGCATATTATGTGCAGAAATAGGGAGGTATTGTTGCCCTTGTATACCTCCTTGGTGAGGCCACATCTGGACTATTGTGTACAGTTCTGGTCACCAGGAGGTAAAACAGAAATAGTGGCACTTGAAAGAGTCCAGAAGAGAGCTACTCATAACATACTGGAAGCAAAAGGGAATGATTACCATATAAGACTGAATATCTTGGGTCTACACTCCTTGGAAAATAGGCGCTTAAGGGGTGACATGTGTCTGATATTTAAATCATTAACAGACCCTGGTCTGTGGGAACTTCTGGGGTTGAAATTTAGGGAATCGCCTTATATCACTAGAGCACACCCCCTACAACTAATGGTAGACTGTCCTAGAACACTAAAAAGAAAATATTGGCTTACCTTAAGAATAACAAGTATTTGGAATATGCTTCCATTTGAGGTTGTAGCTAGTAAAGATATGGATACTTTTAAGAATAGTTTAGATAATTATCTAATTGGGCATAATATTTTGGGATACCAAGTGTGAATCTTGGTTCCCCGAACATGACGAGCAAAAGGACTTCTGTCTATATAAGCTCTGTTTTTACCTATGATACCTATGATAACATACATGCATACAACCTGGTACAGTAGGACCTGGGGGAATCCTGTAATTGTATTAGTTGAGAGGAAAAAACAACGGCACCGCAGGTATATGGAAATCTTAAATTTTTAATCAGTGCATAATATATGCTCAGCCGCTCAGCAGTACAGGCTGCAACCTCAACTAGTTTCGCACCAAACATGTGTCATCAGGAGTATTAGTTGTAGTCCTTAAACAAAAGTCCCAAAAATGCCAGCCGCTTCCTGACTAGGGTATTGTCCATTTAGGGAGCATCAAAAATATATCAAAAACTATGCACTAATCAAAGTGCTGTAACTCTGCTCCATTAAGAGAATGTTACAACACAGGAAATAAGGCAACAAAGAGGGTCCCCAGTCAGCACAGCATATCCCCAAACTAACTTATGTAAGCTGAGACTTACACTTAACAAAATATATAGTGAACAGAACTTCTTGACCAATAGGAAACCATTGAAACAGTGCTTGGAATAAACAGACAGCAGGGGCTAACCCTTACATTGAATAACTGGGATTTAACAAAGAGGGAGCCCAGAAAAAAACAATTAAATAATATCAGAGCCGAGTATAATAACATCAAAAATATAAAAGTCTACTAAAAGTATGTAATAAGAATCAGATACAACAGGTTCAGAGTCTATGCCCCTTTTACGAAAATAACCATTTTGTATTTATAATAGTCCCAGCAGATTATTCATAATAAAAATTAATCAACTTGCAGTTGAAATTAGCCACGTGTCTCAGTCTCCCTCTAAATCCGAGTCCTTTTCTTGAGGATTGACCATGGATTGCACCACAAATTCTGCCTCCGTCCTTTCCAACCAGTGGCCTGCATCTTTAGGATTGGAGAACTGCCAGGATTTCCCACCATAAGTAATTATGAGTCTGGCCGGTAAAAGAAAAGAGCGGGCGATTCCCAAAGTTCTGAGACGCTGTCGGACAGCATCAAACTGCTTCTTTTTGGCCTGTGTCTGAAAAGACAGATCAGAAAAAATACTTAACATCTTGCTCCTGAATATATAATGGATAGGCGGCTCATGCGGCAGACAGTAGCAAGTCCCTGACCTCTTGTCCTGCTGTTTTAAGAATTACAGTCCGGGGCTGATTAGGAGTAGCCTGCTTCACCCTTGGAGTCACCCGATAAGCTCTCTTCAGAAGGTCCCAGTTGAAATCCTCCATAACAACCACATGCTGAGCCACCCAATCTTTAATAAAAAGCAGCAGATTAGTGCCTTCTGTACCCTTCGGGATGCCTACCACCCGTACGTTGCCAGCCCTCAACTCCTTTTTCAAGTTTTCAAGGTGACTTCTAATAGCCTTATTTTCTTTCGTTAAGGCAGCCACGGTAGCTTGTGCTGAGAGGCTCCTTTTCTCGACATCAGAGGCTGATGTATGCAGATCTCTAATAGCCACGTCATACAATTCCAATTTAGAAAGCAGCTTCTCTGTTTTGGCATCCATGGTATTGATAGATTCCAAAATAGTGTTCCATGGAGTTGCCGAGGTTACATCAGTCTGAAGGCCTCCTGCTTGAGTGCCGCCACCGCCATTCTGCCCAGGTTGTGATGCATCCTATTTTGAAGAACCTGCAATCTGACGTTTTTGACGTCCCATCCTGAAAAGTTTGGTGTCCACCACTTGCTTTCAAACTCAGGAAGACACTGGTCACCACCAAAAAGAGGTAGCGCAGCTTAGAATAAAAGTTACATTATTTCAGCAGCTGTGCAGGAGCTCCTTCAATGTGCATCCAGTCTAAAAGCTGGCTCGCTGGCACCCCCTTCCCAACAGAGGGCATTCCTGAGGTGGTAGAGGGGCCCAGAAATCCAATACCACTCCCACTCTGCAGGTAAGAATGCACCCTTCCACCTAGGTTTACCTCGGTCCCAGGACTCTTGCAGTTAGGGGGAATACTTGCAAGGTTTGCTGAGAATCAGGGGGTTAAAAATCACATAGGACCCTTGGGTCCTGGTTGCTATTCAAGACTACTTCCTCAAATTCGTTTCCCTTCCTCCACTTCAAAACCCCATCACACACACCCTCCATTTCCTAGAAGAGGAGTGTTCTCCAGTTCAAAAGGAAATGGAAGCCCTGTTCTTGAATGGAGCCATCTACAAAGTCCCACGACAGTTGGAGGGATGGCTCAGCTCCATTTTCCTCATCCCAAAGAAGTATGGCTGAACACCACTGGTGATAAACTTGAGGGAGCTCAACTCCTATATGACCTATCATTGCTGCCCTGCTGCCCCTATCCATCACTGTCAACTTTGTTCATCATCCTAATTATGATGTTGCTATTATTTTTAAGTTCTTGCAATGCTTTGAATTCAGCGGGTGGCTAGTTGAAGCGATAGATGGGGCAGCGCTAGATATTACATTTTACATTTGTGCCATAACTGCCTCCTCAAATATAGTAATCGCTAAATTGAAGACACCTGTGGAATACATTTAGACTTCGGTCAGAATGGGTTACTACCTCTACAAATAATCTCCATTCATTGATGATTGTCACTGAATTGTTCTCCCACAGCTTGGAAAAATTCCTTCAAATCGATGGATCCACATTGGAATTTTAAAAGAAACAGACACATAGAAAATGTTGGCAAAAAAGACCATTGGTCCATTCATTCTGCCTTGTTTTACCCTATTCTACCTATGCTTTGGAACAACATGCAGAAAGCACTTAAACTCTCCATCCTGCCTAGCCCCTACATGTTCAGACAGCTGCTCAACCGATGCCTGAATACGGTGTGTGATTGCTTTAGGTAAACACTTCCCTTCTGGCCAGTCAATTCCTTATTCTTCAGTTGGCCAGGCCTATCTATCCCCCATCTGCTGGCATCCCTTTAGGGTAACTATACCCCACCATTGCTCCCACCCTCCTGCCCCTAGCTAATCTTCCCCTGGGGCCTCCTCTTTGTTAGGTTGCCCTCCTCTTTCTCCATCATGGTCTTGTTTACCCCTCTAACCTCCTCTGTGTCTCCCTCCCTCTCCTCCCCCAGTATCATGTTAAGTCCCAGCATATACTAAATTGCCTATTTGTGTATTTACCATCAAAGCTAAGCTATAATGCTTATTGACTTTCATTTTATATTACTCTGTACTAATGTCTGTCATGCATGAACTGCTAAGTTATTGTTACTGATTGTATCCTACGTGTCCAGGACCATCTTGAAAATGAGCTTGCTCAATGATGTAACTGCCTGGTTAAATAAAGTTTGATTGATTGATTGATTGATTCTACCATGGAACCTAATGTTTAGGTGAGGTTATCCCACTCACGCCACTTGCCTCCTGCCTGATTGCTTTCCCCCTGAGTAACTACTGAGCCCTTAACTCAGTCCCAGTCATGTCTGAAGCCATTAATGACTCTTGTCCTCACCTCCTCTGCTGGTAGGCTATTCCATGACTCATCCACTCTCTCTGTAAAACAAAACTTTCTCACCTCCATCCTGACTCTCCCCTTCAATACAGCTTCCACTCATGTCCCTACGTTCTTGATCTGCCAGTCCTGCTGAATATTTCCTTGAAATCTACCTGGTTCATTCCCCTCAGGAACTTGATGGTCTCTATTATATCGCCTGTCTCCCTTCTGGTCTCCAGGTAGTACACATAGGATCTGCCCTGCTGGACCTGAATAACTTTGGTTACCCTTCACTGCACTGTCTGTAGCCTGTCTTTGTCTTTACATAGGCAGAGCTCCATAACTGTGCACAGTATTCCAACTGCAATGTTCAAAACCTGATTTCCCTAAATTTCTTTAAACTCACATGTCACAGGAGTGGTGATCCATGATAGGGTGGTTTTGGAACAACAAAGCTACACTAAGAAGATAAAGTGCAAGAAACAAACCAGTTCTTAGGGGAACAGTCTGGAGTGCCGCTTGACGACAAACCATATGATTATGCTTAATTTTGGCGACCGTATTAACATTTTGAGTTGGCAGGCTAATAATTTGTCTGGACTGCCTGAGAAAAAATTGTAATTAGACCTAGCTCTAGTCATAGCCCTCTTTGCCTCCCACTGAGTCATCTGATTATACTGGTCCATAAGATGAAGTAACTGTGCAAGTTCATCATCATTATTAAATGAAATCTGTCTTGAGCTGTTTGCAAATCCATCTCTAATTGCTTGAGTATCCTCATCCTTCTTTCTTTTTAAACATGGACATGGGGAAATCCAGCCTCTCAAGGAAGGCCTTCATAACTCCCCAAACCATCCCTATAGTAAGATCACACAGTAAATTTAATCTTAGGTTGTTTCCGATCTCAGTTATCACTTTCCACAAACTCCTCTGGGGCGGGTGGGAGCGGTGCCCAGCATCTGGCTGACTCCTAGTAGAGGCTAGGAGCTCAGTGGCCAGGGACCACTAGATTAGGGATTGGTAGTGATGGCAGATGCTGACATACCACGTGTGGGAGCACGCTTGGATGTGTCTTGTGCAGCACTGCACTGCCACATTTCAGGGGAAACACAAATCCAAAAAAAGCCCTTGGGATAGATGCAGGATGCAGCATGCCGTGTAGCTCCCTGGACACAATCCCAAATGATGCCTCAGGTGTAACACCTCAGCTGGGGCCTCAGGTAAATTTTGGTCTCTCCTTTTGGGGAGCCATACCACAGGGGATAAGCTGCAGGCCTCCCAGACTGGGCGGCATGGAGGTATACTGGACAGTCAGTCCAGGAGATGAAATAGGGTATTTCCCTTGCCTGAGGCTGGGAGATAAAGAACGTTGAAAGAAAAAAATTGGTAATGTACATTCAATGCCCAGGAATGTGTCCCCATGCTGTTAACTCCAATACCGAGCATCATTTACAGCACGAGCATTACCGAGCAGCGTTTAAAGTGCAAACTTTTATAGCGAGAGGACCATATAATCGCAATATGCTTTTGGAGCATGGCTGCATACAAAACCTTCAAATACTCTTCTAGTTAGCGAGCATGCAGTAGCAAAAATCATATCTGGCAATTTGTAAATACTGTGTCTATCTAGGAAGCAAGTGTACAAATTTAACAGTAAGTGAAAAAGAATGCTGCAATGCATATCTAGCACACGTATCTGGGAAGCATATAATGTTACAATGTTATGAAAATATGAAGAAGGCTGCTTACCTTATTATAAGTAAAATCTGGCCCATTCATATTCAGGAGTCATTAAAATTCATCTTTATTTCCATTAAAATCCAAAATAACATATTTACAAGAGCAAAGGATACCATTAATGAACAGTGCAATAGTGCCACCTGTCCTCCTACTCCAAAATTCCAACTTGTTTTTAAACTAGCAATTGAAAATTATGAGCTATGCCATGGAGGTAGACAACGTGGGAACCATGCCCGAACCCATTTACCACAGCAGCAATTCTTTTTGCAGAGTGTCTCTATACTTTTTTCTTTGTGCTGGTGGCTCTTGCCCTGCTAGGTACTGTTCTGTTTTTAGTTCATTCATGTTTTGCTCTGTGTTTAATGCTTGTATAAACTTCCAAATTGTTGGGTGGCTAACACCCAACAGGTTATTAAAGCTGCGATGTCAACCCTCCATTGCATTTATGGTGCGTGGTATTCTATCTTTAACAGCACTGTAGCAATTCCAGAAAGGAATAGGGAACAGCAGTCGTCTGTGGTCACGGCGACCAAAAGGTCGCCCGATCCATGTATCCTCAAAGTAATCTAAAAGAGGCGTAAACACTACTACTACTGCTGTGACTGAGCAAGACTATCCAACTGTAAAAGCAACTTCAACTGCTTTTGACAAAGCTGGATTTAAGCAGCAGCACTTGAAGAGAGTATCACAGCTGCAGCAAGTTTAATTGAGTCACGTCAAGCAACCTGAAGCAACCCAGAGTTACTATGAGGTCATACATACGGGTCCACTGGTGCCAAGGGGGTCTAATACAGATGTCCATTTCCTTATTTTTAATTATTTTTCTGTAAAGAATAGAACGTGGACAGAAGAGGAGTGTAAAAGGGGTGAGAGGAGTGCAATAGCAATTGTAAGCCGTTTCCTATGGTAGAACAATTCAGTGACAATCATCAATAAATGGAGATTATTTGTAGAGGTTGTAACCCATTCTGGCCAAAGTCTAAATTTATCCCACAGGTGTCTTCAATTTAGCGATTACTGTATTTGAGGAGGCAGTTATGGCACAAATGTGAAATGTAATATCTAGCGCTGCCCCATTTATCGCTTCAACTAGCCACCCGCTAAATTCAAAGCACTGCAAGAACTTAAAAATAATAGCAATGGTGTAACCCCCCCCCTACAAATGGGGTTCCCGAAAAGTCTTCCTTGAGCTCACTGCCAGGCTGGTGTTCTGCGTTTTAGCAGTTTAAATGTATTGCCAGAGAGTGCCTGTATAGCCTCTGTGTACTGTCTCTTTAAGAGCTGCCTGGATTGCAGTCATAATTAATCTGAGAGGGAGTTCTGTTAGAAGAAGTACTTGTTTGCTGATCATTTGTTAAAGTAGTAATAATATTGCAGTTTGTTCTAACCTGCCTTCTTTGCAGCATGGACAGTTCTGTTTGTTTCCATCATCTTGGTCCTGGACTGCTGAAATGGGTCAATCAGTACATTTGGGACTCTAAAATGGAACCTGCCTACAGGGGCTTGGTGGGGCCAAAACTTGTAGGAATTGTAGTTTTGGGCTTTTGGCACCTAAAATAACCTGAAGAAGGAGCCCTTGTTGTGACTGACAGACAGATCAGCCAACTGAACCTTTTGGATCTTGGGGAAAGTCCCACACTGCTTGCAGTTTAAGTTAGATCTGAGTTGGGAAGTGAAGAAGTAACTGCTTGAGATAGTTTGAGCAGCAATCCATAGTGGATTCACGTGGGAGAACTGTGGAAAGGCCTGAGTTTGGCCTGCATGCCTGTCTGCTGTCCCTGAGAGGGAACTTGTGCTTTTTTAGGACTGAATCCGTATTTGGAGAGCAAATTAAGCCACTGAATTGTGACCAGGCTTTAACCTGAAGAAGACTGAAGATTTGCACAAAGCGATCAGCCTGTCAGGAGTTCCAGCTACCTCAGAACTATTGGATTGTGCAGAGACTCTGTAATTGCGACCGGAGAGCCATTTGCCTGGTACAGTGGAATTTTCTTACATGTGAATGTGCTGTGTGCTTATAGTGGGTTGTGATTCGGTTCCCCACTGTGTGTCAGAACTGTATTTTGCTTGCTGGAGGCTGTATCCAGCTCCACGGATTGAATCCTTATCCATTGCCATTTGCCTGGGCCCTGCTACCCTGGCCCAGCCAGAATACCTGCTATGCAGAGAAAGTCATCGACGAGAGACCGGCCTGGGGATCAGTCCCCTGCTCAATGCCTTGAACAGGAATGATGCCTTGGTAGTTCCTGTGGGCCCTGCTTATCCGGGCACTCCAGCTCAACAGCCTGCAGTCTCGATTTCATCCTGCCTGTATCCTGTATTGGGTATCATGAGTAAACATGAGGGTAGCTCCCTGCAACAACAGCTAAATCTAAAAGTGTTGTCATCTGATTGTCTAGTTGCCTTTTCTTTCACGAACTGAAACCTCCGGCTCCGGAATACAAATAGTGTGTGTTGTGCATGTTGCTTTCTTCCATCACAGGGTCTCAACCAGCTGCAAAGTTCCTGGCTAGCCCACCATTTTCCTACCTGGGTACCCAGAGTGTGTGACTGTGTAGGGACTCTGAAATGCATGCATAACTGTCTGATTAATATAGCTTTTAAGCAAATCAACCTGATTACTCCCCTTCCTTGCTCAAGTCCCTGAATAAATTAGATTTAACTTTGTTTGCATTTAACCTGACTTGGTTCCAGTTTGTGCCAACAGCTGTATTGTACTGTTGCTGTGCTTAACCTTGTTTTACCGGGGGTCTCCAGGGTCCAGCTAGAGGAACCAGCCCTGGTGGTAAGTGCAGACAGTGTGGGTAATTGTCTGGTGAATAAGGGTTATTGTGAAAGTAATTATTATATATTGTTCAGAGCACTAGAAGGGAAAGAGGGGGTTACAGTGTCCCAGAGGACTGTGCCCAGATTAGCTTGACCACTAACAACCCTGACCTCCAGGTGGAGGCATCCATTTCATTACCCAGGCCCCTTAACCTGCTACTAGCCAAGCAGGCAGGGGTAGTAGTCCTTGGGATAGCACCACCTAGGGGTTACAACATCATAATTAGGATGATGAACAGAGTTGACAGTGATGGATAGGGGCAGCAGGGCAGCAATGATAGGTCATATAGGAGTTGAGCTCCCTCAAGTTTATCACCAGTGGTGTTCAGCCATACTTCTTTGGGATGAGGAAAATGGAGCTGAGCCATCCCTCCAACTGTCGTGGAACTTTGGAGATGGCTCCATTCAAGAACAGAGCCTCCATTTCCTTTTGAACAAGAGCACGCTCCTCTTCTAGGAAATGGAAGGTGTGTGTGATGGGGTTTTGAGGTGGAGGAAGAGAAACGAATTCGAGGAAGTAGCCTCGAATAGCAACCAGAACCCAAGGGTCCTATGTGATTTTTTTTTCCCTTGATTCTCAGCAAACCTTGCAAGTCTTTCCCCTAGCTGCAAGAGCCCTGGGACCGAGGTAAACCTAGGTAGAAGGGTGCATTCTTACCTGCAGAGTGGGAGTGGTATTGGATTTCTGGGCCCCTCTACCACCTCAGGAATGCCCTCTGTTGGGGAGGGGGTGCCAGCGAGCCAGCTTTTAGACTGGATGCACATTGAAGGAGCTCCTGCACAGCTGCTGAAATAATGTAACTTTTATTCTAAGCTGTGCTACCTCTTTTTGGTGGTGACCAGTGTCTTCCTGAGTTTGAAAGCAAGTGGGGACTCCAAACTTTTCAGGATGGGACGTCAAAAACGTCGGATTGCAGGCTCTTCCAAATCGGCTGCATCACAACCTGGGCAGAATGGCGGTGGCGGCACTCAAGCAGGAGGCCTTCAGACTCGTAACCTCAGCGACTCCATGGAACACTATTTTGGAATCTATCAATACCATGGATGCCAAAACAGAAAACACCTTTCTAAATTGGGATGTATGATGTGGCTATTAGAGATCTGCATACATCAGCCTCTGATGTCGAGGAAAAGACCTCTCAACACAAACTACCGTGGCTGCCTTAACGAAAGAAATATGGCTATTAGAAGTCACCTTGAAAACTTGAAAAAGGAGCTGAGGGCTGGCAACGTACGGGTGGTAGGCATCCCGGAGGGTGCCGAAGTCACTAATCTGCTGCTTTTTATTAAAGATTGGGTGGCTCAGCATATGGTTGTTATGGAAGATTTCAACTGGGACCTTCTGAAGAGAGCTTATCGGGTGACTCCAAGGGTGAAGCAGGCTACTCCTAATCAGCCCAGGACTGTAATTCTTAAAACAGCAGGACAAGAGGTCAGGGACTTGCTACTGTATGCTGCATGAGCCGCTTATCCATTATATATACAGGAGCAAGATGTTAAGTATTTTTTTCTGATCTGTCTTTTCAGATACAGGCCAAAACGAAGCAGTCTGATGCTGTCCAACAGCGTCTCAGAGCTTTGGGAATCGCCCGCTCTTTTCTTAATCATAATCAATTTGTGATCTTACCAAGCTGGAATATAAAGAGATTATTACTTCTGCTTCTCTACTCCTAATATTTTTAAGTATGCAAGATATAGTACCATGACATTTTTTTATAATATTATTATTATGAGTAGTAAATTTTAAATCCTGTGTCATTATAATTCCTAGATCTTTTTCTGAAGTATTTGATTCTAAATTATGACTATTTATACTGTATGACACACACACATTTTTTTCCCCTAAATGCATTACTTTACACTTTTTTGGGTTAAAAGTCATTTTATTCTCAATTGTCCATTTAACTAAATTATCAAGAGTTTCCTGTAATATACTAACTGATACCGAGGTATTGATAATACTATCAAGTTTACTGTCATCCGCGTATTTATGTAACCAAACATCTTTTGATGTTTGCATATTTGCAATCAGTAAATTAAATAGCAAGGGGCCAAGCACTGAGCCTTGTGGAACTCCACTGCTTATCTCTCCCCAATCAGAAAATTTACCTTTGATACAAACACGTTGTTTTCTATCATTAAGCCAAGAATGTATCCAATTGACAATATTAATATGAAAACCATATTTACCCAGCTCTTTAATCAATATTCCATGAGGCACAGAATTAAAGGCCTTTTCAAAATCTAAAAAAATAATGTCCACTGGGAGTACCTGATCAAGGGCTACACTCACTGGTTCAAAGAAGTTAACCAGGTTAAGTTGGCATGGTCTACCTTGGACAAAGCCATACTGAGATATATCAGTAAAATGTATCTTTTTCAGGTGGTCTAACATTTTCTCTTTTAGTATTCTCTCCATTAGTTTTCCTATACACGATGTTAGGCTAATTGGTCTATAATTACTTGTTAATTGTCTATTTCCCTTTTTATGTTGGCTTGTCATAAGAAACATCTTAATGACAATCTTGGTCTGAGAGTGCGGCTGCTCTTGGGTGAATGCAGGAGCACGCATCAGTAGGTGCATCCCTCATTCTCAATCAGCCTGCATGCCACCGCCACACCATGCATACATAATTGGCGAGCACATCAAAGCAAGGTCTGCTGCAATCGTCATACACAGCGGTCCTTTGGCGCATCTTCGCCATATTGATCATGGTCGGCAGCGGCGGGCCGCCTCATGGTTTCCGACATCGGGGTGCCCAATCTCCGCTGGCAACCCCCATGTTTGTGTGCTGACAGGGGCCCACTCCCGTCGGCATCCCCCAAAATGTGGAATGCCGAGGGCTGCCCAATCCCCTCGGCTCGCGCCCCGCTTTCTTTGCGCCCGATGGGAGCCCACTCCTCGTTAGCATCACCCCCAACTGTTGAATGCTGAGGGGTGCCCAATCCCCTCGGCTTGCGCTCCCCCTTTCTTTGTTTGCGGTAAGGTGCCCAATCCCCACCGGCATTACCCCGTGTTGTGTGTGTGCCGGCGAGGTGCCCAATCCCGTCGGCTACTGGCACCCCCTCAAAACCCCGTGGGTGGCATGCTGGGAGCCCACCCAGCGTGCCAAATGCCCTGTAATACAAAAACTGTCATGACGGTTTGTTTGTTTTCTACACCTGGAAAGCGAAACCGTCCCTCGTGGTCTACATGCCCCTCCCCACCTGCACCCACCCACAGCGCCCTGCCTCCCCTCCCTCACCCCATACTTACCTCCGGACTCCAGCACAACGATCTTCTGTGGACCGGGAACACGTCTGCACTCTTCAAAGCTGACCGCGAACTGAGGAAATGCCGGTAATCTGTATAATGCAATGAATAGGGTTTTTTCAACTTTGTTGCATATCTCAGGCATTTCTTGGAATTTTGGCACCAAATTTTCAACATGGGGTTTTGGGGCCCCTCCTCATGAATTTTGTCATAGTCATGGCGTTAATCGGCCTCGGAAGGTGATTTCGCAGTCACTGCACGAAATCACCTTTCAGGACCCATTAATGAAATGATAGTGCCAGTGTTCATGAGGTGGCCTCTCAAAAAGCCTATGTTCCAAATTTGGTGGAAAAAATCCAAGAAATGCCTGTTTTAGCGTGCATTGCGCGGTTGCTACACATTTCGTGGCAACGTCGCGCATTCGCAATATTTTAACGCCGTATTTTCAGCATTGGCATTTTTCTGCACCTCCTTGTGAACAATACAGCTGTCATTGCCCACATCCTGCCCGAAATGTGTCTCCACTCTTCCGGCGCACAATTGCGTAGTCGCTGTGGAAAATCAGTGTTTGGGCCAGATTATGAAAATGACAGTGACACAGTTCATGAGCAGAGCTCCTAGAATGCCTATGTTGAAAATTTGAAGCTGGTACTCCATAAAATGACTGTGTTACGAGCGTGCGTTGGCAGATTGCACGTATGCTCATACCGTCATGCATTTGTGATATTTTCACCATTGCCATTTTTACACACCTCTTGATGAACAGTACAGCTGTCACTTCACATATCCTGCCCAAAATGTGTTTCCGCACTTCCGGCACAGAATAGCGTGGTCGCTGTCGAGAAATCACTTCTTGGGACACTTTGAGAAATGACAGTGACACTATACATGAGCAGGGTGCTAAAATGCCTATGTTGAAAATTTGGTGCGGCGCCCACAAACTGCCAGTGCTGCAAGTGTGCCTTGCATATTTCCCATGCACCCTTACCAACTCCGCCTTTAAATGTGTTTGTATGCCACATTTTCAGCACTGCCATTTAATCCACATCCTTATGAACTGTGCAGCTGTCATTTTTCACATCCTGCCCAGCATGTTTTCCCGCACTGCACTACCAAACACCCACAGGGACACCCTAATGCCTCTCACTCTCTGTAGGGTGGGGGTGGGTTGGCATCAGTTCAATACTTGACTGCCACGCCTATACTTCATCTCTCTAACTTCTGCACTGCCAATGGCAGTAAGACAACATTCGACATTGACAAATGCTTGTTATGTATAGGAACCACATTAGCTAAAGTCCAATCTCTTAAGGCATAGCCTTTATTAAGAGATACATTAAACAAGAGGGTAAATAAGTCTACCAGTTCAAAAGTTAATTCCTTAATAAATTTAGTTGGAATTCTGTCTGGGCCTGCTGATGAATTAGCCTTGATGGAATCTATTGCCTTTTTAACTTCTTCGGTACTAATAACTAAGACATTATCCTTCTCACTATGAATATCTAAATGTATAATATCTTTACTCTTAAAAGTACTTAGAAAATATTCATTAAATTCTCGAGCCATTTCAGATTCTTTAACAGTCATTTGATTTTCTTTAATTAAGGGGCCAATTGTTGGTTGATTACCTTTCAGTGATCCAACATAATTATAACATTTATTTTTATTATCCGTGGTATCAGTTGCTAATTTCAGTTTGACATTTTTCTTAGCACTTCTAATCATTTTTTTACAATGGTTTATTTTTGTAAATTTTTGCTTTTTCTCGTTTGTCGGATTTATTTCTTATATCTTATATACCCATACTTTTTTTTTTTCACTAATCGTTTTATATTTCCATTTAACCATGGAAGAACTCTATTTTTATTATTTGTATATTTTATAGCTTCAGGCACCCGGGGCTCAATACAGTATTCAAATGTGTTTTTGATAACTGTCCATATCTGTTCGCTATTTTTATTTAATAACTCTGATTTCCAATTCCAATTTTTTAGGTTTTGTTTAATTGTTACATCATTTACTCTGTAAACATTTTTGATCTTGGTAACACCACAGTTTGTATGAGAGAAATGTTTGATACTCCAGAGAACCATGTTTTGATCACTGTCTCCCAATGGTTCGATTACTTTGGTAATTCCCCAATGTTAGTAATGTTTGTAAGAATTAAATCAAGAATATTTTTATTTTCTTGTTGGTTCAATGACTAGTTGATCTAAGTTATGTAGGAGGGTTGGGTCAATAAATATTTTCTCTGATTTTGTTTTTCCAGTAAGTGATGGCCAACAAATATTTGGAAAATTGAAGTCTCCTATTAAAATAAGATTTTTGTATCCTTCCAGATGTTCTATAGTTTGTAAGAATGCATCATTTATGTTATTTTCCAAATTTGGTGATCTATAGCATAATCCCAATTGTTGGTGTTTTAACTGTATTTATCTGCACTAGGATTATTTCAAGGTCATTATTATTTATTGAAATGTGCTTACTATTCAACCTATCTTTTATAAATAATGCTACTCCACGTCCTTTAGAATTGTGTCTATTTTTATTATATATAGTATAACCTGGGATATTTATACCCCCAGGTATAGTCATTAATCCAGGTTTCAGTTATGCCACATATGTCAATATTATCCCTATGTAGAACGCATTTTAGTTCATTTAATTTATTGTTCAGACTTCTGGCATTAACCAATAATAAATTTAAACTATTACTGTTGTTTATGAAACCATTATTTTTGGACTATTATGTTTTGCGTGAGTGAATGTATCTGTATTAGTACCTGCAATAGATCCTATATGAGGTAACTTTTGCCCACCCACCCCTACATCAAGTTTAAATTTCTCTCGATATAATGTTTACCTAGCATTTAATTTCCAAATTCATTTAAATGGAGTCCATCCTTACAGATAAAATTAAGATTTCCTATGAATTCCTCCCAACGGGTAATACAATGTATGTCTTGTTTATGACAACAAGTATGGAGCCAATTATTTATTGACCTTATTTTATCATTTATATAGTTAGATGCCCTGGGAACTGGGAGAATTTCAGAGAAGGCAGTTTAACAATCAAGATCTATTAGGAAATTATATAATCACACAATTTCTTTTTTTATGGTTTGGACATCTTGTTTAAAAACATTGTTTATACCAGCATGAATCATAACCAGAGTTTTTTTTCCTGATGATTTTAGTATGTTCCTTATCATTTTCATAATATCTAAGATTTTTGCACCTCTGAAACTAGAGACAGTTTGGTTTGCTTTATCCAGATTAGATATGTCTCTATCTAGGTTTTTAATAATGGAGTCGCCCAGTAAAAATATTTGTCTTGTGTCACGAGACTGGCTAATATTTGTATCCATAATGCTTTCAACCTGTACTTCCTCACTTACAGGTAAATCTAATAGTATTTCAGTATTCCTCCCTGGCAATTTAGTTGTAATAAGTTCATGATCTGGTAGAACTGTGGTTCCGAGATCCTTACTAGCTATTGTAAAATCTTGTTCATGCAAATTTATTAAAGGGTCAAAACTATTCTGTAGAGTCAACTCGAATTGGGCAGTTTTTGTTCCTTTTTTGGACACTTTGCTCCTTTGCAGCATAAACCACATATCTTCATCGGGAGATGGATCCTCCTTGACTCTAGCACGTTTCCTGTATGGTGTATGATTTATTTTGGTGCTACCTAAACTATCTGGATGTATCCTAGTACCCTCCTCATGGATTATAGTTTCATTTTCATCACAGTTTCTGGTGTTAGTAACTATGCTTTGTGTACAGGATTTTTTTAATTAAGGTGATAGTATCCATATAGCTTTTCTCTAAGGTAACTAGTCTCTCATTGAATAGTGTGATTTCATATTTCATTTCTTCATTTTGGATACATTTATTACATTTTGGAATTTGTACTAATTCCATAATAGGTAAGGTGCTATACAGTACATATTATACATAAGGGAGCTTTTTTGCCTCATGGTCCAACTCTTCCCAAGACTCCTGCTAGGGCATTTTATGGTGGCTTCCTCTGTATGCCATGAGCATGGGAGGGATCTATTTAAGTCTGACTCAATGTCAACCCCCCTCCATGTCAAAGGAGTCTGAATCCCTGAACAGAGCAGAGTGGGAAAAGACCCTGTGGAGGAGATTCAGGAGATGTCAAGGGTCAGGCCTGCACGTGTGCAGACTTTTTGAAGTCCTTCCTGTCCCTTGGTACAATAATGGCCTGTGCCTACCTCTGCTAGACAGATATACACAGACAGCCCTGAATATGTGGCAAAACAGACCAGACTGAACAATGACAGGTATACTAACCATGGCTGTGAGCTTTACCACCAGCTCCCTAGTGTACCAGGTCAGTGGCACAGGGGATATATCACTGCATGGTGTAATGCATGCCAAAGCACAGTACACACACATACAGGGCAGCATGTCTGCCACAACAGTAGACTGCAAAGATCCTGATACACTGCAGAATCAGTGGTGGAACAATGCCCCAAGAGTGGGTGAGTGTCCCCAACAACAACTACTGCATAAGTGCTTCCCCCATAGGCATGCATTCAGCCTGGCAAGG
This sequence comes from Neoceratodus forsteri, assembly GCA_016271365.2. Classification (NCBI taxonomy): domain Eukaryota; kingdom Metazoa; phylum Chordata; order Ceratodontiformes; family Ceratodontidae; genus Neoceratodus; species Neoceratodus forsteri. The sequence goes on along the minus strand of JADMNL010000039.1, from coordinate 17,894,572 downwards.
CATACATGGACATCTGTCCCCAACCACTGAAATATGCAGCATAGTGTAGACATGCAACCCAGAAGGAAAAATACACAATGCAGGATATTTACATGGATACGTGTCCGCGGACCATCCCTCAGTGGGCTGGCCTGGCATCTCCTCTCACCACCACCGGTCCTGGTGGCCCTGCTCCTGCTCCATGGCCCTGGTGTCTGTGGAGGAGGAGGAGGACAAAGGAAACAGAAACATAGAATTTGATGGCAGATAAGGACCACTTGGCCTATCCAGTCTGCCCATTTCTCCCTACCTACACTATTACATCAGACTGCACCTGAGCTACAGCTCTTTCTCCTTCCCCCTTTCCTTTCCGTTATGATTCCTTTGTGCTTATCCCATGTATTCTTGAACCCCACCACTGTTTTTTCCCCCACCACCTCTGCTGGAAGGCTGTTCCACAAATCCACCATTCTTTCTGTGAAGAAGTACTTCCTCAAATCTCTCCTGAATCTAACCCCCTCCAGCTTCATAGTATGACCCCTTGTTCTTGATCACCTTTTCTTCTGAAAAATACTCTCCTCCTGTACCTTAAATTTAAAAGTCTCTATCACATCGCTCCTCTCCCTCCTCTGTTCCAGGGTGTACATATCGAGGTCCTTTAGTCTCCCCTTATAGGGCTTTCGATGCAGATCCTGCACCGTTTTAGTTGCCCTCCTCTGGACCGCCTCCACTCTGTCTATTTCCTTCCAGAGATGTGGTCTCCAGAACTGGACACAAAACTCTAGGTGGGGGTCTTACCAGCGATCTATAGAGAGGCAACACCACCTTCCTCTTTCTGCTGGTGATACTCCTTCCTATGCACCTCAGCATCCCACTTGCCCTGCCTACTGCCTTGTCACATTGCCTGGCCACATTTAGGTCATCCAATATGATTACCCCCTGGTCTCTTTCTCTGCTTGGTGCTCATCAATACCACTCCACCCATTTTGTACTCCACCTCTGGGTTTCCATGCCCTAAGTGCATTATTTTGCATTTTTTCACATTGAAACCCAGCTGGTGTAGCCTTGACCACTCCTCTAGTTTTTATGCTCAGTAGCAGGCAGCAGAACACATGGCACAGTACCATAAATGCTAAACAGTACACCCACCATATATGTATACTGTCATCCAGCAGCCACATGTGCACAGTGGGGATGGACAGGACTGTACAGGGCCACGTCTTACCACTGTGCACAGCCATGTTACTCCACACAGATAGGTGTGCCATGGCCTAGGCGAAGCCAGAAAGCTATATCTCGCTGTTGTAGCTGTGGTCTAGTACTGTGTATGCAAGCCCGTGCAGTGCCATAGAAACATAGAAGTCGACGGCAGATAAGGACAGCAAGGCCCATCCAGTCTGCCCATTTCTTTTTCTACCTTATGAATGTGCCATAGGCCCTTGCTCTGTCCATGGCCTATCTATTCATACTCATCTGTATTGCTCCGTTATGCCTATCCCATGCCTGTTTGAAGCCCCGCACTGTATTCATAACCCCCATTTCCTGAGGTAGGCTGTTTCATGCATCCACCACCCTTTCTATGAAAAATAACTTCCTCACATTACCCCTTAATTGGCCTTTCTCTGATCTCATGCTGTGTCCTCTTGTCCTGCTATTTTTCTTATAGTGAAACATGTTGGACTCTTTCACCTTGTTGATGCCCTTAAGGTGTTTGAATGTTTCAAACATATCACCTCTCTCTCTCCTTTGCTCTAGGGTGTACATTTTGAGCTCCATTAAATCTGTCCTCATATGTTTTCTGATGCAGTCCCTGCACCATTTTGGTTGCCCTTCTCTGGACTGCCTCAATTTCGTTAATGTCCTTGTGAAGGTGTGGCCTCCAGTACTGCATGCAATACTCCAGATGGGGCCTAACTAGTGTCTTGTAAAGAGGGATTATTACCTTCCTCTTCCGACTTGTGATACCCCTACTAATACACTCCAACATCCCTCTAGTCTTATCTACTGCTTTAGAGGTCTGCTTGGATGATTTCAGGTCATCGGTGATGATGATGCCCAAGTCTCTTTCTTCCCTTGTGACTGCCAGCAACTCCCCTTCCAGCCTATAGGTGGCTTCAGGGTTTCTCTTCCTTATGTGCATGATCTTGCACTTCTTTGTGTTAAACCCCAGTTGCCACTCTTCTGACTATTTTGCTAGTTTAGCCAGATCTCTTCTCATTCTGCCCACACCATCTGGATCATTTACTCTGTTGCAGATCTTGGTGTCATCTTCAAACAGACAAACCTTACCGTCCAGTTCATCTGCAATGTCACTGATGAAGATATTGAAGAGGACTGGCCCAGGACTGATCCCTGAGGTACCCCACTTGTGACTTGCATCTCTTCTGACTGTATACCGTTTACCACCACTCTCTGTTTTCTGCCCATCAACAAGTTTGCCACCTAGTTGTCCAACGTCTGACCCACCCCAAGCCTACCCAGCTTATTAATCAATCTTCTGTGTGGAACAGTATCGAAAGCTTTGCTGAAGTCAAGGTAGGCAACATTAACTGCTCCCCTTGGTCCACCACTCTGGTTACCCAGTCAAAGAAATCTATGAGATTAGTTTGACAGGACCTTCCTTTTGTAAACCTATGCTGTCTTGGATCCTGTGCTCCTATGGATTTCAGGTGTTGCACTAACCTTTCCTTAAGGAGTGTCTCCATAATCTTGCCCACTACCGAGGTAAGACTGATTGGTCTGTAGTTCCATGCCTCCTCCCTGCTACCACTCTTGTGGAGCGGGATCACATAAGCCCTTCTCCAGTCTTCTGGGACCTCTCCTGTGCTTGGAGATTCGCTGAACAGTTCTGATAATGGCTCTGCTAGTTCCACCCTTAGCTCCTTTAGTACCCTGGGATGTATGCGATCAGTTCCCATTGCCTTGTCCACCCTCAGCTTATTGAGCTCTTGTAGGACCCTTTCCATATCCAGCCGTCCTCACCTTCACTGCTCAACATACTCATGTGTGTCAGCTACAGGCCATGTACATCTGATAGTATGCGGTAGGATGCATGTAGCCCCAGGTCTCATACAAGAGGGTCCAGGAAGCATACCTGAGTAACAGTAGAGGAGGACATTGTACTGTAGGTGTAGCCCAACACAATGGCCTGGCCAAGAGTGGCACACTTTGTGTAATATAGAAACAGAGAAACTTAGGCAATGACGGCAGAAAAAGACCAGAGATCTAGCCAGCCTGCCTGCCCAAGTTCCCTATAATCCTTGGAGCCTACTGTTCCTCCAGGGTACTAACCCTCCCCATCCTCTCTCTCTCTCTCTTCTCCTCCTTGGTCCTGTTGCCCCTTGTAACTGCCATTCCCTTCATTATGTCCCAGCCCTGCTTGAATCCTCTAACTGGTTTTGCACCTTCCAGTTCAGCAGACAGACTGTTTCAAGGTTCCACCACCCTTTCTGTAAAATAGTATTTCCTCACATCTCTGCTGAACCTACCTCCTGTTAATTTCCATTCTTGTCCATGTGACTATGAATTGGTATTCAGGCTAAATAGTTCCCCGCAGTTCACTTTGTTAATTTCTTTAAGGAACTTGAAGGTCTCTATCATATCTCCCCTTTCCCCTCCTAGTCTCCAGTGAGTACATATTTAGTGTCTTGAGGTTCTCCTCATAGGATCTGCCCTGCTGGCCCTGAATCATTTTTGTTACTCTGTGCTGCACTGTCTCCAGCCTGTCCTTATCCTTTCTGAGGTGAGGACTCCAGAACTGGGAGAAGTACTCTAGGTGAGGCCTCACCAGGGATCTGTAGAGGGGAAGTATTGCCTCCTTTCTTCTGTTATCAGTACCCCTACTGATTCATCCCAGCATCCTGTTAGCCTTGCTATAGGCCTTGTTGCACTAACTCGATTGTTTAAATTAGTTGCTAATGATAACTCCCAGATCCTGTTCCTCAGCTGTAGTGCTAAGTCTCTCTCCTCACATCCAGTACTCAGTCTTGGGGTTCTTTTTCTCTAGGTGTATTACCTTGCACTTTCTAGCATTGACTTTTAACTGCCAGACTTTTGACCACCCCTCTAGCTTTTGTAGGTCTCTCTGCATTTCCCTTATTCCCTCATCACTATCCACACTCCTATACAGTTTTGTGTCAACTGCAAATAGATACAGCGTGCCCTGGATTCCTTCTCTAATGTCACTAATGAACATGTTGAAGAAGACCGGACTCAGGATCGATCCCCTGTGGAGCCCCACTCATAACCTCCTTCTCCTCTGATTTAACTCCATTGACCAACATCCTCTGCTGCCTCCCCTCTAGCCAGTTACCCACCCAGTTCACAACTGGTTTAGCTTTACCCAGGTTTCCATCTTCTTGAGCAGACATTTGTAATATAATAGCACACCATGCATTACATAGCAAATGTGTAACAGCACCCATGCTGCATAACACGGACAGTGTACACGGAACAGACGGTGGCCTCTGCAAAGTGCTGATGGGTACACCTGCTGTCATAGCCACGTGTAGACCACATGTCACATGACTTATTCATCCACCCTGACACCACAACTGTGTCACTGTGTTAGCACACCCCCTCGCTGCCATGGCAGGTGCATGCCTCAGAGGTCCACAGGGGGTCCTGTCATGTATAGGGCACCGGGGGACATCCACTGGGACAGTGATCCCATACACTTGCACTGGTAAGATTGGGCTGTACAGTGCAGCAGGTCCCATAGGGCAGAGGGGACACAACAGGGACACACAGGTGCCATGCACATTCCCTCAGGGACAGTAACTGAGAGGCATATTAGCATGGAAACAGTACAGCTCACAGGACACTACCCAAACCTTACATACAGCCCTCTGTACTCACTTGACCTTGACACAGTGCCACAGTCCACCATTGCCCACAGCTGTTGCAGGCAGTGTGGCTCCCTCCATATTAGATCATTATAGTGAGGATTGCTGGTGCACCTGGGCCTGTCAGCCTCAGCCTCCTCACCTAGTAGCTGGTTCTCCCTGGCCAATACCAGGTCAACCAAGTTGGCCAGCTCTGTTGCGAACCACCTTGTATCCCTCTGCATAGCAGCCCTGCTCCTTCTCTCAGCCATTGTTTCAGTGTCTATTATCCCAGCCCTCACTCCAAGATGGTAACAGGATCCTGGCTGTATGGGTGATTTCTGTTTGCACAAAATGTTTCAGTGTTAGCACAGTGCAAACATTGATTATCTCAGCACTATGTGTGTTTCTAGTGGGGGTGTGTATGTTTTTTGTACCTCCCTTTATTGCATGGCCATATTTGTAATCCTTACTATGTATATCAGCTTAATTCTGACAGTACTGAATTCGCTTGTTTCATTGTACCATTCCGTATTTGTTTATTTCTACCCCGGGTTAACCCTGAAAAAGGGCATGTAATTGTCTCAGTGGACTTACCCGGTTACCAAAACTCAAATAAATAAATGAAATAAATAGTGTGTGTGTGTGTGTGTGTGTGTGTGTGTGTGTGTGTGTGTGTGTGAGTGTGTGTTCCATATGTGGCAGACATGGGGTGGCATGTGCACATGGTGTGCATGTGCAGACCAATGCTGTACATATGCAGTACCATATGTGAAGAGACACAACCTGACCTGGATTCCTTCTCTAATGTCACTAATGACATTATGCATAATGATGTTGCTTATGACCTACTGATGTCATGTCATGTCTGCACCACATATTCATGTAGCACTAGTGTACTATCAGTGCTAGTGCTAGCTCTAGTGCAAATACAGTAGCACTTGGGACTCACCAGCAGTATTCAAACATTGTATGCAACTGAGCTAATTTCACATTCTGAGGGCAAAATTCACATTTGCATGTCATTAATGTCATGTAGTCTTTCTTTTGCATGCCTGCTTGCACCTGGAGCATATCAAAGGAGCAAAGGGCACCACTCAGATTCCAGAGAGGAACTTCAGGTGGCTAGAGGTAAGTGTATTGTGGAATGGCCTACAGTAGGGACATGGGTGATCATAGCACTGTGTTTCTGCAGTATAAAGCTAAACCCGTTGTTGTATCTGCAGTGATAGGCAGGCTGCTGGCTGTGTGTTGGAGCTGGACATGTAGGAACACATACTGGTCCTTGCAAGGGGGCACCACAGCCTGCATGCCACTGCACCTTTACTCTGTGCTCAGCTGTGTGTATACAATGCTCAGTGCTGTCTGTCCTCTCTGTTTCAAACAGGAAGCATGATGGATGATGCCTGGCACCAGAGAAAAAGAATGTTTTCCCATGAGGAGGTTTTGGCCCTGGCCCAGGCCTATGTCCAGCATGAGGGCCTGGTTGGCTGATGGAGGGAGAACAAGGCCAAAATCAGCCAGGCCTGGGAGAACATAACTGAGTCCATCAGTGCTGTCAGAGGAATAGGCCAGAGTAAGGGTGAGGTGAAGAAGAGAGCCGGAGTCCTCAAAAGAAGAACAAAGGAGTGATGGCCAAGGCAAGGGCAAACCGCCAGGCCACAGGTAGTGGGCCTAGTACTGCGGTGCCTCTAGCCCCTGATGAAGAATTGATGGCTGCAACAGTACATCATACACAGGTGATTGGCTTCCCAGGAAGCAGCTATGACAGACAAGTTGGAGTGACACAACTGTGTGGGTGATCATGTGTCAGCCCCATTGAGATTATGTGTGCACATGCAACAGTGGCTTTGTGCTTTGCATGCCTGTGGTGGGGAGGTCATGGTGAAGTGGTCCATGGCTGGACAAGCAAAGTATGCAGGCACAGGATGTATTGCACAGATCTGTGTTCTGCACACACATCCTACTGTAGCCCTATGCATGCATCCTGTATGTGCCTTGGTACACTATGCACGTGGGTCATCACTGCTGTATGCCCTGGCTGTAATGGTTTATCTGAGTACAGTGTTTGACCAGCACACCGGGATACCTTGACATTGCCATGGTTGCACTCTTGGGTTCCTGGTCACCGGGTTCTACCCTTTACAGCTCCTTACATTTCCCATTATATGTGTAATGAAACAGAGTATTTGTAGCAATGCAGGTATATTTAGGAGGCATGCACAGAGCTAGTGTATCAACATTTACATGGCATATTCACATGTGTGTGTCACCATGTGCCCTCCCCTATTGACTTTACCTGTTGGCCACTTTATCAACATTGTAAATGGGCTATCAGAACCCCGTCCATACCCTAACTGTTGGACGTGTTGCACAATGAGTGTAGTCTGTATGGTGCTACTATTTCTGCTGGTGGTGTGACAGTCTGTTGTGTAGTTACCTATCTTGCTGCATGTGTTTTGTCTCCTGTGTGATCACTGGTAATGGTGTGTGTGTGGTGTGTACAGGACTGAGGGGGTGTGGCCATTGCAGAACATGGGCGGCATGGGTAGCAAGACACAGTGCACTAGGCATGCATGCTGCCACGGATGGAACACAGGTATGTAATTAAGCCACAGTATTGCTCTCTTCTTTTCTCTCATCAACCCTGTCCTTGGTGGAGGACACTGTCACCAAAGATGGCCCGTGCCCATCCTGCCATCTGCTGTCCCTGTGGCCACCCATGCTGGGGCAATGAGAGACCAGGACAACGAAGAGGAGGAAGATGACACATATATTTAGGCGTAGACTACAGAGGGGTCTAGCTAGGACCAGGAGGGGTTGCCAGCCCCTGCCAGCTCACCCTCCTTGGCATATCCATCACTGTGATACCACTGCCCTTGGCACAGCCACAGTTGTGCCACCACAGGACACCCCCTACATGGCATGGCCCATGCCCTGCCTCACGAGATCCTGCCACTTGCATGTCCAATGCCCTGCCTCCCCATGCCCAGGACACAGCTTGGCCCCCCAGGCCGATTCCACCAGCCCAGCCACCACTGTGCTGGTGCAACCAATAGACCAGTGCACAGCACTACCCACAGTGAACAACTTGGCAACACAATAGCCCAGGGTGCAGCCTGAACCTGTCCCCAGGACACAATGCATCGACAGCAGGGGGTGGCCAACAGGCATCTGCTGCAGTCAGCTGGAGGCACAGGAAGGCATGCAGGCAGAACTAGCATGCATACGGTGCATGCTGCAGGTCAACAAGCAGTGTGCAGAGGCTCACCATGTGGAGCAGATAGCAGCCTTTGGTGAACTGCGGCAGTCCATGGGTACTGGCTTCAGGACACTGGGGAAATCCTTTGTGGATGGCATGGGAGGGCTGTCTGCCACTGTGCTGGAGGTCACAGCCCTGGTCTCTGGCACCTCAGGTGTTGGCACAGCACTGGTTGTTCCATGGGGGGTAGTGTCCCCAACGGCATACATCTCAGCGTACCGCCACCCCCCCCAGTGCTGGTATCAGGATGCCCAGCACACTGTGGATACCCAGGATGCCCAGAACACCATGCACTGCTGTCCATGGCTTGCTCTTCGGCGGGGTCAATACAGTCCAGTGGCCATGGCCATGGTCAGATGACACTGTCCCCCCATTCATCCCCAATGTGTGGACGATGACCCGCCTACTACCCACATGAGTACATCATCCTTCTTTCTTTAGACAGTATGGGATGCACATAGGGTGCACATTGTCCCATCAGCCCTATACATAGACATAGAAACATAGACTTTGACAGCAGATAAGGACCGCTTGGCCCACCTAGTCTACCCATTTCCCTACCTAGAGGATAAGCTGCAGATCCTATTTAACCAACAGCCTATTTCTGCCTACCCCCCACAAAAATTGCCTTATATCTGTCCCATGCATTCTTGAATTCTCCCACAGTTTTAGACCCCACAACCTCCTCAGGAAGGCTGTTCCATGCGTCCACCACCCTCTCTGTGAAAAAATACTTCCTTATAGGCCTGCATCCCTCCAGGTGGACCCCCACTCTCCAATGAAGCCAAATCCCTGAACTCTGCACCAGTTTTTCAGCCACTGATTGAATCCCATGGTGTGGAGCACCCTAGCCTCACCCGTGCCATAGACAGGCAGCACCTCTGAGAAGGTTACCGTGTGTGCTATTTGTCGAAGGCCCCTCCCCATCTCCACAAACGCTTCTTGCACTGCTCTGATCCCTTTCTTAGCCAGGTCATTTGTCCCTAGGTGGACAATGACATCCAGCTCCCTTCCCTGTACAGCTGCTCCAGCAATCCTGAGGATTTGCTCCTTGTCCCTCCAAGCCATGGCGCCAGGCAGGCACCTTACCTCCCTCTCCCCTTCCTCCCCCAGTTCTACCTTCCTAACAATGGAGTCCCCCACCAGGAGTTGTTTCCTTCCCCTGTGGGGTCTCATGCCACCCCCCTGTGGGTCTCCTTTGTGGAGGTTCCTGGCATCCTCTTTGATCTCCACTGTGGGTGCCTCCATAGAGGAACCACACTTTTCCAGAATGGCATAGAAATTGTGGAGAGGTACAACTGGAGGGATGAGCCTCTGTTCCACCACCCTCACCCTCCCTGAGCCCACTGTGGTCCAACCACTCCTCCTTCTTGGCAACCTCTGAGGCAACGGCTGTGACCCTGGTGGTCCCTGGGTGGGAGAGGAGGTCCCACAAATCCTGGCCAACTCAGTCTGGAGATGAGCAACCTTCTCCCTCAGCCCAGAGAGGTGTCTGCAGATGAGACAACACTGCATCCTCCAAAACATCTCTCGGAAGACTGCTGCTCCACAGCCACTGCACTGCACCACTCCCATCATGTCTTTTTTCTGGTCCCCTAACTGTTATTTGGAATACTTACACTTTCCTCTGTTTGTTTATTTCTTTTTTTTTTTCTCCCTACTTACTTACTTACTGCCTCTGCACCCTTTTATCTCCTGATCTTCCTGTTCTGAGACAAGAAGTTCCTATATTTCTCAGTTGTCTCCTTACTTGCTCAGAGTCAGACCTCCAGCAGCCGGGGATGGAGAGCTACTCTTGCCCTTCTAGGATGGTGAGTCTTTGGTGGCTCTGTGATCACTCACTTCCTGCTCCCAAACAGGACGTTCCTGTTGTCAGTTAAATCATGTGCTATGAAAGTAGAACTGGTTTAGGTGGGGGGTGGAGGAGAGGGAAGGAGGGCAATATAGTCCCAGTAGAGAAGTTTTAGTTATACCAGTAGCTCCTTCCTCCTGGAGTTCTGTCTGTCCTCTGGCAGAAGCTATCTAGGGCAGTATTTATATCTGGTCTTAACCTGGCTCCTTCTAGCTAAGCCACTCCACCTACTTTGCAAATCTTTCTACACTTAGTTAATTTCACAGATAACAATTCCCTTCTGACACCTGTGACAAGCACCTAGATAAGTACACAGATAACACAGATAACAGATAATAATTTACTTCAACTACCTCTGACAAACACACCAACTCCTTTTTTTTTGTTTGTTTTTTTACCCTTAATTGAAGGTACCAGTACAAGAGATCTAGTTCTTAGTCCCAGTAGAGAAGTTTTAGTTATACCAGTAGCTCCTTCCTCCTGGAGTTCTGTCTGTCCTCCATTAGCCACCCCATGCCCTCATCTCACAGTACCAATTTTCACCATTCCCCTGCTGTAATAGCATGCTTTCTTTAATCCCCCTTTAACCCACCTGAAGGGATGGCACATTTTCTTTCACCCCCTTTTGAACCCCCCCTGCTATGATATGGCATATTTTCTGTAATCCCTCTTTACTCCCACCAGCATGGCATGTTTATTTATTTAGCTTTTGTTTACCGGGTAAGTACACTAGACAAGTATTATGCCTATTTTCAGGAACGACCTGGGAGAGTACAACATGAGGAACAACAGTCAAGGAGACATGGCAAAGAGAGTACAGTTTTTTGTCACAGTAAACAGACATGTGGGAAATACATCATTTGACGCTAGGGGAAAAATACAGTAGTAAGCACATTTCAGATTATACACTCTAGACTAGCTAGTTCAACTGACAGATATTTGTTTTCTTTCATTCCTCTTTGACCCCCCCCCGCCAGGATGGCATGTTTTCTTTCATCCCCCTTTACCCTCACCTGATGGGATGGCTTGTTGTTGTATTTCATCATCCTTTATCCTCACTGCTGAGATTACATGTTTTCTTTAATCCCCCTTTCCCCCTTCCCCTCCATACTGGGATGACATGTTTTCTTTCATCCCCCTTTAATCCCACCATGCTGGGATGACATGTTGTTTCTTTCATCCCCCTTAACCCCTCCTGCCTGGATGGCTTTTTTGTTTTATTTCTTCATGACTATTATTGTTACTATGTAGTCATTACAGTTTTTGACAGTCTTCTGTGTGGTCTCTGCTTACCATCTGGGTCTGAGGAGGTCTGTGATGAGGTGGGATTTATACTCCCATGACCTCCTGGTCATCATGTGGTCATGCCTGTTAAGCTGCTCCTGCATCCCCTGGTCCTCTGTCTTGGCATCTGCTGCAGGGTGCTCCTCTGGGGCCGGCAGGCTTATCCCACGGTTGAGTGCCATGTAGTATACATCAAGCAAGAAATATTTATTTAAAAGTTTGGTAACTAGGAAAGGCACAGTGAGCCAAAACCCATTTCCAGATGTGACCCGGGGGAAGGGGAGGGGGAAGGAGAGTAGTGGGGCAGGCAGGCAGTGGAAACAATGTGAAGTGCAATGACAGCAGTTACAAGTGCAAACTCAACAAAGAAAGGCTCAACATTTCAGATATAAAACAGAGACTGTACACAGGTTTTTTCCACAACAATACAAGGGTAGGTGGCAGAGGAACTGGAAAAACTGAGATTAGGGCAAGGTGAGTCTTCCCGCAAGACAGAGTAGGGGAAGAAGTGAGAGGCACCACAAGAGAAAAATAGGGGTATAAGCAGAGAAAGTGAGACTATGGAGACAGAGGAGGGAGAGAAGAGAGGGGTAGTTGGGGGGAGTGAGAAGAGCATGTAGGGGGAGTGATGAACCTTTGTAGGTGCTTTAGGGATAGTCGGGATGGGGTTTGGCGAAAAAGAGGGCGGAGCTGGTTCCAAAGGGAGGGGAGCCAGTATGAGAAAGTAGCTTAACCAGAGCGTGAGAGGGGATGGGGCCCTAGTGAAGGAGCAGGGGTCTCTGTTGCATAGGAGGTAAGAAGAGGGGATAGAGGGAGAGAGATAAATGTGGAGGGAGCCAAACCAGTATTTACCAATGAAGGCTGAGCAGTGGGACCGGCGATGCAAGGGTAGGGGGCAATGGAAAAGGAGGAGTAGAGGGAACAATCATGGGTATGGGGAGGAGAGTTGGAGCAAAATGACAAAAGGCACTGCAGAGGGTATCCAGTCTGGCAGGGGAGGTGGGAGGGGTGGCGCTATATATCATGTATGCATAGCTGAAAATAGGAAGGATCATTTTGGCAAGCAGGTCCCTGTGGACATTTGTGAAGAGGCAGTCCTTGTTACAGTAAAGGATGCCTTGCTTGGGACAAAGCATGGAGTGTATGGCTCTGACGTAGGTAGTATGCATGAAGTAGGCGAAACCTGGAAGGGCGGCACCTGGAATCGTGACAGGAAAAGGGCAAAACCGAAATGGTGACAAAAGTTTCACCCCTTCAACAAGGTGTTACGATCTTGGAGTTTGTTATATTAGTAAGGGCAGTGCGGGGGGGGGGGACAGCCCCTCACAAGAAAAAAATAATCGCCATTTCGGGTTTTCCCAACTGGTTTCGTGATTCCGGGTTTGCTCTTATAATTTCGCCTTTATCACATAAAACCATGTGGGCTGAGAAATCCAATTTGGTATCAAGTCTCACACCAAGGTATTTGTATATAGGGACAACCTCCAGTTGGGTGCCATCAAGGGTGGAGAAGTATGGAGAGGGCAAGAGACCTGTTAGTTTTTGGCTGATACCAAAAGTCATGGACAGTCTTTTTGGTGTTAACTGTGAGCTGGTTGGCATGGATCTAGCATAACACATTGTGAAAATCACCCTGGAGTGAGGATACAACAGCAGACATGGAGGAGCCAGGTGCATAGATGACTGTGTCACCAGCATACATATGTGTATCAGAGGAGACACAGGTGGAAAATAATATGGTGCCCAGGATGGAGCTCTAGGGAACTCCTGCTAGGATTGGGGGGGGGTAGTATGCCACCCACCAGAACAGACTAGTGACAGTCCATGCAGTATGAGAGGAACCTCTCAACTGAAGCAGTATAGAGTCCAGCTAAGGCCAGCCTGTACAGAATGAGAGGGTGGAATACCAAGTCAAACACCTTTGCAAGGTCAATAAAGATGGCTGCGGTGACGTGTCCCTGATCCATCTCAGTTAGGATGGAGTCAGTAACATGTAGAAGGGAAGAGATGGTGGAGTTTTTTTTCTTCCTGAAGCCACACTGAAATGGAGAGAGGATAGACAAGGAGTCTAGAAAGTCAACTAGTCTAGAGTTGACTAGTGATTCTTGTAAGTTAGCAAGGGGAGGAGAGAGAGAGAGATCGTTCAATAGTCTCCAGGGGAAAACGGATTACCCCTCTTGTGAAAAGGAGTACTGGGCAGTTTTCCGGGCAAGTGGGACAGCACAGAGGGAAAAGGGTAGGTTTAGGAGGTGAGTGAGCAGGTGAATGATATCAGGAGCAGCTATATGGAGAAGTTTAGGGTCAAAGTTGTCAGGGCTGTATTTTGAAGGGTTAAGAGACTTGAGGGCAAGGAAAACTTCCTGAGGGGAGACAGGAGGGAAGCAAAGCCTTCAGATGAAGTAGATAAGAGGAGGGTGATCATTTGAGGACAGGCAGGGTAGCGCACAAGTCGTGAAGAATTTGTTAAAGAGGGAAGTGACATCAAGGTGGTCTGAGACCAGGAAACCATCGGCTTGTGGGGGGGGGCAGGTTGGGGTGGAGGGTTGAAGAGGGATTGTATCACTTTCCAGAAATTGGAGGGAGAATTTAGGTAGACTGTAGATTGGTTTTGAAGTAGAGGGCCTTGGCTGCCCGAATTGCCTTGGTGCAGGAGTCCCTAAGGGACCTGTAATGCTGGCGGTCAGATTCAGAGTTGGGGGGGTGCCTTGAAATGAACCCATGCAAGGTCCTGAGATTTGCACAGCTCAGTGAGGTCGGATGTGATCCAGGGGTGGTGGGATCATTTCACCCTGGTTTTTCTAAGGGAGGCAAGGGATACAGCATAGGAATATGGCACAGGCGTGTATTGTAGGGCACCACCGGAATGGTCAAGGCACCTGAACTGCTCCTTGAGCATGCCAAAGGACTGTTTGATGATGTGTGTAGCAATGTGTGTTGCATTGTACCTGTCCTCTGCAACAGATGCAGGTCATAGGAGAGGTCTGAGGAGCCATGCATGGGGGATATGCACTTTCCCCTGTGTTGGTAAAGGACATGGGTTAGTAAAACTATCTGCAACATGGGGGGGGGTGAAGCCTTTGGGTATACTCACTGATTAGGTGCCCACTATGGATGTCCCCACCTTCAACCCTCTGGTATAGGGTGGAATTGTGCCAGATGAAGGCATCGTGGGCACTGTGGGGGAACCGTGCTAGGACAGTGATGATGTGCCCTGCTGCATCGCACACCACCTGGCAGTTGATGGAATGGCACCCCTTCTTACTCACATAGGCCTAGGGTCCATCATCAGTGGGTGCCCAGATGGCAACATGGGTGCTGTCAGTGGCACCAAGAATGACTGGTAGGTGTGCAATACAATAGAATTGCTGCATGTTGCCCAACAGGCACAAGGTGGCAGAGTGTAGATACTGGTGGTGTCCCCCCCTGGTGCTTGGAAGGTTCTGGTGGCAGGGAAGCACAGTGCTGCTGTCTGTTTTAGCTCTATGGACATGGCTGCGCTGGGTGTCTGCTGGAGCTGGGCATGCAGTAGCTCACCCAGCTGCATAATCATGAGCCTGTTAATCCAGTACCAGCCCATGATTTGTTCCTCATGGAGGACTTCAAATGTGAGTTGTGGCTGGTACTGTCTTTTTGCAGCATAGTGCCCCCAGGGCCTGCGCCAGGACCTGGGGGGCACTGGCCTCTTCCTCATCCTGCATGACCTGCTGCATCAGATACATGATGTGAGCTGTTTTGTTGTCAGTTGGATGTAAGTGTGTTCTGCAGTGCCTCTTCCCATCTCTGGGGTTTGCCCCAGGTTTAGACCTGCTTTTCATGTCATTATTTGCACAACGCTATGCTGATGTGCTGTTCCATTAATGCAGCACTAAAGCTTTGAATATCACACTACACATGATATGCATGTCACCACCCCCCTGTATGGGCACTGCATATACTAACTTTGTGCTTGCTCGCTAGCAGCAATGACATATGCAGAGCTATCCACTGACTATGGGAAATGGGCATTAAATGGGCACAGCGCTAGTGCTAATGATTAGCGGTGGGTGCAATCCTTTTGAGCAGTACCCCTCTCAAATTCCTCTAGACTCATGCATTCACAAAGTGAGAGCACTAAACTCTAAAAATCTGAAGATTATTGATCAAATCTTGTACATTAAAATGAACAAAAAAAAAATAAGTGAAAGAGACTACTGGGTTGATCACTGAGAGACCCCCTTCCATGTTTGGTCTGCACATATGATTCTTTTTGATAGGATTTAACCCAGTCCACTATAACAGTTGGAAGAACAGGCTGTAGAGGGGGGACATAGCTAATGTACAGAAAAATAGGCAATATGCAAGTTTTACACATATATTATGTTTTTTTCTACACAGGCCATTGTTTTCATCTGTACTTTTTGTTCTACTGTCACCTATTTTTCCAGCCAATGATCTAGGGCCCTATTTCCTTAAAAACATAAAAAATGCCAGTGAAAAAGACCATTGGTCCATCCAGTCTGCCCTGTTTTAATCTAGGCTACCCTGGGACCTGTTGTCTAGTCAGGCTTATTACCCTTACATCCCCCCTTGCCCTCTGCTTTACTGTTTCCTCCTGTGTAACCACCCTCAGGAGCCTCACATCAGTTGCCACCAGCCCTCCAGTTGCCACCAGCCTTCTTGCTTTTTTACTGCTCCAGATCTCACTGCTTGGGACTGTTGGGTCGTGTTACTGACCAATTGGGTAGCTGCTCTGGACTGTTTGCCTTCCCACTAAACCACTTGGAGCCTCCACCAATCTGGTGGCTCTCAAATCTTCTCAGAGCATCAGTCAGGTGTGTTGTTGGAAAAGCCTGCCATGTTTAAAGGGCTGCCCCATTACTGTTTCAGTGGATCACCGCTTCTGGGACCTCTGCACCTCACTGCTTCATGACGACTGCTTCTGATCGAAGTTGCCCACCCTCCTGTGGCTTGGAGAACATGCTGCCAACCTCTGCCATCAGGAGCCACACACTGATTGCCGCCAGCCCTCCTGCCTTTTCACCACTCTGAGTCTCACTGCCTGGAACTGCTGGCTCCTGAAATTGACCAAATGGGTCACTCTTCTGGATTGTTTGCTACTCAATCAAACCACTTGGAGCCTCCAACAATCATCTGGCTCCCTGGTATGTTCAGAGCACCAGTCAGGGGTCTTGTGGGAAGAGCTGGGTCTGTTTAAAGAGCCGGCTCCCCAACATGGGTCTGCATGTGTGGGTTCAGCTTGAGTGGGACTGCAGGAGTCGAGATCCTGCCAGAGTCAACCAGAACAGTCGGGACTAGGGCAGGTTGTGTTGTTGTATGTAAGTACTTTGTCACCACTCTTAGAAAGAGCTGCCTCACTGCTGTTCAAGAAGTTGGGTAGAGGGTGAGAAAGTTGTATTGCTTTATATAATATCTTTAATACCGAGTATATCATAGCCACACACACTTGTTCATTGTTTTTGTAGAGAGCTTGCAAGGCTTGCTTTTTTATTTTTTTAACAGTCTCGCACAGTGTGAATCGAGCTAACGCGTACACTCGTTCATGAATGAGTGTGGAAAAATATTGCTGCTGTGTAAATTGCATTGCCCATTCGTAAGTAGTTTTTTGAACTGCCCAAACTGATGCCCATTTCAAACCGAGCTCTATAACTCTGGGAATTTACTGTTTGAAAGTGCAAGCCAAGAATCGGAGCATGCGCAGCAGTTCGGATGCTACGGCAGATGCCCAGATTCTCGGCTTGCATTTTGAAACAGTAAATTCCAACACTTACGGCGCTCAGTTGGAAACAGGCTTCAGTTTATGCAGTTCAGAAAACTAGTCATGGGCAATGCATTTTACTCAACAGCAACATTTTTTTCACACTCGTTCATGAGTGAGTGTACCCCTTACATTGGTACTGACATCATTGAGTATGGTGGGAGGCATGAAAGAGGTGCTGCCGTAGTTTCGGTTGGGGAGACAATGAGTGTACATTGTTTTCCCATACTACAGAAAATGGATTGTGCTAGACAGTGAGACACCTCAGCGCAAAATAATAATTTCTTAGTTGTGTGTTACAGTGTTTGGTGATTGCTGTACCATTGGGGCTTAAAGAAGAGTCAATGTTACAAAATAGCATTTTTTCCAGCAGTTGGGGGGGGGAAGGGTCAGAGGGATACTGTTGTTGAAGCTACTGATAGCATGGCTGTTTGGCATCTCTTCCATGGGTAATGTCAAAATTTACCACAGCTGGGAGGTGCCAGTTAGCCAATCAGATTTGCGGATCCTTAACCCCCATTGTATAATTTAAAATTACCCTACCTGATTATAACATTACTAAACCAGGTAGGGTGAAATATATGTGTGGTGAGACTGGAGGTGGTGCTTGTATGTGGTGGGACAGGAGGCAGTCCTACATATGATGGGATTGGAGACAGGGCTTGCATGTGGTGGGATTGGAGGCAGGTTTCCCATGTGTGGTGGTGTGGGATTCTATGTGGATTTGGGGGGACTGGGGTAAGGCTTGCATGCTGACTAGGAGGCAACATTGGGTGATCTGACATGTGCAATGACAGGTTCACAGGCAATGTACTTCTGGTGGTAATGGGATTCAAGCCCGTGATTATGGGGTATTTTGGTTCATAGCTCAGTGCTCCACTCTCCACGCTATATTGCAGACCTTAGGAGACAGTAATGTTTTTTTTTGCAGTAATTATTGGAGCCTACGTTATAAACAATACAGAAAGTAAAAATGGGAAGAGCACAGTTAAACCATGATTATAGTGATGCATAATTCATGGATATACTTGATAAAACAGCAAATACATTCCCTCACCTAGAATCAGTGTGCCACCTGAGGAGCTTGGTCAGTGGGCTGTTCTAGTCTTTAAGAGCATGTAGTTCAGTACTACTTATATAAAGAATAAAAAAGTTATAAGGGGAAGGGGCTGGTGGCTGTGAAAAGCATGAGTATAACCAGAGCATAATATCTGAGTATTGCTGATTTCTTTTTTGAACAGAATTCTTAGTAGCCTGGGTTCAAATCCCATCTAATGCATTGATTTTTGTCTCTTCTGTTTCGCTGGGTTCCACTAAAGATGCTAGTAGAATGCAGCGGAGTAGTAGGTCTGGGGTTGGGACCTTGTTTGGTATCCCCAAGGTGAGAACCTACATCATATGGAATACGAAATGGGCCCATGAATTTGGGAATGCTCAGGGGCAAGAAGCTGTTGGTTTTCCACCCAGGATTACTTTAAAGGCAATGCTATGCTGTATGCTGTTGCAGCTTTCTCTCATAAAAGACTACCTTCTCTACTGTTTTTACTATTCAAACTCCTTGCCACCAAGGATTATCACCCAAGTGAAAGAAGAATCAAACTATATTTTATACTAGCAAATGTCTGCTCTGAATGAAACAGTTTTTTTTTTTAAGTACAACAGCAAATATATGTTCCTAGTTGGAATCAAACCACTGACAGTTTGCTTGTAAGGCCAAGAAACTAGGCAAGGGCTACCCTATGGGTAGCTGGGTCAGATGTTAATGGTGTTGCCTATTTTGGCAGATGCAGTAGTTGGGGTAAGGTACTACCCTACCCGACGTAACAGTGTGATTCTCTGGTTAGGTAGTCTGAGGCAGTTAACAGGTACAGTAATTCGCAGGGGACGTGGCTTGTGCTGGCATGATGGTGCTACCCTACCCGACGTAACAGTGTGATTCTCTGGTTAGGTAGTCTGAGGCAGTTAACAGGCACAGTAATTCGCAGGGGACGTGGCTTATGCTGGCATGATGGTGGTCAGGGATTAGCTAAGCTCTCCAAGCATCACTCTTGAAATCGCATCTATCCAAGGACATACCACTAGTTACTGAAGTAACTCAACATTAAAAGCTTCCACTACCAACGAGCAAACCGGAAAACTGGCAAGCCAAACAAAGCTTTGAGGCACTGGAAGGGCAGAAAGAACAACACCCAGGCCCAGAGACTAGCAATTGGCAACAGGCCCACATAGCCATGGAGGAGGAGTGTGGCATGGCGGGGCTGGAGTGCTCTCTGGCCAGGGTCCCTGACACACTCGCACAGATGCAGACGGAGATGTGAGCAGGGTTTACTAACCTTACAGCTCAAATGGTCCATAAGCTCTCCGAAACCTCCAACACTCACACTACCCAAATTATGGAACTCCAACAGGGAGTGAGTGATTTGGAGGACCTTGCCGGGCAAGTCGACGATTAGGAGAACAGGCCTTGCCACTGTAATCTACATATTGTTAGGCTGCCTGAGGGTATAGAGGGAAGAAATCTTGCCAGTGGCCTGCAGAGCTGCTTGGTGGAACACTTGAAACTGCCGCATGAAGCTAGTACCTATGAAATTGAACGCGCGCACTGAGCTGGGCCACCACCCAAACCAGGAGATTGACCAAGACACTGCCTCATCAAGTATCTGAGGTTCACAGACAAGGAGATCATGTTAAATGTGGCCAGAAAAATGGGGCTGTGATGGTGAACAACTCCAGAGTGACCATGTACCAGGACAACAGCCGAGATTTACAGAATAAAAGGCAGAAGTTTAACAATGTGAAATCCAAACTGCACTTTATGGGCTGGTCATTTGCTTTCTATACCCCGCCAAGCTCTGGGTGGATTATCCTGGACAAAACCCAAGGTTCTTCATGAACTATCTAGAAGCCAAAAAATGGGTCCTGGAGATGGCAAAGCAGGTGGAAGGGGGCTCACCCCACTGGACCAGCCCGACTGCTACTACGATCAGATGAGTATCCCTTACCAATTCTAAAATCTTGCTCTCTTTTTGTTGGCTGGCTAGATTCTGACCTCTGGTACCTGAGAAAATGATCTTACAGGGTCTGGGAGACCTACCCGATTCATTCTTCATTATTTTAAACTACTCGCCATGCACATGATAAGTGCTTCTGTTACCGAAACCAAATGGCCCTTCCTTTGCAATGTGCCATGCTGCATGGCCCAGACTGGGACCTATGCAGTTGTGGGAAGCACAGCAACTGGGGATTAAAGTTCTACCCGACAGGGCCATGTCCATTACAGTGGTGTTAACTCAAAGCGAGCACAGCTAGTAGAGTAACCCTATTCCGTACTGTCACCCAGAGCAGACATCTAGGACTGTTGTACTGTGGAACCTGATCGGAGCTCTGGGGGTCGAATCCCACTGCACCCTCCTCCCAGGTTGGTGCCTTGCTCTGGATGCAAATGCAGATGATGTGTGGCCCAACCATGTCAAGGGACATGGGTAACAAGGGACTGCAGACCACATAACTCTGGAACATTTTGGACTGAATTTTTTCATTTATTGTGGTCATGTATGCTGTGGGGCATGGGTACTTGGGAGAGGGGTTAAAATTGCAGAGGAGTAAGGGAACCTGAGTGACATAATGAGAGTGCAAGTGTTAAGATGGTACCCCAACCTCAAACTGTACTTAATTAATTAATGCTACTGCCCCTGGGCGCTGTCCCAGATTAGGGGGGGAGGCTACGTGATGCTGAACATCTCGGCCATATATGTGACATCTCCATTTGGGGGTGAGTGGTTGGGCCTTTCCTGATCTTACATGTGCTCCTGCTATACTCTAGGCCTCCACCGGGGCCGTAAGAAGTACTGGAAGGCCACACTTACGCAGTTCTGGGACAGCATGTACATAGGTTCTCTATCCATACTTGTACATCTTGCTATATTACGTTATAAGGCTAAGGTGCTTTGTGTTATTTTATGTTTCATGCAGGGTCACGGTTACCTTGTCAGATACCAGTCCAGATGGAAACTTTCGAAGGTAACTCGCTGATTAGTACCATCGAGCTGGAGGAATGTGATCCCTGAATGTGGCTAACAGAGGGCAGGTGGTGGGTGGTAACTCGGATTCTAAGTGCCTTTTTGATGCATAGAATATTCAGGCTTATACATCACACAGCGTACCCCAAATGGTTTGGTATCTTCACCTGTGGAGCAAGGGGAAGCCAAATTTAAGGTTACTATTACCTCATCTGTTGGGGAGGGGGAGTTACCCCCTTCGATGTTTTATGTATGCTGCGTCTGTGGATAGAGGGTACAGATGCCCTAGTTATATCAATAGTGATGCTTATTCACACAAACTAATCACCATCAGTTTGCAGGGGAAACTGACTGGGTGATCTGAGGCCCAGTCATAAGGGAGGGTGGAGGGGAGTTGACACTTGAAGGTGCCCTGTTGGCAGCAGTTATTATATTGTTCCAGGTTATAAATCATGGGGGTGGGAAGGGGGTGATCAGTGTTGTGGGAAAAGTTAAATGTTTCAAAAGGAATAGTAATGACTGTGTCAGATCATTTCAGAATAAGTATGAATGTATGCTACACTGGAGATCCATAAAATGTGTACCTCAGTTGCCTGACCTTAGAACAGAAAATGGATAATCCAGTTAATACTGTGACGTGGAATGTCAATGGGTTAAAGTCAGTGATTAAGTATAAGAAACTGCTGTCTGAGATGAGGAAGACCAGAGCACAGCTAGTACTCTTACAGGAGACGCACATGTCCTGTGTGGAAGCTATAAAAACAGAGGGGAGCCTCGGTGGCATCATGCTTCTCATCCAAAGCCAGAGGAATGGTAATTTGGTTGCCCCAAGGCACTAGAGCGCAGGTACACCGGGAAGTGTGGGACTTTGGAGGGGGGGGGTATGTCCTGGCAAGCCTATCTGTGGAGGGAGTTGGGGCTGTATCGGTGGGTTCCGTGTACACTCTGAATGTGGAGGACCTGGGGTTCTTCAGAGGCTTGCCCTGGACATGGACTCCCTCCTGGGCCCATGGATTCTTGGGGGGGACTATAACTCTGTCCAGGACACGGTGCTGGATAGGTCCAACCCTACCCCTTAGCAGATCTCGAGGAATGCTAAGGCCCTGAGGGAGGTGGAGGGGGCCTTTCACTTGGTGGATGTGTGGTGACACCAGCACCCGACTAGCCATGACTACAGCTTCTTTTCCCATGCACATGACTCCTATGCAAGGCTGGATTGGTTGCTGGTCAGCTCCACTCTTCTTATGGGGTTGGGGGATATGAGATACTCCACAATACTGTTTTCAGATCATGCATACTTGTTGGCCTCAATCTCCTGGGAGGAGCCGCACCTGCAAACAGACCCTGGCACCTGGACTTCCTGTTGATACGTGACAGGGATTTTATTCAGTATGTCAGGGACCATACAGGAATTCCTACAACATAATAAAAAATTGGAGACTAAACACGGGACTAGATGGGAGTCTCTAGAGGCCTTTATTAGGGGGCAGGCTATTGCTTACTCAAGCCACAAGAAAAATATATCAATGCAGGAATACGAAAGTCTAAAATAGAAGCTGCACATAAGGAGTAGCCATCCCCACCTTTAAATAGAGTAGTCTAGAGACTAAAGTGGGAATTCAACCTTCTGAGCACTACGATGATCGAGCGCTCAATTCTCCTCTCTCATGCAGGGGCCTACTTCGATGGAGATGGGGTGGGGGGGGATACCTAGTGTGGCACCTGAAAAAAAGGGAGGGAGAAGAATCCATTAGCCAAATCCAGACACGCTCAGGCTCTGTGACCCCCCCCACTCACTAGGCAAATTGGAAAAGAATTTAGTCACTTTTACCAGGTGCTGTATACAGTACATCTGAAGCCTCCCCAACAGCTCAACAGTTTGAGCATTTCAATAGTAAAGCCCCATTGTCTAAGCTACCCGTGGAGGAGTCACACTGAATCTAGAGACCCCCCCCGACTGTGGAGGAGGTCAAAAGGGCCATGAAGGCGCTAAAAAGGGGCAAGGCTTCTGGGCCCGATGGACTACCTATCGATTTTCTCAAAACCTTTATCCCTCTACTTGGGGGAACCACTACATGATGTACTCACTGAGAGTTTAGAGGCGGGAGTGCTTCCCCCCTCCACATGGTCAGCTATGATAACTGTCCTGCCAAAGCAGGGGAAAGACCCCAAAGCTTGCTCATCATATCGCCCCATTTCCTTATTGACGACAGATTACAAAACTTAGTAAAAGCAGTGGCCTCTCGCCTTGAACCCCTTCTGCGAGTATTGATACACACAGACCAAACAGGTTTCATCAAGGAGAGGCAGGGCAAGCACAACATTAGAAGAACAGTTAATGTGATTCATAAATGGATAAAGAGAGCACATGCTCACGGGGCAGCTGTTTTGGCACTGGATGCTGAAAAGGCCTTCGCCGTGTGGAGTGGGGCTACATATTCGAGACACTTAAGAGGCTGGGGATAGGCCCAGGCTTACTGGGCTGGGTGCAGACCATGTATACATCTCTTACTGCACAGCTGGTCATTAATGGACAGCTGACACAGCTGTTCATGTTGAGTAGAGGCACGAGGCAGGGCTGCCCCCTTGCTGTGCTCCTATACGTACTCTCCCTGGAGCCATTGGCGGCGGCAATTAGAACTAATGAAGGCATTCAGATTTTCCACGGGGGGGGGGAGGGGGCAGAGAGCACAAAGTAGCGTTGTATGCTGATGACCTGCTCCTGTACCTTTAGGATCCGGTACGAGATCTACCACTGGTGCACTCCCTACTGCAGGAATAAGTCACACTATCCAGCCACAAGGTCAATTGGACCAAAAGTGAGCACCTCCCCACTGGGCAGAGACACAGGCCTCTACTATCTCAGGACCTGGGTGGCCTGGTCATGGTCAATACATTGAAATATTTGGGCATCAGTCTGACTGCCAGGGCGAGATCACTCTATGCAATAAATTATGAAGATGGTACACAAGTTGGCCGAGGAAAGTGAGAGATGGCAGATCCTGCCTTTATCGCTTATGGGCAGAGTGAATACAATTAAAATGATGGTCCTGCCATGGTGCTTATACCTTTGTCAATCCCTTCCAATAATGGTCCCCCTACTGCATTTTAAGCAGCTCAGCTGTATATTGCAGAGGTTTATGTGCAGAGGGAGGGAGGGCTGCCCGCATCAAACGGAACATACTGCAGCTTACCCCCTCTAAGGGGTGCCTGGGTCTTTCCAACTTCCAGCACTACTACTGGGCCGCACAGTTGGTCTTCCTCCCTGGAGGAACACAAGCAGATTGGCCGGCATGGTTGGAGATGGAGGAGGAGGAGGAGGAGTTACAGGGACCTCTGCACACACAATTCCTCTCGGGATCCTTGAATCTCAGTAGCCCACCAAAAGTACAGAATCCATGCACCCAAACAACTATCAAGGTGTGGACAGCTGCACATAGGAAAGTGGGTCACGATCAGGTTCAATCACCCTACACTGTCTTAATCTTACTGACTTTATCTGACTTTACGGAGGCAGTATAGTGCAGTGGTTTAAGGCTCTGCGTTGCAAACCTGGAGACCTGGGTTTGAATCCCACAGCCCCCACTTACATACTTTGTGACCCTGAGCAAGTCACTTAACTTCTTTGTGCGCCCAGGTGGCACCTATAAACAAGCTGTCAGCTTAGTGGGTCTCTCCTGGTAAAAAAATATATAAAAAATCACTGTGGTCCATACTAGAGGGACCTATACTGTACAGATGCATCAGTGGCTGTTGCAGTGGAGATGCTTGGGCCTTAACTACCCACTTCAGTTATACGTAGGGGGTAGAATACAAGAGTTCACAGAGCTGAGGTGGAACTGGCACCTGGACCTGGGGGACTTTTCCATATACCTAACTCTGAGGCAATGTCTCGGGGAGATCCTAGATCAAGTACATGGCTGGGCAGCACCTTCACCATTTGAGGAAGAGCTGTACAGACCCCAATCATGCTCAAAACCACTCACCACCTACTACCAAGCACTCCAGAGGATGGTTGAGTACCCTACCAGTGGCATAATAGCTATATGGGAACAAGACCTGAACATAAGACTTTATAAATCAACTTGTAAATTAGCTGTCGAACAGCTGAACTTCTACTCCACGAGCAATAAACTTAGGTGCGCTTAAATTTCCTGTATAGAACCTACCTGACCTCAAAAAGGCTGCAATCCATGAATCCGGGCCAATGCCCCAAGTGTATGCAGGGTAGGGCTAATTTCCTACACATGGCTCTGACATGCCCAAAGGTAGCCCCTTTCTGGCATGAGATCCACAGAATAATATCTGGGGTACTAAGCTGCAGAATCTCCAAGTCTCCACTAGAACTGCTGTTGGGAGCAGATCCCAGCTTGGAACAGGGCAAAACTCCGGACACACTATGGTCCTTAGCACTGGTGAATGCCAACAAGACAGTTGCCCAAATTGTGGCTCTTGGTAAATGCCCCCTCAGTGCAACAATGGGTCAATAATATGAAGCTATGTCTAACCTTTGAGAAAACACAACACTCCGCAAATGGAAACAGAGAAAAGTTTGATAACATGTGGTCTCCATTGCTGAGTGCAATTGCTGGGGTTTCTGTTCCCCTTTGAGTACCCGGCACGTCTAGCCATCGGAGGCTGGGGGGGGGGATCAGAGGTGTGGGCTGTAATCAAACATGACTATATATGACCATCACCTGGTAAGGAGGTGACAATAGGTACCCATGCTGGACCCATGATGGAAACCTCAGACATCACCATGTGCTTGAGAGGTGAGGGTAAAACCAGATACTGGAGTATATCAAGATGGATCCTACACATAACTGTAGCATGTTTTTACTGATGAGGTAAAACAAAGTGAAACTAAATGAATGAACTGTATATGTACTATGGATATCTATTCCTTTGATTGCTGTTGTTGTTTACATGTTATTAGCAGTAAAAACATTTTACAAAAAAGAAAAACAGTAGGTAATTAGTCGTGTTCCTCATCTCTCCCTCAGCTGGTAAAGAGTTAACAGTTTTTAGTCGGAAAACCCTAAATACTACAATGCTTGGTATTCACTGTTTGGAGGGAGCTCATTGTGACCCGCAAATAACAGTGGGTTCTGAAAGGAAACATAGAAACACAGAAAGTGAAGACAGATATGAACCGCAAGGACCACCTAGTCTGCCCCTTAACCCACTGTAACACCTCAGACCCTACCTGATCTCTGGCTTTATCTCACCTTCTTATCCACCAGGGTTCCCTTATGCTTATCCCATGCATTTTTGAATGCCTTTACTGTTTATTACTGGGAGTGTTTGCAGGGGGAGCTCAGTGTTCCAGGTTTGAAGACTGAGCTCCCTGCAAACAGTAAACACCAACCATCGCAACATTTATTTAGTCTGCCTTTTGTGACTGAAAACTATTAACACCTTGCCAGCTGGAGCAGGGATGAGGAACACTATCAATCCTTATTGTTAAACTTAGATTTATTACCATTTAAACATATAACAATGTATCAGCAGCAAACATATACATCATGGGTCGGATATTCAGACTGCGCCAGGCAGTGGCGCAAGCCTGGGCACAGCGCAACTATGATGCACTGGGGCCAGGTCCAGGTGATATTCGACGGAGATGCACCATGGTGCAGCACCGTTGAATATGACAGGGCCAGCGCACATATTGCACATGGCGCAGTGGCACTGCGTGGGCACACGGCACAATTAGGAAGCACGGGGATGCACCAGCGCGAATGCAGTTTCTCTAGGCGCATCACCCATGATATTCAGCAGGGGGCATGCAAATGAAGCCATGATATATGCAAGGTGCAAATGGGGCCATTAGCATCTCATTATGGCCACATTTGCATGAGTTGCGCCTGGCGCCCTGCACAGCATGACGTGTGCTGTGGGGATCCCGGGGCACCCCCCACCCCGTATCTGCCATCGCGCAGCAGAAGTGTAAAATGACATCCCTGGTGGTCTAGTGGCCGCTCCCCTCAGTCTCCGATTCCCCAGTGAATATAACATATGAGATATGACCATCCCTGGTGGTCTAGTGGGCCCTCCTCCCACCAAGTCCCTGTTGCCCCATAACATATAATGATGCCTGTCCCTGGTGGACTAGTGGACCCCCCCACCCATTGGGACTGTCTAGTACAGTATGCCCTGCAAGCCCATACTGTATCTGTCATTTGGTGGGCGGATCGCGGGCAGGATGCAGCTGCCCGCCGATGACGGGGAGTGGGGTGGGCAAGAGGTCCTGTGGGTGGGTGGGGTGGGGGTGCCACTGGATCACCAGGGAATGTCTTGGCTGACAGCAACTCAATCTTCTTTCATTCCCCATGCTTTGTTACAGAGGCAGAAGTAAGTCAGTTTTACAAAAAAACATACTGACAAGGCATATGGATTTTGGCATAATGCATTACTACAGGGAGTCTTGGTGAAGAGGGACCACAGTATGTACACCTAGTAATGTAGTTTTCCCTTGCAAAACTGCTGCAACTTCACTGTACTGCAGTATGAGTCACTCCTCTCTCATACAGTGATGTCAGCAGTACAGCCCTGGGTCCACAGCAACACAGGCTTGCTATAGAAGCTCTGGTACACACTACAGTTTTTAGCAGCTCAGAATGAAAAAAACTAACTGCAGAGGACAGTAATGAAATACAATTCTAGAATCAGTGCAGGAAGGGGTAATTTATGCACTAAAGTCAAAAGGACTGGGAATGGTGCAAATACAGGTTATTCCAAAACAGGTCAGTAGACAACTGCTAGATGTGTCAAGTCAGGTAGTTTAAACAGTGAAAACACAGGTAATCTTCACAGCCCTTTGGGCTAACAACGCCTCAGACGGGGGTCTACATGCCTTCACGTCGAGAAGAGCCTGCTGCCACACTCCCTGACCCCTTGCTAGCGGGCAACCTCACAGCCCTTTGGGCTAACAGCACCTCAGATGGGGTCTACACACCTCCACGGCAGGAGGGGCCTGCTGCCTCACTCCTCAAGCCCTTGCTAGCAGGTACGGCCTGGGCAGCGTTCCGGGAACTCAAGGCTGCATGGCTGTCTCTGTAAATTTTCTACGGACAATTGCCTTTATCTTGGGACAGCTCCTACTGGCTGTCCATGGAACACGAGCTCCGTGTTTGGTTTCTCATCCTGCCAGGCATTTCCAAATTCCTCCTGACTGGACTATGTTGCTACCATCAGCCAGCTTATTTAACCTTTTTTCCCCCAATCCGGTATTGCCTCTGAAATCTGGTCTGTTTTAATATTCAGTGCTGAATTTCTTCAGTTTAAAGTTGTTGTTTTTACTGACTTTTCTATTAGTGGGTTATATCTTTTAGCCACTAGAGGGCCCAGTTATAAGCACACTTACCCAATACAATACAATACAGTCCTGCTGACTGTCACATCATGTTGTCCCTCCATGCACTGCAGTTTCTGCTTCTCCTACTCTCATCCCTCTTTCCACTTTTCTTCCTCCCTGGAGCTTGCTTCCCCTCTCCCCCCCTCAGCATCCTACTTGGCATGAGAGGGGTGCTGCACTTCTGAGGTGCCATCTTTCGGATGAGATGTTAAACCGAGGTCCCATCTACCTGGATTGGTGGTAGTTCAGGTGGAAGTTAAAGATCCCATGGCACTTATCGAAAAGAATAGGGGAATTTCCCCGGTGTCCTGGCCAAATTTCCCTCATTCACTGAAAATACCACCAACAGCTTAATCTGATTCAAGGTCAGTTGGCATTCATCTGTATTCCCTTCCCCCGGGCCGTGCCTGAAAATAGGCAGGATTTGTCTAGTGCACTTACCCAGTCAACAAAAACTAAATAAATAAATAAAAAAAATTGCCTATCATCACTCAGGTACTCTCCATCATGAGCTTGCCCCCCCGGGTGCTCCCCTCTGCAAATGGATGGCAGTCCCCACCTACCACTGTACACAGGCCCTGGACACTCTCATTACTCTCTCACATGCCATCACTCTGGGATCATTGCCACCAACCTAATGTAAATTCCTGCAAAAAACAGGCATGTAGACTCACGCTTAGGGACTTAACGCTGGTGCACCTTGAAGCTTGTGCTCCTCCTCCTGCTGCTGTCAAGAAACATCCATCCTAACCCTGGCCCAATCACTTCCAGCTCTATCTACCAGGAAAACCCTCAGGAGCACTCTCCATAGCATCTCTCAACATCTGTAGCCTACTCCCCAAGTTGGATGCCCTACAAATCTTTACCAATCAGTACAGCCCAGATATCCTGGCAGTTGTAGAAACCTGGCTTACACCCAGAATCCTCGACCTGGCTATCGCTCTTCCAGGCTACAGTGTTTTCAGGCTGGACCGGAAGTCCAAAAGAGGTGGTGGATGTGCCATTTACCTTAAGGATTTGCTACTGGGACACCCCATCACTACCCCCCCTCCCAGCCACTGCTGCTCAGATTCTTCCTATCAGAATCTTATTAGGTGCCCATAACAAATCCCTCACAGTTGCGTCAGTGTATATCCCCCCGAAAGAACAAGGCAATGGCCTTAATGCTGTCTTGGAATTCACCAGGTCCCAACCTCCTGACTCTGAAATGATGCTGCTTGGAGACTTTAATATAAACTGGCTCATGTCTGATGCAGGGGTCCATAAGAATGCCATCTCATCGGCCAGTCTCACCCAGATGGTCATCTCTCTGACCAGGAAAAACTACAAATCTGACACCAGCACCCTCCTGGATTGGATTCTTACCAGCCACCCAACTCATATCACAAATACCTCAGTCATCCCTGACTCGCTTAGCGACCATTCCCCTGTCTTTGTGATTATAAGTGATTTCCTGCTGCATGTTTGTGGTTTCATTTTTTTTCCAGAAATTTCCCTGCCACTGATGGAAGTCTGATTGGCCAATAGTTGCTAGCTTCCTTCCCACTGCTGCTGTTATGTAAAGGGACCACATCAGCTCTTCTCCTGTCCTCCAGAATCATACCTGTTTCCAGTGAGCTGTTAAACAAGGCAGTCAGTGGGGCAGCCAGCACCTCCCAGAGTTCCTTGAGGACATATTTCAAGGGCATCACTGTGGTTCTTGCACATGCTTTGTACAGGTGGCAAGCAAAGTGGCTTTTTCCAAGGTGTTACAGTACCTGTGTATGGTTGGGGAGAGGCAAGGGTACTCCAAACCAGGGCATTTAATGACCTGTTGAAGGCATGGTTTATGGAAGAGGGCTCTGGCTACATTAGGAACTGGGGGTCTCTCTGGGGGAATATGGGCCTCTGTAAGGGAGATGGCCTGCATCCTTCCAGGAAGGGGACCACAGTCCTTGGTGGGAGGTTTGCATGCTACTTGTGTAACTGCCAGGCTCCCCTGGGTTACAAGGGACCCTGTTAGTTTTAGTGTTTTTTTAGTTTTAAAAGTGCTAGGCAGATAGGTTCAGCTCTGGAAGTCCCTTAGTAGCACCTGTCAGACATCTTGGCAGAGGCTCCAAGGAGAAAGAACTCTCACAGAAGCATGAGCCACTCTGGAATTCTGCTGCGTTAGTCAATCAGAGTCAGTTGCCTTCTGCCTGAAGGCAGAGGAGGAGTATGGATCTGGCTCTGGGAAGCTCAGGGGAGGTTGCTTCTCTTCCCTGGCCCTGCCAGCCCCGATGTCAGCCAAATGTGAGTGGCATCAGGTAGTGGCAAGAGCTCATCAGCATTTGGTGCCCTTATGGAGGGTGAAGACTCCTGACTGAGGTGGATGTCTTCAATCATGAGTAATATAGGAAGGTGTTTCCTGTTTTGTGAGGAAGTTTAGGTAAAGTGATGTCCAATTGGGAAACTGTGGAGTTGCCCTTGAGCCCAGGGAACTAGTGCTTTTTTCAGACATTGAGGGAGGTCTGGCCAGATACAAGCAGTACATCCCCAGTATGGATCTGAGCAAGCTTGGTAAAAAGATGCCCCACTTTGGCCAGGAACAAACCCCATGCACCCTATCTGGCATAGGAGGTGCAAGTTTTATGAAGTTTGCATAAACTCCACTGTAGCTGGTCCCCTGCAGTTTGAAATGTGAAGATCCAGTGGGAGTGACATCCATCAGTTTGTAATCTAGTAATTGGGGGAGCTGGGAGTGTTCACCACAGGGATGGGAAATTCCAAAATAGTTTGAGTCCTTTGCCTAGAAGAGGGATGGCCTGCTTCCCAGTGCCCAGGGAAATCATGACTTTGGGTGTGAAGTTTCAGCCTGTTGTGTACCTGTAATCTGTTGAACCTGTTTTTGCACCTGCAGCCCCTGTGGGCAATTGTTGTTGACAGACCACCATGTCAGAATTGAACCTACTGTTTGACCCTAGTTCTGCTTGTGGAAATTCATTTTGTGAATAACAGGGAGAATTTATGGAGCTCCCCAGTGCCATGACCCACCCCAGTACCTGGTTAAAATACAAACGTTTCTTGAGAGAAATAGAATCATCAAATGGGCAACTGCGTAGGTGTTATAGAAAGGAGTAGTTTAGATTTCTGGACAATTGGAAAACAATCATGGACTATAAGTATTTTGGATTTGACAGTCTACACTTTAATAGACGTGGCAGTAGGCAACTAGCATATGGCATAAGTAGAGCAATCTCACATTCAGTGGTGTCATGCCCATAGGGCCCTAGGAGGCATGTGCCCCCAATATCTGTGAACAATGTGGAAAAAAAATCACATATTTTTTATTTTATTTTAAACAATTACAAGGCTGAAAACAATCATTGCTTTTTTTAAGTCTTTGGTGGTGGGGGTGGGGTCTGATCTGCTCAAAGATCAAGTCGACTTTAAAAAATGCACTCTTGCTGGCTGTGGTCTGTAAGAAGTGATTGGTTGGTAGTCCATGCTGACAATCAGCATAAACTCCACCAATCACTTCTCCTATTTGTGTTGTCAGTTGTGCCACCAATTACTGAAGAAAGTCATTGGATTAGACAGCCAATTGCAAAGTGACTTAGGGTAGAGTGGGGTAGACAACGATGTACTGCACGGCAGACTGTGCATGCCAAGCACCATCTTAGATCTCCACTGTGAGACTGTGAGAGGAGGAAAGTCTCTGAGCCACCAGGAACAACTCATTACTTGTGTCGTCGGGACTCACTTCATTTACTTAATTATATTTTAATCGGCTGCTGAGAAAGACGGAGAGAGGCTTCGGGATAGTACCCCTTTTCTGGGCTGCCTGCCCTGCAGCAATCTTTTTTTTTTTTTAGTAATCTGGTGGTTGGAACCTCTGAATGGTGTGCGTGCTGACTGTTTGCCTGGTGGAGGGAGGTTGGAGATGTCCGGGTCACCCGAAAGTTCATAAATCACCACCGCAAAAATCTGCAAAAACACCGGTCCAGGCGGCATCCAGTTTGGACATCTGATTGCAGCAAAAAGAGTGGAGTTAGGGATCACCATCCGGGCCTGCGGCTGCAGACTAGTCATAAGGAGTTGTCAAGGTAAGAATCTGGAGGAGGAGGATGTTGAAATAATGAATTTGTGAATTAAAAAGTGATTTCTGACTGGCTTAGATTTCATTTTCTACAGCGGCAGAGGCAGTCAGAATAATGACTTGCTGCTGCAGCACCTGAACTTTTCTTCTACTGTCACTCTACTAGGCTGTGCACTTTAAGCTCACAGAACTACTGAAAGTGCTTGTTTGATGACTTCTGGTTTTGTTGAGTGCTTGAAAGTGCTAAAAACTGTAAAGAATGCTGCCTGTTTATAACAACTTTTGAACCAGAAATCAAGTGCTAGAAGAGATTAGAAGAGAATGAAATCATACTCACTTAGTTCCTCGACAAGTCTTTAAAAAGACTATCACAAATGTTGCCTTCAGTTCATAGAAGAAACTCAGTGTTGGAATGCATAATGTTGAAGACGCTAATCAAGGGAGACTTTCCCTCCCTGGTGCAATGCATTAGTTAGGCCATACAGTACACTGAGTGCTGCACACTGTGTTCCGGTCATCACGGCTAAGATTAAGACACTAATGAGCTAGAGCATCCAACACAGAGTCAATATTTATCCTAGAGTAGAGAAGGGCGAGACTGAGAGACAGCATGATCACTGTACTGTATTTTGATGCTAGAACAAAAAAGACAGGATGGAGCATAACCAAAGCTGTTTGGGTTGGTGCGTGGCAAATAAACAAAAGGGCATGCACTCAAACTGGGGGAGGCAGGACAAGGGAAAACATAAGAAAGCATGACTTCATGCACAGGCTGATCAGGATGTGGACTAGCCCGAGGCCCCATCTGGTGAGGCAGTGGAAGCTAGCACCAGTCAGGCTTTCAAAGCAGGACTAGACAGGTTCATAAGGAGGCACAGCACTGAGGGTTACACAGCATGACATGCAACATTTCAAGATTTCAGAGAGAAGATAAAACTTCAAACGTTGAGGTATTATGGAGGCCATGGGTATTTTACATGTCCAACAGAGATCCTGACTTTATCCCTTAGGGTGAGAAGCTGGGGGAAGTATTTGGTTACCAGGGGAATGGTGTTTTTGAAAAAAGATATGGTGATATTCTCCATAGGGGTATTGACAGTGAAAATTATGGGAAAAATAAATTTATACTCATTTCAGAGAGGGCAAGAATGATGGTGAAATAATACACTCAGTCAAATTGTATAATTCTTTTTTTTATTTACAATACACTGGTTTATGTCTATGTATAATGCTTATACATATAAGTCTTGCAATGATATAGTCGATGACAAACCAACAGATTAATGGACTGTACTAGACTGTGATCACATCCATTTTAATAAAAAGGAAAAAAAAAGATTTCAGAGTGAAGGTAAACATGCTGTAGGGTATTTTAAGGTCAGAAAGCATATGAAAAGCTCTTTTGAAAACGTACTGGGTTCATCTGCAGGTGTCAGCTATCTAGAGATTAGTGACATCACGTCCTGTCTTCAGTGTCCAGGATATGGCTACCTCTTTGCTTTAATAAACAGTGTGACTGATTTTGATACAGACATTTTTGAACCTTTTGCACCCAAAGGTAAATCCAGTACCTCAGTTGAAAGATCTTGTTTATATGCTTTCAGACGTTGAGGAACCTGGATTCTTACCTTCACCTATAAAGCAGGGTTCAAACATGGGTACCATCACTGCTGTGTGTGTGTGTGTGTGTGTGTGTGTGTGTGTGTATGTGTGTGAATGGAGCATCCAAGATCCTAAGTCCTTTTTGCTACCAGAATACTAAGTTACTACATAACCTGGTTTAATTTACCAGTAGCATAACTGATCTAACATGGCTTAACGATCTGGGTCACACCTGATGAGGCATGATCTCAGGACAATCCTGCATCTGTGGAATAGTAAAATCAGGCCAGAGATCCTATTTTGATCATTACTACAGTACTTTGTAAGGTCGCAGTTTTAAGAAGGTGTTTCATATAGGGGTATCAATGTTTCATAAGCATGTGCATAATATGTTTCAAATGTTTACTGTTGTGTCTGTCCCCTCTATTGGGCAGACTTTACCAAGAACCCTTTGCTGGCACTTAAACCATGGACCCTGAGTCCCAAAGGCAGCAGCTCTAACCATTCCACTATAGGTAAATTCCTAACAGGTGGAAATTTACATAGCTCCTCTGACTCTCTGTAACTAGAACTGAGCAAAAACGATTCGGCAGTCTGTGTCAAAAAACTGCTTGTAGACACTTAGGGTAGTTTTACCAAGTTGTCTAACTTTATCATGAAAAAGAACAAAAGAAGTGTCCATTGTAGCCCAGGGAGGCTACCCACTAATACCAACATTTCACACTCATTTCAGGGACTTTGTCATAGCACCTGTAATGAGTGTGAAACATTGGTATTAGTAGGTAGCCTCCCTGGGCTACACCGGACATACTGCTTTTGTTCTTTTTCACAATCAAGTTCCTTCCATAACTTGGTAAAATTACCTGATGTGTCTACAAGCAATTTTCTGACACAGAGTGCTGAGTCCTTTTTGCTCATTTCTACATATTGTGGGACTTCTTAGCACCTATCTCTGTGGGAGTGACCCCCTTTGTCTGCTCTTTAGCACTCTGTGTAGACACCTTGCAAGGTCCCTTTCTTCCTTGGTGATTGTCGACAACTCCCTCATCCTCTAGTTCTCCCCAAGGTTCCTCCATCCTAGGTGCATTATTTTGCACTTCTTTGAATTGAACCCCAGTTGTCACTCCTCACACCATTTTCAAGCTTCCCCAGGTCCATCATCATTCTTCACTCCATCTGGAGTATCAACACTGATGCAGATCTTCATGTCATTTGCAAACAGCAGACCTTTCCTGACAGCCCTTCAACAATGTCACTAATGAAAGTTAATTAAACAGAACTGGCCCAAGGACTGATCCCTGGGATATCCCACTGATCACCCACCCTCTTACCACCACCCTCTGCTTCCAGTCCATTAGTTAATTCTTAACCCATTTTACCACCTTATGCCACATGCCCAGACTACCCATCTTGTTAAGCAGCATTTTATCTGGGACAGTGTCAAAGGCCTTGCTGGAATTGAGGTAGGCGATGTCCACACTCCCCCATCCCGATTTACCTAGTTTGTCAGCAAGTTCAAAAAATTCTGTCAGATTCTTCTGTTGCAACCATCCCATGGAAAATCCATTGTACCTTCGATCCTGGCACCGTTAGATTACAAGTGTGCCACTGTTCTTTCTTTAAGCAGTGCCTCCATTTTCTTACCCATTACTGAGGTTAGGCTGACTGGCCCATAGTTCCCAGCCTCTACTCTATTACCACTTTTGTGTATTGTGATTACATGTGCCCTCACAAAACAGCCAGTATATAATGTTTTACCATGTTATACTGATTACTATGCTTGCCTCATCTGCTAATTAGTTATAAACTGAGGACTGATTGTTTTAACTGATGTAAGTTACACAATGAAAATATATCAAACAGTAAACAATTCATTTTTTCAACCCTATCTGTTACCTGTCTGTTCTACTCCTGAGTTTTTGTTTTGAATCTGTATCTGTATTGTGACTAGTTATCATGTAATATGACTTACCTTACTGTAACTGGACTTGTATACTGTGAACCTTTTATTGTTTTGAATTACTGTATAGTCATATGTTACCCTTCCCATGGTCGAGCCTGGGAATGAACTACTGTTCAGTATGCTTTTACCTGATTACCAAATTTTAAATAAATAAAAAAACAGCAAGAACAGATGATGTGTCATTATTTTTCAGGTACAACATTTATAGTAGATGACTCTAATTATATGAAAATTCAAATAGTGCATTTATGTCACTTAACAGTTAGTGGATAAGCAAGGAGTGGACTAAGTAGTTTGCTGATTCTATATATGATAAAAGACACACAAAATGCACAAGTTCAGTTCTTTAAAAAATATTTAAATACAAAAGGTCACTGTACACAGACTGAACAAAGCCTCTATCATTATTTTGGCATTTAGCTTGTTGGGGAACAGCTTTTTGGCCTGCTAAAGTCACCAAAATGCACCATTTTACTTAAAATTTTCAAAATTTTCACAGGGGGACATGCCCCCGTACCCCCTAGAGAGGTTTGGATTTTGTACCCCTCCAAAACTTCTGACTGCGTGACGTTCTTGCTCACATTATTTAAACTAGTGAATGGGGGAATGGAGGGAGGGACATATACTAATGAGAAGTTTAGGAGGAACCATCAGAATGGGACAGTTGTAGAAACTGAAGAAACGTCCTGGAAATATATGCTAATTAATGCAAAAAGTCTCGTTAACAAAAAAGCTGAACTAGAGCATAGGATGCATAGGGCTCAATTAAGATCTATGCTATTACCAAGACATGGTGGGTCAAGGGAGACATCTGGGACAGGATTATTCCTGGACATACAATCTACAGCAAGGATAGATCAGGCAAGAAGGGTGGGGGAGTTGCAGTTTATGTGGCAAACTCAATTAGATCTGAGACTATGGATGTAACTCTTGATAATATAGAGCAAGTCTGGATTAAAATCTGTCCTAGAAATGTAAAGAAAATTATCCTAGGTACCATTTATAGACCTCCATCACAGTCCAAGGAGGATTATGAACTATTGTTTCAGTAAATAAGCAAATTAAACCCTGATGAAAACTAAATAATCCTATGAGACTTTAACATGCCCAGAATAGATTGGGAAAAGCAGAAACAATTTGCCTGACAGAAGAAAACTTTGTATATATCACACAAAAAATGGGCATGGAACAGTATGTAAAAGAACCCACTGGGGGAGCAGTGTTCTCGTTTTGGTTTTAAGCAATATGTGTGATGAGCTTTATAATTGTGCAGCCACCATCCCTTTGGGTAATAGTGATCACTCAATCATATTAGTTGAGCTAAAAAAGATGGCAGATAAGGTCATGGGCAACACAAAAATCAGGCAGTATGAAAAGGCTGACTTCCTAATCATCAGGGAAGAAATGCAGCAATATAACTGGAGATCTGATTTTCATACCAAAACCGTGGAGAATAAATGGAACTTGCTAACCAACAAAATCAACAGCTTATTTCATACTTATGTCCCAACCATAAAGAAATACAATACTAATAGGAGACTACCAGCTTGGATGAAAAAACAGAAAATAAAAAAACAGCACTAAATAGGAAAAGGAAACTGTATATAGGGGTGACGAAGAGTAAAAATAGTAGAAACTGGGAGAAATACAAGGACATCCTGAGTAAATCCAAGAAAAATATAAGGCAGGCCAAAAAGGCCTATGAATTTAAATTGGCATCTAGAGTCAGGGAGAATTACAAAACGTTCTACTCTTATATAAATCAAAAACAAAGACATAAAGTTGATAGGAGTCATAAGGAATGGAAAGGGGAATGTTATATCTGAACCAAAAGAGACAGCAAATATCTTTAACAATTACTTTAGTTCCGTAGTTAACAACAAAACATTTAGAACGGTGCAAGGTCAGGGAAAATCAGGTGATAGTCACATAGTGATGTCAACAAAGGAAGTAAAGACAAGACTGATGAAACTAGATCCAAATAAGTCTCCTGTACCTGATGACTTATATCTCAGGGTTTGCAAGGAATTGGTCATTGAATTGGCTGAGCCCCTTGGCAAATATCTTCCAGGAATCACTGAATACTGGTAGGGTAATGGAGACCTGGAGACTCGCAGCAGTGGTCCCTATGTACAAGGGTGGCAATAGAGAGAAGGCAAGGAATTATAGACCAGTGACTTTTACCTTTGTGGTGGGTAAGTTCTTGGAGGGAATTATTAGACTACATTGAGGAAACTATTAATAAGGAGAGTATGACTGATAACACACAGCATGGTTTCACTAAAGGGAGATCCTGTCAGACTAATTTGTTGTCATTCTATAACAAAGTTAGTAAGTGATATGGAGTGGGGTGGTTCAGTGGATGTGATCCTGCTAGACCTGACCAAGGCTTTTGACAAGGTTCCACATGGAGAATTAGTTGACGCCTTGGCTAATATGGGTATCCACACTGATCTGATAGGTTGGGTCACTGCATGGTTGCAGGATAGAAGACAAAGGATGACCATTCAAGGAGTACTGTCAGATTGGGTTGGAGTGCACAATGGGCTTCCACAGGGGTCCGTGCTAGGACCTACCTTATTTAAGATTTACATAGCCTCAACGAAGTGTGGAGATATCATATGGATGGCCAAATTTGCTGATGATATTAGGATAGAGACTGCAATAAATAATCAAGAGGACAGTGTTAGGCTTCGAAACAATCTAACTGAACTTGAGCACTGGGCAAAAAAGACAAAACTAGAGTTTAATACTAACAAATGCGTAGTTACGCATTTTGGCAAACAAAACATCAGGGCAGAATATGAGCTAAACGGAGTCAAACTAAGGGAAGTTAGTGAGGAGAAGGACTTAGGTTTAAGGATCACAAATAATTTATCCTTCAAAAATCATTGTCATCTGATAGCAAAGAGAGCTAGAGCAGTATTGAATAGTATTTTGAGACATAACTTCTAGAAGTAGAGAGGTGATACGGCCACTCGATTGTGCACTCGTGAGACCACACTTGCGAGTATTGTGCTCAGTTCGGGGCACCCAGTACTAAAAGAGAAACAAGAGTACTAAAGGGAGTGCAAAGGAGGGCTGCTAAGGTTATTAGAGATGTTAAAAATCTTACAGTACATATACAGAAAGCAGAAAGGAACTGGGACTCTTCTCATTGGGGTATAGAAGATTACGAGGGGACATGTGCCTACTTTATCGTGCTCTGACCGATGATAATCTATGGGAACAATTAGGACTAGAACTAAGTCCCTCTGGTTACAGGACACGCTCTCATGTACTGCAACTTAAAGGGGAATTGTGTCACTCTAGGAAGAGGAAATTTTGGTTCAGTCAGAGAGTGGTGGCTATTTGGAATTCCTTGCCAGAGCATATTGTGGGGAGCATGACTATGAATAAGTTTAAGAGAAAGCTTGACTCTTACTGTACCAGCAATAATATCGAAGGGTACCTATAAACATATGGTGAGTACAATGGACATTAGTGTCTATCTTGCTCTGGAAATACCTATGATGATATCTATGATGATTGTTCCACTGCTTCCTCCCAAGAATGGGCCAGAGTATGCATTGTCAGCGGGGTGTATGAACTGTTTGCTGCAAATGCCTCCTGTTACCAAATGCCAGCTAAACTGCTAAGTACCATCTGTATTTACTGATATTTTGCCAGAAAAGGAAGGGGTATGGGCTTACACTTGTATGATCTTTTAAACTAGCAAGGGGGAGGCAGTGAACCAATGGAGGTAACAGTTGCCCCCCCCCGGATGATGGAGCATCAGGGAGGGAGGGTACTTGGGCAAAAAAGTCCACTAGGGCATGGGAGCAAGAAGGCTGGGATGGGGACAAGACAAAAAAAAAGGGGGGTATAATTTAGGTTAGTGAGTGTAAAGGATGGAAGGAGACAAGGATTGGTGAAGGTAAAAAGGTAAGAGGTGAGTCAGAGCAGATTTAGGGAATGACACAGACAGCAAGGGGAGAAGCAGGGAAGTAGGCAGAAGGGAAGGAAGGTGTGGAGAGCCATGTGCTTCAGTGTAAGGAGCCCTGTAAACAAAATTCCAGACCTGGAAGCGATCATGGCAGAGCTAACCTGGATTTAGTGGCCATAACATAATTGTGCTGCACTGAGCACTGACTGGGACATGTCCATACTGGGCTACTCACTGTTCGGGATAGAAAGGGTAGGGAGTAGGAGAAGAGGGTTGTATTATTTAGGAGGGAGGGAATCAACGCCATGGAGGTACAGGGGCATCCAGAGGAAAGAGGGTCTGGAAGTGCTGTAGGTCATCCTGGAGACAGGTTCTGGGGTTGTTATTCATACTGGGTAGTGTACAGACTTGCAGTACAGGGAGAGGAGATAGTAAGGCACTTAGGGAGGTAGTTATCAGAATGGCAAGTAAAGGGGTGGTGCTCCTAGTTGGTGACTTCAATCTGCCTGACGTGGAGTCTTCAGGTGTCAGCGTGGCTCAGTTGGTAGCACATCCGCCTCTGGACCAGAAGGTCTTGGGTTCTCATCCCACACCAGGATTGGACTTGCACCTAAAAATCGCTGACATCCGAGTGCAGTATTGGGGGGTGTTGTACTGCTGGGGTGTGCCAACCTTCGGATGAGACGTTAAACCGAGGTCCCTTCTGCCCATCCTGGTTTTGTCCTGGTGGGTGTCCAAGTGGAAGTAAAAGAACCCAGGGCACTCTTTGCAAAAGAGCAGAGAACATTCCCGGTGTCCTGGCCAACATTTCCCTTCCCATAAACCAGTTCATGCAATTATCCAGGCTGTATGTGGGTGATGATGTGCAATATGGCTGCCACCACACATTCAGTCACTTCACTACCAGTCTAGCATTGCTTGTAAAGCGCTTTGGGATACTGCGTATGAAAAGCGCTATATAAATGCTGATTCTTCTTCTTCTTCTAATTGCAGCTTTGGCAAGGAGAAGGGTCATCCTTGGTTCCCTACAAGGGACTTTTCTCAGGTCTCAGGCAGCAAGCCAAAGAACCCACTAGGGACAGAGCAGTGCTGGACCTAGTGCTTAAAAACAGGGATATCATTGCAGATGTCACAGTGGGCAGTCCCTTGGGTACCAGTGATCAGTGTGCTTTAACATAAAGCTAGGAAAAAGGCTAGCCACTCAAGGATGAGGGTCCTGGACTTCAGGAGGGCAGATTTTAAAGAGATGGGGACTGCTTCAGGAACTGTCTTATAATTAAACAATAACACGTGGCAAGGTGTGGTATATCATGCACTATTGCCATGCCTTATGATTAAACCATAACACATGATAGGGTGTGGCATATCACGAGATATTGTCATGCCTTATAATTAAGCAGTAACACATGACAGAGTATAATATATCATGAGATATCACCATGCTTTTTAATTAAGCAGTAACACATGATACAGTGCGGCATATCATGAGATATTGCCATGCCTTATAATCAAGCAGTAATACATGGCAGGGGATGTATATCATAGATATCATCATGCTTTATGAATAAGCAGTAACACATGACAGGGTGTGGTATATCATGAGATACCATCATGCCTTATAATTAAGCAATAACACATGGTACCATGTGGTATATCGTGAGATATTGCCATGTCTTATAATTAAGCAGTAACACATGACAGGATGTGGTATATCATGAGATTTCGTCATACATTATGATTAAGCAGTAACACATGACAGGGTGTGGTATATCATGAGATATCACCATGCCTTATAATTAAGCAGTAACACATGACAGGGTGTGGTATATCATGTGATATCGTCATGCCTTATGATTAAGCTGTAACACATGGTGGTGTGGTATATCATGAGATAGTACCATGCCTCATAATTAAACAACAATACATGGCAGGGGGTGTATATCATGAGACATCATCGTGCCTTATAATTAAGAAATAACACATAACATGGTGTGGTAGATCATGAGATATCACCATGCATTGGGTGTATTTTGAGGCACACAGGTTGAGTGGTTTGTAATGGTATCACATATCAAGAGTGCATAAAATACAGATTTTCATGCTTGCCCATTCTTAATTTTTATGTTTGCTTGCACACATGTGCAAGAAACATAGTGCCATCATCAGAGATTTCAGAGGTGTGTCA
Organism: Neoceratodus forsteri; assembly: GCA_016271365.2. Classification (NCBI taxonomy): domain Eukaryota; kingdom Metazoa; phylum Chordata; order Ceratodontiformes; family Ceratodontidae; genus Neoceratodus; species Neoceratodus forsteri. The sequence continues at coordinate 17,852,509 of JADMNL010000039.1, read as the reverse complement.
CCTCCTCCTCCAATTCAGTCAGTGTGTTGGCAGGCGCGGCCCCTGTAAGCCAAAGCATGCTGGAGCTGTCTATGACAAGCTCCAAAATGCAGTGGCATACAGTTCCAAAGGGGAGCTAGCTTGAGTGGCAGCGATAGATATCGCCTGCTTATCGCCAGCTCCCCACACACACGCCCATGCAGGCGCGCGCCCCCCGCCCTCCGCACGCACACACTGTATAGCCGATGGGGTGCCCAACTCGCCGGCTGTACTGTGTTCCCCTCACCTCCCCAAAGCCTTCCAAATGCCACGCTGGGTGCCCACCCCAATGTGGCAACTAATGATATAGCCGACAGGGGTGCCCAATCCCCATCGGCTCCACTGTCCTCACCCTCCCCGTAGTAAGGTGCCAGCCTGGAGCCCACACCAGCGTGGCACCGATGCTTAGCTGACAGGGTGCCCAATCCCCATCGGCTGAACGGCCCCCAACCGCTCCCAGCATGGCAAATGTCCCGGCCGCCCTTTTTCTGTTTTTAACCTAAAGAAAAAACGGTCCCACGTAGTCTTGCTGGCCCCTCCCACAACCCGCACCCACCCACCGCGCACCTTGCTCCCTACACCCCCTCACCCCATACTTACCTCCGGACCTCGGCGACGATCTTCGGTGGACCGGGAACACGTCTGCACTCTTCAAAGCCGACCGCGAACTGAGGAAATGCCGGTAAGCTGTATAATGGGCTAGATAGGGGGTTTTCAACTTTGTTGCATATCTCAGGCATTTTTTGGGATTTTTGCACCAAATTTTCAACATGGGGTTTTTGGGACCCCTTCTCATGAATGATGTCACTGTCATGGCGTTATTCAGGCCCAAAGGGTGATTTCGCAGTCACTGCGCAGTCACTGCGCAAAATCACCCTTCGGGCCTGAATAACACCATGACAGTGAGATCATTCATGAGAAGAGGTCCCAAAAACCCCATGTTGAAAATTTGATGCCAAAGTTCCAAAAAATGAATGTTTTACGAGCGTGCGTTGCGCAGTTCCTATGCAGGCTCGTAAGTTCGCGAATTTTCAATATTTTCACTCCAGATTTTCAACATTGCCATTTTACCACACCTTCTTATGAGTAGTACAGCTGTCATGTTTCACATTGCACCCAAAATGTGTTTCCGCCCATGTAGCGCACAATGTCGCAGACGGTGTGCGAAATCAATGTGCGCATCAAATTAAGAAAATCACAGTGACACTGTTCATGAGCAGAGGTCTTAAAATGGCTATGTTGAAAATTTGGTGAAAAATTCTAAAATGACTGTGTTAGCGCAAGCGCTAGCAGTTCCTACGACATCACGTAAGGTCGCAAATTTTCAATATTTTCACTCCAGATTTTCAACATTGCCATTTTTCACACCTTCTTATGAGTAGTACAGCTGCCATTTTCACATCTCACCCAAAACGTGTTTCTGCCCATGTAGTGCACAATGGCACAGTCGTGTGCTAATCAATGTACGGATAAATTAAGAAAACACAGTGACACTGTTCATGAGAAAAGGTCTTAAAATGGCTATGTTGAAAATTTGTGGAAAATTCCAAAAATGACTGTTTTACGAGGTGTGTTGCTACAGTTCCTATGCATGCTGTAAGTTTGCAAATGTAATATTTTCACTCCAGATTTTCAACATTGCTATTTTATTACTTCATGAACAGTACAGCTGCAATTTTTCATATGTTGCCCAAAATGTGTTTTCGCACATGTAGCGTACAATGGTGCTGTTGGTGTGCGAAAGCAATATTTAGGACAGATTAAGAAAATCACAGTTACACTGTTCATGAGCAGAGGTCTTAAAATGGCTATGTTGAAAATTTGGTGACAAAAGTCCATAAAATGACTGTGTTACGAGTGAGCATTGCGCAGTTTCCACGCACCCTTGTTAGTTCATGACTTTGTAATATTTTCAGTCCAGATTTTCACCAGTGGCATTTTTCCACACTTCCTTATGAACAGTACAGCTGTCATTTTTCACAACATGGCTGAAGTGTGTTTTCACACTTTCAGCGCAGAGATGCGTGGTCGCTGTGGGAAATCATTGTTCGGCACAGATAAAGAAAATCACAGTGACACTGTTCATGATCGGAGGCACCAAAACGCCTGAGTTGACAATCTGCTGTAAAAAATCCCCAACCTAATTATATTACGGGTGTGTGTTGCACAGTTTCTATGTACACTCGTGACTTCACCATTTTTTTAAATATTTTTACTACAGATTTGCAACATTGCCATTTTTTACACCTCCCCATGAACAGTACAGCTGTCATTTTCTACATCCTGTTCGGAAAGTTTTTGCACCTGTGTTGCTGAATGCCGTAGTCACTGTGCATAAGCAGCTTTCCGCTAACAAACTGATATTCCCCCTGTTCATGAGGTGGGGTCACAAAAAAAACATGTTGAAAATTTGGAGTGAAAATAGCAACGAATGTCTGAGGTATTAGGGTTTCCAACCATAACGCCCAACCCTGGTGAGAATGACAGGCATCAGGGGTGTGACTTGGGATTCTTGCCTGTGATGCTCATACCATTCCACACCCTGCAGTCAGTGAGAGGCATCGAGGTATGCCTTGGACTCTTGACCCCAAACTTCACCCCATTCTCCTATATCGCACCCATCTCACCATATTCCTAATGAAATGGGTGCGGATAAGGCCAAAGACCCCAAGGAAACCGTGACACTTGTCAGTGTCTGCAGGGTGGGTGTGGTGAAATGGCGTTGCCGTTATGCCTGACGACCCAAACGCACACCCCAATGCCTGTCACTCTCTGCAGGGTGGTGGTGGGGTTGGCTTCAGTTCAATACTTCTCTGCCATTCCTATTACGCAGCTCTGTAACTTCTACACTACCACTGCCAATGCCAGCAAGCAAACATTCGGCATTGACAAATGCTTGTTTATTGTTTCTGGTAACAGAACTGTGATCTGCAGGCAGAAGCAGAGCAGATCAAAAACATTTTGCCTGGAGTTGTTGGGTCTCACTCTCAGTGTTGCGTAAAACAGTGAGGTTATTCTCCATTACACACACTTGTGTGGAACAGAGAAGTTTAGGTTTTTGGACTGTATTTGACCCCAACCAGTTGTTCTAATAGCACTAACAACAACAGGAAAGTTTCCACCCAATGGTGATTTACGTGCTCTATATGGTAATCTTCCTCTTTCATTAGACCATGCGTTCTCTGGATGTAGCCAAAAGCATTTTCTGGCCAGTTAGGGTGACATGTATTTTCAAATCCTCCATAGTCCATGACCTGCTGTTCACTCCGATTGTACAGTTTTCCGGTTTTAATGCAGTAATGTGACTCGATGGTTCCGACCTGTGGACGGCACGGAATAAATGATAATTTACTAGAGCTTAGAAACATAGACGTTGTTGGCAGATGGGGACCATAAGATCCATCAAGTCTACCCTTGGCTTCCTACCCCCCCTACTTAGCTGCCTGTTTGTGTATCCCACAGTGTCTGTCCCATGCCCGCTTGAATTCCCCCACTGTCTTGGCTCCCACCACCCACCCAGTTTCTGATGCAAATCCTGCACCATCTTTGTTGCTCTTCTCTGTTTAGGATGAATGTGTTCAGTATGTTTAGCATAGCCAAGCCTGGAGTCAAGTCATACACCTCGGTATTTGTAGTGTGGGACAACATCTAGAGAGGAGCCGTCCAATGTGGTAAAAGTGAGAGGGGAGGTAAGGGAGTAAGATTTTTGTGGGGTTCCAAATGTCATGGATACAGTTATGTTGACATTGACTTTGAGGCAATTATTTGGGAACCATTGGAGGACCGAGTAGAAATCAGACTAGAGCTGAGACTGGACTGTAGGGGTAAGGGACCCAGAGGTGAAAAGGCCAGTATCATCCACATACATCTGTATTTTGGTCGCTGAGCACACAGGCGGGCAATCGTTTACGACTATGGAGAAAAGTATGGGTCCTAAAATGGAGCCTTGGGGGACACCAGCGTGGATCGGGGGAGGGGGGGAGAGGGTACCACTGACAACGACTTGTTGTGAGCGACCAGAGAGACAGGAGTTAAACCAGTTTACAGTTGCAGGAGAGAGGCCAGCAGAGGAGAGTTTGTTTAGAAGGAGAGGGTGAGAGACCGAATCGAATGCCTTGGCAAGATAGATGAAAATGGCAATGGTTATGTGGTCTTGATCCATTACAGAGAGGACAGAATTTGTGACACGAAGAGAGAGATAGTAGTGGAGTAATCTGCCTGAAAGCCAGATTGAAAAGGGGAGAGGAAATTCAAGGACTTAAGAAATTCAGTGAGACGAAGGTACAAGGGACTCTTGAAGTTTTGCCAAAGTAGGGAGCAGTGATATGGGGCGATAGTTTCCCGGGGTGAGGGTGTCCCCGTCTTTGTGCAGGAGTAGAACTTAAGGGACCTTCCAAACCTATGGGACTATCCTAAGGTGAAAAGAACAGTTTAGGATGTGGGTGAGAGGGCGTACTATTGCAGGGGCAGAGATACAAAGGAGGTGGGTGTCAAGACCTTCAGGGCTAGACTTGCTGGGACTTAAGGGGAAGGGGAAGGGGGAAGGGGAAATTGTTTAACCAGGAAAGGCACACTAAGCCGGAGCTTGTTTCCAGGTGCGACCTGGGAGCACAAGGAAGTTAAGTGGCTTGCTCATGGTCACACAGTATGCCAGTGGGGGCTGTGGGATTCAAACCCAGGTCTCCAAGTTTGCAGCTCAGAGCCTTAAACCACTGCGCTATACTGCCTCCTTAAGGAGGACTTTGTGGGCAGAGATCGTGCTTCTCAGGCACCTTAAGGCAGCAGTGCAATGAAAAATGTTTTTCCAGATAAAAGCTAGTCTCAGCTGCAGTTAAGAACAATATTAGCATACTTGTCAGATATAGCTATCTAGGTACCTCATATGCTGCAAACCATGAGTCAGTCTTTATTTTTCTATCCTAACCCATGCCAGGTCTACAATGCCATTTCTGTGCAAAATGTGGTGGACATCTTTTTTCTGGAGAAAAAAACCTTAAGTAAAATATTGATAAAATACTCAGATTTTGGTGGAATTAGAAAAGTGTACCACCAAATAAAACTGGAAGATGCCTAGAATCATTGATGGTGTAAAATAAGGTAGTCAGATGTTTGCCTAATTTCATTGCACTGCTGCTTTAAGGCGTATTTTAAGAGTGATCATGTTAAAGAAGTGAGGTTTATAAGCAACGAGACTAGCACACAAACCAAAAGCATGCACACTTGAAAAAAAATGTAGATCTACTCACACCATCCGAGAAATATTGAGTCAGATTTCTTTACTGGTGCAAACTCAAACTGTACAGCAGGTGCATAAACCAGTACAGAGCCCACCTGATGTGTTTCATGCTAGAACCAATAGAGCTTTCTAGTGTCTCTTATGGCATGCTCCCCATTGCCCACCAGTGAGACCTTCATGGGCAAGCACTTGGTTTAAAAAATTAAGCCAGATAGAGGTCTTCACATAAGATGGATGGAGAGAGTGGTGAGATCAGGAGTGGGTGCCTGACTTATGGGGTGTTGTCGTGTCGTTGGTGGTCAGGCATTTTTTTATGTATCCCTTTGGTCATATACCCTGCCTGGACCCGTCACCTGCCATCTCCAGGACTTACCCTGTGTCTTGTTTCCCCTTGGATGACCCCCCCCATGGGGAGGGATGCCTGGTGTCTACACTATACAGAGTTGAAGCAGCATTGGAGGAGGGGGAGCTGTGGTTGGTACTGCAGGATCTGTGGCAAAGTATGGGCAGTATCCTGCTCGGTCAGGGGGTTTTTCTAAATTTTTTCTGCCCCACCGTCAAGTGTTAGTGAGGTGGTGTAACTGATGCCGAGATGACTGAGTGGCAGCGCTCCCTTCCCTGATACTGGCTTCAACCTGCACTGCCACCTGTGGTCCTCTGAGTGGCAGTATTGTGGTGGAGACCAGGAGCCCTCCCTCACCAAAAAGATGAGTATCCATGGGACCCCCAGCTTGCCCTCCAGTGACCTGAGCTTGTTCCCAAACCCAGGTCACTGGCATCACAGGTGGTAGCCCTACTGCTGTGCTAGCATGCTGGCCATTACTAATGGTGCGGCTTAATCCCATCTTGGCTGATTTGTGAAACCAAGAACCGTTTTGAAATAATGGAGGGAGCAGGGGAGTGGTGTGAGAAAATAGAGCTATAGAGCAATTTTAAAATGAATATGTCCCGGTCGAGGTTATGGGGCCGGATATACCAGGGCTGAGACAAACTCACCACCCCAGAATCCACATCTGGTCGAAGTGGTAAGGTAGAATGCAGAGCAATTGTCCGGAGCGACTGCCAATCAAAGCACTCACTGATCTGGGATAGGGAGGATCCTAGGATGTCATACCTCTTGGCCAGACTTGACATCTTGACTCAACTGGTACTATAGCAGCAGATGGAGAAACCCTGGGAGGGGGAGAGGACCCCTGATGCCAACAAGTACCACATCACCTAACAGAGATGCCTCATGCTAAGGGCCCTAGATTGGTTGTGGAGAAGTTGAGCAGCAAAGTGATAAACTTGTGGGAAAATGCTAGTAGGCCTAGTAAGGGTGTACATTGGAGCCACAGCCACTAGGCTTTCACTGCAAAATGTTACAAGGTCAACAGGCAAGACTGCTGTGGTCATAATGGCCAAGATCATAGGCCCCCTCATCAGAGATTTATGTCAAACTGGAAGGGAAATGACCCAGAGCTGTACTTGACTATAGGTCACAGGTCATAGATCAAAATGACCGTTGACCTGCAGGGTCACAGGTTACCTTGAGCTTCAAGGACTTTTTATGTATTAGAACTTGACCCATCTTCCTCTGCTGTGTAAGGAAGGACTGGATCTATGGAGTCTCATTGACCAAGTTTATTCCTGCTTGGGATGTACTTCAGGGAATATAGACTTTTGGGACGAAGTAGTTGTGGCTGGAGGAAGCATGGAAACCCTGGCCTTGATATGCCCAGAGTCTGGGATGTATGACTACATCCATATGATCATCAGAAGTAAAACTAACATGTTTGGTGAGGAGAAAGATGCTCAAAAGAGAGAACAGGCATTACTTGTTCATGGCTGGTGAAACAGGCCAATCAGAGGCAAAGCCAGCAATCAGCTGAGGAGGAGGAGGATGGGGAGGATGGCAATGTGCGATGTCGAGATGGAGATGAGATTATCCTGCCTTCGAATGATGATTGTGCCATTAGTGGTGTTGTCTGCTTGAGGAAGGAAGGTGCCAACTAATTCTGACTGTGGACGCCCCAGAGGAGCAGAGACTACTTAGTAAAATAGATTTATTTACAAGATGTGTATTGTCTACCTGTTCCGTGATGCTGAGCAACATGGGAGCACTCCGGCATGCTGGCAACCTGAGCCTGTGGTGCCAAAAGCAGAGGTCAGCAGGGAGAGTGAAAGAGCATCCATGCGGAGGGGAGGGGGAGAACCGCACCACTTGTAGAGTGGCACCTGGAGGCTGTGTGGGTCCATTGCTGATGTGGGTGACCTAAATGTCAATGTGGTGCATGATCCAAGCAGGGATTGGCAGGGAGGACAGGCAAAAATGCTGGCCCAGGAAGCCTTGGGTGATGATCTCATTCCGCGCTCCCCCACCCTCCCGATCCTCATTGGTGGCACGTCCAGTACCCAGGCCCTGGTGCACTGGTAATGGCACTCTCCAGCTGCACACTTCCCCCTCTCCTCCTCTGACCCACAGGAAGGGGGTCCCTAGGGAAAGGACAGAACTGACCTGGGTACCAGAGGGACACACAGGTATCTGGTGTTGGTGAGAGTGAGTCTGGCAGACTGAGAAGTGGCTCAGTGTAGGATCTGAATGAGTGTGGCTCCAAGGGTACCAGAGGAGTGGAACACTGAAGGGTTTGAATGAATGTGGCTCCTAGGGGCCCAGAGGAGTATCATACTGCAGGGGCTAAATGAGTGTGGCTCCTGGGTGCCCACAGCAGTGGCATACTACAGGGTCTGAAGGAGTATGGCTCCTAGGGACCCAGAGGAGAGGCTTTTGTAGGGTCTGAATGAGTGTGGCTCTTGGGGGTCCAAAGGAATGGCACACTGCAGTGTCTGAATGAGTGTGGCTCTTGGGTGCCCAGAGTAGTGGCACACAGCAGGGTCTGAATAAGGGTGGCTCTTGGAGGTCCAGAGGAATAGCACACTGCAGGGTCTGAATGAGTGTGGCTCCTGGGGGTCTAGAGAATGGTGAGTCCCACAGACAGAGGAGTGGCACAGTGCAGGGGCTTAAAGATTGTGGTTCCTGGGGTCCCAGAGGAGAGCCCTGAATGATTGTGGCTCCTGGGGGCCCAGATGGTTGTGAGTCTGGGAGATGGAGGAGTGGTAAAATGTAGGGTCTGAACAAGTGTTGCTCCTGGGGACCCAGAGGGTGATGAGTCTGGCAGAGGGAGGAGTGGCACAATGCTGGGTCTGAATGAATGTGGCTCCTAGGGTCCCAGAGGAGAGGCATACTGCAAGATCTGAATGTGTGGCTTCTGGGGGTCCAGAGGAGTGGCATATTGCAGAGTCTGAATGAGTGTAGCTCCTAGGGCCAGAGAAGTGGCATATTGTAGGGTCTGAATGAGTGTGACTCCTGGGGACTGAGAGGAGTGGCACAATTCCAGGCCTGAACAAGGGTGTCTCTTGGGGGCGCAGAGGGTGGTGAGTCCAGTAGATAGAGGAGTGGTACAATGTAGGGTCTGAATGAATGTGGCTCCTGGGGACTCAGAGGGTGGTGATCCAATAGACAGAGGAGTGGTACAGTGTAGGGCCTGAATGAGTATTGCTCCTGGGGGCCCAGATGGTGGCGAGTCTGGTGAGACAGAGGAGGTGTGCCATCGCCGTAGCGAAACCCCTATAGTGACAGCAATGTTGGCACTGCAACCTGATTGACAGTCATTCTGTTGATCAGGATTTTGCAGCGCCAGTTGTCTTGCCACCCCAAGGGCTTTGTGCTTTCCCCCCCAAAAAAACTCCAACTTGGAAGTGATTATATTAACTTCAGGGGAATGTAGGGGACAAAGTCCCCCCAAACAGCCAGGATGTGCCCTCATGTGGTCTTTCGGCACGATTGCTGGGCGACGTGGTCGATGTTGGCAAATTGTTGTCGCTGTAGAGTTGATCAACATCCTTTATGCTGAACCGACTTGGTGGAACTGACAGAGAAGTGGTACAATGTAGGGTCTGAACAAGTATGGCTCCTGGGGGCCCATATGGTGGTGACTCCGGCAGACAGAGAAATGGCACAATGAAGGGCTTGAACTAGTGTGGCTCTGGGTCCCAGAAGATGACAAAAGCAAGAAAAAAATGTGCATTGTAATAAAAAAATAATATCCCAAATTTGAAAGCTGACCATTCTAGTTTTTCATATCTTGTTCAAGATTGTACTTGAGTGCATGACATGCAAAGCAGATTTTCACCAACAAGTATTTACAACAAGCATTTGTCAGTGCTGAACTTCTGCTTGCAGGTATATGCTGTGCATGTATTTGGTACTGATGGGCAGTACACACAAAGGTTGTTAAACAATTTTTTTTCTTATTTTGACCCCAACCTTTGGAGATACTTGTTTTAGGATTCGCCATATAAATATGACATGTGCTATTTATAGTATATTGGCCAGGATGTCATTTTGCACCAGAGGTGTGAAAACACATCTCGTCCAGGATTTAAAAAATGGCACATCACATTTATGAGGTGATGTGGAAAAAATGGCTATGTTGAAAGTTTGGAGTTGAAATATTGACAACTGGCGAAGTTATGAGTGAATGCTGAAAAAGTGTAACGTTCAGTCATAACCTAGCATTTTACTGTATTTCAACACCACATTTTCAGCATAGCCATCTTATTACCCCATCTAATGAACCCAGTAGGTGAACATTTTCAAATCCCCACCAAAATGTCATTCCACGCCACTGAAATGTCATTCTGCACTACAGGTAAGAAAGCACATTTTGGCCAGGATTTGAAAAATGACAGCTGTCATGTTTGTGAGATGGTTTGAAAAAAGTGCTATGTTGAAAATTTGGGGTCAAAATATTTAACATTACCAAAGTTACAAATGAGCATAGAAAAATGTCAATATATGTGCATAACTTTTCTATTTTTACGTATTTTGACCCCAAATTTTCAACACAGCCATCTTATGACTCCACCACGTGAGCAAGGGTAGTGAAAATTTTCAAATCCTGCTTGCTAGGTGATTTTGCAATGTGACCGCAAAATCACCTTTCGGGCCTGATTTGCAAAATTCCACCACTGTTGGTCATGAGGTGAGGGCCTGTAAAGACCATATTGAAAATTTGGGGCCAAAATATGCAAAAATGGCAAAGTTATGCATCAAAGTTAAAAACCGCATTGAAATACATTGAACCACATTTACCTTAATTTCTCATATTGCAGTCGGTGGTTCCAGCAGCAAAATGTGACTTCAGTTGGTGAGTGTATCTTCACCCTGGGACCTGTTTAGGTGAGTGAGGTGTGTGTGGAGTGTGGAGGGTAACTGCTGAACAGGAGGTCAGGTTGGGGTGGGTGGGGCGGGTCTGTGTGAGGGGCAGATTGGTGAGGGACGGTTTTGTTTTACAGGTTGGGAAAAAAAAAATTATTGAGGGATGGTTTTATTTATTTCAGGGCACTCCAACACTAGTGTTGGGCTCATTGTGGAATGGTGGCGGGTGACCTGGAGGGGAAGGAGGTCAAGAGAAGTGGTACTGGGCGTGGGCCCCACGAACTGCTTATATTCTCTTTTTTTTTCCATTGGCTGTATGCCCACCCACCACAACCTACACCTGCCATCAAGCCCTGTGTCAAGGATCCCACAGTCCCATCTGTTGTTCCCCCCACCACCGCTGTCATGCTAACAGGGATCAGCACAGAGCAAGACCCAGGAATTCCTCGATGGCTGTCACACATGGCGAGGGGGGACATGGGCTTTTTCCCAGTTTTCTCCCTCCTTAAGTCCCCTGTGCCTCAGTGACATGGTCACACATGCATTTGGAGATACAGATGTGCACCGTAACGGGTGACCCGGTTCCACCCAACGCTGGCCTAACACCAGCCCCACCATTTGCTTGGCACTGCCACTGAACCTCCACTAGGTGAGAGCCAAGACCTGGGAAGGCTTGCCTTCCTAGTCCAGGAGAGTAGAGTTGCCAAGTGACTGCTTGATCCACATCCAGCCCTCCCACCATCCAATCCCCTGGCAGCCCAAGTTCATTCCCAAACTCGGGTCACCAGCATGGGAGAGATAAGGCATTCAAGACACCTCAGTACTCTGAACCGCTGCTTACATTTTCAAAAAATATTGATAAAGATGGAAAGGCTGGGCAGGCGGGCAAGCGACCTGGGGGTACGGGGAGAAAGAAGCAGTAGCAGGGGTGGGCACCCCACTCCCCTTAACGGAGACAGATAGATAGCTAGATAGTTTGGGAGATAGCTAGAGAGATAGACAGACAGACAGACAGACAGATAGATTTCCCTCAGGCTCCTGATGTTGAAAGAAGATCAGCAATTTGCTGATCGGCTTCATGCAAATGGAAGGATCGAAGCCCCTCTGATTGGAGTGGCTTTGGTCCTTTCAACTACAAGAAGTTTCTGCCCAGCAAGTAGTGAGTGGTGTCACGACCACAGTACATGGTCATTGGTCTGGACTGCTGAGTCACTTTCAGTACGAGCTGCAATGGATTCGGCACTGACACATCTCTCAAATGCTGTTAAGTGTAACAAAATGTTTCTTGCACATGCACAAGCAAACATAATAAATCACAAAACTGCAAACATTTTGTTTTTGAGCAATAATGCTGCTGTGAATACCTGCTCTTTAAAATTTGCATGGGATACAAGAGTGGAACTTATGGAACCCAGTCTTGTGATATTTGGACATACTGCAGCCAAAATCCAGCACAATTTGCATTCACCCTAATCCTCTGCCAGAGTGACACAGCCCCAACCCACTATTCAACTGTATTTGGAAGAGGTGACTTTATTTTAACTTCATGTTGCGGCTTGCAGTTTCCAAAGTGTTTCATCGGCGGTAAGGAGCGATATGACAAAAGTTCTTCTGAGGTCTGCAACCAGAAGGAAATAGATTTCATGACCATTAATGCCCTTGGTGATGGTGTCCTATAAGGGTGGGTATGATGTGTTTACAGTACAAAACACAAGGAGCTGCATCAGCATGTGGGCTGAAAACAAAAAGGTAATATTAATTGTATGCTGAAAATAGGAAATAAAGTTAGAATCAACATTTCAATCATAGGTCTTTAGGAATCATCTAAAAGAGGGAAAAACAAAGTTAGTGGAGAGGCCTGACAGGAGATATCATATTTCTTCCTGAGAGGCTAGTGATATGATATCTCACGAGTGGCAAAGCCACGAGTGAGATTTTGTAATACCATTGGCCTCAAGTGAAGATAAATATAAAAGGCCTGATCCTCAAATCCCAGTGATTGACACAAGGTGCCTGCGCCAAACATATATAGTGCAAGTGGCACCTTGCATCAAAGATTGCCCCTGGAGCTGTTCACAAAGGCAGTCTGCATCAACCTCAGGCTGCCTACCCAAAACAGGGCTTGCACCACCTGTACGTCAACAAATAGGCTGCGACATGGGGCAAGGGGGCATGTGGCTGACGCAAGCTGTCACACTCCATAAATCAATATTCACAGAACTGTCCCTGAGGGAGAAATTCTAAGTACCCTTAGACCAGCTAGGGCTGGTCTAAGTAAGCATTAAGCCATGATGAAGGTGGTATCTAATGGTGGATTAATGCATGGTTGGAAGGGTTGTGGCACGAGGCCGCAGTCCGAGTGTCTACAATGGCCCAACCATGCATTAATCCACCATTAGATGCCACCTTCAGAGTGGCTTAATGCACTTGTAACATGTTATATGGCACTGTAGAGTTGAGATGTTACTGTGTGAGGTGCTGTGGAAAAGATAGCACAGGCAGTCTGTATGTTGCTGTTACGTTTTTACTGCACTTTTCAGTAATGTTATACATGTGGTTTTACATACTGATGTGCTGAAAACATTATGTAGTTCAACAGATGCAGAATGGTGCTTTTAACAGTTTGTAATTATTTATTTTCATTTCTAAGTGGGTATATATTTCATACCACACGTTGGAGGTCTACAGTTTATTGATTTCTGCACTGCTGTCTGACATGACGCTACTGATTTGCATAGTGCGTCAGTTTCATGTCTTTACTGGTCTGATAGATTTCACATGTGCTGTGCGCTTTGTATTACTCACTGTTCTACTATTTCTGTGGATGGTGCTGTGACGTTTTGTCATCCCCAATGTCTGCTGTGTCATTTGACGAGCCGTAGTTAAAGATCATGTGCAACGGTTTTTACGTATTTTTAATAAAAGCTTAAAAAGTTGCAGTTCAAGTCCTTGTGTCATGATTAGTGTTTCCTGAAAATTTCACACTGTTTGATTTTGTGGTTTTCTTTAAATCAGCATTTGTTTACTTGCTCTTGAGTGGCTGAAAACAGTGGAGTTATTTCTGTCCTCTCAGTCAAACTTAGAGTGGCGATGACATCATTTTGGAGTAGCTTGCTCTTTCAGATTCCCAATCAGAGCAGCACTCTGTAGAATTTATGGTCTGCTGAGCTCTCCAGGTTTCTTACAACCCCAGTCTCTGGTTTGTGTTTAGATAGATCAGCTTAAAATATATAATTCTCTTCCTTTAAAAGCTGTTCATTTTAGTTTCAATGCTGAATTGAAGTAGTGGAAATCTTTTCTGTGAGAACACAGCATGTCTGTATCACAGCTCTGTTCTTTCTAATCAAACCTCAATTTTTTTTCTAACTATGTAACACAGGGCTGTTTAATGAATATAAAATAAATCTAAATTTTGTTCATTCACAGAAACTTTGTTTTTGACATAGCCTTCATAAATATAGTCATGTAAGAACATTTTTTTCATGTCAGATTAACAAACAGGTGTTTTTCACATTCTGCTACAGTATTTCAAGCACATGTCCTGTCAGAACTCACAAATTTCAGTTCTTTGGTGGTTTCTGTGTGAAAATACATCATGTATGTGTATAACTAAAAACACTATGTGACTTCCCGATGCACCATGTCTCTGCCCCACAGTTGAGGCAGCTACAGTCTGCTGCCACCAGTCCCCTGCTCCACAAGCCCTCTGCCTTCTGCTCCACATTTGAGGCTACTGAACCCTGCTGTGTCCACTGTCTTCTCCCATACAGTCAGGGATTGTGCACCCTGCTGCCTCCATCTGTTGCCTAAAGAATCAGGACTACTGCACCCTCCCACCCTGCTGCCCTCTCTCCCCCACCCTCACAGTTAGGGATGCTGCACCTGTTGCCCCATTCCTGTCTCCACAGTCAGGGTTGCAGTGCTGTGCTAAGCCCTAGAGTGCCAGATTCCTTGCCTCCACAACTGGGGCTGCTGCACCATGCTGCCCTAACACCAGAGGTGGGACTTTTGATGCACTCTGCTACCCACTTCCATTGCCCCAAATGGTCAGGGCACCATGCTGTCTTCTATCCCCTGTCACCACTGACAGGGCTGCTGCACCCTGCTCCTTTCTACACAGTTGGGGTTGCTGTGGACTGCTGTACCCTAGAGCCCCATGCCTCTGCAGTTAGGGCTGCTGCACCATGCTGCCACTTGCCACAAGATTCAGGACATTTGCTGCACCCTGTTGAATGCCTCCACAGTTGAGGCAGTTGCACCCTGCTGTCTCCCTGCCACCAGAGTCAGATCCTTTGCTACTCCCTGCTGAGACAGGAACAGGGGGCAAAATGTGCAATGTCCCTGATTGAGATGGTGAGAGAGAAAGAGAGGGTAGCAGGGTGCAGCAATCCCAGCTGTTCAGGAAGGGTGCAGCACAAGAGTAAGGGCATTTGCTGCACCCTGTCCCCTGCCTGTGGAGGGAAGGAGCTCTGTGGTGCAGCAAGGCACAATGGTGGCAGGGGACAAAGGGTAGCATGGGGCAGAAGCCCTGACTGTGGGGCAGCACACAGGTGTGCATCAGGGTACAGCAGCCCTGACAATAGCACAGGGTGCACATTGTGCAGCAGCCCAGACCATTTGGGGCAACGGAAGTGTGTAGCAGGGTTCAGCAGCCCCAACTGTGGATGGAGGCAGCATGAGACTCTAGGGTGTAGCACAGCACAGCAGCCCTGACTGTGGAGATAGGAACTGGGGGCAACAGGGTGCCATGGCCCTGACTGTGGGTGTGGGGACAGAGGGCAGCATGGTGCAGCAGCCTTGAATGTTCAGGCAGGAGATAAGGGTAGCAACAGAATACAGCAGCCCAAACTGTGGGACAGGGTGCAGCAGTCATGCCTGTTTGGGACAAGGGAAGTGGGAAGCAGGGTGTAGCAAAGATTTGACTCTGGTGGTAGGGGGACAGCAGTTGCAACTGCCTCAATTGTGGAGGCATGTAACAGGGCACAGAAAATGCCCTGCATCTTGTGGCAAGTGGCAGCATGGTGGAGCAGCCCTAATTGCAGAGGCATGGGTCTCTAGAGCACAGCAGGCCATAGCAAACCCAACTGTGTAGAAAGGAGCAGGGTGCAGCAGCCCTATCTCTGGTGACAGGGGATAGAGAACAGCATGGTGCAGAAGCCTTGACTGTGGTGCAGAACACAGGGGGCATCAGGGTACAGCAGCCCTGACTGTGAGATGGGGTATACATGGTGCAGCAGCCCTGACCATTTGGGGCAATGGAAGTGAATAGCAGGGTGTAGCAAAAGCCCCACCTCTGGTGGCTAGGGCAGCATGGTACAGTAGTCCCAGCTGTGGAGGCAGGGAACCTGGCACTCTAGGGCTTAGCACAGCATAGCACAGCACAGCAGCCCTGACTGTGGAGACAGGAACAAGGGGTAACAGGTTCAGCTTCCCTAACTGTGAGGGTGGGGGGGAGAGAGCAGCAGGATGCAGCAACCCCAATTGTTTGGGCAGGGGGAAGCAGGGTACAGCAGCCCTGATTCTTTAGTCAGGGGATGGAGGCAGCAGGGTGCACAATCCTTGACTCTGTGGGAGAAGATGATTGAAAGCAGGATGCAACAGCTTCAAATGTGGAGCAGAAGGAAGGGGGCTTGTGGGGCAGGGACAGGTGGCAGTAGGCTGCAGCTGCCTCAGCTTTGAGGCAGAGACATGGTGCATCAAGACGCCGAATAATGTTTCTAGTTACACCTAACAATGTATTTTCACACAGAGACCACCAAAGAACTGAAATGTGTGAGTTCTGACAGGTGTCTGTCACACACTGCTACAGTATTTCAAGCACATGTACTGTTTGTCAATCTGACATGAAAAGAAAATGTTCTTACATGAAATCTATTTATGGAGGCTACGTCAAAGACAAACTGTTTCTGTGAATGAACACAGTTTAGATTTATTTTTATGTACATTTAATAGCCGTGTTATATAGTTAGAAAAACAATCTGAGTTTTGATTAGAAAGAACTGAGAGCTGTGATACAGACAAGCTCATTTCTCAGAGAAAGAGTTCCACTATTTCAATTCAGCCTTGAAATTAAAATGATCAGCTTTTTATGAGAAGATAATGTTATATTTTAAACTGATCTATCTAAACAGAAGCCAGAGACTGTGTTTGTAAGAAACTTGGAGAGCTCAGCAAACCATTAACTCTACAAGCTACTGCTCTGATTAGGAATCTGAAACAGCAAGCTACTCCAAAATGATGTCATTGCACTCTAAGTTTGACTGAGAGGACAGAAATAACTCCTCTGTTTTCAGCTACTGTAGAGCAAGTTAACAAATGCTGATTTAAAGAAAACCACAAATCCAAATGGCATGAAATTCTCAGGAAACACTAATCATGACGTAAGGACTTGAATTTCAGCTTTTCAAGCTTTTATAAAAAATATGTAAAAACCGTTGCACATGATCTTTAAAGTTAAATGTACTCATATTTCGATCTGTGATACTGACAAATTTCTCAACCGCTACCTGTGAAAGATGGACGCTTCTCTTACCTTTGTTAATTACATGTCAGCGCTGCTGCTTTTTTGTTCTGTGGATATCGCTGGTACTTCACTTTGGGGATGGCATTACTGGTGGATTAATGCCGTCTCCAAAGTACACCACCTGATCTGTTTTATCCAGTGGATTATTCTGATTTCAGCTTCATTAACTCTGGCATGTTACAAGGGTACTTAGAATCAGCTCCGTCAGGGAGAGTAGGCCCATATGTGGTAGTGTGCTGCATTTTCCCCCTCTCCAGCCCCAATTGTACTGCACATAATAATAAAAATAATATTCCAGTCCTCCCTCCCCGATCTCTGAAGGTGCTGAAAATATTAATAGTGTCCCAGTCTCCCCTCCCTGATGCACAGAGGTGCTGTAATTATTATTAGTGTCACAGTTCCCCCTCCTGGATCCCTGAAGGTGCAGCAAATAGTAATATTATTCCAGTCCCCCCTTCCCGACCCCCGATTGTGCCACAAATAGTAATATTATCCCAGTCCCCTCCCGACCCCGATTGTGCCACAAATAGTAATATTATCCCAGTCCCCCTCCCGACCCCGATTGTCCACAAATAGTAATATTATTCCAGTCCCCCCTCCCGACCCCGATTGTACCACAAATAGTAATATTATTCAGTCCCCCTCCCGACCCCGATTGTGCCACAAATAGTAATATTATTCCAGTCCCCTCCCCGACCCCGATTGTGCCACAAATAGTAATATTATTCAGTCCCCCTCGACCCCGATTGTGCCACACAAGTAATATTATTCCAGTCCCCCCCCCCGACCCCGATTGTGCCACATAGAAATGTTATTCAGTCCCCTCCTGATCGTGCTGCAAATAGTAATATTCTTCAGTCCCCCTCCCGACCCCGATTGTGCCACACATAGTAATATTATTCAGTCCCCCTCCCGACCCCGATTGTGCCACAATAGTAATATTATTCAGATCCCCTCCCGACCCCGATTGTGCCACAAATAGTAATATTATTCCAGTCCCCCTCCCGACCCTCGATTGTGCCACAAATAGTAATATTATTCCAGTCCTCCCCACCCCCGATGTTGTCCGTATGAATAGAAATGCCCTTCCTTCCCTCCCTGACTCCGCAGGTGCCAGCACTAACATTAAGAGGCAGAGCTGGTGACCAGCCCAGCCCACCTTACACCTCTGTGGTTAGGGGATCACCAAACTGTCAATGAGCCTATTGTATTTACAGGCAGGAATTTTGGTGGATGTATTCTATGCCTCACTACACTCAGGGTGTGTACCTCAGATTGGAGGATGGCTCATTTGGTGCCCCTTCACAAGAGCGGCCCCTAGGATGAACTGAGGAACTACAGACTGGTGAGCCTCATATTCATTGTGGGTAAGCTGATGGAGACTATCCTGAAGCAGAGGCTGGCGGCCCTCTTGGAGAACAAAGGACTGCAGGATAGCAGACAGCATGGCTTCATAAGTGGCAGATCCTGGCAAACCAATGTGGTAGAGTTCTATGACTGGGTAACTAGGCAATTGGACAGGGGCCATGCAGTGGATGTCCTATACCTGAACTTCTGAGGGAGTTGAACATGTACTCGCTGGAGGAGAGGAGGGACAGGGGGATATGATTGAAATCTTCAAGTACATGAAAGGAATAAACAAGAGACATACGGAGGGGCTGTTCAAAGTAAGGGAGGATAGGGACACCCGGGGCCATGATATAATACTGGAGGGAGGAAGTTTCAGGAGGGAGATGTGGAGACACTTTTTTATGGAGAGGGTAGTAGCTGGGTGGAATGCATTACTGGCAGAAGTGGTATCCAGTAGAACAGTGTACTGCTTCAAAAGGGCCTGTGACAAGGCAAGGGAGAGGGTCAAGAGAGAGGAAGGGTTGGAGGGAGGGGCAACTACAGAATAAGGGGTGCTAGCTGCACATTCGAGCAGAATTGTTAGACCACTAGGCCTCTATCTACCGGCAAATTTCATATGTTCGTATCTATCTACAGTATCTATCTATCTAATCTGTCGACAATATCTATCTATCTATCTATTTATCTATCTATCTATCTATCTATCTATCTATCTATCTATCTATCTAATCTGTTGACAATATATCTAATCTTTTGACAATATCTATCTATCTATCTATCTATCTATCTATCTGTCTGTCTGTCTGTCTGTCTGTCTATCTATCTATCTATCTATCTATCTATCTATGATATGAGATGAGCAAATGTAAGATATCAGATATATCTTCTTGAGTTGTACTTGATCTCTAACCTCATGACTGGCAAACCCACAAGTGAAGTCACTAGAGGTCAAGCACAATGAAGGAAGATTTTCATACATTAGCTCATCTCGTATTTGATACATTTACCAAAGGACCTGAAAGTTTCATAAATAAAGCTGTAAACAAGTGATTCTGTCTTTCATTCACCATTTTTAGGGGTGCAGGTAGGCGGAGCCTGGAGCCCTCTTGCATTAGCTCTAAAAATGGCTTACTGTGGAATTTCCTTTTTGGACTTTTGGAGGTATCCGTCCACAACTGCAAAACAGTGCGCTCCCCCTCTGATTTTTGCTGTTTGCTGCTCTGTGTGAAATGCATCTGAAGGGAGGGGGGATGCTACTATGCCTCCCAACTTCTCAGGATATAAACAAACAAAAAAAAACTTTTGAAGCTGCTGTTATGTAGCCCCTCAGTTTAACCCTTGCAGGGCTGTAGACTGAGCATCTGTCCAGCTCAATCAAATAGATTAGCTGTTATACAGCTGTAATCATAAGCAGAATATAAGTTAGCTGATTTAACAAAAAGGGACTACTTCATGTCCAAATGCTGTCACAAATAATATATTAAAATGTTTTGGAAGCAGTATTATAACTGCTTTAGTTTTTAATGTTACAGTTTTAAAAAGTTTTCTACATGTTATAGGTCTGGTAAGACACTTCAGGATGTGTAATTATACTGTAATAATTGTACATTACTTTCAGATGTTTAAAGGCACTCGATGCAATCGTCTCATGCCTAACAACACCCTCGATCCGTGCAAATATAACAGTATAATAACACACACTGGAGTGTCTTATTGCATACATAACATACAACAGGGTGTGTGGACATGCCTTGGGTGTGATGTGAGGTACAAAGCAAAGCAAAGTACTTTCCTGCATCTGAGAAGTACATATATCAGATGCAGCTGTACACCCTGAAATGTGTTGCTGCAGTTATAAAATGGGCACAAAATAATAAATGGGGGAAACACATGGAAAAGGTGCAGGTGTGTGGCCGTTATGGAGTAATGCACGATCATGTGATGGGTTTGCACCACTGGCAGTTAAGGGTTTTTCTTACCATTTTATTAATATTTATGTATGAGACTGTGTAATGCAAAAAATTACAATGGAGGCAATGCATAAAAGTAACTGATGTATGTGACAGGGGATGGCTGACTACATTCAAGAAAGGTGGGGTTTAAACTTGTGAGAGGGGGAAGGGATAAGGGAAGGGCTGACCAGAAGCCCTCTCTTCCAGATGAGGGGAGTAGCCTTCAAGCCCAAGTGGGGAAGGGGGGAAACAGACTGGGGGTGGAGGTTTCAGGAGGAGCAGAGGGAGGATGGAAGTATAAGGAATCTGGGTGGGGTTCGACAAAGAGGATCAGGGATAAGGGGTGGGGGTTACTGTTAGTAAATGCCAGGAGCTTAGGAAACAAGTTGCCAGAGTTCCAGGCCATGCTGTTCGAGGGGGGGGGATTTGGCGGCAGTCACGGGCGTGGGCCAACAAAAACCATGACTGGGACCTAAACATGCGGGTACACTATGCTTAGGAAGGATAGAAAGGAGGGCAGAGGGGATGGAGTGGCTATGTTCATTAGAGATGACATAGAAATTACTAGGGTAGAAGAGGCAGAGGGAAACGTGGAGGCCTTATGGGTCACCTTACGATCCCCAGCAGGAGATAAGGTCAAGCTGGGTGTAGTATATAGGCCCCCAGGATGAGTGATGTTCTAGAGGATGGTTTGCTGGACAACATCATTGCCAAGTGTGGACCAAAAGGGGAAGGAGTGGTGTTGATGGGGGACCTTAATATGCCAGGTACAAACTGGGGAACCATGTCCTCTAAGGTGGCCAAGGAGCAGAGGCTGCTGGACGGCTTCCAGGATGTGTTCTTAACACAGCATGTGATGGAGCCCACAAGGGAGGGGCATGTCCTGGACGTGGTTCTGGCAGATGGGGATCTGGTAAGGGACCTGGTTGTACAGGACCCCCTGACTGGGAGTGACCACAATACTGTCTGATTTCAAATAAGCATGGGGGGGGGGTGAGATCTAGGACACTGACAGTGGACTTCAGGGGGGCAGACTTTGTGGGCATGGGAAATATTCTCAAGGATCACTTAAAGGGATTACATCAATGACAAGTGTGGAAAGAAGATGGGAGGTCATAAAATGGGGACTTCATGAGGCAGTCAGGATCTGCGTTAAGTTGAAACGTAAGGGAGCAAGGTCACATAAACCATGCTGGTGGTCCAGTGAGGTACAGGTAGCGGTCAGAGAAAAGAAGGCGGCCTACAAAAAATATAAAACAACAAGAGGGGATAGGGATAAGGAAATGTACCATCTTGCATCTAGAAAAGTCACCTGGATGGTGAGGGGAGCAAAGTCCAGTAAAGAGCAGCGGCTGGCACAGGGATACATGGAGGGAAAAGGGTTCTTCCGGTACATTGGGAAACGGGAGAAAACTAAGGGCCATCTCAGCAGATTGAGATCAGAAGGAGGGTGGGTGGAAGAGGCGAGGGACCAGGCAGAGGTATTTAACGAGTACTTTGCCTCTGTGTTCACTAGGGAGGGGGATGAGATATCTACAAAGCAAGGCATGAAGGGGATAGAAGCGGCAGTGAGTGGGATCAGGGGAGCAACAGAAATGGAGCAAGAGGGAGGGAGAGGTACCCCAGGGGTGTCACATCTGGATAAGGATAAAAAGGCCAGTAAGGTGGAGGGGACGGATGATGCTATCTCCGCCAAAGGATGTGGTTAGCCCTCAAGGCCCTAAAGAAAGACAAATCTCCTGGTCGGATGGCATTCATCCGAGAGTACTATGGGAATTGGTGGACATACTGGCTGCACCCTGGGGAGCTCTTCAACAGGTCACTTGAGACAGGGAGGGTACCTAGGGATTGGCAGAGGCACATGTGGTGCCAATCCATAAGCGGGTTGAAGGAAGTACCAGGTAACTATAGACCCATCAGTTTGACCTCAGTGGTGGGAAAATTAATGGAGAGTATACTAAAGGAACGATTGGGGTGTACTTGGAGGAGGTGGGAGGTCTGGATAGTTGGCAACATGGGTTTGTGCCAGGTAGATCATGTCAAACCAATCTTGTGGAGTTCTACGAATGGGTAACATCAGAACTGGACAGGGGAAAGCCTGTGGATGTATTATTCTTGGACTTCAGCAAGGCGTTTGACTCTGTCCCCCACAATGGTCTGGTGGAGAAACTGATGGGGTTAGGAGTAGGCCCTTTGATGGTCAGATGGATTGAAAACTGGCTAGCTGGACGCACCCAGACAGTACTGGTCTGTGGGGAGCTTTCAAACCCTAGAGAGGTTGGTAGTGGGGTACCACAGGGCTCGGTCCTGGGTCCGATCCTGTTTAATGCATACATATCGGACATCAGGGAGGGTATAGGGTGTGAAATGAGTCTCTTCGTGGATGACTCCAAGAAGGGAGCAGTAGTTGAGGGAGAAGAGGGGAGGTTGGCCCTGCAAGGGGACCTGGACACTCTGGAAAGCTGGGCTCACACATGGAAATTAAATTTCAATATCACCAAGTGCAAGGTGTTGCATCTTGGTCAGGAAACCCTAAACACAAGTACACCCTGGGAAGGGAGGCACTGGAGGCCTCAATAGGGGAAAAGACCTAGGGGTCATGGTGGATGCATGTATGAATAACTCTGAGCAGTGCAGGAGAGCGTAGCAAGGCAAACAGGATGTTGGGATGCATCGTAAGGGGATCACCTCTAGGAGCAAGGAAGTGATTCTACCACTGTACAATGGACTGGTTAGGACCACACCTTGAGTACTGTGTACAGTACTGGAGACCACACTTGAAGAGGGACATACAGCTCTAGAGAGGGTACAGAGGAGGGCAACTAAGATGATCACGAGGGCTAGGGATTTGACGATGAGGACAGACTTGAGGAGCTCTGCCTGTTTTTCATTGGAGGAGAGGAGAGACAGGGGACATGATTGAGGTCTTCAAGTACCTCAAGGGAATAAATAGGGTAAACATGGAGGGGATCTTTAGACTAAAGCAGGGAGGTATCACCAGAGGGCATGGTTTGAAGTTGGAAGGTGGAAGGGTGAGGGGGGGAAAAGAGGAGGAGGTTTTTCACTGAGAGGGTGGTGGACCCTTGGAATGCACTGCCTGGCGAGCTGGTTTAGAGATCCACAGTGGAGGGCTTCAAGAGAGGGTGGGACAGACACAGAAAGTGGATGTATCAGATGATGGTCTGTCCCAGGGGGGTGGGGATGGATGATAGGGGTTTCTGGAGCACAAGGGATGGGTGGGCCTCGGCACCCAACTAAGGATCTGAGGTTCGAGCAGACCTGATAGACCGTAAGGCCTAATCTGCTGGCAAATAGTATGTTAGTATGTGCGATGCACACGTACATTGCCTGCATGCCTATGTGGCCACAGACAGGTGCAGGGTGTGTGTGGATTCACAGCCCCAAGTACTCACAGGGCAACTGTCTGTGGCTGTGGGGGTGGACAGGTGTGGAGCAGTTGACTCAGGCAAGCCTCCAGTCAGATGCTCGTCCTGGGTCCCGGACTGGATCCCTTGTGCCACAGGTATGGGAGAGCACGTGAAGGCATGGGACTGGGATGTGTAAAAGTACAGACACTTGCCCAAATGGCTTCCCCCAGCCAATCGTGGCAGCCCAGTGGTCTGGTGCACCAGTGTGTAGGGGGATCCCATTGCCATCGTGCCCTGCCAGTAACGGTTGGGGGGCCACGTACACATGGCAGGGTCCCCAGTGGTGTAAAATTTCCTGGCCCAGCATGCTGCACTTTAGTGAATTGTGCAAAGTGCAGGCATGCCCCTGGCACACACTCAAACTGCCACTGCCACATAGCTGCTCGGGTGGCCAGGAGATCTGGTGCGCAACTGGTTGGTGTGGTGACACTGAATATAGCTGGGTTCCACAGATACGTGGCATGTAGGCTTTGTGTATAGATCCCACCATGCAATTTATTTTCCTGTGTAAAGGGGCAGGACCTTATCTCATGAGTGGCAGAGCCATAAGTGAGCTATTAAAGTCCTGCCTCCTCATAAGTGATGATGAACTGCATATTTTGAATCCGATCATTGCATACTCCATAAATATATATAGCCTTCCCTTCTAAATTCTAAACTGGTCTGTCAAATGATTGTTCCAGGTGGGTAGTTGATGTTATTTGTCCTGTTTCCTTGGAAAAGGGGACGAGTGTTGCTCGTACTGGACCTGGGCAGGCAACTGAAAGGCTGTCCCTACAAAACATGAATCGGGAAAACCTTGCCAGGGTGGATAGCCACAGAACAGCTTTGTAATCTGGGTGGGCTATTGGAAACCCCTTCCCATTCTAAAAATTAGGCTATGATCAAGGAACAGGGTACTGGGCCGGCGCGCCGGTGCAGTGGCAGGGTTACTGCTCATGGCGCCAGCGACCCAGGTTCGGGAACGGACTCGGGCAGCTGGAGGGCCGGCTGGAGGGAGGAGGATCGAGCACCCAAAGACTGCCCTCCTCCTCCTGGTGGGGTGGGATGCAGGTCTCACTGCGATACCACCACCTGTGTGACCACGGGTGGAGGTGCAGCGAAGACAGCATGTAGTAGGGAGGGAGGATGTCTGCTGGGAGCCGGAGCGTCAGCACATTGTGACGTGTGTCGCTCCTAGGCTCTCCTTGTGTGCAGACGTCCTGTGGGCTGGGTGAAACAGCAGGAATAAATACCCCATGGTGCTCCCTGTAGACGGAGCTTCAGGCCCTGATCCTAGGGCCCCTATCAGTGCAGACGACGGATCTCCAACAAAACACAGATGCTCGGGTGGAGGAAGGGGAGCCCCACCTCGTACCCGCCTGGGGGTCAAACCAAGGCAGCATATGGGGATGACTGCACCTGAAAACTGGCAGACGAGCAGGGACGTATAAGGCCATAGGAGACTCCTGAAGGTGAAGAAGCACCGTGGCGAGAAGGGGGCGTAAAAAGAGAATATAAAAAAAAAAAAAAAAGGAACCGGGTAATGGTAACTGGTAGTTCTGTTTTCTACAATACAGTCTGAGTTCTAGGAGTCAAGTTTAAAAACAAAACAAACTGACTAATTCTGGGGGGAAGGAGAGCTGTGTACTCCACATTCCCTTCCACCCAAAGTCCTGCTGGCTACTTCCCTGAAGTCCCATTATGTGGGAGGACTGGATAATGAGGAGCATGCATCTGGATGGGCATGGGGTAAGGAAGGCACCAGGCTGGCAGTAAGGGTGAGTCTGTGCCACTGTCTGGAAGTAGGACTTATCTGAGTCACAACCACAAACCTCATCCCTCTCACTCAGCCTGCACCTGCCTGCTATTTTCTTTATGTCACACTTTTCCAGCTGCATGTTCCTCATTATGCTGCTTCCCCCACATAATGGGGCCTATGGGGAGTGGGGGGAGTTATGGTTGGTGAGAGGCACACAGAGCTGTGGCCCAAATGCCCTGTTTATACTTCTCTCTTTGCAGTGCATCAACTCATGCATTCTGGTTGATGTGCTGCAAAGTCGCCGATGTGGACACTCACCACATCATGCTATGTGCCGCTCCGCTCCCATTTCTGCTCCGGTGAAACTGTGGGGATGTGTACTGCATTGAGTGCATCACCCCCCAGTGTAAACTGCTGCAGAGCTCCATCCACATGCAGTCCCATTTCTCCCAGTATCCCAGTCATTAGGGTGACACTCCTCTCAGCACAATCTGTGGTGCTTGAGCCACGGGAGGTGTAAACTGAATTGCAGCACTTAAATGAGAGCGCAGTGAGTTGGCGGTGGAGCAGTAAGTACAGCACTCCTGAAGTGTAAACAGGGCTAAAGATAACACACTATTTTTTAATATGGTGCTCGAAGATTTTGTCAGTGTAAATGGAACTACCCTCCTCCACCCCAGGTGTGGTTATGGCCTGGATATTAATTTTTGAATGCCACAAATAGGGTAGTCTAAGTATTTTTCCTTGCTAGGGGAAACTTACTCAAGACCATAAAAAAGTCACTAAAAAAGGGATAACTTCTTGGCCAACATTTCCCCCACCATAGCCATTTACTGCCCTCTGCTGACCCCTCTGCCATCCTTATGGATAGATTTCTTGAAAAAAAAATTCTGGCTCCTGACACTGCATCAGGACAGGCACCAACACTGTCTTCAAAACGACCCCCTCCCAGCCTGCCATCATTCCTAAAATGGTAAATAGGTTAAGTTGACCCCTCTGCTGACTTCTGATCCATAATTTGAGGAGGGCACTCATATATCTAGACAAGTCCAGTCACCCGCTCGCTAACCCATAGCTCCTTCCTCCTAATCCAATTAAAGTATTTAGCTCTATTTATAGGTAAGGGGTGGTAGCCAGTGGCAGATGTGGCAAGCCCAGTGATGTAGTAGGGGTCAAAAGTGGCACAAGCCTGCCAGCATAATGCTGTTAGAATTGTGTTTATTGGGCTAGTACACATTTCTTTCCACTACTCCTGCTGGCACATATTGGAGGCAAGAATATTTTTATAACTATGTCAGTGGGTCAACTTGCTTGACTTGTTAGTGGTGTAGAAAAAGTTAACTTTGACCCATGAAATAGGCATACAGTACTGATGTACCAAACAAAAAGCTTAGGCAAGTGGTGGGGGTATCACAGAGCTGCACGCTATTGAGTGAGATCTGGCAAGGGGACCAAGGAAACTTCATGCAGTTCACAGACCATGCAGTGAGGGACCTGGGGTTAGGAAGGGGAGTTTTACTGGATGCCACACTGTGCAACTAAATGCCATAATAAATATTGTGGAATGGATACTTTTTTGTGCTATTTTTACCTCTTTCCTGTAGTCTTCATAACACCTCTCCTTCCGGCTTTCTATTGGTGAATACCTCTGGCCACCAGACTCACAGCTGACACTGAGGCATGCCAGTTGACTCGCAGTGTTACCCCTGATCTGGGTCTGTCCCTTCCCAGGAGGGGGCACCCAACTCCTCTGTAGTGCAGAAGAGATGGAAGAAGTTCTGTGAGTTCTGTGAGACCACAGGTGGGGAATCTTGGACACTGCCAAGCAGGGTCTGGTGGTATGCAGGCTGAGATGCACAAAGGCCATCATCCAAAGCAGCTGAGCAAGCCTTTTTCACGGTTTTCTGTGGCTTTTCCTATCTCCCCAAGTCACGTCCATCATGGTATCCTGGGATGGAGCATGTGCAACCCATGTCATGCACACTGCCTTATGCCAAGCAGCAGGAGCTGCTCCAAAGTGGACAGCACTTCAGCCCTCTTCCAGGAGCAGAGCATCCACAGCAGTGCTCTGTCACCCTCCCAGCCAGCCTCTGGTCCTGACATTCCAGGCTGAGGGTGTGAACCTGGGTCACCAGTGTGCCAAGCAGGTGCCTCATCACTCAGTGCTATGAAGCCATGAATGGATGCTTTTTAATGCTCTTCACTATTCCAGTCTCTCTGAACCAATAGCAATATTTTTTTGACATGCCTATGGAAAGCAAACATAAAAAGGGGCAGGGAAAGTTTATTTAAAATGTAGGGGAAGGGTTGGGGTGGAGTACAGTGTATTTAAAATGGGAGGAAAGATCTATAGATATAAAATGGGGGTAATGGGCACCTTAAAAGGGGGAAGGGGACACATCATATTTCTTCTGTGGGGGGGCACATCTCTACTGCTTTCTGCCCCCAAATGTGGAAGACCTTTGAAATGTACTTGAATGTGCTGACACCCGATGCAGGAAAACAACTCTAGTCATCTTTTGCTTTCCTAGGTGCTTGTTTGCTCCATGTCAAGCTGCAATATAATAAGAGATAAGAAGTGACAGCAGTATTGTCAATCATGGTTAAATATAATTCTATGATGACCATTGTGGACCATGAGTTGACCAAGTCTGGTTGGTAATAGTTTACCACAGTGGTCAGCAACCATCTGTCTAGCTGGCCTATCAGAGCAGTGGTCTAATTGCAACGCCAGTGACCTGTGTCTGGAACGAGCCTGGGTTGCTGGAGGGCCAGCTGAGGGAGGATGGTGGAACATTCCAGTGATGCTCACCTCCTTGGAGAGGGAGGATTCTGGTCTCCACCACAGTATTGCCACATGGGTGTCCACAGGTGGTGGTGCAGGTTGTAGCCAGCATTAAGGGAGGGGGAATGGCATTGCGCTGGCACATCTTGTGTCAGACACACCTCCTCCATGATGCCAGGGGCTGGTGAGAAAAAGTCAGAAAAACTTCAACCATGCAGTATGCCATCTGCTGCCTACCGCAGGTCCCACACTGCCAAATGGCAGCCTTTTCCATGGAGGTTATTCATGGGGGAACGAGGAATGTAAGGCAAGTCACAGAGATGGCAGGAGAGAGGATGGGCAGAGTGGCGAACCGAAGTGGGCCGGTTGGCACTGGGAAGAACAGTATAATAAATTTTTAAAAAGTTTGCCAATTTCCAACTGTGGTTGAGCACAGTACTATGGTCAGATCCTTGTTTGGGCTTTTACTGAGAGTAGGGAGGAGAGTGAGTGAGTTGCTCTGTGATTGTGGGAGTGGGATGGTCAGTAAGTGCATTGGTCAGTAAGTAAATGAGTCATCCAGTGACTGAGTGTAGACTGCCTGAAACTTTATGCCATTCAATAAAAAATGATGGTGGCTGCCACTTCAGGCCTATGCTAGAATAACGTTCAAATCTTTCCAGTCTAATTTTCTATGGCATTTTTTGAATGACCGGTTGTAATAACTTGTTTAGCAGCTGACCTGTGTATGAGATGTTCAAGAGTGAGACAGAATCATATGCTAATTGTGTTTGTATATCATCTGTGCCAGTATATTGTGTGTAAGAGGGAGGGAGCCTCTGGAGACTAAGTGGTGCGTGGCATGCAATAAGGTGAAGGGGAACTGGAAGTGTTTGTGGTGAGGGAAGGACATGCCAAACAACACCAGGGTGTTTTTAGCATAGCAGTGGATGAGAGATGGTTGCCACTGGACATAGCAAGTGCTTGGCATGGGACAGGGTGAGCAAGGTGGGCCACTGGATACTGTAGGGAAATATAGTGGGTGCTACTGGACAATGCAGGGAGTGCTTGGAATGGGCTGAGGGAGGGGTGACCCTGGACACAAGGGAGAGTTTGGCATGGGACAGGGTGAGTAAGTTGTGCCACTGGCTACAAGGGAAAGTTTGGCATGGGGCAGGGTGAGAAAGTTGTGCCATTGGTTACAAGGGAGAGTTTGGCATGGGGCAGGGTGAGTAAGTTGTGCCATTGGTTACAAGGGAGAGTTTGGCATGGGGCAGGGTGAGTAAGTTGTGCCATTGGTTACAAGGGAGAGTTTGGCATGGGGCAGGGTGAGTAAGTTGTGCCATTGGTTACAAGGAAAAGTTTGGCATGGGGCAGGGTGAGTAAGTGGTGCTGCTGGTTACAAGAGGGAGCTTGGTATGGGGCAGAGTAATGAGGTGCCACTGGATATCAGGGAGGATTTGGCATGGGTTGGAAAAAGGTGGGGGGTGCTACTGGACACTAGGGAGTGCTTGGAATGGGCTGAGGGAGAGGTGATCCTGGACACCAGGAAGTGTTTGACGTGGGACAGGGTAAGCCATTGGTTATCTGAGAGCACTTAACACTGGATGCTGGTGAAGAATGTGTTGTCACCAGGCACCAGAGAGTTCATAGCAAGGGGCAACGTGAGGGAAAGGGGGCTGGATTCCAGGGACTGCTTAGTTCTGGATAGGGTGAGGGAGGGCACCCTAATGAAGTGCCATTTGAGTGAAACTGGAGTACCTGATGTTAGCTGCAGTATTTGTGTCCCCATTCTACTTGCCTATTCACTATGTACTCACAGTGATGTGTGATTTCTACATGCTAGCAGAAATATCCAATTTACTTTTCATTTGGAAGTGTTGATGTCTCAGGGATTCTGCTTTAACCTGAAGGTACCAGTGATTGTCTGAGTTTGTAACGCAGTGATTACTTATTTCTTCTGTGTTCAGGATTGGCAAGCAACTCTGTGTCACTGTAGCCAGGTTTTGCACCACAATGAGTGCATTCTATGCCTGTTTTCCTTGGACGAGGAAGGGGGCTGCACCAGACACTAGGGCGTTCATGGCATGAGGAACAATGTAAGGGAGGAGCCCTTGGACTCTGGGGAAGGTTTGGCAGAGGATAGAAAGAGGGAGGTAGTACTACTGGATACCAGGGATGGGTTGATACAGGATGGAGAAGGTTGAAGGGGATGCCACTGGGCACCAGGAATTGCTTGGTATGGGGTTTGGGTGATGCAGGATTGGTGCCAATGGACATCAGATAATGTATGGTTTGGGACAGGAAAGGAGTGCCTCTGGACACTGTCCCATGCCAAACTCTCCCTTGTGTCCAGGATCACCCCTCCCTCAGCCCATTCCAAGCACTCCCTACATTGCACAGTAGCACCCCCTATATTTCCCTACAGTACCCAATGGCCCACCTTGCTCACCCTGTCCCATGCCAAGCACTTCCTATGTCCAGTGGCAACCATCTCTCATCCACTGCTATGCTAAAAACACCCTGGTGTTGTTTGGCATGTCCTTCCCTCACCACAAACACTTCCAGTTCCCCTCACCTTATTGCATGCCACGCACCACTTAGTCTCCAGAGGCTCCCTCCCTCCCTCTTACACACAATATACTGGAACAGATGACATACAAACACAATTAGCATATGATTCTGTCTCACTCTTGAACATCTCACACACAGGTCAGCTGCTAAACAAGTTATTACAATTAGTCATTCAAAAAATGCCATATAAAATGAGACTGGAAAGATCTGAACTTTATTCTGGCATAGGCCTCCAGTGGCAGCCACCATCATTCTTTACGTTTGATGTGCCTGTACACCAGATGTTTTGTGACAAGTAACGGGATTTCAGGGGTATGTCACTGCCAAGCCCATTGTAGTTGAAACTGATAGGGACTCAGCAGTCTAGACCAATAACCATGGACTGTGGTCCTGACTCAACTCTCTGCGTGGTGGGCTGAAACGTCACATACTTTAAAGGACCGAAACTGCCCAAATCAAAGAGTGCTTTGTCCTTTGATCTGAATGAAGCCGGTTAGCAAACAACTGATTGGCTTTCAATGTCAGGGGCCTTCCTGTCAGTGTTTCACTCATTGTCTTGCTCGCTCAGACACACACACACACATGCATGCACGCATGCACACGCACACACACCCCCTGAACCACCTGAAGCAGTTTTATAAAGGGACACCATGCTGCACAGGAACATGAACCACAAGACAGGTTTTGAGCATTTTCCTAAAAACCTTAGCTGAAATATATCATCCAAAGTTTATAAATCCCCATTAAAAGTGTAATTCTCATTGCCAGTTTAAAGGATCTCTTCATTGAAAAGAGTTGTGGCAATACTGCTGAGTGGACAGTTTTGCATTTTGATTTCAACTGTGCTATAAAACATAACTAGAGTTAGAAACATTATTGCTTTCATTAAAATAAAAAAATAAAAGCTACATCATTGTAGCTAGAGCTGCACAAGGGGCAGACATTTTCACAGTACCAATTTAGAAATGACTTGAGAGAATTGTTTGTGTTGGAAATGTGGCAAGTTTTTCAAAACGTAAAGGTTTGGAACCATATAACCAGAAGCTGATGGCTATATCTATGTTGTCTACAGATTTATTTGTGGACAATGCGTTTATTTATTTATTTGTGTACTGGAGTTATATGATAATCCTGTTGAGACTAATTTGGTTTATATGTTGTCAATGTTCTTGTTTACAAAATTGTTACATCACCTGTTGTTATATGACCATTGTAAAAAAAATCATTCTGGGTTGCTAAATGCAATAAAACTTCAAAATATAATTTTGCAGAGGATGTTCCTGTCAATAAACACATGCCACATGAGGGAGGGAGGGAACTTAGGGAGAATGCTAGGAAGTATTTTTTCACAGAGAGGGTGGTGGCTCTGTGGAACAGCCTACCAGCAGAGATGGTGGAAGTGAAAACAGTACGGGGATTCAAAAGTGCATTGGATAAGCATAAAGGCACCCTGCTGTACAGCAGAGTGGGGGAAAGGCAGTCCAGATAAGAGAAGGGATTGCCAATCCAAGTAGGGAAATGGGCAGACTAGGTGGGCTGTATGGTCCTTATCTGCTGACAGATTCTATGTTTCTATGACACCCTTTCCAGGATTTGAACCGCTTCAAACGTTGATTGGCATACAGCTTTCAATAGACCTTTGTGTTGCCAGTAAACCCTTCTTTGCCCTTTGAATCTGAAACATAAACAATATTCTTCTGAACAAAGGCACAATGCATATTTTGTAAACAAGCTAGCAGGAGCTGGTCTATTTTTGAGAGAGCATTTTGTCTGTTGCTGTACAGTTTTGTCCAGCCCATTCTTAGGAGTTGCCCACATATAGAAGAATAATGAATTCTATCACCTCTCCTGTTTTTACATTTTTTTATGATTTAGTTTGAATGAAAGTTGTTGAAGAACTAAGGATTTAATTTGAATGATAGCTGGTAAAGAACTAAGGTTGTTGTTTTGAGTTGATTTGACAAACACTGCATTTCTAGGAAAAGTCCCACTATTTTTTATGTTTGCTTGCACGCATGTGCAAGAAACATAGTGCCTTCATCGGAGATTTCGGAGGTGTGTCACCTCCTCCTCCAATTCAGTCAGTGAGCTGGCAGGCACGGCCCCTGTAAGCCAATGCATTTTGGAGCTGTGTATGACACGCTCCAAAATGCAGTGTGCCCCTGAGTTGAAAGGGGGAGCTACGCTTGAGTGAGCACCGATCAAGATGCTCGGCTGCTCACGTGCAACTTCCCATGCACAGACAGGCGTCGCCCCGTACTGTATGCGGACAGGATGCCCAATCCCCATCGGTGGCTGCATCCCCACCCCCAGTTGCTAGGTGCCGCGCTGAGGCCCACCCCAGCGTGGCAAGCACTAACTCCTTTGGCGGCGGGGGTGCCCAATCCCCGTGTTCGGCCCCAAGTCCTTGTACCCATGCTGGGAGCCCACCCCAGCGTGGCAAATGTGCACCGCAATTTTTTTGTATTTTGCCGATGGGGTGCCCAATCCCCATCAGCTGAATGCCCCGAAGTCCTTGTGCCATGCTGAAGCCCACCCCAACATGGCAAGCGTCCTGACGTCTTTGTTTGTTTTTTCCTGTAAAATAAAAACTGTCCATGGCGTCTCCCAACCCCCTCCCACAACCTGCACCCACCCACCGTGCACCCAGTTTCCCCACACCCCCACCCCATACTTACTCGACCCGCGCCGACGATCTTGTGGACCGGGAACACGTCTGCACTCTTCAAAGCCGACCGCATGAACTGAGGAAATGCCGGTAGCTGTATAATGGGTTACATAGGGGGTTTCAACTGTGCATATCTCGGGCATTTTTGGAATTTTGCACAAATTTTCAACATGGGGTTTTGGGACCACTTCTCATGATTATGTCACTGTCATGGCGTTATTCAGGCCTGAAGGGTGATTTCGGCGCGCAGTGACTGCGAAATCACCCTTTGGGCCTGAATACCACCATGACAGTGACATTATTCATGATAAGGGGTCCCAAAACCCCATGTTGAAAATTTGGTGCAAAATTCCAAAATGACTATTCTGATGCGTTAGCGGTTCTCGTGAGCTCATAAGTTCGCGAAATTTCAATATTTTCACTCCAGATTTTCAACATTGCCATTTTACCATACCTTCTTATGAGAGTATAGCTGTCATTTTTCATCTCACCCAAAATGTGTTTTCACCCATGTAGCACAGAATGGCGTGAGTCGATGTCTTGAAATCAATGTATGAGACAAATTAAGAAAATCACAGTGATACTGTTCATGAGCTCAGGTTTAAAATGGCTATGTTGAAAATTTGGTGAAAAAATTCTAAAAATCACTGTTTTGCGGTGGCGTTGCACAACTCCTATACTGCGTATAAATGAGTTCACGAGAATTTTCAATATTTTCACTCCAGATTTCCAACATTGCCATTTTACCACACCTTCTTATGAGTAGTATAGCTGTCATTTTTCACATCTCACCCAAAATGTGTTTCCGCCCATGTAGTGCACAATGGCACAGTCGGTGTGTGAAATCAATGTACCGGACAAATTAAGAAAGTCACAGTGACACTGTTCATGAGCAAAGGTCTTAAAATGGCTATGTTCGAAATTTGGTGAAAAAATTCCTAAAATGACTGTTTTACGGTGCATTGTGCAGTTCCTACGCACACTCGTAAGTTCGCAAATTTTCAATATTTTCACTCCAGATTTTCAACGTTGCCATTTTACCACACCTCCTTATGAGCAGTATAGCTGTCATTTTTCACATCGTGCCCAAAATGTGTTTCCACCCATGTAGTGCACAATGGCGCAGTATGTGCGAAATCAATGTATGGGACACATTAAGAAAATCACAGTGACACTGTTCATGAGCAGAGGTCTTAAAATGGCTATGTTGAAAATTTGGTGAAAAATTCTAAAAATGACTGTTTCTGACGTCGTTACGCGGATTCCTATGCATGCTCGTAAGTTTGCAATTAATATTTTCACTCCAGATTTTCAACATTGCCATTTATTACACTTCCTTATGAACAGTACAGCTGCCATTTTTCATATGTCGCCCAAAATGTGTTTTCGCACATGTAGCGCACAATGGTGCTGTTGGTGTGCGAAAGCAATGTTTAGGACAGATTAAGAAAATCACAGTTACACTGTTCATGAGCAGAGGTCTTAAAATGGCTATGTTGAAAATTTGGTGACAAAAGTCCATAAAATGACTGTGTTACGAGTGAGCAATGCGCAGTTTCCACGCACCCTCATAAGTTCATGACTTTGTAATATTTTCAGTCCAGATTTTCACCGGTGGCATTTTTTCACACTTTCTTATGAACAGTACAGCTGTCATTTTTCACAACATGGCTGAAGTGTGTTTTCACACTTTCAGCACTGAGATGCATGTTCGCTGTGGGAAATCATTGTTCGGCACAGATAGAGAAAATCACAGTGACACTGTTCATGATCAGAGGCACCAAAATGCCTGAGTTGACAATCTGCTGTAAAATATCCCCAACCTAATTATATTAACGTTGTCGTTGCACAGTTTCTATGTACGCTCGTGACTTCACCATTTTTTAAATATTTTTACTGCAGATTTGCAACATTGCCATTTTACACCTCCCATGAACAGTACAGCTGTCATTTTACATCCTGTTCGAATGTTTTGCACCTGTGGTGCTAAATGCCGTACTCGCTGTGCATAAGCAGCTTTCGGCTAACAAACTGATATTCCCCCTGTTCATGAGGTGGGGTCACAAAAAAACATGTTGAAAATTTGGAGTGAAAATACCAACGAATGCCTGAGGTATTAGGGTTTCCAACCATAACGCCCAACACTGTAGAGAATGACAGGCATCAGGGGTGTGACTTGGGATTCCTGCCTGTAATGCTCATACCATTCCACACTCTGCAGCCAGTGAGAGGCATCGAGGTATGCCTTGGACTCTTCGGACCCAAAGTTCACCCCATTCTCCTATATCGCACCCATCTCACCGCATTTCCTAATGAAATGGGGTGCGCATAAAGGCCAAGACCCCAAGGAACACCGTGACACTTGTCAGTGTCTGCAGGGTGGGGTGTGGTGAAATGTCGAGGCCGTTATGCCTGATGACCCAAATGCACACCCCAATGCCTGTCACTCTCTGCAGGGTGGTGGTGGGGTTGGCTTCAGTTCAGTACGTCACTGCCATTCCTATTACGCAGCTCTTTAACTTCTACATTACCACTGCCAATGCCAGCAAGCAAACATTCGGCATTGAGAAATGCTTGTTTATCTGGAAATAGTGTATAGAATATAAATTCTCAGCAGCCCTAGTATCTGAGAAATTGTCAGAAAGACTTTCAACCAACAGCGTTTTCTATGGCAAGGTCAGTTATTATTCAGGGTTGTGTAAGTGCTCAGTTGTCTTGAGATGTTCCCGAAGTTTTGCCGAAGTAATTTATCCAAGAAGAAAACCTTTTTCTGAGACTTTACCATGGAACCAGATGAAGCCATCAATTATTTCACATTTAGTAAGTATATATTACATTTGGCGCAGAACAGGAAGGATGAGAAAGACAATAACAGAAAATATTTTAAAATTTCACATTATGTCCAGAATATATTATTGTGTCCTTTTATTAGGATTGAATATGACAGAAGGAGTTGTTACACCCTACTCTTTGTGTTGTTCTACATGCCCATTGGCTGTGTTCCTGTACATGTTTAATTTTGTACTAGTGTTGTATCTTGTAATTGACATGGAACCTTTGTAAACGAGCTGTCTAGCTCAAAGGTTGTAATCCGAATCTTCAATAAATAAATAAAATAAATTCACAGATTAATGGCAATCAGATGATTTGCATATGTATTTTCACTGCAGTCATTAGTGGGAAGCCCTGTGATTTTGGCAGGCAGTGCCCGATTCACTTTTTGAGTTTTATTGATTATTGCTACTATGCACCCAGCAACACATCTGAACATGAAAGCTTCCAGATGTTCTCTTGCTGCAGCTTATCCTGTTGACTGTGAGTGTGACCCTTGCACTTTCCACTGGTGATGTTTGGATCCCAGCTGCCCCAAAGTGAAAAGCTTTCTACAGAGGGAAAATGGCCGTACATCCAACTTGTTGTGTTCTCTGTATTTTTTTTTCTCTGAAAATAGTTTTCAAATATCTGCTGTCTGTACATCTATAAGGTGTTTCCTGCTGCTGTCACCTGGGACTCTTCATTAAAGTGAGATGCACTCATGGTGCTATCATAGATAAGCAGGTGACTAGATAGATACTGTCTGTAGATAGATAGAGAGATATATACTGTCAGTAGATAGATTGATAGATAGATGCTGTCTGTAGATTGATAGATACAGTAGATAGACAGGTTGACCAACCAATAGGTTGATCGATTTGTCTGTCTGTCTGTCTGTCTATCTCTCTGTCTTCTATCTGTCTATCATCAGTTGGCACAACTTTCGAAATAATCTGCTTAAAAGAGATACTGAACTGACAGAATGCCAAAAACTACAGTATTTTTTTTTGTAAGATGTACAATAATCAGTTAAACATTTTCTATTCTTCTCCACTTTTCTGAAAGGACAGCACCTCGACAATGTGTGATTAAAATAAATGTGGCACATGTTGCCTGTTTATCGTGACACTTCTGGAGCTATAAAGAGTCAAACATTGACAATTCTGGATTTAGGGGTTTGCTATATTCAGCATCTTGATGAAAAATTGATGGCTAAGATTACTTTTATATCCTCAGTTCCTTTTATTAGGATTGAATATGATAGAAGGAATCGTTAGGGTCAGAACCCTACCCTCCCACCAAAAAAAATGCTAATTGAAATTCCCCAGTTATCCACTTTGATGCAAAAAACTCAGTGAACAGCACATAAAAGCCACCCCCCACTGAAGCTACGCAGCATCTGAATCTTAGTTCTTTATCATAACAACAACAACACAAGAAAAACAGACAGCATAACTGTAGGCAAAGAAAGTCTCAACAATAAACCTTTTCTTGCTATACTAAAAGACGAGGCAAAGCAAGGCAAATTTTTATACAAGAAGAGTTCAACTTTCCAAACAGACTGCGTACACACTCACTGACATGAAAGGATATGTAAGAGGGAATTTCCAGGAAAGTCACCAAGGCATTTCATTTCAAAGAATTTCAAGTTGCTAAGATGAATTATATTAATTTATATCAATTTTGTTTACCAGGTAGGTACGCTAGCCATAGAAATGACTTATTTTCAGGCACGACCCAGGAGGTTACAGAGTGGAATTGCATAAAACACAGAAACAAAACAAGGTTTTACAGTAAAAATATAAGCAAGGTGATGAAAGCAAGGTACAAAACAGTGTGATTCGTGACAAAACATGCAGTAAGGCAGTTTGTCGGCAGGTGCAGGACATAGCTCACATATTTGCAAGGAATTATCATGATGCAAAGTTTGGCAAGAGGTTCACTGAAAACAAACAACCACATACTTCCAAGGAACTATCAGGTATAATGAGAAGGGAAAATTACAAAATAACATACGGTAAGCAGATCCTTAGGTGAGAAACATTCACATGGTGTGGGAGAAAGGGGACAGAGAATTGCAAGCAGGAGCTTTTTGGCAATGATTACAAAGGTCTAAGCTAAGGTTTTTGGTGTTTGAGACAGCATAATACTGTTGACAGTCGATGCAAGGGAGTAAAGTCTAGCAGCATTTGGTGTCTGCCAGTTTAGATCAGAGTAGAGAAGGCAGTGGTGTTTCTGCCGATGGGAGAAGGAGGCATAGCGACAGATATTATTATAGGTGACATCCCATCTATGGAGATTGGATATAGGTAAGGTAGTATAGATTGCAACTCCGTATGTAAGGGTGGGTAGAAGAATACCATGAGCAATGGCAAGCCTCACTGCAGGGGTTAGTGTATATCTGGTCCGGTACACTATTTCTAATTTAGAGTTCACAGATTTACATGAGTTCTGGATGTGAAGATCGAAGTTTAGGGATTGGTCCAGTGTTACCCCTAGGTACTTAAACCAGGTCACTGAACCCATAGGGGAGCCATCCATACAAGAGACCATGAAATTATTTTGGCGGGTTTTGAGTTTAGAATTTGTCCCATATAGCATGGATTGGGGTCTAACCTATTTAAGGACTAGTTTGTGATGTGAGAGCCAGGCTTGAATGCACTGAAAATCAGTGGAGAGCCGCAGATTGATGTCAGAGATGTTTTTCGAGCTGGTGTATAGGACTATATTGTCAGTGTAGAGGAGGTGGAAGTAAGATTGGAGGTGATGTTATTGATAAATATAGAAAATAGCAGTGGCCCCAAAACTGAGCCTTGTGGTACACCGATATTCACTGTTGCCAGGTCGGAGTAGGTTGAATTGTATTTTACAACTTGGACTCTGCTTGACAGGCAACTATTGAACCAGTGGACAACATTATGCATGAAGGCCAAAGACTTCAAGGTGGCAAGGAGAATGGAGTGGTTCACCAAGTCGAAGGCCTTTGTCATGTCTATAAAACAGCTCCAGTTAGAAGGCCTGAGTCCATAGCTGTGAGTGTGTCCATAGTAAACTGAAGCAGGGCTGTGGAGGTGCTATAGCTCTTGCGGAAACCAAGCTGGTTGGTTGTGAGAAGGTCATTTTTGAGAAGGAATTTGATGGTTTGTGTAGCAACTGATTTTTCCAGAATTTTGCTCAGAACTGAGAAGATGGCAATGGGTCTGTAGTTAGATGGGTCTTTTGGATCACCTTTTTTGAAGACAGGAGTGACCCTTGCTATCTTCCATATGTCAGGGACACTACTTTGACATAGAGAGAGCGTGAAAATGATGGCTAAGGGAGCAGCAGTGAGTGGGGCTACTAATTTTAGTAGTCTGGGTTCTTATAGTCTCGAGAATAGAAGTAACATACATGTGACAAAATACAGGACAATAAAGTAAATCACACTCTGTAGTTTTTAAAGCATTTCAAGTGTATGATGGTGAATTTTAATCCTAAATGTGCTACTTACTTTTTCAGGGGGTTCTATGAAAACAGTTTATGCTTAATGATTTATTATAATAAAAAACTGTAGAGTATAAATTCAAGTCGTTCAATATTCAAGTTAGTTAAAGAGTCAGTTGGATGCCTGGCTACCTTCCTTGAGCACTCATATGCCAGCATGAAAGGGGGCTTTGTTGACAATCATCTGCTACCCTGTTCCTGCTCTTAGCATTACCCCTTGCAGTTTGTCTTAGGAAAGTGCTATGTACTGCTGCACTTAATATTTCTCTGTCTTGCTAGCTGCATGTTTCAGCCTATGCTTTTCCCTATGTTTAATTTGCTGCCACAGCTCACATATTCTACGATCCTGCTGTGTTTTTTCTGTTAGCAGATCTCAAGTTATTCCTACTGCTGCTGTTGCCAATGTGCACTCCTAGAGTTAGTCTCGTCATTGCTCCAATTGTTTTAAACATATTTTCCTCTCCAATTTATCGGGTTCACTGAAACATATTCCTAGCCAAGTCCATTAATTAACAATAGCCGTTTATAAATTCAAGGCTGAAAATGATGCTTCCTCAGTTAATCTGCTGCATTACAGTTTGCAGGTCATTCTCATATTTATATTGTTAGGGTCGATCATATTTACTATTTCATTTTATGCTAATTTCTGCTAGTTTCTTATAGACGCCTCATATACTTGTGCTCAGCTTTTGCATTCGTGTCTGCAGTGGAAATCCAAGATGCTGTGTCATACAGTGTGTAAGATAATAAAATTGGGAGTGGGACAGTTTCATTGCTGTATACTGCTACATGGTGGATTTAATAAAAAAAAGCTTTCTTTAAGAAACATGGTGGAGTCATCATTCTGTCAATACATTGATATGTTTTTTAAGAATTGTGGAGGATTCAGCATTCTGTCAGTATGTGGATATGGGTTTTAATGTATTTCTCAAACCATTAGCATTTTTAAGTGCTGTCACATCACTGTGTAAGCATCATGAGCACTGACAACATCATGACTTTGCACAATGATTTTTGTGCTGCAGTTCATGGAATTTGGGAATTCAAAATCTGCAGTGCTGCTTCCTGTGAAACTCAAGTATGGATGGATCTACATATTTCTGATTTCAAATTCAGTATTGTGTGCTTTTTCTTTCTTGCTAAAAACTAATGTCATATTCAAACATGGGATGAAAAATAAAGCTATCTAGAATAAGCTTCAGTATGTCACAATGGTAATGGAACAGAATCATTTCTTTAATGATCCCATTCTGTTCACATCAAGCCTCCTGTATAAAGTCCAAGACATAAGAAACTATATGATAATAGGTTATAGTGAAAGAAGAAGAGTATAATGTTGGATTTAAAATCAATAATATGTAAGAGTCCTCACCGCGACAGGCACTGTCAGTTTCATGGGAAGATCATAAATGAGACATGCACGTTGGCATACAATAACAAGGTTAACAAAAAAATAAACCAAAAAAAAACCAGAGCTTTAGCCATAAAGTCCCATAGTTTGCAACAGCCATATACAATATATTTACTAAACAAATAAGCCCAAAAGGGAGTTTCTTCCTGAGCAGCTTGTCTGGATCAGAGAGTCTGTTCCTATCGGTTAAAAGTTGTTGAGGCTACAAAACAGAAAAACATTGAGCCAAGGTTTTAATTTCATTGCTTCTGTTTAATTGCACTGTTGTGTTCTGAGTGCAGCAGAGGCCATTGGGGCAACATCAGTCATTGTTAATTTATTCCAGCCGCTTTCCAATTGGTTAAGGGTTCATTTGTGACCTGTCTAAAGTGTATGGCAATGCCTAAGTTAGAGGAGAAAGATTTATTTTCATTTACGTTCTTTTAGTAGTTAAAATCAGTTATTGATCTGTGAAGTTTGACTCCCACCTACATTGTGTAAATAGGGATTATTACACTTTTCCCCAATAGTATAAACTTAATCAGATCTATTTTCACGAGTACCACCACACCTGTTGTATTTATTTATTTGAAACATATTTCACTATTGCAAGCAACCAGAGAGCTGTCTGGTTCATTCCCAGCTATGACCTGGGGAAGGGAAAAAGGGAGCATTGTGGAATTAAAATTCAGACAATAAAGGGTAGGTAAAGGAATACACAATAAATACAGAGTCAGAGATTTTGTACATAGTCACATTGTACTGTGGATGTAAACAATAATGCCACTGAATGGTACAAAAGGGGTTTATCTGCAGGCCCTGGAGGGGGGCAAGCATGCTTCAGACTTTATTCATAAAAATAACTTCATACAGAAATCACAATGTACTGTGGATATAAACATGTTAGAGCATGCTACTGTACCATAAGTAGCCTAATACCTGCGGAGAAACCCTTCTCTGAGAGCAAGGCCAGATCTGGAATTAAACCCAAGACCAGAGAAGCATACTAGTAGACCCCTGAATAAGGATTATGGGTCACCATTAGTTTGGACATGTTAGGGGGGCCTTAAAGTTCTCCTTGAGGAATGTCTTCACACTAGAAGCTAGAGAGGGTAGAGAGTGAAGGGGAAAGGCTGTTTGATGGGTAAGCAAGTCTATACCTGACAGACAGCTTGACCCACATTGTATCTGGACCTATAGATTTGTAGTCTATTTCCACCCTTCGAGTATAGGGAATAGGAGGAGTTGGTGGTGGTGGGGTTGAGTAAATTGTTGAGGCAGCCCAGTAATTTACCTGACCAACAATTGGCACCTAGCAGGACAGTATGGAAAGAATGCCTTATTGGGGGTGGGGGGGGAGTGCAGTCTAATTCATTGTACTGTATATAGTGCAGTGATGGGTTCAGGAAGGACAGGCTGAAACAAATCTGTACAGGGCATTACAAAATGGGGCAGTACTCACAAGTGCACAAAACCAAATTTATACAGCCACACACTTAAATCTTCAGTTATTCTTTAATTTTTACATCAATCATTAAGTCCCAATGTCTACCTAATGTTTCGCCCAGTGGGCATCTTTAGGGGATTGTGGGTTCTAGTTTTAAATACTGTTAATATATACATACATTAGACATAAACAAATAAATCTCTTGATATTCACAAATAGTAAAGACAACCCAAAGAGCAGTTCAGATTCTTCTTTTCTTTATTGAAAACTTTGGAGATTACTTTTGAGCTCAATCGCTCATTAACAAAGGTTCCACCTCAAATATAATTGTCACAGAAAGAATTACAAGTACAGTAAGCAGTTCCAGAGGCAATGCAGACAGGTTCTTACATGCTTAGTGTTTCTCTATTCATCTGTTTCCATCAATAAGATTTTTTTAATAAATATTCACCTAAATAAGATATAATTCAGTTATCAGCAAGAATATGTTTATTATTAATATTATTCATCTCTATGATTAATTTACATCACCCTGTTAGTGACATTCCATGTAAAAAAAAAAAAAGAAAGAAAACAACCACCACATTTGCAATTTCTCTAAATGAGAGGAGCACAGCTCTGGTAGGTGTCACTTTTTGAACCTCTGACTTGATATAAATGTTTCGCTGTCAGTGAAAAGGTTGAAGCTCATTAAATGTATACAGTGCGTACAGAGTACACTGCTTAAAGAGAACATAAATGATTGGGGGTGTACTTGGAGGAGGTGGGAGGTCTGGATAGTCGGCAACATGGGTTTGTGCCAGGTAGATCATGTCAAACCAATCTTGTGGAGTTCTACGAATAGGTAACATCAGAACTGGACAGGGGAAAGCCTGTGGATGTATTATTCTTGGATTTCAGCAAGGCGTTTGACTCTGTCCCCCACAATGGTCTGGTGGAGAAACTGATGGGGTTGGGAGTAGGCTCTTTGATGGTCAGATGGATTGAAAACTGGCTAGCTGGACACACCCAGAGAGTAGTGGTCGGTGGGGAGCTCTCAAATCCTAGAGAGGTTGGTAGTGGGGTACCGCGAGAGCTCGGTCCTGGTCGATCCTGTTTAATGCATACATATCAGACATCAGGAGGTATAGGGTGTGAAATGAGTCTCTTTGCTGATAACTCCAAGATGGGAGCAGTAGTTGAGGAGAAGAGGGAAGGTTGGCCCTGCAAGGGACCTGGACACTCTGGAAAGCTGGGCTCACATGGAAATTAAATTTCAATATCACCAAGTGCAAGGTGTTACATCTTGGAGAAACCCTAAACACAGGTACACCCTGGGAGGGAGGCGTTGGAGGCCTCAATAGGAGAAAAGACCTAGGGGTCATGGTGGATGCATGTATGAATAACTCTGAGCAGTGCAGGAGGCAGCTAGCAAGGCA
The DNA here is from genome assembly GCA_016271365.2 of Neoceratodus forsteri. Taxonomy (NCBI): domain Eukaryota; kingdom Metazoa; phylum Chordata; order Ceratodontiformes; family Ceratodontidae; genus Neoceratodus; species Neoceratodus forsteri. Next base: position 17,808,503 of record JADMNL010000039.1, on the reverse strand, counting down.
AACAGGATGTTGGGATGCATCGTAAGGGGGATCACCTCTAGGAGCAAGGAAGTGATTCTGCCGCTGTACAATGGACTGGTTAGACCACACCTTGAGTACTGTGTACAGTACTGGAGACCACATTTGAAGAGGGACATACAGCTGCTGGAGAGGGTACAGAGGAGGGCAACTAAGATGATACGAGGGCTAGGAGATTTGACAATGTGGACAGACTTGAGGAGCTCTGCCTGTTTTCATTGGAGGAGAGGAGAGACGGGGGGGGGGACATGATTGAGGTCTTCAAGTACCTCAATGGACTAAATAGGGTAAACATGGAGGGGATCTTTAGGCTAAAGCAGGGAGGTATCACCAGAGGGCATGGTTTGAAGTTGGAAGGTGGAAGGGTGAGGGGGGAAAAGAGGAGGAGGTTTTTCACTGAGAGGGTGGTGGACCCTTGGAATGCACTGCCTGATGAGATGGTTCAGAGGTCCACAGTGGAGGGCTTCAAGAGAGGGTGGGACAGACTCAGAAAGTGGATGTATCAGATGATGGCCTGTCCCAGGGGGGTGGGGAAGGATGATAGGGGTTTCTGGAACACAAGGGGGGGGGGCCTCAGTACCCAACTAGGGATCTGAGGTTCGAGCAGACTCGATAGACCATAAGGCCAAATCTGCTGGCAATTAGTATGTTAGTATTTTAGTATGTTATTATATGGCAGCTTGACATGGAGCAAACAAACACCTGGGAAAGCAAAATATGACTAGAGTTGTTTTCCTGCATCTGGTGTCAGTACATTCAAGTACATTTCAAAGGTCTCCCACATTTGGGTGCAGAAAGGTGTAAAGGTGTGCCCCCTACTGTTGAAATATGATGTGTCCCCTTCCCCATTTTAAGGTGTCCATTACCCCCATTTTATATAAATCTCTCCTCCTACTTTCAATATACTGTACTCCACCCCAATCCTTCCACCACATTTTACGGAAACTGCCCCCTGCCCCTTTTTTATGTTTGCTTTCCATAGGCATGTCAAAACATATTGCTATTGGTTCAGAGAGACTGGAATAGTGAAGAGCATTAAAAAGCATCCATTCATGGCTTCTTGGCACTGAGTGATGAGGCACCTGATGGCACACTGTTGACCCAGGTTCACACCCTGAGCCTGGAATGTCAGGACCTGAGTCCGGCAGGGAGGGTGATAGAACATTGCTGTGGATGGTCTCTTCCCAGGAGAGGGTTGAAGTGCTGTCTGCTCTTGGAGCAGCTCCTGGTGCTTGGCATGAGGTAGTGCGCATGACATGGGTCAAAGATGCTCCAGCCCCAAGATACCATGATGGACGTGACTTGGGGAGATAGACGAGGCCACTGAAAACTGTGAAAAAGGCTTGCTCAGCTGCTTTGGATGATGGCGTTTGTGTGCCTGAGCCTGCATACCACCAGACCCTGCTTTGTAGCATTCAAGCTCCCCAGCCCTGGTCTCACAGAATTCAAGGAACCTTTCCCATCTCTTCTGCACTGCAGATGGATTGGGTGCCCCCCTCTTTCTGGGAAGGGACAGACCCAGACCAGGGGTAACATTGTGATTTGGTTGGCATGCCTCAGTCTCAGTTGTGAGTCTGGTGGCCAGAGATATCCACCAATAGAAGCCAGAAGGAGAGGCACTATGGAAACTACAGGAAAGAGGTAAAAATAGCACAAAAAAGTATCCATTCCATAATATTTATTATGGCATTTAGTTGTAGGGAACTGTGCCATACATGGACTTCTTAGGGACTGACAGTGCTGCTGGAAGTTCTCACTCACCCAGTCTCCTGAAAAGCACTTCTGAATTGGTGTTCAAATAATTTTTCTGGAGCTCCTGTGACCTTCCCAGCTAGACCATTGTTCCTCCTTCCCAATATCCTAAGCACAGTGTGGCATCCAGTAAAACTCCCCTTCCTAGCCCCAGGTCCCTCACTGCATGGTCTGCGAACTGCAAGAAGTCTCCTTGGTCCCTTGCCAGCTCTCACTTAACAGTTTGCAGCTCTATGATACCCCCACCACTTGCCTAAGCTTTTTGTTTGGTACATCAGTACTGTATGCCTACTGTATTTCATGGGTCAAAGTTACCTTTTTCTGTACCTCTAACAAGCAGAGCAAGTAGACCCACTGACACAGTTACAGTATAAAAATATTCCTGCCTCCAATATGTGGCAGCAAGACTAGTGAAAAGAAATGTGTACTAGCTCAACAAACACAATTCTAACATCATTTAGCTGGCAGCATACCTCTCAACCTTTTGCCTCGTGAATCAGGGACAAGGCTTAAAAAAATCAGGGACAGAGACCCCAAATCAGGGACACATCTCAAAAACTGGTACTATTCACTCAGAAAGCTGATAGAATAAGGGGATTTGTGTTAAGATGCATTTTCTGAAGAAGAACAAGTCTATAACTTTAATATTTGACATTATTTTGTGCTTTTAATCCTTGCTGTTCTGCCACAAAAACACAAATTTTACGAGGGACAGAGGAAATATTCTGAGGAAAAATCAGGGACGTCCCTGAAAATCAGGGACAGTTGAGAGGTATGGCTGGCAGGCTTGTGCCACTTTTGACCCCTACTACCTCTCTGGGCTTACCACATCTACCACCCTTTACCTTCAAATAGAGATGAATATGTAAACTGGGTTAGGGAGAGGCTATGTGTTATGGAGGGGGTTACCGGACTTGTCTAGATATACGAGTACCCTCCTCAAATTATGGAAGTCAGTGGGGGGACAGATTAACCTATTTACCAATTTAGGAATGATTGTAGGCTGGGAGGGGGTCATTTTGAAGACAGTGTTGGTACCTGTCCTGATGCAGTGCTAGAAGCCAGAACTGTTTTTCCAAAAAATCAATCCATGAAGGTGGCAGAGGGAATGGGATGGCAGATGACAGTAAATGGCTATGGGGGGAGGGGTGGTGGTGAAATATTGGCCAAGAAGCTATCCCTTTTTTAATAACTTTCTTATAGTCCTGAGTAAGCTTCCCCTAGCAAGGGAAAATACTTAGACTGCACTATTTGTGGTATTCAGGAATTAATATTCAGGCCATAACCACACCTGGGGTGGTGGAGGGAAATTCTATTTAGACTGACAAAGTCTTGAGCTCCATATTAAAAAAAAAGTGTGTTATCTTTGGGCCACAGCTCAGTATGCTTCCCATCAACCATAACTCCCCCAAGTCCTGCTAGCTGCTCCCCATAGGCCCCGTTGCATGGGGGGAAGCAGCATAATGAGGAACACACAGCTGGCCAAGTGTGAGGTAAAGAAAATAGCAGGCAGGTACAGGCTGAGTGAGAGGGATGAGGTTTGTGGTTGTGACTCAGATAAGTCCTACTTCCAGACAGTGGCACAGACTTACCCTTACTGCCAACCTGGTGCCTTCCTTACCCCATGCCCATTCAGCTGCATGTCCCTCATTACCCAGTCACTACCCAGTCCTCCCACATAATGGGGCTTCAGGGAAGTGGCCAGCAGGACTTTGGGTGGGAGGGGATGTGGAGTACACAGATCTCCCTCCCCCCAGAATTAGTCGGTTTGTTTTGTTTTTAAACTTGACTCCTAGAACTCAGACTGTAATGTAGCAAACAGAACCCCCATTACTGATGCAAGGGAGGATAAGACTTCTAACAGTAAGGGAGCATAGGTAAAAGGTGGATTTGGATGGGGGTTTGTTTACAAAGGCAAAGAAGGAATTATTTTTATTTATTTATTCATGCAGGATAGCTCAGCTTTTGTTTTCTGTGGTGTTCCGATTTTACCTCTTATTACAATTGGATTGATAGAAGAACTAGGAGTCAAAAAGATTTGAACTACCAGTTACCATTACCCTGTTCCTTGATTATATCCTAATTTTTAGAATGGGGAGGGGCTTCCAAGAGCCCACCCAGATTACAGAGCTGTTCTGTGGCCATCTACACTGGCAAGGTTTTCCGGATTCATATTTTGTAGGGATAGCCTTCCAATTGCCTGCCCAGGTCCAGTACGAGCAACAGGAAAAATATCAGCACGCTGACCACCTCAAACAATCATTTTACAGACCAGTTTAGAATTTGGAAGGGAAGACTATATATATTTATGGGGTGTTCCAATGTTCTGATTCAAAATATGCAGTTTATCATCACCACCGATGAGGAGGCAGGACTTTAATAACTCATTTGTGACTCTACCACTCATGAAATATGGTCCTGCCCTTTACACAAAAAGATAAACTGCATAGTGGGCTCTATGCACAAAGCCTATGCGCCATGTATCTGAGGACCCTCAGTGGCATAGGACCCCCAGTGGCATTCAGTATTGGTGGGCCAGCCAGTTGCATACCAGATCTCCTGGCCGACTGAACAGCTACCTGCCACAGGCAGTCCGAGGATGTGCCAGTGGGCATGCCCGCACTCCACGTGATTCACTAAAGTGCAGAGTGCTGGGCCAGGACATTTTATGTCACTGGGGACCCTGTCATGTGTACACGCCCTCCCAACAGTTGCTGCAGGGCGCGATGGCAATGGGATCCCCCCACACACAGCTGCCCCAGCCCAACAGGGTAGGATGGGGGGCAGATGTTTGGGTGAGTACCCATACTTTTACACATTCTGGTTCTGCATCTTTCCACACTTCCCCACACCTGTGGTGCAAGGGATCCAGTCTGGTACCCAGGACTGGCATCAAGTTGGATGGTTGCCTAGGTCCACTGTTCAGCACCTGTCTGCCCCCGAGGTCCTGTGTGCCAGGGGGCAGAGCCATGGACAGGTGCCCTGCGAGTGCTTGGGGTCATGAATAAATCCACCCTGCACCAGTCCATGGCCACATAAACATTCAGGCAATGTACAGGTGGATTGCGCATACATCAGTCACTTTTATGCATAGTCCCCATTGTAATTTTGACCATTACACACTCTCACACAGAAATGTTAATAAAATAGGTAAGAAAATTCCTTAACTACTAGTGGTGCAAACCCATCACATGATTGTGCATTACTCCATAACAGCCACACACTTGCACCTTTTTCATGTGTTTCCCCCAATGTATTAATTTTGTGCCCATTTTATAAGTGCAGAAAAACATTTCAGGGTGTGCAGTTGCATCTGATATATGCACTTCTCAGCTGGAGGAAAGTACTCTGCTTTGCTTTGTATCTCACAACACACCCAAGGCCTGTGTATATCAGAGAATGACCGCACACCCTGCTGTATGTTATGTATGCAAGAAGACACTCCAGGGTGTGTCATTATTTTTTTCAATTCAATTCAGTTTTTATTTTACCAGGAAATACACCATTGAGAAGAACTCATTTACAAGGTGGTCCTGGAAGGACATGTACACAGGGGCAAGGGAGAACAACAATACAGATACAGAAAATAAAACAGTAAACTATACAGTCTTGTCATAAAATTTGTATACAAACATTGTGTTGAATGGTAACAAACTATCTTTGATAGTACATTAAAAGATGAGCCTGCCTAAGGCTGGGTGATGCAAAGTGCTAGTAAGGACTAAAAGGGGATAGTAGGAGAGAGGCGGAGAAGGGCATATAGAGGAATGGATAAAAGGAAAGAAGGAAGAGGTAGAGTGGATAAGTGCTAGAAGGAAAAGAGAAGTAAAAGTTGTTCATGTAAGGATGATAATGTATGCATAACTGTGGCATTCATCATTAACATGGCAACTCAGCAGGGCCTTAATATGAGGTAGCCAAACCCAAAGAGTCAATTTTAAGGAATTTTGAAGTGTATTCCATAGGGTGGGTATGGCATAGCTCAGTGCAGCTGAGTGAAAATGTAAACCAAGTCTATGGACATCTATAGTGATATATGCATATCTTTTGAGCTTGTAGACACCAGATGTACATTTGAAGAGTGTGGAAATGCAGAGGGGAAGTTTGTTTGAGATGGTTCTTTAAGCCCAGAGGGCGGTGTTCCATGATCTCCTGGTAGCTAGAGCTGTCCAGCCAATAAGAGTATAGAGGGAGCAATGATGGGTGTTGTAGGAAGCATTAGATATAAATCTAAGAGCTCTATGGTACAACATATCAAGCTTTACTAATGCAGATTTAGAGCTATGACTGTAAAGGAAATCCACTTAATTAAGCAAGGGCATAAAAGTTGTCTGAAGCAGCCTTAGTTTCGCATCCTGGGTTAGAAGGTACTTAATCTGATAGAATAGTCCCAACCTTTGTCTTAGATTCTTTGCGAGCTCCTCTATGTGAACAGAAAAAGAAAGTTTGCAATCAATCCAAAAACCTAAGTATTTGAATTTATCCACATTTTCCAACTTCTCTCCTAGGGTAGTCTTAATTTGCGGAAGGTTGAGTGGGGGGTGGTAGTTGTTAATGGTTTAGTATGCAGAGAGAGAGAAACATAACTTTTCCCTTTTTTAGAATTAAGCAAAAGCTTTATTTAGATCAGGTTTTGTTGTAGTAGGTCAAATTCATTTTGTAGCTCCAAGCATGCTGACTCCAGGGAGGGCCAAGCGACATACAGCACAGTGTCATCTGTGAAGAGATGGACACTTGCTGACCTAATGTTGTGATCAATGTTATTGATATAATAGCAAATAGTAGGAGTCCCAGGATAGAACCCTGTGGCACACCTCTCTGAACACATTTTAAGGGGGAGAAATCACCCTGGGCTTTAACCTGTTGACTGTGACTTAATAAGTAGCTGAAGTCATTTGTAACTTTGGCCAAAGCAGACACAGTGTTGTGCTTGGGCCTGAAGCCAGACTAAAAAGGGTTAAGCGTGTTGGTGGACTCAAGAAGGTTAGCAATTTTTTCTAATAATTTTGAAAGGATAGGTAGCAGTGAGATGGGTCTGTAGTTGTTAAGATCACTAAGTTCTCCAGATCTAAAGAGAGGGAGAATGTGTGCTGTTTTCCACTAAGAAGGAAGAATCCCCTTGCAAGAGAGAGAGACAGATTGAAGAGATGAGTAATAGGAAGTGCCAGGTAATAGTAACCAAGCTTTAGAAAGAAAGGTTCTAGGAGGTCAGCTCCTGCACTCTTCCTAATATCCAGGGTAATTAGGAGATCTTCTACCTGTTTAAGGGTAGTAGAAGTAAAATAAAATTTGGTAAAGCGGGAGGAGGCATTAGTAGGAGAATAAAGTGGGATATTGCAGTCAGGTTACTGAAAAAGTTTACTGACAGGAGAGGTGTCGAAGGTGAGCCCTGCGGTAGCAAAGAGATTATTTAGTTGATCAAGAATACTACCTTTACTATTAGTGAAAGTGTTAGTACTGACTGTTATTTTATTGAGTAAGGCTGACGTGGAGCTGTGTCCTTCAATTCCTTTTAGAATTTGCCAGAATTAAGCTGCGTTGTTACATGAAGAGGCCAGTGTAGACTTGCAATATTTTGCTTTTTCAGCACAAATTAGTTTTGTACAGTCGTTCCTGGCTGCTCAGAAGGCTGCCCGATCAGATGGCATTTTTGATTTGCGTGCCTGCTTCCACAGAGCGTCTCTGTTTTGCAAAGCTGATTTGAAGGCACTAGTGAACCATGGGCAGCTTTTTCTAGTCCTAATTTTGATCAGCAGGGCATGTAGGTTAATGACTTTTAAAACAGAGTCATGAAATAGGTCAGAGGCCTCTGGGACTGAAGAGGCAACATACAAGTCCTGCCACCTGATCCTGCTTAGATCAGCTAGAAAGTCAGAGGCATTGAAATTCCGGAAACTCCTTTTATTAGAAAAACTAGCAGAGGAGATAGGTTTAAGAATGAACTTTACGCACACAATGGCCCTATGGTCACTAATGTCATTGTGAAAAATCCCAATGTGAGAAATTGTGTAGGGTATTGCTAAGAAGAATAAGGTCCAGACGTGTACTATGCACTGGGTTTTTAGCATTAGGACGGGTAACAACAGTTATAAGCTGGGATAGGCTAAGGTCATCATACAGTTCTTTTATGGGTTTAGAACAGGGGGACAGCCAGTCTAGGTTAAATTTGCCCATAATAATGGCTTCAGAGTTGCAGGAAAGTAGAATTTTGCGAAGATGGGGTAAAATTGTGAGGCCTCCAGAGGGCGGTCTGCAACATCCTATGATTTGCAAGAACTCATTAGAGGGTAAGGAGACCTTTAAAGTAAGGCTTTCGAATTCCTTGGGCATTGATGTTGAGTCAATGACAGAGACTGTAAATTTGTCCAACATATAGATAGCAACCCCTTCCCCTCTTGAATGCCTATCGACCCTGAACACGTTATACTCAGGAATATTAATGTTGTGATCTGAAGTGGAAGAGCGGAGCCAAGATTCTGAGATAACTATCACAGCAGTGATAGCAGGTAAAGCTCAGGCTTGAACCAAGTCTAATATTTTAAGAATACTACAGGCGTTGATCTGCAGTAGTCTGATCCCTTTTAGGTGGGCCATGTTGGAGGGGGCTGCAGTTGGTGAAAGAGGCCCAGGGTTGAGTTCCACATTCCCAGAGCAAGGAATGAGAATAAGAAAAAGTCTCTTAAGTCTGCTAATAACTTTGACAAGTGGTAGCCATTCCTGTTTAAGGAATCTAGGCTTACTACACAGTAGACATGTGCTAGTAATAAAATGGGATAATGACAATATATAGATTGCCACCCATGCTGGAATGCATAACAGTGTTAAGTTATAGAAAGCCGGCTGTGGATGAGGAAGTCTGACCTTAGGACCCAAGACAAACATGCTTGAAAGATGGTGAAATATCAGGCAAAGGGATTTATCAAAGCCACGTGCAGGAGGAGAGCCTAAGACCTGTGGAACAAGTAATATTCCAAAGCAGAATTTTTCCGCTGAGGAGTTGGTAGTGTGGTGCTAGAAAGGTGTAACATGCCTAGCAGCAAAAAGCAGAGCAGCATAGAGTGTCAGGTATGCCAGGAAAAAAATAATATTGCAGGAGAGCCCATTTGGTTGACTTACATATAAATAAAGTAAAGGAAAACAGGTGAAGGGTGACAGTTTAAATATACAGGAGGTTAGGAAGCCTGCTAACTAGAAGGATACAAAAATGCAATAACAGTTGATTAGTGAAAGAGATTAGGAAGCCTGCTGAAAAAAAAAGAGTACAGTGAGACAGACAGTATATGAGGGCAGTAGGGAGCCTGCTAGATAGAAGGAGATGAAAATACAATATAACAGTTGAATAAGAAAGAAATTAGGAAGCCTGCTAAAAAAAGAGGAGAAAAGTGCAATGAGACAGACAATATATGAGGGAGGTAAGGAAGCTTGTTATAAAAGAAATGTAGTCCCTCTAGTGGTAAAGTGAAATAAGCTGCAAATGAAAAAGTGTGCACTTTAAAAAATTCACTCAGTACACAGCCATGTCATGCGATCAAATAAGACTATAAAAATATAATGCCAGATAGAGTGGGTGGGAAGGGGGAGGATGGGGAGCCAGCGCAAAATGCCAGCGGGAAGAAGATTTAAACAGAAGCAAGCTAGCTAGTACAAAAAGAGTGGCTACCTATGAATTCCTACACTATTTACTTCTATGCTCATTAGAATTATGCTGTAATAATTGCACAGCTCAAGGGTGTTGTTAGCACAAGGCACTTGCACCGAGTGCCTTTAAACACCTGAGAGTAAAGTACAACTATTACGGCATAATTACACATCCCTGAAGTGTCTTATCACACTTACAACATGTGTAGAAACATTGTTGAAGCTGTTACATTAAAAACTAAAGCAATTATAAGTTTGTTTGCAAAACATTTTATTGTTGTAATTGCATTTGGACATAAATTTTTGTTAAATCTCTAACTCTTATTCTGGGTATGGTTACAGCAGTATAACAGCTACAGGTAATACTGTATGCTGATTTACATACAATAACATGGAATTCTGAGTAGATTATGAAGTTGACGTACATTGTCCTTACTCAGAGGTGCAGTTTCCTATTTCTGTAGTGGTGACTACAGTATAGCACCTAATATGTAGATGTGCATAGCAAGGTGTTGTGGGTATAATATGAAGATATATTTTATTTTCCTTATTGAGAGCTGCAATCTTCTATTTTTGTAGTGGTTACAACAATATAAGATCGCAGATGTTTATTTTCAAAATGCATAATTCATTATGCATACAGTATATAGCTGTCAAGATTTCTTTACTGAGAGATGTAATCTCGTGGTTCTCCCTGTACTCCATGGAGTGGAGGAGAGGAGAGACGGGGGATATGATCGAGATGTTCAAATATCTAAAAGGTATTAACAGGATGCAAGGGGGGAGCATATTTCAAAGGAACTGATGTTCAGCAGCTAGGAGTCACAGTATGAAACTGGAGGGTAGACTTTTATAGAGTAACACGAGGAAGTACTATTTCACTGAGAGGATGGTGGAGGCTTGGAATGACCTGCCGGAGGAGGTGGTGAAGACAGAAACAGTATCAAGTTTCAAGCATGCATGGGATGGGCACATGGGAATCCTGAGGCGGGGAAGGAGGAGTGAGTAAGTAAGATCTGGGGCGGGGGTGGAGGGAGGGGGAGCGCAATAGCAAGGGTAAAACTGGGCAGACTAGGTGAGCCATATAGGTCCTTATCTGCTGACACTATGTATGTATGTATACATGCATGTAGTTCTGTAGTGAGTACAGAAATACAATAGCCTGTATACCAATATATATAGTGAGGCATTGTGGGTACAGTAAATAGCTGATTTTCCTATCTCACTATCCCCATCACTTTTTGTTGTGTTGTGGTTTTTTGGTTGTGTTGTGGTTTTTTGTTTGCATTTACTTTTTTGTTGTGTTGTAGTTTTTCATTGTGTTGTTCTTTTTTGTTTGCAATCACTTTTTGTTGTGTTATTTTTTTTGTTTGCATTCACTTTTTGTTGTGCTGTGCTTTTTGTTTGCATTCACACTTACATTCTTTACATTTCTTTTTGTTTTGTTAGTTTATTTTTTTTGAGGCGCGACACTTCACATTTGGTTTTGTTGCTTTATTTTTTGTTCTCATTTCATTCTTTTGGTTGTTGCTCTGCTTATTAGATTGTATTTTTTTGGTGTGTGTTTTGCACTTCAGGGCCACCATACTTAAATAAGGATGTAGTATAAAAGTACATGTGAAATGCTGGCACTTTAGGTGTTGCAGCTGTTGTAAGTATCATCAATACCCTATGCTAAATACAATTTATTATAGCTCATTAAAACAGGAAAACGTTTTGCTGGATCTTGGGGTGTGTCACTGTTTGCTCAGACTTCTTGGCTGGTGAAACTGAGTATGAAATTGAGTAGGTCTGTGGCCCTGCCATACTTGAAGCAGCTGGTTTCTCTTTTATGGTGATTTGCATACACTTGCCACCATGCTTTGCATTATGCAGCCTTGTGTAATGTTACATTTCCTTGATTTGTGTTTAAGAATTTTAGGCCAGGAAAAACAGTGAGCCAAAACTCATTTCAAGGTTCGTCCCAGGAGCACAGGGAGGGTACATGACTTGCTCTGGGTCATACAGTAAGCATATGGTGGTTGTGGGATTCAAATCTAAGTCCACAGGATTTCATGTTCACAGTTTGTGCTCTAACCTCAAAGATACTCTACCTCAATGATATACCCTTTTTCTTTTCAGAAATAGTGCACAGATACTTGGGAAATACACAGTCACTAGTCCACTATTTTGGTTATATGGGCCCAGATATTCAAAAGGGTTGCGCCATGCGCAATAGGGTTGCGCCATCGCAAGTCCAAAATGCCCATTCTCAGATATTCAGCAGGAGGCAGTTACGCCACTGGCACCAGGTTGTGAGACAGCATGCAAATGAATGCATGCTCAACAGGAGGGAGATCCATGCATAACCTGCGCCAACCCGATATTCAGTCGGGTTGCGAGAGTTGTTGCAGCTGCACGGTATGGGCTGCACGCCCATTGGCTGTAGCTCTGCACCACGGGCGGCAGCCCCACCGACAGTCAGTCGGCGGGCGGCAGGGCGCAGGCGGGTGGGATGCTGTCGCTCGCCGCCGCGGGGAGCGGTGGAGGGGTGCGTGGGTGGGGGACACTAGACCTGTGGGAGATGTTTGGGGGTTAGCGACATTCTTGCCCGTGGATCGGGCTTTACGTCCACTGACCACCAGGGAGTTATTTGGCTGGGGGAGGGAGCATTCTGCCCGCGATCGGGCACTGGGGGGTTATAGGTTCTGCCCGCGATCGGGCACTGGGGGTTTATACAGGTTCTGGGCCCGCGATTGGGTACTGGGGGTTTATACAGGTTCTGCCCCACGACCGGGCCGTGGGTGATGTTGGGGGCGATGATGTGTTCTGCTCCGCGATCGGGCTGTGGGAGGTGTGTGGGGGGTATAACTGTGATGCCCGCGATCGGGCTGTGGGGTGGGGGGTATAACCGTGATGCCCGCGATCGGGCTGTGGAGGTGTGGGGGCATAACTGTGATGCCCGCGATTGCAGTGTGGCCGGTCCCCACGGCTGCTGCCTGGCAGGGTGGCCAGGAGTGTCCCCGGGATCGGGCGACCTACATGCAAATGGCATGCAATGGGCTATAAAGAGATGCAAATGGCCCCCCGCTTTTGCATAAATTATGGCCCCATTTGCATGTCACCTTGAATATCAGAAATTTGCGCATGGCGCAATGGTACTTGCGCCACCGCAAGTTGAATGCTCAACTCTGGCAACTTGCTGTGAGCGCAGTTCCACTCGCATCTTAGCGCAAGTGTTGGTTCGGGGCGAGATTCAAAGGAGTTGCTCAACAGCGCAACTCCTTTGAATATCACCCCGGCCACACCCCTGCGCAACTATTTTGAGCAGCGCAGGGGCTTGCGCCTCAGACTGGCGCAGTTTGAATATCTGGGCCATGGTCTTTTGTTGACCTTCCTTACACAAGATTCAGTCACCTCCTGAAGTGCCTTCTTAATCCTACCCTACTGTTCTACCCCCCTCGTTCTGCTCTACATCCCCAAATCTCTCTCAAACCAGTTCCTGCATCTGGCCAAAATGCACTCATTTGAGGTCCAGTACTACTGTATTCGTGGTGAGACCATTGTTCCCCCATGCCTGTTTGAACTGCACAGGGTTGTGGTGACTGGACACCAAAGAGTCCCTGACTGTCACCCCCCCCCACCATCTTTGAACTGGGGAGTACTTAGTTGAGAAGTATGTCCTGCCATTTGGGATCACTTACCAGCTGCACCAGTAAGCAGTTCTGCAATACACAGAATACAATGCCTTCTCCAAACACAGAAGGCTTGCTCTTTCTCCTCGGCACACATCTTCTATTCATGCCACTCTCTCATAGTAATTCCATAGCAGCCCCCTGCACCCTACCCCTTCAGCCAACACCCGAGTCCCCCCCAACAAATCCCATTCCTCTCTCCTATTTCCTGCTTCCATTCCACTCCCCTCTTATCCACCACTGCATGCCCCCAGTCAGCCCCCACTAGCTCTCCAAGCCTGTCAACCCCTACTTTACCCATCGACACCTTCCCTACCCCACCCCTGCACCCCACCCCAACAATTTATCCACTACTCAACTGCTCTTCCCTCACCTACCCCTCTGCCCCATCTCCCACCTCCTCTTCCCTAGGCTTTTTCCTCTCTCTCTCCATCACTGTGCCAGTTCCCCAACCCCTTGCAGGGTTTTCAGCACCTTGAGGGTTCAGGTTTCTTGGCCTCCCTGGTTGCCTCTCCTTTCTCCTTTCCTCTCTCCTCTCCCTCTTCTAGTCAACTCTTTACCTCCTTGCAGGGTTCCACACATCCTGGAGGGGTGTAAGTTTTGGCTATCTCTCCTCTTCTCCTCTCTCCTTCTTCTATCCAGTCCCCTGTTCCCTTGCAGGGTTCTCAGCATCCTGTGGGGCATTCAGGTTATTGGCATCCATTTTATCGCTACCTACTCCTCCACCACCACTTGTCCCCCTCTCCATCCTGCCTTCTCTTCTCTTCTCTTCTCTTCTCTTCTCTTCTCTTCTCTCTTCTCTTCTCTTCTCTTCTCTTCCCTTCCCTTCTCTTCTCACTTTGCATTACAGCACTTAATAACCTCCTCACCTGTACTACTGGCACTAGTTAGCCATATGCAATTTTCCCTGTCCACCTGCTTGTACCCTTGTATACTTAGCATTGTACATGCCTCAAAATACTACACAGAGGATCTGTTGCCTGTACTTATGCTGTATTTTTCATTGTTGGTTGTCCCATATGCATTGTCTCAATTGTATTGTGCTTGCACTATGTTTGATATTGTCTGTGCTCTGTATTGTAATGGATACGTGTTTGTACACTACCACTTTTTAAACTGCTTAATTTTCACTTCCCCCTTTGTTACCCTCTCCCCCCAGGATGCTTCTGGAAATGAGCTGTTCACAGCTCATGTTATTTTTCCTGGTGAAACTTTTCTAAATAAATGAGTAACATCTAGCAGTACCTGACACATGGGGTGCTTTGCTGCAGAAATATCCCAGTCAGTAGCTGGCAGGTTCAGATTTCAGATCCTTCCCCCACTAACACTAGATCCCCTTTTGCTGCTCCCATCCTTATTTCCTCCCCAACTTCCTGCCCTCTTCCTCTTTCTGCCCTGGTGGTCTGTATGCTGCCGCAAACCTAAACTGCTTTCCAATAGCTGATGTCAGCTGCACCCAGATAGACTCACTTCCCCAATCTTTTCTGAGGGTCCCAGCTTCTGTCGCTTTGATTCCTTCCTTAATATAGAGGATTACTCCCCTTCCTTCACCCCTACCTCTGTCTCTACTGAGCCAAATCCCATCATTGTTTCCACTGGCCCATGTCTCCATGGTGGCCACAAAGTCTAACTTAGCCTCCCTGACTATCACTTACAGTTCGCTGATCTTATTGTTCAAGCTTCTGACATTCAAGTAATCCATCCTCCATGCACCCACCTTACTCCCTTCTCCCTTTCCTGGTCCCCTCTTTGTGCCATCCCCCTCTCTTCCCAGCCCATCCATTACCTCCTCTACTAGCTCGACTATTTCTGTCCTGTCTCTCTCTTCTTTCACCTGTTCCAGGCCCTACCACTGCTAATTCCCCTGATCCTATTTCTGTTTCCAGTGGAGCCTCTACTAGGTTCCCCTACATCTACCTCTTCCTAGGGGGTTCCCAGCATCAGCCTCCCTCTTCTTCAGTTTAAATGGCTTTTCATGTAGATGTCAAGTTTCTGCCTCAGCGCACTAGTCACTGCACTCGTGAGACAAAGGCCATCCCCCTTGAATAACCTTGTGTCTCAGAAGTTTCCCCAGTTACCCACAAATCCATATCCCTCCTTCCAGCACCATTTAATGCATCCATTTCTTCCTTCTTCACCCTCCTTCCTTGTCCCATAGAGGCAACACCATCTAAAAGGCTAATGTAGTTGCCTTCCCTTTCAGCTCCCTACCAAGATTTCATAAGTTTGACTTGGTAACCTCTAGACCATAGCTTGCCAAGCCATTTGTACCCAAGTGTACAAGGACATGTGTCATCTCCCTCATCCGGTATTACATCTGGCTTGATCCCTCAGGTTGATGCTCAGAAAATGCACCTGACCATCTCCCCTCATCCCATCCCCACACACCACCCACTCTGCACCCCTCATCATCAAATCCCCAATAATGAATATCCTGCTGTCCACTTTCTTTACTTCCTTTACCCTACTAGGTTCATTCCTCCCCCCTGAATCCTATTGGAAATCTCATTCCAAGCTTGGTCCTTTACAGTGATTGGTTTACAGCCTCCCCTAGAGTCAGGTAACTTTTGCCTCACCCAGGGGTGCAAAATGGTTTGCACTCACCACTAGAGGACCCTGTAAGCCAACCGCAATCTGCTGTCTTTCTTCCCCATTTCCTTCTCCACACCAGTTTCCATCCCCTTGGTCATTGGGCTTATGTGGGCAGGGAGTGGGTACAGGTTCATGACCCAGCACAGTTGTCTGCTCAGTTATGAGTATTTCCCCTTGTGTTGCCCACAGCTGGGCCTGGAGCGTCTCAAACCTGTTGCATATGGTGCACTGACCAATTTTTCAAAGCTTATCCCATGGGACGATCACCCCACACTCACTTTAGCTCGGTAACCTTCCACTTTGCTTACCTTCCATCCTTATTTCTAGCTGCTCCAACCTCCCCTGCACAGGCCTACTCCAGATAGGGAGTAGTGCTTAATGGGTGGTTTTCCCTTCCCCTCCTGCTTACCTCTACAAAAGCACACCCCAGTTGGGTGTACTGCCTACTTGGTAATTCTCTCTGCTCTCTCTCTCTTACCTTCCTTCTGCTTGGCCTGTCACTCTCTTCCCTAGTCAGAGTTCCTTACAGAACTGTGGGCTGACCTGCAGACACCACTGCAGACACTGTCCTCCTGCTTGTCTTGTCTCTTCCTTCCCTAGTCAGAGTACCAAAAGAACTGTGGGCTTACCTGTGGACACCCCTGCAGCCACTGTCCTCCTACATGTTCTGTCTTGCTCTTCCCTAGTCAAAATTCCCTGTGGAACTTCAGGCTTACCTGCAGACGCTCCTGCAGACACTGTCCTTCTCCTCTGTGGTCTTAACATTCTGGGGGCTCTACTCAGTCAATCAATCAATCTTCTAACACTTTTCTTTCCATTTTTATGTTTTTATGTTTGCTTGCACGCATGTGCAAGAAACATAGTGCCATCATACGAGTTTTCTAGAGGTGTGTCAGCCTCTACCAATTCAGTCAGTGTGTTTGCAGGCACGGTCACAGTGCGCCAGTCACTGCTGCAGCTGTCTATAACAGCAGAAAAATGCAGTGGCATACAGTTGAAAGGGAGAGCCCCGCTTGAGTGAGCAGAGCTCTCCCCACACACACACGCAAGCATGCATATTGCGTGCTGATGCGCTCCCCCCCACACACACACTGTGTGGCCGACGGAGGGTGCTCAATCCCCCCCGTCGGCTCCACGCCTCCCCAACAACAGCTGTCCAGGTGCCATGCTGGGAGCCCACCCCACCATGGCAAGAACTGTCATAGCCAACGGGGGTGCCCAATCCCCCATCGGCTCCACAGCTGCACACCCCCAAAAAGCTTTCCATGTGCCATGCTGGGAGCCCACCCCAGCGTGGCAAAGCATGTTATGGCCGACAGGGGTGCCCAATCCCCGTCGGCTCCAGCCCCCAAACAGCCTTTCCAGCTGCCATGCTGGGGAGTTTCACCCAGCGTGACAAATGTCCCGCGTTGTCTAAAACCTGTAAAGAAGAAAACCTTCCTCCAGTCTCCCCCACAACCCACACCCTCCACTGGGCAAGCCCTCCCACACCCCCCACCCCATACTTACCTCCGGAGCTCAGCGCACGATCATCGGCGGACCGGGAACACGCCTGCACTCTTCAAAGCCGACTACGAACTGAGGAAATGCCGGTAAGCTGTATAATGGAATAAATAGGGTTTTTTCAACTTTGTTGCATATCTCAGGAATTTTTGGGTAGTTTGGGCCCAAATTTTCAACATGGGTTTTTTGGGACCCCTCCTCATGAATTCTTGCACTGCCATGGCGTTAATCAGGCCCGAAGGGTGATTTCGGAGTCACTGCACGAAATCACCTTTCAGGACCCATTAACAAAACGACACTGCCAGTGTTCATAAGGTGGGCTCTCAAAAAGCCTATGTTGAAAATTTGGTGAGATGTGAAAAATGACAGCTGTACTGCTCATAAGGAGGTGTGGTAAAATGGCAATGTTGAAAATCTGGAGTGAAAATATTGAATTGCTGACCACGAAAGCGCATGGGAACTGCGCAACGCACGCTCGTAAAACAGTCCTTTTTAGGAATTTTTTCACCAAATTTTCAACATAGCCATTTTAAGACCTCTGCTCATGAACAGTGTCACTGTGATTTTCTTAATGTGTCCCGTACATTGATTTCGCACACCGACTGCGCCATTGTGCAGTACATGGGCGGAAACACATTTTGGATGAGATGTGGAAAATGACAGCTGTACTGCTCATAAGAAGGTGTGGTAAAATAGCAATGTTGAAAATCTGGAGTGAAAATATTGAAAATTCGTGAACTTACGAGTGTGCGAGGAACTGTGCAATGACGCCAGAACAAACATTTTAGATGCCCACCAAATTTCAAAAATAGGCTTTTTGAGAGCCCACCTTATGAACACTGGCAGTGTCATTTCCTTAATCATTCCGGAAAGGTGGTTTCATGCAGTGACTGCGAAATCACCCTTCGGGCCCGAGTAACGCCATGGCAGTGTCAGCATTCATGAGAAGGGGTCCCAAAAACCCCATGTTGAAAATTTGGTGCAAAAATTCCAAAAAATGCCTGAGATATGCAGCAAAGTTGAAAAAACCCTATCTGTTACATTACACAGCTTACCGGCATTTCCTCAGTTCGCGGTCGGCTTTGAAGAGTGCAGACGTGTTCCTGGTCCACCAAAGATCGTCACGCCAGACTCCGGAGGTAAGTATGGGGTGGGGGTGGAGAGGCAGGGTGCGCAGTGGGTGGGTGCGGTGGGGAGCAGGGAGACTGAGAGGGACCGCTTTTAATTTACAGTTTTTTATGACTAAGATGACGGCGACGCTTGCCACGCCAGTGGGCTCTGCGCGGCAGCTGTAAGGCTGTTTGGGGTGGAGCCGATGGGGGATTGGGCAACCTGGCCGGTCATATGGATCGCATGCCATGCTGGGTGGGCTCCAGCGGCACCAGGAAAGCTTTTTTTGGGGGGCGGAGCCAACGGGCATTGGATACCCCATCGGCTATACAGTATGTGCGTGGGGGCGCATCAGCACCAATATGGCATGCGGTTGAGGGGGAGCTCTGCTCACTGAAGCAGCGCTTCCTTTCAACTGTATGCCACTGCATTTTCAGCTGTCATAGACAGCTGGAGCAGTGATTGGTGCAGTGCGACCACGCCTGCAAACACACTGACTGAATTGGAAGAGGCTGACACACCTCTGGAAAACTCGGATGATGGCACTATGTTTCTTGCACATGCATGCAAGCAAACATAAAAACTATGAGACTAACCCAAAATAGAGGAATCAATGCAGGAGCAGAGATGTCTGTCAGACATCTCCTAGTCATTCACCAAGTCCACCATGTGAACTGAGAAATTAACATAACCCCAATTTTATTGAGATGGAAGAAGCACGAGTATCTTTAGGAAGGTTTTAAATGACCCTTTGACTCAGTCTGGTAGTTCTATACTTCTGGTTCAACAATTCAGGTACCATGTTCTCAACAAGTCATCAAATGATTTCGGACTTTACTCCGGCTCATTTAACCTTACACTGAGGATAACTTTTATTTTCCTGTACCATCCACAGTCCTCTATTGTACAACTGTTAAGAACTCTGCAGATTGCTAACCAGCTCTTATGTATAATCCATGGTGATCCACTACTTACAGGCATTGTACTCCTTCCAAGAACAGCAGGTTATATTTTGTAAGGGGGGAAAAAAGGCATACTCTAGTCCTTAAAAAGAGAGAGAGAGAGAGAGAGAGAGAGAGAAACTGTGTAATACTACACTAAAGGGGTGCAAAAGGTTGAGAGCCACTTCAAGGAACTGTAATGCCTCATACAAAACAGAGTACATGCAAAAGTTTCAATAAATGACCGGCAACTACGTCAGACACATGAGGCAGTACAAATGAAGCAGGAACAGAAGCAAGTTACCTTGTGAAGCTTCTTCTTTATCATGGTAAATTTAAGGTGCAAAACAATTCAAAAGTACATCCTTGCTGTCAGAAGGATGCCAGGATCCCCCCCTCCCTGTTGAACATATCACTTGATGCGTTTCACACAACACTTTCCCAAAGGCTGGTGAACATTAGAATTTCAATTCTATAAAAAGGGGACATTTAAAGACAGTCCTCCATTTTTCATTATGTACAATGAGAGCAAACATGCTCAAAAGTTCTATAAATGCAATAAGTACAGTTAAAATACAACATGACAGTCATAAATAAACTCAGGTTGTAGACAACTGCTCTGATAAATTTGACTCCATTAGATTCTATTTCATTACTGTACAACTAGAATTCATGTTTTGGTTTCCCATTGATAACAGAGAACATACAGAGCCCATCTACCTCATGTGCGGCATAGAGGTACCAAAGAGGCTTGAAGATAGTTTTGTATGGCAAAAATTGTTTTTATACTTTTTTTCTTATTTTACTTTATGTTTTACCACATTGCCCAGGAATTCAAATAAATTGTGTCCTAAAATGTTGTTCGTCAATTCAAAGGATTGTGAAACACAGAAACATTAGTTCCTGTACAGCCAATGGGAATGAGCTTGAGTGACTCCCAAAAAGCTGCGGCAGCCACTGAACAGCTCTGTACGGTAAAATAAAACACGAGTCCTGATTTTGAAAGCTCTTTCCCTCCTTCCTATATAAAAGCTTCCACAATTACATGAGGAAAACATTCATAAGATACTCTTCTAACACTTTTCTTTCCATTTTTTTTGCAATAGCAATAAGGCACTCTCAGGCATTAGATTAACAGGTATTGTGGTGCTTCGTGCCACGTTACCTCTCAGGGGTTAATTTAACAGGCTGTGACTCTAATCCCTGGGCATGCCATATTGCTTAGTTATGCTACTGAAGTGTTCAGATTGCGTTGTGTGCTCTGTATTGTCTGGGTCATTCCTGAAAACAGGCATTCGTTGCCTAGGGTACTTACCATGTTACTGAGAATTAAATAAACAAAGTTTCAACACCTCCAGTTGGGTTCTGTCGATGCAGTGTACAGTATTAGGATTGAGGTTCATGCCTTAGCCTTTGGCGCCATCATGTGGCAGATTCATCTCTCTCTAATGTAAGACACAACAGTTTACTGACCAACAACTTTATAGAAACATAGAATTTGACAGCAGATAAGGACTGCTTGGCCCACCTAGTCTGCCCATTTTCCCACCTAACAGACAGGCTGCAGATCCTAGTTAACCAACAGCTTACTTTATAACACACAAGATGTGTTTATACCACCTTCGGGTTTTGTGTTGTGATGCATTGTGCTCTGCGACCTCTTCAATGCAGCTGTGTGTTCACAGAGCAGCCCCCCTCCCCGGATGGGTGTAGACTGTGCTGCCTCACTGTATGTCTAAATTTTTTATATTTTACTTGAATTTTGCCAGGGATTTTATTTATCTTCCCTTGTCAATCTTCACCATTCATTACTTCCTGGGTGTAAGCCGGAGGCGCGCACCCGTCACGGGAGCTTTTTTTTTTTTTAAAAGTTAGCCTAACGGCCCCGCCCTCGAGAGCGACGTCATGCGTCATGCGCGAGGGCGGTCACAGAAGCGCACCCACCTCCTCCAACTCAGTTCTGTTTCTCCCGCCCGAGGCAGCACCTGTTTCGAGCATCCATTTTTGACCGCGCCAGCGACTCTTCCCCGCACACCGACGCCAATCGGTAAGACCGCTCTTTTTCTTTTAAAGCGCGCCGGGTGTGTTTTCCTACTGTTTTTCTTGTTGATTTCGTTATGTCCGGGTCCGGAGCTAAACGTGTTTCGAAGACGGCCGCGCCCCTATGCGTCAGTGTTTCTGTGGCCGGCATTTCTCCGTCTCAGACCGGCATGACGTTTGTCTTCGTTGCCTGGGACCCAACCATGACATGGATTCGTGCGACGCCTGTTTCTCCATGGACCGCCGTGTCCTCGAAGTCCGCGCGTTCAAGCTCGGCAAAGCCCCGCCGACCTTCGGGGGACGACGTCGCTCAAGGGATTCTCAGGTAAGGTCTCTAGGCCCTTCCCCTGGGTCCCCTCCCGGGCCTATATGGTCTGAGGAGGAGGGGGTCTCCTCGTCTTTTCTTGCCGAGGAGGAGGCCCCTTCTGCGGTGTCGGGGGAGCGTCGTAGTCCCTCCCGGGCCGGGCGCCGACACCGCCGCAGTCACTCGAGGTGCAGGCTCCCCGTGGCGCAGGCCTTGACTTTTGGGCCTAGCTCGGGTGACCTCGACGCCGCCTTTCGCGCTGCTTGTGATCCTGGCGCTGTCATGTGCCGGTGATTGATGTGCCGCTTCCGTGCCGTTTTGAGTCCCAGCACCGCTCACGGTGCTGGTGATCAGAGCAGCACCGTGGCGGCGCCGGCTGATCCCGTGCGCGCCGGGCGCCGGTGATTGGGCGGGCGCTGTTGGCGGTGCCTCTTGGGCCTTGGCACCGCTCAGGGCGCTGATGGACAAGGCGCGCCATCGGCGGTGCCTCACCTTCCGACGTAGCCTGCCCGTGGGCCTTGTCCTTCTCCAGCTGTGCCGGGCCTTGCCGGTGCTGCTGGGGGGTGTGGATAGGCCTGGCTGCCACCGGGCGTGAGGGAGGCAAGTGGCGCCTCCCTTGGTACCGGGGCCTGCCGCGGCCCCGTAGCCTCGGGGACCCCTTGGGTGGCCAGCATTGAGGTCCTGCTGGTCTCGTCCTCCTCGGAGGGCGATGATTCAGACGTGGACCCATCCTGGCACCCCCACTCTTCGGAGTCTGGGTCCCCGGTGGCTAGAGGTGCCAGGCGGCGCAGCGGGCCCCTCCCTCTGTCCCCCCTTCCGTCGTCTCCTGAGGGTTCCCTGGCTGGGTGGCTGGAGCCCCGGGGCAGGGGCGGGGGTGACGAGGGGAGGCCCCTCTGGAGGCCCGTGACAGCTACTCACGGGGTGCTGTCGCCTCTAGGGACAGGGGGACGCTGTGGTTGAGGAGGAGGGCCCTCTCGGAGTCCGAGGGTTGAGGGCAGGGGTCTGCTGCTCGATCTTTCTTTGGCCACCCCAGGGGTGGCCAGAGCCGAGTGCAGAGCCTCACCCCTCCCTCCAGGGTTCTAGGGTGTCCTTCGGGCGGCGCTTGTGCGGACTGCCCTTCTGATCCATGCAGTCCCGGCGCTGCACAGGGAGGTTCTCCCCAGGGCTCTTCCAGGCTCCGCTTCCCCAGAGTTCCGTTCTCGCCTGGTCTGATATCCGGGATCCCTCTTTCCAGGGCTCCTTTCCCGGATTCCAGAGTCCTCGCGAGAGCAGTTGCCTCCGCTGGAGGTGCCCTCTCCCATCTCTGCCTTCATCACCCCGCCTCCCAGGCCATGTCGGTCCCACGGGTCCGTTATCCTGGGGCAGTTCAGGGGTTCTATGGCGCCTCATATGTTAGGTACATGCATGAGCGGGTTTTTCACTCCCACCGCTGCAGGAATCCTCTGGGCATTCCAGTTCCCCATCATCCTCGCCTCCCTCCTCCGAGGGAGAGGAACCCCTGCTCATCTGTCCTCCGATGCTGATTTCACAGAATATCAGCGCTTCTCTCGAGGATGGTGAGGGATCTCCGGATTTCTACGCTCAAGAGACAATACCAACGGAGATGCGTGAATTCCTTGGTGAATTCAGTGCCCAGCATCTGGTGGTACCTTTCTGGCCTATCCTTCCAGGAGGCGCCTATCCGTCATGGCAGTCCCCTGCGCTTTTCCCAGCCCCGGCGGACTGCCAGCGAGGTATTGTGCCCCTCTGAGTCTCTAGGTTCCTTCCCAACCCGTCCTCAGGTTTGGTATACCTGGATACTCTTCTGGGCGCCGTTGCCTGGCGATGACCGCCCACCGGATTCGACTCTCCAGTTCGACCTTTGGGGCTAAGAGTGTTCTTTCTCGCAGAGTGCATGTATTGCATCACATCAGGCTCACCACGCTGCCTACAACCGCATCTGTGGTCGATGATGTCCCAGCTGCTGGCATCTATGCCTGATAATGAGCAAACCAGACAAGCCGCTGCTCTCCGCTGTAGGCCTGGAGCTGGCAAGACACCAAGCAAGGCATCTTATGACGCCAATGAGGTGGCTTCCAGGCTTGCGGGGACAGCGATCTGCATCAGGCGGACGGCATGGCTTGCCTTTTCCAGGTTGTCACCCCTGGCCCGCGAGGGGATTCTGCCCGCCTCGGGGACCCGCTCTTTCTCTTCCAGAGCTAGGAGACTTTACAGGGCCTCCTCCCCTCGGCCCTGGGAGGCACCTCCCAGCTCTTCTCCTTCTTAGGCTTTCTGAATAAGCCAGGTCTTCTCCTTCTGTTTCTCACCAGCAGAAGGCTTGGGGTCTTGTTCCTCAGGGTATGGCCTCTTCCCTCCAGGGAAGAGGAGCTGTCTCACCAGGAAGTAATGAATGGTGAAGATTGACAAGGAAGATAGGAAAATTACGCACTCACCGTAATTCTTGATCTTCTTTGTATCTTCACCATTCATTACTTACACCCGCCCACCATCCCCTCAGTGCCTCTTCCTGTGGCTTCTCCACCTCCCGTCTCCTTCCTCTCTCTGCATTTATATAAAATATAGGAAAAATTGCCTAATTTTTCCAAAAAAAAAAAATCTTTCTTTGAGGGGGGTTCTAAATTTCCAGAGAAATTACTTACTCTAAGATTCATGGGCCATCTCGTGGATTGCATTGGCGTTCAGACTGCACAACTATCTCTTGCTATTCTTCTGGCAAGATACCTCTGGGGTTTTTTGGCCTGGCTCAGGCTATTCAGTTTTGATCCTGCAATCCCGTGTCCAGATAGTTGCCCAGGAATCTAATCCCCCCCTCTATTCTTGCCTTACAGAGCAGAGGAACGAGTACGTCTATTCCTTTCTTCTTTTTGCAAAAAAAAAAAAAAATGCTGAGGGAACTCTTCGACTGCTATAGGCATCTTGGTATCTGGGTCATGCATCTAGTTAAAAAAAAAAAAAAGAAAAACATTTTCTTTATCTGTAAAAAAAAAGGGGGAAACAAACAAGAAGGCAAATGAGAAGGTAGGCTATCCTTCTCGCTGTTTTGCTATTGGTTTCTCCCTTAATGTCCTCTTGGATGATTTTACAGTAGAACATTGCTGACCATATCCAATCCTAGCCAGCCTAAGCCTTGACCTGCCTTAGCCAGTCAGTCTGAGTCCCATTTATCTTGAAACGCCTGAAAGGCTTACATTTTCCATTTCTAAACCCCTGAGCACGCCTCATGCTGCCTGGTTTTATTCTTCCTCCTCGGCTGTCCTCCAGTTAAAGGCCTTCCGCGGCCAGGGAGCCCGAGGTGGGTATCAAGAACAATGGCATGTTGAAGATGAGGACTATGCCTCCTGAGTCTGTCTAGCGGGTTCGTGAACCTTCTCTTCAGCTCTATCTCCGGGATTCTTGCTTCCCTTTAGTCGAGCCTTCAGCTACAAGCTAACTATGCTCGTTGGGCATTCTGGTCCCTTCAACATCCCATCTCTCTCTTCTTCTCCTTCTTCTTCTATTTTCCCATTTCCTTACTCATCTCTCCTCCTAGAGTCGCACAGGTAAGGAGGCCCCTGCAGTCCCTAGGCTAGGATGTTCTTATCTCCTCTGTCCTTCCTCCATCGGCTTATTCCTTTTTCAGTTCATTCTTCCTTGCTTTGCTATCCCTCGGCTATCTTGCCTCGCTATCTATATTTTCTGCTTTCACTTTGCCTCCCGCTCACAGAACTGAGTTGGAGGAGGAGTCGGTCGCTAACGGGCCGCCGCATGACGCATGACGCCGCCTCCCGAGGCAGGGCCGTTAGGCTAATCCTAAAAAAAAAAGCTCTCAGACGGGCGCGCCCAGCTTACACCCAGGAAGTAATGAATGGTGAAGATACAAGAGAAGATCAAGAATTACGGTAGGTACGTAATTTTCCTTTTTAATTTTTTTTACCTTTGTTTTACCAGGAGAGACACACTAAGCTAATAGGTTGTTTGTAGGTGCAACTTGGGAGCACAAGGAAGTTAAATGACTTGCTCAGGATCACAAAATATGCAAGAGGGGGCTGTGGGATTCAAACCCAGGTCTCCAGGTTTGCAGCTCAGCGCCTCAGAGAGCGAGAGAGAGAGAGAGGGGGGATTGTGTGTGTGCATGTGTGTGTGAGACATATCGGTCCGGGAGCACAGAATGGGGGGGGGAAGGGAGGAGCAGCTGAACTGAGGCCATTGGACTGAGGAGATTTTCTTGGTTGACTGCAGAGATGGGGCATCTGATCTAGTCTTCTGTGAGTGCAGATTGCTTGGCTGGTAATGAACTGTCTGCTTAGGAAGGGAATCGTGACATTAAAAGAACTTGGAAATTGTCAGAGCTGCCTTCTTCCGGTGACAAGGGGCTTGGCCTGGTGTAGTGGACTTCCTGGTTTTTTGAGAAGGGACTGACATTTGAGAAAGGGCTTGTCTAGTGATGTTGTGGCAGGGGGTGTCGCGGAGCTGCACGGCTACAGGCAGAGTAGCATGTTAACAAGCTAGCAGAAAACGCCTGCCCTGGTACTGCTCCCACCAAAACACTGTTCGCCTGCTCCACAACGGAGTCACCTACAACTCTCAAGTTGTGCACACAGCATGATCTGAACTGGTGCAACTCACTTCCACCACTCGCAACGGGTCAGATCAGGTTGCAAAAACAGGTCTATTAACAACAGAACACTGCAGGTGGTTATCATAGGAAGTCAAAATCCACAGACACAGCTCTGATTCTTGTGTGGTCTGGAATGCCATCAACTACAATCAAAGAAGCAAATATAAGATACAGTACTCCCTCTTTTATCTGTCAGCCTGAGATGTTGATAATATTAGCATAGGCCAACCATTAGGAAACAATGACCACAATACTATCCTTTTTGACATCAGTACAACTCATTACTGTACTTTAGGAGTCACAGAAATATTATTATGTGCAGTGTCAGAGGCTCAGTAGGTAGCACACTCACCTCTGAGGCCGGGAGATCAGAGGGCTGTGGGTTCAGTTCCCACATCTGGCACTTGGATTAATATCCCAGTACTGACACTGTAGTGCAGCATGAGAGGGGTGCTGCACTTCTGAGGTGCCGTCTCTCGGATGAGACTTTAAACCGAGGTCCCATCTGCCTGGATTGGTGGTAGTTCAGGTGGATGTTAAAGATCCCATGGCACTTATCGAAAAGAGTAGGGGAATTGTTTATTGCAAAAAACAAAAAACCATCAATACAGTATCACCAGAAAAATATAAATCAAAAACAGGAACATCACTGAAGAACTACTGTAAAAAAATCAAACAAAACCAAACATATATTCACGCAAAATAAAATACAGACCATATTAAATCCAGTAAACATGCTTCCAATATTCATGAAATAAGGAAACCGGCAAATGACGGGATTCAAAGTCCTTTTGAGTCTGTACATCTGATTCAATATGGCGTAGAGCAACAGAAGGTAAGGTATTAGTATGCAGCAAAGAAAATGAGCATC
Source organism: Neoceratodus forsteri (assembly GCA_016271365.2). NCBI lineage: Eukaryota > Metazoa > Chordata > Ceratodontiformes > Ceratodontidae > Neoceratodus > Neoceratodus forsteri. The sequence goes on along the minus strand of JADMNL010000039.1, from coordinate 17,781,463 downwards.
TCGCCTGCCACAGATAAAACTTGATGCAGGCAAATATCACAGTAAGAGTGCTTGGATGATTACGGGGAAAAAAAAACTGAATAATCCCCCAGAACCAAACATTCATATGAAACATGACAGGATGCCCCCATCCCCACTTGACAAGTAAGGTAGACCAAAATTTAACAGTATAAGAACAAGTAAGGAAAAAAACGAGGCAATGTTTCTTCTATACCTACACATTCAATATGGATACAGTTCCGTTCTGCAAGGGCTTTATGCTTCAAGTTTCCCTTAACCCCTAGCCTCCCATGGCAACTCAGCCATGTCACATCCCACATCCGGCCAGGAATCATCCTGTCGGCTAGAACCTTCAAAGCTAAATGTACTTTAGTAGGAAAACATTTGGGAAACTCAACCTGAACAAAAAAAATCATAGACATTATTCTATTATACAGGCCCTTCCGGGAAAGACGATGAACCTCGCTTTGAGTGATATGCCACTGACGAAGTTTGGCAACCACTAAAGGAAGAAATAAGGGCATTTTAGAATTAGATTTAACAATAGGCACTTCAGTAGACCAGCGCAACATAAAATCTTGAAGTGAGAAAAAAGTCTGGGTATCCCAAGGATGAGATTGATACAGTGCAACCTCTTTGAATGTAGATTTAATGAAGAAGGAAAAATAAAAAACAACCAGGTTAATCATACCAAGGCCATCCGCCTTAATCAGGAGATATGTAAAATCTCACTTAACCGGGTTCAATCGACTTCCCCACAACATCTGAAAACAAAAATACTATAAAAACAGGTTTCATATTGCCTAGGCAAGGGAAAAACTGAATTTTTTGATGATCAAAACATGTTTTTGCTTAGAAAACGTCTAGGATTTCCATAACCGTACCTTTCTTTCACCTAATTCAATACGCGGTTTCCAATTAAGATCATTCAAATCACCAGTACCAAAAAAAAAACCTCAAGTCTTAATAGGACCCATAGAGATAGCTATCTGCCCAATCATGGCTCAAAAGGTCCCGCCCCCCAAAAAATGCCAACACTCTTTTCATAATTCACAGAAGTCCCCGAAATCAGACCAAACTGTGCCAAAACATGCAATGCTAAAAAGCCAGAAACTGCATATCGAAGTAGAAGGCACATATCATCTGCATAGACAGCTAGAGTCTGTGGCGGAATATTAGAAGATGGTGACAATCCCATAATATGAGGATGATGAAGAAGTTCCCGAACTAAAGGATCCAAAACAAAGGTATACAATAAAGGGCTAAGCGGGCAGCTCTGACGCACCCCCCTACAAAAATCAGTCACCTCCCCCAATAACCTATTAACAAGAGGACAATTTTGGGCATCACTATACAAAAGTGCCACCCAAGCCCTAAGTTTATCTGAAAACCCATACCACTGAAGAACTTAAAACAAACACCCGTGTGCAACCTTATCAAAGGCTTGGGCCTGGTCCAAAGAAAGTAAATAGCCTGAAAGTTTCCCCAATCGGCCAAAATCACAAACATTCCTCAGTAGGGTCAAATTTTGGTGGATATGTCTACCTGGAATAGAGCAAGTTTGGACTGGATGTATTAAGGAAGAAGTAATACGTTGGAGCTGATGGCACAAAATAGCTGAAAAAATCTTGTAATCTGTATTTAATAAGCATATCGGCGTCCAATTTTCAACTAAGTGCTTATTCCCTTTTTAGAATAAAAAAATAGTTATGGCGTCTGAAAATCCAGAAGGCAGTTTTGAAGTTGCAAGAATTTCATTATAAACAGATGTCAAAATAATACTGATATTATCTAAAAAAAATTTATACAACTCATTGATTAAGCCATCAGGACCAGGTGATATACTAGACTTCAAATGGGTAATTTCCGACCTGACCTCATCCAGGGTTATGGGCATATCTAAAGAAAGGGAATCAGTGGATGAAATTGTGGGTGGTTGGAAGGAAAACAATGCTTTCCAAGTAGTGGTGGGCTGAAAAGCCCGACCATGTTGAGTCCGTAAAAAAGACCAAACAATATGTAACATTTCAATGTCCATCATTTTCAAAACCCCTTATTATCATAAAGGCCATCCATAAGTTTTTTTTCCAGGACTTGCTTACAGGCCGCAAACGGGTCCGAACTGGGTGAAGATTTTAGTCCATAGGACAGGTCTTCATGAATTTTACAAGCTTTTCCATAATTAAAATTTCTCATATGATTTCGAAGTACAGCAAGTTGTTCCTGTATCTGAACATTGGAACAAGAGGGAAGTGACATTAATTTATAAAACTGTGCTCAATGTCCTAAATAAGTAATATAATCTGCCGAATGAGTGCTATGATTGTAGGTCGTGGAAGTCTGTCTAAATTCAGTTTTAGTATCCATCCACCAATCGCCCCAGGAATCGTACATCCCGGCTACGGAGTGCCGTCTATCAAGTGCCTGGGACAGAAGAGACCGAAACCACTCATTAGTCAGAAAAATCAGATTCATCTTCCAACTTGCAGGAAGAGCAGGAAAAAAAGGTGGAACATGAGAAAGTGAAAAACGTACTGTCAATAACAGATGATCCGAAAATTCACAAGGGGTCAAATGAAAGGACAAGGGCAATAAATATCGGGAGGCAAAAACAAAATCAATCCTGGTAGCAAAACTGCCACGTTTGTAAGTACTGGAGTACTGCGTCCAGTTCTGGAGATCCCATCTCTGCTAGGACATAGACAGGATGGAGGCAGTTCAGAGGAGGGCAACTAAAATGGTACAGGGTCTGCAAGAGAAGTCATACGAGGAGAGACTAAAGGAGCTTAATATGTATACCCTTGAGGAAAGGAGGGAGAGGGGGGACATGATAGAAACGTTTAAGTACCTCAGTGGAATCAACAAAGTCCAAGAGGGTAGCATCTTTCAGAAAAAGAGATGTGCAAGAATAAGGGGACACAATTTGAAGATAGAGGGGGGACGGCTCGGGCAATGTGGAGGAAGTATTTTTTCACAGAGAGGGTGGTGGACGCATGGAACAGCCTTCCTGAGGAGGTTGTGGGGTCTAAAACTGTGGGAGAATTCAAGGATGCATGGGACAGACATAAGGCAATTTTTGTGGTGGGTAGGAAGAAATAGGCTGTTGGTTAAATAGGATCTGCAGCTTATCCTCTAGGTAGGAAAATGGGCAGACTAGGTGGGCCAAGCGGTCCTTATTTGCCGTCAAAGTCTATGTTTCTATGTTTCTAAGTAGACCCTGGGCCTGAATAAAGCGCTCTATAAGCATCTGTCAAAGAGGCTTTCAGAATCAGTTTGAACAGAGCATGGGAATCACAATACATCTTACACTGTAATTGATCTTTAAATCTTAAATCCAGGCTACAATTAAAATCACCCCCCCATATAATATGTCTAGGGGTTAAAAGATAATGCTCAATTTCACTAAACATAGCAATCCTGGCTGATTTAACCTGGGGAGCATAAATGATGATGAGACTAAGGGAAAGACCCTGGTAAATGCAATCTAGAAGCAAGGCTGTCCCTGGGGCCAAATCAACTAGGCTAATGACCTGCACAGTAGTATGACAAAATAATATCCCCACCCCATCTGCAGCATCAGGACCATAGGACCAGAAGGAAGGCCCAGAATGCCACAATTTCATAGTGTAATTGATGTCCGAGAGAGAGTAGAAAAATTTGTCTCTTGCAAAAAGATAATATCCACAGAAAGGGACTTACAATAATGTAAAAGTCCGAGACGCTTCCTGGAATTCTTAATACTACAAGAATTCAAAGAAATAACAGTTAAAGAAGGCAGGGAACTAGACTAAGATTTGTCCTTTTTATGCTTCCTTCCTGATTTCTTCTTGGACTCCAATAGAGCAGGACCTCCTTCATCATCACACTCCATACCAGACAAGGCCCCAGATTTGACCGACAGGTCAGATTCAGAATCCCCATCTGGATCCTGCAGAACCTGAAATGTATTGTGCGAGGAGTGGTAGTTGGCACAATTAACTTTTTAGCATGAGACCTTGCAGGCGTCTCGGATGAGGTTTCTGAAACTCAGGAGCTGGGAGGGGGGGGGCTGAAGTGACTGAGGTAGGAGCTGTAAGCCCCGAAACCTCAGGGGGTTGCAAAACATGTAAAATATCAGAGGACTCATCAGTGGGTTGGGGTATGACTCCACCAGGAGGGGTCGAGGCAGAAGGACCTCGGCCAGATGGATTGGGGTCAGGGGAGACCGTCTCCTCAGTGGTAGGCCTAAAATGGTCCTGGGCGTCTGAAATCAAGGTCTCCTTATCAAGGCTCCCTGAATTATTTTGGCCAGCATATGGACACTGGTGGTATGCATGCCCCTGGGCATCACAGAGATTGCAACGAAAAATATTTTGGCAAGTGCTACTGTCATGATCCAGTTCGCCACACAATGCGCATTTGATTTTATCACATGTGCTACTGAGATGACGAGGGCTATCACATTTATAACATGCTTTGGGTTGGCCTGGGTTAAAACATACTCCCCTAGCCCTGCCCAAAAAGAAACTGTTTGGAACATGCTGGACTAAATCCCCTACAATGCGCAGTTTAACCTTAAATTTCCAGCTTCCTGCCCAAATACCCTCCCCATCAGTAACTGGCTCAGGAGGCCCCAACACAGTGCATTTACTCTCCAGCCAGTACAAAATATCCCCCACATTTACCCTCTCATTTCAAAACATTATATGAACAGTTTTAAACAATGGCTTCATAATGGGAATAGCCCAGAATAGAGTCCATAAAGGAGTAGTTTTCAATGAGTCGTATTTTTGTCAGAATTTATCTAGGCACACAAAGGATTTGAAACTAATATCAAAAGTGTCTTCCCCCCAAATATTGATAAGGGCATATATCTCTGAGGCTTGAAAATTCATTGAGTTTTTAAGCAGCCGGTGGGCTACAAAGAAATGGTCAGGATGCTCCTGAAGCCCCCCTCTATACCTGAGGAGTACAGTGTTCTGTCTAGGAGCCTGATCCAAGTGATTGTTCTTAAAGAGGTCCAAAAAGTGGGGGCCAGTATAAAACTGTTCCCGTCTAAGAGTGGAAGGGGGGGAAACATTCAACATTTCAGAATCAGGCTCCATACCTGTGCCAGGAGCAGAAGTTTGTAAAGTCTCATCAGTAGTATCCGTAGCACTAGAATTCAAAGTCTGTTGATCCGAGGGCTGTATAGCCTCTGAAATCCCAGAAGCAGATGTCTCCTGTGATGAAAAAGAAATCCAGTTGGAATCCGGTATCCAACACCCATCCTAACACATCCATCCAGCGTCCAGCAGGGCTGATTCCTTACTCCAGTCTCTCGAATGAAATGGGCCCGCAGACAGAGGTAACTTCCGTGTTATAGTATGTACATCCTCTGATGCGGAAGGCAGCATTTGATCCTCGGAGGCTATCGAACCTGCTGCAAGCTCAATTGGCTGATCTGGATGCACACCATCTGCCTGCGCTGAAGTGGAGCGATCAGCAATACTGGGAGATACAGGCAAGGAAACCTCCTCAATTGTCGGCTCCGGTGAAACTGCAACCACCGAAACTCCCGCTGCATGGATCACCCCACGCATATTTCCTTGAAGCTCCACAGAGACAACTCCAGAGCCACACTCCATACTGGACTGATCCGTATCCGACTGCACAGTAGAACTCACCCTGCCAGCTGCAGGTAAGACGTCCGTCTCCATCACAATCCTAGCACAGACCACCAGAACATTGAACAGTCAGCAGGTCCCCCTACCGCCAGCAAAGCAGTAGAGGAATTTCCCAGGTGTCCTGGCCAAATTTCCCTCATTCACTAAAAATACCACCAACAGCTTAATCTGGTTCAAGGTCAGTTGACATTCATCTGTATTCCCCTCCCCCGGGTCGTGCCTGAAAATAGGCAGGATTTGTCTAGTGCACTTACCCGGTCAACAAAAACTAAAATAAAAAAATTAAAAAAATTTCCATTCAGTTTTGGAAAAAAGTGTCTCAATACTCAAAGTACTTTACTGTACCGCAGACTGTTCCTTTTTTTTCCCTGTGCCACTCACTTCCTGGACCTGCTCTCACCAACATGGCTGCTTCATTGCACATGTACGAAGATGTTCAATCTTGTGCTGTAGTAGTGACATCCTCAGTGCAGCACAACAGCATGATGATGTAGCTACTGCAGCACAACAAGGAAATTCTAGTAAAGGATTTCCACCAGTAACCACATTCCACTATACATATATATATATATATATATATATATACAGAATAAAGGATGGGGAAGTGTGTGATATGAGAATTTAATGCACATCCAAGCTGTGGGATGTTACATAAACTCCAAGGGTCAAGCCTGAGGGGTTTATTAAAGCATCCCACACTGAGGGTGTCCATTAAATTCTCATATGCACACTTCTTCATCTTTTATTTTATATAATATACTGGTCAGCAATTTTTTTCCCAGCCTGAGTCCCATATGCATGTGTGACAGACACACACACACACACACACACACACACACACACGCATGCACGCACACGCACACAGATTCTCTCTGGTTCCCTCCATCATTTCTGAAGAGCTGCATTTTTTTAATTTTGTTTTATTTTGTCCCCTAGTTAATATTGAAAACACAATTATGCTTACCCCAGTCAGTCACTGAGCTATTCCTGATGGCAGTTGGTGTCTCTTGAGGCTCCCAGACAGTAGGATCACCCAGATAGATTTTTTTCTTTTGAAATTTTATAGTAGGATGCAGCACTATTTTATTAAAAGAAAAAAAATGACAATGGGAAGACTCTCGTTCTGGCGGTTCCTCGCTATTGGGGATATGGAGCAGCCATGTTTCCAGAAATGTTCAGCCCGCCCAAAAGGAAATGCACAGCAAACGAGGGACTGGCTGCTTTTGAATGACACAGCGTATGTTTGCTGAAATAACCCGTGGGTTATTACGGCAAATAACAACTAGCTCAGCCCAAAGAAAAAATTGCTGACCAGTTATTATAAATAAGTTTTCCTCATTTTGGCCATTTATCCTTACCTTAGACAGGTCACAAAATAACCCTTAAACCAATGGGAGGGCAGCTTGAACAATGGCTGATGACATCACAATAGCTGCTGCTGCTGCACCTGCACTCAAAACAGAGTGGTGAAATCAAACAGACAGAGTTAGAAACACTCTAATTTAAACGTTTGGCAGTTTATAATACTTAGCATAAACTGATCACACGATAGCCTGATTTAGAATGAGCCATTTACCATCACTTGAAGGGGGGCAGGACTTATATAATTCACTCATATCTTTTGAGATATTATGCTGCCCCCTCACATGTGAAGATAATGTTTTATACAACATATGGTTTGACATATCTGGGCAGATCAAAGCTGGCATCTCAGGCATCATTAAAATATATTACCAATATCTTGCAGAGGAGCCACTACACTCAAGGACAAATTAGTGCACAGTTGTAATGAAGAAAACTAGTAACAATGTGGTTATACAGAGGAGTAACGGGGTATTACCCATGTGAAATGTGTAGTGTCTATGAACACATTATAGAGGAGAGTTCTTTCACCACCCCACATTCTGGGAGAACTTTTGAGATTAGGCATTTGATAACTTGTGACACACCAGAGGTAATTTACTTAGCATAGTGCACCTGTAACGCCTTTTATGTAGGAAAGACCATAAGGAGTTTGAAAGTTCGAGTTGGAGAGCACTGTAGAGCCCCTGAAAATAGTAACTTTACTTATGAAACTGCACAGCATATCAAGGAGACAAGACAGCCTGAAAATCATACGTTTCTCTTTAGAACCATTGATAAAGTATACTCTAACTTTAGAGAGGGGGATTTTAATAATTTAGTGCTTAAAAGGGAGACGTTCTGGCTCCACAGCTTGAAAGTCACAAAGTATCCAAGACTTAATGTTCCATATGACCTGGCACCTTTCCTGAAATAATGATAGGTTTGATTTGTATTTTGATTTCTGTGATGTACATGGTATTAATATTTCTCCCTCTCCTGTTTATTTTAGTTTTTGTTTACCGTGAAAGTGCACTAGCCATAGCAATGACTATTTTTAGGCACGAGTTTGGAGGATACATAACAATACAACAACAAAAACACCATAACATTGCAAAGTAAGGTGATAGTGGGTGTAGTACACATGAAAACATTTAGGAATAGGCATATGCTACAGCGCCAATGGCAGGCCAATAAGTAAAAACAATAAGTACAACTACAAATAGCACAACTAAGTTGGTCCATAATATTGGTTTTGACATGATGGAACACTAGTAATGTAGACAGGGTAGATTTGAAACAACAATTGAGGTACACAACAGTAGGTAAATGTAATAAATTAATAAAGTGCCAGGAAAGTGCTAATCATAGAGAAGATCCAGTAGTGGCAAGGGGAGAGGGAGAGAGAGAGGTGAGTGGAGAAGGAAGGAAGGGGCTAAGGGGGTTTGAAACAGGAGCAATTGTGAGAGTAGATGAGATAGTTGCATAGTTCCTTTTTAAAGGTGTTTTGAGAGGGAGCTTGACGAACTGCTAAAGGGAGGGAGATCCAGTATTAGGGGGCTTGACAGGCAAAGACTCTGGCATCTTTGGAGGAATTGCACCTGGGGATATGTATAAGGGACCTGTCCACTGAGTGTAAGCCATAGTGAGAGGGCAGTTGGTGAAAAAGATTCACTAGGGGTTTGGGGGTTTGTGATCTTATAATACTATCAATGATAGAGCCAAGTGAGTAGAGCCTAGATGTATTAGGTGGTAGCCATCTTAGGTCTAACTAGAGGAAGCAGTGGTGTTTCAGTCAATGGGAGGAGGATGCATAGCGACAGATGTTGTTGTAGGTGACATCCCATTTGTGAAGACTTGACTTAGATGCAGTAGCATATGCAGCAATACCATAAGTAAGTGAGGGCAGGAGTATGCCATGAGCTATGGCAAGCCTAGCGGAGGGGGTAAGCACATAACTAGTATGGTAGGTGATTCCCAGCTTGGAGTTTACAAACTTGAAGGCCTTTTGTATATGTAGTTCAAAATTTAGCGATGGGTTCAGGGTGACACCCAGATATTTAAAAGAGTTCACTACTCCAACTGAGGAGCTATCCAAAGCAGTGACTTTAAAATTGTTCATGGAGTGTTTGAGCTTGAGGTTTATTCCAAACAGCATAGCTTGCATCTTGGACTCATTTAAGACATGTTTGTGGCTAGCCAACCACAGTTGGGTAAGTTGGAAGTTAGCAGAGAGCAGCAGATTTATGTCCGTAGTGCATTTTGCACTGGTGTACATAACTATATCATCCGCATACAGAAGCGAGGCTGTTTGAGAGAGGTTAGAAGTGATGCTATTTATAAAAATAGAGAACAGGAGTGGGACAAGGATGAACCCTCGGGGCACACCAACATTCAGCGTAGTCTTGTCCGAGAGGGTAGAGTTGTAAACTGTTTGTGTCCTGTTCGATAGGTAGCTTCCAAACCAGTTGACAACATTGGGCACAAAACCCAGAGAGTGAAGGGTTGAAAGGAGGATGGGGTGGTCTACTAGATCAAATGCCTTAGTCATGTCGATGAAGATAGCCCTCGTGAGAAGGCCAGAGTCCATGGCTGATAAGATATCAGATGTAAGTTTGAGTAGCTCTGTGGTAGTGCTGAGGTCCTTATGGAAACCATGCTGAGCAGCAGTTAGGAGGTCATTCTGCCGAAGATGTTCAATAGTTTGTGTAGCTACTAGTTTCTCAATGATCTTATTGAGGACTGACAGGATTGCAATGGGTTTATAGTTTGAGGGGTCTTTAGGGTCACCTTTTTTAACAACAGGGGTGATCCTCGCTATCTTCTAGATGTCCAGAACTTGACTATGGCACAGAGGGAGAGTAAAGATCTTTGCCAGGGGATCAGCTATGAAAGGGGCAGCAAGTTTTAAAAGCCTGGGTTTGAGAGTGTCAAAGCCTGGAGCTGTGGTCTCTGAGACAGTACAGAGTAGCCTAAGGACTTCTTCAATCATAATAGATTTGAAATAGAAGAGAGGGACTGAGATATCAGGAGGAATGCTTGAGATTTGCGCTACAGGGAAGGAGGAAGTAAGTTTTGTTAAGTCAGAAAATTGCTCATTGAAAAAGTTAGCAATGGTGTGAGGATTGTTGCAGTGGATGCCATTAAGCACCATGTCATCTGGGGTAGAGGATTTGTTTGTCCCCAAAAAGGTCTTTACATGGGACCACATTTTTCTGGAGTCACCATACGAGTTTGTTAACAGGTCCTTGCAGTAGGAACTTTTTGCCAGCCTGATTTCCTTTTTGCAGGCATTATGTTGAGACCTATAGCTATTGTAGTCCACTGCTAGTCTGGAGTCTTTGAAATGGAGCCAGCTTTTGTCTCTCTCTCTCTCTCTCTTAAATTGGTGAGTAGATCAGATTTTAGCCAGTGGGTTTGCCTCTGTTTGACACGGTGTGTCACTAGATGACAGTGATTGTCCTGTAGGGCTATAAAATGGATTAGGAAGATATTGAGGGCAGATTGGGCATCAGTAGCCCTGTACAAGGGATCCAGTTGATTCTAGAGTCATCTTGTAGAAAGTTGTGGGGATCAAATTTGGCATAGTTATGGAAGGTAATGAAATGAGGCTTAGCAGTAGGAGGACCAGCTTTTCCCCAGATGCAGAACATTGGGGAGTGGTCGGTGATGAGATCTACTAAAGTACCTGCAGAAAGTATGTGTTCAGGATGATTTGTTGTTATCCAATCCAGTAGGGTGCTAGTGTTTGAGTGCTGAGATGTTCTGGTGGGTTCAGCGATCAGCTGGTGTAGGTTGAAACTTTGAATCATGGACATTGACACGGCCTGAGAATTACCCAACCAGTTTATATTTAGGTCCCCCAGTATTAGCACTTCATTTCTCCCTGAGAGAAGCGATGTTTGATTGAGCAACTCTTCTAGAACTTTCATGCCATTATTTGGAAAGTTGTAGGCACAGACAATGTGTAGTTTTTTTGAACCAAGGGTGAGAAATACATACAGTAATTAGCAGTGGTTTAGTGGAGAAGAACAGATAGCAATGAGGCTGAGGTGATTTTTGAAATAAAGAGCTGTCCCACCTCCTCTTTTAGTAGCTGTTCTGTCATGCCTACGTAGATTTTAGGAAGGCAGGGGTAGAGGATTTGAGCCAGGCTTCAGTTAAACAGAGAACATCACTATTTTATTTAGTTTTTTTTGCTAAAAGTTTTTTTTTTTGTCTCACAGGTGTTGCAGTCTCCTTCTCACATTGAAGGAGTTAATTGCTTTCCTTCCACAGCTCTTCCAGGGGATTAGGTGTGTATCTGGGGGTGGAATTGACAAACTGTCAGTCCCTTCCAACAGAGGGAAGGGTTAAAAGGTCAGGTTAGTTGATATCTTGGAGATGGAAGACTAGGTTTGCTGGCCAAGGCACCTAGCTTCACCTGAGCTCTTTTCTTCTAGGTTGCTTGAAAGGACAGAGCAAATAACCTTACCAGAGCAACAATAAGGATTAAGGCTTCTTTAGGCTAGGCAGGTTTACTGTGTGTTGTTATTTTTATTTTGTACTCACAGGGATTGTTACTCTTTGTTGCTAACATTTTATTGCTTTATTTTTCTCAGATTCAAATTGTTGTTGCTGGGTATACATTCTGCTGCATTATTACAGGGTGTGCCTACAGGTGTGTGCTTACAGATTACTGCTGTAATCTTCTGATTCAAATTGTCTTTTGCAAGGTATATCTTCTGTTACTGCTTTATTGTTCTCTGTAGCAAAGTGTTTCTTCCAGGGTATATTTTCTGTAAAATTATTGCAGGTGGTGCTTTGCAGATTTCACAGTTTTATCTGTCATTAGGATAAGCTTTCAGGGCTACTGCATTTGTTGCTGGCTGATTGTTTCTGCTCTTACCTCCTTGTTTCTTTTGTCCGTGGTTCTTCTTTTTCGGCAGGGGAAGGGCCCAGCCAACCACCCCCATCCCCAACCACCCCACAGTACACTCCTTTTATAGGGAAGCACAGTTATGACATTTCCTGTCGCAAAGCAGGAAGGGGCGAATCAGAGAGGTATCCACACAGTGACCCCATTTACAGGGGTACTAGTAATTTAACTTGTTATAACAAGTTATACAGAAACAAACAAAACACAAAATCAAACTTTTGCTTTCATTTTCTTCCTTCTAATTACTCTGACCCGGTTATAAACCCAGCAACTTACCTGGAATGGATATCATTAACTGCAGGTACTGTGGAACACTTTTCAGAAGGGCAGTTTTACAGGATTTACGACACTGTCATACATGCTGGACCATTGGAGATCTAAGGGCTCAGCTCCAGGCAGCAAGGGCAGAGATTGCACGCCTCAAATTGCATATTCAAGAGGAAATATATTATAAGAACCACCCATCATTTCCCCAACATCCAACAGAAAGCACCTCAACCGCAGAGGGCAGTTGGTCCGGGAGGTTGGCAGGTGGTCAGGAGGGGCAAAACGGGTGACCCATCGCTCGGTGCTCTCCAACATATCACCTCCACAAACCATATAAAAACTACAATCAGGTATCTGCCTCTATCTCCAAAATCAAACAAAGGGGCAGAGGACACTGCAGAGCAGGACACTGCAGCACAGGAGGTAGCACAACAAAATGCACCCAAAACAGGAACCAAAACAAAAAAAGCAAAAGGAAATCCAGAAAACTTGATCATAGGAGACTCCATTATCTCGGGAGCTGATAATGATTCCAGCTAGGGTAATGGTCTGATGTCCCCAGGTACATCAGTGGAGAGACACTGACCGCATTGCTAACATTGTTCAGGAAGCAGGAAAAACATTGATGTCCTGGTACACATAGGGACTAACGATCCCGCCAGCCAGTCAGTTATGGAGACCAAGGAACACCAAACCAGGTTGGGTGACAAACTATCATCCATTTCATCCAGCATCTCCTTCTCTGAGATCCTGCCAGTCTGGGAGAGGGGGACAGCTGGACAGAAGGTCAGAGAAGGGAAAATAGGGGAGTTAAACATGTGGCTCAAGGGCTGGTGCCAGGAAAAAGGACACAAATTTGTAAGGAACTGGCAACAGTTTTGGGAGCAAAAGTTCTTTAAATTTGATGGACTGCATCTGACTAAGGATGCATTGGGGCAGAAGTTTGATGCCTTTGCAGAATATTTAAACTAGCAAATGGGGAGAGGGGTGCAGCACCCAAAATGTCGAATGGGAAGAATACCCCTCCCCCCTCATCTAGTGGTCAAACAAGAGTTCAGCATGTTTGTAGTTCATGTGCATCACCAGGTAAAGAAAACGGTCCAGCTCCCCATACGATGCACAGGGGAAATGCCAGACCTCGCCCAACAACTCACACACTGAAATCTGACCAATGGAAAATCATGTATACAGATGCTTACAGTCCAGGAAACAAGATCCCAGACCTGCAGGCAATAATGACAGAGGCTAAACTGGACATAGTAGCCATTAGAGAGACATGGTTTACCAGTAACCACACTTGGAAGACTTCAGTGCCTGGCTATGTACTGTTCAGAAGAGACCGAGGTGCAAAAAGGGGGGGGGGGTGGAGTGGCCCTTTATGTCAATGAAAATATCAAAGCTACACAAATTCAGAATACACATAAGGAGCCAGAAGAACTGTGGTTCACCCTGGAAACAGGAAATGGGATAGCCATACAAACTGGGGTTGTGTACAGGCCTCCAGACCAGGGGGAGGACATAGACACGTTACTGTTAGAAGATATACAAAACATGACAGCTAAAGGGGAGGTTCTGATAATGGGAGACTTCAACATGCCAGATACAGATTGGTCAATACCAGCAGGAACATCTGCCAGAACTAGACACATGGTGGATTCCCTGCAGGGGAGGGCCTCAAACAACTGGTACAACAACCCACAAGAGACAGGGCTATCCTAGATCTAGTATTGACTAACAGGGAAAGGATCACAGATCTCCAGGTAGAAGGTCACCTGGGGGCCAGTGACCATTACATGGTATGGTTCAATTTGGCCACTAGAACAAAATCATCCCATTCCAAGGCACAAATATGGGACTTCAGAGGAGCTGACTTTAATAAGATGGCCAACAGAGTTAAGCTAGCCCTGGCAAAAAGAAATACAGGTGAGGGGGTACAGGCAAAGTGGGCAAGCATTAAAGATGCAATACTTGAAGCAACATCCCATTGTGTTAGTGAGAAAAGGAAGTTCAAAAGAAGAAGGAAACCACTTTGGTTCTTAAACACAGTAGCAGAAAAGGTCAGAGGCAAAAGGCTGGCTTTCAGGAAATATAAGGGAACACAGCAGGATGCAGATAGGGAGGCTTACCAAACTTCCCTAAGAGAAGCAGGGAAGGCAGTAAGGCAGGCAAAGGCCCAAACTGAGGAAACACTAGCATGAACAGTAAAAAAAAAGGTGACAAGACTTTCTATAGATAAATTAGTGAAAGGAGAAAGTCCAGAGGGGATATTGCTAAGATCAAAGGGGATAAAGGGGCGTGTGAGGAGGAGGAGGAGGACCATGTAAAAGCATCTATCCTAAATAGATACTTCTGCTCAATATTTACTGAAGAGAAGGTAGGGCAGGGCCCACAGCTCTGCACCATGGACACAGGGGGGAAGGAGGTGTGCATTAGTCCCTTCACAAAAGAAAGGGTGCTACAAGAGTTCAGTAAGCTCAGGGTGGACAAGGCAATGGGACCGGATGGCATACATCCCAGGGTACCAAAGGAGCTAAGGGTGGAACTAGCAGAGCCATTATCAGAACTGTTTAGTGAGTCTCTGAGCACAGAAGAGGTCCCAGAAGACTGGAGAAGGGCTCATGTAATCCCACTCCACAAGAGTGGTAGCAGGGAGGAGGCAGGGAACTATAGACCAGTCAGTCTTACCGCAGTATTGGGCAAGATTATGGAGACACTCCTTAAAGAAAGGGTAGTGCAACACCTGGAATCCATAGGAGCACAGGATCCAAGACAGCATGGGTTTACAAAAGGAAGGTCCTGTCAAACTAATCTCATAGATTTCTTGGACTGGGTAACCAGAGTGGTGGACCAAGGAGGAGCAGTTGATGTTGCCTACCTTGACTTCAGCAACGCTTTCGATACTGTTCCACATAGAAGATTGATTAATAAGCTGGGTAGGCTCAGGGTGGGTCAGGCATTGGTCAACTGGGTGACAAACTGGTTGACATGCAGAAAACAGAGAGTGGTGGTAAATGGTATACAGTCAGAAGAGATGCAAGTCACAAGTGGGGTACCTCAGGGATCAGTCCTGGGGCCAGTCCTCTTCAATATCTTCATCAGTGACATTGCAGATGGACTGGAGGGTAAGGTTTGTCTGTTTGCAGATGACACCAAGATCTGCAACAGAGTAGATGATCCAGATGGTTTGGGCAGAATGAGAAGAGATCTGGATAAACTAGCAAAATGGTTGGAAGAGTGGCAACTGGGGTTTAACGCAAAGAAGTGCAAGATCATGCACATAGGGAAGAGAAATCCTGAAGCCACCTATAGGCTGGGAGGGGAGTTGCTGGCAGTCACAAGGGAAGAAAGAGACTTGGGCGTCATCATCACTGATGAACTGAAATCATCCAAGCAGACCTCTCAAGCAGTAGGTAAGGCTAGAGGGATGTTGAGGTATATTAGTAGGGGTATCACAAGTTGTAAGAGGGAGGTAATAATCCCTCTTTACAAGACACTGGTTAGGCCCCATCTGGAATACTGTGTGCAGTACTGGAGGCCACACCTTCACAGGGACATTAACCAACTTGAGGGAATCCAGAGAAGGGCAACCAAAATGGTGCAGGGACTGCATCAGAAAACATATGAGGACAGATTAACTGAATTCAATATGTATACCCTACAGCAAAGGAGGGAGAGAGGTGATATGATTGAAACATTCAAACACCTTAAGGACATTGACAAGGTGAAAGAGTCTAACATGTTTCACTATAAGAAAAATAGCAGGACAAGAGGACACAGCATGAGGTTAGAGGGAGGCCGATTAAGGGGTAATGTGAGGAAGTTCTTTTTCACAGAAAGGGTGGTGGATGCATGGAATGGCTTACCTCAGGAAGTGGTGGCTATGAATACAGTGCAGGGCTTCAAATAGGCATGGGATAGGCATAAAGGAGCAATACAGATGAGTATGAATAGATAGGCCATTGACAGAGCAAAGGCCTATGGCACATTCATAAGGTAGAAAAAGAAATGGGCAGACTGGATGAGTCTTGAGGTCCTTATCTGCCTTCAACTTCTATGTTTCTATGCTTCTATCTGGTTTGTAGAGGGCAGTCTAGGTTTCCAGTTCGGCAAAATTATGTTCCAGGCTCCTGATATTATGATAGGCAACTAGGAGACCTTTAGGAGTGGGTATGATGTTCACAGGACCCGGGCTTAACTGAATATCACTGGATAGTAGTATAGCCAACAGAAGGAGATACCATCATTTGCGGTGTAAGAAAGGGGACAGGGTCATTAGACGCAAGGAACATCTTCTGAGGTCATAAGCAGCCATATAGATACAGGCCCTGTTTAGCAGTAAAGGAGTAGAGTTACATTGAAGTGTAGGCAACATCGATAGGTTCGAAAAGCAAAAATCCTGAGTGGATGGCACAATATTCGAGTAAGCTGGTTTCATTTAGAGTACAGACATAACTGATAGGTAGAAGAGCAGTAGTGCTACCATGAGCAGAAACATCAGCGCAGGTTTGTTCATTTTAGAGCAGAAACAAGTGGTACGCGAGCAGACCTGCTGACTGAAAGGCTAGTAGTAGAACAGAAGGAAATAGGACTGATACCGAGTCTAGCAGCAGTGCCAGGACCCCGGTGGTTGGTTCTTATAACTGTCCAATGGAAGCTCAGACACTTAGTCTGAAACAGCCTATAAATTGCAGAGTCCACCCAGGCTGGGTTAGGTGGGGGAGGTGGGGAGCCAGGTGAAGCAGTAGATGCGACCAGTGGAGCGTGAGCAGTGGCAGTTCAGGGCCAGCCGAGCTGCTCAGGGATCGGGAAGCTGGTCCTCTGGTGGAGGGAGCGCCTGTGATTCAGGTCTCCTCTAAGGAGGCAAGAAAGAGCTGTGGTTAAAATCGAGTTAGAAAGTGGTGGGTGTGGGGTAGACAGTCAGAAGAGACAGTGGCACAGCAGGAAATGTGGGACAGACAGAGTAAAATTTGCAAGACAAAGGAGAGGGCTGTGGGAAAGAGTCAGAGCACGAGATGAGGATAGTCTTAGAACTTTACAAATGCAGTTCTTTGTTATGGGAATTTATGCTTATTTATGCACTGGCTGCCTGTCAGATGGAGAATCATCTTCAAGGTGGGCTTGCTCACCTATAAAGCCCTGTACAGATTAGGTCCTAGCTACTTGAGTGATCTCCTGACCCCTGCCATCCTGGTGCGCTCGCACGCTCCTCCACCGAGGGCCTTCTAGTAGTTCTGAGGGCCAGGCTGAAAACCTCAGGAGATCAAGCATTTGAAGTGGCTGGCTCAGCCCTCTGGAGCTCACTTCCCAGATCTCTGATGGAGGTTTTTAAAAGGGGTCTCAAGGCACACCTTTTTAACAAAGCATTTTTACGTCTGCAGTGGGCGGAGCCTGCAGATCTTTTGCATCAGAAAAGGACCTACATCATGTTTTCTGTCCGCACAACATTATTTCTTCTGTGGACAGCCCAAGTACTACGCTAACTGTATAAGGCATAGTAGTTAAAGAGCCCTGTTTTTCTTGCCGCTTCATGTCTCCAGAGGTGCCCTTCCCCACAGAGTATGTTTAACCTGCCCCAACTCCGTCCCACACAGAGTTTACTACGGTTGTAAACAAACCCTCCCACAGTCTCCCACTGTGCGCTGTATGCCTCCACCCCCTAGTTTGCTATTGTGAACCGAAATCAAATAACAATAAAATAATGCCATTCACACAAAGTCTGGAACAACTAAAATAAAGCCAGTTACAGGTACAACTCACCGATGAATGGTAACTGCGTGACCACCGGAGGGCGGGGAGGTTGTGCCGAAAGTTAGTGAACAGGAGCCTGGTCTGTGAAGGCAACTTGCATGTCACTGATGGGGAATTTTCCCTCGTCAGCAGGACAAGGTCTCAGTTTTGTGGCTCCGCAGGTGAGTGGAGAGGGGGCGGTGGGAAGGTGAGGCCCGGTACTAGTCGATACTACTTGCTTTGCCTGCCTTGCAACACTGTGCTGAACAGCTTGGAGGTGCTGCTGTTTACTTTGCACCTTAAAACGAACCTGATGGCACCAGAACTGCAGCACAAAGGGCATCACAGCCAGTGTAGAGGTGCTGCTGTTTACTTTGCACCTTGAAATGAACCTGACTACACCACAGCTGCAGCCCAGAGGGCATCACAGCCAGCAGCAGATCTAAACACACTGTGCACACCCACACAGGTACATGCACTGAAAGCAGCAGCTGAAACCAGCCTTGGCAGCTCATGCCTCTCCTTGTAACATGTTGGCTAAAGACATACAAGTGGCTCGCTGCACCGTATGTGTTGTTTCAAACAGACCTCTCCACTGTCTCTGATTTTGCATTATAAATTTCCTGTGTCCTTCCTAAATGTGGCATTTTTGCTACAGAAAAGTAAAGATTTGAATTATGAACATATATGCTCCAGTATCTCTACCTACACCTCAGCCTATGATGCTGCACCTTATTTTCACCATAGGACCGCCCATGGGACTGCTCACTAGACTCGGTCCATCCCCTTTCCGCAGGTCTCACAATATCTCAGCTGCCGTACACCACATAAGCTGGTTTACTCACTGGCTGTCTGGTTGTGTTTCTGTGGAGACTGATGGAATAGGTGCAGCAGGGAGCCTGGTCTGGGCAGGCAACTTGTGTGTCACTGAAGGGGAATTTTCTTTCATCAGCTGGACAAGGTCTCGGTTTTGTTGCTCTGCAGGTAAGTGGGGGGGGAAGGCAATGGGAAGATGAGGCCTGGTATTAGTCGGTACTGCTTGCTTTGTCTGCCTTGCTAACAGTGTGCCAAACAGCTCGGAGGTGCTGCTGTTTACTTTGCACCTTGACATGAACCTGACAGCACCACAGCTACAGCCCAGAGGGTGTCGCAGCCAGCAGCAGGTCTGAACACATCTAGTAGCATGGGTCAGGCACACTAAATTTATCCCTTATCAGGTCAAATCCTGCAGATGTTTTGGCTCTGACCAGAATTTGTTTATTTAGCTACAGTATTGATTTTATTGCAATTTATTTATTTTGATTTTAATTGTTTGATATTTATTTATTCTTTTATTCTTGTTCCAAATATAATGTGTATGTCCTTGCACTACCTTGTAAAGTGCCCAGAGCCTCTGGGACTGGGTGCGGTATAAATAGAAGCTTGCTTACTTACTTATACCTGATGTCGTTATGGGTCTGAATTCCACTACAGTTGTTTCAGATTTGTCCACACCTCTAAGAAATTGGAGTTTCATCTGGCCCAGAAGTGAAGAGGGCTGAGGTACCTGAAACACCTTACCTTTTCTCATGCCGACGACCCGGGTTTGGGAACAAGCTCAGATCACCGGGGCTTGGCCAGAGGGGGGAGAGGATTGAGAATCTGATGGACAGCTCTCCTTTCCCAGAGTATGGAGGCATACTGTCTCGCTCCTTGGCTACCACCTAGTGGAGGCTGGGTGCCAGCATCAGAGTACGTGTGACATAGAAGGGAGGCGATGTAGTTCTGTAGTGTGTTTGCCTCCACACAGACATGGTTATGTGCCACTGTGGCACGGGACAAGGGAGAAAAATGGAAAAGGGCTGGCGCCATCTTAATGAAACCCTGCCTGCCACTGTTCCCACATAGCCACCCGATCACCGGCCACCGGTTCTGGATGTGTGTCAGAGGGTAGGGGAGGATGGCCTTCTCCTTCTTGGCTCCGCCATGAGGGGCAATCCATGGGGGAAACTTCCAGGCAAGGTGAGTCTGGGATGGGAGATGCTGGGTAGGCGAGTCATTGACAGGGCTGAACAGCCTGCTGGACACTGGCCCAAGGGAGAAAAAAAAAGCTCTATTGAAATTGGAGGTTCTTCCTACATGTGATTATTGTCTGAAAAATTGGCAATCATGAATAACTCATTCACATATATACTGTGCCTGCTTTTGCACTCTTGGACTCTTGCATGCTGACATTTAGCACTATAGACAATATATCAAAATAGACTTTTGCATATTTATGCTGTAAATTGAATGGCAATTAGAATCCTAAAAAGTGCAATCAACTAATATATGTCCAGTGCAATACCGGTAGTTTGACAATAAGACTATGCAGAAAAAGAAATGGTTAGTATAAAACTAAAAGTTGTGCTTTTAAATGTATTTAAATGTTTAGTTTAGTTTATTGTTCTAGGAATTACTACCTTTGAGCCAGAGGCTCTTTTACAAAGGTTCCACGTCAATTAGGTACAGTACAAAAAAGGTTACATAGATAACACAACAATTTGTGCTGTGTCAAGAGCTAGAAAACATATACAAATACATATCAAATCATTTGTGCAAAAGGACATGAGATATCAATAATCACATTATTATTACAAGAAAGAGGTCATCCAGATTAGAGAAACAAATAGGGAAAAAGTCCAGAACAGAGAGGGTAAGTGAAAGGTGTGGGGAGCAGACAATAGCAGGAGAAAAAGTTTCCCAAACATGTCTTTGTCAAATAACAGAACAGGGTGGGTAGTGAGAAAATAGGAGGTTTAATCAGGGCAGTCAGAGGAGCTGGAGGTGGCAAGGTGAGAGAACAGCCTTGATTTGAAAGTACCTAGAGAGGTGGAGGCAGTAATATGAGTGCTGAGGGCACTTAGCCAGCTGGGGGCACGATAGGCAAATGATCTTTGTCCCTAAGAAGTCCGGCACCGGGGGATTCAGAGAGGCTGGTGTTCTGATCTTCTGGTAAAATGGGTGCTAGCACTCGGGCATAACAGGTCTTGGATACAAGGTGGAGTGAGGCCCAGAGTAGATTTTTTCGCCATCAGGCAGGTAAGGTACTTTATCCGGTTTGAGAGTTGCAACCAACCTGAGTCAGCATACAGTTCACATGTGTGGGTACGTCGATGTGCACCAGTGAGCAGCTGACAGGCCTTATTTAGGGATGTTGTAATGTGACTAAGTGCTGCAGTAGTGGCAGATCCATATATAACTAAGCCATAGTCAACGACTGAGATGACAGAGGATTGGATGGCAATCCTCAGTGCAGAATGGGTAAAGAGCTGTTGGTTCCGATACAGAATCCCAATTCGCTGATTAATAGTTTTTGCTGTACTATCAATGTGAGTTGCAAAGGTTAGGCCTTGATCAAAGTTGATTCCAAGATATTTGAAAATTGGCACTTGTTCAAGGGTATTTCCCAGGCATGTATTAATGGTGAGTGGGACTTGCGCTTCTTGTTTTATGGGTTAGAGAAGAGCATGGATTTAGTTTTTTGTGGTTTAGAACCAGCTTATGTTCAAGGAACCACATCTCAACTTTGGAAAAGCATGCTGAAGGTTGAGGCGAAGAGGTTCGGATCTTTATGAGTGGCAAGAATCACGGCATCGTCAGCATAGAGGATTATTTGTTCAGGGCAGGATTTGGGGAGGGAGTTTAGAAAAAGGCCGAAAAGGAGGGGGTCCAGGATGGATCCCTGGGGAACTCCTGAGCGAACCGGTTTTGAGTCTGAGAGAACTCCAGCAACTTTTACAGATTGAGAGCGCTGAGCAAGGTAATTTTTTACCCAGTCACCAGGACCCTGCGACAGCCCTAGGGATAGTAGTTGTTTGATAAGTAGGCCATGGTGTACTGCATCAAATGCCTTGGTTAAGTCAATGTAGAGGGCTCCAGTTAGGTTTCCTTTGTCCATGGCATTGTGGATTGCTCCTGAGAATTCAAGTAGGGCAGTCGATGTGCTGTGCCCTTTCCTCAATCCATGCTGCTGAGTGCAGAGGATGTTGTGCTTTTCCAGGTAGTCTGAAAGTTGGTCCACCACCAAGCGTTCAAGGGCCTTAGAAAGAGGTGGTAGTATTGATATCGGGTGATAGTTACCAGGCAGTGACTTATCACCACTTTTGTGCACCGGAGTGACAACTGCAGCCTTCCATTTCCTAGGGAATTGGCTGTAGCAGAGGGAGAGATTGAACATTTTTGTGAGGGGGAGGAGTACTTCCTCCAGAGTGAGGGACAGAAGTTTAAGGTCAATAGTGTCGCTGCTTGCTTGGGACTTAGAAATGGCCTTCTTTACATATTGATAGACTTCATGTGCCTTTACTAGTTTGAAATGGAAGGGTGGTTTGCTGGAGAGGCAGTAGTAGAAGTAGAAATTGAGGGTCAGCATCAGTGAAGAAATCAGATGAGAGGACACCACTAAGGTCTGTGAAGGTATCATTTAGGGTGTTTGCAGTGATCTCTGGGTCTAATGTAGTGGTTCCATCCACATTCATTATTGTAGGAGAGGATTTGGACTGCTGACCCATGATATTTCTTATGTTGTCCCAGAAGGATTTCCCTTCACCCTAGGAGTTGGAGAGGGCATTCTTGAAGTAGGAGTATTAGGAGTATAAATGTATATATGTTCTTAAGTAGCTGCTTTTATTATTGGGAAATGTGGAGCTAATCCCTTATCCCCTTACCCCCTTCTCTATTCCAAAATGGCTGAGTGTTTTTCATCTGAACACCAAGAGTTTCCTCCCTTAACTTGGCCAGTTTTGGCTGAGGGTTCTACAATATCAGCCTAGCATATTGGTCATCACCAAATCTTGACACTCTTCTCAGGCTGGTGATAGAGAAGTTGGGATCAGTGATTATATTAACCACAGACAGGATCATGAGAAGTGAGGGGGTTGGCGTGGCTATCTGTGTATACCATAGTCTCAAATGTGGTGTCATCTCCTGGTTCACTGCCCCTTCCTCTCATAAACTTTCCCTATGTTGACTCTTCTTCCCTTACTCCCTTTCTGTTTTAATTTGCAGCATCAGTGGTTCCCCAAAAGCCAAATCTCACTTTCTAAATGATGTCTTATTCTTCTTCTCCTCTTCTCTTCTCCTCTCTCTCTCCTTTATTGGTAATCTCCTGCTTCTGGGGACCTTAATGCTAATAGACTTTCTCCCTGCTTCTAAATCATCCATCCATCCACCTAGAAAATGGAATCCATCAACATATTTGTAAAAATGCTGCATTCATTCCTGAATGAAAACGGGAAGACTGCTCAGGATGTGAAACAATGGCTGAAGACTAGTGCCCAGACACCAGCTGTGTCTCCAGCCTGGTCTGCAGCCTGGGAACAAAGTTGGACACTGAACCTGCTATCACCCTATGAGATCAGTCAATAAAGGAGACTGTGTATGTTCTAAGGTACCACCTCCACCCTGTAGGGGAGGACAACTATGACAGCTGGATGAGCCAGGCCACTCAGATGGTACAGGAGTAGAAGCATTCAGATGATGAGAAATAAAAAAGAGTGGTAGAGAGCCAACACTTTGGATGTTGTCAGGTTCCGGTACTCTAGCCACCCCAGTTCCAAAGTTCATGACTACTTGGCCATGAATCAAGAGCACTTATTGAGCAGTTGAGAGTGGAGACAATCTCCTATTGCACCTGAGGTGACCTCCAGGAGGGAGGGAGGGAGAAAAACTGTCAAATTATTTGACACAACTGGAGATGGTGTTACAACGTATACAGAGGTAGGCAGGATCACCCCCTGACAAACTAGGAAAAGCCTGATTTGATCATGTGCTACAAGGAGCCATGTATTCAAGACAATTACTGATTTACTGTAGCTTCAACTGTGGGAGCACAGAGCTAACCCCCTAACTTTCTGATAACTACTGGAGTAAGTGTGTGACAAAGAACTTAAGTGGGAAATGATAGATTCTGTTAGAGTGACCACAGTAAATGACAACCCCTTCAACTAGCACCTTGGTAGCATAAGTGTCAAAAGGATTAACACCACACCACACCACCCTACACCACACCACACCGTGACATGGTAGAGATAAGACCCTGTCTCATTTGTTATACAGAGAGAGTTAAAAGCAAGGATCTATTTTTCTCCTCTCCTATTTTGCCACTTGTCTGTCTTTTGTCTGTCTGATTGTGCAATCAGCACTGGCCACTTCGATGGTCCCACAATTTCGTCATTAGCTTCTTTCCTTCACTTGTTTCTTTTCTTTCTTTCTCCCTTTGCTTCTCTGTGGTTAAAAAAATATGTGAATCATTATGTGAAACTGAGGCCCCTGGTCTGCAAATGTATTCAGTTATATTGTTGAAATGATTACAGGCAGCTACTTGGGAGTTTAGAGAAGTTAGCAGTTTGGAACACAGTGGGTTGACCTTGAGCAACATTTTGACCTTTCACAAGCTTGTCAACAGAACTGTCAGTGGGAAAACAGCTGTAGGTCATAATGTCTTAATTGGATGCACTTGTTAAGAAGTCTTGATGTACTCTTCAGATTGATCACAGGAAGGGCAAGGACAACGATTTGTTAAATTGTGTAAAAACAGGAGATGAAACTTACAAGAACAGGATGAAGAATTTAATTGCCAAGGAAAAACATCTTATAAAAAGAGAGCAATGTTTTGTCTATATATATATATATCTATATATCTATTAATCTATATATATATATATATATATATATATATATATATATATACAGAGAGAGATTGAGATTTTAAAGAGACTCAGAGGAAGGATTTTTGTTTGTACTGCCTTTGTGAAGAGTGATCCTGTATATCTTTATTTTTTTATTTTGTTGTTATTAATAATAATAAAATGTTACTTGTGAATTTTATAACCTTTTCTGGTTTACCTATGTTTCCTGACCTATGCCTCTATGACACACACCACACCACACCATGCTACGCCACGCCACACTGCGCCACACCACACCACACCGCACCACACCTATACCCTAATAGCACCACTAGAACTAAGGGTCATCCATCTGAAGACCTTAAGACCCAGTTATTCCTTAATTCTTCCCAGCTGTGTCACTCACCTTGTGGGTGATGGTGGTGGTTACACCAACATCTCTTGAGTCACAGTTCTATGCTTTATCAACTAGGTTGAACTACCTTGCACACTAATGACTAGCTTTATTTTATGTTGAAGGTTTCTGGTGCCATGTTTGTCTCAGAAAAAAATCTAGTACCCTTTTTTGTGGTAATAACTTTTATTAGACTAAGTGAAGAATTTTGTAGAAGCTATCAAGACCTCCATGTTCCCTACATCAGGTGTAGAGGAAACTAATCATTTTAGGGATCCTTCTTTGATTGTAGTACACATGTAACTGCTTACGTTGATCTCCTTGTGTGAGCTGGCACCTTCTCTAAACAAGTTTTTTTTTTTTCATTTCAGGGAGCTTATCTCAGTGAGCAAAATGTTATTAAAAACTGGATCCAGAAGCAAATGATTTGATACCTTTTAATGAACCAACTTAGATGTAACAACAAGAACAAAGTGCTCTAGCTTTTGGACCAACCAGTCCTTCTTCAGAAGCTAACGGCAGTTGTTTAGAAAATACAATACTTTCAACAGCTAGATCATGCAGAAAAGACAGAAAAAATCCCCATTGGTTTAAAATACTCATTTAAAAAATACAGAAGATGATGCCAGAGAAGTTTAACAGTACCATACTACCTTCAGCCAGGAGGGTCCCTGGGTCAAAGGTGCTTGGTGGAAACACACATACAAAGAATCCTACTGCATATAATTATCATCTTCTGTATTTTTCAAATGAGTATTTTAAACCAATGGGTATTTTTTTCTGTTTTTTCTGCATGATCTAGCTGTTAAAAGTATTGTATTTTCTAAACAACTGCCGTTAGCTTCTGAAGAAAGACTGGTTGGCCTAAAGCTAGAGCACTTTGTTCTTGTTGTTACGTCTATGTTGGTCCATTAAAAGGTATCAAATCATTTGCTTCTAGACCTATTCTTGCAAGGACCAATACGGCAACTACTAAATCTAGATTAAAAACTGGGAAAGAGTCTGGGTTGTCTGGGGTCGGCTGGGGGGAGGTCAGGAGCTGGATTCTCTCTCAGGGAGGGGTGTTGTTGCTTCCACTGTACAACTGCCACTGGGTGGAGGCCCGGGAGCCGTAATGGATGGAGGGCAGCATGGAGGGAGGGTTTTGCAGGATCACAGAGTGCACACGCCTCCACGTGCATATGTGCGTGTGCAACAAAGGGAGGGGAGAAAGCAGAAAATGGAGCTGGCTGGCTCCGTGATGGTCCAGGCTGCGATCCCCGTGATTGGGACGCAGGCTGTGGACGGATGCGCCTGCTTGCCAGCTCCAGAAGGAGGGAAAAACACAATATATACATAAAAAAAACCTCTCCACATTCAGTAGTGCTTTTAGAAGTCTAAAGATTTCATTGATTAACCTTAAAGTAAAATGGCTGCTACAGACTGAATGAGTTCTTAAATAAATGCAGAAATACTTATTTATTGCTGGTCAGCATTTTTAAGTTTTACTTGGAACTCTAGCTTCCCTATCTTTCCTGGCATTGTTTTGATTATGGTGTAAGTGAAAAAAGCAGGTGGTCCAGACTTTAATATATGCCTGACTTGCGGTAGTTCAGCTTGAAACGATCCTTTAATGAACAAGGGCAAAGTTCTGAACTGTGTAAAACTGAAACTGACAAATGTTTGCTCTGACTTTAAGAGTGCCTGCAGCTGGGGATTTCCAAGGGAAATAAATCAGAGAATCTGTTAAATAAAATATATCCGCTTTCCGTTATTCATCTAAACTCCAGGATGAAGCCCTATATCTCAAGTGAGCCATATTTCAACTTCACAGATGTGCGTGTGTTCCTGAAACAGTAGTTCAGCACCATCTTTAGACTGTGCTGTGCAACGTCACAGAACTGTCAAGTTTATAATCAATTAGTTA
This sequence comes from Neoceratodus forsteri, assembly GCA_016271365.2. NCBI lineage: Eukaryota > Metazoa > Chordata > Ceratodontiformes > Ceratodontidae > Neoceratodus > Neoceratodus forsteri. Next base: position 17,754,618 of record JADMNL010000039.1, on the reverse strand, counting down.
CAGCACATTTAACACTCTGTGATCCTCTACATATACCATTTTCATGTTTTAAACCCACCTTTGCTTCTTGCACAACAAGCTGGGCATTTTTCTCTGATTTTTGGAATAAATATGTTTGGTACATTTTGCTCATAGGATCTACAGATTTGCAACTCCGGATAATTTCTATCAAAAATCTGAGCTAAACTAATATACACATGAGACTAGGCACCCGAAAGTATCCATTTTAAAACTAAACCACCAAAACTACAGGTTAGCAATCGTTCTTTCACCTGGGCTGGTCCAAGCTAACTAATTTATGTCAGCCCTAAGTACTCCGTACAGTGTTTTAAAACTGCTTTGTACCATGCTTATGAGGTTTCTGCAGACTGCATATTATGATGTACCTTGAATTGTTAACCTATGCTTCTGTGCTTGTGTGATATGTATTGTTTTTTTTTTTATTTCTGTGTCAGTTGTGGCTGAGAAAGTTCACTGTCCCAGTCCACTTACTAGTGAAAAATAAAATGGCATGAAATTAAAACATCCTTTTAGAGATTCAGAGGTAGAACTAAAACATAAGGGACTTGATTTTCAAAGGGCTCCTCACGCCGTTGCAAGCTGAGGCAAATGGCAGCTTGTGTCGAAGACTGGTGTATCAGGGACCTGCACCAGATTTTGGTACAGGTGAGGTCCTGGTGCCAAACCACCCAAAGATGCTGCAAAAGCTCCCGCGCATTAAAGAAATGGTGCATGGGAGGAGATTGATGGAGGTGGCTGGGGATCGGCATAACAGGCATGTGTGGTCCTCAGAGGCATGTTGCTGGAGTTCGCCAGAGACGGCCATGTTCTGGTAGTGGATACAACTGCCAGCAGGGCATCATGGGTACAGAGTACACCGAGATCAGCAGCAGCGGCAGACCAACCCATGCACCAATCTTGGTACCATACAGCAACCAGAGCAACCCGTTCCAGGGACTGGTGACATCTCTGACACGATGACAGGCATGAGTCTGGCATACAGACTGGAATCGAGATGACTGAGCTATAGGGAATGCAGAGGGCTATCACTCACCATCATGCCCACTACACTCCAAACTGCTGTACACACCTGAGGACTGGTATGGACACCCTCCTGACGTACAGACAGACATGGAATGGGGGTAGCCCACCAGCGGTACTGTGACATGTGGGACTAAACCACACACAGGACTGCAATGGCAACAGCACAATAAGAACGGGATACAGCAGAAATTCCTGTGGAGCTGTTAGGACATGACTGGTGGGACTGAGGAACCCCATCCATGTCCAGACATACTGCACTGCCACTACCATCATTGGGAAACCCCAACTACATTGTGGTACTGCTAGACCCTGGACTGCCCTGCACCAGGGCATAGTGTAGTTGGCATATAACTGCATGGTGAGGTCCTACGATGCACTACTCTACAAGCTTGGGCTGTCGTGAACGATGCTGGTACCCAGCTGTACACTTGTAGGTATTATGGCCATGGCCTCAAAGGCAGTACATTCTGTGGGTGACAGAAGTCAAATATTGATGGCCATACTCCTGTCATGCCCACCAGCTCATCCCGTGGTTGTAGCAGTATGCTTGGTATGCCAGTGACAGGGCAAGGGGTACAGGATGGTTGTGGCATGCCAGTGTGTGCCCTCCTCTGCCATGGTTGTCAGTTGTGGCTGCTCAACACTGTGGGCTATGTGCGGACCTCTGACTGCCCCTACTAGAGCCCCACTAAAGGTAGCCTGCCACATCCCATTTGGCCTTTGGCACTTTTAGCCTATTCAACCAGCCTACCATGAGCATGGGGGTTGATGCAACTAGCTGTTAGACCGACTGTGGCTGGTCTAAGCACTGGCAGAACCTGCGGCTATGGGGGGGGGCCTTGAGAATCATGTGGTAGGAGATGCTGCATCACTTTTATGGTGCAGGCCCCCATCTGCCATGACGCTGCTTAATGTTCACTGCAAGCACAGTACAAGACAGTTTGGCACATCCTGCCCACTTCTGCCACAGGTCCCCTATGAAAACTGGACTCAGCATAGGGTCTGGCGCAATGTGCTCCATTGTATTAGTTCGCTTTGATGCAAGCTCTGTGCATCTGTCCCTGGACTTTGAAAATTGAACCCAAGAACTCTAGAGATGTTGTACATTCAGTGGTAGGAGCGCCACATTGTGGTCATTTGCTCCACATTATGTTTCACATTGGATGGTAAGCAGGCTAGTGTAGTATCTGGCTTCAGTGCAGAGTGTACAGGGACCACAGTGGACAGGTACCAACTGAAAAATCAACAATGACCAGTGTAGCAAATCATTCTGCCATGCATTTGGAGTGCTTCTACTACAAAATTAAAGGAAATTATTATTAGCGTATTATCAGAAGAGTTCTGGATACTGAGTGTTTTGTCCAAGTTACCAGTTGCTCGCCAAAGTTGAAGCAGATGTTTTTTCTTACAGCCTTTCATTCCGCTGTTCGAGCCCCCCTTTGGGCCACCAGCAATCTCCCCATCCTGACTGAGTGACTCAGTATTTGTTCTACAAAACTGGGTAGTTATGATGGTCATAATTTAGACAGCCACTGATAAGAGTTGTAACTACTATATGAAATTGGGGGTTACCAAAATGTTCTGGCAGATAACAGGTCAACAGTTTGTTTGAGAGGCACCCCTGTAATGAAGCTCTGAGGCCACAGTTAAATAGAAGGCGTAAAAGCTACATATGTTGGGAGGGAGAAAGAAAGTCAGAAGCTTGTACACAGAACAAAAGTGCTGATATAGCAAGCTAACACCTCCTCATTGTGTGTGTGTGTGGGGGGGGTATGAAAGAAAGGTCACCAGGTCAGGTGAGCACAGCATTAGCAACTTTTAGAACTGAAATCAAGTGCCAGTATCTAGAGAGATGGTGAAGGGAACAGCAGGCACACTCTAAAACATAATGTACTGTGAGTGGGTGTGGGTCCCTTGCCTATGGCTCCATTTACCATACCATTAAGATGAGGACATATAGGACAAAAAAGAAAGAGAGAGAATTTAACTTGAGGACCCATTGGGATCATCCTAATTTGGTTAAAAAAGATATTCCCAGAGGACAAAAATCCAAATTTGATCCAAGGGGGAAGGAGATGGTGTTTTATGGGGATAGTATGACCATACACGTGGAGGTTATGGAGAAATCCTCCATATACCATAGATGTCTTTGCCCCATTTGGGGTTACACATATGTGCTGAGCTCAACAGAATGAGATTGTTTCTGTTGCCCAGGGAGATTTCATTTACAGTGGTTACCTGGAGAACCAGTGAATGAGGATAGAAGCATAGAAACATAGAATTTGATGGCAGATAAGGACCGCTTTGCCCACCTAGTCTGCCCATTTTCCTACCTAACAGATAAGCTGCAAATCCTAGTTAACCAACAGCTTACTTCCTCCTACCCCCCACTAGGACTGCCTTATGCCTGTCCCATGCATTCTTGAAGTCTCCCACTGTTCTTGACTCCACAACCTCCTCAGGGAGGCTGTTCCATGCATCCACAACCCTCTCAGTGAAAAAATACTTCCTCACATTACCTCTGAGCCGTCCCCCCTCTATCTTCAAATTGTGCCCCCTTGTTCTTGCACATCTCTTTTTCTGGAAGATGCTACCCTCATGGACTTTGTTAATTCCCTTGAGGTACTGGAAAGTTTCTATCATGTCCCCTCTCTCCCTCCCTCCTTTCCTCTAGGGTAAACATATTAAGCTCCTTTAGTCTTTCTTCGTATGTCTTCTGGTGCAGACCTGCACCATTTTGGTTGCCCTCTTCTGGACAGCTTCCACTCTGTCTATGTCTTTGCGGAGATGGGGTCTCCAGAAGTGCACACAGTACTCCAGATGGGGTCTCACCAACTGTCTGTACAGAGGGATAACAACTTCCTGTTTTCTACTATTGATGCCTCTTCCTATGCATCCCAGTATCCCCCCTGCCTTCCTTACTGCCTTCTCACATTGCTTGCCCACCTTTAGGTCATCTGATATAATTACCCCTAGGTCCCTTTCTATTTTTACTGATGTCAGTATCTCACCCCCCACTGTGTACACTTCCCCTGGGTTTTTGTTTCCCATGTGCATTACCTTGCACTTCTTTGCATTGAATCTGAGCTGCCATACAGTTGACCATTCCTCCAACCTTGCCAAGTCCCTTCTCATCCTTTCCACTCCATCTTGTGTACCAACCCTGTTGCAGATCTTTGTGTCATCTGCAAAGAGACATACTTTTCCTTCCAGTTCTTCTGCAATGTCACTTATAAAGACATTAAAAAGGACCAGTCCCAGTACTGAACCCTGTGGTACCCCACTAGTAACCCTCCTTTCTTCACTGTGTATTCCATTTACTACTACCCTTTGCGTCCTGTTGTCTAGCCAATTTTTTATCCAGGCTACCACCTTGGGACCCTCTCCAAGGCTGGCTATCTAGTGAATTAATCTTTTGTGTGGGACTGTATCAAATGCCTTGCTAAAATCTAGGTAGGCCATGTCCACAGCCCCTCCCTGGTCTACTACTTTGGTCACCCAGTCAAAGAAATCTATTAGATTCATCTGACATGACCTTCCCATTGTGAAGCCATGCTGCCTTGGGTCCTGTGCCCCACTGGCCTCTAGGTACTCAACAATTCTTTCCTTCAGAAATGATTCCATCATTTTCCCTACCACTGAGGTCAAACTAACTGGTCTATAGTTTCCTGCCTCTGTCCTGCTCCCACTTTTGTGAAGAGGAATCACATCTGCCCTCCTCCAGTCCTCGGGTAGCACCCCATCCTCCCATGATTTGTTAAAGAGATTAGTCAGCGGTGTCACTAGTTCTACCCTTAGTTCTTTTAGAATTCTTGGGTGAATCCCATCAGGCCCCATTGCTTTGTCCACCTTCAATTTTATCAGTTTTTTCAGAATCCTTTCTTCTGTAAATGGACTGGTATCGACCCCCCGTCTTCGGAGTGTTTCTCTTGTTTGGTTTAGGTAACTCCCCCTCCTCTTCCTTTGTGAATACTGAGCAGAAAAATTTGTTCAGTATCCCTGCTTTTTCACTGTCACCCTCTACCCACATTCCCTTCCCTTTATTAAGCTTCAGTATCCCTCCTTTGTTCTTTCTTCACTTCTTAATGTACCTATAGAAGGTCTTATCCCCCTTCTTAACAGAATTGGCTATCCTTTCCTTGGTTTGGGCCTTTGCTATTCTGACTGCCTTCCCAGCCTCTTTCTGCTTTAACTGATAAAGTTCTCTGTCCTGCTCCTTCTGTGTTTCCTTATATTTCCTGAATGCTGCCCTTTTCTCCTTAACCTTTCCTGCCACCTCTTTTGAGAACCATAGCATTTTTTTTCCTTCATTGTGTTTTATTGATTTGCTTTACACAAAGGCTTGTTGCCTCTGTGATGGCTGTTTTGATCACTCCCCATTGTTCCTCAACCCCTTCTTCTTGCCTGTTTGCTAGTGCTTTTCTGAGGCACTCTCTCATTTTCCCAAAGTCGGCCCTCCTAAAGTCCAGTACTCTTGCTTTTGTATGGCTTGATTGTATGGCTGTGTTTATCGTGAACCACACTGTTTGGTGGTCGCTTTCCAGATGGCTACCCACTTCTAAATCTGAGATTCTTTCTCCATCCCCATTTGAGTAACAGGTCTAAGATTGCTCCCTCCCGAGTGAGTTCCAATACTAGCTGTCTGAGGCATGCCCCTGTAGGGCATCAAGAATGACCCTGTTTGGATGTGCCTGCAGCAAAGGTGCTCCAGTTAACATCTGGCATATTCAGGTCCCCCATCAACAATATCTCCCCTTTTTCTGCCATTCTAAGAAAGCCTTCTATCATTTCCTTGTCCATTCCCTCCCCCTGAGATGGGGGTCTGTATACAACCCCCATACGGATTGTGGTGCCATTTCCTGTCTCCAGGGTGACCCAAAGTGCCTCATCTGCTCCCTGTTTACTCTTTAGTTCTGTTGCTTTGATCCCTTCCTTTACATAGAGTATAGGGAAAAGGAGCAGTTCAGGAATGTGCAATGTCATTAGCCTCTGTCAAATGATAATGGAACAATTATGTAATGAGCCACAGAGAAGTGTAACAGTCTCTCAGGATAGAGAAGCACAGAACCTGAATGAAACAGAGAAAGAAAAATGCATGTGCGAAGATCGTAGAGGAAAATGTATGGTTCTATATTTACAACACGTGTATGTAGTCGTCAAGAGGTTCCCATGGTGACCATTTAAACCTCGAGAGTGAAGCTTGAGAGGTTTTGGTCACCATAGGAAACCTTGAGACGGCTCACATGTTTGTTGTTGATATTGAACCATACATTGTCTTTTATAGTGTATGGTTCTGCTGTGCCACAAGTATGGATTTTGTAAAAATTCATTATTAAATAGCCTCGCCTTACTTTGTCGTTTTTTCCCCTGTACAATTCTCCTTCATTCAAGCTGTCACCACCATGGTCGCTTTTGAAATGGGAAGTTTGCGCATAGCGCATGCGCGACCCTGTTCTAAGTTGTTATGTTGCACTAGCTTTGTAGCTAGTACAGCATAATAGCTACGATGATGTAGCTAGTGCAGCACAACAACGTTGTTGAAGGGATGGATTTCCATCCTCAATAACGTTCCACCTACACTATAAATAAAGCCTCACTGGTTGACTGGATCCTTTATTGAGGACAATTAATTTAAGACTCTTCAAGTAGTTTAAACCTTTTAGGAGTATATTAGTTGCCTTGTGGGCCCATCTAACCTTAAAGAACCTTGGGTATCTCTGTCCCATGGATAAGGGCCCCATAGTTCCTAGTGTAAGCAGCAGAGATTCTCCCCAGGCCTTCCTACCTCCTCTTGTCCTCTTGTGCAGCCATGTGTAGCCACACTGTTGGCCTCATGGCATGCAGCTACTCCTGTGGAGGGGGCAAGCTCCCTGGCTACAACAGGGGTTGCTGTAGCCAGAATGCAACACCTCTATGTGGTCAAGGAATTGCTGTCGCCGGCAGCACTCATTGACCATGACTGTCTGATTGCAGGAGATCCAAGCTTGCTCTTGAACCCAGGTCTCCCACATGGTAATGCAGCCTATTTCCACTGGTCCAGTGGGCTTCCCCAGGACAAATTGTTTACTCCCTTGCATCAATGTAATGCTATTGTGAGACTTTGGCTCTTGCTGACTGATATTATGACTCAAGCAGTTATTAAAGAGTCGATATCTGAGATTTAATGCAGCTGGTCATGTTTTTTTTTTTTTACTTTCTTCAGGTCCCTGCCAGTGGATCTTATTCACTGGTCTTTTTGGCTGGGCCACTTCCATAGCGTGAACCCAGCGTCATTCTGCTCGGGGCCGGGAGATTGTTTACCTTTGGTTTTTCTCCCAGGCCCATCCCTCTGAGAGTACTGATGCAGAGGACTTATGTCCAGACAAACGACGTGCTTATGCACGCCATCGTCAAGCATCCACAGCACTCTCCCCACCCCCCGGGCCCCTCGTAAGAAGCTGGCATTTGCCCCACCACCCGCTGTGCCACAGGCGGTAACGATGTGGGCATCGCTGCCTGTAACCTGCCCCCTGTGGGGGAGGGGAGCATCCATTGGGATGTTTCATCCTACTTCCCCCGGCCGAACCCCTGGTGACCCGAGCTCATTCCCAAACTCAGGTCGCCGGCGTAGCGCAAGGTGTGGCATCCAGTGCCTCAACCCTCAGCGCCACCGGGACGGCTCCAGTTGGTTATGTTTAAAGAGCAACTCTCTATTATAATGAAAAGCTTAAAAACACTAGATTTACACCAGTTATGTTTTAACTTTATTGTTTTCCAGTTATTTGTTATTTTTGTTACTTTCCCCTCCTGTTGAGCTACTAAATATTGTAGATAATGGCAACAATTATTAAACTGAGTCTTTCAAAATGTATCTCACTCTCCCCTGCCAACCACACAATTGCTGCATGTGACATCTCAGTCTGTTGTCATGGTGAGTGCTATGCTGTCATAAAACCAAGTCACTGTGATGTTAACAGGGGAGAGGCACATGTTTTTTTTTATATTTTCAATACAGACTTTTTAGATGGATTACCAAGATGTGCTATTAATCTTGTAAACAAACACTGAAAATGAAAAAATGTATTCTCTAGTAAAATGTAACAGCTGAAACATCCTATTTATGAAAACACATGCTGAAGTGCAGAGCTGCAGTCACATTGATGCTGATGCCCTATCCCGAAGGTCCACTTTCAAAAGAGACAGGTCAGGCTGTCTGAACCTGACATCCGAGCATTGTGCCAAATGTTTGACAGAGATGAACAGATGTCTGTGGACACAGTGGACTGCTTAGTAGATTACTTGGGCCCTTCTGATACATGCATACCAGCTGCGTAGTGTCACTTCTGTCCTCTAGATATTAGTGCACTACCTCAATTTGACAATGACAGCATTCAGTGGGCTCAATCCCAAGACTCTATGATTCAGCCAGCACTGGATGCCCTCCGTGCAGGGAAAGATGTGTCCAAGTTGTGTTCCTCTGACTTGTGAACTGCTTTATTGTTTAAAGAAGGCCCCAGGTTGAAGCTGCTTAATCAGTTGTCGTATAGAGAGACAGTAGATCGGGGTGGCCAAGCAGACAAGCAACAACTGGTCCTGCCTACAACCTTCAAAGATTTGGTGCTGAGGTCCCTTCACAATCATATGGTCCACCTCGGTATCGACCGAACCCTTGACTTAATACGATCTCGATTCTATTGGCCCAAGATGGGGGCCGATGTTGAGCACCACGTAAGGACTTGTAGTCGCTGCCTGCAGAGAAAAGCCCTGCCTCAGAGGGCTGCCCCCCTTGTCAACATTACTACCAGCACCCCAATGGAACTAGTCTGCATAGACATTTTGAGTTTGGAGCCTGACCAGCGAAACATTGGTAATGTGTTAGTGGTTACAGATCATTTTACATGGTATGCACAAGCTTTTCCCACCAAAGATCAAAAGACATCTACCGTGGTCAAGGTGCTAGTGGAAAATTTCTTCGTCCACTATGGTGCCCCCCAGCGAATTCATTTTGATCAAGGTAGAGGCTTTGAGAGTCAGTTAATAAAGGAAATGCCTTCTCTATGGGGGATGCGAAAGTCAAGAACCACCCCTTATCACCCACAGGGAGACCCTCAACCAGAACGCTTTAACCGCACCCTGCTAGACATGCTAGGCACCCTTCACCCAAGACAAGCATAAATGGAGCCAGCAGATTAGTACCTTGGTACATGCCTACAATTGCACAAAAAATGATGCTACCGGGTTCTCTCCCTACCGCCTCATGTTCAGGAGAGAAGCTCAATTGCCTGTTGATGTCTGTTTTGGGGTCTCTCAAGATGGGGTCCAAGCTGAAAATTATCTGCAATATGTGCAAAAACTGAAAACTCAATTGAATCATGCATGCCAACTGGCCCAGACAAAGGTCTTCAAGAGAAATTTAGCCAACAAAGAGAGGCATGTTAAAAGAGTAAAGGCTCAGGAGCTTCGAACTGTAGACGGTGTGTTGCTGTGAGATATGGGACTGCATGGTAAACATAAAATTGCTGACTGATGGCACCATCTTCCCCATGTAGTAGTAGGCAAGTTGGATGATTTACTAGTGTACAAAGTGTGCCTTGAGAACAACTCCAAAGCCGTCAACACCATGCACCGTAACCACTTGCTACCAATCAGCCAAGTCATGATTGAGGCCGAACCCCCAGAGATTGTTCCCCCTGAACCGGTGAATCATGCTGTTGCAAGAAAGAGACAGAGTCCACCTACCCCAGTGGTCACAGATTTAAAGTTTTCTCTGCAGCAGGCCCAGAATGATAGTGACTGTCAGTCCACTTCTGATGACAGTGAGTGCAACTATGCCTATTACCCCTCTTATGAACTGAGTCAGCTGTTTCGAGCTAACCCCATGATTAATTGTGGGGATGAAGCTGGGCCTTCTGGACTGCCAAACGCCCCCCAGCTTCGTCCTTGGAGCCAATGCTCCCTGAAAGTGAAGTGCAAAGTATCACGTCTGAAGATGCTGAGTCTCTCTGTGTTTGGTGGAACTGTATGATTTGGATGGGGAGGGGGCTGAGAGTATGAGTTTTTCTGGTGACATGCCAGAACTTGAAGAACACCATGAGAGTGCTGACCATTCCTTTTCAGTGCCAGAGTGCTTTCCAAGTGAGCAAAGTGTTGTAGAAACAGAGCTTACAGAGCACGGGGCTGACAGTGCTCCAAGTTTCGACATTCCTACCCAGGCAGAGGCACTCATCATATAGGCTGACTACAAATATGATATGTGTCTTCAAGTTTTGACCTCTATGATCTCACAAGTGGCAGAGCCCTTTGTGACTAACCTAAAGTGGAAATAAATGCCGATGAACCACCTGAGATTGAAATAAATGATTTATTTCCACTTCAGGCTAGTCACACATGAAAATAAATGCATTTATTTGCAACATTTTATTCTCAGTCATTGTATACATAATAATGTATTATATTGACTGCTGCATCTGGATCGCCCCAAGATCATACTTCCTCACCCCTGCGCAATATAAAAGAAGGTCCTCCCATCCTATCTCAGAGCAAGATCCCACACACCCAACAACATCTGCCAGCCCCACATCTCTCCTTCCCCATAGTACCCAAACTTAGTGATGACAATGATTCCTTGGAAGAGTGGCTTGTGCTTGTCCTCTCTCTTCTTTCCAGTATGTTCACTAAAGTAAATTTTTATGTGAAAACATGTCTTCCTATAGTAGTAACATTTGAATGGCTGACAGTCAGCCAGTCAGGTGTTACTACTATAGGAGACAGTGCCTTCATTCCTAAAATGTCATAAGAACACTGGAATAAAGAGAAGAAGATGGGCATACGCTGCTTTGCCATGGGACCACTATCATATCTATGTTTGGGTGCCATGGGGGAAGAAGAGGGATTGTAGAGGTATTGGGTTGAGGATTCCTGTTCTGATCTGGGGATGGAGGAACTTGTTTTTTATTGTGCAAGGGTTGAGGAAGTACGATATGGCAGGGGGAATAGCAGGATCCAGGTGCAAGGGTCAGTATAACATTATATAATAGCAAGAACATTTCCTGGACTTTGATTGGTCAGTGTGTGTTTGTTACAGCAGGGTTATGTGAGCACAACCTCACAGCATCATATCCAAACATGCAGATGACTGCATACCAAACTGAAGAACAAACCACAACTTTATTTACCAAGAGGGTTTAAAGCCTTGCAATTGTAATACATAACCAAAAGCTTAGTTTCATATAAAAACCTTATTTACTTATATTGTGAGGGGCAAACATTTTTGTCATGGCTAACACATTTAATAGTTAGGCAGAGAACAAGTGTCAGTACATCTCCTATACAGTGTGGGAACATCTCTTTTATAGTATCAGTTTTACAGTGTCAGTGGCTCAGTAGGTAGCACGCTCACCTCTGAGGCCGGGAGATCAGAGGGCTGTGGGTTCAGATCCCACATCTGGCACTTGGGTTAATATCCCAGTACTGACACTGTAGTGCAACATGAGAGGGGTGCTGCACTTCTGAGGTGCCGTCTTTTGGATGAGATGTTAAACCGAGGTCCCATCTGCCTGGATTGGTGGTAGTTCAGGTGGATGTTAAAGATCCCGTGGCACTTATCGAAAAGAGTAGGGGATATCATGATGCAGTACTTTCACAATGGGAGTATTTCTCCCAAAAAAATGTATTAAATTCAAAAAATAAACTGCACAACTAATACTATAAAATAGATGCCCCTACGCATAAAAGGGATGTTCCAGCACTTGTTCTCTGCCTAATAGCCATCTAAGTGTGCTAATTTGTGTCCCCACAATATTAATAACTAAGAGTCATTGTATAATAGCAATAATGCACTCAAGAGTGTAGGTTGTGCTGAGATAACCTTACTTCTGGGGTGTTGGAGGTGTTTGGCCTTCTGCCCAACCAACCCAGTCATGAGGTTATCCCAGCACAACCCACACCCTGTTGTGTGTTATTGCTCAATTATTTATTATAAGTAGGAGGTGGGAGGAGGAAAGTTGGGGCTAGTGGGTGTGTTGGGTGGGGTGGTTCTTCAGATCTGGGAATGAGGGCCTTGCTTTATAGTGTGCAAGGTCAGGGAAAGTATGATTTGGTGGGAGGGTGGCACCAGCAGGCTCCAGTCTGGATGCAGCCATCAGTATATTATTGGGAGGTGGGGTCTAGTGGATTTACTGGTTGGAGCATCTTGCTCTGATTTGGGGATGGGAACCTTGTTGTATGTTATGCCAGGGTTGGGGCGGAAGCGATGTGTCTGGGTAAATTAGCTTTGTTATGAGGAAGATGGAGAATGTCGATTTTGGATTTGGGGATGTTAGATAATCCAATATCCTAAAATCAGATTTGATATTTGAAATTTTTTTAGAATATCAGATTTTCAGGACTAATATCCTAAAATCCTAATAAAGTATAACCCCATTTATTCGAACCCAGATAACCGAAAACCCTCAGTTATCTGAAATTCAGACATGTCCCTATGCTTGTTAGAAGTACTTAACATACAGCCAACTATCCAGCACACCACGTTAGCACATTTAGCATTTTTAATACTGTGGCAGCTGTAACCCCCCCCCTTTGGGGTTTATCTGAATTGCCCCACATTTTCCTAACCTCCTGTTTCCCTGTGGATGCCCCCATTTCCTCTGATTGATCCTGGTGCCCTCGGGGTGTCCCCCATTCCAACCCATGCTTCATTTTGGCTAGTGGAGTAGCAGTCGCTGGTCACCAGCATTCTCCTGAGCCACCAGCGACTGTGCATGCACTAGTGAGTGTCTTTGATTTCTCAAACCACCGTTGCGGTCAAAATAGGAGGTGTCTGTCAGTCCCAGTGCCCCTGGTGTTTTAAATGGGGACCAGAGACCTGAAGGAGTTGGGCAAAAAGCTCCATTAAAGTTTTTAAATAAAGATTAAATTGGGGCATGAACGAGGGCTCATGAATCATTCATGGACCCTTGTGAATATTAATGAGCTGTTGCTGCTGCCTGAGGGGACTGTGTTTTGGTGGCAGTGACTGGAAAACTACTGGGAGCACCCCAATGAGAGTGGGCTTGTTTGAAAGGGGACAGTTGGGGCTACAATCTGGTGGGGTGGAGGTCTGCATGGAGTAATGAGTTGGGTTGCACCAGACCCAAAATGGGGGAGAGACTGCATAACACTGCACTCTCCGACTGTGCATAGGGGTAGTCTGAGGCAGTGGTAAACCCAGTACAACTAGCTCTACCCCAGTAGCATTGCCTCAACATGCAGCCAGGAGCATGGGCCCACAAGGAATAGCACAGGGGAGCTATTTCCAGTTCATAAAAGCAGCCATGCAAATGAGTCCATTGGGCATGCAAGGCACTATGTGCCCATTTGCATACCCATTATGGGTCCATTTGCATAGGCTCTGAGGTGTGTAGCACTGCACCCCCCACAGCCCCTACCCCATAAGCAGTCATAGTCCCTGGTGGTAGTAGTCCCCCCACCAGTCGCTGACCACTAGCCTGAGAAAACAAAGCAGTCTCCCTGGTAGCTAGTGGTCCCGCCCCCCCAACAGCCATTTGCTGATTATCGCCCAAGAAAAACAACAGTCTCCTGGTGGCTAGGGTGCCCCCCCCTCACTGATCGCCGGCCTGATATCAATAAAGATATTCTCTGGTGGTCTAATGGCCCCCCACTGGCTGCCAGTTGTCACCCAATAGCAAAACTATAAGATATCCCTGGTGCCCAGTGGTCCCCCCCACCCAAAGCACTGCCCAAAATAGTCATAATATTCCCTGGTGGCAAGCTTACCTTTCTCTAAGAACTCTGAACAGTAATATTCAACTAGGTGCTATCAAAACATTGGTTTACTGTATGGTTAAGTAAGAAACTAGAGTGCTGTTCCGATTTGAATGACTCCTGAAATGCTGGGACTGAAAAATGTGTTAATGTGTGTATTCATGTTCCATAATCCATTTACATTTGGTTTAGTTTGCCTGTAATTATGCCATTTAATGTTTGTTTTATAGATTATGCCATTTAACATTCATTGTTGTTGTTTATGTAACCTGGATGCCATGTCCCAAAAGGGGTTCTTACACCTGCCTTGCTGGCCAGACCAAGGTTAAGAGGCCTGGGTTCCTCTCTTGATTTCCCATTGATCACATATTTGGGCAGTGCTCCCACCCAGAGTATACTTTAAGAGGGATAGATAATACCTGGTACAACCCCCTGGGATGCTGTACCCACCCATGATACCATAATCTCACCCCACACATGGATTAAAAACTTACCCCCACATCTCAACATATCAAGAATTAAAGAGTCATTCTAATAATATGCTTGTGACACACAATTTATAAAAAACAGTTAACCAATATTTATTTACATGGGGTGAGGGTTAGGAATGGGTGAATTGGAAGCAGACATTAAGCAAAAGAAGACTGGCATTTTTGGCATTGCAATTGGTATTGGAAAGCAATCATTGGCAGTTTAAATTCAGATATTAATCAGTTCTGGCCACCGACCAACCTTCTGATATATTCAGGGTGTTATTCTTTCTATCTCTCTAGCTAGCTGCACTAGAGTTGTAACGCACATATGCCCAGTGCCCGCACTGATACCAGTCCCCAGTCCCCAGTCCAGATAAGGATCCCACAATCCTATACCTCTAGGTACCAAGTATTAAATGCAAGTTGCCGGCCTGATGCAGTTGCAGCTGAGTTGGCTGGTGTTGGGGCCCTTAAAAGAAAATCAAAGAAAATCATATTAGCATCCTTTCTTTAGATTACTTTAACAATTCTGGCTGATCTTGAAAAGCAAACAATAATCCTTAACTTTTTAGACTTGACCTTTGAACTTGGCAGGACTAGTAATAATTGTTTACAGTTTATTTTTTGATGGCAGAGAATGGCTCTGCCTACTCATGGTTTGGAAGTCATCATTAGGTGCAGACAAGCTTTAGCTGAGTAAGTAAGTAAAGTAAAATTTATTTTTTAAGCGCTTTTCAATGCCAAAGTGCTGTACAAATAAAACAATTTAAATACATACATATAACACAAACAGCAACAATAACAATATAATCACAATAAAATACAATAAATCACTCTCCGTATGCCTTTTGAAATAAATAAGTTTTTAATTCTAACTTAAAGCTCTCAACAGTCAGGCAGCTTCGTATCCGATGAGGTAGAGAATTCCACAGGGTAGGGGCAGCATAAGAAAATGCCCATGCTCCCGATGTTTTTAAATGAACCCTGGGAACCTCTAGCAATCCCTCGCCGGCGGAGTGGAGTGAGCGAGAGGGACAGTAGGGAACAAGGAGATCTTGAAGATACCGTGGTCCCTGTTCGTGTAGGGCTTTATAGGTCAGTAATCCGACCTTAAAGGTGATCCGCCACTGAACCGGCAGCCAGTGCAGTTCGTGCAGCACAGGCGTAATGTGACTTCTCATAGATGTCCCAGTCAGAAGCCTGGCTGCTGCGTTCTGCACTAGCTGCAAGTGGCGGATATCAACCCCTGGTAGCCCTAGGTACAGGGCATTGCAGTAATCAAGGCGAGAAGTAACAAAGGCATGGACCAATGTCGGAAGGTCAGCCGGAGGAACAAGGTGTTTCACCCGAGCAATATTCCTAAGATGGTAAAAGGAAGATTTGACAGCAGAAGACACCTGAAATTTCAGGGTCAAACTGTCGTCAATAATAATGCCCAGGTTATGCACCCGGTCTGAGGTTGGAGCTGGGCACCATCGATCCATACGCCTGCAAGGGAGTCCAGCCCTACAACCCGCCTCAAGGCGACCTGGGTCCACCACCAACACCTCAGTCTTATCTGGGTTTAACCTTAGCCAGCTGGCACTCATCCAATCATTGATCTCGGATAGACAGTTGTTAAGTATAGAAACTGTATCTTCCTGTCCGGGACTAAAGGACAAATATAGCTGGGTATCATCTGCATAGCAGTGAAAACCCAAGCCATATTGCCTAATAATGTCTCCCAATGGCAGCATATAGACAGCGAACAACATGGGTGCCAAGATGGAACCCTGCGGAACCCCACAAGGCAAAGAGACAGCGTCAGAGGAATAAATTCCAGTGATAACCCTCTGTCTCCGCCCTGTGAGAAAAGATTGAAACCATTGCAGAACCGTACCAGACAGTCCACAATAAAACCGCAGGCATTCCAAAAGCACACCATAGTCCACGGTATCAAATGCTGCAGAGAGATCAAGAAAGACTAGAATAGTACGAGCCTTTCGATCTCTCGCTATCAGGAGATCATTTAGAACCCGGACAAGAGCAGTTTCAGTACTATGTCTTTTCCTAAATCCTGATTGAAGAGTATCATAGACATTGTGATTTGTAAGGTGGTCATCCAGTTGCAGTGCAACCACCTTTTCAATAACCTTGCCCAAAAAGGGCAGGTTAGAGACAGGTCTGTAGTTAGCTGGGCAGTCCGGTTTAATGAAGGTTTTTAGGGTGGTTGAACGACCCGCCTCCTTTAGGGGTTCAGGAAAGATCCCTGCTCCAAAGATTTCAGACAATTTCAGCAATGGTCGGACAGATAATATCTATAACCCCCTGCAAATGGGGGTTCCAAAAGACTTCAGGAGCTTGCTTGAATGCTCCAAGCCTGAATGGTGTTTGGCATTTAAGCCATTTATCAGTGAGTGTTTTAGAGCCTCTGGTACTGTCTCTTTAAGAGCTGTCTGCTTGCAGACATAATTAGTTTATGTGGGGACTGTGTGCTTCTCTGAGTACCACTCGAGCTGCTGCCAATTCACTTCATTTTGCAGTCACTAGGAGTGCAAAGGAACCTATCTGAAAGATGTAACTGTTTGCCAGAAATTATTTAGAGTAATAATGAAATTATAGTTTGTCTAACCTGCTTTCTTTGCAGTCAGAACTGTGTCTGCTAGTTCCCCATTCTAGTTTTGAACTGCTGAACTGGACCAATCAGTGTGGGGTAAGCTAGCTCAAAATGGTGCCTTGGACGAATCAGAACTTGGACTCATAATCTGAGCCAGCCACAAGAGGATTGTATGGGCAGTGACTCTGGGAGATGTAGTTTAGACTTCAGTGCCTTTTGGACCAACAGCAGCAGTCTATTGTGAGTGACAGCCAATCCAGTCAAGAACTGGGAGGAACTCAAAGGAAGTGCCCGGTTTTGTCGGTTGGAGTTTCAGTTGAGCTTTGCAGTGAAGAAGGAAGGAGCCCTGTGCTTTTTCAGTGTGCAGTTATAGTCAAAAAACGTGTGTAAGGCCCAGAGTTCCGGTCTGCAGCTTGTGTAACAGCTTGTTAGGACTGAATCCATCCTGTGAAAAGAATCAAAGGATCTCTGAAGAGTAGAAACCAGGCTCACCCTGTAGAAGACTGGAGGAATTGCTGAAAATTGCACTCGGTCTGTCAGGAACTGAATCTGCTGTGTGTTCTCCCGGGGATTGTGCAGTAATTGCGATCGGGATACAGATGCAGCCTGCCTGGTATAGTGCTTTCTTTTATATGGATGTGTGAAGAGGTTTGTGTACCTCAAGTGAGCCCTGCTGACATTGAAGGACCCTATCTTATTTGGAGGTCGTGAGTACTAATTCAGGGTCGCTCCTGTTGAATTGCCACATTAAATCCAAATGGAATTACTGTACTGCTGACTGTTTAATTCTCCTTTTCTCTGTGTGAAAGGGCCCTACCAGCTGCCACGTTTGGACTAGCCACTAGGGCTTGGGTACCCAGGGACAGTAACTGATAGGGATAGGCCTGTACACAGAGCCATAGGTAGATTATTAGAGTGATAAGCTAATTAACCTGATTTCCCTGTCCTTGTTATATCCCCTAAATAAATCAGAGCTGCTTGTTTCAGCAAAGTTATACTGCCTGAGGTATTTGTCTATGTTAAAGTACTGTACTGTGATTGTTGCACTGTATCTCATTTCACAGGAGGTCCCAGTGCCGGAACCAGACCTGGGGTAAGTGTATACTGTGAAGGTAATTCTGATATATTATGTGGGCCACTAGTGGGAAGAAAGGGGGGTTGCAGTGTCCCAGAGGGCTGTGACCAAGTTAGTTTAACTATTGCAAACCCTGACCTCTGGGTGGAGGCACCCGCCATTGGATCCAGGCCCCTCAACCTGTTAGTGGCAAATCAGGCAGGGGTAGTAGCCCCTGGGATAGCGCCATCTAGGGGTTACATCTACGCAACCCAATAATAGAGGCATAGGGCCCGGATCCAAACTACAACTGGTTGGACGTACAGTCTGGACAATCCTCACAATGTCCATGAATTCCGGCCTACCAAAGTCAAACCAGGGGACACAGGTGTTTGTTTCCCCCTGCCGATCACTGCAAACTCTTGAAGAGTGAGCCTGGCCGATATCCGACCTAATGCTGGCAATCTTATCAGGGAAAAATCGAGCAAGCTCATCACACTTTATTTGTGAAAAATCTCTTCCAGACTGTAGACAGAGTGGATTGCACAATCTGTCAACAGTCCGGAAGAGTTGAGCTGGTCGGTTTGTGCAGCAGCAATCTCCCTGGACAGGAATTCTGCCTTCTTCTGGTTATTGCCGATTGATAGATAACATAATGATCCATCAATCTAAGTTTGTCAGCATCCAGGCAAGATTTCCACCAGGCCCTCTCTAGCCTTCACCCCACTCTCCTCAGCTCCTTCAAAGACTCATCAAACCATGGAGTCTTTGGGCGCTGAGTGAGTGGGCGAACACGAACAGGAGCAATTTGGTCCAAGGCCCTGCTCACTGCCTTGTTATAGGCAATAACAAGGTCCCCTGGACCCATGCTCTCATCTGAAACACCCGATAGGTGCAGGCAGGTGCTGTAGCTGACCCCTCTTTGAAACAGACTCTTGCAGCTTGCAGGCTGGAAACGTCTCTCAGCTTCTCTTTTCAGCTGCCCATTTTTATAGGCTGAAGACACAAACTGGAACAGGCCATTCTGGAATCAGGGCCGGCATGCCTCAACCCCCACATCTAGAGGCTATGCCCCTCAGCGGAAACACATATGGCAGTGCATAGCTGGCACACTACCTGGCAGACTCACAGACCAGTCTTAAATACAGTCTCTTACAAATTTCAGGCAATTCAAGTGCTTTGGACACTCTGGCACTTCAGCTACAACTGCTACCATAGCAGCCATAGTCCTTTCACCATAGGATGCTGTCCAAAGACAAGGGGTGCATTCCCAGGGAACACCCACTTTTAAGCACAGTCCATCACAGTAAAATAATTCTCTTTTCTTTCTTTCAGCTAGTTAGGCACACAGTTTAGAACAACTGCTGTGGTGTTCTCAGAAGGCACAGTTTTTAAGGCAAAATCTCTTTCTCTCTCCAAAGCAGAACAGAAGCTTAAGGCATGACCTCTCACTAAGTTAGCAAGCGGAACTTAAGACATGGCTCCCAACCACTTTAAACACTTTTCTTGTTAGCAAAACTTGTTCAAAGTAGCTTCTCACAAGCTTAAACCACAATATCAAAGTCCCTCTTGGCCAGCTGGCATTTGCAACTCCAAATGGATATTTACTGAGTCCTCAAAGGCAACTTCAGGAAATGCTCTTGCCTCAGGAGGTTACCTTCCTTTCATTGCTGTAGGCACACTTAAACAGTCACATCAGGCATTTCACAAAACGGGACCATCTGCAGTCACTCTTGTACCAAATGTCCACCCTGTCCTTGGTGCTGATCAAATGCAGGGTGCAGACAGCCGAGCTACTTGTACACTTGGTAGAAGTTTACTCACTCAGGGATTAGATACAGCTTTCTCTTAACGGAAATCAAGGGGCCAAACCACCTTCCCCATCCTCTTTCTACGCCCTTGATGGTTCCAAAATCTTGGCAGTTGAATCCTTCAAATACCTGGGTGTTTGACTCAACCCCAAATTAGGCTTGTCACTGCACCTTGATGCCATCCACAGCAAGCTATGTCCCAAACTTGGCATGTTGTACAGGCACAAGGACTGTCTCTCACTTTCCACCAGGAAGGAAATAATCACCAAGCTTATCCTCCCCTCCTTCGATTTTGCAGACATGGTATATAGCTCCACACGTCAATCGTCCCTCGCCAAACTTGACCCACTGTTTCACTCCTTCTGTCGATTCACCACAAACCTCCCATACCATACTCACCACTGCCTCCTCTACCACTCTGTCGCCCTTCCCCCACTCTAGTAAGCCACCACCTTGCTTACTGTGCATCCTTCATTGCCAAGTTCTGGTTCAACACTCTTCCCTCCTATCTCTCCTCCCTCATAATGCCTGACCCTGGTACTGGCTACGCCTTGCATACCCAAGACCTACGTTCCTTCACCTTAGCCACTTCGCACTCGCAGGCTAGTTAACAAGCTTTTGGTTACCGGCTCCCTGCCATATGGAACTCACTACCCCTAAATGTATGCAGTCTGCCGACCACAGTCTCCATCAAAAAGTACTTCAGTCAGCTCCCCCTCCCCCCGCCAATGTCATCTCCCTCCACTGGTTTGTGCCCTCTCCAACTCCTTCCCCCTTCCCCTTTAAACCCCAACATGCTGCTCTTCTCTTGTGCCAACTCCTGCTCTTACTTATTTAGTATCATACTCTGTGACTGTCTCCATTCCTGCACCAGTGCAAACTGTGTCCTCACTCTGTTCTGCATGTAAATTATGCATCTCGCTAGAACTGTAAATTGCCTTGCCTTCTCTCCAAACCTTTGTATGCTAGTGTTTTCATGTATCCAGTGTTCCTTATGTATCTCATGTAAATGACGTTTGTTTCACATGTAAATTATGGCGTTGCCTGTATATTACATATTTTAAATATCACTATATATTTTGTATATCTCCCCTTCCCCTTGCCCCAGGTTGCACCTGTAAACGAGTCTCAGCTTAGTGTGCCTTTCCCTATTACCAAATTTTAAATAAATAAAAATCACAGGATTCATTAGCACTCTCACTGCTGAGGCAGAATGTTCATGCAGCCCTCTTGCAACTACAGGCAGACTTCTTGTGGCTCACACACAGCTAAAGATAGATCAGGTTTCTTCCCCACATTTTTCCCAAAAATGTGGAAAGACAAAATGCTAGCCCTGGGCGACAATGACTGGCAACTCCCAGGCCAGCGACTCCAATTCCTTGCAGCCTCATTTTTCTCTCTCAAGGGGACAGAGGCCCCCCTCCCCTGTGGAGGGTCTCCAACTGAACTGACTAGGCCCATCTTATTTAGCAAGGGGCCAGAGCCCCCCCTCACTGTGGAGGGACTCGTGCAGAACTGAATTCATGCAGAAATGTCCTTGTAGTTTTGGGAGCTCTTTGCAGCTCCTGATAGACTGATTCAAATTGTCTCTCATGAAAATAAATATTCATAATGCTCCCTTGACACCTGATAGGCTCCCTGTTTAGGCTCCAAGTAATGTCCCTGCTTTTCCCCCCGCAAGTCTCTGGCACTGTCCCAAAAGTATTTGCAGTGCATCCTGGCCTTCTGATTGGTTGGCTAGCTGCAAATATGGCTGCTTCTAAACACAGTCCCCATGCAGTCCACACATTGTCCCACTTAAAAGTTCTGGTGCAGCCAGTAGGTTTACTTTATTTACATTAGTCCCCACATTCCAGTAGCCATACCTGTGCCCGCTTAATTACTACCCATATTAAACATTTTATTTTGTCCTTAACAAGGAACAACATTATCAGAGCAAGGAAAAAGATTTAAGTCTTCTTTTGGCTAGGCAGATTTACTGTGTGTTACTATTTTCTTTTGTGTTCACAGGTTATGTTACTGTTTTTTGCTTTCGTTTTACTGCTTTATTGTTCTCTGATTCAAATTGCTGTTGCAGAGTATACTTTCTACTGCATTATTACAGGGTATGCCTACAGGTTTGTTACTGTTTTGTGCTTACAGATTACTGCTGTAATCGTCTTTGATTCAAATTTTTTTTTGCAAGGTAAATCTTGTGTTTTTGCTTTATATTTCTCTGTAATAAAGTGTTTTTTGCAGGATATATCTTGTGTGAAATTGTTACAGGTGGTGCTTACAGGTTTTACAATTTTATCTGTCATTAGGCTAAGCTTTCAGGGCTACTGCATTTGTTGTTGGTTGATTGTTTCTGCTCTTACCGCCTTGTTTCTTTAGTCCGTGGTTCTTCTTTTTCAGCAGGGGAAGGGCCCAACCACCCACCCCCATCCTCAACCACCCCATGCTATACTCCTTTTGTAGAGTAGCACAGTCATGACATTTCCTGTAGCAAAGCAGGAAGGGGAGGATCAGAAGGGTATCCACACAGTCACCTCACTTATGGAGGCACAATTAATTTAACTTGTTATAAAAAGTTACACACAAACAAACAAACAAAAAAATATATTTAACAAAAAAAAAATATTTTGCTTTCATTTTCCTACTAATTATTTGGACCAGGTTATAAACTCAGCAACTCAATTGGAATGGATATTATTAACTGCAGGTACTGCGGGACACTTTTCAAAAGGGCAGTTTTACAGGATTTAGGATGCTGTCCTACATGCTGGACCATCGGAGATCTAAGGGCTCAGCTCCAGGCAGCATGGGCAGAGATTGCGCACCTCAAATTGCATATTCAGGAGGAAATATATTACAAGAATCACCTGCCATTTCCCCAACATCCAACTGAAACACCTTGACCATAGAGGGTAGTTGGCCCAGGAGGTTGTCAGGTAGTAAGATGGGGCAAATCAGGTGCCCCATCACTCAATGCTCACCAACATATCACCTCTACAAAGAATACAAAAACTACAAACAGGTATCTGCCGCTATCTTCGAAATCAAACAAAGGGGTAGAGGACACTGCAGAGCAGGACACTGCAGCACAGGATCTAGTGCTACAAAACTCACCCAAAACAGGGACTGAAACAAAAAAGGCAAAAAGGAAATCCAAAAAACTTCTGAACATAGGAGACTCCATGATTCAGGGAGTTGATACTTACCTTTGGCCAGGCGTAATGGTCAGATGTCTCCCAGGTACATCAGTGTGGAGAGACACTGACTGCATTGCTAAAATTGTGCAGGAAGCAGGAGAAAACATCGATATCCTGGTACACATTGGGACTAATGATCTTGCCAGCCGATCAGTTGTGGAGAGCAAGGAACACCTGACCAGGCTGGGAGACAAACTGTCATTAGTTTCATCAGACATCTCTTTCTCTGAGATCCTGCCAGTCTGGGGGGGGGGTAGATGGACAGAAGGTCAGAGAAGGGGAGATAGGGGAGCTAAACATGTGGCTCAGGGGCTGGTGCCAGGAAAAATGACACACATTTGTAGGTAACTGGCAACAGTTTCAGGAGCGAAAGTTCTTTAAATTTAATGGACTGCATTTGACTATGGAGGGAGTCAGAGCACTGGGGCGGAAGTTTGATGTCTTTGTAGAATATTTAAACTAGCAAATGGGGAGAGGCATGCAGCACCAGATACATCAAATGGGAAGAACACCCCTCCCCCCTCAGCTTGTGATCAAACAGGAGTTCAGCATGTTTGTAGTTCATTTGCATCACCAGGTAAGGAAAAAGGTCAGGCTCCCCATATGACACGCAGAGGAAATGCCGGACCTCGCCCAACAACTATGCAACAAAATCTAGCCAATGGAAAATCATGTACATAAATGCCTGCAGTCTGGGAAACAAGGTCCCAGACCTGTAGGCAACAATGACAGAGGCTAAACTGGACATAGTAACCATTAGTGAGACCTGGTTCACCGGTAACCACACTTAGGAGACTTCAGTACCTTGCTATGTACTGTTCAGAAGAGACTGAAGTGCAAAAGGTGGGGGAGTGGCCTGTATGTCAATGAAAATATCAAAGCTACAGAACTTCAGAATACACATAAGGAGCCAGAAGAACTGTGGGTCACCCTGGAAACAGGAAATGGGACAGCCATACGAACTGGGGTTCTCTACAGGCCTCCAGATCAGGGGGAGGACATAGACACATTACTGTTAGAAACTATACAAAACATGACAGCTAAAGGAGAGGTTCTGATAATGGGAAACTTCAACATGCCAGATACAGATTGGTCAATACCAGCAGGAACATCTGCCAGAACTAGACACATAGTGGATTCCCTGCAAGGGGAGGGCCTCAAATAACTGGCACAACAACCCACGAGAGACAGGGCTATCCTGGATCTAGTACTGACTAATGGGGAAAGGATCACAGATCTCCAGGTAGAAGGTCACCTGGGGACCAGTGACCATCACATGGTATGGTTTAATTTGGCCACTAGAACTAATTCATCCTACTCCAAGGAAAAAATATGGGACTTTAGAGAAGCTGACTTTGATAAGATGGCCAACAGAGTTAAGCTAGCCCTGGCAAGAAGAAATACAGGTGTGGGGTTACAGGCAAAGAGAGCAAGCATTAAGGATGCAATACGTGAAACAACATCCCATTGTGTTAGGGAGAAAAAGCAAGAGCAAAAGAAGGAGGAAACCACTTTGGTTCTTGAGAACACTAGCAGAAAAAATCAGAGCCAAAAGGCTGGCCTTCAGGAAATATAAGGGAAAGCAATGGGATGAAGATAGGGAGGCATACCAAACTTCCCTAAGGGAAGCAGGGAAGGCAGTAAGGCAGGCAAAGGCCCAAACTGAGGAAACACTATCACGAACAGTAAAAGAAGGGGACAAGACTTTCTATAGATATATTAGTGAAAGGAGAAAGTCCAGAGGGGGGACTATTGCTAAAATCAAAAGGGATAAGGGGAAGTGTGTGGAGGAGGACCAAGGAAAATCATCAATCCTAAATAGATACTTCTGCACATTATTTACTGAGGAGAAGGTAGGGCAGGGCCCAAAGCTCAGCACCATGGACACAGGGGGAAGGGGGTGTGCACAAGTCCCTTCACAAAAGAAAGGGTCCTACAAGAGTTCACTAAGCTCAGGGTGGACAAGGCAATAGGACCTGATGGCATACATCCCAGGGTACTAAAGGAGCTAAGGGTGGAACTAGCAAAGCCATCAGCAGAACTGTCTAGTGAGTCGCTGAGCACAGGAGAGGTCCCAGAAGACTGGAGAAGGGCTCATGTAATCCCACTCCACAAGAGTGGCAGCAGGGAGGAGGCAGAGAATTACAGACCAGTCAGTCTTACCTCAGTAGTGGGCAAGATTATGGAGGCGCTATTTAAGGAAAGGATAGTGCAACACTTGGACTCCATAGGAGCACAGGATCCAAGACAGCATGGATTTAAAACAGGAAGGTCCTGTCAAACTAATCTCATAGATTTCTTTGACTGGGTAACCACAGTGGCGGACCAAGGGGGTGCAGTTGATGTCACCTACCTTGACTTCAGCAAAGCTTTCAATTCTGTTCCACATAGAAGATTGATTAACAAGCCAGGTAGGCTAAGGGTGGGTCAGAGGTTGGTCAACTGGGTGGCAAATTGGTTGGTGGGCAGAAAACCGAGAGTGGTGGTAAATGGTATACAGTCAGAAGAGATGCAAGTCACAAGTGGGGTACCTCAGGGATCAGTTCTGGGGCCAGTCCTCTTCAATATCTTCATCAGTGACATTACAGATGGACTGGAGGGTAAGGTTTCTCTGTTTGCAGATGACACCAAGATCTGCAACAGAGTAGATGATCCAGATGGTGTGGGCAGAACGAGAATAGATTTGGATAACTGGCAAAATGGTAGGAAGAGTGGCAACTGGGATTTAATGCAAAGAAGTGCAAGATCATGCACATTGGAAAGAGAAGCCCTGAAGCTACCTATAGGTTGGGAGGGGAGTGGCTGGCAGTCATAAGGGAAGAAAGAGGCTTGGACATCATCATCACAGATGACCTGAAATCATCCAAGCAGACCACTAAAGCAGTAGGTAAGGCTAGAGGGATGTTGGGGTGTATTAGTAGGGGTATCACAAGTCATAAGAGGGAGGTAATAATCCCTCTTTACAAGACACTGGTTAGGCCCCGTCTGGAGTACTGCGTGCAGTACTGGAGGCCGCACCTGCACAAGGACATTAACAAAATGGAGGCAGTCCAGAGAAGGGCAACCAAAATGGTGCAGAGACTGCATCAGAAAACATATGAGGACAGATTAATGGAGCTCAATATGTATACCCTACAGCAAAGGAGGGAGAAAGGTGATATGATCGAAACATTCAAACATCTTAAGGGCTTCAACAAGGTGAAAGAGTCTAACATATTTTAATATAAGAAAAATAGCAGGACAAGAGGACACAGCATGAGATTAGAGGGAGTCCAATTAAGGGGCAATGTGAGGAAGTTCTTTTTCACAGAAAGGGTGGTGGATGCATGGAACAGCCTACCTCAGGAAGTGGTGGATATGAATACAGTGTAGGGCTTCAAACAAGCATTGACAGAGTAAAGGCCTATGGCACATTCAGAAGGTAGAAAAAATGGGCAGACTGGTTGGGCCTTGCGGTCCTTATCTGCCATCAACTTCTATGTTTCTGTGTTTCTTAGCCTGTCACTAGCACCAGAATCTACAGTGCACAGGTGCTAGACAGGCAGCTCATTAATATGTATGGGGTGCTCATTAATGTTCATAGGCCCCTAGCGTTCACCATTGGAGCTATTTATTGAAATTACAAAGAGGCCTCTCACCGGCCATGTTCAGGTCTCCGGTCCCCATGATGCTTCAAACAGGAACCAGGACCAACGTACAGCAATCCGTTTGACCACAATCATTGTCGGAAACTGGAGCACACTTCTGCACATGCGTGACTGCCGACCGGCTGTGACGTGTATGGGGAAATGTCAGTGGCCTCGTAGTTACTCCGCAAGCCCATTATGGGCAAAAACAAACACAGGGGCTGCCTGGGGTCCCTGGGCACTTAAGGATTCAGGCCAAATGGGGACACTACCAGCACCAGGAGGCAATCAGGAGATACGTGAGATAAAGGGGCAATTACATAAGCCCCACATGGGGGTTGCACTCTCCCCTGCCTGAGAAAACGTGGCATCCTAATCAAGTCTGTGGCATGGCCTGGCATTCAATAAGTGGCATTCTATCACCTTTAAACATTGAAACTGTTCTAACTAGACATATGGCTTCCTAGCTATCATCAGTCACCAAACATCTTTATCTAGACAAATACATTCTATCTTAGCAGCAATAAAACATTTTAAGCAAACTGGGAGCATTAACAGATGTTTTGTTTTCCCCGGGGACCCTTACAGTAAAAGATTTTAAACTGGAATAAATTTCTGGTGCATTTTCACTTTTGGCCACTAGGGAGTGTGTACTTACCCATTAACATCCACAGACCAGTAATAAACTGGTCTAGAGCAAAATTTGGCACCAAAACATTTTTACACTACTTTTAATAGGTTGCAGCCATTTTAAGGGTCACCATGCTTAGTGAACTGGGGGGGGGTGATGGTCCATGCTGGGCTTGACATGGCTAACAGAAGATTGCAGCGGTGCCTCCATTTG
The DNA here is from genome assembly GCA_016271365.2 of Neoceratodus forsteri. Lineage (NCBI taxonomy): Eukaryota > Metazoa > Chordata > Ceratodontiformes > Ceratodontidae > Neoceratodus > Neoceratodus forsteri. Next base: position 17,727,238 of record JADMNL010000039.1, on the reverse strand, counting down.
TGTAACTCAGATGCCATGTCCAAACGGGCTACTTACCCCTGCCTTGCTGACCAGACCAAGGTTGAGGTGCCTGGGTTCCTCTCTTGAGTTACAACTGGTTCTTTCCCATTGATCACATATTTGCGCAGTGCCTCCACCCAGAGTATACTTTAAGTGGGCTAGATAATACCTGGTAAAATCTCCTGGGATGCTGTGCCCACCCACGATAACATAAAGTCACCCCACACATGGATTAAAAACCAAAACCCCACATTTCAACATTTCAAGAATTAAAGACTCACTCTAATAATATGCTCATGACACAGGATTTATAAAAAAACATTTAATCAACATTTAGTTACATGGGGTGAGTGTTAGGAATGGGTGAATTGGAAGCAGAGAGTAAGCAAAAGTAGATTGACACTTTTGGCATTGCAATTGGCATTGGAGGCAATCATGTTGCAGTCTGAATTCAGACATTAATAATTTCTGGCCACTCACCAACCTTCTGATATATTCAGGATGTTATTCTCTCTATCCCTCTAGCTAGCTGCACTAGAATGATAAAATATATAAGTACCCGCTCATTGACAGCTCAGCCAGCGGACAGCTGTGGTGGAGAGAGAGAGGAGGGCTGTACTGTTCGCCAGTTTGGGTTCAGGATGGGGGGAGCGGGGTGGTGGGATACTACCTGTCAGGGAGGGAGGGAGGTGTGCTAGACCACCAAGGAATAGCTGTTATTTAACTTACTGGAGCTCGGATAAGGAGGGTGGTTCACTAGATCACCAGAGAAATGGTTACATTGAGTATACAGGGGATCGGGATGGGGGGTTTCACTGGACACTGGGGAATATGATGCAGTCCTGAGGAGGTGATGGCTTGGGGGGAGGGACTGCTAGCCACCAGGGAATACTATTACTATTTCAGGCAGGGCTTCGGGTTGGGGAGACCACTTGACACCAAGGATATCTTATAGTTGTGTTATTGGGCAACAATGGGTGACCAGTGGGGGGGGGGCACTACACCACCAGGGAATATCTTTATTGATATCAGGCCAGTGATCGATGAGTGGGGACCACTACACCACCAGGGAATATCTTTATTGATATCAGGCCAGTGATCGATGAGTGGGGACCACTAGACCACCAGGGAATCTCTTTATTGATATCAGGCCAGTGATCGATGAGTGGGGACCACTAGACCACCAGGGAATCTCTTGACAGATATCAAGCTGGTGATCGGCGAGGGGTGACCAGTAGACCACCAGGGGATATCTTTACTCATATCAGGCCAGCAATCAGCAAGGGGGGGGGACCACTAGACCACCAGGGAATATCTTTATTGATATCAGGCCAGTGATCGATGAGTGGGGACCACTAGACCACCAGGGAATCTCTTGACAGATATCAAGCTGGTGATCGGCGAAGGGTGACCAGTAGACCACCAGGGGATATCTTTACTCATATCAGGCCAGCAATCAGCAAGGGGGGGGGACCACTAGACCACCAGGGAATATCTTTATTGATATTGGGCCAGCAATCATTGATGGGGTACTACTAGACCACCAGGGAATATCTTTATTGATATTGGGGCCGGGTATCCCCAAGTATTACCTATTTTTTATTTTGGCTGGCTATCGGTGAGGAAGAACCACTAGACCTCCAGGAAATATCTTTATTGATATTGGGCCTGCAATCAGTGAGGGGGAGGGACCACTGGACCACCAAGGATTATCCATATTTTATTTTGGTGTGGTGATCGGCAGGAGGAGGGCTCACTAGCCAGCAGGGAAGATATGTTTTAATATATCTAGGTGATCGGGACAGTAATTGGCAGGGGGAGGGATCACTAGCCACTAGGGAAGATATGTTTTAATATATGTAGGTGATCAGGACAGCAATCGGCAGGGGGAAGGATCACTAGCCACCACCAGGGAAGATATGTTTTAATATATCTAGGTGATCGGAACAGCAATCAGCAGGGGGAGGGATCTCTAGCCAGCAGGGAAGATATGTTTTAATACATCTAGGTCAGGGGTTCTCAAATGGTGAGGCCAGCCTTCCTGGGGAGGCCCCAACCTGTTCCAGGGGAGGCTAAAGCAAGTCTTGAAAAAGTATCATATTGCAATTTTGAACTTTATAGAATTTGTGTGACGTGATAAGGCAAACTGAAAGAGGATAACAGTAGGTGAATTTATGTATTTATTCACAAGTCTGTGACCAGGTAAGGTACTGTACACTGAGCCATGGCTTATTTCAGGTGTACCCAGGGAACGGTAGTGAGATAATACAATTCAAAATGTAACTGCAAAACACTTAAGCAATACAAAATGAATAAAAGTGCAAACAAATTACGAACAATAAACTAACAATGTGAGGAACAATTAATCAATTAGACTGGCAGCAGAACTGTCTAAATACAAGAGTTAACCATACAGGTACTAAGAATAAGAGCAGGAGGGAGCAAAATTATCCCTGAGAAGTTGCTTAAGAGCAGGGTGAGAGGGGGAGAGGCAGAGGTTGACAGGAAGGTTTTTCCAGTAAAAGGGAAAACAGAAAAAGCAGTCTGACCCATGAATTAATGGCAGTAAGGGGTAACAATGGTTCGAGAGTCAAAATATTGGAGCAAGCACGTTGTCCTGTTGTGGGGTTACAATAAGCGTAATAACATGAAAGCCAGCTATGCAAAGAGGTTTCAATTTATTCCTGATGTAATGTGAAAAGTAGGCTATTTTTCTATGGGGAGGCCCAAAAATGTTTCAGTATTTTGGGGGAAGCTCAACATCTTTTCCATGGCTTAGGTGAGGCTCACTATGACAAAGTTTGAGAACTGTTGATCTAGGTGATTGGGACAGCAATTGGCAGGGGGAGGGATCACTAGCCACCAGGGAAGATATGTTTTAATATATCTAGGTGATCGGGCAGTGATCAGTGGTGGGGGGAGCCACTAGCACCAGGGAATTTCTCTTTTATACTTGATACTTAATAACCTCCACCCAACTATAAAGCTTTCCCTAGAATATTCTGCCACAAGTGTACATTTTCTGGATACCACTGTCACTATTAAGGATGGTACCCTACATACCTGTCTTTACAGGAAACCAACAGACAGACAGAGATACTTACACAAGAAAAGTAATCACCCGAGCCACACAAAGAAATCTGTTATATATAGTCAAGCACTTCGGTATCACCGCCTCTGTTCAAATGAGGAAGACAGAGACACACATCTGGCGATGTTGAAAACACCTTTATTGAGCAGGGACACTCATCCAGGGAAATTGACAGAGCAGTGGAACGTGCAACACAGGTCCCAAGAGAACAGCTACTGCAATATAAGGAACGGATGACTACCAACAGAATACCCTTAGTAGTCACATACCATCCTGACCTTGAACTCCTACGTAAGATTACTAAGGATCTCCATCCAATAATTAGTGAGGATGAAACCCTTAACTGTATTTTTCAAGAACTACCACTACTATCTTTTAAACAACCACCTAATTTAGCCAACCTGATTATTAGGAGTCAACTTGAACCGGAATAGAATACCATGACATACTATATGGTACACGACCCTGTCATCAACGCATGTAAGACATGTAACCTCATTTCCACTTCAGACTGTGTGGTTACATCACAAAACAGACTATTCAGGATACAGGGAATTATACATGTACATCAAGTAATGTGGTCTATTTTATCCAATGCAAGAAATGTCCTCAGACAGGTTATGTGGGGAGAAGCCAACAACTCCGCACTAGAATGAATTCACACAGACATTCTATTAATCACAAGATGATTGAGAAACCAGTAGCCCGGCACTTCTCCCAGGATGACCACTCAATCTCAGATATGTCTGTGATGGTCTTAAAAGGACATTTCAACAGTACGCAACAGAGACGGGCTTCTGAAATTAGACTTATTTTACTTCTCAATATGGTGGCGGATGGTTTGAACATTGATGTTGGGTACATGACACATTATTCCATAAACTTACAGACCTTTACTTTAAAGATGGACATAAACAGTTTAGTTCTTCAGCGGCCTTTGATTTTGTAAGTTTATGGTTATCTACATTGTTGACTTTTCACCTTAACACTGTGGTGAGTGTGTTTGAGTGTGTGTGTGTGTATACTGATGTATGTATGTGTGTGTTTGGTGTGTGTTGTGTTTTTATGTGTTGTGGGTATGGTGTGTATGTGTGTTTTGTTTGTTGTGCGTGGTGTGGTGTGGTGTGTGCAGAATGTGTTTGCTATATTTGTTGTGTGTTGTGGTTGTGTGGGGTGTGCAGGTGTGTGTGTGTGTATGGGGTGTGGTATGGTGTATGTACACACATATGTGTAGGTGGAGCGTGGCATGGGGCAGTTGTTATGTGGCTAGAACACTTAGTTTTCACATCTAGTGTGCATTTATTTCCTTCTATTAGTTGTCAGTGGGTGGATTTCACCCTGTCACATTTTCAACTGCTCATATTAAGATGCATATCTCATTTACTTGGGGGGTCATTAAAGGTGTAATTCCTTTGGGTTTTCATTTAGATTGCTTAGACTGATTCTGTGCATTTTTGTTACACACAGACTCTGTGTTGAAATCTGCATTTATCAGGCTCATGGTCTCTGTTTTCTTGGGGTCCTGACAAGGATTTTTTTTTTTTGCACTTACACTTACAAGTGATACTTTCATGCATCATGTTTATATGTGTAGGTTAATTTGAGGCTTGATTTCAACTTGCAGTTATACCTAATTTCAGGATTTTGTCTCTCATTATCTGTCCTTTAATATACCAGGACAATTGGAATGTAAGTTGTAAGCTCATCTTACATGTATTAGGGAGAATGCCACTCCAAGGTTTTTTATCACTAGAATGCTTTCTTGGCATACTGAGACATTTTAAAATTTATGTGACAAGAACTCTCTGGCTGTAGAGAATTCTTGATAACCTTTGCCCTTCTGAGGCTCCTCAGGTTAAGGCATACTGGTGTTAATTAGCTTCTCTGACGTAATCTTCTATTATGTTTTAAATGTATATGTTAAACCAATGAGAATTATTTCTGCTTTTCTATATAATCTGGTGTGAATAGTATGGGATATTTGAAAAACTGCCACAAAGCTTCTGAAGAAGGACCTGGTTGGTTCGAAAGCTAAAGCACTTTGTTCTTTTCTGTAACATCCATGTTGGTCCAATAAAAGGTATCAAATCATTTGTTTCTGGATCTGTCTTTTATACTTGGTCGATGATCAGCAATCATGGGGGGGGGGGTTCACTAGCCACCAGGTAACATTCCTGTAGTAGCCTTGGGCTGGCAATTGGTGGTGGAGGTAGGAGGCTGTCGCATTACCCTCACCGACCACTAAGGTTGGGGGGATTAAAGCAAGGTCTCGGTCGGCAGTATTTGCTCCACTGGAGGGGACCTGCAAAAGGCCCTTGAGTGGAGCAAATGCTTTGTGAATCAGACAGCACTGCTATTCATGTTCCCTCCCCATCATTTGCATTGTGGCCCTCTCCTCACTTTGCCCCAGCGCAAACCAGGTTTGGGGGCACAAACCAGGCTTTTGTAAATATCAACTCAATGTAAAACCCTGTTTGTGCCACGCAAACTTGGTTTGCACCAGAGCAAGGTTTTGTGAACGTTTTGTGAGTGGAGGTGGTCCCCAGGTGCTTTAAATGTATTAATTTAGCCAATTTCTCTGCAAAGCTCCTGGATGAACTTGGGTATTTTCTCAATTTTCAGCTGTTTTGTACCTTCAGTTAAAACTCACTTTAGTTTGAAGGGTCCTCAACATTGTGCTGTGCTTTTAATAAACAATGCCAGTGCCCACCCAAGCAGTGACTTGATGATTACCCCAGATGGCTCAGTATGGTGCAAATTCCTCCCAGCAAACACAATGATCTGGTTATTGCTAAAGGAACTCAGACCACTATGGGCGTTATTGCCATTATACTGGAAAATAATATATATTTTTTAAATGTCCTGAAATCTGTCTCTGGCACTACAGCACATCTGTGAGAAACCACAAATTGTTTCTCCAAGATGCAGTGTAGTGTTGCCGGATATCTCTGACTGGCTGCTGAGTGCTGATGTGGAGGGATCAAAAGAGACTGGAAGAGTGGTCAAGGGTAGGGCAGCTGGGATTTAATGCAGAAAAGTGAAAAATAATGCATCTAGGCCATAGGAACCCAGGAACAGAGTGCATGATGGGTGAAGTGATATTGATGAAGACCAAACAGGAAAGAGACTTAGGGAAAATTATATTGGATGACCTAAAGGTGGCCAGGCAGTGTGATAAGGCAGTCAGAAAAGCTAGTGGGATGCTGGGTTGCATACATTGGGGTATTTCCAGCAGGAAGAGAAAGGTGGTTCTGCCCTATAGAGATCACTGGCAAGATCCTAACTTGAGTACTGTGTACAGTTACAGAGACCACATCTCAGAAACGACATAGAGTGGAGGTGGTCTAGAGGAGGGCTACCAACATGGTGTGCCTATGTACAAAATTAGTGCCAAAGTCTGTTTTTTTGAGTTTCCAGTGTCTCCTTTGGAAAAAGCTCCTTGTGTTTCAAATTGGTGCCTTTTGTGTGCAGCTCTGATAGGGACACTCAAAAAATGAGCAACTGTCTGACTCCAGGAAGGGGAAGCAACCCGCACTGGCTGGCACATCGACGAGTGGTGGACAACAAGTCTGAGCCATGTTGAATGTGGAACCTACTCTGAAGGTCTGAAAGAGCAGCTGGCGCCTCCAGAAGAACTTTGTAAAACATAATGGGTGCTATTCACAAACATGCAGATTGCCTATGCACCATGTAACAGGGGTGCATAGGCAACCCTAAATGGGACTGCCATGCAGTGGACCCCCCCCCACAGCAATCACTACCGGCATGCTAGCACACTGCATGCTGAATCCCACAACCACCCCAGCAGCTCTGTGCCAGGGGCGGGCAGGGGGCATGCTAGGGGGTATGCCCTGTGCAGCACCAGTGTGTGACCACACTGTGTGCCATCCCTGGGCAGCTACAGGTCCATGGTGGGGGAAACCCAGCATACTGCAATAAGCACCCCTACAAGTCATCAGTGGGGTGCAGTGGCCACGGGAGCCCCCTGCACACAGCTGCCACATCTGGCCAGGTCAGTCAGGGGGGCGCATTAGGGCAAATTCCCACTCTTGCTCAATGGAATGGAACATGCAGTCCCAGGACCCCTCACCCGTGCACAGAGGAGGATCCACTCTGGGACCAAAGATGGGCATCTGGTTGGAGGCCTGCCCAGGTCTGCAGCCCTGCACCCATCTGCCCCCCCAATATCTGTGTGGTGGTAGGGGCCGGGCCACAGACAAGTGGTCAGGGATGTGAATACCGGCCAGTGCACACCAGTCCATGGGTGTGGTGCTGCGCAGGTGGGATATGTACATTTCAGACCTGAAACCCACCCATTAGTGAATCACGGTAAATATTTGGGCATAGTTGAGCTTATGTTGCACATGAGTTCTGTATTTCTTCTCCCTATTATTTATTACTGAGGTCATCTGCATGAAAACCAGATCTTTGCTCCTTGAGAGTTCTTCAGATTGTATTGCTTATTCCCTAGCTGAGGTCATAATACTCCACTTGTGACATCACAGTTTTCCCCATGGCAGCATATTGTGATGTCACAACAGAGGATTATAACTGCAAGTAGGGATGAAGCTGTAGGGACTAATAAAACCTAAGGGAGAAATATCCTCTTTCTGTACAAACTTCCTCAGTAATAAATAAGGGGAGGAGATATCTAGAAGATAGATTAAATAGATGCTGAGCTGTGTCTAAATATTTTATTTTCCAAAGTTTTCCCAAAGGGATCAGCAGCAGCTCTTTAAAAGAAGCAATCAAATGCAGTGAAAGAACACTCAACCAAGGTTGATTCCTTCAACTCCAGAGTAATGATTTTGGAGACTAAAATGGACCAGGTCATGGCTGAATTGAAGTCCATCTCAGATGAATCTAACAAAACTACAATAGTGATGGGATTTGTGAAAGAGAATACCTTGCTCAGGTACCATTTAGAAACCCTGCAATATTCAGCTAGAGCCTCAAATGTGAACATCCTTGGTATTGCGGAACATTTGGAGGGTCAAGACCCTGTTACTTTTGTGCAAAATCTTCTTCATACCTGGTTGGGGGACTTACTGGGTGTTGCAGTAAATCAAGCCTACCGCATCATGCCCCAAAAGAAACTTGCAAATACTGAGCTCCCACAAACCCTTTTAGTCATCACAGGAGGTCCACATGAGAGAGACAAAATCTCACAAAAGGCTAAAACTTGTAGCCCCTTAGGGATTCCAGACATGGGGGTTGCCTCTTGCATCCCCAATCTTAGTTACTCAACCAGACAACATGGAAGAGTGTTTGATTGATTTCTAGCTGGGTTTACAGGACTGGGGATTGCCCACTCACTTCAGCTACCAGCACGACTCAAAATCTCTTATGTGGGGAAACAGATCTTATTCAACGATCCTTAGGAGGGAGGCAGGAAAAGGTCAAGCATGACTTTTTAGATACAGAATCCCAGTAATGCACCTCAGACACTGAGGGGAAGGGGTAGTGTACAACTCTTTAATGACTGGTTTAATTACCAAGTTATGATACACTATTGTACAGCTGTACAATGCTGTCAGAAACTGTTCTACAGTGTTCTCATGTTTATTATATATAAAGTATGGGATGGTGTGTGTAACAAGAAGTTTACACACACGAGGGGTTTGATGCTACATAAACCCCGAGAGTGAAGTTCAAGGGGTCTGTGAAAGCATCTAACCCAAGGGTGTGTGTAAACTTCGAGTTTCACAACGCACCACCCTATATTTTACTTTATGTAATTGCTGGGTTTCTCTTTTTTGCCACAGCAATGATATAAAATAGGGGTTCCACTGGCCATGTGCTGTTCTGGTATGGCCGCGCTGCAGTTTTGTTTACAGTCGGTTTGACATGCAAGGTTTTTTATATGCAAAAACATAATTTCTCCCTGTAAATGTAGAAAATGAGCAGTTTAAAGAAATTAACTTACCGCCGAAATACACTGGCCAGTGGTTTCTTTCTGGGAGAAGGCAAGCGTAGAGCGGTCAGGAAGTACCAAAAACTGCAGCGGGCACATGCGAAAGTGAGGAAGACTGTGCGCATGTTTGCCATAATAAACACTCCTTTATTATGGCAATTAATGCCACGGTTCCCCTACGGGAAAAATAGAAACCCAGTTATTATTGCTTAATAATAGTTGGGAGGAGCTGTTGCATTTTGTATCTCACTATATTCTGCAATTTTTTTGAATGACTGCAGACTTCGGCATCTAGCTTATATTTTAAGCTAAGATGGTGGTGGCCTTTTGGCCCCTTATTGCTCCCAGAGGTTGCAGGGGGAGAGGGAGCAAGAGGGCTGGTTTCGAGGAGCTAGGAGTCAGTGGAGCCAAGCATTCTTCCCCCAGTTGCATTGGTCACAAGTATATATGCTGATTTTGTTTATTTAGACCAACAATGTTTACCGGTATACTGTTATATTAACTTGCACATTGGCACTGTTATACTATTATTAACTCTTTAAATAATCTTAAGTAGTACTATGGTCATGGGGGAAGGTGAGCTCAAGGGAGTGCAGCTCTCTACGTATGGATTATTTACAGACTATTCTTTTCTGGACCTTTGAAGCTCCATGTAGAGCATTTTTCCTGGAGGAAGGGATACTATATTGATAAAATTTCTTCTGCAGGTCCAGCGTCATGCTGCACAGGCTCATCACTAAAAGATTTTAGGATGGACTGTGTTAAACAGATTATATAGTTATCTTCCTCACATACGTTGTGAAAAAAGCTGTCTATCAAGTATCTTGCCATAGTTATCTGACGCCATCAATTCGGTATGTCTTTCAGCTATGTAAGCTTGTTCTATTCCTGGGAACTATCACCCCATTTCTCTTCTCCCTACCCTTACCAAACTCCAAGAACACTTGGTGCTATCTCAACTTTTCCCTTTCCTTGACTCTTCCTCTTTCTTCACCCCTTACCAGTCTGATTTTCATAAAACCCACTGCACCTCCTCCTCCCTTCTCCGGCTAACTGATACTTTTCTCTAAGGTATGGATCAGGGCCAAATCACCAGTCTTCTTTGTCGACCTGGCCAAAGCCCTCAATACTGTTGTTCACCACCTTCTCCTCCCTAAGCTCTCAGCAGGAGGAGTCTGCACCCCAGCCACTAACTGATTCCATTCCTACCTTGAAGGCAGGTCCCAATCAGTTTGAATTGGTGACTCCAGTTCACCTCCTCTCCCAGTTTGCACTGGTGTCTCCCAGGACTCCATTCTTGGCCCTATTTTATTCTTGGTCTTCCTAAATGACCTTCATACTGCATGCACCTCAGAGTCCATTCATATGTACGCTGATGACATGGTTCTATTTGCCTCTGGCCACTCCCCTTCTGATGTTATGAACAGACTTCAGCGAGACTTTGGTAACGTCCAGCTCTGGTTTTGTTCAAATCAGCTGACTCTTAACACCCAAAAAAAAAAAGTGGTCTCAATGACCATTGGCACAAAGCAAAAGCTCTCTAGGGTTGGTAGTCCCGCCTCCTTCTGCACCCTGGATGGGTCCTTCATAAAGAATGTACTATCCTTCAAGTACCTCAGGGTCTGGCTTGACAACCACCTCAACTTTTTTGAACATGTTGATGCTATAAGCAAAAAAATGCATCATAAGTTAGTAGCGCTCTACCGCCACCATGGCTGTACCCCGTCGGCCCGCAGAGCCGTTGTTCAGAAAATGATCCTCCCCATATTTGATTACGGTGATGCAGTCCACAGCGCTGCCCCTACATCCACCTTCTCCAGAGTGGACTCTCTCTTTCACCCCTTCTGTCATTTTGCTCAGGACTGCCCACTCTGCACTCATCACTGCACTCTCTACATGTCCCTCTCCCTCCCTTCCTTCCCTTGAAGCAAGACTCTTGGCACACTGCTCCTCTTTTATTGCCAAATATTTGTTTGGCTACCTCCCTTCCTACCTCTTCTCTAACCTCTCCCAGCCCCCCCCCCAAACGCCTATGCCCCTCACAGCTCCCACTTCTGCTCCCCTGCTCTCCCCCCAGGACCTCCTCAGCTAGCCAGGCTGCTTTTTCCTACTGACTCATTAAGCTCTGAACTCCTCCCCTCCCTATCTGCTCTGCCTCCTCCCCGTCTCTATCCTCCCTACTGCATAGCTTCACCTCCCACACCTGTAACTGCAAATGAACTTCACTACTTGTGTCCTACTGCCATCCCCCACCCCACTCCCCTCATCACAAACTCTCAATCTTAACTCCCTACTGCCTTCCCCACCCTTCATCACAAACTTCCATCCCTCCCAACTCCCTCCCTCTAAGTCATTCGCCTCCTCCTGCCTGACCCACTGTCCTCCCTTTCCTGCCCCTCCTCCCCTGCAGGCTTGTCTTCTCCTTGCCCTTCCCCACCCCTACCCTTTCTTCAATATAGGCCAGGGACCCAGGGTTCATGCTGTGTGCTCCCAGTCATGACTGCCCCTTGTGGGGTCTTCTTCTTGCCCTTCCCCACCCCTACCCTTTCTTCAATATAGGCCAGGGACCCAGGGTTCATGCTGGTCTGTACCCACTGGTGACTGCCCCTTGTGGGGTCTTCTCCTTACCCTTCCCCACCCCTACCCTTTCTTCAATATAGGCCAGGGACCCAGGGTTCATGCTGGTCTGTACCCACTGGTGACTGCCCCTTGTGGGGTCTTCTCCTTGCCCTTCCCCACCCCTACCCTTTCTTCAATATAGGACAGGGACCCAGGGTTCATGCTGGTCTGTACCCACTGGTGACTGCCCCTTGTGGGGTCTTCTCCTTGCCCTTCCCCACCCCTACCCTTTCTTCAATATAGGCCAGGGACCCAGGGTTCATGCTGGTCTGTACCCACTGGTGACTGCCCCTTGTGGGGTTTTCACCACAGAGGGACAATAGCTTGCCTCTCCTCTCAGCCTGTCCCTCCTCCCCCCCCTGCAGGCTTGTCTTCTCCTTGCCCTTCCCCACCCCTACCCTTTCTTCAATATAGGCCAGGGACCCAGTCTCATGCTGTGTGCTCCCAGTCATGACTGGCCCTTGTGGGGTCTTCTCCCAGAGGGACGATGGCTTGCTTCTCCATCTCAGCCTACCTCTCCTCCTCCTCCTTTCCCTCCTTTCTCCTTCCACCCAGTCATGACAGGCCCTTGTGGGCGGCTTGCCCCACTGGCTCTGTATTTGTTTGCTTTACACAGTTTAGTTCACATTCCTACATATTTTACATAGCTGTTTCTATGTTATTTAATTGCTGTATGAAGTTATTTTTTGTAAATCTTACTCTGTTGTAAAATACAGTTGTGCTTCCCTTGTCCCCTTCCCCCCCCCAAGACACATCTGGAAATGAGCTATTTTAGCTCAGTATGCCTTTCCTGTTGAATGTTTTCAAATAAATACATTTATTTGTTGTGCTTTGCAGTAAAATGAATAAACAGAGTTTAAAAAATGGTGCAGGATCTGCCCTACAAGTAAAGGCTAAAGGAGCTAAATATTTACACCCTGGAGGAGAGGAGGTATGTGGGGGATATGATAGAAACTTTTAAATACTTTAAGCATAAGGTACAGGAAGAGAGTATCTTTCAGAGAAAAAGGTGTTTTATAACAAGGGGGCATGATATGAAGTTGGAGGGGGGTAAATTCTCGACAGATGTGAGAAAATACTTGTGCACAGAAAGGCTGGTGGACACCTGGAATAACTTTCCAGAAGAGGCAATGGGGGTTAAAACAGTATTTGTGTTCAGAAATGCCTGGGATAGGCACAAGGGAATCATGGGGTTAGGGTAGAGGAGAGCAGAGGTTGCAATGAGAACTAAGCAGGGTCTGGGAAATAATAAAACAAAAATACACAATTGGGCAGACTGGGTGGGCCCAGTGGCTCTCATCTGCTGTCACATTCTAGGTACAGTATCTATGTATTTTCAGAAAAAGAAGTAAAATGGAGTCAATTTACAGGATTCCGTTTCTCTTTATTCCTTTGAGCAAAGTTCAGGCCCCTACGTTTTGCTATCAATGAGCTTGTTCGATAGCGAAACGTAGGGGCCTGAACTTTGCTCAAAGGAATAAAGAGAAAGGAATCCTGTAAATTGACTCCATTTTACTTCTTTTTCTGAAAGTTTTGATACACCGTTTGGAGTCTGAAGCATAGAGCTGGAAGAAGCTTAATCATTACCCAGATATTTTATTTTTGTTACAGTATCTATGTATATCTATGTACCACTGCAAAGATCCAACTAAAAAATCAAGGGATCATGGCAATAATGAAGTGGTTTCACAGGAGCAAACTGCTAAAAGCTGTGCTGAATGAGGAGAATGACCAGACCAGCCTTTGTAACATTATTAAGGCTCGGAGTATCAACAATGCTATCTAAATGATTGCTGAATGTTTGGGTGAGATTAGAGTTGATACAATTGTTAAATGCTGGGACAAATCGACTCTCATAAAAAAAAAAAAAAAAAAAAAAAACTGTGAATTTTCTGACACCCCCACAGACAGCCTGATCAGTTGCAATAGGTCGCTACTGACCTGAACATCACTGTGGCACAGATTCAGGTGAACATGGAGAAAATGGGAAAAAATGTCATTTCATTTCATTTCATTTTTACTGGTTATACTGGAAAGGCATGTGAGCATTGCTGCCCATTTACACAAGTGTCCAGTTACATACAACACTCATGAGATATGACATAGGCTGAAACGTTTAACTAACAGTGAGGGTTAATAAAATGGTACATAAATTTGGGATAATATAGACTAAAGGGCAAACCATGAACTAGCCTTGGTGAATTAACAAATAAAAGGTGACATTAAGTATTCAGTGACGGTTTAACAATAACATAACAGTGGGAAACAAAAAAATATATGCAGTCTAAAAACTAGCCTAGGTGGATTAACAATACTACAAGTGCTAGAAAGAGAGGGTAAGTGCCTAAGGTGGATAACCAGAGAATAACAGGAAAACAGTGCAGAATAGAAGCCAGATTAGGGCTGCGAGCAGGTGCAGGTGGGAGAGAAATGTCTCCTGATACTGTGTTTGAAGCCATTTGTGGAGTTTTAGTTCTGGAGGGAGAGAGAGTTGAAGAACTTGGGTCTCATAAAAGAGAGTGTTTTCTGGCCTCAAGTGGTCTGGCAGAAAGGAACAGTGAAAGAGAGAGTGGAGGATAGTCTAGTGATCTTGGTGGTGGCAGCTGTCTGGAAGAGAGAAGTGAGGCAATCAGGGAGCAGTCCACGGGAGAGTTTGAAGAAGAAGGTGGCCATCTTGCAGTTGAGGCGGGCCTCAAGGAAGGGCCAAGGAAATGCTTGGTTCTGTGGAGGATACCGAGTTGTTGGTGGGCTTTTTTGATTGTGAGGCTGGTGTGAGCATCAAAATTGAGGTGGCTTTCCAGGAGTAAGCCAAGGTATTTGAATTCGCTGACTCTTTCAATGGCATTACTTAGGTTGTCCCCCGGGTCGTGCCTGAAAATAGGCAGAATTTATCTAGCACACTTGCCCGGTCAACAAAAACTAAATAAATAAATTGTCATAGAGGGAGAGGTCAAAGCCAAGGTGTTTGTGGGGGCTGGAGAAAACCATGAACTTAGTTTTCTTGGAGTTGAGTACAGGACCTTTGGATGTGAACCAGGTGTGAAGTCTGCTGAAATGAAATTGGAGTTTATTAATGAGAGCGTTGGGGTTTTTGTCTTGACAGAAAAGGGCTACATGACATCATCAGCATAGAGAATGAGTTCTGAGGTGGTGCAAGTGTCAGGCAGGGAGTTAATGACGAGAGAGAAGAGAAGAGGGCCCAGGATGGACCCTTAGGGGATGCTGTATTTGATGGCTCAGGATTCAGAGAGGACACCACTAATAACGGTGCGATGGGATCAGCCCATTAGATAATCCTTGAACCACAGGCAGACCTCAGGTGAGAAATGGAGGCCAGCCAGGGTACGGAGGAGGACTTCATGATTAACGAGGTTGAAGGCTTTGGTGAGGTCGATGAATGCAGCACCAATGTAGAGGCTTTCATTGTTAGCTTTGTCTATGAGTGGGTGAACTTGATGAGGGCAGTTTCGGTATTGTGTCGCGCATGGAACCCATGCTGGGCTTCTGTGAGAAGGTTGTATTTGGAGAGGAATTCCGAGGTTTACCTGTGGACCACTTTCTCTAAAATTTTGGAGAGAGGGGCAAGGATGGAGATGAAACAGTAGTTGGACACTAGATCCTTGAAATCAGATTTATGAAGAGGTTTAATAATGGCACACTACTAAGCTTTCAGGAAGGACCCCATGCAGAGGGAGTGGTTGAGGATGTTAGTAAGAGGGATGGCCAGGGAGTCACAGACAAGATGGAGAACTCTGAAGTCAATGTTGTCGGCACCCTTGGATGGTCTTGGGTCGTTTGTTTTGATTAACTTGACCACTTCACCAAGGGTTAGGTATCTGAAATGGAACTTAGAGTGGGAGAATGGGAGGGGTACAGGGGAAACAAGGTAGGAGTGGAGCTGGGCTTGTACTGGTCAAGGTCACCAAAGTATTTATTGAAATGGGAGGCTATTTCGCTTGGCTCGGTGGTGGTTGTCCCTTCGGAGATAAGACAAATAAGATCTTCAGAAATTCCCCTACCAATAAGGTTGTTAAGAATGTTCCAGGTCCTCCTAGGGTTCCCCTGGGCAGCACGTTGTTTTTCCCAGGATGATGGAGGATTTATCAGATCTTGTGGAAGATTTGCACCTGTTCCTGAGGGTTTTGAAGTCTTGGAGGAGTGGTTTTTTTTTTATGTTTTCTGTATAATGTCCAGGCACTGTCCCTATTCCTCATTAGTCTGCGAAGCTCTGAGGTGATCCCTTCTTGGCTAGAATCCTTAACCTGGATTTTTTTAAGCGGGATGAAAAGGTCGCAGAGGGCAAGGAACTTATTGCTAAAGGATTCAAGCACTTTGCAAATGTCAGAAATGTTTTCAGTAAAGGACCAGTCTTGGGCTAAGGGTGGCTTTGGAAAACTTGGAGGCATCCAGTTTCTTCAGTTGCCTGGTTTGGATGAATTTGTGTGGGCAGGGGGTGTTTTTATGGACCATCGGCACAATACAGGACAGTGGTCACTGACTAAGTCAGGAAGAACTCTGGAGGTGGTGACATGGGAGGGTTGTGAGACCAGGACCCAATCGATGAGGGACTGAGATCCAGTTTTGTAGTTGGTTCTGGTAGGTTCAGTGATGAGCTGGTGTAGGCCAAGAGCAAGTATGGATTCCTTGGTGGAGTCACAGTGATGGGACAGCCAGTTTAGGTTGAAATCCCCAAGGATGATCCAATCCCTCCCTTGGGGGAGGGAGGGAGGTCTTGATATCGAGGAAGAGGTCGAGATCACGGGGTGAGGAGGAGGGTGGCAGGTACACCACACTGACTGTGACCATTTTATCTGCTCCAAGGAGGAGGAAATTAATCAAGATGGTCTGGAGGGAGGAGGTGAGTATTGGAGGGATCGAATTTGGTGGCAAGGAGGTTATTGGCAGCCCAGATGAGGCAGCCTCCCCCACGCTTCCCCACCCTGTCTTTTCTAAAGACTTGAATAACCTTCAAGGAGGATTTCATTGGGGGAGATGTCCTTCTTCAGCATGGTTTTGGTGAGGGCATTGACATCAAAAGCATTAGCCGTTACCCAGGACACAAGGTTTTTTTTGCCAAAAGCCTTTGCACATTGCTGTGAGCAAAAATGATCTGTTTCGTGGATTGGGGGAGAAGTGAGGGGTGAAACTTGTAGAGGGTGTGGGGCCGGGGTTGGGGTGAACAAAGGCTGAGATAAGAAATAGGAGGAGGAGGAGCCTTAAGTATCTGTGGTTTGCAAGCAAAGATAGCTTGGGAGAGTATAGCCTGGTGTAGTGGTGGGTGAAAAGGATATGGCTGTGGTAAGAGGGAGGGAACTCATGGAAGAGGCAAAGGCTGATGAAGGGGCTCGCATGGGGAGGGGGCAGGGATGGATTTGGATGCACAAGTGAGGGAATGGGGAAAGGGAGGGGAGGCAAGGAGGCGTGGGATGAGGGGAGAGAAAGAGGAGTGTGTGAGAAGGATTTGGGGACAAAACTGGTGGGAGGGGATGGGAGGGAGGGAGGGAGGGGCAGGGTGAGGGAGTTGAGTAGAGAGGGGCAGAGGAAGAACAAGGAGTGAGAGTAAGTAGGGGAGGTGGAACCACTTAGGGCACTCCATGCTGGTGGCAAGAAAAAGGGAAGGTGACAGGACAGTAATCAGTGAGGGAATAGGGAAGTGGGGTACAAAGCTGAATGTGGTAGAAGAATCTATGCCCAGAGGTACAGCAATGGTAAGACACTGGTAGTGGGTGGTTGTAGGAAAGAGTGTGTGGTTAAGATAAGGCAGTCAGCAGTGTTTGTTAAATTTGAGCATGAGAGAGGACCTCCCCTTTAAGAAGTTGCAGGAAAGGAGAGCCCCTTTAGGAAGTTGCTGTAGTTGACTAGTATGAGGCCTCGGGGTGAGGATCACTAGGGAAGTGTATTTAATAAATGAGGGAGGGGGTGGGGTGTGGTCGAAAAAACTATCCAGAGAGTAGTAGAGCAAATGACTCTGAGGACCCTGATGATGAACAGCTGACTGACTCTGAGATCCTGCAGACAGTAACAGCAAACCCAGCAGATGACAAAGAGAGAACAAAGGAGAGACAATGACTGCAGTTCCTACATAATGGGAAGTTGTGGAGCCCTTCAAGTGCTGCATTCGCTGGATGGAGCACCAGCCTGAGACAGACCCTCTTCAGATCCTACTTCTGCAGCAGCATTGAACTAAGGCAGTAAAAGTGAACAACTTCAACAACAACAAAAAAAAAAGAGCATATAAGAGTATTTTAGAAATATTTGACGTACCAGATCATAACAGTTAACTGATAAAATAAAGAAGATTTTTTTAAATGCAACTGAAAAGCATGTCCCTGCCTCTGTATGTGCTACATGCTATACTAAATATTGCCTGGTACCGGCTCCCTAATTAATCAAAAACCCATTTATTCAGAAGATTTTTATGCCCCCTAAGACTTTTGGCTAAATGAGGTTGCACTCATTCCTAAAAACAAGCATTTGTCAATGCCGAATGTTGCTTGCTTCTATGTGCTGTTTAGGTATTTGGAAGTCATTGGAGTGCAAATATTGAAAATTTGGTAACCTTACGAAAAGCGAGGAATCCGCGCAGAACGCACGCCTCAGAAACAAAGCGTCATTTTTAGGAATTTTTTCACCAAATTTTCGACATAGCCATTTTATGACCTCTGCTCATGAACAGTGTCACTGTGATTTTGTTAATGTGGTCCATACATTGAGTTTGCACACCGACTGCGCCAATGTGTGCTACATGGTCGGAAACACATTTTGGGCAGGATGTGAAAAATGACAGCTATACTGCTCATAAGGAGGTATGGTAAAATAGCAATGTTGAAAATCTGGAGTGAAAATATTGAAAATTTGCGAACTTACGAGCCTGCGTAGGAACTACGCAACGCACGCTCGTAAAACAGTCATTTTTAGGGAATTTTTCACTAAATTTCAACATAGCCATTTTAAGATCTCTGCTCATGAACAGTGTCACTGTGATTTTCTTAATATGTCCCATACATTGATTTCAGATAACGACTGCGCCATTCTGCGCTACATGGGTGGAAACATATTTTGGGTGAGATGAAAAATGACAGCTGTACTACTCATAAGAAAGTGTGGTAAAATGGCAATGTTGAAAATCTGGAGTGAAAATATTGAAATTTTCGAACTTACGAGCTCATGTGAGAAACTGCACAACGCTACGCCAGAAACAGTCATTTTTGAATTTTTGCACAAATTTTAACATGGTTTTGGGACTCCTTCTCATGAATGATTCACTATCATGATACAGTCCGAGCGGGTAATTTCGCAGTCACTGCGCCAAATCACCTTCGCCCGAATAACGCCATGACAGTGACATCATTCATGTGAAGGGGTCCCAAAACCCATGTTGAAAATTTGGAAAATTCCAAAATGCCTGAGATATGCAATGTAGTTGAAACCCCCTATCTAGGCCAAACAGCTTACCGCATTTCCTCAGTTTGTGGTCGGCTTTGAAGAGTGCAGACGTGTTCCCGTCCACCGGAGATCGTCCGCGCCAGAGTCCAGAGGTAAGTATGGGGTGAGGGGGTAAAAAAAGACGTTGTGGGATTCGTTTTGCCACGCTGGGGTGGGCTCCCAGCGTGGCACAAGGACGTTGGGGGCGTTTCAGCCGACGGGGATTGGGCACCCCTGTCCGGCCAAAGGACTCATTTCCATGCTGGGGTGGGCCCAAGCATGGCACCTACAACTGGGAGAGACGCAGCTCAGCCGACGGGGATTGGGCACCCTGCTAGCTACGCAGTAGGTGTGGGGGCGCATGCCTCGCGTGTGGGGGAGCCACGCTTCAGTGGGTTTCTTATCTCTGCTCACTGAAGCGTAGCTCCCCCTTTCAACTGTATGCCACTGCATTTTGGAGCGTGTCACAGACAGCTCCAAAATGCATTGGCTTACAGGGGCCGCGCCTGCCAGCTCACTGACTGAATTGGAGGAGGAGGTGACATACCTCCGAAATCTCCGATGATGGCACTATGTTTCTTGCACATGCGTGCAAGCAACATAACAACAATCATCCTAACTCTCCACTTTCTAAAATAGGTATCTGAGCAACCGTACTGTATAGTGCTGCAATTTTTCCATTTTTAGGTACTGTAGGATCATATTTCTCCTACTTGTTTGTAAGCTTTGGCCACTTTTAGACACATCCTGTGTGATTCATAAAGGTTAATAAAGCAAAATACTATAGTTGTGGGTATAGTTTGGCAACTGGCAGCTCTCCCAGGGCTGAATTTCAGATCCTTAACAGTGTAGGGAGGCTGTGTCTCTCTTTATCAACTGTGACCTGAACACAAGAGCACTGAAGGTGCAGCATGTTCAGATTAAAATGTAAATGAGAAATGAGAGTTACTAAAGAAAAATATTTGTCAGAACAAATATGCCCCAATAAGGATAAAATCAGGGTTCAAACGAGACATTTTTCGAATGGGGGAACTCTCATGCCTTGATTTGTAGATGGGTGAACTCTCGTCTCTAGGAGGTAGAATTCTCCTATAGTATTGAGTAGCGAAAGTGTCAGAGCAGCAGGAACATTCAATTTTTAAAAAGATGGTGGAACTCAGTTTCCGTGAGCGCCTGAAATTCAACCCCTGGATAAAATACTGCAGCCCCCCCCTCACTCACTACTATGCTGAGCCTGGGAATGTCGTTATCACAGTGTGATGCAAAACCCCTGCATGTTTTATTCCACTTCTAAAATGGGAATTTGGGTCAATTAAAAATAGGGGAATTCAACAAAGAATCACAAAAAAGAATGAATTAAAAATTTGTCAAATAATGGTCAAATTGTCAGGAGCTCACACCCTCCTTCCTTCCCTCCCTCCCTCCCTCCCTCCCTGAGCTCAGGTAACTTTTGTTTGCCCTCCAGACCACAGTATTTAAATCTCCTTTCTCCCCAGCCTCCCTCCACCAGCCCCAGGCTGACGGACAATGCCGCTCAGTCCTTCAGGCTTCTGGGGGCAGCCAGCATATCTTCAGCTGTTCTCCCCTTACCACTCTCCAGCCTGCCTTCCTGGAACCAACTCAGGTACGAACTCTAGCAGTGTGCCGGGCACCCAGGGACAGTGCCACGCAAAGCGCGGCACTGTATGGTTCTTCCCACCCATGCAGGGGTGGTCCATCTTTTATAGGATTCCCTGTGGAAACAATCAGCCCACTTCCCCCCCCCACACAACATACAACACAGTGGTTGTGCCTGTTCTCCCTCTCTCTGTCTTTGACTTGGGCTGTCCCACTGCCAGCTACAATCACCATTTTATCAAACTCTATTGAGTTTAGCTGGTCCAACCCAATCAAGCTGAGCTACCCAGAGCACCTGACCACTCTAAATATTTGTACTCAACAATGGGTGCCTATAAATATATGGCCCTTCTAGCCCTCCTGCTAGTTATCATATCTCCTGCATGCCCTGATACGAACTGCCAGGATATCAATAACCCGTCCACCTACGAAACAGTTTTACCCCAAAGACCTGGCACAATGAACTGCATAGCTGATACTGATCCCAGACCTACCAACCAGCACAGATGTCTGCTCCGTTTCTCAAATACACCAACCATTCTTCTTCTTCACCTCCTTACCATGTCATCAAGATGAAATTAGTATGGAATGGTGAGCAGACAAAAACTTATAGTGATTCTCAGACTAATTAGTCACTGGCTACTGTGACCGACCCTGCTGCTTCTGCTTCTGTCGGGTAACATTCATCCCAATCCTGGCCCTATGCAACATATGCCAAGCCACAGAAACAACCATGGAACTCTAAAAGTGGTATCCATCAACATCTGTAGTCTGCTGTCCAAAACTGATGCCCTCCAAGTGTGGGCGAATCAACATAGCCCTGATGTGCTCTCAGTGGTGGAAACCTGGCTCATACCAAAGATTCCAGACACAACCATAACCCTTAATGGTTATACCCTTTTTAGACAGGGCAGACTGGGCAAAAGGGGTGGTGGTTGTGCAGTCTATCTTAGGGAAAACCTCTGGGGCCATGCCCTTCCCCAATTAGAAACCGGGGAAAAACGTACAGGCCCTAGCTATCAGAGTACTGTTTAGAGACCACAGTAAATCGCTCATTGTTGTCTCAGTTTACCGCCCCCCCCCGCCAAAAGAACAGGCTAGAGGCTTTAATATTGTCATTGACTACTTAAATAGCCGACATTAATGCCGGGCTGGTGGCGCTGAGTGTTGAGGTGCTGGATGCCACACTTCGTGCCACACCGGTGACCCAGGTTCAGAAGTGGACTGGGGTCATCAGGGGTCAGTAGGGGTAGGAAAAGACTGAGCATCCAGAGGACTGCTCTCTTTTCCTGGGAGGGAGGGGATTGTGAGTCCTGCTGTATGGTGACTCCCATAAGGAGACTGGGGTACCGCAACAGTTGGGACCTTAGCGTGGGGATTGGCCATGGTGGCGCATCTGTGGGGGGTGCGTGGGAGTGTGCATACCCTGCACTGGCATGCATTGCACTGCCAGGCCAATGGGGGAGAAACAAGAAAAAAAAAAAACTTCCTCCTGGTAGGTGAAGGGGGATACACGGGCCGGCCAACCACATCCAGTGCCGGGTCCTTCTGTTCATTCTTCTGGCTGTCCTCCCTGCCTGGTTGCTCTACTAGATTATAGATAGAGCACCAGGAGGAGTAGGCAGTCACACCTCGGGGGACTCAGAGCTGGGGGTTGGATGGCTGGGCAGTGGAAAGGAGAGGAGGCCAACAGAGGAGGAATGAAGGACTTCAGGCAGGCGGGAACATGGCTGAGCTGAGAGACCCCCTGGATAGAGTCCGGGTAGGAAGAGATAAACAGAATGGAAAAAAAATAGCCTGCACCAAAGTTCTGAAATAGTTCTACTAGGTGACTTTAATGTCAATTGGCTGTCCCCTGTGGCAGCCCCCTATAAAGACGCTATTTCCACTATAAATGTCTCACAAATGGTTAAATCCCCCCATTAGGGTCAATTACCAAACTGGTTCCAGTACACTGCTGGACTGGATACTTATGAATCACCCTGAGAGAATCTCCAACACCACCGTCCTCCCTGACTCAATAAGCGACCAATCCCCTATTCTATGCCACTGGTCCAATAAAGCACCTAAACCCCTTGCTAAAACTGTCATAGGACGAGTCCTGAAGAAAGGGCACCTCAAACTCCTCAAGTCCTCTCTTAAATAAGTTGACTGGTCTCCTGTGGTCTCTGCTCAAGATGTGGACCAAGCAGTTAAATATATTATCTCCAAGTTCAATGAAGCTTGTGACATCCACGCCCCTATAAGGAAATGTAAGCTTAAGGGCAAAACAAATTCCTGGATCACCCTGTCCCTACTCAGCCTCATGGCCACCAGGGATAATCTGTGACATCGAGCCCGAGCCACTGGAAAGAAAGCAGATATCTAGCAATACAAAATGGCCAGAAACACCTGCACTCAGGTGGTCCATCTCTCCAAAGCTCGCCACTTCAAGGATGAGCTCACTGACTGCTGGAGGGATGGCAGAAAGTATTGGGACAACCTGAAAGACCTTATGGGCAAAACTAGCAAAGCCTTTCCGTCCATGCTAACCATCAACGGCAAAATCACACAGGACCCCAAGTTAATCACAGATACATTCAATGTTGCCTTCTCTGATCTTAGCAGCGTACTCCCTCTGACTTCTTCAGTGTAAACAAGAACAATACCAGTACAGGCAGTGATGGCTCCCCCCAGTGCCCCCCCCTTCAAAAAAATCTCCATGGCTAAGGCCAGAAAATATCTGCAACAAGTGCTAGGAAAATCAAGGTACAGCAGTGACTCCCTAGATCTCAAAGTAATTACCCTCACCCTAGATGAGGTTCTATCCCCGCTGACTAAACTATTGAACTTATCCCTATGTCTTGCACAATTTCCCCAGAAATGGAAGGCCGCTGTGGTCACACCAGTCCACAAAAGCGGTGACTGTGTGATCCATACTAACTATTGCCCCATTTCAATCCAACCCCCCCCAAAGCCCTGGGGCGCATTGTATTGGACCAATTAGTTGATTATCTTGAGAAGTACCAGATCCAATGCCCACAACAACATGGTATCTGTAAGGCATACAGCACAACCACAGCGCTTCTCGAATTCACTGTTTTCATTCATAGTGCTCTTGACCAGGGTCAGTTAGTGGGGGCGATATATATCAACCTCACTAAAGCATTTGACTATGTCAACCACACTTTACTACTTGACAAACTCTCCTCTACTTGGCTCTCAGCTGAAGCCATGGGGTGGTTCAAATGTTACCTCAAGAATAGATCCCAACAGGACTAAATAAACGGAATCCTTTCGGCCAGACGACAA
Organism: Neoceratodus forsteri; assembly: GCA_016271365.2. NCBI lineage: Eukaryota > Metazoa > Chordata > Ceratodontiformes > Ceratodontidae > Neoceratodus > Neoceratodus forsteri. Next base: position 17,703,281 of record JADMNL010000039.1, on the reverse strand, counting down.
TTATGCTCAGGTGTCCCACAAGGCTCGATCTTAGGCACTCTACTCTTTAGTCTTTTCTTCAATTATCTCCCCTATATCAGCACAAATAATATACTCCTCTACACGAGCGATGCCATCATCTTCACCAGTAAACCTGACCTGCACCTTCTGGAAACACAACTCCAGTATAATTTCTTGACTGTCGACTCATCGAGGCCTGGTTCTTGAAACACAGACTTTTGATGAACTACAAAAAGATGAAAGTTATGTTGTTCGCTAACCCACACAACAAGCATAAAGCACATCAGTTAACAATTCTGAACAGCCGTAATACCCCGCTAGAACAAGTGAACACCTTCAAATATCTAGGTCTGACAAGGTCAGTTCTGACTGAAGATTGGCTATATAATGTACATATCTACCTCGTTTTATTAGATGCCCTGCTATACCACGTATACTGTCACAGCAACAAAACTTTCAACAAGGACAAATATCGGCAGGTTGCTGTAATGGTCTCGCTGTACACTGGCATTGTTTCTCCTGGTGTTACGCCCCCACCCCGAAACAACTCCGACCTGGAGTTAGTTATTTTAATGGGGGGACTGTGAGGCACAGCCCGCATAGAGAGTGCGAGGGGTTGAAGCCCCTGCAAAAAAATTTTCTTTTGGACAGCACAATGCCGACCGTCAGCATTGTCCCGTAGCTGTCCTGGATGTCGACAACAATGTTGCCGCTGCAGCATGGTACATCTGCTGTACCGTACTACTGGCCTTTTGTAATGTATGTCTGATTGATGTTACTTTGATGTGGAACCTTGTGTAAGAGTTTTTTTGTATTGTATGTCTGTTGATGTTCCTGGATGTGGAACCTTTGTGAAAGAGCTTCTGGCTCAAGGTATTGTAATCCAAGAATTACATTAAGTAAGTAAACAAATAGTTCCTCCACCAATAGGTGTCACTAGGGGCACTGGCTTAACAGGGGTTTTGTGATGTACTCTGCCTCGTTATTTTTTTCTCCTCTCCCTCTCTCTCCCCTCCTATGACTCTTCCGTGCTGGCCATCTTTGTTAAAAATTACAGCAGCCTCTTCTCTCGACTGCAGTCCTCTGAAGTCCTACAGTATGTGTATATGCAGAGTATTCTGTCTCTAGGAGAAAGCAATTGAAAGGTCAGTGGAAGTGCGGAGCTAGCCATCAGCATTAGCGGCTCTTCAGTAGGTTTTATTCCCCCTCCCCATATGTATTATTTACAGTTTAAACTACATATCTTGGTTGAAGGTATTGCTGCCGAGGCTATAGAAAAACTGCTAGACAATGCTGTTGAATGGAGTGTCGAGATTATGACTGCGTAGTGGTCCTGCCAGCAGCATGCCGACATCTGTGGTAATGAGTTTCAGTGAGTTTCAGAAGACTACCACTGTTCAGAGTGCGTGGCCGATGGAGTAGATGGCAGTGCCTGAGTGGAGTGGGGTTAGGTCTGTGAAGTCAATTACATTTTTTACAAATGTATAAAGTGGCTATGGAAAGTGAGGGTGGCAGGAATACGGAGGCATACAATTACTGTGCTGAAGAGAGGGATACATTTATTGGAACGTCTTTGAAGATTATGCTAATACCAAGACGGAAGCAGTTGGATCAGGCACCCATCTTGAGAATCAGTTTTAACAAATATAATGTTCATTAATATAAATCAGAACAGCAACAAAACAAAACTGTTAGCTATTTTTACACTGAACATGTCTAGCTGATAGTTTATGTTTCTGTTTTAACCCTTTTTATGTTTGCTTGCACACATGTGCAAGAAACATAGTGCCATCATCGGAGATTTCGGAGGTGTGTCACCTCCTCCTCCAGCTCAGTCAGTGTGTTGGCAGGCATGGCCCCTGTAAGCCAATGCATTCTGGAGCTGTCTATGACAAGCTCCAAAATGCAGTGGCATACAGTTGAAAGGGGGAGCTACGCTTGAGTGAGTAGTGATAAGATAAGGCTGCTCACGCGCAGCTCCCCCCCCTCACAGGCAGAAGCCCACGCAGGCATCGCCGCCCCCCGCAGGCACGCACTGTATAGCCGACGGGTGCCCAACTTCTGTCGGCTGTGCTTTGCTCTCCGCCTGCCTCCCCCAAACCCTTCTGAAATGCCACGCTGGGTGCCCACACCAGCGTGGCAAGTAATCCTTAGGCGGCCAGGGGTGCCAATCCCCTGTCCGGCTGAACGCACTTCAACCGTCCTTATGCCATGCTGGAAGCCCACCCCAGCGTGGCAGTAATGTCCCACGTCACCGTTTTTTTTTCCCTGTAGAAAAAAAAACGGTCCCATGTAGTCTCTCGCCCCTCCCACAACCGCACTCACCCACTGCGCACTCCAGCCTCCCACACCCCTCAATTCTACTTACCTCCTCGGAGCTCGCGCCGACGATCTTCGGTGGACCGGGAACACGTCTGCACTCTTCAAAGCTGACTGCGAACTGAGGAAATGCTGGTAAGCTGTATAATAGGCTAGATAGGGGGGTTTCAACTTTGTTGCATATCTCAGGCATTTTTGGGAATTTTTGCACCAAATTTTCAACATGGGGTTTTTGGGACCCCTTCTCATGACTGATTTCACTGTCATAGCGTTATTCGGTCCCGAAGGGTGATTTCGCAGTCACTGCGCAGTCACTGAAAATTTGGTGAAAAAATTCCTAAAAATGACTGTTTTCTGAGCGTCGCGCTGCGCAGTTCCCTCACACGCATGAAGGTCGTTAATTCTTCAATATTTTCACTCCAGATTTTCAACATTGCCATTTTCACATCTTCTTATGAGTAGTACAGCTGTCATTTTTCACATCTCACCCAAAATGTGTTTCCACCCATGTAGCGACAATGGTGCAGTCGGTGTGTAAATCAATGTACGGGATAAATTAAGAAAATCACAGTGACACTGTTCATGAGCAGTCTTAAAATGGCTATGTTGAAAATTGGTGAAAAATTCCTAAAAATGACTGTTTTCTGAGTGTCGTTGTACAGTTCCTCTCTGCGGCTTGTAAGTTCGAATTTTCAATATTTTACTCCAGATTTTCAACATTGCCATTTATTACACTTCCTACGAACAGTACAGCTGCAATTTTTCATATGTTGCCCAAAATGTGTTTTCGCATTGTAGCGCAATGGTGCTGTTGGTGTTCGAAAGCAATGTTTAGGACAGATTAAGAAAATCACAGTTACACTGTTCATGAGCAGAGGTCTTAAAATGGCTATGTTGAAAATTTGGTGACAAAAGTCTATAAAATGACTGTGAAACGAGTGAGCATTGCGCAGTTTCCACGCATCCTCGTTACTTCATGACTTTGTAATATTTTCAGTCCAGATTTTCACCAGTGACATTTTTCCACACTTCCTTATGAACAGTACAGCTGTCATTTTTCACAACATGGCTGAAGTGTGTTTTCACAGTTTAAGGTAGAGATGCGTGGTCACTGTGGGAAATCATTGTTCGCACAGATAAAGAAAAACACAGTGACACTGTTCATGATCGAGGCACCAAAATGCCTGAGTTGACAATCTGCTGTAAAAATCCCAACCTAATTATATTACGGTGGTTGCACAGTTTCTATGTATGCTCGTGACTTCACCATTTTTTTAATATTTTAGTACAGATTTGCAACATTGCCATTTTTACCTCCCCATGAACAGTACAGCTGTCATTTTTACATCCTGTTCAGAATGTTTTGCACCTGTGGTGTTAAATGCTCGTAAGCCGCTGTGCATAAGCAGCTTTGGCTAACAAAGTGATATTCCCCCTGTTCATGAGGTGGGGTCACAAAACAAACATGTTGAAGATTTGGAGTGAAAATACCAATGAATGCCTGAGGTATTAGGGTTTCCAACTATAACGCTCAACCCTGTAGAGAATGACAGGCATCAGGGGTGTGACTTGGGATTCTTGCCTGTGATGCTCATACCATTCCACACCCTGCAGTCAGTGAGAGGCATCGAGGTATGCCTTGGACTCTTCGGCCCCAAACTTCACCCCATTCTCCTATATCGCACCCATCTCACCATATTTCCGAATGAAATGGGATGCGCATAAGGGCCAAAGACCCCAAGGAACACCGTGACACTTGTCAGTGTCTGCAGGGTGGGGTGTGGTGAAATGGCGTGGCCGTTATGCCTGACGACCCAAACGCACACCCCAATGCCTGTCACTCTCTGCAGGGTGGTGGTGGGGTTGGCTTCAGTTCAATACTTCACTGCCATTCCTATTACGCAGCTCTGTAACTTCTACGCTACCACTGCCAGCAAGCAAACATTTGGCATTGACAAATGCTTGTTTCTTGTTTGATAGAAAACAAAAATGGCTGCAGAGTAATACTCTGAATTCTAAATTATGCACATTGATTTACTTAGGTACTGCATCCAATTTGGCAGAACTTGTTTTTTACAGTATGTAATTCTCCTATAATGCACTGGTCCTAGCCAATCTGCACGTAGTAGTTTCTTTACCCATTTTATAATTAATATTCATGCACAGTTAGACATTTTTCATGAAACAATTCTGATGTAATTTCATAAACACACAATATGACACAACAGGGCATTGTTTGCCTTGGTTAATGCATGCCCTGGTGCATAGTCCCTGAGCTGAGTGCCTCCAGCACCTGAAAGTGCATTGATCCCAGACAACCAATGATCTGGAGTGTCTTATTGAGCTTATAAAATGGGTCAACTGTGAAACACTTTCAAAAACAAAAACAGCAACTTTTTTTGCATTGAAACAGGTATTTTCTTTTGTGGAAAGTGACTAGTAAACATGTGTTCTACCCCTTCATCCCCAGCTATCAGTCATTTGTCTTTTTCCACATTCAATAGAAGCAATGTTTGTTTATCATGGAGTACAGAAATTCAGACTTCTGCTGAATTCCTCGGGCAGAATGTTCACCCCTCACACACGACTGATGGCCTTATAGGGAGCCAGGTCTTAATTTTATCTGGGGCAGGGTAAGCAGCAGAGATTGCCCTGACAAACCGGTAAGGACAGAAGTTTTTTTTTCTGGATAATAAAGAAACACCAGTGGTTCGATATTCAAAAATGGGCAAAGCAGAGTGCAAAGTTTTGCGCTGCACTTGCCCATTGCCCAGGACCCCAAGGGTGGTATAGGCATGTTGCTGCAGTACTAAGTTGAATAGCATTTCCCCAACATGAATCTCAGCAGTGCAGATAATGGTGTCCCCAGACCTGATAACACCAGTAGCTCCCGGTGCTATATTCAGAAGTCACCATGCAAATGAGTCCATTAGGCGTGCAAGGCACAAAGGGGCCATTTGCTTACCCATTATTGGCACATCTACATGGGAAGCCACAGTAGGTTTGTGCCCCTGCAACCGGTCTCACCCCCAATCTGAGGGCTCTTCCCTATAACAAAGATATGTCCATGGTGTCCAGTGGTCCCCCTGCTCTCTGATCGCCATCCTGTAGTGTCAAATAATATACCCTGGTGTGCTGTGGTCCTCCCTGCTCTCTGACCGCCAGCCTGTAATTAGAAATAATATGCCCTGGGGTCTGTTGTCACTCAATCCTCTGACCACCATCCTGTCATTACAAATAATATGCCCTGGTGGTCCATGGTCCTCCTGTCCTCTGTTTGCCAGCCCTGTTAAGTGAATGGCACTTCCCTGGTGCCTAGTAGTCCCCTCCTCCCTCCGTTCACTGGCCCAATGTGAATACTGTAATTTCCTGGCATCCAGTGGTCCCTCCCACCCTCCAGTTGCCAGCTCCATGTGAATACTGTAATTCCCTGGCATCCAATGGAACGCCCCCCCCCCGGGTATCTGATCCCTGGCCACGTAAAAAATACAATATTACCACTTGTGTATCTTTTGCTTTGTCAAGTAATAAAAATATGTATTGACAAAACAAATACAATATTCCCTGGTGTCCAGTGGTACCACCCCCCCACGATCCCCATCACCATAACAACAGCATCTTTACCTGGCATCTAGCAGCATCACTGCACTGTGGGCACTGACCACCCACCTTGCCAACCCCCCCGTACATGAAGTGTCAGTGCTGTGGCTCTGACACGGTGACTGATATAGCCCTCCTCTCACCTCTTCAGCCAACTGCCATATGAAAAGTCAGAGAGTGTGTGTCCTATGTATACTACAGGACTGGTGTCCTCTGTACTGTACAAGGAGTGTGTCCTATGTATACTACAGGGCTGGTGTCCTCTGTATTGTACAAGGAGTGTGTGTCCTATGTATACTACAGGGCTGGTGTCCTCTGTACTGTACAAGGAGTGTGTGTCCTATGTATACTACAGGTCTGGTGTCCTCTGTATTGTACAAGGAGTGTGTGTCCTATGTATACTACAGGGATGGTGTCCTCTGTACTGTACAAGGAGTGTGTGTCCTATGTATACTACAGGGCTGGTGTCCTCTGTACTGTACAAGGAGTGTGTGTCCTATGTATACTACAGGGCTGGTGTCCTCTGTACTGTACAAGGAGTGTGTGTCCTGTACAAGGAGTGTGTGTCCTATGTATACTACAGGGCTGGTGTCCTCTGTCCTGTACAAGGAGTGTGTGTCCTATGTATACTACAGGGCTGGTGTCCTCTGTCCTGTACAAGGAGTGTGTGTCCTATGTATACTACAGGTCTGGTGTCCTCTGTCCTGTACAAGGAGTGTGTGTCCTGTACAAGGAGCATGCTCCTTGTGCAGTACAGAGGACACGCACCCTGTACTACACATAGAATGCATGCTGTCTGACTTTTCATACGGCGGTCGGCTGAAGAGGTGAGAGAAGGGCTGTGCTGGTCACCCTATCAAAGCTGGTGCACCAGCACTTCAGGTATGAGGGGTTGGCAGGGTGGGTGGTCAATGCCAATGGTGTGGGGGGCCACTAGACACCAGGAAAAGATGACATTGTTACAGTGAAGAGCTCGGTGGGTGTGTGTGTGGGGGGGAGGGCACCACAGGACAACAGGGGATGTTGTATTTGTTTTGTCAATACACATTTTTATTATTTGACAAAGCAAAAGATGAAAAAGTAGGAATATTGCAATTTTTATGGAACAGGGGATCGGAGACTGGGGGATCACTGTCCACCAGGGTGTATGCTATTATTTACAGGGCAGGGGATCAGAGACAGATTGGGGGGGAGCCACTGGACATCATGGAATTACAGTAGTCACATGGGGCTGATGATCAGAGGGTGGGAGGGACAACTAGACACCAAGGCATTATGATACAGTATGGGACAGCGATCAAAGACTGGGGGAATCATTAGGTGTCAAGGAATTTTTTTAACACAATGGGGCTGACAGTTGTGGGGGACCCTGGGCCACCAAGGGGCAAGTGTGCTCCCCCACCCACCAACTGGTTGCTACCTGCAGTGGCTCCAGTGGCCACTCAGGTTGCCCGGAGTAAGTTGGGCTTTTGATTGGCAGTATTTATGCTGTGCAAAGTGACCTGTGCTAACCCCTTTGCACAGTGCAAATGTGCTGAATATCACCCTGCACCAGTATTCCTGTCCCTGCACCTTCCTTTGCCCACCAGCATGCATTATGTTTTGAGCATGCGCTAACCCTTTTAGTGCACATGACTACCCCTTTTGAATATTGTGCTACTGCACAAACCCAGGGCAAACAGGGAGCAAACGCTTTTCCCACTGTGCAAAGTTTTGAATATTGGGCCACAGAAATTAAAACTATGAATTGAACTGTGTTTTTTAAGTTTGTTCACGTTTACGGCTGCGGGGGTGGAGCTCCGGAGACATATTGCCATCATTTGGAAAGGGCACTGTGGAAGCATATCACAGGATAGTGCACCATAGTACTCAGGCACAATTCCAGATGATTGTGTTTGTGTGGCCCTTCCTCTCCATGGGCCGCATAAACACAGCCCCTTCATGGGGTACTACTTTGTTTCTGCAATTGTGAAAGTTACGGCCACTGTGCGCAAGATGGACGCTGATGCTAACTGCACGTGCGCAAGTATCACGCATGCGCATTCTTCTCATGGCAGCCATCTTGGATACAGCAGGCTCAGGTGCCACGGCGAGAGCTCCTCCACAGTCTTGCCACTCTATGCAGCTGTATCGGCTGTGACCAAAATTTGTTGTAAGGGGAGGATCATGAGAGGAAGGAATGTTTCATGACTTATTTATCTTTCAAAATGTAAGGGAGTTTTACTTTTTAGGGTCTTGTTGGAGGTTTTCATTAAATAAAGGTGGTAGCCATGTCTGTGATGGCAATCAGGGATGAATAAAGTGGGCCATTAATTCTGCACTTGATTTGCCCAAATTCTAAATCCCATTGCCTGAACTTGTTCCAACCTATGCATTTCTCTGGCATTAACATATTGCTCTCAGAACTTATTCAGCCAGTCAGAAAACAAGACATTTTCAATTCTAAGGTTTTGCCTGCAGTTCAGAGGAGCAGCTTGGAAATGTACATGCCCCCCACCTGCTGTACAAAACTACAGATGTCTAAGCATTCCATGGGAATTCAGAATTGTTTGGTTTTGCTGCCTGCCATATGGCAGGTTTGCCTGCTGCTGCCAGTCCATCTCATACCTCTGTCACTGTACATCTGGCTCTGTGCATCCACTCCTGTCTGCTTCCTTTGCTTTTTGGGTTCTTGGGGCTTTTGCTGCTTCTGGTGCTAATGCATCTTGGCTGGATGGGCTTCCTGGAGGGTTTCTGTTTGCATTTTGCTCTGGCCTCTGCTGATCTTCCCGGTTACCCCAAAGTCCTGGAGCCCTTCATATCCAGCTATTCCAGTGGTCTTTTGTCTCCCATTCTGCTGTCTCTCTCTGTGGACTTCCTAGTGGGGCCTCTAGCTGCTCAAGGACCACTTGCTCCTGCTCATCTCCCCTACTGTGTCTGGGACCCAAAGCCTGCCGTTTAGCCACATGCAACACTGGATTTCTGTCTCTGGTTTCACTCACTGCTTGCTTGCCCAGAATGACTTAACCCATTGCATAGCCTCTGCTGTTCAGTAGTTCAGCTCAGCTGCTTCCTCTCTGCCCATTTGCCTCCATCATGGGCTTGTTTGGCATGCGTCTGCCATACTTGTTATTCAGTTTCATTCATTCTCAGTCTCATGTTCAGGCAGTCCTCATTACATAGAAACATAGAATGTGACAGCAGATAAGGACTGCTTGACCCACCCAGTCTGCCCACCTTCCCTACCTGTTTCATATACCGCAGATCCTAAATGATCTACAGCTTACCCTCTCTTACCTATTGCTGGAGTTCCTTTCTGTCTGTCCCATACATTTTTGAATTCCCCTACCATTTTTCTCCCCACAACGTTTGCCAGGAGATGGATCCACCACCCTTGCCATGAAAAAATACCATGCCATCAGTCAGTCATTCAGCCTTGCCTTTGATTCATTCTACCTTTGTACTCAATGGCCATCAGGCTTTGTCATTTGCCTCCCGCTATACTTCTGTATTCAGACGCATGCCAGTCATGACCAAGGCCTCTGGTGTTTGGTTTTTACTGGAAAACCCAGTAAAATTCCAAAATCTGGACTGCCTGTACACTGGTAAAAACAAAGGATTTCATGGAATTTGACATTTTATACTGGATCAGTAAATCTAAAGCACATGTATTTTTTCCTGGAATTGCTTCCTTTACTATTTTCAAATGTGCTTCATTTAATGACGTGTGTTAGGACTTCTTTTATTCTGATTATTTAGACACATACTTAAAGAATGACAGTAGAATCCCGGTAAAATTTGGAAATTAGATCTACCATCACTGGTGCAATTCCTGGAATTTCAGGTCTTGAAAATGGAATTTCATTACGCTACTCACCGTAAATCAATGGCCTTGGCCATGATCATAGTATGGCTTCCAGGGCTCCCCTACCCTGGAAGACGATAGTCTCACTCTGTTCCCTTGAATACCACATGTTGAGGATGGGTCCTTCATCTCAGGCAGGGCCCTTCTCTTTCTGCCCTTTGGCTGAGAATGTCCTATGCTCCGCCGGGGGAAAATTTAGCAGTGCAGATCAAGTTGGTGGCACCACCTGATGTAGCATTTAAGAGTTAAGCTATTGGAGCATGGGGCCTCTAAGTCTCTGGGGGCTCCTTTAGCTGTTCATACCACTTTGGAAGCACCTTTGAAACTTATTCTCCCTACAGCAGCCTACAGTTCACCTGGCCTCCTCTGATTCTCCTTCCTCTCGTTCAATGCTGAAGATCCATCCAATTACTCAAGTGTGCTACTTCCCTACTTACCCCTCAAGGGCTCAACTCCTTGCCTTGCCCCTCAAGGGCTTGATTGCCTCTCTGGGCCTTTCCTTGGATGGAGGCCAGGTGATTGCATTTCTGTGGTTGTTGCTCGCTCCCATCCCGCACATGGGGGAAGGGCGGGCTGCTTAATTGGGAACCTCCTTAAGCTGTATATATCGGCTCACAGCATCCTCAAGACATTCTCATTAGAAGGACTGATTGAGCACCTTTCCTTTAATATGTTTCCCCTGAAGTGGTTTTCTAAATTGCAATAGCAGAGCCATCACTAATTCTAACCCTAGCTTGGAGGATCACTAATTCTAACTCTAGCCTGAAGGAAGACAACCAAAGCCCTGGATCCCTAGAAGTTTCATCTTAAAATCTCCATGCTGAAGGTCATAAATATCTAGGGGGTTTCTGCAGGTCTTGGAGTCAGTTGGTGGCTCTCCAGGTCCAAGTGTTAGTTTTGACTATGTTCCTCCTTCCCTTGGGAAGAACATGCTTGACTATCTTCCAGAGCGGTTTTGGACCTTCTTCCCTTAGTTGACCTTGGTCCAGAAACCTCAACCCTGTGACATCTTAAGGGGTTGAAACCCTTTCATCAGGTTTCTTATGTTCCTATGACACACCAACAGGGTGGTAATCCCCATAGCAGGGACAGTGGAAGCGTAAGCCAAAGTACAGTTGCACAAACGCCACATACTACTCAGTCTTTAGTCAATCTGAAACCTACTCATAAGAGCCCCAATGAAGCTATTAATTTTAAGGCTTTGCATGTAGTTTGGAGGGGCAGCAGTTGACACATGCCACATCCCCCTCTGTGCAGTACAAAACTGCACATGTCCAAGTGTCCCTTGGACACTCAGAATTTTTTGTTGCCACCTCTCTTCCTTCCTCCTCCTACGACATCTCTCTCCTTGGGGGTTGGGCCTTCTTCCCTAAGGTGCCTTTAGTCCTGAGACCTCATCCCTGTGACACTTTGAGGGGTTGTAACCCTTTCATCAGGGTTTCCATGTCCCTGTGACACCCAGACAGGGCTGTCATCCCCGGAACAGGTACAGAGAGAGCGTAAGCCACAGTACACGGCTGCACAAGCATCATATACTGCTCATTCTTCAATCAATCCTAAACCTACTCATAAGAGCATGATGACCTATGAACCCAGTTTACAAAATGCTTATAAAATGCATGGGGACTTTGCTGCTCCTTGATTGGCTAAGAGGGTCCAGAACCCTGTGCCTTGCAAGGTGATAACCTCTGGGTGGGGAACCCTTCTGTCAAGTAGAACGTAATACGCCTAGATATACATGCCTCCCAGAAATTTTTGAGAAACAATTTCTGGCAGCCATGTTGCTTAAAAAAAATACAAAACACCCCTTCTTTCCATAACTTCATATTCACATTTCAACACATTTTAGGAACGCCATACCGTCAACCCCCCACCTAAAAAAAAAAAATCTAACAACCCAAAATGAAGCATTTAAACACATCCATTTATATTTTTTCCTCTTTTTTCATACTTTTGCTTTCAAGGCCTCTAATCTTCCATCTCAGATTATCCTCACCCCCAAATGTGCTCTTTCTTGCTGTTAACCTACTTACCTGCCTACCCTCTGTTGGCCACTCAGCAATACTACTGTAATTAAAAACAAGCATTTGTCAATGTCGAATGTTGTCGCCATTGGCATTGGCTTTGGTGGTGCAGTGCAGAAACACATTTTTGGCAGGATGTGAAAAATGACAGCTGTACTGTTCATAAGGAGGTGTAAAAAAATGGCAGTGGTGAAAATGTGGCATGTAAGTATTGCAGATTTGGAAAGTTACAAGGGTGCATGAGAAATGTGCAACACACACTTGTAACACAGTCATTTTTTTGGAATTCCGGCACCAAATTTTCAACATAGGCATTTTAGCACCTCTGCTCATGTACAGTGTCACTGTCATTTCCTCAAACTGTCCTGAAATGTCATTTCGCACAGCGACTGCGCTATTCCGCGCCAGACATGCAAAAACACATTTCGGGCAGGATATGTAAAATGACAGCTGTACTGCTCATCAAGAGGTGTGGAAAAATGCCAGTGGTGAAAATCCAGACTGAAACTATTACAAATGTAACGTTATGGCGTAGCGTGCAAACTCCGCAACGCACGCTCGTAACAAGTCATTTTATGGAGTATCGTCGCCAAATTTTCAACATAGGCATTATAGGACCTCTACTTATGAACAGTGTTACTGTCATTTTTGTAATCTGCCCCAAACACTGATTTCCCACAGCGACCGCTGTATTGTGCTCCGGAAGTGCGGAAACACATTTCGGCCAGGATGTAGAAAATGATAGCTATACTGTTCACAAGGAGGTGTAGAAAAATGACAATGTTGAAAATCTGGCATGAAAATATTGCGAATTCGCAAAGTTATGAGCGTACATAGCAACTGCGCAATGCACGCTCATAAAACAGCCATTTTTTGGATTTGCTCCACCAAATTTGCAACATAGGCTTTTTGAGAGTCCACCTCATGAGTACTTCCACTGTTCTTGCATTAATCAGTCCTGAAAGGTGATTCCACGCAGTGTCAGCGAAATCACCTTTTGCGACCGATTAACGTCAAAACTGTGACAGAATTCATGAAGAGGGGTCCCAAAAACCCCATGTTGAAAATTTGGTGCCAAAATTCCCAAAAATGCCCGAGATATACATCAAAGTTGAAAAAACCCTATTTATTTCATTATACAGCTTACCGGCATTTCCTCAGTTCGTGGTTGGCTTTGAAGAGTGAAAATGTGTTCTTGGTCCACCGACGATCATCGTGCTGAGCTCCAGAGGTAAGTATGGGGTGAGAGGGGGTGTGGGGAGGCAGGGTGCACAGTGGGTGGGTGCGGGAGGTGGATAGGGAGACAACGAGGGACTGTTTTCTGCTTACAGGTACTAAAAAACACTCAGCGAGACGGTTTTCTTTTTACAAGTGGTTTCTTTTGGGGGTTACAGTAGCTGATGGGATTGGCACACGCTGCGCACAGAAGAAGGGGGGATTATGCTGACGGTGGTGGCTGCCGTTGGCACATTAAATAGGGAAGGGGGGACGGATGCTGACAGGGATTGGGCACCTCGCTCGGCAAACAATGAAAGTGGGGGGCACATTCTGCCAATGGGGAGGGGCTCCTGTCGGCACATACATATTTGGCAGGTAAGCCGACCGGGGATTGGACACGCTCAAGTCAGCAGTTTAGCGGCCACTGTGCCGCCATGTTTCCAGCTGGTGAGCATGTAGGAAGGGTCTGCTGCATGTGACGAACTTTGCTGGCATTGCAGCGGACCTTTCCTTAGATGTGCTAGCCTTGGTGGTGTGGCGCCGGTATGCAGGCTGATTGGGGAATGAGGGACGCACCTATTGGTGCATGCCCTGCATTCGCCCAACAGCGACCGGGCCTCCAAATCTGCACTACCCCAAGATGTTGGCTACATAAGTGCGCCAACATAAAAATATATTTCAGTACCTTTGCTGCAGTACAGTGTTCCCTCACTATAACAAACATTTTGGGGTTCAGCTGCTGCGTTTGGTATAGCAGTATGTTCTTTGTATTGCGGGACACTACAAAGAGAACTTGGTGTCGCGATAAGAGCTTTGTTAAGTACAGGGTGTGCGCTGTAGTAAATGGGAGTATACACTAATTCAGTGAAACAAGCTAATTCTTTATTTTATAATGAATGTTAAAATTAGCAAAGTATTGTATTGTACTCAAACTTGCACTGAAACTTTGTGCTGTGCTCTACTCACTGCTCTCTTGCTGCAGCTAGAAGAAGGAAGTCATCTAGTCAGTGGTCTGGATTGTGTCATCGACTGACAGCCAGTCATCAGTGATTTGATACATAGTACTGAGACTGCTCTGGTTTGGGTGCTCAATGATCTCCTGATTGCAAGAGATTAGAAGTGCCGTTCAATCTTGGTCCTTCTTGATCTCTTGTCAGCCATCGGCACCGTGGAACATGGGGGGCTGCTGGAGTGCCTGAGGGACATCTACGGTCTGTCAGATACAGTCCTCAGTTGGTTTAGATCTTTCCTCACTTGCAGAACTGAGAGAGTGGTGTCTGGGAATTATTCTTTGGCTTCATTCTGTCTGCCATGTGGGGATCCTCAGGGCTCTGTGCTGTCCCCTGTGTTGTTCGCGGAGTATTTGCTGCCATTGGGAGACATTGTGAAACAATATGGGCTGAGGTTTCACTGTTATGCAGATGACACCCAGCTCTACCTGTCTTTTTGTGCCTGACCAGGATAGTGTGGTCTCTGTCTTTAATAGCTGCCTCATAGAAATCCAGAACTGGATGTGGGCCAGCTGGTTGAGGTGGAACCCTGATAAGACTGATGTGTTGGTGGTGGATCCAGGTCACAGGATAGAGAGGGTGGGGGCAGAGTCTGCCTCTGGGCTTTGGCTTGGAGGTAGTCAGCTCATGCCCTATGTTCAGGTGCGGAATATGGGGGTGATTTTTGATGAGGGGCTGACACTGTGTTCACAGGTGTTGGCAGTAGTTAAGTCCTCTTTTTACCACCTGAGGAACATTGCCCGGATTAAGCATCTTGTTCCGCCTTGCCATCATTGATTCACGCCTTCGTGACCTCATACCCTGACTACTGCACCGCCCTCTACCTAGGGCTCCCAGGGGTTGACATCTGCTGCCTGCAGCCAGTGCAGAACGTGGCGGCCAGATTACTGACAGGGATTTCCTGGGTCAGTCACATCACCCTTGTGCTGTGCGAACTGCACTGGCTGCCTGTACAGTGTGGATCACCTTCAAGGTCGGTTTACTGACCTATAAGACCCTACATGGACAGGGTCTGGGCTACCTGCAAGAACTCCTGGTTCCTTACTGCCCCCTCCGTTCTCTCCACTCAACCGACGAGGGATTTTTATTGTTTTATTGTATAGCGCTTTGATAAGTTTGAATGGCGCTTCATAAATAAATATTATTATTATTATTATTTGTGTTGTGTCCTTTGATGCACTAGTGATGTTTAGCTCAGTGGCAATCAGGTTCGTCAGCTTCAGTGATGGCATGGTTTAACAGAGCACCACACGCAGGCCCCAAGTATTGCATTCCAATAGTGATCAACAGTAGCCTCAGAAACACTGGCCCATGCCTCACCCACTAGAGTAGCCACATTTTTTTAAGTTCAGCCTTTTCAGGAACTCAGCCACTTGTGTTCCCACTGATGTGGCCAGTTTGCTAAGTGACCGTTTGTGAGAATGTTTCTTGACTGTTGCAATTATGCTATCATCTAAGTCAGTATCCATGATGTGGTGTTTTTAGGTAGGAATAGAGCACAGATACAGCCATCTCTTGATTTCAGCTCAGATTTGGGGTGGGTTGGGGGGCAGGAAATTGATCAAGCAGAAGTGGAGCTATGTTTGGCAATTTTTCATGTTTCAGGTGGACTCTAACAGAACAGGCAAAACTTTCCAGTAACCAGTGTCTAAAGATTTTGATTATTATCCATGCATTTCGGCTATTATCATAGCCAACAGATAGGGAGGTCATTGACATATGATGGGAGCACTGTGGCTTTTTAAATTTATCAGTACACAATGGCTGAACTCTGAGAGACCCTATAGTATTGGTGCAAAGAGAGTGACATGATCCTTGCTTATGCTAAATCTCTTGGAGGCATTTTCTTGTCTCTTACTAGCTAGGGTGATGTCAGGGAGGCACATCCAGAGCAAGCTATTCTCATCTGTATTTTGCACTTATTCTGGAGGGTAACCTCCCTTGAGTAGGAACTCTTTTAGCCTTGGAATGAACACACCAGCAGCAGTGTCATCACAGGATCTCTGTTCTCCTGGATATACCATTATAGGGGTGACTCATTGATGTTGCTGGCATATGAGCGCCGGCATTAGAGCGCCTGTGAACTTATCAAGTGGGATTTTAGGGCACTGTATTTTACTGCTATGTGATGGTTTAGTCTGCTTGTAAAGTCAACTTACTGAGTGGGATGTTAGAGCACTGTGCTGCATCTTACAGGTCAGTGTGCTTGGAGCAGTTTTTCCACAGGTGGAGGTTGTTGTCTATGTGGAGGTTTCTTCAGGTTTTCACAGTGGACGGGTGGTGTGCATTACCATGCTCTGTTGTTTGTTGTGTGCTGCAGGTCTGTGTCATGGCAATCCTGAACATGGTGGCACAAGTGGTGTTTTGCCTTTGGGGTGGGGGTTGCTCACAGGAAAGTCAAAGCAGCCAAACACACTGCCTCATGTCCCTTTATTGCACTGGTTCCCAATGCATGTCGGCCTCAGAATTGGTTATTTAAATTGTCAGGGTATGGTGGGTGAAGCCCCCCTCAAAAAAAACCTACTGTTCTCCCCTACTCTTCCTTATCGCAAATCCCTTGTCACCCTACTTGGATTGAGGTGGAATGTATGGCCTTGATAGCTGCGGGTGACATGTTTCTGGCACCTTAATTTATGGTGACCAGACTCATGTTGCTGCAGCATGGATGAACCAGTCTCCTGTGATGCACACTCTACAGATGCTGTGATGACATTGGAATCACCACAGTGAGCCAGAGGATTTATTTTTTTATTTATTTCAGTAGTTTGGAAACTACCTTTGAGCAAGATGCTCTTTTGCAAAGGTTCCACATCATAAAACATGAACAGACTGAGTTACACAAGATAAACAACCAGCGACAACAGAAAAAAAACAGCCATAATGAGGTGGTTACAATAATCCCCCTGGATCAGGGGGTAGTTTCAATATTCTCCCAGGATCTCCCATGAGTTAGGGGTACAGCCTGGTATTGACAAAGAGCAGCCTGGTAATTAGGCATTGTCAAGGGGCAGCCTTGAAGATAGGCATTGTTAAACAAACTGTTTCTGGTTAATGGCGAGGGAGGACAGATAAGGGTTCAAGTGAGAGTCATGGAGGAGGAGGAGGGTATGGTAAGTCCACTGAGAATCGATGGGTGAGGCAGAACTGGGGGAATGTGGCCAAAGGAGGAGAGGAGCAGAAGGGAGGGGGAGGGGCAGGGAGAAAGGAGAATGGAATAACATCCTGGACTAGGTTGTCTGAGGGAGGGAGTAGGTATCCTATCAGAGGCCTGAAGTGAATCGGTGTAGGGCATTGAGTAGGATGCTGAGTTGGTCAAGTCACTTTCCTACAAGCACAGGTTCCCAGAGAGGCAAGGTGCTGTTTCAACTCGAGTTTAAAGGTGGGGAAGTTTGCAATGTTGTCTATTTCAGCAGGGATCTCACTCAGCCAAAGGGGGGACCTGTAAGTGAACGAGCGTTGGCCAAGAGTGGCTCTTCTGTGTGGGACACTGAGATGGCAAGTGGTTGCAGGAAAAGGGAGCAGAGCTTGGGCAACTTTCCCAAACCAGCAAAATGCTCTAAACACAGCAAACAGGTACACACGTCTTGCACCCATACCATCTGTAATGACGGAGGATGTCTCGGACCAAAGAAATGCCAAATGCAACAGGACAGCAAAACAACATCATAAATAAAACCTCAACAGGAAAAAAATCATAATCATAGGGGACTCCATGATTTGCGGTGTAGACCCCCCCCACCTGAGACAAAACAAACATTCAGATGTGCAGGTCAGATGTCTCCCAGGAGCATCCGCTTGGAGGGACACCGGACGAATAGTCAACATAGTTAAAATGGAAGACGAGAGCTCAAACATCCTGGTCCACCTAGGAACCAATGACCTTGTTAGCCGGTTGGTCGAGGAGGTTAAGGAGCACAGTGTGCAACTCGGTGAGAAATTGGTTTCATTTTCATCCAGCACTGCATTTTCTGAGGTTCTGCCTGTTTGGGAAAAGGGAAGAACAGGCAGAAAATCGGAGAGAAAGAGATAAGTGAGCTGAACGCATGGGTCAGGGACTGGTGCCACACAAAGGGGCACCACTTCGTCAGAAACTGGGGCAACTTCTGGGAAAGGGAGATCTTCCTATTCGATGGCCTCCACCTGACTAAAGAAGGAGTCAGAGCACTGGGCCAGAAATCTGAAGTCCACGTAGGACATTTAAACTAGTGGGAGGGGAGATGGCGGTAGCTCTCGAAAAAGCACACATAAAGCCTGCTGTCTCTCCCTCTCCAGCTAGCTCTAAATCTACACACTCCAGGATAGCAAAAGCAGATAGCTGGGAACATAAAACCCTTTCTGGCCCTGGCATTGACCATCACAATTGAAAGGGAGGAACCATAAATAGGGAAAAGTACAAAGGGACTAACAATAAGATCAAGGGAGGCATGACAAACAAAGTGACACAGCAAGAGTGGTCAGCATTATGCCTCAATGCATGCAGTCTGGCTAACAAGATGACTGACCTCACTGCCACAATAGCCGAAGCAGGACTAGACTAGGCGGCAGTGACTGAAACATGGTTCACAAATAATCATGGTTGGGAGGTGACTTTCCCGGGGTACGACTTGTTTTGGAGATATAGGTCTGGGAAAAAGGGAGGGGGAGTAGCTATTTATGTTAAGGATACCATCAATGCTACAGAATTGCAACAGGCACTAGGGGAAACAGAGGATCTATGGATCACAATAGGGGCCGGAAGCTAGAAACCCATTCGGGTAGGAATAATCTACAGACCTCTAAATCAGGAGGAAGCCACGGATAAGGAAATCCTGAATACCATCCTCCAGATGTCAGGCAAAGGGGACATGGTGCTGGTGGGGAATTTCAATCTGCTAGACATAGACTGGAATACCCACACAGCGGCATCACAGAAGAGCAGGGAATTCCTAGTCACATTACAGAAAGCAGGCCTAAGTCAACTAGTGACATCACGTACAAGGGGTAAAGTGGTTCTAGATCTGATATTCACAAATAGCGATAGGATTACGGGTGTCAAAGTAGGGAACGACCTGGGCAACAGTGATCATAACACGGTATGGTTCAGGGTAAAAAGGACTGTAGACTCCACACACTCCAAACTGAAGGTCCTTGACTTCAGGAGGGCAGACTTCACAAACATAAAGGTCTGCCTAAGAGACAACCTTAGTAACTAGACAGAAGGGAGTGCTGAGGAATATTGGACAAGGTTGAAGGATGCAAAAACCATGGTCACATCACAGTGTGCCGATCAGGTTAGTAAGAACAAAGGGAGGAAAAACCCACTATGGTTTTCCAAGGAGGTGGCAACCATGGTTAGAGAAAAGTGCTTAGCCTTCAGAAAGTACAAGGAGTTGGGGAATGAGGCGGACAAAACAGAACTCAAACAGAAACTAAAAGAGACAGGGAAAGTGATAAGAAATGCAAAGGCTCAAACAGAGGTTAGGATAACTCAGGAAGTAAAAAAGGATAACAAAACCTTCTACAGGTACATACGTGAAAAAAGGAAGACCAACGGGGGCATTGTTAGAATCACAAAAAAAGATGAACAAACCACAGAGCAAGATGCGAAGAAGGCAGAGGCACTCAATGAGTACTTCTGCTCAGTCTTCACACAGGAAGCAGACGGTAACGGACCAACAAAAGGCATAACGAAGTGTCTGATTGAAGGAATGGACACGGGTCCCTTCACAGAGGAAAAGGTTCTGGAGGAAATAGACAAGTTAAAGGTAGATAAAGCTATGGGGCCAGATGGAATACACCCAAGAATACTGAAAGAACTAGGGAGGGAACTGGCAGCTCCCTTAGCAGTGCTCTTCAACTAATTATTAAGGAGCAAGGAGGTGCCTGAGCTTTGGAAGAGTGCAACAGTAGTACCACTCCACAAGAGTGGAAGTAAGGAACAGCCAAATAACTACCATCCCATTAGTCTAATGTCAGTCATGGTAAAACTGATGGAATCCCTGCTGAAGGAAAGAATCATAGCTTTTTTGGAGCAAACTGATCAGCTTGACAAAAATCAACACGGTTTCACGTCAGGGAGGTCCTGCCAGACAAACATGGTTGATTTATTCGGTCACCAAAACAGTGGATCAGGGTGGGGCAGTGGATGTGGTTTACCTGGACTTCAGCAAAGCTTTTGACTCCGTTCTGCACGGAGACTAGTCAAAAACTGGAGAACATGGGAATTGGGCCCAAAGTTACAAACTGGGTCAGAAACTGGTTACATGGGAGAACTCAGAGAGTATTAGTAAATGGCACTTTGTGGAGCTGACGGTGACTAGCAGGGTCCCACAGGGCTCAGTTCTGGGGCTGATCCTCTTCACCATATTCATCAGCGACATTGCGGATGAACTGGAGGGAAAGGTATGCCTGTTTGCAGAGCACACCAAAATCGACAACAGGGTAGACACGGCAGAGGGACAGCAAAGCATGGAAGCTGATCTCCGAAAACTGGAGAAGTGGTCCAAGACCTCGCAATTGAAATTCAGTGCCAAAAAATGCAAAGTCATGCACCTGGGAAAGCTTAACCCAGGCAAACTGTACTCAATGGGAGGAGAGCAGCTGGTGGCTACTAGCCAGGAGCAAGACCTAGTGGTGATCATATCAGATGACCTCAGGGTCAGTAGATAATGTGAAAAGGCAGCACTAAAGGCTAGTGGTATCCTGGGATGCATAGGGAGCAGTGGTGCAAGTGGTAGACAAGAAGTACAGGAACTCAGGCATTGGCAAATATGAAATACAGAATGAAGTTCCTCAATCTGAAGGATAACTGTATAAATACTATGGGATTCAATTAGGGATACTGAAGTATTTCTAGGAAGACATCATTGTTGTACAAATCAGATTTTGTGATGGAGTCCCTGATTTTAGATCACAGGCCCAGAAACTGTCATTATTTTACTTGTTTAAGAATTTCAGTTCCAGAATCAGTGGGAAGAAGTACAGTAACTCTGTTCCTACTGCACAAAAGGTAGAGGAACCGAGTTCCTGTGCGTTCCAGTTCACTTTCATCACTGATAGGGAGGGGCATCACGAGCAGAAGGCATGAAGTAATCATGCCCTTATATCGGTCCCTGGTCAGGCCTCACCTGGAGTACTGTGTCCAATTCTGGAGGCCACACCTCAGGAAGGACATAGATAGGCTGGAGATGTTACAGAGAAGAGCAACAAAGATGGTGCAGGGCTTGCATCAGAAACCGTATTTTTTAAAAATGTATTTTATATAAGTTTAGGAATTACAACCCTTTGAATCAGGGACTCATTTGCAAAGGCTCCGCATCATACATTGAATGAGGACAATACAGAGTTATATAAGGTACAGAGACTAAAAACAGAGACAAAAATGGGATAATACATAACCAGAAACTACACCACAGGTGCATAAATTATGAGTCATATAATAAGAATCAGAGTTAAAAAATTGCAATGGATACTTAGCCCAAGTAGGGGAGTTATGTGCAATCACAGAAACAGTTGGATATAATATGGATACACAGCACAGGTTTAAAAGGCCCCAACCTAGGAATGGAGAGGGCAGTGTCGAGGAGGGAGTTCATCCATAGTGGTGCCCTGTAGCAAAAGGACCTTTGGCAGGTGGTGGTCCTGGCAAAAGGGATGCAAAAGGTAGTTGAGTTAGAATATCTTGTGGCCCGCATCGGCGAGCATATTTTTAGGAGTGAGAGACAGCCCGGAGGGGCTAATCCTAGTTGTATTTTTTGGACAATAAGCAGGTCTGATAAAGTAGGCACCCCTGAAAGTTTAGCCACGATGACCGTTGGTAGAGTTTGCAGGTATTTGTGAGGTGATCACAGCCAGTGGCTAGCTGGCAGGCTTTGTAAAGTGAGTGCTTAATGCTGGACAGGGCAGTGTCGGAGGCAGCGCCATACATGACTATGCCATAGACTACCAGGGAAAGAATGGAGCTAGAGATGGCTAAACGGAAGGTGTCAGGAGGGAGATAGGGCCTATATTTATACATGAGTCCAATTCTAATGTTTATAGCAGAGCAAGTTGATGCTATACGCTCCCGGAAAGTAAAGGCCGAGTCCAGGGTGACCCCTAGATATTTGAAACTGGTAACTGCTTCCAGCATGGCACCCTGGGAATTTAGTATAGATAGTTTGGTCGTGTTGTGCTTGTGCTGAGGGTGGGTGAATAACATGACCTTTGTTTTTTTTTGCAGTTGAGGACAAGTTTATGGGAGATTAACCATGATTCTATTTCAGTGAAGGAGCCCTGCAAGGTTTGTTGGTGCTGAGTAGGGTCAGGGTGCCGGCTAAAGATCACAGCATCATACTAAGGTTCGTACTACGGTTCATACTAAGGTTCATACTAAGGTAAGTGCAAGAGCGAGAAGGCGGAGGCCCATAATGCTCTTATGCTAATCCATTATATAATAGGAAAGATCATATCAACTGTCTATCAAACCATCTAAACTATTTTTAAAGATGCTTTAAGTTTCACTGATAACAACTTGAAGTGGCAATCTGTTCCATGGACCAACAACTCTAAGAGTGAAAAAATATTTTTGACTAGACCACAAGAATGGTTTTCTGACTAGTTGCAAAGGATGCCCCCTAGTATTAGTCATCTGCATAAAGGAGCAGGTGTTCAGTGGAGGCCAAAGGGAGGGAGTTTAGGTATAGGGAGAAGAGGAGCGGGCCAAGGATGGATCCTTAAGGGACACCAGATTGGACTGGAAGGCTAGCAGAAAGGGTGCTATTTATTTTAACTTGCTGGGTACGGCCATGGAGATAGTTGGAGAATCAGTCAGCAGTCTTTTGGGAAACACCAACAGAGAGGAGGGAGTTGTTCAGCATATTGTGATTAACAGTATCAAAAGCCTTGGAAAGGTCAATGTAGACAGATCCAGTCAGGACTCCCTGGTCAAGGGCTTCATGGATGAAGGAGGTAAACTCAAGCAGGGCAGTAGTTGTGTTGTGCCCTTTCCTGAACCCATGCTGCTGCTGGCACAGTAGATGGTGAGACTCCAAGTAGTCAGTAAGTTGATCTGCAACTATTTTTTCCAGGGTTTTTCAGAGGGGAGGGAATATAGAGATGGGTCTAAAATTACTACAGGAGGTACGGTCACCATTTTTATGAACTGGAGTGATGACCACCCTTTTCCATAGGGTAGGGAACTGCCCCCAGGTAAAGGGACATGTTTAGTATTTTTGTTAGTGGTGTTAGGACTGCATCAGGGGTTAAGGAAAGCAGTTTTGCATCAAGAGAGTCACCACTCTGCCTTGTCTTACCAAGGAACTTGGCAAGATATGGACACGCAACACTAGGGGAGATCATTTTGAAGTAGAAGGGAGGGGCACTGGGGGGTGGCAGAAACTGTCCAGTGCACGTAGTAAAGAAGTTGGGAGGGAGGATAGAGCTAAGGTCAGAGAAAGATACGTTGAAGGCATTAGCTATCTTACTAGGGTCTTGGGTGGAAACACCGTCGATGACAATCATAGAGGGGGGAGGGGAGGGAGACTTGCTGCATAGTTCCTTCTTGTTAGCCCAGAACCTCCTCCCATCTCCCCAGGTGGCAGGAAGGCGAGGCAAGACTGGATGACCTCAAATTATACTCCCTAGAACAACACAGGAATCGTGGGGACATGATAGAAACATTCATATACCTTAAAGGTAACAACAGGGTGCACGTGCAGAACTTCTTTCAGGTAAAGGACTACAGCAGAACTAGAGAGCACAACCTTTGACTTAAGGGAGGAAAGTTCAAAAGCAATATGAGAAAATTCTTCTTCACAGAGTGCATTGTGGAACCATGGAATAGCCTGCCGGAGGAGGGTGGGAGCCAAGACAGTGGGGGAATTCAAGTGGGCATGGGACAGACAGTGCGGGATACACAAGCAGGCAGTTAAGTAGGGAGGTAGGAAGCCAAGGGTAGACTTGATGGATCGTATGGTCCCCATCTGCCGATAAGTTTTATGTTTCTATGGCATCTGGTCCTGCCCCTAGTAGAGTAGTTGCAATGGGCAGCTTGCAGAGTATGTTCAATGCAGGGTGGTGTTTGGCCTAGCAGAACTTTTTTTCCTAGGAGGCAGATCTGATACTTTATCCTATTATTCAGGTTAAGCCATTTGGTTTGTTCGTAGAGAGTGCAGGAGTGCGTTAGGTTATCAGCCCCCAGTGTTAGTCTGTAAGTCTTATTGAGAGCTGTGCCCATCCGCTTGAGCGTAGTGTCTGAGGCTGCCCCATAAACAACCAGCCCATAATCAATTATAGACAGAATGGAGCTGGTGACCGAGAGGCGGAGGGCATAGGATGTTAGATAATGCCTGTGTCTGTATTGGACCCCTAATTTAGTATTTACCGCTTTTACCACCAGATCTATATGTGGCACAAAGGAGAGGGTATCATCACTCAGAACCCCGAGGTACTTGAAGGTGTGCACTTGTTCAAGGGGCACTGCCTTATTATTGGTGATAGATACCGATGGGTGTTTTTTCTTATGCTAATGACTTGAAATAAGTATAGTCTTGTTTTTTTTGTAGTTGAGCAGTAGTTTTTGGGATCTGAACCAGTCCTCCAGTTGGTGGAAGGTGGTCTGGAGTTCACTTTGTAGAGGGTTGATTTGGGAGTTACAACTGAGGATGACAGCGTCGTCTGCATACAATATTATTTTGCTCTTACAGGCCTCGGGCAGGGCATTCAAAAATAAACTGAAAAGGAGAGGTCCTAGGATGGGCCCTTGGGGAACACGGAGTTTGATTTTTCTAGTGCTGGAGATGTCCATTCCTATTTTGACACTGTGTCCTGAAAGACTGGTAGCCCTGAAGCCACTTGACAGGGCCTATGGACAACCCCATGGATAGCAATTTCTCTATCAGGATGGATTTAAATTTTGTTTCCAGGCCATGGATCTTCTTTGCGTATTGTTCACTTTTTTCCATAATGATGCACCCTGACACAGGCATGCTGTTCACCTATTTCTGAGACAACCAGAGCTGTGTTGCCTGGTCTATCTCAGCCTCATCTGGCCTTTTGTTTTTTTTTTGGTTTTTGTGAAAGATCACTTGGCTCAGAGCATTCATCTGTGAATTCCATTAATACACCTGCTTTTTAAAGTTGCATATAGTCAGTACTGAAAAAACAGTCTCCAAACAAAGTTTTGCAAGGCTCTCTCCTCCCTTCAGCTGGTTCAGGATGGCAAGCTTTGTCTCAAGAGTATATCCGGATCTCTTCATTTTGACAGCCATGGACACAGTGAGTAAGCATACCTGAAAACTGAAGGGGTCTGTATTTAACATTTCTTGTATCTAATTAAGATTACAGGTAAGCCCTCTCAATCTGGGGTTTACCTTGCTGCCCCCTCCAGCACCAGATACTCCATCTTCACCCCCTCGTTTCCAGAGGACTGCCAAGGTGAGGATTGGCAGGATCAGCAACTGTAAGGGAGGAGATCTGGTGGGATTCAAACCTGGGCTCTACAGGAGGAACCTTGTGGCTGGAGCTGCACAGCCCCCCCTGTCGTCTGGCACCTTCAGTCTCTCCAGGGACCAAGGCAGGGACAGGGAGAAGAGCCACACTGTTGTTTCTTCTCCAAACCCAAGAAAGGCATCCAGCTGGGGAACAGAGCAAGAGGAGCATGGGGGCCATTGGTGAGCTGCCATACATGTGCAGATGTTCATTATCAGAGGTGTCGCTCCATGTCAATGGATGGGCTGGGCACCTGCCTCTTGGACCTGTCCTGGCTCCAGGGTAGGCAGCAGAGCTGGACACCATTCTTCAGTACAGCACTGGATACCTTCTAAAGAGTTTTCTTGGCCCCAGGACAGGTAGTGGGGCTGAGAAGGAAGCAAGGACAGTGTATCCGGTCAGTCTGTTCTAGCAACCTGTACCAGACGTATCGATTAAAGCATTGAAACTGTGAGTAAACTCCAGGGTTTGACCTTGCAACTGGGGAAAATGTTTATTGTATCAGGAACTGAGGGAGAAGTCCTGGGCAGGACTGTGCAAGTGTGAGAGGCCCAGGCAGAAGCCAATCAGCCACAGTGGATTACAGATAGGGGCCCCTTTGGAAACTTGTTTCCAATCATTTTAAATAATTGCCATTTGTGTTTTGCAACAGCTGTGTTTACAATCTTGCTACCTTTTAAAAAAATTATGTTTATTAGTTATCCATACTACATACAGAAATAACTCTGACATAGCACTTAATGATAATCATATTCATTGAGGTCGCCACTCCTCTTAATATACTCATATAAAATAAAGTGTGCCAAGTCTATAAGATACATCATATGGGGGTACCACCAAGTAGAAAATCTGTAGTAAAGTACATTGAATGCAGTTTGTAAGAGTCCAAGAGCTGCATGCAATATAATCGAAAACTGAAAACACAGTTAATCAGCACTGTTTCTAATTCCTACTAAGGGAATGGAGGTTTAACATGCATTTTTCTAGCTCTGTGCCCAAAGGGCAAAATAGAAAGAAAAGCAATAATTAAGGCTCTTTGTAACTACTACTGTGTTGTTTAAATCAATGAGTAAAGCAGCAATTACAACAATTCAGAGCAAGTGAGGACTTTAAGTAAGAGTAACTATAACATGGAGCTGCCTCTCAGACCTTGTGTCTTGTAGCAAACATCCAGATAAGTCTACAGGTTTACTCATTAGTAAGCTGCCAAAAATTAGGTGACGGAGGTTAGATCAGGCATCTAAAACTTTGAAAGAACTGTTCCCGGTACCAACTTTAACTTGGGAAAACAAGCAAATAGCGCCAACCATATTAAGATTGTCATTTATTCAGGAGACCAGTGCCAACTTGACCCCATAGCCCAGTAAGCCCTTCAAGTGCCACAGGCTTCTTCTGTTTCAGAATCGGAGGCTTCAGTTCTCTGCGAGCCTATTGGAGCATTTCTCTGAGCCCATTTCAGTGCCTCTGCAGGATCGAAAAAATAGAAATCTAGGCTTGATGGGCGATGCGGAGGTGGGCCGGGAAGAGCATGGCATGTGGAATATCCGTATTGTGGAGGATCGCTCGAACCCCATCAGACTTCCTTTTCTTCATTCTTGTGGCATAACTTAAATTAGGGTACAAGTGAACCTGCTGACCATCACATAACAACATCTTCTGTCTGGCCAGTCCTATCATAAAGTCCTTGGAGTTTACTCTGTCGAGTACCATTACAACCACATAGGGTGAGTCTGGTGTCGGGTCTTCCTCAAATTGTGACTCTATAGGCCTTCCAGATGTAGAATTATCATGCTGTAAGGGGGTCTCCAAGCTGCTGTTGCAGCCAATCCTTCAAAAACAGTACCAATTTGATTGCTTTTGGAGTGTACTGGTAAGCAAACTATCCTTATATGGGACGATCTGGCTTGATTTTCCAAGGATTCAAGTTGATTCTTTAGGAGGGAGTTTTCTTTACTAAAGTGGCTGTTGCTCCCAATTCTACTTCTGAATGCTTTTTACTATCGATTGCTTCTGATTTTAATGTCACTACATCTGGTTCTAAAGTACTGACTCTTTTTATCAGAGAGTCAAATTTTTCGTCTAGCTCAGAAACTGCTTGTATGAGCCTTGTGAGTTTCAGCTCAAGGTTTTGTAGGGTCTCCTCATTCTTTGCTGGCAGAGCATTCGAACCTTGATTGAAAGTGGTCCTCGTGGTCAGTGGGTCTGAGACTGGCTTGCAGCTATCTCCCTGAGTTTGCTGCTTGTCTTTACAGGGGTTCCCCATGTTGGAGCTGGGGTGTTCTTACACCGATTGCTGTCTTTAAAGCTTTGTAGTTATCAAAACTTAGGTTTGTAGCTGCTTTTTGTTATCTGATTTGCAGAGCCTTATAGTCAAGCCGCCATATTGCTCGGGCTCCACAGTGCCCCCCCATCTTGCTACCTTTTAAATCATGCCACTGAGCTCCACCCTGTTAGCAGCAACAATGTTCCCAGTGTGTTACCCACTGCAACATAAAACAGAGCTCTTAACCATGGCCTTTGGGAAGGGGGGAATTAAGCCAGGTGGACCTGCACTGGGGATTGAGGACTGCCAGGAGGGATGTGGGCAAACACAGAAACATAAAAATATAGAATTTGATAGCAGATAAGGCCCGCTAGGCCCACCTAGTCTGCCCATTTTCCTATCTAATGGATAAGCTGCAGATCCTAGTTAACCAACAGCCTACTTCCTCCTACCCCTCCACTAGAATTGCCTTATGTCTGTCCCATGCATTCTTGAATTCCCCCACTGTTTTTGACTCCATGACCGCCTCAGGAAAGCTGTTCCATGCATCCACTACCCCCTCCATGAAAAAATACTTCCTCACATTGCCCCTTAGCCGTCCCCTCTCTATCTTCAAATTGTGCCCCCTTGTTCTTGCACATCTCTTTTTCTGAAAGATGCTACTCTCTTGGACTTTGTTGATTCCCTTGAGGTACTTGAAAGTTTTTATCATGTCCCCCCTCTCCCTCCTTTCCTCGACGGCATACATATTAAGCTCCTTTAGTCTCTCTTTGTATGTCTTCTGGTGCAGACCCTGCACCATTTTGGTTGTCCTCCTCTGGACAGCCTCCACTCTGTCTATGTCTGTGCGAAGATGGGGTCTCCAGACCTGCATGCAGTACTCCAGATGGGATCTCACCAGCTGTCTGTACAGAGGGGGTAACAACTTCCTGTTTTCTACTGGTGGTGCCTTTCCCTCTACATCCCAGTATCCCACCAGCCCTCCTTACTGCCTTCTCACATTGCTTGCCCACCTTTAGGTCATCTGATATTACTACCCCTAGGTCCCTTTCCATTTTTGTTGTCAGTATCTCATCCCCCATTGTGTACTCTTCCCCTCGGTTTTTGTTTCCCAGGTGCATTACTTTGCACTACTTTGAGTTGAATCTAAGCTGCCATACATTTGACCATTCCTCCAACTTTACCAAGCCCCTTCTCATCCTTTCCTCCCCACCTTGTGTATTGACCCTGTTGCAGGTCTTTGTGTCGTCTGAAAAGAGACATACTTTTCCTTCCAGTCCCTCTGCAATGACACTTATAAAGACATTAAAAAGGACTGTACCCAGTACTGAACCATGCAATACCCCACTAGGAACCCCCCTTACTTCACTGTGGACTCCGTTTACTAATACCCTCTGCATCCTGTTGTCTAACCAATGTTTTACCCAGGCTACCACCCTGGGACCCACTCCTAGGCTGGCTTATTTATTAATCTTTTGTGCGGGACTTTGTCAAACGCCTTGCTAAAGTCTATGTAGGCCATGTCCACAACCCCTCCCTGGTCTACTACTTTGGTCACCCAGTTAAAGAAATTGATTAGATTCGTCTGACATGACCTTCCCGCTGTGAATCCATGCTGCCTTGGGTCCTGTGCCCCACTGGCCTCTAGGTACTCAACAATTCTTTCCTTCAGAAGTGATTACATCATTTTCCCTACCACTGAGGTCAAACTGACAGGTCTATAGTTTTCTGCCTCTGTCTTGCTCCCACTTTTGTGAAGGGCCTTCTTCCAGTCCTCAGGTACCACACCATCCTCCCATGATTTGTTAAAAAGGGTAGTCAATGGTGGGTGTTACTAGTTCTCCCCCCTAGTTCTTTTAGAATTCTGGGGTGAATCTCATCAGGCCCCATTGCTTTGTCCACCTTCAATTTTAGGAGTTCTTTCAATACCCTTTCTTCTGTGAAAGGACTGATATCGACCTCCCCCCCATCCAGAGTGCTTCTATTGACTGGATGAGGTACCCCTCTTTTTGAGAATACCGAGCAGAAGTATTCTTTCAGTATCCCTGATTTTCACTGTCCTCTCTGCCCACCCACCCTCCCTCCTCTTAATTTAGTCTCAGTATCCCTCCTTTGTCTTTCTCGCTCCTAATGTACCTATAACAGGTTTATCCCCTTCTTAACCAAGTTGGCTATCTTTTCCTTGGTTTGGGCCTTTGCTATTCTGACTGCCTTCCCCACCTCCTTCTGCTTTAACTGGTACAGTTCTCTGTCCTGCTCCTTCTGCGTTTCCTTATACTTCCTGAATGCTATCTTTTTCTCCCTAACCTTCCCCACCACCTCTTTTAAGAACCATAGTGTTTTTTTCTTTCATTTTGATTTGTTTATTTGCTTCACACAAAAGCTTGTTGCCTCTGTGATGGCAGTTTTGATGTTTCCCCCTTGTTGCTTCAACCCTCCTTATTACCTATTTGCTAGTGCTTTTCTGAGGCACTCTCCCATTTTGACAAAATCAGCCCTCCTGAAGTCCAGTATTCTGTGGAGCAAAGTGTTGTTTTTTTTTTTTTTACTGCCTGCATGCAGTAATAGTATTATGAATGCTTAGAGTATAGAGTTACTGCCACCCAATTGCTTCCATTTACCCATGATGCCCCTTGTTCTTTCCTTACCCTCCATTTTTAAATAACTTATTTGTTTGAATTGAATTTCATGGTTTGGCAATTGTCATTGCTTACTGTACCACTTGTTTTAGGGGTGGGACTGTGTGGGCAGTTTATACTCTGTTTCCTGGGGGGTGGTAATAATCTTGTGTGTCAGCATCCAGGAACTCAATGTGGCCACCCCAGGTGGAGGCACCATTCTACTTTAGGCCAGTGTACCCAGTGTAGTGCATCCTCCGTGCTGTGGAGAGAGAGGTGAACCCCAAGGTCCCCAGATGGTCCCACTGCATACTGTACAATACTAATTAGTAAAGATTGAGAGACAGACCAGACAGGCTACTGTAAATAGGGAACAGGAGGACCTTATGACTATCAAATTGAAATTAACAAGCGAACAAAGCGGTCAAGTATATCAGCTGTTTATCATCAATTTTGATCCCACAGTTGAGAGCCAAGAACTGTATTCCTTATATGTGGAAATTCACAATACTAGGGTTTGCTACAATGAAGGACCACTATATTCACTGTGGCACCTGTCCTGGTTGATCCTTAGTTCTCTCACAAGCACAGTATCACACAGCATTGGTGCATGGAGCATCACCATTTCCTTCAGTAAATGGCCACATTGTGCTCTCCTTTCCTCAACAAAATCATTCCTCTCTCTCATGTTCTCCCTCGCTCAACTGAATGGCCACAATATCTTTCCCTCTAACCCTATAAAACAAGTAAATGCAGCTCTCCATATAAAACTAAGCAACTGTTAATAAAGCCATACCAATGCTTTGTATAAATCATTCTTAAGAAAGATGTAATAAGGCTCTCTAAAGCCACAACAAGGCTTTAGACAATTTATTGGTATCAATAACACTAAAGAAAGCCATAGTAAGGCATTTAAAGACAGCAGTGCTACATGGCACACAGTGGAAAAACAGGGCTGCACAGCTGAGCTGGAACAGGAACTTTTTTTTTTTCATTTGTACTGTAAAATGTATTTTTTTTCTTTTCTTCCTAGTGTTTTCTATTTTTATATGCTAATTTTTCAATAAGGAACTATTTTATAGGTGAGTAAAACATACTGGTGGTGGTGGTTGTCATTGGTTAATGCAGACTCCATGGCAGCAGGCACTCTCCACAAGTGCCTTGTGCCTTACAGTACCCCTGAGTCATGAATTAACCTGTGACAGCCACCACCCTGTCATGTCTTATTGCTTACATGACACATGTGAAAAAACTATTTATCAATAGTTTTTGACATTTCATGAACTATTCATTATCATATGGATTGGGGGTAAGTAGGAAGAAACACAGGAACTGTCCAAATGTCCTTTCATATGTTACTTCTGCGTAATGAAAGTTATGGCTATCAGGCATTATGTCGTACTGACTGCTTGACCCTTATTAGTCAATGGAACTAAAACCTCCCGTAGTGTCAAATTGTTTTATGCATTGCTCAAATGAATACCAGTTTGTCTATTATCTAGAAAATAAAATACTCTTATCAGCATCCTTATCATTACTATAATTAACGGTCTCCGTTTTTTGCCATAGACAAAACCGTGTGTTAAATACCGTAACACCTGAGTAGGTGTTACGGCATTCACGCGCTCCCTTTCCATACCAACGTGCTCGAGACAAGTAAATAAACAGAGCGCAAGCTTCCAACTGTCCCTGTTTCCACAAACAGTACTGACGAGAAAAACACTTACTTCTCTGCATTACCTCCATCCCAAACACACTCTTGTGCTTCTAGGCTCACTGGTAAACTGAAGTAATGCAGAGAAGTAAGTGTTTTCTCGTCAATACATTCTTGGCTGGAGACAGAATGAAACTTCGCCTCTGTTCATTCAAAAATGAAACCCTTCAATTACATAAAAATAAAATATGGGGAGAAGTGTGTCAGATTCGAATTTAACACACACCTCGTTGTTGGATGGCACATAGGTTCGCCTCGGGGGTTTATATTGCCATCAACAGCAGTGATGAAATCAAATTTACACTTCTCATACTATCCTATATGTAACTTGGCAGCCAGAAAATCACCTCATTCCCACAGTTTGACACTATTTGTCTTGTTTTGTGGCACACTCCACTGTATAACAAACCAACATATTGTCAGAGTGGTCCAGACTGCCACAGATGGTAGGTATGCATGAACTATGTCTACTACCCATGGGAAAAAAGGGCACCATTTCAAAACCGCCCCTGTCTGCAAAAAGGTGAATTCTGCTGGAAATTTCAATGAGCTCTCTTTAAAAATTCATCTGTGCTTTCCACCATACTGTACTGTGGTTAATGTCTGATGATATGTAATTGCAAAATAAAAGAAACATGATGTCCCCTTCCCACCAAAACAAACTAGACATATATCAATTCATCAGAGAAACATCACAAAGAATTAACACATCTGTACAGTTTTTAATAGAATTAAAATATATAAAACAGCTGGGCAGACATGCATTTTTTTTTCGAATCCAGTTGGCCCTTTACCAAGATGTGCAGAGTGCTGCTCCTTTATGTGTTCCTAGTAGCTATGGTGTACAGCTCTTTTGAAAAGTGGTACTTTGTCAGGCATAAGGTAATTTAAAAATAGTCCTTTATTAAAGTCCAGCCATTCATCGATTGATCGGTATAACATAGTTGACAGGGAAGAGACCAACTTGTCCACGGAATCTCCCTTTCCACCATGATGGGTCAGAGCTGTCTAACACCTCGATAATGTCATTACACTTGAAGCCCAACTCATCATCTTCTTCAGGAATAAAGTCATACATTGCCTGCACCTTCATCACTTTCTAAAATCAGAGAGAAAAAAATGTGAGAGACTGCAGACCCTTAAGGTAAATCAACCATTCCTCCTATACTAAAGGCAGGCTAGGATGTAAGTTATTTGATTTAATTCAGAACATATTTGTCCAGAATATCCCGATGAAAATTTGGCATATTGTTTCCAGGGGATCCTTTTACCCATTTCCACAGCTGGATGAACTATAGCACTGTGTGGTTAAATGATTTGCATGAGCTCCCGCAATGAGTCATTTTTAGTGGTTTTTAAACCTGTGAGCTCTTTGTTTTTAAAGCCAGCGTTCTTAATCTGTGTTACTTACCAGTCCCAGTTTTCAACAGTTTTTCCATAGATATAGAATTTGAGAATCTGTTTTGAAACTAGAGACAGTCTAGTGGCAAGGCATGGGAGTTATCTGGTAATCCTAAGATACAGTCTTGAGAAAAAAAATGCTGCTTACCACTGCTCTAATGTGTTTCCAGTTCTTTTTTTATTTTGTTATAAGGTCAAAAATTACTTCAGCATTTCACTGTGCATACCCCACAGCTTCATTAGGAAAAAAAAATTTAGATCTGTAGTAACATATATGTAATAAAGCTTATTTTAGTATTCTAATTTTGTATAACAAAAAATAATATATTCTAAAAATTTGTAGAATTGATATACATGAATAATAGAGATGCAACAAAGTTAACTTCATTGGCAAAGTTGTGAAACTTTAACTTTGCACAGCTTTGCAAAGTTCCTATTGGTATCATCAACTTCGACTTGTGAAGTGGCACTTTTGTCCATGAAGCAGAAAATTCACAAGTGAAGTTTGGTCACTTTGCAGAAACAAATGCCACTTCACCCCGTAAAAAACATTGCAAAGTCAGCACTTCAAACTTCGAAAAGTTGGCCATCTTTGCAAAGTTCTGTTGAAGCAAGGTTTTCTCAACTTCGCACATCTCTGATGAGTAAACATTTGCCTTATGTGAATTCAAATCCATTTTCTTATTTTGTTTTCTTAGTTACTATGTAATCACTTTTAACTGAACACAGTAAAAATATAAACGTATTTGAACTCCTGTTCTTCATCTGTTTTCACTATAAAGAATGTTGTTAATTGAATAACTAAATAATACCTCTAATCACAAGAATCACTTTATGTATGCTTCCTTTTCTTTTTACAATTCATTTTTCTTATTTCTTTGTTCATGTCTTAAAATAATCTAATGTAAAATAATCCATCAATTACTTATTAAACCTTTCTATTATGTGATAATATTTTACTGGTTATACCATATAGGTGAGGAGGTCTTTCCTCTTGAGGTTACTCGTTTTTCCTTTCTTTTAAGCTTCCCTAAAAATAAACGTACATATATGTCTTTCCTCTGTCAGTATCAAATGTGATTTTTTTGTCCTTCAAAATCCTCATACACTGAGCTCTCACCTTATCTTGGCATCTGTATTCAATGGCAGTCAGCACTAAATGAGTGCATTCTCCTTCTTTTTTAACCACTCATGCTGAATTGAGCATGCTAGGGGAAGATGTGACGTGTGGCTACATGATGATGTCATGACGCTGAGGCATCGTTAGCACCCAGAAACCAGGTGAATTCCATTACCTGCCTGACCTGTCAAAAGAGACAGCAACCACTATAAAAAGCGGTTGTCATTACAGTAAAATCTTTGCATGTTTAACACTTTTTCTCCAATGTTCTGTTTCTTGAAACAAGACTGAAATCAAAGCAACAGCATAACGAAAATGGACTAACATTTGAACCCACTTTTTTTCTTCCTAACTGATACTAGTTGTCTTCCAGGTTATTTTGGCAGTAACATTTTCCATTTCCATTATAATTTAAGAATTTTACAAAACTTTTAAAATAATTATTTCTCAAGAAATAAAGCTGGCCACCTCATTTTTGCACAGAAATAATATTGAGGATCTGAGGAGGATAAGAAGCTAGACAAAAACGAAAAAGTACAGTACACAGCATAGGAAGCCTCCAGAAAACCCAAATCAACATTTCTGCTAATATTTTTCATAACTATAGCAGAAAATTAGCATTTTTGAATAACTTTTTATTGCACTGCTGCTTTAACATCATGTTTCTACTCTGCCTAGCTATATACATTTGAAAGTATATCTTGTGTTCAGATGACTGTATGACTGCCTTTAACTTCCTTTCATTTCATGTCTTCCCTAGCATGCCTGATTTGGCATAAGTGTTTAAAAAGAAGGAGAAGGCAATCATTTAGTACTGACCACCATTGAACACAGACACCAAAAGTAAGGTAAGAGTGCAGTTTATGAGGATTTTAAAGGAAAAAGAAATCACATTTGATACTGACAGAGAATATATATATATATATATATATATATCGCAATTATTTTTCAGGGAAGCTTAGAAGAAATGAAAAATGAGCAACCTTAAGAGGAAAGACCTCCTCACCCATAAGGTACTATATAACCAATAAAAGATTATGACATAATGAGACGGTCTCATAGAAAGGTTTACAATTTAATAAGTAAGTGAGGATGGATTATTTTACTTTAGATTATTTTGTTTTAGGAAGCAAGCAAAGAAATACAAATGAATTATGCAAAGAAAAGGGAACATATATAAAGTGATTCTTCTGATTAGAGGTATTATTTAATTATTCAGTTAACAATATTTTTATAGTGAAAAACAGATGAACCAGGAGCTGAGGAAATCAAGTAAATGCAGTTAGCAGTGTATAAGTGAAAGGAGCATTGGTCCTCCAATAGGTAAGTATAGGATGGGGGGGTGAGTGGTGGAGGGTGCTGAGTGGGGGTCAGGACAATGGTGCAAGACAATGAAGGACCATTTTCTTTACTTCAGTTTTAAAAAAAAAAAGAAAAAGACATCGAGGGGTGGTTTTCTTTGTTGCAGGTACATACTGATAGTAGGCATTGGGTATCCCAGTGTCAGGTTGACGCTTGGGGCACCAGGAGTGGGCAGCCCAGTCTCCCTGACTTTTGGGCCAGGCAGTGGTCTATGCAGGGTGGGATGTTGGTGCGAGCCTTTGTATGTGGATCCAGGACAGGGCAGTGATTGAGAGGGTGGCAGGACATTTTTCAGTGTGTGGGATCTTTTGTGGAGGTGGGACAAGGCAGTGATCTTGAGGGATGTGGGATGTTTATGGTGGGCAAGATCTCTTTATGTGTAGCCAGTACCTGGGCTGGGAGTAGAAGATGGTACAGTGCTGGGCTGTTTAGCATGAGAAACATGTGGTAGCACTGTCATAATGCATCCACAGTATGAATCTAACATGTACATTAAACAAGCAACCTCAGCACAAGACATTTTTATGTTGATTGTGCGCATGCCCAAGAAACATGTTGCGACAGGTTTGTACAGAAGCAGGTTGTGGAGGCACGGCACTGTTGTGGCCAATGCCCCCACAGCCTGCAGAGGCTTGCCCCAGTTCCCCCAATGCCGTGGCACGCTGCTGCTGACACTAGTTCAGCCAGCGTGCCACAACTTTAAAAAAAAACAGCTGCTGCAATCAGGGGCTGCCTCGTCATTGCAGCGTCAGTCATCTGCTGCAATGAGGGAGTGACCCGTCATTGCAGTGCAGGATGTAAAGTCCTGAGACTGTTTGTGAACATGGTGGTGGCCTGCCGCTGTGTTCACAAACAATATACCCATCCCCCCACCATGTTTAGTTGCCGACAGGGGACCCCAATTCCCGTTGGCATTCTGTGCCCCCCCCCGGTTTTGTTCCTGCCGACAGGGTGTCTAATCCCCGTCGGCTGTAGTAGCCCTGCTGTTTGTTTTGTTGCTTGATGGGGAGCCCACTCTCAATCGACATTCTGTCACCCTCCACCCCCTTTTGTTCCTGCCCGTGAGGGTGCCCAATCCCGTCGGCATAACGATACCCCCTGCCCCATGTAATGGGGTGCCCAATCCCCATCAGCTACTGCTGCCCCAGTGAGAAGCCACTGCTGGCACACTGGGAGCCCACCCCAGTGTGCCAGAGGCCCTGCAAAGTGGAAAACGGTCCCGCGACATCCGTTTTGTTTTTTTGTACCTGGAAAGCAGGAAACCGTCCCTCAACGCTTCGCCCTGACTCCCACCCACCCACCCACTGCACACCCTGCCTCCCCACACCCCCTTCACCCCTTACTTACCTGATGAGCTCGGTGGACCGGGAACATGTCTGCACTCTTCAAAGCCGACTGCCAACTGACGTCGCCGTAAGCTGTATAATGTAATACATAGGGGTTTCTAACTTTACTGCATATCTCAGGCATTTTTGGGAATTGTTTCACCAAATTTTCAACATGGGGTTTTGGGACCCCTCCTCATGAATTATTGATATGTCATGGCGTTAATCGGGCCGGAAAGGTGATTTCGCAGTCACTCGGCGGAATCACCTTTGAGACTAGTGAATGAAATGACAGTGCCAGTGTTCATGAGGTGGGCTAAATATGTTGCAAATTTGTGGAAAAATCAAAATGACTGTTTTGACGAAAGCATGCGCTGCGCAGTTGCTACGCATGCTCATAACTTCATGAATTTGCAATATTTTCATGCCAGATTTGCAACATTGGCATTTTGTTGTACCTCCTTGTGAACAGTACAGCTGTCATTGTTCACATCCTGGTGGAACTGTGTTTTCGCACTTCCGGCGCAGAATAGCGCGGTCGCTGTGGGAAATCAGTGTTCGGGACAGTTTAAAAAAATGACAGTGACACTGTTCATGAGTAGAGGTCCTGAAATGGCTATGTTGACAATGTAGTCATGATACTCTATAAAACGAGTGTGGAACGAGCGTGCGTTGCGCAGTTTGCGCGCATGCTCGTAAGTTTGCAAATTTATAATATTATCACTCCAGATTTCCATCATTGCCATTTTCCCACGCCTACTTATGAACAGTAAGGCTGTCATTTTTCCCATCCTGGCCAAAATGTGTTTTCACACTTCCAGCGCAGAATAGAGCTGCCGCTGTGGGAAATCGCTGTCTGGGACAGATTAAGAAAATGAGACTGATACTGTTCATGAGCAGAGGTCCTAAAATTCCTATGTTGAAAATTTGGTGATAATACCCCATCGAATGACTGTGTTACAAGTGTGCATTGCACACATTTCACGCACCCTTGTAACTTCGCAGATTTATAATATTGTCATGCCACATTTTCACCAGTGGAATTTTTCCACACCTCCTTATGAGCAGCACAGCTGTCATTTTCCACATCCTGACCGAAATGTGTTTTCACAGTTGCGGTGCAGAATAATGCAGTCGCTGTGGGAAGTCACTGATTGGGACAGATTAAGAAAATGACAGTGGTACTGTTCATGAGCAGAGGTCCTAAAATGCCTAAGCTGAAAATCGGGTGACAAACCTCCATGACATGACTGTGTTACAAGCGTGCGTTGACCTGTTTCCACACACCCTTGTAACTTCGCAATATTGTGATATTTTCACCCCACATTTTCAACAGTGGCATTTTTCCACACCTCCTTATGAACAGTACAGCTGCCATGTTACACATCGTGGCTGCAATGTGTTTTTGCACTCCTGCCACAGAATAGCACGGTCACTGTGGGAAATCACTGTGTGGGACACATTAAGATTGAACAAGTGAGAGGGGGGAGTGACTGCGCTCAACTGAGCTCTGTCGGGACTGCTACAGATTTATTTGTGGGCAGAGAAAGGGCCCAACGCAAGAGCCCAGTACAAAAGGGCAGCCTGCAGCACTGGGAGAAACAGAACGAGAGAGCGAGTGAGGGAGGGGGAGTGAGCGAACTCACTAGAGCTCTTTCAGGACTGCTGCGGATTTCTTTGTGGGCAGAAAAAGGCATCAATACAGGCAGGGGCCCAGCACAAAAGGCCAGCCTGCAGTGGTGGGAGAAACAATACGAGCCAGTGAGACACGGAGACTGAGTGAGCTCACTGGAGATCCATCAGGATTGCTGCGGATTTCTTTGTGTGCAGAAAAAGGTGCCAATGCAGGCAGGAGTACCATAAAAAAGGGCCGCTTGCAGCGCCAGGACAAACAGACTGAGCGTGTGAGAGAGGGAGACTGAGCGACCTCAATACAGCTCTGTCGGGACAGCTGTGGATTTGTTTGTGGGCACAGAAAGGGCACAACATAAGAGCCCAGTACAAAAGGGCAGCCTGCAGCACTGGGAGAAACAGAATGAGACAGCGAGTGATGGAGGGGGAGTCAGCGAATTCACCGGAGCTCTTTCAGGACTGCTGTGGATTTCCTTGTGGGCAGAAGAAGGCATCAATGCAGGCAGGAGCCCAGTACAAAAGGCCAGCCTGCAGCAGTGGGAGAAACAGTATGAGCGACTGAGACAGGGGGACTGAGTGAGCTCAACAGAGCTCTGTCAGGACTGCTGTGGATTTCTTTGTGGGCAGAAATAGGTGCCAATGCAGGCAGGAGTCCCGTACAAAAGAGCCACTTGCAGAGCCAGGACAAACAGAATGAGCGTGTGAGACAGGGAGACTGAGCAACCTCAACAGAGCTCTGTCGGGACAGCTGTGGATTTGTTTGTGGGCAGACAAAGGTGCCAGTGCATGCAGGGGCCCAGTACAAATGGGCAGCCTGCACTGGCGGGGAAACCAGAATGAGCGAGTAACAGAGGGGGAGTGAGTGAGCTCAACAGAGCTGTATTGTAAGTGCTGCAAATTTCTTTGTGGGAAGAAGGCGGTAAAGCAGGCAGGAGTCCAATGAAAAAGGGCAGCCTGCAGTGCAGGCAGAAACGGAATGAGTGAGTGAGAGAAGGGGACTGCGTGAGCGAGCTAAATGGAGCTTTGTCGGGACTGCTACAGATGTGTTTGTGGGCAGACAAAGGTGCCAACAGAGGCAGGAACCCAGTACAAAAGGGCAACATACAGCGCCAGGACAAACAGAAAGAGTGAGTGACTCGGGGGAGTGTGAGACCGTAATGGAGCTCTGTTGTGACTGCTGCAGATTTCTTTGTTGGCAGAAAAAGGTGCCAATGCAGGCAGGAGCCCAGTACAAAAAGCCACCCTGTAGCGCTGGCAGAAATGGAAAGAGTGAGTGAGAGAGGGGGAGTCAGCAGGCTTAACAGACCTGTGTTGGGACTGCTGCAGATTTCTTTATGAGCAGAAAAAGCCCCTAACAGAGGCAGAAGCCCAGTACAAAAGGGCAGGCTGCAGCACCAAGAGAAACAGAATGCACGAGTGAGAGAGGGCAACTGACCCACCTCAACGGAGTTCTGTCGGGACAGCTGCTGAACTCTTACTGGCCAGAACAAGGTGCCAACGCACGCAGGAGCCCAGTACAAAACAGCAGCCTGCAGCACCGGACGAAACAGACTGAGCTCCTGACAGAGGGCCACTGAGTGTGGTCAACACACCAACGCAATCAACATTCGGCTTTGACAAATTCTTGTTTAAAAATTGTGAATGAAACATAGAACATAGAAACATGGAAACATAGAAGTTGACGGCAGATAAGGACCGCAAGGCCCATCCAGTCTGCCCATTTCCTTTTCTACCTTATAAATGTGCCATCAGCCTTTGCTCTGTCAATGGTCTTATCTATTCATACTCTTCTGTATTGTTCCCTTATGCCTATCCCATGCCTGCTTGAAGCCCTGCACTGTATTCATATCCACCACTTCCTGAGGTAGGCTGTTCCGTGCATCCACCACTCTTTCTGTGAAAAAGAACTTCCTCATATTACCCCTTAATTGGCCTCCCTCTAATCTCATGCTGTGTCCTCTTGTCCTGCTATTTTTCTTATATTGTTTTATATTGAAGCATGTTAGACTCTTTCACCTTCTTAATGCCCTTAAGGTGTTTGAATGTATCAATCATTTCACCACTGTCCCTCCTTTGCTCTAGGATATACATATTGAGCTCCATTAATCTGTCCTCATATGTTTTCTGATTCAGTCCCTGCACCATTTTGGTTGCCCTTCTCTAGACTGCCTCAATTTGGTTAATGTCCTTGTGAAGGTGTGGCCTTCAGTACTGCACGCAGTACTCCAGATGGGGCCTAACCAGTGTCTTGTAAAGAGGGATTATTACCTGCCTCTTCCGACTTGTGATACCCCTACTAATACACCCTAACATCCCCTAGCCTTACCTACTGCCTTAGTGGTCTGCTTGGATGATTTCAGGTCATCAGTGATGATGATGCCTATTTCTCTTTCTTACCTTGTGACTGCCAGCCACTCCCCTCCCAGCCTATAGGTGACTTCAGGGTTTCTCTTCCCTATGTGCATGATCTTGCACTTCTTTGCATTAAACCCCAGTTGCCAGTCTTCTGACCATTTTGCTAGCTTATTCAGATCTCTTCTCATTCTGCCTACCCCATCTGGATCATTTACTCTGTTGCAGATATCGGTGTCGTCTGCAAACAGACAAACCTTACCCTCCAGTCCATCTGCAATATTACTGATGAAGATATTTGAAGAGGACTGGCCCCAGGACTGATCCCTGAGGCACCCCACTTGTGACTTGCACCTCTTCTGATTGTATGGCATCCATCTTTAATGATGTGGGTCATTAATCACAAATATATCCATTAAAGCTGTTTGAAAAGTAATGAGAAAACTACAAGTACACCAGTGATGATCTAAGAATGTTAGAAATACAGTTTTGCTAAAAAACATTATGACACGTCAGACAACAAACAAATACTGCTGCTATAACTGTCTTTAAAAAGAAATGCTTCTGACTGCCCTTAAAATTGATGATGTATTTGTGATATCACAGTCTATTGCATTAGACAGCACTATGATACTGTCAGTAGCCAGTTGGGAACATTCAAATGTTTTATGTTGACTCAATATGCAAACAAGGTGTGTTATAAACTCTGCAGAGAAACTGAAATATAAAAGGTCAATCTAGTCTCTAGAAATCATACACTGGAAAAAAGTATTTTAATGAAAATAGCTACTGGAGTGGATACCTGCCAGTTAAACACTTGAAACAGGAGATGAGCTATACAATAAATAGTACTGTGAATTTTGTCATAACACTGCATTGTTACAGTCTAGAAGAGAGAAGGAACATGCCTAGCAAAGATTATTACTATCGGCGCAGGTCAACCCTAGGATAATACACAAGCTGGAGCAGCAGTGCTTGTGTCTGAAAAAAGACTGCCTGAAACAAGATAATGGGTGATGCAGTCTGGCCTCAATCAGAGCTCCAGGTTCTTAGATGGTAGATAAACTGTAGCTACAGTATGAGGAAGAACTTGTGTAAGTCCTGCTGTGTCCTATGACTTAGCCCTAGTGTATTCTTTCTACCTGCTGCATTGGCGGCTCTACTGGTTTTCTGTATGGGGGTGTATTTGAATCTCCTGCTGCTCCTCCTGCGCGAGGCAACTCCGTTGGTGTTTTCTCCAAGCTCCCTCGCTTCTCCTGTAAGTGCAAAACAATTGGTAGAGATAATGTAAGGGGTAGAAGGAAGAACCTCTTTACTTTACTTTTAAGGTTACAGGATGACTTCAGCCATAGTTTTTCAAACAAGCACTGGCCAACACAACCACATTTGCTTGCTGGTATTCTCTCTGTAGTTACTGGACACAGATAGCACAGCAGTTACGTACTGTATACATTCTGAATGCGTGCAGTGAGAATGGGATTTGGTACATGCAGATACTTTTAACAATGTCTCATGTTAAATTTTGCACTTCGGGGCACTGTCCAATTTAAATATTTATTTTTGGTCCTATGGGACCAGTGTGCCTGTCAAAGACTGCATGCTTGTTGACTCTGTCTATGCTGCCCATTTTGCCTTATTCAATAGTTTATTGTTATTTATTTTTCAGTCCCAAAATTATTTTCCTTGGCCCAAGCATCTCACCTCATAGCTGTGCTGAAGTTCTGCCTGCCATTGTGTGTTCAAAGGAATGCATGTCTGAACAAGGTGACCATGAACTGATGTGAACTCACGCATACACGAGTTATGCATATTTTAAGCACTCTGGGGTAAACTTATGGCCTGAAAGTAGTCTTTGTCCCAAACATAGCAATATGATTTATATTGAAAAAGGAGCATGGGAACTCTTAATATCGCTTTGAAAATCATAACTGTGTCTTGAATAGAGATGTCGTGAAGTTAAAATTGGCTGGCAAAGTGCCATTGAAGTCAACAAATTTGCCTTTGTGGAGCTATCTGCGAATTTGTACTAACACGATCAAAATTCGCCTATGTGACCTTGCCTTTATTTTGCAGAATTTCGCCACAAAGTGTGGAATTTCACATGTGAACAGAGGAATTTCTCCATTTGTGAGTGAAATTCTGCCATTCACCTTGAAATTCTTCCGTTCGTGGGCAAAATTCCGCACTTCACGAGTGGAACTTTACTTCCATGAATTGCGCTAAATTTGCTAATTAATTAGTGTAGCAAAGTTTCCTCATTTTGTCCATCTCTAGTCTCGGGGCATGTGCATCTGCATCAAGCAGGCAGGACATCCAGTAAGCTATGAGATAAGAAGCTTGGGCCATATAAAATCACATTTTGACCGAAAAATAGCAATAAATTAATGAATAAGGCAAAGTGGGCAGCTTAGATGCAGTCAGCAAGCACATAATCTTTGACAGTCACACAGATCCCATGTAACCAAAAATAAATGCTAAAAGCTGGAGGTGCCTGTGATGGTGGCACTGAGGGTTGAGGTGCTGGATGCCACACCTTGTGCCTTTCACCTGTAGACACCTTCAGAACCCTGCAACAGAGGAAGAACAGGTTTTAACAGGTGCTGAGGGGGGGGATTTGTACCAAATGCCCATTGCTTTAAAGTTGTCCCTTTAAGACCTCTACTTGGTAATTTCTTAGGGAGAAGGTTAACAAGTAACACCTACACCTAGCAAAGGGGGAGGGTGAACAAGGGGGAAAGGAGGTTTCGTTTTCTGTTATGGGGAGGCAAGAAGAGACTGAATTGCAAGAACCTTTTTTTTTTTGTAAAGCTGAATACAAACTGTTTGTTTTTTGTATGTTACCAAAAGTAAATCTGTTTTCATTTAATTTAAACTGGTGTCCAGAGTGTTTTGTTCATGACTGTTCCCCAATAGCTGCCCAGTTGGCTACACTGTCACAGTACGCCAGTGTAAAAGCAGAGCAGTGGAGGTCTACTTGTCTCCCGCTGCACAAAAGTGTCCGGTCAGGATTGATAACATAGCTGGTTTTAAATATCTGTTGATTTTATCTGCTTGTTTGATAGCCAGCACTCTGTAATTGTGATATCAACATAAATGATGATGGTCTGTGTTCTTTCGCTTT
Source organism: Neoceratodus forsteri (assembly GCA_016271365.2). NCBI lineage: Eukaryota > Metazoa > Chordata > Ceratodontiformes > Ceratodontidae > Neoceratodus > Neoceratodus forsteri. Next base: position 17,658,910 of record JADMNL010000039.1, on the reverse strand, counting down.
TAGGAGGTGGGTTCCTAGGAGTGCTCCGGCTCTAGGAAGCAGTTAGTGTTGAATGTTAGTGCTATGAGCTCTGTATCCAGTATCTCATTAGAGGTCCGTTTACACTACCTGATCTGTACCAATGCCAGTGGTGCAGATGAGTTGCACCAGTGCAGACCCAGTTGTCTAAACAGCTTCAGAAGCATTGTAAGTCACTCCCTTGGGCAGCAGAGTAATCAGTGTTTTGGTGGTACTAGTGCAGGCATTTTTAAGTAGTATGTATACAGTACATACTGCTTCACCTGCGCCATTGTAGCCCCATGGCACCCCATGCCACTTGTGCTCATCCAGGTGCAGCCACAGTAGTTTCCATCTTCCCCTTCATGAATAAAAGCTAAGGAAAACATGCTTTTAACCTAAAAAGAAAAAACAATAAGCTCACCTCCTGGCCTTGACACCTCACAGAACAGGAGTGGTTGCTAACACATTAGCACCCCCTCGGATTAATGTTGTTTTCACTTGTAATAATATGGCCAGCCTGCTGGTGCTGAGGGTTGAGGCGCTGGATGCCACACCTTGTGCCACGTCGGCGACCCAGGTTCAGGAACAAGCCTGGGTCATGGGGGGTTGGCAGGGGAAGCAGAAGATTGAGCATCTGAAGGACTGCTCTCTTCTCCTGGAGTGGGTTCTGGGGATTCCTCGCTCAGCGGCGGCTCCTGGTAGTGGTTGGGGGCACCGTCCAGAAGTTGGAACAAGTAGATGGGATCTAGTGTCAGGACATCTGCGGGAAGCCCCGTGCAGATGCCATTGCATGGCTGCACCAGGGGCAGAACAAAGAAAAATACCCTGCCTCCCAGTAGGTGAAGGAAGGTACAGGGGCCAGCCAACCACGCTCAGTGCCGGGTCCTTCCGTTCATCCCGCTGGCTCTCCTCCCTGCCTGGCCACTCTAGTAGATTATAGATAGAGTGCCACTAGGAGTAGGCAGTCCCACCTCAGGGGACTTAGAACCGGGGGGTTGAGTGGCCGGGTAACAGTTGGAGAGGCAGGCCACAGAGGAGGAAGTGGAGGACTTCAGGCGGGTGGGAACATGGCAGTGCCGAGTGGAGTCTGGAATAAGGCAGTGAGAATAAATAGGATTCAAAAACAAATTGTAATACTACAAAAAAGGGGAAAAAGCATTCTCAATAGTCTAGTTAATTTAAAGCACTAGGATTACATTTTAAAATGTCTCAGTTTTTGGATGTGACCTGTCAAAAATCACTGAGCTTCTGTAGACTCATCACTCACCTCCAGGCCCCAGCTCACCTCCAAACACAGAAATGTGGCCAAAGCACAGGAAATACACCCGCAACAATGCAAACCACTGCCATGTAAATGCATGGTGGTGGAGGTGCAGACAGAGGGGTGGCTGTGCAGTGCAGAGTGAAGCACACCACTCAGGTACGTGTAAACTCACCTTTGGGTGTAGAAGAGACTAGCTGCAGACAGATAATTCCCTGCTGTATGCCTTCCACCATTACAGACTCTTTGACAAATTAGAACTATATTCTATTATTTCTCCTCTCTATGTGGATGAAGATGTCTATCTGAATGTTTCAAATAAATTACATTTTGGGCTTCGCTACCTCTATGTGAACTCTTTTCTGGTCTGCTAATGAGCTACAGTAACTGAGGTCATTGCAGGGAAAATAAACTGGGGCCGCTGGCAAGCAGTCCTTAGGGTGCTTTGTTTCTGTAAAAGCAAGTTTGAATGAGGGAACAGGTGAAGAACAGACCAGATTGTGACACAAAACCATGATTATTTGATACCCGGATGTCTCACTTGTGCACCAGTAGTCCATGTAAAAAGTAGAAAACCCCCCCACAAACTTCCATTAGTAAATTCTGGACAAGTTATTAATCAGAGTGACACCTACAAACTCCCTCATGTGTGCTGTTCACTCAGACTTAGAATCATAGAATTTGATGGCAGATAAGGACCGCTTGGCCCACCTAGTCTGCCCATTTTCCTTACCTACCACAATATCGCAGATCCTACTTGGTCTCCGACTTTGCCCTCCCATTCCAAAACAATAAGATTCTCTTATACCTATCCCAAGTAGTCTTGGATCCTGTTACAGTATTTGCTCCAAACACCTCTGCTGGGAGGCTATTCCAGGCATCTGCCACTCTTTCTGTGAAGAAGTACTTCTTCACATTTCCCCTGAATCTGCCCCCCTCCAGTTTCACAGCATGTCTCCTTGTAATTGAGCATATTTTTCTGAAAAATGCTTCCCCCTTGTACCATATTTATACAAGTGAGGTATTTGAAAGACTCATCATATCCTCCCTTTCTCTTCTTTCTCTAGGGTGTACATATTGAGGTCCTTTTGCCTCTACTTATAAGACCTTTGATGCAGGCCCTGCATCATTTTAGTTGCCCTCCTCTGGACCGCCTCTATTCTGCCTGTGTTCTTTCAGAGATATGGTCTCCAGAACTGAACATAGTACTCCGGGAGAGGTCTCACCAATATTTTGTACAGCAGTATAACAATTTCCCTCTTTCTGCTGGTGATACCCCTCCTTATGCACCCTAGCATCCTACTAGCTCTCTCCACCGCATTGTCACATTGTTTGGCCACTTTTAGGTTGCCAGATATGATTACCCCCCCCCGAGGTTTCTGTCCTGCTTGGTGGTTGTCAGTACCACCCCCCCCATCTTGTACTCTACCCCGGGGTTTCTGTGCCCTAAGTGTATGATTCTGCACTACTTTGCATTGCCTGTTAGTTGCAACACTTTTGACCACCCTTTAAGCTTTCTTAGATCACTAATCATTCATTACACCCCTCCTGGAATGTCTACCCTATTATAGCTCTTTCTGTCATCGGCAAAAAGGCACATTTTCCCTTCCAACCCCTCTGCAGTGTCGCTAATAAAGACTGATCCAGCACTGATCCTTGTGGCACCCCACTGGTCACTCTCCCTTCCTCAGAGGGAACTCCATTTACCACCACCCTCTGCCTTCTATTCTCCAACCAGTTTCTTTTCTTATATTAATTTTTTTACTAATGCAATACACATTTTACATCTTGCATAGGTATGGTATGAATATGTAATAATAAAAATAATATCCTTTACAGTGAGCACAGATTTGGCTGCTACAAGACCTATTACAAAATGCTAACTGTACCGCTTAACAGGCATTGACACTAGGCAGTGTATACACCTTAGCTAGAAACACAACAGATAACTCACATGAGGAAAATAATGAAATCAAGATGCTTACTTGGCAAAAAGATAATGCAATTGATTACTGCATAAAATTACAAAGTAATGGCTTACACATGCAACTGCCCCAGTGCTTCATTCAAAAGATTTGTCAGGGGCCCCAATTATATGTGGTAATAGATTGCTTTAAGTTTTCGCTGAGCCAGCATCTGGAATTCTTTCCTTTCCTAATGTGAGTGTGTTCTGTTTCTAGTGTAACTCTCCCCACCCCTGTCCTTTTACCAATACAACGACAGGTGGCATGCTGTTGGCATTTGGCAGCAATACCTGGTGGGGAGTGTATATCTACGGGTTCGGGGAAGGATGAGGCTACTTGGCACAAGAGGCCTAGGTTTGACTACTCTGCACAGGGGCACCCAAGTAACTCCAACTACAGGAAGCAATAACTGTAATGTCCAGAACCAGAATTGGGATTTTTCAGTGGCTTTATTTATTAACTCACTGAACATAAACAAAGCTCTGTATGGTCCCACAGGGCTACGAACTGTAATGCAGATTAGAGATTAAACACAACGGTCCATTTGAGGAATGAACACTTTACAACAGTTGTCTGACTTTGGACCCACCAGGCACTCAGCCCGGACTTTGCATGCGCATTGGATACACAGCCCGACTGGCCCGGCTCCCCTGCCGGCCACTCTACTGACAGTCCACTTGGCGAATGAACCCAAACTCTACTTGGAAAGACATCCCATCAAGCAAGGAGGCTCCCAAACTGTGGCTCCCACACCACTTGAAGTCTGCGACTCCTAGAGAGATTTTGTTTTCGTACTTCAATTCAAACTCCCATCAAACAAGGAGTACTCCATCCCACAAGGAGTAATGTTCCATCCTGTGGCTCCCACACCACTTGAAGTCATGCACTCCCAGAGAGATTTTCAGTTGCGACTCACGCCTGGGTACCCACCCCATCACTGGCCAGCGCATGAGGCGAGTAGCAAAACAGAAGAAACTGTAGAGGTGGACCTGGTTACTAAAGATGGGGATCTATCCACCTCCAGCTCCCACAGCCCATACCCGCCATTTCTCTGAACACACAGAAACTTAGGACTGTAAAATGTAGATTGCATGGTGGATGAACTGATGCACCTCTACTGTGAACTCTAAATCCATTTAAACTTTAAACTGACTGCTCCATTTATTCGTCCTAGTGTATATAGTGCTCCCAAACAGCAGTCCCCAATAAAACCATTTGAAACTTGAAACTGAATTGACTGCTCCATTTGTTCGTCCTAGTGTATATAGTCCTCCCAAACAGCAGTCCCCAATAACATTTCCTGACTGAAAACAGTTGTTTGCCCTTAAACTGGAGCCAAACACTCACCCAATCGTTGCAGGTGCCCCACAGGTGAAGTCCTTTAACCTTTCTGTATACTCAAACAGACAAAGTAATTTCAGGCAGCTTTTCCTTAGGGAAAAAGGATTGCCCTTGAACCCACAGAGATTCCTTTTTCTACCCCCCAGAGGGAGGGGGGCACTGAGACTGAGGGACGGTTCCACCACTTGAAGAATGATGAAACACAGAAAACTTCCTTCTGTGTGGAGGCAAAACTCAACCATAGTCTGATGCTTCCTTCTTGCTTAAGGACAAACGGAAGAATGGCTTTTCAAATTCCCAAGGTTCTAGAACTACTCTGAGCTGAAGATTCCAAATGTGGCTCATGCAGCTGTAACAATTCTATAATGATGTCATCTCTCCAGTCTCAGCTGTGACTGAGGACAGAGTGAGACAGTGTGAAACCCATTTAACTGGAGTTTCACAAGCTGCCTTCTCTGCCTACCACTAGGTCTTACTGGGATTCTAGTAACCCCGGGTAACAAAGGGGTTACACTAGTTATTGTGTCGGGCAGATGCTTCAGTCACCCTGCTGCACCACTGGCCAGCACGGATGAGTGCAGACCTTCCTTCTAGATTTTGAGTGAGTGTGTACAGTTTATCTGAAATAGTAACTGTGGGAAAAAAGATAAAATCAATTAGATCTCTACTTTACCTTTTTACAGATGACACAGCTCTTTGTGTCATCTGCAGAAAGGCAAACCTTCCCTTCTAGCCCCTCTGCAATGTTGCTGATAAAGACATTAAAGAGGACAGGTCCCAGTACGGATCCTTTTAGCACCCTGCTCGTCACCCTCCCTTCCTCTGAATAAACTCCGTTAACCATCACCCTCTGTCTCCTATCCCCCAACCAATTTCTTACCCAGTTTACTACCTTTGGACCCACCCGTGGGTTGTCCAGCTTGTTTACGAGTCTCCTATGTGGAACGATGTCAAAGGCCTTACTGAAATTCTAGTAGGCCACATCCACGGCTCTACCCTGATCTAATTTCCTGGTCACCCAGTCAAAGGAATTTATCAGATTTGTTTGACAAGACCTCCCTATTGTGAATCCATGCTGTCTCAGATCTGGGAAGCCCCTGGTTTCAAGATATTCCACAATCCTTGCCTTCAGTAGTGAGTCCATTATTTCCCCACCACTGAAGTCAGGCTGACTGGCCTGTAATTTCCAACCTTCTCCCTGCTACCACTTTTATGAAGTGAGACTACATCTGCCCTCCTCCAGTCCTCTGAAACCATTCCCGACTCCAGTGAGTGTTTGAACAGGTCAGTCAGAGCTGCAGCCAGCAGCTCTCTGAGCTCCTTCAATATCCTGGGATGTATCCCTTCTGGCCCCATTGCCTTGTCTACATTCAGATTTGCGAGTTCCTTCAGGACTCTCTCCACTGTGAATGGACTTGCGTCCACCTCCCTTCCTATAACACACCTGTCTCCTATCTGTGATCTATCGCCTTCCCCTTCCCCTTCCTCTGTGAACACTGAACAGAAGTATTTGTTCAGGACGTCTGCTTTTTTCTTGGTGCCCTTCCACACACTCTCCCCCTGCCCTCCTTAATCTTATAATCCCACCCCTGCTCTTTCTTCTTTTGCTAATATACCTAAATATTGTATTAGCCCCTTTTCTTGCCACCTAGACTATTTTCTCCTCTGTTTACGCCATTGTGATTGGTTGACCATCCATGGCACTCCAGACATTACCTCATGGGTTTTAGCCCACCTGATAGGCTAGTGATGCACATGACTCTAGGATCAAATTTCTAGTATATCCAGGTCCCAGAAACCCCTGCTCTCTAGTTCAAATCGTGCATCTGATCAGGCAACAAGCACACCAGGATCCCTGTCTGCTCCACACCAGAAAGGTAAGCCTATGAACATAGGATAAGAATATAGGAATATCTGTAAAAGGGTAATCAAAAGAGAATAACAAAAGAAAAGAGCAACCCACAGCTAGGTCAGTAACCACTGCTATGTGGTTCAAAGCGTTGTTTTTTCTGTTAGCTCAGATAAATTAAAATTCATGTCAGTTTCATAGATCTATAGGGTCATGCTGTTGTGTCCCTAGCATGGTTACTAAGGCTTATACCTCGTTGGTTCACTGCATTGTGAGTTTCTTGATTTGTGAAATCTACTATTAGTGCTCCGTTGATAGTTTTTGACCACAGAGCTTACAGGCTGCATGCTAACCCTACTGCTTACCGTATATTGCGGTACAAGTTTTAAAATAAGCGTAAAGTAAAGGAAGAATAAGCTGTAGACATATTCAGGTTTGAAACAGTTTTTTAAAAGAATGTTGTTTATTTGCTCCATGCCGCTCGTGTGGTATCCTTTTGGCCCCATCACGCCCACGAGGTATTCCCCGGTGCACCGCACCATCCTGGAACCCTCCCCCCCCACGCCTCCTTCGAGGCCCTCTTTCCTCCCGGTGCTTCGATCCTCGCTGCAGGGGGCACCCTCCTCGTCCCCATTCCTCGAGGGGGGAACAGACGTGAGGAGCTCGATTGCCACGTGCGCCACAGGTGCGTTTACAGGCCTCTGACCTACTTTCTCTACTGCGCCACGCCCTCCTTCCACAGCCGGTCGGCACGGAGGCCTCCCAAGGGCCTACTTTTAGAGCTGTGTCCCACGATCCTGAGGCGCTACAAGCGTCTCGTTCACCGGCGTACATGCTCCAGACCTTATTCACCTACAACCACAAGGAGGTTACTAGGGATGGGAGAGGGGCGATCCTCGGTGCTCTTTCAGGCTCGGGTCTACATCCAGGCCACCCGCGTGTCCACCACAGGACTAGGATGGCAACACTGGGCCCAGCTATTCATGGGGCAGTGGCCTATGTAAGCTATTCAATTATATAGTGGCCATGCCACACGGCTCCCACAAACTATTTTACTGTCGCTCCCACCGCAACCTCGAAAGGCAACACTGGTCGAGGATCCCTATATCAGGGATCGAAGGGGGCGATCAACCCCCTTTATACGAAAAAACCCTTGCTTGGCTTGCGACACCACCGAGGCCTCATGAGGCAGTATAGCCCTGCGAGTTAAGGCCCTGTGCTGCAGATCTGGAGACCTGGATTTCACCTCCAGATACCTCCGCGCATACTATGTAACACTGTACAAGGCTATTACTTTCAAAAATAAGGGGGGTTATCAACAGGTGCAAGGTTTTTTCCAATTTTTAACCATGTGGGTCCCTCACATAGCCTCCTATATATATATATATATATATATATATATATATATATTGACCACCAGCCATGGTCTACACCCTACACATGGGTCCCTCCATAGCGACCTAGTGTTAGGGACCTATTACTACTATATGGCCTACAATTTTCATTTCTAGGCAGGGTCTCTCTCTACAGCGACCCTAGTGCTCACCTCTAATCTGGAAGTCCCTCCCTATAGCGACAATCAGACGAATCCTCCTAGGCCTGAGGGGTCTCTCCCACAGCGACCGCAAAGGCTGTCACCCCCCTCACCCCCTCCCCCCCAGATTGAGGACCTAGACTTACAAAATTATGCTGATTTCTAGGGGATAGAGAGATCCCCACTGTGCATTGCTCCAGCCCTAATCTTAAGCCTGCCTTCTTCTTTCTCACCAGATGGTTAAGGCCAAGAAGTGCTCCTCCTGCAACGCTATTCTTTTGCCCCAAACTCCGGGTCCCCTTTGCACCACCTGCCTACTTGACGATGACGAGTTATCCATGGAGCAAACCATGGTCATGGGTGCCACCAATCCGGGACCCAGCGGTACCGCCTGGATGGACCCTGGCTCCCTCCTGATTCAAAATCAACAGGCCACAGTTGCAATGATGGAGAGCCAGCAGAATTTCATGCTGAAGATAATGGAGAAGCTCGAATTCCTTACACAGCATAGAACAACCACGGCGCCTCCGGAACCAGACAAGGCAGGGGGGGCCCTCGGAGGAACATCTAGACCGTGAAGATACTGTACCCGACAACTCTCGGCCGGACTCTGGAGAGGATAAGGATATCCCAGAGGAGGAGGAGGATGGAGTAGAAACCGACGAAGAGGATATGGAACCACAGGCTGTACCGTCCCTTACTTCTAAATTGTGTTCATTCGACATGGTACCAGGCCTCATGAAGATCGTCAAGGCCACTATGGGGTTTGACATCGACGAGAGTAAACCCAAGTCCAAACTTGACCCCATGATACAGCAGAAGGTGTCCACCTCGGAGACTTTCCCAGTGTGCCCGGCTATCGAATACGTCTTCAACAAGGAGTGGCAATCCGCAGAACCAGGCAGAATGCCAAATAGGAAAAACCTGGACAGAATGTATCCGGTTCAACAGGACAAGACTGATATCTGGTGCAAAGCCCCCACTATCGACCCACAGGTGGCGCCGCTCAGTAAGAAAACAATCCTACCATGCGGCGCAATAGCTCTAAAAGATCCAACAGATAAGAAAGTGGAGGACATGCTAAAAAGGGCATTTGAGGTCGAGGGAACGGCCGCAGAAGCCGCCATGACTGCCATTTACACAGCTCGGGCACAAATCCGCTGGCTCAAAGAGCTCCAAGAGCAAGCTAACCCAAAATCCAGAGAGGCAGAACTTTTAGAGTGCACTCTTGATGCAGCAAAATACCTGGCGGACATGGCAGTAGACACACTGCGACTACACGCCAGGGCTACGGCTATCACTAATCGTGCCAGGAGAGCGTTGTGGTTGAAGTTGTGGGATGCAGACAATGAATCAAAGACACTATTACAAAACTTACCCATGAAGGGAAAGTATGTTTTTGGGGAGGGGCTGCAGGAATTCCTGAAACAGAAGGAGGAGGGAAGAGACCTCCTTAAGAACAAGGCCAGATACACCTACCTCCCTTCCACAAGGCGGAGGTTTTGGGGGGGGAACAGACTATACCAACCACGCAGGGACACGCACTCACAGAACAGTTCCTTTTGTGGCAGAGGGGCAGCCCATAGCTACCCTAGCCCTTATGCCCAAGCTTATCAACTGTCCTCCTTTAGAGCCCGTAGCCAAAAATTCGGGGGAAGAGGTAGAAGCTACAGGGGAAAACTGCAATGACTATGTACCCAAAACCTTTCAGAGTCAGGGATCGTACCCTCCTGTGGGGCAGAGACTGTCGCTATTCAAACACCAGTGGTTCAACACAACCTCGGACAGGTGGGTCCTAGAGGTGGTCTCGAGGGGCTACTCCATAGAGCTCTCCCACGCGCCAGTCACTCACAGGTTTGTAACTTCCTCAATCACAAAAAGGAAGACTACACCGCATCAGGTCCAACACATCCTGTTGGAACTACTGTGAAACAGAACCATTCAGCCCGTTGCCACACACGAGCAGAAGCTAGGGGTATACTCCATTTTTTTCCTCATGCCCAAAAAATCGGGAGAACTACGCTCCATTCTAGATCTGAAACACCTCAACAAACATGTGGTGTGCCACAGATTCAAAATGGAGACCATATGATCAACTCTACGCAGCGTCCGAGTAGGCGACTACCTCACGTCCATAGACCTGAAGGACGCATATCTCCACATCCCAATCATCCCAAGACACCGGCAATTCCTCAGATTCCACATCTTGGGCCACCACTACCAATACCAGGCCTTGCCTTTCGGTCTCACCTCAGCAACGAGAGTGTTCACCAAGGTGTCCATTGTTCTCGTAGCCAAACTCAGGGAACAAGGGCTAGATATCATCCCCTACTTGGACGACTGGCTCATTCAAGCACGTTCCAAGGAGCAGGCGATCCAAGACACTACGACCGCCCTGCAGGCACTCGAGGAACATGGATGGGTAGTGAACCGGGAAAAGAGTCATCTGGTACCCACCCAGCAGATCGAACATCTGGGGGCACTAATCAACACGTCCCAGGGATGGGCAAAACCCTCTCAGACAAGAGTACTCAGTCTGATAGCCCTGGCCCGTCACATGCGAGCCCACCATCAGACAACCCTGGGAGGCCTAGCCCAGTTGCTAGGGTGCATGGCATCTTGCATAGATCTCATACCCTGGGCCAGATGGCACATGCGACAGCTCCAAACATACGTCCTTACTCGGGGTTCACCAAATGAGTACAATCTTCAGGTCATTGTCCCGCTACCACCATCGGTGAGACACTCTCTAACATGGTGGACAGTGAAGTCCAACCTCACCGGGGGGGTACCTCTAGAGGCAGCCTACATGGCCACAGTAGAGACGGACGCGAGCCTATCAGGCTGGGGAGCGTGTCTGGGTGACTTGACAGCTCAAGGCTTATGGTCGCCAAGGGAAACCAAATTATCCATCAACATCCTGGAGATGAGAGCCGTATCCCAAGCACTCGAGGCTTTCAGATCCTTCATCCATGGCCAGTCGGTTCTGATACGCTCTGACAATCAGGTAACAGTGGGCTACATCGCAAAACAAGGCAGCACCAGGAGCAGAGCCATGCTGAGGGAGGCAACATCAGTTCCCAATTGGGCTTAGACCAACCTCAGCCATCTCGGTCCAGTGCACCTCGCAGGAAGGCTCAACGTGCATGCGAATTGGCTCAGTAGGCAACAGGTTCACCCAGGGGAATGGCGGCTACACCCCGACCTCTTCCACATGATTCAGGAGGCATGGGGACCAGTATCCATGGACCTCATGGCTACCATGGAAAACAGTCAAGTCCAGGCCTTTTATTCTCGGTTCAGGGAAGGTCGCTCCCATGGAACCGATGCCCTCTCACAACCGTGGTCTCGGGAGCATGCGTACGTGTTCCCGCCCCTCCCTCTAATCCCCCAGGTACTAAGCAAGATCCGGGCATCCCACTGTACATCATCCTAGTGGCCCCCTACTGGCCACGGAGGACATGGTTTGCCACAGTACTCGAAATGACCTTAGCCAGCCTTCGATTGCCTTACCGAGCAGATATGCTTTCACAGGGCCCGGTGATCCACCCGGCCCCGCAAACACTGAAACTCATGGCCTGGCTCCTGAAAGGAGGAGACTAATGAAGGCAGGTTACCATGACTCTGTCATATCAACCATATTACAGTCTAGACGGGCCTCCACCACTTCCACCTACGGTAGACAATGGTCTATATTAGCGAAGTGGTGTCGAGAACAGGGTAAGGACCCTGAACAAACAGACATATCAACCATTTTGCTATTACTCCAACAGGGAGTAGACAAGAGTCTGGCCCACTCATCCCTCAGAGTTCAACTCTCTGCAATTGGGGCAGCCACAGATCCCATCGAGGGATACAGCCCGGGAGTGCACCCTGACGCACTGCGCTTTCTAAAAGCTGTGAGGTACTCCGACCCAGAACACGACCGACCATCGCGCCATGGGACCTCCCACTGGTACTCCCTCAGCTCAGCCCCTTTCGAGCCACTCAATGAGGTAGACCTATTCTGGGTCGGCCTCAAAGCTTGCTTCCTTGTCGCCATCTGTTCAGCTAGACGGATCAGAGAACTAGGGGCACTATCATGCAAAGAGCCCTATACCGTGTTCACCCCTCAGGGAGTCCATTTACATACAGTCCCAGCCTTCCAACTGAAGGTATCCACAGCATTCCCTGTGGACACACTACAGGGCGTCCAGGCCATTCCACATCGTCTGGATGTTGGCATCACCCTCTCCATCTACATAACCAGGAAACTGCCCCTCCGTAAGATGGAAAGATTGTTTATCGTCACAAGGGGCCATAGACAAGGCAAGGCAGCCTCCAAGTCCACGATCGCTGGATGGCTCAGAAGGACCATTCAGGAGGCTTACCTAGCAAAACATATGACACCACCCCAGGGTATCAAGGCCCATTCCACTAGAGCAGTCGCCACATCCTGGGCAGAAAGAGCAAATGTGTCATCAGAAGACATATGCAAGGCGGCTACATGGACCTCCACCCATACGTTCACCAGACACTATAGGCTTAAGCACCTGTATGACATACAGCCCACTTTTGCCACTCAAATCCTTCTAGCAGCTACATCCACCTCTCACTCATAGACCACTCTGTTTCCCTTCCGTGGGTACTACACTGCTACTTATCTACCCATGAGGTAATGTCTGGAGTACCATAGATGATCAGCCAATCACAATGGGTGTTTACTCACCTGGTAAAGGTGATTGTGTTGGTTGACATCCATGGCACTCCAAGGCCCGCCCAACAGAGTACTCAGAGTGACCAGGACCGGAAGTCTATTCAAACAAAACTCAGGAGGGGATATGATGCATTGATAATTAACTGTCGACCCCCTCGGGATCGAGATTAGACTGTAAATAATAGGGAAAATAAATTCGGGCCTGTTGGCCGTACCAGCTTACGTTTTACTTGGCATCATTTTATACAATATTTGTATTGTTTTTTCTCTTGTATTTCTCTTTGCACTTTACTAACCTTGATTTCAGCTATGGAAGATTCGAACTGGAGAGCAGGGGTTTCTGGGACCTGGATATACTAGAAATTTTATCCTAGAGTCATGTGCATCACTAGCCTATCAGGTGGGCTAAAACCCATGAGGTAATGTCTGGAGTGCCATGGATGCCAACCAACACAATCACCTTTACCAGGTGAGTAAACACCCATTGTGCTCCTGACTGCTCTGCCTCCCTCTGCTTCTACTGACAGACCTTCCTATCCTCCTTCCTCTGTGTCTCTTTATACCTCCTGAATGCTTTTATGCTCTTACCTTTCCATCCACCTCTTTTGAGAACCACAGTGAGCTCTTTTTCCTCTTACTGTTGCTAACTTGCATGTTGGCATCCAGTAGGTATGGGAAAACCTACAGCAGGATTTGAATGAGCTTTTGATTCCAATTTTTCATACATTTAAAGATGGTTTTAGGGGAAAATAAGCTCTGTCAGTGTTACTCTACATTGCTTATGTTGGGTACCAAATGACTGATGGATAATTTCCTAACATTTCCCCTTCTGGTGGCTGGTTATTGTTCTGGGTGATTGACTGGCTGGTTAGAGAAACTGGCTGTGACTTATAGACTGGATGACTCACTAAATGACTGATGAGCTGGTTTGCTAAATGGCAGGCTGGCTTGCTAATGTGACAGGCTGACATCTAGGGATGAACCCAAAAATATCCTGGTAATGTTTCAAAGCACCGCCTCTTCGTCAGGCCATACTGCTGTGTTCAACTTTTGTCAGTGTTCAACAAACAAGCATTAATCAGTTATTCTGAAAAAGGATTTCCTCTTAGTGTGTAACATTTTACTGTGCTGACAGGCTTTGACTTTTATATCACCACTCCAGTCCAAGAAAATTAGACTGTGTAACCTGCTGCCAACACCCGTGATTACTGGGAGTGCTCCCATTAGTCGCAGTGGTTGGCGGCAGGCAGTAATTCTTCCTAATAACTGAACTAAACTTCTACCTTTACTTACCAACATATGCCCTCTGGTTCTCTCATCTTTTGATATAGTTTATTTATATGTAATTTCTGACCAGGAAAGGCACACTAAGTTGCGATACTGTAGCTTGTTTCTAGGTGTGTTTCTGGGGGATGGGTTACATGGATCTGTTTTATTAATGGGGAGAAGCTGACCATAACATGCTCTGCTTTAGTAAGTGCCATGGGATCTTTTTCTTTTACCAGCACAATGATCAGAGATGGGCAGACGGGATCTCTGTTTAACATCTCATCCGAAGGATGACACTGCAACAGGGATGCCCCCCCACCCCCATACTGCACTACAGCATCAGTTATGGGCATTATCCCAAGTACCTAGTGTGGACCAAGAACATACTACCTTTTGAAATTCCAGCCCCACTGGTAAGCATGTTACCTACTAAGCCACTGACACTGATTTTTGATAAGATGTAGTTGTCCTTTCACTGTTTTGAAGACAACAGTCATGTCACTTCTTGATCCACTTTTCTCCATTGAAAATAGCTGGAATTCTGTTTGTCCTCGGAGCTCAAGTTCTCTGCAGTATCTATTAAGCTGCTCTTCTCTGACACTTATTTATTCAAATTGTCTGTATAATATGATGTGCAGAGCCACGTGCTATATTCCAGATATAGTCTGTCTATCCAATTCACATTTTTCTCTCCTCTGATCTAATAGGACAGTGCCCTTTTTTATACCGTAGGCTAATTTTTAGTATTATTTTTTTCTGTGGGCCAGATTCATGAAGGTTAATGCAGGGCTTGTGTCTAGCCTTGCATCAAACCCGGCAGTGTGCCGAAATGATTGCCATAGAATATGCCTCATTCAAGAAGATCAGGTGCATTTATGACAGTTTTCCTTATTTATGGCAGCTTGCCCCAACTATCTGGTGCAAGTCCCATATAATGGGTACCCCAGATTGCTTCAAGCTAGACAAGAGAAAGCTGGCCTAACTTGCAGCAATAGGTGCATGCGATTGAGAATCCCAGTCACCGGCCAAGGAATGCTGCAGGCCGTGTGCCATATGTTCGACCCCTATGTCTCTGCATTTGGGCTCCAGTTTTAACCTATTGCTGATCACAATCTCTTACCAATTCAGATAGTATTTTCACCACCCCAGTTCTTTTCATCTAGGTTCCACTGTTTTGCACTTTGAAACATTAAACGCATCTGCTATCCATGTGCCCACGTTCCTAATCTGTTTAAATCTTTCTGATGTTCAATTGCACTATCCTAATGCTAGTATTGTTAGACTAGGGACTCTGCTTGACTCCTGAATAAGACTAATGACAGTAATATTTCTAGTCCAGATGTACTGTAGTTTTTATTTAGGCCCATTCAATAGAATAGGCCGCCATAAAAGTGTTTAAATTCCTCTAATCCCATCTAACACTGGGGTGGGGATGCTTAGTGTGCCACTGGATGGCGCCCACCTGTGCAAATGATGAAGGACTCCTCCTCTGTGTTTCGAATAAGGCATTTTGGGTGTATCAGATTTGATGTTATTATGTCACATTTATAATTCCTTAGTGCATTTTCACGAAATAAAATATTTGCAGTTCTTATTTTGAAGGAAGACCTCCTGAGTTTTCAAGTATAAATAACCAGACCATGTTGCAGCCAGATCCCTGCAGAAAAATGACAAAACCTAGTGAATGTCCTAACTAACTAAGTCTTGCTTGACCAGTGTCACTGCCCCGTGCCTTTGGTCCTCTTTATTTTCATTCCCTTTCTGTATTTGGTTATACAGTGTTTCAACCACAGACTTCTCTATAGGCTTTTCATTTCCCTCTTGTAGCTTTGCTATTTATTAACGTGGTAGTGATTTTCTCTACATAGAGCTGACCCAACATGGCACAAACACCCTCCAGGATGCATGCAAGGATCTTAGTGACTGTCAAGGAACCGTTGATACTCATGGTAATCTTTCAGGAGTCTGCATGGACAGGTGTGGTGCCAGAAGACTGGAATGTAGCCAGTGTTTATCTATCTTCAAGAAGGGGGCAAGGACAGACTTGGGAAACCACGGGCTGGTCAGCCTGACATCAGTTCTGGGCAAGGTCCTGTAGGCCATAATCAAGGACACAGTAATGGAGCACTTGAATGAGGTCAAGGTTACTGGCCCATCTCAGCATGGTTTTATGAGGGTCAGACCATACCAAACCAACCTGATCACTTTCTTTGAGGGGGGGTAATCAGAAAGTTTAACAGGGGCAGGGCCATGGACATAGTCTATCTGGATTTTAGCAATGCCTTTGGCACTGTGGTGCCTAGCAAATTTCTAGTCAAAATATAGCAGTGTGGTATACATGAGACATACACAAGGTGTATTGCCAACTGGCTTGGCTGCAGGAAGCAGAGGTGGTGGTGGATGGACACTACTCCAAATGGAGAGGAGTAGTCAGTGTTACCCCTGGGGACTGGTGCTGGGGCCACTTCTCCAACATCTTCATCAATGTTCTGGAAAATGGGGTCTCCAACAGGCTGCTTAAGATTCCACTAACTTGAGGATGAGGACAAATTTCAGGAGGACCTGAACAATTTGCGTGATTGATTTGACTCATGTAGCCTCAGATGTATTGTAGCTAAATGCAGGGTCCACATCTGGGAAGGAAAACAGAGACAGAACCTACTCACTGTTTGGGGCTCCTGCTGCTGTTGAAGATGAAAAAAGACTGTGGCATTATATTAGACAAGCGGCTCAAGCAGGAAAGCAGTGAAGGCTCAACAGAATGCTGGGGTGCATCAAGAAGGGGTGAACAATAGAACAAGGGAAGTAATCCTGCCACTTAGCAAGGCCCTGGTAAGGCAACACCTGGAGCTAGGCATGCATTTTTGGTCTTTTCAATACAAAAGGGACACTGAGGTATCTGAGACAGTGTAATGCAGGACCACCAAAATGATCAGGTTTTTTTTCCATATTCATTTTATCCTCCTGGCTGAGGCAGGCACTTATTTAAATGAATTAGAGGGTTAATCCATTGTCTCTGGTGGTGAGGAACACTAAGGTGGAATTGAAGTTTAATGATAGAGAATTGATATATTAAATATTTTGTATATATTTTTAGACTGAACAAACATGGAAGAGGCCTGATGAAGTGGCGTGGCCAAGGAACATTCGCCCCAGTGATGTGGGATAAATAAAAGAATACAATTTTACCCCGAGAATCACCAGGTTCTGGGTCATGGAGTGGCTTGGAATTTAAATAACTGGAACATGTTTACACAGCATACTTATTTCATCCCTGCTTATGAAACAGATGGGGCAGACATAATGGATCTAGAATCCTTTCCAACCTTTAATTACTCTGTTACTATTTATCATTGTCGAAAAGTGCAAAACATCAGTTATGGTCTTATTTTAAGGCACTTTTTTGACTCTAAACTAAGTACCACTTTGAAAGATGGAAGGATGAGCCTCATTCTGAATTAAAGAGGGCGCTTTTGTGATGAGAGTTAATCCAACCTACCTGCTGTAAGGGTGGATCCATGGGTCTTCTGTATGGGGGTATGCTGTTTGCCTCCCTGAATGGTCCACCTGGACGGGGCAGTTCTATTGGTGGCCTCTCCAAACTCACTCGCTTCTCCTGTAAATGAAGATGAGCAGATCTCATAAGGAGATGGAGGAACATCTTTATAGTACTGTTGTTTATGTATAAAATGCACACAAGGGAACAGAAGATCGATGTGAAAAACACACACCAACCGTTCTAAAGGGAATAGTGTATCCACACAAAATGCACATAAAGGAGCAGAAGATTGATCAAAAAAACACACACCAACTGTCTTAAAGGGAATGGTGTATCCACACAAAATGCTAATAAAGGAACAGAAAATTGATGCACAAAAACACACACCAACCGTCTTAAAGGGAATGGTGTATCCACACAAAATGTAAATAAAGGAGCAGAAGATTGAAGCGAAAAAATACTCACCAACTGTCTTAAAGGGAATGGTATACCCGCACAAAAATCATATTCTAAAGAGAATTTTCTTTATCAGTTTTTCTCAACTGTGTGCTGCTTCATTGTGGAGATTTGTCTTTTTTTACTACTCGAGCAGGAGGCTGCCTTCCATTACTTTGACTTCCCATACAGTGACATAATGCATCAGAGCAATACAAATAGTCTCATTATTATGATGTCATTGTAGGAGAAACATGAACAGAATAGCATCCTTGTGGTGGAATAGTAGAAATAATCACAACTGAGCTGAACATAATGGAGAAACATTTAGTAATTGATATTAACGTTTGTTATCTGTGAACAATTTAGATTTTTATGGTGAGGGACTTTCCTCTTCAGAAAGTGTTACATTCATAAAAAATACCAGTTCTGGTGCAGTGTATAACTCCAGCATTTTTGCAACAGTTTTGCATCATGTCAGAACTAAATCAAGGAAAATCCAACCCTTGTGAATATTCTGTAAACAGCTGTGATGTGACCATTATACCTGTTCAGCAGGTCTTCTGAACATGGGTGTTGGGAATGCATCTCCAGCTGCCCCACCAGGACGGGGCATCTCGACTTTTTGCCTATCCAAGCTTCCTCGTTTCTCCTTTAAGCAAAACAAATGGTGGACAGTGTAAAACAGAAGAAAAATAGCTTTCATCTTAACTAAGGTTTTGCTTCATTTTTTCCTGGCTTCCCCACAGTTTTCTTCATGTTTACTGTATCCCAACTCCTGTATTTCCTTTGGTACTTGGACACTATTTTTGAGAAGGGTTTCGCCCATCATGTGCACAAAGGAAAATTTTTTTTTTTTTAACTTTCTTTATCCTCCTGTGGCAGATCCACGATCTCCGTCCACCAACCTACCGGACTTGGGGTCCTTCGGGGGCTTGTAGTGCCATGCGTGCCCCGGCAGATCCCCAGAGCTGGTCCAGAGGCATCATCCTTGGTGGCCCCCACACTTTCTTCCATTTTCTCCCATGAACTTGCTACTCACGAGGCCCCCGGAAGTGGCAGCGCATACGCGTGGAGGTGCACATGTGCACCACAGCTCCAGATGGGGTCTCCTCCTCCTCCTCCCTCCCCGGTTGGCCTAGCACCGTAGATCCTCAGAGTGATGCCACTTCTCCGGCCTCCACAAGGGGGCAGTCAAGCTCCGAGAGTACCTGCAACCCCTGCCCAAGGTAGAGGGCCACCAGCTGGCAACCTGCTCTAGTCCTCTCCCTCCCACCCCGGCCGACCTCCGACTACCCAGGCTCGTTCCCGTACCTGGGTCGCCAGCGTGATACAAGGTGTGGCATCCAGTGCCTCAACCCTCAGTGCCACCGGGCTGGCAAGGAAAATTCTTTAGGCAACAGGGCCCATCACCTGATCTCGTACAGTGACACCTGCTGGAGATAGTAGGACCAGCTTTAATTACCTTACCTTGTATTGCAGCCCTGACATAATATAGTTGCATTCTAATTCAGATGGCATCCTCTGAATTGATGCTTGATAACTCACACCATCTGTTCATCCCCATATCTCCCACCCAGTGTTATCGTCTATAGCCTAGAAATGTGTTGCAGAACTGTGGTTGCCAGTTTAAACTTTGGATCCATTTCTCAGCCTCTGCCACACAGAAAAATAATATAGTTTTCATATTCAGCATAAAAACATGTTTTAAATGTAGCAAAAACTGCTCACTTTTCACTATATTTAAAACATGTGGAAGAGTAAAAAATGTAAGGGATAATACATGACAGAGTGTATGGTCGTAAAGGAATATACATGCCTCAGGTGGTTGCTAACACAAAGCAGTTTAGTGCCTTGAATCACCCGAGAAGAGCATATATTCCTTATGACTGCACACCCTAAAGTGTTATCTTACTATAAAATGGATATTATTAGCATAATTTTAAAATGAATAAAAGTCATGTCATTCAGGTTACATGTACAGTCGTAAGAAAATAATGCTCAAGTCATGTGATGTCTCTTGAACAATGAGTTTATGTGATTTTTATAGCCTGTTTTATAAATGACTATATAAACAGTATCATATAACTCAACTTTGGTCAAGTCAGTTATGCTTATGAAGTGTGTGTGTGTGTGTGTGTGTGTGTGTTTGTGTGTGTATGTGTGTTTGTGTGCATGTGTGTGTGTGTATGTGTGTGTGTATGTGCGTGTGTGTGTGTGTGTGTATGGTGTGTGTGTGTATGTGTGTGTGTGTGTATGTGTGTGTATGTGTGTGTGTGTGTGTGGTGTGTGTGTGTGTGTGTATGTGTGTGTGATGTATGTGTGTGTGGTATGTGTGTGTGTGTGTATGTTGTGTGTGTGTGTGTATGTGTGTGTGTATGTTGTATGTGTAGTGTGTATGTGTGTGTGGTATGGTGTGTGTGTGTGGTATGGTGTGTGTGGCATGGTGTGTGTATATGTGTGAGTGTGTGTATATGTGTATATGTGTGTGTGTGTATATATGTGTGTGTGTGTGTGTGATGATGGATGGTACAGTATACATTAAATAGCTACTTTGTGATCCTCTATAACAGTCTGCCAAGCATCATTCAGTGATGCTCAGAGATTGCAATGCCCTCTCCATTCAGTCTCCTGACACTTATCTGCTGATCAGTCACGTGGTGCTGCAGGGATGGGGACCTGATTGAGAAGGTGGTAGAGGGCCACTGCCCTTTCCCATAATGAATACGGCCTCCAGGAGGGCAGTCACATACGATACTACCTCTTTTGGCCCATATGGGGTTTGGACAAAGTTGGGTCAAGGATGGGGTAACTATTTAAAGACACTGCCCAGAAGATGGAGGGAGGACCCAACTGTGGGTTCAGGATTGACATATATTGTCCCCCCCCATCATGTAAAAGAGGTGGGGAGAACCTAGTTGGCACTGTTGTTTGTTTGCACATTCTGTAGATGGCCTAGGAGGTTGAGTTAGGTTGAGAAAGATAGTATCAGGGGGAGATGAAGGGCTGGCCCCAAGCCAGATAGGTTTTGGGCGCCCACATAGGGGAAAGGGAAGGGATTAGAGTGGGAGATAGAGAAGTTAGGGGTGGCCATGGAACCAGCCCTGGTCACCTGGGGAGTGGAGGGGAACACTTTCAATATTTTACACTTTTTTAATTATTTCTCAAATATAAATACTCCCCAGTAATTCATCCTGTTCATTTTTCAGTCCTGAATATCACACAGACCATTATTCGGGACATTTCAGAATTAATATTCATTACTCACCCAGCCCTGTGTAGGTATAATATCCTTTGGCTATCTCCTGCCATCTATCGGTCAAAAGCTAGAATTTATGCAACAGGTGTCAGGATAAAAACTGGCACATAAATCCAGTTACCTGAGTCACTGTCCAGCTAAATAGGGTATGATGTAATCACTATGGTAATAACTTCAGGTTATTACCATAGTGATTTCATCATACTCCATTTATCTACACAGTGATAACATCCCCAGCTGCCCCCCAACCCCAGTCAGCCGGCACTACTTCCAGCTCACACATCATCTGAAAACCCCCAAACGGCTTCTGCTAGTTTCCTTCTGCCTCCCGCCCACCTGCCTCACTGCCCCACTAACAACCTGCCCCAGTTCTTTCACCATTGGACCACCTCCCTACACAAGAATTTAAACTAGTTGTTCTTGCTCCTTTTTTAACTACCTGTGCTTCTGGTGTCCCCGTTCCTTGTACACCATGCTGCAGCAAGTCCACACACTGCTACCTTGCCCACTGTTTCTCCCGCAGCTCCCGCCCCCATTGGCTTTATCGGCCGTGGTCTCCCGATGTCTGCTCCACAAAAAACAACTTTCCAATAGACAAAAAAACTGTAACATGAGGCATTTCACACAAACCCAATCCACTGTTGCTAACAGGCACCGCCATTTTTTTTTAACACAAAACAAAATACACTCTTGAAGTAAAACACCAATCAGCTGCTTTATGGCAGCATCAATCGTAATGTCATGACATGGCTCCATAGCTATGCCCATAGCAACAAAGCACATGAAAGACGGAGTAGCACGAAGACATTAAACAGACCCAAATTATTTTCTTAATTTATAAAATAAAAATAAACTTAGGTCTACAAATAATCCATCACAGAAATTCCTGCCCCGTTGCATAGATGAAATATGAGGGGGCGAGTGTGCGATAACTGATTTATCTTGTACAATTGCCAGTGACCTCTCGTAACCCTCACTCATGGCTTCCCCACTAGTGCTACAATTTGGAATTTGTAAGTGAATACTTTTTCAAACGTACAAGTTGACAGCAGATAAATGTTAATGTGCCTTCTTTTGTACTTTTCTGGGGCATACCTGTAACTAGGCCTTCAATCCATCTTTCAGATAAGATGTTAAACCGAGGTCCCATCTGCCTGTTTCTGGTGGTACTTCAGGTGGATGCTAAAGATCCCATGGCACTTCTCAAAAAGAGTAGGGGATTTTCTCCTGTGCCCTGGCCAAATTTCCCCCATTCAATAAAAATACCACCAACAGCTTAATCTGGTTCAAGGTCAGTTGGCATTCATCTGTATTCCCCTTCGGCGGGGGTCATATGTACGAAGATATTAAGTGTTGCAGTATGGCAAAATCATGCTGCCAATACAGCGCGATATTTCCATGCAGCATATGTCTTGTTTCTGTGGGGGGCTCCGCACCCCACACCCCCAGTTACATGGGGCTGCACTCCCCGGACCCTCCACTAAAGATTCTCAACTCTGGGGGGTTACAACTCAGGGAGGGCACAATCCGTGGTAAAAAAATAAAATGTCTGGGACCGGGAATCAAACTGGTCCCAGACGCAGCACCAAGGTTCCTGCTGCTGTGGCTCAGTCCAGTAAGCAATGGCAGCTGCTCGGTGGAACCCACTCCCAGCAGAGTTCATATCCTCTGCCTGGGAGTGTGTGAATGGTGCAATACTGTGTACAGTAGTATACGTGGTATTGCACCAGTCGCTGTCAGGTACAGTGCTGTTTCGGGTTAGCTATGATGTCGTACACTATTAAGCGTACAACATTATGACCCAGTAGGCCCCTCCCCTTGGTTGTGCCTGAAAATAGGCAGAATTTGTCTAGTGCACTTACCCAGTCAAAAAAAAAACTAAAATAAATAAAAAAAAAAATCATAAAAAATTGCCTGTGTACTTACCTGATAAATGAAAACCAGATGAATAAAATGTATTTGCAACTTGCAGTATATGTTTCTTTTTTTACCAGCATCTTTATTCTTGATGAAATGCTGTTTTTTTATGTTTGCTCGCACACATGCAAAAGAAACATGTTGTGGCAACTTTGTAGAGAAGCGGGTTGTGGAGGTGTGGCAGTGTTGTGGCCAATAGCGCCACTGCTTTTGTGGGCTCGGCTGTCTGTCACCAATGCAAGCACATGCTGGCGGTGACACTAGTTTGCAAGCATGCCACCAACTTGAAACGAATTTGCCGCTGCAATGAGGGAGCAACCTGTAATTGCAGGGTGTGCCTTGTCTGGTGTAAAATTTCAATAAACATGGTGGCGGCTGTTGCCGCCCCCCTCTCACAGTCCCCAAGAAAGCCGATGTCAGGGGTGCCCAATCCCCCTGTCGGCATGCCCCCTCCCCTGTTCATTTGCTGATGGGGGATTCCAATCCCCATCATCATAATGTCCCCCGTATAATAGCAGTATGCCGAGGGGGTTACCCAATCCCCCTCGACTCATGAGCCATCCCCCAAACACAGAAACATTTTCTGTGCTGACAGGGTGTCCAATCCCAATTAGCTCCAGTTTCCCCCAAAAAACACCCAGGTGGCATGCTGGGAGCCCACCTCAGTATGCTAATTGTCCCTGTAAAAAAATAAAAACCTTCCTGTGAAGTTTTTTTTTTTTTTCCTGTAAACAAGAAAACTGTCCTTGTCTGCTGTGCCCCTCCCCAACCCGCACCCACCCTCTGCACACCCCAGCTCCCCACACACACACCCTCACCCCATACTTACCTATGGAGCCTGGCGCAACGATCTTCGGTGGAACGGGAACATTTCTGCGCTCTTCAAAGCCGACCGGGAACTGAAGAAATGCCGGTAAGCTGTATAATGGCAAAAATGGGTTTCTTTCAACTTAGGTGGATCTCTTTGCCATTTTTGTGACTTTTGGCACCAAATTTTCAACATGGTGTTCTTGGGACCTCACCTCATGAATTCACTGTCATGTCGTTATTTGGTCCTGAAATGTGATTTTGCTGTCACTGCGCAGAATCACCTTTTGAGAGTGATTAACAAACAACAGTGTCACTGTTCATGAGGTGGGCTCCCAAAAAGTCTATGTTGCAAATTTGGTGAAAAAATTCCAAGAAATGATTGTGTTACGAGCGTGTATTGCAGCGTTTCCATGCACACTCGTAACTTTGAGAATTTTTAATATTTTCACTCCAGATTTTCAACATTGCCATTTTTGCACACCTCCTTGTGAACAGTACAACTGTCATTCTTCACATCCTGCCCAAAATGTGGTTTCGTACATCTGGCGCACAATGGTGCGGTTGCTGTGGGAAATCAATGTTTGGGACAGATTAAGACAATCATAGTGACATAGTTCATAAGCAGAGGTCCCAAAATGCCTATGTTGAAAATTTGGTGAAAGAATTCCACAAAATGACTGTGTTACGAGCGTGCATTTCCTCTCACGCTAGTAACTTCTAGAATTTTTAATATTTTCACTCCAGATTTCCAACATTGCCATCTCTTCACACCTCCCTATGAATGGTACAGCAGTCATTTTTCACATCCTGCCCGAATTGTGTTTTTTGCACATCTGGCACGAATGGCGCGGTTGCTGTGGGAAATCAACGTTCGGGACAGATTAACAAAATCACAGTGCCACTGTTCATGAGCAGAGGTCTCAAATGCTTTCATGAAGGGGGGGGGCACAAAAAGGCCATGTTGAAAATTTGGAGTGCAAACACCATCAAACACCTGGGGCATTAGGGTTTCTAACCATAACTTCCCACCCTGTACAGACTGACAGGTGTCAGGGGTGTACCTTTGGAGTTCCAGTTATAATGCTCACACTATTCCACCCTCACCCTGCAGCCAGTGGGAGGCACTGAGGTGTGCCTTGGACTCTTCAGCCCCAAAGTTCACCCCATTCTCCTATACTGCACCCATTTCAGCGTATTTCCTTATGGAATGGGATGAGTGTAAAGCCAAACACCCCAAGGCACACCTCAACACTTGTCGGTGTCTGCAGGGTAGGGTGAGGTGAAATGGCGTGAGCGTTATGGGCGATGACCCAAAGGCACACCCCAATGCCTGTCCATCTTAGCAGGGTGGGGGTGGGGTTGGTGTCACTTCAGTACTTCACGGCCATTCCTATTCTGCATCTGTCTAACTCCTGCACTTCCAATGCTAATGCCAGGAATCAAACATCTGGCATTGACAAATGCTTTTCTTTTAATTTGCAAACATTTTGCATCCTTATACTACTGTATTTAAAGCAATATAATTTCTTTGGTCACCTCACCATTTCTTTTTGTCAGCAATAACGTTTTCCTCAATATACCCATTTTTTTTCTTTCATTCCTGAACTAAGGTATGGAATTTTGACGTTTTTAAGAGTTCTCGCTTGATACAGTGGTATGCTGTTTAGCCTGTTTATGATCAAAAACATGAAGTAACAGCATCCACATCCATAATATGAAACTGGTATGTACAGTAAAAGGGTTACAACCTTAAAAACTATTAGTGGCAGCCATCTTTAATTATTTGAATCACTAATTTTAACATTAACTATAAAAGCTGTTTTAAAAATGTCTAAGAAAAATCAAAAAACACACTGATGATATAGCTGAGGATGTAATAAATATTTAAAAGAAAACAATTTGATGAAATGTTTGGCCAATTAACAATTACTGCTGCTTTAAAGTGAAAAATCTTTGGAGCGAGCTCTCCCAGTAACAGTATGCACAGTGCTTACTTCTGATTCCCTAATTTTTTACCCCATCACCAGTCCAGTTAGACCAATCATGCCAGGTGGGCTTTGATGCAATTTAGGGGTACATGAGTACCTCTTTTTGAATACTCCGTAAGTATTCATACTTGGCACCTGCAGATACTCTGTATCTGAGGCAGTATAGTGCAGTGGTCTAAGGCTCTGAGCTGCAAATCTGGTGACATCCAGCAGACCAGACCTGGGTTTGAATCCTACAGTTTCCACTTGCATAATGTGCGACCCTGAGCAAGTCACTTAACCTCCTTGTGCTCCCAGGTCGCTCCTGTAAAAAAGCTTTCAGCTTAGTGTGCTATACCTGGTTAAACAACTAAATAAAAAAAATACTCGGTATTCATTATTAGACCATAAAATTAAGGGCCCCCTGAGGAAGAGGCAGAAGGCTGCGAAGCACTGGGGTTCTGCGTAGATTGCAACTGTTGCTACTTTTTTTATTTTTTTTTATTTATGACTTTGTTAACTGGGTAGGTGCACTGATCCCAGGGACCGCTTTCAGGCACGACTCAGGCCACGTAAGGCGGCACAGAGTAGAAACATCAGAATAACAAGAACATAACAGGAGCAGGTGATACATAGTGAAAGGTTACAGTTGTTACATTTGGCAATACATGGTGTCAGTAGTTGAGGGACAACAAATAAAGCAAAGTAAGGCTCATGAATGTGAAGGTCGGTAATACATTTTTTTATCTTTTATTGCACAAACATGTAGGAGTGCCTTTTATGTTTGCTTGTGCATGCAATATGAAGCGAAAAACTTGTCACAATAAAATGTGTGTCACAGTTGGGTGCAATGCAGCTCAGGCTGCAACGGTCTCAGCAGTGACAGCCCAATGATCAGGGAGGCTGATCATGACATGTTTTTCTGTTTTTCGGGCGTAAACTTTGTGTACTTGAAAGAAGCTAACCACTCCATTCACAAAGCGGCTGGCTTCTTTCATTTGCATAAACCAGACCCACAGTCTTATAGTTGACTTCCAAACATAACAAACAAGTGTCTTCCCATGGCCCAGTTGGTTCTCCCCCCACCCAAAAATCAACACTGTGTATACAGTAATATGATCTCTGATCTCCTTGGCATCCCCATTGGGGTTGCACTACCATACTTTTTTCATTTTCTTCCCTGCTTTATTTTCTTGTGGTTTTCCCATGTTTCTAGAAGCCACTGAGGTTTGAGGGAATCAGGAGCGGGACTACAACTGTCTATAAAACTGTATAATCTATTTCCCTGCTGTACTGTGACTGGCCCAATTGCCCAATGACTGGATCCTGCAGTTGTCAATCATCCCCCAGCACCTGTGCCATATTAATACCATTGTGGCACCAGTTCACCAACTGCACAAGGTAAAATGCCTGAAGAACAAGGGAGCTATAGTCTTAAGCCATCTGCTGGGGCTGCAAGTCAGCAGTCCATTTTGAGACCAATTTTCTGGGCCTGCTCTGGGCTCTGATTTTGTCTGTTATTCAATGTGGACTTTGTGCCACGTATTGGGTGCAGGGGGGTGCTAACAAGACCTATAATGAGGGGTGTGGACTGAGAAGAAACAGCTTGATTGCCAGACCCCCGATGGGAGTCTATCAGGAATTTCAAAGAAAGACTCAAGAAAGATCCCTAGGGAGAGGCCAGAGAGAGAGAGAGAGAGAGAGAGAGAAAGAGAGAGAGAAAGCTTCGGGAGAGCTGATGGAGAACCCTTCTGAGTCAGGGTGTGATCCCAGGTGTGAATTGTCCAGCCTAGAGTTAAGCGGGTGGCCCAGTGGGACTAACTCCCTGTCTGATGCTCTGTTTGATGCCCAGAATGGCAAGATCGAGGACTGGGATAGAAGATCAGCCCTGCTAGAAGGTTGGTATGGTTCCCCAGTAGATCGATGTAGGTACTGGTTGTAGGAAGGGTGGTAGGTCTTGCAATCCATCCCCAATCCTGTCATTCATGCACCAAGGCCTCATCTTGGAGCCCTGTCCATCGCTGTGGTCTTGTACCTGGGGCAGCCATGCACATAATAGGAATGGGAATAGGACTCTATCTTAAAACAAAATCAGCCATATGCAGCATAAAGCTTGTGGCCAGAGAAGTGCTCTGGTGAAGTGCTACAGGTTTATGGCCTCTGACTGGCAGCTTGTAGCAGTTCTGGTGTCAGCTTCACCCTAGTTTTCATTGCATTTGTGTGTCTGCCCGGCCTGTGATCTGTAAACAGTTGTTTCCCAAGTTGCGTGTAATCATTTCAAAGAATAAGGTCTTATCTTGAATATGTTTTGAAATATTTTCAGTCTTTGTCAGTAAGACTGTTCTGAAAGAGCATTATGCCATTTTATGCAGTCTAGCAAGTCCGGCAAGCACCATGGCTGCTACAGTGACAACCCAAGTGAAAGCAATTTACAACTGGTTTCAATGCCTAGTTTTAATGTTAAAAAAATCTGAAGCCCCCAAGTACAAGTAAAGCACAGCAGCACTGTATTAAAGAGACTTTTAGTAACAATGGGATGAATTTGGTGATATGAGCCATTTTAAGAACAAATTCTAATATTTCCAGGGCTTTGGTGGACTGTTCTTCAGTGTATGGATGCAAGCCGGTTATGCAAGATTGTAAAGCACAGCAGTGAAGTTCAATAGCACGGCTTTGGAAATATGTCCTTGTAAGAGAGAGGGGTTACAGAATGTGTTTGCTGTTCCTTTAAAAATAGAGCAGAGTGGGTCTAATACTGCTTTTGTGGTTCACTGACTGCCACTGCAAAGGTGCTTAACTTGCTGTTGGAGAGGTCTGACTCTCAGTTGGGAATGCAGCCTAAGTCAGGCTTGTACCCCTCCCTGGACTCTTTCTTGTCAATGTAATTACAAAACTCAATGCCTGGATCAGAACTCTATGGCCGCTAGCTACCTGGGCTAGTCACGTTGTCTCATGCACGATGCATGCTTCTCTGAGTGAGAAGTCCCCCACACAACCCAGCCACCTAGTCTCCAACACCAGGCAGCAAAGCAAATAGTCCTGGGAAACTGTGGCATGACCCCGGGGTGTAGGGTGGATATGCTGGAAGCATGGGCAAAAAGATCAGGAGGCGGTATGTAGCCAGTTCCATGACTGAGAGACTGCTGTCATGTTGGGAGGGGTTTTAGACTGTGGTTGGGATTATGTGTCTCTATGTGCTGTTTGAAATTCCCTGCACAAAAATGGAAGCAGCAGTATTTCCCTTCCTTCTCCTATATTGTTTAAAGAAAGCAATTTGGTTTCAGTAATTAATATTTTTTTTGAAATTCAGAAACATAATAATGGCATAAACAGTCTTTTAACACACCTTATAGTGTTATAATAAAGGGTCTACATACTCTTTTATTCTTTTATTTCTCTGAGAATATGAGGTATCTAAAAAACCAGTATATACCATAAGTAAGAAAAATTAAAGTACCTGTAGTAATATATTAAGAACCAAACTATGCTTCTTGGAACACATTGAACTGACAAGGCATAGGGATGAGATTACCTCTACATTAAGAACCATAGACTGCAAAGCCTAAAAAAACAGAAATAAACATATGTACCTCTTTTTTTTTTTTTTTTTTCAGTTTTGGTTGGCCAGATAAGTGCACTAGACAAATTCTGCCTATTTTCAGGCACGACCTGGGGGAAGGGGATACAGATGAATGCTAACTGACCTTGAACTAGATTAAGCTGTTGGTGTTATTTTTAGTGAATGGGGGGAAATTTGGCCAGAGCACCGGGGAAATGCCCCTACTCTTTGTGAGGGGGCACTGTTCCCATGGATGCTGATGCTATGCAATCTCATTCTGCTGGTGAACCTGAGGGTGTGCAGATCTCCCAATCCACAGGTCCAGCACAGGAGATCAAAAATGCTGTTGTAGCAGAGGATATGGAATCTGAAATGCCTCAGGGGCTGGAAGATTTGTGTTTGGGTGTACTGTCCTTGGATGAAATATGGATGAAATGCTTATTGCAAACAAACGGAGCTTTGGTGTATAATATGGTTCATGCTGAAGAATGAAATGTTTCAGCATCATCGGGCGCTACTAATGCAGCTATGGAGTTTTTGGAGTTTTCGGAGGATTTAGATCGATGGGTCGCAAGAAATGCTGCAAGCCTATTGAAAGAATTAGCCGGTGGGCAAGCTGCTTTGACAACTGGAGCCGCGGCCTTTGTCAGAATGCAGCATTCCTTCTGACTGACTCAGCATTCACTGGGCTGCAGCTGAAAGACCCAGTTTTACCTATGGAGGTGGCTGGTGCAGAACCTATTGCGGAGGACAAGCGCTGCTCTATAAGTACTGTAGTTTTACCTATTACTGCTGCTGAACTGCCTGATATGTCTGATTTTGAATTACATAAGGGGAGGGAAGAGTGTTGATAACCCATTACCTAAAAGACGGGTAGATCTCCCCATTTTTTGGCTCGCTTTTTAACGAAAGCAGGATGGAAGGGGGTGAAGCTGGACATTGGATTCCTTATCAGGACCACAGTCCAATCCCTGGGCAGCCTACGGGTGGTGACTCTCCTGCCGGTGAAATGGATATTAATGGTCAGGCTACTAACGTTGACATTGACTTGGATCTTACTATACATAAAGAGGCTTCACAGGCTGAAGTGGATAGCAAAATACCCCTACTTATTTGCATATGCAGCCCATGATGCTTTGCATTGTGTGGGCATGTGTGATTTTGTATACCCCTACTTATGACCTCTGTTTTTTCATCTGAGGACAAAGGGCCTGGCACGTGACCCACACAATGTGGAGACAGAATAGACGCTGAACAGGGCCCTCCAGAGCTGCACCCTGATTACAGGGAACAGTCAAGGTCCACATGGGAGGATTTTCGAAAGAAAGACCCTTTTTCTGGGTTTCCCCACCTCTACAGAGACGCAATGCAGTTCGTCTGCAATATCTGGGGGGTTTAGACATTGCACCTGACCGCTTATATGTGTGTAGACAGTTAATAAAGGATTCACTGGGTTTCTTTTCAAATGAAATACATGCATTAATCCATGTGTCAGGGGCAAGTTTATATGATATAAGTTTCAATACTCCCCAGGGTTTGGACTGTTTCTGGTCCAAATATGAATCTCAGAGGTACTCGGCCCTATGGTTACTTTTAGGGCCATCTCCCTGACAAAACACACCATTAAGTATGTTACAGTGCTGTTTCATAATGAAACCATAGCGGTCCATGGTATTACATACTGGATGCAACAATGGTGCAAAGTACTGGGTCTTCCCCAACCGATTTTTGCTGAAGAACATTTGTGGACTGAGGGGTGGAAGTATAAATTTCAGCATCGTAATAATAGTCTGGGCCCAGTACATTTGCCGGACAGTCTGTTTTTGGGTACGGAATGGGGGCATTGTTTAAATGTGGGTCTTACATGCATCTCAGTTCAGCCTGTGATTGCTTGAGGTGTAATTTGTGTCTCACCTTTGGGCATGCAAGCGCTGACTGTCGTGAGGAAATAAAATGTAAATTATGTGTAGTAGTTGGTCATGCATATCGAGCTTGCTCCTGGGCCACACACAATTGCATGGATCATCTGTGCAGGAGACCATACTCTGAAAAGCCCAGAAGAAGGATATGGCCTCCAGGAAACCTCCCTCTAAGTGGTCAGATATGCCTCACTCTGGCATGACCCCAGCAGATCCCGCTCCCATTGCCTCCGAACCCGCCCATTGTGGTTGTTGTCCCTTACCAGGAGGAAGTCCACCTAGATCCTGAGGTGATGGAAGCGGGTCAAACTTTGGATACTACAGTTGTGAGGCCACCAGTTCCTGTGAGGGTGGAACAGGACCAAGTGGAAATGCCCCCCTCCGTTGTTCAGGTCTTGTCCAAAAAGAGGAGTATGAGGCAATCTAGGCCTCAGTCCAAATTGGCTAAGGTTTCTGTGCCTGGATTAGGGATTCCCCTTGCTAATAAATATGAGATCTTGAGCAGGAGCTTGCAGGAATCAGAGCAAGGTGGAGATTCTGAAGCTTCTTCTCTAGCCCCTCTGAATCAGAGGAAGATCCCCAGCGTACTGTTGCAAATGAAAGGTTAAAGAAATTGGGTGTTAGGACTAGGAGGAGTTCAAGATTAAAAAAAACCCTTAGATAAAATGTTGCTTCTTCTCAAGTAGTTATTTCCCCTATTCATGTTGCTACAGTAAATGTTAATAGTCTTAAGAATGCAATATGGCGGTTGGTCACCATTTCCATTTTAAATAATTTACACTGTGATATTTGTTTATTACAGGATACTAGACTTAATACAGCTTCCTTGGTAAAAGCGGCACAGAAATTGTGGTGTTGGGGCCCCTCCTTTTTTTTCATTCGGGGTGGATGTTTGTGATGGGGTTAGGGTATTGTTTAGGGGTGATGGTTTTAAGGTTTCAAAATTAGTAGATACACAGCCTGGAAGTATCTTACTATTAGACTTTATGCACAAAGATATTGCTTGGAGATTGATAACAGTATATGCTCCTATTAGGAAGAAAGACAGGGTTGACCTTTTCAGTGTGGTAAAACCCTTTTTGTATACCACCAGATTCTTTGGGGAGGGGATTTTAATTGTGTAGTAGCTAACCAGGACAGAGGGGTGGTAACTTCAAAAACCTTTTGTGATTCCAATTGCATTAGGTCCATATTTGCCCAGTGTGAGTTACAGGACACATATAGGACCTTACACCCAAGAGGGGGTGGGGGGTGGGTACACCTATCATAGGGGGCGTCTCTCCACAAGGATTGATTTTATTTTTACCCAGCAATACCTTACTATACATCAGGCATCTACAATTCCACTAGAGATGTCTGATCATGTCATTCTTGTTTTGATTTTAGGGGGAAATTCTTGTCCCCCTCATGGGAAGGGTTATTGGAAACTTAATACTTCTTTGTTACATGAGGAATCACTGTTAAGGCGTACCAGGGAACTTTTGAAGGCAAGAATGTCTGTTGCAGGTATGGTAGAGGATCTTAGCTACTGGTGGGTGGTCACAAAAAGGGAGCTACAAGGTATGTTTAAGTGTTTTTTCAATGGGCCATTGGACTAACAACTATAAATGATACTTTATGCTTCGTGCCCAGTTGGCTAAAGTGTATTCAGTAATCAATTCACAACACATTAATTTAACAGCTCAAGTTAACAATTTAAAGAAAGAAATGGAGGCCCTGCAGTATTCCCGAGCTGCCTCTTTGTTAAATGAGCATAGGATTTGTTCTCCTGGTAAAACAGGCGTTGGAGACGCCTTTAAAACCTGTACACAAAGAGCCACAGACAGGTTCTTGGCGACAGTGAAAACTGCTGCAGGGGCTCTGGTGTCTACTGGTCCAGAGATTTTGGCTACTGTAACCCGCTATTTAACTGATATGTATACTGCCCCCTTGATTCAAGATCATGTTATAACAGAGTTTCTTTCCACCTTACATATTCCAGCAACCCCAGATATGTATATGGCTGCACTTACGGGGCCAATCTCTAAAGAAGAGGTTGACTCAGCTATCAGTAAACTGAAAGCTGATACTGCACCTAGGTTTGATGGGTTACCCACGGAATTTTATAAAACATTTAAAGATCAAATAACAGAAATTTTAGTTGTAGTATACAATTGGGTTTTGGAACATCTGGAGGTGGATTTTCATTTCTGTATTGCAGTACAAATACTTTTATATAAAAAAGGGGATAAGACTGATTTAAATAATTGTAGGTCACTGAGTCTACTGAATGTAGGATATAAAATATTGCTGAAAATATTCACAAACAGACTTATGAGGATAGCTTCTGTTTTGATTTTGGTGGCCCAGACATGTTCGGTGCCGGGTTGCTCCATTGAGCAAAACTTACTGTTAGTCGGGGGAATTGGTTGAGCAAGGGAAGGAGAATGAACTTAATGGGTATATTTTGTCATTGAACTAAGAGAAGGCCTGGTGATTATTCCTTTGGTTATGGGCGGTTGGGAACTTACATTGATATTACTTGAGGTGTTCGGTAGGGGTACAGCATTGAGCCCCCTGTTGTATGTATTTTGTTTAGATCCCTTTTTTATGGCTCATCCAACAGGATGTTCTCATAAGGGGTATCAAGCCCATCAGGGGGCTTTGAAATCTAAGATGGCTGCATATGCAGACGATCTTTGTGTCTTTATAGCAGACCCGGGGTCAGGGGAGCGGGTTCCGGAGCAAGTAGAGTGGTACTCTACTGTCACCGGAGCCTGGGTAAATAAGGGGAAGAGTGTTATTTATCCTCTTAGTGATAATAGCCCTCAGTTGGGGACAATTCAAGGGATTCGGGTTTCCAAAGAACCCTTTAAGGTTTTGGGAGTATGTTTTGGGAGGGGGAGATAATGGACATTTGAACTGGTCTGAAAAACTGGAGGCAGCTACAGCTAAAGTAGCTATCCGGAGGACCCGGCAACAAACCACAAAAAAAAAAGTGGCGATGGTGAAGATGTTTTTGCTCCTGGTTTTTTTATACATTAGTGATATTTTTCCCATTCCTCTGGCTTTGGAGATGATGCTTTTGAGTTTGGTTTTTCAGGTCATTTGGGGGAATCGTTTAAACCCGATTAAGAGAGAAGTATTATATTTATCAATTTGCACAAGGGGGGTTGAACTTGTTAAATCTGGTTGCCTTTTATTTTAATGTTTATTGTCACAAAAATCTGCTGGATTTTTCTAGGCCCAGTATGGCTATTTGGATGATACGTGCATGGAGGTGGTTGGAACCCCTCTATCAGGTGTGGGATATCCATGGGGTATTAACAGCTCAGGTAAAGACACATTGTTCATTTTTTAAGCCTGCCTTGGTTAAACTTAAAAAATTGAAACTGACCCCTTCCATTAAACAACTATACTCTAGTAAATTGGTGTACGACACAATACAGACACATACTTATGTGTCACATTCGGATTTTAAAAATATACCACTCGCTTATACGCTCGAGTATTGGATTCTTTAAAAGATCTATGGATTCTGTCGAGATTATGGGATGTAACTTGGTTGAGTTCTCATGGTAGGTTGTATGAAAAGGGTAATGCTATGCACAAGAGTCGAGATGAACGAATGTGTCCCAGACCTTGTTGCATTGCGCAGGAGTAAACCATGCCACATTTTCCTATTCAGTGCCCATTTGTCCAGGAAGTGTGGGCTCAGCTGGCACAAAAATGGGTCAACCCATATTGGAGTAAGCATGGAGCCTATTCTGCTGGCTCCATGGGGCCTATTCTGCTGGCTCCTTGGGGCCTATTCTGCTGGCTCCTTGGGGCCTATTCTGCTGGCTCTATGGGGCCTATTCTGCTGGCTCTATTTATTTATTTATTTATTAGCTTTTGGTAACCGGGTAAGTGCGCTAGGCAACAGACCTGCCTATTTTCAGGCACGACCCGGGAGAGCACAGGACATTGGTTACAATATGCAGAAATGCACAGACATAATATAGGTGTACAGGAGCAAAACAAGATATACATTGGGTAGCACAGTAATAGTTACATAAGGGTACATTTTAGGCATAGATCATAATAAGGATGTAAAATAAAGCAATTAGGGTAACCATAAGACAGCTGAGGACAGTAAAGACATCAAGGTTCATAGCCACCTAGACAAAGCGTATTGCATGGGAGAACATTAGTGTAGTACTCAGGGTCAGACCCGACAGCCTGCAGTGGGACAAAAGCAAATTAAGAGCATTTGCATTGGCCAGAGGCTAGGAGGTGGGTGAACAGCTTAGTTTTTGAATTCTCGATGGGAGGCTGAAGTTTTCACCATAAGGGGAGTGAGTTCCAGAATTTGGGAGCAAATGGGCAAATGCCTGTTCACCCATTTTGTCATGCAAGGTCTAGTGGAGAGCATGGGGGCAGAGGAAGACCTGAGGTACAGGGGTGTGAGGCAGGAGTCAGGAGGTTGGCAAGATAGACAGGGCAGGAGGTCTAGACAGGGAGTCGATAAAGCAGCCCAGGGAGTAGGCTTGAATATCCTTAGGTGACAGCCAATTTGCCAGCGTAAAGGAGACAATGATGGGTAAGACGTGGGGGCAGTTAAGGCGAATCTACAGATGTTGTTGTAGACAGTGTCCCATTTGTGGAGTGTAGCAGAGTTTGCAGCAAGAGGAGGGCAGAGCATATTGGAGCTGGGGTAAGAGAATACCTCTGCAACAGAAAGTCTAGCGGAAGGAGTGAGGGAGTGGCGCCGCGATAAGCTCCGCCAATTTTGCATTGACGGCACAGCACACCTATATTGACATGTTGAGACAGGTCAAGTGTGGGATCCAAGGGACCCCAAGGTACTGTGAAGGACTCCAGTGTTTGAGATGATGAGCCATCAAGGCATTGAACCCGGAGCCTGTTCGTGAGGGGCAGACAGTTTCTTAGAGGATCCGAATAGCATAGCACAGGTTTTTCTAGGTTCAGGACTTGGTGGTTGCTAGAGAGCCAGGTCTGCAGGGAATTGAAGTCATTAGTGAGAGTGGAGTTGATGCAGCAACCGATTTTGACCTAGAGTAGAGAACAAGGTCATCTGCGTACATAAGAGTGCAACTATGCCGGGACATGGTGGGAATATCATTTAGGAAGAGGGAGAAGAGTAGAGGTCCAAGAGTGGATCCCTGGGGTACTCCACGGGAGATGTTTAGGGGGGAGGAAAGGGCCTTGTGAAATGCTACGCCTGAGTCCGATTGTCAAGATAGCTATGGAACCAGGAGAGGGTTGGTCAGATGCTCCAATGGATTGGAGCTTTAGCATGAGAGGATGGTACCATGTCGAAGGCTTTGGACAGGTCGATAAAGACGGCCCCAGTGAGTAGGCCACGGTCCATATTATTTCTGATGTCATTTGTAAGTTGTGTAAGAGGTGGTACTGTGACCTGGCCGGAAACCATGTTGGCACGGGGTTTGAAGATTAAACATGTCAAGGTGAGCAGCAAGCTGGCGGTGGACTATTTTTTCAAGCAGCTTACTGAGAGTGGGCAGAAGAGATATAGGGCGGTAGTTGGACATGAGTTTGACATCGCCCTTTTTGTAAATGGGGCCTATTTTGCTGGCTCCATGGGGCCTATTCTGCTGGCTCCATGGGGCCTATTCTGCTGGCTCCATGGAGCCTATTCTGCTGGTTTTTACTATGATACTGTCTCTGGGGCTGGGGGGGGGTGGAGGAGTGAGCTCCCTGTAGGGGCCTAGCTTCCGAGCAGACACGATAGACCATGGAGCCTGTTCTGCTGGCTTTTACTATGATACTATGAAACATATAAGGAGGTGGTTAAAAGTTTTATTGTGGGTATGATGGGTTTCGATGCTGGACTGATACGGCTTACTTTGCCTTTATAAAATTTATTTTATGGCAATCACGATGCAAGTTTGTTCTGCAGCAAATGTTTCAGGATCCTTGTACTGTTATTGGTATCATTGAGCAGGAACTGTATAAACAAAGTATGTTTGAAAAACAATATATGTATTGTAAGGTTTGGGCTGTCCGTTGGACCAATGTACTATTTATGAAAGACAAAATAGGATAATTTTTCTTCTGTTTGTTTTCAGTTTTCTCTTTATCTTGTATGCAGTCGTTTATGTTTGTTTTCTTGTTTATTACCCTTGATTGTCTATTGTTATGATTTTCTAATAAAATTTTCCCCTACTGTTTTCGAGAGGTGCCATGGGATCTTTACCATCCACCTGAACTACCACCAGAACAGGCAGATTAACTATCAACTTCTAAAAAGGATTTAATTTGACTATATTATACAGCCTTCCATGTGCCCGACTCATTCAAGAGTACATGACCAAACGGTATCTGTGATGTCAAGTATGAGAACCTTTGAACCAGCCTAACTTCTTAGGCTATTATAGGACAAGGAGATAAGGAATATGAGTTATCACATGTGTTTTGGTTTTAAATAGCATTTT
The DNA here is from genome assembly GCA_016271365.2 of Neoceratodus forsteri. NCBI lineage: Eukaryota > Metazoa > Chordata > Ceratodontiformes > Ceratodontidae > Neoceratodus > Neoceratodus forsteri. The sequence goes on along the minus strand of JADMNL010000039.1, from coordinate 17,621,194 downwards.
CCTTACTATATATATTCCAAAATGCTTTACACTGTGGGGGGAGAGAGAAAAGTAAATTGCTTTGGCAAAAAGGCCCTAAAAAAATTTAATGTAACATTTTAACAAGGATTCAAATAACATTTTTTTTTTACTTTTAACATCATGAAGGTCCATCAGAAAAAGTTCTAACATGTTAGAGCTTGTTGTTAAAGCATTGTAAAAATATCCTGTTCATCTGCTGCAAACCCATATTCTGATTCCTCGCTTCATGCTAAAGGGGTGGGGTGGTGGGACCATGATTAATTCCTTGCATTTGTATTTAAAGGGTGTTTCCGGAAAGTGCATAGGAGCATTGGTAACACTCTTTTTAGCGTGCATCCCCAGTGCTGTGCTCCCAGTACCCACACCTCCTAGAGCAGAGTGATTTATGGCCGGGACTTGTACAATTGCCTATGTTTGTTTACCCGTTACATCATACCACCCAGCACAAAACTGCCCCCACTGGTCCCCACCCTGCACCACTACTGATGCCCTTGTTGGCAGATTATTATAGGTACCAATTGTGAATTTGTTAAGGTATGGGCTTCATGGAGCAAAGCAGAGAACTGGGGCTCTGATGAAGGCTTGCAGGATCCTTTATTCCATCATTCTTTCTTTCAGCATGGCATGCATGCTGGAAGTCTGTGATGTATTCTGGCATCAGTTCAAACACAACCTACCATATGGGTCTTTAAAAGTTTTAAGAAGTACATTTCTAGGCCGGCCCGGTGGTGCTGAAGGTTGAGCCACTGGACACCACATGTCACGCCACGCTGACTACCTGGTTTTGGAAGGGACTCGGGCCGCTGGGGGCTGGCAGGGGAGAGGAAGGATCGAGCATCTCATTACTGCTGTCCTTCCTCTGAGGTGAGTGAGGGCTGTGCGCCACGCTGCAGTGATACCTGGCGGAAGCCGGGTGCACTACAGTTATGGGCACAATAAGGGGGTGGAGCGTGGTGGACATCTGCATGTAGGTGCGCTGACACCATTGCACATCCTGCTCCTCGGGGCACAAACTGGAGGAAAATGGTGGGGGGGACTGCGGTGGCTGATGGCCAAGCCCTGCACCCCAGACTCAGAGGCATAGCGCAATGCGTCTATGCCACAGGTCCCTGAAGGGGATATGGTAGCCAGACCAGTTATGGTTGGGCATATAAATCTGCACATCAGACCTGGTCTGTGTTGCGGGTGCCGGGGTCGGTGTAGGACTGCTTTTCCCGGAGGAGGAAAAATTGGATGATGATTAACAAAAAAAAAAAGAATTACATTTCCTATGAGCTGCAGTTAGAGTCTGCCATACCAAGTGAAAGAACGATGGAATAAAAGTTTTTATCAGTTTTCTTTGGAGAGGTGGTTCTCTGCTTTGCTCTGCAGTGCTTGCATCTTGGTGGATATGGTTCCCCAGGAACAGGTGTACCCTGAAACCGCTGATCATAACTTCTAAAGAAAGGTGCACAGTACAGTTTAAAAAACCGTATGAATAATTATGAATTATCTGCATCTTTCAGATATCCAATGTGCCAGCAAGGCTGTATTATGCATAATTATTTCTGCAGTGTTTGTTTAAGTAATATTTATGCCTTGACTTCTTCCTGATGTGGTTTGCCTCTCTGTCCTTCTTATTAGAATACTGGCTTATGATTCCTGGTCTAGATTAGTTAACATACACCCATATCGTCGACTGCCAATAATTGGATTTTACAAGTTTTCACTTAGTTCTAAATTTATTTATTCAATTGACCTAAAGTTAGGTTGGCGACCTTCCACTATTTCCACAGATTGTTCTTAATAACTTCCAGTCTTTTTTGAAATTCAGGCAATACAATGTATAGCCTAGACGTTAGGGGAATGAGGTGTGAACGAGCTTGCTACATCCAGCAGACCAGACCTGAATTTGATTCTCACAACCTCCACTTACATACTGTGTGACTCTGAGCAAGTCATTTAACCGCCTAGTTGCTCCCAGGTCACCCCTGAAAGCAGGTACTTGTGCCTAGTGGGCCTTACCCGGTTACCAAAAGACTAAAAAAAAAAAAAAGACCAAACTATCTTTTACCAGTTGTTGCAGCATTATATCAGTAGTTCTGCCTGATATAAAATAAATATTTTTCACGCTATGTCTGCTACAGTGAAGCACATAGGAATTTGGTTGCATATCTAAAAATGGCCACATATTAGATGCTTCACATCTTTTAATAATTATATGAATGTTATGGTGTCTTTCAATTTCAGTTTTTGGCTGTATTTTTTAATTTATACATTAGTACACAATTGTTTTTGTTAAACCTACACTTTATATTTTTTCTATATGGCATCAGACACAGCTGGGACAGACTGGAGGGTTTAGTGGTTGCTCAGGGTGGTAGCAGTAGGGCAGGTAGCATGTGAGTGCATAGTGTGGGTTAGGACACTGTATGGACAATAGGTCCCTTGACTTGTTAGGGTTTATAGCAGACTGGATGGACCAATGGTCTTTTTCTGCTGTCATTGCCTATGAGTCCAATTCTCCACAGTAGACCACCACCATCTCCCAAGGGACAGCGGCCACCCTGCATGGCCTCTTCATCAAGATGGACGTGGCCGACTCCATCCCATCAGTGCTTGCCTACTAGAGCCACCACACCCACACATGATTTATTGCTGGGACTCAGACATGTTCAGTTCTCCCCAGCAGACCACCACCTCCCAAGGGATGAGGGCCACCCAGAATGGCCTCTTCATTGAGACAGACACAGCTGACTCTGTCCCATCAGTGCTCACCTACCAGAACCAGTACACCTGCCCCAACTTCCACCAGCATCACTAGAAAACAGCAGCAGCAGCAGGCACTGTTGCACTGAGGTGGAGACCCAAACCAGCCACACCAGCATCAAGGTATGGTACTGGGTGGGGGCTTCAGGCAACAGTCCTCACCTCCCTCTGTGCTTTTACTCTTTTCTGGTCATTGTGTGTGTGTGTACACATGCCAACAATTTGAGACCAGGTTACAGCACAAATGTATTTCTATAAGTACATCAGAAATGAATGCTAAGTTGCTTAGAGTCCCAATGTTTAATAGGGAGGTCACCAAAACTGTGCTTTCCTTGAGTCACGTGTGATTTAGATTTGCTAAGTGGTTGCATATGCAGTCAATAATTGGTGTTTTTCTTCAGTTTATTACACATTCTGCAGTGTGACATTAGAATTGTTTATTTCTGAGCTGGGATTTTCATAAAGATTTTATTTTGGCTCAGTCACTTGTGGGGATGGGGTAGTCTGAGCCAAACTAAATCCTTCTGAAAGTCCCAGCCTTCATAAATATTGTATCTGAGGAGATGCGCCAATGAAGCTCATTAGTGACAAAGACAACCTCATCCCTATGGTGCTGCACAAATGTAAGTACATGGCTTGTAATTACTTGCCTTAAAAATTTGCATCACGAGACTTTTAGCAGCATGATGAAAACCTCTGTGCCCTGGATTGAAGTTTGTGCCTGATGTCTTAATGACACATGCTAGGACAGTGATGGACAGACTTTAATGCAGAAGGACACTGGACTTGTTTATGGAGGAAGCAGGATCTATCCATGAATGAAACTCATGGATGGTTGGGTCTGGGGTTGGGTATTGAATTAGGAGGAATTATAGAAATGCAGCTCTTTATGGGAAAAGGAAAGGAGGAATTGTCGGAACTTGTTCCCAGGTGCAACCTGGGAGTACAAGGAAGTTAAGTGACTTGCTCAAGGTCTCGTAGTGTCACACAGTATGCAAGTGGGGCTGTGGGATTCAAACCCAGGTCTCCAGGTGTGCAGCTCAGTGCTCTAAACCACAGCGCTATACTGCCTCCTCTCTTTAAGGGGATATCACACATTCAGATGATAGTGCCAGAGTGCTGCAATACTATGCGTGCGACTGAAGCTTGGTAGTTTTCTGGTGCTGCGGCATCAGAGGTCCAAGCACTTTTCAGCAGTTTATCCCACTTCTTCTTACAATAACAAGCGGAAGGGAAAGAGTATGTTTCATTAGTGCAGGCTTAGGGGTGTACTGCTATGAGGATGCTCACATCCAGTGTTGGGTAAGTTACTTTTTCTATTACTTTCTATTATGTTTGGAAACTTGTTACAGGAAGCTCTGTGCAGTCACCAGCAAGGACAGAGAAGTACTAGATAAAGTAATACACCTTACAATTATAGTTGCTTATTTCTTTTTATACAAAAACAATACAAAAATAATAAATAGCTATAACAGATTAAATTTTTTGAAAGTAATAGGTTAGTTACTAGTTATTTCAAATAAATGTAATCAGCTACAGTCACGTATTTCTTTTGTATAAAAAGACATAAGTAATTGTAACTCTAAGGTGTATTACTTCTAGTACTTCTCCATCTTTGCTAGCGACTGCACAGGGCTTTCTGGAACAAGTTTCCAAATGTAATACAAAGTAATAGAAAAAGTAACTTACCCAACACTGTTCACAGAGACATGGGCCTACATTCTTACCTCCACTGTTAACACTGCTTTACATTGCCTTTCCTAACCCGATTCAGCAATGCACCTTTGAACAACATGGGTGATTGTTTAAATGGCTTAGTTAAGGCAAAGTAAGGTGGTATTAGAATATGGTCTAAAGAAAAGGTGCTCTCCCATTGGTTAAAACTCCAAACAAGCGGGCCGATATTTCTTAACAACGCCCGCATCAAAACAAATTCTGCCTTGACAACATCAACACCCACCCGTAGGAACTCTGCTCATGCTCTGCCCATGTTCACTCCACCACGCACACTCGTACAGTCGTGCATTAATACACACCATACCACTCACCACCAGCAAAATAAATTACCACAACAGTGGTTAATTTTACACTAGTAACTAAATGCAGTTTCAGAAAGATATTCGAAAACACAAACGAACCACAAGACCCGATGGACAAAGCTCCAGAAAGAAAAAAAACACCCAAAGTAAGTCAGCGTTTTCTATCATTAACCGCAGCTAACATGGATAAAGTTGAGGACGAACGACAACAACCAGCCACAAAACAGCAAATACACTGTGCAATAGAAATTGTTCAGCAGATCATCTTTCCTTCACAACCAATTAAAGTAAAAACTGCAGCTCTGCGATATAACTGTTTCAGTTTTTCTCCATCCCAGTCCCAAAAACGGACTATTTTTCCCCCATTTAAACACATTGAAATTTAAATAAATGTACTATTACAATTCAGCATACTTATTATCTACTACTCTTTTTTTCTTTAAAACTACAAATTCATATTCAAAGTGTAATAATACCCTCCAGGGTGGACGTTATGGGCTACAATGGACCTTCCAGGTGCAATAAGGTGCCCCTGAGCGGTCCGTTATATCCCAATAACGCTCACCCTGTTGGGTATTATTACTTACTTACTGCTGGAGGCAGTGCTTGTGAATATAGCCCTTTGAACTCCTGCCATTACCAGTGGGTAATCTGTGCATGGGGAAGGAGGACCAGATTTAGGGATGAGGGAAGGGACTGAGGGAATACTTTAATGTAAGATTCAGGCTGCAGTCAGGAAAATTACTGTACATTCACGTTCAACAAATACTCAAGATGCCTTTGATATCAAGGCTTGTATTAGCATATTGAATACGTTTCAATGACAGTACATAGTACTCTGAGTAACATACTTGCAGAAAATGCAATATACAAACCCAGTGGCAGAAGCACCAGTGGTACACAATTTATTTGGGTTAGGGAAATAAGGGAGACTGAAAACAAGTGTTAAATATTAAACAGAGCAGATAAACAACACATGGTACAGTGCCCTGTAACCTATGTGGTGCACCTGTGGAACACTAACTCCTCATAGTACAGTGCCCTCTAGTCTATGTGGTGCACCTGTGGAACATTAATTCCTCATAGTACAGTCCCCTCTAACCTATGTGGTGCACCTGTGGAACATTAATTCCTCATAGTACAGTCCCCTCTAACCTATGTGGTGCACCTGTGGAACATTAACATCTCATAGTACAGTGCCCTCTAACCTATGTGGTGCACCTGTGGAACATTAACTCCGCATAGTACAGTGCCCTCTAACCTATGTGGTGCATCTGTGGAACATTAATTCCTCATAGTACAGTCCCCTCTAACCTATGTGGTGCACCTGTGGAACATGAACTCCTTATAGTTAAGTGCCCTCTAACCTATGTGGTGCACCTGAGGGGGACTCCATCTTCTGCACTAGTGGTCTGGTGCTGAGTGCAGCTGGCCTGCAGGGTGCTCCCTAGCCTGCCCTCAAGAGCAAGATTCCAGGATTCCCTGAGGGGGACTTCATCTTCTGCACTATTGGTCTGGTGCTGAGTGCAGCTGGGCGCAGGGTGCTCCTCAGCCTGCCCTCAAGAGCAAAATTCCAGGATTCCCTGAGGGGGACTCCATCTTCTGCACTAGCAGTCTGGTGCTGAGTGCAGCTGGCCACAGGGTGCTCCCCAGCCTGCCCTCAAGAGCAAGATTCCAGTGGTCTGATGCTGAGTGCAGCTGGCCGCAGGGTGCTCCCCAGCCTGCCCTCAAGAGCAAGATTCCAGGATTCCCTGAGGGGGACTCCATCTTCTGCACTAGCGGTCTGGTGTTGAGCACAGCTGGCCACAGGGTGTTCCCCAGCCTGCTCTCAAGAGCAAGATTCCAGGATCCCCTGAGGGGGGACTCCATCTTCTGCACTAGCTGTCTAGTGCTGAGCACAGCTGGCAGCAGGGTGCTCCCCAGCCTGCCCTCAAGAGCAAGATTCCAGGGTTCCCTGAGGGGGGCTCCATCTTCTGCACTAGCAGTCTGGTGCTGAGCGCAGTTGGCTACAGGGTGCTCCTCAACCTGCCCTCAAGAGCAAGATTCCAGTACTCCACTAGACCATGCCTCTCCTCAACCACCTGCTCCTGCCTCTTCTTACTGTCTCTTTCCTTCCTCCCCTCAGCTACTCCCTGGTGACTGCCACCCCTATCCACCCTACACCTACCTCCTACTCATCTCCTACTGCCAACCTGGAACCCTGTCCCATGCACCTTGCCTTCCCTTAGGGCACCCCCCTATTAAGGCCTGGCCATACACTGATACACATGAGAATGGAATCTGGGCAAACCGACCCCCGCTACTATCCATTGCTCTGCACTGGGACATACGGCACATACGCTATATTCAGTCTTGCAATATACAGACTAAACCTCACCGACTATGAACAACGACAGATTGCACTAAAACTCTTGCTCCTCCTCCTCCTACTGATGTCAGGGAGTGTTCACCCGAACCCTGGCCCAGTTACCTCCAGCCCAGCCAGAACTGGGAAATCAGATGGGGGTCTCATCATTGCCACCGTCAGCATATGCAGCCTCCTCCCAAAGCTTGCTGCCCTTCAAATCTTTGCTGACCAGCATAACCCTGATAGCCTTACTGTTGTTGAAACCTGACTGGTGCCCAATACTCCTGACCATGCTATTGCGCTACAAGGCTATAACGTTTTCAGACTTGATAGGAGGACAAAAAGGGGGGGTGTGCAATTTACATCAAAGACAACATCACCTGTCACCCCTTCTCTACTACCCCCCCTCTGACTCTTCTGTGCAATTCCTACCTATCGAACTACTCCTTGGGGCCCAAAATAAAGTGCTCACTGTAGTCTCAGTCTACATCCCACCAAAAGACCAAGGGATTGGTCTCTGTGTGGTCCTGGACTTTGTAAGATCCCATCCTCCCAGATCTGAGATCCTCCTCCTTGGTGATTTTAATATCAACTGGCTTGCACCTGATGTAGGAACCCACAAGGATACTATCTCTTCAGCTAATCTAACGCAGATGGTCGATTCTCCCACAAGGAAGAACTACAAGTCAGGTACCAGCACTCTCCTGGACTGGGTTCTTGCCAGCCACCCAACCTGTATCAACATCACCATTGTCCTCCCGGATTCCCTCAGCGACCATTCCCCTGTCATCTGCAACTGGTCAAATAAGTTTTGTAAGCCTCCTCCTAAAACCATTTCCAGCAGAGTCCTACTCTGTGGCCAACTGACCCATCTCAAATCATGTCTTAGTCAGAAAGACTGGTCTCCCATATACAATGCACTGGATGTTGACTCTGCCCTTGATTATTTCATCACCACATTCAACGCTGCCTGCGACTCCTACGCCTGAGTAAAAAAGCACAAAGTCAAGGCACTCTCCAGTCCCTGGCTCACAGATGAGCTACTGGCTCAGTTAAAATCAAGGGACCATCTCTGGGCAATAGCTAGGGCCACAGGTGCTCAACTCGACATTCAAAACTACAAACTGACTCGCAACAACTGCACAAAACAGATACGACAGATGAAGAGTACCTACTACAAGGAAGCCCTCACCAACACCTGGGAAGATGGGAGAGCTTTTTGGGACAATATTAGGGATGTCACAGGGAAGCAGTCCAAATCCTCCCCAACACTACTGATGGTTGATGGAGCCACCACCCTTGACCCGAAGGTCATTGCCAATACTTTCAATGCAGCCTTCACCGACCTTAGTGCTGTTCTCCCCCCAGACTTTTTCTCTGAAATTGACTCCTCTGCTCCAAATTCCCTACCTACCACCTCAAATCATCTGCCGTTCCACTTCAAAAAAGTCATGGTGAATGATGTCTGCAATACATAACAAAGGCTATCTCCGAGTCCAGAGCCAGTGGTGATTCACTGGACCTTAAACTGCTATCTCTCACCCTTGAAGAGGTATTGTGCCCGCTTACCAGAATCTTCAACCTCTCTCTCAGCCTCAGTCAGTTCCCAAGCAAATGGAAATCTGCTATTGTCACTCCGGTCTTTAAAAGCGGCAACAAGTCCATACAGGGGAACTACTGGCCGATCTCTGTATTACCCCCCTGTCCAAGGCCCTTGAGCGCATTGTTGCTGACCAGCTTACAGACTACCTGGACAAATATAACATCCTATGTGCACAGCAACACGGGTTCAGGCAAGGGCACAGCACATCAACAGCCCTCCTGGAATTCACTGGAGTCCTTCACAACTCGTTGGACAAAGGCCATCTAACTGGAGACGTATTCATTGATTTGACTAAGGCATTTGACACTGTTCACCATGGCCTGCTTACCAAACAGCTGCTGAATGCGGGGCTCTCCCAGGACTCCACTGCATGGTTTAACAGCTACCTGGAACAGAGCTCACAAAGAGTAAAAATCTCAGCAGTACTCTCTGACTCCAAACCTGTTCACTCAGGCATCCCTCAGGGATCCATACTGGGCCCACTACTTCTCAGCCTTCTCCTGAACTCCCATCCACTATCCTGCCCAGAACAAATTATCCTTTATGCTGATGATGCTGTGCTTCTCACCCCCCACCCAAGGACCCACAATCCTTACTTCACAACCTACAGCTTGCTTTCTCCACTGTTGAAAACTGATTCGCAAAACATAAACTGGTTCTAAACCACAAAAAGACTAAATCTATGTTTTTCTGCAGCTCGCAAAACAAACACAGGCGATACCCCCTTGATATCAATACAAGCGCCTGTAACACCCTCGAACAAGTGTCATCTTTTAAATACCTTGGAATCTCACTTGACCCTTGCCTATCTTATGGGACTCACATTGATAGTGTTGTCAGAGTGGTAAACTCACGCATTGGAATTCTCTGCCGAAATAGACAACATCTTACCCAGGCAGCACTGAAGATTGCTATGCAGAGCTCTGTGGTCTCCGTCATAGACTATGGCCTCATAATCTATGGCTCTGCCTCTACTGCTGCCCTCAGGTGCATAATGACCTCCCTAAACAAGGCCTGTCAACTGCTTACTGGATCCCACTGACTCACACATACATGTGAGCTTTACGCTCAAATGGGATGGCTTCAACTCGCTAACCGCATAAAGTACCTTACCTGCTTGATGGTGAAAAAAACTACTTTGGGCCTTACTCCACCTAGTGTCCAAGCCCTCCTGAGCCCAAACACTAATCCTCGTAACACCAGAGGGTCTGAACGTCAGCTTCTACAGGTCCCCTGATGCCGCACCACTCTGGGCCAAAGATTCTTTGCACAACGTGCACCCAGGTGGATGAATGCCCTCAGCAATCACATCACCTCCACCTCCTCACTGGGCATATTCAAATTAAGCCTCCATCATCATCTCATGGCCTCCAGCTCATGTGACTGCCACACCTAACTTCCCCCTTCCCCATTGAGATCAATCAACCCCCTCTGATGTTCTCTGACAAAGCCGTGAGATGCTCTAGTCTCTTTTTCGGCTGCCACCCCTCTATTCTCTCACCCTTCCTCCCTAATTTCTTCTAGGTTTCTGAAATTATTCCTTGTATGTGTTATTCATGTATCCTACTTACCATGATGCCATACCTGAACTGATGAATATGGTCGTATGCTCTCTTTAATGTTGTATGCCCTTGTTTAACATGTTTAACATGTATGTACTCTCCTGACGTGGAACCTTTGTAAAAGAGCCTTGGCTCAAAGATAATTGTAATCCTAGATCTAAATAAACAAATAAACCTGTGGAACATTAACTCCTCATAGTACAGTGTCCTCTAACCTATGTGGTGCACCTGTGGAACATTAACTCCTCATAGGACAGTCCCCTCTAACCTATGTGGTGCACCTGTGGAACATTAACTCCTCATAGTCCAGTGCCCTCAAACCATGTGGTACACCTGTGGAACATTAACTCCTCATAGTCCAGTGTCCTCAAACCTATGTGGTACACCTGTGGAACATTAACTCCTCATAGTCCAGTGCCCTCTGACCTATGTGGTACACCTGTGGAACATTAACTCCTCATAGTCCAGTGCCCTCTGACCTATGTGGTGCACCTGTGGAACATTAACTCCTCATAGTCCAGTGCCCTCTGACCTATGTGGTGCACCTGTGGAACATTAACTCCTCATAGTCCAGTGCCCTCTGACCTATGTGGTGCACCTGTGGAACATTAACGCCTCATAGTCCAGTGCCCTCTGACCTATGTGGTGCACCTGTGGAACATTAACGCCTCATAGTCCAGTGCCCTCTGACCTATGTGGTGCACCTGTGGAACATTAACGTCTCATAGTCCAGTGCCCCTGACCTATGTGGTGCACCTGTGGAACATTAACGCCCTCATAGTCCAGTGCCCTCTGACCCATGTGGTGCACCTGTGGAACATTAACGCCCTCATAGTCCAGTGCCCTCTGACCTATGTGGTGCACCTGTGAACATTAACGCCTCATAGTCCAGTGCCCTCTGACCTATGTGGTGCACCTGTGGAACATTAACGTCTCATAGTCCAGTGCCCTCTGACCTATGTGGTGCACCTGTGGAACATTAACGTCTCATAGTCCAGTGCCCTCTGACCTATGTGGTGCACCTGTGGAACATTAACGTCTCATAGTCCAGTGCCCTCTGACCTATGTGGTGCACCTGTGGAACATTAACGTCTCATAGTCCAGTGCCCTCTGACCTATGTGGTGCACCTGTGGAACATTAACGTCTCATAGTCCAGTGCCCTCTGACCTATGTGGTGCACCTGTGGAACATTAACGTCTCATAGTCCAGTGCCCTCTGACCTATGTGGTGCACCTGTGGAACATTAACGTCTCATAGTCCAGTGCCCTCTGACCTATGTGGTACACCTGTGGAACATTAACGTCTCATAGTACAGTGCCCTCTGACCTATGTGGTACACCTGTGGAACATTAACTCCTCATAGTACAGTGCCCTCTGAGCTATGTGGTACACCTGTGGAACATTAACTCCTCATAGTACAGTGCCCTCTGACCTATGTGGTACACCTGTGGAACATTAACTCCTCATAGTACAGTGCCCTCTGACCTATGTGGTGCACCTGTGGAACATTAACTCCTCATAGTACAGTCCCCTCTGACCTATGTGGTGCACCTGTGGAACATTAACCCTCATAGTACAGTGCCCTCTGACCTATGTGGTGCACCTGTGGAACATTAACTCCTCATAGTACAGTGCCCTCTGACCTATGTGGTGCACCTGTGGAACATTAACTCCTCATAGTACAGTGCCCTCTGACCTATGTGGTGCACCTGTGGAACATTAACTCCTCATAGTACAGTGCCCTCTGACCTATGTGGTGCACCTGTGGAACATTAACTCCTCATAGTACAGTGCCCTCTGACCTATGTGGTGCACCTGTGGAACATTAACTCCTCATAGTACAGTGCCCTCTGACCTATGTGGTGCACCTGTGGAACATTAACTCCTCATAGTACAGTCCCCTCTGACCTATGTGGTGCACCTGTGGAACATTAACTCCTCATAGTACAGTCCCCTCTGACCTATGTGGTGCACCTGTGGAACATTAACTCCTCATAGTACAGTGCCCTCTGACCTATGTGGTGCACCTGTGAACATTAACTCCTCATAGTACAGTCCCTCTGACCTATGTGGTGCACCTGTGGAACATTAACCCTCATAGTACAGTGCCCTCTGACCTATGTGGTGCACCTGTGGAACATTAACTCCTCATAGTACAGTCCCCTCTGACCTATGTGGTGCACCTGTGGAACATTAACTCCTCATAGTACAGTCCCCTCTGACCTATGTGGTGCACCTGTGGAACATTAACTCCTCATAGTACAGTCCCCTCTGACCTATGTGGTGCACCTGTGGAACATTAACTCCTCATAGTACAGTCCCCTGACCTATGTGGTGCACCTGTGAACATTAACTCCTCATAGTACAGTGCCCTCTGACCTATGTGGTGCACCTGTGGAACATTAACTCCTCATAGTACAGTGCCCTCTGACCTATGTGGTATACCTGTGGAACATTAACGTCTCATAGTACAGTACGCTTTAATCTATGTGGTGCACCTGTGGAACATTAACGTCTCTTAGTACAGTGCCCTGTGACCTATGTGGTGCACCTATGTAACATTAACGCCTCATAGTACAGTGCCCTCTAACCTACTGTATGTGGTGCACCTGTGGAACATTAACGTCTCATAGCACAGTGCCCTCTAACCTATTTGGTGCACCTATGGACTATTTACATCTCATAGTACAGTCCCCTCTAACCTATGTGATGCACCTGTGGAACATTAACTCCTCATAGTCCAGTCCCCTCTGACCTATGTGGTGCACCTATGGATTATTAACATCTCACAGTCCAGTCCCCTCTAACCTATGTGGTGCACCTGTGGAACATTAACTCCTCATAGTCCAGTCCCCTCTAACCTATGTGGTGCACCTGTGGAACATTAACTCCTCATAGTACAGTCCCCTCTGACCTATGTGGTGCACCTGTGGAACATTAACTCCTCATAGTACAGTCCCCTCTGACCTATGTGGTACACCTGTGGAACATTAACTCTCATAGTACAGTCCCTCTGACCTATGTGGTGCACCTGTGGAACATTAACTCCTCATAGTACAGTCCTCTGACCTATGTGGTGCACCTGTGGAACATTAACTCCTCATAGTACAGTCCCCTCTGACCTATGTGGTGCACCTGTGGAACATTAACTCCTCATAGTACAGTCCCCTCTGACCTATGTGGTGCACCTGTGGAACATTAACTCCTCATAGTACAGTCCCCTCTAACCTATGTGGTGCACCTGTGGAACATTAACTCCTCATAGTACAGTCCCCTCTAACCTATGTGGTGCACCTGTGGAACATTAACTCCTCATAGTCCAGTCCCCTCTGACCTATGTGGTGCACCTGTGGAACATTAACTCCTCATAGTCCAGTCCCCTCTGACCTATGTGGTGCACCTGTGGAACATTATCTCCTCATAGTCCAGTCCCCTCTAACCTATGCGGTGCACCTGTGGAACATTATCTCCTCATAGTCCAGTCCCCTCTGACCTATGCGGTGCACCTGTGGAACATTATCTCCTCATAGTACAGTCCCCTCTGACCTATGTGGCACCTGTGGAACATTATCTCCTCATAGTACAGTCCCCTCTGACCTATGCGGTGCACCTGTGGAACATTATCTCCTCATAGTACAGTCCCCTCTGACCTATGCGGTGCACCTGTGGAACATTAACTCCTCATAGTACAGTCCCCTCTGACCTATGCGGTGCACCTGTGGAACATTAACTCCTCATAGTACAGTCCCCTCTGACCTATGCGGTGCACCTGTGGAACATTAACTCCTCATAGTACAGTCCCTCTGACCTGACCTGTGGAACATTAACTCCTCATAGTACAGTCCCTCTGACCTGGGTGCACCTGTGGAACATTAACTCCTCATAGTACAGTCCCCTCTGACCTATGCGGTGCACCTGTGGAACATTAACTCCTCATAGTACAGTCCCCTCTAACCTATGTGGTGCACCTGTGGAACATTAACTCCTCATAGTACAGTCCCCTCTAACCTATGTGGTGCACCTGTGGAACATTAACTCTTCATAGTACAGTCCCCTCTAACCTATGTGGTGCACCTGTGGAACATTAACTCCTCATAGTACAGTCCCCTCTGACCTATGTGGTGCACCTGTAGAACATTATCTCCTCATAGTACAGTACCCTCTAACCTATGTGGTGCACCTGTGGAACATTATCTCCTCATAGTACAGTACCCTCTAACCTATGTGGTGCACCTGTGGAACATTAACTCTTCATAGTACAGTCCCCTCTAACCTATGTGGTGTACCTGTGGAACATTAACTCCTCATAGTACAGTCCCCTCTGACCTATGTGGTGCACCTGTGGAACATTAACTCCTCCTAGTACAGTCCCTTCTAACATATGTGGCGCACCAGTGGAACATTAACTCCTCATTCATCCAGTCTCCAGGAGTAGCCTCAATACCTGTGATATCAGCTGGGGCCAAGAAGTAAAGTTTTACATTGGGTAACTTTATATACCCCAGATGATATTTAATGCACAAGAAAAAATATGGCTAAACCAAATGCAGAAACAGAAATAGGGAGGTCACAAAAGTGAAACTCCAACCACTTTATTTGCTGGTATTTTCCTGGTTGGTTATGTTACAGAGTTCTCCCCAGAACTTTCTAAGCCCTAAACTAACTTACTAACTGTGCTACACATGACTGAAACATGCTGTGTTCTTTAGTTTAGTTTAGTTTATTGTTCTAGGAATTACTACCTTTGAGCCAGAGGCTCTTTTACAAAGGTTCCACGTCAATTAGGTACAGTACAAAAGGTTACACAGATAACACAACAATTTGTGTTGTGTCAAGAGCAAGAAAACATATACAAATACATATCAAATCATTTGTGCAAAAGGACATGAGATATCAATAATCACATTATTATTACAAGAAAGAGGTCATGCCAGTTTAGGAGAAACAAATAGGGAAAAAGTCCAGAACAGAGAGGGTAAGTGAAAGGTGTGGGGAGCAGACAATAGCAGGAGAAAAGGTTTCCCAAACATGTCTTTGTCAAATAACGGGACAGGGTGGGTAGTGAGAAAATAGGAGGTTTAATCAGGGCAGTCACAGGAGCTGGAGGTGGCAAGGTGAGAAAAGCCTTGATTTGAAAATACCTAGACAGGTGGAGCAGTAATATGAGTGCTGAGGGCATTTAGCCAGCTGGGGGACACGATAGGCAAATGATCTTTGTCCCTGAGAAGTCCGCATCGGGGACTTGGAGAGGCTGGTGTTCTGATCTTCTGGTAAAACGGGTGCTAGCGCTGGGCATAACAGGTCTTGGATACAGGGTGGAGTGAGGCCCAGAGTGGATTTTTTCGCCATCAGGCAGGTAAGGTACTTTATCCGGTTTGAGAGTTGCAACCAACCCAGTCAGC
The DNA here is from genome assembly GCA_016271365.2 of Neoceratodus forsteri. NCBI lineage: Eukaryota > Metazoa > Chordata > Ceratodontiformes > Ceratodontidae > Neoceratodus > Neoceratodus forsteri. Next base: position 17,605,471 of record JADMNL010000039.1, on the reverse strand, counting down.
ATAGAGTTCACATGTGGGTACGTCGGGTGCACCAGTGAGCAACCGACAGGCCTTATTTAGGGATGTTGTAATGCGACTAAGTGCTGTAGTAGTGGCAGATCCGTATACAACTATGCCATAATCAACGATTGAGATGACAGAGGATTGGATGGCAATCCTCAGTGCAGAATGGGTAAGAAGCTGTCGGTTCTGACAGAATCCCAATTAATGATTAATAGTTTTGCTGTACTATCAATGTGAGTTGCAAGGTTAGGCCTTGATCAAAGTTGATTCCAAGATATTTGAAAATTGGCACTTGTTCAAGGGTATTTCCTAGGTATGTATTAATGGTGAGTGGGACTTGCCGTTTCTTGTTTTGCGGGTTAGAGAAGAGCATGGATTTAGTTTTTTTGTGGTTTAGAACCAGCTTATGTTCAAGGAACCACATCTCAACTTTGGAAAAAGCATGCTGAAGGTTGAGTCGTAAGAGGTTCGAATCTTTATGAGTGGCAAGAATCACGGCATCATCGGCATAGAGGATTATTTGTTCAGGGCAGGAATTGAGAGGGAGTTTAGAAAAGGCTGAAAGGAGGGGCCCAGGATGGATCCCTGGGGAACTCCTGAGCTAACCGGTTTTGAGTCTGAGAGAACTCAGCTACTTTTACAGATTGTGAGCGCTGAGCAAGGTAATTTTTACCCAGTCACCAGGACCCTTACGAGAGCCCTAGGGATAGTAGTTGTTTGATAAGTAGGCCATGGTGAACTGTATCAAATGCCTTGGTTAAGTCAATGTAGACTGCCCAGTTAGGTTTCCTTTGTCCATGGCATTGTGGATTGCTCCTGAGAATTCAAGTAGGGCAGTCGATGTGCTGTGCCCTTTCCTAAATCCATGCTGCTGAGTGCATAGGATGTTGTGCTTTTCCAGGTAGTCTGAAAGTTGGTCCACCACCAAGCGTTCAAGGGCCTTAGAGAGAGGTGGTAGTATTGATATCGGGCGATAGTTATCAGGCAGTGACTTATCACCACTTTTGTGCACCGGAGTAACAACTGCAGCTTTCCATTTCCTAGGGAATTGGCTGTAGCAGAGCGAGAGATTGAAAATTTTTGTGAGGGGGAGCAGTATTTCCTCCAGAGTGAGGGACAGAAGTTTAAGGTCAATAGTGTCGCTGCTTGCTCGGGACTTAGAAATGGCCTTCTTTACATATTTATAGACTTCATGTGCCTTTACTAGTTTGAAATGGAAGGTGGTTTGGTGGAGAGGCAGTAGTAGAAGTAGAAATTGGAGGATCAGCATCAGTGAAGAAATCAGATGAGAGGACACCACTAAGGTCCGTGGAAGGTATCATTTAGGGTGTTTGCAATGATCTCTGGGTCTAATGTAGTGGTTCCATCCACATTCATTATTGTAGGAGAGGATATGGACTGCTGACCCATGATATTCTTTATGTTGTCCCAGAAGGATTTCCCTTCGCCCCAGGAGCTGGAGAGGGCATTCTTGAAGTAGGAGCTCTTCATCAAGCGGATCTGTTTAGTACAGTGGTTACGAGCCTGTTTATACTTTTGAATGTCCGACAGAGTGCCAGTAGCTCTTGCAGTGGCCCAGAGGTGATCCCTACTTTTGAGTTGTGCCAATACCTTCGCCGCCAGCCAGGGATTTGTGAGTGCTTTGATTTTGCGCTTTTTTACTGGTGCATAGGTGTCACAGGCAGTGTTGAAAGTAGAAATAAAGTAATCAAGGGCTAGGTCAGCATCTTGAGTTTTGTAAATCAAGGACCAGTCTATCTGCGTAAGACAGGTCTTGAGATGAATAAGGTTGCCATAAGGTAGGACTCTGCTATAGATGGTTTTTGGAGGTGGCTTACAAAACTTATTTGTCCAGGTACATGTTATTGGAGAGTGATCACTGAGCGAGTCAGGGAGAACACTTACATTGGTTATACGGGAAGGGTGGCTGGTAAGGATCCAGTCAATGAGGGTGCTGGTCCCTGATTTGTAGTTTTTCCTGGTAGGGGAGTTTACCACTTGTGTTAAATTTGCTGCTAGGATAGCATCTTTGTTTGACCCTGCATCAGGAGCAAGCCAATTTATATTAAAGTCCCCAAGGAGAAGGAGTTCGATGTCAGAAGGTTGTGTACTTACAAACTCGAGGACAGCCTGTAGGCCAGAATCAGGATCTTTTGGTGGGATATAGACAGCAGCAATCGTGAGGACTTTGTTTTGGGCACCAAGTAGTATCTTGATAGGGGGGAGTTGCACTGAAGTTTCTGTGGTGGGGTAAGAACCAGGGAGACAGGTGAGGTAGTCCTTTATGTAGATTGCACACCCACCACCCTCTTTTCGAGGTCCCATCCAGCCTGAATATCTTGTAGCCTTGTATAGAGATGGCATGATCCGAGTATTAGGTGTCAGCCAAGTTTCGACGATGGCAAGGATATCCGGTTGTGCTGGCTGGCAAAGATTTGAAGGGAGGCCAGTTTTGGAGGAGACTGCAGATGTTTAAGGTAGCACTTTGAGCCCCTCCATTTTGGCAGGCTTTGTTGTACTGTAGGAGACAGGGCCAGGATTTGAGTGGACACTTCCTGATATCAAGAGGAGGAGGAGTAGGAGTTTAAGAGACAGTTGCTGTACTTCGTAGTCAATAGAATTACACTTCTGAGGCGTATGCAGCTTGGACCAGTGCAGGCGTCTAGGGACCCAGAGCAAGGAGGTTGTTAGTAATAGAGGATGATATGCCCATTTATCGTTGTTGTAGCTTGTCAGTTGCACCCAGTGGCTTGCAGGTAGGTACCTGGTGGATAAGTCAAAAGCCAAAAGAATGATCAACAGCTGAGGTCCAGAGTCACTGAAATGTTAAAATTCCTGAAGGTGATTAACTGTGCCTGCACATATGCAGGATGTGAAATCCCTTTGTCTGAATGCTTCTTTGTCATTCAAACAGGTTGCTGAAAAGCCCACATACAGATCATGGAGCAGGTCAGACGAAAGTGTGGATTCCAGCAGGACCCAGAGTCACCAAGGTTGTCAATGTAGTTGCTTCACTTATGTTTTGCTTGGGATAGCTTCCAAAAAGTTGATTTTAAAATGAAGATAAAGATACCTGATGATTTTTTTGCAGAAATCCAGTCCAGGAGACTTTCACGGATGTAGTGAGCAAGAATGGTATAGTTACCACAAGCAGAAAAACATGTAAATCCACAAAAACTAAGCTACAGACACAGACAAACACAAGCAGCCACCACACAGACCCAGGGGGCGTGGCTTTGGAATGCAAGTTACAACATCTCTTCGGGAATCAGGCACTCCCCTCTGGAACCTGTATCCAAACAAAAGCCCAGGTCAGCGGAAGGTTTTGTGAATTGATGTTGTGAACACCGGTGGAGTTGTTGTGAACTGGGCCTTAAGCATGCTTTCTTCACAACTTCAGAAAACGATGCATTCCAACAGTTTGTCACTCTTCAGTAGAAGCTGAGATGACACAATACTGCAGCACTGCAGTTGTTTTGTAGGACTAAACCACACAGCTTCTGTCATGTGGAGAGAAGACATGGCTAGGTGCATACCCAAAGCCCATATCTTACTACTATCTCTGCTTACCATTCTGCCCAGGCTATCTATGCCCAACAACTACACAGCAAAATACAAGCAAGCAAACATTCGGCATTGACAAATGCTTGTTTAATTTAGAAAACTGTATAAATTTCATGTTCCTTTTACACCTGTTTTACTTCCAATGTGCTTTTGTCCCCAGAATCCCCTTCCCAATAATTTATACCGCGCCTTGTTTTGTTGGGTGCTCATTCGGCCATATTTTATTATTCACAATATCCTATATTTTCACACTAACTTTTCTTTCATTTGTATATTGTTTTAACAATCATTTTATAGTCTCAAATTCTTGAATAACATCTTATCCATTCATCTTCCTCTCCAGATGTACATCTGGGGTCATTGTCTTCTGGTGCCCATCTCTCCTGCTGGGTACGGATGTACACCTGTACCCCTCCTCTGTAGCCCTCTATATGTACACCCAGAGGTGCCAGTTTTCATTTTTTTTGTCTGTCTCTATATATATAGTATATATATATATTTTTTTAAAAGGTCCTTTAAATGGTAATTGATTAAAGTTACCAGGTGCCCAGACATTGCAGCTGGTATGCCAGCTGAACTACTCGATGACTTGTGTTCCTTTTGTATCCATCCTTGTACCACAATATCCCTATGGCTATGCTTCTGTGCCACTATCCTACATCTCTCCTCCTTTCCTTTTTTTATGTTAACATAGGAACATAGACTTTAATGGCAGATAAGGACCGCTTGGCCTACCCAGCCTGCCCATCTCCCTATCTTTCGGATAAGCTGCAGATCCTAGTTAAACAACAGCCTACTTTCTCCTACCCCCCACTAGAATTGCCATATGTCTTTTCCATGCATTCTTGAATTCACCCACTGTTTTTGACCCCACTACCTCCTCTGTAAGGCTGTTCTAATGCATCCACCACTCTTTCTGTGAAAAAATGCTTGCTCACGTTGCCCCTTAGCCTTCCCCCTCCATCTTCAAATTGTGCCCCGTTGTTCTTGCACATCTTTTTGTTTGAAAGATGCTACCCTCTTGGACTTTATTGATTCCCTTGAGGTACTTGAATGTTTCTATCATGTATCCCCTTTCCCTCCTTTCCTCTAGGGTATACATATTAAGCTCCTTTATTCTCTGTCTTCATATGGCTTCTGGTGCAGACCCTGCACCATTTTAGTTGCCCTCCTCTTGACTGCCTCCATCCTGTCTATGTCCTTGTGGAGATTGGGTCTCCAGAACTGCACACAGTACTCCAGATGGGGTCTCACCAACTGTCTGTACAGAGGGATAACAACTTCCTGTTTTCTACTGGTGATGCCTCTCCCTATGTATCCCAGTATCCCCCCAGCCCTCCTTACTGCCTTCTCACATTGCTTGCCTACCTTTAGGTCATCTGATATGACTACCCCCAGGTCCTGTTCCATTTTTGTTGTTGTTAGTACCTCCCCTTCATTGTGTACTCTTGCCCTGGGTTTTTGTTTCTCAGGTGCATTACCTTGCACTTTCATACTGGGTATTCATACTGGGTTTAGAGCGAAAGGAGGCCATAAAGCCCATACTACCGCTCCCCACATTAGTGGATCCACTTTGTCCTGTTCTAGCCAGTTATCTATTCCCGCTTTAAAGCTTACAGTGTTCCTACAATTCACAATTTCCTCTGGAAGTAAATTTCAGATCCTTCCTGTACTATTTAGAAAAGAGAAATGATTACTATTTTTCCTTGCTGTATCCATTCTAATTTGCTTTTTGTGACCTCTGAGGCTGAGTGGTTTGTCCCAAAGTTTGATGTTCATTTCCCTGCTTAATTCCTGGTCTCCCGTCATTCTAAACAACATTAATAGGTCACCCGTAGCTCTTCTCTCCTACAATGTGAATAATCCTGTCCTATTTCATCTTTCTTCATAGCTTAGTGATTTCATAGAACCTAAGTGCTTAGTAAACCTCCTCTGAACTTTCTCAACCCTAGCTAGATCTCCTAACTTATATGGATAACATAGCTGAGACCCATAATCCAGATGAGGTCTAACGTAAGTTTTATATAAAGGCAACAAGCAGTTTATAGATTTATTGATAAAACTCCTTTTAATATTTCTGATCATAAAATTTGCTCTTGTGGTAGCCTGATTTTGGTGTTTTTTGAGCTCCAGTTTATTGTCATCTATAATGCCGCAGTCTTTTTCATCAGTCACTGTAGTCAGGACTTCCCCATTTAGTACATACATCTGTGAAGCATTGTTTTTTCCAAGATGCATACTGGTACATTTCTGAACACTAAAAGGCATTTTGTTTTGTATTTCCTCAGTCTTCAACCTTTTTGAGGTCCTTAACCATATCCTGCTGCTGACTCAAAGTACTTACTGGTCCTCCTAGTTTAATATCGTCTGCAAATTTTATAACTGTATTTTTAATATTTTTTAGCAGATCGCTAATATATAAAGAAAACAAGACAGGACCCAGCACCGACCCCTGCGGTACCCCACTAGTAATCTCAAAAGGCTCTGAACACTCCTCCACCACTCTAACCCTCTGATATCTATCATTCAGCCATTTATTTGTCCAAAGTTATAATCCTACTGTCAATTCCCAAAGTACCCATTTTTTAATCAAATTGTAATGTGGGACTTTATTGAAAGCTTTGTGGAAATCTAAGTAATGCCTGTGGAAACATCATTAATTGGTTTTTTTATTTTCTTATAAAAACACAAGTGATTTGTGGTACACCCTCTCAGTTTTTTAAACCCGTGTTGTTCCTTATCAACAAGGCCTATAATTGACTTATTTTCCTCAAGTTTGATTTTGAGGAAACTCTCAGCCATTTTACAAATGACTAAAGTTAGGCTAACCGGCCTATAATTTGATGTAACTGTCCTATTTCCCTCTTTATGTAGTGGAACCACCAAAGCATGCCTCCAATGCTGTTCAAGATTTCTAGCAGAGGATGTACTATAATGTCACCTAGTTCTCTAATTAACCTTGGTTTAAGCTGATCCGGGCCTGAGGATTTATGTGGTTTTAACTTTCTGATAAATTCTTTAACTGTTGATGTAGCTATATTGCCTCCAATCACATGGTATCTCACCCGTCACAAAAATGCTGTTCAAGATTTCTACCAGAGGATGTACTATATTATACAATAGCAAGAAAGAATCCTGGCTTCTGATTGGTCAGTTGGCTGTCACAGCAGGGATGTTATCCTGGCATAACATCCCTGCTGATTGTTTGGATATGGATGACCACCACCACCATGATGATCTCCTCTTTCTCTTAAGAAACAAAAATATGTTTACACACTAACAAAACATTCTTTAAAATTATTTTTTTATTGTAAAACAACAAGCCATTGTATAATAGGAATAATACCTCAGGGTGGGAGTTATGCTGGGATAACATCCCTTCTCGGGTGTTGAAGCGCCTCGGCCGGTGGCCTGGGCCCAACCACCCGAGGTGGGATGTTATCCCAGCATAACTCCCACCCTGTCAGGCATTATTCCTTTAATGTCACCTAGTTCTCTAATTAACCTTGGGGTAAGCTGATCCGGACCTGGGGACTTATGTGGTTCTAATTTTCTGATAAATTCTTTAACTGTTAATGTAGTTATATTGAGGTCCAATTGATGACAGACATTTTCAGATATTACACATCCATCTCTAACCTTTCTTTCAAATACTGATCCAAAATAATCATTGAAAGATTCCGCCATCGACTTGGAGGCTTTTATTTCCTCCCCATTGAACATTATTGGTCCAATTTGGTTCTTATTCTCCTTCAGGTTGTTTAGATAAGCATTGAATCTGCTACCATAGTTTTGACCATTCCTCCAACCTTGCTAAATCCCTTCTCATCCTTTCCACTACCCCTTGTGTATCAACCCTGTTGCAGATCTTTGTGTCATCTGTAAAGAGGCATAGTTTTCCTTCCAGTCCCTCTGCAATGCCACCTATAAAGACATTACAGAGGTCTGGTCCCAGTACTGAACCCTGTGGTACCCTGCTAATAACCCCTTTTTCCTCAGAGTGGACTCCATTTACTATTACCCTCTGCATCCTGTTGTTCACCCAATTTTTACCCAGGCTACCATGATGGGATCCCACTCCCAGGCTGGCTAACTTGTTTATTAATCTTTTGTGTGGGACTGTGTCAAATGCCTTGCTAAAGTTTAGGTAGGCCACATCCATAGCCCCTCCCTGGTCTACTACTTTGATCACCCAGTCAAAGAAATCTATTAGATTCGTCTGACACAACCTTCCTGCTGTGAATCCATGCTTTCTTGGGTTCTGTGCCCCGCTGATCTCTAGGTACTTAACAATTCTTTCTTTCAGAAGTGATTCCATCATTTTCCCTACCATGAGGTCAAACTAACATGTCTATAGTTTCCTGCCTCTACCTCGCTCCCACTTTTGAGGAGGGGAATAATATCTGCATTTCTCCAGTCCTCAGGTACCATACCATCCTCCCATGATTTGTTAAAAAGAGTAGTCAGTGGTGTCACTAGTTCTCCCCTTAGTTCTTTTAGAATTTTGGGGTGAATCCCATCAGGCCCCATTGCTTTGTCCACCTTGAGTTCTGGGAGTTCTTTCAGGATTCTTTCTTCTGTGAATGGACTGGTATCGACCCCCCTATCCAGAGTGCTTCTGTTGTTTGGTTTAGGTACCCCCCATCTCTTCTTTTGTGAATACTGAGCAAATGTATTTGTTCAGTATCCCTGCTTTTCACTGTCACCCTCTGCTCACCTCCCCTCCCTTGGTCTTTTTTTGCTCCCTTATGTACCTATAAAAGGTTTTATCCCCCCTTCTTAACTGAGTTGGCTATCTTTTCCTCTGTTTGGGCCTTTGCTATTCTGACTGCCTTCCCTGCTTCCTTCTGCTTTAACTGACACAGTTCCCTGTCCTGCTCCTTCTGTGATTCCTTATACTTCCTGAATACTATCTTTTTCTCCCTAACCCTCCCTGCCACCTCTTTTGAGAACCATAGTGTTATTTTTCCTTCATTTTGTTCTATTTGTTTCACACAAAGGCTTGTTGCCTCTGTGAAGCAGTGTTGATTTTTCTCCATTGTTCCTCCATCCCTCATTACTGCCCATTTGCTAGTGTATTTCTTATGCACTCTCCCAATTTGCCAAAGTCAGCCCTCCTAAAGTCCAGTACCCTCACTTTTGTATGGCTTGACTCCACGGCTGTGTTTATCGTGAACCACACTGTTTGGTAGTCACTTGTTCCCAGATGGTTACCCACTTCTAAATCTGAGATCCTCTCTTCATCCCCGTTTGAGAGTACCAGGTCTAAGATTGCTCTCTCCTGAGTGGGTTCCAACATTAGCTATCTGAGGCATGCCCCCTGTAGGGCATCGAGAAGGACCTTGCTCTTGGATGTGGCTGCAGCAAATGTGCTCCAGTTAACATCTGGCATTTTCATGTCCCCCATCAATAATATCTCCCCTTTTTCTGCCATTCTAAGGATGCCTTCTATAATTTCCTTGTCTCTTTCCTCCCCCTGAGATGGGGGTCTTAAACATCACCCATGTGGATTGTGATGCCATTTCCTGTCTCCAAGGTGACCCACAGTGCCTCCTCTCCTTCCTGTTTACCCTTTAATTTCATTGTTTGATCCCTTCCCTTATGTAGAGAGTTATCCTCCTCTTCTTTTACCCTCCCTGTCTCTCCTGTAGATGGTGTACCCTGGTATGCTGACATCCCAGTCATGGTTCTCTGTGCATCATGTTTCTGTGACTGCCACACTATCCAGCCATCCCTCTTCCATCAAGCCCACTAGTTCAGGAAGCGTGTTACCCAGACTATGGGCATTGGTACTTATCGCCCTCCATTTTTTGATGGCCTTACCCCTTTTAGCCCCATCCTTGTCCTTACTGCCTTTGCCTTTTTCTCCATTGACTCCTGTCCTGCTTCCTATTGACTTCTCTATGTAACCCCTAGGTGACACTATCCCAATGGCTACTACCCCTGCCTGCTTGGCTAGTAGCAGGTTAAGGGGCCTGAGTTCTGAAACGGGTGCCTCCACCCAGAGGTCAGGGTTGGCAGTGGTCAAGCTAACTTGGGCACAGCCCTCCAGGACACTGTAACCCCCCCTCTTTCCTTACTAGTGGCTGGAACAATACACAGTAGTCACTTTCACAATACCCCTGATACATCACACAAGTACCCACACTGTTTGCACTTACCACCAGGGCTTTCCTCTGGTCTGGCCCTGGGGACCCCCTGTAAAACAAGGTTATACACAGCAAATAACAGCAGTACAGTACTCTTGCACAAACTGGAACCACAGTCAGGGTAAATGCAAAAAAGAGTTAGATCTGATTTATTTAAGGGGCTTGAACAAGGGATGGGCAGAATCAGGTTAATTTGCTTAAAGGCTGTATCAGTCAAACAGTTATGCATGCACTTCAGGGTCCATAAACAGCCACACACTCTGGGTACCCAGATGGAGAATGGTGGGCTAGCCAGGAACGTTGCAGCTGGTTGGGGCCCTGTGATGGAAGAAAACAACATGTGCAACACACACTATTTGTAATCTGGAGCCTGAGGGCTCAGTCTGTGAAAAGAAAACAACAAGTCAATCAGATGACACACTTTTAGATTAGGCTGTTGTTGCAGGGAGCTACCCTGATGTTTACTCATGATATCCAAGACTCGACACAGGCTGGACAAAAATCAAGACAACAGGTGGTTAATTTGGAGTGCCCGGAGAAGCAGGGCCCACACGATTCACCGAGGCATTGTTCCTGTTCAAGCATGGAGCAGGGGGCTGATTCCTAGGCAGGTCTCTCATCGGTGGCTTTCTCTGTGCAGTGGGGTAGTCTGGCAGGGCCAGTGTAGCATGGCCCAGGCAGAATGGAGATGAATGCGGATTCAGTCCGATTAGGCTGGATAAAGCTTCCAGCAAGCAGAACACAGTTCACACAGTGGGGAAGCAAATCATGACCCTCTTTCAATACACAACACATTTACATGTAAAGGATTCTATGGTACCAAGAAGCAGAACACAGTTCACACAGTGAGGAACCAAATCACGACCCACTTTCAATACACAGTGCATTTACATGTAAAGAAATTTTACTATACCAGGCTAACCGCTCTCTGGTCACGATTGCAAAGTCTCTGTACAAACCGGGGATTCAAAAGCAGCTAGAAATCCTGACAGGCCGATCACATTCAGCAAATCTTCGGTCTTCTTCGGGTTAAAGTTCACAGTCCAGTGGCTTAAATAGTCCTCACAACTCAGATTCAGTCCGAATAAACTCTATTTTCCCTCTCAGGGACAGCAGGCAGACAGGCAGGCCAAAGCTCAGCCCTTTCGCAGTTCTCCCATGCAAAACTACACAGAACTGCTGCTCAAAAATCACTTGAGCTGTTACTGCTTCAGTTCTCAGCTCAAAACTGAAACTAGCTGCACCAGCCTGGGAAATTCCCCAAGATCCAAAAGGTTCGGTTGGCTGATCCTCCTGTCAGTCACAACAAAGTCTCCCCCTTCAGGTGCAAAAAGGCGCAAAAAGCCCAAAACTACAATTCCTACAGATTTTTACTCCAGACAGCTCCTGTAGTCCAGCTCCATTTTAGGTCCCACCAGTACTGATTGGTCCAATTCGCAGACCAGGACCAAGATAGTGGAGATAAACAAAACAGTCCTTGCTGCAAAGAAGGCATTGTAGACAAACTACATTATCATTATCACTCTAAATGATTTTCAGCAAATAGTTACATCTTTCAACAGAGCTCCCTCTCAGATTACTTATGACTGCAATCCAGGCAGCTCTTAAAGAGACAGTGCACGGAGGCTATACAGGCACTCTCTGGCAATCACATTTAAACTGCTAAAACGCAGGATGCCAGCCTGGCAGTGACCATGTAGGCAAGTTTGAGGAAGACTTTAGGGAACCCCCATTTGTAGGGTGGTTACACCTACCTTGGTGTTTACTTGCTAACTACCCTGTTTTGTGGGGGGAGGCTGGGAATTTCATGCTCCTTTTCAGTGCCTCCCCCCCTTGGCTAGTTTAAAAGCTTTCCTATGAAGCATTTAGACCTATCACCTAAGACCCTGTTTCCCCTCCTGGACAGATGCAGACCATCATGCCAGTATAGGCTTGTATCCCTCCAGGTGGACCCCCAGTCTCCAATGAAGCCAAAACCCTATGGCTCCGCACCAATTTTTCAATCATTCATTGCATCCCATGGTGTGGAGTACCCTAGCCACACTCATGCCATAGACAGGCAGCACCTCCAAGAAGGTTACCATGCATGCCACTTGTCTAAGGCCCCTCCCAAACTCCCAAAAGCTCCTCCTGTACTGCTCTAATCCCATTCCCAGCTAGGTCATTTATCTCTAGGTGGACAATGATGTCCAGCTTCCTCTCCTGTGCAACTGCTTCCACGATCCTGAGGATTCACTTCTGGTGACTGCATGCCATTGTGCCATGCAGGCGCCTTACATCCCTCTCCCCTCCATCCCCCAGTTCTGCCCCCCAACAATTGAGTCCCCCACCAGGAGCTGTTTCCTTCCCCTGTGGGGTCCCATGACATCCTCCTTTGGGTCTCCATTGTGGAGGTTCCCAGCATCCTCCTCCTTGGTCTCCACTGCAGGTGTCTCCATAGAGGAACCACACTCCACCAGAATGGTGTATGAATTGTGGAGAGGTACAACTGGAGGGATGCACCTCTGTTCCACCACCCTCACCCCTCCCATGCCACTGTGGTCCAACCACTCTCTTCCTTGGAAACCACTAAGGCAGCAGTGGCAGCCTTGGTGGTCCCTGGGTAGGGGAGGAGGTTTCCCTACTCCTTGCCAGTTCAGCCTGGAGATGGGCAACCTCCTCCTCCCCCAGAGCAGAGAGGTGCCTGCAAATAGGGCAGCATCACAGCCTCCAGAATGTCTCTCAGAAGACTGCCACCTCACAGCCAGTGCATTGCACTACTCCCTACGTGTCTCTCACCTTTCCTGTTTAACAATTATTTTTTGTCTTTTTTGTTAGTGTGCGGGTGCGTTTACCCCCTATGCAGAGTGCTGGGCTTCTTAGTATATGAAAGATGTATGTCCTTTACCCTTTTATGGAGTGATGTCAGACCCTGGTATAAAGGAAATGACTCCTTGGGGTGGGCGGGATAGGGGCAGGGTGGGGGAGCCCAAGCCCATGCCCTGCTGAAACAATCAGCTACAGCTCTGACCCACCACTCCACTGAGTGCTTTCCTTCTTTTCAGCAAAACAACCTGCATAACAGTCTACCAGAAAATATACCCTGTACAACACAATTTCAATCTTGGGTCATCCATGGCCGTGCTTCCGTCTTTGCAGTTCTCCAAGACGGCGCTGCTCACGAGGTCCCTTCGCCATCTTGTGTCCCAATGTCCTGACTATAGATCCTTTTTTTTTTTTTTAGATGCTCCTTCTGGGAGAAAAAAAACACTTTGCTTCTTAAGCTACATCAGCCCTGTACTGACTCTCATCTTGGTACCCCACCATATCTTTCATACCTTTCATTCATTCTCCTCCTCATTTCTCTCTCTTTTTTAAAAATGTAATTTCTCAACAAACATTCCCCTTCCACCTCATAAATTGAGGCTGACTATGTGACCTTAACCTTGGCCCCACTGAGACCGACATGGCAGCTGCCAGGTGGCGGTAACCAGATCTATTCCCGTGCCTGTCTGCTGTATAAAATGGTGGCCTACCACGTGGCTCTAACCTCGGCCTTCTGCCTGGGCCTGTCTGGCTGTCCCAATTTGTAGCTGACAACTTGCCCTTGACTTGATTTCCCCCTGGGCCTGTCTAGTTTTCCTGCACCGCCTGATGCTCACGTGGCCTCCACTCAATCTCTTGCTTGGGCATGTCTGCTGATTTCAAACCTCCCAATGGTGACCGACTCGCAGCCCTTGCTTGTAGTCTGCCCTTGCCTGATCCTCTGCCCACAATGGTGGTCGACTACATCATGCACACCCCCTGCCTAGTACCCCATGCCTAGGCCTGTCCCTTTTGAACTGCTCTGTGCCAGGCTACCAACCCTACATAATCTCACATCATGCCATTCCAAAAATTCCCTTGGATGGTCTTCTTTTTTTTTTCTGGCCGGTAGTTCCCCAAAGCAAACCCCAAACCTCACCATTCCTTTTCTTTTTTTTTTTGGTTGCCCTGTCCATGTGCTGCTCTTACCTTGTCCTCTAACCAATCCAAAACCTCTTTATCTTTCCGCCAACTCACTGCTCACTCCTCCCCAACATGGTGGCCACCTACGCGGTTGCTCTGTGCCATCAGTCATGGTCTACCAGCTTCTATACCCTGATCTCTCCAAAAACTGCCAACAAAACCTCTCTTTAAAAAAAAATGAACTTTCTCTTCTTGTCCCCAGCTCTAAACCAATATTCTAGCCACAAACACATCTCTTTCTTTGCTTCACTCATTCTCCACCCAGTGCTCCATCTTCTTCTTAGTTCACCTCTGCTTTGGATGTAACACTACCCAGGCCACTGCCATCTCCACTTTTTTTAAACAATGTTAAAAACAGCTGGCCGGTGTTCCAAAGCAATTGTCTATCTTTCTTCTTTCAGGAGCTCCCCTTAAGCCATTGGCTAACATTCCCATTTAAATCCCAAACAAAAATGGTGGCCATTGGCTAAACATTCAACCTTTGAATCCCCCACTAAAATGCTCTGAACTACAACCTGTAACCTTTATAGCCTGCACCATCCTCATGTTCACTAAATATACCAAGCAGTATGTTGCTATGCTTCCTTCCTTACTATTTCCAACTACAGTACAAATTGGTTGTTTTCCATTTTTTTTTTATTGCTACTCACTTCAGCATAAACCTGTTTTTCCTCCTTGTAACAGGAAAATACACTTACCAAGTTTCACAACAAAATACCTCTACCAGTAGGTGCAATAACAAAAAATGCCACCAATTGATCTGATGACCAGTGGAAAAAAAACGCAAAAATACTGGCTAGCAAACTGTGAAAGGCTGCCTCCTTATTGCAGCCCCTTTTTAAACTCCCCTTCCCACTCTCTCTCTTTTTTCGTCCAATCCCCTTCTTACATTTCTTCCTCTTTTCTCCTCTTCCTTTTTACATCATTCATTGCTTAGCACCCTACCCTGCCCCCTCACCCCCTTTCCCCACTGTCTGCCTGACTGAGCCCCACTGTCCTTAGGGTAGGTGACCTGGGACAAATGGGTCTGCCTTTTAATCAGGCAACCTTCTTTAGTTTAATCTGTGCTTCCGTGCTTTTGCCTTCAGGGATATGCTCTTTTAAGTTATGGTTAATAATGTCTTAGTAAAATAATGACAGCGCCAAGTCCTAACTATGAGTGTCCTAGCTCTATGGAATAGTAACTCTATTAAGTGAGCTTGAGGAGCAGTTTGAACAACTCAGCTACAAAGAGTGTTGTGTCAAACAATCATAGGAATCATAGGAAGACTACAAGTCCAAAGCCTAAGAGGCCAATGGGACCTGAACCATTCCCTAACCTTCCCTATATCCAATACATCCTTTTTGTGCCATATGTCTGTCTAGTCTGTTTTTAAATATACCCATACTACCACTCTTTATAACATTGTCCGGGAACCTATTCCATTCTCCAACCACCCTTTGGTTGAACCACAGTCTCCTGTTGTTTTCCCTGAATTGCTCCCCCTTGAGTCTCAGATGGTGTCCCCTTGTTAGTCTTTCAGTCTCTCTGCTTCCAAGTGCCAGGCATTCCCATAGATCTTTATTCTGTGTAGCCTTATATACCAAGCATAGGTCCCCTTGGAGTCGCCTATATGTTAATGGGTACATGTTTAGCACTTCCAGCCTCTCTGCATAAGTCAAACCTCCATTTCATCTCACCATTCTCGTTGCTCTTCTCTGTAATCTCTCAAATCTGCCTATGGCCTGTTTACCATATGGCACCCAGAACTGTACACAGTATTCAACATGGGGTCTCATCAATGCACAATACAGCAGCATGACAACCCTCCTATCCCTGCTCTTAACATTTCTTGCTACGCAGCCTGGCATTCAATTCCCTCTTTTTAGTACCTCTCTACAGTGTCTGTCAAATTTAAAATCCCTTGTTATGGTAACTCCCAGATCCCTTTGTTCTTCCACTGGCTGTAGCTGTTCCCCATTTAGGTACTAGGTGGCTTCAATATTCCTTTTCCCCAAATGCATTATTGTACATTTATTAATATTAAAATCAAGCCCCTTATTAGTAGCCCAGTCAGCAACTGTCTGAATTTCCTTCCGAAAGTTGAGAACATCTGTGATTTTTTTTTACCAAGGCCCCCATCTTAACATCGTCTGCAAATTTGCTGAGCCAGGCTGTATTTCCACAGGTTAATGAAGCCACAAATACGTTAAACATCAGGGGTCCCAACACTTGCCCTGCTGCACCCCACTCATCACCTCAGCCCAGTCAGAATAAAATCCTCACACCACAACCCTCTGACTACTACCATTAAACTAGGATGCCACCCATCGTAGAATGTATTGATCAGTGCCTAGTTCTAAGAGGGTATCCAACAACTTCCCATGTCGTACCATATCGAAAGCATGAGAGAAATCCATGTACAGTACATCCACATGTATCCCCTGGTCCATTGCCCTGCTCACTGGCTCGAAGAAATTGCTCAGATTCATAAGATGTGACCTACCCTCCCTGAAACTGTGCTGGCTCTGATCTAATTGTCCTGTGTTGTTGAGAAATTCTATGATATTCTCTTTTATTATACCTTCCAGTACTTTACATAATATGGGCATAATGCTGACTGGTCTATAATTATGCATATTTCCACTGTCACCTTTCTTGTATATGGGTGTTAGGTTTGCCTTGGTCCAGTCCTCCACTACCATTCCTGTATCAAGGGATTCCTGAAAAATAGCTGCTATTGGAGGTGCTGTATACTCTTCAGTATTCTTAAACAAAGCTGGGTGCATACCATTGGGCCCCTCATATTTATTAGAGTCTAGAGTTTTAAGTCTTGTATTAATATCGTCCATGGATATCCTAATATTGCTGGGTACCAGCTGACAATTTTCCATAGAATTGTCACCATCCCCAGGTTTGTTCATGCTAGTGAAATATTTGTTCAGCTCATTTGCTATTTCACCCTCATCCGATACCAAACTATTTTGCACCTTCAAGGGCCCCGCTTGTACCTTTTCATTTTTCAGTCCCCCGATGTAATTAAAAAAGCTTTTTTATTATCTTTAGTTTTTGTTGCTAAATGATATTCATATCTTTCCAATTACCCTCTTATGGTCTTTTACCCTTTTCCTGTATACAGTCCAAACCCCCTCAGTAGCTCTCTCTTTAGCCATATGATATGCTTGCTTTTTTTGTTTGATTGCCTTTTTAATGCTCTTAGAAAACCAATTAGGTACCCTTCCTTTATTACTATATTTTTCTTGGTAGGGATGTAGTCGTTAGAACATTTAAGCAGCATTCCTCTGAAACAGTCCCATTTTTTTGAAGTGTTAACCCTGAAAAGTAAGCTTTCCAGTCCTAATACTTAAGGCATTCATTTGTTTTACTATAGTTGACCCTATTGTAACATTTTACTGATGTAGTCCCACCTTGTTTTTACGTAGAAACATTGAAACATAGAAGTTGACGGCAGATAAGGACCGCAAGGCCCATCCAGTCTGCCCATTACTTTTTCTACCTTATAAATGTGCCATTGCCTGTACTCTGTCAGTGGCCTATCTATTCATACTCATATGTATTGCTCCCTTATGCCTATCCCATGCCTGTTTGAAGCCCTGCACTGTATTCATATCCGCCACTTCCTGAGGTAGGCCGTTCCATGCATCCACCACCCTTTCTGTGAAAAAGAACTTCTTCACATTACCCCTTAATTTGCCTCCCTCTAATCTCATGCCATGTCCTCTTGTCCTGCTATTTTTCTTATATTGAAACATGTTAGACCCTTTCACCTTGTTAATGCCCTTAAGGTATTTGAATGTTTCAATCATATCACATCTGTCCCTCCTTTGCTGTAGTGTATACATATTGAGCTCGGTTAATCTGTCCTTATATGTTTTCTGATGCAGTCCCTGCACCATTTTGGTTGCCCTTCTCTGGACTGCCTCAGTTTGGTTAATGTCCTTGTGAAGGTGTGGCCTCCAGTACTGCACACAGTACTCCAGATGGGGCCTAACCAGTGTATTGTAAAGAGGGACTATTACCTCCCTCTTTCGACTTATGATACCCCTACTAATATACCCCAACACCCCTCTAGCCTTACCTACTGTTTTAGTGGTCTGCTTGGATGATTTCAGGTCATCGGTGATGATGACACCCAAGTCTTTTTCTTCCCTTGTGACTGCCAGCAGCTCCCCTCCCAGCCAATAGGTGGCTTCAAGGTTTCTCTTCCCTATGTGCATGATCTTGCACTTCTTTGCTTTAAACCCCAGTTGCCACTCTTCTCACCATTTTGCTAGTCTATCCAAATCTCTTCTCCTTCTGCCCACCCCATCTGGATCATCTACTCTGTTGCAGATCTTGGTGTCATCTGCAGACAGACAAACCTTACCCTCCAGTCCCTGCCCACCCCATCTGGATCATCTACTCTGTTGCAGATCTTGGTGTCATCTGCAAGCAGACAAACCTTACCCTCCAGTCCATCTGCAATGTCACTGATGAAGACATTGAAGAGGACTGGCCCCAGAACTGATCCCTGAGGTACCCCACTTGTGACTTGCATCTCTTCTGACTGTATACCATTTACCACCACTCTCTGTTTTCTGCCCATTAACCAGTTTGCCACCCAGTTGACCAACGTCTGACCCATCCCAAGCCTAGCTAGCTTATTAATCAACCTTCTATGTGGAACCGTATCAAAAGCTTTGCTGAAGTCAAGGTAAGCGATATCAACTGCTCCCCCTTGGTCCACCACTCTGGTTACCCAGTCAAAGAAATCTATGAGATTAGTTTGACAGGACCTTCCTTTTGTAAACCCATGCTGTCTTGGATCCTGTGCTCCTATGGATTCCAGGTGTTGCACTATCCTTTCCTTTGGGAGTGTTTCCATAATCATGCCCACTACTGAGGTAAGACTGACTGGTCTGTGGTTCTCTGCCTCCTCCCTGCTACCACTCTTGTGGAGCGGGATCACATGAGCCCTTCTGCAGTCTGCTGGGACCTCTCCTGTGCTCAGAGACTCCCTAAACAGTTCTGATAATTGTTCTGCTAGTTCTACTCTTAGCTCCTTTAGTACCCTGGGATGTATGCTATCAGGTCCTAGTTCCTTGTTCACCCTGAACTTATCAAGCTCTTGTAGGACCCTTTCTTTTGTGATGGGACTAGTGCACACCTCCCTCCCCCCTGTGTCCACGGTGCTGAGCTGTGGGCCCTGCCCTACCTTCTCTTCAGTAAATACTGAGCAGAAGTATCTATTTAGGATAGATGCTTTTACATGGTCCTCCTCCTCAAACTCCCCCTTATCCCCTTTGATCTTAGCAACACCCTCTGGACTTTCTCCTTTCACTAATGTATCTATAGAAAGTCTTGTCACCTTCTTTTACTGTTTGTGCTAGTGTTTCCTCGGTTTGGCCCTTTGCCTGCCTTACTGCCTTCCCTGCTTCCCTTAGGGAAGTTTGGTATGCCTCCCTATCTTCATCCTGCTCCGTTCCCTTATATTTCTTGAAGGCCAACCTTTTGGCTCTGGCCTTTTCTGCTACTGTATTTGAGAACTAAAGTGGTTTCCTTCTTCTTTTGCACTTCCTTTTCTTACTAACACAATAGAATGTTGCTTCAAGTATTGCATCTTTAATGCTTGCCCACTTTGCCTGTACCCCCTCACATGTATTTCTTTTTGTCAGGGCTAGCTTAACTCTGTTGGCCATCTTATCAAAGTCAGCTCCTCTGAAGTCCCATATTTTTGCCTTGGAATGGGATGATTTTGTTCTAGCGGCCAAATTGAACCGTACCATGTGATGGTCACTGGCACCCAGGTGACCTTCTACCTGGAGATCTGTGATCCTTTCCCTGTTAGTCAGTACTAGATCTAGGATAGTCCTGTCTCTTGTGGGTTGTTGTAACAATTGTTTGAGGCCCTCCCCCTGCAGGGAATCCACCATATGTCTAGTTCTGGCAGATGTTCCTGTTGGTATTGACCAATCTGTATCTGGCATGTTGAAGTCTCCCATTATCAGAACCTCTCCTTTAGCTGTCATGTTTTATATATCTTCTAATAGTAACATGTCAATGTCCTCCCCCTGGTCTGGAGGCCTGTATACAACCCCAGTTTGTATGGCTGTCCTATTTCCTGTTTCCAGGATGACCCACCGTTCTTCTGGCTCCTTATGTGTATTCTGAATTTCTGTAGCTGTGATATTTTCATTGACATAAAGGGCCACTCCACCCCCCCTTTTTGCATCTCGGTCTCTTCTGAACAGTACATAGCCAGGTACCAAGTCTCCCAAGTGTGGTTACCGGTAAACCATGTCTCACTAATGGCTACTATGTCCAGTTTAGCCTCTGTCATTATTGCCTGCAGGTCTGGGATCTTGTTTCCCAGAATGTGAGCATTTGTGTACACGATTTTCCATTGGCCAGATTTCAGTGTGTTAGTTGTTGGGCAAAGTCCGGCATTTCCCCTGTGCATCGTATGGGGAGCTGGACCTTTTTCTTTACCTGGTGATGCAAATGAACTATAAACACGCTGAACTCCTGTTTGACCACTAGCTGAGGGGGGAAGGGTGTTCTTCCCATTCGACGTATGGGGTGCTGCACTCCTTTCCCCATTTGCTAGTTTAAATATTCTGCAAAGATGTCAAACTTCTGACCCAATGCAATGACTCCCTTCTTAGTCAGATGCAGTCCATCAAATTTAAAGAACTTTCGCTTCCAAAACTGTTGCCAGTTCCCTACATATTTGTGTCCTTTTTCCTGGCACCAGCCCTTGAGCCACATGTTTAGCTCCCCTATCTCCACTTCTCTGACCTTCCGTCCATCTGTCCCCCTCTCCCAGACTGGCAGGTGAAGGAGAAGGAGGTGCTGGACGAAATGGATGATAGTTTGTTACCCAGCCTGGTCAGGTGTTCCTTGCTCTCCACAACTGACTGGCTGGCAAGATCGTTAGTTCCTATGTATACCAGGACATCAATGTTTTCTCCTGCTTCCTGAACAATTTTAGCAATGCGGTCAGTGTCTCTCCACGCTGCTGTACCTGGGAGACATCTGACCATTACACCAGCTGGAAATAGGTATCAGCTCCCTGAATCATGGAGTCTCCTATGATCAGAAGTTTTTTGAATTTCCTTTTTGCTTTTTTTGTTTTGGTTCCTGTTTTGGGCACGTTTTGTTGTGCTAGCTCCTGTGCTGCAGTGTCCTCTGCTCCTTTGTTTGAGGTTCAGAGATAGAGGCAGATACCTGTTTGTAGTTTTTATATGGTTTGTAGAGGTGATATGTTGGAGAGCACTGAGTGATGGGGCATCAGATTTGCCCCTCATAACCACCTGCTAACCTCCTGTACCAACTACCCTCTGCAGTCGTGGTGCTTCTTTTGGATGTTGGGGAAATGGTGGGCTGTTCTTACTATATATTTCCTCTTGAATATGCAATTTGAGGTGCGCAACCTCTGCCGATGCTGCCTGGAGCTGAGCCCTTAGATCTCCAATGGCCCAGCATATAGGACAGTGTCCTAAATCCTGTAAAACTGAACTTCTGAAAAGTGTTCTGCAGTACCTGCAGTTAATGATATCCATTCCAGATAAGTTGCTGGGTTTGTAACCTGGTCAGTGTAATTAGAAGGAAGACAATGAAAGCAAAAGTTTGATTTTGTGTTTTTTTTTGTATAACTTGTTATAACAAGTTAAATTACTAGTGCCCCTGTAAATGAGGTCACTGTATGGATACCCCTCTGATCCTTCCCTTCCTGCTTTGCTACAGGAAATGTCTCAACTGTGCTACCCTATAATAGGAGTGTAGTGTGGGGTGGTTAGCTGGGCCCTTCCCCTGCCGAAAAAGAGGAACCACAGACTAAAGAAACACGGAGGTAAGAGCAGAAACAATCAGCCAGCAACAAATGCAGTAGCCCTGAAAGCTTATCCTAATGATAGATAAAAGTGTAAAACCTGTAAAGCACCACCTGTAATAATTTCACAGAAGATATACCCTGTAAGAAACACTTTGCTACAGAGAAAAATAAAGCAGTAACAGAAGACATACCTTGCAAAAGACAATTTAAATCAAAAGATTACAGCAGTAATCTGTAGGCACACACCTGAAGGCACACCCTGTAAATAATGCAGCAGAAGGTATATCCAGCAACAACAATTTGAATCAGAGAAAAATAAAGCAATAAAATGTTAGCAACAGACAGTAACAATCCCTGTGAGTACAAAATAAAAATTAAAACACACAGTAAATCTGCCTAGCCAAAAGAAGCCTTAATCCTTATCCTTGCTCTGGTAAGGTTCTTTGCTCTGTCCTTTCAAGCAACCTAGAATAAAAGAGCTCAGGTGAAGTTAGGTGCCCTGGCCAGCAAACTATCATATTGTGATCTGAACCCAAGAGAGGTTCCCTAACCCTGCATTTCTGCACTACCTCCTCCAAATTTGTACTGCCCAGGTCTAAAAGATTGCTTGCTCTGGTATTTGCAGTCACATGGTTAGTAAGCCCCATATCTTCCATTAATTCTAAAAAGTGCCTCTCCATGTTCATTACTGTTGTCTTCAATTCCCATTCTATCCCTGGGAGATTGAAATCCCCTAATAAGGGCACAGACCCTTTTACGCACTGTGTCCTCAATACATCTAAGAAATTCACCCAATTACCTGTACTTAATGACAGTGCCCTATAGCATAATCCCACCACAATTTTGCTTATCCTCAGTGGAACAAGATCTACCCAGAGTTCTTCATGTGACTGCATTTTTTCACCTATGATTAATTTAGCCTTGATCCCCTGTCTAACATATTTTGCTAAACCGCCACCTTTGCTTGTGTCCCTGTCTTTATGAAAAAGCTGGAACCTCTGTATATTCCTATTCCAATCCTTGCTGTCCCACCATGTTTCGGTGATACAACAAAGACCTATATCCTTTTCAAGCAGTATATGTTCCAGAACATGTTTTTTATTTCTCAAACTATGCGTGTTTAATAGACGTACTTTCAAATAGTTCCCCTGTTTAGTGGACACCCTCTGTGTTTCTGTGCCATTCAAGTCTCCATTTTTATGTCTCTCCCCCCTTATCAAGTTTAAACATCTTAGTATTCTGATATTAATTCTCTGTGCCAACATTCTCGTTCCAGCTTTATTCGAGTGTAACCCATCAAATCTGTACAAGTGCTACTTTCCATTAAAGGACTCCCAATGTTCCATAAAACAGTGCCCCTCCTGTTGACACCAGTTTTTCAACCAGTTATTTAGATTCCTTATATCTTGATTCCTTGTTAGAATTCCAGATATAATTAAATCTCCCTTTCTGTTTTTAATCTCAGTACCAGTTTTTTCAAAGGTGTTGTAAGCTTCTCTAATGTTCCCTTTTCCAATATAATTTGTCCCTATGTGCAATACAACTAATGGCTCTGCTGTACTGCCCAAGTGACCTTTAAGACCTTTCAGTACATCATGTACTCCTACACCTGACAAGCTACTTACACTAGTGGTACTTTTCCTACCATTACGTATAATAGAATCCGTGTACTTCAGTATTGAGTCACCTATGACTACAATGCCCATGATGTTTTGTGTGGGTTGAGTTATGTTCCCAGAACTTCGTATTTCCATGTCCATTCTGGTCTGCAGTACAGCTCCAATACCATTGTCCCCTGCACTGTCCATAATGGTGATTGTAGTAGCACCTATACTACTTGAAATTGGTTTGGGATTGCAAACATAACTTCAGTTGACTCAGAAATTGACTTCTCTAGAATAGTATTTAATCCCCTTTGACTACTCTCCCGAGACGTTGCATCCCTCTTGACTTGATTTGCATCCCCCCGCCCCTTCCTTGACAGCATCTTACCTCTGGTTGGAGATAATGCTATCATTAGTGTCGGAATCAAGACCCGCTAGTGGTTCAAAAGAATTTGAAATAGGTGTAGGTAAAAGTGCTTCCCTTTTTTTTTTTTTGAGTTTTACGTTTTATTTGATACCAATCCTGCTATCATCCTCAATGCTATCGTTTTGGATTGTTTCTGGTTGGAAATGTTTTCTTTTTTCTTTCTCCTTGTTAGTGACAAGTATATTTCTCACTGCTGACCGATTACTAACATTTGAATAAAATAATTGCTCATTGCTCTTGACAAAGATTTCAAGAACCCTAATTCCCTTTTTGATGTCACATTTTACTTTTAAGTGCTTCAACTCTTCCTCTAGTTTTTGCAGATAAATGCAACTCTTACATACAAAAGTCTGTCCGCCTTCCCCCTTTGTGAACATATCATATATTAAATATTGAACCCACTGCTCTACCTCTTTATCCTTTGCTACATCCATATCGCAGTATGCGTATTGTAACACAAACCAAAGTCTGTAGCTGACACGATTGCCTTTAGATCTCACCCCCAGTTGTTGAATGAGTATTGGTCCTCCCTGACCCCCTGCACTCCTGACACACCTGACACATGCACAAATGCGAGTGTCTTGGTGCATTTCTCAGCACGCAGTGATGAGCGCACCCCACTTGGCTTGCTCCACTTGCAGAGGGGTGAGTTTAAGTGTTGCTGTGACCTGGAACAGCTCCCTCGGGTCACGGGCCACAAAAGTCAAGAATTCCCTTGTTAAAATAAATGAAATCAGCTCCACAGACCCCAAGTAAGCTGTCTACTGATAAATCGCACTGGTCTACCTTGGTAACAAAAAAATGAACCCGTCCACCCACTCTGTAGTCCCTGTGTGTGTTTGGACTACAAGTACCTCCGCTTCCTCCTAAAGTGCTCAGTGCTCCCTTTTCATTCTGCACTTGTTCCCAATGCTATTACAGGCAAATAATGTATAGTCCAATAGTAGCATCTATTACACTACCCACAGGATATATCTCAGCTCCCCACACTGTTGCCTGTCTTGCAGCTTTCGGCCGCCGCACAGGTCAGTGTAAGTTGCAGAAACAAACTGCTAAGTTATGCAATTAAAGTTTTATTGTAGAATTCACAGGATCTAGTCTGCATTAATCCTACGTCAGCTTGCAAAGCTAGCTAAAGTCTGGCCCATGGTCTCCCACCACAGACTGGTATGGTGGGCCACAAACGATATCCATTATGCAGTTTTACTTATTCATTTTCAAACACAGTGGGCATCAGTGAGCTGCAGAAAGTTGCATTTTCAAAAGCTATAAAAGTCCTATTTATACTTAGCAGTTAAAGACATAGCAAGCTCAACCCTGGCTCACCCACTGCATTTTGGTCATGTCTCTGATAACATTCTTTATTTTGTAGGGGTACTACTGGGTGTGGCCCAAATCAGAAACAAACAATAGCCAGTGTGCATCACTCCTATCTGCTATACCACTGGGTCGAATTGGTGAGGTTGCTGCTACTCCTGCCTTGTGGGGTCAAACAAGGTTGAGGGACCCGAGTCCTTTAAACGCTTGAGTGAGGGGGTTCTTGACCAAAGTTAGAATAAAATAGAGTGGTGCCTCCACCCAAAGAAAGGTTTAAGTGGGCCTGGTGTAAGTATAGTACCACCCGCTGGGATGCAGTACCTCCCCACCTCACCACAGCATCAACCCACCCGTAAACTGGTTCAGTGCAGTGGCAGAACTCACAAAACATGCAACTTATACTTTAAAATAAATAGCAATCAGACATTACAATTCACCATAATAATTGGTTGATACTCTCTAAAGTAACTAAAGCCATTATTGACACCTATCCTGATACTCAAAAAAAACTACCATAGGAACAGAAATCAAAGGTTCCTTGGATAATTCTATTGTATAGCTAACTGATAAATTACATATGGCAAAAATAAGTAGATGGTAGCAGATTATTAATTCTTTAGGGTTATTTTCACATGAGAAGATTTATTTTAATAAATAGTCAATTAAACATTACATGGTGGGAATATAAAATATTGAATGCAGTATTTAGGAAATTTTTTTTAAGCTATGCTAGATACTAACATATAATGGATTTGGATGCAAAGATTCAAGAGCAAAAGAAACAGCTACATTATTATTCAAAAGAGATTATGAGGAAAATATATAAAGAAATTGTTATGAAGAGTAATAAAGAGACACATAAAATAAGAATGGATTTGAGTGAAAAATGGTGCAAGGAATCCAAAGTGAACGTCAACAGATATAACTGGGCACAAATATGGCAAGCAGCTAATAAAATACATCAATTTGCGAAAAATAAAAATGCAATATAACATTTTATTAACAGTGCATGTAACAAAGATCCAATTACATAAAATGTAATACAAAACAAATGAGAACTACTGGCATAACTGTGATCAAAGAGGTGGTCTATATCATCTACTATAGTCATGCCTGCACATAAAGGAATGGTGGTATATTACATGTTTAGAAGCTCAAAAAATGTTACAAGTGGATATACCACTTGATTTTGACATATCTGTGCTTAACTGCTTTTCAAGGTTGGAACTAAATATGCAGTCACGAAGAATTCTGGCACATATAAATATATGCACCAAAAGATTTATCTTAGAACACTGGAATGCACCTAATTTTCCTGTTTTTTTAAATACCATCCATGGCAACAAAGCTTTTGAACATATTGTCCATTGAGAAATTATTAATTCATTATCAACAGCTGACTGACCAAACACAAACCACGTAGAAACAAAGAAGTAGACTATTACCTCTTTCCCTGAGGACTAGAAAGCAAGCAATTGTGTAAATGATGCGTAGAAATATAATATACCTAAGAATGCACGTACTTTATTAAGATATTATTTTATGTATTAGTTTACATGTTGGTGTAATAGTTATAATGTACTACCAGTATTGTTAAATACGGATGTATCAACAATTTATATGACTGCATATATTATAAGAACCTCTTTAAAGTTTATATAAATGGGAACATTTTTCAATAAAAAAGTTTTGGAAGAACTGCACTCAAACATTGAGTATAAATGAAACAACAGACAGCTTTATTTAAGGTTAGATTCAGGCCCTAAATTGGAGAAAAAGAGGTTAGCAGGGGGAGGTAGTTTGTGTATGTCTGTTCATGTCTGGTTCTTTCATGCCCTTCCAGGCCAGGACTTCTTCACTCATAGAACTGCCCTTCAGTGCCCTCCAGGGCACAGCCAGATCATATTAACTGGGCCTGTGATTCGCATACTCTTCCAAGTTCAACCCATGAACAAGGTTTGCCCCCACACCACACATTCATATTTGAGTTGTTTGCTTTTACCCGCTTGTACAGGGTATGCTACTCCCTCCCCACTGCTACCAGCATATAACCCTTTAGCTATTACTAGGGAGCTTCCCAGTACTTTACTGGGTACCCAGTCATGGCAACAGTGTAGGCTCAATGATGCGGCATATGGTTGACTGGCGGAGCTGTACTTCAGCAAATAAATAGTAGTACAGATTTAAATGCCTAAACCCAAATGTTCATACAACCCACAAGGAGTACTTGTAAATCCTGGCTGGTTGGCCTAGATTATTAAATGCTGTCACAAACTATGATACAGAGACACAGGTGCAATACAATCCCTTAATGTATTAATGGGTCCCTGACCAGGTGCCCTCCCTCAATGCACAGGGGAGATGGCACACTTTACAGTGAGTCCCTGTCTAGCTGCTTTCATCTCTTTCTATCTCTGACTTCTGTAAAGGTCTGTAGTGTCAGCTGGTACACTGACTGTTTTCCAAGCCAGGTCATGGCCTTTCCTGACCTAAGCATCTGGAGATGATTCTCTGTTGCACAGGACACTTCAGTCTGTGAAAACCTGATCCTAACCACCCCACACAGACCATGCCCTGGCATCCATTCACCAATGTGTGGAGATAACCAATACCAGGCTGTGGTAGGGGCTGGGTGGTTTCCCAGATGAACTACAGTTTAGGTCACAGTCTCCAACTGAAGCACAGCAGAAGTCTCTATTCAGTTTGCTGCAGCCTTCAGCTTCACTTTTGTGTGGCACTTCACACATGATTATCTCCTTCTTCTGTAGCTGCAGGAGTTTTGCTTCTCACTGATTCTTTCTCTGGTAAATATGCAGTTCACATCTGCAGCAGCATAAGCTGTCTCTGTCCCTCAACAGCACACTGGCACCTCTCACTTCAGGATCTCACACAGATCTAATTCAGTCCTGGAACAGCCCCTGCTGTTCATTTGGGAACTGCAGCTCTTCATTGGTTGTCTAGCTGTCAATCACTGGTAAGCAAGCCTGGAGCTCTACCACTCAACAGGTGACTGGTCACTGTAAAGACTAAAACTGCTTAAAGGAGAAGTCCACCCAAAACTTGAAAAATAAATATGTTGTGCAGAGGGTTTTAATTTCTATGTAAAGTTCTAGTGTTCCCCTTCCATCTGACTGGTATTAGGAGTTTTTCCTAAATTAGCCTGCTAGTTTTATACTAGTTTTATGACCCCTGGGGATCTTCATCCCTGACAGCATAATTGTATTTCTTATTCCCACAGTGCATCTTGTCTCATGTGACAGTGATGTAAGAGAGACCCAACATTCAGCACACACATGCCAAACAAACTAAATATCTTGGAAGCTTTACAAGCTGCACAAAAATTACCAGCAGCAAAGCTTTTCAGGACAGTAAGACCTTTACGATGAGGGCTGTCACGAAGCTGAATTCTACAGATTTAAAATATAAAACTGATTGTAAAGCAATGCTTTCTGCTGGATTTATGGTCTCTGCTACATCACCATCACATGAAACAAGGTGCATTGTAGGACAAAGAAATACAATTAAGCTGTTTGATATGGAGATCTCCAGGGGTCGTAAAACTACCCTAAAGCTAGCAGGCTTATTCAGGAAAAACTCCTAATGCCATCAGAGGGAAGGAAACACTAGAACTTCACATACATATTAAAACACTCTGCACAACATATATTTTTTAAAGTTTTGGGTTGACTTCTCCTCTAAGTCCAACATGTCCACACACCCTTGAGTCTCCTTTCTCAGGCAGTGTGACCCAGATTGGTCAATTAGTCACCGTCAGACCATGTCACCATGTAAATTTGGGTCAGAGGTGATGAAGATGGCTGCCGATTTGTAGTCCAAAGGCAGTCTTTCTACAAATGTATTTATTTACACAAAGTTCTGCTGCAGCACAATGTTTTACACATCCTACCAGCACAGATACGCTTGCATGCCTGCCTTGATCAGGGCAGCGATTGGGAAGTCCTGATTTGGACAGGGATGCTGAGGCTGCAGCTCCATTGGCAGTGATGGGCACTTTTGATGTGTCAGTGCAAGGGATATTTAAAGGCAAAGCCCCTATTGGGGGGGTACCTGTGTTGTGCATCCCCACCAAAGATGCTCAAAGAAGCCTGCAAAACATAGAAACATAGAAACATAGAAGTTGACGGCAGATAAGGACCGCAAGGCCCATCCAGTCTGCTCATTTCTTTTTCTACCTTATAAATGTGCCATCGGCCTTTGCTCTGTCAGTGGCCAATCTATTCATAGTCATTTGTATTGCTCCTTATGCCTATCCCATGCCTGTTTGAAGCCCTGCACTGTATTCATAGCCACCACTTCTTGTGGTAAGCCATTCATGCATCCACCACCCTTTCTGTGAAAAAGAATTTCCTCACATTCCCCCTTAATTGGCCCCCCTCTAATCTCATGCTGTGTCCTCTTATCCTGCTATTTTTCTTATATTTAAACATGTTAGACTCTTTCACCTTGTTAATGCCCTTAAGGTGTTTGAATGCCTCGATCATACCTCCTCTCTCCCTCCTTTGCTCAAGGGTATACATATTGAGCTCTGTTAATCTGTCCTCATATGTCTTCTGATGCAGTCCCTGCACCATTTTGGTTGCCCTTCTCTGGACTGCCTCAATTTGGCTAATGTCCTTGTGAAGGTGTGGCCTCCAATACTGCACGCAGTACTCCAGATGGGGCCTAACCAGTGTCTTGTAAAGAGGGATTATTACCTCCCTCTTACGACTTGTGATACCCCTACTAATGCACCCTGACATCCCCTAGCCTTACCTACTGCTTTAGAGGTCTGCTTAGATGATTTCAGGTCATCAGTGATGATGATGCCCAAGTCTCTTTCTTCCTTTGTGACTGCTAGCAACCCTCCCAGCCTATAGGTGGCTTCAGGGTTTCTCTTCCCTATGTGCATGATTTTGCACTTCTTTGCATTAAACCCCAGTTGCCACTCTTCTGACCATTTTGCTAGTTTATCCAGATCTCTTCTCATCCTGCCCACCCCATCTGGATCATCTACTCTGTTCAGATTTTGGTGTCATCTGCAAACAGACAAGCCTTACCCTCTAGTCCATCTGCAAGGTCACTAATGAAGATGTTGAAGAGGACTGGCCCCAGGACTGATCCCTGAGGTACCCCACTTGTAACTTGCATCTCTTCTGACTGTATACCATTTACCACCACTCTCTGTTTTCTGCCCGTCAACCAGTTTGCCACCCAGTTGACCAACTTCTGACCCACCCTGAGCCTACCCAGCTTATTTATCAATCTTCTATGTGGAACAGTGTCAAAAGCTTTGCTGAAGTCAAGGTAGGCGACATCAATCCGCTCCTTGGTCCACCACTCTGTTACCCAGTCAAAGAAATCTATGAGATTAGTTTGACAGGACCTTCTTTGTAAACCCATGCTGTCTTGGATCCGTGCCCTATGGATTCCAGGTGTTGCACTATCCTTTTCTAAGGAGTGCCCATAATCTTGCCCACTACTGAGGTAAGACTGACTGGTCTGTAGTTCCTCGTCCTCCCTGCTACCACTCTTGTGGAGCAGGATCACATGAGCCCTTCTCCAGTCTTCTGGGACCTCTCCTGTGCTCAGAGACTCACTAAACAGTTCTGCTAATGGTTCTGCTAGTTCCACCTTTAGCTCCCTAAGTACCCTGGGATGTATGCCATCAGGTCCCATTGCCTTTATCAACCCTGAGCTTAGCAAGCTCTTGTAGGACCCTTTCTTTTGTGAAGGGAGTAGTACACCTCCCTCCCCTGTGTCCATGATGCTTGAGCTGTGGCCCTGCCCTACCTTCTCTTCAGTAAATACTGAGCAAAAGTATCTATTTAGGATAGATGCCTTTACAGGGTCCTCCTCCTCACATGCTCCCTTTTCTCCATTGCTTAGCAATACCCCTCTGGACTTTCTCCTTTCGCTAATGTATCTATAGAAAGTCTTGTCACCTTCTTTACTGTTTGTGCTAGTGTTTCCTCAGTTTGGGACTTTGCCTGCCTTACTGCCTTCCCTGCTTCCCTTAGGGCAGTTTGGTATGCCTCCCTATCTTCATCCCGCTGTGTTCCCTTATATTTCCTGAAGGCCAGCCTTTGGCTCTGACCTTTTCTGCTACTGTATTTGAGAACCAAAGTGGTTTCCTTCTCTTTTTGCACTTCTTTTTCTGTCTAACACAATGGGATGATGCTTCAAGTATTGCATCCTTAATGCTTGCCCACTTTACCTGTACCCCCTCACATGTGTTTCTTTTTGCCAGGGCTAGCTTAACTCTGTTGGCCATCTTATCAAAGTCAGCTCCTCTGAAGTCCCATATTTTTGCCTTGAAATGGGATGATTTAGATGTAGTAGCCAAATTGAACCATACCATGTGATGGTCACTGGCACCCAGGTGACCTTCTACCTGGAGATCTGTGATCCCTTCCTTGTTAGTCAGTACTAGATCTAGGATAGCCCTGTCTCTTGTGGGTTGCTGTACCAGTTGTTTGAGGCCCTCCCCCTGCAGGGAATCCACTATGTGTCTAGTTCTGGCAGATGTTCCTGCTGGTATTGACCAATCTGTATCCGGCATGTTGAAGTCTCCCATTATCAGAACCTCCCCTTTAGCTGTCAAGTTTTGTATATCTTCTAACAGTAATGTGTCTATGTCCTCCCCTGGTCTGGGGGCCTGTAGACAACCCCAGTTCTTATGGCTGTCCCATTTCGTGTTTCCAGGGTGACCCACAGTTCTTCTGGCTCCTTATGTGTATTCTGAATTTCTGTAGCTTTGATATTTTCATTGACATACAGGGCCACTCCTCCCCCCCTTTTTGCACCTCGGTCTCTTCTGAACAATACTTAGCCAGGTACTGAAGTCTCCCAAGTGTGGTTACTGGTAAACCACGTCTCACTAATTGCTACTATGTCCAGTTTAGCCTCTGACATTATTGCCTGCAGGTCTGGGATCTTATTTCCCAGGCTGTGAGCATTTGTGTACATGATTTTCCATTGGCCAGATTTTGGTGTGTTAGTTGTTGGGTGAGGTTTGGCATTACCCCTGTGCGTCGTATGGGGAGACAAACCTTTTTTCTTACCTGGTGATGCAATTTTAAAATGTTTCCATCTTCTGTTGTTTTACTCACATTCTTTGAGTGGGTAAGTGATTAACAAAATTAAAACTTTAAAATGATTTTCAGTCCCCTTTGAGCAGCTTTTTTTTGGTGGGGGAGAAATGCACTGGCTATTGTTTGTTTCTGACTCAGTTACACTTACTGGGGGAGAAGACCAGCAAGTTGCAGATAAGATTCAATGAGGGTAAGTGCAAGACTTTTCACCTCAACCCAAAGAATTCAGGTTGGGAATACTATTAAAATAGTAAAGACTAGCACATATGGTCACTGGGGCACATATGGTCACTCACCCCGTCAGGATAATACATTATGGGGTGTTGCCTGACGTGGTCAGTGGCCACTGCCCGGTATTCTGTGAGTGGACAGCCAAACACAGAGCTCCCCTTGTTATATAGAGACTAGAAACATAATAAAAAAGGTAACAACTGAAGTCATGAATGCAGCCTGTGAGATAGTGGATTGGACCTGTCTTGAAACTTTACAAGACATAAATGTCTTGTTAGAAACATTTAGTGGTTTATTCAATCAAATTGTAAATCAAATTGCTCCACTTCAAAAAATGAGAATACGAACCCATAAAAAAGAATGGGTATCAGGAGAACTGTTAGCAATTATGAAACAAAGAGATAGAGCCTGGAAAGCATTTAAAAAATGGAGACCCAAATCTATCATTACATTTTAGAAAATGGGTAAAGTGAAACTTGTATTCTAATTGGCTGAAACAGCCTGGCACCCAGACTGTTATTTCTTAACAATGCCCTGTAAATAACTAGTCCATCGGGGTAGCACCCATCACCAGATCATATCCCTGTGCCCATGTTCCACTGTATTTTCACCCAAAACTTCCAGAAACGCTCTTCTGACATTTTTTGGTCTCACTTAGTGATGACATTGGTGTGGTACCCCGTCTGTGTTTGTTTAGCTTTGGTACCCTTACAATCAACACTTTTTTTCCCCTTTTGTTTCAGGACCGAGACAAGCACTCATTTCTCTCAACTGTGATAATTTTTCAACGGCAGCACTGCCTGACCCAGCAATTTACTCATCTTGCCAACAAGTATAAAAAATAAAAATGAAGTGAAACATGGACTTGCATAAAGACTTGAGGGGAGAAAAAAAACCACTGATGGGAAGCCAAAGCTGTCACATCAGTGTATGGTGACAGTACCGTAGGTACAGCATATTGCATGGTGGACCACATAAAGGAAGTACTGTACAAGAAGCCACACAACTCTGATTCTGCCTCTTCATAGAAAAGTGGTTATGCTGAACTTAGACTGCTGTGTGCAGTTCTGGTCATATTATGTCCATCCCCTTCATTTGGGCAGACATATCTCCAGCCTTTGCATGCAATTGAACCTGGGACCCTTAATCTTGAAGGTAGGGGGCTGATCTTCAAAACACATGACAATGGTACAGTTCCCAATTTGGTCACAACCTGTATTATGTCAAATGTGGAAAAAAAAAAGATTTGCTGGCAATTTTCAAACATTCACATTCATTTGTGATAAGTTCCGCACTTAATGGCAAAAAAAACCTGATGCATAGGTCATTACTTTGACGTATGTGAAATTTTTTTGCATGCAACATGTAGCACTTGTGGCAAAATGTTAGAACACCTCTTATGTGGTCTAACAGTTATGTCACAAGTAACGCAATTGCACTACAAAACATAATGCAAATCTTTGAAAATCCAGTTCTGCATACAGTATCTCTCTCCCTGTTTTTTTTAATGCTCTGTTTTTCCCACCCTTACTGGATGGCCCCATTCTGCCCTGGCCACCCCAGTCCCATCACCCTGTTTTCCACTGGGACTTACCTGCCAGCTGGTACCCCAAGAGCATGCCCCCCAGTGGGTTTGATGAGGACCCTGATCCCTGTCAGGAACTGGATCCAGTATTCCAGACTGGTGAGCCCAGCCAGTTGAGTGCGGGTCCTGTGGGCACTGGAGCACCATCCTGCTGCCGGTGGGTGTTTCTGCCTGTTCTTTACCCCTGAGTGTTGCATGGCTTGCAATGATGCCATGGTGTACAGTGCATGCTCTCACATGCTGCATATCGGCATCTGGGCTATCTCTCCTGCCTTCTGGGCAGTCCCAGGCACCATTCTCTCAGCTGCTGCTAGGAGCCAGGCAGACCCGAGGCTGTGCAAATCCTTCCCCCAGGAGGCAGAGAGCAGTTCTCTGGACACTTAGTCCTCCTCCCTTCAGCCAGCCCTCCAATGCCCTGAGCATGCTTCTAAACTCGGGTTGTCTACGTCATGAGTGGTAATGCTACTGCTGCACTGCCAAGCTGGCTACAGTTCTGCATCTCTAACCATTCAGCTAAAGGGTAGTTCACTCAGTCTGGAAGGTTTTGCTGCTCCTTTAACTGCCTACATTGTAATTTTAACCACCACCACCACCACCACCACCACCAGAGGTCTCTTTGCTGTCACTATTCCTCATCACTGCACTACTCTGTTATTTGCAGCTGTCACTTCTAGGTGGCACTGTTTGTCACGGGTTGATTTTTTTTCCATGTATGTGTCACCACAGTACAAAAAAGATATTGGACAATTCAAAGTACAACAGAGAGCAAATAAAATGATTCAGGCAATGGAGTGATTAAACTAGGGAATGGTTAAAAGTGCTGGGTTTGTTCTGCCCAGAAAAAGGGGAGATATAGTTTTAGTATTTAAAAGGAAGTGGATAAGGTAGATCAGAGTGAACATTTTTAGCTTGTGGCACTGTGAGTGTGTGTGCTTGGGTGCAGAGGTGGACTAGAAATAAGGTAATCATAGGAAATATTTTTGGATTATGAAAGGGTTAAATATATGGAACAAGCTACAAAAGAAATGGGGAAACCATGACTCTCTAAATGCTTGTTCTAAGGGGCCCCACATTTGATCATAGACACGCAATTTTTGTAGTATGGAGTTTTTTTTTCTAATCTGATGGTCTCCAGTAGTAGTAATACCCATTGTGCCACTGTGGGAAGGGACTCCTGTCTCCACCATTGTGCAATGAAGTTTTCGCCCACCACCAACCCAATTTTCATAGGGGATGCAAATACGATGTAGACTGGGTCCCTGTGGGGCACGTTCAGTAGCACAGCACCCTGGTGAGTAGGTGGGCAATTTCATATCAGAAAGGTTACACGTGGGGGTGGCTTCAAACTATATGTATAAAGGAGCCACTACCTGGCATCTGGGGCATGTGTCCAGTACCTCTGGATTTATTTTGTGGGCTAGGATTGGTGTGAAATTCACTCTGTGTAGTAAGTTCAATCCTTTCAATCATAGTCTGTCATTTACCGAGGGAGTCCCCACAGCTTGCATTATCTTGACCTACTCTCCCTCAGTAAAGGGCTGAATATCCAGGTCTCTCTCCCATTTAGACTTAAGGTCTCTTGTGGGGTTTGGGAGTTCCCTATTAGAGCTGATAGAACTGCTGCATTGGCTGAGCCTGTTGTCTGGGGTCCAAAAATATCTCCTCCCCAGGTGCTCTAGCTGGGATTTGTGAGGTCAGGCTCCCTTTTCTAGCCAGCCCTGCTTGCACCTGCAAAAACATCCCTTGGGGAAAGTTTGCAGAGGGCAGCCAGCACCTGTAATGGTAGAAGGGACCCCTCCCCCCATAGAGGTCTACCACCAATTTGAGACCTTTTTCCATCCAGGCAATAAGCATCCTTCTTGTCAGGTCAGGGGGTCTTTATTGTGCTATAGGCCTTCTGATATGCTTGCTTCTGGGGAGAGACCTGCTGGGTGGCCAGTTAGTTCATGGAGCAGTCCCCACACTTTAATAGTCATTCTAGTGAGGGGATTCTTTGGGATGTAGGGGGGCCTCTCTTGTCAGTCCAGGAGACAGGAGAGAGCCAAGCATGGATACCCTTAGACCCTGTGCCTCCAAGGTGACCCACAATGCTCTGTCTTGTTCTGGTTTTAGAGCATCCTTTATGGTGCAGAGCTGTGCTGCAATGTAAAAATATCTAAAATTAGGAAGGCCTAGGTCCCCACTTCTCATGGGGCTCTACAGGGTGGACTGTTTAACCCCTGCTCCCCTTCCTCGCCACAGGAAATTTGTAAGATAGCCCTTTGGGGAGGCAAAATATTTAAGAGAAACAGTAGCTGATAGGATCTGGAAGAGACAGAGATAGCGAGGCAGAAAACACATCTTAATTGTGTTGACTCTACCAAGCAAGGCAAGGGGGAGAGGTTTCCACCTGTCAACAACTTGCTTAAATTTTCCTCAGGCGAGACTGAGAGCTTACAGTGGTAGTTTAGAGATTTTATTAGGTAAGATTATACCTAGTCACTTAAGGCTGGTAGATGGTTGCATATTCACACTAGACACCTGTAAGGGGTTCCTTCTCCTCCCCCAAAGGGAGTCACTCACATTTGGACTAGTTTATTTTGTGTCCAAATATGGGACCATACACTCTGAAGATGTCTGCTAATATTGGCTGTTAGATCTCTGGGTTTGCCAAAAAAGACATTGTCTGCAAAGAGAGATATTTTATAATCTTTGCCTGATGTTTAAGGTCTTGTGTGGATGGTTTGTCCCTAATGATGACTGCCAGGGGTTCAGTTGTAAGGACATATAGTATGGGGACAAGGAGCACCCTGTCTCTTTCCTCTAGTGAGAGAGAGAGAGAAGGCTTGGGATACATAGCTACTGGTGAGAATTTGGGCCTTCAGGGAGGGGTATAGTGCATCTATCCAATTCCTTATCCTAGGGCCAAACCTGAAGCATTTCAGAACAGTAAACATTAAGGTTCACTCGACCCAGTCGAATGCCTTTTTGGTGTCCAGTGTCAGGAGAGTGGGTCAAGCAGCCCCTTCTCTGGACCACTGCCACATAATGTTAACCACCCTCCTGATATTGTGTTTAGCCTGCTTTCCCTTGACATACACCCCACCCCCAGTTCCTGTGGACCAAGTCTGGTAGGACTCCTTTCAGGTAGCCTGCCAGGAACTTCGCTATGATCTTACCTTTTGTTGTTTATGCATTGACATGTTCTTGCCGTAAAAATATATGTAGGATGTGCAGTTAAGGCTCTTAAAGAAAAGGTACAGGAACATATTCGTTCCATCACCAGACAGGAGTCAAACACCCTTGTCGGTGTTCACTTTGCTATTCTTCATGGTGGCAATCCAAACAGTTTCCATTTTATTGGTCTTGAGCATGTACTCAGTAATCCCAGAGGCTGGGATAGGCAAAAACAATTGTTGCAATGTGAGACTAAATGGATTTTTACATTGAAAGCCCACTCTCACTATGGTTTAAATGAGAATATTGATATACTTTGATTTTTATAAATGTACTTGGTGGCACACTTTGTGGTTCATGGTCCTTCTCTGACCAAATGTAATATTGATCAGCAGGTAAAATGCCAGTGGGCAGTTTATACATAGCAGCCTGCTTTAAGTGACTTGGCATTCCTTTT
The DNA here is from genome assembly GCA_016271365.2 of Neoceratodus forsteri. NCBI lineage: Eukaryota > Metazoa > Chordata > Ceratodontiformes > Ceratodontidae > Neoceratodus > Neoceratodus forsteri. Next base: position 17,568,086 of record JADMNL010000039.1, on the reverse strand, counting down.
TTTTTTTCTCTTATTTTTCTTTCCCCTTCTTCCTTTTTTTCCTTCCCCCCCCCATTTTTCTGTTTTTTTTCCTTTGTGTTTTTTGGCTTATGTTAAGTAGCTTAGTCAAGCATTTATTAGGCGACAAAATGCCTAGTGGGTGCTTTGTATATAGCAGCCTGCCCTAAGTGACTTGCTCCCTTTCTCCTGTTCCCTTTCTTCCTTTCTCCCCAGCCTTCATTTTTTCTCTGGCCCCCCTCCACCACTTATTTCCTTTGCTCCGTTAAGCATGAAGTTCTGCTGACTTAAGTTTTCATATCTTCCTGCAAGTAATTTTAAAGGCAACATGCTTGTCTGCTATGGTTAAACATTTGCAAAAACCCACTTTTTCACTAAATATGCATTAACATAAAAGGCCTGTTGGGCACTTTATTTAGAGCTGCCCATTTTATATTGTACTTATTTCACCTTCTCCCTCATCCCGCTCCTTCTCTTTTAATATTAATCTGCCATATGCAGGTTTACTGACTTCTCTGACAATTTTACATTGTAAATCATAAGATGAATTTTGTGCACTATTAGGTTTTCACTCTTTTTCTTAACCAGGAGTAGCACACTAATCTGAAAGGTTTTTTACAGGTGTGATCTGGGAGCACAGGGAAGTTAAGTTACTTACTCTGGGTCACACAGTATGCAAGTGGAAGCTGTGGGATTCAAACCCAGGTCTGGTCTGCTGGATGTCACCAGATTTGCAGCTCAGAGCCTTAAACCACTACGCTATACTGCCTCATACTGTAAGTTGATTATTTGCACAGTTAATATTGTATTTGAGCACACGGCTATGTTAAGTAGCTAGTCATGCTTTTATTAGGAGGCAAAATGCCTACTTGGCACTTTACATGTAGCAGCCCACTTTCAGTGACCTGTTCCTGTTTTTCCTTTTCCCTTCCCCCATTTTCTTCTTTAGCCCTCCCTCCATTTTTTTTGTTGCTCATTTAAGCATTAAATAAATTTAGCTGATCCAAGTTTTCATATCTTCCTTACGTAATTTAAAAGGCAGTAAGCTCAAGACTGATTGTCTGTTATGGCTGAATGTTTATACAATACACAATCTTTTACTAAGTATGCATTTACATAAATGTCTGCTGGACACTTTATTTAGAACTGTCCAGTTTATATTCTACTTTTTTGCCTTTCTACCCCCCTTCCCATTCCTTCCCTTCTATTGTTACTCTGCCATATGCAGGTTTAGAGATTTTTCTGACAATACAATATGTGGTACTAATTTTGTCTTGTTCTCTGTATTTGAACTTGCACTGTTATCCCGGGTTGCCCCTGAAAAAGGGACCTTCGGGGCTCAGTGGGCCTACTCAGTTACCAAACTTTAATAAATAAATAAATTGTGATGAATTTTGAGAATTCTAAGGTTTTTACTTTATCTCACATATGTTGATTACTTTTGCAGGGAAGACTGAATTCGAGCACACTACTACATAGTGGTCTTGTTGGGAATTATTTATGCACCACTTTCATGTTTCCCTTTATACTTTACCCTGTTTTCTATTTATTTTGGGCCCATTCATATCTGGACTTTATAAGAGCTTGACTGAATATGAAATATGGGAATGGTATTGTGGCTCTTTTATGCTGCTGTATGTCCTTAATAGATTTTAACATTGCACATTTTCAGACATGGGGTGCATGTTTATATCAATTTTCCTAAGTTTTCTGTGAATGGTTTCACATGCTGTCTAACCGATGTCTTGCAGTGCTATGTATATTTTTATGTACTGTATCTTTAAATCAACCAAATAATTTAGAAGCATTGCACTGAAGCTCTGCTCCTTGATAAAGTGTCACGTCAGTGATGTGACACGCATGGGCATTAGTGCTGTGGCTTTCATGCATCAAAAACCAAATGTCTCAAACTTCATTTTTATTTTTATTTCTCAAGAAGTGTGCTGCCATTTGTATTTGTGTTCTGTCCGTATTTTGGCATGCACCTGCTTTCTCTCTCCATAAGCATGGTTGCTACTGTGTTCCCTTGATCCAGAAGGAGCCTGGGGTCCAATTTCCACTGCTGGCTGGGGGCTCCGAGACTTGAGCCAACACCATCAACAAGGGAGCATGGTCCAAGAAGAGCTGAGGGCTGTATATGGCTGACCTACCATTTTGGAGTTAGTGGCTTAACAGCAGTGTGACATCAGTTCTAGAATGTAGTTTGTGGGTGTGGGGGAAAAAAAGAGAATTCCCTGCCTGTGTGATTCAGAAAGTGCCAGGCATCAACCAAGCCCCTCTCAGCTATCATGTGCTGGAGTGCTGCTGAGCTCTCGTGAGGATTGCAGAGCAATGGGGCTGAGTGATCCAGAACTGGAGCCCAGGGTGTGTTAAAATCCCCTCCCACAATGACCCACCCCAGGAATTCCATGAGCATTAGGGAAAACTCATGAAAGAACTCTAGGCTGTACAAATTTGGGTCATAAATGGCTAGCTCCATCAATTGCCCCTCCACCACTTCCACTGATGAGATACCACCATTGTGGGTCTGCCATGTAGTGAAGTACCTTGGTGCAGAGACCAGGGCAGAACCACACTGCAACCCCCCAGCCTCTGATGAGAACCCTGCTGCTAACAGGTAGCCACCGCAGAATTCCCCAACCTTGTCACCTCATCTGTGTCCATATGGGTCTCCTGCAAAGAGCTGATGTCCCTTTTGATCTTTTTAATGTAGGTTAAAACGTTCGTAGGCTTTACAACCATTTTTAGACCATTAACATTCCATGTTAACTCATTTAAGGTCACCACAAAAACCCAAAGTTTTGCAGTTTAAAAAAAGTTAAAAACCTCTCTAAAGACTATTTAAACAGCTTGTTATCCTTTTTATTGCCAAAAAGAGTTGCCCCACCTTACTGATATAAACTTTTAATTTAATTTTTACATTTTTTTTTTTTATACTTATAAGTCTGATGAGCATTACTGCCCATTTTCACAGGCAACAAGTGGTTACAGTAAACGTAAAAACCATCATACAAATAGAAATACACAAAATGCAACAGTGAATACAAATAAACTACAATAATTATAATATCAGCAAGTACATTCCTGTTGAGATTGGAGGTACTTTTTTAATCTTGTTTTAAAAGTCCATATTGTATTACAATTCAAGTGTTCAGATGGGAGGGAACTGAAAAGGTGCTCTATATAGGAGAGATCTCTGACCAGATGTTTTTTTAAAGAATGGGAGTTTAAACAAAAATCTGCTTTGAGTCCTATTATTAATGTAGCTTGTAAACAATGAACAAACTGATTTGGGTAGAATGCTAGTAGTTGATTTAAATAAAAAAATGCCCATTTTGGATGAAATCCTATTGTGAAGAGATAGGCTATTAGACTGCTTTAAAAGTAAGCAATGGTGTTTTCGAGTGGGAACACTAAGTCTAAGTCTTAAAATGGAGTTATAAGTAACCTTCAGTTTATCAAACGTTTTACTGCTCATTGCAGCATAGACTATCAACCCATAGTCTAAGACAGTGTGCGAAAAACTAGGTGCTAATCATTTCCTGGCCTCTGTGGTTAGGAATGGCTTAACCCTAAAAAGGCAACCTAATCTTTGGTGGATTGTTCTAATAACATTTTTAACATGTAATTCAAAAGATAAATTAGAGTCCCATACCAGCCCCAGGTATTTAAAGTTACCCACCAGTTCAGTGATGTTCCCTTTTAAATCCAAGATGGGTAAGTCAAAAATCCCAATTCAGCCTGTCACAAAGGTCCTCCTCGCCTACTGTGTCAATAAGCCACAGTTTTACCGAAAATGAATGTAAAGCGCTAAAGTGCATTGAAGTTCAAAAATTGTACTACAGTTAAAACATTTTGAAAATGATGAAGAACCAAGCACTCAGTGCCAAAGAGAGCTGCAGACCAACTTGTCAGTCTGGCAACTTGTCAAGCCCTTGACAAAGTGTCCAGTCAGGACGGGAAACGTTGGTAGTGGGTAGCCTCCCTGGGCTACACCGTTCTTCACATGTAATTTGCATTTTTAAAATAAAAAGAGAAGTTATTGCCAGATTGACAAGTTGGTCTACGTCTTTCTTTGTCTCTGAGTGCTTGGTTCATCATTGTTTTCTACTTTGTACACTGGTACCTGAAGCACCATCTCCTTTGGAGTGACCCTTTAATTCATTCGAGTTTAAAAATGTTGCCTGTTTCTTTTCATGAAAAAAAAAATGTTGAACAGCACTGAAACGCTGTGAAGTATGTCTCACTACTTACTATTTATAACATATTGATCTCCTCTCCTGCTCAGGGTGAAAAAAATGAAGTCTAGCAATTACATAAAATAATGGCTGGGTATGTGTGTAAAACTACAATTTTTATACACACCTTCAGTGTGAGATACTTTTACAAACCCCTCAAGCTTTGTGCAGTATCCCACACCTCTGGTAAGTGTAACATTCTCATTATAGACACCTACTCAGCCACTATTCTATATATACAATTGGGATGATGTAATTATTATTATTATTACACATGGGCTACAGCAGTTTTACAGTTCTGCATTGCATAGCCTTGGCCTAGGCCCCTGACTTGCTCCTTTGACATCATCCCTCTGTCACATCAGCAGACATTTTATGTAATAGTAGTAGGAATTATAAAGCACAGAGAGGTATACCACAGTGTCACTGACATTTCGACAGTGCAGTCTCCTACAACGACAACAGTGCCACATCGCTATAGGAAACCCACTGGAACCTGGCACTATCTGTCGGGGGTCCTGCGCCCGCCTGAATCAGCTCTGATTTGGAGTTGACAATCCTAAGTGGGGGGGTGAGGGGGGTGCAGCACCCCCATGTGGGGGGTTCGGGTGGCAAAGCCCCTTGAAGAAAACACTTGCTTTAATACGAAACCGGCAGCTGAGTGCAAAATGTGGTCGACCTGCCGGTTTCCGGTTTCGCTGTCTGGTCATTCGACAAAAATTCTGTAGACGACCAGAGGTAGATCCACATAGAGACGTAACAGAGGGATGTTTGTTTAATAAATTGTTGGTCCCGTGTCAACAATGCCTGCTCCTTTAACCTACCTACCTACTCACTGCCCCATCCCAATTCCTATCCTTCTAGGGGGTCCACAGAGCCACACAAAATTCTGTGGTAGATTCCATTGGGAGTGGTGTCTATTTACCCACAGGTTCAGAGAGTGTGTGCTAAGGTGGTAGTTCATCAGGGTGGTTGGGCCTGGGAATGCTGGCCTCATCAGAGGTGGAGTTCGTGACATTATATTCCTCTTGTATTACAGGTAGTGATTCTGTGGGCCTGATTTTGGAAGCCACCTGTGTCGGACGCAACTTGTAACAGAAAAGGGGGCTGTATCCAATGCAGTTGTGGCAAACGCAAAAGTTGCTATTTCAGAAGGTTGGTGACTTGCGTCAAACCTTCTGGAATAGCTGCAAAATTCAGCCTGTGGCCAAAAGATGGGTACAGTTGGGGGTCCTGGCACAAGTCTGTGGATGCATCTGTGGACATGTGCACACGGGTCAGCGTAGGTGCCCCAAGGAGCAGCAAGCCTGGAACCAGGGCACAGAAGGGGCAGCCAATGCAAGGCTGTGGCACAAGGCATGTTGCCCGTGTAGGGCACTATCCTAGTACTGTTGGGACACACATGAGCCATCACTGTGGAATACCTGCTGTGGCAGGCTATTGCCAATCCCTGATATAGCCACAATGTGGTGGTGATATAGTGCCCCCCCACAACACACAGGGAAAGGAGCCCCCACTCCTCAATTCTGTTGGTCAATTGGCCTGGTGGTCTATTGGCCCCCTGCCCTCCCCACCACAACAGGCAGTGGTCAAGCACCCCCCCATCCCTGACCTGCATCTGTGACTGGCACTTCCTTCCGCACACCACCACGGCCAGCCACAGAATGTGATCGTACAGACCGCATAAGCATACTGTTCACATACACAGTCTATGCAATCACATTGTGTGGCTGGCCATGGTGGAGTGAGGAGGGAAGTGCCAGTCACAGATACGGGCCAGGGATGAGGGGGTGCTGGGTGCTTGACCATTGCCTGTCAGGGTGGGGAGGGTGGGGGACACTAGACCACCAAGGAGTATGACGGAATTTTTTCTTTGTTTTTTTCCTGGGATATCAGAGATTGGGGGGTGCTATACCACAGGGGCAAATCTGACATTATTCTTGGAAGACACTGGGGATCGTGGAGGGGAGGGGTTCCACTATACCACCATGACATCCACAGCATCATTGGTAATGGGGGGAGGGGGCTACACTTCCAGGGCACTTGTTGAAGTACCGGCATTGACAACTTTCTTTTCGGCACATAGACTGCCCTGCTCTGACACCCCCCCATGACTCCTACCCTGCCCTCAGTGCACCCATGGTCCACTGACCTCCCAAATCCACAGGCACAACCACTTAGACCACGTCCTGGCTGGTCTAGTGGTGCCCTATGTCTGTGGCGGGCTTTGGAAATCCAAAACGGGAATGTGGCAGTTCCTCCATGGCACAAGCTCCCTGTGACTCATGCACTGAGTTGTTGGATGCAACCCTGGTGCAAGGGAACTTTGGCACAGCTGTGTCTGTGGCAGATGCAGGCTGCCTTACAAAAATCATAGTTTGATGCAAGTTGTGATGCAAATCACCACTTCTGTCAAACTCTTTTGACGCAAGTCCCTTACATCATTCTAACCCCCTTTTAGAATCGGGCTTTTTGTGTAAACTGCTCTGTAGAGTCAGTTTCAGTTTCATATTGCAAAAAGTAGCTCTGCTATCAAATATCAGTTTAATTTTGTCTTGTTATAAAACTTTTCAGCATGTCCGCTCTCTTTTACTTGGCATTTCAGTTCTGAAAGCAGAGCTACAATCCAAAAAAAAACAAAACTAAAACTGACTCTACAGAGCAGTTAACAACCTAAAGAATCACAGCCTATATTATATATAGAATAAGGTACCATATTGGCAACCATACACAACAGGGCTGTGCTTCCATGAGGGGATGTGATAACTACATAGAGACGTTGTCCCCAGTGTTGTTTTGGTTTAGTTTTGAATATGCACAGCATGTTGGAATGTGCACAACAGCTGTGAATGAGCACAACAAGGATTTTGAACTGACTGCTTTCCACAACAACATATAACCGTATACTATAAGATGACTGAGATATACTGAAACACATCCCTGATGAAGTGGGGTCAGTCTGGCTAAAAAACAACGTCCCCTATGGATGAAGGTGTGGAGTAGCTACATGCCACGTATCTTGGGTGCATAGCCACCCCGCACCCATTGCGTCTCCCGCATGGGATGCATTAATTGGGGGCACGTGGACCCAATGCACTAGATCCCCTATATCCGTGGACCACACCACACTGGGGGCATTCTGGTGGCATGCCAGCATTAAGTGGTATTCACTAAACCATGTAGTGCTGGCCACAGGGGCACTTAGGCTGGTGCAGGATATGTCAGCCAGGACCAAGGGTAACCCGGTACGTGCCCCCACAGATGCCACCTGCTGATCGCAAGAGGACCAGGACATACCAGCAGTGTCACCCCAGCACACGAGGCTGAATGGGAGGGCTGGGGCAGCTAAGCTGCAGTGCTGGCAGCATGTCTGGAGTCCAGGGCTGCTGACGGACTTCTGGGGCATGGCTGCACTGTATCAGGGGTCAGTCTCCTGGGCTGGACTGTCTGTGGTGTGTGGTTGCACAGGTCTGGGCACCCACAGGGGTTATGCATGACCCAGACCCAGGCCAACAGGTGCAAGGAATCAACTCCTGGACCCAGGACAGGCATTCGATTGGATGCCCGCTTGAGTCCACGACTCCACCCTAGCCGTGATGCGGAGTCCTGCACACTGGGGGGGGAGGAGCCACGGATAGGTGGCTGGCATTGGTGAATGCCAGTATGGGTGCACCTGTCCATGAATGAGCAGCTACGTGGGCTGGGTATGCGCTTTTTTTGTGTACCTGCACCTGCGTCATGCATAGGGCCCATTGAGAGCAAATAATGTGGCAAGATAAACAATGAGGAAACACTTAAGGGGCATCATTAATCAAACTTTAGTGTTTTTTTATTTATATGGTTACCGGTTAGGGTTACAGGCACGACCTGTGCGAGGTGAAAAATGCAAAAGCACATTCAGCATTCAATATCGCATCCATATCAAAATTATACTAATATATAAGAGTAATATAAACCATGCAAAATACATAATAATATAAAAGTAATATAAAACATACAAAACACAAAAACAAAACACTTTGAAAGCTATGCATATAAGGATAGTTAAAACCAGTATGGTGTAACTAACTGAATATATCATTGCCACAGCATAATATATGGAGGTATGCATATGAGTAGAACTATGAAAGCTACGTGTGAACATTAAGAAAAAATTTACATTCAGTAATACTATTTAAGTAACATTTCAAGCGAGACTTAAAAAGACCTGGGGCTCTAGGATGTTTCAATTTAGTAGTAAGAACATTCCAAGTTTTAGGCAAGTTACATGCTATTAATCTTTGACCAATACAGAACTTGTACTGTGGATTGGGCAAGGTAATGGTATCACTTGATCTTAAATTCAAGTTTAATACCATCCAAGACACCCACAGCTTCATTATGGACAAGCACGTGAGCCAATACACTGGTACCATAAGTATTCTTAGCATCCATTAGCAACCCATTAAGTTTTTCATACAGGGAGCAATGGTGTTCCAGTCTTGTGGCTTTAGGAGCAAATCTACATATTGAATTGTATAGTGCTTCACATTTATTCAAATTTTTAACTAAAGCATTTCCCCACACAATGGTCCCATAATCTAGAATAGGTAGGAGGCAACTTTGTGTTATTTATTTCTTTTAGAATCCATTAATAAATCTTTTAACCTATACAATGTCCTTAACCATTTGTGCATTTGTGACTGAACTGATTTAACATGTGCTTCATAGGTCAAACAGCAATACCAAACCAGTCATAAATGTTTAAAATCTTGTACTATTTTGAGATCTTCCCTACTCTGCAATGTGATTTTCAAGTGTTTAAATGATGTTCCTTATTTTTGTGTGCAGTACCAGATAACACTGCCTTCATTTTTTTTCTTGTTAAGCACAGTTTTGCTATCTTTATACCATGCAGCCAGTTTATTCAATTCACTTTCAATTCACTTTACATGCTTTCATTTAAGGACTTAATATATGACTGCATTATCTGCGTAGAGCAATATTTTTGCTCTGTCGCAAATGACTGGGAAGCTGATAATAAACATGGGCAACAACAGGGGTCCAAGCATGGACCCCGGGAGACTCCATGTAAAACAGTAAAGGCTTTAGACTTGACCCCATTCACTCTGACAATTTGATGGTACTCTGATAAATAAATGGACAACCCGTTTCAACCTGCTCTCCAAAACCAGACTGTTTCAACCTCGTCTTCAGAAGGGGGTGGTCCTCTGAATTGAAGGCCTCAGTCATGTCCATGAAGACTGCACCAGAGAACAAACCATGCTCCTTACTACTGTGCAGATCATTTGTGAACCTGACTAAGGCCTTCAGAATACTGCAGTCCCTACTAAGCACCTGTCAGGATGTCATATTGGCATAAGCAAGTGATTAACTTGCAATGTACTCTTTTTCTGCAGCTTACCCAGCAGGGACAAGAGGGAGACTGGCCTAGAATTTTCCAAAGTATCCTCTACCCTCCCCACCTTGTGCAGTGACACTACATAGACCACCTTCCACATCACAGGTGCCTGCTGGTAGCTGAAGAAGAGATTAAACAGCTTTGTAATAGGCCTCGCTAATTTTCCACGGCTAACCTCAACTATTTAGCTGCAATCTCACCATAACCAAATCTTTTCTTGACATCTAATTTTGATAAAAGTTTGAGCACTTTTTATAAGTAACAGCCTTCAGACAGAACTCTTGATCTCCCAATCCCACCAGGAATTATTCTTTTTTATCATTGTGTCCAGTGAAAACAAGGAGTTCTTTAATAAGGTTATTGAAGTTGGTGAAGTTGGAATTTCATATGTCGGCTATCTCACTCCTATCTGAAATCCTTTAATTGTTTACATCAATGGACTGTTGATTTGAACTGTCTCTTGGTTTTAAAAGATCATTAACACTTTTCCAAAACATCTAAGGATTTCCAAACATTTTCTGGTGTTCATTTCAATAAAAGTTGACTTTTGCCAATTTAATTTCTTTTTTACACAAATTACACTGCTTCTTATGCTCATTCCAGGCATTGGTGCTATTAGTCTGCTTGAAAAGTTGCCATGCTTATCCCTGTGCCTTGGTTTTTGTAAAGTAATGTTAGCAGAGTATGACACGTCTTTTTATTTTTCCTATTTCTAAAAACTGTGAAGAGGATGCACCAAAGTCTTAGAGAGATGCCAATTTCATATAAAGACAACACTAGGCTTTCCCAGAGCACTCCCTTTTCTTTTCAGTTGAGATTTATAAAATTATCTCTGGGTTTCTCACAAGAGTCAACTGTTTCCTTGTAATATGTTTTGCCATTGCAACACTGAGAAATCATTTGGCCTTATCTGGATTTCCCCAAATGCCACCAGCTGCACGCGTTCCCTTTAATAAGGCAGAAAAACAAATGAGGATACCTTTACAGATTGATACAGTTTGGAGAGAAGTGCTGCAAAGCAGTATTTTTATATGGGTGATAAAGCAGTTTGGCCTCATTCTCTGGATTGAGATCCTGAATTTGGCCTACACAGAATTAATGATTTTTTCCCAAAAGTGGGAAATGCAAGGACTTGAGTGTTTCACCAGCTTGTAGAGGCAGAGAACATATAAAACTGGGAACACCTGATATAATGTATAATTCACACTTGACAGACAAGCAGAGATAACTCTAGGTACAGTAGGAGATTGTTTTTTTTAAACATCAGTGGACAGAGAAGGCAATCAGAGAGAATTAAATAAATTATTTTCTGCTGAACTGTGGAAACAGATTTGGACTGACATCATGTCACAAACACAGTAGTCTGTAGGGAGCTTACTTGGAAATTTGCTACTAGAATTTTGAAACAGGTTTATATGAAGAAGTTTAGCACACTGGCAGCAGCACATTCCTTCTCCCCCAGCACCTAATTTACAAGCAGTAGTGAGTCCAACAAAGGAAGTCAGTGACTGACACGGCCCGTCCTCCTCCTCCTCAGACAGCCATCTCCTAGTAAATGACAACATTTGTGCCCTTGTTTGCATAGAAAAAACAGCTGATCCCAGGAAGAAGATCATTATGAGCCATCTAGTAGGCATACCTCTGACTTTTTGTTTAATCAAGGAGGTGCAACAGTGTTTGAAGGCACTGATGGAGGAGATAAAATAATTAAATGCTATAGTAACATCAATGGTATGGTGTAAGCGTCCCTAGTCAGTCCTTAATAAGTCAGCAAAAAAGGCAGAAAGGTCAAGTCTTGCAGTGTCCCTCAGGTAGATTTCTTTAGGAGGGCAGGTGGGCGAGGGAGCCCTCCCAATGCAAAAATAGGGGCATGATCACTGATAATATCCACGGGGATGCCTAGCCCAGGAATTCTATCCTGTCTACTTGTAAAGATCCAGTCAATCAGCATTTGATAGCCAGTGACATAAGAGAGTCTAGTTGGGTCAAAGATAATTTGAGACAAATCAGATACTTTAAGTATCTAGAAGAAAAAAGTATAATAGGGTATTCTTATTCATAAGTTGCTTATGTTTGTAACTGGATTAAGAGAGCAAAGCTAAGAGAGAGAGAGCAGTGTTACCTGGTTGTTGTGGGAATTTACTGTTTCTTGCTGAGAGCCATCTTGCAGGAAAATAGATTTTTGTTTGGAAATGGAACATTTCTTGTAGTAATCTACAAGCTTGTTCAGTGACGTGAACTTCTCTGTCCACAGGAAGTAGTGTCCCTTTAAATCTTTCATCACCTTGAAATGTTGAACATCTTCCTCATGTCTAAGGAATTAAAAAAAGAAGAAAAAATTATTTTTATGAAGAATATTATAAATCATGCAATTTCACCTAATAAGTGCTCAGAACCACAAGGGTCAGTTACTCTGTGTATGGTTGTCTTGTGCAACAATGTTACAGTGGAGCATATGGGAGTCCGGCTATGTTTTCTAAAAAAACAGTTGTATAGGTTTAGATGGGGGAGGGCAAGCTGAAGGGGTGGGGGATGTCTGTGGTTGGAAACTGAATGGCCATGGGGTTAATCCAGGACACTGGGACAGTGCTAGAGAAGGTTAGCTTTAATTTTTTTGTTAGTATTGTGTTGTTAATTTTGGCTGAACAGCAAGCAGTAAATAATGAATAGCTGAGTGCCTGTGGGTCCGAGTATGAATATTTCCTGAGTATTTAAAAAAAAAGGCACTTGCACACCCTAATATAAACAAATAAATATAGATTATTTTTTTAATTTCATACAAACATGGAAGGTATGCTTTGAGATGCAACAGAGATACTGCTTTTGAAAATGCATACTGTATCCCACAGTTTTCCACTCCAGAGATTGTCTACTGCTGAACAATGTGCCATTCATCCAATCTCTGTATATGGGAAATTTCTTTATCACCAGTGAGTAGACAATTTTTCATTTCTGGAATTTTCTGATACCAGCAGAAAAACGGTCCCATCTTGCTGTCATGGTTTTGTTAGTTCTCAGCAGAAGTAAAAAGCTTTTTCTACATGTGAAATTTCACTGAATTTTGTGAGTATTCTCATATTTGTTTAAAAAAAATTCAATGGTTTTCAACAAAGTTTGCAAAAATGTACTTTATTAGTTAAAAAAAAGCTCAACTTTTTTGTCTTATGGAAAGGAACAGAAACCTGGGATGTTTCCTCATATTTGTCTAAGTGACCCTGCCTTCTTGTTCTTGCTTGCAGATTCCTGCACTGAAAAGACATAAGAAATGTAAAATGTGTACATTACCTGACTGAAATGGAGAAATCACCTGGTGAACTCTGACTGTCTCGTATGACAAAGGAACCCAACACTCGACTCATCAGGATCTCCTCTGCATCACGCCGTGAGATGTTCTCATGGAACCAGCTTTCATGAGGACAGAAAACAAAAAACACATAAACAATAAAACAGTCAAGGAGTGCAACATATCACAAAATTAGCACCCTGCTCCTTGAGAAGCTCCCATTAGACCAATGTGGGAGAATATTTATTTTTCACTTTTTGACCAGAAAAGGCACACTAAGCTGTACTAGTTTGTTTCCAGGTGCATCCGGGAGTGGGTCACATGGACCTGTTTTTATTGAGAGGGGAATGTTGGCTATGACACCAGGGACACTCCCCTACTCTTCTTTCTGTAGTAAGGAGCCCTGAACAGAATGCAATACTCCATGTGGGGACTGACAAGAATCCTATAAAGTGGCAGAATTATTCTCCTGCTGTGCTGGCCTTCACCCTGATGCCCATAGCATTCTGCTGGCCCTCTTGACAACATCTGCACTCTTTGCTTGTCATACTTTAGACCCTGATCTATTATGAACCCCAGTTCATTTACTCCTCTACTGCAGCAAGACTGAGGGCCTAGAGCACAGTTAGTATGTGTGGAGTCAGAAAATAGGGTGCAATAAGGCACCCAGTCTCTGAAAGGTAGCTTGGGGGAGACACGCTGGAGTCATGCCATGCAGCATTCACAGTTCAAAACAATAGCTTGGCTCACTGAGTTAGGAAAAAAGTCAATCTTACCTCTGAGTTGCAAGATATATTGCTAAATGTATTGTGCAGGTCAGAATTCAGAGGAACAAACAGACATACCCACACAGACAGTCGATGTTTCATGCCAGAGAAAAAGCACATGATTTTGATGCAAAACGTCAGCTGTCTATTTGTGGACATTTATTGTTGCTGTGTGAGATGAGCTTTTGTTTTGAACTGCTAATAGGCACCCCATTGTGACCAAACACATAGCCACTATCCCTCAAGAGCCAACTTAGCCCGGTACAACTAAATAACAATGCAAATGAAGGTCATCAGATGTCAGTGAGCACAAACAACCTGAGCTGTAATGCCCATGCCTTCTGTGTCATCCATAGAGGTCGCAGTTATTATCCCCCACCTGCAAACCAATACAGTACCTTCAGCCCCACTTGGTGACTGCAAAAAGAAGGGCATCCTTAGTCCATTAAAGATACTCCCTTGGGGTCCAGTGGTTCCTTCTACCCCCTACCTTGAATGTAATCCCTGGCACTCGGTAGATCCCTCCTCCCTAGTCCTGCTTCTTTTTTTTCCAACATTAATTTTTTTTATCATATTAACATTTGGCATAGTAATTTATGTATCTTTCTAAAGGACAGAAAACTTACATACACAATTAGTTTGTTCTAGTACAAAACAAGGGATTCTATTTCATTTTCCCAAAGGTAAATCACACAATACAATAGGATTACACATAAGACTCTTATTTATCTTTACAGTCAGCAAAAAAACAAACAATTATTTTGTGGGTCTGCAATTACAAATATTATACTCTGATCCCTTTTTTATATCAGAAATTTTTATAGCCTTTTATTTTTTCAAAAGTACCGACCTCTTAAACTTAGCTCCTATTCTTAGTGATGGAGATAGAATTGTAACTATTTCTTTCCCCATGGATTTTAGGTGATTATTGGATTCTGAGAAGTGTATTAATAGTTTATCAACTGATAAGTTTTCCAGAAAGTTTGATTGCCACTTCTTTGTATTAAATTCAGGGAGAGCAAGATTATTTCAACTTTCTTGAATGAGTCTCTTGACAGTTATATTTTCTATTGCTAATATCTTTTGTTGTGCATGGCAATTTATAATTCAGAAACATCATTAAATATAAAAATATAAAATGCCTGTGGTATTGTGGTGTTCAGAATTGTTTTAACTTGTTGACGTGTAGTTACCCACCATTTCAGTATGTGCGGGCATTCCCAAAATAGGTGTAGCATGTTAGCAACTTTGTTACAATTATGCCAGCATTTCAAATCTGGTTTAAATCTCATTTTATAGTCTTATTACAGTAATATAGGCTCTTAATAGTATCTTATATTGCATTGTTTTCCTATACATCTAAATTAGTTTCTAATAAGATTATAACTGATTCTTGAAGAGTCACTAGACAAATAAATAATTTGCTCAATTTAAATCTCCTTAGCTCTAGATCACAGCCTCTCTGGAATAATCCCAATTTCTGTAGCAATGGGTTAACCATCAAAGATCCAGAATGGCGCATTAAAGATATTACAGTGGTAAAAGACATTCCTGAAAGGGATGCCTTTGATAATTTTGATGATGTAGTCAAGAAATATGATTACTTCTTTAGCTGATAAGATCTTTTACACTGGCCTTAAAGAGACAGGCAATTCTAAAATTTACCACAACTCCTTCCCAAATATTAATACCCAAAGGGTTTTGGGCTGCATGCAAGCCTCTCCCAGAATATCATCTTTCCACAATTTTCTTATAAATAGTATTAGAGGCTCTGCAATATAATCTATTAGAGTGTGGTCATAGATGCTTGGCACTAATATAGATGACTGGAACAGGAAAGGCATTTGGTCATTTTCTTTTAAGGCTTTTAACTATAGTAGGTTAACTTAAAGCTTCTTCAATTCAAAACACTACACAACCTGTACTACACCCCTTACCATATGTTTAAAGTGGGCCTCAAATCATCTTCTTGCTTTGGTAAATGTAAGATGGATGGGGCATCTTTGAAACATATGTTCTGGGATTGTCCCCATGCAGAAAGTTTATGGAATTATGTAAAATAAATGTTTAGCCCTCTTCTTTTCATTGCAAATTACTTAAACCTGGAAAGTGGTACAGCTGCTTTCTGACCGTTTCATTATGTATCTTCTTCTTTATAGTACTGATAAGTATGTGCTCAGTTAACACTTGAACTACTGGAGTAGGGGCTTAAGGCATACACAAACAATCTGACAGGAGTATAGACTCTCTTGATTTTTCTTATTTTCATTCTCTCTTCTTCATCTCCCTTCTTCCTTTTTACAGCTGCATTGGCAGAGCTCTGCTGTTGTAATGCTGTCATCTTTAAAAGAGCACTGTGGAAGCATGTGACTGGACCACTCTTTGGCATGTTTCCACAGTGTTCTGGCAAATGTCCACTCATTTTGTTTATGTGGTCTTTCTCCTCCTCGGGCCACATAAACACCCCCCCTTCATGGGGCAGTACATTTTCTTTCACAGCTGTGGAAGTGATGGCCGCCATTTCTAAGATGGCCTCTGATTCAAACTGCGTATGTGTGAATATCACACATGCGCAGTTCTGTCAGTGCCGCCATCTTGAGTATGGCACACTGCAGTGCAGGGAGAGCTCTGAGTATTCTTTTACATGCTGTCACCGCACTCTTGCCACACTGAGCAACTGTATCAGCTCTGACCAGAGTTTGTTGTTTCTTGTCACACTTCCTTTAGTTTTAATATACAAGTACAAAATGTTTTTGATTATTAGACAGGTTTAGCATGTTAAACAATGTATGATTTGGTAATGTCAGACTGACCAATGACAGGCCAGCATTCATTCTTGCCATTGCATAATACTAATTATTTGATATCTTTATGGTTGTGATTGTATTTTCTCGATTGTTTGTATGATTTTATGATAGTTCATTAACATTTAATTGATAAAACATTGTATTGTTTTGTTTTCAGCATATTCATGAAGTTTATTTGTGGATATGTATTTCTTTTCAGAGAAGGATGTTTGAATTTTATTATTTTCTTGGTGCTACTCTAACATTAACTTATTATGTACAGTATCATATTTGTTTTATTTGTTTATTTGTCTTATTTTCTAGATATTGCTGCTAGGTCTTTTTAATCATGTTCTATAACTAGCATGACTGATTGTTTTATATTGCTTTTAATAATAATGATAGGCCAGTCTAATTCTCTTTTTTTCTATGAAATTTGCAATCATTTTTAAATAAAGATATTAACGCGTTTTAATTTTTCAATTTAAAATCTTTATGTTTATCCTATAACTCTTGGTGTGTATATAAGTCATTTTGGTCTATGAGGCACCACCATCTTCTAATATCTTATATATTAAGTTTAGTGACTGTTTTTTTATATACTATTTATGATCTGTCCTTTTAGTTATGTTCCAATTTCCATATATAAATATGGAAGAGTCCTTTTTTCTTCATATATATTTTTAACCACATTTGTTATTTCTAAGAACATGGAACTAGTTTTAGTTAAAAGACTATTGGGATTAAATACAAGCCTTGATAATACTGCTAGATCTAAGTGTTTACTAAGCAAAGCAGCAGGTGGATTTGGCAAACAGTGTTCCATTAACACCCATCTCCATGCAATTTAAACTTTAGTAACCTGATCGTATAAACCAGTGTCTGGGCAACCCATACCTCTGGATTATCATGAAATGATTACAATATCCAGACAATCTGGAGAATGTTGAAATATTTTCTAAAAGATGCACAATGAATCAGAGTTATTCAGGACAATTAATAAATTGTCAGCATACACATTTAATTTGACCATACTATCTTGTAAAAATAATCCTTCTACATTTTGATTTAATCTAATGTGCTGTAACATAGTTTCCAGGGCAATTATGAACAGTTAAGGGACAAGGGGGCACCCCGGTCAGACTCCATTAGTCATCTCCATGGCTGGTGTTTTATAATAATTAATTTTGAATATAGCCTGATGAGAGCTGTAAAAAAATTAATACTATTTAATGAAGTTCTCAGAATTCCAATATTTATTTATTTATTTATTGACATGTTTCACCAGGAAGGCATGCTGAGCAATGGGTTACTCATCTCCCAGTGCAACCTGGGGGTAGGGAAACATGAGGATAGTATACAGAGATTTGATACACAATATAGATATACAACTGATTACATTCAAATAGTGATCAGACTGTACAGAGTAATGAAAAGCAGAATGCTAACAGTTTTGAACTAGATAGATACGATGCTAATAGTTTTGAACTAGACAGACACAACAGCACAAAATAAAATTTGGCAAACACTAAGTGACATATAGCTGTGTAGCTAGAAAATTGTAGTATTCAAGTAGGTTGATCTAGGGCATGTCAGTGGGGAGTAATACAGACAGAACAAGTTAGCTAAAGTGTAACAGAAGTGCAAGTTGACTACAAGTGCAACAGAGATTAGGGGTCAGTCATAGCAAGGGCTAAGTAAGGAGGGGAGGAGGGGCGGGGTCAGAGGCATATATGTGGGTAGGCAGAGAATGGGGTGGAAGGAGGAGGGGAAGGAAGAGGGAGGAGGAGAGTGGTCTGTTGGGTCCTGATCCCTCCAGTATGCTGAAGACCCTGCCTGCACAAGGCAGAGGTAGAGCACAAACAGGAGGGAAGCAGGTTGTAGGCAGTGAGAGGTAGAACACTAGGCAATGAGGGGGGGGGAGTTGGCTTCAGGAAGACCAGAAGAGTGGGTAAGGTGAAAGACAGAAGAGAGGCTGAATCCCACCCCTTCAGGATGCAGAGAATGGGGGGGGGTTGGGTTTTGGGTGCAAGGAGAAGGTAGGGATAGGCCCTTGGTACAACTTTGGATGACTGAGAATCACAGTAAGAGGACTGGGGAAGGTCTGTAGGGGACAGAATAGGGAGAAGAGGAGGAAGGCTGGTAGTTAGGTGGAAGGGAAGTGGAGTTGCAGCAGGGGCATTGCATGGATACTGAAAAGGGGTAGGGTATGTCAAGGGCTTCTTAAGAAAATGGCCTTTTAAAATACAGCCTCCAACTTTAGCCTCATAGAATATTTTGATAGTAGGGCTGACTGTCTTATGTACCTTACTTGCATAATAAAGTACTGGTAGAAGCGTCTACTTAAGGATTAGTTTCTATGTGCCAAGGTTAAGGCAGCTCCTGTTTAGACAGAGTAACCCAAGTTTTGATCGGATCACCTAAGCAGCATCAGTGGCTCAGCAGGCTGCCCATTTCTCCTCTGAGGCCAGAAGATTAGAAGGTTGTGAGTTTTAACCCAGTACTGACACTGTAGTGCAGCATGAGAGGGGTGCTGTACTTCTGAGGTGCTAGCTTTCAGATGAGATGTTAAACCAAGGTCCCATCTGCCTGTTCTGGTGGTTGTACAGGTGGACGTTAAAGATCCCATGGTACTTCATGAAAAGAGTAGGGGAATGTTTTATTGCAAAAAGAACACAACATTGCAATATCATTCAGAAATCAAGAAAGATACCATACAAATTCATAGTGAAAATACAAACATCCACCCCCCAAAAAAACAACAAAGAAAAATCACAAATAATCATTAAGTGAAAGAAAAGTAAAAAAGAACAAAGAAAGTATAAAAAATCATTTATGTTCTGTGTTATACATGGTACAAGCCAATATATCATTAAAGTAGTACAGAAAGTACAGTATTTCCATAATTCTGCAAATTAGTGTGATGGTATGGTGAACCTTTCAGTCTGACAGATCTTGTTTCAAGCATTCTTTGCATGTTCAATTATTTCTCCATCCGACATGTGTTTTTGCTGTAATGTAAAAGCACATCTTGCTTGCCATAAATAATATTTACACACAGTAAAAAATTAGTCGCAATGTACTTCTGTGAAATTTCATCATTCTTTGTGGAAATATCCCTAACACCAATATATCATATGTAATGGGATGAATGCAGCGATCACCCCATTCTCTAAGTAATCTTTTCCAAGCTTCCACTGTGTTGTGGCATGTTAAAAAGAAGTGCTCCTGCGTTTCTAGTTCCATATGGCATGTTGGTCTAGGGCAGTTATGTTCCTCAATGACCTTATGCTTAAAAGTGTTTCTGAACCCTAATTTCCCATGGCAGGCTAGTTAATTAATAACTCACATATAAATGGGAATTCTTTTATCCAGTAATCGTTGGAAAGCTTCTTTTTCTAAACCTAACTGGG
Organism: Neoceratodus forsteri; assembly: GCA_016271365.2. Lineage (NCBI taxonomy): Eukaryota > Metazoa > Chordata > Ceratodontiformes > Ceratodontidae > Neoceratodus > Neoceratodus forsteri. The sequence goes on along the minus strand of JADMNL010000039.1, from coordinate 17,548,201 downwards.
CAAAAAGAAAGCTGTGGAGGGGGATTAAAACTCGCGGAAATAATATACACATAAATTTGTTTCCTAGTAGAATTCATACTTTGTGTAAATGAAATCTTCAATGTCCTAATTTTACAAAGTGCTGATTTTATCCTTAGTGGAATCTGCCCAGTACTTGATTTCCATGACAAAATGCAAACTTCCTTTTGCCCACCTATCCCTTAATGGTAATAACCATTCAGTTGTAAGAAGACCCCATAACGTAAATTGACCTCTTAATACCGGTCCAAAATTAAATACTAAAAGCAAACTATGGAAGAACACTATGGGATTAATCATATACAGTAAATTTCACCTCCACAATAATCTGGACACGTGAGTTCTTATTTAAAGGGGTTCAATTGACAGCCCTTGAAAGAACGCACATGTAAAAAAGATTGATGAAATTAATGTTTTTAACAACAATGCTCTCTTACATTTAGATAACATCTTATGTTTTCACAGATTTACTTTATGTGTTGCTATATTTAATACAGATTCCCAATTGTGAGTGGAATCATCCACTGTGCCAAATGTAATCCCCAGAATTCTTAAAGGCTCTGATGAAATAGATATATTGGCTATGGAGGAGTTTATACTCTCTTTGTTATATTGCCAATAGGCACTCTTCCGCTCTTTGACTCCAGATATATGTTCAAAATCTGTTCTAATTCTAATCACTTCCTGTCCAGAAGCTGCATTCCTCAAACATAAACAAATATCATCTGCCTAAGCCAACATTTTTCATTTCCCCATAATCACAGGAATATGAATACCCTGTATTAAGGGGTTCTCCTGAATTTTCCTGACCAGGGGATCCAAGAGAAAAACATGTAGAAGAGAGCTTAGTGGACACCCTTGCCTTACACCTTTGTGCACTGGTATACTGACTCTCTTTCAGCCATTTAGAAAAGGTATAATGTTACCTGTTTTATATAACACCATATTCCAAGTTACAAAAGGGACTGGTATCCCATATGTTACTAACAACTTAACACGTATTTATGACACACTAGGTTAAAAGCTTTTTCTTTGCAAGAGACCGTATAAAATCAGATACCTCATTTTTATGTTTGCTTGCGTATGCGCAAACACATGAGACAGCTTAGGAGAGAAAGGGTTGTGGAGGCGTGGCACTGTTACAGCCAAGGGAGGCACTGCATTTGGGGGCTTGACACTGGTGGACCAATGGAAGCACAGTGTGCCAATGACACTGGTCTTCCAAAAGAGCACCAAGTTATAACATTTTCACTGCTGCAATCAGGGGCCACCTCATCATTGCAGCATCAGTCATTCTGTTGTGATGAGGGAGTGACCCGTCATTGCAGGGTGGAACGTTAGCTAGCCTAATACTGTTTGTGAACATGGCGGGTGGCTTGCCGCTACGTTCACAAGCAGTATTAGGCAGTCAGCCCCCTTGCTGAGGGGGTGCCCAATCTCCCTCAGCAGTGTGCGACCCCAAACAGTCTTTGTTTGCTGGCGGGGCCCCAATCCCGCCGGCTGCAGTGACCTTATTTGCCAATGGGAAGCCCACTCCCCATCGGCATGATATAACCCCACCTGTTTTCCTTGTCTACCGATGGGGTGCCCAATCCCTGTCAGCAGAAGTCCCCCCTTTTGCTGTGTGCCAACAGGGTTGCCCAATCCCCATAGACATGATGTCGCCCCCCCTTTTGTTGTGTGCCAACAGAGGTGCCCAATCTTCCATCGGCTACAGTTGGCCCCCCAACAAAAGACTCCCTTGGCACACTGGGAGCCCACTGCAGCATGCCAAATGCCCCTGTGAAGTTAAAAACTGTCCCCCGATGTCTGTTTTTTTTTTCCCTTGTAAATAAGAAAATGGTCCCTCGCGATCTCCAGGGCCCCTGCCACAATCTGCCTGCTCATCAGTGCACTTTCCTCCCCTACCCCTCACCCCATACTTACTCCGGAGTCCAAAGCGATGATCTTCGGCGGACCGGGAACACGTCTGCACTCTTCAAAGCCGACGGTGAACTAAGGAAATACCAGTAAGCTGTATAATGGGATATATAGGGTTTTTTCAACTTTGGTGCATATCTGGGGCATTTTTTGGAATTTTGGCACCAAATTTTCAACATGGGGTTTTTGGGACCCCTCCTCATGAATTCCATCATTGTCATAGCATTAATTGGGCCCGAAGGGTGATTTCACGGTCACTGCGTGGAATCACCTGTCGGGACTGATTAATGAAATGACAGTGCCACTGTTCATCAGGTGGGCTCTCAAAAAGCCTATGTTGCAAATTTGGTGAAAACATTCCTAAAAATGACTGTTCTACAAGCGTGCGTTGTGCAGTTCCTACACACGCTTGTAAGTCTGCGAATTTGTAACATTTGCACTCCAGATTTTCAACATTGGCATTTTGTGACATGTACATAAGAGCAGTACAGCTGTCATTTTTCATGTCTTGCCAAAAATGTGTTTCCACGCATGTAGCGCACAATGGCGCAGTTGGTGTGCAAAATCAATGTTTGGGACAGATTAAGAAAATCACAGTGACACTGTTCATGAGCAGAGGTCTTAAAATGGCTATGTTCAAAATTTGGTGAAAACATTCCTAAAAATTACTGTGTTACGAGCGTGCATTGCACAGTTCCTATGCATGCTTGTAAATTCGTAAATTTTTAATATTTGCACTCCAGATTTTCAACAATGCCATTTTACCACACCTCCTTAAGAGCAGTACAGCTGTCATTTTTCACATCTTGCCCAAAATGTGTTTCCGCGCATGTAGTGCACAATGGTGCAGTCGGTGTGCAAAATCAATGTTTGGGACAGATTAAGAAAAGTACAGTGACACTGTTTATTAGCAGAGATCCTAAAATGCCTATGTTGAAAATTTGGTGAGAAAAGTCCATAAAATGACTGTGTTATGAGTGTGCCTTGTGCAGTTTCCACGCAGGCTTGTACCTTCGCACATTTGCAATACTTTCACTCTAGATTGTCAACACTGCCATTTGTCCACACCTCCTTATGAACAGTGCAGCTGTCATTTTTCACATCCCGGCCGAAATGTGATTTTGCACTTCCGTCACAGAATAGCGCTGTCGCTGTGGGAAATCCATGTTCGGGACACATTACGAAAACTACACTGACACTGTTCAGTAGCAGAGGTCCTAAAATGCCTATGCTGAAAATTTGGTGATAAAAGTCCATGAAATGACTGTGTTGCGAGCGTGCATTGCGCAGGTTCCATGCACGCTCATGCCTTCACACATTAGCAATATTTATACCCCAGATTGTCAACACTGCTATTTGTCCACACCTCCTTATGAACAGTACAGCTGTCATTGTTCACATCCCAGCCCAAATGTGTTTTTGCACTTCGGGCACAGAATAGCGCGGTTGTTGAGGGAAATCCATGATCGGGACACATTAGGAAAATCATATTGACACTGTTCATTAGCAGAGGTCCTAAAATGGCTATGTTGAAAATTTGGTGACAAAAGTCCATAAAATGACTGTGTTATGAGCGCGCGTTGTGCACTTTCCATGCACGCTCGCAACTTTGCACATTTGCAATATATTCACACCATATTTTCAACACTGCCATTTTTCCACACCCCCTTATGAACAACAGTACTGCTGTCATTTTTCATATCCTGGCCAAAATGTGTTTTCGCACTTCCAAGGCAGAATAGCATGGTTGCTGTGGGAAATCACTGTTGGGGACACATTACAAAAATGACAGTGACACTATTCATTAGCAGAGGTGCTTCAATGCCTATGTTGAAAATTTGATGATGAAAGTCCATAAAACGACTGTGTTACGAGCATGCATTGCACAGTTTCCACACACGCTTAGAACTTTGCACATTTGTAATATTTTCACTCCAGATTTTCAACATTGCCATTTTTCCGCATCTCCTTATGAACAGCGCAGCTGTCATTTTTCACATTGTGGTCGAAATGTTTTTGCCATTCTGGCAAATAATATTGTGGTTGCTGTGGGAAATCAGTGTTCAGGACACATTAACAAAATCACAGTGACACTGTTCATGAGCACAGGTCGTACAATGCCTATGTTGAAAATCTGGTGATGAAACTCCATAAAATGAGTATGTTATGTGCATGTGTTGCGCAGTTTCCACATATGCTTGGAACTGTGAGCATTTTTAATATTCCCACTACACATTTTCAACATTGCCATCTCTTCATACCTCCCTATGGATGGTACAGCTGTCATTCTTGACATCCTGCCCAATCTGTCTTTTCATACATGTGGCGCGGAATGGCACTGTCATTGTTGGAAGTCAGTTTTTGGGACACATTGACAAAATCACACTGGCACTGTTCATGACAAGAGGTCCCAAATGCTTTCATGAGGTGGGGTCACAAAAAGGCCATGTTCAAAATTTGTGCTGTAAATACCAACAAAGGCCCGAGGCATTACAATTTCTAACCATAACGTACTACCCTGTACACACAGACAAGCATCGGGGTGTGCCTTTGGATTGCCACCTGTACTGCTCATGCCATCCCACCCCCACCCACTGACAGACATCGAGCTGTACCTTGGACTTTTTGGCCCAAGACTTCACCCCATTCTCCTATGCTGCACCCATTTCAACGTATGTCCTTATGGAATGGAGTGGCTTTAAAGCCAAACACCCTAACGCACAGCTCAACACGTGTCGATGTCTGCAGAATAGGGTGAGGTGACACGGCTTGACCGTCATGGGCGATGACCCAAACACTTACCCCAAATCCTGTCCATCTCTACAGGACGGAGGTGGACTTCATGTGAACTTCAATACTTCACTGCCATTCCTATTCTGTATCTGTCTAACTCCTGCATTTCTAATGCTCATACCAGCAAGCAAACATTCAGCATTGACAAATGCTTGTTTATACGTCTAACAACTCCTTTAAATAAATTAAATTATCAAAAATGGACCAATTCAGTATGGCACATGTCTGTTCTGGGGCTACTAAAGTCAGCCACTGTGGTAAGTCTACCTGCCAGAATCCTGGCTAAGAGCTTAGAGTCATTATTCAGGAGACTCCAGTTTTTGTTCTTTTGTCACGTTTCTTGAAAAGAAAAATCCTCAGTGCTTATAAAAAATAATGAGGATCTTAGATATTCACTAAATGTTTTATACAATTCAGATATGAGACCATCTACCCCTGGTCCCATGTCAGCACTTACTGTATTAATGGCTGGCTGAACTGCACTCACTGTTACTTGGCCCCAATAATGCTGTTTTTAGGTTATCAGGTAGGGATAGAATGCTTATGGTATCCAGAAAAGATTGGTCCTAGTGGAACTCAGCCAGGGAGCCAAAATATTTTTTAACATGCTTATGCACACTATTCATTATATCCTCTGGGTCTGTATAAAGTATCCCTTGGTCAGTGGTTGTTAAACCTATAATTTGCTTCTTTTCCACCTGGTCTGCACAGTCTTTGAATATATCCAAACTTTGTTTATGATCTTGTGTACCAAACCATTGCTCTAGTCTCAAAGTCTTGACTCTGGTGTACTGGAACCTGAACATTATGGCATTTGTGTCCTGTATTTGCGTTTCAAATGATATTTTTCTTCACAAGCTCTAGAGATGAGCCTGCAAAACGTAGTTCTTAATTTAAATACTGAAAGTATGTATCTAGCTTTCATTTAACTGCCTATTTCATAAAACATTCAATAAAGTCAAGCCCTGAGTCCGTTCACCAATCAGTCACTGTATCATAGGCATGTGGGATTGACAAACATGCTTGGAATCATGCATTCCTTTTTTAAAAATGTCAGAATCTGTAACTGATTATTCAACTGCCAAATAGATTTTTTTCCTTTGTTAAAGGCAGTGCCAGGCGTACAACTGCAGGACACAGCCATATACAGCACTCAGAAATTTCTACAGGCTCTGAGCATGCACCTTGTGCCTCTAGATTTCTAGACATAAAGAGAAAATCAATGCAGGTAGCCAAGACACCGCTAAAATAAGTCTTAGCCCCACCCTGATGAACTGCCCTACACTCATCCTGCAAGTGAGCAGTTTGAATCATGTCCCTCAGATAGTTCATATCACTATATATTCCCATTGTCATCCCACCTCTATCTTCGAGTGATAAACCGCAGTTGAAATCCCCCCCCCCCAAAAAAAAATAACCATTCTATTTGTAAGTAAGAATGGTTGAACATGTTTAAATAATTCAAGCCAGGACACAATAGCCTGTTGTGAATTAATGTTGATGTAACAATACCTTAGGTTGCCACACATAGTATCCAGCTGGAATGCTCTACCTGGAAAAATATCCACCACGATCTGAACAGTAGAACTTAAAATGGCCACACCATCACAAACCTCTTCTCCCTGAGACCAGAATGAGCTCCCAAATGCCCATAGTTGTTTTGCTTGGGGCGCATATGCAGATTTTAATCTAGTATCCTGTATGAAAATGACATTTCTCCCAGCAGCCTATTCAAAATGTGTAAAGTTGTAATCATTTTTTTTATGACCCTTAATGTTATTAACATTAAGAATCAGCAGATTTAGAATCAATCCTGTACACATAGAAAATTATTCGGGGTAATTATGTTACTCAAGATTGTGACTTTATTCTCCCACTCAGTCTCTTAGTCTTGGAGGCATTTGAAGGCAGTATAGTACAGTTGTTTAAGGCTCTGAGTTGCAAACCTGAAGATCTGGGTTTGAATCCCACAGCCCCCACATGCATACTGTGCGACTCTGAGCAAATCACTTAACTTCCTTGTGCTCCCAGGTTGGACCTGTAAACAAGCTTTCAGCTTAGTGTGTCTCTCCTGGTTAAAAAAAAAAGAATGTGAGTCAGATGAGTATTCCATAATGAATGAAGCAACAGAGGACGCATCCGAGTTCTCGTCCTCTTCCTCAGTGTCACTTCATTGTTTTCTCTTACTGAGCATGCTATACTTATTCATTAAAGGAATAAGTGGAGGTTTGGCATGTTTCACAGTTTTCCTCCTGGTCCAGCCTTTTTTCATTGATAATCACAAACACCAATTCATGAGTGGAAGGTGGGGGGTGGAGGGTGGGCATAAGGTCTTCCATATTGTCTTTAGTTTTAGCATGTGAATCATGCTGACTTATAGGGGCAGGTGTGTCTCCCTGAGGAGTAGCACTACTTTCTGAGACTGCCATTGTGGGTACTTGCTGTACTTCTGGCTGGATGTTCTGTGTTGAGTCTACACGCACCAAGGAAGCTGGCATAGGATTTACTGTAGCTGGGCACTGTTGTAATGAAGACAGCTGTGGTACAGGATCTGCCCTAGGCCCCAGTGATGAGGGCCTACTTTAAGACTCAGACTGTGATTGGGGGTGTTCTATCATGCTTTGCACATGTGCATGGGATTCAGTGATTATTTGCTGTTGATTCTGAGCCACTCTATGTAATCGGTTATGTTCAGCCCAGGGGCATTGTCAATATGAATGCCACACCTCCTCAAGTAAATTGCATTGAAAAGGGTGTGGGCACTGCCACAATCCTTACATGGTTTTTCACACACCAAGCTCAAATGAGTTTGTGATCCACACTTGTGGCAGCTTCTGGGTTGTCCTGGTTAAAAACAAATGCCCCTATCCCAACCTACAATATGTAAAAACTACTGGAGAGATGACTGATCCCAGAATCTGTCTGCTTTATTTGTATCTTCATTCTCCACCCTCCAGTCCACACTCAGTCAGCATCTAAACTAGAGGCAGGTCTATCTAAGACCTCACAAGACTGTTGTAGCCAGTATACGACACCTGTAATATTTACCACTTCATTCCAAAACAGCAAGGTAATTATTTTCACTGTAGGTTTACTTAATGGTATAGGAAAGACGGGTTTTCATAGTCCAGAATCTTAAACCTGCTCGTACTTTTGCCAACATTTTCCCAAAGCCTACCCTTGTTTAAAACTAACATCATAAACTGCACCCCCCCCCAAATGAATCGAGGCATATGATTCTCCTGCCCCAAACCCCATAGAAGTTTTGAGTAGCTGACGATTTACAAATTGTCTGCACGGGATCTTGGCTGTGTTTTTCAAACTCATTCAGTAGCACTATCAGTCCTCAGTTTACTGAGAGAAGACAAAACTGTTATTCAGCAACAAACACATTACTGGATTAAATTCATCATCAGGTACACCTGCAAAAATGTTTGTGCTTCATGCACGAGTTGTGACCAAATACACGTTCACGGTGGGGGTATGCTTCTGGGAGGTGGCTGAATCTGTGTGGACAGCTCGGTGGGAATGTGAGTGCAAAAGCGGATACAAATGTAATAATTATGACAAATTTTCTGTTTTAGGGCATTCTACTCACTGGGTGTGCCTAGCGGCAAGCTGGTCATAAGATGACTAGAAACTAAACTATGAAACTGAATGTCCTTTTATGAAATAGCTTCAAATAAAATTCTGAAAAAAAACCTTAACATTTCTTTTTTTGGTATGTGGTGCACCTTTATTTATTTATTTATGTTGAAAATTGGTAACTGGGAAAGGCACGCTGAGCTAAGGCTCATTTCTGGGTGCCACCTGGGGGAAAAGGAATGGGAAATACATGAATAAAAGCATACACAGGATAAGAGACTGTTAGAAAATAATGCCCAAACAGAGTCCAATTAAATATAAGTGCATATAAACAGTAAACAAAGCTAAACAAAGGTACAATAAGCAGCTTTAATGTGCAAATAAGGAGACCAAAGCTGGTGGAATAAAAGACAGTTTAGGTGTAGAAAAGGGGTATATCCACCTGACAGCGACAGTTCAACAGTGAGGTCCTCCACAGTGACTACAGTGCCATGCCGCTGTAGGGGACCCGCTGGAACCGGGCACTGTCTTTTGGGGGTCCTGCACACCCCTGAATCAGCTCTGACTTGGAGTTGATAATCCTTAAGTGGGAGGGGTGTGGGGGTGCAGCCCCTCAAGTGGGGGGTTCTGGGGCAAAGCCCCCTGAAAAAAACACATCCAGCAATGAGAAACCGGCAGCCGACTGCAAAATGCAGTCGACCTGCCGGATTCACCCGTCGTGGATCCTAGAAAAGAAAGGCATATAGATCATACTGTGCACTTCTCCCTTCATACAAATACTTCCTTCTCTCTATTATTATTCAAGGGGATGGAAGTGGGGCACATAGAAGGGAAGAGATGAGAAAAAAAGACAAAGAAAGATAATGAGCAATGGGGGAGGGGAGAGATTAGCAAAAGAGAGAAAAAAGAGGATAAGAAAAGTGAACCAGGGACATACATAGGCAACAATGGCAGATAAAGATCTGCTGGCCCATTTAATCTACCCTCTAAAAAGAGATTCTGTAAACCTCATAGTTCTGGGGCTCGACAGTCTGATCATGGATTTTCTTGTACTCCACACTTGTGTTTTTTTTTTTTTTTAGTAACTATTTCTCCCCCCCAGCGGCCCTCGATTGGGCAGACACTCCAGCCCCGTCCCCTGATGTCTGTCGGTACCAGCTTCTTCCCCCAGGGCTTACCTACCTGGCGGGGTCAGTGGGGGAAGTGCTCACCCACACCATTTCAGGATCCGGTTCACTGGTCTGAATGGCCGGGGGCGGGGCCTGTGGGCGCCCACCATCATCCAACTGCTGGGAATTTTCCTGCTTTTTCTCCCACAGAGGGGGGCATGCAAGGACCCCAATGACAGTGCCATGTACACTCCTGTATGCAGCATGTCCAGTGTCTGCCCTGCCTCTGCCCTCAGTCTTAGCAGCATTGGTGTGCCAGCCCCCAGCCTCCATTAAGGGCCAGATTAACACTGACTGCTGCATCCCCCTCACCCTAGAGAAGGAGAGCTGTCCTGAGGATGTTTGACCCTCCTCCTCCTCCCCAGCCAGCCCCCGGTGACCTGCTCAAACCGCAAACATGGGTCACCGGCATGGTAGTGGGTAAGGCATGGATGCCTCAGCCCTCCATGCCACTGGGCTAGCACCACACTTGTGTTTTAATAAACACATTTGCTCTTAGTGTCTGCTGCAGTGTTTGCTTCTCTGTTCAGCTCTTCCTACCTAGCCACCCTGCTGTGGCCCTGGTAGCCATCCCCAAGGCCACTGATTTACGGTGATTAAAATAATGAAATTCCTTTTTCAAGACTTGAAATTCCAGGAATTGCACTGTTGATCATAATCTAATTTTCATATTTTACTGGGATGGTGATGTCACATTTTAGTATGGTATAAATAATCAGAATTAAAGAAGGCTTAATATGCAGAGCATTAAACAGCCGCTAATGCCTCCAGAAGAACTTTAAAAAAAAGCCCATAATATTTAGAGGTAAAGAAGCTTATATTTCTTATAAGCTCTGTATTTCTTTTCCCAGTTATATATTACTGAGGTCATATGCATGAAAACAGGATCTCTGTTCCTTCAGGGTTCATCAGCTCCTATTGCCTATTCCCAACCTGATGTCACAATACTTTATTTGTGACATCACAGTTTCTTCCATGACAACTAACTGTGATGTCACACCAGAGCATTATGATTTTAGGTAGGAATAAGCAGTTGGGCAAGATGAACTCTACATGATAAAGATTCTGTTTTTGTGGGAACTCCCTCAACAATAAATAAGAGAGAGGAGAAATATATTGAAGTTAAATGAAATAGAAGCTGTATCATGTCTAAATATTTGTTTTTCAAAGTTTTCCCAGAGGTGTCAGTTGCTCTTTAAATGAAACAAACTGAAAATAGTACAGGAAACAATTATAAGAAAAATACAAACTTTGTAGATTTACTGATCTGGAATAAAATGTCAAATTCTGTGAAATTCTTTGTTTTTACCAGTGTTCAGACAGTCCAAATTCTGGACTTTTACCAGGCTTTTCAGTAAAACTCCCAAACCAGTAGCCTTGGCCATCCCTCTCATTAATTTCTGTCTCTCCTCTGTCTAAGTCCGTGTGTCTGTCCCACCCCCTGAAACTGCTTACCCCTTTGGTCCTTACCACATCTTCCAGTAGTGTGTTCCATTTGCTCATCAGTGAAGAAATGTTTGCGGAAATCTTTCTTAAATATCTTTCCTGTTAGTTTGAGTGAATTTCCCCTCATCCCTGTGTTTTCACTCAAGGAAAACATGTGCTTGACATCAACCCTCTTTATCCTGTGCAGGTCCTTGACTGTTTCTGTCATGTGACCCCTTTCCCTCCTCTTCCTGAGGTTCACAAGTTCAGGTCCTGCAGCCTCTCCTCATAAGTCATGGTCTCCAGACCCTGGACCAGTCTCGGTTGCCCTGTGCTGTACTTCTTCACCTTACTGCAGTCTTTCCTCAGGTGTGGACTCCAGCACCTTGGGAAATACTCCAAATGTGGTCTTACCAATGATCTGTACAGTCGAAAGATTACCTTCTGGCTTCTGCTGTTGATCCCCCTACCTATGCATTCCAACATCCTATTCCCTTTTTTTTTTCACAGCCTGTTACAGCGAGGTGTGCATTTTTGACTTTCTGATATAAGGATCTCTAAGCCCTTTTCTCTGTCATGCAAACTATGTTTATTGACTGTGCATGTGTGAAAGCTGAAATCAGCAGTTGATTACAAAAAAAACATGGATTGGTGAACTGCAGTGTTACTAGCATTTCACAAAAACAAAAACTGTAGAAAAAATATTATCTCCAATGGATGCTTTTATTTGCAGTAAGTCCTACGATGGGCATGCAGTGTACTGAAACCTAATTGATTACAGTAAATATAATACAACATGGCCAGTCTACCACATGGTACACTGTAACAATACACAGCAGCTCTAGCACCAGGAATATAAGCTATTCATTTTCTGCAGGCTGATTACCAATGTTTTGCAGTGCTGTACAACAAACGCTGGCAATAAAAAAGTGAAAAAAGAGAATAATAAACAAAATATTTTACATAGCTGGGCTCTAAGCTTATTTTTTAGGAAGCAGCCATTGGCTTACAACTGTCTTTCATATGAGAAGTTAAACTGAGGTTCTGTCTGCCTGTTCTGGCTGTGACTCAGGTGGATGTTAATGATGTCATGGCACTGCTCAAAAAAAGGGCGGGAATTTTCCCAGTGTTCTGGTCAGATTTTTCCTATTCGCTAAAATAAATATCACCAACAGCTTAACCTGATTCAGTGTATCAGTCTGCATCTGTATTACCCAACCCCACAACCCTATGGGACAAGGCAGAAAATAGGCAGAATTCCTTATTCTACCTTTCTTGATCAACAAAAACTAAATAAATACATAAAACAAATACATTATAATTGAATAATGTGTTCACAGCCTATTAGTAAAACACCCAATCACTGAATCAATACATTAGTGCGTTACACCTTTCTAGGTGTCTGATGACTATTGTTTTAGTCACCAAACTAATGTTTTGTAGCAGTTGCCACTAAAATTGTAGCTGTGTAGAGCCCTGTACAGTCAGTCACCCCAAAAAACAGTGAGGGCATGATATTCCGGGTTTGTGTGAGCGCTCCCAATCGGTCCATATTCAGAAGTTTCGGGAGCACTCCCTAAACCTGGCAGCACCAAACCATTAACATACCACTGTTCTTATGCAAATGAGGGGGTCCTCTTAGGTATACTGGCACAATGGTATATTCAAAGATTTGCAGCAGCAGTAAACAGCCCCCAAAGTGGCGCTGTTTCCTGCCTCTGCAAACCACCTCTTAACTTGGCGCTTAGCTCACACCCCTACCCTATTGAAGGCAGGGTGGCTGTAATGCAATCGCCCAGCCCTGATTTCACATTTGAGCACTACAACCTTCCCTGGTGGCAAGTGTGACTCCCCATCATTCCACTGAGTCTATATATTCATTCAATGGTGGTCTAGTATGACCCCCCCATCTCTCCTCTGATCATATGTATGCATTCCCTGGTGATCTAGTGTGACCCTCCCAACCCCCAAGTCCATTTCAAAATAGTAACTATACCCTGGTGTCCACTGGTTTCCCCTGCCCCCCCAAATTGCCAGTTTACACAATTTCTGTGAAGCAGTGGTGGTCCAGTGTCCCCCTTCCTGACCTCCCTGCTCACATTTCACCTCCTGACTCCAACTCTTACTGGAGTTTCTGGCGCTCTGCAAAGCTCGATATGACAACCAGCACAGCCCTCCTCTCACTTCTGTGGCCATCCGCCATATGAGCTCTCAGTAAACATGCATACAGTATGAGTACTGTATGCACACTCAGTGACAGTTCATACAATGGCCAACCAAAGAGGTAAGAGGAGGGCTGTGGGGCAGCTGCCAGGGCTGTGCCCACCTGGTGCCATGTCACTTTCTGTTCCTGGAATCCCTCAGTGGCAGTCCCATCCCATTGGCTGTGAGGATATGCAATCGGCACCCCCAATAATAGGTATATAGTAGATGATTGTTATGGTGTGTATAACTTAAAAGTTTTGAGATCTGCTGAGTTACATTTAAATATAATGAAGTGTTATTTGGAAATATCACTTGCCTGTACTTGGATGAGTTGGAATTGATCTGTTTCTGTATTTAGAATATAAGTCAAAGGTACAGTACTTCGTAGGAAACTAATATGAATTGATAGACAATAATAAATAAAAAAGCAAATGCACCCTGCTGAGTACAAAATCACTCCCTCTCATGCTCATCTGTCTCCCCAACTCTCCCTATGCCACCTCCCATGCCCTTCAGCTCCTGGCCCCCTCCTGTACAGCAGTCACCCCCCAACCATCCTGGACCCTCTAGTGTTGCTCCAGAAGGGGGGGATGGATCCCTGTGCCAATTTCTGCCAGTGAGCCATATGTTTGGTGCTAGCCTGTGGCTGTGGTGACCTCTGGATTTTCGGCACAGGGACCCCCCATTTTATAAAATTGGTGGGGTCCCCGACACCCCAGAGTTCACCACAGCCTAAATATTTACAACTTGCATTGCTCTAAGTGCTCTTTGAAAATCGTGTCCTTTGTGTTTTGACATTTTGACCTCACATTTTCAACATAGTCTTTTTATGACCCACCTTATGATCAAGACAGGTGGAATTATTTTAAATCCCATCTGAAAGGGGATTTCATAGAGCAACTGCAAAAATATGTTTTGGAGGGGATTTGAAAAATGACAGCTGCATGTTCATGAAGTGTGTTAACAAAAAGAACTTCAGTATGTTGAACATTTGGGGCCAAAATCTGCAAAAACTACAAAGTTACCAGTAATGGATAAATTCAATGTTTCTTCATAACTTTATTGTTTTTGACATTTTGACCACAGTCAAAACACACTCACAATTGATTTTATGATCCCTTATGATCAAGACAGGAGGAGTTTTAAAGTCCTTTAACAAAAGGTAATTTCATGGATCAACTGCGAAAACATGTTTTGGAAGTGATTTGGTCAATGACACCTGTCATATTCATCAGGTGGAAAAACACATGGTGCTGTGTTGAAAATGTGGGGCCAGAAATGGAGCCAAAATCTACAAAAATCACAAAGTTACGAGACAACATTGAAACAATTCAACATTTCTTCATAACAGTGTTGTTTTTTTGACATTTTGACCCCAACTTTTAATATAGTCTTTTTATGACCCCATCTTATGATCTCTTAAGACCATCTGGGCAGCCTGGGTGGGCCAAGCGGTACTTTTCTGCTGACATATTCTATGTTTGTTTGTTCTAAGAGAGGTGGAATTTTTAAAATCCCATCCACAAGGTGATTTCACAGAGTGACTGTGAAAACATGCTTTGAAGGGGATTTGAAAAATTACACCTCCTGTTGTTAACGAAGTGGGGTAAAAAAAAAGGTATGTTGAAAATTTAAGGCACAAATGTTAACAAATGGCAAAGTTATTATTAAAAATTCAAAAAGCATAAAAACATAATTAACTGGACTTTGTTTTCAGTCAGTTTGCAGTTGAAATCGTGGCAGTAGGATGTGTTGGTGGACTGGATAGGTATGTGAGGGGTACGAAGGGTAGTAGGTGCTGTGAGAGTATGGGGGTCAAATGGGATTGGGGGTTACAGTGTTGGGGCTTTATTGCTGGTACCAACACTAGGGGAATGGGCACCCCAGTGTCAGTGTTTTAGTTGGTAGCACCAGGGGGGCACCCCAGTATCGCATCCTGTGGGGAATTAGGACTTTTCAAGCTGAGGGGTTGCCACCTAATCACTGAACATTCAGTTGAGTATTGGTTATTGTAGACTTCTGTGGTGGTAGGGTTGGGCACCTGACTGGTGGACATTCAGGGAGGGGGTTTGATAGCAGATTTTTTCCAGTGGCAGGGTTCGGCAGCTGACTGCTGGGTGTTTAGGTGGGAGTGGGGGTTTGCAGAGTTCTTTGATGGAGGGGTTGGGTACCCCATCACTGAGCATTTGTTGAGAAGGGTTTGTAGAGTTCTACAGCAGTGGGGTTTGACACCCAACTGCTGAACATTTGTTGGGAGGGGGGTTGCAGAGTTCTTCATCGGTGGGGTTGGGTAAATGTCCACTGGACATTCAGGGGGTGACAACACAGTTCTCTCATGGCAGGGTTGGGTACCTGACTTCTGGACTTCAAGGTAAAGCTAAGCCAGGCAGCAGGGGGGACGCTGCTTCATTGCCTGATGATGGTGATATGAAAAAATGAAGCCACACTGTGATAGGCTTGGCTGCATCCTTTAATATGTGAGAAGTTTCTGTCCATCAGTAAGCTTGGTTGCCCCAGCATCTGCCTTGTCAACACTGAGTGTTGACTCATACAATTCCTGCAGACTCGGCTGCACTGGCTGCTACAAGCCCACACATCCCCCACCCGCACACTGTTAGAGTGGCTCCAATACACTTTGCTTGAGCATGCACACAAAAGAACGTCATTAACACTTAAAACATGCTACACTATTTCTACTTAGACTCTGAAATTAGGACAAAGAGAGCAATGGTTCTGATGGAGAGTTTGGAGTTTTAAGCTAAAGCAAGGCAAAATGTTAATACAAACATTAAAATACAGTGGTATGACTATCAACCACATCAGTGGCACCTTGTAAATCTGACTCAAATTACATTTTGAGGTGGCTTTACAAGGTGCCACTTATGTGGTCATGAGTTGGTGTGGAAACTTAGGCACCCTGAAAATGTGGGCGTAAAATTTATTTATTTGACAATATTTCATCAGAAAAGACACCATGAACTGTTGCCAGCTCATTTCCAGAAGCGTCCTGGGGGGAAGGGGTTACAAGAGTAGGAACAGCATGTAAAAACACAAATCGAATAAGAGCAGACACAAAAAGCTAGAACATACAGTGTTGTACAAATACAGAGCAATACAATCCAGAACATTAGGACAAGGTAACAACCATATGAATGAACAAACATTGTTATAGCCAAGGAACAGGTAAAACTGGTAGATGGGCAGGAGATGGATAACATCTTTTAAGTGCTAGAAGTTGGAGGCTGAACACAGGGTTGATAAGTGCTAAGGGAAGACCTAGAGAATGGCAGTTAAAAAACACAAGTGGGGATGGGGGGCCTGAGAATGGGGAGAAGGAAGGGGAAGAAAAAGAGACACACTAGGGAAGGGGGGGTGAGCAACTGGGGAAGCTGTACCCCCTCAGGATGCTGAGAACCCTGCAGGGGGGACAGGACCCTGCAGAAATAGAGTTGAGAGGGAGAGGAGGGAGAAGGGAAGGGGAGTAAAAAAAGAAGGGGGGATGAACAGGGGAGGCATGGGAAAGGGCTACTGGCTAAGGTAATGTAACGTGAAGAGGGAAGGGATTTAAAGAGCCTCAAGGTTTGAACAATCGTGTGATGCAGTGCTGACTTTACCCTAATTATATCAGCACTGTCCTGTCACACAAAGTAAATGACACAGCGATGCTTGCATAGAGTGCCTTGATAATAGTGTAATGCTTAATAAAATTGTGAATTTTGTGGCAGGCAGCAGCCTCGCAAATGTCAAGGGCTGAAACAAACTGAAACCAGGCCACTGAGTCTGCCATGCCTTGTGTGGCATGTCCTGTAACAGTACATGCAGGCCCTTTTTACTGCCTGCCTACAGTAGAACAAGATGCAGGAGGAAGAGCTCCATTTGGAGAGGCACTGAGACAGGTTTACCTCTGATACTAGGGCCCAAGGCACAGACAGCTGAGAGCACTTGATCATAGCCCTGGTTGAAACCTGGCTGTCCAAATCAACCCCTGACTCATTTGTCTCCCTCCCAGGCTATATCTTATACCGGGAGGACCAAGTAGGCAAACGAGGGGGAGGCTGTGCAATCTACACCAGGGACACAATACCTGGACATGCACTCCCCTTCCCTACCCTCATAAATGGGGCCCAGGCCCTTACCCTCAGACTCACCCCAGACCCCTCTAGGAGCCCTCTCTATCTCACCACAGCCTACGTTCCCCCAAAGAACCAGCACCCAGCCCTGATATCTTTAACGGACTACCTAGCCACCCTCCACCATAAGGCAGAACAAGTCCTAGTGGGGACCTTACTGTAAATTGGCTCAGCACCTCCTCATCCACCACCAGAGACTCATTTGCGCCCAAGATCTGACACAACTCGTCACCCAGCCCACAAGACTTAACCCTAAGAGTGGTACCAGCACCCTGCTGGATGTTATAACTAACTCACCCCATAAAATCCAAAACATCCAGGTCCTCCCAGACTCCTGAGTGACCACTCCCTATCCTATTCCACTGGGTAGCCCCCAATCCCAAGCCCAAAGCCCAGACCACCCTCCACAGGCGCCTCCACCCTGGTGGGCTGAAGAAACTAAGGCACTCCTCACCCAGATAGACTGGTCCCCCATTCAGCAGGCAACCAACATTGATACTGCCCTCACCTTTTCACTCACACCTTCAACATGGCCTGTGATCTCTTTGCACCTTAGCAAAACCGGTCCAAAAACAGAGCGCACCTGGGTTGGCCGGCCCGCCCTACAATTACTTAGAAACCGGATAACTCTGCACCTTGCCACTGAAACAGGTCGCCTGTCTGATAGGCAAGCATACAATGCAGCCTGAAATAAATGCTCATGGGCCATCAGGAAAGCCAAGGCAGACCATTACCAGGCCTCCCTTACCTCCTCCTGGGGCTCAGCCCGGACCTTCTGGGATAATATTAAGCAACTCAATGGTAAAGCTTGCTCCCTGCCCCATCCCAGCTCACTAGAAATGGCACAACCTCCACGAGCCTGCCACCATAGCTAACTGGTTCAACACCACTTTCACTGACCTTAGCTCAGTCCTCCTAGTAATTTCTTTGACCTCCCCCAGCCAAACTCCCCTGTCCCCAGCACCCCAGCTTCCTCCTGCGAAAGATTTCCACCCGGAAGCCAGACCCATCCTAATCAAAGCTCTCAATGGCAACAATCCCAGCAGTGACTCACTGGACCCCAGCATCCTCAGGCTGGTGCTAGATGAAGTTCTTGCACCTCTCACAAGCCTAATTAACCAGTCACTCTGCCTGGGACAATTCCCCACAGCTTGGAAAACAGCCATTATCACACCTATTCATAAAGGAGGCGACAGGTCATCGGCCAACAACTACTGGCCAAGCTCCATCCTCCCTCCCCTCTCTAAAGCCCTGGAGAAAGTGGTGGCCATTCAAATCACAGATTATCTGGCTAAGCATAACATCTTATGCCCAGAGCAACATGGCTTCCGTGCGGGTCACAGTACCAGCACTGCCCTTATTAGATTCTCCAACTTCCTACTCCTCCTTGGATACCAGCTCCCTAGCTGGTGCAGTGTTCATTGACCTCTCAAAGGCTTTCGACACTGTCTCCCATCCACTGCTGCTGAATGCACTCTGCCTCACTGGTCTCTCGGCTGGCCCCTGGCATGGATGCTAGCTATCTTGACTCGATCCCAGTGTGTCAAGATTAATACACTCTCCATTCCAAGTCCCATTCTCTCTGGGGTCCCCAAAGCTCCATCCTGGGCCCCTTCTTCTTGCTGTATCTGAACACCCTGCCCAGTGCATGCTCTGGTAAAATTCTGCTGTATGCAGACGATGCTGTCCTTTTGCCACCCACCGTAATCCCATCTCCCTACAGGACTCCCTACAGCAGTCTTTCAACAGTGCCGAGGCTTGGTTTAAGGGCGCAGACTCATCATCAATCTTAAGAAAACCAAAACTATGCTCTTTTCACACCCCAAAACAAAGCTAGCAACCACCCACTCTATATCCTTCAAGCACCAACCAACCACTAGAACAAGTCTGCTCTACAAATACCTTGGGTTTATTCGATTCAGCCCTCACATTTCACAACCACATGACGCCCTAACATCCGCCACCAACACACGGCTTGGCATCCTATTCCGCCATAAAACCTGCCTTCCCCAAATGCTCTCTGGCTAGCTGTTTACATCTCGTTCTGTCCCTTGTAGACTATGGTCTACCAGTATCAGATGCTGCCGACACCACTGCACTCAACAAAATTCACCTAACCCTGAATAAAGCATGCAGATTGATTACTGGTGCCCCAGGCTCACACACACCTGTCAGCTATATGACTGCTAACCTGCTTACCCTGGATGAGCAGCTCCGATACCAGACCTGTCTCCTCACCAAAAAACCCTACTGGCTCTCCCTGGGGTATGTGTATCCATCCACCAGAGTCTCTCACCATTGCAACATGGTCTCCTACAGACCACTCTAAAGGTCCTCAGAACGAGAACCAGCCGTGGCCAGAGGTCCTTCAGCTATAGAGCCCCAACCTGGTTTAACTCTCTCCTGCCACCATCACCAATGCCATCACCATCTCCACATTCAAAACCGCACTTCAGAACCACATCTTCCTTTCGTAACTTCTCCTGTCTCTGAACATAGCCTCCACCACTTTTCTCTTGACAATGCCCCCGGCAGCTCTCCACCCAACCATCCCTCCACCACTTCCTGACAACATGCCTAGGTTTAACCTGGCCAGTGCCAGCTGTTTTCAATGTTTATCTACCAGAATGCTCACTTCATACCGACTTGTGTAATACCTGTTGTCAATTACATGTACCCTGTACCCAATTGTATCTGTCTGACCACAATGTGACGTGGCACCTCTGGTGAATGCCTATTGATTTTTTTTTTTTGCAAATCTTGCTATGTAACCGAAACGCAATGTATGTCTTTATGTGCAGAAGTACCTTTGGAAACGAGCCTCTGGCTCAAAGGTTGTAAACTGATTTCTTAAATAAATAAATAAATAAATAAATAAGTTCTGTGTAAGGTTCAGGTTGAACTGAAGGATCCTGTGGATGTCCAGAGAGTACAAAAGCACTTCACTGGGGTTCTGAGGGGACACCATCTCAGGCAAGAATTTGGAGTGAGTACACAATGTCACCCTGTGCATGTGAAACACCAGAAAAGTGTGTGTGTGTGTGTGTGTGTGTATGTGTGGAGGGGTGGGAGGGGGTGTCATGAACTAAAGATTGTAGTTCAGATACATGCGTGGTCAAGGTAATTGAGACAAGGAATAACACTTTCTAGGAATAACAGTACATGTCACAAGAAGCTGCAGGCTCAAAAGGGACTTTTTGTCAGTGATTTGAGCATAAGATTCAGCACCCAGACCAGAACAGGCTGGCGGACCAGAGGGCCCACATGCACTAGACTCTTCAGGAACTTGCAAACTACAACCAGCTGGGCCACAGTCCTGACCCCAAAGGTGCACAGAGAGCCAGAATGGCTGACATGTGTACCTTCACTGTGGAATACTGCAATCCAGACTGCAACAGTCAGCACCCTCTGTAAAGGGCAAGTGAAAGGGTTCATGAACCCTGCTTGGCACCACACAGTGAAATGCTTCCACTTTGTGCAGTAGAAATGCCTGATGGTGGGTTTCCTAGCAGCAAGCAGAACAGCTGAAACCTTTTCTGAAATCCTGAAATAAGGGACCTCTATGTGCTCAGTCAGGAGCCAGGCATGGATACACTGGGACTGAAGGTCCAAAAGCGACAGCAAGCCAGCATTCTGGGACAGAATGTCTGACTGCAGAGGTGACAGAGAAGGCAAAGGGGAAACTGTGTAACTAGGAAAGGCGCACTAAGCTAAAGCATGTTTCCAGGTGCAACCTGGGAGCAAGGAAGTTAAGTGGCTTGCTCAGGTCACACAATATGCATCTGGGGGCAGTGGGATTGAAACTCAAGTCTCCAGGTTTGCAGCTTAGTGCCCTAAACCACAGTGCTATACTTCCATGACAGCTAGTTCCCACAGCAAAGCAGACAAGATCTGCTGGGCCATAAGGGTGCTACCAGGATCATTACAGCTGGTTCCTTCCTGAGCTTGAGCAGAACCCTCTGAATCAGTGGCAGAGGAAGAAAAATGTAGAGAAATCTCCCTTTCAAGAACATTCTATGCCCTGGAGCAAGCAAACAACAATAAAAAAAAAAACAGCGGTTCTACTTTGTGAGAATTTAAAAAGGCCCAACTCTGGCCTTCCCTACATGCCAAACAGATGGTCAGGAATGGCCTGACTGAGCACCAGCTCATATGAGTCTGAACCCTCAACTAGCTGAGGCTGTCTGCCAAAATATTGAGTGAGCACACAATATGGATAGCAAGAAGTGAGACCTGTTGGGGCCGCCACCCAGTCTGACACTCTGACATCCTCACTGACTCCCAGCACAGAGGATAGGAGAGTGTGCCCCTGATTGCAGGTAATACTTTTGTAACCCCCCTACAAATGGGGATACCCAAAAAGTCTTCCTTAAGCTTGTCTAAATGCTCACTGCCAGGCTGGTGCCCTGCATTTTTGCAGTTTAAATGTGATTGCCAGAGAGTGCCTATTTAGCATATGTGTACTGTCTCTTTAAGAGCCGCTTGGATTGCAGTCATAATTAATCTAAAAGGGAGCGCTGTTAGAAGATGTACTTGTTTGCTGATCATTTGTTAGAGTAGTAACAATATTGCAGTTTGTTCTAACCTACCTTCTTTGCAGCATGGACAATTCTGTTTGTTTCCATCATCTTGGTCCTGGACTGATGAAATGGGCCAATCAGTACATTTGGCATTCTAAAATGGAGCCTGCCTACAGGGGCTTGATGGGGTCAAAACTTGTAGGAATTGTAGTTTTTGCATTTTGGTACCTAAAATGACCTGGAGGGGGAGCCCTTGTTGTGAGTGACAGACAGATCAGCCAACTGAACCTTTTGGATCTTGGGGAAATTCCCAAGCTGCTTGCAGTTAGTTTCAGTTCTGAGTTGGGAAGTGAAGAGCTAACAGCTTGAATGATTCAAGCAGCAGCCCCGGCGTAGATTTGCGTGGGAGAACTGTGGAAAGGCCTGAGTTTTGGCCTGCATGCCTACCTGCTGTCCCTGAGAAGGAACTTGTGCCTTTTTCAGACTGAATCCGAACTTGGAGAGCGAAATAAGCCACTGAATTGTGACCAGGCTCCTACCTGAAGAAGACCGAAGATTTGCTGAATGCGATCGGCCTGTCTGGACTTCCAGCCACCTCTGAACTCCCAGATTGTGCAGAGACTCTGTAATTGCGACCGGAGAGCCTTTTGCCAGGTACAGTGGAATTTCCTTACATGTGAATGTGTAGTGTGCTTATAGTGGGTTGTGATTTGGTTCCCCACTGTGGTTTGAATTGTGTTCTGCTTGCTGGAAGCTGCATTAGAATTTCCTGATGAGTAAATGTGCTGTGTGCTGCTAGTGGGTCCCGATTTGGTTCCCCACTGTGGGTTGAACTGTATTCTGCTTGCTGGAAGCTGCATCCAGCCCCATGAACTGAATCCAAAATCATCTTCATTGGGCCTGGGCCTTGCCACACTGGCCCAGCCTGACTACCCACTGCACAGAGAAAGCCATCGACAAGAGACCTGCCTGGGGATCAGCCCCCTGCTCAACACCTGAACAGGAATGATGCCTCGGTGATTGATGTGGGCCCCGCTTCTCTGGGCACTCCAGCTCAACAACCTGCAGTCTCGATTTCATCCTGCCTGTGTCCAGTATTGGGTATCATGAGTAAACATCAGGGTAGCTCCCTGCAACAACAACTAAATCTAAATTGTCATCTGATTGTCTGGTCACTTTTTCTTTCATGAATTGAGCCCTCCGGCTCCAGATTACAAATAGTGTGTGTTGTGCATGTTGCTTTCTTCCATCACAGGGCCCCAACCAGCTGCAATGTTCCTGGCTAGTCCGTCATCTTCCTACCTGGGTATCAAGAGGTATGACTGTGTGGGGACTTAAAGCGCATGCATAGCTGTTTGATAAATATAGCCTTTAAACCAATCAACCTGATTACGCCCCTTCCTTGTTCAAGTCCCCTGAAAATATCAGATGTGACTTTTTTGCTGCATTTAACCTGACTGTGGTTCTAGTTTGTGCCAAGAGTACTGTATTGTTGCTATCTACTGTGCATAACCTTGTTTTACAGGGGGTCCCCAGGGTCGAGCCAGAGGAACCAGCCCTGGTGGTAAGTGCAAACAGTGTGGGTACTGGTATGGTGTACAAGGGGTACTGCAAAAGTGATTATCATATATTGTTCAGGCCACTAGAAGGGAAAGAGGGGGGTTACAGTGTCCCGGAGGGCTGTACCCAGGTTAGTTTGAAAACTACCAACCCTGACCTCTGGGTGGAGGCACCCGTTTCTGAACTCAGGCCCCTTAACCTGCTACTTGCCGTGCAGGCAGGGGTAGTAGCCCTCGGGATTGCGCCATCAAGGGGTTACACTTTACACTATGCTCTGATTGTCTGATTATACCAGAAGAGAAGTCCCCTGCACCTGGGTGGTCAGGGTCTGGAGTCTGTACAAAATCACCCTAATTTCCAGCAAATGGATGTAAAGGCCTTGCTTTAGTGGAGCCAATGATCCCTGAGACTGATGAGAACCCAATTGGGTACCCCACCCCAAGCTGGAGGTATCCATGATAAGATCATAAAGTGGATGAGGCTGCAGAAAAGGAGAACCCCCAAACAGGTGATCCCTGTTATATCACCATAACAGGGCATCCTGTAAGGGGCAGCAAAAATTAAGCAGATGGCATAGTTACTGTGACTCTTGAGTCCACTGAATGTGCAGGAACCACTGGGGATTCTTCATACACAGCCAAGTCAAAGGAACCACAAAAACTGAGGTCTCTGTGAGATCCAGAAGGTGGAGCATGCAGGATGTGAGCCACAAGTTCATCACTGGATCCACCAGTACTGCCTGGGCCTTTAAGGCTAATGCCCTGCCTTGGGGAGGAAGGTGTTCACTTGGGCTGAGTTAAGGGTTGCCCTTATGTACTTAAACCTCTGAAAAGTTGCCAGAACAGATTTTTCTACATTCAGCAGTACCCCCGGACTGACTAGCAGATTTCTGGTGTGGTGTGGAGTGTACTCCACTCTGGCAGCTGAAATATCCTTCAGGAGCCAGTCCAGTTATAAAGATATAAAGTTTCTCCCTGTGCAGCACTGTGGCCATTGCCACAAAGCTTTTGGTAAAGACATATGACACCAAAGACAACCCAAAGAGAAAGACCCAGTATTGGTGATGTTGTCTTTCTGGGGGAGTCTGAGGAATAGTCTGCAACACCTCCTGATTTTTAAGTGCAGGTAGACATCATGCATATCCAGAGTACATATCCAATTTTCCTCTGATTTGAGAGGGAGCCCAGGGACAGCGTGCAGATCTTTTTGCATGCCGCATGCTCACAGAGACCTTACAGGTGCAACTAGCTGGAAACACTGTTTTCTTTGGCACTCTGAAGTAGATCCATTGGTTTATTTCTAATGGAGGAACAGGCTGAATGGCTTTTTTGCACAGCAATGCCTGCACCTTTTCTCTCAGTACAGTCAGGTGTTTGTAATTGTCCTATTTATTCCTCCTCTCCCCCTCAGCTTTGGTCTCCTTAGGAGCACCAAGGAGTCATCCCCCTGAGGTCCGTTCCTACCTGGTCAGTCCTCTGTTGCCCATGTAGCTTTAGTTTACCCCTCTGACGGGGATGAGATGGGCCCCAACACCCCGACAATTCAGTAGCATTGGTAGGTCGGGTGCCAGCAGGGTGGCCGCAAAGTGGAGGCAAGCTACGGTGCTCCGTCTCCACCGGAGTTGAGAGGCATTTTCCCTTGTTCTGGGAAGTGGTTGGTGCCCTGACATCAAGGTGTTGATTCCGACATCTGCCACTCCCCCACTCCTTCTTCTGCTCCTCAGTGCTTGCTGTGTCTCTGGCTTCTGCCAGATATCAGCCGAGCACCATACAGGGAACCCTGTACCTCCCCGGGAGAGGAGAGCTGTCCTCTGGATGCTCAATCCTCTCCCTTCCCTGCTGACCCCCAGCAGCCTGGGCTCATTCCCAAACCCGGGTCACCGGCGTGGTGTGAGGCTTGGTGTCCAGCACCTCAACCCTCAGCACCACCGGGCCGGTCAGTCAGGTGTTTGAGGGAGTAATGCAGGATCTTGGAGGTGCCAATGGGGGCTTTGACACTAATTCCAGGGCTATGCATGCTGAACAATGTTCATTACCCATCTGTCTGTGGTCACTGCCTACCAGCTGAGAGAGAGAGCTTGACTTCCACCCAGGTCCTTGAGAGGGAATCTAGCAGAAGGGGTAGAGTGAGAAGGAATTAGGGAGGGGGTGAGAGAGGCTGAGGCAAAAAGTGTACTTGCTTATGATGTCCAGTTTTCTGGACTCCTTTTCAGGAGGTTTGGCGCTCATCCTCTGGGAAACCTGACAACTGTCATGTGCAGCCAAGGTTACCACCAAATCACTTTCTGTTCAAGTAAAACACAGTAGTAGTTCTCACCCACAGGAACTAAATTATTTTTAGATGCTTTCTCCTCTAAGGAGGAATAGAGTCTTCTCGATCTACCTCAAGGCCTGGAAGGTAGGATCTTCAGGGTGAGAATGGGGGCTGTACAGGGCCATCTCCTCACTGCCTGAGGACACAGTGGATCCAGTCAAATCTTCCAGCCCTAGAAGGCAGAGATAATCAGCCTGTTCCCCAATCTTCCTCCTGTTTTTGAAGGTTGGGATTGTACTCCTGATCCTCCTCATCCTCCTGGAGGGAAGGGGTCGCAGGCATAGGGACCTGAGGAGATCCAGCAGGTCCAGCTGGCAGTGCTTGAAAAGGCAGCTGAGAAATGACCCAAGGCAGAGAAGTCAGAAATCTCTCTATCAAATCAGAGAATTCTGACAGACTTCCACCTGGAATTGTGACAATGATTGGAGATGACAACAGTGATGAACCTACTGTTGTTACTGGCTTCACCAATATTGACAAGATGGAGATTGTTTATGTGGTTACAGAGGAGCAAGCAGGAGGCTGTGGTACCTTTAGTTTTGGATTGGAGCCTTTTGTAAGACTGGGTTCTGGCCATGGAAAGGCTGAACCCACCTGTTTCCATAGCATAGTGGACTAATCTTTGGACATCCTGTTTGGAGAGTGGGAACCTGGATCATTGATAGGGGAGGGAGCTGCATTGACTCACCATTGACAAATGGTTCAGCTGATGGCTCTCTGTCAAGGATGATGGAGAAGAATATGATTGGTTGGCTGACTTACGCGGTGACTTCAGCATATACCCTTTTACCATCATCGACAACTTCTGCTGAGGTAGCGGCAAAATTGGTGACTTGGCAGCAACTGCAGAAGCTTTGTCTTTCATGACTAAAATATGCTCCTAGGTTTTTTGCATGCATCTCCATGGAGCCTGGTTAAAATCTTGACAGATGATGCAGTTTTTCACATTGTAGGCTAGGGCAAATAGTAATCACACAATTCCTGAGTGCCCTTATGATAAATCTGCTTTCCACACTAACAATGGAAAAAAAAGCACCCTAGCAAGAAAAGACATACACCAGCAAAAAAAAAGCAAAAAAGAAAAAAAAAAATTCCAAAGTTGCTACTAAAGAAAAGTAACTTCTGTCGTTGAATTAACAAGGACAGAAAAACAGCTTTCACTAGCCTAACATTCACTCTCTTGATGGCTGGAGAAAAAGGACTGAAGTGGTTGGGGCCTACCCACATTATAGAGGTGATGCTCTGTACTGGTGATGTGCACGTAAGTGTAGATGTGAGCAACCTTATCTTACAAAAGTTTCATGTGATGTCTTGATATTAATGGCTTACTTTGCGATATATTATGGTTCTATGGAGTTATCCTCAAAGAAGATAAATGTGTTTTTTATGCATCCATGGTCTTACACCTGCATGTTGTTGTCCATACCCTCACTGCCATATGTGAGCATGGAGTGTTGTTTGCTTGGAGTGTCCTTATTGGTTGGTATATGAAAGTAGGAGGAGCGGCCTTTAGTTACATTGGTGATGATGTGTATGTAGGGGATCTTCAAGGGACATGAGTGCTTGGTGAGTGATGTGGAGAATTGTGAGGAGAGGGAGGTTTATAAGTGCCTGGCTTTTTAGGGATTTAGTAGCGCTGTATTTTATTGGGACTGTAAATTAGGGAGTGCACCTGAAGATGTGCTAAGTTGCAGCGTTTTGCAATGTGATTGCAGGTTTTGAGACCTTTGTTAATTGTGTTTTTGGTATGGTGTTGGTGGACTGAGGTAATTGACTTTTATTTCATAGGTTTGTAAAAATGGTATTTGACCTTTATGGAGGTTAATTAATTGTTAATTATTGGTATTTGGGTGTTACTTATGCTGATTAGTAATGTTTTTGTTGTTTTAATGGTGTTGTACAGTTCTTTAATTTCCATGGCATATACTTTTAATTGTTGTAATATATCCTTTTAATTGATAGGTATACAGGGAGATGACTGCTAACAAAGTCTATGGGGGAAGTTCCTGATTATTACACTTGCCCTGATTGTATAATCAGATTTATTTTCCTGAGCACCTCCAAGCCTCTTTACTCAGAAGTGGTGTAACCATGAGTGAGTAGTGAAGCTGAGAAGTATGCTTGAAAATGCAACTGATCATACAGTTAGGGCAAGTGTAATAATTGTTTTATGCAACAAAAAGATGCAGTGCTAATATAGCTAAACAACTACTCTTGTTTACATAAAATTGTTAATAACATACACACATGGAAAAAACATTTATTTTTATGGGCACACATTTATTTTTATGTATGCCTACCTGCAGATAATATGATTTATTTGCCTGTGTTTATACCCACCCACCCCAGCTGTATGAACTTAGGTATTTATTAATTTGGTACTGTGCCTTGAGGTAGTAGTCAGTGAGGTTCCATGTAAAAATCATGACTACAAAATAGCAAATGCCATAACAGCACATAAATAATAGCGAGTGAAGTTTAGCGACTGCATACGTTAGCACTATGCATGTTCGGCGCTGCGTAATAATAGCGATTGCGATCTGCTCAGTAATCAATGCTGTAACAGTTTTTCACCATTACAATGTGTTATCATGCTGCTGTTCTTATCACTTTTTTCTAAATATGATTGCAGTAGCTCAGCCTGCCTTCTTCCAATGTCTATTAGTTTACATTTATGTCCTAATGAACTTGACTTCAGTGTTTATTTTAATGTTCATTTCAACTAAATCCTGCAGGCATCTCCACAGTCCTTACAATCCCATTATTCCCCAATCATCTGAAGCCAGTGCTGGGATGTATTCCATCATTACAGATCAGAGGAATGAGTGTGGTTACCTTCCCGCTCAGCAGCATAGCTGGGTAATATCCTGTTGCAGTAGAGCACAAGCTTGATAGATTGGACAGAGTCTATTAAATTAAAATGAGTACTGAGAATGGAGAGTTGATTATTAGCCCTTTATCACAAGCTGCATCTATTCTGATTTAAATATGTAGTCTTACACAATGTTTTGTTTTTGAATAATTTATTGTTAGCATATTGGTAGATTATAACAAAAAAAATGATCTGCCACACACAAGGCTCGATTTCAAGGCTGAGATTGCAAAATATGGTCATCTACAAGTTGCAGCAGTGAGCACAGTATTAGAGCATGATTTCACTTTATATGCAGTTTACATTTTCTGACTATAGTTTTTACATTGTAATTGTTTTAGAAAACATTTTTAAGAAGTGCTTATGAAATGTATCTACAATCTCCAGTCTGTCAATAGAGTGATGGTGTTTATGCTGCAGTGGTTGTTACCAAATAGGTGTGATTTTTATTGACTTACTATTTTTTTTCTGTTTAATGGCAACCTAAAGCTCTATTGTTGCTATTGCGCCATACTTCATATGCCGCTATTAAATAACTCGCTATTAAGTGCTCGCAGTTTTGTAGTCACTGAAATGCAGTCACTAATATCACGGGTTACCATCAGTGACAGCAGTCAGCAACTTGCATCATAGAGATCAAATAGTACTACTGTATCGCATGCATGAAGCATAAAGATTTCATCACCATTCCATACATTACTTTACTAGGTGCTTCAGCAGCCCCTAGATAATACTAAAAATGAAATGTGAAATGTCAAATAAAGATAAAAACATACGTTGGAGGATGGGTGGAGTGGGGGAGGGAGGACAGGGACAGTAGCTCAAGCTGTGGACCCTGCAATATGAGCAGACTTGATAGACCAAATGGCCTTTTTTTGCTGGCTTCTTCGTATGTTCATAATATGACTTTTTAATTGTCCGGTTTGAGCAGTGATCTCTACCCCATTGTGCCTGTATCATTTTCATTAGTTCAAATATCAGCTACTGCCACCATCAATGTGTACCTGTTTTATTTATTGTGTAGCAATTTTCAGATGTATTCACTTGACCACAAAGTATGTATTTATTTTATTTATTTGTTCATCTGGTGGGTGCACTGATCCCAGGGACCCTTTTCAGGCATGACCCAAGCTATGGAGATGGCCCATAGATGACCGCGGGGATGCAGCACATACAGGACAAAAACTGTAGACATTGTTAACAAATAGGGCATCTGTACAAAGCAATGTGATTACATAGTCAGCAATCAGAAGTAGGAGGTGGATGACAATTACATATAATACAATTCAAAAATTGCTGGGAAACAGATATAGTGCCAAAATGCTGTGGTTATTGGGCAACAGTTAAAGGTAATGTTGTCCAGTTCTTTAGAATGTTTTGAAGTGGGGTTTGATGGCAGAGATCATAGAGAGCTAGGCAGACCATTCCAATGGGTGAGACAGCAACCAAAAAAGCCTTTTGACCCATTCAAGTTGAAACAAAAGGTGTCTCTAGGAGCAGGGGAGATGAGGATCTTAGACTACTGTGGCACAATTTTGGTCTAAGAATGTCACAAGGGGGAGAGCTTGTTGTCTCTTATCGATTTGTTTACAAAACAACCTATGTGATATGTACAGTGGGCCCATGGAGCAAGCCAGCCAAGGGGTTGGTATAAAGAGCAGAGGTATGTACCAAAAGGAACCATCAGGGCAAATCTGCTGACATTATTGTACAGCATGTTTAGTCTAGTAAGATTATTTGTGGAAAATTGGGAAAAGATAAACAAGAAGTAGTCTAGAAGGAAGAACAATTTACCCCCAGGGATAACAAGCCTCACTTTTGGGGTCATAAAGTCTTGTAGTCTATAACTGATAGCCAGTTTTTGGTTTATGCACTTGACAGTGAGAGTGATTTGCTTGGAGAAGGTCAGGGAGGGTTCTATGGTAACCCACAGATATTCAAAGGAGGATACAAGCTCCAAGGGGGTATCATCACATGGCAGGACTGTTTTCGTCACTGTACTTCAATTTGACCCACCTGTTTATTGCATTCTTCAGTCCCCTGTCATCAGTTTGGAACTGGACTGTCATAACAGGGGTTCCCAAGACCCACTTGCTTTTAAAATAATGTTTTAGGTGTTACGTTTCAGCTAGCAATATAGTCAAGAATAAAAGTACTGTGCTTGTGTTAAATGCACCTGTAGGGTTAATACTAGCCCTGGGTTACAAGGTTCTGAAATGTTTATGATGCATGTTCTATTTATTGCAGTGTGTTTCTGCTTGTTTTACTGTGGTACCAGGTGCACATACAGTACAATTGCCTATTGGTCAGCCAGTAGTAGTCTTGATGTGGGGGATCTTGCAGGCAAAGATACCTGATCATTTTATTATGTTTGCTTGCATGCATATACAAAAAACATAGTGCCATGATCCGAAAATGCAGTGCCGTACAGTTGAAAGGGAGAGCTATGCTTCAGTGAGCAGCGATGAGATATTGCATGCTCATGTGTGCCTCTCCCACACACACACACACACACACACACGCATGCATATTGTATGCTCATGTGCCTCCCCCACGCACACACTGTATAGCCGATGGGGTTGCCCAATCCCCCGTCGGCTGTGCTGCGCCCCCCCAACAGAGTTCCAGGTGCCATGCTGGGAGCCCGCCCCAGTGTGGCAGCAGTCTGTATGGCTGACGGGGGTGCCCAATCCCCCATTGGCTCCACTGTTCCTCCCTCCTTCACTGTCCCCCCCAAGAGACTATCAGGTACGACGCTGGGAGCCCACCCCAGCGTGGCAACAGTTCCTAAGGCTGACAGGGGTGCCCAATCCCCCATCGGCTCCATGGTCCCCCCAAACAGCCTTCCAGGTGCCACGCTGGAAGCCTACACCAGCGTGGCACAAGTCCCGCATCGTCTTCCTAACAAAAAAAAAAACCTGAAAGAAAAAACCTCTCGCTGACTGTCCACCCCACCCCCACCCGTGCCCACCCTCTGTGCACTCTGCCTCCCCACACCCCACCTCACCCCATACTTACCTCTGGAGCTTGGGACGATCTTGGGTGGACTGGGAACACGTCTGCACTCTTCAAAGCCGACCACGAACTGAGGAAATGCGTAAGCTGTATAATGGAATAAATAGGGTTTTTTCAACTTTAGTGCATATCTTGGGCATTTTGGGGAATTTTTTTATCAAATTTTCAACATGGGGTTTTTGGGACCCCACCTCATGAATTCTGTCTCTGTCATGGTGTTAATTGGCCCCAAAAGTTGATTTCATGGTCACTGTATGAAACCACCTTTCAAGACCGATTTACAGAATGACAGTGTCACAGTTCATGAGGTAGGCCCCCATAAACCCTATGTTGAAAATTTGGTGAAAAAATTCCCCAAAATTACTGTTTTACAAGCGTGCTTTGCGCTGTTCCTATGCATGCTCGTAAGTTCACGAATTTTCAATATGTTCACTCCAAATTTTCAACATTGCCATTTTACCACACCTCCTTATGAGCAGTACAGCTTTCATTTCTCACATCTCGCCCAAAATGTGTTTCCGAGCATGTAGCACACAATAGCGCAGTCGGTGTGCAAAATCAATGTTTGGGACAAATTAAGAAAATCACAGTGATGCTGTTCATGAGCAGAGGTCTTAAAATGGCCATGTTAAAAATTTGGTGAAAAAATTCCCAAAAATGACTGTTTTATGACCATGCGTTGTGCTGTTCCTACTCATGCTCGTAAGTAGCAAATTTTCAATATTTTCACTCCAGATTTTCATCATTGCCATTGTACCACACCTCCTTATGAGCAGTACAGCTGTCATTTTTCACATCTCGCCTAAAACGTGTTTCCACCCATGTAGCGCACAATGGCACAGTCGGTGTGCAAAATCAATGTTCAAGAAAGATTAAGAAAATCACAGTGACACTGTTCATGAGCAGAGGTGTTAAAATGGCTATGTTAAAAATTTGGTGAAAAAAGTCCATAAAATGACTGTGTTAAGAGCGACCATTGCGCAGTTTCCACGCACCCTCGTAACTTCATGGATTTCTAATATTTTCAGTCCAGATTTTCACCACTGGCAATTTTCCACACTTCCTTATGAACAGTACAGCTGTCATTTTTCACACCATGGCCGAAATGTGTTTCCGCACTTCCAGTGCAGAAATGCATGGTCGCTGTGGGAAATCACTTTTCGGGACAGATTAAGAAAATCACACTAACACTGTTCATGAGCGGAAGTTCCAAAATCCCTGTGTTGACAATCTGCTGTAAAAAATTCCCAAACTAATTCCATTACGGGTGTGTGTTGTACATTTTCTACGCACGCTCGTGACTTCACCAGTTCCTTTTACATTTTCATTGGAGAATTTCAACATTGCCATTTTTTGTACCTCCCCATGAACAGTACAGCTGTCATTTTTCACATCCTGTTCGAAATGTGTTTTCGCACCTGTGGTGCCAAATGGCGTTGTCGCTGTGCGAAATCAGCTTTCGGCTAACAAACTGATATTGCCACTGTTCATTAGGTCATTAGGTGGGGGTCACAAAAAACCCATGTTGAAAATTTGGAGTGAAAATGCCAACGAGTGCCTGAAGCATTAGGGTGTCTGACCATAATGCCCCAGCCTGTAGAGATTGACAGGCATCAGGTGTGTGACTTGGGATTTTCGCCTGTAATGCTCATACCATTCCACACCCTGCAGCCAGTGAGAGGCATCGAGGTGTGTCTTGGACTCTTCGGGCGCAAAGTTCACCCCATTCTCTTATACAGGACCCATCTCACCCTATTTCTTGATGGAATGGGATAAGCATAAGGGCCAAAGACCCCAAGACACACCATGACACTTGTCAGTGTCTGCAGGGTAGGGTGTGGTGAAATGGCATAGCCATTATGCCTGACGACCCAAAGGCACACCCCAATGCCTGTCAGTCTCTGCAGGGTGGTGGTGGGGTTGGCTTCAGTTCAATACTTCACTGCCATTCCTATTATGCAGCTCTCTAACTCCTACACTACCAATGCCAATGCCAGCAAGCAAACATTCGGCATTGACAAATGCTTGTTTCTATTAGGTATGAGGCACTGAGCTTTGGATCAGTGACCACCGCAAAATTAATTAAACAATCTTGGGATGCAGAAATTAATGTTTTACTAACTAACTCGGAATGAGATCTCATGTGGTGTAAACAGCATAAAGTAACAGCTTCATATTACTGGTGAGAATATGGTTGGAAAACTGTGATCATGTATTTTAGAACTATACAAATGACAGCCACATTTTCAGTGCAGCATTCATTAGAATGCTGGAATGTATGTGGTGAGGAGGTAGCCACCTATACCCATGCATTCTGGCCATATCAGGTTTTAAA
This sequence comes from Neoceratodus forsteri, assembly GCA_016271365.2. NCBI lineage: Eukaryota > Metazoa > Chordata > Ceratodontiformes > Ceratodontidae > Neoceratodus > Neoceratodus forsteri. Next base: position 17,514,341 of record JADMNL010000039.1, on the reverse strand, counting down.
GCTATTTTGGGATCAGAATGAGGTGGAGGTGAATAACTTGGTACAAGATTTTGATAAACTTACACAAGCTGCTGCATTGTTTCTCTTATATCCTGAACATATAAAAATAAATTATACAGGTATTTATAAAACATATGTTCTTAGATAACTGGCCGGATAAAAAGTGATATGTCTCTAAACTTGAAAAGATATCAATATCTTTTCTTGATGCATTATGTCATAGTGATATCTTCCTTGTACTGCTATGTCATAGTGCAGCCAGCTATTAGCATTCCATCTAGAATGCTTAAATCTGCTGCAAAATAAACATTTCCCTGAAGGGTTAAAAGTTAAACTTTTTGTTGAAATTTTCAAAACTGAGATAATAACAAAACAATAACAAATACAGTTGAAAGATATGGGTCAAATATATATCCACCAACAAGTTACCGTGCACCCTATGTAATAAAAGAAACATACAAGCTGGTATAATACAGTCCAAATGCTTTTCAGTATGAGGTATTGAACAGGCAGAAGTAATACCTATAAAAGACAGACTCATAAAATATGCTGTCAGACCAGCACACGAGAATCAGAAAGGTATGAAAAACAACTCACTTAAAAATATCACTAAGCAAAAATCAAACATAATAAAACAGTAACAAACAGCAGTCAGTTTGGGAGTTGAGGCGACAAAAAAAGAGATCCTAGTGAAGGGATATAAGAGAGGGGTTATACCATGGCTCTGTCAGACTGAGACCCTAATAAAGCATCATGGCACCATTTGGGTTGCACAAAAAGGCAACCACCACCTATAGGAATCGACCCAGGGTATGGGATGCAAAGTTGGACATTCTTTCAAAAGTGGCCAACTGCCCAACAGCTAACATGTTCAGCCTCAGTAACAATACTAACCATACTCAAATGTGAATAACTTTAAAGCAGCAGTGCAATGAAAATAATTTTTCCATGAAAGGTAGTTTTAACTATAATTAAGAAAAATATTATCATGCTTTTCAAATGTGCATGTCTGGGTACCTCCTATGCAACATACCAGGGGCCCGATTCCAAAATCACCTAGACTGACACAAAGTGCTTGCGTCAAACAACAATGATGCAATCTGCACTGTGCATCATAAATTGTGGCAATCCCTATTCCAAAATGTGGTCTTCATTGGAATGGGAAGCTACTGCGGCAAACAGGCACTGCGCCACCCTTGTGACCTACATCAGCATCACGATCCAGGTCACAAGGGGGCTTCTGCCTCATCGTGAGAACTGCAACATCTCCTTTTGGGATTCTGAAAGCCCCACTCATGGCTGTAGCAAGGGTCTTACATTAGACCAGCCAGGAGGTGGTCTACACCCCTTGTGTCATTGCCCCATAAGGTGGGGAACTGGTGGTGGGGGCGCTGTATGTGGGGTCTGGTGGCAGAAGGGACAGGGGAGTGCTATAGTGGTGTTGGAAAGCAGGTGGGCATGCCGGGGGGTGATCAGGCACCGGGTGGGGGTGCCATTATTATAGCTGATCATGTGTAATCACCATATTTATGTGAATGACACCCACATAGGGAGCCTGATCACCCCCCGGCATGCCCACTTGCTCCCCATTATCTCCGATGGCATCTCCCAAGAGCCTTTCGCCCCTGAACCCCTCCTGTTATTGCTTTTGTGTTGCACCAGATGGGGGGCGGATCTCTGCAGCATGTCATGCAGGTGTGCCTATTGTTTGGCGCTAGCATGCAGGTGTGGTGGCTCCTGGGTTTTTGGTGCAGGGACCCCTGATTTTGCAGAATTAGGTGCAGGGTACCTAACACACCTGGAGTGTGCCATAGCCCTAGATTGCTGCAACTTGAGATGATCTAAGGGCTCTTTTGGAATTGGGCCCCATGAATCTTTTTTTTGGTTTTTTATCCTAACTCTTGCCAGGTCTACCATGCTATTCCTATACAAAATGTGTCTGCCATCTTTTTTTTTTCTGAGAAAAAAAACTCAATTAAAACATTTATAAAATACTAAAATTTTGGTGGAATTAGAAAATTGTACTGTCAAATACAAGTGAAAGATGCCTGGAATCTTTTATAATGGAAATAAGGTAGGGTCAGATTTTTTGCCTAATTTCATTGCACTACTGCTTTAAAATGAAAAAGAATAGCACAATACTGGGAGCATGAAAGTTGTTCAGCACAAAAATACCTACAAAATGAGTGGTGTTTCAGTTATAGATATCTTTTAGATTTTTTACAATCCACAAAAAAGGCAGACAATTCAATTTTTTTTCACTTTTTCAAAGAACGAATGCCCACCACCAAAAAAAATACTAAAGACAAAAACAAAGGAAATGTACATCAAAATGTTTCATTATGTACTGACCATAATTTAAAGCTATGGGGCTCTGTGAGTTAAATAGAAATAGCAGTAAATCTCAGTAACCCCTCCCAAACAAGTACTGTAACGGTAAAAGAAGTCAAAAGTTAATAGCCACACATTTCAAAGTCACAGGCACTTTTTTACACATTACCAATCATGTTTATCCTAAAAGATATGCCTGTATAAACAGAACATGACATAGCCTGATTGATTGCATCATATTTATCTTCATTTGAGGCCAATGGTATTAAGATATCTCACTCGTAACTTTGACACTAATGAGATATAATATTATTAGCTTCTCATTCTATTTACAGCAGCCAAGAAAACCATTTTTAGATTATGGTTGGAACAGGGTATCCCAACAATTAACCAATAGTTCCATAATTAAAATTTATAAGCCGGAAAACATAACAGTGGGTTTATGGAACGTCGTACTGAAATTTCAGAATCAGTGGGCTGGTTGGTATATTATAACTGAAAGGTGAGATTTTGTTCCTTGATTTTTAGAGCTAAATAATTAGGCAATAGGGGATAAATGAGATGTAAGTGCAGGAATGAAAGAAAATGCCAAAAGGTAGGTTGGAACTGATGAAAGGATCATAGGGGATGAGAGGGGGCTGAGGGGGGAAGGCTTGAGGGTACATTCTGTACTTGTTATGTTATGCTACCCATGTATACTGGGACATACTTATTTTATTTTATCTATTTATTGAAAAATCAGATTACAACCTTTGAGTCAGAGACTCATTTCCAACGGCTCCACGTCAGAATACAAAACATAACAAGAGGCAAAACATTGTACATAGTTACATGTGGGTGGAGGAAGGAAGAAACAACAGGGTATATACATTACGTGTTGAAAGTAGGCAGAGTATTAAGTAGGGACACGTGAGTAGTGCTGCTTAGACCTATACAGATTTGGTAGCTATACAGTTTTTTTGTAGAGAGCTTATGCACGGCAGTGAGTAGTACAATCAGGAAATTAAGGCAAAGCCTAAGTACTAGCAGTTGAAGAGAGCAGTCGGACAATCAATGTTGTCATTAGTACACAGTGGCAGAAGTGGGACAGGGATATCTTTAGGCCAAGGTCTTGCATTCTGTGGCAGATATCTGTATATTAGTGGGGGCAAAGGCAGAGGTGGTTACAGATTATGTGATTCTTGGGGGCTGCTTTGAAGGGGCCTAGTCTGGGAATAGAGGTGATGGCCAGAGGGAGGTCATTGTACCATGAAGGCACTCTGTAGGAGAAGAACCATTGTCCCAGGGTGGTTGAGACTCTGGGAACAGCCCATGTTAATTTGTCTGTTGCATGTTTTTTGTTGTAGTTTGTACAGCACGGAGGGAGGTTGAGACTCCAGTGTGGGTAAGGCCTAGGTGAATTTTCTTAGTACATAGACATGTCTGGTAACGTAATCTTTCATATAGGGTGAGGATCTTTGTTAGTGTATACAGGGTGCAGCTGTGTGTACACTTATCCACTCCAGCAAGGAGCTTACAGGCTTTGTTAATGGATAGGTGGATTTAGTTTAGTGCAGTGTGGTCAGCGGTCAAGTAGACAGTTAGCCCATAATCTACAAGGGAGAGAACAGAGGAGGTAACAGCAATGTTAAGTGCCTCTGGGGGTAGGCAGGCTTTGTGCCAATACAGCAGCCCAGTGCGTATGTTTATGGCGGAGGAAAGATTACTTATATGTGGGTGGAATGAGAGATTAGGATTGAAGGTTATGCCCAGGTATTTATAGGTGTAGACCTGTTCCAGTGGGAGGAGGTTTTGGAGAAGATTGTTAGCTGGGCATTGTGGTGCTTACTCTGTTGGTGGGAGAAGAGTACTGATTTAGTCTTATTTACATTGACCACGAGTCTGTGGTCAGTGAACCAGTGTTCAGCTTGATTGAAGGCAAGTTGTAGGGAGGACTGAAGGAATGCGGGGTCTGAGTGAGAGGCATACATTACTGTGTCATCTGCGTAGAGCAGAAGGTTACATGGACAGGATTTGGGCAGGGTATTCAGGAAGACGCTGAATAGCAGTGGGCCAAGGATGGAGCCCTGAGGCACCCTCGACCAGACTGGTAGTGTGGGTGAGAGGGTGTTGTTTATCTTTACACATTGGGACCTGTCTGTGAGGTAGCTTGTGAACCACGTGATGGGTCCAGGGGACATGCCTGTGCAGAGAAGAGTATTTATGAGGAGGGTGTGGGAGACTGTGTCGAACGCTTTCGACAGGTCTATGAATACGGCTCCTGTTAGTAGTTTTTTATCTAGTGCACTGTGCAGAGAGTTGGAGAACTCTATGAGGGCAGTGGTTGTACTGTGTACAGCTCTAAAACCATGTTGCTCTCTGCATAGAATGTCGTGTGCAAGTAGGTAGTCTGTGAGTTGTTTTGCAATGATTTTTTCCAGGGCTTTTGAAAGGGGTGGGAGTATGGAGATGGGCCTGTAGTTACTGGGCAGTGTAGGGTCTCCACTCTTCAGTATTGGAGTGATGGTGGCCATCTTCCACTTGCTTGGGAACTGTCCAAGACATAGGGAGAGGTTGAGATCGGTCAGGGGGGCTAGTATCAAGTCAAGTACCAAATTGAGGATTTTCATGTCAAAGGAGTCTGTACAGTAGTTTGAGCCCGCTAGCACTTTCTTAAGGTAACAACTTGCTTCATTCATAGTGACGACCCTGAGGTAGAAAGTGGGGTAGGTAATGCTGGGTTCTGGGGAATTAAGGCTGGGGTCAAAAAAGTTATTTGGCAGAACTGTGCTCAGATCAGAGAATACCGCATTTAGTCCGATGGCAATTGTGAGTGGGTTTGATGTAATGTTATTGTTGGCTGATAGCTGGGCAGGGGAAGGCATTCTGGACTTTCTGTTTAGTTCCTTTAGGTTAACCCAAAACAACCTAGCATTCCCCTAGGAAGAGGCCAGGGTGGACTTGTAGTAGCAGGATTTGGCCATTCTAATAGCCCAGGTGCACTTGTTGCGAGCCATTTTATAGGCCAGCCTGTCCATGTGTACACTGGAGGAAGTTGCTCTGTACCATCACGGCTCTTTAGCTGATTGAGCAGTACTGGTGAAATCCAGGGGACATTTTGTTTTTTGGTCTGTACCTTCATGAGCGAGGCAAATGTATCATAGACCTTGTTGAATGTGTGGATGAAGTATTCAAGGGCAACATCTATAGAGGGGGGACGTCTGTCAGGGGACCAATCACATTGGGCAAGGTATCTCCTTAATTTCGTGAGGCCTCCAGGTTGAAGACAGTGTCAGAGGAAACTGTTTGGTTGGGGAAGTTTCAGCAAACATGACCAGGCAGAGAGGATGGGGGAATGGTCACTTAATGAGTCTAGCAGTACAGTTATGTTTGTGATTCTGTTAGGGCCGTTGGTGATTACAAGGTCGATGAGGGTGCTAGAACCATTTCTGGGGTTAATCCTGGTTGGCTGGTTGACTAATTGGGTCAGATCTAGCGCTGAGATGGTGTCCTTTGTAGTGGAGGCCGAGCTTGACAGCCAGTTCACATTAAAATCCCCCAATACAATGTGCTCAGTCTTGGGTGGGAAGCCAGAGATATAGTCTGCCAGAGATTGAAATGCTAAGGTTTGGTTACGCGGTGGGATGTTCACAACAGTAGTGGTAACAGGGGTTCTGGTAGTGTCTGGAGTGGTTTTTAGTGTTAGAGCCTGAGCTCTGTGGGACAGGGAGGGAGGAAGCTGGTAGGGTTTGACATGGCAGTGAGTCCCGCACATAAAAAGCACCCCCCCCGTTTGCCCAGTCTGTCCGCTCTATAAGTGGTGAAGCCAGGGATTGCTATGGAGGGGTCTGGGACCTTCGGTGATAGCCATGTCTCAGTAAGGGCTAGCACATCCGGATCATGCAGCTGCACCCAGCACTGAAGCTGTGCTATTATTTTGGGTAGGCTGCAGATATTCATAGTAGCAATACTTAGCCCATGGTGAGAGGTGCCCAGCCTGACTGTGGTGGGGCCTGGATTAGGGTGTATATTGCCTGACATTAGGAGCAGCAGAGCGAAGATTCTGAGGAGGGTCAGTGTTCTCTGTTTGCGATGTGGGAATGTTGCTTTATTTCTTGGGTACTGCCTATGCAGGGAGTGGCCAGGGAGGTGAGAGTGGGGTAGGAGAGGAATACAGTGGGACATGAGAGGTGGTGTTGAGAGGAGAGGGGGGGGTGATGAGTGGGGGGGGTGCTGTGGGGCTTCGTGCCAGGGAGAGTAGGTGGGAGCTGGTGTTGAGTCACAGGAGTGCCAGGGGAGCAAGCCACGGGTGCGTGACTGGGGTGTCCCAGGATGAGGATGATAGAGGCGAGTAGTGAGATAAGCATTCTAATGCTGGCATGCTGCTGCCAGGGGAGATGCCAGGAAATTGCGGGGCAGCAGGCAACTGTCTGATGGTACAGGAGGGGGGCTGTTAGGAGGCCGTGGGGAGGGCAGGTAGGATGACAGGAGCAAGGTTTTTTTTTTTGGGGGGGAGAGAGTGGGAGGAGAGGTTGAAGGGATAGACACCAAGGACATATACAGGAAAAGATAGTGTGAATCGGTACAAGTGGATGAGGACAATGCTGCCTCCGGCGGTGAGGTGATATAAGCTGCTAATGGTAAAGTGGGCTGATTGGTTCAAACACAGTCTCACTCCTATTGGTTCTCGGTTCGTATATCCACCCTATATAAGGGCGTGTCGACCAAGGGTGGTGGTGGGGGCGGTGGGGAGCCGGCCAACACACTAGTTGGAACTGCACCACAGTCCTGCATTTGCTTGGCGACATATGATTCTGAAATGTGCTCTCTTCCTAGATTATGCAGTTTACTTCTAAACTGAGATGCCCTGTACCTCTATCTGATTGAAAAGTTTAACAAACTTCAAGTTTAAAAAAACAACTGCCTATTGGTTGGGAGGGTTCCAAGGCAATATTTCCTGCCTACTAGGGGCATATATAAACAGGGGTTCCAGCCTGCCAAAAGCAATTTTTGGTACGGTACTCCAGTCAGGATTGCCAGTGTGTATAGCATATCCAGTTTAGCACCTATGGGTGTGCTTCTCTGGCTCCAGCTGGCTGAAGGGGGGTCTGCAGGCCCAGGAATTGTGGCAGGGTTCCTGGATGCAGGTGGCACTAGCTTCCTCTCGTGCAAGTCTCTGGACGTTCAGGCCTGATCTCATTCTGAGATTAGGGACAGAGGGGGCTTGTTGGGGGTCCACCTTCAAGAGGGGCCTCTGATAGCTTTTGCACCAACTGTCCCAGGTAACCGGATTAGCAGTAAAGAGGTAGCAGATATACTCGAGAACTGGTGTGACCTGTGGCTTAAAGAGTCTGTATTCTAAGATAGAATAGCTAAGTGGCACCAAGGATCTTAAAAGTGTTTTGTGGTGGATATCCCTTGGGATTTCTTAATGTTGGCCACCTTCAGGTCACCTGGGGCTTTTGGGAGGATTAGATATTAGGAAACTATACTGAACTGGAGCAGTGCCAGAGAGGGAGTCAGATTTGGGAAACAGGCACTCTATTATAATATGAAGAAGAAACTTTAGTTTTATTTGCCCCTCCCCATCAGATCAACTTTCAGGGACAGCTGCTCATCTCTTGAGTTTAGGGTTGGGTTGGAACAGGAGGGGTAACTGATTAGACTGGACTGCAGTCAGGGCATCTGCACCATGCTTGGAGGGCTTGAGGACCTCATTGTAGGATTCGGGGGGTATTATTTCTGCTGATTGGATTTATTTTACAATATTGGATTATATATGGCATTAAAAATTGTAGAATTTTATGGCACCAAAAGTCTCTGGACTAGACTACACTGCACTGCTGCCATCTATCTTATAGAAACTGAGCCTCCAGGGATCCCAACCACCATGGCAGTCAGGTAAGGGGAAGGCTTTTTTCTGTTCTAGAAGGGAAATGTTTACTGGGTGGGGAGGTGACAGTCTACACAAAAGTGGAGTTGGATGCAGAAGCAAAACTTCCAATTACTGTTCTAATGCCTGAATTGGATGCAAAACAGAATCACACTTGGAACCAGAATTTCTGAAGTTCTGACTTCTGAAAATGGAATGGATCCCTAAGGCTCTGAGCACCCCTAGTCCTTCACCTCCATGTGAACTCTATCACTCCTCCTTCCATGCTGCTTTGTCCAATCTGAAACTACCCTGATGACAACATTCTTGTTCTTTTATTGTATGGTACTACCACAACCTGGGCTACCTGATGGCTGCCCTGCCTGCTCTGGCCATTGTGTAATAACACATACCTTTTATGCTAGTTTTCCACCAAAGTCAACTCACTAATCCATTTTTGCTTATTTTGATACATATGTTTGACAGACAAAATCTAAATAATAGATCATTCCAAACTGTCTTGGAAATCTGCTCTTATTTATTTATTTATTGAAGTCTCGGATTAACACCTTTGAGGACAAGCTCATTACATAGGTTCCACGTCAGGGTAACAAACATTATTGACATTGTACAGATTGGTAAGAATAAAATAAAACAATTGAACATGGATGGTTGTAACTAGTAGGAAGGCTCAATCATAGGCTGTGAAAAATAGCCTGAGTCACTTATGAAAACTTAGACACTAGCAGGATGTGAGACAGACTTGGCTACAGGATAGGGGAATCTAAACATAAAACCCATAGGGCATCAGTGCCGGAAGAAAAGTGGAGATGGCAGATGGGAGGGCACAGGTTGCTTGGCCATCATGGAAGGCAGAGGGAAGGGCATAGGATTCCAGGCCAGTGGTGTTTAGGGGTGGTGATATATGAGTTTGGAGGGAGGACAAGAGAGATCACAGGAAAGAGGATGGCAGGTGGTGTCTGAGCACTTTAGGAGGCAAGCAGGGGGAGGGAAGAGCATAGGAGGTAAGTGCCAGGCACTGTGGGGCAGGAAGCAGAGCCTACCGGGTCAATATGTTGCACGCTTAATAGTGTATGACAGAACCCCGTAACTGCAACAGCACAGTACAGCTGAGTGAGAGGGTGCAATACCGTGAATGGCTCTGTGGGGTACATGGGGTACTGCACCCTCTCACTGTCCCAGGCAGAGGATAAGACCTCTGCTGGGATGGGGTTCCACTGAGCAGCTACTATGGCTTGATGCAGTGAGTCACTGGCAGCAAGGAATAAACAATGCGTTTGGGACGAGGTTTGATTCCCAGCCCCAGACACATGGACATTTCTTTTTTTCCCGCTTTGTGCAATAGTTGTCTTACCCCCAGAGTTAGCTATATATAATTTGGGGGTTGGAGCACAACCCCCATAGAGGGGTGCAGGGGTGGAGCCCCCCTCAAAAAAAAGACTTAGGCCACATGGCATATATTGTGCTGTTTTGGCAGCGCGATATATGCATGCGGCATATTGTCTTGTGACATTATGACCCCATGCCAAAGCAGTCAGGAAGGAATAGAGATGCAGTAGTCGTGAAGTTTGTCAGTGGAAGCAATTACAACTGGCATTCACTGTTAGCTGTTGCCTTAGTCTTCTTTTAAACAGTCTGATTGAAGTTAAAGTTGCGATGTCAGTGGGCAGAGAGTTCAGCCATCCTGGGGCATGACAGGCAAAAGAGCTTTGACCCATGGAGGTGCGACAGTGGGGAATTTTAAATATTAGACTGTCCGAACTGCAGGTGCAGTGATGGTTATCATTATGAGTGAGACGTTTCTGTACCCCTTGGGGCATCAGGCCTAGACTGACTTTAATTGCCAGTAGACATGATTGGTACCGAAGTCTGCCTGAAAACTGTAGCCAGTTTGTCTTGGCATACAGGTCACACGTATGGGTTAGCCAGGTTGCTCCAGTAACAAGCTGACAGGCTTTTTTTAAAGCTACTTTTATGCAGCGTAGGGTGATGTCTGTGGCTGAACCATGTATTACCAACCCATAGTCAATGAGAGTCACCAGAGAACTGTGTACAACTTGCTTAAGGGCCTCTGGTGTTAGGCTGTGCTTATTCCGGTGCAGTAGTCCAAGCCATGTATTAATGGCCTTAGTAACTTTGTCGATGTGGAGGTCAAAAGACATAGTGCTATCCAGCATGACTCCCAAGTATTTGAAATGTTGCACAAGCTCCAGGGGGGGTGCCTGCCACGTTAGTGATAAGAAAGGGGTGAGTTCTGTACTGGTTTTGGGTGGTGGAGAACAACATTCTTTTCATCTTGGAATAGTTCATCACAAGTTTCAGGTCTTTAAACCAACTTTTTACCGCTGAGAAGTTGTTCTGGAGTTTACATTCAAGAACAAGGGGGTTTGGGTCATTGACGAACAGAACTGCATCATCAGCATATAGCAGGAGATGACACTGGCAGGCATGGTGTAGTTGGTTTAAAAAAAATGCTAAATAACAGCGGTCCCAGAATGGACCCTTGTGGAACATTGGAGTTGACTGACTTACTATTGAATAGGGTATTGCCTGTCTTGACTTGTTGTGTCTGGTTCTGTAGGTAACTGGTGAATCAGCCACAGTGTCTGGAGAGAGATCAATTACCTCAAGCTGTTTGATCAGTAGAGTGTGGTTCACTGTGTCAAATGCCTTAGATAGGTCAATATAGGTTGCACCAACAACGAGGGAGTTGTGTATGTAAACAGTAAATTCAAGCAGTGCTGTTGTGGTACTGTGGTCCTTTCTAAACCCGTGTTGCTGCGGGCATTGTAGCTGATACTTTTCTAGGTATTCACTGAGCTGGTCTGCTACTATTCTCTCTAGAGCTTGTGAGAGAGGTGGCAGAATGGAGATTGGGTGATAGTTTACACTAAGGCCCGATCTCCACTTTTGAAAATTGGAGTCACTATTGAGGACTTCTACTTGTCAGGGAAGTATGAGTACCTGAGAGAGATGTTGAGAATATGGGTGAGAGGGGCCAATATATCATCCAGTGTCATTTCGATAAATTTCAGGTCCATGGAATCGCTGCTGTACCTTGATTCACCCAGAACCTTTTGGAGGTACTTTCAAGCGCCCTTAGCAATGAGGGATTTAAAATAGAATGGGGAGGGGTGGGAGGAGGTCAGGACCACATTCTCATTAACTTCAGCGGTGCTGGACTGACAGAAGAAATCAGGGGGGAGTACCCCACTCAGATCCGTGAAGGCATTGTTGAACAAGTCTGCAATTGTTCTAGGATCCAGGGAGGGTGCTCCTTTGATATAGAGCATGGTGGGGACAGATTTGCAGTTTTTATCAGTTACTTCCTTTAAAGTTGTTCCAAAATTTTCTGCCATCACTCCATGTTTTGGAGAGGGCTTCCTTATAGTACTGTTTTTTGTTGCACATATTTCCCCGAATGCACTCATTATGATCTTTCTTATAGCTTAGCAAGTCAGCCTGCTTGCCAGAGATCAGAGCCCTCTGCCAAAGGTGGTCCCTAGATCTCAGTAAGTAGAGCAGTTCAGGGGAGAACCATGGGTTACAATGGCCTTTGACTTTCCTTGTTTTCAGAGGAGCGTGCCAGTCACAGCTTATGTTAGAGAGGTGAATAAAGTAGTCAAGGTTTGAATCGGCGTTGCAGGAGTTGTAGACTATGGACAAGTCTTGCTGACGAAGGTCCACTTTTAGCGATTCAAGGTGACCCCAGATGAGAACCCTGTTAGTGATTGTTCTTGCATGGGGCTTAATGTAGTTATTGGTCCTCTGAAACAGGACAGGTGAATGGTCACTGAGGACATCAGGGAGAACAGTGATCCCTGATAAATGGCCAGGGAAGTTAGTCAGTACCCAGTACAGTAGTGTGCTGTTACCCTTAGAGTAGTTTGTTCTGGTTGGTATGTCAACCAGTTGTGTGAAGTGGATTGCTGAGAGTGCATTGTTACTGGCCTTGGCCTCGGGGAGAGCCAGTTGGTATTAAAGTCCCCAAGGATTATTGTTTCAGTATTGAGATGCAGCGATTCTAAGCACTCCAATAGAGCATCAAAGCCAGTGGACTTATGCCTAGGTGGTATATAGACAGACATGACTGTGATGGTTTTATTATGGGCTCCACAGAGCAATTTTATTGCCAATGCTTGTACGTGACCACCCAAGTCGGGCAATAGAAGGACTAGACCCTGAAGGTGTTGCCTTAGATATATCACATACCCACCTCCACGCTTAGTTTAGTGGTAATTTCTGTAAACTGTATAGCCTGGAAGTGCAACAGAGGTGTCAGCTATGTTCGGGGAGAGCCATGTCTCTATGACTGAGAGTAAGTCAGGATTATGTTGCAGGATCCATGCATTCAAGATATCCATTTTGTTAAGGATGCTGCAGATATTCATTGAGGCGAATGTGAGAGACCTTTCTGTTTTCCATGGGGTAGTGATACCTAAAGGGGGGCCAGGATCGAGGTGTGTATTCCCTGAGAGCAGCAGTAGCAGCAGTGCAAGTCTGCAGAGATACTCTCTGATTTGCTTCTTGCTTAGTTTAGTTTGCCTTCTCTGTGTTTGTTGTGTGGAATAGTTGTTTCTTACATTGAAGAAATGCAGGAGGATTGCCAGGGGAGGAAGCCAGCCATTGTGTTTTAGTTGTGGTGCTCAGCTAGGAAGTGGTGGGATATGCCAATGTGCATGGGGAAAAACATATGTTTGTGTGGACGTAATGGTGGAATAGATGCAGAGGCAGCAATACTTCGAGACAGGCTGATCCCGAGGGATCCTGAGAACAGGTGGGAGGTCATGCAGGGTTAACAGTGTAAAAAGTAGTATAAACCTAGACATTAAGCCAACATAAGGAGCCATTATGAAGATTTTGCTTAGGCAGTAGAAAGGGTAAGGGAAGGGAGTTTAGCCTGAGTTCCTAGGCACCACAGAAAAGGAATTAGATAAGTCATTGAGAACAGCCACTAGGGGAAAGTGTAGCTAGCCTATCTTGAGACTGGGCGGTGTTTATGGGAGGAGCCCTCAACCAGGGAAGAGCATTTGATAGAGGTCGGGGCCGGGGATGGTGGGTGGGACAAAATATATAGGTTCCAAGACACTGCAGCAGTTCAAATACTGGGGTTGGGCAGGAATGCTGCCGATACCGGGCAAAAGTCAAAACAGTGTCCAGTCCTTGCACTAGGCACAGCTAGGGCAGCCAATCAGGTAAGGGTAAAGCTTTTTTCTGCTCTGGTGCTGCTTTACCTTAAGGCATCTACTGGAGTGTGAATGGTACTGTTAATGTCTTTCTTAAGCAACCCTTTTATCTTTACAACAAGAGGAAAGAGAATTTGAGGAATTTATATTAATAATGTTGCCACTGGAAAAACTGGCAGAACCAATAGCTAAGATAATGAACTAGTCTCTCATTGCCCAGGAGGCGTCTGATTTATGTAAGCTTTCAGTGGTGGCCTTTGCTTTTAAGGGAAACAGTGTCCTAGAAATTAGCAGTTCTGGATCAATGTATTTCCTGCCCCGATGTTCGAGGCACTTGAACATATTGTACATGATCACACTGTAGAACATACTAATAAGTACAATATCCAATCCTCTCTTCACGTAGATTTAGGAAAAAGTACACATCCAGCTTTAATTAAACTAACTATCTTCACGGTGCCTAGGACAGAGGGAGTTGTGCAGGGGTGTTTTTTATTGATTTGCTGTATGTAAAGCCTTTGATTTAGTGAATCACATCTTACTCTAAGGCCTTGTCCACACTACACTGAAAACTCTCCTCTGTAATGTTACAGAGGGTCCAAACCATTACCGCAATGGTTTGCGTTTACACCTGTAATGTTACAGGAGGTGTTTTCGTAACCGTTGTTGAAACCACTTATGAGGTGGTTTCAACAATGGTTACCAAAACAGTTCTGCCTCTGTAGCATTACCAGCTGTAGTGTGGATGCATGAGCGTGTAGCCCCAGCATTGCCCTCAGTGCAGCATGAACTGCATTGTGAGATAGGGTGCCAACCGTAACGGTCACCCATCACCCACAATGTGGACCAGCTGTAACGGTTCCAAACCGTTATCATGATGGTTCACTTGCAGTGTGGACACACTGTAATGTTTATTGTCTGTAATGGTTTGAAATCGTTACAGGGTTTTAGTGGCATAGTGTAGACAGGGCCTTAAACACTTCAAATGCTGCTATTTTTTTAAACCCGGCACTGGCATGATTAAAACATTATTTGACTGAAAAGTGCAATGTGAAGATTAATAACTCTTTCTCAGAATATGTGCTCATAACTCTGGGAGTCACCCAAGGCTCTGTCTCAGTGCCCCTTTTGTTTAGCTTATTGGTGAACAATTTGCCTGGCATGTGTAGGGACTTGGCTCATCTGATATGCAGATTATGCTGTCATATTTATTGAAAATAAGGACCTGGCTCCTCTAACATATAACTTACAGAAAGATTCTAATTACATACAATGATGGTTCATTAGTTATAAATTAGTGCTAAATACAAAAAACAATCAATATCTTTTGGGCCTACAATTGATGCAAAAAGAACAAAAAAAACCAAGTAGGTCATAATACTTATTATTCGATTAACAGAAACTTATAATGCAATCTTTCTAAGCCACACAGGCATATTCTTCTGTACTCTTTCTTACCCAGAATGTGGTCTGATTAAGTAGGTCAGGTTCTTTTATTTTCTTGGCCTGGTCTTAGACAGGACTTTATCACATGCTGAACATATTGGGCACAATGCACCAATGGGTGGGTGATATGCACCAGAGGCATGTTACCCACCCATGGAGCTCCGCACCTGTGGACAGGTGCACACCGGTGGCATTCATGACCACCGGCCACCTGTCCGTGACCCCACACCCCCAGCATGCAGGACTCTGCAGTGTGGCTGGGGCAGGGTCACTGGTCTGGCCAGGCATCCAATCAGATGCCCAGACCGGGTTCCGCACTGGATCCCTTACACAATGGGGTGTGCATTGGCAGTGCACCCCGTGGATTTCTGATGGCTGGTGGCTGCAGGGGTGAGAGGTGGGTGTACCGCTGGCTCGTCCATGATGGGGCACCAAAGTGGTGCACCTGGAGGGGGGACTGTACCCCTCCAAATGCCTGAAGGGGCTGGTGTCAGAGTGGGGCAGAGGTGCAGTTGGGTGGGTACCTTATGTGTGCCAATGCCCCTGCACCCCTGGGTCACTGTGTGGGGGGGACCTCATAGGTGCTGCACACCTGTGTGCTGAGCCAAGTGGTGTCTGGCAGACGGGGGGATGCAAGGCTGCTGTGGTCCCAGGGGTGGGTGGCTATTCAACTAATGGGTGCAAGGGGGCACATATCAGGCTTACAGCAGGGTTCTCCCTGGCATAGCATGTGCATACATCTGCACTCCCACAGCCAGCAGTACGCGTCTTGGTGCATGGCTTGTGTAGAGCTGTCCTCTAAACATATAGTACACCATATCATTGCTTACTATATGAGAAAATGGGGTGGCTGCCACTTGAATCCAGACAAATGCTAACTCTATGCAATTATCATGGAAGATTTTAAATTATGATATACCAGAGCAGGTTCTGTGTTGTGGCCACTTTTGCTCATATTCTGCATGGAGCCACTTACCAAAATCACTGCTGCCCATCCATGGTTTAACCTATCATATCTACATATATGACACTCAGATATGTATTCCAGTTACTAACTGTCTGTTGTCTACCCTCCCTTGCCTAGCTCACCGCTTTAATGACATTCGGGTGTAGATTGCTCTAAACTCCTGCTTAAACACCAACAAGGTCGAGCTCTGGTCTGTGACAGTAGAGCAGAAATCAATTCATTGAACCTTACAACCTTGAAACTTAGCTCCTCTGTGATCACACCTAGCTCAAGCATATGAAATCTTGGAGTCTGATTCAATCCAACTTTTCAAATGGACAACAAAATCCACTGCTCATTCAAAATTGCCTTTTTTCACCTTTGTAATACAGCCAAACTCTGTTCCTGTTTGGATCCAGACACCACTGCTATCCTTGTCTACTCATTTATTCTTTCCCAATTTGACTATTGTATTTCTCTCTCCTTGTAGGTATCCATCCAGCAAAACATTACACCTACAAATAGTTCAAAACTCCCTTGCTTGTCTGTTGACTGGAACTAGGATGTTTATTGTCTATTGAGTGTAGGATCATAGTGTCACATTCAGTAAGATTAAAATGGTGCTATTTGTGGCTTCTCTCAGATTCCTCCATGAAGGAGCACTTTTATGAATAATGGGAGGGTTGTGTAGTTACCTTGGTGTCTTCAGGCTGATGTAGTTCTTAGGGACATAGCCCTCATGACCATGGAGCTCTGCTCTATACCATTCATCTTCTGCACTTAAAATCTAGAGGGAATATAAGAAACGATTGAAAGCTGAAAGAGTAAGACAAGTTATGTGCTGACTTCTGTGTTCACAAAGCAGCAAATGACTGAAAATAGCCTCAGAAGATGAATGAGATATCACACAGTACTGTATGAAACAACAGTGGGAACCTTAGAGGAGGAATAACTTCACCAGTCCTGCGCATTTGGTTTTGCCTGACAATGAGTAGCAAATAAAGAGCTATATAAGGCACTGGGTCTCGTGATTAAAAAACTGCACTGCTGTACTCAATATTAAAACCTAAATTCCCACTAGTCTGCACCAAGCCATCACTGTCTAATGGTATGAGGTTCCTTCTAATATGGTTTGCACTCACATAAACCCCTTTCATTGTAACCATTGCTGGGCAAAATGGGGTAATCTTTTGTTCTGTTAATTTTCTGGGCAGAGTCTGCAAATGTCAAGGATATCACAGAATGGAATTTACCATTATAATAAATCAGTGATGATTTAGTCAATAAGGGCTGCAGTTGGGCAACACATGTTGAACTCTTATTTTACAATTTATTCTTTATTCACACTAGCTTGCCACAACTTGCCTCCTACTCCTACAAATTCAGGCCTTTACCTCTTCCATTGGCTTCTCTTGTAGGCTACATAGCTTGAACAGAGCCAGTTCGGCTCCTTGACACCCTTCACTGCTACTCCTTGGCTTGCCCTTACATGGTGGGACACCAAGGGTGGCACATGCTTTGAGGCCACTGATGGGTCTCCTTCAGTGGCAATGGTAGCAAGGAGGTCTGTTGGGAGTTAACTGCACTTTAGGGGGGTGGTGCGGTGTGCTGTTATCCTGTTGGGAGCTGAGAGGTTCACCCCCCTTTGTGATCCTGATCACCTCCCCATCTATTGCCTGTGGCCACCTGTGGCATTATCCACTGGGAGAAGTGGCGGACGTCATGGGTCATCCATAACATCAAGACCACCTCCACTCTCACAAAAGTAAGTTATCGTTAAGTAAGCCAGCCAGCTCCCTCCCGGGGAGGTGCCAGTGGCAATACTTCCACATCACACTCTGGGCCCCTCACACCCACGGTTAGGGAGTCAGGACTGGGACTAAATTCCAGGTCTCCCATGTGAGGAAGCATTGCTCCACCAGCTGACACCATTGGGCTGGGCACGAGAAATATAATCATAAGCAGATCTCACACACTGAGTATAAAATAATGGAATGGTTTTCTTTTCAAAATGGGAACATTTCCCTTTTTAACAATTTTTTCTAAGAACTCTAAATCATGAAACATTGCTTAATTTGGAATTTTTTTGTAGGGACACGTAGGGTGTCTCATAAAGCAGCAGTATTTGTTAGTCAGCAAAAACATTCATCGTACAGTTTGCATGTAATAATGTATTTTTGGCACAAAACATCAATATAGCCATTTGTCCTTCATTTCCTTGTATTCCTAAATGGAGATATGTGGTTTAGAAGTTTTTTGAAGTCCATGCATCTCTTGTCATGCTTACCAAAACCAAAACTAAGCCTCTGGGTGTGGTGATGTACTGTTTACCATTAAAAGTGACTGCTAGCATTATCCTAATACTACACAGCCAGCAAGAATCTACTACACGCAGCATTATTTTATGGCTCCGTTGAATAACGGGGACAGACTTGATGGGCTTACTTGGCTTTTTCCATCTTCAGATTCTTATGTTCTTATGTGGTCAAAACATAACCCCCACAGAAGAGATTTTTAACAATCGCCAGCGGCAGCAAAATTTATTGACTTGAGTTGTTAATCACAAAACTAGTAATAAGTGCTGTTTTAAATGTCTGAGGAAATCAAAATATAGTGATGGTACTAATTATATCAAAAATACATTACTGCTAAAGGAGCTATAAGATGACAAGCATTGCTGGCACAGCTAGCAGTGGAACCAGTGAACCAGAGGAGTGGCTATCTCTGCAAAGCAGTGTGCAAAAGATGGAGATTAGTGCCCAAGAGGTGAATAAGCAGAAAAGGGGCAAAATTCAGCAGAAGGGCAGACAGCAAGGAGAACCAGTGATAAATGACAACCAAGGAAGGGGTTGGAGTAGAACAGTGAAACAGTCTAGGGAGGTCAAATCATGGAAAGCCATGTGTACAAATGCCAGGAGCCTTAGCAACAAGATGGAAGATCTGGAGGCTGTCATGGTACAGTCAGACCTGGACATTGTGGCCATCACTGAAACCTGGTGTAATGATAACCATGACTGGGAGTTGGCCATACCTGGCTACAACATATTCAGTAGAGACAGGGCAGGCAGGAAGGGAGGAGGAGTGGCACTGTATGTGAAAAATGACATAAGGGCCACAGAGATCCAGGAGGAACAAAATGGGGGAGAGATACTGTGGGTTAAGCTGGAAAGGAAAATGGGGACAACCATCCACACAGGTGTGGTCTATAGACCACCACCCAGGAGGAAGAAACAGAAAGGGAGCTGATGCTAGCCATCCAAAGGATGGCAGACAAGGGTGAGGTAGTACTGGTTGGAGACTTCAATATTCCAGACGTGGACTGGAGCATCCCAGCAGCAACATCAACTAGGAGCAGATTTATCCTGGACCCCCTTCAGGGTGCCTTCCTCAAGCAACTGGTCATGGAACCAACTCGGTAGAAGGCAATACTGGACCTTGTGCTCACAAACAGGGACAGTATGATGGGGTAACAGTGGGGGAGCACCTGGGAAACAGTGACCACCAGTCATTGTGGTTTGAAATCACAGAAAGAGCAAAACCAAACCACACAAAAACACGTATCCTGGATTTTAGGGGGGCAGACTTTGGGAAAATGGGGAGATACTTGAAAGAGGCATTAAGGGGAATGGGACAGGAATCAGGGGTTGAGGAACAGTGGGCAGTATTTAAAATGGAGATTACAAGAACAACAGAATTATGCATTAAGCAGGTTAGCAAGAGAAAAAGGAAGAGGACATCATTATGGTTTTCCAAAGAGGTAGCAAAGAAAGTGAAAGCCAAAAAGATTGCATTCAGGCAATACAAAAAGACACAGGCAGAAGGGGATAGGGAGAAGTACCAGGAGAAGCAAAGGGAGGCAGGGAGGTCAGTAAGGGAAGCCAAAGCTCAGACAGAAGAACACATTGCAAAATCAGTAGGTAGAGGGGACAAAACCTTTTACAGGTACATAAGTGAAAAAAGAAAGACAAAGGGAGGGCTAGTGAGACTGAAGAGGGAGGATGGGGGCCGCGTGGAGGATGACAACAGTAAAGTTGACATATTGAACAGGTATTTCTGCTCAGTCTTTACTGAGGAAGAGGAGGGTAATGGGTCTGAAGGGAGCACAAGGGGTGAGAATGGTGCAGAAATGGACACAAGTCCCTTTACACGAGAAAGGGTCCTGAAGGAACTGGAAGTAATAAGAGTTGATAAAGCCAATGGGGCCAGATGGGTGCACCCCAGGGTCCTTAAAGAACTAAGAGAGGTGGTGGCTGAACCTCTGGCTATCCTGTTTAGCCGATCACTGGAAACAGGGAGGTACCAAAGACTGGAGGACAGCAGATGTAGTCCCCTTGTACAAAAGTGGAACAAAGAGGAAGCAGGGAACTACAGACTAGTCAGCCTCACCCTCAGTAGTGGGGAAGATCATGGAAGCACTACTGAAGGAGAGAGTTGGTGGAACATCTGGTTGTCAATGGACCACAGGACCCAAGGCAGCATGGTTTCACCAGGAGGAGGTCATGTCAGACCAGCCTCGCTTGAATTTTTTGACTGGGTGACTAGGGAGGTGGATCAGGGAGGGCAGTGGACATGGCTCATCTGGACTTCAGCAAGGCCTTGACACTGTGCCACATAGAAGACTATTACACAAACTGGGAATATGGGTGTGGGCAGGACAGTAGTGTGGTGGGTAGGTAACTGGCTGGGTGGCAGGACACAGAGGTGGTGGTAAATGGCTGTCACTCCACAGAGGAAAAGTGACCAGTGGGGTACCAGAGGGATCAGTGCTGGGACCGGTCCTATTCAACATCTTCATCAGTGACATTGTGCAGGACCTAGAAGGCAGAATTTCACTGTTCGCTGATGATACAAAGCTCTGTAACAGAGTAGACACACCAGAGGGTGTAGACAGAATGAGAAGTGACCTGCAGAAACTTGAAGAATGGTCAGGGTTTGGCAGTTGAAATTCAATGCAAAGAAGTGCAGATAATGCATATGGGGCACAAAACCCTGGCACAATATATCAGTTGGGGGTGAGGATAGCATGCACCAAGCAGGAAAGGGATCTTGGGGTTGTCATCTCTGATGACCTCAAGGTAAGGAAACAGTGTGACAAGGCAGCAGGTAAAGCAAATAGGATGCTGGGATGTATAGGCAGGGGCATCATCAGCAGGAAAGGAGGTCATAATTCTGCCATACAAGACACTAGTGAGGCCCCACCTGGAGTACAGTGTGCAGTTCTGGAGACCATACCCACGTAAGGACATAGACAGGGTAGAGAAGGTTCAGAGGAGGGCAACAAAGATGGTGCATGAATGCATCACAAGTTCTATGAAGACAGGTTGAAGGAACTGAACATGTACTCCCTGGAGGAGAGGAGAGGGGGATATGATAGAGACATACAAGTATCTTACAGGGAGGAACAGGTGCAGGAAAACACTATTTTTAAGCGAAAAAGATGTTCCAGGACAAGAGGGCATGGGATGAAGTTGGAGGGAGGATGATTCAGAGGAAACATGAGAAAGAATTTCTTCACAGAACGGGTGGTTCACAAGTGGAACACCCTGCCAGAGGAAGTGGTGGGGGCTGAAACAATCACGGGATTTAAGAATGCATGGGATAGACATAAAGGAATTCTGGAGGTCAGGGGTAAGGGACAACAGACCTCTAGGAAAACAAACTGAACTTACAAGCTGCTCAAATGGGCAGACTGGGTGGGCCATAGGCCCTTATCTGCCGACACTGTCTATGTATCTATGTATCTGTGCTGCTGTAATGGTATCTGAGTGGCACCTCTCATGGCGTTAAGAGTGCCAGAAGTGCTTATCACTGGTTTTTGGTTTTCTCAAATAGTACAGGGAAATGCTCAGCACCCTAACTGTCACTATAAATTAATTATAAATGTCTGTTTGGGTCAAGTTAGAAGAAAAGGTGACCAAAGGAGTCACCCTTGGGGTTTGGTACAGGCCCATAAACAGTTGAGCGGCGTATGATGCCCAGCTGATCTGAGAAATTATGGGACCAACTGGATTGGATACAGTGGTGATCCTGGGGGAGTTTAATCTCCCAGCCAGGAACTGACACCAACATTATCTACAGTATGGAGGGCGAAAGCTATGAGTAAAACCTTCAGTTCCTGAATGTGTTGATATACACAAACAAAAAGAGAGTGCAAACAAGCAATGAACATGGGGGCAATCCAGACGTCACCTTCTCAGTTAAGGCACATTTATTATGTGAAATGAGGAGCAGAGACAAAGCATTTTTTGATAAAACAACACAAATAGCACAGTGCACTCCAAAAATAAGTGATTCTGCCCCCTGTCAAAAAGGAAGCGAGGCCTCGAAGTGCCAGGGTTTACATTGCTGCAGGAGTTATTTGTGTGCACAATAAAGCACCATTTATTTCACGATTTTGAAGTGTGCTATATTATTTGTGTTGTTTTATGTTTCGGTGCTGGTTGTTCAGCTGCACCTGTTTACGCCCGATAGTGCACAGTCCACACTGTTCTGTTCCAGACCAATGTTTGATCTCTGGATGCTTCCATCGTCATCACTTCTGAGTCTCCAGTACTTTGTGGATTGTTAGGAGACCTACTTTAATCTGACAAGCATCGATTAAATAACTTTATACAGATTGTTATGGATCCAAGATGGCACGCTGAAGGTGCGTGGGTGAGCAGCTCCTAAATCAACCATGTTTGCTCACTCGGTACAACTGCTTTCCGGACCACTAGCAGCCGACAGCTAGACGTACAGCGAGTTTTAAATTCATGCAGGTGTAAAAAGAAAAGATCGTAGCGTTCCACTGCGAACAGATCCAGCAGCTTTGTTTTTTCCGGTTTGGTCGCAGTGAGTAAAAGTAAAAGGGAGTAAGAATACTAACCAGTGCTTGTTCCCCCTGTCTGTGCAACCAGAGTAAAACTTAGTAACTTCCTTTTCTCCTGGATGGGTTGTAGTGAGTAAGGGGATAAGGAAAAGAAAATATTGCCCTGTATCCTCTTAAAACCAAGTTGCTTGTATTATTGGTGGAGCATAAGCCCGCCAGGCTGGGTATGTTCATATGCAGAATATAATAAACAAAGAAAATCTACCCTTAAAGAAACCCTCTCGGTTGTTGGTGCTGTTTGGGAGTGGTGAATTTTGCACTTCTTCCTGCCTGCTGAGTGCTCTCTTCTGGAGGTAGACCCGGCGGCTCTCTTTCTGTTTTTTCTTGCTTCTAAGTTACACAGCCCTGTGCTGCTTTGAGATAAAGGGTAACACAAAAGAAAACCTTCCCTCATTTAAGTAAAAAAAAAAGCCGGCCCGCTGGTGCAGTGGTTGGATTTCCGCTTGCAATGCCGGTGATCCGGGTTCAGAGATGGATCCAGGTCATTGGAGTGCTGGCCAGGAGGAGGAGAAGGATTGAGCATCCCTAGGATGGCTCTCCTTCTCCAGGGGGAGGGGGGCTATGCACTCGGCACAGGAGCGACACCTGGCAGAGGCTGGGTTTGTCGCCCTGGACTGACGCAAGGTCGAAGATCTCTGGGGCGGGACAAATGCTGGCATCATTGCACATCTCTGCCCCAGCTTACAGGGAACAAAAAATCCTCCACGCCTGCTGCCTAGATGAAGCCCTGTCTCTCTACTTCAATTAGCCTTCTGGTCCCAAAGTTTTCCCAATAGATACCGGTATCAGTGGTACCAGTGCCCTCCACGTGCCATGACCGCACCTGGGGGAAGCCAGGGTAATCTGGGGGACACGGGGGGCTAGTAGGAGGTAGAAGTCACGGGGACACCGTGACTAGGGCAGAAACACCGGCGGCAGGCGAGGGGCAAAAAAGTAGACTAAATATAAAAAAAAGTCACTCTGTGTTTCTCTGAGGAAGGAGGCTGTATCAGCTTTATTTACTGGGTCAGGAGCAGAGGGTGAAGCTAATTGGGGGTGTGGCTTAGGAGCTTAGGAGTGAAAAATCAGGTGTCTTCAATTACAGCTTCCTGCTGTTTTTGACAGAGGAGAATTTTGCTTTCAGAGCAAGTAACAGCAATCTAGAACTACAGCTTTTTTACTAATTGCCCTCCTTCCCACCTTATAAGCCAGTTCTACTTTTATAGCCACTGGATTTGACTGACAACAGGAACATCCTGTTTGGTAGTAGGAAGGGAAGGATCACTGAGAAACATTAGTTTCATCAACCTTGAAGGAACCTAAAAGAGAGGTCTTTCTTCCCCCCCAGCTGCTGGAGGTCTGAATCCAAGCATGGAAGAAGGAGACTACTGAAGACTACAGGAAGTTCCTGTCCCAGAACAGGAAGGGTGAGAGTTGTAAGGGCATTTAAACTAGCCAAGGGGGGAGGCACTGGAGAGGAGCAGGGAAATCCTAGCTTCCCAAAAAAATCAAGGTACTAAGTGAGGTAGACACCAACATAGATATGTTGATAGGGAGAAGTGTAGGGGTAAATGGGGAAAGTGACAAACACAATAAGGACAGGGATGGGGCAAAAAGTGGTAAGACCATCAAGAAATGGAGGGTAATGAGTACCAACGCCCATAGTCTGGGCAACAAGCTCCCTGAACTGATAGTCTTGATGGAAGAGGGATGCCTGGATATTGTAGCAGTCACAGAAACATGGTACACAGAGAACCATGACTGGGATGTTAACATACCAGGGTACACAACCTACAGGAGAGACAGGGAGGGGAGAAGGGAGGGAGTAGCTCTCTATATAAGGGAAGGGATAAAAGCAACTGAACAAAAGAGTAAACAGGGAGGAGAGGAGGCACTGTGGGTCACCTTAGAGACTGGAAATGGCACCACAATCTGCACAGGGGTTGTATACAGACCTCCATGTCAGGGGGAGGGAATGGACAAGGATATGATAGAAGGCATACTTGGGATGACAGAGAAAGGGGAGATACTGTTGATGGGGGACCTTAATATGCCAGATGTTAACTGGAGCTCCTTTGCTGCAGCCACATCCAAAAGCAGGGCCATTCTCGATGCCCTTCAGGTGGCATGCCTCAGACAGCTAGTTTTGGAACCTACTCATGAGGGAGCAATCTTAGACCTCATACTCTCAAATGGGGATAGTGAGAGGATCTCAGATCTAGAAGTGTGTAGCCATTCGGGAACAAGTGACCACCAAACAGTGTGGTTCATAATAAACTCAGCTACAGAGTCAAGCCATACAAAAGTGAGGGTTCTGGACTTCAGGAAGGCTGACTTTGGCAAGATGAGAGAGTGTCTTAGAAAAGCACTAGCAAACAGGCTAGAAGGAGGGGTGGAGCAACAATGGGAAAATATCAAAACTGCCATCACAGAGGCAACAAGCCTTTGTGTGAAGCAAATAAATAAATCAAAATGAAACAAAAAGCCACTGTGGTTCTCAAAAGAGGTTGTGGTGAATGTTAGGGAGAAAAATATAGCATTTAGGAAGTATAAGGAAACACAGAAGGAGCAGGACAGAGAACTGTCACAGTTAAGGCAGAAGGAAGCAAGGAGGGTAGTCAGAATAGCAAAGGTCCAAACCAAGGAAAAGATAGCCAACTAATTTAAGAAGGGGGATAAAACCTTTTATAGGTATATCAGGGAGTGTAGAAAGACAAAGGGAGGGATAGTGAGGCTGAATAGAATGGATGGTGGGTGGGCAGAGAGGGACAGTGAAATAGCAGGGATACTGAATGAATACTTCTGTTCAATATTCACAAAAGAGGAGGTGGGGGAGGTGCCTAATCCAATTAACAGAAGCACTCTGGATAGGGAAATCAATATGAGTCCTTTCACAGAAGAAAAGGTTCTGAAAGAACTCCTAAAACTGAAGGTGGACAAAGCAATTGGGCCAGATGGAATTCACCCCAGAATTCTAAAAAAATTAAGCAGAGAACTAGTGACACCACTGACTACATTTTTAACAAATCATGGGAGGATGGTGTGATACCTGAGGACTGAAGGAAGGCAGATGTGATTCTCCTTCACAAAAGTGGGACCAAGACAGAGGCAGGACACTATAGACCTGTCAGTTTGACCTCTGTGGTAGGGAAAGTGATGGAATCACTTTTGAAGGAAAGAATTGTTGAATACCTAGAGGCCAGTGAGGCACAGGACCCAAGGCAGCATGGGTTCACAGTGGGAAGGTCATGTCAGACTAATCTAATTGATTTCTTTGACTGGGTGACAAACGCAGTAGACCATGGAGGGACTGTGGACATGGCCTACCTAGACTTTAGCAAGGCATTTGACACAGTCCCACACAAAAGAGTAATAGTCCAATTAACCAGTCTGGAAGTGGGTCCCAGGGTG
This sequence comes from Neoceratodus forsteri, assembly GCA_016271365.2. Classification (NCBI taxonomy): domain Eukaryota; kingdom Metazoa; phylum Chordata; order Ceratodontiformes; family Ceratodontidae; genus Neoceratodus; species Neoceratodus forsteri. The sequence continues at coordinate 17,488,302 of JADMNL010000039.1, read as the reverse complement.
GTAGCCTGGGTAAAGCACTGGCTGGACAGCAGGACACAGAAGGCAATTGTAAATGGAGTCCACTCTGAAGAAACAGGGGTTACTAGTGGGGTACCACAGGGTTCAGTACTGGGTCCAGTCCTTTTTTAATGTCTTTATAAGTGACATTGCAGAGGAACTGGAAGGAAAAATATGCCCCTTTGTAGATGACACAAAGATCTGCAACAGAGTTGATACACAAGGAGGCATAGAAAGGATGAGAAGGGACTTGGCTAGTTTGGAGGAATGGTCAGAAGTATGGCAGCTTGGATTCAATGCAAAGAAGTGCAAAATAATGCACCCGGGAAACAAAACCCAGGGGTAGATTACACAATGGGGGGAGGGTAGTAGTAACAACAACAAAAATGGAAATTCACCTGGGGGTAATCTTATCAGATGACCTTAATGTTGGCAAGCAATGTGAGAAGGTGGCAGGAAGGGCTGGGGGGGGGATACTGGGATGTATAGGGAGAGGCGTCACCAGCAGAAAACAGAACATTGTTATTCCCATGTACAGACAGTTGGTGAGACCCCATCTGGAGTACTGCATCCAGTTCTGTAGACCCAATCTCCGCAAGGACATAGACAGGATGGAGGCAGTTCAGAGGAGGGCAACTAAAATGGTGCAGGGTCTGCAAGAGAAGCCATACGAGGAGAGACTAAAGGAGCTTAATATGTATACCCTTGAGGAAAGGAGAGAGAGTGGGGACATGATAGAAATGTTTAAGTACCTCAGTGGAATCAACAAAGTCCAAGAGGGCAGCATCTTTCAGACAAAGAGATGTGCAAGAACAAGGGGACACAATTTGAAGATAGAGGGGGAACAGCTCAGAGGTAATGTTAGAAAGTATTTTTTCACAAACAGGGTTGTGGATGCATGGAACAGCCTTCCTGAGGAGGTTGTGGAGTCAGGAACAGTGGGAGAATTCAAGAATGCATGGGACAGACATAAGGCAATTCTAGTGGGGGTAGGAGGAAGTAAGCTGTTGGTTAACTAGAATCCGCAGCTTTTCCATCAGATAGGGAAATGGGCAGACTAGGTGGGCCAAGCGGTCCTTATCTGCTGTAAAATTCTATGTTTCTATGCTGTTCTTCCCTGTTTCAGCAGATAATGCAGGAAAGGAAAAAAAATGTTTTACAAGCTAAAGGTCCTACTGTTAACCTAGCCCTTTGGAAGCTGAAAGGGAGCTGTGTGCTCTTGAAATTGAAGAGTAGCCATTTTCTTCTGAGTACCAGTATATTAGGCTGGCAGAATGTGTTTATACAACATTAAAAAAGCAACAAAGTAAATTGTCTGCAGAGAGAGAAACAGGAAGATCTTCAGCCATGGAGTAGAGGCTAAAAGGCTTATTAGTACATTTGCCAGCATTATTTAATTATCAAAAAAAAAAGATAAAAAAAATAAAGAAATAAAAGAATGGCAGATCTTGTACATCTATCTGCTTAAGTTGTGGATCTGAGTGCTGACTTTGGGGGTAACAGTACCCCGTGGTTGAAGCCCTTTTACAGTGGGCTCACTGTGTTGGGAGCATTGTGCTTTGGAAGTGCTTGGAGGGCTTGAAGTGGTTTTTACTGCCCACTGCCTCTCTCCCTTTTTTGATATAATCGGATAGATATCTGCATAATCTGTGCAATTTGGCTCACTGACTATCTGATTTTATGGCTATTTCATCTCTTCTCTTTTGTATTTCTGACCTAATGTCTACAAAGTTTAGATGCTTTAAAGAGATTGAGCCAGAATATAATTTAAGACACCCTCATAGCAGTACAGGCCAATCTAACAAGAAAATGGTGAATTTACCTGAAAGCAATCTGTCTGGCTTAAGTTTGAACAACTTTGCTCCCACTCAGCCTTTGCCTAGTACTTCCAACTCTTTGGTTAATGGGGCAAATGGCTCAAAAACTCCGGCCTATACGAAAAAACACCACTGCATCTGGAATGAAAGCGGTCGCTGGTGGCCCCATAGATCAATTTTTAAATATACCAGGGGTAGCAGTGGTAAGCAAAAATCAGTCACAGGGCCAGCTATAGTTTCTATTATACTGACCCAATTACAAATTCAGTCAAGCCAGGGCTTGGAGCCTCTGAGTGAGGAAGAGGAGATGGCACAGGCAGTTCAAGAAAATTCCTTAAAAGGTTCAACTCCCACTGATCTGGGTCATAGCCATTCAGTGCCAAGCCCAAAAGCCCCAGTAGGACTCATAACTGAATGTACGACTGGAGATGCAAACGCAGATGTACTGACATTACACGGCGACCTCATAATAAACACGGAACCACTGAACAACCAAAAGGGCTGTGGGACAAGTCCCTCTCTCTAAAGATTCAGCAAATGCAAGAATAAATGTTCCAAGAAATGAAAATTGGTTTCCAATCTATGTCCTTGGTGTTTGAGTCTTTAAAGATCTCGATCTTATCTTTGGACAGCAAGATGGAAACTCTTACCAAAAGGGTTTCTGAATTAGAGAATGGAGTTGGAGCCACAGAAGATCAGTTAAACCCTCTCCAAAACAAAGTAACCGCATGCCAAAAAGAACTACAGGAGCTTTAGTTTAAAGTATTAGATCTTAAATCTCGCTCAAGAAGAGAGAATTTAAAAATAGGAGGCCTTCCAGAGGGAGTGGAGGGGACAGATGCATTACAGTTTATGGAGGAACTTTTAACAGAAGCTATGGGCAAAAAATGGCCTGAAGAAAAGGTAGCATTGGACTGTGCTCATAGAAGCTTCTCCACTAGAAGAAACGTACCAAGATTTGTGTACGTGAAACCCCACCAATTTCAGGTGAAAGAACAAATTTTACAGAAAGCAAGAGCAAGAACAAATAGAGGCCTGCAAGTAAGGGGCTATCAAATTTTTGCAGATCACCACCATCAGTCATGGCAAAGTGAAAAACCTTTGATGGGATCAGAAAGGTCCTGAGAGACAAAGGCATTCCACATAATTTAATTCACTCAGTTCGATTGAAAATATTTCTCAATGGGAGACAATACATTTTCAATACCTCCACTTGTAGCTGATCAGAATCTGAAAACTTATTTTTTCCACACGGAAGGCAATTGATGAATGGCATCCCTACTTTGGTTCCTCTAAGAACGTTGTAATAGCTGAAGGAGGAAGCTAGGCGGAAAGATTGAGATTGAATAAAAAAAAAAATTATTAAGGCACATATATCTACATGCACTTGGCATCACAACTACTTGGTAACTATACATAACTCACTGCTTAATATAACTATAGGTCAACTCTTTAATTAAAGATAATGGTCAAAATTTATAAAACTATCAAAATTCTATTTTACTACAGTATATCATGTAATCTGTTTTTTCTTTTTTTAAAGGGAAAGCAGTCAAAAAGGAAATAGAATGAACCTGCAGTTGGTATCGGAATCTGTCTCACACACTACTCCAGCATAAGCTATGACCATCTTTGTAAACTGTCTTTTTTTTTTGGGGGTACCTAGCATTATGTCTAGGTATTGGGCTGTTAGCGATAGGTTACTGGGTTTTTGGGGGGGGTGCTTAGTAATAGCACATTTTTTCAGGCACATGTTTTGTGTACTTTCTGTAAGCAAAAACAGGGATATAAAGCAGTAAATTCTCACAAAATCTATATATTAAACATGAAACAAACATGGCTGAAAGTCTAAAGTGTTTAGATTGGAATTTAAAGGGAGCTAAAGATAAATTAAAAATCCATAAGATAGTTCAATATGCTATCCAGATTCACACTGTTTGCTTTTACAAGAGACCCACTTTGCATCCAATGATTTCCAATACATATGTATGTAACCCCCTTGTTACCCAGGGTTACTAGATTCACAGTAAGACCTAGTGGTAGGCAGGGAAGGCAGCTTGTGAAACTCCAGTTAAATGGGTTTCACACTGTCTCACTCTGTTCTCAGTCTCAGCTTTGATGGTAGGGGTCTAGGTAGACTGTGTATGCAGATTTGGAGTGTGTGTTGTCTTTCTTTTTCTTACAGGTGTTCCTGGGAAGACAGAAGAGAAGACAAGAAGAGGAGGGGCTCATCAGAGTTCCCCATCAGTGCTTTAGTGTGTTTAGAAATTTAAAGTACTGTGTTGTTATGGTTGTTATTGCTGTATTAACTCTTTCCTTCCACAGGCGTGGTTATGGGGGTAGGGAGGAGGCAGTAATGTGGTATTTTAATGGTGTGTGGTTGCAGGTTGCCCAAGGTCAGGGAGGTCCCCAGGTTGTTTTTGTTTTGGGGGTATTATGTTAAAGGCAGATGGGTTTTCCCTAGAGGGTTAGGGGGGATAGACAGGCTGTGGTCCTGAGTGGCCACTGGAACCACAGTGCTGATCTATCAGAGCTATGCTCTGGATAGTTCTACCAGAGCCACTGGGTGTCCCTAGTAAGTGGATAGTGTAGAGGCTGATATGTCAGCTACAGGCCTCTAGGCCCTTAGTGTTGCCTGCCTGTGCTTGCACATGGTAGGAGGGGGCCTGATCCCCCCTCTGCAGGTAGCACATAGGGTGGGATGGCCTAAAGCCGGGTAAATAATGACTGCGGACAGTCATTTTCCTGGTCAAGGGTGAGTGTAACCCCTTGTTACCTGGGGTTACTAGAATCCCAGTAAGACCTAGTGGTAGGCAGGGAAGGCAGCTTGTGAAACTCCAGTTAAATGGGTTTCACACTGTCTCACTCTGTTCTCAGTCTCAGCTGAGACTGAGGGATGACATCACCAATAGAACTTTCGCAGCTGCATAAGCCACATTGGAATCTGCAGCAAAGGGAGTTAGATAGAATGTTGGAAGCTTTCAAAGTGAGAGTCTGCAGTTTGGCTTGAGTGAGTGAAGTAGTACTCAAGTGGTGGAGACCGCTGTTTTCGGGTCTCAGTGCTCCCTCCTTCCGGGGTGTAAAGATTCCCAGCAGATTCCTGGGGCAATCCTCTTAATTCTGCTAGTGGAGGAAAAGCTGCCTGTTTTAGTCCAGGATTTATTTTGGAAGATGGAAGATTTGTGAGTCGCCTGTGGGGCACCTGCAACTTAAGGGTGAGTGTCTGCTCTGGCTAAAAGGGCATATGTTTTTTTCACCCTGGGACTTGTGTGAAAATCTAGGTATTGAACTACATATTTTGAAGCCTAGAGAAATGGGCCAAGCAAGTAAAAGTAGTGTCAAATCCCAGAGTTTTGTGAGATGCAAATAATATGTAGAGGAGATGTGACAGACGTCTACCCTTAATCTACATTTTAAAGTTCAGCAATGGAATTGTTCAGTTTTCCAGAGAAATGGCTGGGTATGGGCTGTGAGAGCTGGAGGTGGGTGGCCCCTCATCTTCAATGACCAGGTCCACCTCTATGGATTTCTTCTGTGGTTTCTACTTTACCTCAGGCACTTGGTCAGTGATGGGGGAAGTACCCAGACATGGGATTGTAAGGAAAATTCTCTCTAGGAGTCGCAGACTCTAGTGTGATGTGGGGAGCCACAAGAAGGAAAATTCTCTCTAGGAGTCACAGACTCTAGTGTGGTGTGGGGAGCCACGACAGAATAATTGGTTCATTCTTCCAATGGACCATGAATGGGATAATTGGTTCATTCTTCCAATGGATCGTGGATCAAGTGGCTGGCGGGGGAGCCGAGCCCGTGGGGAAAACCCAAGTGTGTACAATTTGGGCTGTGTACCCAAAGCTGTGTGCAAGTCTGGGCTGTGTGCCTGGTGGGTTCAGAGCCTGAGGGCTGGAAGTGGTGATAAAGTGTTCTGTAGTCTCTAATCTGCATTACCAGGAAATGTAGCCCCATGGGGTCCATCTATGCTTTGTTTGTTCAGCTAGTATGTTAATAAAAGCCACACTGAAGAATCCCATTCCTGGTTCTGGACATTACAGTTATTGCTTCCTGTGTTCAGATTTACTTGGGTGCCCCTGTGCAGAGTAGCCAAACCTAGGTCCCCCTGTGCCGTGTAACTTCATCCTCCCCGAACCCAGTCCCCACCAGGTACTGCTGTCAGCTTCAACAGCATGCCACCTGTCATTTTGGCAAAAAGGCAGGGGTGAGGGGTTGCAAAAATGGAGGCACCCCTTTGGATTTTGTTCAGGGAGGAAGGTGCTTGGGCAAGGGGGCTAGTGTTTTGGCTATCTGGCAGTGGGTAGCCCAAAAAGCTGAAGCAATTTCCCTATTGTGTTGCTGTGTGCTGTGAATCTTGTGCTGCTGTTTAAAAATGCCAACTGTTTACCAAGGAGCAGTAAAGCCAAAGAGTGTGCCCTTGTCCTGCATCAAAATAGTTTACAGTGTTTTTGCCTGCTTTAAAATGAACTGTTGTGAAGAAAAGTGTGGAAGACTAGGGGTAGCAACAGGAAAATTGTGCCCTGGACGTTTGAAATGCTTTTAAAATGAACTGTTGTGAAGGAAAGTGTGGAAGACTAGGGGTAGCAAAAGGAAAATTGTGCCCTGGACGTTGGAAATACTTTTTAAATGAAAAGAGACTGTTGTGTAAATGGCTATGTTAAATGGCTGAAATGGGCTCCCGCTGTGGAGTCAGTTGAAAAAAAAAAAAAGTTGCATTCTGCAGTTTAAATTTGCCTGCTCGACGATCGTCGTGAGGAGAAGAGCCCTCGTGAGGAAGAAGATGCTCATTTGCATGGCGTCGTGTGGTTGGTCAGGCTGCAATCAGTGCCGCCCCTCAGCCAGCTCTACAGAGACTGCCCCAGCATTCGAGAGGGAGTGAGAGTGGAGTGCGTGTACTGGCAGTGGAGGAGCGTCGTGGAGTGTTAAAATAGTTGTAAACAGTTTAAAAATTGACTTTCTTGTTTAAAATCGGGCTCAACCCGCTAACAGATCATCCGAATTGCAATGTAGGTGGTTGAAAAGACGATCGGTAGGACTGCCCACCCGTTTCTGTTCTGAGGCCTCCAAGAACTGGCTGCAGGCTGTTTTTCCCCATCGCAGCAAATTGCTACTGATAACAGTAAGTAACCAGCTGTAAAACTGCTCAAACAGTGATTTTCAGCCCTATGCCATATAAATGTGTGTGCAGCAGTGTGGTCGCTTTGCAAGTACCGACTGTGTAAAGTCCTGCCAGCAAGTGCAAGTCTATTAAGCCATTGACTGTGTGCATAGTAATGAATTTAGCCTCAGTTTAAAGTTTGAAGCCAGAGAGAGACTGTGGGTTGTAGCCAGTGTGCAGCAGTAGTAATACAGGCAATTCTGTGCTAAAAGCCTGAAGCTTTAAGGGACTGTGAATAAAAGAAATGTTACCAGCATGTAAAAAGTCAGTGGAAAATCCTGTAAATGTGTTTAAAGCAAGAACAGAGCAAGTTGTGCAGTTTGAGCAAAAGTTATCAGTAGTTTGTGTAAATCGGGTGCGCAGTGTCTTGACCCAGATTCTAAATGTTGATGCACAGGAGTGCTGCCGCCGCCATTACAGGGTGGGGTAGTAAAGTAAACACAGCAGCAGAGGAGCCATTTTACAGCTGGAGAGAGTGTTCAATAAAGTGGGACTTTCATTTACAGTGAACTTTTGTTTATTTTTCTGCAGTTATGGCCTCAGGACCAGCTCGTTACCCGGATCATGCCCGGGTTGCAGTAACAGCAGCAGTAAATAGACTGAGAGATATTGAAAAGTGGTGCTTTGGAGGGCAACTGCCTCCTGATGTGGCGATTCCTAATTATCCAGTGCATGTATGTCAAATATGCTTGGGAGCTGGAAGGGACGTCTTCACGATTCCTCACTGTGCGGGATGCCTAGAAAAATATGGCTTGTATAAAGCATCTCCAATTCATTTGGCTCCCACGTGGACAAAAATTCAGGAATCTGCAGTTGGCAGCACACAGCACCAGGCAGAGCCTGTGCAGGAAGACCCCTCTGGGGAGTGTGGCACAAAGCTAGAGGGTGCAGAGTTAGGGACAGAACCCGAAGTTGAAGTTTTGGATGCTGGATCCCAGAAGAAAAGTTCGGATAAAGCATCAATAGACCCCTGGAGGGGGGCCTAGCCCAAGTCTCTTAGGTGAAGATGAGATGCGGGAGGCCTTTGAGTGGGAGGTATCAACCTCCGTGCCTAGTGATGAGTGGATAGTCTCAGGGGTCAGAACGACTGCTCACTCCTGGGCTCAGATCCTCAGTGAAGAGGAAGATTAGGGGGAACCTATGTGGCCTTGTGAAAAAGGAATGGGTACACAGCCTCAAGATCTTGCCTCGGAGGAATGTATGGAAGAAAGTGGTGATGCCACTGCCCTGGCTTTACCAGAGGAAGATGTCAGGGATCCGTTTCTAATTTCCTTAAGGATGCCTAGCTGGCAGAACCAGGACTGGCCACCCCAAGCCAGGCCAGCGGTCTCAGATTGACCAAAGCAAGTAAAGAGGAGAGACTGGTTCATAGGAAGGCAAATGAGATCTATGGTATGACCTTTCCTACCTTTCCTCGAAAAGTCTGGGAAGAGATTGAGAACTGCAGGAAATCCTGGATCTGGGACGAAGCCATGAAAAGTGTGCATCCTGGGGCCAACAAGCATGTAAAGAATAGACTGTTCCACGAAAAGTATACCCAGTGGAAGAGAGGCAGGACACTGTTTATAGACAGAGTGAGAATAGTGGATGGAGAGGGGATGTGAACTCTACCACTGTGTGAATTATGTGTGCCCAGACAGGGTAATAATTTAAGCTCCTGACCCCCCGGTACAATTGGCCTCAGTGCAAGGACCTCTCAGCAAATGTGCCCATGCCTACAAAATGGAGAGCCGAGCAGTGGTAGTCAATACTGCCACACCAGACTGTGAAGTGCCTTATTGATTTGCCAATATGAATATCCAGGACTCAGGTGCCCCACATTCATCAGTCTACAGTGTTCTGGCCTTTCCAGCAACCATCAACTGGCAAACCAGATGACTTCAGATCCAGAGAGGACACCAGCCCAGCTGTATCCTGTTCATCACCTGGTAATCAGATGACGTTAGACCAGCTGTTTTCTTTTTGTTCCTGTTCTAAGGTTCCGTCTCCAGAGATGACATCAGCCCAGCTGTTCCCAGATGTGCCCTCCTGTGGTTCCCGGAAGATGTCTGCCCAGCTGTATAGGAAGAAATGCTGCCAGGGAGAGTCTTCGTCAGAGGTGCAGGTTGGTGCTGAATCTCATACTACAAGTGGCTGGTAAGTCCAAAATTTTCTATCTTTATGACATTGCAGTACACACCCTACACTAACAGACTTCAAAATGTGTGAACTATCCTAAAGACTCTCCCCTTTGGGACTTTGGCCTGTTAGAACTGTGCTTCACTGGGCTCCAGCCTAGGAGAGACTCTTTATTGGACTAGCCTTCGGGCCTTGTGGTCATTAGTTGGGACTTTTAGGGCACTCTATCCCCCAAATGTGTATTGTAAATAATGTCATTGTTTTCTAATATAAATACTGTTTTTCTACCTTTTTTCTAAAAAAAAAATCTTTTTGGGATTCTTTAGTGTTTTGATGGTAGGGGTCTAGGTAGACTGTGTATGCAGATTAGGAGTGTGTGTTGTCTTTCTTTTTCTTACAGGTGTTCCTGGGAAGACAGAAGAGAAGACAAGAAGAGGAGGAGGGGTTCATCGGAGTTCCTCATCAGTGCTTTAGTGTGTTTAGAAATTTAAAGTACTGTGTTGTTGTGGTTGTTATTGTTGTATTAACCCTTTCCTTCCACAGGCATGGTTGTGGGGTAGGGAGGAGGCAGTAATGTGGTATTTTAATGGTGTGTGGTTGCAGGTTGCCCAAGGTCAGGGAGGTCCCCGGGTTGTTTTTGTTATGGGGGTATTATGTTAAAGGCAGATAGGTTTTCCCTAGAGGGTTAGGGGGGATAGACAGGCTGTGGTCCTGAGTGGCCACTGGGACCGCAGTGCTGATCTATCAGGGCTATGCTCTGGACAGTTCTACCAGAGCCACTGGGTGTCCATAGTAAGTGGATAGTGTAGAGGCTGATATGTCAGCTACAGACCCCTAGGCCCTTAGTGTTGCCTGCCTGTGCTTGCACATGGTAGGAGGGGGCCTGATCCCCCCTCTGCAGGTAGCACATAGGGTGGGATGGCCTAAGGCTGGGTAAATAATGACTGCGGACAGTCATTTTCCTGGTCAAGGGTGAGTGTAACTCCCTTGTTACCTGGGGTTACTAGAATCCCAGTAAGACCTAGTGGTAGGAAGGGAAGGCAGCTTGTGAAACTCCAGTTAAATGAGTTTCACACTGTCTCACTCTGTTCTCAGTCTCAGCTGAGACTGAGGGATGACATCACCAATAGAACTTTCACAGCTGCATAAGCCACATTGGAATCTTCAGCAAAGGGAGTTAGATAGAACGTTGGAAGTTTTCAAAGTGAGAGTCTGCAGTTTGGCTTGAGTGAGTGAAGTAGTACTCAAGTGGTGGAGACCACTGTTTTTGGGTCTCAGTGCCCCCTCCCTCCGGGGGGGGGGGGTGTAAAGATTCCCAGCAGATTCCTGGGGCAATCCTCTTAATTCTGCTAGTGGAGGAAAAGCTGCCTGTTTTAGTCCAGGATTTATTTTGGAAGATGGAAGATTTGTGAGTCGTCTGTGGGGCACCTGCAACTTAAAGGTGAGTGTCTGCTCTGGCTAAAAGGGCATATGTTTTTTTCACCCTGGGACTTGTGTGAAAATCTAGGGATTGAACTACATATTGGGAAGCCTAGAGAAATGGGCCAAGCAAGTAAAAGTAGTGTCAAATCCCAGAGTTTTGTGAGATGCAAATAATATGTAAAGGAGATGTGACAGACGTCTACCCTTAATCTACATTTTAAAGTTCAGCAATGGAATTGTTCAGTTTTCCAGAGAAATGGCTGGGTATGGGCTGTGGGAGCTGGAGGTGGGTGGCCCCCCATCTTTAGTGACCAGGTGTACCTCTACGGATTTCTTCTGTGGTTTCTACTTTGCCTCAGACACTTGGCCAGTGATGGGGGAAGTACCCAGACATGGGATTGTTAGGAAAATTCTCTCTAGGAGTCACAGACTCTAGTGTGGTGTGGTGTAGGGAGCCACGACAAGGAAAATTCTCTCTAGGAGTCGCAGACTCTAGTGTGGTGTGGGGAGCCATGACAGAATAATTGGTTCATTCTTCCAATGGACCGTGAATGGGATGATTGGTTCATTCTTCCAATGGACCGTGGATCAAGTGACCGGCAGGGGAGCCGGGCCCGTAGGGAAAACCCAAATGTGTACAAGTCGGGCTTTGTACCCAAAGCTGCGTGCAAGTCCGGGCTGTGTACCTGGTTGGTTCAGAGCCTGAGGGCTGGAAGTGGTGATAAAGTGTTCTGTAGTCTCTAATCTGCATTACCAGGAAATGTAGCCCCATGGGGGTCTGTCTATGCTTTGTTTGTTCAGCTAGTATGTGAATAAAAGCCACACTGAAGAATCCCATTCCTGGTTCTGGACATTACAGTTATTGCTTCCTGTGTTCAGATTTACTTGGGTGCTCCTGTGCAGAGTAGCCAAACCAAGGTCCCCCTGTGCCGAGTAACCTCATCCTCCCTGAACCCAGTCCCCACCAGGTACTGCTGTCAGCTTCAACAGCATGCCACCTGTCGTTTTGGCAAAACGGCAGGGGTGAGGGGTTACATGTAACCTATTTAGAGGTCATGGGATACAATCCTGCTTTACAAGTAATTCAAGAAGAGTCACTGTTTTATTTTAAAATAATTTGAATATCACTATAAAACAGAATGCAGTTAACAAGTATGGCAGATATGTCATTGTTACAATTCAATGATTCAGTAGATCGCTGACCTTCACCTTGGTATATGGCCCAAATGATGATGATCTGGATTTCTTTGTCCATTTCTTTATCACTTTGTCAGGCTTTAGAGGACCTTTCATTCTTGGGGCAATTTTAATTTAACCCTCTCTGATCTAGATAGATTGGTAAGGGCTGTGGAGTCCAAGAAGCAAGCTTTAAAAGTTGTGAAGGACTTCATGCAGGATCTTAAGCTTGTAGATATCTTCAGAGAAACCTATCCCACATGGGAAAAGTTTTCTTTTATCTTCAGCATACATACATCTGCTACCAGGATTGACTATTTTCTTATATCAGAAGAACTACAAAATAACATCTCAGAATTCATTATGGCACAATAAAGATATCCGACCACGTCCCTGTAACTCTAGTAACCAACGCTTTACATAATAGATATGATTACAATGTTACTGGTTGGGAATTTGATAACTCTCTATTGCAGGATACCACCTTTAAACTGAACTTGAGGAATGAGGTAGAGTTTTTTTAGCTGCTAATGGTCTTGAAGAAATCCCTCCAATAATAATTTGGGAATCCTTAAAAGCTTATATAAAGGGCTGGATCATATCATATTTATCTTTTAGAAAAAAAAAACTTATAGAGAAAAACTTGACTGTCTGGAAGATCAACTTTTGAGATCCGAGGCAGCTTTTAGTGAATCAGGCATGGAGGAAGATTTAAAATCGGTATCAAAAATTAAAGAAGAACTAAATGCTTTGATTTCACACAATGCAGAAAGATCTTTTCAAAGAGCTAGATCTCAATATAAAGTTTTTTCAGAGAAACCTGACAGATTATTAGTTTATCAGCTGCATTGCGAAAAGAAATGCGATATTCGAGATCCAGTAGGAATCTGGTCAAATTACATCTTCTTTTTTGGAAATTAATAAGGGGTTTTATAAATTTTATACACATTTATATACCCCATATATCTCCCCTTCTCAAGAAAAAATCGAGGATTTCTTGTTAAACATCTCTGGTATCCCCTTGTCTGATGTATCAAAAAATACAATAGATGACCCTATTACCATAGTGGAAATCCATGAGGTAATCCATGCATTTCAAAATAGAAAATCACTGGGACCAGATGGTTTTACAGCAGAGTATTATAAAGAATTTGATTATATACTCTGTTTATTACTCTTATTGACATATGAGAACATGGAGAGAAATGACTTACTTTCTGAATCATTAAATGATTCTACAATTATCCTTATTTTTTGGAAAAAGATAAGACCCCTTAAAATTTGGCTCTTACAGGCCTATGGCTTTCATGAATGGAGATTACAAAATTATAATGACAATATGGGCTAATAGATTGGCAAACCATATTCAAACCATTATCCACCAAGATCAAACTGGGTTTATCCCGGGTAGGCATCTAACAACAAATACCAGGAAGGCGCTCAATGCTTTAGAGCTAACAGCTACATCAGAAATGGCTATAATCTCGCTCAATGCTGAGAAAGCATTTGATAGAGTGCATTGGCCCTTCTTAATTACAAGCTTAGAAAAGTTTAACGTTGGTAAAAAATTCATGCGATGGATAAACATGACACACAAAAATCCTACAGCGAGGATTAAAACAAATTCCAATATCTCTGACTTTCTGTATTTACAAAGCAGTGTCTGCCAAGGTTGTCCACTATTTCTCTTTTTATTTGCTATTTTCATTGAGTCTTTAGCAATTTCAATTAGAAATAATAAACAAATTAAAAGTCTTTGCATAAATTATGTCTCTTGTCAAATCTCTCTATATGCAGATGACATATTGATTTATATGGATAATCCAAAATCAAATGAGGGAGCATGCCAAGCAGAAATAGAAGCATTCAGTAAGGTGTCGGGTTATAGGGTAAATTGGGACAAATCTGAGCTTCTCTACAATGGCTTGGATACCAACAATCCCGAAGTCTTTCTCAATTCTTCAGTGAAGTCTGAAATAAGATATCTGGGAATCACTTTGACCAAAGAAGATCTGGAAAAATTGGTGAATCTATCTTTAACTGTCATAGGAAGGATCAATATTATTAAAATTAACATTTTACCACATTTTCTTTTTTTATTCTAAGCAATCCCACTGTATTTACCTAAAAACTTCTTTCTAAACATAGATACACTTTTTAGGAAATTAATTTGGAAAAATAAGCGCCAAGAACAAGCCAGGCAAAGTTGTATCCTCCCTTGAGCCAAGGGGGTTTAGGGCTCTCAAATCTGAGACTATATTATCTAGTGGCTCAGATAGAACAAATTTTGTTTTGGTTCCAGTCACAAGATCTTAATAGTCCCACAAAGACTTGTGAGGCTATGAAATCTCTGTGTACCATTTCAGAATTTACATCAAGTTTTATATGTAAATTGTAAAAACTCAGTTATATAATAACAAAATACTAAATTCCTTAAAGACTACATCTCGCTCATGGAAAGAAGCTTATTCAATATTGAAACTAAGACTCTCTGTTTCTTTATTCTCACCACTATATATGAATTCTTATTTTAAATTCTTTCAAGTTAATAAAAGTTTTGTATGTTGTAAGAACTGCGGCTTGACCCATTTGGAGCAGTGTTTCACCGATGGCCAACCGATACCGTTTGAAACCTTGAAGTACAAATTTAACCTCTCATTTGGAAGTTATCTTGCCTTCTTGCAATCGAGATTTTCTCTTGAAAAATAAGATCGGAAAGTTGAATCCCACCCCTCTTGAATTTATACTAAGCAATCCTCAAAATTCAAATAAGTTAATTTCTAAAATGTATCTTTTGTTATTGGAAAATGTTAAATGGGACAGGGATCATCGGATGCAGAGTTGGTCCAAGGAATTAGGTACACCGTGGCATATTATGAACTGGTGAGAGATCTTAGCTTCTCTAGAAAAAGTCTCTAAGAACTCAAAATTGCAGCAAATTCAAAGTATAATCCATAACATATATTACACACCGGCCAGACTAAGTAAGTTAGACGCCTCACTATCCAGTTTATGTACACGATGTAAAAACGAAAAGGGAACTCTGAGTCGCGTGCTTTTTCTCTGCCAAGACTTAGCTATATACTGGAATAAGATCAGGGACATAATATCAAAAATATTGGATATAAACATCCCATTCGACCCCAGTATTTTATTATTTGGCTCAATTACAGGTCTAGAGCTCTCTGAAGAAGCTAGTTCATTTCTACGTCTTACATTAGTGTTAGCAAAAAAAGTCATTCTTCAACATTGGCGGGATCAGCTGCCACCAAACTTTAAACAGTGACTTAGTTTGTTATCTGATTGTGGTAATCTTGAAAGATTATACCACATTAAAGAAAACAGATTAGAAAAATTTCTGAAAATGTGGCTTCCTTTCCTAAATTTTTTAAATAATTAAGTTTCATTCTCCTATAGTTCTTACTTGAACCTTAAACTTTGAATAACAATTCTAATTAGATTTTAGATAGGAGTACTGCTTTCCACTGTTCTATGATGTCATTATGCCCCCTTAACCAGTGTATGCCTGATAAGTGGGTATTCAACTGAGTACAAAAATAAAAAAAACACAGTTCTGTTCAAAACCAATGTTTGATATCTGGATGCTTCTATCATCATCACTTCTCGGTCTCCAGTACTTTGTGGATTGTTTGGAGACCTACTTTAATCCGACAAGCATCAATTAAATAACTTTAAACAGAAGTTATTATGGGCTGTCAAAATATTATGGGAACAATTCATGAATGTTCGCCTCTAAAATGAAAAGTAAATGGTTGCCTAATCAACTTAATCCTGACCTGGAAACTGCAAAACGAAAGTCTTTTGGAAAGATTACATTTTCAGCCCTCTTCTTATGGCATGCCATTTGATTAATGCAAAATATTTGATTAACTAGCAAAGGCCATGTAACTGAATGTGTGCGTGTAGTATCTTGCATCATGGCTATGCTGGTGTGCACTTAATCTGTGGGTTTTTACTAACCCAATTAAGATACAACATGCTGCTTCTACTTAATTTGACAGCTGGGAAGGTCAGGGCATGAACGACATGCTAAGGATTACACAATGAATGAATGAATAAGTGAGTAAGTAAGTGAGTGACAGTGGTGTGATATAAACATACTAACATACTAAAATGCCAGCAGAATAGGCCTAACAGTCTTTTGCGTCTGCTCGTTTGGTCAGCCCCCACCCCTGGAGCTGACCTTGCTGCTCCCCTCACCTTCACTGGCTTTTCCCTTCCCAGTTCTGGATATTCTCACTGCACTGGATTTTGCTTTCACAACCCTTCCCCTGTACCTGTCCCACCCCCTCTTGAACCCCTCCATCGTCTCTGCCTCCACCAGCCCCCTAGGCAGCGAATTCCATGGCTCCACCACCTTCTCAGCGAAGTAGAACCTTCTCCTTTCTCCCCAAATCTTCCCTCCAGCTTCCACCCATGCCCTCTAGTGGCCCCCTCCTCCTTCCTTCGAAGCACCCTGACTGCTCCTCCCCTATTTACCCCCTTCATGTACCTGAAGACCTCTATCATGTCCCCCCGGTCCCTTCTCTCTTCCAATGTGTACATATTTAGCTATTCAAGCCTCTCCTCATAGGTCCTGTCCCCCAAGCCCCAAATCATTTTGGTTGCCCTCCCCTGGACCCTCTCCAGGAGTTTAATGTCCTTCTTTAAGTGTAGCCTCCAAAACTGCACGCATTACTCGAAGTGCAGCCTCACCAAGCAGTTATACAGAGGGAGTATCACTTCCATCCTTCTGGAGGTGATCCCCTAGCGATGCATCCCAGCATCCTGTTGGCCTTGGCTGCTGCCCTCCTACAAGTCTCCGAGTTGTTCATCTTTACATCTACCACACCACTCCCAGGTCCCTCTCAGCCATCGAGACATGTAGCATTCCCCCCCCAGGGTGTACACTTGGCCTGGGTTTCTGGCCCCAGGTGCAGTACCTTGCATTTCCTGCATTGAACCTCAGCTTCACTTTCTAGCCATCTTTCCAGAGCCTCCAGGTCCCTGTAGGGCCACCCTCCCCTCCCTCCCTCCTCCCATCCACCACAGCCCCACAGTTTTGAGTCATCTGCAAAGAGACTCATCTCACTCTTGATACCTGTCCTTATGTCAGAGATGTAGGCGTTGAACAGAAGGAGCCCAAGAACTGATCCCTGTGGGACCCCACTAATGATCCTCCTTGGGGATGAGTCTATCCCACCAACCTTGACCCTCTGGGTCCAGTCCTGGAGCCAATTGCCTATCCATCTGATCATCTGGTTCCCCAACCCCATTTCTCCCAGCTTATCCAACAGGCCCTCATGAGGAACAGAGTCAAATGCCTTGCTGAAGTCTAGAAAGAGGATGTCCACTGGTCTACCCAGGTCCAAGGCACTCATCATCCAGTCATAGAACTCCACAAGGTTTGTCTGACACAATTTCCCCAGGACGAATCCATGCTGTCTATCATCCAGGCACCCTCACTTTTCAGGTCTCCCCCAGCCTCTCCTTGACAATGCCCTCCATCACCTTGTCCACCACTGATGTCAGGCTGACAGGCCTGTAGTGCCCTGCCACCTCCCTTGATCCCCCCTTGAGGATAGGCACTATATGTGCCACTTCCAGTCCTGGGGCACCCACCCTGTCCTCAGAGAGATGGTGAAAATCTCTGCCTGGGGTTTCGCCAGGACATCCGCAAGTTCCTTCAGCACTCTGGGATGTAATTTATCCAGGCCCGGTGCTTTCCCGTCTTAAGGGACCTGAGGGCTTCCCTCAGTCTCTCTGCTGTGATTTCCACTTCCGCTATCTCTTCTCCCTGCTTAGCCTTCCCCCCTCCTGCCAGTGATGCCTCCCCCTCTCCCCAGACCTGCTGATCGGTAAGGGTCCCCCCTCCTCAGTATCACTGTCTCCTCCCATGTATGATGCAGCACCCTCATTTTCCTTGGTGAAAACTGAGGTGAAGTACTCATTTAGTACCTCAGGCTGCTCCCCCGGGTCTTGTGCCCATCTCTCCCCTGTTTTAATCCTGCTAATCTGCCCCTTCACCCTTCGTTTTTCCCCAATGTATCTAAAGGACCCCTAGTTCCCTCTCCTAATTTCCCTGGCCAGGTTCTGCTCCTTCCTTACCTCAGCCACCCTCACCACCCTAGTGGCCCTTCTAGCCATCAGCTCATACTCCCCTTGATCCCTTTCACTCCTTGAGCACTTGAATTGCCTATAGGGTGCCTTCTTTACCCGCACCACCAGCAGGGTTTTCAGGCCCTACTACATTTTCGTCTTACTCTTGCACAGGTGCTGGTAACATCCTGCACCCCTCTCCTGATGATTTCCCACCTACTATCGGCATCCATGTCTGGCCCAATCACATCCAAATGCTCCTTAAGGATCCTCCCCATTTCCTTAAAATCCACCCCCCTGAAGTCAGTTACCTCCGTCTTTGTGCAGTCTTCTACCCCTCCTAGGTCCAGGTAGCACCAGACCGTGGCATGGTCACTCCCCGCCAACAGGTCCCTTACCACCAGGCCCCCAATCTGGTCACTGTCTGCCAGGAACACATCCAGTACCTGCCCCTCGCTGGTCGATTCCCCCACCTGCTGAGTTAGGAATGCGTCTTGAAAGACATACAACAACCTCTGTTCCCTGGCCACCAAGGATGTCATAGTCTCCCAGTCTGTTCCTGGCATGTTTAAGTCCCCCAACACCACCACCCTTCCCCTGCCCAATCTGCAGTGTCTCCCAACATCTGCCACCAGACTCTCCTCTAGCTCCTCCGCCAGTGCAGGGGGTCTATACACCACTCCTATTTTTACTCTCTTGCCCCCCCTTGTTATCAAGGTGACCCAAATTGCCTCCACGGTTTCCCCTCCACCTCCTCTACTCCCCCTATGCCAATGCAGTTTTTAACTATCATTGCTACTCCTCCTCCTCCTCCTCCCCTTCTCTCCCCCCTGTCCTTCCTGAACATAGTGTAACCCTCCAGGTTCAGGTCCCAGTTGTGTCCTGCAGTGGCCCAGGTCTAAGTGACCACTGCCACATCCACCGCTCCCTCATTTAGCATCTCCTGGAGCTCAGACATTTTATTGCCCAAGCTCCTGGCATTTAGCAGGACTACCTTCCACCCTTTCCCTATACTTCCATTTCCCCTGCTCGTGTTACCATGGGGATTCTGTTTTCCCCTGGTCTGCACTTTACTAGTCGTCCTTTTCCCGCATTCCTCCAGCTCCCCAGGGGGGTGGAGACAGAGTCCCTCCTTTATCGGCCCCCCCTCGACAGCCTTTTCTCCCATCCCTTCCCCCATCACAAGTTTAAACCCCACTTTTCATCAATGAACCCCTCTATTCTCAATTTAAGGATTCCCTCCTCCAAATTGAGATGGAGCCTATCTCTAGCATACAGCTCCTTATCCTCCCAGGTCTCCCCCCAATTCCCCATCAACCCATACCCTCTGGCCTCACACCACCCCTGAGCCACTGGTTTATCTCCCTAATCTTCCTTTTGTGTTCCCCACTAGCCCTTGGCACTGGCAGGATTTCCGAGAAGGAAATTGTGCATCCTATGTTTTGACACACCCTGGCAAGCTCCCTGAACCTTGCCTGTATCTCTAGCTCGCTATTTCCCTCAACGTCATTTGTACCCAGGTGGACCAGTATGTCCGGGGAACCCCCACAATCCTTTGGCAGCTGATATACCTCATGCTTGGCCCTGTGCACTGTTAGTCCAGGAAGCATTTTGTTCTAACTGGCCAGGCTTCTCCCTACCTATCCCATTTGATATCCCTGATCATAGAATCCCCCAACAGAAGCACTCTGACCTTGGTCTCCTGGTTCCCAGGTCTGTGTTGAAGGTCACACTATCACTAAGAGAATGCGTCAGTGAGTGAGTTACAGTGGTGTCATTTGAACCTTTCTCTCCAGGTTCCCAAGCCTGTGTTCTAATCACTAGGCTGCACTGCCTTGTTTTGTGACATTTCAGGAGGGGAAATGAAACACTGAAATATTTTTTTATATAACATCTCATTTACATATTGGTATACAGTATGAAATTCTGTAAGGATAGCTCTGCAGTTGGGTGCATTAATGATATGCACAGTGAACACCTAAAAGACAGGACTAGCATTTGTTTAGTGAAAAAAAATTTGTGCCTGTTCTTCACTCTTGTTCCAGAGACCCTCAAAGGCTTGGAGACACTAGTAGCCAGGAGGCTGGAGGACAACAAATCCCAGTTTACAGCCCATATACTCTATTGCTCAGCTGGACCCTTAGGATGGATTTCTATAAGGGTTGGAATCAGACACAGATGCATGCTGCACCTGAGTCTGCATCCACCCATGTGCGCACAGGCAGCCTTGCTTCTATTTTCAGAATCTGCATCCATTAAAAACAAAAAGTCATGATTTGTGGCAGAAAATGGGAGCAACTTCTTTGAGCTGTGTCTAGTTAGGATGCAGCTGTGTCCTGTTTGGATGAACTTGCACCTGTTTTTGGACGGAAACTTTGGATGCTTGTAGATTATCTAATTGATGTTCTAACAGGTCTGGAGGCCTTTCTGCTTTGAAAAATATCAGCAGATGCAACTTGGACAGATTATTGTAAGAGTTCTGCCCTTGGAATCCATCATCTCTGGAGAGAGGGCATTTACTTTCTTCTATGTGCAGTAGAGCTTGCCCTTTGTTGTGTTTATGGACAGTCTTGCACATGGCAGATTTTCATTGGCTATAATGAAACCATTAGCATACAGTAGCTAATGCAGTTAATCTGCTCTGTCGTGATATAATAGGGCCTCCCACCTCATCACAGAGACCCTCTGTAGTTTAGAATGTGGTATAACCCTCTCCCCTGCACACACATCTGCACTGCAATTCAGCCAGGAGTCTCAGTTTCTACTTCTCTAGGGACTACTGGAAAATTTCCAGATTTTGGTCTGTGTTTGAATCGTGTAGACCTGTATGTCTCTGAGTAGCCCCCTAAGGGTTTACAGCTATAAAAGCCAGTGCATTACTAGTGCATTTCACTTAGGGATGAAGCAGTTGGGCCTTCATGCCTCGACAGCAGCGAGAGAACTCCTTCCAGCTCTTCCCACCTGGCAAATATCTTTATTAATTAAAAGCATACTGGCCTATGCTCCACCGGGTGGAATTTACACATGCAAGGTGCTTATCCCACCTGTGCAGCTCAGCACAGGCAGACAGATACACAGTGCTGGTATTCCCCAAAAGCTGTGACCTGTCTGTAGGCATGCCCCGCTATGCAGCACTCTACGAGGCAGCCAGGGGTGAAGTTGTGGAACCGGGCGGTCATCCAATCGGATGCCCATCCTGGGACCAACAGTGGATCCCTTGTGCGGTGCAGTGTACGTTGGCTGTGCTCTTCTGTGGATGTTTGCACAGCATGCAGCCTTGGTGGTGAGAGGTGGGTAGTGCCACCGGCCGTGAGGTGCCCCCAATCAGATGGGGAGGTATGGGTTTGGTGCCATGGGTATGTGTGTGTGTGGGGTTGTTTGCACCAGCCTACCACACCACCAAGCATGCAGGGAGCTGCAAAGGCAGGCAGATGAGAGGGAGTACATGTGGTCCTGGGGTCCCCATATATATGTGTGTGTGTGTGGCTTGGCATGCACAGGGATGGTGGGAGCTCGGCAGGGTGTTGGTTTGGTGGCCTCAGGTGGCCACTGGATGTGTTGGCAGTGGTCTCCCCTTTGTGTAGGATGGATGCATGGGGTGCACAGGGGACTTATGACAGGGTTTCCCAGGTATACTGGGTGCACAGCACTACGTGGCTTTGTGCATGCTGTGTATTGCTGGCACACCTCCCACCCACGCCCTTCATGTTGCGGTCCATGTGGGTGGGGGATTGGGTGCATGGGGGCTGTGAGCCCCCCTTTGTGCATCCCATGCAGGGGACAGAATGGGTGTGGAGTGTCTCCGCATTTCTCATACGCAGTGCTGAGGTGCTCCACTCCTTTGAGCAGAGGCCCATAGTTAGCAATTGTAAAGATCTTTATCTCAGGTTCTCCCCTTGAGTCAGTAGCCATAAAGACTAAAATAGCAGCATATTTATAGTGAGGTACAGCAGTTGTGGGCCCCAATTACTGCTTGCAGCTACTCTTGGCAACTATTTCCTGGGGTCATAGCCTAAGCTGCTTTCCAGCTATCTGCACAACACCCACATGCTGCACTGGGCAATTGTCCCAAATGAGCCATGGAGTGCCTGCCACCTGGAGTCCCTTCACCTTGGAAAACCACTGGGTTGTCATGGAGATGCTGTATGTCATCACGTGCTCAAACCACTGCTCTCACTTGGCTCTGTACATGGTTTCTTTGTGTGTCTTTTCCTTGGCATGGGCACCTTATTGCATATGCCTCTCAGTAGGCTCTCCCTTTGAGCTTCAGGTAATAGAGAATTAAACATACCTTACAGTTTTGACAGACTCTAGATTAAGGAAAAACGATATGAGCTACAAGTTTGAATTATTCCCAAGCAATGTATTGCTAGTTAGATACTGGGAAAATCCACTGAACTGAAAAAATTGTTCATGCCCCTGTGGTGGCATGCACTTTTACATGCACTATGGCATTGCCCATGGTACAGTAAAACTCAGAACTATTGGCTTGCACCATACAGAGATCCTCAATATAGTACAATCGAGGTAGGACTATTAACAAATATTATGAACACAAGTGATGAGGATATGTCGAGAGGATGGCAAACTACTTTTTCATAATAGGATAAGATAAAGAGGAAAAAAGTAAAACAGGTTGGTTGAAGTAATTAGGATAAACAGATGTGCTCATGCTACAGCACACTTCAGTTTATTCGAATGCTCCAGGGGACGGCAAAATCATTTAGATAAGCAGGAATTCGGATAAATGGAAGTATGAGCAAAATGGGACAAATGATGTGTATTAACATAAAAAAGTAAGCGAGACACCAGGATGGATTGCTGGGCTCTAAAAAGTAGCTGGTATCTTCATTAATACAGTACTGTAGTATTCAACATTAGTGCTCATGATTTAAATTTTTAATTTTACTGTTCATTTCCCTTCTTAAAAAACTGGCTGATCGAAGTCTGGCATTTGTGTGCATTCCTTTTCTGCACTCCCTTCTGCCATAACTGCCTCAACAGCAGAATCTGTCATCCATCTACATCTTGCTGGTTTTTCAGCCAGGTGATCACTTTTCCAAGCAGTCGATGGCTTCACTTGTCAGTGACATGACGCTCATCCTCCTCAATCAGTTCCTCTGCATTTGTCGATTGTGTTATGTTGTCTCCATGACACTCCAGACATTACCTCATGGGTTCCCAACCCACCTGATAGGCCAGTGATGCACATGTGACCCAGATCAAATTTCACAGCATACCCGGGTCCCAGGAGTCCCTATTCTCCAGTTCAACCTTTGCACCTGAGAGGAGTCCCAGAGTGATCAATCAAAGAAGGTAGGCCAAAACAAGTTTGTTGCAAAATGTGTGACTCCCAAAGCAGTTAGCTACTATAGTAAGTTATATCGAGTTGTGTTTATACTGGAAGCAATGTTGTTAATTAAGCAATTGTTTCTCAGCCTGGAAACAGCAAACAATGTTCAGGGGCCATCTTTCTCTGGCTGTATTGGATTATGCTCCTCAGCTGTTGTTGTTGGTTTTTGGTTTGCCTTAGGGCATGAGAGAGAATGAGAGAGAAAGGAGTTGGATAGCCAGAGGTGTATTGTGAAGTTTTGTTAGCGGCTGGAGATGTGCTACTTGATAGCATGCAGATAAGGACTGGAAAAACATGAAATCTATTCTTTCATCGCATCTGTGTTTGTGCTTTGGGCTACTTAAAATGGTTTTAATTAGTTTTAAATGAATTCTGCAAGTTTTTAAACAATTATCTGAATTATTGAAAAGAAAGAGAGAATGTGGCTCAATCCTGTAGCGAGCGTTTTTTCACTGCATTCCTGGGTTGTGAGTTTAAAAGTCATGCCATAGTGCCCGCCCAGTAACCAGTGGTCCTCCCTCCCAGCGGGGCCCACTTCCAAAATGCTGGAAAATATCTTCTCAGCATCTTATTTCTGTCCCCGTGGTCTCCCCTTCCAAGTGGAGCTCACTCGGTCGCCTCCGCCTACTACTCTACTCCCGAGCCTGTGGGTAGTGCAGTACCTGCAATCAGCCTCTGCTAGCAGTCCCTTAATTTAAGTGTTTGTTTTAGTTAGACTAATAGCAAACAAGGCCCAGATTTCTTGCATGAAATAAATTATGCACCTCAGCTGTTTTCTGTTTGTCTGATTGTGCCCTCATTAAGAGAGACAGAGAAAATGAGAGAGTCAGATGTTTCTTTGTTAGAAATTGTTGGCATCTGATCTGTTTTGTTGGTAACTTACTGAAAAAAAACTAGATTCTAAGCCCTGTATTCCCTTTTCACTTCTATGTAATCTGGTGGAATGGATAGAATGATAGAACACAATTTGAAACAAATCCTGTCAATTTGAGATGAAATTGCTGAGTTTTTTAATGAGAAACAATGAATATTTAATCAATGCTGTAGCAAGTGATTCTGACCTACATGCTTGGATACACCGTTTAGGATTTGCACTCTAGTGCCCGTCTAGTAGCTGATGGTCCTCCCTTCCAAGGGGGGCCCATCACCAAATGCTGCTAATGTATCAACAACGTCTTAGCCTGTTAGATTGAGCTATGCACTTAACCTGTCCCTGGACCCGTGGTCTCCCCTTCCAAGCGGAACCCACACAGTCACTTCTGTGCTCTCCTATGCTACCACCGAATCCGCAGGTAGCGAAGGACATGGTATTAACCACAGCATACAGTCCCTAGCTGAGCGACTACTGCAGGGAGTTTTTTTCTTTAAAACGAAATTGGGGCATGAAATTGAAAGAATTTTTGTTCCTGTTTGGAAGCACTGAGAAGTTGGGTATCTAAGTCCCTAAGTGCTGGGAATGTGGCCTCTAAACCAGCGACCAGTGCGAGAAATTTCAGGGTGCGATTGCTGTGAGAAAGAGAATGTTGTGATTTCTGCTACAGTTCAGGCGCTCCTGGTACCTCGTGGTGCCACAACTAGGGCCCAGAACCATGGATCGAGTGGATTCTCTGCATGGCTCAGGTCACAATAATCTCGGAGCAAGTACCTAAGCACTTGGCCACCATTTTAGGAGAGGCCTTCACCGCATGACTTGGTCGCCGTTCTACTGGAATGATTTCCATTTTGGAGCAAGTCCCTACCATGCGGCAGCGATTTTAGGGAGGCCTTCATCACATGGCTTGGTTGCCATTTTGAATGGGACGATTCCCCAAAGACTTCAGCCACCATTTTTGGCAAGACCTGTGGCACGGCCACCATTTTATGGTAGTCCGACCATCATTTGAACTAGGTCCCTATCCATTGGGGCCCAGCCACCATTTTAGGTCTAAATTGATGTTTATTCCTCGCTACATCGTGCGACAGGTGTGGTATACAGGGTAAACATATGCCACTCAACAGGGTGGGGTTAGCCTTTGGGCATTTTATAACTTGATTCAATGCATCAAGTTTTCTCGATGCATGCATTCTTTTCCTCTGTGCTGCTGATGCAGCGATGGCATACCACACCCTGGTATATTCCATAAATATATATATATATTTTATATAAATATACACATATATAGAAAGATGTATGATAACTGGATAGCACGCCAGAGCATCCCTTGCTGTTGAAAGGGCTTCTCTCACCCACAATTCCATCAAGACCCTGTTTTAATTTCATGCACCAGGCTTGTATAGGGTACTTATTCATTTGTGTAAGGAGCACCCTCCCTTCCATGGGATTTCGAAGTGAAAACGCTCATAGCAACCACGTGGTCAAGCGAACCCACCCCCATTCCCCTTTGTTAACTTCCTGAGAAGGTTTCAACTTGCTGGTATCCCAGTTTTCCCTAAGAAGGCTCTAACTTGCTGGTGTTCGATGCTGGAGTCACCGCTTTCCTTGGTGGCACAGTTTCCAGGCACCATGCGGCAGGCATGTCTCTTCCAGCATGTTGGGCAGGCCGCTGACGCACGAGCATCCCAAGGGGCGGCTCTTCCCGCTACGTAACTCTCTTGGTCCCTCTCTCTCTCTCTCTCGCTCTCTCTCCTCCGATGACCGAACTCGATCAGCGGCTTCAGGAGAGTACAACCCGCCTTCTCAGGGATTAAGTGAGAGGAAGAGACAGAAAAAAGGGTGTGATAGAGTCAGAAGGGAGGAAAAGTCTGCTAAGAGAGATACAGCCTCTATTTCTGTGCAGAACTCGGATGGGGGGGACCCTCAAAGAACTTTTGGCTGCTGCTCAGAGGGCTCAATGGTTTTACCAAGATGGATGATAATTTCCCTCAGGCGAATCCTCTCCCAAGCAGAGACATCAAGGCACCATAGGGACACAAAAGAGCTGGTGTTTTCCTTTCATTTTTTGGCCTAAAGAATTACTGGAACTACCTTGTCAGGTCTAGGCCCCTTCCTCAGCGGCCTAAACCTCGAGGCGCTGTAGGAATACAGGACAGCTGGCTCCTGACCTGCTGGCCTAAAGAATTCTTGGGATTGCCTCGTCAGGCCTATGCCCCTTCCACAGCAACCGGCCTAGTCAAGTCCTCACCCCCTTAGACCTAAGAGCTCTCTCCCTGTACTGGAATGTACCCGAGATACAGCTAAGTATCTGGGGGACATGGCAGTAGATACCCTGAAATTAGAAGCCAGATCTCCTGTCCTGACAAACAGAGCCAGATGAGCTATGGCTCAAACTTGGGAAGCAGACAATGAGTTGAAGAACCTTTTACAGAACCTGCCTCTGAAAGGGGAAAATGTGTTCGGCGAAGGCCTTAAAGAATTCCTGACACAAAGGAAGAGGGCAAGGATCTTGCTAGAGAAAACCAGAGGACCACTTATTTGTCATCTGCTCAGTGTAGATTTTGGGGGAATAACAGGTTTCAGCAGAAAAGAAGACAGAATTACTCGAACAATTCCTTTCGGGGTAGAGGCCATAACAACAACAACAATGGTTTTAGAGGTACCTCACAGGGCAGTTACTCAGCACCCAGAGGAAGGAACACATACTTTGGAAGCATAGGCAGAGAGGGAAAGCAAAAACAGTACTGACTATTTCCCCCCTGACCTCCATGCTGCCAAGACAACACTCAGACTACCCTCCTGTGGGCCAGAGATTGATGTCATTCCATCGGCAATGACAGCAAACAACTTCAGACAGAGGGGTCCTGGAGATTATATCCTAAGGTTACTCTATAGAGTTTTTAAGCAAACCTTGGAGAGACAGAGTGATACTGTCCCCCATCGCAAAAGGAGGGCCACTGCCCACAAGGTCCAGGAGATCATCCGGGACCTGTTACAAAACAACACAATCCGACCAGTACCAGGCTCTGAGGCAGGCACAGGGGTCTACTCCATATTCTTCTTGGTCCCAAAGAAGAATGGAGACCTCAGATCTATTCTGGATCTAACATTTCTGAACTGTTTCATATCCACCCCACGGTTCAAAAGGGAGACCTTCCGGTTGACTCTGAAGAACATATGGCTGGGGGACTACCTCACGTCCGTGGATCTGAAGGATGCTTACACACACATCCCAATCAGACCCAGCCACCAACGCTTCCTCCGGTTCGACATACTGAGCCAACACTTTCAGTATCAGGCCCTACCCTTTGGACTCACTTCGGCACCCAGGGTGTTTACAAAGTGTCCATTGTTTTAGCAGCCCGACTGCAAGAACAGGGGGTGGGTATCATTCCCTCCCTGGACAACTGGCTAATATGGGTGTGCAGCAGCGTCAAATCTCAAGGGACATGGATACAGCTCTGTCGGCTCTGTCCCAGCATGGCTGGGTGGTTAATCAGAAGAAGAGCTCTTTATGACCATCACAGCGCATAGAGCACCTCAGAGCACAGATGGACACAGCCGAGGGGATGGCGAGACCTGCATGGAAATGGATTGACATGATGATATCGATAGTTCGAACACTGCAGTTCATAGCTGAGCCGACCATGGGCCAAGCGGCACAGGTTCTCGGCTTCAGGGTATCCTGCCTAGATCTGGTCCCTTGGGTGAGTTGGAATATGCACCCCCTGCAGAGCTGCATACTGCAACAAGGCTCCCCATCGGAGGATGACCTCAGCAAGGTTGTTTACCTGACACAGAAGGTCAAGGACTCACTGGGGTGGTGGACCCACTGCCAGAACCTCGAGAGGGGCTATCTATTGGAGCTGTCATACCAGGTGACAGTGGAGACCGATGCCAGCTTGATCAGTTTGGGGTGCATGTATGCGCAATTTCACAATGCAGGGCAAATGGACGATGGTGGGGGCACAATTGTCCATCAGTGTCCTGGAAATAAGGGCAGTGTTCCACACTCTGAGAGCATTCAGGGACATCGCCTGCCGGGCAGGCTTGATAAAATCAGACAACCAGGGCACTGTAGCGTACATAGCGAAACAAGGCAGAATGCACAGCAAAGCCATGCTTAGAGAGGCTGCCATGGTGTTAAACTGGGCCCAGTCCAACCTCACCCACCTCCACGCAGTGCACCTGGCAGGAAGCTGAATGTCAGCGTAGTCTGGTGAAGCACACAACTATGGTGCTCGATTACCTGGTAAAAAGGCCTGTGTGAGCCGGACCATCAATTCCCACTTTACTGGCTGTTTTTTCAAAAATCTGTTTTCTAGTAGCAATTTGCTTCACTCACAGAATTAGTGAACTAGGTGCCCTGTCCTGCAAAGAACCCTACACCATTTTCACTGCCCAAGGGGTCTTTATGAAAACAGTACAGGCCTTTCGCCCCAAGGTCACGTCCATGTTCCATATGGAACAAACCCTGGAGTTACCAATGTTCCACACACAACTACAACAGGGCAACTCTGGAACTCCCCATCCGCTGAATGTAGGGAGTACCGTATGACAATATATTACATGGACATAGACAAATCGCAAGTTCGAAAGACTCTTTATCACAGCTCAGGGTGGCAAGCAAGGAATGGTGGCTTCGAAGGCCACCATTGCTAGCTGGTTAAAGAGGATGGTACAGAAAGCAGACAAAGCTAATGGCATTACACCTCCAGAGGGAATTAGAGCCCACTCAATGAGGGCAGTGGCTGCCTCCTGGGCAGAAAGAGCCAATGTGTCCATGGAGGACATACGTAGAGTGTCCACACTTTCGCAAGACATTATAGACTTGAGACTTCATCCAGACAAAGGACTGAATTTGCCAGAAAGATTCTATCTTCAGCGTGTCACAAGAACTGTCCGCCAGATCGCCCTGTCCCGCCCTAATGGATGTTTTGAACTGCTTATTATAGTAACCCATGAGGTAATGTCTGGAGTGTCATGGAGACAACATAGCACAATGGGTGTTTACTCACCTGGTAAAGGTGATTGTGTTAGTTGTTTCCATGACACTCCATGACCCACCCATCCGGGAAACATGGCGGAGATCTTCACTAGATATGTTTGTGTGCAGAACTTCTGTATTCCAAGATCATTCTAAACTGTTTTGAACACACAGTTGGTTACAGTCGGTATCATTCAGTTACTGATTTAGAATTGTACCTATAGGGAATAACCCCAGATGGTGGTTATCCTAAAACGACTGTCTTTCATAGTGTGTGTGGTTACACTGTATATAAAGATATGGGGTGAAGATGCGAGTCATGAAAGGAGGATCCTTTGGCCTAAAACTTTTGTATTTCAGCTATGGAAGACTCGAACTGGAGAATGGGGACTCCTGGGACCTGGGTATGCTGTGAAATTTGATCTGAGTCACATGTGCATCACTAGCCTATCAGGTGGGTTGGGAACCCATGAGGTAATTTCTGTAGTGTCATGGAGACAACTAACACAATCACCTTTCCCAGGTGAGTAAACACCCATTCATTCAGTTCTTGCTGTAACTGAACTGAGTGAACAATGTCAGTGTCAGAGAGCTTGCCATAGCCTTCATCGCTCTCGTCTGCCAGCACCCAATGCTTAACATCATCGGGCTCTAAAGACAGCTGCTGAGCTACTTCATTAAGGTGCCTGATAGCTTGCTGTCCCTGATCAGGTGCATCTGCTGCAATTCGTTCTGGTAAATTTTCGGTGGGGAGAAGCAGCTTTGGCTTACCCCCGCATTTCACTATGGTGCTCTGTTGAACTTCCTTCCAGGATTCTGCCAGCATGTAAACTGCTTCCTTAATGGAAACTAACTTGAGAATGTTAGTCAAGGTGAACTCTTCATTCTCCTCATGTAGCACAAAGATGAGCAGTTTGCCAGGTTACAGACACTCTAAAGTCGCCCGCACTCCTTAGTCCAAAGGCTGGATTTTAGCAGTGGTGTTCAGCGGTAGAAATTCACACCTGATGGACCCGCGAGCATGCTGCTACTTCTAACAGAGTATCAAGCGTTTCCTCTTGGACGTGGTAACAGCAGGTAAAAGCAGGGCAGGTGACTACAGGAGAGCTTGTCATGTGCCTGTAATGTGCTGTGCCATGCTATGATCGTTTTTCACACTACCTGCACTAAATATAGATGGAGGATGAGTAGCGGTAATGACCGCTAATAAGATAAGTGGAAACAGCTTGTCAATGATTGAGTTTAGCAGGGAACCATGGGGGGCACACTTTGATTCCGGATAACTAGAATTTCTGGATTAAGGAGATTCGGATAAATGGAATTATACTGTATATTGGAATGAAACTAATCTGTCAAGTCTGAAGGAAATGTGACCATGCACTTTATGTATTGTATGCCTGTACTGGTGCTGTATGTTTTTTTTTTTAATGTTTTTAATTGTAATTTTTGTATGGAAAATTGTAATGGCTTTTAGTTGAACAAATTACAGATACTATTACACACACACACACTAGCATAGAAGTCAAATCCAGTAACTAATATCTCAGTTTTAGATTCTGTCTGCCTGAGAGTCCACAAGTCAGCTGCTTATCTTCAGTAGAAGCAGGTACTAAGGGTTTAAAAAGTACTAAGGTCAATATAAGAACTTTTCTGACTAGGATGCTGACTGGCTTTCTAAAATGCTATGTGTTTCATGTTAGCAGTGCACAAGAAAACCCATGCCTTTTTGTATAGTGCAGCAACATGATATTAATAGTGCATTTCAGAAAATGGGTGGGTTTGTTTTTGCAGTGTGGGCAACAGGAAACATACTGTATTGCATATTTAGAACATGGGTTAGTCCAGGGTTGGGTGGCTAGAATTCATCTTGTCTCGAATGGTTTAAATACTATAGCAGCACTGTCTGGGTAAAGTAAGCAATGAGACCTGACAGGATATAAGGCATTAGTGAATACCACATGCTAAGAAGTGTAGTGAGGCCCAATGCCACAGGCAGAGTGCCTTACAGCCTCTAGAATTGTGGGTATCCACCCATATTCAACACCCTGAAAAGTCTTATTGTGCTTAGAAAATGGGATGGGCAAATAAAAAAAAAATCTCTTAAAGACATAAATGTGAAAAAAGGAAAAAAATCGCTTAACAAATGTCAGCTAGTCCTTTGACAGATGGTTTCTACCTGTCAGTTATCTGTCTTTCTATACATTTAATATAAGGTTTGTTTGTTTTCCATGGAATTTACTTTAAGAATTCAGTACTCTGTAGCATCAGAATGTTTGCTCCACCCACCAAACACACAAACATGGGCTGTTAACACGGAGTGCGTGGAATTCAAAATTCTGCAATATTCCACTGGTATGCATTCACACAGACATACAAGCCTCATATGGAGCTAGAGCTACAGTATTGTCTCTAGCAGGGTTAACAGGTGAGATTTCTATGTCAAGTTGGTTAGGATATGAGGATGATTTGTTATGGCCATCAAAGAAACACCAGAAATGAATACTCTGAGTAATGCTTGATTTTTCTTTAATTTGTTTATGGATGTAAGGAGGGGATTATGAGTGAAAGACCATTCAATTTTTTTTTAATTTAGAGTTTTGTTTTCAGAGCCTAAATTAAAGATTTTTATTTAAAGGTAAAGGTGACAGCCAGGTTTATAATGGAAATCAGGAATGTGTGAATTGGCTCATGAATTCTGTGTGTGATTTGTCCTAATTCAGAAACATGGTTGGATCTTTTTTCTACAAGGTAGTATTGGCACCTAAACAAATGCCATTGGAATGGCAACAGCCAATCAGAATACAGTATTTCTCTTGCCCATTTTCTAAAGGATATTTGAACATATTTTGTATCTGTCAGCCCAATATCCTTTTAGCTTGGATAGGATCAGATGGTTACCATCTGATTAATTTTCCAGGAGCAGTTTAGTGATGGACATCACTGGGAGGGAATAGAACTACAAAAGAACTCCAGAGCAAATGCCCTGAGGCATGAGTTATCCTGGAGGATATTGGTCATACAGCCAAATTTTAAAGAAAACACAATTGCGCATAACCAAAATAATGCAAAGCATCATGGGAAACATATGCAAATTACCATGAGAGAATTTAGACTGGCTCAACTTTAAGCAGAATTGCGTGGTGCTGGAAGGCCTCACAGTGCAATCAGCAAAGGCTAAGAACAGCAGACACATATGGTAGCCCGTGATATGTGCAACCACGATTGAGCGAAACCATAAATGGCAGCTCAATCACTGCACATGTCATGGGGGCTACTGACGAGGTAGGGCAACTGGATGGGGGTGGGTTCACACATATAGCGACAGGATGTCACTACATGTACATGCGCTCAGGGGAGTGGGAATGAGCATGCTCAGCGAATGGCGGGAGGGTTTTTGAGGGATGGTGCCACAGTGGGCTGCCGAACTGGCCCCGTGGCATGGTGGGTGGGTTCACAGCTTGGGTGAACAGGGTGATAGGTTCAGGTCCAGGCACAGGTATGTTTTTGTTGTGCCCAGCCCCAATTTTTTTCCCCCATTTTGCCCCTAACATGACCCCCCGGGAGCTGAGAACCTTAAGTAAGGTGGTGTGGGGGCACAGCACCCCACAAAAAACATTAAAACTGTAAGTCCCCGGTGCTGTTTTGCTGTGTGCTGGGAAGCCACATTGGCAAAATTGATTTTTGGTGAAGTGACTTCGCCGTAATGGCAGTCGCCTTTCAGCGGTCACCATTATGACATAGAACCACACATACACATGTTTCATCCTCATTTGGACTCATCAGTTTGCCATATCTGTGTCTTAGCCAGGGAGAGGGAGCCAGCCATCTCTTAAGAGGGATGTTATTTATTTGGGCCATGGGGACCCCAAAATAGAGAAGTAAAAGAACTACAAAAGAACCCCAGAGCAAATGCCCTGAAGCATGGGTTATCATGGAGGATACTGGCTATACAGCCACATTTTTAAGAAAACACAACTGCACATACCTCAATGGGAGGGAATGATCTTTCTGAAGCAGTTCCTATGCTACAAATGTGAGCAATATTATATGGCATTAGAAGGAACTGGCATGTCACAGAGCCCCAGAAAGGCAAGAAGTAGTTTAGAGTAGGATTAACTTTACAAATCTTTTGAGAAAAAAATAGCTCTCCTAACAGCAGCAAGAAAATTGCAGAGTAGTCAGCATTGCAAACCAAGCTCAAATCCAGACATGCACTATATGTTTTACATTACCCATGCTATGGGAAAACCATCCAACTCCTATGCACTTTTTGTTTTATATTGCCCACACTATGCAACCCCTGACCAAACTCCTGATCGGCACTGTATGTTTTATGTTAATCAGGCTGTGAGACCACTATCCAACTCCTGACATGCACCGTATAAACTAAGCTTTGAGAACCCTACCCAGGTCAGGACATGGTCTGTATATTTGATATTAGATGCATGCTTTTCAAACCCCATCCAGCTTCTGACAGGCACTACAGGCTTGACATTGTTAGCCACACTATGCAGACATTACTGAACTCCTGACATGCACTGTATGTTTTTTTTAAACTTCCAATTTTATTGTAGACATATAAAGATCCATCACACTACCTAAAACAGAACACACTTTTATATCTCCTTGTTAACAAGTAGCTCATTGACTGCTTCAAAATAGAAGAATTTTAGACTGCTATGATGCCCAGGCAATTGTTTTTTTATTTTATTGTTTATTTTCTCCGTAAAATAAGTAAGCAGGTTTGAGATGTGAGGATGACTGGGAAAAGCACAATGAGCCAAGGCTCGTTTCCAGGTGCAACATGGGAGAAGAGAATAGGGATACAAAATACATAGCACAGACGTATTTCGCAGTTTCAGTAATGTGCAGAGAACACAATTAATATAGGAGTAAGTGTAAAATGAGCAAACGAGGTAAAAATGACAATCAAGCATTTCAGCCACCCTTTCACTGGAGTAGGATGGCAACTGCATAGACAACTTTCAGGGAGAGGGAAAAAAGGAACAGGAGGAAAGAAGTTTAATTTGATACCGGAGGGAGCCAGGGAGGCAGTGAAGCAGAGGGATCGTGATAGGAAAAGGCTGATTGCCCAGCAGAGGAGTGGGGATGAGGAATGGCAAAGGTGGAAGACTCCCTTGAGTGGAGGGAGCAGGAGGCAGAGGGGATGAGGGAGAGGAGTGATGAAAAGTAGGAGGGAAGGGACCCAAATTGGTGTCTAGATATGAAGAAGGCACAGTAGTTCTGGCGATGTGAGGGTAGAGATAGAATGGATAAGGAGAAGTAAAGTGCGCAATGATGAATATGAGAGGGTTGGTAGCAAAGTGGCAGAAGGAGATGGGGAGAGAGAGTGTCCAGTCTAGCCAGGGAAGTGGATGGGGTAATGTCATAGACCACATCCACATAGTCACAGACCAAGAATACCATTTTGGCGAAAAACTTTCAACAGAACTACAGAGACAAACAATCTTTATTGCAGTACAGGGTACCAAGTTTGGGGTGGACCTTGGCATGGATGGCATCAATGTGGGAAGAGAAGTCAAGCTTGCTATTTAGCCACACACTGGAAGTACTTTGAACCATTTCAAGAGGGGTGACACCTAAGGTGGAGACGATCGGCAGAGCTGGGAGTCTGATCAGTTTCTGGTGCAGAGGGTCATGGACACAGTTTTGCTTTGTGTGTTGCCTGGAGTTGGTTTGAATTGAACCAGTGCAGGACATTGTGGAAGTCTTGCTGGAGTAGACCTTCCTCAGCTGTAGTGGAGACACCAGAGATGTAGAGGACTGTGTCATTTGCATACATGTGAATGTGTGAGTTGGCACATGCTGAGGGGAGGTCATTATGGAAAATGGAGAAGAGAATGGGACCTGAGATGGAGCCCTCTATGACTTCTACCTGAATAGGAAGTGGAGGTGACAGGGTGCTACCAACCTGGACCAACTGTAGATGGCCCATGTGATAAGAATGGAATCAGTTGACAGTAGAAGCTGAGAGGCCAGCAAAACTCAGCTTACTCAGTTGAAAGCCTTGGCTAGACTGATAAAGATGGCAGCTGTGATGTGCCCTGATCCATCCCTGAGAAGACAGAATCAGTTACATGTAACAGGGAAGAGATATTGGAGTGATGTTTCTGGAAGCCAGCCAGGAATGGGGTAAGGAAATTGGTGCTGGAGAGAAAATTGCAGAGTCTGGTGTAAACAAGCTTTTCTTGCAGTGTACCAAGGGATGTGAGGAGGGAGACTGGCCAGCAGTTACCGGGGGAGGAAGAGTCCCCCCTTTGTGGAGTGGAAGAACTTTGGCCAACTTCCAGGACTGAGGAACAGCACTGAGGGAGAAGGACAGGTTGAGAATGTTAGTCAGAGGAGATGCTATGGTTGGAGCAGAGATATGGAGGAGTTTAGGATTCAGCCCATCAGTGATTTGTGCAGGTTGAGGGAGCAAGGGGCAATCATGGTTTCCTGGGTAGTAACGAGTGGAAAGGAAACCCTGGGAGAGGAGGAGGGAAGAAGGAGAGGGAACCTGAGATGGAGTGATGGAGGCTGGAGAGGGAATGGAAGGAAGTGGAAGGAAGAGCACAAGTTGTGAAGAACTCATTGAAGTGAGCAGCAACAGAGGAGGGGACAGACACAGGTGAACCCTTTATAAGATGGACAGGGGGGCAGACTGGGTGTGAGGATCTTCCAAAACTTTGAGGGAGGCGGTAAGGCTGTTCTAAAGACTGACCTTGAAATATTGTGATTTTGCAGCCCAGCCTTTGCACAGGAGTTTCTGGTAGTCCTAATTAACTGGAGGTCAGAAAGGGAGTGAGATCATTTTTATCATGCCCAAGCAAGCTCAGATTTGTGCTGATCAGTGATTTCAGGAATAATCCAGGGGTGATTGTGAGTTTTGACTTTGCATTTTCTGAGATGGGGCATGCTTGTCCCAAACTGAAGAGAATTTGGAGTGAAACACGGAGAGGGTAGCATCAATATCAGTGGCAGAGGGTATGGCTCTCTAATCTGCAGCAGCAAGGTCACTCAAGAGAGCAGTGTTGTTGAGCAACTTTAGAGACCTGGTCCAGATGTATTTAAGAGATGACACAGAATGTCATACAGTGGTCACTGTCTGGCAAGATACCTGTTGTTACAATTCGGTGGGGGTGGGAAGAGAAAACGCAGTCCAGGAGGGAATGGTTGTGAGAGTGGGGGTTAAGCCGAGTGGGCTCAGTGATAAGCTGTGTGAGATTAAGGGACTCAGCCTTGTAGGAGGAGGATATTGAACTTGGGGTAATTATCAAGTCCATCCATTTCCAAAGAGACAGGCTATTAAACTGTCCTAAGCAAAGTGTTCTTGGCTGTGACTAAAGGGGTGGGTCATTTGGCCTTTAGTAAAGGTAACTGTACTGTGTGAGCAGTGGCTGTGGTGGGATTCTGGCCCAAAGATACCAGGCGTGAGAGTGAAGCTGGATGGTGGCAGCATATCAAGGTGACCATTAAGACATTTGAAGGGTTGTAAGAACTGGTAGCAGAGTACAAACTAAGTTCTGGGAGAGAACCTGTCTGTGGCAATTGCTAATTAATATAATGGAAACGATAAAAAACAGTATTTGATAACTTCCTCATTCCAGTGTTTATACTTTCTATTGTTTTGTGGTCACTTTTTCTTTGTGCTAACAATAAAGCAGGAAGACATAAGGCTTGATTTTCAGAGCCCAGAGAATGCCGCAATCCACTGGTGTGCTGATCATTTGGTGCACGGGGCATGTGGCATTCTCCCAACCGACAAAGGGGATTTTCAATCCCGTGCACCAAGTGCCACAAGTTAGACCAGCATTGCCCTGTTCTAACTTTCAACTTTTGGGGGACCCTTTTACAGGGCTTGTGCCAAATAGTTGATGCAAACTGCCATAAACTGAAGAAACTGTCACAACTGCGCCTGACAATAGAAAACCGTGTGCAGTTGTGGCAAAAGAGTTTGGCACAGCTGCAACAAACAAGCATTTGTCAATGCCGAATGTTTGCTTGCTGGCATTGGCAGTGGTAATGTAGAAGTTACAGAGCTGTGTAATAGGAATGGCAGTGAAGTACTGAACTGAAGGCAACCCCACCACCACCCTGCAGAGAGTGACAGGCATTGGGGTGTGCATTTGAGTCATCAGGCATAACGGCCTCGCCATTTCACCACACCCCACCCTGCAGACACTGACAAGTGTCACAGTGTTCCTTGGGGTGTTTGGCCCTTATGCGCACCCCATTTCATTAGGAAATGCGGTGAGATGGGTGCGATATAGGAGAATGGGGTGAACTTTGGGGCTGAAGAGTCCAAGGCATACCTCGATGCCTCTCACTGGCTGCAGGGTGTGGAATGGTATGAGCATTACAGGCAAGAATCCCAAGTCACACCCCTGATGCCTGTCATTCTCTACAGGGTTGGGCGTTATGGTTGGAAACCTTAATACCTCAGGCATTCATTGGTATTTTCACTCCAAATTTTCAACGTGTTTTTTTTTTGTGACCCCACCTCATGAACAGGGGAATATCAGTTTGTTAGCCGAAAGCTGCTTATGCACAGCGAGTATGGCATTTAGCACCACAGGTGCAAAAACATTCCGAACAGGATGTAAAAAATGACAGCTGTACTGTTCATGGGGAGGTGTAAAAATGGCAATGTTGCAAATCTGCAGTACAAATATTTAAAAAAATGGTGAAGTCATGAGCGTACATAGAAACTGTGCAACGCACACCTGTAATATAATTAGGTTGGGGATATTTTACAGCAGATTGTCAACTCAAGCATTTTGGTGCCTCCGATCATGAACAGTGTCACTGTGATTTTCTTTATCTGTGCCGAACAATGATTTCCCACAGCGACCATGCATCTCAGCGCTGAAAGTGTGAAAACACACTTCAGCCATGTTGTGAAAAATGACAGCTGTACTGTTCATAAGGAAGTGTGAAAAAATGCCACTGGTGAAAATCTGGACTGAAAATATTACAAAGTCACGAACTTACGAGGGTGCGTGGAAACTGCGCATTGCTAACTCGTAACACAGTCATTTTATGGACTTTTGTCACCAAATTTTCAACATAGCCATTTTAAGACCTCTGCTCATGAACAGTGTAACTGTGATTTTCTTAATCTGTCCTAAACATTGCTTTCGCACCAACAGCACCATTGTGCACTACATGTGCGAAAACACATTTTGGGCGACATATGAAAAATAGCAGCTGTACTGTTCATAAGGAAGTGTAATAAAATGGCAATGTTGAAAATCTGAAGGAAAATATTAAATTTGCAAACTTACGAGCATGCATAGGAACTGCATAGCATGCGCTCGTAAAACAGTAATTTTAGGAATTTTTCACCAAATTTTCAACATAGCCATTTAATACCTCTGCTCATGAACAGTGTCACTGTGATTTTCTTAATGTGTCCCATACATTGATTTTGCACATACTACGCCATTGTGCACTACATGGGTGGGAACACATTTTGGAGCAGATGTGAAAATGACAGCTATACTGCTCATAAGGAGGTGTGGTAAAATGGCAATGTTGAAAATCTGGAGTGAAAATATTGAAAATTGCAACTTACGAAAAGCGAGGAACTGCGTAATGCACCCTAAAAACAGTCATTTTAGGAATTTTTTCACCAAATTTTCAACATAGCCATTTTAAGACCTTTGCTCATGAACAGTGTCACTGTGACTTTCTTAATTTGTCCGTACATTGATTTTGCACCGACTGGCCATTTATGCGCTACATGGGCGGAAACATGTTTTGGGTGAGATGTGAAAATGACAGCTATACTACTCATAAGAAGGTGTGGTAAAATGGCAATGTTGGAAATCTGGAGTGAAAATATTGAAAATTCGTGAACTTACGAGCGTGCATAGGAGCTGCAACGCACGCTCGTAAAACAGTAATTTTTAGGAATTTTTTCACCAAATTTTCAACATAGCCATTTTAACACCTGAGCTCATGAACAGTGTCACTGTGATTTTCTTAATTTGTCCCGTACATTGATCTCGCACACCGACTGCGCCATTGTGTGCTACATGGGCAGAAACACGTTTTGGGTGACATGTGAAAAATGACAGCTGTACTGCTCATAAGAAGGTGTGATAAAATGGCAATGTTGGAAATCTGGAGTGAAAATATTGAAAATTCGCGACCTTACGAGTGTGCGTAGGAACTGTGCAATGCACCCTCGTAAAACAGTCATTTTTAGGAATTTTTTCACCAAATTTTCAACATAGCCATTTTAAGACCTCTGCTCATGAACAGTGTCACTGTGATTTTCTTAATTTGTCCTGTACATTGATTTCGCACACCGACTGCGCCATTCTGCACTACATGGGTGGAAACACATTTTGGGTGAGATGTGAAAAATGACAGCTGTACTACTCATAAGAAGGTGTGGTAAAATGGCAATGTTGAAAATCTGGAGTGAAAATATTGAAATTTCGCGAACTTACGAGCCTGCGTAGGAACTAGCGCAACGCACGCTCGTAAAACAGTCATTTTTTGGAATTTTGGCACCAAATTTTCAACATGGGGTTTTTGGGATCCCTTCTCATGAATGATGTCACTGTCATGGTGGTATTCAGGCCTGAAGGGTGATTTACGCAGTCACTGCACAGTCACTGCGTGAAATCACCGCCGGGCCTGAATAATGCCATGACAGTGACATAATCATGAGAAGGGACCAAAACTCCATGTTGAAAATTGTGCAAAAATTCCCAAAAATGCCCGAGATATGCAATAAAGTTGAAACCCCTATGTAACCCATTATACGGCTTACGGCATTTCCTCAGTTCGCGGTTGGCTTTGAAGAGTGCAGGCGTGTTCCCGGTCCACCGAAGCGTCGCGCTGGAGTCGGAGGTAAGTATGGGGTGGGGGTGTGGGAGAGGCTGGAGTGCGCGGTGGGTGGAGTGCGGGTTGTGGGAGGGTTGGGGAGGCGGCGCTTGTGAGACGATTTTTTTTTACAGGTTGACAAAAAAAAAAAGAGCGTCGTGGGGCGTTTGCCACTCTGGGGTGGGGTCCCAGCGTGGCACAAGGACTTCAGAGGCGTTCAGCCCGACGAGGGAAGGCACCCCGTCGGCAAAATAAAACAAAAATAGCGGCACCGTTTGCCCACGCTGGGGTGAGCTCCCAGCGTGGCACAAGGACTGGGGGGCGTTCAGCCGACGGGGATTGGGCACCCTGTCGGCCAAAATAAAACAAAAAATCGCGGCATTCTTTGCCACGCTGGGGTGGGCTCCCCAGCGTGACACAAGAACTTGGGGGCTGTAGCTGACGGGGATTGGGCACCCGGCCGACTATTCAGTACGGGCGCGCGACGCCTGTTCAGCGCGGGGGGGAGCGCTGCGTGAGCAGCTGATATCTTATCGGTGCTCACTCAAGCGTAGCTCCCCCTTTCAACTGTATGCCACTGCATTTTGGAGCGTGTCATAGACAGCTCCAAAATGCATTGGCTTACAGGGGCCGCGCCTGCCAGCCCACTGACTGAATTGGAGGAGGAGGTGACACACCTCCGAAATCTCCGATGAAGGCACTATGTTTCTTGCACATGCGTGCAAGCAAACATAAAAATGGCTTTGACGCAGGGCTTGTTGCAAACCCCGTGCCAGCCTTTGAAAATCAAGCCCATGGTTTCCATCAGGGATTTGAGAACAATTGCCATTGTATGAGCACTGCATGTTTTGTATTGTCCATGTCATTCAAACCTAACTCAATTCTTGACATGCATTGTGTGTTCTATGTTACCAATACTATGTGAACCCAACCCAGCTCCTGACATGCACGTTATCTATTGTCCATGCTATGCAAACCCAGACTAACTCCTGACATGCACTGTATGTTTTATACTGTCCATGATATGCAAAGTCCACAAACTTTGCTCCACAAAACATTTTTGTAGAGTGGATTGCGCTCTATCCACAGAACGTAATTTGTGAAATTTGCCAATTCGTGGCGTGCCGGATCAAATGCAAAGTGTAGAATTTTGCAGGCAAAATTCCACACTTCACACACAAACTTGGCCCACAATGTGAAAAAAAAAAAAATTCCTGGTGTTTAGTGATTCTTCCCCCATCCCGCTGATCACCAGCCACAGCTGAACTAATTAAAATCACCCCCGGCCCACACAAACCCCTGGTCGCTGGCCAGTCTGCCACAATGTAAATATACATATATTTGTTTTTAAATTTAATCTCTGGTGTCTAGTAGCCCCCCTACTGACTGCGAGTCACAGTTAAAATAATTAAATCCCTCCTGGCCCCCCACAACCCCCACGGATTGCTGGCCATTTGGCCACAATGTAAAACAAATATATACATTTATTTAAATTAAATCTCTGGTGTCTAGTGGACCCCCCACCCTATAAGGGAGTGTTAACCCACACCACCCTGCTCCCCCCATCCAGATCCCATTCCTGAAGGGGCCACCGGCACAGCCCTCCACTCATCTCCATGATCAGCAGCCCAACTGAGCTCTTAGTGAATGAGCACGTGTTTGTACAAGCATGCACTCATTCATTGACAGCTCCTGGTCATTTTAGGCAGATTCTTTTAGGGGCAGAGAATGGTAGGGGCTGCTCCAGTTGCTGGTGGGGGGTGGGATGGGGGAACAGCATTGTGGACCCTGGGGATCCACAACACCATTCCGCCCCTCCTGCCCCCCTGAGCGTGACCGGATGACCCCCCTCCCATTCTGTACCACCATGAAAAACTGCATAAAATGTCTGCGAGCTGTCAATGAATGAGTGCGTGCTTGTACAATCACGTGCTCGGTCATTAAGAGCTTAGTCGGGCTGCTGGCTGTGGAGGTGAGTGGAGGGCTGTGCTGGTGGCCCGTGCGGGAATGGGATCAGGATTGGGGGGAGCGGGGTGGTGTGGTGGGGCACTTCCTGACAGGTGGGGGCCACTAGACACCAGAGATTTAATTAAAAAATGTATATATATTTTTACATTGTGGCAACTGGCCAGCGATCAGGGAGGGCGGGGGGATTTTAATTATTTCAAATGTGGCCTGCGATCAGTGGGGGACCACTAGACACCAGGAACTGAATTTAAAAACAAATATATTTGTATTTACATTATGGCCAACTGGTTGATGATCAGTGGGGTGTTTGGGGCCAGGTGATTTTAGTTATTTCAACTGTGGCCCGTGATCGGCGGGGGTGGAGGTGGAGGATCACTAGACACCAGGGATTTCTATTTAAAAAATGTATATATATTTTTACATTGTGGCTGACTGCCCAGCGATCGGGGGTGCACGAGGGGGATTTTAATTATTTCAACTGTGGCCCGTGATCAGTGGAGGGGGACCACTAGACACTAGGAACTGAATTTAAAAAACAAATATATATGTATTTACATTGTGGCTGACTGGTCAATGATCAGTGGGGGCGTTTGGGGGCCGGGGTGATTTTAATTATTTCAACTGTGGCCCGTGATTGGCGGAGGGTGGGAGGGTGGGGATCACTAGACACCAGGGATTTAATTTAAAAAAATAAATGTATTTTTTTTACATTGTGGCTGAGTGGGTCGACTGGCTGGCGATCAGCTGTGGGGGGGACCACTAGACACCAGGGATTTGGGAGATTCGACTAATGTAACTTCTTCTTGCTTTGTTTTTTTTTTAAAGTGCAATTTGCACTTTAAAAAAACCCAAAGCAAGACCAAGTTACAAATCGCATATTTTCAGTTGACAGCAGCAATTTTGTGAATTGATTGGTGTATGCAAATGTTGTGACTTCGCGGAAAATTCAAAAGTGTGGTAAAACTTTGCTGCATTTCTACTCAGCTCTTGACATTCAGTACATTGTATGTTTTATACTGTCCATGTTATGTAAACACCACTCAGATCCTGACATACACTGTATCTTTTA
Source organism: Neoceratodus forsteri (assembly GCA_016271365.2). Taxonomy (NCBI): domain Eukaryota; kingdom Metazoa; phylum Chordata; order Ceratodontiformes; family Ceratodontidae; genus Neoceratodus; species Neoceratodus forsteri. Next base: position 17,445,416 of record JADMNL010000039.1, on the reverse strand, counting down.
TACTGTGCATGCTATTCAAACCCAACCCAACTCCTAACATGCACTGTGTTTTATACTGTTCATGATATGCAAAGTCCACAAACATCGCTCCACAAAATATATTGTGGATTGTGCTTTATCCACAGAGCGCAATTTGTAAAATTTGCCAAATCGTGGTGCGCCGGATCAAATGCAAAGTGTAGAATTTTGCGGGCAAAATTCCACACTTCACACACAAACTGGCCCACAATGTGAAAAAAAAAAAATCCCTGATGTTTAGTGGTTCTCCCCCCATCCCGCTGATCACCAGCCACAGCTGAACTAATTAAAATCACCCCCGGCCCACACAAACCCCCGCCGATCGCTGGCCAGTCTGCCACAATGTAAATATACATATATTTGTTTTTTAAATTTAATCTCTGGTGTCTAGTGGCCCCCCCCTACTGACTGCGAGTCACAGTTAAAATAATTAAAATCCTCCTGGCCCCCACACCCCCCCCACGGATTGCTGGCCATTGGGCCACAATGTAAAACAAATATATACAGTTATTAAAATTAAATCTCTGGTGTCTAGTGGACCCCCCCACCCTATAAGGGAGTGTTAAACCACACCACCCTGCTCCCCCCATCCAGATCCCATTCCTGAAGGGGCCACCGGCACAGCCCTCCACTCATCTCCATGATCAGCAGCCCAACTGAACACTTAGTGAATGAGCACGTGTTTGTACAAGCATGCACTCATTCATTGACAGCTCCTGGTCATTTTAGGCAGATTCTTTTAGGGGCAGAGAATGGTGAGGGGCTGCTCCAGTTGCTGGTGGGGTGGGATGGGAACAGCATTGTGGACCCTGGGATCCACAACACCATTCCTCCTCCTGCCCCTGAGCGTGACCGATGACCCTCCCATTCTGTACCACCATGAAAACTGCATAAATGTCTGCGAGCTGTCAATGAATGAGTGCGTGCTTGTACAATCACGTGCTCGGGTCATTAAGAGCTCAGTCGGGCTGCTGGCTGTGGAGGTGAGTGGAGGGCTGCTGGTGGTCTGCATGGAATGGGATCAGGATTGGGGAGCGGGTGGTGTGGGGCACTTCCTGACAGGGTGGGGGGCCACTAGACACCAGAGATTTAATTAAAAAAATGTATATATATTTTCACATTGTGGCAACTGGCCAGCGATCAGGGAGGGCGTGGGGGATTTTAATTATTTCAAATGTGGCTCATGATCAGTGGGGGACCACTAGACACCAGGAACTGAATTTAAAAACAAATATATTTGTATTTACATTGTGGCCAACTGGTTGATGATCAGTGGGGTGTTTGGGGCCAGGGTGATTTTAGTTATTTCAACTGTGGCCCGTGATCGTGGGGGTGGGAGGGTGGAGGATCACTAGACACCAGGATTTCATTTAAAAAAATAAGTATTTTTTTACATTGTGGCTGAGTGGTCGAACTGGCTGGCGATCAGCCGGGGGCACACTAGACACCAGGGATTTGGGGAATTCGACTAGTGTAACTTCTTGCTTTGTTTTTTTAAGTGCAATTTGCACTGTAAAATAAAACCAAAGCAAGATGAAGTTACAAATCGCGTATTTTCAGTTGACAGCCGCAGTTTCATGAATTGATTGGTGAATGCGAATTTTGTAACTTCGCTGAAAATTCAAAAGTGTGGTAGAACTTTGCTGCATCTCTACTCAGCTCCTGACATTCAGTACACTGTACGTTTTATACTGTCCATGTTATGTAAACACCACTCAGATCCTGCCATAAACTGTATCTTTTATACTGTGCATGCTATTCAAACCCAACCCAACTCCTAACATGTGCTGCATGCTTTATATTGTTACCATGCTATATGAAACCAACCCAACAATTCACATGCACTGCATGTATTATATTCTCCATAGTGTGTAATCTCAACCCAACTCCTGACATGCACTGCATGTGTTATATTCTCCACACTGTGTAATCTCAACCCAACTCCTGATATGCACTGTTTGTTTTATAGTCCATGGTATGCAAACCCAACCCAACTCCTGACATGCGCTGTATGTTTTATATTGTCCATGATATTAAAACCTCATCCAGCTACTGACATGCACTATGGGCCCTATTCACGACGGGTGCAGATGTGATACATGTTGTGTAAGCCCAGTGCATAGCCCATCCACACCCGTCCATGCACACTGCACCCCATCCATGGTATTCACCATGCAAGGCCACCCCGCCTATGTGCTCGATCCCAGGCCGATCCCCATCTGAGTACGCAGCTCCGCACTGGGGAGATGGGGGGGGCAGGGACTGCGGCAGCACTCCATGCGATGCAGAAAACTGCAGAGTGCTGCTTGAGGTGATTGGCTGCTACATGAACTGAAGGCAGCTGTAAACCTGAGCAGCAGGTTATGCACCCCCCTGGGGATGGAGCCACCGGCCACAGCAGACACGCGAGGGGCATTGCCCCCCCAATAGGGATGCCCTTGCCTTTGGGGCACACTGGGTGGGTTGGAGGCAGTCGGCCAGCAACATCGCTCCCAACATCATGCCTGGCACACTACACACTGGGCCACCATGGCGCCTTGTGGGCACAAAGGATCCACTTCAGGACCCGGTCTGGGCAGCCGATTGGCTGCACAGCCGGGTCTGAAGCCCCACACCGGACCACCACCATGAACCTGTGCACTGGGGGGGTGGGGCTGCTAAAGGGAGCCGGGTGGGGACTGGTGTTGGTGAATATGGTCCCAGCGTGGATCCCTTATGGGTGCGGAGCTGCGCGGTGGGGATACGTGCCATTTGCATGTACCCTGTCCCTCTTTTGTGAATAGGGCCCTATATGTTTTATGTTGCCCACCCAATGCAAACCCAACATGACTCCTGACATGCACTGTGTGTTTTATAGTGCCCATGCTGTGAAAATCCAACCCAACGCCTCAAAAGCACTGTTTAATTTTGCCCATGGTATGCAAACCCAACCTAATTCCTGACATGCAGTGTATATTTTATATTCTCCATGTTTTGCAAGCTCAATCCAGTTCCAGACTTGCACAGCATGTTTTATATTGTCCATGCTTTGTAAACCACCCCCAATTCCTGACAATTTTATTTCTTTATGAAAAAATTGGTAACCGGGAAAGGCACACTGAGCCAAGGCTCATTTCCAGGTATGAACTGGGGGAGGGGAGAAGGGATACAATCAAAACAAATACAGGTGTGTTGATGCATACTATACAAAGAAGGCACACACAAATATAAGGCAACATGACAGCAATGCAAGATAACAGGGGCGGATGTCTGGAACATCACATGCTCTACACCCTGAGATATAATCTAACAACTAGTTGTAACATATCAGTGCAGTGGAATTAGGAGACATTAAAACTGACTGGGGGGGGAGGGGGAGGGGGCCTGAACTGAGGAAGGCAGATGAAGCACTGTATGTTTTATATTGCCCATGCTGTGCAAACCCATCCCAATTCCAAACATGCCCTCTATATTTTATATTGGTCATTCTATACAAACCATATTGAACCCCTGCCATTCACTATATGTTTTACATTGCCCATGCTGTGCAAATCCAGTCCAAATAATGACATTTACTGTACGTTTTATATTACCCATGCTATGTGATCCCCACCCAACTTCTGACATGTCCTGCATGTTTTATGTTGTCCATTCTGTGCAAATCCAACCCAACTCCTGGCATTTACTGTACGTTTCATATTACACATGCAATGTGTTCCCCACCCTAATGCAGACCTTTGTATCATCTGTGAACAGCACACCCGTCCCTCCAGATGCTCCGCTAGGTCACTAACATAGTTGTTAAAAAAAGTATTGGTCCTAGCACTGACCCCCGTGGCACCCCACTGGTCACCGCCTGTTCCCTGGAATGTGTCCCATTTACCACCACCTTCTGACTCCTTCCCTTCAACCAGTTTTCCACCCACCTGGTGATCCTGAGGTCCACCCATAGTTTGTCCAGCTTATGCACCATTCCACCATGCAGAACAGTGTAGAAGACCTTATTGAAATCCAGATAGGCCACATCCACCGCTCCTCCCTGGTCCACTGTCTGTGTCACCCCATCGAAAAACTCTATCAGGTTAGTCTGACAGGACCTTCCCTTGGTGAAGCCATGCTGCCTGTCATCCTGCATACTATTCATCTCCAAGTATTCTATCAACCTGATCTTAAGTAGTGTTTCCATTACCTTCCCCACCACCGAGGTAAGACTAATGGGATGGTAGTTTTTGACCTAGTCCTTCTGCCCCCCCCATGTAGTGCTACCACCTCTGTGCTCTTCCAGTCTGTTGGCACCACCCCTGTGACCAAAGACAAGTTAAACAGCCTCTCCAGATGCGGCGCCAGTTCATCCTTCACCTCCTTGAGAACCCTTGGGTGTATTCCGTCAGGCCCCATTGCCTTGTCCACCCCAAGTCTACCCAGCTCTTTCCTTACTCCTTAAGATGTGAATTCTGTCACACCCACTTGACTGTGGCTGTCACCCTCCCCAGCCCATCCTGGTCCCCTGCCCTCTCTTTCCTCTGAGAAGATTGAGGTGAAATAGCTATTTAATGCCTCTGCTTTTTCGAAATCCCCTTCCAGTAATGTTCCACTTTCCCCCCTTATCCTTCCAATCTCATGTTACGCCCTCCTCCTTTCTCCAATGTACCTAAAGAAGGTTTTGTCCCCCCTCCTTGCCTGCTTCACTATCCTCTCCTCAGTGACCTCCTTTGCCCACCTTATCTTTTGCCCTACCTCCTTTCTTTTTTCCCTGTAGGTTTCCCTGTCCTCATCCTTTTGTGTCCTCCTGTACCTCTTGAATGCTCTAGTCTTCTCCTTGACCCCTAACGCCATCTCTCTAGTGAACCATAGAGGCCTTTTCTGTCTTCTATTCTTTCTTACCCTTCTTATACATGAGTCCATGGCTTTAAATACCCCTCTCTTGATGGCTCCCCATAATTTCTCCACCCCTTCACATCCCCTATCCTCAACATTTCTTCCCTACTATCTTCCTTATTCCATGAAAGTCAGCCTTCCTGAAGTCCATTACCTTGGTTCTCATCCTAACCCTCACCCTGCCCACTCTCACCCTGAATCTGACAGCCCTGTGGTCACTGGTGTCAAGCTCTTCCCTCACCTCCACCTCCATCTCCTCAACCTTGCCCCAATTTGTGAGGACCACATCCAACAGGTTTACACCCTTAGTGGGCTCACTGACCCTTTGCTGCAGGAATATGCCCTGAAGAGCCTCTAAGATTCCCCTGCTCCTTGCAGAGATTTCTGTCTGGGCCTCTCAGTTGATGTCTGGAAGGTTTAAGTCCCCAACTAGCACAATTTCCCCTTTCCATGCCATCCTCGCTACGGATTCCATAAAGTGTCTATCCCCTTCCTCCCCCTGCATAGGAGGCCAATAGACTACCCCAATGCACAGGTTTTCCCTCTGTCCTCTGTCTAGGATGACCTACATTATCTCTGCTTCCCCCTCCTCATCCTGCCCTTCCATGGTCCCAATCCCTTCTCTGACACATAATGCCACCCCTTCCCTCTTCCCCTCCCAATCCTTCCTAAACAAACGATACCCTGGGATCACTGTCTCCCAGGCGTGGTGCTCGTTCCACCAAGTCTCATTTACTGCTACAATGTCTAGGTTCTCTTCCATCATGGTGACCTCCAGTTCTCCCATTTTGTTCCCCAGGCTCCTGGCATTTGCAACCAAAGCCCTCCAACATGTAGCCCCATCCTGTCCTTCCCTGCTGCTAAGTGTTCCCTTGATGAGTGTTGTGACTTGGGGGGGGAGGCTGATAGCCTCTCTGCTCTGCCTCACATAAGGCTGGCCATGTCCTTAGCCAACCCCCCCATTTAGTTTAAATTGAACTTTCTTGCCATGAAGTCTCCCATTTTACTCTTTAGTGCAGCTGCCCCTGAAGAGTTCAGGTGCAGCCTGTCTTGGGCATATAGCCCCTCCTCCTCCTTCTCCCATGTAGAGCCCCAGTTACCTATCCAGCCAAACCCCATCCGACTGCACCAACCTTGTAGCCAATTGTTGAATGCCCTTATCTTCTCCTTTCTGGGTGTGCTCAATCTTGGTACTGGCAACACCTCAGAGAAAAAATGGAAGGAAAAACAGTGTTGCTCCTACAGAACCTAGCGAGTTCTTCAAACCTTGCCTGTACCTCCACCAGACTGTTTCCCTCCAAGTCATCTGTGCCCAGGTGAATCACCAGATGTGTCCTTTCATCCTGCTGCTTACCCCAGGAAGGAATATGATGCCTCACCTCCACTGCCATGATCCCTGGCATGCACTGTATCCATACTGCATTGTTTTTTGCTCCCTTTCTTCCCCATTTTAGCCCCTTAATTATTGAGTCCCCCAAGAGTGCCACTCTACTGCCCCCTGCTTCCTGGGTGTCCTTTTGGCCTCTAGCTTTGTGTTGCGGAGTTTGGCTCCCTTTGGACTCCTCCTCATGTTCCATCCTGACTTGGTTTCTGCCCCTGCTCATCTTATGTTCCCAATCACCTAACCTATCCTGATTTTTACTCATCACACCCAGCATCTGTCCCTCTTCAGCCTCTCACTTTAGCCTTTCCTCAGACTCCCCCCCTCCTGTACCTCTTCATCCCTTGTACTTCCACCTGGCTTACTTCATCCCTGAAAACCCCTCCTGCATCACTGGTTGAGCATAAGCCAACCTCACCTGACCCCCCCTCTATCTGCTCCTGGCCTTCCCCCCGTCTGCATCACTGTGCGAGATTGTGCCAACTGTGCTTGATCCCCTTCCAACTGGTCCTGTCCTACCCATCTTTGCAGAAGGTTTTGAGCATGGTACCCCACTTGGGGAAGACCTCCTCCTCACCACCTGCCATGTCTGCATACTTCCCCTCTCCTACACCCTGCCTGGTGCATACCTCAGCCTCCTACTGTAGCTCCTGCCCTGCAGGGTTTCCTTCCGTTCATTTTCAGCCTCCCAGGAGCTCAACTCCAGATCTTCCAGTGCTTCCTTCCTGCCCCTTTTCTTATGCCACAGTTCCCCTAGTGCCACCATCTGGTGTGTCCCTAATGTGCCCGTCCCCTCCTCCACCCCTTCCCCTGCATGCAATGTACCTGCCTCCTCCTCCCCCCTTCCAGTGCATCTGAGATCCCCCCGTCCCCCAGCTGCTCTGTCCTCCCTTCTCTGATGGCCCCTGCCGGACCCCTTCCTCCAAAATGTCCTCGACTAGGATACCTAGGGGGGAAAAACTATTTGTTACTTCCACCCTCTGGCCCATTTCACCTATGCCTATGTCATCCTTCATTCTGGGCATCTGTCTGCCTTTTCTTGAGCCTGTTGTCTTCCATTCCTCCTGATCCCCGGCTGACCCCTTTCCTCTAGCTACAGGTGTCATTTTTGTGCCTCTAGACCTCCTGCTGCCAGTTCCCACTGACCTCTCTCCTCCTCCTGTCTCGGGCGTCCCTGTCCCAACTCTGGACTTGCTGCTGTCTGTTACCACCTCTGGTCTATCCCCCTTCCATCCTCTCCCTCCCAAACCCTTGACTTCCGGAACAGTGTATCTGATCCTCCAGTGAATCCACTCGGCCCTTCCCACTTCTTCCGTGGCTTATACCGTTCCTGTCTCTCTACTCCATTTTCCCAGCTCCCTCCTCATTTAACCCCCACCTTAGCCTCTCCACTTCCTCCCTCAGCTGAGTGAGCTGCTTACACATCATACAACCCCACATCCTCCAAGCCCAATTTAGGATCATAGCTGTTCCACAGCCACTGCACCCCACCACTCTGTCAAAGATCCCCCTCCTTTGATTGCCCTTCCCTCTGTGCTGCCCTCCCATTTCTTCTGTGATACTCAGATACAGTCCTAAAATCACACCTTATGTATTTTTTGGGCTCCTGACCCTCACCCCCCTCCTCAGCCCCATCCCACAGTCGATTTTTCAGAAATAATAAAGCATGTGCAAACCTTAGGCATCAAGAATTATTAACCATAGTCACCCAGTTCAAGTCCAATACACCAATTCAAGTCCAAGTCCCCAGCACCTCCAGCAACAGCAGTCCAAGTGTATATTTCATATTGCCCATGTTATGCAACCCAAACCAACTCCTTACATGCAGTTCATCTTTTATATTACCCATGCTATGCACCCCTAGCTCAGCTCCTGACATGCAATATATATTTTATATTGCACATGTTGTGTAACCCAAACCCAACTTCTTACATGCAGTTCATATTTTATATTGCCCATGATATGCAACCCTAGCCCACCTCCTGACATGCAGTGTATTATTTTATGTTAGCCATGCTTTGGAAACTCAACATAACTCCTGATATGTACTACCACTATTTAGATGAAATTATTCATGCTGTTCAGCATAAGGGTCTCTGGATTCTGCCAATTTTAGGACAGCAGGGTATCACAGAACCAGACTGTAATGCAAGTCTGTGAGGGCAGATGATTCAATCAAATGATTACACAGATAGGGATTCCCTCAGTCCTTCAAAGCACATATAGTCCTTTTCCAGACCAGCCTTATTTTTAGTACAGTGGCTGCATCAGGGTTCCACGTCAAGATGGCGAATATGGCAATGATGAGGTGCAAAATGGCACTACATTACAACGAGTGACGTATTGTCGATTTTTCTGTTTGTGGGGAGCATTGCCCCCCCATGCCTCCCGTTGTGGGAAGATGTTCCCCCCACAGCCCCTCTTACTTAATATAACAACTCCAGGGGGAGCAGACCTTGAGGAGGGGGGGAACCGTCAGTCACTGATATGGCACTTGCTGTAGTTTGTGTGCCATTTTGACTCCTCGCTGTTCTGTATGCACTATCTTGATGGGCTACTCCACATCAGTTGTTTGATCAAGGGAGAAACCAGAGGAACTCCTTTTCTTTTCTTGGAAGGCTATTGCCTGTAGTTCAAGGGGGCAGTGCAACTGGCCACATCTCCCTTTTTGCCTGTTTAAGGACAGCTCTTCTCACTCCACACACAAGCATTTTTCCTTGCAGCCAGAGGCTCTGTCAGTCTGCTTTCTCTCCTGGGGTCTACTAGGGCTTGCCCCCCAGTGCATGCTTGGACTCTGCTTGTTGTGTGCTAGACTCCTATTTGTCTGCTTTGTGTTTGTATTACTCCGTGCTTCTGTGCATGCTGGTTTCCTTCCTGCTCCTGTCTGTGTGTTTGTTTCTTTTTGGACTTTCTAGTTTTCTAGTGCCCTGTCTATACATTGCTACTTGTGCTTCAGGGCATACTCTTTGTTTCCTTGCCTCATGCTACCTTGTGCCTGTAGCCCCAGGCTCCATTTCTCACCTACTATTGCAGCCCTCTGTTCATTGCATTATTCTCTGTATGTTTTAGCTCACCCTGCTTTCTGCCTAACAAGCCTCAGTCCCTGCTATTGTCATTGTCTGTTTCAGCTCACACTGCAATCTGCTGCTGTGTTCTCCTTAATTGATTACACCTGTTCATGGCTTTGCTGCCTAGCTAACAGCTTCTCCCTGTTTTACTTCTTCACTGTAACCTAAGAAACCTAGTCCATGGAACTCTATCCTGTTTCCTGAAATTATACCAAGCAAATATTGCTGCTGTTTTCAGTGTATTACCTCTCCCTACAGTTTCTCTGTTCATTCAGATTGCTACCCCTACAATCTGTAGTTAATTGCTGCTGGATGCTGCTCAATTGCTTTTGCAGCCCTATTGCATTACTCCTCACTTCTATGTTTGTATTATTTAGGTTCATTTATTGCTACTCCCACCTTTACCAAACCTTACTTATACCAAACCCTCAGCAGTTTGTTTCTGATGATAGCCTAATCCTGCTTTCATGGCTGGCATGTATTTAAATTATTTCATTAGCAGCTTGGTGTTGTGGTGTCATGTTTGTGGCTTCTTTGTTTTTCCTACAGCGGGGGACTGAGGAGTCACATCGGGCATCGTGGCTCCAGGCAGTGGGAGCAGCTTTTAACTTCTTGTATGCTTTATTGGTCACTGGCTTGTCCTGGCCTTTTATTGCTGCTCCATAGGGCCTTTATGGCATCCTGCAACCAGCTATTCCAGGCAACTCTCTACCATCGGGCAGCTGGATCCTCCCAGCCTTCTACCATCCTTTCCCTTCTATTCTGCACCTGATTTACACAGTCATCCCAGCCTTCCTGTCCCTTGCAGTCCTTGCAGCCTTCCTGTCCATGCACTACCAGTATTGCTCATATACCAGTCTTCATGGCACTAATGTAATCAGCTTGAAGTCCGTTCATGCCAGGACCTCTCCCCTTTCAATACTGGCATCCCCTTCTCAGTCTGAGAGCATATCACATTTACTTGCTTTGAACTGCACCTCCTACCATACTGGCTTTGCAGTCTCCTCCTATCTAATAGGCTTCACAGCCTCCTCCTCTCCAACCATCGGCCCCAGGTTTCACCCAGCCTTGCCGTTCTCTTACTCATAATGTACTATCCAATTCACTCATAATTTGGCTTTCTACTGGACTTGGTCGGCATGCATTCCTGTGGTTGACGACTGCTATTTACCTTATCTAGACTCATGAGAGGGTCCATATTGCTCAGCCTGAACTACATACAGGTCTCATCCAATCAAGACCCACGAGAGGGTCCATAGTGCTCATTCTGACCTATGTACAGGTCTCCCCATGTCTCTATCTTCAGTTACGACCCATGCACAGGTCCAATACTCCTTACCGTGTGCAGGTCTCATGCTCATTACAACTCACTTTTCCACATTTTGGAGACATGCTGACCATATCCATTACTCCAGACCTCAGGGCCCTGTGGCTGACGGTCTCTCTCTCTTCACCCCAAAGTCCGCATCTTGAGCATGCGAAGCTTGGTGTGGGGTCCTTCTCACCTGGCCCATAGTTGGGAAGGTCCTCACTCCGGGTGGACCTTCAGTCATTAACCGTACTGATGGCACCTCTTGATGTAGCATTTAAGACTTCAGTGGTGAAGGGGTGAGACTCTCACGGGAAGGGCCCCTTTAGCTACCTGAATGGGTTCAGTGGCACCCTTTCATGCTATTCTCCCTAAGACCACCTCTGGTTCACCTTGTTTGTTCCTAGATTGATAGGCTAGCTAAGCACCATGGCGGTTGTTACTTTCCTCCTCCCGCCTTGGTTGACCCCTCCTGCACAGTGCACTTGCAACCCTCCACGGCATTCCCATTAGAGGGATAGAGTGAGGGTGTTCCCTGAAATTGCAGTTCCCTTGGACTGGTCTACTAAATTGCAGCAGAAGAGCTGTCACTAACCAAAACTGTCCCAAAGCCAGGAGGGAAGATGACCTAGGCCTTTGATCTCCAGAGGTTTCCTCCTCAAAGGGTTTTTTTCCTCTCCTCCATGTCAATTGGTCATAATACTAGATTGGCATCCTTGTAGTCTCTAGGTCACTTAGGTAGGTTTCCCACTTAGGTAGGTTTCTGCTGTTGGATAGAGTTGGGTGGATGTCCTGTAATCATCCTGTCTCCCCCTTTGAATGTTCTCTCTCTCTCGGCTTAGGAAGCCAAGCCTCCATGCCTTATAGTCAGACCTCTGAGTGGGTCATGATTCACCTGTCATTTCCTGTCTGCTTTACTCAAACAATATGACCAACTGACTTATGCTACCAGCTGAACCCCATTAACAACTGACCTATGTACAAGTCATCATTGACCTATGCTACCAACTGAATCTATGCTACCACTCAACCTACGTACAGGTCTTCATTAACCCATGCTACTAACTGAACCTATGCTACCACATGAGCTACATACAGGTCTTCACTGATCCATGCTACCAACTGAACCCATACTACCAACCAACCTACGTACAGGTCCTCGACCCCAATATGTGTTCACTACCTTGTATGCTTTGCTTGACACTTTTTTGGGCTTCTTCCTAAGGTACCTTTAGCCAAGGGGATCATTCCTGTGGCATCTGAAGGGGTGGAGCCCTTCCCTAGGGTTCCTTGCCTTCATACCTTTGAAGGGTGGTATATCCCATGGATAGAGAGGTGAACAGCCAAAGTTTATCTACATTACATGAGCACAAAACCAGATGCACAGGCACATTATACATAGATACATAGACAGTGTCGGCAGATAAGGGCCTATGGCCCACCCAGTCTGCCCATTTGAGCTTGTAAGTTCAGTTTATGTTTCCAAGAAGTCTGTTGCTCCTTACCCCTGAATACCACATTGAATTGGAAGGCTATAGCCTGTAGTTCAAGGGGGTGGTGCAACTGGCCACACACCCCTTTTTGCCTATTTATGGGCTGCTCTCCTCACTCAACACACAAGCATTTTTCCTTGCACCTCCATCCACCCCTCGTCCTCTAGTGGCATGCCTCTCTCTCTCTCCTGTGGGCTTCTTCCTAAGGTACCTTTAGCCAAGGGAATCACTCCCTCTGCACCTCAAACCCTCCCCTAGGGTTCCTTGCCTTTGTACCCCTGAAGGATGGTATATTCCACGGATAGGTGAACATTCAAAGTATATCTATGTTACACAAGCATGAAACCAGTTACACAGGCACACTGAAGTAAAGTATTTGTGCTCTTCTGGCACCTTTTTTCAAAACCTATAGGAAATTTACCCATGATAAAAATGACCTCATCCTCTCATCCTCTGGACTGCCCCAGTTACAAATTACAGCTCTCCCTTACAATGGAGGCAGTCCCTCACTACGGATGACAGCTCCTCATTGCAAAGACGACAATCCCCTTAAAGATCACAGCTATCCCTTGCAGAGAGTACAATCCCTCCTTACTGATGACAGCTCTCCACTGCAAAGAGGACAATCCTCTGTAACAGATGAGAAATCCCCAATTTAGAGGCAACAACCCTCCTTACAGAAGACATCTGTTTCTTGTAGGAGGACAGTCTCTGTCCCCTTACAGATGACAGTTCCCTTTGCAAAGAGGACATTCACCCTGTTACAGATGAAAGCAACCCATTGCAGAGACAAAACAATCCCCATTACTGACAACTGCTCCCTTTTCAGGGAGGACAACTCTCTTACAGATGACATTTCACTTTTTCAGAGACAGTGCATCTTATAGATAACAGCTTCCCCTTATAGGGAGGACAGTCCCCCTTACATATGACACTTTCCTAACTTCAGGGAGAACAATCCCCCCGTAAAGATGACAGCTATCATAGAAACATAGAAAAAAAGATGGCAGAAGGAGACCAAGGGTCCATTTAGTCTGCCCATGTGTTCCTTGGCCCTTCTCAGATCCCAGGACTTAACTCCCCTTCTGTCTAATACCTCCTGCTGCTCCTGTTGCTTTTGAACATGCTTTAGTTTTGTTCCACCCCAGCTTGAATGATGTCATGAACTTTGTTTCCACTACCTCAGATGGCATTTTATTCCATGGCTGCACAACTCTTTCTGTAAAATAGTGTTTCCTAAGTTCCCACTTAAAGCTCCTCCCCTCAACTTTCATTCATGCCCTCTAGTGTTAGAGTCCGAGACCGTTGAACAGATCTGAGGATGGTGCCTTATTCATTTCTTTCAGGAACTTGTATGTTTCAGTCATATCTCCCCTCTCCCTCCTTGTCTCCAATGAGAACATATTTAATACTTCCAGACGCTCCTCATACGAATGCCTTTCAAGTCACTGGATCATTTTGGTCACACTTCTCTGAACAGCATCCAACCTATTTATATCTTTTTTCAAATGTGAACTCCAAAACTAGACACAATAATCCAGATGAGGCCTTACAAGGACCTGTAGAGCGGCAGTATCTGCCAGAGAAGAGAGAACTCCCTTACAGATGACAGTTTCACCTTGCAGAGAGGAAAGTCCCCCTTACAGATGACCATTCCCCCTTTCAGAGTGGCTATGTACCACCCATCTGGATGACAGTTTCTCTTTGCAGAGAGGAAAGTCCCCCCCTTATAGAGTTCAGCTCCCTATGCAGAAAGGAGAACTCCCCTCACAGATGACAGCTCCCCTCTGCAGAAAGTACAGCACCCCTTACAGATAACACCCCCCTTTCTATAGAGAGGATAGTACCCCCTCCTTCAGATTGTGATGTAATCACTGGGTTGAACCTGGACAGGAATGATACTGTACTCCTTCTCACTGGAATGACATCTCCCTCTTGCTGGTCAGGAATGGCAGCTCACTGTCTTGACAGGATTGTGGTAATATGGTGAGTATCAGTAAACATCAGCACTGTCATTGAACCCAAACGTGGCAGTCCAGTGTTGTGCTAGTTTCACTCTGAATGGGTGGTTGGGGGGAGTTGAATGGCTGTGAATGGTGATTTTGTTTTTACGCAACTCTACTGAACAGCATATTCTGCAAGTTCTTGCAGTATCACTGTTCTCATCTTTGTTAATAAAACTGAAATTATTTTGACTACTCTGCATATAACCCCTTCCACCCCAAATAACACAAGAGTAGGATTCTAAGAAGGCCCATGTCTCTTATTGGTTGATGAGCACTTAACGTAGTGCAAATGCTTCTGTTGTGGTGCACCTGCAAATACCTTTGCCGAGACAGGCTTCTTCCTCTGTGTTAGTGACTTCCTCTTGCTGCTGTTTTCTCAGAGCCTATGCTTCCTTTTCAGATCTGCCTCTTATCTCCTTCCTTCTTATCTACCTCAAACATCTGCTCTGATATGCAGTCTTAACTCAGCAGAGGAAGCAATTTCTTTTCACATCAGCCTTTTACTGAATTGGGCATGCACATCTTACTGCAATGACAGTCCTTGGCACAAAAAAAAGAGGTGTCTGTGTGTGTGTGTGAGAGAGTGTGTGTGTGTGTGTGTGTGTGTGTGTGTGTATGTATATGCATGTATGTCCATGTGTGTGTTTAAAGAAAGATGGACAAATTATTTAAGCAATAAGCCACGGGGTGTGTGTGTGTGTGTGTGTGTGTGTGTGTGAGGGCTATCAGGGGATTTACCATGGCTGGAGTGGTCTGCGCCTCGTGGGTAAATCTTTGACAGCCATGGTAAATCCCCCGATAACCCACATCCCCCAAGTGGGTTATTGCGATTATACTATGATTTCATGGTACTTTTTTTTTAGATACAATAAAAGTGTTTATTTTTAGGGTTTACATTTTAATTTTACTGTATTTGTAGCATGCTAAAAAAAAAAGGTCCCGCTTGAATGTGCAGCATGTTTTCACCCATTGTGTTGCTGTCATACAGCTTCCGGGTTACTGTTAACGTGCTGAAAATGGAATCAGGGGAATTTGTTGCAGTCACTGAAATTTGTTTACTTTTTTTTTCCTTTTACGGTCATTGATACAGCAAGAGCAGGTAGTTCAAAATGAGACAGGGACTGTACGGGAGAGAGAGGGACTGTACAGGGAATGGAGCGGAGCCGAATGGAGAAAAAAATTATTTCGAGGTGAGCCGGGCGGAAGTGGTTGTGCGGAAACAGAAAACCTGTTTATGGTTAGAGATTCAGGCTTACACAGTATTTTGTTTATATTTTTCTGATGTATGGAGGTGTTGTTTCATGATCCCTGCTTAGCGGGGAAACAAGATGGTGGTAGGAGTTCAGTGATTTCGGCATTGGACTGTTTTTTTTTTTAAACATGTGGCTGGCTGGCAACTTTTGCGGTGATTATTAGTAGATAATCAATGCAGGTAAGGTGCCAGCCTGCCTATCTGATTGGCCAGTGTCCGAGGTCCATGGTATAATAATTGATAACTCTGGGTGTTCCAGTGGTTCAAGCACTGAAGTGTGAACAAGGAGAGCATGGTCGAATCCCACTCGTATGACTAGCTTACTGTACTGTAAGACCTTTAGGAAGTTTCTTGACTGATTCTTCCCAGTTGTATAACTAGATACAAAGCAGGTTCCTAGTGGTATACATGAGTGTTCTCCCTTGGACTGCCCAGAGTAAATCAGTTGTATTTTAAAATGGGTAGGATAAACCAAAACAACCAAGACTTGCAATTGGTCAGAGACTATGAGTTATATCAAAACAACAGCACAGGTCAGAAACACTTAACTTTCTGAATCTCATTACTCATTTTTTAAAATAAAATTCAGAGGAACCATTTTATCAACACAATACATCTCTTCAGGGTGATTGTAACTGTGGGATAATAGCAGTTCTCGAGTGCGTAATTTACTTGGTGTTGCCTAATGTCACATTTCCTGAGGCATGCCACTATCCCACACACACACACACACACACACACACACACACACACGCACACACCCCCTGGCATGCCTTATTGCTTAAACACTGACTGGCCCAGTAGAGTGGCAACAGCACATTGTGCTGCCACCAGTGGAGACCTGGGTTCAACTACAAGGCCTGGAATCCCACACTGTAACTGGAAGGAGGTTAAGGTCATAGCAGATAGGAGACATTTGGCCCACAGAGAGGGTGCTGGCAACTTATCATTCATGTACTCCCTGGGAGCTGACAAAGGAATGGCACTGTCAGCTGTAAAGGCAGCCACTTGGCAACCCTCCAGACTGAAGGATGGGAGGAAGGGGAAAACCATGGCCGTTACAAGCAAATATAATGCGTTATAGGGAGCAATGGAAAAAAGTGGTGGTTGTAGAATAAAAAAGGTAAACCCTTTGATGTATGAGGGTAGTCTGCAGGGGGCTGGGTTTTTAGAAACGTACATATTGCACAGTATTTTCAAAGATAAAGTCTACAGTAACTAAAATCTGCTAACATTTGGTTGATGCCTTTGTAAGTTAATGGAAACTACTGTATCTACAGTATCTTTACAAGAAAGTGCTTCCAAATTTAGATGCTGTTTCTGAAAATGGGTATAACACCTATCTAGCTTTGCTCCTCTGGTCCACTCAGCAGAAACTGTTCTAGCTGTAGTCATGCCACTTCTTGTAAGGAGGTGCCTCTCTGATCCAGTACCCCAGGGAACCCATGATACTGCATCACAACCTGTCACTGCATCACCACCATTGTCCTCCTCCTCCTCCTCTGGGTGGGGGGGGGCATCATTCAGCTCCAAAGCATGTAACTGCCCTCCTCCATGGGGATGGGTTGGTGGCTGTCATTCAGCTTCTACCCATGTGGCTGCCCTCCTGGTGGGGACTGGCCATGCAGCTCAGGCAGGTGGCTGTCCTCCTGTCTTATGAAGCAACCTACCATTCATCTCCAAGTAGGTGACTATGAAGATCAAGTCCCAGTTTATGGAGGAAGGTGGCTGGTGTGTCTCCTGGGGTAGAGGGTGCTGGTCCTGGATGGATGTGGAGGTTGAGCAGAGCATCACCTAACCATTCAGTGTCATGCTTTTATTGTCTTTCTCTCACAAAATCACCATTCACCAGGATGCGGGGATGTCCTTGGTGCCTCACCTGTACTGTCATCTACAGTAAGGTTGCCCGGGCATCAGTGGTGCAGTGGGGTTACAGCCCTCCCATTCTATAGGAAGAGGAGAACATCCTCTGGGGTGCTCAGTCCTCCTCTTGTAGGCCTGCCACAACACCCTGGCTTTGCATTGCTAACCCCATCATCAGCATGGCAAGCAGTGCTCACCACAGATGTTCTTTTGGGTAGGTCCAAGGGCAGACAGTTTGATGGGATACCTCCTGAATAATTGGGGAGGTGTCTATATGAAATAAATGATGCAACCAACCACACTTCTTGTCTCCTTATTTGTTTTGTTTTTTTAATAACTCCAACATTTTGCCACATCAGGCTTCTTCTTGTGGATTGTTTTAAACTCTCTAAAGTAATAATGACTCTGTTTTGCTCAGTTTATAGATGGTAATTTAGAGCCTGGCTGCAAACACCTGCTGGTGCCTTCTGCCACTCATAAGTGGCCTCCTTATGAGTGGATAATGACACCAATGGGCATTTCCAGCAAGGTAACACTTTTACTCTTTTCTCTTGAGGGTTTTGGGCCCGATGCTGGAATTATTGTTACAGTGTGAATTTGATCATCTCTAATGGTTATGCTCAAACCAACTTTCTCAATGCAAAAAAAAAGACCATTTCCATGATTTCTGACACTAAACAGAGGCTGATTAGAAGCCAAGTTGCTTCAGTCATTAAGAACCTTGATGGTACCCTTCCCCTTGAAGAAGTCCCCACTTTAAGTACCTTGGTGTGGCTGGATTAAGACCATGAGCCTGTAAACGGTCCCTGGGACCAGTGCATTTACCCAGTTATCAAATACATAAATACATGAATTCTCTACCCACATCTACACTATGCAAAAAAAAAATCACAAGCTTGGCCCTGTGTATAGGCTCAGATTCTGCCCGTCTATTCTGGCCTACTGTGTGAGTGTACGCAGGATGATCCAGCAGGTAATATGTGGTGTGCAGTGTAAGGTTGAGCACATGCCAAATTGGATTCTGTGCAAGTGCCAGAAACTGGCACATTTGTCACTGGTGAAGCCAGTCTTAGTATTTTATAAATTAATAATCAACACAGTTGAACATCTTTATTACATATGGGCAATAAAGCAAGAGATAGAGTTGTTGCTTACCATACTGGCAAACATTGGATCAAATATTTTTAATTTACAAAACAAAAAGGGAACCAGTACTTCCTAAATTACACAGATAATATCACTGATCAACAGAAATCTAAAGCTTTTTAGCACAAGGGCCCTGCGTGAAGATTGTTATGACTGATTCTGTTGACAACATGTGCAAGCCATGCTTCTCTACCACCGAAGAGTGTTATCAGTACAGTATGAGGTACTGGCTTAGAAATGTACCTTGTGCTTCAGATAGGAGGATATGGACTCGGGGAGGGGGTGTTTGTTAGGCTTGTCAACCCCAAAGAACATCCCACCACTGATTCACCAAGACTCAGGTTACCCAACCCCTAATGTTTTTTCTTTCCCTCCTTTATGCGTTTTGCATTCTTCAACCCTATTGCCTGCATTAATATAACTTTTAGCAATGAATATGTATTTTACAGGGGCATAGAAGCACCCCTATAGCTAGGGTTGAACAAGAGGTTTTATGTTAACCCCCCAATTTTATACCTTAATACTGTAGTTTTAGCAGCATTTGATTAAATTAGCTGAAATTTTCCATGTGTTGTCTAGAAAGCAAGGTTTAAATTTACACAAAGTTTGTGATGGTGCCTTACGCGGTTTCTGAGATCTGCATATGTCATTTTCCTGTAGACATCCTGTAGACATCTCAGGCCAGATTCTCAAAAGGTTACGTCTGTTGTAACTTGACTTGTGCCCCCCAAAAATGGTGCAAGTAGCAAGTTTCACCAGCAGTTGCGACATTTGGTATTCTGCAAAGCAGACTGCAACATGCTGCAGGCTGTTTGCATTAAAGTGGACTTACACCACCAGTTATGTCCTAAACCCACTGCGACATGGTGCTAGGGGGTTTACTGCAGCTGTTGTGCCCTTTTCTGGAAGGGCAGCAACAAAGTCCCTATACTTGCTATTCTAGAACAACCCCCGGAAGACATCTGTCAAAGTACAGTTATACCAGCATTTAGCTGGTGTAAGTGTACTTATGCCCTTCGGGGGTTGTGTGTATGCGCCACTGGCCCAACACCTGATGCCATGTCACCCTCCCCCCCACCACTGCCCACTCCCCACAAAGCCACATGTAATGACCCGTCCACCCGAATGTCCCAACCACCAAACAATGGAGTTAAAGCCCCACAGGGCTATTCATGCCCCCATGCCCTGATCCCCAAGTGCCTGCCTCCCGCAACATGCATCTCTTGTGTGATAGATACCCTTTAGCCCTGGTAGTCTAGTGATCCCCCCCATCCAGAAGTGGCGAACCTCTCCACCCCACCCAGATGGCATTGGCTGACCACCTCATCCTCCATATTAGCTGCCGACTGAACTCAGATGAGTGTATACTGTATATATTTGCACAATGAATAAATGAGTTTATTCATTCATTGAGCTGCATATACAGTATGCTAATACTGAGCCTAACATGGCTGGCCATGGTGGTGATAAGAGGGTCATGCCAGTCATCAGCCAGAGATGGGTGAGAGGGAGTGGGGTGGACTGCCACAGCTGGTGGGTGAAACACTAGATCACCAGGGAGTCAGTGTGTCATAGACATCAGGAGGATCATGTCTTGTGGAGGTTCTGGTGACAGGCTGCCTGCGTGGGTGAACTTTGCTACGACAGGGTTGGGGCACATTTCAGCCCTGCAGGTGGTAATATCCAATATGGGGGTCAGGGGTGCATTCCAGCTCTGCATGGCAGTTATTGTAGGCATGGGGGGGTTCATAGCAGCCCAGTAGGGTGGGACATACAGGTACAGGGTCGGGGGCATTATCATGCCCACTGGGGCTGTGGGGATCATGACATGGGGGGGGACTTGTGCCCCACATATCCAGGTATGTGGCTTATGACATACCCTGCAAGTACACACAGGACTTGGCTTCAGGGACCCTGCCTCTTCTAGAACTGGGTACAGGGTCCTTCTCACAACTCAATTTGGTACAAGTCTCATTTGGCAATGACTTGCGCCATTCTTTTTGAATCACCCCAGCCAATTCTTTCTATACTTAACATGGAATTTAGGTTTGCTTTCACGTTCATCCGATACAGAATGGAGTTTTTTTTCTGAAACTTTCAGGGTAGAAGCATGTCCTGCCAACCTAGTGCATTTTGAAGGTTTTGTGAAAAAATATTAAACAGTTCCAGAGTTATAAGGCTTTTTTTCAGTTCTGAGCATGCTCAGTAGGGTTTTTGGGTAATGTTTTGATACAATACCAAAAATTTGGTATTGTGAGACCATTTTTAGTTTCATGAGATGTTGTACTTAGAAAGGACTAAAACTCATACTAAAGAATTTTTCAACAAATAATTGATTAACTAAGCAAAGGTTTTATTCACATCATATTTCATTCTCCCTCCTTACCTTGAACACATTTTCACTTAATATGACATTTTTGATTTGTGACACCAGTATTATATCTATTTCAGAAATTGTTAAAATATAAGCAAGGCACAAGGATATTGTGATGAAGATTCAAGGAACTAAGAATAGCAGGTTTATTCCCCCTACTGGTTTATTTATTATGTATAATTTAGTATGAGTTTTTGTTCATTCTCAGTATAAAGTATAATTAACTGTTGAAATTTATGTTTGAACAATTTATGCAGCTCTGATTTAATTTGATGAAGAAACAGGAGTGTTTTGAAACATTACGAAGTGGGCATCTACACAGAGTGCTACCAGCTTTAAATAATAAAAAGAAGCAGAAAATCTGAGAAACATTTGATTGGACTCATTTGTAGCAGCATATAATTTCATTTCATTTCATTGGATTGGACCACGATATTTATAAGGGTCGAACACCATTTGGTTTAGTTTGGTTTTGAATACCCAATGTTGCTTTACTCCCCTTTGGTACATAGATTCACTTAAAAAGAAAGGGAACTATGGGAGTTTTATCTGTTGAAAAATATGTTAATGTCTGTCCCTTTTTTGAATCATGACACACTTTTCTGTGTTGCACCGTTAAGGTGGTACAAAACTAAATTTGATTTGTGAAACTAATTTTTAATTGCAATTCAATAAAAGTCTGTTGGAAACACATTTTGCTTCTGGATTATAACTTGCAGTTGTGAAACAGAAATTGGTTGCATAACATAAAATTTGATTGCACATCACAATTTATTTTATTTTGCAGCAGAAAATTGTTTTCTCAGCATGAAATTTGATTGGGCACCATGTTTTTTGCTTTGTGACAAAAACTGGTTTCCTGACTTAATATATGATTGCACATCAGAATTTTTAGTTTCAAAGCAGAAAATTGGTTTCTTGGCATGAAACTTGACTGTCCAGCATGATTTGTTGTTTCATGACAAAAATAGGTTTCTCAACTTGAAATTTGATTGCACATCAGTATCTTTCATTTCATGACTTAAATTGGTTTCTCACCATTAAATCTGATTGTGTATCTTAATTTTTAATTTCACAGAAAAAAAATTGGTCGCTCGATATGAAATTTCACTATGGATCATATTTTATCATTGCATGTGACAAACTGGTTGCTGGACATGAAATTTGATTGTGGTCTATAATTTTTAGTATCGCATGGTGAGAAATGTGAAACTAAATTTGACTTGCAAAACTATTTTTATGTTTGCTTGCACGCATGTGCAAGAAACATGTGGCAGCTTAGGAGAAAAGCGGGTTGTGGAGGCGCGGCACTGTGGTAGCCAACAGAGGCACTGCATTTGGGGGCTTGGCACTGGTGGACCAATGGAGGCACAGTGTGCTGATGACACCAGCTTCCAAAAGTACCACCAAGTTGTAATGTTTTTGCTGCAGCAATCGGGGGCTGCCTCATAATTGCAGCATCAGCCATTACGCTGCAATGAGGGAGTGACCCAGCATTGCTCGGCAGAACATTGCCTAGTGTAATATTATTTGTGAACATGGCAGCAAGCCACTGCCATATTCACAAACAATATTAGACACCCCTAGTGCTGAGGGGGTGCCCAATCCCCCTTGGCATCATGTGCTGTCCCAAAACAGTTTTTGTTTGCTGACGGGTGCCCCAATCCCCATTGGCTTCATTTCCCCCCTAGTGTAATTTGCTGATGGGGAAGACCACTCCCCATCGGCATAATGTCTCCCCCCAAAAAAACATTGGTTTTGTGCGGTGGGTGCCCAACTTCTCGGTTATTGCTCTGGGGAGGTAGCTAAATAGGTGCCTAATCCTCTCAATAGCTACAACCTCCCAACAAAACACTTGAGTGGCACACTGGAGCCCACCCCAGTGTGCCAAATGTCACTGTGAAGAAAAGAACCTGTCCTCACAATGTCCCCTCAGAATCAGAAAACTGTCCCTGCTGAGTCCGGTGACCCCGCCCCAACTCACGCCCACCCTCTGCGCAACCTACCTCCCCATACCTCCCTCACCCCATACTTACCTCTGAAGCCCAGTGCAATGATCTTTGGTGGACCAGGAACACGTCTGCACTCTTCAAAGCAGACCGCTAACTGAAGAAATGCCGGCAAGCTGTATAATGGCATAAATAGGGATTAACATAGAAACATAGACACATAGAATTTGACAGCAAATAAGGACCGCTTGGCCCACCCAGTCTGCCCATTTCCCTATCTGATGGATAAGCTGCAGATTCTAGTTAATCAACAGCTTATGTCCTCCTACCCCCATTAGAATTGCTTATGTCTGTCCCATGCATTCTTGAATTTTCCCACTGTTCCTGACTCCACAACTTCCTCAGGAAGGCTGTTCCATTCATCCACAACCCTCTCTGTGAAGAAATACTTTCTAACATTACCTCTGAGCCATCCCCCCTCTATCTTCAAATTGTGTCCCCTTGTTCTTGCACATCTCTTTTCTGAAAGATACTACCTCTTGTACTTTAATTCCTTGAGATACTTGAAAGTTTCTATCATGTCCCCTCTCCTCCTTTCTTCAAGGCTATACATATTAAGCTACTTTAGTCTCTCCTCATATGTCTTCTGGTGTAGACCCTGCACCATTTTGGTTGCCCACCTCTGAACAACCTCCACTCTGTCTATGTCTTTGCAGAGATGGGGTCTCCAGAATTGCACACAGAACTCTAGATGGGGTCTCACCAACGGTCTGTACAGAGGGCTAACAACTTCCTGCTTTCTACTGTTGATGCCTTTTCCTATGCATCCCAGTATCCCCACAGCCCTCCTTACTGCCTTCTCACATTGCTTGCCCACCTTTAGGTCATCTGATATAATTACTCCTAGGTCTTTTTCGATTTTTGTTGTTGTTATTATCTCACCCTCCATTGTGTACTCTCCCCCTGGGTTTTTGTTTCCCAGATGCATTACCTTGCACTTCTTTGCATTGAGTCTGAGCTGTCATATATTTGATCAGTCCTCCAACCTTGCCAAGTCCCTTTTCATCCTTTCCACCCCACCTTGTGTATTGATCCTGTGGCAGATCTTTGTGTCATCTGCAAAGACATATGCTTTTTCTTCCAGGTGCTCTCCAATGTCAACTATAAACACATTAAAGAGGACCGGTCCCAGTACCAAACCCTGCAATATCCCACTAGTTACCCTCCTTTCTTCACTGTGGACTCCATTTACTATTACCCTTTGTGTCCTGTTGTCCAGCCAGTCTTTCATCCAGGCTACCACCTTGGGACCCACTCCAAGGCTGGCTAACTTGTATATTAATCTTTTGTGTGAGACTGTGTCGAGTACCTTGCTATAATCTAGGTAGGCCATATCCACAGCCCCCTCCCTGGTCTACTACTTTGGTCACCCAGTTAAAGAAATCTATTAGGTTCATCTGACATGAACTTCCTGCTGTGAAACCATGCTGCCTTGGGTCCTGTGCCCCACTGGCCTGTAGGTACTCAACAACTTTGCTGCATATCTCAGGCATTTTTGGGAATTCTGGCACCACAATTTCAACATGGGGTTATTGGGACCCCTCCTCATGAATTCAGCAGTGTCATGGCGTTATTCAGTCCTGAAAGGTGATTTCGTGGTCACTGCGTGGAATCGCCTTTTGGGACTGATTAACGAAATGACAGTGCCAGTGTTAATGAGGTGGCCTCTCAAAAAGTCTATGTTGTAAATTTGGTGGAAAAAATGTAAGAAATGACTGTTTTATGAGCGTGCGTTGCACAGTTGCTATGCACGCTTGTCACTTAGCAAATTTGCAATATTTTCACTCCAGAGTTTCAACATTGCCATTTTTCCATACCTCCTTATGAACAGTACAGCTGTCATTTTTCACATCTTGGCTGAAATGTGTTTTCGCACTTCTGGCACAGAATAGGGCAGTCGCTGTTGGAAATCAGTGTTTGGGACACATTAAGAAAGTCACAGTGACACTGTTCATTAACAGAGGTTCTAAAATGGCTATGTTGAAAATTTTGTGACGAAATTCCATAAAATGGCTGTTACATGCATGTGTTGTGCAGTTTCCACATCTGCTCGGAAGTGTGAGCATTTTTAATATTCCCACTACAGATTTTCAACATTGCCATCTCTTCACACCTCCCTATGGATGGTACAGCTGTCATTCTTCACATCCTGCCCAATCTGTGTTTTCGTACATGTGGTGCAGAATGGCACGGTTGCTGTTGGAACTCAAAGTTCTGGACACATTGACAAAAGTCACACTGTCACTCTTCATGAGAAGAGGTCCCAAATGCTTTCATGAGATGGGGTCACAAAAAGGCCATGTTGAAAATCTGTAGTGCAAATACCAACAAACACCTGGGACATTAGGGTTTCTACCCATAATGTCCCACCCTATACAGACTGACAGGCATCGGGGTGTGCCTTTGCATTGCCAACTGTACTGCTCATGCCATCCCACTACCCACCCCCCAGCCACCGACAGGCATCGAGGTGTGCCTTTGACTCTTTGGCCCCAGACTTCACCCCATTGTCCTATGCTGCACCCATTTCAGCATATGTCCTTATGGAATGGGGTGACTGTAAAGCCAAACACCCCAAGGAACACCTCAACACGTGTCGGTGTCTGCAGAATAGGATGAGGTGACATGGCATGACCATATCATGGGCGATGACCCAAACACTTACCTCAATGCCTGTCTGCCTCTACAGGATGGAGGTGGGGTTGATGTGAAGTTCAGTACTTCACTGCCTTTCCTATTCTGCATCTGTCTAACTCCTGCATTTCCAATGCTAATACCAGCAAGCAAACATTCGGCATTGACAAATGCTTGTTTAAACTGTGATTCAAAAAAGTCTGTTGGAAACACATTTTGGTTGTGGATTATAGTTTGTGAACAAGGAAATTTCGTTGCTCGATATGAAATTTGATTGCAGATCATAGTTTCCTGATACATGACTATAACTGGCTTTGTGACATTAAAGTTTCAGTGTGGATCATAATTTTTTTCATTCCAGTGCTTGAATTGGTACTTTGACATGAAATTGCATTGCAGATAAAATTTTGCATTATATGACTTAAATTGATTGTGCAATGTGAAATTTGATTGCCCAGCATAATTTTTCATTTCATGGCAGTAAATTGGTTTCTCAGCATGAAATGTGATTGCACACAGTAATTTTTCTCTGTTTCATGAGAGAAATTGATTGCTTGATTTGAAATTTGATTGCACATTATAAGTATTTAATTTGCAGCAGAAAATTGGTTTCTTAGCATAAAACTTGACTTCTTTCACCATAAAAATTAGTTTCCTGGCTTAAATTTTGATTGAACACCAGAATTTTTCATTTTGCAGAAGAAGACTGGCTTATCGGCATGAAATTTGATTGAGTTCCATGATTTTTTGTTTTACAACAAAAAATTGTTTCGCAACTTGAAATTTGATTGTACATCAGAATTTTTGGTTTTGTGACATAGACTCGTTTCTTGCTATGAAACTTGATTATGTATAAAGTGAACACAACACCTCTCTTGGCATAGGACCCTGCATATCTGCACCCAGGTGGCAGAGGGCTATGTGCATTGGCTGACAGATGGACTCTGCCCTGTGTGTCTGTATCTTTAGCTACATAGAAGCACAGAGAGCACAGGGTCCTATGCATCTGCAGCCCAACTGATGGCCCCATGAATTCTTTGCATCTGTTGCTACACAGAACTGTAGGCCCCAGCCAGCCTGGTGGCACTGAGGATTGAGGTGCTGGATGCCACACCTTGCACTACACTGGTGATCTGGCTTTGGGAACAAGCTAGAGTCAGTGGGGGTTGGCTGGGAGGGATGGTGGGAGCTGGAACAACCAGCCAGAAGGCATCTATCCTCTCCTCTCCCAGGAGGATCCTTATTGCTCCCATTGCATGGCCACCACTGGGTGCAGATCTGGTGATGGTGCAGGATGGGATGTGATGCACACATTGGGAGGGTATCATGGGCCTGCGGTGTGCATGTGCCTCCACACTTGCATGTGCAGCTGAGACTGGGGATGGGAGAAAAACAGGTGGAAAATGGTTCCAACTGGCAGGATGGTGCCAGTCCCCCACAGGCTTTGCACTCCACCAGCTGGGCTGCTATGTGTCATCGTGGTGAGTTCCAGTGAATGTCAGGGTGATGGGGCTGGGGGACCGGTAGAAGGGAGCTGGTCAGCACAAGGTGCATAAAACAAATAATAGAAAAAAAGAACTGCAGGGTCCACAAGAACCCTGCACTTCCATAGGTGAACAGAGTCTTCCCTTTCTCCCCTTGGATCCTGTGCATCTGCATGTCTTCACATAGGTCCCAAAGGGGCCTGTGTTAATGAGAATATGACTCTGCTATCTCACAAAGAAAGGAAATTCTTTGCATAAATTGTGCTAATGCACCAGTTAGGGTTCAATATTATGCAGCAAACGTATGGACATGTATGTTAGGGTCACTGCACAGAATCACATTTTGGGACCAATTAATGAAATGACAGTGCCACTGTTCATGAGGTGGGGTCCCAAAAAGCCTGTGTTGCAAATTTTGTGAAAGAATTCAAAAAAATGACTGTATTACGAGTGTGCGTTGCAGTTTCTATGAATGTTGGTAACTTCACCAATTTTTTATATTTTCAATCCAAATGTTCAACATTGCCATTTTTTACACCTCCTTATGAGCAGTACAGCTGTCATTGTTCACATCCTGCCTGACATGTGTTTTGCGCTTATTGAGCAGAATGGCACAGTCGCTGTGGGAAATCAACTTTCAGGACAGAGTAACAAAATCAGAGTGCCACTGTTTGAAGAAAGGTCCCAAAATGCCCATGTTGAAAATCTGGTGAAAAATTCTGACAATTGATTGCATTACGGGCGTGTGTTGTGCAGTTTCTACACATGTTCGTAACTTCGCCAGTATTTCATATTTTCACTCCAGATTTTCAACATTGCCATTTTTTAACACCTCCTCATGAACAGTATAGCTATCATTTTTTACATCCTGCCCAAAATGTGTTTTCACACCTGTGGCGCTGATTCGCTCAATCGCTGTGTGAAATCACGTTTTGGGATTGAGTAATGAAATGATAATGTCACTCTTCGTTAGGTAGGGTCCCAGAAAGCTCATGTTGAAGATTTGGAGTGAAAATTCCAACAAATGCTAGGGGTGTTAGGGTTTCCAACTGTAACACCCCACCCTGGACAGACTCACAGGCATCGGGGTGTGACTTGGGTTCATCGGCTGTAATGCTCACAGAATTCCACCCCCACCCTGCAGCCATTGGCAGGCATTGAGGTGTGCCTTGGGGTCTTCAGCCCTAACATTCACCCCATTCTCCTATACTGCACCCATCTCAGCTTATTTTCTTATGGAATTGGGTGAGCATAAAGACCGTAGACCCCAAGGCACACTGCGACACCTGTTGCTGTCTGCAGGGTGGGGTGAGGTGGAATGGCTTAAGGGTTATGGCCGATGACCCAAAGGCACACACCCCAACACTTTTTAGTTTCTGCAGGTGGGGGTTTGTGTTAGTTCAGTTCTTCACTGCCATTCCTATTATGCATCTCTCTAACTCCTGCACTACCAATGCCAATGCCAGCAAGCCAACATTCGGCATTGACAAATGCTTGTTGTATGAGGGGTTCCTTTTCCATGTGTTTTTTTTCATTCATATGAAAAAGGATTCCCTCATACAAGAAAAAAAAAATTGACTTAAGTTTTTTTCCTGATTATTTTTTCAAATGAAGACATCTTGTTTTGTATGTTTTTTTTGTTTCATACAAAAAAGGATTCCTTCATATGAAAAAAGAGTTTAGACTTATCCCCCCCCCAGATTTGAACCTCAACAAGCCATAAGTCCCTCAATATTTAGATTTAAGGGACAATACATGTATTAAGACAAAAATCTTAAAGAGTGCTACAGCAATAATAATAATAATACCCCCCAAAACCTTTGGGCTCACATAAAAAAATAAATAAAAAAAATGAAAATTCCCATCAAATAACACTGGAATTTTAACAAGTCATAACTCTCTCAATATTTGGACTTAAGGGGCAATTTATATATAAAAACAAAGATCACAATAAGTACTACACGAATACCACATATCCTCCAAACATTTTGAAGCAAAATAAAAAATGAAAATTCCAATAAAATATGATCAGAACTTCAACAAGCCACAACTTCCTCAATATTTGGACTTAAGGGACAATCTACAATATATATCAAAACAGAGGTCTTAATGAGTACTACAAGATTGACACGTATTGCCCCAAACATGTAGGGACAATATAAAAGAAGTATTAAAATGAAAATTCCAATAGGATAACACTGGAACTTTAACAAGCCATACAATGAAGGAAATAAATGTCTGTTTTAGCAGCAATGGAAGAGCAGAGCCTGGAGGACCCTGTGCTTCCACAGGAACATAGATGTATGCATCTATGAAGGGATGGAAGCAGCTGCAGTTCTACAAGCAAATGAGGAATGAACAATTATACTATCTCAAAAAGTAAGAAATTTTGTTGCAAAAATCTTTGTTAATTCACAACCCCAAGGCACACCCCATGCATGATTTGCTAAGCTGCAGGGGAGGCCAAACTGCAATGATTTTTCCTGATGCTGCTCACAGGGTAGGGGTGGGGTGTTAGGATAGAAAACCCTAATGCCACATTTCCCTACTTGTGTTGGTTTAACCCCAACTAGTGTTTCAAAACACACACACACACATATATATATATTATAGGGACACAGTCGCACCCCTATAGTTAGGGTTGAGTAGTCACTTTAATATTAAACCTCAAATTTTGCGTGTTAATAACTTTGGAACCATTTAACGGATTTACACAAAATTTGGAATGCGTGGTCTAGTATAGTAGATCTCTTGATTTACCAAGTTACATTTTGGTAAGTAAAACAGTTTTGGCACAGTAAAATGCAAAATAAGGAGTTTTCGCCAGTTTTGACATGTTTTTCGTCCATAGTGCTGCGATCACACTGTGTGGTCATTTGGTCTGAAATTTGGAATGTAGAAAGAGTTTTGATCAGGGAACAATCCAGCATTAGTTTGGTAAAAAAATATTAATCCATTCAAAAGTTATTACATTTTAAATGTTTGAGTTCTGAGCATGCTCAGTTCACTCCAAAATTTATATGTATTTTTTGTGAACTAAGAATGGTCTCACGGTCAAGGATTTTGCTACCTTGTGAAGTAAAATGCTAGTCCATCAGAAAAATTCTTTGTCCATGACCCATCTTGTTTTCAATTTTTCAGCCAAACAAAATTTTGTAGCTTTGTCTATGGATGACTTTTGGGCCAAATGAGGCATGGGTTTTGTTCAGGGTGATGCCCTCTACAAAGCCATGCCTTTGGTTTGGTTTGAATTTGTCAAAAAATAACTTTTTAAAAATGTTAAATTCTTCTTTTGTGACTCACTAATGATCCTAGTCCATGAGCCTACACAATTCTGGTCCGCGAGACGATCCTGGTCCACAAGCATTATTCGTCAGGGGATGACCAGATAGCCAGACTTTCATGACCAGATGTCTCTGGGGATGACCAGATGGCCCTGATGGCATGACCAGATGTCCACTTACAGACTAGGATTTTGCTAGCTCGCAGACTAGGATTGCTCTGATGGTCCAGGATTTTGTTATCTCACAAATGAAGAATTTTTAAAGGTGTAAAAACTTTCAAATTGCATAGCTCTTAATGGTTTGGACTTTTTATTTAAAATTTACAGGGTGTTGAGGGTATGCCCTACAGGTGTGAATTATGCTGGTTAGTGGTTGGGGAATTAAGTGGTTCCATAGTTATGCCATCACGAAGTTAAGATTTCCCCCATAGAATTAACCTTTGGCACCCATGTCTCAAAAACGAAGCGAGACACAAAGTTTTTGCTACTGGCAACTTAGATCACTTTTAAGTGATCTATGCCACTGGAACAAGATTTGAAACCATCCAATACATCTACAGTGGATTTTTTTCTGTGAGTTGTACGGTTCATGAGATATTGTCAAATTAGTGTCACAAAGGTTCAAAGAGTGCCTGTCCAGTTCATTTCAGTGCCCCTATCTCAGAAACGATGTGAGATACGGGTTTGGTCATGATGTTGTCATGTATAGTACTTGCTGTGATGATTACAACGACACTTGAATTTTTTCTACTAGCTATGGTACCTGACATATCAGCAAATTAGTGTTACAAGGGTTTCTTGCCCTATAGAGCTGCTCTATGTCTCTATAGTTATGCATATTGTTATGCAGAAATGGGCATTTGGGCCCTGTGTTCACACCAATACATGTTTTTTTTACTAGTTATACAGTAACACACTTTTTCCAAAAGTAAGGAAATTCATGGCAAAAAACTGTTTAATGCATCAGTTAGGGCTAAAGCAACAAAAGTGAGTAAAATGAATCATTAGGGTTGAGCCCCTAATCCCCACCACAACCCACACACCTATCCTCCACAGACTGACAGATGCTGGGGTGTGCCATGGGGTCATGAGGCCTATGGTGCGTCACTTTTGCAAATCTTGCAAAACAGTCACACTGTGTGTTCACAAATGGTGACAGGCTTTCATGACTGCTTTCACAAAATTTGTGAAACAGTTGCAATTTGTGACAGTACTGCACAAAAAAAATGTCTTCGTCACTTCACTGCAACTAAATGGTTTGGACTTTTTGGCTGAAATTTTCAGGGTAGAAAGGGCTTGCCCCACAAATATATCTTTTGTTGATTTAGTGGAAACATTTACATTGGTTCCATGGTTACAGCACTCCAAAGTTTTGACATTTCCCATAGGCTAAGACTGTGTCGACCACGCCATCTTTCGGTGGCTATATCTCAAAAATGGATTGCTATATGGATTTTTTGCTAAGTGCAGCTTAGTACACCTTTAAGGTACTATGCACATGTGCAGGTTGCCAGGTCATGATTATAACTGTGGTGGAATTTTTTCCAAAGTTCCTATGGTTACTGAAATATTGCCACATTTGCAGCACAAGGGTTACTTGGAATATCTTTAGGCCTGCCCTATGTATCTATACTTATGGGTAGATTGGAGCACAGGGCCTAGAGGATCCTGTGCTTTCACATATGGATAACATTATGCAATAATGGGAGCATTGGGCCCTTCATTATGCAGTACTTGGAGTGCAAGGCTCAAAGGGCCCTGCACTCCCACAAGAAGATGAGGGTTCATTACAATGTCTCTACACTTATGGATACATGGGAGTCATACATGGATACAATTATGGAGAGATGGCATTGTGAAGGGAGTGCAGGTCCCAGAGGGCCTTGTGTTTCCACAACTACATATAGGTAAGATAACACTTTCTCAAAAAGAAAGGAAATTTATTGCAAAAAACTCTGTTAATGCATCAGTTAGGATTTCTAGTACAGCTACAAAAGTCTGGAAATTTGATGTTAGGGTTACCGACCCTACCATCCCAACCCACCCCTCCCATCCTCCACATACCAACAGGTGTTGGTGTGTGCCTTGGGGTTGTCTGGCCTAACTCTCACCTCATTCTCCTATACTGTACTATGTCAGCTTCCTTACACATGGAATTGGGTGAGGGTTAGGGACGATGACCCCAAGGCACACCCCAATGCATGTTGGTATGTGGAAGGTGGGGGTGGGATGGTAGGGTTGGTTACCCTAACATCAAATTTCCAGACTTTTGCAGCTGTACTAGAAACTTAACTGATGCATTAACAAAAGTTTTTTGCAATGAATTCATATACATACATATGCTGTGGCAGAGGGTTCGACTCAGATATCTATCCTTATTATGGTTCTATTTTTTTGGTTTGGATTGGGAGTTACTGTGGGATATTTTGTGTTTTAATTGCATGTGTTTTGGCTTAGTGATAAGAAATTTGTGTGGCATATGATTTAGAATATTGCCTATATTTTTAGATTTGTTGTGTAGAGAAGTAGTCCGGTTAGGGAAGTGCCTGGGCAGATGTTGCCAGAGTGAAAATATTGAGTTCTGATGTACACACAGTGTGTGTAAATGTAAATATCTTTCACAGTGTCTATGTCAGCAAGATTTATCCCACTCAATTGAGAATACATGCTTTTATTTCAGATGTTTACAACTCATGCCTAATATATATGTATTGCAAAAAAATCCTACCCCTACCACCCCACCCTACTCCCCACCATTCACACACCAACAGGCATCGGGGTGTGCCTTGGGGTCATTGGCCCTAACTCTTACCCCATTCCATGTGTAAGAAAGCTGAGATGGTACAGTATAGGAGAATGGGGTGAGAGTTAGGCCCAGTGATCCAAAGGCACACCCCAACACCTGTTGGTGTCTGATGGGTGGGGGTGGGGTGGTAGGGGTAGGAACTGTAGCACTTTGTTTCCATACTTTTGTCACTGTAATAGGAATGCTAACTGATGCATTAACAGAGTGTTTTTTGCAATGAATTTCCTTACTTTTTGAAATAGTATAATAGTATCTTTATTTTACTGTGGGAGTGCAGAGTCCTTCAGACCCTGTGCTCCAGTTCCTCTGTAGATGCACATATGTATGTAGGTGTGGATGCATCCATGTGACAAACAATAGTGACCAAATTGTCAGCATAGCAATCTTATTACCCCACCTCATATACCCTGGTATAGAGAAACTGTGAAATGCGAGGCAAAACTTAATGTGCAACTGCAACGTCATTCTGCGCCAAAGGTGTGAAAACACATTTTGGGCAGGATGTGAAAAATGACAGCTGTACTGTTCTTGAGGTGGTATGAAAAAATGGCTATGCTGAAAAGTTGGGGTACAAATATTGAAAAGTACCAAAGTTATCTGCGTGCGTTGAATAAATTCAACAAACACAAGTAACTTAGGCATTTTTGGGATTGTTTCCACCAAATTTTCAGCATGAGATTTTGGGGACCTCACCTCATGAACACTGGCACTGTCATTTTGATAACTGATCCTGAAAGGTGATTTCATGCAGCATACACGCCATTCTACACCATTGGAGTGAAAACATGTTTCAGGCAGGATATGAAAAATGACAGCTGTACTGTTTATGAGATGAAGTGGAAAAATGTTAATAATTTGACATCAAAATATTGAAAAATAACAAAGTTATGCATCTGCATTGAATAAATTCAGTGGATGGATGTAACTTGGGCATTTTTTGGAATTTTTTTCACCAAATTTTCAGCATGGTCTTTTGGGGATCCCACCTCATGAACACTGGGACTGTTATTTTGTTAATCAGTCCTGAAAGTTGATTTCGTGCAGCATACGTACCATTCAGTGCCACAGGAGTGAAAACACATTTCAGTCAGAATGTGAAAAATGCCAGCTATACTGTTCATGAGGTGGTATGAAAAAATGGCAATGCTGAAAGTTTGGAGTGAAAATATTAAAAATTGTCGAAATTATGAGCGTGCATAGAAGAATTTCAATGACTGCGCATAACTCAGGTTTTTTGTTTTGTAATGGTGCACCAAATTTTCAACATGAGCTTTTTGGGACCCTGCCTCATGAGCACTGACACTGTCATTTCATTACTTGGTCTCGAAAGGTGATTCTGTGCAGTGACAGCAAAATCACCTTTCCGGACTGAGTAATGAAATAAGAGTGCCAGTGTTCATGAGGTGGGTTCCAAAAAAGCCCATGTTGAAAATTTGGTGAAAATATATTTAGAAATGTCTGAGATAGCAACATAAGTTCAAAACATCATTAACAGCCATTATACGGCACTTACCTTGATTCTCAGTTCGCGGTTTGGCTTTGAAGAGTGCAGATGTGTCCCGGTTCACAGAAGATGACAGTTGCTGACCTCTGATGGTAAGTATAGGGCAAAGGGTTGTGTGGGGCAGTGGGTTGCTCAATGGGAGTGTCGGAATGAGGGAGGGGGATGGGGAGACAATGAGAGACCGTTTTCTTTTTTACAGGATTAAACAAAAATAAGATGGTGGACTGTTTTCTTTGTTTCAGGTACACAGAGTAAACATTCTGGGACACTGAGGGTGGGCTCCCCTGTGTCAGACATTACTAGTGGTGTTGGGGGTATGACACACCTAGGGACACTGGGAATGGACTTCCCAATGTCCTAGCTTGAGAGGCTACTGCCAACATAGGGATTGGGCACCCCGGTGTCGGCAGAAACATTTTTCCCTTAAAAAAATAAAAAAAAAATCAATAAATAAATATTTCACTATTTTCAACTCACGATGTAGGATCCTTGTTCACATCTCGTCATACGAACTAGGATCTTACTTAGTATGATGCCGATAGGAACAAAGAATTTAAATGTTAAATAAACCATATTTTAAAGGCATTATTTAAGTAGTGAAGTGCAGAATGCACTTAAGGGGTCCCAATAACTAAGCTACATGTGTCGATTCCTCCCCAGAATATAATTTTGGGAGGTTTCCAAATTAGAATCTTTCAGTCAAAACTGAAAACAAGATGGCAGCCACATGAAGAAGGAATTTTTCCATATGAAGCAAGACTCCTTCTTTGTTTCATATAGCTGTATTGTAGTGCTTACTGAGTATGCTCAAAAATAATGTTTTCAAGTTTTTAAATTGCAATAACTTAAAAACTGCTTATTATTTTTCCACCAGATTAAAATAAGGCACATCTGTGGGGTAGTCCCTTTCTGCCCTGAAAATTTAAGACCAAAAAAAACAAACCATCTGGGCTGTAGGCAAGTTCAAAGAAAAATCCCAGCAAAGTCAAGGAGTGAAAACATGTTTTGGTCACCTCTCTGTAAGTCCAAGACCACTCATCTAACTGGAACATAACTTTTCATATCAGGAGAGCTACCCCACAAGATAGTGCATACCAAATGTTGTGCAAAATCATTGAACAGTTGCAAAGTTATTAAAGTGCAATATTTTGAGTTTAACACTGAAGTGTCTACTCAACCCTAACTATAGGGGTGTGACTGTGCTCCTATTATATATATATATATATATATATATATATATATATATATTTAGGGCATAATGAATAATACATAAGTGCTAATGCAATCATACTATGCACCTAAAGGGACCAGATAATAGCCCAAATATGTAAATGGAAAAATCTCACGATAAAATCTGGTCATGGGAAAGGGGTCATGTGAAAAGCATAAGGACTGGATATGGTACAAGGGAAGAGGGGTGAGAGGAGAAGGGGAGAATAAGCACAATAAGGACAAAGGGAAATGGTAGTGGTGGTGGTGGGTTGTGACTGGGATACATCAGACGATAATTCAATAAATAACACTTTCCAAAATACAAAAAGATGTATCAATATTCCAATGAAGATCTGGGTCGTGTCTGTGGAGGTACCAATTATAATAAAAACATAGGACACAACCGATTGCAACAAATCCTATTATTTTCACAGTTTGCACACAGAAAACAGCACATATGTTCTTGGCATAGCATCTTAATACGAAACATTATCTAGCAGCTGACTACAGAAGGTCAGTAACATGACCCAGTAGTACAGTCTCCTGTGAAGACAGGTGCAACAGAGGTCTTCTTCCCAAATGGGATCCCTGTCTCCAAGTTCCCAGCTCTACTGAGCCTATACTTATACTCAGTTTTGTGTATAGTTACATGACTAAGCTCAGAAAGACAATCATGGGAAATTATATCATGTACTTTCTGCTTATCCATGCTCCTTCTCTCTTTGCAGGCATGATTTCAAGCTGTAACCTTGGAGTATCAGTGGAACTCTGACTCCCTGGCTAGGACAAGCAAAGAAAAATATGTGTATGTGTGCGTGCATATGTGTGTGTGTGTGTGTGTGTGTGCGTGTGTGGCTAATGTGATAGCTAGGCTGCTATATCCACTTGCACATTGTCTATTCAAAGAACACCTTTGGCTTACAGAAAATACAATTACTAATAAACACTATTCATATTCAGTGAGTCAGTGAGAATACATGACTACTAATAAGCACAGAACCATAACAATAACAATTATAAATGCCTACGCTGTATAAGCAATAATAACAAAATAACAATGAATGTATATGCTGTATGAGCATTAATGACAATAGCAAGCTATTTCCCTACAGTGTGTATCACTAAGTGCCATTTGCATAATAAATAAGTGCTAACACAACCATACTATGCACCTGAAGGAACCAGATAATAGCCCAAATATGTAAATGGAAAAATCTCATAATAAAATATGGTCATGGGGGGGGGGGGCTCACATAAAAAGAAGCACACATAAGGACTGGATATGGGACAAGAGAGGAGGTGAGAGAGGAGGAGGTGAGAACAAACACAACAAGGACAAAGAGAAATGGAGGGTGGGCAAATCACATGATAATTCAATAAATACACTTGCCAAAATACAAAAATACATATGAATATTCCATTTCACAACTATAGTACATATAACATTTGTAATGAACAAACCAATTGACCAAGTCCATTTTGTTTCACTGTGGACAATATACAGTATGTGTTACATCCAATCCCATAGTCCATGAAAATAACTCATCACATGGTACTGAAACTGCCTCATTTACTAAAACAAATAAGCATGAAATCATTAAAAACAGCATTTTGGTGGAGCCCAAAATACAAAATATAGCTAGTAACTTATCAAACAATGTATCATCCATATGTCATATTCAACAAACAAAATATGCTGGCAACAACCCATGCTTTTTATTTGCATGCTTCCATTTAATTGACTGACCTCCTAGAAACTATTTAAGGTGGGGCTAAGTTGGAATGATTCATTTAAACCAGGGCTCATACAGGCTGCAAACACATATTACCAACATGTTTCTCTTCTAAGGAGCTTGTTCTCCAGGTCATCTCCTTGCATCCCTAGTTCGACATGTTCAGTTCCCAGGAATTTGAACTTGTGGCTGGATCACATTTTTGCGTTCGCCATGTGAGCATGCACACAGTGAACATTTTGCTACGAGAGTGGATTCTGAGAGGTGTGACACTGTCAGTCTAACACAGAGCAGTCTGCAAGGGGCTCATCAGTGTCACACCAATCATCACCTGGGCTGGTCATGACACTGTACTGGCTTGCTGGGCAGAAACTTTGCTGTAGTTCAAAGGAGAGAGCCAGCCTAATCATAGGACATCTCTTCTCTTTTCTTTGATCTACATAATACTGCCCAGTAAGCACAGCTGATCTGTTATGATCAGTCTGCTAAGGTTCCTCCTCCCCACCTAATCCCTGGTGCTGGATTCCACTTCTGCCCCCATGCTGCCAACCATAAACAAATCCCTGCCTCAATGTCTCCTGCTCCTTCCATGTTAGTATTCTGGCATGGGAATGCCCAATCCCTAATGTTGGCTGTTAGTATCCCACCCTGCCTGTTTTAACTGTGGTCCCCCCAGTGTAATGCCCAGTGCAGCCACAATCTCCCCATCCACTCATTTTCATTGTGTGACACCTCTGGTGCTGCCAAACATAAAGAAAATGCTCCCCCAATGCCTATTCTGTCATGGAGGTGGCCAGTCCTCTGTGCAGGCTGCTATCCCCCACACAGACCATTTTGATTGTGTGACACCAGAAAGCCCCCCCCGATGCCATCAAACTTAACACCAACACTGGGGTGGCAAATCTCCAGTGTTGATACCTGAAATAAAGAAAACCGTCCCTCGTAGTTTTTTTAAAACCTGGTAAAAAAGAAAACCATCCTTCGATGTCTGTTGCCACTATGACCATTATTGTCACCACACCCAGCCCTCCCACTCAGCACACACTCACCCATTCCCCAAGCCCTTACTTACCTACCGGAGATCAAACACCATTATCCTCTCTAGACCAGAGACACGTCTTCACTCTTCAACTGAATTGAGGAAATCAGGAATGTGATTCCATGTATTTCAAAGGGGTTTTGAACATATTGTTGTAACTTGGTCATTGTTGAATATTTTTGCCTTAGATTTTCAACATGCCTTTTTTGGGACCCCACCTCATGAACATTGACAATAATATTAGATGAATCTGTCCCAAAGGGGATTTCGCAGTTGCTGTGCAAAATCACCTTCTGGGCAGGACTGGAACATTTTTTCCAGCCTTGATCAAGAGGTGGGGTCATAAAAAGGTTATGTTGAAAATTTGGGGCAAAAATACTTAAAAAACAACAAATTTAGCCTATGTTGAAATTTATGAACCAGGCTCACAACTTTGGTCATTTTCAATATTTTGGACCCCAGGTTTTCAACATAGCCATTTCTTCACAGCACCTCATGAATGTGACAGCTAATATTTTTTAAATTCGGGCCAAAATGTGTTTTCACACTTGTGGCACTAAATCACCTTTTGGGCAGGATTTGAACATTTTCTTCATTCTTCTTCATAAGGTGGGATCATAAGAAGGCTGTATTGAAAATCTGGGGTACAAATATGAGAAAAGAACAATGTCATGAGCCTATGTTGAAAATTTTCAACACATGCTTGTAATTTTGGTAATTTTCAATATTTTTACCCCAAATTTTAACATAGCTATTTCTTCACAGCACCTCATGATTGTGACAGCTGCCATTTTTCAAATCCTGCCCAAAATGTGTATTCAAGCTTGTGGCATGAATCATGGTTTGAAAAATTTCTCCACCCTCGTTCATGAGGTGGGGTCATAAGAAGGTTATTTTGAAAACTTGGGGTAAAAATATTCAAAATCAACAAAGTTACAAGTGTACATTGAAATTTTTCAATGCACACTTGTAACTGTGGTAATTTCCATATTTTTCCCCCAGATTTTTAACATTCTCATTTTTTCACACCATGTCATGAATGTGACAATTGTCATTTCTGAAATCCTACCCAAAATGTGTTTTCACACTTGTGCTGTAAAATGATGTTTCTGCCATTTTTTTTTATAAATATCACCTGTCATACTCAGAAGGAGTGGTCATAAAATATCATTTAATTATGTTGAAAATGTGGGATCTATGTGATAACAGCAATCGCCGAGGAACGATTGCCGTTAGGGCAATGGCACATCGGCAAAAAAATATTTTGGCTATATACTCCCCAGCGCACAGCAAAACAGCACTGGGGAGTTGAGATTTTCTACTTTATGTGGGGGTGCTGCACTCCTCTACTTAAGGATTCTCAACTCCAGGGAGGTACATGTTGGGGGGGGGCAAACATGGAAAAAATTTAAATTTATGCTGGGTGCAACAAAATGCACCTGCACCTGGACCCAAACCCAGCACCATTCCTGCCACAGCTCTGAACCCACCCATTACACCACAGAAGCAGCTCACCATGGCTCCATCCCCTACAACCCCTCCATCCCCTCCCACCCCATGGTCAGCCGTGCTCGCTCTCCCCCCATGCATGTAGGCATGTAGTGACAGGATGTCACTATTTTGTGCACCCTCATCTGGTTGCTTACCTTCCCCAGTCATCCCGATGTCAGGCACCATGACTGAGTGGCCCTTTCGGTAGGCACCCAATCGCGATAGCCAAAGTCATGGGATACCGAACATTTGGGGTAAAATTTGAAAATCAACTAACTTACAAGGAAATGTTGCATTGTTCCAACATTTGCTCATAACTTTGTTTTTGCAGATTTTGACCCCTCATATTCCTTGTGTTACCCCACCTCCTGAACATGGCAGGTGTCATTTTTCAGACCCCCACTGAAACTTGTTTCCACAGTCGCATAGCAAAATCACCTTTCGGATGGGATTTTAAATATTCCACCTGTCTTGATCATAACATCAGGTCATAAAAAGACTGTTGAACGATTGGGATCAAAATGTGGAAGCCCACTTAAAAGTAAATATTGCCTCTCAACTGCCCTATCCTGAGTAATTACAAACTAACAATGTTGTAAAAGCAGGACACCACTGAAAATGAGACATTGCAACTCATCTGCTCTATCCTAGGTAAATACACAGTAACAATGTATACAAACATGACCCGGAACAACAGCAACACCAGCTGTCAAAGTTCAGCATTGTCAAATGCTTGTTTAACATGGCATGCTAGTGCATTAGTGTCTGTGCCTTTTTCAATGGCCAGCAAATGTTCCCTCATACCTTTTTTAAAAGCTCTTGAAGTTTTCCCAATACAAAAAGTTTTGCAAATACATAAATTAAATTTTTTTGTTGTACAGTTTATTAAATTATTAACAATGAATTCTGGGTAATGGGGTGCACCATTTTATTCTCTCTTTGTACATGACCACAGCATTTACAGTTGCTACAAGTAGCAGGGAATTCTCATTTATTTCTGTGGGACCTTTTTTAGATTTTGTTTATTGAAAATATACTAGAAGATTGTGATAGGGCATAGGTGAACACATGGACAATACTGGTAGTCTGACACATGAGTATTCTTTAAGTTTTCAAATTTATTCCATTACTTCAATATTTTCTATATAGCAATACAAATTTATTACAGCAAACAGTTCGACAGCATAATATAAACATTAGCACAGAAATTAAACAATGTCTAACACCTTAGAGCACTTTACAGAGCTCTCTGAGCTCCCTGGAGTCCTCCTCCAGACCCAAAACCTATCTAACTAACTTCACCTCCCATCAATCCTTTTATACAGGTATAGGCCCATGTGACCTGTCTAACTCCACCCACACCTGATTTAAATTACATCTTTTGATTCAAACATATTTACACACTCTGTAAACATGGTTATAAACATCTTATCAAATCACATACATATTTATATTATATATTCCACTTTATTTCAAACCCTGCTTCATTTACAAACAGCAGTGACCGTCCAAGCACCACCCCCCAACATTGCACAGCATAAATCATGGAAACAAATGGCAAATCAGCTGTATAGCTGTACTGTGAGGCAATGGTGTGAAGAACATGCCACAACTGCAACTGAAACCCCAAAGGAGCACCCACAGGGTCATTCCCACATAAGTTCACTAAACTCCCTTATTTTACCTTTAATCATACAATCCCCTTTATTTGCAAACTTTTACATGTCTATATACCCATTTTAAAATAAACCAAACTAGGGGGTTTGAAATGATTAGGAGCCTTCATACGCTACGGCTGAAACTGACCAATCTTAACATACAGCCGGTAGCTCGTTTGTGTCTTTCTTCACTAGAGCAACCCCCAAATTCATATAGTGAAATGGGCTCCTTTAAGCAGGACCACGCATGCACAAAGGAATCACCTTTTGTTTTTATTTCTTTTCCTTCTCGGGGTAACGGCTGACAGTTAAACTTATCAAAAGCAGTTTATATGAACTCAGCATTTTCACTACTGCTTCTAAAGCACTAGATGCGACAGTTAAATTAACAAAACCTACAGTTCAGCCGCCGACTCCCTTTTTAGGCATTTTAACTGTTCTGTCAGGCTACAACTACTGCAGGGTGTAATTAACTACAGGGCATAACCCCAGCTCAGCTACCCTTTCAGTTAATAGGCACCTCATAATAGCAGGACTACACTAATACAGGCATTTCACCAAATGCCTAAACCGCAAAGGCAAAGTAAAAGTAGAGAAGCCACCATAAAGCAACACATTTAGTGTTGCTTTCTTTTCTCGATGTGGGTCATTTAGATTTTTTTTCTTGCCCCTTTCTCACCTTACTGAACCTAACCTAAAACCAATATTTGACTCTG
This sequence comes from Neoceratodus forsteri, assembly GCA_016271365.2. Classification (NCBI taxonomy): domain Eukaryota; kingdom Metazoa; phylum Chordata; order Ceratodontiformes; family Ceratodontidae; genus Neoceratodus; species Neoceratodus forsteri. Next base: position 17,403,080 of record JADMNL010000039.1, on the reverse strand, counting down.
GCACAATTTAAGGGGTTACAACCTTAAACACTCGAAACTGCAAGTAACCTTCTGGAGCTGAAATACCCATTCTGAAAAAAAGGGACATGCAAAGTACTTTGTAGACTTTATTTTATTTATTTTATAAACATACAGAAGAGGGCATGCACACCCTTTCTTCTGAATGACAATTATCCACTGACCCTAAAGTGTTAATGTGCACACAAATGGATCTCCTGGAAGAGGTAATATGCCCTTGCTTAATTCAATATTTACCCCGGGCTTGTGGCTGCATTTTCTAATGTTGCTTTACAGAAAGGCTCTTTTCACCTTTTACAAGTGACAGAAAACCATACTAATACTGGAGCTGCAAATTTATTCTCCAGATGAGAACAACCATTACAAAATGAATCCCAATAGCATACAAGGAAGGGATTCAGTTTTCTATCATAGTAACATTTTAAAAGAAAGGGACTGGCACGCTTAAACACAGCAGCTGAAAATAAAACAGCTGATCTATACAGCCTGACTGTGTGACAATGCGCACCATCGCAGCTTCTTAAAGAAGCAGCTAGCAGGGCACTCATATTTACCTGGGGGGAGAATACTGAAGAACTCATTCTAACTTCGGCCCCCTCCTTTTATTACCTTACTGCTCTCCACTACTCTTTCATTTACCAAGAAGGGCTTTAAATAAAGAATCAAGCCAAAACTTCCAAGGCTCCTAATCCTTCACAGAGCCACTCTGTGACAAAGATACACCAGCTTAGGTATCTATCTGTAGGTTGTGCCAAGTGTTACAGGTGCATGTAACACAATATAGATAGCACAGAGCAATACCTACAGGTGATTACCAACATTCTGGAAATTATTTCAGATGTCCATAGAATTGCTTCTTTGTGCCTATACCCTACCACATGTATTCCAATAAAGTTGATGTCTGCATGTGTCCACAGTCCATGTTCTAGGTAAATAAACTGACACATACTATAATTAATATTCAGAAACTAAACACTGGGAGGTAAGAAACCATCATTACCTCCCACAACTAGGTTTTGCTGATATTGCATAATATTTGCATCATGGTCATGTAATCACATCTTTCTGTGCTATTCTCCATTTGATTTTAGGGCGGGGTATTTTAGGGCATGAACAGTCTTTTTATTTACTGGTGTCTCAGACCCAGGTTACAGTATTCTATTTACAACAGTTGTTCTAATGTGGAAATCCCTTCTTGTTTTTTCTTTATACTCTAAGAGGGAAGTCATCTTGAGTTAAATTTCTCTGTTTTGACCCTCAGAAGTGCTGTGATGGATTCCATTTCCCTGATGTATTCGCATACGGTTACTATTTCTGCAGTGGTTTAGGGGTTGGGTGACAGCCATCTTCTAGTGATGGCCTTCATTACTGTTGCAGAGAGAATGAGGAATGAATACTTCTTGTCTCTCTTGTGGACTCTCTGTGGGAGGAGTCCCAAGACACGGTTTTGGAATTCGAGTGGGGAGAAGAATCCCTGTATCTCCTGCACCATGAGACAGATTGAGATCCAAAAGTGGTTAATTTTGGGGCAACTCCAGTAGATATGGTAAGGTGATCCTACCTCTGTGTACTGTCTCCATTACAAATCTGTATTGGGCGGTGTGAAGTGTTTTGAGATAGTGGGGGTGAGGAAGAAACAGACCAAGATCTTCCGTTCGAATTCTCTCCATAGTCTCCCCAAAAGGTGGGTAAGGCAAATAAACACTGGAGCCCAAAAGCAAGAAATCAGAGCAGAGGTTAAGCAGGATCTATGGTGATACTATAGGCAAGGCAAAAATGGGCAGAGTAGGTGGGCCAAGTTACCTGTCGGCAAATTCTATGTTTCTGGGTACTCACAGGAAAGCTCAGCTCACCGTTCCAGGCAGCAGAAGCAAAAACACTCCAGCTGTGTTGCAGGATGATAAAGCTTATTAGCTTTACCAGCAGTAGATAGTGACACTTCTCACCCATACAGTAGTCAAACATTTTCGCACTTCCTGTTCTTTGTCCACACTAGTGTCACTAAATAATGATCGCATTATTAAGGTGTCCCTTAAACAGTAAACATCAGGAGACCTCACGCTCACTCACCCAAAAAATATAGCTACACTCCACAGAAATGTAATATTCAAAATACATATTTTCTTGCATTTCAGAAAGTGCAAAAGCTGTAGGTGCAACCCAAACACAGCCTCCAAAAAGGACCCCCGATGAGTTTTGAACCTGCCCAAGTACTTTCTCAAGGTGAATAAAAAGGACAGTCAGGCATGTTGATTAAATAGTCTAGTTAGCATAACTTCATCTATTATATATATAGAATAAAGTATGGGGTGGTGTGTATAACGAGAAGTTTACACCACCCCCGAGGTGTTAGATGCTACAGAAACCCTGAAAGTGAAGCTCAGGATGTTTATTAAAACATCTAACACCAAGGGGTGTGTAAACTTTGAGTTTGCACACACCACCCCATATTTTATTTTATATAATTGCTGGGTTTTCCTTTTTCACCTCAGCAATTATATAAAATAATAGTGGCTGTGGTGTGGTTGCGGTCCAGGTTCGTTTTAACCTGGTTATGAAATGTGTGATCCCCGCCCTTTTAAAATGTTTAAAAATGTTGTTTTCTGTTCGGTGAACTGTTGAAAATGTGCACAATTTTGAAAAAATAACTTACTGCTGAGTTCCACAGGCAGTCGTGTTTCAGAATGCAAGCGAAGATCAGTTGGGAATCAAGAAACTGCGGCTGAGCATGCTCAGAGTGAGGAAACCCGTACGCATGTTTGCTGTTATGAGCACTCCTTTATTATAACAAATTACGCCATGGTTTCCCCTATGGGAAAAAGGGGAACCCAGTTATTATATGATATATATAAAGCTTTATTAAGCAGGTATGAAACACGTTGAGGGTACTTTTTGGAGGCTGTGTTTGGGTTGCACCTTGAGCTTATGCACTTTCTGAAATGTGAGTAAATAAATATTTTGAGTACTACACTTCTATGGAGTTCAGCTGTATGTTTTAGATGAGTAAGTGTGAGGTCTCCACTATTCACTTGCTTTGTTAGCACAATCAAATGTTGCCCCAAATTATGTGGGGATCTACCTAAGTATTTGGGAACAAGAACATGTTATTTTTTTAATTCTACTTTTTCTTCATGCGGAGCTCCCAGGCAGGCTCTGGCCCCCCCAGAGGGCTCGATTGTCTCTGTTGGGGTACTTCCTGATCCAGTGTCCCTCGGGCTATTCCCCTCCCACGGTGGGGTCAGATGAAGGAGCACCAGCCCCCCACCCAGAGCACAATCCAGAAGCCCAGGGGTTGCCATAATCAGGATTGCAGCCAGGCTGTCATGGAGTCTGCCAGCTCCATTTTTTGTTTTCTCCCATCTCCTATTGCTGACGCTCATGTGCACATGTGGATTGACATACATGCTGCAGTCCTTTAACATCCTCCCTTTGTGTTGCCCTCAGTCCCACACTACCCTCCAGGCCTCCACCTGGGGGCAGTCATTCAGCCAGAGCAACAATCCACCCACCCTGGGAGAGAAGAGGAGAGCAGTCCTACAGATGCTTGATCCTCTCCCTCCGTGGCTGACCCCAAGTGATCCATGTTAGTTCCTGAACAAGGGTAACTAGCGTAGCGTGAGGTGTGGTGTCCAGCACCTCAACCCTCAGTGCCATTGAGCGGGCCACAAAAACATGTTTTGACAGCTGACACAAATCTGATTTTCCATCTAATTGATCTCTTAAGAGATTAATCGATATATTCCTCACATGGAAAGGCTCAGTTACACAACTAGAACTGTTTGTATAATTTCTAGAAAGTATAAACCCCCACTTGAAGTTTACTATGAATTGGCACAGAACAGAAATTAATTTTGTGATTTGGTGGTAACAAAGGAGGAGGGGAGCAATGTGTAAATTGGTCTGTACTGAAAGAAACAGATCATAATGCCCTCCTCCACTTATAATCCAAAAAAGTCATACAGGAGGGGTTTAACCAGGCATGCAGTAATCTACAGAATATGTTCTTGTCTAGAGGGTACAGATTTGATTGTGCTAATAAAGCAAGTGAATATGTAGAAAATGTTGACAGAGCAAATCTCTTGAGACAGGGACAGACACAGGGGGGGAAAGGACTAACACAGATACTCAGAACCAGGATAACAAGATCAACTTTATTATCACTTACTTGACACAGTGACATTTGCTAAATGGGATTATTGAGAAAAACTGGGATCTATTGGAAAACAAACCCAGTTTGCATGGCCTGCAGAAGCCACGTATGATCTATAGATGTAGCCAGATCATAGGTGATCATACCGTACACAGCTTGCATTACGGTCACCTGGAAATGAATGAGAATCCCCATTACTGAAAGAAACTTTGCTTATGGTAACTGTAAATTCTGTGGCCATGTACACACCGAGAATCAAGTGGTGCAACCCATTAGCCAGACAGAATTAGTTGCTAATTATATCATGAACTGTGCAACACAAAATGTAATCTATAGTATGTAGCAGTATGTATATGCAAATCTTTTTATGTTGGAAAAAACTTCAAGAGCGTTTAAAAAAGGTCTGTGGGAACACTTGCTGGCCATTGAAGAAGGCATGGATACTAATGCACTAGTATGCCATGTTAAAAACAGGGACACGGACACAAATTCAGATTCCAGGGAACTGAACATGTCTGACCAGGGATGCAAGGGGATAACCTGAAGAACAAGCTTCTTAGCAGGGAAACATATTGGCAACATGTGTTTGGAGCCTGTATGATTCCTGATTTCAATGAATTGCTCCTACTTGGCTCCTACCTCAAGAAGTTCTTGGGTGGGAAGTCAGTTAAATGGAGGGATACAAATAAAAAGGATGGGGTGTTGCCAGTATATTTTGTTTGCTGAATATGACATTACTGTCTATAATTTATATTTTGGGCTCTGCTAAAATTATGTTTTTAATGATATGATGTTTATTTTCTTTAGCAAATTGGCCATTTCAGTGCCATGGGATGCATTCTTTTCATGGACTATGTGACTGGACTTAAGACATACATTGAAGCAAAGTGGACTTGCCACTTGCATTGTTCATAACAAATATGTACTGGACTATTGATATGTGTTTTTTGTATTTGGACAAATGTATTTATTGAATTATTGCGTGTTTTTGTCCCATTGCCCCCCCCCCACCATTTCTCTTTGTCCTTGTTGTGCCTGTTGTCCCCGCCTCCCTTCCTCTGTCCCATATCCAGACCTTCTGTGTGCCTCTTTTCACAACACCCCCTTCCTGCAGCCAGATTTTATCATAAGAGTTTTCCATTTACATATTTGGCATATTGTCTGGTTCTTTTAGGTGTATAGTATGGTTGCATTAACATTTATTTAATATGCATTTTGCACTTAGTGATACACACAAATAGCACAATACTGTTTGGGCACATTTTTAACAAGTTGGTGGTTCCTGATGGATTCACATTTATGATGTGCATTAGACAGATATGTCATACTACTTTGGAGATGTATGTTCACTACTATTGTCTTACTGTACGTGTGAGCTGTGTATTAATATGTGACACTTAACTTGGTCCGTTAAAATCATTTGGTGGTTTCAGTTAGGGAATGAATGTTTATACTTGTTCTCCACATGGCACTATCACCTTGAAAAAGCACTTGTAGCAGCACAAAACTTTGGTGTTAGTTGGTGTGCTAGCCATGCTATATGTTTATCCATTTTATTACTTTTTAACAAGAATAAAGTCTGTATACTGTATATAGGGCCAAGTGTACACCCGCGGGGATGCTACCAGTCTCGATGGCTGAGAGGGACCTGGGGGTGGTGGTGGATGTCAAGATGAACAACCCGGAGACTTGTAGGAGGGCAGCAGCCAAGGCCAACAGGATGCTGGGATGCATCGTTAGGGGGATCACCTCCAGAAGGAGGGAAGTGATACTCCCTCTGTATAACTGCTTGGTGAGGCCACACCTTGAGTACTGCGTGCAGTTTTGGAGGCCACACTTAAAGAGGGACATTAAATTCCTGGAGCGGGTCGAGAGGAGGGCAACCAAATGATTTGGGGCTTGGGGGACAGGACCTATGGGGAGAGGCTCGAAGAGCTAAATATTTTACACATTGGAAGAAAGAAGGGACCGGGGGACATGATAGAGGTCTTCAGGTACATGAAGGGGGTAAATAGGGGAGGAGTAGTCAGGGTGCTTCGAAGGAAGAAGGAGGAGGGGGCAACTACAGGGAATGGGTGGAAGCTGGAGGGGGGAGATTCAGGGGAGAAAAGAGGAGGTACTGCTTCACTGAGAGGGTGGTGGAGACATGGAATACGCTGCCCAGGGAGCTGGTGGAGGCAGAGACTGTGGAGGGGTTCAAGAGGGGGGTGGAACAGGTACAGAGGAAGGGTTCTGGAAGCAAAATCCAGTACAGCGAGAATATCTGGAACTGGGAAGGGAGAAGCCAGAGAAGGCGAGGGGGACAGCAAGGTCAGCTCCCAGGGTGGGGGCTGATCAAACGAGCAGACACAAAAGACCGTTAGGCCTATTCAACTGGCATTTTAGTATGTTAGTATACACTAGCTTGTGTTAAGATTGTTTATACTGGCTACATGGGTGCTCAGCTCCTTTTCTTCTGCTTTAAGTGTCTATGCTGAAAGCACAGTGCTTTAAGGGGTGGAGCAGCCTCCTGTTCTCATTTAAACATTATTTGCACAAACTATATATCTGCCAAACTGTTATTTTCTAGAATAATAATGTTATTTTTTAGTAAAAAGTGCAAGTGAGCAGCTGACCCAGTGGCAAAGAGGACTAAGGCATCATGTGCCTTACCACTCACCATGCTGGCGACCCATGTTCAGGAATGAGCATGGATTGCTGGGGGTTGGGGGGAGAGGATCGAGCATCCAATGGACTCCTCTCCTCTCCCAGGGTGGGGGATCCACTGTTTCACTCCTTGGCTGCCATCTGGTGGAGGCTAGTGGTGCCATGGCTGAGCAATGCAGATACAGGCTGTGGTTTCGTAGCGTGTGCTTGCCTCCATGTGCATGCACTTACGGCCACCATGGCATGGAAAGACAAAAAAAAAGCAGAGGGAAATGGTGGTCACAGGTTTCTTGAAGCCTTCCATGCCTGCCCTTGTCATGCTCTGTCACTGGCTCGCCAATCCCCCAATCTGGACACAAGAACATTGGGTGGAGAGCCCTCCCCTTCCCAACCCCACCACAGGGGGAAGTCCATGGGGGAATGGGGCTCGGTGGACCTGATAGACAGTAGCCTGGTGTGGGAGGTAGGGACAGGGCTGAACACAGCTGCCTGAGGTGCATCCAGAGGAGAAAAACTTGTGTGGAAAAAAGTGCAAGAGACACTACTTATGATTCATGTACTATTTTAAAGGACTACTGTGGGCACTAATGAAGTGGCCCAAGGGCCATAACATTTTGGCTTTATAGGTGGCTAATGCACTTTCTTATAACAGTCAAAGATATTTTGCAGAGTTCAGGAGTTTGAGTCTCTCTCATTTATTGTATATTGGTATACTTTGTAAGCGCCTACAGAGGCAGACTGCCCCAAATTCACTTTTCCAAGTTCTTCATAAAAGAAGAGGACATCCAGGTCCTCCACCGTTATTACAGATTACTAGTTTTAAAATATGACCGTATTATTTTTATAATATGGACAATTCTGGAGCCAAGATATTTATGCTCTGTTATAAACTTCATGTAGTGTATCTTCTGAGACTTCTTCTTTTGGAGATATCAGGTCTCCACTGTTGCTTTTTTTTGTTTGGCTTTTGTAAAGGCATTTAATATTGTTTCATTTTTATAACCTTGTGCTTGAAATATTTCACACAAATCTACAGCCTGGGAGTCAGAGGAGGATTCTTTGGAACTATTTCTGCATAACTGGTAAAACTGGACAAATACAGTACCATTTACTATATATACAGGATGTTAACTTTTTGTGTGGAATAGGGCATTGTCTGTGGTACTCTTTCTGAATCCCTCTGATGTTATTATGTTTCCTTCTGTACAAGAAGGTTCAAATTTAGAAAATTGATGGTGTTCTTGCTGGAAGGTGAAGTAAATTTCAAACCTATTCTGTTTTTGTTGAGGGATTCCAGAAAGAAGGTTACATTTCCAATATATCTCCAATATATGGATAGTATAGCTTCTGAATAGTGTCCCAGATACCTGATTCTGTCCAGAAAACAGACAGTGATGAGTCAAAGATGACGTCTTTCTCCTAACAACTCAAACATAGGTTGGCATGGCAGTGCATGATCAATGCCACATCACTGTCTCACAAACTTGTAAATAAAACTTTTAATTGAAAATAAAGTAGTTTTGGGACAGCACCAAGTTAATGGTACCCTCAATGAATTCCCACCAAGAGAGGGCCAGCTGAGATATGCTCATAATTTTGGAGGAAGTGATCTACAGCTTTCAGACCTAACAAGTGTTATATACAAGTGTGTGTGTGTATATAGACGTAACCCAGCTGTAATTCTCCTCCCACATTAGATTCTCAAAGGTCTTCTGGACATTTATTTATTTAGTTAGTTCTTGTTGACTAGGAAAAGAGCTCTAGAGGCAATACTGCCTATTTTCAGCCTCATCCTGGATAGGGGAGATATGGATGCAAGCCAGCTGAAATGGAACCAGATATTTTAGGAATAAGATAAAATCGGCCAGGACACCAGTGAAATTCTGGATACACTACGAAATGCAGACTCCTAAATGCCTGAGCCTGACAATCCCAGCACCAGCAGCCCAAAGCATGAAACCCCGACAGGAGATGGCCACACTCCCAACAGTTCTGCAGGGGTTCTGCCCCTCACAACCACCAGTAATTATCATATACTAACTCCAGGTTGCAATACCATGGGGGAATGTGACTGTCAGAGGGCCCACACACTGTCAAGATTCCATGCTGTGGGCTGCCAGTGTTGGGATTGTTAGGATTGGGCATTTTGGGAGTCGACATTTCATTGTACTCCCAACATTCCCCTATTTTTTTGAAAACTGCCATCGGATCTTTAATGTCCACCTGAACAACCACAAGAAAAGGCAGATGGGATCTCAGTTTATTATCTCATCTGAAGGATGGCACACGCTGGCTGTGCAGTATCCACATAGAACTGCACTCAGGTGCTGACATTTAGGGTATGAGCCCATTCCTGGTTCGGGTCTTGTACCCATGAACTTCTGGCCCAAAGGCAGATGTGCTACAAACTGAGCCACGTGAACATAGTATGCCTAAAATGGGGATGAAATGTGGAAACTATATAATTTAGATAAATATATACGAATGTAGGAAGATAGTTCATCAAGGAACCTGCAGTATAATGGAAACTGTTGATCATCCTGGAGGCCTTACAGAATCTTTATGGATTTTTGGGATAATGTAATAAAAGGTGGAGGTTGTTTAACCTGCTACCTGATGTAATCTCTCTCATTCTTTTTTTTTTATTAAATTTTAATAACGTTTTTTCCAAAAGAACAAGTACATTCATACAGACTGTAGACTATAACAAACATGGAATTTTTCTGAATTCCATTAGCTTGAAGCAGAGTGTCATAATAAATTATACATACAAGTCTATAGTATCGTAGAACACAGTTGACCAGTCTGCCCATACAACTATTATCCCCAACAACAAAAAATTAAAACAAATCACAATAAAACAGGAACAATAAGTAATAAAAAGGGTAACCATAACATCGAGAAGGGGAAATTAGTGCAACCTGGGGATTAAATTGATCCAGGCTCTCAAATGAGCTCCTGGGGAGATTGGGTGATTTAAAAAATATGCCAGTGAATCAAAACTTGTTTTAATGCATTTTAAATAGAAATAGTGTAACTTCATGTGGGGGAAAAGTGAGGGGGGGTGATCCCATCTCCCACCTCCCCAGAAATTATCGTTCTTGCCACCTGGTTTATGGGGTTGCCACCTTAGTCCTGCTGAGGCAGAATATCCAAAACTGTTTTACCCTCGTCTGCTTGGTAGTGAAAGAAGAGGAACTAATGACTAACAAACTTTTCTTTTTGTAGTCTTACTTTGGAAGTGATCCTTTTATCTCTTGGATCTGTAAGCAATTTCCATATCATGTCTACACGGGGGTGGGGGGTCTGGGTGAGCCACATCTGGGTGATAGCTTTTGTAGTCACAGCCACTAAAATATTATACAAGTATCTCTGGGCATTACCTTTAACTGTACTGGGTAGGATTCCTAGAATCCAGTTTTAAAACTGTGTTGGGGGAGGAATCCTTAGCAATTTTGCTGTTTCTGCCACAAGATGTTCCCAGAAATCTTTTATTAGGGGACAAGTCCAGAAAATATGAATGTGGATACCTTGTTCCCCACAACGTCTCCAACACAGGTCAGAAGGGTGCGCCCCGTAATGTTTGGAGATAATAGGTGTGTGAAAATACATAGAAAAATAGAATTTGATTGCAGATAAGGACCACTTGGCCCACCTAGTCTGCTCATTTCCCTACCTGATGGATAAGCTGCAGATCCTAGTTAACCAACAGCCTACTTCCTCCTACCCCACACTAGAATTGCCTTATACCTGTTGCATGCACTCTTGAATTCCCCCACTGTTTTTGACTCCACGACCTCCCGAGGAAGGTTGTTCCATGCATTCACAACCCTCTACATGAAAAAATACTTCCTTAAATTACCTCTGAGCCATCCCCCCCATCTTCAAATTGTGTCCCCTTGTTCTTGCACATCTCTTTTTCTGAAAGATGCTACCCTCTTGGACTTTGTTGATTCCCTTGAGGTAATTGAAAGTTTCTATCATGTTCCCCCTCTCCCTCCTTTCCTTGAGGGTATACATATTAAGCTCATTTAGTCTCTCTTCGTATGTCTTCTGGTGCAGACCCTGCACCATTTTGGTTGCCTTCCTCTGGACAGCCTCCACCCTGTCTATTTCTTTGCGGAGATGGGGTCTCCAGAACTGCATGCAGTACTACAGATGGGGTCTCACCAACTGTCTGTACAATGGGATAACAACTTCCTGTTTTCTACTGGTGATGCCTCTCCCTATGCATCCCAGTATCCCCCCAGCCCTCCTTACTGCCTTCTCACATTGCTTGCCCACCTTTAGGTCATCTGATATAACTACCCCCAGGTTCCTTTCCATTTTTGTTGTTGTCAGTATCTCACCCCCATTGTGTACTCTTCCCCTCGGTTTTTGTTTCCCAGGTACATTTGCATTTCTTTGTGTTGAATCTAAGCTGCCATACATTTGACCATTCCTCCAACCTTGCCAAGTCCTTTCTCATCCTTTCCACCCCACCTTGTGAATCAACCATGTTGCAGATCTTTGCGTCATTTGCAAAGAGACATACTTTTTCTTCCAGTCCCTCTGCAATGTCACTTATAAAGACATTAAAAAGGACAGGACCCAGTACTGAACCCTGTGGTACCCCACTATTAACCTCCCTTTCTTCACGGTGGACTCCAATTACTATTACCCTCTGCATCCTGTTATCCAGCCAATGTTTTACCCAGGCTACCACCCTGGGACCCACTCCTAGGGTGGCTAATTTGTTTATTAATCTTTTGTGCGGAACTGTGTCAAATGCCTTACTAAAGTCTAGGTAGGCCATGTCCATAGCCCCTTCCTGGTCTACTACGTTGGTCACCCAGTCAAAGAAATCGATTGGATTCATCTGACATGACCTTCCCGCTGGGAATCCATGCTGTCTTGGGTCCTGTGCCCCACTGACCTCTAGGTACTCAACAATTCTTAACTTCAGAAGTGATTCCATCATTTTTCCTACCACTGAGGTCTAACTGACAGGTCTGTAGTTTCCTGCCTCTGTCTTGCTCCAACTTTTGTGAAGGGGAATCACATCTGCTCTCCTCCAGTCCTCAGGTACCATACCATCCTCCCATGATTTGTTAAAAAGGGTAGTCAATGGTGTTACTAGTTCTCCCCTTAGTTATTTTAGAATTCTGTGGTGAATCCCATCAGGCCCCATTGCTTTATCCACCTTCAGTTTTAGGGGTTCTTTCAGAACCCTTTCTTCTGTGAAAGGACTGATTTTGCCCCCCCCCACCCAGAGTGCTTCTATTGACTGGATTAGGTACCTCCGCCTCCTCTTCCTTTGTGAATAATGAGCAGAAGCATTCATTCAGTATCCCTACTTTTTAACTGTCCCCCTCTGCCCATCCACCCTCCTCTTTATTTAGCCTCAGTATCTCTCCCTGTGTGTTTCTTCACTCCCTAATGTACCTATGAAAAGTTTTATCCCCCTTTTTAACCGAGTTGGCTATCTTTTCCTCGGTTTGGGCCTTTGCTATTCTGACTGCCTTCCCCGCTTCCTTCTGCTTTAATTGGTACAGTTCTCTGTCCTGCTCCTTCTGTGTTTCCTTATACTTCCTGAATGCTATCTTTTTCACACTAAACTTCCCCGCCACCTCTTTTTGAGAACCATAGTGTTTTTTTTTCTTTCATTTTGATTTGTTTATTTGCTTCACACAAAGGCTAGTTGCCTCTGTGATGGCAGTTTTGATGTTTCCCCATTGTTACTCCACCCCTCCTTCTAGCCTGTTTGCTAGTGCTTTTCTGAGGCACTTTCCCATTTTGACAAAATCAGCCCTCCCGAAGTCCAGTACCTTCACTTTTGTATGGCTTGACTCTACAGCTGAGTTTATCGTGAACCACACTGTTTGGTGTGAGCCAGAATATCCAACCACGTTTGCCAATGAAACTCCCTCCAAGAAGGATAGGCCATTGTGCTGTGGATTCCTTTCAATATGACAGCCCAGGCTCAGACAACAAGTGCCAGATCCACGTCAGTGTCCCATGTTTTCTTAATATGGTCTAACTGATCAGGTTCTAGATCATGTAAAGTTTTATAAAGCATGGATAGCTTCTTTTGAGCCTGTGCCTGCTGGGCCAGGGAATGTAGAAGCAGTCTCAGAGGATTATCTTCAGCCCCTAGTTGCTTTTTCCTGGATTCATCAGTCAAATAGTGTTGAAGCTGTAAATACCTATAAAAATCATTAGGGCTAAGGCCAAATTCCCCACAAAGTTGGGGAAAGGATTTAAATACCTCCACCTGGAAGAACTGCCCTATAAACCTGAGGGCCCCTCTCACTCATCTTTGGAACCAGTGTCCATTTTTTATGGCAAGAAGTCCTAACAAGCCTGCAGGGGCATAAGCTTATTCAGTCCCATATGTGGACCATATCTGGAGCACACCTTCATCCAGACCTGCTTTGTTGTAACTGACCAGGAACTTCTTATATCTAGATTACGGAGGTTAGCTTTGTCCATAAAAATAACATCTTCCATCTTAGCTTGACAGAAAGTATCTCATTCCAGGGTATCTCAGATAGAAATTTCAGTTTTGGAGAGATAAGTTGTAAAATATTGCAACTGAGATGCCAAATAATAAATTTGGAGGTCTGGAAGTCCCAATCCACCTTTTTGTTTTGGAGCCGTGAGGACCTTCCACCTGATGCAAGGATTTTTGCCGGCCCAAATGGATTTTGAGAGGGTGGTGTGAAATGTTTTCCAGAAAGAGGAGGAAGGGGGGTTCTAAGGGAAGGGAGGGAGGAGCAGATGAAAATAAATCTGGGTAGAATGTTCATACAGATGGTCTCAGCCCATCCATACATTGACAGGGGGTGTTTTTCCATCTATTACAATCTGTCTGTACATCTGTCAGCAATTTATGGTAGTACATGTGGTATAATTTATTTATGTCTTTAGGGACACATACTCCCAAATATCTGAAACCGAGACCAACCCATTTTAAATTATGTATCCTGGAGGGAAGGAGGCCCAAATGGGGTCCCGGTGGGAACACCTCTGTCTTTGATTCGTTTATTTTTAAACCTGACACTAAACCAAACATTTGTATTAACTGGATTACCTTTGATAAAGCATTTATGGGGTCAGACACATATAGTAAAGTGTCATCAGCGCATAAAGATACTTTCAACTCCTCTCCATTAACACAAATGCCCTGGAAGTTAGTAGACTGCTGGCGAAGGGCTGTCAAGGGTTCCATGAACAGGAGGGGGAAAGTGAACAACCCTGCCTGGTGCCCCACTCAGTGGAGAAGGTGGGGAACATGGTGCCATTCACCTTCAGCTTAGCATGTGGGGTTCGATATAAATTTTGAATCCTAAGATGAAATCTGTCCCTGAATCCAAATTTAGTCAATGTAGCATCTAAAAACTACCAGTCTAAGTGATCAAATGCTTTTTTAGTATCAATCAATACCACTACCTGCAAGGGATCTTGGGGAAATGTTTAACAGCTGATAAGTTGTTTAGTAAAAGGCGGATGTTGTCCTGTATTTGTCTGCTGGAATAAAGCTGGTTTGTTCAAGGTGAATGATGGTGGCCACTATCTGTTGTAACCTAATGCCAATTACTTTTGCAAAACATTTGGCATCCGGGTTTAATAAGGAGACGGGGTGGTAACTGGAGTAGGATGTGGGGTCTTTATCAAATATGGGAAGAACAGGTATTAATGCTTCATTTCAAGAGTCTGGAGTCGCTCCCTCCTCATTCACTACATTACATATTCTAGTCAGCAGGGGTGACAGGTCTTGGGCTAATTTCTTGTAAAATTTGGCTATAAATCCATCAGGGCCAGGTGCTTTGCAGTCTTGAGGGTTTTAATAAGAGCAAGCATGTCTCCCTCAGTAAAGGAGGTTTCCAAGCCACCTTTTTGGTCTTCTGTTAGTCTTGGTTAAGTGGAGATCACTAAGGAAATCTGCAGTGCTACCATGATGGTCAGGGCCTCTTTGCTACAGTACAATTGGACATAATATTGGAGGAATTCCTCTTCAGTTTGTATGGGTGTAGTTAAGGTGGCTTGTACGCCCCACTCTGGGACAATTTTAGGAATATACCTGTCTGCCTCTTGCTTCTTCAGTCGCAGGGCCAATAGCTGACCGGCATTATTTCCCCACTTATAATACTTCTGGCAGGTGAAATGGAGGGCAGTTTCTGTCTTCCTTAACATTATATTATTAAACTCATCTCTAGCCTGTCTTACCCTAGGTAAAAGTGAGGGATTTCGGGACTGTTTTATCTTCAGTTTCTAGCTGGGCTAGTTTTTCTTCAGCCCTACGATGGCTTTCAACTTGCTTTGTTGTTTATGCTTAAAAAAGGCATACGAACTATAGGGTTACTGTGTGACTTAATGCAAAAGTCGATGCCTCCTTATCTGTCCTGCACTATTTGCACCTTGTAACCCACATATATCAGACACAAGTAATGACAGAGAACTATTTTACCCCAAGGAAGAGCCAGTAAACTAATAGATTATGACAGAAGCGAAAATTACTTGAACTATTTAACTCGTTTTATGAAACCCATATAATTTTCTCGATGATGTAACTCTTTGTAGGGTGTCTACTTTAATCTTTGTAAGTGGATATTTGTTGTCTTCATCAACTCATGTATCCCTGCATTGTATTGTTTTTACTGTAAGTTTTGCTTGCAAATCTTATAAATAAAAGTAAAAAAAAAAAAAGAGGCATAAGAAATTGCATGACCATGGACCGCAGCTTTCAGGCCATCTCAAATATATTTGAAGGAAGTGTCTCCTTCCTTGTTCTCTAAAAGATAGTGTCAGATCACCTCTCTTGTGGAGTTAACAAAGCCCTCCTCGTGAAGGAGGCCCGCGTTTACCCTCCATAAGCCCTTGGTTTCTGAGAGCCCCCATTCCAGTTTACAGGAAATCATGACATGGTCTGAGACCGAGACAAAATGTGTATGAACTCTCGTAAAGGTAAAGGCCCACTTTTTTTGAGTGTAAAATATATCTATCCAGGAGAAGGAATTGGACTCTGCAGAATAAAAAGATACATTCAGCACTGTGGGGATTGTGTAGATGCCAAGGATCTACCAAACCTTCCAATGACACTAAATTTTAAAGTAGCTTGGAGCAGGCCCTGTCACCTTTCCCGGGGGGGGGTCCTGTCCTGGGTGGAATTCTCGACATAATTCCAGTCTCCAGCACAGTTTATCTGTCCTTCTGGGAAAATGGCTAGGGAGGAAAAAAGTTTTCCAAAAAATTCCCCAGTGGGAGGTGTAGAGGTGTATACAGAGGCCACATGGATTAAGCGGTCACGGAGAATTCCTGAAATTATGACTACTCTCCCTGACCCATCCACATGTAAGTGTATGGTTTGAAATAACAAACCTTTATGAATGAGGATTGCCAGCCCTGCTTTTTTAGCTTCCAGGTGGGCATCAGCATAAACATTACCCGCCCAAGAGCAATGGAGTCTCAGGTGTTCTTGGTCAGTTAACTGAGTTTCCTGCAGGCAGGCTATGTCACAACCCCACTTATGGAATGCTTGTAGAATTCTGGCCCATTTTGCCACCTTGTTGATGCCCTTAATGTTAAGGAAGCATACTGTGAGCATACTGTGAGTGTATCCATTGGAGGGCCCCTAGACTTTCCCAACCCCTCATCCCTTAGACCCCATGAGCCACCTGTAAAGCTATCCTCCTTAAAAGAATGTTGTCGAACACAAAAAAAACAACAAAAACAACATATACAAAACACTCATGTTCAGAACAACACAGAAAAACAGTATAAATCTGCAAACCGAGCACCTCTCTGAGGCTAGTACCAATGCGTACAAAGGTAGGTATAAAAGCTGTCACCTACCTGGAGCAGTGAGCTTGCCACAGAGGGTAACCCCAATATAAGATTGGAGTTTTAAAGGTTGGGATTACCAGATATTGCAACCAGTAACCACTCCCCTCTGAAGTTGTGTCTTCTATGTCTCCCAGGATAGGATCCTGCCCAGTGGTGTTGGTAAACTTGGATAGAGAAACTGGAAGGGAAGGACATACCTTGGGGCGCATGCCCCCATCCCATCTCTGGCGTCCCTTGAACAGTATATAGTGACCACACATGTGGACATACTTCCACCCAATTAACAGCATAACTTTATGGATCTACAGAAAAGCATTACTGAACGATATGATTTGGCAACTAAAGGTATTAAATCTGTTAACAAGCATTGAAAAAAAGCCTAAAATGTAGAAACAATAACAATAAGGAAACTGTTATCCAAACTATGAAGAGAGGGACTACTAGTCCCCAGCACTCTCTTTCCCTGCCCTCCCACCCACCACAGCAAAACATAACTCCATGTATGTCAAAACAATAATATATTATTGTAGCTCCCTCCACTCTGACCCCTAATGAGGGCTGTTACCCCCAGGAAGTGCAGTTCACTACTTATTAGAGCACCCCTGAAAAGGAGGAACTGTGTCCTTCAGCCTCTGTCCGTGTATTATGTCCAACTGTGTGTGCACTGGTCCCACTTAAGCAGGGATATAAATACCAGCCAAAGAAAAATATTGGAGTAGTCTTAGTTTAAAATAGAATAAAGGAGCCTCAGTTCAAATACTGCAGGAGGATCAGTGCTACGTCTATACGGGGAAGCCACAACATTGTTTCTTGTCAAACAGAAACTACCACAACAGATGAAAGGGCTCCTGGCTGAACAGTGCAAATGGAAACCTGGAAAACACAAACAAACAGTTGTACTTCAGTTAAATTAGCCATGGGGAACCCCCCCCACCTCCTTACAGTACCAGCTATTGCCAAGATCCCTTATGACAACAGAAATACTGAAAAGCAGTCAGTGGGAGTCAAAAAATGGCTTCTTTAATTTGCCAAAGATTGTTCGGGGGGGGGGTGAAATAAACTAGGGAGATTGCCAGGAGGGTGTCCTGGAGCACAAGTGTAGGGAAGGTGAGTCGCTGATCTCAGCAGTTTGGAAAAAAAAGGAAACCTTCCCCCTCAGATTTTCTTCCCCAGTTTAATCCATTTCTTGAGGTCAGACTGCAGGGGGATCAAACTATCTATTTTTCATTTGCCACCTGATCCACCTTGAGAGGCTGCCAACCATAGCAGATCCTCAATTTCTTTTTCAGCTGCCTCTTCTTGGAGGTCTGGAAGTGTGGCCCCTTCAATTGCAGGTATTTGGTGTTCGAAAGTACATTGTCATAGATCTTGAGGCCATCTGTACCTTGAATCAAAAGTTTTGCCAGGTACCGTAGCTGTGCTCAGATTCCTTTTTCCCCACAGCTGTTTAATCATAAATAGCACTTTCTTTCTTTCTCTTTACTAGAAGAAGAGGAAGGTAGTCCTGGTCCACATATACTTTATAACCATTCAGATTTAAATCTTTTTTTTGTCCGGGCTATTCTCAAGATTTTCTCCTTGGTGGTATAGTGGAGGAATTTAACTAATATGTAATGGAGTGGAGGAGTGTCTTGTTTTGGCTTTGGTGTGACTGTTCTGTGGGCCCACTCAATGCCCAGGTCAAAGTCCTCTGCCAAGTCAAGTTCTTTGGGAAGCCAGCATGGAATACATCTGTCCGTGTCATTTTGCTCTGTAGCTCCAGGAAAGCCAAAAACATGGATATTATTGTGGTGAGATCAAGCTTCTGCAACTTCAGCCCAGAAGGTAAGCTCCCTTTCTCACTTATACAAGTAGGCAAGAGACCTGCCATAGGCCCTTTGCTCATCATGAATGGTGCCCAAGTGAGTCTCCATTTCCGAGGTTCCTTGCTCCAGATGTTTGAGGTCTTGTCTAATACTGGAGACCTTGTTGTCAATGCGATGCAGCAGGCGGAGTATATCTTGTCTGTTGGCCTTTCCCCGGGCAGATCCAGTGTCTGAGCCATATTCATCCTCTTCATCCCCGGACCCCATGGTGAGAATAGATGTACATAAGGGCATGGGGCTAGGGCTTCTAGGCCTCTGGGAGTGTTGTTTGCTTTTAGTTTGTGGTGCATCCTTGTTGGAAGCTTTTTTGGAGCCTCCCATAATTCGGAATGTGTAGACAGATGATCGGACTGAAATTCGGAGTAAAGTTATGCTATTTTAGTAGCCGATGCAAACAGACTCTACCGTCGGGCACTCAGAGCTCTGATCTAGGCTGCCATGCTGGAGGCTGACGTCACCAAAAGTCCCAATCTCTCTCATTCTTAATAATCCAGCCAGTCTCCAATGAGTAGTACATACATTCACAAATTTATTTAAGACAGTGGTAGGATCAGAGGGAAAAATTTTACATAAAATCATTGCTGAGAAGGATCAGGACAGAGAACTGTACCAGTTAAGGCAGAAGGAAGCAGGGAGGGAAGTCAGAATAGCAAAGGCCCAAATTGAGGAAAAGATAGCCAACTCGGTTAAGAAGGGGATAAAACCTTTTATAGGTACATCAGGGAGCATAGAAAGACAAAGAGAGGGACAGTGAGGCTGAATAGAAAGGACGGTGGGTGGGCAGAGAGGGACAGGGAAAAAGCAGGAATACTGAACGAATACTTCTGCTCAGTATTCACAAAAGAGGAGGAGGGGATGTGCCAAATCCAATTAACAGAAACACTGTTGATGGGGGTTCGATCCCAGTCCTTTCACAGAAGAAAGGGTTCTGAAAGAACTACTAAAACTGAAGGTGGCAAAGCAATGGGGCCTGACAGAATTCATGCCAGAATTCTAAAAGAATTAAGGGAAGAACTAGTGACACCACTGACTACCCTTTTTAACAAATCATGGGAGGATGGTGTGGTACCTGAGGACTGGAGGAAGGTGGATGTGATTCCCCTTCACAAAAATGTGGGCAAGACAGAGGCAGGAATCTACAGATCTGTCAATTTGACCTCTGTGGTAGGGAAAGTAATGGAATCACTTCTGAAGGAAAGAACTGTTGAGTACCTAGAGGCCAGTGGGGCACAGGACCCAAGGCAGCATGGGTTTACAGCAGGAAGGTCATGTCAGATGAATCTAATTAATTTCTTTGACTGGGTGACCAAAATAGTAGACTAGGGAGGGACTGTGGACAAGGCCTACCTAGACTTTAGCAAGGCATTTGACACAGTCCCACACAAAAGACTAATAATTAAATTAACCAGCCTGGGAGTGGGTCCCAGGGTGGTAGCCTGGGTAAAACATTGGCTGGACAAGAGGACACAGAATGTAATTGTAAATGGAGTCCACTCTGAAGAAAGAGGGGCTACTAGTGGGGTACCACATGGTTCAGTACTGGGTCCAGTCCTTTTCAATGTCTTTATAAGTGACATTGCAGAGGGATTGGAAGGAAAAGTATGCCTCTTTGCAGACGATACAAAGATCTGCAACAGGGTTGATACACAAGGAGGCATGGAAAGGATGAGAAGGGACCTGGCAAGGTTGGAGGAATGGTTAGAAGTATGGCAGCTTGGATTCAATGCAAAGAAGTACAAAATAGTGCACCTGGGAAACAAAACCCAGGGAAGATTACACAATGGGGAGGCAGTAACAACAACAAAATGGAAAGGGACCTGGGGTAATCATATCAGATGACCTTAAGGTTAGCAAGCAGTGTGAGAAGGCAGAAGGGAGGGCTGGGGGAATACTGGGATGTATAGGGAGAGGCATCACAGCAGAAAACAGGAAGTTGCAATCCCTCTGTACAGACAGTTGGTGAGACCCCATCTGGAGTACTGCATCCAGTTCTGGAGACCCCATTTCTGCAAGGACATAGACAGGATGGAGGCAGTCCAGCAGAGGGCAACTAAAATGGTACAGGGTCTGCAAGAGAAGCCATACGAGGAAAGACTAAAGAAGCTTAATATGCATACCCTTGAGGAAAGAAGGGAAGGGGGGACATGATAGAAATTTTTAAGTACCTCAGTGAAATCAAAAGTCCAAAAGGGTAGCATCTTTCAGAAAAAGAGATATGCAAGAACAAGGGGACACAATTTGAAGATGGGGGGCGTCAGGGCAATGTGAGGAAGTATTTTTCACAGAGATGGTAGTGGATGCATAGAACAGCCTCCCTGAGGAGGTTGTGGGGTCTAAAACTGTGGGATAATTCAAGAATGTATGGGACAGACATAAGGCAATTCTTGTGGGGTTGGGGTAGGAAGAAATAGGCTGTTGGTTAACTAGGATCTGCAGCTTATCCTGTAGGTAGGGAAATGGGCAGTCTAGGCGGGCCAAGCAGTCCTTATCTGCTGCCAAAGTCTATGTTTCTATGTTTCTATGTTTGTATTTTAGCCTGTTAGTCTATTTTGCCCATTATAACTATTTTGCCCACCACCATCCACTCCCTTTATTTCAATAAATGATGTTGATTGTAGATCTTTAAGGACTTGCATCTCTTCATGTTTTAAGTTGTTTCTCCTTGGTCCCCAATCAGAAGAAAAGAGACTTTTGCACAACTAATTTCTGGAACACCGATACAGCTAGAGAAAAACCTGCATCTTGGACAAAAGGTTGACAATGGTTTATATCCTTCTGCAGTTTTTTTTTCAGACAAATAAACTGGATGCATTTCTGTTAGGAAATTACTTAATTTCACCCACTGTATTAAGTGCAAACTGTTAAAAGCATTCCAAGAGGGTTTCAGGACCAATATTTAAATCCTCAGTCTGTGTAATATCCACGGTCCGTATTTAATGTTCCTCCAAAAAATTGATCTGAGAATATGAGTTCCTCATTGGCTTCTGGAACAGGGTGCCTGGATGATATTGGAAACCCCATTTTCTGTTGTTTAAAAAACTATCATCAGATTGAATTTTCAAAAGAATTTTTTATATTTCTATGAATAGTTTTAATTTGTCTATGGTTGGATTGGGAATAAAAAAGAAGCCTTGCTTAGGACTCTTAGCTAGGTCTCTGTGAGGTCACAATTACAATGATGTTCCCTCTCTCAAATTGTGACATTGCGGTGAAAATGTTAGGCTGCTTTCTTCCTTGCCCTTCCCTCGCCTTGTTTTCCCTTAATTTTTTTGTTGCTTTTGGGCTGAGTTTGTTTCTATGTGTGTGAGTGTGTGTGTTTGGGGGCTGTCATAAAAAGACATTGCTTTTTCCTGTGTCTGTGTATGATTATTATTTTTTTCTCGTAGCTTTCTGTGGTCTCTGTGGATAGGCTGATCTGGGTCTATATGATAACAGCGGACACCTAAAGGTGATCACCATTATCACTCAATCTGAGTGCCGGACACATTCTTGGCACTCTGACAACCCCAGCGCACCAGAACAATGGCGCCAGGGCAGAGTTTTATATCCCCCTCGCGAGGGGCTTCAACCCCCATACCCCCCTACTTAAGGATTCTCAACTCCAGGGGGGTGCATGTCGGGGGGTGAAAGCAGCAAAAATAAAAAGGTTCAGGGCAGGAGCAATAAAAAATTGTACTAATGCCCGAACCTGAACCCAGTACCTCAGCCACCCCAGCCACTAGCCAATCCCTGACGCCATGACGCAGCTCGACCAGCAACTGCAGTGCCACCCCTACAGCCTCTCCACCCCCTCCCAGGCCACGCTCGCCATGCTCGCTCCCATGCCCCCTACGCGAGTACGTATAGCGACATCCTGTCACCTAGTTCGCCCACCCCCTCATCAGATCACCCTACCTTGCCATCGCCGTGAGTGGATTGTGCCAGGAAGGAGTCACCATAATGGATGGCACCCTTCTTCACGCGCCCACTTCATGGGTTACCGGCTGATCTAGTGTCAGATTTTCCGTCTGTTGAATCTTTGTCTTGATTGTGGTCGTCCTCTACGTAGTGATCGCTAGGGTTTGTCCCATTTGAAGATATTATTTTAAAGATATTCTGTTGCACCCTTGCTGAATTTGGGTTGCACCCTCAAAATTACTTCCTTTTCATTGGATGTTATCTTATTATTCAAATTTGTGTAATTCTCCACATACTCGCATAAATCTTGATATGTTGTTAAATCACGTGTGATGTCCTAATTTCCTTAAATACCTTCTTGTGACTTTCTGTGTCTTCGGCTATTAAAATGCTCAGTAATTTATTAGAAAATTCTTTCAAGGCACTTTCCCATTGCTGCTTGTATTGATTATTTTATAAAGCCTACTGCCTGCATTTTTATAAAGTGGAAGGTCTCTGGGTAGCCATCCTTTTTCTTTGTATTTACTAAGTGATGTTCTGTTGTAATATAAAGTAATCTAATTCTCAGTTTCCTCAGTTAGTGAAACAAAGGCTTCAAAGTACTAACCTGTCACATTGGGGTTCTATATGTATCAAGAGAAAATATCTTCTGCTGGTTCTCATTGTCACGGAGATGAAGACGCACTCTCATGCTCTGCAGAGCTGGCTTCTCCATTCACTGTGTCATTCCCACTCTCATTTCTACAAACTCTACTGGTAACTACAGCTCAGTCTTCCTCCTCCCAGTGCTCTCTTTAGTCCTTGAGAGCTTGCAAATCAGATTCAGAATTCTATACCTGAACTTGTTTCTTTTCCATTTACCAATTAGGCTCCCACCTAGCCCACTCCACTACCACCCCCCTTAAGACTACTGACAACATTCTCACTAATATGGGTGTTGGCATACCTACTGGTGTTATCATCTTCTTTGAACTTGGCAAGGCATTTGATATGGCTGGTCACTCACTTCTATCCATGGCACACTGCCTCTTGCATCTCCAGCCCTTCACTATGTTAGTTTTCATCATCACTTGTGCAGTGCTCCCAAATGGTCTTTGTAGGGTCTGCCTTTTCTAAACTACTGCAGATATACAAGGCAGTCCCCCAGGGGTCCTTACTAGGCTTGCTTCTATTCAGTATCTTTGTAAATTACGTCACTCTTGCTATCCTGTAATGTTCACATGTGTGCTGATGACATCATTCTTTTTACGACTTGCCACAACTCAACTGCCTTCTCAGCCTCTCTTCAAATTGATTACAATAATCAACCAACATGGTTTGCAGTAGTAAACCATTTAGTGCTGAAAGCTGAAACTAGCTCTATTCTGACTGGTACCAGGAAATACTTGCTAAGTGGTTCCAAACCTGTGTATTTCTTTGAAACATGGAAGTACCCTAAATGCTGTACTACAGTATAAATACCTAGGATTTATTCTTGATCAGTTCCTTGACTTCTCCTCTCACATTCACTCTCTGGTCTCTAAGTCATACATAAAAGCTTAGAGCCCTCTATAGAGTACTCAACTGTCTCTCCCAAGGTATGAGAAAATACCTTGGCAAAGATGAATGCAAAGTGCTCTTGCTGTGACATTATGGAGTAGCTGACTGGCATTATAATTTAAGGCTTGACAGTAATATTAACAGGTATACCATCATTGCCTGGCTATACAGCAGGATGTTATTGCTTGCAGCTTTATACTGGATGTGGCCCCTTTTTTGATGGAATTCTTCTTCCTTGAAACCCTTCCATCATTATCCAAAAGGGATGAGGGCCAAGGACCACAGCACCAGTAAACTGCCTGAGGTGGCTGTCTGGACACTGGAATCTGAGGGACCAAAGGTTGGCAGAACTGGAGACTTGGAAAGGCCAGGGATTGAATCCCAGAGCAGGTAGAGGGCACATGGACATGAGAATGTTTTTCAGAGATTCTCCCGGTACCCAGAGCTTCTGATGTTATTACTACTAAGATTAAAGCCTTTAATGACTGGCTGAGATGCTGGTGTTTTCAACAGAGCATTCTTTGCCTTACTCATTGGGAAACTTTCTATCTAAAAGATTCATTGTTCTGCTGGGATGGACTCCACCTCAGTCGTAGGGGTACCTCTCTCCTGGGTAAAAGCTTTACAACAGCTATCAATAAACTTTTAAACTAAAACCCGGAGGTGAGAACAGCAACAATAGATCCTGTTCTCTAAAGAGACCTTCTACTGACTTCTCTGAGTGTGAGGTACTCAGTCTAAATGCTAGATCCTTAAACCAGGTTAAAATGGCAGAATTGGAAGCTATGTGTCGACTGAATAAATATGGACTCATTTCTATTACAGAAACTTGGTGGGATCCTGATACTTCCTGGATCCAGCGTATTCCTGGGTATAAACTATATCATAAGGACCGTCAAGGTCAGATGGGGGGGGGTATGTCTCTATGTTAGAGATGACATATCCTCATTTCAACTTCCTATCACTAATGATATAGAAACTATCTGGGTTAATATTCAGCTTAAAGGGTACCCACAATTGCTGGTAGGGACATGCTATAGACCTCCAACACCTAATAAGGAATATTCTACCTCCCTTCACAATGAGATTTTAGATATGGCCTCCAAAGGAAATATCCTTATATTGGGTGATTTTAACATGCCTACCATAAATTGGAATTCTTTAACTGGTAGTATGCAGGCCGAGAAGGACTTAATTACACTCATGGTTGATACAGAACTAGAACAAATTATTACAGCACCAACGCGAGGTGTTAATATTCTGGACTTAGTTATCACCAATATAGGGAATCTAATATCCAAAATTACAGTTGGTGCCCCACTAGGAACAAGTGATCATACTACTATTTCCCTTTCATTGTTATTTTTTCAATATATCACCAACTTTACTGAATTTAAGAATGATAATAAAGCTAATTTTAATGCTATTAATCAACAATTAAACTCAATCTCATGGGATACTATATTATCTTCCTTCTCCCTTGAAGAATCCTGGGACTATTTCAAATCGTCCATTTATTATTTGGAAAAATTGCATGTTCCAACCTCAAAAAAATATAATAAAAAGGGGAAAATACCCTTGTGGTATAATAAAACTATTAAAGCCTTAATCAAGGATAAACAGAGATTTTTTTCACATGTAAAAAACAGTAAGGGGGATACCAAGGAATCATTGCTCATTCAATACAGGAAAACTCTAAAATTATTAAAACAAGCCATCTTGCAATCTAAAAAGAAACTTGAGTTTCATCTGGCTCATACCAAAGACAGCTATAAAGCATTATTTTCCTACCTCAACAATAAAAACATGAATAATAGATATATGGGGCCCCTATGCATAAATGAAACAATTGTATCTATAGACAGGGATATAGCAAATACATTTAATAAGCAATTTTGCTCAGTTTTTACCATGAAAGAAGTTCCTAAATTCTTTAAGCATTCAAATAATGTTACTCCTTCCTACACTATCACTGAAGATGATACATTAAAAGCAATTTTGTCCCTAAAACCCAATTCTAGTCCAGGACAAGATAATATCAATCCCATATTTTTAATTGAGTCTGCCGCTGCTATCACTAAACCACTTACAATTATTTTTAACAAATCCCTATATGAAGGACTTATTCCCCAGGACTGGACATTGGCTACAGTAATCCCAATTTTCAAGAAGGGTAATCATTCCAGACCTGAAAACTATCATCCAATAAGTTTAACTTCTGTTATAAGTAAAATCATGGAGAAAGTTATTAAGAAATTACTAGATCGTGACGCTATTGAGGGTAACATGACTGATACTACACAACATGGCTTTAGACAGGGGTATTCCTGTACTACTAATTTGGTTTCCTTTTATAATCATGTTAGTATGGGCATGGATGATGGCATACCTATGGATGTAATATTTCTCGATTACAGTAGAGCATTCGATAAAGTTCCTCACGATATTCTGTTTGACAAAATGAAAGAGATGGGTTTCTCACATTACATAATTAATTGGGTATCAGGTTGGTTGAATAATAGATATCAGCAAGTCAGAATTAACGGCACACTTTCCCAGTCATTGAATGTGACCAGTGGGGTCCCACAGGGATCTGTGTTGGGACCAACCCTGTTTAACATTTTTATTAGTGATCTGCAGGTCGGTCCTGAAACCGTTCTCTCAAAATTTGCTGATGATACGAAGTTGTGTGGCTCTGTTCTAACAGTGTTAGACAGAGAATCCATGAGGAACAATCTAAAATCTATTGAAGAATGGGCAGTTTTAAACAAAATGACACTCAATTCTGACAAGTGTCATGTTGTGCATTTTGGTAAGAATAATCCTAGGCAGACTTACTTATTGAATAATGTGGCCCTTCATGTGTCACCATTGGAATGAGATCTTGGGATAATCATTAACAACAAATTATCTCCCAATGATCATTGTACAATGATAGCCAGGAAAGCCAACGCCTTGCTTACTCAGATCCAGCGTTCATTTGTGTCTAGGACACAGGAATGTGTGATCCCACTGTATAGAGCTTTTGTTAGGCCCCATTTGGACTATGGATCTCCCTGCTGGAATCCCTACTTAAGGCAAGATGTGGACAGAATTGAGTTGGTGCAGAGAAGTGCCACTAAAATGGTCTTGTATTTATCCAAACTAGATTATGAGGAAAGGTTAAAGGTTA
The DNA here is from genome assembly GCA_016271365.2 of Neoceratodus forsteri. Lineage (NCBI taxonomy): Eukaryota > Metazoa > Chordata > Ceratodontiformes > Ceratodontidae > Neoceratodus > Neoceratodus forsteri. Next base: position 17,375,968 of record JADMNL010000039.1, on the reverse strand, counting down.
CGGGGTTACATTCTCTTTGCACAAGACGTACAAGAGGTGACCTTCTCCTCTTGTATAAAATTCAGAATTCTCATGAGTTAATGCATCACTGTGGCTTACATTTCTCAACTAGTTGGAATTCTCACGGTACCATAACAAACAGATATTTGTTTCAAAACTAGAACAACAAAAAGGTTAAACTACTTTTACAGTAAAACTCCTAAATTATGGAATATTCTTCCATAACACTTAGTCGATAAGCAGCTCCAATCTAGCCTTCAAGAAAGGGTTGGATTGTTGGTTGGAGTGGAATAACCCTAAGGTATAATTATCCCACCAATGTGGTGGGGGACAATCTCGATGGGCAGTAGCCTTCTTTTGTCCCTTGAAACCAAGTAAACCAAGTAAAGGATGCACAGAGGCATAGGGGATGAAGGAAATAAAATGTAGTGGAAGTGAAAACATCCTTATTTATAAGGCAGGAAAAGAGTGACTGTGAACTCAAGGGGTGCTCAACGTGTTAAAACCTAAACCTAGCCTTAGGTGATTCTCCACCATCACCCTTTTACTTTCTGTATTCCTTTATTGATTTATTTTTATAAGTGCTTTTTTAATCCTGTGGTCAAGTTTTTAGATATAAGATATACTTACTTTTATCTATTCTATATGAATTTTATATTTGTTTGTTAACCTTTGAATATTCATATCTCCAGTCTATTTAACTTTGCTGCAATTGTTTCTATTGGATAGGGGATACTTTTCAAATTTGCACGTTTAAGAGTCACATGATGATGTGACTGACATGACTCACACATTGAGCACCATGTACACAACTGCCCCACTGAATACCAGTGACATAGTTGATTTCATCCACAAGCTTTGATACAGCAGTTGCGCTGCACTATTAGAAACAAGATGTTACACTGTATCTTTCAAGGATTCCTATACTGAAAGGCTGAATTCTCTGTAAGCTATTTACAGGCTTTTATGCCTTTTTTAAATTCATATTTTATTCATGCCATTGAAAAAGCGAAAGGAAGCTTATCAATTCAACAATGAAGCAAACTCTCATTTGGCCAGATCCCACTGGGATATTCATTTTTCTGTTTTTTTTTAACCCCCTGAATTGTGATCAGTAATATGCTGTTATACTTTATCTTTCAAGGATTTCTGTACACCTAGGAAAGCATGGGTGAAGATGCAAGTTGAAATCCTCCTGTTTAATAAAATAGAAGTATTTTTACACATGATCATTGTTTGTGGCCATCAGTAGGTAGTAAATAAACTGTAGTAGCAAAGCCAGTAATTTTCAGAATTTTCATTTTAACTGGCTGATAGAGATACCTTTTTTTAGTGGATTTTATTGTTGAAGGTAAATATCTAGGCATAGTGCATGTTTTTTAATGTTTGGGTCTTAATTGCCACCTTGTCCTCTTGCTCGTCATAAACGCAGGCCAACTACAGTGACTTTAAACTATCTTTTTTGGGAGAGGGTCAGATGAAATTATTTCATCATTTGGAGCTTTCATGACTACAGCACTTCCATCTGATGAGGTTGCTGTGAAACAAAAGATCAAGAACAAACTCCAGCATAGGCCTCAATGGGAAACTCAGAGAATTAGCACGCCAGGAAACGTATAAAGAAACTGTGCAAGAAGCTGTGTTATAGAAGTTTTAATAGCTGACCAAATAAGTACTGTTTTTCCAATGTGATTTTAAGAGCTTGGTGCTGCTAAGACTACTCATTCATTAATACTGTCTGTTTGCTACAATCATTCTAAACTGCTGTTTAATACATTTAAGAGATTCTCGCTTTCTACAAGAAAGTAAGGATCCAAGAAACTCTTGTGTTCCAGAACCTGATCTCCACACTGTGTACACGAACTTGTTCGAATATTCTTTGAAAACCATTTGTATTTATATATTTAATTTATATTATTGATATCTGATAGTTGTCATTCATTGTTGCTGCTACTAGGTAAATCCATTTTGTTTTCTTTTCTCTTTTCTGGGTGTACTGATTCTGGAGATGGAGACTAGGAATAGTAGCAAGAGTAAAACTACACCAGAGTGTGATTTAGATGGTGATGTAGATCTTTCACCTAAGACAGTCAACAGAGAGGATAATGTAGTTAAGAAAAACAACAAGAACTTTGTCATAGCCCAAGTATTGGAGAAGATTCACCTTAAAGGCTTCTACACCAATCCCAAGAGCTCATCCAGAGGGACAGGAGGGTTTAATTAAAAGGGAACCTCTAAATCACATTGATAGCCATGTGCAAGATCTGGAAGTGGAAGAAGTAAGTAATTGCATAATAAAAAATAAATGGTGCAGTATACAGAACTCACAAAAAGGGGAAATCCAAGCATGCTAAGATGCCTTGTAATAAAACACAAGGAAAAGGAAAATCAAGGAATAATGCCCTAGACGGACAATTAGCCATCTCAAAGTACTTGGCCAAAAGGGTAATAATGAGATGACAGAAACCAGTGTTGCCTCTATTAATGGTTCCCCTGGCATTTCAAAAATCACAAACCCTTAAGTAATCCTGGATCACTGTTTAGATAAAACAGACCCTATAGTAATTGTCAATACATCAAACATTAACAGAATTTAACAAGACAGGCTATGTTTAATCCATTGTCCTAAAAAGGTAATGAGGAGTATGAAGATATTGTACATAGTTTTCAACTTATCCCATCAAGTTATTTAGATATTTTGCAAACATTGATAAAAAACAGTATGAACATATCCATACATTCTTCTATATGTAATAAATACCCAACTCCTCTGTCCATATACATGGTACTTTAAAAGCACTTGGCCATCCACACATGGCAAATATTCTAATTATGGAGTACTTGCATGTATTCAGATATGAACTGGAAATAATAAAAGATGAATTTTCTCTGAACAGATTATTGCTAGAAAAATTGCAAACTAATATGAAAATGAGGAGCATTCAGATTCAGAGGAGAAGAATAAAAATGGATCATTTAGTAGGGTAAGTTTAGTAAAGGATCCATAGGACAAACAGCAGAGTAAAGCAAATAAGAAAAACAAAAACAAAAACAAAAAGGGGGAGGATGGGGAAGGTAAGATATAGGTCACAAAAGCAGATAACCTTAGGACAGTTAGAAACAAATAATAAGAGGGAGGAAAGTCACAATAATGGTGTTCATAGATAGCCACTGAGCTACAAAATCAAGAAAAACAGAATATACTAAAGGTGATTCTATAGAAATAGAAACCCTGTCTCGAGAATGTCTCCCTTTTAGGCCACCTATTTTGACCCAGGATCTGGGGAAGGACAATTCACTGACAAGGTGTAAGGGCATGGAAGTTGTAATGATGGGTAATGAATTGTTCCTTGAAACAGAGGATTTTTATGAAAATAACTATAAAAAAAAATAACCCTTACAGAAGTACTAAGGTATTTAGTGGAAAAAGAGCTTAATATCAAAACAGAAGAATGTTTCAAATTAGACACCTTTAGATTTAACACCAACAACACATCCAATGTGTTCCTAGTCATGGATTTGCCAGATGCCTTATATCAAATGCATACTAAAATGAGACAGTTATCAATGTTGAGCATTACTACTGATTTTCCACCTCCCTTCAGGATTTATCATGGTAGACTTGGGGGGCAACATTAAAGACTGTTACTCCATATGATATTGGGAATCATATCCAGGAGATGAATGGCATAATCAAGAACTTATATTGCTAAGTCTTCATGGAATGCAACAGGAAATGAATGATTCTAGGATATCGCTTTATAGCAAAGCTATGTTTATATTCCAAAATGCATTAAAATGCAGCATAGCAGATATAGATTTTTAGACAGTAAAAGAAATTCAGATTTTAGTGGATTGAGGCAGGTAGAAATAATCTGTAGGGGCAAATAGTTTGTAAAACTGATATTAATGAATGTATATTATTTGGATAGTCTGGGCCTTAACATTATTGACATGGCAGGTGTCATCAAGGATAAGCATGCAGATATCACTGCCCAAGAATCTAGTCATGTCTCAGTACAGACCTCAAATAGATTCTCGCTATTAGAAAATATGAATGAGCAGTGACCAGGTACCGACTCCCAGGAGGGTACCAGGAAGGACAGGGCTTTGGTCAGCACTTATCTGATCTCCATTCTTTCTTGAAATGTTGCCAGGGTTTTCAATAAAATCTTCAACAATAAAGGACGAGAATTTGTTCTTGGTTTGTATGTACTCTGGCAACATGAAACTTGGCTGATGAATGAAGACTTGATTATGGGCAACTATCACATTTTTATATAAAAAGCAGAAAAAAGTAAGAAGGGAGAGAAACCTTCAGGTGGTCTACACATGGCAATTAAGACTGATCCTATTATAAATGTGTGCACAATTTTTTTCAGGATTTTAACATGGTTATTAAGCATCTTACTGTAAAAGGAGCAGATATGTATTTTGTATTGTCTATGCCCCTATGCCAGACATAAAACAAATGACTCATCTATGCCATTTGACAATATGGAATATCTCCTTTGGCAATTCCAAGATCTAATGGAAAGCACAGAAATTTTAATTATGGGTCATATGAATACTAGAGTTGGTAACTCAAATAGTTATGAGGAAATTTTTTTGCGCTCCTCTGGTCCTTGTCATTTTAGCAGTGTTAGAAATTTAACTGATGCTGTAACTAACTGAAGTGGGGAAAAAACCTCTTGAATCTCTGTGACATCCTGGGACTGTGGATTTTGAAAGGTAGACTAGAAGGCAATAATGCAGGGGTGCCCACTCTTTTATGTGGCAAACCTGCCTCTACTATTAATTTTGCCATTATTTCAGTACTAGACATGGTAAGCTATATTTCATTACAAATCCCAGTCAGAGTTGAGTGCAATCATTCCTCTTTACTTAAACTGGCAGCTAGATGACACCAGAGAAAAGGTTACAAATTTAGAAGTATATTGAACAAATCTAGGCATAATCATTAACATTAGAATAATTTGGAAGGGTATCCAGAAGGATAAGAGTAATTAAATACAGTCCCCAGAAAACTGTTTATCCCTTTGTATAGATACATATAATGAATGCTAAGGATTGTACTATACAACATCATTTGTGTGTTTCTCTTCTTGATATTATATTACCTTCATGTCATAAAGAAATTAAATTCCAAAATTAAGTCAACTGGTTTGATAAGGATTGCAAAGTCACTAAAAGGAGCCTAAATATGTTAGGGAAGTTAACTGAAATTCAGCAGGGACAATGACAGAGAAAGCCGCCCCATGGCTACGTGTGTTATGAAATATAAACAGAACTCAGCACCAATTCAAGCACTACCCACCATCAGAATTAATAAAGTGTCATCAGGAGTAACCTCTGCCAAAAGAAAAGCCTTTTTAAATCCAAAAATAAATTGCTAACCACTTATAAAATCACAAACATCCAAACAGGTGTAAAAAACTACTAATAGGTGAAGACATGCATCAAATAGGAACACAGGAAACAAATAACTAGGGCCCTCCTATGAAATCATTAATAAAGGAATAATGCACAACAGGGTGTGTGTCGTGCTGGGATAATTCTACGCCTGGTGCCGAGTGCGTCTAATGCCCCAGGCGTGGTGTTATCCCAAACGACACACACCCTGGAGGACATTATTGCTATTATACAATGGCTTATTGTTATACAGAATAAATAAAATAATTTTAAAGATGTTTTTGTGTGGAAAAATATTTTTTTTTAAGAGAAGATGAAACGATCAATCAAAGGGTCAGTAGAACGATCAATCAAAGGCTCATCTACATGGGTTCACAGTGCTGAGACTAGACCTGTGGCAACGTGCTGGGATAACACCATGGGTCCAGCCCCAAACTGACCAATCAGAGACCAGGATTCTTTCTTGCCATTGTATAATGTGTGAATAATATCAGACTTGATTCAAGTAGTTAAATTAACATGTATATGTGAACCTGTTTCCTATCATAAAAGTTGCATTGTGTTAATCAATAACATTCATTCTACACCATTATACATGCTATCATACACAGATACACAGGAATGTGACGGCAGAGAAAGGCACCACGGTCCATCTAGTCTGCCCAACACCCTACCTCCCCCTTCTGTTATGCTTCCACCCTCTTTTCCCAACCCCTTAAATCTATTCCAAGCCCTCTTGAACCCCTCTACCATTTCAGCTGCCACTACCTCCTCCTGCAGCTTGTTCCAGGCCTCCACCACCCTCTCTGTGAAAAACTGCCCCCTGACAGTACCTCTGTATTGCCCACCTTCCAGTTTGAAGGTATGTCCCCTCTTGTTCACTCCCTTCGACAATTAGAACAAGCTGGTACCCTCTACCTTATTTATTCCCTTCATATACTTAAAGGTCTCAATCATGACCCCCCCCTCCCTCCTAGTCTCTAGAGGGTACAAATTCAGCCCTCTCAATCTTCTCTCATAGGGTACATCCTGCATCCCTCGTACCATTTTGGTTGCCCTTCTCTGCACCCTCTCCATCAGCTCAACATCTCTTCGTAGGTGAGGCCTCCAGAACTGCACCCCATACTCCAGATGTGGCCTGACCATAGTTGTGCATAATGACATTAGCACCTCCCTCTTCCTGCTATTAAAACCCCTCGCAATGCAGGCCAACATTCCATTTGCCTTTCCCACCGCCCTGCTACACTGGCTGCCCACCTTGAGGTCACGTGATACCATAATCACCAGGTCCCTTTCTGTTTCCTTCTCCTTAATCACCAACCCTCCACAGGAGTATTTTTCCCTCCTATTCTTCCTCCCCAGGTGCATCAGCGAGCACTTTTGTGTATTAAACTTCAATTTTCAGGTGTCAGACTACCTCTCCAGCCTCTCCAGGTCCTGCCTCATGACTTGCACCCCATTAGGTGACTCCACCCTATTGCAGACCTTTGTATCATCTGCAAACAGGCACACCCATCCCTCCAGACCCTCTGCTAGGTCACTAACATAGATGTTAAAGAGTATTGGTCCTAGCACTGACCCCAGTGACACCCCACTCATCACTGCCCATTCCCTGGAATGTATCCCATTTACCACCACTGTCTGACTCCTTCTCTTCAACCAGTTTTCTACCCACCTGGTGACCACCCCATGTCTGTCCAGCTTATGTACCATTCCACCATGTGGAACGGTGTCAAAGGCCTTATTGAAATCCAGATGGACCACGTCCACTGCTCCTCCCTGGTCCACTGTCTGTGTCACCCCATTGAAAAAATCTATCAGGTTAGTCTGACGGGATCTTCCCTTGGTGAAGCCATGCTGCCTGTCATCCTGCATGCCATTCATCTCCAAGTATTCTATCAACCTGATCTTAAGTAGTGTCTACATTACCTTCCCCACCACTGAGGTAAGACTATTGGGACAGTAGTTTTTGACCTCATCGTTCCACCTCCCCCCCATGTAGTGCAACCACCTCTGCCCTCTTCAAGTCCATTGGCACCACTCCTGTGACCAAGGACAAGTTAAACAGTCTCGCTAGATGACAATGGCTGGAGAATTACGCTTCTTATTCTCCTACATTTGTGGATTTTCTGTGTGATCTATCATGGTTTGTGCTAGCAAAGAACACCTTCCTTTTCCAGGGCTAGTATTTCCTGCAAACCAAGGGCATGGCAATGGGGGTAACTTTTGTCCCCACATATGCCAATTTATATCTTGGCCACTGGGAAAGGGAGGTGATCTATAATATGGAAAACAAGCCCTAGTTATTTGTTTCCTGTGCTCCTATTTGATGTATGTCTTCATCTATTAGTAGTTTTTTACACCGGTTTGCATGTTTGTGATTTTACTTGTGGTTATCAATTTATTTTTGGATTTAGAAAGGAGTAGCTTTTGGCACACAGGTTATACCCTGATGATGCTTTGAATGGTGAAACCGTTCACAGGTTTATGGGTCTCACTGGTACCCCTTCACATTGGTAAGAGGTCACAGCACTGTTGTGAATAAATGCGCTAATAATGTAAAGCATTATTGTCTCCCTTTATGTTATTTTCTGATTGTGACGATGTTTGAATTGGTGCAGAAATTCAACAAGAGCCAGTCTTAAAATTCTAAACAATAAAAGAAGAGATTACAAAGGTTTCCATCTAAATAACAAGCATTTGTCAATGCCGAAGGCTGTTGTGCTGGCATTGGCTTAGGTGGTGCAGTGCGGAAACACATTTTTGGCAGGATGTGAAAATTTCAAATTTGCTAAGTTACAAGGGTGTGTGGGAAATGCGCAATGCACACTTGTAACACAGTCATTTTATGGAGTTCCGGCACCAAATTTTCAACATAGGCATTTTAGCACTTCTGCTCATGTACAGTGTCACTGTCATTTCCTCAAACTGTCCCAAAAAGTGATTTTGCACAGCAACTGCGCTATTCTGCGCTGAATGTGCGAAAACACATTTCGGGCAGGATATGTAAAATGACAGCTGTACTGTTCATCAAGAGGTGTGGGAAAAATGCCAATGGTGAAAATCCAGAGTGAAAATGTTACAAATGCACTACGTTATGTGCGTGTGTGCAAACTGCCCAACGCACACTTGTAACACAGTTATTTTATGGAGTATCGTCACCAAATTTTCAACACAGGCATTCTAGGACCTCTGCTCATGAGCAGTGTCACTGTCATTTTTGTAATCTGCCCCAAACACTGATTTCCCATAGCGACCACGGTATTGTGTGTCGGAAGTGCAGAAACACATTTCAGCCAGGATGTGGAAAATGACAGCTGTACTGTTCACAAAGAGGTATAGAAAAATGACAATGTTGAAAATCTGGCAAGAAAATATTGTGAATTCGAAAAGTTACGAGCATGCACAGTAATTGGCGCAATGCATTACAGAAAACAACTTGTTTTGATTTTTTCACAATTTGTAACATAGGCTTTTTGAGAGCCCATCTCATGAACACTGCCACTGTCCTTGCGTTCCTCAATCCTGAAAGGTGATTCCGCACAATGACTGTGAAATCGCCTTTCGGGACTAATTAATGTCATAACTGTAACAGGATTCATGAGGAGGGGTCCCAAAAATCCCATGTTGAAAATTTGGTGCAAAATTCCAAAAAATGCCTCAGATATGCATCAAAGTTGAAAAAAAACCTATTTAGTCCATTATACAGCTTACCGGCATTTCCTTAGTTCGCGGTTGGCTGTGAAGAGTGAAGACATGTTCCTGGTCCACCGAAGATCGTGGCGCAGAGCTCCAGAGGTAAGTATGGATGTGTGTGTGTGTGGGAAGGCAGGGTACACAGTGGGTGGGTGCGGGTGGTGGGTAGTGAGACTACGAGGGACCGTTTTCTGTTTACAGGTACTAAAAAAACACATTACGGACATTTTTCTTTTTACAGGTGGTTTCTTTTTTGGGAGGTACAGTAGCTGATGGGGATTGGGTACCCTCATCAGCACAGAAGAAGTGGGGACATCAAGCTGATGGGGAGGGCTCCCGTTGGCACATGTAAACCGGAATGGGGGACGAATGCTTGACGGGATTGGGCACCCCATCGGCAAATAAGGAAAGCGGGGAGACATTTTGCCGATGGGGAGGGGCTCCCCATCAGTATACACTTGGCAGGAAGCTGACTGGGGATTGGGCACCCCGAAGTTGTCAGTTTAGCGCCACTGTGCGCCGTGTTTTCAGCTGGTGAGCATGTAGGAAGGGTCCGCTGCATGTGACAAGCTTTGCTTGCATTGCAGCAGACCTTTCCTTAGATGTGCTTGCCTGGGTGGTGTGGCAATGGCATGCAGGCTGATTGGGGAATGAGGGATGCACCTACTGGTGCATGCCCTGCATTCGCCCAACAGCGACCGTGCCTCCAAATCTGCACTACCCCAAGATGTTGGCTGCACAAGTGTGCCAACATTAAAAAGGAATATTAAAGAAATATATGGAAAAAAATATTTGTAGCATTAGTATGTAGGGATGTTAACAGATTCTATAAATTAGTTATATAGGGTACAGATAACTGGAAAAGTAATATTGTTGCACTCATACCTCATGATATCTGGGTGCTAAATTGTCTGAGTCTTTTCTTTAATGAGTTTACTATACTGGGGAAATGGACCATGGACTAGTGACTGTAATAATGAAACAAATCTCAGTTTAGAGTTGGTGCTAATTAAATTAAGGGTTGGTGCTCTTCCTCAGGCTGGTTAAGCCCCTATGTTGAATTCAAAAATCCTAATCTGGTAGAGAACTCAGAGATTGCTATTTTGAGTGAGTGTCTGTGCTAAAGATGCCTTATTGCACTACCTGTAATTGGACCTTAGTCCCAGTAGGAAAAAGTGTATCAGCTCCATTTCACTTGCCAAATGCTCACAAATTTATTTCAAAATGGTCCTACACAAAAAGTATTTTTACATGTACCAGTGCAATTCCATACCATGCTGGGCTACTTACAGATATAAGGCATATGTAAGACACACGGCTTCTCATGGTTTAAATGGGAGGTGTTCTGATAGCCAAACCACACCTTTATTTGAGGAAAAGTGCTGGGGTAAGGCAGCTGGTTAGCTGAGTGGGAGGTTACTGAGGTCTGTGAAGGATTTGCACAATTTTGTATGAATATTATCTGCACCTGGAGCACTTTATGCTTTATATCTGTAAGAAGCCCTTACGAACATTTGAAACGACAGCAGAAACAGGCCTCACAGTCTATTGAGTCTACTCAATTGTGCAGCTATCCCTTCAGCTTGCAGCTGCCCCACCCTCCCCTCCTCATAACCACCACCTCCTCATTCTGTCCCACCCTCTCTTAAATCCTCCCACCATTCTACATGATACCACCTCCTCGGGCAGAGTGTTCCATTTATCTACCACTCTTTCTGTGAAAAACTGTCTCCTGATTTCCCTCCTGAATCTAGCCTCCTCCAATCTCAGCCGATGCCCTCTTGTGTCCCTCCCCCTTCTGATCTGAAGAATCCTTTCTGTATTAATCCTGTTAATACCCTTTAGGTACTTAAACATTTTGATCATATTCCCCTATCATTCCTCTCTTCCAGGGAATATGTTTGCAGCTCTCCAAGCCTCTCCTTGTAGAATTTTCCCTCAAGTTCCTGTATCATCTTCATTGCCCTATGCTGCACTCTCTCCAGAAATCTAATGCCCCTCTTCAGGAATGGCCATCAGTACTGCATGTGGTATTCCAGGTGCGGCCTGACCAGTAACCTGTACAAGGGTAAGATCACTTCTCTGTGCCTGGAGGAGGTTCCCCTCGCTATGCACCCCAGCATCGTGTTTGCCTTTGCAGCTGCCTTCCTGCACTGAGCTGAGTGGTTCATTCTCTCCGTTATTATTACTCCTAGATCCTTTTCCTCCACTGTGCTTTCCAACTGTATCCCTGATATTTCCTCCCCTGGTTCCTTGCTCTGAAGTGCAGTACCTTGCACGTCTTGGCGTTGAACCCCAATTGCCATGTCTCCAACCATTTCTGTAGTTTTGTCAGGTATTCCTCCAGCCCCTTCCACCCCTCTATGTCATCTACCACTGCACCAATCTTAGTATCATCTGTGAACAGACTAATCCTACTCTGGATCCCGTTTGAAATATCAGCTATGAATATCCCGAACAGCACTGGTCCCAGTACTGAACCCTGGGGCACCCCAATCGTAACGTCCCTTGGTGACAGTCCTCCCACCACCCTTTGCTGCCTACCCCTCAGCCAGCTGGTGATCCAGTTGAACATTTTTGTCCCCACCCCAATGTATTCCAGTTTTCCCTCAGCCTCCCATGGATCATGGAGTCAATGGTCTTGCTGAAGTCCAAGTACAGGATGTCCACTGCATGGCCCCTGTCCAGTTCCCTGATAACCCAGTCATAGTACTCAACTAGGTTTGTCTGGCAGGATCTGCCCAATACAAAACCATGCTGATGGCCATCTTGGAGCCCCTTGTCTTCCAGAAACATCACCAGCCTCTCTTTTAGGACTGACTCCATGAGTTTCCCCATGATTGAAATGAGACTCACTGGTCTGTAGTTGCCTGGATCATCCTTCGGGCCACTTCTATGAATGGGCACCACACAGTCCATCCTCTAGTCCTGTGGCATGCATCCTGTGTCCAGTGATGTACTGAACAGGTCTGCAAGTGGTCCTGCCAGGATCTCCACTAGCTCCCTAAGTACCCTAGGGTGAATGCCATCCAACCCCAGTGCCTTGTCCACCCTCAGTGCCCTTAGTCCCTCCGGCACCCTGTACTCTGTAATTCTGATAACAGTCACCCCTGCCCCTCCCCACTCACTCCAGCCTTCCCATGGGGTATCTGCCCCCCCTTTCCATTGTGAACACAGAGCAGAAGTACTCATTCAGAGCTTCTGCCTGGTTCTCCCCCTTCTCCACCAACTCCCATCTCTCTTAATCCTCACAATCTGGTCTTTGTTTCTTCTTCTCTCACCAATGTATCTGAAGAAGTCCTTTTTCCCGTCCTTGATTCACTGTGCCAGTCTCAGCTCTCTGGAAACCGTGGCCACTCTGACTAGCCTGGTAACCTCCATGGGACTTCTTTGTGTATTCATCTTTGTCCCCTTGGCCTCCCAATTTCCTAAGCCTCTGGAATGCTTTTGTCTTGGCCCTCACCCCTTCCATTACCTCCCAAATCAGCCAGCTCAGCTTCTTTGCTCTCCCCTTTTTGCTCCATGTCCTGGTGCAGGTCTCAGTAGCCTCTGCCAGTCCTTTCTTAATGACATTCCATTTTTGGCTGGCACTCATTCATGCCTGAATTCCTGCCAGATGCTCAACCAAAATTTCCCCCATCCTTTTAAAGTCTGCTCCCTTAAAATTGATCACCCTGGTACCTGTTCCTCCTGTTACCCTTCCATATTGAGTGTGAACCACTCTGTATGATGTTCACTCCCAGCCAGGGGGTCCTCCACTCCCAGATCCCTTACAGCCTCCCCATTTGTTAATACCAGGTCCAGAGTCCTATCCTCCCTAGTCAGCTCATGGACCAATTGCACCAGGAAGCAGTCCTGAAATGCATCTAGTAATCTCTGCACCTTTGCACACTTGGTGGTTGGGGTGTTCCAGTCCACCCCAGAGAGGTTGAAGTCCCCCACCACTATGGTGCCCCCCTTCCTACAGACTCTTCTAATCTGCTCAGCCAACTCCCTATCCAGGTCATCCCCGAGCTGGTGCCCTGCACACTACCCCTACCCTCAGTGTCTTTCTTTTAGAATCTTGAAATTGCATCCATAGGGCCTCTGTCTTGCCCTTCACCTCCTCCTCTCTCATACACCTTATCCCCTCCTTCACATAGATCGCCACCCCCCGTTCCCCCTAGTCCTGTCCACCCAGCTGGACATGAAGTTGCACTGTGATATATACAGTATGTAGAAGTACTTTCCAGAGTAGGACCAATTTGCAATAGTTGTGAGCATTTGGTAAGTGAAACGGAGTTGATATACTTTTTCCTACTGGGACTAAGGTCCAATTACGGGTAGTGCAATAAGGCAACTATAGAGCACAAGCTCACTCAAAATAGTAACCTATGAGTGCTTTACCAATTTGGGCTTACTGTATTAATGAATCTAGTTTGTCCATTTTGTCTGATGACATTTGGAATGCTATTTTCATGTCTAGAAGCATTAGGACTCCAGGCCCTGATGAAGTTCCAATGGATTTTTTTTTTAATTAAATTGACACGTTTGGATCTTTTTATAGACTTTTGTGTTCAATAATTACACTGTCAAATTGTTTGCCTTTCTTCTTGAAAGGAGACATATTGCTTCCAGTATTCAAAGAGGGAATAATTTCCTTACTATGTACAGGCTTGCAAGTGTCTTGGATGCTTTATATACATTTTTTGCCAGAGTTGTTATTGTCTAGTTGACCACATTTAAGAAAGAAACATTTTGTGATATTTGAAAGCTGGATTCAGAAAAGAGGGATCAGCCATCAATCAATGCTTCATTTTACACCATATTTTAGAAAAGTATGAGATTGTAAAAAAGCAAACTATTTAAATTGCTTTTATAGATCTTTGTAGGACATTTATTCCCTTAAACAGAAATATTTTGATAAGAAACTTGACTCAATAAGTCTTGATCCCCATCTGGTGAAATATATACTGATAACTGGTGTAGGGTCAGAACTGACAAAACAAGTAACCTTTCTGATAAAATCAGAGTTAATTGTAAGGTAAAACAGGGCTATGTTTTAGCCCTAATTCTTGTTAACATCTACATTAACAACGTAATAATGCCCTGGAAAACAATGAATTTGGCTATCCAAAAATCAGGAATTGGCCATCTCCCATATTAGCGTATGTAGATGAGTTAGTCACTGACCCCAAAAGGTCTTCAAAATCAATTAGACTTATTAGCTAATTAATGTAAGGAACTTGATCCTGTGATCAGTTGAAATAAAAGTTAATTTATGGTGGTCAAATAGGCAGAAATTATAACAAAAGAAGATAATACATAGTTGGAACTAAACTAGGCAGGTTGATGAATATATATAGTTGGAACTTTCATTTAATAAACATTTTTCTTAAAAAAAATCAGATAGCAAATATCAATAGCGAAGTGACTCAAACAACCAAAACCATATCACATTTTAGCAAGAAATTTGGAGGTAGTATTATTGAAGGAACTAAAAGGATATGAAATAATGAGGCCACCATGCAGGCACTATTTGTTACATAAATATGGGGATAGAAAGAGCTTGACAAACTGCTGGATGACTTTTATAAAACAAAAACTCTTGAGCTTACCAGTATCGGGGCAATTGCAGGTAACCACGGGGAGGTTGCCATCTGAGATTCAGGGGCCATGACCAGTAGACATTATGGGGGCATGTACACAAGGCCTGGGGGCAAATTGGCAAGACATGGAAAGTTAACTGCTAGGAGGGGTAAGGGTAACCACTCGGAGGGGTATAGGGGAAAAGGATGCGCATGGGAGGGAAGCAAGAGTAGATCCGAAGTATGAAAAGTTAACTGCTAGGAGGGGCAAGGGTAACCCCTCAGGGGGGTATAGGGGAAAAGGATGCACATGGAGGGGAAGCAAGAGTAGATCTGAAGTATGGAGAGCCATGTATGGAGAGCCTGCACTAATGCCAGAAGCCTGGGAAACAAGATCCCTGACTTGGCCATGGTCATGGCTGAGGCAGACCTAGATATAGTGGGAATCACCGAGATGTGGGGCCACAAGGGTCAGCATTGGGACATGGTAGTACCAGGGTATGTGCTTTTCAGAAAGGACCAGGAGGGGAAAAAGTGGGTAGGGGTTGCACTATATGTGAGGGAACACATTAAAGCTATGGAAGTGCATGGAAATGAGGGTGATGAAGCTATCTGTATATCATTAGAGTAAGGTAAAGGAGAAGTCATAAGAGCAGTGGTGGTGTGTAGGCTACCTTTGCAGGAAGAGTGCTGGATAGGGCAATGCTGGAGGAAATCCAGAGAATAGCAAATGGGGGGGGGTGCTGCTGATGGGGGACTTCAATATGGTAGATGTAGAGTGGGGTACCTCATCAGTAGCATCCACCAGAAGTAAGGAAATCATTGACTCACTGCAGGGGGCTCTGATGAGACAGCTGGTAAAAGAACTCACCAGGAAAGGGACTATACTAGATCTGGTTTTTAGGGCTATAGGTAGAGCCTACAGCCCTTTTGTCTTCGATCAGACTCTAGCTATAACAAGCATTTGTCAATGCCAAATGTTGCTTGCTTCTATGTGCTGTTTAGGTATTTGGAAATCATTGGAGTGCAAATATTGAAAATTGCGAACTTCACAGCCAAGGAGGAACTGCGCAATGCACGCTCGTAAAACAGTCATTGTTAGGAAATTTTTCACGAAATATGCAACATAGCCATTTTAAGACCTCTGGTCATGAACAGTGTCAGTGTGATTTTGTTAATGTGTCCCATACATTGAGTTTGCACACCGACTGCGCCATTGTGCGCTACTGGGCGGAAACACGTTTTGGGCAGGATGTGAAAAATGACAGCTGTACTGCTCATAAGGAGGTGTGGTAAAATGGCAATGTTAAAATCTGGAGTGGAACTATTGAAAATTAAGAACCCATGAAAGGCATGGGAACTGCAACGCACACACCGTAGAAAACAGTCATTTTAGAATTCTTTCACCAAATTTTCAACATTGCCATTTTAAGATCTCTGCTCATGAACAGTGACACCATGATTTTCTTAATATGTCCCATACACTGAGTTAGACACCGACTGAGCCATTGTGAGCTACATGGGCGGAAACATGTTTTGAGCAGGATGTGAAAAATGACAGCTGTACTGCTCATGAGGAGGTGTGGTAAAATGGCAATGTTGAAAATCTGGAGTGAAAATATTGAAAATTTGTGAACTTACGAGCCTGAGTAGGAACTGCGCAACGCACACTCGTAAAACAGTCATTTTTAGGAATTTTTTCACCAAATTTTCAACATAGCCATTTTAAGACCTCTGCTCATGAACAGTGTCACTGTGATTTTCTTAATTTGTCCCATACATTGATTTCGCACACCGACTGCGCCATTCTGCGCTACAAGAGGGAACACATTTTAGGCGAGATGTGAAAATGACAGCTGTACTGCTCATAAGAAGGTGTGGTAAAATGCAATGTTGAAATCTGGAGCAAAAATATTGAAATTTCATGAAACTACGAGCCTGCGTAGGAACTTGAAACTGTATGCCTTCGATAAAACAGTCATTTTTTAATTTTTTGGACCAAATTTTCAACATGGGATTTTGGGATCCCTTCTCATGAATGGTGTCACTGTCATGGCAGTATTCAGGCCCAAGAGGGTGATTTTGGTGTCACTGCGCCGGAATCACTCCTTCGGCCTGAATAACGCCATGACAGTGACATCATTCATGAGAAGGGGGTCCTAAAACCTATGTTGAAAATTTGGTGCAAAAATTCCCAAAAATACCTGAGATATGCAAAAAAGTTGAACCCCTCCTATCTAGCCCACTATACAGCTTACCGGCATTTCCTCAGTTCTTGGTCGGCTTTGAAGAGTGCAGACGTGTTCCCGGTCCACAAGATCATTGGCCGGACTCCAGAGGTAAGTATGGGGTGAGGGTGGGGTGTGTGGGAGGCTGGGTGCGCAGTGGGTGGGTGCGGGTTGTGGGAGGGCGCGGGAGGCGTGCCACGGGACCATTTTTTTTACAGGTTTAAAACAAAAAAAAGACTACGAGGATGTTTGCCATGCTGGGATGGGCTCCCAGCATGGCACAAGAATGGAGGTGAGGCGTTCAGCCGACGGGGATTGGGCACCCCGTCGGCCAAACAATGAAAAAAAAAAAGACTACGAGGATGTTTGCCACGCTGGGGTGGGCTCTCGTGTGGCACAAGGATGGGGGCGCTCAGCCGATGGGGATTGGGCACCCCTGTCGGCCAAACAACTGATTGCCATGCTGGGGTGGGCTCCCAGCTGGCACCAGCTGAGGGGACGACAGCAGCTCAGCCCGGAGGGATTGGGCGCAGTCGGCTACACAGGATGTCGCGAGGCGGCAGCATGCCTCGTGGGGAGCTATAGCATTAGGTGCTCACTGAAGCATAGCTCCCCTTTCAATCAGAAGGCCACTGCATTTTGACCAGGTCACAGACAGCCCAAAATGCATTGGCTTACAGGGGACGCGCCTGCCAGCTCACTGACTGAATTGGAGGAGGAGGTGACACATCTCTGAAATCTCCGATGATGGCACTATGTTTCTTGCACATGCGTGCAAGCAACATAAAAATGGCTGATCTTAGAACTTCCATTATAGACTTTTGCATATATTCCTCCACCTCCACAGTTGCAAAATAATCCACTCCCCTCTGATTTTTGCTATTTGGTTGCTCTATGTTAAAGGCATCTGGAGGGTAGGGGGGTGCTACTGTATTGTACCTCAGAACTTCTCAGGTTATTAACAAAAACAGACCTGTTTAAACTATTGTTTTTATCATCTGTCCAGCTCAGTCTAATAGAGTAATTCTATTTCTTTCAGCAACCTAGGGGTTAAGTCATTATCTTGTGGAATGTCCTCATAGCAAAAGTTAGACTACAGTGTCAGATTACAGACTTCACATCTGGAACTGTAAACTGTCCTGTTCCTACAGGCAGGACAGGTTGCAAGCACACACACACACACACACACTCACACACACACACACACACACATATAAGAAAATAGCTGGTCATTTGGTAGCTTTTCACAGCCCTGTCAGTTCATTGATTCAAGCTCATTTGTAATGGAGTCCCTTCTAAAAGTCCTGCATTTCTCAGGGTGGGTTTCTTTTTTGGGGTTTGTTGCTTAAAGCAGCTGTATTTATGTCTGTTCCTGATTTGAGGCTGTAAGCAGTGTACACCAACCTCTAATATTTAAACTGAGTCCTTTTAAAGATAAAAGAATGTAAGTATTTAATTATTTTTTTATTATTATTCTTTGGTAACTGGGTATGGCCCACTAGGAACAGGTGCCTGTTTTCTGGGGCTACTTGGGAACACTGAGGAGGCTAAGTGACTTATTCAGAGTAACACAGTATGCAAGTAGAGGTTGTGGGAATCAAACCCATGTCTGAATGCTGGATGTACAAAGCTCATTTACAACTCATTAACCTCTAGGCAATACTGCCAACCGCACAAATAGTGAACAATTTAGGCCAGGCTGTTAATATCTCCAAAGAGAACTGCCTTGGATCAGCAAACATGCATTTTTGTAGAAGTAGTTGTTATTTTCTAAAATACCAGTTCTCATGTTGTTACTGCTTAATCTTCACTGGCCTTTTGGTAAATTAAGTGAGTGTTTCTGATTCATACACTGCTGGCATTGACCATTTTAGAACAGTATGATCTTGTCAAGAACTTACATTGTCAGTACAATGCATCTATAGTGTATGTTAGAATGCTGTATTGGCCGAAAAACAAGCTTCCCTAGGCTTATTGTCCATTGATGTGACGTCACGATGTTGTTGTACCATCGTGAGTACATCACATCGATGGTACAACAGCGTTGAACATCTATGCACATGCCCAGTTACCAATGCTCGTGACCTCAGGAAAACGGCCACGGCGGTGAGTCAAAGACTAAGACAGACAGAAATATGCTAAATCCGTTTTCACGATGCTGATTTTCTGGTGCCCATACACTATAAAAGACAGTGAATGGGCAACAGTGAACAACAACAGTGCCGTTCACTTCTTGGGGTGTCATGACACCCTCAAACCTCTTGAGCTTCTCGCTCGAGGTTTCAACGGTTGTCATGACAACCTCTCGAAGTGAACAGCACTGTTGTTATTCACTGTTGCCCATACACTATCCTCTATGTGTTCCTATTTAGAATTCTTAGGTTCATGGAGACATAAACAACATCATACAATTTTATTGCTGTCTAATAGGATAATGTAGCTTTGTGGCTCTATTTTTAACTTTGAAAAACAGGTTGGAACTGTTATACATGAGCCAAACCCTTAATATTATATATTAAATATTCTGATATGGTATAAAGGTATTTTTAAAATTAGTATTGTCATCATCAATGTGCATTTACTGAATATAAAAACCTGATTTGGAAAAAGTGCCCTTTATAATGCAGTAAGTGCCCTTCTTATCTTGGGCACCCTCACCTTTTGCAATCTTCCGGCGCCTCTGTAGCCACACGTACGTACATACACACACACACACACACACACACACACACACACACACACACACCCCACAATGTACTCTGACTGAATAAATTTAGGAGGACTGTTTCCAGCATGGCAGTTTTTGATGATTGTGACTAAACAGTACTATACAGAACCAACAAGAAAACACCTTTGGTCATTTGGTAGCTTTTCACAGCCCTATCGGCTCTGGCTAGAGTTTGTTACAAATGGGGACAGGGTGAGGGAGGTCTCAGTGGGAGAGAACCTTGGCACAAGTGACCACAGTACAATTTGGTTTACGGTGGAGACTGCTGCTGTGGGTCACCATTCCAAGGTGAGGGTACTGGATTTCAGATGAGCAGACTTTAGGAAAATGGGCATATGTCTTCAAAAAGCATTGGCAGGGGCGGACATGCTGACAGGGGTGGAGGAAAAGTGGGCGGCAATTAAGGGGGCAATATTGGAGTCATAAATCACTGTATCAAGCAGGTCAGCAAGTATAGGAAAAATGGAAGCCACTATGGTACAACAAGGTGGTGGCAGAGAAGGTTAGAGCAAAGAGAACTGCCTTTAAGTGATACAAACAGACTCAAAAAGAGGAAGACTGGGTGGAATGTAAGGCAGAAGAAGGCAGGATTGGAGGTCAGAAGAGAAAAGGCAAGAACGGAGGAGAATATAGTAAAATCTGTCAAGGAAAGAGATACAACTTTTTCAGGTATGTGAGTGAGAGGAGCAAGTTTGGGGGGGGGGATAGTTAGGCTAAAGGACAAGGGTGGAGGGCTGGTGAAGGATGACCAGAAGAAGGCAGAAATATTAAACAGCTACTTCTGTTCTGTATTCACGGTGGAGAGGGAGAGGAAGGGCAGTAGGATCAGCGATAGGGGATGGCAACAAGGGTGATGGACACTAGTCCCTTCCTAGGAAAAAAGTCCTGAGAGAATTAGAGGGGCTGAAGGTAGACAAGGCCATGGGTCCTGATGGGATGCACCCCAGGGCATTAAAGGAGCTCAGAAAAGAAATAGCAGACTCTCTGGCTAGCCTATTCAGTAGGTCCCTGGAAACATGGGAGGTTCCTGTGGACTAGGGGAAGGCAGATGTGGTCCCCCTCCACAAAGGAGGTGAAAAAGAAGAAGTAAGCAACTACAGACTGGTGAGCTTGACATCGGTGGTGGGGAAGCTTATGGAAAAACTGCTAAAGAAAAGGATAAGCAGCTACCTGGAAGCCAGTGGTCTACAAGATCATCAGCAACATGGGTTCACGGAGGGTAGGTCATGTCAAACAAACTTGATTGAGTTCTTTGATTTGGTCACCAGGGTATTGGATGGGGGGGTGGACATTGCTTACCTTGACTTTAGCAAAGTGTTTGACTCCATGGCACACAGGAGGCTGCTGAACAAAATGAGATGTTTTGAGATAAATCCGGTAGTCTTAAGGTGGGTGTGGAATTGGCTTAGGGACAGAAGGCAAAGGGTAGTTGTTAATGGGGTGCCCTCAACAAAGGGCTCAGTCACTAGTGGGGTGCCTCAGGGGTTGGTACTAGGTGGGGCTTCTGTTTAACATCTTTATAGGAGACATAGCAGAAGGGCTAGAGGGGAAGATGTGTCTGTTTGCAGATGATATGATCTGCAACAGGGTGGCTATCGAGGAAGCGGCTGGAAACATATGCAGGGACCTGGATAAATTGGAGCAGTGGTCAAGAGAGTGGCAACTGTCATTTAATGCAAAAAAGTGCAAAATCATGCACATAGGGAGGAAAAACTGAGGGGCGGAATACAGGATGGGGGGCAATTCCTGGAGGCAATTGAGGTAGAAAGGGACCTGAGCATAGTCATTTCATGAGACCTGAAGGCGGCAAAGCAGTGACAGTGCAGTGGGCAGTGACATGGTCCAGTAGAATGCTGGAATGTATTGGCAGGGGGTTCATTAGTAGAAAGCGGGAGGTCATAATGCCTCTTTGCAAACATTTGCTGAGACCACACGTGGAGTATGGAGTCCAGTTCTGGAGGCCGCACCTCGAGAAGGATGTGGAGAGGTTGGAGAGGGTCCAAAGAAGGGTAACTAAAATGGTGGGGGGATCTTAGTCGGTTGTCATATGAAAGTCAGTTGTCATATGAAAACAGGCTGAGAGACCTTAACATGTAATCCCTGGAGCAAAGGAAGGAGAGAGTGGACACGACTGAAACCTTCAAATACCTCAGGGGCACAAATAGGGTATGGGTGAGCAACATTTTTCAGCTGAAGAGACACTCAAAAACTAGGGGTCATGAGTTGCAGATGGGGGGGTTCAGAAGTAACACTTGGAAATTCTGTTTCACAGAGAGGGTGGTGGACAGCTGGAATACACTCCCGGGGGAAGTGATGGGGGCTAAGACAGTGGGGGGCTTTTAAAACGGCATGGGATAAGCACAAGGGAATTATTAGGCTTAGGGTGGAAGACTAGCTCCCTAAGAGATGGCTTTTAGGTAGGGAATTTGGGGCAGACTGGGTGGGCCTGGCAGTCCTTTTCTGCCAACCCATTCTATGTTTCTGCGTTCCTATGGATCAACACCATGTTACAGTCTGAGAGCTGAATTAGGACAAGTATCAGTGTCATTTTTGTTGGCATGGCCTGCCATTAATTTTTGACTTGCAATACAAAAGTCATATAGTATTGCATATCAATGTTTATTAGAGAAAATGGAGTTAATGGAACAAAGGCATCACAAGACACCTTGGACTGATTTTTAAGAAAACACTATACAGTACTGGAACAGGGTTTTCTATGAAACTGGTCCATTGAAGGCATTATGATTTCCCAGCATTATAATAAATGTATCCAGACAAGACAGTTAGACATCACTAACCAGAAATGTATGTTAAGTCTATCTGAAAGCAGCCTTCCCAAGTAGAATCATTGTACTGTAAAGAGATTTAATCAGGATAACACTGAAATATTAGGCAATTGTCTATATAACATGGGTGGTATAAACGATTTGGCATATATGGTACCTCTATGTCCATGGTAAAAAAAACCAAAAGACAAATGACTGGGTAATGTCTTAAAGGGAACATACGCAATGCTGCATGCATATTTCACTCTAAGAAGGATTGTCTCTAACGGACAAGCCCCTTTGTTATAGGCCTGGAAGCCTGGAAGGAGGGACAGAGAAGGAGGGGGAACTGGGAAGGAGGGGGTTGGGGTTAGGAAGAAGTGGTCATAAGGGGAAGGCCAGGTAAAGAAAAGGGGGGTGCGGCTCCAGAGAGGATGACCTTGCAAAAGGGGTAGGGTATTAAGAAAAGGGAGCAGGGGATAGGTTGAAGGGTGAGGGAGAGAGAGAGAGAGAAAAGAGCAAAGGGGTGGGTTGGAAAGGGGGGGGGATATAAGGTGCTGCACAAGGGAGCTCTCCCTCACTTTTGCTAGGCAGAATTTGTTTAACACATCAGTTGGAGGAGTTCCTGAGGTTTGTTGCAGTTTTAATGGTTAAGGTCATTTAATTATCTGAGTTGTGTTTATTGTTTCAAAAAGTATAAGTCTAGAGATTTAAAAAAAATGGGTAAGAACAAGAAAATGTGTTTAATTAGTCAGTTTTGGTCATTTAATTTCCCAAGAATTGTGCTCATAAGAGTGAATTACATGCCTAGGCAGGTCGCAGTCACTTGGACAGTTTTGTCATAGAATTGTAAGGCTGGAAATTGGTAGAAAAGGTGAATAAAAACGTAGGAGCAATTTTGGTTTGTCTTCCTCCTCACAGTGCTGGTGATTATGAAGTAAGAAGTACATACCCAGGCGTGGTAGCATACAGGGCATGTTTGCTTAAACAATAATTTGTTCAGTATGACAGGAGCTGGAGCTTGGCTGTGCTGCAGGCACCAGAGGGATGGATGAGGCCTCTTGTGAGCGATGTTTGATTAGGGAGTGTTCAGTACGGCAGCAGCCAAAGTGTAGCAGCACTGCGGTCAGCAGAAGACCTCTTTGTGAGCAACCGGGAGCAGGAATGGGGTTCTGGGAAGTTTTGGGGCTGCAGAGTTTGAACTTTGAAATTAGGAGAGAGCTGCGTAGGGGCAGAGAACAGGAGCATGCGACCAGACCTTGGGAAAGAGCCCAAGGGGATGCAAGGGGGCCTGCGAAGGGTTTTGTTTAGCTTCAGCGGTATTCTACAAGGGGGCTGGCCAGGGTTATGATAAGAGGAAGTGGATGGAGCATAACGAGAGACAGGAGCCCAACTCAAGTAAAAGGAGTAGATAGGGGAAGGCAGAAGCACCTGGTAGAGGAGCAAGTAGCAAAAACTGGGGTTTGGGGACACCTGCGATCTATTGTGAGGCCCGAGAGGCTGGGGGAGAAAAGGGAGCATAGCACTCGCAGGGCCGACAACCAAACAGGAATAGAATCAACCACTTGGCAGCGGCCATTTAAAAACAGGGCCATGTGGCAGCCCACCATTTTGGAATTGGAGCGACCATATGGCGGAAGCTGTTTTTGAATGCAGGTGACCTAACATCAGACGCTTGTTTGTGGCCGCCTTGTTTGTTAGTGGGCAGCAGATGCTTGTTTGAGCGAGAAGCCAAGGAGGTTAATAACACTGGGGAACAAAAAAAAATAATAATAAATTAAGGTATATAATAAAAGAAGACTCTGTAAGGGGAAGGAAGGGCTGGTGAGCATACTAGACAGACCAGTGGAGCCCCAAAAGGTGGGGATATGGACGTTTAGACAAGGGTATTAAAACTACAGCGCTGTAAAAACAAAACAAAAAAAGACAACAGAAAAAGGGTAAAAAAAATATAAGAAAAGAGTAGAAGGGTATCAGAAGTCTCACCCAAAATCTTGTTAATGTTCCAGGACCCCCTCCCCCCCTTTCTTTTCATTTTCTCCTGTGGTTTCTTTGCTAATAGGACCATGGACACCAAAGGGTCACGTGCAATGAAGGCAGATGTCATGAAGCTGATCTTGGACTTGGTGGATAATAAAATAACATAATAGGAGCGGGTCTTTTATTTACCTGGGGGGGGCACGTTGCATAGGAGGGCCAATGGATAAAATCAGCATGCTATTGATTACAGGGGAGAAAGAAAAAAAAAGTATACTGCATTTCCTTCCATGGCGCCATGCTGCGGCCACAGGGAGCAGGATCAGTTTTGAGTGGGCCGGGCGAGGGCCAGTGTGGCCGACATTGTGGATTGTGTGTGTGGGGGTAATGAAAATGCTGCAATGAGGCCAAGCCAGAATGAGGGTAACAGAACTGCTTAGTTTTTGAAATAATGCTGAGGTATGGGACAGCTGTTGTTATGATATAATCAGCGGTGACAGTAACAGGGAATCCTAATAAATTGGATTTCCAGCAGTCGATAGCAAGGCTTATCCTAGTGAAACAATATAAAATGTTCTTGCATTCTCACACTAAACAGGTATTATGGGGAGGAACGCTTCTGTTGAGGTTGGATTACAGCTACATAACTCCAAACCATTAGACTCAAGCAGCCTTTGGGCCTGATTCTAGATGGGTGGCGCAAGTTGCCACTGAACGCAACTTGCGCCATAGCAACTGTGACATTGACCCTGTGCCCTATTCTAGAAGGGGCAGGGTCTTCACAGCAACGTCCTGCAACTTGCGACATGCAGCTGGGTATGCTGCACAGAGGGCTTACCTGGCCTGCATGTCGCAACCCGCAGCCACTGGTGCATAGTGCACCCCCGCCCAGCAAGCCTGACAGCTGCCCATGAAGTGCCCACATCCTGCCCCCTGTAGCCTCCAGTAAGTGCCCCTCAGGGCTGGCCACCCAGCTGGCCCTGAGCCTCCATAGAAATGCCCCACAGGGTGGCACAGTCAACTCCTCAACTATGCCCCGCCCCTGAGTCACCCGCCGCGAATGCAGCATACACCCTGCATGCCCTGGTAGTCTAGTGGCCACCCACCCAGCTGTACCAGTCCACCCAGCACCCCCATCCATCCCCAGCCGGCGACTGGCACAGCCCACCTCTCACCTCCACGGCCAGCCGCCAACTGAGTTATGTAGGAGCGCTACTGGAAAGATGCACTCAAATATTAATTTCTGAGTGTGTCTTTCCAGTAGCACTCCTACAGAACTCAGTCAGCAGCTGACCATGGAGGTGAGAGGTGAGCTGTGCCAGTTGCCGGTTGGGGACGGGTATGGGGGGGTGCGTGGTGGGCTGGCACAGCTGGGGGGGCCACTGGACTACCAGGGCATACAGGGTATACGACGGTGGCGGGCGGACTGGGTGGGGCACAGGGTGGAGGGGTTGACCTGCGCTGCCCTGTGGGGCATTTCTATGGAGGCTCTCAGGGCCATATGGTGTGGGCCTGGCCTGGGCACTTCCAGGAGGCTTCGGGGAGCAGGGGGTATGGGCAGCCCTGCGGGACATTGCACAATGGGGGATTCAGGGTGCTGGGGGTGTGGGCAGCCCTGTGGGGCATTGATAATATGCATGGGGCAGTTGGTGTGGGCAGCCCTGAGGGGCATTGCACATCAAGGGATTCGGGGTGCTGGGGGTGTGGGCAGCCCTGCGCGGTATTGATAATATGCATGGTGGGCAGTTGGTGCGAGCAGCCCTGTGGGGCTATCACTGTATGGGGGGGGGCATGTACAGTATGGGGATCAGGCGAGAACGTGCAAGATGCCCAGTGGGGCAACAGCGGGGGTGGTCTGGGCATGGGAGTTCACGTGGACTGGGTTCTACAGGACCTTCGCGGGATGGATGTAAGTTACACCAGCTAAATGCAGGTGTAACTTATGTTGCCGGTTCTCCTCCAAGGGTTCTTGTAGAATCTCGACATTAGGGACTTTGTTGCTGCCTTTCTGGAGTGGGGCGCAACTGCCGCTGTAAACCCCCTAGTGCCATGTCGCAGGGGGTTTATGGTGCAACTGCCGGTGTAACAGCTATTCAGCGCAAGTGGCGTGCGACATGTCTCAGTCCACTTTGTAGAATAGTGCAAGTCGTAACTGCTGGCGTCAGTTGCTACTTGCGCCATTCTACGTGGCGTAAGTGCTGTTATGCTAAGCGTAACTTTTCTAGAATCTGGCCCTTTGTGTAAAATTTGCACATTCTTTTCTAATGAGAGGGACTTTCACAAGGATAAGATAGTACAAAAAGGAAAAACAAAAAACCCCCACTATGTATCATTACAGTCATTAGGGATATACCAGCTGACTTTTGAAAAGGAAATGGACTGTATGGCTGTAACTTACAGAGGACGGACACTGGCATAACAATACAGGCATTACTGATGATTTTGAATTCTGTTCAAGCAAAACCAGTTATCATAAAGAAATTTACTGTTATGGTGGGTGGCAGACTGCTTAATCTTAAGGTGTCCCTTTCAAGGCAGCTGTTAGTGAATTTGATAAAACTTAAGGCTGCATGTTGGACTTGAATAGCTGGGATTTTCCAGTTGTACACAGAAGACCTGGACTAAACCTAAAGGCCAAATAATAAGGGACTGACGATGCCTAATAACTGCTTCTGTTTGCTTTACTGTCTATGTACTCAATATTTCCCCACCCTCTGTGCGATGAGGATCCGTTGTCAATGGAGCTTTAGAATGAAGGTTGTAATTCTGATTAAAAAAAAAGGGGGGGAATAAACAATAATGATGTCAATATTACATTTTACTTGTGTTGCAGTACGCAACAATCTGATATTAAAGCTATCATAGGGGTAGATGGCAGTCATGCTTGCCAGTGCCACAATACCACTACCAGTGCCTGGGCAGGCTCCCAGCCAGGTAAGTCAACACGACCAAGGTCAGGAAGAGTATGAGGGCTAACCGGACAGTTTGGGTTCTGGCTCCAGCAGATGGTTGGGGAAGTCCAATTTGTTTGGGGATCATGTTACTGGCGCTGTTGCAGTGTATAGGTTTTATCCCTCCCTGGAGGGCTGGCACTCAGGTTGGTCGTTTGGAGAAGTGGTGGGCTGGTGGTGCAGCCAATTAAGATTATAGTCTGGGGGTCTAATCCAGGTCAGGTACTAGGTAGCTAGGGAGAGCAATAGATTTCATAAGTGAGGTTGGTTTAACAAGAACCAAACAGTGAGGAACACTTTAGGGGCTCAGGTGCCATCTGGGCCAGCTATAGAGGGTGATGAAGGCCAGGAGTTCAGCTACATTATGGAAATGAGGGTGATTGGTCTCCAGCATAGAAAGTCCAGACTTTTGTTGTGGCACCATCATTGATCCCCAATCATTGGGGTGCCAGCCCCAACAATTTAGGAAATGTCTCAGTGGTCCCGGCCATAGTCCTGCAGTATGGTGATAGTTCCTGTGCTTCCCGGAGTTGCTGGTCACATCGATGCCAGTGATCTGTCCTATTTAGCAGCCAATCTATCAGGCAAAGGAAGATATATAGCCCCTCTGTTCATAGGTTGGGGGGCTAATGTGGCCAGGTAATGGTGAAGGCCCTGGTGGGGCTGGGGTAAGCTAAAGGGGAGATATAGATGTAGGACAGGTAGTGACAGGATGCAACACTGCTGATCTGTTGGTAGCTAAATTAGTGGGGAGGCTGACATAATCATCATGGAGATATGGGGGGATAGGGAATCTTCACTCCTAACTGCTGCTTACAGGGAGCACGCCAATTTCAATGGGAGCACCTTGTGGGTGCAGGGAGGGCTAAAAACATAAATCTGGAAGGGGCTTAATAACTTGAAAAGGATGCTGTAGAAGGGCAGCACATAAGGGTTGCTTGCTTGGTGATGGAAAAGATGAGTGACGATGCAGATGGTGCAGTGAGTATTAGGTTGCTGGCACATTGCTTGTGAGGTTATGGGGTTGGGGATAACGTTTACATATCCCCTGGCTTGAGCCATGGAAAATGCAAAAAGGGGCTACACCATGGGGTGGTTCTGCACGTAGTGGTCATAGATGACAGGAAGGTAAAGGAGGAGAGCTCTTGAGAGTGTTTCAAGCTGTCAGAGCTCAGTGCAACATGGATGTAAATGGGAAAGCAGGGATCGACAAGTAGCCAAGGTCATGCCGATGGGATAGGAAAAAGGATGGCCCACGCCATCATGGGGGCCCACCTGGTTGCCACAGGTGGGCATAAGTACCACGACAGATTGGGAGGTCTCTGAGTAGGGGAGTAATCAGGAAAAGCATGCTGATGGGGTAGTGGAACAAGAGCGCAAGGGGAGAAGGCCCATATCAGAACACTCATTTGAGGAGGATTCTTGGAAGTGCTGCCACAGGTTTGCCACTCTACCTTCGAGGTGGGTATTCTGTGAGGCAGGTTCAGGGGCAGGTAGTGAGGGGCATTTCTGGTAGGAGGGCTAGGGGAGCCAGAGGAGGGTGGCCCAGGTGAAGAAAAATGTGATATGGTGTGCTGAGAGCCCAGTTCGAGCACTGAGGGAGTTTCAGGCTTTTTCGCCAACTGGGGGAGGAGGGCCTGAGGTTTCAATCACCTAAATGGATAAGATGCAACAGGGAATCATGGTCAGGATGAAAAAGCAGGAAGCAGAGCCCCAGGGAGGGGAACCCAGGTAGGTAATTATCGCATTCAGCAAGATAGGAGCAGCCTCGGAGGCCGCAGCCCAAGGGGTGTTGACGGACGGCTTGAGGAACTTGAGCAGGGGAACACCCAGCTGCTATACAAAAGGCATCGGAAATGGGAATCTCTAAGGAAGTGTTTAGTCTATCCACAGAAAACTGAAGCAAGTGGTGGGGGGCAGTATGCATATTAAAATAAGTGGTTCACATTATTTGTTTATATGTTGTAGAGAACGGCTACAGGAAAGAAGCATTGGAGCATGAGACGTTCCAGAATATGGGTGCCAAGAGACAGGACAAACAGAAGCTCTGGGGGGAAACACAATTGGTGTGGGGCCACAAAGGGTATGGCTCCAATGGAAGGGCATGGAAGGGATGCATTGGGGCTCCTGTTATGCCACTGATGGATGGGACCTGCCAGACCAACCCAGAACCTGACTGCATTATTGTACATTTGGGTGACAAGTGATTTAGGTGCATTTCTGTGGTTTCTTATGTTTTAATCAAGATGTGGAAAAACCAGAGAGTGAAGGAGGTTTGGGGCCTAGTGGCAGGGGGTAGTAGAAGATGGCAGTAAGAAAGGCATGAGGCTGACACGGTGGCGCTAAGGTTGAGGCGCTGGAAGCCACATCTCACGCCACGCTGGTGACCCAGGTTTGGGAATGGACTCGGGCCGCCGGGGGTTGGCAGGGGAGAGGAAGGATTGAGTGTCCCATGACTGCTTTCTTTCCTTGGGGAAGGGTTTGGGGCACTGCAGCGCACTGCAGCGACAGCTGGCGGAGGTCAGCGGCACAGCAGCAAGCAGTAGAATGGGGGAGAGCGTGGTAGGCTTCAGCATGTTGTGCCTGGACACCATTGCACATCTGGCTCTCGGGGGAGAAAATGGTGGAAAATGGTGAATTGCAATCTTGGTGGTTGATGGCTGTGCCTGGAGCCCCAGGTACCTGAGAGGATCCTGCTACAGGGTAGCATGCACGCAAAAGGCCGTCCCTGTGGGGGTGCCAGACCAGGCCCAGGGGTGCAGGTGACGGTGGCTGGGGATCGTGGGAGATCCACTCCACAAGAGGAGGACAAAAATAAAGATGATATAAAATCCATGGAGAGGGGCCAGAAGGAGACATGACCAGAATAAGGTAAAAACATTTGTTAAGCTTTGGGGGGGGGGGGTAAGGGACAGGATGACATAAGGAAAATAATAGCCAGGTGGTATAGAATGGGGGGACCCAGCTGTTGGAGAATGGAAAAAGCACATTGTCATCAGATTAAGTGAGGGGAGCACAGATGCATGGTTGAGGATTTCGGAGAAAGGAAGGAGTCGGGGGGGGCCGCCTTCCAATGCAAGCTGGAGACGGGCTAGTGGAAGAATGAGAGGAAAAGGGAAGGGAGGGGGAGAAATTCTGGAGCTACACCAAGGTGGGATGTAAGAGAAAAAGGGGTGTGGTCACCCAGGAATAGAAAATGGGGGTCAGGAATTGGACCTGGCCCAGACAATAGGAAAGGGTGTGGGCACCCAGGGATGGAAATGGGGGGCAGGAATTGGACCTGGCCAAGACAATAGGAAAGGGTGTGGACACCCAGGGATGGAAATGGGGGGCAGGAATTGGACCTGGCCCAGACATTATGAGATAAGCACCTCAGGTTTACATCGGGGGTGAGAGAGAGAAGACAGACAAGAAAGAAAGACCCCTTCGGGTTTACATCCAGGGGTTGGAGGGAAGAAAAGTGTGATATAAATGTGATAGGAAATGTGATATAAAATGTGAGCTAAAATATGATATAAATTGTGATATTTTAAATAAAGAGAATATGAAATAAAGAAATGTTTTTAATTATGGTATGTAAAGGAACTCAGTATTGTTGATAACAATTTTGAATGACAAAGTTAATAAATGGTATGCCGACTGAGCAACCAAAAGCAACACTGGGTGCGGGATCCTTCTTTGGGTGAAAGGTTCTAGAACAACTGTAAATCTGGGCATGTGCTAAGTCTGCTTTATCAAACCTTTGTATTGTTCTGTGCGTTTGTTTTGGAATAGTCCTATTTTTTCCTTGTTTATGAACCCCTATTAATGTAACTTTTTTTCCCCTCCCAATGTTTATTTTTCTAATTCTTAGTAGCATTAGTTGATTGGAAGATTACGATGAAGTGGAACACAATGACATTGACTCAGCTTATGTCACTGGGTTCTGCCTTATTGTAGTCTTCAGGAGGGCTGTGCAACGGCCTTTTCAGGAATATTCAGCCGAATATTTGAGATTCATGACCCAGGTATTCTGGTATTCATTATTCGGTATTCGGCCAGGAAAGGAGATTTTTAAGAATAGCTGAAAAAGCACTGAAACAACACCATTAATCCCCCCTCGAACCTGGTGTACCATGTAAACCTCAACAACACTTCGACAGCCAACATAGAGCTGTCACTAATGCAACACAAGCTACTTGTGACACATTCGAGCCACCATACCACACACCTAGCATTGTGAAAACCATACCAAGCACTGCTCTGGGTCAATATTCTGCGGTGTTAATGGTCACAGGTCACATGGTCACAGTCACAGGGGCAGTAGGTGCTGTGGCCATGGGCATAGGAATAGTGCTCACAGTGGCTGCAGTGCTGGTGGCAGTGGAAAGGGTGGCTGCTGCAAGAATGGCTCTGGTGGTGTCGGGAAGCACACTGACTGTGGATGTAGCAGCCATAATGGTAGCAGTGGGAATACTGGTGGTGGTGGCTGTTGCTTCCTGCACAAGGCATGTAAACTTTAATCCCCTCCTATTATAGCCATAGAATGATGTGACAGTGAACGTGCAGATGGAACAGGTGGTGACACTAGCAGTAGTAGTACTGTTGGTACTAGTAGTAGTAGTAGTACTATTCACAATGCTACCAGAACCAGAAGATTTGCCTGGGGGAGAAAAATATTTCAGCCCACTGAATATGGAAAGATACCAGTCTATCATTGTCTATGTATTCTATCTCACCCCTTTCTCTGTCATTGGGTTATGTATCAATAATATACAGTGGAGTAAGATAGGATGTAATGCTATACTTTGCAGTAAATAACATGTCACAAAATATTACATAGAAGCATAGAGGATGATGTCAGATAAGGACTGCGTGGCCCACCCAGTCTTCCCATTTTGTCTACATAGTTTGAACCACAGATCCTAGTTGATCTGCAGCTCACCCTTTTTTCCTGTCTTTAGGGTACCCTTATGTCTATACCATGTACTCTTAAATTCCCTGTTTTTGGCCCCACTACCTCCTTTGGGAG
Organism: Neoceratodus forsteri; assembly: GCA_016271365.2. Classification (NCBI taxonomy): domain Eukaryota; kingdom Metazoa; phylum Chordata; order Ceratodontiformes; family Ceratodontidae; genus Neoceratodus; species Neoceratodus forsteri. The sequence continues at coordinate 17,343,633 of JADMNL010000039.1, read as the reverse complement.
GTTGTTCCAAGCATTCACCACTCTTTCAGTGAAAAAGTACTTTCTCATGTTTCCCATGAATCTTCCCCCCTAACATCATTTTGTGACCTCTTGTTCTTGCACATCATCTTTTTTGAAAGATCTGCCCTCTTGTACCTTGTTTATACCCCCGAGGTACTTGAATGTTTCTATCATGTCCCCCTCTCTTCCCTGTCTTCCAGGGCATACATATTGAGTTTCACTAGCCTCTCTTCATAAGGTTTTTCATGCAGGCCCTGCACCATCTTTGTAGCCCTCCTCTTGACTGCCTCCAGTTTGTCAATGTCCTTCCGGAGATGTGGTCTCCAGAACTGGACACATTACTTCAGCTGAGTTCTCACCAGCGATTTGTACAGTAGTATAACCACCTCCTTCTTTCTGCTGGTGATACCCCTCCCAATGCACCCCACCATCCTACTGGCTTTCCCCACAGCCTTCTCACATTGTTTGATTGCCTTTAGGTCCCCAGGTACCGTTCCTGGCTGGTGGCTGCCAGTACCCCCCATTTTGTATACCTCTCCAGAGTTTCTGCTACACAAGTGCATAACTTTGCATTTCTTGGCATTGAATCGAAGCTGCCACACTTCTGACCACTCCTCCAACCTGCCCAGGTCCTTCTTCATTTTTTTCTATTCCCTCTGGAATGTCAACCCTGTTGCAGATCTTGGTGTCATCTGCAAAAATAAATAATTTCCCCTCCAGCCCCTCTGCAATGTCACTTATAAAGACATTGAAGAGGACCAGTTCCAGGACAGATCCCTGTGGCACCCCGCTGGTTACCTCCCTCTCCTCAGAGTGAACACCATTCACCAGCACCCTCTGCATCCTGTCCTTTAACCAATTTCTGACCCAGTTTACCACCTTAGGGCCCACACCCATGCTGCCTAACTTGTTTGCTAGCCTTCTGTTTGGGACAGTATCAAAGTCCTTGCTGGAGTGTAAGTAGGCCACAACCACTGCCCTTCCTTGAGCTACCTCCCTGGCCACCCGGTCAAAGAAATGTATTAGATTTGTTTGGCATGACCTTCCCGCTGTGTATCCATGCTGCCTTGGATCTTGTGCTCCCACTAGCTTCAAGGAATGTCACAGTCCTCTCCTTTAACAGTGCCTCCATTAGCTTCCCTATCACTGAGGTTTGGTTGACTGGTCTATAGTTGCCAGCCTCTTCTCAGCTCCCACTTTTGCGGAGAGGGATCACATTGCCCTCCTCCAGACTTCTGGGACTTCCCCTGTCTCCAGTGATCTGTTGAATATGGTGGTCAGTGGGGCTGCAACACTTCTCTGAGCTCTTTTAATATTCTGGGGTGAATCCAATCTGGTCCCATTGCCTTATCTGTTTTCAGATTCCCAAGTTCCTCCAGGACTCTCTATACTGTGAATGGAGTGGTGTCGACCTCCCCTCCTTATCTGCTTTTTGGCTGAGTTGTGGGCCTTTGCCTTCTCTATGTTCTCCTCTGCACACCCTCCTCCTTTATCCTGTCAATCCCAACCCTTGTCTTCTTTCTCTTGCTAATATAGCTGAAGAAGGTCTTATCCCCTTCTTTACAGCCTGTACTATATTTTCTTCTGTTTATGCCTTTGCACTTCTGACCACCTTCCCTGCATCCGTTTCCCTAGAAACTGTTCCCTGTCCTTTTCCCTCTGTGTTTCTTTGCATCTCCTGAATGCTCTTCTTTTATCCCTCACTTTCTTGGCCACTTCCCTCGAGTACCAAAGCGGTTGTTTCTTTCACTTACTCTTGCTTTGCTGTTTCACACAGAGGTTAGTTGCTTCTATTATGGCCCCCTTGAGAATAGACCACTGCTTTTCCACTCCACCCCATCCTCTTTTGCCAGGGCTGCCCTGAAACATTCCGTCATTTTGTCAAAGTTGTCCCTCTTGAAATCCAGAACCTTGACTTTAGTGTGGTTAGCCTTCTCCACTGTGGTTACATTAAACCACACTGTCATGTAGTCACTGGTTCCTATATGGCTGCCTACCTTAACATCCTTAACCCTGTCACCATTGGTGAGCACCAGGTCTAGTATTGCCCCTTCATGAGTGGATTCATCCACAAGCTGTCTTAGGCCTGCCCCTGCAGTGCAGTTAGTATGTTCCTGCATTTGGCTGTACTCGCTGTCTGGGTGCTCCAATCTACATCTGGTTGATTGAAGTCTCCTAGTAGCAGTATTTCACCTTTGGTTGCCATTTTGTGGATGGCTTCCACTAGTGTTTCATCTGACTCTTTCCCCTGTGCTGTAGGTCTGTAGATCACCCCTGTTCTAATGCTGGTTTAATTTCCTGTCTGTTGGGTGACCCACACTGCCTCTGCTCCCTCCTGCAGCCTCTGAACTTCAGTTGCTTTCATTATCTGTGGTTCAGAGCTCAGTGCTTATGTTACATACTGTAGCTGGATGATGTAGGTTATGCTTGGATACAGAGGTCAGACCAATAAGTAAGACAATGTCTGTAAGGTACTAGTAGTATGAAAATATTTGTGCTTAGGTACTTCAGCATAGACATGAGCAAGTCAGTGATTATAGTACATGTGAACTGGATAGTATATGCAAGGTGCTTTGATGCTGGAACTGATGAGTCACTTGTTATGACTTGATATTTTGGGCTTTCTCTGTATCCCACCATAGGAAGGATGCTTAGTTCAGTGGTATGATACCCCCCAAAAAATATTGATATCATACGATTATTCTGTAACCGATGGTTGGAAAGATGTTTGGTCAGGTAGGCTGAGACCCCCCCAAAGAAATGATTAGCAGTATGACTACCTCCTCCAACTCCGGAGAGTGTGACCAGTAGCACACAGGAGAGGAACCCCCACCCCCTTGGGGGAAACCTCTGAGGACCCATGGCTACTGACCTGCCCATACTTCTGAGCATACTAAAGGAGAGTAATCCTAAGAAACAAGTTAAAGTTACTGGCCAATTGAAATCCAAAGGAGCAGGTCATGATCCAGGAAAATGGAGCACTGTAGAAGCATTATTTGGAAAGCATCCGGTGAATATAGCAGCATCCTGCAAGTAAACTCAGAGTCCGAGAGTCCATATCCAGGGTATAATGATAGAAGTGGAATCCATGGTCTATAAATTTTGAAACATTGAAGCAGCAGTGATAAAGAGCTCCAGCAGGCAAGGAAGTCGTCTTTGGGGGAGAACAGTAACCAAAGGGCAAGCGTCCACATCTAGAGTTGAAGGACAGTAGGTTTGTGTTCCGCATAGCAGGCTGAGCAAACAAAGGCCTCGATGATGATATACAGGAACTAGCCCACTCTGCATGCTTTGGAGAGGGCAGAGCAGTAGGAACCTCCAATCCGGAGTAGGGAAGCAGGAGTGTACTGATTATGTATGGTAAACAGCGAGGACCATGAGGAAATGGTAATAGCACAGGAATCAAAGCTTCGTCTGGTGAACCAAATAGTTGCATAGCGATTTCGATACCCACAGGTTGAAAGCCAGAATAGTACAGTAGCTAGAATTGACTTGGTAAGGATAGTCTGATTAGTCCTGAATAACTTAGCTTATAAGTGATAAATAGTGGTAACTGAAGAGGTTGAGTTGAATGGAGTAGCGTTGTCACAATTTGCAAGCAGCCTCAGAGCATAAATCATGAGACTGAAAATCTTCTGGAGAAGCTCAACTAAGTGTCCTGGCAGGAGTGTAGAAATAGTAAGTCAGATGACTGAAGCAGTAAAGCAGAAGCATCCAAGGAAGAGATGACAGAAGGCTAAACAATTCAGATGTGAGTCCATAGTATCCACGGCATCAAGTAGATTTATGGATAAGATGCAAACCTCCAGAACCCGAGCTGGGCGAGGCAGGTGTAGAGTAGAAGTAGGTAACCCCCGGCCGAAGGGCTGGGCAGGTCATAGAAGAAGGTGAATACGGTGTCATAGAGTAAATTCAAGGGACCTCCGGGCCCATAGGGGTGCAGGTCTGTCAAAGTGCGATGTGGTGAACCTCCGGCCCTGCAGAATGAGGCAGGTTGCAAAGTAATGGTAGATAAATTAATGGAATGTCGAACTGCATGTAATGTAGAATAGCGGCGAAGCAGTAAGGAATAGATTGGAAATGGTATTGGAAATGGTAGCATATCCAGCATCAGTTTGTGCGGAGTAGCAATATAATCCAAGGCAGACTTATAAGAGCAGGGAAAGCAGTAGACTGTCGTATCCTGAAGATCAAGGCTGGCAAGAATGCAGTGAAGAGATCTAGGTGGATGAGTCGGCATCTCGGCCAGAGGCAATAAGCATCCTGGAACTGTATATGAGCAGTGTCTGAGGCGTAAGTTAAACTAAGGAAGGCATTATAGAGTAGAGCTCAGCAGGAAGTTCTGGCAGGGACAGTAATAGGAACTCTGAAGGAGGTAAGTAGTATAGCAAGAAGCATCCTGGGAAATTGAGGTGAAAATCTGATGTAATCCAAATGAAATCTAATGAAGCAGAAGCATATCCGTGACAATGGAAGTAAGTGGGAACAACAAGGTGAAGGCTGCAAGGTCCAGGATCCGAGTAGTACAACTGACGGTGAGGAATAACTGGCAATGCATCCAATGCTGAGAAATAAGTGAATGGAGAGTAGCAGCTAAGCCCCACGAAGGCTAGCATGCGCAGCTGGACCACACGTAGGTCAGCTGGTAAAGTAAGTAGAGAGTGGCAGTTAACCCCACGTAAGCTAGCAGGTGCAGGTGGACCCCTCGTAGGTCAGCTGGTACGGTAAGAAGTGTGGCAGCTATGCCCTACGAAGGCTAGCAGACCACAAGGGTAGCAAATGAGGAACAAAATAGTCAAATGAGGTCCAAGAGATTGAGAGCATAGAGCTATTGATCTGAATGAGCACGGCGTGCTGAGATTACATAAGCATGGAGTGCTATGGCCTTGCCAGGCCGAATACAAGTGAGTGCAGCAGAATCCTAGGGAAACAGCTATGGCTGGATTGCAATATGCAATATAGGGGAGTTGCAGCAAATTAAATGAGGGCAATGGCTTGCTGAACTGCATACGAAACGTGGAGCCTTCCGAAGTGTAGTAAAGTAAATATCAGTCCGAGCTCCTGGAATTGATAACTAGCACAAATGCAACCAGCATATCAAGTTGACTGAATCCTAGATATCGATAGTCCTTTACATGGCAGGTCAGAGCAATGGGGAGGCATTGCTGAGCAACAGGATTTAGGAATGTGTTGATTACAACAGGCTGACGCTGTTTTACAGCAGTGTATTATCACAACCAATAAGAGTAATGCAGAAACCATTAGTGGCAGTTCAAAACTACACAATATACTGCTGTTCCATGAAGACATTAAATCATGCCCTGTAGCAACTTTTAATTAGAGATGGTACAGATGAAAAGGCAGAGGTGCTATGCCTGTTAAACGCTAGCAATGCGTATAGTCGCTATAGATAGCGTAAAATGCATATCGACTGTGGCAGCAAGTATACGTATATGTGTAGCGTGCTGTGCAACCAAGGGCAGGCCAGGGCTAGCATAATGTGGGAGCAACAAATGAGTCTGATTGTGAGACATCCATGACTGGAAGGTGGAAAGCACAGACTCACTGTGGCAGTGATAGTGGGAAAATCCTGCGGTATTGCTCGGTACGAGCGAGGCAGCTGCAACTGCGAGAGGAGAAAGGGGCCAAGAGGCGTTTGTTATGGTATCCTGTAGTCCGAAAGTGGGTGCGTACTGACAACAAACGAGCGGCATGCAGCAGTGGTTGCAGAGGTAGAAGCAGTCGGAAGGAATGAAGACAGGTGAGCTGGAGTAGTAGCAGGAGCAGGACATAACGGCGACTAAATGAGCGGCCGGAGAATTGCAGGGGTAATGAGAAGGTTGAGAGCACAGCAGGGTGACAGACCCCCCCCCAAAAAAAAAGAAGGCACGAAGGGAGAAAACAAACAACAGGGCAATGAAGGAGAAAGGGGAGGGAAGCAAAGAACATGAAACGAAACAAGACAGAATGAAGGGGGGGGGGCAAGCAGAGGAGGAAACAGAGGCAACCAAGATCCAGCAGCATGCAAAGAGTGCGACTAGCTCTAAGCAGAGCGGTAGTCTGCTGCTGACTGAAATAGGATGTGGGGGAGGAGCTCTTCCCCCACATAACCACGGGCATATGCCCTTCAATTCCCTCCCTCCCTCACGTACATGATCACCCCTCCTCCCTTTCTTCCTTCCCTGTCTTTTCTAAAAAGTGCATATCCTGGTATGGCTACACCCCATTCATGGTTTTCTGTGTACCATGTTTCTGTAACAGTCACTGTGTCCAGGTCCACTTCCCCCATTAGTGCCTCCAGGTCTGGGATTTTGTCTCCCAGGCTGTGGGCATTTGTACATAATGCTTTCCATGTTTGGTCCCCTCCCCCCTTATTGCATGATAAGAGGGTGTAATTGCCATTGAATTACATTGCTCCATGCAGCATACTGCAGCATTTTGCAGTAGTTCTGCAAGGTATTGTGTTGCATACTATTTTCTGTCACTACATGAACTGATTTTATGATGTTTTGTAATATTGATGCAGTGTTTCATCTTTGTCACATTACTTTAGGATTGTTTTCTGCTGATGCTGCCATCTCTGTCCTAAATGACAACCTCACCACCCTAATTAACAAGCATGCTCCTCTTATTAAAATGAGGGTGCGGAAAATCTCGCATCCGTGGTTCACCCATGAGCTCAAATCTGCACTTACCAATAGAGACAAGCTATGGGCTAGGGTCAGGCACACAAAGGACCCAGCAGACTGGCAGGCATTTAGAACTCCCAGAAATGCCAGTGTTAAAAGTGTACATGCTACTAAAGCAAACTTCTACATCTCCACCCTGGAGCAGGCCAAAGGGAACTCCCCAAAAATCTGGAAGACACTGAGATCCATTGAAGGCCATCCTGCTGCTTCCTCCCTTCCCACCAAGATTCTGGCCAAGGATGGGATGGTTGTAAATAAACTATGAATCCTCTACGAACTTAACCTTCACTTTGCCACTGCCGGGTTGGCATTCGACTCCTCCCTGTATGCTAGCCGAGTGAATAGCAACACTAGCCCAGATACCACACATGCTGCTCCACCTCATCCCTTCCAGTTGTGCCTGTTTAGCTACAAAGAAATCGAAGACATAATTCTTGACACCAAGAAAAGTGCAGGCCTTGAATAATTGTTCTTGCGGTTAGGCTATGCCCAGCTCACAGCCCCCATCCTTCACATCTTCAACCTCTCTTTTACCACAGCCACTGTTCCATTCTGCTGGAAATCTGCCCATATTCTTCCTCTCTTCAAATCAGGAGATCCTTGTGACTTAAACAACTACCGTCCTATCTGTATCTTGCCCGTTCTCTCCAAAGTGCTGGAAAAACTTATATACAACCAATTAAAAAATCACCTCAAAGTGCACTCACTCCTAAACCTGACCCAATCTGGCTTCAGGTCAAAGCACAGTACCATCTCAGCCTTGGCTAAAGTCTCTAATGACTGGATCCATGCTATGAACACCAAGAAGGTTACTGGTGCAGTCTTTCTAGACCTCAGTAAGGCCTTCGACACTAGACCATCACCTCCTAATCACCTGTCTTGCCTACATAGGTGCCACTCCATTTACCTTGCAGTGGTTTAACAGTTATCTCACAGGAAGGATACAAAAAGTCAAAGCTGATGGCCTACTATCTGCCCCCTTCCAATTGCCAGAGAAGTCCCTCAAGGCTCCATCCTAGGACCAATCCTTCTTTCCCTATACATCAACAACCTTGACTCCCACATAAAGAACTCTAGCATACATTTCTCTACGGACGATACGGTTTTGTATGCATCAGGCTCGTCCTTAACTGAAGTCAGGGAAGCACTCCAAGCTGACTTTATCCAGTTAGAAAGCAACCTTATCAATGCCAAGCTTCTCTTAGATGCCAAAAAAAACAAGACAATAATTTTCTCGAGACTTGCCTTGTCTGGTGCCCTACCTACCCCACCTAAAAACTTCATAGTTATCTCCCTAGGTGAACCCTTGGAAGTTGTACCTAAATTTAAATATCTAGGTATGTGGATAGACAACAAGCTTTCCTTCAATGACCACATCGAGGATCTATCAAAGAGGCTTAAAGCACGCTTGGGTTTCTTCTTTAGAAATAGGACCCTCTTTTCTCATGTGACCCACAAAAAACTTGTCCAAGCAACATTCCTTCCCTTGCTTGACTACGGAGACATTATCTTTATCTCCTCCCCAACCTTGAGCCTATCTATCTGGACATACTCTATCACCGTGCTCTTCGCTTCATTACTAACTCTGTGTACAGGACCCGCCACTGTGATCTTTATGCAGCAGTTGGGTGGACCTCTCTTGCCACCAGACACCTCCTGCATGCTGGCATTTGGACCCTCAAATTACTACTCCACAAACTGCCTGTCCATTTAACGTCTCTCATACACATCTCGCATAGCGTCTACTCCCTAAGGAAATCCGACCTTATCCTACTAGATGTTCCCAGAACACGTACCACAGCTGGCCAAAGAGCTGTCTCTTATGCCCTCCCAAACATTTGGAACCAACTACAAGCCATGCTGAAGCTAACCAGCATCGTATCAATTAACTCCTACAAAACACTAGCTATCTCTAAATTAAAAGACATATGTAGGTGCTACCAGGCCCCCAATGCCAAGTCAACTTCCTAGGTACTAATTGGCCCTCTACTTATTAAGCTGAAATGTGTTGCATAATTTAGGGCAAGGTTAAAGCTGGAATGTACTGCATATGTAGCATAAGGACTTCTATTGTGTATACCTCTTGTATTAAATATTTTTTTTTTCTTTGTTGTTCTACATTTTATATCTCCTGTCTATGTAATTGTGAACTGTATGTGTATGTGCCTCAGGACCTCCTTGTGAATGAGCTTGCTCAATGGAGTTTTTCCTGCAATAAACTTGAACTTTTGTCAGAAAGGCATCTCAGTCTCATTTATTGTAACTTCTGTTGCATGCTGCTTGCTGACATGCCCCCTGACAAAGACCAGGCTCTGGTCAAAGACCCACCGCTCTATCGGCATCATCCAGCTTCAGCACAAATACATGTATTGTCCCCCTTACTTCGTGTGTCCTCTGCTCTATATAGATTGTTTTGAGGTTTGACAGCTGAGGGACAGCACTGGCAGTACTCTCCTGTGTGTGCTGTACAATCTGAGTCTTTCACCCTTTTCCTTTACCACATGGGACTGACGGTACAGATTCTTTTCTGGGGCTGGACCAAACATGTTTGCATACATGTGATATCTCCCTCTTTACGCAGGAGACTCCTGCTTTTTTTGACTAAACTCTCTCCCTCCCTCCTGGGAAACAAAATCTCCTGCTTAAGGAAAATCCTGTCCAAAATATCCATGTTTTTTGGGCAGATAAAGTCACATAAAAATTAAATCAGTGATGAACAATGTATCTGATAACATTTTAGTTGTTTATTCTTTTTAGTGCTTATTCTTGACAAAATGAAATACATTAAATTTCTGTAATGATTTTTTTCTTATATTTTTGAAGCCATTTAAGGACAAACTCATGACGTTGCGGCATCTCCCTACTAGCAGGCCAATCTCCCTCCTAATTTGACCCAGTCTTCCTCTTAAGCAAGTTGGGTATATCACATGTATGTGTTTGTGAGGTTGCTAAGACATAGATACGTAGACACATAGATACATAGACACCGTCAGCAGATAAGGGCCTATGGCTGACCCAGTTTGCCCATTTAACCTTTAAGTTCTCTTTAAATTTTTCTAGGAGTCTATTGCCCCTTATCCCTGACCTCCAGAATACCCTTATGTCTATCCCATGCATTCTTAAATCCTGTGATTGATTCAACCCCCAACCCTTCCTCTGGCAGGGTGTTCCTCTTGTCCACCACCCTTTTTGTGAAGAAATTCTTCCTCACATTTTCTCTGAATTGCCCTCCCTCCAACTTCATCCCATACCCTCAAGTCCTGGAACAACTTTTTCGCTGGAAAATAGTGTATTCTTACACCCTGTTCCTCCCTGTAAGGCACTTGTATTACATGATGCATCTGGTACCTAGTAGTTACTGTATCAAACACAAACTGCTACTAGATAGTGCCTGTGCATGTGATATGTTACTTAGTGCTTGTGGAACAAAAATAATACACATGCTAACCCTAATAATTATTCTGTACCATGAAAAACAGTAGCACATAGAATAAACACTGCTACTATGAAGGCGGAAGTAGAGAACAACCTTTTCAGCTGAACATGGAACCGAGCAAAGAACCAGAAGATGACACACACACAGAAACATGCACACACACACACACACACACACACACACACACACACACACACACACACACACACACACACACACACACACACACACCATCAGTGGGCCCAATTCTCAAATCCCTTAGATTGACGCAAGGTGCCTGCGTCAAGTATGAATGACGTAAGTGGCACCTTGTGTTAAAAAAATGTACCTTGAGCTATTCTCAAAAGCAGCCTGTGGTAAACACAGGCTGTATGCAGCAAAGAGGGCTTTGGCCAGCCTTGCACCATAAAATGGACTGTGGCACAGTGCTAAGGGGGCTTGCGGCATATGCAAGCTGCCACATCCCCTAAATCAGTATTCTAAAAACTTCCCCAGAGGACAACTGTCTAAGTACCATTAGGCCAACCAGGGGCCGGTCTAAGTGTACTTAGTTGTCCTCTTGGAGGTTGCACCAATATGCCACCACAGTCCCAATCCCCCTGTAGTACATGCCACCCCCCCACCCACGACCCTCTGTTTGTAATATAAATATGTCCCTGGTAGTCTAGGCCCACCCACCCCGATCCCGATCACTAAACAATAATAATTGCCCTGGTAATCTAGGAACCCCCAAGCCCCGATCCCCGATCACCAAATATTAATAGAGTGCCCTGGTAGTTTAGAGGACTCCCCAAGCCCTCATCTCTGAACACCAAACATTATTAGATTGTCATGGTAGTCTAGAGTACCTCCCCAAGCCCCGATCCCTGATCACCATGTCAAAATAAATACAATTTCATGGAAGTCTGGCAGTCCCCCCAGCCCTGATCCCCGATCCCCAAGAAAAATCTGAAAAAATATTCCCTGCTAGTCTAGTAGTCTCCCCACCTCCCCCACCCCAGTTGACAGTGTCCCATCACCCTCCTCCCCCATCCCTGAGCTGGTGACCAGCACAGCCCTCCACACACCTCCATGGCTGGCTCCCAACTGAGCTATCAATGAACACGTACTGTGCAGGCTTAACTCTCTGAATTGTTGCTATTAGTCTTCTGGTTCCCGGCTTAGACTCTTGGAACAACTGAGGAGTGTGCCAGCTGACCCCCCTTCACAGCTCACTGTGCACAATTAACCTGTGGGTGTGAAACATATTTTTTCATGAGTCTGTACCCTGTGTGTGTTTGTGTGTATGTGTGTATACTGTATAAAAAAATTGCAAACAATATTACATCTAGCAAACCCTGTAATGTTGTCTCCACTACTGTATTTAATACAGATCACTTAGAACCATTGTTAAAACAAGGCTAATTCCTAAAAGCTACCTACAAAATAAGGATAGTGAGACAACCTATAGCCCATACAGTTTAAATTAAAAACAGTAAAAGATCATTCCTTTAGTGACTTAGTCAATTCCTCTATTATTTTTTTTGTTTCCATTTCATCACATTAGTTTGCCTGTAATGTATGTATTCCTGTCTGTATATTATTGATGGAATCAGCATAGCTTTGCAGTTATTGTGTATGCATTTTCTATGTTTTTTAATTAATGTACTGAAATGTATAATTGTAATGTCTTTTGCTAAACACATAATCATTTTAACCTAACTTAGCTGAATGTATAATCATATCACTGAGAATGGTGACAGCACCTATGCTACTGCTCCAAAGTGTCAACTAAACTGAATCCCTTGTTCAGCTCCCTGTGCTACTTCATTTACTGCTGCCCCCACCAGGCACACCACTGTACTCTGTATGGCTGGCTGCAATTGCCCTCTGTTAACTGCATACATTCACAGCATATTGGTCTATCCAGTTTTAAACAGCAGCTTAACAAATTGTCTGGATCGCTTAAAAAAAAATCTGCCCACCTCTTCTCCAGACTCTAGACACAACCTTCATTCCCATCCAGAACCTGGTTCCTTTTTTCCAGGTGTAAAAAGAAAAAAAGAAGTCTGGTGAGCTCGCCCCCCACTATAGACTCCTAGTTACTGAACAGCTTAGCCTTGGAGTCTGCTTACCTACCAGCGTTCCCTCTGCTCACATCCCACTGTAACTGCACCCGACTGTTCATTTGTTAATGCCCTGAACAGTTATTGGGGTACATGTTAGCAGGCTTTACATGTTTGCTGGTTTTGTAGTTATCTGTTGTAAAATGCTATACATTACTATTGAATATTTAATGTACTCTTAAACTGTTATATACTACTGTTTATGTATGTCTGTTTGACAGACACATTTTGTGTTTCTGCCCTAGTAAACAATCCCTCCCCATACCTTTCCTCCAGGTCGCATCCAGTTTAGTTTCATTTCATTTCATTATTGAGGTATCTTGGTAAGAGAACTGGAACTGAGGTTCCTTTGTCAGGCATGACCCATAGAAACATAGAAACATAGAATTTGATGGCAGATAAGGACCGCTTGGCCCACCTAGTCTGCCCATTTTCCTACCTAACAGATAAGCTGCAGGTCCTAGTTAACCAACAGCTTACTTCCTCCTAACCCCCACTAGGACTGCCTTATGCCTGTCCCATGCATTCTTGAAGTCCTCCACTGTTCTTGACTCCACGACCTCCTCAGGGAGGCTATTCCATGCATCCACAGCCCTCTCAGTGAAAAAATACTTCCCTCACATTACCTCTGAGCCGTCCCCCCTCTATCTTCAAATTGTGCCCCCTTGTTCTTGCACATCTCTTTTTCTGGAAGATGCTACCCTCTTGGACTTTGTTAATTCCCTTGAGGTACTTGAAAGTTTCTATCATGTCCCCTCTCTCCCTTCTTTCCTCAAGGGTATACATATTAAGCTGCTTTAGTCTTTCTTCGTATGTCTTCTGGTGCAGACCCTGCACCATTTTGGTTGCCCTCCTCTGGACAGCCTCCACTCTGTCTATGTCTTTGCGGAGATGGGGTCTCCAGAACTGCACACAGTACTCCAGATGGGGTCTCACCAACTGTCTGTACAGAGGGATAACAACTTCCTGTTTTCTACTATTGATGCCTCTTCCTATGCATCCCAGTATCCCCCCAGCCTTCCTTACTGCCTTCTCACATTGCTTGCCCACCTTTAGGTCATCTGATATAATTACCCCCAGGTCCCTTTCTATTTTTACTGTTGTCAGTATCTCACCCCCCCATTGTGTACACTTCCCCCTGGGTTTTTGTTTCCCATGAGCATTACCTTGCACTTCTTTGCATTGAATCTGAGCTGCCATACATTTGACCATTCCTCCAACCTTGCCAAGTCCCTTCTCATCCTTTCCACTCCATCTTGTGTATCAACCCTGTTGCAGATCTTTGTGTCATCTGCAAAGAGACATACTTTTCCTTCCAGTTCCTCTGCAATGTCACTTATAAAGACATTAAAAAGGACTGGTCCCAGTACTGAACCCTGCGGTACCCCGCTAGTAACCCTCCTTTCTTCACTGTGTACTCCATTTACTACTACCCTTTGCATCCTGTTGTCTAGCCAATTTTTTATCCAGGCTACCACCTTGGGACCCATTCCAAGGCTGGCTATCTTATTATTAATCTTTGTGGGACTGTATCAAATGCCTTGCTAAAATCTAGGTAGGCCATGTCCACAGCCCCTCCCTGGTCTACTACTTTGGTCACCCAGTCAAAGAAATCTATTAGATTCGTCTGACATGACCTTCCCATCATGAATCCATGCTGCCTTGGGTCCTGTGCCCCACTGGCCTCTAGATACTCAACAATTCTTTCCTTCAGAAGTGATTCCATCATTTTCCCTACCACTGAGGTCAAACTAACTGGTCTGTAGTTTCCTGCCTCTGTCCTGCTCCCACTTTTGTGAAGAGGAATCACATCTGCCCTCCTCCAGTCCTCAGGTACCACCCCATCCTCCCATGATTTGTTAAAGAGAGTAGTCAGCAGTGTCACTAGTTTTACCCTTAGTTCTTTTAGAATTCTTGGGTGAATCCCATCAGGCCCCATTGCTTTGTCCACCTTCAATTTTATTAGTTCTTTCAGAACCCTTTCTTCTGTAAATGGACTGGTATCGACCTCCGTCTTCAGAGTGTTTCTCTTGTTTGGTTTAGGTAACTCCCCCTCCTCTTCCTTTGTGAATACTGAGCAGAAATATTTGTTCAGTATCCCTGCTTTTTCACTGTCACCCTCTACCACGTTCCTCCCTTTATTAAGCTCAGTATCCCTCCTTTGGTCTTTCTTCGCTCCCTAATGTACCTATAAAAGGTCTTATCCCCCTTCTTAACAGAGTTGGCTATCCTTTCCTTGGTTTGGGCCTTTGCTATTCTGACTGCCTTCCCAGCCTCTTTCTGCTTTAACTGATAAAGTTCTCTGTCCTGCTCCTTCTGTGTTTCCTTATATTTCCTGAATGCTGTCCTTTTCTCCCACTGTACTAAGTACAAACATCAACATGAAAACAATCCATAAAGCATAAAAACATACAGTAATACAACATGAAATAAAACATACAATAATACAACATGAAATAAAACAGTAATACAACATGAAATAAAACATACACACGGTTCAAGAAATGCAGTGCTAATTAAAACAAGTACACTTGTTAGTGCTCATGTAAAGCTTTTCCAAAGCTGAACCAAATGCATTAGTTGAGGTTAGCAGCCTTACTCTTCCATGTTACTGCTGCACAGTAATCAAATGACTGCTGTCCATATTATCTGTATCTGTAAACATGATTTCTGTTACATCACTGTATGTTTATTAACAATTTCAATAACTGCATTACAAGGCCACTGGTTTATGGTGATTAAAGTAATGAAATTCCATTTTCAAACCTTAAAATTCCAGGAATTGCCCCATTATTTAAGTATAATTTCTAGTTTTTACCGGGATTCTATTGTCCTTCTTTTAGTATGTGTGTAAATAATCAGAATACAAGAAAGATTAATATAGACAGCATTAAGCGAAGCAAGCTGAAAACAGTACAGGAAGCAGTTATAGGAAAAATGCAAATTCTGTAGATTTACTGATCTGGTATAAAATGCCAAGTTCTGTGAAATTCTTTCTTTTTGCCATTGTGCAGGCAGACGAAATTCCAGAATTTTATCAGGTTTTCTAGCAAAAAATGAAACTCAGTGGTCTTGACTATCATATAGGCTGCAGAAGCCCTGTTGTGTGAGGGATATCTGCTCTCAGAATCCCTGTAGGATAAGAAGGCTGAAGAAACCCTGTTGCATAGAGAGTGTATGTGTGATCGGAGACCCTTTCTGGCCATCTGTACCCATGTACGAGTGTGCCTGTCAATAGGGTACTAAAATTTAAAATTTACCCCCTTCCTGAGAGGTCCACCCCCCGAGTTAGAATATATATATAGTTAGGGGACAAGGGGTGCAGCCTCACATGGTTTCCAGGTGGCAAAATAAAATCTTGGTGCCCTAATGACAGTCGTGCCCAGAAGGGTGCATTCCGATGGTGGAACCATCAGAGACATGTACTGAAGTTCTCTGTATTATTACCAGAGAGCAGCACAAAATTACTATACAGAAATTTCAGTTGGGGTTGAGTCCTGTTTTTTTTTTTTTTTTTTTGAAAGTGTAGTTGGAGGTACAGGATTCTTTTTTTTTTTTAAAGATAAGTATGTGGTTACCTTCAAAACATCTCCTTTTCGAAAGCTTAGCTCATCTTCACCTGAAGCATTGAACTCGTACTTCGCCTGGGCTTCCATGGTCCTTCCAGGAGCAGCACGTAAAAAGTGACCCTGCAGCTATGTTCAGGCTGAATGTTAAAAAGAGAAGAGAGCAGTATTACCAGCTGTTCGGTGTGGCTTCTCATGCAATATGTTGTTTCAGCTTGGGACTAGCAGATAAGGGCTCTAAATATCCTGCATCCTGATTGGTCAAATAGAATCTGAAGCCATGGGCTTAGTTCCTTAAAAAGTTTTACCAGGAAGGGCATGCTGAGCTCATGCCAGCTAATTTCCAGATGCCTCCTTGATGAAAGGGAATGGAGAGCAATGCAATTTTTATGTATGTATGTATGTATATATGTATGTATGTATATAAGTATGTATGTATGTATATATGTATGTATATATGTATGTAAGTATGTATGTATGCATATATGTATGTATGTATATATGTATGTATGTATGTAAGTATGTATGTATATATGTAAGTATATATGTAAGTATGTAAGTATGTATGTATGTAAGTATGTATGTATGTATGTAAGTATGTATATATGTATGTATGTATGTATGTAAGTATGTATATATATATGTATGTATGTATGTATGTATATATGTATGTATGCATGTATGTATGTAAGTATGTATGTATATATGTATGTATGTATGTATGTAAGTATGCATGTATGTAAGTATGTATGTATGTATATATGTATGTATGTATATATGTATGTATGCAAGAAATACAAAGTCACACATACTCCCATAATGGGAAGCATCATGGGCTGCATATGCAAATTACCACACAATATTATGCTGGTTCAACTTTAAGCAGAAATGCATGGTGCCAAAAGGCCTCTCACACAGTCTGCAAAGGGTGCCACTAGATGACACAGTCACGTGATTTGTCCTGCCAGGATTCATCAGTGTGCCTTGCCTGTGTATTATGTATGTATTTTATTCTCTCTCCTTCCTTCCTTCCTCCCTTCCTTCCTTCCTCCCTCCCTCCCTTCTTCCTTCCTTCCTTTATTTCCCAATGCAATAATCAAGACAGCAATGCAAACCGGTATAAGGAGCAATAACTAATGGAATCAGTCTTCTGACAATCAGGATGTAGTGCACTCAAATGCCAATGTCTACCAGAAATTATTAAAAAAAAAATTCTGGTAGCCATTGTGCTGCACCTGGTCATGCGGTTATCACGTACTATATGACAGATATCTACTCTTAGCCAATTAGATCACAGGAAAACTGTAAATTATTATCCCGCAGACTACCACAATCACACTTTATACATGCATTATCCACATTTTACAAATACCCTTGGTAGGTTACCCACATTTTAGACATGCCCACAGTAGGTTATCCATATTTCTAACACATTCACAGTATGTGGGGCACAGACAACAGCCAGCTCGTTCATGAATGAGTTTTTGATTTTCAAAGCGCAGCCAGCTAAATTTACTTTCTAGAACTACCTTCTGTTCTGAGTTTTTCTATCCAACTCAGAATCGAAAACGAGTGGTATAACAACATAAAATCTGGTTTTGAAAAGGAAAGCCATGACTTTCAGCATGTGCATTAGCACCGGCACCAGTGTGCATGCCCAGAGTAACGGCTTTACTTTTGAGAGCTGGATTTCACCCTGTTTGACAGCTCATTTTGGAGCCAGATTAAAAAAAAGAGCTACGTACAGAAAATACTTTTAGAAAACTCCTACTGGTATGATAGTAGTAAAACTCACTTAGTACGAGTATATACTCACAAGAGCGCCTCTGTGAGTGATTACATAGATACATAGATACATAGACAGTGTCGGCAGATAAGGGCCTATGGCCCACCTAGTCTGCCCATTTGAGTTTGTAACTTCAGTTTATGTTTTCCTAGAACTCTGTTGCCTCTTACCTCTGACCTCCAGAATTCTTTTATGTCTATCCCATGCATTCTTAAATCCCGTGATTGTTTCAGCCCCCACCACTTCCTCAGGCAGGGTGTTCCACTTGTCCACCACCTGTTCTGTGAAGAAATTCTTCCTCGCATTTCCTCTGAATCGTCCTCCCTCCAACTTCATCCCATGCCCTCTAGTCCTAGAACATCTTTTTCACTTAAAAATAGTGTATTCTTGCACCTTGTTCCTCCTTGTAAGATACTTGTATGTCTCTATCATGTCTCCTCTCTCCCTCCTCTCCTCCAGGGAGTAAATATTCAATTCCTTCAACCTGTCCTCATAGGACTTGTGATGCAATCCATGTACCATCTTTGTTGCCCTCCTCTGAACCTTCTCTACCCTGTGTATGTCCTTATGTAGGTAAGGCTCCAGAACTGTATACTGTACGCCAGGTGGGAACTCACTAGTGTCTTGTATAGTGGAATCATGACCTCCCTTTTCCTGCTGGTGATGCCCCTGCCTATGCATCCCAGCATCCTATTTGCTTTACCTGCTGCCTTGTCACACTGTTTCCCTTACCTTGAGGTCATCAGAGATGATAACCCCAAGATCCCTTTCCTGCTTGGTGTATGCTATATTCTTACCCCCCAACTGATATATTGTGCCAGGGTTTTTGTGCCCCATATGCATTATCTTGCACTTCTTTGCATTGAAATTCAACTGCCAAACCCCTTACCATTCTTCAAGTTTCTGCAGGTCCCTTCTCATTCTGTCTACACCCACTGGTGTGTCTACTCTGTTACAGAGCTTTGTGTCATCAGCGAACAGTGAAATTCTGCCTTCTAGGTCCTGTGCAATGTCACTGATGAAGATGTTGAATAGGACTGGTCCCAGCACTGATCCCTCTGGTACTCCACTGGTCACTCTTCCCTCTGTAGAGTGACAGCCATTTACCACCACCCTCTGTGTCCTGCCGCCCAGCCAGTTACCTACCCACCACACTACTGTCCTGCTCACACCCATATTCCCTAGTTTGTGTAATAGTCTTCTATGTGGCACAGTGTCAAAGGCCTTGCTGAAGTCCAGATAGGCCATGTCCACTGCCCTCCCCCTGATCCACCTCCCTAGTCACCCAGTCAAAAAAATTCAACAAGGTTGGTCTGACAAGACCTCCCCCTGGTGAAACCATGCTGCTTTGGATCCTGCAGTCCATTGACAACCAGATGTTCCACCAATCTCTCCTTCAGTAGTGCTTCCATGATCTTCCCCACTACCGAGGTGAGGCTGACTGGTCTGTAGTAACCCGCTTCCTCTTTGTTCCCACTTTTGTATAAGGGGACTACATCTGCTGTCCTCCAGTCTTTGGGTACCTCCCCCTGTTTCCAGTGATCAGCTAAACAGGATAGCCAGAGGTTCAGCCACCAACTCTCTGAGTTCTTTAAAGACCCTGGGGTGCACCCTATCTGGTCCCATTGCTTTATCAACTCTTATTACTTCCAGTTCCTTCAGGACCCTTTCTCGTGTAAAGGGGCTTGTGTCCATTTCTGCACCATTCTCACCCCTTGTACTCCCTTCAGACCCATTACCCTTCTCTTCCTCAGTAAAGACTGAGCAGAAATACCTATTCAGTATGTCAGCTTTACCGTTGTCATCCTCTACGCGGCCCCCATCCTCCCCCTTCAGTCTCACCATCCCTCCCTTTGCCTTTCTTTTTTCACTTATGTACCTGTAAAAGGTTTTGTCCCCTCTACCCACTGATTTTGCAATGTGCTCTTCAGTGTGAGCTTTGGCTTCCCTTACTGACCTCCCTGCCTCCCTTTGCTTCTCCTGGTACTTCTCCCTATCCCCTTCTGCTTGTGTCTTTTTGTATTGCTTGAATGCAATCTTTTTGGCTTTCACTTTCTTTGCTACCTCTTTGGAAAACCATAATGACCTCCTCTTCCTTTTCCTCTTGCCAACCTGCTTAATGCATAATTCTGTTACTCTTGTAATCCCTATTTTACATACTGCCCACTGTTCCTCAACCCCTGATTCCTGCCTCATTCCCCTTAATGCCTCTTTCAAGTATCTCCCCATTTTCCCAAAGTCTGACCCCCTTAAATCCAGGATATGTGCTTTTGCGTGGTTTTGTTCTGCTCCTTCTGTGATTTCAAACCACAATGACTGGTGGTCACTGTTCCCCAGGTGCTCCCCCACTGTTACTCCATCACACTGTCCCTGTTTGTGAGCACAAGGTCCAGTATTGCCTTCTGCCGAGTTGGTTTCATGACCAGTTGCTTGAGGAAGGCACCCTGAAGGGAGTCCAGGATAAATCTGCTCCTAGTTGATGCTGCTGCTGTGATGCTCCAGTCCAGGTCTGGAATATTGAAGTCTCCAACCTGTACTACCTCACCCTTGTCTGCCATTCTTTGGATGGCTAGCATCAGTTCCCTATCTGTTTCTTCCTCCTGGGCTGGTGGTCTATAGACCACACCTGTGCGGATGGCTGGCCCCATTTTCCTTTCCAGCTTAACCCACAGTATCTCTCCCCCATTTTGTTCCTCCTGGATCTCTGTGGCCCTTATGTCATTTTTCACATACAGTGCCACTCCTCCTCCCTTCCTACCTGCCCAGTCTCTTCTGACTATGTTGTAGCCAGGAATGACCATCTCCCAGTCATAGTTATCATTACATCAGGTTTCTGTGATGGCCACAATGTCCACGTCTGACTGCACCATGACATCCTCCAGGTCTTCCATCTTGTTGCTAAGGCTCCTGGCATTGGCACACATGGCATTTCATGATTTGACCTCCCTAGACTGTTTAGCAGTTCTACTCCAGCCCCTTCCCTGGTTGTCCTTTATCCCTGGTTCTCCTTGCTGTCTTCTCTTCTGCTGATTTTTGTCCCTTTTCTGCCTATCCACCTCTTGGATGCTAATCTCCATCTTTTGCACACTGCTTTGTTGAAATAGCCACTCCTCCGGTTCACTGGTTCCACTGCTAGCTGTGGGCAGTGAGCAAGTAGGTACCCTCCTTGCTGGCTTGCCACCCCCTTGGCTAGTTTAAATGCTTGTCAATGTAGCATTTAAACTTATCATTGAGTGCTTGGATTCCCCTCCAGGATGGATGCAGGCCGTCAGGCTTGAACAAACCTCCATCCCTCCAGGTAGGTCCCCAGTCACCAATGAATCCAAACCCTTCCTCACAGCATCAGGTCTTCAACCATGAGTTAAAGTTCCTGGTGCATGGACCCCTATGCTCTCCCATGCCTCTTGCAGGTAGTACTTCTGAGAAGGTGACAGAAGTAGCTACTTGCTTGAGACCCCTTCCCAATTTCCTAAACTAAACACCTTAGCTTTTGGCCTCAGTATTAAATCACCCACAGAAGCTGGTTATTGCTTTGTATACTCCAACTAAATGAATGTTATCACTTAAGGAACTAATCCTCTGTTCTGTCTTATTGCTTACATAACCACACTGAGAAAGAGGCCAGTAAGAAGCCAGTATGAAAGTGATGGCATGAAGAAAGCTACTATTCACAGCTGATGAAAAGGTGGCACATACACTTCCAAAGCTGGATGCAGGAAATTACCATTTGTATTCTTAATACAGTGTGTCCTCTTTCATCCCGCTCCCATAGCTTGTGTTGTTTAGGGTAGGTGGATAGGTAAGTAATTTATACTTGTATAAGGCAACCTTGCAGAGCTAAGTATGCCAGAAATACAAATAGACTACAGAAGAAAGATAATTCAAGGGAAAACAGCATAACAGACACAGGGTTTTAAATAATTGATTAGCAGTTTTTTTTCCTGGGACAATACTAACTGTACAGGAAGTATTTATATAGGTTTTCTAAAAGTGTTATGTTTGTTAAACACAATGAGGAAAGTGCTATGCATTTTTACAATGTTTTAGCACTTTTATGAGCAAAACGCTAATCAATTTTTAGAGTTAAATAAAACCCTGAGACACCAAAATCACAACAAACCAGTTAAGCAATAAAAAACACATCAAGCTAAAAAATTAAAAATATAAAGTTTTGCAAAACTAACTTGGTTGGGTGCTATTAGCATCTCTTTAAGAAGAGCATCTCAAATGCCAACAGCAACAGCAAATATCTGGTCATTGGCTGATTTGAAATGAAAAACAAATTTATAACCCCTTGCCCATAGACTGAGTTAATCTCCCTAGTGCCTAGGGGGTGAAGAGCTCATGAAGAGCAGAGGGCCCAGCCCATTGTGGGCTTTGAATTTCAGCAAAAGTACATTGCATTCAAACCGGTGTCTAGTAGGCAGACAGCCCAAAGCCTGTAGTGAAGGGATGATATAATCTGACCTCTGAATGGAAGTCAGTAACCTCAATGTTGCATTCTATACTACAGTAGCTGCACGAGATGGATCTGACCACATGGTAAGCCCTTGTACAGTATAATGCAGTAGTCAAGGCAAGAGGACACAAGACTGCGTGCAATGTCTTCAGATCAGCTGGTTCCAGTACGGGACAGAGGCTGACTATATTTTTAAGTGGAAAAGGCATCCCATGATGACCACTGACAACTGGGATTTAAATGCCAGCTTCTCAGTGAGGACTGCTCCCAGTCAATGCACCATCCTTTCAGCTTCAAGGTGAACCACATCAAGGATATGAAGCTTGGGGTTCCACCTGGAAACCTGCACATCTGATCCCACAAGAAGCAACTCTGTGTTTCCTGCATTCATTGCTAACTAGGTGGAGGCCACCCAGTTATTGAATTTTGACAGGAAATGTTCTAGTTTTAGCAGGGGAAAACACTGGCAGGCAAGAAGGAAAGGTGCAGCTAAGTAGGGGTGTGCTGCAGGCTGGGTCAGAGATGTGGGCCAGCCAGGTATTGCCCGGCCTGAACTGCTGGGCCAGAACAGACCACAGCCAGTTTGACTCATTCCAGACCCATCTGCTATTTTTATATTATTTTATAACCAAATTGGCCATTATATGGCATTGGGCCCTAGGGCACCGAGAGAGAGAGAGAGAGAGTTGGGGTGGGGGGTGTTCTCCTGAGTCAATCCAACTACCTCATTCCATCCAGATCCTCCCATTCCCAAATCAATTTCTTAATCCCTCCCTCCCTGAAGATAATCTCTCCTTAGTCAGTCATTTTCCCTCCTTCTCAATCCGGGCTGATCTCTCCCCTTGTAGTGCAATTGTCTGCTGTGCTGCAGTCTGCATCTGCAGTGTGTCAGCTGGCAGGGCACTAGGACCCTGCAGAATCCATTCCGCTGTCATCTCTCCTCCATCAATTAGTGCTGCAGTGTGAGAGCTAGTAGAGAGAGTGAGATAGTGGGGTGGTGGTGGGGTGGGGTAGAGTAGCAGCCTGGCTAGTGCAGTCTCAGACTCTTGTGTAGGTAAGGGAGGGAGGGAGGAGGTGGAGGCTCTTTGTGCCAGTCTGGACTAGCTTGGGTGGGGTGGCACTTCATGTGGCTGTTGGAGTAGTGGTGAAGGAGGCTGAGTTGTGCTGGGCGGGCAGCTGAGAAGGACGAGCATATGAAGGTGATGTGCCATGCTGAAGAAGGAGGAACCCGACTGCAGTGTTGAGAGAGACTATTAGAGAGAGAGAGTAAGAGCACTGTACAAGTCACTCAACACCATTAGTGAATAGGGGCATGCAACTGGCAGTTTATTGTGCTTGTCTGTGGAGGGAATGGGGTATCACAGTGGTTTTGAGTGGCCAGCTGGCTTCTGTGGTGGAGCTGGTGTCTGGTTAGGAGGCAAGTCACATGCTGTGGTGGAGAGGGAGAGGGAGAGAGGAGGAGAGAGGGGAAGAGAGAGAGAGAGAGAGAGAGAGAGAACTTACAGAGACACAGAGAGACAGACAGAGATATTCCAAAGGCCCTTATAGCAATGCAAGCTGCACTCAACAGATGGCTGGTGGCAAACCCTGACGCACCAGGGACCCTGCGCCAGATTCCCATATAAAACCAGTCCAGGAGGCAAAGTCCCCACCACAGCTTCTGCAAACTGTTCACTGCATGAGACAGTTGACACATGGAATGAGTTTGATGGAAATTGCAGTCACACCATAGGTTTACCGGCACCATCAGGGACATTAGGGATGCTGGTGGTATACAGGTGGTGCACCAGCTGCCATGGCAGACCCGTGCATCCCTGTGGCTACAACAGCACATGCCCATGTTCTACCCCCATTGGCTATGCAGCGTGGAAGCAGTGACAGTGTTGTGCCTGGGCTGCAGGCACTGACCAGGGTGACACACAAGCCCTGGCCCCATCCCGCCCCATCCATACTGATGATTTGTCTGCCTTGCTGTGTCACAACAGGTGGGACACTACAGGTCTTGAGATGAGTATGTCAGTATTGGCCAGTCAGATGAGCCTGCCGTGGGCACCAGTACTGGTACAAAGATCTGCTAAGCCAGCACTGGCTGGTCTAAGCATAGGCAGGACCTGCACTCATTGGAAATCACAATTAAGGGGGTGGTGCAGCAGTGATTTGGTGCATGCCCTGTTCCACCATGGTGCAGCCACGTTGGCAGCACAAGCATGGCACAAGCCAGCCTGGTGCAGGTGGACTGGTGTATGCTGCAAACAGTGTGCTAAAATCAGAAATGATGCAAGGTCTGATGCAGTGTGCCCCTTGTATCATTTCTGTTTGATGCAAGCATCTTGTGACATTCCCTGGACTTTTTAAAATCCATCCCTGAGTGTTCATTTGATCTGCTTTGAGCTGCACAGGACATTTGAAAATTGAAACTTTGGAAACTCTTTTGCTAAACAAAAACTGCACTTAAAAATATCAATTTACCCATTTAAAAAAGACTGAAACTACTGGGATGGCAGTGCTGGAGTAGTAGAGCACCTGGGCCAGGCAGGCTGTCCAGGGCAAACAGAGCATTGGGCATGCTATTGGGGAGGGGCGGAGACTACAGTTGAACAACACTGAAAAAATAGCTGAAGAAATTATACTGTTAAAAAAATCAGAGAGAGACAGACAGGAGCTGAACAGGGTGGGTCAGCAGTCCAGGCTTTGGGTATTGGTACTGGAGTCTGGAGCAGAAGCCCTACAGCTAAACTATACTAAAAATAACAACTGAAAAAAATATCTTAAAATGGTCAGTGAGATGGAGACAGGAGCAGAAGCCGGGCCTGGTGGAAGGCAGACCAGGGTTGCTGTGGGGTAGGCATTGGCCATAGCAGGAGGGGGCTACAGCTAAACTGCATTTAAAAATACTTTATTAAAAAAAAAATCCTTCTTTAAAAAGTCAATGAGGGAGATGGAGACTGGAGCAGAAGCAAAGTCTGGTAGGAGACAGTCCAGGATGACTGTAGCCATTAGGCAGGAGGGAGCTAGAGCTGAACTGCACTGAAAAAATACCTAACAGAGAATATGTGTGCTGCTCTGTCACAGTTGCCCAAAGGGCTAGTTTCAGTTTGAGCACTTGGCTGTCTTTGCTAAAAACACCCATAGGACCGGTTGGTCAGTGTAGTACACCTCTGCTTGTTACCACCTAGCTTGCCTGTCTACCTGCTGTCACTTCCGTCTGAGTACTGCTCTCTGACAGTTTCCTGAGGGGCTAGTTGCAGTTTAAGTAATTGGCTATTTTTCCTTAGAAAAAATATGTAGGAAAATTTGGTCAGTGTAGTACGCCTCTTCTTCTTGCCACCTAACATGCCTGGATGTCTGCTGTCATGTCCACTTTTGTACTGTTCCCTCACAGTTGCTCAGTGTGTTAGTTTCAGTTTAAGTGCTTGGTTACCTTTCTAAAAAAAAAAAAAATTATGTAAGACCACTCAGTCAGTGTATCATTCCCCTGATTTTTGCCACCCAGCATGCCTGTGTGTCTGCTGTCACGCCTACATTAGTACTGCTGTCTTATAGTTGCCTAAAAGGCTAGTTGCAGTTTAAGCACTTCGTGATTTTTCCTAACAAAAACAAAACAAAAAAATTTGCAGGACAATTCAGTCAGTGTAGTACACCCCTGATTGTAGGCACCTAGTGTACCTGACTGTCTGCTGTCATGTCCACTTTTGTACTGCTCTCTGACAGTTGCCCAAAGCGCTAGTTGCAGTTTAAGCACTTGGATATTTTTCCTTAACAAAAATTGTAGGACAATTTGGTTGTTATAGTATGCCTCCGCTTGTTGTCACCTAATGTGCCTATGTGTCTACTTTCATGTCCATCTGTGTGCTGCTGTGTCACAGTTGAAGAAAGGGCTAGTTGCAGTTTAAGCATTTAGCTGTTTTTCTAACAAAACAAGCATTTGTCATTGCCGAATGTTTGCTTGCTGGCATTGGCAGTGGTAGTGTAGAAGTTACAGAGCTGCGTAATAGGAATGGCAGTGAAGTATTGAACTGAAGCCAACCCCACCACCACCCTGCAGAGAGTGACAGGCATTGGGGTGTGCCTTTGGGTCATCAGGCATAACGGCCATGCCATTTCACCACACCCCACCCTGCAGACACTGACAAGTGTCACGGTGTTCCTTGGGGTCTTTGGCCCTTATGCGCACCCCATTCCATTAGGAAATACGGTTAGATGGGTGCGATATAGGAGAATGGGGTGAACTTTGGGGCCGAAGAGTCCAAGGCATACCTCGATGCCTCTCACTGGCTGCAGGGTGTGGAATGGTATGAGCATTACAGGCAAGAATCCCAAGTCACACCCCTGATGCCTGTCATTCTCTACAGGGTTGGGCGTTATGGTTGGAAACCCTAATACCTCAGGCATTCGTTGGTATTTTCACTCCAAATTTTCAACATGGTTTTTTTGTGACCCCACCCTCATGAACAGTGGCAATATCAGTTTGTTAGTCAAAGCTGCTTATGCACAGCGACTACGGCATTTAGCACCACAGGTGCAAAACATTCGAACATGATGTAAAAATGACAGCTGTACTGTTCATGGGGAGGTGTAAAAAATGGCAATGTTGCAAATCTGCAGTAAAAATATTAAAAAAACTGGTGAAGTCACGAGCTACATAGAAACTGTGCAACACACACCGTAATATAATTAGGTTGGGATTTTACAACAGATTGTCAACTCAGGCATTTTGGTGCCTCAATCATGAACAGTGTCAATGTGATTTTCTTTATCTGTCCGAACAATGATTTCCCACAGCGACCACGCATCTCTGCGCTGAAAGTGTGAAAACACACTTGCCAGTGTTGTGAAAAATGACAGCTGTACTGTTCATAAGGAAGTGTGGAAAATGCCACTGGTGAAAATCTGGACTGAAAATATTACAAAGTCATGAACTTACGAGGGTGCGTGGAAACTGCGCAATGCTCACTCGTAACACAGTCATTTTATGGACTTTTGTTACCAAATATTCAACAAAGCCAATTTGAGACCTCTGCTCATGAACAGTATAACTGTGATTTTCATAATCTGTCCCAAACATTGCTTTCGCACACCAACAGCACCATTGTGCGCTACATGTGCGAAAACACATTTTGGGCGACATATGAAAAATGGCAGCTGTACTGTTCAGAAGGAAGTATAATAAAATGGCAATGTTGAAAATCTGCAGTGAAAATATTAAATTTGCAAACTTACGAGCATGCATAGGAACTGCGCAACGCACGCTCGTAAAACAGTCATTTTTAGGAATTTTTTCACTGTGAGGTATTATGGGTTAAAGTTTCTTCGAAACAGAACATCAGGCTAAATATTGGGGTAATTTATAGATCTCCCTCGCTTACCACATTGGTGGATATCATGCTGTCTGACTTCATCAAGCAGATGGCAAATTTAAACAATGTCATATTATTAGGTGACTTTAATTTACCAGGAATAAATTGGAATACATTGCAAGTAAATACAGCCATAGAAGAACAATATCTGGAAATAATTAATCTAGCTGCCTTAGAACAGTATGTCACATCTAATACCAGAGGGAATCACATCTTGGACCTGGTTTTGAGTAATTTAGATGACAAGATACAGGACTGTATAGTTTTGTCACCATTGGGTACTAGTGACCATTTAATAGTAAAGTTTAAGTATACACAGCAGATAAGTGTTAATTTTGGCAAAACATCCATATGTAGGTACGATAGAGCAAATTTTGGGGGCATGAAAATGGATTTGCTAAAATGGAACTGGAAGAACGAATTTAAGGATGCCTCACTTTCAGTAATGTGGGACAAATTACAAAATAAACTGTAGGTCCTAGTTAAGGCTCATGTTCCATCCTCAAATAAATACGATGCAGTAAAGAAATCTCTCCCTGTATGGATGACAGCAAAAATTAAAAAGGAAATAAAGAAAAAAAAATAGAATGTTTAGAACAGCTAAATTAAGTGGGGATGAGGGTAGTTGGGCAAAATATAAAGAATGTCTAAAGGTCACAAAAAAACACATCGAACAAGCAAAAAAGAATTATGAATATAGACTGGCTACTAGGGTAAAGGATAATTATAAATCTTTTTATTCTTACATTAACAATAAAAGGGGTAATATAAAGAACATTGGCCCCTTAAGAAAGCAAGATGGAACTGTTATAATGGATAACCAGGTGATGGCAGAACACTATAATAACTACTTTGCTTCAGTATTTAATCATCCACAATTACTACACCCCATATCAAAATACATCTTGGAAGCCAATTATTACCTACTTACAGAATGTGATGTACAAAAAGATTAAATCACTGAACCAGAACAAAACCCAAGGTCCCGATAAATTACATCCTAGGGTATTAAAGGAATTGGCAGATCAACTGGCAGGTCCTATCACTTGTCTGTTTCAACAATCCATAAGAGTGGGAGATGTACCAGAAGCATGGAAACAGGCAGAGGTTGTCCCTATACATAAAAAGGGATCTACACAGAATGTGAAAAATTACAGGCCAATTAGCCTGACTTCGGTCTTGGGTAAAGTACTGGAGGGTATTATTAAAGATTACATTATGGACTTTCAACAGCAAACTGGAAAAACAGATAATACACAACATGGCTTTGTAAAGGGCAGATCATGTCAGACAAATCTCCTTGAATTTTATGATAAAGGAAACAAGACCGTGGATGATGGGAGTTCTGTGGATGTGGTTTTCCTGGACTTTGCGAAGGCCTTTGATAAAGTGCCACATGACAAACTGATTGATGCACTTAGTAATATGGGGATACATTCTGATATTATTCACTGGATTAGGTCATGGCTTATCGGAAGACAGCAGAGGGTTTGTGTAAAGGGAGAATATTCTGAATGGATAGATGTGACTAGTGGTGTCCCACAGGGCTCAGTGTTGGGGCCATGTCTGTTTAGCATTTATATTGGGTCTATGCATTCTGCACCGGAGGTATGGCTATCAAAATTTGCCGATGATACCGAGTGGGTAAGGTGATAAATGGTATAGTATAGAAGATGTTAATATTCTCCAGACCACCCTAAACAGCTTGGAAGAATGGGCACAAAAGCAAGGGTCAACTTTCAATATAGCGAAATGTACAGTTATGCATATTGGCAAAAGTAATATGCATTATCAGTACAGGTTGGGAAATGTATTATTAAAGGTTGTTACCGAAGAAAGTGACCTGGGAGTTAAAATATGTAATAACCTAAGCTTCAGGCCACATTACAATCAAATAATAAAAAAGGCTAGCAACATACAATATTGCATAAATAAACACATAAAGAGCAATAATAAAGAAGTTCTCTTACCACTCTACATATCTTTGGTGCACCCTCATATGGAATACTGTGCCCAGTTTTGGGCACCAGGGGGGGCAAGGGCGATATAAGATCTTTGGAGAGGGTACAAAGGAGAGCCACAAAGAGGATAGCTGGGGTCCATGGGCAGGAGTATGAACAGAGACTGACAGCTTTGGGCCTGTATACCTTGGAATATCGAAGAATGCGTGGTGACCTGTGTTTAATATATAGGGCACTAAATGACCCCACACTTTGGGAACAGCTAAATCTGGTATTAAGGGGGACCAACCCTATAGCACTAGAGCTCATCCATTGCAGATTAAATTAGATAGGTTTAAAACCCTCAGAAGAAAGTACTGGTTAACGGTGAGAGTGGTTAAGATCTGGAATAGGCTTCCAATTGAAATAATAGTTAGCAGAACAATGAAATCCTTTAAGAAGCTAATTGATCAATATATGATCATAAATAATATTCTTGGATATTCACAAATAAATGGTGAGTATATGGACTATAGTCTTTATAAACTCTGAAAACCTATGACACCTATGATTTTCAACATCGCCATTTTAAGACCTCTGCTCATGAACAGTGTCACTGTGATTTTCTTAATGTGTCCCATAAATTGATTTCGCACATCAACTGCGCCATTGTGCACTACATAGGCGGAAACACATTTTGGGCAAGATGTGAAAAATGACAGCTGTACTGCTCATAAGGAGGTGTGGTAAAATGGCACTGTTCAAAATCTGGAGTGAAAATATTGAACATTCGCGAACTTATGAGCGTGTGTAGGAACTGCGCAACGCACGCTCGTAAAACAGTCATTTTTAGGAATTTTTTCACCAAATTTTCAACATAGCCATTTTAAGACCTCTGCTCGTGAACAGTGTCACTGTGATTTTCTTAATTTGTCCCATACATTGATTTCGCACACTGACTGCGCCATTGTGTGCTATATGGGCGGAAACACGTTTTGGGTGAGATGTGAAAAATGACAGCTATACTACTCATAAGAAGGTGTGGTAAAATGGCAATGTTGAAAATCTGGAGTGAAAATATTGAAAATACGCTAACTTATGAGGGTGCGTAGGAACTGTACAACGCACGCTCGTAAAACAGTCATTTATTGGAATATTTCCACCAAATTTTCAAAATAGGCTTCTTGAGAGCCCACCTTATGAACACTGGCACTGTCATTTGGTTAATCAGTCCCGAAAGGTGATTTTGCGCAGTGATTACGAAATCACCATTTGGGCCCGAATAACGCCATGACAGTGACAGCATTCATGAGAAGGGGTCCCAAAAACCCCATGTTGAAAATTTGGTGCCAAAATTCCAAAAAATGCCTGAGATATGCAACAAAGTTGAAAAAACCCTATCTATCCCATTATACAGCTTACTGGCATTTCCTGTTCGCAGTCGGCTTTGAAGAGTGCAGACGTGTTCCCGGTCCACCGATGATTGTCGCGCCGAGCTCTGGAGGTAAGTATGGGTGGGGGGGATGTGGGGGAGTGAGGGTGCGCAGTGGGTGGAGTGCGGTTGGGAGGCAGGGAGACTGCATGGGACCGTTTTTCTTTACAGATTGTTTTTTAATTACGATGGCGTGGGACATTTGCCATGCTGGGTGGGCTCCCAGCATGGCACAAAAGTTTAACTGGGCGAGTGGAGCCAGCGAGGATTGGGCACCTCATGGGCCATAGGTATCTATTGTCCACGCTGGGTGGGCTCCCAGCGTGGCACCCCTGCACCTGGGGGGTGAGGACAGTGGAGCCGACAGGATTGGGCACCCCGTCAGCTATACCATGAGTTGCCACGGTGGGGTGGGCGCAGCGTGATGTGGAAGACTTTGGGGGCGCACGCACCCGCCACGGTATGTGTGTGTGTGTGGGGGCAGCACGCGGTATGCCTCGTGTGTTTGTGTGTGTGTGTGTGTGTGTGTGTGTGTGTGGGGAAGCTGCGCATGAGCAGGTGATATCTTATCGCTGCTCACTGAAGCATAGCTCCCCCTTTCAACTGTATGCCTCCAGAATGCATTGGAGGACTGGGGCTGCGCCTGCCAACACACTGACTGAATTGGAAGAGGGGGTGACACACCTCTGAAAACTCGGATGATGGCACTATGTTTCTTGCACATGCGTGCAAGCAAACATAAAAATTGTAGTATCAGTCAGTCAGTGACATAGGCTTCTGCTAGTTACCACCTAGCATGCCTGTGTGTCTACTGTCATGTTCACTTGAGTTCTGCTCTGTCTTAGTTGCCCAAAGGATTTATATAGTTCCATTTAAGCAGTTGTCTATCTTTTTCTTAAAAAAATGTGTAGAACAATTTGGTCAGTATAGCATGCCTCTGCTGGTTGCCACCTAGCGTGCCTGTGTTCCTGCTCTCATGTCCACTTTTGTACTGCTGTCTCACAGTTGCCCAAAGGGCTAGTTGCAGTTTTAAGCACTTGGCTATTTTTCCTTAAAAAAATTGTAGGACAATTTGGTCAGTGTAGTATGTCTCCTCTTATTGCCCCCTAACGTGCCTGTGTGTCTGCTGTCACGTCCACCTGGGTACTGCTCTCTGACAGTTGCCCAAAGGGCTAGTTGCAGATTAAGCACTTGGCAATTTTTCCTTAGAAAGAAAAAAAAAATGAGGACCACTCTGTCAGTGTAGTACGCCTCTTACAGGTACATAAGTGAAAAAAGAAAGGCAAAGGGAGGGATAGTGAGACTGAAGGGGGAGGATGGGGACTGTGTGGAGGATGACAACAGCAAAGCTGACATATTGAACAGGTATTTCTGCTCAGTCTTTGCTGAGGAAGAGGAGGGTAATGGGTCTGAAGGGAGTACAAGGGGTGAGAATGGTGCAGAAATGGACACAAGTCCTTTACGAAAGGGTCCTGAAGGAACTGGAAGTAATAAGAGTTGATAAAGCAATGGGGCCAGATGGGTGCACCCCAGGGTCCTTAAAGAACTAAGAGACGTGGTGGCTGAACCTCTGTCTATCCTGTTTAGCCGATCACTGGAAACAGGGGAGGTACCCAAGACTGGAGGATAGCAGATGTAGTCCCTTATACAAAGTGGGAACAAGAGGAAGCGGGGAACTACAGACCAGTCAGCCTCACCTCGGTAGTGGGAAGATCATGGAAGCACTACTGAAGGAGAGATTGGTGGAACATCTGGTTGTCAATGGACTACAGGACCCAAGGCAGCATGGTTTCACCAGGGGAGTCATGTCAGACCAACCTCATTGAATTTTTGACTGGGTGACTAGGAGGTGGATCGGGAGGGCAGTGGACATGGCCTATCTGGACTTCAGCAAGGCCTTTGACACTGTGCCACATAGAAGACTATTGCACAAACTGGGGAATATGGGTGTGGGCAGGACAGTAGTGTGGTGGGTAGGTAACTGGCTGGGTGGCAGGACACAGAGGGTGGTGGTGAATGGCTGTCACTCCACAGAGGGAAGAGTGACCAATGGGGTACCACAGGGATCAGTGCTGGGACCGGTCCTATTCAATATCTTCATCAGTGACATTGCACAGGACCTAGAAGGCAGAATTTCACTGTTCACTGATGACACAAAGCTCTGTAACAGAGTAGACACACCAGAGGGTGTAGACAGAATGAGAAGGGACCTGCAGAAACTTGAAGAATTGTCAGGGGTTTGGCAGTTGAAATTCAATGCAAGGAGTGCAAGATAATGCATATGGGGCACAAAAACCCTGGCACAATATATCAGTTGGGGGGTGAGGATATAACATGTACCAAGCAGGAAAGGGATCTTGGGGTTATCATCTCTGATGACCTCAAGGCAGGGAAACAGTGTGACAAGGCAGCAGGTAAAGCAAATAGGATGCTGGGATGCATAGGCAGGGGCATCACCAGCAGGAAAAGGGAGGTCATAATTCCACTATACAAGACACTAGTGAGGCCCCACCTGGAGTACACTGTACAGTTCTGGAGACCTTACCTACGTAAGGACATAGACAGGATAGAGAAGGTTCAGAGGAGGGCAACAAAGACGGTGCATGGATTGCATCACAAGCCCTATGAGGACAGGTTGAAGGAACTGAACATGTACTCCCTGGAGGAAAGGAGGGAGAGAGGGGATATGATAGAGACATACAAGTATCTTACAGGGAGGAACAGGTTGCAGGAATACACTATTTTTAAGTGAAAAAGATGTTCCAGGACTAGAGGGCATGGGATGAAGTTGGAGGGAGGATGATTCAGAGGAAACGTGAGGAAGAATTTCGTCACAGAACGGGTGGTGGACAAGTGGAACACCCTGCCAGAGGAAGTGGTGGGGGCTGAAACAATCACGGGATTTGAGCATGCATGGGATAGACATAAAGGAATTCTGGAGGTCAGGGGTAAGGGGCAACAGACTTCTAGGAAAACATAAACTGAACTTACAAGCTCAAATGGGCAGTCTGGGTGGGCCATAGGCCCTTATCTGCCGACACTGTCTATGTATGTATGTATCTATGCTTGTTGTCCACTAGTGTGCCTGTGTGTCTGCTATCACATCCTTTGGTGTACTTCTCTCTCACAGTTGCCCCAAGAGCTATTTTCAGTTTAAGCAATTGACTATTTTCCTAGAAAGAAAAATTGTAGGGCCAGTCGGTCAGTGTAGTATGCCTCTGCTTGTTGCCACCTAGCGTGCCTGTTTGTCTGCTGTCACATCTGCTTTTTATTGATCTTTCGTGTCTGCCATAAGGGCTAGTTGCAGTTTAAGCATTTGGCTATTTTTCCTAAAAAAACTGTTGGACCAGTTGGTCAGTGTAGCAGGCCTCTGGTTGTTGCCCCCTAGTGTGCCTGGCTGTCTGCTATCACGTTCACTTTTGTACTGCTCTCTTACAGTTGCCCAAAGGGCTAGTTGCAGTTCAAGCCATTGGCTATTTTTCTAGAAAAAAATATTGTAGGGCGAGTTGGTCAGGGTACTATGCCTCTGCTTGTTGCCACCTAGTATGCCTGTTTGTCTGCTGTCACGTCCACTTTTTACTGCTCTTACATGGTTGCCAAAAAGGCAAGTTGCAGTTTAAGCATTTAGCTATTTTTTCTAAAAGAAACTGTAGGACCGGTCAGTTAATGTCATAGGCTTGTTGCCACCTAGCATGTCTATGTGTCTGCTGTGATGTCCACTTCAGTCCTGTATTATTACAGTTGCCCAAAGGGTTAATTAGTTCCAATTTGCGCTTTTCTATTTTTCCTGAAAAACAATTGTAGGACAGTTTGGTCAGTGTAGTACGCCTCTGCTGGTTTCCACCTAGTGTGCCTGTGTGCCTGCTGTCATGTCCAGTTTTGTACTCTCTCTCACAGTTGTCTGAAAGGCTAGTTTCAGTTTTAACACTTGCCTATTTTTTCTTAAAAAATTCTAGGGCAATTTGGTCAGTGCAGTATGCCTCTGATCGTGTCCCCATAGTGTGCCCTTATATCTGCTGTCACAGCCTCTCTAGCAGTTGCCTGTATCCTAGCTGCAGTAAAAGCACTTGCCTATTTTTCCTTAAAAAACAATATTTAGGAACAGTTGGTCAGTGTAGTAGGCCTCAGCTTGTTGCCCCCTAACGTGCCTGTGTGTTTGCTGTAACATCCGTCTGTGCGCCGTTCGCTCACAGTTGCCCAAAGGGCTAGTTGCAGTTTAAGCACTTAGTTATTTTTCCTTAAAAAATTCATAGGACAGTTTGGTCAGTGGAGTACGCATCTTCTTGTTGCCCCCCTAGTGGCTGCCTGCTGTCACGTCCACTTTTGGACTGCTCTCACTGTTCCCAAAAGGGTTAGTTGCTTTTTAAGCACTTGGCCATTTTTCCTAAAAAAAAAAAAATGATAGGACCATTTGATACATGTAGTGTATCTCTGCTTGTTGTCACCCAGTGTGCCTGGGTGTCTATGTTCATGCCCACTTGAGTACTGCTCTTTCACAATTACCCAAAGGGCTAGTTGCAATTTAAGCATTTGGCTCTTTTTCCTAAACCCCCCAAAAAGGCAACATTGCAGGACCCGTTGCTCAGCGTAGTAGGCCTGTCTGTTTCCAACCAACATGGCTGTGTGTCTGCTGTCATGCCCACTTCAGTACTGCTCTATCACTGTTGCCCAAAGGGCTAGTTGCAGTTTAAGCATTTGGCTACTATTCCTAAAATAAAAATAAAATTATAGGACAATTCAGTCAGTGTAGTATGCCTCTGTCTGGATGTCTGCTGTCACGTCCACTTTTGTACTGCTGTCTCACAGTTGCCCAAAGTGCTAGTTGCAGTTTAAGCACTTGTCTAGTTTTCCTTAAAAATAATTTGTGGGACTGTCAGTCAGTGTAGTATGCCACTACTTGTTGCAGCCTAGTGTGTCTTGCTACCTGCTGTCACGTCCACATGTGTTCTGCTCTGTCACAGTTGCCTAAAAGGCTTGTTGCATTTTAGGCACTTGGCTATTGAAAGAAAGTAACCTACAGACAGCACTGCTTGTATCTGTTTATGCATTTCTTCCATTCTTCCCTTACAGCACAAACAACTGTTGCACTCACAAGGCCATTATTACTCCTGTATGACACTGTACTAGTGGAGAAGGGCGATTGTGATGAAACAGATGAAGGAAGAAATTATGCCTCCAGTTCACACCAACATTTTCAGTGCGGCAGGTCCAGGCTGTGTAAGATTAGTCTTGTGTTCTATTGATTGCACCATTAATTAGTAGTATATATTACACTTTTGGTTTTGGTTCTGGTTCTAATTTTCCCAGCTGAAACCAACCCAACCCAGCAGAACTGGAAATCTGACCTGCACACCTCTGCAGCTGAGTACCAACTGCAGAGCAAAGAAACTCAACACTTGAGATTATACTTTGTCCTGTTTGACATGCTGAATTTCTGGTCAGAATACCAAACCCATCCTGCGGGGTTCTGGGGTTACAGCGTGAATATTGCACTTCAACAGTTACTGGACCCTATTCATACAATAAGCCAAGTAACTGTGCTGCTCTGCACCGTGATATTGCTCCACAGCTAAGGATGGTGAACAGCATTCAGCATGCTTGCCTTTTCCCTGGTGTAGGTGTGGAGCTTTACATGGTGGAAGGGACTGGCAAGGGGAGGAATGGAGCACATCTGGACACGGCTTCAGATCATAAGCACATGTTGAGCCACCTCTGGATAGTCTGCTCTACATGAGCAGGGGGCCATGGGATACACCGATCCATGCGCAGGGCTACCATACTGTATATTTCTAAAAATTTTCTTTAAATATCAAATGGCTTAGGGTCCATCCCATCCCTCTCCCAGCCCTTTGTGTCATGCAGGACCTGGAACCTGTGTTTGGAGTGTTGGATACGAATATACGAACATATGAAATTTGCCAGCAGATAAAGGCCTAGTGGTCTATCAAGTCTGCTGAAATGTGCAACTAGCACCCCTTATTCTGCAGCTGCCCCTCCCTTCCACCCTTCCCCTATATTGACCCTCCCCCTTGTCCTGTCCCATCCCTTTTTGAAGCAGTCCACTGTTCTACTGGATATCACTTCTGCAGGTAACGCATTCCACCCAACTACTACCCTCTCTGTAAAAAAGTGTCTCCTCATCTCCCTCCTGAACCTTCCCCCCTCCAATCTCATATCATGGCCCCTGGTGTCCCTTCCCTCCCTTACTTTGAACAGTCCCTCTGTACCCATCTTGTTTATTCCTTTCATGTACTTAAAGGTTTCAATCATGTCCCCCGTCCCTCCTCTCCTCCAGCGAGTGCATGTTCAATTCCCTCAGCCTTCTCTCTTATGATAAGTCCCCCAGCCCCTTGATAATCTTTGTCACCCTGCGCTGCACCCCCTCCAGTAACTTAATGTCCCTCTTCAGATACGGGCACCAGTACTGTACACAGTACTCCAGGTGCGGTCTAAACAATGACCTATACAGTGGCAGAATTACCTCCTCCTCCTCCTCCTCCTCCCTCCTCGATGATATACCCCTTGCAATGCAACCCAGCATTTTGTTGGTCTTTGCAGCTGCCTTTCTACATTGTGACGAGTTGTTCATTGACCCTGTAATGAGCATCCCTAGATCCTTCTCCTCTTCTGTCTGGGCTAGCTACACTCCCCCCAGCTGGTAACTCCTCCTTGGGTTCTTCATCCCAAAATGCAGCACCTTGCACTTTTTGGCATTAAACCCCAGTTGCCAGGTGTCTGCCCAGGTTTCAAGCTTTGCAAGATCATCCTGCAACCTCTGCCATCCCACTAGGTCATCCACCACCGCTCCTACCTTGGTATCATCAGCAAACAGACTGATCTTGCTCTTGATGTCCAATGATATGTCTGCAATGAATATCCCAAATAACTTGTTTAATTAATTTCTCATTTTTGACTTGGTATAATACACCATTCCTCCCTCCCTATGCTACAGTGAAGGGTCTTAGTGTCTTCCATCTGAATGTCAGGAGCCTTCTACCTAAACTCAGCCTCCTCACCATCTGGCTTCAGTTATACTCCCCTGATGTCCTCTGTATCTCCGAGTTCTGGCTCTCCTCCAGGACTCCTGACTCTAGCTTGTTCCTTCCTGATCACCATCTTTTCAGACAGTACAGGGGAAAACATGGAAAAGGGGTTGCCATCTACAGTATATCTGCCAGAGCCTCTCATGTACTATGGCCATCAGGAAGGCCATACCCTCTTCCCATAAATTTCTCCTAGTCAAGCTGTCATTCCCCTGCTCTGTACCTTTGTTCACTGGTGTTGTCTATCCTTCTAAGATATCACAGTCATCTCTGGTTGACCCTCTTTCCTCTATCACCTCTAATTCCTCCAAAGGTAAACTCATATTCCTCAGGGATTTTTAATTGAAATTGGCTCTCCCCATCCTCCAAATCTGCCATTCACAGGACTGAGTCTCTTAATTTGTCCCAGGTCATTTTATAACCCAATGGCTCAATGCCCACTCTGCCAATCGTACCCTTTTGGGCTGGGTTCTACCCTCCCATCTCCACCGTGTTGTTGCAACAAATATCTTGCTGAACTCATTTAACAAACACTGAATAATGTTCTGCATCAGGAAAATCCAGTGTCTCCCCTTCTTGCCAAAATACATCTGGTCAGGGTAGCTTGTCATTAAACATCCAGGCTCTACTGAGTGACCGTGCTGCAGCAGACTGTAGCCACTCTCTCTGCCTCATATATTGACATGACCCTTGCACTATTCTACTCCAAATTCACCTCCATCTGGGACAAGCATGCCTCCTTCAGGAAATCCAAAATAAACACTTCCCACCAACACTGGATTACAACCAAAATCATTGATCTGTGCAAGTCTAGAGACCTCTCTTGGGTCTGCTACAAACCATCCCACTCCTCTCTTGATCTCATCTCTTACAAGGCTCTGAGGAACAACTGTATAAAGGCTGTCTGGGCTACAAAATCACACTATTTCAAGGCCAGCTTCAAGAAAAACTTTAACATCCAAGCTAAAATCTGAATGGTTATCCACTCCTTTTCAGACCCCCTACCTAGTCTGCTCCCCCAGTGCTCATGGTAAATGGTTCACCTGTGTCTGACTGTACTCTGTTGCTGCTCACTTTAATGCATTCTTTGCAAGCTGCACCCTCCCTTCTTCTCCCCCTCCTGGCTCCTCTCCTTCCCCTCCTGTTCCCTTCTCCCATCCATCACTAGGTTTCCACTTTACTATTGTCACCATCTATGAAAAGCCCATCAAAGTCCAGCTCTGACTGTGTGGAGCCGAAGCTCCTCTGCCTCTCAGCTCCTGCCATTGGAGCTCCTGTTACTCACCTACTCAATTTTTTCTTCTCCCTCAGTGCTGTTCCTCAGTCTTGGAAGTTGGTCAGAGTTATTCCACCTCCCAAAGGGGTGACCTCCCATCCCCTGGCAAGGTCTGTCCCATCTCCCTCCTCCCCCCTCTCCGAACAGCAAGAGAAACTGGCCCAATCTAGACTCCTTGACTTCCTTTCATCTTCCAACATCCTCTCACCCTTCCAGTCTGATTTCTGGAAGCACCATTCCACCATCTCCTCCCTGCTGCATGTCACTGATTCTATCTTCTCCTGGATGGATCAAGGGCACTTTACAGCCACTATAATAATTGATCTGGCCAAAATCTTTGATTTGGTATCCTATCCACTCTCATGGGCAAGCTGAGTTTGGCTCACCTCTCAGCACCTGCTGTTGCTTGGTTCTGTTCCTACATAATGGGTTGGCAACAATTGGTACAGGTTGGAGATGTCCTGTCACCTCCCCTTCCCATCCTGGCTTGGGTGCCACAGAGATCCATCCAGGGTCCCATCCTTTTCTCCATCTTCCTTGATGACCTCCTTTCTGCCTGTGCCAACTTGTATATCCACATGTATGCAGATGACACAGTCATCTTCACCTCTGGTCCCTCCAGCACAGCTGTGGAAGACCTACTCCAGTAGGACTTCAAGAGTGTTCTGCATTGGTTTAAATCCAACCAACTCAGAGTCAACACTAAAAAAATGGCATCCATGATCTTTGGGACCAGTCAGAAACTGGCTAGATTCACTGCTCCCCCTCCCTGTTTTCACCACTATGGATGACATTTCTCTTGGAGCAATTCAGTCCTTCAAGTACCATGGAGTGTGGCTGGACAGTAGGCGTGGGCTTCTCAGACCACGTCTATGCCATCCACACAAAACTCCACCTCAAACTCAGTGCTCAGTATCTCAACAAGGACTGCTTATCTCTGCATTTCTGCAGAGAGCTTGTTACCAAAATGGTGCTAATGTTCTAAACACCACTGAAGCACACCACAGGTGAGTGAGTGACTTTTTGTGAAAGCTTAGATGCAATACTTGACTATTACCTAGACTGTTTTTTGTGTTGCTGCTCCCCAAGAAACTTCAGCAGTCTCCAGTTCTCTCAAATATC
The DNA here is from genome assembly GCA_016271365.2 of Neoceratodus forsteri. Lineage (NCBI taxonomy): Eukaryota > Metazoa > Chordata > Ceratodontiformes > Ceratodontidae > Neoceratodus > Neoceratodus forsteri. The sequence continues at coordinate 17,303,422 of JADMNL010000039.1, read as the reverse complement.
CCATATTAGTTATACTGAAATCAACTCTTTTAATGCCAAATAGGTTATTTCCATGACCTTGGGTACAAACAAATGCTTGCTAGATTCAAAACACACCCATGCCAGTTTAAGATGGGAAATATTTTGATCTTCAAGGAAATGCTTGGCTTGGAAAAGCTTAAAGGTTCAGGTAGGTCTGGACTTTTCCTTGAATTCAAATGCTGTAGTAGGAAAAGCTTAGAAAAGCTATGATGGTACTGACAATCTAATTTCTTGGAAACGTTTGAATCATTTGTAAGTCTCACTCTAAACTTTGCCAAGCTACAGTAGGGACTTGTTAAAAATAACGCTTACTCCAACAAATTTTACCTTAGAGTTCCTAGGACAAAATGTTCTATGTCCATTAGAAAATCCAATTGTAGAAATTAAAGGAAAAGTATGGCTTCTACTGGGACTTCGACCCTGGGACCTTGGCATTCTGTGCCTTGCTCTTAAGCACATGAGCTATAGGAGCCTCAAGTCAGTAAGCTTCCTGAGTTTTCCCTTGAAACACACATTCCTTTCATGGTTTTGCAAAATGAGCAATTTTAGGCAGTCTCAAAGACACAAATTACTTCCTATTTCTTTCTCTCCATGTAGTCAGCCATTGTGAGGTAATTTTGAAAATCCAATTGTAGAAATGAAAGAAAAAGTGTAACTCCTACCCGGACTTAAACCCAGGGACCCTAGCATTTTATGCCTTGCTCTTAACCACCTGTGCTACAGTAGCCTCAAATCAGTAAGCTTCCTGAGTTTTCTGTTGAAACACAGACATTCTTTTCATTGTGTTATGAAATGGGCAACTTTAGGCAGTCTCAAAGACTCAAATTACTTCCTATTTCTTTCTCTCCATGCAGTTAACCACTGCAAGGCAATTTTGAAAATCCAGTTGTAGAAAAGAAAGAAAAAGTATGACTCCTACCGGGACTCAAACTCAGGGACCTTTGCATTCCATGCCTTACTCTTAACCACTTGAGTTATAGTAGCCTCAAGTCATTAAGCTTCCTGAGATTTCCCTTGAAACACACAATTCTTTCATGGTATCCATTAGAGGAATTGAGCTTGTAGTATCTTAATTTATACGTCTGTGCTTTAACTCACTGTACCATTTGATTGGAGCTGTTAATAACAACACAAATATTATTTACTGCATAATTCTTCTGTTTGTCCCAGCTGTTCTGAATTTTCCCCATCTGCATCATCAATTCTTCTGTATTGGTTTTGTCTGACTGTTTTTTACCTATAGCATCAGCAGCTCTAAATCTTGCCCTATCCCTATCTTCCCTGACTGGCTGTTATCTCCCATGGGACTCACACTGCCCTGCAGAATCCCCCAAAGATTACCCCCATCGCATGGCCAGGATGGGAGGCTATCCTTTCGCCCCCCGAGACAATCATACTAATAATCACTGGGTGATAGCAAAGGTTGAGGCAGGGAGGGTTTCATGGATCCTGCTTAACCATTTTTCCTTTTCTCCCTGTCCCCTTGCTGTGGCACAGATGTCAGCATGTGCCATGTGGAGACACACATGTACTGAGTGAAACTGACAGCTCCCATGTTTCATGTTGCTCATGCCTGCACTACTACCAGGCTTCCACCTGGTGGGAGTTGATAGCAGAACAGTGACTCCTTCCCTTGCTGTGGGAGGAGGAGGAGGAGGACAGTCCTACAGATGCTCAAGCCTCTCATCCCTGGCTAACCCCCAGCAATCTGAGTCTGCTCCCAAAACTGGGACACCAGCATGGAGGACATTAGCACAACTGCTGTATCACTGGACCAGCACCATGTGTTTTTCTGGGCATGTTGAGTCATGTATAACATTTTGTGAAGTGTTTTGATGGACATTTCACACCTGAAGAAAAAAAAATTAAATATAATGCTGTAGTGAGACTCTAGATTAAATGGACTCCTCACTTTAAGGCCAGTACTTTGTGGCACTCACAGAGACCTGGTGAGCAGAAGAAAATGACTGGAATACTAGAATAGACGGTTATAGGCTATTATGAATGGCTAGACCTGGCAGGAAAGGGTGTGGGGTGTCTCTCTTCATACAGGAAGGAGTCTCTCTGGAGGACAAGGAGGCCATTGGGAGCAATGCTACAGAGTCCATGTGTACTGAGTTAGAGGAAAAGGGAGACAAAAAGAGTCACTTGGGGGTACTAGAGACCACAAACAGTTTGGTGCAGTGTGATGCCCAGCTGGTGAGGAAATTGCAAGAGCAGCTGAATCAGATGCCATGGTGATCATGGGGCATTTCCAGCTCCTGGGCATAGACTGACATCTTGAGAAGGCTAATGACATTGCTGAAACTGAGATCCTCTCCACGTTCAAGGAATGCTACCTTGAACAGCATTCCCAACAATGGACTAGGTTTAAAGCCATTCTTGGTCTTGTTGCCAGCAGTGATGATACAAATCACCTCCAGCATGAACATCATGGAAATAGAAGGAGGCAGTGACCACAGTTTGGTAACATTGTTGACAGGGAAGACTAGTCACCAGGGGCCAGGACTTCAGAAAGAGAATTTGCTAAGATCTGGGATCTCATATCCAGGGGTCTGGAGAAGATGATTGAGACTAGTAATGCAGAACAGATATGGGGTTAGCTGCAGAGGTATTATTTCTATAAACAATAAAGGGAAAGGGGTCAAAGAAAGACCCCTGACTCAACAGGGACGTATGTACTTGATCCAACAAAAAAAAAAGATTGTCTATAAGAGCTGAAAAACGATAGGTTGCCTTCAGGCAAGAGAAAAAGACAGTCACATTGAGCAGCACTGAACTACAGCAAAAGTAGAATTAAAGAAGCTGAATAGGGTCTGGAAACCATGATAACAGTATGACCTGCAGGTGACACCAAAGCCATCTTCCAATATATAAAAAGAAAGAGGAAGATGAGGGATAGGATTGTGATCCTGAAAACAAAGAATGGCGGGGAAGAATCTGTGAATGATCTGGGGAGAATGGCTGAGATACTGAATGAATAATTCTGTGTTTAGCAAAGGATCCGGGGGGGGGAAATGGTTGCTCATTGAGAGGGACCATGCCATCAAGGGTAAGCATGATGCTACTTGAGAACATCATGCTTGCCCTGGTAGCTGACTACATTGCAACAATCAAACCAGGTAAATCCCAAGGGGTGGATAGAGGGCACCTTGGGATCACAATGGAGCAATTGTCAAGGCTTCTTGCTGTAATAATCTAGTGTGATTCTGTCTGTACAGGTGTGGTGGTAGAGGGATGAAAAGTGGCTAAGTATGACTTTATTAGGGGAAGATTGCAAAACCAGCCTGATTACATTACTTGAGGGGTTGACCAGAGAGGTAGACAGGGCCATAGACATAGTTTTTTTTGGACTTGAGCAAGGCCTTTGACATGATGGTGTATTATACGTTATGCTAAATGTACACCAATGTGGTACCTATGAGGCATATACATAATGTTGGTTGCTAACTAGCTTTGGGCAAGAAGCAGAGGGTTGTGGTTGATGGGCACTTCTCCTAGTGGAGATGGGTAGTCAGCAGAGTCCTTCAGGGATCCATGCTAGGACCACTGCTTTTCAACATTTTCATCAATGATCTGGAAGCTGGAGTCTGCAGCAGGCTGCTTAAAGGGACACTGTCATCTCTCTTTGCAACATATTATTTCTAGTTGAAAACCCACATTCTATAATTGCTTACCATTTCTAAAATTCATCGATGTTGCTGATTGTTTTATCTGCTTCCTTTCTTAGTATACTGAAATGCATGCTAACGGTGTAATTAAACCCAGCTTTGCTTTACTGTAAATCTTTGGACTACTGCTATTGTGTACTTCCTGAACATTAGGAATACCCCCAAATGGTGTAACCATGATGCAATAGTCTCCTCCCCTCCCACTTCATCATGAGTGGCTAGATTGTGCTGGGGGAGTTCCTATGTCCAGGAAAGATGCAGTTGGAGTTGACGAAGGACTATAAACAAACAAGTTTTTGTGCAGTGACACCAGTATGGTGGGCAGTCTGTTTTTCACTTTTAAAAAGAAAGAAGGTAATCAGAATCAAACTACAAGTTAAATCAACAATCTCTACAGGATATGACCAATCATAATATACATTGTTTAAACCAGAGGCGCTTTGAGGCCTAAAGGGGTTGACTGCGCCCCTATAAGTGTGTTGATGACACCAAGCTGATCAGGGTGGTGGACTCATTGGAGGATGGGAACAAACTTTAGGAGGACCTGACCAAGCTGAGTGAGTTGGACTCCAGGGTCAGGATGCTCTAAGCAGTTTATTTAATAGAAGTCTTCATTATGTCAGACTTTTGGTACAGGAGACTTGTGCCAAAAAATTGGGATTTTTCATCAGTGCAGCTTGGAGACATCCTTTCGTGTATCACATTTGGGGTCTAGGCATAGATCTTCCAAGTTGCCTGCACCTGTGGTTTTCATGCAAGCTGCAGTAAAGTGCAGCCATATGCTGTAAAATTAGCCAATGTTTGAAAATACAGGCAAGTATGTCAAATGTAAGTGCATCACCTGCACCAAAATCAGTGGCTGCAAATACGGCCTCAGTCCTTGTGCTGAAATCCTTCCCCTGGGAGTCCGGTATTCAGTGTAACCAAATGCAAGGTGCTACACTTGGGTAGAAGAACCAGAGGTAAGACCTGCACACTGTGTGGTGCTGCTCTTGTTGCAGTGGAGGAGGAAAAGTACATGGGAGGTCATACTGTAATAAACAAGGGTCTAAAGCATAACAGGTAGTGCATGGCTGCTGTCAAGAATACTGGAAGAATACTGGGGTGAATTAAAAGGGGGTGACCAGTAAACCAGATAAAGTAATTCCACTTTACAGGGCCCTTGTTCGACCCACTGTCCCGGACTACTGTGTGCAGTTTCTGGCTCCTCAATACAAAAAGCACATTGAGGCAGTAGAGAGCATGTGACACAGGGCCACTAAAATGATCAGGTATATAGAGGATGAAAGCTATGAAGAAAGACTGGAAGTTTGCAACGTGTTTATAGCAAATAAGCTGCAGCACTCCAGAATGAGCCACTGATTAATAATGTCACAAAAATATTGCAAGGCTCATAAAAGCCATGCAAATATGGTCACTGTTATTGACTGAAGGACAGGCAGTACAGGAAATCTACCACTTAGCCCACAGTAGCCCCGGCGCATTGCTTGGTACGTAGAGCTTCATCCGGAGGCTGGCTCAATGGACTATGACTCCACCTTTTTATACCATATGGGTATTGATGGCCCAATCAGTGATTGAGAACATTTATAGAAAGAAAAAGGTTGTGCCCAGTAAGTGGCTGTGGTGGGAGTCAAACTGAGATGTACAAAATACAACATACTTCAAATGATACCATCACTAAATGGTTCACAAAATAAACATCCGTTATATAAAAAGGAAAATGTGAATGCATTAAACGTGTCATCAGGACAGGATGAATTCAGATACCCAATACTATTCCCAATTTTTTTAAGGATTCATATATTTATTTGAAATATTCAAAAAAACACCTTTGAGCAGAGCTCGTTTACAAAAGTTCCATGTCAATAGGTATAGAAGTAAATATACGTTACAGAGAGAAAACATAATAATGGATCATGCAGGACCCGAGAGTCATTTTCAGCAAAGTACAAACAGAAGATAGACTAAAAGCAAGTTCCTATGGTCTCAAATAATACTATTCAGCAAATTACAACACTGAGATTACGTGGTCAATGTTATTGACTGATTGCAATCAAATTGCTGCATTTGCAGAACTGCTGATTTTAGCTACCAAAAGTATAAATGGCCAGAATGGGTTGTACTGATTTAGGACTACATGTTGCAAATTACAAAATCATTATGGATGCAAGGTAAGAAATAAAATAAATACCTACAAAGGCACTATTGAGAACAACTGGTGAAAGAGGTGAAAAGGTTCAGATAATCCAGGAGAACTGCAATCTCCACAGCTGTTATTTTGTAGCCAAAGACCATCGATGTAGGATATCAGCCAGCTAATTGAGTCCTATCTGAAAATGACAAAAAAGAGAGACCAGTCATTAGAGACTTACAAGACTTAGAGTAACAGGGCAGAAATGATAAGGACTTGGTTGTGGGTGAGGGGCGGGGTTTGTAGGGTGGTGTTTGATAAGAACAAAAATGGACAGAAGGGAGAACAAAAGGGATGAAACGACAAGCTCCCAAACAGTAATAACCAATATAACATAAATGACACTGTCAAAACACGTTTGCTAAACAATCATGATATTTTCTCCTTAAGCCAAGTATACTGAAGACATGGCTTCAAATTACATTCTGCTTTGAAACCTGTGGGCTGCAGAAACTGAGAGTTAATAATCCAGAGACTGCCTCTTTGTAACAGTTTAATCAGGCTGTCCCCTTCTGGTTACAATGATCCACTCAATCCCCCATAAATTACATTCTGGATAGGGACACTATTGGGTAGGGCTGTGAGAACCTCTAAAAGTTTACAATCTTTCTGAGTAGAACCCAAAAATGTTCTGCCAGGTTCTGCCTGGTTCTACTAAGTAGAGGGAAGTGGCAACTTAAACAGACTGGAGTCATTGAAGTGAAAGACAAATTACGAATAGTAGAAGTCTGGCACCGCAGTCACCAAACCAGAAACCTTGTGCGAGGTGTCATTTTTTAAGCTCAAAGTTAAAACTCCATTGCAGCAACCTCCTACTACCGCCAAGGTTTCTGCCTTGAAGAAGCGAATGTCAATACACGAAACGCTGGCAGTAGTGAGAGGTTGCTGCAATAGAGTTTTTAACTTTTTGAACTTGTAAAATTAAATTATTTTAAAGACACCTATCAAATGAGGTTTTTTGGTTTGGTGACTGTGATGCTCAACCTCTACATAGTTCTACCAATCTCTGGTTCTACTGGGCAAAATCAAGTTCTACCAAATATAATCAAGTTTCACAATGTATAACCAAGTTTTACCTGAGTCTACCTGGTTGAAGTCATATAGAAAACAGAAAAAAGTTCTACCGAGTTCTTACTGGTTCTACTAGATAGAACCAGGCTCTGCCTGGTTCAAGCCACACATAGCACAACATAAATAACTTTCCCTTCTTCTTCTTTAGTAAAATTCAGCCATTCCCCATACCAGAAAATGTGAAGCCTTAGGAAGCACAGCAGCATTGTTTGCCCAGTCCTTTGCCTCTTCCCATACAGTAATGACGGTTCATCCCTATAAACAAGCATGAGAACCAGTGGAGAAAAGGGGAACTATTTACCAAAATCCTCTGAGGGGGTCATATTACTGTTACCTTGCCATACTAACATTTGTACCAAAATCAGAGCTCTGAAGAAGCGCTGTGAGATTTTGGTGAAAAATGTTTGTCGTACCTGAGGACTGTGTGAAAACAGGACCACTGGGGATAGAACATATCAGATCGATAAATTCCACACTGTCCAGTCTGGCTGGATAGGGTGGTCTGGATTTTAACTATCTGATTCAGTACCACTAGTCCACTTTTCACTCAGCCCTGGGCATAGATGAAAACTGAGTACATTCAGGACTCGGCACTCGTTATCGCCACACTGACTGCGAACACACCAGTCTCTCCAAAGGGGACTTTTGTGGTAGCCTCTCTGGATGACACCTCTCTTATCTCCGGATGTTGCTTTGTAATAAATAAAGTAAAATCTTTGGAAAGACTGGTGTGTTTGCAGTCTGTGTGGCAGGTAATGAGTGCTGAGTCCTAAGTGTATACTGTGTTTCCAGTGTGGACCTGCAAGCGCCATCCCCTTTATAGCAACCCCTTTGTATTCATAGACAAAAACTGTACTGCTGGGGCCAGACTAGTTAGATACAATTCAGGGTGCCCCAGCTGGTCAGAGTAACTGGATCAGCAATATTTGTGCAATTTGCTGCTTGCCTGGTTTGGAGCAACCATTCCAGGTTTTACCAATCTGGGTCCTGCAGTTTGGTTTTCACCCATACTTTTTGGTATGACAGTGGTACAGGGACCCCCACCCCCTTTTTCAGCCCATTTATTTTCACTCTTTTTTGAATAAAGTGTAGTAGTCACTGAGCATTTTAGCCTTCATCATGCTGATATCCAGATGGCTCTTTACTGTAAGGGTGAATTTCCCTTATGATTTTACTTTATACCCCTTAGAATTGCTCTGGCCCATATCCACATCAGATCCCTCATGGAAAAGTTGTTTCCACATGCTGTGAAGTGTCAGCTCAGGCTCATAAAGCATACAGTGTACCTCAAATGTTTCCCCCCACATTTAACTCGTGTGACCTGCCGAAAGGTAAGGGCCCTACCTTTCATCACCCACATCACTAGGCCACGGCAGCAGTGGTGGTGGTGGGTATACTTGGTACATGTAGGATGACAAGCTGCAGTCAATCATTTACTCCAGTGAATGGGATGAGGAGAGAACCAATAAAAAAAAGGGAGCACGAGGGAGCACGAGTGAGCACCACAGAGTGAGCAGCTTTGAGCCGAAGACAAACATAGATAGCAGGACAACACTTGGACTAGTTGATGATCAATAAGAAGGAGAAGAGACTGGGGCCATTTGTTAACAGAGCAACTCACACTTCACCACAGAGTTTGCCCACCTTGGCTCCTTTTGCGAGGTAGATAATAAGCAGCTAAGGACGCACATCACGTCACTCACATGGTGCTATGTCAGGGCTCCCTAGTTTCCTCTTCAGTCCTGCATGCTCCAATGGCTGCTGTCTGTACTGTCTACAGCACTGTACAAAAGGGACAGGCTGTACTGTGGAATGGGGAGCTTCGCAGTATGTAGCACATAAACTGAGCAACCCAAAGTTTGCAAAAAAAAAAAGGGCAGTCAGCCCATTGGCACAGCAATTGAATTTCTGCTTGTGATGACAGTGAGCCAGGTTCGGGAATGGACTCGGGTCACTGGAGGGCCGGCCGGGGGGAGAAGACTTGAGCATCAGTTGACCGCTTGCCTTCTCCCAGGGAGAGGGTGGGGATGCAGCCCAGTGCTTGCTGATTCCTGGTGGAGGCTGGGGGAAGGTCAACGCATTGGGCTCTGCTAACTGGGGGGCATGGTAGATGTCAGCATATGCCTTGACGTAAGTGGCATGCATTAATGACATGCCACACCCCCGGGGAGAACATGGGAAAATGTCTCCCTGGCTGGCCGGATGATAGTTGCCAGCCCCCGCCACCACTGAAGCCCCTGGACAGTTCAGGACTACCTCTGCAGCACCTGGGCCAACTGTAAAAGAGAGCACTGGTCAGCCCCTCCTAGCGCCCTTCCCCCACGGAGGAGGGGGACCCACCCGGTGAACGGTTACACCAGTTTACCCGATGTGTTGCAATGTGGGATGGTGGTGGCTGGCAGTGGAGTGGGGTGCCAGTGGAGTCGCTAGGTGACTCAAAGGAGTGGTCAGCTGGGGAGTGGAGAGGAGCAGAAAGAAAAAATTGAAGTTCATGGATCTTACGCTGCCCATGCAAACAGATGGGATTTGACCTTTTCTGCATAAAGATCAAACTGAATTTGTAGCCCTACTTTTGGGGCAGTTCTTGAAATGCTGTGCTATTGGTGTGCTAGTAGCAGAAGTTTTCATATTCCTTATTTGCTCCTGTATGTGATGCTTCGGTTGTCTGTGCGACCAAAGTAAAGCTTTGGGCAGGAGCACCCCAGTGTGTAAACCAAGAAGCTGGTGTTTCAGTTAATGAATTTGCAGACTTCAACTGTCCTGCTCTGACCTGCCAGTTGCAATGCATTTTTCTGTTTGCAGTGTTTGCAGACACTGAATCCGCCACATGTAAACATGCTCTTAAGTTTGGGAGCCAGTAAATGAAGCACCAGGGGCTATTGTGGGCTATGTGGTGGATTTACTGCACTGTATGACCTTCAGTCAATAACAGTGACTGTATTTGTATTCGTTTTTGAGTCTGGCAGTTCTTCTGTGGACATTATTAATCAGTGGCTCACTCTGGAGTGCAGCAGTTTCTTGCTTTAGTTTGTGTCTGCTGAGTGCTGGCCACCCTACTACTGCACCTGGGTCTAACTTTGGAAAGATCTTCTACTTTCCTGCCTGGTCTGTAATATGTGGAGGCTGAGGGCACAGAATCTCAGTTGTGTGCACACTGAAGGTTATTATCAAGGCCAAACAGGCAGAAAAGTTTGATTTGGTGTGCTCAGTGCCCAGAAACACAAAGGTGATAAACTCAAGGGTAATTCTGGGAGGCACTTCTTCTCCCAGAGGGTGGTGTCCCTATGAAACAGCCTACTGTACCAGCAGAAACAGCAGACATGAAGTCTGTACATGCCTTCAAAGTAAGCCTGAACACATTTCTGCTTACCAAGGGAATCACTGGGTAGTAGGGGGAGTAGGAAATCTACATAAATTAGCACTGTGCATGTTTTCAGAGTATTCTAGTTGGTCCCTGCTTTTGAGGCGGAGGGGACGTCATGGACCTAACAGCTCTTCTGACCTTTAATTGCTTTGTTACTATGTCTTTATTATAAATGGGAAAATGGGATTATATTCCAAAATGACTGATTTACAGCAAAATTCCTAATATATTGTGTTTTCAGAAAGAGAAAACATTGTGATCATATCCCAAATGGGATAAATCTACAGAGAAACACATAAGAGGTAATATTGGTTCTGATTCATGTATCAGGCCAGCCTGTGCACAAATTATCTGTAGCTGGCCCACATACTATAGTAGTAGTAGTCTCACACCTCTATGCTGTACCATGAGCAAGAACTTGTGACAGGTTGCATGCACAACTCTTGGTTTCCTCTTTGTACCTGCAAATCTCTGTCTGTATGAAGGCACATGGTAGCGGGGCGCAGGGGACCCAAAGGCTATCAGAACACTGGGCTTGTGATCTTCTACAGGAAACTGTGTATGGCCAGAACAGCCGTATCCCCAAATAAATGGTTCTTTAGGGCACCTGCCACCTCATTCCAACCCGCTATCTGTATTGGGTAAGTTACTTTTTTTATTACTATCTATTACTTTTGAAAACTTGCTCCAAAGCATGTAGTAAGGATGGAGAAGTATTGAAAAGTAATACACCTTACAGTTACAATTACTTATGTCTTTTTATACATAAGAAATACGTAACTGTAATTGATTACATTTATTTGAAAGTAACTAGTAACTAACCTACTACTTTCAAAAAATTTAATCTGTTATAGTTGCTTATTTTTGTTTTGTTTTTGTATAAAAAGAAGTAAGTAACTATAATTGTAAGGTGTATTACTTTTTCTAGTACTTCTCCATCTTGTTAGTGACTGCACAGAGCTTCCTGGAACAAGTTTCCAAATGTAATAGAAAGTAATAGAAAAATGAACTTACCCAACATTGCTCACCATGACAAATAGGAGGTCTGGTGACTAGTGTCTGGGTGGTCAATGGGAGATTTCCCATCACAAGGGGGTACTTAGAAGTTAGGGCAGGGTCCCTCCTGGCTCAGTCTGCACTCCTCATTTAACTGATGCCTGCCCCTTTTGAGACTAGTATATATGTGGATCACTTGTCGCAGAGTGACTTTGCATGGTTAGGAGTGTGGTGAGAGGCACAGGATGGAGGGATGGTGCATGCCATGAGCGGCTCTGCAGCCACGAAAGGCCCCTCTCTGCGGCATACAAGGCTTGCGCACCATGTTAACTGGTGAATAATATTTCATGAATGGGGCACACTTTCAGAATGAGAGAAAAATGATTTGACCCCAAACTGATTTTTGTATTTACTGTGAACTAATAATAAAACACATTACTGGAATGAAGTAAAATTGGGATCTTATCCCCAAATGACTGATGTACAGTGAATATCTTCACAGCTAAAATTGATATAATGAGATAATATTATCATACCTCACACAGACTGATGTACAGTGAAACTGGTAGCAAATCATCAGAGTGAAATTAACCTATGATCTTATCCCAAACTGTGCAATGTACATTGAACTCTCACAGTGGGATGAGCAGTCTCATCCACAATGCCTGTGCGATTGTATCAGCAATTGTGGTTCTTTTCAAAACACAGAATCAGCCTAGTTCTGTCCGGAGAGGTCCTGGAGTTGCATTAGAATGGTTTGTACTGTATGTTGCAACATGCCTTGAGTGCCCATCTTGCCATGAGCATGACATTTGTTTGACAATTCTGTGGGCTAGAGGAGAAATCCTAGTTCCTTGTTTTTGTTTGTTGTAATACTCCTATAGACTGTGTGCAACTGAATGTTACTGAGTACACAATCAAACACACACACACACACACACACATATGCATGTACCTACGTACATGTGTGCACGATCCAGTACTTAGACGCACACTCTCACACACAGAAACATGACCACACTTATGCACTTCTGTGTATGCGCACGCACGCACACACACACACACACACACACACACACACACACACACACACACACACACCCACCCACACTTACTTCTTTGGGTGGTCCTATCCAGCAGCCCTTTTGTCATGATGTGCATGGTAAATAATGGGGTAACAGGGCTATACATTTTCCTGGGGAGGGAGGAGGGGTGCAGGGCCCTTTATTGTTTTCTCCATGTCACCCTTTTTATTTTCCATGGATGCATCTCCACATTCATCTCTTCTAGACTTAGTTCTCACAGACCCTCTTGTACAAGCTGGTCCGATATATTTTGCCTTTGTAAAGATGCCACTAGTTCTTATTTTATAGCTTGAGGAAGCTCTCCTGACCAATTGGAGTGCTCCTTTCCTCAGTGCATAAGACAGTCTTATTCTGTGAAGAGTGTGTCACATGTAGCTGCCATGGAAATGGGCACATTCCGGTAAGGTTTTTAAAAAAATGAATATATTATTGGTTAATGATTAATTAATTAATGATACATTAATACTGCCACTGGGACTACTCTTACAGTGTGGTAAGAGTGATCTGACTTGCAGTCTTAGGGTATCAGAACTGTTCACCTTAGTTTCATAGTTCTCATATCCTAAGTATACATGGAAGACCACTCTTATCACCATAAGAGTGGTCTCAGCAGTGGTATTGACCTGTATTACAGAATACAGAGTTACTAGTGGAGACAGCGTGACACCATTATGTCACGTATGCATGGGCAGAAGCAACAAAAAAACTGAAGTGTGAAATGAGCAAAATTGCATGACATCAACGTTTCCTCAATTAACCAGAAATTAGACACTTGCTATTTGCTTATTTTAGAATATTTTGCAAGACCAAATATAGTTTTGACAAATGTCAGCACAAGCTACAAATGTTCTGACTTCTGTCAGGAAAAAACAAACAAACAGCATATAGAATATTGTAAGGGCAACCATACGTGACAAAGCTGCATTTCCAAAGATTTGGTGAGGTGACAACATATGAACCTAGAGAGCAAAACTTCAGAGGTCCATGCTGTCATCATAGCTCTGAGATGGAAACACATGCCGAGTTGTGTATGGTTGCCCATATTTTATTTTACATTATATATCTATCTATATATGTAATAGATAACCCACTCATGTGTGTGGTCGCGCTGTGATATATGCACGCCTTGGTGTGTGTTGTACGCACAAGGCCGCAGGCTGGCGTGACTAACCACCCAAGGCATGCATATATCAGAGCACACCACACACCGTAGAGTGGGTTATTTATCTTATAAAATGGCAAAATTGTTTTAGTGGGGGTAAAGTGCAGGTGCGGTCGCCTGATATACACAGTCATGTGATGGGATCCAACAAATCAGCAGACATAATTTTTCCTACCCATTTCTTTTATATATATATATATATATATATATATATATATATATATATATACACATATATAGGAGTCAAAGAAATTATTGACTTTTACAAGTTAAAAGGTACAACTTTGAGCACTGAGTGGTTAGTAGGCACCTGGCTGGGGTGAATGAGAAAATTAAGATTATAACCTTTAAACTCTGCAGAACAAGTGTTTGGAATGTGCAGAATAACATGTTAGAATGCACACAACAGTTTAGAATGTGCACAACAAGGATACTGAGGAAGCTAAGTTTTATACAGAACAATGGCTAACCATATACTGCAAAACCTTTGAGCATGAGCAGGTTGGGCAGCATTGTGGTGACTACGGGCAGCATTTTCAAAAGGAAGCATCTGAGCTCATTCTGCCTTGACGTTTAAGATGGAAAGCCACCCAAACTGTTAGACCCTCGGTTAAATGGTCAACTGTATCTGAATTTCAAGTCCACAAAAAAAAAAAAAAAAACACAATCATTTTTTTTTTTTTACTATAAATTTTCACTTTTTTGTTTCAGAAAGAGGGGGCTTCACAAAGAACACTGCAGACAAGAGAAAGGGTAAACACAGACAGGCTGACAAATGTTAAAATGGCCAGTACTGGCAACAACTGTTAACATTCATTGAGACTTGCAGAATGATCCAATGCATAACTACTGAACACAAATGCTGAACACCGAGGCATGTTATGTTACTGATACGTTCTTTGCCATTTACAGAAAGATTTTTTGAGAGTGACATGGTTAATGATACAAACATATAACTTTAGGAAGGAAAGAAGACCATAGTTTGATGTGTTCATCGCCAGCTGTTGCTATTGCATTCACCAAACCCTACAGAAGTGTGTTTTGTGAGAGATTCCTGTGTGGCTCTGGAATCTGGATCAGGGATAATACTTCCAATTACAATTAGACCGAGCTGGGTCTTTATGACACACAACCTCTGATATGGTCCACAGGTGCTCCTAAAAATGTAAACACTTTATCAATTGTAGTTTGTAACATGTTTAGGATCCGCAAACTAGACTTCAAAATTAGACACAACACTCAAATTGTCTTCTTACCTAGAGGCTCAGAAGGGGATGGATCAGCAAGCATGCATCAGTCTTAATTGATAAAGAGAACCATCCCAAAGGCTCTGGGTACTGTACAAACAAACATTTGTCAATGCCGAATGTTTGCTTGCTGGCATTGGTAGTGTAGGAGTTAGAGAGCTGCATAATAGGAATGGCAGTGAAGTACTGAACTGAAGTCAACCCCACCACCACCCTGCAGAGAGTGACAGGCATTGGGGTATGCCTTTGGAGCATCAGGCATAACGGCCACACTATTTCACCACACCCCACCCTGCAGACACTGACAACTGTCATGGTGTTCCTTGGGGTCTTTGGCCCTTATGCGCACCCCATTCCGTTAGGAAATACGGTGAGATGGGTGCAGTATAGGAGAATGGGGTGAACTTTGGGGCCAAAGAATCCAAGGCACACCTCGATGTCTGTCACTGGCTGCAGGGTGTGGGTGGGGGTGGAATGGTATGAGCATTACAGGTGACAATCCCAAGTCACACCCCTGATGCCTGTCAGTCTGTACAGGTTGAGGCGTTATGGCCGGAAACCCTAACGCCCCAGATGTTCATTGGTATTTTCACTCCAATTTTTCAACATGAGTTTTTTGTGACCCGTACCTCATGAACAGTGGCAATATCAGTTCATTAGCCGAAAGCTGATTTTGCACAGCGACTACCCATTTGGCACCACAGGTGTGAAATCAGATTTCGAACAGGATGTAAAAAATGACAGCTGTACTGTTCATGAGGTGGTGTAAAAATAGCAATGTTGAAAATCTGGAATGAAAATATAAAAAAAAAATGGTGACGTCACGAGCATGCATAGAAACTGTAATTAGTTTGGGGACTGTTTACAGCAGATTGTCAACACAGGCATTTTGGGATCTCTGCTCATGAACAGTGTCACTGTGATTTTCATAATCTGTCCCAAACACTGATTTCCCACAGCGACCACGCATTTCTGTGCCAGAAGTACGAAAACACATTTTGGCCAGGGTGTGAAAAATTGCTGCTGTACTTTTCATAAGGAGGTGTGGAAAAATGCCACTGTAGAAAATCTGGACTGAAAATATTACAAATTCGTGAACTTATGAGGGTGCATGGAAACTATGCAATGCACGCTCATAACACAGTCATTTTATGGACTTTTGTCACCAAATTTTGAACATAGCCATTTTAAGACCTCTGCTCATGAACAGTGTCACTGTGATTTTCTTAATCTGTCCCAAACATTGATTTTGCACACTGACAATGCCATTGTGTGTTACATGAGCGAAAACACATTTTGGGTGAGATGTGAAAAATGACAGCTGTACTGCTAATAAGGAGGTGTGGTAAAATGGCAATGTTGAAAATCTGGAGTGAAAATATTAAACATTTGCAAAGTTATGAGTGTGCGTAGGAACTGCACAAAGCACGCTTGTAAAACAGTAATTTTTGGGGATTTTTTCACCAAATTTTCAACATAGAGTTTTGAGGGGCCTATCTCATAAACTGTGACACTGTCATTTTGTTACTCGGTTCTGAAAAGTGGTTCCGAGCAGTGACTGCAAAATCACCTTTCAGGACTGAATAACAAAATGACAGTGACTAAGTTCATGAGGTGGGGCCCCAAGAACCCCATGTTGAAAATTTGGAGAAAAAATTCCCCAAAATGGCTGAGATATGCACCAAAGTTGAAAAAAAAACATTTATGCCATTATACAGCTTACTGGCATTTCTTCAATTTGCGGTTGGCTTTGAAAAGTGCAGACGTGTTTCTGTTCCACTGAAGATCATTGTGCTGGGCTCCGGAGGTGAGTATGGGGTGGGGAGGTGGGTATGCAGAAGGTGGGTGCAGTTTGGGGGAGGGTGCTGCAAGACAGTCATCAAGGGACCTTTTTTTTTTTTTTTTTTTTACAGGTGTCTTTTTTATTTTAATAGAAGAGGACACCTGACTTTTGTCAAGCTGGGGTGGGCTCCCAGCATGTCAGCTGGAAGTTTCTTTTTTTTGGGGGGGTAGTGGAGCTGACAGGGGATTGGGCACCCCCATCAGCCATATGGATGTTTGCCATGCTGGGGTGGGCTCCCAGCATGGCAACAGAAGATCAGTTTTGTTTGCTGGGGATTTAGTGCAGCCAATGGGGATTGGGCACCCCTGTCGCCATACGGACTTTTGCCATGCTGGGGTGTGCTCCCAGCGTGGCACCTGGGAATCTGTTTTGGGGGGGCAGTGGAGCTGACAGGGGATTGTGCACCCCCGTCGGCCATATGGTGTGTGGGTGGGGGGAGTGCATGAGCACGCTGGGGTGGGCTTCCACCGTGCAAGTAGATGTTTGGGGTGGGGGGAGGAAGAACTGTCTATGACAGTTCAGATGCAGTGTGATGTGCAGGCAATTTGCACACTGCTGATAGCAGTATGCAAATTGCCTACACGTTACCACCGCTGATTGCAGCAGTTTTTCACTTTCGACTGTACCCCACTGCATCTGAACTGCTGTCATAGACAGCTCCGACATGTATTGGTGCAGTGAGACAGCACCTGCAAAAGGGAGCAGGGCATTGGAAGCTGAGTGGCACACCTACAAAAATTCGTATGGTGGCACTATGTTTCTTGCACATGCATGCAAGTAAACATAAAAAAGCATACAACAGATAAACCAATAGACATAGCTTAAAAACACAAAACATTAAAAACTTAGGGAGAAGCAAGGCAAATAGCCAAGTTCATAAAATGCCAGGGAGAATAAGTGTTGTTAAAGGCTTTTTAAAAGGCCTCCACTGAGGAGATAGGAAATGGAACTGCACAACCGAGGAGCCATCACTGCAAAGGCTCTGTCACAAGAGGACTTTAGGTGGGCCTGTTGGACCCCCCAAAACATTTTTCCCTCAGCGGAGTGTAAAGGGCAATCCAAAGTATATGGGTGGATGAGGTGTTTAATGTATCCATGACCTAGATTGTGCAGGGCCTTGGAAATCAACAAGCAAATGTTGAAGGGGTGTCATATAGAAATGGTACTCTGGTGAGCACATCAGCCAGCAGGACTCCGAGGTAATAATCCAGCCCTGCTGAAATAGCACTTGTGGTGGCCCTAGCCTAGTAGCCCAGAACTCAGTTCTGCTTCTAAATGCATTCCAGACTGTTGAGCTGGAACTCCTGAAACAAGCTGTTATAAATGTTCTTTCTAGGAATACAAATAGTTCCTGGTCAGAATTTTAGAAGGGTACTGATGCTTTAGAGTTTATTTTTGTAGGGTACTTACCTGTTACACAAAGCACGGTTCCAGGCTGCCCACCACCCTAACTGGGTCAAAAACATGCATACGCTCAGAGGAACAAACTTCCACTGCAGGAGAACAGGTCAAAATGTGGCACAGCTCAGGTCTGCCATTGCACCACAGACCATTCTCTCTCTCTCTGTAAATTTTATTTATTTATTTATTTGAACAAGTCAGATTTACAACCTGTGAGTCAGGGACTCATTTACAAAGGCACCTCATCGCAGGGAGGGCAAGACTAGAACATTGTGCAGATACAACATTGGACAACATTACAGGTGCAGACATTGAACACAGAATACATTTAGTTACATATTGGTATGCAATACAGATTTACAATTAAAGATGTACAGTTTCTCTGGAGATGCAGTGGAATACATCCTTGTATACTGTAAACCTAAATGTCTGAAGGGAGTGGTCTGACAGATGAGAAGTCAGCCTTCCCACTGACTATTTGCAGAAAGCATTTTAGAATGGGCACAGTCATTCTGAGAAAGTAAGAAAAAATGTGGTTGCAGTAGAACAGGAGGGCTGAGCTATGCTGACTGAAACATTAAGGTGAAAGACAGATCTGAAATATTGAATTATGGAAACCTCTTTTTTTAAATATAATTTAGAAGGTGGATCAGTTAATCTATTTTCTTATGTAACCCCTAGATGGCGCTATCCCAGGGGCTACTACCCCTGCCTGATTTGCCACTAACAGGTTGAGGGGCCTGGATCCAATGGCGGGTGCCTCCACCCAGAGGTCAGGGTTTGCAATAGTTAAACTAACTTGGTCACAGCCCTCTGGGACACTGCAACCCCCTTTCTTCCCACTAGTGGCCCACACAATATATCAGAATTACCTTCACAGTATACATACCCCAGGTCTGGTTCCGCACTGGGACCTCCTGTGAAATGAGATACAGTGCAACAATCACAGTACAGTACTTTAACATAGACAAATACCTCAGGCAGTATAACTTTGCTGAAACAAGCAGCTCTGATTTATTTAGGGGATATAACAAGGACAGGGAAATCAGGTTAATTAGCTTATCACTCTAATAATCTACCTATGGCTCTAGTGCACAGGCCTATCCCTATCAGTTACTGTCCCTGGGTACCCAAGCCCTAGTGGCTAGTCCAAACCGTGGCAGCTGGTAGGGCCCTTTCACACAGAGAAAAGGAGAAATTAAACAGTCAGCAGTACAGTAATTCCATTTGGATTTAATGTGGCAATTCAACAGGAAGCGACCCTGAATTAGTACTCACGACCTCCAAATAAGATAGGGTCCTTCAATGTCAGCAGGGCTCACTTGAGGTACACAAACCTCTTCACACATCCATATACAAGAAAGCACTACACCAGGCAGGCTGCATCTGTATCGATGCAATTACTGCACAATACCGGGAGAACACACAGCAGATTCAGTTCCTGACAGACCGAGTGTAATTCAACAATTTCTCCAGTCTTCTACAGGGTGAGCCTGGTTTCTACTCTTCAGAGATCCTTTGATTCTTTTCACAGGACAGGATTCAGTCCTAATAAGCTGTTACACAAGCTGCAGACCGGAACTCTGGGCCTTACACGTTTTTTGACTAAAACTGCACACTGAAAAGCACAGGCTCCTTCCTTCTTCACTGCCAAAGCTCAACTGAACTCCAACCGACAAAACCGGGCATTTCCTTTGAGTTCCTCCCAGTTCTTGACTGGATTGGCTGTCACTCACAATAGACTGCTGCTGTTGGTCCAAAAGGCACTGAAGTCTAAACTACATCTCCCAGAGTCACTGCCCATACAATCCTCTTGTGGCTGGCTCAGATTATGAGTCCAAGTTCTGATTCGTCAAGGCACCATTTTAGAGCTAGCTTACCCCACACTGATTGGTCCAGTTCAGCAGTTCAAAACTAGAATGGGAACTAGCAGACACAGTTCTGACTGCAAAGAAAGCAGGTTAGACAAACTGTAATTTCATTATTACTCTAAATAATTTCTGGCAAACAGTTACATCTTTCAGATAGGTTCCCTTGCACTCCTAGTGACTGCAAAATGAAGTGAATTGGCAGCAGCTCAGTGGTACTCAGAGAAGCACACAGTCCCCATACAAACTAATTATGTCTGCAAGCAGACAGCTCTTAAAGAGACAGTACCAGAGGCTCTAAAAACACTTCACTGATAAATGGCTTAAATCCAAACACCATTCAGGCTTGGAGCATTCAAGCAAGCTCCTAGAAGTCTTTGGGAACCCCATTTGTAGAGGTTACACCTCCTGGCCTGGGAAAGCTTGGCGTCACGTCAAGCAAGTCCTAAACTTTAACTGCAACCATATACATTTGCATTAGGCTCGCACATGTAATCATCAGTCAATATATGATTTTACCAAGAACACATTTCTGAAACATTGCAGTCGTCACTCTTTACACAGTATTACATACACATTGTACCATAACTCAAGTTATTACCTCTTGTACATGAAACCTGAGAGAGGGACCTTCCTATCAGTTACCTTGGGGCTGGATGGGGCAAGGGCACCATACTTAGAGAGCAACACAAGTAACTTGGAGTTAGCACTGATGCTCAGTTTGGGCAATGAGCTCGGGACACATACACTCCTTTATGGACAACATTGAGAGGCAAGTCCACAGGCCTCCCAAGTGAATCATAACTGAGGTGCACCACAGGCTTTACAGCTCGACCAGTCTTTCTAGGGGAACTGTTATAGTCTCTGCACTCTGAGCCTCATTTTCAGCATTGTCCTCACTTGTCAGGGGAGTCTCCATGGGGTAGAGAGGCTAGAACTTGGGGCACTTTCAGCTCCAGGAGTTACAGTTTCTGAGTCCACAACATTTGGCTCGCATGGAGAGCTTTCGGACACTGGCAGTGGACTGTCAGGGCACTCAAAATACTCTTCTTGTTAGGTGTATCACCAGTCTGCCCAATCTATCATTTTCCTCCACTGAAAGCTCAAACAGTTCAACCATGCACAATGATTCCATTTCATCTGATCTGATGCTTTGCACTTCACTTTCTGGGAGCATTGGCTCCAGGGATGAAGCTGGGGCTTAGACAGTCAGAAGGCCCAGCTTTGTCTCCAGTATTGACTAGGGGATTGCCCGAAACAATTGACTCAGTTACGTAAGAAGGATAGTATTCAAAGTCACTCTCACTTTCTTCCGATATGGACTGACAGTCATGCTCAACTGGGACTTGTGGAGGGGAACACTTTAACTTTGCTTCTGTAGGTGCAGACTTTCTTGATCTTTTCTTAGCAGCAGCTCTAGTCACTGGTCCAGAGGGGCATCTTCTAGGGGCTCAGACTCAATTAAGATTTGTCCAATGGGCAGTAAATGATTTCTATGCATTGTTTTACATCTTTGAATTATTCTCAGGCCTTACTTTGTACACTGGCAGATCATCTAGTTTGCCCACTACAATGTGAGGAGATGGTGCCATCTGTCAGCAATCTTGTGCTTGCCATGCAGTCCCAGATTTCTTAGCAATACCCATATCTCCTCCTGGAGTTCCTAATGCTTTCACCTTTTTATCATACCTTTCTTTGTTGGCCAGAATTTCTTTTGGCAGCCATGGTTTGAGCCAGTTAGTACGCATGAGTTAGCTGGGCCTTTAACTTTTGCACATACTGTAAATAGTTGTCAGCTGAACCCATCAGGAGACCCCAAAACACACATCTACTGGTAGTCGAGCTTCTCTTCCAAACATCAGGCGGTAGGGGAGAATCCAGTGGCATCACTTTGGTGCAGTTATAAGCATGTACCAGGGTGCTAATTTGTTGGCTCCATCTAGGCTTGTCCTTTGGGTGCAGGGTGCCTAGCATATCTAGCAAAGTGCGGTTGAACGTTCAGGCTGTGGGTCCCCTGGGGTGGTAAGGAGTGGTTCTGGACTTTCGCCTCCCACAGAGAAGCATCTCTTTGATCAGGCGACTCTCAAAGTCTCTCCTTGATCAGAATGGATTCTTTGTGGAGCCCCATAGTGAACAAAAAGTTTTCTACAAGTACTTTGGCCACAGTGGATGCTTTCTGGTCTTTGGTGGGAAAGCTTGGGCATATCTCGTGAAATGGTCAGTGACCACCAGCACATTACTGATATTTCTTTGATCTGACTCCAAACTCAGAAAATCAATACAGACCAGCTCCATGGGTGCACTGGTGGTGATGTTAACAAGGGCAGCCCTCTGGAACAAACTTTCCTCTGTAGCTTAGCAACAAGTTCGAATGTGTTGCTCCACATCAGCCCCCATCTTAGGCCAATAGAATCTGGATCTCACCAAGTCAAGTGTTCTGTCTATACCAAGGTGCCCCATGTGGTTGTGCAAGGACCTCAGTACTGAGTCTCGAAGGCAGTGGGCAGCTAGTTGTTGTTTGTCTACTTGTCCCCCTCTGTCTACTGTTTCTCTGTATAACAGTTTATTGATCAGTTTCAACTAGGACCTTCTTTGTATAACAGTGCAGTTCTCAAATCAGTGGGGCGTAATTTGGACACATCTTTTCCTGCATAGAGGGCTTCTAAAGCTGCTTTGATCATGGGATGGCGAGTTGAGCCGCCGAATACTGTCATTGTCCAGCTGAGGCAGTGCACCAATGTCTATTGCAGAAAAGTGGCAATAAGCAGCAGGTATGCAATTCTCAGAGCTCCCAAGCAATCCACCATGCAGTCCACTGCGTCCGTGGACATTGTTCCTCCCTGTCAAACTTCGCCAGGTGCCCGAATGTCAGAGTTCTGTACGGACCCAATCATTCTAGGGAACAGGCCTCCGGGAGAGAGCATCCAGCATCTATGTGGTTCAGACCTGCTCGGTATTCGAGAGCATAGTCATATGTAGATAATGCAGAAAGCCACCTATGGCCAGTGGCATCCAACTTAGCTGAGGTCTGCACATAGGTCAAAGGATTATTGTCAGTTTTACTAGTATTTTAGCCCCATACAAGTACTCATGGAATTGGTCAACAATAGCCCACTTCAAAGCTAGGAACTCTAACTTATGTACAGGATAGTTCTTTTCGGATGGGGTCAGGCTTCTACTGGCAAAGGCCACTGGTCTCAGGCCATTCTCGTGCTCTTGGTACAACACAGCCCCAACCCTTGCAAGCTAGCATCAGTGTGCAGGACATAAGGTTTTTCTTGGATCGGCATAGGCCAGCACTGGAGCATGGGTGAGTTGATATATGATCTCATGAAAAGCAGTCTCACAATCAGGAGTCCAGCGGGCCCCAAATACTTCACTCGGATGAAAATACACTCTTTCAGTCTTGAGGACGCTGACTTTTGGTATTTTTGTGGGTTGGGGATACCCTTGAGTAAGGTTAAGTAAAGGCGGATCACTCTTGAATAGTCCTTGATGAAGCGCCGATAATAACCACAGAATCCAGGAATCTTTGCAGTTCTTTTTAGATTTTTGGGCTGTGGCCAGGTGGTCAGAGCCTCAACTTTACTTGGTGGGGTCTCTATTCCCTCGGTGGATACTATGTGTCCCACATACTTTACTGATGTTTGAAAGAATTGACACTTATCAATGGACAGTTTAAGGCCAAAGTCCTCCAGTCGGTCCAATACCTTAAATAATCTGCTCTCATGTTCCTCCAGTGAGCTGCCAAACACAATAACATCATCTAGGTATACCAGGCACTCTAGTAAGTTCATGTCCCCCACTGCCGCTCCATCAATCGTTGAAAAGTGGCTGGGGCACCTGAATCCTTGAAGGGCATCCTCATGAATTCATAGAAATAGCCGGACAGATAAAGAGCCGTCTTCTCACGGTCCTCTGGGGCCATCGGGATCTAGTAGTACCCACTGCAGAATCCCAGCACAGAGAACCACTTGCTCCCGTTAGGCAGTCAAGCATCCTGATCACGGGGCATTGTGTACTGATCAGGATAGTCCGCGCGGTTTAAGGTGCGATAATCCACACACATCCTTACTGTTCCATTCTTTTCCTCACTACCACAATGGAAGCATAAGGGCTTCTGGATTCTTGTATTACACCAGCAGCTAACATCTCTTGCAGATGCGGTCTCACATCATCTATGTCAGCAGGTGCCAGGCGTCGAGACCTCTCACGAAATGGTCTTCGTCATGCGGCGGATATTGTGCTCAGCTCCTTGCACGCATCTACATCCCATTCCTTTAAAGAAAACACCTGGTCTCTCTGGGCAAGCTTCTCACTGATCCTCACTTTCCATTCAGCTGGCAGCGGGAGTCGCGAAATCAAACAAGTCAGGCGTTACTCTGTCATTCTTCCTGAACTCTTGCTGCTGGGTAGCACTGCAGTGTCTGCACAATGCACATTAGCCAGGATGCAACCTCTGTTTACTCGAATGTCTCTTTCAGACATTATGAACTTGGACCATTACCCCTTGCTACAAGCATGGGCTCTAGCGGGCAAAATACTGAAGCGACCAGCAGTCCCTCTGGCAATTTCCATCGCCTGGTGCATCCAACATTAATATTTTATTCTTAACATCCTTTCTGATACGGACCTCTCCCTGTAAGGTACACTGGGCATTTGGCGCCAGGATCAGAGACTCAGGATCCTTCTTCCATACAATTCGACCCGGTTCCCTCTGGTTCTGTTTTTGAGCATCTCTCTGTGCCTCATAGGCCTTCTTAATTAAGCCGGAACTCTTAAAGCTCTACTAGTCTTTGACCCTGTTTTTCATAACACAACTGTGCCAGCCTTCCGAACATATGAGCATTTGTTCCAATCAACAAGGGACACCATCCTTACAGCCCAGTGGGGGGACACACTAAGGCTAGGGTCTCTACTTGTTCGCCACTCCAGCCACAGGAGGTAGGAAAGACAGCCAAATTCGGATATACCGGAATAGGGTAGAGCCTTCTCACTTAACCCCCATACATGCAGTCCTTCTAATGGTTGTAAGAGTGCGTCTGACAAATGCTTCTGATACCAATCCTGGAACATAATTGTCCTTGGGAGCCACTGTCTAATACAGCTCTTGTAGACACTCCATTCACCTTTACAGTGGTCTCCATGGAGGAACCCACTATTCTGGACCAGTCTGGAGAGGCGGTAGTGGGGGCCTGGGCAACTGACCTTGCCACAAAAGGACGTGAATTAGCATTTTTGGTGCCCTCACTGGGATCATGTCGTGCACCTCTTAACCACTGATTTCTTCTCCGAAGCTCTCCTTGTAGCCTATATGCAACTTTGTCAGTGTCTTTTGGGGACTGGCATTCCCTTTTCATGTGCCCATCTTTCCCACAATTATAGCAAAACATACTTTCTGGAGTTTGAGCTGGCTGACGCCACACTGGGAGCCAGGGCGGGGTATTACTAACTGGAAACCTGGGTGCCATCTCTGTCTCTGGCGTGATAAGCATTTGGAGACATCTCGTCAGTTTCTCCACTTCCATGGTCAGGAATTGAGTTTGGAGCTGTTATCAGCAGGAGATACAGGGTGGGTACCCCCACCCCATAGCAGATGCAGTCGGGATATAGGTCAGGGCCCGTACTTGCAGGTGGCCTTCATAAAGGACTGTTTTTTGATCCGGATCTCCTCAACAGTTAGCCCCATTGTGGCATATCTTTTCCTTGTCAGAGCACTCATTGACTGTCCAACCTCTGCCCTGAACTTCACTTGATGGGTCACCCTCAGTCACTCGGTCGTAGCCACAGCTGTTGGTGCAGGTACCTCCGGGGTCGCCTTTCTCAACTCTCAATTCCTCTCATTAACTCATCATAGGAGGGTGGGGATTCCAGTCGATTTGCCAGGCGTAACTGAAGCAACAGCAGTTCTGAGAAGGGGCAGACTTAAGGATTCTGTCCAGTCTGGTTCGTCCAGTTCAATCGCTGGCAAACTACCCTTTCTGAGGCATTCTTGCAACAATTTTTCCAGCGAGAGACATACAGACAACAACTCCCTTGGTACTGATTGTGCATTCTTACTCTCACCATAGGTCCTCATCAGAATCTGGGCTCCCATACACATTCTCCAAGGCCTCAAGATAGGCCTGTGCAGTCGCTTCAGGGTTACTGGCCCGTTTACTGCGGATGGTAGCCAGGCAGGACCTCGAGGCTCTCACTAACCCTCTTTAAGCTTTTCGCCTTCGAGCATTGCCATTCTAGCACTTGGGGGCAACATAGTCTATCAGGTCTCCCAGTCATCCTCCCTTGGGGGTGGGGAGGTCCACAGAAGATCCTCAACCTTGGTAGAGTCGTGACTAATGGCAGGTGCAGAAATAGGAGTCTGCATTGGTTCAGCCACCATTCACGGGCACTGGAGCAGGAGAGGGTGTTGGGGAGGAACACCCCAGGTGGCAGAATAGTTTCTTCAAGTCCTCCACAGTTTCCCTCTCCCAGCAACCATTCAGCAAATTTCTCCTCAAAGTTTCAGATAGTGGTGGGGCTGATTCCCCGGGTCTTTACTGTCATAGTTATCACTCTCCAAGCAGTGAGGGCTCCCTCTGGGGTAATGGTCTGTGGCACTTTGGAGCTATCTATGGGATCCTTAAACTCTACTAGGGCCAGGAAAGTGTGGGTGAGCAGATTAGCATGCCGACCCACCACCACAGGGTTTTGTAAACCTTCCACCTTGGAAAGTACTCCCTGCACAGTGTCCGTATTGATACCCAGGGGATGTCCAGGATAAGCATAGCATTTTGGGGTCGATCTCCTCCCCAGTACACCACTCCACCAGCGGTGCACAGCCACTTCAGCCGGGGACATTTTTCTTAACAGTGGTTGTACATCTGGACCTCTGAAGGGATAACAGTCGTCATGCTGGTGGCTTCTCAATCATAACCTGCCTAGCTCTGTGCAGGCCTATCCCTATCAGTTACTGACCTGGGTGCCCAAGCCTAGTGGCTGGTCAAACCGTGGCAGCTGGTAGGGCCCTTTCACACAGAGAAAAGGAGAATTAAACAGTCAGCAGTACAGTAATTCCATTTGGATTTAATGTGGCAATTCAACAGGGAGCGACCTGAATTAGTACTCCGACCTCCAAATAAGATAGGGTCCTTCAATGTCAGCAGGGCTCACTTGAGGTACACAAACCTCTTCACACATCCATATAGAAAAGCACTACACCAGGCAGGCTGCATCTGTATCCCGATCGCAATTACTGCACAATGCCGGAGGACACACAGCAGATTCAGTTCCTGACAGACCGAGTGAATTCAACAATTTCTCCAGTCTTCTACAGGGTGAGCCTGGTTTCTACTCTTCAGAGATCCTTTGATTCTTTTCACAGGGACGGATTCAGTCCTAACAAGCTGTTACACAAGCTGCAGACCGGAACTCTGGGCCTTACACGTTTTTGACTAAACTGCACACTGAAAAGCACAGGGCTCCTTCCTTCTTCCTGCCAAAGCTCAACTGAACTCCAACCGACAAAACCGGGCATTTCCTTTGAGTTCCTCCCAGTTCTTGACTGGATTGGCTGTCACTCACAATAGACTGCTGCTGTTGGTCCAAAAAGGCACTGAAGTCTAAACTACATCTCCCAAGTCACTGCCCATACAATCCTCTTGTGGCTGGCTCAGATTATGAGTCAAGTTCTGATTCAGTCCAAGGCACCATTTTAGAGCTAGCTTACCCCACACTGATTGGTCCAGTTCAGCAGTTCAAAACTAGAATGGGGAACTAGCAGACACAGTTCTGACTGCAAAAGACAGGTTAGACAAACTGTAATTTCATTATTACTCCTAAATAATTTCTGGCAAACAGTTACATCTTTCAGATAGGTTCCTTTGCACTCCTAGTGACTGCAAAAATGAAGTGAATTGGCAGCATCGGTGGTACTCAGAGAAGCACACAGTCCCCCCATACAAACTAATTATGTCTGCAAGCAGACAGCTCTTAAAGAGACAGTACCAGAGGCTCTAAAAACACTCACTGATAAATGGCTTAAATGCCAAACACCATTCAGGCTTGGAGCATTCAAGCAAGCTCCTAGAAGTCTTTTGGGAACCCCCATTTGTAGGGGGGTTACACTTATAATCTACGTTTTTCCACAAATGTACCCTGGATATCTCAGATGAGATTCAGCATCTTGTGGGTGGCCATGATCACCAATGTTATGTGTCTTGTCCAGAATGATATAGTGCACCAGCAGCTGAGGTGGGTCTGCAACCTGTGAGCTCCTGTTTCATAGTTCAGTGCTATAAGTACTGAACTATAATGCAATCCTCTAAACATGAACGATGTGAAAGTGTACATGCTCCTGGTCGCAGTGTGCACTAGTCTAGTCAGTCAGGCACCTTTCACAAGCACTATGTAATTTTGCTAATATTTTGAAGACTGCAGTGCCTCTGGCTATGAAGCCGGCACTTGTGAAGTTTCCTAAAGAGTGAAATAGCTCACACTGCTATGAGATAGGAATATGAACCAGCGGAATGTCATTGGCCATAATCCTTTCTCTGAAATGACAAGCACCCCTGACTCAGCGTGAGGATTTTAAGGCAATGGTCATGTAAAAATCAGTTCTACATCAAAGTGACACTGACTGAAGATACGAAGAACTAGACACAAGGCATTGTGCGTAGGTTAGTCCCCCCGCTATGGTCAAAGGGCTCGATCCAGGAGCATCTGACAGATACCCCAAGTGTAAAATTGCATTGGGTACACTGTTTCCCTGTCTCTAGGAATGTACAAGCATTAACCGGTTTTGAATAGGAGTTAGAAGCCAAGTTACTTACAGAAACAACAAAAGATACAAACCAGTCACAATCTTGATGGGGTGGAAATGCAGAAGACCCGGGTTTAAGACACCACAACACAGCTCTGCATACTTCAGGCAGGTCACAAGGTGACATGTTTGAGTTTTGGGAGAGGGGGGATTAAGGGGCTCACAGTGTTAGTAACACCCTTGTTAGGCAACCTATGTTTGCTGGCCATATTTGCATCAGAACATAAGCACATTTAGGACATGCATCGAGCTCTCAAGTGGAAGGGGGGTGAGTGAGTAGAGTGTTAACCAGGTAACAAAAGGTGTATTCCCTAGTGTGAATCATGGCTTCTTGTAGCACCCAACATCGTGGACTGGAACAGAATGGTCCCACTGTGGGGGGTAAGCTACAATGCTTAAAGAGCTACTGACGCCTCAAAGAAAACTTTAAAAACATAATAATTCTGCTAGTATTCCATTTATATTTGTACATTTCTCTTCCCCGTTAGTAATTACTAAAGCAATGTGCATGGATATATGATCTTTATCCTTTTGAGTTCATTTAGAGTCCATCTGCCTCTATAGCTTACTCCCTACTGTACTTCAAGTCATAATCCTCTGTTGTGACATCACAATCTGTTGCCATGGGAGTAACTGTGAGGTCACAAGTAGTGCTCTATGACTTCAGGTAGGGAGAAAGCATCAGGACTAGACAAACTCTTCAGGAGCAAAGATGCTGTTTTCATGTAAATGACCTCAGTAGTAGATGATGGGGAGGAGGAATACAGCACTAATGGGAAATACAGGCCGGACTGTATCTAAATATTAGATTTTGTTAAAGTTCTCCTGAATGTGCCACTTGCTCTTTAACCAGTGAAAGGGAAGTCTAGGTGGGGCCAAACTGGGTGGGAATACAATGTAAGTTAAAAAAAAAAAAAAAGAATTCACGTAATGCACTTCTAGTCACTTAATAATGTTGAACTCAGCTGTTTAGTTTTGATTTCAGATCCTTTTATAGGGTCTTGGAAACTCATGTCATCCCGCCTGGCCACGCCCTTGACATGTCCCCAGGCAGGCAAAAATAGTCACAGTGTTGGTGTTTATTTATTGAGCTCATGATAGAGCCATAAACCCCAAGTTTTGGACTTTTATTTTCATTTCCACGGACTCATGCAGACACCGCAATTTAAGTTTACGACCTGGCTAGGATGACTGTGGAAAAAATAAAGTAGAACTTCCACACTCTAGGAAGGACACTTAGGGAAACAGCAGGGGTTATCATTTTCTCAAATGTTCTACTAAGGCCACAGGATAATGAGAGGGCACAGTTCAGGATCTATTGATTCAGTGTATGGCTAAATGGATGGTGCATGGTTGGGCACTGGGTCTACAAAGCACCGACAAGAGTTGTGTCAGCATGGTGCGCATGGTAATAAAAGAGCCAATTTTATTTTTTAGGGGGCTTCACCCCCTGCACCCGATGCAAGGCTATGCCCCGCGCACCCCTCGGACTTAAGGATTCTCACTCCAGGGAGAGAGTACCACGGGAAAGTTAAATTTGTGGGACTGTGGAATAGTGTTTCCATGGCCCCTGGTAAGAAAAAACTAAGTCCCAATGCCGGCAAAAGTTGGGAGACCAGGATTAGAACCCTGGTTTCCACTGCCACTGGCTGAGCTACTACATGCTCCAGCCCTCCATGGCACAGAAGCAGCTCAGCCAGCCCCCTATTCATTGCAGCCCTTGTCCTTTTACAGAACCACAGACAGCGACCAGGGGAGCACTTACAGTAAGCACTGTAAAACCCCACTCGCTGTCCTTGTGAGCACTTACCAGACTAGCGCCGTATAGTGTAGCGCTATTCTGGTAGCGCTTATTTGAACAGGTACCCATGGGGGGCAGGGGCTTCAGTTTCTGGGATACTGGGTTCCCCATTGGAAGGACTGGCAGCTGTCTGGAAAGGCCTGCATCCAAACTGAGAGGGCATAGGGGTGTTAGAATCATAGAAATCTGGCAGCAGAAAAGGACCCTCTGGACCATTGAATCTGCTCCTTTCTCTCTCCTTACTCATTACCTATGTCACCGGACCTCTCCTCCCCCCACTTGCAAACCCCCTTATGTCTGTCCCATGCCCTCTTGAATCCTTCCACCGTTTCTGCCCCCGCCACTTCCTCTGGTAGTTCATTCCAGGCCTCCACCACCCTCTCCATGAAGTAACGCTCCCTCACATTGCCCCTAAATCATCCTCCCTCCAATCTTAGACTATGCTCTCCAGTTTTAACCTCCACCTTCCTCTTAAATAAACTCCCCTGCCTTACCTTATTGATCCCCTTCACATACTTAAATGTCTCTATCATGTCCCCCCTCTCCCTTCTAGTCTCCAATGGGTACAGATCCAGTTCCCTTCTCCTCTTCTCATATGACTTTCCCCTGCATACTGTGCACCATCTTGGTTGCCCTTCTCTGCACCCTCTCAATCCCATCTATGTCCTTGCATAGGGCAACACTGTAAACCCCATCTGGACAAGTTTAAACTAGGTAAGGGGTTGGCAGTGCAGTTAAGGATAGGTACACCTACACAGTTGGCTAGCCTCACTTGACACCATTGGGGTGGAAGGGAACAAACACACAGTACAGAAACAGACAGAGGAGGGGGAATGCTGACTTGGAATATAAGAAATAGGGCGAGGTAAGAAAATTGGAGCCAAATATTGAACAGACAGGAACTCAAAGAGGAAATTACAATACAGGGGAGATAGTGAACCATCACAACATAGCAGGGTCGGATCCAGTAGTGATGTAGATGGGGGGGATGTAGTTTACTTAGATCATATGCTGTGAAACGTGGTCAGGTTCTTTCCTCATAATGTTTACTGAGATGAGCTTTAGATTTATTTAGTTGGCTTATTTTAAACACAGATGAAGTCGGGAACAGGCAAACACTCTGAATTAG
Organism: Neoceratodus forsteri; assembly: GCA_016271365.2. NCBI lineage: Eukaryota > Metazoa > Chordata > Ceratodontiformes > Ceratodontidae > Neoceratodus > Neoceratodus forsteri. The sequence continues at coordinate 17,271,769 of JADMNL010000039.1, read as the reverse complement.
ACCTCCCACAGTCCAAGTGCTTGGCTTAGGTGGAACTTTGTCAGGGGGTGGCTACCTGGGCAGTCCCCACCCATTTTGTAACCCTGTCATAGCACCTACTTGCAATTAATTTGCCAAATGATTGCACATAGGCGAGGCAGAGTTTATTTATGGGGCGCCCTTTCCCTGAGGCTGTGGGCACCTAACAATACATATCAAAAGATAAAACAATAAATAAAACACACTCAAATTCTGGAATAAATAAAGTTCAGAATTACAGCTTTAAAATACATTTCTGGTAACGCAAACGGCTGGGCTGGAATAATTAGTCCATAAAAGCCAGGCTAAACAGGCTAAAGAGGTGGATAGTGCTGGTGCTAATGCAAGGGTAGTGGTGGGAATCAAACCCAGCACACCAAAGTGCAAGATATCAAAAAACACTTAATACGAATCTTTATGCACTGTACATAAGTTGATAACATAGATGCATGATGCGGATGCATCACTAAAAAACATAAGCAGAAGAAACTTATCATTTCAAAACATGTTAATCAGATAGTCATATCAGATGACCTAAAGGTGGGTAAGCAATGTGAGAAGTCAGTAAGGAGAGCCAGGGGGATACTTGGATGCATAGGGAGGGGCATCACAAGTAGGAAAAGGGAAGTGGTTATCCCTCTATACAGACAGTTGGTGAGACCCCATCTGGAGTACTGCGTGCAGTTTTGGAGACCTCATCTACGCAAGGACATAGAGAGGATGGAAGCAGTCCAGAGGAGGGCAACTAAAATGGTGCAGGGTCTACATCAGAAACCATATGAAGAGAGACTGAGAGAGCTTAATATGTATACCCTTGATGAAAGGAGGGACAGGGGACATGATAGAAACTTTTAAGTACCTCAAGGGAATCAACAAAGTCCAGGAGGGTAGAATCTTTCAGAAAAAGAGATGTGTAAGAACAAGGGGGCACAATTTAAAGTTAGAGGGGGGATGGCTCAGGGGTAATGTGAGGAAATTCTTTTTCACGGAGAGAGTGGTGGATGCATGGAACCGCCTTCCTGGAGAGGTTGTGGGGTCTAAAACAGTGAAGGAATTCAAACATGCATGGGACAGACATAAGGCAATTATAGTGGGGGGTTGCAAGAAGTAGGCTGTTGGTTAACTAGAATCTGCAGCTTATCTAATAGGTAGGAAAATGAGCAGACTGGGTGGGCCAAGTGGTCCTTATCTGCTGTCAAAGTCTATGTTTCTATGTTTCTAGATAGAGGAAACAGTGTTGAGATTGCCTTCATGCATACTGAACAACCCAACTATAGCTCAGAAAAAAAAAATCAATGCTCCATCTTAAGGGAAGTGCTGGTATGTTAGCAGATTGGGCAGAGAAAGAGGAGAATAAGATAAGGAAAAGCACTAACAGTGAAAGAAAAAGAGCGGCTGTATGTAGTGAATGGAGGAGCATGGGTACAACAGGCGAGGAGTGTCAAGTGATGATTGAAGTAGTGTCTAGAGAAACAGAAATTTAGACAAATGCAGGGCAAAGCAAGCTATAGTGCTGAGATCAAGGAGAGAGAAAAACTGATGGGATTGGAGGGTGGAAAGGGTTTGTTTTGGCAAGAATGTGCTCCGGACTTAAATCATTCTACCTGCTAGTCCGAAGGACAAGTCATACTACTTTTCAAAATGAACTGAGCAAACTGAACAATGAAACAGTGGGCCAATTCTCAAAGCCCTACATTGGATAAAAGGTGCCTGCGTCAAACAGATATGGTGAAAGGTGCACCTTGTGTCCATGAATGCCCTCCAAATGATTCACAAAGGCAGCCTGCGTCAACTATGGGCTGCTTTCCCAAAACTGGTCCTCGCCACCCTTGCTCCCAGTAATGGACTCGACAAAGGTGCAGGGGCATATGTGAGCATAGCTGCCACAGCCCCAAAATAACAATTCACAAAGAACCCCAAGGGAGAAATTCTAAGTAAAGGGGACTTAGATGATTCTCTCCTGGGTGAAATGCAGGACACAGTAGTATCGTGGGTCCCCCCTCCCCAATTCCCGATGTGCCCCATACCCATAACATATTGTGAACACTCCCTCAATTCCCGACATTCCTACATATGGTAACTATGTGAAATCCCCCGCCCGTATTCCCTGAGTTACCCCCCTTATGTTAACACGTGCAACCTTACGTGCTAGGATCCCCGACATCTCTCTATATAATACACAGCCTCACAGGGCCCAGTGCCTCATCAGCAGTAGTGCCCCATCTCCAGAAAGAGTCGGGGACTGCACAGTCATGCACACCTCGGTATTACTGCTCGATTGAATTGTCAATGCTCGCATACTGTACATTACAAGCGAGCATTGACAGTTCAGTTGGGGACCAACCACGGTGGTGTACAGATGGCTGTGCCAGTCCCTGGCTCTTTCTGGGGATGGGGGGGCACTAGCTGTTGGGTGCAGGCACTGGACCACCAATGAGGGGGCTGTATTATGTGTAGAGGACATCGGGGATCTGGGTGGGGGGCATTTTGGACATGTACAGTATGGGGGAACAGGGGATCTGGTCGAGGGTATAGCGTGTCAATGTAGCCAGGGGCTTGCAGCCACCCCTTCGGTGCATCTTGTGTATGCCGTATGGGAGGAGTTGCTGCAAGTGTGGGGACTTAGGTGCTGGGAGCCCTCCTGTACCTGAATTGGGTGCAGGGTCTCTGGCGCATGGGGCTTCAGTTGAAGCTGCTGTTTGCCACAGCTTGTGCCGAAGGTAGCCCCCTTTGTGAATCAGGCCCAGTAGTTTTTGACTCATCCCCAGTCATCGCCCTACTGTTCCCGATACTGAATTCTGTTTGTACATACTTTTTAAGTGATGCAGATGCAGGGAAATAATTTGTCATTTTTGTTCTTTGAACCTTCGACAACTTCATTCTGGCAGCATGGATGACACAACAAAATGGAAACGGCTGAGGTCAGAAAGGTCATCAATACCTGTATGTTGAACAGGTTGTGAGTACCTGTGTAACTTCATTCCAACCCTCATTACTCGCCCACTAGAACTTATGCCATTCTAAAACAATAACTGTTCTGAACTTGGTAACTGAAAAATGAATTGCAGTTTTCATAGCACATGAGAAGATCAGAAAGGCCTATCAAGCCCCTCATGCACAAAAACATAAGAGGCTGGAAGACAGTTTGAAAGGCCCGCTTTGGATGCTATCCAGTCTTCACATGCCATAGACCCAGAGGCCAAAGTAGATGAATACCTTGTTGCTCTGAACAGTGTATTCAGGAGTACGAAACCCTGTGATGATTTGTATTGGAAGTTTAAGACAACTAAACAGTGGTGGGGGAGCCCCTCTCGGCTTACCTCCATAGACTAGAAAGGGCTTAGCAGAAAGTACATCGGAAAAGTGGGACAGAGTCCAAAGACTTGAACAAAGTGCAACTAGAACAAGTGATGAAGGCTGCCCAATTCTCAGAGTTGCTGTTGTTAAAATTACACTTAAAGGAGAGGTTGGCTGATCCCCCCTCCCACAAGCCCTGCTGCAAGAGGTTAGAGAAGCAGAAGAACAAGACGAGCAAATGGGGACACTCACCTGCTGCCACTGCCAGTGCCCAAGCATCAGACAGTGGGGGCTCCCTTGAGGTTACAGAGCTTCAGAGACTGATTCAAGAAATGAAAGCTGTGGTGTGTCAAGTGGGAGAGCTCAGCCTAACCCCCAAGAAATCCGAGCCCTCAGCGGACCCTCAGTTTCCAGCATCCCTGTGTTGAGTAATGTTGCATCACTGGCCCCAGGCCCTGGGGGGTGTGCTTCAATTGCAATTTCACTGGAGGAAGGCCATACTCAGCTGATGGAGTTAAAGAAAATGGTAGGAGACTCCAAGAACCACCAAACCCTACAATCATTTATAACCTCCGCCCAGGAGGGGAGCACCCATAGAACTCCCCAGCTAGGTCCTCTCAACAACTAGCATGTCAAACTAATGTTTAATGTTACTGGTGTGGTGAGGATAGGCATGTCCAGTGTCAGTGTCAGTCCGAGAGCAATTTTTATAGGGTCACAGATTGATTGATCCCTGAGAAACTGGCCACAAGCACCCCTAAACTGTTAAACTTCAGCGGGCCCCAGTAGAGGAGCACTCTGGGGCCCTGGGAACAGGTCACTTACCCACCACCAGTGCTAAAGCTAATGTCAGTGTCAAAGCCAAAGCATCAAACACTACAGCTCAAATGTCAAGAGATTGTGGTGAGATTGTGGGTCCCACTGCAGATGTGGAAGTCTGGGTGGATGGGAGGACCACCCGGGTGCCGCTGGATAGTGGCTCCCAAGTCACTATAGTGTTCAAGGAATATTATTTTATTTATGTAAAATTTGGTAACCGGGAAAAGCACACTGACCTGAGGCTCATTTCCAGGTGCGACCTGGGGATTATGATAAGTATCTCTCATAAAAAGCTGGATCCTTTGAAAGGCTGGATGCTCAGTGACACTTCATACCCTCATTTGGGGTTGGTTCGTATATGGATCTCCTTCCTGGTGAATATTGCTGGAACTCCTATTGCAGTGGAGACATGTGCTCTGGTGTGCCCACAAACAAGCATGTATGAAGAGGTTTTAATTACCATAGGAACCAATGCCCATATGTTCCACTGCCTGGGTCAGCTGTGCAGAGTTTGAGGCACAACAAGGGAAATCGTCAATGTCATTCCATGGTATTGTTAGACAAGCCTACAATTGCAAAACCACTGTCCCACCTGAGGATGATGCTGTAGGGACTGTGTGGCATCCAGAACCTTCTGAAGTGGTGTTACCCCCCAAAGCTGAGTTTGCTGTCACAGGAGTAGTGTGACTCAAGGGACCCTGCCATAATCAGCTGCTGATGTTGAGCAACCCAGAGGAAGCTGGTTTGCCAGAAGGGCTCGTAGTTTAACCTAGCATACTGCCAGCTAAAGCCCATGCATACATCAGAAGAGTAACCATGCATGTGACAAATGTAACTGACTGACCAGTGACCATCCAAAGAGGGTGGACCCTTACCTGGGTCTATTGTGATGATCTGGCAGTCCAGCCACACGAGAGAGAGATGGGTTCTGGAACAACTAGATTCTTCACTGTTCAAGACTGAAGACCCTTCTTTGCCCATAAAATGGCAGAATAGAATCCAAAAAGAGTTGGTGCAGCAAACAAAAGTTTTTTCCTTGAAGGAATGGGTTGTGGGGCATCCCAAGGGTGTGGAGCACCATATTCGAGTCATGGATGAGAGTTTTTTTTGGGAAAGGTCGAGATGGCTCGCCCCGGCTGACATAGATGATGTCCCCAAACATCTGCAGGAGATGCTGGCCACAGGCATTATTCAAGAATCCAGGAGCCCCTACACATTCCATATTGTAGTTGTTGGAAAGAAGAGAGCAGCTGTCAGGATGTGTGTGGATTATCGAATGGTAAACAAAAGAACTGTACCTGGCCAATACACTATGCCACAAGTGCAAGATGCTGTAGACTGCCTGGACAGAAATCAATGGTTCAATGTGATGAGCCTGAGATCCAGCTGCTATCAGAGTCCCATGGCTGAGCAAGACTAAAAGACTGCCTTCATTTGCCCCTTGGGATTCTATGAGTTTCTCCAAATGCCGAAAGGGATTTCAGGGGTGCCCATCACTTTCCAATGGCTAATGGAGAGAGCCATGGGTGACATGAATTTATTACAGTGCCTAGTGTATTTGGATGATATTATCATGTTTAGAAAGACCCTGGAAGAGCACGAGGCCCAGTTGTATAAAGTGCTTGATCTACTGGAGAAGTACAGTCTCAAGCTGTCTGTTGACAAATGCCAGTTCTTCAGGGCCTCAGTCATATATGTGGGCCACACTGTGTCACAAGATGGCATCAGTACTAATCCACAGTATGTCCAGGCCATCACTACCTTGCCTAAACCCACCCAGCTAAGAGAACTGCAGAGTTTCTCGAGATTTGCTGGTTATTACTGCAGGTTTATTTAGGATTACACCAAGATCACCAAGCCTTTGCGAGACATAACCCAAGGGTATCCTCCTACCAATCAGAAGACCAACTGAGTGTCAAAGTCCACTCCAGTGGGCACCAGAGAGTCTGGAGGCACTGGTGGGAGGAAGAAGAAGGAATGAGACCTTTGGTGCACTGCGCCTTTAAGAGAAAGAGTGGCTCCCTGCCACACAGAGTCAGCCAGCATATGGGGAGGGGGGAGTAGAGAATACAGCTGCTGATGAAGGATGGAGAGCACGGGGGTTGTACCCACTCCACAGTGCCACCGGAAAGTCAGGCACAGTTGTGCCCATTAAACTAGGGGCAGCACTGAAGCAGGGGGCAGACCTTTGAATAATTAAAAATAAAGACCTGGAAGCACCAGGTTTCCCTCTTCTGGGTGCCGCTGTCTTGGTGCTCTATGACCCCCACCAGCCAGTCAATCAGAGGGCTAGAAAAGCACAGGACAATAGCAGCAGAATTGTGGGGAGATGATGCAATCAATCCCTCCCCTAAGATTCTCGTGGGTTTAAAGGGGCCAATCAGAGGCTTGCAAAGGGCAAGAGGACTGAAGGACAGTCCTGCTTGTTCAATGAGAGATGATGTGGAATGGAGAGAGGTGGCTCAGTCGGGTACAGACTCTGTGGAGTGTGGATCTACTGCTGGTGTGTTGTGATGTCAGCTTAGCCAGGCCAGTTCTAAAAAAACCCTCCCCAGTGTTTAGTGGTCCTGTGCATAAACAGACTATTGGACCCTGTGTTCTATGCATTGACACCTGTGTGGTGCCAAGCCTGTGAGACTACTGAAGCCAGATTTGGAGATGGAGATCTACGCCTCCTATGAGCTGCTGTAGAGCCAGGCAGGAAGCTGGCTATCCCTTACCGAGCATTGTGAATCAGGGAACGGAACATCATAGGTGCATACCCAAAGTATCAAGGTACTCTTGAAACTGGGGGTGGTTGAACCACAGAGTCACTACAGGGGGTCTGGGCTCCTTGGGAACCATGAAACCATTACATAGTTGCTACTGTGATTCCTGTGTATGTTACAACAAAAAGAGCCAGAAGGGTTATGCTGTTGCACCTTGTCCAAGTGCGAAGCTCCTGTGTGTTGCTTCAGTCGCTGCCTTGTGTTGGGCCCCTCTACAGATGCTTTTCTGAATCTATGGGTCATGTGAGTGCTGGTATGGCTGGCTGAGTTTTTTCCAATTCCCAGTTGGATTACAATTATTACCTTTTGGATTACAGTTATTGCCTTTGAATGGTTGATATTTTCACTTTTAACGTTCACGTTTTAAAATTTGTGCTAGCACCTATGACCTGTTGGGGGTTAACTTGCAAGCTTGCTAAAATTCTCAACAAGTGCTCGACCGCAAGATCCTGGGCAACTCTGCAATCAGGCCTGTAATGGGACTGTGTTATAATTCCTAGGTACCGAAAGTTTTCATTGTTATTGTACTTGTACTTATAGTTCCATTATTAGTACTGGATAAAAGTTGCCACACCCTGTGTAAAATAATCATCTTATGTGCCCCCTGCTTGGGTGGGTATGTATAGTCACAATTGGATTTGAGGGGAATTGCCTGAGGGTGGTTGTGCATGCAACAACTTGTTATTGTCTAACCCTTGCTCTCTACACAGTTCCTTGGCCTGGGTTCCTAAATAAAGCACAGTTTCATTTGTTGAATATTATCACTGTGTGGGAATTCAGTTTGTATATCCTGACTGAATTATTGTTGGATAAAGGCAATTGTTGTTGGTGGTCCTCAGGGGGTGGTACTGTCCAGTGTAGGGAGGTGGGTAGGTACTGCATCCCAGAGGGCAGTACTGCACACAACATTTGGCCCACTTATTCTCTCTGGGTGGAGGCACAGTGCAGTTTGCTAATTTGGGATGACCCCCCCCCACAGGAGAACAAACAAACCCACCCCCTCGGCAAGGTGTGCCACTTTACAGTCACCAGGCAGGGGAGTGAACCTGGTCAGCGCGCCAGTTGAGGGGGGTCACACAAGCATTGCAGGTATAGGTAATGATGGATGGGGGGAGGACTATCAGGTCTGAGTAGCATATTGACCACCATCTCCAAAGGAGGGAGTAGATAAGGAGTCATGAGAGGTAGCGAAGAGAGTCACACGCACGATGAGATGGACAGGAGTGTCCCAGTAGTAACAAGCTACAAAAATAGAAGCAGATAGAGGCCATACAGGATACATCCTTGGTATAGAAGGTTGATAAGCCCACAAGGGAGGGGGCCATTCAGGATCTGCTCCTAACAAATAGGGACGGCATTGGTGAGATCACAGAAAGGTAACCCCTGAGAACCAGCTATCACCTGACCATGAGGTCTGATGTAAAACTAGAGTCAGAAAGCAAGCACTCACAAAGTAAGATTTCACCTTTAGAAAGGTGAATTTTTGTAGAAAAGAGAAACTGACTAGGGAGAAGCTGACATGGATGGGTGCAGCGGGGAGTGAATTGTAAATGGGGATATTTTTTATAAAAAGGGCTGTTTGATACATAGATACATAGACAGTGTCGGCAGATAAGGGCCTATGGCCCACCTAGTCTGCCCATTTGAGCTTGTAAGTTCAGTTTGTTTTCCTAGAAGTCTATTTCCCCTTACCCCTGACCTCTAGAATTCCTTTATGTCTATCTCATGCATTCTTAAATCCCGTGATTGTTTCAGCCCCCACCACTTCCTCTGGCAGGGTGTTCCACTTGTCCACCACCCGTTCTGTGAAGAAATTCTTTCTCATGTTTCCTCTGAATCGTCCTCCCTCCAACTTCATCCCATGCCCTCTAGTCCTGAAACATCTTTTCGCTTAAAATAGTGTTTTCCTGCACCCTGTTCCTCCCTGTAAGATACTTGTATGTCTCTATCCATATCCCTCTCTCCCTCCTCTCCTCCAGGGAGTACATGTTCAGTTCCTTCAACCTGTCTTCACAGGATTTGTGATGCAACCCATGCACCATCTTTGTTGCCTCCTCTGAACCTTCTCTACCCTGTCTATGTCCTTACGTAGGTATGGTCTCCAGAACTGTATACTGTACTCCAGGTGGGGCCTCACTAGTGTCTTGTATAGCGGAATTATGACCTCCTTTTCCTGCTGGTGATGCCCCTGCCATACATCCCAGCATCCTATTTGCTTTACCTGATGCCTTGTCACACTGTTTCTACCTTGAGGTCATCAGAGATGACAACCCAAGATCCCTTTCCTGCTTGGTGCATGCTATATCCTCACCCCCAACTGATATATTGTGCCAGGTTTTTGTGCCCCATATGCATTATCTTGCACTTCTTTGCATTGAATTTCAACTGCCAAACCCTTGACCATTCTTCAAGTTTCTGCAGGTCCCTTCTCATTCTGTCTACACCCTCTGGTGTGTCTACTCTGTTACAGAGCTTTGTGTCATCAGCGAACAGTGAAATTCTGCCTTCTATATCCTGTGCAATGTCACTGATGAAGATGTTGAATAGGACCGTCCCAGCACTGATCCCTGTGGTACCCCACTGGTCACTCTTCCCTCTGTGGAGTGACAGCCATTTACCACCACCCTCTGTGTCCTGCCACCCAGCCAGTTACCTACCCACCACACTACTGTCCTGCCCACACCCATATTCCCCAGTTTGTGTAATAGTCTTCTATGTGGCACAGTGTCAAAGGCCTTGCTGAAGTCCAGATAGGCCATGTCCACTGCCCTCCCTGATCCACCTCCCTAGTCACCCAGTCAAAATTCAATGAGGTTGGTCTGACATGACCTCCCCTGGTGAAACCATGCTGCCTTGGGTCCTGTAGTCCATTGACAACCAGATGTTCCACCAATCTCTCCTTCAGTAGTGCTTCCATGATCTTTCCCACTACCGAGGTGAGGCTGACTGGTCTGTAGTTCCCTGCTTCCTCTTTGTTCCCACTTTTGTATAAGGGACTACATCTGCTGTCCTCAGTCTTTGGGTACCTCCCTGTTTCCAGTGATTGGCTGAACAGGATAGCCAGAGTTCAGCCACCACCTCTCTTAGTTCTTTAAGGACCCTGGTGCACCCCATCTGGCCCCATTGCTTTGTCAACTCTTATTACTTCCAGTTCCTTCAGGACCCTTTCTCTGTAAAGGGACTTGTGTCCATTTCTGCACCATTCTCACCCCTTGTACTCCCTTCAGACCCATTACTCCCTCTTCCTTAGTAAAGACTGAGCAGAAATACCTGTTCAATATGTCAGCTTTACTATTGTCATCCTCCACGCTGCTCCCATCCTCCCCTTCAGTCTAACTATCCCTCCTTTGTCCTTCTTTTTCAATTATGTACCTGTAAAGGTTTGTCCCCTTTAACCACTGATTTTGCAATGTGTTCTTCTGTCCAGGCTTTGACTTCCCTTACTGACTTCCCTGCCTCCCTTTGTTTCTCCTGGTACTTCTCCTATCCACTTCTGCCTGTGTCTTTTGTAATGCCTGAATGCAGTCTTTTGGCTTTCACTTTCTTTGCTACCTCTTTGGAAAACCATAATGGTCTCCTCTTTCTTTCCTCTTGCTAACCTGCTTAATGCATAATTCTGTTGTTCTTATAATCCCCATTTAAATACGCCCACTGCTCCTCAATCCCTGATTCCTGTCCCATTCCCTTAATGCCTCTTTCAAGCATCTCCCCATTTTCCCAAAGTCTGCCCCCTAAAATCCAGGATACGTGTTTTGTGTGGTTTGGTTCTGCTCTTTCTGTGATTTCAAACCACAATGACTGGTGGTCACTGTTACCCAGGTGCTCCCCACTGTTACCCCATCACACTGTCCCTGTTTGTGAGCACAAGGTCCAGTATTGCCTTCTCGCCGAGTTGGTTCCATGACCAGTTGCTTGAGGAAGGCACCCTGAAGGAGTCCAGGATAAATCTGCTTCTAGTTGATGCTGCTGCTGGGATGCTCTAGTCCACATCTGGTATATTGAAGTCTCCAACCAGTACTACCTCACCCTTGTCAGCCATCCTTTGATGGCTAGCATCAACTCCTATCTGTTTCTTCCTCCTGGGCTGGTGGTCTATAGACCACACCTGTCGGATGGCTGGCCCCATTTTCCTTTCCAGCTTAACCCACAGTATCTCTCCCCATTTTGTTCCTCCTGGATCTGTGTGGCCCTTATGTCATTTTCTCACATACAGTGCCACTCCTCCTCCCTTTCTGCCTGCTCTGTCTCTTCTGAATATGTTGTAGCCAGGTATGGCCATCTCCAGTCATGGTTATCATTACACCAGGTTTCAGTGATGGCCACAATGTCCAGGTCTGACTGTACCATGACAGCCTCCAGATCTTCCATCTTGTTGCTAAGGCTCCTGGCATTTGCACACAATGGCTTTCCATGATTTGACCTCCCTAGACTGCTTCACTGTTCTACTCCAGCCCCTTCCTTGGTTGTCATTTATCCCTGGTTCTCCTTGCTGTCTGCCCTTCTGCTGAATTTTGCCCTTTTCTGCTTATCCACCTTTTGGACACTAATCTCCAACTTTGCACACTGCTTTGCAGAGATAGCCACTCCTCTGGTTCACTGGTTCCATTACTAGCTGTGGGGGGTGAGCAAGTAGGTACCATCCTTGCTGGCCTGCCACCCCCCTTTGCTAGTTTAAATGCTTGTCAATGTAGCATTTAAACTTATCATTGAGTGCTTGGATTCCCCTCCAGGATGGATGCAGGCCGTCAGGCTTGAACAAACCTCCATCCCTCCAGATGGGTCCCCAGTCACCAATGAATCCAAACCCTTCCTCACAGCACCAGTTCTTCAACCATGAGTTAAAGTTCCTGGTGCATGCACTCCTATGCTCTCCCTTGCCTCTCACAGGTAGTACTTCTGAGAAAGTGACAGAAGTAGCTACTTGCTTGAGACCCCTCTCCAGTTTCCTAAACTCTTCCTGAACTTCCTTTGGCTCCCCATTTGCCAAGTCATTAGTACCTAGGTGGATAATGACATCCAGCTCACCCTCCTGTCTTGCCTTCCCAGTGATCCCCAGTATCTTCCTTCCATCCCTCCATGCCGTGGCACCTGGTAGGCACCTCACCTCCCTGTCCTCCCCCTCCTGTGTTCCTAGCTGGATCCCTCTTATGATGGAGTCCCCCACCAGGATTCGCTTCCTCCTCCTCTGGGGTCCACTGCTTTCCCCACTGAGGTCACCTCCTTCCCTAACCTCCACATCCTTTCCTTCCACTTCCCTGGGTACCTCTATTTGGTTGTCCTCATTTGCCAGTGTGGCATATGAGTTCTTGAGAGGAATAGGATCTGGGATGTGCCTCTGCCTGACTGCTCTAACCCTCCCTGAGCCCACTGTCATCCAAGTGCTCCTCGTTCTCGGCATCCTTTGAGGCAGCTGCATTGGACTGGGTGATTTCTGGACAGGGTGATGGTACTCTGACCCAGTTTACTTCGCTCTGAGTCTGGCTACCTCATCCCTCAGTCCCGAGAGATGCATGCAGATGGGCAGCACCTCAGTGTCAGAAGGTCTGCCTGAATATGGCTGCCCACAGCCACTACATTGCACCACTCCCACATTATACTGCAATTCCACTACTTATCTGCTACTGAAGCTCTCTTTGTTCTCTTTTTATTTATTTACAGTATTAAAAATCCTGTAACTGATCCTCAGATATATATTTTTTTAAGGAAAAAGAAACCAATAAATAAATAAATGAGTCAAAACACTTGTCGTGCTGAGGGTGGTCTTCTTCCCCCTTATGCCCCTCCTACTTCACACCTCTTACTATACCCTGTGTTTAGCTCCTGTCAATCAGATTTATCAGGGCATATAATTAAGAGTTCCTTCACCTTCTGGCTTCTTCTGAGAAGATGAACTTCTGTTTGCTGCTTTAACTGTGACTAAGCCCCACCTTCAGTTATCACGTAGCTGAGGTCAGAGGCCAGACAATTAACACCCTTCACCCAGCTACAGGACAGTCAGACAAGCCAAGATAAAATTTGCAGCAATTAAAGACAGCACAGAATTACACCACCACTATTTTTTAAATTTTCAACAGCCAAAAACAATTATAAGTAAAGACAACACAGAAAGAAAGTATAGTGTCACTACAAGCCTACAATCTAAATTTTAAAGAAAAATACCAGTTACCAGTTACTCTGAAGCACTGAATTGAATATGTTTCCTTCCTTCACCTTCTGGCTTCTTCTGAGAAGATGAACTTCTGTTTGCTGCTTTAACTGTGACTAAGCCCCACCTTCAGTTATCACGTAGCTGAGGTCAGAGGCCAGACAATTAACACCCTTCACCCAGCTACAGGACAGTCAGACAAGCCAAGATAAAATTTGCAGCAATTAAAGACAGCACAGAATTACACCACCACTATTTTTTAAATTTTCAACAGCCCAAAAACAATTATAAGTAAAGACAACACAGAAAGAAAGTATAGTGTCACTACAAGCCTACAATCTAAGTTTAAAAGAAAAATACCAGTTACCAGTTACTCTGAAGCACTGAATTGAATATATTTCCTTCCTCACCTTCTGGCTTCTTCAGGCAATGTGTCTGTGTATTAGAGCAAAAACAAAAAATTGGGGGGGGGGGGAGCAGAAAACCAATCTGGTACATAAAGGAGGCACAGGAGGCAGCAAAAAAGAAAAGAAAAGCCTTCAAAAAATACAAGGCCTACCAGGCAAATGAAACAGGTAATTGCACCAGACCAAGATGAGAGACACCAACAAGAGGATTAGGAGAAAAAGTCTGCAGCAGAATGGGGAGAAGTGAAAATCTGAGGGGGGATCATTAGAGCAAGGATGGGGAAGGGTTGGTGGAGGAGAATAAGGGTAAATAGGAAATTCGTTATGAGTATTCTTGCTCAGTATACAAGACAAGAGGCCCCTACCTGAATGCCAAAAGGGCAGAGGAAGGGAGAACAAATTTAGCCTGGCACAAATCATTGAGGAGAGGATGCTGAGGAGGCCTAACACTTTGATGAATGGCAAATCAATGGGTCTAGATGGGTTGCACCCTAGAGTGCTAAGTGAAATGCAGCAGGAGCTGGCTGTTCCACTGGCAGACATATTCAGATTTTATTTAAAATGTAGATAATTCGCAAAGAATTATGACATTTAAAATACACAATGGGCCAGATATTCAAACTGCGCTATTTTGTGGAGCAAGCCCTTGCGCTGCACAAAATAGTTGACTAGATATGTGGGCGATATTCAAAGGAGTTGCGCCGCCGAGCAACTCCTTTGAATATCACCTAACCCTGACCGCAACCGTACATGGCGCCCAGTGGAACTTACACCACCGCAAGTGGTCAGAGTGGTGCAGTCAACTGGCGGTGGCACAAGTACCATTGCCATGCGCAAAATTCCGATATTCAAAGGTGACATGCAAATGGGGCCATAATTCGCTGCAAAGGCGGCGGGGCATTTGCATCTGATTATGGCCCCATTTCCATGCCATTAGCACGTGGTGCGCCGATCCCTGAGGATTTGCGCCTGGCACCTGCCAGGCTGCAGCTGTCGAGGGCAGCGCCCCCTGCAACCCGATCGCGGGCAAAGAGTGCAAAATCCCCCGCCTCCCCACTGGCCCGATCGCGGGGCATAGCTTATCCCCACCAGCCCGATCGCGGCAGTGTCAGTGGCTCAGTAGGTAGCACACTCACCCCTGAGGCCGGGAGATCAGAGGGCTGTGGGTTCAGTTCCCACATCTGGCACTTGGGTTAATATCCTAGTATTGACACTGTAGTGCAGCATGAGAGGGGTGCTGCACTTCTGAGGTGCCGTCTTTCGGATGAGACGTTAAACTGAGGTCCCATCTGCCTGGATTGGTGGTAGTTCAGGTGGATGTTAAAGATCCCATGGCACTTATCGACAAGAGTAGGGGAATTTCCCCAGTGTTCTGGCCAAATTTCCCTCATTCACTAAAAATACCACCAACAGCTTAATCTGGTTCAAGGTCAGTTTGGCTTTCATCTGTATCCCCCTCCTCCGGGTCATGCCTGAAAATAGGCAGGATTTGTCTAGTGCACTTACCCGGTCAACAAAAACTAAATAAATAAATAAAATGTGTCCCCCCCCCCCCGAACACATCCCTGGTGGTCCAGTGGACCCGATAAGCCGCGATTGCAGGCTGGAGTAGTTTTAAACACCCCCGAACACATCCCTGTTGACCTTGTGTCCCCACCACCCCACCCACCCGAAGCCCCACCACCCTCCCCCCACAGCGCGGGCGGCAGCATCCCACCACCTGCTGCCCTGCCGCCCGCAACTGACTGCCAGGGCTGCTCGCCCATTGGTGCAGAGCAAGAGCCCAATGGGCATGCAGCCCATATCGCATAAGACAGTCCAGTTTTGTGAATGAATACATTCAGTCGGTAGCGGCGGGCAGCAGGCGGGGATGCTGCTGCCCGCCAGCCACGGGGGTGGGTGGTGGGGCCGTGGGTGGTGGGGGGACACCAGGTCACCAGGATGTGTTCGGGGTGTGTGTGTGTGTTAAAACTACTCCAGCCCACGATCGGGCTTATCGGTCCACTGGACCACCAGGGATGTGTCTGGGGGTGTGTATAAACTACCCAGCCCATCATCTGGCTTATCGGTCCACTGGACCACCAGTGATGTGTTTGGGGACACATTGCCGCCCGCGATCGGGCTGGTGGGGGGGGATGTAAGCTATGCCCGCGATCGGGCCAGTGGGGGTGGTGGTGGGGATTTCACACTCTTTTGCCCATGATCGGGCTGCAGGGGGGCACAGGGAGTGGGTTGAGGGCCAGCCACAGGTGGCAGCTGCTGTGTTGCGCCCTGCAATGCGGCAGCTCACCTGTGGGTGGCCCTCGACTTAATCCTTTTTTGGCTCAAAGTTGTGCAGGCGTAGGTTGGGGGTTGCGCCTGCACAACTCTGCACAGCCCGGCTGAATATCGGGCTGTGCAGTTTATGCATGGATCCTCCCCCTCCAGTTCAGCATGCATTCATTTGCATTGCGCTGTTGCTCAGCATGTTTTCAGTGGCACAACTGGCTCCTGCTAAATATTGCAGAATGGAGCAATTTCGGACTTGTGCAGGTGCAACCCTATTGCGCATGGCGCAACCCTTTTGAATATCTGGCCCAATATGTATAAAAAGCACAAAATGCCACGAAACGTGACATTTGCAATACATAGGGGATATGTGATGGGCATACTGCGATAATGCTATTTGTCTACACCAATTGGCATTGACCTCATGAGTGACAGAGCCTCAGCTGAGAGCACTGGGGTAAGTGACAATGAATGTAGATAAATAACATTATCTCAGTATGCCCATCACATGTCCGGTTTATACAGTACGTGCCTCAGTTTGCATTCATCATCTGGAATGAGACCTTCAGTATATATTTGAGCTAATAATCTGATCCATAACCCAACAATTCCCGGACTTCATTGTGTGTGTTCTTTTACAGTTCAGTGTCTTAGCTGGCAGCATCTGTTGCGTTGCCTTGGTAATGCTCGTGCAGTCTGCAACCTCAGTCTAAACGACACTGTAAAAGCTAGACAGAAAAAGCAGCATCATACTCAACAGGCATTTGTCAATGCCGAATGTTTGCTTGCTGGCATTGGTGGGGTGTGCCTTTGGGTAGTCAGGCATAACGGCCACGCCATTTCACCACACCCTACCCTGCAGACACTGACAAGTGTCATGGTGTGCCTTGGGGTCTTTGGCCCTTATGCACACCCCATTTCATCAGGAAATAT
The DNA here is from genome assembly GCA_016271365.2 of Neoceratodus forsteri. Classification (NCBI taxonomy): domain Eukaryota; kingdom Metazoa; phylum Chordata; order Ceratodontiformes; family Ceratodontidae; genus Neoceratodus; species Neoceratodus forsteri. Next base: position 17,255,114 of record JADMNL010000039.1, on the reverse strand, counting down.
GGTGAGATGGGTGCAGTATAGGAGAATGGGGTGAACTTTGGGGCCGAAGAGTCCAAGGCACACCTCAATGCCTCTCACTGGCTGCAGGGTGTGGGTGGGGGTGGAATGGTATGAGCATTACAGGTGATAATCCCAAGTCACACCCCTGATGCCTGTCAGTCTCTACAGGGTGGGGCGTTATGGTCAGAAACCCTAACACCTCAGGCGTTCGTTGGTATTTTCACTCCAAATTTTCAACATGGGTTTTTTAGTGACCCCCACCTTATGAACAGTGGCAATATCAGTTCGTTAGCCAAAAGCTGATTTTGCACAGTGACTACGGCATTTGGCACCACAGGTGTTAAAACACATTTTGAACAGGATGTGAAAAATGATAGATGTACTGTTCATGGGGAGGTGTAAACAATGGCAATGTTGAAAATCTGCAGTGAAAATAGTAAAAAAAACTGGTGAAGTCACGAAGCGTGCATAGAAACTGCGCAATGCACACCCTTAATGTAATAGGCTTTATATTTTACAGCAGATTGTCAACACAGGCATTTTGGGACCTCCACTCATGAACAGTGTCACTGTCATTTTCTTAATCTGTACCGAACAGTGATTTCCCACAGCGACCACGCATTTCTGCTCAGAAATTGTGAAAACACATTTCGCCCATGTTGTGAAAAAGTGCAGCTGTACTGTTCATAAGGAAGTGTGGAAAAATGCCAGTAGTGAAAATCTGGACTGAAAATATTACAAATTCATGAACTTACGAGGGTGCATGGAAACAGCGCAATGCTTACACGTAACACAGTCATTTTATGGACTTTTGTCACCAAATTTTCAACATAGCCATTTTAAGACCTCTGCTCATGAACAGTGTCACTGTGATTTTCTTAATCTGTCCCAAACATTGATTTCACACACCGACTATGCCATTGTGCGCTACATGCGCGGAAATACATTTTGGGTGAGATGTGAAAAATGACAGCTGTACTGCTCATAAGGAGGTGTGGTAAAATGGCAATGTTGAAAATCTGGAGTGCAAATATTAAAAATTTGTGAACTTATGAGTGTGCGTAGGAACTGCGCGATGCACGCTTGTAAAACAGTCATTTTTGGGAATGTTTTCCCCAAATTTTCAACATAGGGTTTTGGGGGGGCCTACCTCATGAACTGTGACACTGTCATTTTGTGCATTGGTCCTGAAAGGTGGTTTCATGCAGTGACCATGAAATCACCTTTCAGGACAGAATAACAAAATGACAGTGACAGAATTCATGAGGTGGGGTCCCAAAAACCCCATGTTGAAAATTTGGTGAAACAATTCCAAAAAATGCCTGAGATATGCATCAAAGTTGAAAAAACCTATTATTCCATTATACAGTTTACTAGCATTTCCTCAGTTCGTGGTTGGCTTTGAAGAGTGCAGACGTGTTCCCAGTCCAGACTCCGGAGGTAAGTATGGGATGAGGGGGGTGGGGATGCAGGGTGTGCAGAGGGTGGGCGTGGGTGGGGAAAAGACAGCAAGGGACCGTTCTTTCTTTCTTTCTAGGTTTTTTTTCCTTTCAGGAAGACAATGCTGGATGTTTGCCACGCTGGGGTGGGCTCCCAGCGTGGCAGCTGGAAGATTTTTTTTTTGGGTACCAGCAGAGCAGATGGGGATTGGGCACCCCCGTCAGCCATAGAGAGGTTTGCCACGCTGGGGTGGGCTCCCAGCGTGGCACCTAGAAGTGTGTTGGGGGCAGCAGATGGACGTTTGCCATGCTGGGGTGGACTCCCAGCGTGGTACCTGGAAGGCTGTTTGGGGGCAGTGCAGCCGATGGGGATTGGACACCCCTGTTGGCCTTTACAGATTGTTGCCATGCTGGGGTGGGCTCCCAGTGTGGCACCTAAAACTCTGTTGAGTGGGAGTGCAGCACAGCCCGAGAGGGATTGGGCACCTGGCCGGCCATACTGTGTTTGGGGGCGTGTGAGCACGCTGGGGTGGGCTCCCAGCGTGCTACTTGTTGGGGGGAGAGGTGTCTATGACAGCTCTTTCACTGCAGTGCTGATGTGTAGGCACTTCGCATACTGCCGACGGCGGCAGTATGCAAATTGCCTACACGCCGTGGTTCTACCTTTCAACTGTACGCCGCTGCAATTGCAAATGCTGTCATAGACAGCTCTTACATTCATTGACGCGGTGGGGCCATGCCTGCAAAAGGCAGCAGGGCATTGGAAGTAGGGAGGCACACCTACAAATTCTTGTATGGTGGCACTTTGTTTCTTGCACATGGTCCAGATGTTTTTAAATGCATAGCTACATTTTACTTTTGCTTGTTACATGTCTTATCTCGTTAAACAAAAAAATCCCTTTCACTGGCAGAAATCTTTTCTCTCACTACCCCCCCCCATGCCACACTTTCCCTAAGTTTGGTTCTCCAGTCATACCTTTAGTGAATAAAGTGGCACATCTGGTACCCTAATTGTATTAAAGCATAGTTCTGTGAATGTCTTTTCTATCGGTTTACAATGAATTTGTCGTAAGTGAGGGTTAAGCACATTTGAGATGGTGCAGGACACAGGCCTGTGTAATATTTGTGCAGCACACTCAAACTGAATGATCAAGTCTCTCCATTTCTTTATCAACCTCATCATCATCAGCGTTGGAGATTACAATTATTTGCAGAAAAAAAGGAATCACTGAGATGATCTTTCAGTGAGCTGTTTCTGAGCTCCCACCAGAGCCACCTTTTCTTAAAGCACACAGCACAGTTATTAGCAGATCAAAGTTACTACTTAACGCGCGGATGGTGGCATCTTGTATTTAAAAAATAAATCACCTTTTCTCACTCAGTCTGAACACACATACTAGATGACCGTCAGTTAATGATGATGGAGTCATTGCGGAAGCAGAACAGCACAGTGTTGGGCACCATCTCGTATGCACTTTTATTCAATGAGTGGCTCAGGTGGAAGCTGAGCACTGGCTCTCACACAAAGCATTGCTGTGGTCACAATTAGTTTTTGCTCAAGAACATGACCATTAATCTTTACACATTACTGTTTTTTTTTAAATAAACTGGTCGTGTATTAGGAAACCACTGACAAGTTCCTGCTGCTGCCTTAACTCTCATATACCCTAACTATGCCATCTCCTCACAGCTTGATATGTTAGCATTGTTCAATAACACAGTGTAACACTTTTCACATATTTCTATTACTGTTTATTTCTTTCTGAGTATCTACAGGTCAAACGCAGAGTGAGCCATTCGAAAGCTGAAGTGAGGGGCTGCAAGCAAAGGGGATGGTCTCCATGTAACTATGTGCGTGGCAAATTATTTCATGAAAGAGCAGCGTCACAGACGTTACTGAAGCAAGTTAATTACTGCAGGATTTTAATATTTAGACTTCTTTTTTTGCCATTTACTGATCCAACATGAGTATTTAACACTGCAGTCTTTGAGAGGGAGAGCAAGCAACGTAGCTGGCAATGGGCAAATCTGAACTGCATAAACTGTTCCCAAGGATTTACTGCTAGTTATGCATAATTCATGTACCTGTGGCAAGTCAATGTTTAGAATATTTTAATATGTAAACTCAAAATGAATTTGCAGTTGTTTGAGCATGGAAGTGAGTTTCTATGGGAAACAACACCTCCATATAGCCTTCAAAACATTTTTGAGTAAGGTGATCACTGAAAAAAGAAAGTTATTTATAAGATGTTGTAAACATTTACCCCAGACATACTTTATTTCATTATTTCAGGATATCTACATGTCAAACGCAGAATGAGCCATTCGAAAGATTAAGTTGGGGGGGCCTGCAAGCAAAGGTGGTGATCGCCATGCAACTATTTACTCCAGTCATCCATTATTTTACAGGTACGGATGTTAAATAGGGAATACTGGAAACATCTAGGGTCACTTAAAGAGGTACAATGTTTTTATGCAGAGTAGCCTTCATGTGTTCTTGTCATGTAGGTGTTTTTTTTTTTGTGAGTGACTACACTTCAGGTGCAGCAGCTGGATGAAAGTAGAGCCAATGGATTCTTACTAATCTATTCCTTCCAAATAGGAATAAAGGTCACCACACCTATTGTGATACACCTAACCTCTAGATAAACATTTATCTGGAGGGCAAGTAGTGTGATAAATTGTTCTAAATTAACCCCCAAATATTGTGTACATTAAAACATCACAATGATAATATCAAGGACAAACAATTGCACAAATATAGATATGCATATAATAAAAATATTTCTACTTTAGAAGGCAGTACATCACCTTTTTAGCAAATTGTGCAATAGCAAATATGATCTTATTTTCAACTGATTACATCAAAGGGATACATTTTTCTTAATCTGACAAGAAATATATGTTATATACAGCATGAGAGGTACAATGCGTTTGGATCTTTCTTGGACAAAAATTGGGCAATGTAATACCAAATATTGTATTGATATTAATTTCTCATTTTGGCATGTACATGAAGGCACAACATTTTTAACCTCATTAGTGCTAATATTTGGCAAATAATGATTCAAAACACGAAGTCTAAAATTACATTGTGCATTTCTGTGGGCCTTGTGTTCACAATATACCAAGTCTAAAATTACATTGTGTATTTCTATGGGCCTTACCTTCACAATACACCAAAAATTGTTTAATAAAATACACCAAGGGCCAGATATTCAAAGGGGTTGTGCCTGGCACAACTGAGTTTTGCCAGCGCTTCCCCAGTAATGTTCCCCAGGTGATATTCAAAAGGGGGACTTGCGCAGCTCAAGTCCCGATGCCCCGGGGTGCATTGGTAATGTATGCAGCGCATCTGAAGGGGGCATACCCATGCATATGTGGTGCATCCCGATATTAAGCCTGGGATGTGTGGCGCATATGCTGGCACAACCCCTAGATGCGCCGCATACTGGGGCACAGAGTTGAGCTGGAAAAAAATGGCTCAAATGCTGGCCACCTACAGATGGGTGACTGTATTGCAGGGTGCAACTCAGCAACTGTCATCCATGGGTGGCCACCCGTCCACCCAGAACACTGTCCATAAGCACCCAAATGGTCCCTGATGGTCTAGTGGAACCCCCACTCCCTCCCATAGGCCGATCGTCCAAATGACAGATGTCACAAGGCCTGGTGATCTAGGGGTACTCCCCCACCCCTCCCAATGCTCTGATTGCTGTAAAGTAAATTATTTTCCCTTCCCTTGTAGTCTAGTGGTCCCCCACCCCACTGATGCACTGATTGCTGGTGCTCCATATTGACATATATCCCTGGTGGTCCAGTGGCATCCCCCACTCCCCCACCCTCACAAGACCCCCTGCCCACCCAGCTCCCCCCATCATCGGCGGGCAGCTACTACCCACCACTGACAAGCAGCAGAAAAATCCCAGCCTCTCCCTACAAAACAGGGTACTAAATGAGAAAAAGACCAAGGTAGAACGGTCAGTGGGGGATGCTGCAACAGAAGGTAAGGCCATCAGAAAATGGAGAGCAATGAGTACCAATGCCCGTAGTCTAGGTAACAAGCTTCCTGAATTAGTGGCCTTGATAGAGGAGGAACATCTGGATATCGTGGCAGTCACAGAAACATGGTACACACAAAACCATGACTGGGACGTAAACATACCAGGATACACTATCTACAGGAGGGACAGGGAGGGTAAAAGAGGAGGAGGAGTAGTTTTCTTTACATAAGGGAAGGAATAAAAGCAACAGAACAAAAGGGTAAACAGGGAGGAGAAGAAGCACTGTGGGTAAATTTGGAGACAGGCAATGGCACCACAATCCGCACAGGGTTAGATACAGACCCCTTCTCAGGGGAGGAAGTGGACAAGGAAATGATAGAAAGTATACTTAGAATGGCAGAAAAGGAGATATGCTGATGGGTGATCTGAATATGCCAGATGTTAACTGGAGCGCAGTTGCAGCTGCCACTCAAGAGTGCAGTTATTCTAGATGCCCTACAGGGGCATGCCTTAGACAACTAGTACTGGAGCCCACTAGAGAGGGAGCAATATTAGACTTGATACTCAAATGGAGATGGAGAGAGGATCACAGATGTAGAAGTGGGTAGCCATCTGGGAACTAGCGACCATTGAACAGTATGGTTCACAATAAACACAGCAATAGAGTCAAGCCATACAAAGACAAAAGTACTGGACTTTAGGAGGGCTGACTTTGCCAAAATGGGTGAGTGCCTAAGGAATGCACTAGCAAATGGGCAGGAAGGAGGGGTGGAAGAACAATGGGGAATAATAAAACTGCCATCACAGAGGTAATGACGAGCCTTTGTGTGAAGCAAATAAACAAACAAGACGATGTAAGAAACCACTATGGTTCTCAAAGGAAGTGGCAGTGAAGTTCAAGAGAAAAGAAAGCATTCAGGAAGTACAAGGAATCGCAGCAGAAGCAGGACAGAGAACTGTATCAGTTAAAGCAAAAGGAGGCTGGGAAGGCAGTCAGAACAGCAAAGGCCCAAACTGAGGAAAAGATAGCCAACTCAGTTAAGAAGGGGAATAAAACCTTTATAGGTACATCAGGAGCAAAGGAAGACCAAGGAGGATAGTGAGGCTTAATAAAGGGAGGAGGGTGGGCAGAGAGAGAATGAAAAGGCAGAGATACTAAACAAATATTTTGCTCAGTATTTACAAAGGAAGAGGGGGAGGTACATAAAACAAACAGTAGTAACACTCTGGATACAGAAGTTGATACCAGCCCATTTACAGAAGAAAGGGTTCTGAAAGAACTCTTAAAACTGAAGGTGGACAAAGCAATGGGGCCTGATGGGATTCATCCCAGAATTCTAAAAGAACTAAGGGTAGAACTAGTGACACCACTGACTACCCTCTTTAACAAATCATGGGAGGATGGGGTGGTACCCGAGGACTGGAGGATGGCAGATGTGATTCCCCTTCACAAAAGTGGGAGCAAGGCAGAAGCAGGAAACTATAGACCTGTTAGTTTAACCTCAGTGATAGGGAAAATGATGGAATCACTTCTAAAGGAAAGAATTGTCACGTATCTAGAGGCCAGAAGGGCACAGGACCCTAGGCAGCATGGATTCACAGTGGGAAGGTCATGCCAGACGAATCTGATTGATTTCTTTGACTGGGTGACCAAAGTAGTAGATCAGGGAGGGGCTGTGGACATGGCCTACCTAGACTTTAGCAAGGCATTTGACACAGTCCCACACAAAAGATTAATATATAAGTTAGCCAGCCTGGGAGTGGGTCCCAAGATGACAGCCTGGGTAAAGAATTGGCTGGAGAATAGGACACAGAGAGTAATAGTAAATGGAGTCCACTCAGAAGAAAGGAGGGTTACTAGCGGGGTACTGCAGGGTTCAGTATTACATCAGTCCTCCTCAATGTCTTTATGTTACATTGCAGAAGGACTGGAAGGAAAGTATGTCTCTTTGCAGATGACACTAAGATCTGCAACAGAGTTGATGCACAGGGTGGGGTGGAAAGGATGAGAAGGACTTGGCAAGGTTAGAGGAATGGTCAAATGTATGGCAGCTTAGATTCAATGCTAAGAAGTGTAAGGTAATGCACCTGGGAAACAAAAACCCAGGGGAAGAGTACACAATGGGGGGTGAGATACTAACAACAACAAAATGGAAAGGGACCTGGGGGTAGTCATATCAGATGACCTAAAGGTGGGCAAGCAATGTGAGAAGGCAGCAAGGAGGGCTGGGGGGATACTGGGATGCATAGGGAGAGGCATCACCAGTAGAAAACAGGAAGTTATTATCCCTCTGTACAGACAGCTGGTGAGACCCCATCTGGAGTACTGTGTGCAGTTCTGGAGACCCAATCTCCGCAAAGACATAGACAGGATGGAAGCTGTCCAGAGGAGGGCACTAAAATGGTGCAGGGTCTGCACCGAGGACATATGAAGAGAGACTTAAGGAGCTTAATATGTATAGCCTCGAGGAAAGGAGGAGAGGGGGACATGATATAAACTTTCAAGTACCTCAAAGGAATCAACAAAGTCCAAGAGGTAGCATCTTTCAAAAAGAGGTGTGCAAGAACAAGAGGGCATAATTTGAAGATAGAGGGGGCGGCTCAGAGGTAATTTAAGGAAGTATTTTTTCACAGAGAGGGTTGTGGATGCATGGAATGGCCTTCCGGAGGAGGTTGTGGAGTCAAAATCAGTGGTGGAATTCAAGCATGCATGGGATAGTCATAAGGCAATTCTGGGGGGTTGGGGTAGGAAGAAGTAGGCTGCTGGTTAACTAGGATCTGCAGCTTATCCAGTAGGTAGGGAAATGGGCAGACTGGGTGGGCCAAGCGGTCCTTATCTGCCATCAAATTCTATGTTTCTATGTTTCTAAATACTACCTGGCTGCCCGCCGAATGACAGCTTACAGTATGAGCTGTAAGCCCATTGGTCCACATTGTGGACCAATGGGCTTGCAGGGCATACTGTACGAGACAGTCACAAATATGTGAATAAAGTCCATTCATATTTGTGACTGTCTCATACAGTATGCTCCCCGTAAGTTCATTGGTCCACAATGGATCAATGGCTTACAGCCTCATACTGTAAGCTGTTATTCGCATGCAGCCGGGCAGTATGCGGGTGGGTAGCAGCTGTCCACCGATGATGGAGGGGGGAGCTGGGTGGGCAGGGGGTCTTGTGAGGGTGGGGGGAGTGGGGGATGCCACTGGACCACCAGAGATATATGTCAATATGGAGCACTGGTGATCAGTGCATCGGATGGGGGGACCACTAGACTACCGGGGAAGGGTAAATAATTTACTTTTTGTTGATCAGTGCATTGGGTGGGGTGGGGTGGACCACTAGACTACTGGGGATGGGACAATAATTTACTTTACGGTAATCAGAGCATCAGGAGGGGTGATGGGTACCACTAGATCACCAGGGCTAGTGACATCTGTCATTTTCGATGAACGGGCTATGGGAGAGAGGGGGGTTCCACTAGACTACCAGGGATTGTTTTATTTTACTATTACCCATGATCATGGTTATGGGAGGGAGGGGCGTACCACTAGACTACCAGGGAGTGTGTACATCTATTTCTACCGAGATCGCAGCTACGTGGCTGGGGTTTCCCCAGGACCCCCTCAGGCTGCACCACATGCTATGCAGGGTTCCAAGAGCATTTTGCCGGGCTGTCCTGCTCAGCTTATGCAAATGGAGCCATAATGACATGCAAATGGCCCAATTTGTACTTTATATATATTATGGCCCCATTTGTTTGTCCAAGTCTGAATATCTCAGAAATGTGCCCACCGCAACAACAGTTGCGCTAGAGCATTCCCAGTCCTCCCATAGAAACATAGAAACATAGACTTTGACGGCAGATAAGGACCACTTGGTCCAACCAGTGTGCCCATTTCCCTACCTATTGGATAAGCTGCAGATTCTAGTTAACCAACAGCCTACTTCCTGCAACCCCCCACTATAACTGCCTTATGTCTGTCCCATGCATGTTTGAATTCCCCCACTGTTTTAGACCCCACAACTTCTCCAGGAAGGCGGTTCCATGCGTCCACCACTCTCTCCGTGAAAAAGAATTTCCTCACATTACCCCTGAGCCGTCCCCCCTCTAACTTTAAATTGTGCCCCCTTGTTCTTACACATCTCTTTTTCTGAAAGATGCTACCCTCCTGGACTTTGTTGATTCCCTTGAGATACTTAAAAGTTTCTGTCATGTCTCCCTTGTCCCTCCTTTCATCAAGGGTATATATATTAAACTCTCTCAGTCTCTCATCATATGGTTTCTGATGTAGACCCTGCACCATTTTAGTTGCCCTCCTCTGGACTGCTTCCATCCTGTCTATGTCTTTGCGTAGTTGAGGTCTCCAAAACTGCACGCAGTACTCCAGATGGGGTCTCACCAACTGTCTGTACAGAGGGATAACCAGTTCCCTTTTTCTACTTGTGATGCCCCTTCCTATGCATCCCAGTATCCCCCTGGCTCTCCTTACTGACTTCTCACATTGCTTACCCACCTTTAGGTCATCTGATATGACTACACCCAGATCCTTTCCATTATTGTTGTCTTACATTACCCCTGCTATTGTGTACTGTTCTCCTGGATTTTATTTCCCAGGTGCATTACTTTGCACTTCTTTGCATTGAATCTAAGTTGCCATATGTCTGACCATTCCTCCAATCTTGCCAAATCCCTTCTCATCCTTTCTTCCCCCCCTTGTGTATCAATTCTGTTACAGATCTTTGTGTCATCCACAAAGAGGCATGCCTTTCCTTCCAGACCCTCTGCAATGTCACCTATAAAGATGTTAAAGAGGACTGGACCCAGTACTGAGCCCTGAGGTACTCCACTAGTAACCCCCCTTTCTTCAGAATGTGTTCCATTCACTATTACCGTCTGTGTCCTCTTGTGCAGCCAGTTTGCTACCCAGGCTACCATCCTGGGACCCACTCCCAGGCTGGCTAACTTGATAATTAATCTTTTGTGCAGGACTGTGTCAAATGCCTTGCTAAAGTCTACGTAGGCCATATCCACAGCACCTCCCTGGTCTATTACTTTGGTCTATACTGGCATGATGGTCTGCATCTGTCCAGGAAGGGAAACACGCTCCTAGATGACAGGTTTAAAGGCTTCCTTGGCAGTCTGGGGAATAGTCTGGTGCATTGTATATGCACCATGCACATTCTGTGCTATATTCAAAGGTGATACACCATGGCACATCACCTTTGAATATCCCCCTGTCTGGCCCCGGTGCATCTTGGTTGTGCTGCACCTCCACTTGAGCCATTGCCTGGTGCAGTCTGAATATTGGGCCCCAAGTATTTTTTTCAGAAACAGAAGAAGACATAATCATACTATACATGTTTGTGCTATCTATATTATGAATTTTCTTTGTATCTTACTACACATAACGATCAGTAACTCTTTGGATGGCCTCAGTAAAATAAACAAGAGGTTGGTTACTTGCTCCTTCCTTATAGTGATGACATGCAGTTTTATAAACCAGTTATTGAAAATACGTTTATTATTAGACAAGTTATTCAACATATCATGCCAACAACACTATGGCAATGTATCAGCATCCATAACCTGGGTCCTTCTCCATTGACGAACACTGCTAATAGTAATCTTAGCTTCAAGAGAAACCAAGCCAGATTCTAATTTTAGAAATGACGTCGATGTGTCTCTAGGTAAAGCTAGCACACTTGTTATAAAAAAAATTGCATTGCATCAAGATGATATCATTTCCTACTGATACACCCATGAAGACTTTAACTAATAGTCTTCACATCAAAGGCAGTTTTTAATGCTTTAAATTAATCATTAGCATATTAGTATGCAACTCTACGGTTTGAGTTGTTTTGTGTGCACTATTTTTAACAAAGACTATGTGAGGTGTACATGTCAGATTCCTGTCAGACAGCGTGCCTAAATATCTACATGCACTTATTTCATCAAATGATTTGCCATTTATGATCCAATTAGTAAATTATTTATAGTGTATAGTGAGAGTTTGTTCTGCATGGATTTCCATGCCAGCTGAAACCTTGTTGTACCACAGATCAAAGGTCATGGAATATGGTTGTACCCTCCTGTGCTACAACAAGGTTCCAGCTGATCAGAAATCCTCAAGGCAGCTAGTGTTTTTTGCAGTGCTGCGGTGTGCACAGCAATCTGTTCATGTTAACAGAAACTGTCACATGTTCACTGATGCCGTGGAACACTAAGAAAAAACACTTTTGTTTTTAAAAAACAAAAGCCTAAAAAAAACTATACACTCTAAAAATACTGGTTGGGCAACCACATGCCCAATAATCTTGAACTGCCACTTAGGGCTTCTAATTACATCGGACCTCTCCAGCTTCACTGTCAAAGTCTGATTTAATCAAAACCCCTCTGTGGAAGCACAGGTTGATTGTGCATGGTTGCCCAACCAGTATTCTCTATATTTGTAATACTGAAAGTAACAAGTTTCGCTTTTGATATGTTCAAGTCAAGATCAACCATCTCCAGTTGATTCAAGACTGCAGTAAGACTCCTCTAAGTCCCAAAGGGGTTTGAGAAAGAATAATAGCGTCATCCACATAAAGTGAAATTTTTATGCATGTATGTACCTTTAACAGGTGGAGAGAAAGTATCCACATTTGTAAAACAATCCAGTAAACATCCTATATACAAATTGAATAATAATGGAAGAAGCAGAGACCCTTGATGAACACCATAACACGATAATCTGTAAGGACACCATCTACAGTGTCTTACTTTTACAGCTGCATTTGTACTAAGATTTTTTTTAAGACCAATAGAAGGTGTTCATCAATATTCAATTTCTCTAATCTATCCCATAGAATGTCCCTACTCACACACTCAAAAGACATGTTCAGCTGTTCACTGGAAACAGGAGTGGTGACAATAGATTGAAGGGCAACTGATGTGGTACCCCTGCACAAAAAAGTGGGTACAGGTATGAATCAGGGAACAACAGACCAGTCAGTTTGACATCTATAGTAGACAGATTACTTGAGGCCATTATTATGGAGAGGATGATGGATATTTTGGATGCCAGCGGATTCCAAGACAAAAATTAGTATGGATTCACCATGAAGAGTTCATGCCAGACTAATCTGATTGACTGCTTTGAGTCATGAAGGTAGCAGACAAAGGGCAGGCAGTGGACATACTTTATCTGGACTTTAGAAATACAGGGTGTAAAGGGAAAAGCAGAGGTTCTATGAGTAACCCTGGAGACAAGAATGGGGGCTGCTATTTGAACAGGGGTGATCTACAACCACAAGAATCAATACCGGCACCAGATGAATGAAGTGAAAAAAGGCTTTATTCCAGTAATCCAAACGTCATACAGCACGGGTAAAAGACAGTCCTCTTGACTGGTTTCAGAATCACAACATCATCAGGACAGACTGTCTCTCCTGATGATGCTGTGATCTGCGAAACTGGTCAAGAGGACTGCATTTTACCTGTGCTGTATGGCAGTTGGATCACTGGAATAAAACCTTTTCTCACTTCGTTCATCTGGTGCCGGTATTGATTCTTTTTTTAATTTCTTTCCCTCCGGTCATGGCACCATGGGGTATCTCTCAGGCAGCCTAGTCCTTTATCCTGCCCAGCCTGAAACCCCCCAATCTGGACCTCCTCTCTCCTCCCCCTACCCACAGCCAGCACCCCCAGTTTGACCCGCTTGGGGTGGGTCACCCTCTCCTCTTGGGCATGCTTACAAGTCAGACTCTGGCTACAGTGTAGGGCTGGGGGATGGAGGACCTGGAAGGTGAGTCAGGGTTGGTCCAGCGGGGGGCATGGGGGACAGGTGCCGTTGCCTGCCCATGGTGCCATTGGTTTCTCTGTTCTGTGTGCTATCCCCTCCCACTCCCTCCCTGCATGGTGCATGTGGATGCTGTGGTGCACGGCAACCCTGCCAGCATTATCCACGCTGGATATGTGCTTGTCTTGGCTACTGCAGTGCCTCCGGCCTCCACCGGGGGTCACCAGCACACCGGGACAACCCACCCTGTTCTACTCAGGGAGAAGCGCATCACAAGAGCACTCATCCTTAACCCTCCCCTGCTGACCCCGGTGGCCCGAGCTTATTCCCGAACCCGGGTCGCCGGCATAGTGCGGGGTGTGGCGTCCAGCACCTCAACCCTCAGCGCCACCTGGCTGGCACCAGTATTGATTCTTATGGAATGTGGTTTGTTTACCAGGCACATTTGGAGTGGCTGGAGCAGGGATTGCTGCACCATTGTGATCTACAGACCTCCCGCACAGGGAAAGGAAGTGGATAAGAATATCAGGGAAGAAATACAAAGGATGGCTAACAAGGGGGAGGTATTGCTTGTAGGGGACTTCAGTCCACCAGATGTGAATTTGAGCCTCCCAACTGCAGTAACAGTTAGAAGCAGGGAAATCCTTAAATCCATGCAGGGGGTATTCCTCAGGCAACTAGTAAAGGAGCCCACTTGTGGTGGTGGTGGTGGGGGGCATACTGGACCTGGTACTGTCAAACAGGTAGAGTGTCACTGACGTCACAGTGGGGAGCCATCTGGGGACAAGTGATTATTGTTTGGTGTGGTTAACTAAAAGAACTGGACCAAAATCAAGACCCACTAAGATGGGTGTTCTGGTCTCCAGAAGGGCCGACTTCAAGGAAATTAGAGAGTGCGTCTGAGAAAGCCCTAGCAGGGACAGGGAAAATGGGTGAGGTAGAAGAACAATGGGTGAATAAAGTAAAGCCACTGGGAAGGCAACACATCTCTGTGTAAGGCAAGTTAAAAAGAAAAAGGGAAGTAAGAGATTGCTATGGTTCTCCAAGGATGTGGCAGAGAAAGTAAAGGTGAAGAAGCTAGCGTTCAAAAGGTACAAGTCAACACAGAAACATGAGGATAGGGAGGACTATCAGGAGAAACTAAGTGAAGCAGGGGAAGCAGTTCGAAGAGCAAAGGCACTAAGAGAGGACAACATTTCCAAGACAGTCAAAAAGAGGGATAAAATATTCTTTAGTTATATCAATGAAAAGAGGAAAAACAAGGCAGGGATTTTAACACTTATAGGGGAAGGAAGGGACTGTGCAGAACAAGACAAGAAGAAAGATGATATATTGAACAAATACTTTTGCTTAGTATTTATGAAGGAAGAGTCAGGGTTTTGGCCACAGATAGGGGAAAAGGGCAATGAAGGAAGGCAAGGTAAGGCAAATTTTATTTCTATGATGCCCATTCCTGGAGGCTCTGGGCACCTAACAATAAAAACAATACAAGTAATGCAAAACACAAAATAATTAAAATTAAATATAAAATACTAAAATTTGAAATCACTGTAAATCATAAGTGTATATAGCTACTCAGACCAGTCAGGCAGGGAGAATTATTCCAGGTAAACCAGGTGAAAGAGGTGGGCTTTTAGCCTCTGTTTGAACCTCTACATTGAAGGGACCTCCCGGACTGCGGGTGGTAGTGAGTTCCATAGGGTCGGCCCAGTGACACTAAAGGCAAGGTTGCCTGATGTCTTAAGCCAAACCCTGGAAACATTCAGGAGGCCCCTAGATGAGGAGAGGAGGGAGCAGACAGAGGTTGCGGGTGTCAGGAGCTCAGACAGGTAGCCAAGGCCCAGTCCATATAGGGCCTTAAAGGTAAGCAAGCCCACCTTGAAAAGGATGCTCCACCTGATAGACAGCCAGTGCAGAGCACAAAGGACTGGGGTCACATGACTGGACCTGGATGGGCCCATCAGTATCCGAGCTATTGTGTTTTGTCCCAGCTGCAGCCTGCAGAGGGTTCCTCCCATGACACTGAAATAAAGAGAGGAACAGTAGTCAAGCCTACAGGTAACAAAGGCAAGTACAAGTGTCGGGCGGATTGAGGGACTTAATCTTGGTGATATTCCTCAAGTGATAAAAAACAATTTTGACAACAGAAGACACCTGATCTTTGAGTGTCAATCTGCTGTCCAGGGTCATACCAAGACTGCGCACCCTTGGGGAGACCACCAACAAAGTAGACCACAGGAAAAGTCCTGTGGTGGCTCCAGGTGCCCTCCTATCATGCCCATGACCCAGCTTGATCACCAGCTCCTCCATCTTATCCGGGTACAGTTGCAACCAACTGGAGGACGTCCAGTCATTGATTTTTGCCAGACTGATGTTAAGCATTTTTACAGCATCGGATGTTCCAGGAGCAAATGACCGGTACAGCTGGGTGTCATCTGTATAGCAGTGAAACTCCACACTGAACTGCCAAATGATCTCACCCGGGGCAGCATATACACTGCAGACAGCGTCAGCGACAAGATCAAGCCCTGGTGCACACCGTATAACAGGGGCATTGGGGAAGAGGGGAAATTCCCCATCACAACATGCTGCACATTGCCAGAGAAATAGGACTCAAACCATTTGATGACAATACTGGTGAGTCCACAGTAATCACAGAGCTGATCACGAAGCACGAAGTGGTCCACAGTGTCAAAAGCTGAAGAGAGATCGAGGAGAACAAGAACTGACTTATCTCCTCTATCTCTATCCCTTAGCAGACCATTATGCACCCTAACTAATGCTGTTTCCATGGTTTGTCTGACCCTAAAATCTCACTGGAATGGCTTATAAATATCAAAAGACACAAGGTGATCCTCAAGCTGTTGTGCCACAAGTTTGTCAACATTTTTGGTCAAAAATGGCAGGTTGGAGATAGGATGGTAATTCGCCAGGATGTCCGGGTTGACAGATTGTTTCTTCAGGAGGGGTCTCACCAGGGCCTTTTTCAAGGCCACCAGGAAAACACCCTCTGTCATTGAGCACCAGGCAATCCTGGCAACCACCAGGCCAACAGTCCCAGCACATCTCATTAAGAAACACATCATGGCTGGGTCCAGCTCACAATAAGTGTGCTTCAGCTCTGAGATCACCTCAATGGCCTCCACCACCTCCACTGGTTTAAACTCCTCCCAGATTGGTGGAATGACTCTGCTCCTCCCAGTCCGATCACTGCGAGACAATGATTGCCTCACTGATGGAATCCCCACCCGAATAGATGACACTGTGTCATAGAAAAACAGAGCAAACTCTTCACATAAAGTGGTTGAAAAAGTCTTGCTCAGCCATAGACAGGCAGGGTGAAGTAGCCTGTCCACAGTCTGAAAAAGCTGAGAAGGTCTGTTTTTCTCTGCCATAGTTTCCCTGGACAGGAATTCTGCATTCTTATAGGAAATTGTCTCCTGGTACTCACCATAGTAAGCCCGCAGAACCAGTTTGTCATCCACTGACCGGGTTTTCTGCTAGTAATGCTCCAGCTTCAGACCCTTGATCTTCATTGCCTTGAGATCCCCATCAAACCAGGGGAATCTCAAGTGGGAGGATCTAGGTTTTATACAAACTGGAGTGATAACGTCCAGTGCTTTGGATACCACCCTATTATAGGTGCCCACTGCCTCACTTGTGCCAGCCGCACATGTAATGTCCACCCTAGATAAGTCTGCTGACACCAACAGTCCATCTAGGGACAAACCCCTTAAAGGGTGGTAGCTGACCATCTCCACAGGGGAGGGACTTTTGGGGGGGCGGCCCAAGCATGAACTTCACCATGCAGTGATCAGACCAGGAGACCTGATCAATCTTGAGGCTACCCACACCAGATCCAGCTGAAACACCAGGTTGAGCATGTGACCATGTTGGTGGGTCACAGAAGTAATTACTTGTGCTAGGCCCAGTGATGACATCAACTGTAGAAGATCCTAAAGGCAGTGGACGTTTGCCCTTTTACAGAGGAAGCAGTCCTCACAGAGCTAGCGCAACTTAATGTGGACACGGCAATGGGGCCAGGCAGAGTTCACCCCAGGATACTGAGGGAACTTAGAGAGGAGCTGACTGCACCTCTGACAACCCTGTTCATCCTATCACTGGATATGGGGGAAGTCCCAGGACACTGGAACAGGGCGAATGTGGTCCCACTTTACAAATGTGGGAAAAGGGAAGAGGCAGAAAACTACAGACTGGTAAGCCTGACTTCTCTGATAGGCAAAGTTATGGAAACACTGCTAAAAGAAAGCATTGGGGAATACCTTGGGACCAGGGATCTACAGGATCCAAAGCAGCATGGGTTCATGGGAGGGAGATCTTGCCAGCCAAACTTGATTGAGCTCTTTGACTGGGTGATGAGGGGAGTGGATCAGGGAGGAGCGGTGGATGTGGCCTACCTGGATTTCAGTAAAACCTTTGACACTGTTCCACACAGCAGGTAAGTAAGCTGGGCAGCCTGGGAGTGGGACCAAAAGTAGGAAATTGGGTATGTAGTTGGTTAAGTAACAAGAGTTAGAGAGTGGTGGTAAATGGGGTTCACTTAGAAGAAGGCAAGGTAGCCTGTGGGGTGCCATAGGGGTCAGTACTGGGACCGGTTCTGTTCAATATCTTTATTAGTGATATAGCAGAGGGGCTGGAGGGAAGGTATGCCTGTTTGCAGCACAGATGACACAAAAATCTGCAACAGAGTGGACACATGGGGAGTGGTGGTGGAAAAAATGAGGGAAGATCTGAAAATACTAGAAGACTGGTCAAAAGCTTGGCAGCTAGGCTTCAACAACAAAAAGTGAAAATTATGCACACAGGGCACAAAACCCCTAGGGCAACATACCAAATAGGGGAGATGATGGCAACCACAAATCAGGAAAGGGACTTAAGGGTCATCATATCTGATGACCTGAAGGTAGAAAGGCAGTGTGACAGGGCAGTGGGGAAAGCTAGTAGAATGCTGGGGTGCACAGGGAGGGGTGTCAGCAGCAGAAAGAGGGAGATACTGTTACCCCTGTATAGATCAAAGATGAGGCCCCACCTGGAGTACTGTATCCAGTTCTGGAGACTCCATTTCCAGAAAGACATAGACCGGGTGGAAGTGATTCAGAGAGGGCAACCAAAATGGTGCATGGTCTGCATCAGACGCCATATAAGAAAAGACGCAGGGAATTAAATATGTATTCTCTAGGGGAAAAGGAGTGAAAGAGGAGACATGACAGAAATGTTCAAATATGTCAAGGGTAAAAACAGGGTACAGGATGGTAGTATTTTTCATAGAAAGAGTTGTTCAAGGACAAGAAGACATGATATGAGGCTGGAGGGGGGAGGCTCAGAGGGGATGTGAGGAAGTACTTCTTCACAGAAAGGGTGGTGGACATCTTGAATAGACTCCCAGCAGAGGTGGTGGGGACTAATATGGTGACAGGATTCAAGCATGCACGGGATAGGCACAAGGGGACCTTAGTACCAGGGCTATGGCTGTGAAGACTGGGATTGAGTAGAGTCTGCAGTGGCACATTCGATAGGGAATTTTAAGGCAGACAGGGTAGGACAAGAGATCATTTTCTGCCGACAACTTCTGTGTTTCTATGTTTCTATGTAAAGCCTTCAACTCAGTTCCACACAGGAGAATGGTTAAAAATTGGAGGATCTAAGGGTGGGGTGGGGGTGGGGGACAAGATTACAGGATGGGCCAGGAACTAGCTGGTTGGGAGAACACAGAGCAGTCTTAACAGGGAAATTCTTGGAAGTAAGGGAAGTCACAAGTGGGGTTCCCCAAGGATCAGTCTTAGGCCCAGTACTTTTCAACATCTTTATTTTGTTACATCAGGAAAGGGATCCAAGGGAAAATGTGTCTATTTACAGATTACACAAAAATTGACAGTAGAATGGACAGTGATGAGAGAGTCAGGACATTGAGAGAAGATCTGAAGAGACTGGAGAAATAGTCAAGGGTCTGGTAAGTAAAATTCAATGAAAAAAAGTGCAAGGTTATGCACGTAAGAGTCAGGAAGCTGAAGACAGACTACAGAATGGGAGTAGTAGTGTTAGAAAAATGACAGATGAGAGGGATATGTGGGTTTTAATGTTAGGCAACTTAAAGCAGTCAGCAATGTACACTAGAGCAGTGGGGGTGGCAAATAGGATGCTGGGGTGCATATGTAGCGGGATCAGTAGCAGAAGGAAGATGATCCTACCCCTGTAAAAATTCCTGGTGTGGCTGCATTTGGACTATTATATACAGTTCTGGAGTCCACACTTGAAAAAGGACAGGGATAGAAACATAGAAACATAGACGCTGATGGCAGAAAAAGACTGATCGTCTATCCAGTCTGTCCATAGTTCCCTATCTAACCCCAGGACCTATTGACCATACAGAGCTCTAGCCCTTCCAATCCACCTCCTATTCCCTTTCCTTCCATTCCCTTTCTTGTCACTGTCACCCTGAGTAAGCACCATACCCTTCACTCTGCCCCAGCTGTGCTTACCATGGTTCTACTACTAGATCCCGACACCCAAAATCCTGAGGATCAAAATGCCAGCACCAAAATTCTGATGGCCACAATCCCGATAGTAAGAAAATGTCAATAGCACAATTTCTGATACTGTTCTGTGAAGGGGCTCTGCCCCCTGCACCCCCTGTAAAATATATATAAACACCTCAAGGTTGCCATACCATGGGGATGGCATTTGGGATTTTGGTGTCAGCATTTCGATCCTTGGGAATTTGGGTGTCGAGATCTTGTACAGATACCGCTTAAAATAATTAATGGTTTTTGCACCCACCAACTCAGCTGGCAGACTGTTCCATGGTTCCACCACCCTTTCTGTAAAATAATACTTTCTCATATCCCTCTTGAACCTCTCTCCTGTCAGTTTCTATGTATGCTCTTGAACTTTTACTGATGCTAAATAATTCTTTGGAGTTCACTTTATTTCTTCCTTTCAGGAACTTGAAGGTCTCTGTCATAGCTATCAGATTGGCAAAAGCTCAGAGGACAGAATAGCACTCAAAATCAAGGAGGGGGACAAAACCTTTTTCAGATACTGAATATCAGCGAAAAAAGGAAGAACAAAGGAGGGATAGTCAGAATAGTAACAAGCAAGGGTGAGATAGTGGAAAAAGATGAGGACAAAGCTGAAGCACTCAATGCATTCTCTTGTTCAGTCTTCACAAATGAGCTAAATGGCAGTGGACCAACACTAAATGTAGCAGAGCACCCTACAGAGGGTGCAGACACAAGTCCCTTCACAAGGGAAAGGGTGCTGAAAGAACTGAAGAAACTGAAGACAGACAAAGTTGTGGGACCAGATGGAATTCACCCAAAAATATTGAGAGAGCTTCGTGAGGAATTAGCCACACCGTCAGCAGAATTATATAATGAATCTCTAGAAAGTGGTGGGGTGCCACAAAATTGGAAGAGGGCAACAGTGGTGTCCTTGCACAAGAGTGGCAGCAGAGAGGAGGCAGGTAACTACCGCCTGGTCAGCTTGACCTCAGTAGTGGGTAAAATCATGGAGACACTCCTTAGAGTGGATCGTAAACTTCCTAAAGAGGGCAGGAAAACTTAACCCCAAACAACATGGGTCCACTGCAGGCAGATCATGCCAGACTAACCTGACTGAGTTCTTTGATTGGGTGATCCAGACAGTGGACCAGAGTGGGCAGTGGATGTGGTATACCTGGACTTCAGCAAAGCCTTTGACACTGTCCCACACAGGAGACTAATCAAAAAACTTGAACACACAGGCATCGGTCATAAGATAGTAAGCTGGATTGCACACTGGCTGCAAGACAGAACTCAGAAGGTCACTGTAAATGGCACGATACCCAAAGAGGGTTATGTGACCAGCAGAGTGCCTCAGGGGTCGGTACTGGGTCCAATCCTCTTCAACATATTCATCAGCGACATTGCCAATGGTCTAGAGGGTAAAGTCTGTCTGTTTGCAGATGATACAAAACTCTGTAATAGGGTGGATACCCTAGAAGGATCCTCTAGTATGATAGAAAATCTTAAAAGACTTGAACAGTGGTCCAAAGACTGGCAACTTAGATTCAATGCTAAAAAATGCAAAGTGATGCATCTGGGTAAACAGAACCCAGGAATACAGTATATCCTAGATGGGCATACACTAAAGGTGACCAATACTGAAAGGGACTTAGGCATAATCATATCAGATGACTTTAAAGGGTTCTTTGTGATAATTGTGAGGGCCGAACAGCGACTTGCATTATTGCGATGTCAGTGTGGCGAAAACAATTTCGCCACCCTGACATCTTCGGAGCACGGAAGAATGGCACTGGGATTTAAATGCTTTGCTTTCCTGGGGGGCGCTACTGCATTTTTGCACCTGGACCAAAAATTGTTTTTGCTTTTGTACACCCCAACACATCCCCATGCAGGGGCTCCCCCGCACCCCATACTTAAAGATTCTTAACTCCAGGGGGGTCCATGTCGGGAGGGTGTGCAAAAGGAAAAAAAAAAAACAAGTTTTGGTCCGGGCGCAACAAAAACGCAGTAGTGCCCGGACCCAGACCTGAACCCAGAACCCCATGCACCACAAGCAGAGGCCAACCCCCGTTGCCATGGCACAGCTTGGTGGCTGACCACAGCACCACCCCCTACATCCCTTCTGTCCCCTCCCAGGCCACACTCGCTCCCTCCCACGCACGTGTACATACAGCGACATTCTGCCACTATGGTCGCCAATCCCACCACATCTGGTCGCCCTCCCTCCCCCCTCACCATTTGGGCTTTCACTCACATTGCGTCACCGTTTTGGATGACGCCATGATTCAGACGCCCACCTCACGTGCTACCCTTTAAAGTAGGGAAACAATGCAAAAAAGCAACATGAAAGGCAAGCAGTATCCTTGGATGCATAGGCAGGGGAATTAGGAGCAGGAAACAAGAAGCCATCATTCCACTGTATAGATCCTTGGTGAGGCCACACCTAGAATACTGTGTCTAGTTCTGAAGGCCTCACCTAAAGAATGACAAGGAGCACTTGGAGACTATTCAGAGAAGGGCCACTAAGATGGTGCAGGACTTCCATCACAAGTGATATAAATCTAGACTCAGCGACTTGAACTTGTACTTGTAACTTGCAACAGGAGTTTGTGGATTTGAGGAGTGGCCTTAGACAAGTAACACACACGGTAACTTTCTCGGAAGTGCTACCTGTCTATGGCATGGATGAGGCTAGGGCACTCCTCACCATGGGATTCAATGGCTGGTTGAAAAGCTGGTGCAGAGCTCAGGGATTTGGCTTCATTGGGGACTGGGGCTCCACCTGGAGGGATGCAGACCTATACAGGCGCAATGGTCTGCATCTATCCTGGAGGGAAACCAGGATCTTAGGTGATAGGTTTAAATGCTTCAATGGCAAGCATTTAAACTAGTCAAGGGGGGAGGCACTAAAGAGGAGAAGGGAAATCCTAGCCCCCCCCCAAAAAAATCAGGGTAATTAGTGAGGTAAACACCAAGATAGAGCAGTTGATAGGGAGAAGGGCAGGGGTAAATGGAGAAAAAGACAAAGGCAGTAGGGACAGGGATGGAGCAAAAAGAAATAAAGCCATAAAAAAATGGAAGGTAATGAGTACAAATGCCTGTAGTCTAGGTAAAAAGCTCCCTGAAATGGTGGCTGTGATGGAAGAAGGATGCCTGGATATTGTGGCAGTCACAGAAACATGGTACATGGAGAACCATGACTGGGCTGTCAACATATCAGGGTACACAATTTACAGGAGGGACAGGGAGGGAAGAGGAGGAGGAGGAGGAGGAGTAGCTCTCTATGTAAGGGAAGGGATCAAAGCAACAGAGCTAAAGTGTAAACAGGGAGGAGAGGAGGCACTGTGGGTCACCCTGGAGACTGAAAATGGCTCCACAATCCGCACAGGGGTTGTATACAGACCCCCGTCTCAGGGGGAGGAAAAGGACAAGGAAATGATAGAAGGCATCCTTGGGATGGCAGAGAAAGGGAGATATTGCTGATGGGGATCTGAATATGCCAGATGTTGACTGAGCACCTTTGCTGCAGCCACATCCAAGAGCAGGGCCATTCTCGATGCCCTACAGGGGGCATGCCTCAGACAGCTAGTTTTGGAACCCACTCGAGAGAGCAATCTTAGACCTGGTACTCTCAAATGGGGACGGAGAGAGGATCTCTGATCTTGAAGTGGGTAGCCATCTGGGAACAAGCGACCACCAAACAGTGTGGTTCATGATAAACTTAGCTGTAGAGTCAAGCCACACAAAAGTGAAGGTACTGGACTTCAGGAGGGCTGATTTTGTCAAAATGGGAGAGTGCCTCAGAAAAGCACTAGCAAACAGGCAAGAAGGTGGGGTGGAGCAACAATGGGGAAACATCAGAACCGCCATCACAGAGGCAACAAGCCTTTGTGTGAAGCAAATAAACAAATCAAAATGAAAGAAAAAAACACTATGGTTCTCGAAAGAAGTGGCGGGGAAGGTAAGGGAGGAACAGATAACATTCAGAAAGTATAAGGAAACACAGAAGAGCAGGACAGAGAACTGTACCAGTTTAAACTTGAAGGAAGCAGGTAAGGCAGTCAGAAAGCAAAGGCCCAAACCGAGGAAAAGATAGCCAACTTGGTTAAGAAGGGGGATAAAACCTTTTATAGGTACATTAGGGAGCAAAGAAAGATTAAGGCAGGGATACTGAGGCTGAACAAAGAGGAAGGTGGTCGGGCAGAGAGCGACAGTGAAAAAGCAGGGATACTGAACAAATGCTTCTGCTCAGTATTCACAAAGGAATAGCAGGGGGAAATACCTAATCTGGTCAATAGAAGCACTCTGGATGGGGGGTTGATATTAGTCCATTCAGAGAAGAAAGGGTTCTGAAAGAAGTCTTAAAACTGAAGGTGGATAAAGCAATGGGGCCTGATGGGATTAACCCCAGAATTCTAAAAGAACTAAGGGAAGATCTAGTAATACCACTGACTACCCTTTTTAATAAATCATGGGAGGATGGTGTGGTACCTGAGGACTGGAGGAGGGTGGATGTGATTCCCCTTCACAAAAGTGGGAGCAAGACAGAGGCAGAAAACTATAGACCTGTCAGTTTGACCTTAGTGGTAGGGAAAACGATGGAATCACTTCTGAAGGAAAGAATTGTTGAGTACCTAGAGGCCAGTGGGGTACAGAACCCAAGACAGCATGGATTCACAGCAGGAAGGTCATGTCAGACAAATCTAATTGATTTCTTTGACTGGGTGACCAAAGCAGTAGACCAGGGAGTGGCTGTGGACATGGTCTGCCTAGACTTTAGCAAGGCATTTGACACAGTCCCACACAAAAGATTAATAAACAAATTAGTCAGCCTGGGAGTGGTCCCAGGGTGGTGGCCTGGGTAAAACACTGGTTGGACAACAGGACACAGCGGGTAATAGTAAATGGAGTCCACAGTGAAGAAAGGAGGGTTACTAGTGGGATACTGCAGGGTTCAATACTGGGGCCGGTCCTTTTTAATGTCTTTATAAGTGACATTGCAGAGGGACTGGAGAGGAAATTATGTCTCCTTGTAGATGACACAAAGATCTGCAACAGGGTTGATACACAAGGTGGGGTGGAAAGGATGAAAAGGAACTTGGCAAGGTTGGAGGAATGGTCAAATGTATGGCAGCTTAGATTCAATGCAAAGAAGTGCAAAGTAATGCACCTGGGAAACAAAAACCCAGGGAAAGAGTACACAATGGGGGGGTGAGATACTGACAACGACAAAAATGGAAAGGGACCTGGGGGTAGTCATATCAGATGACCTGAAGGTGGGACAGCAATATGAGAAGGCAGTAAGGAGGGCTGGGGGGATACTGGGATGCATAGGGAAAGGCATCACCAGTAGAAAACAGGAAGTTGTTGGCCCTCTGTACAGACAGTTGATAAGACCACATCTGGAGTACTGTGTACAGTTCTGGAGACCCCATCTCCGCAAGGACATAGACAGGGTGGAGGCTGTCCCAAGGAAGGCAACCAAAATGATGCAGGGTCTGCATCAGAAGACATATGAAGAAAGACTAAAGGAACTAAAGATGTATAGCCTCGAGGAAAGGAGGGAGAGGGGGGATGTGATAGAAACTTTCAAATACCTCAAGGGAATCAACAAAGTCCAAGAGGGTAACATCTTTCAGAAAAAGAGATGTGCAAAAACAAGGGCGCACAATCTGAAGATAGAGGGGGGACGGCTCAGAGGTAATGTGGGGAAGTATTTCTTCACAGAGAGGGTTGTGGATACATGGAACAGCCTTCCTGAGGAGGTAGTAGAGTCAAAAACAGTGGAAGAATTCAAGAATGCGTGGGACAGACATAAGGCAATTCTAGTGGGAGATAGGAGGAAGTAGGCTGTTGGTTAACTAGGATCTGCAGCTTATCCGTTAGGTAGGAAAATGGGCAGACTAGGTGGGCCAAGCGGTCCTTATCTGCCATAAAATTCTATGTTTCTATGTTTCTCCCTGGAACAGAGAAGGGACAGGGGGATATGATAAAAACATTCACATTCATCAAAGGTATAAACACAGTTCAGGCAGACAACCTCTTCCAGGCCAACAAAGAGGCACGTACTAGAGGGCACAGCTTACGCCTGAGAGGAGGAAGGCTAAGAAATAATGTCAGGAAGTACTTTTTCATGGAAAGGGTGATAGACACATGGAACAGCCTTCCTCCAGAGGTAGTTGCAGCAAAGATGGCGAATGAATTTAAACATGCATGGGACCGACACTATGGTGAAAGCAAAACAAGCAACCTATAGGGGCAGGGTAGGATTCATGGGCAGACTAGATGGATCACAAGGTCCCCATCTGCCGTCATCTTCTTATGTTCTTATATTCTTATCTCCCTCTCCTTTCTTGTTTCCAGCGAGTCCATGTTCAGGCTTTGAACCAATCATTGTAATACCTGCCCTGTCATCTCTGTATCATCTTTGTCACCCTTTATTGCATAGACTACCACCTATTCTTAGCTTTCCTGTGGTGAAGACTCCAGAACTGGATATAGTACTACAGTCATGGCCTCACCAAAGATCTATATAAAGGTAGTATTACCTCTTTTCTTCTGCTGTTAATATCCCTCCCAATACATCCCAGCATCCTATTTGCCTTACTATAGGCCTTGTTGTACTGGCTTGATTGTTTGAGGGAGTCACTAATGATAACTCCTAAGTCCTGTTCCTCAGTCGTAGTGCTATGTCTTACCCACCCATCCAGTACTCTATTGTGTGGTGTTCTTTCTCCCTAGGTGCATCACCTTGCACTTTTCTGCATTGAATTTTAGCTCCCAAACCTCAAACCACCTCTCTAATCTTTGCAAGGTCACATTGCATTTCCCTGACTCCATCATAGCTATCCACACTTCCACAGAACTTAGTGTTATCTGTGAAGAGACACAACCTGCCCTGGATATCTTCTCCAGTGTCACTGATGAATATGTTGAAGAGGACCATGTCCTGGACAGACTTCTGTGGTCCCCCCCTCAGGACCTCTCTATTCTGATCTGAACCTGTTAGGCACAACCCTCTGTTGCTTCCCCTTTAGCCAGTTACCTACCTGTATTACTATGTCCTTTGCAACACACAGGTCCTCCATCTTCTTCAACAGTCACCTGTGAAGCACCAAGTTGAAGACCTTGCTGAGGTTGAAGTACAGTAAATCCACAGAGTGGCCCTTATCCAACGCACTCTTCACCCAGTCAAAGAAAACCAGCATGTTAGTCTGACAAGATCTCTTTGCAATGTACCCATGCTGTTAACTACCCTGGAGACCATTGCTCTCCAGGTAGATCACAAAGTCATCTTTGACCAGTGACTCGATCAGCTTCCCTACTACAGAATTAAGACTCACATGTCTATCCTCCCTTATGAAGTATAACTGTGTCCATCACCCTCCAGTCCTTCACTCCACCCTCATCTGTCATGAGCTATTGAACAGTCCAAGCAGGGATCAGCCAGTTCTGCTGTCAGTTCCTTGAGCACCCTCAGATACATTCTATCCAATTCCTGAGCCTTATCCAGCTTTAGGGCTCCTAGCTCTTTCTGGACCCTTTCACATGTATATACTGACTACCTCATCTTAGGACCTCTTTGTGGCTCCTCTGATGCCATTCTCTGGCAAGGGCCCACTGTTTTCCATTTTCTGTTGCTGTCTGGATAGGGTTCAGGTGGTGTAGTGGAGGGCTACAAAAATGATTCAGGGACTGCCAGAGAAGTCCTACATGGAGATGTTCGAGGACCTTGACATGTATACACAGGAGACCAGGAAGGAAGAGGGGCATGTTTGAACATTTCCAACTTTCTTAATGGAATATGCAAGGTAGACACTGTGGGTCTGTTCACAATGAGCAGAAACACAGGCTCAAGTGGGGAACTCAAAGAAGCTGGTGGGAGGGAAATTCAGGAAGCGTATAAGAAAGTATTTCTTAACAGAGAGGGTGTGGATAAGTGGAAGAGGCTGCTGGAGAAATTGGTCTGTAACAAATCAGTGGAGGGATTCAAGTAAGGGTGGGACAGACATATGGGGCCAGTGGGGATAGCAGGGGAGGATAACATGGAGGAAGTGGAGATAGTGATCACTAGGGCTTTTACATCAACGGTAGAGCTGAGCCGACAAGATGGGCCAGTTGACCTTTTTCTGCTGACAATTTATATGTTTCTAGGTTTGTTTAGGTATGGTGTCCTTTTGATTTTTTGTAAATAATTGTGAGCAGTTCAAATCTTAATCTTACTGTGTGGAAAAGGCAAAAGGCAGCAATACATGTGAGAGCTAGTTGCAAAAATGTATTTTAATTCATCCACAAGGTTTACCAGCGCTTCAAGGGGACAATCCCTCTTCATCAAGGGGGTGGAGCCACCAACCCACTACCTCATTTAAATAACACAGTGCATTATGATGTAATACAATTTCAAAAAATGGTGACCAATAAGCAAGGTGAGTGAGTTAAAATCAGCATAGAAAGTTGCTACGTACAAAAGTTTCAAAGCACAAATTGTACTGCCCTAAGTTACTGTAGTACAAATTATCACTTTACAATAAATATTTCTTACTAAATTGTATAGCTCATCAATCAGCTTATTTTTGAAATACTAGAAGTCATATCAAAGGACAAATAATGCATTTCATATCCATAAAACGGCACCTAGTATTACAGATTTAAATATTAAACAAAAGTGAGTGGATCTGCTGTAAAAGCAATCATGCTAGTATACTAAGCATTATAGAAACAGTACATTGCTGTAACAGTAGGGCCGTCAAAGGAAGTTGGGGGGGGGATGTGGAAATGGATATGAAAAGGTGCTATGAGAAGAAGAGTGACATAGATACATTGGCAAATTGAGGCTAGAGGTAATACCTTAATGTTGTACAAAGCTATTACATTGGCAAATTGAGGTTAGAGGTAATAGCTTAATGTTGTACAAAGTTATATTTAACAAATATTACAGTACAAGTAGGAAGAAAAAGCATTTCATAGATAAACGCGAATATCTAACTCTCTTTTCAAACCTTTTGGGAACAGTGTGTCCAAAGTAAAAATCCATTTGGATTCTTCCTGTAGCAAGATTTGTTTCCTATTGCTCTTTCTGACCAAAGGTTTCACATGTTTAATAATGGTAAATCTGAGACTACTTGGGTCACTTTGATGCCAGTACATGAAATGCAAGGCAAGAGCAGACTCTACATTGATGTTATGTATGTCCCTAATGTGTTCCAAAAAACATTTCTTTGCTATTCTGATTGTTCTGCCCACGTATAATAATTTGCATTATTATTTAACTAACTATATAATTTAGTAACGTGAATGGTGTAGTTAGTCAAGCAGTTTGCAAATTCTCTGATGTCTACCTTTAAATCTTTTTTTAGGGTGGACAAACTGTTTCACTTTTGCAACATGTTTACATGCAGTACAATGACCACATTGTTAACAACCAATGGGCTTTGGAGGTAGCTAAGTGGTGGGACCTGGTTTATTTGGTACTATGGCTATGGTAATCCCCAGTGTTTGCCCTTTGCTAAAGGTAATATGAGGGGAAGTAGAGAAAAGAGTTGGTACTTTGCATATTTCCAATAAATTCCAGTTATTTACCAAAATAGACTTAACTTGTGGGGAGATACAGTTATATTCTAAAACAAATGTCATTTTGTTATTGTCTTCAGCAGGTTTCATTTTGGGTGTCGGCAAAAGTTTTCTATTTTGAGAATTTGCTCATTCTAGAACATCTTCTTAGACCTCTGTAATGCACCCCCTATCTCTAAAATGGGAGTACATTTCCTCTGCTCTTAATTCAAAATGTCATCCGATGAGCAGTTCCTCCTTAATCAGAGAAATTGCCCATATGGTATCGATTTGACTGATGCCAGGGGATGTGCACTCTTTATATGCAGTATAGAATTACATACCGTTTCTTTTCTGAAGTTGTCACTACTGATTTTCCATTTGGTAAAGCAGAAAGTGTGAGGTCTGAAAAATTAATCAAAGTTGCACTAATCTTGTATGTAAATTTTAAATTCATGTAATTTTCATTCAAACTTTCCGAAAATTTTTTTAGCTTCATTTTCCTGACCCTCCCAAATATTTAGCAGGTTGTCTGTGTAATGACTCCAAAATGTTATATGTTTCAGGAAACTGATGTTACTTGTAAAAATGTGTCTCTGCTCCCACCAACCTAAATATAAGTTTGCGTAGCTTGGTGCTAGCATTGCCCCATTGCCGTCCCTCTTTTTTGCACATAAAACTTGCCATTGAATGTAAAGAAATTATGGCATAAGATAAATGCTGTTATATCACTTAAAACTTTAGGTGGTGGAGCATCTTGAGTATAGTGTTTTAGATAGAAAACATACCAAATCATCTATACCAAGGGGATGTGGAATGCAGGTATAGTGTGAGTTAACATCAGTGCTAATCCAGAGGTATGTTGGTTTCCACCTTAGTGAGTTGACCTTTTCCAAAATAAGTAATGAATCTCTAGTAAAAGATGGTAAGTCATTAACTAATGGTTGCAGAAAATTGTCACCGAATCTGGATAGATTCTCTGACAAAGAACCTATACTTAAAATGATGGGTCTGCCCGAAGGGGACTGTAAGTTCTTACATATTTTGGGGAGGCAATAGAATGTAGGGATTATTGGAAACTCTACCTTCATATATTTACTAATTTTCTGACACAAATCCCCTCAGGTAGGCCTCATCAGTGATATTAAAAAGTGTGGCCTGGAATTCCAGTGTTGGATCATTATGTAATATTGCACAGGTGTCTGTGTTGGACAATAGTCATAATGCTTCTGTTTCATAATCTGACCTATCCAAAAACAACTATGTTCACCCATTTGTCTGCTCCTTTAAAGACAACTGAATCAACATTTTTTAGTTTTCTAAGGCCTGTTGCTCAGAATCCGTAAGATTGTAAACAACAACATACCATCTCTTAGAAAATATAGCATTGACTTGTTTCATAACCATCTGTTGATAAATTATGATAGCTGGATTATAAGCTTTCAGACAAAACAATGATTTAAGTTTGAACTGTGATTTTCTATCCAAACAAATCAAATTGCTTATTGATTCATTTTCAAATTCAGTCATATCAATTCTATCAGTCACATATGCACATCCCTGTGAGTTAAAGTCAATGAGCCCTATGCACTAATGTGCAGAGTGGCTATGCGTTGCATATCTGTGGCATGTAGCCACTCCGCACCTATTGTACCCCCATGCCAAATTAATCAATCAGGGCATGCAGCCCCATGGCACCCGATCCCCTGGTTGCATAGACCTAGCAATGTGCCAGTGGTGGGGGCATGTTGGGGGCGTGCCTACACTCTGCACCATTCACAAAGGTATGGAATGCTGGACATGGGGGGGTGCACCTTATGCTGGGTAACACCCAGCCATAAGGGATATGTGCCCCCCAGGATGTCACTGCCGGTAGTGACACTGACAAGGGGGCACTTCAGACCCCCCACATGTCACCCCAGCCCATGGATCATCAAGGAGGGCAGGGGAAGGCTGACTGGGCACCCACCTGCCTTGAGCTGGCGGCACACATCACACCCTCTAATGTTTTCTTTGTCCCATGGGTGCAAGGGATGCATTTGTGGACTGGGTCTGGGCATCCCATTGGATGCATGCCAGTCCGTGGAAATATCCTTCATGCATCTGCACACCAGGGTGGTGGGGCCATGGACAGGTAGGCAGTAGTGAATGCCGGCTGGTGCGAACCTGTCTGCAGGTGCTGAAATCCGTGGGTGGGTAAAGAGCTTCCGGAGCGTATTACCCACCCATTTGTGAATAGGGCCCAATGAGATCCAACAGTTCTGGAAGCTCAGTGCTGGAAGCTGAGATTGTATCCTCAGCTAATGATTCAGACAAATGTTCCAGAGTATGAATTATGTCTCCAAATTGTTCTCTATTAATAGTAGATTCAGTATCACTAGATTGTAACCTCCCCATGGCTGTCGAAGCAAAAAAATACCTTAAAATAATTTTTCTAAAGATTTTAAAGAGTTCTACATGTAGGCTAAATTTATTTACTTTTGATGATGGTACAAATGAGAAGCTTTTACTAAGAACAGACAGTTCATTTGGTGTGAAAATATGATCACTAAGATTTATGATTTTTTTTTAGATTCCTGGAACGAGTTGATCTCTTGGTTTGATCTTCTTGTGTGGGATTTACCCCCCCCAACTCGCTTCTCCTTATTTTTCTCTGTTTTTTTGAATTGTTTGATTGGAAAAAGCAACCATCTTATTTGTGCCTGCTCCCGATGTACTTGATTCTTCTTGTGGTAATTCTGTCAGCTGTTGTTTATATGTTCTGGATCAATCTTTAATAAGACTTTGGTATCTTTTATTATTTTTAGAGTAGCTTCTGTCTCTATTCCTTGAGCCGCTGCAGCTTAAGTTTCTACCGCTAATGTTTGGCTTTGATGGTCTGTCTCATACAAAAACTTGGTCAGATGTATTGTCTTGTAGATCTTGTTCATGTTTAGTTAATTTACACTTTGTAATCTCTTTCTCATGTAAGTCCAGACTTTTGTTTAAATCTTGTTCTTTCAGTTTAAACAGTTGGTGGATTTTGAAAAGTTCCAGTTCTGTTTGAGTAAGTTCAATTTCTTTTTTTTCAATGTAGCATAGTTCAATTTATCTTCCTTAATTTGAATTTGGCTTAGTTGTTCTGAGCAAGCTCCCAAAGCAGTTTCCCATTTCCATTTATGTTTAAAACGTTCAATGCCAGCCAAAGGTTTAATATCTAGTGTGAGGCCTCGTGGAATTGTTTTATTTGTGGGGTATCCCCCCCTCCAAACTGTCAATGTTATAATAAGTAGATAGTTCATTCTTTAGTAACTTTTCCAATTTTGCAAAGTTAGACTTGATTTCGATAATTTGTTCAGGCTGTTCACTTACTTTGTAAGGCAATAACAGTTGAGGTCCTTTTGTCTGAAATCTCTGTATCCACTCCTGCAGGGGATCAAAACAGGACACTACTGGTTCATTGGATTCTTCTTCATTTGAGCTGATATACTCTTCAGCTTTCCTTAGTTCACCCATTCCTAACGGCCAGGTGCTCGGAATGAAACGTTAATTGATAACAGCTAAACAGAACAAATTGATCCCGAAGTGAATATCATGAGGAACAGCGAGCAGCTCCGGAATAATTTACCAGTTCAAGTTGTGAAGTTGTGGGCAAACAAACCAGCAGTTATGTCCAGAAAAAAAACTTTTGTGCATGTCTGTATAAGTACTGTTTACTAACCCTGTACAGAAATACGTTTGCTCAATTTCAGATGCATACCCCAAAGTCAATCAAGGCTTTAAGTCACGCTGCAGCTGCATACTCAGGACACCAATCCAAACCATAGAAAAACACAAGAGCACTATGTGCTGGATGGTCTATCTCATGGATCAGCCACCAAAAAAGGCAAATAGCATGTGGAAAAATGCAAAAAGGCAGCGATACACGTGAAAGCTAATTGCAAAAATTTATTTTAATTTATCCATGAGGTTCCCCGGCGCTTCAAGGGGACAGTCTTTCTTCATCAGGGGGGTGGAGTCACCAACCTCATTTAAATAACACTGTGCATTGTGACGTAATACAATTTAAAAAAAATGGTGACCAATAAACAAGGAAAGTGAGTTAAATCAGCCTAGAAAATTGCCACGTACAAAAGTTTCAAAGCATAAATTGTACCTGTCTTAAATTAGTATAAATGATCATTTTGCAATAATTATTTCTTACTAAATTGTATAGCTCATCAATCAGCTTATTTTTGAAATACTAGAAGTCATAGCAAAGGTTTTACTGTGTACCTATTACGAACCTGTAGGTGCCTCTAAATAACAACATAGTTAAATACAGAAACAGAGGCAATACTGACAGATAGAGAACATTGGTGAATCCAGTCTGTCGGGTCCATACCTCCACCCAGGAGCCAGTCTAAGCTACAGTTCCAGCAAATACCACGACCAGATAGTTCCATATATTTTGCAATATTTCTAAAGATATTCTCTTTACTGGCCCTATAGTGGTACTGCAGGCAGGCAGGGATTTTCTCTAGGGATGCTTCTGAATTCTCAGAAAATATCTGACCAATTGCTGAAACTTTATAGTAAAACTATCAGATTTCCATTTTTCAAAAAGATCTGGTCTGCCTCTTACTATAACTAACAGTTTGGCAACATGGATGGTGGTGAATAAGTTGGAGGGGCCTAAGGCTATTACTGGAGATCCAGGGTCTGAAGTTGCAGGTGGAACCCAGGACTGGAAACCAAAGCCCACTGACTGTGGCACAAATAGATAAATTAAAAAGAAATAATTAA
Source organism: Neoceratodus forsteri (assembly GCA_016271365.2). Lineage (NCBI taxonomy): Eukaryota > Metazoa > Chordata > Ceratodontiformes > Ceratodontidae > Neoceratodus > Neoceratodus forsteri. The sequence goes on along the minus strand of JADMNL010000039.1, from coordinate 17,221,055 downwards.
ATACAAAATGGTTAAAACCAACATAGTGCTTTTTACAAAAAGCACACTATTAAAAAGTCATAATCAGTTTTTTTTTATCACAGTACTGGGCTTCTCTAATTTGTAGATTATCTCTAGTTTCAAGTATCTAGGTCTGATAACTGATTAAAATCTATGTTTTGAAGACTGTGTTAATCATTGTACTGTAGTCAAATTGGAAATCATCCTAGTTCTCTACAGCCTGCTAGTCACAGCATCAGCATTATTCAGGCGGATCAAAGGTTAATAATAGCATGTTATTTCCCTTTTCTGATAATGCTGAGATGATTTATGCTGCAGCATGTGTTAACAAACTCTGGCCAGAGCCGATAGGTCTGCAGGAGAGAACTGTGGGTCATCCTTAGGGTATGAGGAGGCTCATAAAGTTACAACTGACAATAAAGGTAATGAAAAGTATAACATCAGACCTGGTATTAACTACCCACAAGGCATATTTTCAACATTTGGTTAGTAGATGAAAGTATTAAAAAAACTTTACATATAAACCACAATAACAGTAGATATACATTTATATTGAAGTCCATTGTTGGGGTGAAGCACTGAGGATATAAAATGTTTAGGTGTTCATCCATACAGTATATATTCCTTCTCTTGAGAGACATTTTCTCTTGCACTGTGGATCCAATGAACACTGCGACACAAAATATAAATGTCAGGCATGTATTCTAAAAAACAATAAAAGCAGGACATTATATCAGATGTTCATTTAGTCATAATCATACAGTGGCAGCCATAGAAAAGTGTATCAGTACTGAGGTATACCTAGAAGTTTCTCAGTACTGAGGTATACCTAGGTATACTGAGGCAGAAAGAGGCAAAATCATATTACAGTCAATGCAAATTGCAACTTGAATGCCTCCATGGTACCTCGAGGTAGGCAACTTGTAGGTAACTACCACTATAATCCAATAAAAAAAAACTTCTGTTGCAAAGTATGCCTACCATCTTTATATACAAGAAATAAAGATTATTTATAGAAATCATTCACACTTGGGCTACAGTATAGCGAGCCTCCAAGGTATAGATCCATTATGGCTGAGCCTCTGATATAATAATGCCCTACTTTTTATTTAAGCAATAAGCCACGAGGGAGTGGTGGTTATTGGGGGAATTACCATGGCTGGAGTGGTTTGCCCATGAGGCGCAGCTGTGGTAAATCCCCTGATAACCCACATCCCCGAGTGGCTTATTGTGATTATACCAGGAGAAGGAAATGAAGGATTAAGAAAAAAATTAAAAAAAAATGTTTTTTTTTATTGATTTTTAGGTGCACAATGTTAAGTAGTCCTGTGTAGCTAGGGCTCTGTAAGCGGTAATCTGGTCTACCGAGCTCCACCATGTGGTGCCGACATCAATTACAGAGGACGGTGTCCTGAGACAAAATTTTCTGTTTGGGAGTACAACAGGCATTTTGTTTGTTTTCAGTAATATTTTCTTATAGCTGACGTAAATGCTGCCACTGGGGGACTTCTGCTGCGACACGGGAAGTTTGATTGTGCTTAACAGTATAGTGGCAGTGCCGTTGAAGGAGCAGGAGTCCGTGATTCCGAGCAGCAATGAGAATCAGGTAGCAACTTTATTTTAATTTTCTGTCAGCTGGTAAAGAACAGTGAATTTGTTTTTCAGTGGACAGTCAGGTTGTAGGTGCGATTGCAGATTTGAGTTCACAGCGCGAGTGAGGTTCACAGCAGTTTAGCGGGGATTAAACATGGCGGTTTGCGGCTGTGGAGTTCAGGGGTTGGATGAATTTGAGAGCTGCGGCTGACTGTTTTTTTAAACATGTGGCTGGCTGTCACCTTTTGCAGTGATTATTGGTAGATAATCAACGCAGGTAAGGTGCCAGCCTGCCTATCTGATTGGTCAGTGTCCGAGGTCCATGGTATAATTAATGTTTTAGAATAGATTCCTGATATTTGGAATCATTGTACTGCAGAGTTCCTTGGTTCCACAGTTCTAAAGAAAATGGCTCTCAAGAGAAGAGATATATAAATGAATATCTGTCAATTTTATATCCTCATTGCTTCACTCCAACATCCACTAAATGGATTTCTATACGGTTTATAGTTCCTGATATTGTAGTATATACACTATGTAAAGCTTTTTTTTTCTATAACTACATGCACTAATCAGCTGTGAAAATATGCCTTTTGGGTAGTTTAAACTGGGTTTGAGATACTTTCATTACCTTAATTGCTGGTTGTAATTTTATAAGTGCCTCCTCGTATCCTGAGGATGTATCATATTCATTGTTTCAAATTTTTTTATTTGTACACATCTCTGGTGTTGGATAATATAATAATCAGTTACCATAATGCTACAAACTTAGCATAAGGAAAAACAGCGATGTCTGAATGGCGTACCGCAGACAGAGACAGAGATTAAGCAGTGCTGTGCAGTAAGCGTTACTCAGGTAGCTGTCCATAGTACTAGGAAGAAGACAAGGGCTGGGAAATTGAAAATGGTGGATGAGCTGCTCCCATGGCAGACAGGAGTGAGATATGGAGCTGCTTGGCCACAATGGTGGTAGAGATCAGGGATCTAATCCTGGCATTCAAAGTTTTGTTTTTATCGCATAGTCCAACTCCAACTCAGAGTTAATTATTTTAGTTAAGGGGGTGGGGGGGCAGAGTCCCCACTAAAATAAGTATTTGGACTGGTAGCAGTCATCAGTGTGCTTTGTGACAGCTGCCAGTGGCATTGGCTTTATTTGCCGCATTTGTTCCTGCCACTGTTCTGCATAGTGCTGTATGGAAGGTGCTGTTATTGACAGCGCTGTTCATACATGTGCTATTCAGACCTAATGACAGATAATATAAGGGCATTTCTGCATTAAGTTACTAACTCTGATAAAACTCTACTTCTGGAGTGAAATGTTAGTTATTTTTGCCCCAATATGGCATAGCATTGTTCCCTGATATTTGTTGCACTACTGCACTTTTGTTGTTTTTAGTATTCATCCTATGAATTCACATATGCTTTTCTATTCAGCAGGTTAAAGTTTTACTGCTGTCTGTGGAATAATGCTGCTTTTTATTTGATGTACAAGAGGCAAGTACACAAATGTACAATAGTACAGTGAATAACAGGGAGCAATGCTACAATAGATTAATGCAGAAAACAACTGATGTTTCTTTCTAAAACATCACTGTAGATGGGCTCCCATTGTCTGCTTACTTTTTTTATTGACTGTTTGACTGGGAGTGTTGGGCACCTAGTATTATAACGGAGGGTTGGCAGCACTGGAGTTTGGCCATCATTGTTTGCTTACTTTTTTTCATTTACTGTTTGACTCTAGGTTTAGGGACTTGGTGTCAGAATTGGGGAAGTCTGGTGGCAACAAGATTGAGCAGCACGTGGCTACTTGCTTTCATTTTAATTTACCATCCTACCCCATAATTAGGCACCCAGTGTTGGGGGCAAAGAGTGGCACTGTGGCTTGGCTCCTGGTGACTGCCTATCTGCCTGATTCAGGAGTCACCCAGCCTACCGTGCCCACCAAACCAGAACTACATTGCCACTGCTTGTGAGCTGCAGCACAGGCACCCCCCCAACCTAACAGTATAGCTAACCTTAAAAGAGCTGTACTATGCTGTGCTTTTTTCATAAAATACTAGAGCACGGTCTGGTCAGTAATGAGAGAGTGCAGCACCAGCTAGCCACCCTGCCCAGCCAGTAGCTGCAGCACAGACTCATACCCTCAAGTAAAAGTCCTGCTGGCTTCAAAAACAGCCAAGAAAGAAACTGCCTGCAGAACCAGAGTGGCAGGGTTCTGACTGCTTGTGCCTTTTCATTAAGATAAGTGGATGGATTTATTTGAAATGTCTCAGTACTGTGGGGAGAGGAGGGGAGAAACTCAAAATAGAGAATGCATGGCCTTCGATCTCCTGGCTTGCCACTGCGGGTGGCCAATCCATTGAGGACCATTTTGGTAGGTGGACACCTGCTGTAAAGGGTTGTGATGGCCATTTCTTCTTGTTCGGGTGATGAGAAAGGCTATACTTCTCCTGTTCTGGGGAGAATAGCTTTGCTTTTCCAGGTGGGGGGGCCCTAATTCTCCCAGCTTGGGGGGATGAGGATGGCCCTGTTTCTTTGGGGTTGGGGAAGGAAATCTCCCTGTTTCTCCTGGCTTGGGGTGGCCCTGCTTTTCCTGGCTTGGGGGGTGGCCCTATGTTCTGGGTCATGTGGCCCAGCTTCTCCTACTAGGGAAAGCAGGGAGCAGGGCCATTCCTCCTTCCCAGAGCTAGGAGAAGCAGAGACATCCATCCCAAGTCAAAAGAAGCCAGGCCATCTGTACCCCCACCCCAAGACAGGAGAAGTAGAGCCATCCCCTATAAAAAAATAAAATGGAATTTGCATTGTTATTTTTAGAAACATAACATTCATCATTAGTTCAAATACTCCAAGAAGCAAGCATAAATATGTACATATGCTTTCCATTCCAGTTTCAATAGGTGCCCTGGCTTCCAACTGTAGTGCCCAGTTAGTGCCCTGGTAACCAACAGAAGCTGGAACTGCCACTGTTGCTAGATTTACATGCTGTGAAACTTGATCAAATAGAAATAAAAAATTTAAATTTGGAGTTGGACTTTGGATAGAAAAATTAAATGAAAGAGGCAATGAATTTGTGAAAACTCTGCAAAAACACACTGTCTTTATGATACTGAAGAAGAAAATAAAATGTCAACGTTTATGTATGTAAAAGCACACAAGAAGGCTGAAGATTAATGACCAAGATAATCAAAGGTTAAGACTCAAATGCATTGCAAGGAAATCTGAGAACGGGGGAGTTGAAACCATTAAAATACCAGAAAAGGCACACAACTACATTAACTAATTATTATAAATATCTTAGTTTTAAAGACACATTTTGCAGGAAATCAACACATATACTACAGAATCAGGTAACTATGCTAGACTGCAGGAAAAGAAGTGCCATTGAAAAGAAATAATCTTTTCATTGTTTATGAAAGTTAGCTGTTCCATTGCTATTTATCTAACATGCCCTTGAAATGATGAATGTGTTTCAACAGAAATTACAGCCATTACAGCCTTAAGCTCTTTTAAGAGGCACAATTATTTAAGGGGCTCTAGAAACAGTGCTACATATTGCAAGCATGGTAGAAGGATACAGCTGTTTACCAAGTTGGATTCAAATGAAAACATATGTATCTTATACTCACTGAAGCACTACAAGGTTGGGGAGGAGAGGTGATTCTCCAGAGCATTTGTTTCTTAATCCCTAGGCTGCCAAAAGAACTAGAATGAATCTATTTGATTGAGCTCTGGATAGATATTCAGTCTGCAGCACTGCAAGGGTTAAATTAAAGGGCTGCAAAGAAGTGGAAGGATCTTTTGAAAACTCCAAGGGAAGTGTTCCATGGTCTGAATCCTGTAGCTCATTTTTAGAGCTGATGCAATGGGGCTGCAGGCTCTGCCTACCTGCAGCCCTAAAAATGTTGTCTCTGTATTATTGAGCTGCTCCTTTCATCTTGGCTCTTCCTAAATTTACTCATCATTGCAGCCTGTGTAATAAACCACAGAGGATTTTGCAAAAAAAAAATGCGAGAATTCCCTGCCTGCTGCCAGCTTTTTAGCTCTTTGAACTAGGATCCTCGTAACCCTTTTTACAGCTGTGTGGATGGAGCTCCACAGTTGTTATGCGATCACATATCTCACTAGCACTGTGGAAGCACCTGACTGGACCACTGTCCTGAGTGCTTTCACAGTGCTGTGGCACAGTTCTAGGGGTTGTGTTTATGTGGTACTTCCCCTCCGCTGGCCACATAAGCACACCTTTTTCAGGGGCACTTCTTTTTCTTCCAAAACTGTGGAAGTGATGGCTTCCATGCACAAGATGGTAGCGTCAAATCTGACCACTAAAGCTTATTAGTTTGACCTGATCTAAAGTGAAACTGAAAATGGCTGTTTTCATTATGCAGCATCAGTTTAAGGTTTGTAGTGAGATTAGTTCAGTCAACTGCTGGTGAGTCAGAAATGCTAAACAATGATGGGGAAGAGAAATATTTTGCTTACTGTGGTTTTCCAAAATAATAACACAGCCAGGGATAATGCATCCTAAAATACTTTAGCTTTAAGCATGCTTTATTTAATTATCTTTTGACCTGAGATAATTTCTAAGAATGACTTGGTTTATGATATTATATTTGTGACAGGAAGCACTTGTGCTCTGTATGTATGTATGTACTGGCACTGATCAGAGAAGTAAGAGCAAAACCACCTGTCTGAGGAGTCAACTAGGAAAGACCCTGCAGATGTACTGACCTAGCTGGGAGTAGGGTGTTGGAGTCACCTATAAGGACTAACTGGCACAGATCAGACAAACAAGAGCAAAATCAACTGTCCGAGAGGTCATATAGGCAAATCCTGCAGATTGCTAAAGCTGGATTGGATGAGCAACTGTGTCAAATGCCTTGGTGAGATCAGTAAACATGGAGGTGAAGAGGCACTGATCCTTCCCCTCCAGGACAGTATCAGTAAGCCTGTTTCTACTAAAGGTCATGGAAACCAGTTTTGTTTTCATTCAGAGTGAGTTGTTAGATCAGCACCAGCCTTGAATATTGCCAATGTCCCACTGGAGTTCCACTTCCAGCTCCTTGGCTGTAAGTCCTGTAACAAAAGCAAACAAACATGCCAGCATAGTATACTTGTAAAGGTGCATAAAGCACAGACCTAGGGGAAGTCATTGAGGAAGACTAAGAACAAGATGGGACACAGGACTGAGCCCTGGGAACACCTGTCCCAACTGGGATTGAGGTGATGGAGTTGACTACAAGGACCAATTGGCATTGATTGAAGAGATAAGAGCAAAACCACCTGGTTAAGAGTTTGGATAGACCAGACCCTGCAGATTGTTCAAGCAGGATTGGGAAGGCAACTGTGTTAAATGCCTTGCTGATGATATCAAAAGTGATGGAGGAAATGCACTGATCTGTCCCCTCCAAGACAGTATCAGTAAACCTGAGAAGGGAGGTGAGAGTTGAATGGGTCTTTCTGAAACCTGACATGAAGAGGTTAAAGACCTAGGAAGAGACAAAATAGGAGGAGAGTTGGGAGACCACTAGCCTTTCCCGAGCTGTAGCCAGTGTGAGGGTAATAAACTAAGATAACTAGTCCTGTTAAGTCACAAAAATGGGAATATCAACTACAGTTGGTATCCTAAGAACAACTGAGGATGCTACTAAAAATCTATGGAACAATCAAGTTTAAAAAGGATAATTTACATTCATTTGTTTATTATATAATATTTGTTTGCTGGGTAGGAGTACTGAACCAAGGTCCATTTTCAGACTTGACCTGCACCAAAGTATAGCACATGCAAAATGACTTATAACTTTTTATAAAGTAACATAAATGAAACACAATTACAAATAGACCTGTCCAACAACCACTCACAAAACCAGGATTTAAAAACTGGATGAGATTCACAACATTTCTTTAAATAATATGAATATAAAGGTTACTAAGGTTAGTTAGGAATAGCAATAGACCAAAAGGTCCTTCTTGCCTGTTCCCCCACTACTCAGTGGAATATTCTGATGTCATAAACATGTGGGTATCTAACAACTTCTTGAGTATCTTGTCCCTCAAATGCATGAATACATTTGGTAAGTCTCCACTGCACTTTTTCAAGTGTTCCAATCTGACCTTTACATGCAGGTGACCAAAACTGTGAGTAGTAGGCCAGATATGGCCTACTCAATTATCTATACAACGGTATAAGAACATCCTTCTTTCTACTACAAATGTTTCTTTTTATATTTCCCACTATCCAAAATTCTTTATGACTGATTTGCTTATTATGCATGGAAAAAGACAGGTCAGGCTGCATAATGACCCCAAGGTCCCTTTCCTATGCTATGCTAGATAGAAGAGTTTTACCTAAATAATATTATTTCCTAGGATTTTGATTGCCATAATACATAACGCAGCAATAATAACTGGCTTTCGCTTTTTCCCATAAAGAAACCCATGGCGTAATTTGCTGTTATAAAGGGGGTTTCCCTCTGTGCATGTGCCCACCACAGTTTGTCCGTTCTTGACTGCTCGCTGTTTGCCTTCTTGCCCGAAACTCCACCACCAGTGGGACTGGGTGGTATGTTATTTTTACAAAAATGTTAGACATTTTGCACATTTACCAGGCTAAAGAAACATTGAAAAACATTAAAAAAAATCTCAGACATTAGAAATATGGGGACTGAGCTAAAACAAAGCTGGAGTGTGACCGCATGGGAATATCTGCTATTTTATATAATCACTGTGGTGAAAAAAGGAAACCCAGCAATTATATGAAATAAAATATGGGGTGGTGCATAAACTGAAATTTTACACACACCCTCAATGTTGAATGCCTAGATAAACTGGCATTCAACATCTCGGGTGAGTGTAAAATTCTTGTTATACACACCGCCCCATATAGTACTCTGTATTTTATCTAAAAATGATCTAAAATAAAAAAATATTTGAAGGGGGTCTAAACAATGTATAAAATGAATGTACTGGGACAACAAGGTTACGATAAGCATATTGAGTGCCATGCAGCATTTTTTAAGACTTACTTTTTCTAAATCTCTACAACTATGATCAGTGTCAGTGGCTCAGCAGGTTGCACACTCACCTCTGAGGCCAGATGATCAGAAGGCTGTGGCTGTGGGTTCTATCCCCACACCAGGCACTTGGGTTGAATCCCAATAATGACACTGTAGTGCAGCATGGGGGGAGGAGTGCTGCACTCCTGAGGTACCGTCTTTTGGATGAGACATTAAACTGAGGTCCCATCTGTCTGCTCTGGTGGTTGTTCAGGTGGATGTTAAGGATCCCATGGCACTTCTCAAAAAGAGAAGGGACATTTTTATTTGAAGTCACATCAATAAATACATATATACATCCACAATCATCACATATAAACTATATTAGCATGGTCTATAAAGAATACAATACATCACATATGCTCTAAATGTTAATTCCTTACATCCTAAATCACAGCATTAAATCATTTCCAGCCTGATTTCATTTTCCCTTAACATTTCTTTTCAAAACCTATCCCATTATTTCAAATCTTATTTTCTAGAAAAATCCTATCTCTCATTCCATCCCCTTCAATTTTTCCTCTTTGTACTTTATAAAAATAGCAAATCCTTTCCACCATTTGAAAACTTTGTTAGAGGAGTGGAAATTTTTATCTTTCTCGTATACAGAATGCATTGCCTGCATTACTGAAATACTCAAAGAGTGTCGTAAGACATTATTTTTTGTTGCAGTACCCATTGACATCTTGCCTGCCATAAGTAAAATTTTAAACAGAAAAAGACTGTAAGTGTTCCTGGATCATAGCTGCTACATAACATGGGGAAATAGCCTAACACAAGTGAATGATAGTCTAAGTTCTTCAGCCATCCAATATCCCATTTTAGAGCTGGACATTCTCATATGGGTTTTGCATAGGAGCAGCTAAATAAAAAGTGCTCCATTGTTTCTTCTGTGGCTTGACAAGAACTGTACGGACAATATCTTTCATTCTGCATTTTGCATTTGGAGTTGCCTCTAATATTCAGTTTACCATAAACTGACAGCCCTGACATTTCCCACATATGCATGGGTATCCTGTCATTATTTAGCTGTTTTAATACCTTTCCTTTTAACTTATTGTACCCTGGGTGGCCATTTTGTATCAGGAGAAACAATGGATGGTTCAGACTTCATACGGAGCTATTGGGTACAATGTTAAGGTATCAGGACAATTTTTGAACACAGGTTCAGAAGGGTGAGGTTTTGCCATTATTGGATTGTACAGATGAGGACCAGTGTTCTGCGATATCTGGATTTTGGAAAGTGCCCATTTGAAAAGTTTTTGTGCACTGGGTTTAAAAAATGCTGGTGTCTATACACGTGGAGATATTCTTGGAGGGGTGCCATCCCAAAGTTTGAAATAACTGGCTAGGATGTTTTGAGTCCAGAAATAATGTAATGTGTTAGTAAGCTGGAGGCCTAGTCTTATAGTCTGGGACAGAAAAAAGGGAATGAAAGGAGATAATGGGGTCCACCATCCCTAGGCCTCCTTGTACTTTGGATAGATTCTGTATGTGTAACAGCATTTGATAGGGTTCACCCTACTTCTCCATAACAGAAAAAAACAAAACAAGAACAGAGCTTAGTTTCAAGGGTTGGGGGGTCATTGCTATGTAAAGAAGGCAGGGAATTATAAATCTTTTTATAACATGGACTCCTTTTATTTTTGATAGTTTCCACCCCTTCCATCCTTGTATCTTCATCTCTACCCCCTCACCCCGAGAGCAGACTCTCAATTTTCCCTAGGGCAGTTCTGTGGTATACACATAATCCCTAACATTTTAAGAGGGTCTGCTGATATTTGTATACCTTTTATACTTATGGGGTCTGTGCAGAGTGAGCCTGTGAATAGGCCTCTGCATTTCTCAATACTTAATTTAGAGTTAGAGACTGCTGCGTATTCTTGTAATTCTTGAAGCACTGCTGGTATCTGTGACACTTCTAACAAAAATAAACATATATCATCCGCACATGCTTGGACTTTCAGATTGTCTTGATCAGAGTCCCCTGAAAGACCATTTAATTTAATTGAAGTGTTTATACTTCTAAGGAGAGGGTCCAGGGAAAAAATATACAATAGGGGACTCAGTGGGCACCCCTGCCTCATTCCTGATATAATTTTTATAGATGAAGGCACTCTTCCCTTAATTATTGGGTGCACCATAACCAAAGAATATCATAACTTTATCCAGTTTATGAAATCTATCGGAATCCCATAATATTCTAATGTGGAGAAAATGAACTGATGATAGACCCTATCAAAGGCCTAACATTGGTTCAGTGAGAGTATACAGTCCTGTTTGTTTTTTGGAGTGAAGTATTCAATAACATTCCTGATAATCATTATAGCATGTTGTATTTTCCTGTCAGGGAGTCCACAGAACTGTGACGGATGAATTAGGTCACCTGCTATGCTTTGTGGTCTTTGATTTAAGATATGGGATAGTATTTTAAAGTCTGAATTTAAGATTGTGATAGGTCTCCAGTTTGAGATGTGTTTTTTATCACCAGATTTAAATAGGAACACTAACAGGCCTGAAGTAAAGTGGGAAGGAACTGATGTGGAGTTTAATAAATAGGTAAATACTATCTCTAAACAAACAGCTAATGTTACAGCAAAGGTTTTATAAAATTCATAAGGGAGAGGTCCCTAATTTTTGTGTTTTTATGACTGCGTCTATTTCAGTAGCAGTAATGGGAGAGGAGAGGGCCTGAACTTCTCCAGAGGGAGGCAAAACGTAAATGTTTTGGAGATAAGCCAATATGTCTCTTGTGTGTGGAGTGTCTGAAATATTATGAGATTGTAAGTGTTTATTAATTTCTTGATGTAATTCTTTCTGAGACTAGATGACTTTCCTTCTTTCATCTATTAAGTGTTCTAGAGAGATGGACTCATTTTGGCCTTACAGGCCTCAAAGGGGTCTCCAATGTGGTTTTTTGAGTAGCGAATTCTAACTCTGTTCTTAGGGTACAATTTCATTTCGTTTTTTTAATTTTTCTATTTGGGGGGGGAGCAGTCATATCTGGAAGTTGCATCCAGAGAATGTAAGTACTGCAACTGATTCCTCAGTTGTAAATAATGAAAAAAACTGGAATTTTCATTCTTTTCCCCATGACTCTGAATTAATTTTTTATATCTGATCTTGTTTCCACCCACCATTCTCCTATATTGTCATACAGATCATGTACTGAGGTTCTTGCCCATAGTATTCTAGTAATTCCATTCAGAACCCTGGGGTCAGATAGTACTGATGTATTAAGGCACCATCTGTTATTTGTTTTGTTTTTGTGGTGTATGTGTATGAAAGTTTATTCTTAACAGAAGGTGGCCTGAAAATTCCATAGGTATGGGTTCAAAGGTAGGAGGAGGCAAATTTCTAGAAATAACAAAGTGGTCTATAGCTGTGGTCATTCTACCTCTTCTATATGTGTAGGATGGTTCTTGATTTTGAAATGTTGTACAGTCTTTCAGGTCTGCAACTTTAATGGTTTTCCCTAAGGCATTTGTGTAACAATATATTTTCTTTTCATCTAAAGGTCTCCCTGGTTTTGGGGTTTTGCAGTTGAAATCTCCTCCTACTACACTATATATGGTAGATATCAGATAGGGCTATAATGTATTTAATAGAGCCACTCTTTCTGCTTTTGATTGAGGGCCATATACTATACTGAATCTGTAAGCAGACTTCCTCCATTACCCATTCATAATCAGGAGCCTGCCAGGTATAAGGTCAATTAATTTAGACAGTGAGAAGGCAAAGGACTTAAAGATAATTCCTATGCCATCAGCCGTGTCCAGGCCAAAAGACCAAAAGGAGGGTTCCCATACCCATTCTGACTGAAGGAGCTGAGCCTGGCCTAGAGTGAACATCCAGGTCTCTTGTAATAAGTAAATGTCCATTTCAGAGTTATAGATATGCTGGAAAAGTGCATGCATTTTTGTAGCATTAATTAAGCTACAACAGTTAAGTGATCCTTTGCATAACTGTGCCATGGATTCTTAGTTAATTAAGGACTTTTTTCTTTTTTTTTTTCCCTTTTCCCCTTATAGTCCACTTGAGACAGACTGACTTGGTTCTGGGATGGTGGATATAGTTCCCCTATTTCCTTGTCAGAGTCTCCCCATGGTGTGGCTAAAGCAGCATAGGGATTCTCAGATTCTACATCAGAGGGCTCTGGTAAGGGGGGATGGCTTAGAACTTCTAGTAGTTCATCTTCTGGGCATAGGAGATGGTTTCAAGGGTGGGGAGTTTATAGGTACAGAAACTACTTCTGGATCTTGATCCCTGGACAGGTCTTTGTAAAATAAAGGGGAAATTCAGCCATGTTGGATTATTAGGGGAGTCCCCTTCTATCAACAGTTCCCAGGGTATCAGCTTTTTGATATTCATCCTGGTGGGTCTGCTCCTGTGTTGGGGAGGGAGGGGTTGGGGATGGGGTGGTTCCTCCTCTGCCTACATCAGGGTGGAAGCTGCATCCTGAGCTTTCTGAATTAATAATTCAGGGCTTATTACAGTAGCTTTATTTTTGGTGGCCCTTAGGCATTCTGAAAACACATTCTCTGACTCTTCAAGTAAGTCACACTTAGGATGGTTGGCACACTGGTGACTAATGTGACCAATTTCCCCATATATATCACAGCGGGGAGTATCAAAAACACTGGACAAGTGTGTTCTAGAACCACACTTGTAGTACGCTCGAGGTTGGCCTGCATAGAAGCATGCACCGCTGTTTCTTCCTAACATGAAGGAGTTTGGTATGTGTTCAGTTTCATTTTCATTCTATCGGAGTTTCATCTTGTACTTCAAGCCCCCCCATCCAGAAGAGCTCTAAGTCTAGAATTGCTTCTGGAGCATTCAGAACCTCGCATTTTTGGGACACCCAATAAGTGATGTCCTCTACATGGACCACCTCATTTCTAAACATAACAGTTACATATTTAGTTAAGGGTTTGGTTAGGAGAATCACAAAAAGGGGGTCCAGAGAGGAGAAAACTTAACTTGGTTGTGCCTTTGCCAAAAATGTCAAGTACTGTATATAGGATGAACGGAAGCTTGTACCGAAATTGTCTTCAGCTGAGATGTTAATAAAGGCGAAGACCTCCTTGGGCGAAAATGTCAAGGACTCTTCAAGTAAGGTTCTCCATACATAATGCCTGTCTGGCCTAACTTCTAAACCTCTTTTATATCTGATTCTGACGGCATTCATTCTAGGAGCTGCTTCTTTTTTTGTTTTTGAAAACAGTTCAGATAGTAAAAGTCTTGGTTGGGGTTGTTGTGCTGCATCTCTTGAATTCCCTTCAAAGGCAGACTGTTGATTAGGGTGCATCCTTTCTTTCTCTGTTTTGTCAGTAATTGACCCTATGGGTTTACTAGGGGGGTCTCTCTTTTTTGTTTAGTTCATCCGAGATAGGCATCTCTGCTCTGGTATTAGAAGGTCCTTGTGGTGCAGGTACCTACATTTCTGTCAGAGGGCACCATTCTGGAGAGAGCTGAATAAAGGGATCTTTTGTGCCCGATTCATGGTCTGGTAGCCATTTGCCCTCTGGCATTTTTTTACAGCCAGCCTCAGATAGGGCTTTTTCCGGGGTCCACTGTGCAAAGAGGTAATTTGAAACAGGATTAATAGAAAAAGCTGATTGAATTGCAGCAGATGTGGATTGTTGCTGCCTATTTGATTTCTGTTAGGGGGAAGGGTCTTCTGCCGGGTCATCACTCATATTTTGCCAGTCAGAGGAAATGTTCCTCTTAGCAAGCATAAAGGCAGTTCTTTTGTTTTTTGTCCCTTTATTTGGAACTGTTTTGGATGCCTGGCCTCTAGCAGAAAAGGAGAAAATTGTTGCTCAGTCCTGATTTTGGGGATCTGTTTGAAAAATCAAAGGTCTGCCTTCCACTCTGGTAGACTCTCCTTGTTTTCCTCCCCTTCCAGAGCTTGGTATCTTGCTCCTCATCATGTCCATAACTATTGAGGTGCTATGAACATTTTCAGTGCTGCTAGAGTTGGGAACCACTGTTTAATTTGGCCGTTTGGTAAGAATACTGACAGCATTTCTGTGGAAAACAACATTTTGTTTAAGAATCTCTGCTGCACTATTTGACTCCATCCAGAGCCAAGAATTTTTTTCATTTGCAGATTTACATACAACTTCTATTTCTTCTGGTGGCTTTGGGCACATGCTACTGTTAGCGTTTATGCTGCCAGCCACAGCATTAGTTTCTTTCCCAGGAGAAGTACATGAAGTGACAGTCGTTTGTGAAGTTTTGGCCACTTGAGCGGCATTTGCTTTTGATGCTAGTGTATCACAGATAGGTTTGACATTTGGAGCATGCCCACTGACAGGAGCGTTCCCAGCTTTTAGCTTTCATAACTCAGCTTGAAGATGTGTATGTCTAATTTCCTCCTCTGCTAATTTTTTCAATATTTCATTTTGAGATTCAAGGTTAATTAAATCGGTAGTTGTACTTAACTTAGATGCAGGAATCTCAGCACTTTGTTCCTCCTCTAGCAGGCTTAAATCCTCTGTTGACTGGAAAATGTCATTTTCTTCCTCGTCGTCTTTATTTTCTGCCATAATCATTTCAATCAAAGAGACCTCTTGAGATAAGAGAGCAGAGGAGGAGGCCTATTCCTCTGCCTCTGAGACATCCATCCTATCTGGTGTCTCCAACAGAGTGGCCATCCTGAGATGGCCAGCAATTCCCCTAGAGAAAAAAAGAGTTTGGACTGTTTTATTGCAAAATACATAACATCAGAGAAGAAACATTCAAGGCAAAAGAAGACAGATGAAAGACAGAAAAAAATCATATACAGAATCAGAAGAGTCACGAAAGAAAAGAAAAAATACAAAAAATCAAGTAAGCACTATAGCCAAAAAACGTTTCCAGAATAATTGAAACTTCCCTCTGTCAAATATCCTTGACTCTATCATTTTGAGTTGCTTCAATGCTTCCATAATTTGATTAATCAACACTAAATTAGGAGTATTCACATGCTGTAAATATAATTGACAACGTGCCTGCCAAAGATAATATTTAACATAAGCAAAAATAACATTTAAAGTACTGGGATGGTACCTAGAATAAAAACCTGAATAATCCCCCAGTAACAAACATTCATATGTAATATGCTGTAGGGGAGACAAATGCCAGCTAGTGGCTAAATCAGTCCAAAACTGGGTAATATAAGGACAGAGAATAAAAAAATGTTCCTGTGATTCTTCCATGCCAATACAGGAAAATCTCAAGCACAACCTGTCAGTCATGGGTTTATGCTTCCAATTACCTTTAACCCCAGTTTGCTATGACAGCACAGCCACTGAACATCCCAGATATGATCAGGGATCCTAACATCTTTAAGAATATTCAATGCAAACCGAAGTTTAGTAGGGAGGGAGCGAGGAAAATCAACCCGCAGAGCATGATGTCTATCCATCACAAGGCCATATATAGATTTTCTCTGCATGGAAGTAATCTGAAGTTTACTTAAGTTCCACCTTTTCACTCTTTTTAACATAGGCATGGCAAAATCAGGAACCTGTAAAGACGCACTGAACCGGGGAAAAGTCACCTCCCATTTTTGAGAAAAAAAAGATGAAACAAACAAAAAGTCCACTCAGCCCAATGGGAAGTAAGCTCTCCTGGCCTATGGGAGGAAGAAAAAATACAAAAAGACTGAAAAAACACTACAGGGTTTAACATACCCAGTCCTCCTATAGAAACCTTAAGATACGTACAATCTCTTTTCACTGGGTTCAGCCTATTACCCATACCACCTGAAAAAAACAGCTAAACTGTCTAGTTTCAAGGTCAGTAGGTAGAGGAAAAATGTGTGCAATACACAAAATAACTGGGCTGAGAAATTGCTTGATAATACAAACTTGTTTCTTCTTCCCCATCCCCAGGGACTTCCAGTATGAGACCTACGCTGCTTCGACTTGCAGCCTATCCTCCCAATTTACCCGTGCCATATCCGGTTCTCCAAATGTTGTACCCAGAACCTTAATAAAATATTGAGATACCTGGACAGTACCTATTGAGCATACAGAGTCCCCATCCTCAAGCTGCAAGGCCCTGCTTTTTTGGTGATTAAAACCTGCCCCAGTAATCCCCGGAAAAGTATTTAATACCCTTAACACATATACTCCAGCCTGAACAGAAGTAGTCAACAGACAAATATCATCTGCATAAGCCATAATTTTCTGAGGAAAAATCTCAGGACTGGGGGATAGTCCAACAATAAAAGGATCATTCAGGATAACTCTAATCATAGGGTCCAAACAAAACATATACAAAAGGGGACTTAGGGGACAACCCTGCCTGACCCCCCCTTTTTATGGAAACTGGTGACACCAGCAGACCACCCACCATAGGAAGGGCCACAGCATTTTGATATAAAAAGTGAATCCATGTAATCATAGAGGAAGGGATACCATAAACCTGTAAAACATGAAATAAAAAGGAATGAGACACATTACCAAAGGCTTTTTTCTGATCCAAAGTGATCAGAAACCCCTGCAACTTCCTGTGCTTCTCAAACTCACGAACATCCCTCAATAATTTGAGGTTCTGTTGAATGTTCCTCCCAGGAATGGAACATGCTTGAACAGGGTGAAGCAAAACTGATGCAGCCTTCTGCAATCTATGACACAAAATCTGTGAAAAGATTTTATAATCAGAATTTAAGAGGCTAATCGGCCTCCAGTTCCCCAACTCCAGTCTATCACCAGTCTTGTAAAGGTAAACCACCATAGCTGAAGAAAAGCAACGAGGAACAACCACAGCCATCAAAAATTCATTAAAAACGTCCACTAAAAGCGGAGCCACCAATTCCTTAAAGGTTTTGAAAAACTCATTCGTCAGCCCATCTTCTCCTGGGGACACCCCGGAGCATAATTTAGAAATAACATCCAAAACCTCAGACAAAGTAACAGGACCAGCAATATCAGCCACAATGACAGGAGACAATACAGGCAATGAGCAATTTATCAATGTATCCCAAGCAATATGAGGGACAAACTCCTGTCCCAGGGAAGTCTGAATATACTCATCCATAACATCCAACATCTTGGCCTGGGACGTATGCAAATGACCAGCGCTATCATAAAGACCAGTCATTTTTTTTGTTTGCTAACTTCATTTTACATGCCTCAAATGGATCAGAAAAAGGAGATTTAGTAGTACCAAATTTAAAAGTAGCATATACAAAAGCAGCACTTTGATAATGATAATCTCTCATTTGACGCTTCACAACATCAAGCTGTGCTTTAATCCTACAATCTGCTACAGAAGGGAGGGAGGGATATGAGCTTAGAAAATTAATCTCTTAAAGCCAAGTACCCCAAATAGTCCTTACTTCCCTTTGCCCTCCCAAAATCAAGAAAAACATTTTTAACCTCTACTTTAGTATCCCTCCACCAGGAGTACCAGGAGTCATAAAGGACAGCCACAGAACCCCGAAACTCAAACAACAATTCCACTTTGGTTTTAACTTCAAGATCATCCAAAATAACAGAATTAAGCTTCCACCACCTAGACATCCCAGGGAAAGAGGGAGGTACATTTGAAAACTGAATATCACACTGTAAAATACAATGGTCAGAAAATTCACAATTGTGTAAACGAAAACCCTGAACCACCAACCTTCTGGAAATAAAAAAAATAATCAATACGGGTACAATATGCACTACGCCTATATGTAAATCCCCCATCCTTATGCAACACCCTATAGGAATCAACCAAATCTGCAGTGTGAATAATATTCTGTAATGCATGTGAATCACAATACACCTTCTGCTGTACACTATCCTGCATTTTCACATCCAAGCTACAATTCATGTCACCTCTCCAAAATAGCAGTCTAGAAGAAAATATAAAAGGTTTAAAAAGGGTAAACAATTCTATTCTAGCCTTTTTACTTTGAGAGGCATAAGTATTTATGATACATATAGAAAACCCCTCATAAATACAATCTAACAACAAAGCACATCCTGGCAGAATGTCTACTACCTTCTGAACCCGGATCTGGGGTGACTGAAAAAGAATCCCAAGACTATCCACCACATCCTCCCCAAAGGACCAAAAGGAGGGCCCCCAAGGCCAATGTTTTTTAACTTGGGCAATATCCTGTAAGGAAAAAAATCTGATCTCCTGAATAAGTAGTACATCAAATGGACAGTGTCGAAAAAACTCCTACAAAGCACTTTGTTTTCGAAAAGACTTAATACTACAAACATTCAGGGAAACCAGATGAAAAAAGCCATTTATGAGGTTACAAATAGAAAAAGACCTTCCAACCCCATCCTTGTCTTTTTTCCTCTTCCTCCCTACTTTTTCTTAGAATTTGGAACACTATGAGGAGTATCCTCCTCACATTCCATTTCGGAAACCACACCAGATACGGAGGAGACATCAGACTCAAAACCCCCTTCCTGATTTTGAAGCACTTGAAAAGAATTTTGTGTGGGAATAGAGCCAACCAAAATCTGGGGCTTCAGGGAAGATCTAGTCACCCATTTTTGTGGAAGAAATTCAGCATCCACCGTGGGGGGAGGCATCTGCTCCATGGCACCCTCTAAATCAGGAACTACCCCCTGTTCAGAAGCAGAAGAAACAGTGAGAACATTAGAAACAGTGGAAACAGTGGGGGCAGTGGAAGCAGTGGGAGCCACCGGAGAAAAAGCAGCCTGGGTAGGAACCGGAGAGGTAGACCTAGAGGCCGTATCTGGGACACCAGCTTCTGGTCTGGAAGGCCTATATCTCTCCTGGGCCTCAGAGACCAAATCCTCCTGGTTAAGGCCAGCAGTCTGATTTTGACCTGCCCAAGGGCACTGATGATAAGCATGACCAATTTCATTACTAAGATTACATTTAAAGACATTTCTACTAACAGAGCTAGGATGATCATATTCCCCACATAAAGCACAAATGACCCTATCACAAGTGCTGCTAAGATGTCTGGGACTGCCACATTTGTAGCAAGCCTTCAGTTGTCCTGGATAAAAAAACACCCCTCTATCCTTCTCTAAAAAATAACTATTAGGAATATGTTGCACATCATTGCTAATTAAATGCAACTTTACCTAGAACCTCCAACTACCATTCCAAATACCCTCACTGTCAATGATAGCTGCAGGAGACCCCATAACCTGACATTTCTTTTCCATCCAGTAATAAATACCCCCAACATTCACCCCCTCATTTCGAAACACCACAACCACTGATT
The DNA here is from genome assembly GCA_016271365.2 of Neoceratodus forsteri. Taxonomy (NCBI): domain Eukaryota; kingdom Metazoa; phylum Chordata; order Ceratodontiformes; family Ceratodontidae; genus Neoceratodus; species Neoceratodus forsteri. The sequence continues at coordinate 17,201,210 of JADMNL010000039.1, read as the reverse complement.
TATACAAAGGTTTAGTAAGGGGATAGCCCAAAAAAGGAGTCCATAAGGGCAACATTTTAAGCATATCATATTTTTTCCAAAACAAATCAAGCCCTGCAAATGTCCAGAAACTAATATCGAAGGTGTCCTCCCCTCTGATATTAATCAGAGCAAAGATATCAGCAGCTTGAAACCCCATGGAATCTTTTAAAAGGATTTTAGCCACATAAAGCCTGTTTGGGTGCTCCTGCAGACCCCCGCTGTAACGTAGACGTAGAGCATTACGCCTAGGAGCTTGCTCAACTTTATTATTTTTAAATAAATCCGAATATCTGGGGCCAGGCCTACTGCCTTCATGACGAGGGGAAGGGGGTGGACTAGGAGAACGTTCCCGGCACCCAGCAAAGTTATTGTGTTCAGATGCAGCAGTAATGGCCCCCAGTACAGAAGGTACAGGCACCAAATCTCCAAACCCAGCGATAGTCGAGACTACAGGCTGCTCCCCCTCCCCAAGTCCCAGTCATACAGTACCTTGATCAGGGATACTCCCCATTGAAGAAAAGGACTCCCAAACTGAATCAGATACCCAGGCCCTATGTGGGGTTTGAATTCAGCCTGCATTCTGCAAAGACTCTTCTTTTGACCACTCGTTGAAACCAGGCACTGCGGCTGGCCCCGTGATAGTGAAAGACTTCCGCATTCTATCCAATGTTGTCATCGGCTCCATCACGGGCTGTTGAATTGCTGAAATTCCCATGACAGCAGACGTCAAGACAGGCTCCCCTGAAAAAGGCAGGGACTGCACCGCTGCCTCTCTGTTAGCAGAAAGAATCACATCCATAGCACCCACAGCCATACCACTCAGCCCAGCATGTTCAGGGGAAACACTCAGACCAGCTGTTTCTAGACGAGGTAAATCCACAAAATCTTCCGTCGCTCGTGGTGCTCGCACTACCTCTTTCTGCATCGTAGCAGACAGCTCCTCTGGACGGAGCACCACAGTACTCTCCTCACAAGTAACAGAGTCCCTAAGTAAAGAAGCAGCCGAGGCCAGGGATAGAACCTCAGACTGCACTAGACGTCCATCCTCCTCAGCCTCCATCCTGCAACTAACCACCACTCTGTAACAGAGCAGCAATCCTTCTGCAGGCAGAGTAGGGGAATTTCCCCGATGTCCTGGCCAAATTTCCCCATTCACTAAAAATACCACCAACAGCTTAATCTGGTTCAATTTCAGTTAGCTACCATCTGTATCCTCCCCCCTTGGTCGCCACTGAAAAAGGGACGTCTAGTCTCAGTGGACCTACCAGGTCAACAAAATTCAATAAATAAACAAATAAATATCTGGTTGACCCTTCAATTCCACAAGGTCACTAATTACATATTGTTTTCCCTGAAATACTTGCTGAAAAGGTGCAATGGCTGATGTCTGTGAAAACTTCAGCGACAAGGGATAGCAAATACTTAAATGACAGTCACTGAGTACCGCTCGAGCTAGGAGAGATTTCAGCACCTTAATGCTGATGGCAGTGCCAGTACCACATGATACTGACATCAGCATTAAGATGCTGAGATCTCTCCGTTTTTGGTTGCCACTCACTGTTGTTCTAGTCTTTGAAGATGTCTCCAATGACTATTCTGTTCTGTTCTACTCTACTCTACTCTACTCTACTCTACTCTACTCTACTCTATTCTATTCTATTCTATTCTGTTTTTCCTGTCCTGTCCTATCCTATCTTGTCCTGTCCTGTCCTGTGCTATGCTATACTACGCTGTGCTAAGCTATGCTGTGCTGTTGTCTTGCATTGAACCAGATGTGCAACAAAATAGTTTTTCAAAAAAAGCTGGTTTCAGCTACTATTAAGGAAAAAAAATTACCATCCTTGTCAAATTTACTTTTCTAGGTGCCTTCTATACTGCACACCATAAGTTTTTTTCTCTCATTCCTAATCTTTACCAAGTTTACAGTGGTATTTCTAATCCCAGTGTGGCAGAAATCTTTTTTCTTGAGAAAAAAACTATGTTGAAACATTAATAAAATACTCAAATGTTGGAGAAACTAGAACTTTTTACCATCAAATAAAACTGGAAGATGCCTGGAACCTTTTATAGCGAAAAAGGTGGGATCATATTTTTTGCCTAGTTTTGTTGCACTGCTGCTTTAAGGCATGACTGGGGGCTGGTTTGCCATGAATTACTTTAAACCTATGAAGTCAATGGCAGAGGCATGAGGCAAAGCTGTGTACCTTATACACCTTGGGTTAGAGTCAAGAAGTTACCCCAACAAATGGAGTGCCTCAGGGTTATTATTTAATTAAAATGCTTTCATTGTTTTAATTCATTTTTTATAGTGCAAATTATAATTGTCTTATTGGACATTAGGATATCCATCCTTCAACACAACTCTTTAGAATGTGCTAGCCAATCTGCATACAACATTTTTAAAAATTATTCTGTTCTGTTCTGTTCTGTTCTTTTCTGCTCTATTCTATTCTATTCTATTCTATTCTATTCTATTCTATTCTATACTGTTATGTTCTGTTCTAACACTAACAATACCAAAAGAAGCCCTAACAATGGAGTACTGGCCCTTTAACTATTTACATCTCTGTTTATTAATTCTGCATGGCAGTGACCTTTGAAAATGGTACAACAGTCTTATTAACAATGGAACTGGTGCTGCTAACTCAGCTGTTCTGTTTCTGAATTTTTAATCAAGCAGGTTCCAGAATGGTCAAGGTTTCTTGCTATGGTTCTCATGGCATGACTTTGAAGTATTAAAGGGATACTTTCTGAGCTGGCCTGGTGGTGTGAAGGGCTGAGGCACCAAGCCTCACCTGCCATCACGCCAGTGACTCGGGGTTAGGGACCAACCTCGGGGTGTCATGGGTTGACTGGAGAGAGGAGACAAGCATCCCAAGGACTGCTCTCCTCCAGGGACTGAAGGGGATCAGAGGTCAGTGTTAGTATGGCCCCTAGAAGAGGCTGAGGGTTGGCACACTAACACTGAAGAATGGGAGCGGAGGCAGGACAGAAGCATGACATGCTGCATATGGGAGCATGCTTGACACAACCACTGGTGTCACTGCATGGCCCTCCTCCATGCTGGGGAGAAAAATGGGGAAAAACATCCTGGTCATGCATGATAACCACTGACCTCCACAGGCTCTGCACCCTGGTGACTCAAGTGCCTCCTGAATCTGGATACGGGCTGGCGGGTCGAGGGGGCTCCCCACCCCCTGAAATGGGTGGCAAGCCATGGGGGATACTGGGAGAAGGTAAGTCCTGGTGGATGCCAGAGTGACAGGGCAGAGAGGTGTGGTGGGAAGGAGGAACCAGCCGGGATGGGGGGGAGAAACAAAGAAACTAAAAAGGGACACTTTCAACACCATTATGCCTCAAATTGTCCCTAGTTAAAAATAACACATTTTATTATTGTTAACATTCAGTAGAACTTTGCATATGTAATTGGTTGTTCAATTCTGATTCTTTTTTTCCTTTTAAAGGTAAAAAAATGTAGTGTACACCATACTGGTGTTACCATACTAGGACATGTTTGTTTACAGTCCTTGATCAACTCTCACTACATCTTTCCTGCACTTGGTAATACCTCAAACACAGTCTAGATGGTCATGATGCAGTAGGAGGAGTGAAGACTATTGCATCATAAGTGACTACACTGTTTGGAGGTGTTCATAGTGATCAGGAAATATGCAATAAGAGTATATCAAGGATATGAAACAAAACAAGTTTAGGTATACAGTAATTACACCATTTGCATACATTTCAGTTCTACTAAGAAAGAAAGCAGATAAAACAGCCAGCAATGTCAATGAATATTAGAGAAGGTAAACAATCATAAAATGTTTTTTTTACCATAAATAATATGATATGGAAAAGGTTGACACTATCCCTTTCAATGCCAGGGGCTAGTTATTCAAAACATTTGCATACAGAACTTGATTGCATCTGTAAAATTAAGAACACCTTTCTATTGGCAGAAAACATCATCCAGAATCTCACCGGGCATCATCAGCATTTGTAACTATTATAACTTTGGGGCAGGGTGACATTTTTCAGTTAAAAAAAGTGTCTTGAAATCTGCATGAGCTAACAAATTGTACATGCAAAGGTCTCTTTTTCTTCTGTTGAAATCCACCAATGGTGTGTTACCTTGCAGCATGGAGCACGAGTGCCTGTTCCACATGACAAAGACAGACGCCTCTATTCTTAAAGAACTTGGATTGCCGCAAGCCCTAACTGTGCCCAACACACAGCGCAGGGGGCTTGCAACAATCCCTGGGCTGTGATCAGAATTCTCAAACCCCGAGCCCTAAGTGTGCCAAACAAGGTGAGTTAGACCAGCTTTTGATGGTCTACCACTGCCAGCTTTTTTACAGGGCTTGTGCCAGGTACTTAGCGAAAGCAACCATAAAGAGAGTATAGTGTCACAAATGCGGCGACCTATGAAAATTGGATGTACTGCGCACTGAAGCATTCAGGGCAACTGCACCATCAGCGCAGGGTAAGTGTACGCCCTGTGCCATTCATTGAGAAAAGAGCCCAGGAGCTCAGGGTTTACAGTTCAAACACTTTTGGTTGGGGATCGTGGTAGAGCGGAACCAGCCACAGACCATCTTAACTTCAGCACAGGGGCACTTATCCACTAAGCCACTTTTCCCAGACATAGGATGTGGAATAGCAGGAACTGAAATTCCAATCAACGGCCTTATGTCTACAACAGAATGCTGTGTGTTAACAAAATGTAAACCATAGTAACTAGTGTAGTAATCTGAAGAATTTCTGGAGGATTGCAGTGGACGAGAAACTGTTCCAAGCATTTTTCACAGGAATAACAGTTCTTCCTCAAAGTGTGAAAAATGTGAAAGTATATCTACTCCCAACTGACAGTGCACACCAGTATATTCATTTAATTAATGATTACATACAGTATCAACTCTAAATCATGCTATTTAGTTTTAAACATTACATGAGTTGTACAGTATCACACGTTACTGTGATACCACTTGTAATATGGCACACAACTGTTAATCAAAGTATAACTTCTAATGTGGCAGCCACGCAGTAAGCTCTTGACTCTGTCAAGTAAATACCCAGCACCAGTCACAGTACCTTCGATTTCTTTTCAGTACCTCAGAACTTGCCCCCCAAAAATTTCTCCATAAGTTGACTAAACAGTTTTTAAAATGCCAATCACATCTTTATTCTTTTATTCTTCTCCAATGCCAGCTTTCAAAAAGCTTGGGTGGAGATAGAAAAGAAGAGCTAGTATGAGCTGCAGATAGCCATGAAAGTGGAACTGCATCCCATGGCTTACAGTCAGACTCTCAAATGAGAGCAGAAGTGGCAGTCCCCGCCAACAACTAAACTGCTTCCACGCTGTGTGAGGATCATTTGCTACTTTTTTTATTAATTATAAAAAATAAAATAAGGGCAACAGTGTGACTACTCATTTTTTCACCGCCTCGGTGGGTGTTGCTTTTATAAACCACTCAAACTTCGCTCTCATGGTTAATATAGCAACACACACTTCACATGTGCAAAAAAAAAAAAAAGGCCCTCTTATCACATGGTGGACCACACAATATTCTATATATAATCAACTAAAAGGAGTGGTTTGTCATCTTTCACAAGCACTAAACAATTCACTGTTGAACTCTTTTGAAACAAAATGTCTTTTTACTAGTAAGTCAGCACATTTATTTATTTATTCATTTGTTTGTTTAAGAGTTTTACCAGGAAGGCACACTGAGCAGAATACTGCTCGATTCCAGGTGTGTCCTGGGGGGAAGGGGAGGAGGGAGTACAGTACAAATACACTAGATACACTAGACATAATACACAAGGTACAATGCAGTTATACAATGCACTAAGATATAATTCAGTTAAACAGTGGTAGGTGGACAATAATAGTAAACAAATGTGCAAGCACAGCCTATGCAGATCTAGAAAAGAGAAAGGAGTAGAGGCTTAGGTGCGGTACATACAGCAAGGTGCATGAGAACAGTGCAGGAGTACAATGCAAAACACATGAGCAATTACAGTACTGAGCTATAACTACAGCAGAGGAGGAGGAGGAGGAGGAGGAGGAGCTGCTTTTAGTTATACGCATGTGCAAGTGGAGGAGAAGTGATCAATGAGGAGAGCACGGAGAAACTAAGTGGAGGCGACATGCCAAATATCTGCCGGGAGGGAGTTCCAGCTTAGGCATATGGTAATGGAAGGCTGACTGCCGTGCAGTGGAGGACATATGTAGGATAGACAAGAGTCTAATATCATAGTGTCTGAGTGAGTAAGCTGGAGGAGGAGGAGTGGCAGAAAGTGCCAAGGAGAGATAAGGAGGCATGGACTGGGACCAGAACTTAGCTGTGAAATGTACGCAGTGTGTAAGGTGGCGATTCTGCAGCGAGGAGAAGCCCAGCGACTGATATAGGGCACAATAATGGGTGGAGTAGGGACAGTCGAGGGCAAAAAGACAAAAGGCATGGAACAGTGAGTCCAGTCTGGCCAGGGTGGACTAGGGGGCGGCACTGTAGACTACATCCCCATAGTCGATAACTGGCAGGATCATTTTCTGAACCATAGCATGGTGAGCAGGCAGTGAGATGCATCCATGATTACGGTAGAGGGCAACCAGTCTGGGGTGTAGTTTTTTGTGGATGGCATCGATATGAACAGAAAAGTCCAGCTGCTGGTCGAGCCAGACACCGAGATACCTAAATGAGGAGCTGACCTCCAGAGCAGTCCCATTGAGGGTGTGGAAGGTGGGGGTGCTGGGGAGCTGTGAAAGTCTCTGCCTTGTGCTGAAGGTCATGGAGACTTTTTTTTATGGCATTGAGGTGAAGCTGGTTTGAGTGAAACCAGACCTGGACATTGTTGAAGTCATGCTGGAGTCTGGTTGCCACATCAGTGGATGAGGGGCCAGATGTACACAGAACCATGTTGTCAGCATACATGTGGATGTATGTATGTGGGCAGGCAGAGGGCAGGTCATTGAGGAATATTGAGAACAGGAGCAGCCCCAAGACCGAGCCCTGCGGCACACCTGATGTGATGAGGAGAGGGGCAGAGGTGGAGCTACCAATTCTGACTGATTGTGACCAGTCTGCCAGATAGGAGTGAAACCATTCTGTAGCCAGGACAGAGAGCCCTGCATTGGAGAGCTTGGTCAGAAGGAGAGTGTGGGAGACAATGTTGAACGCCTTTGCCAGGTCGACAAAAATTGCTGAGGTGATGTGTCCATTGTCCATGGCAGAGAATATGGAGTTGGTGAGCCTCAGCAAGGAGGTGGTGGTGGAGTGGGTGTTCCTGAAGCCAGACTGGTCAGGTGTGAAGAAGGATGAAGAGTCAAGAAAGGAGGTTAGTTGGGAGAGGACAAGGTGTTCCTGGAGCTTTGCTAGTATAGGGAGGAGAGAGATGGGGCAGAAGTTTCCAGGGGCCGAGGTATCATCGCCTTTAGGGAGTGGGATGACAGTGGCATGCTTCCATTCAGATAGGATGGAGGCTAGGGAGAATGATAGATTATAGAGAGCAGCCAGAGGGGTGGTGATGGTTGGAGCCGATAAGTACAACATTTTGGCATCCAGACCAGGTGGGCATTTGCCCTTCAATGGATTTAGAGCAGGCAGGGTATTTAGAACCTCAGGAGGGGTGACGGGGTGGAACAAGAAGGAGGAGGAGCTTGAGCTTGGGTGGACTGAGGAGGTGGGGGGAGAAGGATTGGGGTGTGGGGAGAGAGGACAGCAGTGACGAGGTGCAGTTAGTGAGAAAGGTGTTGAACACAGAGGCCACTGCTGGAGGGTTGGTAACAGTGGAACCACCAATGTTTATGGTGGGTATAGGTGGCAGGGAGGGAAGGGAGAAAAGCAATTTGACCACCTTCCAGAATTTTGCTGGGTGGCCTATATTAGAGTGCAAAGCCTGTGCTTTGGCCTGGCAGATTGTCCTTGTGCATGTGTTATGGAGAGTGCAATGTTTTAGGTGGTCATGATGAGAGACTGAGATCTTGAAGGATTTCCATGCCAAGTCCCTTGCTCTGAGGTGGGCAGTGATATCTGCTGTGATCCAGGGGAGGCAGACTCCCCACACCTTTGACCATCTGAGAGGGGCATGGCAGTCCCAGAAGTCAAGGAATCTGGATTTGAAGCCATCCAATGAGGAGTCCAGGGAGGAGGCCTGGAGGATGGATGACCAGTCAGCAGTGCTCAGGTCATGGAGAAGGGAGGGGAGGTCAAGGAATTTGTAGGACCTGGTCAGGAGGATGTGGAGGGGGGGCTGTCTTGGGACTGAAAATTTTTCTTACCATATACGTCATGTTCTGGTCACTTAGGGCATCAGGTAGGAGCCCAGAGGTAAGTATCCGGCGTGGATGGGATGTAAGGGACCAATCAAGGAGTGACTGGTTTAGTAATTTGTGGTTCAGGTGAGTGGGCTCAGTGATCATTTGGGACATGTTTAGGGCAGTTACCAGGTTCCGAAGTTTGGTATTCTTATTGGAGAGCCATTTCAAGTTGAAATCACCCTGGATGTGTAGCTTTCCCTGTGGGCCAAGCACTTTAGGGTGCCAAGGTGTTCCATGATGTCATGCAAAGGGGTATCAGGGGGACAATAGGAGCCTGCACTTAAAAGGGGAGCTGAGTGGGGGAGGCAAATGTTTACCAAAATGGAGTCAATGGTCTTTCTGGGCATAGGTAGTGTGATTTGGGAGAACTGGAGCTCAGAGGCCTTGTACATGGCAATGCCGCCACCTCTCTTTCCACCTGATCGTCATGATGAATGACAGTATATCTTAGGTTAGTGACTTCAGGATCATTATCGTGGGGTTTTAACCAGGTTTCTGAGATGAGCAGGATGTCTGGGTGAAGGGAAAAGATGTCTGGCTGCAGCAGAGTGAGTTTGGGCAGGAGGCTGCAAATTTTGAGATGGAGCAGTTTCAGACCTCTAGGGAGTTGCACGGAGGGGGTGGGGGAGTGAATATGGAAGGAGATAGGACCAGGGTTTTGCTCGATGTTCCCGGATCTAAGAAGTAGGAGAGAGATCAATAGCTTGGTTATGGGCTGGGCACACAGAAGCTTACGGGGAGTGGTTGCTGCCGGCTTGGTACACGCAGAAGAGAACTGGGTTTGCGTATAAAGGGCTATTTGGCCTTCATGGAAGGAGGATGGGAGGATGGAGGCCCCAGTGAGAGGGTGCTGTAGTTGAGTCATGGGGGGGTCGACCTGAGGAGGAGGTGGTGGAGGTAGATGGTAAGTCGGATAGGATACTGGGTGTAGGCAGACAGTCCTCCCTTGTAGGGTTGGAGGAGGGTGGGAGAGACACCAAGGGTGCCAGTAGGGAGAAAACCACTACAATTGCCAACATTGTGGAGCAGTATATGGTAGGAGGAAGGAAAGTGAGTTACCAGAATGGGTAAGGCTGCCCCTGGTGGGAGGAGAGGATAACCTGCTAATGGGAGAGAACGCTGACTGGTTCTACACATCATGTGAGGCTTCCTATATAACTAGTGGTTCACCAAGGGTAGCGGTCGGGGCTATGGGGTAGCCGATGCAGGGCAACCACCAGCTATTGAACTTCAGGCTCTTGTATGAGTGTCTGTCTCCATTCCATACCTCGACATCGTGCTGATGTTTGCAACAGGCGGGGGGTCCTTCGGCTCTGGGGGTCTCTCGTTCTTGTACCATCCGAACCATGGGGATTCTGCTGGACAGTATACTGTGTTTGCAGCGGCTCTGAGGAGGGTCTCCTACCTCATGACTGTCCACCTATGGGAGGAGTCTCTGCTGGATGTCGTGCTATGTTTGCGGTGGGTGGGTGGGGTTTCTTTCGGCTCTGGGGAAGGTCTCCTGCCCACGCAACCATCCACCCATGGGGGGAGCCTGTGCATTTCTAAAGAATGTGAAGTCACTCATGTTGACAGGAAGCAGGAATATGACTAAGTATGTCTGACTCCAGGCCCTTTGCCCTAAATCCTAAGCAACCCTGCCTTGGTACAAGGACTTTAAAACAATGGCCAGTGTTGAAAACAGTTGTCTTCCTGCTGACATGGCTGGGTTAAGTTCTTGAGCTGACTCCTGCCCAGGTTGAGAGAGGCTTCAGGGGCATCATGAAGGGATTTTACTTGTCTATATATTGTAATTATGAAATCCTTCTTTGGACTGGGGTGCTTTTTGGCCATCGACAGACATACGCGCAGTACAACTGAGCATACAGTAAATAATCAGGGCAGGGGGCAACAAAACAGTTTTTTGTGGACATTTTTTTGTTGTTGGAATTTTTTTTTTGTCATTCATTAGAATTAATATCTGTATGCACAGCATAGGTTAACGCAGGCAGTGAACTGGTGATTTTCTCTCGGGGTGGGCAACATGCTAACTGTGCAGCACAACCATTCTTCCTTTGTTTGCATTGCTGACAGGCTGGAGCTGAGTCTCCATTGGCTCAGGCTGCAGCTGTCAGTACTCTCCAATTGGTCTGGAAGTTTGTCCTGCAGTATTACTACTGGTCAGATTTGGAAAGCGGGTGGTCATCATGCCTCTCTGCTGCTGACTGGCTGCTTTGTGTGCAGCAAGTCAGTCAGCAGGAGATTTAAACTGCCATCTCTTTTGCTGTATGGCACAACTTTTCCGGTTTGCTTCATTGAGTGAGTGGCAGGAAGGACTATGAAGATTGTAAAGACTGTGGTCGTTCGGTGCAGTGGAGAACACCGGAGAAGATCATCATCGGTGTGACCAGACAGCCAGGAGAAATTTAGAAGAAACTTACTGTAAAAGACAGCCAGCCTGATCCGATGGATTAGATTGGAACACCGTGACCAAGGTGGAGTGTAGATCTGGAGTGTGGAGCAGTTGTCATCTTGCCAAGGACTCCGGAGCAAGGGGAGGTGGGGCAGAAGAGGTCTGAGGACTGCGGGAGTGGAGAAAAAATGCACCAAACCAGACCATCTGACCGATGACTGAACTGGCCGATCTTATTCAGGCAACAACAGCAGCAGCCGGGAGGTAAGTCTCCCCAGTCCCCTGCACATTGGGGTGTCTTTTCTTTGTTTCTCTTAGCTGCCTTGATGCTAGTGGGCTGGGGGAGGTGACTACTGGTTGGGAAGCTGCAAGTGTGTGCAGCATGGTGATTGCTGGTTGGGGGTGGGCTACAAGTGTGTGCAACATGGTGATTGCTGGTTGGGGTGGGCTACAAGTGTGTGCAACATGGTGATTGCTGGTTGGGGTGGCTGCAAGTGTGTGCAACATGGCATTGCTGGTTGGGGGGGCTACAAGTGTGTGCAACATGGTGATTGCTGGTTGGGGGCTGCAAGTGTGTGCAACATGGCAATTGCTGGTTGGGGGCTGCAAGTGTGTGCAACATGGTGATTGCTGGTTGGGGGTGGGCTACAAGTGAGTGCAACATGGCAGTTGCTGGTTGGGGGGCTGCAAGTGTGTGTGACATGGTGATTGCTGGTTGGCGGTGGGCTACAAGTGTGTGCAACATGGCAATTGCTGGTTGGGGGGCTACAAGTGTGTGCAACATGGCAATTGCTGGTTGGGGGGCTGCAAGTGTGTGCAACATGGCAATTGCTGGTTGGGGGTGGGCTACCAGTGTGTGCAACATGGCAATTGCTGGTTGGGGGGCTGCAAGTGTGTGCAACATGGCAATTGCTGGTTGGGGGTGGGCTACAAGTGTGTGCAACATGGTGATAATCAGGACTTGAGCAAAGTTATCAAGGAGCCGCAGGACTCAGCATCCAGAGTCAGGAAACCTGATACCAGCGCACCAAGTAGCAGTAACAGTAAAGCACTAGAGGTAAAAAAAAAAGTTGGGGGGCTGCAAGTGAAACATGGTGATAACCAGGAGCAAAGTCATCAAGGAGCAGCAGGGCTGAGCAACAAGGGTCGGAAACCCTAGCGGAGAACCAAGTACTAGCTAGCAACAATAGCAGTAAAATACTAGAGAAAAAAAAACAGAGAAAGGACCGATGCAGTCCCGTATTGTCCCATAGTTTCTCTGAGGCACTGTTGACCCTCTGTTTGTCCTTCAAGTCTATGTAGTTCAGACTGAACTCCCCCCCCCCGCCCGTTTCTCTGTGGCCAAGTCTTTCAATAAAGACATTTTTGCAGTAAGTTTATGGGTCACTTGAGGCATTGCCTGACAAAAAACTTTGAAACCACATAGAGTGTAAGGGGTGGGGAGGAGACGTGTCTAAACACAGAGAGCTGACTGGAGCAAAGCAGCTGTAACTCTTGCAACATACCTCCTAGGCAGCTTTTCCTGGTTACAAATTAGTGATGTGACAGTACTTATAAACACTGGGGGCCCTATTTATTATAGCATGTCTCCCACTTCATTAGAAATGCTGTGTGTCAATTCAAATTGCAAAAGACTGCAATGTACATCTCCTAGGACTGGAAAGGAAAAGAGCTACTTATATCTCTCCTATGATTGGAAAGGAAAAGAGTTTGATTTTATAACGCTTAGTTTTCATGCAGTACTCGCTGTATTCCAAATGCACTTTACATGCTATGTGCCAATGCAGCAGCCAATATGACTGCACAGCAAGGTTAGCTGAAATTAGGAGCAGATCTAGAATTTTGTCGGGGGTAGCAGTTTTGTAAAAGGGGAAGCAGTTTCATTGAGCTATGTCAAATGTTCCTTTTTAAAGCTCAGAGTAAGCTAAAATAGCTGCAGTTTACTGACCTAATGAAGTAGTGCAGGCAGCAGAAGAATAAATAATTTCTGTACATTATTGGGTTGTGACTATTGGTAACAAAGTGAGTCTGAACAATGCAGATAGCATCAGACTTTGGACCATTCTCATTCTAGGTAAGGTAGGAGATCTGCCAATGTCTGTAAGATTAGTATGATTTGTGATGCTGTATGGGGTTTTAGACAACCTTCTTCTGTGTAAAGTATTGGGGGGGGGTGTTGCAAATAAGATTCTGTGTAATGCATGGTTGCACCCCTGAAAGGGCCAGTTGACTTTGTTGAATTGCTGGTGGTTATGTTGTGGTTCCTGGTTATATATGTAACCCCCAGGTGGCATTATCCCAAGGGCTACTACCCCTGCCTGCCTAACTGCTAACAGGTTGAAGGGCCTAGGTTCTATGGCGGGTGCCTCCACCCAGAGGTCAGGGTTTACAGTAGTTCGACTAACTTGATCACAGCCCTCTGGGACACCAAGACACCCTTTTATTCCTACAAGTGGCCCACACAATACACCATAAGTATCATCACTATTTACACTTACCCCCAGCACTGGTTCGGTCAGCTTGACTCTGGGGACCCCCTGTTAAACAAGATGATGTAATTCGATAGCCACTGTACAATACTTTAACATAAATGAATACTTCAGTCAGTGTAACTTTGCTGAGACAAACAGATCTGATTTATTTAAGGGGCTGTAACAAGGACAGGGGAAATCAGGTTAATTACGTTAGACACATTAATAATCACAGTATTGTGCGCATATTCAGAGTCCCAAAATGTCACTTTACTGGGTACCCAGGATGGTGGGGGGCTAGCCAGGATCGGTGCAGCTGGTTGGGGCCCTGTGATGGAAAACACTTGCACAATACCCAACTGTAATCCAGAGCCAGATGGCTCAGTTCGTGAAGAAATGAAACAGCGACAAATAGATGACACACTTGCAATTTGAGAAACAGATGGCAGGGAGCTACCCTGATTTGTACTCACAGATTCAATGCTGAACCTGGATGGAATGCAGATTGTCCCCGATTGCCAGGAGAAGCAGAATAGCTGGCCCAGCCCTTGTGGCAGGGCTCACTTGCACTCAATGCAGGCAGATGCAGTCCAAGTGATGCTAGCTATGACTTCCAGCTCACTGCACATTTTATATGTACACAGAACACTACCAGGCAAGCAGCTGGTCACTTCAGGAGATTGAGCCTGGCTACAGAGGCATTCTTCTCTGACTCAACCTTAGATTTAGTCCTGAACCTTGCTAGGGAATCACACTCCCAGCACAGCACACAGTTCACAACATGGGGAATTACTCAAATCTCAGTCCCCACAAGCACAACACACATTTACACGTAAAGGTCACTTACTGTACCAGACCACAGAGTCCTGACAAGCCGATCGCAATTCTGTACACTTTTGGTCTTCTTCAGGTTAAGTCTGGTTCCAAAATGACTTTGGCTTCTTCTTTCACTCTGACAGCTCGGATTCAGTCCAAACAACTCTTATTAATGGCTGCAGGCCTACTTTGGGGACTCACACGTGCTTCCTGCGCGAACTACTGTGCACAATGACTGCATGAACACAGACAGCAGAGTCCCCCTCAGCTTCCAACTTCAAACCCGGTTTTCTTCTGCCCCAAACCTCAGGGCACATCAGCGTCAAGGGTCCTCTTTGGAATCTCAGCCTGAAAATCAAGGTTCCTCTTCTTCACTTCTTCTCCTCACTTGGTTGCCCCTGATCTAGGCCACAACAATGGCTTTCCTTTTACACACAAAGTTCGGATACTTGATTCGAGAAAACACAGTCCTTTTCTCTCCCTTCAGGAGAGCTGATACCAGACAGGCCTTTTTCAGGCCTCCCACAAGAAGTTCTCAAGGCCAAGTTCCGCGGGCGGCAGCCCCACGAGCTGCTCACTCTTCCAGCTCCATGCCTCAGGCTGGACTCTCTCAGCAGGCAGTCTGGGCATTTCCCCCAAATCCAAAAGGTTTCCATTGGCTGAGCCTCCTTGTCAGTCACAACAGGCTCCCTCTATTGGTGAAAAAAAGGCGCAATGGTCCAAACTACACTTCCCAGAGGCTCTCTTCATACAAGCCCCTTGTGGCTGGCTCCACTTGAGAGTCCAAGTTCTTATTTGCCATCAAGCTCAATTTTAAGGAACTCCCTCCCCATTGATTGGACCTCTGTAGCAGTTTAGATCCGAAATGGAGGGGCAAAACACACAGAGTCCCAGCTGCAAGAAAGGCAGGTTAGACAAACTGTACTGTCATTATCACTCTAACAAATTACCAGTAGATAGTTACATCTTTGGAAAGTGCTCCCCCTGTGCATATAGTGACTGCCGAACGGAGCAATCTGCTCAGTGGCCCAGGCGGGACTCGAGCAGGGAAACACACAGTCCCCCCAGTTCAAATTAATTCCACTGCAGTTTGGCAGGTCGTAAAGCAACAGTACATGGAGGCATCAGGCACTCTCACTAAATTATTTTTAAAATCGGCTGAAATACAGGACACCAGCTGGATGCAGAGCATTAAGTCTCACCCAAGGAAGGCTTTTTAGTGACCCTCATTTGTAGGGGGGTTACATATAAAAGTCATAAAAAGAAACAATATGTTGCAAGCTCTGTAGACCAAACGAAAATCTTAGTATACATCTAGAGAACACTAATAAAACAATTCTTATTTCATTTTCTTGGCATCTAGTGAACTGAGGGGAATTGAAAGGCACACGCTAGTTGTAAGTGTACCAAATGCTTAAGATTAGCAGTGGAAATAAAAAGAAAGAAAACTCCAGCAAGAGCCAATATGTTTGCAAAATAATGGTATTGTGGGCAGTGAGAAATACGTAAACTAGCAATTTTTGCACTAACCACTGAGCCACCTAACTGCACTTTCTAATTGTTGTGCTACACACACACTGACTAATACATATACACATATCTGCATATATATTCCAGTATAACATAGCAGTACATTGTCTACACACACAGGGCATTGCCACACACACTAACACATACACTGCCTTAAATGGCATTTATTTACTTATACATCTAACCCTAACTTGTACTATATTTAGGATAAGCACTGTGTTTTGCACTGACTCATTGTACTACTCTATAGCATGACTGGGTAACTAAGGTAGTGGAGGTGCGGTGGATGTGGCCTATCTGGACTTCAGAAAGGCCTTCAACACCGTCCCCCATAGAAGGCTGATTAACAAACTACACATCCTAGGGGTGGATCCTAAAATAGTTCCGTGGGTGGAGAACTGACTAAATGGCAGAAGTCAGAGGGTTTTGGTAAACAGGGAGTACTCTGGAGAGGGAGAGGTGAGGAGCAGGGTGCTGCAGGGCTCAGTGTTGGGGCCGGTCCTCTTCAATGTCTTTATTGGGGACATTGCAGAGGGACTGGAGGGGAAGGTATGCCTCTTCACAGATGACACAAAGGTATGCAATAGGGTCGACACTCCAGGGGGTGTTGAAAGAATGAGGGGAACATCTTATAAAACTGGAGAAATAGTCTGAAGAATGGTAGCTGGAATTCAATGCAAAGAAGTGCAGGATCATGCACATAGGGCACAAGAACCCAGGGGCAAAGTACGAACTAGGTGGGGAGGTACTGACAGTCACCAATCAAGAGAAGGACCTGGGACTTATCATCTTGGAGGACATAAGAAAAATTAGGCTGTGTGATAAGGTGGCTAGAAATGCTGGCCAGATACTTGGATGCATAGGGAGGGATATCACGAGTAGAAAGAGGGAGGTCATCTTAACCCTGTATAAGACACTCGTGAAACTGCACCTCGAATACTGCATCCAGTTCTGGAGGCCCCATCTGAGAAAGAACATAGACAGGGTGCAGGCAGTGTAGTGGAGGGCAAGTAAAATGGTGCAGAGCCTGTGAGATAAGACCTATGAGGAAAGACTAAAGGAGTTAAATATGTATTCACTGGAGTAAAGGAGGGAGGGGGGCATGACTGAGACACACACATACATCACCAGTATAAACAGAGTACAGGAAGGAAGCATCTTCCAAAGTAAGAGATGCTCCAAGTCAAGGGGGCACAAAATGAAGTTAGAGGTGGGAAGGCTCAGGGGAAAAGTGAGAATATTTTTTTCATGGAGAGGGTGGTGAATGCCTGGAATAGCCTACCAGAGGGGGTGGTAGGGGCTAAAATGGTCACATAATTTAAGAAGAAGTGGGATAGACATGGGGTACCCTGGAGGCAAGTGGGGGGGGCTCCAGAGTTCACTTTGGGCATGGGACCTCACACTAGGTAGAGATTAATATGGCAGACTGGGTGGTGATGTGACTCCCATCCCCCCAGCCTGACCTCCCACTGAGAACCCACCACCTCACACCCCCAGACTCAGCCACACACCCTCAGTCACCTGAACAGGTACCAGTATGAAGATACACTCTCCCATCAAAGACACGTCTTGCTACTGGAACTGAGGACTACTATATGAGAAATAAAGTTTAAGTGCAGTTTAATGTATTTCAGTGGGTTTTCATTTGCACTTACCTTCTTTCTCATATAGCAGTTGCCGGTTCTAGCAGAAAGACATGTCTTCCATGGAACAGTGGATCTTCACACTGGGATCTGTTCAGATGCTGAAGGTGTGTAAGGGCATCTGGGGGTGTGTGGGGTGGTGGGCACTCAGCTGGAGGTCAGGTTGGAGGTGCGGGGTTGCATCAGTGATGGACCTTTTACAGATTAAAAAAGACATTGAGGGACAGTGTTCTTTTCAGGGTCTGAGGGACATTGGAGGATGGTGGTGGTAATGGGAGGATCTGCCACTAGACACCTCATGTAAATTAGCAATAACATGCATAAGGCTGAAACTGCTCTAGATAGTGAGGGAATGTAGACTAGCAATTTTTGCACTAACCACTGAGCCACCTAACTGTACTTTCTAATTGTTGTGCTACATATACACTGACTAATATATATACACATATATGCATATATATTCCAGTATAACATAGCAGTGCACTGTCTACACACATTTTTACACATTAAAAAATAAGACATCGAGGAACTGTTTTCTTCTTTTCAGGCTCTGAGGGACATCAGAGGGAGGGGTGGTTGGCACTAGACACCTAATTTAAGTCAGCAATGACATGCATAAGGCTGAAACTGATCTAGATAATGAAGGAATATAGACAAGCAATTTTTGCACTAACCACTGAGCCACCTAACTGCACTTTCTAATTGTTGTGATGCACGCACACACTGATTTAAGCAATATACCACAACAGGGTGTGGGTTATGCTAGGATTTACCACACCTGGCATGTTGTTTGGTTACAAGGCCACAGGCCTCATGTGCAAAACACACAAAGGTGTGGTAAATCCTAGCATTACCCACACCCTGGAGGGGTATATTGCGATTATACAATATCCCTTTTTTTATAAGAAAAACTAAAGAGAATTGTAGTTTTTTTGTCAGTTTATATGAGTCTTATTGTACGTGTTGTTACATGTTAAAAAGTAGTTCCCTACTGCTGGATATTTTTGTCCCCACCCCCCACCAGCCACTCACACACGCCATAGAAATGGTCATTTATTCTTTTCTTTTTGTATGACACTGTAGATTAAGAGAATATATGTTGGCTGAGGTGAGCTGGTGGGAGTGCGTGGTGTAAAAATGGGGAGAGGCAGCTTGACTGTCAGTGCTATGTAACGCTGTGAGGGTGAGGGCTGGCACCAACAAATATACTATAGTATATAGTAAGGGCTTATTGTGACAAGAAAGCCGTGGCTTTCAAAATCTTGTTGTAGTACAGTTCAAAGGTCAAAAAAGTTGTTGTACTATCGCTCTGATGTCACATCGATAGTACAACAACTTTTTTGCCTTGCCCTACCACCTGATTGGCTCATTGAACAACGCTATGAGGACAGAAAAAAACTGTACAGCATGGCGGCGTGACCTAGCGAGCACTGGTCGGAGGAGCCTCCTCGTTTTGACATGGAGAGCCTCACAAGGCTCCGTGTCACAAAAGTGAATCGCAGTCATTTTGTTTTTCGTTTTTTTTTAAACTAAATGGGCGACGAGCTGGCGGGACGCGGTGAAGCTGAACTAAGTCCGAGCGAGACAAGCGGGAGAGAGCCGTAGCAGCAAGATATCACTAAGGTAAAAAAAGGAAAAAAAAAAAAGACAAGCCAGGAACCATATACTATATAAAATAGTGGAAATACTATATAAAATAGTGGATGGTTAACCATTCACAACTATGGCTGTGTTTTCATCTCGGTTGTTGAAGACATCATGGAGATCTCTCGAGCTTCGCTCTCGAGGTCTGTATGATGTCATCAACAACCTCGATGGAAACACAGCCTGGTTGTGGATGGTCACCCATCCACTATTCTATATGTGCTTTTTTTTGTTTTGATTCCTGGCCCCGATGGTTTTTCTGGAGGCATGAAACATTTGCCTGTGCACTTGGTAGGCGAGTTTTCTGCATGTTTTTTTGGCTCCGTTTACATTGTAGGAGCCACCACGGTTTTGTGAATATCCACTGCCATTACAGAGCACTGGCTCCGTTCATGCACAGTGTGCACATGCCTGGAAGCAGCTGTGCTTCTTGAAGTGTTATTCTCTGGCCTTCTTCAGATTCTGGGCCGGGAAACATAATGAGGTGTTTTTTTAAGTTGGCGTTTGTCTCTGAAAAATGAAGAGGCTGCAAGGTGCCGACCGGTAACTGCTGCACTTTTGTAGTCTGTAGCCATGCCATATATACTTCTAGAGCTTCCAGCTGCCTGCTTTGGGATTGTGGGATAAAGACTTCAGGAGAGGGAGGATAAGAACAGAGTTCTGGTAAGGTGTGAGGAGGGGGTAGGGGTAGAGAAGCTTACTTTTACATTTGAATAAAAATAAGAAAGAAGGGGTAGTTTTTCTGTGTGTGTGTGGTCAGCTGGGTAGGAGGAATGGTCAGTACTGTAAAGGAGCATCTCGCTGTCTGTTGCAGTCTTTGGTAGTCATGGCTTTCTTATAGACGCAGTGATCTCAGGGGCAATTCTTGATGTGGCTGACTGGTGACTGGCACCTTTTCCCGCTGATATATCAGAGGATTTACCATGGGTAAAAGGTGCCAGTCAGCCAATCAGAATTCATCATTTCTTGTTCCCATTGTATAATCCAGTATAACATACAGTACAAGTCACATTAAACTGTCCCTCCAACTCACTCATTTAGCATTTTTTAGTGAGTTGCGTAATGTGTGCACTGTTCACTGCACTGAATTAATTAAAGTCTCCTAATGGTTTACTTCCAGTTGCTATTCAGTTTCAACTTACTGTACTTTGCAGCTCTCTAGAAACTTTTATCAATGCAGTGCATGAGCAGTGCACACTTTAAAGGAACACCTGTCAGTTTTCAGCAGCTATACTGAACTTGTGTGACCAGTGTACCTGTAATAACATCCATGACAAAATAAACTATTCATGTGCTCCAGTATGAGTAACAGTAAGATCTTTTACCTGCATTTTAAAAATATATACTTTAGCTTGGACACAGCCCCATATAAACTAATTTGATGTACCATCAAATTATGATAACAATGGAGGCACATGGGCATCTCTGCAGAGCCCCTCCCCACATACACAAAATTACAGGGCAGCACAAGTTATTTCATTTATTTTTTAGCACAGACCTCAGTCTTACTGAAGCTGAAGCACCTCAGCTGCTCACACTGACTGCCCGCCCACTCACTCACGCTAGCATTCCCTGATGTTCTCCGCAGTTTTACTCGCACTGACTGCCCACATCCCGCCTGCTTACACACACTTCCCATAGATCAAGTATTGGCAGCTGTTAAAGGGGCATCAACTGGCTTCACTTGTCATGGCCCTGACGGTGTGGTTAAAGATAATAAACTGCATTTGTACTGTATTGGCCTTGAACACCTCAATAATGCTGTCAGAGCAGTACATTAGGTAGCTCACGGTTCCAGAGGAGGCGGACTTCCCCCGATGTTCTCAGCAGTCATTACAGGATAGGGCAAGTTACTACATTTACTTTGATTTGTGATGTGTTTTTTTTTTTAAACACAGACCTCTATCTTATTGAAGCTGAAGAAAGTCCCGTCTGCCTATTGCCCACGCCTCAGCCTCTCGCACTGAATGCCTGCCCGCTCACGCTTGCATTCCTCGATGTTCTCAGCAGTTTTACTGCACTTGGTTTTAATTACTGTATTATTCATTTTATTGGTTTTACAATCAGCAACCAGCAGGAGTACTGTGCTGTACGTGGGGAGTTGGATAGACCAAGTAGCTGGAAGATGGGGAGATTGCTGCAGTACTGAGAATACCAGGCTACAATCGGGAGCCACGGGAACCATTCATTATAACTGAGAGTTCGTTATATTCCTCTACCTTAAACATGACGAATAGTGAGCACAGGTGCAGTATACATTATTGAAATTCAAAGGTAAAAAACACACACTTCCTGTAAAACAACTAGCTTAGCTGATCTAAGTTTTCAAGAAGAAGGCACATAACTAGCACAGACAAGCAAACTCCTTTTTCAGTATTTTTACAACAGAATTTTATCAGCATGGTAAGTTTTAAGATGAAAACGTGCATGTGAACAGTCCATTTCAGACATCCACTGTAAAGAAAAAACCTGTAACTTGAACTGTGTTTAGGGGTCCTCTAACATATCTTCAGTGAGAGTTGGAACATTAGATTTACTACATAAACATTCCATTCCGTGACATTTGACACTGTAGTCCCAGGGTTGTCGGCTTATCTCCCTTTCTAACTAGGTTGACGCTTAGCACAAATAATGCTTTGAAACACAGCTTAGCTGAATGAAAGTGGAGTAATACCACAAAACGTCTAATTTTATCTAGTCCGTTAAGAATCAGAAGAGCTCCCTTTTTCTATGTAACAGCAAAACAACTGCAGCGCAATGCCCAGTGCAGCCATAAAAATGTACTAAGCACTCGAGCAGTTAGTCATCTTGCACCCTAGGACTGTGAAATTTGGTAAGCAACTTCTTAGTCCAAGATGTAGTCCAAGATCCTTTTAACTCATTATGGAAACAGGGTTTCTAGTTTGAAAGACATAAAGTGACCCAGTTCTAAGTGCATTCCCTATCAGAACTGGAGTGGTTCCAGTTCCAGAAACACTATAGTACAGTCTTGAGCCAGTCAAGTGCAGGGCAGAGGGCCCACTGGGACTGAATCTGCTGGGCCACCAAAGTGGTAGGCTAGTGTTTTCTGCAGAAAAAACATGAAAGGAACTAAGGGAGTTGAATTGGAATGGCATTATTCGTAATACTGCTATTAACTGTATGAACATGCTCTGTTTGCATTTTTGAATTATGTTCTCTTTTGTTGTTTGGTGTTCAACATATTTGACTGAAATTAGGGTGGACTTATTGTTTGTGCGTCATGGCACCGCATATTTTAGATTGTGCTTATACAACTGGGGGAGGGGGCAACAGTGCTGTCATTTTTGAGTACAAGTTTAAAATTTCTGGCTACACCCCTGACAGTTCCAAGGACTCTCTGGCCACTCTAGTCCATGCCTGCAGCATTTAGCTCTTTAGGGAGTACAGCATTAGAAAGGCTGAAATTGTGCGTTATCCCCTCTGGATCACATCTGTGGACAGCTCAAGTATCTGTATCTTGGTAGATAGTCCTAGATATTCCAGATAATATGAATAGGATACTTACCCAGGCTGGACTGGTGGTGCTGAGGGGTTGAGGCACTGGAAGCCACACCTCGCACCATGCTGGCGACCCGGGTTCAGGAACGACCTCAGGTAGTCATGGGGCTGGCATGGGTGGGAGGGATGGAGCAGGATTGAGCAGCCTAACAGGAGCTCTCCTCTCCTGGGGTGGTTGTTGCCCCCCCCGTAGTTCCACTGCCACCAGGTGGAGGTCTGGTGGCAGTGCAGGCAGGAGGGGGTGGCAAGTCGGGAGGGCACCTCAGAACACGATGCAAGCGTGCCTCCACGGGGAAGGGGGGGATGAAAATGGGGGGAAAAAAACTCTGGATAAAAACATAATAGGATATTTACCCAAATATTGTCCCTCATTATGCACTGTAAAAAAATCCAGGCCTATCATTTGTTTTTATTTTTTTTGGTAACCAGGTACTGTAAGGCCCACTAGGCACAAGGTCTGTTTACAGGGCTGACCTGGAATCACTGGGGAGGTTAAGTGACTTGCTTAGGATCACACAGTATGCATGTGGCAGTTGTGGGAATCAAATCCTGATCTGCTGGCTATACCAAGCTCATTCATAGCTTGCATCTATAACCAGCAGGCTATACTGCCAGCCCCAGAAGACAAAATACAGTTGCCATTACCCTGAGTATCAACAAGGTACTGAGCATCACTAGTGGACTGGTCCATTTAGTGATATTAAAACCAATGGTGAGAATGCATGTACAGTATATAGTATTCCAGTGTGTGTGTGTGTGTGTGTGTGTGTGTGTGTGCGCACATATGCGTATGCATGCATGAGTGCATCTGTATTTGGGAAACTTTACCTGTACACACGTTTGTCTGTGAAACTGAGTGTACCCCTAGGTGTGTTGTGCAAGCCTATGTGAATATGTATGGGTCTATGTGCAAAACCTTTTTTCCTGTTCATAAACATTCCTTTCCCCAGATTTCACTCTGCAACTGGAGTTGCGCTGTGGGACTTAGTGCCACAACCATTAGATAATCTGGCCCTATATTTTATGTTAAACAAATAGAGACGTCCCTCCATGTTCAGCTTTCTGTTATTTATTTGTTTTTGCACCAGCATTGCCTAATATATGTCTATGCCTCTTTTTCAAGAAGGCTCCAGGTCATAAGACTATTTTTTTTCCTTTTTTAATTATAATTAAACTAATTATAATTGCCATCCATGTAGCACTACTTCATCATAAAACTGAAATTTGCATGACTCCCATGGGGTATCTCCTCAAAAAGGGTGCAGGAACAAGGGCACGGGAACAAGGGCGCCGTAATGTGTGTGTACCTCAAGTGGGCATCTGGGACTTGTGGGCGTGGTGCAGTGATGGTGTCACTCTGCCTCCCGCTTCCCCGTCTGCCCCACTGTGGAGGTTATTAGATTAATGTTGGGTGGGTGCAGGGGGTGCATTGCCTCATGCTCCCTGATGTGCCCCACCACAGACAGGATTATATTAATGTGGGGGGGTGCAGACCACCTTGATGGTGGGTGCAGGGAGCAGAACCTCCCACATAATCCCACAGTACTTTCCGTTGTGCCCTCTGTGTTTCTGGCATGGTTGCCAAGTACTGTTATTACTAGTGGTCTTTTGACTGTGCCCCGCATTTACCACAAAGCAATTTCTTTTGCCCATATATGTATGAACTCTCCCATGGGGACCTTTATTTGGTGGAACTGATGCATCAAAAGTTGAATTGGCAAATAATTTGAAAGATAGTTTCTTGCCTGAAAATATTTTTCATTTTTGTTGTGTTTATAACACTGTGTAAAATTCACCTCAGACTAGTTACCAAGAGTGAGGTACTAACTTTGCTCAGAAAAATAAAATTGAGTGACTCTGCAGGCCCTGACAAGCTGGAGCCTAGACTACTGAAGGCAGCTTCCCCTGTCATAGCATCTCCAATCACAGTGTTAATCAACAAATCTTTCCTGGCCGGGCAAATCCCAGGAAAATGGAAAGAGGTGATAGTAGTTCCTGTTCACAAAGGTGGTCCCAGGGAACCAATAGAAAACTACAGGCTCATCTCTCTCCTCTGTATTCTGCCCAAGGTACAAGAAAGACTAGTGTACAATCAGTTAAGGAACTATCTGGAAATGCACCACTGTATTTCCGCTCAGCAACACTGGGTCAGGCGCAACCACAACACTGACACTGCATTAATGAGATTTACTGCTAGTGTACTACAGGAACTGGACAATGGTACCCCCACTGGGGCAATCTTCATAGACTTAATCAAGGCTTTTGACTTGGTTAGTCATGAGCTACTCATCAGAAAGCTCACAGACCTCGGACTCAACGTGCACTCATTAGCATGGTTCACCCATTACCTATCCAACAGAACACAAGTCGTCAGATGGAGAGAGGCGTCTCTTCTACCCGGCTACCTGTCTTAGACAGTGTAACCCAGAGCTCGATCATAGGACCCCTCCTATTCACAGTATTCATTAATGACTTCGGCAACAACTGTGGGAGCAGCCCACTCTTACTACACGCAGATGACGCCATCCTCTATAAGAGCTCTGGGACCTCCTGGCGCTCAGCACCCAGCTGAACCATGACTTCCTATGCTTGGAACAATGGCTACTGGCAAATAGTCTGGTACTAAATGTCAAAAAGACCAGCGTTACCTTATTTGGCCCCAGACATCTTGGTACTGATAGAAGCCACCTGCTCCCTATAACCACGTCAGTGGGAAGTAAGATCGAGATAGTGGATTTGGTCAAATACTTTGGGGTAATACTCAATGAGGGCTTCGTGTACAAAGCCCAGGTGGGCCAAACAACTCACGCTATCCACCAGAAACTGGGTTTCCTATTTTGGCTAAACAAACAACTCACTCCTGACTCTAGACTTGCAACTGCAAAAAGTATCCTACTGCCTAAACTAACTCATGCCGCCCCCATCCTCCAGTCCGTAGGAACAACGGAATCTCATAGACTGGAGCTGCTGTACTACAAAGTAGGATGTTTCACTTCAATGTCCCCTCCAAGGACACACTACTGCAATGTGTTGGCCTTCTTGAACTGGCCTTCACTGCTTAGTATGCTCCAGTACCCCCTACTAACTGTAGCATATAAACTAATCAACAGATCATTTCCCCCAAGCCTTGAAGGCCTCCTCGTCCCCAAGCACTCCTGCAGAACACTCCGCACTTGTGGGATGACATTACTCGAGGTACCCAGGACAAGGATTACACTTGGAAGTAAATCCTTTGTGCATTCCACCCCTAAACTCTCTACTACCCTACCAGATGACCTACACTCAGTTGGTTCCTTAGCCACTTTTTTGCAAGGGTCTAAAAACACACCTCTGTGTGCAGCACCAATGTACCTGCTAGTTGTTGCATGTAGTTCTAGCACTTGCTCCTTAACCCTCTACTGTACTCACCTTCCCCAAATGTTTAGTCTAGCCCTACCCTATGAAGTTGCTCGGCCCTGCTTGTCTCCACAGTATGAATGTAACCTGCTGTAAATAACAACTGTTTATTGATTGTCGCTGTTATGAATTTACCTTTCAACTGTATTCTCCTTCTGTGCCACTTGTTATGATATCTACTCTACCTACATGTAATTAATTCTGAGTCACCCCCTGAAAAAGGGACCTCTGGTTCTAGTGGGCCCACCTGGTTCCCAAAATGAAATAAATAAATAAAATATGTACGAGGTTTTTACAACTTCATTGGCTAATAGCCATTTCAAGCTGTAGTAATATCCAACAAAACATCACAGGCTGGAAAAAGTTTATAAACCTTTTCTTTTTACTTACCTATAATCAGTTTGATTATAACAGTAATGAACTCGAGAATGTGTGTTATCATTTGTAATAAAGGCAGTTCTTGGGTAGTTGAAAACTGAAGGTATGCCAACAAACCCATAGAGTGGTGTTATCAGGGGAGCAGCGAGCAGCCAGACTGTAGCTTGAAGGCCTGTGCCTTCATTCAGATTCAAATATTTGATCAAATCTGCCTTAACACATCTTGCCATGAACTCCAGCCTTCAATTCACAGCATATACCGAGGCTTGATGCCTTCGGTTTTTAAAATCCCAGTGCCACACCTACCCATGACTACACCTTATTACCCTGTTGTGTTTAAATTGCTTACATTTATTTGTTTATTTATATCTCTGATTACAATACTTTTGAACCAGAGGCTCTTTTACTAAGGTTCCACATCAGCAAAACATATGAATACAATGGCATATAAAATCAATAATTTTGACATACAATTTGATAACAAGATAAGTACAATTGAGGCAAAGTAGAATACCGTCATGTCGGTACATTCAGAGGAATAGCCCAAGTGCACCAAAACATGGCAAAAAAAGTTAGACCAGGGGAGAAAATGAACATAGAGGTATGGAGACAAACTCAGACATTCGGCAAAAAACATAATCTGTGAAAAGATCAAGACAATAGTAAGGTAATAGTAAGATAACAATGCTGCCAGAGGTAGGTATTGTTAGAGGGCAGGGGATGAGGTGTACAGTATGATGGGAGAGGTGGAAATGATGGACACTTGTAAGGGGAGTGGGAAGTAGAGAGGAGAGTGTAGGCATGATAGGGGAGGGGGTGGGGTAGGTAGGGTGAGACCATATTGAATACCAAAGCGGAGGTAGAAGAGGGGTTGAGAGGACAGGGTAGTAGTGGTGGGAGAAGTATCAATAGTAGGTGATTGGGAGGGAAGAAAGGTAGTGAGAGAAGGGGCTTGAGGTATGAGGGGTGAGGTGAGGGGTGGGGAAGTGAGTGAAATGGAGGGTGGGAGGGGGCACAAAATGGCCAAAGAAACTGCAAAAGCTCCTTTTATATGCATTATAGACCAAGGGAGTGCTCCTGACCATTCAGAGCACTCCTTTCCTCTGTGTGTCAGACACTTTCATTCTGTGAGGAGTATCTCATACAGCTGCCCTGGAAAGGGCCCATTTGGGTAAGTTTTTTTTTTATTTATATATTATTGATGAAGCCTGATCAATAATATATGAACACCGATATCTCGGTTTGTGGTTCTCATGCCCTAAGAATGCATGTGAGACCACTCTTACAACCATACAAGTTATCTCAGTGGCAGTGTTAACATACAAAAGGAATGAAGACAACTCTATTAAAATTAATGGTGAATACCATTTTACCTGTGAATCGCTATTTTCTATTTCAAAATTATTTCTGTTGGCTGGCGTCCATTCCACTATTATGTGGTCATTGCTTATTTTCTAATATCAGCGTTCTTTTTGTGTTCATCTTCAAATAGGAACATCCATTTTAGATCTAGATGATATCAACACTATTGTAGTCTACTTCCCTAATATCAACCCAGTGATGCAGCATTTCAGTAAGTAACAAAGGTAATAATGCAAACCACATTTTAAAGGGGGAGGGTACAAAATAGTCAGTAAACACTGCAGTAAGAATGCATTCTAAACTTTTATTCTACAATCATAACATCTTATTACTTTTTACGTTTGCTTGTGTGAATGCACAGTTATACAGCAAACATATTGGTAGTATGCCAGCACTGTAGGACTTTTGCAGGTGTGGGCATGTTGGGGCTAATGCAGTTGAACGGTGGGGTGGCTGGGCTGTGAGGAACATATTACAAGCAGGCTCATGATGATGCCTAGTCAGCTAAGTACTGGGCGGAAACTTCTTATATGTCTAAGGATGAAGCCACTCCTATCATAACTAGTTTTCACCCATTAGCATACCAACAGGACATAACCATCAGTTCTGCTTGTTCTGTTCTACCCTCTGATCCCATCCCTGCCACCCAGCTCTGTACAAGTTACCTCTCCACTTGATCCCTCTGCTTGCTGGCCCACCCTCAGTTCCCATCCTTGTCAGCCCACCATACAACAGAAACCATTTCCACCCACTCCCTCTGCTGCTGTCCCACCCTCTGTTCTCATCCCCACCAGTCTTGCTGTACAAGAAGACCGTCTCCCACTTGCTCCCTCTGTGTGCTGTCCCTGCCAGCCCCACTGTACAACAGAACCCCCTGATCACTCCCTCTGCTGCTGCTCCAGCCTTCGTTCCCATCCACATCAGTCCCTCTGCACAACTGAATCCACTCCTGCTTGCTCCCTCTGTGTGCTGTCCTGCACTCTATTCCCATGCCTGCTTCCTCCCCAACAGAATGCAACACTGGGGTGCCCACCCCTGGTGCCATCAAGTCTAGAAAATAGAATACAGTCCCTTGTCTTTTGTCCTTCATTATCTGTCTCACCCTCTGACCCCCTCTCAGAACTCACCCCAACATCTCTCTGACTTACATATCTCGTCCTTTGATGATGACCATCATGTCCTGCTGCTTCTAACACCAAACGGGAACTGGAGAAAACAAGGTGAGTTTATTTAATGGTTTTCAATGCATTTTGAACTTTTGCTCATAATTTTGTCATTTATTAACATTTGTACACCAAATTTCCAACATAGCCTTTTTGGTGCCCCACCTCATATACAGGGATAGGTGAAACTATATATGTCCTCCACCCCAAAACATATTTTCACAGTTGCTCTGCGAAATCAAATTTCAGAGGGAATTTAAAAAATTCCACCTGTCTTGTTCATAAGGTGAAGTCATAAAAAGTGGAAATTTGGGGTAAAAATATCATTATACAATGGGCACAAAAAAATATAGAGAATCCTGTATTTTGATTGGCTGGCTGGCACCTTTCCAGCATTGTAAATCCTCCAGAGTACCCACTGGAAAAGGTGCCAGCCACCACTCAGCCACATCAGGAACTCCCTGGCAAATCCCTCCGTTCCTCGCAAACACACCACTGCCAAACACACAGAGGACAGCGAGATTACCTTGTCTTTAACCCGGACATCCCATACTCCGTCACTAGCCTCAAAAGTTCAGAAAAACTGCTGCACCATTCTGAAAAAACAAAGCACCGGAAAGAAAAAAAGAAAGAAAATGCAGTTCGTTCCCTCCAAAGCAAAGAAGCTGAAAAAATTCAGAACAGTGGCGGTGGAAATCTACGATCCTCCGGCACATGCGCAGAACTCGCAAAAAAATCCGAGCAGTACCACTGCAGTGAAAAACAAACGAGCAGCAACTTTTAAAACAAATGGACATTTTAAATATTTTTTTCTGTAAAAAAAAAAAACAAGCAGGGTCTTTGTATAATAGCAATATACCCCTCCAGGGAGTGGGTATACCAGTGGATTTACTACTTCTGCTGTGGTTAAGTCCCTCGGCTATGCCTCATGACCGAACCACACCAGCCGTGGTAAATCCTCCAGTATACCCACACTCTGTCAGGGTACATTGCTTTAAAAAACAATGCAGTTATTGCATGAAAAAATGTTGAATTTTTCCAGTGTTTAGTCATAATTTTGTTATTTTTGCACATTTTGGCCCAAAATGTTCAACATAGCCCTCTTGCTACACCACCGCATGAACATGATAATTTTTCTAATCCCCTCTGAATATTTTTTAACAGTTGCTCTGCAAATCACCTTTCAAGCAGGATGTGAAAAACTCCACCCGTCTTGATCATAAGATAGAGTCTTAAAAAGACACTGTTGAGAATTTGAGGTCAAAGTGTCAAAAAAAAAAACAGGTTATGGGGAAATGTTGAATTTTTTCTTGATGTTTAACTCATATTTTTCAGATTTTGGCCCAAAATAGGCAACATAGCCATTTTGTTACCCCACCTGATAACATTGTTATACCAAATTTTCAACAGAGCATTTTTGGAACCCCACCTCATAAACAAGGTAGGTGAAATTTTGTCAAGTCCCCCCAAAACATCTTTTCACAATTGCTCTGCAAAATCACCTTTCAAATGGGATTTAAAAAATTCCACCTGTCTTGATCATAAAGTGGGGTCATAAAAAGACTGATAAAAATGTGTGGTCAAAATGCGAAAAAAAAACCAACAGTTGTGAAGAAACCTTACATTTCTCCAACGTTTACTCATAACTTTCTTTTGTTGAAAATCTTGGCCTCACATTTTCAGTAATATCCCTTGTGCCCCCCAATGAACATGAAAGGTGTCATTTTTCATATCCCCTCCTAAACAAGTTTTTGCAGTCACTCCACAAATCATCTTTTGGATGGAATTTTAAAAAAAAAACTTTCTTGATTATAACGTGATATCATAAAAAAGACTATGTTGGAAATTTGGAGTCAAAATGTCAGAGCCCACTGACAATAAGATATTGGCTCTCAGCTGGCCTTTCCTGGGTAAATATATTGTAAACATGGGTAAAAGCTTGGCCTCCATTGAAAATGAGATATATCAACTCCAGTGTGCTGTTCTGGGTAAATACAGTATAAAACTGGTACAAGCAGAACCCCACTGAGAATGAGATATTGCACATCAGTTAACCTAGGCTGAGAAGATACATTTTTAAAATGGAGAAAAGCAGGACCCCAAGCCAGCCTGGTAACACAGCTGGTGTATCCTGGGTAAATACTTTGTGAAAATGGGTGAAAGCTGGGTTCCCTTAAAAATGGGATACTGCATCTCCACTCTGCTATCTTGGATAAATACAGTGTAAAAATGGGTACAAGCAGGACCCCATTGAAAATGAGATATTGCATCTTAGCTGGCCTATCCTAGCAAAATACATTTTAACAAGCATTTGTCAATGCCGAATGTTTGCTTGCTGGTATTAGCATTGGAAATGCAAGAGTTAGACAGATGCAGAATAGGAATGGCAGTGAAGTATTGAACTTCACACTAACCCCACCTCCATCCTGTAGAGACAGACAGGCATTGGAGTAAGTGTTTGGGTCATCGCCCATAATGGTCATGCCATGTCACCTCACCCTATTCTGCAGACATCGACATGTGTTGAGGTGTGCCTTGGGGTATTTGGCTTTACAGTCACCCCCGGGCGTTTGTTGGTATTTGCACTACAAATTTTCAACATGTCCTTTTTGTGACCCCTTCTCATGAAAGCATTTGGGACCTCTTCTCAGGAAGAGCGGCAGTGTAATTTTGTCAATGTGTCCAGAACCTTGAGTTCCAACATTGACCATGCCATTCTGCGCCACATGTACAAAAACACAGATCGGGCAGGATGTAAAGAATGACAGCTGTAACATCCATAGGGAGGTGTGTATAGATGGCAATGTTGAAAATCTGTAGTGAGAATATGAAAAATGCTCGCACTTCTGAGCATACGTGGAAAGTGTGCAATGCATGTGTGTAACAGTCATTTTATGGACTTTTGTCACCAAATTTTCAACATAGGCATTTTATGACCTCTGCTCATGAACAGTGTCACTGTGATTTTCTTAATGTGTCCCAAACACTGATTCCCACAACGACCACGCTATTCTGTGCCGGAGGTGCAAAAACACATTTTGGCCAGGATGTGAAAAATGACAGCTGTACTGTTCATAAGAAGGTGTGGAAAAATGGCAATATTGAAAATCTGGAGTGAAAATATTACAATGTGCAAAATTCTCGACGTGCATGGAAACTGCGCAACACATGCTATAACACATTCATTTTATGGACTTTTGTCACAAAATTTTCAACATAGGCATTTTAGGACCTCTGCTAATGAACAGTGTCACTGTGATTTTCTTAATGTGTCCCGAACACTGATTTCCCACAGTGACTGTGCTATTCTGAGCCGGAAGTGCAAAAACACATTTCTGCCAGGATGTGAAAAATGACAGCTATACTGTTCATAGGAAGTGCAGAAAAATGGCACTGTTGAAAATCTGGAGTGAAAATATTGCAAATTTGCTAAGTTATGAGCATGAGTAGCAACTGCGCAAAGCACGCTCATAAAACAGTCATTTCTTGGATTTTTTCCACCAAATTTTCAACATATACTTTTTGAGAGCCCACCTCATGAACACTGGCTCTGTCATTTCATTAATCAGTCCTGAAAGGCAATTCCACACAGTGACTGCAAAATCACCGTTTGGGACCAAATAATGCCATGACAGTGGCTGAATTCATGAGGAGGGGTCCCAATAACCCTATGTTGAAAATTTGGTGCCAAAATTCCCAAAACTGCCTGAGATATGCAACAAAGCTGAAAAAACCTTATTTATGCCATTATACAGCTTACCGGCATTTCTTCAGTTCGCGGTCGGCTTTGAAGAGTGCAGACGCGTTTCCGTTCCACCGAAGATTGTCACACCGGGCTTCAGAGGTAAGTATGGGGTGAGGGGGGTGTGGGGAGGCAGGGTGCGCAGAGGGTGGGTGCAGGTTGGGGAGCAGGCTGCCTGACTCAATGAGGGACCGTTTTCTGATTCTGGGGAGGGAATTGCTGGACTTTTTTTTGCTTCACAGGGATATTTGGCACGCTGGGGTGGGCACCCAGTGTGACACCTGAATGTTTTAGTTGGAGGGGGCTGTAGCCAATGGGGGATTGGGCACCCCCATTGGCACATACGGGGGCAAGAGCCGAGGCAGATTGGGCACCCCCTCTGCACCAAACCAACGTGTTTGGGGGAGACATTATGCTGACGGGGAGTGGGCTCCCTCATCGGCAAATTACACTGGGAAGAATGAAACTGGAGAGGATTGGGGCCCCCATCTGCACACAAAAACTGTTTTGGGGGTGGCACATGATGCCAAGGGGGAATAGGCACCCCCTCGGCACTAGGGGCATCTAATGTTGTTTGTAAACATGGCAGCGGCTTGCCACTGCATTCACAAACAATATTACACTTGGTAACGTTCCACCCGGCAATGATGGGTCATTCCCTCATTGCAGCGGAATGGCTGCCGCTGCAATGACGAGGTGGCCCCTGATTGCTGCGGTGAAAACGTTACAAGTTGGTGGCACTTTTGGAAGCCAGTGTGATCAGCACAATGTGCCTCCATTGGTCCATCAGTGCCAAGCCCCCAAAAGCAGTGCCTCCGTTGGCTGCCACAGTGCCTCGCCTCCACAACCTGCTTCTCTCCTAAGTTGACACATAATGTTTCTTGCGCATGTGTGCAAGCAAACATAAAAAGCTTTGAGAAGGGACACCGCTACTCAGACCCTGTGTCTCTCCATCACGATCTGTATGTCCTCTCCAGTGTTCTAAACACAACACTGCGCAGCTCTGAAACATCATAAATCAACTTTTTATTGGGGCCTTAATCACTATGTTACAGTGTTAAGCGTTTATTTGTAATTGTAATAACTTACACAAAGTAGAGGCAAGTTTTTTATGTCTAGTACTATTTCTAAGGTCTGTACACACTATCTAACAGTGATACTGCTACTGGTGATGCCTTGGAGATTGTTGCTGATAGTTTTTTTGTGTGCTAAAAAACTGCGCAGCAGACATTTACTGTCATAAATTGACTCCCAAGATGCTCCGGCTGGGAGAGTTAGACGTCATCCATTTATATTGAAGAAGGGGTGAGAGGAAACGATGACAAGAAATGGTCATTTTGTGCAGCAAGCTCCTGTGGACCTCATATTACTCATCACTATGGAAGGGGGGCAGAGGAGGGGTGGGGGGCCAGAGGACAGGAGTTCTGTCTCATGTTAGCCATAGGTACTGGAAGGTATGGGTGCAGGGGTGCTGTAAGCATTGGTGAGTTATGCAAATGAACACAATGAAGTGCTCTCTAATTGGAGTGGTTAATTTCTTTCAGCTACAGAACATGCCACATCAGCAAGCAGAACTTGTGTCATGACCAGAGTGTCTGGTCATTGGTCTACACTGCCAAGCCCATTGCAGTTTCAGCTGTAATTGGTTCGGCAGTGACACACCTCTGAAATGCCATTTATAGCAAGAAGTTCCTTGAGCAAGCACGAGTGAACGTAAAATGGGGGATATAAAAAAATGCTATATTTGGTATTTAAAGGTTTACCTGACCCTCTGGACCCATGTTAACTATATTTGAATGGGCCATTTTAAAGTACCAGCAGCTACACAGCTGATATTTGCTTTTGCAGATATCTGTCGGACAGACCATTGAATGAGCAAAAATATCATGCATAGTACCTAGACACTGATTAAGTGATATTTTTTTTAATTCACTGTATTTTTTCTCCCTTTCATCCAGACCTGCCCCATCAGTCCTGTTGCTCATTCAGTCTCAATACCCCACCTTCTCCAGCACTTATATCCACGGTCCCCCATGGATGACCCCCCCCACCCCCCTGTGGAAAGGGCTGCTGGGGGTCAGGCCTTTACTCCTCCAGATAAAGCTGCAATGTCAGTCTTGGAGCAGAGAGTCCAGTTTGGGTGGTGCGGGGCCTGAAGCAGGTGGTGGACGACATCCTGTTCAGTCAGGAGGTTTTTCTGGTTCCCACCCTCTGATGTCAGGAAGACATGGCCAATGCAGATGTGTCATGCCACCAACATCTCCCCTCCCTCCCAGTTCTTTGCCTCCAGCTGCTCCGCCACCAGTGGTCACCCCAGGTGGTAGCATTGCAGTGGAGTACAAACTCCCTCCCACCCCAGAGAAAGTGAGCATCCATGGAATGCTCAGCTGATTAAGTGATCTCTCTAGCGCAGGGGCTCTCAAATGGTAAGGCCAGCCTCCCTTGGGAGGCCCCAACCTGTTCCAAGGGAGGCTCAAGCAAGTCTGGAAAAGTACTGTATTTAAATTTTGAGTTTTATGTATTTTGTGTGAAGAGATGAAGCAAACTGAAAGAAGATAGTAGTAGGTGAATTTTATGTATTTATTTACTAATAGGTGACAAGGGAAGGTGAATGAGCCAAGGCTCATTTCAGGTATACCCGGGGAAGGGTAGGGAGTGAATACATTTCAAAAGGTAACTGCAAAACAATCAAGAAATACACAATGAACAATAGTGCAAACAAATATGAACAATAAACTAATAATAAGTGGTGGTAATTGATCAATTTGTAGACTTGTGGCAGAACAGCCCAAATATAAGGGTTGAGCATAGAAATGCTAAGAGCAACAGCAAGAAGGAGCAAAGTAATCCCTGAGAAGTTGCTTAGGAGCAGGGACGGAGGGGGAGAGGCAAAGTATGTAGGAAGGTTATTTCATATAGAGAGAAAATAGAGAAAGTAGTCTGACCCACGAAAGCACTGCAACAAGGGGTAACAATGGTTCAAGAATGAAAATAGCAGAGCAAGTAGGCTGGCCTGTTTGGGGGGGGGTTATAATAAGCTGAATAATAATATTTATTTGTTTGTTATTCAGATAATACATTTGAGCACATGAGCTCTTTTTCAAAGGTTCCATGTCAGTATAAGATAAAGAACTGAATGTGAGCCAAGTACTCGAAGGGGGTTTCAATTTATTCATGGTGTACTGCGTGAAGCACAGTATGTTAGTCTTCTTTGGGGAGGCCCAAGATTATTTAAGTTTTTGGGGGAGGCTCAAAATCTTTTCCATGGATTTGGGGAGGCTCACTGTGTCACAGTTTGAGAACTATTGCTCTAGCATATTATCATGCTGACAGGCATAATGACCCAGTGACTGAGGTAGTTACACTGCAGCTGTAAGAAGCTTCGAAGCAAACCTTGCCCATTGCTTTTAAGCAAAGGTAATGTCATTTGGAATTACCAGATTCAGCCTGAACAAAACGATCATTAGGTTAATAAAGGAGTAGAGGGAAGGGTACACTGGGTTAGATCCAAAGAGTAACTCACCATGTGGTGAGAGAAGAGCTGAGGTTCCAGGCGTTTAGGACTGAGATGAGTGCACAGCTTCAAGTGCTTTGTGGGGGTTAGTAAAATATGTTGTTTCCCTTCAAGGGTAACATGAGGCTTGGCAAGCATAAGCAAGGCAAAGGAAATCTGCTCCGGGTGGAGCAAAGCTTTTACTTTGTCAAATTCCTGCCGCTGTTGCTGAGATTCAGCGCTGATGTCTGGGAATACTGAGATCTTCTTTCCTTCCAGGAAATACTGCCTTCCTGTCTTATTTTTGGGAGGATCACTCCTTTATCAGTGTACTAGTGAAAGCACATTAGCACTGGGTAAGGAGGGGCATCGGGAGGAGATCAGGGAATGAAAGCCCAATGGTCCTGGTCCAGCTGTATTTACTGTACATCAACAGGGAGAGCCACAAAGTCATTAAACGGGGTAGTGAAAAATTGCTCCGCTTGTTGACCCTTGACACCTTCCAGTACACCGATAATCTTAAATTCTGCTTTCTGGAGTGGTTCTCTACACGATCAACTTTAATTTCTAAGAAAGCTAGTAGTTGCTCGTGTTTGATGTGGCAGACATCTCCTTTGGTGCCAAGCTGTCCTCGTTAACACCGATCCTGCATTCCGTCTGATATACTCATTGATCCAAGTCCAAAATCTTTTTGTTCAGTGCAGTGAACTGTTGGACTATGATGACAGATTTTCCTTAAATCATTTCCTCATTTCCTGTAGGAGCAGATCTGATGTTGTGTCATGGGGCTTGCCTGCTGACATTCCTGCATCACCATTGGGCACCACTGGCCTAGATCCCACTGCAGCAGACCATGTAACACGGCCCCAAATCAGGTAAGATGGTTCTTGCTGTTCACAGAACAGTATGATTGATCCGATATTTGATTAGTGGCATCTGATACTGCTTTTGTAGTCTTTTGCCTGGTCGCTAGCTTTGTGGTGGCAACAATGTTAATTTTGTTGAGTTTTAGGTAAAGTTCAGGAGGAGCTCACTGAAGTAGTTGATCTGGGTTTAACAGCCATGGTGGACTTCCCTGCACTTACTTTTAAACTGGGTATTAGACACATCTAAGACATAGGTGCCAACCAATCAGGACGCAGGCTTTTCCCTTCCAGTTCTGTAAGACTGTAAATATTGTATCTGGTAAGTTGTGCCAGTAAAGAACATTAGTGAAAATAAAAGAAAGTAATGTGAAATAAAAGCTGGAGCCAGTGCTTTGTTTGTGTTTGCCCTTATCAGTCATTTTCATCTCAAAAATGATTAATTGGGAGATGACTTCACTTTAGGTTTTGATTTATTTGTTCTCTGTTATCGACTGTGCTAGCTTGTTTGCTCACCATGTTAATACATTCGACCCTTACTACAGCATCCTGCCATCGAAGCCGAGCATCTGGCACATGATATGATAGGCCTACCCTGATAACGATACTTGTTTTGTCTGAATTACTGAACTGGACAGCTGCGATATAATAGGCTTAAAACAACACAGCTCTGTTTAAAAGGCTTTCTTGGAAAAGGAATACAGACTGCAACCCCAAGAACCTGGCCACTTCTAATCTTCAGAACCCAAAATGTGGTTGGTGCTTGTGGCATGTGGATGCTGGTAACCTCCACAATGCACTCAGTGACCACCATGTGGTCTACTGTGTGAGCAAGATTCTCATCCCAAAGCCCCCTTACATTCATCCAACTCTGGTCCTTGAGGACATTGTACTTGTCCTCCCACCATGTTGACCTCATGGCTACCAACTGGTCACCCATCTCTATAGCCAGAAACGTAAATACCGCCCTCCAATATTTCACCTACAAATTCATGTCTGCCCGGGAACTACATGCCCCCTTTAAAAAACAGGGTCTGAGATTCCCATCTCCCATGGATTGCAGCAGAGTTGCTGGTCTGTCTCTGAGCACAAGATCTTGTCTGGTGGACTCACACATCCTCTGGCTCCCCTGCTGACCTAATCAAGTACCAGAACCTTCGGAATTCTGGTGATGCACCCGATGCGAGTGGTCATGTCTTTGTGGAGCTCCGGCGCTGATAATGCCAGGAGCTGTATTGTTTGCACCTTTTGACACTCGCCTCGCAACCTCCCCCTATACTTTATTTACTGCAGTTTATTTTATCATACTGCTGATTGCAGCTCTTGCTGCAGATTTCCCAAAATAGAGCCCTCACTGTCCAACACTCCAGCGGCCTTCTCTCAGCCCCCACTAGTCCCGCTCACTCTTCAGCTTCTGAGTGCCATAAAATGGATTTTCCTTCTTAGTCTCTGCCAGGTCTGGGCATCATCTCATCTGTCCTTGAGCGCTTTTATTTTTTCAAACATAGTTTATCTGCTGCTGCAGACCAGGCAGGGACCTTCTTCCACCTTCAGCCAGATGCCTGTATACTGTCCTACTGAGAATCTGCCACCTATCCAGTCAGGACCACCAGCTCACCCATGACACAAAGCTGGGCTGCCCCCCCCCCGGCTTACCCCCCAGGGCTGCATATGCCTTCAGCTTCTTCTGCACTTCTAGCCTGCGGTCCATCTGACCCCCATGATGGAGGTGAAGACTGGTGTTTTTTCCCCAGTGGAAGGTAGCTCGGTTCCAATGATGGACATGGAGGACAGGCTGAGTCTTCATCCTCGCTTGCCTGCACCTCAGTTTCCCATAAGTCTTGTGTCCCACCCACCCCTCTAGGAGCATGTGATGAGACTGGGTGCCAGCAGACCTGACACAGCCAATCTGCATACTTGGTCCAAGGTCCTTTCTCTATGAGTCGCTGAACCCCTGCAGTGCCACCCATGGTCACCCAAGTGACGAAACCCTCCCTCCCTCTCAAGAGGAGGAAAACATCTTGTGGGACACTCAATTCTACCTCCCATTGGCTGACCCTCCAATGGCCCAGGCTCATTCCCAAACCCAGGTCATTGGCACCGCAAGCAGTAGCTCTACCACTGTGCTTGCAGGCCGGCTGTCCTCGAACACTTTATAATGGAGCTCACATCCACTAAATTAATTGTTACGGCCAGTGCTGAAGACTTTAAGGATATCAAGACCTCCCTGGCATCCCTAGCCCACCATGTTAGCGATGTTGAGACAAGGGTCAGCTCCCTGGAAAACAGCACTGCTAGGGAGGAATGCACTATCATGGAGCTCCGCCACAAGATTCAATGACTGGAAGACACGCTGAATTATTTGGAAAATTGACACCGGGGCAACAACTTATTACTTGTTGGCATCCCTGAGCAAGCAGAGGGAAAGGACCCAGTAGCCTTTGTGAATCACTTGTTCCTGCAGATTGTGGGCCCAGCAGACCTGGGAACCATCCACCAAATTGAGCCGGTGCATGGAGAGCTGCGCCTACAGCCACTGCCAGGAGAGTGTCCTTGAGCAATTTTACATAAGCTCCTCAATTTCCAGGATAAAATAAAAATCCAGAGAGTAGTCTAGGCACAAGGTTCTCTCACATGGAATGGGCATAAATGTTTTCTTTTTAAAGACCACAGCCAAGCAGTTCAAGAAAAACAGCAGGCCTACAAGGGCATCAAAGCTCGGCTGCATTCCAGTCATGTTAAATTCATGACAGTTTTTCCAGCATGGCTTGAAATCTCCCTGTCTATAGATGAACACACTTTTGACTCTGCTGCTGCACAGGTGAACACATTTTTGACTCTGCTGCTGCAGCCTATCAGAATCTGCTGATTCTCCTGCCCAGCCTCTTTCCTGGCCAGCCAGCACTGGCAGCTTCCCCTGCCATGGACCATGAATTGTAGAATTGTCACTTCGCCTTACAGCCTGGGCAATTTATAGAGAATAATATATGGGGTTGTATGCTTAACAAAAATTTTACACACTCCTGAGGTGTTGGATGCTACGTTGGATGCTACATTTATTAAAGTATCTAACACTGAGACTGTATGTAAAATTCAAGTTTTACACACACAACCCCATGTTTTATTTTATTTAATTGCTGGGTATCCTTTTTTTCACCACAGCAATTATAT
Source organism: Neoceratodus forsteri (assembly GCA_016271365.2). Classification (NCBI taxonomy): domain Eukaryota; kingdom Metazoa; phylum Chordata; order Ceratodontiformes; family Ceratodontidae; genus Neoceratodus; species Neoceratodus forsteri. Next base: position 17,161,286 of record JADMNL010000039.1, on the reverse strand, counting down.
AAAATAAAAGCAGTTCCTATGCAGCCAGGGACCGCTTGGATTTCAGCAGGGTCTGCGGTTGCAAGCAGCAACGGAGGAAACGGTAACCTTTTTTTTTCTTATGTTTACTTTAAATTCGATCCCGCAAAGGACATTAGCCCAATGAATGTGTTTTTCAAAGCTTACTGCCGAGTCTGAGTGGCGGTGAACTCTCTCTCTCACTCTCTCTCTCGGTGGCCAGCACTGAAGCAGTGAAGAGTGACGGCACAGAGAAGATTGCAGTTTGCACATGAGCAGAGTTAAGGAAACTGGGTGCCTGTTCACCATTATGACCAGCTGGTTATAATGATGAAATTATAACTTGCTTTCCCAATGTGAAAAAAAAAGAAAGCCCAGTATTTATAGTCTTTTAATGTGGGGCCATAAACATGGACATTGCTCAGCCTTGGAGATGGGGCACTGATTATTCATTGTACACTGGACTAGTGGAGCTAATCCTAGTATAGATCTACATTAGCCTTTATTCAAAAGTACAGACTCCTTTTACTAGTGACCCTGCTGCAGTGATCATTTAATGTTGCACTCTTATTCCACTGTTCTTTTAGCTTGCCTCTTCCTAGTGCTGCTGCCCTGTCTTTCCCATTAGCCGGCCTTGCCCGTCTCCTCCTTGACTGTTGGCCGAGCTTCTGCAGGTCTTCATAGCAACCCTCACTCATCATTCAGATCACCATTGGACATAGCAGTGAGTAAGGCTCCTTGCCTCTACTGCAGGTTGTTACCATGGACAGAGTCTTAAATCGAGCCTGTTAAATGTGCGAGCTCCTCCATGATGTACTCACCACAGCCTCCTGATAGCATGCCTTCCCAGTTCAGTACAGACCAACTTTTTACAAGGACTACTACACAGTTCAGCCAGTGGACCAGCTGGGGATCTGGGTATTGTTGCGGCTCAGTGGCAAGACCTCAGCCATTAGCTGGGACTTCACGTGATGACTTCCTTTATCGGGGAGGTGGGATATTCCTTTGCTTGTTACCCCTACTCCTGGGCTAATGCAACCCACCTTTGGACTTGCCCCACTGATGTCTACACAGTTTTAATGGACTTTGGTCTGGTATTTAGGACTGGTAGTATATCGGGTTATGTGTTTTTCTTCCTCAGTTTTTGTTATACCTTTTCTAGGTTTACTTCACTGTTGGTGTTTGTAGTTCACCTGATCTACAGATTGACTTCTACACTTGGTTTGCATACCTCTTTTGCTGTGTGTATTTAAACGAGGACCTCTACCGTGTGTGCAGTGAGTGTATACATTTCATAAACATCCCATTAGTGCTAGGTATTACATCAAAAAATAATTACTTGCCAGGTCTGTTTCCTATGACCTCAACTGAGATGTACATTAGCCATACAGAACCTCAACGTATTATATGACAGCACTATTGGTTCCGCAGCTAAGAGTAAGCAAAATAAACCATGAACCCTTAGTGCTGTGGTATTCCTGCTTCCTGAACTGTAATGTAAGTAGCTCGATGGCTGAGCACAGTTCCACACTTCTAAGAGCTACCTTTCCCCTCTCGAGAGGTTGTTGTACTGTCCTTTCTATGAGGTACCTTCAACCCATTGTTGGTGTTGCCCTGGTGGGTGTCCCTGGCTTTCGCAAGAGATGGGGACTTTTTCTCGAGTCCTGACCACCAGTCCCCTTCCCATAACTGTCCAAGCCTGTGTGTAGATGTTGATGTATGAAACGACTGCCACTACACCTTCAGTCACTTCAGTACATCTCTAGCGTTGCTTGTAAAACACTTTGGGATACAACATGAACAAAAACCGGTATATAAATGCTGAATCTTGGTGTGATTAGTAAGAATTAGGTTCTATTAAACCACACCAAGGAAGGGTCCAGGTGAACTGTGTGTGTCTGTAGCTCTGAAAATTGCAGCAGTGCATGTGAGACCTTGTCAACCTGATCTTAAACCTTGCCTGAACCCGGCTCGTTATTTCAAGCTACTTTCTAGCCATGGGCAATGCGTGACAGCTCAATCCCAACTGTTTTGAAGGGCTAAGTCCACAAAGTTAGGCAACTTAACAAACTCACCTTTACCACATCAGCTAAGCATTCTACATCGACGTATGTTTAAAAGGGGGCATCGTTTGCAATTTACTGTTGTGTCCCAAATTAAGTGAAGTACTTCCGAAACGCAGGACAATAGCTATATGTTAACCTGCCAGCCAGTGCATTTACAAAAGCTATATTTATTTGCATGTTTTTAAGAACAAGCATATGTTCTAACAGCAACTTAGCATTTCTATTTCTCAGTTACATGTAAGGAATTTTAGGCAAGCACTTCAGCTTTCAAATATTATAAGGGCATGTCTGCCATGGTTACGCCAAGGTTTTGGCATTCAGGTTTTGTGAAACCTCCCCTAGGAAGATACAGTGGCTACACAGTGCTTGAGTCACTTCACTACATGTCTTGCATCACTTGTAAGGCACTTTGGGATACAACGTGAACGAAAAGCATTACAAGGGAACTGTTTAGGTTAAACGGCAATCTTCCGTTTTGAGAACCCACAACATAAAGAACTGTTTACATGCAGATGGTATGCTATAAAAGGTCTTATAGGCCCCTGCTAAGGATCTCTGCAAATGTGTGTGCAAATATTCCTGAAATAATGGAGTTTAGGTAACCGTCGCAATGCACAGCAGGCAATAAAAAAATAATTTTTCATACTATATATGTCACGCTTGGAGAAGGTAGCAGTCTTATATCAGTAAAGTGCAATCATGCGTCGGTGCTGAACTGTGCCACTTACCTGTAGAACTTAACTTTTGTAACTGTTCTAAATGCATCTAACACTATTGCCGTTGTATTGTGAAAAGGCATAATTTCAAGGAACTATGTTTTTAAGAACAAGCATATGTTCTACCAGCAACTTAGCATTTCTATTTCTCAGTTAAATGTAAGGACTTTTAGGCAAGCTTTTCAGGTTTCAAATATTATAAGGGCATGTCTGCCATGGCTAAACCAAGGTTTTCACATTCAGGTTTTGTGACAATTCCCCTAGGAAGATACAGTGGCTATACAGTGCGTGGCAGTGGGGGGGGGGCAGGTGTGAGCAGACAGTATGTGTGTGTGTGTGTGTGTGTGTGTGTGTGTGTGTAGGGGAGCGCGCAAGAGCAGGCGATATCCTATCGCTGTTCACTGAAGCGTAGCTCCCTCTTTCAACTGTATGCCACTGCATTTTGGAGCTGTCATAGACAGCTCCCATTGAGGAACTGCAGCTGCGCCTGCAAACACACTGACTGAACTGGAAGAGGGCTGACACACCTCTGAAAACTACGATGATGGCACTATTTTTCTTGCACATGCATGCAAGCAAACATAAAAAATGAATAAAAGCAGCACCAAAAACCAGCCTGATAGCAAAGTGGTAGTGTTACCACTTACTATGCCCCAGATGCGTGTTTTGGAATGAGCACAGGCCATTGACTGGCCACTGGAGGAAGGACTGAGCATCTCAAGGATTGCTCTCTCAGGGAGGGGAGGAGGCTGTTCTCAGTGTGTGAGTGCAGACTGCTGGAGAACAGTTGGTAGCACAATTGGGAGCATCATGAGGGGAGTGGTTGCTGCCAGACACCTGTCACGCATGTGTGCCACCACATGTATGTGTGAATGCCTCGTTGCATGCTGCCAGTCCACATTAGGTGACAGGAGAAAAATGCTCGTCACTCAAGCCATCACAACCCAACATGGCTAGCCACCCAGAACATTGTGGTCCTGGGAAAGAGGTGGATAACCAGAAAGTCTGAGAGAAGGTCAGTGACGGAGCTGGCAAGCTACTGCCAGGCAAGAATGGAATGAGAAACAGCTTTGTGGAAAATAAGAAAGCAGGATCCCACTGAAAACAAGATATGACATGTTAGTTGTGTTCTCCAGGGTTTAAAAAGTGTAGCAAATGTGTAAAAGCAGGACCCCATTGAAAATGAGATATTTCTGCTGTTCTAATTTGTAACATCATGCAAGCAAACATATTTATCTTTGACAAATACCTGTTTATACCTGGGATTGGCACCACTGTATTGTGACTATTAACATTTGACATTATAGCAAAGGCTACATGATTTTAATGGTAGTAACAATACTAATGTTTACGAGAACTGTTCTCAGTAAACAATATATATATTTCTGTCACTTCTTTGGTCTGGTATGTGCCTAAAAGCTGTATAGCCATTTATTATCTTTTTGTTTAGCTAAAAACACATAAATAGAAAAGAGTGTGCTTATTGTTAGAGCAACCGCTAGTATCTTACGGCAATTTTCAATAATAATTTTATGTGATATTTTTATAATGCTTGAAATCATCTTTTTGTAAACTTTATTTATGTTTTTTAAAATATACAACAAGAGTCAAATCACAGAGTACACGCCAGATATGCAGACCTTCCTAACTGTTATACAGGCAATTAAGATGCAAATATCTATTAGTTGTATGAAAAACACCCTAACAATCATAAAGGGGAGCCAGGACATTTAATAAAACAAAGCACAAAGTCAGCATGGCGATGGTGTAGGATATTACACTCTCACCACTGTGGTAGCATGCAGGAGTCTGCCAGCATTCCAAGCTCCTCACAGGTTGGAAACATTTGAATTGTTAATCATAAAAGCTTATTTTTTTAAATGAAAGCTTGGAGTCCCATCAATGTGTAGACCCTAACGATACAGTTCTTCTGTGTTGCTACATGCATATACATTTTGATCTAATATGTTGTTAAAACTGATAGGACTTTAAACATTTAGTGAACCATTTCATGTTGTTTTTTTTTTACATCAATATGAAACATTTATTTTTTTATATCAATATGTGGTTGCTGTAATGATGACTTAGTGATATATCTACTATGCTGACTCCAAGCTTTCATTTAAGAAAAATTAAGTTACTAGCACTAAACGTTTCAAAGTTATGACATTTTAAAGAAAATATATTTCAAAAAATCTCACTCTGGAACTGTTGGGGTTGGAAACTTAACTTTTATATGAAAGCTTGGATCTGGCTGTTAAGAAATGCTGTTATTATATTGTTATCATGTAAAAGTAGTAAATATATTATCAATATAGACACAGGCAGTTTTCTCAAGCCAAATCGATATATAAGGGATATGCAGTGGGGACCAGTTAAATAAATGATTTATCTGGACAACAATAGTTTGACCTCAGGTAATCTCATGAGTGGTGTAAGCAAGGAGTGAGGTGTCCGGGGTCAAACTGCTTTAGTCCACATACTCATTTATTGAATGAGTTATCCAATGCATATTCCATTTATGCAATAGGGATTGCATTTTTGCCTCAGTTTTGATTTTTTTTATTTTATTTTCTTTAAAAAAATGTATAGGATTTTCTTGTAAAAGCTTTGTGTATGTGTGGTTCTATGTCAAAACAGTGAAAGAAAAAAGTGAGGACAATAACAACACATGAGAATCAGTGCCAACAAACACAGCAAACAGGGAAAACAGTGAAGGATCAAAACAGCTCAAGTCAGCACTTGGGAACAATGAAAACTGGTGGGTGCTGACATTTACTAATGGGATGCAAGGGGGGAAGATCGGTGTCTGTACGTATTAAATAAATTAACTCCGCGCGGGGGTGCAATCCAAGGGGAATTAGTGCACAGGCAGATAAAATACATGTACTCTGCATGGGACCCAATCAAAAAACAGATGCAAACAAAAAACAGACACTCACTGCTGGTGGCAGAACCCATCACTGGGCATAGTGGCATTGCAGGTAAATGTCACATGGGGTCAAAAGAGAACAAAAAAGTAAGGGACAGCACTGTCATGTCCGAAACAAAACTTATCATAGTGGGAGATTCCATGATCTGTGGAGTGGAACTCCACCTGAAGTCAAATGGCAGCACCAGGGTTGTTGTCGCATGTCTCCCAGGCACAGCTGCAAAGAGGGGACTCAAACTGCATCAAACAGATTGTGCAAAGGGATGCTGGCAACAAACACATTGTAGTTCACCTAGGGACAAACAACCTGTCCACTCAAACAGTTTCGGAGGCTAAAAAACACGTATCTCAACTTGCTAGCAGAATATCCTCTCTTTTGTCCACTTTAGCATTCTTGGGAGCACTACTGGTCTGGGGAAGGGGAAGAAACACAAAGAGGGTCAGAGAGGAGGAAATAAATGAATTTAACTTATGGCTCAGTGAGTAGTGCCAGGAGAATGGCCACCATTTCATTGGAAACTTGAAGACCTTCTATGAGAGGGGCTTCTTTTGGTATGATGGCCTCCACCTGACAAAGAAAGGGGTGAGGGCACTTGGTCAGAAATCTGATGTTTACTTGGACCATTTAAACTAGAGGCAGGGGAGGTGGTGATGACAATTACAAAGGCTAACAGTAAGAAGGTCACTACCCCCCTGGGAAAAAAAGCAAACAATATTGTAAATACTCCAAAGAAGGTTAATGCTATACAAAATCGGACAAACTTCACAGGTCAAGAACCGGAGAGCTCCATTACAGAAACTAAGGAATGGAGGCAAAATAAGGTGAAACTCACCTGTGCTAAGAGTTGAGCACAGCACGTGAAGTGCAATGGTAACAAATGCCAGGAGCCTGGCAAACAAAATCCCTGACCTCATGGTCATCATGGCTGAGGGTGGACTGGACTTAGTGGCTGTGACAGAAACCTGGTTCATGGAAAACCATGGATGGGACATGGCTATCCCCGGGTACTACTGGTACAGGTGAGATGGGAAGGGCAAAAAGGGAGGTGGGTAGCTCTATACGTCTGGGAGAAAGAGAAACTGAAGGCCTGTAGGTCACAGCTAAGACAGGGAAAGGGGCAGCCATTAGGACAGGTGTTATCTACAGGCCCCTGTTGTAAAGGGGAATTGGGGACAAATAATGGAAATGTTCCACAAAATGACTAACAAAGGGGGAGGCAATTCTAGGGGGTTGGGGTAGGAAGAAGTAGCTGCTGTTTAACTAGGATCTGCAGCTTATCCACTACGTAAGGAAATGGGCAGACTGGGTGGGCCAAGTGGTCCTTATCTGCCGTCAAATTCTATGTTTTTATGTTTCTATGTTTCTATGTTTAATCATAGGGGATTTCAATTTTATCAGACATAAACTGGAGTTCTTATACAGCATCATCAACATGAAGCAGGGACTTTGTTATGGCCCTACAGGGGGCAGGACTGAGACAGCTTGTTGACACTCCAACCAGAGGCGAAGCTCTTCTGAACTTAGTTTTAACTAATAGTGACAGTAAAAGGGGGTTGAGGTAGGGTGTCATCTAGGCAACAGCGACCACCATGTGGTTGGTTTCCAAGTGATTACAAGCAAGAACAACAGTCACTCCGAGATCAGGGTTTTAGATTTTAGGAAGGCAGACTTCCAGAAAATGAGAGCCAGCCTAGCAGAGAGTCTTAGACACAGAGAAGGGAAAGGGGTAGAAGAAATCTGGGAGGACCTCAAGGAAGCTATCACACAGGTAACCGATTTATGCGCCAGGAGTGTGAGTAAGGCCAATAAGAATAGGAAATATCTCTGGTTCTCTAAGGAGGTGGCAGTGATAGTAAGGGATAAAAAGAAGGCTTACAAAAAATTTAAAGTATCAAAGAAAGAGGAAGATAAGGAATCTTATAAATAGCACAGAGGGAAGCAGGGAGAGCAATAAGGAAGGCCAAAGCTCAGACTGAATTGAGGACAGCACAAGGTGTAAAGGGGGGACACAAAACCTTCTTTAGGTATTTAAGAAAAAAGAGAAAAACCAAGGGGGAAATGGTAAGACTAGCAGCTGCAGGAGGGTGTCTAGTAAAAAAGGACAGTGAAAAAGCAGAGGTCTTAAATCAGTACTTCTGTTCTGTGTTCGCTAAAGAGGACTTGGGGATGGACCCAACCTACTAAGTAGTAGCATCCAGGGACCAGGGGTTGATACAAGCCCCTTCATAGAAGGTCAAGTCTTGGAAGCCCTAAATAAACTGAAAGTAAACAAGGCCATGGGGCCAACTGAAATTCACCCAAGAGTTCTCAGGGAGCTGGGAAGTGTACTGGCAGCTCCACTAGCGGAACTCTTCACCAAATCACTGAAGTGTGAAACAGTACCAGAAGACTGGAAAAGGGCAACAGTGATCCCACTACACAAATCAGGGAGCAGAGAGTAGGCTGGCAACTACCGTCCACTAAGCCTCATGTCAGTAGTGGGAAAACTGATGGAGACAATGCTAAAACAGAGGATAATAGTATATCTGGAAGCCAGTGGGCAACAAGACCCAAAACAGCATGATTTTACGGCAGGTAGATCTTGCCAAATGAATCTGATCTGCTTCTTCAACTGAGTTACAAAGGCAGTAGATAAAGGAGCAGTGGTAGATGTGGTCTACCTGAATGGGCCTTCAACTCTGTTCCACACAGAAGGCTGTTAAAGAAGTTCCCTTTCAGAAATAATTATATGAATTGTTTTCATGCTGCACACACAAAACTACCCATGTGATATGCGTTGCTGCAAGCATGATTTAAATGTTAAATTGGAACCGACTGCATGCATGTGGCATGCAAACAGCAAGCAAGTGTGGAAAGCATGCCTTTTATGTTAAATTGGAACAGACTGCATGCATGTGGCATGCATGCAAAAAGCAAATGATCACTGATAACTGCACACATAAAAGTTAAGTGGCTTGCTCAGGATCACACATATACAAGTGGGAGTTGATGAGTTTCAAACCCGGGTCTTCAGGCCTCCTGGTTGGCAGTTCTGTGCCTTTAACCACTAAGCCATACTGCTTCCACACATATGGCTTGCTGGTACTTCAATACAAATCTGCATACATCTGCAGACATGTAGCATGCTTATAGCCACTGTTATACTTCTTAATTTTCCTGTGCCCCCTCATCTCAGCTGCACAGCTGAACTGTAGCACACATTCTAATGGAAACACATGTGGTTCTTACCACCCTCAATACCCACATTTACCCACAAAACTACTTAATTACTTCTGTCTGGCCTGTGCTCCTACTGTTTTCTCTCCATAGTTTTGAATGCTTCCACACAAACAGCCTTTAAGGAGCGAACACAAAAGTAGCAATAACTCAACAGTCTCCACATGGCCAGTCCCCCCCTCCCCCCATGCACACACACACACACACACACACACACACTGTAGCAGGTGCAGCCACGCTGCTACAGGCAACCCACCAAGTATAGATATAAATTGATAGTCTCTTACCTGAGTACTAGGGAACCAGATGTAGGAGTCTTTAAGAGATGATGTCCATGGGTCAGAGTGCTGTGGCGCAACCCCTTGAAATGAATAGAGTTATTTTTTATTACTATTTTATACATTATGATGATAAGTTGGAGAAAAATGAAGACCACTGTTTTATAAACAAGGCCCTTGTTAGTCAAGCAGTGGCCTTCATTACTCTCCAACTCTTCATTAATAACGTATAAAATAGTAATAAAAAAATGCCTTCATTCATTTCAATGGGGCACGCCCCTGCACTCTCCCTTGCCCTATGTCATAATGTGCCTGAGCATGGGGATGTGGAGGTCAGCTTCACTGGAGGGGGCATAAGCTTGACTGTAGTGGGGCTCCAGTAGTCTGTGCATACCATACCACTCAACTGTCCTTGAATGCAAGGGACAACCCTCATTTTACCCCTGAACACTGTTATCTGCCCCTCATCCATCCTTCATGGAAAGCATGCTGCTCACATAGAGGATGTCCTGTAAATTTAGACTTTATGGCAGGGGCATCATTTCAGATTTCTGCAGGGGAGAGCCAACAACCAGTGGAGGACAGGTGCTAGTTAGCCCCTAGGCAGCAAGCTCTGGAATGTCTGGAACATCTCTGAAAGGTAAAACTGATTTGTTGTGACTGAAAAGTGATATGCAAATCAGGAAAAATTGAAATGTATAAGACTCATCTGTCTATACCTCGGAGCAGTGCATCAGATTTGGGCTTAAACCCACCCAGCTACTAATCAGTTTTTTTCCTGGCTGAAGTTCTGACCCCCCCAAAAAAAACTTTGTCCCAGTTTCTCTCCTCAACTTCATTCCTTTCAATACCCATCCCATATACATTCAAAAGGCCATCGGCAAACAAGGGTACAGTGGTGACTCCCTTGACCTGAAACTGCTGGCACAAGTCCTCGATGAAATCTTAGAACCACTTACAAAGATCTTTAATCTCTCGCTTAGTTTGGGCCATTTCCCCCCTCTCTCTGGAAGAAAGCCACTGTCACACTGGTTCACAAAAGTGGAGATAGGACACTGCACACCAATTACAGACCTATCTCACCTCCCCCACTATCCAAAGTGCTGGAGCGAATAGTGTCGGACCAACTAGCTGAATTCCTGGATGAGTACAATGTACAGTGCCCAGAGCAGCATGGCTTCAGAAAAGGGCACAGCACCACCACTGCACTACTGGAATTTACAACCTTTATCCATGCCACGCTTGACAAAGGGAATTGTGGAGGGGCAGTATTTATAGATCTTACCAAGGCATTCGACACAGTTAACCACCCCCTACTGCTCAAGCAACTGTCCTCCATTGGGATCTCCAGCGATACCCTTCCATGGTTCACAGCTACCTTGATAATCGGATCCAACGTGTAAGGATTGCAGAGATCTCTTCGGATGAAAACCGGTCCACTCCCGGAGTCCCCAGGGGTCTATTCTGGGCCCCTACTCTCTCCTCTTCATCAACAATCTCCCAGTGCCTACCACCAAAAAATATTACTATACGCAGACGATGCAGTCCTGTTTTCCAGCCACCATGACATTACAGTCCTTGAATCCCAGCTGCAGCTCGACTTCAATTGCATCAAGACTGGTTCAATTTTCATAAACTTGTCCTGAACAACAGCAAGACTAAAGCCATGTCCTTCTGTAACTGACAGAGCAGGCACAACTCTGTCCTCACCATCAAGAACCACGCTGGGAACCCACTCCAACATGTCAAGGAGTTCAAGTACCTTGTATTACCCTGGATAGTACCCTCTCCCACACTCGGCATATTGACACTGCTGCAAGACACCAATATACGGATTGGACTACTACACAAACACAAGCACTGTATGCCTGTGGATGCCCTTAAACTAGCCATCTACTGCTCTGTCACCTCTATCATTGACTACGGCCTTGCCATCTATGGCTCTGCCCCAACAAGTGCCCTCTGCAGGATCTCAGTTGCTCTCAACAAAGCCTGTAGACTACTGACAGGTGCAGCCCGACAAACTCACACCTGTGACCGCTATGCACAGGCCAGCTGGCTACCCCTACGCAGCAGAATACAATACCAGACCTGCTTACTTACCAAAAAGATTCTCCTTGGTATCATGCCACCTGGTGTTAGCTCACTCCTTACTACCTACAGTGGCACTCAACAAACATGTGGTGCCCAATCTCTAACCTTTCAGGTTCCCAGATGTCATACCTCCATGGGTCAGCATTCCTTTATCTATAGAGCTGCTCAATGGTTCAATTCCCTCAATAAAGAATCACTTTCCTCTACTACACTTGGACCCTTCAAAAGGAATCTCAAACTTTACCTCACCTCTACCAATCAATGTGACTACTTTGTTGAACAGAGATCTCTCTAAACACCTCCCAGCTCAATCATGTCTCACAGCCCGCCCTTTCCCAATCTCATTCCCTCTGGCACTGGGCCTTCCTTGTGACTCCTTTGATGCTTCACATCTCCACTGGTACAAGACATTTTCCACTACCATCGGACAGTGGCCCATTAGCCTGCCAACTTCCTCTCCCGGTCGCATGCCTGCAATACTAACTGCCTATGGTGCCCTCTTTCTCTTATTGTTACCGCAGCCAGCTGCCTACTTAAGCTGCTCATTTTATGAATATTATCTCAAAGTATGTTATAACTGAGTATCTTTATTTTTTCCTTTAGTTGTTTTGGTTGTTTATTGTGCATTCTTTTACTGCCTCTGTGTGTATGTTGACCCTCATCCTTTGACGTGGAACCTTTGTAAACGAGCAGTTTCTGCTCAAAGGTATTTGTAATCTGAGAATTTAATAAATAAATAAATAAATAAATAAATAAAATAAAACATATGGGTTCTGAAACTGCCCAAAGGTGCAGAAATGTGAAAAACACATAAATATTTCAGTTCTTCCTCCCTCCCCAATCCCCCTGTAAAAATATTGTTTACATTTACTTACCTGGCCATCTGGCCAGAACCTGTGGCATAGCCCAGTGTGTCACCAGCCCAGCTTTTGGTCTGCACCTCCTCCATTTTTCTGCCAGAAGCTGGATGCTAGAACTGACCATTCCATGTTCCCAACATGATCTGCGACCAAGACACCTCATCAACTGAATCCACCCAGCCTGGGTTGCTTGCTCCTTGCTTGGCTGTTGCAGTGGCTGCTGCTGCACTGCATTGATCAAAGCCTTTGAAGGCCACCCACACACTGTCACTGCTTCTGTGAGGTATTGCTTGCTGCCACGGGGGGCCCACACTGTTTTTTTTGTGAGGCGAACCTAGTAGAGCAAGTAGGTAGCCTAGTCTTGAGTTAGCTTCTAGCTCACCCCCAGCCCCTTCAGCCACCAAGGGAAATGAAGAATCACTAAGGGTAGACCAACAAAAATATGCCATCACAACACTGCCATTGAGAGTTCAGTGTACACCGACTCCTCCAAGCTGTAATGTGCAGCCTGTCTACTCTGTGGCAGGAAAGACAGTGTCCCACTTGTGTGACTCATGTGCTCTTGCTTGGCTGGAGATCCTCCACATCACATGTGATGGTGCCACTGCTAATAGGTGGAGAAAGTGGACAACACAATACAGACACTGTCGAGTCAGGCGTGTACCTGCAGTGTGAGCACAACACAGGCCAAGGTGTCACTTGTGAAAAAGATTTAATCTAAATTTAAAGCCATTATTCCCACACCATAAGAACAACCTAGGCACAAATGTGTGTGTGTGTGTGTGTGTGGAGGGGGGGGCAACTGCCCACCTCTGCCCTACCTAAATGGCACCCCTGCTTTATGGTAGAAATTAATTCTCAGGGGCTAACACCAGTACAAGTAAATACAATGGTTTCCACTGTGTTCTAAGGTACTGTATCTTCATGTTTCAGGATGTGTTTTGATCATCGTGAGGGTTACTGTCCCTCATTGTCCCTCACTGTCCATGTCCCTCATTCCAGTGACAAAATGTAAGGTATGGTGCATGCTTTCAAGACCCTACTCTGCACAAAGAGTGCTGAGCATGGCTATAGTGTATATGTTCCATACAGAATGACAAAGGGAAAGTAAGTAAGCCATAACTGTCATGGAGAAACACATTTGTATCACCAAATATGCATAAGGTGATTTGCATGGCCCAAAACAAAAAGGTCAGGCTTCACAACACAGATGCCCCTCTTTGCACATCTGGAATAGGGGACATTGGCTGACTATACCCTAGGCATTTAATGCAGTAAGCAAACAATACTTTACAAATTAATGGCAAATTAATGCCAAAAATCCAAAAGCCATTGAACAACTTACAAAAGCATCAGAATTAATGAATTTACCTAATTCTAATGGGAATTCAATGAAAAGGGTATTTTAATGGCTCTAATTGCTAGCAGTAGTATGAGAAACAGAAACTGATGGGGTTTGTTTTGATGAGATTTGCACCAGCTTAGTTGCTGCACACATGGCAAGTGTGCAACATGTGAACCTGATGTAATTTTTAAATGATGTTCACACCAGCTTAACTGCTGCACTCATGTCAAGCATGCAACATGCAAACCGTATGTGATTTTTAGAAGATGTTTGCACCAGCTTACCTGCTACACACATGTTAAGCATGCAGCATGTGAACCTGATGTGCTTTTTAGACCTGATTCACTTTGTGTATGTGAACTGCATGCAGACATTGCACAATTAAGCATGTGGCATGCATTCTGCATGTACGCAGCACACTTATATTTCTGTAAGGGTTGGACCACATAGGGGTGGGTAAGGAGGTGGTTGGGTGGGTGAGCAGCTGGCTGAGAGGGAGAACACAGAGGGTGCAGGTAAATGGTGCAGTATCTGCTGAGAGGCCAGTAACTAGCAGTGTACCACAGGGGTCAGTACTGGGGCCTCTATTCTTCAATGTTTTCATATCTGACATCATGAATGGATTGCAGGGAAAGGTGTGTCTATCTGTGGATGACACCAAGATATGCAACAGAGTAGACTCCCCTGAAGGAGTAAGAAGTATGAATTCAGACCTAAAGAAACTGGAGGAGTGGTCAGAGACTTGGAAGTTGAAATTCAATGCCAAAAAGTACAAAGTCATGCACGTAGGCAGAGGCAGTCCCAAAGAGGAGCACTACCTGGAGGGGGGGCAGCTAGCTACCACCAGCTAGGAATGTGACCTGGTGGTCACAATATACGAAGACTTGAAGGTGGGGAAACAGTCTTAAAAGGCAGCGCTAAAGGCCAGTGGTATGCTGGGTTGCATTGGGAGAGGAATCACGAGTTGTAGGAGGGAAGTAGAGCTGCCACTCTACAGATCACCTGTGCACCCACACACGGAGTACCGCATACAGTACTTGAAGCCACACCTAAAAAAGAACATCGATAGACTGGAGACGATGCAAAGGAGGGTAATGAAAATGATTCAGGGGCTGCACCAGTAGCATACGGGGATATGCTGAAGGAACTCAACATGTACTCCTTGGAACAAAGGAGGGAGAGGGGAGACATGATGGAGACCTTTAAGTATATTAGGGGTATAAATAAGGTTAAGGTACAGGAACTGTTTCAGGTGAAGGAGAGCGGTAGAACTAGAGGGCACAATATGAGGCTGAAGGGTGGGAGGACCAAGAGCAATGCTAGAAAGTTCTTCTTTACTGAGAGAGTAGTAGACCCATGGAATAGCCTACCCCAGGAGGTGGTGGGGGCCAAAACAGGGAGAGGCACAAGGGTATAATTTTACAGAAAGGCTAAAGGGGGGTAGCATCCTATTAACAACTTTTGGGCAGACTAGATGGATCTTGTGGCCCACTTCTGCCGTCACTTTTTATGTTTCACTTTCTATGATGCATTTTGAGGGAAGGGGGAGATATTTGGGAGTGCGGGCAGATAAAATAAATGAAGTCCACAGGGGACACAGCTCATCTGGGGGGACAAGATGACAGCTTAAGACCCTCACATCAACAGCAGACATCACACCACAGATGCCACCTACAGCAGACATAGCTGAAAATAGCATGCACTGTAATGACCACTTCGCTCTTATGCCATTCACTATATTTCCTTCGCTGTTTTTCATTCGCTGAAATTCACTTGCTCTTTTAATGGGACACCCTGTGTGTTAGTGCACTTTTTGAAGTGGGTTGTTAGGCACGCAAACAGTGTTGCTAGGGCAGTACATCTGTCTGTTTGAGGCACAGTACTTCATTGGCTGAGATTTCATATGTGGGAGGGCTGAAGAGTTTGGCAAAAACATGGTGGTCCATTTCCCGCTTCGTGAAAGTTCGAGGGAGCTGCTGTAGTTTCTGTTTTCTTTTTCTTTTTTTTAGATTAATTTATCTGGTTTATCCTGTGTTTAGTGTCCAGTTTTGTATGCAGACCCTGGGAAGGGAATGATTTAGAGGGACCACAATTGCAGAGAGTGTTGCAGCATTGTGCATTTGTTATGTGTATGAGGAGAGCAGAATGCAGTTTTCTTGGAGTAGGAGGGAGACAGACTACAAAGGTTTTGAGAGTAATGTGGCAGCTTGGGTGAGTGGGTGGGGCTGTGCACCAGTATTTGGGCAGGAGAAGTTGCAAAATGACAGGCTGCTGGTTTTTGAGGGTCTTCTGTAAGGAAGCTGGATGTTTCAAGTATAGAAAAGGGGAAACTGTGTAGGAAGTAGTTCCAACTGGCCTGTGTGCTGGAGAGGAGTTTGTCTGATGGGGTGGGGGGGGGGTCATGATGTAGTAAACTACATATATAAATTGGTGATTATGTACTTACTATGTGTATAAATCCGATTCATGCATATAGTTACTCAGATAAATGCATTTATCACACTGCATTTCTCTCTACTCCATTGCATAAATGTTTACATAATGCAGAGATTTTTTTTACAAAATGAATGTTATTGATACACTTTTTCTATAACGATAAAGTATGTCAAGAGGATTAAGAAAAAGATGAATTTTTGCACTTTTTCCGAATTTTGCTGTAAGACACCATAATTTAATGATTATCTATATAACTATGATTACCATAAAAATGTATCTTATGCCTTAAATTGTATGGTGATGTAAACATTCCCGTCCCCCTTCCACACTCAGTATAAATTCATCCTCATTTTTGCAGGTTTTGCCTAAGAAAGCGTCATAAGATAATAATATCCTGGGATGAGGGTACAACTGCTGAGACCACTTGGATCAGCAATCCATTTACCCCCCCCCCCCAAAATCCCCTAGAGTTCAGAAAAGGTAAATTTATTGTTCCAAGATTGTTCACTGTTTATATACAGTTTAATAAAAGTTTAATAAAAGGTCACCATCCCCAGCTAATGGATCCCCATTCCAGTTAGTTCCATGAAGTATACTTTTTCCTACAATTTTGCCCCCCTTTATCTTATAGTTGTTAACTTTCCTGGTTCAGTGTGGTCCATGCCCGAGGTAATGACTTCCATTGCACCTGATTTTAGACAACAATTAAAAGCAAGCTTTCTGTTTATAATTGAGCAATATCATTCTTGGGGGCATTCTGTGAAGATTAATGACCACACTAAAGGCTTTAATCCAGCTTCTCATGAATTCTTTGAGACATGCCATTGATCATACTATCGTTCATACTATTGAATATAGGAGCAGTGTTAGGCCTAGTGACCCATCGAGACTGCTCCTCACTTCTCAATGGATAGAGTATAGGAGCAGTGTTAGGCCTAGTGACCCATCGAGACTGCTACTCACTTCTCAATGGATAGAGTATAGGAGCAGTGTTAAGCCTAGTGACCCATAGAGACTGCTCCTCACTTCTCAATGGATAGAGTATAGGAGCAGTGTTAAGCCTAGTGACCCATAGAGACTGCTCCTCACTTCTCAATGGATAGCGTATAGGAGCAGTGTTAAGCCTAGTGACCCACTGAGACTGCTCCTCACTTCTCAGTGGATACTGTTGATTATCCCTATTCCTATATGGATAGCAACATTTTTCTTAAATTCCTGTTTATCAGAACTGTTTACTACATGACCAGGCAGTGAATTCCGAAGGCTGACTATTTTTTGTGTGTAGATATGCTTCCTTTTGTTTGACTTAAATCTAGTTACCTTTAACTGCTTGCGATATGCTCTCAAGTTGTGTAGTGAGTCATTGAGCTGTAAACCTTTTTCATTCATTGATGACTCATCTGATGTAATTTCATATATGAGTAGGATATCTCCTCTGATTCTTCTATCATTCAGACTTTGTAAGTGTAATATTTTAAGTCTACAGTATCAACATATGACTACTCTTGTAGCCCATGTATTGTCTTTTTGAATTTTCATTGAATTTTTCCTAGACTATTTATAATGCATATTTTATACAGTGGCCAAAGCTGGGACCCATAATCCAGATGTGGGTGAATATATGTGCAGAACATTCCTCCCCATATTTTGTCATTTCTTGTATTTATTGCTTTCATAGTATTATGTATCAATTTATTTTTTTATGATGGTATTGTAGTGGTGATGCAAATTTAATTCATCATCAATGAGGATTCCAAGATGCTTGCCCCAGTCTTTAGTGCCCAGGCAGTTGCTTCCAAGGAAATAAGGTGTTCTTGGATTGTTCTGGGCCAAATGAATTATGATACATTTGCTTGGGTTGAATTTCATTCCCCATATGTTTGTCCATTTTGTATGTATTCTACTTTGCTATTATTCAAGCCATTTAATTGCTTTCAGAGGTAAAATGTAGAGAGGCATACCTTGTTTTAATGCTTGCCCCCATGTTTAGAATTCAGAATGATCTGATTGTTTGAATGTTCTGAGATTTTTTCCTGAACAAGAAGGTTTCTGTAGTAGCTAATACTACTGCAAGAAATGCAATCTTTACCCAGTGCTTCATTTGGCTTATGATTTATGTTAATCATGATTTTGCAATTTGATAGGATGGACCACATTCAAAAATCCCCACATGTAAATTTAACAAATTGTTGGTGGTCTTTGATCAAAAATTGCCATGTACTGAATGAACTTTATCAATCAATCAGTGCTTTACTACAAATGTGAGAACAAAGTTCAGGTTGAGGTTTATAAATGTTTAAGTTCACGTTTCATACAGTAATAAATTGTACACATTAAATAGGACCAACTACAAAAAACAAACATAAAGGAACCAGCTGTCACCATCCCAGTGGTGTGGAGGGCTGAGGTGCTAATGCTTTACCTTCTGCTATGCTGGTGATCCTGGTTAGGAATTAATGCAGGTCACTTGGGGGCCAGTCAGGGGGAGAGAGGACTGAACATCATAGGACAGCTCTCCTTCCTTGGTGAGGGGTGGTCATGTTCTATGTGATAAAGGCAATCGCGGATAGGCAATTGCTGTTAGGGCAAGTGTACATTGGCGAAAATCTATTTCGCCAATGTACACTCATGGCATAGATCAAAAGGGTGCTGAAAACATAGGTTTTTTTGTTTATGCGGGGGGCTGTACCCCTTTGCCCTCTGCAGCCCCCACCAAAGAATTCTCAACTCCAGGAGGATGCATTTTGGGGGTGAAAACAAACCCCAAATCCCAGACTAGGGCAAAAATATTGATGCACCCAGCACCTTCCCAACCCTAGTCTGCCACAAACTCACCATACCACACAGCCAGCTTGGCAACCCACCACCATGCTACACCTCAAGAACCCTCCCTCCCCTTCCGCCCATTGCACGGTGTGCTCACTCCCCCTCTGCGCACATATACATATAGCGACATGATGTGGCTATATCTGTATTCACCCCTCTGTCCAGTAGCCCTGTAAACAGGCACCTCAATTGAATCACCCATTTTGTAAGTGCTCAATAGCAAATGCCCCTATCACAGGATACCAGGTTCAGTATGACTGACTGCTAATCTGCCATTTAGAGATGTTCAGGTGGCAGTGCAGTTTGGGCATGCAGGAGATGGACCATGCTTAGGTGTTTAAGGGTATCTCAGCAGAGGGAGAGCTTGCATATCACACCATTGCAGGTGTGTGGTCCAAGGGAGAAAAAATAAGGAGGAAACCCCCTCTGGCTTCAAGATGAGGCCTGGTCCCTCACAGGCACCGCACCAGTGACCAAACACCCCAACACTGTCCTGCAAGCTGTGAGGATGCTGGCAAGTGAGTAAGTCCTGGAGAAGCCGGGTGATGGGCATAGGGGAATGGACAGAAGGGGGTGGTGGGCCAGAGGTGACACGGGATAAAAACTTATAAAAAAAAATAAAGGAACCAGCCACATTTACTTCTTTGGACTCATGCAATACCAGCCCCAATACTAAAAACAAAGTATTTTAAAGAAGTAGATCCACCAGGAGCACAAATTGAAGTACAACCCCCTCACAAATTATTTATGTTGATATGTATTTCTAAAGCATCAAACACCTAAAAATGCATATGTTTGTCCATATTTATCAATGGCCCATGGGACAAAACTTGTAGCAAACCTACTGTATTAGTAAGTGGTTTGTTTGTTAATCAGTGTCTTTTTTGGTTCCTCATTGAATCCTGAACATTGTGATTTTCCAGCTCGGAGTATGCACTTTGCTAGATTCATCAGTGATGGACTCAAAAATAATCTTAAAAATGTTCTCATATCTTGCCTTTGGAGTTTTAAGATGGCATAAGATTAACATCTGAGTACAGTATATGATACGTTTGTAGTTATGATTGTCAAGCTACTCTCACTCTTAACCTTCTGTCACTCAAATGTTGAACTCATTCCCTGAAACTGTGGGGAAAAGACACAGTATGGCATGCATCAGTCATATTCTACATTTGAAAGTTCAGAACACTATAGAGAAAGGGTTTTATGCTTGCTAACTGGATTTTCATTGAACAGCGAGGATTGTTATGGATTTCTGCTGTAATAATCTCAGTATAATGTACAATGCAGCTTAGTACTTTCTCTGTGTGACACAAAGGTTTTGCTGGGTAGTAAAATGGGGACATCCCACTTGTCATTGCTATTTGTGAATGTGATACGTATTGAATCTAGTTTGGTATATATTTACTGTGCTGGTTTATATACTGTATGCTTTATGTACTAAAGTATTTCAGGCATGGCTAAAAATGGGGACTTGTAATGCAGCCCATTTTCATGGGCAATCAATCAATCAATCAATCAACACTTACAAGTGAGGTCTGAGGCAGAGTGACAGAGCAGTGCAGGAAACATGTAACTGTATGAGACACCAAATATAATGTTATTTATTTATTTAAAAAAATTGGTAACTGGGAGAGGCACACTGAGCCAAGGCTTGTTTCCAGGTGTGACCCGGGGGAAGCAGGAGGTGGAATAAGCAGCTGTCATGCAAGGTAACAAAACAGCTATTCAAAAATATTATAAAAAAAGAGTAGAATAAATAATGACAATTTTGTTTGAACAAAGAAATAAAGTACAGAGAACGCCCAGCAGCACAACAAAATACAAACAAACAAAAAGAGGCAACAGTAATAAGATAAAGAGCAATACACAAGATGGAAAAAGGTTCAGCCATCAAGATATCAGGAGGAAGGGAAACAGGAACAGGTGGGGAGAGGCTGAAGTTTCAGTTGGCACCTGAAGGAGCCAGGAGAAGAGCAGTAATGGAGGGAGGAGGGTAGTTTGTTTGAGAGAGGGAAGTTGATAGGTGAAAGCAGATTGCCAAGCTGGGATGAGGATTGGCAAAATAGTGATGGTCCCTGGAATGAAGGGAGCATGAAGGAGGAGGAGGAGGAGGAAGTTGAGATAGGAGACAGGAGAGGTAAGAAGGAAGGGAACCAAACCAGTAATTGGAAATGAGGGAGGTGCAGTGAGTCTGGCAGCAAGAGGGCAGGGGAAGGATGGACAATGATGAATACAATGAACAGTGGTGTGTGTGTGGGGCAGGAGTTAGTAGCAAAACAGCAGAAGGTGTTGAAGAGGGTGTGCAGTCTGGTTAGGGAAGTGGAGGAGGAGGAAGAACCATAGACCATATCCACATGGTCGAAGATAGGGAGCACCATATAGGTAACAAGCTCTCTGTGGACCTGTGGAGATAGGCAGTCTTTGTTATGGTTAAGTGCACCAAACTTGGGATGGAGTTTACCATGGCTGGCATCAATGTGGTCTGAGAAGTCAAGCTTACTGTCAAGCTATACTCCCAGGTACTTGAAGGACTGAATCACTACAAGAGGGTGCCTTCCAAAGTGGTGAAGATGGGGGAGGCAGTGAGTCTGGCCAGTTTCTGACTGGTACCAAAGGTAATGGGCATGGTCTTCTTAGTGTTGACTCTGAGTTGGTTAGACTGAAACCAGTGTAGAACATTGTAGAAATCTCACTGGAGTTGGTCTACCACAGCTTCAGCAGAAGGACCAGAGGTAAAAATGACTGCATCATCTGCATACATGTGGATATCTGAGTTGGCACAGGCAGTGCCAAGGTCATTAAGGAAGATGGAGAAAAGGATGGGACCCAGGATGGAGCCCTGTGGGACCTCAGCTTGAATAAGAAGGGGAGGAGACAAGGCACCACTACCTGAATTAATTGTTGTCAGCCCATTAGGTAGGAATGGAACGAAACAACAGCAGAGGCTGAGAGGCAAGCAGAACTCAGCTTGTCAAGGAGGAGAGAATGGGACACTGAGTGGAAGGCTTTGGCCAGATCGACGAATATAGCAGCCTTGATGAGCCCTTGATCCATCTAGAGAGAAGATGATGTCAGTGACATGCGACAGGGAGAACGCAATGGAATTGAGCTTCCTGAAGCCAGACTAGAAGGGATAGAGGACACTGGAGTATGAGAGGAAATTGTGGAGTGTCAAGTGGACCAGTTTCTCTTGCGACTTAGAAAGGGAAGGGAGAGGGAGATGGGGCAGAATTTGCCAGGGGAGGAGGGGTCACCACCATTGTGAAGTGGAATAACTTTGGCCAACTTCTGGGACTGAAGAAGTGCACAGAGGGTGAAGGATAGGTTAAGTAGATGAGTAAGGGTAGCTGCAATGGTAGGAGCTGAGAGGTGGAGGAGCTTTGGGTCCAGTCCAACTGGGCTGGACTTAGATGGGTTAAGATAGGGAAGGTGACTGGGAGGAAGTGGTAACCCAAAGAGGGATGGGTGGTTGAAGGAGGAGAGAAAGGAGAACAGCTAGGAGGTGGAGAAGAAGAATTAATTGAAGAGAACAGAAACAGAGGAGGGGTCAGACACAAAGGAACTATCTACTAAAAGAATTGGGGGGGGACTGGGCAGGAGGGTCAAAGAGGGAGTGGATAACCTTCCAGAATTTTGCTGGAGAACTAAGGTTAGAATGGAGGTTGGCATTGAAACAATGTGATTTCACAGCCTGGACAGTCTTGGTACATTTGTTTCTCTGTGCCCTGTAAGAGATGAGGTCAGAAGCAGAGTGGGATAGCTTGTAACGGGCCCATACAAGGTCCCAGGACTTGCACACATCCAGGATATTGGTGGAAATCCAGAGGTGGTGGGCATTTTTTACTCTGGCTTTCCTAAAGGGGGCATGCTTGTCCCAGACAGATGACAATTTAGAAAGGAACAGTGCAAGTGCCACATCAATGTCTGAGGCAGAGGTCACACAGAACAGCATTGATATTTAGTGACCAAAGAGACCTAGACCAGATGTATTTTGGTGATGATGGAGGACACCAGATGTTTTTGATGCAGAATATCATGCGGTGGTCATTAAAAGAGACAGACAAGATACCTGCTGCAACAATGCGATGGGGGAGAGAGGTCAGAACCCAGTCTAATAGGATATGATTTACGGAGTGAGGATTAAGCCAGGTGGATTCAGAAATAACCTGTGACAAATTAAGGGACTCAATTATCTGGATAATAGATCTGGAGGGTGGGCCCAGTCAATTTATATTGAAATCCCATAGCAGAATGAGTTCACCTACAGAGGAAAGAGAGGCCACAGAGGAAACAGAGTCAACCAGGGATGAATGTAAGATCTTAGGAGGGGCATAGAAAACCCCAATGAATGTAGGTACTGAAGAGGGGAATGAAAGTTTAGCTAATAGAAATACATGGGAGGATGGTGAGGCCTCCCTATTGGTCACAGCACAAGAAAGACTCTTCTAGACTTAAATGACCACCCCCGCCCCCCACCACCATATTTTCCTCCTATTTTGCCAAAAAAGAAGATATTCAGGAAGAGGCAGGCTAGTGTCTAGAGTCCTGGAGGGAGCCAGGACTCGGTGATACAAAGGACATCAGAAGAGTGTTAGAAGAGTCAAATAGAAATGAGATCAAGCTTAGCTAGAAGGCTCCTGGCAGTCAAATGGAAGATGCTAAGACCTTTGACAGTTGTGGAGAGAGGAAGGGAGGGAGGAAGTAAAGTATTGGGACCAGGGTTGGGCTGCACGTCACCAGACAGGAGGAAGAGTTGGGGGAGGAGGAGAAGAAGGATGGAATGGGGCTTCCTACCCTTTGAGTGGGTAGGAGAGTGATGTGAGGGGGCAGGCAGGGGAAAGGAGTGCATGGTGGAGAAACTCTAAGTTGAGGGAAGGGGAAGGCAGGAGACCAGAGTGGATAGGGAAGGAGGAGGTGAGAAGTGTGGAGACAGAGGAGGGTGGGAGGAGGGGAGGGGAGGAGAGGGGAGAATGGGGAAGAGGATGAAAGGGAAATGGAAAGGGAGGAGAAGAGCAAGGAACATTGTGGCAGGGGTTGAGAGACAAGGCAAAATGGTAAAAACAGTATCTCAGTAAATTGAGCAGTGCAGAAAAGCAAAACAGAACACAGTAGTCAAACAGCACACAAGTGCGCAGGAAAATTAACAGCAGTGAAGAGATAGTAAAATTAGATTACAGTAGACAAATGGATAGCAACAATTGCTAACATGTGGTAACAAACAAAGATGAATTACCGAATAAATAAGCAATAAGCAGTTGAGGCTACAGCACAGATGTATTCCACAGAGTTCTTGTAGTCAACTAAACAGAGTGAAATAAAATATAAAATAAGTATAAAACTACTAATTACAGTACAAAAACCCAGCTAGTTAACTTAGGAGACAGAAGAATGCAGAAAGTGGGAGCACCTAGACAGAAATTACTAGGTGCTGCAAGATAGTGGCCAAATTGAAAAGGCAACACACTATGTAAACTGATTAAGCAGCTGGAGCAATGATCTAACAATGTCTCCAGGCTGGTTATGCAATATACATGTGGTAATAAAGAAACGGCTGCAAAATGCGAGCAAGAGCAACCAGGGAAATAAGCAAATGACCAAACAAACAAAAACTGAGTGAACAGAACCTACATACTGAGTAAACTAAAGTGGTGCAACCAGGGCCTAGGGGTGAAGCGAGTGAGCAGGTGGGAAGTCAGAGGGGCAGCATGGGTGGCTGACAGCCAACCCCAGGCTGACTCCAGGCAGACTCTTTCATGTCTTTAGTGCTACAGTCCTTTGTTTGGATGGTCTGCAGTGTGGATAGGCCACTAGAGTGATACAGACCTAAAATGAGGGGGGTGTTCATTCCCCAGCCAGCTGTTTGCATCCCAGCTCCCTAAGACTGCTGACATTGTATAAGACCTGTGGTTCATCAGATAGCATTCAATTTCAGTGTTGGCATTACTGGATAAGAACATGCCATCTCACATTATATATAGAAAAAACGATAGAGACGTGTGTGATGTGAGAATTTAATGTACACCCAAGGTGTGGGATGCTACATAAACTCAGAGGGGGAAGCCCGAGGAGTTTATCAAAGCATCCCACACAGAGGGTGTGCATTAAATTTGAGTGTCACACGTCACCATCTTTTATTTTATATAATATCTGATGAACAATTTTTTCCAGCCTAACTTCTGTGTTTGTCTGTGTCACACAGACACACACACACACACACACACACACACACACACACACACACACACACACACGCACACACACACTCTGTGTGTCTTTCTTTTGTTCTTTATTTTTGTATTTATTTATTTAGGTTATTTTTCTACCCCAAAGTTACAGTGTACATCGTGATCATGCTTACCTCTGACTGTATGCAGTCAGATGCGAACCTGTTCCTGCGCGCATCACTTGAAGCTAGCAAACTGCAGGATCAACCAGGTAAGGGCTTCCTTTTTAACATTTAAATGCAGGATCACCCAGATAGATAAAATTAATGATTCTGTGAAGGTGAGGAGTCTTGTGGAGGCTCCTTGCTACCAGAGTTACAGAGCCGCCATGTTTGAGGATCTATTCAGCCCTCCCAAACAGAGAAGGACAGCAAATGCTAGAGCGCTCGATTTTGACTGACAGAGTGTGTGTTCACTGAAATAACCCACGGGTTATTATGACGAATATCAACTGGCTGAGCCTTAAGGAAAAATTGCTTGCCAGTTATTATATGAACACTTACACATCTGTCAAGTTAATAAAGGTCTTGAAAGTTTATTAAAAAAACATACATATTAGAAAAGGCTGACACAGCTAACAGGAACTCAGATGCACTTTTGTGAAGTTCCTTTACTGGAGAAACATTTCCATCTCTGTAGATTAAGTTCCCATATTTTTCATGACATGGAAAACAGCCACTCTGTTGACCCTGGAAACTTAATCTTTTTAAACAAATTTATGTGTGTGTGTGTGTGTGGGGGGGTTACTATACCTCATGTTATTATTGGAAAAAAAATTAGCAATTCTTTGCAATAATTTTTATTTATCATCCTCCCCCCAGACCTGACCATCATCTAGAATCAAGTACTCTTCTTCCCCCAACCAATCAGCAATACCCAAAGCACCCTTCTTTCCTCCTTCCCAGCCTCATGCAAAGAAGTTACAACACCTTCCACCCTGGCCCACCCACTTAGTAAACACCCACTCTCCTCCCCAAAGTCTGTCAAACAGACAACCCCCATCCCCCATCCACTCAGCACCCACCACTTTCCACTCCTCATGCCACACACAGTAGCATCTGACATGAACCGTGTCCAACCCACACATTAGAACCAGAAAGGATAAAGAAGGAGTGCTAGGGAGGACTGTGACCAGTATAGACCTTCCTCTCATCACCTCATCCAGTCACCATCTGAATGAATGGGAGTGCATGCTTATAGTAAAGTGCATACTTCCATTCTTTCAAACAATGGCCTCTCAAGGTAGTGAAAGGAGGGTCTGTGATGGTTACCTACATCAACAGTGAGCCTTCATGTGCATTCTTTCCGGTTATGTTGTAGAGAGATATGGGTACAGAATGGGTAGGGGGGGATTGTCTTTTTGGCAGGGCAAAGAGGAGGAGGGTGGGTGGATGGTGGTTGTTGAGTATGTGGACCAGGGAGCAGACAATAATTACTTATTTGCATGGGTTAGGGGGAGGAGGGAGGGTGCATTGTGTGTTGCTGAATAGGTGAGGGGAAGAGGGTTACTTGATATTAGATGATGGGTGGGTCTGGGGGCAAGGAGTGTGAGTTTTAGGGTTTTACAGAGGGTGAAGGAAGGGAATATGTTTTTTTCTGGCCAGTGAGCCTTCTGCTGACTCGGTGAAATAACACTTCATGAGTAAAGTACCATTTGTTTGAGTCTTCAGCAAGTGAAGTACCATACTGAGTAAAGTTGACCCTCTACTACATGTAGTATTCGGGAAAAGGCTACATGAAGTAATAGTGTAGTCACATACATCTAGTAGGAGACTTGGTACAGGAGTCACATCCAAGAGGCTCAGTCAAAGAGAGATTGACGTCTAACACAGAACCAGTCTGGTCTGCTTCAGCCAGCTGAACTTAGAAACTGTAAGATGTGAGGCAGAGTGGCAATTGGCAGTGAAGAAGGGTTCCCACACAGCTTTAGAACTGAGATAATGAAAGAGAAACAAGCCACTCACTTTAATTAGATCTGGTTAAGGAAGGTAATGGTAAGTGTAGTGATCCAGTGCCTACTAATGATGTGACCTGATTCTACTGTGGATGCTGAAAGTAGTATGCAGTGGTTCTGCTTTCCAGTTTATCCCCTGAATGCATTATATCTTGCAAAGTTATGCTATACAGCCATAAAAAAGGCCCAACAGGAATCCATCAATGAGATGCTTTACAAATGGCATTATCGCACCAGAGAGTGATGCCCTGGAGATACCACTTTATGATAATTTTGGAACTTAGAATACTAGTTCAAACTCTGCACTGTGGTCACATTCCTCCAGCTGTTCTAATGTCAGATTTGTTTCTCAGCTGAAGATTGAAGATTGCAGTCACGCTGAAGTCAGCTCCAGTCTCTTGGTCAGCAACTTTAATTATTTGTACTATCGTTTGCTATTTGCCGTATTCTACTTTCTTTTTTAATACTCTGCATTAGTTAGGATGTTCATTTTAGTATTTATTGTTTGTTTTTTGGTTTCTCCTGTTCCTCATTGGTTCTAGGAAATGGAGAATGCTGCATTGTAAGGCAGTTCCCACTTGAAGGGAACCAGCTGCATTTAACTAAAAAAACTTTAAACCACTTTACTTTTATTCATATTTTAATAATTTTTTACTTATTCTGAGAGAAAAAATATTTTTATTTTAATGCGTTTGTAACTGGGAACCAAATAATTTCATTTACAGGTCTTTTCAGTGTTTGGCATGACTGAACTAAAAAGGGAACAGGGACTACAAGTTTTAACGCGCACTGGTCAGAGCTGATATGGCTGTGGAAAGCTTTTGGGATGCTTTCACCCATTATTTCTAATGAATTTGCACAATGCAGATCTGCTGAGAGACAGTTTCAATGTGGTCTTCCTTTTACAGATTTTTACAGTGTCTTTTCTTATAGAATATGCCTGCTGATTGCTATATATTTAGCCTAGATAGTTCATAGAAGACATGGCATCTTATTTTCAGTGGGGCACAATATTATGCTGCATTGCACAAAATCGGAACACACTAAAAACAATATTTTATTTCCGGACTAGACTACCCTGAATAAATACATTATAAAAATGGTAAAATCATGACCCCACTGAAAACAAGATGTTGCATCTAATCTGGGACATCCTGAGTAAATACTGTATGGTGCAAAAATGTGTAAAATGGAGTGGCCCAGTGGTGCAGAGGGTTGAGATGCTGGACGCCTTATCTTGTGCTATGCCGGCAACCCGAGTTCAGGAATGGCCTCGGGTCATTGGGTGCCGGCATGGGGGGAGGGGTGGAGCCGGATTGAGCATGCCAGTGGGCAGCTCTCCTCTCCTGAGGGTGGTGAGGGTGGGTTGGCGCCCCCCTATAGTTCCGCTCCCACCAGGTGGAGGTCTGGTGGATAGTGTAGGAGGAGAGGGGGTGACAAAGTATCAGGAGATGTAAGGGGCTGAGTTGGCACCATGGGGTGTGAAGCATGCCTCCACATGCTTGCATGGCCATGTGCCAGGGCCTTGGAGGGGTCAGTGGAGAAAACCAGAAAAAAAAATACATATGTGTACCCATCGCCAGTTGGTGGGAGGAGGCAATGGGGACCAAATAGCTGAATTTAAAAAAAAATGTGTAAAATGAAGATCCCTATGACAATGGGATGTAGCATCTCCTCTGCACTTTCCAGGAAACAAACTATAGTATAAGAAATATTTAAAGGAAAGCTACTATGAACTGAACTTCACTGTGTTCACTGACATAAACAGTTTCTTTATTGTTTTATAACATATTAGATTGCAGTATTTATTTCGAATGTTGTGGCCTTGAGGATGGTGTATGTGTGTGTGTGTGTGTGTGTGTGTGTGCGCGTGCTGCGCGTGCATGCGCATGTGTGTGCTTGCTGTAGCTCAATATATTTTTTCCCCAAAATGCATAGTAAAAAAATGCCTGCTGATTGTGGGAGGGCTTTAAGCCTGTGGTTCGATGAGCGAAGCAACAACGTCACTCTCCCATTGAGCTTAAAATGTCACAATATCCTGGGTTTTGCCAAGATTCTTTTTTGTTGCACCTGGAGGGTCTGTCAGCTGTTCCTATTCTGCCCTTGCTTCATCTGTTCCCTGCCTCAGGTGCTCTGCTGTATGCCATGCTGCATCTGTTTTCCTCATTTCTCCTTCATGCTGTGACGGGCTCCTACCTTGCCCCTTGCTCCCCTCATTGCACTACACCTGGCTGTTGGTTTCCCCTGCCTCTCTCGTTTCCTTTGCCCTTCCATTTTTTTCTACTTGTTTTCTACCTATCTCATGTGCCCCCCCCCCCACTTTGTGGTTTTCTCTCTCTTCGGAGCATTGCTTTTTTTTCCCGCCTCCCACTCTGCTTGCCTTCTCCAGGAATCGCTCAGTCCCTCCTGGCTTCCTGCGGTGTGTTTCTCCCCACTTCCTGTTCCTGGCACCAATGAGTGTGTCTCTTGCTGTGGCACAGAACCACTTCGTAGCTCCTCTCTGGCTCGCTTCTCCGTTCCGATGTTGGCTCTTCTCTGTGACTGCGGATCTCTCAGGCTCCTTGCCCAACTGCTCCTATGGTCTGTTCATTGCTGCATTCTCCAATGGTGCTGCCCTCATGTCCTGCTGCCCTCCTGCGGTGCTCCCCATCAGTTTTAATTGTCTCTCCATACTACGTCGGTCAATTACTCTTCTACAACGAGTGTGTGAGCCTTGACTGCAGTCGAATGTGGAGAGTGCTGCATTTTTGTGTTTCCATTGTGCTGATTGCTGACCTCTGGCACCTGGGCTCTAGCAGCAGCTGTGTCTGTCACCAATTCTAGGTCCGTTTCATCCTGGGGCAGTTGGTGACCGGTTGGGGGTGCCAGGGATAGGGCTGCTAGCCACCCGCATCTCTGTCTGGCAGACTCCGCTTTACTCTTATCACACAAAAAAAAAATGGATTCTTTACAGCATATTTTTCCAGGAGCAAATCTCAAATTCATGGCTTCCTAAGGTACTAAATACTTGAGTGTAGTGCCTTATCACTTCCATTCCTGTAAGTGCTCCTCATATTCCACCCCAGCTTTCTCTCACATGGTCCCAACTGGAGCAGCGTCTGCCTGAGTTCACTGTTACTCATGTGGAACCCATCCTCAGTTGGCTCTTGTGATTTGGTCAGAAAAGTCTGTTGTGTTGATCCCAATTTTCTGGCCTGCCTGAAATCATATACCAACCTATCTCAGCTGCAAGTCTCTTGATCTGCTTCCTGTTCTTTTAACTGGGTCTGTATGTGTTTGCTCCTGCGTGCCTTATGCTGTCCTATGTGTTTTCCATTTCGTTGTGTATTGTATTGTTTTTTTCCATACTTTTCTACATTGCAAGTGACAATTCTTTTTGCTGAGTTTGTTATCTTGTGGCTGTCTGTTTGCGGCTCTGGGCTGTACCTGACATTGGGCGCTGGCTCAGTGTGCTCACCCTGATGTCAAATCAGTCACTCCCTCACTCACTCGACCTGCTCCTCCCTGCCATCCTATAGGTCTATTCCACCACATCAGCTGCTCCTGATTCAGTGTGCCCTCATTCTACTTCCTCTCCTCGGCAATCTCAACAAAATCCTGTGCTACCTCATCTACTGCACCATCTGAGTCGAGATCCCCCTAGTGGCATGCACTTGATATTTCTTTTGAGCGTAACTACCATTACTCATATGCCCCCCTCGTCAATCCACGGACCTCCTGCAGCCTGTATCAAGTTTCTGATTACATCCATCACCAGCCATCAAGGATCTGTTCCTGTCATGGCTTCTATAACTCATCATGCCACGTTTTTTTCTATTAGCTTGCTCTGCCATTCACTTTGTTGGGCCATCTATGGCTGACTCCATCTGGCCTTCCTTCCGAACCTGGCCTGCGCGACACCTCCTCCAGCTCACCCTGCTGCCGTTCTCATCCTGTATCTGCCAGGTCCTATGCTACCCCATTGACCTCTCTCCATCCTTTGTCCTTTTGCACCTCACTTTCCTTTATCAGCCTCCATATCTTCCCTCCAGCATCGTACCTCATCAGTTTCCTATTTTTACCTTCCTTGTCCTAGCGCCTTTTCTAGTTCCAGCAATAAATGTCCCCAAAAAAAAAAAGTGCGCTCGTTCTTCTCCCTCTCCTCAGCCGCTGTTGCTGTCATCATTCACCTTGCTCCATCAGTCTGCCTTCCACTCGGGGCTTCCTTATGTTGCCATATGGCTCTACCTATCTCTTGATGACTCTTTCCAGTTCATTTAGCCCTCTCTCCTAACCAATGCCTCATGCTAACCTGCTCATCTATTTCCATCGCTCGATTGGTCTGCCTCCGCTGCCCAATCAGTATTCCTTAGTGGGCGCCATCTGGCCTCTGCTCGATATTTCTTTTGCTTCCTCACATTGCTCTTTGGAGCTCTTTTTGCAGACTGCGCTGCTGCAGCATTCCTCTTCATTTGGCATCATTTGACTGTCCCTGGCTGACTCAGTTTGGTCTACAATTGATAATTCTTTTGGGCATATCTGTCATGAAGCGTGTGCCATTTCTTCGCCCTGCGGCTCTCTTGTCACATGTCTTAGGTTCCTGACTCCAGTCATCAATCACTCTTCATTCCCTGCTGTTCCTCTCTGTGCATCACTTCCTTGAGCATTTCTATCATGGAATCCAATGCCATGCCTCCACTCAAGGCTTCAATGCTTATCCATATTTCTCGACCCGAGCATTCCGTCTGGTTACGGGAATGCCTTTTCTAGTGCCAGCCATCAGGGATTCACTCCACTCATGGCTTCACTCCTCATCCATCCTTGCTACCTCGATTTGTCTCTCTCTCCACTCATGAGCCATTCCTTTCTGTCCATCGCCCTTTGCTAATGACTGGCTGGAGGCTCTCCACCATCGTTCAAGTTCCTTTCACAGTCATTTCTGAATCGACCTCCTTTCGAGGAGCCTACTTGCTCACGTCGCTCTATTCATTTCTGAACCTACCTCTTTACAAGCAGTCTAATTAGTCACATTGCTCTATCAGGCATTCGCATATCCTGTGGTTCCAGACATGCCTTCTTGGCTTTGGACTATATCTCCTTTTGAGGAGCCTCATTCCTTGCATCGCTCTATTGAATCCTTTGATATCTCATTGCCCACAGCATCAGGGTCTAATCGTGCACATTGCATGTTCATGCATTTTTGGCCTCAGTGTCTACTTCCTCACCTTGCTCAATCAGGCTAACCCTCATTTGATCTTATGCTACCTCATCATCCTGCCACCCTCTTGTGGCAATCACCATCTGTATTCATCTTTGCCTGCTGTTCTTTCACTCTGTGTGCAGCCTCATGTTTCATATTAAATCTGTGCTTTCTGTTCTGTCTCTAGACCATGAATTTTATGAGGGACTGAGGTATAATTGGCAGCAAACTCAGGGCCATCCCTGAAACCTTGGGTCTGTTGTGCGGTATACAATTCCTGCTGTTTCCTAAGTTCCCTGTATCCTGCCTGTATTGAACTGCTGCAATACATTTCTCGTCATTTGCCTACCGACATCGATATCTCTTGCCCCTCCCTGCTGGAGTCCTGTTCTCATTCACTGACCCCAGATTCTTGTTCTGTCCTCAGGGTCCATTACTTTCCATTGCTTGCTCATGCATACTTCTCCTTGGATCAGATGAGTGCTCTCCTTCCTTCCTGGTCCACTGCTTTCTGGGGGTTTTTCCCCTATCTGTGTCTTTCCCCTGGTCTGTCTGGTGTCTGGGTGCCTCCATCTGGTTCTCCTTCAGACTGACCTTAGTGTCCATTTACCTACCTCTGGACATCTCTATCAGTATGCCTTGGTGTTGTTCGCTGCCAAGTCTGCACTATTCTCTTGCTCCGTCTGACCTGCTATCGATATTTCTTTGGGCGTACTTTTCATGGCTCATATACCACCTATTCCGACTTGCCCCCATACAGTTCTCATCCTGTACCGGCTGGGTCCTCTGCTACCCTTCCTACTGTCCTTCATCCTTTCATGCCTCACTTTCCAGTACCTGCCTCCATGGTGTCTATCACTCATCATACCTCATCAATTCCAGTTACCTTCATCATCCTAACGCTTATTCTAATCCTGACCATCATGGATTCTTTTGCTCATGGCTTCCCCCCTCCTCGTACATCATCTGATTTGACTCCCCTTGATCGCCGCCCTGAGCTTGCCCTCTGGTTCACATACTCTCTGGTTCCTGTCATGTCTTCTTGGCCTTAGAGTCTGCCTCCTTTCGAGAAGCTTCATTGTTTGTGTCGCTCCATAGAACATGATACCTTCGTTCAGGTTATTTTCCTGTTCATTCCCATCTCCTCTTCCAATTCTGTACAGGATCTTCAGGATTCAGCCATCATAGCTTCACTTCGCTCTTAGCTTCAATCCTCATCATACTGTGTCCAATTTTGATCCCGGATTGCTTACCCTGAGTTGTTTCTGGTTCCAGATCTCCCTTCTTGGCCTCGGAATTTACCTCCTTTCGAGGAGCCCATTTCCTTTCCTTCCTTCGTCCAAGTTCATTTTCAGGTTCATTCCCATCTCCTCCTCCTCTTCCAGTTCGGTGCTGGCTATCCAGGCTTCACTCCACTCGTGGCCTGCTATTGTTATTCTTTTTGGGCATACCTACCATACTTCCTATGCTACCTATCCACCGCGGCCATCCTGCCACATGTATCGAGTTCATAACTCCAGTCACATCGATTTCATAAATCCAGTTATCATTCACTCAGCATTACCTCAAGGCTTATTTATTTACATCATTTACTCGAATATTCCTATCATTGAATTTCAAACTACAGCATCAACTACAACCTCAGGGTCTAATCATTCAGAGTCTAATTATTTACATCGCATAATCAAGCATGCCTCTTCAATCTCAATGTATGCTCACTCGTATAGCTTACTCAAATGCATCGCTTAATCAAGCCAGTCTGCATTATCATCTGTCTCCTCATCAGCACATCTGGAATCTCCTCATGGGCACATCTGGATACCCCTTGCTCCTCTGTCTCATACATGGAATTTCTCCTTCCCATCCTTGCTCCTCTGGTCTATTATCTCTCATCGACTACTCGAGCGTATCCTCCTTGGGTCCCTGCTATCTTATGTTCCTTATTTTATCTGTGCTTCTTTTGAGTTAGTCCCTATCCTATTGTCATCCTCCTTACTTATATCCCTCATCTATGAACCATTCTCTCTAACAACATATGTCCTCAAAATCAAACGTTGTCAGCCTGGAGGGAAGGTGACCTAGGTCTTGGATCCCCAGAGGTTTCCTCCTCAAAGGGGGTTTTTCCTCTCCTCCATGCCAATGGTCATAATATTAGTTAGAGTTAGTGCTTTCTTCTCATTAGTTAGTAAGTTAGGTTTCGCTGTTGGATGGCGGCGGATGGTGGCCCGGCTTTCCCCTCTCTCCTTAGGAAGTTAGCCCTTTTCTTCACAGAATTCATTCATCATCCTCCTCACCTCTTTGAAGCTTGACATCTTTGGGTATTCTTTCTGGGCTTCTTCCTAACCTACCTTTAGCCAATGCATTCATTCACAGCACCTGTAAGGGGGGGAACCCGCCTCTAGGATTCCTTGCATCATACCCCTACAGGGTGGTATATCCCACAGATAGAGAGGTGGAAAGCCACAAAGCAAATCAAGTTAGACAAGCATCATTTCATATTATCTCATTCAGTTGCATAAGCATATCAAATGGGAGGGCTTTAAGCCTGTGGTTAGACAGGTGGAACAACAATGTCACTCCCTCATTGAGCTTAAAATGTCACACCATCCTGGGCTTTGCCAGGATTCCTTTTTGTTGCCCACCATCCACCCCTCTTCCTCCAGCGGCTCACCTCTCTTCCCAGTGGGCTTCTTCCTAATCTACTTTTAGCTGATGCAGTCACTCCCGGCACCTGTAGGGGGGAACCCTCCTCTAGGGTTCCTTGCATCATACCCCTACAGGGTGTTATATCCCATGGATAGAGAGGTGGAAAGCCACAAAGCAAATCAAGTTACACAAGCATCATTTCATATTATCTCATTCAGTTGCGTAAGCACATTGAACTACAAATTTAGCCTGGATAGTTCACAAAAGATCTGGCATATATCTGAGACAGCAGTTCTTATCAGATATTGTCTTAAGAGGTTAAAAAAACAATGTAAATCTTCTTAGATCCATTGCTGGGAAAGAATGACATTTATGAGGTATGAATCTTTCTCGAAAGACAATACCTGCCCAACTGAGGCTAGCAGCAAGAAAATGCTTAAATGCTAAGTATTTAAATGTGCAAGTTGCTGCATTTCAAAAGGAGTAAACACATTTCCAGTTTAATAGGCAACCAATATTTAACAAGCTGTTTCAATTTCCTAATGGCCATCTGATAAGCAGCTTGGAGTTCTGTCTCCATTATTCTAAACAGAAAGAAGGGAGTATTTTATTTCAAGTGGCATTGTGATTTGTAGGTGTGGAAGGATACAATGAAAACTCCAAAAATGTGTTCCATGGTATTCCATTTTTCCAGCTACAGACAACCAGATGGCTGTAGGCTCCGTCCACGGCCATAAAAACTGTACAAAGTGTTTTCAGCTCCTGACAAAAGCCGAATGCCATGAGCTTTGTCAATAGTGCATGGGTCCAGATCATGATTTTATCGACTGTGAATGCTGTAAGATGTGTTAAACCCCACTGAAAAGTGCTTTAAAGAGAGAAGAATTTATTGCATCTTAATCTGCCTCTGTGTCACAAAAGCACAATAAACATTCAAAGGGAGTGCCTAATATTGGTGGAAAGCATGCATCAGAGAGTTCTTCTCCTCATAAGCAGTAGTCCTTGTTAAAGGGGACAGCTAAAAAAAACGTTTTCAGCGAATAGATTAGCATGGTGAAGATGGCAAGGATATCTGGGTATCTGAAAGGGGAGACCTTAAGTCCACTGATGGCAAAAATACTAATAAAAGGTCATCAGAGCAGGTACCGAAACAAGTGCCTGCTAAGAAAAACAAAACAAAAAGAAAACTATGTCCATGCCACTCCTGCAAAGGAAAGGAGTAGGTAGTGGATCAGAAAGAAATGCCCTCAACAGCGTACATGACTAAGATGTGGCAGATTTTCCAGGTCTTCCAGGATACAGAAAATTTGTTTTATGTGCCTGCACCCTCCTCCTGGCTCCTTTTCCAGACCACTTGCCTGAAGAGGAGGGGGATAACTATTACGAGGAGGAGGAAGATGAACCCACAGAGCTTGATGGCTCCCCTGACCAAGAGTTTTAGTCACCTTCTAGACCCATGAAGGATTACACCTCTTACTCCATATTCATCAAACAGATGGTGAACACCCTCAGCATTCCCTTCCATGAAACAGAGGAAGATGAGGAGGAGAGTGAGTTAATGGATATGACGGGGCTAGCCCTCACAAGGAGACCACTAGTCCCCATCCACAAAGCACTCCAAAAGACTATATCAAAAATCATGTCAGCACCCAATTCAGCTGCTATCATTGATAAAAAAAAGTAGAAAAAAGTATCAGGTGGGAAGACATGGGGTAGAATACCTGTATGCCCACCCTGATCATGAAGGAGTGGTACAGGCAGTTGCACGTGAGAACGCCAATGTTCCTCTCTCTCTGCACAATCTCCTGAAAAGGATTCCAGAAAACTGGATACTATGGGCAAAAAAAGTGTACACAACAGCTTCCTTGCTGCTAAGGCAGGCAGCTTACTTGGCTTATGGATCCCAGTACCATAATGCATTGTGGAATGCAGTGCTGGCACTGAGTGACAAGATGGGCAATGAGATGGCACAGCATCTAGCCCCACAGCAAAGTCAGCCCTGGATGCCACTAAATACCGGTTCCACATGGCTGTAGACACTAGTGATTCTGCTTTATGAGTTTTGGCTCATGCAGTGACATTGAGGAGGTTCACCTGGCTAAGAGCTACCATCATTATTCAGGACACCCAGGCTAAAGCCATTGATTTCTCCTTTGAGGAAAGTTCACTATTTGGTGACAAAATAGAGGCATGCATGAAAAAAGTGAACGAATACAAAATCACTTTTAAGAACTATATGTATAAAAAAGGCCTCCACTTCCTGTAGCCTTTATGGAAAGTGAGGAAGGTGTAGGAGTTACTATCCAAGACCCTATGCTGCCTATGAGTACCAACCTTGAAGAGATTACTGCAGAGGTAGAAGCAGGAGGGGCTTCAGGAGTGCTGTGGCATTAGCTCCCAGCACCACAGCTAATACAACCCCCCTGACAATTCTGGCCAGGTCACCAGTCAACCACTGCCAGTGGGGGGAAGATTCACCACTACTTTCAGGAATGGGCAAAAATTACCAAAAACAAGAGGGTCCAGGAAGTAGTGGGTCAGGGACTGATCCTGTAATTCTAAAGGTTTCCAATACTGCAGCGACCAAAGAAACTTTCCAGCTCATTCACTAACAGAAAGAATTTTACTAGAACTGGAAGTAAAGAAGCAACAGCAGGCAAAAGCAGTAGAAAAAGGTCTCTGCTCCACAGTGGAGCAAGAGCCTTGTTACAAGGTACTTCCTGACCCTCAAAACAGATCTGGAGTAGTAACCCATGTTGGACTTCAGATATCTGAACAAATTTATCAGAAAACAAAGTTCAAGATGGTCACACTGTGCACAGTGCTACTGTCTTTACAGTCAGTCTATTGGATGGGGTCACAGGATTTGAAGGACTCCTACCATAATTCTTGTTCTTCTTGGACAAGTCTTCACCATTTATTCATACTTCTGGTTTCAAGCTGAAGGTGATTGGACCCCATGGAAGCCAAAAATCTTCAGGAGGGATGGCACCGTGGTAGGACTGCGCATGTGTGGCACCACAAGATTAGCTTGTGTCTGTATAGGCTATCTCGGTGTTAACCCTCCAACTGCCTCAGTATATTTTTTACCGAGAAGGTGTAGAGTAATAAAAACTAGGGAACATCTAACCTAACCAGGGCATAAGATACCTCAATTGACCCACATAAGAAGGATAATTTTAAACAATGTCTTCACAGTCCAAACCAAACGTGGCAGAGAAGACTATAAACAGATTAAATCAGCCTGGGAGATGGTGGGTGGGAGTATGAATAAACGGTGAAGACTTGTCCAAGAAGATCAAGAATTATGATAGGTACGTAATTTTCATATCTTCCTGGACTTAAAGTCTTCACCATTTATTCATACTTCTACGTTAGGGTACCATGCTAAACCAATCCCCCGAGCAGGGCAGCCAGAGACAGAGCTGACTCAGGACAGAAGTCCATCAAGGATTGTCCTGCCAAAGAAAGTATGCTGTCTGGCATGGACATCCAGAGCATAGTGCTTCACAAAGGTATGCACTGAGTTCCAAGTAGCCGCTTTGCAAATATCTGTAATGGGAACAGAAAGTACTGTATCTCTGCCTGGGATGCAGCAACCACTCTAGTTGAGTTGGCATATATCTGGCCTTCTAACTTGACCTGTGCCATAGAGTAGCAATGGGAAAGGCATGCCACTATCCCAGCAGAGGTACATCCGATGGATACTGGCTGATGCAATTGGGCTGCACTGAAAGACATAAAGAGTTGCTTTGCTTGACAGATGTCCCCAGTCCTAGTGATATAGAATCGTAACACCCTCTCAACATCCAGGGAATGCAGAGTGCATTCCCCTTCATTTTGGAAGTTAGAGAAATAAGTGGGGAGAACCAACAGCTGGTTGAAGTGGCAATCCGAAACCACTTTGGGTAGGAATTTAGGGTGGGTATGGAGGATCACCTTGTCTTTGTGAAAGGTGGTATGCAGAGGGTTCATGACCAAGGCATGTATTTCAGAGATTTTGCAAGCAGACGTGATGGCCACCAGAAAGGCAGTCTTCCAATAGGAGCAAATCGCACATGGCTAGAGGCTCAAAGGGTTTACAAGTGAGCATATCCAGCATGAGATCAATATCCCAGGTGGCAACTAGCTTCCTAACCAGGGGCCTTGTGTGCAGAATGCCTTTGAGGAATCTTTTGAACAAAGGCAGCTGAGCCAGAAACATATTCTGGATTGGCTAATGATAGGTAGAAAGTGCACAGAGGTGTACCCTTACCATCGAATATTGCAGTCCTGCATCTGAAAGGTCTAACAGGTACTCCAACACCTTTTATTTGGTGGGCACCATAATGGCTCTAGAGAGATCTTAGCACACCATAGTGAGAAATGCTTCCATATAGCGGTGTAAGTCTTCCTGGTGGAGGGCATACATGCTGGCAAGAGAATCTGTGAGATTCTCTGAGAAACGTTAACCCTGCCCACTTCTATCTCCTCAGGAGCCAGGCATGGAGATGAAGAAAGTGCAGACTGGGATGAACCAAGGGTCCCTGTGTCAGGTGGTCCATTCACAGGGGCAGTTGTCTCAGAGGGCCCTATGACAACTTGTTGTTCAATGGAAACCAGAACTGTCAAGGCCAGTATGGTGTGCTCAGAATCATATTGCTCCTCCCTGCACCTCTAATCTGAGCAGCACCCTCTGACTTAGGGGTAGAGAAGGGAATGTGTACAGAAAGCATCTTGTCCACCGCAGTCTGAATGCATCCTGACAGAAAATGCCAGGTTCTGGATTTTTGGAGCCGAATAGAGGCAGTTTTGTGTTGAGTGGGGATGCAAAAAGGTCAATGTCTGGACTGACCCACTTGTCAAAGAGCGATTGCATGACGTCTGGTGCAAGCAACCATTTGTGAGGGTCCACCTCTGTCCTGCTGAAGTAATCCACCAGATTGTTTTGAGTTCTTGGAAGAAAGGCTGCCTGAATTAGAATGTTGTGTTCGAGGCACCATTCTCATACCCTCATGGCTTCCCTGCACAAGGGGTTGGAGTGCGCTCCACCCTGTTTGTTGATGTAGTACATCAATCAATCAATCAATCAATCAATCAATCAATCATTCTTTATTTAACCAGGTGAAGCACCATTGAGGTAAACCCATTTGCAAGGTGGACCTGGACATAGTTCATAAAGGCAATAGGACAATGCAATACAATACCATCAGTGAAACAACACAATGTGATAAGAGACACAAATGATACAGTGTAACACTAATAATCAATTATATACAATATATACATGTGATAATAGTCATCAAGAAAATTATTAGCATGCACAGCAAGAATAAGAAATGGAAAGGAGGCAGACAGAAAGGGAGAGAGTAATAGAGGGACAGGCAAGGAGTTACTCTGGTACTAACCATATTCTCTAAATCCAACAGCCATGGGAAGCAATTACAGTGTTCTTCAAAGGAACATGCAAATAGTGTTTTAAAGGTGGACAGTTTAGTGGGTAGTACTTCCTTCAAGGATTTTTGAAGCTTGTTCCACAGGTAGGGAAGGGCGTAACTTAAGGATGAGCGACCAAAGCATGTGCTATCTTTGGGAATGATGACTGAAGTGTAAGACAGGCTTCTAAGTGAGTAGCTACCATCACAGCCTTGTTGTCTGAAGAAATATTACTTTGTGACAGATAACTTCTTCTAGGGCTCAAACAGCATACAGGACCACTCTCAGCTCTAGAACATTGATGTGTAGATGAGACTCCTCCTGGGTTCACACTCCTTGACTGTAGAATTGTTGGCAGTGAGCACCCCAAGTCAAGCAGAGATGCATCTGTGGTGATGGTAATCTGAGACTCCAGTGGGGCAAAGCACAGACCTTGAAGAAAGTTGTCCTGAATCCACCATATGAGTAATCTCTTCAGAGGTTCTGGCACCTTGATGGGGTAAGACTGAGGATACCCAGTTGGTGACCACTGCATGCTGAGCATCCACTGGGTGGTTCTCATGTGCAGCAGAGCTAGAGGTACCGTAAATACAGATGAGGCTATTAGGCCTAACATCTGTTGCATCAAATGAGCTCATACTGAAGTGTGCTCCCTGTTATAGTGAGCCATCTGAAGAATGTCATTCCTCCTGTTCTCCAGGAGAAATGCCCTCACCCTGGAAGTGTCTAGGAGGGCCCCTATGAAGAAGAACTGCTGAGAAGCTTGAAGCTGTGTCTTCTCCAGGTACAGCAGAACCACCATGGATGTGAGGAACTGAGCTGATACGGAGACTGCCTCCTACATCTCTTGCATTGATGGGCTTGCAGGAAGCCAATCATCTAGGTAGGGAAAGACTTAGATGCAGAACTTTTAAAGGTGTGCAGTGAGAACCGTGAAACACTTTGTAAAAACTTGAGGCACTGAGGAGAGCCCAAAGGGCAGGACTCTGAATTGGTAATGTTGACCTAAGGCCAAAGAAACGGAGGTAGTTGCGATGACTTGGGTGCACTGGAACATGCTGGTAGAAGTCCTGCATATCCAGGGATGCCAGTCAGTTTTGCTGTTGGAGAAGTGGTAGGAGTGGTCCCAAGGAAACCATCTTGAACTTCTCCCAGAACAAAAACCTGTTCAGCTTTCTGAGGTTGAGAATGGGGCACAAACTACCTGTCTTCTTTGGAACCAGAAAGTAATAGGAATAGAATCCCATGTTCCATTCCTCTCAGGGAACTACTTCCATTGTCCTGTTTTGAAGGAGGCCCTGAATCTATGAAGTGAGAAAGTCTGACTGTGTGGTGGATAGACCGTGCTGCCGCTTGAGCGGACAATTGGAGGGAATCTCTGAAAGGCTGAGAGAGTACCCTTCCTGGATAATCTGGAGGACCCATGTATCTGTTGTGATAGACTGCCATTGGCTGTAGAACTGAGACAGATGACCACCCACTGCTGAGGAGAGTTCCACCTCTGGCAGCTGAGTGAGACCTGGGCCAACGTCTCATAGGGTGGCACTGGGCACTTTTGGCCCTTGCGCCTTCTGTTGCATTTTCTTTTGTGGCTGAGGAGGCTGGTGTCTGCCTGAGGCTCCCTGGCCTCTTACTCAAAAGGACTGCCTCTTGCGAAAAGGCTGATAGCTCCTGCCCCTTTGGGCAGCAGAAGGAGTTGGCTTGGCTGTTTTAGTTGCATTCCTAGTTTTCAGAGAGGCCTCTAGCGCTTACTCTACTTGTGGGTCAAACAGATAAGTACCAGCAAAGGTGACATTCATGATGTGTTGTTGAACATCAGAAGAGAATCCTGATGTTCTGAGCCAGGAGTGCTGCCTGATACAGATTTAGAGACAGTGTTGTATGCATCCATAGAAGTTTTGAGCTGATGGCTATTGGATTCAATGCTCCAGGTAAAAGTCTGCAGAAGCACCCTTTTGGTGTCAGACTCTAGGAGATTTTCTACTGTACATTTGAGAGACTTGCAAAGGATGTATTCATATTGGGAGAAATGTCCCTGATAACTGGCGATACACATGCCCAGGGTTGTGGCTGCGAATGCCCGTTTCCCCAAGGTATTAATTTTATGAGATTCCTTGTTGATAGGACATGCTGATGTCTCCTGAGGGAGAACAGCTTTGTTGCTCTCAGCGAGGACAACCAAAGCATCTGCAATGGGTTGCAATACTAAGAAGGGTCTCTCCTTGGGAGGGACATACTTTCCTGTCTATGGATTTGGTCACAGAAGGGATAAGAGCAGACCTCTCCCACACTGCTTGTGACAAAGTCTCAAAGGAGGGGGTGAACAGGAGGCATAAGACTCTTTGGAACATTAGGAATATGAAGGAACTCGACACACAAAAGTCTTCTTGGGTCTGCAGAAGAAGTTTGCAGAGTGAGGGTTGCTCCCATGTTCATAAGAAGAGCTTGAAAGGTAAGGTCTTCAACCAGGGGTTCAGCTGGGAGCTAGGGCTTCTCATCCAAGCTGTAGTATGAGTCATCATCATCACCATTTTCAGAAATAATAGTCAGGCTTGGACTCGTCCTGTTCCACATCCTCCTCAAAGAGATCAGGAGTTGCCCTGCAAGGCCATATCCTGGCCTAGGCAAGGGATAGATAGGCGACACCGGGACCAGCATTATACCTGACACCAAAGACCCAGATGCCACATGCGGTACTGAAGGCCACGGAGCTGCATGTGGCACGAAGCACATGGCACCACATGTGGCACCAAAGACCCCTGTGCCACACATGGCACCGAAGGCCCCGGCACTGCATGTGGCACCAAAGACCCCAGTGCTGCATGTGGTACCAAAGATTCTGACAGTAGCACCCAGGAAAACCTGCCAGACTCGGACAAAGA
The DNA here is from genome assembly GCA_016271365.2 of Neoceratodus forsteri. Taxonomy (NCBI): domain Eukaryota; kingdom Metazoa; phylum Chordata; order Ceratodontiformes; family Ceratodontidae; genus Neoceratodus; species Neoceratodus forsteri. The sequence goes on along the minus strand of JADMNL010000039.1, from coordinate 17,118,216 downwards.
GGGGGAAGGGACTGGTACCTGTGCTGGCCCCTGTGAGGAAACAGAGTGGGGGGGGGAGGCATGTGGAACCAGTGTCTGTGGCACCGGTACCAGTGAGAGAAGAGTTTTCATTGCCAGCACTGAACACCCATCCTGCCCCAAAGGCCCAGACCATAGACCAGCAGCCCCAAGACCCAAGGGCCACAAAACCAGGTTCGCTGGAAAGGGCAAATGAGATAGATGCTGTGCCCACTGTTCCATAACAGTGACCCAGTGATGAAACTGCCCACTGGAAACCCTGCAAGAGGACAGAGAGGGGCTCCGGTGCTAAGAGTCCAGGTCATCAAGAGCAGAGGCCACCAGGGAACCAGCAGGGTCAGGGTGGGCCTACCACTCTCGACTACCGAAGACTCCCTAGCAGACATACAAGAGGGAGACCTCAAGTGTTACCACTTTTTCTTCTCCCAGGAAGAGGAAGAACTCGAGGCCAAGTGGCGCCGGGTCCCCAACATGGATCGGGAACAGGCCCACTTCTTTTTGTGTCTATGGGAGCACTGTCCTTCCACCTGAACATTGTGCTGCCCATGGTTGGATCCCCTCTCCAGAGAGGGTGTCAGACCGGACACAGCCCCGCTGCCAGAATGGACTTCCAATGAAGCATCCCTACCATCACCAAGAATGGTAATACTAAAAATGAACTGAATGACTAATGCTGTTGTCTTATAGATGTAAAGTTTTTACTCCCAGTGGGTGAGTGACGTCATCACCGAAGTGCACTCAACAGTGGGAAAAAAGAAACTGAGGCAGTTGGAGGGTGGATGCCAAGGTAGCCTATACAGGCATGAGGTGATCTTGTGGTGCCACACATGCGTGGTCCTACCACGGTGCTGGCCCTCTTGAAGATTTTTGACTCCTGCGGGGTTCTAGCACCTCTGGCTTGAACCCAGAAGTATGACTAAATGGTGAAGACTTTAAGTCCAGGAAGATTAAGGTGTGGTGGTTTTTTCCTACCTGGATGATTGGCTAGTCTCAAAGAAAACAGAACATGAGGTGAGGTGCTCCAAACAGCAGATTAGGAGCACCCTAGAGAGTCTGGGATTGTGGAAAAAGCTGCAGAAGTCTCAGACAGAATTGGTGCAGGTGTTGTATATTTCATAGATGCAGAGCTGGATACCCTGCAGGGGAAGGCTCTCCTTCCACAGGAAAGAGTTCAGAACCTGATTGCCAGTGCAGAATCCTTCATACAGGGCAGCCCAAGGCCTGTAAGAGATTTTCTGCAGCTACTGGGCCACATGTCTCATCCACAGCTATGGTGCCAGGGGCCAAATTTCAGATGACGGGGTGCCAGGGGCCAGATTTCAGATGAGGAACATTTAGTACCATCAAGGAGACCACTGGTCCCAAAGGTCATACTCGCTGTCCAAGCCGGTGCCAGTCACAAAGAACTTTTGCAAGTACCTAAGTGGTGGAAAGAAGAAAGCAATCTCAGAGAAGGCATTCCCTTCCTCCAGTATTCCTAACAAGGATTCTGATAACACAGATGCTCCACTCCTAGTGTGGGGCACCCATCTGAAGGATCTTACAGTAAGTGGCACCTGAAGCTTTTAGGAGACACAGGAATACTTAAATCTCTTCAAGCTCAGGGCAGTCCTGTGAGCAGTGCAGACTTTTCCCTACCAGCTACAGGATCAGCCTGTCTGAGTTTGGACAGATGATACTACATAAACAAGTAGGGAGGAACACGATCATCAAAACTGTGCACAGAAGCTATGAGGATCTGGGATCTGGCTTACTACCTGGACACCAAGATTTCTGCAGTACATCTCCCAGGCAAGGATGATGTGCTGGTAGTCTCCCTCAGCAGACTCAGTCAGGGAAAGCACGAACAGACCTTGAATATGCCAGTGCTGACTTCAGGCTTCAGAAGGTAGGGCACTCCAGAATTATACAATGGCAAAGAAATGTCTTGTCCTCTGATTGGTCAGTGGTTGCCTGGCACAGTGATGTTATTACACAATAACATCACTGTATGAAGTCCAGGCACACATGATAGCATGACAGAGTATAAAATCATGTCTCCCATCCCTAAGTTACGGACGCCGGCCACCGTAAAGGACTGCAGCCCCTCCCAGAGGATGTATGTTTAAAACATAAAACTTGCTACCCACCACATCACAGACTGTCCCCGAAACACAAAATCTGTCTTTTTTTATGACAATACTGCCGCGAGATCCTGGTATTATGGAACAGCGGCCATTGTAGTGCATGTGCACAACAACACTGTGCTCGCTCCACCAGTCAGTCACTGTGCATAGAAGTCTTCATCACAACAAACACAAACAAGAATTTGACAATGCCGAATGTTGTCGCGCTGGCATTGGCAGTGGCAGAGCTAGAGATGCATAAGAGGAATGGCAGTGAAGTACTGAAGTGACGCCAACCCCAACCCCACCCTGTACAGGGTGACAGGCATTGGGGTGTGCCTTTGAGGTGTCAGCTATAATGCTCATGCCATTGTACCTCACCCTACCCTATAGACACTGACAAGTGTTGTGGTGTGCTTTGGGATCTTTGTGCATTATACTTACCCCATTCCATAAGGAAATATGTTGATGTGGGTGCAGTATAGGAGAATGAGGTGAACTTTGTGGCCAAACAGAGCAAGACACACCATGATGCCTGTCACTGGCTGTAGGGTGGGGGTGGGGGTGGAATGGCGTGAGCGTTACAGTTGATGATTCCAAGTCACACCCCTGACGCCTGTCATTCTCTACAGGGTTGGGTGCTACAGTTGGAAATCCTAACACCGTAGGCGTGTGTTGGTATTTTCACTCCAAATTTTCAACATGGGCTTTTTGTGAGCCCACCTCATGAAATTGGGCATTATACTTACCCCATTCCATAAGGAAATATGCTGACGTGGGTGCAGTATAGGAGGGTGGGGTGAAGTTTGTCACTGAACAGTGCAAGACACACCATGATGTCTGTCAGTGGCTGCAGGTTGGGTGTGGGGGGTGGAATGGCGTGAGCATTACATCCGATGATCCCAAGTCACAGCCCTGACGCCTGTCAGTCCATACCGGGTGGGGTGCTACAGTTGGAAACCCTAACACCGTAGGCGTGTAGTGGTAGTTTCACTCCACATTTTCAACATGGGCTGCTTGTCAGGCCACCTCATGAAAAGCTGCACAACCACTTTGTTAGCTGAAACGTGGTTTTGCACAGCGGCTGTGCCATTTAGCAACAGAGGGACGAAAACACAGTTTAGGGCAGGATGTATAGAATGACAACTGCATTGTTCAAGAGGACGTGTAAAAAATGGCAACGTTGAAAATTTGGAGTGGCAATATGAAATATTGGTGAAGCAATGAACATGCATACAAGGTGCGCAACAGATGTCCACAACCCAATTATTTGTGGGAGTTTTTTAGGCACATTTTCAACATAGGTATTTTGGGACCTCCCCTCAAGAACAGTGGTGCTGTGATTTTGCTAATGTGTCCCACAAGGTGATTTCCCACAGCGAGCACGCCATTGTGCGCCACAGTTGCTGAAACGCATTTTGGGCAGGCTGTGAAAAATGGCAGCTGTACTGTTGATAAGGAGGTGTGCACAAATGCCAGTGGTGAAAATCTGGCATGGAAATATTGCACATTTACGAAGTTACAAGGCTGCGTGGGAACTGTGCAACACATGCTTGCAGCACAGTCATTGTATGGACTTTCAGCACCAGATATTCAACATAGGCATTTTAGGACCTCTGCTCATGAGCGGTGTCATCGTCATTTCCTCAAACTGTCCCGAAAACTGGTTTCGCACAGTGACCGTGCAATTCTGTGCTGGACGTGCGAAAACGCATTCCAGTCAGGATATGAAAATTACAGTTTACTGTTCATAGGAGGTGGAAAAATGCCAGTTTTGAACATGTGGAGGAAAATATTACAAATGAGCATGAAGTCACGCGTGTGTGCAAACTGTCAGCACGCCTTGTAAAACACTAATTTTATGGACTTTTGGCCCCAAATTTTCAAAATAGGCATTTAGGACCTCTGCTAATGAACAGTGTCACTGTTATTTTCATAATGTGTCTCGAACATGGACTTTCCACAGCGACTGCGCTATGCTGCGCCAGAACTGCGAAAACACATTTTGGTCAGGATATGAAAAATGACAGCTGTACTTGCTCTTAAGGAGGTGCAGAACAATGGCAATGTTGAAAATCTGGAGTGAAAATATTATAAATTCACAAACTTATGAGCGTGCATGCAAACTGCACAATGCACGCTCATAACACAGTCATGTTATGGAGTATCGTCAACAAATTTTCAGCATAGGCATTTTGGGACTTCTTCTCATGAACAGTGTAACTGTCATTTTCATACTTTGTCCCAAACACTGATTTCCCACATCGACTGTGCGATTCTGCGCCAGAAGTGTGAAAACACATTTCGGGCAGGATGTGAAGAATGACAGCTGTACGGTTCACAAGAAGGTGTGGAAAAATGCCAATGCTGAAGATGTGGCATGAAAATATTGCAAATTCGCTAAGTTATGAGCGTGCATAGCAAGTGCGCAACTCATGCTTGTAAAACAGTCATTTTTTTGATTTTTCCCACCAAATTTGCAACATAGGCTTTTTGTGAGCCCCCCTCATGAAAACTGGCACTATCGTTTTGTTCCTCGCTCCTGAAAGGTGATTCCGTGCAGTGACTGTAAAATCACCTTTTGGGACCAAATAACACCATGACAGTGCAAGAATTCATGAGGAGGGGTCCCAAAAACCCCATGTTGAAAATTTGGTGCCAAAGTTCCAAAAAATGCCTGAGATATGCAGCAAAGTTGAAAAATCCCTATTTATTCCATTATACAGCTTACTGGCATTTTCTCAGTTCGCGGTCGGCTTTGAAGAGTGCAGATGTGTTCCCGGTCCACCGAAGATCGTTGCGCCAGACTCCGTAGGTAAGTATGGGGTGAGGGGTGTGTGTGGGGAGGCAGGGTGTGCAGAGGGTGGGTGCGAGTTGTGGGAGGGAGACTATGAGGGACCATTTTTGTGTTACAGGGGTTAAAAAACAAAACATTGCGGGACAGTTTTTTTTTCTCAGGGGATTTGGCATGCTGGGGTGGGCTCCTAGCATGCCACCTAACTATTTGGGGGGTGCTGTAGCCGACAGGGGATTGGGCACCTTGTCAGCACCACAAAAGGGAGGGTAATTTATGCAGATGGGATTGGGCACCCTCATGACACAAAGAATGGGGAGGCAAGAGCGAGGGGATCAGTCACCCCCCTCGGCATATAGCAAATGGAAGTGCTTTTTGTGCTGATGGGAATTGGGCTCCCCGTCGGCACATACATTGAAGCCATGGGAAGCCGGCAGAAGGATTGGCACCCCTCAAGTCGGCAGTTGGTGTCACCGCCATGCATAGAATGTGGCCGAGGATGTCGGGAGGTCTGCTGGGTCTGACGAGCTTTGCTCAGATTGCAGCAGACCTTTCCTTAGATGTGTTCACCACATTATGTATGCATGGTGTGGTGCCGGCATGCAGGCTGATTGGGTAATGAGGGACGCACCTATTGATGTGTGCCCTGCATTTGCCCAACAGCGACCGCGCCTCCAAATCTGCACTACATTAAGATGTTGGCTGCCCAAGCGCGCCAACATAAAAAAGTTAAATAAAATACATGACAAGTAAGAGAAGGTCACAGCTATAATTGGCTTTCTCCTCCACAACAGAGCTGCAGTACCTGCACTCGCAGATCGGCTCTTGTTTGGTACCTGCACTGGCCAACCAGCTCACGCTCCTTTGGTTACTTATGACATCCACAGTGAAGAGCTCTATTTCTAACAGAAGAACAAAACTAAAGAAAAAAAATAAATAAAAATGTTACAGTAAGGGACAGGAGCCAGCAGACGTGATGGCAGTATAACATAGGAAGAAACATAGACCTGTGTACCGGAACAGAAGGAAACCAGCAGGGACCAAAACAGAAGGCAGTATATAACTGCAGCACCATCTAGTGGGCAAAACCAGAAAGTGTGGATTTTTTTCAAAACATATACCTACACGCATCAAAAATGAAGGGAAAAAAAACAAAACATTTTAAACATGATTTTTTTAAATGTATTTTTTGTTCTTTAAAAGCAGGTCATTGTATAATAGCAATAAGGTACCCTAGAAATGTGTGTTATTGTGTAATAATGTCACTTCTTGGGTGCTGAATGCACTCAGCCTGCCCTTCCTCATTGCTTAAATAGGTCTGTTTGCTTCTTGCGAGAACAATCAGCTCCCAAAGTTTTTCTGTAGGCCACAAGCCAAAGGCATAGTTCTAGATGATGACTTAGCTCTGGACTGGACAGGGAGGTTCTTGTATACCGTCCCACCTTTTCCACTCATACAGGGGGTGCTCATACAGCTCAGGAGACAGCCAGCAACAATGATCCTGATAGTTCCAGACTGGGCCAGACAGGCTTGGTACTCAGTGCTTCTGACCCTGTCCAGCAGGATTCCAATCAACATGCCATTGAGAGTCAACCTGCTGACTCTGTTTTACAGCAGAATAACATTCCCAGACCACAGAATACTACATCTGAGGGCATGGTTCTTGAAGAGGTAGAATCCTCTAGTTAGAATCTGTTAGAGGAGGTATTGAATGTTTCCAGGAAACTAGCAACAAGGAGTGCATACTCCTGTAAGTGGAAGAGAGTCTCATAATGTTGTACTCTGAGGTAGACAGTCCCAATGTAGGCAAAAGTATCTATAAAGGCATCTATCCTAAATAGATACTTTTGCTCAGTATTTACTGAAGAGAAGGTAGGGCAGGGCCCACAGCTCAGCATCATGGACACAGGGGGGAAGGAGGTGAGCACTACTCCCTTCACAAAAGAAAGGGTCCTACAAGAGCTTGCTAAGCTCAGGGTGGATAAGGCAATGGGACCTGATGGCAACATCCCAGGTACTTAAGGAGCTAAAGGAGGAACTAGCAGAGCCATTAGCAGAATTGTTTAGTGAGTCTCTGAGCACAGGAGAGGTCCCAGAAGACTGGAGAGGGCTCATGTGATCCCGCTCCACAAGAGTGGTAGCAGGGAGAGGCGGGGAATTACAGACAGGTCAGTCTTACCTCAGTAGTGGGCAAGATTATGGGGCACTCCTTAAGGAAAGGATAGTGCAACACCTGGAATCCATGGGGCACAGGATCCAAGACAGCATGGGTTTACAAAAGGAAGGTCCTGTCAAACTAATCTCATAGATTTCTTTGACTGGGTAACCAGAGTGGTGGACCAAGGGGGAGCAGTTGATGTTGCCTACCTTGACTTCAGCAAAGCTTTTGACACTGTTCCACATAGAAGATTGATAAATAAGCTGGGTAGGCTTGGGGTGGGTCAGAAGTTGGTCAACTGGGTGGCAAACTGGTTGACAGGCAGAAAACAGAGTGGTGGTAAATGGTATACAGTCAGAAGAGATGCAAGTCACAAGTGGGTACCTCAGGGGATCAGTCCTAGGGCCAGTCCTCTTCAACATCTTCATTAGTGACCTTGCAGATGGACTAGAGGTAAGGCTTGTCTGTTTGCAGATGACACCAAGATCTGCAACAGAGTAGATGATCCAGATGGGGTGGGCAGAATGAGAAGAGATCTGGATAAACTAGCAGAATGGTCAGAAGAGTGGCAACTGGGATTTAATGCAAAGAAGTGCAAAATCATGCACATAGGGAAGAGAAACCCTGAAGCCACCTATAGGCTGGGAGGGAGTTGCTAGCAGTCACAAAGGAAGAAAGAGACTTGGGCATCATCATCACTGATGACCTAAAATCATCCAAGCAGACCCCTAAAGCAGTAGGTAAGGCTTGGGGGTGTTAAGATGTATTAGTAGTATCACAAGTCGTAAGAGGGAGGTAATAATCTCTGTACAAGACACTGGTTAGGCCCCATCTGAGTACTGCGCAGTATTGGAGGCCACACCTTCACAAGGACATTAACCAAATTGAGGAAGTCCAGAGAAGGGCAACCAAAATGGTACAGGGACTGCATCAGAAGACATATGAGGACAGATTAACGGAGCTCAATATGTATACCCTTGAGCAAAGGAGGGAGAGGGTGATATGATCGAGGCATTCAAACACCTTAAGGGCATAAACAAGGTGAAAGAGTCTAACATGTTTAAATATAAGAAAAATAGCAGGACAAGAGGACACAGTATGAGTTAGAGGAGGCCGATTAAGGGGAATGTGAGGAAATTCTTTTCACAGAAAGAATTGGTGGATGCATGGAATGGCTTACCACAAGAAGTGGTGGCTATGAATACAGTGCAGGGCTTCAAACAGGCATGGGATAGGCATAAGGGAGCAATACAAATGACTATGAATAGATAGGCCACTGACAGAGCAAAGGCCGATGGCACATTTATAAGGTAGAAAAAGAAATGGGCAGACTGGATGGGCCTTGCGGTCCTTATCTGCCATCAACTTCTATGTTTCTATGTTTCTATGTTTCTACAGTTCTGGACTACCTGGTGCACTTTCAGTCCTTAGGTATGAGAACCTCAACCCTAAAGGTACACCTGACAGCTATGTCAGCCTACAGATAAGCAGACAAAGACAAGTCCTTGGCCTCACAATATGTTTACAAAAGGTTCTTTAAGTGTTTCAGTCACCAATATCCCCCTGTAAGGGTCACAGTCCCGCCATAGGATTTAAACTTCTGTCTTACCCAGTTGATGGAGGCTCCTTTTGAGCCTATGGTTACAGCCGATTTAAAATATGTCACATAGATAACAGTTTTCCTGTTAGCCATGACATCTGTCTGGAGGGTAAGAGAGCCGCAAGCCCTCTGTACAGATCTAAACTACATAATCTTCCACATAGTTAAAGGCAGTCCTTAGGACCAATATGAGGTTCCTGCTGAAGGTGATGTCAGAATTCCACTTAAACAAATCAGTTAATCTTCCTGTACTCTGTCTGGAACATCACAGCAAAGATGAGCAAAAATTGCACTGTTGGGATGTTAAAAGGGCTCTAGGCAAGGCCCCTGTTTCCTGTAGTTCTGCGGCACACGACGATTGCTGCAGAAATTATGACCTGCCACAGAATTTTGGGCCAGCCACAGAATTTGGGGTTGGCTGCAGAAATTGCACAGAAATTGCTGTAGTAAGATAGACAGAGACTGACACCACTCCTTTCAAGCAATTCCTCTGCCTGCTTTTAGCTTTATAAGAACTAAAATTCACCCCAGCCACTCAAACCATCTCCATCCAGCCCTGAGAGCCCTTCCAGAGTCATCCTTTTTTTTTTATATCAGTACCCCATTTTTGGTCCAAGGCTGCATGATAATCCTTTGCCTTTTCCTATTACTGCTAGTGAGCCAGAATTATTTTTTTCCTATCCCAGTAATGCTTTGTAGGGCCCACACAAAGCCATACTGTGGAATGAATCCAGCATTTGGGTCCAACAGTAATAGGAAGAGGCAAAGGATTGTCATACACTGTTGGACCAAAGAAGAGTGCCAATATAAAAAAACAGTGTGACTCAGTGAGGCTCTGGGTGGAATGACTCTTGGGACTTAGATATGCAGGGTTGGTATTTCTTGTTTTATGAGGGGTCAGAATAATGTCTAAGAGGAGACTCTGCAATGCATTTGAGGCAGGAAGAGGCAGAAGATCACTGTACAGTGTTGGGCTGGATAATGACATGCATTAAAACCTACAAGACCACTCAATGGCATTCTCGAGGCTTGTTAGGAAAGTGGTGGGGTTGAGCTGGGCAGTGGTGGGGTTTACCTGTTCTAAAACCATGAGAGGGTAAAGTGCTCTGGGGAAGGGCAATTTGCTATCCTTATGGGGTTTAGAGCACAACTGGTTGCTGTGGATGGGGCTGTGAGGTTGCCAACCTGATGGGTTAACTCTGGTGCCTAGGCAAGAAAAATGTAAATGATAAAAAATGCAAGCAAGGGGACAGCTAAGTAAATTAAAAAATGTTGGAGCAGGAAAAGAATGAGAGAATGCTGGGTAGACAGAAGATATTAAAACGATGAAAGCTAGGTAAGAAAACTGAAAAGCCAGAGATTATTTATGTAAAATGTGGAAACTAAATAAGGGAAGAGAAAAACAAACTGAGAAAATGGAGAAAGTCATAATGACATTTCAGATGAAACATTTTTTTAATTTTTGACATTTACTGTATATGTTGCTCCAGGACAATATGCAAGGGTGGGCAAGACAGATTTCAAGCTTACTGCACCACAATTAAAATGCCACTGAAGGACAAGTAGATTTACTCAGCGCATCAGTGCAGCATCTGGTTTTTCAAATCACAAATAGCGTGACCATTTAATACAGTAGTCAGGTTTTCTATTCTTTGGTAACCAGGTAAGGTTACAAAAGAATATATCCAGAGTAGCCCACCCCCAATTTGAATAAATCAAATTGTGTCTCTGTTTAACTGGCAGCCCTATCTCTTCTACTTCCTTAGTCTGACAGCCATCCCCCAGTGTGTTAACAATCTGTGATAAAATTGTTCTGAGAGCATTGCAAATACTATCCTTTTCCTTCCTGGGTGGGTAGTGGTGCTGAGATGGGTGGAGGGGGGTTACACTGGATTTTAAAAACTGGGATCAGGTAAGGCTTTTGGGGGCAGGATCATGTTAGGGAGAGGAGAAGATATCTTGCTGCCATTACTTCTAGGGTGGGGGGGGTTGCAAAGAACATTACTATCATTATGATAAAGGGGGAGAAAAGATAGTATTGCTGTGATTAGGTCTGGGGAACAGAAGAGAGGACAGATTATTGCTGACATTATGTAGATTGGGGGAGGAGAAAGCTTTTCTTTTACAAGGTTTTGGAGAGGAAAGAAGACAGCAGAGGGCATTGCAGCATTTTAATTATTTATTTAAAAGTTAATGACTGGGAAAAGACTCAATGAACCAAAGCTAATTTCCAGATGCAACCCAGGGAAGGGGGTACAGTATTAGACAAGACAACAGAGGTGTTACAAAATCAGAGACTGTACAAACAAAGATGCTATATACAATAGTGAACAAGCTAAATAAATACAAGCTAACAAGCAGTAGAATATCTACAGTGGTTCAACATATATACAAACTAAATTACAAAAGATATTTACAGTGGTTCACAGAAAGAGAGGAATTGACATTTTGGTCTGGAGTAGAGGTCGAAGCACTGCTGCCATTTTTTCCTCTGTGGGAAGGGGAACTTTGCCTGACTTAGAAACACAGACAAGGAGACTACAGAGGCAGAAGGAAAAAAAAAAGGAAAATACAAAAAGCTACAGTAGCTGAACCACCCTACTAGGCTAGTAGTAGTGCATCGAGGTTCCATAAGGGCAACCCATGATTAGGTGAGATCCTGAGATTACCTGCTCTAGGACAGCCCATGGTCAGAGGGCCTTGCAGATGCCAGGGCTTTCAGGCTAGGGAAATTAGATACATATGAAAGAAAATAAAAAAAAATGGAGCCAATGTAAGGAAGATGACAACAAAGCTAACGATTATTAATTCAAAATGTGACAACTAAGCAAGGAAAGAGTGAAACAAACAGAAAAAGATAGAAATAATCATGCCGACACTGCGATGTTTAATATTTTTAATACATGGCAGCTTTCAGGGTGGCAGTACAGGGAAGTCTCTGTATGCATCAATAGCCTGCCACCCCCAACTACAACTGTGTATGGGGCCCCTGATAGGTGTTCACAGAGGAAGGGAATCTTGGGTGCCCCACGGCTAGTCTACTTCAAGCTGTCCCTTGGAGAACAACTATTTATCTATCTATTTACTTTATTGCCAGTATTGTACATTGAGGCAGTGCCTGACAGTAGCCATTAATGTTACATGACATAGCACTAAGCCTTAAATAGATTTAGATGAATATAGAGAGCCAGGGCAACTTCTGAAAAGAAAAAGAATAAAACTGAAGGTTTAAGGGAAATTATATTGCTTACATTTATGTGGTGGAAGTCAGAGATCCTCCTTACAGACCCTCCTTGCTGGGGTCCCCCAAAACTCTAAAGCTGACTCTGTATTATTTATATATAAATGTGCCACAGAACTTTAAACCTTGCAGCAGAATTTGACCTAACAGTACTGCAGAAGTTCAGAGTCCCTGATGCAGAATTTACATAAGTTTGTTGCAGAGAACAGGGGACCTTGGTTCTAGGTCACAGCATGGACCAGACAAGAAATGTCAGGTCCCAAAGCACACAGCTTTTTGTCAACTATGGAGAGGTTGGCAAAAGTAAGCCAGCAGCTTGGAAAACTATCTTTTGTTGGATAGTGTCCTGCATAGAGTTCTGTTATGAAAAAACTGGAAAGGTACCCCCACAGAGGCCCATGAGCACATTCCACATGGGAACCTCTGCCTCTGTGGCAGCCACAAGAAGCATCCCACTTCAAGAAATCTATAAAGCAGCTACTTGGAAGGCAGTTCACAAAGCGCTACTGTTTGGACACACTGTACAGCTCAGGAGAGGTGTCAGTTCTGGAACTGCTGCCTTGTAGAATTTGTTTCCTAAACAGGTTCCAGATCCATTGTCCAGAGTACTGCTAGTGAGTCTGCCACTTGTAAGGCATCTCATTAATGGATTCCTTTTTTGAAGAGAAAAAAAAAACTACTCACCATAGTAACACTGTTTCTTCTCAGTGATCCATTAATGAGCCTCACAAACCCTGAACCTGCCTTCTGTTTTAGAATGTAAAAATAGGCTCACACAAGAATCGGTTCTTATCGTATGGTTGATTGAGCATTACTTAGTGCAATTCCTCATCAAATGTTAAAATGTGTCCATTTTAATCTTACATGTTGTCTACTTCAATCTGGTTGGATTTTAATAAAACTGTAATTTTTTAATACCCATTTAGCTACTTTTAGTGGTCACTGCTTCCCTGGCTATAGAAACTAATCTTAGGGAGCACGCCTACAGTGCAGATTCTGAACTTGTATTCTAAATTCTAAAATTAGCATAAAGTTCTATCTATGGGGCATCACACTCTGGTGGGCTCATTGATGGATCCCTGAGAAGAAACAACATCACTACAGCCGAGTATTTCTTTCTTATGGCTTGCAACGACACTGCTTCTGCCTCCACAATTAATGCTGTGCAGCTACTGTTCAGTGTGTTGACAGCAAATCAGCCTTCAGTTGACAGCTCAGTATGAAGTTGCAGAGCAGCACCTGTTGTGAGTTAGAAAAACTGCACCAAACCACAACGTGTCAGACAGCAGCTTGAGAGCCGCTGTGGTAATGTGATGAAGTATAACACAACCACAGGCTTCAAATGAACCGATGCCACTTCAGACCTGAATACTAAGGGCTGTGCTCACAGGTTTTCTCTCTGCACAGCTGTTACTAGTGTTGTCAGGGTACCCAGAGCTGTAAAGATTTCTTGTTTTACATGGAAGTGGAGCAGTTTACAAGGAAATTGCTGAAGTATCATAGAGTCATATTGCAGAAAACTATGTTAATATATCAGTTAGGGTTAAAACAACAAATGTAGGGTAATGTGGCATTAGGGTTTCCAACCCTAACACCCCACCTTCACACTGCACAGACAAAGAGGGATGGAGGGTGGCATTGGCATCTTCATCCCTAAAGCTCACCCCATTCCATTATAAAATAAGCTGCGTGGGCACAGCATAGGAGAATGGAGTGAGCATTAGGGATGAAGATGCCAATGCTACCCCCCATCCCTTCCCCAACAGCTGTACTGTTTATGAGGTGGTGTAAAATATGGCTATGTTGAAAATTTGGAGTGAAAATATTAAAAATTGCCAAAGTTACATGCATGTGTAGCAAAATTTCAATGACAACATGTGTCTTGGGTGTTTGCTTGGTATTTTTGCAACAAATTTTCAAAATAGGCTTTTTGGGACCCCACCTCATAAACACTGGCACTGTTGTTTTGTTAATTGGTTCCAAAAGGTGATTCTGTGCAGTGACCACAAAATCACCTTTTGGAACACAGTAATGAAATGACAGTGCCACTGTTCATGAGGTAGGGTCTGAAAAAACCCAGCTTGTAAATTTGGTGCAAATATACCAAAAAATGGCCGAGATAGCAACATAAATTCAAAACGTCATTGACAGCCAATACACGGCACTTACCTTGATTCTTCAGTTGCTGTTCAGCTTTGAAGAGTGCAGACATGTCCCAGTTCAGAGTAGATTGCAGCTGCCAACCTCCAGAGGTAAGTATGGGTAAGTGGGGGTGCAGGAAGGTGGGTGTGCAGAGGGAGGTTGGGATGGGGAAGGGGGATGGGGAGATGACAAGGGACCATTTTCTTTTTTCACAGGGAAAAAAGACCTTGGAGGACTGTTTTCTTTTTTTACAGGTGATTTAATACAAGCAATGAGACACTGGAGGTATGATCCCTAATGTCCAATAACACTTTTAGAGGGTAAGACCTAGCTGGGGACACTGGGAGTGGGCTACCCAGTGTCCCACACTGAGGAGGGGTACTGCTGACATGGAGATTGGGCACCCCACTGTCAGCAAACTGTAAGGGAAGGGGAAGAGGGAAATATTTACCAAAGAGGGACTTAATTTGGGACACTGGGAGTGGGCTCCCCAGTGTCTCACACTCCTGGGTGGGAGAGAACATACTGGGGGCAAGGCCAGCAGGGGACAGCAATTGGAGGGTGGGAGTACCACTAGACACCAGGGCTATTAACAAATAATTAAAGGAGCTTTGGAGGGTGTTTTTAAAGCTTTTATATTCCTTTTTTGTGACTCATATTAATCAGCTCACGAAAAGGGAACATCTCATGAAAAAGGAAGTTAGCGACTCACAAAAAAGGAATACTAAAAGCTTAGAAATACATCCTTTGAGGTTTCTTTACCATAAAACTACTACAGAATCCTTGTAAAGGAGCCCCAATGAACAAGATACATGCCTGCATTTTTGTGGGTTTTAAAAATTAAACAAACAAAAAAAAAAATGCCAAACAAGATGGCAGCTCACAACAAAGGAATTTTCTCTCATGAAAAAGGATATGTGATCTTGTGAAAAAGGAATGCTTTCATGAGACTCAATCTGTTTTTGAGAGAACAAATCTTTTTTTTTTTAAAAGACATCTATCCTAAAGATTCGAGTGTTGAGAAAACTCGCATAGGATATAATGAGAACTAAAAAACTTAATAACTTTTCAACAGATTAATACTATTGCACAAAGGTTTCACTGTCTGTTCTGCTACCAAAGTTCTTTATACCCTACAAAAATCATGCAGAAATTACACACTGTCTGGCCCAAGGCGACGAGGATAAAACAGCAAAAAAGGGTGTTTTTTTTTAACTATCCTGATCTCAGAATCTGCACAGCTGACTGGAATAAAACTTGCCACATCAAGAGATCTATCCCACAGGCCAGTGCATACCAAAATTTGTGCATATCCATTGACATTATTAAAGTGCAAAATTTCAGGTTTAACATAGAAACTGCTGCTCAACCCTAACTACGGAGGTGCTATTGCGTCCCATATATAAAATATATATATATAATATATAGATATACAATGTATGTTTTTGGAAAAATGCACAGATAAAAAGTAATATCTTGGCCAGGTCATGGAGATATCAGTGATATCTTCACATGTGAAGATATCACTGGTATCTCCATGTTCCTATATGTCACCCTAATGAAACTGAAACAATTTGCTGATCCCTTCATCTGACCACTCTTAAACACTTTCACTTTTCATGCCATCCCTCCGAAGTCCTGAGTACTATTTCCCACAAATAAAAAAGAACCCCCCATAAAGTTCTATGAGTTACAAAAGATCTTCACTTCCTTCTGGTTGATCCTATCAACATTTTCAAATAAATACAAAAAAAAATCTTATGTAATTCATCCGACCGTTCCCCGAGTTCCTGGACCAGCTACACTTCGCTTTCTGCTGTTAATCTGCAGTGCGATTGAGCCCTTTCAACATACTTAACTAAGGAGCTGCTGCATATTTAAAATAAAAACTGTTCCAGTAAAAGTTAGATCTGATTTCTTTTGTAAAAAGTTGTCTCTACTTCGGTTAAGACATACTGCCAACAATGGGAAGAGAAGTGAAAGTGAGTCTCAGCTTCAGTGAACACATTGTGAGCCCAAGCGACTGTTGCTATAGCAACACTTGCTTGGGCTCGCAATGTCTTCACTGAAGCTGTGAGTCCCTTACACTTCTCTTCCCATTATTAGAAGCATTTCTGCAACCAAACCAGAAGTATCTTTTAACAAAAGGCAACAGATCTAACTTCCACCAGAACAGTGCTTACTTTAAATATAAGGCAGTTCCTCACTTTATTTTGTTAAAACCACGCAGTCACGCCACGGATTAACACCAGCTTGGTCACTCTACACCCACCATCAAAACTGCAGCTGCTCCTCAAACACGAGTGAAAAGCAACAGAATTAACCAGATAAAATTTGTTTTTATAAATATTTCTAAAAAACACATATTTCCTAAGCATATAAGCAGACAGTGCCTCATTGTAAACCTGTTGGGTTGTGGTAGTGTCAGTAAAATTGACCCCCCCCCCAACAGTTTGCACTGTTTTGGCAACCTGGACAAAATCTTTCTTCTCCCCTGTAACTCTAAGTCTACTGCAGTAGCACATTCTGTCCTTTTTCTCCTTTTCTGTCTTTTTCCCATTTTCTACCCGAGTGGACTTGCCCACCCGCTCAAGTGTCTCTTGCATCATGCTCTTCCATGCTTTGTTTCTTATTTTTCTGTCCCTTGTCTGGTTGCTGAAACATTTGCTGAAACAGTTATACTCACTTTGGCACCTGTTTGTGCCAAAAAGGTGTTACTGCGTCTTTAAATGCAGAGTCTATGCGTCTGTATTCACCCGTGTTGTTAAATACCAAGTCCCCCTTTTTTCCTGCTGTGCTGGCATACAAATAATAGACAGAATTGAACGTGCAGTACTGGCAGACACAGAATAAACCTTTTGCAGTATGCTTAGTTACAGTGGGTCTTCTGGATTCTCCGCAACAGGATTCTGCAGAGCTCAGACCCACTGCATCGTGAAGCACTGAGTCAGCATTGTGGCTCTTGTAAACTGCCTTCTAGTACCCTGTCACTGACCTGTTTGACAGATTGGTTGGAGCACTTGGAATAAAGCAAAACTGCTCCAACAACCTGTAAAGTCTGGTGACAATGGTAGTTTTCTCTGTCTAAAAAGCACCAGGGAAACCAGGGATATTATGGGCTGGCAGCTCCTGGTTTGGCACCAAACACCAAAACAAAGTGTTTTCACAGAGAACTGTGAAAAAGAAAAATACAGCTATAACTGTATCATGCTTAAAAGTGCTTGTACATTTGCTTAAACCCCTGAACTGATGTCTGTCAGTGCCACCAATATAAAATATAACCAATGGGTGTTTCCCCTATCTTCTTTGATGTTTGCAGAGTATTAAAAAAAAAACAGTGCTTTATAAATAATATTAGAATACAGATACAGGGTTCTCTGAGCTATTTTTTTTTCTTTCCCTTTTTGTTTGTTTGTTTCCTTGTAGCTGAATGCTTTACTAGTGAATGTCCTTACAAGCAAAGGAAAGAACACATTATTTTTCTTAAAGCAAGGCACCCTCTGTTAATTTATGAGCATAACTTTATTGTGGCAACTGTATTATTATCATTTTGTTTTATTAAGCACAGCCCCAAATGCTTGGCCCCTACATACCTAGGCAAAGTGTGGATTACCTGTTTCTCATCTGGAAGTCTGTGGGGTGTTGTCTCCTAGGGAGCCAGTGGCCTCAGTCTCACTTTATTTATGGGACGGTCACTGTCAGTCACTGGGAGATGGGCAGAAATTAGTAACCAATTATTCAGAGTTTGTCTATTTTTCAGTATTTTTATATTCTATTAAAGCTGGAAATGATTATTATTACAAATATGTGAAATGCCTTAAAGTAATAAGGTCCTTCTGATCCCCCATTGTTTTGTATAGCATAGCATTTAATCTGTATTAGTTTAGGGGTGGATCAGGTGACTAGATTGTCCTATAAAAAGGACCCTTCCTAAGGTCTAAGAGATCAGTTCAGCCGAGAAGGCTGTGCCAGGGGGATCTCTGGCTAACACAGAGCTTAAGTGGACAGTGTGGCACTGAATGAATTCCACTCTTTGATTGCTTGATTTCGTTTGCTGTGATTTCATTTTTTCTTTTCTTAAAGTTTTATTTTCCATTCTATATTTCACCAATAAAAGGACTCACTAGGTGGTGTGCTCCAAACTCTACATTTTTGTCTGTGTTATCCATCTCACACCTCATCACAGGGTGATTGTGCTAAGTGGGACATATGGCAGGTTGTACTGCAGGATAAAAAAACATATGTGGGGGGGCTTTATTGGGGGGCCAAAACATACATTATATAAACAGAACATGACATGTCCTGACTGAAGATATCATATTTATCTTCACTCGAGGCCAATGACATCATGATATTTCACTTGTGACTCCGCTGCTTGTGAGATATTATGATATCACTGACCTCTCGTGAAGATAAATATGATATCTTCAGTCAGGCCATGTCATATCCCCTATATATACATATAATAATGGATAGCTTACTGTGCATTACAAGGGAGTAATTCCATTGCGAGGTTCTGGGGACATAGGAACCTCAAGAGTGAAGCTCGAGAGGTTCCCATGTCCCCAGAACCTCGAGATGGAATTATCTCTTGTCATGCACAGTAAGCTATGCGTTATTTATTTTTAATGTACGGATGTGATTTTTATTTTTTGTTTCTCATTTTGCAATGGGTATTTGGTCGCTTCAGTGAAGGACTCTCGGTACTGGCTGACTGCCGCACTGTCTTGCTGCTGCTCTCACTCCACCCCGCCCGCCTCCACTCTCAGCCTCGCCATATAACAAGAACTGGTAGGTAGTCCTACCTTTTCCTTTTTTGGGCTTCACACTACAGGTTTAACCCAATAATTCCCCTTTTCTCCAATGGGGAAAAAAATGAAGAAATGTGGAGAGGTAGTACAGTCTCGCTAAGTGAGAGAGCATGCCATCATGTTTTTAAAATTGTTCTGCCCACCCACACATAAAAAGCAGCCAATCGAGAAGCACGTTTAGGATGGCGTGGGGGAGACGACTCTTTGTGGGCTTGTTTAGGGTTGTGATAATACTATCGTTCAGGAGTGGAATGATAGTATTATCACATTTGAATGATGGTATTATCACTGTCTAACGGTGGTATTATCAGTGAGGGACCGATGGTATTACTGGGATTTTTTTGAATACTTTTCAGTAGTATTAAATTCAAGATCCATATATTAAAAATAGAATAATGGATAGGTAACTGGGTATTACTGGTGAGTAATACCATTGAGAGTTTCTGGACACAAAGGAACCTCGAGAGCGAAGCTCGCGAGGTTCCTGTGACCAGAACTCTAGATGGTATCTCACCAGTAATGCCCAGTTAGCTATCTATTATTTTTTTTAATATATGGATCCAACTTTTTTTTTAATCATTTTGCTGCGACCAGTTGGCTGTTAACTAAAGGAATCTTGTGCTCGTAGCTGACTGCCACAGCCTGTCACACAGTGTTGCCTGGTCTGCCTGCCTTCCGTGACTCACACACATGCATAACAACAATTTCATTTTATTTTACCTTTTGTTTTTGGGGGTGGGTGAGCACAGGTCAGTGAGATACATTTTTGTTTGTAGATACGCCGAAAAAAACTGAAGTTTCATCACTGTGGACTCCGCATAGTGTCATCTTGCTAAGCGAGAATCCGCCACCATGTTTTTTAAACTGTTTCGTCTGGAAACGCGCCAATCGGAAGGCACGCTTAAAAGACGTGGCAAGATAGACTTGCGCTTGCACTGTTCATCTTTAGTGATAATACTATCGTTCAGGTCCTGAATGATAGTATTACGGCTCCTGAACGATAGTATTATCACTCGTGAGCAGTGGTATTATCTGTCCGGGAGCCATACTATTACCAGGATTTTTTTATATGCCTTATGATGGTATTAATTTGACAATCCATATATTAAATATATATATATATATATATATATATATATATATATATATATTATGTACAGTTGCTGTGCCTAATGTTTATAAGAGTACTTGGATCATTTACAGACAAACCTGTTTGTCTAAAACAAAATGAGCAATTCATGTCCCAAAAGGACTAATGCTTTTTGCAGGAACA
The DNA here is from genome assembly GCA_016271365.2 of Neoceratodus forsteri. NCBI lineage: Eukaryota > Metazoa > Chordata > Ceratodontiformes > Ceratodontidae > Neoceratodus > Neoceratodus forsteri. The sequence continues at coordinate 17,098,074 of JADMNL010000039.1, read as the reverse complement.
TGACCCTGGGTTAAAGGTAAACTATAAAAGTGATCTGAAAGCCGTGTGTTGCTAACGTCTTTGAGTACTGACAGAAGCAGTTTGATGGACTATAACATGACTATGTTTTTTTCAAATTTCATGAAAAATCTGTGAATGTGATGAACTGATGGTCCCAAAAACTGAAGACATCTATTTATCTGCTGTGTGTTGGTTTCCTTTAGTGCTTCAGTGGTGATGCTTCATCACGTTCCCTGGAAGGTGTCACACATACTTGCATTACTCACATACTTAATCACATCTTCCATAAGACCTAACAGCAGGAACAGGCAGGATCATGTACATACTGGATTCTTACAAACAGGGCAGAAAGAATAATCAGCTGTGGTACATATTCAGAATCACTTAATGATCACAAGCATATCTTCTGCACCAGGAGGCAGTGTGAAACTACAAAGCCCCCCCCCATGCCATAATGCAGCAGGACAAGGTATTTTAATGAACTGTATCTAGGGAAGTTGATCAAAGATATGGACATAATCAATTGGGATCAGTTAGACTTCATCCCAGAAAGTGCAAAACTGCCACCCCTCACCCACCTGACAATACAGCAGGACAAGTTACTGTACCAGTTAGTTTAGTTTATTTGTTCAGCTTAAAAGCCATTACAAAGTTTGCAAAAGTTTGACACTTAAAATACACAGTATTGCTACATACATATCAATAATAAATAGAGACATAAATAGGTATAAATAAAATGAGAATACGCCACTTGCAGACAGATACATAACAACAATGTATCTGTATTGCTGTACTCCTCAGGGCTGTTTTACATTCCTTGCTTTCAAAATAGCCAAGAAATAGTTTGCCAACCTTGTGATTGTGTCATCATCTTTGGTATTCAGTAGGATACAAGTTAATATTATTTCATCTAAAGGATTTTGAAAGAAACCTATAAATGGCACAAACTAATATCTATGGATTTTGTCATACCATGGACAGTGCCACAGCACATGGTACAGATTTTCTTTACCTCCATAGCGGCAGGAACAGTTTTGAGCATTAAGTGGGTGATTTTTATATCAAACCAATAATACGTTACTTTGAAAGACCTCAAATTTGTAACGTGTATAAATTTTTTCTTAATATTGGGTCTGTTAAAACAATAAAGTAATGTTTAAATTCAAAGGTAGTTATTTTTTGCATACCATGGTGAGTACTTAGAGCTTTCAATAGCTTATAAATCCTGTTCCACCCAATAGTTCTTCACTTTATTTTTAATATTTTTTTGCACTGCGTGCTGAGTGTAATGTTTTTATTAAAGGGACACTGTCAACCTGTTTTTCATCATATTATTTCTAGTTGAAACCCCACATTTTATGATTGCTTACCCGCTCTAAATTCACTGATGTTGCTGTTTGTTTTGCCTGTCTCCTTGTTTAGTAGAACTGAAATGCATAGCAATGTATATTTATAAACAACCTTGTTTTTGTTTACAATCCTGGTTCTGTTCTTACTGCATTCTTCCGCAGCATGAGGGACACACTCAAATATTGCAGTCACTCATGAGGCAGTAGCCTCCTAAACTCTCACCGCATCATGAGGGGCTAGATTGTTTTGTAGGCATTCCCAAGTCCAGGAAAGATGCATTTGGAGTTGATCAAGGAATGAAAACAACCCTGTTTTGGTGTGATAACACCAGTATGTTGGGCAGTCTGTTTTTTACTTTTTTAAAGAAAATAAGAGTCAGAATCAAACTATCAGCTACATCAACAATCTTTACAGAATTTTGGCAATTATAAAATATGTTTTCTAAACTAGGGACACTTTGAGACCTAAGGGGGTTGACAGTGTCCCTTTAAAATACTGCAGGAGTATCTGGAGATCATATTTTTAATAGGCATAATACTGTGCTATATCAATCTGATTTCTGGCAACTGAGTAAAGACCAGTTTTGTTTTTCTTCTAAGCATTTTTTCTATAATCTATCAGAGTTGAGTTGAGTCAATTGTAGCCAGAAAGTTAATTTCTTTGAATCCATTATTGAATTGATATGTTCCAGGACCAATTCTGCCCACAAATAGATTGCCAGGCATATATGGCCAAGAGACAGATATTTCCTTAGAAGTTTATAAATTGGGATCATCAAGCCCTCCCTCTTAACTGTGTCCCAGAGTTCTGCTCCATATTATAACTGAGCTAAATACTTTGCTCGCAATGCATCTATCAATGGTTTAGTGGATAGTCCTCCATAAAGGTAATTAAATCTTTCTAGTGATGTTGCAGTTTTGGTTGCTGTCAGACTGATTTTGCCAATATGATTTCTCCAAGACCCAGCAGAGTAGTACATTAGACCCAAATACATGTATGTATTTGTTGTGGCTAATTTTATTTGCCCCAATTTCCAAGATCCCTTGATGTTTTAATTTCCAAAAACATTACCTGGATTTTAGTTAAACTGACTTTTAATTGTAATCCCTTTGTTTGTTGATCAAGAAGGCCAAGCTTTTTCCATAGACCACTCTTGATTAAAGCCAGTAGAATAATATTGTTGGCATAAGCTAGAATTGGACAAGTACAGTTCTGAATTTTCAGAGAATCAGACTGTATTTGGGCTACTGTTTTTATCAAAGTTTCTATATACAAACAGAAGAGTGTGTGCACTAGCACACATCCTTGGTATACTCCTCTGTTAATAAGTATGGCTGAGGAAAGACACGCATTAGAGTCATAACGTACCATGACCCATGTGCCTTCATAAAGATTACTTATTACGTTAACCAACTGTGGTTCAATACCCCTAGTTATTATTGTTTCCCACAAATTTTCTTTGAGACCGTGACAAAGGCAGATGACAAATCTACAATGGCTGCATAAAGTTTCTGTTTCCTTAGCCTGATGTATTTTTCTATCAGGTAACTCAGTATAAAGCAATTGCCGATAGTCGTATAGTCTCTTCTAAATCCCGCTTCATAGTGACTGAGCCCACCTGTCAGTTCTATTTATTGTGGTCATTTCTCTAGTATAATTTTTGAGAAAATATTTGGACAGAAAGCTAAAAGGCTGATAAGCCTCTACATTAATGGATCTGCTCAACTCCATTTTTCACGAATAGGGACAATTACGGCCCCTTTCCATGAAGGTGGTATATAACCTTCAGTGATGCATTTATTAAAAAGAACAGCCAAAATATTAGCCCATAATTGGGCTCTACATAAATAAACCACTGCTGGCATATGATCTGGCCCTGGTGCTTTGTTTATCTTAAGATATTTCATTGCCAGGTATAAATTGGAATACTTAAACAAAAGACAATTGGCCAGGGTAGATATTGGGGTGGGGGTTGGGGCATAAGGTGTTTGAAATATTTGCATCATAAAACACTTCAGTAAAATAACCAATACAGCAGGACAAGGTATTTTAATAAACTGGATCTAGGGAAGCTGATCAAAGAATTGGGCAAAATCAATTGGGATCAGTTAAATTTCATCCTAGAAACACAAACAGCTTGGGCTTTCTTTGCTTGTGAACTAAAACACTATGCAATAAACTATTCCCAAACTGGTCTGAGTTCTTAGTGTTTATTACAAATGGACTTCCCTATGCTTCTGGACATTTGTCAACAAGGGGAAAAAGCTTTGAACACCTACAAATCCTCTCACACTGATGAGACTGGAGTATTACACAGTGGCACCTAGTACTGTCAGTAATGATATTATAACTTGTGGTATACCATGAGGCAGTATCGTTCTCATTAGCTCAATATTAACCAATGCATAGAAAGTGATATCTGCATTTGACATGGCCTGACAAGGACAAATATGGCTACTGATGAGTTGACTACCACTCTAGATGCCTTAGAAATAAAGCATTAACTCTTACCAGGAAGGCCAAATCCAGCTAACACTTTAATCATTTGAAGACTTCTAAATCCCCAAAGAATTTATGGTCTGACATTAATTCTCTTCTAGGGACTGACTGTATTTTAACTCAGGAATTTTTTTTCAAAGCTATCTCTAGAAAGCCATTTTAGGACTGTAGTAAAACATTGCAGATGTGTGCATTGTGTTGGCACAACCACACTTCCAGGAGCAGAAGGCTCTTAGGCTACGGCCTTGTGCCTCACTATGCCTCTGTGCCAGCACAATGCACACCCCTATTGTATCTTATTGCTTACATATACTTTTTCTCCAAGCTACATCAGTCATCTCACAATGCTGTTTCATGGTTTAAAACCTACTTCACAGTTCCCAGGTAGGACAAAATTTATTGAACCACCTCATCCCCAAGGTTTATGGCATAGGAGTTCTTTGGGGCTACAATCTAACATACTAACATACTAATTGCCAGCAGATTAGGCCTTACGGTCTATCAAGTCTGGTTGGACCTCAGATCCCTAGTTGAGTGCTGAGGCCCTCCCCCCCTTGTGTTCCAGAAACCCCTATCATCCATCCCCAGCCCCCTGGGCCAGGCCATCATCTGATACATCCACTTTCTGTGTCTGTCCCACCCTCTCTTGAAGCCCTCCACTGTGGATATCTGAACCAGCTCACCAGGCAGTGCATTCCAGTCTGTCTGAATGCAGCCCTTGGAGGTGCAGCAGGATATGCTCTAGGCACTCATACATAGCAGTCATGCCAGGATGGATAAACCCTGAGCCACCAGCATCATCCATTGACAACACCCCACACTTCTTCCTGGATGTAGCCACCCAGAAGCCAGTCACTGTCTGCACACTGCCATCCCTTGCAGTGCCCACCAGGTACCTCCCATACTGGGGTGTGTGGGGCACTGCAGGTGATGGTATGCAGCATATGGAACTGGTGTTTCACAAACTTGTGGTAGCCCTAGCAGCCTGTGTCACCCTGTGCCCACCCCTGTTGCATGTCCAGGTAGCCCCTGTGGCCACTGTCCAGGTGGGCCCCCTGTACCCCATCTGACCCTGTACATGGCTATTGGGAGCTAGTCGACCAGGTGTCAGTATCCCTCCACATGTAGCTGTGCTGTGTTGTTGGATTTTGGTGACATAAAACATTACAGGAAGAGTGTATCACAGTTGGTGGTCAGTGCCAGTTCTGTGCACTTCAGTGTGCAAGGATATGGGTAATAGCACTGTATCCAGGCCAATGCAGTACACCCACCCACACATGTACCTTCCATCACACCTGCTTTTCTATGCTGCAGTACCTCCTGTTCACCTTTATGGAGTGGTGGGTCAGCCCTGCAAAGCTGGAACTGAGCATGCCCAGGGTATGCAAATGTCCTGAATACATTCTAGTAATGTGATGCAAATGTGGGAGATAGGCTTGGAATGTGCAATGAGGTCATTTGCATATCCTGGCTGAATATTGCATTTTTTCGCACCATGCAAGTGGCTTTGCATTGCGCATTTACCCATCCCCTATATAAGGTTCAGGTAACCTGCTGCAGCATGCATCTCCTACTGTATGATAGCACATGTTCAGGATATTCAGCCAGATATACGTGAGTGCATCTTCTGAATATCTCATTATTTTGGGCTGGTGTATCTCAGATGCATGGCACAGGCACTTGTAAGAGTTTGCAGGTGACTTTTGAATATCTAGGCCTAGAAATATTCACACAGTCAACAAATCTGTTAAACGCCTAGGCATGGTAAATTTTGAAGTTCCAGAATGCAACTGTTTTAACTCTCTATCACAGACATGTTACTCTGAATGAAATGAAAGAAGAGAAAATATCAATTACTCTTACTAGATTTTTTTCTCCTGTTTCAAGTTTGTCACAATTTCTTACAGGTGAAATATAGCTCTGTAGTTTACAGTTTCAAAATGACAATAAAAAGCATGGGGCTGGATATTAAAACTGCGCTATTTGTGGCGCAAGCCCTTGCGCTGCACAAAATAGTTGCGCAGGGGTGTGGCAGGGGTGATATTCAAAGGAGTTGCGCTATTGAGCAACTCCTTTGAATATCAACCCCCCGGCCACAGCCACTGTGCATGGCGCAGTGGAACTTGCGCCACCGCGAGTGGTCAGAGTGGAGCATTCAAGTTGTGGTGGGCGCCGTACCATTGCGCCATGCGCCAAATATCCGATATTCAAAGGTGACATGCAAATGGGGCCATAATTCATACAAGGCACGGGGGTCCATTTGCATCTATTTATGGCCCCATTTGCATGCCATTAGCATGCAGGTGTGCCGATCCCGAGGACTTGCGCCTGGCACCCTTCCAGGCAGCAGCAGCCACGGAATGACTTTGCAGCCCGATCGTGGGCAAAGTGAAAAATAAAACCCACCCCACCAGCCCGATCATGGCACCAGTAACTAACCCTCAGACCATATCCTGGTGATCAGTGGACGGTAAGCGATCGCTGGCTGCATATGTTTACCCTACATGAACATCCTCGGTGGTCCAGTGGACCGCTAAGCTCAATCATGGGCTCGCATAGTGATCCCCCATGAATATATCCCTGCAGAGCCCAGTACCACCCCACTCCATGAGCTCATCATTCTCGCTCGGCGGCCGGCGGGTAGCAGTATCCCACCCGCCTGCCTCCCACCGCCCGCTGACTGACAGCGGTCGCATCTGCCATTGGTGCAGAGCAAGAGCCAATGGGCATGCAGCCTATATCGCACAAGGTAGTCTAGATAGTGAATGAATGAATTATTCACAAATCTGACTGCTCTGGGAGGGAGGGGCTGCACACCCATTGGCTCTTGCCTGCACCAATGGGCGTGCAGCCCTACCAGGCAGCCAGTCGGCAGGTGGTGGGGTGGCATGGTGGATGCTGCCGCCCGCTGGCTGCCGGGGAGGGGTGGTGGGCTTCGGTGGGTGGTGGGGTGGGGGACACTAGATCACCAGGGATATGTTCATGGGGGTTTAAACATTATGCTGCCCGCGTGACTGGGCCAGCAGTCCACTGGACCACCAGGATATGTTCATGGGGGTTAAATATTATGCAGCCCGCGATCGGGCTTAGCGTCCACTGGACCACCAGGGATATGTTCATGGGGGTTAAACGATTATGCAGCCCATGATCGGGCTTAGCAGTCCACTGGACCACCAGGGATATGTCTATGGGGGTGAACATTATGCAGCCCATGACGGGCTTAGGCAGTCCACTGGACCACCAGGATATGATCTTGGGGGTTGGACACTTTGGTGCCATGATGGGGCAGGTGGGGGTGGTTTTATTTTTCACTTTGCCCGCGATCGCCCAGTCGGGAGGGGGATGATCCGCCCGCGCGATTGGGCCAGTTGGGGAGGTACTATATGCCCGCGATTGGGCTGCAGGGGGACACAGGAGGAAGTGAGGGCCACCCACAGGTGGCAGCTGCTGTGTTGAGCCCTCGCAATGCGGCAGCTCACCGTGGGTGGCCCTTGACTTACTCTTCTTTTTCTCAAAGTTGTGCAGACGCAGGTTGGGGGTTGCGCCTGCATAACTCTGCACAGCCCGGTGAATATCGGGCTGTGCAGTTTATGCATGGTTCCTTCCCCTCCAGTTCAGCATGCATTCATTTGCATTGCGCTGTTGCTCAGCTTCACTTGGGGGGTGCGACTGCCTCCTGCTGAATATGGCAGAATGGCACAATTTCGGACTTGCGCAGGCACAACCCTATTGTGCATGGCGCAACCCTTTTGAATATCCAGCCCATGTTGTTCATAGCAAGTTGTTTTATAAGTATCTTACTCAGTACACAGCTGGTTTAGTCAGAGGAATCTGGCTGGAAAAAAATGCTAACCAGCAAATATAAAAAATAAAGCATGGGATAGTTTGCATACTCAAATTTAATGCACACCCGCAGTGTGGGATGCTTTTATAAACCCCTTGAGCTTTGCTCTCGGGGTTTATGTAGCATCCTACACCTCGGGTGTGCATTACATTCTCATAATGCACACTACCCCAAGCATTATTCTCTATAATCTCACTGTAGGTCCATGTCTGGCAAAATATATCAGTGATATTCTCATTTAGAATGTTCAGCCTCAGTAGCAGTACTAACCATATTCAAATGCAAATAACTTTAAAATGAAAAATGAAGCATGGTACTGTGAGTACAAAATTTGTTCAGCACAAAAATATCTACAAAATGAGTGGTGTTCCTTTAAAGATACCTTTTAGGTTTTTTGTAATTAGCAAAAATAACAGCATTTTTTTTTTGGTTTTTTGCAATAAACAAATGCAAATAAGTTTAAAAAAACATAAAATAGCATGGTGCTTTAAACAAAAGTTGTGCAGCACAAAAGTATCTACAACATGAGGGCTGTTTCATTTATCGATGCCATTTAGATTTTTCATAATCAGCAAAAAATGGCAAGAAATTTAATTTTTTTCACTATTTTGGAGGTATGGTATAAATGGAATATGCTACCTCCTACTGGAAATATTGTTGATATTTTATGTTCATGTGCTGATAGACCTGAAGACATCACATGTGGCTTCACCACTCATGATGTAATTGGGTCAATCGGCACTCGAACAAAAAATATCAACAATATTTCAGTAAGGAAGAGTATATCATATATACATATATATATATATATATGCACATGTGAGTATATATATATATATATATATATATATATACATATATATACACACACATATACATATATATAAATATATACATAATAGTGGCACTGCAGTGCCACCATAGTTATGGTTGAGTACCCCATTTAAGGTTAAAGTGTGAAAGTTTGCACCTTAATAACTGCCACTGTATAACAGATTTGCCTGAAATTTGGCAGGAACAGAGCAGTAGCACATATCTTGGGATCTGCCATGTTTCGTACTGGTTGGATATATGGTTGCGGAGTTATTAAGCAACATTCCATAGCACATTTAAGCTTTGCATTCTTTGCTCATGCCTACAGGTCACATGGTTTGCTTGACTGGTCTGAAAACTTCAAGGAACATGTGTTCAGGGTCCCCAATGTGCCTTTTGAATATTTCATGAAAAAATATTGAACAGTTCAAAAGTTATTCAAAAAACAAGTTTCCCATTATAGTCAATGGGAAAAGTTAACAAAAGGTTTGCAAGTGTTGCAAATGCCATTTTTAGTGTCGCAAATGACCCCAGTAGTGTTGCAAATCCACCATTTTGTTTTTAGTTACTGATCACAGAAATGCTTGCCATTTAAAATTGGGACCCTCTAGGGACACAATTTTCCTTGTGTTTACCTAGTCGGACTCTGAGGATGTTAGACATGTCTTTTTTGGGGGGTTAAACACCCCAGAAATATGTTTTTTTTATTTTTGGGAAAAGGACTGTCTCAAAGTAGTGTCGAACCTGCGACACTTTCATGATTTTTTTTGTGAAAGTGTCATGTTTTACGACACTACTTTGCAACACTATGGGCAAAATAACAGGAATCCTTTGCCACCCTGTTTGTTCTTTTGGGCTGAAATTTGGAGGCAAGAAAGCCAACATCCCACAGATGTGCCTTTCAGTGGTTTGTTGACAGGAATAGAAAGTTACAATGCTCCGAAGTTGACGCTTTTTCCTATAGACTAACACTGCAGCATCCATCATGCCTTTCAGGGCCTGTATCTCGGAAAAGTACAAAATTAGCCAGGAAAGTCATAAATAATATGAAATTTTAATTTTTTTTTCCTACATCGTACGGTTGCTGAGATATAAGCAATTTAGTATTCTGAGTGCTCATTTTCTGCTCTGAGGCCCATTATTATGCATATATTCTTTGTAATCACTGGTCCAGATATTCAAACTGCGCCAGGCTGTGGCGCAAGCCTTGGCACAGCGCAACTTGGCTGCGCAGGGACGTTGACTGAGCAATATTCAACAGAGCTGCGCCATGGCTCAGCATCATTGAATATCGCACCCTGGCCACCCACAGTTCGCATGGCGCAGTGGCACTGCACCAGCGCAAGTGGCCAGAGTGGAGCAGGAGGATGTCCTAGCACAAGTTCCATTGCACAAGGTGCAGCAACTGCGATGTTCAAAAGCTGACATGCAGATGGGGCCATAATGTATGCAAGACACACATGGGGCCATTTGCATGTCATTATGGCCCCATGTGCATGTAGGTACGCTAATCCCTGATGACTTGCACCTGGCACCCTGCCAGGCAGTAGCTGTTGGGGACCAGCGCCCCCTGCAGCGTGGCAATGTTCCCCACAGCCCAATCGTGGACATTTGTAAAATAAAAAAAGATTACTATATCCCTGGTGGTCCAGTGCACTGCTATCAGCCCAATCACAGGCATTTGTAAATTAAAAGAAGAATCCTATATCCCTGGTGGTCCAGTGGACTGCTGTCAGCCTGATCTCAGGCATTTGTAAAATAAAAGTAGAATCCTACATCCCTGGTGGTCCAGTGGACTGCTGTCAGCCCGATCGCTGGCTTCAGTGAAAGTATAATGATTCCTGTATCCCTGGTGGTCAGCAGAACCCCTCCACCCGCCCACTGATCCCACTGCCACTTCCCTGGTCAGCTGCGGGTGGCAGCACTACCCACCTGCTGCCCGCCACCTGGCACTGACCGTCAGTGGGGCTGCTCGCCCATTGGTCCGCAGCATGAGCCAATGGGCTGCAGCCCTGCTAGCATATTATTATTCCAGATATGTGAATGGATCCATTCCATATCTTGAATGTGTAGTATAGTATGGCTGCACGCCCATTGGCTCTCACTGTGGACCAATGGGCGCACAGCCCTACTGATGGTGTCAGTCGGTGGGCGGCGGGCTGCAGGCGGTGGGTGCTGCCACCGCCACTGACCGGGGAGCAGGCGGTGGGGATCAGTGGGTGGGTGGGCAGGGGTTGGACTACCAGGAAAAGGAATCTTCTTTTTTTTACTTAAGCCCATGATTGGCTGACAGCGGTCCACTGGACCACCAGGAAAAGGAATCTTCTTTATTTTACTTAAGCCCGCGATGACTGACAGCGGTCCACTGGACCACCAGGGATATCGGATTCTATTATTTCATACCAATGCCTGCGATTGGGCATTGGAGGGGGTGCCACCATGGAGGTGCTGCCGAGTTGGTGGCCACCATTAGGTGGCAGCTGCCATGTTGCGCTTTCGCAACATGGCAGCTCACCTTTAGGTGGCCAGCCATTGCTCCTTTTTTGGATCAACTTTGTGCAACGCAGTAGGGTTGCGATGCATGGCTCAGCGCATCCCGCGCTGAATATCGGGATGTGCAGAGTATATGGGCACCCCTCACCTGCACCTGTATACACATTGATGCACTTGGCACATCGCGAATTGTGCCAGGCGTAATTCTATTTGAATATCACGCTGGTGACCAGTGGTTGCGTGATGGTACAACACTGTTGCGCCATGTGCAACCCTTTTGAATATCTGGGCCACTGTGTTTCTCTATGCAGCTGTTGGGGGAAAAACAGGGTGTGTGCTTCCGTTACTGTTACAGTTAGCATTTCCACTTGCATTCACGTTATCATTCCCAGGTACACCACTCTGTTCATTACCCTTTGCGTTTTCCTTTGCGCTTGCATTTGCTTTACTGTTACCATTTGCGTTTCCACTACTGTTTCTGTTTCCATTTCAATTTACATCACCATGTGCATTTCCATTTACGTTTGCGTCCGCCCCTCTGTTTGGGTTTCTCTTTTGTTTGTAGTCATTGTTGCTGTTACCGTTACCATTTGCATTTCCAATCGTGTTACCGTGACCATGCATGTTACGGTTTGCGTTTCTCTACGTGCTTGCATTTGCATTTTTGTTTCTGTTTCCTTTGGTGTTACTGTTGCTGTTACTGTTACCATTTGCGTTTTGAATTGCAGTACCATGACCGTGCATGTTACCACTTGCGTTTCTGTATGCGCTTGTGTTTCCGTCTCCGTTTCTCTTACTATTCGCTTTGCTGTCAGTTTGCGCTTCCATTTCCCTTACTGTTTGCATTACCATTTATGTTTGTGTCACCTTGTGAGTTATCATTTCCACTTGTGTTTGCGATGCAGTTACTGTTACTATGTAACAAAAAGTCATGTGGTGGGAGCGCGGGGGCCCTTTCCGCTACCACCAACACATTCCATTCACTATTTATAGTCCTCATTCTCAAAAAGAAGGGAAATTCATGGCAAAGAACTCTGTTTAATGCATCAGTTAGAGTTGTTCCACAGCGACAAAAGTAAGGAAATGTATGGTAGGGTTGAAAACCCCCCCTTTCACACCCAACTGGCATCGGGGTGTGTGTGTTGGGGTCGTAGGCCCTAACTCTCACCCCATTCTCCTATACTTCACCACTTCAGCTTGTTTACACATGGGATATGGATATATATATATATATATATATATATATATATATATATACTCTGAGGTGTACGGTTGCACTCTGATATACACACGCCTTGGTGTGCTTTGTTACACACGAGGCTGCAGGCCAAGTACGTCAACCACCCAAGGAGTGCATATATCAGAGTGCGATTGCACACCTCAGAGTGGTTTATCTATCTTATAAAATGTCAAAATTGTTTTGAAGAGGAGCAAAAGTGCAGGTGTGCTTTCATGCTGTGATATACGCACAGTCATGTGATGTGTTTTATACAATCAGAACACTGGATTTGGAGCATTTACTTTTACCCATTTTATAAATATATATATATATAAGAGGCCTTTCAGCACCATGCATTTCTGCTTAAAGTTGGACCAGCATAACATTCTGTGGTAATTTTCATATGCAGCCCATGATGCTTTGCATTGTGTGGGCATGTGTGATTTTGTATTTTCTTGAAACTTGGCTTCCCAGCCAAATGCCCTTTGGGGTAACCCTTGCCTCAGTGTTTGAGCACAGAGGTTCTTTGTCTTTTAAATAGTTTTTTATTTTAATGGGTTCACCACAACATATCCAAGACACACTGTCTTAAGGGTAGCTGGTCCATTCCACTGGGGTGTCAAACAGACGAGGCATACTGATGAGTCCTGGTAGGACGAAACACGTGTCTATGTCTTCTGTTAGCACCCTTTGCAAACTGTGTGAGAGGCCTTTCCGCACCATGCATTTCTGCTTAAAGTTGGACCAGCATAACATTCTGTGGTGATTTGCATATGAAGCCCATGATGCTTTGCATTGTGTGGGCATGTGTGATTTTATATATATATATATATATAGTGGGATATTTAGCAACATGCACATACCTAAGACTAATTGGTATACAGGGAATCTGAGTGACCTCACAGCCAGCAACACTGTGAGCTTTGTCCTCACAAGCTGGGTAGAACCTTCCTTTTTTCCCTGCCTTGATATTGTAAAAGCTCAGGGAAAATTGTGCTTTTTGTCTCTGGACTCCTGACGGTACACACTCTCTCAAGGGCACTTCTACTGAAGTATGTAATCAACCACCACTATTACTTGAAACTAGGGTAGGATTAAATATTCAGTATTAAGTACTCAGGCCATTTTGTTTAAATTGTCCATTTAATTTAAATGACTGTACACCCAATGTGATATGTTCTGTGTTTTGTATGTCATCTACTGCTTTTTTTAAATTATAGTAAACTTTGTTTTCCTTGAAATTCGGCTTGTGTCTTTTTCTCATTTTGGATGTGAATGCTGAGACAGTGGTGATAATTCTGACAGAACTGTTAAGTGCTTACAATGTGTTACCATATGCACCAAGGTAAGAAAAGTACCTAGGTCTCAACTGAGTCAAAAGGGGATTGTGAACCAGGTTGGGTACCTGCTGGGTTAAGTATTGCATTGCTGTTCCCCAAAGAGGGTGTGATATTTGAACCTGTTAATTGGGCATGCTAATGAAAAAAGGGTTCATATCTGACCCCAGGACTTGAGACTGGTAGGTGTTCAGACCCAAAACAGATAGGAGGGTTACCCTTTTTGTCTCCTGTTCGCATATTGCACTTCAAGGTTTGGCACTGTGGGAGCAGAGGGCCTGACCTATGGAGTGCGTTTGTGACTATATATATATATATATATATATATATATATATATTATAGGGGCGTGGTTGCGCCACTATAGTTAAGGTTCAGCAGTCACTTACATACTAAAGTCAAAAGTTTGGTCATTAATAACTTTGGACCCATTCAACGGATTAGCCTGAAATTTGGAAAGTGCAGTGGGGCATGGTAAGTCTCTTGATCTGCCAAATTGCATTTTGGTCAGACTTACGGTCTTTGTGTATGAAAACACTGAAAAATGCTAAATTATCCATTTTTGGAGGCAGCTTTGGGGATTTTGGACATGGCTCTGCACAGCTGTTGTGTGGTGTATCACTCTGCAAGATGGCTCATTTGAAAGAGCTTTGCTGGCTGAACATGCTGCTTTCCATTTGGTGAAAAAATATTAAGGCATTCAAAAGTTATGCTACTTTTAAATTCCCATTATAATTCAATGGGAAAATTTATATGTATGTTTTGCGAACAAAGAATGGGGTTCTGGCCATCTCGTTCCACCTGGTGATCAAAGAATTTGCAGCCTCGCGCTTCAAGAATCTTTGTCCCCGAGGATTTTTAAAATTCTTTGATCATGAGGTCTGCCATCCTGTTTTTGATTTTCCAACTGGAAAAACACAAATATCTTGTCTCAGGGGTCACTTCTGAAGAAAAACTTGGATGGGTTTTACTCAGGGGACCCTGATCTATTGAGCCATGCCTTTGGTTTGATTGAAATCAGTCTAAAAATAGAGTTCTGAGCTTTTAAAATCTTAGTTCGCGGCTCGCTAATGATCTTTGATCATGAGCCTGTAAATTCTTTGATCGCGAGATTCTTTGATTGCGATCGTGCATTGCAAGCAAGGGACGAGATGGCCAGATTTTAAAATGTTTTTTCTCAGCCCAGGGGTGCCCCAGAAACTTAAATGAGGCTGGGTTTTGCTCAGGGGGCTTCGTTCTGCCCCGTCTGAATAAAAAAAATGTTGTTTTACATATCTCTGGTAGTCTAGTGTCTCCCCTCATGATGGCATATACTGTAGAACTGATTACAGTATATTAGCAGGTGCCAGTATTCATGATCGGCTGTGCACTGACTTAATCACAGCTGACTGAATTAGCACATTCCTGACAACAAAGCATGCAGGAAATTAACTGATCTAGTATTTAGTCAGTCAGTGAATCAGTAAGTCATTCTAAGGACAGCATTCACAGACTTCACTTGTTTATAGATGTCTCTCATCAAGTGGTTAAAGCCCTCCCAGCAGAAACACAAATACCCACTTAGAAATATAGATTTTGACAGCAGATAAGGACTGCTTGGCCCACCCAGTATTCCCATTTCCCTACCTAATGGATAAGCTGCAGATCCTAGTTAACCAGCAGCCTACTTCCTCCTACCCCCACCCCCTAGAATTGCCTTATGACTGTCCCATGCATGCTTGAATTCCACCACTGTTTTTGACTCCACAACCTCCTCCGAAGGCTGTTCCATGCATCCACAACCCTCTCTGTGAAAAAATACTTCCTTACATTATCTCTGAGCCACTCCCCTCTATCTTCAAATTGTGCCCCCTTGTTCTTGCACACCTCTTTTTTTGAAAGATGCTACCCTCTTGGATTTTGTTGATTCCCTTGAGGTACTTGAAAGTTTCTATCATGTCCCCCCTCTCCCTCCTTGAAACTTCAGAAATGGATTCTGAAGAACTAGCTGTAATCTCTGGCGTAGAACATCATGTAGTAGCCTCTGTTGTAGGAAAGATCGCAGACGCTTCTCCTCCCTCCAAATGAAGCAAACCAGCAAACTATGCTAATTACACACCAGAGGTTCAGTTTCAGCTAGGAAGTATGTGGCTGAACATGGTGTCATGTCCGCAGTATGAGCTCATCACTCCTTAACCAGTGATATTGTGAATGAGAGCACAATTCAGAAATTTAAGCTGGACTACGAATCGGTACTGCGGACAAACCCTGACCCCACAACTCTCTCTCTCTCTCTCTCTCTCTCTCTCTCCCATTTTGCCCAGAAAGTCAAGAGGTCATCCCACACATTTGGTAGCAGGCCTGGAAGACCAGTTAAAGAAAATCATGCAGTCACTCAGGCTAGAGGGCACGGTAGTGAATGGCCGTGTGATTCAGGCAATAGCAATGGGAATTGTTAAGGTAACCAGCCCTCATGTTTTGGTGGAGAATGGGGGGCACCTGCAACTGAGCTGTAAATGGGCATGGGGTTTTCTACATAGAATGGGCTACAGTAAATGCAAAGGCACAAAAGTGGCACACAAGGTGCCTTCTGACTTCATAACTCTAAAGGCAGCTTTTTTTACAATGAATGTCAAATTGTTGTGCACAGGAGCTCATACCTCCACAGCTAGTAATCAATCTAGATGAGACCAGAGTTAAAATTGTGCCGGTATCTGAGTGGACAATGGAGGCCACGGGATTGTGTCAAGTCTCACTGAGCGGTTTTGGGGATAAAAGGCAGGTCTCCCTGGTTCTTTCCTGCACACTTGCCAGCCAAATGCTTCCCCCACAAGTCATTTACCAGAGGAAGACAACAGCATGCCATCCACAGCACAAATTTCCAGCCAAATGGGACATCACACAATCAGTGAATCACTGGAGAAATGAGGAAACAACTGTCCGGTACATTGAAGGGGTTATTGCCACTTACTGTGAGACAAAAGCAATTCTAATTTTTGACTTGTATAGAGCTCACTACACCACGCCCATTCTACAAAAGCTGGAAGAGGTCGGTGTTATACCTGTGTACGTCCCAGCATCTTGCACTGATTCCCTACAACTGCTGGATGTCTTGGTAATCAAAGTTTTCAAGGACCTGATGAAAGGTCACTTCACTTCTTGGTATGTGGCACTAATTTCTGACAAAATGGTTTCAGCGGTTGGCAATGCAGAACTAAACATCCATCTTAGACTGTTGGTACTAAAAGAACATCACGCAAGGTGGTTGCAGGCAAGCATTGAATCGCTTGAAGTAAAACCCGATGTCATTATTCATGGATTCAGACAAGCAGGGATACTGGATGCATATACCAACTGCCTGAACACTGTAAATTTGTTTCTTATTACTAATAAATTGTTACTAGCATCTTTAATTTTTAATTTAAGTTGCATTCTAAGGCTGGTCTGCTTTCTTATGTATTGCAGACACAGCAAAGGGAGCAGGATCAGGATAAAGTTTGAGAGCCTCTAGCATAGACAAACTCTGCCATACGCAACAAAGACGCTGGTGCCGCTGGGAGGAAGAAACATAAATTTTTTTATGAGTTCTTTGAATGTATTAAATAAACAGACTTTAAGTTAATTACTGAATTAAACACTTTTTTAAATCTTGCAGTTGCTCCGCTTCTTCCTCATTACTGGTGTTAACAGTTTCTAAATTTAATCGCTTTCCATTTATTTTCGCTATAAAGTCAACACAGCAAATATAGTAAAAATAAATGGAGCACGATTAAAATCAGTTCTACAGTATAAAGATCTCTAGTGGCCCCTCAATGTTTATAATTATTGTTTTTTTTTTTGTATCCCCGGTACTCTAGTGGCCCCCCGATGTGTATAAAATAATAATTGTAATTCATCTCCCTGGTAGTCTAGCAGCACCCCATCATAATAAAATATATAACCATCTGCAAATTCCTGGTAGTCTAGTGGCCCCCCAATGTGTATTTTATAAATATTGTTTTTTTAGATCCCTGGTAGTCTAGTGGCACTCCTGATCTGTATTAAATTATAATTATTGTTCTTATTGCTGATAGTCTAGTGGCCCCCCTCATCATAATAAAATAGATACGGATTTCAATTTCCTGGTAGTCTAGTGGCCCCCCAACCCACTCTTCCCCAGCGGGTGACTGGTACAGCCCACCTCTCACCTCCACGACCAGCTGCCGACTGTGTGCCTAACGATCGCTAATACAAAGAGGCATCAGAAATAATTTCAGAGCACCTCTTTGCATTAGCACTCCTAATACATACAGTCAGTGGCTGGCCGTGGAAGTGAGAGGTGGGCTGTGCCAGTTGCTGGCTGGGGAAGGGTGGGGGGTGCTCAGTGGGTTGGCACAGCAGGGTGGGGGGCCACTAGACTACCAGGAAATTGAAATCCTTATCCATTTTATTATGATGGGGGGCTCTATACTACCAGGGATAAGAACAATAATTATAATTGAATACAGATTGGGGGGGGCACTAGACACCAGGGATCTAAAAAAGCAATATTTATAAAATACATATTGAGGGGTTGCCACCAGACTACCAGGAAATTGCAGATGGTTGTATATTTTGCTATGATGGGGGCACTAGACTACCAGGGATATGAATTACAATTACTTTCTATACACATTGGGGGGCCACTAGATTACCAGGGATATAAAAAAAATATTTATGAACATTGGGGGTCCACTAGAGATTGTTATCTAGTTTTAGACTACCAGGAATATTTAAAACTTGATTTTTTTCATTCAGATGGGGCAGAACAAAGCCCCCTGAGCAAAACCCAGCCTTGTTTACCTTTGTAAGGCACCCCTGGGCTGAGAAAATAGATTTTTAAATCTGGCCATCTCATCCCTCGCTCTTTGTTCGCGAGCGAGCAATTTCTTTGATCGCGAGATTCTTTGATCGTGATCGTGCATCGCGAGTGAGGGACAAGATGGCCAGATTAAAAAATCTATTTTCTCAGCCCAGGAGTGTCCTAGGAAGACAAATGAGGGTGGGTTGTACTCAAGGGGCTTCATTCTGATGAATCATGGCAGTGGTTTACTGCAATCCTTTCATTTTTTTTAATTAGAACAGTTTTTATTCTTTGGTCATGACCCTGCAAATTCTTTGATCACAAGCCTTCAAATTCTTTGATTGTGAGATTCTTTGATCACCATCTTTGATCGTGAGGGAGGGACAAGATGGCCAGATTTTTTATAATGGAATAGATATGGAAATTTTACCAATTTTTAAGATTGAATGTCTCGGCAACGGTTTGGTCTTTTTACTTGAAATTTGGAGGGGGTTTATGGCATGTACTGTAGATGTGAATTATGGTGTTTACATGTCAGAGAATTTTTTTTGCGCAGATATTGCGTGATGCACTTTACGTGTTGTGGACAGTGTTTTGGATTGTGCTGGTCGCTTGAAATTAATAGAGTGCTTAGCTTTAGTATCATGGATGTAGTTTTCAGTTGTTGTGTTTGTTAAATGTCAACAGGTGTGGAACTGTGCCACTCTGATGAATGAAAATGTCAAATTTTGACATGTTATATCTCGGACATGGCTTGGTCTTTTTACTTGAAATTTGGAGGGTGTTGACGACATGTTCTGTAGATGTCAATAGTGATGTTTATGTGTCGGACAATGTATTTTTTGCAGAGATATAGTGTGGCACAGTTTACATTTTCTGGACAGCATATTCTATTGCTCTACTAGATTAACATTTGTTTGGTGGTGGCTGGTCTTGGTGTTGTCAATATACTTTTTAGTCATTGGGTATGTAATATGGCCCAACACTTACAATTCAGACTACGCTCCCACCAACTTCTAGCAGCTTTCTACTTTCTATTCTTTCTTAAAAGTAGGAATTCTATACAAAAAGCGTCATTAATGCATCAGTTAGGTTCTTCTACAGTGAACATAGTGAGGAAATTCAATTTTAGGGTTCCCAACCTTTGAACTCCACCCCCAGCCCGCCACCACCAACAGGCATCAGGGTGTGTATTGGGGTCATCAGCCCTAACTCTCACCCCATTATCCTACACTGCACCGCCTGAGCTTGTTTTCACATAGGATGGGGTGAGAGGGGCAACAACCCCACGCACACCTTTCAAGCCTGTTGTTGGGGGGCAGGCTGGGGGTGGGGCAGGAGTGGAACCCTAAAATTGAATTTCCTACTTTTTCCACTGTAGAAGAACCCTAAGGATGCATTAACTAAGTTTTTTTGCATAGAATTTATATATATATATATATATATATATATATTTATTTATACCACGGGGGTAAGAGCTTTCTCAGTAGGAAATCCTGTGTTATTTCCACTGCAATGAGGATAAATCCTGATGACATCAGCAGAGTGAGGATATTGACATTTATCCAAACTCTGCTGATGTCACCAGAGTGAGGATAACTGCACTGCAGCTTGCATTCTAAAGGAAACTGCTTCAGAAAACAGTTTATCTTTCTCACTGATGCTGCAGCTTACTCAATTAACTTTGCAAAAGACTCTCACCTGTGTCCCACTGTGTTTCTAACTTTCCTAGCCCATTACTGTGCTGACCTCAGCTTCAAAACAACCTGAATTCTATGTGAAACTCTTTTACAAAGCAGTTTCTGTTTCTCAGTGCTACCTGCAGCAATTTGTCTTTCTCAGTGAGCCTCTGACTCACTCAATTAGCTTTGCAAAACACTGTCAGTTGTGCTTCTCACTCCCAGTCCATTCAGAACACACACACACAATGAGCAGGAAACACACAGAATCAGAAAAAATGTTCCTAAAGCTCACAGATGATGGGCACATCATGGAATATGGAAAATATTGTCACTCCTGCAGAGTGAGCTGTGTGTTTTCAGTTGTGCCTTCGGCACTCATGAGAAAACACAGCTCACTCTGCAGGAGTGAGACTATTTTCCATATTCCACTCCTGCCAATCATGTATCCCATATATATATATATCTAATATATATATCTATCTATCTATCTATCTATCTATCTATCTATCTTATGGTAGCACAGTACTGCTGTCATAGTTAGGGTTGAGTAGCACTTTTAAGGTCAAAACATCAAATTTTGCACCATAATAACTTTTCCACCATTCAACAGATTTGCCTGAACATTGGTGCGCATGATTGGGCATGGTAGATCTTGGGATCTGCCAAGTTTCATACTGGTCAGATATACGGCTGCAGAGTCATTACGTGACAATGAATTGCACAATTACGCTTTTTTGTGATTTCTTTGCTCTCGCCTACAGGTTGCACAGTTTGTGTGACTGGTCCAAAGACTTCAGGGAACATGTGGCCTAGGTGCCCGATGTGCCTTTCGAAGATTATGTGAAAAAATATTAAATGGTTCAAAAGTTATTCAAAAACAAGTTCCCATTATAAGTCAATGGGAAAAGTTAACAAAAAGTTTGAAAGTGTCGCAAATGCAGTTTTTACTTTCGAAAATGGCCCTTTTACTTTCTCGAATTCACCATTTTGTTTTCAGTTGGTGATCAGAAAAATGCTTGCCATTTAAATATGAGACTCTATAGCAACATAATTCTTTTTGTATTCACCTAGTCAGACCCTTAGGATGCAAGGCATGTCTTTATTTTGGAGTAAAACACCCCAGAAATATGGTTTTTAAATTACTGGAAAAAGTACTTTCACACTTGCGACACTGTCAAATGAATTTGCGAAAGCTTTTGCAAAGTTCAACAGTACTTTTCTAGGCTATGGCAAAATGAGGGCAATTCTTTGCCACCCTGCAGCAAAAGAACGGTTTGGTCTTTTGGGCTGAAATTTGGAGGAAATGCAGCCAACATCTCACAGATGTGACTTTCACTATTTTGGTGAAAAAATATTACAGGGCGAAAGTTACGGCACTCCAAAATTTGACACTTTTTCTCATAGGATAACATTACGGCATCCGCCGCATTACAGGAATCCTTTGCCGCCCTGCTACAAAATATTTGGAAGGAAGAAAGTCAACATCCCACTGATGTGCCTTTTGGTGGTTTGGTGAAAAAATATTACAGGGCAGCACAGTGACAGCACTCTGAAGTTAACGTTTTTTCCCATTGGATAACATTACGGTGTCCATTGCGCCTTTCAGAGCCCATATCTCAGAAACGGTGTGATATGACTTTTCGTCACAAAAATGTTTAGCCCCCCCCAGATGGGGGTTAAGTACAAAACTAGCCAGGAAAGTCATAATTCATATGAAATTAACATTTTTTTCTACTTCGTATGGTTCCTGAGATATAAGCAATTTAATATTCCAAGTCCTCATTTTCTGCTCCGAGGCCCATTGTTATGTATACATTCTTTGTTTTCACTGTGTTTTCCAATGCATTTTTTTGGGAAAAGAAGGGTGTGCCCTTTCGTTACTGTGTCAGTTAGCATTTCTGGTTGCGTTTCCATTACCGTTTGCAGCACTGCTACCGGCTTCACGCCACTGTGTGCATTACGGTTTGCTATTGCTTGCGCTTTGCTTATGCTTCTGTGTGATTTGGCATCATTGTTGCTGTTACCATTACCTGTTTCATTTGCAGTTGCGTACCATGCACGTATGCTACGGTTTTCATTTCGCGACGCGTTTGATGCTTTCTGTTTCGCTTCTGTTTCCTCGGCATTATTTTTGCTGTTACTGTTACCATTTGCATTTACAATTGCGGTACCATGACCGTGCACGTAACAGTTTGTGTTTCTGTACTCGCTTGCATTTGCATTTCTCTTTCCTTTGGCGTTTATTGTGACACTGTGCCTGTGCGTGTTTTGGGTTGCGTTTTCGGATGCGCTTCTGTTCCAATTTCTGTTTCTCTTTCCTTTGGCATTATTCTTCATGTTAACTTTACCATTTGCATTTACAATTGCAGTACAATGCCTGTACATGCTACGGTTTGCATTTACGTGTGCACTTGCATTCGCGTTTCCGTTTCTGTTCCCTTTCACGTTCTTTTTGCTGTGACACTTAACATTTCCATTTAAAATACCGCTGCCATCACTGTTCGTGTTACCAGTTGCATTTTCGTATGTGCTTCAATGTCCGTTTGTGTCACTGTTCGCTTCAGTGTCACTTTACACCTGCGTTTCTATTAACGTTTCCTTTACCATTTACATTTGCGTTACCATGTGTGCCACTGTTCGCACTTCTGTTTGTGTTGCTGTTCCTGTTCCTATGACACAAGACATCACGTGGCGGGAGTGCGGGACCCTTCTCGCCGCCGAATTACTTTCACTATTTCTCGTCATCATTCTCAAAAAGAAGGGAAATTAGAGGCAAAAAACTCTGTTTAATAAATTAGTTAGAATTGGCTGGATATATAATAGATCAGGAAATTGGGAAGTTTAAGTCCACTCAAGTATTTTGAAGCAGCCATTTTTTTGTATGCTCTTCTCGGAGCTTTATCTTGCTAAATAAAGTTTGTAATAATATGGTGCAAATTCTGAAACCACTTCAGCGGTAGCCAGAAATTAAGCATATGTAGGGGATAAAACAGCCTTGGGGGTTGTTCATTTTGTTGACTGAGATACAACCCCATAAGGAAAGAGGTAGAGCCTGCCAACAATGTAAGTCCTGCTGGACCTGGTGCACCAAATTCTCTAGATTAAGCCAGCACATAAGGGAAGAATCCCTGGCCAGAAACAATCCCAGATATTTAAGTGAATGAGGAGACCATGTTAAGCCCAGAGATACCACATCCGGCCTGCTAACCGATACTGTAAGGGGAAGGACAACTGTTTTACTAACACTGAGCCTATAATGAGAGAAAGTACCAAATGCTTCGATGACTGTTAATGCAGCTGAAAGGGAAGTGTCAACATGGGAAAGATGAAGCAAGATGTCATCCGCACACACAGACATCAGAAAAACATTAGAGCCAACTGGGATACCAGTCACTCCAGGGGATCTGTGTAATCTCCGAAGTAGCAGTTCCAAATACAGATTAAATAAGAGGGTTGACAGCAGGCAGCCCTGCCACGTGCCGGATCCCGGGGTATAGAGGTAGAAAAAAACCCATTACAATCTACTTTTGCAGATGGGAAGGAATACAAAATCTGCAACCACTTTATAAAGCCCTGTGGAAAGCCAAAGGCCTTGAGAGTCATGAGCAAGAAAGACCAGACCACCCTGTTGAAAGCCTTCTCCGCATCCAGGGAAACCAAGGCCATAGGAATATCCATCTCACTGGATGCAGAGAAGAAATGTGACAATTTCTGGAAGTGATCCAAGGAGGATCTATTAGGGAAGAACCCACCTGCTCCTGACTCAGGAGACCATCCCATATTTGGAGTACCCTGGAGGCTAAGATTTTAACCAAAATTTTAATATCACGATTAATTAATGAAATGGGTCTATAATTACTCATGAAGTCTGGAGACTTGTCAGGTTTCAAAAGTACCACAATGAGAGCCTCAAGGAGTCCTTGGTCTGAAAAAACATTTTTATGGATATAAGCAAACAAACACGAGAGAAGGAGCAGCAATTGCTCTGCAAAAGCTTTATAAAAATTGGAGGTAAATTTGTCAGGACCTGGGGATTTGTCCTGGGCCAAATTAATTATATCCTAGTGGACCTCTGACATGGAAGTGGTCTGGGTAAGCAAGGATTGCTGGTCTTCCATTAAACATGAGCGATCACACTGCTGAAGATATAGGAGGATATCTAAGCTAGATTTAAGGGGGGGCTGGGGCCTGTATAATTCTCCATAGAAAGTGGCAAATTCCTTGGAAAATTTTTCAGGGACAGGACAAAGTGAATCCATCTGGTGCTCTAAGAGCTGTTATCAATCTGGAAGATTCCACTTGTTTCAAACAGAGAGCCAGAAGGAGACCTGCCTTGTCCCCTGATCAACATATTTTGCCTTGATCTTTAAGAGGGCATACTCAGCCTTTTCTTTTAATAGGGTTGCATATCTATCCTACAAAACTGTAATTTCCTGCAGGATATCATCTGGGGTCTGAGGGGAAAGAGAGTTTTCAATAGCAGTGATCTGTTGCAGGAGGTCTGCCATCAACGTGGCATTGACCTTCTTGTGTTTGGATGCCAAACAGATAAGTTCTCCCCTAATATAGCATTTGCAGGCAGTCCATTCTAGATCCATTTTCCTCCACTGAGCCTGAGTTTTGCTGGTCAAACAAGGTAATATGGTCCTTTATCTGTTCAGCCAGAAATTTATCAGACAATAGCTGGTTATTAAATTTCCAAATCGTCTCCTTATCCTGATTAGACCTAAGGACAAGAGTAAGCCATACCAAAGAGTGATCTGAAAGGGCCTGAGGGCCAATTTCAGCCTCCAGTAGCCCCAGGAAAAGAGAAGAGCTAATAAGGACAAAGTTCAACCTAGAATAGGATCCATGGGCTGGAGAGTAATAAGTGAATACCTGTTCCTGCAGAATCAGGGGCCACCAAGGATCACATAATCCTAAGGTCTGGACCATGTCATGCATGGAGCGCTGCTCAGGGGTTAGGTCCACTCTCTGAACTCTCGATCTATCGAGGTCAGACATAAGAGTGACATTCCAGTCACCCCCTATAATTAAGGGGAGGGGAAGGAATCTCAAAATTTGATCAGCAAAATCCATAAAAAAAGAGCGGTCCAATTGGTTCGGGCCATAAACACAGCCTAGAATAAGTTCAGTACAGTCCAATAGACCTGTACTGAAAATGTATCTCCCATTAGTATCAGCAAATGTTTGACGACGTTGGAAGGGAACCTGATGGGATAGCAAGATGGCCACTCCCCGGTTTTTCGAGGTGCACCCAGCCCCATATGCCTGCCCTATAAAGTGTTTTTGGAGAAGACTGGTTTCTGATGCTAATAAATGTGTCTCTTGAAGGAAGTTGGCCTGACACTGGAGCTGCTGCAAATGTTTGAGGATTTGAAGCCTCTTGAGGGGAGACCTTGCCCCTTTAACATTTCAAGAGGCAACCTTTAAGGGGTTAGCCATACTCCTGTTTCACAATAACCCTTATTACTTGTGTACTGCCCACCTGTATCCCAGTTGCTCTGAAACTTCTTCCCCCCTGCCCCCTGCTTCCTTCCCTATCAACCCCCCCACCAACCCTTCCAAAGCAAAAATCCCACAAAACTAACAAACCCCAACACAAATCTCTCCATTGAAAAATCCCAGGTAACATCAATCGCAAATCCCCAATCCATCCGTAGAGAAGCACCCCCCCACTTACTAGTTCGAGTCAGCCTCACAAACATACCAGCAAAACTCCCTCCATATCCCCCTACCCACAGTTCCTAAAATGCAAACAGTAAAGCAGATAACAAGGAATAACAAAGCATTAGGGTGACCAGAAAGAATAGCACCCAAAATTTTATGGATGAACCTTCATGTTTAAAGAGTTATATTTTGGCCTCCATTTAAAATGAGAGTTTTAGATCAGCTTATATAAATTCACATAGTAGGCCAAGGGCTTGCCTGTAATTATAACTATCTCTCCCTACGGCCATGAGACAAGCGTCATAAACTCAAGAGGACCCTCTGTTACAAGGGACTATGGACTAGTACTTCAAGCTAACAAATATAGAGACTATTAAACCAGATATTAACATAAGTACATGAAGGGAGAGAGAGAACAAAAACATAACAGTCCTTGACTCAGACCATAGAAAGCTAATTAAGTCCCATTATGATGCACCAGTGGGTAGAACCAGCAATCATAGCAGATATCAGGCAGCAAGCTTGCCCACAATTCAAGTCCTGCAGAATACAAGTCAAGGGGTGCTAAAAAGTTCCGGGAGCAGACGTTGCAATTCCCCCATTGCCTGTTCCACGCTCTCAAAGGAATGCCAGGTATCTTTACACAATACTTGCAGTTTAGCAGGGTATAGCATCCTAAATTTGATAGAAGCTGCCAGTATCTTGGTGATCACAGGATGAAATGTGGCCCTCTTCTGCCAGGCTGTGGCTGGAAAATCTTGTGAAACACAAACGTGCTGCCCCTCCCAGGATATTTCCTTCAGATCCCTTCATTTTGGAGAACGTACTGCTTGTCCAAAAAGTTCAGCAACTTTATTATGAGTGGCCATGGAGGTGCCCCTTGTGGCCTAGCATGTAGGGAATGGTGGGCCTGCTCCATGATGTAGCAGGTATGGTTAGGGGAAGACCCTGCGATTTTTTTCTAGTAGCTTCTGAGTGAACAACACTGGAGAGGAGGTCTCAGCATCCTCTGGTAGTCCAAAAAGTGACAAATTATTTATCCGGCTTCTTCCTTCTAGGTCCTCCAGTTTCCCCTCCATCTTAGCCAGCTTTTGCTTAAATGACACAATCTGCATATCAGTTCTGTTCCTCCAACCTTCCACCGAGGTAATGCGGGCTTCGGCATCACCCACTCTCCTAGTTGTCAAATTCAGGTCTCCCACAAGTGTTTTCAGCTCCGCAGTAAATGTATGCAGCAAATCCTTGAAAGGTTGCAGCTCAGCCAAGAAATGCTGCTCCATGAGTGGCAAGGGCTGCGAGGGTATATTAGCAGAGCAAGCGGAGAAGCCCCTTTGCGACTTGCCTTTTTTACTGCCTTTTTCCAGGGTTGCAGGCGGTGTGTGCCTAGGTAAGGCCTGCCTCATCTCGGCATCCATCCCAGCGCGACCTCAGCGATGACTAGGAAGAATCAATGACCGGATGACACACAGAGGTTTGTACTGCTAGTTTGCAATGCAAAACCAGCAATAAAAGAACAGAAAGCTGCCAGTAATAGGCAGGAGGTGCAGGAGCGGGTCGGGAGTATAGCCACTAGCTGAAAGGCATCATGTGACTTCCTGGAAAACTTTATTTTACAGCTGGATCAGAGATCAGGGAAGGGGATGGGACACTACACTATGGAGAAATGTATTTTACAGCTTTGCCAGGGCTCGGGGAGGGTGGCAGGACACTACATTATGAAATAATGTATTTTACAGCTGGGTTGGAGATCAGGGAGGGGGTGGGGCACTACATTATGAAAGACTTTCATTTATGACTGAGTCAGAGATCGGGGAAGGGTGGAACACTACACTATGAAAAAAATGTATTTTACAGCTGGGGGGATTGGGGAGGGGGTAGGAAAATGTACTATGGAAAACTTTATTTTACAGCTGGGTCAAAGATCGGGGTTGGGGTGGGACACAACACAATAGAAAAGGGCATTTTATATAATGATTGGTGACTGGGGAGTGGGTAGGGACAGCTAAACAATGGAAAGAGTTTATTTTTATTATAGGGTCTTCAAACAGGGAGGGGTGCCACAGTACCTCCGCCAACCACTAGGGTTGCATGGATTACCTCCAGGTGTTTGTCGGTGGTACTTCGCTCCATGCAAGGACCTTTGCAAAGGCTCTTGCATGGAGCAAAACCTTAGTGAATAGGATTGGGATATGCAGGTCCCTCCCTTTATTTGCATTGTGGCCCCCTCCTAACTTTTCTTGTTTAGGGTGCAAACCTAGATTATGGGACAACTGGGCTTTGTGAACACCAACTCTGGGCAAAACCCAGTTTGCCCCAGGCAAACTGAATTTGTACCCGGGCAAGTTTTGTGAATCTGGTCCCTGCTCTGTTTTTGAATCAAATAGTTAGTTCCCCTACCCAAACTAACTATAAGGGTGGTACTGCTTCATTGATTGATTGGGTACTAGTGACCCATAAGGACAGGTTTATGAAAGTTGAGATATTGCCTAATTCAATAAGTGATTATTCATCAGTTCAGTATCTTTGGTCACTTAAGAAGAAAAGAACATGTCCTAAACTTGTTTATGCCCAGAACCTTAATTTTGCTAAAATACTGGCTTTTAAAGAATATTTAGTACAGGTTGATTGGGGTTATTTAGATTGTATTCCAGATATCAGTTGGGCTTTTGATTACTTTGCTGTACATTTTAAGAAAGCATGTGATTTGTTTGCGTCCATAAGAAAAAAGAGAGTTAGAGGGGAAAATAATAAGTGGTTGACCATAGAATTATTTATTTTTTTAATAAAAGAGATATGGCATGGGCTAGATATAAAAATAGTGGATCGAAATCTGTATGCTGTCTGAAGAGTGACACACAGAGAGCGACACCCACAGAGCAAAACCCAGGGACCGACAGGCAGCACAGTGACAGGCGAGGCACACTGACAGGTTGACCAGCATGCATCACAAAACACTGATAGAGGCAACAGTGTGAATGGGCATGCAACAAACTGAGTTCCATCACTGGAAGTGCACGTTGGAGACAGCTCGGGTCCCCTGGGAAAGTGTGCACCTTGACAGCGATGGCTGCAGGATAGTCGAACAGAGATGATTCACTGCAGGTGTGCCCAGTGAGCCCACACAGGGCGACAGGTCAACACCTAATCTGGAATCCGAATAGGCACACACAGCTACATCGCATAAAAGGTGGACCAAGGGGGTTGGGGGTTAAACCGGACACATCGGATGGGCTATCCTGAAGTATGCTGCTCGAGTTTCTGAAGAGTGCCTGGGGGAAATAATCTTGCTTTCCATGGCTACCTGTACCAGAGGAAGTGGACATGTGGGGCCTCCACATACTGGAAATGCATGGAGTATCATTCGGGGAACTGCTGCAGGTGTGCACTTACCATGGATGGGGTGGACGATGTCTCTCTCACTGGCTGGCACAACCATATGCCCAACAGTGTAGAGGTCATGGTGAGGCAGGTTCAAGCAGCGGTGAAGCAGCAGGCCATGAAGACAACTGAGAACTGCCAACAGGTGGTCGTTGCGTGCTGCAGTGGGCTCACAGACGCGGTGGGTGGGAGGCTGCTGCTAGTCAGAACACTGAAGTGTACAATCCAGAGGGTAAGGAGGAGGGCCCACAGATCACCCACAGTGCCCACAGCACTGTCCATCCTTACCATCCCAAAGGAGTACCGCAGGGCTGATGCATGAGAGCTTTTCCTCCTGCATGACTCGGGGGGGCAGCACTGAATGGTTCCTCCTCTTCAGCATCCAGAGGAACCTGGAATACCTGTCAAGGTGTGGTGCATGGTACATTCCACAGCAACCCCCACCTCTTTCTGCAGTTTTACAGCCTACTTGTTGTGAAAAGACAATATTGGTGCTACCAGCGGTCTATGCCCTGATGGCCAGCAAGACTTTGGGGTGCTACAGGACAATGCTGTGGAAGCTCCTAGAACTGTGCCCAAAGCTATGTCCATTATCCATCATGACTAATTACAAAGCAGCCACATGCAAAGCCTTATGGACCATATTCCCACAGGCCCACCTCCATGGGTGCTACTTCCATTTCACCTAGTACTTGTGGAGGAAGCTGCAACAACATGGGTCTCTGTCACAGCTATACATGGTGAACAACAAATTCACCATGCATATCTGCATGCTGGTGGTGCTGGCATATGTGACACCTGTGAATGTCACCAGTGCCTATGAGGAGATGAGGTCCTGGGAGTTCTTTGAGCCATATGAGGAGGATCTTGCGCTGTACCTCGACTACTTCAAGGACACTTGGCTGGGTCACGCCATCCATAGTGGGGTGCAATGCTGACCAGCATATCCCCAGGACTTTTGGAATCTCTACAGTGCCATGCAGGAGGGGCTGCCAGAACCCCCATGCCCTGAAGGGATGGCACAGGGGCTACAACTCCCTCATGAGGGCCTCCCACACCACGATCTGGAGGTTCATAGAGGTGCTGCATGGACAAGAGCAGCTCACCAAACTCAAAATGCAGCATCTTGTCTGGGGTACAGCGGTTGGGATATTGAGCAGAGGGCCTAGGGATGCCAGTGAGAGGATCCAGGAGATTGTTGAGCAGTACAAACAGTGCAGCCTCAGGGATTACATGATGGGCATCACCCTCAACATCTGCCTGCAAGTGCAATTGCCATGGGTGCCATGATGGCAGAAGTCAGAGGACTGTGTGCACGGGGTAATGGTGTGGTGATGGGGTAGGTGTGGTGTGGTGTGGTGTGGCAGGCACAGCATTGCTACACAGGCTTTGCATGTGCAGCTTCAATAAATTCACTTTGCCGGTGTTCCTGTGCCCCCTCACTGTCTCTGTGCTGCTGTGAACCATGGCTGTGGCCCAGTGATTGGGGTGCAGGGCTAGTAGCCTGGGGGGGCAACACATGCCTGCTGCCAGTGGGGTAGGGGTGGATGCTCTGCTGCATGGGGGGGCATTCATGCCTGCTGCTGGGGTGGGGTGGATGCTCTGCTGCATGGGGGCCATTCATGCCTGCTGCCGGGGTGGGGTGGATGCTCTGCTGCATGGGGGGGCCATTCATGCCTACTCCTGGAGGGGTTGGGGTGTATGCTCTGCTGCACGGGGGGGGCATTCATGCCTGCTGCTGGGCTCCATTTGTTGTTGTGGCTGTTAGTGTCTGGGTTTCTGCTGCACTGTGCATGTGCTGTTCGTGTTGCCATGGTCGCTGTGTCACTATGGGGGGGCTATCACTGCCGATGTTGGCGCGCCAGCGTCATGGATCCATTGAAATCACATCTTCAGTAATATAAAGTAGTAAGAAATACTGTAAATGTAAGAGATTAGTGAAGAAAGCTAAACATGACTATTTTAAGGCACTGCAAAGGGATATTCATAATGATTCAAAGAAATGTTAGGCCAATTTGAATAAAATTTTGGGAAGAAAGAATTATTTTATTCCCTGTGTATTGAATATTGATTATCAGAACATTACTGATTTGGAGGCTATTGCTGACTATTTTAATCTTTTTTTTTGTTAATGTTGGTAAGAACTTGCCTTTGAGAAATACCTTATCTGACTTGGATATTAAGGGTGATTTTGACTTTGAGTGGCCTAAGTTCTACTTTAAATATTTGACACCTCAAGTTGTTAAGAAATACTTAGTTAAGTCATCCTCCAAAACTAGATTGGGACCTGATTAATTGGATATTAAGTTTTTTTAAATTGGCTATTGATGAACTAGTATTACCTATAAATAAATAGGTAAATGTTTCATTGCAATTTGATGTATTGCCTGATGTCTGGAAGCAAGCTAATGTTATGCCAATCTTTATGTCCGGGGACCATGCCATTATTTCAAATTACAGGCCCATCTCCATTTTCCCCCCCATCCAAGATCATCGGTGACCAACTACAGGAATGCATCTCTAGGTATGATCTGTTTGCTAAGGGACAGCATGGCTTTTGGAAGATATATAATACAACTACTGCTTTGACTGAGTTAACTGAGGATCTTCATGGAGCCTTGGACAGGGGTGAATATGCTGGAGCAGTCTTCCTGGATCTATCGACGACCTTTGATCTTGTTGCTCATAAATTATTGATAATAAAACTCAGGGAGATGGGCATGTAATTTGAAATAATGGCATGGTTCTCCAACTATCTGACTAATTGAACCCAAAGGCCCAGATATTCAAACTGCGCCAGTCTGAGGCGCAAGCCCCTGCGCTGCTCAAAATAGTTGCGCAGGGGTGTGGCCGGGGTGATATTCAAAGGAGTTGTGCTGTTGAGCAACTCCTTTGAATATCACCCTGAGCTAAAGCACTTGCGCAAATGGCGCAGTGGAACTCGCGCTTACTGCAAGTTGCCAGAGTTGAGCATTAACTTGGCGGTGGCGCAAGTACCATTGCGCCATGCTCAAATTTCTGATATTCAAAAGGTGACATGCAAATGGGGCCATAATTTATACAGGCGCAGGGGGCCATTTGCATCTATTTAAGCCCCATTTGTATGCCATTTGCATGTAGGTCTCGTGATCCCGAGACTTGCTCCTGGCCACCCTGCCAGGCAGCAGCCGTCGGGGACCGATACCTAATGCAGCCGATCGCAGGCATCACAGTTACATGACACCCCCACACATCTGCCACAGCCGATCGCGGGCAGAACACGTACATGTCCCCCCACATCTCCCACAGCCCGATGGCGGGCAGAACACATACATGTCCCCCACACACATCTCCACAGCCCGATCGTGGGCAGAACACGTCATGTCCCCCCACACATCTCCCACAGCCCGATCGCGGGCAGAA
Organism: Neoceratodus forsteri; assembly: GCA_016271365.2. NCBI lineage: Eukaryota > Metazoa > Chordata > Ceratodontiformes > Ceratodontidae > Neoceratodus > Neoceratodus forsteri. Next base: position 17,065,588 of record JADMNL010000039.1, on the reverse strand, counting down.
CACGTCATGTCCCCCACATCCTCCACAGCCCGATCACGGGCCAGAACCTGTATGAACCCCCAGTGCCCGATCGTGGGCAGAACCTGTATGAACCCCAGTGCCCGTCGCGGGCAGAACCTATATGAACCCCCAGTGCCCGATCGCGGGCAGGAATGTAACCTCCCCAACCCCGAATAACTCCCTGGTGGTCAGTGGACCGTAAAGCCCGATCGCGGGCAGAATGTCACAGCACAACTCCCCACACATCTCCCTGGTGTCTGGTGTCCCCACCCATCCACGAACCCTCCACCCGCAGCGGCGGGCGACAGCATCCACCGCCTGCCGCCCGCCCGCCCGCCCGACTGACTGTCGGTAGGGCTGCACCCATTGGTGCAGAGCTACAGCCAATGGCTGCAGCCCATACCGTCTATGACAGTCAGATTTTGAATAATGATCATTCACAAATCTGGACTGTCATGTGATAGGGCTGCGCCAATAGCGCAGCTCCACCAGCAGGCATACTACGGGCAATCGGCTCGGCGGCGGCAAGCGGCTCTGCAACTCTTAAAAGGCAGGTGGAGGTGTTCTAAATCTGGACTGTCATATGCGGTATGGGCTGCACGCCATTGGCTGTAACTCTGCACCAATGGGCGTGCAGCTGAGCTGATCAGTCAGCCGGTAGCGGGCGGCGGCGGGTGGGATGCTGTAGCCTGCCGGCTGCGGGGGAGGCGGTGGAGGGCTTCTTGGGTGGGTGGGGACACTGACACCAGGGAGATGTGTGGGGGAGTTGCTGTGACATTCTGCCCACGATCGGGCTTTATGGTCCACTGGACCACCAGGGAGTTATTCGGGTTGGGGAGGGGTTCATTCCTGCCCGCGATCGGGCACTGGGGGTTCATACAGGTTCTGCCTCCACGATCGGGCTGTGGGAGATGTGTGGGGGACATAGCGAGGTTCTGCCCGCGATCGGGCTGTGGGAGAAGTGTGGGGGGACATGTACGGTATTCTGCCCGCGACCGGGCTGTGGGAGATGTGGGGGACATAGACGTGTTCTGCCCGCGATCGGGCTGTGGGAGATGGTTTGGGGACATGTACGTGTTCTGCCCGCGATCGGGCTGTGGGAGATGTGGGGGGACATAGCGTGTTCTGCCCACGATCGGGCAGTGGGAGATGGTGGTGTGGGACATGACGGTTCTGCCCACGATCGGCTGTGGGAGATGTGTGGGGGGGGACAGTGACGTGTTCTGCCCGATCGGGCTGGGGAGATGTGGGGGGGGGGACATGTACGTGTTCTGCCCGCGATCGGGCTGTGGGAGATGTGTGGGGGACATGACGATTCTGCCCGCGATCGGGCTTGGGAGATGTGTGTGTGGGGGTTCATGTACCTGTACTGCCGCGATTGGGCTGGTGGGGGGCACAGGGACCGAGTTGGGAGCCAGCCAGGGATGGCAGCTGCTGTGTTGCGCCCTGCAGTACAGCAGCTCTCACTGCAATGGTGGCCCTCAGCATAAGCCTTTTTGGCTCAAGGTTGTGCGGAAACAGGTTGGGGTTTTGCCATGCACAACTCTGCCTAACCGACTGAATATCGGGTTGCGCGGAGGTATCATGGATCCTCCTCCTGTTGAGCATGCATTCATTTGCATTGCTCTCTTGCGCAACCTGTTGCCAGTGGCGTAACTGCCTCCTGCTGAATATCAGAGAATGGCGATTTTGGACTTCATGCGTGACAAGAACCTGTAGGCGCGTAAAACCTTTTGAATATCTGGGCCAAAGAGTACAATGTAATAATTTGTTTTTCTCCATCTTGCCTTTGAAACAGGGTTCCACAGGGGTCCATTCTGGGACCCTTGTTGTTCAGTCTTTTTATTAATACAGTATCTAATGTTGCCAAGTACTCCCAGACAATTTTATATACTGATGATACTGTTCTTTTTACTTCTGGGGTAAATTTTGATAAGATGAAGAACTGTTTGTAATCTGATTTTAAAATAATCTGGGATTGGTTTGAACAAAACAGTTTGATTATTAATGGAAAAAAAAAGACTGTGTTATTTGGGAGCAAGCATATGTTTTGTAAATGCTCAGCTCTGACTATTACTACTCCAAGTGATTTTATTTGATTTGTTTATTTCTTCTGGTTAGTCCATGGGCCAAAGCCCCTTTTTCATAGTCGACCAGAGTGCCATTTACATAAAACTAAAAAAAAAAAGAATCAACATTCACATACCATAAAAACAAAATAAATAAAAAAATAATAATAGGGTACTGTCTTTTACACACACTAGAACAATCATCTCATGGTAAGCATCCTTGGTGGGGATTAAACAGTACATTCACATACATTTTCCCCTATCAGATAACTTCTAAGTACTTTTTTAAACCTACATAAAGATGTTTCAAGACAATCCATTTTAGTCAATATACAGTTAAAAACATTGGTAACTTATATAATAGAGTCCTTTCTGTCCTACGAAAGTATACATCTTTGGTACAGTAACGTAGCAGTAACCTGATGATCTAGTAGAGAAAGGGTTTGAATATTTCTCAAAAAGAAGGTGAAAATTAACAGGTACTTTATTTATTGTAATCTTTTTTGCAATGGTGTGGTTATTAATCAGGTTCAATTATTCGAATATCTGGGGGTCTCTTTAGACTCCATCTTGTCTTTTACGACTCATGTTGACTATATTGTAAAGAGTACTAATAAACGGATTGCTCTTCTTTATCAAAATAAGAATATTTTACTAATGAAGTTAAAAAGTTACTGGTGACTAGCTTGATTCTTTCAACTGTTGATTATAGATTAGTTGTATATTTGGCAACTTGTAATACTATCTTGGAGAAAATTAGTTTGCTGTAAATATTTATTTATTTATTTATCTATCGACTTACAATATCTTTGAGCCAGAGACTCTTTTACAAAGGTTCAATGTCAGGACAGAACAGTTGTTACAACAAAAGGACATTTGCCAAGGACAGAGACAATATGTCAGGAAGCATTAAAGAAATTAGAACTTAACAAAATAAGATGTGATTAAGGTTGGTACAAGCAAAATGTAATAGTAGAAACAAAAGTGCCTGTAGATTTGTTTTGAATTGTGACAGGGATAGTCATAGGTGTCACTTACAGTATAAAATGCACTAAACTGGCTTCTTCTTCACTTTCAAATTGATTATAATATCGCTAGTACGTGTAAAAAGTCACTTCTGGATAGAGCAGCAAAGGTCTGGAATTTGTTTCCACCTGAGAGTTGTGGTTTAAATACTTCTAATGCTTTTAACAATTATGTACCAAATTTGTTTTCAAATAAGTTTGTTTGTAAATGAAATCATTTAATTGTATGATTTTGGACTATTTGTGCTGTTTATCTGTAAATGACATGGACACCTTTGAAATAGGACTATTTTAACTTGGAGGATTTCTGAATATGATAAACTAACTTAAAGTTCCCTGCCATAGCATGGTCACTAAAGTTGGAATTTTGTTAAAAAATCAATATTCTCACTGCTATAAGGAGCAATACTATAGCCCACAGACGTTTTGTTTGTTCAAAGTGCCTGCTTCAATAAAATTAGTCCTTTTGACAAGTGCCTTGTTTATGTAGTCTTGCAGTCTCCCTGCCAGGACTGCAACACCCACACTGCCTTGCTCAGCTGTCTAATAACACCAAGTCCCTCGAATCTATATATTCTACACTCACTACAAACTATGGATCAGCTCAACTTTGGTTCTTCCAAAAAAAACTTCTTGTAAATGAGAAAAAATGAAGGCCATGCTCTTTAGCTCAAAGCCATGCCTTGCAAAGGCCACCAAATCAAAAACCTTGTTACACATAGTCACCCCTGCAGGTCCTCCTCTTGACACTGTATCCTCCTTCAAATACCTAGGAGTGACTCTTGATCCCTTCCTCACCTACAATGACCACATTTATAACACTAAGAAGACAGTCCGCCAGAAGCAGGGGGCAGCCTACCTTGTTAACCACCTCCTGATCCCAGAGGCTCATCTTGCAATTGCCCGGGGAGATCTACTGCACCTACTTGACTATTGCTCCCCAGTGTTCTCCTCCATGCCCTCCTCACTTCTTTCTCATCTAAATATGACATGCAACTCTATCTGTTGCTTTGCCCTTCAGGTACCTAGCAGAAGGAAGTAAATATCCACTATAATATGAGCCCAGAGTCCTAGCCGCTATGACACCATAATGTTATATATCTGAACATAAGTTTACCTCAATATCACTGCAATATTCACATTCACCATACCCACATAACCACCCACCTCAAATACCCAGATTAAAAATTCAATGTGCCACACTTCTTCTTCCTTCGCAACACACACACACATAAACACATATACAAACCCACACACATGCTCATACACACACACACACCCATGCATGTGTCTTGTGGTGATATTGAGGCAAACTTATATTCAGGTACATGACATTATGGTGTTATAGTGGCTAGGACTCTGAGCTCATATTATAGTGGATATTTACTTCCTTCTGCTAGTTCTGTAGTTGAAGTATCTACTGTTATGTTTTTATATTCTGTACTTATAGGACACATTGTCTCATTTACTTGGGGGTTCATGACAGGTGTAATTCCTTTTTGGGTAACAATTGTAGTGATTGGTGCAATTGATGGTGTATTAGGGTTCATGTACATATATTTCCTTTTAAGTAGTTACTTTCCGGGGAGGGTTAATTACTAGGCATTTTTGTTTAGATTTCTTAGACTGTTTCTGTAAATGTATTATTTCTATTATACACTGACAATTTATTGAAATCTGTGCATATCAGACTGCATAGTCTCAATTTCTTGGGGGTCCTTGACTAGTACTTCTTTGTATCTGGCACTTACACTGACAATTGATATTATCATGTATAACATTTTGTTGCAACACTAAAGACCTTAAGGTTTCTGGAACATAATAGCTCTTTGAGAGTATGTTGGGAATATATCTCCAGCTAGTTGTACATTCATCAGTGTGATACACTTACTCACTTTGGGTAAACATCACTTTAATCCTTCCATATGCCATGTAAAGATAATTTCTGTTGTAATTTTGGGGGCCTTTTTATTTTGTACTTGCTAATATGTTACATTTTGGCATGCAATTGTTTTATTCTGGGTCATTTTATTGTCATTGACTGTATTCTCAAACTAACAGAGTTCTGAGCAGAGTTGAAGCTGGCTTCTACTGGTATGCTCATACCTCACTCTTGAAGCATGTGTCTTTGGGAGTTTTTTTCACTTGACATATAATTTAGTGAGTAGAGAATCCTACTATTTTATTATTCATTAGACTGATGCATGGCATAATATATGTGAGTTAAACTCTCTGCCTGCTGTTATCTCTGACCAACCTTTGACCTTTAAGTTTGGTTCAGCTGAAAGCACACTTAAGATATTCAATCTCTCTGATGTCACTTTACGTTTTGAATGCCTGTTTTAAACCAATAAGAATTATTTCTGTTTTTTCTGCATGTTCTAAGTGTTAATATGGGATTTTCTAAACAACTGTCATTAAGCTTCTGAAGAAGGACTTGCTGGTCCGAAACCTAAAGCTATTTGTTCCTTTTGTAACATTCTTGTTGGTCCAATAAAAGGTATCAAACCATTTGTTCTGGATTTCTATTTAAAACAATCTGTTCACTTAACAAATCATGGATTTAGTGATCAGTGGCCACTTATGATCAGTGGTCAGCAGCACAGACCATTAAAACAAAAAGATGTGCTAGCAAAAAAATGTTAAAAGCCTAAAACATTTCACAAAACCACTGAAAAAATGTACGTCTCTCTTCCTCCTCCAACAATGGAGTTTGCCCTTTAAGGGGCAGACCAGGTTATCCTGGTGCACCCCTTCCCTTTCCATCAAGATGGTGTGCTCAGAAGGGGAGGGGGAGGGAAGGGGAAGGCCAGGGGATGGAACAATGGCTAAGCAACAGGAAGGGGAAGGGCAAGCGGAGGTACATAATGGACAGCACAGAAGTGGTGCAGTCACTTTTGCTGGAGTTTTGATCTAATTTGAAACTGCAGCACATCAGATTGGCTGAACATCAGGGTAGGTTTGTGCATTGGGGTACAACAGGTAAGATAGCTCACAATGAATGAAGTTTAAAAAAATATATAAAATAATATAGTAATAAATAGAGATACAGTAAATTAATAATGAGATATAATGACAGGGTGCATTACTTGATAAGAAAGAAGCATGGAAGGTGAATTGCATGTGAGTGGCTTAAGAGACCTTGATGGTGAACCTTGTTGTGTGACGTTTTTGAGTGGGACCCCGTCTGAGTGAAGTTTTGCTGTAAACTGAATAAGGCTGCAACAGTTTGTGCTTAATTCCCAGTTTTGGTGGAGAAACTTGTAAGGCATAGCTCTTGGGCATTCACGCGCCAGCGTTCTTTAACTTTGAAGTTCTGAATCTGCAAATATGTCCCGGACAGAAAGGGGTTTACAGGCAGAAAAGTTTGCAGTTGTATGTTTCATTTAAGGGCATCACCAAACAAGCAAGGTGAGCTGAACCCACACTGCTGCAAGAGTAGTGGAACGCCATTAGGACAATGGTACAAGTAAGGGCCTTGTTTTGCGGTTTTGTAAAGGGTCTTTTGCTGGTTTTTGGGTGCATGCGAGGAACTCGTGCCAGAAAGGTGAAGCGAACAGGCAAGGCCTCAGCCTGCAAGGTTTTTTTTCCCAGAAAGCAGATTTGATATTGCAGGAGTTAATTGGAAGCCTTTTCGAGATAGCACGTGGAGCATGAACAATGCTACAGGCTGATGCTGATATGGGGGGATCACTACTATGGCAAAAAAGTAAAGATTAGTGTTCACTCAAGGTTTGGGGGTATCAGGGGCTTTCAACTCTTCATGAAATGGGGAATCTCACTGCCGAGTGAGATGAGGGAAATTTCAAAAGGGGGCTGGGAGCGGGGCTGGCCAAAAGGGAGCAAGGTCAGTAGGCATTGTTTGGTGGTGGCCTAAGGGGCCTAAAACAAAAGGGGGAGCGGGAAATAAGCTAAGGGAGGGGGAAGGCATCGGTCAAAAGATGAGAGGAGGATGGCTCCTGGAGGAAAAGGAGCATGGACAATAGAGACAGGTTGATGGCTGGGGGAAGCCTATGGGCTGAGCATAGGGAGTGATGGCGCGGGCGATAGAGAGGGAGTTTGGAGGTCTGGGTCCAGGACAGCACCAGAGAAAGACGCATGGCATGATGTCACATGCTGGGGCAACCATGTGGAGGCAGGCAATAAAGCCTGGGCACCGGATAGTGCCGGAGAAAGACACTGGCGTGACATCACGCACCAGGGGATCCACGCAGTGGTAACAAAAGGATGGCCTGGCAAGCTAGGAAGGGCCGAGGAATGGGTAAACACCGGGCATAGGGCATAAGGGGGAGAATAAGCAACACAAACAAACATGGGGCAACAGAAAGAAAGGGGTACGGACCCAGGCATGCAAGGACATGAAAAAGGGGGCTGTGTAGGCCAAACTGAGGCCACATGCAATGGAGCGATGGAGGCAGTGTGGACGCCATCCCAGCAGGCCAGGTGCATGGCGAAGGAAGCCAGATGGGAGAGTAGGGACAAGGAAAGGGGGCTCTCAAGAGGAAGGGGACCGGGATTCTTGCAAAAAAAAAAAGGCCAATTGGCATGTTTAAAAAAAAAAAAGAAACAGTGAAAAGGGGAAGAGGAACGGAGAGGCCTGGGAAGGCATGGCAGCCATAACAATGCAAAAGCATGCAAAGGGAATAGGGCTAGGCCTGGACAGCTACAGGAGGCAGCGCTCAAAGCGTTTTGAGGCCTGGGGAGGCACTGAAAAAGAGAGGTGGATGGAAGACAGGAGAGGCAAAAAAAAAATCACCATGGGTCGACTGTTTCTATTGGGAAATGGGGCCGGGTCATAGGGGGAATATTATGGGCTAAGTTGTTTAATGAAAATTCTCTTTTCTTTTCTTCAGTTGTTTCCAGTTTGAGGACAGCAAGAAATATGGCTCCAAAAAATAACAGGCCTTCAAAGGAGGATGCCTACAGGGCTATAGCAGAGCTGGCAGAGAAAGCCAATAGAATGTGGGAACTGGTCGAAAGGGAGGAACTGGGGAGACCTGGGGAGAAAAGGAAAGTGGAGAAGGGAAAAGGGGGCAGAGGGAAGTGACTGGCTGAGGGGCCAAGCAGCCCAGCCAGGACACAGCCACTGATAGGACCCAACAAGGTGGCTAGCCCAGCACCCCTGCACCCTGTTAACCCGGTGCTGCCAGTACCTCCCCAGGACCAGTTTGGTTTCCCCCAGTGGAACCCAGACCAGATCCCCAGCTCACAGGGGTTCCTCAGCAGCCACTAGCAGAGCAACCACCCCTTCAACCATAAGGCACCATACTTGGGTGCCAGGAAGACGGCAGGCAACCCGGAGTGGACAAGGTCACAGGTAACACACCTGGCTCCGTGGGGGACAGCATCAAAGAGTATATAAACCAAATTGTTTCGGCACTAGGGACAGGGAGCCTGGGGCAGATGGAGTCAGTACTAGCAGAGATTAGGTCAGAAAAGGATGCACAGAAAGAAAAAGAGGAAGGGGTAGAGAAAGAAGGAAAAGGAACGAGAGATATAGGGGCTCCTGGGATGAGGGTAGGTGAACACGTACCGTTGGCCATGAAACAGAAAATATGGAAGGGAGAGTAAGTGAATATCTTCACCTTAGTAAGTCGTGAAGTGGCAGCAAAATATTAGGAGACAGAAAATATAGGGAAGAGTGAAATGGCAGCAGCAGTAGTTTTGTTAGGAAAGAAGGAGGAGGACAAATTCACTAAAGGGAAGACCTGGGAAGGGTGGTTTGTAGGTTTCGTGACATTCTCAGCCATAGTATTGGAGAAGAGGCTTGAGTTGGGCACTCATCACATACTCCTTGATAATAAGGAGAGCAAAAGCAAAAGGGGTGTGTGGGGTGGATATACTATGATGAATTATTTCGGCATAGAATGGCAACATATGGGGATGTAAGATGGGACACGAAACAACTAGACTTATGGACAGACTACATAACCGATCAGTCCATGCCAGAGGGGGAGTTTGGGAAGAATGGTGCCTTGCCACAGAGATGTTGCTGGGCCTACAATAGGGCCTTTTGCTCCCAGCCACAATGCCGTTTCTGGCATGCATGTTCGAAATGTGGGGGATCACATCCAGCGAGCAGATGCAGGACAACATGGGTTCACGGAGCCCAAGGATCTAGAGGGCAAGGGTCAGGTCAACAGTTTTTTCATGAAGGGCAGGGATATAAAGGGCAGACATGGAATAGAGGGGGGAGGGGGAAGGGACAGGCAAATAGAGGGAGTCAGAACCATTGACCAGCAAGGCCGAACTTCAACCAGAGGGGGAGACCTTGGTGGAGATAAAGAAATGAAGACAAGGGAGCAATTTAAAGAAGCTAGAACCCCCATCAGGATAGAGGCATGGAGAGAATGGTTAGACAGATGCCCAGATAGGAAAACAGCAGAAATGATTAAGAAAGGTTTTTGCACAGGTTTTTCGTTGCAGTGTGAGGGCCCAAGGCAAGCCAGGGAGGTGAACAATCTGGGTTCAGTGAGAGGGAGGGAAGAAATGTTAAGACAAAAAATAGAGAAGGAAAAGGCAGCAGGGAGAATAGATGGACCATATGATACCCCCTATTGCAGAATATGAGGATTTCTCCATTGGGTTTGGTCCCCAAAAAACAGGAAGGGGAATACAGGGTGATTCATCACCTATCCTTTCCTGAAGGTGATTCAGTGAACGATTTTATCAGCGAGGAATATAATAAAGTGACATATTCCACTCTGGAAGATGCAGTCCAGATTATCCGGGCAACTGCGGATACATGGATGGCAAAGACAGACATAGAGTCTGCTTTCAGATTACTTCCAGTTAGAAAAGAGGATTGGGACCTGTTGGGGTTTAAAATTGGGGGACAGTACTATTTTGACAAAGCCATGCCCATGGGTTGCTCTATAGCATGTGTGACATTCGAAGCATTCAACACATGTTTGCAGTGGATATTTCAAGAAAGAACTGGTTATAAAACAGTGATTCACTATTTGGGTGATTTTCTTTTTATAGGCAGTGGGAGAAGGGAGATAGAAAAAATGTTAGCCAGCTTCCAAGAGCTGTGCAGAGAACTGGGGGTCCCATTGTCACCTGAAAAAACAGAAGGGCCCAGTAAGGTGTTAAGAGTTTCTGGGTATTTGAGATAGATGCCCCGGGGGAAATATTTCGGCTGCCAGACAAAAAAGTGAAAACATTGAAGGAACTGATTCAGATACATACCAGTAGAAGAAGAGTACAACTAAAATAGGTACAACAAGTATTGGGACATCTGAACTTCGCATGCAGGACTATTGGGCCAGGGAAGGCTTTCACCAAAAGGTTAGTAAGGGTTACAGCCAGAGTGACCAAACCACACCATTGGGTAGACATGACAAAGGAAGTCAAAGAGGATTTTAAAGTATGGGAGGAATTCCTTAGGGAATATAATGGCTGCTCCTTCTGGCAGGAGGAATGGGTGTATAACACAGACCTCAATCTTTACACAGATGCAGCCAGGGGCCTAGGCATGGGGGGCTATCTGAGGGGCAGATGGTTTGCAGAACCATGGCTATCAGACTGGGTGAGGGATGGTAAGGTAAAAGATATAACATTGTTAGAGATCATGCCCATCTGGGCATGCACCCTGGTTTGGGGGGAAGAATTACGGGACCAAAAAGTGACATTTTGATGTGACAATAGAGCAGTGGTAGAGGTCCTAAACAACAGGGGAACCAGGTCAGAAATGGTCATGCAAGTTTTGCGACTTCTGGAGCTAAGGGCATTGCAGTTGAACATGTCATTCAGAACAAAACACATAGAAGGGGTATACAATACCCTGGCTGACAGTCTTTCCCGTCTGCAGCTGGATCGTTTCTGGAGGCTGGCACCAACAGCGGAGGAGCAAAAAATGCCCATACCAATGAACATATGGGACATTGGCAAGAAGGAGCAGAAATATTGTTCTGCAGTTCATGGGCACCATGGACTCTGAGGGCCTATGATGAGGCCTGGTGAGTGTTTCAAACATTCAGGGCAACACACCACATGGAGGTAAGTAGGCAGCTCACAGAAGAACAATTGGGGAAGTTCACCGTAGAGCAATAGCAAAAAGGAACAGCCCACGCCACAATGGGGGCCTACTTGGCAGGGATTAGTGTTATCTGCAGTCTAAAAGGATGGAAGGACCCAACAAAATCAATGCTTATTAGAAGAATGATGCAGGGATGGGGTAGGTTAAAACAAGGGACAGTGGATAATAGAAGACCAATAGGGAAACAGTGGCTGGTGAAACTGAAGGATGTGTTACCGGCAATATGCAGATCAAAGGCCGAGGCCCAGTTATTTCACACGATTTATATGGTAATGTTTGCTGGGACCATGAGAGTGAGTGAGGTGGTAGGCCACGGCAGGCAAGACAAGGAAGTGGGATTAGGATGGGAAGATATAAGCTGGGGGATGAAGGAGATACAGATCATGATTAAGAGATCAAAGACGGATCAAGGGGGACAGAGTTGCATGGTAACACTAAAGAAACATATAGAGGGTGCAGTGTGCCCAGTGCAGGCTTTGTGGGCTTTCACTGCAGAGCATGGGAATAGGACAGGGAGATTATTTCTGCATGGTGATGGAAGTAGAGTCACAAGTTATCAAGTCACAGCATTGCTCAAGAAAGGCATGCAATTCCTGGGGGAGGATCTGATTAATTATTCTTCCCACTCCTTACGGATAGGGGCTGCCTCACAGTGGGCAGCGGCAGGTGAGACGGTGAATAATATTTTGGAAAAGGGGCGCTGGTGGTCTGCCAGTTATAAGAGATACATTCGAACACTGCAGTGTGGAGACTAACGTATCACCTATGTTTTTGTTACAGGTATGGAGCCGCATGGGGGGGCAGGGAGAGGTGATACTATGGTACGAAAATAAGACCATATATAAAGATATTTATTTTGTTTAAACCCTATAGGAAGAGGGAGGAGCACAGAAGTCTGGATCTGCAGCCACTCTTATATTTATTGGGCAGAAAGGAGAGCTGAGAAAACAGTTGGGGGAAAGCATCTTTACCAGGATGTGAAACAATGTAAATTGGTATGGCGTGGCATCCGAGGGATGAGATGGGCACAACTGCTCCCCACCTTGAAAGAGCTGAAGGAGCGGCGACCCATACCAGACTTGTTTGTTTTGTTTGTTTGTTTATTCGCTTAACGGGTAAGCACACTGGAAACAAGTTCCTTTTACAGGTGTGACCCACATATATTGCATACAGACAATACATAATCAAACATACATATACAATGCAGAAAATTGCAGACAAAAATGTCTTTGTTACGTATAAAATTCATAAAAAAAATTCATATAAAACAGTTACAATTAAATTGAGATTCAAAATACATCCTTAATGCATCAGCAAACTTTTTGACAGAACACAACCACCTAATATCTTGTGAATTTCATTCCAAATGAATGGAGCAATATAAGCAAAGGATCTTTGTCCACTTTTAGATTTCATAAAAGGAACTCTCGAGAAACCTACTGTCTGACCTATGTCTAGAATAATGACCATCAATATATGGTCTCAAAACTTTGAAATAATATGTGGAATTCCAGAGTCCATAACTTTATATATGAACTTGGCCACACAGTATTGGAAATTTAATGAAACCGTAACCAGCCCATTTCTTTCAAAATCACACAATGATGAGATGACTTAGAACAATTTAAAGCAAACTTAGCTATCAAGTGAAGTAAAGTGGATTTCTTTGAAATCACTGTCAGAAGCAGTGTCAGTAATCATAGCTGCATAGTTCACAATAGGAAGTAAGCAGCAATTTGAAATAACCAGCCTAGACTCAGGAATAAGAAATGAACGGATTCTGTACAAAGAACCTAATCTACAATGTATTCTTGAGGTAACCTCAAAAAATGAGATTCATAACTTAGATGAGAATCTAGTAATACCCCAAGATATTGAAATGTATCAACATAGTCAAACAGTAATTCATCAAGAGATTTAACTTCCAAAGTACCAACCTCAGATCTCAGTCTAGGTGGGGTACCAAAACCATCACCTTTGTCTTAGATTTGTTTAAGAGTAATTTACAGGCCATAAGTGAAGACTGAAAATTGCACATTTCCTCTGTTAAAGAAACACCTAGATCTCCAAATGACAAACCCTCAGTATAAATTACTGCATCGTCAGCGTAAAGTGTTAAAGAAGCATTATTAATCACACTTACTAGTTGATCAAAAACAAAGAAAACAAAAGTGGCCCCAAAATAGAACCTTGTGGAACCCCACACTTAACCATTACAGAGTCTGATACAACACCCTATATTTAACCCTTTGAAACCTATTTGTTAAATAATCCTCGTCAGTCCAAGAAAGACTCACCAACTCCCAATGACCCAAGTCTAGAAATCAACAATTGGTGATCAACTGAGTCGAATGCCTTGGTCAAGTCCACGAACACGGCACCGCCAGACACCCTTTATCCATGCCATTAGGCACCGCTGCTCGTGAACTCCACCAAGGCAGTCTCAGTCTCTTCCCTTTCTAAAACCATGTTGGTTCTGAGACAATAATCCAAAACGATCCACATACCCAATCAACTGATTATAAACTATTCTTTCCTGAACTTTAGCTAAAGCAGACAAGATAGAAATAGGTCTGTAGTTACAAAACTCATGTTGTGAACCAGATTTAAATATAGGAGTGACCAAAGTATGTTTCCATATATTAGGTATAGTACCTGTAACAAAAGACAAGTTGAAAATAATACTAACTGGAAGTGCTATAACCAAGGCAGCATCCGCCAATAAACTAGGACATAAGCCATCAGAACCAGCTGAGTTGTCCCTCTTAATACAACGCAACAACTTCTCTACCTCTTCGAGTAGTAGTCCTTATACAGTTTAGGATTAACTGTAAAATCTTCAGTCAATCCCAAGTAGTTCACCTTGGACTGGTCACTAAAGGAATCAGACAATGTAGTAAATTTCAAATTAAACTCGTTAGCTATCTTCAGTGGACAAGACAACAAGTCACCATTCAACCTCATTGAACCTGGTTGACAAACATTAGGCCTTATGAGATTATTAATTGTTTTCCAAAAAGTAGTAGCATTAGATAACCCTTCACATTGTTTATGACGAATATAGTCTGTTTTAGCCTTCCTTATCTTAGCCTTACATTGGTTCCTTAAAGTCCTATACGCATGATAACCAGAAGCAGAATGGTTCATTTTATACGTTTCCAGGCCTTGTCTCGTTGTCTCATAAGTTTAATCAAAGGAGGTGTTAACCACCCATAAGTTTTCCTCGGACCCTTCTTTTAACAAGGGAGCTAACTGGTCCAAAACATGTGTAAACTCAGTAATGAAAAAATGCAATGCAGAATCCACATCAGGGATAGAATATAAAAAAGACCAATCTATTTTACCCAACTCTGTACAAAAAGAATGTACATCAAATTTAGAAAAAGATCTCGAAATCCTTATAATTGGCTTAGACTTCTTCAGTCCCCCATGCTTCCAAATACAAAAGACTGGATGATGATCACTTAACGAATCAGAGGTCAAACCACATTTTATCATATTAATAGGTCTATTTGTTAATATCCAGTCCAGCAATGTGTGATTTCCTGATCTATTATTGTGTCGAGTGGGCAAAGTAATAATCTGTTGTAAACCAGACTGAGACAAGACTGTGTTTAACTTTGTTATATCTGAACCCATCCAATTTAAATTAAAATCCCCCAGTAGTATTAACTCTGTAGAAACCCCAATATTCAAAGCATTTACAAGTTCTTGTAAGCCTGATTTTCTACCATTAGGTGGAAGATATACACAACAAATAGTTAATTTTTTGACAAATCCCAACAATAACTGAATAGTAATATGTTCACAATATTCCAAGTTACTGTTAAATATAGTGGTCTCATTTACCATTAAATATTCCTTAACATAAAACAAAACCCCAACCCCTCTACCAGTGGAACGATCCTTTCTAAAAAGTTTATAAGCAGGTATACAAAGTTCAGTATCAAGAACAGGTAAGGTTAACCAGGTTTCAGTCAGTGCCAGAACATCCGGATTATATAAACTAATCCATGACTCCACCTCATGAAATTTAGATGTTAAGCTTAATACATTAAAATGCATAATTTTGAGGCCATATGAATGCTGCAAAAATCACTATCTGCCATATCGTTTGCTAAAGGACCAGGGTTGCTTTCAACATTGCCAGATCGAATTAGCAAGAGAAAGCAATGTAACCAGGTTCTTATGCAAACAGGCAGAACACATTTCCGTGTCTTATATTTCCTAACACTGTAACCCAAGTTATAACACATGTATTTAACCTTTACACCAAATAAATGACTATAATTAGAATAAACAGTTGAGTCTGGAACTCCAGAATCTGATTATTTTCATACGTTCTAAAGTCATTATTAACACATAGAACAAAATAACCCATCAGTACACAAAACACAAAGTGTATAGACTACACACAACAATATCCCTCTGTTAATCATAACTAATCTATAGGTACAAACCCAAAAGAAATGATTAACTCTAAGCAAGATATTACAAACTCTAGTAGCCCAGTCCGTCCCCGGTCTGACTCCGGTCAGACTCCTCTCTTCACTTTGCCGTCCCACTTAGCTGCTGCCGCTTTGATGCTGCCGCTGTGTAGAAGGCAGCCTTTATATTGAAATCGCCCCCCCTCCACTTCCCAGAGCTGCCACCATCTGGAAAAATGTGGAGACCAGAACAGAATTCAATGAAAGCAGGTGATGGCAATAATGCTGCAAGCAGGTCAGGTACTGTGCTATTACCTAGCAACCCAAGTCAGTCACAGCTCCACAGAACTTTAGCATATACAATTCTCAACAACAGATGACTCATGTGCAGACTCAAACAGCAGTCTGTGCAGCACACTTCAGGTCCTGTAGCAGCTTCAATGTGATTAAAGTTAAAATCAGTCTACGAGTTAAGGGGGAGGGGGGTAAAACAGGTCAAACACAGCAATTCAGGTTTCACTCACAGGCTTGCAGGCTGTGAAATTGTAATTCACAGCAGTCATTGGTAACTCACAGATGGCAACACTGACAGATAGAGTGTTATCAGCAAAAGATAAGAGGAAATAGCCAGTCACAGAACCTGCCACACTCCGGTCAGACTCCTCTCTTCACTTTGCCGTCCCACTTAGCTGCTGCCGCTTTGACTTAATTATTATACATTTAGGGGGTAATGACCTTGGGGGCAAGCCATGGGTGGACACATACATACAGATAAAAAGGGACCTAGAGACAATACAGCAGTGGTGGCCTAAGGTATGCCTTGCCTGGTCGGATATGATACCAAGGAGGGTTTGGAGACATGCGCACAGCCATAGAGCTGTGGATAGGGCCAGGAGAAAGATGAACAGAAGGATAGGGACACTGGTAAGAAAAATGGGAGGACAAGTGATACTGCGGGGTGTGGAAGAGTGGGTATAAGATTTCTACAGGTCAGATAGCATGCACCTGTCAGATCTAGCCATAGATATGTTTAATATAGGGATGATGGGTTTTATGGAAGCATGGAGGAGGCATGCAAAAAATGGATAAAAAAAAAGAAAAAAGAGGGAGAAGAGATGGATTGGAAAGGGGTTTTCCCTCAGGTATGGGGGGGAACAATGCCCTATGTGAGAGGAAAGCCAGTCATCCAATGCAAGCTGGAGATCAGCTAGTGGGGAAAAAGGGGGAGAAGGAGGGCAGGGGAGAAAGAAAAAGGAATAAGACGAAAAGAGGAAGAAGCTGAAGGAAAAAAGCGGTCTCGGTTTTCACTGTTACCTAACAGAAAGGAGAAGAAGAAGGCACCCAGGTTTTCACCTGGGGGGAGCAAAAAAGAGGAAGAAAGAGGGATGATCAGAGATTGATATATGGATGAAAATAAATGAAATTGTGAGAGATAAAAGAATAAAAGATGATAAAATGGAATATGGAATTATGATATATCAATAAATAAATTGTCGATCTGAGCACAACAACAAACAATGGTCTCTGCCTTTTTGTGGGGGAAAGGGGGGAATCCAGGACAATGGAGTTTGCCCTTTAAGGGGCAGACCAGGTTGTCCTGGTACTCCCCTTCCCTTACCATCAAGATGGTGTGCTTAGAAGAGGAGGGGGGGAAGGAAGGGGAGGGCCAGGGGATAGAACAATGGCCAAGCAACAGGAAAGGGAGGGACAAGTGGAGGTACATAATGGACAGCACAGAACTGGTGCATCCACTTTTGCTGGAGTTTTGATCCCTCCCACTCACCCTACAATACAGAGCAAGTGGGGAAGACAGTCAATAAGGGACTGCATGGTAGGTCTGTGTCCGGTAGGACGATTATTGGACTGCCAAAGGTGGATGGCAGAAAAACAATATGGTTATTGGACTGCCAAAGGTGGATGGCAAAAAAGGGGGCGAAGGAGGGAAGGGGGGAAGAAAAAGGAATAAGACAAAAAGAGGAAGAAGCTGAAGGAAAAAAGTGGTTTCTGTTTTTACTGTTATCTAACAGAAAGGAGAAGAAGAAGGCACCCAGGTTTTCACCTGGGGGGAGCAAAAAGAGGAAGAAAGAGGGATGATCAGAGATTGATATATAGATGAAAATAAATGAAATTGTGAGAGATAGAAGAATAAAGGATGATAAAATGGAACATGGAATTATGATATATAAATAAATTAATTGCTGATCTGAGCACAACAACAGACAATGGTCTCTGTCTTTTTGTGGGAGGAAAAGGGGGGAATCCGGCACAAATTCAGTTTAGATGCACTGTGTTGCACTCTGACAATAAGCACAGTTAAACCTCTCCAAATATCTGTTTAAAACATTTTCTCTCTACATAAAAGCTTCTCATAGTCCACCTACAAAGTTTCAGCACTCAGACAGAGCAAAGATTTATACATCGACTACAGTTTTGTTCAACAAATAATTCCAATTTCAGCATTCAGAGACATATCCTACTTCTACTCTCACTATTCAGATTGCAAAAGCATGGGCCCCCATGGGCAGCATCCTACTTCAGTGTGTAACATTTGACGGACAGGAAAAGACCCATGTGACCTGCACTCTGGCTCACACTATATGAAGTATACTGCACTTTGCTGGTGAAATTCCATCATCATGATGAGACTACATAAAGTTCTGTGCCTGCATGTCTCAGCAAAGACGGTGTAAAAAAAACATGTTTGGTTTACTTTGACACAAATGCCATGCAAAGCATAGTGGATGGACTTTACCTATCCCAGTCTGTCATGGACCTCAATAGCTCTCTGCAGACAGTCTTTGCTGAGACTCAGAGACTCAGAAATGGATATGCTGAAATGGTCTTCTTAATGGGACCAAAACCAAATCAATTCCTTTTATCACTAAACTGGAACATCACAATTTTTTGTAGACATATTTTATTGAAATAGCTCCAGAGATACAGTTTCACTGCAGTCCATGTGGCAGAACTCAACATTTATCATATATGGACATGTCAGATACTGTATATTAGTGAGCAGTTTTACATGACACACATGCTTGGAACAGGTACTAAAGGTATACCAGTTTCTTGATATGTCTGTTTACACATAATGGTGGACACATTCCTAATATTAACTAAACTTAAGAGGTGTCATATTTCACACCTATAACTATACGGTGGCCAGATTTTTTAATTTGAAATTGACACGCTTATGTAGAGCAGTTTAAATATGCAAGCCTATCTCAACTGTTTCGAAGGACATATAGCCATGTCTGTTATATACTATTAGTATAATCTTTTACTGCTTTTATTAAAGGTTGTCAGGTATGCTGAAACAAATGTTCCTGTCCATTTGCAGTCATCTGACATCTCTCAAGTTTCTTACAAATCATCATATTTGCCATCCAGT
Source organism: Neoceratodus forsteri (assembly GCA_016271365.2). Classification (NCBI taxonomy): domain Eukaryota; kingdom Metazoa; phylum Chordata; order Ceratodontiformes; family Ceratodontidae; genus Neoceratodus; species Neoceratodus forsteri. The sequence continues at coordinate 17,046,635 of JADMNL010000039.1, read as the reverse complement.
GCACAATATTAGGTGGTGTATCACTGATCCAGTGTTATGCTATGGTTTTCCTTACATTGACTAAGGCCACCTCCCATAGTCAGGGGTGACAAGGTTCCCTTCCATTCACTGGCTCCACCCCCAGCTTGAATTCTAAGGGTGTGTTAAAAAAACTTAGCTCCCAGAATCTTCTCTGTTTGGGCATGCATAGCAAACCAAAAGGGTACCACTTTATTACATGTTAAGGCTAAATGTAGGAAATCACCTTTATCAATCTAGCATTTTGGAGGTGTTGCAAATCTGAGTGGATTGAATCTGTGTAATTTGGAGGGGATCAGGTTTGTTCTATACAGAAAGTTTAACTGCACTCTGCATAACTTATTAGCCCCAGAGCAATTGTGCATATGCTGTATTACTCTCCGTCACATATGGGGTTCCATGTCTGTCTAAATCCTCGCTCCATTCTATTCTTGCTCTTACTTCTGGGGGGAGGGGGGACCAGAGAAACATATATAGAAGACTGAAAGTGATGTCATGCAAGGTGGAGGCCTACATATTATTTCCTCAACTGGGGACACAGAAGCCATGCTTGATGGGAGGTACTGCCTCACTATCAAATATACAAAGAAGTCACTTGCTTATATGGCATAGGAATCCTTAATGTCGGTAGGATTTTAATAACCCTCCATAGTAAAGATCCCCACAGTGGTGATACTTCCTATACCAGCGCAGCAATATTTGGTGAAGGGAGACATTAGATCAATGCATGTCCTTTAAGCCCACAAACATGCCAGTTCTTTATGCATCACACCAGCCACCGGACCATTTCCCCAGAAAATACTTCTAATTTCAAATATCTTGGGTTATGTTTTGTAAAATGCATAATTCTATCACCTGAATTGATATGGGAACTGAAGTGGTCTCCTTAATCTACAAATGTCTTCTCAGATTGTATCCCAAATACAGTGGCAGTAGCCAGGATGCAACACATTACATTGCAGTATTATTGTAGTATTATTGCAGAGTGCTGCAGGATGCTGCAGGGAACAGGCTAATTCAATAACAATTAAGCCCTTTTGTCAAGTAGTATTGAATGACATGTCATGTACTGTAAGGTACTGCATTGCATTGTGGCTAGCACCACCGTATCTCAGTAATGTATTAATAAGGGCAAGCCCTACATACCAGCTTAGATCTCTCTCAAACTACCTTAGTGTTTCTAGGACACTAACAACTTCTCATTTGCTACACTATCTGATCTGACTCATCCTGCTTGCTACCTTCCCCAACCAGTTCTGCCCCTCTATTTCTACACTTGGGTATTACTACTTATTATGATTGAATTATGTCTGATGGCTAAATGTCTTGTCCCCTAACCATTACAGTGTAATTATATACTTGCTTTTATTCATGATACTTTGATTTATGTATTAATCTGGTAGGCACTACGATCAACACTGCTTATTTTCATGTGTGACCAGGATACATAAAAACAGATTCCAGAGTTTACATAACAAAAACAAACATTGATTAAAATGAATACATATAGAGCACACAGAAATTAGTTCATGAGAACTGAACTTTAAAGACAACAATGTGGAACAATTCAAAACATTAGCATGGAGTGAATTTTTGGAGCTTGTAAAAGAGTGATTTTTGTCCTTTCCTCGAATGTACAATATGAATATAACGTGTGTCCTGGGATATGGTACAGATTTCATTAGAGAAACATGTCTGCAACACTAAATGGTGTTTTTCCATGGCAAATCTTGTGAAGGAAAACAACACATGTGTAAAGACATGTGCCATCCTATAATGTTCACTGTAGGGATTTACATAGTGTACAACGGTGTGTCTGAGATAAGACTTATAATACAGATGGACAAATTATTTTATAGCTTGCTTTCACTCTCAACAGTGAACTTTCATTTTCTGCAGATTAGAACATCATTCTATAGTCAACAATAGGAATCAAAAAGCCACTTGCTCTGTTTGCTAGTTTCTGGAAGGAGGCAATGGTTAACCCTGAAAAGTGTTCCCAATTGGAGGTGTAACATTTTTAGTAGACAACCAATATATATTTCATAGGAAAGTGTGATGTCTAGAGTGAGACCCAACTAGCTAAACGAAAGCATCAGTTCAAATACTCTATGACTTAACAACTTCATGACAAAATTCAAGTTATTAAAAAAGTACATTTAGAATGAGATGGCAATGTTGTCATTATAGTTTTCTTCTCATTAAGAACTAACTTGTTCTATTGAAACTACAGCTGCATTAGGATGCAGTCATTCTATATGATGCCATTATCATTTAATTCCACTGTGTTTTTCTTTTTTTTTTTTTAAATCACAGCACTATCCAGATACAACAGAATTTTAGTGGCAGGAGAAAAAGAAGGAAGATAGTTGATTAACCGTAAAGTAGAGGGCCCAAAATTAAGGCATGGGGCACTCTACTGCTAGACAACATAAAATCCAGGGTTGTATTTTTTTTATTAAGTACACTGCATTGTTCATGTAAGAGAATTACAAAACCAACTAATAACCTGAGTGGACAGGTAATAACTATGTAACTAGATAGTAATAAAGAATGATTTACAAGATCAAACACTTTGGGGAGGTCCACAAAAATACAGCTACATAATCAGCAGAATCAGGGGCTTGATATATGTAATGAAAAAGCCTCAGTAAGCAGTTGATGTGTTATGATGCTATTTAAAACCATTTTTTAAATATTTTTTTATTGGGGTTAAACTAGTACAAAGAAAAGATCAATATATAAACATATAGCAATATCAGAGACTTAAATTACATCAAAAGAAAATTATAAATATTGTGATGCAGCAGTGAGCCAAAATAAGACACTATCACTATTTTAAAGAGTTTAAAATTTTGGTTAGGAGATGGGGAATTTATTATATTAAAGGATTGGTTGTAGTGTATATACCTAATCAAGTAAAAATACTTTGATCTAGAATTTCATTGAATGAGGCCCATATTTTTCTCCACTTAGTTTGGGGTTCATATAGACAGTATATCATGTGTCTTCAGTAATTTTACAAGAGCAGTCATGAGGTGTACCCAGTGTCTATGGTCCAGTGGTTTTTCATTTTTCCAATTTAATGGGACTATTTATTGGCATTTACCAGGCCGAATGGAGAGGTTTTTGCTGAGGGAGGGGAATCTCCTTATTTGTGTAAAACCCAAACAGTAAGGTTGCAGCATCATATATAAGGGCAATTCCAATTGTTCTGTGTATTATCATAAAAATCTCTTGCCAGTATTCTTTTAGTAATGACAATGAATATATGACCGAAAGTGCCACATACATTTTTAATATCTTGGGCATAGATCAGTGATATTGGGATTCATAGGGTTACATTTTGATTATGTAAAATATGTATTATGTAATATGTTTGATTGTATTTTTTTTCAGTTTTAATAAGAATATACCAGAAAAGGGTGAAGGAATGAACCTTCTCCATTGTTCCTCAGTTATTTTTGATTGGAGATATTTTTCTCATTTTATTCTTAGTGGAGTAAGTTTCCCATCAATTGCATTTGGACAATTAAATCTCTATGAAGTCTATAGTTCCTTATAATATTGAGAACAATTATAAGTTATCTCCATGGGGTGTTCTTATCCTTAATGGCATTAATACATCCATTTGCCAAATCTGTTTTAGCTGTAAGCCCAAAAGTTTATTAGGTTTATCACCCAAATTTTAATACCTGACATGTGACTTCAAAATAGTATGTTGAGCTTTAATGGTACTAAGCTGATTACACTGAGTTTAAAGTTTTGCTATAGAATTTAAACTGGAGGTATCGGAGCTTGTAACATCCCAAGTTTCTAATCTTTTGATTTCTTTCACTATGTCTCTACATTATTTGCAAAAAACATTATTAATGCATCAGTTAGGGTTGTTTCCACAGCAACAAAAGTGAGGACATTCCACCTTTACCACCCCATCACCCTACCACCACACCCCCATCCTCCACACACCAACAGACATTGAGATGTGCCATGGGGTCATCAGCCCTACCTCTCACCCCATTCCATGTGTAAGCAAGCTGACATGCTACAGTTTAGGAGAATGGAGTGAGAGATAGGACTGATGAACCCATGGCACATCCTGACATCTGTTGTTGTGTGGAGGATGGGTGTGTGTTGGTAGAGTGCTGGGGTGGTAACCCTAGCATGGAATTTATACACTTTTGTCACTATGGCAACCCTAACTGATGCATTAATGAAGCTTTTTGCAAAGAATTTCCTTTCTTTTTGAAAAAGTATAATATAAATAGTAAATGGTATGTGTTGCTGGTAGTGTGGGGCCCTTTGGCCCCCTCGCTTCCAGCAAGCTGCCCATTTGTGCATAATGATATGTGTCTGTGGGAGCATGGGTCCTCCAGGCTCTGTGCTCCCACTTGCACATAACTAGAGAGTCATACAGCAGTTCTATAGGGCAAGGAACCCCTTCAACACTAATTTGCCCATATCTCAGGAACCGTAGCAACTAGAAACAAAATTCAAGTATGGTTGTAATTATGACAGTAAGACCTCCACATGACATAATCAACCAAATTCATATCTTGTATCATTTATGAGATATGGACACCGAAAAGCTTCATGAATGCTCACTCTGTGGGTGTAATAGTCACCCAAGGACATGAAAATGAGCAACTGGAACACTAATTCCAATTATCTCATTAATCATACAATGTAGGGAAAAACATTTTCAAAATTCATGGTAGTAATGGTTTTCCAACCTACTTCTGTACTTAGTCCTTTTTGTGATGAAAAATGCATATCTCAAACCGTTTTCGAGATACAGGCACCAAAAGTCACAGGCACCACAATGTTATCCTATGGGAACATTTCTCAACTTTGTAATGCTGTAACTATGGGCCTGTTCAATGTTTTCATACAAAACCACCACAAGGCACATCTGTGGGACTAGGGCTTGCCAAGCTGAAAATTTTAGGCCAATAGCACAATCCACCTTGCTACAATGAAGCGACAAAGAAAGCAACACATTTAAAAATGTGTTCACGCAGTGCTGCTGTAATTATTTGAAATGTTATCATGACACTCCTATCTCTATAATGAGAATGTGACCACGAACACAAAAAATAGTGCTGCGGTTATGTTTCTTATGATCGCAATTATTTTTCCAGTAACATAAAATATTGCCATGAATAAAAAATGGCAAAATGGCAAAATGGTGAAAAACTTTTGAAAAACACATTTTCAGGCCAGCTGGTGAAAAACTAATGCCAGGGTCATGTTCCACAGAGCTCGATTAGGTAAACACAACTGTTGGTGTTTACCAAAGGGCACTATTTTTTGAATTACAATGTTTTTCTCTCTTGCTAACTGAAAACAAGATGATGGCAGCACGAAAACAATTTCAGGCAGCTCAACAACAAAAAATATGATCACAAAAAATGTTGAGCTGCACATATACATTTTCCCATAGGCTATAATGGGACATGAAAAAATAGAATAACTTTTGAACAGAACAATATTTTTTCACTAAATCTTCAAAAGGCACCAGTGCAACCCAGGAGACATGCAGACAAACAAATCTGAACCTACCAAAATACATTCTTCAGTCCATTATGGCTTACAGAGAATTTGCAAAAAAGGGTGATTTTTCACTTTTTTGAGTGCCCCACAGTTCCATAACCGTACATCTGACTAGAACAAAGATTTCCAGATCCAGAGACCTATGACAGGCAGGTCTGCATTCCAAATTGCAGGCAAATTGGACATACAGTTCCAAAGTTATTAAAGTGCAAACTTTGAGGTTTAACATAGACGTGGCCATGCAACCCTAACTATACTGGCACTACTGTGCCATTTTATATATATATATATATATATATATATATATATCTGTCAGATGTATCAATGATCACCATAGATCTTTCCTAAATGCTTGAGCTCTGTCCTTCTGTAGATTCATTTCTGAAGCCTCTAAAACTTTAGATGCCTCCACTGGGTTTGTAAAGTATCTGAGCTGACCATTGAGATAAAAGCACAGTTTGGCTGGGGGTAACAGTGCATATTTGATGTTCTTCCTCTTAAGCATGGTCAGAACCTGATCAAAGGATTCCATTTGCTGAATTGTAGCATGGTTAAGGTCTGGGTAAATATGAAATTTGACCACCTCATAATAAGCCCACCATCTACAGTATTCAGAATTTTCTTAATATAACATCTTTATCTTGAGATCTATGGAGTTTATTAAGATGAATCATAGCATAGCAGATCTGGCAGTTTGCGTTGGAAGGTGTTTGCTTGGGGTCGCCCACTGGGCTCGATCTAGTGAAATGACCTCTTCAGGATATCTCCAACACACTGCCATCATGATAATTTTTTTCATAAAATATGACTGGATCACTTGTCCCCTCAAGATCCCCTGGAACTTTTGCTAGATTTAAATATCCTTGTTTAGAGCTCTCTCTCCCTGGACCTGGACCTTGCCCATCAAGTTTTAAGTTGTTCATTGTGAGAGGCTACAGTATCTGTTAATAGTGTCACAATATTTTCCATAATCCCCATTCTTTTTTCCAACTCAGAGTTATGACATTTACAGTAAGTGTTTCCAAGTTTGTGTTCAAATTATTTACAGCATTGGTCAGAGAGGCAGTTGTATTATTTACCAGTGAGATCCCAGCCTGGGTATTGGTACAAAAACCTGACAGATCCTGGTGAAGTGCTACAGCCCAACCTGGGGGAGATCTGTTTGAGAGATTTAAGAGAGTGAGAATTGTTGGGGGGTCTTTATTAGGCTATTGCCTATTTTAGTCTCCTTATTAATGTCTGTTGTGGCTGAATTCAAGACATTATCATAGCCGGGGTCAGGGGTGCTCAAAATAGTATTCATAGATTCTTTATTGGTTCCTGTACTTAGTTCGGTATCAGTGTTTGCAGCAGCATTGTCACAACATCAGGGGGACAAATATTTTTTTGCCCCAGTAGCAACAAAAGATTCTGTTGCAGGGCTCTTAGAAGTGGCAGGAAAATCAGTAACAGTGTTGTCAGTATTAGAGATAACATCCTTACCATTTTCTCCTTGGTGCCAGCAGAGCCACAGTTAGCTGGGTTTGAAGTTTTCTGAAGTGGTGAAATTAGCACTGGTAGAGCAACCTTCCCAGTCAGAATAGTGCTTCAAGAATAGCACAAGCTAATAAAGCATGATCTATACTGCACTACCACAGACAGCGGCAGGGGAATTACAGTGCCATGTAGTAAGCACTCCCCTGGTCACTGTCCATGGTGCTACTAATGAAGATAAGGGTCAAGGAATGGAGGAGACTGGCCAAGCTGCTCCTGTGGTGTGGAGTAGCAATACAGGAGCAACTTGGCTGGAAAAGGGGTTGAGACCAGGTTTCTAATCCCAGTCTCCACAATTTTGCTTTTCCCCCATAATCCAACTCTGACTCAGAGTTGATTATTTTAATTTTGGTGGGTGGGGGGATAGCGATCATGAACTGCAATTGTGATTGCAATCGCTGGCACTGATTTTGTTGCCAACATGGTCTCCTGCCACTTTTCTTGTTAGTACTATATGGATGGTGCTGTTTTTGACAGCACTGTCCATGCAGGAGCTGATATGACCTTGTGCCATGGAGCAGGACGGGCTGGCAAAGTCAGATCCACTAACAGACCACTGTTAGATGGAACCATTAGATCAGCATACCTCTGACCAGGCAAGGCAATGGCTGATGGAGCAGTGTTCAGGCCAAGGACAGAATTGGACTTGGGTACCTAGTTGCAAAAATGTGGACAATCTCAAATGATTCTGGTCTAAATACAATGTTATGAAATATAGCCCCTCTTTAGATTCCATTCCAGTCCATTCCCCTGCCAAAGCCAGACTTCAGAACAGTGACAATTATTCAAGAATGAAGGGGTGAAAGTCTTCAATATTAAATGTTGGTTATCACAGAAATGCAATACAATGGTCTCTCCTGATACAAACATCGGTGAGGAACAAATATGAGAAACACATTTGGACCAGTGGCCAGAGGTTTAAAGTGAAATTAAGGCAAGGTCCCACAGGAATGCAACACCTCCCCACTGTCTTCTATCTTGGATGAGCTAGGTAACAAAGTTACTACCAAGGCCAACTGAAGACCTGTGTTATATGTAGAACAGAAAATCATCTGAGCAATGCATGTGACAAGATACATTGCAATTTCTACATTGATTATGGACACATGTGAAACTATTGTCTGATTGACCTTAGATGCAACCTGTGTGATGAGAGTGGCCACTTATATCACAGCTGCAGAAGGGCAACAAAAAACTGGGAAGACAGACCTAGCCAAGAAGAACTGCTGACATCTGTATTGAAATCAACAATCCAAAAAAGACAACAGGAAGCAGCAAAGAAATTAGCACAGCATCCAAGTTTGGCATCCCCAGTAGAAGTAAGGCAACATACAGAGAGTCAAGTTGATCTACAGGTGTGGCTGAATTGCCTCAGCCACCCACCAATACAAAAAAAATCTACGAAGCAACAGCAGAGATAGTGGTGACAACACAAGCCAGTCAAAGGACAGAAGGAGTGGAAAATCCTGCAAGGGAGAGGCAAACAGTTGCACAGAGTGAAACCACAAGTCCTACTGAGGCCCTGGGACAGAATCTAGATCATGCTGGGAAAGACATTATGTCTCTTCCAGAGATGACAATAGTCTCCAGGAAAAGAACATTAAGGAGACAACAACCAAAATCAAAAATGCAATGTAAAGATGTCAGATCAGCAAGAATAATATTAGAAAATAAGTATGAGGTTCTTATGTCAGATATAGGGAATTCAGGTAGGTGTATAGAATGAGAAGCTTCATCTACCAGAGCCTTCTAATGCCTGACTTCTTCTGAGATGGAGAATGACACTCAGACTTTTGGAGCCTCAAAGAGAAGGAACACATGACAGGGAATAAGAACCAGAAGTGGAAAATATGTGGCAAAATTGGCTTAGCTGTAATCTTGAACCCAGTAGCCCATACATTATATTCACCAAATGTTTAATCCTTCACAAGTAAATATTGCTACACTATTGTGTACAGCATAAAGATTCAGAAACAGAGGCTGTTGACACTTTTTGTCTTAATATATTTGTCATTTTACATATATTTGATTCAAGAAACAAGATTAAATATGGTCTCTGATATAGCTCAGGCAAAAAAAAAATTAATCTGGAGCTGGGGACCATCATTTTAGACTTTTGGTAAAGACAGGTGTGATGGTGTGTGGATACTGCTGACAGGTTCAAACTACTCTGTCTCTAAAATTGTTAGACATCATGCCAGGGTGAACGATGTTACTGGGTCTGACCAATAATTCTGGCAGATTCAGAATTATAAATTTACATGCACTGCAAACCAAAATGGGTACAATTGATTTATTCAAGCTTATACAACCATACTTATACACCTCAAGGAAGTTGGTATGTTGGGGAGACATTAACTGCAGTTTAGTAGTCAGCAGCAGAATGGCTTGTACATCAAAACTCTTTTGTGATACTAATTTCCTAAATAAAATAAGAAATGCTAGGTTAAAAGATGCATAAAGGGAATTACATAGCACAGAAGGCTTTACTTACTACACAAATAATTTAGCAACCAGAGTAGACTTCCTTTTTTTTGTCTAGTCAGTTAACAGTGCGAAAGGTTGATCTTAACCCCCAGAGAGCTCAGTCCATTTAATATTAGGAGGACACTTGGAAAGACTGATATCTTAGATGATATACCATTGACACAGCAAAATTTTGACATTGAAATCCATTACAGTGACAACTTCGAATGAATTCGAGATTGTCGCTGTAATGGACCCGACGTACACCAGCATTACTTTTGCCAATGTTTCGCCCCACTTCCAAGTCAACTGTGACACAGAGTTTGTTATTTAAAATTCAGAGGGTATAGGGGTGGATCCCCTCACATGGGGGTGCTGGGGCACAGTCCCCTGCAAAAAAAAAAAAAAAAACACTCAATGTCTGAGAGGTGAAATTTCATCTGTTGACATTGTGGATTTTGCTGTGCCACATTTCAACAACTTTGTTGTTGATGCGGCTTGGTGGAACCATCCTAGACATGGGCTATGGTTTATGGAGTCTAAACCCTTCTAGAGCACGCTGACATTAATTATAAAGTAAATGATTTTCTCTTAGCCAGGAAAACAGTGGTTGGTATATATGATGATTTGGGATTGTGGTATGAAGAAACCAAAGATGAGTTAAGTCAATTACTACAGAGAGATGTTGAAAAGTTAAAACAAAATGAATATAAGGAATATTTGGTTTTAAGATCACATTTTGAAATTGATCACCTTGGTTAATAAGGGGATGGGAATGTATCAAGAACAAATACAGAATATAAAACATGATATGAGATCACTACAATATAACTGAGTTACCTCCCTGTTGATGGAACTCTGGAGCAGGATGCTGGGTGAAATGGGGAAAGGTAATGTCTTTGAGAGTTGTAAGGACAGGATGAAAAAGAGATGTATAGGTGAACTAAGAGATGAGGCAGGCACATAGGGGAAACTACAGCAGAGATACAGGAAATAATATAAAAATGTACAAGACACATTTGGTATTACAGATGTTAATAGTCAACCAGCTAGGGAGTTTTTACAGCAGTTATATGTTCAATCTGCATCTAAAGAGGTCATGCAAAATATGTTGAAGCCAGTTACAGTTGAAGAAGTCCAGTTTGTGATAAAAGTCCTGAGTAACAATACTGTTCCTTGGCTGCATGGAATTAAACATATGAGTTTTTCTAAAAACATGTCAATCAAGTAACAGGCATATTACAGGCCTTGGATTTTGTTTGAAAGTTCTTAGCTTGAAGCATTTTTGTGAGATTGACACAAATTTGTCTGTATGAAAAAGGAGGTCCACAAGACTGAAAAACTGGAGACCATTAAGCCTGATGAATTCAGATATAACATTTCTTATGAAGATATTGTGTAAATGGTTAGCATCAGTAGCCCAGCATCTTGTTATACTTTTTCAGACCTGCTCAATCATGGAAAGTAGTATTGTATACATGAGAATTTAAAACTACTTAGAGAGATTGTAGAAACTAGGACAGCAGGGAAAGAGTCAGGTTATATATTGCCTCCACACCAAGATAAAGCATTTAATAGGGTGTCTAATACATATCTCTTTAAAGTCTTAAACCACTATGAAATACCTGTGGAATTTTGTCATTTGATTAAAGTTATATAAAACAGCTATAATTGTACTGAACAGTAATGGTCGTCTGACAGAAGAAATAACAATTAAGAAAGGGGTGAGACAGGGTTGTTCCCTCTGCCTTCTCTTATATGTATTTAGCATTGATCCTGTACTTAGAGCACTACATGAGCACACTGAGATAAACAGTCTATGTAATATGGAAGGTACAGCATATATTGTTGTATCTGCTTATGCAGATGACATTTGCCTGTATGTGAAAGATGCCCTATCTTTAACGAAGGCACTGCAAATGTTAAATAACTTTCTGCAGCATCTGGTGCCAAAATAAATATGGAGAAAAGCAAGGGCTACATTGTAAAAACAAGTTGCATATGCAAATGATACTGAGGGGATGGGGATAAACTCCTCAATAAAAGTTTTAGACATACAACTTGGGAAAGGAAATTCGGCCACCATAAATTGTAATGAGAAACTGAAAATTTATGAAAGAAGTGAATGTATGGAAGCACTGGCAGCAATCAAACAAACTCTGGGCAGAGTGATAGCGCTGCAGCTGAGGTGTCTGGGGCAAAATTAGTTAAGCATTCATGTGGATGGTAAGTAACTGTTGGAATGAGTGTGCATGTGTGTGTGTGAGCCTCAGAACTTCTAGAGAAAGATGTGTAATGAGACAGAGTAGGGGAGACCCACACTTGCCACAATGGAAAAGTGAAAGCCCTATGCCCCAATGGCTTTTACTCTCTGGTTTCAGTACAAACTTTGAGTGCAGAGTCTTTCTGTCTTGGTTGCTATCACCAGTAATACCAGTGCACACGATAGGATTCATGTGGAATTCGCTGGTTGGGACAATGACCTTGCATGTAGTGATCAGTGGAATTTTACACATTTCTAGGCAGGACAATAGCAAACATGCAGTTCTACTGTACATGGGATTAATGAAAAAAGAGAGAGAAAAAAGGCTGCATTACTGTAGATGGTAAAGCACAGGAGTCTCCGAATCTGAATTCTGATGAATTTTGAAAGCCTTTTTACAACTGTTCATTCCTCCAGATCACAGCAGCACAATATCACTTAGTGAGTGGCACAGCAGACGAGCATAGAGAGTATGCTGATCACTATCAGATTGAGTATTTGTATGGTGTTGGGATGGGGTGAGCAATGCAGGAGTAAATGGATCATTTGTGCCCAGGTGCACTAAAATGTCAAGGGATCCCCCACATTTCTTTGCTGCTGCATAAACCAGATGCTTGGCCTTATGCACAGTCAAGCCTGGAAAACTCCTGACTTTAACAGCACAGAGTTTCCTCTCACCCTGCCCTCCTCACTGAATACCCCTATTCACAGACTCCCCCAAAAGAAGCACCCTAACCACCTCCTTATCCTTTGGCCCATCCCCTTTATAGGCAACCCTCCCCATCCCTGTCTCATCTGTTACACCCGCACCATCCTCCACCTGGGTGATCACTAGATCCCCCCCATCTGAGTGTCATGTGCAGCCCTATCCCTCCTACCCCATCCCTTTTCCCAATGGACCCGTCTGCTGCCCTAACCGTGTTCATTTTCCCAGCTGACCCATCTGCTCCAGGCACCCCCTCCCTCCAGTATCACTCTGGACCATCCCTCTAACTCCTCCCAATACTAATGCCCCCCCATGGACCCAATTTCCACCCTCTGTCCCACCACATCCATTTCCATGCCTTTCTCCATAATAAGCAACTGCTGGCCCCCTGTTCCACCCCTTCCCTCCTATCTGAGTCTTCCTCCTCAATGAACCGATCCCCCAAATATCAGCCCCCCCGCCTGCACTAGCCATGAAACCACCTGCATCCTGGGTACCCCTGCTTCTCCCTTCTCTTCCTGCCGCATTTGCCTGCTGCCCTCTGTTGACAGCTCCACCTGCCCCCACTGTGATGTCATGCAAGGTCCCGCCTCCACCCTCCCTGTTTTTCTGACTATCCCTTGTGCCCATCCCTCCCTTCACCCCCTTATCCACCTCCAATCCAGTTACATCATCCTCCCCATCTTTCCTTAATAGCAGGGGCACACATCTGTTTTTAAGCACTATGCCTACTACCTTGTTTCCCCCTGTTGGTACACTCCCCCAACTTGCTCCTGTCCATGCCTCCCCTGGTCCTCTGCGCCCAACCATCTGCCAGTATTTTTGGCCCTTGCCACGTTTTGACCCCCCATCAGAGCCCTATTGCGCTCCCCTTGCTCCTTCCCCTATGCCTTCTTTTCTGCTCATGTCTATAAGAAATGGAAAAATTGTTTTTTTTTTTTCCATGGAATATTATTCTGTGGATCACAGTAGGTGGAATTCTGCTGAAGAACTGGCAAAATTCCAGCGGCCATTCCACGCTAATTCTGCTGGCAGAATTCCTCATTCCACACAGCAGCACTAATGTCTCATAATGTTCACAGTAATATTTTTAACCTCCAGTTCACAATCCATATGATTTGCCTCAGCACATAAAGAACAGTCTGAACAGAGCCAGCTGATAAGGCAGGAATAACAAGCAGAACAGTGCGTGTGCATGTGTGTATGTGTGTGTGTGTGTTTGTATGTGATTGCATTCCTGCACCTCACTGTTGACCACCTGTTTTTTATCTGCTTTGCACCTCACAGTTAGCGTCTGTTACCAGGAGCTCTCATAAAAAAAAAAAGGAAGAAGGAAAAAAATTCCTCCTCAGTACTGTATGGCTTTATTGGGGTTAAAGGGGATGGGATGAAGAAGGGGTTATATATTACATTAGCAATAATTAAGCTGCTTATCAAATAAAGCAACCATGTGGAAGACAGAGGTATCTGATACTTAGGACCAGGTGGTCCAGATGACCTGATTTCTCGATGATACTCTAAACAGGACATTGCATGCTAGGATGTCTCTGTCTTTCTCTCTGACCCTTGAATCAACCAGTCTCGCACACTGAAGTTTACAAATTATGATGAAAGATGGCAGTGTATGGGCAATGTAAGGAAGGGTGTTGACCTCGGTTAACATTAGATTTATTTCTTTTTTTTTTGCTTTTTTTTTTTTTTGTGCAGACATTTCAGAGTAGTAGGAAAGTTTAGTATTTTTTCAGTCACAGACTGCTACAGCATGAGCGACTTAGGTTAGGTAGTCTCTGACTCTCTATGAGCACATAGCACTTGTCATGGAAGCTCACAAAATGAATATGGTAGAAGCTCATGGTTGGATTGTTAGTAAAGCCATTTATATGCATGGTCAGCATCAGTTACGAAGCCACTAATTGCTTTGCCATTCATTCTATCCCTGCATATACTGTCAACAGACTGAGTGATGATCTCAATAGAAAAGCATTCAACTATACCCTGATCTCTTCCTCTTGCTGTTCTGACCCATCTCCCTACCGGAGGATCTACCACAGAGCCAGTGGACCCCGGTTATGAAATGTGGCAAAAATACACTCTGGAATACATCCCACAACTGAATTGCGAGTCAGGACTCATTTATTTTACTGCAAACTGCCATTGAGACTACTCCATTCACATTACCAGCTGGCAAATGGCAACAACAAACAGAGCAGAGATAACACATGTGCCTACATAACTCAGCACTCAAGATACATAGACATGGTGACAGGCTGACAGCCATAACAGAATATTACAAATTGTACTTCACCACAAAACTGTAAAGGCTATATACAGTATGTTGTACACACCCGGACTGTAAAGGTTACAGTTGCCAGCATTCTGTGACAGCTCTTCATCAGAAAATCTAGAGCTCAGTAATGCAGCACAAGCACGCTGACAGAACCATCTGACAGGTGCTGGCTCGCACAACATTATAAATAACAAATTACATCATTTGCTGATTACTGGGACCTCCAAGCGCAAAGGAGAATTAGGCACAGAAAGTGAGAAATATCAAAACATGACAGGGATAAGAACCTGTATGAAGGACATTTTTTGTTCCCTGCGGTACTCAGCATGCCTCTCAGCTGTTGCTGATTATGAAGGATGTCCCTCATTTTACCCCTCAAAATTGCTCTGTCCCTCATCCATCCCTCTTGGAAAAGGTGCTGCCCAGATAAGCAATCTACTTTCAAGTTATACCTTAAAGCAGAAATTCATAATATCCTAAGATGGTGAATCAAAAGTAAACTTTGTACAAGTAAATATGATGGTTTACTCTGTGTACTGAGCTTGTATATCCATGTTTGAGAATGTGTCCCTCATTATTAGGGTCAGTGTAACATTTTGAGTATCTGCGTCCTTTATTTCAGTGACAGAAGGTTAAGAGGTATGGTACTTTGCTCCTTGAAAAAAAGATAAATACTGCAGAATACAATAACTTCAGACAAATGAAGAAACATTTACCATTGATCTTTAACTTTTGACCCCCACCAAACAAAATCCTATGAACATTAGGTTAAACTTTTCACAAGAAAAGAAATATTTTGGCCCGTTGGCACAGTGATTGGATTTCTGCTTGCAATGCTGGCGACCTGGGTTCAGGAGCAGACTCGGGTTGCTGGAGGGCCAGTTAGGAGGAAAAGGCTTGAGTGTCCCATGACAGCTTGCCTTCTCTGGGGAGGAGGGCCAAGGCCTGCAGATTGCCTGACCCTGAGTGGAGGCTGGGTACAGCAAGTCCTGCTTGCAGCAGGGGCCAGCCAAGACACATGGTGGACTTCGGCACTTAGCACCTCAATGTCAGTGCACACACCACGTGAGGGAGAAAAAGGAGAAAAAGTCCTTCCCTCTCTGGGAAGATGGGGCATCGGGATCGTGCCCTCTATGTGCCACCACCCATCCAGACTGCCTTGCCTTGATTTGTACGGGGTGTACGGGCCCCACTAACCATGGCTCCATGGGGTGCAAGGTAAGTCCTGGGTAGGGTGGTTGGCAGAGGAATGACTCCCCAGATGCCCCTGAAGGGTCAGAGATGGAGAAGAGGTAGAAGGGGGAAAAAACGTTCAAACTACCTTTGACTAACAGCTGTTAGAAATGTTAGGGATCAGCTGTTTGTAAGCTGCTGGTATTTGGCAGTGCTATCTGGAAACATGAAAGAAACAGAAAAATATTTTGCTGTAGAGCACTTATTAAGCTGAATTCTGGATACTAGAAGACAGCTATTGAGTACACACTTGTTGCATATTGTTAAGATCTCATGAACTGACATGTAAGACACCACTCTTTCAATGACAAACTGCTAGAGACAGAGTTGACTTGGAGGGGGGGGGTCACCAAGCTGCCGTTTAGTGTGAGAGAGGCTAAATGACAGATACGTAGTTTAAACAAAAAATAAACAAGAGACATATCTGTATTTAAATACTAGTTTTATTGCACTGCAATTTCTTAAAGCTGTGGATGGAAAAATTGCATCTCAATAGTTGCCATTGATCTTCAAACCTATCTGGAACAGCCGTTACAGTACTGGACAATGGCATGCTAAGTGGCAAGCAAAGGTGTGAACTATGGTGCCTGCCATTTACTGGCTATGGGGGGGAGCTTCCATTATGCTCAGGGAAATAACTAGGTGCTAATTGTTGTCAAGCCTCCCTCCCAAGGCTCCTAATCTTTACCTATCCCGTTATGCAGGTATTATGACTCTGGGTACATCATGACCCTACGAAATTGTTTCCTGTCTTAACTTTGTTCCTGGGGACTCCCCCATGCTCCCAGTTGATGTATCCTGCTGTGTTAAAGGAAGCCAAGGTTGTCTAATCTGCATTTGTATACTACTACTGTACATGTATCTGTATTATGTCTTGCTTTGTTCTTTTATTTTACCTGACGAGGAGCCTTTGCAAAAGAGTCTATGACTCAAAGGATTGTAATTCTGATTATTTCAAATAAATAAATAAAATAAATAAACTCATTCTCTCTACAGGATGAGTTTCAAATCCTGCAAATTAGCATATTTCAGTGGCAATCACTCTCAGAACTGTGAGAGAATGTTTTCTCAGCAGCAAGCGGTAACTTCAGCATTACAGATTAAAAAGCAGTTTTGTTCTGAACAGGGTACAACTGCAACCTCCACCACCCACCCTCCCCATCCGACACCTCAAATTGTCAAAAACAGCAGTAGGAATAGATGAAGTCTGAAAGATGGCTACTGTTTTCATGAAATTGCCCCGACCTCAGACATAAATGAACTGGGGTGGGTGTAGACAGCTATTTTTTTCTGTTTGTTTTATTTATTGTTTTCTTTACTAAGAAAACGTGTGTAAAGATTTTTTTCATGCATTACTCAGTTTGCATTTCTGAGTACTACACCCTTTAAATTTCCCCAGTTTAGCAGCAAATGGTACTGCAGTAACTAAACATGCTCCTTCACATCACACACACACACACACACACACACACACACACACACACACACACACACAAGCAATTGATTACTTTATTTTAATTACGATGTTGATATTGTACTCCAGCTGCAACACTGGTATCTCTGTGATGACCACTGTGTGCTGTTCAAGCCAATCCTGGCTATACAGTTTGAGAGCCCAAGTAGCCTGAACACATTACTTGCCATTACCTGTCCTCACATTACTGGCTAGTATTAGTACAGTGCCTACAACACTTTTCTGCTTGCTTGTCTTTATTTGCTACTGCTTGTCATTATTTCATTAATTGTGGTTTGCTGACCCTGGTCACTGCCCTGCCCCCCTCCCCGCCTGAACTGATCCTTTGTGGAGGGCACTACACTTCCTCTCAGAATGGTGGATATTTTACCTGGGAGAATTTGAAACCTCAGAGCATAGACTGGTAAATGTTATGTTTGGGAATGACCCAGGTCTCAATATCGGTGAACAGGAATTTGGAAATGTAATTTTGCACTTTTAGAACAGGACATAATCAGCTGGCAGGCTTAAAATGACAGTGACACATTTTAGCTTTTCAAGAGAGCACCACATTTTTTCTTTGAAGGTAAAATAAATAAAACACCTTTTGGGACATAGAACTGAAGCCATGAGGAAATGGGTTGCACAGTTTCCTACCCATGCTTTCAAAAAGGGGAACTTCCATTCAAACTGTGATGGGATGTAGTACTGATAGGGCATGCTTCTTCTATTATTCACTTGTTTTAAGTAAAGCTCCAGTCATGATACATTCTTTGACAACTTACATGCCTATATATGCCATTTCATATATCATGGTTTCAGAAATGGGAACAACATTAATACAATATGATCTTATTTAATCTAGCTATAAGAGACATGGGAGTTGCTGTTTTTTGGAAAAGGACATATTACAATATAAAGCTGTAAAGGAACTAGATCAAAGACAATTTGATCCCACTTTTGTGAAATGAGCCACAAAACCATTTCAAATTTAACATTAACATGTAACAGTATGACCTTTTACAAAAAACTGTGGCCTCCCATGTCTCTTATAGCTAGAGTAAATAAGATAACATTTTATTAACATTGTTACCATTATCGTTAGATTAAGTAAGATCATATTTTTGTAACATTGCTATCATTTCTGAAACCATGAAATAAGACGTGGAATCTGTAGGCACCTATATTGTTAAAGAATGTATCATGAATTACTAAAAACAAATGAATAACAGTTACTTTTGGAGATGGCAAGAGATAGCGCCACATGTTTCTCCAGGCAGCATAATTAAAAAAAAGAGAGAAAACATTCAAATTGATTCATCATAAGCAGAAATGAGATACAATAATGGAAATTATATAATATATCAATGTTTACTCCCGAATTTTAAAATATAGTATTCAGTTCACTAGCTCTGACACTGGGATAAAACAGACTGCCTAAATATGCAAGAAATAATTAGCGACAGGCATGGCAGTAACTACTGACAAAGTCTTGCAGAAAGTAAAACTCATAGCCGCATTCATTTACTTTGGCATAACTATGGGTAAACTGACGGCTGATCAGAGTCTGTGGCCAAATCAATATACCAAATAATCTCAAGCCAGCAACAGCAATAGAGGTTGCCATATGAGGGATTGTCTCCAGACTACTTCTTCTCCATGTTATGCATGCAGGCTAAAGCCACAACAGTGACCTGAGTGTGCCAATCATATGGATCACGTTTTTTTACTAGTATTTACACATAAGTGCTAAGGCTCCATGATTGCCATTCATTGATGAAAACACCAATGATGTGTTCACAGGACTATGCTCACTGAGGATATTTCATAAACGTATAGTAAACAACAAAGAGCGTGCTAGGTATAACCATTTGTGAATACCATATCAGCTGACTGAATTTCTTTGTAATTTAATGTCCTGTGTGATTACACATCACTATACTTTACCCAAAGGCCATCATCTTTTATCAGGGGCTATTTGTCCATGATCTTTAAAAAGATCATGTGCAAATATGTAATCCTTAAAAATATGATTTCAAGCTTTCCTTTGTGTATTTTAATTTTGTATGCCACTTTGTCAAGTCCCTATTTCTAATGGTGGCTTAATTCTCTGTATTTTTTCAGTTTTGTCCCTGTTCTAGATGCTCTCACATTCATTCTGCCAAACAGTACGTCCATGAGTTAGTATACTGAGCAGGTCATTGAAGTTGCTCATTTGCATATCTCTTCACTAGATACCAGGTAAGCATTTTATCATGCATATGTCATTGTCGTGGATACATCACAGCAGCTTGGATGGCCAAAACACAGCCCGTAGTCTACAAAGTCCTGCTGCATGTGAGTAAATGTCAGGAACACAGCAGCAGCATCTCATTTAATTCACTCTGGGAATTCAAATCTAGTCTGGTTTTGAGATTGAAATGATGGATGATAGCCAGAATTATCACAAGAAAAGAACAAACATATCATGACATAGCTTGAGAAATGTTTAGAAATTAGTTAAAAAAAAAAAGAGAAACTGTGTCAGTTAAAAAAAATGCAAAATGTGAAACAGATTTGAATCTGGTTATGATTCATAAATATTAGCTCACTGTTAGTGTAAAAACCTTGCAATCAGGACAAATAAGTAGATAAAATATACAGTCATAATAATAGCTGCATTCATTCAGTTGGATATAACTATTAGCAAAATGATGACAGATCAGAGCCTGTGGCCAGATCAATGATTATCAGCTAATCTGAAGCAAGCATCAGCAATAGAGGATGCCATCTGAGGTCTCATCTCCAAGATACTTCCCCTCCCTCTTATGTATGCAGGTTCAAGCCCCAAAACTAACCTGAGTGCGCAAACTGCATGGATCACGTCTTTTACCATTTACACGTAAGTGCAAAATCTCCACCATTGACATTCATTGATGAAACTGCAAACGCCGTGTTCACAGGACTGCAGTCACTGAGAACATTTCATTAAACTGCAGTAAACAAGGAAGAGCATGCCACGTATAGCTCTTCTTCAACAGCATATCAGCTTATTGCGTTTCTTTGTAAATTAATGTACTGTGTGATTACACATAACTACACCTTAACAAAAAGTCATCATTTTTTAATGAGGGGCTACTTGGCCATGATCTCACTGGGTATTTACCAGCATCAATTAATCTTTCAGAATATCAGTAAGGTCCCTTTTTCTTGTGCTGCAAATTGTTCTGTTGGGGGCATGCACTGTATGTCCTTTCCTCACAAAAATCCCATTCGATAAAAGCAAGTCAAAAAATAGCACATTACTCAACACTTGCAAGGGTTTCACAGTCAAAGCCCATAGACTTCATTCAGGGTCCCCTTCTCATTTGAGTGCTCTTTAGTTTGATCTGTTGCATCAGGGTCCCAGGCTACTCTATCGGTCTCTGTATTTCTGGTTAGAAGCAGGCTCCCTGGGTACTATGCAGTTATTTTGAGGTTGGGGCTCTTACGCATTTTTGATTCATCCCTGCAACACAGGGTGAGTTTAGGCATTGCACTACAGACCCAAATTTGGACATGAGAATCAGCATCTATCTGGCACAGAGCCAAGGCATGCAGTGCGTGGGAGGGGGCGTTTGTTTGTATCATTTGCAGGTGGTTCTCCTAAGTGCCTCCCTCATGTCACCAGCAGGTAGCCCATGACATGGGCATCAGTGATTGAGCACTTGCAATAATGGTGATTCAGTCCCAGTGCATGGCAATGGGGCTACTGCTGAGGAAAGGAAACCAGATGGAGGAGGTGGGTGCTTATAGTGACAGGATGTCACTATATTTATACACATGGGGGGAGCAAGCATGACAGAAGGGATGGAGGGAGGGTTGGCCTGGCGTGGTTGGCATGGGACTGCTGAGCTGGCCCCATAGCATGGTGCGTGGGTGGCAGCCTAAAGCTGCGAGGGTTCTGGATTCGGATCCAGGTGTGCCAACATTTTAGTGCACCTGGCCCAAAATTAATTTTTTATCCAGATTTTGCCCCCCCCCCCGATGTGCAACCCTCTGGAGTTAATAATCCTTTAATAGGGGAGTATGGGGATGAAACACAGCCCCCACATAAATATTTAAAATCTAAGTTCCCGGCACTGTTTACTTGTGCACCCGGTGTGTATGTTGCCGAAATAGATTTTCGGTGACGTACACTGTCCCTGCCGCTGATTGCAATCCTACTTTCGCCCACATCATATAAATCCCACCAGCATGCCCTCTGGATGTTTTAAAACACTTTGCTGATTTGTTTATTAAAATTATTCTTTAGGGCATTTAAACCCCAAATAGGAAGCAAACAAAGAGACTTGTTTAATGTTGTTTAACTTGTTTAATGTTATCACGCAACAGAGCAGCCGCTTAGCCTACTACAACAAGCTGAACTTTTACATTACTATCCCATTCATTGCTCTTAGCTGGGTATTTGTCCTCACTTTAAATAAAATAACCCAGTTACCCAAAATAGCAGGATAGACACAGGGAGACACTTTTATTCCTGATCCTGGCACTTTGTCTGTTCTACACAGCATGCTGAGAGGGAGAGAGAGAGAGTGAGAGAGAGACCACTCTTATCTGTAACAGTGTTTTTCCTGTGGCTGTCTCACTCATCTCTCCCCTGCCCTGAAGCCATGTCATGTGGGGTCCCGACATCTTATTTTATTTTGTTTGCCAGTTTGACATATTTGGGGCTTTCATGACCAATATTGGAGCTAGTAATTATGTGCTTTCTTTACTGTCAGCTCCCATGTGGGTCATGAAAGCCCAAAAATAAGTCAAGCTGGCAAACAAAGTAAAATAAGATGTCAGGACCCCACATGGCATGGCTGCAGGGCAGGAAGGAGATGAGTGACACATAATTCAAGCATGTTTCCACCACCACAGGGCCTTCTGGAGCAGTCCAGATGCTAAGCTAGTTACAGTAATTTTCTAACTTTGCCATCAGCTGCTTCAAGGTGGATAAGTTCTGATTTAGATTTTCTTTACATATGTTTTCTCATTTCTCTACAGCTGGGGAGGTGTTACCAATGGTTCCTCCCCAAATCCAGTCTGGCCACATAGGTGCCAAAGTTCCTGGGTTGCAAATGTCAGGTTTGGATGGGTCATAAGCACAGTACAGTAGAGAACAGTGCATGGACATAGTGGCATATGAATGAGGTATTATGCTACAGATGCACCCTGCTGGGTGCCAATTCTCTATCTGTCCATCAAAGCCTTCCCCCACAACTCTTCCTCCACCCCCCTGATATGCCACTGGCAGCCCCATTCCCACCCTGTCCTAGTGGTGCAAGCCACTTAAACCATCTCCTGGCTGCTCTAAGTGGTGGTATGTCCTCCAGCCTTGGCAGAGCTTTCAAAATCCTGAAAAAGAGGATGTGAATGCCCTGCCTGATTCATGCCCCCTTTCAACCTGGTGCAGCCTGATGTAGTTTGCAAAGGTGTCATAAAACCCTTTTGGCACAGCAGCTCCCCATTTTAATACAGACCACATTTCAGAATTAGAGATGCTGCAACTTATGATGCAAAGTGCCACTTGCATCATTCTTGTTTGACACGGGCATCCTGCATCACTCTTAGGGCTTTGAGAATCATGCCCATAGGCTTTTTCTATGTTTTTATCCCTTCCTGACCTGGAGCTGTGGCACACATGTTGTGCATGTTCACAGGGAGCACATATGCACTCTCAGAACCACAATTCTTTCCACCCTCCCAACATAACATCATTAACCAGACCTTTGTGCGGACACCCAGCCTCCACCATGTGTCAGCTGAGAGCAAGCAAACTTGCCTTTCCAATCCAAGTGATGAGAGCAGCCCAGCAGCTGCTACTGTCATCTCCTAGCCTTCCCCCCCACCAACTCCCGGTGGCCCGAGCTCACTCCCAAACTCAGGCTGCTGATGTGGCGTGAAGTGTGGCATCCAATGTCTCAACCCTCAGTGCTACCAGGCTGGTCTGCGCAAAGAGATTTTTACAGATTTGAAAAACAAAACTATCAGGGTTTGTTGCTGCTGCCAGCTTCGACAAATCCTGAACGTTTTCAGAGACTCAGGCCATTTTTGAATTGCATAAGTGGTAAAACAGTAAAATTATAATGTTCTACCATTTTCCCCTGAACTTTTGCTCTGTTTTAAGGATAACCGTGTAAAGTGTTATATTTTGAAAAATGGTGTTGTGTGGTAGTTTGGTGATGCAGGATTTCCTAGGAGGTAGACATCTAAATTTTTGGAGTTTCTAAAATAATAAGGTTTTAAAATGGGTTCTGGGCAGGCATGGTCAGTAAATACTGTATCTGGTTAAGAGATATTGTACAAAGATGTATATA
Source organism: Neoceratodus forsteri (assembly GCA_016271365.2). Taxonomy (NCBI): domain Eukaryota; kingdom Metazoa; phylum Chordata; order Ceratodontiformes; family Ceratodontidae; genus Neoceratodus; species Neoceratodus forsteri. The sequence continues at coordinate 17,022,800 of JADMNL010000039.1, read as the reverse complement.
TTTTTTTCTCTGTAATCAAATGGATCAATAATTTGGAACTTTGTGCTTGAATGGGTGGGTATTTTGGATGCATGACAGTTTTTGCTATAGTGTTCCAAGAAAAGTATAACATTGTAAATTATGGAAATTGGTATGGTGGAGTAGGATAGTATAGAAGGATATCGGGGGGAGGGTATAAGGCTTGATTTGTTTTTAAAATATTAAACTTTAACCTTCTTGTGGTATTTTTAAGATCCTGAACTAGGCAGTTGAATAGATCACATTTTATAACATTTAGGGGTTTTATAATACTGTAGAGGAAAAAGTATAAAAGTGTCAATTGTGATAATTGGTATGGTGAAGTAGGATAGTGTGGAAGGATTTCCTGGGGGGGGGGCAGAAGTATAAGGTTTGATTAGTTTTTAAAATATTTAACTTTAGCCTTTGCATCTTTCTTTAACTATCCCAAACTGTGTATTTGAATGGATGAGTATTTTGTAACAGATATTTTGCCTTAGTGTACAGGGAAAAGTATGACATTGTTAAAATTGGTTTGGTGCTGTAGAAAACTATGAATGGATTTTGTTGGGGGGGGGGAGGTTAAGAGTATAAGGTTAATTCATTTTTTAAATATTTAATTTTAAACTGTGTACCAGTCTATATCAGTATTTGATAACCTGTTGTATGTGACTGCTTGTCAGTTACCAATATAGATTGGTATGTTTCTCCTAAAGTTAAAAAAAAAAATACATTTCCTCTCAGGAGCGCTGCCCATCTTGTTGTTAAGTTTTTTTAGATGTTTCTTTGGCAGCACTGCCTACCCTGCACCAGATGGGATCCCTGTACTAAGTATATTTTCATTTTCTACCTTGGAGTGCTGTCTGTTCTGATCATGAAGAGACACCTGGATCATTAAGTTTTTTTTATTCCAGTTTGGAGCACTACCTATCTTGCCTCCAAGGGGAATAACTGAATCATGGTCTCAGTGAGCCTACCCAGTCAACAAAATTCAATAAATTAAGTTTTTTAAAATTTCTCTTCGGGAATTCTGCCTACTGTGCTTCCAAAGGGACACCCTGAACAATTATTGTTTCCCTCTAGAGCACAGCCTTCCATGCTCCTGATGAGACTCCCTGGATCATAATTTAATTTTTCCTTCAGGAGAACTGCCTTCCTTGCTCCTGATTATGCCCAATAAGGGTTTTATGTGTTAAGGGTGAGTCCCTTACTGCATCGCTCATTAGAGTGAGAAAATAATCGCCCAAACAACAGAAGAGCAACTTCCCTTTAAAGAGATTGCTGCAAACAGCGATGGTCCTCTAAAAACATCCACTACATCTTCTTTTTATGTGGCGGTCTGTGCCCCCTTCACCCCCAAAAATAAGCATTCTCAACTCCAGGGGGAGTGGACTTAGAAAATGTAAAAACTCCTCCTGGAAGCAAAAAAATATTGCCTGCACCAAGATCCAAACCCGGCACCACGGGTTCTAGGTGCAGTGACTCAAGTCTCTACACCACACAGCCAGCTTGACAGAGCTTGGCCAAATTCTTTCCTTCATTCTTTCTCTCTCATGAGAGTAGCACATATCCCTCAGCACTACACTCACTATAGCGATTCAGAGCTTTTCCCCTACTCATACTACATACGTGCGGTATTATTGAGTCGCTCAAATTGTAGTGCTCAATAAGACATGCTCATATGTGGTGCTATCCCCAAGGCTGAAAGGCTTTTACGTAATGATTTTCCCCTAGTGGGCACTGTCTGTCCTGCTTCCAAGGGGACATCCCCATACCTAGTACAGAAAGTAGTCTACTTACGTCCTTCTGTCTCCTCTATTACTGTCAACACCTGTAAATTGTATTATAGCATAGCAAGTACGGCAAAGAGGAATGATGTGATGAAAATAAAGTCCAACAAACTACATACTGCACATGCACACAGACCTTATTTATTTTTCACAGGAATTTTTCTGTTTTGGCTCATAACGTCTATATTTTAAGACATTTTTTCCACCAACGTATGTCTTAAGGCCCACCCCATCATGAAATGTGCTTTATTGGGACCAAATCCCCTAAAGCAATTTGTTTAGGAAATGTATGATTGACCACTAATGGGGTACGGTTGTGACGTGGCTAGCTAAAACATGACCCAAGTTGGGGCCAGAAAAGTAGTAAAATACAAAAGTTATGAGCCAATATATTTTCTTGTGAAATAAAACTAAGTCCAGGTGTGAGCACAGTATGAGCTTTGTTGTACGTTTTCTTTTTTTTGCATTATTTCTCTTTGCAGTTATAACTATTTTGTGATACAGTTTGCAGCTGGTGGTCTATCATGGAGGAGAGAGAGAGAATTATAACTGACCGCTGTCTGTGATGGGTGGGAGGATGTCTCCTCAAACACAGGGAAAGCAGCACTCCTGAGGGGAAAATGTTTTCTTGTGAGTGTCTTTCAGTAGCAAAGTAGGCAGCAATCTTGATGGAATAATTTAAAAAAAACTTAATGATCCAGGAGTTCTTATCAGTAGCAGGGCAGGCAGCAATCCTAAGGGGAAATAAACAAGCAAACACAAAAATATGGGGGTACTCTGTCCCTTAGGGAGCTGGAAATCTAGCACTCCAAGAGAAACATGGAATAAAAAAATAGGGGTAGAGCAGGCAGCATTTCCAATGGGAAATAAAACAAATATATAGGGGTGGGGTGTGGGGGTGTGGGGGGATGCTGTCTCAAAAGCAGAGAATGCAGTACTCCCCAGGGGAAAGTTGCATTTAAAAAATAAGGTTGGTGGAAGGGGAATGCCACTGAACCAGCCTCCATCTGCAAGAATAGGTGTTATCACTGGATGTCAGGGACTTTATTTGTGCCAAGGTAAGGGAGAATGTACTACTGGACATGAGGGACTTTCTGTGGGGCAAGTTAAAGGATGGGACATCACAGGACCCCACCAAATTTTCTTTTGGCATGGTGATGGAAATTTCCTTTTCAAAAATAAAGGAAAGTATTTAGAAAAAACAAACTATATTTATTTATTTAATTTATTCATTTCGGTATACCATGATGATGGCAACCGCATATGGGTGACTGTCATAACTGCGACCCATATGATGGTACTATGATCATGGGTGACTGTAGAGGGATGGAGAACATTGCGACTGCGAGGTTAGGGAGGGTGACAGGAGTGGAGGGTGGGCAACAGGATGTGGAGGGTTGGGGAACAGGGATGTGACCCTGTGGAGAGTCTGCTTCTGCTGAGTCAATTGTGTGGTGTGGTGGGTAGGGTGGTTGGCTCTGATGGAGCAGGTCCTGCTGGGGGTGGGTGTTCCTTTTGTGCTTCCCGCATCTGGGGAGTTAGATTTTTTTTTTAACCGGGATGTGCCTCCCCTTCCTGACATGCATTCCCTGGAGTTGAGAATCCTTATTTAGGGCAGTGCAGGGGTGTGGTGGGGGCACAACCCCCCCACATGCACAATTCCTGGTAGCCTTTTTCTGCACATGGCCGAAAATGTTTTTGGCGACAATGCAGGTCGTGATAATAGTGATCACCTTTGTGCAGTCACTATTATCACATAGAACCATTTATTTCAAAAGTTTCACCAGGAAAGACATGCTGAGCTGATAATTTATTTTGAGAATCATCTTTTGGGTAAAGGGTGAGGGAGGTACATCAACAGGAAAAAGAGAAGAACAAAATAAATAGTAATAACAGCATTACAATAATTAGAAGTCATATACAGTAATTCAAAGGAGCATAATTATAAACACTGAATGGTAATTAAGTACAAAATGTGCATATAGTAGATAAAATAGAGCTTTGTTTGGCAGGGGGAAACTCATACAGGTATAATGGGGTGGAGGAGGGGAGCTAAAAATGGCCAGGGCAAAAAAAGTGAGTGGGGGAGTCAAGAGGTAGACTATCATGAATAGTTGCAGTGGGAGTAGAAAAGTCATGAAGAGACTTAAGAGAGAAAGGAGAGATAGAGCAAATTAACAGGGGCAGGGAGGACCAGAGTTTAGGAAAGCGATATGAGAAGGCAGTTTAGATAACTTAGATTAAATAACATTAGGGTCCCTGACCTACCACAAAAATTCTGAAATGTTGATTTAGGGTAAATAGCCCTTAATTCTGCTTGTTCTATGTAAGCAAGATAACAGGATTTCAAACTGTATGCAATATCTGGTATCTGGATGAATGGCACCTAAGTTCTGTACAGAACCCAACTTATAGCAGTGTGAAACCCCACAACCTTGCTTACACAGACTGAGTGTGCATTTTCATAATATATAATTAAGGCACTCCATGAGCTGGGTTAGCTTTGCTTATCTAACCTTAAGGGCCCCAAACACTTGGCCACGCCTCATGTCTCATGATCTTTCTTTTGCTACATTAACTGATAAGAACTGTACTCCAATTCATATCTAAATGCTTTAAAATATTGACAATCAGAAGATTGTGGTGTGCACATTTATGGAACACATATAAACAGAAGACAGAAAATGATAGTGAAAAAAAGTAAGAAATATCAAGTTCTTTTTATAAAAAATGGGTATGAGAAATCAAGCAACATGACTGGTCAACTGTGATAACATAAATGTGCATTACTGCAGTACAACACAGGTGAGATATTCTTAACTTTCTAAATTTCATTGCTTGGTTTGATAATAAAAAAGTAGAGGAATCATTTTATAAATATAATACACATTCCAGAGTGTTTAACTGTTGGATATTGCCACTTCTCAACTGTAGGGCACTCAGTTTCATCTGTAGCCTCACTTTTTAAGGTGTGCAATAATCTTACAGTAATGTACAACCTGTCATATCTAACTGCTTAGTGAAAATGTTATTCACAGCCACTCATTTCAATATGGGTGGTTTCACTTCAACCTCACTTTGTTGTTCTCTCATCGTGTGTGAAACCAGTCTTATACTACATCAAGTGGCTCCATGTGACATATTAACACACACAATAAACACCAGTTTTTCATATTTTAAAAAGGGTCAAAGAAATAGATATTTCTGCCTGTCTGTAAGCATTCTACCTGCCTTCTGCTAATCTTTGGTTAATGAGCATGTAGTTATTAAAATCAGTTGTACTGCAGTTCAGTTTTGTACCCTGTGCTAATAAAGCCTGATCTTAAAACCTGTGTCCTATGTAGTTTCTTTGTCTCACTAGGGCTATTGGTGAGTCACATGACAACGACAATATAAGCAGAAACACGAGCCGATAGGGGAAAAAAAGCTGATTAACACAAGGACTTGCACCCTTACCAGGAATCTGTAAAGAACTGCAGCAGCACTACTGTCTAGCATATGACACCCAAGTCAGCTTATTGTAAGTGACATCACTAAAGCTCGGGCTTCAAAGCTCATCTGAATTGTTTTTTTTTAATTTTGCAATGGCTCCAGCTTCTGTCTGTATTTTGGTTGTCATGTGGCTCACAAATAGCCCCAATGAGATAACGAAACCACACAGGACACTGGTTTCAAGATCAGGGTTTATTAGCACAGGGTACAAAACTAGATTGTAGCAAACCCAATTTCAGTAACTACTTGCTCATTAACATACATGTAGAGTCCAATCACATAATTAGCAAGATAGAAAACTATTTAAAAAACATTGTTATTATAATAGCAATATAAATCTGTAGGGGCATGTGGCACTCTGTTATGCACTGGCAACATTATGCCACAGAGGATGGTTAACCAACCTTTAACATAATTCCTGGCTCTATTTTATTGCTTAAATGTCAAACATGTCACTTGTTTTTATAATTAAAAAGGGATGTGGTTACGAAACATTCCTTTTAGTATATTCCAAAAATGTGTTTGAAAAAATACATTTGTCACAAGAATATAGCTTAATTATTAAGGTTCTTACATTAAAAACGTTATATAAATGCACACTTAGTCTGTGTAAGCAATGTAATAAAGTTTCATAGTGCTCTCAGGTGGGTTCTTCTGCATAGAACTAAGGTGTAATTGGTCAAGATAACAAATGCATCAACTCCTACCATCTTGCTTACACAGAACGTGTACAGTAAGGGTCTTTTGACCCTAACTTAAATGTTCCTGGCTTTGTGTGGTCCATACTGTACAGAAAAAATACAACATACAAGACCCTAACATAATCTTAATGTAGATGTTGAAAAGAATAAATAAAATTAACTTATGCAGTATTCAAGGTGGCATATTAGGGATCTGGCTAGAGGTCAGTACTGGTATCCCACCTCATAAACAAATTCCCTGTGTTGGAGCTAAGGGAGCATCTCTGTTATCTCTATGTTATCTTGCACTCCTATGTATTCTTTCAACCACTTCTAACTGATCACATTGCTTTTCCTTAAAATTATTTCTAGCCCCTGAGGTTACTTATACAGAACAGTAATCTAAGAATTAAAATCTGTGTTCCAATGTAATATTTCTAATACAGCAACATAAAAACCAATCACAAGTGGCAGGAGGTGGTCACACCTATCCCTTACATACTTCAGTACAGATAAAACGTGGCACAACAGGGATTGAACAGGGGGCTTTGACCTCTCATCCATATCACACGTGAAAACCTAGTAAATGGAGACTAGCTTCCCCTAATAAACAACCTGGTATGATATTTATGCATTCATTCATTCATTCATTCATTCATTCATTCATTCATTTCTTTTGGTAACTGGTTAAAGCTGACTGGACACAAGGCACATTTAGAGAGATGACCCAGAAAAGTGAGAAAGATTATTCTTTACAGTTCATACAAACATGAAAATAGAAAACTGTATGTGAAATTATTCTACATTGCATAGAGCTATTTGGTATTTATGACAAAATCCATTGGTACTTCACATGAAATTCATTATTAATTGCCTGTGGTGTATTAAGGAAGGAGGCTCAGCAGCAGAGAAAACTTGTTTTTCTCAACCAAAGCTACCATTTGCATTGCTTTTTTTTCTTGGAAAACTTTTCTGAGGAATAGGTCTGAACCTGTACCAATTCGTTTTAAATGTGAGGGCTCACCACTGATTCCATGACAGTTCAGTAGGAATTGCAGCCATAACATTAAAGTGTTACCATTGTTTTATTGCCAGAATTGTAAAACATAATAAGGTCAGAAAGGCTTCACCAGATCATTTTCTACCTACTGTATCAATTTTTAATTTCAGTCTCAACAATCAGAAATAGTCCTTGCAGTTGATGACAAAAGCACTGATGTAAAGACACTAAATTGATTATTTTTGTTATCTGTCTTCCACAGCTTTATTTCACTTTCAGCCTGTGAAATCAGGAAAGATATGGGCTTGGAAGAATGAAATGACTTTTGCAATCTGGTTAAACTACTTTGGAAGTGCATTTTCATGTTGAAAATCATGCCATTATTATTTATTTTTCCTCTACATGTACCAAAAATCAGGACCTGTATATAACATTTTTATTTTAAATAAAAGTATTTGCAAAGATTGTCAAAAAGACTAAAAACCGTTCAACAAACAGTGCATTTAAAACTATCTTGATGTACTTAGAACATAGTGACATACTGGAGACACATTGATGTATTTAAAATAATTTAGCAATATGTTTCAAATTTAGTGGGCAATGTATCTGAATCTGTAGATGCTAGACGTTCAGTTTATACACTGTTAAAAAGGAAAAATGTTCAGCTTTACAAAAGTGTTTAGCGTGAGTTACTAGCTTTTCTGGTTCCACAGTAGGTCACTGTATATAAAGCACTGCAACATATTTAAAACACTTGACAATGCCTATGACACTTTTGAGGGCAATATATCTATATTTGTAAATGTGAAAAAAATCATAAAAAATCAAGAAATGCACTGTTGGAAGGGAATGGATTATAAACAATGTAATTAAAATATATTGTGATTGTGTTGCTGAAAACTAAAGTAGAAGTTTTCAAACAAATAGTTTTAAATTTGAAACTTGAGTATATTACAGAATTGTTATGGAATTTAAATTTAAATTAAGAAAGGACATGTTCATGTTTTAAGCACAGACTTGATGGACCTTTGGTCTCCATCTGCTGTCACCTTTCTATGTTTCTAGTAGTTTAAGATGTTTCTAATGCTAACAAGAGATCTGAAGTTTTGTAAATGCAATAAAATGTCTTCTGAAGGTACTGGTGGGTTTCTAAACCACATCCTTTTTCTAGTTTTTGCTTGCACTGTGTAGAATCATGGTATGTGAGATCAGACTTAAACATTACTACTGTTAGGTTACTTTATCAAAAACTAAAATGCATGAGTTTCAGTCATTTCATTTTCAAACTCCAGGTTATAATGTGTAACCTGTTTCTGGGTCTCAGCCACCAGAAAATGTGCTGTCCACAAGCTGGCTTTTCTTAATAACCTTACTTTTTATAGCATTTAAAATACAAGACATAAGCCCCATTCAGAGGTTAGAACAATACTTATACACAGGATTATTAACATAATGATGGATCACCTCAGCACTCCTTTGCTTTGTTACCACATTGGGTGCACTGACTGGAATACTAGCTAACATTCACTTAATATACAATATGCCAACATTTGCCCAAGATGTGGACACAGTTTTGTATAGTACAGTATAAAGTCTTGGCTGTACTATTTTCATATTGTTCAGTAAACAAAAGTCCCATATGAATCAAATATAGATGGCAACAATTCAGTAATTGAATTTATGTGATTAGATAATAATGTTAAGCTTACCAAACAACTCTCAGGATCTCTTAGCATTATTATAATGTTAATAAAGAGAGTACATATTATTTAAATTTAAAAGAAGAACACATTAAAAGAGAGACAGCAATACTGTTCAGTAACTAGAATATACTGTACGGTAACTCAAGATATCATTGAAAATTAATTTGGGACTTCCTTTAAGGAAAACTCATCATGCACAAAATATATTTTCCTATCAAGCAGTTAAACTTTGAAAGTCACTTCCCATTTCTTTATTAGGCTATAAAACTTAAGTACTTATTGAAGCATCATTTGGTTACTGAATACAAATGTGACTGGTTTGCACATTGTGAAATATTTTTTTATATGCACTTTGTTATTTTATGCTACTGTTAGCATACATACTGTATGCCTGTTTCTATCAATTTTCTGGATCACTCTTAAAAATGGGCAAACATGCTCATAGGTCAACCTGGTTAGTAAATTAATAAATATCAGCACTTATTATACAGCCCCAGTGTTAAATCTCAGTAAGTGATGCAGATGCTCAGTGGGAAAGTGTATTCGCATTTAAGAAGTTATGTGGAGAAGCCAGGCATAAACTTTCAGGATGTTGTGTACCTGCCATTTTGTATCTACTGTGCATGAGACAATACATTCTCCCATGTTCCTTAATCCTCCCAGTCCTTCACGTGAAAAACATCATCCTTGTAAGGCATCCTAGTAAACATTTAACCTTAGATGCTCAGATAACGTACATATTGACAAATGTAATGGCACTATTTACACATTAATATTAGCTCTGAATATTTCTGAGTCCAATTCTGAATTAATGTCCTCTACCCTGTCTGATACATCTATACTTTTTTTCTCTTCCAACTTTCCAGCATTAGCTGGGTTTGAAAAGAGGAATACTTTACCCTCATAGTGAATGTTCAGTGGGACTGGAAGGAACAGGCAATGATTCATTTCCAGGTCTTGTGCAACATCTGAACAGCATCAAAGCTCTTTCATCACAGTCAGGTTAGAAATGAACAGTAACATTTGCTACTTGAGTCCCTCCACTCATTTTAGCTGTAAATGGTATTCTGCCACTCTGTATTGCACTCACAGTGACTGTAAGGATTGTTCAGCAGAATTCTTCATCTTTTTGTAGGTCTTCGGTGCGCTTTATTTATTTGAAAATAATTGTCCTCTTTACTAGTGACAAGGCTCTTGAGAATATATCCAGGGCTTTATCTGATAACTACTCTGCAGTGCACACCTGATTCCACTCACATCACCTAATTGTTAATGCTAAAAAAACTAAATCCATGCTATTTGGATCCAGAATCTTCCTAGCTAAGGTTGCCAAGGCTGGGTCCACCCTCTCAGTAGTCTCACTGGATGACACTGTACTTGAAAATGTACTAACTTTCAAATATCTGGGAGTTATCCTGGACCCGTCCCTCTCCTTTTCCAATCATATCTCCTCTTTTATCCACCGTATTAACCAGAAACTTGGTGTGACTTTTTGGGGAAAGTCACTCTTGACCAAGGAAGCCCGTTTAGCCATTGCCCAAGGGAACCTGCTACCTTTGATTGACTAATGCTCCCCTATTTATTCACACACATCCTCAGCCTTGTGTGCATGCCTCTGCTCCATGTATAGCATCATAAGTTATTTCATTCCCCTAGCACCATATTCCACTCACCACTGCCACCTCTACCAGACTCTTGCCTGGCTCCCACTACACTGCAGATTTGATTATGGGCTTGGCAGCCTCCTGGACAGTGCCATCAGGTATGGCAAAGACTCCCCTTTTATGTCTCTTCTCAAGATCAGAACTCCCTTGAGGTGTCTGTGTGCATCCTCAGTCCCCCCCCAGATATCCCAAAAGTCTCCTTGGCTATGGGTAGCAGAGCATTATCTGTAGCTGCTCCCACTCTGTGGAACAGAATCCCTCACCCATCCACTCTCTGGACTCCCATGCCACTTTCAGGACACATCTCAAATTCTGGCTGCTTGATGAGGCTGCATGCCATTGCTAACTTGGATAACTGACCCCCCCCCACCTTTCTGACTTTTCCCTCTTGGGCTGCTTTGGCCTCCCCTGCCCTCTCTCATCTCTTGGGCTCTCAACTTGACTAGTGTCCTGTAGTTTTTTTACATCATGCATTAATTTGCACTGGCCACTTATCCTAGAAAATAATTGTATAATAATTGTTGCTTGCCATGATGTACTGATTGTTTTTTCAGCCTCTCATTAATGTTACTTTCCTATGTCACTTTTGTTGTTCACCAATAATGCCTGTATATCCACTTTGTTCACCAATGATGTCTGTATATTCACATGGCTTGTACTCATTATATAACTTATCACTACCTCTGTAACTGCCACCTGTGTGGCCTGGGTCATGTCTGAAAATGGTCCTTTGGATCAGTGCACTTACCTGGTTACCAAAGAATAAACAAATAAATAAAATTGGTGATCAGGAAAGGTTTTCACAGCCATGTTGTTTCCTGTTTTGAACTATAACAAGTGTAGTGCACACCATTCACCCATAGAGGTGCTGCAGCCAGACAATCAAAAACAGGCACATAAGGGCTGCACACACACTAAGTTCAAATTTGCTCAAAGTGATCTTATTGTATTATATTATATTATATTATGGTAGACATCTGATTTAAAATTACTGGGTTGTATCTCCAAAGCCACTGAAATTCCCACAGCTGCGGGGAGAAACTAGAGCAAGTAGGTTGCCACTTGTGAGGCCACAGCTTTGCTGCAGCCATGGTATTTTCAAAGGTAGAATTGGTTTATGACTGGGTCCATGATTTATACCAGCTTGTGGCCTTTTTTTGTGCAGTTGCAGGAAAATGGTACTCCTGGTGGGACCGGGCATAACATGCCCCACAGCTGCACTGTCTGAAAATACAAACTTCTGCAGGTGCAGAGATTTCATCCTGCAGTGGTGGCTGCAATGTGAGACTTCGTCCCTGACCCTTTTGAAAATCTAGTCAACTGTCTCTGGTACCCAGGTGCTCAAAAAAAGCTCAACAACCTCAGTAGCTTCTGCCAGCCCTACCACCCTGGCACGGGTCACTGAGGCGACATTCTTGAGCCACTTGAATTGAGCTTACAGCAGGCTGTTTTCTTTAACTAGGCCTATGGTCATGGGCAGGGCTTTCACAGCCATGATGGTTTTTGTTTTGAACGGTCAAAAGTGCAGTGCATACCATCCACTCATAGAGATGTGCAGACAGACAACTGAGAAAAGGCACGCAAGGGCTGCACTCACACCAGATTCACATTTGCTTAAATTGATTTTATTATATTAAACGTCAAACATACCAACACTAGGTGAACACACTTACATATTGTTATACTTCACAAGGCTTCTCTGTAGCTTCTACCTTCATCTCAAGCAAAACTTCTTTTGGCATTAAAAGCCTCAAACCTGATCTAAAGTCTATATTGGCTGTAGTATGGGTGCAATACAGGGATCAGCTGCTTGCCAGATGGATGTCAGTGGTCTGCTGCTATGCCTGCTATTTTGCAGTCTCATTTTTACCGGTGCCCCCCTTCAATATACATCACTGCTCCCTTTATGCGACGATGGGTTGGCACTTACTTAAAACTAGACATTTAAAAAATGCGGTCATTTGGACCTACAGAGCTTTAACTAATAAACCTCCTGAGTAAATCTGTAGGTTATTGACCATAGCTGGTGGGAGTTACTCGTTAAGAAAATATTCCTTCATCTCGTTAGAAACTCCGAGAATCAGAACTCGTCATGGCTCCCATTTGATAAGCCATGCTCTTCCCACCATATGGAATAATCTACAAAACTCCCTTAAACTTAATTCCTTTGTCAGTCTTGTGGACTTCAAAACCCTCCTTGGGCAGTCTTTGCAGGGCGATTGTACCTGTTATGCCTAAGCTCTCCTGCTGCTCTTTATACATGTTTTTTTCGCTATCACTACCCATAACTTCCTTCATTCTCTCTGTATCTACTACGCATAATCCTCCCCCCTCTCCCCCCCCTTCTCACCTATGGCCTTCAATTGTGTTCTCCCTTCCTTACTAACAGGGTTCCACTTCTGTCAGTGCCATCCCCTGCAATCTCCTTCTGGTAACTTGACCATTGTTTTGATTTAGCATTTTTTATGTATGCACTGTGGAAATTCATTGTAGTGCTCATTGTTATAATTTTACCCTCTGTAATTTACACACCTAGATAGTATGTATCATGTATGGTCCTCCTGCTGTGCCAGGATTAATCTATATATTGCATATTTGTCTATTTATGTTATTTGTGAACCATCCCAGGTCCACCTTGTGAATGAGTTTTCCTCAAGGGTGTTCCACCTGGTTAAATAAAGATTGATTGATTCAATGAAAATCAGTTTCAAATCATGAAAATATCCTGATTCCTGCCTCTTTACACCAGATAAGAACATTTCTGAAAGGAACACTTTCTTTTTTTTTTAGGTGCCTCAGTTATATCTACAGGTATTGGAATCACCATGGCATCCCTAGTACTTGAGTCATTTCCAGAATCTTTATCATTTTCAGACACAGCCTCCAAGTTCTCACCAATGTCAGAATCATCTGAGTCTTTTGAATCTTCTCGTGCTACTTTAGCAGTTTCTTGCAACTGTATAAACTCAGCATGTCCATGGGCAGCATGCTATCATCTGCAGTAGCAAGATTCATCAAAATGCTGGTAGCCTGCGTTTAGCCCAGCTGACAGCAGTTATGAATTGCCTGTGACTAAGTGCTGCCCTTTCTTCCCGGGACCTGTTTGGAAGAGGAGGAGAGTTACTGCATTGGCTGCAAGTATGTAGCCAAAGTTGGGGGTTCAGTATGGGTTTAAAAAGAATTATAAAAAGGGTCTAAGAAATGGAACTTTCTGATTGGCTGCAAACATTCTAACAGCCTTATTTTAATCTTTTATTAACATACATGTAGAGCTTAGTCATATGCTGAACAAGGTTTAACACTGTTTAAAGTTTTTTTTTTATTATAATAGCAATAAGGCACTCCCAGGGATTATGCTACTGGTCAATCACCCTCTAGGGGCATGTAGCACTCGGCTACATCTTGTGCCACAGTACACCCCTAGAAGGTGGTTAACAGACCATTAACTTAACCCGTGGTCATGCCTTATTGCTTAAGAAGAATCAGCATTTCATATACAGTGTATCCCAACGTGCTTTACAAGCAATGCTAGACTGGTAGTGAAGTGACTGAATGTGTAGTGGCGGCCATATCACACATTAACACCCACACACAGCCTGAATAATTGCATGAACCAGTTTATGGGAAGGAGGATGTTGGCCAGGACACTGGGAATGTCCCCTACTCTTTGTGAAGAATGTTCTGGACTATTTTCTTTTATCTGGACACCCAATAGGACAGCATGAGGATGGTAGAAGGGACATCAGTTTAATGTCTCATCTGAAGGATGGTACACCCCAGCAGTACAATACCCCCCTAATACTGCACTCGGATGCCAGCATTTTAGGTGCAAGTCCAATCCCAGTGTGGGACAAGAACCCACGACCTTCTGGCCCAGAGGTGGATGTGCTACCAACTGAGCCATGCTGACACCAAAATGCTTCTTAATATTTCCTTTGAGCATTGATAACAGAGTTGGACTGCGATGCCAGCGGGAGCAAGAAATGTGAACTTAGGATCAAGATTTAGATAACAAAACTGCTACGATCACAATGAACATCTTCAAAAAAACAAATCAGAGCAAAATTGTATTATATATATGGCAGAAAAGACAAGCTTTTGGTGAGAGACTTGTAGGGAGAGTTTTGCTTAGATGGGTTGTGGAAGTGAGTGAAGATGTGTATTTTGGGTGATGGAGTAAGCAAGTGGGACAGTGGGCAGTCAGATAAGCAGCCATTGGACATGTTAAGAAAAAAGTCAATAAAGAAAGGGGCTAATTTGTAGGAATTTGTACCTAAAGAACTCAAGAGCTGTGTTAATATTGCTGGTTGTTAGTGTGGGGGACCAGTCAGTTGTCATCAGGTCAGCAAGTAATGAGGATAGATTTAGGAATCAAAAGGATCTCAGCTGGATGAATTTTTTATTTTATTTATTTATTTAGTTTTTGTTGACCGGGTAAGTGTACTAGACAAATCCTGCCTATTTTCAGGCGCGACCCGGGGGAGGGGGATACAGATGAATGCCAACTGACCTTGAATCATATTAAGCTGTTGGTGGTATTAATGAATGAGGGAAATTTGGCCAGGACACCGGGGAAATTCCCCTACTCTGCTTCCTGTGAGCAGGGGGGACCCGTTTGTCGGTGTCTCCAAGATGGCTGATGTTCCTGCTGTGGGAGATGGAGGTGGTGGTGGAGGCTCTGCTCTGCCTTTGGATCCTATCATGCTGTCTGAGCCTGTTTGTGTTCCTGCTTCTGAGGCTTCTCAAGTTCACATTACTGGTGTGTTTTCTTCTGCTTCTGCTGTTGATAAGGATTCTACTGTTCCTTCTGGTTTATCTGACATGGAGACTTCTGCTAAATGGGACAGCCATGAAGCTGCTATGATTCCTGATGCTATGTTGTCATAGATGTTCTCTCAGCATAAACAGTTCATTCTACAGTTGATACGTGTTGATGCTTCTACACAAGACACTTTACCTGACGCCGATTATTCTGTGTCTTCTGCTCCTCAGAGTCTGCTTCAACAGGCCTCTGAAACTCTCCCTGCTGATTTGCCTTTTCCCCCACCTTCCTATTTGCACCTTAGACCTACCTCAAGGACTGCTGTTGAATCAAGTGCTACTTGGTCTCCAGATGCTGCTCTGCGTGCTGCTGGCTGGCAGAGATCTTTGGATGGGAAGCCCTGGACTTCGCCTGATCCTGTTTCTGCTGCTGCTATTATTGGAATGCCTACAGATGTTTTTCCTACTACTCCAGCTTTGGTTTCTACTCGATCTTTTCCCCCTGTGGAACCTGAGACAGATCTTTCTGTTCCACCGCTTGCTACTGAGAACACCACTGACTCTTTGGACATTGTGGTCCAATCACAGGTACCTACAGAACACTGTGCTTCACCTGCTCACCATTCTTCTCCTTCTGCTCCTGTTCCTGTTCCTGAGGACTCGACTCCTTCTTTCAAAATGTCTGATTTGTTTAAATCTGTTGGGGAACCCGCTCAGCAGAAAAATGCGGTTTGATTGAAGTTCCTGGGTAATTCTTCTACGGCCCCCACATGCTGTACTGTTCTCCAAGGTATGCTTAGAGACTCTCTGGGAATTTTAGCCCTTCAGCACTGTTTGCCTTCATTCATATCAAGGGGAAACTGTGTACGATGTTAGTTTCAAGACTGTTCAGACTCTGGAAAGATTTTGGACTCAGTATGAACTGGTTAAGAACACTACGATTTGGGCCTCTTTCTCAATCATACCCCTTACTAAATCCTTGGTGAAAGTACTTACTTTATTATTTCGTAGTGAAAGAATGAATATCCATGATGTGCAGTTTTGGCTTCATCAGAGATGTGATCTGTAAGATTCTCCCCGTCTTATTTTTGATGAAGATTTAGTGTGGATTGGTGGCTGGAAGATTAAAGTTCAGCTTAAGGAAACTGAGCAGGGGGTCCTGCATATTTCTGGTAGCTTTTACATTGGTCGGGATAGGGGTATCTGTTTCTACCCTGACTAGCCTCGCACCTGTCATAAGTGTGGCTCTCATACTCACCTGAGTTACACTTGGGATCAGCCTAGATGCACCTTGTGGCTTACTTATGGCCATGTTAGCTTGGGTTGTCCTAATGCTCAGTTTTGTAATCTGTGTGAGGATCGCAGTCATAACTACCCCCAATGTCCCTGGGCTGAACATAATATGGTTGATAGGGTCCTCCGGGACCATTCTACCATTATCTCTGATTCCCAGTTATAGGCCCAGAAGCGGCAGCAGGAGCTCTCTCTGGTGCCTACTGACCCAGTGCTTACTACTGGTCCAGACCTTGTGTATCAATTGGTTTCTCCTCCCCAGGAGCCCCCTCTTTCTCAGACTGTTACCCCACTTCTGGAGTCTGCCCAGGCTTCTCCTGTGGTTGCTGCTATCCATTCTCCAGTCCCAATTTTGATGGATGTTATGCCCCCCTCAAACTGATCTGCCCTTTGTTACTGTCCTTTCTACTAAACGTGAGAAGGGTAAGCATAAGTCTGAGTCTCATGCCCCTGCTACTACTGTTATTACTCAAAATATGTTCCAGTTGCTAGCTAAAAGAAGACAATGGGGCGATACTGAAGGTGAGGAAGAGGACTCTGATTCTTCTCATGCCTCTTCCTCTCATATGGACATTTCTTCTGAATCTGGTACAGAAACTCCTCGGTTGGAAAAGATGCAGAGAATACAGTTCCCTCATAGGTGATTTTGAGGGTTCCTTTTTTCTGGGCTTTCTGTTTTGGTCAGATTGTTTCTTTTTTCCTGCCCCTGACACCCATTGCAGTTCTCTGCATCGCTTTTGACCTTTATTGCCCATGCCTCAGCAGCCTGTTCTGCGGTGCTGCACTTTGAATATGTGCAGTATGAAATATTTCCGTTAACAGATTTCTACTGTTGATTTCTTGCTTTCCTTGAAACAGGATGTTTATTTTGTTCAGGTTATCAAGCTTAAATCTAGGTTTGAGGTTGCACAGGTGAGACATCGATGGACTGTGGGGCCCTCCTTTTGGTCGCATGGGGAGGATCTCTGTGATGGGGTGGGCATTTTGTTTTTTGGCCATCGGTTCAAGATTTCTAGAGTTCTTGATGTTTTTCCAGGGAGGGTTCTCCTTATTGATGGTTCTTTTGATTTTGTTCCTTTTTGTTTAATTAATACTTATGGGCTGCAGAGTATTGCGGCGCCGTCTGCTTTGTTTCTTGCTATCCAACCTTATTTATTTACCACTTGACAAGTTTACTTTAGGGGTGATTTCAATTGTGGTCTTTCTGTTTCTGATAGACCTAGTAATGCCCACAAGCTTTTTAATGCTGCTGCTACCTTGTCTAAAATCCTTATTTCGGCCCATTTGGTGGATACCTCTGTTCACCAGCAGGGTGCAAAAACTTTTTATAAGGGAGCTCTTTCAACACTGATTGATTTTTTCTTTGTTTCCAGGAATGTTTTGGTCTCCCAGGCTTTTGTAATTCCCTGTGAGACGTCAGATCATTTGGCAGTTGCTTTACTCTGCTCTCCTAGTGCTGGTTCTTATCTGTTTGCTTCTTGTATACGTTGGAAGTAGAATAGCTCTTTGTTGACTGATTCTCTTATCTCCCAGGGTTGTCTGGATTTGTTATGAGCAAGATTTTCTGTACTGGATGCTTATTCTTCTATCCTCTGGTGGGAAGATACTAAAACTGACCTTCATCGTTTTATTTATCAAATCTGCTGGCTCTCAGTCCCGCTCTATTTATTTTCGGTATTCCCAACTCTGTCAGCAGCTTTTGGATACTTATTGTAGGGCTTCTGAATTCCATCTTGATCTTTCCAGCCCAATTCAGGCTTTGAAGTCTGTTATGGAATGATAGCAGTATGATCGTACCCTCTCTTTGAAGGTTGCAGCTCAGTGTTGTATGCAGGCTTCTAAAGCTGCAATTGATCCTTATAGGAGTTGTTTCAATAGGATTTCTTCCATGATTATTGATGGTCTGGTTGATCCCCTTACATGAGTGCACCATACTTCTCTTCTGTCTTTGAAGCACATTGTACAATCCCATGTGGAAGGGATGTTAGGTACTGTCCCGTCTGTTTTAAATCTAGCCGAGTATCTTTCTGATTTTGTCATTTCTGAGGTTTCTGAGGACCTGCTTTTTGCTCTTGTGCAACCCATTTCTGTTTCGGCAACAATGACTGCTATTAAGAAACAGAAACAGCGTACTTCTCCTGGGTTGGATGGTTCGACAGCTGAGCTTTATCACTCTTTCATTGATTCTTTTACTACTGCTCTGACTATTGTTTTTAATTACGTCTTGCCTTCATTTTCAGTCCCTCGACATTTTTTGGGTGCTATTTTGCTTTTGATTTATAGAAAAGGCGACCGTTCTGATTTACGGAACTGGAGACCTTTGAGCATCCTTAATGTGGATTATAAGATTCTGGCTGTCATTCTCTTGGGGTGGCTCCTGCCAATAGCAGACGTTGTTATTTCCACAGCTCAGAGTTGTGCTATCCCCGGTCATTATATGCTACATACTTTGTCTGATCTTAGGGATGTGGTGTATTCTTGTACTGATGTAAGTAGGGCTGTAGTGTTTTCTTTGGATCAAGAAAAGGCTTTTGATCGGCTGGAGCATTCCTTTTTGTTTCCTGTTTTGGCACACCACCATATTCCTTCTGGTTTTATCTCTTGGCTTAAACTTTTATATAACACTGCCTGGATCACCTTTCATGTCAACCATTCTCCTGGTGCTGCATTTTTGAATAAACAGGGAGTGCAGCAGGGTTGTCCTTTGAGTCCCCTTTTGTATTTGTTCCAGATTGACCCTTTGTTACATAAGTTGAGCTCCTGTCCTGCTATTCCCTCCCTTGTTCCTTCTAGGTGGTCACTCTATACCTATTTTTTTTGCATACACTGATGATTTATGTGTTTGTACCATGTCCTCTCTTTCAGCTTTGGGTTTCACACGTCTATTTTCTGACTTTAGTTCTCTTAATGGTTCTCAATTGAATTTTCATAAAAGTATGGCTAAGATCTTTCCCTGCTCTGTGCCCTCCTCAACTACTACTTCTGTGGCTGGGATTCCTATTGTTTCTGATCCTCTTAAAATTTTGGATCTGTATTTTGGCAGTCCTGATGATTCTCTGTATAATTGGAATTTGGCTATTGATAAAGGTCTCCAGCTTGTTTCCTCTTGGAAGAGTCAGTCTATTTCCAAGAAGAAACGTGTTTTGCTTTTGAAGACTTTAGTTCTTCCTTTATTTTTACATGTGGCTACTGTTTTCCCTCTTCCTTTTGTTTTGGAAGCCAAAGTCAATAGTGTTTTTTTTTTCAAGGTTTTTGGGGTTCTTGTTTAAATCCTGTCCGGCGGGTTTTTTTTATATCATAATTATTGTCAAGGAGGTGTTCGGATGTTGAATCCTGTGTTTTTTTTTCTTTGCCTGTTTCTTAAGTTTTTGTTTCCTTTTCTGTTGCAGCCTCCCCCCTTGGGTTTCTATTTTAGGTGCCTGGGTGACTCCTTTGTGTGCAAAATGGTTTGGTCCTCCTTCGGAAGTCCCTGGGAATTTTAGGACTTTTGGTATTCCCTCCTTCTTGTTTCCCACTTTTCTTAAAATGGCACTTGACCCCTCAGGTTCTGCGATCTCAGTCTAGGAAGCAACTGTATCGCACTGTTTTGCTTTCCTCTTTTTCAGATACCCCTAGGCTGTTGAATGCTCTTGGTACTGAATTAGATACTGCTTTGATTTTTCATCAGCTTACTGACCCTAGACTTCCTGCAAAGTTATGAGATGTTACTTGGTTGTCGTGTCATGGGAGATTGGGGGTGCATGGTAATCACCTGCACAAGTCTTTGGAGGAGCGTATGTGTTTTTGGAATAGTTGTCCAGGTGTACTGGAAACCATGAGTCATTTTTTTTGGATTGTCCTTTTAGTAAGGATTTTTGGACTATTTAGCTCCATATATGGAAGGAAAAGCATCTTACGTCGATTTTGTATGACATTCTTGTGTATGGGCTGTTTCCTGCCTCCCTTTCTCATTATTATCCTAGTACCCTCTGCCTATGTCTTTGCCCTCTGTAGGTTTTTTCTATGGCAGGCCCATTGTGCTCAGTTGTTGCAACAGAAATCTTACACGAGCACTCATATTATGGATCAGATTTTTGCAGATCTCCGCTCTGTTCAAGATAGGGAGCATGCTGCTCTGCCCTGTGATACATACCAGCTTTACTGGGCTTCATGTGAGTGGCTTTCTGCTGCTTGATCTTGTCTGTGTTTTGTTTTGGTTTGGGGGTGGTAGTCAGTTTTGTTTTAGGCTCATACTTTTTAGTCTGTTTTGTAGTTTGTCTGTTCTTGTGTCCTTTATTGTGCTTTGTTTAGACTTGAGTCTCCTTTGGCGTGGCTGCTTTTTGCTTTTGTTCTCCTTACTGTTATTCATATCTCTTTTTCTTGCTTTATTTTCTTTTTTGATTTCTTTTCCCCTCTGCTTAGTCTGTTCTTTTTTTGTGTTTTACCGCTGTTTGTTATTCTTTGTTCGGTTGTTGATTTGTTGCATTGTCTCCCTGACTTTTCAGTTTAGGGGATGGGGAGGACTTTTTGTTCTTCCTTTCTGTTTTTGCTGTTTTTACTGAGAGTTTGACCTTATTTACTCTTTTCTGTTTTTTTTTCTATTTGGTTTTACAATTTGCTTTTCATTTCTTTGCTTTTTATGGTTTTCTTTATTATCTCCCCTGCTCTTTTAAGGGGAGGAGGGGGAAGGGGTTTCCTTTTGTCTTCTGTACAATTTTTTGTTCTTGATTTCTTTTTTTGGTTGTTTGAATCTGTATTCATGTCCTACTTCTTTGCTTTCCTTTTGTTTTCTGTACTTTTTGTGTGACTTAACACCGTTTTGTATTTTTTTTATTTCTCTTGTTCTCTGTTTTGTATATTGTTTTGTGTGATTTCACACTGTTTGTAATTTTTTTGTTTTTGCTGTTATTCTGTTATGATTCCCCCTACTCGGTCAGTAGGAAGGAGAAGAGGGTTGGGTTCTGTTGTTTTCTTTTGGGTTGGGGCTACTGTGTGACCTAATACTTTTTATGTTCTTGATTTTTCTTTTCTTTTTTTCTGGATTTGCATGATGTAATGCTGCTTTATGTTTGTTTTGATATGATTTCACCTAACATTTCTCCTAAAATTTCCATATGTGGGGATGGGGGGTGTTTGTTTCTTTGGTGGGTTTGCAGCTCTTTACCAACTGTTTTATTGGGTATACGATGTTTATTGTTCATTTTGTTGTTCTTTTCTTTGATTACAGATAGAAATACTCTGTAATGTTTACTTTTTGTTTACAAGTATGATGTAATACATATTTTCATTTCTTTCCTGTTTTTTATGCTTTCATGTACCATATTACTGTTTGGTTGTATCATGCTTCTATATTTTGTCAATAAAAATTAATCTACTCTATTTGATAAGTGCCATGGGATCTTTAATATCCACCTGAACTACCACCAGTCCAGGCAGATGGGACCTCGGTTTAACGTCTCATCCAAAAGATGGCACCTCAGAAGTGCAGTACCCCTCTCATGCTGCACTACAGTGTCAGTACTGGGATATTAACCCAAGTGCCAGATGTGGGAACTGAACCCACAGCCCTCTGATCTCATGGCCTCAGAGGTGAGTGTGCTACCTACTGAGCCACTGACACTGACTGGGGGGCTTTGGGGTGGTGAATCTTGCACATGCAGTAAGCCATATGATGGTCACTGAGGGTGTTATGGAGGGTTCCAGCATCCTCAATGCAGTGGAGTGGGAGGAGAGGATCCAGCCCAGAAGGCAGTGGTTCTGGATTTTGGGGTTGAGTCTGCTGGGATACAAGATCAGATGGGTAAGCTGGAGGGATTTTGCATTTTGGCATTATTTGTGAGGGGAGGATGAGAGCCAACTGAAGTCAAAGGTACCTTGAATGAGCACCTCACTGGTGGAGGCATTGGAGGACAAGGTGGTGAGGAGCTCAGTGACAAAGAAAGGGGATATTCCAGGACAGCAATAAACTCCAGCATTGAATATGGGGACAGAGAAAGGGAGAGAGTGTTTCAGAACTAACATCTCATAAGTGGAAGGGGAGGAGATGGACAGCACAGGTTTGAATTGGGTGCTAGAGGATATATAGATGGCTGTGCTTCCACTGCTCTTAGTACGATCCTGTCAGATGATTGAGAATCCAGGGATGGCTATGGCAGCATCAAGGATCTTGGGGGAGAGCCAAAACTTGGTGATCACCAAGATATCAGGGTGATGGTTACTGCTAGGGAATGTAGAATGTCAGTTTTGGGGAGCAGACTGCAAATGTGAACATGGGCTGCTCTTAACCCTTTCAGGGCAGGAGAGGCAACTGGCCTGACAGGACTGGGGCTGTGTTCAACATTCCCTGCTAGAATGAGTAGTTAGGAAATGAGAAGCTTAAGTGCTTCTCGTCTCCTTGCTACTCACTTTAAATTGTTTTTGTTTTCAAGTTTTTGGAGGCAGTAAAGAAGTCTTTTAAAAGTCTCATCCCAGGCAATAAAGAACACTTTTAAAAGTCTCATCCTGAGGACATCACCTCTTATGGTATAGTTCCCTGCCTTCCCTTCCAGCACAGGGCTATATTTTTAGCACTGGATATTAACCCAAGCTCCCTGTATGCACTGAACCCGAAACTTAACTCAGATATGAGACATCTACCAGTTAGCTGCACTGGCACATCATACAACACAGTGATGGATATCTGTACAAGTCTGAAATCCCTGTTGTAAGCCAGGTCCTAGAAGGCAGCAAATTAGCTATCAGTATGTGCGCCTCTCTCTGTAACTGCTATCTAGGATCATTCATACATGATATGATCAACTGTACCTCTGCAGAGGTTTTCAGATAAATCTTTTTTTATTCCATTGCACCCCCCAAAAATAAGAATATATTAATTCCTGACATTTCCACATTTCGAAGATACAGTTTTTCACTTTCTTAGTTTTTAATTTTAATGTTGCTACTTGTTTACCTACAAGATCCCAGCTGAGATGCAGCATCTTGTTTTCTGAAAGGTCCTGCTTTTAAACAACTCTACAGCTGGGAGGACTGAAGTGCAGGGAATCCTTTGACTTGTCCAGGGTTACAGAGTGGGTCCATGGCTCTTTGGGGATTTGAACCTGGGTCTGTTGTTTCTCAAGACTGTATTCTAACCACTAGATCACACATTCTTATTTTCTATTGATCATAAGTACTTCTCTGAGCAATGTTTTAAAATTACTGTTGTGAGATGTAATTAAGTTTGTGAATGTGTTATGTACCTAAGATTCTGATAAGGTTATGGTAAATCAGTTTTCAGGCCTAATACGCCATATGGTGAGAATTTCATTCCAGCACAAGGGGCACTACTTATTCCATACAATTTTATGTAGCCAATAACCTGACAGTCCTTGTGTTATAAGTGCTCCACAAGAAACCTTGCAATTTTCTGTCATGACACATCCAAAGTTACTTGGCTATCAACCAATTTTGACACAGTACCCATTAAAGAATGTTTGGCTATAATTTCAACAACATTTGCCTAATCTGGGCCAAAGATGGCTCAAAATGATTGAAATATATCCAAAAATGTGTTGAAATCAATTGTGAAAGCATCATACAGCTTATACATGATACTTGGTGGAAAATGTGTTTAAAATGCACAAAAAAAATCTTTGCATTTTATCTTTGAATTATGCATGAAATTGATTATAGAGCCCTGAAGTCTTGCCCATCTAGTGCGTATTATACACCAATATTTTCCTCATTGATCATGCAGACAGATAATGTGCAATAAACAGCCATGCCTCTGTTTTGGTAAAATTGGTGAGGCAAAACATTACTACACACCCCTAATTTATCAATCATCAGCAATACTCACAGTTCATTATAACTCTAAACATGTTCCATTTTAACTCCATGTAAAGTATTTGGATGATAAATGCATGATATTTTAAATTAATGTCTTCCTAAATATTTATAGTAGCATGTGGTTTCATGGGAAACAGTGTATTTTCCTTAGTGGCAGCATTGTAAAAAAATAGCACATAAAGTCTTCACACAACCGTCTTATAGGGAGGTTTTGATGTCTCAAATGATGATAAATTTAATTTCAAACAAAACTAAGACAGGGTAGGAACTCAATAAAAGGTGCTTATCCCTAGCAATCACCACATTTTCCTAGCAACAACAACACTCAATATTTATGGGTTATTGCAAGCACAGCAGTCACATTATCAACCGTGTAGATTTTCAGGAAGTGACAGTAATTTAGTCTCTGTAAGATGAGCTTTTTTCATGACTTCAGTGTTGTCTACTGAACCTTTTTTTTTCCTTTTCAGCATCCAGCATGCAAGTATGGTAAAGTTAAGCCACTACTGAGCCAGCCACTTCATGCACATATAAAGCGATAATAGTAAAGCTTGGTATCTTTGGATTTCACTAGTCAACACGTGTATTCATGCAGAACTAATATGGCCATGCTCAAGGATGGTGACGAAGACAAAGAAAGCCCTTGTCAATCATCTAATATTCACAAGAAATCCAGTTTTAGAACTGGTTTGCATTGTTATATGCATCTAGACTCAATCAAGGAGGAATCCACTCAGCCATTTACATGTTTCAGGTGGGAAAAATACCGTGAATGTGCTAAAGCATGGTTGGACTTGCATGGTGATGATCAATACATTGCTGAATCATTTCAACAGCACCTGTCAAAAGAATTTGATGACATCCCCAGTGAAGCAGGGCTTCACCCCCCGATATAGGCATTTTATAGACAAAAAGTGCATAGAGAGTGCAAGAAAATGATGTGTTCAGCAGTCAATATTACAGGGGTAACAGGATGATGCACAGTTTACCTCTTCTAGTATCAGTTCAACACCTTTGACCAGCCCCAGGAAGAAACTTCAGTCAATGTCTGGCCTCCTTACCCATGCATCTGGACCTGTCCTTCCTGCAATCTGCATCACAGGCAAAAAAGGGACTGATACATCACTGTGGCCCATAAACGCCAGAAAGATAAACTAGTCCAGGCAGAAACTGTAGATGCAGGAAAGTTAAAAAGAGCTACAGAGTTGAAAGAGGATCAGAGCATTGTCATTCACATGCAAAGACAGTCAGTGGAAGTTTGGTACCATAAAACATGTTACACAGACTGTACAAGATTTTTGACAAAGTCATCAGATAAGGATAAACCTACTTGTGCTGAGCAGATGTACAGCAAAGCCTACAAGATTTTCTGTGCCACTGTAATCCACCAGAGGCTCACTGTGGACCAGGAGGTGTTGCAGATGCCAAGACTTACCTAGATTTGTGTTGAGCTAGTAAGAAAGCATGAAGGTCTTGATGCTTCAAATTACAGGTAAGTGATATGTTGTATGAGCAGACATTTTCATACAGATTTAGACACAATCATGGTAGACACAACTGAATATTTAAACCTCATGGCATTTTTCTAACCTTAAGTTTGTATTAGGTCTTGAATACAACAATAAAGTCTAAACTTAAAACACAGTAGCAAGACTCATGCCTTACAACTACAACTGATGTCCCTGTGGAGAATCCTGTTTTTAGAAATGATACATGTTTTCATGTTACAGAGTTGACAGATTGAAATATTATCTGAAACGTGACTTCCCTCGGCTCACTTTTCATACACCATAGGAATATTAGTGAGATGATGTTTGCTGATACACTGTCAACAAATACACTTATTTGACTTGACTCAATAGACTGTAAGGCCTAATCTGCTGGCAATTAGTACGTTAGTATTGACAGACTTCCTCATCAAATCAGAGGCAAGAACAGAAACAGATACTACAGAGACAACTCAGAGTGAAGAGGAGCAAATTCATCCTCAACCACAAGATGAAGCAGAAGCAACTGTGAGACAACTCCATACTGTTGTTTGGTCAGAAAAATCTCCCTTTTCTGATCCCAGGAGGTCTGCAGAGTTCTGCCCACTGCAGCCATAAAAACAATTAAGTTCCTAGCCCCAAACAGTTCCAAAGTTCATCCTTCCCAAAGGAATTATCTTTAGAATGTGTTAACATGGGAACTGTTAGGGCTAGGAACTTTTCTTCAATAAAAGATGAAGTGAAGTGAAGTCCTATTGATTCAGTTTCAATGCAACAATACACAAGAATATACATTAATATATATTTAAACATAATCTTATGATTACATGTATTGATGTGTATCAGTGTCCATCAGACAGGACACAGACATGCTGACCTGACTTCAATCTTTTATGTAAAAAAAAAATTAAGTTGCCACTCCTAATGGTTTCAAAGTTTATCCTTCACAAATAATTATTTTTAGATTGTACTAACTTTGGAACCATTATAGCTAGAGACTTTTTTTTAAATGAAAGCTTAGTGTCAGGTCAACATGGATAAGTCTTATTGATTTAGTTTTCTTGCACTTATACACAAGAATATTCATCAATGTACTTTTATCCATAATCTATGGTCAAATGTATTGATGTCAGACAGCACACAGTCATGTCACCCTGACTGGAGTCTTTGATTTATGAAAGAAAGTAAATTCCATTCAAGTTCAAGTTTATTTCACCAGGAAAACTCCATTGAGCAAGCTCATTTACAAGGAGGTCCTATGCAGGCAAGTTACTTAAAAATACAACGTAAATATACAACGAACAGAGCAGGTACAATTAAAAGTGAAGTGCAATAGTTACAGATAAGTACAGAATGACAGACAACAGCACATAATGTGAAAATAATGCTGAACAAAGCAACTCATAGTAATAATATATTCTAAGCTGGTAACTGAGAACACAGAGGCAAGTTGGGCCAGGGGGATGGAATGTAGAAGGAAGAAGAAGGGGGCATGCATACAGGGAGAGATTTGAGGAATTTGAGGAAGCAATAAGGAGGAATTACTTGAAAGGATCAGAGGAAGGATGAGAAGAAGAGCAAGGCTAGAGGGTCTAAGCTGAGAAACAGTGGCAAACATCATTTGTATGCTTGGCAACAAGGCTTTTAAATGCATCTAAGGGAACTAGGATGGCTAATTTGAAGGATGATTGCAGTTTATTCCACGTAAGGGGGATAGCATGACTGATGGTGGCTTTACCACAATTGGTGTGGATTTTAGGGGCTTTGACCATAATGTACAGATTTTTTCTAAGAGTGTAGGAGCACAAGGTGTGGTGAAGTAGGCTTGAGATATATATAGTAGTAAAAAGTAGTAAAAAGTTTATTTCTGAAATCAGAAACAGGATAAAACCCAATTTAGCATCAGCTAATTTACAATGGGGTCCTACTGTACAAAAATATCAGTTTCATTCTAAGAAAATGCAATACATATATTATACATACATACATGCAGCACAGTACATACATAGACAAAAGGAATAAAAAAAGTTACAACAATATACCAAATGTGCAAATATCTCAAATACAAGTTTTTAAATACATTGCTTCCTTTACAAGCCAAGATTTTATTACACTACAAGATGTTTTGTTTGTGCATAACCTCAGATGCCCTGGCAAAGAGTTCCACAATTTTGGACCCTCATATACATAACAATGTTGGCCCCTCACTGTTCTCATAAATGGTACCCTAAATGTTATTTCCCCTGTAGTTCTCAGCTCATCCTTAACATTCCACTCCTCCAGGAACTCCACTAGATATCCTGGTGCTTTTTAAAAATAACAGCGAAGTATCAACCATTGCACATGCATATTTCACTGTTCTATCAACGATATCCAATTTAAGTTCCTGTAGAGGGTGCAATGGTGTGTTTTCCAAGGTGTTTCCAAAACAAAATACGCATATCTATTATAAATAACATCAAGCTTGCCCAAACTGCCCCTAGCTGCTCCATTATATATAACATCACCATAATCAATATGAGGAATTATCATTTAATTTACAGTCTTTAACCTAGCATCAAATGATAGGCAATTTCTATGTTTATACAATGCCCCCCACTTTTTATTCAGTTTTTGTATCAAGTTATCAATATGAAAGTCCCAATTACAATGGGAGTCCAACCAGACTCCCAAGTATTTGTAACAGTCTGCAGAGGCCAGGCTACACCCATCCAGTGTCTCTATGCCCAAATCCACAGGTACTTTTTTATTTGAAAACAGCATTACCTGTGACTTTTGAGGATTTAGGACCAAACCATGTTCTGAAAAATATGTTTGTAATATATTGAACATTTTTTGTAATTTTTCCTGTATATATCCCACAGATTTTCCTTCAAGATACAATATTGTATCATCTACATATAAATGATGCTGGACTTCATCCATCAGATTTCCAACACCATTTGTATATATATTGAATAGGATCAGTCCTAACACTGACCCCTGTGGTATGCCAGATTTAATATTTAAGTTACTGGATACAAAATTACTGCCCAACCTAACCCTTTGTTGTCTGCCATATATGTCGGTAGTTTACAAAGCAAGGCTTTCTTTGTATACCTAGACATAAGTATATAATAGTCGTCTGGTGGTAAGGAAAGTCCACCCAATTGCAGCATAGAGGTCACAGTGGTGTGTCCTGAATGGTGCATTAGTGATAAAGTGGATGGCTCTATAGTAAAGGACATCTAACTTATATAGACTAGTAGTTGAGCAATGGCTGTATAGGATGTCAGCATAGTCCAACAGAGGAAGAAATGTGGTTTGGACTAGCATTGTCCTGAACTCTTTAGAGAATAAGGCTTTATTCCTATAAAGGAAACCAAGCCTCAGCTTTAGCTTCTTTGCAAGAGCTTCAGTATTGGAAGAGAAGGTGAGATTTGGGTCCCGTAGGGAGCCAAGGTATTTAAACTTATCCACAACCTCTAGGGTGTCATCTAATAGGCTTATGATAGGCAATGGGGAAGTGAAATTTTTGGACATAGTAGAGTGATTATTGGGTTGGAAGAACATAACTTTTGTTTTTTGGCATTTAATAATAGTTTAGAGTGAAGAAGGTTGTGTTGCAAAAGGTCGAATTTGGATTGGAGTTCAAGGCAGACATCCATAACTGAAGGGTTTTAACTATAAAGAACAGTATTGTCAGCAAAGAAATGGAGCTTATCCTTTGATATATTATTGCATAAGGTATTGATGTATATCATGAAGAGGAGAGTACCAAGAATCAAGTCTTGGAGTACCCCTCTAGAAGCGGAAGAAATGGTGAGAAGGTCCCATCTACCTTGATTTGCTGATGTCAGCCAGACAAATACTTGGAGAGCCAGTTTAAAGTGGTTCATTCATGCCATGCTCCTTAAGTTTATCTAACAATATCACATGGTCTACTGTATCAAAATCTTTGCTCAGGTCAAGGAAGAATGCTCCTGTGGTATGTTTATGGTCTAAGGTGAGAAGCCAATCATCAGACACTTTCTCAAGAGCAATTGTGGTACTATGAAGAGGCTGAAAGCCAGATTGTAGTGGGTTAATAAAGAAATAATGCCCAACAGGGTGGGTGTTATGCTGGGATAACATCCCGTCTTGGGAATTTGGGCCCGAGGCCGCAGGCAATGGCAATGGCAATGGCTCCTGTGCAAAAACAATAAAATAAATAAAACGATGAAACAGTTAATTTAGAAGTCTTTTTTTGTGGTTTCTGATGGACTGTTATGGCCATTGGGTGTAGGTGGGTGCTGCAGTGTTACTGTGGCTGTGCTTCCCATTTTCTGTTATGGCAGAAGTTGCTGTCCTCCCCCATACCAGCTGTTGTTACAGGGTTTCCTTTCTTGTGTAGAGTTGGAATGCTTTTTTTTTTTTTTACTGGGAGAAGAAGACAACCCCCCGCTTGGTAATATTTTTTTTACCAACAAGACAAGAAACTAAGTAGTTGAAGTGCCACGCACATTTCAACATGCAGGCTCACAGATGATGGAGTTTGCTGGTGGTGGGTGGGAGAACTGAAGCGCTATGTCTCACGCTCAGTGTCTGTGGCAGGGAGACAGGATGAACGGGAGTGTGGTGAAGGCGATCCTCATAGAGGTACATTGTTTTGTTTAAAGTGTAGAAAACAGAAGTTTATTATTGAAAGTGTACTGGGGATTTTGGTAAAAGACTGAGTCATGGGTATTTCCAGTAATGTGAAGCTGATCAGTATTGTGGCTTTACTTTGGTTGGGGGCAGGGAATGTTGAAGCCGGCGTCAGGGATGGCTGCACATTGATTTTTTTCTTCCTTAATGTTTTATGCAGTCATGACTGTGCTGGGACTAGATCTGGGATGTTATGCTTGAATAACATCCTGGGTCCAGTCCCAGCCTGATCAATCAGGAACTAGCATTCTTTCTTGCTATTGTATAATAAGGTTTAAATTGTCTAGGTAGGCCCTGATCTGATTTTTGATTAATTTCTGTAATAGTTTTGATAGCATGGGTAGAAGGGATATAAGCTTATAGTTATTAAAGGCTCCAGATTCTCCAGATTTGAAAAGTGATAATATATGAGCTATTTTCCATACAGAAAGGACTTCACTATTTGAAATGGACAAGTTAAATAAATACAATATTGGTGTTGTTAGGTATCAAAAGTCTGTTCTTAGGAATTGGAGGTCTAGGCCATCTGCTCCTGCACTTTTCTTTACATCGAAATGTAGAAGCATTCCTTATGGTTTCTATCATACCCCCTTTTAAAGGAAGTATTTTTAGAAAAGGCTATCTTTGGAACCATAAGAGCTAGAAACCTAATTATTTTTATAAAAGAAAACATGGGTACTGGTCTATATGAACGGGTCCTCTCTATGCACTTTAAGTGTATCAATATAATATAAATGCACTTTATTAGATCAATATATTGGAGTTTTTACTATATTTATGCACAGTATATTGGCATGTATCAATGCAATTGAACTGTATGACAGGGCAGCACAATGTAGACCTGACTCCAACCATTCAACTTAAAAACTTAGTTTACATTCCTATCCTTTATGTTTTCAAAGTTAGCTTTACAATTACACTATCTTTAGAAAGGGCTCATTTTAAAACAGTGAGGGCTGGGAATTTGCAATGTTTTTTCAACAAAAGCCTGGAGTCAGGCCAATATGGATAATAAGTCCTTTTGATACACTATCAATGTATCGGTATACAGGGATGCACCTTTACTACATCAGTTTGCTAATAATACACTTTAGGTATATCAAAAGAAAAAAGTTGTTTCAGTATAGCAATATAATATTAATTTACCATGTTACTTCTACTCTATTGAATGAGCATTTTAAAACAAATGTATAACACCCTTTAAACATTTTGGGATTTTTGATTCATTCACAAGCAATATCAATAGCAATGGGATTATTTATTTGTTGGAAAATGAAATTCCAAAGGGGTCTTATGCATTATATAAAATCTTGATTTCTAATCATGTAACCCCAAATGTTCCATTACTGTCACAGGTCATACTTGGGACAAAATTGGAGACTAGTACACAGAGTTGTGCAGAATAAATGAATTAGGAGATCAGAGCTCAAGCTATTACCTGCCAAGTTTTGAACAGGTATGATCATTTTTTCAAGCTTATCATAAAGATGGTTGGAAGACCATGCAAAGTTTGGAAATGGAGGTGAACCAGACAATACATTGCCTCAATTCTACCAAGCCAGTTCAACAGAAAATCTGTCAACCGGCTTTACAATGATGACACTATGTTGACCGTGATTGCAGCTGAGATTGTGCTGTCAGGAAAAAGTATGTTTTTAGCAGGAATCTATGCCCACTGCACCTCCAACGACTTTAATATAATCAACTGCAGGTCGGAATTGTTTCAGGGAGGGGGCACTAGACCCGGAGAAGCCGTGCTGTGATCACTTATGACCATTACAGTGACCTGTTGTTGTTGTTGTCACTGTAATGGTCTTCACTATAAATGTTTTGCTGTAGGAATGGTATACCCATTGCCTCAGTGCACAGCACATGTAGTGCTTCCACAAAATTATTTTTTCATAAGTTCTTCCTTTACAGTAGGGATGGGTGAGGTAGCATTGGTCCACCTGGTTTGGATCATGACCTGGGTCTCTGGAAATGTAACATAAAGGATCTAAGCCCATCTAAAGAAACTCACCTGGGGGATGGATCTGAATTAGAACTGGTTCACTGATGCCAGATTTAAAGTAATGGTCTATCTTAGCTTAATACTGAGATCTTTGCATATTTTGGAGGAGCCCACACTCCACTGCATTCCCTGTTTTGTTTTTCTTATAAAATGTCAATTTAATCTCTGATTTAATGTTCAGAAATAGTCTTAAATCATGTGCTGTAAATGAAAGGCATATATCATGCTCTACCAATGACCCCGTGAGGTACATCTATGTCATACATCTAAATAGTTTTTATAATTAAAAAATAACAGTGATTTACATGACATTCAACATTTATATTTTAGATAATACATTCAATATTTAAACCTTTATAGGTAACACTTTAACTTAAGTGTCCTTAACTACACTGTAAGTACTGTATAACTACACTGGACATATACTGTAACTACTATGTAGTTAAATAGTTTTACATTTGAGTGTTGTGTAGTTATACACAATTTGCATGATAACTACACTGTAATTGTACTGTAACTATTTTGTAGTTGTTAACTAGTTTCACAATTGTATGTTGTATAGTTACACAATTCGCATGAAGAAATAGTTACATGTGCAGCTACTACTGTCTCCCTTTCAGCACAAATTAGTTCATTCTGACATTTACACTTATACATTTAGTAGCTGCTACAAAGTGTAACAGAAAATCTGTTGTGCAGCTACCACTGTATCTCTTCTGGCATTATGTACTTTGTTCTTACAAGGGCAACTACACATGTAACAGTTATTGCAAATTTTAACAGCAAATTTATTGTGTAACTACTATGCTACTAATTTTGGCAATATTAAATTTGTTCTTACAAGTGTAACTACACATGAATGCAGGTATTGTGCATTGTTTCAACAGTCTATGTCTATATGACATTTAATTAAGAGGTATTCACACAGAAAAATGTAAAAGTGTAATCAGAATGGTAACAAATATGATTACTATATAACTTCAGTCTGCCACACTTAAATGCACTGTCTGGCACATTTTTAGATGATGTTCCATGTCTGTATTCCAGTTTTTCATGAACTTAGAGGTTAATAAACATACAGTCAAATACTGTGACTCGATATGTAACTGTACACGAAAATATTTCATTTGCATGATTACTAACTGGCATTGTAACAGTATTGTGGCTAAGAAATAATGGTATTGTTTTCACAGTTAATGCCTAGGTAACATATATTTGCAGGTGCGCACATTTACATTTACCAAGATGTCAGTACAGTAATTGTGATGTAAGTTCTCATTCAGAAATCAGTCCCTCAGGAACTTAAAGCTTGCTAAACATGCAATCTAATACTATACCCTATTCACATAGATGGCAGGAAATGTGTCAAATGTACATACTCAGGTCTGGCGCTCAACAGCAGCCATCCAATCAGATGGACTGCCCACTAGCAGACTGGATACTGCACTCTGTATGGAGTGAGGGATTGTGGGATATGGCTGGTCCTCCCAGTACTGCTGTTTTCTAGTAAGGGGACCTACTGGTCTGCCTGTGCTCACCACTGTGCCCACAGCCCTCATGGTATAGTCAGAGGGCCAGGGTACCTTGATGTAAAGGATGGTGCCAATTATGCAAATGAAATATTTTTGTGTACAGTTATATATCAATTCATAGTATGAGACTGCATGTTTATTAACATGTAAGTTCTTGAAAAACTGGAATACAGATACAGAACATCATCTAAAGATTTGAAA
Source organism: Neoceratodus forsteri (assembly GCA_016271365.2). NCBI lineage: Eukaryota > Metazoa > Chordata > Ceratodontiformes > Ceratodontidae > Neoceratodus > Neoceratodus forsteri. Next base: position 16,988,718 of record JADMNL010000039.1, on the reverse strand, counting down.
GTCAGTACATTTCAGTGTAGCAGAGTGAAGTTACATTTTAATCATATTTTAGTTACCATTCTGATTACATTTTTACATTTTTCTGCGTGATTACCTTTTAAGTAAGCAATAACCCATGACAGGGTATGGGGGGTTATGGTGATTTAAAGCATGGCTGGGTGTGTTGTGTGGCATGAGACCGCAGGCCAAGTATCCTCACAGCAGCCCAGCAGTGCATTAAATCACCATAACTCCATACCCTGGAATGGGTTATTGCACTTATAACATGGGTTATGTGCAAAAGAATGAGAAAACAACATAAAGGGAGTTTCTCCATTTTAAAATACAAATTGCCTGTATCCTGCCACCTGGAAAAATAGTCCCCATGACATAATCCACCTCTGACTGTTTTTATGCACATACAAATGTCAGAAATCCAGTACTGAGATGATTTTTGACATTTGTTGTGCATGACAGCCTGTGTTACACTACCTATGTGGTGGATTCTCCCCTTGACAGAGACACAAAGAAAGACAGACAGAAACAGTGCTGTTTTATTGTATGTGTGTGTGTCTCTCTCTGTCTCACTCCAATTCTGCCAATTGACTGCTAATACCATGCACAGAGTGAACACTGGGATGGGCTGCTGACAGGGACTTCCATGACCATCGATAGCTACAACTGTTCTGCACCTCGCATTCTCGGTGCTCCCTCTGAAACAATGTCACATGTGTTTTTTTCTGGTGCCCTGAATCTTGCTCAGTCTTCTCTGTGGGACTGAGCCACAGCTACAGAATTCTGCCTGTAAGATACAGATATATGAGACAGCAGCTGATGTCTGTATAGGAGGGAGACAGAGAGACACAGAGGGGAAAGCAGCAGTGAAGCTCATGCTGACTGAGGGCAATGTGTGTTGCTCTCTATCTCTCTCTCCCCTATGTGTCTCTCACAGGACATCTAAATCAGGGACAGTATACTTCACAGACAGAGGATATTGCAGCAACTCTGGATTGATCTGTGTCTGTACCGCTCTCTTTTACGGAACCACACACTGTGAAAGCTAACTTTTGCACTGCATTAACCATTCCCCATCTTGCCCCTACTACCTAGAGAAAGAGAGAGAGAGAGAGAGAGGGGACACAGCACTGATTCTCATGCTGTCATTCAATTTCATTGCCGGTGACTGTTGCAGCAGCTTGCTCTCACTCTGCCTCTTTTTCTCTCTGTGAACCTTGCCATACGCTACTTCAGTAAGGGAGAGACACAGAAAACAAAATGTGTCTGCTGCATCTCACTCTGCCACTTACTTCACTGTCACTTTCTCATTTTGTCCCACCCCATGTATATTGGATTCTTTCACTCTCAGTCTCTGAGCCACTCTTGGAACAAACTTGACAGGAACCTGCAGCACCTGTGACTTGATCTGTACAGAGTTTCATAATCCAGCAGTGCTGCCACTCATTGACTGTCTCCTTGGCCCTCAGAGATCCTTGGGGTGGGTGAGTGGGTAGCCACACAGTGTCATTCAGAAAACATCAAAAGATGTTGCTGTCTCTCTACCTTGCATGAGTGGGTGGTGCAGTTGCCTGCATATCAGACCTGCTTACTGTCTCAGTCACTGTATAGTATTGGATCATGCATTTGGGGTTAAGCACACACACATAGAGAGAGAGAGGGCACACCTGAACTTCAGTGCATATAAGCTACCTTCTCATTTTGCAGCTGGTCTCTGCTTGTGGAGCACACTGCACTGCTCTCTCAGTCTGTCTGTGCACCATGATCTGCTGCTCTACCTCTCTCTCTTGATCACCATGGCCTGACTAGAGACATACTCGGAAGCTCAGTCACAGTTGGGGGGGACATTTCATTTAAAGAAGAAAAGAGGTTCCTTGAGGCAGAACAGTATAGAAATTGTACAGTGCAAGTCATGTTGTCTTCTGTTACAGGTCAGCATTAACGCATGACATGACACTGTGACCACTACACATATGCTGCAGCAGAGAGGGAACCAATGCTGTCCCAGCCTGAGTAACTCTCGCTAAGCTGCAGATAAAAAATGGCTGATTTTCACATTCATTCTGTCAGGCAGAAAAAAAAGAGTAATTCTTCACACTGATTCTCAATCTTGGTGACCCCTTCACCTTTACTGTGCCAATAATGTGCATTAATGCACTGTCACCTGACTGCACTCTATCAATCACCTACCTCCCACTCCCTACCCCATGTTATAAATAAATGTCAGATAGACATAGACTGTTGAAACAATGCACAAGACCTGAATTCATATGTAGTTACACTTGTAAGAACACATTTAATATTGTCAAAATTAGTAGCATAGTAGTTACACAATAGGTTTGCTGTTACAATTTGCAATAGCTATTACATGTGTCATAGCCCATGTAACAACAAATTACATAATGACAGAAGAGATACAGTGGTAGTTGCACAGTAGATTTTCTGTTACACTTTGCAGTAGCTGTTAAATGTGTAGTCACACTTGTCAGAATGAATTGATTTGTGCCAAAAGGGAGACAGTAGTAGTTGCATGTGTAACTATTTCTTCATACAAATTGTGTAACTACATGACACACAATTATGAAACTAGTTAACAACTACATTGTAGTTACATGCAACTACACAGCAGTTACAGTGTAGTTACAGTGTAGTTATACAGTAGTTAAAGTATAGTTAAGGACACCTAAAATAAAGTGTTACCCCTTTACATTTGAATTTTATAAACATTTACAATCATAGAAGTTATTAATTTAACTTACATCTATAAACTGCAGAATACAATCAGATACTTTTCTTAACATTAAATTGAATGTTGATATACATGAATAAAACAATATGCTATAATTAAAAAAGTTGTAACATGTCAGTGTTCAAAAAGTCAGTGTCAAAGCATACTGTAATGACTTATTTTAAAAATGCAGGTTTTTATTAATTTATTGATTTTGGTAACTTTTTCCAGTTTATGGAGCAATTTAACCCAACTTAAATTTTGTACAGAAACCCACTGGTACTACAATAATGTATCCATATTGTACTGTAACTGCCTCACAAAAAGTCAACTGTTCCTTACTAACCCAGTGTTTTTTTTGCTTCTGCAGACTTTGCCTGTGAAAACATCCAAAGAAAATCAGTCTGTCTGTCTGTCTGTCTGTCTGTCTATCTATCTATCTATCTATCTATCTATCTATCTATCTATCTATCTATCCATCTATCCATCTATCTGTTAGTCAACAGAAATGCTTGGCCTGTAATTAGTAATAGCTTACAGTTTTAACTGCAACGTTTCACCTCTACAACAAGATATGAAAGGAAAACTAACATAAAAGGAAAATTGACATAAAAATTATAAACCCTCACCAGTCTTCTGAGGTGCTTAGGTCATAACAGCATCTACTAGATTAAGGCTTTTCAAAACCTAGAAGGGATATTTTATCATTGAGTAATACGCCTTGCTTTGGTGGCCATTGCCATGATCTCATGCTTGCTGTGGAAAATTAGCATACTGTCAGGCAAGGTTTCAGCTAGCATCATTTTAGAAGTATTTTATTCCACAGAATTATGAAAATGTCCATGACTGACCTAGCAGAATTATTTTGAATTTATTTGTTGTTCATCCTCACTGTATTCTCCCACAGTGCCAGTTTCTGGCTCAGGCTGTGCCTGAAAAAGGTCCTTGGATTAGTGCACCAACCTGGTTAACAAATGCATAAGTGACTAAATAAATAAATTAATTAATTTTCCAGAACAAAGTTTGGACCCATTTTTACTTTTGATCAATTAGCAATATATTAAAGAACTGATTTATGCTATTATTATAATTCTAGTAAAAAGATACTGTAAACTGTTGGGCCAGCATTGGTATCTTTCTCACTGTTCATCTTGTTGCTATGCAGACTTCTTCCCAAAGAGGGAAACATTCTAATATTTGTTAACAGTGACTAACATGTGATGCTTATTGAATGGAGCTTAACATTTCTGATTCAGAGTATTCTTTTTCACTTTTTAATTTGATTTCCTAAGAATCAAAACAATACCTTAGGATACAAGGGCACAGACTTCATAAACAGATTGCATATCTTCCGTTTACATAGTTGCAATATGTATTATAGAATAAACAAACATATGCTAACACCTTTTATTGAATCCCTTGAGTTAATGGAGTTTGCCCCCCTTTAAGGGGCAGACCAATTTATCCTGGTGGACCTCTTACTTGATGACCAAGTGGCAGTGCTCAGAAGGAGGGGTGAGGTGGAAGGGGGTGGAGCAATAGGCAGGAAGGGGGGCATGGAGAGGAACAGGTGAAACATAGGAGGGCTAGGGAAGTGGGAGGGGGAAAAATGCAGAGTACTTAACAGGCAGCACAGAGGCAATCTGCCTCTTTTGCTGGTTAAATCTGTTACCACCCTCCCACCTACCCCAAAAAGGGGAAGAAAGAGAAGAAAATAGGGTATTGTGGAAAAGAACCAAGAGAGGCTGTCAAAGGTGGATGACAGAGGGTGTCCGGTAGGACGTTTTGCAGGACTGCCAAAGGTGGATGGCAGAAAAAGGGGGGAAATGGGGGGGAAGGGAGGGGGAATGAAAATGAAAAAGAATGAAAAGGGGAGCAACAGAAACAGAAAAAAGCAGTCTCGGTTATCACCGTTACCTATAAGAAGAGAGAAGAGATAAGAGACAAGAAGAAGGCTCTCAGGTTTTCACCTGGGGAGGCGAGAAGAAGTGGAAGAAGAGGAGGAGGAGTCTGAAATGCTATTGATATGTAATGCAATAAGAAAGAGGTGTTATAAGACAATAACTCAAGATGATTATGAGAATCTAACAGAAGAAATTGTGGTTATAATAAATTGATTGCCAATCTGAGCACAACAACACAATGGTGGTCTGTCTTTTATGGGGGAAAAAGGGGGAATCTGGGACAATAAGGCAAGCCCCAGGGGTTTAGTAAAGCGTGAGGTTGACGAACAAGTGTCCTTCTGCTGCCCCTGAGAAGTGCATGGTTCATCCTTTATGTACACCCTAAAGTGGCATTTTGCAGTTATAAAACAGCATGCTTACTTTCTTGTAGGGAAGAAAAGGAAATACCCTTAAAAAAATTCTGAAGTGATTTAAACCATTTAAATAGGTTGAAGGGACACTATCATCTTTTTGCTGAGTTTTAAGTACCCATTTACTGACTGTGCCTGATAACAGAGCTCTCACAAGTAATTGTTTACACTAGATTTCAGATCTCTAGTTGTTACATTTATTTAGTATTTTCATAAAAATGCCATTTTTGTCTACACTGATGTGAATGTGTTCCCAGTTTCACAATTCTAACAGCGATTTATATTTGAAATAACCCTTGGTTTGTAAAACTAGCAGTATTGCTGAAATCAGTGCAGTTTATATAATATGGCCTGGTATTTACTTAATATGCCTCCAAAGTCATCAAACTCATTCATACATGAGTTCAGCATGATTCTGTACCATGGCTGCTTCGGGGACATGCAGAAAGCTAGACTGAGATGACTAATGGCATTTCAGTGAAAATACTGAATAAATGTAACAACTAGGGATCTGAAATCTAATGCAACAAATTACTGGGACACTGTCAGCTTTTTTGATGAATTTTCTGTACCCCTGTACTGATTGTGCCTCTAGCAAGTAATTAGTTACATTAGATGATACATTCCTAGTTGTTACAGTTATTCAGTATTTTCCCAAAAATGTCATTTTAGTCATCCTCATTTTATGTACACGGTCCACCCCTTCTGATGCATCCCTGATGGAGCCATGGTGCTGAATGGCACCAAACTGATGCACAAATGAGTTTTGTAACTTTGGAGACATATACCAGGCTGTTTTATATGAATTGTGCTGATTTTGGCAATACTACTAGTATCACAAACAGAGGGTTTTTTTTTCAAATAGAAATCGCTGTTAGAATAGTGAAATGGGCTCAGTACATGCACATCAGTAGTCTTGGAAAACAGGGGAGGCATGGAAATGTTTGACTGCTTGAGGGTGAGTATCACTAGCTCACTGCTGTTTTACTAAATAAAGAAGTTTTTCATCCTGCAACACAACTGCAGTGTCTGCTTCTACTGTCTGGGACTGAGTAGCTGAGGTTATTTCTGTGAGTATGTCTTGAATTCTTTGTGTCTGGCTCCAGTATACTGTGATTCAGCTGCCTATGATAGAGACTGCACTGTTCTAGTGATCTGCCACTGTGCTATTGTTCCACATGGTGAGGCTAAAGGTTGCAAGAGAGGGATGCATGCTAACAACAAACATTGTAGTGAGAAATTAAAATCCTCACAACTGGCAATTGAACCCAGGCCACCATCAGCTACTGTCTTTGTGCTCTACTACTGTGCTGTCATTCTACATGGTGAGACAGAAGGTTTCTAGGGATAGATGCATGCTAACAACAGAAATTGTAGTGAGAAAGAAAATATTTTTTTACAACTGGTAATCAAACTCTCTGTCTCAAGATGTACGCTAACAAATTAAATTGTAGAGAGAAGGAAAAAAATGTTGCTGACTGAGAATGGAACCCAAGCCCCCTCCCAACTACTGCCTTCCTGCTCTCCTATTAGGCTATCATTCTACATAGTGAAACAGAAGGTTTCTGGATGTTGGTGCATGCTAACAATGTAAATTGTAGTGAGAATGAAAAAATGTTCACATCTAGGAATCAAACCTACTGTACGCACCCTCCCAGGTATTGTCCTTGTGCTCTGGCACAGTGCCATCATTCCAGATGGTGAGAAAAGGTTGAGAGAGAGAGAGAGAGAGATATGTATGCTAACAACATAAATTGTAGCAAGAAAGAAAAGCGTTCACAATTGGGAATAGTACCCAGACCAGCTCCCAGCTACTATCCTGGTATTCTGCCACAGTGCTATTGTTCAATAGGGTGAGACAGAAATATTCTAGAGAGAAATGCATGATAACAACAGAAGTTGCAGGAAGATAAGAAAATGTTCACAACTGGGAAATGAACCCAGGCCACCTATCAACTACTGTCTTGTTGCACTGCCATTGTACTTTAATTCCACATGGTAAGACAAAAGATTTCTAGAGAAAGATGCATGTGAACAACACAAATTGTAATGAGAAAGAAAAAGGTTTTTTTTTTTTACAACTGGGAATCAAATTCCCTGTCTCAAGATGTATGCTAACAAATTAAATTGTAGAAAGAAAAAATGTTGCTGACTGAGAATGGAACCCAAGCCCCCTCCCAACTACTGTTGTGCTGCTCTGCTATTAGGTTATCATTCTACAAAGTGAAACAGAAGATTTCTAGATGTCGGTGCATGCTAAGAACACAAATTGTAGTGAGAAAGAAAAATGTTCACATCTAGGAATCAAACCTACTGTATGCACCCTCCCAGGTATTGTCCTTGTGCTCTGGCACTGTGTCATCATTCTAGATGGTGAGAAGATGCGTGTATTCATATATATATTTATACAATAGGGGTGAGACAAATGAGTAGTGGATAAATCCATGTATCTTACACACAGTCATATAAATGTAGGTAAAAAAATCACACTGTGATAATATTTTACATTTATACATATAGTGCTTACCTCAGAGCCTAATACAATCACTGTCCTGATCTCTTACTAACAACCATACCAATCAGAAATCAGCTGGACTCTGCTGATGTAGATATCATCACTCTAGGCAGGTTTCCCTAACACAGCAGTCAGGAACTCCACCAAACCCTCAGTAGCCTACGAAACTAATCAGTATATCAGTTCCACCTGCAACTTACCTGCTAGCCCTAGAAAAGTACATTGTGTTCCTGCAGAGAACCAAAGCAAGCTAACAGCAACCAGTTACTTATTGACAAGAAGCCAAAAAAGAGCAAATCCTTCCACATCCACAAATACCTCAACTACCAATGAATACAGCCTGCATCATCTCAAATGGCAAATTAGTGTTTCAGTTTGTTTTAGCAGAAGTTTCCTAATTTTGTCCTGTGTCTTCTTTGTTTATTCCACAAGATAAAATGAAATAGAAAACAAAAAGTTCTGGAAACCCCTATTGCATAAATTGCACATATGATGTGCAGTCATGTGTTATGGAAAATATTTTCACTCCTGCATTGTGACTTCTGGATATTCTAACTCATGCCTTAGGCATTCTTGAGTATTCAGAGGTCACTCTGCAGGAGTGAAACATATTTTCCATATCACACTCCTGCCCATATATATATATATAAATGGTTAGGAAAAATTATGTCTGCTGATTTGTTGAAACACATCACATGACCGCGCGTATATCAGAGTGCGACCACACCCCTGCACTTTCAACCCCCCAAAACAATTTTGCCATTTTATGAAATACAGAATCCACTGTAGGGTGTGTGGTCATGCTCTGATATATGCATGCCTTGGGTGGTTGATGCACTCAGCCTGCTGCCCCATGTGTAACAATGCACACCAAGGTGTGTGCATATCAGAGTGTGACTGCACACCTCAGAGTGGGTTATCTATTACATATATATATATATATATATATAGAGAGAGAGAGAGAGAGAGAGAGATGTATGCTAACAACATAAAATGTAGCAAGAAAGAAAAGAGTTCACAACTGGGAATTGAACCCAGGCCACCTCTCAGCTACTGTCCTGGTATTCTGCCACAGTGCTATTCCTCAATATAGTGAGACAGAAGGTTTCTAGAGAGAAATGCATGCTAACAACAGGACTTGTAGTGAGACAGAAAAAATGTTCACAACTGGGAAATGAACCCAGGCTGCCTATCAACTACTGTCTTGGTGCACTGCCACTGTACTATAATTCCACATGGTAAGACAAAAGATTTCTAGAGAAAGATGCATGCTAACAACAGAAATTGTAGTGAGAAAGAAAAAACAAAGGTTCATTTCAGTTCAGTGCTCTGAAAGTCTGCTTCAAACCTTGCAAACTTAGTAAAGTTGGCATGAAATGTTTCTGCCATGATTTCCTGTCCTGACAGGGCAGTTTTCTACCTGCACAAAATGTTGTTCTTAGCCAAAGTTACTTCTCATGTATTTATTATTCCAGTTCCACACCACTGTAGAGCACCACTCAAGTGAGTTTCCATTTTGAAAAAATGTAAAAAAAAATGTAAATCACTGCCAGTATATAAACCACATCTTTGCAGAAATTACAAAATAGTGTGGGCCTATCTGGATTTAAACTGTTGATACTTTGTCTGCTAAGCAAACACACATCCATTGTGCTACTGAGCTACAGGGAATGGACTTGCAGTTCCTGTGATGTCGAGGTTAAGTCACAACCTGCAAGGTAGATGACTAGCATTCAAATCTCAGCAGGGGATTATAAATTACAGGCTATGGGGAAGCTAAAGTAATCCTGACAGGAAAACATCACATTATCTTTATTAACCCACCTCAAACTGTAAGCTTATTAAAGGTGAAATAAAATTTTCCCATTAGGACTTCCTGTCCTGACAGGACAACTTTACGCCTGCTCAAGTTGTTGTTCTTGGCTAAATTTTCTTCTCAGCAGAGATGCTGTAAATTATTAATTTATCAGCAAAGTTGGCACAAGTCAGCATTATTCACATTTCATGAATAATTTGTGAATTCCGTAGCAGAACTGCCAACTTCACTGGTGAATTTTTTTATTTTATTTGAAAAAACCTCCCCCCACCCACTGTGCTGTGAAATCATCCTCTCCCTTCAGGAACTTAAAAAAGATCATTATACCTTCTATGACCTCCTCCCGCTGGCACCTTCCCCCCTCCCATCCCCAGCAAACATCACCTTTCTGCATCTGTCTATGGCAGTTACACAAGATAATCCATCCCCCCCATCTGCACACCATGGGGCAGGGGTCAGAGTGGGAATAATGATCTTTTTTAAATTTTTGGGTGGGGGAGAGGGAGGTTGGGTTGGGGACTAGGTGTTTTTATTAGATACAGTGGGACTCTGGGGGAGAGGTGGGTGGAGTGCATTTGGTGTGCTAGTGGGAGAAGGGATTTCCATTTGAAACAGCCACAGCAGTATGATGTTCGCTGAGGCAGGGGTAGGAGTGTGCAAGTGGGGGGTTAGGGAGGGTGGTATCATGATTGCCACACAGTTCACGTTTATATTTATACTGTGGATTATACTGTGGAAATAGGACAACAGAAAGCAGGAATGGCCATAGATACTGTCCCCCACTTCTCAGTGGGTGCAACTGCAGGAGTTGCGTTCATATAAGTAAGTGTCCAATTTGGTTTTGAACCCAACACTAGAAAGCTCATTTACAATATCTGATGATAATTGATTCCATAAACTTATTGTCCTTGGAAAGAAGGCATATTTCCTCATATTTGTCCTTGGTGTACATTCTAATATTTGTTTGCTGTGAGTTCTCAAATAATGTGCCTGCTTTTTGTGTGAGAAACCCAATTTTTGTGAAAACTCATCATCATCCAGTATTTTCTGGAGACATAGCAGGTCACCTCTGCTTCTCCTGAGGCTAAGCAGCCACAGTCCTAATGTCCCAAGTCTTGTTTCATATGTTTTGTACCTTAGTGTGTGGATTTGCTTCGTATACTGCTGCTGGGATTTTTCAAACAAATCTATGTTCTTTTTAAGGCCATGGCTCCAAAACTGAGAGCAGTAGTCCAGATGTGGCTTAATGTAAGATTTGTATAATGGCAAGCTTAATTGCCAGGCAAATTGGCCATTTGTCCTGTGAATCTAGCCAATCTACCTGGTGAATAACAACATGAATTGAAGGTCTCCGCTTTGCGAATCTGCCAAAATTCACAGATTTTTTGGTGGAGCATATTTCAGCAAGTATGCATGCCTGTACTTCTCATATAATTTAATATTCCAACTCTACACTGCCATGGATCACCATTCAAGTGAATTTCCATCTTAAACAACATTTTGAAAAACATTTAAGTCACTGCCAGGATTCAAAACATGCCTGTTGTCAAAAATACAATATATCGTATACTTATTGTATGCTTACCTGGATTTATATTGCTGATCCTTTGCCTGCTAAGTGAACACACATCGGGTGTGCTACTGAGCTGCAGAGAAGGGAATTGCAGTTACTATGGTGTAAAGGTTAAGTCACATGCTGCAAAGCAGTTGATGGGTTCTAATCCCAGCAGGGTATCATAAATTACAAGCTATGGAAAAGCTAAAGTAGTCCTGATAGGAAAATTTCATGTTTCCTTTATTAACACACCTCAAACCACAAGCTTAGTAATGCTGACTATATCCAATGTTCTTGCAGGGCAACTTTCTACCTGCACAAATAATTTACTTCTCATATAATTTACTATTCCAACTCCACACCACCAAGGAATGCCACTCAGGTGAGTCTCCATCTTTAAAAATGCTTACGTCCCTACCAGGATTTAAATCATGTCTCTTGCAGAAAATACAACATACTGTGTGCTTACCTAGGATCAAACCACCTTGTCTTCTAAGTAAATACACATTCAGTGTGCCACTGAGCTGCAGGGAAAGGAATTGCTGTTCTTCTGGTGTAGAGGTTGAGTCACAACCTACAAAGCAAGAGACCAGTGTTCTAATCCCAGTAGGGGATTTAATGTAACAAGGTATGGAAAAGATGAAGTAGTCATTTTGCTGAAAACCTATCACTGACATCCGCAACAGCTAACAATTTCTCTCATTCTACATAAATTGTAGCGAGAAAGAAAATAAATGGCCATGCTGGGGTTCAAAACCACATACTTGTGTAGGTCTGAAACACTATGCCAAGCCCCAGATGCCTTATCACTGACATCATCAATGACATCATGTAGCCAAATCACTCATAGTGAATGTATCCTTAAAGAGGACAGGAAATAATTTTTTAACTGGCAGCTGTTTATAAAGTTCTTATTCTCAGAAATTATACGAATTCCCCTAAATTATCCATATTTCCCTGTACCTGAATAAAAAGTGATACAAAAAACTGTATAATTACTGGTGACCATAAATATCAACCAGTAATTTGGAGTTTTAGCTATGTCACGGTTTGTGAACAGAACTCTAAGCATAGTTCTGATAGGCAAACAGCTCATAATTAGTATTCTGTACACAAACCATGACATAATAGAAATTCCAAATTACTGATTCCATGAAGAGAACTTAACAGAATGCTGCCCATAAAAACAAAACAATGTAAAATACAGTTTTTTTGTATCACTTTTTATTCACATCCAGTTAAATGTGGAAAACATAGAGGGGTGCATATAATTTCTGAGAATAAGAACTTTATAAATAGCTGCTAGTTAGAAATGATTTCCTGTTCCCTTTAAACTTGACTAAATGCTGAAATGAACATGCATGACCACAAGAGATGCTTGCAAACTACACTTGTGCTGGCACCTAAAAAAGGATAGAAATCAGACTGAACATGATAAAAAGTCAGAAATAACAGATGGTGGTTCATAAAGATTAAGGAAATCTCAGTATCTTTTTTAAATGGTCTTGTCATGCATGCATGCTATCAGCCTAGATACAACAGCTGCTGATTCTGAATGGGGGGGGGGGCTCTTACTTCTCATCCACTTGTATCCTGTTGAACAACTAAGGTTGTCTTTATTTTTGACTATTTATTTTCATTTTTCTAGAAGCACCCTTGACAGCTGTTAGAGTAGACAAACCAGGACCAGAGCATCAGCAAAAAAAAAAAAAAAAACCTGCCACCCCCAGTTTCACTCCTTTGATGAATTAAAGCAAGGCTCATGGATCACTAAAATAAATCAAGGTTGCCACTGGTTATCTGTGGTCATGATGACACACAATAAGCTGATAGAGCGACCTGATTGGTTGTCCAAACCAGAACTTACAGTAACTACTTAGTAAGGCTTTCTGGCCCCTATACAATATTTTGCTAGCATTTCTGTCACAACAGAAGAGGTTCCAATGCTGTACGATTGTTTTCCCCTCAAGCAGCTCACGTACATTTCTTTGGAACTTCTTTGTAATGAATAACACACATCAGCCAGACTGTGTGGTATGATTCTGTATTACAAGTCTAACTAATTATTCATGAGGCCAGCATACACTGTAATTGGCTGCTGTGCCAGTGTTAATCTTTTAGAAATGACCAGTACAGCTCGAAGCAGTGTGGTACGTGTCTGTATAAGCTTTCTTTTTGCAAAAAATGCTGTTTTTCCTTCTTACTAATGTGATTAGACTTACAATCACAAAAATACATTTAAAACTTAACATTTACATGGGCTTATTTCCTTTATTTATTTATTTAAGTGTTTAACCAGGGAGGCATGCTGAGCAGACTACTGCTCAATTCCAGATGCACCCTGGGGGTAGGGGGAATGGCAGTATAGTGCAGTGGTTTAAGGCTCTGCAAGGCAAATCTGGTGACCTGGGTTTGAATCCCACAGCCCCTACTTGCATATACTGTGTGACCCTGAGCAAATCACTTAGCTTCCCTATGCACCCAGGTTGCACCTGTAAAAAGCTTTCAGCTTAGTGTGTCTCACCTAGTTAAACAATTGGGGAATAGGAGAGCATACGAATACATATAGTAAGGTCAAGGACATGATATACATAAAAGAATGGGAGAGCATACAAACATATACAGTAATGTCAATTTACATGATTGCATAAAAGAAACATTAGCTAGAATTAATCACTCATTTTTGATCCTTGGATCATCAACACCTCCGACCAGGCATTAATCCCTAGGAAATTCCTGGTTGTTTGGATATTATTGCTTACATAAACACATGCCACTGGTGTGTTGTGAGGTATGAGAAAAGGGCCTTCAGACACCCAGAATGCGCAGTTATTATGACACACCACACACCCTTGAATGTTTTATTTCAGTTATAATATACATGCAAATCTCAAACATTATTAACATAAATTACTTACTTTCCTTGAGTAGAACTGATAAAATCATTAATAGCATCCCTTGAAAGTCTGTATACCAGTGGTCCGAGATTCATCAAATCAACTGTCTGGCAGAAACATGGTCAAAATTCCAGGGTTTATAATATCTTACTGTGATAATGTACATTAAAAAGTTCCTTCTTGCAAGAATGACAACTTACAAAAAGGCCAAGGACTTCTTCTTACCAAGTGCAAACAAATGAATCTCACTGCATCTTGGCTGCCAGCAAAACAGACCTTGCTCAGTCCCAGTTCCACAAGAAGTGTATTATCAAGGGGATGTGTCAAACCTGGGCCCCAACATGCCACTTACATTTACAAAAAAGGTGCAAAACATGAGAAGCATGGTACTAGGACAGAGTCTAGACTATATTAACAGAATGAAATAAGTAAGCAATAAGACACGACAGGGTGTGCATGGAACAGATTTTACCGCACAGCCAGGGGCGTAATGAGCTACGAGGTCTTGGCCGGTGCCTTGTGGCTAGTAGCGGTAAATCTGTTCCATGCACACACCTGAGTGACTTATTGCACTTATAAAATGACATAGCATTGTTAATATGACAGAAACACACAGATAACACATTTAGCTGTTTTAAAATATTTTATTTTGTGTTAAAAATCATTACGCAGCATAAAGTAGTTCTAATTGCTATGTATGGGAAAGGTAGAGAAAGAAATAAAATACTCATCATGTAGTTACTTGCTAAAAAAATTTACAGTCCCACTAAAATTCACAGGTCCATTGAAAGTGAATGGACCATTATTAAAAGCAGTCATTCCTCCTGTTGGTGGCAGTGTAGTGTTTTGCTTCGTTTCTGGACCATTATGAAAAGCAGTCATTCCTCCTGTTGGTGGCAGTGTAGTGCTTTGCTTCGTTTCATTCGTTATAGGATCAGCTTGTTTTTCGATCTGATTTTTTTGTCCCAGTATCGAGCTCCAGCATTGTCTGTCCCTGGCAGAGGCAGTCCAATATGAACGCAAGCTAGCTTCACAGCGGTGCCCTGTTACCGCCATGACCTCTCAGCTCTGTAGACCAGCTTCGGACAGAAAACGAACTGCGGTGGACCTTATGGAGTGATTTGCGTAAGTTTCACTCAAGCAGGCTTCTCTGCTTATTTTTGCCATTAGGGTGGATAGAAAATTTACACCGAGTGGTTGTTTGGTGTACCAGGTTTCAGTGCAGTCCAGGAAGTGTTGAGGAAGATGTCGCGGGTGGCAGTACAGCGCTGTTGCATCAGGAGGCAGTTTGCCGAGGTATTTTTTTAAATTCTTCACTGGGCAAAGTGGCGAGTTGGGTTCTGAATACATGAACCCTCAGTGGGCTTGTTTGTTCATCTCAAAGGGGTCACTGTGATTTTTTGTGGCTTCATTGAAGCCAAGGGTAGCATATTCACAGCCATTTTCATCAAGTTTGAATATGAAGCTGTTGGGGGTCAGATTTCTCAGTCCTTCCCGCCCACGCCTGGCCATGTACAGTTGTACATCTAACCACACTTTTCTTAATAGGCCAGGCGCTGTGTTGGGAGATAGGGCAGGTGATTTTTTGAGCAGTGCTAAGTCAGAGTTGGATATCGGAGGGTGGTGTTTGCTTACATAATTCTGTTGCCGTCGGTAATGTTTGGTTACTGACACAAACACGTTGTTGCTGCTGTGAAATGCTGGGTCTGTTATTATGTTTACTTTTCATGCTATTTCAACTGAATTGAGGTGCCTGTTCAGTGAGGATCGTAGGCTGCAATAGCTGCTGATAGCATACTCGTTGCCGTCTGTGTTTCTAACCTCCGCATAGAAACGCCTGAATGCTTCATTTAGCTCTGCTGTACTTGCTGTTTTAAAATCTATGTGTACCCCTTTAGCGACTTGCCAGTCTTTAAATACTTTGATTGCCCATGAAGTTGTTTTCTTTGTATTGGGCTCATTTTTTTAAACTTCGATTGCATTAAGGGCTTCTGTGGTGAGGGAAAGGTGACGTGAAGTAATTGTCATGGCATTTTGTGCATTTACCTCAGTTTCATTCGTTGCTGTACTCACTGTGACAGTTGTTGGAAAGCTATTGGCTGTGTAGTACTCTTCCTCGGATGAATTAAATATCCTTTCTAACTCCTCATCAGAGAAGCTTACATTGAAGTTCACTTTTGTGTCAGGTGCCATGGTGATTCAGTTAGTGGGTGAAGCAAAGATGGATGCCAGTGAAAATGCCAACATTCTAATGCTCATGAATACTGGTCTTTTCACTGACAGTTCTTTTTTTTATATGTGCATGGAACAGATTTCATGCATTTTAAATACACTCTCTGATTGGCTGAAACAGGTTGCCCATTTTATAATATAACTTACTGGTCCTATGTTATGCAAGAGAGTCTGCCTTATTTGGTTTGCTGTTGGCAGACCAACTGTAAATGGATGAAGATTTCTCAGAAAAAATATGTGGTATGTCTTGCTATTGCTACTGAAACTGTATTGAATTGATAGGATCTTTTTTATTTTATTTACAAAAACGTATCACATGAGGTTGGTATTTATTTTTTTAATATATGTAGAAGTTAATGACTTGAAAAGGCACACTGAGCCAAGGGTCCTTTCCAGTTGTTACCCTGGGGAAGGGTACATGGGAGAATACATCATATACAGTAGGTAAAAAACAAATAACAATATGTGTGCATATAAGTGTACCATAGTTTTAGGAAAAACTGAACTGAGCTGTTAAAATCCTAATGTAAATATACTACTAGTATAATTAGTCTGATGAAATGAAGAAAAGCAGTAAAGAAAATGCCATCTTTAATGTGTTTAATAATTTACAACAAAACAATATGATATACAGTATTCATCCCATGACTACATTACCTACTCTACGCACATTTGTAGACCCTACACAGAACCTCATACTAATTATTTATACTTATTCTAAAGTACAGTATTCTCTTCCCCACAGAAAATCTTCCCTTCCTGCTTCCAAATAGTAGCAAATATAATGGGATTTTAAAATGGCTGTGAGAAAAGGGGACGCATGTAACTGGATGTACCATATTTCATTCCCTGTGTGGGAAAAACCCTCTAATCTGCAGAAACAAGATCTCTGACTGACTGATTGAAGATCACCGTTCTGATTGCAACATCATGTTTATTGACAATATTAGTTGTATTTATTATTAGTCTTTAATATATATATATATATATATATATATATATATATATATCTCTATTCTTTGCAAAACACTTCATTAATGCATCAGTTAGGGTTGTTTCCACAGTGACAAAAGTGTGGAAATTCAACGTTAGGGTTACCAACCCACCACCCCACCCCCAAGCCCCCATCCTTCAGACAACAACAGAATTTAGGTTGTGCCATGGGGTCGTCAGCCCCAACTCTTACCCCATTCCATGTGTAAGCAAGCTGACATGCTACAGTATAGGAGTATGGGGTGAGAGTTAGAAGTAATGACCCCATGGCACACCCCAAAGTCTGTTGTTGTGTGGAGGATGGGAATGTGGGGGTAGGGTGGTGGGGTGGTAAGCCTAACACTGAATTTCCACACTTTTATCATTGTGGAAATAACCCTAATGGATGCATTATCTAAGTTTTTTGCCAAGAATTTCCTTTCTTTCTGAAAAAGTTTAATATAAATAGTAAAAGGTATGTGTTGCTGGGAGTAAGGGCCCCGTGCTCCCAGCAAGCTGACCATTTTTGCATAATGATATGTGTCTGTGTGAGTGCAGGCCCTCTGAGCTCTACTCTCCCACTTACACATAGTTACAGAGCCATACAGCAGCCCTATAGGGCAAGAAACCCTTGTAACACAAATGTGCCAATATCTTGGGAACCGTAGCAACTAGGAAAACAATTTAAGTGCTGTTTTAATCATGACAAAGAGATGTCTATACAGCATGAATCAATCAAACCCACATCTTGCATCATTTCTGAGATAGGGGCACCAAAAAGTGCTGTGAGTGCTAACTCTGAGGGTGTAATAGTGGCCTATGGACATGAAAATGAGCAATTGGAATACTAATTTCCAAATATCTCAGTAACCATACAAGGTAGAAAAAAATTCAAAATTCATGATATTAATGGTTTTCCAACCTACTTCTATTTTTGTGATGAAAAGTCTGCATCTCGAACTGTTTTTGAGATACAGGAACCGAAAGACATCACGAGAGCTGCAATGTTGTCCTATGGGAAAATTTCTCAAATTTGGAATGCTGTAACTATGGGCCTGTTCAATGTTTTCCTACAAAAACACGAAAAGGCACATCTGTGGGACTAGGGCTTGCCACCCTGAAAATTTCAGGCCAATAGCACAATCCACCTTGCTATAATGAAGTGACAAAGAAAACAACACATACCAAATGTGTTCATGCAGTGTTACCACGATTACTTTAATCTTTTCACGACACTCCTATCGCTATAATGGGAATGTTGTCGTGCACACAAAAAATGTTGCTGCGGTTATTTTTTTTTTTTTATCGGATTGCTTTTGTGGCAACAAAAAATGTTGCAACAATCAGAAAATGGCACAATTGTGTGAAAAGTTTGAAAAACATATTTCCAGACCAGCTGGTGAAAAAACTAATGCCAGGGTCATGGCCCGATTAGGTAAACACAACTGTTGGCGTCTACCAAAGAGCATTAATTTTTGAGTTACAATGTTTTTTCTCTCTCACTTACTGAAAACAAGATGGCAGCAGCATGAAAACAATTTCAGGGATCTCGACAACAAAAAATGTAATCGCGAACATTTTCGCAGTGCCCATATAAATTTTCCCATAGGCTATAATGGGACTTGAAAAAATGGAATAACTTTTGAACGGAGCAATATTTTTTCACCAAATCTTCAAAAGGCACCAGTTTAACTCAGGCCACATGTAGACAAAAAATTTGAAGCCACTCAAATGCATTCTTCAGTCCATTATGGCTTACCCCAAAATACGCAAAAAAGCATGTTTTTTCACTTTTTGAGCACCCCACAGTTCCGTAACTGTACATCTGACCAGAACAGAACTTTACAAATTCAGAGATCTATGGTAGGCAGTTGTGCATTCCACATTTCAGGCAAATCAGACAAACGGTTGCAAAGTTATTAAAGTGCAAACTTTGAGGTTTAACAGTGGGCCAGTAATATATATATTTATGCAATGGGTGTGAGACCAAAAGCCATTGAATAAATCCATTTATTTCTACATATGTGGAATAAATCTAACCAACCTAGATTTATCCCACATATGTGGAATAAATGAAAACTGTCAATCACAAACACTGTGCCGGAACTACATTCTGCCACCCACACAGATGGCACACATAAACGCAATCAACACTGGCACAACCAGTAAATCATCCACCTGCAGAACCCCTCGCACTCAACAAGAAAACTGCAGGCAAACGACACTTCACCATACTATTATTATCGTAAACAGCACAACCATTTTCGCTACAGAAAAGATGCTGTTTCCATAATAAAACTATAAATAGCACCAACAACTTCGTGACTCTCGATTTCCGATACCTTTTCCGACCGCAAGTATTACAGAAAAAAATGACTGTTACTGCATACGAAATGGCAACACAGGAAACTGCTGTAAACTTTCAAATGGAACTAACCCAAATACTAACACAATTTGAAGAAGACACTGAACCTCGACTGGAACCCCAGCAACAAAATAACTCACAAAACACAGACATACCAGAAGAACCAAAACCCAGTACTGGCACCGCAGTGAACATAGACGAAGATGCCATACAAAAATATATCCAAGCAGGCAAAAACACCAACACGATGAAAAAGACTCACAGTGATGTCATGACCGTTCAAAAATACCTCAAAGAAAAGCACAATATAGAAACTCCGCTTGAAACCATTACACCAGTAAACCTGGATAAATTACTTGCTACCTTTTTCATGCACTCCACCAGAAAAGACGGAACTCCCTACGAGCCCTTAACACTATGTGCCACATTCCAGAGTGTTGAAAGATATTTAAAACAAAAACGCTATCCAGAATCTCTATCAACATCAACTGCTTTCCTCACAACCAGAGAAATTCTGCAGTGCAAACAAAAATGCCTCAAAAGTTATGGCAAGGGTAACAGATCAAAAGCAGCAGATGAGCTCACAGATTCCTTATCAACAAACTATACGAGACTCAACAACTAGGCCACACAGCCCTGATGCCTTGCTTAACACCATGTGGTTAATAGTTAGCCTATACTTTGGTGTCAGAGGCATAACAGAAATGAGAGCAGTCAAATGGGGAGACATCATCATGCAAAAGATGAAAACGGACTAGCTACCTCTAGTATACCAGTGAACGCCAAACAAAAACTAGACAAGGCTCCAAACCCAAAAGAATGCAGAAAACTAAAGCCACGAGCATACTAACCACAACAAAATACTACTAGATGCCCAGTCACCAATTACAAACTCTACAGTACCCACAGACCCAGCCAAAGTAACTACTTGAAGCACCGTTCTTAGCTATCAACAACAACATAAAAACATCAAAAGTACACAAATGGTTTAAAATCAGCCTGTGGGTATTAATAAGCTCTCCACTATTGTCAAAACATGGTTACAAATGCAGGCATACAAACTGATAAACGCTTAACTAACCATTCTGTAATGAAAGCATCTGGTACCAAAATTAGTGGACAGTGGAATACCACCAACCGAATCATACAAATCTCAGGCCACAAACAGCTCCAAAGCCCTCAACGAATATTCAAAGCTCAATGACTCCAAACAACAAGAAATAAGCACTTTACTAAGTGGCGATCAGACTCACAATCCAAACCTTCCTGTCAACAACAACAACTGACCACTATTCCTACCAACTACAAAGACCTACTTGGAACCTGCATCAGCAAACCCACCATACATGCAAAGCAAGTCACCTTCAATATAATTCAAGGTAAGCATAATTACACTACCAACAAATTCACAAACTACTACATAAACCCCTCCTCCACCCAATACCCACCCATCACCACCACTTCCACCCTTCCAAACACCACTCCACATTACAAACCAAACACATAATGCTCTTTTTTTTTCCCCATGCAGGTAATAAGTACGACAGCTACGCCAAGAAAAGACCGATGGTTTTAGATAGTGACAGCAACTCTGAATAAAGTTGCAAACGACATATATTCTCGATGAAAAATATCAAAACCTCTAGAAATGAAGACAAGATCTGAATACAGCAAAGAAAAGACATCAACAATAATTCACCTTCCTACAAAAATACTCTCAAGCCAGAAAGAAGATCTGTGCAGACCTAAACATTCGCTCCTGAAATACTGTGAAAATAAGAAAAACCTCTTAATAAGCTGAACCTACAAGCAAAAAAGTCAAATGAAGGCTCGCAAACTAGAACAAATTTCTAACAAAACTGGACTTTCCTTTCTTCAAAACATCCTGGATATTCACCATCTTTGGAATACAGACCAACTACTAACGGAAAGACAATCTGAATAAACTGAAAAGGAAAATAAATACAAATTCTACACAGTAAAAATACTCTATCAAACCCTATGGACTACAACACAAAATAAACTTAACCTCACCCCACTACCCTTACCCCACCTCAACCCCATACCCAAATCTTCTAAAAACTCTTCTTTTTGAAAATGAACTCTTTACTGCAAGTTGCAAAATCACAGAAACCCATCAGTGTTCTAAACTATGAAAATTCTGCTCTGTACAACAAAAATAAATGCTACTGTTTGTTTTTCTGTTCAATAAATGTTGCAAAAACTTACCTTCTCAGTCTTGTTCCTTCCAATCCACCAAGCCAAACTCCGACATACCAAAAAAAAAAAAATAATAAAAGCCCCAATACATCAATCTCGAACAAAAATAAAACACCCAAACAGGATACCACTCCAAATTCTTCAGATCTTCACGAAATCTTCCTCCACGGTCGATCGACGAAGAAAACAGCACGCCACCTACTAAAATCCACAGTGTCCTCCTCAAACTCTTCCATACATCCACCGACCGAAGCTGTTGTACATCGACGCCCACAACAACGCAACGCTCTCTGGCAACACCAAACACGAAGTCCCACTCTCCAAAAGGCCGCCACCTCGAGCAATCCAACAGCACATCCTCCTCGAACTCCTTTCTCCCGAAACTGCGCCACAATCTCAGCCACTCCCACCAACCAATCACAAAGCACGCCACCACATGCACACCCAATCACAGCACCACATGCACATCAATCACTCCAACCCTCCCACTGTAAGACACACCCTCCAGCCAATCAAAACTACTTTCCCACGTTACGCCAGCCAATCACATCACACCAAGCACTCTCCAGCCACCACAACCAATCAAATCCTACAACCACACACCCATTCACACAGCAATAAAACAAAAAAAAAGCTTCCACCATAAAAACCAAATAGTCCTCCATCAAAAAAATTACATACCACACACACTTTAACGATAAACATCATAAACATCACCACAAAACCCATTGAATAATTCGCACATGTGATGGTGGACCATGGAATAAAATAGTTATTTTCACACGTCCCCGGTGACCTTGGGTAAATCACTCGTGGGTCCGCTATGCTACACCACTCGTGAGGTTACCCGAGGTCACCGGGGACTTGTGAAAATAACTACTTTATTCCATGGTCCACCATCGCATATCCCCTATATATAGCTGTATCTATCAAAGTCTAAGTATCAGCCATTTAATTTCAGATAATATGTTTTTAACGTTTACATTTTCTTTTATGAATTTACTCACTTTGTGATGTTTGCACTCAGGATTCTCCCTCTTAATTGATAAGTGGTCATGAGACACATTTTTGTCACTTTCTATAAATGGTACATACTGTACTCTGCACCCTCAGTTTCCCCTTGGTAAAGTGCAGGATCTGGGCATGAAACAACACTGAGTATCTTAGCAGCTGGAGGGTGCTTCCCTTGCTATATGACTTGCACTCGGAATCTTGTATCTGCCATTTTTCTGTATGTGGTGTAGGTATGAGGAATTTTTCTTGGTCACTGGACTAGTAGTTTTTCACCTTATCACACCAATTCCCAATTTTCCTTTTTCAATTTGGATTTGTTGTAGTCCACTGCTGCCCCAAATCAAATTAGCAGGTTTTCAGCCTAGGTGAGACATTTTGTACAGTAAGTACAATAATCACTTCAGGGTGTGCAGTAAGGCAGCTGTTACTGCACTTCCCAGGTAGATGAGGGCACTTGGCAGTGCCTCCTGATTTTCAGCCCATGGGGGGGGGGGCATATGGTAAGATCAGCCTTACTGCAAACTCTGTTGTGTGTTATTGTTTACAGTATTTAACAGATTACCATGGTGTCCATAATACTTAACACTAAGGTATGATGAGGGGTACACCAGTGGTTTGGGATTACCAATTAGTAATCCCCTCCCCAGGAAGCAATTAGGCATGGCAGGGTGTGGATTATGCTAAAATAACTGCACCATTTTGTTTTGTTAAAAGTAATTAGTAAAAAGTAGTCGCCTGTCAATAATCTGTCTTTCCTCACATTCAATAGATGGAATATTTGTTTAAAATGAAATAAAGAAATTCAAATTTTCACAGAATTCCTCTGGCAGAATAGAATGTTCACTCCACCCACACATAACAGCAGAGCAGGCCTTATATGGAGCCAAGGTTTAAGTCTTATCTATGGCAGGATAAGCAACAGAGATTGCATTGACAAGCTGGTAAGGGTACGAGGGTGATTGTTCATGGTCACCAAAGAAACACCAGAAATTAAAACAGCAATGAGGACGTCACTTTTTAAATGTGTTTATGTGTGGAAGAATGAGAGCATGATATAAAAGAATATTTAAAATAATTTATCATTTGTTTAACATTTAAGGTTTTACTTTTTAGGCCTTATTGAAGATTTTGAATGAGTAAAGATGGCAGACATGTGTTTGATGGTAATCAGAGACATGTGATGCGAGTCATGAATTATGTAGAGATTATCCTAAATTCTAAATCCCACTATTACTTTTTTATTGTGTATTAGGCTAAGATAAATGTATGAGTTCTAGCCTGTTTAAGCCTACCAGAAGCAATGATTTCCCCTACCAATTTTATATAAAGCATTATCAAATGGCAAGAAAAATCCAGGGCTCCGATTAGTCAGTGCCCTCCTTCAAATGTGATGTTATCCTTGTGCAACACTGATGTATGAAGATCAGGAAAACACATAACCTGATTACCATGTAATTATGCAGCCTCTGTTGACTCTGTATTGCTCTCATTGGCATGACTGGCTTACATACATGCTAGTACTATGCCCAACTTTAAAAACTAAATCCTCCCTCTCACTATATTCCATGCAATTAGCCCCCCCAAAACACCTCTGACTATTGTTTATTAATGTATTACCATTCTGTAAGCATTCAATGCTGTTTAATATTTTGCAGCAGCTTTATGAGAAGCCATCACTGTGATAAGCTTCACAGTTCCTGACTTGGACACACTAACAACAACAGCACACACACTTTTGAAAAGCATATTACATGACCCTGAGCAACTTACCAATCAATGGCTTCAGTTTCCACCATCGGTTCTGCTGGACATCAAAATTAATCAGAGAATGAGAGCAGCTGACTCAGTAATGAAAGAACTGAAGATGGGGGGAGGATGTAGCAGCAGCACCACCTACTGAATAAAATATAAATTGGGACTTTTTTAATACATAGACCTACTTATTCAGAACTTACGAACATAAGAACATACAAAATTTGCCAGCAGATGGAGGCCTAGAGGTCTATCAAGTCTGCTCGAATGTGCAGCTAGCACCCCTTATTCTGCAGCTGGCCCTCCCTTCCACCCTTCCCCTCCATTGATCCTTCCCCTTGTTCTGTCCCATCCCCTTTTGAAGCAGTCCACTGTTTTACTGGATACCACTTCTGCAGGTAACACATTCCACCCAGCCACCACCCTCTCTGTAAAAAAGTGTCTCCTCATCTCCCTCCTGAACCTTCCTCCCTCCCTCCAGTCTCATATCATGGCCCCTGGTGTCCCTCCCCTCCCTTACTTTGAAAAGCCCCTCTGTACATGTCTTGTTTATTCCTTTCATGTACTTAAAGGTTTCAATCATGTCCCCCCATCCCTCCTCTCCTCCAGCGAGTAGATGTTCAACTCCCTCAACCTCCTCTCGTATGATAAGTCCCCCAGCCCCTTGATCATCTTTGTTACCCTGCACTATACCCCTTCCAGTAACTTAATGTCCCTCTTCAGATATGGGCACCAGTACTGCACACAGTACTCCAGGTGTGGTCTAACTAATGACCTATACAGTGGCAGAATCACCTTCTCCCTCCTTGAGAATATACCTTAGCAAAATGTATTAAAAATATTTTTTCACAATTTTCTATTCTTTTTTAAAAATGATACATTTTACAATCACAATAATGCCCCTCAGGGAGGGTGTGGGGGTATGATGTCACTTCTAGGGTGTTGGATGCACTCAGTCTGGGACCTTGGGCCCAACCACCAGTGGTGTGATGTTATCCCAGAATGATATATGCCTCATCATGCATATTTGCTTAAGTAAGGCATCAAAGTTAAACTTTTTTTAATTAAAAAAAATGAAAACTTAGTTCCCCCAAGTGCATAGCCCTGTATCTCACCATGGCAGGGTAATCACTTAATTCATTTTGATACTGTCTGAAAATCATGAGGGTCCCAGCCAATCAAGGGGCATTGTTTCCCAACTCAATTTCATAATTTTGGTTAATTCAAAACTGTGTTCCAAACATTCAGGGCACCTTTATATTTGTGGTAATCATTTTCCCAAAACAGTGTCCTCTTCTAACTTCTGAAAGATATTCATGCCTTTAAATAAACACATATTATAGACTTCTCAGAACTTTCCTCTGGTAAAGATACTGGGCAGGATTTTCAAAAGCCTTAGATCACCACAAGACCCAATGTGCTGATGATACAGTGCATGGGACTTGCGGCGATCTAACAGGATTTTCTATCTCATGTGGCAATTGCCGAAAGTTAGACCAATTTGTTATGGTCTAACTTGCGGCAATCCTGTAGGCTGTTTTTAAGGAGCTTGCACCAGATATCTGTCACAAGCTGCCGTATATTGTGGAAACTGTTGTAACTGTGCCCAAGATTGTAAAATTGAGTGCAGTTACGGTGAAGGTTTTGGTGTACTGCCAGAACTTAAGTGCCATGGTGCTGGGCTGTACTCAAGCACTGCGCCACACTTTGAAAATCCTGCCCCCAATTTCTTCTTTCACAATATTTGATATGTATTTCAATATTTCTCCCTAGAATTTCTTAATGAGCTGCTGACCCCTCAGGGACACCTTGAACAAAAAAATAGTATTCAGGCACAGCCTGCTTGTATGTTATGTACCTTCTACAAATTTCCTATCCCCCTTATTCATAACTTAGGATAGTTGCACAAACACTGAATCTTTATCCCTCGGAGTTCATCTGTCCCAGCAGCTCATTCCCTACTTGAAGTCATAGTTTCTTTGTTGTGACACTACCATCTGTTTTTTGTTTTTGTTTTTTTTTGTTTATTTTTATGTTATGTTAAATGGTTTTGTAATGTATGGCTGTTAAATTAATATTTTGTGAAATTGTATGTATATGTACGTGATTTTGTTTTATACACAGGACCATCTTGAAAATAGGATTCGTCCTAATGATGTGAAATTGTCACCTACTATCCTGTATAAAAATAAAGGTTTTTACTACTACTACATATCAGATGTAAAAATTCCTTCTCCAGTCTATGCAGTACATCAGTTTCTTCAATGATCTTACATGTAGGTACTGCAGAATATATACCATAATGGGAAAACATTGCTTTATTAGGTGGATTCTCCCATAAGTTGAAACTGGTATTCATTTCTACTTTTTTAGATATTCAGTGATCTGCTGGCATATGTTTCTGAGTGTTTTAAAGTGATAACCATCAGTAATTTCCAAATATTTAATCATATCCTTGACTATCTGGCACTTGTACTCATGTCTAATTTTAGGCATTTCAGATTTGCTTTATTAAAGTAGATCAGATTTAGTTACATTTTGTTATATTCTGAGATGTTACTACATACCTCCATAATTTTTTATCAAAATACAAAAGGACTTGAAGTCAATAGTTTCTTAAAAAGTACAATGAAGTCATCAAGGAACATACAGAGATACCCCCTGCCCCAATGACTGAAGAAGATAGGATTGTCCTCTAATTACTTGTACGTGGATCCAAGTATCAGTTAGCCAACATGATGAATAAAAGGCAGCCTTGCCTAATATCGCGCATAGTGAAGAATTAAGTATAATCGTGTCTGCCACCAAAGCAGATTAAATACACCCCTGACCAATCCCAATTGCATGAAAACTGGATCATCATGTGGCTATCACCTCCAAAACCAAAAAGCTGGCTATAATTAATAGATTTCATAAAAAGAAAGTTTGTAAGATCAGAGAAGCATAGCACTAGGGGGCATTCTGTTCTAGAGATGCAACAACATTTAATTTTGTCATCACAATTCCAGAGAAATAGGGAATTTTGCGCCATGAAATATTTTGCAAAATTTGTGCATTACGTGGAATATTTCAAGGGTGCAAAATGTGAAATTCCACCAGCGAACTGCGGAATTTCACCTGCTAACCTCAGTGTACCTTTTCCAGCCAAAGATTCTAAATAAATGAACACATGGAGGTATTGTAGTCTATTGATTGCAGCGCAAGTTTGGGAAACAAGAAATTACAAGTTCAAACCCTGCAACAGCCAAATACTCACTGCGTGCCCTGAGTAAATTAATTCTTCAAAGTGGGATGAATGGCAAGGCATGGCAGCAACTAGAGCCTGGGTTTGATGCAGAACTGAACGCAAACAGAACCCAAACTTCATGATTTTTAGCATAACTGAACCTAACCAGAACCCCCTTTGTAAGTATAGCAGTGAACCCGAACTGAATGTGAACATGCATATTCTGCCATCCAGAACTTATGTTTCATGGTACTGTTTTTGATAGTCTGTTGTCACTTAGTTGTCATCTATCTGTTATCTGTTTTAGAGTGCCCACATTAACTCCTGACTGCATCTTTCTTTTCTACCAAAATTGCGATCGCGATTTAAACATTGTCACATGCTAATAGGAGCCAGACGCTAATTAAAGTGCACACACTGACACCAAACATTTGGTGTAGCACACTGCAGAACTCCATTTAAATGCAGCTCACCTCTGAGAGCCCTTGCTGTGCATCTGCCAGCTTGCAATCCCATACTTGCCACACACCATAAAAAAGCTGCCTGTTGTCTGTTTCACAGTGCCTGCATTAACTTCAGCATTAACTCATGACTGCATGTTCCTTATCTGCTGATCGTGACTTAAACATTGTGACATGCACTTCCCATTCCTGTATTGCAGCCAATAGACAATAAACAGGACCATCTGTAAAGATATGAAACATGGTAGTATCTTCCAGGACCTCAGGTGTAGCTGGTAGAAATGGTCCTGGGTCAGGTAGGTCAGGTGGTTGGTGTGCACAGTCATGGGGCTTACCTGTGTATAGTAGGCCATGGGCCAAGACTGAGGGCATTTTTGCAGGCAGTACCTTGATTTCCCTGTCCTGCAAAAGCAAAGAACAATGAGTCAGTCTGGTGTTAGAGACTGATCTGTCTTTTACTGTACTTTCTCTGAAAGCAAAAAATTAGTTTGGGTGTGGCAGGTATGCAGGATAATAGGGGCATACGCAATGATGTACAGAAAGTGCTTGACAGCCCAAAAGGTCGTCAAGAGTGTCCTTTCACAGTGATTATGCTTTTTCTCTACAGGGGGTAGCATCTGGGATGCATAGGCAATGGGTCTGTGGTATCCATTGTTCTCTCGTGCCAGCGCTGCAGACATGGCCACATCAGAGGTGGCAGTTTCTAGATGGATAGGTACTCTTGGATTAGGGTTTATCAGTGCTGGGGCTAAGGCTAAGGCCGGTTTAAGCTGTGTAACAGCTTCAGTGTGCATGGGGCCCCATGTCCATGGGACATCCTTTTTAAGAAGTTCATACAGGGGAGCAGCCTTCAAGACAAAGTCAGGGATGAAGTCCCTGGAGTAGTTTACCATT
Source organism: Neoceratodus forsteri (assembly GCA_016271365.2). Classification (NCBI taxonomy): domain Eukaryota; kingdom Metazoa; phylum Chordata; order Ceratodontiformes; family Ceratodontidae; genus Neoceratodus; species Neoceratodus forsteri. Next base: position 16,959,763 of record JADMNL010000039.1, on the reverse strand, counting down.
CCTAGAAAGCATCTGAGTGTTGACACGCTTGTAGGAAGTGGCAGATCTTGCAAGCCCTGGATCTTCTTGACAACTGGGCTTCTCCCTTGCTCTGTGATACATAGGCCAAGGAAAATGACCTCTTTTTCACACAAGTGAGCTTAGGAGGGATTGCACTTGAGGCCTGCTGTCCTGAGGAGAGTCAGTAATTCATTCAGAAGGGCCAAATGTTCTTCTTTTGTGTCAGTTGCCAAAAGCAAGTCATCCACATACTGCAGGAGACACTGGGGAGTAGAGAATCCCTGCAGAGCATCCATCATGTGGAGATGGAAGAGAGAAGGGCTGTAATGGAAGCCCTGGGGCAGACAGGTAGACACATATACTGGCACCCATCAAAGGTAAAGGCAAATTTGTATTGGCTTTTCTGGGCTAATGGAGGTGACCAAAACCCATTAGAGATGTCAAGGGCTGAGAACCACTTTTTGTCAGGTGTCAGCAGCAAAAGAACGTCAAGAGCTGATGCCACAGTTAGGGCACAGCTGGGGGTAACTTGATTAAGTTTCTTGTAGTCAGTTGTGAGTCTCCAAGCTCCATTCAACTTTTTCACAGGCCAGATAGGCAAATTGACAGTAGAGACACAAGTCCTAATCACTCCTTGCTGTAGTAGTGACTGGATGGTCTCCCTCAATGAGGGTAAGGCTTCAGCAGGAAATGGGTACTGCTTCTGCCTTGCAGGGTTGGGCTCTGGCATTTCAATGGTGGTGTGCATCCTACCACAATCATGCTAGTTGGTAGCAAACACATCAAGGTGTTCCTGTAACAAGGGTGAAAGTTCAGAAAACAAGTCATGACTTTTGAACAGAGCCATGACATCATGCTCCTTGTTGTTATGGGAAATGGCCACCACTGCATGTGAGTCTGGTATGGTGACAGCATGGGATTGTCCCTTGATATGTAGAACTAACCTGCTAGCTAGGTCCTCAATACAGTCATGCTGTGCAAGGAAGTCAACTCCTAGCATGCTGGGGTGATGACGTAATACCAGGAGGTCAAAGACAAAACCAGTCTTGAGATGGTCTACCTGTACAGGTAGAAATACAGATCAACAGGTGTGTAGCTGAGTACCATCTACACCCTGTGCACTGGTCTTCCAGCTGGTAGACCAGTCAGACGTGGCTGGGTTCTCATAATGGAGAACAGACATGGCTGCTTCTCTATTTAGAAGCATGTCTAGTTGGCGGCCCCTGACTGTGGCCCTTACACCTGTCCATTTGTGTCAAAAAGCAAGTCACTCACAATCCGGACTGGGGCCTTTAATTGTCTATCAGTGCAGTTCTCATAGTTTTCTTCATCATCCTATCCATGCGATCTGAGGCCTATGGAAGTTCATTGGGCCTCCTCTCAATGCTTCACAGGGCATGAATACTATACCTGTGATGTCAGAGCCATGATCTCAAACTGTTCAATGGGAGCTTCCAGGATCACTGCATCAGCCTGGCCAGAACCCGATGCCATGAAAGGATTCTTTCCTCGGCTGCTTGATTGTTCAGTAGCCAAAGGCCAGAAAGGGTTGGTGTTACTAGCGGTGCCAGGGCCAACATGCAGCATGTGGATGCAACCTCCTTCTTGGCACGGGCCTCCTCCAGTTGTTTCCGGAGGGTGTCAATCTCATCTTTTAAGTCCTGATAGCTAGACCCTTTACAGTACTTGCCATCGGAATTTGAATTTTTTTCAGTTCCTGTTGTTGTTGTTGTTGTTGTAGTTCCAATTATTTTTATAGTTCCAGTTCCCCCCTCCTTGTGCAACTGCTTGTCATCAGAAGGGGCTTCCTGTTTATCATTGTTACCTTCCACTATATAGTGGATGGGAGTAGGGTTCACTATGGCAACTTGGGCCATGACTCCCTGGGCTGTCGGAGTTTGGATGGTGGTGGTCTTGTTGGTGTTCTTATTGGAAACTAGGTTATGGAGGTAAACCTGGAAGGCATGCTCCATCTTGGTGAGGATCTCATTAAAGGTATCGGTCTGCGGGGAAATGTTGAGTTCAACCTTTTTATGGAAAGCCGGAGTCATGTTTCAGAGGTACAAATCTGTGTACTCAATTTGATTTTTATTGGCGTTCTCACCTGCTAGACCCCTATCGGCATTGTAGGTGAGCCACAACCATTGATGGTAAGCCACTGGGCTTTTCTTCACATTCTGCTTAACCTTGTAGGCCAAGCAGGCTCCAACGATCCCATGGGCATTGGCAGCAAGGAGTGCCTGGGAGATATCATTGTAATTGAGCATCTTGCAATTGCGGACGGCCTCTGGGAGTTTAGCCCAGAGTGTGGGCTCGATGGTCTGTCTCAGGACTTGAACCTGGTACTTGGGTTGGAGAGAAAACTTCTCGCATAGAGAGCACAATTTCTCCAATTCACAACTGAGGCTGTCAGTCAGGCCCATCTGTCTGATGTCTTGAGCAATTTGTTGAACAGAGTGAGCAACCTTTAGGGGATTGGACGTGGGCATACGGGGAGTGGTGGTCAGTTCCACATGACTCAAAACACTGCAAAGGGCAGCTTCCGCTGCTGTGTCAGTGACTACTTTGAATGCATTCTCCTGGGTGACAGCGTTTTCAAACATGTGCTCAATATGCTGTTGCATGGATGACTGTCTGTCCATTGTTCCTAATCTGGTTAAGACATCTTGTACACTGCCGCGCACCTCCATATTGTCATCCTTAGAGAGGGGTGCCAATGGAAGCAGGCTCCTACTCAGATGTGGTCGGTCTCCCGTATCATGGGGGATGCCATGTTTGTGTTGACGTGGTAGCGTAGAAGGCAAGCAAACATGACAAGGGGGTGGGCTGATGTGGCTGCCATCTTGGGAATGGCTGGTAAAGGCCACCACTCTGTGGGACGGGGGGTTGGATGTGACGAAGTGACCTATGTCCTCATAATCAGAATCGTCATCACTCAATGACGTAATGTCAATGGGTGTGTACTGAAAACCATTCATAGCTTTAACATGGCCAGCGAGAACCTCTCGCTGATGGCACATTCTCGCCAACTTTTCTCTACATTTCTTATGACAAACTTTTGTAGTGTCCTGCTCAATACCTTTCTCAACCTCATGCTGCAATACTCAGTATCTGGCACCCAATTTAACATTCTCCCTGAGCTCTTTGTCTAGCTCATGCATCAACCTCACATTCTCTTCCTTCAATTCAACATTATCCTCTCTCAAGCTTTCTTTCATGTCACTCAAAATGTCATTTCAACCTTTCATTGCCATCTCTTAATATAGACAATTCATGCTCAGAGTCTTGAGCAGTGCAATGCAACAGTCTGTTATTGTGGGACTAAGTCTCCTCCTGTAGTTTCTGTTCCCTTTTCAGTAACACTTATGCCTGCAAGACCATCTCTTTTTTTAAAGAAGCATTTTGCAGCTGAATGGAGGCACATTGTGCTAACGAACTTTCTATGGCTGTATGTAAAGCTGTGACCAAGAGACCTTTGGTGTGGTATTTCTTGAGTTTTTGCTTAGACTCTAGATATTGATCAGAGATCATAAGTAAGGGGTCTTCTGCCACTGCTGCATCCAGCGCAAAATCAGTCCAGCCTTCATGGGAGGTAAGATAGTTTGAGACATTGTGTCTTAGTTCTGTGCACAATTCAGACATGCTAAACAAAGGAGTAGATACACAAACAAAGAAAGCAGTCGAAACACTGGACTCAAATCCTTGGCGCCATCACCCATCAGCTTTGCGGGCCCCCATGGGCAAATGGTGGAGCCAAAGCGGTACACTGCTGCTCACAGAGGGAGTATACCAGTGGTTTGGTGTAAGTCTGCAACACTTGAAACCAAAACTGAACAAGTCCATAAGAGAGCAACCACTGTAAGTATGAGTAGGTCCAAGTAGGCAAAAATGCACTACACTACTCAACATTCAGTTCAACGAACTTGAATGGAATCCTCACTTTGTACATTCCAACCTGCACATGGTCACCAAATGTAACAGGATGGTAAAACCATCACCTTCTCAGGTTCTTGTTGGAACTGCACTAAAGTGAAGAAATGACAGACAAGTGGTGTCCAGCACAAAAAGTGATTTATTTCTGGTATATAAGTATATACTGGTATTCTGGTATATAAAGCAGGTTTACAATCAGTGTGATAACTGGGAGAATACAGTACCTCCAATCTTTCTTACCTATAGGTAGCTGTATGTCTCTTCTCAGAGAGCAGGTGCTATGCAAAGGGTCTTAAACCCCTGATAATAACCATGACAACAGCTAAAAAGATATATAAAAACTCTATAATTGGTCAGTGGCAAATAGCCTGACTTCTCACTAGTCTAGGAAAGCATGCTGAGCTAGCAGAAAGACAAGATAGCTAAACAATGGATCTTGTATATTGTGAAGGACACTTGTGGTTACATATGCAGTTACAGTTCTGCACTAACACTAAAGATGGCAGCATTGCCTAACTTATCATTATACAATGGTGTAAATAGAAGTATCCCCCAAGTTTTATAATCAGATTAACAGCAAATGCATTATGATCAGGGCCACTGGAAAATTGCGGCCGCGATTATATCGCGGAAAGCACAATTTTCGGTTCCCCCCGCAAAAAATCGTGCTTCCCGCAAAAAAAGACACTTGCACACACTTTCCAAAATTGCCCACAGTACCCAAAGAGCAGCAAAGTCCACAGTGCCCACCCACCAGCCAAAACAAAGCGACGTCCATCTGTGTTCCTCTGTGCCCCTTTGAGAACCCTACCCACACACCAGCAGAAGTTCACAGCGCCCACCCACAAGTGCACTACAAAAGTTACATTGCCCACCCACCTTCACTCCAGAGAAAAGTGTTCCACTCCACTCGGTCTGCCCCGTTGTGCCTCTATACCCCACGATGTGCCTCCATAGCCTGTAGGGTTTTCCTGGTGTGTGACATGCTTAGTGATGTCACCAGGAAGTGCAGACATCACTGGGAAGCGTGTCACACCAGCTGGGGCCAATTACAACCGTTGCACATTGGCGCTCTTTTTAAGCGCTTTGCTCCCCCTCAGGTCCGCTGAAACTATCTAAAAGAATGTGGACAGGTGAGGGGGAGCTACCGGAGAAGAGAAGCAAGCACACCAGAAGATCAGCCCAGAGGAGTAGCCAGCCAGAATGAGAGAACGAGAGTAGAAGAAGACGTGCAGGAGAACAACAAAGCAGAAGGTGGAGCAGAGGGAGAGCTGACTGCTGGATGCTGGCTAGCCTTTAAATTTCATAAAAAGAGCTGTATCCTTTGCTTTGTGTGCTGCCAGCTGCCAGCTTATTTGTGGAGAACTGCTACTGTTGCTGTGGACCTGAACTGTACTACCAGGTATGTATATATTTTTTTTTTTTTGCAGGGAAGGGACTGCTGTAAAACATGTGTGTGACCCCCTGGGGGAGGCAGTTGTGAGGGTGGGTGGTGGGTGGAGACTGGGGGTCCAGCTGCCCTCGGCAGACTGGCACACATGGCAAAAAAAATTGTTCTGGCCTCAGGTGAGCGAGCAGGGTGGCACAGAACAATTTTTTTCCTTCATGCATGACAGTCGCCTGGGTCCGTCCCTCCCTCCCGTGGTGTGTTCTTGATCGCTGCTGTGGTTCCTCGGAGATGGGAGTGATGGGGTGGGCCTGGCGGACTGCCACACATGGCAAAAAAAAATGTTCTGGCCTCAGGTGAGCGAGCAGGGTGGGGCGGGCGAGCAGAGTGGCACAGAACAATTTTTTACCTTCATGCATGGCAGTCGCCTGGGTCCGTCTCTCCCTCCCGTGGTGTGTTCTTGATCGCTGCTGTGGTTCCTCAGAGATGGGAGTGGTGGGGTGGGCCTGGCGGACTGGCACACATGGCAAAAAAAATTGTTCTGGCCTCAGGTGAGCGAGCAGGGTGGCACAGAACAATTTTTTTCCTTCATGCATGGCAGTCGCCTGGGTCTGTCCCTCCCTCCTGTGGTGTGTTCTTGATCGCTGCTGTGGTTCCTCAGAGATGGGAGTGATGGGGTGCCATGGACTGGCGCACATGGCAAAAAAAATTGTTCTGGCCTCAGGTGAGCGAGCAGGGTGGGGCGGGCGAGCAGAGTGGCACAGAACAATTTTTTTCCTTCATGCATGGCAGTCGCCTGGGTCCATCCCTCCCTCCCATGGTGTGTTCTTGATCACTGCTGTGGTTCCTCGGAGATGGGAGTGGTGGGGTGGGCCTGGCGGACTGGCACACATGGCAAAAAAAATTGTTCTGGCCTCAGGTGAGCGAGCAGGGTGGCACAGAACAATTTTTTTCCTTCATGCATGGCAGTTGCCTGGGTCCGTCCCTCCCTCCTGTGGTGTGTTCTTGATCACTGCTGTGGTTCCTCGGAGATGGGAGTGGTGGGGTTGGCCTGGCGGACTGGCACACATGGCAAAAAAAAATTGTTCTGGTCTCAGGTGAGCGAGCAGGGTGGAGCAGAGACAGAACAATTTTTTTCCTTCATGCATGGCAGTCGCCTGGATCCGTCCCTCCTCCTGTGGTGTGTTCTTGATCGCTGCTGTGGTTCCTCAGAGATGGGAGTGGTGGGGTGGGCCTGGCAGACTGGCACGCATGGCAAAAAAAATTGTTCTGGCCTCAGGTGAGCGAGCAGGGTGGGGCGGGCGAGCAGAGTGGCACAGAACAATTTTTTTCCTTCATGCATGGCAGTCGCCTGGGTCCATCCCTCCCTCCCATGGTGTGTTCTTGATCGCTGCTGTGGTTCCTCGGAGATGGGAGTGGTGGGGTGGGCCTGGCGGACTGGCACGCATGGCAAAAAAAATTGTTCTGGCCTCAGGTGAGCGAGCAGGGTGGGGCGGGCGAGCAGAGTGGCACAGAACAATTGTTTTCCTTCATGCATGGCAGTCTCCTGGGTCCGTCCCTCCCTCCTGTGGTGTGTGCCTAGCCAGTATGAAAGGTAGCAAGAAAACTGCATTTCTGGAGTCTTTGTTGTGTGTGTGCCTGGCCAGTATAAAAGGTAGCAAGAAAACTGCATTTCTGGAGTCTTTGTTCGTGTGCCTGGCCAGTATAAAAGGTAGCAAGAAAACTGCATTTCTGGAGTCTTTTGTTCCATGGATGCAGTAAATCTATGGGCAAGCTCAGCACCATGACAAGGCAACTCCAGGAGCTGAGGTTTTGAAACCAATCTGCCCAGCTTAGATCATTGTGGGATGCAAACTAGTGGAGTGATATTGGAGGATCAAGCATCCCAAGGAAAACTCTCCTCCCTCTATGCACTGATGCTCTAATTCAAGTCTTGTTTTTTTGGGTTTAATTTTGGTTTAATTTTGGTTTAGTTAAATTACACCATGTCTACACCACCACCAAAGCGCTTCTGTCTTTCTCGTGAAGAGGCCAAGGACCGTTATGTCTTGTATCTTGTGCGTGCCCAGGATCGGGTTAAATTATATCCGGAGGATCTTTATGAGATGGAGGATTGCTGTTTTGTCGTGCTTGTACCCACACAATCGACTTTGTGCGGAAGCATACAGTTGACATGCACATGAAGTCGCAGAAACATCTAGAAAGAAAAGAAGCTGCAAAGAAAAACATGCAAAGTAAGTACTAGTTGCACAGATGTTTGCAGTTATTTTATTTTTTAAATAGTCGTCGTTGATTTTCCCCTTGGGTGACTGGTATCTGCTCTGTCCCTGCCTACCAAGTCCATCTCATCTCTCTCTGGCACCGTGGAACCCAATTCTCCCCCACTCCCAGTGCACATGTGCCTTGTTCCTGCATCCCCTTCCTTGCTGCTAGAGTTCAAACTACCACCTGGCCTCTAAGAGCAAGACAGCAGATTCTCACTCCATTCAGGGAGAGGAGAGGAGCCAATTGACACTGATCCTCTCCTCCCTGCTGACCTGATGTTGTTCTCAAACAGGTTGCCGGTGTGGCAGGAGGTAAAGCTCACAGCTCCTCAGCCCTCCATGACACTGGGCTGGCCTAGCCTACAGTTTGTTTTTTTCCCTGTAAAATATTAAATCTTGTTTGCTTTTCCAGGCACAGTTTATTTTCCCCTGTAACATATTACTTGTTTTTTTTTTTTTTAGGCACACCTCTACCACAGCAGTCACTGACTTCGTGTTTCAGTCGAGCAATGGAATCTTCCATTGAACGGAAGGAATTTGTTCTGGACTTCGTCCGCTGTTTGACCCGTGCAGACGTACCACTGGAGAAGGCTTCTGGCTTTCAAGAGTTCTTAAAGAAGCACACAAAACAAGGCGCAGTCTTCCGGGACCAGCACAGCTTCGAGCACGTACTTCAAGAACTTCGCCTGATCACGAACAGTCCCTGAAAGAGGCGGTGGAGGATCAAGATGTCTTCATTTTCCTGGATGAGACAACAGATGCCTGTGGGCGAGCGTGTTGGCTATTTTGGCCCAACCATTTTAATGTTGGAGAGCAGCCACCCTAATTGGTGTTGAGTTTTGCATCATGTGAACAACACCACAGTATCCCAAGCTCTACTAAAAGTGCTAAACACCAATGGGGTGAACTTCAATAAAGTCTTTGCCATTGTCACGGACAGTGCAAGTTATATGCACAAGGCTTTTGAAACTGTGCTGTCCTGTGTCCTACCAAATGCAGAGCATGTCACTTGCATTGCCCACCTCCTCAGTTTGGTCTTGGAAGTCTGGGCAGACACACTGGATGACTTAAACACTGCTGTTTTGCTTGTTAAAAAAATATTTTGCCAGAGCCCAATGCGTAGGCATCAGTACGTTGCCTTCATGGAATCCAAGCAGGCATTGTACCCAAGATGCCAGTATATGCAGTGGTAACTCGGTGGTGCTGGGTTAACGCTGTTCAGTATTTGGCAGACTATTTGCCTGTGTTAACAGAATTTGTTGAAACTCTACAATCTGATGCAGCAACCTTGAATCGCCTGAAGTTCTTATTGAAAGGCAAGCAGCAGAGCTGGTGACACAAGCAACTTTTGTTGTGGAACACTCTTCTGAACTTGTCAACCTTATTCTACAATTGCAGTCAAGCACCCAGCCACAGGGACACTCCATATTTGGGAGGGTGCAAATGTGCATATGTTTTGGACTTCTGTGCCACCGCAGGGAAGCTGAATACAGACCAAATACAGTAGAAATGTTGTCCCTGCTGTCAGTTACATGAAAATCAAAACTGTGTGAACCTTTTTCAGAAGGTTATGTTGGACAACAGTGAGAAACTGGACAAAATTTTAAAATCTCATCCCTCAGTTGGCACATTCAAAGCTGCCCGAATCTTTGACCCAAAGCAGCTGCCAACACTGGACAAGGAAAGAAAACACACCCAGGAGCTACCATCTCTGGCTGGTGTTTCAAACTTTGAATGGCATGGGTACAGAACTTTCGCCTCAGTCGGTACCCAGTGACTGTTTTAATATTGCTGAGTGGTGGGAAGCACAAAGTGATACACTTCCACATCTTGCTGCTGTGGCAAAAAGGTATATCTGGCTTCCCGTAAGCACAGCAGATGTTGAACGGACTTTTTCACTGTACACAGACCTTTTAAAAGACAATTGGCGAAGTTTGACAGATGACAATACTAGACTACTACTTATGTTGAAGTACAATAAGAAATTTTAAAGATTTTTGTTGGATAACCATTGCTGCTCATTCTATGATGTAAAAATCCTTTCTTGATGATCTGGGGTGGTGGTGGTGGTACTATACTTTTACTGTAGAATACTAATAATGTTTGTTTAAATTATTAGAGGTGGTGGTGGTGGCGGTGGTACTGCTTTAACAGTGATGTTACTATTATAATGTATATTGTTTTGATCAGTCGTGGGTGTTTCAATAAAAAGTTGTACTTTTTGTGTGTGTCTGTGTTTTTTTTGTTTGTTTTTTTACAAAAATCTATACCTTTTTGATGGCTGACTTTGATATGCATCACAAAGCAATTGAAATTGAAAACCCCATACTTGTACCTCACAAAGGAAAATGTGTGCCCAGCAGCCCGCAAAATCACCGCAAAATACATGCAAAGTCCCGCAAAATCCCCGCAAAATTTGGGAGAAAAAAGTCCCGCAAAATCCCCGCAAAATCTGCTAAACAATTCCGCAATTTCCCAGTGGACCTGATTATGATTCTCAGTAAAAATACAGTAGAACTCAGATCCTGACACTTAAGCTTATATGATAAGTGCCTGTGCCCTAAGGTTAGTACATATACCTATAAGTAGTACTACCTGTGAGGTAGGGGCCAATTAGGGGTGCTGGTCCATGGATAACAGACTGTAAAATCTTTTGAAGTAACTTCAGACTGGGGCTCCTTGTATCCATGCAGGATAGACTGTAAAATCCTTTCTTTTTTGTTTGGTATGTGGTTTTTCCTCCTTGGGCCCTTGGCAGGTGGCTTTGGCCCTCCTAATGGAGGGACTGTCTCTCTTGTCCCACCACTCCCTGCACTTGCCAACCCTGATAGTTCCCCCACAGACTGCCCCCTATGGCAGGGCCAGGAAGGGGGTGGCCAACCCCCCCTCCCCAGAGACCCAATCCAGAAGCTGGGGTTGGCTAACGGGGTGCAGTGGACCATCATCGAGTGCTGCCAGGCTGTTTTTTCTCTGTGTTTCTTCCATCCCCCCTCTCACCAATGTCAGCACATCGGAGTATGCCTCCTGTACCATACTGCCCTCCAGCTACTGCTAGAGGACAGTCAGCGAGTGGGACAACAGGTCTCCCTCCCCCTAAGAGAGAGAGAGAGTAGAGAAGTCCTCCAGATGCCCAATCCTCCCCCTTCCCTGCCAACCCCCAGTGGCCTGAGTCCATTCCCGAACCCTGGTCGCAAGTGTGGCATGAGGTGTGGTGTCCAGTGTCTCAACCCTCAGCACCACTGGGCCAGTGACTGTAAAATCTTTTGAAATAAATATTCAGACTGGGGCTCCTTGTATCCATGCAGGATGGACTGTAAAATCTTTTGAAGTAACTTCAGAGTGGGGCTCCTTGTATCCATGCAGGATAGACTGTAAAATCTCTTGAAGTAACTGGAGACTGGGGTACCTTGTACCCTTGTATTAAGAAAAACAACTGTGCCACCAGCCTGGATCCTTGTCATGTTGATGCTGTACTCATAGATGGGAATTGGGAAATAATCCCAAACAAATAAGCCTGTATTTCTTGAATTACATTTTGTGATTATGTATTCAGATGGCAGCCAGGCAAGAGGGTAAACTAAAAAAGGTAGTGCAAGAAATGGGAAGCCAGCCTCATGTATAAATGGTGCAGAAAAGAGATGGGTAAAATTCTGCATTTTGTCAGAGGAATTTTGCATTTCACACCCATGAAATATTTTGTGAAATGCGCAAATTATCGTGAAATATTTTGTGGAATGAAATTTTTGAATTTCATCCATCCCTATTTTATTCCAAACTTAGAGAATGAAGCCAAAGGACATTCTAGCCCCATTTTCTGCTACACATCATATGTTGGTTTGCTGTTAGAACTGAGCTGGGTTTCTCAGAAAATAGACATTTGGTAGATGTGTCTCACTGTCTGTGTTGAAATTGGTGGTTTATTACCAAGGCAGAAAGCATATTTCATACTGCAGTTTGGAGCTAAAACAAAATTAAGCAGTTTGTCAAAGATGTGATTTGGAATATAAACAAAATCTGCCAACATGTACTGTGAAGGATCAAATCCCGGGAGTGACAGATCTAGCGGACAGGTGGTCAGTTGCAACTTAGTCAACCAGTAACTGCCAAAGACTGTTTTACTTGATCCTATGGCCACCAATGTTTGCATAATGGCATTACATTTGTTTCAGGTTACATCTTTTATTAGACCAACATAGTAGTATATACTGCAGATTTTCAGTACACAAGCTTTTAGAGCTACATACAGCCCTTCCTCAGGGATGAAAATCCCAACCACCACGTACGGCCCATGAACGTGTTTGCACTATAACATCTCTATACAATATCTATGTTACAGTAGTTAAATAAAAGGTGTTACAACTTACACCAAATCCAGTGTTCCAAGGACTGTCATGGCAACTCACAGCATATCTTTGGACAATTACTGAACAGTGATCACAGAAGTATGAATCTAAATCATTGGCCAGTGGTCAGTTTGTTACCAAATATGAAGATGATTTTTTACGTCATATCAGACACATGAATTGATACAAAGGAGGAACTGGACTTTTAAGAGCTGTAGTGCACTTTAAAACTGACAAGTAGGAAACACGGTTGGAGAGAGGAGGATCTGTTTATTTCTGGGACATGGAAAAAAACTTCTCCAGTGCATGCATAATTTACATGGCATGCTACTTTGAGTTTCATCAGTATATTACAGGGTCACTGCAGACTGGATCTAAATTGTTCTGTGTGTGTGCTTGCTTCACCTTTGTCAAACAAAACCAGGGTTCAGTTTAGAATGAAAGCTTGTGTGCAGAATGCACTTGCTAATTCAATGAAAGTTATTACATCATCAGTTTAGTTTATTCATTGGCAAATATGGTTTCTTTACAAAAATATAAATATAAGCATTCTTTTTGAAATTATGTTTTTACATAGCAGATATACACTGACCTGAATCAGTATATGTCATGCATTTTCATGAATGAGTGGCAAAGGTTAGGCCAACGTAGAAACACAACATTTATTATTTATTTAAAATCTGGTGGCCAGGATTGGCACACCGAGATAGATCTCGTTTTCAGAGGCAACCTGGGATTAGAAGAGGAGCAAGAGGTAGTCCACTGTAAAACACAAACAAGGGAGCTGAATAAACTTAAAAAACAGCTGAATAACATCCTAGATTACGAAGTAGAACAAAAGCTCGTCTATCTACGACACAGGTACTATGATGGGGGCCCGAAGTTTACCAGGATGATTGCGGCCCAAATAAGAAATAGAAAAGCAAAGGCCATGATACTAAGGATCAAGCACCCATATATGGGCACCCTACAAATCACTACTAGAGCTATAACCGAAACCCTGAGAGATTATTACTCTAGCCTATACACAGAGCAAACAAACCCACCCGAGGAAAGGATTAAGAGCTTCCTTTCCACCCTTCATCTATCCACCCTAACCCAAGAACAAGGAGCTAGGTTACTAGCCCCAATCTCACTCAGGGAGATATCAACCGCTATAGGAAATTTGAAAACAGGTACGTGTCCAGGGGCGGATGGGCTCCTGGGGGAGTTCTATAAGACCTTTACTGAGCCGTTGTTGCCTCTACTGTCTCAGGTGTTCTCTTTTGTTACCTCTGAGAATGGAAAGATCCCCCCATCTTGGAATGAGGCTATAATTTCAGTCATACCCAAAGAGGGTAAGGATCTGACCCTATGCCCCTCTTACCGCCCTATTTCAGTTTTAAATACAGATTACAAAATACTACCTATAATTTTATCCAAACATTTAGTTGAGTTTGCCCCTCTCTTAATAAATTCAGATCAAAGTGAATTTATCCCTGGGCACCAAGCTCAGGACAATGTGAGACGCACGGCTTATATTATAGAACAGATTACTGAAAAGCGAACCCCGGCAATTCTGCTTGGGCTTGATGCAGAAAAAGCCTTTGATAAAGTAACATGGAGATACCTAAAATAAGTCCTTCTTGAGTTTAAGTTCCCTGCACCCTTCGTGGAGACTATTTTTAGATTTTATAAAAGCCCAATAGCCTACATACGAGCCAACGGTCATATCTCAGAGACATTTTCGCTGCAACGTGGAACTAGGCAGGGCTATCCCCTCTCCCCTCTCCTGTTTGCATACTATATTGAGCCCCTGGTCCAGGCCTTGAGACAGGCCCAGGACCTGCAGGGTGTTACGATAGGAAGGGTCGAGCAAAAGATGGCCCTCTTTGCCGATGACATCCTGTTGTACATAACTGACCCAGAGAAGTCTCTTCAGACACTTTTCACCCTTGTGGACAGGTTCTCCAGTCTTTTGGGTTTTACCCTCAATGTAAGTAAATCAGAAGCTTTGATCTTTAACTTTCTACCTACGCCACAGATCAAAAAACAGTTTCCAATCAAGTGGGGAAAGGAAAATATTAGATACTTGGGGATCCAAATACCGATGAATCTTAATAGATTACATATTCAAAATTATGAGCCATTAGTGCAAAAAATAAAGCAGGACCTGGGTAGATGGTCCCTTCTACCAACAACATTTTATGTAAGAAATCTAACCTTAAAAATTAACATTCTCCCAAGGTTTCTGTACTTATTTCAATGTGTCCCATGCCCCCTCACATCCAAAGAACTTCAATCATGGCAAAAACTACTAAATAAATACCTATGGAATAACAAAAGGCCTAGGGTGAGCTGTGCCAGGCTTGTACTTCCCAAAGACAGGGGAGGCATAGCTCTCCCTTTGTTAAGGGAGTACTGGTCAGCTTCGCAAATGAGGCTAGCACTGCTACGGGGAAGCAGAACCTATCAATCTAGGTGGAAGCAGACAGATTTGGCAAGAGAGGTTCAGACTCCCCTGCAGGCGAGTCTTTTTTCACCAAAGCACCTAAAAGAAACACTTAAAACAGCTTCACTTGCAACACAATCCATCCTTAGAGGATGGCAGATAGGAATAAAGGCTGACTTTCATCAGAAATATGATTGGAGATGTAGATGGTTCATCTCACAACCTGTATTTAACAACAGGTAGTTTAAAACCCAAATAAACAAGGGGTTGGAGGCCCCCTGGCAAGTAATGAGAGGGGATGAGATACTGAGCTTCGAGGAGGTGAAAACAAAATTTGACTGGACAGAAAGAGACAGATTATTCTTTTATCAACTTAAAGACTATATTTCCAAACACTTGAGGATGCAAGAAAGGAATACCTGGATGCTTGGGGATGACCCCCCATTTGAACAAATATGGTCTTCGAATTATGGGGAGAAAGCAATAGCAATTTTAGATAGGTACAGAATAGATAGAGTAGGGAACGCTGCTATATCTGTGCAGGCTAAATGGGAGAGGGAGCTCAATCACCCTATAACTCCTACAGAATGGCAAAAGATTTGGAGGGACACATGGGCAACCACCTCTTCACCAACGTGGGGAGAGTTTGTTTGGAAGGTGCGGGCAAGATTTTTTTGGGTCCCCTCCACGACTTTCCTGGGGCAACAGAAGAGTGTTTCCCGATGTTGGAGAGATTGTGGCGAGGAGAATGCCTTGCAAACGCACGTCTTCCTCGAGTGCCCAGGTATAAGTAGCTTCTGGGCCCGGGTCACAGAAACTATCAAGGAGGTATTGGGAATTCAGGAAGAGTTAGAACCCTATCACTTAATTCTGGGGATCCCACCACCTGGTGTACGGGATAGGGCCCAGAAGTATCTCTGGCAAATACTGTTATGTTCAGCGTATAAATACATAACAAAAAAGTGGTGTCAACCAACCCCCCAGTCCAAAAGAATGGAAAGCAATAATAGCACAGATTCAACAAAATGAGCAGATCTCCCTGGGTCTCCAGAACCGAATAGAAACCTTTGTGTTGAGATGGACATGATGGGATCTCTACCAAGATAATATAGTATAGCCTCTGGTCTAATTGAAAGGTGCCACATTTTGAGAAGCACAGGGAACAGTAAGATGCAATGAAAACTTCTCTCCTGTTGGCTCTTACTCCAATGTATGATGTCTAGGACTGAATGTAGCTCCTTTTAAAATGAAGAGGAAAAGGGGGGAGAAGGGGTGGGAGAGGAAAGATTCAGCTAACTCAACTCTAAAGTATTACAGGAAAAATTATGCCTGTTGCCTGCCAAATACCTGCCATAGTTAACTTTTTTTATTACTGAAAGACAACTATAATTATGTGCTTTGTTACTCATGAATATCTAGAACAGTAATGATACACAAAGTAAGAAGTGGATGTACTTGTACGATTCTAAACCAATGAAAATGTGTACCATGATGCAGTATGATAATGCAAAATAAAATAAGTATAAAAAAAAAAAAGAGGCAACCTGGGGAAGAAGATATAGCAAGAAGTGACAAAAACAATAAAAAATAGCAACAATGATGGTGCACGTATTGTGCATGAACAATACAAAGCAAAGCACAAGTAATGCATTCATGTGTAGATATGTTACATGGGTAGCAAGAATGAACGCTAGGGTGTACGTGCAGTCTATATGTAGCTGCTCATAACTTGAATCATGGTGGAGTACAAATTCAAAATTACTGAGTAGAGTGAGTTTTATAGGGTATGGGGCAAAATGGGTAATAAAGGAAGCAGTTACGAGGAAGTGGCTTGATGTGCTGAAGAGAAGAGGAAGATGGCTAGCTGCAGGTGCATGCTTTCTGAGATGTGTGCTAGTAAGAGTGATTCAAGAGAGTGTAAGGAGGATGTGTCATTGATAGGGTGGTTGTTCCACAGTGTTGGAAGGCAGATAGAGAAAGCAGACTGGCCTGCTGTAGATTGACAGTGATGGATATGAATAGAAAGAGCAGTTGATGATTGAATCGACAGTGGAGCCAACCATGATGCAATGCAATAACTTGCAATAAATGACATCACAAAACACTGCAGTAAAAAGAGGCTGCATTTCCGTTGAATTCCACTGTTCCCAGCAGTGCACTGCAGCATTTTGTGATATACTGCAGCATTGCTACGTTGTATTCTGACTGACAGTGCTGTAGTTGGAGGATGGGATGGTAGGGCTAAGGAGAGTGAAGAAGTAAGTGGGAACAGTGGAAAGCCAGTACTTGGCTAGGAAAGAGGAACAGCGTAAGAGATGCTGAGCCTCCATCTGGAGAGAGAGAGAGAGAGAGAGAGAGAGATTTGCAGAGAGTGCAGTGATGGATGAGAAATGAAACAGTAAGGGGAAAAGCAGCAGAAGGAATGAACAGAGGGTGCGGCCTTGCTAATGCAGAATTTTGGGCAGCACTGTGCATTACATCTGCCTAGTCAGACAGTGGCAAGATTTGTATTTATTTATTGAAATGTTTCACCAGGAAGGCACACCGGGGGTGGGGAGGTACAACTGGATGGAAAAACAGAAATTATACATATAATTGCATTTAGCATACATGAGGATTAATGTACAGAAATTAAAACAACACTATCACCATCACCATGCTGGAATGGTGTTACAATTAAGAAACAGGTGATCTGAGCAATATCAATTAAGTTGCATTGGAAGGACTAGCAAGAGGGTCAGGGCATGCCTGCTGTAGGAAGGAGAAGCAAGTAAGACAGGGGGAGCCAGGACATTACCAGTAATAACAATATCAAGGTCCAATTGTGTGAAGCAAAATTAATGCAGGACTAAGTGCGAGCTGGAGTTGCAGCTCAGACAGAACAAAAAGTGCGAGTAATTAGTTCAGTGCATATAGGAACTGGGGGTTCCTATTTAAGTGTAGAGGGGTAGAGAGGAGGGGCAGGAGGGAGGTGGAGGTGAGGGATTGGCTAGGGAAGGACAAGGCATTCCTAGAGATAACCCCTCCAGGATGCTGAGAACCCTGCTGGGGCAGAACTAGGCGATGACACCATGGGAATGATCTCATGGTGGACAGGGAGAAGAAGGCAAGATTTGGTTTGGCACAGCACGGTACACCAAGTTTAGGGTTGAGATTCTTATGCATGGTGTCAGTGTGAGTGAAACAAAGCTGAGGTTCTGGTCTAGTCACATCTCTGCATACTAAGAACAAGTGATAAGTGACAGTCTGAATCAGGGCATTATGCCTCAAGTTTATACCACACATTTGCAAATGTAAATCTCACAAATAAGCTCTCCTTTGAGCACCTAACTGTTTATTTTTACTTTACCTCTTTGGTTAGAATGCCATATCGCAGCTCCACTCTGATGTCATAAAACATTGTTTCAGCTGCTCTCCCAGAATTATGACACATTTAATCAATGTTATTTGTTTTATTTTGATAGTAGGTATGTAAACAACAAAAACAAAGAACAGTCACTCACCACAACAGTAGATCTTAGAGAAAATATCCTCCATTGGGCTACACCTTTGGAACTGTAAGCCACTGACATCAGGTCTACTCGAAAATTTTTGCTAGCCAAGAATCATCCACGATGACATGCAACATAGGTGAATATATAATCATGGGTGGCCCCATTGATCCTCATTTCCCCACTGGAGATAAGCTTGGATAGGCTCTTACTGTGAAGATCCAGGAAACAAAACCAATACCAGGAACACAAGGAGAGGCATGGGGCTGGAAAAAAATATACATAAGGCACTTATAGACACCTTTAAACAAGCCAGTGGGCAAACCTTCCAGCTTATACCTCAGAAAGGGGTAAGGAGAATGGATGCATTTGTGGCCCAATGGAAGAGATTCTCTTGAAGATCTACTGATCTGGTGAACAACTGTTCTATCTTCATTGAGGATATTGCCTCCACTGAGCCACACCTTTGGAATGATTCACAAGCAGTACACAGTACCCAGGGAGGATGGCAAGTCTGATATGCGATCAGGACATAAGGCCTTGCGACACTGCAAGACCAAAGCCAGCACATCTACAGCTAATGATGTCCAGACTGTAGTGCTTAGTGAAAGTACACACAGCGTTCCATGCAGCAGCAATACCTATGTGAGTTGCAGAAACATTTTAAAAAGCATGCAACAGAAGTGGCCACACCACGTATAGAGTGGCCATGCACAGCAGCAGGAAGTTCTTTACTATACTTCCCATAACAGAACACAATACAGTTAGCCAGCCATTTGGATGGGCATTGCTTAGACACAGGGGCACTCTCTTTCCCAGGGATGAAGGAAACAAAGAGTTGGGAGAACTTTCTGTAGTCCTTAGTGCTAACAAGATATACATTTCTGTGTACATCACATGTATGGAGCAATGGCTCACCTCTGTTAGCATGCTCTGGATAATACATTGGAAGGTGTATGGTCTGATTAAATGTAAAATCAGAGACAACATTAGGTAGGAAATTAGGATTGGTCCACAGAAAGATGCTGTCCTTGTGGAAAATCAAATAAGGAGGCTCTTGCATCAGAGCCTGAAGCTCGGAAATCCTACAATAAGAAGTCATGGTGACATAAAACAATGTTTTCCATGAAAGAAAACTCATCTTACAGGTCAAAGTAGACTCAAATGGAGCTAAGGTCAAGTTTTGCAAAATGAAATTGAAGTCCCAAAGTTGGACTGGTTTGCAGACCAGAGGAAGCATATGCAGAATACACTTCAAAAATGTACAAGATGCTTCCAAGTTGTTCCACCGTGTGCCCATCAGTAAGGGCAAGGAAAGCCAAAAACAGCAGCCAGTGCACCTTAATGGATGAGTACTGTAGACTGGAGTCAGATAGGGACAGAATGCAGTCCAGCACAGTATTCACAGGACATGTAATTAAAGCCACTGAATGAGAAGCTCACCTTATGGAGAAACACTTCCATTTCAAAGAATACCTGTAGGTGTGTCTTGTACAAGGTTTTCTAGCTGCAATCAAGACATCAGCCCCTTGAGGGGAACCTCAAAACAGCCAATGACAAAATCTTCAAGAACCATGCATGCAGATGCAGGGACTGCAGGTCCAGATGGTCTAAGGGCCCCAGGTTCTGAGACAGCAGACCCAGACAAAGTGGGAGCTGAACATGAGGCTCTGCTATCAGATGTTGCAGAAGTGGAAACCAAATCTCATAAGGCCAGGAGGGAGTCAACACTATTAGGGTGGCATGCTTCACTCACAGCTTGAGAAGAGCCCGCTGTATGAGATGGATTGGAGGACAGATGAAAAGGAACCTCCCTTTCCAGTAGAGGGACAATGTGTCTCACCCAAAAACTCCATGCCATGGACTAAATCATCCCATTCCAAGGCAAAAATATGGGACTTCAGAGGAGCTGACTTTGATAAGATGGTCAACAGAGTTAAGCTTGCCCTGGCAAAAAGAAATACAGGTGAGGGGGCACAGGCACAGAGGGCAAGCATCAAGGATGCAATACATAAGCAACATTCCATTGTGTTAGAGCAGGGGTTCTCAAATTGTGAGGCCAGCCTCCCTTGGGAGGCCCCAACCTGTTCCAGGGGAGGCTCAAGCAAGTTTGAAAAAGTGCTGTATTTAAATTTTTAGTTTTGTATATTTTGTGTGAAGAGATGAAGCAAACTGAAAGAGGATAGTAGTAGGAGAATTTAATGTATTTATTTACTAATAGGTGACAAGGGAAGGTGAATGAGCCAAGGCTCATCTCAGATGTACCTAGGGAAGGAAGGAGTGAATACATTTGAAAAGGTAACTGCAAAACAATCAAGAAATACACAGTAAACAATAGCAAATAAATATGAACAATAAACTAATAATGAGTGGTGGCAATTGATCAATTTGTAGCCTGATGGCAGAACAGCCCAAATACAAGGGTTGAGCGAGCGAGAAGTGCTAAGAGCAATAGCAGTAAGGAGCAAAGTAATAAGCTGAATAACAA
This sequence comes from Neoceratodus forsteri, assembly GCA_016271365.2. Taxonomy (NCBI): domain Eukaryota; kingdom Metazoa; phylum Chordata; order Ceratodontiformes; family Ceratodontidae; genus Neoceratodus; species Neoceratodus forsteri. Next base: position 16,939,426 of record JADMNL010000039.1, on the reverse strand, counting down.
TATTTGTTTATTTTATTTGTTATTCAAATAACACCTTTGAGCACAGGAGCTTTTTTCAAAGGTTTCACTTCAGTATAAGACAAAGAACTGAATGTGAGCCAAGTACTCAAAGGCTCTAATATACTCATGGTGTACTGCAAGTAAAAACAGTATGTTATTTTTCTTGGGGAGGCCCAAGATTATTTCAGTTTTTAGGGAGGCTCAAAATCTTTCCATAGATTTGGGAGGCTCACTGTGACAAAGTCTAAGAACCATTGTGTTAGAGAGAAAGGAAGTGCAAAAGAAGAAGAAACCACTTTGGTTCTCAAAAACAGTAGCAGAAAAGGTCAGAGCCAAAAGGCTGGCCTCCAGGAAATATAAGGAAACGCAACGGGATGAAGATAGGGAGGCATACCAAACTTCCCTAAGAGAAGAAGGGAAGGCAGTAAGGCAGGCAAAGGCCCAAACCGGAGAAACACTAGCACGAACAGTAAAAGAAGGTGACATGACTTTCTGTAGATACATTAGTGAAAGGAGAAAATCCAGAGGGTGTATAATGCTAAGATCAAAGGGGATATGGGTGCATGTGAGGAGGAGGACCATGTGAAAGCATCTATCCTAAATAGATACTTCTGCTCAGTATTTACTGAAGAGAAGGTAGGGCAGGGCCCACAGCTCAGCACTATGGACACAGGGGGGAGGGAGGTGTGCACTAGTCCCTTTACAAAAGAAAGGGTCCTACAAGAGCTCAATAAGCTCAGGGTGGACAAGGCAATGGGACCTGATGGCATACATCCCAGAGTACTAAAGGAGCTAAGGGTGGAACCAGCAGAGCCATTATCAGAACTGTTTAGTGAGTCTCTGAGCACAGGAGAGGCCCAGAAGACTGGAGAAGGGCTCATGTGATCCCGCTCCACAAGAGTGCTAGCAGAGAGGAGGCAGGGAGCTACAGACCAGTCAGTCTTACCTCAGTAGTGGGAAAAATTATGGAGGAACTCCCTAAGGAAAGGATAGTGCAACACCTGGAATCCATAGGAGCACAGGATCCAAGACAGCATGGGTTTACAAAAGGAAGGTCCTGTCAAACTAATCTCATAGATTTCTTTGACTGGGTAACCAGAGTGGTGGACCAAGGGGGAGCAGTTGATGTCGCCTACCTTGACTTCAGCAAAGCTATCAATATTGTTACACATAGAAGATTGATTAATAAGCTGGGTAGGCTCAGGGTGGGTCAGAGGTTGGTAAACTGGGTGGCAAACTGGTTGACGGGCAGAAAACAGAGAGTGGTGGTAAACGGTATACAGTCAGAAGAGATGCAAGTCACAAGTGGGGTACTTCAAGGATCAATCCTGAGGCCAGTCCTCTTCAATATCTTTATCAGTGACATTGCAGATGGACTGGAGGGTAAGGTTTATCTGTTTGCAGATGACACCAAGATCTGCAACAGAGTAGATGATCCAGATGGGGAGATCAGATGGAGAAGAGATCTAGATAAACTAGCAAAATGGTCAGAAGAGTGGCAACTGGGGTTTAACACAAAGAAGTGCCAGATCATGCACATAGGGAAGAGAAACCCTAAAGCCACCTATAGGCTGGGAGGGGAGTTGCTGGCAGTCACAAGGGAAGAAAGAGACTTGGGCATCATCATCACCGATGACCTGAAATCATCCCAGCAGACCTCTAAAGCAGTAGGTAAGGCTAGGGGGATGTTAGGATGTATCAGTAGGGGTATCACAAGTCAGAAGTGGGAGGTAATAATCCCTCTTTACAAGACACTGGTTAGGCCCCATCTGGAGTACTGCGTGCAGTACTGGAGGCCACACCTTCACAAGGACATTAACCAAACTGAGGCAGTCCAGAGAAGAGCAACCAAAATGGTGCAGGGACTGCATCAGAAAACATATGAGGACAGATTAACAGAGCTTAATATGTATGCCCTAGAGCAAAGGAGGGAGAGAGGTGATATGATCAAAACATTCAAACACCTTAAGGGCATTAACAAGGTGAAAGAGTCTAACATGTTTAAATATAAGAAAAATAGCAGGACAAGAGGACACAGCATGAGATTAGAGGGAGGCCAATTAAGGGGTAATGTGAGGAAGTTCTTTTTCACAGAAAGGGTGGTGGATGCATGGAACGGTCTACCTCAGGAACTGGTGGATATGAATACAATGCAGGACTTCAAACAGGCATGGGATAGGCATAAGGGAGCAATACATATGAGTATGAATAGATAGGCCATTGACAGAGCAAAGGCTAATCGCACATTCATAAGGCAGAAAAAGAAATGGGCAGACTGGATGGGCTTTGCGGTCCTTATCTGCCATCAACGTCTATGTTTCTATGGAGTGAGATAGCAGAAACATAGCATTTTTGCATTGTGTGGGGACACAAAAAAAGGTCCATCTCTGGAAAGTCCCATCTTGTGAAGAGGTCATTTACCATGGAGGTCAGCAGATCCCCTTCATGCAACCAGGGACTGAGACCAGCTTAGCTTGTCTGCCAAGACATTTTGGAAACCTGGGAGAAACATGGAAGATAGCTGAAGGTTGTGAGACATTGCCCAGTACCACACTCTCATCACTTCTGTGCACAGAGGATAAGAGTGAGTGCCCCTTGCTTGTTTATGTAGTGCATGATGCTGACATTGTCTCTGTGAATCAGCAAGAGACTGGGACTGAGGTGCTCCTGGAAAGCCAGGTGACCAAGCAGAACCACCTGCATCTTCAGTATATTGACACAAAGAGCTGACTCCAGATTGGTCCAGGACCCTTGGGTCTGATAGGAAGTGACATGGGCACCCAGCTAGACCCTGAGGCATCTGTTGTGAGGACCTGCATGGGAGTAGGGGAAAGGAATGGGAAACCCTGTAACAGGTTCAGGTGGTCAATTCACCATATTAGAGCACTGTGAAGAGGGGACATGACAAGGACCATTTGTTCCAGCTCCTCTGTCATCTGATACCATTGTAGTCAAAGAGTCAAATGTGGTATGTGCATTTTGAGATGGACAAAGGGAACCATAACAATGGCAGCAACCATCAGCCCTAGGAGACATAACAATGTCTGAGCTGACATGTAATCACACCTGTGTATCAGCTGGGACTGGGCAACAAGAGCCTCCACCATGTCTGCAAGCAGGAAGGCACTGCCTATTGCTGTGCCCAGTACCACACCAATGTATTGGAGGTGCTGACAAGGAACAAGTATGGATTTCAGTACATTCACTCCAACACCCTGTTCCTCAAACAACTGTCTTGTTCTGGACAATGTGTATAGAATCACTTCCCTGAACGGGGCCTTCAGGAGCAAGTTGACCAGATATGGGAAGACATAAAGCCCTTTCCTCTGAAGTGCCACAGCCACAACTGCTAAGCATTTGGTAATTGCATGCATGCCAAGGATAAAAAAAGGCAAGAACTGGAAATGAGAATGGCTGCCCTCCAAGTATGAAGCGGAGGTACTGCCTGTGGGGTGTCTGGTCAAAACTGTGACAGTAAATACAAGCAGTCAAAATCTACACAGTCATAAGGTTGGGAGTTAGTATATCTAATCTAGCATGGTTTTGGACCATGTGGTTTTGTACTGACTGTGTGGCACGGTTATGGACCGTGTTGTTTTTGACCACGCAGTCTTGACATACTGTAGTGTCTGCCTGTAGCACTAGTGAATCTTGACATGAAGGTATGCATCCTTCATGTCCAAGTCACATAGCCACCCCCCCTTTTGTAACAGTGGGTGAGAGGCCGAAGAAACACCATTCAACACTTTTTATATTCAATGAACAGAGTAAGGTCTCTGAGGTCCAGTATAGGATGCAGATCTCATGTTCACCTGGGAATCAGGAAGTATCTGGTACTAGAACCTTTTTTTGCTTTCTTGGGGAGGAACAGGTTCAATAGCCCACTTGTGTGTAAGTGGCTGAACGTCTTCTAGTAGAAGGGACAAGTGCCCCAGTGGAAAATGACAAGGAAGTGGAGAGTGAATGGGAGAGGTAGGCAGTAATTGCAGAGCATGCCCCTTTTCCACTATTTCCAGGACCCACTCATCCGTTGTGATCTCCCCCTACTTTGACAGATGAAGAGAGATCCATCCCCCCCCGTCACCCTTGGAGGCAACAGTGTAGGAGGAGAAAGTGGGAAGTCAGCAGGGGACACTGACTTGACCTATACCTTTAGGTGCTCATGAGTACCAGTGGGGAGGGGACCTGGGAGGGGATCGCCATCATGGATCTGAACATGGGGCCGCTGACAGGAGGCATGGCCACCACAGGCAACAGGTCTGCAAAACGAGGACCTACCACACTCCCCCCCGGTGGGTTGAGTGGTGAGATATTTGAGTGACCTTAAAGTTATTCTGGAGGGTTGAAGCTCATGCGCAGCATTTTCAGCATCACTCCCAAACAGCCTGGAGCCTCTAAAAGGGGCATTTAGCATAGCCTGTTGTCCATCAGCAGAAAATACAGCTACCCTAAACAATGAATATCTCTGAAGGCATATGCTGGAGTCAGCACCCCAGGTCAAAGCATCAGAAGAACCATATGCAGAGTGTAACAGATGCTTTCTAGTATCCACATCAGCTGAGGCAGCTTTAAGCAAGACAGCACTGGCAAGACCATCAGGCAGAGCCTGAATGGTAGATATAGCAGATTTCCATAGGGCGTTCTGATATTTAATCATGTAAGCCTGGTAGTTTGCAATTCTTTAGGCCTAATGATGCAAAGGCATACGTTCTTTCTCCCCTAATATCCAGCCTCCTGGATTCTTTGTCAGGAGGCACAGTACTTATGTGTCTGGGGGCTATAGAACAGTCATGAGCAGCCATTATAACCACAGAATCTGCCTCAGGCTGGGAAGCATAAAAGGTTTAACAGACAGAACAGGGCACTGTACATCAGCCTTCCTCAGCACTGATGGCAAAGTATTAGGTCTATTCCAGGCAGAAAAGGTGGCATCCTCTAAAGCAAGATATACAGAAGGAACCTCAATGGAGGGCATAGTAGGTACCTCCAAAAACTCCATTATATTTTTCTTAGTGGAATCTTCCTTTTCAGCTTCAAATCCCATGACATTCTGAATTTGTCTGAGCAAAGCCTGAAAAGAGTGATCCTTAGGAGGGGATCTAGGAGTGTGCACCACAGAGTCCTCACTGCATAAGGAAAGGGTAGAGCGGGAAGGCAAATACCTGTCATAGGGATCATTATCCTTGTCTTCATACTCCAAATCCTCCTCGATATTAAAGAGATCAGGGCAGTATTCTACCTTGTCATCTACTGGAATGATGACAGGAGCAATTGCTAGAGCCTGTGACAGAGGTGGCAGCTGTGACAGAGAAATGATAGGTGTACTTCTGGATCCTGTCAACAATGATGGTACCGATGGGGGAGGCCCAGTTGATGTGAGAGCCATTATCATAAATGGGAGTGACAATAGCAGGTGTCCAAATAGTTCAGAGAACAATGCCAGCACAACCTGGGAGTCAAAAGCACCCTGAAAAGGGCCTGGGACAACCAATGCCAAAGGGGTAGAACCCAACAACAGAGCTGCATACCATACATAGTACGTACAGTAGTGCCAGAGCCAGACCCTGACCTTGATGTCTCTTCAACAGTCGGGGGAAGGGGCAGTAGTTGCCACTGACAGAGCGGATGGTTACAAGGATTTACTCTCCTTCAGTAGTGACCTCTACCTCACTGGCAAACCAGGAATTTTATCCTTATGCTTGTGGCGATAGCTGGAGAAGGAGGACTTTGAAGATGACTTATCTCTGTCTTTGTCCTCAGTTCTTGATAACTGTGGCAGTGACAGCATCACTGAATGCTAGGGAGTTTCCTTCCTGGAAGAAGTTAAGCAACAGGGAGAAGCCTGCTGGGAACCTGCTCCACTGGCATTAGCTTCTATGTCCTTACCTGGCTGAATTTCTGTCAGATCTTGCAGTCCCTGACGCTGTGGGACAGGCCCAAACAGCAAGCACAAACCGTGTGAGTATTGTCCTTGTAGATCTTGTAACTGCAGGAACAAAATACATACCCCCGGCAAGCAGCAAGCAGGCAGAATTCATTTGCCAGTTACTTTAAATAAGCTAGTCAGATCTAGGAGACAATAGTTACATGTGATTTTAACAATAACTGGGTTGTCAAATCAAGCAAGGTACTTAAAGACCTGGTCCTAGCCTCTACTTCACTCAAATAGTAAAGGACTGCACCAGAACCAATTATAAAACTAGAAACAGCACCCATATTGATTGGGAATTGGCCACCCATCCAGAAAGGCTAACTGAGGTTACAGTGTTGCTTGATGCTAGAAGTGACCATTCCCCTGTACTGTGTGCCTGGTCCGCTAAACTTGACATGTCCCTCCCAAATTTCCCAACAGCAGGGTACTCCGCAGAGGGCTAATTGATGCTTTCAAAGAGTACCTGGCCAGAGTGGGCTGAAGTTACCTATACTTCATCCCAGATATTGATTCAGCTCTTGATTTCTTCATCACCAAAATTAACACTGCCTGTGAAAATTTTGCCCCATACAAAAAACAGATGTTGAGAGGGAAGACTGCTGAGTGGGTCACTCCATCACTCCTGTCCCAGATGTGGGCCACTGATAAGTTATGGCTTCGGGCCAGGGCCTCATGGTCTCCTGCTGACCTGCAAAAATATAAGGCTGCCCACAATAAGTGCACCAAAGACATTAGGCAGTCTAAGGCCTCCTACTACAAGGAACAGCAGGCAAACAACTGGGGCAATGGGAAAAAGTTTTGGCATTTCTTAATGGAACTCCTAGGGAAAGATGACAAAGCACCTTCTACTATGCTCAGCATTATCTGCTCAGTCATCCTTGCCCCAGAAGAGGCTGCAAACATGTTTAACAGTGCTTTCACTGATCTTAGTGAGATACTTCCCCCTGTCTTAGATCCTGACTCCACTGTCCAGCTGAACCCTGATCGGGCCCCTAAACACATCAGCAGCACTAATTGCCCCAAGTTCTGTTTTAAAACCATATCAGTGGCTGACACTGTTAGGTAAGTCAAGCAGGTTCCGGTAAAACCAGAATGGGAAGGGATGCCCTGGACATGAAATTGATTGCTCTGTCCCTAGATGAAATTTCTCTCCCCTTGACCAAATTCTTCAACCTCTTTTTGCGGTACTCTCAATTCCAGAGTATTTGGGAAACAGCGCATGTCACGCCTGTACATAAACATGGGGATCATTCCCTTGTCAAAAACTTAAGGCCCACATCAATTCTCTCACCTCAGTCTAAGGAGCTGGGAAGAATAGTCTCAGATCAACTAGTCTCCTACCTAAGTGAATGTAACATCCAATGCCAACAGCAGCATTGGTTTCGGAAGCTTCATGGTGCCAGCACTGCCCTAATCCAGTACACAAACTTTCTACATGAAGCTTTTGACAATGGCCACCTTGAAGGCCACATTTACATTGATCTAACTTAAGCCTTTGATCTGGTTAACCACTCCCTCCTGCCTGCCCAACTCCACACTCGGCCTTTCTACGGACACTGTGTCCTGATTGATCAGATATCTTACAGGCAGAACACAACAAGCTAAAATCAATGGTGTGCAATCTGACACTAAAAGTGACTTGCTTGGGGTGCTTGCAAGGCTCAATAGTGGGTCATCTCCTCTTCAGCCTCTTTGTTAACAACCTGTCAGAAGCCTGCCCCACCTCAAGTGTCTTGCTCTATGCAGATGATGTCATCATCTGTTTTAGTGGCTCATGCCAGGAAACTCTCACCAGTGACCTGCAATATAGTTTTGGGACACTTGAGGACTGGTTCAAATGAAATAAATTAATCCTGAACTATAATATCTGCAGGGCCACAGTTGAGGAATAAGGTCCGCTCCCTCACTATCTTACATGAAGAAGAAGATGAAGAATCAGTATTTATATGGCACTTTTCATATACAGTGTATCCCAAAGTGCTTTACAAGCAATGCTAGACTGGTAGTGAAGTGACTGAATATGTAGTGGTGGCAATATCGCACATCAACACCCACATGCAGCCTAGACAATTGCATGAACCAGTTTTATGGGAAGGGGAATGTTGGCCAGGACACTGGGTATGTCCCCTACTCTTTGTGAAGAATGCCCTGGGTTCCTTTACTTCCACCTGGAAACCCACCAAGACAGCACCAGGATGGGTAGAAGAAACTTCGGTTTAACATCTCATCTGAAGGACAGCATACTCCAGCAGTACAGCATCCCCCTAATACTGCACTTGGGTGCCAGCATTCTAGGTACGAGTTCAATCCTGGTGTGGGACGAGAACCCATGACCTTCTGGTCCAGAGGTAGATGTGCTACCAACTAAGTCACACTGACAATGAGAATGGGACCACTCTGGAACAGGTTAGCACCTTTAAATACTTAGGTGTCACCACTGATAACGCTCTTTTCTTTGGGCCCCATGTTGACAATATTGTCAGCTCCATCAATAAAAAAACTAGGTATCCTGTTCAGACAAAGGCACAATTTCAGACAAAGGCATAACCTCACCCCTGAAGCCAAGTGTGTTGCTGTTGTCAGTTCTATCCTCCCCATTATTGACTATAATATCACAATATATGGTGCGGCCTCTGACAGTGTACTCAGTAGGATCAAATTGGTCCTGAATAAGGCCTGTCACTTTGTTCTGGATGCTGATAGGCTCCCCACACCCATTCCCTCTACTCCCATACCAACTGGCTCCCCCTGCAGGATAGAATTAAACTCCATACCTGCCTGCTTGGCAAAAGTGTTCTGCTGGGTCTTACATCTCCTGCAATGCAAAACCTTCTGCATCTTGTCCATAACCAATACTCCACCAGGAATATGCCCAGGAATGCTCTTACTGTACCTTTTCGCAGGACAAGCCTGGCCATGTGTTCCTTTGCTGTCAGGGCTCCACAGTGGCTGAATTAACTGCCGGAATCCCTGTTGGGCCTCCTTAACCCCTTTGCCAGTTGTGACTGCTACTGATCTCCTGCAAACTATGCTTGCCCTACCTTACCAGCACCTGGCAATTCTCTTGGAGTTGCTATTAACCTTGCTTTTTGTATTGCTCTCTGCTATGACAGACTTTTACTTTTGACAAAGCCGCATGTGTGCTGCCTTGTAATTTGCTTCACCTGTCATGTAATCTCCTTTATCCTTTGAAATAGCTCTGTACTCTAATGATGAAGAAGAACCTTTGTAAATGAGTCTTATGATTAAAGGTGTATTTTTGAATTGTGTTTCTATGAATTGAATAAATAAATAAATAAATATACGGTTCTTTCCACAGCAACAAAAAAAAGACAATGTTGATGAGGTAAAGTTTAGAAATTAATAAAGTTGAAGAGATGACAATATCATTTCTCTGCAGGTCCGACAAGTGGTTGACAGTGGGAGAAAGAATTGAGGAGAAATAGGGCCTCCCACGATATTTTAGGTGCCGGTGATGTACAGCATTGTGGGCGAACTCCGACTAGCAAAAGTTTCTGAGTGGTCTGACTCTTACAGTTTCAAAGGCGTGGCCCAATGGAAGAGATAATCTTGGTGAAGATCACCATTTATCTCACTGGCTTGGTATAAATATGCACAAGGAGTGTGCAGGCATAGAAATGTACCAGATCTAGAAGACCTTAGGAAAGTTGGCATTGAGAAGCTGCCTGACCTACTGTGGTGTGCCCCAGCAAACAATTAATACTGTATGGCATGGCATAGCTGTCTGCCCTCATGTGCCTTAGTGGACACAAACAGGTGTGATACAGAATCTGCTGCCATGAGGTGAGAAGCAGGTGTCAGATCTGTGAAGCAGGGGCACTGGTTAGCGCAGTGCAGCTGCCTGCCCAAGTAGACCTGGAGGAGCCTTAAAGGTGAAAATAAATTGTTTTTATACCTCTAGATGCCCTCCTGTTTTCTTTTTAGTGTCTATCTAATATTCTGATAGGTTTTTACCTTTTTAGTTAAATTAGTAATCCATATTTTTGCCGTTGTAACTATCCTGAATCCATCTCTCCTCAGCAGTTGTTGCTCTCTTTTCATACTGTCTGAACATTTTCTGACATCAGTAACATTATTCCAGACTATCTGGATGAATGATGTCACTTATTATTTGAAAAGAGAGCAGTAGCTTGTGAGGAAATTGGAACTCTATGTAGGTCTGGCAGCAGCCCAATACGAAGTTATTTATTGTTAAAAAATGGTCAGAACATATCAGAAAACTTAACTGGCATGGAGAGGAAAATGGGAGGACAGTTAACTATGTAAAAATAATATCCCATGTCTGTGAACACCTCCCAAACATCTGTTGGGATCGATGCTTTCTAGGGATCATGGATGCTTGCATCTCTTGTTCTAGCTTTAAAAAAGCTTACAGTAAAATCAGCCACACCGAAGTCATGCAGCAAGGTTTGAATGCATGATGCTGCAGAGTAAACTGAATGCTGAAAGAAAGCTCCTAAGCTGCTTCCTCTCACATGTTTAGGTTTTTGCAGATCTGTGGTAATAACATACAAGCAGGCACTGACTATTTTTCTGCTGTTGCTCAGAATTACACAGTTCCTACAAAGGGGAGTAGATGTACAGTAGGTTGCTTAAAATGCGTCTTCAAATGCTTGGTCTGCGAAGCAACTCAAGATAAAGTGCTGCTGGGGGAGGTTCAGTTTGGTAAAAAGGAGTCTGGGTGCTTCACTACTCCTGGTGCTACTGTATCTTCACTACTTTGTAGTTAAAAATCATGTTGTGTCCAATGTAGGTACTGTAGCAATAATGTGAGCATTTTGTGCCCTAGAGAAACCTGGTTATAATTCGCCATTATAACCAGCTGGTTACAATACTGAACGCACACTGAGTTCCCCTTGCTCCATGCGTGCTCCAGCCGCCATCTTCCCATGGTCATACTGGACACCTCACCACCACTCGCATTCAGTGGTAACTAAATAAAAAAAAAAAATGAATGAACCTTTTAAAAAATAAAGAATGAAAAATTAGCCTTTTAAAAAAAAGGAAAGGTTTCAGCAGCTACTTCAACCCAACCGAGTGCCGCACTCAAACACGTTCTGCCATGGCTGAACAGTGATGTATTTATATTTTATATAAATACTACGGTGAAAAAATGCTCCCTGGTGATTATATAAAATAAAACATGGGGTGATGTGTAAAATCTGAATTTTGCACAGACCGTCAGTGTTGCATACTTAAATTAACCCCTTGAACTTTGCTCTTGGGGTTTATGTAGCATTCAACACTGCGAGTGTGTGTAAAATCTTATTAAACACACCACCCCGTGTCCTGTTCTATATATTTTGTAACTGTTTCTATTAATCTTCAATTGCAACTTGTTAAAAATCTGTGTCACATTTTTTGCAATTTATTTACCCTAGATAACCCAACTAAGATGCAGCATCTCATTTCCCATCAGGTCATGCTTTTGCCCATTTCTGCAGCTCTGTGATATTAAGTGACTAGCTCAAGGTCACACAGTGAGCAATTTTGGCTGTACTGGGATTGGAACCTGCAGTCTCCCAGTTCCCAAGCTGGTGCTCTACCCACTAGATCAGAATAATATTAATTTTTTATTTTTATTTTTGTACAGTCTGTCTGTAACTCTTCACTGAGAGGGCAACCTATTGCACAGCTTATTGCATTGTCAAAACACAAGTGATAAAGATGTTTTAAAATTCAGAACTATTATTTATGTACCAGTGCTATGCTATATAATTCTTCCAGGTATTTTCCTTATACAAACCTGTTTTTTGGATTATGGCATATTGCACATACTTAGGCAAGAAAATTGTGTGTGTTATTGTGGGATAGTGGCACATCTTGGGGAGTGAGGCACAAGGCAATACCCAGTGCCCTGCAACCTTGTGTAATGCAGTTATCTAACAATTATGAACACCTTGGCATTCCTTTTTACAATTTTAAAATGCTAGCTCTGTTTATTTTAAAAAATTGCAGAACGAAGGTTCAGAAAGTTGAGTATTTCTGACCTGTTTGTTCTGCTGGAAAAACGCATGGTCATGTTATTGCATCTGTCTAATCAGAGGTCTTGGATTCACATACCCATTTTATACTTATTTTTAAAAGGGCTTTTACTCATCCATTTAAGACCGAGAATGAAAGTTATTTGTTTTAAACTTTCTAGTTTTCAGCCTGCTACTAACCTATGTTTTCTTGTACCAGTCTCCAGCTCCAACATGCTCCTCTTTTCCCCACTGTTGCCACAGCTAGCTTTGGACACTCAGTTGCTTACTCCCTTCCCATAGCAGGGATCACCTTCCTTTTGGAAGAGGTTTGAGGGGACAAAAATGGAATTCAGTCTTCCAAAATAATCTTATTATGCTGGAGGAGGTGACATTGGAGCTGGGGTAACCTGAAGTAGAAGCTATTATCTGTTTTCATGGTGCTGTCCTCTGGCTACCGTGATGCCAGGATAATCACGTATCAATTTCTGACATGTGTTTCTGGTATTCCCTCCAAAGCCCAGCATGTCTCTATCTATAGTGCCCCCTGGCTGGAGGCACCATATGTGATGTGTCTGTCACCTACCAGGCTAGCTGCCAGGGTCGCTAGCAGGACACAACAATGTGAACCCTCCCCTTAGCAATAGAGAGCACTGCATTTGGTCTCACCTACATCCCTTATCATTTGTAAGCGTGGAGATCCATCCACCCTCATGTCTGTATGATAAGCTGCATTGCATCCTTTTAGTGATCCTCTGAGAAGTGTTGTTTTTCCGTCTAAAGACCAGCAATTTTTAGTTCACAATTACCAAATATCAGGTTGCTTAGATTTGTCTCCAGCATGACAAGATAGGAATGTCCCTCTTTTTTATACACTTTGGATTGGATTTCCAGCCATTTGCAATGTTTTTGTAACATAAAAGGTGGTTTAATGTTTTGCTGCAATTGTGGCAAGTTGCACATTAAAAATGAGGTATGGGCCTGCCCGTCAACACAGCAGTAGTGCTACTGCTTGTGAATCCAGTAACCCAAGTTCAGAAGCGAGCTCAAGTTGTCAGAGGCAAGCTGGGGATTGGAATACTGAATGCCTGAGAGGACACTCCCTGAGTCCAAGAAGCTATGAAGGGCGCTATATAAACAAAGTTTGCTTGCTGTGTGCTCCATTGCACTACTGCCACCTGGGGATCATAGGCAGTAGTACAAGCTGGGGCCCCGATGGGAGGATGGATGCCTCCTAACTGCTATGTGTGCTTATGTGCTTACATTTCCAGCCCATGAGGCGTCCAGGGAAGAGAGAAAAAGAGGAAAAATGCTTCCTGGCAGTAGTATGAAGTGGCATCCTCCTGCAAGCTCTTCACGCTCACTAGGCTGCCTGCTAAACATCTGAACTACACTCCTCCTGGGGCTGACCCCAGGAGACTCACAGAGGGGAAACTGTGGGGCAATGCCTGGCAGGAAGGTATGTTCCAGAGATGGTGGGAGACTGGGCCAGGAAGGATGCTGGTAAGGGAGGCGGCCCGGATAGAGTGGGAAATAAAGAACAGAAAATAAAAAAAAAAAAAAGAAGAAAAATGGCACATGTGCCAAACAACAATTCATGCATTATTTCTTACCACAAAGGGAGGAAACTGTCACTGTTACGTGCAAACACTAGAAAATCATATACAAATGTTGGTACACATTTCAGGTGTCAAACTGTAGTTGACTACCTGCCACAAATCCTGCTGTTGAACTCTTGAAAGTCATGCTCTATAAACCCTCTTCCTGACACAGAGTCTGATACAGGCCACACAGTTCCTCAGTCTGAGCGTTTGGCTCTGCTCTCTCCTTTTTTGAGCTGAAGTATGAGTCTTCTGTTCATGTCTCAGTATTGTGAGTTTGAGGGGGAGGCAAGAGTGGCATCCAATGATAATAGCAACCCAAAATGAACAATTACAAAAACAGCAAACTCATTTTGGGCTCTATTATTCTGGGCTACCCTGCACAATAGTGAATGTATGGGAAAGTGACCATGGGGGAGGGCAAATGGAAGGAGGGAATAGCGAGGAGGAGGGGAGGGACAGGGAAGGGGTTTTAGGGGACTGATGTACCTGCTGCTGTTGAGCTAGCCATGTGGCATGGTGGTATGGGTGGCTAGCTCTGGCACAGTAGGTACTGGGTTCAGGACCGGGAGTGAGTACATTTTGCTGCTGCTTGTGGCTGCAGGACTTAAATTGTGCTGAAATCTGGATTTTTCCCCCTTCTGACGTGCACCCCCTTGGACCTGAGAATTCCCCACAGAGACTTTTTAAAAATCCAGATGTTGGATCACCTTGAAGTGTATATTGCCGATTTGCTTTTCAGCATTATACACTCGTCATTAGAGCAATAGCTGTTTTGTGATTGCTATTATGTTATGGAACTGACGAAAGTTATTCATGGCAAGGGCTCTAGGAGGAACTCTACCCCAGGTTGTGAGCTTGTCATTGGGGCAAGAAACATAGACTTTGACAGCAGATAAGGACCGCTTGGCCCACTTAGTCTGCCCATTTCCTACCTACAGGATAAGCCGCAGATCCTAGTCAACCAACAGCCTATTTCTTCCTACCCCTCATTAGAATTGCCTTATGTCTGTCCCATGTATTCTTGAATTCTTCCACAGTTTTAGACCCCACAACCTCCTCAGAAAGGCTGTTCCATGCATCCACTACCCTCTCTGTGAAAAAATACTTCCTCACATTGCCCCTGAACCTCCCCCCCATCTTTAAATTGCATCCCCTTGTTCTTGCATGTCTCTTTTTCTGAAAGATGCTACCCTCTTGGACTTTGTTGATTCCACTGAGGTACTTAAATGTCCCCCCTCTCCCTCCTTTCCTCAATGGTATACATATTAAGCTTTTTTAGTCTCTCCTCATATGGCTTCTCTTGCAGACCCTGCACCATTCTAGTTGCCCTCCTCTGGACTGCCTCTATCCTGTCTATGTCCTTGCGGAGATGGGGTCTCCAGAACTGGATGCAGTACTCCAGATGGGGTCTCACCAACTGTCTGTACAGAGGGATAACAACTTCCTGTTTTCTGCTGGTGATGCCTCTCCCTATACATCCCAGTATACCCCAGCTCTCCCTACTGCCTTCTCACATTGCTTGCTAACCTTAAGGTCATCTGATATGATTACCCCCAGGTCCCTTTCCATTTTTGTTTTTGTTACTACCTCCCCCATTGTGTAATCTTCCCTGGGCTTTTGTTTCCCAGGTGTATTATTTGCACTTCTTTGCACTGAATCCTAGCTGCCATACTCCGACCATTCCTCCAACCTTGCCAAGTCCCTTCTCATCCTTTCCACGCCTCCTTGTGTATCAACCCTGTTGCATATCTTTGTGTCATCTGCAAAGAAGCATGCTTTTTCTTTCAGTCCCTCTGCAATGTCACTTATAAAGACATTAAAAAGGACTGGACCCAGTACTGAACCCTGCGGTACCCCACTAGTAACCCCTCTTTCTTCAGAGTGGACTCCATTTACAATTACCTTCTGTGTCCTGTTGTCCAGCCAATATTTTACCCAAGCTACCACCCTGGGATCCACTCCCAGGCTGGTTAATTTGACTATTCGTCTTTTGTTTGGGACTGTGTCAAATGCCTTGCTGAAGTCTAGGTAGGCCATGTCCACAGCCCCTCCCTGGTCTACTAGAGGGGAAGATCCTTTCCACTTCTTAAAGAGCTCAAGCTAGTGTTTTTATGTCCATCCTCTTTGTGTAGTGGCAAGCACTTGCTCAAACCTCAAAACTAAGTTACATGGCCAGTGATGTCGGAGTGAGTTGTATTGGGCTGGTATAATAGGAGCTGTATGTAGTTCCACCAGTATAGTAGGAGTTGAATTTTTTTCTGTACTTCTGGTTAAGACCAGAAAAGAGAATAAAATGCAAAGAAATGACCTGAAAAAGAGAAAGGATAAAACTCTTTTTTTTTTTTTGTAATGAACAAACAGGTCCAATTGACTGTTGTTTTGCTCCAAGGGTGCCATGCACTAACAAAACAAAACAAAAAGAAAATGAGAGGGGGAAAAGATGTGCAATGGCCTTAAACAGCCATGATCTGAAGACTGCTGCAACTATCCCTGAGCCACTACCTAACACTGCAGCCTTATGATGGGGTCGGGTCTATTTTAAAGATTCACCCATGTCGTGGTGACATGAATCTGGGTGATGTAAATGAGAGCACCAGAAACCTATAGCCTGCAGCTACTGTGCCCGTACATTGTACCGCAACCCAAGTACGGTGACGAGGGAGCTTAGGGGAGAAGAATTAGTTTTTGTTGGGGGGCTTCATCCCCTGCACCCCCTCACACTAAATATAACCTCCTCCAGATCTGGGTATGAGTGGACCAGGGGAGAACAGTGTCTGTGGTGGAAACGGTTACGAGTGCAGGGTGCTGCAAAATCCAGCACACCTCTGTCACTCATGACCTTTTCCCATCGCTCTAATTGCGGTGCCCTAATTGTATTGCCTACATAACGGTATAGGTATTATAAATGCTAAAACAATCAACACTGATGCAAAGGTCTTCAAATTACCTGAAATTAACCATGCCAGCAGAATTACTGTTAGTGAAGAAGAGATAAAATCCAAACTTGATAAAATTAGAACCGGCACATCACCAGGACCAGACGCAATTACAGGAGATATGATAAAGATAATGAAAACATTTCTTGTTGTCCCACTAAAACACTTGTTTGATAGAAGTATAGCAACTGGTGTTGTACCAAAGGCCTGAAAATGTGCAAACATGGTGGCACTATTTAAGAAAGGCAATAAAGGACTTATGGACAATTATAGATCAATCAGTCTAACACCAATATTGGGGAAGGTTTTAGAAGGAATTAGTAAAGATAAGCTTTTTGTATTCCTTGGTAATTTTAATAGCACCCAACATGGCTTTATATCCAAACATTAAGAACATTCGGAATTGCCAGCAGAAACAGACCTCGTGGTTTATCAAGACTGCTGGAGTGTGCAGTTAGCACCTCATCTTGCAGCTGCCCCTCCCCCCCTTCCTAGTATCCCTTACCCTGTCCCAATTGCTCTTGAAACTGCCCACCATGAATATACTTGATAAGTGACAAATACATTTCCTCACCTAGAATCGAAATTCTGACCCATTGCTTGTAAAGCAAGCACACATTCAGTGTGCCACCTGAGAAGCTTATTCACACACTTCTAATCTGCTTAGTTTTTATAAGCCAGTTAGCACCTCCCTTGATAAAAAAAAATCCCCTATGATGTAGTATTCTTGGATTTCAGGAAAGCTTTTGATTCTGTACCACACAGGGCACTGTTAGAAAACCTAAGCTCTGTGAATATTGATAACTACTATTTACAGTGGATACAGAACTGGCTTCAAAATAGGAAGCAAAGAGTACTCATCGAGGTCATTCATCAGAATGGTGTCATATACAGAGTGGTGTACCCCAAGGGTCATACTATCATCACTTATTTCCCAGATTTTCACATCAGATTTATCCTCAAATATTAATTGTTGGCTATTGAAATTTGCAGACGACTGCAAGTTAGGAAGACCCTGTAACGCTACAGAGGAAGCTAACATGCTTCACAATGACTTAAACAAACTAACTTCCTGGGCCAGCAACTGGGGTATGAATTTCAACTTAATTAAATGCAATGTTATGCACTTTGGTAAACAGAACCCCAGTATAATTATTATCTCAGTGGACAACTCTTAAAGAAAACCAAAACTAAGAAAGACCTTGGTGTAAATATATCTGACAACCTCGCTTCAGATTGACACATTTCTGAGATCTCAGCTAAAGCAAATAAAGCTGGGTGGTCTATTAAACATTCTATCAAATCCAGGAATAAAGAGGCGATTGTACTGCCATATAGAGCTTATGTTAGGCCCCTAATCGATTATGCGTCACAGTTTTGGAGCCCTTATAAAAAGAAAGATATAAATAGGCTTGAAAAAATTCAAAGGAAAATCACTGAAAGCGTACAGTATTTAAAATCTCTGACGTTATCAGGAGAGACTCAATACTCTGGGCCTAATGCCTCTAGATATTAACAGACTTCACAGGGACGTAATGATGGTATGGAATATTGTCCAAGATTTGCAATCCATCCTCTTCAGTTGGAGAGAAAAAGTTTTACAACTACTAAAAGATACTTTTTCTTTTCCAATAGAATTGTTAAGCCATGGAATAGGTTACCAACTGAAACAGTGATTTGTAAAACAAAGGAATTCTTTAAAATTAAATTAAACAACTATTAGATAACCCAAACATAGGCTATTATGGGTGAAAGATGGGAGCTCACATGGGCTATGCCCTCTGTTACCAAAATCTACCATAGTGAACTATAATAAAACAATACATGAAAAAATATCAACTAATGAAGCCTTCAGTGCCAGTAAACATAAGAGACTGTGTTTAAAGGGATTTATGTGATAAAGGTGAGTCTGAAAGACCACCCATCACATAAAGCGACCACAAAACAGCCCGTGGTCAAAAGAGCACCTGATATTGTAGCGACCATTGCAAATAGCGACGTCGCTTCAACAGATTCATTCCGCAGACACAAAAACTTTATTTATGAGGCACCTCCCGCACCCCCCAAACTAAAATAATCAACTCCAAGGGGGGTGCGGACTGAGGGGCAAGTTATTGTTGTTTTTTTTTTTAATTCTGTCTGAAACCAGACCCGAACCCATGTCTGCTGGCATCGCAAGCGGTGGTGTACACCACTAAGGTTTCAGCCAGCTTGGCAGGAATTGGCCACACAGGATCCTATATCCTGTACTAGCGAGTACAGCTCCTTGCTATACTCACTCTACAGGATATAGCGACCTACTTCACCACTCGCTGTTAGTGAGAGCGGTATTATTGAGTCGCTCAAACTGTAGCGCTTCAATAATACACGCTCAACATTGGTGCTACCGTTTAAAGCATTGGAATCTGGGTGGTGGGGTCTCATTGAGATTTCATACGTGGTTGTTCAGCATTTGTATGGCCTACAGTATGATGGCAGACTGAGGTATTCCCATGTTAGCTGTTTTGCTAAGAGACTGCATAAGGAATTGGAGCACACAGAATGCTTTGATGCTTGTTGTCATCTAACCAGCCACAGAGAGGTACCTACCATATACAAAAATGATAACCAGCAGCAGTGAGTGACCTACTGCAGGTGAACACTGGTGACCAGCCACAGAGAGGGACCTGATACAGACAAACACTGGTAACTACTGTAGCTAAAGTGAGGGACCTGACACAGGCTAACACTGGTAACCAGCTGTAGTGAGGGACCTGATGCAGGCTAACACTGGCAACCAGCTGTAGTGAGGGACCTGATACAGGCTAACACTGGCAACCAGCTATAGTGAGGGACCTGATACAGGCTAACACTGGCAACCAGCTGTAGTGAGGGACCTGATACAGACAAACACTGGCAACTACTGTAGCTAAAGTGAGGGACCTGACACAGGCTAACACTGGCAACCAGCTGTAGTGAGGGACCTGATACAGACAAACACTGGTAACTACTGTAGGTA
The DNA here is from genome assembly GCA_016271365.2 of Neoceratodus forsteri. NCBI lineage: Eukaryota > Metazoa > Chordata > Ceratodontiformes > Ceratodontidae > Neoceratodus > Neoceratodus forsteri. The sequence continues at coordinate 16,919,972 of JADMNL010000039.1, read as the reverse complement.
AAGTGAGGGACCTGACACAGGCTAACACTGGCAACCAGCTGTAGTGAGGGACCTGATACAGACAAACACTGGTAACTGTTGTAGCTAAAGTGAGGGACCTGACACAGGCTAACACTGGTAACCAGTCAGAGTGAGGGACCTGATACAGACAAACACTGGTAACTACTGTAGCTAAAGTGAGGGACCTGACACAGGCTAACACTGGCAACCAGCTGTAGTGAGGGACCTGATACAGGCTAACACTGGTAACCAGCCAGACTGAGGGACCTGATACAGGCTAACACTGGCAACCAGCTGTAGTGAGGGACCTGATACAGACAACTAGTAACCAGCCAGAGTGAGGGACCTGAATCAGACAAACACTGGTTACTGTGACGTAGACAGCCACGTTCTGACTACTGTATCATTTTTATTTCTTTTTTTTTTATTTAATATATTTTATTGATTATTTATTGATGACAATATAACATTAATATAAGTCGTTATTCCAAAACTTCCTAATATATCGAGAGATAGTGACAGAGAGCAAGATTGTATACACCCATTAATCAAGAACTGTTAAGACTCAATATAGCAAAATTAACCTCCCCTCTCCATTCCCCCCCCCTCCCTACGCTGTGGTGCATATTAATTCTTACTTATATGGCTAAACTGATTACATATATAAAGAAGCAGCACATGTTGGGTCGGCATTATGAAAATGAGATTACCTGAGAAAGCTAAGGACCGTCCATCCTAGCCATATCATATGGTTATTACCAGACTAGACACAGAGAGTTAGCCAGATGGAAAACCAGAAAATAACAGAGATATACATGTATTCCGGCCTGAATGTAAGAATAAGGAAAAGGGAAAAGAAAAAGAAAATACGGAGGAGCCCACAGCCCATCATATATCCTAGTGTCATTTGAGATACAAGGCATATAACTTACCCCATTTTTTAGTGAAGGAGGGTAGACGGCTGTTCACCTGAGCTATCAGGTTCTCCACATGGAGAGCGAAGGTGATCTCATGTAGCCATTCTGTGTAAGTTAACACAGATTGGTCTTTCCAATGTCTAAGCACTAGTTTTTTAACCGCCATTGATATTAATGTCAAATGATATCTCCTTTTCTTCACTTGAATTTCAGAGTAATCACCCAAAATACAGGTTTTAGGGGAGAAGAGGCCTTGTAACCCCAATAACGGATCAAGGGAGGTTTCTATTTGTTTCCAAAGAGGGGATACTGATGCACATGACCAGAAAATATGTATCACAGAACCCTCCTCTTTATTACACCTGGAACATGTTGTTGAGGCTATACGCTTCATCTGTGCCAATCTGACCGGAGTGTAATAAAGATTATTTAGTATACAATATTGTGTAATCCTATACCTATCTTGAGTATGGTAAATATGTAGGTCTTTCCATATACTCTGCCAATTAATGTCTCCGTCTGAGTATAGATTTTGCCAAATATTAGGGTCGGCACTTGATGGGGTCTCTGGGAACCTGTGTAATAGATTATACAACCTAGAGACACTATGCGGTTTGTTAATAATTGTGGAAATTTGACAGAAAAAATCTGTGAGATAGAAGTTTTAACATTGCTCCCAAATCTTTTACAGAAGATGCTTCAGCGTAGACCTTAAAGGCCATCACTGTTGACCATTTAAACTTTCCTAGAATCTCGTTCATATCCAAAATACGATTAGATGAATAAAAGTCTTTCACGCTACATCCAGAGAGAGATGGTAACCAATTTTCAGTTATCATAGAATTACCTATCCGAAGGTTAGGGTTTAAACAAATAGGTTGAGAGAAGTCCAGATTCGGGGAGATCTTAAAGTGCCTGAATAGCTAAGAAACAACCCTAAGGGAAATCCCGAGAGGTAAAGAGCGAAGCGATGTAGGGATATTTTTGCTGGGCGTGTAGAAAAGAGCTTTTGAGTCAATATTATGGCTATTCATGAGGTCTTGTTCAGCCTGAAGCCACAATGGTTTATACCCTTGATAAGCTGGGGAATCAGGTGAAGATAACCACTTCCCACATTTGTTCAAGTGTGAGGCCCAGTAGTAGTAGTAAGAGAAGTTAGGGAGGTGAAGCCCCCCAAAATCTTTAGGTTGGGATAGCTTATTGTAGGATTTTCTGATGCATTTATTATTCCAAATAAAAGAATTTATTCCAGAGTGGATACTCTGGAAGTAAGGCATTGGTATCCATATATTTAACATATTTAGGGGGTAGAAAATTCTGGGCAGCACATTCATTTTAATAATATTAATTCTGCCCCATAACGACAAGTGGAAATTTAGACCATCTAGCTAAATCTTGTTGGATATCCCGCCATAGATCTTCTAAGTTCAGTTTCCCGACAGGGATGAGTTAAGAGCAATGTGAATCCTAAATATTTAATAGAACGACGTAGTCCATTTCATCCCAAAGTCAGCAAAACATGAACTATGAGTGAAATGGTGAGAGGAAAATTTCAGTTTTATTAATATTGAGTTTGTAATTAGAATATTTACTGAAATCCTCAATTATATCCAATGCTGCTCTTAACGAAAGAGTTGGGTTTGACAGGTGTAAAAGCAGATCATCGGCAAACACTGAAATTTTGCAATGCTATTAACCACGGAATGCCTGATATAAGTGGGGATGAATTTAAACGCCTAAGGAGAGGCTCAAGGTATAGATTGAATAAAAGGGTGGCCAGGGGCAGCATTGTCGCGTACCTGATGTATAAGCGGAAAAGGTCCGATAGGACCCATTGCAATACTAATCTAGCTCCAGGCGAGGCATACAGTGCCTGCACCCATGTGATAAACAAAGGGGAAAACCCATAGCTTGCAACGGTGGGCTCAGAGAAAGTCCTGTCAACCCTATCGAACGCCTTTTCATGCGTCCAGGGATACTAAGATCATCGGAGCAAGAGATGACCTGGCTACATTAATAAGGTATTGTAGCTTACTGTGATGGTCGGCTGGAGATCTATTGGCAACAAAGCCAATCTGTTTGGAACTAATTAGGGGGGTCCATACCTGCTCAATTCTTTTAGCCAGAATTTTAGCTAGAATCTTAATATCGCAGTTTAGTAATGAAATAGGACGGTAGCTCGAAGGGAGGTGTGCAGGTTTGCCTGCTTTGAGAAGGAGGATAATAAGGGCTTCTAGAAACGTGGGATCCTGTGTATTTCCAGCGAGCAAATATTGGTACAGGCAAAGTAGGCCGGGTACTAGATCTTTGGCAAATCATTTATAAAAGTTCGGAGAAAGACCATCAGGCCCGGGGGCCTTATCCGGAGTCAGATCATTGATTGCCATTAATATCTCCTGAGTGGAGATAAGAGAGATCAACAGTAATTGTTGGTCCTGTTTAATCGAGGGCAAAGAAAGGGTTGCTAAATAGCTAAGCATCTCATCTAAAGAAGGGGAGGGGTATCTTTATTATAAAGTGAAGAAAAAAAAAACCTGAGTATCGAGATTACTTCCCTAGGGTTAGTTTTGATCTCCCATTGAGGTCTTCAATTGAATTGATTAACCTGGAGGATTCCAATTTCCTTAACCTCAAAGCTAACAGATGACTAGCTTTTTCCCCACACTCTACGTATCTTGCACGAGTTCTCAAAATAGCAAACTCTGCTTTTTCCTGAAGTAAAAGAGAGTATTGATTTCTTAGAGACAAAAGAGCTTCCAAAGTATTCGATGTGGAAGCAGCAGAAAGAGATTGCTCTAGTGTTTTAATTTGAGCAAGAAGTGCTGAGGCCTTAGCCTCATTCTTCTTCTTGCGTGTAGAAGCCAGGCGAATAAATTCGCCTCTTAGGCAGCACTTCAGCGCACACCATTCATGGTCAGCTCGTGCAACCGAGCCCTGGTTACTAACAAAGAAGGATTGAATCATATTTGATATCCTGGTACCAACATAGTCCTCCTTGAGAAGCTGATTGTTCAGCCTCCAGAGAGGATCTCTACTGAAATTGGCATCAAGCATAGTAGCCACCCAGACTGGCGCATGATCTGATACAACAATAGATTCTATGCCTGTATTGCTCGTACCTTGCAAGAGAGTGTTACTAAATAGGATATAGTCGAGTCTAGTCCACGTATTATGAACCGTAGAATGAAAGGTATAGCCACGAGCTACTGGGTTTTGTAATCGCCATGGATCACAAAGACCGAGTAATTCCGTAAAATCTGAGAGCGCTTTTTGAGCGGCAGAGAAGGGTTTAAATAGAGGGTTAGATCTGTCCAGGTCCTGCATAGGAGGCAAGTTCCAATCCCCCCCCCCAGTATTATTGGTAGGGATAAAAATGCTTGTAACTTCTCTAGTAAATTTGTAAAGAAAACTGGGTCTACCCCAACCGGGCCATAAATACTACCTAATACTACCTCAGCATGGTCCAAAATACCATTAACTAATATATATCTACCTGCAGGGTCTACTATAGTAGTCTTAGATTGGAAAGCTACCGAACGATGTATGAGAATCGCTGTACCTCCCGCCTTAGATGATCCGCCTGAGGCAAATACTTGCCCAATACTTCTTCTTCATAGATTAACAGCCTCACTTGGGAGCAGGTGAGTTTCCTGAATAAAGGAGACCCTTGCTTGTAGGTGGTCTAAATGCTTTAGTATTTGTAGTTTCTTTATAGGGTTGAGAGCTCCTCTTACATTCCATGTAACAAACTTAATGAGATTAGATACCATTTGCTTTAAACCTCCCTATTACTTCTATCTTGGTAACTTTCGAGGTATGCACCACAGCCCCCTCCCCATAACTACAGCCCTTCCATGAAAGATTATTTAAGTAAATTCCAAGTTTAATATTGAGCAGTATAACACAACGAAAATGAAACCCCCAACCCCATAATACCCTTCAGAACTATAGTTGTGATCTCTTCCATCATTAGTCGCAAGTGTTTGCCCCACCCCCTTTAGTATTAACCCACAAAAAACTATATACAATCAACCTACCAACCCTAAATCTTTGAAAAATAAAGTTACCAATATGTGATCCTACTGTTCCCTTCATAAAGGCCCTAGCATATTCCCCCCCATAGAAAGAATTGAGAGTATCCTGAGAATTAAATTGAAGTTAAGATTAATCCAATGTTGCTTGATCTTGAGATCTCTCCCATAATATCTTTTGCATGACTGAATAGCAGGTCTTATCACAAACAAAGTACTATTACTTTCTATGAGGTAAGCTAGGAAAATCCCCCCTATTCTCCAGTACGTGCGGTCAGGCATGGTCAGCTCCACTTCCAAAACCCCGAACCCCACCCCCATATCTGCCGTGGAGTCCATTCCGAAACCTAGAAGAGAGAAAAAAAAAAAATCAAAACACAAAGGGGGGGGGGAAGGAGAAAGGGGAAAATGGGAATTATATGATTCTCTCTTTGTTGTTTTTCCTCTGTGTTACCCCACAGTCATTCCTTTTCCTTCCTCGATTTTGGTTTAACATGCTTTCCAGCCAATACAGTACTTTTATAATCCATAAAACCGTTATGGTGTTTTAGTCCCACGAGGCTCATATTTGCCAAGAGGATGGGTTAAACTAACACAACTGCATCTGGATCGCAAAGTGGGCCTTTTATTCTGCTGTTGGTGATTCCCAGGGGGCTGGATATGTAAAGGACCGATAATGCTGTGTATCTTGCTTATGAGTCCCGAAACGTAGATCATGTATCAAGGGTCCCACCAGAGTTCACCCTGGTCCCCTCAGCACCGAGATCCACACTATCCAGCATTTCACGGGGCCCCATCCTCGAGGAGAACTGGGCAGACCAAGAGAAGCAGCACAGAACAAGACATCTCCCCAGTAACAAGTAAGGAGAAGCAATATATTTAACAGCGCAAAATATTTAATAGCGCAAAAGCTAGTAATCGGCTCCCACCAACAACCTTGCCCATCACAATTTAGGGAGCTAAACCCAGCTGCAGGGATTATTAACTCTTATAACTACAATGCCTCATGCAGCTTTAAACAGAGAAGGTAGTATCCGAGCCAGGTCTTCCTGAGCCTGAGAGACTGCCTCGTAAGTATGCCATTTTCCTTCCAGTGAGACCTGTAGGCGAGCAGGATAAGCCATCCTAAATTTAATGCCTGCAGCTATCAGCTTGGAGACCACAGGGTGAAACGTGGCTCTTCGTTGTCGGGTTTCTAATGGGAGGTCCTGGGTTATGCATAACTTCTTCCCCTCCCAGGAGATGAACTGCATTTCCTTTGCTTTTAACAAAATGTGTTGGCGTTCCAGGTAATTGAGCATCCTGATGATTATGGGTCTGGGGGGAGCTGAGGGTTCCGGTCTTGGTCTTAGTGACCTATGAGCCCTTTCAATGATGTATGTGGGATTGTGCGGAGATGGGCCTACAATCTTGGTGAGCAGGGCCTGGATAAATGCAATGCAGGAAGGGCCTTCTTCTCCTTCTGGCAGGCCATGGATTAAAACATTATTCCGCCTACAGCGGCCTTCTAAATCCTCCATTTTTTGTTGTAGTTTAGTTATTAGTTGTTTCATTTTGACCATATCGGGGTCCGTTTTGTCCTGCCAGGACTCCAGCGAGATAGTGCGGGCTTCATTATCTGAGATCCTTTGTCATACACTGGATACCTCCCCACGGAGGTTTTTTAATTCGAGAGTTAGCTCCGCTAGTGCTTCCTTGAATGGATGCATCTCTTCTAAAAATCGTTCTTCCGACAGGGGATTGGAGGCGGAGAGAGTCATTAGTTGACTAGCTGAAGAGGACTGGGCCTGTTGCTTGGCCTTCTTAGCCTGCTTCTCTGGGGAAACCGGCGGGGTGCGTTTGGGCATAGCTACCTTCATCTCAGCATCCATTTCAGGGAATTTCCCGCATGCGACGCCGCCAAACCACCTCCGGTGCTTCCCCGGTCAGTTAGTGTCACGGCTAGGAGGAAGGAATCGCGGACTGCTTTTTTAACAATTTTAAAATAATAGAAATAATGGAGGTGGGGTAGGAGCTCTAAAAGTTCTCCGCTATCCCGCCAGACGCATCACGTGATCTCTCATTTTTATTTCTTAAAATAATGGAAATGTGATATTGAAGTGCCTGCTAAAAATGCCAGTGCCCTTGGAATAACCTCACTCCCCGGTTTCAGCTGAAGGATGGATGCCATGAGAAAAGTGCTGAGACAGCATGTGAGATTATGCACAAACAGATTTTAGAGACAATGTGTTACGTGGAAAAGCCTGAAGCTAAATATAGGGTTAAGAAGCTTGAGTTCAGCATATCCATTTTATGATGCTTCCAGAGGAAGAAAAGCAGATTGTGATGTATTACTGCGAGATCATAAATGCTTTGGTGCCTGTGTGACAGAGGATACTGTTTAAATATCAAAGAGATGGCATTTGACACACATGATTTATGCTGAGGATTGCAGAATGTAATACTTTGAAAATACATCCTGTGGTTGTATAAGATATATATTTTTTTATACATAATCTGACAGAGGAGGAGCTAGCTGACCTCACAGAAATGGGTTGGCCAATGCAGTTGTTTAAGGAATAATTCTGTTTTACAGAGACACACATTTTTTACCTAGACTCTGACCAAGCAAGATCGGTGAGCACTTAAGCAAGTATTTAGAGACTAAGTACTGTAGTAGGAATTTGCACTGTTTAAACCTTGTTTCTTTTTTTAAAAGATTTGTATTTCTTTTGATATAAGAGTTCTGTATTTTGTGTTTCACATATTTTTAACTATTTTAGTAAAATTCTTTTTAGAACTTACTTGGTCTGTCTTTGACTTCTCTTTTTTTATTTGTAAGGGAAGTACATAGTTATAGCAGACAATAGACATAAGCTTGAATGGTGGTACCAAACTGGAAAGAGAAGTGTTAAATCTGAGGCCTTAATTAAAGTTTTAAAGGGTTCATCTCTGTACACCTGGTTAGGTGCCCATATGCAAAGATATCTGGCCCCCCGAAGACAGATATATCTGACCCTGTGCATTGGGTATGCTAACAAGAGGTTAACAGTTTGAATCCCTCCAGAACTGGAGATCAAAGGTTGATCCGAACTCACAAAAACAGACAAGAGGGTTATCTTGTCTGTTACACTGTTCACAAGACTGCGCTCAGAGGTTGGCACTTTGAGAGTAGAGAGCCTGACCTGCTGAGTGAATCTGTGACAGACTGGTTGGCAGTGGTGGCATAGTTTTGGTATCATAAGCTTATAGTTCTGTGTCAGCTGAGACTGTAAGCTCTCTTGTAAAGAAAGAAAAAGGCAGAGTTTTATTTTAAAAAGGAAACAGAACTATGTATCACTGGGCTTACAGTCCAGTTCCTACCCATTTTATTTTTAATTTTTCTCTAAAGTTCAAGTCAGAGTAGCCATAGTCAGGGAAGAAGATGGCTTCCAACTACAGCAGGCACACTGTAGATTACTTGAAGCAGTTGTGCGGGGACAGGGGAGTCCCGTTCGAGGTGACAGCCAAAAAGCAGAACCTCAAAGAGGCCCTGATGGTAGCAGATACCCAGAGCAGCGAGTCACCGACCGTGACTGAAAAGGACAGCAGGGTCACTGTCAGTGAAAGGCCACAGCAGCAGGGGATGGTCACCAGTATCCTAAATCCAGAGGTACTTAAACTGAAAATTGAGTTGCGCAGGATGGAACTGGAGGCAGAACAACAGAGGGAGGCAGACAATGAGGAGCGTGAGCGCCAGCGAGCTGCAGAGGAGAAGAGAGAGCAAGAACACAGAGAGGCAGAGAAGAGGAGAGAGGAGCACCAGTGGCAACATGAACTGGAGAAGATACGACTCCAACCAGCAGCACCAGAGCAGGTAAGTGGCTTGGGTTTAACTGGGACTGCAGGACTGGGTTACAAACTGAACTCCAAATTAATAGCTGAGTTTAAGGAAGGGGAAGATATGGATGCTTTTTAAAATTCTTTTGAAAAAGTTTGTATTCAGGCTAAAATTCCTAGAGAGTCCTGGAGCTTCCAGCTATCCCTGCTACTTACCGGGAGAGCTCGGGATGCATTGGGTCAAATGGACAATGAAGACAGCAATGATTACAGAAAGCTAAAAGCTGCACTGTTAAAAAAGTTTTAATTAACTGCTGAAACATACAGAGCTAAATTCTGTAAGCTCAGGAGAGGCCCTGATATGAGCTACGAGGAACTAGCCACGAAACAACGTTGGTTTTTAAAACGTTGGTGGGAAGGAATTGAGGCAATTTCTGTTAATAAAATTGAAAATGTGATTTTATTAAAACAGTTTTATTGGGCATGCCCAGCAGACCTAAAAACCTGACTAGAGGACTGAGATCCAAAAACAGTGCAAGAGGCTGCTGAACTCTTGGCCTGCTATGCCAAGAGCAGACCTGCTCTGAGAGTGAATGGGGCAGGCATGGCAGCACAGAAAGGGAAAAGCATGCCTTTAGGACAGCTAAAACCCTCACTGCCTCCACCAAAACCAGTTAGCCCCAGGTTTCAAAGAAAAGGTTTATCTGAAATAAGAAATGCATGTTGGCTGTGTAAGGAAACTGGGCATATTGTTAGACAGTGCCCCAAAAAGGCAAGACAAAATACACAACAGGGTGCTAGAAAAGAAGTGGGTTGTTTGTGTGTCCCTGAGAGCATGCCAGTGAACATGAAGGAACACATGCACCCAGTCATAGTAAATGGTGTACAGATGCAGGGGTTAAGGGACACAGGGGCATCCCTGACATTGGTAAAGGGGGATCTGGTACAGCCTGGTCAGCTTATACCCAATAAATATGTAATGGTACAAGGGTTTACTGGTGAAGAGAAAACATTGCCACTTGCTAATGTTCTCCTGGACTGGGGTGAAACAGGGGGAGCTGTGCAATAGGTGGCTGTAGCCAACACATAGCATTGGATGTGATCCTGGGTAACAATCTCCAGCAGGGGGTGGTATGTGCAGTTACCCATAGCCAAGCGGCAAGGGAAAATAGTAGTTCCCTGAGCCCCACAGAAACCAGTGTGGAAACCACTAAGAGGCTGGTTCCCCAGCCTGTGTCTCCAGATGGGGAGACTGATAAAAAGGGGGTAGAAATTTCCCTGGTAGCAAGTAACCACACAGATACAGAAGGTTTCTCTGAAGAGGAAGGGATGGCCTGTTGTCAGAGGGTTGGGATTGACAGTGATCCTGAGGACCCTGACGCTAGTGCTAGGGACCCTAGTTTAGAGACTGAAGGGGACCTGTTCCACGTCTTGGGAATGTGTGAGGGGTTTGCAGCTGCTCAGAGGAGTGACCCTAGTTTAGAGAAGCTGAGGGCTTGGGCAGACTAGGAGGGCACACAGAGAGGTGACGGCAGACATAAGGTTTATTGGGAAAATGGACTTATGTATACACAGGAAGTACAGTCAGAGGGAGGGATGCTAAGCAGGCAGCTTGTCGTTCCTCAGGGATATCGTGAGCAGTTGCTCAAGGTTGCCTATCATATTCCCTTGTCTGGTCATCTGGGAATCACACAAACTATGCAGCGGTTAACCCAGAATTTCTACTGGCCTAACTTCGCCCAGCAGGTGAAGGAGTTTTGCAGATCTTGTCACCAGTGCCAAGAAATAGGGAAGGCGGGCAAGAAAACCCAAGCTGCCCTGATCCCCTTGCCCATAGTGGAGGAGCCATTCCAGAGGGTGGGAATGGATATTGTGGGACCTTTAAATACCCCAGCTCCTCAGGGAAGAGATTCATCCTGACTGTGGTGGATTATGCCACCCGATACCCAGAGGCAGTCACCATATCCTCACTGAGGACAGACAAAGTGGCAGATGCCTTACTTGGGATTTTCTCCTGTGTTGGGTTTCCGCAGGAAGTAATCATTGATCGAGGGGGTTCCTTCATGTTGGACCTGATGAAATGTTTATGGGAGAAGTGTGGGGTGGTGCAGAGATGCACAACACCATATCACCCACAAGCCAATGGACTTGTGGAATGATTCAATGGTACCCTAAAGTCAATGCTCTGGGCATTTGCTGAACAGCATGGGAGGGACTTGGAGAAATACCTTCCCAACCTGTTGTTTGCATACAGGGAGGTGCCCCAAGAGTCGACAGGATTTTCCCCCTTCGAACTCTTGTATGGACGCCGGGTACGTGGGCCCCCAGACTTGATCCGGGAGTACTGGGAAGGCAAGCACGCCACCCAGGGAACTCTCATTGTGGATTATGGCCTTACGTTTAGGGAAAGGCTGAAGGAGCTTATGGGGACAGCCCAGAGCAACCTCGCAGCTGCCCAATGGAAACAAAAAGTGTGGTACAACCACAGAGCCAGAGCTCGCTCGTACATGGTGGGTCAGGAAGTCATGGTCCTTATTCCGGTACGGAAAGACAAGCTGGAAGCTGAGTGGGCAGGACTGTACAAAGTGGTTAGGAAGGTAAATGACGTGAACTACTTTGTGAAGTTACCTGACAGAGGACAGACTGAAAGGATGTACCATGTCAAGATGATGAAGCCATATGCAAATAGGGCTGACATGGTGTTTGCAGTGTGTAGTCATGGGTAGAAGATGGATGAAGGAGACCCCTCTCTGGATTTGCTGGAGGTAAATAAGTGGGAGTCCTCTGTGGAGGCAGTAAAATTGTCTCCCCAGCCAAATCCAGAAAGTAAGGGAGGTTTTAGCGGACTTTGCCCCACTGTTTAGCGCCAAGCCTGGACTAACCCCCTTTGTGACACACGATGTGGAGACAGGGACACAGACGCCCATATGGTGGACGGCATATTGGGTATCAGAGACTGTACAAAAGGACATTAGGAGGGAAGTGGAGGAGATGCTGGATTTAGGAGTAATCCAGAGATCCCACAGCCCCTGGGCCTCACCTGTAATCCTTGTACCTAAGCCAGATGGCTCAACTCATTTCTGTGTGGACTTTCATGGACTGAATGCAGTCACGAAGTCCGACACCCACCCAATGCCCAGGATGGACAAACTCCTGGACAAGTTGGGAGGGGCGACCTATCTTATGACCGTTGACCTGACAAAGGGGTATTGGCAGGTAGAATTGACAGACAGAGCTAGGGAGAGGTCGGCCTTCATCACTCCGATAGGCTTATTTGAGTTCAAAGTAATGCCTTTTGGAATTAAGAATGCCCCGGCCACTTTCCAAAGGTTGGTGAACCAGGTGTTAAATGGTGCTGAGGAGTATGCCATGGCGTACCTGGATGACATTGCCATCTTTAGTACCAGCTGGAAGGAACATCTATCCCACCTTAGGGAAGTGCTGGGCAGGATACAGAGGGCCAGGCTCACTGTCAAAGCCGAGAAGTGCCAAGTGGCCATGGGGGAAGTGGCATACCTTGGGCATGTGGTAGGCTGAGGACTGCTCCATCCAAACCAAATAAAGATAGAGGTGATCCAGGCATGGCCCAGACCAGAAACCCAGAAGCAGATCAGGAGCTTTCTAGGGATAGCAGGGTACTACAGAAAATTTGTACCCAATTACAGTGCCCAGGCTGCTCCCCATCTGACCTGACAAAGAAAAAGATGCCAAAGAAAATTACCTGGGACCCAGCCTGTGAGGAAGCCTTTACCAGACTGAAGGAGGCACTGTGCAGTGCTCCTGTTTTGACAAGTCCGAACTATAGCAAAACCTTTATAGTTCAGACAGATGCCTCAGACGTGGGTATTGGGGCAGTACTGAGCCAGACGTCCAACCAAGGGACAGATCACCCAGTAGTGTACCTGAGCCGGAAGCTGCTCCCCAGGGAGCAAGCATACTCTATGGTGGAAAAAGAATGTCTTGCCATAGTGTGGACCATAAAGAAATGAGAGCCATACTTGTATGGGCAGCATTTTGTGGTGCAGACTGACCACAACCCCCTGGTTTGGCTGATGCAGATGGGGAAGAACAATGGGAGACTGCTAAGATGGAGTCTTGCTTTACAAGGGTATGATATGAAAATTGTAATTAGGGCTGGAGCGAATAATCAAAACTCAGATGAACTGTCTAGGATCTATGAGGAGTGAACTGATTTGGGAAGCTCATCCCATGTAGCGGATAGATCACCCCAAATTCAGTCTAGGTGGGGAGGAGTGTGACGTAGACAGCCATGTTCTGAGTGTTGTATCATTTTTATTTCTTAAAATAACGGAAATGTGGTATTGAAGTGCCTGTTAAAAATACTAGTGAGTTTCAGCTGAAGGATGGATGCCATGAGAAAAATGCTGAGACAGCATGTGAGATTATACACAAACAGATTTTAGAGGTAATGTGTTACGCGGAAAAGCCTGAAGCTAATTATAGGGTTAAGAAGCTTGAGTTCAGCATATCCATTTTATGACACTTACAGAGGAAGAAAAGCAGGTTGTGATGTATTACTGCGAGATCATAAATGCTTTGGTTTCTGTGTGACAGAGGATACTGTTTAAATATCGAAGAGATGTCTTTTGACACACATGAGTTATGCTGAGGATTGCAGAATGTAATACTATGAAAATACATCCTGTGGTTGTATAAGATATATATTTTTTATACATAATCTGACAGAGGAGGAGCTAGCTGACCTCACAGAAGTGGGTTGGCCAATACAGTTGTTTAAGGAATAATTCTGTTTTACAGAGACACACATTTTTTACCTAGACTCTGACCAAGCAAGATCAGTGAGCACTTAAGCAAGTATTTAGAGACTAAGTACTGTAGTAGGAATTTGCACTGTTTAAACCTTGTTTCTTTTTTTAAAAGATTTGTATGTCTTTTGATATAAGAGTCCTGTATTTTGTGTTTAACTTATTTTCAACTATTTTAGTAAAATTCTTTTTAGAACTCACTTGGTCTTTCTTTGACTTCTTTTTTATTTGTAAGAGAAGTACATGGTTATAGCAGACAATAGACATAAGCTTAAATGGTGGTACCAGACTGGAAAGAGAAGCGTTAAATCTGAGGTCTTTATTAAAGTTTTAAAGGGTTCATCTCTGTACAACTGGTTAGGTGCCCATAGGCAAAGATATCTGGCCCCCTGAAGGCAAATATATCTGAGCCTGTGCATTGGGCATGCTAACAAGAGGTTAACAGTTTGAATCCCTCCAGAACTGGAGACCAAAGGTTGATCCAAACTCACAAAAACAGACAAGAGGGTTACCTTGTCTGTTACATTAGTTACAAGACTGCGCTCAGAGGTTGGCACTTTGGGAGTAGAGGGCCTGACCTGCTGAGTGGGTTTGTGACAGTTACTACTATAGCTGAAGGGAGGGACATGATGTAGGCTAATATAGATAACCAGCCACACTGAAAGACCTACCACATGCAAAGAAAACAAAAAACAGCAGCAATGAGGGTCCTACTGGTGCCTAGAACTGGCAACTAGCCTGACCAAGAAAAGCAGCCACAAGCCCAAACCAGGCTCTCCACTTCAGCCGAGCGGCCCTGGCGCTGCTACCTGCTGGTGACCGGACCTCTGCATCCAGTCCACCGCCCCCTGACCAAGAAAGCAGCCACAAACCCAAACTAGGCTCTCCACTTCAGCCAAACAGCCCTGGCGCTGCTACCTGCCAGCGGCCGAACCTCTGCATCCAGCTTGCCACCCCCTGACCAAGGAAAGCAGACACAAGCCCAAACCAGACTCTCCACTTCAGCTGAGTGGCCCTGGTGCTGCTACCTGCCGGTGGCCAGATCTCTGTATCCAGCTTGCCACCCCCTGACCAAGAAAGCAGGTACGATTGGTCAGCTCCTAGCTCGGAGCTGTCAGGCTTCAATCCCCGTAATTGGACTGGCTCCTGGGGACTGTGGCCACTTCCTGATTGGATGTTGCAGATCCCCATTGAGAAAGCAAGCACCCAAGGCACCTTTTTCAAATCACAGCTCAGACACTACCTTGCTGTACTGCTCTCTGGACAGTTTTTTTGCTGACTTTACTGCTCATGTGGAAATAATTTATTTTTCTTCTTGGAATTTTCTGCTGTTTAGCCTGCTGTACTAGCTAGGCCTGACTTCTATATAGCTTATGGCTTGTACTGCTGAATATTTTTACTGCTTAAACATTTTACCTTTAAACCATTGCACTGTATATGTAGGAATTGCCTTCCAGAGTATAGCAGAGTTGTAGTCAACTTTAACTGACTGCCTGACATCTATATAGCTTACTGCTTACACTACTGAATTTTTACTGCTAAGCTAATTGCCCAATATTGTAGGATCATTTGAACAACTGACTACTGCCTGCCGTTTCTCTGCCACACTATTTTCCCATCACAGTTGCTCTCATTCCTCCTTGGACTGCCTTCTTCGCTCCTCTCTTTCACTTGCTTTTCCCTTTTGCATTTCTTTTTTGCTGTTCCCCATACTGTTTCTCTGCCATCTACTGGACCCCTGATTCCCTCTCCTGACACCCCAATGAACCAGTACATTCTGTAAAATACTGCCTGGCATTTTTGGCCATCTTCTCTACCCATTCCAGACTACCCTGAGTCCTCACCACCACCACACCTCCCTCCAGCTCTCCCTGGTCTCATTCAAGCCCCCCCCATCAACCTACTGAACCAGCCTTTTGTTTTGCTAAATTCCCACCTGCCACCTTTGATCAGACCTCTCTGCAGGAACCCCTTCTCTCCCACTATTTGCACCTACTTCTGCCCTGAGCACTAAATTGCCCAGGGCCCTCTCACCAATTTACTTCAGCTTTGTCTTTGACTTTTTAACTAACAGCCCGCCTTTTTTTTCCTGCTATTTTTTAGCCACAAGACCAAACCAGGCTCTCCACTTCAACTGAGCGGCCCTGGATCTGCTACCTGCCAGCGGTCGGACCTCTGCATCCAGCTCGCCACCCCTGACCAAGGAAAGTAGGTACGATTGGTCAGCTCCTAGCTAGGAGCTGTAAGGCTTCAATCCCCATAACTGGACTGACACCTGGGGACTGTGGCCACTTTCCGATTGGATGCTGCAGATCCCCATTGAGAAAGCAAGCACCCAAGGCACCTTTTTCAAATCACAGCTCGGTCACTGCCTTGCTGTACTGCTCTCTGGGCCCACTCCCCCATCCTCCCTCCCCCTCCCTCCTTTATTAAATACACTTCCTCAGTGATCCCCGCCCTCTGAGGCCTCACACTAGTTAATTACATAGACTTCTTAAAGGGGCACTCCTTTCCTGCAACTTCTTAAAGGGGTGAGGGTGATCTTCTCTTGTGCTCAAATTTAACTGCAAAAATGCTGCTTCATCCATTCAGCATAGGATTTCTACTTATTAGTGTAACCGTCACATACCGTGGGTCTCTAAACCCACAAAATTTTCAACACCCAGGCATTCTCACAGGCTACCTAAATGTTATACACAAATTTCTAAATGTTTCCCTTCCACTGCCACTTACCCGACCTGGCCTCCATACTACCATACTGCACACTGTTTTACTCACGTCGGGTACCAACTGCCTCTCTCTCTCATGGGTTTGCCCTTTCAATTGAAGCTATTCTGTATGCTTACTATTGCCCCTTGCCTCACTGTTTGGCCTTGGAGAAGAGTCTGAGAAACTGCCCATGCCTCGGGGGCAAAATTCAGCCATTCTGACTACTTCTTAGTGTTATAGAAAAGATGTTCCTGCTGCAACTTATCTGTGCTGGTAACATCGAATTAAACCCTGGGCCTCTCTCCATTCCTGCCCCAGCTGACCTACCTTTACTTAAAGGGTTATCATTTTTGCATTTGAATCCCTGCAGCCTTCTGAAAAAACTTGATGCTATCAGAACTTAGACCCTCCACTGCTCTCCTGATGTTCTTGTATTCTCCGAAACTTGGCTAAGACCAACCACCCGGACTATGAGGTTAACATTCCTTCGCACAACTTATTTCATACTGATAGGAAATCCCAGGGAGGTGGAGTAGCCATCTATGTCTGGGACAACATTACTGCAACTATGGGCGACATGACTACAGTCCTCATGCTAATAATTCAACCAGCCAAATCTACCTCTATCTGCATTAGTGGGTGCTACAGGCCTCCCTCAGCTAGCCTATCTCTGCTCAAATATCTAAGTGACATACTAGCTACCACCTCATCAGAAGTATCCATAATTGGTGACCTCAACCTTGACTGGCTCTCTCTCCAGTCTCCTTACCATTTAAAGAATTCTGTGATGCCCATGGACTTACCCAGATCATTAATGAAGCTACTCACCTAAACACAAAAAACCCAGAGTGTAGCTCCTTTCTTGACCTAATCCTTGTAAGCAGGCCTCACCTCTTCTTCCACTCAGGCGTATTCTTTAATGACATCAGCGACCACTGTGCCACTGCATGCATAAGGTTGGCGCAAACACCATACCTCCTCTTCTTCTAAATATATCCACAAGAGATGAAAATGGAACTTCTGCCCATATGCTTTTCTCTTTGACCTCCAGTATGCTAACTGGCAGAAATTTTACCTCACGTCTTCTGTGGAAGAGGCACATGAGGAACTTCATGAAATACACACCGGAACCCTAGACCTCCATGCCCCAGTTACCAAAAGCAGAACCAAAAGAAAATCCTGTCCCTGGTTCACAGTTAACCTAAAGACTGCCTTATGGCATAGGGATGCTTTTTGGAAAAGAGCCAGAAAGTCTAAATTGGCCACAGACTGGTCTGCTTTCCAAACCACAAGGAATTTCTGCATGAAAACTATCAGAGTTGCGAAGTCTAGTTATTTCCGCTCTGAGCTTAACATATCCACTAACTCTGCTACTAACTTTTGGAAAACTTTAACGGAGGTAGAAGGCCATAACAGCGTTGGCACACTTCCCCACAAAATTTCAACTGTTGGTACCCACACTACAGATAAAAATGAGATTCTTGACCTCCTTAACAATCACTGTGCCACAGCAGAGATGGCTTTTGATATCTCTCCAGCAAATGTCATAGAAACATAGAATTTGATGGCAGATAATGACCACTTGGCCCACCCAGTCGGCCCATTTCCCTACCTAATGGATAAGCTGCAGATCCTAGTTAACCAGCAGCCTACTTCTTCCTATCCCCACCCCTTAGAATTGCCTTATGACTGTCCCATGCATGCTTGAATTCCACCACTGTTTTTGACTCCACAACCTCCTCCAGAAGGCCGTTCCATGCATCCACCACCCTCTCTGTGAAAAAGTACTTCCTTATGTAACCCCCCTGTTACCCGGGGTTACTAGAACCCTAGTTAGATCTAGTGGCAGGCAGTGGAGTGTGCGAACTGGCTTACCAGGAGGAGCGTTGCGGTGTCTGAAAGCACTGTAAAAGTTTAAAAAACTGACTTTTCTGTTCAAATTCAGGCTCAACCCGCATCTCGATCATCTGGACTGTGAGTGTGGTGTGCCGAGGGACAATCAGCAGGACTGCCAACCCACTTCCTTCCAGAGGCCTTCAAGACTTGCTGCAGCTCATTTTCCATCGCAGCAAACAACTACTGACAACAGTGAGTATCAGCCAAATGAAACAGCTCAAACTAAGTGATTTTGTCAAAAGCCCACTAAATCTGAGTGTTAGCAGTGTAATCGCTTTGCAAAGAAGGACTGTGTCAGTTTAACCAGCTAAAAGCAAGAATTCTAAGCAACAAACTGTGAGCATAATGATAGGTTCAGCATCAGTATAATTTTCAAAGCCATGTGAGAGACTGTGAGCTGTATGAGATATGCAGCAAGAAAATACAGGCAATTCTGTGCTATGAAATACTGAGGCTTTAAGGGACTGTAAGCTAGAGCAATGTCTTCAGCAAGTGAAAAGTCCATGGTAAATCATATAAATGTGCTAGCAGAATGAACAGTGTAAGGTTGTGCAGTTTGAGCAAAATTATCAGTAGTGTGTGCGTAAATTTCGGATGAGCCATGGCTTGACCCAATTACAGAATGTTGATGCATAGTAGTGCTGCCGCCACCATTGCAGGGTAGGGTAGTAATGTAAACACAGCAGCAGAGGAGCCATTTTGAAAGACAAAAAAGTTTTCAGTGATGTGGGACTTGAAATAACAGTGAGTGTTGTTTGTTTTTTCTCTGCATTCATGTTTTCGGACCAGCCCGATACCCGGATCATGCCCGGGCTGAGATAGCAGTAGAAGTTAACAAGTTAAGGGACATTGAGAAGTGTTACTACGGGGGATGACTGCCTCCTCATGTGGCATTTCCTGGATATCCAGTGCGAGTAGGTGTGATGTGCTTAAATGCTGGAAGGGATGTCTTCATGGTACTTCACTGTTCTGGGTGCCTAGAGAAATATGGTTTAACCAAAGTGCCCGAGATTTGTTTGGCTCCCACATGGACAAAAAGTTCAAGAACCTGCAGTTGGCAGCATGCAGCACCAGGGAGAGCTTGAAATGGGAGGTTCAGAGGAGTGTGGCAAAATGCTCGAGGGTGCAGATGTACAGACAACATAGACAACTGATGACTCTGCGTCTGAGTGACTAAGAGACAGTGAAGAGGGAGCATCAGCTGACCCGTGGAGAGAGGGGCCTAGCCCAAGTCTCATAGGTGAAGACGAGACAAGGGAGGCCTTTGAATGGGAGGTTTCAACCTCCGCGCCCAGCGAAGAGTGGACAGTCTCAGGAGTGAGGACGACTGCTCACTCCTGGGCACAGATTCTCAGTGAAGATGAGGAGGGGGAACCTATGTGGCCTGATGAAGAAGACGTGGGTTCACAGCCTCCAGCTCCTGGCTTAGAGGAATGCATTGAAGACAGTAGTGATTCCATTGCCCTGGCTGTGCAAGAAGGAGCCAGGGATCCATTTTTTGTGTCATTAAGAATGTGTAGCTGGCAGAACCAGGACTGTCCACCCCCAAGCCAGGCCAGAGGTCTCAAGTTGACCAAAGCTAGTAAAGAGGAAAGACTGGTTTGTAGGAAAGTGAATGAAATCTACAGGATGTCCTTGCCTACCTTTCCTTGGAGAGTCTGTGAGGAGATGGAAGAAGCAATGAAATGTGTGCATCCTGGTGCAAACAAGTATGTCAAGAACAGAATGTTTCAAGAAAAATACAGCCAGTGGAAAAGAGGCAGGACACTGTTTATGGACAATGTTCAAATTGTGGATGGAGAGGGACATGAAATCTTTCACAGTGTGGATTATGAGCACCAAGACAGGGTAATAATTCAAGCACCTGACCTGTTGTGCTATTGGCCACAATGCAAAGACTGTCCTGTGAATATGCCCATGCCTACCAAATGGAGAGTAGAGTAGTGGTAGCCAGTGCTGCCATTCCAGCCATTGCTGTACCTATTTTGTTCCACCAGTCTGGATGCCCAGGACTCAGGTGCCCCACATTCATCAGTTCTACAGTGTACTGGCCTTCCAGAATCCCTCAAATGGCCCACCAGATGACTTCAGATCCAGAGAGGACACCAGCCCAGCTGTATCCTGATTCATCGCCTGGGTAGCGGATGACTTCAGAATAGCTGTTTTCCTTTTTGTTCCTGTTCCAAGGTTCCATATCCAGAGATGACATCAACCCAGCAGTTTCCAGATGTGCCCTCCTGTCATTTCCCGGAAGATGTCCACCCAGCTGTATTGGAAGAATGCTGCCAGGGAGAGTCTTCGTCGGGGACATAGGTGTAGTATGCTTTCCATTCTACAAGGGACTGGTGAGTCTAGACTTTTTCAATTTTTCTGACATTTGCAGTACACATCGTACACCAGCAGACATTCATTGTGACTGTCCTCAGAGACTCTCCCCTATGGGACATTTGCCTGCAGAACCTTGCTTCACTGGGCTCTGGCCCAGGAGAGACTCTTTATTGGACTTGCATTTGGGCCTGTATTTAGTCACTAGTTGGGACTTTGTAGAGCCTTCCATCCCCAAAGAACTGCTAAATGTGTGTTGTAAATATCCTGTATATACTGTCTCTATTTTCTACCTTTTCTTAAAAAAATTGCTTTTTTGGGATTCTCCAGTGTCAGATGTATGGGGCTTGTTTGGTTTGTTTATGTCTTAGGCAGGATTGTAACTGCAGATTAGTCAAGTCAAGTCAAGTCAAGTTTATTTAAAAGACGCCCAATCCCGGAGGCTCTGGGCGCCGTACAAATTTTTAAAAAAGAACATAATACATAAATATAAATAGAATCACAAATTATAAAATAAATCATAATCTAATCTAAACATCAAATGCTTGAAAAAATAAGAATGTCTTCAAGCAAACCTTAAAGACATCTGCATGGGAGGATGTTTTTCTTTTTTTGTCTTGCAGGTACTCCTGGAGAAGTAACAAAGACAAGAAGTGGATTGGACATTACAGTTCAGTTTTGCTTTAGTTCATAGTAATTATAGTAATGTTGTAAGAAGTTAACTGTGTCTTAACTTGTTTTCTTCCACAGGTGTGTGGTTGCAGGTGTCCAGGGTTGGGGAGAGGTCCCCTTTAGTGTTTTTGTTTGGGTAAAAAGGCAGATAGGATTTCCCTAGAGGGCTAGGGGAAATAGACAGGCTGTGGTCCTGATCTGCAGTAGAGGCCATAGTTTGAGCTATTAAGGCTATGCTGTGGACAATTCTACCACAGCCACTAGGTACCCATAGTCAGCGGGTACAGTACAGGCTGATGCATCAGCCAAAGGCCTCTAGGCCCTTAGTGTTGTCTGCCTGTGCTGGCACATGGTAGGGGAGAGGGTAGTACTACCTCCCCATAGTCAACACATAGAGTGAGATGGCCTAAGCCAGGTGGCTAATGACTGCGGACAGTCATTTTCCTGGCTCAGGGTGAGTGTAACCCCCCTGTTACCTGGGGTTACTTGAACCCTAGTTAGATCTAGTGACAGGCAGGGACAGGCAGCTAGTGAAACTCTAGTTAAATGGATTTCACTATGTCTTGCTCTGTTTTCAGTCTCTGCTGAGCTGGGGCCATGACATCATTTAGAATTATGCAGCAGCATAGGCCACAATGGAATGTTACAGCTGGGAGTTAGGCTAGAATGTTGGGGTTTTTTGAATCATTCTGAATCAGTCTGTTGAAGTCTGGAGTAGGATCAAGAGAGAGAAGAATGTAGATCCTGCAGTGCAGTGGAGGGGGGTGCCCTGCAGGGGCAGGCCCCCCTGCCCTCAGCTCTGACACAGAGCTACCTTAGGGTGTGTGCTTCCACCATAAGAGATGCACAAGGAACCAACTCCCAGGGGCAATCCCATGGCCTGGGAAAAGGAAGAAACTGCCTGATGAAGAGAGCTGGGGCACTACAGTTTTTGAGGAATGAGATTCATTCAGAGTTTTGGACACCTGCAACGTGGAGGGTGATGAAACTTTGACAAAAGGCCAGTGTCATTCACCAAAACAGTGAGTAAATAAGTCTCTGGGGCTGTGGGTCAATCAGGATGCCAAGTTCAGGGCTTATGGAATAGTGAGATGTAATGACTGTTGTATGTGGGGGGTCTTCAAGGGAAAGACAGTGTCTGCATTACAATGCCATGTACAGTCTGCACTATAGTAGCCAAGGAAGAGGCTTATGGAACAGTGAAATGTAATGACTGTTGTATGTGGGGAATCTTCAGAGAAATACAGTTACTGCATTACAAAGCCATGTACAGTCTGCACTACAGTAGCTAAAGATGTGTGTGTGTAAACAAAGGAATGGTCGGGTATGGATCTATGGAACAAAAGGTGGAAACCCCCATGTGGCGTAACAGGGCTCACCTCTATGGATTCACTTTGAGACACCAGATACCTTTCTTTCAGGTATTTGCCAGTGCCTGAAAAAGGTGCTCAGACATTGGGATGGAGTAGGGGGTGGTAGTGTGCCACTAGTTAAAGAGTCTATGACATATGGAATTTTAGGATCCAAGAATGGATAGTGTCTGTGTCAGTACCTTATCTGCATTACAAGGAGTGTAGTCCCATGGGGGTCTGTCTATGTTTTTATTCAGAGTCTTGTTGAATAAAGCCACACTTTAGAATCCCATCTCCTCATATTGGACAATCTGTTATTGCTTCTAGTCTCTGGATTACTTGGGTACCCACTGGCCAGAGTAGACAAACATAGCCAATATGCCAAGTGGAATGTTCTCCCCTACCCTAGATTACACTTACATTACCTCTGAGCCGCCCCCCATCTTCAAATTGTGCCTCCTTGTTCTTGCACACCTCTTTTTCTGAAAGATGGTATCCTCTTGGACTTTGTTGATTCCCTTGGGGTACTTGAAAGTTTCTATCATGTCCCCCCTCTCCCTTCTTTCCTCGAGGCTATACATATTAAGCTCCTTAAGTATCTCTTCATATGTCTTCCAGTGCAGACCCTGCACCATTTTAGTTGCCCTCCTCTGGACAGCCTCCATCCTGTCTATGCCTTTGTGGAGATTTGGTCTCCAGAACTTCACACAGTACTCCAGATGGGGTCTCACCAGCTGTCTGTACAGAGGGATAACAATTTCCTGTTTTCTACTGGTGATGCCTCTCCCAATGCAACCCAGTATCCCCCCAGCCCTCCTTACTGCCCTCTCACATTGCTTGCCCACCTTTAGGTCATCTGATATGACTACCCCCAAGTCCCTTTCCATTTTTATTGTTGTTAGTATTTCACCCCCATAGTGTACTCTTCCCCTGGGTTTTTGTTTCCTAGGTGCAGTACCTTTCACTTCTTAGCACTGAATCTAAGTTGCCATACATTCTACCATTCCTTTAACCTTGCCAAGTCCCTTCTCATCCTTTCCACCCCACCTTGTGCATCAACTCTGTTGCAGATCTTTGTGCCATCTGCAAAGAGACATACTTTTCCTTCCAGTTCCTCTGCAATGTCACTTATAAAGACATTGAAGAGGACCAGCCCAAATACTAAACCCTGCGGCACCCCACTAGTAACCCCCCTTTCTTCAGAGTGGACTCCATTTACTATCATCAGGGCACAGTTCCTTAGTCAGTCATCTGATTGCCATGATCCAGAATCTATTGACCCTTACCACTCTTTCTCCTTCTGTCCGGTCACCGTCAAACAGGTTGAGGATCTCCTTCTTAAACTTGATACCGAGAAATATGTGGGTACGGATGTGATTGAGCCTTTCTTTCTAAAGTTGGCCTACTATATTTTGGCCCCCCCCCATTACCCACCTTTTCAATTTTGTCTCTCAATCAGGGCTCCCTCCCAAGGTCTGGAAGATGGCCCATGTCATCCCTCTATTCAAATCAGGGGACCCCTGCGACCTAAATAATTACAGCCCAATCTCTTTGCTCCCGGCCTTGTCAAAACTATTGGAGAAGGTAGTAAATTAATAGCTCAGATCTCATCTGTAAAGTTTTAATCTACTAAACCCAATTCAATTCAGTTTCCATCCAATGCATAGTATCTCCACTGCCCTTGCCAAGGTTATAAATGACTGGCAGTCTGCACTTGATAACAAGCAGTATATATGTGCCTTGTTTCTGGATCTTAGCAAGACTTTCAACATGGTGGACCATGATTTACTCCTGATGACCCTGAAGAAATTTGGAGTGGACAACCTGGTCCTAAATTGGTTTGTAAACTATCTTGTGAACAGAGAGCAGCAGGTCAAGGTGGAAGGAGACCTGTCGCTAAAAAAAATACTCCTTAGAGATGTCCCCCAAGGATCCATACTTGGTCCACTTTTCTTTGCCATTTATATTAATCAAATTGACACTGGCCTAAAGCCATCTAGTATCTTTCTCTTCGCTGATGATACAGTGCTACACATTGACAGATCAACTCTGGATCAAGCCATTTTGGACCTCTGGAATGATTCTGACATCCTCCAAAAATATCTACTCAACTTTAAACTCCTGCTCAATGCCAAAGAAACTAAGGCCATAATTTTCTCTCCACTGGCACCTCATCTCAAAAAAAAACAAAACATGATAAGGTTTCCCACATAAGCACCATTTTGGAAGAAGCCCTGGAGTTCATTGAACAATTCAAATACCTGGGGGTCTGGATTGACTGCAAATTGTCCTTCACTGATCACACTGAAGAACTCACTAAGAAACTGCATCAAAGGCTTGGCATTTTCTTCAGGATCAAGCACTCACTAACCCAGGAGGCTAGAAAACTCCTAGTCCAAGCTACCTTCTTGCCTCTCCTAGACTATGCGCACTTCCTAGATGGCCATAGTACTAGTACAGCTCTCTCCAAGCTTGATACCCTATACCACAGAGCCCTTAGGTTCATTTTGGATGCCCCTTATGACACACACCACTGCATCCTCTATTCTTCCGTAAGCTGGAGCTCCCTTAGCTTCAGGAGGCAAAATAATGCTATTATATGTACATATAAGGCAATCACTCATAAATTAGCTCAGTACCTCACAAGCTGCCTAACTCCCTGCATCCCTAGTGCCTATTCTTTTAGAAGTCTTACCATCTTATCTCTGGCTATGCCTAAAGTAAAAATGGGCTTTGGTAGAGCCTCAATAAGCTTCACTCTTCCTACGCTCTGGACTAAGATCCAGAAAATCTTAAGGCTGGCTTCCCTATCGCATTCTTCATCTTCAAATCCTTGTTCCTGAGGAACTTCTCCAAGGCCTGTCATTACTTCAAGTCAAGGTCTTAACATCATGATTTGTTACTGCTTTAAACTCTAGGCTTTAACCTCAACCATTGCCTGAGGCATCATTTGAGTCCTACCTTCTGTCATTGTCCAAATCAAAGTCCCAACATCACGATCTCTCTTTGTTTCAAATATTGGACTTAAACCCCAACCATTGCCTGTGTCATCTGTTGTGTTGTCCCTTTGAACAGTCCTTTTTCCCTAGGCCATGATGTCCAACCCTCTCCTATCTCGTCTGACCTTCCCTCCCCACTCCCTATACCCCCCTCCCTTCCCACCCCACTTGCAAGGACATGCCTACAGTACTTATCAAAGGACTTTTACATCTCAATCTTCTTTGCACTTTGACACTAGAGAAACTGCCACTCCTGCTCACTATGACTCCTCCAGTGATGTTTACTGTATAAACTTTAGCTCATTAACTTACGTCCATATATCTGTATCCATGCAATTGTATTTAAATGGCACTACCTCCTGTTGAACCTATTCCTATGTTCTGGTGCAAGTATCTTGTCATGTGATAGTTATATGTTATTATGTTGTTATTACTATGTAACTGTTATATACAGTCACTAAACCTGTTATGTCTTAACCCTGTTGGCATATGTGTTGCCCCATGCCTACCTTGTAAATGAG
Source organism: Neoceratodus forsteri (assembly GCA_016271365.2). NCBI lineage: Eukaryota > Metazoa > Chordata > Ceratodontiformes > Ceratodontidae > Neoceratodus > Neoceratodus forsteri. Next base: position 16,893,965 of record JADMNL010000039.1, on the reverse strand, counting down.
CTTGTCTCAATGATGTTCCACCTGGCAAAACAAAGATTTTGATTGATTGATTGATTGATTGATTGATTGATTGACAGTGAGGGGCCTGACATAGGCAAACATTGGTACCAGCCACTGTCAGGAGCCTGACATAGGGAAACATTGCTACCAGCCACCGTGAGGAGCCTGACATAGGCTAACACTGGTAACCATAAGATCATAAGGAAATGGGCAACAGAATGAGACCCCTCAGTCTATCAGGTCTGCTCAAAATAATATGGATTGTTTCTGACCTTCAGCTTACTTCTGTGACCCCCCCCCAAACTTTCTGGTTTTTCCCTCTACAAGGCCTCCTGACATTCCATTATGCTTGTCTCAGGCTCTTTTGAAGGCTCCCACTGACTTCGACTCCACCACTTCTTGTGGCAGCTTATTCCATGCCATCACCACTCTTTCCGTAAAAAAAGTCTTTCCTTATGTCCCTCTTGAATCTACCCCAACCAGTTTTAGGTTGTACCCTCTGGTGGTGGTGGTGGCCCTTTGATTGAATAGACTTCTGCAATCCACTCCATTAATTCCCCTCAAGTATTTGAACACCTCAGTCATGCCCCCCTGCCTCTTCTCCTCCAGAGTGTACATCCCCAGGTCTTCTAACCTCTCTACATATGATCTATCCTGCTGTCCCGCTATCATTTTAGTCACTCTCCTCTGGACCCTTTCCATCATGTTTATGTCCTTCTTCAGGTGTCGGTGCCGATATCTTACTCCATATTCCAAGTGAGGTCTCACCAATGATCTGTATAGTAGCAGAATAACCTCAGTCTTCCTACTGCTAAAACCGCTTGCAATGCATTCTAACATCCTATTTGCCTTTGCTACAGCCTTTTTGCATTGAGTTGAGTGCTTCAGGTCACTAGAAATTATCCCCCCCAGATCTTTTTCTTCCTCCAATGGTGTAACCTGAACTTTTCCAATGTAGTACTCTGTTCTCGGGTTCTTCACCCCATGTGCATCACCTTGCACTTTTTGGCATTGAACCCGAGTTGCTTTATCCCTGACCATCTCTCTAGCTTGGCTAGGTCCTCTCTCATTTCCTTTTTCCCCTCTTGAGTGTCCACCCTCCTGCAGAGCTTGGTGTCATCTGTGAACATACAAATTTTTCCCTGAATGCCTTCCCCTATGTCACTAATAAAGATGCTAAGCAACACCAATCCTTGTGGAACCCCACTGGTAACCTCCCTTGTACTTGAGAACTCCTCCCCTACTACTAACCTCTGCGTCCTGCTGCTCAGCTAATTATTGACCCGTCTGACCAACCTTTCTCCCACTCCTAAGTCCATCAGCTTCGTAGTCAGACTTCTGTGTGGCACAGAGTCAAAGGCCTTGCTAAAGTCCAGATATATAATATCCACTGCCTGGCCTTTGTCTACTCAGGGTGACCAAGTCAAAGAACTCAATCAAGTTCATTTGACACTATCTGCCTGTCACAAACCCATGCTGTTTGCTATCTTACAGGCTATTTTCCTCCAAGAACTTGACCAAGCCCTCCTTCAGTATTGTCTCCAGTAGTTTACACACAATCAAGGTCAGGCTGACTGGCCTGTAGTTACCAGGGTCCTCCTTGTGGCCACAAGTGAGTGACACGCCACAGGTGAAAACTGGTTACCAGCGATACAGAGGGGCCTGCCACATGCAAACAATGGTGCCAGTCACAGTGAGAGACTTGGTGCAGGTGAACACTGGTAACCAGATTCACTGAGTTACCTGACACAGGCAAAAATGGTACATAGCTGCAATGAGGGAAGTAACACAGGCTAACAATGGTAACCAGTCGCAGCCATAGGTTTGGTTGTTAAGATTTTTAGAATTGTTACGTTGGTCCCTTCATTGAGCAGACTCACCAAGGGGAATCAGACCAGGTGAAAGAATATTCTTTGTGGCAGCCCTGCTTACATGGAACTTCCTTCCCTTTCATTTTAAGAATTCCCCCCTCATTGTAGACATTTAAAAAGGGGCTGAAAATCTATTTATTTACTGTAATTTATCATTTAAATACTAAATACAGGGTACATTCTCAGTGTTTTAAATATTTACATATTGTATTTATTGTTTCATGTACTTTTTTTGTTGGAGTGTGTAGTTAATTATGTTTTGTATATTTAATCTGTAAAGCACCTGAGTCTTGTGGATAGGGCCCTATATAAAAATAAGTGTCCTTCTTTTCCTTAGAGTTTTGTGACTTTTTACACAATGATTTGTATAGATTTTTTTTTCAAAACTTGTGTAATTGTTCTGCCTTAAGTGCTAGGAGTCTGACTCAACTGCATTTCCACTGAAACCGCTTATTGTAATTGCAATGTTTTTGTGACTGTATCTGACGTGAAACCTTTGTACTGTAAATGAGCACTTGTGCTCAAAGGCTACCACTGAAGTTTTCAATAAGGAAATAACTACTCAGTACTATAGTTTTTGTGATCTGTTTAGTATAGTATATATTTCAACTAAATAAACTGATGTCAGTGTTATTTTTGTGCAACAGGTAATTTGGTCAAAACCTGAATTAAAAATCAGAAAACAGGTTTGAAGAAAAACAGCACTTAACCAAGCATGGTCTTCCAGCAGTACATAAGGGCCCAATAAGTGTTTCTATTATAGTAAAAAAATGTCAAACTATCTTTTAATAGTATAGACTAAGTTGGAAAGAGTCCACAAAATGTCTAGATTAAAAGGCTGCTTACCACCATCTCAAGGGCAGCTGCTTGCTTCCTTACCAAGGATGTAGAGAATACTTGATGGACAACTATGCTTAACCAGTGTGTTGTGCCACAGTGTGGTTCTGATTCCCTCTGATCTCAAGAGAGAACCTGAAGAGGTCCATGGGAATCAAAATCCCAAGGTGGCAGAACACACTGGTTGTGCATAAAGTTGCTCATCCTGCCAGCCTGTTGGCGCAGTGAGTTGAGGCACTGGATGCCATACCTCGCTCCACACCAGCGATTCAGGATTGGAAGCAGACTCAGGTTGGCATTGGGGAGATAGGCTGGAGCATCCTATGACAGCTCGCCTTCTCCGGGGAAGGTACAGACTGCTGCCTGCACACGTGCCTGACTCCGAGCAGAGGCTTGGAGTACTGCAAGCCCTACATGGGATGGCCAGCCATAGTACAGCTTGGATGTCAGTGCCTAGTAACTTGATGTCAGGGGAGTTACACACTGTACAGGGAGGGTGAAAACAGAAAAAGAGCCTGCCACCACTGGGAAGAAGGGGATACTGGGACATGCCCACGATTTGCCTCCACCCACTCAGTGAACCCTGGACTGATGACATGTAAGTTTCGGGGTGTTCAGGCCCCACCTCATTCCCCCTCCAGAGGTACAGCCCCTGCTCTGTGGGGATCTGGGGGTCCATTTGGGTAGGGTGGAAGGCAGTGGAATGTCAAGTATCTCCCCTAATGGGTTGGGGTGGCAGACTGGGACGGAGGTGGAAAACAATAATTACAAAAAAAAAAAGTTGCTCATCCTGTATTTTTTGTGGTTTATAGTATTTGAAATGTGTAAGCTGCAGTTCTTTCACTTTCAGAACGAAACTGGCTTGTAGTCTCCAGAGGTTTCAGAATCCTGTTGTACCACAGAAGGGTACAGTCACATTCCATGACCTTTGAACTGTGGTATGACAGCATTTTGAAATGTATTGACTTCTATGCAGAACAATGCTCTACTATACATTATATACTATGTACCCTGTTGACTCAGGCAGTGGTCAGCAAGGCACATTAACATATTCCTGCCAAGACAGCAGCAAGTGGCTGCCCATGAGATGGCAGTGGTATACCTTGCAAACCAGGCATTTTAGCAGACTCTTTACAACTTAAACTTTTAAAAAGTACTTTGATAACTTGTTTACTCTAGTGACACTATAAAGAGCACCTGCAAAGACATAGTAAGCATTTCAAAGCATTTAAAAGTATCACTGTTTTTTTTTTCACCAGCATCATAGCCTGTTTTGCACTGTTAGATCTACATTACCTTTTGTAAGATATGGAAAATAAAATCCATGGCAGTCACCACCACAGATGCTACTGACTAAGGTAACCAATTAACTTTACTAAGTGCTCCAATACAAAACTGGTTAAAAGCTCCTTTAGACAAAAAGCCACTTGATGCATTTCATGGATCTCTATCTGCTTTTTCGAAGGCAGGGCACCTTGACCGTAAATGCACACCAGAGCCAAGGTGCCCTGCCTTTGAAAAAGTAGACTAAAATCTGTGAAACGCATCAAGTGGCTTTTTGCCTAGAGAAGCTTTTTAATCAATTTTGCATTGGAGCACTTAGTAAAGTTGTTTGGTTACCTCAGCCTGTGAGTCAGCAGCATCTGTGGGGCCACTGCCATGATTTTTTCTTTGTTTTCTGTTCGCTACAATTTGTTCAGTAGCACCCGTTCCTGTGTGGTCTCTGTTTGTGCAGTCATACCTTCTGTAAGGTGCATGCCTGTTCAACCTCAAATGCTTTGTAAGATTTTTTTCTATACACATATATTATGTAAACTTGCCTAGAAAATCATAGTGAAGTCAGTTGCTATGTATCCAAACTTGTTTATGGTGTACATTCTACAGGCTTTATGATGCCGGTTCGACAACTTCGTTGTCAACCAACGTTACAGCGACGGTTCTATGTTGACCGCAATTGCAGTTGGCATCGAACCGTTTCACTTTAAACTTCGTTTTCTTGGGGGGTGGGGGGCTTTGCCCTCAAACCCTCCATGCAGGAGGCTCTGTCTCCGCACCCACTGTAATTAAACTAATCAACTCTGAATTGAAGTTAATTTGGGGAGGGGGTGCAAGACTCCCAGAAAGCAGTGTCGGGTCCCGCAGTGACAGTACAGTGACCTGTCAATGTTGTCACTGTACTGTCATTTGCAGTACAGGTGTCACTGAGTGGTCGGCATATGCATTATACACAGGGTTACATGCCAAAATTTATTGATGTTTGTTTTTTGCTTCCTTGCCAACCTCATCCACCTTCTCCCTGTAGTATAAGCACATATTTTAAACATTTGTGCTATACAGATGTTATTGCATGACTCTTCTGATAGTACACTATATCAGAATTGTAGCTCACAGTGAATGAGACTGGTTTTTGACACAGCGTGTCACTAATTACAGACTCAGGGACATACAGTAGTTTTCAAAATATACTGCACTGTGTGTAGATATTGATGACTTTTGATTAGAATTGCATGAGATGAGGTTCTTAATTGTGAGGATCCACCAGCTAATGATTGCTTGTATTGATATCCTTTTGTTTTCAATGCAAAAAGGCACAATTCTGTTCAGCTTGAATGTGTGTGAGTGTGTCTGGTTTGCAGGGTGTAAGGTTAATCAATTTTCACTGTTTAATATATGCATCTCTAAAAAGATGTGTGGCTTTCCCATAGGAGTTGTGCATGTCACTCCATTACTAGAGGCTGAGGTTATTGCTGTTCTATCAGGAGTGATCAGTGTTGGAAATCAAACAAGTTGGGCTTTAGAGAAACCCAAGGAAGGGGTTTGAACCTTTCATTATGTGATTTTTAGCAGTCCATCCTTTTGTTTCCCATCACCTGAGTTACTGTACTGGAGTCTTTAAATTCACTCACATATCCAAGTTCCTGAAATTCCTAGCCTTTTCTGCCACAAAGATTCAGGATACATGGGTTTGTGGCTGACTGGGGAGTTTTTACAGCTACAAGGTGGAGCTCTGCAAACCGTCTTGCTATCACTTGGGGGAAAAGGGCACTTCAGACTCCCACTGAAGCACAATTTTGGAGTTGAACTACGATCTTTCCACTACCTGAAATCACTCCGATGAGATGTAGGGTGAGAGAGAGAGAGAGAGTGAGAGAGATTGATTCATTTATTCATTAAATGTTACAGCCCCCTCCTACAATACAAGTCACATTAAACTGTTTCTCCAGCTCACTGCTCTGGCATTGTTTTTATATGCTGACAATGCAGTGGCAACTCTAAATGCCTAAAATACAAACTCTGTTTCAACCATCCATCAGCTCAGAAGCAGCTCACATGCAATGCACTTTCAGCTCCCTTATATAGTCCCCCAGTGCAGCAGTAAACTACATCTCCCAGCAGCCTTAGCTGCTGGGCTACAGTACAGTGCTTGTCATTTTACAGTATATTGGAATTAATGAATTCCAATACCATTTTGTACCTTGTACAGTATGTTTTTCCTCATTTTTTTTACTTTTTGTCCTGAATACAGCAAACGGCAGCAGTTTTCTTCAGCTACTACAGTACACTGCTAATCACGCATCACCATTTGCATGATAGCCACTGAATGCAACACATATTGGGCTATTGAGCAAATGGCCATTTTTGCACGACGTGATCTTGAAGCAAAAAAAAACTGCAAACAGTCTGTGGAGCCAGAAATGGTGGCATTTTGCAGGATAAAGGAATAAAGTGGCAGAGATAACATGTAATATGCTAAATTGAATGAAAAAAACAGCAGTGAGTGGAGTCCTCAGAAGTGGGAAAACAACATGGTGGTGGGGTGGGGTTTTCCATCTGAATGCAGGATAGCTATTGGCTCAAACTTGATGAGAGCTTCTTCATGGGATTGGGTAGAATGACATGTCAATCAAGTTGTGCTGATGAAAACTGCAGTAGTGAAACTTGGTTCCAACTCAGTGATTCTGTTTTTTTATGGGTTGCTTAATGAGTTGTATTGCACTGATAAGTAAGCTGAAACTGAATATCAGCTAGAAGCAAACCATTAGGGAACTTTTATTAATTCATTGCAGTGAAAGCTGCACACATTATGCAGCTCATTGCAAAATGCTAAACCAGTGAGTTGGAGGAACAGTTTAATGTGACTTGTACTGTACTTGAAGCATGCTCATGCCAGCTCAAATTACAATTAATGGATGTGCTCAGTGTAAACAGCACACACAGCTTGTTAAACTAAGCATCAGTAAACGGAGAAACTCTTCTCTGTTGCCTTTTTAGTTGAGTTTTAAAGGACACCTAAACCCTCTTTTTACACATTTTTTATCTGCAGCCGAATTACAATCAGTGGATGTGCTCAGTGTTAACAGCACACGCAGCTTGCTAAACTAAGCATCAGTAAGTGGAGAAATTTCATTCTGCTGTCTTTTTAGTTCAGTCTTAAAGGACATCTAAACCCTCTTTTTATACATTTGTATCTGCAGCCTAATGCCTGTCATAAACAATGGAAAATAGGTAGTTAAAACTCACGCTGTTACAGGTTATGTGCTGAATAAACTTTACATACTGCTCTGAAAAGCTACAGTGAATCTAACTTCTTTTACAGTCTCTCTCCCCCACCCCACCCCTTACATACTGCTCTGAATCCAGCATACAGTGAATCATGTTACAGGTCATGTGCTGAATAAACTTTAGGCAAACTGTCTTACATACTGCTCTGAAAGGCTACAGTGAATCTAACTTTCTTCAAATTAGGGTCTCTTTCCCCTACCCCACCTCAATGTGCTTAATCCTTGCTTTGCCAAGGACTGACGTGTTAGTCCAGAATTTCTTCATATTCCAGTTTGCACACACACACACACACACACACACACCAGAAGCATGCTCATTTCCTGTCCATGTCTCCCCTCACTTTTAGCACCCAGATCCAGTTCCTGAAGCCAAAGAAAATGGACAATTTTAATTAAAAGACAACAAAAGAAAACACTCACATACCGTATTTATTCTGATGCTTGCTATGGGAAGGGTCAATGGGCATAATGCCTACTAAGCAGCTACAGGCTTTAGCAAATACTGAATAATTTATGCTCATTCAGTTCCTCACTCTCTCACTATTGGCAAATCTAGACAGTCTAGACAGTACAAATGGATCATTTGTAATGATTTGGCTTCATCACAAAGTTCAAAGGCATTGTTTTATTTGTAAACAAGTTCAGAGACAGGAAAAGGTCTTTACAAAATATAGACAGTGTAACCTGTGCACCATGTAGCAATGGGCTACTACCCCTGCCTGGCAGGCCTAAACCAGGATGAGGGGCCTGGCCTCTGTTTCTGGTGGAAAAGGAGGTTCTTCCCCAGAGATAACATTAATGTGGTGTCTCCATCCAGAGTACATATAATATGGGCCAGATACTGGTGTAGTACAACCCATTGAAATGCTGTACCTACCCACCTCTCCTTGCAGTCACCCTACACATGGAATATCATTATCCAAACTACATTTCGATATGCATCCAATTATTGATTCTAGCTAATAATATGCTCACTAATAATATGCTCATAAGACAGTTGTAAAAGGTTAATCAACAATTTATTTGCATGGGGTAGAGTTAGGAAAAGGAAAAATGGATGTAAAGGTTAAGCACTCCTTTAGCATTTTGAAAACAATCAATCATTCACTTTGTACTATAATTCCAGAAACATTTACAGTGCCCACCTCCCACCAGCATGTATATCAAAACAGGTATCAGTCCACTTGTTCTAACATACTACCCACTCCCTGACTGGTACCAGTGTCCCCCCAGTGGGAGCTCCCACAGTCTATCTGGGTACCCAGTTGAAGCAGTAGCAAGCCTTATGCAGCACAGTTGGTTGGCCAGTGTTAGTGTGCTTTAACAGTACTTTAGCTAGGTTCGGCAGACTCTGCAGGGTGGCAATCTGCTTTGTGAGCAAGGGGCTCCATGCTGGGCATGACTGGTGAACAAGAAATCCCAATGATGTCTCCATGTCACAACCCAGGTGCCATGTAGCAATGGGCTACTACCTCTTCCTGGCAGTCCTAAACTAGGATGAGGAGCCTGGGCTCTGTATCTAGTGGAAAAGGGGATTCTGTCCCAAAGATAAAATTAATAGTGTGGTGCCTTCACCCAGAGTGAATATAAAGCAGACCAAATATTAATGTAGTACAACACCCTGGGATGCTGCACCTACCCACCTCCCCTTGCAGGCACCCCACACATGGAATACCATTATCCAAAGTGCATTTCAATACACATGCAATTATTTTTAGCTAATAATATGCTCACTAATAATATGCTCATGGGACATACATACATACAGGCAGACAGACATAAATAAATAAATCTCTTATCATATTAATGCATTAACAGCCACTGTGGCTCTGACCAGTGTTTGTTTAAAAGAGTAGACCATTTTTCAAGTTACTAGCACTTTTCCCAGAAAAAAAGTAACATGTTCCTTTTAAAAAGTCAGAGTAAGCTATAGTAAAACTACTACTGTTTGCTAGTCTAAAGGGGTAGCAGGAATTCCTTCACTACTATAGATAAATACACTATTGGTGACACATATAAAACAGTCCAGAACTACTTTGATATACTTACTATAAGAACATAAGATGGATACTGTAAATGGAATACTGAAAGTGAAACCTTTTTCCATGTAATGTTTTATTGAAGTGTAATAATACTTTTTAAAGGAAGAAATAGTCCCAAAACTTGCAAATGTGAAAAAAATGCACAGGTGTACCCCCTAATGTATGGTGGTTGTATAGGTAGGAAGGCTGGTACTGGTACTTTTTCCCCAGTGCATTAGGCTGAAGTAAAAGCACAGGTGCCAGCCTATGTTTGCTGGTCAATAGCCAGCATTCTTTGTAACCATTGTATAATATTGTACATTCTTCAAGTCTGGATGAATTGCACAGGCAGCTCTAAATGCACTATAACATTGGTGAAGTTAACAAGCTAAAATGACACAGGCAGCAACATAGCCATTTTTGCCCATCTCATGAGCAATGCAGATGAAATTTTTGAAATCCTGTGTAAAGCAAGTTTTCACAGTCACTCTGTGACACCAACTTTTGGATGGAATTTAACAATTCCACTTGTCTTTGTCACAAGATGGGGTCATACTAAAACTATGTTGAACATTAGGGGTCAAAATCTCAAAAAAACAACAAAGTTATAGAGAAACCTTTAAATTCTTCAGCGTGTACTCCTAGCTTTACTGTTCTACTGGATTGTGATCCCACATTTTCAACATAGCCAATTTTGTACCCCACGTCATGAACATGATGTGTCATTTTTCATATCCTGCCCAAAACATTTTATCACACATTTTAAACAGTATTTCATAAATGAGACCTGTCAAGTTCATAAAGTGGTGTGATAAAACACTGCGCTGAACATTTGAGGTCAAAACTGGAAAATAAAATTAAGAACAAATATTGACACTTTTCAACATTTACTCATAACTTTGCAACATTTTTACTTTTTAACCCATGTTTGTGATATACTCATGTTTTTACCTCCATTGAAAGAACGTGGAAGGTGTCATTATCAAATTCCCTCCCAAAACTTGTTTTCAAGGTTGTTTCACAAACAATGGTTTGGGTCACATTTCATAAATGACACCTGTCATGTTCATGTGCTTTGGCAAAAAAAAAAAAAAAAAAAAAAAAAAAAGAAAAAAATTAGTATTTTGAAAATTCAAATTCACAATCTAAGAAAATGAAACATTATGTGTCAACCTCTTTATTCTCAATCATAACAATTTCGCTATTAGAACACGTTATTAATGTATTAATTATTGCCTCTGCACTATCAATGCCAAACACCTACACAGCAAATACAAGCAAGCAAACATTTAGTATTGACAGTGCTTGTTAAATACTAGTTCCAGTGCTGCCATTGTTCCATCTATACTGGCCTATCAGTGATCCCAGTGGGTGTGTCTGCATTACACTCTGTTGTTAAGAACCCTTTTAGAACTGTATGATGTAGTTTGTGTCCCTCTCAACCACAGAGTTCTGTAACAGAACATGGATGTATTGTGCTAACAATGGAAGAGCTGAGCAAGGACATCATTACACCAGACAGTTCTAAAATGATACTTGCTACCTAGGCGTAAATCAAAAACATCCACTAGAACAATTTGAAAAGCATGTAGAGAAGGGACAGTAACAGAATTGTAACCAGTATTTAAAAATCAATGTCTACATGGGAAAATGACTTACAAGTTCAGCGCAGTTCTCTTTTAAGGGCTGGAATTGAAAAAATGTGAAATGTGAATTCAAATGCACACTGCACCTTCATCTGTGCCCACCCAACTGTTTTTGGCAGCCATATAGCAATTTTTAGAAGATGCATCCATTTGCGACAAAAAGTCATATTTTGGTAAACAAATTGTGTAATTTTTTGCTGCATTTTCATTTTTTTTAAATAAACTTCATACACAGTTAAAGAGGACATGAATTGATAACTTATGTGCAGCTGTTTGAAATGTCTCTATTTTCAAAAATTATATTAATACCTCTAAAGGATCCCTATTTAACTGTGTCTGAATAAAAGCTGAAGCTGTCAGTTGGGTTTTATATTGTTTTCTCTGTACGGACAACAGTCTGTGCAGTTTCTTTCATGGAACCAAGAATATGGAGTATTGACTATGTCACTTCATGGTTCAGAAATGTGAGCATGAACTTATCAGTAGAGTGCTCAAGGCTCTGAAACCATGAAATGACAGTCAAAACTTCAAAATTCTTTGTTCCATGAAAGGAACTGCATGGAATGTTGTCCATACAAAGACAGCAATACAAAACACAACTGACAACTTCAGCTTTTCTTCAGGCATAGTTAAATAGGAATACTTTAAAGGTATGAATATACTTTATGAAAATAGAGACATTTCAAACAGCTCCACATAAGTAATCAATTCCTGTCCCTTTTAAACCTTCTTATAGAAGGTCTAACAGTTCAGACAGATTTCCCTTTTGAAACTAGTAGCAGATGGATCTGGTACGTAAGCAATAATACCCAACAGGGTGGGTGGTATTGGGCAATAGCGGAACCGTCCAGGGGCGTAATGGGGCCTGGCGCGCGGGTGGAAGACGCGCAGCCTGAAGATCGATGCCTTATACCACTACCACGGAAAGGTATTATTGAGTAAAAATGGGCACTGTGAAAAAAAATGTTTAATCAAAAAATGTTCTTTCAAAACTAGTTCAAAATGAGTTTTGTAATAAAATAGTTCCTCCACCTGTATTTTTCATGATCACACACACACACACATCCTGATTGCAGATTGTTTGTAGATATTATTGCTTAAATGCCCCCACACACAAAGTACAGGCTGTGATGCTTATTTTGCTTCTGGCCTCCTGACATCGGTTCGTGGTGCCACCCCCCCGTCATGTGTTTGGTTGTCATTCAGACAGGCATGAAAGAGTGCTGGTGATCATCTGCTGCCCCCCGGCCCACTACTACAGCAGAAGAGACACTCAGGAGTTTTGTTTTACCTTTATTTTATTTTTCACGCTGCAGGCTTGACAGCGGCTTCGTGAAGGACAGAGAGATCCTAAGGCTTGTAAGAGTTGCATGGCAGCTGTTACATTTTAGGAATCGTGTTGTTGACAATGAGGTGTGTGAAGCACTTCCGGGAGCAGTTACAGTGGGCACATGAGCTGACTAAAGAAAACTAAAGTAACACACACACACACACACACACACACACACACACTAAACTCTGACCATTGTCTTATATATTTACTTTGAGAGGGTGCACCCCCCCCCACCACCACCACCACCACTGAGAAAACAAAATAATAAAACAGTTTCCACTGAATTGGGACTGCAGCCTTCGATAATGTGGAAAGGAATGGGAGCCTACTGTTGGGGGAGCAGCTGAAAGGGAGCAACTTGAAGATGTGGTCCAAACTACTTCTTTTAGCGCCACCGAAACACAAGAGGTTCTGCCTACTGTAGATGTTTTGGTTTTTTTTGAATGAGCAGGAGGATTAAGTGCTGAAGGTCATAACTGTGAAGCAAGGGCAGAGGACTTGGTGTGAGCATGGTGACTGTGGAGATATACCAGAAGTCTTGATGCGATCCGGAATGTGTGAGCATATGTCATCCTTCAATTTTTTAAAATGTGTTTTTGTAGGAGCCCAGGAAACAGCAGTTGTGTGATTACAGTCGCGGGCTACGGTTTTGACAAATGTGCAGGGGCCCAGTTACGTGAAGCCAACAGCAGTGACGGCAAGCGGGGGGGTGGGGGGATCTGACCCAAAGCCCAAAATGGCCCATTATGGAAATATGCCAGTGACTTATTTATTATCACAGAAGGATGATGGGCTTGCTTGACTATGGTAACACTGGGGAACAAATATCTTCACTGAATCAATGACTTCAGCGAGAGGAAGAGACAACGCTAGCTAGAGTGTCAGAGTAGCAGTATTTTCTTCTATCTCCATACCACAGATAGAAATCCATCTGCTGTACCGAGAAGGAAGAAAATACCGCTGCTCTCACACAGTTGTGCTATGAGGTCTAGTGCTTACAATCACTAAAAGGAGCTCTGTGATGTGTAAGTTACTACTAGGTTACTACCACCCAACTGTAGTGTCACTTGGTCAGGGGAAAGTCAGCTCCCTGACCCTTAGCGACAAAAAAAAAAAAATGGTGGCATTTTAAAACTGAACGTTCTGTGGCACACTACTCTTAGAACGTTATCAGGCAACAGATACTGGGGCTCATTATTTTCCGGTCTTTGTTGTCTGATACCGGACTGACTGGTTGGTGGCTTTAGCCAATCAGAATGGAGATTTCTCCATGCCCATTTTCTAATGCTCTTTTGTAAATGGCTGCCCTTAGTGCTTAGGTCACATTTTATCATCATTCAGTAGTTATGTAAGCACTGAATGATTATATATACGATAAACTATGCCCAACTGTACATAATAAGGCTGTAAAACTACTGCATGGTTCTGGTGAGATTTATTAAGCACCACAAAGCCAAAACCTGAGTGGTTTGTATTAATCATCAGCACCCCAAGAAACTGGGGTTTTACACCCTTATTCTGTATACAGTTGGGCATAGTGTATTCGTTATAATACATTTTGAGGGAGAACAGTGAACAGAATGAAATTCTGGAGTTGTCTCAATGCCATGAGGGTTTAGTAATGCTAGATTTTAAACACCAAAATAAAATGTACTGTTTTGTTACACAGAAACATAGACAATGATAGCAAAAAAAGATATGTGGTCCACCCAGTCTGCCCATAAAACCCTAACAAACATGATACCTATTGTCCATACATGGTCCTAATCCACATGATCTACCTCTATGTTCCCTGCCCTACTGCTAACTTCCTGAGCCACCACTAAGCCCCTCACTCTGTCTCAGCCATGTTTGAAACCATTAATGGCTGTGATGCCCACCACATCAGCTGGCAGATTGTTACTAGGCTATACCACCCTTTCTGAAAAATAACATTTGCTCATGTCCCTCTTAAACTTCCCGACTGTCAGTGTCCACTCATGCCCCCATGTTCTCATCCACTACTTATGCTAAATAGTTCCTTGCAATTTACCCTGTTCATTTCTTTCATCTATACCCTCTCTTGTCCAATCTCCAGTGAGTACATGTTCAGTGCCTTGAGACAATCCTCGTAAGATCTACCCTGCTGGCCATGAATCATTTTAGTCACTCTATTTTGCACTGTCTCCAGCCTGTCTTTATCTTTCCTCAGGTGAGGACTCCAGGACTGGACACAATACTCCAGGATGAGTCTCTCCAGTAATCTGTAAAGAGGTAGTCATACCTCCTTCCTTCTGCTGTCAAAACACATTCCTATACACCTTAGTATTCTGTAGAGTTGTGCAGCATATACAATTCTGCCCATGGAATGCCTGTGGAATGACCATTCCAATTCTGTGAAATTCTGCAAAATTTTAAATTTCAGTTATTTCACTATAATTTTAAACGTACGTGTCCAAATAACACCTAATTTGGAACATAAACAGTACCACATGGCTTACAAAAGTGTACCAAATTTAAGAGTTGTAGATTAAAGGGGGGTTATGAGTGGCCAAATATTTAATCAAAATGTAATTTTCAGTTATTTTGAGATAATTTTCCACAATATCAAAATTTAGAGAAGCACATAGAATACCTATATTCACCATGTTTTAAGTCTCAAGCTTCAATGGGAGTTGAGTTATAGGTAGCCAAATATTTTGCCAAAATTTGGATTTCTGTAATGTTAGTATAATTGTGATAGTATTCATTGAAATGTTACAAAAATTGACAAGTATACAGGTTATCACTACATTTGTATATGCACTTAGTTTCAGATTTCAAGCTTTAAATAGGACTGAGTTAATACCTGCCAGACATGTTGCCAAAATGTAAATTTCAGGTAATGCCCTCTAGTTTTAAAACTACATATCCAAATTTAACCAGAGTTGAAACATTTAAACTACTGTATCACATGGTCATTTCCAAAACAATTCATATTTGCAACTTCAAATGGCATTGAGTTAAAAGTAGTCAAACTTTCACAACATTTAAAAATTTATTTTTAAAAGAATGCAAACTACAAATTTATAAACCCTTGAAACTTTAAAACTAGAGAATGCAATACCATTGAATTTGACAGGTTCGTAGACCTAACAAGGAGACTGTGTGTGCCAATTTTATTAATTTCTTGCTGTGAGAAATGGGCTGAGCTTTTTCCAATCCTGCTGTTCCTCTGTGGGTGACTATTCCGCACCCCCCTTCTGTTTTGGCATATCCAAACCAGCTAAGTAGAACTACTGATCCCACTGATATCCTCTTTGTTATTTACAATGACAAACTCCCTTAAAGCATGAGTCACTACTCCTTTTGATAAAATTGCCTGAAAAAAATAAAATGACAGATTTTGAGCACATGTAATTTTGAGATGATGCATCATATTGTCATGAAATCTGGCACATTGTTAGAACACCTATCATAAGGAAAACATGCCAAATTTAAGATCCCTGCCCCAATAGATGGTTAAGGTATATGCAGATAAAAATGTTCATGAAATTTCACATAAACAATAAAATGACAACATTTGAGCACCTATAATTTTGAAACTAGCCATCCAAATTTCATAGTTAGTGGCCATTGACCCAAAGAGTATACATGCCACATTTCAGAGCTCTAGCTTAAGTGGCAGCTGAGTTATAACCAAATTGCTAAATTTTAAAAATTCCACAAACGTTTGATGGAATTCCACAAAATTTCATGGCATTTTGTGAAATGTCATTGAAATTCTGCAGATTCAGAATTTTCCCATTCCGCACAGCTCTAGTATTCTGTTTGCCTTAATGTGGTCCTTGGTACTCTGATTTTATTGTTTCAGAGAGCCACTGATGATGACCCCTACACCTCTTTCCTCAGAGGTTGTGACAAGCTTTACCTCCCCCCCCCATCCAGTACTCTGTCCTGGATGTGCATCATCTCATCATCTTGCACTTTTCTGCATTGAGTTTCAACTACCAAACCATTCACCACCCATGTAGCCTGGGCAGTCCCTGTGCATCTGCCTAACCCCCTCCTCACTGTATACTCTGCCACATAACTTAGGGTTGTCTGTGAAGAGACACATCTTGCACTGGATTCCTTCTCCCATGCTGCTGATTAACACATTGAAAAGGTCTGTACCCAAGACTGATGTTTGTGGTGCCTCACTGGTGATCAACCATCACTTCTGATTGGACTTCAATAGCCACAGCCCTCTGTAGTCTCACTTCCAAGTTTCTCACCTATCTAACTTGTTTTACTCCACTGAAGAGATGTTCAAGTTATTTTTTTTATCAAAAAATGTGGCAATAATAATCAAATTTGAACTCTACAGTTGTAGGTTGGGAAGAAAGTCACTGTGGGGCCCATACCTCTCAACCTCTTGCCTCATGAATCAGGGACAAGGCTTAAAAAAATCAGGGACAAAACCCCAAAATGAGGGACACATCTTAAAAATTGGTACTATTCACTCAGAAAGCTGACAGAATGAAAGGATTTGTGTTAAGATGTATTTTCTGAAGAAGAACAAGTCTGTAACTTTAATGTTTGACATCATTTTTGCACTTTTAATCCCCACTGTTCTGTCACAAAAACACAAATTTTACGAGGGACAGAGGAAAGTCTTGAGGCAAAATCAGGGACATCCCTGAAAATCAGGGACAGTTGAGAGGTATGGTGGGGCCCTTTGTGTCTGAGCATCAGGCTCGTGCTGAATGTATACAGTATCCCATGATAATTGCGAATACAAAACCGTGACCGTAAAATAGCGAGTGCAACTAAGCGAAATGCACTATTGCAAATACAAATTAACAGTGATTCTACTGAATAGCGAGAAATCCCTGGCAACTATGGTCTAATATCGTGAATGTACTAAAAACGTGACCAGTTACTGAAAAAAGAAAGCTTACACATTGCTGCTCCATCCTCCATGCCACAAAGTGATGCTGTCCTCTGACTTGTTCAGGAGGGTGCTCCATTTCATTTATTCACCTGAAATGTATCAACCAAATCTACCACACTGCTACTCCATCCGTATTAATTTTTGTTCACATGAGAAGGGTTTTACCTTTTCTGACAAGTTCATTGGCTGAGATTGGTACTGGGACTTGGTGTAGGATCCATGTGGCTATGAGCCAACTTATCCCTTAGGCTGTTAGATTCACTAAATGTGACCCTCGGTTTTGCACCAAGTAAAGCTGTCATCTGACTCGTTCTGCTAAGAACGCGACTGTCCTAAAAACACTGTAGGACACTTTCTCCCTGATACTCATGGGGCACCCGAGCAGTACAAAGGAATATTAACCATCTTCCTTCTGATTCACTAAAATTCTCTTATCCACTCTTTTTTCACAGTCCTTGAATGGGTCCAAAGTTTTTTCTTATTTTGTATACCAAAACTCCTTTCTTGATATAACTGTTATTCCCGGGTCGCCCCTGAAAAAGGGACCTTTGGGGCCCAGTGGGCCTACCCGGTCATCAAAATTCAATAAATAAATAAATAAATAAAGCGTGAACACTCTTTTATTTTACACATCTGCTTTACACGCCTAATTTGACTGCTATAATCTCTGTGTTCTGTTTATGTCTTAGAATTCAAAATTTGAATTTGAAATGGCATTCTGTGCCTAAGATATTTTAAATACTCTTTATTTGCCTTACTCTCTGAAAACTCCTGAAAAAATTCATGAATGCCTATTTCACATCTTCCCACCATAAGTCTGTGTTCTCACACAGGTATAAAATGGAAATTCTTTCTGTCCATAATTCCCTACGTTTCCTGACTATTACTTCATCAGATTGCCGCAGATCACTATTATTACATTGTAGCTGATATAAGCAGGGCTGTTATGTTGTGCCGCGTTATTTGCGATCGCTATTTAATAATAATTACTGGTGACCCCCTTTAATACACGGACTGAAACCGTGTTTCAAATGCCGTAATGATAAAGTAGAGCGGGTTTTATTCTGGCGTCACTATCACTCATTTAAAGCGCGCACCACCATTGGCCCCTACGCCTATTTCTATGCGGGCTAAATACCTGAAAAAGCGGCTCAGTTTTTCCGCTACGGAGCCCCGCACCATACTCTTCTGCTCGCCGCCTTGGCAGATACCTTTTAAATATATTTATTCGTTTATTTGGTTGATCCTACCTCCTGATTTGAAAATTTATCCGTTGATCCTGCATTTCCTATTGTTGAAGCGAGCTTAACGGCGCTGCATCGTGAGCGGAGCATGATGTGGATGGAGGCACACTTCACAGCAATTATAAAAATAAAGTTATGCACTTGTGTGTTATTAGAATTATTTTACACACCCTCGGGGTATGATACCATCATAAACCTCTCGAGCTTCACTCTCGAGGTTTATGGGTCATCACACCACTCGGGTGTGTAAAAAAATTCCATAACACACAAGTGCATAACCATTATTCTCTATTTTGCTGACTTTGCGCTCGCAATTTTTAAATCACTATTTTAACGTGGAACCAATGTATACAGCTATGCGCATGCAGATGAGAGAATAGATTTTATTAACTATAGTTGTAATGTGCTAGCTGTAAATGATATGACTGCAATGTGACAGATTTCATAAGAATTCACTTTGTATTATAAAACTACTAACTCTTGTATTCGTACAGGCAATATAGTTTACCATACTGAATATTTAATGATGACTGCAGAAAGATGAACATGTGTGACTGCATTCAGTGCCTAAGCTCTAGAAATACAGTATTTCTCAGTGACTTTAACCCTGACAAGTGAAATGCTTGAATTAGTAGATTCCTTTAAGTACTTGGGCATGTGGCTGGAAAATAAGTTATCCTACACTGTGCACATTGAAACTCTCAGTTAAAAGCTATGCCAGAGATTGGTTTTATTACAGAAACAAATTCTCTTTCAACCTTGAATCTGAAAAGACTTGTACAGGCGTCTTTTCTTCCTCTGCTTGACTATGATATTATATACAGAAGTGCTACCACCATAATTTGGCTAGATTAGATGTGACCTATCACACAGCGGTTCCACCATGCCTGGTGACACAAAGCACAGCAACCATCAGTAGAGCAACAGCACAACACTGCCAATTGGTGTTGTGCCATCGCTGGAGTAAACTGTAGTTTCTGTGGGGACTGTGCCCACCATGCACCCAATGTGGGGGGCTCTGCCCCCCGCATCCCTCGGACATAAAATAATCAGATCTGAGTCGGAGTTGGTTCGGGGAGGGGGAGAACACCCCACAGGCAGCAGTGTTAGGAACCCAGTAGACATCACAGCGAACTGTCAGAAATGTCGCTGTGATGGATAATTTATTGTATGAAGCAGCACTATGTCTGGTCCTTGAGGGAGCGTGTCATTGATGAAATAGATTTCAACCCTGACATAAGTGCTGCGCGCTGTATGAAAAAAACAGTGTCCTCAATGCCATACATTGCTGAAACATTCTTGGGAGCTTGTCAGCCAGCAAACCATACAGAACTGCTTTCATAAGGCAGGCTTTAAAACTGAAACAGAGGGCATGGCACCAGAACCAGAAATGAGTGAACCCCTACCTGAAGTGATAGCTTCTGATGGTCTCACTGAGGAGGAATGTCATGACCTTTGCCACCTTGGTGCGAACAACAGTCCACCTGAACCAGAGGATGACATTGCTGTGGTGATTGGTTCTATGGCCGGTGACGTAACCGATGACACAGAAGAAGACCCAGAAGAGGAGGACGCCGAGATTACCATTACACCATCCAACATTCGCTCTGCTATCCTAACATTGCAAAGGGGAATAGAATGGCACAAAACACTTCTGCCAGACCGGGACCTACTTCAGAAGGTGAAGACCGTTTGGTGACCTTACTGCCAACAGAAGACAGTGCAGACACAAATGACGGAATATTTCCACAGCCAGAAGTAGGATCGGTGCCTAGTTGCACCACTACAGTACACTATGACTGCATTTTAAAAGTTTGCTTGCTCATTTATTTGTATGTTAGCACTAAATAAAGTTGAAAACAACTATGCACAATGAATTTGTCTGTCTGAATGGAGGGTACTGTACAATTTAGTGTTTTGACATAGTGACTATTAAGTCCTATACATGTTTACCGATAGCAAGGCACATTGCAATTCAGTATAGTGTCCATCTTCTATAAGGAGCAAATTGCAATTACACAAACATGTCCATTACAAGCGGTGGGGACTGTACTGTTTTTTCGTGAGTTCAGTGAGGGGAGTAGCTAATTCATCAAAGTTGGGAACAAATCTCCGATAATAACCAGCCAGCCCTAAAAATGACCTGACATGTTTCTATGTTTTAGGGACAGGGCTATTAGCTACAGCTTCTATTTTAGAAATTTCTGGCTTAATTTCACTATTTTCCAACACATAGCCCAAATATCTGGTTTCCTGCATGCCCAATGCACATTTGGTAGGATTAATAGTCAGACCTGCATTTCTGATAGCTTGGATAACTGCTCGTAGGGGTTCCAGGTGGCTTTTCCAGTCTGGACTGTACACCACAACATCATCGAGGTGCGCACCACACTACCCAGTGTGAGGTGATAAAATTACATCTATGTACTGCTGGAATGTAGCTGGTGCACCATATAAACCAAATGGCATAGAATCCAACATGAGTGGCAAATGCAGTATTGTCTCTGGATTCTTTAGTTAAAGAGAATTGCCAGTAACCCTTGGTGAGATCAAGGGTACTGATATACTTTACACTCCCCAGTCTGTCCACCAAATCATCTATTCTGGGCTTTGGATAACTGTCAGATTCTGACACTTGATTACCTTTCCTAAAATCAAGGCAGATTCTAACACCCCTTCTTTTTAGTTCACAATTACCATTGGAGATGACCAAGTACTCCACAACCTTTCTATAATACCCAATTCTTCTCTTTCCGGGGGGCACAGAGAGATGTCACCCCTTGAGGAGGAATCAACCTGCCATAAAATGGGGTCAAGGAACATCTGACAGGCCGAGGGTAGTTGTATCAGGATTAAAGGGAAATGGTCTGATTTGTAACCGGCCTCATGGTGTTGTTTTCATATATAGAGGTGTTGCTGGACTTAAAGCTAGAATTGGTGGGGGACATAATCTCTGTGCATGTACATAGTTGTAATGTACATAGTTTACACAGTCAGTTTTGGGCTGTGTGCCTGGGTTTCCAGGTTTTGTTGTATGTTTGTCTTGTTCTGTATTAAAAAGATGAATAAAGAGGTGTTTATAATACCCAATTCTTTCATTTTTCACATTTCCTTAACCATGTCAGCTGTTAACCACTCTGGTAACCTGTATGTCTTTTGCCTAATAAGCGAACATTCCTTGTCACTATTACATGCTCGATCCCTTTTGCTCGGCCTGGTACTGTGGTAAATGTAGTGTTAAATATCTTTAGCACATTATAAATTTCTACAGTTTGTTCTGATGTTAAGGAAACATTCACCGTTAACTGCATCAGCAGTTACAGTTTGTTCCAGTCTATCATAAGCTACATCAATATCTTCTTTATCAGTTTGTGGTAATACTAGGAGATCAGCTTTTGGCATTTTTTCAACCCATTTCTTGAGGAGGTTAGCATGATATATCTTAATAGAATTTTTCATGTCAGGGGTCTCAGTCTCATAGTTAATGGGCCAGTACGTCTATGCACTCTATAAGGCCTTTGCCACTTCATTAACAGTTTATTTTCGGTTGTGGGTAACAGTAGCAAAACCTTTTCAGCTGGTTCAAAAACTTTTTCTTTTACCCCATGGTCATAATATACCTTCTGCTGGTTTTGAGCTTGTTTCTGATTACTATGGACAATTTCAACATATTTTGCCAGCTTCTTTCTTCGGGCACACATACAAGATGTTCTAGATTGTTTCTGAGTGGGGTTATCTTCCCACATTTCTTTTATCACATTCAGTGGCCCTCTTGGCTGCCTACCACACAGCATTTCAAATAGTGAAAACCCTGTTGATGCCTGTGGCACTTCTCTGTAAGCAAATAGTAGATACGGCAAGTCTTGGTCCCAATCTTTTCCTTCCCCTATTACAAACCTTTTTAACATGCATTTTAGGATTTGGTTAAAATGCTCAACAAGACTGTCTGTCTGAGGGTGGTGGGGGAGGTTGTACAGCTCCTTAAGTAATGCAGCACCAAAATTACTACCCTGATCAGTAATTATTTCTTGAGATATGCCCACTCTGCTGAAAATTTTTGAATGCTCTGCTGTCACTTTTGAAGCTGTGACAGTATGCATTGGAACTGCTTCTGGGTATCGAGTAGCATAGTCGCATAGTACCAGGATAAATCTACTACCCTTTTTACTTTTGTCTAACGGACTAACCACATCCATTGCAATTCTCTCAAAAGGCACATCTATCAAGAGTAGGGGCACCAGGGGCACCATGTCTTTTCTAGTAACTGAGGCTACTTTCTGACACTCAGCACAGGAATTACAATAGGTAGCAACAACTTCATGAATTCCAGGCCAGTAAAACCTATACAGCAATCTGGCAAGGGTGCAATCCCTCCCTGAGTGACCAGTCATAGGACTATCATGTGCTATCTGTAACAACTCTGGTCTATACTTCTGTGGTATAACCAATTGTTCTGTCTGTCCCTGTATCTGAGGTTTAACCCAAACTCTGTACAGTAACCCATTACATTTTTTAAACATTGGTTCACCCTGTTCTGGTTTCACCCCAGCTGCTTAAAATAAGCATGGAGAGAAACATCATTAGCTTGCTCTGAAACAATATCACAATCAGTTATCAGTTTACCATCAGCATTTTCATATTGTAACCCTTTAAGTCCATTAGTCTTTTGTTGCCACTGTTGTTTCAGACGTCTTCTTTCTTTCTTGGACTTCCAGATCTTGGAGCTGTTCTCAACCAAGTCTGAATCAAAGTCACTGAAAGGAAAAGTGTCCACACCATTTACAATTTTCTTTGCCTGAGCTCTTTTTACCACTGCTGCTGAAACTGTAGGGTTCAGTCCCTCTGAGATTAACTCAGTAAATCCTGAACAGTCATTTCCAATAACCATGGGTACAGTTAACTTAGGTATTAACCCCACTTATATTTGGTGCGACACACCCTTAATGGTCAGTCGCTTGGGTGGTGGGATAGTATCGAGTGTCCCCATGGATGCAGATGCCATCAGTACCTGGTCCTTTTGCACAGTGTTTTCCCAGCACTTTAACATGCACTAGGGTCTGTCTGCTTCCCGAATCAGAGAGTCCCTTTACAGTCTTATCCCCCACCTTCACATCTGTTAAGTACCTGCCCCAATTTGCCAAGGACAAATCTACTCCAGTGCCACTCTCCTTACTAAGGCAGTTTCTTGCAATATGGCCTGACTCATTACAATTATAGCAAATAAAATCTTTTGGGGCAGATTTGTTACCCCCACCAGAGTTCTTATCAGACTGAGTTTAAATGGGAAAAAGAGGGTCTTGCCAGTAATTGGCTGTTACCTCGCTGCTGTGGAGTCTGTCTGGCCATTTGGTAGTCCTCAGCCAAAGAAACAGCCTTTTCCCCACTTTCTGGTCGATGTTCTTTCACCCAAAACTGCACATGTGTAGGCAGGATGTTGATGAATTGCTCCATTGCAAATGTATGGATGATTTATGGGACTGTTTTGCCCTCTGGTTGGAGCCATTTAATAAGGAGCTGTCTGATTCGGGTGAAGGCTTCTAGAGGATTATCGAATGTGTTGTACTTCAGGGACCAGAATCTTTGCCTATAGATCTCTCCTGAAATGTTGCATCTTTTCAGGATTTCTTTTTTCACAAGGTCATAGTTTTCTGACTATGCAGTGTCCATACTGCTGTAGACCAGTTGGGCTTTACCTGTCAGGTTGGGTACCAGTCTGATTGTCCATTGCTGCTTTGGCCATTGGCAGGCTGTGGAAACTCTTTCAAAAATTGTCTGGTATGCCTTGATATCATCTGAGGGACACAACTTTGTAAGTTTAATGTCTTTTAAGTTGCTTGTACCTTATTGCAAGGCATCCAGCCAGTGCTACTCCTGTCACTGCAACTCTTCTCTTCTCTGTCTCTTCTTGTTGTATAGCACAACATTTGAAAAATTCAATCAGGCTTTCAGGTTCTGTCACTGCCTGTTCTTTTTCCATTACTTGTGCTGTACAATCTCAGCTTGGACTTCTGTCTCTGCTAGTTTGGCTGCCATTCTCCTGGTAACCACTCCTGGACTTGCTGCTGCAGAATCCATACCTTTCTCTATGCTTCCCTGGTGCTAGGTCCAGTACCCATGCACAAAACTGCTGGCTTAGAGTATGCATGGCATAAATCCCACTTAGGCTGACACCATCTGTCATTGAGGCACAGGTCAGGAAGCATAGGAAAAGCCAGGAGTAGTTGTAGAATTCACAAAAAGTGTTTATTAGTACTAGCAGTAACATAAACAAATGAACTTGTTCAGTATAACTATTTACAAAGACAGAATGAACAGAGAAGATCCATCTGAGTTTTCCGTCAGTCTCTGTGTGTCTCCCAAAACATTGCCGCTCTCTCTTATAAGTCCTTGCAACCCCCCTTTTTAACAATCATCCTGTTTTTTTTTCTAAAATGTTCTTGCAAGATGCAGGCAGGTGCAGCAAGAACACCATGTCCCAGAACTGAGGCCCCTTCTCCATAGCTTCTGAAAAAGGGCTTAAAAACTGCTCTCAGGTTAACACCTTGAGTTCCCAGTAGCTTTTTGCAATCATCTCAAACTATAATTATATACATTTCAACAGTAACACTATATAACTTCTAAACAAAGGGATCCCAATATCAGTTACATTTCCACATAATGATTTGCATATATATTTTTTGTACCAGCAGATATGCAAGGGAAGAAAAAGTCAGAAACAGCAAGGGAAGACTGAGAGACAGTGAGAGGCAGAGAACTGTGAGACTGTCAGGGTGATCAAATCCTAGGTCTCACAGGAAAATTTGGTTGCGCAATCAGACAGACAAGAGACAGGAAAAGAAAGAACAGATCCCTGCATTCAAACTCTCCATAACAACTGGGACAGGGTCCTATTCAACCCTGTCACATTATTGTATTATAATCTGTCCTACCTAGGATCTTCTTGAAAATTAACTTTACTCAATTGAGCCTTTTTCCTGGTAAAAGAAATCAATACAGTGACTTTATAGAAATAAAAAGGTGTGACTTTCCTTAGTACAGTACCTAATGAATAAGCATCATTCAGGAGCAGTGCTGTATGAAAAGATAACTATGCTCTTTTGCATTCAAATTGGTTTGCCATGTTTGCATTACTTTACAAAAAGGTAATTTAAAGTTGCATTTATTCTGCAGCAAGACTACTACTTTAGCAACTTTATTTTTATTTTAAATGTTTACTTTTCATTTTATTGCCTTTCTCATTAAGTGCAAATGTTTTTTCAAAGGTTGATCTTTTTTTATTTTGTTTTCCCCTTGTTTTAATAAATCTGCACAAGGAGAAAACCTGAACACATTTTTAAACCCTAAAACAGTGTAAACATGGCTAGGTTCTTAGGGATATCTACAATCCCAGAGTGGCTGTATGGTATGGCCTAGATGGTCCTGGGCACAGTTCCTAAACACAGTTTCGAACCCAGGAAAGGGAGCTAGTGTGACTGTACAGCCAGTAAATTGTTACAGAACCCAGACATTGGACAGTGTGGATACAGAAAAATGTTATAGTTAACATGCTTTTAAAAATGTTTTCTTGGGCATCCCCTCCCAGTGCAATGGTAGGGCTACTGCTTGCAATGCAGACGATGCAAGTTCGGGAATGAGATTCAGACATCAGAGGGTTGGCTGGTTGGGGGCAGGGAATGAGTATCCAATGCACTTCTCTCCTCCTCAAATGAGGGGGCTGTGCAGGGCCTGGAGATTGACTGTCCCCAGTGGAGTTTGGGGGACAGAACACTAAGACAGCACTTAAGAGACAGAGGAGCAGGGATATCTGGTGGGTCATGCACATGAGTGTTTGTGGCTTGGCCATTGACAACACTGCTCACATACTCCTCGATGTCAAAGTGGTGGGGGATGAAAAAGACCAATCATGTAATGATGTGATAAATAATAAAATTAACAGTACCAAAGCTTTGAGAATTGTGGGCAACATTAAAAGAATTTCAATGACAGGAACAAGGATGCCATTTTTCCCCTCTATAGATCACTGGCCAGGCTGCATATGGACTGCTGCTTGCAGTTTTGGTCACTATCACTGAAAGGAGAAATTAAAACACTTGAGAAAGTTCACAAAAGATTTACCAAAGGCATAAAGGGAGTGGGAGGACTTGATTATAATTCCAGACTAAAAACTCTGGGATTGAAAAGCTTGGAAAGGAGAACTAGGGGAGATGTAAAATTAATGATTAATGTAATAAAAAATAAACATCTGTGTGCAGAATTAGGCTTGCCACTAAAAGGCAGGCCAGGTTGTCCTGGGACCCAGCCAGGAATGAGTACAAAGGAGGGTGGGGGGCTATGGACAGGTAAAGAGGGAGGGGCTATGACCTCATAGGTAGGGTCATACAACCAGCCCTGGGGCTCGCTGGCCATTGGCTAAGGGGAAGGGCCAGAATGGATCCTGATCTGGGTCCTTAGGGTCTACCTAAGGGCATGCAACCCACAGTAAGCCTTCTTTCTTGCTGTATAATTCCAAGCCTACAGCATATCACTGGTTTTCAGGTAAGGCACTAAGACCTGGGGGCCTTTCTCTTGGGCGGCACTCGGGCTGGAGGTGTTGAGTTTTCAGATTGATGATTGGTTTGGCAAGCTTGTGAAATGTATACAATGTTGTGAGTAATTTGGATAGCTGCTTATCTGTGAGTGAAGGTGTGTGGCAACTGGCCACGTCTGGGGCTTGAGATATCTACGTATGCACTCAGCTGAAGGAAGAGTTTCCTGTTGTGTGTTTGGCGTTCTGTGTGGGAACCTGTTGGTTTGTAAAGAAAACGTAGTTGCAGGTGAAGGAGAGCAAGAATTGTACTGCCAGGCAGAGAAAGTTTGAGCTAAGAGTAGAGAACAGGCCGTTTGGGCTGCTGGACCTGAGCAGATGTGTTTATCTGTGATTTTACAGGGCGCCAACTGGTTGGCCGCCTTGTAGGTGGAGTGCTGAGTTGTATTTTGGTGGTTTCCAGAGTGTTTTAAAAAAAAAAATGTATATATATATATATATACATACACATATATATATATACACATATATATATATATATATATATATATAAATAAAGGTAAAAACCGAGCTCACACAGACTGAGGAGGTTTTTGGTGCCAGTTGGGGGCATGCTGCAAGGCAAGGAGGCAGAGGTTGTTAGTGGGGGCAGCGGCAGGAGGTGCCGTGAGGTGCCGAAGATTGTGACGCAGGTAGCACCATGTGGTGCAGGGGAGGAGGCAGCATGCTTCGGCCTCAGGATGGGGTGGCATGCCCAGATGATGGATGGGCATGAGGAGAGCTAACAGTAGGGCCTGAGAGGCCAGACCAATGATTGCAGCCCGAACGGACAGCACATAGGGTGGGGGCCGTGGAGGCCCGGCCGCGTGGCATGGACACCATTTTGGGGATGAATGATCATAGCAGCTGCAGGCTGGAGCATGTGTGGAGCCAAAAGACCATGAGGAGAAGGAGGGGTGGCATGGGAGACCCAGCCGTGTGGTGCGGACACCATTTTGGGAGATTACCACAACCGCAGAACTGGTTTTAGTACTGGACCGGGAGGCCATGAGGCAAGGGGGGCCGGGGAGGCCCGACTGTGTGGTGGCCACCATTGTGGGGCCTGTGGTGGACTGATGGAACAGGCCACAGCTTGGTCAGGTAGCAGAATCAAAATAAGGGGCAGTGGAGGCCCGACTGCATGTACAGCTGCCGTTGGGGGCTGTAGGAACCGTCTCAAGCAGGGCCATGTACCAGATGGGCAGAAACAATGTGGTGGTGCTGTGGTTTTCAATTCAGCTGTAAAAATGTTTGTCCATGACCTGGCAGCAGGCCAGTTGTTGGCCAGGGCACCAGGCCGCAGGTCGGGGGGGCCCACGGAGGCCCGACCATGTGGGTGCCCACCATTTTGGGCAGGGGGATTTCCCTACACAGCAATGGGCCTAGGTTGGACAAAAGGGGGAAAGGGGGGTGTACAGGTATGGCAAGACGGCACAAGCATCTCCAATCAAGGGGCTGGAAAAATGAGAGGCAAGGGCGAGAAGAAGAGGCAGTTACCACACAAGGGCATAGTAGCAGCTGGTCCATGGTGAGCACTGGCAGTGCGGAAGGGCACGGATGCCACAGGGTAGTGTTTGGGAGGTGGTGCAAGGGGAAAGGGGACTACAGGGGAAGATATGGCACTGACATGGCAGACAGGAAGGGACATAAGAAGCAAGCTCCCAGCGGCCATGGTTAGGCCCGGGCTCCCTTTGGATAAGGTGGCAGGGGGATAGTAGGCCTGAGTCCAATGGATGCAGTGGGAGGATGGCTGCGGGTGCACAAGTGGCAAGGGCACACACAGGTCGTGTGGGGTGCTGCAGGCCAGGCAATATGGTCTAAGAAGAATCCAAAATGCCGGTGCCCCATGGTGCATGCTGGGAGTTGGATGACCCCCAGATGATATGGGGATCAAAGAGTTTCAGCCTGCGGGCAATGGGGAGGTCCCTGGGTGTCATCAATGGAGCCCATGGGAACCGGTCTATGGGGATAGGGCTACACGGGGGGATGAAAGGCAGGGCAGAGGGGCAAGTCATCATTTGGTGTTTTTACCCTCCAGACTAGACACCCAAGATCGGGAATGGTGCCTAAGAGAACCCTGAGGACCAGCGCAGCCATGTTGGCAGAGGCTTCAAAGCTGATGACCCAGATGATGGAGTTGAGGGAGGCAGCAAAGAAAAGGGATGTGAAGGAGGAGGCCCAGAAGAAGTGGAAGGAGCAGGGCAAGATGGCCAGGGCCAGGAAGCCCTATAAGAGACCGAGAAGGGTGGGACCCAACTCACTGGCAGTGCCCGGGGGGCGACCGAGCCCCTTCCGGTGCCGGTGGAACCACAGCCCGATGGTGGTAAGGATGATGTGGATAAGAATAATGAGACTAGTCTTAAGGAGTATATTGAAGGTTTGCTGGGGGATATGGGGGTGGACGGGGTATCTAAAATGGAGAAGGCCTTGCAGGCCATAAAAAGGAGGGCTCGACTGGATGAGGATGGGGCCGGGGCCCCGGGGGAGGGCAGAAGCTGTACGATGGACCTCCAAGCTTCACACTGGTTGACCATGTGCCACCCTCAATTACAGACAAAATATGGAAAGGGGAGAATGTCGACAAGACAACATCTTCCGTCTGGTAGAAGAAGAGATGGCAAAAAAGTATGAGCAGAGGGAGTCGATGGGAAAATAGGAGATGGCAGTGGTGTTGGCAGTGGTGGGGCACAAGGCAGAGGAGGCCAGGTTCAAAGGGAAGAGCTTGGATACATTTCAGGTGGGCTTCCTGATTTGCAGCGCTTTGGTGTTGGAGAAACAGCCAGAGCTGGCAGTCCCACTTCTGACTTATATGGCAATCCTTAGGGATGCATATAAGGCGGGGCTGGGTTTCAGCTGGCTCAAGTACGATGAAGCCTTTCAGAGGAGAATGGCAGCAAAAGTCGACCTGAGGTGGGACTGCAACCATTCAGAGCTAAGGACTCTTTCGGGTACGGCGATGGGGCAGCCAGCGGAACAGGGGAAGAAAGCAGGACCAGTCCTTGGTGCGAAGGCCTGCTGGGCTTTCCACAGGGCTTCATGCACATGGCCTAGCTGCAGGTTCAGGAACATCTGTTCACAATGCGGGGGAACACACCCGGTGACGACATGCAGGCACGGGGGTGACAAAGCTGGACAGGCAGCTGGGAAGCTTTAGGAACAGCCCTTTTGGACCGGCAGAGGGGAACGTTTTGTGGTGGGGGGCCATGGGATGGGCCGGTACAACACCAGCTACAGCTGGAACTAGTGCGGTCAGCAAGAAGGGCAATTGAGGCTATGGCCTGGCCCACACTCCCATTAAGGGTTGGATAGTGGAGGCCTGGACGAAGGAGTACTCCAACAAAAGTGGGGCGGAGCTGCTGAGATCAGAGTTCCAGAGGGGTTTTTCACTGGGGTTGGAAGGTAAGAGGATGGGAGTGCGGGCTAAGAATTTGGGCTCTGTCAGAGATAAAGAGGACATAGTCCGGGGTAAGACTTTGAAGGAGATCAGAGTGGGGGGCGTGGAGGGGCCGTTGCCAAAACCCCCCTTGCGAGCATTTCTGGGTGTTGCCCCTGGGGCTGGTACCCAAGAAGCAAGCGGGGGGAGTTTTGACTCATACATCACCTATCCTAGCTGGCTGAGGGGTTGATGAATGGAGGGATCACAGAGTCTTTAAGAATGGTTTCTTGTGCCTCACTGGATCTGGTCGTGGAGTTGATCTGGGCAGTTGGGGGGGGGCCTGGCTGGCAAAGACAGACACTAAATCCACCTTCCGGCTTCTACCAGTCCATCCAGCAGACTGGGACCTCCTGGGATTTCAGTTCGAGGGCTGGCTGTATTTTGACCAAGCTATGCCCATGTGTTGCTTGGTGGCATGCTCCATATTCAAGGCATTCAGTTCATAGGTCCAATGGGTATTTGGGTGCCAATAAGGGCACAAGAGGGTAGTCCACTACTTAGACAATTTCCTGTTGATCGTGGCCAACCAGATGGAGACCCAGAGGATGTTGGTGGATTTTAGGGACATGTGTGGCACCATCGAGATTCCCCTGGCAGCGAGAAAGACAGAGGGTCCAGCCCACAGGCTTGAGTTCCTCAGGATCGAAGCGGACACCTAACTGAAGAGTTTCTGGCTGCCAGGGGACAAGGTATCACACTTAAGAGGTTTATTAGCCATAGTAGGGGGGAGGAGGAGGGTGCTGCTGGTACAGGTACGGCAACCACTGGGGCACCTTAATTTTGCCTAGAAGGCCATAAGCCCGGGCAGGGCTTTCACGAGGCAGTCGGGGAGAGCTACAGGTAGGGAAAAACAACCCCACCCTTGGGTGGACATTAGTAGGGGCGTGCGGGATGACTTGCAGGTGTGGGAGATGTTCCTGGATTCATACAATGGGGTGATGTTCTGGCAGGAGGAATGGGCCTCCAATGAGGACATGGAACTGTACACAGATGCAGCCATAGGGTTTGGGATTGGGGCCTACTTCCAGGGCGAGTGGGTCTCGGAAGCATGGCCGGCCTAATGGCAGGAATGGGGATGGACCAAGGACATCACGTTTCTGGAGATATTCCCAATCTGGGTGGCATTGGAGATATGGAGCGACAGGATGGTGGGAAGTTGCATCGTATTCTGGTGTGATAACAGTGGGGTGGTGGAGGTGGTCAACAGACAGAGTGGGTGCATGGAGTCGATGGGAAGGATGTTAAGGTACATGGTGTTGCTGGGCCTGCCTCTGAACCTATCCTTCAAGGCATGGCAAATTTAAGGGACAAAAAATGAGGTGGCTGACTGTCTTTCTTGTTTACAGATAAAACGGTTCCGGGAGTTGGCACCATATGCCGCACCTACCTGGACCAGGGTACCGGAATGGCTGTGGGAGATTGGAGAGAGAAGGCCAGGGCTCGCTACAGGGGGTCATTGTCGGCCAACACCTTGAAGGCCTACGAAGGTGCCTGGGAAAGTTTTCAGGCCTTCCAACTCAAGAGGGGGTGGGAGGTGGTGGACCCTGCAGGAAGAGCAGGTCATGAGATATGTGTCGAGAAATGGGAGACGGCATGGCCCACACCACCTGATGGCATCCAGCTGGCTGGGATTAGCTGGACATGGAGCGATCGGGGGTTGGTGGACGTGGCAGCCGGCTGGGCCATCCGGCGGATGGTGGCAGGCTGGCAGAGAGGTCAGAGTAGGAGGCAGGATGGGAGAAGACCCATTATGGGACCCCTGCTCACAAAGCTGGTGAAAGCACTGGGTAACATTTGTCATTCAGTGAGTGAGGCCTGTCTGTTCCAGGCCATATTCATGGTTATGGCAAAGTGGGCGTTCAGGGTGGGGGAAGTGGTGGCGCCCACTAAAAGGGCAACCTCAAGGGGTTTGCAGGGAGAGAATGTTAGAATGAAGGCAGATAAAATGATCATATGGGTCTAGAGGTCAAAAACAGACCAGATGGGTAAGGGCACTGCTGTAGAGATAGGCAGACAGACAGGTGCAGGGGTCTGTGTGGTCCAGGCCATGGCAGAGTACAGTAGACAGCAGGGCCACCGGCCAGGCACCTGGTTCATGCATGGGGGATGGATCACCAGTGACAGGTTTCCAGGTGGGGAGGTTCTGAAAAAGGCGATGGTATTTGTGGGGGAAGATCCCTGTAATTGCACCCCACACTCTTTCAGGATTTGGGCAGCATCAGAAGCGGCTGCAGGGGGAGCAGGGGAAATGAAGGTCAAGCGGGCAGGCAGATGGACATCAAACTGTTATAAAAGATATGTGAGATGTTGACAGTGGCTAATGGGTGACCCCTTTTTTCTCTTCCTGCAGCAGGTGCCAAGAGGCAGGTCTGGATAGTGGGTCACTCTTTCATCTA
Organism: Neoceratodus forsteri; assembly: GCA_016271365.2. Lineage (NCBI taxonomy): Eukaryota > Metazoa > Chordata > Ceratodontiformes > Ceratodontidae > Neoceratodus > Neoceratodus forsteri. The sequence goes on along the minus strand of JADMNL010000039.1, from coordinate 16,861,162 downwards.
CTGGGCAGAAAGGTTTGCAGCCACGATAAGGATAGGGACGCAGCTTTGTCCAGGAGCAGATCACACCAGGGTGTGGTGGAGGGGCCTGAGAGGCAAGAGGTGGCCACAAGCTGCTCCCCTTGCTGGAGGAGCTTTAGGTGTGATGGGCCAGACCAGATTTTATCATTGTGCATCTTGAAGGCAATGACTTGGGGGCGCTGCCATGGGGGTCCTTGATGAAGTACATAATTGCAGATTTGGGGAAGATAAAGAGCAGGTGGCCTAGGGTGGTTATTGGATGGTCTGAGATTACCTCCTGGAGGGTATGGATGGGAGAAAAAAGGGCCAAAAGCAATAGAAGTGGCTGGGAAGCACCTGAACAGGAAGGTGGCCAGGGCAGTGATCGAGATGGGGAGAGGGTCCACATCCAGCATAGGGACATCTCATTTGACCAGGAGGCAGTCTACAGAACTGACGGGGTCTACCTGACAGAATTCAGCATGGGCCTGTTCCTCCGGCCTTTTGGTAAGCTAGTAGGGGAGATTAAGAAGAACGGCCTGAGAGGTTAACCCACAAGGGGGGAGCCCCATTTTCCATCACAAGCTGGAGATGGGTCAGTGGAAGGGGTTGGGAGCAAGGGGAAAAAGGAAGGGGCCAGGCAGTGGGGGAAGGGGGTAGGTACCATGGGCTGGGGACAAAAGAACCCAGCCATGGGAGTAACAGGGGAGGGCTATAGAACTAGGGGGTGGATCACCGTGTCCACGACTGGTGGGGGGAGGGAGTGGTCTGGGTAAGTGTGGTACCCGGTTATGGAGCTGGAAAAGGGGGGGCCAGATCACGGTGTCTGGACCCCAAGAAGCAACCATTGAAGAAGAAGAGAACAGGGGGAAGAACCCCAAGAGGGAAGATAGGACTGTTATGTCCTAGAAGCAACAAGGGACTGTTATGTCCAAACTGTACATAATAATTGTTAGAATCCAGACTAATGTAAATTGATGAATATGAATTGTGCCTTTTAATAATTACACCAGCGAGCATCCAAAAGTGAATAAGTAGTGGTCTCATTTATTTCTGGGTGGGGATCCAGGGGCAATTAGGCTTGCCACTAAAAGGTAGGTCAGGTTGTCCTGGGACCCAGCCAGGAATGAATACAAAGGGGAGGGGTGAGGGGAGACTATGGACAGGTAAAGAGGGAGGGGCTATGACCTCATAGGTAGGGGCATACGACCAGCCCTGGGGCTTGCTGGCCATTGGCTAAGGGAGGGGCCAGAAGGGGTCCTGATCTGGGTCCTTATGGGCTACTGAAGGGCATGCAACTCACAGTAAGCCCTCTTTCTTGCTATAGAATTCCCCACCCACCCTCCCTCCCTGCAAGAAAGAGGAATGGGGAGAGGCACTAGTAGGTCGAGGCACAAGGTGAAGTGTCCTCGTAGGTGGGCCTGGTATGGGCAAAAGTGGGGCTGCAGATGGGCGGCCAGGATACGAGGGCTAGATGGAGTCCCACTGGAATGGTTAGAAAACAGTGGGAGGATAAGGGCAAGGGACAGGAAGGGGGCGGAAGGGGTTGGTAGCAAGGGGAAAAAGGGTGGGCAGGTGGGCAGGCAGAGGAGGGAATGGGGTAGGTACCATGGGCTGGGGAAAAAAGAACCCAGGCATGGAGTAATGGGGAGGGGAGGATATAGAACTAAGGCGTGGATCACCATGTCCATGCCTGGTGGGGGGAGGGAGTGTTCTGGGTAAGTGTGGTAACCGGTTATGGAGCTGGAAAAGGGGGGGCCAGATCACGGTGTCTGGACCCCAAGAAGCAACCATTGAAGAAGAAGAGAACAGGGGAAGAACCCCGAGAGGGAAGATAGGACTGTTATGTCCTAGAAGCAACATGGGGCTGTTATGTCCAAACTGTACATAATAATTGTGAGAATCCAGACTGATGTAAATTGATGAACATGAATTGTGCCTTTTAATAAATACACCAGTGAGCATCCAAAAGTGAACAAGTAGTGGCCTCAGTTATTTCTGGGTGGGGATCCAGGGACAAGTGGGTCTTGTACCAAAGGAATGCACATTCAATATTAGGGGCAATAGTTTACAACTCCAAGGAAGAAAATACAAAACCAACATTGGGGGTAATACTACACCCAGAGGGTGGTGAGACCTTGGAACGAATTGCCTGGGGAGGTAGTAATAGCAGAAGTCACTAACAGGTTTAAAATTCTGCTGGATAAATACGTGGACAAAAAGTCAGGTAAACGCATTGGGGGAATGGGCAAAAAGGACCATAACAGATCTATTCTCATTCCTAAATATCCTTACCATCCATCTACATAAAATGGCAGACTTGGAATGCTGGTTGCCACAGATGTTAAAATGCTAAGAGCCTGAAATACCGCAGGGATCTAGCCCAATTCATTGACTAGAACACTAAACCCTGTGCGTTTGGTAAAATATGACTCAGTAGTTTTCAAGTTGGCAATATCATGAAACAGTTTAGTGCCTTGGATTGTTTAATGATGATTTCTCAAATGTGTACTGCAAACTGCTGTTGGGAGGGCCCAAGAGTAAAAGAACAGGTGGAGCTATTGTTGAGAAAACAGCCATTATGGATTCAGAAAGGGAATGTTGATTTTAATGAAACACAATTTAGCCTGCCTAAACATCAAAGCACTTCAGAGGCAAATCAGACTCGTAAAGGAAAGGAGGAAGGTTGCAGAACATCCCCCTGTCATAAAGGGAGAAAGTATGCCTGCTGTAATAGACAGTCGTGCTGTCTATTGTGGCAGCCACAGCAGCTGCTGGCCTTGGTCATCCATTCCCACCTCCATTCCCCAGTGCTGACAATGAGCCTGATGGAGACCTACAAGTGCCACCCTCTGATGCCCTTGCAGCATCCCCCTACATAGTGCTGTGTCCTGTCACCTCTTTCATATGTCCAGTGAAGAGGCCTCAGAGAACACGGGTGATCTATGGGGACCAGGGTGGGTAGAGACCTCTCACTGCCATACCTTCCATGCATTTTTCCCTGTTGTTTGCCTCCCCACCTCCCTGTAATTGGAGCCATGCTTTCAGAGAGAAAGAGAGAGGACATCGTTATCAGCCATGATGCCACTGCTGTTCCAGTCTTGCTGCAGGAAGTGCTCATGCAGAGGAATGGCTGCATTCCTTCTGAAGAGCCTGCGAGTACTGCCTTCACAGCACTCGTGCAACTCTGACAGCCCCAGGGCTTGGAGTCAGGATTTTGGCACAAGTTCTAGTCTCCCACATGGCAGCAGAGATGGGCAATCCTTGAATTTTTCATCTAGAGAAGGCAGAGCTGAACTAGGGGTCTGGCTTGACTTTATGAGCCAAAGCACGAGTCCGGCCATGGCTTCTGCAGACTGTCCTCTATGGTACTGACAGTGTCACTAATGAGTTGCACAACCTCTGCACTAACTGCTCAGGCTAGCAAAATTGTTTGCTTTGATCATACCTGGCTTGGCTTGACCTTGGCTCTCAACTGCTTATAGAGGTCGAGCAAGTCAAGCCCGGTGCTAGACTTGAACCAGGCTTGAGTCCACTCTGGCTTATCCACCTCTACATGGTAGCCCAGTACACTACCACCAGCACCATCAGGTCATGTTCAGCAGTGTTCATAATAATCAGCCAGCAAAGTTAAGAGTTAAAGATGAACGATACTGCAAGTTTAGCTGACCCTGTGGAATTTCATTTTACATGAGCAGCATATGGTCAGGTTTGAGGATACATTCTGGTAACAGTAACCTTCAGGCAGCAGATGCTCTCATAAGAGCCCAGTGTCATAGAAAAAGCAAGCATCTGTGAATGCCAAATGTTTGCTTACAGTGTAACAGGGCTTTAATGAGCCCCTGATGTTGTTGGGACAACTCTGAAAAGCATAATGTGTAGACACAGTTTAACCTATATGTCATCTTTTTTCGTAATTGTCACCCTTATTTGTTTATTACTAAGGACATTTGCATGGAATCATGATCTCTGCCCTATTTGCTCTGTCTGCTTGTCTTCTTTTTCTGCAGTCACAATTCTGTTTATGACATCCCAATCTGTTGCTGTGCAGAAAATTGTGCTGTCATAAACAGGGCATTTTTATGTTTGCTTGCACGCATGTGCAAGAAACATAGTGCGATGATCCAAAATGCAGTGCCATACAGTTGAAAGGGAGAGCACCGCTTGAGTGAGCAGCGCTGCCCCTCCCCACACACAGACGCACGCATGCACATTGCATGCTCATGCGCCCCTAATTCCCCATGCACACACTGTTTGGCTGACGGGGGTGCCCAATCCCCCGTCAGCTCTACTGTTCCCCCCCAGACTATCAGGTGCCACGCTGGGAGCCCACCCCAGTGTGGCAACAGGTCCTATGTCCGACGAGGGTTCCCAATCCCCCATCGGCTCCACTGCCTCCCCAACAGCCTTCCAGCTGCCATGCTGGGAGCCCACCCCAGTGTGGCAAATGTCCCGCTGAGTCCAAATCATAAAACCTGAAAGAAAAACCTTCCTCGCTGCTGTCTTCACCTCCTCTCCCACCCACACCCACCCACTGCGCACCCTGCCTCCTCCCCACACCCCCACCTCACCCCATACTTACCTCCGAGCTCGTGTGATTTACCTCGGTGGACCAGGAACACGCCTGGCACTCTTCAAAGCCGACTGCCAACTGAGGAAATGCCGTAAGCTGTATAATGGATAGATAGGGTTTTTCAACTTTGCTGCATATCTCAGGCATTGTTTGGAATTTGGCACCACTTTAACATGGGTTTTGGGACCTCCTCATGAATTCTGTCACTGTCATGGCAGGCTAATTGCTCAAAGGGTGATTTCGTGGTCACTGCACGAAATCACCTTTCGGGACCGATTAATGAAATGACAGTGCCAGTTTTCATAAGGTGGGCTCTCAAAAAGCCTATGTTGAAAATTTGGTGAAAAAATTCCTAAAAATGACTGTTTTATGAGCTTATGCTGACTGTTCCTATGCACGCCATAGGTTTGCGAATTTTCAATATTTTCACTCTGGATTTTCAACATTGCCATTTGACCACACTTCCTTATGAGTAGTACAGCTGTCATTTTTCACATCTCACCCAAAATGTGTTTCCGCGCATGTAGCACACAATGGCCCAGTCGGTGTGTGAAATCAATGTTCGGGACACATTGAGAAAATCACAGTGACACTGTTCATGAGCAGAGTTGTTAAAATGGCTATGTTAAAAATTTGGCAAAAAAATTCCAAAAAATGATTATTTTACTATAGCTACAGCTGTTCCTATGCACGCTTGTAAGTTCGCGAATTTTCATTATTACCCAGATTTTCAACATTGCCATTTTACCACACCTCCTTATGAGCAGTACAGCTGTCATTTCTCACTTCTCACCCAAAATGTGTTTACATGCATGTAGCGCACAATGGCGCAGTTGGTGCGCAAACTCAATATATGGGACACATTAAGAAAATCACAGTCATACTGTTCATGAGCAGAAGTGTTAAAAGGGCTATGTTCAAAATTTGGTGAAAAAATTCCCAAAAATGACTGTTTTACGAGCGTTTGTTATGCTGATCCTACACACGCTCATAAGTTCGCAAATTTTCAATATTTTCACTCCAGATTTTCAACATTGCCATTTTACCAAACCTCCTTATGAGCAATATAGCTGTCATTTTTCACATCTTGCCCAAAACATGTTTCTGTCCATGTAGCGCACAATGGCGCAGTCGGTGTGCGAAATCAATGTATGGGATACATTAAGAAATCACAGTGACACTGTTCATGAGCAGAGGTCTTAAAATGGCTATTTTAAAAATTTGGTGAAAAAATTCCTAAAAGTGACTGTGTTACGAGTGAGCATTGCACAGTTTCCACACACCCTCGTAAGTTCATGAATTTGTAATATTTTCAGTCCAGATTTTCACCGGTGGCATTTTTCCACACTTCCTTATGAACAGTACAGCTGTCATTTTTCACAACATGGCCGAAATGTGTTTTCACACTTTCAGCACAGAAATGCGTGGTCGCTGTGGAAAATCATTGCTCGGGACAGATAAAGAAAATCACAGTGACAATGTTCATGACCGGAGGTCCCAAAATGCCTGTGTTGACAATCTGCTGTAAATAATTCCCAAACTAATTACATTACGGGTGCACGTAGCACCGTTTCTACGCACGCTCGTGACTTCACCAGTTTTTTTTTAATTTTCACTGCAGATTTTCAACATTGCCATTTTTTACACCTCCCCATGAACAGTACAGCTGTCATTTTTCACATCCTGTTCAGAATGTGTTTTTGCACCTGTGGTGACAAATGCCGTAGTCGCTGTGCAAAAGCAGCTTTCAGCTAACAAACTGATATTGCCACTGTTCATGAGGTGGGGGGTCACAAAAAACCCATGTTGAAAATTTGGAGTGAAAATACCAACGAATGCCTGAGGCGTTAGGGTTTCCAACCACAACACCCCACCCTGTAGAGAATGACAGGCATCAGGGCTGTGACTTGGGATTGTCACCTGCAATGCTCATACCATTCCACCTCCACCCACACCCTGCAGCCACTGAGAGGCATCGAGGTGTGCCTTGGACTCTTCGGCCCCAAAGTTCACCCCATTCTCCTATACCGCACCCATCTCACAATATTTCCTGATGGAATGGGGTGTGCATAAGGGCCAAAGACCCCAAGGCACACCGTGACACTTGTTGGTGTCTGTGCGGTAGGATGTGGTGAAATGGCATGGCCGTTATTCCTGATGACCCAAAGGCACACCCCAATGCCTTTCACTATCTGCAGGGTGGTGATGGGGTTGGCTTCAGTTCAATACTTCACTGCCATTCCTATTATGCAGCTCTGTAACTCCTACACTACCAATGTCAATGCCAGCAAGCAAACATTCGGCATTGACAAATGCTTGTTCATGATGTCATATGTAGACAAGCAACCAAAGTTAGTAAAGTCCAAGGGATGGCAGTCTTGTTTTGTGTCACACTGCCTTCTGTAATAAAGAAAAAGGGGAAATAATTGCACACAATATAATTCTAGCTGAATGGTACAGTGAGTAAGAGCACAGAACTGTTAAAACAATGGGTTGCAGGTTCAGCCCCTTCAGGGCCACAAACAATGTTGTCTAATAAAATCTGTGCTACTGTAAACTTGTAGCCAGACCAGTAATATGAAGGGCTGAGTCTCTGGATGCCTGACCTCATTCCACACCAACAAATGTTGCTCAGGGCTGGTGGCGTGAAAGAGGATTTAGCATCCATCTACAGAACTCCTCTATCGGGGGGGGGAGGGGAGTGTGTACTGCTGCTTGGCTGTCACCTAGTGGAGGGTAGGTGGCACAGCAGTGTCATCAGAATTAATAGTGGAAGGCAAGTGTTGAAAGCCTGCACCATTGTCATGGTCTGTGCGTGCCATTCTACATCACTGGTTCTGACTCAATGGGAGTAACGGGCTGTTAAGAACCCCTGTCTGCAGCATGATGTTGGGACCCTAAAAGCACTGCACCACCACCATCTACGGCATCCACTTACACAATGAAATAAGAAGTAGATGGGGTAAGTCCTGGAGGTAGGGTGAAAGGGCTGGGGTTCAACAGCAGAAGAGGGACGACGCGGGAGGGATGGGAGAATAAAGTCCATAGGAAAAAAAAGGATTGCAAAAGTATTTGAATGATAAACTGAATTGTTGTCCAGCTTGTATCAGGGGCTGTTTAAAAGGAACGTAAATAATACTGTATGTAATTTAAATTAACTATTGCTGGTGTTTTCTGTTCATCATTGACTTAGTGTTATATTGTTTATTATAGTGTTATAAGTGATAGCTTATCTGTCCTGCATAGCACCCATCTTCTCCCCCACTTCCTCCCCTGCCTGGTGTGACCCCACTGAGCACTTACTCCCATGTCCCTCTTTATCCCCCACCTTCCTGCTTTCTCTTCACAAATATTAATCCCCCTATTTCTCTATCCCCCAGGTTTCTCACCTCACCCCCACTTTTAAAATCCTTTCTTATCCCTCTTTCCCTGACATTACCCAGCCCTGCTCCTATCAGCTACTTACGTAACCCTGGTAGATTCCTATCCAATCCCATCCCTCTGACTACTCAACCCCTTATTCTGCCACCCCTTTGTCTCTGCCCCACCCTCCCTACTCTCATCTATTCTGTCCTCCCTCCTTTGGTCACCACCACTTGACCCTCCATAACTCTCTACCTGCACGTCTAAAGCTCAGCTACCACTACAAATTGCTTGTCCACCTTAGGTATGCTCTTAGTACTGTTGCAATAAAGTTGACCTCTCCTACCTGATGTATTTTAACTGTACTTACTTGAATCTGTATCTGTATGTACCATAATGTACTTGTCTGCTGTATATACCCCTCTCTGTTTTGTAATGTCTACGTACATTGTCTATTGCCTTATGACGTGGAACCTTTGTAAACGAGCTTTTAGCTCAAAGGTGTTATCCGAGATTCCAATAAATAAATAAATATTTGCATTCTGCATGTTGTTTTTTCCCAGCTTGGTTTAGTGCTTCAACTAAGCGCTTCCTGACTGTAACTAGGGGAACAACACACACACACACACACACACACACACACACACACACACACACACACACACAGTGTGAGTCTTGATGTTTATCTTCAAAGCCTGATGATGTCTGCTAGCTAGCTAATGGGAAGAAAACCAGTGTGATTGGTGGGGCTTTCCCATTTGAACTACAAGAAGTTTATGCCCATCAGTCAGCCAAACACTGTCATCATCAGCCTTGCCAGCAATGGCTTTTGAGAGGCAGGCCTTCTGCATTTCTACACAGTACACAACTAGATAGCCCCCTACACTGGAAACATAGAAACTGACTGCAGATAAGGACTGCTAGGCCTACCTTACCTGCCCTTATACCCTACCTTTATTAGCTGCTGCTAACTCTAATTGATCATCAGCTTTAGCCTCTTCTTCCCACTTCTAGGGTTCCCTTATGCCTATCCCATGCATGTTTAAATTCCCTCACTGTGCTTGGTCCCACCACCTCCTGGGGCAGGTTATTCCAGGCATCCACTACCCTTTCTGTGAAAAAACCCTCCTCACATTACCCCTTATTTTGTCCCCTTCCAGTCTCATGCCATGCCCCCTCATTCTTGTACTACTATTATACTGAAAAATGTTGCCGACTTGCAGCTTGTTTATGCCTTTAAAATAACTACAGTAACAATATACAAAATCACACATGCCCACACAATGCAAAGCATCATGGGTTGCATATGCAAATCACCACAGTAACAATATGTTCACTTTGAGCATGCATGCAAGCAAACAAACAAACAAAAAAATTAATACAAATAAATAAATGCTTTAACCAGTGGTGGAAATGTGGGTGGCACCAATGAACTCAGTTTCAGGAGTGAAATTAAAAGTCTGACTCTGTTTCAGGAGTAACATGAGGAAGAAATGTTCCTATGTAAAATATATTCCCCTAAAGCATAAAACTGACTACATTAAGTGTAAAGATGCAACATACAAGAAGGAAATGTGACCCCCGACCCTTAATCTGACATTTATTTATTTAGTTTTTTGTTAACCAGGTTAGTACACCAGACAAATAAATGCCTATTTGCATGTACTACTGGGAAAGTACAAAAGAAACAGGATTATGATTATTCAAGAATTACAGGTAATGTGAGGCAGGATAAACTTACAGATACTGTAGAGCAGGTTAAGACAAACCGAAACAAACTATAATACAGTAAGAATAAATGCAACATGTAGCTGACAACAGTCAGTCACAAGATGCCAGCCCAGACTGACAACAGATATAACAATAGACAGTCAATAATAGGCAGTAATAAATGGCAGTTGGCCAGTTAGTTCCTCAGCTACGGTTACAAGCAGAGGAGGCCTGTAAATGTTTTCTTATGGCACCTCTGAAGAAAGGGTAGGAGGCAGTAGTTTGTATGGACAACAAGAGGGAGTTCCAGAACTTTATATGAAGGGCCTGGGTTCCCATAGTACATTTTTTTATTTCCAACATGGCCCCTAACTTCCTCAAAGAAGAACAGGAACTATCATCACAGGATAACCAAGAACAGACTATAGCACAACTTGGATTTTGTAGAATATTTCAGAGCCAGATGCAAAAAGTCTCAAAATGTGGCATGAAAGCGATGATATTTATATACTGTTAAATAACGCATTGTCTTATAGTCTTATAGGGAAATGGAGTAGATGTGCTGTGTTGGCAATAAGCCACACACAGCCACTGCCAGTAGATTCATAACTCTAAGGAGGGAATGATGACTAAGATACTGTGTTTATTCATTTATTTTTTTAACAGTGTTGTAGAATCTTTTACATCAACCAGATAACTGCAAGAGAAGGGCAGCAAGGACTTACGTGTAATGTCTCATCTGAAAGATGGTACTCTTTCAAAAGTAATCTGTACCAGTGGCAGTCATACCTTTGGATGCAGTGTAGTTATGGCACCCACATATTCACACCCCCTGCCAGGAAGTAAGTCAAGAGCCAGCACCACAAAGAGTGGATGATTTATAGTGTTGTGTGCCTGGGAATTCAACTCATTAATCAATGACAGGTAACAAACGGACATGAAGGGGGGAGGGCTATAGAGGAGAAGAGTACTTATTCAAATGTGACTAGCTGATGTGAAAAGAACATCTTCTCAACATTTTTGAAGATGTTGCTGATATGCATTTAGCTTTTTTTAAACATTACTCTGTAAATAAACTTGATTTTTTTCTTTCTCACACACATTTATTTATTTATTAGGTCTATGATTATAATATCTTTGAGCCAGGGCTCTTTTACAAATGTTCCACATCAGGTTACAAATTCAATACAGTGGATAAGGTTACAGAAGTGTAAGCTAAACAGAGTTACAAAGCATCTGAGTTTTGGAGGCCAGGGTACAAGGAGATAGCGGATGAGGTGCAGAGAGGATAGAGGACAAGAGAGAGGAAGAGTAGTGGTAGGTGGAGAGCTATAGAGGAAGAGTGCAGCCAGAGGCATTGTCGTAGACATAACATGGAGAAGTGTGTGCTAAGGGGTAACCAAGTGCTAATAGGAGAGAGAGAACTGCATAAGGTTAGGGAAATATTCATGGAGTCAGCTAGTGGAGGCAGTCACAGGAGCTAGAGGCAGTGAGAGAGAGGCGTAGCCTTGATTTAAATGCACCAAGGGTAGGAGTGGAGGAGATGTAACTGTTTAGACCATTTAGCCAGTTGGGCGTCCTGTAGGCAAAAGATCTTTGACCTTGTAATATATATGTGATATACCTTTCACATATAGTTCCTGTGTGACAAGAGGTGGGCAACCAACAAATCTACAGATGAGCCATCATTGCAGTAGCACCTAATGTTTAATGTCAGTCATCAAAATAGTATGCTAGGTAGATAAATGGCCACTAAGATATAGGTAGCCCCATTCACAGTTGCTAGGGACTGTCACTAAATGAATGCAAACACTACTTGGCAACAGGTCCTGCTCCTGCTCTTTCATCGCATGGTACTGTGCACAACAGGTATTGCAAGCCTCCCCTACGTGGCTGATAGGCACATTGTGGCTGCATGAGGAAGAGGACAGGGATCATCATGCAAATGACTCACAGGGAATGCTTGAAGTATTTTGACCCTTGTAAATCCCACCACAGAGTTTTTCAACACCACTGCCAGTAGAACTGTTAAAGGCAGGTGGTAGGTTCCACCAAGCTGCAGCGATGTCCCTTACAGTGACAGAACCCTGCCGACATCCCTGACACTGATGCATCCTGACCGCAACCTGCCGACACTGACCACCACACTTGAGCTTAGCAATGCGGTGGGGCTGCACCCCCCCTGCACACTCCCTACTTTAAATATAGAACTCCACGTTGCACAGACAGTAAAGTTAGGTGCCTACCCCTCTTGCCACAGAGTCTGTAACTGAGAAATCCCCATTGCTGCAAAGTCTATTGCCATTGGGGTTTCGCTGTGGGTGTGTCACTGTTATGATGCTATATGGTAGGGATATTGCAAAACTGCAACAGGGTCAGAGAGAACTTGTAGGGGACACAGAATGTCATGGGACTTATTGGTCAGAATGATGGCACAGGGAAACTGAGATAGGAAGGGGCTGGTTCTGCTGAGCACCTCTAAATGCTTTGGAAGAGAGGAGTAGGTGAGGGGGCCACTGGACAACCAGGACAGTTGTCTGAGGGATAAATGAAAGAATTAGTAGCCCAGAAGAGGGTCTACAGTACAAGGTGGGTGAGTGCAACACTTTATGGCTGGTACCCACTAACTCCGGGATGGCATAATGGAAAGCAATAGCCACCATGCCATGCCCAGTCCTTTAATGGAGTCATTATCCAGCAAGTTAGTGGGTACAAACTTCATTTTTGGACACTAACATCTGGTGGTTACATTTGCATTTTGACTTAATCAAACATTCGTATATACCAGAAGTTGGCAGCTCAGCGGGGAGTCAGCATCCACTCCATTTTTACACTTCTACCAACTATGACTGTGAATGGGTTCCCCTGTGCCATATGTATGCTGATTCCTAAGTTTGGCCAAAAATTGTCAGTTTTGGTCATTAAATATTGTAGCCATTTAACCCTAAGGTGTGAGGAACTAGTTACACCATGTCTATAAGTACAGTCAGACAGAAACACATACTATCTCTTATTGCATAAGTAGAAAAAAAAGAAAGACTCTTACGAAAAATAAATCCCAGTTTGTATTAAAGGAATAATGCATTCCAGGGTGTGTGTCATGCTGGGATAACGCCATGCCTGGGGGGGGGTTGGGCACAAGGTCAAGTAGGTCGAAAGGCCCAATGCCCCAGGTGTATGCTATCCCAAACAACACACACCCTGGAATGCATTATTCCTATCATACAATGGCTCGTTGTTATATATAAAACAAAAAAATAATTTTAAAGAATGTTTTTATTGGTGTGGAAAAATACTTTTGTTTCTTAAGAGGAGATACCAAAAAAAAAAGGAAAGCTCCATATCCATATCATCCATATTGGCTCACAGTGAGGCTGAGACTAGACCTGTGGCATCATGCTGGGATAACGCCATGGGTCCAGCCCCAAACTGACCAATCACAGTCCAAGATTCTTTCTTGAGATTGTATAATGTACTATATTTATTCATTTTATGAACATACGAACATACAAAATTTGCCAGCAGATAAAGGCCTAGAGGTCGATCAAGTCTGCTCAAATGTGCAGCAAGAACCCCTTATTCTGCACCTGCCCCTCCCTTCCACCCTTCCCCTTTATTGACCCTCCCCCTTGTCCTGTCCCATCCCCTTTTGAAGCAGTCCACTGTTCTACTGGATACCACTTCTGAAGGTAAAGCATTCCACCTAGCCACCATTCTCTCTGTAAAAAAGTGTCTCCTCATCACCCTCCTGAACCTTCCTCCCTCCACTCTCATATCATGGCCCCTGGTGTTCCTCCCCTCCCTTACTTTGAACAGCCCCTCTGTACTTATCTTGTTTATTCCTTTCATGTACTTAAAGGTTTCAATCATGTTCACCCTGTCCCTCCTCTTCTCCAGTGAGTACAAGTTCAACTCCCTCAGCCTCCTCTGGTATGATAAGTCCCCCAGCCCCTTGATCATCTTTGTCGCCCTGCACTGCACCCCCTCCAGTAACTTAATGTCTCTCTTCAGATATGGGCACCAGTACTGCATGCAATACTCCAGGTGTGGTCTAACTAAAGACTTATACAGTGGCAGAATCATCTCCTCACTCCTCGAGGATATACCCCTTGCAATACAACCCAGCATTTTGTTGGCCTTTGCAGCTGATTTCCTACATTGTGCCGAGTTGTTCATTGACCCTGTCATGAACACCCCCAGATCCTTCTCCTCCTCTGTCTGGGCTAGCTGCTCTCCCCCCAGCTGGTAACTCCTCCTTGGGTTCTTCATCCCAAAATGTAGCACCTTGCACTTTTTGGCATTAAACCCCAGTTGCCAGGTGTCTGACCAGGTTTCAAGCTTTGCCAGATCATCCTGCAACCCCTGCCATCCCCCCCTAGGTCATCCACCACTGCTCGTACCTTGGTATCATCAGCAAACAAACTGATCTTGCTCTTGATGTCCAATGATATGTCTGTAATGAACATCCCAAACAACACTGGTCCCAACACGGAGCCCTGTGGAACACCGCTCGTCACTACCCTTGGGTGTGACAGCTCCCCACCCACCACCACCCTCTGTTGCCTTCCCTGAAGCCAGTTTCCTACCCATCTCACCAGCTTTGCACCCGCCCCTGTGCCTACTAACTTACTTCCCAGCCTTTCATGCAGCACTGAGTCAAATGCCTTACTGAAGTCCAGATACAGGACATCCACTGCATGGCCCCTGTCCAGTTGCCTAGTTACCCAGTCATAGAACTCCACAAGGTTGGTTTGGCAGGATCTGCCCCATATGAAGCCATGCTGTCTGCTGTTCTGTAGTCCTTTGGCCTCTAGGAGGGCCACCAGCCTCTCCTTCAGGATAGTCTCCATTAGCTTACCCACGATGGATATGAGGCTCACTGGTCTGTAGTTTCCTGGTTCCTCCTTGGGGCCACTCTTGTGGAGGGGCACCACATGAGCCATCCTCCAGTCCTGAGGTACACACCCTGAATGTAGTGAGGCATTAAATAGGTCTGCCAAAGGTCCTGCAAGGCCCTCTGCCAGCTCCTTCAGTACCCTGGGGTGGATGCCATCTGGGCCTGGTACCTTGTCCACCCTCAGTGCCTTCAAACCCTCCCAAACTCTGCTCTCCATGATTTCCCCGTCACCCCTTCCCTGTTTCTGCCATTTCTCCCACCTGGTGTCACCCCTCTTCTCTTTAGTAAATACTGAGCAGAAGTACTCATTTAGTGCTTCTGCCTTATCGCACTCTGCTTCCACCCAACCCCTCCTTCCTAATCCTTACTATGTGGTCCTTACAGCTCTTTTCTCCTGATGTACCTAAAGAAGTCCTTTCCCCTCCTTCTTAATGCCTTGTGCCAGCCTGAGTTCCGTAGATGCCTTGGCTCCCCTTACTGCCCTTGTCACCTCGTTCGATTCCATCAAGTACTCCTCCCTGTCCTCCCCCTACCCGTTTTCTTGTACTTCCTAAAGGCAGCTCTTTTCCTCCTTACCTTTTCCATGATCTCCTTGCTCAACCAGCTTAGTTTCTTAGCCCTAGCCTTCTTGTTCTGGGCCTTGGAGCAGGTTTTGCTTGCCTCCACTGTCTCCAGCTTTATGAGCTCCCACCTCTGGTTAGTGTCCATACTAGATTGAATTCTGGCCAGGTACCCTTTTACCACTTCCCCCATCCTCCCAAAGTCAGCCCTCTGGAAGTCCAGCACTCTTGTACCAGATTCCACTCCTTTCTTGCCCATATTCAATGTGAGCCATATTGAGTGGTGGTCACTCCCTGACAGTAGTTCCTCCACTGTAAGTTCTCTCACAAAGTCCCCATTTGCCAGCACAAGGTCAAGGGTTTCCTAACCTGGTTGGTTCACTGACCATTTGCAGCAGGAAGCTGTCCTGGAAGGCATCCAGCAGTACCTGCTCCTTTCTGTTCTTGGTTGTTGGGGTACTTCAGTCCACTCCTGGCATGTTGAAGTCCCCCACAATAACCACACTACCCTTCTCACAGGTCCTCCTGATCTGTCCTGCTAGTTCCATGTTTAACTCCTCTGTCTGAGAGGGCGGCCTGTACACCACTCCCATTCTAAGAATCCTATTCTTGGAATCCTGGATTTGCATCCAAAGTGACTCCATACTACCCTCTTCCCCTTCCTCCCTTACACTCTTCAGTCCTTCCTTCACATATAGTGCCACACCCCCTCCTTTCCCAATCACCCTGTCTCTACGAAATAACCTGTACCCTGGTACAGACAGGTCCCAGTCATTGTATTAGGTGACCCATGTTTCTGTGATGGCTGCAATGTCCACCTCTCCCTCTGCCATGAGCACCTGTAACTCTGCAGTTTTCCTCCCAAGGCTCCTAGCATTAAAGGTAACCACCTTCCCCCCTTTTCCCCCACTCCCATCCTGCCCTCCTTTACTAGCATCACCAATAGTACTTGCCATTTGTCCCTTGTCACTGTTATGGGGGGTAAGCTCATATGGTTTCCCAACCTGTGGTCTCTTGACCAATTGCCACCCCCGCTCCTAGTTTAAATTCCCAACTTCCTCTATGTACTCCTCCATCCTCTGTTTCAACACTTCTTTCCTCCTCACTCAAGTGTAGTCTGTCCTTGGCATAGAGACTACTGTCCTCCCAGGTCCTCCCACCCCCTCAACAGCCCATACCCTTTAGCACAATACCAGGTTCTTAGCCATCCATTACATTCCTCTTTTCTCAGCTTTCTTGCTGTGCTTGCCTTGGGCACTGGAAGTATCTCTGAAAAAGTTACTGATCTTCCTGCCTCTCACATAATTGTCCTAGTTCCTCAGACCTCCTCTGGACTATATCTACTGTCTTGTCAGCCAGGTCCCAAGATGTATAATTAAATGAGGCTTGTCCCTACCCCTTCTAGCATATTTCAAAACAGATTGTCCCACTCTTTCCACTGTCATTCCTGGTATGGCCTCCACCCAAATGCGACTATGCCTCTCCCCCTTGCTACCCCATCTGACTCCTCTTAGTATTGAGTCCCCCAGCACTAAGATTCCATCACTCTTCCTCCCTGCTTGCTTCCATTCATCTCCCTCTCTCCTTTCCAGCTCCTCTTTTTCCTCCTGCTCATTATTGCCCCCTTTTTCCCCTGTTGCAATTCTCCCAGCAGAACTTCCCCCCACTCCGGTTTGCTCCAGGCATTTATCAGTTACTCCTCTAATTTCATCATTTCCCTCCTCCACCTTCTTCCTCTCTAGCAATGCAAAACTATTTTCTGAAGACTCTTCACAAATGTTCGCTCCCTCTCTCTTCATAATAACCTGTTCTCTCCTTTCCACTCCATCACTTTTGCCACTTCTTCGCCTCCCCTCACAAGTCCCTATCTCCTTCTTCCATTTATCTTTTGTCTTCTGACCTGGTTTCCCTGGCAATCGTTCTTCCTGCCCCGGGCCCCTTTGTCTCTGCTTCCCTTCTCTGACCCTCTCCTCATCACTGTTGGCTTAAATCACCCTCCCTCATCTCCCCTTCTTCCCCCCTCCAGTATTGGGCTAAACCCCCCCAATCTGCCTTGCCTATCATAGTTCCTCCTGCAGACCCTCAATCTCCTTTCTAAGTTTCTCTTTGTGGTTGCACCTAAACATCCTCCCACACTCTAGGCAATTTTAGAAAGATTGGTGCACCGAGTTGTTGCAGCTCACCACCCTACCCATTGCTGTTGTTGCCCACCAGCACCCCCACCCTTTCAGATGCAGGATACCAAACACTCCCCAAGTCTCCCTCTCCCTCTCTATCAGTGCAAACATTGTTTTCTTAATTTCTTACCCCTTTGTTGTACATATTTAGATAGATTGAGCAATGCTTTTTATATTCCTATCCACACTCAAAAAGAAACTTTAAGTAGCTATTGCACAACCTTCTTCAAACTCCTACTCCACCTTTCCCCAATGCAATAGCAATGCAAAGAAGTAACAATGAAAGCTCCTAGATTTGCAGTTACTTCCCTTCCACTGAGATAGCAGTCGCCTCTTCACTTGCTGCTGTTCCTTTCCTGGATGTCTGCTTCTGCTTTGACAGGTGCATATCCTTTGCCTGTTTGAGGAAGTGATGTCAGAACCTCTGGTATAAAGGAAATCACAAACCAGGGGTGGTGGGGTGAGGGGTTTGGGGTGGGACCAGCCCAAGTCTTCCAGGAACAGTCAGGTAGCTGAGGCCACTGGTCAGACCATTAGCACCCTTCCCCCACTATGCACTAAACGTTGCAGCTAGTGAAGCCAGCAAAAATGAATCACAATTCTACTCAAAGTCCCCAAAATAGGTTTTCTACCAAAAGAAACAGGACTCCAATTCAAACAGCTTCACCAACAACACATCAATATAGGCTTGAAATGAGAAGATATAGGTCTCAAATTCAAAGAAACAGCCCCAGTTAAATCACACCAAATAGGTTTCAAATCAGAAGAAATAGGCCTCTACAAATGCAGCCTGCTACACAGTGAAACATCAAACAAATGAGTCCACTTATAGCTACCAAAACAGGTTTCAAAATTCCAACAGCCCCAAACAATACCATGCTAGCCCCTTAGAAGTAGTAAGAAAGAAAAGAAATAACCTTCTACCAAGTAGAATCCACAAGAAACAATGTAAAAACAACAAGAAGAAGCTACTGTACTGTAACAGATCTGATCCTGTCCCCTTCTAGTTCCTTCTGACCAGAAAAGAAGCTCATTTGAACAATGCTCATTTACAAGGAGGTCCTGGTTAGGACAGGTAACATTGCAGAAGGTAAACATGGCAGTATAAAGTACATAAAACAGGAAATTAAAACAGCTCAGAAACACAGGACAGCAGTTGTAATCTAATACAAAGACTAAAGACAATAGAAGTGTAGATATACACAGGATTTGCAGCAGAATTGATACATTCAGAGAGCTACTGACAAATACAGTATTTATCATACAGTAAAACGTAATGTACATAGCATTTTAATAGCTTACACATTTAGCAACATAAAATTGACCAAACAGAACATTAAAATAAGAGGGGATGACTAACAAACTCAGTTTAAGCGATTCCTGCAGGTCACTCCAAGATGGAGGTAACCAGCTAAAGGCCATCTTACTGAATTTCAGGTAGTGCCTTGGGACATCAAGCAGAATTGTATTATGCTTTCTTAGATTGTACAGTCCTATAGTTCTCTGAAGGAGATTTGATATGTATGGTGGCACTGAATTCTGCATAGCTTTGAAAGACCAGATATGCAGACTCCTGTGCCTTCTCATCATAAGCGAGGTCCAACCTACTGTTATCTAAAGGAGAAAACAATGCATTCTGGCCTGCAAGCCAGTGGTAAACTGGAGTGCTCTATGATAAAGCACATCTAGTTTCGATAGGTAAGAAATTGAGACACTTTTTATACGACATCACTATAATCTAGTAGGTGAAGAAAGGTTGCCTGAACAGGTCCTTTTAAGCCTCAAGGTTGACACATAGTTTATTCCTATAATAGAACCTAAGTCTTTGGTGCAACCCTTTACAAAGACTTTCAATATGCACAGTGAGGAATAACTTGCTATCCAGTCACATGCCCAGGATACCTATAGGATATGGCATGGGCGAGAGTGAGATAGTAGAAATATCTCCACAAGCTGCTGTTGAACTCTTGATATTCCATGAATGGTGAAGCCACGAGTGGGATACCTAGAGTTCAGTGACAGTGAGTGGAGATATTTCTACTGTCTCACTACCACCCGTGTTATCTTTGATTCACACAACAATTGTGGGGCTCTCTTTTTTCAGTTTTAAAGTTGTTTACATTTGTTTGTTGCAAAAGATGAAAAAATGGATTTTCTGCTGTTTTTTTTGCCAATTATAAAAAAAAATGGTATCCGTAAATAAAACACTGCTCATTTTGTAGATATTTTTATGCTGAACAACTTTTGTGCACACAGTACCATGCTATCATTTTTCATTTTAAAGTTATTCGCATTTGATTGTCGAAAAAGTGAAAAGAAAATGCATTTTCTGCTGTTTATTTTTAATTAAGAAAAACTGAAATGGTAGCTATGAATGAAACACCACTCATTTTGTAGATCTTTTTGTGCTGAACAACTTACATGCTCACAGTACAATGCTATCATTTTTCATTTTAAAGTTTTTTGCATTTGAATACTGTTAGTATTGTTACTGAGGCCAAACATTCTAAATGAGTTCTGAACCTTTTGTGACATACTGAGCTGGCCAAGATATCCATTGTGACATACTCAGCTGTGAAGATATATAGAATAATGCATGGAGAAGTGTGGTTTATGGGGATTTTAAACACCCCCAAGGTGTGTGATGGTCCAGTTTATATGGACATTACACACCGAGGGGGTGCATAGAATCCTCAGAGAACCACATTTCTGCATGTTTTATTTTTTTATATTTATTGTTTTTTGGTGTGTTTTTCTGTTTAAATGGTCTGTTTTTGCCACTTTGCGACTTGCAAAGGTAACTTACCATCGACAAGCTTGTCTTGCGCTGTGTGACCGATTGTGTAGTGCTTGGTAACATCCAGGGCAAGGACAACTTGTTCGGCATTTTTTCTGGTGATGCTGCAGTACTGTTCTGCCTGTGGTTTAAAGAGCTCTGTAAACCGCATATGTGGCTTATGGAGCTATTGGGCACTTGCTGGCAGTGGTTTATAACCACTAACCAGTAAATATATAATTGATATCTCATATGTGGTCAGTGAGATATCTCTTTTATCTTCATGAAAAGAGACCCACACATGTTGCATAAATGAAGGAATCTACCAGTTTAAACCTTTCACCTGTTAGTGTTGTAATGTCTACTGAGGAGGAGAGCAAGAAGGATTTGGAAGACAGTACATGTACTTGGTGTTTGTGTCATTTAAAATAAGCTTTTTTTATAACTGAGCTTTATTCAAAGAATAAGAAAACCAATGACAATTAGGAAACTGTTCCAAACATGGAAACTCATAAATCATTGATTCCTTACAATAATAAGATTGGGACTAAAATAAGATTATAGCGCCATGATACAAAATACTATATCAGATAAAACTGTGACTTGATAACCATCTAGAACAGAATAGGAATCAATAATATTCACAAAAGAAACAAGTTAATACCCCAATGCGCTACACAAAAAGAAGGGAAAGACAAAGAAAAGAAAAGAAAAAAATGTCTCTGTTGAACTGCGCCTCATGTGTAAAGGCAGAGCGCAAGCACACAGGTTAATTTGGTGTTGATTGAATGCCTCTTGAAAGACATTCATAGCCATTTCTGGGATAGGACTAGCAGCCTACACAGCACAGTGTTGCCTGTGTAAAGGTGCAGCTTTGCGTTTACAGCGTAAGCACCCAGATCATTAGTATAAATCATGAATACCAAAAGTCCTGATATAGATCCTTGCATCACTCGTTTCCAAATTTGGGCAGAAGAGGATGATAATCCTTCCATCTTTAGCTGCTGCTGTCTCCTACAAAGGTGTTCCCTAAACCAAACTTCTGCATCTGGACCTATGCCAATATTCGTGTGTTTGCTCAGTAGTATATTGTGGTCCAAAGTATTAAAAGCTTTGCTAAGGTCTAAGAAAATAGCCACATTTGTGAGTTTATCAAGTGCAGTGAATCCATTACTGGTAACCTTAACTAAAGCAGTTGTTGTACTGTGCTGAGATCAAAAGCATGACTGCATTGGGGAACTGATATCAGATTTATCCAGCTATTCTCTAATGTCCTCATTTACACATTTTTCAAGCAATTTGGCTAGGATTGGGAGAATGGCCAATAGTCACTTGGTAAGGCCTTATCTCCTGACTTAAATATCGGTATTATACAGGCAGATTTCCACAGTAGTGAGATCTCACAGCTTGCTATCAACATGTTTTTTTCAATTTAAAGTTTATTGAAATTACACACCAAAAAAGAGAACAGCAAAAACAGAACAACCCCCCCAAGAATATACAACAAACCACTACAACAATAAACAACCCCAACATACCCCCACTTCTGCCCACCTGACCAAGCTAAGCACAAACTGTAAACTAAAACTGTAAGCAATATCACCATTCCCAACAACAGACACCCACCACCACCCCCCTTCAAACACACACACACACACACACACTTCCCCAGAGTACCCAGAGGATATGTTGGTGAAACTTAGGAAAGGAAAAACAAGGAAAAAAAAAAGGAAAACAACCAGAAGTAGGCCGGTGCAAAGGAGCAGAATATTAGGAGGTCACAGGAATGGCTAACAGAGTATGCAAGGTTGGTAGAGCTGGAGACTCCAGTTCATTCTAACAATTTGCCTTTCCACTGCAAGGTCTTGCAGAACCTCAGAATACCATTCCTGAAAGGATGACATGGCATCATCCCTCCGATGCCGCAGTATAATAACTTTGGCCACCACAGAGATCAGGGCCATGTGTGCCTTGCAGTGGCCAAAAAGAGTAGGAGGGTAATCTCCCACCAAGCAAATATTGGGCATAAAGGCATCTTCCAGCCATAAAAGCAGGTCTAACGAGGCTTTAATCCTTAACCAGAATGAGATTATCTTGGGACAGTCCAACAACATATGGAATAAATGGCCAGGTTGCTATTGACATGTTGCAAACATGGGTTATAGGAACAGTTAGGATAGAAAAAGAACATTTTTAGAAACAAGGGCTCAATGTTATCAGAACCAATACTTCTTTTGAGATCTAGGTTCTGAAAGAGCTGTTCCACCCACAAAAAAAAAAGGAAAATTGCTGGAATTGGAATAGGGTTGAGCCAGTAGATGTTGAATTAGATCATTTTTGGGCAGGTAATGGGATATTAGCTATGGACGAGTTTTCAAAAGCATTCCCAGCAGAAGA
Source organism: Neoceratodus forsteri (assembly GCA_016271365.2). Classification (NCBI taxonomy): domain Eukaryota; kingdom Metazoa; phylum Chordata; order Ceratodontiformes; family Ceratodontidae; genus Neoceratodus; species Neoceratodus forsteri. The sequence continues at coordinate 16,838,712 of JADMNL010000039.1, read as the reverse complement.
AAAATTGGAGTTCAATTCTTCCACAATTATTTGTTCGTACAGTACGTAATCTGACTCCAGTTTGATGCTGCTTGGGTAGTGATGAGTGGTCTGACCTCTCTTCCATGCCCTTTATTGCCCTCCCGAATCTGGAAGAATCGTTCTTATTGCCATCCAACAGGGTCAAATAGTAATTTGCTTTGGCTAAATTAATTCATTTGGGGCACTGATTTCTCTTCTATTCAAATATTTGTTAAACCCTCTGTTGCCTCAGTAGTCCTAGCTTTTCCCCAGTGCAGATAACTGTCCATCAGAGCTTGTTTTATTTCACTAGTAAACCACAGGGAGCTTCTCTTTTTTGTTCTACATTTAGCAATGTGCGCAATCTGGTTTATGACCTTTAGTTCCTGCTGTGTGAATATTTCATATGCAACATCTATTGAGGGTGCCAGATAAAAAAATCATTCCAGTTTATAGTAGCCAGATGGTGAAGATATTCTTTTTCTGAGAAATGAGTGAATGAATGCTTGTAAATAAATAAGGACTTACTGTACAACTTTCTTACACCTTGGCACAATCTACCACATTATGGTCACCGAAAATATTATCAAAGACAGAAGTAACAAGTTTGGGGGGTTAGGGTTGGGTCCGGTGGGCTCCAAAACAAGCTGTATAAAACTAAATTCATCGAGTAGCATCTTTAAGTTATTTAACTTTTGAGTTAGCCAGCCAAAGTTTAGGTCCACCATACTAAATTTGATATTACCACTAGCAATTTTAGACAGATAGTTTAGAATATCCTACATGCCTGTAGGAGGTCAGTAACAGCCAACTACATTAATCAGTTCAGTGTTTGAGATAGATATAGAATCTGCAATACATTAAAATTCAGTTGGTTTAGATAAAGTAGCAGTTGAGGAGGCTGTCAGTTTGCTTTTGACATAGAATACAGTTCCTCCATCATGTGCTGAGTGATGCTGCCTCTATAAGTCATACTCTGGGAGGGAGATCATGTTAGAATCAATGGAAGTTTTTTTTATACTCTCTTTCCCTCCAGTCACTATTGGCTGGAGCTCCACTGGTTGACCCTAGCCTGTTCCCGCCCTGCCTGAGACGCTCCCAACCTGTGGTCCTGCTCCTCCATCCCACCCAAGTTTCACCTGCAGGTAACTCCCTGGTCATTGCCCCCAGGGGTGGGGCCACTTCTGCTCCATGGCACTCTCATACTGTATATCCAATGACCTAGCAGGTGGAAGTGAAGCACTGAGGGTGCCAGGACCCAGGAGGACAGGATCCAGTGGTGGACATGGGGGCTGAGTAGCGACATCTTCCTTCCAGCCAGTGGGGGTGTTTTCTCTACCTTGTGTGTTTTCCCTGGAGGCATGGACATGCAGTGACATCAGTGTGGGGCAGGTGCGTCCCCACACCTGACATGCAGGTATCTGCCATCGCCTTCTCCCCTACTGAAGTGGGAATTACACCCCTCCCCTTCAGAGGTGGAGAGCTGTATATAGGACACTCATCCTTCCTCCTCCTGGCCAATCCGTGGTGGCCCAAGCATGCTCTACACCACAGGTCATCGGCACGGTAACAGGTAAGGTGCTAAGCACCTCAGGCCTCTAAACCACTGGGCTGTATCAGAATTAACAGTAGTGCTGAGTGACATTTCAGTTAATAAATGCACATCTTGGTTTGAATGGGCAGCCCAAAGTTTTAATGTGTCCAACTTGCACAGCATACTATGAATGTTGATGGCCAGAAATGTCAGCCCATTTGAAATAATAGAATCAGAGGGTGTTAAGTTTAAAGATGTAGGGCGTGGATTTAATTCAATATTTCTGAAACAGAGAAGTAATAGAATAAGGAATTCTTTGCTTAAGCAAATGTCATTTTTGTAGACATGCTTGCTGTTATTTAACTTTGGGTTGTGGGGGAATAAACTGCACTATTCTGCCAGTTAGTAAGTGAGCTAATGAAAGCCAACATAAAAGGTCTGTAGGTTGAAGAATTATAGCTACTCAGATATCTTGCCAGCTGTGTAGTGTTAGGAGACCATAGCTAGTGTGGCATGGAGAAACATAATAGCTGAAGTTGGTTGAGGTATCCAGTTGCATATCTAGCATCCTATCTTGCAATAGTCACAGAATACTCACTGTGAGGCAGACAACTAAGAGTGGCAATGGCCACAATTTCAGGAAGGTTGCTTGGGTAAATTTATGTTTGATCTATATAGGAACCCTCAGAGAACAATGGGCTAAATAAGGAGTCCCCTTATTTGGAAGTCTTATTGATACCTTATATAGCTAACTTACAAACTGGACACTACTTCATGAGGGCTCAGCAGTTACAGTATGTAAGGACACCTCAGTGATAGGAACAAGCTGATGGCTGCACATAGATCACCCAGATGGGTTGCAAAGGTTCAATTAATATTTAACAGTGCTTCTAGCGAGCCCCTGCCGGACCTCTAACAAATAAGGCTAGCTTAGAATCATCCTGTTTGAGAGCAGTACCCTGTTTAAAATCACAAATTAAAAACACTTCTAAGGGTCTTGTGGTACCTGAAACAATGAAGCAAGCTGAGGTAAATGTGAGATGAACATTAAAAATTTGTAACTTGTAGTGCTATCCAAGATTATTTCACATAGAGGTCAGAAAACTAATGTAAATTGTATTATGCGGTTTAATGTGGGATTTCTTAAATAGGTATGTTCTTTACAAAAAAATGGTTAAACTTTATTTCAAATGCCCGTTTCAGTGTAACTTATCATTAATTACAAGTAACAGGTTAATTACACTGTATTTACATGTTTGTGGCATGCAACTACATTGCAGTTGCAATTCAGTTACAATGTAGTTAACCAACACTTAAAGTGTAACAAAACATATATATATATATATCTGTGTGTGTGTGTGTGTGTGCACAGTATATATATATATATTTATACAATAGGGATGAGGTGATAAACAGTGTGATAAAAACGTATATGTTCAACACAGTGAGATAAACTGAAGAAGACGTGTGCACTGTGATAATATCAAACTGCTATACATATGGTGCATACGTCAGCACCTGATATTATCGCATTGCATACATCACACAATTCTTTCACTTAGGTACCTGAAGTACCAAACTAATTTTACCCCATTAACATATAACATACAAAACACTATACCCAAAACATAACTCAGCAGGGTGCTTATGCATAACAGTACATATTCCTTGCTAAATAATAACTGTCTCTCTTACTGTTTACATGCCATTGATATGAATGCCAGCCAAGAAAGAGAGTAAGAGTCCTCAAGTTGGACAGTGACTTAGACTATGCCACAAGTCCATACCAGGGAGAGAACCAGCACCTAAGAACAGAACCAGAACAAATATGATACCCGAAAGAAAATTAAGAAGCACCTGGAAACACAGCAGCATCCACTGAAGAGAATTGGTGAACTGCAGAAAACAAAAATTAAAGTCCCACACTGCGGTGAACTGAATCGAGAAAAATGGACAATCTCAATAACACACAATGACCAGTATTACACATGCCCAAAAAATTAAAAATAAACTGCAGATAAACCACAAAAATAAAATAAATTTCCCAAAACATCCCGAAAAACATGTCAAACTCAACGAGGAATGCCACCAGATACCCCGCCCACAAACCAAAAACCAACCAATCAAAAAACACACACGCACAAACATGCACAACTGACAACCAGCCACATCACAGCAAGACAGCCCATTTGTGAATTCAGCCAATCACACAGTACAACTCACAGTCATTCAGAAACAGAAACCAACTTCATTCAGGAGAAAAACAAAATGAGGAGCACAACCATCAAAACAAAATGTGCCATGCTATAAATGAGTTTACAGCAAAAATATCTTACTAAAAACCATATAACCCCCAAAAATGCCCTATTGTATAAATCAAATACATGATGAGCAGGAGTGGGACATGGAAAATATCTACACTTGTGAACAGTGACCTCAGGATACTATCACTCGTGGCTCCGCTACACCACTCGTGAGGTATCCTGAGGTCACTGTTCATGCAGACATTTTCCATAGCCTACTCTTGCCCATTCTGCATCTGAGATACATATATATATATATTAGAGGCAAAAAACTCCATTTAATGCATCAGTTAGGGTTGTTCCACAGCGACAAAAGTGAGGAAATTTGGTGTTAGGGTTGAAAACCCCCCCTTGAACCCCCCAGCCCACCCTCCAACCGGCATTGGGGTGCGCATTGGGGTCATCGGCCCTAACTCTCACCCCATCACATGTGTAAAAGCAGAGGTATAGGAGAATGGGGTGAGAGTTAGGACCAAAGACCCCAATCGCACCCCAATGCCGGTTGGGGTGGGCTGGGGTCAATGGGTTTTCAACCCTAACACTGAATTCTCATCACTTTGTTGCTGTGGAACAACCCTAACTGATGCATTAAATGGAATTTTTTGCCTCTAATTTCCCTTCATTTTGAGAATGATAACGAGAAATAGTGGACCCCGCACCCCCATCACGTGATGTCTTGTGACATAGTAACAGGAACAGTAATGCAAACAAAAGTGCTAACAGTGGCGCACATGGTAACACAAGTGCGAATGAGAACAGAAAGGGTAACGCACACAGTGGTGTAGACGGGAACGGTCCGCCACATGATGTCTTGTCACATAGTAACATGGTGCCCGCAAACGCAAATGGTAATGGGCATGGTGACACAAAGTGAAACAGAAAGAGAAACAGTACTGTAGACACAAATGGTAAAAAATAAAAGAAACGCAAGTGCAAATGAAAATGCAAAGGATAACGCACACGGTGGCGTAGACGTGAACGGTAAGTGAAACGGGTACGGAACTGCAAGCGGAAAGGGCAATGGTAACAGTAATGTTAGAGCACAGGCTGGTTTTCCCCCAAAAGCTTCATAGAGAAAGACAGTGAGTACAAAGAATGTATGCATAATAATGGGTCTCGGAACAGAAAATGAGGAGTTGGAATACAACCAATTTAGTATCTCAGGAACCGTATGACGTAGAAAAAATTTTAAAAGTCATATGATTTATGACTTTCCTGGCTAGTTTTATAAGGGGGCTAAGTATTTTTCCAACGAAAAGTCTCTATCTCGCACCGTTTCTGAGATATGGGCCCTGAAAGGCGCAGTGAACGCTGTAATGTTATCTTATGGGAAAAAAAGAGAAGTTCGGAGTACCATAACTTTCGCTCCCTGTAATATTTTTTCACCAAACTACTAAAACACACATCTGTGGGATGTTGTCTGTCCCCCTCCAAATTTCAACACAAAAGACTGAACCGTTATTTTGCAGCAGGGCACCAAAGGATTGCTGCAATGCGTCAGATGCCGCAATGTTATCCTATGGGAAAAAGTGTCAAATTTGGAGTGCCGCAACTTTGCCGCCGTGTAATATTTTTTCAAAAAACACTGAAAGGCACATCTGTGAGATGTTAGCTGCGTTCCTTCCATTCAGCCCAAAACACCAAATCGTTCTTTTGCAGTGGGGTGCCAAAGAATTGCTGTCATTTTCCCACAGCCTAGAAAAGTACTGTCGCAATTTGCAAAAGCTTTCGTAAATTCATTCGACAGTGTCACAAGTGTGAAAGTACTTTGCAGAAGTACTTTTTCCAGAAATGTGAAAAACATATTTCTGGGGTGTTGTACCCCAAAATAAAGATATGGCTAGCATCCTCAGGGTTCGACTAGGTGAATAAAAAAAGAATTAGGTTGCTAGAGGGTCCCAAATTTAAATACCAAGCATTTTTCTGATCACCAACTGAAAACAAAATGGTGGATTTGCGACAGTAAAAGGGCCATTTGTGAAAGTAAAAACTGCATTGCGACACTGTCGAACTTTTTATTAACTTTTCCCATTGACTTATAATGGGAACTTGTTTTTTGAATAACTTTTGAACCGTTTAATATTTTTTCACGAAATCTTTGAAAGGCACATTGGGGACCCTGGGGGCACGTTCCCTGAAGATTTTGGACCGGTCGCGCAAACTGTGTGACCTGTAGGCACGACCGTAGAATTCCCCAAAAAGTGTAAACGCACGCGCAGATCACGCTTATTAACTCCACAACTATATACCCGAGCAGTACGAAACTTGGCAGATCCCAAGGCATATGGATCTTGATTGTGTATTCCAAATTTCAGGCAAATCTGTTAAACAGTTGCAAAGTTATTAAGGTGCAAAATTTTAGGTTTAACATGTAAATGGCTCCTCAACCCTAGCTATGGTAGCACTGCCGTGTTACCATAATATATATCGTAGGGGTGAAGTCATGCCCCTATATTTAGGGTTATGAAGGCACTTCTATGTTAAACTGAAAATTTTGCACGTTAATAACTTTGGACCCATTCAACGGATTTGCATGAAATGTGGTATGCATGGTGGGGCATGGTAGATCTCTTGCCAAGTTGTGTTTTGGTTGGACATATGGTTTTTGTGCACCAAAACGCTGAAAATGCACTATTTGCCAGTTCTGTGGGCAGTTTTGAGGATTTTGTCCTTGGTACTGCGTGGCTGTTGTGTGGCCTGCTGGTCTGACACTTGCCACATGGAAAGAGCTTGGGTCAAGGAACATGCCACTTTTTGTTTGGTGAAAAAATATTAATCCATTCAAAAGTTCTTAAACTTTTTAGCTCCCATTATAAGTCTATGGGAATCTTTATATGGTTATTTTGCGAAAGAAGAATGGGGTTTTGGCCATATGGTCACTCCTCACAATCAAAGAATTTGCAGGCTCACGATTAAAGAATCTTTGTTCGTGAGAAATTTATTGATTGCTATGGCTGCCATCACGTTTTCAGTTTGGGGTTGGAATAAAACAAATATCTCAGCCCAGGGGTGACCTCTGAAGAAAAACATGGATGGGTTTTGCTCAGGGGGCTTCCCTCTATTGAGCCATGCATGTGGTTTAATGTACGTATGTCAAGAAATAGAGTTTAAAACTTTTAAATTCTTTGATCATGGCTCACTAACAATCTTTGATCGTGAGCCTGCAAATTCTTTGATTGCAAGATTCTTTGATCGTGATTTTCAATTGTGAGGGAAGGATGAGATGGCCAGATTTTTAGGTTGAAAAAAATCAAATATCTCAGCCCAAGGGTGACTTTTGAAGTCATACTAGGATGGATTTTTCACAGGGGACTTCCTGTGGTTTAATGTATTTGTGTCAAAAAATGGAGTTTAAACATTTTTTAATTCTTTGATCACGAGTCTGCAAATTCTTTGGTTGCGAGCCTGCAAATTCTTTGATCGCGATATTCTTTGATTGGGAGCTTTGTTCGTGAGGCCTAGACGAGATGGCCAGATTTGTGCTGGACCAGATGTCTCTGGGAGGGACCAGATAGCCAAAATTTCATGTCCAAATGTCCCCTCACGATCAAAGGTGATCTTTGATCTCAAATTCACGGTCTATTCTCACGATCAAAGAATTTTTAAAGGTGCTAAAACTTTAAAATTGAATATCTCGGAAACGGTTTGGTGTTTTAACTTGAAATTTGAAAGGTGTTGAGGGGATGTCCTGTAGATGTGTATTATGGTGCTTAGGTGCTGGAAAATGTATTTGTTGCAGAGATATTGCATGACGCACCTTACGTTTTGCGGATAGTGTTCTGCATTGTGGTAGTGGCTTGAAATTTATAGGGTAGCTAACCTTACTGCCATGGAGGTACTTTTCAGTGGTTAGGTGTGTAAAATGTAACCAGGTGCAGAATTATGCCACTCCGATGAATGAAAATCTAAATCTTTAAAATGGAAAATCTCGGAAACGGTTTGGTCTTTCAACTTAAAATTTGGAGGGTGTTGAGGGGATGTCCTGTAAATGTGAATTATGATGTTTAGGTGTCTGGACATTAATTTGCTGCATAGATATTGCGTGATGCAGTTTACATTTTCTGGATAGTTTTCTCCATTGTGGTAGTGGCTTGCCATTTATAGAGTAGCTAGTCTTACTGACACAGAGGTAATTTTCAGTGGTTAGGTGTGTAAAATGTAAACAGGTGTGGAATCTTGCCACTCTGATGAATGAAAATGTATTTCATTTCAAGCTGGTGGGAATGCGGGGCCCCCCACTAATACATATGATATTCAGTACTTGTACTATTATGGGCCCCACGCTCCCACCAACTTGTGCAACATTGTACTTTACTATGCTTTCTCAAAAAGTAAGGAAATTCTTTGCAAAAATCTGCGTTAATGCATCATTTAGGGCTAAAGCACAAAAAGTCAGGAAATGAGACCTATACCCCCCATGTCATGTACCCCCCCATCACAGACTGATAGATGCCGGGGTGTGTCATTGGGGTTGTGAGGACTAAAAGTCTCCCCATTCTTCTTTACTGTGACATGTCAACATGCTTACACATGGAATGGGGTAACATTTGGGCCTCACAACCTAATGACACACTCTGGCATCTGTCAGTCTGTGGAGGAGGGTTATATGATATGGGGGTAGGAGCTAATCCTAAAGGTCTCATTTCCTGACTTTTTGTGCTTTAACCTAAATGATGCATTAAACAGTTTTTAAAAAGAATATATACATATATATATATATATATATATATATATATATATATATATATATAAATAGGGATACATGATGGTTTGGAGTGTGATACAGCAAATATCAGCATGAGTGAACAGTGACCTCGGGATCTCTCATGAGTGGTGAAGCCATGAGTGATGATACCCGAGATCACTGTTCACGAGTGCAGATATGTGCTATATCTCACTCCAGACCATCATGTATTCTATTTATATGATAGGTTTCTAAAGTTGTTTTCATGGTTTAGATGTTGTATATTATGTGGTGAAGTCGTAGTAGTGTTTGCCATACTTCAGTTTGGCATGGCCTGCATGTTTTCTGAATGATTTTAAATTTTATGTTTTGATTGGTTGAGTTTATGACTTAGTTTTTTTTGGGTGATGTGATTGGTTGGTAGTGCTGTGAGTGTGTGTGTGTGTGTGTTTTGATTGGTTGATATGTTGTTTGGGGGAAGGGATTTCCATGTTTGTTCGACGTGGAGTTTGGCCATATTATTCAATAGCATGATGCTTAATGTAGCATATATTTAGTTTTGTGATTAGTGCTCGTCATTTGTCATCACCAGATTTTTGAGCTGCAGCTGTGACTTCCTTTACTTGGCTGGTTCACTTCATCAGAGCATCGACTGTGAAGAGGTAAAATGAAAGTTTTTTTTGCAGCTTGTCTTATATTTTTGTAGTGTTTTACAGTGCATCTCATAACGTGTGGATAATGGTTTTTAATCAGAGTTGGAATCGGACTCGATGATTCGGGCTCTCTTTTTTGTTGTGGTTTGCAGACTTGTAAGGAATCTTCCTTTAATACCTGACGGTAGCTGCTGAAAGGGTTTGCTGATGTATGCACTGTGGTGATATCAGGTGCTGATGTATGCACCATGTGTATATCACTTTGATATTATCACAGTGCATACATTAGCTGGAATTTATCTCACTGTGTGATAGATACATGTTTTTATCACACTCATTTGTTACTCACCCCATTGTATAAATAAATATATATAGACACATTATAGCTGTATGGTAGCGCAGTCATAGTTTGGGTTGCCGGGTCACTTCTATGTTAAACACCACATTTTGCACTTTAATAACTTTGCAACTATATGATGGATTTGCTTGAAATACTGCATGCTCAGAGTGGCACCATAGATCTCTGGATTTGCTAAGTTGAGTTACGGTCGGATGAGCGGTTGCAGAGCTGCAGAGCAGCACAAAACACACAAAAATGTGTTATTTTGCATGTTTCTTTGCTCAGGGCTATAGCCCAAATGATTCATCTGTCTGGTCTGAAGTCTCCAGGGAAGATGCAGTCTGGGTCACTGATGTGCCTTTTGAAGATGTGGTGAAAAAATATTAATCCATTCAAAAGTTATTCAAATTTTAATTTACTTATTATCGTCAATGGGAAAAAATTATATGTGCCTCTCAAAAGCTGCCACCAGTACATTTTACTGTTGCAAATGGCCTTTTTTACTGTTGTGTGGTGGCCATGTTGTTTTCAGTTAGCAAGTCATAAAAATGGCTGGCATTTAAATTTGGGATCCCCTAGTTCAGGGGTTTTCAACCTTTTTGTGTCTGGGGCCCCCCCTAACCAAAGGTCACTAGTGTCAGGGACCCCCTTCTTGCTGCAGCATGCTGACTCTGTAGCAGCGCACATAGGGGGTACCAAGTTACATACCAATATAAAACAAAATAACAAAAAACAAACACCACACCACTGTAAGCCAACATAAAAAATGCCTTTTAGTGTAATTATCCAATTACAGTCTACAGTCTACAGTCCCCACGGTTACAGAAATGAGAGCAATATGGAAATGGAGCAACAATACTTGGACTACAGCAAATAGGCAGACTGGGTGGGCCATAGGCCCTTATCTGCCGACACTGTCTATGTATCTATGTAGAATACAAATCTATTTAAAATGAATAAAAATAATGCATGAATGACATTAAAAACAACATTCTGAGTTAACACTGACCTGCAGTGAATCAAACTGCTGACCTGCATTGATGAACATTAATTAATATTCTTAACCTGACTATCTTCGCCTTCAGCACTTACATCCAGGGCTGGGGGCGGGGGTGTACAGCTTATCTACCAACATTCTGAGTCAACACTGACCTGCAGTGAAACAAAATGCTGACACGCCTTGATGAACATTAATATGCTTAACTTCACAGTTGACAAAGTACTCCAGCACTTGCCTAATAAAACTTAATAAAGCACCTTACAGCACTTTAACCTACCTCATAGTTACTCCAGTCGAGGTTACAGAAAGCAGTTATCCGAGCACTGAAACAAGAGAAATGGATTGACCAAACAAGCAGGGCTGGATTGTCAAAATGAGCTGCACAATGGAGTGAAATGGAGCAACAATACTTTGTCCTTACAGGCGATACAGTCTCTGTGGTTACTGAAAGGAGAGAAACAGGGGAGCAGCACACTGAATTAGCAGCAGGGCTGGATTAATAAAATGAGCAGCAATACTTGGACTACAGCTGGCACAGCTGCTACAGTCGCCGCAGTTATAGAAATGAGAGCAATATGGAAATGGAGCAACAATACTTGGCAAACCAAGCAACTGGTAAAGTAGTGGCAGAGGTTCACTGAAAATGTCAAAGACAGGGACTTATTAGGTGTTGGAGGGCACAGCTGATCAGTATCAGCATTAGATTGTTACTGTCAGCACACTGAAATCAAGCTCTGTGGCCAGGATGATTGAATGCTTGAGAGCTACAGCCACAGCTAATTTGCAGCTAATTACCAGGTAATGTGTTACGTTTACAGCAACTGGGGCTATTAGGACCTCATTACCTCATTACTGCCATGGAGCAAATGTGAATGAGGGTCAGGCAAAACTTGATAAGTGAAACTGCAGCTTTATAATACATGCTGTTGAGCACATTTTAAGCACAGTTGCTGTTTTCTGAAGGTATTCAACGAAGCCTCCAAGAGTAGATCGCGGACCCTTGGTTGAAAAATCATACCCTAGGTAAACATTGATAGTTGTGCTTACCTAGTCCTACTGGGTCATAATGTTGTGTGCTTAATAGCGTACGACATTACAGCTAACCCAGAACAGTGCCATAGTAGAAAGTGAATGATGCAATACCGCTAATACCACTGTATGCGGTATTGCAACACTCGCACTATCCCAGGCAGAGGATAAGACCTCTGCTGGGATGAGGTTCTGTTGAGCAGTTGCCATGGCTCAGTGGACTGAGCCACTGTAGCAAAGAACCCAGGCACTGTGTCTGGGACTGGGTTTGATTCCTGGTCCCAGAAACATATTTGTTTCCTACTTTTGTGCAGTTTCATGTTGACCCCAGAGTTGAGAATCCTTATTGGGGGGGGGGTGCAGGGGTGGAGCCCCCACAAAAAAAAGACTTATGCCACATGGTAGAAATTGCGCTGTATTGGCAGCATGATTTTTCCATGTGGTATAATGTCTTGCAACATTTTCATACTGCGCCTATCTAGTCAGGCCCTGAGTAACACAGCACAGCCCCAAAAATGCCTTTTCTGTGATTGGATCCCCCCATAGTGTTGCAAATTGCGACAGAATGGATGTGACACATTTGCAAATCATGAAAGTGTTGTGCCTGTTCTTTTGCAAATTGTTGCAAAAGTGTCACAATTTGTGACACTACTGCACCAAAAAACAGCAATTCTTTGCCACCCCCTATATCTAAATGGTTGGGTCTTTTGAGCTGAAATTTGCAAGGCAGCAAGCCCTGGTCCCACAGATGTGCCTTTTGGTAGTTTGGTCCCAAATGATTCAACAGGCCCATAGTTACAGCATTCAGAAGTTGAGAAATTTCCCATAGGATAAAATTGTGGCACCAGCGGCGGCTTTCGACGCCCGTATCTTGAAAATGATTCAAGATATGGATTTTTCTCTACCAGCAGCTTAGTCCATAAGCCTGTGTAGAGGTTTCAAAGTCATGATTATAACTGCAGTAGGATTTTTTTCATAGTTGCTATGGTTACTGAGATATTGTCAAATTAGTGGGTTCCTTTTCAGTACTATAGGGCTGCTGTAGGCCTCTGTACTTATGTGTAAGTGGAAGCACAGGGCCCAGAGGGCCCGTGCTCCCGAATATGCATACAATTAAGAAAAAAATAGCATCATGAAGGGAGCACAGGTCCTGGAGGGCTTACGCTCCTACAACCTCATGCCAGTTACCAATTACTCGGGTATTACTCGGTAGTTAAAGGTAGAAGAAGGGTGGACACTAGAGAGCCAGCTTCCAGGATGGGCTTATTTGTTACAGGCTCTCTCCTCAAGCCGAACAATTTACAAAATAAATAGTTTTAAAAGTTAAGAAACAGCTTTCTTGTCTTCAGAATCCTACACCTAATATGACAAGGAACAAAACAATATCTTTCTTTCCAATGAGTCACCAGAAGAATCAGCAAGGTGCGCAAAAACAACCCCGGCCTGAGGGAAAATTGGCCAATAGCATGAGTACAGTGGGGCCTAGTAATGGAGGAGGGCTAGAACCACCCTAGAAAGTGGTAGTGGAGACCATGAGGGTGATGGATGCAAAAATAGAAAGGACATTGACCAAGCTGGAGTCTCACGGTGTGGGCAATTAAAACCCTCACAGGGTCCTTGGCAGAGCAAGACAAGAGAATGGTCTCTACTCAGGTTGCAGTATCCACTCTGAGTAAAGAAAATAATCAGCTCTGTAACAGACTAGAATCAATTGAAAATGAGGTATGGACTGGAAACGTATGTCTAGTCGTAGTCCCGGAAGGTGGTGAGGGCTCTGATCTCTTCACATATATAAAAGACTGGCTCCAAATATCCATCTCTGTTCCAGAGGACTTCCAATGGTCTGCCTTAAGCTATGCATATCGAGTCAACCCCAGGGTAAGGCCGCAACATACCACCCAACCACATACTGTCCTGATGAGAACCTCGGGGGTGGAGATTTGTGATCTGGTCCTTAGGGCTGCAAGAGTGGCATACCCGCTCACCTTAAATGGCTCAGATGTTAAAATCTTTCTAAATTTATCTTTTCAAACACGGGCTCACCGCAAGCAATTCAATGCAGTCTGGCAGTGCCTCTGATCACTTGGTATAAATCATTCATTTTTGCTCCCATCCAGACTCAGAATTATGTATGGAGGGAAAAGCTGGCAGTTCATAGACCCGGGGAGATGCAGGCTGCTGATTGGAAAAGACGGGGTGAATCTGTGACTGCAGCTCAAGCGAGGGAAAGAGAAAAGAATTCCAAAGAGGAGGGCTGAATCTGAGGTCTGGAGCAGTTTCCTAGTAACTCTGTTCATTGCAATGTTTATGTATTTTGCTTAAGTTTGTGGGCATTTGCTGAGTTTTTTTAGCCGGTTACGTTGAACTCTAATTACCAGACTTTTGGGTGGGTAGAGGGACTGGTGTTTAGGCCATCCATCTCCACATAACAAGCGCCACACTGCAACTGATAAAAGTGACATGCCAGGTTCATAGTGAGAAGCTACAGTTTATTTAGTTAGCTAAGTATTCAATGCCTGAATGACACATGTTTTAAAAGTAAAACAGTTTAAATTTTTTTTTTTTAAATCACTTAGTTACTGGAGTTCTGCTCATGTTATTATCATAACTCAAAATTAATTGTGATTTTTGGCCTGGGGGGAGGGAGGTAAACAGATTTAATCGACCTAGTTATATGCTTTTGAACAGGTTAATAGCAATGCTTAGGCTTGCATTTTATTTCTCCTGGATATTTTCCCTTAATTGAAGTGGCTAGTATCTCTTTGATATGTAATTTGATGGTCTTTTATTTCTGGATTCCCCCAGGATCCTACTGCACAAGAATATAAAGTCATGAAGTGATATTAGGTATTGCCATTCTCGATTAGATAGATTATAAGTGTATTACCTATCGATGTTTACCCTGGTACTTTATATGAGCAACTGTCTTTTGTCATTGATGTCAAAATTATACATAAAAAGTAAAAAAAAAAAAAAGGTCGAAGAAAGCAAAGCCCATTGAGACCATCTTCCTTGCACCTGCTGGGTGTATGCTACAATCCACAGTCTAGTAGGCACTTATCTAGAGTATTTTTAAACATTTCAAAAGAGCCGATATCAAAAAAAAAATGGGTAAGGAATTCCATAATTTACACACCCAAATAGTAAAGAAATTACTTCTCTTATTGGTATTGACCATAGGAATCTGTAGTTACCTGTTAAGGCATCTGAATTCATCTGGTTTTAAAGCCCAAGAGAGATTACATTCCTTCATAAGATATGGGTCCCTTAAAATGATAAAGAGCATAAGCATGTCACCCCTATTTCTGCATGAATTTAAATCATACAGGGCTTTTAACCTATCACAAGATAAAGTGCTAATGGGACTAATGAGTTTAGAGGCCCTTGTTTGGACTGACTCAATTAGCGGTGAATCTTTAAATATAGTGCCTAGAATGAAGCTGCATAATCCACATGTGGTCTTACATAGGTTATATAGAGTGTTAGAATACAGTCCTTGCTCTTATTAACAAATGATTTCTTAATCGATGTTAAAATTCTATTGGCTCCAAGAGCCACTTGTCTACACTGGTCGGTGGATAACAGTTCTTTGTTGACAATGATACTTAGATCAACTTCTGAGTCTACTGCCTTGATTGGACATCCATTTAGATAATAAATAGGTACCAAAGTGAATCACTGAACATTTCTCAACATTAAATTCCATTTTATTTTGCTCCGCCCATCTACAGTTACATTACACTTTCTCAAAAAGAAGGGAACTTCATTGCAAAAAACTTCGTTAATGCATCAGTTAGGGTTGATAGCAGAGCGACAAAAGGTTGGAAATTCGATGTTAGTTTTCCCACCCCTACAACCCCATATTCTTACCCTCCATACAATTGCAGATGTTGAGTGTGCAAGGCGGGGTCATCAGGCCTCTACCCATTCTCCTATACTGTAGCATGTCAGCTTGTTTACATGCAGTGGGGTAGATAGGCCTGATGACCCCATAACACACCCCGTCGTCTGTTGGTGTGTAAGAGAAATGAGAGTGGGAACCTAACTTCGAATATATATATATATATATATATAGATGATATGAAATGATATATTAGTCATACGACCACGAGGCCAGGTGATATCATGATATCTCACGAGTGGCAAAGCCACGAGTGAGATATCTTGATGTCACTGGCCTCGAGTGAAGATAAGTATGATATCTTCTGTCAGGCCATGTCATATTCTGTTTATACAATGTATGTTTTGCCCCTAAATGCAACCTCACTGTATATCTTCTCAATGCAATGGCCACATAAAGGTGATGGTTCTAGCAATACAACTCTTACAGGAATGCTGGCAAAACAACAGATGTCATTTGTTGTTTAAAACATTTCTGATGGAGCTTGCTATTTATAGTTATTTCATCTGGTTTATCTGCCATGCCCCTCCAACAAAGCCCCCCAAGACAACAAATGAGATAGGATCAACCAGATATTTCAATACCTTGTCGGTTTAAAGTTATTTAAAAAATATCTTGTTGATTCTGCTTTATGTCGATGAAATTAATATTTTAAATGCTTATCTGGTTGATCCTGCCATATTTTTGAACTTCATAATTAAGTACTTATTTTGATTCTGCTGAGCATTTTCACTGCTTGTAATGTATTGAGTTTGAGCTTTCATTGTGCTGCCAGATTTTCTGAGATAAACAGAACGGCTAGCTTTATGCAGCTTAGTATTCTTTCTTCAGTGAGTAAAAGCTGTTGACTGCACACAGGCTAAAGTTTGTGAATTTGCAGCTTGGAACAGTAGAGGGAAGCGCGGAGTGTCTGTTGCAGACACTCGCGCTAATTCACTCGCTTTAGCCTGTGTGCAGTCAACAGCTTTTACTCACTGAAGAAAGAATACTAAGCTGTGCATAAAGCACAGCGTTTTCTGACATTTCCAACTACTAGAACACCTCAGAGAATACAGCGCTCAACAGTGAGAATAGCGCTCAACCTCAGTACATTACACAGAAAGTGAAAGTGCTCAGAGTGGCAGGATCAACCAGATAAGTATTTAAATTATGAATTTTGTGGAAAATAATGGCAGGATCAACCAGATAATTTCACAGAAGATTGACAGCTGCGTGGGGGAGCGCATGGGGGTAACGAGACAGCTGTGGGCAGTAGACAGCAGCAAGAGATCATTTCAGTTTCATTCTGATGACGTATAGGAACGTGGAGATAAATGTATGACGTATAGGAACATGAAGATAACAATGTTATCTTCACTGGCCAGCTCAGATATCATTTTTTACACTGTGATTTATCCCTAAACATACATTGTATAAATATATATATATTACACAAGCATGGTAGTGCCTATATATTAGGGTTGATGAAACTGTTTAATGTTAAAGGGCAATTTTTGGACCTTAATAACTTTGTAATGGTTGAAGTGATGTCTATGAAATTTGGCATGTGTAATTACCCGGGGAAGGTGTGCGTATGTTGGAAAGTTTGTCTCAATAGCTTTAGCCATTTCTGAGATATAGAGTGCTAAAAATAAAGACGGTTTTGGTTTTTTGGCACTTTTTTGGTCCACCTGTATCTCGGAAACAACTTTAGCTTCTGGGCTGAAATTTTCAGAGTAGAAAGCCTTGGCCTCAGAGATGTGCATTTTTAAAGTTTAATGAAAAAAAATAATCCATTCCAAAGTTATTAAATCTTGAATTTCCTATTATTTCCTACGGAAAAAATAGATGTATAACATGAAACAGGATTCTGTGTCGCATTTCTGCGTTGAACAAGGATTCTGTGTTGCAGTTTTTGCAGGTTAATAACTTTGGAATGGTTTAATGGATTTGCATGCAATTTAACATGCATCAACCTAATGCACAGGTCTCTTGATTTAACAAATTTGGTTTGAATCTCTTGTGTAGTTTCCGAGATAAAGGGTGTTAAAAAAAAACAGGTTTTTGAGGTTGTTGCTGTTTTTTTTTTGTCAACCTATATCTCCGAAATGGCTTCAGCTTCTCAGCTGAAATTTTCAGGGTAGAAAGCCTTGGCCTCACAGATGTTCCCTTTGAAGGTTTGTTGAAAAATATTAATCTGATCCAAAGTTATCCAAGTTTGGATTTCCCATTATTTCCTATGGGAAAAAAATAGATGTTTAGCACGACGAAGGATCTTATGTTGCAGGAGCAGCTGCAATGTGGGATTCTAGATCAAACATAATATGCTGCCAGCCATATTGTTTCTCTGCTTAGCAAGAGAAATGAATGAAGTATACTTTTTACAAGGGGTATAATTATTGACCCTTCACTACTGTTGTACACTGGGGAGCCCACCCCCAGTGCACAGAAAGCATTAATTTTTTTAAATGTTGTTTCCAACACCAGGACTCCCACCCCTCAGTGTTGGATGCCACCCCAGCCTGTTCTAATATTAATTGTGTTTGCCGACATTGGGGTGCCCAGTCCTTGTGTCAGCATTTCAAGCCCCCCCAAGCACTGTGGGACACTGTGTAGCCCACTTTCAGTGTCCCCAAACATATGTTTTATATATTTTCTGACAGGGGAGTGCTCTATCCACCTGTTGGCACTAGAAACCCAAGCACCCCACCCCCAGCCAGTGTAGGGACACTGGGGAGGACACTTGTAGGGACACTGGAGAGCCCACTCCCAGTGTCCCAATATGTCTCCCCCCTGAAAGTCATGCCCCCACCAGTGCCAGTGCCAGTGTAGGGACACTGGGTAGCCCACCCCCAGTGTCCCGATATGTCACCCCCTGAAAGCTGCCCCCCACCAGTGCCAGTGTAGAACACTGGGGAGCCCACTTCCAGTGTCCCCCAAACTCATTTAATAATGTTCTGTAAAGAAGAAAACCATTCCTCTATTTTTATTTTTTTTATACCTGGTGAAAAGAAAATGGTTCACCGTCATCCCTGTAATCTCCCTCCCCATTCCCACCTTCCCACTGAGCACCCACCTCCCTACACCCCCCTCATCCTATACTTACCCCCAGAGGTTGGCGCTATCATCTTCTGTGAACTGGGACATGTCTGCTGTCTTCAAAGATCCCTTAACGTGAACTGAAGACTCAAGGTAAGCTCCGTATAATGACAGTCAAAGGTGCTTTGAACTTATGTTGCTATCTAGGCCATTGTTTAAGCATTTTTGCACCAAATTTTCAACGTGAGCTTTTTGGGACCCCACCTCATGAACACTGGCACTGTCATTTTGTTACTCGGCCTGACTGATTGACAAAATGACAGTGCCAGTGTTCATGAGGTGAGGTCCCAAAAAACTCATGCTGAAAGTTTGGTGAAAAAATTTCTAAAAATGGCTGTGTTATGAGCATGCATTACGTAGTTTCTACGCAGGCACATAACTTTGGTAATTTACAATATTTTGACTCCACATTTTCAACATTGTCATTTTTTCACACCGCCTCTGGAACAGTACAACTGTCATTCTTCTCGTCCTTCCCAAAACATGATTTTGCACCTGTAGCACACAATGGTGTGGTCACTGTGTGAAATCACCTTTAGGGACCAATGTACAAAAATGACAGTGGCAGTGGCAGTGTTCATGAGGTAGGATCCCAAAAAGGCCATGTTGAAAGTTTGGTGAAAAAATTCCTAACAAAGGCCAAGTTATGAGAGATCATTTAACATTTTGTACATGTGTGCATAACTTTGGCTATTTTCCATATTTTCACTCCAAATCTTCAATATAGCCATTTTATCTCACCACCTCATGAACAGTACAGCTGTCATTTTTCATATCTTGCCCAAAACATGTTTTTGCACCTGTAGTGCATAATGGCATTTTCCCACGGATTTCAAAAGTTTCACCTATGGGGTTCATGAGGTGGGGTGATAAGAAGACTATGCTCAAACTTTGGGGTCAAAATATGAAAAAAATGACAAGTTATTCCCATTCATTGCAATTTGGGTATGCATGCTTGTAACTACGGTTCTAATTTAATAAGGGTCACAACTTCACTGAGTTTTCTGGGTCCAGGATACAAAAAAAAATCTGAAAACATAAGGAAATTCATGGCAAAAATTGTGCTTAATGCACCATTAGGGCTGAATGGTTAAAAGTAGGGAAAAGCAAACTTAGGATTCCCAAGCATAAGGTCCCATTCCCACTGTGCATGCAGGAACAGGCATGAAGGGAACTTAGACTTCCCAACACCAGCCCCAACCCCAACACCCCACCCACACCCTCGGCTTCCTATCGTAAGACGCCGCCCCCACCTTGCATGCAAGAACAGGTGTGACCATAATGCTCACCACATTCCAAGACTAAGTAAGGTAACATGGGTGCAGAATAAGAGAATGGGGTTCACATTAGGGTTCAAAATGCCAAGGTACACCCGTCAGACCTGTTCCTGCATGCAGGGTGGGGGTTGGGTCTCAAAAAAAAGGGAAATTCATTGCAAAAAACTCCATTAATGCATCAGTTAGGGTTGATTCCACACCAACAAAAGTGTGGAAATTCAACGTTAAAGGTTACCAACCCTACAGTACAACACCATGCCCCACTCCCCCACCCTCCACACACCAACAGGCATCAGGGTTGTGCGTTGGGGTCATCGAGCCTAACTCTCACCCCATTCTCCTATTCTGTGCCACTTCAGCTAGTTCATACATGGAATGGGGTGAAAGTTAGGCCAGATAACCCCAATGCACACCCCGACGCCTATTGGTGTGTGGGAGGTGGGCATGAGGTGGTAGGGTTGGTAATCATAATGTCCAATTTCCACACTTTTATTGGTGTGGAATCAACCCTAACTGATGCATTAATGGAGTTATTTATGATGATTTTATATATATATATATATATATATATATATATACATACACATATACACACACATATATTATAGAGGGGCATGGTTGTGCCCATGCTCCTATAGTTAGGGTTGAGTAGGCACTTCAATGTTAAAGTGAAAATTTTGCACTTCAATAATTTTGCAACTGTTGAACAGATTTACATGAAATTTGGTACGCACCTTCCTGTGTGATAGCTCTCTCCCTCTGGCAAGTTTCGTTCTGGTCAGATGTGCAGTCTTCAAGTTATGGAGAGGTAAAAAAACATGTTTTTAACCTTTGACTTTGCTAAGATTTTTCTTTGAACTTGCCTACAGCCCAGAGGGTTTGGTTGTTTGGCATGAAATGTGCAGGGTAGAAAGGGACTAACCCACATATTTGCCTTTTGCTAATCTGGTGTAAAAGGAATAAGTAGGTTTTAAGTTATTGCAATTTAAAAAGTTGAAAAAATAATTTCTGAGCATGCTCAGTAGGCACTTAAAGACAGCTGGTTGATATGAAAGAGGAATCCTGCATTGTATGAAAAAATTCCTCTTTTGTATGGCCGCCATCTTGTTTTCAGTTTTGCCCAAGCAACTGTTTTTGAAACCTCCCAAAATGATATTATTGGGAGGAACCAACACATATAGCTTGCTTATTGGGACCCCCTTTGGTGCATTCTGCACTTTATGGGACAAAATATGCCTGTAAAATGTGTTTATTTAGTCATTTAAATCCTTCGTATCAGCATAATATGACCTAGAATCCTAGTTCATATGCATGAGATACGACCTAGGATCCTAGGTCGTGAGCCGAAAATAGGATAAATGATTAAAAATAACACTTTTGCCAACATGGGGTGTCCAATCCCCATGTCAGCACTAGAGGCCCCTTCAACAGTATGTTAGCCTGGGGAGTAATTCTCCAACATCAGGATGCCCACTCCAGGTGTCAGATGCTGCCTCTCTCCCCCCGCCAAAACCTTAGTTTACAATTGCCGACATGGGGTGCCCAATCCCTGTGTTGGCATGTATGCACCCCCCACACTACTATGGCACACTGGGAGCCCACCCCAGTGTGCCCAAATACCTATTATACATAAAAATACCTGTAAATAAAGAAAACCATCCCCCGATGTCCTTAATTTTTTTAAACCTGCAAAAAAGAAAACAGTCCCTTGTCATCTCATGAGTCCCCCTCCCCATCCCCACACTTCCACTGAGCACCCACCTCCCCTCACCCCCCTTTACCCAAACTTACCTCTAGAGGTCAGGAGCAGCGATCTTCTTGGGACAGCGACACGTCTGCACTCTTCAAAGCCAAACCGCAGACTGAAAAATCAAAGGTAAGCAGTATAATGACACTCAGTGTGGGGGGCTTCAACTTATGTTGATATCTCTGCCATTTTGGGAGATTTTTGCACCAGATTTTCAATGTGGGGTTTTTGGGACCCCATCTCATGAACAATGTCACTGTCATCTCATTACTTCTTCCCTAAAGGTGATTTCATGGCCACTGCACAGAATCACCTTTCAGGGCCAGTTAATGAAATTACAGTACCAGTGTTCATGAGGGAGAATCCTAAAGAAACCATGTTGAAAATTTAGTGCAAAAATCAAAAACATCTACGCTATAAGCATGCAAAGCAGTTTCTACGCATTACTCGTAACTTTGCTAATATTTGATATTTTTCCAAATTTTCAACATTGCCATTTTGTCACACCTCTTCATGAACAGTATAGCTGTCATTTCTCACATCCTTCCTGAAATGTGTTTTCGCACCCATGGTGCAGAATGGCACGGTTGCTGTGTGAAATCAACTTTCAGGGTGGATTAACAAAATCACAGTGCCAGTGTTCATAAGGGGATTTCCAAAAAGCCCATGTTGAAAATTTGATTAAAAAATTCCCATAAATGACCACGTTACAAGTGTGAGTTGTGCAGTTTCTACGCGCGCTCGTAACTTCATCAGTTTTTCATATTTTCACTCATGATTTTCAACATTACCCTTTTCCACACCTCCTCATGAAGAGTATACAGTTATCATTTGTCACATCCTGCCAAAACATGATATCACACCTGTAGTGCAGAATGGTGCACTTGCTGTGCGAACTCAACTTTTGGGACAGATTAACAAAATGACAGTGACATTGTTCATGAGGTGGGGTCCCCAAAATGCCATGTTGAAAACGGGGTCAGAAAAATCCTGAAAATGCCCGAGTTAAATGCGTTCATTGAATTGTGACACCCGTGCTGCCTTTCAGCGCCCGTATCTTGAAAATGATTAGAGATACAGATTTTTCGCTCTCTGTAGCTTAGCCCACTTGTATCACCCGTGACGGTTTTGAAATCATGATTGCAACTGCATGGAATTTTTCCCATAGTTGCTATGGTTACTGAGATATTGCCAAAATAGTGTTACAAAGGTTACTTTTCATGAATATAGGGCTACTGTATGTCTGTACTTATGTGTAAGTGGGAGCGCAGGGCCCAGAAGGCACATGCTCCCACTTATGCATATCATTACGCAACAATGGGTAGCATGAGGGGAGCGCAGGGGCCCAGAGCATTGACACTCCCACAACCACATACCAGTTACATTACACTTTCTCAAAAAGAAGGGAAATTCATTGCAAAAAACTACATTAATGCATCAGGGTTTTTGTTAAACCATAAAAAGCTGAGAAATTCAATGTTAGGGTTACCAGCTCCACCCCTCCACTCCCACCCCCCCACTCTCCACACACCAACAGGCGTTGGGGTGTGCCTTGGAGTCATTCACCTAACTCTCACCCCATTTGGGCCTTTGCCATTCTGATTTCCCTTCCACTTCCTTCTGCCTTAACTGGTACAGTTCTCTGTCCTGCTCCTTCTGTGTTTCCTTATACTTCCTAAATGCTATCTTTTTCTCCGTAACCTTCCCCACCACCTCTTTGGAGAACCATAGTGGCTTTTTCATTCATTTTGATTTATTTGCTTCACACAAAGGCTTGTTGCCTCTGTGATGGCAGTTTTGATGTTTCCCCATTGTTGCTCCACCCCTTCTTCTAGCCTGTTTGCTAGTGCTTTTCTAAGGCACCCTCCTATCTTGCCAAAGTCAGCCCTCCTGAAGTCCAGTACCCTCACTTTTGTATGGCTTGACTCTGTAGCTGAGTTTATCGTGAACCACACTGTTTGGTGGTCACTTGTTCCCAGATGGCTACCCACTTCTAGATCTGAGATCCTCTCACTGTCCCCATTTGAAAGTATGAGGTCTAAGATTGCTCCCTCACGAGTGGGTTCCAAAACTAGCTGTCTAAGGCATTCCCCCTGTAGGGCATCAAGAATGGCCCTGCTCTTGGATGTGGCTGCAGCAAAGTGCTACAGTTAACATCTGGCATATTCAGGTCTCCATCAATAGTATCTCCCCTTTCTCTGCCATCCTAAAGATGCCTTCTATCATATCCTTGTCCATTCCCTCCCCCTGAGATGGGGGTCTGTATACAACCCCTGTGTGGATTGTGATGTAATTTCCAGTCTCTAAGGTGACCCACAGTGTCTCCTCTCCTCCCTGTTTACTCTTTTGTTCTGTTGCTTTTATCCCTTCCCTTACATAGAGAGCTACTCCTCCCCCTCTTCTCCTCTCCATGTCTCTCCTGTAGGTTGTGTACCCTGGTATGTTAACATCCCAGTCATGGTTCTCTGTGTACCATGTTTCTGTGACTGCTACAATATCCAGGCATCCCTCTTCCATCAAGGCCACTAGTTCAGGGAGCTTGTTGTCCAGACTATGGGTACCGGTACTCATTACCCTCTATTTCTTGATGGCCTTACCTCTTTTTGCCCCATCCCTGTCCTTACTGCCTTTGTCATTTTCTGGAGTTCTGTGTCCAGTTCTGGAGAACCCATCTCCGCAAGGACATAGACAGGATGGAGGCAGTCCAGAGCAGGGCAACTAAAATGGTGCAGGGTCTGCAAGAGAAGCCATAAGAGGAGAGACTAAAGGAGTTTAATATGTATACCCAGAGGAAAGGAGGGAGAGGCGGGACATAATATAAACTTTTAAGTACCTCAGTGGAATCAACAAAGTCCAAGAGGGTAGCATCTTTCAGAAAAAGAGATGTGCATGGACAAGGAGACACAATTTGAAGATAGAGGGCGGAACGGCTCTGGGGCAGTGTGAGGTAATATTATTTCACAGAGAGGGTGGTGGACACATGGAACAGCCTTGCTGAGGAGGTTGTGGGGTCTAAAACTGTGGAAGAATTCAAGGATGCATGGGACAGATGTAAGGCAATTCTTGAGGAGGGTAGGAAGAAATAGGCTGTTGGTTAACTAGGATCTGCAGCTTATCCTGTAGATAGGGAAATGGGAAGACTAGGTGGGCCAAGTGGTCCTTATCTGCCATCAAAGTCTATGTTTCTTTGTTTCTACTGCACCATCTCATCTTGTTCACACATGGAATGGGGTGAGAGTTAGGCTGATGATTCCCAAGGCACACCACAATGCCTGTTGGTGTGTGGAGGGTGGGAGGGTGGGGGTGGTAGGTTGGTAATCCTAACATTGAATTTCCCAGCTTTTACAGTTTAATAAAACCTAACTGATGCATTAACGTAGTTTTGCAAAATATATATATATATATATATATATATATATATATATATATAGTCATCTTTTTCAACAAACAAGGCAATGCAAAGGAAAAGCAGGAATACATTATGTTGGCCTTTATTTCTATTTATAATCCTCATCTTTTTTTTAGTTGAAGTAATTAAAATAACAGCAAAATGAGTATTAATGGAAAAATCAGAGAGGCACATGCAGATATTATGCTTGCGCTAGTAGTCATTATCTGTGAGATCAGGACTGCTGGTTAGTTAATCAGATCAGATTATTTCATATATTTGTTAGTTTTCAAAAATAATGCTTTGTAAATCTAATGTAATCCTCTTCCAAAAAGGGGCAATTACTATAGCGGGCTACTTACTTGGGAAAATCAAGCACATTCCCTCTGCCCTGCAGCTCTCTGTAGACTTTCTCTGTGACTTGAGCTGCCAGCACTTTCCTGCTTACAACAGTTGCCACTCAGGAATTACTACTTCCAGTCCCTGATGACTGTAGCAGAAGACTGGGTAGCACACAAGAGGACCCCATTTGTTTCTTCACACTGTGAAGTTGCCTATACCAGCAGTGAGGCAATGGAAGTTAAAATGAACAAAAAAAAAAGACATTGGTTCCCTGCCATGGAGATGTCAGAGGGCATTGAGATGCCACACACACGGAGTGGAGCACCACTCCCAATCTGTGACCACCCCAATGACTTGTAAAAGGAGTCATGTGCAATGTGCACTGGCCAGAGTGTTTCAATATAGTGTTCAGTGGAACCAAAGATGGTAGGATGCCACTTCCAGGGATGGAAGAGTTTCAGAAATAACAAAAATGCTCAGGAGAACTTGGAGTCCACCATCCTGGATGAATCTTTGGCCCTACAGGACTGTGGAAAGGGCCAGAGGGCAGCACTTTACATGTGTTATGGCAAGTCTGTCAATAGGTTCTCTGTCCTACAGGATACTTCTTTGCATGGGAACAGCCAATCAGAAAGAAATGCCCTGCAACAGAGGGGCTGTTTGACAATGAAATGCGATACAAAAAAGGATTGAAAATTGGACCAATGAGAGAGTTCCTTTTCCTCTTTGTGACCACTTTAACCAACAGACACAAGTGCTTGAGAAGTGGGACCTTTGCAGTGTGCCCAGCAGTTCAGCCTGCCATTTCAGATTTGCCTGATCCAGAGGAGAGTGCAGACATGCTTTCAGCAGCTCAGTTATGAGGGTGATCACCAGTCAGAAATCTTTGCCTAAGACTGTCAGAAAATAAAAAATTCAGAGCTTGAAACTGAAATGCCAGCACAGAACCTCTATACGTGGAGCAGGAGTTTCCTTGTTTCATGTGATTTTCTAGGTTTCTGCAAAACACTGACAGTTGGCATCAGCAGGACTCAAACCTCTTGCCATAAAAAAAATAATTTCAGAACATTCTGTTCTTTATTACTAAAGGCATTTGCATGAACCATCTCTTTGTCACTAAGGCTACATCTGTCCCACTACTTTTCCTGCCTTGAAGTCATAATCGTCTGCTGTGACATCACAAACTGTTGCCATGGAAACAACATACTAATGTCAACAGTACAGCACTGTGACATCTGGCCAGGTGAAGCAGCAGGAACAGCTATGGTCCAAAGAGAAAATACCTGTTTTTTTAATGGAAAAGTCTTTAGCAATAAAAAAATGGAATGTGCAATAATTCAAATTTTGGGGTGAGGTTTGTGTAACTGAGTTCTACTGATGCCAGTTACGAATTCTTTGCTGAAAATCACAAGAAACTCTTTAAGCTTCACCGCTGTGAGGCAGGTCAGCCACCTCTCTCAACAAATCCTACAGTTGTGATTCATCCTGGTAGGAGTCCCTGTTATCAAGACCCTGTGTGATTGCCTACCCTCAGGAAGGTGAAGAAAAAGCTCCCCCCATGAGGTGAAGAGGAAAATTAGGGATTTGTCCACTGGAAGTCCTCCTGTAAGGTTCCCACCATTTGCCGCTGGTGGCATGTTGGGTCTGCCAGTCTAGTTAAAACTGCACAGCCAAGATTATCAAGGGAGGTACTCTGAAATGAAAGCAACTGCTACCAGAGGCCAGTTGTGAGTAAAGGCTCTGGGAGTTCTCTTTAGGATTAACAAGATCGGGAATGCCTGGTGCACAAGGGGAAGGGAGTATGGGATATTGATTGCTGGAGGGTGGTAGGAATCTGTGTTGGGGATTGTTTCATTGTTGTCTTGTTTCACTGTACACTTTTATTTCTATGTCTAGTTCCTGCTTTATTGTTTGTAATATATTTACTGCTTCAGTTACCAATAATACTATAAAGTTACTCAGATCCCCTACTGCAAGCATCATGGGTAACATACGTAAATCATCATGAATGATATTTGTCTGGCTGGGTTTTAAACAGGAGAGTATAATGCCTAAAGATCTCACAAACAATCCTAAGAAAGTAACAACATGTTGTAAGATTATGACTTATTTGTTTATGCTGAATGTGAAAAAAAATCAGACCATTTTATAAAATGTTTTTAAAAATTTAAAGAAAGGTCATGCTTAAAACACACATTGAAACATTTCAATGTATATCAATACATATTGTTTGTTTGTTTTGTTTATTTAAACTGGTAAGATCATGGGCCAAAGACACATTTATATGGGAGACCAGTATACAGTGCATAGAAAATACACATCCGTTAAGATACAATACATCAAAATACACAATACAATCATATATTAACATACATCCAGAAAAGGTCTAAAGAAAACATTTACACCGACTCTCATCTGTTAAATACTCACTCGACTTTAATCTAAATGTATAAAGAGATACTTCTATATAGTCAAATATAGACTTCAGAGAGTTAAAGAAGAATGGGAGAATGTAAGGCAGGGTTTTGTGACCCAAGGATGTTCTCATTCTTGGTATGGTAAAAAATGTCCAACAGTTAATTGAGTAGTCACAGAGCTAATGTGTTTCTTTAAAATTGAAGTTAATGAAAAAGTTACCTTGTTTAGCATTACTTTTTTGCCAAAAGTCCTAACTGAAGTTTATAACGATGTTCAAGACAAAGCCAACCTGCTTGCTCAAGTAGGCTACAGTGATGAGTCCTGGATGGCAGCTGAGTGGAAAACCTAGCTATCTGGTTTAAGAGTACTCTGATCCTAGCCAATAACCCCTCCTCAGTGGAATAATAAAAATGCAGGCCATAATCTATAACAGGTAAAAGAAAACTTTGGGCCAGTAACTTCCTAGTTAATAAAGGGTTCAGTCTATAAAGTGCCTCCAATCTTTGGTGAACTACCATGGTGATGTTAATAATCTGGGGTTCATATGTCATGCCCTCATCTATTATAAGGCCAATGTATTTAAAGAGCTTGACCCATTCTGATTCTGCTCAGTAGTTGTGTACAATGAAAGAGTAATATCCTTATTGGATCTTTTTCTAGGGTTAAAGAAAACCATTGATTTAGTTTTTTTTTTTTTATTTAGCACTAAGCTATTTTTAATAAACCAATTCTGAACCTTTAAAAAATCACATGTCAAATTACTCTTTACAGTATTGAGATCAGGTCCACTTGTGAGGACCACTGCATCACCAGTATAAAGTATTATTTGTGATTTAGTGCAAACGGAAGGAAGAGTATTAAGAAAAAGGCTAAACAAAAGAGGACCCAGTATAAAACTCTGAAGGACACCCAGTGAGACAGAAACAGGGGATGAACAGTGACCATTGATTTTAGTAACCCATTTGTGATTACTCAGACAACTTCTGAACCACCCAACAACATTGCCAGATATTCCAAGCTTTGCCAGGGATGATAACGGTAAGCCATGATTAACCAAATCAAAGGCCTTAGTGAGGTCCACGAACACAGCCCCAGAAAAAAGCCCATTATCTAGGGCCATATAGACTGCATTCATGAACCCCATCAAGGCCATTGAGGTACTGTGTCCTGGCCTAAATCCATGTTGGGCAGGCATAAGTATGTTATAATTGGACAGATGTATTGATAGGCTGGAACATTTTGTCTTGACTCCAGGGTTTTGTTAAACCACAAATAACTTTCTAGCCCTAATGGTTCCAAAGCTATCCCTTGTGGAAGTAATTATCTTTAGAAAGGTATAACATTGGAACTGTTAGTGCTGGCAACTTAATTTTCTTTAAATGAAAACTTACAGTGAGTGCTACAGTACTAGATGGAATCATACTGATACACCCACATTTTGAATAACAATAAAGGTCTAGCCCCAATGGTTGCAAAGTTATCACCACTTGAAGTAATTTCCTTCAGAAAGGTACTGTATAACGTTTGAAGCATTAAGTCTAGGAACAACATTTTTTTATGAAAGCTTGCAGTGAACACTACACCATGATTCACTTACCATGTTTCAATCTGCATTAAAGTTGTCAATATATTTACTGATATGTATTACAGTATTCACATGGTGCAATGTACATCACCACGTGGCAAGTGTATCAGGTTCAACATGACTGCATTATGGTACTCTGACTCCAAGCTTTCATTAAAAAATTAAGGTTGTAGCTCCAAATGTTACAAAATTATCCCTTGTAGAAGTAATTGCTGTACCTTTAGAGAGGTATAACATTGGAACCATTAGGGCTACCAACTTAACTTGTTAAAATGAAAAGCTTGCAATGAGCAATACATAATGGTGCCACGTCGATACACTTACACTGTATCAACATGCACAAACACATTTTGATGTACCAGCATGTATCAATGCATGTATTAATACTTTTTTAATGCATACTAATACAATGTAATAGAACATATGGTAAAGCCAGCATGGCACTGCGTTGCAGAAGCAGAGCCTTCTCTAACCAAAGAAAGGAAGTGATTCTGCCCCTCAATGTCATTTATGTTTGTGGAGGGGTTGTGGAATAACAGATGGACCAGACACCGAACTTCAGGTTCAACACACAATCTCTGTGTGATGTTTATTCTAAATATAGGAAATAAGCTTCAGCAATAGCATATTCCTTCTTCAGTACATCAGTTTGCAGCAACAGACTATGAATGTCCTTTCTTTGCACTTAGCCATCACATACTGACACTGATTTCTGCTCTAACCACTTTTCAGTGAAAACCCTTCATCCCTATGTGGGCCCCATTTGCTTGGGTAGTGGGGGCTCAAATAGAAAAAAAAAACAAACAAGCTATAGACAAAGAACCTCAATGCAGAATCACTGAAAAAAGGGGTCACCCCAAAGGATATTGGCAACAAATGAAGTTTCAAAGAAAAACAACATCATACATACTTCCATAATGCAAAGTATCATGGGATAAATGCAAATCACCATGACATTTCAGACTTGTTCAGTTTATAGCAATTTACATGCATTTTAAATAGCACAACTAACTTAATTTCTATAATAGTCACCTAGTACTTTTTACCATTATCAAAAACACCACGGTATTTTCAACATATACATGTTTCATAAACATAAGGTATATACATCAAGATATTTTATGACATAGTGCTATTACATACTAAATCCAACAACGATAAACGCAACCTGTTTTACATATGTTTGGAGGTCACCACAATAATCTCCCTGTATGAGGATCTGAGCAGGGAAAAGGAACAATAAAGAGCACACTATAGCATCATCAGGGAAGGGGGTGCCCATAGGTGGCCATCCTCATGGACTAGAAATTGTAAAGAACAGATTATGCTAAGAAATAGAAGAACTGTTGCAACAGATTTAAGAAGACGTCATTCCTCAAGAGTGGCAGGAGCTCCCTGTCACAGAGGTTTCTGTGCAGTTCTGAAATTCTTACCTTACAAAAGGCAAGGATCCTTTAGAATCAGTGCAGAGGGGGACAAACCAAGATGATACATGGAAAGCAGAGAAAGACCTATGAAGAGAAATGCGCGGATCTGAACTTTCACTTTCTTGAGGTCAGAAGGGAAAGGATGGATATGACAGAGATATTCAAATATCCAGTGGGCTCAACTTTAAATTAGTGTGTGTGGGGAAATTCAGGAGGGACATGAGGCAGTACTTCTTCACTCAGAGGGCAGTGGATAGTTAAAACCATCTACCAGAAGATGTGGTTAACCTGGAAACAATTACAGGCTTTAAGAGATGGTGGGATAGGCACATGGCAATGGTGGGGAGAATCTGATGGGATTCAGACATGGTGTAGGACAGCTCTACCAGCAAAGAACAATGCCAAGGCCCTACTAGTACTACACAGGGGGGACTATGGTACCAGTCAGACTTGATAGACTGCAAACATTTTTCTTTCTGAGAAATTCTCTGTTTCTGTGATACACAGAATGTGCATCAATATACCTCTCAACCTTCTACTTCAAAAATCAGGTATGGAATCAGGGGCACATGTGCAAAATCAGAGGCATGTCTTTAAAAAGGGTAATATCAGCTCATGAGGCTGTTGCAGTAAGTGTTTTACTGATAAAAGCATTTTCTAAAAGAGAACTAGACTGTAAAACTATTGCCTGGTATGATTTTATGATTCAGATATCTACTCTTCAGTGGCAAAAATGCCAAATTTAGGAGGGACAGATGAAATTTGCAATGCAAAATTAGGGACAACTGAAAATCAGGGACTATTGAGGTACATGAATCAATATGACTCAGGGATGTAGTGCTCACTGCAATCTTACATTTAAAAAAAAAGTTCCTAGCTTCTCCAAATATTATAATAACAGTAACATTTGGTATAATATTTGTTATCACATTGGAAGATACTGTGCTAGTGGTATTCCATAAAGGAGGATCATACCCTTTTTCTAGTTATACTGTTTACTACAGTATATTGTATATTGTAAGTTATTGGTAAATAGGTGGTATTGTGCTCATATATTATGAGTTCCCTGACCGTGTGGGTGAGAAATCATTTATGTTCCTATGGGCAAGGACCCTGACAGCTTCTTTCAAAAGATTCCATTAGCTAGAAGCACCACACCAGCACTAAATCCCAATAACACCATGAACCTAATCCCCCTCCACCTGAATGCCAAAATAATTTTTTTATTTTATATTTTTCTTATTTCTTTTACAATGTTTGGCCAGGAAAGACACACTAAGCTGAGGCTTGTTGCCAGGTGCATCCTGGGAGCACAGGGAAGTTTAGTGACTTGCTCATGGTCACATAGTATGCAAGTGGTTACTGTGGGATTCAAACCCAGTTCTCCAGGTTTGCAGCTCAGTTTCAGAAACTCCTTCCTGCTAGCAGGCTTTGTCAGTTACTTTATGTGTGAGGGTGGTAACACATATTTTATATGCTGATTTATGAAGACTTACAGCTGCCATCTATTCTGAACACCAGTAGTCTCACTGACCCCTACAGTATTTCTCTCAACTGGCCTAAGAATACGAAAGCTGTGTGCACAAGTGGGGAAGTACAAGATTTTAAGGAAGCAGCAGTTTTCCCAGAAAAATGTCAAGAGATTGTTTTTTTTTTTTTGTAACTATGTTTAGGTGAAAACAGCTGTTGGTGATTCATCAAAGGGGATAGTGGGTAGGTGCTGGTAGACAGTTCTGAGAGCAGCAGTAACTATCACCCCAGGTAAGGACTTTAGATAGCCAAAATGATTTATTACAGTCATTTTAAGTCCTGTTTCTGTGTTTATTTAAGTAGAAACTGTTGACAGAGAAGGCACACTTAGCCAAGACTCATTTCCAGGTGCAACCTGAGAAGGGGAAGGGGGCAAAGGGCAAAAGCAAGGATCCTGGTATTATCTGATTCCGTGGCTGCTGAATTTTCCACAGAACTTGCATTGTGCCATAGAATATGCTGTATTTAGTGCTGCAGAATGTGCTGCTATGGGTAATTTTTTATTCAAATATGCTGTTTTTCCATAGTGCTTGGCTCTTCTCCCCACCCTGTTTATCCTAAAGCCCCTTCCCTCTGCTCTACATGTTATGTAATATATGGCTTCACAACATATTTTAGCCAGTAGAAGTACTGCATTCTTCTACAAAAATGAATCCGAGAGACCCCTGCACAAAGTAAGTTACAATTCAACTGTTATTTCTCACAGAGCAGAGGGCACTAACAAAGCAAGTTATGACTCATATACTATTTCTATGGTACCTGTGCAAAGTGAGCTGTGATTAATTTCCTACTTTGCTTGCACTGGGCCCAAAGGGCTCTGTAAAAAGAAAGCTATGACTCATCTCTTGCTTTGTGCAGGGCCCATAGGGCTCTGTGTAAAGCAAGTTATATTTTTGGTCATCTACTCTCTCAAAAAAGTAAGGATATTGATTATACAAAACTATGTTAATGCATAGGTAAGGATTACAAAGCCACAAAAGAAGGGAAATGTATCATTAGGGTTTTTAACTCTGATGGCTACATCTCACCCATCCCCTACCCTGGTAACCCAAGGCCAAGTTACAGGTCTTGGACCATGCCCAATGCCTCATGCATCTAGAGCGGAGTGCCATGGGTGTAAGCTACAGGTGTGGAGTTGTTCCCTATGGGTCAGCGACGCACCACACATGTAAACTACATGTCTGGGATGTGCTCCATAGAGCTGATATTTACAGGTACAGGTCCTGGGCCATGTCCCATGGGTCTTCTGTTTCACATATTGGCTGTGCAGGGCTCAGTGTTTAGCAAGATATAGGTCTAGAGCTGTGCCCCATGCTTATTCATGTATAACTCACAGGTTTGGGACCATGCACCACAGGCCTCCTTCCTTGATCCTACAACTAATGTACACATCTAGAGCTATACCCCGTGGGTCTGCTGCTTCACTTACAGCACACAAGTCTGGGACCATGTGCCACAGTTCCTCTTCTTTGACTCTACAAGGCTAGTTACAGGTCTGGGGCAATGCCCTATGAGTCAATGTCTTAGCATGTAATCGTAAATCAAATAAAGCACTTACAGGGCATCTGTGTGGCATGGCCCCAGAACTATAGCTTGGAGCAGCAAACTCAAGGGCATGACCCCAGAACAGTAGCTTGGCCTGTGGTCATGACGATAGGGACAGGAAGGGGGTGGGTGAGTGATGAAAATCCTAACATCATATTTCCATCATTTTGTGGCTTTGTATCCCTAACATATGCATTAACATGAATTTTGTTTTTGTTGCAATGAATAATATCGGCAAAAACAAAAGGGTTATTTTCAGTGCATACTAAAGATAACCTCTAACACGCCACATTTTCCTTTACTGATCATTCCTGAAGACTTACATTTTCTCCACTAGGTGTTACAGTAAACCACTGTACTGTATTTGTAGTCCACATACAAATACATCTACTTTCTCTCTTTCTCTTACACTGTCTCCCTCCCTATCTGTCTACAGAGCTGTTACTTACTGTAACAGTAGATCTTTGAGAGAATCACCTTCACTGAGCCACACCAAAGAACCGTAAGCTGTCAGCATCAGAACTGCCCAGAATATTTTCTAGCAAGGACTGTACATGATGATACACATCATCACCATCTATATAATGTGGGTGGCTCCGTCATGCCTCAGTTCCCCATCAGAGACAAGCTCAGAGGTTCATCAGACCAGAAGGGACCAAAGCAACCTGGACCAAACCAGACACAAAGGAGAGGATATGGAAACCTGAGTATTAGGATGCCCTGACTAGGTATAAGAGGAGAATCAGCTTGTGAAAGTTGTCAGTACAACCAAAAACTACCTGATAAAAAAGGGAGGAAGGTGGGAGGGAGAGCTGAGGCTCAGTGGAGATTGTCTTGAAGATCTGCCGTTACAGTAGGTAACTGCTCTATCTTCTTTGACGATATCACTCTCCATTGAGCCACATCATGGAATGATTCGCAAGCAGTGCTAGAGTTTTGTGGCAGGTAGGAAGGATCTAAGGACACCGAATTAGGAGGTGTTGCAGACCAGTAAGGCCAAATCTGGCATGTCTACGAGAGATGATGTTTAGACTATAATGTTTAGTGAATGTGTGAACAGTACTCGAAGTGGAGCAGCACATATGTCAACAGTGGACACATTGTGAGAACAAACCATGGAAGTAGCCACACCATGAATGGAGTGAGCACAGACAGGATTAGGAAGCTGTTTAACATCCTTCTGGTAGCAGAAACTAATGTAGCAGGCCACCCATTTCGAAAGGCCCTGCTTAGAAATAGGGGAGCCCACCATCCTGGGGCAAAAATCACAAACAGCTGAGAAGAGTTCCTATAATCCTTAGTATGACCAAGGTACCGATGTAACATCTAATAGATGTCAAATGTGTACAGATGATGTTCCTCACTCTTTGTGGAGGTTGGGAAGTAAACCAGAAGGCCAATATCTGATTTAATGTACAATACACTCAGAAATGACCTTCGGACAAAAACAAGAATTGGTACAGAGAGATAACCAGTGGGGTTCCACAGGGCTCGGTGCTAGGTCTGGTGTTGTTCAATGTCTTCATCAATGACATTGGAGATGGCATAAAGGGCAAAATGTGCCTATTCATGGATGACACCAAGCTCTGTGGGAGAGTGGACACAGCTAAAGGGATACAGGACCTACAGGAAGATCTGGAAAAGCTGGAGAGGTAGTCCAGGATCTGGCAGCTTTGAGAAATGCAAAGTTATGCATAGAATCCCAGGACAGAGTACTACCTAGGTGGAGTCTAAGTATCTGCATCAGAGAAGGAGAAGGACCTGGAAGTGATGATCATTAGTGACCTAAAGCACTCCACACAGTGCAAGAAAGCAGCAGCAAAGGCAAACAAGATACTGTGATGCATATCTAGGGGGATTAGTAGTAGGAGAGAGGAGGTTATACTGCCCTTGTACAGGTCACTGGTAAGGCCACATCTAAAGTATGTTGTTCAGTACTGGTGGCCACATCTCAAAAAAGACATTAACCTGCTGGAGAAGGTCCAGAGGAAGGCAACAAAGATGATAGCGGGTCAGCAGGGTAAGGCATGGGAGGAGAGGTTGAGGCACTGAACATGTACTCCCTGGAAGATGAGAGAGAGAGAGAGAGAGGGGACATGACTGGGACCTTCAAGTACTTGAAAGTGATAAATAAGGTTGATAAGGAGAGTCTCTTTAAACTGTGTGGCAACCATAACGTGAGGAGGCACAGTCTTAAGCTGGAGGGTGGGAGGTTTAGGAGGGAGGTCAGGAAGCACTTTTTCACAGAGAGGGAGGTGGGCACTTGGAATGCAATACTAGAAGAGGCCATCTCATTGAAGACAGTGAGCAGCTTTAAGAGAGGCTGGGATAGGCATATGGGGAAGGTAAGGATCATGGGTATGGAGAATGGGAGGAATGGGGAGAGAGGGCAGGGACAGTAGCTCAAGCTGTGGACCCTGCAATACAAGCAGACTTGATAGATCAAATGGTCTTCTTCTGCTGGCTTCTTCGTATGTTCATATGATCATATGTAAACAAGGTAACCCTATCCTTGTGGAAAATAAAAGGAGGATTTACAGCCACAGCTTACAATTCAGAAATATGTTTTGCAGGCATCATGGCTGCAAGGAAGAATGTCTTCCAAGAGAGGAAGCATATCTCGTAAGTAGCAGCAGGCTCAAAATGGGGTGCAGTAAGGGTCTCCAGAACCATATTAAGGTCCTACTCAGGAACCAGATCCCAGACTAGGGGGTTGCAGAAGCAAAATCCCCACAAGGAAGCCTCAAGCTAGGCAAACTCTTTACTATCAGGGAGGGCATGAGAAACTGACACTGCTGCCAAATGCACCTTCCCTGAGGAATATCCAAGGCCTGCATCTGCAGGGGACAGGAGGTAATCTACAACATGACTAATTGGACAAGTAAAGGGGTTCAGCTGATGTGCGGTACCCCAAACTGGGAAACCTTTCTATTTTTGGGAGTAGATGTACTTAGTAAATGGCCAGTAGAACAGCTGCAGCTACGGGTGAACCCCCAAAGTGGGAGAGTTCTATGTCCTAAGGAGCTAGTGTGACAATGCAAAGATCAAAGATCTGAAAAAAACAGAGCGTCCTGTTGCTGTATCAGAAGTCCTGTTCATAGAGGGTGTGGGACAGGAGGTTCCCCTGCCAATTGCTGAAGCAGAGGGAACCAAATTTGTCTGGGCCAGAATGTAGCCAACAAAATCAGGGTGGCCGGTTCTGCTCTTAACTTTACCAGAACACTCTGAATCATATGGAATGGAGGAAATGCATACGTAAACTTTACTTTCCAAGACAGGGACCAATATATCTCACTAAAAAAACCTCAAGGCCCTGGAGCTAAGGAGCAGAAATGCCACAATTTTGCATTGTATGGAGACGGAAGGAGGCCTATGTCCATGTCACCCCATTTTCTGAAGAGGTCATCCATGACAGAGTCCAGTAGCTCTGATTCATGGCAGAACACCCGGGACTGGCTGAAGTGATCTGCTAGGAAGTTTAGGGTACCAGGCAGAAACATGTCTGTCAGGAACATCTAGTGTTAAATGGCCCAGTGCCAGACCCTCATTGCCACCCTGCAGAGATCATATGAATGAGCACTGCCAAGGCAGTTGATAGAGTACATCATTGAAATGTTGTCCATATGGATCAACAATTTGTGACCCTGAAGGAGAGTAGTCAAGGCCTGTAGGCCAAGCAGAAGAGCCCTCATTTTCGTAGTGTTGCTGTGAAGAACTATGTCAAAAGAGGACCACTGACTCTGAGTCTGAAAAAGGCCCAGATGGGCACTCCAGCCAGAACCCAATGCAGCCATCATCATTACTAGTAGGGAAGATGGACAAAGAAAAGGAGATCTTGTCTCCAGTTTAGAGTGGTCCAATCACTAAAGTAATGGCGGAGTCACCTGTATGAGACAGTCCAGTTTGTCTCAGTGCTGAGCCCACTGGACACAAAGAAACCATTACAGAATCCTCATATGTAGACATACAAGAGGGACAGTGAGGATTGCTGCAGCCATGAGGCCTATTAGCCATACTAGATAATTGTCTGAGACATAGTTGCTGGAAGGAACCAGCTGAGCCAGGCAACCAATACTGTGACACAGTCAGAAGGAAGAAAAGCCAGGCCCTCCTCATGTCCAGAATTGCTTCTATGTACTGGAAGCACGGCACAGAGTGAGCACTGAGTTCAGCTCATTTACCAGCAGAAGTTCAGTTAATATTAATGGAAGTCTAAAACTGTTATGTGTTGAAATCCAGAAGTCATTCCAATTTTGGGGAAGTAAATACTTCCAGGATCCCATTTTTGGAAGCCAGTATTCTAGGAAGGAACAGTTTATGAATGTTAATATATTAGTGGTAAAATACAATTTCTTTCAGAAAAATCCATAATTTCTGGGTGTGTGCTAACGAGGGCAAGATGGCCGCACTTACCTCCGCATAGCTCCACTTTGTTGAGACTTTCCTGCTCTTAAACGAGCAGATGCGAAAGACCGTTAGGCCTATTCTGCTGGCATTTTAGTATGTTAGTATGTTATTTTCCTAATATTATTGATGTCTTGAACTGTTAAAGCTAAGGAAGAAGCAGGGAAAAGTACAGAGCAAATCAAGAGATATTTTTCCCCAAAAATGTCTATGGGGAAGCAAACTTCTCAATGCAGGACTGATGGTGTGCAGTTCACACCGGGAGGAATGGCCTCCCCTGCAGCAACGTGCTCTGATATGAGTGCGAAGGTGAAAGCCCCTCAAAAAACTACACTGGCTTCACTTCAACTGTTTCTTACAGACGACACTAAGACTGTATTTTCAGTTATTAAAGTTACACTATCCGATATCGGAACTCGATTTGAAAATATCGAGGCAAAGATAACGATTGAGGAACGGGTTGCTGCCTCAGAGAAAGAAACAGAGAAGCTTGCAGCCAGAGTTTTAACAGTAGAAGGAGCAGTTAATGCTGTCCTTCATGAACAGATAAATACCTTGGGTAAACTAGAAAAGACTGAAAATACTCTACTTTTGAAAAATCTGCATCTGATTGGACTTTCAGTGGCTGTACCAGATACAGGGTTAAAGCTGGAGGTAGAAAGAATATTTAACTCTTATTCTCTCCCCTGACCAACCAATTTTTTTGGACTGTTTTTTGACCTAAATCACAAGTAGGTGTTGCTTCAGAAACAAGGGTGAGGTACATGATTTGTTCCTTTCCCACAATATCCTTAAGGAGTAACTTGTTGCAGCTAGCAAGAGTGAAAAAAAGGTATCATGTATGAAGGAGTTAGAGTGCATCTTTACCCAAAGTTTTGTTTGGCAACACAACGCCGTAGGAAACGTTTCTTAACCTAAAGGAATTAATTTACTTTGGCAGGAGTTCATGCAGTTCTTCAAGCTCCTGCCAAACTTAAGGTGACTTTTCAGAACAGGGATTATTTTGTTATGGATGTGGATAAAGCAAAGGATTTTTATGAGAAGAATGTGTCTTTGCCAACAGAACTGGAATCAGATTCAGATCAGGAGGAGGAATATCCTGGATATAATACCCAATATATCCCTATGACAGATGGATGAAACTGAAATTTATGCCAGCTGGAAGATATTCCACAGGAAACAAATGTTCTTTTTTTTTTTTTTTATTAGGGACTGCACCTTAAGAGAATATATGAGGTTTAACTTTGAATGGGATGGATTAAAGCTTGGGACTAGCGGGAGGTGGTAGTGGCACTTTTTGTTTTATTTTCTTTTTACCCTCCCTAAAACTAAAGAAAATTATTTATACTAGTAGTGAGATCTTAATGGGGTAAAAATGTTTGAGAAGAATTGATATATAAATGTATTATGCTTTTTGTTCATATTTCTTTTTCTTTCTGAATAAAAAAAATGTATAAAAAAAGAAAAATCCATATTTTCTGACTTCCTCCCCCTTTATTTTGGAAGTTTTTGTCTTATCTTTGGAAGTTAAATATTCCAGAAATGGAGTTAACTGAATCCCTGCTCTCCAGAATGAATAACTGCTTAAAGAGCTGTTGGGTACTAAACAGTGTGCCTTCAGAAACCAACTGTCAAAGTACGGGAAAAGATAAAGGCCCTCTATGTGTTGGGCATCTGCAATCACTGCAAGGCATTTGGAAAAGACATATGGTGCAGAGTACAAGTCAAAGAGTGGCTGCAACCACTGTAAAGCATTTTGTTAAGGCTTGCAGTGCAGAGGATAAACCAAAGGGCAATATACAAAACTTATAGTGAGAGCCCTGGATCATAAACCACACTTACTGTCTGTGCCACTTGCAGATCTTGATATGAAGGTAAGTGTCCTTCATATCCAGGGCACACAACCAATCTCCTTGTAGTAGCAGGGAAAGAAGGGTATGTAGAAAGAAGATATTTCAACTTTTTGTATTCTATAGACAGGTTCAGACCTCAAAGGTCCAGGACAAGCCTTAAATCTCCCATCAATTGTGGTATGAAGAAGTACCAGGAATAGTATACCTAATTCAGTTCTG
Organism: Neoceratodus forsteri; assembly: GCA_016271365.2. Classification (NCBI taxonomy): domain Eukaryota; kingdom Metazoa; phylum Chordata; order Ceratodontiformes; family Ceratodontidae; genus Neoceratodus; species Neoceratodus forsteri. The sequence continues at coordinate 16,798,455 of JADMNL010000039.1, read as the reverse complement.
CAATCAGGATTAATTCTATGGCCATTTTGTGGAGTGAGGGATTGAACCTAGTCTAGCAGGAGGATAAGATGCCTCGGAGTATAATGGTTTGGTAAGGGTGGATGTACCCAAAGAGGAGTTGTAGTGAGTGTCCTTGCTGAACTACCTCCAGCACCCAAGCATCTGTTGTGATCTCCCTAAACTTTTGAAGGAAGAGAGAGAGATACAGCCTCCCATTAGGATCCCCTGGTCAGCAGAGGCTGGGGGAGACAGAAGGAAGTCAGAAGGCTCTGAGAGCAGTTGGTGCACCGCTAACACCTGCACCATTGATGACCCTGCAAGGGCGCTGTGAGGCAAAGGGGTTTAGAGGTGGTCTGCATTCACTGGGAGTAATGGTTGTGTCCTTTGGAATAGCCTCTGCCAGGGTGGGTATAAGACCTATGAAAGGAACCCCTGCTCCAAGGCTTTGAATTCAGAATATGAAGGGAACACAAGGTCATTTTAGACATTTGCAGGTCCCTCAAAGATGATTCCACACAGGTGCAGAAAAGCTGCTTTCTTCCAAAGGGAGCATTCTGGACTGACTGCTGGACATCAGTGGCAAAGACTGCCACACATAGCCATGAGTGGCAGTGAAGGCAAATGCCATAAGCAGTTGCACGAGCTGCAGCATCAGAGGCCATTGTAAGCACAGCATAACAGGTGTTTACCAGCTTCCAAACCATGGGCAACAGTCTGCTGGACTTCAGTTTTAGCTGGTCCATCAGTCAGCTTGTTTGCCATGGTAGCCATACTCTTCTACAGGCTATTATGATATTTAATCATATAAATCTTGTAGTTGGCAATCCTTAGGCCAAGGGATGCAGAAACACCTTCAGGAGGAGATCTAGGGATATACTGTACACTGTCTTCACTGCAGGAGGACAATATGGAGCTGAGCCCACCACACTGGGGGGGAAGGGCAGTCCTTCCTCTTCTTCCCCATAGTCCTCCACCATGAACTCCATTTCTTCATCCTTGTTGACAGAAATAGGAAAGGGGTCAATGGCAGGAGGAAGAGGCTGCTGATTAGGCAACATCGATGGCACAGGCATTGCCAGAGGAGTCCTTTTGCTCACATGTGTCACCAATATAGGGACTGCTGGCAGTGTCAGTGACGACAACAGCAATGAACTGGGCTACACTGATGGGGTTAACATCAGTGTACCCTGAGGGAGGAGCTGTGAAAATAACACAGACATAGTATGGAACAGCAGCTGCGTGTCAATGGTCCTCAACGGCATAGTGAACAATTGATTCTCATTAATGAATCAATCACTGATCATTGATTCACAGATGAGATATAGCCTGATGGTGGAATCGGCTGTGAATCCCCATACAGAGCCAGACCCTCACCTTGATATCTGTGAGATGATCAGAAGGGAGGGCAGCAGGACCTGAGGACTTAGCCTGAGTCCTGTCTTCTCAGACTAACCTCTTTCTTTAAGAAGAGACCAAGACCTAATAAAAGAGGCAACCTTTTTGAAATGTCACTGCTTATCATTTTCAGCATGGCAGTTTTTCTCTGCTGAATTAGCAGATTTTTACTTTTTGTCTTTTTTCAATGATTCCACCAGAGGCACCATTGACCAAGAGGGGTGGCAAGTTAACAGTGAGCTGGGGTTGGAAGAAACAGATGGTGATGCAGCCTGAGATGCATGTTGCTTGTCCTCCATGGCCTTAAGTTTTCAAAACATTTCTAAGGTTTTTTTCTGACATCTATGTGTAGCCTCAAAAAAACCTTGGTAAGTGCTGCAGGCTTTCACATTGTGAGAGGGGCCTAAGCAGGGGATGCTCACATCATGAGTGTCATCATTATATATCTTTACCTTTCTGCAATGGCAGTAGTGGAACTGTTTTTTTGTCTTTAATCATTGACATAAACAATAAATGAGAGAAGTAGCAGCATTAGCGATACTTGCAAAGTTCGATGTTGTTCTTGAGCAGTGGTGGACCAATGAGTGGTTGATGGTGGGAGACAGAACGGAAGCATGATGGGGCCACCCACATTATATAGGCAGTGATGATGCATACTGATGTGGGCAGGCCCAGCTAGCAACATGTCCAGGTGGTCCTGATGCTGACAGCTTACAGTTCCATGATGTGTCTCAATGGAGGGAGATATGCTCGATGATATACCTACACACACCCACATTCCACCATACTGTACACACACACACACACACACACACACGCACGTCTATCTGTCTGTCTGTCTGTCTGTCTATCTATCTATCTATCTATCTATCTATCTATCTATCTATCTATCTATCTCATAGAATCATAGAAATCTGGTGGTAGAAATAGACTGTTTGGCCCATTGAGTCTGCCTCTTCCCCCGCCCCTTTACTCATTGCCTATGTCACGGGACCTCCCCTTTTCCCTACTTGCCAACCCCTTATGTCTGTCCCATGCCCTCCTGAATCCCTCCACCATTTATGCCCCCACCGCTTCCTCTGGTAATTTATTCCAGGCCTCCACCGCCCTCTTCGTGAAGTAATACCCCCTCACATTACCCCTAAATCTTCTTCCCTCCAATCTTAGACTATGCCCTCTAGTTTTAACTCCATCTTCCTCTTAAATAAGCCCCCCTCCCTTACCTTATTGATCCCCTTCATGTACATAAATGTCTCTATCATGTCCCCCCTCTCCCTTCTAGTCTCCAATGGGCACAGATCCAATTCCTTCCACCTCTCCTCATATGACTTCCCCCGCATACTATGCACCATCTTGGTTGCCTTCTCTGTACCCTCTCAATCCCAACTATGTCCTTGCATAGGTGTGGTCTTCAGAACTGGACCCAGTACTCCAGGTGCAGCCTCATCATGGCTTTATAAAGAGGCATCAGTATCTCCCTCCTTCTGCTTGTTGTGTCCCTTCCAATGTACACCAACATTCCATTTGCCTTTCCCACTGCTTTGCTGCATTGGTGACCTACCTTAAGGTTGCTTGATACCAAGATCCTCAGATCACTCTCCTGCCCAGTTGACTTAATTACCACTCTCCCCCAGTGTAAGCTGCTTGCGGGTTCTTACAACTCATGTGCATCACTGCAAACTTTTTGGCACTGAAATCCAGCTGCCAAGTTTCTGACTACCCTTCCAGAATCTTCAGGTCCTTCCTCATGGCCTCCACTCCCCCAGGGGTATCCACCTATTGCAGATCTTCATATCCTCTGCAAATAGGCACACCCTCCCCTCCAGCCCATCCGCTATATCACTGATATGGATATTACAAAGGAGGGGTCTCAGTACCAACCCCTGGGGTATCCCACTCGTCACCCCCATCTCCCTGGAATGTACTGTACCCCATTAACCACCGCCCTCTGGCTTCTGTCCAACTAGTTTTCCACCCACCTAGTTATTTAGAGTCCCACCCCTATGCTTTCCAGATTATTTACCAGTGTTCTGTGAGGGATGGAGTCAAAGGCCTTCCTGAAGTCTAGATAGGCCATGTTCACTGCCCCTCCCTGATTGGCCACCTTCATCACCCAATCAAAGAACTCTATTAGGTTCATCTGACATAACCTGCCAGTTGTGAAGCCATGCTGTCTATCATCCAGTAGTCCATTGTCTGTCAGGTAGTTTACCACTCTTTCCTTTAATAGTACCTTCATTACCTTCCCCAACACTGAAGTGAGGCTGATTGGGTAATAGTTTCCCATCTCCTCCCTGCTGCCCCCCTCTTATGTAGTGGCACAACATTCACCTTCTTCCAGTCACTTGGCACCCAGCCTGTATCTAGGGATAAGTTAAATAGTCTCACCAGAGGTGCTGCCAGCTCCTCTCTCAGTTCCAAGAGTACCCTAGGATGCAAGCCATCTGGCCCCATTGCCTTGTCTATCTTTAACCTTCCTGGTTCTTCTTTTACCCTGTTCTCACTGAACGGGTTTGGATCCACTCCTTTGTCATCGCCTCCCCTCTTCTTTAACTCAGGTCCCTTCCTCTCCCCTCCCCTTCCACCGTGAAGACTGAGCAAAAGTAGCTATTCAGCACCTCTGCCTTCTCAAAGTCTCCCTCCAGCAGTGCTCCCCCTCCCCCTCACTATTCCCTACCTTGACTTCCTCTTTTCACCCACATACCTAAAACAAGTTTTGTCTCCCTTTTTGGCTTGCCTAGCAATTCTCTCTTCTGTATCCATTTTTGCTCTCCTAATTTTTTTCCCTGCCACCCTCAGCTTCTCTCTATAAATCTCCCTGTCATCCTTCCTCTGAGTCTTCTTATATGTTCTGAAAGCAATCTTTCTGCCCCTAATTGCCCCCACCACCACCCTAGTAAACCAGGGTAGCCTCATTCTTCTTCTTTTGTTTCTTCCTACCCTCTTGATGCACAGCTCCCTGGCTTTCAGTACCCCTTCCTTAATGCATTTCCATAATTCCTCCACGTCCCCTATTAGCTCCTTACCTTCCATTTCCTCCCTGAAAATCCCCTTCATTCTTAGAAAGTCTGCTTGCTGGAAGTCCAGAACCTTCATGTTGGTTCTGTTTGCTTCCTTACATGTTTGTATCCTGATACTCACTGTATCATGGTCACTCGTACCAAGGCAGTCTCCCACCTCCACTTCTTCCACACAATCCCTGTTGGTGAGGACCATGTCCTGTAAGTTATCCCCCATAGTGGGCTCCCTAGCCAGCTGTTGCAGGAAAGCTCCCTGGAGTGCTCCAAGTACCTCCCTGCTCCTGGCAAATTTTGCTGTTGATATTACTCAGTCCACACCGGGGATGTTAAGGTCCCCCAGTAGTAGAATCTCCCCCTTAAGTGCCATTTGTTGTGCCTCTTGTACCATCTGCCTGTCCCCTTCCTCCCCCTGTGTTAGAGGCCTGTAAATCACACCCATTCTTAATGACACCCCCAACCTTATCTCCAACATGACCCACAGGACCTCCGCCTCCCCTATACCTTCTGCCCCTCCATTGCCCCAATGTCTTTCTTGACATACAATGCCATCCCCCCCTTTCTGCCAGCCCTGTCCCTTCTGAAAAGCCTGTACCCCGGGATGTCTACTTCCCAGGATTTGTGCTCTGACCATCAGGTATCTGTTATAGCCGCAATGTCTAGACCCTCTTTCACTTAATGGCTTTCAGGTCCACCATTTTATTACCTAAACTTCTAGCATTTGCTGACAGTCCTTTCCACCACAAACCCCCTTTGCCCTTGCTATCCTTTGCTGCCCTACCTGTCCCATTTCATGGGGGAGTACTACTGTAGTTAGGTTATTCCCTGCTACACCCCTCCCCCCGCTCAGCTTAAATGCAAACCCCCCTTTACGTAGCTAACTACAGTAATTTATTCTTCAGGACCCTCCTGCCCTCCTTGCTTAAATGTAACTTGTCAGGAGCATAAAGTTCCTCATTATCCCATGTCCTTCCCCATTCCCCCACCAGCCCAATCCCATTTTCTTATTCCACCTTCTCAGCCTCGAATTGAACTCCTGAATTTTCCCTTTCCATTCCATACTGGCTTTTGGTACTGGCAATACTTCAGAAAATGAGACCATTTTACCCTCCACCTGACAGACCCAAACCAGCTCCCTGAATCTAGTCTTTACCTCCATCACACTGCTGTCCACTAGATCATGTGTGCCTAGATTCACCATGATGTGTGTGACCCCCTCATGTTTTCTGGCCAAGGTGAGGGTGTGTATTAAGCATGAGGCCTTGAATGCTGTCATACCCAGTATGCACGCAACCCTAATAGCTCCACCCCCCACCACCTATCCCTCAACTTATACCCTTAATTATGGAGTCCCCCAAAATAAGGACTTTACTTTCCTTAGTCCCTTGCATTCCTGGGATGCTCTACATGATTGTTTCCAGTCTTGTTCTTTCCTGCTTTTCTCCATGATGCTCTCCCTCTCTTCTATAGCCCGTCCTTGTTCACTGCCCCATATGCACATCCATCCATCCCCATTTGATGACTTCCCTTCCATTGCCTTTCCCTCCTGCTTATCCGCATCCCCTTGCCCTATTACTCCCATTGCACCCCCATCATAACATCTGCTGGGTTCCCTATTCCCAATGCCATCTTGCTGTTCCTTTCCAGCTCCTCCCCCCCCCGCCATCCCTGTTTCTCTCTCTTTGTTGGCCCCTCCCTCCTCATGCTCTCCTGAATCTCTCAGTTTCGTTACGGGTGTATACCCATTTCTCAGATTAATCCCACCCCCACTGACATATACGCTACCCACTCTCACTTTGCTCTTCCTCTTCCACTTCTTTTTCTCCTCTGTCCTGTTCTCCTTTCTTGCTTCATCCTTCCCCAAGCTCCTCCTCCTTGCCCTCTCCTCCACCTGCCATCCTCCTTTATTTCTCAAACAACTCGGACCATTCCCTGCCCTGGAAGTTGACCCCTTACACCCCCTATTTACTGGATGCTCCTCTTGTGACCTGCTTCTAGCCACCCAGCTGCCTCTCATGCCCATAGTCCCTGTGTACCAATTTTTCATCTCTCTCCTCAGTCTGATAACTTCTGCCTCTAATTGTGTTATATATTGTGAAAACCCCATTATTCACAGCATCTCCATGTGAACTGCAGCACCACATCTATTACACTCCACTATTCTCCTCGATCCTCCTCTCACCCCCATGACCCCTGCCATGCACCCCTCCATCCACCTGGGCAACCAAGTCCCCATATCTGACCTCCACCTCCCTTCCCCCTCACCCCTATATCTCCCACCTCTAAATGCATATTAGCCAGTCTGAACAGTACCCAGACTTCAAAGAAAACACTTATTCTACTACAGTGTGCTTGTGTCAGACTGCCTGATTGTTGAAGATAATGACTAATATTTCTAGTGTAGTTAATAATCACATTATCACATTCATTTCACAACTGTAACATCGTGTCATACTAATCCCTTCAAATTGAATGTATCTTCCCTAGTTATCAATATGACCATTACAGTTCCCAGCTCAAAATAGTGTGTACTTTTAAAAACAATCAGAATTACTACACAGCTAAGCACTGCTAAGCACACTCCTTCAAGTTATCCCTCAAAATCAGTTATGAAGTATACACTACCCTTTTATCCAAACGCACTTAAAAGAGCGTCTTGCTAGTACCAGCAGCTTTTAAAATAAATACCTGGAATTTACATCCACATTAACTTTACATACTGGAATATTGTGTAAATATTAAAGCCCCCAAAAATGAATTCACACTGCACAGATATCACAGTAAAATTGACTGTGACAAATGCTCAAATGTGTACTCACATAATAACAAGCAATTTTAATGCACAGCCAAACCCATCTTGTTAGTTAAACTTGTAACATTCAGATTTGTACTATACCACACTTCCTCTTCCTTAATTAAAATTGTACTTGGTGAATGTAAACAATAGACCCACCACTGGGCAGTGCCTGCTTGCTACTACTGTTTAGCTGAGCATTTAAGAATGTTAAGTAATTATAAGCAGATAAGCCTGCCCCCCCCCCCTTATAAAATGAAGAATTGCTGCACACACTCTATTTCAAATACCCACCACTGGGCAATGCCTGCCTGCTAATACCATTTAGCTGAGAATTTAAGAATGTTAACTAAATGTAAGTAGATAAGTCTATCCCCCCCTTTATAAAATGATGAATTGATGCACACACTCTGTTTCAAATAAATAGCACTGAAATGTTAACCTTTCCCTGCTTAACTAAAAATGCAATCCCCTGAAACAGATACTCTAGCATTTCAAAAACAATGAAAGGTTAACCCCTCCCTACTTAATTTATATCCCAGCCCCTCAGAATACAACTCCTACTTTAAGGTTAACAACCCAATAAATTAATACATCGCTCTGTCAATATGGATTATTTATTTCAAAAGTTTCACCAGGGGATGAAATACTGAGCTGATAACAGTTCATCTCCAGAGACATCATGGGGTGAGAGGTAAAGAAGCTAGTTCAAGAGGAGAAAAAAAAATAGCAATTAACAGCATTATAAAAATAGCAGCATATACAGCAGTACCGTATGTCAAAGGAGCCTACTCATAATAATTGTAAGGCAAGCCACTGCAACAGGTACATTACTTGCAGTAGATAAAATTGAGCTTTGATAGGCAGGGTGAAATCATGCATCAGTCAGTGGCTCAGTAGGTAGCACACTTGCCCCTGAGGCCGGGAGATCAGAGAGCTGTGGGTTCAGTTCCCACATCTGGCACTTGGGTTAATATCCCAGTACTGACACTGTAGTGCAGCATGACAGGGGTACTGCACTTCTGAGGTGCCGTCTTTTGGATAAGACGTTAAACCGAGGTCCCATCTGCCTGGATTGGTGGTAGTCCAGGTGGATGTTAAAGATCCCATGGTACTTATCGAAAAGAGTCGGGGAATTTCCCCGGTGTCTTGGCCAAAGTTCCCTCATTCATTAAAAATACCACCAACAGCTTAATCTGGTTCAAGGTCAGCTGGCATTCATCTGTATCCCCCCCCTCGGTTGCCCCTGAAAAAGGGACTTCTAGGCCCAGTAGGCTTACCGGGTCAAAAAAATTCAAAAAAACAAAACAAGTTGGTGGGGGTGGATGGCTAGGGGCAATCTGGGTAGAGGGAGAATGAAGTCAAGAGGTAGAGGGCCATGGAAAGTTGCAGGCTGGAGTAGAAGGGAGTAGAAAAGTCACTAAGAAGAGACTTTAGGGAGAAAGCAGAAGAGGCAGAGAGAATTGATAGGGGAAGGGTGGACCAGAGTTTAGGAAAGCAATATGAGAAGGCAACTTGACCAACAGTAGATTGCCTGGACAGCAAAGAAAAGGAATGGGAAATATTGCTGTAGAGAGGGTAAGAGAAAGGTGGGGGAGAGGATAGTAGGGAGATAAGGTATGAAGGAAGGAAATCATGCCAGAATTTGGATAAAAGGAGATGTAATAGGAAAGGCACACTTAGCATCAAGACAGGGGAGTGAAAGGGCAGAGTAAAGTGAGTAGTAGTGGTGGGTACGAGGTGGGCAGTCTAAGGCAAAATGACAAAAAGGGTGTCCAGTCTGGCAAGGGAGAATTTAGGATCTCCACTGTAAACTATGTCACCATAGTCAACAAGCATTTGTCAATGTCGAATGTTTGCTTGCTGGTATTGGTATTGGTAGTGTAGGAGTAAGAGTGATGCGTAATAGGAATTGCAGTGAAGTATTGAACTGAAGCCAACCCCACCACCACCCTGCAGAAAAAGTGAAGTCACGAGTATGTGTAGAAACTGTGCAATGCACCCCCATAATGTAATTAGTTTGGGGATATTTTACAGCAGATTGTCAACGCAGGCATTTGGGGACCTCTGCTCATGAACAGGGTCACTGTGATTTTTTTAATATGTCCCAAACAGTGATTTCCCACAGCGACCACTCATTTCTGCGCTGGAAGTGTGAAAACACATTTTGGCCAGGGTGTGAAAATGACAGCAGTACTGTTCATAAGGAAGTGTGGAGAAATGCCAGTGGTGAAAATCTGGACTGAAAATATTACAAATTCATGAACTTATGAGGGTGCGCAGAAACTGCACAAAGCTCACTCTTAACACAGTCATTTTATGGATTTTTTGTCACCAAATTTTTAACATAGCCATTTTAAGACCTCTGCTCATGAACATTGTCACTGTGATTTTCTTAATCTGTGCCGAACATTGATTTCACACACCAGTTGTGCCATTGTGCACTACATGTGCGGAAACACATTTTGGGCAAGATGTGAAAAATGACAGCTATACTGCTCATGAGGAGGTGTAGTAAAATGGCAATGCTGAAAATCTGGAGTGAAAATATTCAAAATTTGCGAACTTATGAGTGTGCATAGGAACTGTGCAATGCATGCTCGTAAATCAGTCATTTTTGGGAATTTTTTCACCAAATTTTCAACATAGGGTTTTGGAACTGTGACACTGTCATTTCATAAATCAGTCCCAAAAGGTGGTTCCATGCAGTGACCGTGAAATCACCTTTCGGGGCCGATTAATGCCACAACAGTGCCAGAATTTATGAGGAAGGGTCCCAAAAACCCCATGTTGAAAATTTGATGACAAAATTACCAAAAATGGCCAAGATATGCACCAAAGTTGAAAAAAAAAATGTTTATGCCATTATACAGCTTACCGGCATTTCTTCAGTTCACGGTCGGCTTTGAAAAGTGCAGACGTGTTCCCTGTCCACCGAAGATCTTTGCACTAGGTTACTGAAGTAAGTATGGGGTCGGGGGTGTGGGGAGGTGGGCGCAGGTTGGGGTGGAAAGCTAGACAATCAATGAGGGACCGTTTTTTGTTTTCAGGTGTTTTTTTCTTTCTAGGAAGACGACATGGGACTTGTGCCATGCTGGGGTGAGCTCCCAGCGTGGCAGCTGATGGGGGATTGGGCACCCCCGTCAGCCATACAGACATGTGTCATGCTAGGGTCAGCTCCCAGCGTGGCAACTGGAAATTTGTGGGTTTTTTTGGGGGGGGTTGTTGAGTGGAGCCGACAGAGGACTGGGCACCCCCATTGCCATGCTCACTTTTGCCATGCTGGGGTGGGCTCCTAGCGTAGCACCTTGAAATGCAGAGTCGATGGGGATTGGGCACACCCATCAGCCATACTGTGTGCGGTGGGGGGAGTGCATGAGCACACTGAGGTAGGCTCCCAGCGTGCTACTTGAGTGTCTGGGGAGAGCGAAACTTCAAGAGAGCTATCTATGACAGCTCCATTCAGGATGCAGTGCTGAGTGTAGACAATCTGCATACTGCCGATGGCAATATGTAAAGTACCTGCCGATGGCAGTATGCAAATTGCCTACATGTTACAACTGCTGATTGCAGCGGTTTTCTGCTTTCAACTGTACACCACTGCATTCTGAATAGCTGTCATAGACAGCTTGGACATTCATTGGCGTGGTGCAGCCGTGCCTGCAAAAGGGAGCAGGACATTTGGACTGGGAGAGGCACACCTACGAAAACTTGTATGGTGGGACTATTTTTCTTGCACACGCGTGCAAGCAAACATAAAAACAGGAGAATCATCTTTAAAACAATCTCTTAGCAGGTAGGAAGAGGGATACTTGCTTTGTTTCTGTACAGAGCACCAAGCATGGAGTGTACAGAATGCTATATTAAAGCAATATGCCCCTACAGGGTGTGGGTATACTGGAGGATTTACCACAGCTGGTGTGGTTCGGTCACGAGGTGCAGCCGAGGGACTTAACCACACCAGTAGTGGTAAATCCTCCATTACACCCACTCCTTGGAGGGGTATATTGTGATTATACAACGGCCCTGTTTGTTTCTGTACAAAAAAAAAATATTTACAATGTCCGTTCATTTTTCAAAGTTGCTGCTCGTTTGTTTTTTACTGCGGATGCACTGGTTGGATTTTTTTGCAAGTTCTGCGCATGTGCCAGAGGATCGCTGATTGCCACTGCTACTGTTATGATTTTTTTCAGCTCATAGGCTGTCAAGAGAATGAACTGGATTTTCTTTTCTTTTTTCTTTTGGGTGCATCACTTTTCTGGAATGGTGCAGCACTTTTTGTGAAGTTTTGAGGGTAGTGACGGAGTATAGGATGTCGGGTTAACGACTAGGTAATTTCGTCGTACGTCTGTGTGCTTGGCAGTGGTGTGTTTGTGAGGAACGGAGGGATTTGTCAGGGAGTTTCTGATGCAGCTGAGTGGTGGCTGGCACCTTTTCCAGTGGGTACTTTGGAGGATTTACAACGCAGAAAAGGTGCCAGCCAGCCAATCAAAATGCAGGATTCTGTCTGTTTTTGTGTGCCCGTTGTATAATATGCTATGCCTTTATCAACTGTTGCTGTATAAAATGAGGCTCTACAAGAGATTCACACAAATAAAAGAAAGTGATGCTGCAAATAAGAGTGTCGCACTCAGGGTGCAGCATGTCCTGCTGACTGTAACCCAACACTGACTCCTACAGTGTGACAGCCAATAGCTATTGCCCTTCAGCTAGAGGACCACAGTGCAGGAACAGAGCAGAATAAGCTGATAGCAGCCCTACCCAGTGCCACCAGCAGCCTCCTAACTGAACTAGTGGGCAAGCAAAGGGCTAGTTTAAAAGCCATACAAGAAGCAGGTAAACAGCACATCTACACAGCAGTTCAACACCACAGATGAATCCATGGAGCAATGGAGTCCAACATAATCCCAACCGAAAACGACTGTTCACAAATGATTAGAACTGATAGAATGCCACTCTTTCAAAAGCCATGCAGCTCCATTCCACAGCAGCCCTGCCTAATAGCACAGACGGTCTCCTGATTTGAAGAAAGGGCAAACAAGGGGCTAGTCGAAAGATCCTGCCAGTAGCAGGCAAACAGCACCTCTACACAGCAGTCCAACACCTCAGATAAATCCAAGGAGCGATGGAGCTCAACTCACTTCCAACCTGACACCACAGTTCACAGCTGTTTACAACTGATAGAATGCAACTGTTTCAGAAACTGCGCCATTTCATCCCACAGCAGTCCCACCCAGTACCACAGACAGCCTCCTGTTTGGAGTAATGGGCAAACAAGGAGCAAGTGTCTTTCTGTGTGGAACAACCATTAAGGTCACAGAAATTCAACGAGAGTGGGGGGGGGATGCTGTGGGTTACACTAGAAAGGTGAAAGGGGGCATCAATCTGCACCGGGGTATTATGGAGACCATCATCACCACTGGGGAAGGAGGTAGATAAGGAGAAGATGTTAACAATTCAAAGAATGGCACATAGGGGGGAAAGTGCTGCTGGTTGGGGATTTCAGTCTAACAGATGTGGATTGGAGTCTTCCTGTGGCAGCAACAGCCAAGAGCAGAAACATCGTAGTCTCCCTACAGGAGGCATTCCTTAAATGATTAGTCCTAGAACCCACATGGGAAAGGGCACTACTGGACCTGGTACTAATGAACGGGGACAGTGTGGCAGGGGTACAGTAGGGGAGCACCTAGGGAACAGTGATCACCAAACAGTGCGATTTGAGATAACTGAAGAGGCAGAATCAAGCCACACTAGAACAAGAATCCTAGATTTCAGGAGGAATGATTTCAGAAAGATGGGAAACTGTCTGGAAGGCACACTGATGGGAGGAGGGGGATAGAAAAACAGTGGGCAACTATCAAAGATGGCAGCACAGCTCTGTCTTAGGCAGGTCCGCAGGGAAAAAGAAAGAAGAAACTAATCTGTTTTTCTAAGGCGGTAGCAGCAAAAGTTAAAGCAAAACAAATGGCATTTAAATAATACAAAAAAAGCATAGGAGGGGGATAGGGAGAGGTATCAGGAAACGCAAAGAGTGGCAGGGAAGGCAGGTAGGATAGCAAAGGCACAAACAGAGGAACACATAGCACAATCAGTGGTAAAAGGGGGCAAAATCTTCTACAGGTACATCAGTGTAAAAAGGAAGACAAGGGGAGGGATTGTGAGGCTGATAGGAGAGGATGGAGGTAGTGTGGAAGATGACAACCAAAAAGTGGATATACTGAACAAATACTTTTGTTCAGTTTTCAATGAGGAATAAATGGGAAATGAGCCACCAATAAGGGATAAAGGCTAGATTGGAAGGGAGATGGACACAGGTTCTTTTTCCAAGGATTGGGTCCCCTGGGAACTGATGGCAATAAGAGTAGATAAAGCAATGGGACCAGATGGAGTACACCCCAGGATACTGCGGGAACTAAGAAAAGTGCTGGGGAACCTCTAACTGCCCTGTTCAACCTATCATTGGAAACAGGGGAGGTATCCAAGGACTGGAGGAGGGCTAATAGAAACAGAGAAATTGTTGGCAGATTAGGACTGCTAGGCCCATCCAGTTTGCCCGAAGGCCCTATAAATTGTATGTGGCCACTTACCCTATGTGATTAATTCCTTTTCATCACTCCCTCCTCTCTCAAGCTTCCCTTGTGCCTGTCCCAGGCATGCTTAAATCCCTCCACTGTGCTTGCCCCCACTACGTCCTGTGGCAGACTATTCCAAGCATCGACTACCCTCTCTGTGTAGAAAAACTTCCTCACATTACCTCTTAATCTACCCTCTTCCAATTTCATTTCATGACCCCTTATTCTAGTTCTTTTTCTACACTGGAAAAGATCCCCCACCTGCACCTTGTTTATGCCCTTGAGGTACATGAAAGCTTCAAACATGTCCCCCCCTCCGCTGTCTCCTCTCCTCCATTGAGCACATATTGAGGTCCCTTAGTCTCTCCTCATGTTTTGTGGTGCAGTCCCTGCACCATCTTTGTTGCCCTTCTCTGGATAGTCTCCACCTTATCGATGTCCTTGCACAGGTGTGGCCTCCAAAACTGCATGCAGTACTCCAGGTGAGGCCTTACCAATGTTTTATACAATGGCATCACCACCTCCCACCTCCTGCTAGTGATACCCCTGCCTATGCACCCCTGCATGTCACTGACCCTCTCTGCCACCTTTGTGCACTGCTTTGATCCCTTAAGGTCATCAGCGATGATAACCCCTAGGTCCCTTTCCAGTTTGGTGACAGTCAGCTCCCCCCCCCCCAAGCTGTAGCTTTACCCAGGGTTCCCTCTATCCAGGTGCATTATTTTTCACTTCTTTCCATTGAACCTCAGTTGCCACATCTCTAGTCATCTTTCTAGCTTCTCCAGTTCCCTATTCATTTTCTGCACCCCTTCTGGAGTATCCAGCCTGTTGCAGATCTTGGTGTCATCTAAAAACAGGCAGACCTTTCCTTCCAGCCCCTCTGCAATGTCACTGATGAAGACATTGAATAGGACTGGTGCTAGTACTGATCCCTGTAGTACCCCACTGGTCACCCCCTCTCCCCAGATTGTACCCCATGTACCACCACCCTCTGTCTTCTGTCTGTTAACCAGTTCCTAGCCCAGTTCACCACCTTGTCCCACATGCCCAGACTGCCCATCTTATTAATCAGCCTTCTATGTGAGATGGTGTTGAAGGCTTTGCTGAAATCTAGACAGGTGATGTCTATCGCCCCTCCCTGATTTACTTCCCCAGTCACTCAATCAAAAAAATCTATTAGATTCATTTGACATGACCTTCCTGCTGTGAATCCATGTTGCCTCAGATCCTGAGCACAGCTGGAATCCAGATGCGCCACTATCCTTTCTTTTAGCAGTGTCTCCATGATCTTTCCCACCACTGAGGTGAGGCTGACTGGCCTGTAGTTCCCTGCCTCCTCCCTACTGCTGCTTTTGTGCAGTGGGACTACATGTGCCCTCCTTCAGTCCTCTGGAACCACACCCATGTTGAGTGACTCTGTGAACAGGGCTGCCAGAGGTGCTGCTAGTTCCCTTCGCAGCTCCCTTAATATCCTCGGGTGGATGCCGTCTGGCCCTATGGCCTTATCCACCTTCAGCTTTGTGAGTTCTTCCAGAACTCTCTCCACTGTGAATGGATTGGTGTCCACTTCTCCCCTCCATTGCCTCTGCAATCCAACTGTGGTCCTTGACCCTCCCCCTCCTTAGTGAATACTGAGCAGAAGTATTTGTTCAGTATTTCTGCCTTATCCAGATCCCCCTCCTTACACTCTCCCTTCTCCCCTTTGAGCCTCACAATCCCCCCCAGAACTGATAGCAATAAGAGTAGTCCCTCTGTAGAGAAACAGAAACAGGGAGGAGACAGGGAACTACAGGCTAGTCAGCCTGACCTCAGTAGTGGGAAAGGTCATAGAAACACTACTGAAAGAAAGAAAGAACAGTAGATCACCTAGTTGGCAATGGTCTACAAGACCTAAGGCAGCATGGTTTTACTGGAGGGAGGTTGTACCAGACCAACCTCATTGAGTTCTTCGACTGGGTAACCAAGGAGGTGGATTGGGGAGGGGGGGCAATGGATGTGGCCTACCTGGATTTCAGTAAAGCCTTTGACACCATTCCACACAGAAGACTGTTAAGCATGCTGGAGAGCATGGGGTGGAAATAAGATAGTAAAATGGGTGCAGAGTTGACTGGATAATAGGACTTAGAGGGTGGTGGTAAATGGCATTCACTCTGCAGAGAGAAAAGTGGCCACTGGGGTGCCACAGGGATCAGTGCTGGGTTCAGTTCTCTTCAATGTCTATATCAGTGACATTGCAGAGGGTCTAGAAGGGAAAATATGCCTGTTTGCAGACAACACTAAACTCTGCAACAGGGTGGATATGCCAGGGGGAGTGAATAAAATGAGGGGGGATCTGAAGAAGCTGAAGGATTGGTCAAGGGATGGTAGCTGGGTTTCAATGCAAAAAAGTGCAAGATAATGCACATGGGGCACAAAAACCCAGGAGCAACATACCAACTGGGGGGAGGAGTTAGCATGCTGTAAGCAGGAAAGAGACCTAGGGGTGATTATCTCTGAAGACCTTAAGGTGGGAAGGCAATGTGACAAGGTGGCGGGAAGGGCTAGCAGGATGCTAGGATGCATAGGCACGGAAATCACCAGCAGAAAAAGGGAGGTGATAATTCCACTATACAAAACATTGGTAAGGCTGCATTGCAGGATTGTGTCCAGTTTTGGAGGCCCCATCTGCAAAATGACATTGACAGGGTGGAGGCAGTTCAAGGGAGGGCAACAAAAATGGTGCAGGGTCTACATCACAAACCTTGCGATGATAGTCTTAAGGAACTAAATATGTACTCCCTGGAGGTGAGGAGGGAAAGAGGAAATATGATTGAAACATTTAAATACGTCACAGGGAAGAATAATGTACAGGAGAATATCATTTTCCAAAGAAAAAGGTACTTAAAGATGAGGGGGCACAAGATGACGCTGGAGGGAGGGAGGGCAGTTCAGAGAAAACATGAGAAAGTACTTCTTCACAGAGAGGGTGGTGGACAAATGGAACAGCCTGCCAGCAGAAGTGGTGGAAGCTGAAATTATTATAGGTTTTAAGAATGCATGGGTCAGGCATCGAGGGTTACTGGTATTTTGGTGGGGGACAATTCAATACAAGAAAAGCATTCAATGAGCACAGGGGTTTAGGGTAATTGGGAAGAATAGGTGGGCCTGTAGGTCTACCTCTGCCAAAAGTTTCTATGTTAAGTCCAAAAATTCAGAACGTAGCAAGTAAATGGAACCTCTGCGCAACAGTCCAGCACCTCAGATAAATCCAAGGAGCACTGGAGCCCGACTGACTCTCAACATGATACCACAGTTCACAGCTGATTACAACTGATAGAATGTCTGTTTCAAAAGCCACACTGCTCTGTTCCATAGCAGTCCTGCCCAGTACCACTGGCAGTCTCCTGATTGGAGGAATGGGCAAGCAAGGGGCTAGTCCAAACGTCCTGCAAGTAGCAGGCAAACGGCACCTCTGCACAAGAGTCCAGCACCTCAGATAAATCCAAAGAGCATAGGAGTCTGACTGACCCTCAACCTGGCACCACAGTTCACAACTGATTACAACTGAAAGAATGCAGCCATTTCAAAAGCCCCACCACTCTGCTTCATAGCAGCCTTGCACAGTAGCACTAGAAGTCTCGCAGTTGGAGGAAAGGGTAAGCAAGGGCTTGTCCAAAAGTCCTGCAAGTAGCAGGCAAGCAGCACCTCTGCACAAAAGGCCAGCATGTCAGATAAGTTGAATGAGCAATGCAGCCCGACTGACTCCTGACCTGACACCACAGTTCACAGCTGATTACAACTAATAGAATGCAGTCATTTCAAAACATAGATATAAATTTGTTGCTAGTGGGGTTTTAAAGGCAAAGGGTGGGAGTCACTTTGGTATTTTAGCTTGCACATTTTTGTCTTAGCACATTCTGGCATTTTCTTCTACTTTTGGCAATTAAGTATCTCTCTCGTACATTTTGCAAGACATCTTGTAATGGGACCCAAGTGGACCTGGCTACTTTCGAACTTGCGTGTAGGTTGATAATTTTGTCGGTTTTGTATATTTGATATTCAGTAAAGGAGGCAGTGCAGTGTAGTGTAGGAGTCTGGACCACCAGCTCAGGAACCAGGAGATCTCAGGTTGAAACTCTGCTGCATCCAAATACTCATTGTGAGACCTTGGGCAAGTCACATAACCTCCCAGTGCTCCTGTCCACCCAGCTATAGAAATGGGCAGAAACAGGACCCTACTGGAAACAAGATGCTGCATTTCAGCTGCGCTATCCTGTGTGAAAAAAAAATAGCAAAATAAATAAAAAAGGTCACTGTTGGTATGCATACCTGCCATTGTATTCATCTGAATAGACTCTGCTAATGAGTTTGGTTTTACTGATGCAGTCTATCAGTTAAGAAAAGTCAAAGTATCGAAGTAACAAGAACCCATGACAAGAAGCCAGTTTGCGATGAAGATAAGATCATTTGGCCCAGCATGCCTTTCCTTCCCCTAGTATGAAACCACAGTGCAAGTGTTCAGGAAGGACTGAGGCTAGAGTCAGAAATGTCCTACGTGCCAATTGTAAACCAAGCCTTGAGGACATAGAAATTGAAACTGAAATATTGTGTATATGTAGGTTGACACATTTATGTCCACTAGTGAGTGCTAAGACTCATATCACATGAGTGGCAATGCCATGAGTTTTATGAAGGCCTTGCCAGTCACGTGTGGCAGTAAATGTATTATTCTACTGCAGTCCATTATGTATTTGATCTACACCACTCTATTTGTAATGCCTTTATTAGTGTTTTACCGTGTTTTAGCTCTAAACTGACTTTTTTTCTATTTTAAACTATCTAGCACACTGTCCTCTCATTTATTTCAAGATTCAAAGTGGAAATTCAGTAACAAGTTCTAAGTGAAATGACCTGTGTTTTAAGTGAAGATAAATATTTATCTCAAAATAACTTGACTTATTTACAATATACAATTAATTCAGCACTTGTGTGGTATTGTCCAAAATGACAAATAAGGGATCCAAATATTCTAAAATGTCTTTCAGCTGGCTTGCCTCCACGTGTAGAAATGAACTTGTTGGTAAGCATCTACTCATTGAAATTGTTATGAGAAACTCATTGCATAGTTTATAGTTTATCCCTTTTTTTGGTACAATGGTTATAATTAGCAAGACTATCTTGCATGCATAGGACTGGGTGCATCAATATAACATAGCGTTATACGTTTACATACTAGCAGACGTAGACCGAATATTGTTTGCTGACATGTGCAGATGCATAATGAAATTGTATAATTATTATTGTGATTGGTTGACCAACCATGGCACTCCAGACCTTACATCATGGGTTTTAGCCCACCTGATAGGCTAGTGACGCACATGACCCCAGGATCAAATTTCTTGGTATATCCAGGTCCCAGAAAACCCTGTTCCCCAGTTCAAATCGTGCATCTGATAGGCAACAAGCACACCAGCAGTCCCTGTTGTTCTACATAGAAAAGGTAGGCCAAAAAAGATTATTTGTTTTCTTATAAGAATTGTATAGGAATATATATGGTGGTCTGCCTAAGCAGTTTGGGATATTTGTTCCCGTTTTTTTAGTAAAAAGGGTTAATTCCCTAAGGAGTAGAATTAAACAGCCTCCTAATGATTCAGCAGATGGTGCTGTTATTTTCTCCCAAATAAGTCAGCCAGAGGTTTTTGAATTCTCAAGTTTGTTGCTGGCAGAAGAGAGAGACAACGAGTGAAGAAAAAATTCCATCTGAGAGATAAATTCTGACAGCAGTGGATAGAAGCTGTTTTTTAAAGAACTATGTGCTCTAAATTATGGAATTGTATTTGGCATTAGCAGTTGTTTGTTTAGCTAACTCGAAAGAATGCATCTCTAGTTAGCAGAACCCCTAGATCAAGTCCAGCCTGGTGGCGATGACTGTTCTCGGGCGACCGCGAGGCTCGCTGCGTAGTGTGTGTCCCGTACTGTCCTTCTCTGCAGGAGAACTGAGAATTTAGGATCTGCTGTTTAGTTGCCTCCTAAAAAAGAATAGTGTGTCAATGTTTGAGCGATTAGAGGCTCTCCAACAGGGGTAGCATGATGTTCATTGGACCCACCGGCAGTGTGGCGCCCCCGTTAGTTTAAGGAGCAGTCCCAATGCTCTTCGACAACTGCTACGACTAGTGCCTCCTGGTCTCTCCCCCTGGCAAGAAAGGTATCCACCTTGCTCGCTC
This sequence comes from Neoceratodus forsteri, assembly GCA_016271365.2. NCBI lineage: Eukaryota > Metazoa > Chordata > Ceratodontiformes > Ceratodontidae > Neoceratodus > Neoceratodus forsteri. The sequence continues at coordinate 16,778,474 of JADMNL010000039.1, read as the reverse complement.
CCCAATCCCTCAGTCTGTAGCCTGTAGCTCTTGACACACCAGTCCTACTTCATGCAGTCACCCTTTCAGGCCGCAGCCTACACACTAGCATCATCCTTAACTCAGGATTAGGTGCTGGTGGTAGGGGCCTCTACACAGAGCATTATTCTTCAAAAGGGAGTCAGAGGGCAAAGAATCATGCGGTGGGCACTTATTTTAACAAATATTTCATTCAAAAAGGGGATATTTCACCATAACTAGGGGGCATCCTTTGTCCTTTTTACAACTTGATGAATTCCACAGCTCTCCCCTCCCAAGTGGAGACATGTGGCGCACAAGGGAGCGTCTTCAGCCCCAGCTGGTTTTCTCAATTTGGGGAAGTTTTTCTCTTCTGGTCGCTTCCAGGCAGACCCCTTCCACAGCAGCAGGCCTACTTGAGTGCGCCTTCCCCCCGGTTTTCACAGGCACTTTGGGGTCCCTGTCTTAGCGACCACCTTAGTCACATCTCTTGGGTCCCTCCCTATAGTGACCCCTTTTGTTTGGGCTATCTTATGGGTCCCTCTCTACAGCAACCCATCTGTCCCCATCCATGATTCCTCCCCCCCATCCAATGCCTTTATGACTGGCCCGTATCCTCAGCCAGACCATGCAAGGTGGTGCGTAGGGTAAGGCTCTGAGTAAGGGCCCTTGCATCGCTTCGCTTGTCTACGGGGTTGGATATCATAAGCAGATAGTGTAACTATGCACTATCTATGGGGCATCCATTATGTTGGAGGCCCATCTTAACCCTCTCCTAACACTTCCCCTCCTTTCCTTTTCACCTCCTTAGGGAGGCAGCATAATGCAGTGGTTTAAGGCTCTGAGCTGCAAATCTGGTGACATCCAGCAGACCAGACCTGGGTTTGAATCCCACAGCTTCGATTGCATACTGTGACCCTGAGCAAGTCACTTATCTTCCCTATGCTCCCAGGTTGCACCTGTAAAAAAGCTTTCAGCTTAGTGTGTCTCACCTGGTTAAATAACTAAAATAAATGAAAAATAAAAACCAGATGGTGAAGGCTAAGAAGTGCACGTCCTGCAGTGCTACCCTGTTACTCCACAATTTGGGTCCTCTCTGCCTCACCTGCCTCCATGATGACGATGACATTTCTCTGAAGCAATCTCCAGTTTTGGGTTCTGACAATCCAGGGCCCAGCGGCTCTAGTTGGATGGACCCAGGGGCTATTCTCCGTCAGAACCAGCAGGCCATGGTGGCCGTGATGGAGAGCCAACAGAATTTTATGCTGAAGATTATGGAGAGATTAGAGTCCCTGACACAGCACAAGGCCCCTTCCACACTGATCCCTCACCCAGAGAATCCAGAGAGGGACACAGGGGACTGCACGGACCCAGTTGAGCCCTCTCCAGACAATCTGAACCCTAATTCCAGAGATGATAGCAGAGACAAAGAACTACCAGATGAGGAGGACGGGGCAGCATCCTATGAAGGGGAAATGGAGCCACAGTCCATGCCATCCCTCACACCTAAACTATGCTGATTCAACATGGTTCCAGGTCTGATGAGGATAGTGAAGGCCACTATGGGGTTCGAGGTCGAGTAGGGCAGAACTGAGTCGAAACTTGACCCTGTGATTCAACAAAGGGCTACCACTAAAGAGACATTCCCCATGTGTCCAGCGATTGATGACATTTTCAGCAAGGAGTGGCAATCCACAGAACCTGGCAGGATGTCTGACAAGAGAAATTTGGACGGCATGTACCCGGTCCAAGAGGACAAAGCCAGCATTTGGTGCACTGTCCCCACGATTGATCCTCAGGTTGCGGCACTCAGCAAAAAGACAGTGCTACCATGCGGCACCATATCCCTAAAGGATCCCACAGATAAGAAGGTTGAGGATATGTTAAAAAAGATGTTTGAAATCGAGGAAATGGCAGTCAAAGCATCCACTACTGCCATTTACACCACATGTGCCCAAATCCGCTGGCTCGAGGAGTTCCTTGAGCAGGCAAACCCCAAAACCAGAGAAGCATAACTATTAGAGTGTACACTGGACACCGCTAAGTACCTGGCAGACATGGTGGTGGACACCCTAAAGCTGAACGCCAGGGCTATGGCCCTCATGAACCATGCCAGGAGAGTATTGTGGCTTAAATTATGGGAGGCCGACAATGAATCCAAGACACTGTTGCAGAACTTACCAATGAAGGGCAAACATGTTTTCAGGGAAGGGTTACAAGAATTTCTAAAACAGAAGGAGGAGGGCAGGGACCTCTTCAAGAACAAGAACAGGTCCACCTATCTCCCTTCTGGCAAACGGAGGTTTGGGGGAGAACAAATTTTAACAGACACGCAGAGACAATCAATATCAGAACAACTCCTTTTGAGGCAGATGAACTCAAGGAGGTTACCGCAGTTCCTTCAACCATAGTTATCAACCATCCACCTTCAGAAACCGCTGGGCCAACTTTGGAGGCAGAGGAAGAGGGAACAGGTGCAAACAACAATGACTAAGTTCCCAGGTCCCCACCCACACTGATGCTGTGCCCACCAGTGGGCAAAAGATTAATGCTTTTCAAACAGCAGTGGTACAACACAATCTCAGACAGGTGGGTCTTACAGGTGGTGTCAAGGGGGTACTTCTTAGAACTGTCCCAGTCTCCTGTCACACACAGGTTCATAAGTTCCCCCATCACCAAAAAGAAAGCCTCTGCTCATCAGGTCCAACAAATCCTGTGGGATCTGATGCAGAACAGGGCTATCCAGATTGTTCCCCCTCATGAGTAGGAATAGGGAGTGTACTCCATTTTCTTTCTCGTGCCCAAGAAAACAGGGGAACTCCATCCATTCTGGATCTCAAACACCTCAGTCAACATGTAGTCACTCAGAGGTTCAAAATGGAAATACTAAAATTGACACTTCACAGTATTCGGGTAGGCGATTACCTCACCTCTATAGATCTGAAGGTCGCCTACCTTCACATCCCAATAAGACCAAGACACAGACAATACCTCCGTTTCCATATCCTAGGCCAGCATTTCCAATATCAGGCCCTACCCTTCGGTCTTACCTCAGCACCGAGAGTGTTCACCAAGGTGTAGGAAGTCCTGGTGGCCAGACTCCAAGAACAAGGGGTGGACATTATACCCTACCTGGATGACTGGCTGATCCGAGCTCGGTCCAGGGAGCAGTCACAATGAGACACCCAATTGACACTGCGAGCACTCAAAGAGCACAGATGGGTAGTGAATGAGACCAAGAGCCATCTAGGACCCGCACAACAGTTAGAACACCTGGGGGTGGAAATCAACATGTCCCAAGGGTGGGCAAAGCCATCCCAGAACAGGGTGGAAAACCTAATAACCCTATCTCATCAGCCAAATAGCTCAGTTACTAGGTTGCATGGCATCCTGAATTGACCTGATTCCTTGGGCCAGGTGGCACATGAGACCCCTACAGAATTATGTGCTGATCCAGGGGTCTCCGAACTAGCAGAATCTGCAGGTCAGAATATCGCTTTAACTCATGGTGAGACAGTCCTTAGCCTGGTGGACAGTCCGCTTGAATCTCTCATGAGGTGTCCCACTTGAGGCAACATTTTTACGACTCCTCCATCAAGACGAACGAAGCCTACTAGGATGGGGAGCATGCTTGGGCGCCCAGTCCACCCAGGGCCAGTGGACAGCCACAGAAGCAAGGTTGTCCATCAATGTGCTAGAAATGAGAGCAGTGTTCCATGCCCTCAGAGCCTTCAAGTCATCCATTGCTGGTCAATCGATATTGATCCGCTCCGACAGTCAGGTCACGGTGGCCTACATTGCCAAGTAAGGGGGCACCAGGAGCAAAGCTATGCAGTGAGAAGTTACAAGAGTACTGGATTGGGCCCAGACCAACCTTGCACACATCGGCGCAATCCACCTTGCGGGAAAGCTCACGTACGAGCAGATTGGCTCAGCCGACAACAGGTGCACCCAGGGGAGTGGCACCTCCACTCCAGCCTATTCCAGTTCATACAGGAGGCATGGGGACCCATATCGATGGACCTCATGACCACAGCAGAGAATGTACAGGTGAGAAAGTTCTTCTCGAGGTACAAGGAACGCCACTCGCAGGGAATCGGTGCCCTGTCACAGCCTTGGTCACGGGATCAGGCATATGTGCTTCCCCCATTCCCCTTCTGCCCCAAGGATTATCCAAGATCCAGACATCACAAAGAACCATTATCCTGCTGGCTCCTTATTGGCCATGGAAAGCCTGTTTTGCCATGATAATAGCCATGGCCCTGAACAAACGCAGGTTACCCTACCAGACAGACATGCTAACGCAGGGTCCCATGCTCCACCCTGCACCAGGGACCTTGAAACTCACAGCTTGGCTCCTGAGAGGAAGAGACTGATGAGAGGTGGTTACCATGAATCAGTCTTCTCTACGATGCTGCAATCCAGATGGTTCTCCACCACCACAACTTACAGTAGGCAGTGGTCGGTATTCGCGAAGTGGTGCCAAGACAAGGGTATGGAACCCGAGTGGGCAGATATGTCTATCATTCTTCTGTTCCTACAGCAGGGAGTAGACAAGAGGCTAGCCCACTCCTCACTCAGGGTACAACTATCTGCCATCAAAGCAGCCATTGGACCAGTAGGCGGGCATAGCCCAGGGGTTCACCCAGATGTGATATGTTTTCTCAAGGCAGTAGAGGTACTGCAACCCAGGGTTGGGCCTTCTGTTGCTCCCTGGGATCTTTCATTAGTGTTAGAGTCCCTCAGTGCAGCCCCGTTCGAACCACTACACAAGGTAGATCTGTTTTGAGTGGGTCTTAAGACCTGTTTTCTCGTGGCCATCTGCTCCACCCGGAGGATCACCGAACTGAGGGTCCTGTCATGCAGAGAGCCCTACACTGTGTTTACACCCTAAGGGGTACACTTGCGCTTGGTCCCAGCCTTCCAACTGAAGGTTGCATTGACATTCCATAGAGAACAACCTATAGAATTGCCAACCTTTGCAGGGAACACACACCTGGGTGGCAAATTTATACCACATCACTTAGACATAGGGGCCACCCTAGCCACATACATCACTTGAACACAACATTTACGCAAGACAGAAAGATTATTCATTGTCACAGCAGGACAGTGATAGGGTAGGGCAACATCCAATACTACCATCGTTGGCTGGCTAAAAAGAACTATTCAGGAGGCCTACAAGGGAAAGCAGCTTATGCCCCCTGAGGGTATTAAGGCTCATTCTACGAGAGCGGTGTTCACCTCCAGGGCAGGAAAGGTTAACGTGTCTACAGAGGACATCTGCAAAGTGGCAACATTGACTTCCATCCATACATTTGCCAGACATTATAGACTGGACCACTTATACAAGCTACAGTCCACCTTCACCACTCAGGTTCTCATGGCAGCCAGTTCATCCTCTCATTCCTAGACCATTCTACCTCCCTCCTGAGGGTAAAGTACTGCTGTTTATCTATCCATGATGTAAGGTCTGGAGTGCCATGGATAGTCAACCAATCATAATGGGTGTTTACTCACCAGGGGAGGTACCCAAAGACTGGAGGACAGCAGATGTAGTCCCCTTATACAAAAGTGGGAACAAAGAGGAAGCAGGGAACTACAGACCAGTCAGCCTCACCTCGGTAGTGGGGGGGATCATGGAAGCACTACTGAAGGAGAGATTGGTGGAATATCTGGTTGTCAATAGACTACAGGACCCAAGGCAGCATGGTTTCACCAGGGGAGGTCATGTCAGACCAACCTCGTTGAATTTTTGACTGGGTGACTAGGGAGGTGGATCAGGGAGGGCAGTGGACATGGCCTATCTGGACTTCAGCAAGGCCTTTGACACTGTGCCACATAGAAGACTATTACACAAACTGAGGAATATGGGTGTGGGCAGGACAGTAGTGTGGTGGGTAGGTAACTGGCTGGGTGGCAGGACACAGAGGGTGGTGGTAAATGGCTGTCACTCCACAGAGGAAGAGTGACCAGTGGGGTACCACAGGGATCAGTGCTGGGACTGGTCCTATTCAACATCTTCATCAGTGACATTGTGCAGGACCTAGAAGGCAAAATTTCACTGTTCGCTGATGACACAAAGCTCTGTAACAGAGTAGACACACCAGAGGGTGTAGACAGAATGAGAAGGGACCTGCAGAAACTTGAAGAATGGTCAGGGGTTTGGCAGTTGAAATTCAATGCAAAGAAGTGCAAGATAATGCATATGGGGCACAAAAACCCTGGCACAATATATCAGTTGGGGGGTGAGGATATAGCATGGACATTGCAGGAAAGGGATCTTGGGGTTATCATCTCTGATGACCTCAAGGTAGGGAAACAGTGTGACAAGGCAGCAGGTAAAGCAAATAGGATGCTGGGATGTATAGGCAGGGGCATCACCAGCAGGAAAAGGGAGGTCATAATTCCGCTATACAAGACACTAGTGAGGCCCCACCTGGAGTACAGTGTACAGTTCTGGAGACCATACCTACGTAAGGACATAGACAGGGTAGAGAAGGTTCAGAGGAGGGCAACAAAGATGGTGCATGGATTGCATCATAAGTCCTATGAAGACAGGTTGAAGGAACTGAACATGTACTCCCTGGAGGAGAGGAGGGAGAGAGGGGATATGATAGAGACATACAAGTATCTTACAGGGAGGAACAGCATGCAGAAAAACACTATTTTTAAGTGAAAAAGATGTTCCAGGACTAGAGGGCATGGGATGAAGTTGGAGGGAGGACGATTCAGCGGAAACATGAGAAAGAATTTCTTCACAGAACGGGTGGTGGACAAGTGGAACACCCTGCCAGAGGAAGTGGTGGGGGCTGAAACAATCACGGGATTTAAGAATGCATGGGATAGACATAAAGGAATTCTGGAGGTCAGGGGTAAGGGGCAAGAGACTTCTAGGAAAACATAAACTGAACTTACAAGCTCAAATGGGCAGACTGGGTGGGCCATAGGCCCTTATCTGCCGACACTGTCTATGTATCTATGTATCTATGGTAAAGGTGATTGTGTTGGTTGACATCCATGGCATTCCACGTCCCTCACGGTAGAGTGCTCAGAGTGACAAAGTTAAGCACATACAGTGACTGGCAGAGGGGGATATTCATAGATATCTCTAAGGGCATCTAGGATGTCCGTCGTCGACCTGCTATACGGTCGAGATAGGGGCCACTCAGCCACAAGCATATGATGCATTCAGAGTGTATTATTGTTTAAAGTATTATTGGTGGTATTTGGTGGTATTACTAACCTTGATTTCAGCTATGGAAGATTCAAACTGGAGAACAGGGGCATCTGGGACCTGGATATACCAAGCAATTTGATCCTAGGGTCTTGTGCATCACTAGCCTATCAGGTGGGCTAAAACCCATGATGTAAGGTCTGGAGTGCCATGGATGTCAACCAATACAATCCCCTTTACCAGGTGAGTAAACACCCATTATTTTAGAGTTGTACACCCAAGGGGGTTTCCCTGGCAAGGAACGTAAGTACATGTTCACGTGCATGGTTGTATTATCTCAACAAAACTTTCTATACCAAAAAAAAAGAAACTCATTACATAGATGTATGCACTCATTACATAGATATGTACTCTTGACATTAGATTATTTTGTCTTTATTGTACCTCAGTTGCTGTATTCCTTGGCTTGTCTGTTATTCTTGCTATTTTAGTTATTGTACTTTTATACTGATTACTTCCTTCAGCTGTAAATCACCCGAGCAAATTCTAGGGTAGGAGCTTTTCCTGGTAAAACAAATAAAACAAACAAAAAAAATATATGGGATATGGCATGTTTTTTTTTTTTTTAAAACCTAAAGCCCATCCCCGCAGCCCCCATTCTTTTGATTGGAAGTGAAACTACAGGTCCCAGGCAGTGCCCCATGGGTCTGCTGCTGCAAGCTACAGGTCTAGTGCACTGTGCAATGCACATTATGACTGAGCCTAGTGGTCCTCTGGTGCCAAGCACGTGCACTAAGTATCTCGTGCAAGTGGGTCAAAATGGCAAGCGGGGGCAAAAGCAACTGGAAATACGACCGCTACGGGCACGCTTCTAACCACAGAGTAAAGTGTCCATAAATGAAGAAAAGCAGAGGTCACTTTCACTTCCAAATGCAGACAATGAGGAGATTGGTAATGAAACCTCACTCAGGTCACTGTCTTACACACTTGAAAACCTGAGCAATGATGAAACCAGGTTACTGTGCAACCACTCCCCACTTAAAAAATGTGAGGAGGTATGGTATTATTGTTTACCGTTTAACCAGATAATAGATGACCAGTGCAGTGGTCACCTCCATGGCAGGACCTTATACCAACATTTTGAAATAACCCTTCATCAGGGTTACACTGGTTTAGGTATTGGTAATCAAAGAAATGTTCCCTTTAAGTTTATACCGATTTGCCTTTCTTTTCATTTCATAGATCATAGATTGTTACGAGTTCAGGAGATCACAGGCCTTTTGGAACTCACCACCTGAATTCAGGTAAGAAAGTATAAAGATCTAGCCAAAAATTGTATCTTTTTATTCCCCATAAAATGATCTAGTCTGTTTTTGAACATTACCATGTTTGCACTATCCGCTACTGTTTTTGGTAGTGCATTCCATGCTGATACAATTCTTTGGTTGTACCAAGCACTTCTTTTTTTTGGTCCTATTTGCTTCTCCCCTTAGTTTGTGATTATGGATTCTGGTGTTAGAGATTCCATTTTGCCTCACTAGTCCTATTGTCTCCATCAAGTATTCATTTTTCATGCCCTTGAATGTAAAACATAGGTCACCTCTTAAACGTCTATATTGCATTGAGTGTAGACCAAGGTTTTCTACCCTTTTCTCATAATCTAAAGTCTCCATATTCTTTACTTTTTTAGTAAATCTTCTTTATACCCCCTCAATCAACCTTTTGCCACCTATAGATTTAGGTACACAAAATGGGGAGCAGTAGTCGAGATGTGGTCAGATTAAGCTAGAATAAAGGGCGATTATTACTTTAGGTTCCCGGCTTTTTATGTTTTTAAGAATGCAACCAATGGTACGTTGACACTTCTTGACCGTGGGCCTAGTATGGGTATCAAATGTTAGTTTGTTGTTAACTGTCACACCCAAATCCCTTCCATTGACTGTCTCCTGAAGCATTACATTGTTCAATCTGTATGTCTTCTCAATATTATTATGTCCAAGATGCATGACCTTGCATTTGGCTGCATTAAAGCTCATTTTGTTGTAGCAGGCCCAAGTCTATAATCTATCTAGATTATTCTGGATATCCAACGCAGATTGCGTATTTGTTGTGAATATTCTGCATATTTCACTTTAAGTTCTGTCCCACTTTTATTTTTCACTTGCTTCAAGCTTTTTTCTTTCCATTTTTAGTTTGGACCAATATTTGTAGTGCAGCATGGCCTGTCTGCTTTCTCTTTTGGTATGGCCATACCAAAAGAGAAAGCAAACAGGCCATGCTGCACTACAAAGGGAACATTTCTCTGACTGCACTGATCATCTATTGTCTTGTTAAACAATAAACAATAACGAATACATATTTTTAGGTGAGTGGGCCTATTATTTCCAGTGTGCTTTTCCTTGTATTGTTGCCTTAATTGGAGCTAGGCTACTCCCCTAATAGATGTGTTTCATTTCTCCGAGGCTGGCTGAACTGGATGTTTGCAAATAAATATGCACTGAAACTCAGGAAGCAGCTTCACTCGAGACTTGCTTGGAATGCAGCGTTCTCTCTCGTGGCGAGCATTTTCTTTTTGGCACTTTCAAGCTGCTGAGCCAGCAGATCGCACGCATAATTTTAAAGCACTGACTAACCTGTAAATAAGAATGTTATTCCCCCCGCTGTCCAAGAAGCTGAAAGCAGTTGTCTGAATGGGATTTTGACCACAAACCAAAAGCAGTCATGTTCAGATATTGATCACTCAGTAAAAATAGAAAAAGAGAAAGTGATAAAAAAACGGTTTCGTTTTGGGGATTAGCAGACCAATGATGAAACCAGATTACTGTATAACCACTCTGCACTTAAAACAATATGTGGAGGTATTTATTTTATCTATTTGTTTATTTATTTGTTTGTTTGTTTGTTTATTTATTTATTTATGTATTTCTCATCTCAGATTAACCATTTGAGCTCAGAGCTCTTTACATAGGTTCCACGTTAGTACATTTAGAACAAGTAGTTGATTATACAGAGGATTGAGAAAAACAAGGCAATAGAATTAGAATGAAAACATTTAGGTACATTTGGTCTTTAAACAAGGGAATGCCAAAAATACTGTGAAAACTAAAACTGGAATAGGTAAACACAGTCAGATACATACAGGAACAGACTAAATAACTGCTCCCAACAGGGAGCCTGTTCACTGTCAGCAACACAAGGGGGTTAGCGCATAGAAGTGCTAGAGACATGGGGTGGAGGGTTGAGCCCCAAGTGCAGGGTATGAAGGATACCTTGGGGTCTCAGAATGAACAAAGACCCATCAATGAACTAAGATAAATTTGTGCAGAATAAAGAACAGGAGGAACATGTGAACGAGTGTACCTTTACATTAATTGACACTATAAAACTGGCCATCAATCTTTTTCAATGGCGATGGATGGTTACTATTTGCTGGTATAACCCAATGGTTATTATGGCAAACATGGCCTGGAACCCCAAGAAGCAGCTTCGCCCAAGACCCACTTAGAGTGCAGTGTTCTCTCTCATGCCAGGCGTTTTTTTTTCCCAGCACTTTCAACCTGCTGAGTCATGAGATCATACTAAATAGTTTTAAAACACTGACTAACCAGGAAAACTGAATGTTACCCCCCCCCAAAAAAAACTGAAAACAGTCAGGTGAATGTGATTTCATTCACAGATTGAAAGCAATCGCATTCAGATGTTGGTCACTGAGTAAAAATGAAAAAAAAGAGAAAGTGATAAAACCATGTTTTAGTTAGGGGGAACTAGTAGAGCAATTGTTTAATTGTGAAAGACTGGGCTGCAGTCCAGAATTGCCTTGCTTACATGAACACTGGAATCAAGTTCAAACTCCAGTTTCAGAGGCATCAATGCTGCATTCCTAAATTGGAAGCTCAAGTAAACTCATTTCAAGTTACATTCATGTTTCAGTCTGAACCAAATTCAACTTCAGTGGTTCAAATGCATTGATTATTTTAACCTGGTTACATTGTGCATGTAAACCTGATTGTGAACTGATTATGGTATACTTACTGTTGAAACTGCAGTGAAAGGAATGCAACCCAATTCAAAATCCTCAGTTGCTGTGTGTTTACATGCAATGGGAATCAATCACCTTATAATCAATTCAGTTCATTCTCAGCACCCCAACAGCATGTAAATCAAAAAGGATTACAATCTGAATTAAGTGAATTGATTACAAAGTAATTGATTCCCGCTATATGTAAACACGGCAATAAAGAGGAGATGGGGTGAACTCAGAAGGCAGACTGCTACACAGGGCAGAACTCCCTTAAGGGAAGAGGAAAAAATTAATGGCCAGAGATTATAAAAAATAACCATGAGGTGGTGTGTATATTTAAGCAATAAGCCACTAGGGGGTGTGGGTTATCGGGGGATTTACCACGGCTGGGGTGGTTTGCGCCGAGTGGGTAAATCCACCCCAGCTGTGGTAAATCCCCCGATTAACCCAGATCCCCCGAGTGGCTTATTGTGATTATACCAAATACTGCATTTATTATGTTTATTTTGCCGTCGGATTGCATTTTTTTGAACATGCGGCTGGCTGGCACCTTTTGTGGTGATATCAGTAGACAACTAACGGAGGTAAGGTGCCAGCCTGCCTATCTGATTGGACAGTGGCTGAGGTCCATGGTATAATTAAGCAATAATGCATGACAGGGTGTGGTATATCATGGGATATCATCACGCCTCGGATGGTTGGGCACAAGACCGCAGGTCGAGTGCGTCCAACCGCCCGAGAAGTGCATTATTGCTATTATGAACTGGATTCTTGGATTTATAGTTTTATTAGTAAAAACAAATGCTTTAAAATTGACTTTTAAAATGTTTTAGTATTGAATTATGTTGTAGGAATACATATAAAGAAAATAGTTATATTACTTATAAACAGCAGGTGGTGCTGTTGCACAGTACTGCATATGAAATCTGCTGAGAAAGCAAGCAGAGTGTACCTGCTTTGTATTGTGTTTCAAAAGATCTCTGTAGCAGCACCATTCAGGAATGTCATCTCAGCAATCTCAGCAGAGAGAAGCATTTTTTTTATATTTATACCTTGTCCTGTTAGTCCTGTGCCAGGAGCAGTTGGCAGTGCCTGGCATAACAGTTTGGAGTCTTACACTTTTCCTCGCTGTATAGTGTTGGAAGGATTTGCAGTGAGTTGTGAGTAAGTTTGGTGAAGTTCCAATATTTGCACAGGAAGAGCTAAGGTCTTCTATGAGGTTGGCATCCCCCCCCTCATTAATTTCAGCAGGTTGAAGGCAGCAGAATTACAAACTGCGTGAAAGAAAGAAACTGGCATTTGCCACAAGCAGGCAGAAGCACTGATCCATTGTCATCTGTGAGAAGAGTGGGCAGGTCGGTGTAAAGCTAGTGTGGCGATCAGGAGCAGTTGCCGCGTGTGACAGTCTCTCTTTTACCAGTCAGCGTGAGGCAGTTGCTAGCATGGGAATATGTTTCCTGCAAGTGACCATTGTGTTGTTCCAGTCGGCGGCGGGCTCTAAAGACGAGGGTGACCGTTGTTTTTATGACTTTTGCCTTTTTTATAAACAGCTGTGGATGAGGAGGTTTGGGAGAGACTCTGAGGCTGTTTTGCTGTGGTTATTCATTTTTTTTAAAGCGCTGAAAAGGAGTGGCGTGACATGACAAATGTTTTTTTTTTAATGGGAAACACGCTTGCAAAAGTGAGAAACCACTATGACCGCGCTAGAGCTGCCCTGACTGACATGTATGGGTGGAACGTGGTAGTCGGTGCTGCTGCTGTGTGTGACCAAGGGTTTGTGTGTTTTCTTTTTTTTTCCCCAGCGTGAGACCGTTTAAGCCTAAGTTAAATGTATGGCAGCCTAACAGAAAACCACTGCCCTGCCTGCTGCTGTCAGTGAACTAGAGTACAGCCTTGCCGGCGCCAAAATGTACAGGCAAATGGATTTCATGTAGGTGAAACAAGCTGTTGGTTGGCATCTTTTCTTACCCGTGATGATGTAGCTGGATATCATCGTGGGTAAGAAGAGGGCTCAGCCAATCAGCTTCCTCCATTTACGATCTCCAGGTCATAATCAAATTTAATACACAATCTCAGTGTGTGACGCTTGTAGCATCACACACCTTGGGTGTGTATTAAACTCTTGATTGGGTGACCACACCAACTGGAGGTGCTGCAGAAGGGTAGGAAAGAGCCCAATCAGGGCCAGCCCAGGCAATTTCAAAAGCCAGGCGGTACCATAAAAAGTGCGTTTGGCGCTTTTTGCCAGTAAGCAGCTGCAGGAGGATCAGAGGGGAGAGGTGACATTGTCCCATCTAAGGACTCCCTCTTCCCCTCACTGGACAGCAGCAGCAGAAGTGGCAGAGTGGAGTTGCATTTCCAACCAGCTCCAAGGAAGTAAAATCGGAGGGGAGAGGTGACTTCATCCTGTCTAGAGACTCCCTCTTCCCCTCACTGGACAACAGCAGCAGCAGCAGCGGTGGAGAAGAGTGGCATTTCCAGCCAGCTTCAAAGAAATAAAATAGCCCACCCTTCCACCACAACTTCTTTAATGCTCAGGACCTGAACAGGGATTGAATAAATACTCAGGACTTGAAAATTATCGCCGGTCAGCCTCACCTCGGTGGTGGTCAAGGTGATGGAGGCACTGATAAAGGACTGGGTGGTGGACTACCTGAAGGACAATGAACTGCAGGATGAAAGGCAGCATGGATTCATGAATGGGAGGTCCTGCCAGACAAACCTGACCGAGTTCTTCAATTGGGTGACACAGGTTGACCGAGGGGGGGGCAGTGAAAGTGGCCTATCTGGACTTCGGTATGGCCTTCAAAACCATCCCTCACAGAAGGCTAGTAAATAAGCTAGAAAGCTTAGGAGTGGGACAGAAAATAACTAGGTGGGTGGAAAACTGGTTGGTGGACAGAAGTCAGAATGGTGGTAAATGGATGCATTCCATGGTGAGGGGATAAGGAGTTGGGTGACCCAGGGGTCAGTGCTGGGACCCCTCCGTGTAAATATATACATCAGTGATATAGCAAAAGGTCTGGAGGGAAGAGTGTGCCTATTTGTGGATGATATGGAAATCTGCAATAGGGTGGACACTGCGGGGGGGGTAGGGGCCATGAAGCACAACTTGAGGACTCTGGAGGGGTGGTCAGAAACTTGGCAACTAAACTTAAATGCCAAAAAGTGTGCTGTGATACATCTGGGATGCATAAACCCACGAACAGCTTACACTCTAGAAGGGGAGGAAATCAAAAAAAAAGAGCAGAAAAGGGATCAGGGGACTATAGTATCAAGCAACCTTAAGGTGGGTAGCCAGTGTAGTAAGGCAGTGGGGAAGGCAAATGGAATATTGGCATGCATTGGGAGGGGTATAACTAGTAGAAGGAGGGAGGTGCTGATGCCTCTTTACAAGGCCATGTTGAGACCACACCTTGAGTATGGTGTCCAGTTCTGGAGACTGCACCTACACAAGGACAGTGATGGGATGGAAAGGGTTCAGAGAAGAGCAACAAAGATGGTGCACGATATGCTTGGGAAACCATATGAACAGAGGTGTAGGGAATGGGATCTGGACTAGAAGGGAGAGGGGGGACATGATTGAAACTTTTAAGTATGTGAAGGGAATCAATAAGGTGAAGGAGGGGAGCTTGTTCAGAAAGAAGGAGGGGGCTAAAACTAGAGGACAAAGCCTGAGACTGGAAGGTGGAAGATATAGAAGCAAGGGTGATTCTTCATGGAGAGAGTGGTGGAGGCCTAGAATAAACTACCCCCCCACCCCCACTGACAGTGGTCCGTGGCTCATTCCTCAAGTGGCTGCCCACTTCCCTGTACCCCAAGCAGCTCCAGCAGATACCCCCATGCTCACAGTGGTCCACGGCACTTTCCTCGAGTGTCCGCCTGCCTTCCTGGACCCCACGCAGCTCCAACAGGTACACTCCTCAGACTCAGCATGCCCGACTTTTGAATTTGGCCGCCATCCACAGATAATCGCTAATTGGCCACTGCTTACTCTCCTGCTCCTTCAGGCTTGTTTCTCCTTCTGCTATTTCCTATGCTGTAGCTTTATTCTAGCCTTTAGGTCGAGCTGAATTTTAAAAAGTGCTCTATTAATTAACTGTACTGTTAGAAACTGTTCTCAGAGCTGCATTTTATTTGTAAAATACTGCACCTATTTATTGCTAGCCACTCTGCTGTTTTTAAGTGTCTTGGGTTAGCATCTGGGCTTAAAATCTTAATTACTCCTCCTTTTTGTTACTAGGCACCCTGCTGTTTAAGTTCATTTAAGGTCAGACTTAGGGCTTAAATCTGAAGTACTCCACCTGTCTGTTTGTAGCCAGTCTGCTGTTTAAAATATATTGTATGTTAGCAGTTTCTTGGCAGAAATTCAGGCTTCACAGTCTGCATTGCTTTAAGCCATTTCTACCTGTTTCTTGGTGCCTTTTCTTCTCTCAACCCCCCACTAATCCCCCTCTCTTGTCACACACCCTCACTCTCTCAGCTGCTCAGCTTTTACTCTACCCCCTGTTTAACTCTGCCTGCATTTCTTTTGCCTTTTCTCCCCTGCTGGTCTGTCTGTCTCCCGCCCTTAACTTTGCCCCATGGCAGAAAAGTTAAAACCTGTTTTCTCTTTTTTCTCCCTCAGATAACCCCTGCCCACTCACAGAGGTCTGCGGCTCCTTCCTCGAGCAGCCGCCCACCTCCCTGGACCCCAAGCAGCCCCATCATATATGCTCCTTGGACCCTGTACACCTGACTGGTTTGAATTTGGCTGCCATCTACAGCTGATCGCTGGCTGGCCACCGCTTACTTTCTGGCTCCTTCAGGCTTATTTCTCCTTCTTCTCTTTCCTCCGCTGTAGCTTTATTCTAGCCTTTAGGTTGAACTGAATTTTCTCCCGCCTGCCCACCCCTGCCACCAGCACTCTTTAAATGGTCTCACTAACCTGAGAGACTGCCCTGCTTCTCGTTCTGCCAATAGAAGAAAAGGCAGACCACAGTGCCCTTAAAGGGAGCTTATAATCTCAAACATGTCTCCCTGCACCTTATATCCTCAAAATACTTACTCTAATTGCCTTCTTCTTGACCCTTTGCCTCTCAGCTCTACAGCCTAAAAACACCATCCCTGCTTCTCCACCACACTGCCTTAACCTTCATATCACTTCTTACCCCCTCTGTCTCTCTGTTTCCCCAACTCACTCATATCTTCCTTTCACTCCTTCCCCATCCAACATTTTCCACCTCTCCCCTGCCAGCTATGCTCTACCTTCCTTCCACCCCTCCCTTCCCACATTCCCACTCCCCTCACCTCTTCCATCCCCAGACTTTCCCACATCAAACTCTGCCTCCTGTATGAGTGCTCGCCCTCCTACACCTCATTCAGATTCACACACTAGGTCCTTTCCAGATGAACATGCCATAAACTGACTATTATGACTAACAACAGACATAGAAGGCTTCTCCTTCTCATTTCAGGGTACATTCACTCTAACCCTGGCCCCACATTGAGAACCCCATAACCCATGGAACTGCCCCCTTACACTCGAAGCATATGAAAATTCCTCACCTGAACATACAAAGCATAATGGCTAAGAGAACCAAACTGGAATCTTGGCTATCTGCCAACAACTATGGCATTATTGCCCTCACAAAAATCTGGCTCACAAATAAAATCTCTTCCACTGAAATACTACTACAAGGGTACTCCCTTTTCAGAAATGATAGGAATGGTAAAAGAGGTGGTGGATGCCTCATGTGGATAGCTGATTGCCTCACTGCCACAGAGATAGTCACTCCCCTCACCACCCCCTACCTGGAATCCATCTGTTAACCTCCTACTAGGTAAAAACAAAATAATAGCCATCAGTGTAACCTATCTTCCCCTCAGCACCCCCTCAAAAGAACCTGACCACTTCCTTAACCAAAAAGAATCATTTCCCCCCAGTAGAGAATGGATAATCTTACGAGACTTTAATCAAAACTAGCTATTCCCTCAGTCCCTTGCAGCAAGAGAATCCACCTCTGGCCTGGGCTTACATCAAGTCATCTCCTCTCCCACCTGGACTAGCTACAAAATAGGCACCGAATCCCTGATTGACTGGATCCTGGTTTTCCACCCCCCTCACGTAACCTCCTCAGGGGTTCTTCCTGATTCCATCAGAGACCACTGTGGGGGTTACTGCTGCTGGACTGATTAAAAACCTTCCCTGAGAGCACAAATACATCCTGACCAGACAGTTCAAAAAACTTGATACCGCATTGTTCCACCAGGCTGCCCTGTCCACTGACTGGTCCTTTACCAAATCCGTCATGGATATTGACTCCGTCCTTGAGGGATTTGGCAGCAAGTTCCTTGCCACTTTTGACCAACTTATTTGACTCAAAAAAATTAGAGCCAAACAGCCATGAATGGATCTCCCCAGAAATCTTCAAGCTCATGAGGTAAAGGGACAGTACATGGGCAAAATACAGGAATCAGAAGCTCCCCCACCTTCTCCAACTCTATAAGACACTCTGCAACAAATGCAAATCCTCCATTCAGTCTTCAAAAATCACATACCTCGCCAAGCAGCAACGCAGTTCTCGTGGAAACCCTAAGCACACGTGAAACACGCTAAACAACCTCATTGGAAAAGGGCAGTCCAATGAACAATACAGCCCTTTCCTCTAGCGGTCGTACACCACTGACCCCTTTGAAATCGCCTCTCTCTTTAACAATTTTTTTCAGTGATCTGGACAAATACAAGCCCTCACAAACCACCCTAGTTTCTTTTTTCACTACCTCACCCATCCCGAAGTAGTAAAACTCATCAAGGCCCATGCCCCTAAGCCCTCCCTAGGACTCGACAACATTGACTACAGGTTCCTCAAACTGGTCTGTGATTCCATTGCCACTCCCCTCACCAATATCCTCAATCACTCACTCTGCGCACAGGGTCCTATCCAAGTAAATGGAAGTGCACCATAATCAGACCACTCCACAAATCTGGCCTCAAGAAGAAAGCACCAAGTTTCCTCATCAGCGACAATGCCGACCTCCCCCACAGCGATGGCACAATACCGATGCAGGTTTTGTGCTGCCTGTTCTATGGGTGTCTTCTGTGGGGTCTGCACCCCCATCTTCTGTGGTGGCTGCACCTCCCACACCCCCCATGTGGGGGGCTTTGCCCCCCACACCCCCAGTCTTTAGCATTCCAACTACAGGTCGAAGTTGGTCCGGGAGGCGGAACACTGGGGGAAGGAGAATCATGGAAAAAGCACCATTACTGCGAATGTCGCCATAATGGTCTTTTTTCCTGTTTTGCCATCAGGGTGTTGACAAAAAGGGGTGCACTGCCCCAAGAATGACATCTCTAACTTCAGAGCCATCTCCCTTCTGGTCCCCCTCTCCAAAATACTGGAGAAAATTGTTCACAAGCAAACCACTGATTATCTCAAACTTTATAATTTACAGATTGAAGCACAACATGGGTTTAGATCCAGGCACAACACCGAGACAGCCCTCATCTAGAGATGGGCGATGTGGCCGAAATTCGCTCCACGGAGTGATTTGCGAATAACGTGCAGTCATGAGTGCCCGTGAAGCCGGAGTACTTTTATGTTATATGAGAAACACGAAGTCCATTGAAACCAATGACTTCACGTTATTCCGCCTTCCCCAAACCACTTCTCCACCAATTTTAAGGCAAAGTACATTGAAATCAATGTACTTCGCATCACTTCGCTTTGTAATTGCGCTCCAAATGTGAATTTTGCAGTGCTTCATGGCATTGCAGGTCACATGGGCTCTAGATTGTTCTGCATAGCCTCAGTTTTGTGTAGTGTGTGTAGTGGAAGATGGAGACAGTTTCCTCTCAGAGCTCTGTGATTCAAATCCTCTAAAAGCTGTTAAAAAAGTCATTTTGAGCCTTTTTTTTGCTCAAAATTTAGTTCATCAATTGTAGGAAACCCTCTTGTGCTCATATCATCGAGTGTTTATTGTTTGTCTGTGGATTTTGAATGTTAATTTAGAACAGTCAGTCTGTGTACCATTACGTGTGCTTCGAGGGAGGGGCATCTGTGGTGTAGGTAGATTAACTGGGAGAATAAGGCAGTCTTTCTGTTTGGGTTACATTTTTCTTGCATAACTGTGTTAATGTACACACAGTAATATTTTCAGTAATTCTTGACTTTTTTTGTTGATTGCTGTGGTGCAGCAGTGTATAATTTCAGTTTATTTAAAACCTTTGGTTATATTACTAAAGGTTTTCAGTTTGCTACGCATTACTTGCAGTGTGTGTGTGTGTGTGTGTGTGTGTGTGTGTGTGCCGATACATGTCATTAAATCAGACACCTTTTATTGTGCCACAGAGTAATTGCAGCAGTGTAAACCTGCGATCCACTGCACCTACATGAATTTTTTATACTGCTTTGTGGTATCTTTACTGGTAGTGGACTGTTACTGCTGTGCACTACCCCCCCCCAACTGGCAAAAGGTATTCTTTTCCAGATTTGGATTTGTGACTTGTGAGCACTGGTTGAGAGTTGTTGTGCCTTTGCATCTGCATCTCTTGAGTGTGCAGCGCAATCTTAATCTGTCTGTGCGTTTGCACTTTGCAGTACACCATTAATTCTGGGAGACTTTGCATTTCTTGCTAGGCTCTCATTTCACTTCATCAGCACTAGGAAATTTTCTGGACACAAGCCAGTAGCATTTTGGGGATGCACATTAATTCTGGTGACTGTGTGTGACCACTGCACGCATGACTGAGTGCTCTATTAATTCTGGGAGACTGCTTTTCTTGTTGTGCTTTTATTTCACTTTGTCAGTATTGGGGAAGTTTCTGGACACAAGACAGTAGCATTTTGGGGATGCACATTAATTCTGGTGACTGTGTGTGATGTGTGACCACTGCACACATGACTGAGTGCACCATTAATTCTGGGAGACTTTGCATTTCTTGTTGTGCTATTATTTCACTTCACCAGCACTGGGGAATTTTCTGGACACAAGACAGTAGCATTTTGGGGATGCACATTAATTCTGGTGACTGTGTGTGACCACTGCACACATGACTGAGTGCACCATTAGTTCTGTGAGACTTTGCATTTCTTGTTGTGCTATCATTTCACTTCGTCAGCACTGGGGAATTTTTATGGACACAAGACATAGAGGATTGTGTATGATCGCTCATACACAACAAGGTTATTTTTCACTTGAGAGGTTTCCATGGTAATTGGAGACCTTGAGAATGCAGCTCGAGAGGTCTCATTACCATGGAAACCTCGAGAGTTGAAAAATACCCTTGCTGTGTATCAGCGATCATGCACAGTTTTTTATAATGTATGGTCACTCATACAAAGCATGTCCTTACTTTCTTGCTGGTTTATATGGTCATTTTCACCTCCTGGGACTTTTTCACTGCTGTGGCCATTCTCAGAGGATCACTGGTCACCCAACCACACATGCGCACCCACCTTCTAAGTGTTATGCTTCACTAGCTACGTAGCTAGTGCAGTATAACAGCTACGATGATGTAACTAGTGCAGCATAACAATGTTGTTGAAGGGATGGATTTCCATCCACAACAACGTTCCACCATACACTATAGTAGCATTTTGGGGATGCTCATTAATTCTGGTGACTGTGTGCGACCACTGCACTTATGACTGAGTGCACCATTAATTCTGGGAGACTTTGCATTTCTTGTTGTGCTATCATTTCACTTCATCAGCACTGGGGGATTTTCTGGACATAAGACAGTAGCATTCTGGGGATGAACATTAATTCTGGTGCATGTGTGTTACCATTGCACGCATGACTGAGTGTGCCATTAATTCTGGGAGACTTTGCATTTCTTGTTACGCTCTCTTTTCACTTCATCAGCACTGGGGAATTTTCTGGACACAAGACAGTAGCATTTTGGGGATGCACATTAATTCTGGTGACTGTGTGTGACCACTGCACGCATGACTGAGTGCACCATTAATTCTGGGAGACTTTGTTTTTCTTGTTGTGCTATCATTTCACTTTGTCAGCACTGGAGAATTTTCTGGACACAAGACAGTAGCATTTTGGGGATGCGCATTAATTCTGGTGACCGTGTGTGTGAGGGTCTGCCAATATTGTTGTCACTCCACCTTTTTTCGCATAAAGGTGGAATGACAATGCAAAGTAATAATTACAAGGTGAAGTGGGCCTTTTGCTTTGGCCACTCTGCATAGAAGAGTGACAACATGAAGTGGCCACTTTGCTTTCACTTTGCCAGCGGAATGTAATTTCTCTGCATCTCTACCCTCATCCAATTCACCAGCTTCATAAATAGAACACTCAGTGAAGATCTCCTCACCAGATCAGTTTTTGTTGACCTTTTAAAAGCTTTCGACCTGGTGGTCCGTGACATCCTACTATCC
Source organism: Neoceratodus forsteri (assembly GCA_016271365.2). Taxonomy (NCBI): domain Eukaryota; kingdom Metazoa; phylum Chordata; order Ceratodontiformes; family Ceratodontidae; genus Neoceratodus; species Neoceratodus forsteri. The sequence continues at coordinate 16,756,906 of JADMNL010000039.1, read as the reverse complement.
AACTTTTCTGACCTTTGCTTTTCACCAGATGTCACAAAATGGTTCCAAAACTACCTCAGCCACAGGACACACCAAACCAGCATAAATGGTGTCTTTTCCAACCCCTGCCCCATTACGTTTGGAGTACCCCAAGGGTCCATTCTAGGTCCCTTCCTTTTTTTCCTGGTAGTAAATTCTCTCCCTGACATCTGCGTGAATTCCCAACTCATCTTATATGCCGATGACACTGCCCTGTTCTGAAATGACAAAGACCCTTAAACACTTCTTCAAAAGCTACAGGCTGACTTTAGCAGGCTTCACTCCCGGTTCCTGTTTAAGGGTCTGGTGCTAAATGCTAAGAAGACAAAATCCATGGTATTCTCCAACCTGCAGAAACCAGTCCCTACTGAGTTCTTACTACTCGACAAAGAGGGAAATGCAATCAAAAGAGTCAACGAATTTAGATACCTTGGCCTGATCATTAACAGCCACCTCAATTTTAACTCACACATAAATCAGCTGATAAAGAAAACCCACCAATGGCTAGGGCTACTTTACAGAGTGAGACCATTCCTGACCAATGAGTCTAAGACCCTACTTGCCACCAGTTTCCTCATCCCACTCCTTGACTACAGTACCCTAGTCTACTTTCCACCCCTCACCCAAAGCAACCACCTAAAACTCTATTCCACCTACCACAGTATATTGCATTTTGCCACAAGCTCCCCAGACTGACCTACCACTGTGACCTCTGTAGAATCTCCAGCTGGACCTCCCTTGATGACAGACTTAAAAGCAAAATATTTACTGTTTTCCAAAAACTTTCTCTTGGCCTCTTCCCAGACAGCATTATCTCTAAGGATGTAAGTTTGTCATGGATGAGGTTGGATGAGGGTTTAATAACTCACTAGTTGTTCTTGGAATCATAAGTAAATTTCCTGGCATGGACATCGTTGCTACTTTTTGAACACAATACTGAAAGTCATGGAAGTCCTGAATGAAGACCAAAGGTCATAGAATCCATGATGTGTATGACTACCATGACAAACTTACATCCCTAATTATCTCAAATCCAGGCACTCACCACCACAAAAGAACTTGGCCCAGAAGGGAAACAGTTTAAAAGGATTTATTGAATTCCATGGCACCCCGTCCTAGTGCGAGCTCCTTTGTGGTTCTTGTATCCCTAATTATCTCCCTTTTACCTAAGCCCATCCATCCTCGTACCACCAGAATGTCATCCTCCCTCTCCTTCTCAGTCCCCTTCTGCAGGACCACACATGACCAAAACACCCTCTTCTACAAGGGTGGCAAACTGCTCAACAGTCTTCCCACTGCCATAACTGAAATCCCCACCACAGCCTCTTTTAAGCATAGCCTAAAGGCTCACTTCTCCCAGGACACCATCTGCAGGTGCTTCTCCATGTGACATTCCAATTGGCATGCCCTTTCTCCACTCCCCCACACCTTCTCCACAGCAATGGAACCCTGACATCACATGAAAGAGGTGGGGTGAGGTAACCAGAGTGGTGGACCAAGGAGGGAGCAGTTGATGTTGCCTACCTTGACTTCAGCAAAGCTTTCAACACTGTTCCACATAGAAGATTGATAAACAAGCTGGGCAGGCTCAGGGTAGGTCAGAAGTTAGTCAACTGGGTGGAAAACTGATTGACAGGAAGAAAACAGAGAGTGGTGGTAAATGGTATGCAGTCAGAAGAGATGCAAGTCACAAGTAGGATACTTCAGGGATCAGTCCTGGCGCCAGTCCTCTTCAATATCTTCATCAGTGACATTGCAGGTGGACTGGAGGATAAGGCATGTCTGTTTGCAAATGACACCAAGATCTGTAACAGAGTAGATGATCCAGATGGGGTGGGCAGAATGAGAAGAGATCTGAATAAACTAGCAAAATGGTCGGAAAGGTGGCAACTGGTATTTAATGCAAAGAAGTGCAAGATCATGCACATAGGGAAGAGAAACCCTGAAGCCACCTATAGGCTGGGAGGGGAGTTGCTGGCAGTCACAAAGGAAGAAAGAGACTTGGGCATCATCATCACCAATGACCTGAAATCATCCAAGCAGACCTCTAAAGCAGTAGGTAAGGCTAGGGGGATGTTAGGGTGTATTAGTAGGGGTATCACAAGTCGTAAGAGGGAGGTAATAATCCTCTTTACAAGACACTGGTTAGGCCCCATCTGGAGTACTACGTGCAGTACTGGAGGCCACACCTTCACAAGGACATTAACCAAATTGAGGCAGTCCGGAGAAGGGCAACCAAAATGGTGCAGGGACTGCATCAGAAGACATATGAGAACAGATTAACGGAGCTCAATATGTATATCCTAGAGTAAAGGAGGGAGAGAAGTGATATGATCGAAACATTCAAACACCTTAAGGGCATTAACAAGGTGAAAGAGTCTAACATGTTTCAATATAAGAAAAATAGCAGGACAAGAGGACACAGCATGAGATTAGAGGGAAGTAAGGGGTAATGTGAGGAAGGTTTTTTTTCACAGAAAGGGTGGTGGATGCATGGAATGGCCTACCTCAGGAAGGGATGGCTATGAATACAGTGCAGGGGATAGGCATAAGGGAGCAATACAGATGATTATGAATAGAGAGGCCACTGACAGCAAAGGACGATGGCACATTTATAAGGTAGAAAAAGAAATGGGCAGACTGGATGGGCCTTGCAGTCCTTATCTGCCATCAACTTCTATGTTTCAGTGTTTCTATGGATCCCATGGTCTGACAACCCCATGCACTTTCCAACCAATGCTCTTTTTAGTATTCATATTATATTATTGTGTATTCTCTTACTTAGCCTAGTTATCTGTTGCCCATTTGAACACCAGTACATTCAATGCACTTGTAAATGTTCTTTCCTACTGTCTAGTAACTTGTCATGCTCCAATGTACTGCACCTTGTCTCTGTATTCCCCTGATTGTTACTGTACTGCCTTCTATGTTATCCCTTATTATATTTGTCCAAAACTGAATGCTTGTGAAAACGGGCAATTTATGCTCATATGCCTTTTCAGTATAGTCAATAAACTGAAACTGAATCTACCAGAGAAAGTGGTGGAGGCCAAAACGGTGGAGGGATTTAAGAGGGCATGGGACAGACATATGTGATTGTGAAGTGCGGGGAAGGGGAAGGGCTGTAAGAGTGGAGATGAGTGTGTGGGGGGGTAAAGGCAGACTCGATGGGCCATTGAGGTCCTTTTCTGCTATCAGATTTCTATGATTCTGTGATTCATACAACACCCCATGCATTACTCTCTACTTAATAAAGGAGGATGAGGTTCATCTGGAGAGGGTGCAAAATCTGCTAACTACAATTCAGTATGAACTGTTAGAGTTCTAAGATCACCTGAGCTGCAAAGAATTACAAAATAATGTCAAGGAAAAAGTTAACAAGTCTAAAGGTGAAACTGTAAAGGAAAAGAAATCTATATTTGTATATAACCTCAGGGAATATGAGGCAAACCAAATTTTATTGGAAACAAGGACGCAGTCATGCCATGACAGGTTACAGTTCAGAATTTACAAGTAGAAAAAAAAAGCTAAAGCCACAGCAGTCCTCCTCTGATATGAGTTCTGCTGACACAATATAACAAGAAAGTAAGAACCATAGTTCAGAAAGATCTGTAGCTTTTTTAATAAATGGAGATGGCAGAACCAGGGACAGTAGGAAAAGAAAAACAGCGGAGGAAAAGGACAAGGAAAAAGGAAACCCACAGTGGGAAATGCAAAAACAAAAGTGAAAAGTCAGCAGCTGGTGAGGAAACCACACTGATCTATAAATGTATTTATTTAAAGAATTCACCAGGAAAAGCATACTAAGCTGACAGCTTATTTCCAGATGTGTCCTGGAGGGAAAGAGGAGTGGTACAGAGAGTGAGGAATGAAAGCCCGAGAACACGAGTGCAGTCACAAGTTTACAGATACTGTCTAAAGACTTGAATTTTATGTTAGCACTACAGCATGATAATTTTGCTTTAAGGATAGAACTGTTTAAGCTCTTTAGAAAAATGAACCTCAAAGTCAGTCATGAACTTGATGAGTTTATATGAAATAGAGGGGCAAACATGAAATTACTGCTAAATTTTAACTGACCGTGGGAGATGTTCAAGTGCCCAAAATAAATTCAAACTATTATGGCAATGATCCAAAGGAAATGATGGACCTGGCTTTGAACATTCTGGAAAGAGATTGCAGTTCCAATAATGTTACTAGTTATTCTGTGATTGATAATGTATCAACAGTGGGGGATAACTCACTGGACAATGTAGAAACACCACAATTAAGGATTTTGTTTAAACACATCCCCTTTAAACCTAAATCAGTTTATTGTCCAGCAATTCTAAATATAACATCCCTCCATATATTTCAATGGATGGTCTTAACAGATATTGATGTTATCTTTGATAACTTCAACCCCTACTGTGCTTACCACAACCTTACCTCTTTTGAACGTCAGGCTCATTTTGAATTGAGTAAAATGGATGACATTATTATTAAGTGTGCTGACAAGAGGAATAACATTGTTTTTATGTCAAAAGAAAAATATCAGGAGGAGATAATTTGGTAGTTCTCAGATTCTAACTACTATGGGGTCCTTAAATCTGACCCAATCAAGCTCTTTAAAAGAGAAATTGATAGTCTTATAAGTGATGCATATTAATTAGGGCAGATTACAGAGGGTGAAGCCACCTTCCTAAATGCCCCCCACCCAATCTGCCCCACAGTCCATTTACTTCCTAAAATTCACAAGTTCCTTACAACCCCCCAGGTCAGCCCATTGTCTAGGGGATAGGTTTGGTGTCCTAAAATCTATCCAAATATGTGGATTTCTTCTCAAAAGTAATTATGCTTCAGACACCAGCCTATCTTCAAGACACAATGGACATTTTAAACAAAATGAACGACATCAAATGACTACCTGTTTCTTGCTATAGATGTCTGCTCACTATACACAAGTACACCTCACAATCATGGACTGCCGGACATCAGACACTTCCTACTCAAGGATCAAGGAAGTGTGCCAGTGGTGCCATCTGACTTCCTCCTCTAGGGAGTGGAATATATCCTCCACCACAATTATTATCTTCTGATGCTTTTGCAGTGAGAAAAATTGACACTGCAGGTGAGGAGAGTGAAATGCTTGCCGCACAATTTAAGGTATAAGATGAATGCTTATGCATGTTCATGAATGTTTATGTTGTCTGTATATAAGTACACTTACATAGACACCAATTAAATTATGGGGACTAATTCCAAAATTCAGGAAAAGTGCAAAAAAAATATATATATTTTTTAATTTTATTTTTTAAAACTATCATGACATTTTCCATGTTGTTATTATAAAAGCACTTTGATATACTTTACCATTATGGAAAAAGTATATTGAATAACATTTAGTTTACAAAAATAAAACAGTTCTGTTGTGATGTAAATATGTATATCGATAACTGCTTGGTTTTAATATTGATAACATAATTACTGCTGATACATATTAATGATATAATATTGACACCATGTTGTAACTGCTGGACTCCAAGCTTTCCTTTAAAAAAATAAGTCTCTATCCCCAACGGTTCTAAAGTTAGGACCTTTCAAAACATATTTTCTTTAAAATGTGATAACTTTGAAACCATTAGGGCTAGAGACTTAATTTTGTTTATATGAAAGCTTGGAGTCTGCCAAATAATTATATCATTAATCTATCACCACAATAATCATATATAGATATAAAAAAAAAGTTACATATCGATATAAAAAGCATAAAATGGTTCACTGCATTTTTGAAGTCCTTTCATCTTTACCACATTATATCCACATGTATATGCAAGTTGCATCCCAGGAGAACTGTCTTAACTATTCAAATGTTACAACTTTCAAAATGTAGTTTCATGCTTTATAAAAATATCATATGAGATTATTTTTGGAAATGGTCAGAAGATACTAGTGGTTATTCTGGCTAAGAATAGACACATTCCTTTCTAGTGTTGTCTTTGACTCTATTTATTAGCATCCAATAAGAGGGATGGCAATGGGGGCCACTATGTCCCCTTCATATACCAAACTGCATCTGGTAATGTGGGAGGAAGAGGTTGTTTTCAACTGTGAAACAATCCACACCTGGGGGGCGGGGGTGGCAGATGGCACTGCATTATTGATGATATCTTTTGAGTGTGGTCTGATTATGAACAGCCAGCAAATGAGTTTATTGCTTGGATAAGTAAAGTAACAATCAATAAAATCTTTCATTCACACATATGATATATCCTGAGAAACAGCTGAATTTCTGGATGTAAGTTTTTTATTGATCAAGTTGATATGGTACATACTGAGACTTTTAGGAATGAGACATCAGTTATTCACCCCATGTGCAGAAAGTGCCCACCCCCATTAACCTGATTCAGAGTATCCTGTTGCACTGGGGAGAAATTTGACTTATACAGTAGGTTTTGTGTCAAATTTACAAGGTGCAATTTAAGCTGTTGTGAAAAGGTTTGTCAACTTGGTCACCTTGAAAATATGGTACCAAAATGGCCACAAGTGGTCAAATTAGGAGGAAAAGAAACAAACCTTAAGACACCTAAGGCCCAGAATGCGTATATTTCAGATGTTTCGAAATTTTATTTTTTTCTTTTGGTCACAGTGGAGATTGTGTGTCATATTGGGACCATATTTTCATGGTGGCAGGATGCCACCCCACTATATGACTATATAAGAGACCTTGTAAATCTGCACTGAAATATGCTTTGGGGGGAAGGGTTAACTCCCAAAACATATTTTGGGTCAGATTTACAAAGTTCCATTTACAGTATGTGGTGGTGAAGTGGGGTGGTTAGCAGGCCACTCTGAAAATGTAAATTCAAAATGGTTAAAATCGGCCAGTACGACCAAGAGAAAGAAATGAAAAAAAAAAATAAATAAGTTTACACACATGGAAAATATATGCCTCTCAGGCCTTGAGTTTGTTTCCTTAAAAAAAAATGTTTACATGTAGGTACAGTGGAGGGGCACATTGAGAGTCAGTGAGGATTCACAATATGGAACATTCAGGATACACAATAAGAAACCAAGTGGGCACTGGTAGAGTTTGGAAGTTGGCTTGGGCTATAGCAGACGGGCAAGGGTGGGGTTTCTTAATTACTGGGTAGCCAGGAAAGGGGGATAATGACAGTGGGGTTGAGCACCATCCACTAGTCCACTGCAACATCAGGAAGTAGAGGGGACACTGGTGGCAGAGTCGGGAACCTTCTGCCAGTCCATTGTAACATTGAGTGGGTGGGTGGGATTATTGGTTGTGGCACTGGACACCCAGTGCTGTTCCATTTCAATACTAGGGAGGTGGAGGGGGATACTGCTGGCAGGTCTGAGCACTGACGATCAGTTATTAAGAGTTCTTTTATTTTTTTTTAATTAGTAGTTTCTGTGTTTTTTTCTGGGTATTCTCCTGTCCCACTCCTGTGCATCCCCGATATGATGTACACCTGTGGAGGCATGCGCACACATGTCTTGCGGGGTGCCCCACCCTACCAGTCACCCAGTACTGCCTGCGCTCATTACCAAATTTCCATTCGGTGATGGTGAGACTATGGGCGGGTGACCCCCTCACCCAGGAGAGGAGAGCAATTGCTTAATCCTGCTCCCCCCCCATGCTGGCACCCTGGTGACCCGAGGTCATTCTCAAACCTGGGTCACTGGCGCAGCATGAGATAAGGCATCCAGCACCTCAGCCCTCAGTGCCACTGGGCCAGCTGGTTATTAAGAGTTCTTGTAGGTTTATACACAGATAAAGGAGCCAGATATGGCAGTCCATTTTCATTATGAAATAGTCTAACAGTAGTTTTGGTAAACTATTTGCTTAGTTTCTACCTTATTTATTGTATCCTTGGACAACTTCTGGCTAACAGATATTCTTTTGCACGTGGGATTTGTGTACTGTTCCAATGTAGATGGTGTACCATACTGTAAATGGTTTCTATGTACTGTATAACAGCATCTTGGAATAATATGCCAATTTGTGTAATGTTATCAAATGTGCTCTTTTTCTTGACCCAGTTTTGTGTTATGTTGAGGGTTGTTTGCACTGTATCAAAGCAAATACCCTTGTGTTCATGTTGTTCATGTTTGTAATGCAGACAATTCAGTAAAATTATATTAAAAAACGTTATTGTGGGATGTAGTTGCTGGCAGCAGGGATGGGCTTCAAACCAGGGAAGGAACTGTTGGGGGGGGCTGGTGCAGGTGGTGGGGATGAACGTAAGCCAATGTGAGGGCTGTTTTCCAGACTTGAAACTGCATGAAACCAGCAGTTTCCAGTTGAGAAACTGGGCCCCTTACAAAACTGATGTATGTAAATTTTACAAAATGTATTTATAACTAAAACATTGCAAAGCACATGACATGGTACTTCATTTTCTAAATAATTTAAAAACTACACATGTTTTCAGAGAAGTCACCTATTGAGAACATTCTTGGGCCAAACTGATTTAACTACCAGCTGTTTGTGTGCTATCAGTGAGCAAAAAAGAAAAAAGGTTTAATTTTTCATATCTTTAAGGGTTTTCAATCTTTGAGAACGTTTAAACTACTGAACCGACCGATACCAACTTTACAGGATCCACAGATCCTGGCAACAACTCTATGCATGACAAATTTCCACCTTTGCTGTTCAGAGATGACCACATCGTGATGATGCAAAAATAGGGGTTTGATATTGGAGCTGCTTCCTCGGTTGCCTTGCCCTCCATGTTGCTGCCATCACCTCCACATACCATGTAGCTCCTGGCTACACATCCACTGCCTACAAGGATGAATGATACTCTGACATCACAAGCCATGCACTGAAGATGCCACCAGCCACTCCCACCAGCAGACTGCCCACCCGACTGATGAAGCTGCTCCCGACTGCCAGCTACAGCCTCACTCCATGACACCAGCAACAAAATAAAGGATGACTGGCAGCAGATAAACCTACACTACAGAAACACACAAGGACCAAAAGTGTGCCCAAAACTAAATGCCTCTTTACTGTGGAAGCTCTGGGGAACCAAAATGGTCAACTCAAGTCCAAAAATAGCTTGCAAACAAGCTATCCAGGAAACCAACCAACCCAACTACAGGAAAACATAAAAATAACAACCACCCATGTGCACAGTGCTATAAAACAAATGATGTGTAAGTGACTCATACTTTGTAATATCCATCTAGAAGGGCTATACTGATAATATAGCCACTGTACCCTTCAGGCTCATAGCCTTATTGTCTCATTAGTCCCCTCGATGTGTATATTTCCTTGTATGTATCAGAAAGTCCCCCTTTACCACAACACAGGCCTCTTATGGGCTTATTCTGTAACCTGGGTCAGAGGTCCAGCAGACAATTTAATCACAGTGCAAAGTTAGAAACTGACACTCACAGCAACTTAGGACCAAGCAGCAGTGCATGATAGTGGTGAAAATTGTATACATTTTTATTCTAATTTTGATTGACCCTTATCTCCTGACTTGTATGATTCCCTTCTTTCCCCCATTATGAGTCTGCTTTAATACTTTTTTTCACATTTAAAAAAATATAAAAAGGAACACTCCTTTTAATATGGCTTGGACCAGGTTTTCATCAGTATTCTCAGCTGTTTTTGTACATGTGTTGTTCCATAAGATTCAGAGGGCAGTGTCTGCTGCATGCTAGTTTATTATAGTCACACAAAAAGTGATCTTAACCTTTGCAGGGCCGCATACTGATAAATCGGTCCAAAATTCCTATAAGTTCTAATTCTGTCGGCAGCCTAAGGGTTAAACCATGGGTGTTTACTAATATCAGAGAATATTGATGAAAACCTGGTCTGCGCCGTATTAAAAGGAGTGCTCTTTTTTAATTTCAGTTGTAAATAAAGGGTAAAAACAACTCAAAATGGGAGGGCAGGGTATGATACAAGTCAGGAGACAAGGGGCGATCTGAAATACAATAAACAAGTATTGGTCAGAATTTTCACTGCTATTATGCACTGCTGCTTTAAAATAAAAATGTATTGCATCTTCAATTATGTCTCATACATGCACCAGTTCTCAGCCATGTTTAAATTTCCCAGTGTTTTACTTGCTGCCTGCAAGCTTTATCCAGAGATGTGGTCCTATGAGTAGAAGGAGAAAATGTCTCTTCTACAAATGAAATATTTGTACCAGCAAGCATTTGGCAATGCTGAATGTTTGTTACTATACATTTACCCAGCAAAGAGCAGATGAGATGCTGTGTCTCATTTTCAGTGGTGTCCTGCTTTAACATATTGTTAGATTGTAATTACCCAGGATAGGGAAGCTAAGAGGTATTATCTACTTTTAAGTGGGCTCCCATATTTTGACCCAAATGTCCAGCAGTCTTTCTATGACCTGATGTTATGATCAAGATAGGTGGAATTTTTTAAATCCCATCTGAAAGGTGATTTTGCTGTACGACTGTAGAAACAAGCTTCAGAGGGGATTTGAAAAATGACATCTGCTGTCTTCAGGAGGTGAGGTTACACAAGGGATATATAGTGTATAGTGGAGTGATGTTCTGTATAGAATTCCATCCCTTTCAAAATGCTGTTGTACCACAGTTCAAAGGTCATGGAATGTGATTATATCCTACTGTGGTAGAACAGCATTCTAGAACCTCTAGAGACTGCATAAGTCAGTTTCATTTTGAAAGCAAAAGAACTCAAACACATATTTCACACAGTAATATATACTATAAAAAATGCAGGATGAGCAAATCTATGCACAACCAGTGTGTTTTGCCACCTTGGGGTTCTGATTCCCTTGGACCTCTCGAGCTTCCTCCTGGGGTCAGAGAATCAGAACCCCTGTGTTGAGGCTACACTGATTTGTTTACAGTGCTCCATCCAGTATTCTGTATGTTGAACATTAGGGGCCAAAATCTGCAAAAGATAAAGTTATGAGTAAATGTTTGAACAATTAGTTTCCTCGTAACTTACTTTGTTTTTCACATTTTTACTCCACATTTTCAGCATAATCTTTTTTTTACCACTCCTTCTGAGCATGACATGTGTTAGTTATAAAACAATGGCGGAAACATCATTTAGCACCACAAGTGTTAAAACACATTTAGGATAGGAGTTGAGACATGACAGCTGTCACATTCATGAGGCGGTGTGAAAAAATGTCTCTGTTGAAAAGTTGGGGTCAAAATATTGAAAAATACAACAGTTTCAAGTATGTATTGAAAACTTGCAATGTAGATTCATAACTTTGTTGTTATCTCATATTTGTACCCCAAATTTTCAACATAGACTTCTTATGAGCCCACCGCATGAACAAGGGCAGATAACATTTTCAACTCCTGCTCAAAAGGTGATTTTGCACAGTGATCATGAAATCACAATTTGGGACAGATTTCCTAATTTCACTGCCATTGTCCATGAGGTGGGGTCCCAGAAAAGGCATGCTGAATGTTTGATGCAAAACTATTCAAAAATTACCTGATCATAATGACAAGTTCAAAACCCCATTGAAATACATTGAAACACATTACTGATTTCCTCAGTTTATGGTCTGACATTAAAGAGTGAAGATGTGTATGTCATCCAGTGAGAATTATGGCTTTGGACCCCCGGTATATAAGTAAAGGCTTGGGGTGGTGTGGGGTGGTAGGTGTTGAGTGGGAAAGCTGGGTGGAGGAACAGTAACAGTAGAGGCAACAACAGACGTCAATGGATGTTTTTCTTTTTTATGAGGTGTACATAAAAAAAAAAAACCTACAGGGGATGGTTTCTTTATTTCAGGTGGTGACACTGGGGGATTGGGCACCCCCAGTGTTGGTGTTATGTTTGGCAGCAGCAGGTATGGGCTCCCCAGTGTTGCAGAAGCAAAACCAGTAGGGTCGGGGGTAAGCAACCAGTATGGGGGATTGGGCACCCCATGCCAGAATGCTAACATGCCTGGGTTAGACTGGGAGGGAACAGTTATTGCGGCAGCAGGAGCACACATCAATGGATGGTTTTCTTTTTTTGCAGAGTCTATTTAAAAAAAAAAAGATGAGGGATTTTTTTTTTTAATTTCCGGTGGAGACACTGGGGATTAGGCACCCCCAGTGTTAGCATTATGTTTGGCAGCACGGTGGTGGACTTCCTGGTGTTGCAGAATCACAATGGGCAGTGTAGGCAGTAGCAGCTGGCACAGGGACTTGGGTACCCCCGTGCCAGAATAGTAACATGGGTTGGGCTTGGGAGGGGTACAGTTACTGTGGCAGCAGCAACAGACATCAACGGACAGTTTTCTTTTTTACGGGGTGTAATTAAAATAAAAAAAAAAAAAATATGAGGGACCATGTTCCACAGACTGATCATTACAGATTGGCTGTGCTTGCTGGGAGGCATTATGTAGATCAAATGAAAGAGCCACCCTATAATTGAGTAGGCTGTCTCCTTTGAACTACACAAAGTTTCCGTCCAGCAAGCCAGAGTACTGTCATGACTAGCCTGGCTGATGATTGGTGTGACACTGATGAACCCCTTGCAGACCACTCTGCATTGGACTGACAGCATCACGCCTCTCAAAACCCACTCTCATAGCAAAATGTTTGCTGTACGTGCATGCACAGTGAACATAAAATTGAAGCTGTATGTAAAGCCTGTTCTGCAATGTAAAGTTTTTACTTTCCATTTCCTTGCACAGTGCATTGTGCCTGCTCAGTGGTGCCCTGAAGGCACCGTTAGCAGCACTGCTGTTTTAAATTAGCCACCCTCTCTTTATCCACATCAGCAAGTCCCTCCCTCCCTCCCTTCAGGCAGACTCATGTTGCTTACTAACAGTGTTTATATCCAGCTTTAAATACTGAACACTGAGGAAATCTTATGTAAGAAATTAATGATATTTATATTGTTTACTGACAGGCAGTGAGCAAAATATTGGTAAATATAATGTTGAGAACTACTAAATCCACAAGACATAGTTTAAACATGCAATAAATGTTTGTTTTAAATGGATCTAAGTTGCTGTAGTTGTTAGTTTTTATTTCACATTATACTTACCTGTGTACCACACTTACCCATCATTTATTCTCTATATACTGTATACATCACTTAAAAATTAAGGAACTTAAAGTAGATACTTTGAAAGAGAATACAAAGTTTGCTTTGCTTGCAAACATTTAAGAGATACAATAGAGAAACAGGATACAAAATTGAAACAACAAAAGTTAGAGAAGTTTGAAAGAGATAAGAGGGATTACACTTCTGGTCAAGCATTTAATTAGAAGAAAGCATCTAACAGGGCCCCAAAAAGGCAAGGGTTAAAAAGCAGAAATAAGAACATTAAACAAGTTAGTCAACCTAAATCTATACTAAGAAATAGGGGTCATTCCCCGTCAGGTTACACCACATATAGTGGGTCTGACAGTGAAGTACAGGAGTCCTTTTCTGAAGAAAAAGGGGAAGGGGAGGAAATACATGGAAAAACTCTTCAGTATCCAAAAAATATCAACAACCCCCACCCCCATGAGTCTTCCTGAAAACTACTTGAGCTGTAACCTTCAAACAACAGTTACCCCTAAACCAAAAGGAACCAGAAGAGGTGGCAAGAAAAAGAAATACCAAAAGGCAGAATACGAGAGGGAACAAACAACAGCAGAAATAACTAACATAATTAATTTATCCAGTAGAGAACTGTCAGAAACAGAAATTTTACTTCTCCATAAGGGCTTATTCTTTGTACCAAGCCAAAATGCATCACAATTTGAGTTCTTTGTGGACTTTAAGAAGTTCATTCGGAACCTTAATATAAGGGCTTTTTGGGCTAAGAAAAGGGACATGGGAGGCACTTCAGAGCTTAACGGGGAGTATTTTGAGCATCTAGATAGTTTGGGAAGTACTTCACAACTGATCAAAGTAATAGAAGAAGAGGCTACTCTATTTCAACAACAGGACATAAATCTCAGCAAACTTTAAACCACTCTCCACCTTTTGCCCCCCACTTAATCACAGCGTGGAGATCTTTGAACGAGTCTGTGAAGACCTGCGAAGATTATTTTCCACACAAAGGAGTATATATGATAATTTAAGTAGAGAAAAGAGAGAGAGAGAGACGCTCTTAAAAGACCCAAGAATGACCATGAAATTACTATTAAAAGAGCTGATAAGGAGGCAGCAGTGGCGGTAATGGACACTAGTAAGTACCTCACAGAATGCTTAAGGCAGTTAAATAACGCCACCTTTTACAGTAGATTAAATAAACATCCTTCAGTGGACTTTAAAAGAAAGGTAGATACTTTACTAATGGAGGCTCACTCAAATAACCTTATTTCCAGAAAGGTCTGAGAATATCTTACTGTAAACAAACCAATAAAGAGGTGTTTTTACATTTTACCAAAGGTACACAAAAACTGGCTGGAGCCACTCAGGAAGACCGACAGTATCGGGGATCGGGAGTTTACTGGGACCACTGTCCCAATATGTGGACACCTATATCAAGGGATTAGTTAGCCAGTTACCCTCCTACCTAAAAGACATTACCCATTTGTTGGGTATCTTAGATGATCTCCAGCTGGAGGAAGACTGGCTGCTAGTCTCGCTGGATATAGAGGCCCTTTACACCAGTATACCTCACTGTGAAGGGTTACAGGCACTTAGATTTTGGTTGGAAAACAATACAGCTTTCCCTTTACATCTGTTAGATTTTCTAAGTGAAAGTGCCTGTCTGGTCCTCCAACTCAATACTGTCATCTTCCAGGACACTACATATTTGCAAATTAAAGGTACAGCAATGGGGGCCACTTTCACTGCCAATTATGCTAACCTATATTTAGGATTTTGGGAAAAAGTGAATGTCAGAAGTCCTGAGACCAATCCTTACTATCATAGGTTGGATCTCTGGAGATGCTTTATTGACTACATCTTTTTAGTGTGGAAGGGGGATGAGGCAGAGCTGTGTGAGTTTATTAAATGGCTTGAAAGTACTAACTGGAACCTTAAATTCACAGCAAGCGTGAGCAAGGATAGGCTGCATTTCCAAGATTTTGAGATAGGAAAAACTGCCAGATGGCACCATAAAAACAAATCTCTATAGGAAACCGACAGATCAAAACACCCTACACTATGCCACAGTTGCCATCTCCGTCACATCATAAATAACATCCCAAAATCCCAATTTATAAGAATAAAAAGAAACTGCAGTAGTGAGGAAGATTATATCAGCAACAGCAAAGACTTGAGGGAGAGATTCTAGAATAAGGGCTACAAAACAGAATGTTTAGACCATGCAGATAAAGATGTAAACCTGATGGAAAGAAAAGACCTGTTAACCCAAAAGGATGTAGGCCCAAAATCTGCAGGACGTACACACTTGTAAGTACTTACAGCAGACAATCCGCTGAGATTCAGAATAAAATAACTAAAAACTGGGACATTGTGACTTCAGACCCCATCTTTAAAATGAATGGAAATAAACCTCCACACCCCCGATTCAGTTACAAACGAGGTCTAAATTTGGCAGATCTTGTAATACACAGCTACCAACGTTCCACAAGGATGCCCAGAACCTGGCTGCCACAGCTACCTAAAGGAAACCACAGATGTGGGCATTGTAAATACTGCCCCCAATAGAAAAAAAAAACAATTTCACAAGCAATAATGCAACTAAAACATTTGATATTAGCAATTTTATTTCTTGTGATTCTACCCATGTGGTATACATGGCTAAATGTAGCTGTGGTAACTTCTATATAGGTAAAACCACCAGACCATTAAAATTGAGAGTTGGGGAACATGTCAGAGCAATTAAATGGGGACCCAAATGATGCAGTGGCAGAACACGTAGAAGTGGCCCCATCCACAGAAAAACATGAATTCAGGTTCTGTGGCATCGAGAAGGTAACACTGGGAAGTAGAGGTGGTGATTTAGAACAGATTTAGGTTCACATGGATAGCTAGGGCATCATGGGTCTCAGGACTGGAGGATGGGTAAATGATGGAATATTGGATGGAGGCTAGTACATAAATGGCCACACCACCACCCCTGCCAGCACAGCCTTGCCTTATCAGTGAGTAGCCAGGAATGGAGACCAAGTGGCTGGGGATAGTGCTCTGTGGCCAAGTTTCTGAGATGATTAGAATGTCTGGTTTTAGAGTGCACACCATAGTATGAATCTGGTCTATTTTTTGCAACAAACTGCCGGTGTTAAGATGCAGAATCTTTAAGCCCTTTGGGAGGGCTGAGAGAAGACAGCAGGGGAAGGTAGTAGAGGAGGAAGCACCAGAGGAGCAAGGGGCAATAGGGCCTGGGTTGGGGTGGATTTCCCCGGCGGAGAGCAGGAGGAGGGTGAGTATGAGAAAGTGAAGCTCAGGGGATTTTGAGGGGGCTGGTGAGGAGGCTGGGAGTTTGAGGAGAAGAGAGTGAAGAACTGCAGTGAATGTGGACACCATTATCAAAGCCGCATGAGGAATAGTGGTAGAGTGAGACCATATTTCAAATGGCTGGGAGGGAGTGATAGTATGGATTTGCGAAGGGGATTGGAGATAGTAACTGATGGGGTTGGGAGAATTATTAGGATTAGGTGAGTAGAGAGCAAGTGGAGGTGGTAAAGAGAGGGATATGAGCAGAAAAAGGGGGAGAGAGGAGAGGCATACTATCCACCATGCTTAAATGAGAGAATAGATATCATGCCATTCCTGAAAAAGAGAAAAAGGAAACTCTTAAATTATTAGATATGTTACTTGTTATATGATATAAAGTACCTTTATCTGAATATACAGTTTTTTTTAATGCTTTGTCATATGGTATTTTATAGCCACATAAAAGTGCTTATTTGAATTTCCTTGTTCTTCCTTTCACTGTAAAAATTTTTTTCATATAGGTATCCAAAGGTGATTTACAGTAGTTAAATGAATGAAAGACTTGATAGCAAATTCATGAAGCAAACAGTTAACCTTTACACCCCTGTTTTCACCAATGAGACCAGGAGAAACAAGTAACATATTTAACATATTTAATAGTTTTATCTACAAATAGAGTTGAGCAAAATACTAAACGTGTTAAAGTTCTGTCTCAAACCTGTTCTGACCTGTTAAGATTGAACCTATCCTGTATTTGGATATGCTGTTTTTAGCCTTAGCTATATTGTTATATACTTTAATATGCACTATCACTTTTATATATTGTATAAGGGAAGGCACAACTGGATTGGTTCATGGGTATTTATAAGCTCAGGTCCTCCTCTAGACCAGAATCTCTTGAGAAAGCCTACAGGTGAAACCTAGTTGGGAGCTCTGTTTGCACGGGTTGTTGACTCCACACTGTATACGTTATTTTTGCTATTAAAATTTTTTTAGCAACAGCTTCAGTCTGGTGCTGGTACTTTTGTTTTGGATACTGTATACATCATGAAATGGATGAATAACAGAGCTAAATAATAGCGCTGTGTGGAATGCGGAATTCGGCCTGTGAAAATTAGCACAAAATGACCATTCTGTTGGCCGAATTTCCACTGGAATTTCGCTGGTTCTTCTGTGGAATTCCACCTACTGTGATCCACAGAACACTATTCCACAGAACAGCATTTTTCCATGGACAATTATTCCACAACAATTTCCTTGAGAAATATTGAGATCTTATTCTGCAGAACAGCATTTTTTCCATGGAAAATCATTTTGTATCATTTGGCATGGAGGGACAGGAAGTAGATCCTCAGGATTGGGGGAACAGCTGCACGGAAGAGGGAGCTGGATGTCATTGTCCACCTAGGGACAAATGACCTAGCTGGGGATGGGATCAGAGCTGTGCAGGAGGAGTCTGTGGAGTGGGGGAGGGGCCTTAGACAAGTAACATGCATGGTAACCTTCTAGGAGGTACTGCCTGTCTATGGCATGGGTGAAGCTAGGGTCCTCTGCACCCTAGAATTCAATGAATGATTGAAAAACTGGTGCAGAGCACAGGGTTTTGACTTCACTGGGAACTAGTGATCCACCTGGAGGGATACAGGCCTCTACTGGCATGATGGTCTGCATCTGTCTGGGAGAGGAACCAGGATCCTAGGTGATAGGTTTAAATGCTTCATTGGCAAGCTTTTAAACTAGCCAAGGGGGGGCACTGAAAAGGAGCAGGGAATTCCAACCTCCCAAACAACAGGGTGAGTTAGCGAGGTTAACACCAAGGGAAAGAGGGCAATGGGGCAGGGCAGGGGTAAATGGAGAAAAAGGCAAAGGCAGTAGGTACAGGGATAGGGCTAAAAGGGGTAAGGCCATCAAAAAATGGAGGGTGATGAGTACCAATTTCCGTAGTCTGGGTAACAAGCTTCCTGAACCAGTGGCCTTAATGGAAGAGGGACACCTGGATATCGTGGCAGTCACAGAAAACTGGTTCACAGAGAACCATGACTGGAATATCAACATTCCGGGTTACACAATCTACAGGAGGGACAGGGAGGGTAAAAGAGGAGGAGGAGTAGCTCTTTACATAAGGAAAGGGATCAAAGCACTGAAACTAAAGGGCAAACAGGAAGGAGAGGAGGCACTGTGGGTCACCTTGAAGACAGGCAATGACACCACAATCCGCACAGAGGTTGTATACAGACCCCCATCTCAGGGGGAGGAAATGGACAAGGAAATGATAGGAGGCATCCTTACAAAGGCAGGAAAAGGGGAGAGATTGTTGATGGGGGGCCTGAATATGCCAGATGTTAACTGGAGTACCTTTGCTGCAGCTACATCCAAGAGCAGAGTCATTCTCAGTACCCTACAGGGGGCATGGCTCAGGCAGCTGGTGTTGGAACCCACTCAGGAGGGAGCAGTCTTAGACCAGGTACTCTCAACTGGGGACAGTGAGAGGATCTCAGATTTAGAAGTGGGTAGCCAACTGGGAACAAGTGACCACCAGGCAGTGTGGTTCACAATAAACAGCCATAGAGTCAAGCCATACAAAAGCAAGGGTACTGGACTTTCAGAGGGCTGACTTTGGCAGAATGGGAGAGTGCCTAAGGAATGCACTAGCAAAAGGGCAGGAAGGAGGAGTGGAGGAACAATGGGGAAAAATCAAAACTGCCATCACAGAGGCAACAAGCCTTGGTGTGAAGCAAATAAAACAAAACAAAGGAAAAACCACTATGGTTCTCAAAAGAGGTGGTGGTGAAGGTTAAGGAGAACAAAACAGTACTCAGAAAGTATAAGGAATCAAAGAAGGAGCAGGACAGAGAACGGTACCAGTTAAAGCAGAAGGAAGCAGGGAAGGCAGTCAGAATAGCAAAGGCCCAAACTGAGGAAAAGATAGCCAGCTCAGTTAAGAATGTGTATAAATCCTTTTATATGTACATTAGTAAGTGAAGAAAGACCAAGGGAGGGATAGTGAGGCTTAATAAAAGGGAGTGGGGTGGGCAGAGGGTGACAGTGAAAAGGAAGAGATACTGAATTAATACTTCTGTTCAGTTATTCACAAAAGAAGGTACCTAAACCAAACAATAGAAGCACTCTGGATAGTGGGGTCGATACCAGTCCATTCACAGAAGAAAGGGTTCTGAAAGAACACCTAAAACTCAGGTGGACGAAGAACTGGGACCTGACGGGATTCACTCCAAAATTCTAAAAGAACTAAGGAAAGAACTAGTGACACCACTGATTACACTTTTTAACAAATCTTGGGAAGAAGGAGTGGTACCTGAGGACTGGAGGAGGGTGGATGTGATTCCCCTTCACAAAAGTGGGAGCAAGGCAGAAGCAGGAAATTATAGACCTGTTAGTTTGACCTCAGTAGTAGGGAAAATGATGGAATCAGTTCTGAAAGAAAAAACAGTTGAGTACCTAGAGGCCAGCAGGGCACAGGATCCAAGGCAGCATGGGTTCACAGCGGGACGGTCATGTCAGATGGATCTAATTAATTTCTTTGACTGGGTGACCAAAGTAGTAGACCAGAGAGGGGATGTGGACATGGCCTACCTAGACTTTAGCAAGGCATTTGACACAGTCCCACACAAAAGATTAATATAGAAATTAGCCAGCCTGGGAGTAGGTTCCAGGGTGGTAGCCTGGGTAAACAGTTGGCTGGACAATGGGATGCAGAAGATAATAGTAAAGGGAGTCCACTCTGAAGAAAGGGGGGTTACTAGCGGGGTACCACAGGGTTCAGTACTGGGGCCAGTCCTCTTTTATGTCTTTATAGGTGACATTGCAGAGGGACAGGAAGGAAAGGTATGCCCCTTTGCAGATGACACAAAGATCTGCAACAGGGTTGATACACAAGGGGGTGTGTGGAAAGGATGAGAAGGGACTTGGCAATGTTGGATGAATGGTCAAAGGTATGGCAGCTTAGATTTAGTGCAGAGAAATGCAAAGTAATGCACACAGGAAACAAAAACCCAGGAGAAGAGTACACAATGGGGGGGTAACAACAACAAAAATGGAAAGGACTGGGGGTAGTCATATCAGATTACCTAAAAGTAGGCAGTCAATTGGAGAAGGCAGTAAGGAGGGCTGGGTGATGCTGGGATGCATAAGGAGAGGTATCACCAGTAGAAAACAAGAAGATGTCATCCCTCTGTACAGACAGTTGGTGAGACCCCATCTGGAGTACTGCATGCAGTTCTGAAGACCCCATCTCTGCAAGGACATAGACAGGATGGAGGCAGTCCAGAGAAGGGCAACTATGATAATGCAGTGTCTGCACCAGAAACCATATGAAGAGAGAGAGACTAAAGAAGCTTAATATGCATACCCTCGAGAAAAGGAGGGAGAGAGGGGACATGATAGAAACTTTCAAGTACCTCAAGGGAATCAACAAAGTCCAAGATGGTAGCATCTTTCAGAAAAAGAGATGTGCAAGAACAAGGGAGCACAATTTGAAGCTAGAGAGGGGGATGACTCAGGGGCAATGTGAGGAAGTATTTTTTCACAGAGAGGGTGGTGGACACATGCAACGGCCTCCCTGAGGAGGTTGCGGGGTTAAAAACAGTGGGGGAATTCAAGAATGCATGGGACAGACATAAGGCAATTATTGTGGGGGGTAGGAGGAAGTAGGCTGTTGGTTAACTAGGATCTGTAGCTTATTCAATAGGTAGGGAAATGGGTAGACTGGGTGGGCCAAGCAGTTCTTATCTGCTGTCAAAGTCTGTTTCTATGTCTATGTTTCTATGTAACTATTTTCTGCTGTGGAATTTCACCATTCCATTTCTGTCGAAATTTGGTGGAATTTCAGCAGAATTTTGAAAATTCTGCAAAATTTCATTCAGACAGAATTTGAAAATTCTGCACAGACTTGCTCAATAAACATCATCCAGACATAGTAGTCATGACAAAGTGAACAATATGGTATTATCTCTGTAGCTTTTGTTATTTTCCTTGTAGCAGTGAATCATGTTAGTTCTTCTGCTGTATCAGTTTGAGTTGTTTGGCCAATGATATAAATAAGACATTTCATAGGGTATCCAGGAATAAGCATTTTATTCACTCTGGCATATTGTCCACACTGCTGCCCTAGCACTCATAGGTCTGCTGTGCTCCACCACTGGCTGCTAGGCAACATTGTTGACAACATTCCAAGGTGAATAAAAAACGTATTCTTGCATTCTGTGTGGAATATCGCCTATATATATACAGTATATATATATATACTACACTAGTGAATAAATTGATAAATCATGTTATATTGGGATAGATATTTTCACTTAGAACATGTTAATTCCATTTAGAATCTGGAAATTCTAAGCTAAAACAAGGTAAAACAGAAATAGGCAATTTAAAATTGTGGCATATATCAAATATATAATGAGACGTTGTGAAATAACACATTTATCACCACAAATCTTCATATTCTACTTATAGATTCACCAATCAACAGTTATTAGGTCTTACCACTCACTAGTGAAGATTAATGTGATATTCCACTGCAAAGCCTTGAGAAATCCCAGATTGCCTATTCCTCATAATAAGCACTCTGACTGTAATGGTGGAACTGCACTGTGGTTGAACCAAACTAGAACGAACAAGTTGAGTTTCCAATAGAGACACTTTAACAATAGTATTAAAGCTGCTAGCACCTCTTTAACATGATATGCTGATCCAACACAGCGACATACCTCACTTTTGGCAAAATCGACACTTTGCCGACAGCTCACTGTTTTGGTGTGCCCAAGATAGGGGCACACCATCTCCTGGTCCTGCACCCCCTTCCCATGTCAATTCTGACTGGAGTTGACAATCTATAGTATGGGGGTGCAGGGCACAGAGCCCTCCGCAGGGGAGGTTTGGGGGGCAAAACCCCCCATTAGAAAAGCAGGACTGGGAAGCATTTGGGATTTATGTCTACTACAACTTGCAGTAGACATAAATTCCGTCGCTGTGATGCCGGTCAACAAAAGTGTTGTCGAACCAGCATCATAGATACCTTTAAAACTAACTGATTTAACAATGTTTTCAAGCACATCAGAACAATCACCTTGTATATGTCTACATTTATTATTCATGGACTTCAACAGGATATGCTATACTGGGTAACTGTAAAGGTGACTGGTCTCTACTTTTTACAGCCCCCTTCCCAAATATGGGCTTGTGGTATAGATCCACCTTCAGACATTAATGCGTAGATAAGACATGGCAGATACTAAAAACAGAATTTACAGCAATACATAAGACTTAATTTAAATGTTTCAAATGGGCTTCGTATTTCCATAGGAGATCTAGAGAGGGATTAAGCCACACTTTAAAGAGGACAGAGGGAGGGTAAGGAAAGCTGCATAAAACTGCCAGGTAGGAAATGCTCTAGGTTTCAGAATTTGAGAACTAAGACAAACTCTGTATAGGACTACTGTGTTATAATGAATAAACATTATACTTATAGATGGAAATAAATCATGAATTCAATTAACTGCGTGAAAGTAGAGTAGAAAACAAAGTATTAACACTGTATTTCACTGGACACTGTATTCAAGGGGTCTCAGTATTATAAAATGATAGGTAATGGGTTCAAAGAATCACTGGCAGGTTTTGAATACATTCTGTAACCTTCTGCTTTTAGAATGAATAATAATAATAAATAATAATATCTTTATTTCTGAAGTGCTAGTCACAATGTACCAAAGCGCCATACAATCTATACAATATCAATTAAAATCAATAAAAATTCTAAAAAGTCTTAAAACCAGTCAATATGATTAAAATCACAGGTTACAGTAATCCACTAGCAGACACTCTTGAATCCTATAAGGCAGAGAATTCCACAGGGTGGGGGCTGCAAACGAAAATACCCGTGATCCAGAAGTTTTTAACCATACCCTGGGAATCTCCTTCAATGCCTCATTGGCTGAGCAGAGTGGTCAGAGGGGGCAGTAGGGGTGAAGGAGATCTTGCAGGCTTGCAGGTAGCTGGACCCAGTCCATGTAGGACTTTATAGGTCAGCAGGCCAACCTTGAAGGTGATCTGCCACTGAAATGGCAGCCGGGGCAGTTCACGCAGCACAGGTGTAATATGATTGGATTGATGAATGATATGATATAACATACAGTGGTGAATATGCATGTATAAAGTCAGCCTTTTTGCAGTACACTGATAACAGTTGTGATTAAAAGTTATAATTGAAGTTTTGACAAATGTTGGATAAACAAACCTTGTAAGCATTTAAATGTAGCTGCATCCTAAAGTAATTTTGTTATTCAGTAATGTATGCTGTGTATGAAACTGTGCCCAGTAGATGTTTGCTGGCACTGGTGTAACACCTAATTTGCTTTTTAACCTTTGTGTTTGTACGTACGTTTGTATTTTGTTAGCACCACCACACATTAGCTCTTAAGAGGTGGTGCATAATCCCAAAACATTTGCTTCAGAGTGCCTTGGTGGAACTATAATAAAAAAAATACCTATTGATACTGTAAATGGAGTGGAACATGCTATTTTCTTTTTAATATTATTCCACTGCAATCCATTATGTATTCCACATATATTAATCTACACACACAGTACATACAGTATCGACTGCCTTTAAGGTAAGCCTTGACAAATGTCTGCTTACCATGGGAATCAGCTGCTACCCTAGGTAGCAGAATCGGAAGCTAAGCGATATAAACTTGTATATATTTACACA
The DNA here is from genome assembly GCA_016271365.2 of Neoceratodus forsteri. Classification (NCBI taxonomy): domain Eukaryota; kingdom Metazoa; phylum Chordata; order Ceratodontiformes; family Ceratodontidae; genus Neoceratodus; species Neoceratodus forsteri. The sequence goes on along the minus strand of JADMNL010000039.1, from coordinate 16,732,856 downwards.
CCATACATATTTTATTACTGTGTGTGAGGCAGACAGCAGATAAGTTGGATCAGAGTCTCTTCTGATCTTAAATTACTATTTTACTATGTCTGCCTGCCTATCTCTCTGTCTACCACCGTACAACTCCCTTTAATGTTGCTTTAACTTCAAAAATATTTATGACAACAATAAACAATGAATGTGCAGTTAACCTTCTGTTTTTACATACAGAATATTTTTAATTATTAATCGGACATGAAGGAACAAACAGAACTTTACTATATGCAGTTTGAAGGAATACATTTTGCAGCACCTTTCTCGCTCTCTTAATCTAACCTGACAGAAAATGGTAAAAGATGATATTTAAAATATCTGCATTTGCTATTTGGTTGCTCCAGCAAATTTTAAAACACGTTTTTTTTTTTGGAAGGAAAAAATGCCTGTCCAGAATCTCTAGGAGGATAACTACGATTAACAATAATTGTAAACTCTGTTAACATCCTTGGAGTCCATAAATAGTCACTTACCCACCAAAAAAGGTAATTATTTTTCATTCTCTATTTTATGGCCCCCTCCCTCATGTTCCCCCTTCAGGCGGTAATCACACTGTCCCAATCACTGCTCAACCGACCCACGCCATCCTGCATGGCCTGCCCCATTGCAGTTCCCTTTGCGAGGCAGGGCATCCCCCACCTCTCTGTACAGTCTAACTCTAGCTCTGTGCAAGGATTTGTGGCGAGGGACCCAAGTACAGTTTGCCTGCCATCATGCTAATAGGATTTGGGGGATTTTTCCCCTTAACGAGCAACTCTCTACTAAAATAAAAAGCATAAAACCATTAGATTTCCAACTATTCTGTTTAAATGTAGTGTTTTCTAGTTCTTGTTTGCTTTCTTTTGTTGTTGATCTACTAAATGTATTAGATAACACTGTGGCTATTTCAATACGTCTTCCAAAAAACATCAGACTGCTTCCCACTGACTTCACAGTTGCTGGTTGTAGGTTTACAGTCTTTTGCCATGGTGAAAATTATGCTGTCTTAAACAAATGCACTATAAGGTAAATAGGGGACTGGCTAATGCCTTGTAGACAGGCTTTTTGGCTATCAAAATGTACTACAAACCCTGGAGAGGAAATCTGAAAATTAATAAAACAATGTACTATGAAGTACATTGTTATATCTGAAACATCATATACTGAAGTTTAGAATTGCTCTTTAATATTGTAATCTTTGTAGGGATTAGATGAGTCCCTAGGCTCCTTCTGTTGCAGCACCATGCCTGACCTCTGGAAGCCTTACTGTTATGTGGTTACCACTGTGGCTGGAAGATGACCTTTCCAGGGTCTTATGGAAAGGGGCCCTAATGCTGTGGGTGAGTGGCATCTCACACTCAGTTAAGTATGAACTTCTACTGGCAGCGCTCCTCTCTGATGACCATCATTTTCCAGCATGCCAAGCTGCTGATGAACCTGGGTCGCAGGCATGATATAGTAGCAGTGGATGTTATAGAGAAAATGTTGACCTACTGTATACTTTTGTTTCTATTTTTGATTGCCCCATACCTTCTGTCTCATACAATACCCTTCTTTCCTCATCTTGAGTCTGCTTGAGCACATTTTTTTTTACATTTAAAATAATAAAATGAATGCTCTTTGTGATATAGCTTGGTCCAAGTTTCCATTAGTATTGTTATCTGTTTTGTACACCAGTTGTTCTATAAGCTAAATGAGCAATGTCTACTGCATGCTAGTTCATCTTTGTCATGAGAAATGTAATGTTAAGCAAAAAATACCTGATGAAACATTTTACTGAGTCATACTGAACTAAGCACTCCTTTTATTATTTCAAAAGTAAAAAAATGCTAAAACATACTCAGAATGGGGGAAGGGCATCTCACAAGACAAGCGATAAGGAGAAATGTAAGGTTATCACAGGGGGAAAAAACAACAGAATTTAAAAAGTGTAGGTCAGAATTTTCACTGCTACCATGCACTGCTGTGAGCTACCACTGGCCTGTCAGACAGCCTCCAAAATGGTGCACTTAAAATACGCAAGGGCATCCAAATCTTAAGTACAAATGTTTTAAATATCTGACTCTTTGATGAACATTAAGTTACTGTAACTCCTTCCTTTAAAAAAGTGCCAGAGAAAGAAAGAAAGGAATTTGTTTTTCTATAGTACCTTTCATGCCAACTGCATCCCAAAGTGCTTTATGGTTCTGGAAAGGGAAAGGAGAGAACGCTGTTTGCCATTTACAGTACTCACAGAGATTCAAGGAGCACAGAGCTAGATGAGGGAGAGTGAGAGAGAAAAGAGAGAGAGAGAGAGAGAGATTACACAGAAAATAACTAACCCTTAACTGTTAAGTACAAACTGATATTCCACACCAAGTTAGTGTGACATCATTGCCATGAGAGCAAAGCTTGAATACTTTAATGGTGTCACAACACTAACGAGGTGTGGAATTCTGGCTTGTACTTAACAGTTTTGTTTTTATTATTATATATAATATAATATAATATTAGCCTGTTTCAGAAACACAGATTCAAAAAAAGTGTTTTTAAATTGCATTTTTATAGTAAAGGCTATGTGTGGTTTTCTTTTATGACTGAAGTGCCATTATAAGAGCACTTGTGAGGTGAACTGTTGTACAGCAGCTTAAATTAGCTCGCACTCCACGCTTTCTCTGGTTGGCTGCAGTGCAATGCTGATTGGGGCAACTGAGTGGAGAAACAATCCTTGTTTTAAAATGTGAATTATTTTTCCGAACATTCTAAAGTGCTAATTACAGAGTTTTGAAACCACCACTGAAACAGGCTGATTGTGTAGTATAGAAAAATAAGCACAGGAAGGTGAAGGGACTTGCTCAGGGTTACAGACTGAGTAAGTGGTTGTTGCAATCCAAACTGGGTCTCCAGGTTCATATAGTAGCTCTTCTTTTTAACCACAAGGCCAGACTGTTTCCCTTTTCCACAAATGGAAGAAAGCCTTTCTCCTCTCCCAGTGCTCGATAATGTGGCTGTTTCAGACTCCTATCTAGTACTATAGCCTCAGATATCTGCATTGTTCACTGACCATTTCCTATAGTCAACTTCCCCTTTGTTATTATTCTCACAGTAAAGCAAAGCTGCTATGCCTTGTTTGCCTGTTCTAGTAGACCTCATCTGGATCTCCCTACATATGAAATGTTCCAGTTTCCAGGAAAAATATCCACCCCCAAGTGATCCACATTTTGTTGTACCTGATGAAAAGTTAATGTGAAAACTGTATTTTGTATTGCCTTGGTTTTATGGCCAACAGTCTGTGTACCATCTTCTTCATGGAACGAATAATTTGGACCTTAACTATGTCACAGTCTGCATGCAGAGCTCTAAGCATAACTCTGGTAGGCCAACAGCTAAAGCCTGGGGATTCTATACACGAACTGTGACACAGGCAAAATTCCAAATTGCTGGTTCCACGAAGAGAACTGTGCAGAATGATGTCCATTAAAAGCAAACAATGTAACACAGTTTTGCACTTTAATGTTTATTCAAATACAGTTAAATATGGATCATTTGGAGATAGGAATCTTGATTTCAGTAAATGGGATCAATACAAACAGCTGCCATTCAGCACAGATACCCCGTTGTTTTTAATCTCCTGATGTTTGTTTTCCACCCGTACCTAGGGTAATCTTACCCCTCAAGTATGCTACATTGAGGTTACCTCAGTAAAAACTTTTGTTCAGCATTAAACTGTATTATTCTTACAGTATTACTATGGTTTCCCTTTGTTTGAGGTGGATGGGGCAGTTGTTATCCAACTACTGAATGATGCTAACACATTGTTCTTGCACAAAGTTAAAAATAACTAAGTGGCATGCTGTTGCCTCTGTATTAGCTTAAGCAAAGCTATGTTATAGGAATGAAAAGAATTACCATGCATCCTTGTTACTGTACTAGTTGGTCACAAAGCATCCCCAAAACATTCAAGTTAAAAAAAGAGTCTGCAAAGTCCCTTTGTGCTGTCTTCCTGTAGGCCAGTCCAAGTATTCCTTAATCAATATAATACATTGGGAAGGACAAGTGACAGCACCATTAGGATCTCGAAAATCAACTCTGTTTTACTATGTGTACACAGCTTTCTCTATTCCTGCCAAGCAAAACGTGTGTATTAGCTGCCTCTGACCCACCAACAAGAGAAGAGTAAAGAAATAGCCCATCTCCAGTAATTAACCATAAAGTAAAATGGGTTTGTTTCGAAGCGCTCCCAAAAACTGGATTGTGGTTAAAAGTTAAGAGGCTGTTAATATCCAACTACGGAGCACTGATGGTTATAGCCATTGCCACATAGATATCTCTCTTACAGTGGAATAAAATAAAAACAGGACCCTGAAAATCGGTATCTCTCTGGGTACAACCCAATCAAATTTATGAGTGGCATATCTGACCTTGTGACCTGCTTGCATAAAAAAGGTATGGCGGAAGGATCAGTACCTCATCTGAATAGCATGAGATGCTCTGTAGCAAAGTTTGAAATGGTAGCTAAGTGCAGTATCTCTTACACAAGTTGACAGTAAGGATGACCTTGCTGTCCCTGTGTTCCCCTAATGCATTTTTGAATGGGTGGGGGTACTGATAATTTCATTTTGGGCACCCATGCTTTTGCAGCACCCCTTGCTTCAACCCATGTTTCAAGTAGAACATGGGTCCTTAACCTGCCATATTGACAGCATTTGCAGGAGCACAGAGAGGAAGAACAGTAATGGGAAAGAGACACATTGGGAGGAAAGAAAAAGCACAGAAAGAAAAGGAAAAGTCTCCAAGAGCGAGAGAAATGGGGGAAACTACTCCAAGAACAGAGAAGGGGCAGCATAGCACGCCCATGTTGCTTGACAAATGCATTCATCTGTTCATTTTTTTCTGGGATAAAGCTGTTGTTCTTTTCTGCATTTAGATGCCAAGGCAATATTTTACTGGAGGCACACTTATGAATAAAACCTTCAGAATAACCAATTACTCTATGGCTGTCTATATCACTTTCCATTGTTATGCTTGACATAGATTGTTCAATTAACCCTTGCTGTGCCGCCAGTGTGTATACATGTCCCAAAAACCTATATATTCTAAATCTTCTGGCAGCCTAAGGGTTAAATGCAAAGTAGTAAGGTAATTTCATTAATTTCAGTAAAGGTTTCTAATGCTTTAGATAAAGTAATCTAAAAAAACATACCTTCAAAACTGCACTGCTGGCTCAGTTTACATTCACTTCCTTTTTCTGATAAACAGCGTAATCATAAGGACAGTTTTTTAATTTTTTATATCCGAGTGTCTTGTCAGAACTGCGATCTTACCCCGGAAGGAGGCCAGTGTAACTAACCCAGTTAGGACCACCCCGCCACACACTCTTTGTTTATCAGAGAGACCAGTATCAGCCAATTGCATTTCAAGAACTAGAAACCACATCGGAGTGTAGACAGCAAAGGAACAGCTCAAAGTGGTTTCTGTTGCCAGCATATGAACTCTTGAAACTTAGCAGTGATGGTGGTTGGGGGGGGGCGTTATCAGTGGCCACAGTTCTCAGTCATTGCATCAGCACTGCAGAAAGACTATGGGTATGATATTCAAAACATTTGCATATGCAATTTGGTAGCTTGTTAAAAACGTAAAACACATTTGTTTAGACATAAAAATGTCTGCCCATACAAGATTATATTTGATAATAATTAGAATAGTTATCAATTCTGGTGAACACTAAACATTCTGGGAAGGCATTTTTTGTTCTGCTGAAACAAGTTTATTACAATTTGCATGAGCAATTAAATTGCATGTGCAAATGTTTTGAATATCTTATATTTTTATACTATACAGTAGCTTTTATTGCCATGTTGAACTGGCTATTCTTCAGCCTTAGAAAGATATCTGCCAACACATAAGCAGCACCCTGCTGAAACACAAGCATGTATTTTTCAGCATGCAAATGGCCTGATCTCAGTAGCAAGGAAATGGACCCAAAAGTAACAAGCCACAAAGTATGAAAGAAAAAGAGCATTTAGTGGGAATCCATACAATTCACTATATGATTATTTCAACAGGTATCATAGTTGTGCAGAAATTCATTGAAAAAGATAACATTTAGAAAAGGACTTCAATAAAACATTGAAAATATTTTTTAAATAGGTGTGTGAAGGCATCCATTTTGTGGACAGGAAGGGTGTTGGGATGATGCCACTGCTTCATTAGTGTTAATAGTATGCAATGCAGCAGGTAAGAACAGTATGGCTGTTCTGGTAGGGATACTATTATATTCTGAAAAACACCCTGGATTTTATGTTTGGCAGAGTTTAAGAAAATAATCCATTGCTTTTCTTTGTGATTTAACAGGATCGCTGTCCTCAGGAGATGTTTGTTTTAACCTGCTTCATTACACACCTTTACAGCTAGTGACGCAGTGACATCATCACAGCACCCTTCTTGCCTGTAAAATGGATTCCTCCACATCACAATTTTAAAAGTATTTTTCTGTCTTACTGAGGACATTTTCTAAATATAATTCAGCAAATTACATACTGAACCCACATAGTAATCTTTACAATAATTACAGTATATAGGGAATCGTACAGATTCTCTTTAATCCCATTTCGTTAGATTCTATAGTCCGTGTGGACAGAAATAAATCCTGGGGGACTAAAGTTAACACAACAGTTCAGTTGCAACAATTGCACACTGCTGCAAGTGCTCAGGTCCATATAGATTTTAGTTCATGTTACAAACTTGTCAGAATTAAGACAGGACACCAGTGCATCCTGTTGCCAGAACAACAGCAAATGTGACAGTAATGTCCATTATGGACAAACTATAGGTTAGACTTGTGCCCATACTTGAATCTGACCATTTTGTAACAAGGAATCATGTCTATGTGGACCCCTGCATGGCTGTAGTGGTGTGTTTGTGTCTGTGTGTTTTGCATGTCAGCTGCTGTGTTGGCTGTAAACTTGAGGATGTGCCAAAACATTTCGTTTTCACGGCCATGAGTATGGAATGTGTTTTCTTCTAACATGTTAAACCTGCTATCCATTTTCCAAATAACACTTTATTGACTTCATACTTCCAAAGTACATCACTTTTCAATACAACTCCATATTTTCTTTTTGCTAAAAACCCTCAACCTTGTTCCAAGCATTCAATACACTATTTTTCACATTGTGGTGTGTGTAAGATACTTTAAGAGCAATACACTTCATACATGGAATAAGAAACAAGCATTTGTCAATGCTGAATATTTGCTTGCTGGCATTGACATTGGTAGTGTAAGAGTTAGAGAGCTGCATAATACGAATGGCAGTGAAGTATTGAACTGAAGCCACCCCCGCCATCACCCTGCAGAGAGTGACAGGCATTGGGGTGTGCATTTGGGTCGTCAGGCATAACGGCCACACTATTTCACCACACCCTACCCTGAAGATACCAACAAGTGTCACGGTGTGCCTTGGGGTCTTTGGCCCTTATGTTCATTCCATTCCATCAAGAAATATGGTGAGATGGGTGCTGAATAGGAGAATGGAGTGAACTTTGGGGCCGAAGAGTCCAAGGCACACTTCAATGCCTCTCACTGGCTGCAAGGTGTGGAATGGTATAAGCATTACAGGCGAGAATCCTAAATCACACCCCTGATGCCTGTCAGTCTCTACAGGGTGAGGTGTTATGGTCAGAAACCCTAACGTCTCAGGCGTTCATTGGCATTTTCACTCCAAATTTTCAACATGGGTTTTTTGTGACCCCCACCTTATGAACAGTGGCAATATCAGTTCGTTAGCCAAAAGCTGATTTTTCACAGTGACTACGCCATTTGGCACCACAGGTGTGAAAACACATTTTGAACAGGATGTGAAAAATGACAGCTGTACTGTTCGTGGGGAGGTGGAAAAAATGGCAATGTTAAAAATCTGCAGTGAAAATATAAAAAAAACTGGTAAAGTCATGAGCGTGTGTAGAAACTGCACAAAGCACACCCATAATGCAATTAGTTTGGGGATATTTTTACAGCAGATTGTCAACACAGGCATTTTGGAACCTCCACTCATGAATAGTGTCATTGTGATTTTCTTAATCTGTCCTGAACAGTGATTTCCCACAGTGACCATGCATTTCTGCACCAGAAGTGTGAAAACACATTTTGGCCTTGGTGTGAAAAATGACAGCTGTACTGTTCATAAGAAAGTGTGGAAAAATGCCAGTGGTGAAAATCTGGACTGAAAATATTAGAAATCCATGAACTTACGAGGGTGTTTGGAAACTGCGCAATGGTCGCTCGTAACATAGTCATTTTATGGACTTTTTTCACCAAATTTTGAACATAGCCATTGTAACACCTCTGCTCATGAACAGTGTCACTGTGATTTTCTTAATCTGTCCCAAACATTGATTTCACACACTGACTGTGCCATTGTGTGCTACATGCCCGGAAACATGTTTTGGGCGAAATGTGAAAAATGACAGCTGTACTGCTCATAAGGAGGTGTGGTAAAATGGCAATGTTGAAAATCTGGAGTGAAAATAGTGAAAATTCATGAACTTACGAGTGTGTGTAGGAACAGCGCAATGCATGCTCGTAAAACAGTCATTTTGGGAAATTTTTTTACCAAATTTTTAACATAGCAATTTTAACACTTCTGCTCATGAACTGTGTTACTGTGATTTTCTTAATCTGTCCTGAACATTGATTTCGCACACCATCTGCGTCATTGTGCGCTACATGCGAGTAAACACATTTTGGGAAAAATTTTAAAAATGACAGCTATACTGCTCATAAGGAGGTGTGGTAAAATGGCAATGTTGAAAATCTGGAGTGAAAATATTGAAAATTTGTGAACTTACGAGCGTGTGTAGGAACAGCGCAACGCATGCTCGTAAAACAATCATTTGGGGGATTCTTTTCACCAACTATTCAACATAGGGTTTTTGGGGGCCTACCTCATGAACTATGACACTGCCATTTCATAAATCAGTCCCGAAAGGTGGTTCCATGCAGTGACCGTAAAATCACCTTTCAGGGCCAATCAACAAAATGACAGCGACAGAATTCAAGAGGTGGGGTCCCAAAAACCCCATATTGAAAATTTGGTGAAAACATTCCCAAAAATGCCTGAGATATGCATCAAAGTTGAAGAAACCCTATTTATTACATTATACAGCTAACCGGCATTTCCTCAGTTCGTGGTTGGCTTTGAAGAGTGCAGACGTGTTCCCGGTCCACAGAAGATTGTCGAGCCAGACTTTGGAGGTAAGTATGGGGTGAGGGGGATGTGGGGTGGCAGGGTGAGCAGATGGTGGGTGTGGGTGGGGGGAGCGGGGGTCAGGACAGTCAGCGAAGGAAGGTTTTCTCTTTTGGGTATCTTATATTTTTCTTGGACGACGTAGGACTTGTGCCATGCTGGGGTTGCCTCCCAGCATGGCAGCTATAAGGCTGTTTGGGATGGGGGCAGTGGAGCCAATGGGGGATTGGGCACCCCCCTTGGTCATAGGGACTGTTGCCATGCTGGGGTGGGCTCCCAGCGTGGCACCTGGTTGTCTGTTGGGGGGCATTGGAGCCGACGGGGGACTGGGCACCCCTGTCAGCCATACAGTGTGTGGGGGGAGCGCATTAGCATGCAATATGTGTGCGTGTGTGTGGGGGGCGCATGCACAGGCAGTAGCTGCTCGTTGCTCACTGAAGTGGAGCTCTGCCTTTCAACTGTACGGCACTGCATTTTCAACTGCTGTCATAGACAGCTGCAGCATCCATTGGTAAACTGTGGCCGCGCCTGCAAACACACTGACTGCATTGGAAGACAGGTGCCACACCTACGAAAACTTGGATGATGGCACTATGTTTCTTGCACATGCGTGCAAGCAAACATAAAAAACAACAACAGCACCTTGAACTACACATATGGTGTCCTAGAGGAAGAGAGACAAATGTACAAAGGCATTATTTTCTTGTGTGTGCTTCTTGCTACATGATTTATCAAATACTAAATCTTCTAGGCCATGTACAGCTTGGACATATGGTGTTTACTGTCCCTGATAAGTTAAAGCAAAAAGAAAGAAAAAAATAAGAACCCTGCAATCCTAGGCACATTTCTTTTTCAAAACTGCAAAATTAATGGTGCAAATCACAGCACTTGCTCTTAAGCCATGCTACATATAAATAATTGTAGATGGATAATCATGAACAACAAGCCTGTGTTGCCATCAAGGGGTTCTGATTACATTACAGACCAGGAGTCAAAGATCAAGATGTCTCATGTAATCAGAAACTCGAGATACCAACACAGGCTTGTTCTGTATGTGGTTGGCTATCCACTACTTTGTTTTGTATATAATTTTTACTTTTGTTTCCAGTTCCACCTCACCCTGAAAAGATATCTGAAGTTTTCTAGTGTTGTTTAGATGAATAAACCCACCCACTTACAACTGCTACTACTTCACCCAATGCCACCGAGTATTTTGTTGTGAAAACTCTTGTGAAAGAAACTTACTTTTTTTAAAAGAAGCCTTTGGAGAGTGAGACCATGATCCATGCTGTAACCATTCTGGTGTGAATCAGAAGTGATTTAAATGAAAGTGGTTATGGTGTAGATTTTGTGTGTGTTCATTATGGAATTTCTCAGTTTTAAAAAGTAAAATTCTTTAGTAATACATTTCATGGTTCCAGAGGACTAGTGAAAGGCTGATGTGAGGAGGCTAGCAACAAGAGGCCAGTCAGTCTGACTTCTGTAGAGGGGAAATTAATGGAAGCCTTACAGAAAGAAAGACTGGTTCAGTATCTAGAACTGAATGGGCTGCAGAATCTCGATTTCTTTCTCCGGGTGAAAAGAGAAATAAATCAGGGGAAGGAAGTGAATGTGGTCTACCTGGACTTCAGCAAGGCCTTCAACACTGTGAGACACATGAGGCAGATTTAGAAATTGACCAGCCTAGGCTTGGGGTACAAAGTGGTTAATTGCACTAGAAACTGGTTAATAACTAGAAGACAGATGGTAGTGGTTAATGGCACTCACTCAAAGGATGGCACAATGACCAGTGGGGTACGGCAGGGTTTGGTTCTGTGACCAGTCCTGTTCAATGTCTTCATAGGGAACATTGCAGAAGAACTGGGGGGAAGGGAGGTATGTCTTTTTGCAGATGACACCAAAATCTGTAATAGGGTGGTCACTCAATATGAAGTGCAGAAAATGTGTAGGAATCTAGGGAAATTCAAGAAGTGGTCAAAATTATGGCAGCAGGGGTTCGATGCCAAAAAGGGAAACATCATGCACTTAGGGCATAGGAAACTAGTGCTGAGTATAGTATGGGAGGGGAGCTACTGACAGTCACTAGACAGGAAAAGGACCTTGGAGTTATCATATCAGAGGACCTCACGGTAGCACAAGATGGTGGGCAGGGTTAGTGGGATGCTGGTGTTAATAGTGAAGGGTATCTCCAGCAAGAGGAGGGAGGGAGGTGGTGATGACACTGTACCATTCTCTAGTACACCCCACCTGGAGTACTGTGTCCAGTGTTGGAGACTGTACCTCACAAAAGACATAGACAGGGTGCAGCAGCAGCTGGTGGGTGGCATTGGAGAGTGAGGTATCAGCAGCTGGGGGTGGCATTAAAAAGTGAGGCATTAGCAGCTGAGGGTATTGAAGAGTGAGGCATCAGCAGCAGGGGGTGCTGGAGAGTGAGGTTTCAGCAGTGGGTGTATTGGAGAGTGAGCTATCAGCAGTGGGGTATGTTTGAGAGTGAGGTATCAGCAGTTCAGGAGTGTTGGATAGTGAGGCATTAGCAGCAGTGGGTGTTTGGAGAGTAAGGTATCAGAAGTTGGGGGGTGTTGGAGAGTGAGGTATCAGCAGCAGAGGTGTTGGGAGAATGAGATATAAGTGGTGAGGGGTGTTGGAGAGTGAGGCATCAGCAGCAAAAAGTGTTGGACAGTGAGGTATCAGCAGTAGGAGTGTTGCAGAGTGAGGCATCAGCAGCATGGGTGTTGGAGAGTGAGATGTAAGTGGTGAGGGGTGTTGGAGAGTGAGATATCGGCAGCAAGGGTGTTGGAGAGCGAGGCATCAGCAGCACGGGGGTTGGAGAGTGAGGTATCAGCAGTGAGGGTGTTGAAGAGTGAAGTATCAGCAGCAGGGAGTATTGGAGAGTGAGGTATTAGCAGTGGAGGTGTTGGAGAATGAGGTATCAGCAGCTGAGGGTGCTTGAGAGTGAGGCATCTGTGGTGGATTGTTGCGAGTGTAAGGTATCAGCAGCGGGGGAGTTTGGAGAGTGAGGTATCAGGAATAGGAGTTTGGAGAGCTAAGTGTCAACAGTGGGTGTGTTGGAGAGCAAGGTATCAGCAGCTGGGGGTATTGGAGAGTGAGGCATCAACAGTGGGGTGTTTGGAGAGTTAGGTATCAGCAGCAGGAAGTGTTTGACTGTGAGGTATCAGCAGCACAGGGTGTTGAGGTATCAATAGAAGGGAATATTTGAGAGTGAGGCATCAGCAGACTTGGGTGCTGCAGAGTGAGGTATCAGTAGCAGGAAGTGTTTGAGAGTGAGGTATCAGCAGCAGGGGTTGTTACAGAGTGAGTTATCATCAGCAGGAGGTGTTGAGAGTGAGGTATTAGCAGTGGGGGTGTAGAAGAGTAAGGTATCAGCAGCGGGGGTATTGGAGAGTGAGGCATCTGCAATGGATGTGTTGGAAGAGTGAGATATCAGTAGTGGGTGAGTTTGGAGAGTAAGGTTTCAGCAGTGGGGGGTTTGGACAGTGAGGTGTCAACAGTGGGGGGTTTAGAGAGTGAGGTATCAGCAGCAAAGGGTGTTGAAGAGTGAGGTATTAACAGGGGGTATTGGAGGGTGAGGTATTAGCAGAAGGGGTGTTGAAAAGTGAGGTATCAGCAGAAGGGGATATTGGAGTTTGAGGCATCAGCAGGAAGTGTGTTGGGAAAGTGAGGTATAAGGAGTTGGGGTGTTGGGAGAGTGAGGTATCAGTAGAAGGGGAAGAGTGAGGCATTAGTAATGGGAGTGTTGGAGAGTAAGATATCAGCAGTTGGAGAGTGCGGTATCAGCAGAGGATGATATTGGAGAGTGAGGCATGAACAGCAGGTGTGTTGGGAGTGTGAGGTATCAGCAGTGGAGGGTTTTAGAGAGTGAGGCATTAGTAGCGGGGGTGTTGAAGAGTAAGGTGTCAGCAACAGGGGTGTTGGAGAGTGAGGTATCAGCAGCAGGAGGGGTTGGAGAGTGAGGTATCAGCAGCAGGGGGTGTAGGAGAGTGAAGCATCAGCAGCGCAGGTGTGGAGAGTGTGGCATCAGCAATGGGGATGCTGGGAGAGTGAGGTCTCATCAGCAGAAGGGGTTGGAGACTGAGGTATTGGCAGCAGTAGTGTTCGAGAGTAAGGTATCAGCAGTGGGGTGTGTTTGAGACTAAGGTATCAGTAGCAGGGGCTGTCAGAGCATGAGGTATCAGCAGTAGGGGTGTTAGGTAAGTGCGGTATTAGCAACAGGGAATGTTGGAGAGTCAGGTATCAGTAGTGGGGCAGTTGAGACAGTGAGGTATCAACGGCAGGGGGTTTTGGGAGAGCAATACATCAGTAGTGGGGATTTGGGGAGAGTAACACTTGAGTAATGGGGTTGTTGAGAGGTAAGACATCAGTAGTGGAAGTATTGTGTGAGTATGGTATCAGTAGTGGGGGTGGAGAGATAGGCATGTAGGGGAAGTGAGGCATCAGAATTAGGGATGGGTGTTCGGAGAGTGAAGCCTCAGCTGATGAGTGTATGGAGTGTGAGGCATCAGCAGTGAGGATGTTGGCAGAGCAGATGGTATCAGCAGTGGGAGTGTTGAAGACAGCAGCAGAGGTGCTAGATGTGATGGGACAACCGTCTACTAGTCATGTGCATATAATTTTGATATAAATATATGTTTTAGACTTCTGCTTAGGAAAACAGGCCAAGCAGCAGAGGATCATGGGACCTGGGATTTTAAAAGAGAGTAAAGAAGGGTCTGCCCTCTCACTGATCTAGAATATAAACTAATTAGAGCTTTCTTTTTTGGCGCCTACCTGTCAGAGCAAATTGTAAACAGACAACTGCTTTGAACTTAGGAAGACTGCCATAAAATATCGCATTTTACGACATCAGGAGGGAAGCCAGTCCCGATAGATACCTGTGAAAGTTCACACAGCTAAGAGAAGTGTTTTTCTGCTGAGAGATCAAAGGGATATTTTGTTCTGTCATATTTCATGCTCTGTGGCTCACTAATTCAAAAGTATATTTTTTAATTGGAATGTTTAGCAGCATGCAGGAGCATATGGTTCATGAACACAACTATCAGTGTCTTTTAGCAGTGCTGCTGTTGCTTCTTAAACCTTTTGCAGAAACAGAAGTGGTCTCCCTATTTACTGTGTGCTATCAGCATTTAGATGGCCGCCACGCTGGGAGTGCTGAATGTAGCTCTGAAGTAGCTCTGCTGTGCTGACTGTTTGTGTTTGTTTTTTATTTTTATTTAATTATTTTTATTTTTTTTGTTTCAGTATAACCGCTTAGTTTTATAATTGAGTATTAACTCCGCTTCCCCAGCTTAGGAGCATTGTTGAGCGTTGCTGAAGTTGCGCGACTGGTCACGGAGTGTGCATTGGGCTGTGCGATCAGGACCGCTGCTGCCAAAAGTCGGGAGGAAAGTGCGTGAGCTGGTGGAGAAGGGGCTTTGACAGTGTAAATTCTTAATTCAGCCCCCTGATTAGGAGTTTACTGTGGAGTGAAACGACCATGTTGAGGTGTGCAGCAATAGGAATGCTCGTCTGGGGAGCAAGGAATGAATACGGGGGGAGCTTTGCAAGCCTGTGGAGAAGAGTTCTCCAGGACTGTGCTTTGACGTAAATGGCCTTATGACCGGGAGTTTGTTATGGAGCGAGGATACCATGCTGTATCGTGCAGCAGAGGGTGCACTTGACCAAGAAGTGGAACAGAGATTTTGAAAGGGGAGCCACATCGGCTGTTGGCTTAATTGGATTTACTACGGAGGAGCCTGTTTTAGATTAACGATTTGTGGCTGCTGTGGAGTTTTGCTGACCAGGACAGTATCACCCTGTAGTTGTGGGTGGTTAGCCATTGGAGGTTATTTCTGCCCAGGAGGACCAGACCTGGATTGACCGGGAAGCCGGTTGACAGGCCTGTGTTTCGTCCAAAGCCCCTTTCTGGCCAGCCGGTGGGCAGATGCAGGTGGGGTACTGAGGTGGTGAGACAGCTATTTCAAGTGGCAGCCCCTACAGATAGGGTTTTGGGGTATTTGGTCCAGTCTCCAAGAAATATTCAGACTGTTACCGAGTGTTTTTGTGCCAAAGAAGATTTGGATTATACCTGGAGGTTTTCTGCCAGAAGAAGACTATCTACTGGAATCTGAGGTGTCAAAATCTCAGATATGTGGTCAGAACACACTTTTATTTTCTTTATAAATTTGTTTGGGCAGTGAGAGTGCCCGGTTTATTTTGACTCCCTGGTAGTGAGAGTGCCTGGGGGTCAAAATTATATTAAATACTGTTTGACTTTTTATGTTTATTTCATTTGTATCCCTTTGTGAGAGCAGGGGTACTTTAGTTTATTTTGTTTTCTGGTTTAAGTTTCAGCTATTTTCTCAATTTTTCCATGATCTGGATTTTTTTTTTAAGTGGACTCCTTTTGATACTGCACTATCCTTCTTCCTTGGACTTATATCATCTATCGAGACTTTGGAGCCTGGACTGATGTTTTATAATTTTATTTTATTATAGTTTTATTTTGGGATTGTAATTGTTTAAATAGTTTGGGGTGGGGGGTATTTATTCGCATTTTAGTTGGCTGGGAATTGTTGTTCAATTTTATTACTGTAATTTTGGGGGGGTTCTTTTTAGGTTGGGTGCCTGAGTTTTGTGTACTTTGGTATTGTTTCCGATTGCGAAATGTGTAAGTTTCCCCCCCCGGTCGTGTGCTACTCGTTCTCCACTCTCCATGCCCTCCGCCCCTTCCTCCCCCCTTTGCTGTGGGAAACCTACCAGCACTGTCGTGTGCTGGGTATGGCTCGTAGGAAGGGGTGTGGACATTGGAGGACGAATGAGCGCACCTGTCACATTCGG
Source organism: Neoceratodus forsteri (assembly GCA_016271365.2). NCBI lineage: Eukaryota > Metazoa > Chordata > Ceratodontiformes > Ceratodontidae > Neoceratodus > Neoceratodus forsteri. Next base: position 16,716,786 of record JADMNL010000039.1, on the reverse strand, counting down.
AAGGTTAGGCCTAGAAGACGCCCTGGGGTGAAATGGAGTCTGGAACGGGGTGTCCTGTGTCTAGTTCCCATACCCAAGGGTACTGCCCTTTGTGGCAGGCAAGTAGCCGGGGTGGTCCTTGAAGCCCATCCAACTCGAGCGGTGTTATGCAATGTCAGATCTGTTAAAAATAAGACTGCAATCATTGCAGATCTTGTTGGAACAAGTGATCTGGCTTGCATCACAGAGACCCCTGACTGGATGGAATACTATTTACTTTTGGGATCTGCTGCAATTCTGGCCAGGTACTCGGTGATACACCGCTCGAGATTGGATCATGGGGGGGTGGTCTGTTGCAAGGCTGAGTTGGGCCTCATGAGTATACCAGTTGAGGAAGTCTAATCATTTGAGTGTACCGTGGTGGCTGGTGTAGGTTGCAGGATAGCTCTCGTCTACCGTCCTGCAGGAAGTAGCAGATTTCATTGCCGACATGACATTGGAGTCGTCCAGATTGATGGTACTGGGCAACTTCAATGCCTGGGTCAGCGACGAACTCTCGCAGTTTGGACAACACTTCCTCCAGCTTATAATGATATCTCTGGGCCTTACACAGGATGTTACCTCTGCCACCCATAAACATGGTCACTCTCTCGATTTGGTCTTCTTCCTGGGGATCGAGACCTCCGACTTGGAGGTGGAACCGGTCAGTTGGTCTGATCATTACACAGTGAGGTTCAATTTTTGCACCCCCCCTTTGAAGGCCTGCCCCTGTGGAGATGGTCAGTTACTGCCCTTTATGGGAAGTGAGCCCTGGAGGCCTAGCAGTGGTGATTGATCTCTCTGAGTTTCCTGTGGTCAGCTCGAGTCCAGAGACCTTAGTGGTGGCCTATAATAAGACCATTTCTGTAGCCCTGGACTTGATTGCTTCTGTCTGTGTTTGTCCTCTCCCCCTTCACCCTCGGGCCCCTTGGTTTGATGGGTCCTTGTGGGAGTTGTGACAAGTAGGATGTAGGTTAGAGCAGCATTGGCAGAAATCCACCCTGGAGGCCGAGCACCTTAGATTGGTCGAGCATTATCAGACCTACCAATCAGCGATCTCCCATAAGAAGGCAGAATTCCTATACAGGGAGATCATTGTCACTCAGAACTGACCAGCTCTGCTCTTCCGAACTGTTGACAGGTTGTGCAACCCAACCTGTCTGCAGCTCTGAAGACCTTTTTCGTAAGTGGAGTGCGATGAACTTGCTCGGTTCTTTGTGGATAAGGTGGTCAACACAAGGTCGGAAATTCTTTCGACTCGCTCTGCGGGAGTTGTTGATGATCGGTATTTGGTCACCTCACCTTGGGCTTCCTGGAGTACCTTTGCCTTGCCTGCACTTGTGGATGTCATACAGATTGTCCAGGGTATGCGCCCTATGTGCCGTAGTTTGGATCCGGGCCCAACTTCTTTGATTATGGGTTGTTGGGATATGATTGGTCCAGTCCTGGTGCAGATAGTCTGGTGCTCCCTGGAATCTGGTGAGTTTCCAAGCTCCCTGAAGGAGGCAGTGGTAACCCCCCTCCTAAAGAAAGCTTCTTTGGACCCGGATTTTTCTGCCAATTACAGACCAATCTGTAACCTTCCCTTTATAGGGAAGGTGATTGAGAAAGTAGTAGCGGTACAGATGGATGATCACCTGACCATCCATATCATCTACGAACCTGTCCATTCCGGTTTTCGAAAGAGGCACAGTACTGAGATGGCGCTGGTTCAGGTGCTCAATGATCTCCTGATGGTGAGAGCTCAGAGAAGCCATTCTATCTTGGTGCTCCTTGATCTTTCTTCAGCCTTTGACACTGTAGACCATGGGGTGCTGCTTGGATGCCTGGGGTCCCTCTGTGGACTGAAAGATATGGTCCTTAGGTGGTTGACATCTTTCCTCACTGGCAGGAGTCAGAGAGTGGTGTCTGGGATTTTTTCCTCAGACCCATTCTCTCTGCCATATGGGGCACCTCAGCATTCAGTGCTGTCCCCCATGTTGTTTTCAGTGTATATGTTGCCCCTCGGAGACATTGTAAGATGGTATGAGCTGAGGTTTCACTGCTATGCTGATGATACCCAGTTCTACCTGTCTTTTGCTCCCAACCAAGATAGAGCTGTCTCTGTATTTAATACCTGCCTTGCTTAAATCCAGGACTGGATGAATTTGAGCTGGATAAAGTTGAACGCCGGAAAGACGGAGGTGATGGTAGTGGACCCAGGTCGCCGTATAGAGGGGTTGTGGGCTGAGCAGCCCTCTGGACTTTTTCTTGGAGGCTCTCAGATCCTGTCCTCTGAATGAGTGTGAAACCTGGGGGTAATGCTTGACGACGGGCTGACCTTACAAGCTCAGGTGTCGGCCGTCGTCAAGACTTCCTTTTATCACCTTAGGAATGTCTCCAGGATTAAGCACCTGGTTCTGTCCAGGGACTTGCCTACATCGGTTTATGCTTTTGTGACCTCGCACCTAGATTATTGCAATTCCCTGTATTTAGGGCTGCATGGGATTGATATCCACCACCTGCAGCTTGTGCAGAACGCATCAGCATGATTGCTGACGGGAGCCTTCCGAGCTTCCCATATTAAACCTGTGCTGTGCAATCTGCACTGGCTGCCGATTAGGTGGTGGATCACCTTTAAAGTCGGTATACTGACTTATAAAGCCCTACACGGACTGGGCCCTGACTACTTGAAAGAGCTCCTTGTGCCTTACCACCCAGTGCGACAGTTGTGTTTGGCTGACGAGGGGTTGCTAGGGATCCCGCAGGTGTCTTTGAAATCTTAAGGAACCCGTGCATTTATGCACGCAGCCCCGACTCTCTGGAATTCTCTACCCCATCAGCTCCAGGAGTGCTCAACCATGGGGGGGTTGTTTAAACAGGTGCTGAAACCTTTTTATGGTGCCATGCCTTTGGTGGCACTGATTAATTTGGATCCTCTGTTTATTTTATTGTTATGTTTACAGTTTTATAGTGATCTTTTATCTTTTTGTAAACAGCCTTGATGGCTGAAAGGCACTTGTGTGAAATAAAATTTATTATTATTATTATTATGTGACTGATCCATTAATTACAGGACTAAGAGTGACCTCATGTGCTGTGACATCACAAGGAGGCTGAGACTTTGAACTTTGAATATTGCCAAGCTGTCTGAAGGGACTGTGGCTCACTCTTGTTCCAACTTTGAAAGAACTAAGACACTTGTGTTCTGGACTTAAGATGCACTTCTCTCAAGCTAGGTAACACACAGCTAAAAACTGAGTTAGAACTAGTAATTCAGTTACAAAGCATTTTGTTTTGAATTTTCCTTTTTCTTTCTGATTATAAGCATGACTGTATATATGTTCTGTGTTTTGTATTTATTTACTATTTTTAATTTTAGTAAAATTTTTTTGATTTCTTTAATCCTGCATGAGACATTTTCTCATTTTGAGCATGAATGCTAGAACAGTATTGATAATTCTGACATAACTGTTAATGTGCTTACTGTGTCACCATATGCAGCTACCCTAACAAGCATCTGTGCAAAGATCCAACAAGGTAAGGAAATACCTAGGTCTCAATTAAGTCAGAAGGGGATTTGTGAACCAGGTTGGTTGTGTGCCAGCTGGGTTAATTACTGCACTGCTTTCCCCAAAGAAGGTGTGATATTTGGACCCGTTACCTGGCCGTACTAGCTATAAAAAGGGTTCCTGTCTGACCTCAGGACTTGAGACTGGTAGTTGCTTGGACCCAAGACAAACAGGAGGGTGTCCTTGTTTGTTCCCTGTTCACATATTGCACTTCAAGGTTGGGCACCATGGGAGCAGAGGGCCTAACCACAGGAGTGCATTTATGACACTGTACAAATATGCTTCATCAGTGGTGGGGTTTTGAGAATGATGCATTGATGATGAGTGGGGATTGGGCAACTGAGGCATCAACAGCACTGGTGTAGAAAAATTAGGCTTTAGCATGGGGGGTTGGGAGAATGAGGCATCAACAGCAGGGGGTGTTGGTGTGTGAGGTGTCTGTAGCTGGGACATGGGGAGAGTAAGGCATCAGCAGGGGAGTTGAGATAAATGTATCTGCAGAAAGGGATGATATGAGATTAATGCATCAGCTACAGTGGTGCTCTGAAAATGCAGCATCAGTAGTGAGAGATGTAAAGTAGGTGTAGGGATGCATCAGCAGCATGGACTGTTGCAGAGTGAGGTATCAGCAGCATAAGCTGTTGCAGAGTGAGGTTATCAGCAGTGAGAGGTGTTGCAGATTGAGGTATCAGCAGCGAGGAGTGTTGCAGAGTGAGGCATCAGAGGCATGGGTTGTTGTGGATTGAGGAATCAGCAGAAGGGGTTGTTGCAGAGTGAGGTATCAGCAGAAGGGGTTTTTGCAGAGTGAGGCACCAGCAGTGAGGGGTGTTGTAGAGTGAGGTATCAGCAGTGGGGGGTGTTGAAGCATGAGGTGTCAGCAGCAGGGGTATTTGAGAGTAAGGTATGACAAGCAGGGGATGTTGGATAGTGAAGTATCAGCAGTGGGGGATTTTGGAGAGTGAGGTATCAGCAGTAGGGGTGTTGAATAGTGATACATCAGCACCAAGGGTGTTGGGTTTGTGAGGCACCAGCAGCTGGGGATGTTGGAGAGTGAGGTGTCAGCAGTGGGGGGTGTTGGATAGTGATGCATCAGCACCGAGGGTGTTGGATGTGTGAGGCACCAGCAGCTGGGGGTGTTGGAGAATTAGGAATAATCAGTGGTGGGGTTTTGAGAGTGTGGCATTGAAACTGTGGAGTTTGGGAGATTGAGACATCAGCAGTATGGGTGTAGGAGACTGAGGCTTTAGCACTGGGGGTTTGTAAGAATGAGGCATTAGCAGCAGTGGGTGTTTGAGAGTGAGGCAAAAACAGCAGGTGTTAGTGAGTGAGTTAAGAGTAGCATGGGTGTTGGGAGAGTAAGGCATCAGTAAGGGGGTTGAGATAAATGCATCAGCAGGAAGGGGTGATGGGAGATTTATACATCAGCTGCGGTGGTGCTCTGAGAATGCAGCATCAGTAGCAAGGAATGTACAGTAGGTGTAGGGATGTGTCAGCAGCATGGGCTATTGCAGAGTGAGGTATCAGCAGTGAGGGGTGTTGCAGAGTGAGGTATCAGCAGCAGGGGTTGTTGCAGAGTGAGGTATCAGCAGTGAGGGGTGTTGCAGAGTGAGGTATCAGCAGCAGGGGTTGTTGCAGAGTGAGACGTCAGCAGTGGGGGTTTGGATGGTAAGACACCAGCAGTTTGGGGCTGTTTAAAATGAGGCATCAGCAGCTCTGGGTGTTGGAAAGTGAGGCATCAGCAGTGAAGTTGCTGGTGAGTGTGGCAGAAGCAGTAGTGCATGTTGTATAATGAGGCTTTAGTGGCATGGATTAAAGAGAGTGAGGCATCAGCAGTGAGGGTGTTGGTAATTGTGGCAACAGTAGTGTGAGTTTTTAGACAATGAGAAATCAGCAGTGAGGGGGTTGAAGGAGTTGCATCTATTGGAAGAGGCCTAGGGAGCACCACAGCTATAGAATTTGAAGAGTGTTGCAGAGGAAGGCATTAGCAGCAGTTGTGTTGTGAGAGTGAGCTATCAGTGGCAGTGTTGGAGAGGGTGGCATCAGCAGCACTGGGTGCTGGAGAGTGATGTATCTGCAGCTTGGTGTTGTTGAAGACTGAGGCATCAGCAGTCCAGGGGGTCTTGTGAGTGAGGCATCTGCAGCGGAGAGTGCTGAAGAGTGAGGTAGCAGCAGGGGATGTTGGAGAGTGAGGCATCTGCAGTGGAAAGTGTTGAAGAGTGAAGTATCAGCAGGGGATATTGGAGTGTGATGCATCTGCAGTAGGGTGTGTTGGAGAGTGAGGTATTAGAAGAGGTGTTAGAGAGTGAGGTATTAGCAGTGGGGGTGTTAGAGAGTGAGGTGTGAGCAGCAGGAGGTGTTGTAGAGTGAGGCATCAACAATAGAGGGGGTTGGGAGACTAAGGCATCAGTAGTGGGTTTGTTGGAGGTGTAAAACATTAGTAGCAGGATTGTTGGGTGAGTAAGAAATCAGTAGTAGGGGTGCTGGAGAGATAGGAATGTTGGGAGAGTGAGGCATGAGCACTGGGGGTATGTTGAAGAGTGAGTCATTAGCAGCAGTGAATGTTGTGAGAGTAAAACCCCAGCAGTGGGGTGTATGGAGAGTGAAGCCTCAGCAGCAGGCCTATTGGGAGAGTGCGGTATCAGTAGCAGGGAGTGTTGGAAGAGTAAGACATGAAGAGTAGAGATGCTGGAGAAATAGGCATTAGCAGCAGTGGGGGTTGGAGAGTGCAGCATCAGCAGTTTGGGTGTAGGAGAATGGCATCAGCATTGAGAGGGCTTGGGAGACTGAGACATCAGTAGCAGTAGGTGCTTGAGAGTAAGGTAACAAGAGTGTAGGTGTTAGTAAGTGAAGTATCAGTAGTGTGTGTTTGGGGGGGTGAGTGAGGAATCAGCAGAGGAGGAGGGAGTTGAGTGTGATATATCAGCAGGATTGGGTCGTGGGAGATTGATGCATCAGCCAAAGTAGCGCTTGGAGAGTGAAGCATTTTTCGTGAGGAATGTAGGTGGAGTGATGTATCAGCAGCATGGGGTTTTGGAGAGTGAGGCATCAGCAGCAGGGGTGTTGGTGCATGAGGTAGCAGCAGCAGAGAAGTGTTAGGGGAGAGAGAGGCACCAGCAAGTAGTGCAGGTGAAGGATGCATCAACAGCAGAGGGTATTGGGAGAGTGATCCATCTGCAACGGGGTTGTTGGAGAGTGAGGTATCAGCAGCAGTAGATGTAGAGAGGGTGGGGCATCTGCAATGTTCCATAGTTAGAGTGAGGTATCAGAAGCAGGGGGTGTTGAGAGAGTGAGGCATCAGCAGAGGGGGTGTTGGTAAAGTAAGGCATCAGCCCTGGGGGTGTGGAGACTGAAGCATCAGTACCTGTGGGTGATGGAAAGCGAGACTTCAACAGTGGAGTTGTTGGAGAATGAGGCACCAGAAATGTTGGTTGTTAGATACTGAGGCTTCAGAAAAGGTGTGAAGGAGTGTGAGGCATCAACAGTGGAGATTTCTGTTAAGAAGCAACGGTAGTGGGAATGTTGGGATAGTAAGGCATCAGCAGTGAGAGATACTGAGAGAGTTGTGTCAGCAGGAAGGGGGATAGGGAGACTAAGGCATGAAGAGCTGTGTAGTTTATAGAGTACAGCATTAGCAGTCAGGGCATAGATAGAGTGTTGATCAGCAGCATGGGGTGTTGTGCGAGTGAGACAGCAGCAGTGGTGTTAGAGAGGGAGTCATTAGCAGCAAGGGGTGATAAAGAGTTATACATCTGCAGTTGGGTGTGTTGGAGAGTGAGGTACAAGCAGCAGGGGTGTTGGAGAGTGAGATATTAGCAGTGGGGATGTAGGTGAAAGATATAAACAGCGCTGGGAGTTCGAGAGTGAGGTATCAGCAGTTGGTGTGTTGGAGAGTGAGGCAGCAGCACTAAGAGGTATTGGAAAGTGAGGTATCAGCAACAGGGATGTTGGAGGATGAGACAGCAGTAGTGGTGTTGGAGAGTGAGGTATCAGCAGCGGGGGTGTTCTAGAGTAAAGCAGCAGCAGAGAGGAGGTGCTTTGGGAGTGAGGTATTAGCAGCGGGGGGTTGTAAGAGAGTGAGGAATCAGAAGAGGGGGTTGTTGGAGAGTGAGATGATAGCAGGGGGTATTAGAGAGAGTGGCATCAGCTGTAGAGGTGTTGGAGAATGAGGTATCAGCAGCAGGGGTGTTGCATATAGAGGTAGCTGCAGGGGTGTTGAGAGTGAGGTATCTGCAAAGGGGGTGTTGGAGAGTGAGGTATCAGCAGTGGGGGGTGTTGGAGAGTGAGGTAGCAGTAGGGGTATTGGAGAATGAGGTATCAGCAGCAGGGGTGTTGGAGAGTGAGGTATCAGCAGTGGGGGGTGTTGCAGAATGCGGTATCAGCAGTAGAGGTGTTGTAGAATAAGATAGTAGTGGGAGGTGTTGGAGAATGAGGTATCAGCAGAGGGGGGTGTTGGAGAATGAGGTATCAGCAGTGGGGAGTGTTGGAGAGTGAGGTACCAACAGTGGTGTGTGTTGAAGAGTGAGGCATCAGCAACCAGTGTGTTGGTGAATGAGGTATCAGCAGCAGAGAAATGTTGGGGGAGCGAGGATTCAGCAACAAAGTGTAGGAAGAGGGAGGCATCAACAGCAGGGAGTGTTGGGGGAGTGCTGCATCTGCAGCTGAGGTGCCCGTGCATAAGATATCAGCAGTAGGGTGTGTAAGGAGAGTGAGATATCAACAGCATTATGCAGGGAGGATGAGATACAGTATTAGCAAAAGGGGGAGTTGGGAGAGTGTGGCATGAGCAGGAGGGTTGTTGGTAAAGTAAGATATTAGGAGTGGGGTGTGTTGGAGAGTGAAGCATCAGCAACCAGGCTGTATGAGAGTGATGCATCAGCAGGAATGTGGTTTTGGAAGATGAAGGTATCAGCAACAGTGCCCTCTGGAGAGTGCAGCATCAGTAGTGTTGGATGTAGGCACAGTAATGCAGCATCAGTGAGAGCATTAGGACAGTGAGGTATCAGCAGTGGAGTTGCCAGAAGACTGAAGCATCAGCAGCAGGGATGCTGGTAAGTGAGGCATCAGTTCACTAACAGTTCAGTGGCAGTGGTGCTGGGGTAAGTGAGGCATCAGCAGCAGGGGGGTTTTGAGAGTGATGCATCAACGAAAAGGTTCAAGGGAGACTGGAGCATCATCAGCTGTGGCTTTTGAAGAGTGCTACGTTTGCTATGGGTAGTATTGGAGTGTGATGCATCTCAGACTCCCCTGCCTCACAATGAGTTAGCACGTTATCTCTGTGATATGCCCCCCTTCACCAGTCTAGTGAGTGAGTGACCTGAGGTAGCACTTGAAACCAGATTTTCCACCAAACAACAAGGTCAGCTGCATTTTTTTGTATTTTTGCTGCCGGTAGCTGTCTGAGAAATCTGGATCCCACTGCATATGATCTTCAGCGGTATAAAACAACTGTGGCCTAATATTTCCTGTACATTAAATCTCCACGTGCACCTATCTAACTACATTGCTTAGAGTGACTCCTACTGTGGTAAACTGATATTAAGATGTAATGTTCCTTTATATCAGTTGCTTCCAGTTGTGAGATACTGGTAGTTTACTCACCTGGTGAAGGTGATTGTGGGGGAATACATCTCTGAGGCACTCCACATTCATGATATCACGGGTTGTGTACACCTGATAGGTTACTTGACGCACATGTGACTTGAAGAAAGTCTATCCCCCACCTGAGAGGGGGCTCTGCTCTCCTAAGGTCAGTTCGATGTATTCCAAAGCTGCATCTGTAACAATAATCTGTTAATACCATTTGCTGTTAATGAGTGTAGATATGTAATGACCACTTAGCAGTAGAAAATTGTTGTTTAACTTTATTTTGTTATTACACTATACATATAGACGTCGGTGATGTCCAAACCTGCTAATTTGTAATAGCGAGTATCATACTTTCATACTATGTACGAAAACTTGTTGAGTCTTTCAAACGTCTGTTGGGCGGGATGTGGAGTGCCTCAGAGATGTATTCCCCCCACAATCACCTTTACCAGGTGAGTAAACTACCATTGTGGGGGATAATCTCTGAGGCACTCCCCATTCATGACATCATGTGTCATTAAAAAGCAGTAATCCTCTGCTAGGGTCGGTCAGATGTGTTGTCTTGTACCTAGTCCTTACATGCTGCTAAAGATTTCCTCTGCAGTATTCCCATTTTTCTATGTCCAGGAAGTTGCGATTGCTCTGGTAGAATGAGCCTTCAGATCTCTTTGTGCAGTCGCGTTATTCACTCTGTATGGTTCTGTGATTGCTGTTTTAAGGTACATGGCAATCAAAGATTTTGAAGATGGTTTTTCCTTTTCCATGCAGCATTACAAACAGTTTGTTTTGTATATTTCCTCTGTCCTTGATAGGAATGTGCTAAGTATCCTTTTCATACCCAGCATTTTAAGTTGATAGTTGTTTTGTATTTCCCACTGATGGGGTTCTGCAGATATTTCAATAGTTTGGTTGATGTGGACTGTCAATGATACTATTGGTCAGAATGACATTATAGGTCTAAGTGATATTCTGTCAGTGTAGAATGTTGGGAAAGGTAAAGGGAATTTCAGTTTACAGCTTAGTGCTTTAACCACTAGCCTACACAGTCTGCACAGGTCTGCATGAGTGTGCCTGTAGTTCTCCTCCATGTCTGGCAGATGCTAATGCCATCAGGGAGGGGAAAGTGTTAATGTCTGTGCCAAGCCTAAGTCATGCACTGAGCCCTGTTTGCTCAAGAATGGTACGAGAGGTCTCATGTTGTACTTGGCCCATGGCACTATGTCTATCAATGATGACATTACTTCCAGTACTTGTGAAACTGCTTGAAGTTCTGGATTTCTGTGTTTCTGTAATTGTGTAGTCTGTGCAATAATTGAGTGGACTTGGGCATTTAATGGGTTGCCGAGACCCAGATTTGTGTTGATCTGTGAGCTTAGACTATCTATATACTGGCTGGGGATTATGGGTAGCTTTCTGATTGGTTATTACATGGCTGTGATTTTGTATGCAGTGTACTACTGCATTTGTTCTTGAAAGGACTGTTGTACTGTTTTGGTCTTGATCAGCCGGTTGTTCAATAGGGTATTACTTGTATGCCCTTAACTCTTTTACCATTGTGAACACGCTTGGGGTTGATGGTAGGTTGAATGGTAACACTTGCATTGGTATCGTTTTCCCAATATGTGAAATCGAAGGAATTTGTAGTGTGATGTATGTGTCCTACAAATGTAGTGAAGTTAGATAATCTCCTGAGCATATAACCATGAGGGTGAGCCCGATTGTTTCCATTTCTAGGGTTTGAATTGTACAGAATTGTTAAGGTCCAGAACTGGGCGTAGCCCTCTGGTCCCTTTTTGGGTACCTTGTCAAATATGGAGGATCCTCCTTTTCCCTGTTTTGTAATGTGTTACCCTGTCTATGGTCTTGTTGTGCAGTAAGTCTGCCGGTACTGTTTGGACTTGTGTTGGGGTAACATGTTTTTCGGCACAAGAAATAGGACTAGAATGTTCTTTGTTGGCATGCGAGAAAGTTGTATCACATATCCTAGTCTTGTTACTTGTAGGACCCACCTGTCTTGAGTGGTTTGCTCCCATGCTTGCATGAAGAGTGGTAGTTGGTCACCGATTGGAATGTTTTGGTATTGCTTGTAGCAATAGTAGTTGTTGTTTCAACTGGGTTCTGGGGGGGGAGAAATTTCCTTTACCTTGCTTGGGAACCCTTCTAGCTTGATATCTGATGCCATTTTTTTTTGTGTGGGTATGGCTGCCTGTAGTAGTGTAGCCTGTAGTTGTAATTGCCCCTGACTTGTCTCGAAAGAACTGAGAATGGTATGTTTGTCTAGCTGGCAGATAAGTGGATCTGTTTGACTGGTCTTTGGTATCTTATCCTCTTTTCCCTTGAGGTATCTTTCTAGACCTTAACCGAACAGTCTGTTTGACTCCTGTTTGCGCTTGGTGGAGTTGAAATGTTGCTGTATTTCAGTGTGCTGGGGGCATAGGCAGTAGTTGTCATGGGATCTCCGTAATGGTGAGATCCCCCTGTTTTGCCCCTCAGAAAGATGGCAGCCGAGGTTTCGTGAGTGGTGGGAGTCAGTCAAAGGGCTACTCCCACATTGAGCGAGATCTCAGACTGGAAGAGATGAGGGGAAGAGCAGCGAGTTGTTTGGGCATTTCTACGGATGTGGGGGTCATAAAAAAACATTTTAGTCTGCTCCATGTTGGTCCGCAGCCTTAAATACCCTGTATGGGGTACACCAGTAGCGTTGAGGTCATGGAAAGCCGCGTTTCAGTCAGGTTCCACCATGGAGCTAGATGCCATTTGAATGATGACTTGCCACAGAGACTGGGATACCTGGAATGGAAGTAGGGCCACTATCCTACACTGAGACACTGCTCTAAGGGGTGCCAGGTTGATATTTGCCTTGCTCTCCTTGTACAGGTCATTTGATGAGCCTTTTTTTTTTTTTGGAAGTGTTTGCTCCTGTAACCATGAGCAGAGGTATCCAGTTAGTCAATCTCCTTACATTATAAGGCCCAGTGGATACTTTATGGATGTTTGCACCTGGAACCGCTAGCAGGGGTATCCAGATAGTCAAATCTCCTTACATTATAAGGCCCCATGGATACTTTATGGACGTTTGCACCTGGAACCGCTAGCAGGGGTATCCAGGGTGTCAAATCTCCTTACATTATAAGGTCTAGTGAATACTTTATGAAAGTTTGCTCCTGGAACTGCTAGCAGGGGTAACCAGGTAGTCAAATCTCTTTACATAATAAGGTCCAGTGGATACTTTATGGACGTTTGCTCCTGGAATCGCTAGCAGGTGTATCCAGGTAGTCATTTCCCTTACATTATAAGGCCCAGTGCATACTTTATGGTGGTTTGCTCCTGGAACCGCTAGCAGAAGCTTCCAGGTGGTCAGTCTCCTTATATGTAACTTGCACTGTTCTACTTAAAAGCCTTGTAAACTGATGTTGTGATGTACTCAGAAGCTATACATCATGCATTAGTTTTCTGTACTTTTTGCCTGGTATATTCTAGTGGTATAAGTACAAACTGATAACCAGAATGCTGGAGCTTGATAGCATCCTGTATTTAGTGGCAATTGTCCTATAATTTTTGTATGTATGGCTTATACTGAAATATTATGAGTCTTACCTTTGCCTCTAGATTTGGTTAAATATGCTGGAGATGTAGGGTATGCTGCAACCTTGGTTCAGCTGTGGCTCTTTGTTTTGGCCCTGCAGTAAGCTGAGAAGGTACCATGAGAGGTTTTTTTTTTAATTCTTTCCCTGCACAGTAATCAATAATGTTCTGCACTGTGCAGGCTATTGCTGAGCCTGTGCATTAAAGTGTGCACTGTCCCTTTAAATGTGATTAGAGCGAGTGAGGGGCTCAGTATTATGCTGCCTTGCCCACAGCTGTGGTAATGGTGCAGCCGTCAATGTATTTTCCCCGTTGTTAATTGATTTGCAAATCATTGCCTTTACATTTAATTATTCACATTGTGGTCTGCTGTTGCAGATCGGTTGGTGCTTTTAACAAATGTGCTCTGTGCTGGTTGAACGTTTATGAGCGTAGTTACGCTTTCTGCAAGATGGCAGCAGTGACTCGCAGTCAATCTCCTGTCTGACAGCCACCTACACCCTTAATCCTGCATGGGTAAAGGGTGAGTGGAGAGCTTTTCCGAGATCACAGCAGCAAGTCTTGCAATATTCTTTCTTGCGGCTGCCGATCTGGATAGGCAAGTTAGGTTAGTTTGTCAATGCTCCTCCTCCTCATGAGACCTACTTGTTTATGGTGTTTTGGTCAGGTAGATGATAGAGGAGTTTCCTCTACCTTTTGATAGAAGAAGGTGGTGAGTTTAAAAGACATAATGTGTCATAAAAAGGTCTAGAGAACATGTCATTTTGAGGTGAGACAGAAGGACTGAGAAATTGCTTCAGAGACTGTTGTGTAGTGATGACTTGAGTGAGCACTTCAGGTGCTGCTATGCTTGTAATGATCAACTGTGGCACATTACTTAGTATTTTAGCATCCTTTAAATTTAGCTTCTCTTAAATTTCAAAAATGTGATAAATTATCTTGTTCCCGACTTTTTTTATAAAATTAATAGGACCAAGTCATGCATTCACATTGGTATGTATTACTTTTGTCACACACAGTACATAGTAGCAGCTCCTTAATTAATATGTGATTGTGCCTTTAAGGGAGAAAAAGCAACTGAATATTAGTGAAAGAAATGACAATTAAAGTTCACTATTTTCGAAATAGTTATTTTAATCACACCTCCTTGTATGTTCACCCAATATAGAACAGTGCTGTATATCATTTTTGGCCCTTTTTGTATGCCTTGGTTATCTCTTGGATAAAGTAGGCATGTGCCTTTTGGGGGGGGGCTGCAGGCTGCTTTAGCTAAAACTTGCCTTGGCTATGGTAAACTGAGTGAGGGATATCTGCATTGCTGGCTGCTATTGTAATAGGATACAGCTTGGGGCAGAAGCATTTTTTGTTCTGTAAAACATGTTTCTTCATTTCTCTCTCATGGTCAGTAAGTTAGGGGACTTTGTCTGAGAAGCTGTACCAATTGCTAGCTCCATTCTCCACTGCAAGATATGTTGGATTTAGTCAAACCTAGTTTGTTTATCCTCATCTAAGATAGTGGCCGAAATCTCATGAGAGCTGAGAGCCAGTCAGCTTGCAGCTCTCATGCAGCAAGAGATTTGTAAACTGGAAAGAAGCGGGGGGGGGGGGGATAGTCATGCTGATAGGAATTGTTTGAGACACTAGGGCCATAGAGAAAAATTTGGATGGCTCCATTTTGGTCCATAGAACTTCCTTTTCTCTGTGGGACTGTTTTTGTGTAGAAAATAGCACAAGGTGATTGTGGGTGCTTTGATTTAGTGCCATTGAACTCCAGTAATGTCTGAATCCAGCTCAGGCATTTTAAACATTTTCCAGTACAGGGAAGCTTTTCTGGGTGAGTTTAAGAGTACCCTTTTTACAAATTAGTGGGGCTAGCAGGGTCACCAGATTCTTGTTGGTGATTAATACAACTCAGAAACCAGGTTGATTATTTATTATATTACCTCATGTAAATCACTGCATAGATTCTGTGTTCAGTTATGTGAGCCAGATATTATTTTAGTTCCTGGCAGCACTAGCAGGGGTGTTCAGGTAGCTAATAATCGCTACAGTTGCACAATGCGATAATATTCAGAATTTGAATACTGTGTTGTCAATTTCTCAACTAATATTTTCATAGACCACCGACGCTAGTAGAAGCCTCAGTGCTAACATTTCTAAGACTGCCAGTTTTGCAGTTTTAAACAGTTGCATATCTGCAGAAACATACTCTTGTGGTCTTGTTTGATCTTTGTTGTAGGATATTAATAAATGGCTTAGCCATGTGGCTTCTTACCTTAGTAATGAAGTTGTTCTTTATAATTAACATTTGTTCTTTACAAGAAACACACTGGAGCTCTAGGGTGTACTGTAACCTGTTTTTGAGGAGAGCAGACCCCCCTCTCAGGTGGGGGATGGACTTTCTTCAAGTCACATTTGCATCAAGCAACCTAGCAGGTATACACAACCCATGATGTCATGAATGGGAAGTGCCTCAGAGATTATCCCCCACAATAGTAGCTGCAGTACCTAGCTATTAACTTCCTTCTCAACCAATGCTTTGTAAAACAGGTCATGTATGGACTACTTCTAAGAGAGGCAGAGATGTAGAATTATTTGTAATACGGCTGCCAAAAGTGTGTTTTTATGGCTGTGCAGCATAGCTACAATAGTCCTGCTATTATTTTTGGGTAAAGGGACAAGACTAACTGGATTTCTGGAAATGATACAATGGATTTAGTGAGCCTGTCTTACACGTTGAACTCATCTTTTTGTGACTTTGAACCATGTTTTCGTTGTTCATTTTTATTTTTTTGTTTACTGGGTAGGTGAGCTAGCCATAAAGAGGACTATTTTCAGCCACGACTCAGAAGGATTACAACACGAGGGAAACAAAAACAACACTGTAAGTACAGCATAGCACAATTTGGAGAAATACATGTACAGCATATTTACAGATAGGCAGTGATGTATACACGGTGGAAAAAAAAATACAAGTAGGGGCAGAGTAAGTACTCCAGAAACATAACCAGCTATCTAATATGTAGTGAAAGCTAGGCAACAAGAATACAGTACTCTAGTAAGTACATAATAAGTGCACATTTAACAGATGCAATTTATGAAGGGAAATCATACAGTCATACAAAATCATCATCTAAGACAGCTTGCGGAGCATAGCCATTGTTCTAAGAGAAGAAAGGCTAGGACTTAAAACTGGGTGGTACAATAGGGAGTGGTACAAGTAGCTGATGACCAATACCACCCGTTTTTACTAGTGACAAGTGTTGTAACATTCAAATAAAAAACACAGTAGATGCAAAATTTTTAGAGTACAATATAACATAACAAAGGTGTCAGTAACACACTAGTAAAACACCAATTACAAGTGCATTCATTGGATGATACAAGCCACTGTTTCAATCTAATTTTTTTTTCAAACTCTATTTATGCACTGCCACTTTGGGGAACTCTCTGAGGCAAGCACCTTACCCCCAGCTCTACCTCTGAGCCTGAAACTCCTCCTATATCCTGGCACCAGCCTGGCTATCCCCCCAGCTCTGAGCCCCCCAAGGTAGGGCCACCCTATCTGCCCAGGGTGCTCTATCTATAATTTGGGCTGGGCTCGGGACAGGACAGGAGAAAGTCCAGCTGATGGAGTGTAGCTGGTGGGAGGTAGTGCCATCACCTATCCCAGAGGTTAGGGTTTTCCTTGCTATGTCCTTTGGAGCCCGAGCATGCAATGATGCCAGGACGCCTGTCGTGGCTCTGCTTCCCCTCTATTGATGCCCTCAGTTTTGCAGTGCCTCCGGTCTCTACCAGGGGCTGCTGCAGTGCTGGGCATACCCCTGGCTCCCCCGAGAGAGGAGAGCAGTCCTCCAGATGCCCGATCCTCTCTCTCCCCCCTGCCGACCCCTGGTGACTGGGGCTCATTCACGAACCCGGGTCACCGGCGTGGCATAAGGTGTGGCATCCAGCGCCTCAACCCTCAGCGCCACTGGGCCATTTCAATCTAATTTTGAAGGAATTAACCATTGTGCAACAAGTAATTTTGTCCAGAATAGAATTCAAGGAGGAAGCCTTATATGAAATTGATTTCTGGCCTATTGCCTTTTTAAATAATAGTTTTCTAAAAACAAACCTACTTTGAGTCCTAGTCCCCTGAGTATTTAATAGTCTGGGGAACAGTGCCTGAACCTTTGGGGGCAAAAGACCTTTAGTACTTAAAAAAAAAAAGTACCCATTTTAAAATGAATCCTATTTTCAAGAGAATGACACTTTGCAGCTTTTAAGAGAGTACAGTGGTGGGTTCTAACTGGTAAACTCATCATAAAATGAAGGATACTGTTATAGGTAACCCTCAGTTTTGCTAGAATTCTTTCATTAGTACCACAGTACACCATTAATCCATAGTCAAGAACACTTAAAAAACACTATGGGTTAGAAGTTTTCTAGATTCTGGAATTAGGAAAGCCCTGGCTCTAAACAATGATCCAAGTCTGTGATGGACAGTTATTTATGACACTACGGATATGTGGTTCAAAAGTAAGACTGAAATCAAGGGTGATACCCAACTACTTAAAATTAGCAGCTTGTTCTATATTTTCCCTTTCAGGTCAACAACAGATGTTTTAAATTCTCTTTTCTTTCTTGGTCAGTAAAGACCATAACTTTTTGTTTGTTTGTTTAATATCATACGTCTAGTCAATTACAATGTTTGAAATAAATTAAGATTACTCTGAACTAATATCAATGCATCTTCAAGTCCAAACCCTATATTAAAGATTATTGCCTCATCTGCATATAAAATCACAACAGATTTCAAACAGAAATTTGGGGCAGGATTCATAAATAGAGAAAACAAGAGTGGTCCTTAAATGGAACCTTGTGGTACTCCGCATTTGATTGGAAGGGATTCTGAAACATTTCCACCTGTCATTGTACAATGTTCCCTATTATATAGATAGTTTGGAAACCAAGTTATAACATCAGATGACAGATGCACATCTATGAGGAATTAAGCAGCCCACTATGATCTACAAGATCGAAGGCCTTGGTGATGTCCACAAATACAGCTGCAACAGAGAGCTCCTTATGCAGAACACACTGAATGCTTGTGACCAGTTAGATGTACAATACATTGGTGTATTAAGATATGTCCAAAGACCAGTCTCCTCCTTCTGGGGACCTTGACATGGATACCTTGGTTGTGGCTCCTATTGGGGATCCCGACATGCCTCCGTGATCCTGATATGATGGTGGTTAGTTGCAACATTCTTTGTGCTCCCATAAGTCTGGGATTCTTCTTTCAAAGTTAGCCCCCTTCCCAGCTCCTGTATCATTGGAGAATAAGTATGACGTTTTGCTTGATGATACCATTGACTCAGACACTAGCCAGGTCTCAAACTCTTCTTTGCATGTCTTGTCCCAGCTACACACCATTTCTGATGTAGAGGTAAATGTTACCCCCCCCCGGCCACGGATGAAACAATGGAAGAAACTCATAATGGTTACCTATGGTACTACAGATAAGGCCTGAGGCTGTCCTTCTTAAATGTTATTTTCTCTTTTACTGCAGCTCCACCTCATGCCTCCCGCATCGTGCCTTGCCACACTTAATGTCAACAGCATTAAGTCTGTGACCAGATATACTCTACTTTTCTCTCTTATGAATGATTTGTTGTTTGATGTATTTTTTTTTTTACTGGAGACTCATTTCAGATCTTCTTTGGAAGTGCTACAGGCACAGACGCAATGGTGCTAGGGCTCTTCATTCTGGTTGTTTGGCCTGGATCTCTGTGATGGTGTGGGAATTATGTTTAAAGACACTTATTTTCAGGTTACTCCCTTCATGGACATTGACCCTGGCAGGGCTTTCCTCCTTGATGTTTAATTTCAAGGATCTCCCTTCAGCCTAATTAATATCTATGTCCCTCAGACAAAGAAGGCTCAGGTTGAACTCCTGAAGTTTATTCACTCCTATTTATGCACATCCAAACATGTCATTTTTGGGGGCGACTTTAATTGTGGCCTTACCCAATTGGATTGGAGTGCCTGCACGTCAAAGTTATTTTGTGATACAACCTATCTGTTTCGCCTGTTGAAAGACACTTCATTGGTTGATACCTATAGGTTCATACATCCTATGGGAGGTTTTACATATCACAAAAACATTCTGGCTACTTGGATCGATTTCTTATTGATTTCTTCACACCTTCACACCCACTCTGTCCTCCTTCTCCTGATCTGATCATTGGACCATCAACTTTATGGGGTCTTCTTTGGTGAACAGCCTACATTGCATACTGGAAAGTTTTTGGTGACTTAATTCCCTGCTGACTGACGAGTCCCTACGGGATAAGGTCTTCGATCTCATTCACGCAAGACAGTCCCTTACATGTATGTATGACAACCTTGGGGACTAGTGGGTTGAAACAAAAGCTGCTCTTCCAGGATTGTTTAAGAGGTTTTCCTGGACTAAATCAAGATCGGCCTATTTTGTTTACCTGAACTTGTGTTCCCAATTGTTTAGAGCCCTGACTCTCATGCATGCGGGAGTAGAGGATTATTCCCCCTTCATAGTGAAACATAAAGAGCAGATCAAAAGCTTCCAATACAATAGAAGTTTCTCTCTGCTGTTTGAACATAAGTGAGGCACTTATGGTTCCCGAGGGTTGGTAGATTCCTTCACCAGTTGCAAAATCCAGGTTCATCAGAGAAACATCATTAAGCTGGTATCCTCTATGGGCAAGATGCACTTGGATAGATAGGAAATCATATCGTTGGTGCATTACTATCTCACTCAGGTGTTTGGGTCCGCTGTTGACCCTATGCCCGCTGACACCTTTTTAAGCATGGTTCAGGTACCGGCACTTCCTTTGTATCTTATGTCTGCCTTGACCAGTCTGATCTCAGTGGCAGTGGTTGTGTCGGATGTCAAGTACCTTCATAGTAATGTTGCCCCTGTACCGGATGACCTTATGGCTGAATTCTATAGGTCTTACAAGTCAACTTTGGTTAACATTTTGGTTGAGGTATGTAATGGTTTGTTGGGGGAAGGCAGGATTTCCACCTTATTTGTAGAGGCTATCCAGATTTTTTTGGATAAAAAGAGCCCAGAAGGAACTTAAATAATTGGAGACCTTTATGCCTTTTAAATACAGACTTCAAAAGTTTAATGATTCTCTTCAATAGCAGACTATCTCTGCTATCTGAGGTGGCCATCTCTCCTTCCCAGATTTGTTCCATACTGGGATGCCATATAGTGAATAATTTGATCCTGCTGTGTGAGGTGTTGGGTTTTGGGGATCGTAATATGCCTACTGGTTACATTTTAATGCTTGATCAGGAGAAGACATTCAACAAAGTGTCACACCACTATTTATTTTCTGTCCTTGCCCATTATGGCATCCCTGATGCCTTTTGTAACTGACTTCATGTGTTGTATACTTTGGCCTCCATTATACTATTGGTTAATGAACCTCGGGGATGCAGGATTGTACTTCAGAGAGTGGTACCTCAAGGGTGTCCCCTTAGTCCCTAGCTTTACACGTATTGCATTGATCTATTATCCATAAAGTACAGATGCATTCCCAGATCCAGGTTATCTGCACCCCAACTGGCTTCCCAGATGGTGAAGATTGTGGCCAATGCGAATGATGTCACCCTGTTTGTTCAAGATGAGCAATCAGGTTGCCTTGCCCTTGTGGCTTTTTGCTCCTTTACACCCCTATTGGGAGCACACTTGAATTTACATAAATGTAAGTGCCTTTTAGTTGGCCCTTCCACTCCTGATGCTCTCAGTACCAGAGGTATTTCTGTCTCATCCATGCCTCTTAAAATCCTCGGGGTAAATTTTGGACCCAAGGATATGGCTCTCGTCAGTTGGAAAGATAAGCTCTCCTCTTGTGTGGATAAGTTCCAAGTATGAAAATCATGGCCGCAAACTAAAAAGAAAAGGGTTGCCATTTAAAAAATGTATACTGCCAATGTTTTGGCATCTCAGTATGGTATACCCCATTCCCAAATCCCTAGAGGTTTGGCTATTTGGTCTATTTTTCCAACTAGTTTGGGGGCGTCATCTCAATCCCATAAAGAGGAATATTTTATATCTACAGTACCCCTCAACAAGGGGAGTTTGAATATGATTACCCCTCTTGTTTTTGCTTTCTGCACTTTTCTGGCCTGAAATATATCTTCGTATTTTGTTACTGGCGCCAAGATTTGGGGTTTGTTTCTTTGCTCTTGGATGGACCTTGTCTTACAATCCTGGAAACTCTCTGCCTTCCCACCCTCCCTAGCACTCCTCACCTTGCCCTTTATAAGGATGGTGGTGGACAAAGTGAGGAGATGGAAAGTTGATGCCTAGCACCTAGCCCCCTTTCATAGACATAACCTATATACGGGGGAAATTGTTTAACTAGGAAAGGCATACCAAACCAGAGCTTGTTTCCAGGTGTGACCTGGGAGTACAAGGAAGTTAAGTGACTTGCTCAGGGTTACACAGTATGCAAGTTGGGGCTGATGGTATTCAAACCCAGGTCTCCAAGTTTGCAGCACAGTGCCCTTAACCACTACACTATACTGTCGCCAATATATTCCTCCATTATGGATTGCAATTTCGCAGAGAGTCCCTCTTACCTTGGAATCCCCGTGACAGCTTTTCCTACTGTTCACTCAGCACTGATGGATGCAAGGAGCCCCCCAAAGATGTGGGATGTCCTTTGGTTGTCCTATCATGGCTGACTGAGTGTCAAAGCTAACGCAAAGCATAAAGGAATGGATGAAAGACACTGCCTTAGAGACTGCTCTTCTCGTATGCTAGAAATGATGACTCATTTTCTGTTGGATTGCCCTTATGCCCAGGACTTCTGGGCTATGCTGGCATGTTGTTGGGGTGACCCCAGTTGGCCTTCACTTACCTATCACAACATCATTGTGGGGACTTTCCCCTCTGCATGACTCTATGATGCCAGCACCCTACGACTGATTCTCACCATGATTAAATTTTACCTCCAGCAATTACGCTGTGCTTATATGTTTCAACAGCAGGATATCCCCCTCTTAACTTTGCTTCACATGCTTACCTGGGATATGAAAAATATATATTGGGCGGATAGTCAGTGACTTCAGCCACCTGCCGTCAACAAATTCTGGTGGACTATTAAAAACCTTTTGTTTTAAATATTGGATATACTTCCCCAGATTTTCTCCACTTCCATATTATTACCTGCTAAGTTTTCCTTTTTTTCCCTCTCTCCCCCTGTTTGGACATTTTACCTATTTAGGTCTATGTTTGTTAAAGATTATTGTTCTGCACTTTCTGTTCC
The DNA here is from genome assembly GCA_016271365.2 of Neoceratodus forsteri. Taxonomy (NCBI): domain Eukaryota; kingdom Metazoa; phylum Chordata; order Ceratodontiformes; family Ceratodontidae; genus Neoceratodus; species Neoceratodus forsteri. The sequence continues at coordinate 16,694,741 of JADMNL010000039.1, read as the reverse complement.
ATATCCTGTCCTAGGTACTGAAAAAAGCATAGTTAGGTGGGTGGGCAACTAGTTACAGGACAGACAGCAGACAGTGGTAATAAATGGGGTGAAGTCAGAGTGGGTAAGGTCACGAGTGGGGCACCCCAGAGCTTGGTCTTGGGACTGGTCTTTTTTAACATGTTCATAAGTGACATCGATGAAGGCATTCTGAACAAGACTGCTGTCTTTGCAGATGACACTAAGCTAGGTGGGAGTGTTGATAGCTCGGAGACAGTGAAGGCCCTGTAGAAAAACCTTCAGAGGCAGGAAAGATGATCCAATATCTGGCAGCTGAAGTTTAGTGTGAAGAAATGCAAGGTAATGCATCTTGGGAAAGGAAACTCAAAGGCAGAATATCAGCTGAACGAGGGCCAACTATGTGTATCTCACAAAGAAATGTATCTAGGGGTCATCATAAGTGACACCCTAAAGCAGTCAAGTCAATGTAACAAAGCTTACAGTAAGACAAACAGAATACTAGGGTTTATAGGTAAAGGATTTGACAGCAGGAACAGGGAGGCGATCCTCCTGCTGTATAGGTTGCTGGTGAGGCCTCACTTGGAGTACGGTGTCCAGTTCTGGAGGCCTCACCTGAAGAAGGATAGGGATAGGCTGGAGGTAGTGCAGAGGAGGGTGACTAAGATGGTGCAGGGCACACAGCGGCTCTCATATTTGGAGTGACTAAAGTCACTGAACTTATATTCTCTGGAGACTAGGAGGGAGAGAGGGAACATAATCAAAATATTCAAATTCCTAAAAGGCATTAATAAAGTGCTCTACACTAAACTTTTTACCAGGGTTGATGGCCTAACCACTAGAGGACATTAATGAAAACTTTGGGGTGGTAGCTTCAAGAGGGATCTGAGGAAACACTACTTCAGCAAAATGGCCATTGAGCCGTGGAACAGACTACCGGCTGAGGTGGTGGGATTGAAGACTGGCTGCTTTCAAGATGGGACATGGCAAGGGTCCACATAGGTATAGGGGGTACTGGAAATGGGAAGGGGGCCAGGTCCCAAGACCCATAGAAGGTCTGAGAAACCCATGGGTAGACTTGATGGACCTATGGTCCCCTTCTGCCATCATTTCTATGTTTCTATTTTTCATTTCTTTAAGTTTAGTGGTGCCCCAACCCCTCACCTTTGCATATTTTTTCTTAGGATGTTTACCTTGTTTAGTTTTTGATTCATTTCTTAAATTCCTTACTTTATTGACTCTGTATTAACATGTCATTTTTATTTTGTCCCACAGTGATTTGTATAAGTGTGCTGATTGTTTTGTTAGCTTTATTTTTTTTTTTTAATAACAGTTCCTCTACTCTAGAAGAAACCTGAGATTGATGGGTTAGTGTCTGAATTTTACTTCTCAAATGCACTTGGCACCCATGTTGGTTGATTTATTTAATTGTATATTAAAAGAAAGACATACATCTGGTTCAGTGGCTGAAGCATTGTTGGTATACATTTATAAGAAAGGGGATATAACTAATTTGGGTAATTGGGACCTTTCAGTTTGTTAAATACTGATTTCAAGATATTATCAAAAATCCTAGTGAGCAGATTGTCTGGAGTTACAGAACATCTTATTAGTCCACATTAGGCATGATCAGTGCCTCTTGGAGGGATTCAGAATAATCTACTGGTATTGTGAGAACTGTTGAGAGGGGGAACTCAGGGTATCTTAATGGATATATCCTTAGCCTTGATCAAGAAAAAGCTTTTGATAAAATTGCTCATGAGTATTTGTTCCAGGTACTAGAAGCATATGAACTCCTGTCAGAATTTATAGAGTGTATTAAACTATTTTGCAATAATGTGGTAGTGGTACCCAATGTTAGGGCCCCACATACCTGTCAAAAGTGATGCACGTCAAGGATGTCCATTAAGTCCTCTTCTTGGACCCTTTATTGAAGTACATACAGTCAGACCCAAAGGCTGAGTTTATATCTGTGAACCCAGAGGTTACTCCTCTAAAAATACTGGCATGTGCAGATGGTGTTGTGCTTTGTTTAAAAATGAAAATTCAGGTACAGCTGTGTTATAAACATTAAAGAATTTTGAAGCAGACTTGGGATCAAGGGTAAACTATCAAAAGAGTATGAGTACCATGTTAGGAGAAATGAGGTCTTAGTCCTAAGCATATAACCACCATTGACATACAAGAAACAGATATAAAAATGTTGGGGATAATGTTTGGGACAGGGGATTTGGCATCCAAGAATTGGGAATCTGGATTGCAAAAAGGAGAAGCAAAGATAACTTTATGGAAAAATAAAATTATTTCAAAACTTAAAAGGGTACGTTTAATAAAAACATTACTTCAACACACTTTATCATATATTAGTTATGTTTTTCCACCCCCAGCAAATATAGAGGTCAAATTATACAGTATATTTTTTCAGGCACTGTGGGGTAGCAGACTCAACCCAGTAAAAAGAGAATTCACTTATAGAACAGTAGAAAGGGTGGCTTGGGTATGGTAAACCTGTTGTTTTATTATTACATACATATATGGAATAATAACAGCATAACTCCAAGATGAGGCCATAGACAGTGGTTCCCAATGATTCATGTATGGCTATAGTCAATTTTGCCATCCTGGCAAACAGGGAACATACGCACATATCCATTTAGGGAACATGTCCCCTCTTACGTGAAATTGGCATTATTCAAAATAAATGGAAACTGACATATGAGCAAGTATTGACTTTGAACAGACAGCAGTTATATCAGAAGGTTTGGGGTAATATGTTTACAGTAGAGCTAAATGTTTCTTTATGTCCCATAAATGAAGTAAAATTGGTGCTTAAACAATTGACTAATCAGAGAATGCCCAAATTTGTTTAGGAAGCACTGTGAGCAGTCACAGGAGGTTGGGGGTGTGCAGTTCTCACAAACACAAGCAGATATGTGTAGGAACTTGCCCAAGGGGTGGGTGGGAGGATAGGGTCAAAGAAAAGGCCAAAACTGAGGGGATGCTGGGGGAAGGGATTGATGGTGAAGGGGAAGGATAAATCAGGTGGACAGGAAATGGGTGGGGGGGAGCTGCAGTAAATTTAAACTGGTAGCTGCAGACTCAGTCAGACTTGATAGACCATTGTGGCCTGTATCTGCTGGCATGTTCATATGTTTGTATGTAAGGCCATCATGCCCAGGTGCACTGGAAACACTGGGGCACTTGTTTTTTGAATGTTCATATGCAAGGGACTTTCGGGCATCTTTAGCAGATGCATAGCAGGAATCTTCAATGTTAAGGATGACATGAAAGGAGTGAACTCAAGTACACTACAGGTGTTGTGTGCTATATTAAAGTATTGCCTGTGGCAAGCTAGATGCACCTGGACTCTGCAGCAAAAATTAACTACATATATAGAGATAAGGTAAAATGTGTTAGTAACACTGAGTCAAATATATGAACAGGATGCTAGACAGCAAGTGAAATCAACTGTACAGAAACTGTGGAAAAATTGTACATTTCTGCAGCTAGAACATTAGAGCATGTCTTGATGTGGAGCAAAAAAGGAGTTAAATATATTTTTAGTGGAGTTCAAAATACTTGAGGGTTCCCACACAAGTATTCTTTTTAAGTGCACATACCTCGGGGTGTAGATACAATACTAGAAAAGCACAAAATCCCACACAAGATGTGGGAAGGTCAGCACCACAGAATTAAATAGGTAAGATCAGCAATCTCATATACGTGCAATGTGCTTTTTTTCACATGTATTGCAGTACAAAAAGAAGAATAAAATCTCACTCACAGTACATTGGTTGTTAGTGCATTCTCAGGGCAGACATAAGTGTTGGCCACTTTTTTCATACAAAACAGCTTCATGCAAATTTTCAGCAAAATTAGCCTAATGCATAAAGTTGGCTTCAATTGAAGATGATAGGCAAAAGCTGCAGCAGGCCATGCAGATTAAACAAAAAAAAAACAGTTGCCCATATTGCCCATTGGACATGTTGTTCATGATCAGGTGTTGTGTTATGGGCTTACGTATTGACCATATTCGTCATCATCAGAGCGTAAAGTGCAGGTCTCCTATGTAGTTTAAAAAGGAGCCTCTTAAAAAGGTATCCTATTTAAAAATGAACACCCAGTGAACAAAATACTTATACAAAGTAAAACATACTATGTGTAAAAAGTGTGAAAAGTGTAAAAATCATGTAGCAACTCTAAAGCACAGAATGATTCATGGATAATTGTAGGAACAGAAATAACATGGCAATAGTCACTATAAAGTTTCATTTAAAGTACAGAAAATGTGTTTTGCAATGGCAGAGCAGGCAAGTTGTGTCACTGTTTATGCATTTATGTTTCAAGTTGTTGTTTCCTTAGAATGGCAGAGCCAACAAGTCATGCCGTGACTATCTACAAAGGAGATATGTAAGAATATGATCAGCAGTATAGTATTTAGATTATGCCGCAGATATTTTTAGAACAACTTAGGGACTGATTTGTCTTGGGATAATAGATATTTGGTTCCTTTAAAAAGGCAGAGCCAGCAAGTCATTCTGTTATTGACCAAGTATGAAATAATGTGATTACGATCAGTGGTAGAGCCTCCAAGTCATACTGCTGATACTAATGGACTGACAGATGAGAGGTAGTGAAATAGAGACAAAAGCTCACAAATAGCTGTGCATTGGTATTTCAGCATTCTATCCCAAAGGGACTAATGTAGTCAAAGTAAATATCCAAAAAGACTTCCGCTTGGGTAGTTTCCTTGTAATGTCTCCTCCTGTAGTAGAGGCTTGTGGGAAGAAGAGACACAAGACCACAAAGAAGGATTCAAACACACAAAAGTGTGCATTTATTAAAGAAAAGAAAAAAAAACTTGCAAATAAATAAAAGCAAAATAAACAGCAATACTCAACAGCACACAGCAGTACACAGCTAGGACTTAGAAGCAGTTGTACCCTCTGTGTCTTCAACCTGCCCCCAGGCTGAACTGATCTGACTACTACAGCATTCACCCAGAATATATACACAGAAACAAATCACATGATGCATAATCCCACCTCCTGAACTAATACAACATTTGTTCTGCTCTAAAATAATTAAAAACATATATATTTAGATAACTCACAATGCAAAGAAATTCAAATTCAGATTGTATTTGATGATTTTTAATGTTTTAAGAGCTTAAATAACACTATTTCGCTTAGAATGGCTCAAGAAACTCTGCCCATACAGCTGTGATTGACAGTAAGAGGTGTATATCAATAGCAACCATTTGGGGCGCTGGCTCCTAAGGAGAAAGACTGCTTGGTTGCTAAGGTAAGTTTGGTTTACATTTCTGGAAGATTTACCAGGCTTGTAGCCTGAGAAAATAACGCTTGCAGTAGAAAGAAATAACTGTGCTTGTGCTTTGCAGTAAAAACAATAACAGGAGGCTTTTATTTCCTTAAGGTAGTATTATACCAAAATATTAGCATTGAAACAACAATAGTGGCATTGTTTTACTCTGCTTGCAAGGTCTGCACACAACCTGGCATGCAGGTAAAACACATAAAGGCCAAGGCATGCTGAACTGCTCAAAACCGAAGGTTTTACTGTTGCTTTTCATTCAGATAGCATAAGGGAATGTAAGGCACAACAGCTGCATTTTGGGCTGCAATGAAAAGGGAGAAGCACTCCTTACTCACTTTCCTGCACTTCTCTTTTGACTATACAGCAAATGTGTTGCTTTACACGTTAGGAATACCAGTGAGCTAGGAATACCCAAAGGGACAAGAGTGTCACGGAGTGAAAGAAAACCAAGAAGGTATTGTACTAAACAGCTTAGTGATTCTGCCTGACTTTCACTGCTACAAATACCTTTAGTCAGGGTTCAAAAAGTTGTTCAGAGCTCCGTGACACTCATGCTTTTAAAGTCAGCATGAATGGGACAGGAATGGCAAGAGAGAACTTTTACTCTCTCTCTCTCTCTCTCTCTCTCTTTATTAAACATGGTACGACCTGGCTTTCATTAAACTACCTATGTGGGCTTTACTTAAAATATGCCGTTCACTGCACTAAACACAACCCTGTGTTATAGAACCAGGGAGAGAGCCACTTTCTGGGTATACTGCAGAGCTTTGTACTGCACAGCTTCAGCAGCAGCTCTGCAGCATATGGACCTCTCGCAGCTTCGTGCAGCTTGCAGCGTCATGAAACTTGCTTACACTTTCTATGTGATGTAGCCCATTTCCTAATATAAATGACATTACATACAATAGCAAGTAGGGAATGTTTATCAAAATGCGGGGGGGGGGTAACCTCCCAATGGCAAGCAGACAATGTGAGAGAAACAGAAAAAAGAAGAGAGACAATAGAGAAATAAGATGAGTAGCAGGCCAGCCTATATGATAGGATAGGATAGCAAAAGAGAAGAAATGCTGTTGCAACAAACTTTTTAGAAAAGAAACAGTGTCTCTCTGCACAATGTCTCCCACAATTGGGGGGGGGGCTACAGGAGTCTAGTGCACACCATCCTACTTACAAATTTACATTTCCTGTGTCAGGAGAGGTTACACCTGCAGCATAACGAGACATAAAGTCTGCGTTGTTATGCTGTGACCCCGGTCTGTGTTGGGCAACAAATGCATAAGGTTGTAGGGCCAAATACCAGTGTAAAATCCTGGCATTTTTGTCCTTCATCTGGCACAGCCAATGAAGAGGGTTATGGTCAGTTACTAGGGTGAATTCAGTTCCCCACAAATAGAATAGAAGTGCTTCGATGGCCCACTTTATCGCTAAGCACCCCTTTTCTATTGTATTTTATTTTTTGATCATGCAGTTTCCTGGATATATACATATATATATATATATATATATTAGAGGCAAAAATCACGTATGCATTAGTTAGAGTTGTTCTGGCGGTGATGAATAGCTGTTAGGTTGAGCACCCCTTGACTCCCCGCCACATACCCCGAGATTAGGTGCGATTGATCGCCAGCCCCAACTCTCACCCCATGACATGTGTAAAGCAGCAGAAGTATAGGAGAAGTGGTGAGAGTTAGGACCCACAATCCCAATGCACACCCCAATGCCGGGTTGGGGGTGGGCGGGGGTCCAAGGGGGTTTTCAACCTAACAGCGAATTTCATCACTTTTGTCGCTGTGGGAACAACCCTAACTAATGCATTAAATGGATTTTTTTGCCTCTAATTTCCCTTCTTTTTGAGAATGATAACGAGAAATAGTGAATGTAATGCAGCGGTGGGCCCCGCGCTCCCGCCACATCATGTCTTGTGGCATACTAACAGGGACAGCAACGCAAACAGAAATGCTAACAGTGGCGCACATGGTAACACAAGAGCGAATGAGAACAGAAAGGGTAACGCACATGGTGGCGTAGACAGGAACAGTCTGCCACATGATGTGTTGTCACATAGTAACATGGTGCCTGCAAACAGAAATGTCAATGGGCATGGTGACGTAAAGTGAAACAGAAAGATAAACAGTACTGTAGACAGAAATGGCAAAACAGAAACGCAAGCGCAAATGAACGCAAAGGATAACGCAGACATGGTGGCGCAGACGCCAACGGTAAGTGAAATGGGTACGGAACCGCAAGCGGAAAGGGCAACAGTAACAGTAATGTAACCGCACAGGCTGGTTTTCCCCAAAACCTGCATAGAGAAAGACAGTGAGTACAAATAATGTATGCATAATAATGAGTATCGGCGCAGAAAATGAGAACTTGGAATACTAAATACGTTATATCTCAGGAACCGTACGACGTAGAAAAAAAATTTAAAAGTCATATTATTTACAACTGTCCTGGCTAATTTAGTAATTAGCCCCCCATTAGGGGGCTAAGAGTTTTTCCAATGAAAAGTCCGTATCTCGCACCGTTTCCGAGATACGGGCCCTGAAAGGTGCGGCGAACGCCGTAATGTTATCCTATGGGAAAAAAAGAAAAGTTCAGAGCACCATAACTTTGCCTCCCTGTAATGTTTTTTCACCAAAGGCACATCTGTGGGCTGTTGGCTGTCTTCCCTTCAAATTTCAGGAAAAAAGACCAAACCGTTATTTTGCAGCAGGGTGCCAAAGGATTTCTGTAATGCGTCGGGCGCCGTAATGTTATCCTATGGGAAAAACCATCAACTTTGGAGTGCCATAACTTTGCTGCCATGTAATATTTTTCAATACAACACTGAAAGGCACATCTGTGAGATGTCGGCTCTGTTCCTCAAATTTCAGCCCAAAACTCCCAACGGTTCTTTTGCAGCGCAGTGCCAAAGAATCGCTGTCACTTCCCACAGATGGAAAACTACTGTCGCAATTTGCGAAAGCTTTCGCGAAAAAGTTCAACACTTTCGTGAGCATGAAAGTAATTTGCGAAAGTACTTTTTCCAGAAATTTGAAAAACATATTTCTGGGGTGTTTTACCACAAAAATAAAGACATGGCAAGCATCCTCAGGGTCCGACTAGGTGAATACAAAAATAATTAGGTTGCTAGAAGGTCCCAAATTTAAATGCCAACCATTTCTCTGATCACCAACTGAAAACAAAATGGCTGATTTGTGAAAGTAACAGGCCCATTTGCGAAAGTAAAAATGCATTTGCGACACTGTCGAACTTTTTGTTAACTTTTCCCATTGACTTATAATGGGAAACTGTTTTTTGAATAACTTTTGAACCGTTTAATATTTTTTCACAAAATCTTCAAAAGGCACATTGGGGACCCCGGCCACATGTTCCCTGAAGATTTTGGGCCGGTCGCGAAAACTGTACGACCTGTATATGCAACCGTAGAATTCCAGAAAAAGTGTAAACGCGCGCACAGATCACGCTTAATAACTCCGCAGCCGTATATCCGACTGATACAAAACTTGGTGGATCCCAAGGCCTATGGTTCTTGATCATGTATTTCAAATTTCAGGCAAATCCGTAAAACGGTTGCAAAGTTATTAAGGTGCAAAGTTTTGGGGTTTAACATAGAAATGGCTCCTCAACCCTAACTATGGTAGCACTACTGTTATCATAATATATATATATATATATATATACAGTGTATATATATATATATATATATATATATATATATATATGGATACATGATGGGCAGAGAGTGGGATATGGAAAATATTTTCCTCCTGCAGGTGAGCTGTGTATTTGGCACTCGTGAGAATACACAGCTCACTCTGCAGGAGTGAGAATATTTTCCATATCCCATGATCTGCCCATCCTGTGTGCGATTTATACCACAGGGTTGAGAGCTTTAGGAAAAAAATTTTCTGATTCTGTGTGTTTCCTGCTCATTCTGTGTGTGCTGTTAGTGTGTGTGTGTGTGTGTGTGTGTGTGTGTTCTGAATGGACTGGGAGTGAGAAACACAGCTGACAGTGTTTTGCAAAGCTAATTGAGTGGGTCAGAGGCTCACTGAGAAAGACAAATTGCTGCAGGTAGCACTGAGAAACAGAAAGTGCTTTGTAAAAGAGTTACATTTAGAATTCCAGTTATTTTGAAGCTGTGATCAGCACATTAATGGGCTAGTAAAGTCAGAAACACAATGGGACACAGGAGAGAGTCAATTGCAAAGATAATTGAGTAAGTTGCAGCTTCAGTGGGAAAGAGATAAGAGACACCTTAAGGAGGCAGTATAGCACAGTGATTTAAGGCTCTGAGCTGTTAAAGCTCTGAGTTGGAGAGCTGGGTTTGAATCCCACAGCCCCCACTTGTATACTGTATGATCCTATGCAAGTCACTTAACTTTCTTGTGCTCCCAGGTTGCACCTGTAAACAAGCTCTCAGCTTAGTGTGTTTCTCTCCTGGTAAAAACAAAGGTAAAAGATAAAGTGTTTTCTGAAGCAGTTTCCTTTAGAGTGCAAGCTGCAGTGCAGTTATTCTCACTCTGGTTACATCAGCAGAGTATGGATAAATGTCATCTTCAGGATTTATTCTCACTGCAGTGGAAATAACACAGGATATCCTACTGAGAAAGCTCTCACCCGCATGGTATAAATATATATAACACAGGGTGTTCCTCTCCATCAATATTCTGGCTCAAAACTGCACCTATACCAACATTTGAGGCATCAGTATGAACCTCAAAAGGTTTAGAAAAATCCGGACAATTTAAGACAGGAGATGAACATAGGGCTATTTTAATAGCCTAAAAAGCTTGTTCACATTCAGGGGTCCATTTTACCATGTTCCCCCATCTCTTTTTAGTAAGGTCAGAGAGAGGAGTTGCTAGAGAGGCAACGTTTGGTATGAATCTCTGGTAATAACTAACAAGACCCAAGAAAGATCTTACTTGTTTCTTTGTCTGGGGCATTGGACATTGTGCTGCGGCCTCAACCTTTGAAATTTCTGGCTTCATCTGGCCATTACCAAGGATAAATCTGAGACATTTGGTCTCTCTCATGGCTATGGCACACTTACTTGGGTTAATGGTCAACCCAGCCCAACTAATGGTCTTAATAACAGCTGTAAGATGTTCCAAGTGTGTCTGCCAACCTGGACTAAAAATAACTACATTGTCCAGATAGGCAGCTGAAAAGGAAGCACGAGGGGCTAGCAATTGGTCCATGAACCTTTGGAAAGTGGCCGGTGCCCGGTGCAACCAAAGGACATGGTTATGAAGTGAAAGAGACCCATAGGGGTACTGAATGCAGTTTTTTCACGAGATGATTGACTCAAAGGAATCTGCCAATATCCTTTGATTAGATCAAGGGTTAAAATATATTTGGCATTCCCTATATGGTCAATCAAATCATCAACTCGAGGCATGGGGTACCCGTCAAATTGTGATACCTGGTTCAGTTTCCTGAAGTCCAGGCATAATCTAATTCCTCCCTCTTTCTTGGGTACTACTACAATGGGGGAGGTCCAGGGACTCTTTGAAGGTTCAATAATACCCAGTAATCTCATTTTCTGAATTTCTTGCTGGCCTTGGGACCTAACCCACTCAGGGAGATGATAAGGTCTCTGCTGGATGGGAAGAGGAGAAGTATGTCTATGATGTTCAACCCCTGTGGCTCTCCCAGGTACTTTTGTTATAGCATTACTAAACTGCTGCAAGACCTGTAGCAACTCATCTCTTTTAGAGTTTTCTAAACAGGGGTTAATATATAATTCTTCTATTCCTGTTTGTACTTCTTCATCCAGCCAGCTATAAGCTACCTCCAGATCTGATTCCTCTTTTTCTGGAGCAATCAGAAGACTTACCACTTGCTCAGATTTATCCTGCCATTTTTTTAATAAGTTGGCATGATAGATCTTCTTGCCAGGGCATTTCTTTGGTGTCTCTATCTTGTATGTCACAGTACCTACCCATCTCAGTATCTTACAGGGCCCTTGCTACTTCATCAGTAGCTTGTTTTTGGTGGTAGGTAATAACAAAAGTACCTTCTCTCTCTCTTGAAATTCTTTTTCAGCAACTTTCTGGTCATAATACAACTTCTGTTTTTGTTGAGCCTGACTGGTATTTTTATGAGCCATCTCAATATATTTAGCCAGTCTTTTCCTCAGTCTAACCATGTATTCATTAATACTAGTATTTCCTGGACTGGTCCCTTCCTCCCAGAACTCTTTCATAACATCGAGAGGCCCTCTAGGATTTTGGCCATACAACAGTTTGAAGGGGGAATACCCCATTGAAGCCTGGGGAAACTCTCGATAGGCAAAAGGGAGAAGGGGGAGAAAATGATCTAATTTCTTCCCTTCATCCTGTACGAATTTGTATAACATATGCTTCAAGAGCTGGTTAAATCTCTCAGTGAGACCATCTGTCTGAGGATGGTAGGGAGATGTTTGAACCACTACCACTCCCAACAGATGGTACAGTTCTCTTAACAAGGCTGAATTAAAATTACTTCCCCGATCAGTCAATATTTCTTTTGGAATGCTCATCCTACTGAAGAGCTTAACCAGTTCCTCAGCTATCTTTTCTGTTGTGATGGAATGTCAGGGTACAGCCTCAGGATATCGGGTAGCATAGTTGCATAATTGCATACCACAAGAATTAATCTGTTCGCCTTGGCACTTTTCTCAATGGGGCCAACAATCTCCATGGCCATTCTTTCAAAAGATTAGGATACCAGGGGTAGGGACTCTAATGGAACCATGTCCCTCTTTCCTATCTGCGTTACTTTTGGCAAGCCTCACAAGATTTACAGTACTTTGCGACATGCTCATGTATGGATGGCCAAAAAAATCTCTGGAGTAACCTAGCCAGGGTATGGTCTCTACCAGCATGTCCAGAGCATGGTAAATCATGTGCCAAAAATAGTAACTAATTTCTATACTTCTCTGGAACAACCAGTTGGTAGACTATCTCCCCTGTTTCTGGGTTACAACACCTCCCGTATAAGGCATAATTTTGTAATATCATCTCAGGGGCACCTTTTGGTACCACCTTTCCAACCAGTTGAAATAAGAGGGTTAGAGTAGGATCACATTTTTGGTCATTGGTTATATCATATTTTGTCACATTCAACTCAACAGGTACTTCATCAAGTTCCTTATTATTGTTAGTCCATAAAGTTTTCAATCTTCTCTTTTCCCTTTCAGTCTTTCTAGACTTTCCCAGTGCTTCTATGATGTCCTCATCAAAAGGAAATGTCTCTCCTAAAAGTTTTTCCTGTCGGCTTCTGGCCATTGTTGTTACTGCCGCAATGTCCTGGTGAGTTTTAGCCAGCACGGTCTCAAAGTTTGGAAAGTCATGGCCAACAACAATTGATACTGGCAAATTTGGAACCAGGCCAGCACGCACAGTGGAGGTTTGGACTTTTACAGTCATGTCCATTATAGTCATGGCATAACTGTGCGTGTCCCCATGGATACAGATAACGTCTACAGGTTCTCTGGGTTCCTTTGTAGGGTTTGTCAATTCAGGCCGAATCAGGCTATGCTTGCTACCAGTATCCAAAAGTTCCAACACATGATGGTTATTGACAAGAATATCTACCATATTATATCTGGCAGTCAATAAAGCAAGCTGGGCTGCATCAGTTTTTCTTTTCTGACAATATCTGTCTATATGCCCCTTGCCAAAACAGTGATGACAAATAATATCAGCGGGGAAGGTTCTCCCATCTTTTCCACTTTTAGCATCACTTCTAGATGGGCCCTTCCCAGCAGTAGATGGAGTAGGAGTAGGAGTATATTTGGTGGTTGCTGAGGTTTGAGCAGATTCTACTTGGTAGGTCTATTTATTGAAGTGCCTGGCTGATAAAAAATCTTCGGCCAGGGTAATAGCAATCTCCACAGATTCAGGGCTATGCTCCCTCACTCAGATTTGTACCTTATTTGGAAGAATCTGTAAAAACTTTTCCACAACCCAAACCTCAACTACCTTAGTACTGGATCTTTCCTCAGGTTGCAACCACTTATGGCATAGTTCCCTCAGTCTTATAAAGGTCTCTCTAGGGGTATATGATGGTTGATATCACAGAGAATGGAACCTTTACCTGTATGTCTCTGTATTTATATCATACCTTCTTAATATTTCCTTTTTTAATTGTTCATAGTTTTCTGCATGCCTGGGGTCCATGTTAGAATAGGCTAGTAGGGCCTTACCAGTAAGATAAGGGGCAAGTTGAACAACCCATTGTGTCTGGGGCCACCCACATGCTCTGGCTACTCTTTCAGAAGTTGTTAGATAAGCCTCTATTTCATCAGTGGGGGCCATTTTAGTTAATTTAATGTCTTTTGGGTCAGTGTCTTGTCAACTGTTACCTGTGCCAGTGCCAATGGTTTGAAGTGCTCTCAGCAACTTGCCCATCGCTGGTCCTGCCACCACCTTTCCACTTCTCTTTCTTGGAGGTCCTTCTCCCACTGTCACTCCATCCCCAATTGTTGGATTTCCAACCATCTCAGGAGGTTGCTAATGTCATTGGGTGGATCCTCTGAGGCTTCCTCTTCTTCTTTTCCTTCTCCATTATCAGAAAAGGTGGTCCTTGCAGGTCCCTCTAGCTTTGTCTTGGGCTGGACTCCAGGATCTAGACCAGGTACCAATGCTTCCCTAATCTGCTCCAGTCTGGATCATGTTAGGACACCAGTGACATTGGTATCCACAGGCTCCTCCAATTCTGACTTCTCTATTTTCTTAGCCATGATATCCTTCCTATGTGTCTCAGCAGATATCTAGGCAGGTATCCCGGAATGGTGTCCCTCACTAGGCTTGGACCACCAAATCCCACTTCTGACACCACTGTGGTAGAGGCATGTGGGAAGAAGAGACACAAGACCACAAAGAAGGATTCAAACACACAAAAGTGTGTATTTATTAAAGAAAGGAAAAAGGAAAAAATTGGAAATAAATAAATGCAAAATAAACAGCAGTACTCAACAGTACACAGCTAGGACTTAGACAGCAGCAGTCCCACCCTCTGTGTCTTCAACTTGTCCTCAGGCTGAACAGATCTAATTGCTACAGCATTCACCGAGAATATATACACAGAAGAAATTACATGATGCATAACCCCACCTCCTGAACTATTACAACATTTTTCCTGCTCTAAAATAATTAAAAAAATATATTTAGTTAACTCACAATGCAAAGAAATTCAAATTCAGATTGTATTTGTTGATTTTTAATGTTTTAAGAGCTTAAATAACACTATTTCACTTAGAATGGGTCAAGAAGCTCCACCCATACAGCTGTGATTGACAGTAAGAGGTGTATATCAATAGCAACCATTTGGGGAGCTGGCTCCTAAGGAGAAAGACTGCTTGGTTGCTAAGGTAAGTTTAGTTTACATTTCTAGAAGCGTTACCAGGCTTGTAGCCTAAGAAAATAATGCTTGCAGTAAAAAGAAATAACTGTGGTTGAGCTTTGCAGCAAAAATAATAACAGGAGGCTTTTATTTCCTTAAGATAATATTGCACCAAAATATTAGCATTGAAACAACAATAGTGGCCTTGTTTCACCCTGATTGCAAGGTCTGCACACAACCTGGCATGCAGGTAAAACACACAAAGGCCAAAGCATGCTGAACTGCTCAAAACCAAAGGTTTTACTGTTGCTTTTCATTCAGATAGCAAAAGGGAATGTAAGGCACAACAGCTGCATTGTGGGCTGCAAAGAAAAGGAGAAGCACTCCTTACTCACTTTCCTGCACTTCTCTTTTGCCTATACAACAAATGTGTTGCTTTACACGTTAGGAATACCAGTGAGCTAGGAATACCTAAAGGGACAAGAGTGTCATGGAGTAAAAGAAAACCAAGAAGGTATTGTACTAAACAGCTTAGTGATTCTGTCTGACTTTCACTGCTGCAGATACCTTTAGTCAGGGTTCAAAAGGTTGTTCAGAGCTCCGTGACACTCATGCTTTTAAAGTCAGCATGAATGGGACAGGAATGGCAAGAGAGAACTTTTACTCTCTCTCTCTCTCTTTATTAGACATGGTACGACCTGGCTTTCATTAAACTATCTATGTGGGCTTTACTTAAAATATGCTGTTCACTGCACTAAACACAACCCTGTGTTATAGAACCAGGGAGAGAGCCACTTTCTGGGTATACTGCAGAGCTTCGTACTGCACAGCTTCAGCAGCAGCTCTGCAGCATATGGACCTCTCGCAGCTTTGTGCAGCTTGCAGCATTGTGCAACTTGCTTACACTTTCTATCTCATGTAGCCCATTTCCTAATATAAATGACATTACATACAATAGCAAGGGTTTAAGCAAACCTAAAGAAGGGAATGTTTAATAAAATGGGAGGGGGTTGACCTCCCAATAGCAAGCAGACAATATGAGAGAAACAGAAAAAGGAAAGAGAAAATAGAGAAATAAGAAGAACAGCTGGTCAGCCTACAGAATAGGATTGGATAGGATAGCAAAAGAGAAGAAATGCTGTTGCAACAGACTTCTTAGAAAAGAAACTGTGTCTTTATAAACAGTGTCTCCCACAACTGGAGGGGTGGGGCTAAAGGAAGCTATCACACCCCCCCCCAATCCAAGATTCACTTTATCCTGACAAACTTCAGAGAGGCTGCTGAACTGCACCTAGCTTCTACATAAAGCCTCACCATGGCATAGTTGAATTCAGATTCCTGATTGCAGCCTTATGTTCCCCTATTCTTCTTTTTAAGGCTCTTTTTATATGCCCCACATAATTCATGCCACAAGAACAGGTCAGCACATATTGTATATAACTCCTGTCAAACTGCAGTTGGAAAATCCATTAATGTCAAACTTGATGATTAAATGTGTGGGTATGAAATGTGTCTGAACAGTGGATGTAGTGTCCACACTGAAAATTGCTATGGGGGGGGGGGGGGGGGGCGTTGGGAGCCAGTTTCTATGATTTTGAATGGGGAGCAATTCTGCAAGCAGTCTTTGAGGTGTTTCCCTCAATGATACATGATCCCAGGGACTTGTGACACTATATAGTTCAACCTAAGATCAGACTTAAGTATAATCCAATGTTTTTGTATATTTGTTCCAATCTAAGGTGCTAGCAGATTGAACTTGGTTATGAAAGTGATCTTTCCTCATTTACAGGGTTTTCTTTACCATGTAGTAGATTCTGCCAGTCTAGACCCCTAGATGTAGCTAATGCATCTAGTATTATTAAAGCCTAATATCCCCTCTGAAGAAACTGTCTAGTCAGGTCTTTGCTTGCCTATTTAAATCTATTTTCTGTTGAGCAAATCCTTCTAGCTAGGGTAAATTAGCCTTTTGGTATGTTATTAGTAATTGCATGTGGATGGCAACTGTCTCTCCTCAGAAGGGTATTTCACGATAAAGGTTAACTACATAGACAGGAGTCTAGCTTTGTTTCTTCTTTCATAATCAGTATATCAAGAAATGGAATTTCTTTCAGATCTGCTTGATAGGTACATTTTAAATGAAGACTTGTGGAGTTAATGTACTTCATGAAAGTTTGTGGTCATACGATCTTCTTTCCAGGCAATGTCACTGATGAAGATATTGAAGAGGACTGGCCCAGGACTGATCCCTGAGGTACCCGACTTGTGATTTGCATCTCTTCTGACTGTATACCATTTACCACCACTCTCTGTTTTCTGCCCACCAACCAGTTTGCCACCCAGTTAACCAACTTCTGACCCACCCCGAGCCTACCCAGCTTATTAATCAGTCTCCTATGTGGAACAGTATCAAAAGCTTTGCTGAAGCCAAGGCAGGCAACATCAACTGCACCCCCTTGGTCCACCACGCTGGTTACCCAGTCAAAGAAATATATGAGATTAGTTTGACAGGACCTTCCTGTTGTAAACCCATGCTGTCTTGTATCCTGTGCGCCTATGGATTCCAGGTGTTGCACTATCCTTTCCTTAAGGAGTGTCTCCATAATCTTGCCCACTATTGAGGTAAGACTGACTGGTCTATAATTCCCTGCCTCCTTCTGCTACCAGTCTTGTGGAATGGGATCACATGAGCCCTTCTCCAGTTTTCTGGTACCCGTCTTGTGCTCAGAGACTCACTAAACAGTTCTGATAATGGCTCTGCTAGTTCCACCCTTAGCTCCTTTAGTACCCTGGGATGTATGCCATCCGGTCCCATTGCCTTGTCCACCCTGAGCTTAGCGAGCTCTTGTAGGACCCTTTCTTTTGTGAAGGGACTTGTGCACACCTCCCTCCCTCCCCCCTGTGTCCATGGTGCTGAGCTGTGGGCCCTGTCCTACCTTTTCCTCAGTAAATACTGAGCAGTAGTATCTATTTACAATAGATGCCTTTCCTTGGTCCTCCTCCACATACTCCCCCATATCCCCTTTGAGCTTAGCAATACCTCCTCTGGACTTCTCCTTTCACTAATGTATCTATAGAAAGTCTTGTCCCCTTCTTTTACTGTTCATGCTTATGTTTCCTCAGTTTGAGCATTTGCCTGCCTTACCGCCTTCCCTGCTTCCCTTATATTTCCTGAAGGCCAACCTTTTGGCTCTGACCTTTTCTGCTTCTGTTTTTGAGAACCAAAGTGATTTCCTCCTTCTTTTGCTCTTGCTTTTCTCCCTAACACAATGGAATGTTGCTTCAAGTATTGCATCCTTAATGTTTGCCCACTTTGCCTGTACCCCTCACCTGTATTTCTTCTTACCAGGGCTAGCTTTGCTCTGTTGACAGTCACAACAAAGTCAGCTCCTCTGAAGTCCCATATTTGTGCCTTGGAATGGGATGATTTAGTTCTAGTGGCCAAATTGAACCATACCATGTGATGGTCACTGGCCCCCAGGTGACCTTCTACCTGGAAATCTGTGATCCTTTCCCCGTAGTCAGTACTAGAACTAGGATAGCCCTGTCTCTTGCGGGTTGTTGTATCAGTTGTTTGAGGCCCTCCCCCTGCAGGGAATTCACCATGTGTCTAGTTCTGGCAGATGTTCCTGATGGTGTTGACCAATCTGTATCTGTCATGTTGAAGTCTCCCATTATCAGAACCTCCCCTTTAGCTGTCATGTTTTGTATATCTTCTCACAGTAATGTGTCTGTGTCCTCCCCCTAGTCTGGAGGCCTGTAGACAACCCCTGTTCATATGCATGTCCCATTTCCTGTTTGCAGGGTGACCCACAGGCCTTCTGGTTCCTTATGTGTATTCTGAATTTCTGTAGCTTTGATATTCTCATTGACATAAAGGGCCACTCTACCCCATCCTTTTTGCACCTCGGTCTCTTCTGAACAGTACATAGCCAGATACTGAAGTCTCCCAAGTGTGGTTACTGGTGAACCATGTCTCCCTAATGGCTACTATGTCCAGCTTAGCCTCTGTCATTGTAGCCTGCAGGTCTGGGATCTTGTTTCCCAGACTGCAGACATTTTGTGTACATGATTTTCCATTGGTCAGATTTTGGTGCGTTAGTTCATGGGCGAGGTCTGGCATTTCCCCTGCGTGTCGTATGGGGAGCCAGAACTTTTTTCTTACCTGGTGAGGCAAATGAACTACAAACATGCTGAACTCCTGTTTGACCACTAGCTGAGGGGGGAGGGGTGTTCTTCCCATTCGGTGTATCGGGTGCTGCACCCCTCTCCCCATTTGCTAGTTTAAATATTCTGCAAAGACGCCAAACGTCTGCTCCAATGCACTGACTCCCCTCCTTAGTCAGATGTAGTCTATCAAATTAAAAAGAACCTTCACTCCCAAAACTGTTGCCAGTTACCTACAAATTTGTGTCCTTTTTCCTGACGCCAGCCCTTGAGCCACATGTTTAGCTCCCCTATCTCCCCTTCTCTGACCTTCCATCCATCTGTCCCCCTCTCCCAGACTGGCAGGATCTCAGAGAAGGAGATGCCAGACAAAATGGATGATAGTTTGTTTCCCAGCCTGGTCAGGTGGTCCCTGGTCTCCATAACTGTCTAGCTGGTGAGATCGTTAGTCCCTATGTGTACCAGGATGTTGATTTCTTCTCCTGTTTCTTGCACATTTTAGCAATGTCTCTCCTTGCTGATGTACCTGGGAGACATCTGACTATTACCCCCAACTGGAAGTAAGTAGGTATTAACTCCCCGAATCATGGAGTTTCCTATGATCAGAAGTGTTTTGGATTTCCTTTTTATTTTTTTTTTGTTTTGGTCCCTGTTTTGGGAGAGTTTTGTTGTGCTCATTTCTGTGCAGCAGAGTCCTGCTTTGCAGTGCCCTCTGCCCCTTTGTTTGATTTCAGAGATAGAGGCAGATACCTGTTTGTAGCTTTTATATGGGTTATGGAGGTGATATTTTGGAGAACATTGCGTGATGGGGCACCCAATTTGCCCCTCCTAACCACCTGCCAACCTTCTGCACCAGCTACCCTCTGCGGTCGAGGTGCTTCAGCTGGATATTGGGGAAATGGCGGGTGGTTCTTATAATATATTTCCTCCTGAATACACAATCTATACCCATGCTGCCTGGAGATGAGCCCTTAGATCTCCATTGGTTCAGCATGTAAGACATCATCCTAGATCCTGTATAACTGCCCTTTTGAAAAGTGTCCCACAGTACCTGCAGTTAATAATATCCATTTCAGTAGATTTGCTGAGTTTATAACCTGGTCCAAGTAATTAGAAGGAGGGAAATGAAAGCAAAAGATACTTCTTTTTTTTTTGTATAACTTGTTATAATAACTTAAATTACTTGTGCCCCTGTAAGTGAGGTCACGGTGTGGATACCCCTCTGATCCTCCCCTTCCTGCTTTGTTACAGGAAATGTCACAACTGTGCTACTCTATAAAAGGAGTGTAGCATGGGGTGGTTGGGGGTTGGGGTGGGTGGCTGGGCCTTTCCCCTGCTGAAAAAGAAGAACCACAGGTGAAAGAAACAAGGAGGTAAGAACAGAAACAACCAACCAACAACAAATGCAGTACCCTGAAATCTTAGCCCAATGATAGATAAAAAGTCAGAAAATTGTAAGCACCACCTGTAACAATTTCACAGAAGTTACATCCTGCAAAAAACTCTTTGCTACAGAGAAAAATAAAGCAGTAACAGAAGATATATACCTTGCAAAAAAACAATTTGAATCAGAGAAGATTATAGCGGTAATCTGTAAGCACAAAACAGTAACAAACCTGTAGGCACACCCTGAAACAATGCAGCAGAAAGTATAGCCTGCAACAGCAGTTTGAATCAGAGAAGATTACAGCAGTAAAATGTAAGTAAAAAACAGTAACAAACCCTGTGAGCAAAAAAGAAAATAGTAAGACACGGTAAATCTGTCTAGCCAGAAGAAGCCTTAATCTTTTTCCTTGCTCTGATGATGCTGTTCCTTGCTCTGTCCTTACAAGCAAACCTATAAGAAAAGAGCTCAGGTGAAGCCAGGTGCCTTTGCCAGTAAACCTATTCTTCCACCCCCAAAACACCAACTAACCTTACCTTTTAACTCTTCCTTATGTCGGAAGTTACCAAGACTTTGTCAGCTCCACCCCCAGTTACACTCCTAATCCCCTGAAAGAGCTGTGAGAGGAAAGCAATTAGCTCATTTGATGTGAGAAGGAGACTGCAACACCTTTGAGACCAAACAGAAAACCTTTCAGCAAAAAAATTAAATAAAGTAGTAGCAAACAGTAATTTTGCTTAGCCTAACGATAAAGTCACAGAAATGTAAGCACCACCTGTAACAATTTCACAGAAGATATACCCTGCAAAAAACACTTTGCTACAGAGAAAAATAAAGCAGTAACAGAATATATGCCTTGCAAAAAATAATTTGAATCAGAGAAGATTACAGCAGTAATCTGTAAGCACAAAACAGTAACAAACCTGTAGGCACACCCTGTAATAATGCAGCAGAAAGTATACTCTGCAACAACAATTTGAATCAGAGAAGATTACAGCAGTAAAATGTAAATAAAAAACAGTAATAAACCCTGTGAGCACAAAAGAAAATAGTAACACACAGTAAATCTGCCTAATCAAAATAAGCCTTAATCTTTTTCCTTGCTCTGATAATGCTGTTCCTTGCTCTGTCCTTACAATAAACCTATAAGAAAAGAGCTCAGGTGAAGCCAGGTGCCTTTGCCAGCAAACCTAGTCTTCCATCCATGGGAAATTTCTCTACTTCAGAACACTGTAACTATGGAACCATTGCAAATGTCACCAAACCACCAAAAGGTACATCTGTGGGAACAGGGCTTGCTACCCTGCAAATTTCAGCCCAAAAGCCCCAAACATTTACTTGCAGTGAGGTGACAATAAAATGCTGATTTTGGGACCACTAGTGCTGCAAATTGTGACACTTTCACAAACATTTGCGAAAGAATGGGCACTAAAGTGCTGCAAATTGCGAAGGTGTTGCATCCGTCCTTTCACAAATTGTGACAGTAATGGGGTTCTGATGCTGGAAAATGTATTTATTGGGCTAGTTTATAAAATCTGATGGCAGTATTATATTCCTCAGGCTCTAATTAGGTAAACACAACTGACAGTGTTTACCTAGGGGCAGTAGCTTTTGAATTCTGGCTGTTCTTGTTCACCGCTAACTGAAAACAAGATGGCAGTGACACGACAGTACAGAGGGCACTTGCGACAGTAAATTGTACCGGTGGCAGCTTTCAAGATGCACATATATTTTTTCCCATAGGATATAATGGGAAACTTTAAATCTGAATAACGTTTGAATGGATTCATATTTTTTCACCAAATCTTCAAAAGGCACATCAGTGACCCATACTGCATATTCCCTGAGAATGTCAGATCAGATGGACAAATCATTTGGCCTGTAGCTCTGAGTGAAGAAATGGCCAAAATGTTAGTTTCTTTACTTTTTTGGCACTCTGTGCTCCACAACTGCACATCCGACTATAACACAAGTTGCCAGATCCAGAGCTCTATGGTACCAGACCGTGCATGAAAAATGTCAGGCAAATCTGTCATACAGTTGCAAAGTTATTAAAGTGCAAAATGTTGGGTTTTCCATAAAAGTGGCCGGGCAACCCTAACTATAGCTGCTTGGTAATATACAGTATATATATATATATATAGAGAGAGAGAGAGGGGGGGGCGAGAGAGAGAGAGATAGTGAGAGAATGGGGAAGGATACATTTTACATGCATTGGAAATGCATAATAAATAATGATACTTTTTTTCTACAAAGCTGCTTATCTCCTTCAGCACCCTGACTGGCCCCCATCTTGGCCAGTCTTCCCAGATCCATCACCCACCTTCTCTGGGACTTACCTTTTCTGGCGGTCCTGCCACAGAACCTTGGATGAGAGGTGCCTAGTCATTGGTGTGGCTCCTGCAAGAGAGCAGGCCATCACCGTTCTACAGTTGGAGAGCTTTTCCTCCTATTTCCTCACCTATTGGGTGCAGAAATGTATGCACTCGACCTCCATGGCAGCACCTCAGGCATCCAGGTGTGGGGTCCCTTCCAATGCTGGCTCATGGTGCTGTACTCTAGATTCCTCTCCCTTTCCTACAGATGTCCATCCTCCCTCCCAGACCAGCCCCCAAGCGATCCAGGACTATTCTTGAACCCGGGTTGCTGGCATGGCAGTCAGTGGCTAAAAGCAATACAGTCAGTGAATAAAAGCTTGAAACAGAAATACTTTATATTTTGTATGTTTTTATTTGTTATCTTTTCCCCTTTCTCCTTCACCCAAGACACATCTGAAAACGATCTGTCACTAGCTCAGGCTGTCTTTCCTTGCATATTATTGCATAAGTCGCCATTGTGGCTCTGACCAGAGTTTGTTTTTTGTTAGCCAGTGGATCTAATGTCTTTTTCGATAAGTTGTTTTGCATTTTCCTTTATTTCCTCCCTGGGCAACTTAATATAAAATGTCTGATTCAACAATTGTCCATTAGCTTCTGCTATATAGCCATTTCAGCCCCAGATCATAACAGCTGCCCCTTCATCAGCCTGTTTTATTACACTGTTTCCCATTTCACTCAGTTCTCTAATTGCTTGTCTTTCCTCCTGAGTTATAGTTTGGCTATTTTGGACATTTTTGTTTTGTTTTGTCAGATTGTGTATGTCCTGGGAAACCAAATTGCAGAAGGTTGAGAGAGCTGGGTTGCTCTGTGGGGAGCAGAAGGTAGAAGCTTTTCTAAAATGAGTGGTTTCTCGATTCTCGGGGGTCTCCTGAGGGTTGTTTATAGAAGTGTGGTTGTTATTATTAAAAAAAATCTTTCTGTTGTAACCTACGAAAGAACTGGAAGAGGTCTACTTCAACTTGAAATTGATTGACTAGATTGGTGGGTGCAAAGGTCAACCCTTTAAGCAGCACTTTGACCTGTGTTGTAGTAAGGTCCATGTGTTAGGTTTATGACCTCCAATTGGGGTTCGCATCCTCGAGGACCTTGTCACTTGCCCCCAATTCTGCCTCCCTCATGAGTGCTCCCTCCCATTTCCACCTCTTGATCATAACTTGCTGGCTCTGCCTTTTTAAAGGAAACAAATATGTAGCATCTGAAGAGAAATCAGCCCCTACATTGGTCTAGAAATATCAGTGGCATGATTTGAAAACTTTACCACTGATTATATTCTTACATATCCCCTTCATAGATAATCACATCATGACTTGTTGACTCTGCCATTCTTAGAAAATATCTACTTGAAACCTGAATGAATAGACAGTGGCATGACTTACCAGCTCTGCCGTTGTTTATCACATTTTCTGTATTTTAAGTAAAACTGTATAGTAACTGTCTATTGCTATGTTATTTCTGTTCCTGCAATTATCTAATGAATTATTCTGTGCTGTAGAGTTGTTACATGCTTTTTATACTTTTCACAATTTTTACACTTAGTATGTGTGGAGAGCTATGCTCCTTCCAGCCATATGTACAAATATATGATGTTGTGTTTTATGTGATTTCCATGTATGTTAAAAGGTCAATGTGAAGAGAGAGGAATGTTTTTTTTTAATGGCTGATAGTCCTGTAACCTGCAAAACAGCTTGCTTGGCAAGAAGCTAACCACATTTCCTGACTAGCTGACCCAGAGGTAATAAAATCGGCTCATATTTTCATAATCCTTACAGGAGCTTCCTTGTAAAGTAATTGAAGGAAACCAGTTCAAAGCCCAGGATGTTTTAGCCAGTATTTGAGCAGCAAATTACCATTCTGACAGGCCAATGTGAATTTTGTCTTACGGGTGTAAATTGTCTACAGGGGATTTCAAAAGGCATAAACTGTGATTGTCATATCCATGTTAATTATATGTGTTATGATCTGATTTTTGATATTCTTGGAATTTTAGAAACAGTGGAGCAGTGACATCTCCTGGCCAAACAGAGTAGTTGCTCTGACTCACCTGATATGTATATAGACCAGTTTCTTTAAAACTGGGATAATTGATGACACTGCAAGTTATGGAAGGTATTTAAACTCCTCAGCTCAGGGCATATGCACACTTTGAATTCTGGACTCTCTCTTAAACACACAGAAAAGCAAAACTGCCACAGCACAGAGATTAAAAACTAGAGACTGCACTTATTCTTTACGGACTTCAATTCACTACAAACTAAGGTAGAACTTTAGATAACTGTCATAGTGCATTTTTTTGTACAGTTCCACTTTTTTTGTTATGCTGTGACCAAAAAGACTATTTAAACCTTTTTAGTTATAACTGTTTGATTAGTAACTATTTAGTAAAAACATTTTGTTTTAAGAAAACGGTCCTGAGTGAGATTTGCTCATATTGGGTGTGTGATTGTGGGTGGTTCAGTATTAATCTATGACTAAACTGTTATTGCTACAGGGTGCCATCATAAGCTACCAAATTGAACAAAAGATCTGAAAAGAGAAAGTCTGGATAAGATGGGGGAATGCCAAAGTCTCAAAGAAGGGTCTGTGGGGATCTGAACCAGGTTATTGCATGCCCATGGGAGAAGGCAGAATCAGGGTTACAATGCTACCCTAAAGAGGTTATAATTATAATGCCTGCATCTTCACCCTTAGTGTAACAACCAAGAAAGGGTTCTGATTTGGCTACAACAAGACTCAAGACTGGTATTGTTCCCTGATCCAGAATAAAGAGGGGACCCTACGACTTCATGGTAAGTGTTCAGTTGTGAAGCCAGAAAGCACTATAGAGGGACTCAAAGAGGGTATCTCCTGTTTTCCCCCCCTCCCTGTCATGGTTTGCACTTCCGGTGGGCACTGTGAGCTCAGTGAACCTGACCCTCAGGAGTGGGTTTGTGACAGATCTGGTGCACAGTGGTGGGATCCGAGAGATCTGGTAGCATTGAGATTTGAGAGATATTGGTGGCACAGGCATAACAGTTGAAATCAAGGCCAGTGTATCAGATTGATAAACTGTAAGCAATCCACACACAATCAAGGTAGAGATTTTGAATAAAATAATTGGTTACAGTATAAAGTTCCCTACCTGTTTTCTTTTTTTTTTGTTTGTTTAAGCTAGTGTAGTAATAGTTAGGGAAGAAGATGGCTTCCAACTATAATGAATGCACTGCAGACCACCTAAGGCAGTTGTGTCAGGAAAGTGGGGTCCAGTATGGGCAGCAAACCAAAAAGCACCTCATGGAGGCTCTCATGGCAGCTGATGAGCTAGGAGCTGCCCAGCACCTCGAGTTACAGCCAGTGACTGAAAAGGACCAGAGCATGGGCGTGAGGGTGCCAGGGTTTATTGCAGTGTCCAGTCCCAGGGAGGAGTGCAGTGAGACCAGAGGGAAAGCAGTGCCACAGTAGCAGGGGAAGGTCACCACAGAGCTGGTTCTAGACTGGATTTGGCTGCAGCTGGAGTTGAGGAAATTAGAGCTAGAATTTGAGCAGAGAAAGTTAGAAGCCCAGCAGCAGAGGGAATTAGAACAGAGAAAGTTGAAGCACAACAAGAAGAAGAGCTGAAGAGGTTTGAACTGGAGTTGCAGGACAAACAGCACCAGAGAGAGATCGAGTAAAAAGAAAAACAGCATCAGAGGAAGACTGAACTGGAGAAACTAAGACTCCAACAACCAGTGCCAGAGGAGGTAAGTGGCAGGGGTGAACCTGAAACTCCAGGGCTGGGGAAAAGTTAAATTCAAATTTAATAACTAAATTTAAAGAGGGTGAGGATGTGGATGCATTTTTAAATTCATTTGAAAAGGTCTGTATCCAGATCAAAATTCCCAGGGAGTCCTGGAGCTTTCTGTTATCATTACTACTTACTGGTAAAGGGCATAAGGTGATAGGCTAAATGGACAATCAAGACAGTAGCAATTATGGGAGATTTTTTACAGCAGATTGTCAGCACAGGCATTTTGGGACCTCCGCTCATGAACAGTGTCACTGTGATTTTCTTAATCTGTCCCGAACAGTGATTTCCCACAGCGACCATGCATTTCTGTGCTGGAAGAGCAAAAACACATTTTGGCCATGGTGTGAAAAATGACAGCTGTACTGTTCATAAGGAAGTGTGGAAAACTGCCAGTGGTGAAAATCTGAACTGAAAATATTACAAATTCATGAACTTGTGAGGGTGCATGGAAACTGCGCAATGCTCGTTCGTAACACAATCATTTTATGGACTTTTGTCACCAAATTTTTAACATAGCCATTTTAACCCTTAGGCTGCCGGAAGATTTAGAACGCATAGGTTTTTAGGACAAGATATCTTGTCGTCGGCAGCCTAAGGGTTAAGACCCTCTGCTCATGAGCAGTGTCACTGTGATTTTCTTAATCTGTCCCAAACATTGTTTTCGCACACCGACTGCACCATTGTGCGCTACATGTGTGGAAACACATTTTGGGCAAGATGTGAAAAATGACAGCCATACTGCTCATAAGGAGATGTGGTAAAATGGCAATGTTGAAAATCTGGAGTGAAAATATTAAACATTTGCAAACTTACAAGCGTGCGTAGGAACTAACATACTAACATACTATTTGCCAGCAGATTAGGCCTTACGGTCTATCGAGTCTGCTCTAACCTCAGATCCTTAGTAGGGTGCCGAGGCCCTCCCCTCCCTTGTGCTCCAGAAACCCCTATCATCCATCTGAACTGTGCAATGCACGCTTGTAAATCAGTCATTTTTGGGAATTTTTTCACCAAATTTTCAACATAGGGTTTTTGGGGGCCTACCTCATGAACTGTGACACTGTCATTTCATAAATCGGTCCTGAAAGGTGGTTCTGCACAGTGACCATGAAATCACCTTTTGGGGCCGATTAATGCCATGACAGTGCCAGAATTCATGAGGGAGGTTCAAAACCCCATTTTGAAAATTTGGTGCAAAAGTCAAAAATGCCTGAGATATGCATTAAAGTTGAAAAACCCATTTATTCCATTATACAGCTTACCAGCATTTCTTCAGTTCGCGGTCAGCTTTGAAGAGTGCAGACATATTCCCAGTCCACCGAAGATCGTCTCGTCTGCCTCCGGAGGCAAGTATGGGGTGAGGTGGGGGTGTGGGGAGGTGGATGCACAGAGGGTGGGCGCGGGTTTGGGGGCAAGACAATCAACAAGGGACAGTTTTTTTTCTTTTCAGGTGTTTGTTTTCTTTTTAGGAAGATAATACAGGACTTGTGCCACGCTGGGGTGGGCTCCCAGTGTGGCAGCTAGATGATGTTTTTTGGGGTCAGTAGAGCCGATGGGGGATTGGGCACCCCCACTGGCCATACAGATGTGTGCCACACTGGGGTGGGCACCCAGCGTGGCAACTGGAAGTCTGTTTCTTTTGGGAGGGTTTAATTGAACTGATGGGGGATTGGGCACCCCGTCACCATTCTCACTTATGCCATGCTGGGGTGGTCTCCCAGCATGGCACCTAGAACTCTGGGGGGGGCACAGAGCCAACAGGGGATTGGGCACCTCCGTCAGCCATACTGTGTGTGGCGGGCAGGGGGGGCGCTATTCAGAGACACTCAGAGGGTTGGGGAATATTATTACAATACTGATCAGATGTGCCAACAGATGATAACTGTGTCTACATTTTCAGTCTCTTTGGGGTTCTGTTTTCCTGCTTTTGTCAATGCCACTCCTACCCTGAACTCTGACTCAACATTCCAAGGATGGCAATTAGATATTTTTTTGGAAACATTCCAAGGATGTCATTTTAGTCACTTGCCTCCTCCCAGAAAGGGAGCAATACAGATGAGTATGAATAGATAGGCCACTGACAGAGCAAAGGCCGATGGCACATTTATAAGGTAGCAAAAGAAATGGGCAGACTGGATGGGCTTTGCGGTCCTTATCTGCTGTCAACTTCTATGTTTCTATGTTTCTAAAGATAGTCCTAGGAAAAGTTCACTTCAAACTGAATTTATGTTCCCAGAAGAGAAAGCAGAGGTGTATACAAGCAGGATTGCTGGCAATATGCTAATCAACACCATCTTATTGCTGCTCACTGAAGCGGTCTCTCCCTTTCAACTGTACACCACTGCATTTTCAACTGCTGTCATAGACAGCTGCAGCATTCATTGGTGAACTGTGGCCATGCCTGCAAACACACTGACTGAATTGGAAGACAGGGTGACACACCTACAAAAACTCAGATGATGGCACTATGCTTCTTGCACATGCGTGCAAGTAAACATAAAAAAGGGATTTCTGCAATAAAAGAAATGATGACTGTTGGTTTTGTAAACAGCCAGGGCATCTTGCTAGACAGTGTCCTAAAAAGGCACAGTGTGGACAAAGTGGTGCTCGAACAGAGTTGGGCTGTTTGTTTATCCCTGAGAGCATGCCTGTAAACATGAAGGAGCACATGCACCCTGTTACTGTAAATGGGGTGCAGACCAATGGGTTAAGGGACACTAGGGCATCTCTTACCATAGTAAAAGGGGATTTGATTGGGCTTGAACAGCTTATATCTAATCAGTTTGTAACAATGAAGGGATTCACTGGGGAGGAAGAAACTCTGCCACTTGCTAGTGTTCCTTTGAACTGGGATGAGACAGGACAGATGGTGCAACAAGTGACAGTAGCTGACAA
The DNA here is from genome assembly GCA_016271365.2 of Neoceratodus forsteri. Lineage (NCBI taxonomy): Eukaryota > Metazoa > Chordata > Ceratodontiformes > Ceratodontidae > Neoceratodus > Neoceratodus forsteri. The sequence goes on along the minus strand of JADMNL010000039.1, from coordinate 16,665,484 downwards.
TCTCACCCTGGATGTGATTATAGGGAACAATCCCCAGAAGTGGGTGGTGTGCGTGGTTACCCACAGTCAGATGGCCAAGGCCTGACTCTAGTTCTCTGAACTCCATAGAAGCCCCTGTGAAAAGAAATGGGAGGCTGGTTCCTCAGCCTGTGTCTCCTGAAATGGAGGGTAGTGAAAGGGAAGTAGGACTTCCCCAAGTAGCCATTCACAAAACAGCTACAGAAGGTTACTCCAAGGAGGGAGGTTTAACAAATAGTCATAAGGTTAGGGATGGCAGTGACCCTGAATGCCCTGATGTTACAGCTATGGACCCCAGTTTAGAAAGTGAAGGGGACATGTCCTATGCCTTGGGAAAATGTGAAGATTCTGCAGCTGCTCAGAGAACTGACCCTAGTTTGAAGAGGCTGAGGGCTTGTGCAGAATCTGATGGAACACTGGCAAGTGACATAAGACATAGGGTATTTTGGAACAATGGATTGATGTATATGCAGGATGTGAGGACAAAGGGAGGGGTAATGGGCAGGCAGCTTGTCATTCCCCAGGGGTATCATGAGTGATTGCTCAAGATCGCTCATGATATTCCCTTGTCCTGACATCTGGGAATCACATGCACCATGCAGTGATTAGCCCAGAATTTCTATTAGCCCTACTTCACCCAGCATGTCAAGGAATATTGCAGGTCTTGTCACTGGTGCCAACAAATAGGGAAGGCAGGCAGTAAAACCAAAGCTGCCCTAATTCTCATGACCATTGTGGAGGAGCCATTTCAGAGAGTAGGAATGGATATTGTGGGGCCTTTGAGTACCCCAAGCTCCTCCGAGAAGAAGTTTATCCTGATGGTGGTCGTTTATGCCACCCGATACCCAGAGGTGGTTGACCTCTGCTCACTTAGGACAGACAAAGTGGCAGATGCCTTGCTAGGGATTTTCTCCCATGTATGGTTTCTGCAGGAGGTTATCACTGATCAAGGGGGTACCTTCATGTTGGACCTGATAAAGTGTTTGTGGGAGAAGTGTGGGGTGGTGCAGAGGCACACAACACCTTATCACTCGCAAGCCAATGGGCTTGTGGAAAGGTTTAATGGTACCCTAAAATTGATGCTCCAAGTGTTTGCTGAACAGCATGGGAGTTACTGGGAGAAATACCATTCCCACCTGTTGTTCACATACAGGGAGGTGCCCCAAGAGTTGACAGGGTTCTCCCCCTTGAGCTCTTATATGGATGTAGGGTGCATGGGCCCCTAGACGTGATCCAGAAAGACTGGGAAGGCAAGTACCCCACCCAGAGAACTCCCATAGTGGAGTACGTCTTTGGGTTTTGGGGAAAAGCTGAAAGAGCTTATGAGGGTGGCCCAAAGCAAAATGTCAGCTGCCCACCAGAAACAAAAAGTCGGGTACGATCACAGAGCCAGAGCTCGAATGTACAGTGCAGGTCTGGAAATCATGGTCCTAATCCCAGTCTGGAAGTTCAAGCTGAAGGCCGAGTGGGCAGGACCACACAAGGTAGTCTGACAGGTAAATGATGTAAATTATATCGTGGAACTGCCTGACATGAGTGTGACCGGGAGCTCCTGCCACTCTTGAGGACCAACCTTTTCTTAAATCTGTTGCAACAGTTCTTCTATTTCTAAGCCTAATCTATCCTTTCTATTTCTAGTCCATAAGGTTGGCCACCTGGGGGCACCCCCTTGTCCCTCTCTTGACTATGCTATAATGTCCTCTTTGATTTTCCTTTTCCCTCTCAGGTCCTCGTACAGGGAGGTTATTGTGGTGACTTCAGATTATATGTAAAAAAGGTTGTGTTTATTGTTGTTGGATTTAGTATGTAAAGCACTATGTTATAAAATAACTTAATGTATATACCTTATGTTTATGAAACCTGTAAATGTTTAAAATACCATGGCACTTGGTGTTTTGATAATGGTAAAAAGTACTAGGTGACTATTATAGAAATTAAGCTAGTTGTGCTATTTAAAATGCATGTAAATTGTTGTAAACTGAAAAAGTCTAAATGTCATGGTGATTTGCATATATCCCATGATACATTGCATTATGGAAGTATGTATGATAATGTATGTCTTTAAAACTTGATTTGTTACCAATGCCCTTTGGGGTAACTGTTCTTTCAGTGATTCTGCATTGAGGTCCTTTGTTTTTAGCTTGTTTTGTTTTTCTTCTTTTTGGGCCCCCACTATGTAAGCAAATGAGGCCTGCATAAGGGTTATGGATATATCTCAGTTAGTGAATGGGATCAGAGATCAGTATCAGTAGGTGCTGGCTAAGTGCAGAAAAAGGACATTCATAATCTGTTGCTGAAAACTGATGTACTAAAGAAGGAATATGGCATTGCAGAAGCTTATTTCTTATATTTTGAATAAACATTGCACAGAGATTGTGTGTTGAACCTGGAATTCAGTGTCTGGTCCGTCTGTTATCCCACAACCCCTCCACAGACTTGGTGTGAGAAGTGGGACAACTTGCTGGAAGCGTCTGGACTGGCTGAAGAGGGACGTTTTCTGGTGGATATCAGCCAGATATCCCAGGTGGACCGATGCACCAGAAGTTGCCAGAGGAGGACCCGGAGAAGAAAGTCTGTGGAGTTTTGTCCAAAACCATGGCTGACAGACTGAGGGAGAAGCTACTGCCTGGACTGGACCTGGGAGCTCGGAAGATGGCCTAGCCTGAAGATGACGAAGAGATGCAAAAGGATGAGGAGCTACCATGGGGTCGATGCAGACTGGAGGTGCGAGAGACAACACCCAGGAGGTAGAGACCCTGATGAGGATGGTCCACTGCAAGAGTGGGCAATGGCTGGAGGCAGATTGACTACACAGAGAGGTGGAACACTGGTGCCAGGTGCTCGAGAGGTTCCTGTTAGATAATTTGGACAAAGAGTCGGAGGAGGATTTTTCGTGGGCTCAATTTGACTGAGCAGGATGTTCCTTTGTTTCCTGTGTTCCCAGGATGTTACCTGTTAGAGGTCAGAGATGCAAGTATGGAACTTAAATGTGAGACCTCAGGTAAGACTGTGCCTAGTGATATTGTGCTGGGGTTGAAGATTCTAAGCAAGCAAGAAGAAGCCTGTGAGGCTGAAGGGACTTTTTCTTGTATTGATGTTGCTAATTAATAGTATTGACTGGGGTATACTGCATGCTAAAAATACTAATATTGTCAAACTGTTACAGTATGTTAAAGTTAAGGAGGGTAGAGATCATTTAAAAAAATTTCACCTTTGGAAAAAGGGAAACTCTCACATAGGTTACAAGGTATTAGATGGTAACAGATGGCTGAAAATAGCACAGTGATTAAAAGACACCCCAGAGTTAAAAGGTTTAGGAACCTGCTGTTTAACATTGCAGAGTATTCAGCATGGGAGGTTCCTTGGTTTCCTGTAGGTTTCTGTAGAGACCTGCCTGGGGTTAAGATGACCAAGGATTTGGGGTTATAAGTTATAAAAGGTTGAAATAGGAGAGCAGAAACTACTATTGCTCCTTCCATATTCCTGCAGGCACTTTGTGTAATACAGAGGGGTCAAGTTAGTTGCAGACAAGGCCAGATTTGGCTCTGCAATTTATTTATTTATTTAGTTTTTGCTGACCAGGTAAGTGCGCTAGACAAATCCTGCCTATTTTCAGGCACGACCCGGGGGAGGGGATACAGATGAATGCCAACTGACCTTGAACCAGATTAAGCAATGGTCCCTTTCTGTAGGAAAAAGTGTAGTATGTTTGATCAGGGGGGAGGGCCTGATGTCAAAGAAAGAGGTACCCAAGGGCAGACAAGGAGTACATGTGTTTTATTCTTTTCTGAGTGAAAACCTACGATAAGTGGGTGGAAAATGGATTGGAACCTGTGCTGGGGTAACACCTTGAGTGTCTACCCTCAGGTGTCTAAATCTGTAAAAAGAGAAATGAATCAAGAGTCATAGTGGGTTTATGTAGAGGAGTTGAACCTAGGAATGGGCGCCTGCTTAAAACTGACTTGTCGGGTGGGGTTGGAGCAGGTAATTACTCACCCCAGAGAAAGTTTCTCTATGGTACTGGTCTTTACAGATGTCCAGATTTTTGGTTAAATATGACAGACTTTCCCTAAAAGGAGATGGGAAGGTACCATTAGTCTCTGTTGAGAAATGTATTCATGCCTCAGGGTAAAGAATGATGATGTCCACTATGTTTAGGATAGAATGTGTATTGTTAATAGGGTCCCTGAGATGTAGTTTCTGAAGATGGATGGGTAGAAGCTCCATCCCTTCCTGGGACAGGAAGGTGGTAAGCAGTCTGCAATCACTGCTTCCCTCTTAAGGTGGGGGATATCTGACCGGCAGCTCCTGCCACTCTTGAGGACCGACCTGTTCTTAAATCTGCTGCAACAGTTCTTTTATTTCTAAGCCTAATCTATCCTTTACTATATCTAGTCCATAAGGTTGGCCACCTGTGGGCACCCCTTCTCCCTCTCTTGACTATGCTATAGTGTCCTCTTTGATTTTCCTTTTCCCTCTCAGGTCCTCGTACAGGGAAGTTATTGTGGTGACTTCAGAGTATATGTAAAAAAGGTTGTGTTTATTTTTGTTGGATTTAGTATGTAATAGCACTATGTTATAAAATAACAATGTATATACCTTATGTTTATGAAACCTGTAAATGTTTAAAATACCATGGCACTTGGTGTTTTGATAATGGTAAAAAGTGCTAGGTGACTATTATAGAAATTAAGCTAGTTGTGCTATTTAAAATGCAAGTAAATTGTTGTAAACTGGAAAAGTCTAAATGTCATGGTGATTTGCATATATCCCATGATGCATTGCATTATGGAAGTATGTATGATAATGCATGTCTTTGAAACTTGATTTGTTACCAATGCCCTTTGGGGTAACTGTTCTTTCAGTGATTCTGCATTGAGATCCTTTGTTTATAGCTTGTTTTATTTTTCTTCTTTTGGGGGCTCCACTACATAAGCAAATTAGGCCTACATAAGGGTTATGGGTATAGCTCAGTTAGTGAATGGGATCAAAGATCAGTGTCAGTAGGTGCTGGCTAAGTGCAGAGAAAGGACATTCAAGTCTGTTGCTGCAGACTGATGTACTGAAGAAGGAATATGGGATTGCAGAAGCTTATTTCTTGTATTTTGAATAAACATGCACAGAGATTGTGTGTTGAACCTGGAGTTCAGTGTCTGGTCCATCTGTTATCCCACAACCCCTCCACAATGAGACATAGCTAGAGGATGTACCATGTCAACATGATGAAGCCATATGCAAATAGGGCTGGCATGGTATTTGTAGTGTGTAGTTCTGGGGAAGGGACGGATGAAGAAGACCCCCTACTGGACTTGCTAGGAAAAAGCAAATGGGAGTCCTCTGTGAAGACAATCAAGCTGTCATCCTAATTGACCCAGAACAGTCCCAAGAAGTGAGGGGGGTTTTAGAGGACTTCACCCCTTTGTTTACAGCCAAGTCAGGACGTATCCTTTAGCGACACACAACGTAGGTATAGAGACGCAAGCACCCATCTGATGGACAGCCTACCAGGTGTCTGAAGCCGTCCTAAAAAACATTAGGAGGGAGGTGGAAGAAATGCTGGATTTAGGGGTAATCCAGAAATCCCACAGTCCCTGGGCCTCACCATAGTCCTCATTTCCAAGCTGTATGGTTCTACTCACTTCTGTATGGACTATCATGGACTCAACACAGTCACAAAGTCTGATGCCCACCCAGTGTCATGGATGGATGAACTACTAGATGAGTTGGGAGGGGTGACATACCTTACCACCATTGACTTGACAAAAGGATATTGGCAGGTGGAGTTAACTGCCCGAGCTAGGAAGAGGTCAGGCTTCATCACTCCAGTAGGGTTATTCGAGTTCCAGGTAATGCCTTTTGGAATGAAGAACACTACTGCCACCTTCCAAAGGTTGGCCAAACAGGTGTTACATGGTACTGAAGAGTACACAGAGGCTTATCTGGATGATCTTTTCATCTTCAGTGCTAGCTGGAAAGAACATCCATCCCACCTGAAGGAAGTGCTAGGCAGGATACAGAGGTCATGGATTACTGTCAAGGCTGAAAAGTGCCAGGTGGATATGGCGGACATGGCATACATAGGCCAAGTAGTGGGGCGGGGCAGCTTCACCCTAATAAAGCAAAGATTGAGGCAATAGAGGCATAGCCTATGCCTGAAACCCAAAAGCAGGTTAGGAGCTTCTTAGGGACCACAGGGTATTATTGAATGTTTGTTCCAAACTATATTACCCTAGCAGCTTCCCTATCTGATCTGCTAAAGAAGAAAATGCCCAAAAAGGTAAAGTGGGAGCCAGCCTGTGAATGAGCCTTCATACAGCTAAAGGAGGCACTGTGTAATGCCCCTGTGTTAGCCAGTCCAGATTACTCTAAGCAATATGTAGTTCAGAGAGATGCCTCGGATGTGGGGACCAGAACAGTCCTCAGCCAGACATCTAATCAGGGAAAAGATCACCCAATAGTGTACCTTAGCAAGTAGTTACTTCCCTGGGAGCAGAGATATTCCACAGTTGAAAAGGAATGCCTTGTGCTGGTATGGGCCCTGAAGAAATTACAGCTGTACCTTTACAGGAGATGCTTCAAGGTACAGACTGATCACAAACCCCTGGTGTGGTTGAATCAAATGGGTAAGAGAAATGGTCATCTGATAAGATGGAGTATTGCCCTACAGGTCTATGACATGACCATCACCTACAGGGCCGGATCAGCCAATGCCAATGCAGATGGCCTATCTCTCCAATTAGAACAGTAACAGAATTTCTGAAACTAATACCATGCATAGGGGTGGATTCCCACAACTTCAGTCTAGGAGGGAGGGATGTTGTGAGCTATGTCCCTGCCAGTCATATGTACAAATATATAATATTGGGCTTTATGTGATTTCTGTGTATGTTAAAATGCCAATGTGAAGAAAAGGGAATTTTTTTTTTAATGGCTGATAGTCCTGTAACCTGCAAAACAGCTTGCTTGGCAAGATGCTAATTGCATTTCCTGACTAGCTGACCCAGAGGTAATAAAATCAGCTTGTATAGTCATATACCTTACACGATCTTCCTTGTAACTTAATTGAAGGAAGCAAGTTCAAAACCCATGATGTTTTAGCCAGGATTTGAGCAGCAAATGACCATTCTGACAGGCTAATATGAATTTTGTCTTATGGGTGTGAATTGTCTACAGGGGTCTTCAAAAGGCTTAAACTCCGAACGTCAAATCCATGTTAATTATATGTGCCATGATTTGATTTTTGATATTCTTGGAATTTTGGAAACAGCGGAACAGTGACATCTCCTGGCAAAATGGAGTGGTTGCACTGACTCACCTGATAGGTAAATAGACCAGTTTCTTTAGAACTGGGATAATTGATGACACTGTAAGTTATGGAAGGTATTTAAAGCACTCAGCTCAGGGCATGTGCACACTTTGAATTCTGGACTCTCTCCTGAACACACAGAGAAGCAAAACTGCAACAGCATAGAGACTAAGAACTAGAGACTGCATTTATTCTTTACAGACTTCAAACTAAGGTAGAACTCTAGGTAACTGTCATAGTGCATTTTTTTTTACAATTCCACTTTTATTTTTTATTATGCTGTGACCAAAAAGACTATTTAAACCTTTTTAGCTGTAACTGTATGGTTAGTAACTATTTAGTAAACACATTTTGTTTTTAAGAAAACTGGCCTGAGTGAGATTTTCTTATATTGGGTGTGTGGGAGATCACGTTACGCAGGGAACCTGGTAGCAGCACTGATCCGGAGCTCCTGCACCTCGCTTCTCATCAACTTTAATTAATACAATAATCCAGGGAAATACTTTACTGTATAACATCAGGAAAATTTCCGGTCTACAGTGATCATCTTTTATACAGAATTGGCATTGCAGTTGGCTATAATTGTTGCGATGGACGCCGACATGAGACAGGCCTTGCCTAAATACACACCGCCTGCTACACCTGAAAAAATGCCCAAAAAGCAACGGGCCCAAGGGGCTGAAACTAGCAAGTTGAGTACTTCAACCTCTGTTGCAATCCCCTTAACAGAGGACCACTTCTTACAAGAAATGCTGCCCTTCAGGGAAACACTCTCTGATACCTCGACGGAGCTAAAATCTCTCCATAGTGATCTCAATGGTCTTGCGAGGAGAGTGGGAGATGCAAAAGCTCGATCGGCATCCTTGGAGAAATGGAGAGACAAAACGGAGCCTGAAATAGCACATCTCTGCCAGCAAATACACAAACTACAACTCAAAACTGAAGATTTGGAAGGAAGGAGCTGGTGGAACAACATCCTGATTCTCGGTTTACCGGAATCGGAGGAAGGGACCAATATTATTCTTTTCCTGCAAAAGTTTTTGCAAAAAGTGGTGGGCCCTTCCCCTCTCAGCTCCAATTACCAAATTGAAAGAGCGCATCACTCCCTCAGGCCACGACCCCTGCCAGGAGCCCTCCCCCAGGCCAATCATTCTGAAGTTCCTGAGTTTTGTCGAAAAGCAGTATGTCCTTACCAAAACTAAAGAGCTACAAAAAATTGCCTGGAAAAGTTCAACCCTCAGAATTACACAAGATTTGCCTTTTGAAACACGCCAGAAGCGCTCAGCCTTTCACCCCACTGTCAGCAAACTAATTGCCGCCAGAATCCCCTTCAAGATGTATCCAGCAAAACTCTGCATCTCAGTAGAAGGGACCTGGATCGTATATGACACACCAGCACAAGCATCATCGGATTTAATTATGAGACTGCCTAACCTTTTCAAGGAGGGCTGAATATCTAACACTGAACATTTTGTTGATCCTAGTAGTTAAAGTAAGGGAGTGTGGTTAACTTAAAATACCTGTTGCTGGTGGAAGGTTTATTTTGTCCTCATTAGGCCCGACGGGGAGTCTTCCAGTTCATTTAGGTCCAGAACGTTTGGTTCTGACTGCTATCCTAGGCCAGGGAGGATTTATGGACCCTTCGTATCACTGTAGGAACCTTTTTGCAGTGGGAGGTTTCCTAACATTGTATTAGGCGAGGACCGAGTTGGGTACCCTCCATTTCTTTTCCCCCAGCTAGTTCCTCAGTTTTGGTTTTTCTTTATCTCATCTTTCTGTGCACTGGATGCCCATCAGCTCAATGGTCATTTTCAGTATTTTGGGATTCGCAAGCACTACTGATTCAGCCCTTCCCTTTCTATATTACTGGGGAAATAATCACCATCTGGGGTTGGCCACTCACTAAGCTTTCATATAGGTGCAGACTAGTGCAGATTTTGGGTGAGAGGCCTAGTGTATATAGTTATGGGGTTTCATTAAAGGGGAGAGGAAGGGGTATTATGGGACTCAAGGGTGCCTATACCTCCTCTAAACACTTTAGTTAGTCCTCAGACAGAGGGCTTAAAGATAAATAATGTCCTAGCTATTGTGACATATACTTTTAGGCTGGATTTGTATTTTCCTAACTTTATTGTTATAGGGAGGGAAGGGTGGGGGGCAGGACGGGAAAGGATGGAGTTTGCCTTTGGGGATTAGGTTATGGGAGGAAAACAGGTCTACGGTTGGTATCTGTTGTTGATGATAATGGCTAATAGTCCTGTTAAAATTGTCACATGGAACATTAGAGGAGCAAGAGATGCTTCGAAAAGGTACCAGATTCTTAAACATTGTGCCCTTCTTAACGCCGGTATTATCCTGTCCCAAGAAACCCATCTGCTAAGTGTTGAGTCACTCTGGTTACGTAGACAAGGAATCTCACAAGTCTTTGCAGCCGGGGACTCATCCTTGTGTCGAAGGGTGGTTATATTAATTAAAAGAAATATCCCCTTCCAAGTAGATACGACCATTGCTGATCCCAAGAGGAGATATGTTTTAGTTAGGGGGACACTGAATAACACTACAGTGGCCCTGGGATCGATATATGGCCTGGTGGGGGAAGGGGCCAGGATTCTTAATGGACTTGGCTAATAAAATTGCAGCACTCCTGCACTCCCCCTTGATTCTGGGGGGGGGGGAATGGAACATCTCACCCACTCAGGACCTGGACAGGACCTATAGGCCATTGAAACCACCTTCTTCTTCCCAGAATGCACTGAAGGATTTAATAGCCCTGTTGGCTCTGTGTGACCCATGGCGTATCTTAAACCCCTCGCACCAGCTATATACATTCTACTCAAGTATCCATCAGTCCTGGTCAAGATTAGATTACTTTCTAATTAGTTGCTCCCTCATGCCCAGCCTTTGCCAATCTGGAATAGAACCCATAGTTATATCCAACCACTCAGTTGCCTGGTTGGTTCTCTCCCTGGATTCTAATATCCAGAGAGATACAACCTGGAGACTAAATACACAACTGTTAAAAGACAATGCCACTGTTTCTCACATCAAAGCTCTTATCCCTACCTTTATGGAGCATAATAGAGACTCCACACCAAGAGGGACCCTATTATGGTGTACCCCGTACATGCTATATCTTTATTTAACCCAGATTAAAGAGAAAGAAAATGCTTTATGCTCTACTGCATCCCCGGCCTCCCTAGAATTGTTGCTACCCCTACGTAATGAGTATGCAGACTTGATAAAAGAAAAAGCAGAATACGCACTTTTAAGGACCAAAGCTAAATATGTTGATCAAGGTGAAAAAGCGGGAAGATTACTCGCCTTATGCCTACGCCAGTTAGAGTGCTCCCATTTAATCCCATCCATACGGGCTCCTGATGGTTCCATTAAAACCTAAACCTCGGGAGATCGCTCAGGTCTTCGAGACCTTTTATAGGACACTCTATGGGAAATATCCCTCCCAAATATTACCTCAAGACATAGAAGCCTATCTGGATTCCCTTGACCTTCCTGAACTATCCACTTTTTTTCAGTCTTCTTTAGTCTCACCAATAACCACCACTGAAATAGAGATGGCTATTAATGGTCTCTCCCCAGATAAAGCACCGGACCCCAATGGATTTCCCTCTAATTTTTATAAAACTTTCTCCAAGGAATTATCCTCCCTCCTCCTTAACTTATATAGTTACATGTTCAAGGCTGACAAATTAGATCCAACCCTACTGGAAGCAACGATTATTCTCCTACTAAAACCTGACAAGTCCCATCTAGATCTGGCTAGCTATCAACCGATGTCTGTCCTCAACTGTGACATTAAAATCCTGACAAAAGTTCTTTCACTTTGGATAAAAGCACTTTGGACCCAGCTTCTAAGTCCTGAACAAGTTGGATTTGTGTCTGGATGCTCCTCGGCTGACCACCTCAGGACACTCACACATGTATTTCAAGCAGCCCAATCTTCTCAGTCTCCAATGGCATTGATCTCCCTAGATGCCGAAAAAGCTTTTGATAGGGTGAACTGGGAATTTCTATGGATAACTTTAAAGAAACTGGGTTTCCCCCTCCCTTTTATTGCAATGATACAATCAGTCTATGCCTCTCCCTCAGCCAAGATTTATTGCAACGGTGTTTTCTCTGCCAAATTTCCTCGATTTACTGGCACCAGACAAGGTTGCCTTCTTTCACCCTTCCTCTTTAATCTTTATCTAGAACCTCTTCTTCATCACATAAAACAGTCCCCCCAGTTTAGAGGTATTCCTATTCATAATCAAACTCTAACTTTCTCGGTGTATGCAGATGACATTCTCCTTCACTTGGAGCAGCTGGCATATTCTTTGGAACACACCCTGAAAGTTATTGGCCAATACAGTCAGCTATCTAATTATAAATTAAATCTTTCTAAAACCGAAACCTTCCCCTGAATAGCTACACCCTGAAATCGGAGTTCGTTCATCTGGGTATAAAATGGTCCCCTCAGTCAATTAAGTATCTTGGTATATATCTTACTAGGGATCCCATTAATACCAGGAAACTAAACCTGGATGATCTAGTGGTAGCTATTCAGCAGGATCTCCAGAGATGGGAGAACCTGCCCTTATCCTTATGGGGTCAGATAAGTATAGTTAAGATGAATGTTCTTCCCCATGTTTTCTAACCCTTGAATCTGTTGAATTTATGGCTTCCACTATCCTTTTTCAAATGTTTACATTCTATGATCTCAAGATTTATCTGGTTAGTCAAACATCCCTGCCGAACTTTCCTTAAACTTAGCGTGTCCAAGGCTTTTGGTGGTCTTCATCTTCCCAACTTTCTTTTCTACTATTGGGCGAGTCACTTAACCAAACTGGAGAGATGGCTTTCTTATAGGGATTTGGACTACATTCCCATTTGGCTTCAGATAGAGAACAGCTTCTTATGATCCAATGATATAGACTTTTCCACAGTCTTCATTCTGACAAGATCATCACTGCCAGTCTTATTGCAAGATTCGGTTATCAGTACTTCCCTTAAAGTCCTCTCACAATGTTGTGCATTTTTCTAGATACCCCTCAAATATGACTTGGGACAACCAATTATTTCAAATCCCAATATAAAGATAGGTGGCTCCTGCCTTTCCCCTCACTGGCTCCCACAACTCTAAGGAGTCCGTGTGGAAGATTTCTTTTCTCAGGACAACCTTCTTTCTTCTCCTGAAATTCTCACAAAATTTGGCATCCCGAGGAATCAGATTTTTAAAGTGTTCCAACTAAGACATTTTATAGGAACATTCTTTGGTGTCATGCCTCGGACCTCTCTGGTCAGACCCATTTTGTCTCAAGTATCTGAATACGCTTTGAAGCCACATTGTGTTTCCATGATATATGCCTTTCTCTTGACCACCAACTGCTCTAACCCCCTTCCCGGTTCTCCAGTCTGGAACACTTTACTCCCAGACCTGACCCTCAATTGAGGCCAGATTTGGAAGAATCTCTATATATACCAGACCCAAGACAGATTTAGACTCACTCAATACCACATACTGAACAATATGTACTATACTCCCATTAGAGTAGCCAAACTGGGTAGGCTACCAGACCCCACTTGTACTAGATGTGGTAAAGCGGAAGGGAATCTGGTGCACATATTTTGGTACTGCGAAAAAGTGGCCCGTTTGGCAGGAAATTCACTCCAAACTGGACCCATGGTTGGGGTTGGAAGACCTTTCCATGATTGAAATCTGTATTCTAGGCATGTACTCTGGCATTAAAGTTAAAGAACGCATATTCCACATGGCATTGATAGCTATTATAGTAAAAAAGCTTGTTCTTAAGCATTGGTTGGATCAGTTAGTAATATCCTATAGTGAATGGTTAAATGACATATCTGTATTTTTTAGAACAGAGTGCTTGATTGCAGGTTCTTGTAACAATATCGCAGGTTTTGACAAAAAATGGGGCAAACATTATGCTTTATACCTAAAATAGGTACACTGTAAAATATCTGTATCTAATTTATTTTAGTGCCATTGTTTTCCTGTATTTTGACTCAGAGGAGTTTGTCGTCTCTTTCTCCTCTTTCTAATAGTAATAGGGGCACACTCTGGGGGGAAGGGGTGAGTAGAGGGATTATGGAGGGGAGAGGGGGGTTATTTTTGTTGGATTTATTTTTGTTGGATTGTATATGTTTACCACCATGTGTACACTCTGCCATGTATAATGAGTTTTTTATTAAAATTAATAAAAAAATGTTGAATTTCAAAAAAATATTGGGTGTGTGATTGTGGCAGGTTCAGTATTAATCTATGACTATAGTGTTATTGCTATGGGGTGCCATCATAAGCTACCAAATCGAACAAAGGGTCTGAAAAGGGAAAGTCTGGATAAGATAGAGGGAATACCAAAGTCTCAAAGAAGGGTCTGTGGGAATTTGAACCAGGTAATTGCACATCGGTGGGAGAAGACAGAATCAGGGTTACAACAATACCTCAAAGAAGTTGTAATGCCTGGATATTCCCCTTTGTGTAGCAACCAAGAAAAGGTTCTTATTTGGCTACCAGACTCGATACTGGTATTGCACCCCAATTCAGAGTAAAGAGGGGACCCTAGGACTTTGTGGTGAGTGTTCAGTTGTGAAGCCAGTGAGCACTATAGACTCGAAGAGGGTATCCCCAGTTTTCCCCTCCCTGTCATGGATTGCACTTAGGGGTGGGTAATGTGAGCTCACTGTACCTGACCCTCAGGAGTAGGTTCATGACAATATGTTTCACTTTGTATAAGTGTTTTGTTCATTGGGTGTTTGTTTTTAAATGAGATATCTCTGTTTGGGAAGTCAAAACATACCCACATTCTTCTGCATGTAACCCCCCGAAAACATAAACAAAATCACAGAAAAAAAGATAACAAAATATATCTGCAATATTACACAGCAGTGGCCAAATTGCCACACTATGATCTGATGAAATTAAAGTATGTTTTTATAAGTAAAACAAATTTATTCTGCTGTGTGAATACAAGTTGCCTATCAATATATGATCCCATAATGTTCAGTCTTACTATTGCATACTTTTGTGGATTCTAATGGGACTGTACATTGCACAAATATCTCTGAATGTTGTGGGCTTCAAAGGTCAGTGGATAGCATTTCTTCATGCAGGGAAACACATTTCTTACTTTCAAGAACCTTACTGACTGACACAGTGCCTCAGGGGTAGCACTGCTTCTATGGAGACTGGAGTTTGTGTGCAAGCTCCCCAATCCAATGGATTGACTGGAGGAATAACAAACCATGGAGGTGAGGTGTTTGGTTCCTGGTGAGGGAAGGAGGGAGACAGGACATGGGAGACCATGTGAGGGAGGGAGATAGGGAGGGAAGGAAGGTAGGAGGGAGACCATAGGAAGGAGGGAGAGCATGTGTGGAATAGAGGAAGTGAGGGAGGATATGGGAGGAAGTGGTGAGGAGGAGCAATAGGAAGAAGGGAAGGCATAAGAGAGGGGTTAGATATGGGAGGTAAAGAGGATATGGACTGCTTGGTATTTATGTACTCCTATCAATTGGAAAAGGAGCATGTTGCACAAACTATTAATGTAGAGGCATGCCTGCCTTCAAAGCCAGAAGCAGAGTATAGCTATGGCAACCCCGATTGCTAGGATGGGGGATCCAGGGGGGTGTGGTAGACAGTTGGTTACCTCAAATCATGGTACAAATATTGCACATAGCAGCCATGTAGTTCTATGAATCAAAATGCAATGATACCCCAATAGACCCCTTTTCAGTTCTGCACTGCTTTAATTTTAAAATTAAATGCCCAATCCTTAAATTAGTCCTTGGGTGCCAAGAGCTTCTCAAACCCACAGAATGTCTCTATATAAATACAGACCCCTCTGTGATATCCAGGAAGGTTCACTGAGCACCAGCAGTTTGCTGCTTGCCACCCAATCCCTATGTGTAAATTAGTGGGCATTGTGGAGTGTAGAGCTAAGCTCAACACCTTTCACAAAGCTAGATATGTTGAGCTTTGGGACAGGGGAGACATGGATAGTACATGGGCAAACACCTGCCTTATCCATTCCATGGCCCCTGCAGCACACAGATGAAAGGATGTTGACC
Organism: Neoceratodus forsteri; assembly: GCA_016271365.2. Taxonomy (NCBI): domain Eukaryota; kingdom Metazoa; phylum Chordata; order Ceratodontiformes; family Ceratodontidae; genus Neoceratodus; species Neoceratodus forsteri. The sequence continues at coordinate 16,650,075 of JADMNL010000039.1, read as the reverse complement.
CCAAGCTACCACCTCATCCTCCAACCCACAGGAGTGACATAGAAGTCTGCATGTATGACTGAAAGCTTTTTTGTGTGCATTATGACCTGGATATGGAAGTCTTTGGAGGACTTAAGTATGCTACAATCGTTTACTCTTTTGCTGAACAGGGGATCCACTTGTTGGTGGAACTGTGCTTCTATTTAGAAGCCTGATGACTGGCCCAGCTTGGCCCCTCCATCCACTGCTTAGGTCTAGGCACCATGCAGCTATCCACACTCACAGTCGGTGGCAGCATGGGGCAGTAGATACTTGTTGTGAGCTGATCTCATGGAGCAGCTTCATGGGGTGGGAAAGCATAGATCAGCAACACAGAAACTGCATGGATTGGGCCCTAAGGGTTGTGGTTTTATAGATATGTAGTGGTATAGGTGCTGTACAGATCCAATTGAAGGAATTTTCCTAGGTTTCAATGGGGGCACTGGGCAATGAAACCTATGCCCACCACTGAGCTCTTTCAAAAGAGTGCGTGTCCAAAAATCATTTGGAAGTTCATTTCTTTTGCTGCTGGTTGCAGTTGCAGCAACCTGGATGCAGCCACTCCTACATTTTCACCCCTCCAGGGTTTCTGTTGCTTTTACTGTTGGAGGCTTCAGCCACTTCCTCTGGCTTAGGTCTTGTGTCTTCTTTGCAACCTGGGTGGCAGCCCCATTGTATCCTCCTTACCTGTCTGCCTGTCCTTCTAGTCATCCAGCTACTTTGTGCTCTGGTGAGCTGTGTGGTTGTCCATGCCACAGCTGCTTCAGCTTCTGTGTTATTCCTTGCCTGCTGGTTCTGGCATCTCTCCTTGCTTCTCCCTGCAGCCTGGATGTATTTATGGTCAGCTTGCTTCTGTTGAGGGCCCCTGTTTGCTTCAGCCTGCCCTTCTACTACTGCCTTCTGCCTGGGGGTTGGGGCTGTTCTCCCAACATCTGCCAGTTGTGCTGGGCTCTCTCCTTTGGTGTTCCACTGCCACCTCAACTTCCTGCTGCTAGGGAACTATGCATTTTTTCTGTCCTTTTTGACTCTGATATGATCCCACAAGTCTAGACATATACACCATGACTACCAGGTATACATGTTACTCTTCCATTTTACGGGGATTCCACACCATTGACTAAGGGCTCATCCTGACTGCCATATACTCCAATCTTCCTGACATATATCATTAAATTCTATATCTAAATGTCTTTCTGAATGGGGTTCTTCAATTTGCTGCTCCACCCTTGATAAATTGCCCACCAGTCTGAACAGGTGGTTGTCCTGCTACCCTCCTCAGGACTCAACACTCATATTGTTTATTCAAATGGGGCTTTGCCCTCATTCATCATACTATCATTTGTTCATTTATTATTTTATTCAGGCATATGCTCCACTGGACATTTGCTCCAGTGAATCATCTACTAGTCATATACCCCAAATACTATCAGGCTCAGACCCAACATTCTTATGCATCACATGGGTCTCTATAACTCCCCATAGAACTTCACTTGAGTATTTATCTATGGCCTTGAATACACAGTAGAGTATCTGGGCATCCAAGACTGAAGTTTCACTGAGCAATCGGGGAATTTTGCTGGCTGCTTGGTTCCTATGTGCACGTTAGAGGGCATTTATTTATTTGAATTTTTGTTTTTTTGACCAGGAAAACACACTGAGCAATTATAGCTTGTTTCCAGGTGTGACCTGGGGGTGATTTACAGCTGTAAGAGAGCCTTTCTTTTCCTCAGGGCTCCTTTAATGATCTCATCATTCCTTAGTATTGGACTTCCACCCCCTAATGCTTCCACAGAGGGATTTGTTTGGTAGCACAGCCAGCCCTGCAACACCTTTGGAAGTGAGGAAGTCTTCAAGACAGAAAAGACCTACCATCCTTTGAATGAACAGGCATATCTAAGATCCATTTCCAGACATAATAAGTAAACCTTACCCGGGGGGGGGTGATCTATGTCTTGGGTCCCCAGAGGTTTCCTTCACAGAAGAATTTCCCTCTTCCTAATGCCACAGATCATAATAATAATATACTTAATTAATTAATCATTTGTGAGAAAATGTATAGTGAGCTATGGTTTAGATGGTGACTTCAAAATTTTATGTGATGAATCCATTATTTTTTCTTCATATAGTATTTTGCCATTCCCTGTCTTCTGATGGGAGTCATGGTGTCCACATTCTATTATCATCTTTAAATCTGATCTATTAGACTCCTTCACTAAAGTACTGTACCTTTATCCTAAGGGGACTTTGTTTCTGTAGCACTTCTAGAGGTTGAACCCTCCTCAAGAGGGTTCCTGTGCCTTCACAGTACCCTGAAAGGGCGATCGTTCCAATAAGGGACAGAGAGCCTGTATGGCCAAATCTACATTGCATGCACAAGCATTCAGACTATTTACAGTATAGCTCATTCAAGTCAAACTAGTCATAACATCATCTACAACACTATCACCTATTTGATTTAAAGGACAAGTAAATACAGGTTCTTACCATACTACCAATTAATTAACAAATTATCCTACAAGTTTTTTGAATAAAATGAGCTGCTTTGAAATATACATGTATTTACCTTTAAAGATGTGTTCAATGCAGTTTTCTCACTGTTAAAAGTAGCAGAAAAATGCTTAAAGTTCCCACTTTTGGTGGCACTAATGAGCCACTTATGGTTAAAACTCCTAATCAACACTCAAACTACATTATCCACCCTTTAGAGTCATTGATTGAATTGGATCTAAGTGTTGATCTGTTTGATAAACTCCCGTGGTTCCACTGGCAACTGTTTGATAAACTCCTGTGGTTCCACTGGCATCTGTTTGATAAACTGCCGTGGTTCCACTGGTAGTTTGGGTCAGGTGAGTTTTTCCAAGGGTTCATAGGTTCTTTATACAAGTTCAAGAGACCCATTAGGCCTTTAATAAAACTTACCACATATTCATCATAAGAGGAAATCATAATTTTTTGATCCCATATGTAGATCTAGTCTATTTTTAAAAGTCATCATATTGTTACTAATAACCACATATTGTGGAAGTGAGTTCCACAGTGTAACTATTCTTTGGCTAAAGAACTTGCTTATTCTGGTTGTCATATTTTTTTCACCCTTGATTTTATAGATGTTACTATGTGTAGTTCTAATGGGTTCATAGCTTGTGTTCTCTAATGTCGTGCACATGTATTTATTTTTTATCATCTTATATATTAAGCATAAGTCTTCTCTGATTTGCCTGTACTTGGTGGAGAACATGTTTAATTTAGTCAATCTGCCCTTATAATTAAATTGTTTGTAGGGAGTTACCGTTTCTTGTGATCTTCCTCTGGACCCCTTCTATCCTTTTTCTGCTTTTGATGGTAGTTGGGGCAGCGAATTGTGAGCAATATTCCAGATGTGGATGTATCAAGCTGGTATATAGTGGCACAATCATTTCTGGCTTCCTACATTTTGTATTTCCTAAAACTGAACCAATGATCTTATGACATTTTTTAGTTATACTTGAACAGTGTCTATCAAAGGATAATGAGTTTGTGATCATTATCCCTGTCTTTTTCTTCCTCAGTACTCTGTCGTAGAATGTTGTTTAATTTATAAATAAATTTACAGTTTTTCCTACCAAAGTGCATGACTCTACATTTATTTTCATTAAATGTCTTCTTATTCTGCTTTGTCCAGTCAGATAATTTGTCCAATTTTTGTAGCAATACGCTATCAGCCTTTGTGGTGACAAGGCCACCAACCTTGCAGTTATCTGCATACATACTTACTTAGCCAAACTTTTCCAGAGACTGATATAGTAGCTACTATTATGTTGAACAAAAGTGGTTCCTACACAGACCCTTGTGGTACACCACTTGTTACCCTTCACCAATCAGAAAGGTTTCCTTTAAAGTGAAACTTTCTGATGCCGGTCCTCAAGCCATGACTTTACCCAATTGATAATATTTGGCTGCAACTTTATTCTATGCAGGTGCTCTAGCAGTACTCTATGGGATACTTTGTCAAAAGCTTTGGCGAAGTACACAAAGATAACATCCACTGATATGCCTTCGTCCAAAGTGGCACTAACTGGTTCAAAAAACTGAATCAGATTAGTAAAACATGATCTTCCCTTTAAGAAACTATGTTGGGTAATATCAACAAGTCCTGAATTATTAATTTTCTCATTTATATGCTTTTGTAGTAGTCTCTCCATGATTTTACCTATAACAGATGTGAGACTGATTGGATGGTAATTACTAACTTCAGATTTATCATCTCCTTTGTAAATTGGAGTGACCAAAGCCTCTCTCCAGTGTGGTATAGTTTTACCCTCTTTTAAGGAAGTATTAAATAGGAGGATAAGAGGACCAGCTATTTGTTTATTTAGTTCTTTTAGAAATCTATTAGTGATACTGTCAGGTCCTGCTGAACAATTGGTTTTAAGGGTTTTAATGATGTCATATACATCATTAATATTAAAGATTTTGATCATATCCATTTTTTTATTAGTATTGTTGTTACCTATGTGCATATCAGCTTCTTTAGTCTGATATGCACTCAGGAAATAGTTATTTAATTCACATACCATTTCTTTTTCATTTGTTATAATCCCCTGATTGGTTTTTAAAGATCCGATGATCGGCTGGCCTCCCCTTAAAGCTCCGATGAAATTATAAAATTATTTTTTATTGTCTTTAACTTTACTTACAAGATTTATTTCCATTTTAGATTTTGACTTTTTATCACATGTTTTATTGTTTTTGTACATGTAGACCCCCACCCCCATCATTTTGCAAATGGCAGGTGGTGTGCTGTTTGACTCTGACAGCATTACCAGGTGGGGACTGGGTTCAGGGAGGAGTAGGTCACTCTGCACAAAGGCTAGGTTTGGCTACTCTGCACAGGGGCACCCAAGTAATTCCAAACACAGGAAGCAATAACTGTAATGTCCACTACCAGGAATGGGATTCTAAAGTGTGGCTTTTATTCACATCCAAGCAGAACAAACAAAGCATAGATGGACCCCCACGGGGCTACACTTCTGGTAATGCAGATTAAAAGAATCAGAAGCACTTCTTCAACACTCCAGCCCTCAGGCTCTGAACCCACCGGACACACAGCCCAGACTTGCACGCTGTTTTGGGTACACAGCCCAAACTTGTAAACTATCTGGGATTTCCCTGGCTCGGCTCCCCTGCCGGCCACTTGGATACCTTCCATATGTCATGGAAACCTTTTCTGGTGGCTCCCTAAACCACCTAAGAGCACCTCAACTCTATAAGGGAGTTCTCCTTTTAATCCCATGTCTGGGTACTTTCCTCAGGCACTGGCCAAGTACCTGAGAGAAAGTTAAGGTGCCACAGAGCAAATCCGTAGAGGTGAATTTGGTTACTACTGATGGGGGGTCTCCCACCTCTCGCTTCCACAATTCACACCCGGCCATTTCTCTGGACATTAAACATCTCATTCTGTAAAGCTTGGCAATGTAGATTAAGGCTAAATGTATGTCACATTTCCTCTACATGTCTTGCTTTCCCATTGCGCTGGACTTGAACATACTTTTACTTGGCTTAGCCCATTGCTCTAGGCCTCCCACTGATTAAGCAGTCCAATCCCCACTTTACTTTACTCTTTGTGCTGGACTTCAACCTACTTGAATTAACCGGCAATGTCTATTACACTAGACCTCCTACAAATTAAGTAGTCCAATCTCCATGTTCCAACAGTTCAGGTGAAAACATAGGCCCTCTGTCAGAGCGAACTCACCCTTTGGTTGAAGGTGCCCCACAGGCGATTCCTCACAGGAATTTCTCTCCCACAGCTTCTGGTGCTGCAGCACAACTTGAAATAAGGCAGCTTCATCCTTAGCTGGAACCAGGAGGGTTGCCCCTGGAAGACAGGCAAACCTTTCCACCCCATCGCCTCAGGGATGGGGCACATGGACCAGTAACAGCGGTCTCCACCACTTCACAATCAGCTTACTGTGTTCCTCTTTCGGTGGAAACGCACACCTCCCTCACAGTAGCTCTAAAACAGAGCTTAAGGCTCTGAAAGCCTACACGCAGACTGCTGTGCTGCTTCCTCTCTTCAAGCCTGCACACAGACTCTGTTCAAAATCCCCAACATTCTATCCTAACTTCCAACTGCAACATTCCAGTGTGGCTCATGCAGCTGCAAAAGTTCTATGGTGATGTCATCCCTCAGTCTCAAATGAGACTGAGAACAGAGTGAGACAGTGTGAAATCCATTTAACTGGAGTTTCACAAGCTGCCTTCCCTGCCTACCACTAGGTCTTACTGGGATTCTAGTAACCCCGGGTAACAGGGGGGTTACGTACACTTTTTAAATTTGAACCAGGTTTGGGGTGAATCTTTTTTTGTACTTATGATATAGTCTTTTTTTTGTAGAGTTTTTCTAAGGGTGGATTGAACTTTGGTGCTGACCTGGTGGGCTAACAGCAGCTTTAATCTCATTGACATCAAAGGCATGTTTTCAAAATTGCTGTCTGATGTAAAGAACCTCAAGAAAATGCTCCAAAACAATCAACACTGATGCAGCCATCCTACAATAGCAGACAGAAAATGTTGAAACTCACCTAGTTACAGCAGAGAATGTGGTGATTTCCTGGAAGGCATAATGGGGGAGCAGCAGAAACTGATTCAATGGCTCTGCTGGCATGTGGAGGATCCTGGAAAATGTAGCCATGGGAACAATTTCAGATTTGTCAGCTTCAAGTAGGGTAGGTGGTTGAGGGAAGGGACCAGGCACCCTTCCTACAGTGCATGCTCCTATTCTTACTTAAGCATCAATGATCCATGGAGTTGGAAGTCAAGCTGGTGCACCAGTTGCTGGCTCCCAATTGCAAACCCAGGGGTGCCTGAGGCCTCTGATAGCCAAGTTCTTCCACTTCATTGTAAAAGAACATATAATTCAGCTGGTCAGGGAATATGGTTCACTTACCTGGGAGGCACACAGGATCATGACCATTCAAGACTTCTCTGCAGAAACATAGATTCTGACGGCAGATAAGTACCACCTGGCCCACCTAGTATGCTCATTTCCTTACTTATTTAAACTCCAGATCCTAAATTATCAGCAGCTTATCCTCTCTTTCCTATCTTTAGGGTTGCCTTCTGTCTGTTTCAAGCATTCTTGAACTCACCAATCATTTTAGCCTCTACAACCTCCGCTGGGAGGCTGTTCAATGCATCCACCACCTTTTCTGTGAAAAGATACTTCCTCACATTATCCCTGAGTCTCTCCCTCTCTAGCCCCAAATTGTGACCCCTTGTTCCTGCACATCTCTTTGTTTGAAAGATGCTGCCTCCTGGACCTTGTTGATTCCCCTGAGGTACTGTCAGCCCAATGGCCCAATACAAACCTTCACTGAAATATGTTGTAGATGCTTCTCCTTGTGGGTGAAGTATGCCATGCACTTGCATGCAACTCTAAATATCTTCCATAACAATGCATATCATGATTTCAACAACCTGACTGCCTCCACCAACATCACTGCCCAAGATCCGCTTATATCCAAGGGGACCCAGAAGGAACACAGAAAATGAGGGTCTTGACCTAGGCCAAAGGAGAATGAAGTTTTCTCAGTTCTGACCCAATGCTGGATCCCGACCCAATGCTGGATCAGTCCCTTCCTTACAGGCCCCAAGTGCTGAACCCCATAACATACCCAGAGTTGACTTTGCAACTGGCACCTAGAGGTCACAAGAAACACAAGTTCAGACCCAGCAGAATAAATACAATACAAAAAGCAGCTCAGGGCTGAAGAATGCGCTGGTGCACAGGTAAACAATTCTAAACAGACAACACAACAAACCTTGCACTCATGACAACCATTGTTTAAATCACTCAGACCTTAAACCATGGTATCACAAACCACTCATTTTATTTCTGCCTCTGGCATCATATTAAAAATGTTGAAAAAAGTAGCATGATAATAAAACACTCATTCAGGCAGAATACTTGGGACTCAGGCATGCTTCTCACAAGGAACTAGTATTCAGTGCTATGGGTGGATATCCAACAGGGAACCCTTAACTTTCTTATTCCTATCCTCATGGGCGCCAGTTTAAAAGAGCAGCCCAATTCAACCACTGTCTGACTTTGGAAGAAGTAGCTGTTGTTAGGTCCCCTGCCAGAGAGTGGTTCATCAGGGGGCAGAAGACACTAAGAAATGCTCTGGATTGATCCCAGCTCTTGGTTTATTGAATGCAGGGAATTGATGACCCTATTGGTAGCTTAGACAGTAAAAAGATTTTTTGAGTGGGTCTGGGGGGGGGTTGCAGTGGTGATGCATGTTACCAGAGGAGGCTCACCTTTACTCTTAGCAACTAAGTTTGTTTTGTTTAACCCTGGCCAGTCTTTCATTGGGTGTGCCCCAGGGAAGTATGTCCACTTAAAAGCCACCCCCCGCAAATGTTGTCTATGAGCCTGCACCAGCTGTCTCCTCCTCCACCCTTCTCTGCAGACACTGACTTTTATTCTGGACTCAAGTAGGGGCTGAATCTAATGTGTTCTGGGACCATTTGCACAGTTAAAACACTCCTTAATGTGTTATTTTTGTTTCAGAATGTTGGGGAGCAAACAAACACTCGTTACAACAGCGTCTTGATGGGTGGAGGAGGAAGAGGAGGAGGAGGCGCCTCTCGGGGCCCATATTCCAACAGTCCCAACACATAACCTGGTGTGAGCTGCATAATATATTTCAGCTGGGGTGGTACTCGGGAACAGGGCTGGCTAGTGCCCTACTATTTAGATAAGTCCTTCTCCACAGCAGTTTTTCCCAAACTCATATTACTGACAAAAACGTCTGTGTGTACATTTTGTACTAACTTTTGCCTCTCAAAAAATGTGATGATGATCATGTAGTGACTGGTTAGCAGTTTTCACATAAAAGCATTACATTTTGACAGTTCATACAAATAATGTGGCTATGCCACTAAAACAAGTTTGTACAAGCGACTTACAGATATAACATAGCATACATGCTGTTTAGCTGTCTACCAACCTGTTTTTGCTAAAGTGCAGATGAGAGTGCAATTATGTAGTGGTGTAAATCCATAACAGCAGTACTGGCTAACAAATATAGTCAACAGATAACGTTACCAAAGTGGATGTTCAAAACAGCCACCTTCCCTCAGCCCCACAGTTTTGTTACAATGCATACAAAGGATGTGTTTGCCAGTAATGTGAGTGCAGGGAAAACTGCTATGGAGAAGGGCCCATATTCCAGGAGTATGAATTCCAGGAAGTGATCATTTATATCTACTGATGGATGGTGTCTCTGTCCCATCACACTTTCAGTCAGTCTCTGTGCAGCCCCAGGGTAATTTTTGCAACCCCACTAGGATTCTTCACCCCTTTCTAATACACAGTTATACTCAGGTGGGGTTTATCCGGTTCCAAGTTGTGCACTCCTCTGGTTGTCCCTGTTGTATCACAAAGGGTAGGGATCAAGGTATCCAATGGTGTCCTAGTATGATGGGATCTAATGGGGTGTTAGGAAGAATATTTTTTATGGAGCTGTGGACTTATCCACTCAGTAATGGAGAAGGTAGGTGATATGGTACATTTGTTACAGCCTGAATTAATTAGTTATATGCATATGTTTTGTTTTCTTATTTATTGAGTCACACTCATCTGCATTATGTCTCTGTTATGCAGCAAGTCGACTGAGTGGCTTATGAAAACTGGTAGTATGACCACAGGAGATGCAGAAGTTAATTTTGGGGGAGACATCCCTTTCTGCAATCCTGCACTGAGTGGGACTTTTAAGCATTTGTTTACATTTTTGTGCTACTTTTAACAGTGACAAAGCTATACTAAAACATCAACATAAAAGCAAATACCTGTATCTCTCAAAGCAGCTACCCTTATAAAAAGGAATTGGAGAATTTATAACTGGTGCTATGGTAAAAACCCATACTTATAGTAATTGTCCTTTGACTAACCTACAGTCTCAGCTCTACTACTATCACTGAACCTAAGTAGCACAAGCACTATATAAACTGTTGGTCCATTAAATTGAAAGGCTTTGCCCGGAAGTATGGTGCAGCAATGGGTGACAAAATCCATGATGCCCCCATGAGCAATCATAAAAGTGTATTATGCTCAAGTATACTTCCACACAGATTTTACTTTGGTGTACCATCCTTCCCATATCCTCTGGTAGCACACCTCTATCCTTCAGGGGATCATGGAGATGTATAGGGAGCTACAAAGATTAGAGAGGTGGTCTAATGTTTGGCAGTTGAAATTCAAGGCCAAAAATGCAAGGTTATGCATCTGGGATGAAAAAAGGGGAGAGTACAGGATGTGATGGGTTAATCTGAGCACTGTGGCAGAGGAATGGGACGTGGAAGAATCATAAGTGACTCCCTCAAACAATCAAGCCACTGTAACAAGGCCTATAGTAAGGCTAACAGGATGCTGGGGTGTACTGGAAGGGGTACTGACTGCAGGAAAAAGGAGGTGGTACTACTACCTCTGTATAGGTCACTGGTGAGGCCACACCTGGAATGCTGTGCTCAGTTCTGGAGTCCTCACCTAAGGAAGGACAGCGACAGGAACAGGCTGGAGATGGTGTAATGCAGGGTGACCAAGTTAATTCAGGGCCAACAGGGTAGATCTTAAAAGATTTTCTCAAGGTACTGAACTTGTACTCACTGGAGACCAGACAAGAGAGGGGGATATAACAAAGACCTTCAAGTTCCTGAAGACAGTAAACAAGGTGAACTGCGGGGAATTATTTAGCTGGAGTACAAAGTCAAGAACCAAGGTCATGAGTGGAAACTGGCAGGAGGAAGGTTTAAGATGGATGTGAAGAAGTTCTATTTTATGGAAAGGGCAGCGGAGCCATGGAGCAGTCTGCCAGAGGTGGTGGTGGGTGCTAAGACTGTAAATGGTTTCAAGCATGCCTGGGACGGAGTGAAAGGTTCAACCTAAGTCGCACAGGCAAACAAGCACTACACGAGTTGTCCCGTGGTCCAAGGATTTCAGAGAAAAAAATGGTCCTTCCAGTAACCCCTAAATTTAGGCTTAAATGTTTTTGTCAGTTGTGATGTGCAATACATCTGGTAATGATTTTCCCTTTTTATGCTTTGCCATTTGTTTTCTACTGAATCCTCAATGCAGTTCTACTGGGCATTTCATGGGAACTACTTGCACTAGACAAATATGAGTAGACAGAAAACTAATGCTCCAGACTGTCATGCAAGTGTATGGGATGCACTGAAGCATCCTACATTTATTTTTGCTTACTCCCTATTCTTATTCTGTAATGTCTCTACTTTCTTGTTTTCTGTCTCCATGGTCTGCTCTGTGTGTAATGCTCAATGTGCCATTATCAGTGCTCCAACCTGTGAGTGACATCATACTGCCCAGTACACTGTGATCAGTCAGTAGCTCCTGATTCGTGAAAGTGATTTTATTAAGAATTGCTTGCCTTTCTCAGTTACAGCAGCACATGACTTTCCCATTTGAGGTCTGAAGTGATTGTAAGATGAAGAAGCTTTGCTTCCTTCACACTCTGGTTTCAGTTCCATTATGGTTTCGGTTCAATAATGTATATATGGCTACATCAGGACAACTTTCAACAAGCTCTTTTGGTTTGGATGGGGTTGAGGAACATACTTTTCTTGCTCCAGACACTAGGTGTCCAATTCTGAAAGCTTATGCCATTTGCTACATACATTTTTGGATTGAAAAGTGTTATGAGTGAGGACAGTAATCAGAGCTTTACTAACCACACCAAGTCTCCATTCCCCTGCCTTATACATCAACATAGGACCTGAAGGCATGAGGCTAGACAGATGCAGAGTTACTGTGTATGCAAAAGGATAGCTGTGCAATATCACATGTCTTTCTACATACAAACCAATATTCACCCTTGAGGGCTATCATATAGGCCATTATAGTGGTGCCCAGCTGCAGGGTCCATCATAAGCAAAGACATCCTGACACTCTTATCACACTGTCCTCATTTGCAAGTATTTGTAATACTTGGTGCCACTGTCTTTCAAGCTATCAAGATACATCTGCAGGGTTGTTAAAGAGTCAGAAGGTGATGAAGAATACAAAGAGATGATAAGTTTGTTTGAATTGGAATGGTTTGAGAGAAGCCAAAGGAATAGTACTGACTGATAGGTACTAAGGTAAGTTGGATGTCAGGTGTATATAGAATGCTTGTGCAACATACTGTAGATTGAAACTTTAGCATACTCTCTCTCTCTGTTTCTCCTCTAGGGGCTACAAGACTTCTGGCATGATGCGAAGACATTGGAACCCTCTGGAGGAGGGTTCTTCCCCTGGTGATGTCACAAAGACAAGGTCCCCAAAGAGCAAAGATATCATAGGCAGGACAAGGCAAGGCATGTCAGTTTTATTTCTAGGGCACCCAATCTTAGAAGCTCTGGACATCTTACATAAATCAGTAAACAACAAGACAGAACAGGAAGCACAAAAACAAATCTATATTTAAAATACATTAATCAGAACAGTCGGTCAAGCTGAAAAAATGAGTTTTTAAACAAGATTTAAAAATATTCACCAAGGGAGCTTCTCTTATGTCTGGGGGCAGTGCGTTCTCAAGCACTGGCATGATAACACCAAATACTCAATCACCAGATGATTTTTGGCATGACTGAGGAAAACAGAGGAGACCCACCCTGGAGGAATGAAGAGGGTGGCTAGGGGTGTAAAAGGTCAGGAGATCTTTGGGTTTAGCTGTGCCTAGACCATACAGGGCCCTGTATATCAACAGGCATGCCTTGAAGTTGATGCACCACCACATTGGCAGTAAGTGCAGAACATGGAGCATGGGTGTAATATGCTCGGACTGGGGGGGGTGTCCCAGCAATCAGCTGCAGTGTTGCATTCTGAACTAGCTACAACCCACAGATAATCCTAGGTAAAGGGCATTGCAGTAATCCAATTTAGATGTAATGAAAGCATGTCCTAGTGTTACCAAGTCAGATGACATCAAATGGGGCTTGATCTGGGTGATGTTTAGGAGATGGAAAAGACACTACAGATGTTCTAGTGCCAGCTTATGGTTCACAATGACCCTCAGATTCCTAACACTATCCACAGCTCCCAGTGGTGTGCCATTCAGAGATAGTACAACAGCACAACACTGCTCATTGCTGACCAACAATGACCTGGTTTCACCAGTGACAGCTCGATGAGTTACACTAAGACAGTTGGTGGCAATCCAATCATAGATTTCAGTAAGTCAATCATTCAGCTCCTATACTGCAGCATCTATGTGAGGCTCCCAATGAAGCTCTGGTTTAAGGCAAAGTGCAGGGTATCTGTAGTTGCACAATAAGGTACTTCTGTTTTTTTTGCCTGGCCTAATCTACTCACAGCATTTGTATTTGATACTGAGTGTTTTAGTAAAAAAAGAACACAAGAAACTGTGTTGTTTTTGCTGACTTGGATGCTGTGCCTATAAGTGCAACAACCTTCCCCTTTGTCTGTACACAACAATCATGGAAGCCAGGATCAAACCCGTGACACATTACAGAAGACAACAGTGCTATCCAAGATGTAAGAACCCAGTGACACCTGCTGCATCCTGCCAGACAAGTAGGACTCAAACCACCATAGCACCATCCCCATGAGTCATACGTAGTGCCTCAGTCATATCAACAGCACCGCATAATCCACTGCGACAAAAACCGAGGAGAGATCCAGCGAGACCAAGATGGGATGAATCCACTGTCCCTCACAAGCACGGGGTCATGAAACACTTGAATGTGGGTGGTCTTGATGCTGTGGCAAGACGTGAAACCAGGCTGGAGAGGCTCACAGAGGTCATAAAATTCGAGGTGACTCTCTAACTGCACTGCTACCACCTTTGTAATTGCTTTCTCTAAAAAGAGAAGGTTTGAAATACGTCTGCAACTTGCCAGAAAATCCATATTTTTTCATGAGGTCTCACCACTGTCTTCTTTAGTGTGCATGGGAAGACTGTGTATAGAGATTTTATCCCTCAAAAAATGCTCAATGATCTCAAGGAAGATAGGACCCAGGGCCTCCTAACACCCAAGCAGTAGGCATTCCTCCTAAACTCTCCCAAACTGCAGACAGAGAGAATTTACAAATCTGTCAACAGTGTGGAAGAGTTTGTGGAACAGTTGAGCTGAATGGGCCTTCCCTGCAGCAATCACCCATAAGAGGAACGCTAACTTTTGTAGTATGATTGCCCACTGATGCTCATCATGGAGAGTTTTTAGTACCAAACTATCCTCCACTGATCGGGACCTCTGCAGGGATTCTTGAAAGTGCATCCCTTAGTCTTCCACTGCCTCTGGTCATCATCATCCATGGTCACCAAAGGTGTGAAATAAAAGGACAGATACCATAAGGTGCCAGGGAGTCCTACACAGCCATAAGAGCTATACTGAAACTTTCCATGGAATTCTTGGCTCCTGCAGTAGATATTGCCACTGTGTTTGAGATGTCCAGTACTCCCAGGAGATACTCAGGCTCCAGAGGGTTTTGTTAGTTATAATGTGCTGGTCGGCAGCTCCTTCAAGAAGGTGCTATTCCTGCTCTAGGCTCCATGATCTTCATCCCTTTGAATGTCCCCCATTACCAGCAGAAGCCTACAGACAGTGTAAGGCATTGGGGATTGCTCATAAGAGAAGGAAGTGAGGGATGATGAAATGTACAGTGGGGAATAGGGCGGGGTAGGTGGATTATTGTGGTGGGATCGAGGAGCCATTCTGGGGCAAAATGGGCTCAGGAAAGGAGTCCTCCCTGCCTTCTGCCCATACCCAAGGGCTCCACAGTTAGTGGGCTGTTAGCTGGACCAGCCTCATCTATCTAACCTTCGCAGGTGGTGCTGTGAAATGCCAGATCAATTAAGAACAAGACAGTTATTATTGCCGATCCTGTTTCAACATCTGATCTGGCCTGCATGAAAGAGACCTGGTTGGATGAAAATGCTGGTCCAGTTTTGGAAGCAGCTGTTCCGGCTGGGTACTCAGTGGTGAATCACCTGAGAAAGTATCATAGGGGTGTGGGTGCAGCAATTTGTTTTAAATCCAACCTGAACCTCCCAGCCCTCCCAGTGAGAACAACGAGGTCCTTTGAATGTGTGGCTGTACAAGGGGTTGCAGGTGTGGATTGCAGGATCCTCCTCATCTACCGTCCACCAGGGGACCAGAGGGAATTCATGCAGGAAGTCGTGGATTCCATCATTGAAATGGTGTTGGAGTTCCCCAGATGGATTATTCTGGGCAACGTCAATACCTGGGTGGACAATGAACTTTTGCAGTTTGGGCAAGACTTCCTCCAACTAATGAGTTCATTGGGCCTCACACAGGTTGTTACCTCTGCAACCCACGTGCATGGCTATTCTTTGGATCTTGTCTTCTCACTGGGACTGGAGGTCACTGACCTTGTGGTGGAACAGGTTATTTGGTTGGACCACCATACTGTGAGGTTCTCATATGAAACCCCACAAATAGACCCTCCCCTATGGAGATGATCCAGTACTGCCCTTTGAGGGGGTTTTACCCTACAGGGTCTGATGGTGGTGCTTGACCTATTAGGTGTGATAAGTGCTTGCGAGGAGCCAGGGGAGTTGGTTATGACCTATAATAGGGTTGAGGCTGATGCCCTCGACTGTATCACACTTGTCCGTGTTCGATCCCTCACTTCACATCAGGGATCCCCTTGGTTTGATGTGACTCTCGGGGAGTTGAAGCTGAGGGGTCGAAGGTTGGAGTGGCATTGGTGGAGATCCCGATCTGGGGAGGACAACGATATATTGATGTCTCATTATAGAGACTATCAATCAGCAATCTCCTGTAAGAAGGCAGAGTTCCTGTCCAGGGAGATTGGTACAGCAACTAATAGACCAGCTCAGCTCTTTCAGACTGTCGATAATCCTGCCTGTCTTCAGTCTGTGGGAGCTTTCTCACAAAGAAGATGTGATGAGTTTGCTCTGTTTTTTGCTGTTAAGATTGCCTCCATCAGGTCGGGGAATCGGTCAGTGCCCTCTAATGGGTCATGGAGTGATGGGCCAGGGATCATGGACCTTCAATCTGTTTGGTTAGAATTCAACCGGGTGGCAGTCATGGATGTTGTGAAGATCATCTAGGAGTTGAGGCCAACCTGCTGTAGTCTGGATCCAGGTCCAACACATCTTTTAGTGGGCTGTGTTGAGGTCTTTGGCCCAGTCCTGGCTAGGATAGTACTGGAGACAGAGGTCTTTTCTGGACCCCTGAAGAAGGTAGTTGTAAAACCACTCCTAAAGAAATCATCACTGGATCCGGACTGTCTGGCTAACTAGAGATCAGTCTCTAACCTTTGTGGGAAAGGTTATTGAGAGAAGGTGGTTGCCCTTCGACTGGAGACTCATTTGTCAATTCACAACATCTATGACCTGCTCCAGTAGGGTTTCAGGAAAAAACACAGCACTAAGACTGCCCTAGTTTGGGTGCTAAATGATCTCCTGGTGGCGAGGGATGGAGGAAGGCATTCCATCCTTATCCTTCTTGATCTTTCCGCAGCATTTGACATCGTGGACCATGGGGGTGTTTTTGAAGCACCTGTTGGTGTGTTGTGGACTGGCTGGTACAGTTCAGTCGTTCCTCACTGGTAGGATGCAGTGGGTAGTGTCAGGGATTTTTTTTCCTCATCATCCCTGCCCCTTCCATGTGGGGACATGCATGGCTCCATTTTATCCCCCATGTTGTTTGTGGTGAGTATGCTGCCACTAGGGGACATTATAGTATGGTATGGGCTGAGTTTTCACTGCTATGCAGATGATACTCAGCTATACCTGTCTTTTGCGCCTGACCAGCAGGAGGTGGTCTCAGTGTTTAATCAGTGCCTTGCTGAGATCCAAGATTGGATGAGGGCCAGCTGGCTGAGGTTGAATCGAGATAAAACTGAAGTACAGTAATGGAATTTGGTCACCCGGGGTGAGTGGGCAATCTGGTTGAGTCTCCAGGCTTCGGCTGGGGGACTCCCAGTTGTTCATGTCAGTTTGGGTGAGAGATCTTATCATTGTTCTGGACTGTGTGATTAGAGTGAGCCAACCCAATATTAATCTACCAGGAAAGTATGTAACTGTTTCTTCACCGCTTTTTTGCCAATTTTAAATGTTCTGCTTTTACTTGTTAAAGTGCCTTGAATCACAGTGAAAAAGTGTGCTGTATCAAATAATAATTGACTGATTGATTGAGATTATGAACAAGATAGTATCTGACCATCTCAACAGGGATTGTATTCAAACAGGGGGCCCTGCAAAGTTGTGCATGGTGTGGTGATCTGACCAAATGACTGGGCCAACCTTGACATTGCCAGTGTCAAGACTCAGCTAGAAGACCTGGTCCAAGACATGGCCATGCTGGTGGGTACCAGAGGCAACCTCCTGTATGAAGACCACTAATGCCATTGATTGAAAGAACTGTTTTCCAAAAAAGAAGCTTTATCATTAACCTAGGCATTGACATTACTCAACATAAGCTGTCTACGGGAGTCTACCACCAGATTGGCCATGAAGTTCTCACGTTCCTGCAGGAAATCATGTCCATGGCCCTGGGGATGGTATACAAGAATGATCCACCAACCAGTACCCGGTTATCCTTTAACTGCCATGCTTTCAAACTACCCACTCACTTCTGTGGGGTATGCTGTCAGTCCTAGAGCAGATCTAAAACAGATGACCACCCTGTCCTCCACACTCTTGCCTTGGCAATGCAGCATAGACTAGCCGAGAATAACAGATGCCCCCAAGGCAGAGGCAGGGTCATCCCCCAGCCAGGTTCCTGTTATACATATCAGATCAACTGAGGAGTTCTGGATGAATGCCACAGTCACCACGGTTTTATTCTTCAGTGATCTCATGTTACAAAAATCTGCCTAAAGAGGAGAAACAACAGTAGCTTGCCCCATTGCTACCTGCTCACATGCTAATGAAGCAGTCCTTTATATAGGTACCAAGCAGGGTAAACCCTTAGCTTGGCTCAGCCCTTTCTCACACACCATCATCAACCCCAAGAAAACTTAGGTCTGTAGTCCTAGAGGACTCCTATCCCGCTAAAGTGATTGATGACGTCACAGGTAAGATATAAGGGCGTCCCCTGAAAAGGTTGCAGCTGCTGTCGCGTCTCTGTAAAGTAGATATAAAAAGGTATACCATGATAATGGGGCTAGCATATGGGCGATCGTCGAAATGGTGACCCATATGAGGGCATTATTATCATGAACAACCTGCCAGAATACCCAGGAGTGCAACTGCGAGAAGAGGGAAGGGCGAGCAGAAAGGGAATATAGGGAGGGCATGTGGTGTGGATGGTAGGGAGGCTGGCCCCGACAGAGCAGGTCATGGGTTTGGGGCTGGGGGCCGGGAAATTTTGCTTGTTCCCGCAGCTGTGGGACTTAAATTTTTTTTTAAACCTGGCTGTGCCCATCTGCGACATGCACCTCCCTGGAGTTGAGAATCCATAATCGGGGGGGGGAGGCACAGCCCCCCCACACACACTTACAATACTGTGTGTGTCCAGTCACCTGCAAATGCATATCGCCGAATTGCTTTTCAGCGATAATGCATATGCCGTAATAGCGATCGCCGATCACATGGAACCATATAAAAGGGTCTGGTAGGCTCAAAATACATGATCAAAACAATAAAACAGACAAAATAACCACCAACAAAATATCCAGCCCCTCACCCTCAACCATTAATCCAAATAAAGCCAACCACGCACAGCCTCTCACTACATAAGCTCCACTCCTACCATTCACTTAACCCAAGCACTCCTAAATAACAAAATTATTAAACCCCATCACACACTTTACTCAGACAATAAATACAGTCCAAACTAAACCCTTTATTTGGTACTCTTACATTTAGTTACTAATTTACATTCACAACTGAAGGTAGTGTAGGTAGTTCAGCACTAACCCTCCCCCCCCCCAGCCAGTAGTTGGTTTTGCTCCACAGACAGTCAAAGTGGAACAATTTCCACACACCAAACAGTCCCATCAATGTGTACACTGCACAGTGCCTGACTAAACTGCAACAGGGCGCATTCCTGGGCTTCCACCTGTGCCACATGACTGAAGTTGTGACCATCGGGTGACTGCCGGGTCTCGATAGGCTTGTGTTGCTCTGGAGGTGACACTGCCATTTAGCAGCAGACTGGGGAGGAGACAGGCACAGTAAATAATAAAAATATAAAAATACCAGATGGTACTCCTGGGACAAGCAGTAACTAGCAAACTGCTTGTCACCAAATAAAAAATACTTGTCTGGGACATCGGGCTATGGGATTTGTCAAGCCCTGCCTGTAGATCACAGAAGGCATAAAGGCTACAGAACTACAGGGTAGACAGGGGGTGGCAGAGGCAATGTGGGTCACCCTTGAACCAGGAAATGGCACAGCAATATGTCCTAGGGTGAGCTATAGACCTCTGGCATAGAGGGAAGAAGTGGGCAGGGTACTAATGGAGGAAATTCAGGACATGGCAGCTAAAGGTGAAATCCTGCTGATGGGGGATTTCAAAATGACAGCTGTAGACAGAGGATGGTAGTACATGGTATCCAGACTGAGGGAGAGAGAGGTGACCAGAAGATTACCGCAGGTATCAGCACTTGGACAAGTCCTGTTCAATGTCTTCATTAGTGACATTGCAGAGGGGATGGAAGGAAAGGCCTGCCTATTTGAAGATGACAGCAAGATCTGTGACAGAGTGGACACTACAGACGGGGGTGCAGAAAATGGAGAAGCTTGAAAGATGGTTGGAGGGGTGACAACTGAGGTTCAATTCAAAAAGTGGAAGATAACACACCTGGGTATGTGGAGCTCAGGGGAGAACTACAGAAAGAGGGGGGTGCTCACTGTCAAAGAGGAAAGGGATATCTGCTGACATTACGGTATCAAAGCAGGGTTAGCCAGTGGCATGCTGGGATTCATAGTCTTAGGCAGCAGGAGATGGGAGGTGTTGATGCCATTGTATTAAACACTGGTAAGGCCTCACCTGGAGCACTGCATGCAGTACTGGAGACCGCACATGTGTCAGGACATAGACAGGGTGGAGGCTATCCAGAGAAGGGTGACAAAGATGGTTGATGGCTTGAATCAGAAAACATAAAGAGAGACTAAGAGTCCTCAATATGTACGCAATGAAGAAGAGAAAAGATATGGGGGGGCATGATAGAAAATGTCAAGTACCTCAGGGGCATAACCAATGTGCAAGTGGGGGATCTTTTCCAATGTAGAAGAGATCAGAATGAGGGCATGTAATATGAAATTGCCACAAGACGTGGTAAGGGCAAGTACGGTGGAAGGGTTTAAGCATAAGAACACTGGGTGGGGAGGGAGTGATGAAAGGTCATCAACCACTTTGGGTCAGTGACTGCACACAAGTTTAGTGCTTATGGGTAGAGTAGATGGGCCTAGCAGTCCTTATCTGCTGACAAGGTGTATGTATCTATGCAAGTGGCATGCTTCTGTTACACTTCAGATTGCTATCAGTGATGTGCTTATTGTGTAAATTCAGATTCCTTTTCCTACTGAATGCAGGGCTCATTTTGTAGACACTAGCCTGCTGGCTAGTGTCTACAAAAATTCACTAGACCAAGAGCCTTTCACTGGCCCAACTCATGCAGCTTCTCAAATACAAGCCAGCAGTGCTATTTTTTTTTTTAAAAAACACATCTCTATTTCTCACCGGCAGCCACAGTCCTGCCAATTCCAGCCACCGCTCCTCCTTCACTGCCGACCACGAAGCTGACCGGTGGTATATGCAGCTGCACCATCGAAAGGGCCTCCCCCAAGCCTCTGTGCCCGGCCAGGATCCAATATTGGCACATGCCTTGTTCCAGGCATAGTCGGTCAGTGAAGCTGCGGCCATCAAGCTGCGGTGGACTATACTGCCATTTTTCCTGTTTTTCTTTCCCTGATGGGAGCACGGACATGCAATGACGTCCATGCACAATGTGTGGATGTCCGCTGTGCTCTCCCCACCTAAGTACCCGCGTGGCTGTAGTACCTCCGGGCATTCCCAGAGACCACCAGAGCGTGGTGTGAATCTACCCCTTTCCCCAGGACTAGGAGAGCTGTCAGATGCTGAATCCTAGTCCTCCCCTGTTGACCCAACCCCCCCACCGACAACCCGTGCTCGTTCCCAAACCCGGGTTGCTGGCGTGGAGTGAGGTGTTGCATCCAGCACCTCAACCCTCAGTGCCACTGGGCCAGCTTCCAGCAGTGCTAGTTAAAGAAATGTTGTACTAGCACAATACAAAATCTATAGCATTTGTCTAGTGGACTGGTGCCAGTTTCGACCAGTGTGTGTGTGTATATGTGCATATTGACCAGATACAGTTGCAGTTTCCAGGCTACTGTGTAATGAATCCACGACAGGTATTCGTCAAAATTTTTGTAGAATGCTCAGACATCAAAACCGTCAGGTCGACCGCATTTTGCTGTCGGCTGCCAGTTTCCTGTGCCAGTAAGTGTTTCCTTAGGGGGGCTTTACCCCAAAAACCACCCCACGCAGGGGGGCTGCACCCATCACCCCCCCACCTTAGGATTATCTACTCTGAGTTGGAGCTGATTTGGGGGGTGCAGGACACCCCAACAGACAGCGCCAGGTTCCAGCGTGTTCCCTACAATGGCATGGTGCTGTAGTCACTGTAGGGGACCGCGCTGTCAAAAAGTCACTGCCGGGTGGGTAACCGCTGTGCAACAAACCTAAGCATTCCACAGAACATGACTGGTCTTGAATGTCAAGGTACTTGTGTTGAATTGCTCTTGAGAATGTGCAGCAGTGTTGAACTGTAATAGCCTTCAACTTCACTGTCAATTACTAAAAGATGAGGTGACAAGTGCCTATATAGTCTGCAGATAAAGGCTAAACTAGGAGCTAATATCTCAAAGTGCCAGGCCTCAAGAGTCCAGATTAGCAATGAATGTAGCATGTATCACCAGCTGGCAAGTGTGAATTACTACCTACTTGGCAACGTAGCACAAGAAATGCAAATGTAGATGGGGGAGAGCTATGAAACAATGGAATGCACAATTCCACACAAACTCTACCTGAACTGAACCATTTGACACAGATACAGTCAATAACTCAGTGAGGCATCCACGGAATGTTCACAATTTAGATCCTGCCATTGCAATGGCAAAGGGATAATATTTGAGGCTCACAATGATTTATAAAGTACAGAGACTATTGCCATGTGTCAGGTGGTGGTGGTTAAAGAAACATAGAAACAGACTTTGATGGCAGATAAGGACCGCTTAGCCCACTTAGTCTGCCCATTTCCCAACCTACAGGATAAGCTGCAGATCCTAGTTAACCAACAGTCTATTTTTTCCTACCCACCCCCCACAAGAATTGCCTTATGTCTGTCCCATGCATTCTTGAATTCTCCCACAGTTGTAGATCCCACAACCTCCTCAGGAAGGCTGTTCCATGCATCCACCACCCTCTCTGTGAAAATATACTTTCTCACATTGCCCCTGAGACATCCCCCTCTATCTTCAAATTGTGCTCCCTTATTCTTGCACATCTCTTTTTCTGAAAGATGCTACCCTCTTATACTTTGATTCTAATGTCTCCCCTCTCCCTCCTTTCCTCAAGGGTATACATACTAAGCTCCTTTTGTCTCTCCTCATATAGCTTCTCTTGCAGACCCTGTACCATTTTTGTTGGCCTCCTCTGGACTGCTTCTATCTTCTGATCTTGTGGAGATGGGTTCTCCAGAACTGGACACAGTACTCCCGGGTGTACTATCATATGTGTGTGTGTGGGGGTGGGACCTACTCATACTCTGAGGGTGGTAATTGGGTGGGGTGGGCTAGCATCATCCCCAAGGTGGGTTACTAGTGGGGTACCCCATGGGTCAATGTTGGGGCCACTCCGGTACAATGCCTGTAAGGAAGGGGATCAGGAGTGAAATGAGTCTCTTTGCAGAGGACTCAAAGCTGGGTGGAGTGGTGGATGAGGAGGACAGGAGGGTGGCCTTTCAGGAGGACCTGGAGGCTGGGTAAAGGTGGTCAGGAAAATGGAAACTAAAATTCAGTGTGGGAAAGTGCAAGGTTCTGCACCTGGGATTCAGAAATCCAGGTCAGGGGTGTACCCTTGAAGGAGACAAAATTCAAGTCAGAGGGTGAGAGGGATCTGGGGGTAGTGATAGATGTCAAAATGAGCACCTCAGAGACCTGTGGGAGGGCAATGGCAACTAGGATGCTGGGATGCATTGCTGGGGGGGAGGGGAATTACCTCCAGAAAGGCAGATGTGATCCTACCCCTGTACAACTTCACCATTTTATGGACCGACCACATCCTCTCGAAACACAGTAGTTTTGGCAAATAGTCACGTGTCAACGCAGCGGCTATTCTGAATTGACACCAACCCCAACACGCATCCCTGCCAAAGCCACCATCCTCAAGTTAATCCACTATCCTCTCCTTTACGAGTGGCTCCACGAGCTTCACTACTCTCGAGGTGATGCTGACCAGGTGGTCACCTCTCTACTAAACCCCATGTGCAGCAGCACCATGTGTGCCCTCTTCCAGCACACCATCACCATACCCAAACCCTGAGACAAGTTGAAGATCCTTGCCAGTGTGGCAGCCAAGTCCTCACCCAGCTCCCAGATCACATTCTGGTGCAGGCTGTTCAGCACCATTGCCTTATCCACTTTCAGCCTGCCCAGTCCTCCCCCAACTATTTCTGCAATGGGCTCAGATACACCCTTTGTCCTCTCTTCCTCTTCACATAAGCTCTGGCCCCTTGCCTTCGTCCATGGCTGTAAATACAGAGCAGACATACTTGTTCAGCTTTTCTGTCTGTTGCCAATCCCCTTCCAGTTGTATCACTCCCTCCGCCCCTCAGCATTGCAAAAGAAGATTTATATAGCTCATCCCTTTTTTTGGATCTCACTTGATTTATGCACATTTGAGTGGCTTCTTGTCCTCTTCACATGTCCCCAAGTGAATCTGTTAACATTCTTCATGACCACTTGATACATCCCTGTTATGAAGGCTCTTCTACATGCTTTATGCCCTTTTTCTTTCAGTGTAGGCTTAGCACCTCTGCACCTTATGTCCTGCCATTTCCCCTTGTACCCGTTGTCTGCCTAACCATCTTTAACCAAGTCTCTTGTGGCACCCTTTACTCTGCCCTTGCTGGTTGTGTACTCTTTTGTTCTCTTCCAGTCCCTTCCCCTTCAGCTCCCATCATTTGTTATCCTTGCTAATAGTCTCAACGCATCCACTCCCATGTTCCCTCTTGTTCACCTCTCACCTATAGTTTCAAAATGGAACCCCCACAGTCCTCTCCGGCAACTTCTCTTATCCTGCTAAGTGTCCACCCCAACCACAACTTCTAACCACATTAGCTGTGCAAGCCAACTACACACCATACAGTAAGCAAGGTTTTTATACTATAGCCTACACAATGGCTGTCCCACATCCATTGCATGCTACCACCCTTGCAGTGCTGTCTGGTTACCTTGTAGTCCATGGCCCATACCCTGGGCTTGCCGGACCTCTGTGCATGCTACCCCATCTTCTCTGATCCTCCATTTTCCCCTTTGTGCCAACAGGCAAGAAGGACTCTTCCCCAAGTGCACCTGTAAGAGCCCTGTTTAACTTATGTGGCTTGCTGGCATTCAGCATTCAATAATGCCTAACAGGCTAGCTCACTGGCTCAACAAATACAACTACAAAGCACGTCACTATATGGAGGACAGATGGGTGACATGTAGCAGCTCTCGTTTCAGTGGCACTTCAATATTGACACACCATTCCCAGTCCTAAGCAAACAATTAGAAGATACTCACCATGGTGCGGTAGTAAGCACAAAATACTTGCTGGTTTCAAGACTGGATTGCGCTGTTACAGAGATACACACCACAAGTTCTTGCCCAAAAAGATAACATGCGCGTATGATGTTAAATTGTAATGTTCCATGCAAAAACATATGAAGCGCACCCGCTCGTGTATAGCTATGCACTGTGTATGAGCTTGGAGCATCTATAAAAACATCGACAAACACTTATCCAGGCATACTGTCTGACCTGGAGCAGTAAGGGACACACAGTGGGATGAAATCACTCATGGAAAATTTCCTTATCAGAAGTTTGCCTGTGCATAACTAAACCATTTTGCCAGCAACCCTACTGCAACAGACAACAATGAAAGCCAGTATGATTGCCAACATCAGTATCACACAAACATTGTTTATAAACAACTCAAACAGTTTACAACAGCATGAAACTGTCATTGTGCCTGCACAGTTACTGTGTAACTTTTTCTTTTTTGAGCAAACACCCTTGTGGAGATAAATCAAAAGATTGAATGCACTGAAAGCTCACCTACACACTGGGAAAACAAAATGGAAAATGAGAAATCACCCTCCTCCACACACACACACCCCAATTTAAGACCTCCGACTACCATCATGACTACAGCCACACCACAGCACTTGCTGCTCTGAAATTCAGCTATTGAACATTGAGTATTCGGCTTTTCTAAAAAAAAAAAAAAAAAAGGCGGACTTCTTGAATTGGATGTAATGTGCCTGGTTTTGCCAGAATACTCGTTCTCCCAAATGTCCTGGCTGAAAGGTATATAGCGTTGTTTCATTGTTTGCTATCATACACCCAAACCTGGGGTGGGGGGGGAAAACACATTATATGCCACAGAGTCAAATGGATGCATATAATCAAGAGATTAAAATGTACACCTTTACACATACGGTGATCCACAACAACAAAAAAACACTTCCCTTGCAAGGGAGAGGGCCGGTGAGAAGTACCAAATGAGTTGCTCTGCTGTTCACAGAATGGCGTAGATCTTCGGAAACCAAGGCGACTGCAACACAGACAACTGAATAAACAGACCCAGAACACCTAACGTATATGAAAGCTTCGGTACTGGGCAAAAAATGCTTATGCGATATCGCAGTACAGATCCACAGTAGCAAAGTGAGCCATTTTTAAACGCTATGGATGCTGGGAAAGGTATGACTCGTCCAATACCATCAGCCCGTGAACCAATCAAAGTAAGAATAAGCGGCCAATTGGTGAAGCTCTGAGACTGAAAACGTTGCCTAGGAGACTGAGCCAAACAAGGAAGCAGCAACACTGAAGTGAATGGGGAGAGATACTGGTCAATTCAACGCCATTTTCCGTGGCAAATAGGAACGCGTGACAGGAAAGAGCCGGGGACAGTGAGAGGAAATGGCGAGCCACAGAACAGGGAAGGGACCGAACGAACAGACTCGGGAGAAAGGTAAAACTTTACTTTCGGTGCAGATGGCATAGAAAGTTATTGGAGAGTTTTTCAGCATTTCCGGAGATATTATGGAGGCATCTAGGGTTGCTACAGGGTGCAGTTTTCCTTTAACTATTTGGAAGTTCAATGTGGCAACAGTTGTTGAGATTAAAGTCTGGGTTACAGACTGCAGAAATCATGCCCGCTGCCACTGAGATATAGTACCAAAAGTATCTGAGCAGAACTATTTTGGGGTGCTTGTTCAGTAAACTGCAGAGTCAGATGGAAAAGGTCACTAGGCTGGAGCCAGATTGTGCGAAAACATCGAGAGACCATGAGAATATTCACACTGCTAACACACAGCCCCATAATATGAACACCCACTGGAGTTTCCTGGTATATCAAGGAACCAGCAGGGCTGCACAACCCAGAGATGAACTCTCACTATAGCTCTGGCTGATACTAAAACCAGCCTTGGGTCAGCAAGCCCTCAGGCCACCCTCTCACTGCAGCTGAGGGCAGATTTCAATGGCTAGGTATACCAGCCATACCAGTTGTTGACATCAAAGCAGACCAGCCAGGCTGACGGGGATCCCAACACAAGCAGTCACAACAAGGAGAATCTGCATGCAGCTCCGCTTACCTTACTCTGATTGCTGCAGCCTGTCTGCATACCCAAATAATCAGTCACCCCTGGAGGACAACCAGTCCCAGTCCAAGTCGCACAGTGATGATGGAAGTTCAGCCTCAGCAGGTGGTTCCACAGAATGCACTACTAATTCTATAAATCTACAAATGAGGAATGAATTGGCAACCACAGTAGCGCAGGTAAGCTGCTGACAGTAAGGAGGCACCCAAACATAAATGGACTCAAATTGCTCTTAAAACAAAAAACATTAACTCCTTGCTGCTTAATCACTGAAAAGCCTTAGACTGTATTGTAAACTGATACCTATAGCAAGAGTACAGGAAAGTGAAGGTTAATTATAAAAAAAAAAATATAATGAAATCCGAAACTCCAGGAGCAGATGGATAGCTGCCCAGCATGGCAACCTTCTTATATCTTCAGGGAAGAAAGATCAAAGGCATAAATGAATGAAAGTAACACATTTCCTTCCCATAAGCATAAAAGAAACACAGCATGGGGATGGAACTGCCCAAACTGAAATATAAGATTCCAATAGACCAGGGGCGGGACAGTGAGGCTTAAAAAAGGGGAGGGGGATGGGCAGAGGGTGACAGTGACAAAGGAGATATACTGAATGAATACCTCTGCTCAGTATTAACAAAAGAGGAGGGGGGTACCTAAACCAAATAACAGAAGCACACTGGATAAGTGGGTCGATACCAGTCCATACACAGAACAAAGGGTCCTGAAAGAACTCCTACAACTAAAGGTGGGCAAAACAATGGGGCCTGATGGGATTCACCCCAGAATTCTAAAAGAACTAAGGGGAGAACTAGTGGCACCACTGACTACCCTTTTTAACAAATAATGGGAGGATGGTGTGATACCTGAGGACGAGAGAAGGGCGGATGTGATTCCCCATCACAAAAGAGGGAGCCAGGCAGAGACAGGAAACTACAGACTTGTTAGTTTGACCTCAGTGATAGGGAAAATGATAGAATCACTTCTGAAAGAAAGAATTATTGAGTACCTAGAGGCCAGCGGGGCACAGGACCCAAGGCGGCATGGATTCACTGTGGGAAGGTCATGTTAGATGAATCTAATAGATTTCTTTGACTGGGTGACCAAAGTAGTAGACCAGGGAGGGGCTGTGGACGTGGTCTACCTAGACTTTAGCAAGACATTTAACATAGTCCCACACAAAAGATTAATAAACAAGTTACCCAGTCTGTAAGTGGGTCCCAGGGTGGTAACGTGGGTTAAAAATTGTCTGGACAATGAGACACAGAGGGTAATAGTAAACAGAGTCCACTCGGAAGAAAGGGAGGTTACTAGTGGGGGTACCGCAGGGTTCAGTACTGGGACCAGTCCACTATAACGTCTTTATCGGCCACATTGCGGAGGGATTTTCAAAAAGGGGATAAGACTTTTTAGGGGTCAAAAAGGGGGATAAGACTTTCTTTCGGTATGTAGGCGAAAAGAGGAAGACTAGGCAGGGAATACTCCAGTTAAAAACAAACGAGTGGGAGATGCTACAAGAGGACAGAGAGAAAGCAGACCTGCTAAACAATTAGTTTTGCTCAGTGTTCAATATGGAGGAAGAAGATGAAGACAGCAGAGCAGGAAAAAAATGGCAAGGGAAGGGGAAGTGGATATGAGGCCTTTCCTTGTGGAGGAAATTTTGGGAGCGCTAGGCTGCATGAAGGTGGACAAGGCAATGGGGACGGATGGGGTGCACTCAAGAGTGTTAAGGGAACTAAAGGAGATATTGGCAATGCCATTGTCTGCACTCTTCAGTCAGTCCCTGGAGACCAGAGTGGTGCTGGAAGACTGGAGGCAGGCAAATGCGGTCCCGCTGCATAAGGGGAGGGAGGGAGGGAGGAAGTGGAAATTACAGGCCCGTGAGCTTGACATCGATGGTAGGCAAGCTCAGGGAGAAACTAATAAAAGGCAGGATCACCAGCTACCTAGAGGAAAGTGGCCTGATGGATCCAAGGCAACATGGCTTTACAAGGGGCAGATCCTGTCAAACAAATTGTATAGAGTTTTTTGACGTGGTCACCAAGGAACTGGATCGGGGAGGGCAGTAGATGTGGCTTATCTGGATTTCAGGAAGGCGTTTGACTCCATGCCTCATGGGAGACTGCTGTATAAAATGTCAGGCCTGGGGCTGGGGCAGAGGGTAGTTAAATGGGTGGGAAACTGGCTGGGGGACAGGGGGCAGAGGGTCATAATAAATGGGGTGACATCCGGAGAGGGCAAGGTCACAAGTGGGGTCCCTCAGGGATCAGTGTTGGGGCCCCTACTATTCAATATATTTGTAGGGGACATTGTGGCAGGCCTTGAAGGGGGTGTGAGTCTATTTGTGGATGATATTAATATCTGCAATAGGGTAGACACTCAAGAAGGGGTAGAAAAAACGCAGAGAGATTTGGGGAGCTTGAGGCATGGTCAAAGAAGTGGCAACTTTCATTCAATACAGAAAAGTGTAGAATCATGCATCTTGGCTACAGGAAATGGAAGGCAGGGTACTGTATGAGGGCAGAGATCTGGAGGTAACTGAACAAGAAAGGGACCTGGGCATCACTATATTGGGAGACCTGAAGGTGGAAAGGCAGTACGGGAGGGCAGTGGCTATGGGGAGTGGAATGCTGGGATGCATCGGAAGGGGGATCACCAGTAGAAATAGAGAGGTCATAGTACCCTTGTACACCCATCTGGTTAGACCGCATTTGGAGTATAGAGTCCAGTTCTGGAGGCCATACCTCAAAAAGGATGTGGGGAAGTTGGAGCGGGTTCAGAGAAGAGTGATAAAGATGGTAAAAGTGTTGAGCCACCTATCCTATGAAGAAAGGTTGAGAGATCTGAACATGTACTCCCTGGAACAGAGGAGGGAGAGGAGGGACATGATCGAGACCTTCAAGTACCTTAAGGGTAAAAACAGGGTGCCAGTGGAAAGCATCTTCCAGATGAAGGGTAATCAGAGGACTAGGGGGCATGGCCTGCAGGTGGGGGGGCAGTTCAGTGGTAACATTAGGAAATACTATTTCACAGAGAGAGTGATGGAAAAGTGGAACAAACTCCCAGAGGCAGTCATTGGAGAAGAAACAGTGGAGGGATTCAAAAGAGCATGGGACAACCACAGGGGAGTGTTAAGATTAGGGGGGGGGACGTAGGTCCAAGCAGATAGCTGGACAAATGGGCAGACTCGGTGGGCCTTGTCAGCCCTTTTTTGCTGTCACACTTCTATGAATCTATGACTGGAAAGAAAAGAATGACTCTTTGCAGATGACACAAAGATCTGCAACAGGGTTAATACACAAGGGGGGATGAAAAGGATGAGAAGGGACTTGGCAAGGTTGGAGAAATGGTCACATGTATAGTAGCTTAGATTCAATGCAAAGAAGTGCAAAGTAATGCACCTGGGAAACAACAACCCAAGGAAAGAGTACACAATGGGGGGAGGGGGGTATTAATGACAACAAAAATGGAAAGGGACCTGGGGGTAGTCATATCAGATGACCTAAAGGTAGGTAAGCAATGTGAGAAGGCAGTAAGGAGGGCTGGGGAGATACTGGCATGCATAAGGAGAGGCATCACCAGTAGAAAACAGGAAGTTATCTCTCTGTACAGACAGTTGGTGAGACCCCATCTGGAGTACTGCATGCAGTTCTGAAGACCCCATCTCCGCAAGGACACAGACAGGATGGAAGCAGTCCGGAGGAGGGCAACTAAAATGGTACAAGGTCTGCACCAGAAGCCATATGAAGAGAGACTAAAAGAGCTTAAGATGTACACCCTTGAGAAAAGGAGGGAGAGGGGAGATATGATAGAAACTTTCAAGTACCTCAAGGGAATCAACAAAGTCCAAGAGGGTAGCATCTTTCAGAAAAAGAGATGTGCAAGAACAAGGGACCACAATCTGAAGATAGAGGGAGGACGACTCAGGGCAACATAAGGATGTTTTTTTTCATGGAGAGGGTGGTGAATGCATGGAATGTCTTCCTGAGGAGGTGGTGGGGTCAAAAACAGTGGGGAAATTTAAGAATGCATGGGACAGACATAAGGCAATTCTAGTGGGAGGTAGGAGGAAGTAGGCTGTTGGTAAAACTAGGATCTGCAGCTTATCCAATAGTGAGTAAACCAGCACTGCTCAGGAAACACTGGAGAGTGTGCCGAGTAAAATGTGCAAAGCAAATAGAAAGTACCACCGCTACTTGGAACTGTAAGCAAACATGGTCTAAACTTTATTTAAATGACAGACGCCGTGCAGCAACCATTCATGAGTGACCCTCTACTGGTTTCGCACATACATGTGAGTCATCAGTAGGTGCTGATCATAGGGTAATGCAGGCATTAAATACAAAAGCCCTTAAAGGTGCAGTGTGCACATTAACAAAGTGCTACAAATTTATACATTCTAAAATGCTACTGTGCATAAAGTGCCACTATGAAATATATACAATCAATTAAACGGCAATCATTTTAAAAACATTTCATTTTGGCAGGATTCTTCTTACTATTTTACCAGTTGCTGCTTAACTATGGCGAGATGGGGGGAGGGGAAGAGAGGGAGGGAAGAAAGAGGTAGATAAAGAAGAAACGGGTAGGGGAAAAGAAGGGAGGGGGGAATGAAAGAAGAGTATAGGGAAAGAGTTTAGAACACTGATAATACAGAATTTCTAAATGAGGAAAAAAAGATACTTGAGAGTTGCAAACCCAAAAAGTTGAGCATGCCAGTTTTCAGTAATCCTTTAGTCCCTCTGGTAGCCATCCTAGTAGTCACCCAGTAGTTTAAAGTGCCAATGGCGTTTACACTCAGTCCCTAAAAGAACACAACAGAACAGAAGATTAATATCTAATTATTACTAATAGGAATAAATAAGCAGGCATGAGTTGACACAGTATATTTCTATCAAATGTGTACATCCCAAAATGCAGCACTTATTTAGTCTATTTTGTCATTTAAGCCCGGTGATGTCATGGCTCCTAAGGTGAATATCCAGTATGATTCCCAATACAGCAATTTATCATCACTATCCTCCACCCGCCCCCACCCAGGGGCCCTAATCTGACTGTCTCAATTGCACAGAACCTGAAATGGTGTGTATTCCCTCTGTTTATCCTGACATGATTTGCTAGTGCATTCCTTGTGTCTCCCCCTAGAATGGCTCTCTGATGTTTCCCAGTCCTATTTTTAAATGGTCTTGCTGTCTTTCCTATGTAGAAAGCCCCACATTCACAGGTTGCTAGATAAACAACATTTTCTGTGACACAATTAAAGAAGTCATGCATTTTATACATTTTAGTATTGTGGCATGTACTGAAAGTGTCAGTTCTCAAGATATCTGGACAATACTTGTAATTGTCCCCTACCCGTTTCTTCTTTTTCTCCCTCTTTCTTCCTTCCCTTTCGTTTCCCTCTCCCCCTTTTCCTCTTCATATGTACGTGCGAAACCGGTAGCGGGTCACTCATGGAAAGTTGCTGCATGGCATCTGTCGTTCAAATAAAGTTTAGACCAAGTTTGCTCACAGCAAAGCAGTGGGGGCATGCCGACCAAGATGACCACCTAATTTATTTCTCTGCCTGATACCCTGCGTACATCTGACAATTATGGCTGTTCTTACTCATTGTGTCGACAACTGCTTATCTCATTTGATTAGCGCTTACCTGCTAAGTTGATCAGTGCCAGATTCATGTACAGTGCTCCAGCCGATCCACATTTTACCACCAGTGCCTTCCCTATCCTATCCATGACACTGCAAAGTAGGGGAAGCAGCCACAATGGCAATGGCTGCTGTAGAGTCTGCTGACAGCAATCTGAAGGAAATAAAGGGCATGTTTCATCACCCGAAGACCTAAATGTCTAAGCTTGAGTTGGCTATGTAAAATATCAACTCCAACATCATTGAAATGTCCCACCGGGTTAATGCGGTGGAGTAGTGGATCGCTGACACCAAAGATCAGATCAGTTGACTGCTTGCACACTTCAGAAAACAAGACCAAGCCATCTGCCTGATGTGGGACATCCTCAAAGATATGGAAAATTGGAGTTGCAGAAACAATCTACACTTTGTGGGGTTTCCAGAGGGCAGAGAAGGCTGGAGCATCTTGCATTTTCTTCAGCAGACTTTGCCTGATCTCCTCAGTCACAAGTGGACAGGCCTCTTGGGGTTAGATAGAGCCCACCACTCCTTAGCCTCAAACCAGTGGCTGGAGCCCAACCCCATCCCATACTAGCCAGGCTTCTTCAGATTTAAGATAAAGAACTGATTATGCACTTGGCTAGGTAATGACAAGAACGTTGCTAGCAAAGGCACCTGATACAAATCTTTGCAGACTATTCCTCCGCCCTCTCGCAGTATTGCTGGGCCTTTACAGCAGCAAGACATGCTTGTGCCAGTTTAGGCCTGCAATATTCACTCCGTTATCCTCCTACTCTCCAGCTCACAGTAAATGAAGTGGCCAGATATTTTGACAATCCAGAGGTGGCTGAGGATTACCTCCAAAAGTATTGGCCTAAACTGGACCATATGAAATATAGGCCCACCAGCATAAACAGGTGTAAGAATACAGATTCTACACCAATGGATACCATCCCAGTCCTGGATCATTGTGAAAGCTGCCGGGTGGGTCCTCCTCCCTCTTACTCACCAAGTGATGATTATTCCAGGCAGATCCCACTCAAGCAAAAATGGAGGAACTGGTTGCAGAAACTTGCAGAGGCCCATCAGAAGGAAAGGTTCTCTCAACCATGGTCTCAGAGTCACAGCCGAAGTGCGGACTCTAAGAACTCCTCCGGATCTCCCTTGGGCTCGCTAAAGAACAACTGTTTTGTCATCTTGCTCAGGGAAGATCCTACAGCCGCTCACCCATGCTCTCAGACTCCTTCAAAGTTACATGAAAGAGGCCCAGAGTCTTTCCGCTCCAAGTCCTTGGCCTAGGCTGTAACTACAGCCTCCCTCCCTTCCTGTTAGTGGTTCCACTAGTGTGGAGGATACCCTCACCTGAACTTCTGGAGATGGCTCACCGATTGTAACTCCTGCTGCAAACTGATTGACTGGTGCCAATTATAACTCTGCATGTCTTTTCATACTGTTTGATTGTCATTGGGTGAAAGGGAATCATAGTACCTGTAAGTTCTTCCTATCAG
Source organism: Neoceratodus forsteri (assembly GCA_016271365.2). NCBI lineage: Eukaryota > Metazoa > Chordata > Ceratodontiformes > Ceratodontidae > Neoceratodus > Neoceratodus forsteri. The sequence goes on along the minus strand of JADMNL010000039.1, from coordinate 16,616,036 downwards.
GACTCCATATCAATTAATGGTTAGTGCCTCATAAAGTGTTACTGTCACCCCATATTTCCATTACTGCTGGCAGGCTTGGGCAGTATTTCTTGCTTTAAGGCATGGCCCATTGAAATGCCCTAGTGTGTATCGTCCCCCCTGTCAGAGAAAGCATAACTGAATTCTGGCTACTCCTTTCTCTCTGGCCTGAGAGCAGGACTCCCCCCACCCAATAGGTGGGTCACTGTAGCCCATATTGGCTTTTTGCACCATCCTTTACTGGAAGCCCACCCCACAAGCATTGCTGGTGGTGATAGGGAACAGCATAGGGCTGACCAGACAGAAAGCGGGTGGGAGGGGCTACCAGTACCTTGCGGTATGTGCAATTTAATCACACTCACAGTACTACTGTGTGTTTGCATAACCCAGTAACACAGTAACACTGGCATTTTCTCCCACAGGCTTTCCTTTTCCCTTTTCTTTTTCTGTTTGTTTCCTTGACCTGTAAACTGTGGGACAGGTTTCTTCCAGCCCACATAAGGAGGGTGGGCGTCTTCCTCTCAGTCATGCAGCAGTTCTATACTAACTTGTATGTGTTGCCATCCCTGCCACAAGCCAAGACAATAAGGGCCTTCCTTAAAAAAGCTTTCAATTCCAACCACACTGTAAATTCAAATAGAGGAACTGGACTTCCCAATCTCCTGTCAGGAGATTGAACAAGCCATCAAATCACTGCACAGACACAGAACTCCTGGAGGGGGAAGGGATGGATATCCAGCAGATCTCTACTACCTATTGTCTCCAGAGATCTTCCCATACCTGCTAAGAGTTTTCCAAGAGTCTCTTTCCGCTTCTACCCTTCCATGTTCCATGTGGGAAGACATAATAACAGTGCTGCCAAAGAAGGGCAAGGACCCTACTCTTCCAGGCAGATACAGATCCTTCTTCCTCATTAATGCAGACACCAGAGTGTTGGCCAAAATAGTGGCAACCCAGCTTGAAAAGGTACTTCCTGGGCTAATCTACTCCACCCAGGTGTGGTTTGTGAAAGGCAGGCTAGGCTCAGATCATCTGTGGAGCATGCTATCAATCACTAAGTGTCCAAGCACTGTAGCTCACCTGCTGTGGATCTAGCAGTAGACATTGAAAAAGCCTTCGACTCTGTCAAATGGCAATACTATACTTACTCTTCATGCTAGAGACCATGGGATTTGGGCCTCAGGTTTGCTCTTGGGTTCGGATACTTTGTTCATCCCCTTTGGCCTCAGTCCTTACCAATGGCCTTCAGTCTGAAGTTTGTTCCCTTCAGAAAGGCACAAGGCAGGGCTGCCCTCTCTCCCCCCTCCTTTTCATTCTGGTGATTGAACCCTTGGCTATCACTTTGAATGAACATCATCAAATCTAGGATCTGGGTCCGCAACACTTAGTTTACTAATTTTCTGTATGTTGTTGACCCCCTCATCACTCTGGCAGATGTCAAGCAGGCTGCCCCGGATATATTATCCCTACTGGACTCCTTCTTACAGATCTCTGGCCTCTGAATCAACCAGGTCAAGACTGAAGTCCTGCACCTTTATTTGGCATGCAAATCTGACTGCCTTGTGGGATCAGGCCTCACCTGTGCTGATCAGGGTATTACTTATTTGGGAATCCGGCTGCACAGGCACAGCAACAAGATGTTAGCAATGAATTTTGGCCCCTCCTAGAGGCTACTAAACAAGACTTGCAGCATTGGAAATCCCTCCAGCTTTCCCTAGCTAGGAAAATAGACACCATCAAACTGATTATCGCCACCAAATTCCTTTATGTCCTGGTGCATCTACTCATGAAGATCCCCCAGATCTGGTTCCACAAGATTAATAGTCTTGGATAACTTCTTGTAGGACTGGAAACCACCACAGTACAGCAAGTCCAAACTCAGGGCTCATTGGAGGAGTGGAGTCTGAGGCCTACCTTGGTTTCAGACTTATCATGTAGCTTACATTTCTGCCCAAACCGTACTCTGATTCCAGGGTGACTTGGTTGCTAGCCCACTGTGGATACAGCTTAAAGGTACTCTGCTCTGGGGGCATTCTCTTTCTGTCCTTTTATACAACAGGTGAGCTGTGCTACTGCATCCGACATCTACTATGAGGGTCTCCATATCGTACTGGAAGAAATTACACACTTGGATCCAAGAATCCCCATCCCCACAGTTATTGAGAAAGTGGTCACTCTGCAGCTGGAGGATCATTTATCCATCCACAATGTCTATGACCCTCTCCAGTCTGGCTTCAGGAAAAGGCATAGCACCAAGACTGCCCTAGTTCTAGTACTTAATGACCTCTTGGTGGCAAGAGATCAGAGAGCCTGTTCCATCTTGGTTCTCCTAGATCTCTCAACAGCATTTGACACTGTGGACCATGAGGTGTTGCTCGAATGCCTGCAGTTCTTGTGTTGACTGGAGGGAGTAGTCCTCAGTTGGTTTCGATCATTCCTCGAGGGCAGGTCACAGAGGGTTGTGTCAGGAATTTATTCCTTGTCCTTTCGGGGCATGTCCTGCGGGGTACAGCAGGGTTTGGTGCTTCCCCCATGTTGTTTGCAGTGTATATGCTGCCACTACAGGATATTATGAGGTTGAGTTTTCGCTGTTATGCAGATGATTCTCAACTGCACGTGTCCTTGGTGCCTGGCCAGGAGTTTGATAGAGTCTCGATGTTTAACAACTGACTGCTCTAGATACAGAACTGGATGAGTGCCAGCTGGCTGAGGTTAAATCCAGAAAAACGGAGGTGTTGGTTGTGGACCCTGATCTTAGAATGGTCTGGTCTTGGGTGGGAAAACCCTTTGGCTTACAACTTGGAGGGAACCTGCTCAATGTCTCAGGCCAGGTGCAGAACCTCGGGGTGGTGTTTGATGAAGGCCTGACTCTGAAGGCTCAGGTGTCAGCCGTAGTCAAATCCACCTTTCATCATCTAAGGAACATTGCCAGAGTGAAGCACTTGGTTCCATCTGAGGATCTTTCTACATTGGTCCACACCTTTGTCACCACCCATCTTGACTACTGCAATGCCTTCTACCTAGGGCTTCTGGGAGTGGATATTCGCCAATTGCAGCTGGTGTAGAATGTGACAGCCAGGTTGTTAACTGGAACCCCTAGATCTAGTTACATAACACCTGTACTATACGAACTGCACTGGCTGCTTGTACAGTGGTGAATCACTTTCAAGGTCGCATTGCTGACCTATAGAGCCCTACATGATCAGGGACCCCACAACCTGCAAGACCTCCTATCTCCCTACTATCCCTTCAATTCACTCCGATCCTCTGATGAGGGATTGCTAGAGGTTCCAGGGTATGTTTTAAAATGTTTGGGGGAAGATCTTTTGCCTTTATGGCTCCTACCCTGTGGAATTCTCTACCTCATCGGATGTGAGACAGCTTGACCATAGATGGGTTTAAAAACTCTCTTAAGATATGTCTTTTTCAAAATGCCTTCGAAGGAACTTAGTATTTTAAGATTTTATGTGTCAATTTTAAGCTGAATTCAGTTGTATAATTTTAATGTGTTTTATATTTATATTCTGTGTAAGTATGGTGTAAGGGCACCCTGAGCTATGGAAGGGTGCCTTGTATAAATAACATTTTACTTACTTACTTACTTTTTTAGACTCCTTTGAGGGTCTGAGACAGCGCCATCTTCTACCTCAGAGAGACTTTTGAAGATATCTCCAGCTTCAGGAAGCCATCTGTGCAGTCCCCCAGGAAAGCACTATGCCTTTGTCCACACATAATACACATTCTCTCTCCATCTGGACCTCTCTGACTACGAACAGGGTGGGTACCATCTACAGTGCCATTAGAGATATGCATGTGGACCCCACACAAATGGCCAGATGCAGTTGAGCAACTGAGCTGGGCATTGTCATTTCTGACCTCCAATAGGAAAACTGCTGGTTTAGATTACATAAAGCATGTCATGATGGCAGAAGCCAATTTATTACCCAAAAAACCCTCCATAGAAGGTACCATACTCCCTGGGCCCTCGAATTGTTATGGGTGACTCTTGCTGGAGATGTTCTAGCCCAGGGGCTTCCTTATTCCACGTACCATGGGAGTGCCCGGATATTCACCACTTCTTGGTGCAGACACAATGAATCTGCACTGATGTGGTACAGGAAGTCTTCCCCATAAAGGCAGAAATGCTCCTCCTCCTTGGTTGCTTCACCCTGGACATCCCTAAGTCTTCCACAATATCCCAATGGATCACATCAGTGAGAGTAGTGGCAAAAAGATTACTACTCTGCAGATGGAGAATTACCCAAATCCCCTCCATACTGGAATGGCTGCTAGCAATGGGACAGCTGATCATATACAGGAGTCTCTCCAGCTTTGCAGACTCCACTCTGAACCATTACTCCAAGGTATGGGCTCCTTTCTTAAATTCTGACTGCTGCAAATCAGACTCCTCACATGCTGCTGCCAACACCCCTCCTCACTGAAATTCATCACCAGACCAATTTTTGGGTTATGGCCCACCTGTTTATGCTTCTCCGGTACTGGCTAGCTGTTTGGAATTGTTACTTCACTTGGTTGGGTTATTGTTTTATTGTTAATGATGTGTATAATTTACTGGTTCAGAGCAATGACGTGCTTATATCTTTTTTTTTGTTTGCCTTCCTGGCCCCCTGGAGTCAGGATCTTTTCTCTTTCTGCTGAATCTGACAAGTTACAGGAGCCCAACCATCTCCTTATGCTGCTAGTTTTGTTCATAACCCTGCCCCAGATGGTTCAGTTGCTTGTCTCTTTAAACAGTATATCAGTGTGGATGTCCAGTTTGGCATGTAGCCTGTTATTTCTTTCCAGCAAAATATATGGACTTTGCTCAGGCATATGATGGACTCTTTACATGTCTTGTATTTTGTACATAGCTCTGTATATCTTTTCACTTAATGTTCTGCATTTACAGTTGTATGTCCAGGGGTTCAGTTAACTGACTTTTAATGGAAGCCTAAGACTTCCATTAGTCAAATTCTGGAAATCATTCCAATTTTTGGGAAGTCAAAATACTTCCCGAAACCTTCTTGTGGAAGTCAGTATTCTTGGAAGGACCAGTTTATGGATGTCAATTCAGTATATTAGCGGTAAAATACAATTTCTTTCAGAAAAATCCATCATTTCTGACTTCCATGCCTACAGTTTTGAAAGTCATCTAATTTTTTTAATTTTACATCTGGAAATCAATGACTTCCTCCCCCCTTTATTTTGGAAGTTTTTGCCTTATTTTTGGAAGTCAAATACTTCAAAAATGGAGTTAACTGAACCCCTGTGTATGTCTAATGTGTTGGTTGTGTTTTTTTTTTTAATAAAATAAAAATGATTAACCAGAAAGTAAGGGCAAAGCAGCAGGCTGTCTGCCCAGTCTTGCAGAATTGCCAGAAACACAATAGGCAGATCATTGCCATTGCAGCGGTGGCCAGCTGGAGGAGAGGCAAGGCCAGTAAGGCTGGGGAAGAGTGAAGCCAGCAGGACCATGGCAACAACAAAGCAGATGAGGAGAGGAGGGAGCAGCACCCACAGGAAGCAAGTAGTTGTGCCAGGAAGGGTGAAGAAAGCAGGGGAATACAGCAGCAACCCAGAAGAGAAGCAGTTGGAGGCAAGCAGGGTAACGGGCAGGCCATGGGGCAGAAGCAAGGCAGTAGTCAAAGGTAGGAAGACAACAGGAAAAAACAGGGGGATGGCTAGTAGATGGAGGATAGTAGATGTCTACATAATTGATTTAAATTAACCATGTTTATTTGAAAAAAAAAACAATCAGGCCTTGTGCACTGGATCCTTTATCTCCCCACTCCACCATGCTTAACTCTAATACATGTTACTAATGATTATGTTTCGCTATTTAGAAACATGGTTTTCTCTGGCAATTTTGTATTGTAGGTTTTGATTTTTGGCCTATGGATGGTTATTATCACATAGGTTAAAATGAATCTGGATTTTTTTCAAGTGTTTATCTAAGGACTGACTATAGTGTAACCAGCCTTTCAGTTTATGTATGCCTTTAAATGCTATGCCATTGCAATGAAATTGATTATGACACTATGTAACTCCATTTTATTTTGAATGTCTTTTGCTTTAAAACTTTTTCCTAATCTTACAAGATAAAAGTAATAGCAAAATTTATTGCTTTAATTGCGTACATTGGTGATGTGACCTATGACATCATCTTGTTTGGGGCTATTTAAGCAATGTATTCATTTTCAGAAACTGCTCCCTTAGGAAGGACCTAACAGTCAAAGCGCAGGGGTTTCTGTTGTAGATAGCAGAGTTTGGCTATTCTTTGGCAAAATAAATGATACAATTTTTTTACTTGCAAATTCTGGCATTTTTGCCTTGTTTGTTGGTGTGTGCCACTATTCTTCTAAACTTTGTAAAAACAGGGGGATGGACAACTAAACCAGAAAACAGGAGGCAGGACAAAGGACACAGAAGATCCAGCAGAATGTAAAATAGAACAACAGAAGAGGAGAGATATGCTTACTTATCTTCCCCTACCTTCCCCTTACTCAAATTCAATCTCCACTACCCCTACTACCATTACCCTTTTTCCACTCCTCTCCCCTACAAATTTTCTTCTCTCCTAACCTTAATCCTCCTCCTCCTTACCAACCCCTCCTTCTTCCTCCCATCTGCCTTCACTACCTTCTACCTGCTTCCCTCCTGATGTGCTCCATCTCTGCCTTGTGTAGGCAGGGTTCTCAGCATCCTGGAGGGGGCAGACCATGGCTGACCTTACTCCTCCTCTATCTTCCTTCCCCCTTCACTGTCTGTCCTGTTCCCTGGCAGGGTTCTTAGCTCCCATTAGGGTGTTAGTTCTTGGAAACTCCTTACATCCCCCCTTCTCTACTACCCCCTCCACCTCCCTCCTATTTCTCTACTTACTTGGTACTGAAGCCACCTCGGTCCTTGCCTTGCTCCATCCCCTGGCAGGGTGCTCAGCTTCCTGTAGGGGTTAGAACTGGTCAAGCCTCTCACCTCCCTAATCCTCCCTACATCCACCCCTTTTCTTCTACCTCCCTCCTCCCCATCTCCCGACTTTGCACTCACCCCCACCTCTATCTTTGCCTTGAATCGACCCCTTGTAAGGTTCTCAGCATCCTGTAGGGGTTGGAACTTGCTATGCTTCTCATCTCCCTTCCCCACCTTTTTATTACCTCCCTCCCTCCCTCTTCCTCAGTTCCTTTGCTCAGCCCTATTTTGGCTAGCCCTAAGTCTCGATTGCACTTGCAGACCACTCGCATCTCTGGTGTACTTTAGCTAACTTGTAATTCTGTGTTACTCCTCAGTGGCTTGTCCTAGCTCAAAACTACTAGAATTCCATTCAGTCACTTTCTACTTACACAGTTTTGAGCCACTTCTGCTTGCACTACAATTTTGAGTTTTGAGTTATTGTATCTATCTCAGCTGATAATCATCCAGCTCCCCTAGTTCAAAACTGTTAGCATTCCACTCCTTTTTTGCTCACTGTAAAGCCTACTCACTTTTATTTGAATATATTCAATTGTAAATCTTGTGTTTTTGTACCAAATCTCTGTATTCAATCCCCATGTTCCCCTACCCCCCAGGTCGCACTGAGAGATGAGCAACTTATTGTTCAGTGTGCCTTCCTGGTTAAACATTTCAATAAATAAATAAGTTAATAAGCAGGAAAACAGCCAACGAGAGCTAAGGGGCCCATAGGAGAGATAGACTGTCACAGTTAAGGAGAGGCAGGGAATGTCATCAAGAAGTAGCATTGAGGCAGGGAGGAAGAAAGCTGCAGCACAGTGAGCCACAAACAACCAGCGTGAACAAAAAAGGAAAACCAGGAGAATGGCACGAATACATTGGAATCAGGAATGACAGGAATGCTGTACAGAGGATTAGGCAAGCAGAATCACAGTAACAAATGGAACAAGAGCAGAGGATGCTGCATGGCAAGAGTGGGCAGGCAGAAGACCAGTGCAGAAGTCCCATCTGCCAGCAAAGAACCAAGCATCCAGATGTTTGGGTATGTACAGTTTAAGTACTACTGTATGGGTGTAGTATCATGTGTCACCCACCGCCCTATCAAACCCCATGCATATCCTTTTAATTAGGAACATAGGGAATGCTAGATGAAAGATACCAGGGATCCAACTTTCAGTGACGTCACGAGTATGGAAGCAGTCTAAGAGTACTCCCTTCTCTGGCCATCGTGATAAATCCTTAGTAATCTGCAGTCAGAACAAAGATTTTTCCACATTTTCAAATACAGTTACCTTCCAGATGTCAAATGATGTGCCAACAATGACATCATATAAACTGGTGACTCTGGTGGGTAAACTGAAGAAACTCCTACCAGATGTCCACGTGGATGACCACGGAGGTCATGCCATGGCCTCACGAGAGAGATCCCCATCTCTATCCTCTATGGGTATGGAGATAAAACAGGAGAAGGAACAGCCAGTTAGATCAGAATCAGCATTAATAATAAATAAAACAGAATAATTTGCTGACCTCTGTATGGGTATAAAAAACACTGACAGCAAAGTCTTGGTGAAAGAGTCACAGATTGGAGAAATGACAGACTCAAGAGACCCATGACCGTATTTTGTTGTGTCTGCTAATTAGGGACAGAGAAATGCAAGGAAGACTAAAAGATGCAGAGAACAGATCACGTTATAATAATTTTAGGATTCATGGCATGAAAGAAGAGGCTGAGGAGGGGCATGTCAGTTCAATTGATTTTGGGCAACACCTGCTGAGAAATGTCCTGTCTCCCCCACTCAGTTAGACATGAAGCATGGTCATTACTTTCTCAGTCCAAACCAACAGAGCCATCAGCTCATCTTGGACATGGGTGGTCAAATATTGTGATTTCAAACAAAAGAGTTAATGTTATTAGAGGCCTGGCATACCAAAGACCTCCTGTTTGACAACCAGATAATTGTTTTTGAACAAGACTTTTCATCTGATTTGCAAGAAACATACCAAGCGTACGGGTACTAATACTAGAAATTAAAGAAAAGGTCTGCTCTTGGGCTCAACTAAACTACCCCACAACGCTTAAATGACACTGGACTCTGCCATCAAGACATACAGTTCACAATGCTGCAGCTCAAAGAGTGGAAAATTATCTGCCCAAATCTCCACAGGGAAGAGCTTGAAGCAATGTTGCTGCACACAGCATGGGGGATCGTAGGCAAGAACAGAAAAAAACTGAGGTTGAATGTAATGCTCCCATATCATCTAGCACCAGATTTGACCAGTTTTATCAAATGGAAGCAGCAGGCTGCTCACAAACTGAGAAAGGACAAAGCCAGACAGGAGGGCACCACAGATGGAATTGGTGCACAAGAAAAATAACTATAAGCTGTCACCTTCTTGTTTCTCTCATTAGTTTGTGGGACTTTATGAGTTGTCTCCACATCAGTGATTGTTGAGATGTGGATTATGTGCTATATGATTATGGGTGCAGCAAATTGTTTCTTACTGTTTAACATGTGTCTCTTATGCTGGTTACACGAGAGTACCACAAAAGGAAACTGAGAGATGTTCCCTACCTAGTCTGACTGCAGACTCTATCTGGTCTCCATCGACTCCCCCACCTCCCTGGCTCTTATCTACTGTACTCCTATGTCTATACCATGCATGCTTGAAGCCCTACACTGTTCTAACCTCCACCACTTCTGTTGCCAGCCTAATCCAGGCAGCCACTGCCCTTTCAGTGAATAAATATTTCCTCACATCACTCTTGAATTTGCCCCCTCCAGCTTCATTGCATGTCCTGCGGTCCTGTCGCTTGTTTTCATTTGAAATAGACTCCCTACCTGTACCCTGTTCACTCCTTTTAGATACAGGTAGGTCTCTGTCATGTGACCTCTCTCTCCTCTCTTTCAGGGTGTACATGTGGAGATCTCACAATCTCTCCTGGTAGGGCTTCTCATGCAAACAATGTGCCTTAGCACTGTTAGTGGCTCAATAGGTAGCACACTTCTCACTAAGGCTGAAAGATCAGATGGTTGTGGGTTCTAGCCCCACACCAGGTACTTGGGGTAATACCCATAACTGACACAGTAGTGTAGTACGAGGAGGTGCTGCACTGGTGAGATGCCATCCTTCAGACAAGATGTTAAACCATGGTCCCTTTTGCCCATCTCTGGTCACTGTCCAGGGGGAAGTAAAAGATCAAGTGTCATTTATTAAGAAAGATTACAGCAGTTTCCTGGTGTCATAGCCAACTTCCCCCCGTCAACAAAGGCAACAAAAAGGTCCATATAACCCAACCCACAACACATCTGGAAAAAACGGTTGCAACTTAGTGTGCCTTTCCTGGACAAATATTGAAAGTAATAATGATAATTTTAGTTGTCCTCCTCTGGACTGCCTCTATCCTGTTGATGTCCTTTCTGAGGTGCACTCTCCAAAATTGAACACAGTACTCCAGGTGTGGCTGCACCAGCGAGTGATATAATGGCATCACCACTGGTCTCCTCCTTCTGGAGATACCCTTCCCTATGCAATGCAGCATCCCTCTACCTTATGCTACCCTACCCACCCCACTGCTTTGTCACATTGTCCTGCCACTTTGAGGTCCTCACATATGATAAATCTGAGGTCTCTTTCTTGCCTAGTGACTGTCAGTATCCCCCCAATATTCAGTGCCAGGGTTTCTATGACCTAAGTGCATTATTCTGCACTTTTTAGCACTGAACCATAACTGCTATGGTTTTGAGCACTCCTCAAGTTTCCCAAGATCTCTGTACATTTTTCCACCCCTTTCCAAATGTCCACTCTATTGCAGATTGTGGTGTCATCCGCAAAATGCTCCCCACATCCAATCTCAATACGGATCCCTGTGGTACTCCACTGGTCACACTCCCCTCCTTGGCATTAGTGCCATTAATCATCACCCTCTGTCTCCTGTCCCTTAACCAGTTTCTAACCCACTTTATCACTATAGATCCCACTCATAGGTTAGTCAATGTCTTAATCAGCCTTCTATGTGGCACAATGTCAAAGGCCTTGCTTAAGTCTAAATAGATCATATCCACTGCCCTTCCATGATCTATTTATCTTTTCACTTAGTCAAAGAAATCTATTAGATTAGTTTGGCATGAGCCCCCCCCCCCCCAAATCCATGATATCTGTGGTCCAACAGCCCACTGGATTCAGGATACTCTGTAAGTCTTTCTTTCAGTAGGGTTTGCATTAATTTCCACACCCCTGAAGTTAGACTGACAGGACTCCCTGCTGCAGCTCTTATGCAGACGGACAATGTCAGCCTTTCTCCAGTCATCCAGAACTAATCCTGTTTCCAGTGATTTGTTGAACAAGGCTGTCAGTTGGGCATAGCATGTCCCTGAGTTCTTTTAGTATCCTGGAATGAATCCCATTCATTCCCATAGCTATATTCACCCTCAGGGCTGCAAGACCCTCCAGCACTCTTTCCTGTGAAAATAAACCTATGTCCGCCTGCCCCACCCTATTCTTGCTTCACTGTGGTTGTCCAGTCCCTACATCTTCCACTGTGAAGACTGAGCAGATTTACTTGTTTAAGATGTTAGCTTTTTCTTGGTCCTCTTCTGTACAGTCTCCCATTTAGACCCTTCTAAGCCTTACTATCTCTACCCTTGTTTTCCTTTTCTTACTTATGTACCTGAAGGAAGACTTATTCCCTCTAGTGACCCCTTTGGTAGTCATTTCCTCTGCCTGCACCTTTGCTCCCCTCATGATCTTGCCTGCATCCTTCTGCTTTTTGAGGTATACCTCCCTGTTCTTCTCCTTCTGTTTCTCCTTATAACTTTGAATGCAACCCTTTTTTTTTTCCTGTACACCCTTGCTACTTCCTTGGAGAACCATAATTGTCTCTTTTTTTCTTCTACTTTTGCTCACTTTCTTCACACATACGTTGGTTACTTTAGCTATGCCTTCCTTTATCTTTTCTCATTGCACCTCTTCTCCTTCCTGCACTATTCCCCTTCTCTTAGGAAGTTCCTGAGGGAGACTCCCATTTCTTTAATATGCACCCACCTAAAGTCCAGGGCCTTTTTCCTCTTGTGGTTTGCCTGTGCTCCTGTCTTTGCATTGAATCACTCTGTACTAGGGATGGGCGGACTGACCCACCAAAAATCTGAATCCTCCCAGATCCAATGCAGTCCAGTGGACCCAGATCAATAAGAACCATTGGCTGAAATGTACCGAGTCCGAGTCTGCTGACTGCATATGGTAAACTGGCTATTTAAATCTTTAAAAAAAGAGCATGGAGTGTGGAAGTTCACTGAAGGGTTGGCAACCTTGGCAGTTATGTGGCAGGTTGGCAAATGGTGAAAAAAGGATTGGGGTGGGCACCTTGAGCTGTGGTGGGAATTGAATGTGGGGAGCAATTGCAAACAGCACACTGAGTGAAATGGAGAGAGAGAGAGAGAGAGAGGGAGAAAATGGCACGAGAGAGAGAGAGAGAGAGAGAGAGAGAGAGAGAGAAAATGGCACAAATAGTAAATTACTAATGTTTTAAAAAAACATTCTGTTTTGCCATTCCTTCTCTTTCTCTCTCACCCAGAAGATTCTGTCTCAGTCAGTGTTCTGGCTGTTCACTCTTCCACGGCTCCCACCATGGTTCAAGGTGCTCCGTCCCCTGTTCTTTTTTCCCCATTTCCAAACTTACCAAATTAACTGCCTCGGTTACTGTGCCTGTCTAATAGGCTGGTGGTGGCAGTAGCATGCAACTGCCATAAGGCAGCCTAACTTTGCCTTTTTGTCTTATTAAAGTTTACTACATCAGCTGCGGGTAAACTTGCCAGCTCACTGATGTGGTGTTAGACAGATGCCACTTGTTTTGCTCAGCTCAGCTGTGTGTGGGGGGAACTGTCAGAGCTAGAGGGAGGGAGTACCGTGCTTGTGCACCATGCCACAGTTTGTAACTGTCTCATGACCATTGGCTAGCTTGGCCAGGTGGTACTGTGCTGAAAAGTTTGTTTGGTGGGAAGGGAATCCATCAGTGAGAGGAAGCCACTGTGGGTGAGGACAGAGGGAGCAGCTCAGCTCACTGACATTGCCTCCATGTGCATGGTGCTCATCTCATCATTCACTAGCAAAAGCAGTGGTAGCTGTAGCACAAGGATGCAATTTTAAAAAACAAGAAAGAAACTTTAAAAAACAAAAAAAGGGGATTTATTTAAGAGGAAAATGTGGCTGCCTGGTGGTGGAGTTGAGGGAGTCAGGAACGGGAGGGATTCGGGAAGGCAAGGGATAGGGGAAGGGTAGACCACGAAAGCTCTGCATAACGGATCACTAACTCACTGAAGAATTTACAAACAAGTTAAACAACAAGGCAGGCTAGGCAAGTAATTAAAAAAAAATAAATAGGAAGGGGTCTTAAAAAAATAAGCCGTGAAGGGAATGCCAATGGGCAGAGCTTCAGGAGCTTGCTGAAATTTGTGAGTGGCTGGCTGGCAGACTGCTGCCGATTTTGTTGCCATTTGCCAAGTTTCCAGACAGTTTCTTTAAACCTCTGCTGCCAGAGTGCCAGTGCCACTGCCTTGTATACCAGTGCCATAATTTCATTAACAAAAAAAAAAAGCAGCTAAGGAACAATAGGGCCAAGGGGAATAAATGACACTTAAAAGAGCGTAACCCCTAGGTGGCGCTATCCCAAGGGCTACTACCCCTGCCTGCTTGGCTAGTAGCAGGTTAAGGGGCCTGAGTTCTGAAATGGGTGCCTCCACCTGGAGGTCCGGGTTGGTAGTGGTCAAGCTAACCTGGGCACAGCCCTCTGGGACACTGTAACCCCCCTTTTTCCCCTCTAGTGGCCTGAACACTGTACAATAATCACGTTCACAATACCCCTGGTACACCACACAAGTATCCACATTGTTTGCACTTACCACCAGGGCTGGTTCCTCTGGCTCGACCCTGGGGACCCCCTGTAAAACAAGGTTATGCACAGCAAATAGCAACAGTACTGTACTTTGAACACAAACTGGAACCACAGTCAGGTTACATGCAGACAAAGTTAGATCTGATTTATTCAGGGGACTTGAACAAGGGAGGGGCACATCAGGTTAATTAGCTTAAAGGTTATATCAATCAAGCAGTTATGCATGCTCTTTGAGTCCCCCCACACAGTCCACCTCTGAGTACCCAGGTGGAGAAGAGATGGGCTAGCCAGGAACGTTGTCCGGGGTAGCAGCTGGTTGGGGCCCTGTGATGGAAAACACAACATGCGCAGTACACAATATTTGTAATCTGGAGTCAGAGGGCTCAGTTCGTAAAGGAAACAAAACAACAAGAGAATCAGATGACACACTCAGATTAAGCTGTTGTTGCAGGGAGCTACCCTGGTATTTACTCACGATACCCAAGACTGACACAGGCTGGACAAAAATCAAGACTGCAGGTGGTTGATCTGGAATGCCAGGAGAAGCAGGGCCCACACGAGTCGCAGAGGCGTCATTCCTGTTCAAGCGTGGAGCAGGGGGCTGATCCCCAGGCAGGTCCTTCATCGATGGCTTCTCTGTGCTGTGGGTAGTCTGGCTGGGCCAATCTGGCAAGGCCCAGACCGCATGGAGACAAATTCGGCTGCAGTCTGTTTTGGGCTGGACACTGCTTCCAGCAAGCAGAACACAGTTCACACAGTGGGGAACTAACTCACAACCCACTAGCAGCTCATAGCACATTTACGTGTATGAGAATTCTACTGTACCAGGCAAAGTGCTCCCTGGTCACAATCGCAAAGTCTCTGCACACACCAGGAGCTTAGGGGTAGTTGGAACTCCTGAAAGACTGATCGCATTCAGCAAAATCTTTGGTCTTCTTCAGGTTGAGCCTGGCCCACTTCAGTAGCTTACTTTAGTCACACAAACTTGGATTTAGTCCACAATAATTCTCTTTTCTCCCTGTCAGGAGAAGCAGGCAGACATGTACGCCAAAAACTCAGCCTTTGCACAGTTCTCCCATGTGAATCCACTCAGGATTGCAGCTCAGAGTTACTTCAGCTCCTCTCATTTCACTTCCCAGCTCAGAACTAACTGAAAACTACAAGCAGCTCGGGAGTTCCTCAAGATCCAGAAGATTTGGTTGGCTGGTTTGGCTATCAGTCGAAGCAAGAGCTCCCCCTTCAGTTGCAAAAAAGGGGCAAAAAAACTCCAAACTACAGTCCTACAGATTTTGAATTCAGACAGCTCCTGTAGTCCGGCTACATTTTAGGTCCCACCAGTACTATTTGATCGAATTTGCAGTCCGGGACCAAGATAGTGGAGACAAACAAAACAGTCCTTTCTCCAACGAAAGCAGATTAGACAAACAATATTATCATTATCACTCTAAATGATTTTCAGCAAATAGTTATACCTTTCAACAGTGCTCCCTCTCAGATTACTTAAGATGCAATCAGGCAGCTCTTAAAGAGACAGTACACAGAGGCTATACAGGCTCTGGTAATCACATTTAAACTGCTAAAACGCAGGACACCAGCCTGGCAGTGAGCATTTAGGCAAGCTCAAGGAAGACTTTTTGGAACCCCCATTTGTGGGGGGGGGTTACAAGAGAAAAAAAGACAGTTCAACCTGGTAGGGTGGAAGCCAGGGAAGGGCAAGGGTTAAAGCTGATTTTGATTGATTGAGTGAGTGAGTGAGTGAGTGAGTGAGTGACTCTTGGGATCACTGGATAAGAGACCTATTGTGAACAACAACACAATTTCAGTTTAGTTCCCAAATCTCAACACTGCCTGTGGGGACTTAGGGAAGGGAGGAAGCCATGTCACCCTCCTCTGCTGTGACTAGGAGTCACTGGCACTGCTGTGCTTTTTCTTGCCTGGCATGCATTAATTATAATAAAAAACCAAAAACTTTTCCATATTGTTGCATTGCATCTCACATTGGTCAATTTGTGTTTATCTGCTGTTGTGAATGTATTACACCACTGCAGAGGCAGAGAACAGACTAAGAAAGGGCAACTGCATGACTGCCATGTATTCAACTGATCAGCCCATCAGTGCCATAAACTCACAGTTTTTATTTCCTGAAATGCTGTTTACAATTCCATGTGTGTGACACACTGTAGATCTCAGTGCCATTTTATGGAACTGTATGGCAGATTTTCAGTTTTCCTGATGTTTTACAAAAGGTTCTGATTTAAATCAGAACTAATCAGGACTTTCGCCTGGATCCTGATCCTGATAATAAAGGTCAGGACCTTTTCGGGTCCATCCATCCCTACTCTTTACCATGATCACTGTTCCACAGGGTCTGCCCACTGTGATGTCTTTAATGCTGTCCCTGTTTCAAAACACCAGGCCCAACACTGCCATGTCTTGAGAGGGTTCTTGGTCTAGCTGCCCCAGAAAACCCCTTTGTAGGGAGTCAAGGATGGCCTTGCTCATTGTCGGAGCTGAGTTGGAAGGATCCGTTCCACATCAGGCAGCTAGAATTTGTCAGCTATCAGCACCTCCACCTTATTTGCCATTGTGGTTATGTTTCCCCAAGTATCCAGCATGGACAGTGTACCCGGAGCCTGCCTCCAGGTTGATCCACAGTAGTTCCAGTCCCTCCTTGTCCTCTTTGTGCTCTTGTGCCTCTGTGGTCTTGATATCCTCCCTCACATATAACACCTGCTCCTTTCCTCCCTTCTCGGTCTCTCCTGAACACAGTAACCCGGTATGGCCACATCTCAGTTGTGGTGCTCCGTACACCATGATTCTGTTATGGCCACTGTGTCCAAATAAGCCATCACCATTATAACTTCCAGTTTTGGAATTTTGTTTCCACGTCTTCTTTTCTTAGTGCCTATTACTTTCAGTACTCCCCCCACATCTGCTACCCAGACTCACCCTTCCATTTTCTGCATGTGTGGTTCCCAGACTTAACCCTTGAATTACCATTTCCCTGGAGATACCAACACAGCCTGTTAGTAGGAGTGAGCGAGTAACAAATATAAAATTTTGAATACCATGAATAATACAGTATTTGGTATTCGGAAGCCGAATACTATTCAGCGATATTTGGTATTTATCATTCCTGTGAGATTTCAAGATCTTGCAGGACTTGCTGACCAATCGCTGATCATTTGCCAAAGTCAGATCATGTGACACTTCGACATTGCTGCGTAGTGGAAAGATCATAGTGGAGAGTGGAGAGAGCTCTGAGTCAGCAGAGATTAGGGGTTGCAAAAAATTAATATTTTCATCACAAAACCTTTATTTTTTGTGTTCTGTACCATGTGTCTTTAGTGCCTAGTACCAGTGGGAGCACTGGGAGTTTTTTTTGTGTGAATGTATTGCCCCATATAGTGATTTATTTTGCTAGGAGCTGCAAAGAGAAACTACTATACCTTCATTTCAGGGGCCTCTGTGCTGTACTCTGGAAGTGAAGGAGTAGTGTTTCTTCTTCTTTTCTTAGTGTCTACCTGCCTGATAGTGGTGTAAGGCTTTTGTGCTGCTTGCAATAATTTTACTGCGCAAAAATCAAGCAATACTGCAGCAGGTGCTGCTTGCAATAATTTTTCTGTGCTACAATAAAACAGTACTGCAGTAGGTGCTGTTTGCAATAATTTTTCTGTGCAAAAATCAAGCAGTACTGCAGCAGGTGCTGCTTGCAATAATTTTTCTGTGCTACAATAAAACAGTACTGCTATAGGTGCTGCTTTCAATAATTTTTCTGTGCAAAAGTAAAGCAGTACTGCTGCAGGTGCTGCTTTCAATAATTTTTCTGTGCAAAAGTAAAGCAGTACTGCAGCAGGTGCTGCTTGCAATAATTTGTCTGAGCTACTATAGGGCAGAACTTTTGTACATTTACAAAGTATTAAGTACTTGAGAGTGTTTGGAACTTCTTGGCATAGGGGGCATGTCTTAGACAACTAGTATTGGAACCCACTCGAGAGAGAGCAATCTTAGACCTGGTACTTTCAAATGGAGATGGCGAGAGGATCACAGATTTAAAAGTAGGTAGCCACCTGGGAACTAGTGACCATTAAACAGTATGGTTCATGATAAACACAGCAGTAGAGTCAAGCCATACAAAGGCAAAGGTACTGGACTTCAGGAGGGCGGACTTTGCCAAAATGGGTGAGTGCCTAAGGAATGCACTAGCAACTGGGCAGGAAGGAGGGGTGGAAGAATAATGGGGAATAATAAAAACCACCATCACAGAGGTAACAAGCCTTTGTGTGAAGTAAATAAACAAACCAAAATGATGTAAGAAACCACTATGGTTCTCAAAGGAGATAGCAGGGAAGGTTAGGGAGAAAAAGAGAGCATTCAGAAAGTACAAGGAATCACAGAAGGAGCAGGACAGAGAATTGTATCAGTTAAAGTAAAAGGAAGCAGGAAAGGCAGTCAGAACAGAAAAGGCCCAAACCGAGGAAAAGATAGCCAACTCAGTTAAGAAGGGGGATAAAACCTTTTATAGGTACATCAGGGAGCGAAGGAAGACCAAGGGAGGGATAGTGAGGCTTAATAAAGGGGAAGGGGGTGGGCAGAGGGTGACGGTGAAAAGGCAGAGATACTAAACAAACACCTGTGAATTTTATGTTCATATCTGATTTTATGGTATATCTAAACTGATGTTAGTTAGCTGACTGTTTGTGGTGTGGATTTTATTCTATTTATGTAGTAGAAAAATGTCAATGTATATTATTCTATGTAATGGCAGCCAGAACCTCCGGGGAAGGGTGCCAGAAATAAATAAAGCTACTACTACCACTACTACTACTACTACTATTTTAATGGTTATTTGACATAATGTAAAGAGTGTTAATTCCCTAGTAAAATGAACTGGAATTCTCATACATTTCATAGTGATGTGGTATTCCTGCAGGAAACCCACCTTTTACAGGTGGAACATCAGAAACTGAGGCAAGCCTGCATGGGACAGGCAGTGACAGCCTCTCATTCTAAGGAGAACACAATGGGAGCCACCGTATTAATTAAGAAAAGGTGCCCACTGGAAACCTTAACATCAGAAATAAGCATGGAAGGCAGACTGATCATTGTGTTGGGTAAAACACATAGCGAACTGTTAACATTTGGTCCAGTGCCAGTCTATACGTGGTCTCGGTATAGCAACGAGATGTGCACATTCCAAACTGGAGCAATTAGAAGCTCTGGATATACAGCAATGTAAGGAACAGACTTGCGGCTGTTCCCCCCATAAAACATCATTCTTGGGACAGCCGTGGGTGGTTGTGGGAGTGCCACTCGGAGTGCTGTACTATGAAATTCCAGCAGGGAAGCAGACAGGATCAACCAGATAAATTATATATAAAAAGCATCACCAGAGACAGAAAAATGCTACTTTTCTGTATGTGCTAACTGGGCCCTGCCTCACACTGAAGTGGGACCCATTTTTACATGGACGTTTTCTTTAAAACAATACTCCAGACATTAAAATTAGTATTTAAAAAAATTAAAAGCTTTTTTTCCAAAAGAAAGGTTTTAAAGGCCTCCACCCAGCTGACTGCACGTATATACTGTAAGGTAGAAAAGAGTTCCACAACAAAGGTGCAGCATTACCAGAAGCTGTATAGCTCGATCTCTTAAGGCCACAGTGAGGTACCACGAGCAAGCCTGCCTCGGTGGAACATAGTGGGTGCAGAGGTCAATATGGCACCAGGAGCTCTTTGAGGTAGTCAGGTCTCAAACCATGGAGGGTCTTGTATATCAACAAACATATCTTGAAGGTGATATGAGAACTCACAGGCAGCCAGTGCAGAGCATGCTGAACAGGAATGACATGATCCCTCAGAGAGGCACCTGTTAACATCCTGGCTGTAGCATTCTGCACTAACTGGAGTTGATGCATCAGTCCTTCAGACAACCCTAGGTATAAAACGTTGCAGTAATCAATCCTGTTGGTGACAAAAGCATGGATAACCATAGCTAGGTCATCAGGCATCAAGAACGGCTGAATCCTGGCAATATTCAGGAAATGGAAAAAAACGGAATGGATGACTCACGACACCTGTTGTTCAAGGGCCAGTCAGTCATCGAGAAAAACGCCATCATCTCTTACCACACTCACCACCAACAGGGGCTGCCCACCAACAATTGGGATGAGCAACCTCCCATCAGTAGAAACATTTCCCTGACCAGGATCGATCACCATAACCTCTGTCTTGCCAGGGTTGAGACATATTCAGTTTGCAGGCATCCAGTCATTTATCTTGGCCAAACACTGGCTCAGTGTAACTGAGGCAGAGAGGTCACCCGGGGCACAGGACAGGTACACTTGGGTGTCATCTGCATAGCAGTAAAACCCTGGATTGTACCGCCTAATGA
This sequence comes from Neoceratodus forsteri, assembly GCA_016271365.2. Classification (NCBI taxonomy): domain Eukaryota; kingdom Metazoa; phylum Chordata; order Ceratodontiformes; family Ceratodontidae; genus Neoceratodus; species Neoceratodus forsteri. Next base: position 16,595,788 of record JADMNL010000039.1, on the reverse strand, counting down.
TCTCTCCTAGCGGCAGCATGTACAACATGAGGGGCCAAAATAGAACCCTGTGGAAAACTACAAGGCAGCACAAACAGTCCCAAGGAAAAATTCCCAAGGACAACTAGCTGCGATCTCCCAGTTAAATATGAACTAAATCAGTGCAAAACTGCATTGGTAGCACCCACATAGTTCCACAGATGATCCAATAGCACCCCATGATCTACCATGTCAAAAGCTGAAGACAGGTCCAACAGCACCAAGATGGTACATTGTCCTTGGTCGCTCACCATGAAGAGATCATGTGCCACCCTGACCAAAGCTGTCTCAGTGCTGTGCCAAGGCTGAAAACCCGACTGGAGAGGTTCAAAGATGGACAGACTCTCCAAACACTCAAGCAGCTGGTCAACCACCACCTTCTCAATAATCTTCCCCAAAAAGGGAAGATTAGAGATAGGCCTGTAGTTCAAGAGAACATCAGGGTCTAAAGATGACTTTTTCAGGAGAAGTCTTACCACAGCCTCTTTCAAGGCTGTAGAAAAGGTACCCTCACTTAAAGACCCATTTACGATCTCAACAAACACTGGACTCAGAAAATCCAAACAGCTGATAACAAGCCACGTTGGACCTGGGTCCAAGGCACAGTTGGTGGGATGCAAGCTGGTGAGCACACGGAGGATCTCAGCAGCCAAACCGGACTACACTAACCCCAGCTCAGCAGAAGCTCTCCACCAACAGACCGATCCCCTCCAGCAAAAGCTGGACCAGAGGAGGCAACAGTCACTCTGATGAAGGACACCTTGTCAGCAAAGAAACACCCAAACTGCTCACACTTTTCTGCAGAAACTGCTGTCCCAAACTGCTGACAGAAAGAGTTCAGCCAACTGTCGACAGTGTGTGGGCAATTCCCTGCTGCAGCAATCAACTGAGACAGAAACTCCGTTCTCTTTAGATCATTAAATAATGGAGCTTCAGTGCCACCTTGTACCCCTCCTTGAGGCACGCTCTAGCCTATGTCCCTTAGACTTCAACCAACAGAGCTCAACACAGTACATGATGAGCGATGTTGGGAGGTCAAGGGGTGAATGTGGGAAGGTGCAATCAGGTCCAGGGCATCAGTTTAATGCTTATACAGAGGAAAGTGACATTTTGTTCTCTTGGAACAAGGTTCCAATCTCAGTTCTTCCAAAACCAGGGAAGGGGAGTGATAGCTGTGTCACTTTTTGCCCTACATGGCTGCTGAAGCAAGACATGGAACTCTTCACTAAGATCCTCCCAAGCAGACTGAAACAAGTGATTGGCTGTATTGTACACCCTGACCAAAAAGTTTCATTCTCAGTAGGGACTAGCAGAGCAACATTTAGAAACTTAAAAATTATGTCCTATCAATATTCAGCAAATACTGGGCAACTGTAGGTTTTATTAGAAGCAGAGAAGGTGTTTGACTGCCTCAGTTGGGCTTACTTGGCACCACTGCAGCAACATGTGGGTTCTGGGGAATACTTCTTGTCCTGGATACATATGTTGTATAGGAAACTGGTGGGCAGGGTCAGATGGAAGGGCACAATTTCAGACTTTTCTGCAATGCAGAGAGGGACCAGGCAGGGTTGCCCTCTATCCCTGCTGCTTTTTGCTGTCAGTATGGAGATATTTAATGGCAGCCTTATGTCAGAAACTTAATTTCCAGGGGATTACAGCTGAAGGGTGTGATAGTCCTATTTCGGTACATGCAGATGACATGCTAATATATGTGAGGGATCCTGCTGTGTCATTGCCACCTTTACTTCAGTCGTTAAAGCCATTTGGAGAAATTTGAATATGAAAAAGACTGAGACCTTGTTTAATTAGTAGGGAGTTAACACAACAATTCAGTTAGCTTGTATAAGTGTAATCATTTACCACTGAAACAGGCAGTTTATTGTGTTTTTAGAGACACACTATCAGCACCACCGGTACAGTTATACTATGTTTATTATCCTTCCAAAGATTCCGGTCCCTTTTTGCATATTTTGTTGTCATCAAAGGCTTTTATTACACTATAATATGGATGCTATGAATAGCCTGATGAGTGGTGTATTAGGTTTATAGGACTTTGTACTTTATAGCTAGTTATAAAGCAGAAGTGTGGATCTAGTCTCTCAATAATGTATGCATTACTGACAGCAGTGTATTTTATTGTAATTTGCTGTCAAATGTCTGGGATTCTGGGGTTCTTGGGGTGTACTCTCCTATAATTTAAGTGGTTTAAAATCAATGTATATCTAATTTATCACTAAAATTAGTGATCTATCAGACTTTAATGCCACCTCAAAACACTGATGTACAATTGTAGTACTGTAACTCCACTTGGTATTTAAATGTATAGTACGTGAAATAAAGTATTCAAATCTGATTAATGCTGGTGAGTGAGTACCTCGTGTGCATGATCTCATCATTTCTGTGACTAGCTGGGCATCATGCCCCACTAAACTGTTAAGGGGCCGGTAGCACACTCCCAGGGAGATTCTTTCACTATTCTTTTTACAAAGCTTATCCTAGCTGGAAATTGTATTCCTCTGTGCTGGTATCCCCATCATTTTCTTCCAGTTACCAGGCCTTTGTGAGTGCCACTTTGTCCTCATCTTTGAAGTGCATCATGTCCTTGAGTGCACCCATTTTTCTGGGTGTACACCTTATATTATCCTGCATGCAAGGGAAAATAGCTGCCCTCTTTTCTTCCTCTTTGAACTTTCCTTTCTACTGGTATTCTCCTGTTCTTCTCTACTACCCTCAGTGTTTCCCTACACCTGTCTCCAGTCCTTGGTGAGCCCCAGCACCAGTCCACTCACCTATCATTCCTGATTACCCTGTCCATTCTGTAGGCCAGTACTCCCACTGTAGGTTCAGCCCATCATGGGCATAAAGGCCTCCCTTCCCCCAGAGGCCCCTCCAGTTGACCAGGAAATGAAAACCCTCCCAAGTGCAGCAGAACCTCGGCCAAGCATTAGCCGGCCTAATGGCCTGCTGCCACTACTTGCTCATCCCCAAGACCTGGAGAATCTCAGAAAAGATCACCCTGGATATCTTTCCCTTCAGAAACATGCCCATTTATCTGAATGATCTCATTCCCCTAAGGATTTGTGCTTCATATGTCAAATCATGCCAAGAGGGGCAGTGACGGTGTGCTCCTCCCTCCAGCTGCATTGCTAGGCCTTGAATAACAGTCATTTGACCTGCACTCTAAGCCGGCAAACCTCCTTGCCTGAGCCTCCATCCTGGTCCTGCAGTGCCCCCTTCAACTCTTCCACTGCCCTGACATTAGAGTCCCCAAAGATTACTGCATTTGTGTCCCTTCCTACAAACCTTTTCCTTTTCTCCTCCACTTTCTCCGTTGAAGATCAAGTGAGGTGTCCAGGTACCTGAACACTTGTAACCAGTGGCAGTTAAAAGCTGATACCTGTTGTTGGTGTCCATTGGTGATGGTGCTCAATTTTGAAACCCTCTCCCTTCCTTCTCAACTCTGATCCCCCGTCCCTTACACTAGAGATTACAGTTCCAGTAACCCTCCTCCCTACCCCACCTGTACACACCAACTGCCCCCCAGGCCTAGTGCCTGAGTTCCTATCCTCCTCTTCATCCATCCTCCTCAGCTGCCTGCCTCTCTCCTTTCACCCCTCTGGGGCCTCTATGTGCCACTCAAGCCTAGCAATGTACCTTCTGAGAGTGCTGACCACCTTATAGTTACTGTATATGTGTGTCCCCTGTTTTCAGCAGTCAGGACGATGTGCACAGCTCTTAGAGCAAACCAGGTATGCTTTGCTTTCAGAGTGCCCAACACTAGCCAGCTCAATGTGCTCACAAGCCCATGCCCCAGCTTCCTTTTTCATTATGACAAAACTAGTTTCCATTCTAGACTGGCAAAATGCCACTACACAGCAGAAACAAACTCACAGTGACTGTACATTTACGGACCTCCACCCTCTGCAGGCAGGATGGCATATGTCATGAAGCCCTGGCAGCCCTCCAAGTGTGCCTCCACCCTTCCCTAGTAAGCCACATTGTTAGAAACAGTAGTTGGCCCTCTGTCACAATTCCACTCAGGCAAACTCCCCATCAGCTATCTCCGTTACCATAAGCCTTGTGACTACTTACTGCCACCACCACTCACCTTTGGCTTGCTCCATTGCCACTTTTACTGGACCATAAACCCTGCTGATTACAGTTTTCAATATAATGGTGAATGTGGGAATGCGTAAAGTTTGTCTAATTACTCTAGTATACTGTTTCATGTTTTTGTATTGAATCAGTTCTGTTTTTTTTTACCTATTTAGGGCCCCTTGTTCATGAGGACTTTTTTTCTGCCCAATATTCCATTTTTTAATTATCTAGTCGTTCCAGAGCCCAGCGGCATCGGTTAGCAGAAACCCTGCACAGAAAGCTTTATTATATGCTTTTTTTTAAATAAAGGTTTTTATCTCTCCAGGGCTGAGTGTGCAGCTGTTCAACCATGTTCCTAGGTACCAAAAGCCGCTGTTCTACCTCTCTACTCCTGGAGTGGTTCTCCCATGGATTGGCCCCCCCTCCATGGCAGGCATACCTCTCAACTGTCCCTGATTTTCAGGGATGTCCCTGATTTTGCCTCAAAATTTTACTCTGTCCCTCCTAAAAATTGTCTTTCCGTGACCAAACAGTGGAATTTGTAAGCACAAGATAATGTCAAACATTAAAGTTGCAGACTTGTTCCTCCTTAGAAAAGGCATTTTACACTAAGCCCCTTATTCTACCAGCTTCCTGAGTTGATATCTTCAGTTTTGAAGATGTGTCCCTGATTTTGGTCCTTTGTCCCTGATTTTTTTAAGCCTTGTCCCTGATTTATGAGGCAGGAGGTTGAGAGGTATGATGGCAGGGTCAGGGGGAGGGCCGACCTCCGCCCCCCTAGGGACTCTCATTCAGAAGTCTGCTCCCTGATGGGAGGAGCAGGGCTGGTCGTGGCACCTTAGGGAGGGCTTCATGTAGGCTGGTCCCCTCTTTTTCTGTCAGTTTTTCTCTCACTTTAGCCCACAGTCGATGCAAGACACAGAAGCGCATGCAAGTAGAGGTGCACATATGTTCTGGAACTGCGGCCTCCTTCCACCACCCGGATGTCTGTCTGGTGACCTGTGCATTGGCAGTACCAGCAGGCCGCTACCTACTGGCAACCAGGGCTGGAAGGTGAACCACCCTGGCCAGGAGAGGACAGCTGCCTGTTGACCACTCACTCCATCTCCCAGCCCCCCGCTAGACACTGGCAACCAAGATCATTCTCAAAGTCAGGTCACCAGCGTGGTGTGAGGAAAGGCACTTTGCAGTGCCTCAGTCCTCCATACCACAGGGCTGGCTTATTGTATGCTATTTATCAATGGCTGTTACTGGGTTCCTGGAACTCATAAGTAATTAATAAAAAGAATACTGGGTGGAGAAAGGCAACTAAAACAAGTGACCCTAAATAAGGAAAAAATAGGATGATTTCAAAACAAAACAACATTAAACAATACACTGGGGATATAAAACTGACTTCACTTATGCCCATATTAAACAAAAAGAAATGTAAACAACAGGAGTTATCTTCCCTTTAGCATTAAATATCTTTTCTCTGCAGGCTATGCATTTCTATCTGTTCTGTGTCAGGCCTCCCGGGGCAGTTAAGTAATAACATTCGGTTAGCTGGAGTAAAAAAAGGAATAATCAGCTGAGCGATCAGTTTATTATTATTTTTTTTTAATTCTTTTGGTAACCAGGTAAGGCCCACTAGGCACATATGCCTGTTTTCAGGGGCAACCCACGAGCATTGGGGAGGTTAAGTGACTTACTCAGAGCCCCACAATATGTAAGTGGAGATTGTGGGAGTCAAACCCAAGCCTGCTGGACATACCAAGCTTATTCCCAGATTGTTACTCTAACCTCTAGGCTATACTGCCAGCCCCAATGCCCTAGGCCAAAGGCTGAAGAGTTTAATCAACAGCAGAAGTCAATTATTCCTAGTGTATTTTGACTAACTGAATGTTTTTACTGTTATACAACTAGTAGTTTTGACACCTAGATGTTAGTGGCTCTGTGATAGTTGAAGTGCACAGTGCCTTTTTTCCTGTGGAGAAGATGTGCATAAATTACCATGAGCATCTCTTATAGGCGGATAAACTATCCTGGGCATATCTAAAATGTGGATAAACTATCATGGTCGTGACTTTAGACAAATGTAACAAAGGAAATAAACTACATCATATACACAGGGCCCCTGGTGTTCTGCGGCAGAATTTTCAGATTTCTGTGGCAGTGCTCCTTGACTTCTGCGGCAGCATTTTCTGATTTCTGCGGCATGATTTATTCATTTCTTTGGCAGAATGCAGTCCTGTCATTGGCTAAATATGATGTGATGTCATCGATGACATCGTATGCTGAGCATAGAGGAGGGGTTTCAGGATAAACGAGGTGGGAAAGAAAGCCTGACACTATGGAAAAACAGTATATTTATATGAAAACTCACCAAAAACAATGAATTCTGCAGCACTATATATATTCTGCGGCACAATGCAAATTCTGCGTCAAATTCCGAAACCGCAGAACCACAGAATTCCAGGGGACTTGCATATACAGTACTGAAATTCTAATATGGTACTTCACATTAGTGTGTGAATTAGAAACACTTAGTATATTAACCAAGAGTCCAGTAAGGGTGGAACAATAACAGAACTGGAACCAGTATTTAAAAGATAGCTTGCATGGGAAAAAATAACTTCCAGATTCAGTGCAGTTCTCCTTTGGATACACACTGAAAATAGAAAATAAAATTAGAATTGACATTTTTGACACAAGGGGCTTGGTTATAAAAGACACCTAATATTGGTGCACCTTTTGCCAAAACCCTGACTGCAGCAAACTTGGGTCTGCCAGGGACCATGTGCTTGATTTTACAAAAATTGGAGTCCTGGTAGCAAACACCCTGAGTTTGCCACAAGCCGTTCTCTATACGGCACAGCTGGTGCACGAGAGGGGAATGCTGCAAACTGTGGCACTTTCAGGCAGTAGTGGTGGCCATGATAGGGACCCACCAGCCATACATTGGATGGCTGGCAGGGCCCTTGGGGGTCTAGCTGGGGTTGCTTGGGGGTGTGGGGGTGGCAACAGACCCCGAACGGGAAAGGCATGGCAGCCTGGGTGCAGGGAGGTAGTCGTGTGACTGATGTTTTGAGAGGGAGGGCTATGGATGTCACCAGCTGCAGCTCCACTAATTGCTGGGTCACCTGCATGGATGCAAAGAGGTGTCAGATGTCTGCTGGCAGGGGCCGCAATGGGGGACACAGACCACCTCCCACCTTGCCATGGCCCTCAGAATGGCACACAGGCTGTTAGACCAGCTCCTGGCTTGTCTAACTCCAGTGGCCTGTGCAGACTTTGAGGGGGTTCTGGAAAGAAATCTTAGAGGACGTGGCAGCCCAGATGTAGCACAAGCCCCCTACCACCATTGCACAGCAATGTGGCTGGTGCAAGGATGGCACAAAGTGGTCTGGTGCAGGGGGCCTGGGGCTGCTGCAAGCCTCCTTTGAAAATCCTGAGTGCCACAATGTCTGACACAAGGTGCCCCTTGCATCACTTTTCTTTGATGCAAGATCCTTGTATCAGTCACTGACCTTTGAAAACCCAGCCCAAGACCTTTTTCAGATGTGACATATAAAGAAAAATGAAGGCATAGTTTCTTTTTAGTACAGTATTCAACACAGCTTACCATACAGGTCAAACCCAGAGAATAAACGCATGGAAATCTAAAATGAAGGGTCCCCATTAAGTATATTTCCAGGCTAAAAGACATTACACTATTAGGGAAACACATAAAACAGATAATTATTACTGCAGCACCATGGTTGAATTAAATAATCCCAGCTACTGTACCATGCTTCTCTCAGAACACATTTCTCTATTGAATTTCTTAATGTATAAAGCTTATTTTCCCTCACTAAAGAATGCCCTAGGAACATGTACTTCAGCAAGTAAAGCATGATTTATTTGGCACTTGTACACAGCAAAGAAAGGATCAGCCTACCCACTAACACCCCAAATGCGTTAGATTGATCTGGATCTCACTCACGAATGTACAATATTCTGAGGGTAGCATGGTAGCTGGAGTTATTGAACCCAAAACATGGTGCTGCTTTGATTCAGTGTTTATATGGAATACCTTTTCTAGATTAAGAACATTTCTGTGATATTTTGACTAGGCAGTCATCACTGTCATAAACATGAATCAGTAAAATGGGTTGAATGTGTTAATTATAAATTAGATTTAAACTAATATATAAAGACTATGTAGCACAAATATATCTAAAAGTGTGTTCGTTTCTGGACATGACACTTTATATGTATGGCAAAAAAAATGGATGGAATAGACATAACGGAAGTTTAGCTTGCATATTATTGCTAAAAAGAAATGTATTTCTGGTAAACATGTTAAAAATACTGTAGTTGAAGTTCTGCCTTGAGATTTTTGTTAATGAAGTGAAAGTTGACTCTACGATGAAAAACACTTCCCTTTTTGCAAATGATGAAGTGACCGACTGTTTGCTGTGTTTCTGCAGAAGGGGCTGAAATGTCATACCACAGTGAACAGAAATCTGTGGACTCTGGATTAGAAAGCCAAATGTTCAAATCATGCCTATTGTATTGACTAGTGTGACTGGTGACTCGTAGGTAAAAAGGTGCCATGCTGTTGGAATTTCTGTTACTCACATATAATGCATACCTGAGGGTGTGTGCTTTGTGAATACAAGGAACTGCACAGCAAGTATTTTTTAAAAAAAGAATATCAAGGCTGTTGTTAACTCCAGTGCTAGGGGTGGACAAAGGCACAGAATTTGGATCCAAATTTGGGTTTCCACTATTGGGATTCAGACTTAGAATGGGACTCCGACAGAAATGGTCTCCATACCTTGCAGGCAGCTAAAAGCATCCCCATCAGAACTGCAGCAGTTGCAGTGTCTGTGGTAGGCATTTTGTGGAATAATATAACATGGGCAAGGAAATCCCTGTGTCCTGACTGGCTGAGTCTTACTTCTAGCCATTGTCTTAAGAGAGTACTACCAATGGCTAAAAACAAGTCCCTGCCAACTGGGGCAACTCACAGAATTCAAAAGCCACTTGCTTCCTAATCTCTATCACAAACATGTCTGCAACCTTTACTCATATATAGAAACCTTCAACTAGGCCCTAAAACTGAAAGTCCAATAAATTAACTAAAGTCAGTAGATAATTTAATGTTATATTCACTTAAGAGCCAACCCTTACACACATACTGAACACTAATTTAGAAAATCAAGTACTATTCAGAGTTTCCATTGCTGGTTCTTCTTTGATGACCATTAAAAATTCCCCTCCTATCCCCATCAGTTTGCCAGAGAACTCCCTGTTTCTTACCTGGCAACAGATAAAACTGAGGTTCTGGCTCCACTTGAGGCCTGTGTGTGTTATATAACATTTTTAATCCATGTATTCCATGTTACCATTCCATGTGAGATGGGGGTGCAACATTCTACTACTGGAATAATGCCGAGCTTTAACTTCTTCTATTCCATAGTAAGCAATCACACAGTGTACTGAACATGAAGAAAGACAGATGACTGACAGGTGAAAACCATCTGTGGAGGGACTGTTTTACATTATTTAGCAACATTTTATTATAATTTTTGTGGGGTTGAAAACTTCTAGAGTTCGTTCTTTAAAAGTTGCTTGTGGGCCCATTTTATATAAGCAATAAGGCACTTCAGGGACATTGGTTATAGGTTTACCTTAAAGTCAGGGGCTGAAGGCACTCAGCTTCACCTCGAGCCTTACAACGCCCCTGACCATGGGGTAAACCTAGTACAACCAATGCCCTGTCATGCTTCATTGCTTAAAGATTCCCTCAGTGACTTCCAACAGAATCACCATTCTGAATGTCACTCACCAACATTTCACAGAATTTCCGCCAAAATACCACAGAGTCTGGAATCATAGCCATGCAAATGGCAGAATATGCTGAAGTCCATGATTTCCATGGGGATTTTATTTATTTACTTATTTAAAGCAGAAGTGCAAAGCAAAATGTTTTTCCAAAATAGTTTCAGCCACAGTTAATAAATAAATTAGCACACCTGTCAAATGTGCTTGTCTAGGTACCTCCTACGCAGTGCACCTGATTTTCAATCCTAAACCATTTCAGGTTTACAATGATATTTTTATTCAAAATGTGGCAACCACCTTTTTTTCTTGAGAGAAAAAAAAATAAATTAAAACCATTTATAAAATATTCAGATTTTGGCAAAATTAGTAAATTGTACCAACAAATAAAACTGTAATATGCCTGGAATCTTCCATAGTGGAAAAAGGTAGAGTCCAGTTGTTTGCCCAGTTTGGTTGCACTGCTGCTTTCAAGTGGTTGTTTAGGGAAGGTACGCTGAGCCTGGAGCTCATTCCCAGCAAGTATTTCTTCATGAAGCAGGTTGTGGAGAGGTGCAACTGTCTGCCTTGCAATGTGGTAAATGCTGGAAGTGTCTTGAGGTTCAAAAACCAATGGGCCATTTTAAGGGGGTAGTTAATAGGGGTGTGCGTATACCTTTTGAATATTTGGCTGAGTATTCATATTTGGGGACTTGATTATTCATTATTAGTGCTTTGTGATTTGTTATGTAGCCATTGGAGCAGTGTGTGAGATTTCAAGATCTCCTGAGGCTTCCTGTCCAATCAGAGGCCACTAGCTCACTGAAGGTAGCCCATGTGACCCAGCAGTCACAGACAGGCAAGAGAAACATATATCTGAGCTGTTGTAAAGGAGTAATTTAGAAACATAGGACGTGATGGCAGAAGGAAACCAAGGGTCCATCACGTCTGCCCATGAGCTACCCAGGACCTGTTGCTTATCCTGGATCCTTGGGCATCATCATCACCGATGACCTGAGATCATTCAAGCAGACCTCTAAAGCAGTAGGTAAGGCTAGGGGGATGTTGGGTGTATTAGTAGGGCTATCACAAGTTGTAAGAGGGAGGTAATAGTCCCTCTGTACAAGACACTGGTTAGGCCCCATCTGGAGTAAGGCGTGCAGTACTGGAGGCCACACCTTCACAAGGACATTAACCAAATTGAGGCAGTCCAGAGAAGGACAACCAAAATGGTGCAGGGACTGCATCAGGAGACATATGAGAACAGATTAACGGAGCTCAATATGTGTAGCCTAGAGCAAAGGAGGGAGAGAAGTGATATGATCAAAACATTCAAACGCCTTAAGGGCATTAACAAGGTGAAAGAGTCTAACATGTTTCAATATAAGAAAAATAGCAGGACAAGAGGACACAGCATAAGATTAGAGGGAAGCTGATTAAGGGGTAATGTGAAGAAGTTCTTTTTCACAGAAAGGGTGGTGGATGCATGGAACGGCCTACCTCAGGAAGTGGTGACTATGAATTCATGCAGGGCTTCAAACAGCATGGGATAGGCATAAGGGAGCAATACAGATGAGTATAAATAGATAGACCACTGACAGCAAAGGATGATGGCGCATTTGTAAGGTAGAAAAAGAAATGGGCAGACAGGATGGGCCTTGAGGTCCTTATCTGCCATCAACTTCTATGTTTCTAACCTCCTTGTGGTGTTTGTCCTTCCCTGTTCTAATGACTTTTATTTGAGCCCTTGCACTGTCCCATCCATGCTTGAATACTGCTGCTGTCGTCACACCCACCACCTCGTCAGGCAGGCTGTTCCATGGTTCTACCACTCTTTCGGAAAAATAGTACTTCCTTAGTCTCCTTCTAAAGTTCCCTCCCGTCAACTTCCATTTGTGCCCTCTAGTGATTGAGCTGGTGACTCTGTTGAATAGTTCTCAGTGGGGCACTTTATTTATACCTCTCAGGAACCTGAAGGTTTCAATCATATCCCCCTCTCCCTCCTAGTCTCGAGCGAGTACATGTTCAGTGAGTGCAGGTGCTCCTCGTATGAGAGCTCATGGAAGCCCTGGATCATCTTTTTTGCCCTTCTCTGTAGGGCCTTGAGTCTATCCTTATCCTTCTTCAAGTGCGGGCTCTGAAACTAGACACAGTACTCCAGATGAGGCCTCATGAGGGACTTAAACGGGGAGGGGGGTCATTTCTGTGTTCCTTCTGTCGATCTCCCATCCTATGCACCCTAGCATTCTATTTGCCTTGCTGTAAGTTTTGCTGTATTGACTTGATTGCTTTAGGGTGATGTATATGATGACTCCCAGGTCCTGCTCCTCTTGGGAGGTATTGAGCCTAATCCCATTTAGACAACATTCTGCCTTAGGATTTCCCTTTCCCAGGTGCAACAAATTTTCACTTTTTTGTGTTCAACCTCATTTGCCAGACATTTGACCATCTTTTTAGCCTGAGGAGGTATTTTTGTAGGTCCCCAACCCCTTTTACACTTTCCACCCTTCCTCCAAGTTTATTGTCATCCTTGAAGAGGGCAAGATTTCCCTGGATTCCTTCCCTGATGTTGCTGATCAACATGTTAAAGAGGACTAGGCCCAAGACCAATCTCTGAGGTTCTCCGTTTGTGACCTCTCCTTTGCTTGATCTCACCCCATTGACTACTACACTCTGTCACCTATCCTTGAGCCAGTTTCCCACCAACCTACCAATACTGTTAGCAGTACCTAGGTCCTCCAAATTCTTTAACAGGTGATTATGCAACATGGAGTCAAATTCCTTGCTGAAGCACAGGAGGTCTACTAGATGACCCTAAGCAAGTTTCTTAGTTACCCAATGGAAAAATGTAATGAAGTTTGCCTGGCAAGATCTTCCTGACACAAACCCATGCTGTTTGCTATCATGAAGACCTTTTTTTCCAGTTATTCCACTATGTCCTGTTTGATTAGGGTATACATTAGTTTCCACACAATAGATGTGAAGCTAACTGGCCTGTAATTGTCTGCCTCTTCCCTATTCCCTCCCTTGTGGAGTGGCACCACATCTGCCCTTCTACAATCTCCCGGTACAACCCCCGTCTGTGGTGCTTGGCTAAACAAATGTGTCAAAGGGCCAATCAATTCCTCAGCAAGCTCCCTCAGCACTCTCAGGTATAACCCATCAGGCCTTGCGCTTTGTCCATTTTCAGGTGTGCTAGCACCTACCTGACCCAGTCTGTGGTAATATTCTGTGATTTCATTTGCAGGATCCTCCTACTGGCTGCTTTGAGGCCACTTTCAGGCAATGGTCCTGAGTTTTCTTTGGTCAATATCAAGCAGATGTTATTTCGGACAGTGGCTTTTTGCCCGTCTTCCTAAATCATCCTGTCACCACCTACCAATCTTACTATCCCTTGGCCCTTTCTTTCTGTTTTCCTGAATGTAACAAAAAAAGTGTTTTTCCCAGGATTTGATCCCCTCAGCAATCTGAAGCTCAGTTGTTGCCTTTGTTTACTTTACTACCTTCTTTGCCTCCCTATTTTTCTGGGTGTATTCCTTTCAGTCACAGTCCCCCTTGTTCCTTTTGTGCATGTGGAAAGCTTCTCTTTTGAGCCTAATTGATTTTTTGACCTGGGCTGTGAACCATATGGGACTCTTGTGTTTGTGTCTGTTTGTCACTGTCCTAATGCATAGTTTTGTAGCCTCTAGTATGGATTGTTTTGCCAACCCCCAGGGGTCTTCTGCTTCTGATTTTTCTTGGACATTGGGCAGTTTGTCCCTGACTGTCACATTTTTTCAAAGTTAGCCCCTTTAATGTTCATGACCTCCACCCGAGATTGAGAGTTTTCATCCCCTAGTTACTTCTTAAAATTAGCCAAAAAGCAGAAATCGTGACAGTTTTGGTTCCTTTTCTAAATCCCTAGCTAGAAAGGGTAATTTTTGTCATACTTTTGTGTTATATTTTTCAGTGTTTCTCAAGAGAACTGCTAGGAGTTTTTTTTTTCTAAAAGTGAAAACAAAGGGTACTACTAGGCCTGTTTCTGTTTTGCAAGCAATCAGTCACAGGTGTACATTAAAAAAAAAAACAGATTTTGACAGTTTTCTTTAGTGCATTTTTCTCAGCAAGCAATTAGTCACAGGTGTACGTTAAAAAAACACATTTCTTTTTGCAAATAACTTTATTTTATTAAAATGAGCACATACAACATAGACAAAAACATAACAGTAGAATAAATCCAAAATAAATACTCCCAAAAATCCTTACCTGCAACCCCCCCTGGCAGCTATCCAAGGTATTTAATATAGCGAAACTAAAAGTACAAGGTCTCAAATAGGATTAAAACATTAGCTAGCAACTTGGGATATATGGGAGAAGAGAAATTCAATAATCTACCTGTCTCTGAGTAAAATTGAAAGAGAAGGGGGACACAAGTATAATACTCAAGGTTTACAGATGAAAAGGTAAAAGACAAGAAAGATAAAGAGGTGAAAAAGATGTATAAAAGATATGGGTAATAATACTGAAATTAAGAGGGAAAAAGGCAGAGAGAAGAATCTCCCTGTCTAATAACCATATCTGTCTTTCAGAGATTGGAAAAAACTACCCCAGCACTTTTGAAATTTACCCGAAGCCTTAAGAAATTTTAACACTGACCTCTCTGCATTTAATGCATTCAAAAATTCGTCCCACCATTCTTTAAAAGATGGGATCCAAATATCTCGCCAATGACGAAGAATCAATAGTTTGGTAACCGAAGCTACCAGAGCCATTTGGCATTTTTGAATTCTCGATGTGATTTGGTCGTACATCCCAAAAACACAAACATCCGCATTAAAAAAAGCTGATAAATCACAGTACGGGTCCAACCAACCTTTAACTGATTGCCAAAACTTTGCAATTTTAGGGCAGGACCAAATTTTATGGAAAGTGGTAGCTATAGGGTCTCCACATTCACTACAGGCCGGAGAAGACAATTTATTCAGCCGGGACAGTTTGGCAGGTGAGAAATACAGATTGTGCAATAGGTTAAACTGAATATCTCTCAATCTGTCCTGCTTAATACGTGAATAAATGTTTACCCAGACCCTCTCCCAAATCTCTTCTGACCACCCCATAGACAGGTTAGTCTCCCCAGTAGGGGGGAACAGGAGATTTCTTAAGTTCTAATCTTGATAAAATATACTTGCATATTTTAGAAACTGATTTTCCAGATAATGCAATCTCACACAGTTTCCTCAATAGTTTTCCGGCTTCTTCAGAGACTTTACCTTTTCGTAAAAAAGAGAGAATGCTTCTTCGTATCTGAAAAAGTCGTAAAAAGTCCTGAGGTTCCACCGCAAACTTTTCAATCAAAGCGGGGAAAGAAGAGATTGTGTTATCCGAAAGAAAGTCCGAAATACGAAGTTTAAGTGGGGAGTCGAACACAAACCTTGTGATAGGCTTGTTACCCACTAAGAGATTGGGATTTCTCAAAAGGGGTTGAGATAAGTCGTTTAAATAAGGAATGTGCAATCTTAAATATAGTTGGTGTAATGCCCTTATATCCCAACCCAGAGGGGTATTTCTAATTTGAGTAGGGACCTTAGACCATGGTATGTATAAGAGGGATCCCAAATCAAGATTAGCTCGTTGGGAAATCACATGATCGATGGCAAGTCCATAAGAGAAGGCATCTACTCTGAGCCATAGAACTGATCTGGCTGCATGAATGGCTAGATAGTAAGTGTAGAAGTCCGGGATCTGAGGCCCCTATTTTCGTGGAAGATTAATTTAGCATAATCCCTGTGGGGGTTTGCCCTTCCACAAAAAATCTGAGCAATATTTATAACGCTGGCTAAAGAAAGACCTGGGAGGTAGACGCTTAAATTGAAGAGAGGATAGAAAATCTTGTAAAACCATCATTTTGATTGTATTAACCCTACCTGAAAAGGTCAAAGGAAGCTTCACCATCTCTCCAAGTCTTCCTGATAGACTTAAATAAAGGCTTTAGGTTTAGGTTAGCCATTCTCTCAAGATCTCTCGAGACCTGAATACCTAGATAAGTTAAAGATTTTGTCTGCCATTGCAAACCTAAAGAAAAACACCAACTTTTCTGAAGTTAAGGGGATAGTGAATAGACCATTGTTTTGTTCCTATTTAGTTTGTATCCGGAGAATTCACTAAAACATGAGATTAAATTAAGTAAGTGGGGAAGCGAAGTAGTGGTATTCTTAACATGCAGCAACAGGTCGTCAGCAAATGCTGATACCTTGAACTCCATGTCACCTATCACGGATCCCTTGTATTAAGTGATTCATTTGATAGCTCTTATCAAAGGTTCTAAGTACAAATTGAATAAATATGGTGACGAGGCAACCTAGCGTACCCGTAGAAGGGAAAGGCCGTTGAAATTAAGTTGTTGCACTGGACTCTTGCGGATGGGCACATATACAAGATCCATATAATGAATAAATTCTTCCGGAATACCAAATTTAGCCAGTGTTGCAAACATAAAACCCCATTCTACCCTATCAAATGCCTTTTCATGCTCTAACAATACTAAGGAAGCCTCCATATCCTGGTTCACAGAAGCAGAAATTAATAAAACACTTCCTGAAGTGGTCTCGTCAAGAACGGCCTGCCACAAAACCAGCCTGTTCAGGACTCAGCAACCCGATCCACGATGATTTTAGCCTATTAGCTAGGATTTTAGCATAAATCTTACATCTATATTTAATAAGGAAATTTGGTCTGTAGTTGCCTACCAAATCTGGAGGTTTATCAGGTTTAGGTAGCAAAATTATCCTAGCTTCAAAACGGATTTATCACTTACCCCATGGTTATGCCAGAAGGCATAAAGTTGATACAAAAGTGGTATCAACTTCTCCTTAAATGTCTTAAAGAAAAGGGTGAATCCATCTGGGCCAGGTGCTTATCCATTTTTAATGAGTCAATAGCATTTGCTATTTCCTCATTCGAGATAGGGGCTATCAACAACTGCTTAAATTCTCGGCATCTGAGGAAGGGATTTTAGTTAAGAATTCTCGCATTTTAGGTTCACTCTGTAAAGAAAGCGGTTGACTCGAATATAAAGTTTTGTAATAGTTGAAAAAATATACAAATACCCTCAGAATCAGTAATCAATTTGTCTGTGTCCGGGTGTTTCAGGGCCACTTCACCCGGTGGGCCGCGCTCTTTGCTAACTGCCATGCCAAAAGGTTTCAGCTTTTCTCCTGTATATATGCTGCTTTTAATTTAGAAGCTGAATTTTCCACCCTTTCATTTAGAGTATTCACATACCATACCCTTAAACTAGTCAGTTCTTGTTCCTGTTCCTTCACCAGAAGTCTCTTTAATCGCTTCTAAGGTAGAGATTTTCTTTAAGCAGTTAGTTAATAGCTGTTTATTTTTCGCTTTGCACACTGTTGCAATTCTAAGCAGTTCTCCCCTGCAGGTGACTTTTAAGGCAGCCCAAACTTGGTCTACTGCATTCAGGGACCCCCAGTTGTCCATAATTGAATTAGTCATAAATTCTTGAAATCGAACTAGTATCTGGGAGTCCTTTAATAAGCTATTATTTAAAGACCATGAATAAGATCTGGGTGGGGTGGACAAGGAGGATCTTCGAAGTTTAATAGGGGAATGGTCTGAGAGTACTCGAGTTAAAATTGAAACCTCCTCAACTAAAGACAGGCAATGCTGGCTAACCAAAAAATAATCGATTCTAGAGTAAGACTTATGGACAGGGGAAAAAAATGTAAAATCTCTAGTGGTAGGATTATACAACCTCCAAGGATCTATTAAGCCGGATGTTGATATAAACTCTGACAAGGCTCGCTGAGCTGGGGAGGGGTATAACGCTCTATGCCAAGAGCTATCCAAGCTATTTGACTGGACTAAATCCCAATCTCCCCCTAGAATGACGGGAACATCTTTATAGGGGGCTAAAGTTATAGCCAATTGCATAAAAAATGAGGGAGAATCTAAGTTAGGGCCATATATTGATCCCAAAACTAAACTAGCCCCTCCTAATTTACCCAAAACTATAATGTATCTACCTTTCGGGTCGGAGATTATCTCAGATGAAGTAAAAGGAACCCCCCTCGCTACCAAGATGGCTACCCCTTGACTACTTGAGGAAAACCCAGCACCAAAAACCTGGCTCACCCATTTTTTCCTGAAGCAGTGGAGTCGGTCAGAGAGTACATGGGTTTCTTGGAGAAAACACAACATTTTTTGTGCACTTTTCTATTAAGTGGCAAGTGACGAGCTAGTGTTTAGAAATAAAATAGGCTGCTTGTACATTCAGCAACTTAAATAATAATAATAATAACTTTATTTGTATCGCGCCTTTCAAAATGTCAAGGTGCCTTAACAATAAAAGATAAAAGAAAATACAATAAAACACAATTAAGTACAGATAGCAATAAAATCTATAGCTGGAGTGTTCTATTTCTAAAGAGCTTTTTTCTCCCCTCGGTGATGTCTGGCGCAGCACCCCACCCTACCACCTAGCCCCATCATCGACCTTCTTACAGCCTTACAGGTTAGCCACCACAGTTATTCAGGATCACTGTGTGGTAGGTGGTCTCTGGTTAACCATGTTGGTAGAGCAAGAGCCTTCTGGGTGGGGGTAGGGGGTTGGAATTTTCACCTAAAGACCTATTTTTCTCCTCGTGGAGCAGTCACACAAAATTAACAGCTACAGCCAGCCTGGGGTGGTTAGGAGAAGAGGACAAGAGTAGGCAGGACAGTGGCACCAGTAAGGTATTAATCTGGAAGTATAATGATGTAGTATGGTAATAACTTTCATACTGTGTAACCCACAGCAAAGCAAGTCACTTACCACCCTGTGATTCCAGGGCAGACTTGAAACTAGCTTTAGCTCTGTGTGCCTTTCCTGGCAAAAATTGTAAAACAAATTAAACAAGCATTTGTCAATGCCGAATGTTTGCTTGCTGGTATTGGCATTGGTAGTGCCGGAGTTAGAGAGATGCATGATAGGAATGGCAGTGAAGTATTAAACTAACGCCAACCCCTACCCCAATCCTGCAGAGACTGACAGGCATTTGGGGTGTGCCTTGGGTATCGGTATTGTCGCTCATGCCATTCTCATCCATTCCACCCTGCAGACACTGACAGGTGTTGTGGTGTGCCTTGGGGTCTTGGCCCTTACACTCACCCCTTTTCATAAAGAAATAAGCTGAGATGGGTGCAGTAGAGGAAAATGGGTGAATGTTTGGGCTGAAGACCCCAAGGCACACCTCAATGCCTGTCACTGGCTGCAGGGTGGGGGTTGGGGTGGAATGGTGTGAGCATTATGGCCGATGACCCCAAGTCACCCCCTGACACCTGTCAGTCTCTACAGGGTGGGGCATTACGGTTGGAAACCCTAATGCCCCAGGTGTTTGGTGGCATTTTTGCTCCAAATTTTCAACATGGGCTTTTTGGGATGCCACTTCATGAACAGTGGCACTATCATTTCGTTACTCAGTCCCGAAAGGTGACTGCGCCATTCAGTGCCACAGGTGGGAAAACACATTTTGGGGAGGAAGCAAAAATGCAGCTGTACTGTTCATGAGAAAGTGTGAAAAAATGGCAATGTTGACAATCTGGAGTGAAAATATGAAAAACTGGTGAAGTTACGAGCATGCATAGAAACTGCACAAAGCACGTCTGTAACGCAATCATTTTTGGGAATTTTTTCACCAACTTTTCAACATGGACATTTTGGGACCTCCCCTCATGAACAGTGTCACTGTGATTTTATTAATCTGTCCCAAAAGTTGATTTCCCACAGAGACCGTGCCATTCTGTGCCACTGATGTGAAAACACATTTCAGGCAGGATGTGAAAAATGATAGCTATACTGTTCTTAAGGAGGTGTGAAAAAATGGCAATGTTGAAAATCTGGAGAGAAAATATTAAAAATTGGCGAAGTTACAAGTGTGTGTAGAACCTGCAACGCACGCTCATAACACAGTCATTTTTGGAATTCTTTCACCAAATTTGTAACATGGATTTTTTGGGACCCCACCTCATGAACAGTGGCACTGTCATTTTGTTAATCAGTCTCAAAAGGTGATTCCACACAGCAACTCCAAAATCACCTTTCAGGACTGAGTAACCAAATGACAGTGACAGTGTTCATGAGGTAGGGTGCCAAGAACCCTATGTTGAAAATTTAGGGCCAAAATTCCTAAAAATTGCTGAGATATCAACCTAAGTTGAAACACCCTATTGACTCCCATTATACAGCCTACCATCATTTCTTCAGTTTGCCTGTCGGCTTTGAAGAGCACAGACGTGTTCTGGTCCATAGAAGATTGCTGCTCCCAACTTCCGGAGGTAAGTATGGGGTATGGGGGAGTGGAGGAGGTGGGTCCACAGAGGGAGGTGGGTAGGGAGGGGAATGGGGAGACGATGAAGGGACCATTTTCTATTTTACAGGGGAAAAAGAGACTTCGGGATGGTTTTCTTTATTTTAAGGTTACCAAAATAAAATACATTTAGGTACACTGGGTGGGCTCCCAGTGTGCAAATAATAATGTGTGTGTGTGTGTGTGTGTGTGTGTGTGTGTGTGTATGGGGGCATGCGACACAGGGATTGGACACCCGATGTTGGCACTTGAAATATTTAGGGGGTGGGGGTCATCTGTCTGACACGGGAGTTGGCATCCTGGTGTCAGAAACATAAAATTGATTCTGACACACTGGGGCGGGCTCCCAGTGTGTCACATTAATGGGGGGAAGGGGGATACATGCCGACATGGGGATTGGGCACACTGATATCAGCTTTCCGGGGAGTGTGTGTGGTGGGCGGCAGCAACAGCCAATGTGGAAAGCCATGCCATGGCTCATTTATTTATTTATTGAAATGGTTCACTAGGAAAGGCATACTGAGCAAACAAGTTGCTCGTGGAGCAAGGGGGACGAGTGCTCGGTGGCAGGAGCCGACAAGAACCATAACTCCGGCCATGTGCATTACTGTGCACTGTAATGCACATGGCTGGAGTCTTGTCAGCTGCTGGCAACAGAGAGAAGGTATGTCTGTGTGCCTGGTTGCAAGGGAGGGGGAAGGTCCCACTGCAATGATGAAACTGTCCCTCATTGCAGTGGAAGATTTCTTTTAAGTGCAGTCCTCTCTCTCAAACTGCTGTCAGAGACAGCTCACCAATTCATTGGTGCCTGATGAACAAGTCTCATAAAGCGTCAACCCGTAACCATCCCTGATTGGAGTGGCACTTTTCTTTCAAATATAGACCACTTCTCTCAAACTGCTGTTATAGACAGGTTGCCGATTCATTGGTGCCTGAGGGATGAACCCCATAAAGCATCAACTGCATTGGGCAGAAACTCACACACCTCTAAAATGTCATACTGTCCCAAGATGTTTCTTGCGCATGCATGCAAGCAAACATAAAAAGGGCCAGACCACCACTGAACAGACAGTTGGGTTGGTTAGGCCTTCTGTTGACCAAATTCTACATTTTTTATATTTCTGTGATAGGACAGGGCAGATGGTTGCAATTTGCCACCACCTGCTGTCTGTTGATCTCATTCTTGAGTTCTTTCAGATTCTTGAGTTCCCTGTCTTGGTTCCTGTTTTATATATATTTTATTATTATTATTATTATTATATATCATATAGTATTACTATTTTTTTTTTGGTAACTAGGAAAGGCCCACTGGGTACAAGTGCTTCTTTTTCAAGGGTGACTCTAAAGTACTGGGGAGGTTAAGTGACTTGCCCAGAATCGCACAGTATGCAAGTGGAGGTTGTGGGAATCAAATCCAGGTCTGCTGGATGAACCAGTCTCTTTTGCAGCTTGTTACTCTAGCCTATAGACTAGAGTAACAATCTGGATTGCAGTATGTTGTCTGTATTTGGTTTTGTTTTAGTTTGCGGCAGTGTTGCCAGGACCACTGCCTGTATCATGACTATGGGGTGGGTCTGGTAGAACCACACCACGGACACAGACCCTGATGCTTTAAAAACCTGGGGATGCTTTACCTTTAGGTGGTTCATTAAGGAGATGGGCACTGCCTTTCTGTTATTTTCTTTTAATAATGTGAAATGCAGACATACCATGTTCTTACTGCTCCTGAGACCACTCAGTTGACTAGTATCACCAGTACCACCACTAGTTTTCTTTTGGCCCCCACCAGCCTTTCTTGTTTGGAGCAGCATCTGCAGATTTTCCCCTGGCGCCACTAGTGTCTCTGTACCGCTGGGATGGAGCTTGCTGAACGAAGTGCTGAAGGGTAACTTGCTGAGTTTTTGTGGGGGGGGGGGTGAGAGAAGCCTTTATTTTACTACCAATTTTATTATTGTAAAGCATTCTAAACCCTTGGGAAAAGCACTCCATAAATAAAATTGCCTTGCCTTGCTATATCCTTCTTTCTCCTGCCAGTGTGACCTCAAGAGGTACAGCCAACAGTAAACAGTCTGCGCATCCTGGTGGTAGTCTGTAGTGCTACTGTGGGGACAAGTTATCTCCCTGGAACTCATGAACAGGACAACAAAAACAGCGCACCTACTGGGAGTCTTCGACTTGAAAAAAAATTACAAGTCACAAGCTGGAATCATTTCAAAAGAAGCTGGAATCATTCCAAATGAAAGTGAGACCAAAGCACAGGGGCATCTATTAGTACTTTATGCTTGTGCAGTTTGTCCTGGCTAATAAAGTTTTTGGAATGATTCCAGATGATATGTGGACGATGCAGCGATCTATGTCTCTGGTGCCTCTATTCCTGACCTCGTTACTCAGCTCCAGCTGGGTTTCTCCAACATCCAACACTGGTTCTGAAATAATAACTTGTCCTTCAATGCCAGAAAATGATCTCTATGACCTTTGGTGCAAGGCAGAAGTTGGCCAGTCTCTCTCACTTCCCTTCCTTCCTTCCTTCTTTACCCTTGACTGTGGTTTGAAGACATTTCCTCCTTCAAGTACGTAGAGGTATGGTTGGCTCGTCACCTGGATTTCACTGTGCATGTGGACACCATCCACCAGAAGCTCCACCCCAAACCTGAGCCTCCCTACAGGAATAAAGCATGCATCCTGCTTCCTGCATAAAGGGACATCCTTTTTGAATATTATCCTTCTAATTTTCAACTGTGGTGACATCATCTGTAGTGCTGCTCCAAAATCCATTCTGGCCAAACTGGACCCCCTCTTCCATTCATTTGTCATTTGCGCTGGACTATCCCCCTTGTACTCACCTTTGTTACCTATATTTCTCAGTGCGGGGGTACACAGACAAACTGCACACTAAAACAGATCAGGAAACAGTTTATGTTGGGTGTGTGTGTGTGTGTGTGTGTGTGTGTGTGTGTGTGTGTGTGTGAATTAACAGGCCAGGCTTACAGATCACTTATTTTAGTATGGCCATCTAGCTATTTGATTTGTGCCATACAGGAGATAGATAAAGACAGTATGGGTGGATTCAAACAACCTGGACACTGAAAGAAATCAGAAAACTACTTCATCTAGGCTATACAAGTGTGTGTGTGTGTGTGTGTGTGTGTCTCTCTCTCTCTCTCTCTCTCTCTCTCTGAGTGTCTGTGCTTCTGTGTGGACACATAGGTCATATTACATATATAAGTAAATAATTTATACATAACAAAATTGATCCATTGTCAGATGGAAGGAGCCATAATGTGGGCAAGTCTACTGGTTCAGTTACCCATTACATGCGAATGGGAATGTAGGTAACACAGAAAGGGGAACGTCAAGGATACTGTACACTAGCTGATGAGTAGGTACATGTATTGAGGTGGTGTCTGTCCTGTTACTCCACGGATAGCAGCCAGTGGGACACAATGAACACATCATGCTGGCAGTTGAGATATAACCTTACTGATCAGTAACCAAATGCTGCTGGTGCTTGAATTGGCTTTCCAAGACATGCAGTAATTTCTGACAAACAGGTGTAGTATTCTACAGCATGTCATCTTGTATGAGATACCATACACAGACATGTCAATGTCTGCACTGTATGTACTGATACAGTTTGTGTCAAACAGAAGTTTACTTGTGCCCAAAAGATGCAGTATCATGTAGAACAGTATCACACCACAATATAAATTCCCCAAATATACGGTGATTTCAGAAAGGAAGGAGGAAGTCAATGAAACAGCGGCAACCAAAACGCTGTCATCCAACACACTGTGACAGCTAAAGCACCTACTGATTTTACATGGTAAAGAGAGGTAGTAATAACACTGGTAGCAATTGGGACACTCCAGAGAAAAACGTCAGAATCAGATTAGTAGAAACAGAGGGGAAAATAAAAATGTAAATAACGTTTTAATTATGGGGGTGAGATGAAATAACCAGTACACACAAAACACTGTGTTGATTCCATGTGCTACAAGTGAGTAGAAATTATATTGCAGTTCACAGCTAAAAATGGTTGCAGTGCATAACATAGCAGAAATCGGCGCAGAGTAGAAGCACGGTGCATAAGATAACATTAACTGGTGCCGATTTCAAGCAGTTAGCAATGGTCCGACTGTCTCGCATCAAAATACATTTACAAGTACTAGCTCCCACATGCTGCTTCCACCAGAAAAGCTAAGAGTTCCGATTGAGCATGCACGAAGACTGGTGAGGCATGTACATCACCAGACCCAACACTGGACACTGCTGTGTGACAAATAATGGCGCATACAGTCGGGGGCTTGCGGCTGTTTTAAACATTTTATTTTACTATTTGCAGTGCTTAAAAATCTTACCGCAATGGGTAAAAAGCAAGATTGGGTGGCAGAGGAACTAATGCTGAAAGCAGAAGAGCTCAGGTACACATTCCCTTTAAAGCTAGATGTCTCTCTCTCACTGGGCTTCCTTTATTTTTGAATTGTGCCTTTATTCACCCCCCCCATCTTACCTCCCTCCCTCCATTCTCAGCCCTCTGCCACACTTACTCCCTCTGCAACTGTGACCACTGGTCCTTCACCCTTCCTTGCATGACATTTTCAGCATGTCAAGCTGCTTTCTTACCTCCTTTAAGATTTCTCTACTCACTCCTGCAACTGCCCCAGACTGCATTATGACCTAGCTTCCAAACCCCCCAGCACTCACCCTTGTTGACACCAGCTTCAGGGTTTGCACACGTGGTCTGTGCTGAAACTGTTATTTATTGCACCTGCCTGTTGGTTATAGTTACTGTTGTTTATTTTATATTATGTTTGCTTCTTTACAGCGACTGTTACTTGCTATTTATTTTATATTATTTTGTATTTTGTTTTTGCATTAGATTTATTGCTCATTGTTGTCATGTTGCACTATACTGGCCCCCCCCCAAGGCTGCATCTGGAAATGAGCTGTTATAAGCTTAATATGCCTTTTCTGGTAAAATGTTTGAACTAAATAAATAAATGATAACTGTGATCATTATTTTTCTAAAGAACAATATAGTACAGTATACTTTCAAAACACATTGAATGAGATACTACTGGTAAACCTTTATCAATACGGAACAAACACAAGTTAGAAATGAAGTCAGTTTTTAAATGCTTCCTAACATACTCGATTGCAGTTTTGCGACACATTTCAGCTACATGTAAACTCTGTAGTGTAGCAGAGTGTAGCATAGCCTAGCGTCAAGTGCATGTAAACAACTTCAAAGTCTCTCTCTTTCTCTCTCAGTGGCTCACAGTCTCTGGCAAAATAGACTTTGAAGACTGAGCCTAGAATGCTTGCTCCCAGGTTGTTTCTTTAAGGGTTTCCGTCCTGAGCCCTGACTGGCTGAAATTCAAGTGGAAGCCATGCATCTTGAACTCTGAGCCAGATTTTGCATGCATTCTCCTGCACATCTACACACAGGATTGGCTGAAACTCATTTGCAACAACTCAGTGAGCCTTTTCTTACGAGCTGGTTAAGCACAGAATGTTCTGAAACTGACAAGTTGCAGGGTAGACGTTTGCAGAAGCTGCAGGTAATTGCTTGAATACAAAACACATTAACCATTTACTGGCTTAAGAGGGCAATCTGGCACAAGCAGAACTGAAAGTGTAAGTCCTCCAACTGCTGTAAGAGGGGGTGGGGTATATATACTGATACAGGACATGCATGCAGCAGATGGCAGACAGCCGGGGAGGTGAGTGGAGGGGCTGTGCTGGTTGCCATCTCAGGACCGAAGTAGGTGGCAGTAGGGGCAGAATACATATTCTATTGTACATGACTACTAGGACAGGTTGTGAGAGGGGAATGCCACTGAACACCAGGGAACTGAGTTCTGGTGTGGCGTCAAGATTTGTGCAACCCACAACACTGGAATTAGTACTAGGAAGTGGGTGGACAATTATTGTGCAACTGACAGCATGTGGATCAATACAGCCAGGAGACAAGCAGACAATAATTGCACAACTGGCAACACCAGGATTAGTATTGGAGGGAGGCAAGCAACAACTGTACAACTGAAGGTGAGTGGGCAATGATTATGAAAGTGACAGCAACTGGAGAGGGCTGGGGTGCCATTAATTATCAAGAAATTGAATTAAATATAATACCGGGACTGCCACTAGGTGAGAGGTGGGGTGCCCCTAGACCAGGGGAATCTAATTAAATATTATATCCAGACTGGGATTGTGTGTGGTTGATGGTGCCACTTGGGCCAGGAAGGTGATGTCAGAAATCAGAGGGGGACCATTACACTGTTTGTGCAACATTAAAAACAGTTTTTTTGAAACATATATGCCTGGTGTTAGTGCTCACACACTAACAGATTTAGGCCACACTAACTGTTCATCTGACTACATGGCATCTACTACACTAAGGTTCCACCAAGTCGCAGTGACAGAAACTACAATGAATCCAACACAGTGACAGCAGCACATCGACATCTGATGCAACCACACGTACGAACACCGACAACCGCTACAGCGACGTACACCACAGAAACCTGTTGTAATGCGGGGGGCTGCACTCCACGCACCAACCCATGCAGGGGGCTCCACCCTCGAACAAAAGATTATCAACTCCACATTGCACAGACAGTGGAGAAAAGGGTAGTTCCTCTGGCCGCACAACCACCCGACAACCATGTCCGATCCAGTACACTGACAATCCCACCCACTGCACATCTCACCCTACTCTCAATCATTTCACAGCCGTGCCTGATCCAGTACACCAACAATCCCTCCCACTGCACATCCCACCCACCTCCTGATCATTTCACAGCCATTCCTGATCCAGAAAACTGACAATCCTGCCCACTGCACATCCCTCCCACCTCCCGACGGTTTCGCAGCCATGCCCAATCCAGTACACCGACAATCCCACTCACTGCACAACCCGCCCACCCCGATACACCTTCCTGTTGACAGAACTCACCTGTTGACATCAACTCCCAATCACTATACTTGTCGTCATTGTGCAGCTGTCGCTGTAATGCAGTCAATATACTGCATTCGCTATTATGACAGTATGCACTGCGCTAACACAACGTGAGTATGCAAATAGCAGTTTACTCATGCCAAAGGTAGTTAATGCCATGTTCACTGTTCACATATTGAGCCCTATCTTTTTGTGTCCTGAACCATTTATGTGTCCAGTAAGTAATTAGATGACAGTACTAAGTTTGATCATCACTGCAGCATTGCTAAACTTAATGCACATGACTACTGCAAAATTTCATCTAGGGAAGCAAGTTTGGTTCTACAAAAGAATTGACTACATCAAACTTTGGGTGTTCAAACCATTTGGACAGTGGTGAATTTCTGAGGCAAAAGAGCAGACTTTTGGTTTGACTCTTCCACCCTGGCTGAATAGTGCTGACCAGGTGAACCAGTCGACTTAAGAACCATGGTTTGCACATGAAACAGTTACCTAGGCAGAGTGTGAATTCCAGCCTCTTTTTGGTGCTAGACTCAGCTCAATGATGTGAGCCAGCATGAAAGCTCACTCAGGTGCTTGTAATTGGGCTGTTAGGTAGCTCAGGCAGGGTTGGGATTCATTTATAGTTAGATAGTTAGGAAATTCCTCAAAAAAGGCAAAAAATCTTCAAACGTTCAACCTATACTCCTGCAAACAGCAGGGCTACTGAAAGGGGATATTTTAAGGAGAAAAAAGAAGAAAAAATGAAAGTACAGAGTCAGGCTGAGCAGTGTTTGCAAACAGCAAGCCTCCGGAGCCAGAGGCTTGCCTGAGAAGGAACTGAAGGGGAGGGACTGGACTCTGGAGGAGTTTGCTTGGGACTGGGCAGATGGGGCATAAGGTGGCAGTTTGCCAATGTCCATTTGCATATTCTCATCAACAGTGCAGCACACATTTTTTTTCATTAAAGAACTAGCAATTTAGCAGGGCATACAGGCAGACTGATTGAAGCCCAGGTTGTGATTTTTTGGGAGTTAATTTTACTGAGCAACAAGTGTATGCAAATTTACAGCATGGCACCTTGGTGGCATCCCATAAATTTAATTTTAAAATGAATTCATTTTTTCTTGTGGCAGTCTTCAAACTCTGTGGGCTTGATTCAGAAAGAGCCCTTAGACTGAGGCAAGGTGCATCAAAGAACCACCTTTGCATCAGATGCCAGTGCACGAAATACTGTGCACTTTATTTAGAAAGATGCGCAGTCTTTGCAGCAAAGTCTGCCACAGTGGTTGTGTGTCTGGTCTCAGAACTATTATCTCAGGAGTACCCAAGCCATCTATTTTGGGGCCTATTTCATTTAATCTATATATGAATGGCCTCAACTTGTCTCACCCAGATAAAGGTTGGCATCTGTATGCGGATGATACTATTATGTATATGGAAGGTTCATCCATTCAGATGATTGAGGCCACATTACAAGAAACCTTCAAAGAACTCCAGAACTTTTTTCTGGAATCTAAACTTATCTTAAACCCAAAGAAAACTCGGGTGTTATTATTTTCAAGGGACAGTGGGGTCAGGACCTCTGAATCCTCTCTAAAGGTACATACCTTGGATAATGTTACTCTTGAGCAAACACAGAATTACAAATATCAGGGTCTCTATTTGGGCAATGCTTTGAAGTGGACTACCCATGTAGAATATGTAATAAAAAAGTGGGAAAATGTCTGGGGGCCTTATATAGATTTAGAGGTTGTATGACTGAGAATATAAGGAACTGTGGTTACAACATTAGTATTCCCTCATTTGGATTATGGGGATATACAGTAGTTTACATGGCTGCAACACTTACACAACTATCTGGGATAGATGTTATATTTAATACACTGGACAGATTTATTTTAGATGCCCCTAGGATGACACATAGATGGCATTTATATAAATCACTGGGTTGGATATAGCCAAAAGACAGAAGACTGTACCATGTACTAAATTATATGGTAAAGTGTCACAGGAAGGAGGTCCCTGAATACATTTTGGAAGAATTACAAGTCAGAGAAATTAGAACTGGATTAAGCTCTGCAGAGGGTATTGAATACACTCAACCAAAAATGAGGACAGAATTTGTCCGCACACATTTTTATGTTGGCTCAT
The DNA here is from genome assembly GCA_016271365.2 of Neoceratodus forsteri. Lineage (NCBI taxonomy): Eukaryota > Metazoa > Chordata > Ceratodontiformes > Ceratodontidae > Neoceratodus > Neoceratodus forsteri. Next base: position 16,566,451 of record JADMNL010000039.1, on the reverse strand, counting down.
GCATGCACAGCCAACATATTGCGGTAGTAGCAGATTTGGAGGCACGGTCACTGTTGGGCGAATGCAGAGCATGCACCAGTAGGTGTGTCCCTCATTTCCCAATCAGCCAGCAGCAGGGGCTGACACCCTGCATATCTAATGTGGCCACAACAACTGAGAAAATGTCCACTGCAGTGAGAGCAAAGCTATCATGCAGCGTGACCACATCATGACTCCCGATGTGCAGGCAACATGGCGTCAGTGACTGCTGCCACCTGTCGCAATGCCGATGGGGGAGCCCACTTCCCATCAGCATAATTCCCCCTTCCCCATTTCCGCTGTGTGCTGAGGGGGTGCCAAATCCCTCTTGGCATCATGCACCCACCACAAAAATGCTTTTCTTTGCCGACGGGGGCCCCAATCCCCATCGGCTTCCAGTTCGCCCTTTCCCAGATTGATCTGCCAATGAGGGCCCACTCCCATTGGCATGATATCCCCACTTTCTTCTGTGCCAAGGGAGGGCTACAACCCCCAAAACAAACGTTTGGTGGCACACTGAGAGCCCACCCCACGTGACAAATACCCTGTCAAAAAACTGTCCTGTAATTTATTATTTTTTTTTACCTGTAAAAAGGAAATGTCCTCAGTCTCCCTGCCCCTCCATAACCGCGCCCACCCTCTGTGCACTCTGCCTCCCCACACACCCCTCACCCCATACTTGCCTCTGAGTCTGGCGTGTGATTTTGGTGGACGGGAAAATGTCTGCACTCTTCAAAGCCGACCGCAAACTGAGGAAATGTCAGTAAGCTGTATAATGGAATGAATAGGGTTTTTTCAACTTTGATGCATATCTCAGGCATGTTTTGGAATTTTGGCATCAGATTTTCAACATGGGGTTTTTGGGACCCCTCCTCATGAATTCTGTCACTGTCATGGCGTTAGTCGGCCCTGAAAGGTGATTTTGTGGTCACTGTGCGGAATCACCTTTCAGGATCGATTAATGAAATGACAGTGCCAGTGTTCATGAGGTGGGCTCTCAAAAAGCCTACTTTGCAAATTTGGTGGAAAAAATCCAAAAAATTACTGCTTTACAAGCATGCATTTCACAGTTGCTACGCACACTCATAACTTCACGAATCTGCAATATTTTCATGCCAGATTTTTAACATTGGCATTTTTACACATCTCCTTGTGAACAGTACAGCTGTCATTTTTCACATCCTGGCCGACATGTGTTTTCACACTTCTGGCACAGAATAGCGCGGTCGCTGTGGGAAATCAGTGTTTGGGACAGATTACAAAAATGACAGTGACACTGTTTATGAGCAGAGGTCCTAAAATGCCTATGTTGACAATTTGATGACGATACTCCATAAAATGACTGTGTTACGAGTGTGCGTTGCACAGTTTGCACGCACGCTCGCAAGTTCACAAATTTATAATATTTTCACTCCAGATATTCAACATGCCATTGTTCTATGCCTCCTTATGAACAGTAAAGCTGTCAGTTTTCACATCCTGGCCAAAATGTGTTTTCGCAGTTCTGGTGCAGAATAGCGTGGTCACTGTGGGAAATCCATGTTCGAGACAAATTATGAAAATGACAGTGACACTGTTCATTAGCAGAGATCCTAAAATACCTATGTTCAAAATTTGGTGACGAAAGTCCATAAAATGATTGTTTTATGAGCATGCATTGCACAGTTTCCATGCACGCTGGTAACTTCGTGAATTTGTAATATTTTCACTCCAGATTTTCAAAATTGGCAATTTTTCCACACCTCCTTATGAACAGTACAGCTGTCACTTTACATATCCTGGCTGAAATGTGTTTTCACATGTCCGGCACAGAATTGCATGATTGCTGTCTGAAATCAGTTTTCTGGACAGTTTGAAGAAATGACGGTGACACTGTTCATGAGCAGAGGTCTTAAAATGCCTATGTCGAAAATTTGGTGGTGAAGGTCCATTAAATGACTATGTTGCAAGTGTGCATTACACAGTTTCTACTCACCCTTGTAATTTCACAAATTTGCAATATTTTCATGCCAGATTTTCAACACTGCCATTTTTTCACACCTCCTTATCAACAGTATAACTGTCATTTTTCACAGCCTGCCCAAAATGCGTTTCCACAGCTATGGCGCAAAATGGCATGGTAGCTGTGAGAAATCACCATTTGGGACACATTAACAAAATCACAGTGCCACTGTTCATGAGGGGAGGTCCCAAAATACCTATGTTGAAAATGTGGCTAAAAAACTCCCACAAATACTTGGGTTACGGACATGTATTACACAGTTTCTATGCATGCTAATGATTCCACCAATTTTTCATTTTTTTCACTCCAGATTTTTAACGTTGCCATTTTTGTATGCCTCCTCATGAACAATACAGTTGTCATGTTCCACATTTCTGCCCAAAATATGTTTTTGTTCCTGTGTCGCCAAATGGCATAGCCACTGTGCAAAACCACCTTTCAGCTTACAAACTGATTGTGCCGCTCTTTATGAGGTAGGGTCACAAAAAACCCATGTTGAAAATTTGGAGTGAAAATACCAACACACGTCTATGGTGTTAGGGTTTCCAACTGTAGCACCCCCCAGAGACTGACAGGAGTCAGGGGTGTGACTTGGGATCATCGGCTGTAATGCTCATGCCATTCCACCCCCAACCCCACCCTGCAGCCAGTGACAGGCATCGTGGCGTGCCTTCCAGTGTTTGGCCACAAAGTTCACCCCATTCTCCTATACTGCACCCACCTCCGTATATTTTCTTATGTAATGGGGTAAGTATAATGCCCAAAGACCCCAAACCACACCACAACACTTGTTAGTGTCTACAAGGTATGGTGAGGTACAATGGCATGAGCGTTATAGCTGAATACCCAAAGGCACACCCCAATGCCTGTCAGTCTCTACAGGGTGGTGGTGGGGTTTGTGTCACTTCAGTACTTCACTGCCATTCCTATTATGCATCGCTAACTCCGGCACTGCCAATGCCAATGCCAGTGAGACAACATTCGGCATTGTCAAATCCTTGTTTTTATAGGGGTCCCCAAACTTGGAACACTTTAAAATCCTATCTGAGATCTTTAAAAATCAATGTACTGTATATCCAGGTGAGATTAAATCTGGGTTTCATTGAGAGGCCTCTAGGAAAATTGGTGAGGGAATGTCTTGATATAGACACATTAATATTTATTCTCTACTGTAGGTATTTCATTTGGGCTTCTAAAATTGAATGTTTTAAAACATTTGTACATTTTATTAGTATTGTATGATATTGTGATGATGTGTATTATTATGTATGCTGTATGGTATTGTCATTGATGTTTGACGTATTTGATGTATTTGATACTGCAGCTATAATGGATATAACTTGGATGTAACTTATGGCCTCACTGGAAATGACCTTGCCTCAGTCGAGGTGTACCTATTCACTGTTTTTCTCAGCCGAATAAAAATGTTTACTACTACTACTACTACTACATTGACGCAAGAGGTTCACTGTGTCATTTGTGTCAACGATATGATGCATGTGGAGAGAATGGCGGAAGCTGAGGTGCAACAGCATGGGGTGCAAATGCCCTGTGTAAGCTACAATGGCTATGCAGGAGGGGCATGAATGCCTATATTGAGGCATGACGATGATGTGGGAGCAGGAATGCCCCAAGGAGGGTGAAAAAGGAGGAGGGAGGCATAGAGTGGAAATTAATGCAAACTTTGTCAAAATGATGATGCAGTGGATGGAAACTGATGCAAGAGGCGGCAAAAAACACTGCATAGGGTGAGACCTGTGAAAAGCCATGTGGCAGATGAAATGGGCATGGCAATAGCATGTGCAGCCCACATACCATCCCACAGGGGTTTGGGGCTGTCTCGCCCTCCCTGTCTACAGCTGGATCCACTCTGTTTTGTGTGCCACTGTCAGACCAGCTCCACCTTGGTCTAACGGATGCCTGCCATCATTGGCACAGTGTCAGGGCTCCCACCTTTGTGAATATCAGAAAAGGGGATGTTGTATCATTTTTGTGATGCAAACCCCATCATGACATGATGCACCCAGGTTTTGAACACAAGCATTGTAGAGAGCCACTTTGATGCAGACTGCACCAGTTTTGATCCAAGCTGTTTTCTTGAATTGCATTCGACGCAAGTCACAATTTACGTCAATGTTTTTGGCGCAAGCAGCTTACATCATTCCCGGAGCTTTCTGAATTGAGCAGTTTATGTTTACCCAACTTGTAGACTTGCAGCAGTTCCATCCTGAGTCCAGAAGCAGCCTGTGTGCAGAAAATGTGTACCGGCTGGCAGTGTGCTAGACCAGTCCCTGACCACTGTTAGTTGGCATCTTGGTGGCATCCCATAAAAAATTGAAAATACTTTTTCCTTTTTCATGTGGCAGTGTTGTCAGCCTGTGTATGTCATCCTGAGCAGTCTTTTGCAGTGTGATCTGGGCTATGGGCAGAAAGTGTGTGCCAATTGGTGGCATACTGGACCAGCACTGCCACTGGTAGTTGCCAACTTGGTGGCATGCAATAAAAACATTTTTGAAATAGTCTTTTTTTTTCTTCTTGTGGCACTCTTCATGGTCCTCCAAGTTGCTGCTATTCTTGCCTCCTCCTGAGTTCTGAAGCAGCCTATGTATGTGCCATCCTGAGCTGTGCTGTTGCAGTGTGAGCTGGGCAGTGGGCAGAAAGTGTGTGCCAGTACCTAGTTACTGGTGGTTGAGACCTTGGTGGCATCCCATTGAAAAATTTAAAATGAAGTTCTTTTTTTTTCTTGTGGCAGTCTTCATGTTCCCACAAGCTGCTGCAGTTCCTTCCTCCTCCTGAGTTCTGAATCAGTCTGTGATTGCATTGTCATAAGTTGTGCTGTTGCAATGTGATCTGGACAATGGGCTGCAAGAGTGTGCCAGCTCTCCGCATGCCAGTGCCATGCCACTGGTAGTTGGCACCTTGGTGGTATCCCACAAAAAAGTTTTCTAAAGTCATTTTTTTCTTGTGTCAGTCTTCACATTCACCATGGTTGATACAGTTGCTGCCTCCTCCTGAATCCTGAAGCATTGTGTGTATATGTGTGTGTGTGTGTGTGATCCTGAGCTGTGCTGTTGTAGTGTGATCTGGACAGTAGGCAGCAAATGTGTGCCAGCTGGCATCAACTTGGTGCTTAGCCACAGGTAGTTCTTGGTGGCATTCCATTAAAAAATAAAAAAAAAATACAAAACATATCAAAAATACAATTAAAAAAGTCTTCATCACCCAGGTGACTGAGTCCTGTAGCAAGCATTAGGAAACGGATCAGCAGAGAGGCCAAGGATAGAAGGGACAGGATCAAGTACTGCTTTTTTTGCTAATACACCAAAATAGAAATAATACATATCCTTGAGAAGAAGCCAGTGCAAGCATATATAGATATCTCAGTGATGTGTACAATGGGAAGCTAGGAGAAAAATGTAATAATTTTTTTGTACAGGGTCCTCACTCTTGACAGTGCACCCTCACTTGCTGAAAAATAAAACATTAAACCATAATCATGAACAGATAAATGAAACTTCTGTGCAAATCATTGTCTGGTGGCTGGTACAACATGCATTGGTCAGTGTTTGCTTGTAATGCTGTGTAGTTGGGCATAGAGAACGCAATAGCTAAAATGAACAAATTAATACCATGAGTTATAATAGTGAAATTGTCATGATTGGGAATGAAAGAAGCTACACAGAAACATAGAATTTGTTGGTGGAAAAGGACCACTTGGTCCACACAGTCTACCCAGTTATTCCCTGCTTGTGCACACATACCAGTCACACATGCTGTTCCTGTTTCCTCAGTTTGTGACCTTAGTTGTTTTTAATAACCCAGCTTATGAATATGACAGGTATCATTTATAAAATGTGACTAGAAACATGATTTTTGCGGAACAACCACAAAAACATGTTTTGGAGGGGGATTTGAAAATGACACCTGACATGTTCATTCGATGAGGTAAAATACGTGTGTGTACTTCCCGGCCAAATGCCCTTTGGGGTAACCATTGCCTCAGTGCTTGCACACAGAGGTTCTTTGTCTTTTAAATTGTTTTTTGTTTTAATTGGGTTCACCACAACATAACCCAGATAGACCATCTTAGGGTAGCTGGTTCATTCCACTGGGGTGTCAAACAGATGAGGCATACTGATGAGTCCTGGTAGGATGAAACATGTGTCTATGTCTTCTGTTTACATTCTTTGCAAACTGTATGAGAGTTCTTTCAGCACCATGCGTTTTTGCTTAAAGTTGAACCAGCATAATATTCTGTGGTCATTTGCATATGCAGCCCATGATGCTTTGCATTGTGGGGGCATGTGTGATTTTGTATTTCTTTGAAACTTGGCTTTTCAGTCAAGTGCCCTTTAGGGTAACCATTGCCTCAGTGCTTACACACAGAGGGTCTTTGTCTTTTAAATTATTTTTTGTTTTAATTGGGTTCACCACAACATAACCAAGATAGACCATCTTAGGGTAGCTGGTTCATTCCACTGGGGTGTCAAACAGATGAGGTATACTGACGAGTCCTGGCAGGATGAAACACGTGTCTATGTCTTCTGTTGGCACCCTTTGCAAACTGTGTGAGAGGCTTTTTGGCACCATGCATTTTTGCTTAAAGTTGAACCAGCATAATATTCTGTGGTGGTTTGCATATGCAGCCCATGATGCTTTGCATTGTGGGGGCATGTGTGATTTTGTATTTCTTTGAAACTTGGCTTCCCAACCAAATGCTCTTTGGGGCAACCATTGTCTCAGTACTTACACACAGAGGTTCTCTGTATTTTAAATTGTTTTTTGTTTTAATTGGGTTCACCACAATATAACCCATATAGACCATCTTTGGGTAGCTGGTTCATTCCAATGGGGTGACAAACAGATGAAGTGTACTGATGAGTCTTGGTAGGACCCTTTGCAAACTGTGTGAGAGGCCTTTCAGCACCATGCATTTTTACTTAAAGTTGAAGCAGCATAATATTCTGTGGTGATTTGCATATGCAGCCCATGATGCTTTGCATTGTGGGGGCATGTGTGGTTTTGTATTTCTTTGAAACTTGGCTTCCCAGCCAAATGCCCTTTGGGGTAACCATTGCCTCAGTGCTTGCACACAGAGGTTCTTTGTCTTTAAAATTTGCTTAATGGGTGATTTATTGTTAATAATGATTAATATGCATTTACCGTTCTTTTTATTGCTGGTAGAAGAAAAAGTTTTACCCATTTGTATTTTTAAATTTTCCATCTTCTGCAAAAGGTAAATAAGTCTCTGGTAATAAAACAAAATCAGGATCTAATCATTTTAAATATGGTATTTTACATCTTTCTAAATCTTTTGATGGGAGAGTTCATATCATTACTGTTCCATGTAATACCTCTTATTGACAGACCCATTACAAACAAAAGTACCTAAAAATTAACCAGCATAAATTTGCAACATATAGAAAATACTGCTGGAATATTTTTGTCCTATTTGTATAGGTTTTGCCTGTTTATAAAAGATCCTGTATGTGAGGTGAAAGCCATTTACATTTTTATAATCCCAAATGAACATCCAATATCAAAAGAAGTGCAGGGAAGTGTCTGAGACTGTTGAACAGCAGTGACCAAAATAATGGTTAGTGCTAAGACAGGCCAAAATCATGCTAACGGTAAAATTAAAGTGTGTCTTCAGTGCCTTGCCCTTTGTTATACCCCCCAGCTTCCTGTAATCCCCCATTCCACCACAACAGCAGCCCGCCCCCTCCTGATGCTGAAGGAAAATCCTGGCATCTTAGTAAACTCCTTGGCCTGCAGGCAATATGCAGAGCTATTGCTCTCCCTCCACATACCACCATATAGTATCCATTTTGTATACAGCTCCTAATTAATTAATTCATTGAACTCCTTAGTTTCCTCACCACACATTCATGACCCAAACAGCTTAATGTATACCGAACCAATGACATCAATTTCCGTACACTCTGCGGTAAAAACTCATACTACTTTATGAGATCCTACAGGCTCTGGAAGCATTTAGAGCCTTTGTGGAATAAAAGCAATTATACACGACAGGGCATGAGGTTACTGTGTAATTACTGCACACTGCCCCCCCCCCCAGTTGGAGGCATGAGGCGTCAGTCAGGTGCCTTCAATAGGGGTGGTGTGTGGCAGTTACACAGCATCTGCACACCCTGAAGTGCATTATTGCATTTTTTAAATTGCCTCCATATCCAACAAATCACAAAATACAGTACAGATTGGTAATAGAACATCACATTTTTTATTTCTCCCATTGAACAGTGAAGCACAGAGAAAAAAATAATTCCAACAACCCACATAACCAAAGCAGATCAATTCTAACTAATAACTGGCAAAAGGCCCTACAACAGCTGGCATTTATTTTTATTTGTAATAGTTATTAACCTGCATGTTTCTATTAATGGAGAAGCTGGACCAGTTCATTGTCAGTAGTCTTCTGTGTGACTGCATCGGATCAGGACATGCTGCAGAGGTGGATGGGAAAATTACACTTTCACTTCCAATGTCTACAGGTCTTCTTCAAGGATGAAAGGTGTGAAAATGTTTTACTGATGAATTATTCATCAGTTTGGGGTCAAATTGCTGAAACGGCTGCTGGGTTGAAGCATCTGGCCAATTGGGTTGTTTTTAGATGTTTTCCTGTACCGGGTGAGGAGTTGCTGAAAGTGGAGGAGAAGCATTGTATGTCGAGTTTAGCTAGCTGCTGGTGGTCACAATGGCATCAGAGGCAGAGTCAGCATCTACCATGGCTGGAGTCTGTTGCAATGAGAGATGGTACTGGTGGCAGGCTTGACTTGAAAGATTTCCCATTTTGTTCTTGGCACAAAATACAGCTCAGAAGGCACCTTAAAAGTAGTTGTCTCTGGATTTGGCACTGTTTCTGTCATGTAAGGCAGAGTGTTGTGCTTTTCTGAATTGATGGCAATTTTCACATTGTGCTTAATAATGGTTGTCTAACACTGACAAAACCTGTGTATTGTCTTTGACAGGGAACAGTTCCAGAATAATTTCTGTGTCATCCAGTTCTTACCCATAAATGGCTCATGGAAATTGTCTGCATTTCAGCTGCCCCGTGGTTGTATAATTTTGTCTCCTTTTGGAGAGGTGAGGCAGGCATGTACTGGTGTTTGTGGAACCAATCCATGTGGCTGCACTTTTGCTGTATCTTTGTTTCCTTTTTTTGTCAGCTGATAGGATATCAGACCAGTTTATGACCAGTTCGTGAGACTGACCAATAATTCTTTAGACTGACTGATTATTGACATTATTTCTCACGAGGAGAGCCCTCCTTGCATCAGCAGATATACCAGTGTGCTCTGGATACAATGGTTTGTGTACCTGCAGTAGATGGGGTGGGGCACAAAAATAAAAATATGTCACAAGTGTTTCTTTAAATGCAGCAAAGCAATGTTTTAGACTTTTGAAAATTTGCATCAGAGACTTTTTACTTAATGATTCTTCTTTTGAGATACGCGGAATCATCTGTGATAGGTAATTCACGCCCATTGGCTCTTTGGTAAACCAAACTGCCTCAGTCTGCAACTGTTACTCTGTAAGACGCCTTGGGTATAGGTTTAAAGTTGGTGGGTTCATAGGGAGTTTGGTGAGATACTTTTTGAAACTTCTTACAGGGCACAAAGGATCTCCAAGATGTGTAAACATAAAACCCTCTCAAGCTTTCTTTATTTTGTTCATTATAGTTCTTATGGCTTTTGGTCTTTTCATTAAAGTTTAGAGACACATATTTGCGGTCGTTCTCATCTTTTTTGTTATAAAAGACTCTGGTTGTAAGGATCAGACACCTTCAGATCCTCGTCTAGCCAGAAAGAGCTGTACATCCAGCCACACTTTTCAAACTAATCCAGAAGGGGTATTGGGTGAAAGAACTTTTGATTCCCTTAGACTCTGCAAGCCTTGGTCTGATATATGTGGGTGATGCTGCTGCCTGTTCTTTCCTTGCTTTCTGTATGCTCTGACAACTGAAACAAACACATTGTTTGATAAAGTAAATAATGTGTCTGTCATTATATTCATCTGACGTCATATTGCTTTTCTGTTCATGTGCCTGTTAAGTGCTGCTCGTAGACCGACGAAGCTGGATATGCTATGCTGCTCCCCATCACTGCTCCTGACAGTAGCATAACACTGTTTGAATGACTGACATCCTCTGCTGTTACTGTTTTTAAGTCTACTTCAAGGTTTTTTTCTCTCATCCAGTCAGTGAACACAGTTACTGCCCATGCAGTGATTTTCTGAGTGTTTTTTTCATTTTTATTATGTTTGCTTGCGCGCATACGCAAGAAACATTATGTGACAGCTTAGGAGAGAAACGGGTTGTGAAGGCGCGGCACTGTAGCAGCCAAGGGAGGCACAGCATTTAGGGGCTTGGCAGTGGTGGGCCAATGGAGGCACAGTGTGCTGATGACACTGGCTTCCAAAAGTTCCACCAAGTTGCAACGTTTTCACTGCAGCAATCAGAGGCTGCCTCGTCATTGTAGCGTCAGTGATTCCGCTGCAATGAGGGAGTGACCCGTCATTGCTGGGCAGAACTTGCTGACTGTAATATTGTTTGTGAACATGGCGGGCTGCTTGCCGCATGTTCACAAACATTATTAAAGTTGCCTCAAGCCGAGGGGGTGGCCAATCCCCCTTGGCAACATGTGCCCCCCCACCACAGCAGTGTTTTTGCTGACAGGGGCCCCAATCCCCATTGGCTTCAGTCCCCCCTCCAATGTAAAGTTGCCAATGGGGGAGTCCACTCACCGTTGGCATCATGTCCCTCCTCAGTTTGATTTGCTGATGGGGGAGCCCACTCCCCATAGGCATAATGCGCTCCCCCTGAAAAACAAATTAAATTTATGCCGAGGGGGTGCCCAATCCCCCTCGGCTCTTTCACCACCCCCCCACTTTTGTGCCAACAGGGGTGCCTAATCCTCCATCGGCTATGCCCCCCCTAGAAACAGTCAGGTGGCACACTGGGAGCCCACTCCAGCGTGCCCAATGCCCCTGTAACAGAAAACCATCCCACAATGGTTTTTAATTTTTTTAAACCCAAAAAATCCTTTTAGTCTCCGCCCCCACAACCCGCACTTCACCCACTGTGCACCCTGCCTCCCCACACTCCCTCTCACCCCATACTTACCTCTAGAGTCAGGTGTGATGATCTTTGGTGGACCAGGAACACGTCTGCACTCTTCAAAGCCGACCGCAAACTGAGAAAATGCTGCTAAGCTGTATAATGCAATAAATAGGGTTTTTTTCAACTTTAATGCATATCTCAGGCATTTTTTGGAATTTTGGCACCAAATTTTCAACATGGGGTTTTTGGGACCCCTCCTCATGAATTCTTGCACTGTCATATCATTAATCGGGCCTAAAGGGTGATTTCGCAGTCACTGCACGAAATCACCTTTTGGTACTGATTAACAAAACGACAGTGCTAGTGTTCATTAGGTGGGCTCTCAAAAAACTTATGTTGCAAATTTGGTGAAAACATTTCTAAAAATGACTGTTTTATGAGTGTGCGTTGCACAGTTCCTACACGTGCTCGTAAGTTCACAAATTTTTAATATTTGCACTCCAGATTTTCAACATTGCCATTTTACCACACCTCCTTATGAGCAGTACAGCTGTCATTTTTTACATCTTGCCCAAAATGTGTTTCCGTGCATGTAGCGTACAGTGGCACAGTCTGTGTGCGAAATCAATGTATGGGACACATTAAGAAAATCACAGAGACACTGTTCATGAGCAGAGGTCTTAAAATGGCTATGTTGAAAATTTGGTGAAAAAATTCCTAAAAAAATGACTGTTTTACAAGCGTGCGTTGCGCAGTTCCTACGCACGCTTGTAAGTTCGCTAATTTTTAATATTTGCACTCCAGATGTTTAACATTGCCATTTTACCACACCTCCTTATGAGCAGTACAGCTGTCATTTTTCACGTCACCCAAAATGTGTTTCCCTGCATGTAGCGCACAATGGCGCAGTCGGTGTGCTCAATCAATGTTTGGGACAGATTAAGAAATCACAGTGACACTGTTCATGAGCAGAGGTCTTAAAATGGCTATGTTGAAAATTTGGTGACAAAAGTCCATAAAATGACTGTGTTACGAGTGAGCATTGTGCAGTTTCCATACACCCTCGTAAGTTCATGAATTTGTAATATTTTCACTCCAGATTTTCACCAGTGGCATTTTCTACACTTCCTTATGAAGAGTACAGCTGTTATTTTTCACACATGACCGAAATGTGTTTTCACACTTTCAGTGCAGAAATGCGTGGTCACTGTGGGAAATCATTGTTTGGAACAGATAAAGAAAATCACAGTGACACTGTTCATGATCAGAAGTCCCAAAATGCCTGTGTTGACAATCTACTGTAAAACATCCCCAAACTAATTACATTACGGGTGTGCATTGCACAGTTTCTACGCAAGCTCATGACTTCACCAGTTTTTTAATATTTTCACTGCAGATTTTCAACATTGCCATGTTTTACACCTCCCCATGAACAGTACAGCTGTCATTTTTCACATCCTGTTCGGAATGTGTTTTTGCACCTGGTGCTACATGCCATAGACGCTGTGCAAAAGCAGCTTTCGGCTAACAAACTGATATTGCCACTGTTCATGAGGTGGGGTCACAAAAAAAACATGTTGAAAATTTGGAGTGAAAATACCAATGAATGCCTGAGGCATTAGGGTTTCCGATCATAACACCCCACCCTGTAGAGAATGACAGGCATCAGGGGTGTGACTTGGGATTGTCGCCTGTAATGCTCATACCATTCCACACCCTGCAGCCAGTGAGAGGCATCAAGGTGTGCCTTGGACTCTTCGGTCCCAAAGTTCACCCCATTCTCCTATACCATACCCATCTCATCGTATTTCCTGATGGAATGGCGTGCGCATAAGGGCCAAAGACCCCAAGGCACAGCGTGACACTTGTCGGTGTCTGCAGGGTAGGGTGTGGTGAAATGGCATGGCCGTTATGCCTGACGACCCAAAGACACACCCCAATGCCTGTCAGTATCTGCAGGGTGGTGGTGGAGTTGGCTTCAGTTCAATACTTCACTGCCATTCCTATTATGCAGCTCTGCAACTCCTACACTACCAATGCCAATGCCAGTAAGCAAACATTCGGCATTGACAAATGCTTGTTTTCCTTGATCTGATCTACCTCAGATGTACTCATATGCATGTCTGGTGTCTTTGCTTTTCTTCTACTTTTTTTAGGGCCAACACCAATTACATCACTGTTAAATCATTTTTTACACCAAATGGCAAGATTTATCAAATTAAAATAGATCAAACTGGCTAGAAGGCAGGTCACTCATGGCGCTGTTTTTTTATTTTTTAAAGACTCAAACTGTCATTGTGAATGAGAATTCCAAAGGAGTGTAGTAATACTTCTATGCAGAAACAGTGCTAACATGCCCCAAAAGGGCAAAAGTTACATCCTGCCCAAAACTGACCCCTCTTTCCTATGCCAGTCGGTCAAAATTGATGCATCTGCTCTGTAACAATATTTAAAGCAAGGGAACGTGAACTGCTCAAAATCTGCCACTGATTATGTTTTGACTCAGTAGGTTCCTCTTTAAACCCACTTTTTTTTACATGAGTGGGTCCAGTTCGATTCTTGTTTTAAACCCCAGCACTGTCACTGCTTCTATGCACTCAGGTTAGCCTGGAAAACAAATTCCATGCTTTGCAAGTCACTTTCCAGAACCTGCGCAGTTTCTGGTCAATTACCACACATCTCAGGACAGCTAATGATCAATCAACTTCTAGTATGTAGTCTGCCCATTGTATAAATGACATATAAGTAATTATAGTAAGGTCCATCACATGTGTGGCATATGCTGCCAATTGCTTATCACTGATGTCATTTTATTTTTGAATGTGGGTACTCCCCATTATTGGTGCAACCCTGGGCAAAAGAGCTAATGTACCCTAAGATAAGCATGTTGTAAATGTGAATTATGTAATAATCTGTGCAGTGGATTCATTTTGTAAGACTTTTTACAAAATTATAAATACAATTTACAAAAAAAAAGAAGCCATAGTTTCCTGTGTGACAAATTAAAGTAACTGGCATTGGATAGCATTTTGTTCCTTCAGGTTTCTATATAAAATCACTGGCAGAAACTGTGATAAGGGTACTTCATCCCCGTGGGCAGTGAAGTAGCAGCAGCAGCTTCTACTGTTTGATGCTGAGAGTAGTTGAAAGTCAAAAGAGCACTTTAGTTGCCCACCTAATGTGAATTTCCCATTAACTGCATGGATCGAGCTGCTGTCCATGGAGTCCAATGTTTGAATCTCAGTAATGGCTCGTGGGACAGAATAGACAGAAATAACAGGCATATCAGACCTGAATTCTATCACTTGCTATAGCTTTCCAGATTGCTCGCACAGAGATGGGCAAGACAGGTGTAGTGGGGTGGGTTCTGCACACACAGAACAAATTGAAAGCCCTGCAACCAAGCTACCAGAAAAAATGCTTGTGCTCCCCCATCACCTATATGTCCTAGCACTTATCTTCCTTCCCGACTATACTTAACCACTGCCCCCAGCTATCTGGTTCTGTATACTTTTCTTATTGTAGTTATGTTCTACTTGTCCCACTGCCAGATCAGTTATTTATTGTTAGTGTGCTCTTGTTAACTTCTGTACCTCTTGTTGCACTTTATTTCTCCTGTACTGTGCCTTTGTAACAGTCCAGTATATGATCGTTTGACTCTTTTCTGGTATTGCTTTTCTCCCTTCCCCCAAGTTGCAAGGCAGACTTTCTAAATAAACAAATCTATAATGTGGAAGTATGATCTAGTGGTTAGACCAGAGGCCTGAGTAGCACATGATCACAGGGTCAATCTCTACAAGAACCAAATGCACTCTGTCTGACCTTAAGAAGTCACTTAACCTCCCAGTGCTCCAGTAGCTGTGGAAATGGAGAGAAGCATGACCCTACTGGAAACAAAATGCTTCATTCCAGCAGGGATAACCTGGGTAAATAATAAGTCCAGGAAATCAGGGTATTAGGGAATAAACCATAGGATGGGGGGGGGGAGTTAAGGGGGGTAAGCTGGGGAACCTTTGGGCCACATTTTCAAAATATTTTCTGGAGCCTGCAAGCCCATAAAGGGCTTGAACTATCTTGATCAAAGGCCTAACAAATGGGTTTGTAGCTTCACCCCCAACAGACTGTTTTTACGGCTGTGTGGGTGGAGCTCCACAGACATTTTGCCATCACTGTAGGACAAAAAGGGTCTGCTGCCGGAACACGACACTGTGTTCTCCTACAGTGATGTGTCATCATCTTTACTGTGCTCACTCCATTAGTGCTGTCCTCGGGTGATGGAGCTCCCCTCTACAGTTCAATTGCCCCCTTCCCTGCAGGCACAGTACTTCTTGAGAGCACTTCTGGGATACCTGCACATAGAAACATAGAAACATAGACTTTGACGGCAGATAAGGACCGCTAGGCCCATCTAGTCTGCCCATTTCCCTACCTACAGGATAGGCCGCAGATCCTATTTAACCAACAGCCTATATCTTCCTGCCCCCCACAAGAACTGCCTTATGTCTGTCCCATGCATTCTTGAATTCTCCCACAGTTTTAGACTCCACAACTTCCTCAGGAAGGCTGTTCCATGCATCTACTACCCTCTCTGTGAAATAATACTTCCTCACATTGCCCTGAACCGCCCTCCTTCTATCTTTAAATTGTGTCCCCTTGTTCTTGCAAGTCTCTTTTCTGAAAGATGATACCCTTTTGGACTTTGTTGATTCCCTTGAGGTACTTGAAAGTTTCTATCATGTCCCCCTCTCCCTTCTTTCCTCAAGGGTATATATTAAGCTCCTTTAGTCTCTCTCCTCATACGGCTTCTCTTGCAGACCCTGCACCATTTTAGTTGCCCTCCTCTGGACTGCCTCTATCCTGTCTATGTCCTTGTGAGATGGGGTCTCCGAACTGGACACAGTATTCAGATGGGGTCTCACCAACTGTCTGTACAGAGGGATAACAACTTCCTGTTTTCTGCTGCTGATGCCTCTCCCTATACATCCCAGTATAACCCCCTCCCTTACTGCCTTCCACATTGCTTGCTAACCTTAAGGTCATCTGATATGATTACCCCCAGGTCCCTTTCCTGTTTTGTTGTTGTTGCTACCTCCCCACCCATTGTGTATTCTTCCCTGGGTTCTTGTTTCCCAGGTGCATTATTTGCACTTTTTGCATTGAATCCTAGCTGCCATCGTCAGACCATTCCTCCAACCTTGCCAAGTCCTTTTCATCCTTTCCACGCCTCCTTGTGTATCAACCCTGTTGCAGATCTTTGTGTCATCTGCAAAAGGCATACTTTCCTTCAGTCCCTCTGCAATGCCACTGATGAAGACATTAAAAGGACTGGACCCAATACTGAACCCTCTTGGGTACCCCACTAGTAACCGCCCTTTCTTCAGAGTGGACTCCATTTACAATTACCTTCTGTGTCCTGTTGTCCAGCCAATGTTTTACCTAGGCTACCACCCTGGGACCACTCCCAGGCTGGTTAATTGACTAATAATCTTTTGTGTGGGACTGTGTCAAATGCCTTACTAAAGTCTAGGTAGGCTGTGTCCACAGCCCCTCCCTGGTCTACTACTTTGGTCACCCAGTCAAAGAAATCTATTAGATTCATCTGACATGACCTTCCCGCTATGAACCCATGCTGCCTTGGATCCTGTGCTCCACTGACCTCTAGGTACTCAACTATTCTTTCCTTCAGAAGTGACTCCATCACTTTCCCTACCACAGAGGTCAGACTGACAGGTCTGTAGTTTCCTGCCTCTGTCTTGGTCCCACTTTTGTGAAGGGGAATCACATCCGCCTTCCTCCAGTCCTCGGGTACCACACCATCCTCCCATGATTTATTAAAAAGAGTAGCCAGTGGTTTCACTAGTTCCTCCCTTAATTCTTTTAGAATTCTGGGGTGAATTCCATCAGGACCCATTGCTTTGTCCACCTTCAGTTTTAGGAGTTCTTGCAGAACTCTTTCTTCTGTGAAAGGACTGGGATCGACCCCCCTATCAAGAGTGCTTCTGTTAATTGGATTAGGCACTTCCCCCTCCTCTTTTGTGAATACTGAGCAGAAATATTTGTTCAGTATTCCTGCTTTTTCACTGTCCCCCTCTGCCCACCCACCGTTTATTCTATTCAACCTTACTATCCCTCCCTTTGTCTTTCTACGCTCGCTGATGTACCTATAAAAGGTTTTATCCCCCTTCTTAACTGAGTTGGCTATCTTTTCCTCAGTTTGGGCCTTTGCTATTCTGACTTCCTCCCTGCTTCTTTCTGCCTTAACTGGTACAGCTCTGTCCTGCTCCTTCTGTGTTTCCTTTTTATACTGGAATGCTATCTTTTTCTTCCTGACTTTCACAGCCACCTCTCTTGAGAACCATAGTGGCTTTTTCTTTCATTTTGATTTGTTTATTTGCTTCAGACAAAGGCTTGTTGCCTCTGTGATGGCAGTTTGATAATTCCCATTGTTGCTCCACCTCCTTCTAGCCTGTTTGCTAGTGCTTTCTGAGGCACTCTCCCATCTTGCCAAAGTCAGCCTCCTAAAGTCCAGTACCCTCACTTTTGTATGGCTTGACTCTGTAGCTTAGTTTAACGTAGAACCACACTGT
The DNA here is from genome assembly GCA_016271365.2 of Neoceratodus forsteri. Lineage (NCBI taxonomy): Eukaryota > Metazoa > Chordata > Ceratodontiformes > Ceratodontidae > Neoceratodus > Neoceratodus forsteri. The sequence continues at coordinate 16,548,765 of JADMNL010000039.1, read as the reverse complement.
TTGATGGTCACTTGTCCCCAGATGGCAACCCACTTCTAGATCTGAGATCCTCTCACTGTCCCGTTTGAGACTACAGGGTCTAAGATTGCTCCCTCACAGTGGGCTCGAAACTATCTGTCTAATGCCTGCCACCTGTGAGGCGTCAAGAATGGCCCTGCTCTTGGATGTCACTGCAGCAAATGTGCTCAGTTAACATCTGGCATATTCAGGTCTCCCATCAACAGTATCTCCCTTTCTCTGCCATTCTAAGAATGCCTTCCATCATATCCTTGTCCATTCCTTCCCCTGACATGGGGTCTGTACACAACCCCTGTGCGGATTGTGGTGCCCTTTCCAGTCTCCAAGGTGACCCACAGTGCCTCCTCTCCTCCTGTTTACTCTTTTGTTCAGTTGCTTTTATCCCTTCCTTTCATGAGAGCTACTCCTCCCCTCTTCTCCCTGCCTGTCTCCTGTCGTTATGTACCCTGGTATATTAACATCCCAGTCATGGTTCTCTGTGTACCATGTTTCTGTGACTTCTACGATATCCAGGCATCCCTCTTCATTAGGCCACCAGCTCAGGGCTTGTTGCCCGACTCTGAGCATTGGTACTCATTAGCCTCCATTTCCTGATGGCCTTACCCCTTTTGCCCCCATCCCTGTCCTTCTTGCCCACATGCTGCAGCTGCCACGAGCAGTTTTGTCCACTGCCACCATCTTCTTGTGTGGCACACGGGGTCACCGTGCTGACAGCTGTGCCATCCACTGTGAAACCACCACTGCTCTGATATTCATTCGCTGCTCCCTCCACACTGGTACTGCCACTGCCACCACTTGTGCAGGTAAGAGCCCCATGCAGCTGTGTTGGCTCTGACCAGAATTTGTTTAGCACTGTCATTATTTGTATGGATGCAGGAGGCTTAATTATAGGATCTCTGTGGTCCCAGAGAACAGACAACTTGCAGGAGAACAGCTAAAGAGGCTCATTTGCATACTTGCAATGTGGTAGTGGAATTCTTTCCCTATCCTCTGCATGTGCAGGGTTAAATATGGTTTGAGTGATTTACGACACAGTAAAATCAGGTCACCTTTTACATACTGTACATAGCCTTATGAAATTACATTCTTCTAACTGTTTAGTGGTCATGCCCAGGGAAAATTTTTATCAAAAATATTTACATAACTGTTGCTGTGATACTTACAGTAACTGAATTTGAGTAGCAGCATGCAACCACTTCCAGGTGAGTTCTGTTACATAGCACCCCATTGCTAAGCATGAACAAGTCTATGTAGCAGTTGCTGAGATCTGTTGAGTTGTTTTGCTACACTACACCAAGTAAACTGCTCACTGTCGTTGTCAGCACTGAAATTTGATAAGGTTGCAAACTTCCAATACTTATGACGAAGAACATCCCCCCCCCCACCGCATTATGTATTTGTTTTCTCTTGAGCCAGAGAATGCCAGAAAACATCCAGATTGCTGCATTGTTTGCTGAAATTACTGTCTAGTTCTGAAAGTGTAGTTTTTGCTTACCTGTCTTCCAGAAATGCCCCACCATGCTGCACCACAGTGAGTGCCATGGAGAGAGTTTTGCATACTGGCTAACTGGAAAACATTAATACCCGGTTTGCACAATTTGGGGGTGGTATAAAATCCACCTACTGTATGTTTTTGGAATCATCACCTTATTATTTTCAGAGTGAATAAAGAATTAAGCAGTTTCATAACATTCTTATGCCCCTGAGCTGAACCAGCTCCTTGCAAGTTCCCTTGAGCCGCTCATACAGAACCTAACCCCTGGAACCCTGATTCCACTGAGTGTGTGTAAAGTTAAAATATATAAGAAAAACCTTCTACTGTCAAAATGGGGGGAACATTTCTTTGGTATTCTTTTTCTTTAGTGACTACTTCTTGCATTTACTGGAACTGACCAGGATTGTCCTGTATAGATTTTATGCCTCAGGAGCCCAGATTCCTCCGAGTACAGTGTAAAGTGAGAATAAATAAAGAATTCATAGTGCAAAGAAAAGCTTATACTATAATGATGGGGAGCACATTTATATACTGGTGACAGTGTCACTGTAATGTACACTATTGTTGCACTCTCTTGGTGCACACCACTTACCAGGAAGTGATCCTTAGAGTACTCAGGTCCTCCATAACCACAGCATTGTTTTATTCAACAAAAACCCACACACAGTTAATTCAGGCAATGTCACATCTCGTGGTAAAGTAGGGGCTAGTAAAACAATCTAATTTGTGCTCTTTTTACTCAAGACATACTACTGGCCAGCAAGTGACCCCTCAGTCCACTGCATGAAACATTTGACCACACTTGTATACTTTCATATTTTAAAAATACTCTGCATTTCTTCCAATTTATGGAAACAGTGGCAGGTTGTGACATGAAAGTTATCTATGTATTGAGGGGTACATAAGCAGGTAACATGGAACATAAAGTACACGGTGCATCCTTTGGCAGAGAGTTGCAAGCATTTCAAACATGGTCAAGCTGAGGGACTGTGCAAGATCATTCAGAAGCTCTTTTTTCATGATGATGGACAGCATTTATTCTGCATTGTTTGCAGTAAGGTGCTGTAGAATGACAAATGGGAACATCACATAAGCATTAACCCATGAGACAATAAGACAAAATGGGTCTACTGGAGAATGAATCCACACCTGCGGGTGGTGGGGTTGGGGCATGGGTTCACAGGCCGTGCCTCCAACCACCCAGGTGTGGATTCATTCTCCTGTAGACCCATGCTGTCAAGTGGGTCAATGCGCTTGTAACATGGAACGTGTGACCCCTCACAGCACAACAGTGCTTCCTTTGCAGGGGTGGGGTTCTCCATTTGCACAACAGTGCTTGGTTTTCAGGGGTGAGATGCTTTGTTTCTATCTCTTTCACAGAACAATGCTACTTGGTTTGCAGGGGCCGGGTGCTCTGTTTGTGTGTGTGTCTCTCTCTGCCGCTCTCTCTTTCGCTCAGCAGACACACACACACACACACACACACACAATTGCACCAGATAGCCCTGCCATCAAGACACAACAGTCCTCCAGTCCCCCCACTCTCTGCTGGGTTTGCCGTGGATAGCCCTGGTCCCCAGTATGCAGTGCAAACACCTCTCCACTTCCCTAGCTCTCTGACCACTTTCTGCCATTCCCTGCATGTCTCAGTCTCTGTCTCTGTCTGTGGATGACCTGTGTGGGGGACTGTGTTCACTTTTCCAATTGTTGTTTTGAGGGGCTCGCTGCTTCAGGTGTCTCTCGTTCAGTCTCTCTCACTGACCTGAGTGGGGAACTGTGTTTTTGTTGCCGTACCACTGTGCCGATCTTTGGTTGCAGGGGTGCGCTGGTCTGTGTGCTGTCTCTCAGTGTCTCTCTCTCTCTCTCTCTCTCTCACTGAGTGGGGAACACAGAAACCCAACAAACTGGAAATGAGGGTGGCTCAGGAAGAATGCCAACTGGAGCCACGTTGAACTTGAAACACAGCAGCCAAAGACAGAAGTGGGCTCTAACAGTTTTAAAGGAAGATGCAGTCCACTTGTTATGACACACTCATGCCCGATTCTTTAATATTAAAAAAAGCAGTTAAAAAATGAAACATTTTCAATACTCGAAAAAAAGTAGCGCTCCCTTCCTCCAACGTCAATGTTTCACGCCATGCTGGTGCTTTTTCAAGAAGTCAGCAATCTGGAATAGACACAGTTTAAATAGCCCTCTAAAGTCAATGTGTTACATAAGAAGAGCAATCCTTAAAGGCAAAATACACAATATTTAAGAAAACACATACATATTTCTAACTAATGTGTGCATACAACATATACCATCTACTATATTTTTAAAGTGCAAATTTTGTAAGTTAAAATGTTTAAAGTGCTTATAACACCCATTTAATTCCTGCACAATCAATTATGCAATATTTAGTGCTAGAAATATTACACTACACTAAATATATACACACCAACTGCATACTGATATATTATATGCCCTAACATATCTAACTACTTACATCTCTGGAACCACAAACCCCTATTTTATTACCTAAAGTACCTTTTCTGAGTACTGAAAATGCTTCATTTTGTAACATTGTTTTTAATATTAAAGAATCAGTCATGAGTGCCGGCCCAGTGGCATTGAGGCCTGAAGCACTGGTCGCCATACCTCACACCACGCTGGTGACCGGTGTTCAGGAATGAGCATGGGTCACTGGGGTTGGCAGGGAAGGAGAAGGAGAAGGAGAAGGATTGTGCATCCATTGGACTGCTCTCCTTCTCCAGGGTTGGGGGTCCAGGACAGTCAGAGCAGGATTGCCTCCTGGTGGAAGCTGGAGGACAGTATGCTCCACTGTACATAAGGGAGGAGCTGGGGGCAGATGTCTGGAGAAAGTGCATGTGGATGCATGTGCTCTCCTCTCTAGATGTTATTGCATGTCCTCAGTTCTGGGGGGTAACTGAAAAAGGGGATGGTGCCTGGTCCAAGTGGCTTGATGACCGTTCTGTAAGTTTCATTGTGGTCACATGGCACCCATCTGGATCTGAGTGCTGTGGGGAGCAGGGGACTACCTGCAGCCCCCGCTGTGGGGGGTAAAACTGCTGGAGTAGGGTGCCTGGTCAGCTGTGGCAGAGGCAGACAGTGGCTGGAATATCCCACAGAGGATGCGACGATAACAGGGGAGCAGGGCCAGGTGGTCAAGGAGATACAAAGGTATAGCATAAAAAAAAAAGAATCAGTCATGAGTATGTCCTAACAAGTGGGCTGCATCTTCCTTTAAAACTGTTAGAGCCCGCTGCTGTCTTTGGCAACACAGAAACCTACTAACAGAATAGTTATAGAGACACAGAAAGACACACATTGACACTGAGACACTGGTGACAGAGCGAACAAGTTTGCTCTCTGTTCGGCAGCAGTGCGTTGCTCTGTTCTGTGAGTATGTTCTCTCTCTCTCTCTCTCTCTCCCCACCCTCCTTCCAGCAACCATTGATTAATTCTCACAGCTGGGGATTACTTGAGAATTAATCAGTGGTCAGCTGTTGTGTTTTAACCAATGGGACTGAAGGCTTTTGGATAGCTATGTTACAACTGCCTTTATTTATATTACAACCTTGCCACAGACTGGTTCTCTCCCAAAACTCAGTCTGCACAGCTACCAGTTTTCACAACCCTTTATATGCCTGAAAGGGTAACCTTGGAATGTCTCCACCTCTATTGTGAGTCTCACTTAGGTTATCTCTAGATCTGAATCCCACTAGAGCCACTGCTCACAGAGTAAGTACTCTTTACCAAAGGGCAAATGACTCACCCCTTTTTTCACAGATGAGAACACTTTGCTTTAGATAGGGTAACTGCAGACGGTCTCTTTGGAAATAAATCACAGACTTGTCAGTTTACCCCTGGTTATCTAAACCTGAAAGGACTCCATCATAAATAGCATGAAGTTTATAAAAATCACATTTAATACTCCATGATATTTATATATGCTCTCAGATAATGCACTAGAAACTATAGGAAATACAGTATTTGTACAGAGATAAAAATAAACACATTTAAAAAGATAGAGGTCACACAGAAAAAAAACCTAACTTAATGCTATCTACATTCCAAGTAGAATAGAAGAAGCTTGCCCCCAACTGGGACCTGGTGGGTTATGGCAGACTCTAACCCATGATGTTGCTAGTTCAAAATTCAAAACTTAACTGCCTTCTCATTGTAAAAATATAACAGAAATACCTTTCACTAGACAGCCCACTACACCAGCAGTATGATGTATGCCTCAATGACATCACATTCCAGACCTTTTTTTGATCTCTGGGGAGCACCTTTCCCCCCAGACTGGTCCAATTGGATTTGTTTATTAGATCTGGGTCATTTTGTTATCTTGACTGGCAAAACCAACCAGCAGAGTGCCATCTCACTCTGCCTTGGCCCTGTTTACATTCAAAACATGTCTTTATTTTTAAAAGGAGTTCAGCCTTTTGAAGTTTAACCAAAAAAAATAGCCTTTACAAGGAAGGCACTCAATGTCCCAACCCAATCTCTGTGAGAACCCAGGAATGCTCACACAAAAAGTTTCTCCTAGCTTAGTGCCCAAAGTCATGGGCTACAGAGGAATGTAATTCTCAGTTTCCACCAGACCTACCACATCAGCTGAAGTACTTTATAGAGGCATAGATGGCATTCGGTGATAAAAAAAAATAAAAATGAAACATGCAAAAAAATATATTGCAAGTTATCACAAACTTAAAAACCAAATGGCACCCAGAATCATCTGACATAAGTTATTTTTCACTACTAGAATTGAGATAATTCCATAGTTAATAAACACTGGTCTTATTATTCATTTATTGATTCATTTGTTTATTTATATTTGTTCATCGGGTGGTGCAGTGGTCCTAGGGACCATTTTCAGGCAGAATTCAAGCCATTAGGGTGGAAATAAAACATACTGCACCAGTAGAACCACAATACAGAGACGTTATCAGGCATATATCAGCACAAAATAAGACATAATAACTATAGTCATTATCCCACAGAAATACAAATTGACATTTACCCAGTAGTATCAGCAGAAAAGTTGATATGCACACAATAAATGCTATAAATACCTTTATGAGTTACAAATTGTACACTGATGCATACCAATAAAATCAAAAGCCCTTCAAACCATCAGGTGAAATCCTAAGATCTGAGAAAACATTTGCAGGCAGAGTAGGTCAACTGAGTAGGAACACACATAAATATCCACACTCCAGGATTTATTAGAAAACATGTAGTGTAGCATAGCTCCAACCCCTGCATTTTAATTCCAAAAACTACTCTCCACTAGGGGAATGGGGAGAGTCATATGGAACTTAAAATCCTATCCTAGAATATTGAGGGAATTAAGTATAAATTGGAAGGTAAAGAAATTAAAAGTTTCCTGGGGACTCATGATGGTCTATGTCTGCAGGAAACTTGGAGCAGTCATTTTGAGACATGTTGATCCCTGCATTTATGGTCCATGGAGTTCCTGCAAATAAAGATAAAAACAGGGCAGCTTAAAGGCCAGACTTATCACTTATGTGAGAACCTCTTTAAATTTCAAAATAACCAAACAAATGTTCTGGAAATAATATCTTACCACTGAGTTTAGAAAATAAGATCAAGTTATTAATAATTAATGTGTACATACTCTCAAAATGTAAGAACCAGATATTTGTATGGAATGATAGTAAAGTAATCCTGGAAACTCTCTTAAGGGAACAAGAGTCCTGTCCAATTTTGGTATTGCGGGACTTTAATGCTAATCCCAGAAGGGAAATATATAAGAGAGCTGTATAAGGATTTACTACAGAGCCTTCCAGCTATCAATCCTAAAATAGATTACTATACTGTAGGAAAGCTGAAGATAACAAAATCTAATAAAAGAGGGAAGGAGCTGGTAGCATTCCTTTCAGAATACAATTTTATACTCATAAATGGTCAAACAACTGGTGACCAGAAAGGAAGTTATACATATATAAGGTTGATGGTTTCTTCCATTGTTGACCTGGCTTGGGCCAATGTGGAAACACCCAGAATGTTACGGAATTTCATGGTTCTAGATCATCCAGATTCTTCTCATTATCCAGTGTTAACTATGGTACAGATACAAAACACTGTCTTTGAACAAATGAATGGCCATAATAGTGGAGAGATGGAAATATTACACCTTAAGAGGATCAAATGGCAGAGAGATACTATTAATATATTTTATGAATTATTCCTGGAAAGTATTCTGGAAAACCAATGGCAGAATTTATTAGAAAATGCTAGTTGTACAAATATAGAGAAAGAATGGCATGATATAAATATATATATAAGTCCTTTTTGTAAAACCAGAAGATCACAAAGACAAGGACAAAAACATGGTTTAACAATACTTGTAAAAAAGCCAAACATAATTTAAATCAAATGGCCAGAGCTATAAAACAAGGGAAAAGACATAAGAAAATTAAAGATTTAAATAAAGCAAGGAAGAATTATAAAAAATTGTTGGAACAGGAAAAGAACAAATGTAAGCTGCGTTGTTTAAAGATACGAACAAGACCGGGTCCGGTGATGGAAGAAATTTTATTTTTACTTACGTACAATGGTAATGCTAGACACAGATCATTTCTTCAGTGTGACAATGGAATGCACAAGCTTATATACTGATTATTTAGGCGTAGTCGTTTCCCTGGAACAGGTAATTGTTAGCTTACTGACACAAATGGCCATAGGTGTGGCAAGCATTCTTTGGGAAGTAACTAGGAGAGACCAAGCCCAATTATGGTCTGACTGGAGTCAGCAATGTTTTTTTAGCCCATCCTCCATTACGTGCTATCTCTGCTTGCCCAGATAAGGGGACATGGCTTTATGTTTGCTTATGTGCTTGCTCTGTTCCTTCTTCTTATGACTCACTCAAACCACAGCTCAAGGCTACATCTAGTCTTACGTTATAATATTGCAAGGGTGCCAACAAAGGTTATATAGGGATAGGGCAATATGGGGACAGACTTCTCTGGCCCCATTACATTCCCCCCTTTGGCACCATATTGCCAAATTTGAAAATCAGACACGTAGCAGACAAGCATTATATGAGGTAATTACCCCTGCTGGGTCTGGTCAGACTAGAGCACGTGATTTTGATGCATGATATAAATATGTAGAGTGCAAGCAATATACTGCATATTATAACAATTCCATGTAGGATTGAGCTTCCCCAGTCACCAAAGATGCTTTTTATCCATAGGAAAATGTCCCAACCGCTATCTGTTGGAGCATGCTCACTGAGAATACGCTGTTGTAATTTTTGTACCCCCTCAATTACTTTTTCCAGTTCCTCCGAGTTGTCTGGTATATAGGTACAACATTCTTCTCCAATAATAGCACATACTCCACCTTGTGCTGCTAATACATAATCAAGCACTGCTCTATTTTGTAATGTAACGATTCTAAGTGCCTTAATTTCTGCGGTTAATAAAGCGGTTGATAGTAATTTTTCATTGACTAATGATTCTAATTCATAGCTTAGCTGATCAATATAATGCATTGCTTGGACAGACCCCCACCAGGGAAAAATTCCAGCTCCAAATTTCTCTCCTACTTATATTCGTTTGGAGTCTTGTGGCACTTCCTGTAACTCCATTTTAATACGGTTTGTTGGTTTAGGGTGGCTTGAGATTAATATTATGTACATATTGGCCCTAGTTTGTAGGGTCCCTAAGTAACAGCATCCTTTCCATCCAAGCGGTAAGTAAGTGTAAGCTTTAAATCCACATACCCAATATAGCCCTGTGACAGAGCCAAGCCCTGTGTTACATAAGTCCCGGGGGAAATACAGATTTGTTGCATTGGCTAAATAGGTGCTGTTGGTGCAGCTACTGTTATTACTAGTACTGTTGTCAGTGTCATTACAAACTATGACAGTTAGGGTTTTAATGTATCTAACATCAGTGTAATACTTGGAGGTGCAGTTTTGGGTTGATCCAACATAACTTGAACTTGTCTTAGAGCTCACATTTTTACATATACAATAAGGAATTGCTGGTGTCTTTCTATGGTCAAGATTAATGACAGTTGGCCCATCAGTTGTCATGTTTGGTGGGCTGTACCAGTTATGTGGTAGTACAGAGTTATTAAAAACAGATGCATTTACATTAGACAATACATACTGTACAAAGTCTGAGTCATTGATTTTTGCCATTGTGAACAATAGTTGGTATGTATCATACCAGTCCAAATGATTTGGTCTCAAGTGGAGTCCAATGGCTGATGAAAAGGGTGAGTATGTACACATATAACAGTCAGTCACATTTGCATTATTTGCATACAGTCTCATTAAAGTCCACCAGGTGTTTGTGGTATGGAGTGAATCTCTGCTCCGTTTATATATTTTGAGGTCACTTCCTGTTCTCCACAAGAAGAAAATTGTCCCGGCCACACATATAATTATGGGGACGGCAGTTTTAAAGTTCATGGTGTCCTGTTAATTCCTTTTGTCAGCTGCAATAAAAAATAAAAGTGTGCATTTATATTGAACATTTAGTTATTGTGTACTTTGTTTGTAACCTTTCTACATTGGTCTACGTGGACCCAAAATTCTGACTTTTTCCTCCTTTCACATCTCGACACATATATCACACTTTCCCCAAGGGTATTAAGGACTCGGTATGGTCCCAACCAGTTTGCATCCTTCCAGGGGTTTTTCTGTTCCCAATTTCTAACCATTACTATATCATTAATGCGTATTGGCATTCCATATCCTGTTTTAGGGCTTTTGTATTGTTTGTTGTACTCATGACTGTTTCCCATATTTACAGCCATAAAGGGTAAAATTTTTGTAGCTGTGTTTGTACTTCTTTTAGAAATGCCTCATGTTTGATCCTGTCTGTGATAGCAGTCCAGGACTGGGTGAGTCTCCTGGGTGAGCTAGCCTCATTCTTCTCCTGTCATTAATTCATAAGGGTTAACCCTGTGCTTGCTTGCACCGCGCCTCTGATGGCCATTAAAATGCCTGGTAGATGTTTACCCAGTCTTTACCTTCATCAAGTACAGCTTTTTTAAAGCGTTTTTAGTGTCTGGTTTAATCTTTCCACCATACCTGACGCTTGTGGTCTGTAGGGTGTATGTAATCTTTGTTGCACCCCCATTATTTTGCATATTTCTTGCATGACTTGATTAACAAAGTGAATCCCTCTATCTGACTCTATTACATTTGGGAATCCCCATCGGGTACATACCTGTGTGTATAATATGCGCGCCGTTGTTATAGCATTTGCACTTTTAACTGGGAAAGCTTCTACCCATTTTGAGAACATGTCAATTACTACTAACATATATTTATATCCTGCTTTTGCTGTAGGCAGGGGTCCAATGTAATCAATTTGTAGCGTGTCCCAGGGTCCTTCTGCCAAGGGTAATCTCTGTAGAGGGTATTTTTCCCTTTTAGGGTCTTGCTGCAAGCATACTAGGCAGGATTGTACAACTTGAGTAACTGTCTGCTTTAGATGGTGCCAATGGTATTTGCTTTTTATAATTTGGAGGGTTTTATCTACTCCTGGGTGCCCCACCCACTTGTGGTTTTCTAATACTATATCTTTTTTGGAGATTCTCCGGGACCACCATCTTGGCTCACCCTCTACAGTTTGATGTAGTAAGATCCCATCTTGCATATAGTAGTCTGCTTGCTGCCCTTCCTCTACCTCTTTAATTTTATTTTTGATCCAATCATCCCCCCTTTGAGCCCCCTTTAGGTCTACTGTCTCATTTACGCTCGTCATACTGACTGGACTTTGTTGTGTGGGTCGAATTCCTTCCCACGGTTCTCCTGACTTGGCTGCAATTTTTGCCCATTTGTCGGCCTTTTCATTTCCCCATTCCTCAAATGTCCCTGTTTTACATGCTGCTGTATGAGCTATGGGCTTTACTTTCTCTATGATCCTCCCTGGCTGTTTCTTACCTTCCATTAAGATGGCTCGTAATAACTCCCTATGTCTTATGTGTTCCCCGTATTTTCGTTCTCATGTCCCTCCTTGCCCAAATGGGTAGCCATGTTGTTAACGACCCAATTGCAAATTGTGAGTCTGTACTATTTTATTACGCCCTCAGGTACTGCTTTTATAGCTTCGTAGCTACCAGTTCTGCATATTGTGATGAGTCTCGGTGATAATTTCATTATTTTCCTTTGTTCACTCAATGGTCTTTTCTCATCATCATCCCTGTATTAAAATATACCGCCACCCCGTATAAGCTTGGCCTTTTTCCCAAAACCTGGCCCCATCTACACACAGCATGGTATAACTCCTTCCTTCGGGGTGTTTTTCCACAAACGGGGATAAATACTCCATATTATCAATTATCTCTCCGCAGTCATGGGCCTCCCCATTGTAATCTAAGTATTGGAGCATATGTGGGGCGGTTAGTTTTTGTACTGTCACTTGTTTGTCTTGTAAGGCTAGTAGCCATTTGGCTTGTCTGCTGTGACTGACACCCTTAGCCTTTCCCTCTACTAGCAGTTTAATAGGCGTGTGCGTTGTTTGTATAATAATTTCGCTGAATCCTTATTTATTTATTTATTTAGTTTTTGTTAACCGGGTAAGTGCGCTAGTCAGCAAGTGACTGTTTTCAGGCACGACCCGGGTTCGCTGGCATTTACTGCCCAAGCCACAGCTAATAGATTTCTTTCACGCATACTAAATCCTTGCTCTACTTTTGTCAGTTGCCTATTCAAGTACAATACTGGTATGCTTTTTCCCCATTTGGTTTGTAGGAGCACCGCCATAAGTGTCTCTTCTGTGGCCAAGGCTTGTATTATGAAGGGAGCACTGTGATCAACTGTTGCTAGTGCGGGTGCTTGCATTAATGCTATCTTTAGTTTTTTAAAGCTTTGCAACTCCTCCCCTTCCCACACTAGTTTGTCTTCCTTTTGTGGATTATCCCTGAGCAGGGCGTATAAGGGTTTTGTAATCTCCGAATACCCCTCTACATAATCCCTACAGAAGTTTGTCATTCCTAACAATTTTCGTAATCCTGTGACCATAGTTGGTAGGGTAAGTTTGTATTAACGTTATTCTATTTGGGTCTATCGCCTTCCTTCTCTGATATTAGAGTCCCTAAAATGTTACTTCAGGTTGCGAGTTGCACCTTTTCTGGTTTATTTTTAACCCTCTCTTACTTAGTGCTTCCGCCTTTCGGTCTAGCAGTTACCAAATGTTCCGCTCGCGTCTTACTCTGAAACAGTAGATCATCTACGTATTGTACTACCTCGTGTTCCAGTCCCTCCTCCTGTAGCACCTGTTGTATGTATCGATGAAACAGGGTTGGCGAGAAGTGGAACCCTTGTGGTAGTCTAGTAAAAGTGTACTGTCGTTCCCTAAATGTAAACGCAAATTTATATTGATCTTCCTTTCTCAGGGGTAGGGACCAGAATCCGTTTGCTAAGTCTATTACTGAAAATATTTTACTTCCTGGTTTGATCTTATTAAACATTTCAGTTGTTGTGTTAATAATTGGGCTTATTTGTGGTGTTACCTTGTTTAATTTTCGATAGTCAATGGTCAGTCGGTATTTACCATTGGGTTTTTTTACGGGCCAAATGGGGCTATTTGCCGTGGAGCAAATAGGCCTCAATACTCCTTGTTTTAGGAGATCGAGAATAACAGAATGTATTCCTTTTATGGCTTCTTGTGGTAAGGGGTACTGTTTGGTATGCCCTGGGTCTGGCCCCTTGGTAGCTATTTCTGTATCACTTACTTTCCCACAGTCTGTCCCAGATTGTGCCCATACTTGTGGGTATTTTTCAAGCACTTGTTGCATATTAGGATCATTGACTGCTGGCACAGCCAGTTGTTTATTACTTTTCACTGACCCCCATATATAACTTTCCAGTATCTGGGCGGTCTCATATGTTCCTCCTTTATTTGCCAAATACATTTATTTGTTAAATCAATAATTAGACTATGTTTTTAGGAAGTCAATCCTAGGATGTGACTCGGTCCCTCCATGCAGGACCACAAAGGTGCCTTTACCGTACATTTTCCTTCTAAAAATACTGATGTAGGTTGTGAAAATCTTCCGGTTAAGGTGTGTCCTGTCACCCTTCAATTAGAATGGGCTTCCTTTTCTCATCCAGTGGTATGTGCATATTTAACAGCGAGGCAGCTGCCCAGTGTCCACTAAAGCGGTATTGTTCTTCCCTGCACTTTTAGCAGCACTATTGGTCTCCCCTGTTTATCAAAGCTTAACGCACATACCCGTTGCACTAGGGGAGACGTCTCGGGGCCTCCGCCCCCCTACTGTTGTTTTTCCTTTATTGCTGCGAGCCTCCTTAGGAGGTATTCCTTCTCCTCACTATCGTATGGAGGGGCAGTTGGTTTCCTTTTTTCGGCTTGTCCCAATACCAGGTTAAGCCTAGTTATGAGATCTTGAACTTTGTTCAACCCAGCTCCTGGTCTATATCTTGTATGGGCTCCTGGATCCTTCCTTTGTGGGCTCCGTCCTCTCCCCCCCGCCTGTTTGTCTTGGTCCTTGACCCTCTCTGCCTCCACCCTTCACCCAACAGTCGCTCATGACGTGTCTGGGCTTTTTGCAGTTAAAACACGTCTTAGATTCTCCCTTTGTTCCCCCTTTGTTTTTCCAGGTCACCGCTGCTACCAGTGCTTTCCTCTCCTTCTCATTTAAATAAGTTTCCGACAAGGTTATACGTTCTTCCTGGGTTGGCGACATTTTAACTACCGTCCTAAGGGTGGGGTCTAGGTCATATGCTCTTACCCACAGGTCTCTAAATGTGGTGTCATCCTCGAAGGGCAGTCCTGCCTCCATATCTCTGATATACTTCAAAAGCCTGGAATGAACACTGGGGCCCTCCCTCACTGTGGCTTTGTTTGTAAAATCCTGTCCCAGTCTACTTCTTGCTTGGCGGATTCTCCCTTGCCTTTCTTATGGCCTCTACTACCTCACTGTAATCTGCCCAGGAGTTGACATTGCTCTCAGCTTCTGGGTGTGTACCCTGTACTGTTGAGGGCATTGCGTCCGCTATGGTGTGAGGCAGTTTAAACATCACCAACCGGCAGACGTCCTGATTTGTTAACCTACAAGTGCTAGTTAACTGTTTTAGTTTCTGTCTCAGCTCTGACAAATTGGTTTTATGGTCTATTGGCCCTATCATTGTGCCCAGTTTTGTCATCTCATCTATCGATAAATCTTTGATCTTAGTTTTTGGCTCCAGGTCTCAGGTTTTCTGCTGGGTTATATTCTTCTTTACCTTTTTTTTTCTTTTCAGGCACTTCTACCCAATTGCCTTCCTCCATCTCATACTCCTTTTCCTCTACCTCCTCTGTCCATTCTTCCTTACCTTCGGGCCCCTCCTCCTGTACCTGTGCCATCCTGGCATCCTCATCTTTCTCTAAGAGGTCTTCCAACTGTTTTGCCTTAGTCTCCCATTTCTTTTCTTCGGCTTCATATTCATCAGCCTCCTCTTTCCCTTTCTCCCATTCCTTCCTCAGTTTAGCTTTTGCTTGTCTTGCTACTAGGATAACTAGTTGTTCTTCTAGTTGGTGTCTTGTGACAGTCGACATTGTGCCCCCCGAGGCGCTCTGTCCACGGGTGGTCATGGGTGCCATCTTTAAGGGGGCTGAGACCTGTGCTTTTAATTCCTCACACTGGTTTTTTAGTTTTTGAATAGTCTCAGTCGCCTCCTTTAGCTCAGTATACAACTGCCTGGTCTCTGTCACGTGTTCCTGTGATTATTGATCTAACTTTATGTGTAGCAAGGAATTATCCCTACTCAATAAACACAGATCATCCTGAGCTTTGGCCTGTTGGCTCTGTTTTGCCCCAACTGGGTTTTAATGGCATCAAGTTCAGTTAAGGGATGCTCTGCTGCAATTTGCTTGCAATAATTCTAACTCTTCCTCCTGTTTTTCGTTTACGTATTTTAAACCTGCATTCTCTGTTACTTGTTTTCCCAGCCTGTACACTACGGTTTGATTATACTGATACAAGCCTTGTAAGGCATTAGCAAAAATTTCCTTTTCTCTCTTGACCTTCTTGTTTCTGTCTGCTACTTGTTCTGAGAAATAGACCTGTGCGGGGATGTCTTCCGACAGGTCTCATACGGCCCCTGTTTACAATACTTCCCCATGAATTTCCCTATTATAGTTTCCATGCTCATTTTGTCCCTTTGGTCTACTTGGATATTTTCAACAGGTCACCCGTGCACTGATGCCTCCGTTTACTTAGCCAAGGTTTACGACCCTTCTGTGCGCCCTGGCTTGCAAGTCCCAGCAGCCACACTCATATACCTTGCCCCATGAGTTCTTACAAGGTTATACCTTATAGAGCAAAAAACTACTACTTTAAATACCTTTAGTCAGAACAAGAGGATCGAAACAAGATGTTAATACATCACCTAGTGTGCAGACTGGGTCCCTTCTGTCCTTGTAGGTGTAGTTGATTTAGTCACGGACGAGTCTTGGTCCACCTTCAGCCAGACAAACTAGCCGCTGTTCCTCAGTGTTAAACACGGAGCTGGCTCGTCCATCCCGCAGGCGACCACTCCGGCGCCTATGGTTTGTTAGCAACAGCGATCCGAGTCATGGCACCAAAAATGTAAGCTGCATTGTTTAAAGATACGAACGAGACCGGTTCCAGTGATGGAAGAAATTTTATTTTTACCTACGTACAATGGTAATGCTAGACACAGATCATTTCTTCAGTGTGACAATGGAATGCACAAGCTTATATACTGATTATTTAGGCGTGGTCGTTTCCCTGGAACAGGTAATTATTAGCTTACTGACACAAATGGCCATAGGTATGGCAAGCATACTTTGGGAAGTAACTAGGAGAGACCAAGCCCAATTATGGTCTGACTGGAGTCAGCAATGTTTTTTTAGTCCATCCTCCATTACGTGCTATCTCTGCTTGCCCAGATAAGGGGACATGGCTTTATGTTTGCTTATGTGCATGCTCTGTTCCTTCTTCTTATGACTCACCCAAACCACAGCTCAAGGCTACATCTAGTCTTATGTTATAATATTACAAGGGTGCCAACAAAGGTTATATAGGGATAGGGCAATATGGGGACAGACTCCTCTGCCTCCTATTACAACAAATATAACACAAAACAATGGGCGAGACTAAGGAAAGCTGCCGTTGCAAAGGATAGTAAAACATTCTGGAAAATTGTTAGTAGAGGTTATGGACAATATTCAACAAACATTGTAGCTTATGTGACACCAGAAACTTGCAAAATCTACTTTAGAAAACTATATTTCTCAAAAGAAGAGGAAAATAAGATAAATTATAAAGTCATGAGTAATATGACTGGAATGAATGCTTTTTTCTCAATCCCATGGTGTATATAGGATGAAGAAATACATTTAGCATTGATTATGTTAACTTCAAATAAAGCACTAGGACTGGACTATATTCTGGGATATATATCTTTTCCAGATTGGTGGGTACTGATTTTTAAATCTTATTTAATTCCATGATACAAGGACAAGATATTCTGGATAGTTGGTAGGGAGTACTGCCTTTCCAATTTAAAAAAGGGATCCCATGAACCCCAAAAGTATAGGCCCATAAGCCTGATTGATGTCTCACAGAAAGTATTTTGTAAAATCTTATTATATCAACTTCAATCTTGGATCAATGAAAACAGCTTATTGAGAGAATTTCAGAATGGTTTTAGAGCTGGAAGGACTACGGTCCAGCACTGTTATATTTTAAATCATTTAATCTGGAAATATGTTACAATTAAAAAGAACAAATTATTCTGCTGCTTTGAGGATTTGTTGGCAGCATTTGACAGCATTAGCAGGGCACTACTGTGGAGAAAAATGAAAGATCTTGGGATGGACAGTGCTCTTTTGAATACCCTTATTAGATTATATAAAAATACCTGGAATCAAATAAAGGAATAATGCCCGACAGGGTGGGTGTTATGCTGGGATAACATCCCGCCTCAGGTGGTTGGGCCTGAGGCCACCGGCCAAAGGCGTCCAACACCCGAGAAGGGATGTTATCCCAGCATAACACCTCCACCCTGGAGGGCATTATTCCTATTATACAATGGCTCGTGAGTGCAAAAAAATTTGAAAAGATACAGAAAAATACATTTAAAAGTATATTTTCTGTGTTTATTTAATGCGTAGGTTTACTTTGTAAGAAAATAGTGCTGATTTGGAGAAGTAGGTGTATTGAAGCTGTTGTTACTGTGGCTCTGCACTCCCGCATACATTTGTTGTTGTTCCTAAAGTCCCCCCCCGCCCTGCAATTTAAATGTGTTTATTTCCCTCTCTGTGTCACTTCTTTTATTTTCAGGGTTGTCTCTGCATGCGTGTCAGAATGCAGCCACCTGCTGCTGTGTGGAAGTTAGAGGTGACGGCAGAGGTAATCCCCGTTCATGTTTGAATGCGGCTACCTGAACCCTGTCTCACCATGGAAGCTGTCTTTTCCTGGTACAACTTTTATTGTTGCCAGGAGAAAGGACTGACAGCAGAAAACAGCAAAATGGTCAGGAAGTTTAAACACGGTTATGCTCACGCTCAGCTGTGACACTGAACTACTGTTCAAAAAATGTTATGGAGCCAAACATGGTTTTCAGTTCACCCATTTTTTTTGTCTTTTACCAAAGTGGGTATGGGTGAGTGAGGTTTGTGTTGGGGTGTGGGGGCACTGATTCTGACATTGGCGGTGAGCACCAATTCATGTGGGGAAATGTAGATTTTCAACTTGGCAGAAACCGCTGCCTTCAAGCAGAAGCCAGACCGCTGGCGCTGCCAGGTAGGCACGGTTGTGGAGGGATCATGTTTTAATGTTTAATGCTGTTGACAGTATGCTGGGACTAGAGCCGGGATGTTATGCTGGGATAACATCCAGCTCTAGTCCCAGTCTGACCAATCAGGAACAAGCATTTTTCTTGCCATTGTATAATACAATATAATCACCAAGGTTTAACCACTGTAAGGACTGACACACATTTAGGAGTATGTCAGGGCTGTATACTAGCTCCAACTTTGTTTAATTTGTACATTAATTGTATTTGGAGAATCTATACAACCTTTGACTTCCATTCACCCAATATTAAGGACCACAGATACCACTTCTAGCATATGCAGATGATTTTGTCTTAATTTCAACATCTCGTTTAGGACAATAAAGGAAGCTAGACAGCTATGCAGAAATGTGCAATGTTAATGAATTAGTGATCAATAAGGAAAAGACCAAAATGGTAATCTTTGGTAATAAATCAAAGTCAACATCCAGAGTAGTTATAAATAATGAAAACAAATCATAACTGATAAGTATTATGATTATTTGGGATTACGGTTTGCCCAAATTAATAATAACATACTAAAATGCCAGCAGAATAGGCCTAACGGTCTTTTGTGTCTGCTCATTTGGTCAGCCCCCACCTGGGAGCTGACCTTGCTGCCCTACCTTCTCTGGCTTCTCCCTTCCCAGTTCTGGATATTCTCGCTGCACTGGTTTTGCTTCCAGAACCCTTCCTCTGTACCTGTCCCAACCCCTCTTGAACCCATCCACTGTCTCTGCCTCCACCAGCCCCCTGGGCAGCGCATTCCATGGCTCACCACCCTCTCAGTGAAGTAGCACCTCCTCCTTTCTCCCCTGAATCTTCCCCCCTCCAGCTTCCACCCATGCCCTCTAGTTACCCCCTCCTCCTTCCTTTCTAAGCATCCTGACTGCTCCTCCCCTATTTACCCCCTTCATGTACCTGAAGACCTCTATCATGTCCCCCAAGTCCCTTCTCTCTTCCAATGTGTACATATTTAGCTCTTTGAGCCTCTTCCCATAGGTCCTGTCCCCCAAGCCCAAATCATTTTGGTTGCCCTCCTCTGGACCTTCTCCAGGAGTTTAATGTCCCTCTTTAAGTGTGGCCTCCAAAACTGCACACAGTACTTGAAGTGTGGCCTCACCAAGCAGTTATACCGAGGGAGTATCACTTCCCTACTTCTGGAGGTGATCCCCCTAGCGATGCATCCCAGCATCCTGTTGGCCTTGGCTGCTGCCCTCCTACAAGTCTCCAAGGTTGTTCATCTTGACATCCACCACCCCCAGGTCCCTCTCAGCCATCGAGACTTGTAGCATACTTGGAGGAGTCATAATATACTTATTCAGACCAAGATGAAAACGACATCTAATGCACTGAGGTTGTTTAATTCTAAATGGGGTAAAGGAACAATAAAAGGAATAGTTAGTGTTTTAAATGCAAAACTGAATGCTAGTATATTGTATGCAACAGAAGTATGGGGTGATACTAATTTAAAAGATCTCGAATGTATTATTATTAATTATATCAATATATTTTGATGGTACCACAAGCTATTCCTTCTGAAATTTTATGGATGCAGATGGGTCAATTTTCCTGGGAAACAATGGTATTGGAAAGACAAGTATTATTTATGTTGGTTTATTCAACTCCCTGAAACTAGGATGCCTAGATGGTGTCTGGAAGAAGAAATTACTTATATAAATATTCGCTTCATCTCTGCTAATATCAAATTGATTCAGAAGAACTTTACCCAATGGGTTTGGGTCATCTTCTATATGAAATCTTCCTAAGACCTTAGGAAGAAATCTCTTTAATGGTTAAAACAAGAATTAGGGATTTGGCAATAGCAAGAGACTTAAAGAGAATTATGGAACTAAAAAATTATAGAGTGTATAAAAAAACAAAACTAGTTAATCAGTTAGAGCCATAATTGCTTAAACTCTCAAATTTTTTATTTATTTATTTCAATCTCGGATTACAATACCTTTAAGCTTGAAATCACTCATTTTCAAAGGTTCCACATTGGAAGGTTGGGAAGCATACAATAGGGCGTAATAAGAGTCTTTTGCTAAACAGATTGTATAATAACAAAATTAAACATTCAGCTACAGTATGATACAGTAAAAGTCCATGTTTAACAATTTTTCAGGTGAGGCCTGGTCAGTTGTGAGAACAGGAGTAGCCTAAGGTGGCTTTGTCAGATCAAAAGGAGGGGGACTTGCACAGCAAGTAAGAGACAAGGTAAGCAAAGTGACGGGAGGGGACGGGGCAGAGGAGAAAAAGGGTGAAGCAAAAGGGGGGAAGGGACAGGAGCTTTAGAAAGAGGTGGAGGGAACTCTGGGAGGGAACAGGACCCTAGGACAAGGGTGGAATGTGGCAGACAGGTATCTCTGGGGAGAGCAGGCCAGAATCAAGGAAAACAGGGCCTTTATTGGAGCAGTCAAAGCTACTATTCTCCAGCAGAAGTTATCATAGTTGGTTTTGAAAGGGCCCAATCTTGGTATGGTGGTAAGTTCTGTTCCAAATTTGTTGAACCAGAGGAGTCCGGTATGAGTAAGACTGCTGCCCTTGGGTAGTTCTGCATCTTGTAACATTGAGAAGTTGGTGGACAGAATTTCTGTTGTGCTATGAGCCCAACAATAGGCTTAGAAGGTTTGCAACTCCAGGTGGTATGAGTCCAAGAAGTGTTTTTGGCTAGCAGGCAGGTTTGATAGTGAATTCCATTCTTAAGCTGCAGCCATCCAGATTGCTCATAAAAGTCGCAGGTGTGCGTGAGTCAGAGGGACTTGGTGAGCAGCCTGCAGGCTTTGCTGAGTGCCACTGCTTTCCTGTGGAGGGAGGTAGGGGGCGCAGAGCTATAAATGAACAGACTGCAGTCAATCATGGAAATGATTGCACTATTGATTGCGGTTCTTAGGGCTTCGGGTGTCAAGCATCGCTTGCCTGTGTAGGAGCCCTATTCTGATGTTGACTGTTTTAGCGTAGGATAGGGAGCAGTCCTTAGTTTCATTTTCATTTCATGTCATGTTATTTTTTAATACTTGTAAGCACAATGAGCATGTCTGCCTGATTTCATATTTATTTATTTATTGAAATGTTTCACCAGGAAGGCACACTGAATGACAAGTCACTCTTCTCCCGGTGTGACTGGGGGGGGAAGGGGTACAATAAGAGTGAGATATTAAACATTCAAGTTACAAGATCAACATTAACATACAGTTGTAAGGCAGGTGTTACAAACAGTGTTAAAGCAGTGCTGTGCATAATATGTAGAAAGAGTGGACAATAGTAAGTGCTGGGTTAATAAGTAAAGAAGTGCTTACATGAAAGAAAAGGGGGAAAGGAGAGGAAAGGGTATGGTGGGGGGAAGGGGAAGAGTCGTGTCCCTGGAGACCCCTTCAGGATGCAAGGAACCCTGCAAGAGGGCTATGGGGCTAGACAGAAAGGGGGATAAGGCTGTAGGGATTTAAAGAGGGAGGAGAAAGAAAAGGAGGAGGTGTGACATAAATGCTAGGAGGGGGAATAGGACCTAACCCAAGAGAGGACCCTTCAGGATGCGGGGCACCCTGTCAGGGGGTTGGAGAAGGTCAGTAGGTAGGGATTAAAAGAGTGATAGAAGAGGGAGACAGTAAGAACTGAACCCTTGAGAGGGAGATAATTTGCACCATTGGAGGGGATGGGGCCTAATCAATAGTCCATCAGGAAGCATGGACCATGGGGAGCATTCGGGGTCCCTTACATTCTGTGAGAGATCAAGAGAGGCCAGTAAGGGGAAGCAATTTTGGGGAAGGGGAGGAGAGCTAGAAATCTGGGGTGTGTGGGTGAACAGGGTAAAATGAAGGTGACGTTAGAGGGGTAGGTTTTATCTAGGGCTTAGAGGAGGGAATTAGGGAGGGACATGGCAGGACCAGCTAGGTGCAAGGTAATTATTGAGGGCAGAGCTGATGGAGTCGGTGTAAGATGAGTGCCAAATTTGAGGGGGGGATTCCAAATTTTTGGGAGGTGGTTAGAGTAACCAGATTGGCCTATTAGGGTGGATCTGCAGGAGACTACCAGGGTGCGTTAGTCGGTTGATCCAAGGGACTGGGAGGATGGGGGATTGTTATAAAGGAGGAGGTGAGGTAGGAAGGGAGCTCACCCAACCAGTGCTTGGAGATGAATTTGGCACAGTGGGAGAGTCGCCTATTTGTAAGAGAAGGGAAGGATAGGGCACGATAAAGATCGCAGTGGTAGGTGCAAGAGGGGCCGTATGTGACAAGTATACAAAAAACATTTAAACATTACATGATAATTGCACAACAAATACACAGCAATGAAATAGATAATATTAACAGACATAACATATAAATATAAATAGTCAATTTCAGACCTAACAATAGGCACATTTATCAGAATCATGGAGCCATTGTCATAATGTTTTTTAAATGAATAAACAGAAGAACAATTAACTATATTCACTGGAAGAATGTTAAACAACTGAGGAGCTTTGTAGAGTATTGACCTCTGACCAGAAATTTTCTGAAAAAAAAGGATAGAGAAAGTTAACTTACTTTGTGATCTGGTTCCACACCCGTTCAGTGCCCTTGAAAACAGAGTATATATGGAGGCAGGTAACAAACCCAGGGTACCCTTAAAAAGAAATAGCCCAACCTGATAAAGAATTCTACTTTGTAAAGAAAGGCAGCCAGATAGTTTAATAAGTTCACAATGATGTATGCGATAGGCTGAACCTGTCACGAATCTGAGAATAGTGTTATACATAACCCTCATATTGTCAAGAATTTTATTTGAGGACACAGTGTAAATAATTAAATCATAATCAAGTAAACTTAATAAAAACCTATGGGTTAATAGCACATATGATTCATTTGTAAGAAATCGTCTAACCCTGTACAATAACCCAATTCTTTGGTTCAATTTTTGTCATAGAGAAAGAATATGTGACTCAAAGGGCAAATGAGAGTCCAACAGGATTCCTAAATATTTAACGGTGTCCACCCTCTCAATTTCCTGGCTTCTAAGATCTACTATGGGATTTAAAAAAAAATTAAGTTTCATTCTGGGTCTCGTGAACAACATAAATTTGGTCTTGGAGGAATTCAAAACCATGCACCTGGAGATAAGCCAGTTTGTAGAGAAAAATCATCCTGGACAACCTTTGATGCAGAAATGGGGTAATCAGAGATCGCATAAAGAACTGCATCATTTCGGATCTCTAGCACATACTGTACCTCTCTCTCCCTTATCTAGTCTTTATCCCTCTATAATTCTGCTTCTTCAGGCCTTCTATCTAGTCTTTATCCATCTGTATTTTCTTCTTCTTCAGGCCCCCCACCATATACCTCATCCTCCTCACTTGCTTCTCCTTACTGATTGCCCCTACTTCTTTTCTTCCTTCTTCACAACCATCTTCTCCACTCCTCTCACCCGTCTGCACCCCTCTCCCCACCCACTGACTCTGATCACACTGTACTTACTGCACTCTTGCCTCTCTAACCCCTTCTCTCTCTCTCGCTCTCTCTCTCCTCTGAAGTATTGTATTTCTGCGCTTCCCTAGCCACTACTACCACTCTTTTCAGTTCTGATCCTATGCTACCCTCATCAATCATGTCTCCACAGCTACTGCTTGTCCTCATCATGCTCCTCCTCTTACTGGGATTATGTACCTTCTGGCTCACATGGAAACTTCCCAGGTGCAGCCAGTGGTATTACCTATCCCTCCCTCAGTGATTAAAGACATCAGTGTGGCCCACACCTTGGGAGTCACCTTGACCCCCAGCCCCCATTCACATAGGCTCTATGCCCACATTCCCCTGCAGCACATGGCATTATCCCTTCCTCCACATCCATCAGTGCTCTCTCCTCATTGCCATGATCTACCCTTCCACTTCTCCCCCTTCCCTTCCAGGGCGCACTCGTGTCTGCTGCACAACAGACACTTCCAGAAGTGTAAGACCCTTACTATGGCAGGGCACCACCTAATGAAGCTCATCTTGCATTCTCCTTATCTGTTCTAGAAATATTGAATTAAACCCTGACCCACACTGCTCCATTACATCCCCAACTGACTTTGCCTCAGCCCTCGGATTAAAATTTATGCTAATTAACATACAAAGTCTCCTCAACAAACTGGACCAGCTCCAAATATGGTTAGCCCACATTGAGCCAGACCTTATTGTCATTACTGAATCATGGCTTAAACAATCCATTACTGACAAACAAATATCTGTACCTACCTACAACCACCACTGAGCTGACAGGCCCACTGGGTGGTGGTGGTGTGGTCATCTACTACAAAGACAAATTCAAAGTATTGGATATCCAGACCTTCTCCGGATCAAAAGAAGTTGAATATGTGTCACTAAACTTCCACCTACCTGTCTGAAATCCTTCACATTATAGGTTGCTACAGGACCCTTCCATGGGAAATGCAATAATCACAACCCTAAAATCCTTGATAGCCTTCAGCAACTATGAAACCATCATCCTCAGTGATTTAAATCTCAACTGGTTAACCCCCAAGTCAAATGGCTAAAAGGGCTGTGTGACAAACTCAGCTTCTCCCAACTTATCTCAAAATCAACCAAGGAAACCACCAAAATAGCATGCACAGCTCTATCCTTGATGTCATCATCTCAAACCACCCACACAAAATCCTCAACACTGCAGTGTTTCACAATGACCTGAGTGATCAAAGGTATCGTTATCTGCACCACAGCCCAGGTGAAATCCCCTTGACAACCAAATTTATCATTAAATGCAGTTTTCAGAAATTCAATTCTGGTTACTACCTTGATGATCTTAGGAGGACAAACTGGGAAAGCATCAACCTAGCCAAGTCAGTAGATGAGGTCACCTCATTCCTCAACAATCATCTACTAAACTTAGCTGACATGCCCCTTATTATCAAAACCAGGGCTCATAAATTCTCCCATCCCTGGTTCATGCCAACACTCAAAGCTGCACTCACCTCATGGGACAAGTTATGGACCCGTGTCAAGTGGACTAAGTGCGAAGTTGACTGGCAGGCTTTCAAATCTGCTAGAAACTCATGCATCAAGCTCATCCACCTGGCCAAATCAAATTACTATGCAATACCCTTGAGCAGGCCAATGGGAATTCTGCCAAGATCTGACGGACTTTGAAATCCATTGAAGGGTGGAAATCTGCCCCCCCATCCCTACCAAAATCATTGACAAGGGAGTCATGCTAGAGGATCACAGTCTTGTCCTAGAGAAATTAAATTCCCACTTTACCACTGCTGGACTGGCATATGACTCCTCCCCTTATGCAGGGCAGTTTTACCCACCTCTTGTCCCAATTGCCCCCACTCACCCCGGGCCCCACACCCCTTCACTCTACATCCAGTAACCTACAAGGAAGTGGAAGACCACCTTCGTTGCCTTGACACCAGGAAGGGTGCAGGGCTCCGATGGGATCGAACCCTTTTTTCTCAAACTTGGCTACTACTACCTCACAGCACCCATCCTTCATATTTTCAACCTTTCTGTCTCTTCTACCACTACCCTTCCTGTTGGAAAATGGCCCACGTACTGCCCCTCTTCAAATCCGGCGATCCCTCTGACCCGAACAATTACAGACCTATTTCCATCCTCTCCAGAATACTAGCGAAACTTGTATGTAGTCAAATAAAGGTATGTCTCAAAGGCACTCCTCCTTAACCCTTCACAACTGGGTTTTAGGCACAACCACAGCACAATCTTGGCTTTAGGTAAAGTCATCAATGATTGGTTCTCTGCCTGTGACTCTAAGCAAGTGACAGGTGCAGTGTAACTCGACTTGAGTAAAGTGTTTGACACTGTCAATCACAGCCTTACTCTACTAAGTCTCTCTATTCTAGGTGCCCCACAGTCCAATGGTTCACTAGCTATCTTACAGGGCAAGTCCAACGTGTAAAAGCAGATGGTCTTTGTCAACCCCCTTCCCATTACCAGAGTTGTCCCCAAGAGTCCATCCTAGACCCTATCCTCTTCTCTATACACATCAACACCTTGATTTCAGCATCATCAAGTCAAAACTACACTTCTTCACAGACAACACAGTACTGTACACCTCCAAGTCTACACTAGTCAAAGTCTGTGGTGAACTTCAATCTGACTTTCTTCATCTCAAACTGAACCTTATCAGCATGAAGCTACTGCTCAACATGAAAAAACAAAGGTAATGTTCTTCAACCATAGCAATAATTCCCTCCATAGTTGAGCTGGCATCTCAATTGTATCTATATCCTAGAACCTCAAAGTTATTGACAAGTTTAAATACCTAGGGCTATGGCTCAATAACAAACTCTCCTTCAATGCCCACTTCGATAGGCTTATCGCCAAGCTTAAAGCCAGACTAGGCTTCTTTTTTAGAAACTGAACGCTATTCCCAAATGAGGTCAGACTCACATTTGTCCAGGCAACATTCCTTCCACTCATAGACTAGGTGGAAATCATTTACAATTGTACTTCAGCAGCCATCCTTCACAGGCTCAATGTTCTATTGCACCATGCCCTACAATTTGTCTTGAAGGCCCCCTCCAGGACCTGCCATTGTGACTTGCACACACTTGTCGGATGGATGTCCCCAACCACTGAAGACTGCTCCAGCTTGGCACCTAGATGCTCAAAGTGCTTCACAATACCTATCTATATCTCATCACTCTTCCATATATCTCACTACACTTACTCCCTCAAAAGTGTGCCTTCCTTCTCTTGGATGTCCCTTAGATTCATACTTCCCTTGGCAAGGGTGCTATTTGCATGCCCTTCCAGTGGCTGGAACTGCATTCAAGACAGTGCTTAAACTAACCAGCCTAGTCCCAATTAACTTCTTCAAGACTCTAGCCTCTAAACACTTTACACTTCACTGTAACTGCCAGAGGAATTATCTTGCCTTGTCCCTATCCTACTCTATTACCCTATTGAATAACCAAATTATGCA
Source organism: Neoceratodus forsteri (assembly GCA_016271365.2). Classification (NCBI taxonomy): domain Eukaryota; kingdom Metazoa; phylum Chordata; order Ceratodontiformes; family Ceratodontidae; genus Neoceratodus; species Neoceratodus forsteri. Next base: position 16,521,532 of record JADMNL010000039.1, on the reverse strand, counting down.
CTTTTCCTCCTCTCCCTCCACCCTCCCACTTGCCCTGCCACTCCTCCATCCCTTTCCTTGCCCCTCCTTCTCCCATACTCCACTGACCCCTTAGGCAAGCCTCGTCTACCCCCTCTCTTCTCTATCACTTCCATCTTCCTCATCTCTCTTCTAACCTATGCTCTTTCACTGCCCCCAGTTAGTTGCCCCTCCTAGTTCGCTCAGCCTACCCTCTTTCTCCCCCCACTGGAATTGTCTGTCCTTCCTCTACCCATATTATTACTTCTCACCAATGACATCCTCCCCAAGTTTTTATCCAACACTTTTGCATAATGCAGTTAATTCTACTGCTGCAATATATGCCTTTCTGCACTTGTTTCTGTACCCTGCACAAAATTGCACTGTGTAAATCCTATGCCTTTGTGTAACTCTGTAAATTCCACAGCTTCAATATATGCCTTCTGTATTTTTGCTGTAGCTCTCACAATTTTGCACTATGTAATTGCCAGGATCTAGTAGTAACCTTTATGTTTTGATTTGTATTAATTATTTCACTATGTATGTGTGTATGTATCTCCCCTTATGTATTCAGTTTTATTTCCTGAGTTTGTACCACCCTTTATGTAATCAAGATCTCTTTGTGAATGAGCCTGCTCAATGGAGTTTTCCTGCAATAAACTTGAACTTGAAGACAGAGGGACCATCAAGCAAAAGATCAGAATGTATATAAACTCTAACATGCATTGCAAGCTATTGAGTCTCCCACTTCTGCCTACTGCTTTGATGATAGCTGCAGGGGATTGTGGGATTTGTAGTAACAGAAGATTTCAGCCTTGAAGTAGACAAAATTAGTCCAATAAAATCTACTATACTACAGTAAACAGTAAGTAAACTAACATTTTTTTTAATACAAGAGTGCATACTAGGACCAGCCTCACACCTGAGTGTGGGGTGCTTGGTGCTTACTGTACTCCTTTAAATGAAGAGTTGGATACAAGAGAGCATAGCATGCAAAGTAAGGTGTTCGAGGCTGGGAAAAGCATTAGAAAAGGCCCTTGATGGAGCAGTACACCCCTCATGTCTTGTAAACCTGTTTTGTTTCCTTGTCAACAGACAACTCTTTTAGTGTAGCTGTTAGGGATATCTGTGTTTGCTTTATTTTCACTGTTCACACCAGCCCCTGTAACTAGCCTGAGGGTCTCCATTTTCTGGTTGTTGAAATCTCATTTTCCCTGAGAGCTGCATTAACATACAAGAACATGATTTGTCAGCACCCTTTAGACTCCACAGTATGCATGTCTGCTTACTTACAATTCAACAAACAAGTTGCAGAATGGTGTAAAATACCACATTTACCTTCAGTTAGCTTTACAAACTGTCTTAGATGTAATGCAAGTTTTTTCCCATTTAAACTGCATTCCGTTTATGTGTTTCTAGAGAGGTTTTCAGGTTATTTGTACTTTCAACATGGAAATACACATGGTGTAAATGGGTGCTGTGGCATCATGTGTTCTATATGTTAATGCAGCCTCATGAACAATGAGATTTCAATAACTAGAAAATGGAGACCCTTAGGCAAGTTACAGAGGTGGGTGTGAACAGTGAAAATAAACTAAAGCAAACACATATATCATCAACAGCTACATGAAAAGAGTTATCTGTTGACAAGAAAACAAATAACATTTACAAGATATGATGGTGTACTATTCCTTTAAGATTTGGCCCATACTAGTAGAGGCAGAGGATTTCTCAAGAAGCAGTTAAGAGATTCACCTGAGGTCATGAGACCATAGTTTGGGTAAAGGAGGTCTGTTAAGAGGGAATATTCCTTGTACTGCAATGATTTGTCAATTAGGCAGCCATAAAGGTACTAACAGCATGCCTGAGGGGAGACCCAGCAAGGGGTTTGGGAAAAAGAGCTGTTATGAGCACTTTAAGAGTCCAGTAATGCATAGTTACAGGACACAGTATGGTGTCCCTTGTGCAAAGGTAACCCCACACCTAGGACATAGAAAGCCACAAGCCTGCAGGGAAAATGCCTTCAGCCACTGGATGTGTAGTTAGATCTGCACAATGTATACCCCAAAAGTGTCTTATGCACTAATAAAATATATATTTTTTTTAATGTCATCAAGAATTTTAACAGAAGTTTTTTTTTAAGTTTTAATGTGAAAGTATTTCATAGTTTAGGCCAATTTTTGACAAAGTAGTCCTTTTGTCTACATAAACTTGATCTTGTCCCCCCTTAGGACTTTTGTCCTGCTGTGTCTATCATAGCTGTAGTTTTTCATATAGTGCAAACTGTAGTTGTCTTGCGACCCCATCCCACTGATAATAGTTCTTAGAATAAACTTAACAAAATGTTCCATTAAATCAGATGTAGACATTCATTCCATGTGTGAAGTTTGTTTTTAGTAGCTTGCATTTGAGAGAGTAAAGAGATGGCAGTGAGCATCAGCATGTGTGGTAGTGCAGCCCTGGTCATAGTCCCACCTGTTAAAACAGCCATCATCTGAAAATGTTTAAATTCTGTTGACTGTTAGTGTTACGTAGAGCTCGACTCCCTCCCATTTACTTCTAGCTCAGCTGGAGTTTCAGTCTCTCACATGAAATTGTCGAGTTGGGATGGGAGTTAAAGCATCGAATGACAGCATAGTGTGGGTGTGGCAGCATGGCTGCAAAGACAAAAGAGAGAAGAAAAAAGCATATGGGCAGGCTGGGAGACATACTGACTTGAACGGTGAATGTCAGAAAGAGAGTAAGCAGTTGATTTGTACTTGACTTCTCCCTCCTCCAGCTCAGTGTCTATGTGGTTGATGATGGTCTGTGGGTAGACGGGTATACTGTATGTAGCCAGGCAACTGATCACAAAGTTGAAGAGTGAGGGGGGAGCCTCTGCTGGCCAGTCTTCAATTTCTGTCTACCGTACGACCCTCTGGAATACCCTTCCTCTCCTCACTTGACTCCCACCTTCCCTCTGCTCTCTTGACCTGCTCGTCATGTCTCCCTTCTCTTAACTCTGCTTTTGTAGATGACCACCCTCAGCTAATGCCAGTTCCTGAATGGTTTGCTGTCTATGAACTACTATTTCCTTTGGAACATGTCTTATGGTGTGCTGGTTTATTGCCCTGCACATGTTGAGTACATATGTATTTGTACTGCATTTAACATTCTTTTATGACTGCTATTTGCTTTTTGGGCACTTTGTATCATTCTCTGCAACAGCACCTGTCCTTGTAACTCCTCCACAAGGCTGCACATGGAAATGAGCTCCAACTCAATGTGTGCCTTTTCTGGTCAACAATTGTTTGTTTGAAAATTGTTTTTTCAAAACAGTTTATTGGTTCAAGGAAGTACAGTCAACGACATTACAAAGTAGACAGAGCTGGTATTGTTTGACAGGTCGTTAAGTTCATGGTACAGACACACTGAAAAATAATCCATTTACAATGCTATATGACTATATCCCTCTGGAAGTGGTACTATCAATGGCAACACTTATAGGGGGTTAGAAATAGGATACACCTCAGATTAGATCACACATAAAATGGGGAGAAAAAGGGGAATTAGATTGGGAATATGCCATTCTCTACTGCAACCACTTGAGGTTGCCACACCTCTAGGAACTGGGAAATTCTACCCAAAGATCTCAGCTGTGCCCTCTCAGGGCTATAGCAGGACCTAAGATTATTGGCCCATCTGGTAACTGTAGGGTGGAGGAGGACATCCACACCTGAGCAACAATCGCCTAGCATTGACCAGCACCAAAGACCACAGGGGTTGCTCACTGCATCTCTTGGATGGGTAGGATCCACCCCAACAACAGTTCCAATGGGGACTTTGAAGGAGCATATCCAAGGACCTGGCTTATGATGTCATGCATGGAGTGCCAAAAGGGGCAAGTTTTGAACAAGTCAGTGTCACATGGAAAATTCCCAGTCTCCTTCCCACATTTGGGGCAGAGCTTGGATCTGGAATTGTCTATGGCATGGAGCATAGTAGGGATGACATAGACTCTGTGCAAGAAATTAGTTGGATCTGTCAGAGCTTATTACTATGGGATCAGTTCTCATAGTGTGAGCATGCCTGTTTCCATGTGCTATGGTTAATGGGGGTTATAAGCTCTTTGCTCCATCTGAGTTTACTAGAGTTGTGGGATCCCCCCTGGTGGCCCTTTATAATATGGTAATAGACTGAGAGAGGCTTTTGCCTGGGCTGAGGTCTAAATAGTTCTTCCTCTAAAGGAGAGGGGGTGGCCCATCCACAAGCCATTGATAGTGTATCTCCACAGAGTTGCTGAACCCTTAAATATACAACGAAGTCACCAGGTTGAACATTCTAATTTTCACAGACCGTTTGGAAACTTTTTATCAATCCCCCTCATATAGCTGTTTTACAGCAATCAACCCCTTTTCCCTCCATCTCCAAAGCCTCTGTAATAAGGCGAGAGAACAGGATCCCCTTCTGTGCATTTCAGTTATTAGGCTCGAGAATGGTGAGGCCAACGTCTGATGCCCCATAAGCTGATGCACCCGTGCCCAAATCTCCAAGGTTGTATTTGTGAAAGGGTTCAGCAGTCTCCAGCCAACCAGAGAGCCCAGGTATCCCTCCAAACATAATTTCACAAGTTGCCATGCAGCATATCCTCCTCCAGTTCAGCCATGAACATGCCTTCATGTCAGTCCCTGTAGGGAGGTAGACAAGCTGTGCAGGCTAGTAATATGCCCTGAAGTCAGGAGATCTGTACCCTCCTCCCCATAAGACAACTGTAGCATGGTCCTACTAATTCTGGCACTACCTCCCCGCCAAATGAACCGGTGTATTAGGGCATTCATAAGTTTAAAATGCATCTGGGGAACCCTGATGGGAGTGTTTGATACAGACATCTCGGCAAAATTGTCATTATTGTCATTTTAACTATCCCCACTCTACACAACAGAGACAATGGCAGTGCTGTCCGCTTCATCGCAGTTCTCTCTGCTAATTTCCAAGGAGGGGTTTAAAATTAAGGGCATAGATACGCTTGAGAGAGGCTGACAGCTGAATACCAGGTATTTCAGCTGGGACACCATTGCCCACGACCCCCAAGTTTGCTATCAGCTGGGCCTCTGTCCAGTACCCCCACCAGTAGAAGCTCACTTTTTGTCCAGTTGACCTTGTGCCCTAGATATCCCAAAGTCCCTCATCAGCTGATGGACTACAGGCAAATCATCGCTGGGTTCTGTAAATAGAAGCTGGTCATCAGCATACAGTGCAACCTTGTGTTCCCTCCTCCACCCATAAAACCCGGATGCCTGCCTGAGCTCTCAAAGATGCAGCTAGAGGCTCCAAGGATAGAACATATAGCAGAGGGGACAAGGGCCAGCCTTGCCGTGTACCCTGCTCCAGTGTGAAGAGTCGAGGACAAACCGCCATTAACCACCACCTGAGCCTGTGGAAGAGTATATAAAGTGTGCACCTATGACAAAAGTCTGGGTCTATTCCCAACCTACTGAGGGTCTTGAAGAGGTACCCTCACTCCACATGGTCAAAGGCCTTTCGCATCCAGTGCCACCACCGCTGCACCATGTGTATTTTGACTCAGAGCCCATTGAAAATAATACTTGGTGTGCGCCTGATGTTATGCTTTCCTATCTACCTTTCACGAAGCCAGTTTGATCCTGATGTATCAGACCAGGGGTAGAAGGTCTAGGCGAGATCAACACTTTGGCCAAAATTTTATAATCAGCTATAAGAAAGGAAATAGGTTGATAGGAAGGCACAAATAGTAGGATCTTTGCCCGGCTTTGGCAGCACTGTGATTATGGCAGACTGTGTGGAGGGAGGCAAAATCCCATCCTTAGGCTGTCTATTAGCATGTCAAACAGGGTTCCACTAGGAGAGTACTAAAAGTTTTAAAAAAATTAATGGGAAGCCCTTCTGAGCCCTGAGCCTTACCACCCTTAAGAGTCTTGAGTGCAGCCTCTATCTTCTGCCTAGTGAGCAGATCATTGCATGTCCGAGAGGCATCCAGGCTAAGTTTCTGGAGTGGTATATCTGCGAAAAAAGTGTTGTACTCTCTCTGTGTGGAGTTACACTAGGAGGAATAAAGGGACTTATAGAAGTCTCTGAAAGCCATTCCAATTCCCTCCTTGTCTTGAACTACTATCCCGTGTGCATTACAAATATGCCCAACTGTTCTCTCAGCTTCCCTCTTCTTTATTTGCCATGCTAGAGTTTTCCTCCCTGTCCCCATCAAAGTACATGCCGAATTAGCAACAGAATGGTCCTCTCCAGTTGAGAACTATTCAAGGTATTATATTTCCACTTCAGTCTCTGAATAATGGTATACAGTGCTCTGGTTGGTTTTGATTTGTGAGCCCTTTCACAGACTTCTATTTTTGTGTGCTGGGCAGTGAGCTCCCTACCCTCTAGTTTTCTCCAGTGTGAGGCATAAGAGATGGTTTGCCCTCTGATAAAAGCCTTTAAGGCTTCCCACCAGGCACTGCAAGAGGCGTCCCCTCTGCCATTGTGCAAGAGGAATTACTGTATGCTCTCCCTCATGTGGTCTACATACCCCTGGTCTTTCAAAAGGGACAGGTCCAGTCAACACCTTTGAGGTGCATTAGAGAGACCTGACACCTATAGCTGTAAACTACGTGGAGCATGGTCTGAAACCAAGGCTGTATGGTAAACCACCTCTCCCACCCCTATCAATAGTGAAGCCCCTACCAGGATTTTGTAGATTCATGCATACGAGTGGTGGGTGTGTGAAAAAATCTGTAATCCCACCTAGCAGGAGTAGCATGTCTCCATGCATCAATCAGGCCAAGTTCTGCCTGCATTTTTCTAGCTCTAGTATTCCTCGACAAGGGTGTCGGGAACACATGAGAACGGTCTAGTACAGTGTCTAGAATGCAATTGAAGTCTCCCCAAGGACCCACGATCCCTCCCATTTAGATAAATCTAGGGCTAGCCACTGATAAAACCCTGGGTCATCCACATTAGGTGCATACACAGATCCCACCAAAATAATCTGTCCCCCCAGTAGAACTAGTTTAACAAGGGACTACCTGCCCACTGGATCCACCAATTCTTCCAACACCTCCACCTGAAGGCCCTGTGGTACCCAAATCAAGGATCCTCTCACCTTCGATGAAAAAGTGGAGGACACACAAGTCCCGGCCATAAACTTGGCGAAAATTATTTTGTATGCCCCCTTCATCTCTGGTGGTGCTCTCCATCCAGCAACTAATCCCAGCCACATGCTGCCATCTTCATCTCAGGTGATGGCCCCCTTCTAGCAGCTATCCCCAACCCCATAACAAGCCCCATACTTAGCATTTTAGCATTTATCTCTTCCAGCCCCATTGCTCCCTGAGGTGAGGCCAACCTGGATAGCTGATCCTGGCATGGTGTTGATCCTCATCCATGAGGAACTCCAGGATGTATGACTAGTTGGCTGGGCTGGAGTCACAAGATGCTCCATCATCCTGCAGTGCAACTAGAGTTTTTCTTGCTTTCATCTCCCCAGCCCCTGTGGCTGCCAGCATGCATGAGGAGCCAACCTTACACACATGCCAGTGCTGACTCACATAAACCCTGTTCAGCATCCTCCTGCCACAGCATCTCTCCACAGTGCTACCACCAATGGTCACCGGGGTGGCAGTGTTGCAGTGGAGGCAGCGACCTTCTGCCCCAGAGGAAGACAGTATCCTCTGGGATGTTCATTCCTTCTTTCTCCACCCCCCTCCTGATAACCCATGCTTGTTTCTGAACCTGGGATGCCTATGTCATGAGCGGTGGTGCTACCACTGCACCAATTGGCTGGCACCAGTTAACAAATTTAAATAAACCAATAAATTAAAAACCTTGACTTTGATAACTGTCCTACATGGAGCACAGAGCTAAAGTATTCAAAGCCACACATCAGAAGCTTGGCTTGCTTTACTACAGTCACAGTTGCTTAGACTTCACTACATGAAGCTATTACTTAAACACTCCTACCAGCTTTCACATACTGTATGAGAGTGGGTTTACAAGCTGCCAATTTGACCTTTTTAAATAAAATAGCTACAATCAATAATGCTATGTTTGTCCCTACTTGGCAGGTACTCTAGGATTTGAGAGCAAGATGTTTTGGCCCTCCCCACTGCGGTGGACCCACCAGAATCAGCGTCCCACACAGGAGCCTGAACACTACAGCAGGCACTCCAGGGTCTGAGGGCAAGGTGTTTCATCCCTCCCCACTGCAGTGGACCCACCAGGAACAATGCCCCAGAACATGGGCCTGCACACTACAGTAAGCATTCCAGGGTCTGACAGCAAGGTGTTTCAGACCTCCCCACTGCAGTGGACTCACCTAGAACAGTGCCCCACAACAGGGGCCTGCGCACTACAGCAAGCACTCCAGGGTCTGAGAGCAAGGTGTTTTAGCCCTCCCCACTGCAGTGGACCCACCAGGAACAGTGTCCCACAACAGAAGTCTGCACACTTCAGCAGGCACTCCAAGGTCTGAGGGCAAGGTGATTCCACCCTCCCCTCCACAGCGGACCCACTGGGAACAGCATCCCACAACAGGATCCTGCACACTACAACATGCACTCCATGGTCAGTCAATCAAAATGTTTATTGTATGGCTAAAAAGCCTTTGCAAAAATAAATAATCATAAGCAAGTATAAATGCAGTCAGAATAAAAAAAATTAAAAGGCAGAGCCTCAGCCCACACTAAAAAACCCACATATATATGGCAAAATGATACATAAGATTTCCTACAACAGATATTAACTTCTTCACTCCACTAATGGCATAAAATATATAGATATCCTTTCAAGAGTCCATAAATCCTCAGTGTGCATCAAAATATTAAGTAGGGTAACGTTATCGAGCTGATATAAATTATTTGTAAAAGAGCTGGCCAACAGAGTCTTTCTTTTGTATAGAAGGTACAGTACCATAAAGTATGCAGCAGAACCACATCCTCCTCCCCATGGAACAGTTACAGGCCCCAGACTCGAGATTAGATTGTTTATATTGATACAGTAACATATTACTAGGAAACTGCTCAAATTTATAATTAGAAAAATCTATCTTATTTTTGGTTCAGACAAAGTGTCTAGGTAGAATTTAAATCCAAAATAAAAATGATTCTGGGCAAACCATCTAGAGTAGCAGGATTCAGCAATAAGTTTTAAATCTGAAGAAATATAATCATTAATAACCTTTTTGTTACACATTTTTATATTGTAAACTGTTATCCATTGATCAACTGCACATTTAAATTCATCAATTTGTGTTTTTTAAGAGTAAAATTAGAGTGGTATACCAATAATCTTTTTCTATATCCCAAGCTATACCAGTATTCTTTCTCTTTCAAACACTGTCTTGCCAATGTAGGGCAGGATGACCTTATAGTCTAATCCAGTAACTGATCTTTCTAGATTCTATTGCAGCACTAATGTTAGGAAGTCCCAGCTCTGATCTTAAATATGCTGCTGGACATGAATGACCTACTCTCAGAATGTTCCATACGGTTTTAAATAAGGGGCATCAGTTTGTTAGTATTATTATATTCACATTTTTTTTTTTATTTAGCTTTCATTGACCGGAAGTGCACTAGACAAATCCTGCCTATTTTCAGGCATGACCGGGGAGGGGATAAGATGAATGCCAACTGACTTTGAAACAAATTAAGCTGTTGGTGGTATTTTGTAGTGAATGAGGGAAATTTGGTCAGGACACCGGGGAAATTCCCCTACTCTTTTCGATAAGTACCATGGGATCTTTAACATCCACCTGAACTACCACCAATCCAGGCAGATGGGACCTCGGTTTAAAGTCTCATCTGAAAGACGGCACCTCAGAAGTGCAGCACCCCTCTCATGCTGCACTACAGTGTCAGTACTGGAATATTAACCCAAGTGCCAGCTGTGGGAACTGAACCCACAGCCCTCTGATCTCCCGGCCTCAGAGGCGAGTGTGGTACCTACTGAGCCACTGACACTGACTGACCCATAAAGTAATTGGACTTCAAACTTTGCTTTAATAACTTGAACAAGGGGTCTAATTGTGAGACCATCAAATTTAACGTTGAATCTTGGTAGACATCCTAGAGTCTTTTTTTAGTTTTTCCAAGACCATCTCTATACGTGTTGATCATCTACAGTTATCATGAAATACGACACCCAAGTAAACATAATTAGATACAGTCTCAACTCTATCACTACCTATGTGCCATTTACTAGTAGTTTTACTACCACCGAATATCATGGCATTTGTCTTTTTTAAGTTAATTTTAAATTTTAACTCTGTAGACCTGTTATAAATAAAAAACAGTTTGTTCTGTATGCCCTTTCTAGTAAGTGAAAGTAGGATGATATAATCTGCATATGCAAGAAGGAACAGGGCAGAGTCTTGATTTTGGTGAGTCTGAATTAGTGGCCGCAGTCCAACAACAAGTGAGAAAAACAGAGGTGCCAGGACACACCTGCCAGACTCCTCAATTAACTATTTTTTAATTTAAGGTACTTATTGGTTTTCTTAGTTAAGATAACTCATACATACACTACAATACAACATAATACAAAACATGACATACATCTATCACATATACTCTCCCCTTCCCCCCAAACCTCCCTATCTCCTCCCCTCCCTCCTGCACCAGTTACAATGTAGTAAACACTGCCCTTAATAAAAGGGTATTGTCAGAGCTTAACAAAATCATACTATGGCTAGCAGATATTAAGACCTTGCCTCAATGTGAGGTATGTACTAACAGCAGGGTTTCCAACTTGTTCCACTGTTTAGAATAGACATGCATACGATTCTTCAAGTTAGCAATAGTTTTTTCCACTCTTAGGTTGCACAGGATATCTTGTAACCATTCTGTGTAAGAGGTGTTCTCTTGGTCTATCTAATGGCTCAAGATTAGTCATTTTACAGTCAAAGCTTTTAAAGACATATGATATCTTCTTTCTTTTACCGGAATTGAGGAAACCTTACCCAATAAGCATATTTCTGGGGTAAAACTAGGCCCAATAAGGGGTCCAGAGATGTCTTAATCCTTTCCATAAAGGTATTACCTTAACATAGTCCCATATAATATGCTTTAATGAACCCTCTGCACCTTGACATCTAGAACAGGTTGAAGATGGGAGCTTGCCCATTTTGTGCAAATGAACTGGGGTGTAGTATACAGTATATTGTGTAAAATATGAAATTGGGTGAGGCATAGTCTGTCATTAGACATGTAATAGTATACATCCTTCCATAAACTCTCCCAATCCAGAGTTAAGGTGGGATATTCCTATTTCCAATAGGATGAGCTGGCATTTACTTGTGGATACATTTGTGAGAAAAAGAGGGGTACTAGTGTTGCTACTGCATGAGGTTGGCCTGAATGGAATTGAATAAGGGAGAGAAAATCTCCATTGTCAATCTCCCATGCACTAGCCCAAAACCACTTAATCAGTGTATGTCTAAGCTGATATATTTAAAAAATTTGCCTATTGGGTAAATGAAAAAACTCCAGCAGAGCTTGAGTATCAGGTAGTTTCTCATCCTGCAGTAAATCTATGATATGTTTACCACTAATTCCTGGAGCCATTGGGGTTCAGGACCTCCCTCTATTCTGATATTGAGATTATGACATAAAGGCTGTGATATATCCTGTACATTCTTATATTGCATAGCACTACATAACTGGTTATGCACTCTTACTGATGTGTAAATAACAGTTTTCTTGAGTTCCAAAGGTAGTTTGCTGAGGGAAACAAAAAAGAGACCCAATAGGGAGATATCTGCTGATGAAATTAGATGCCTCTCTATTTGTAAGCATATGGGAGAGTAGCCAGTAGGTTCTTCCCTCTTAGGAAGAGCCCCATCATGCACACTTAGACATGTGTGGCTGGCCAGGTAGAAAAGGTAAAACTGGGCAATAGAGTCCTCCTAGATGCTTCAGGGCCACCAGCTGAAGAAAAGCTCTATGGGGAGGTTTCCCTCTTCAAATGAAGTGTGAAACAAGTGAGTGGAGTTTTTTGAACCAGGTATATGGGAGAACGATATTAAGCAAATTTAGCGGGTAAAAGACACGTGGGAGCATATTCATTTTAATCACACTAATATGGCCCTGAAGTGATAGTGGTAACACTGTCCACCTGGAGAGATCTTGTATGATCATATCCAGTACTTTATCCAGGTTAAGCTTCTTAAGGAGAGATTGTGTTTGGGACAGGGTAATGCCCAGATAAAGAAGTGTGGGTTCTCATATTAGTCCTAGATCCTCACATTCCCAGGAGTGAGCTAGATGATTTAGTGGCATAATTGTAGTTTTATCCAGATTCAGTTTGTAATTGGAGTATTTCCTGAAATGGGAGATAATGTGAAGGGCCTGTGGTACAGAAGTAGAGGGACGTAAGACATGTAGCAATATGTCATCTACGTAAGCTGAAATTTTAAGGTTAAGAGAGCCTATCGGAATACCATGCAGGACCGCAGAGTCCTTCAATGTCCTAATCAATGGTTCTAAATAAATGTTAAAGAGGAGATGGGGAAGAGGGCAATCTTGACGGGTGCCTGACTGAAGGAAAAAACCTTTGGAGAGTATTCCATTGCAATAAACTTTAGCATTTGGGTTGATATATAATACCTGTACTCATTGGATAAATTTAGTTGGAAAGCCAAACTTTTCCACCACTAGGAAAAGATAATCCCAACAAACCCTGTCAAATGCCTTCTCTGCATTCAGAGAAACCAACACCATAGGGTTCTTAGCCTCCCTGGCTGCGGAGAAGACATGGTCAAGCTTCCGGAGGTGATTCACAGAGGATCGTCCACTCATAAACCCCACTTGCCCTGGACCAATCAGAGCATCCCAAACTCTCATAATTCTTGTGGCTAAAATTTTTGGCAAATACTTTAATTTCACTGAAATTGGATGGTAATTGGTGGTTCTATTTGCAGGTTTGTGAGGTTTGGGTACAACTATAATAATGGCTGCTAATAGAGAAGAATCTGATAATCCCTTCTCACAAAGATATGAAAAAAACAGGGCCAAAATGGGAGCCAGTTCGTGAGCAAAGATTTTGTAGAGGTTAGAGGGCAGACCATCCAGGCCCAGTGGCTCATGAAGAGATAGGGATTATATTGCCAAGAGAATCTCAGTCTCAGTTACAGGGCGCATGAGTTATTCCTGCTGGTCCAGGGATAGCATGGGAAGCGAAATTGAATCTAGGTACCCTGAGTTTCACTTTTTGTTGGGAGATTTGGTGGGAGGGTATAAAGATATGTATAAAAGTTGTTGAATTCCTGGGCAATTTCAACAGGGGAAGTCGTGGGTGTGGACCAGTCTTGGGGCAATATGGAATGCACTTAAACTGAGAGGATTCTTGCTGATGGAGGCACAGTGCTAGTAGGTGCCCTGCTTTCTCACCTTGGTCCACATAAGATGCCTGTGTTTTTAACAGGGCGTATTCTGTTTTTTACCTTAGGAATTCTGTGTATTGGTGTCTTAATTTGGTTAAAGTGACCATTGCAGTCTCAAATATAGCTTCCTGATTTTCTAGAGTCATGATTTGGTCTAGAAGGGAATGTAATGTGTATTCTCTCTTCTTCTTTTTGATAGATGCCAGGTGAATAAATTCACCCCATATAATACATTTTAGTGCTGCCCAAACTTTGCCCATCTCTGCTATGGAATCCCTATTAACTTCCCAATAGTCTGTTATTAAGGATTTTATTTTGTCTAACACACTTGAATTCACAAGCTGTGTGTTTAGTTTCCAGATTTTGTCCCTTTTGAATGTTGGGGAAGGAATATGAATTAACCATATCAGGGAGTGGTCTGACAGAACCCTTGAAGCCATGTCAGTGTCCACTATCCCAGGCAAGATTGATGTACTAATCAGAAAAAAAAAATCAATTCTGGAAGAAGATTCGTGCACTGAGAAGTAAAAAGTGAATTTATTTTCCTTGGGGTGGAGTATCCTCCAAGGGTCACATAGTCTCCCTATGCTAAGTAGTAGTAGTAGTAGTAAAAATGTTATTTTATGCAGGGAAACAAATCTTTAGGCCAATAGGCCCAGTTTATAAGACTGTCCTGTTTATAACTTGTTGCCTATACATTTAAAATATACAACTATTAAAAGTAGTTTTAACATACATAACAATGCTGGAATAATCAGTCACTACATTCACCCTATATCGCTCAACAGGACACACGCACACTATCCATTTATATCATATTATAATAATACATAGACAGATAACCCCCCTCAGGATTCTCTCAGTCCATATTTTACTTTAGCCAAAGCATTGACAAATAACAGGACTTAGTACAGCCAGTTCCGGAAAAAAGGCTGTATGCTGGAAAGAAAAGGCCAAATTAGGTAGATTGTTCCAATATTTGGCTGCTTGATGTCGAAAGGTCTTTTCTCCATATTTGTTTTTGTTAACAAAAGTAAAGATCTTGTTTATTTGACAAGACCTTTTTGCCCTTTGCTAAAATTGATCACTCCCTCCAAACAGACCCTCATTTGTGTAATGCTCTGGATAATGTATGTGAAATTGATATATTAATTTTTGCCACAACATGGCACATTTAACTTCAAGTGGTTTCCACTGTAGCGTGGTCAACAACACACAATGATGGGTTCTTGGCTCACACTGTAAAACATATCTAGCAACTCTGTTTTAAACTATATCCAATTTATTTATAAATGTCTTGTTAGCAGTTTGATATACAAGGTCCCCGTATGTCAATACAGGAAGTATTAGTTGTTCAGCAACTTTTTTCCTGTTGTTTTTTGTCAAGCATTTCATTGTTCTTCGTAGGGCTGCCACTCTTTTATTCACCCTATCTATTAAAGATCCAATATGTTCTTTAAAGGTAACTTCTTCATCAAAAGTAATTCTCAAATAGGTATAGTGAGGCACCTGTTCTAAACTTAAATCATTGCTTATCTCAATGGAAAGTTGTTTATTTCTTTTCAATTTAGATCCAAAATATAATATTTTGTTTTCTTTATGTTCATCACAAGGCCCAACCTGGTGAACCAACCCTCATCTTCTCAAAATCCATCTGCATTTTTCCAGTAAATCCCTACTGTTACATCCCACAGTTAGCATTGCAGTATTGTCAGTGTACAACCATATCCGCGAATGTTGAATAACTTGTGGGAGGTTGTTGTTAAATATTTAAAACAACAGGGGTCCCAATATGGACCCCTGTGGCACTCCCCTAGTTATTGATCTTTTTATTGAAATAGCCCCATTCACCAATATGAATTGCATACGGTTTATCAGATACGATCTTAACCAATCTCTGGGGCCTTCAGTGATCCCCATTTTTCTGCAGTTGGGAGTAGAGGATGGTCCATCAGGTCAAAGGCCTTGGATAAATCCACAAAGAGAACAGCTGTATCCTGACCCTATGTAACAAAGTTCTAACTATGTCATTAAATTCAATTAAAGCAGATGTGATAGAAAAATCTTTTCGGAACCCTGATTGGTATGGAGTGATCAACTTGTACTTCTCTAAATATTCCATCATTTGAGTATGACGTGCCTCTCTAAACATTTAGCTAAAACAGACAATAAGGCAATAGAGCCTATAATTATTCAATTCAGTTTGTTTACCCCTTTAAAATGGATTACTGTAATCACCTCCATTGTTGTGGAAAGTAACTTTCTTGTAAACTTCTATTGAATATATCTGTTACTATGGGTGCTATGTATTTAGCTGCAATTTCAAAAATCTCCCTTCTAAACAATCGGGTCCCATTGCATTATAAATGTTTATTCTAGCCAACCCTTTTGAACATCTGACACCTTTAAAATCTTAAATCGAAACAATGGGTGTGATCCTGAAAGTTAACTATACCCTGCTGGTTTTGAGAGAAACTCTGGCCATGATAGTTTTTGAAATGCCAGGTAATCTATGAAAACATTTTTAGGGCATCAATAGTTTCCTGGTATCCTCAATCATAGTTCCATTAATTTCAAAATTAAGGTTTTTATCAGCTCCTGCTCTGGTCTAGACAAGGAGTTGACAGTCTTCCAAAATTTTCTAGGATCTGATTCCTTGTTTAGTTTGTCTTTATAATAAAGAATTTTTGCCTTCTTTATTTGTTGCTTAATCTATTTCTTTTTGTTTAAAAACCCCAATCATTTAGCTCTTTGTTCTTCTTGCTTTCTTCCAGTACTTATTTTTCACTCTTTTTAAGATCTTATCATTTATCCAGGAAATTTAACCAGACTTCCATTCTGTTTATTTATTTTTGGAGCGTGTTTATCTCACAGTTCAATAACGTTCTCAGTAAAATATTCTGCAGTTGAATCTAAGTCTGGAATGAGTTTCTACCACTCCCATTTTTCTCTCTCTACACTTAGCAGAAAACTATTTTCAGAAAATAACTTAATATTTCTCACCCATATGGTGTTTGGAGCTAACATTTTCTGTTTTGTTTCTATTATTATGTCACCCCACACTGGATTACGGTCTCCAAGGCAGGGTGGCAGAATTCTTGAGGCCTCAACTGTCAATGAATGAGATACAAACAGCAAATCCAATATTGTTCCTTTTTTTGTCATATTTGTGTACCTTGTAGGTTCATGTATATATTGTTCTACTCCTAAGATTGACACTACTTCTTTCAAGGACCTACCCCTCCTTTCATTCCAAATGCAATTGAAATCTCCCATGATGACCAAATACTTAGCTAAGGAGTTCTCTTAAAGCCTGCTGTGTGGTGGAAACTTTAGGGGGGCGCCCACCTGACCTGTCAAGGTCTGCTGTGATGGTAAAGTTCCAATCTCCTGCTAAAATCAGGAGAAGATGAGCATAAGATGCTATCAGGTTAATTATTTCTGTGAAAAATTCTGGTGATTGAACATTGGGTCCATAAAAACATCCCAACAACAATTCTATGTGCTGTAGGATACAGTGCAAGAGGCAGTATCTCCCATTCCTGTCTCCTACCTCTGTAAGTAGATGGAAATTGACCCCCTTAAAATAATAATGGTCACTCCCCTTTGAGTGGTGGAGTCACCTACTGCATTCATTTGCCCCACTAGTTGGTGCCGGAAGAGTAGTTTCTCCACTGTCGATAAGTGGGTTTCCTGAAGGAAGGCAAGCTGACATTGTAGAATCTGTAAATGTTTTAGAATCTGGTGTCTCTTAACTCTGGTATGTGCTCCTTTAATGTTCCAAAACATATATTTAATCATTGTTCAGTAAGAATCCTTGAAACATGGGAGCAGTGCAACATTCTCAAATATTGCCCTACAAAGAGACTGGTGCTATGCCTCCCCCCCCCTTGTTATAAAAGATTCTTACTATACTCCTCCCCTCCTCCTCCTTTATTGTCAGCATTTCTTGCATCCCCCCAACTATCTGGGCCATAATGCTTCTTACTGCCCCCAAACAACCACACATTTCCCCACCCCCCAGCCCCGCTCTCTATGGTTAACACTTTTTACAGTAATAAAAAAAAAATGCCTTGTATTATTCTGTGTGGGCGTGCTACTCCTAATACTAAATTGCTCAGTTAGACATGGTATAAAACATTTACCTTTATCCTATACTGATTCTGCCCAACAAACTGAATAACCAGATATTTACCCTAATACTACCAGTAGTCACTTTGGCTACTGGACTAAACAATGGAAATAACAAACTGATATCTCTCCTTCATTCAGATAAAGATTTGTAAGGGCAATGAGCCCCTGGTTATTCTAGATGCGCAGCACAGTCTTATTCATTTAAAGAGCATCCTTCTGGTCCTGCATACTACAGGAAAAGAAAGAATAAATAAAAATGTCTAAAGAAAAGGAGAGTTCTGGTTGTTAATACTAGTAAATTACTTCTTTACTAGCAAAGACACCATTTCTGTGTTGAGGCCCCAAATTAAATTAGGATTTAAACAAAGGTCAACAGAGGCTTCCACCAGCCTGCCTGAGCAGTCTGCTCAAGGGGATTCCTTTGGAATTTGAGTAATTCATGCCTTTGTGACATATACTTTAAAGTGTCCACTGAAATTAGATGGTAAATATGGAAAACTGGTAAATCTCAGTGATCAGAAAAATCAACAATTATATGTAATTACACGTCTCCTATACAGAAACCTCTGGGTAGATTCACACCGGTTCTTTTTCAAGTGTCTCTCAGTATATGCAGCTCACTTGAAGAGGTCCAGGTAAAAGCCTTTCAGGGTAGACATGGCTTGTTCTTGCAAGTCAAAACTGTGCCATTTCTCATGGTGTTGCACCTGGAGAAGAGCAGGGTATCTCATCCTGAACTGAATTCCGGACACAATCAACTTGGCAACTACTGGGAGCAATTCTGATCTTTTTTGTCATACTGATTTGGGTAAATCTTGAACAATGCATATTTTCCTTCCCTCCCATTGCACTTCACTCAGTCCCCTTACTTTATTGAATATACATTGTTTATCAAGAAAATTGAGTAGCCAAAGAGCAAAGGACAGGAGGAGCCCCTGGAGGAGGTGTGGGGCATAATGATTGGTGAGCCCTTTCAATTATATAATAAGGACCATTAGGAGGGCCCCTGCAATTTCAGCACAGAGCTTCTACACAAAGAGAATAGGAGAGACCCTTCCTCTCTCCTCCTGGGAGAGCCAATATTATTACATTGTTCCTGTGGGATCTCTCTCTTGAAGATCCTCCATTTTGCCTTCTGACTTTCAGCTGTTGATGAAGCTGGATAATCTTAGGGTCTTTCCTCACTCTCCAATCATCAAGTGAAGAAATCAGTTTCATTATCTCCTGTACACTGTGATAAAGCCGCCAAGGAGGAGGTAAGTGTTGAACAGAGGAGGCCAATGTTTCTTGTGTGTTTTTATTGGTGAGATCCCTCAGAAATTCTTATCTGTGAGTATGGCATGGGAGCTTGCCTACCCTCTGCCACTTAGGGGAGGCTTTCACCCACATGATGTTCTTATCCTGAGTCAGTGTGTTCAGCGGGGTATGGCAGAGCAGACTTTCTTTCATTTCTGCTTCCATTGCAAACAGTTTTTTGCCCAGTGCAGTTCTGAACCCCCTTTTCAGTGTGTCTGTGGCCAGAATGATTGGATAATTCCCAAAAGGATGCAGAAATAAGTGTTTAAATCAAAAACGGACCTAGAGCTTGCGGGAAAGCATCCTGCTCAGGCGGCCATTATGTGCCAAGTGTCCTCCTCAATTAACTTTAAATAAGAATGAAAGACATCCATTGGATCCTAACTTAATTCTAGCCTTCGTTTCTGAGTACAAATGAGCTACAATCAAAACCAGGTCTCGATCAATGCCCCTGTCCAATAAGATGGTCCAAAGAATATTATGAGATATGGAATCAAAAGCAGAGGAGTAGTCCACAAAGACTGCGAATGCCCTCTAGGTTTTACATATTTTTCAATAAAATGTATGAAGACAAAAATATAGTCCAGGGTTGAATATTTAGCTCTGAACCCCACTTGATAGTCAGCTATACCACCCGTTCTTTCTACTTCATATTTTAGCCTTTCCAATAACATTTTAGAAAACAAATTTAAGTTAAATATCTAGAAGGCTGATAGGCCTGTACATGAGTGAGGTCAGCTAGATTGCCTTTTTAGGAGTAGGTGGAGCCACAGCCTTTCTGTTATCTGTAGCTCTAAAACAGCTTTTCCTAGAACTTCCTTTTTAGACATGTGTATGTATTTCTCCACAGCTGCAAAGTAGTGCACTCCCCCTCTGATTTTTGCTATTTGTTGCTCTATGTTAAAAGCATCTGAAGGGGGGGGATGCTACTGTATTGTACCTCAGAACGTCTCAGGATATTAACAAAAAAACGTTTTAAACTGCTGTTTCTATCATCTGTCCAGCTCAGTCTAACAAATTTGTTCTATTTCTTTCAGCAACCTAGGGGTTAACTCATTTCCTTTTGGTTTTTATGAAAATAAAAGTCAGACTCAGTGTCACATTACAGACAGTGAAATTGCAGTTTATTAGCTGACATTCCTTTCCGTAGGACAGGTTGGAGGCAAGCACTGGAAACAGAAGACTTTTTTCCCCCTCATTTTATAATATGATGTACTGAGTGTGTATTTAGTTGCAGGGTCAGGGCCTTGAAGAAAATAATAACATTTATATAACTCATTCAAAATTCCATCAGGTGGTCAGAAAAAGTCTAAAAGAATTTGTGTAGAAACTAACAAATGAATGATGCAAAAATAGCATGTACACTGGCCTCTAAGACTGAAAGATCAGAAGGCTGTAGGTTCTTCCCCACTCTAGGCATGTGGGTTTAAAGAGCTTGTGGCTAGCCCTGGCAGAAGAAATACAGGCGAGGTACATGAGCAAAGTGGGCAAGCATTAGGATGCAATACTTGAAGCAAAAATCCCATTGTGTTAGAGAGAAAGGAAGTTCAAAGAAGAAGGAAACCACTTTGGTTTTCAAAACAGTAACAGAAAAGGTCACAGCCAAAAGGCTAGCCTTCAGGAAATATAAGGGAATGCAGCGGGATGAAGATAAGAAGGCACACCAAACTTCCCTAAGGGATACAGGGAAGGCAGTAAGACAGGCAAAGGCCCAAACTGAGGTAACACTAGCACAAACAGTAAAAGAAGGTGATAAGACTTTCTATAGATACATTGGTGAAAGGACAAAGGCTATAGATACATTAGTGAAAGGACAAAGTCCAGTGAGGGTATTGCTAAGATCAAAGGGGATAAGGGTGTGTGTCAGGAGGAGGACCATGTAAAAGCATCTATCCTAAACAGATACTTCTGCTCAGTATTTACTGAGAGAAGGTGAGGCAGACCCACAGCTCAGCACTATGAACGGGAGGAGGGAGGTGTGCACTAGTCCTTCACAAAAGAAAGGGTCCTACAAGAGCTCAATAAGCCTAGGTGGACAAGGCAATGGGACCTGATGACATACATCCCAGGGCACTAAAGGAGCTAAGAATGAACTAGCAGAGCCATTATCAGAACTGTTTAGTGAGTCTCTGAGCACAGGAGAGGTCCCAGAAGACTGGAGAAGGGCTCATGTGATCCCACACCACAAGAGTGGTAGCAAGGAGGAGGCGGGGAACTACAGACTGGTCAGTCTTACTTTACTAGTGGGCAAGATTATGGAGGCACTCCTTAAGGAAAGGATCGTGCAAAACCTGGAATCCATAGGAGCACAGGATCCAAGACAGCATGAGTTTACAACAGGAAGGTCCTGTCAAACTAATATCATAGATTTCTTTGACTGGGTGACCAGAGTGGTGGACCAAGGGGGAGCAATTTATGTCGCCTACCTTGACTTCAGCAAAGCTTTGATACTGTTCCACATAGAAGATTGATTAATAAGCTGGGTAGGATCAGAGTGGGTCAGAAGTTGGTCAGCTGGGTGGCATACTCGATGGGCAGAAAACAGAGAGTGGTGATAAATGGTATACAGTCAGAAGAGATTCAAGTCACAAGTGGGGTACCTCAGGGATCAGTCCTGGGGCCAGTCCTCTTCAATATCTTCATCAGTGACATTGCAGATGGACTGGAGGGTAAGGTTTGTCTGTTTCAGATGACACCAAGATATGCAACAGAGTAAATGATCCAGATGGAGTAGGCAGAATGAGAAGAGATCTGGATAAACTGGCAAAATGGTTAGAAGAGTGGCAACTGGGGTTTCACTCAAAGAAGTGCAAGATCATGCACATAGGGAAGAGAAACCATGAAGCCACCTATAGGTTGGGAGGAGAGTAGCTGGCAGTCACAAGGGAAGAAAGAGACTTGGGCATCATCATCACAGATGACCTGAAATCATCCAAGCAGACCACTAGAGCAATAGGTAAGGCTAGAGGGATGTTGGGGTGTATTAGTAGGGGTATCACAAGTTGTAAGAGGGAGGTAATAATCCCTCTTTACAAGACACTGGTTAGCCCATCTGGAGTACTGCATGCAGTACTGGATGCCACACCTTCACAAGGACATTAACCAAATTGAGGCAGTCCATAAAGGGCAACAAAATGATGTAGGAACTGCATCAGAAAATATATGAGGACAGATTAATGGAGCTCAATATGTACACCCTAGAGCAAAGGAGAGGAGGTGATGTGATTGAAACATTCAAACACCTTAAGGGCATTAACAAGGTGAAAGAGTCTAACATGTTTCTATATAAGAAAAATAGCAGGACAAGAGGACACAGCATGAGATTAGAGGAGGTCGATTAAGGGGTAATGTGAAGAAGTTCTTTTCACAGAAAGGGTGATGGATGCATGGAACGGCCTACCTCAGGAAGTGATGGATATGAATACAGTGCAGGGCTTCAAACAGGCATGGGATATGCATAAGGAGCAATATAGATGAGTATGAATAGAAAGGCCATTGACAGAGCAAAGGCCGATGGCAC
This sequence comes from Neoceratodus forsteri, assembly GCA_016271365.2. NCBI lineage: Eukaryota > Metazoa > Chordata > Ceratodontiformes > Ceratodontidae > Neoceratodus > Neoceratodus forsteri. The sequence continues at coordinate 16,499,201 of JADMNL010000039.1, read as the reverse complement.
ATTCATAAGGTAGAAAAAGAAATGGGAAGACTGATGGGCCTTGTGGTCCTTATCTGCCATCAACTTCTATGTTTCTATGTTTCACCAGCATGGGTTTGTCTCAGGAAAATCCTGCCAGACGAATCTAGTTGAGTATTACTATTGGGTCATGAAGGAATTGGACAAGGGTCATGTGGTGGATGTCATATACTTGGACTTCAGTAAGGCCTTTGATTTGGTGCCACATGGGAGGTTGGGAGGAAATTTGAAATACGAGGAAGTGGGGAATAAGATGGTTAAATGGATTGAGAATTGGCTGCAGGGGAGACAGCAGAGTGTATTGGTGGGGGGGATCTCTCATCTCCAAGGGCTGTGTCGAGCAGGGTGCCACAGGGATCGGTTCTGGGGCCAGTGCTGTTTGGAATATTCATAACAGACATCTCATATGGTGTCATGAATAAGATTAGTCTATTCTCTGATGATACCAAGTTGGGGGCAGTGGTGGATGATATAACAGGCTGGCACGGGCTGCAGGATGACCTGACCAAACTGGTGGAGTGGTCGGAAATGTGGCAGTTGGGGTTCAGTGTGAAAAAGTGCAAAGTCCTGCACGTTGGAGCAAAGAACTCAGGGAGGAGTTACCAGTTGGGAGGGGTGTAGCTAGGTTCCACTGAGAAGGAGAAAGATCTAGGGATGGTAGTAATGGGGAAGATGAACACTACCGAGCATTGTAGGAGGGCGGCAGTGAAAGCCAACAGGATGCTGGATTGTATCACAAGAGGGATCTCCTCCAGGAGCAGGAGGAAATCCTGCCTCTACAGGGCACTGGTCAGGCCGCACCTGGAGTACTGTGTGCAATTCTGGTGGCCATATCTGAAGAAGATGTAAAATTACTGGAAGGGGTACAATGCAGGGCAACAAGGATGATCCAGGGATTGGAAGACAGACCATATGAGGAGAGGCTGAGAGAGCTGAACATGTACTCCTTGGAGGAGAGATGGGACCGGGGGCATATGATTGAGACCTTTAAGTACATAAAGGGGATAAACAAGGCAGGCACTGAAGGGATACTCGGCTGAAGAGGGTAGGAAACGAGAGGAACAGCCTTAGATTGGAGGGGAAAGATTTAGGATGGAAATGAGGAGACACTTTTCAGGAGAGGTCATTGCAGAATGGAATGCTGCACCAGAGGAGGTGGTAGCCTGTAATACAGTAGGTAGTTCAAAGAGGATGGGACAAGGTGGGAAGTAATTGGGAAGGGGAGGGGCAGGGCAGCTGCAAGGTGAGGGTGCTAGCTGCACACTCGAGCAGACTTGATAGACAAGGTGGCCTATTTCTGCTGGCAAATTCATATGTTCATGGGTGTTAGGCTTGAGAAGCCCAAGGCACACCCCACAACTGCTCTCTTGCCTGGTTTGGGATGGTGGGTGTTAGGGAAACCCTAACGCCTCATTTTCCAACTTTTGTCACTTTGACCCTAAATGGAGCATTAACAATGTTTTTTGCAACATATATATATATATATATATATATATAGAGAGAGAGAGAGAGAGAGAGAGAGAGAGAGTGTGAGACTGCTCATACACCTTTAATAATGGGTTCTTTCACATTCTGGATACCAGATCCCTTAATATTATGATTAGCACCGAGTAATTAGTAATACACCCATCTGAGTATATTGTTAGCTACCCCCAGTTGCAAGTCTCTTAGTAAATCCTCCTAGTCTTTTTCAGCAGGTATAATATGAACAACATATTCTATAGCTATATTATAGGACTAATACTGTTAAGCTTTGTCTGGCTAAGCAACTTCTGCGCCCATGTACTAGTCACTGATGGGGAACCCTATACCTCGTACTCCCACACTATACAGAACAGGCACATTCTCACGGCACCACGTGCCCTACTTGATCATCCCTTGTCACATCTGGCCTGCCTATCTGGAAGAGAGAGACACCTACTAGAGCTTCTTATACCACAACAACAAACCCAAACTTACTTTACTACAACTCCACCTCAGGCTTCCTTCTAGTGCTCGACTACGATTAATACTGAGTGGAGACATAGAATCAACTCCAGGCCCTATGGCAACCACTAAACACCACAACGATCCCACTTGGTCGGTAAAACATGGCATAAAGTTCACCCTTATAAACATAAGGAGCCTCCCACCCAAGGTACAGGAACTAGAGGCATGGCTAGCCTTCTAAAAACCTGACATCCTAGGGATCTTGGAGATGTGGCTAAATCCTGCCATCCCAGCATCACTATGCCACCTAAATGGTTATTCTCCTTTTAGGCATGATCGCTTTGGGAAAAAAAAGAGAGGTGCGGTGATGTTTCTCATCAGAGACCACCTTACAGCCTCCACCATATCCACAAATCCAGCAAGTAACACTGGCCTGGAATGGATCACAGTGGAACTAACTCCCAGCTCCTGATGTAGTGTGTAATTACAACCCACCAAGGTAGGCTCCTCAGAGTTTCAAACTCCTAGCATCCAGTAGCTGCCTGTCCCCTGCCAGAGATCTGATCTTGCTTGGTGACCTGAACCTCAACTGGCTCAGTGATAACCAGACTGAGTACTTCGAGTAGGTGAAGCAAGCAAACCTCACCCAAACCATCTCCTGCTATACCCAACACAACAACAGATCCCCCAACCATTCTCTACTTGACTGGATTATCACAAACAGAGCGGATAGAATATCCAGATTGGGAGTGTTACCTGACTCCATTAGTGACCATTCCCTGACATTTTGCACCTGGAACTGTAAGAGAATCCATCCCCACCCAAAACCATGTAGTTCAGGGATTTCTCCATTTTGTCCTCCACACACCTCAGAGCAGACATTCTGGCAGTGGACTGGCCCAAGTACTATTCTCTAACTGAGGTGGACTCTGCACTAGGCTTTCTTTCCTCCATTCTTACATCTATACAAGACAAACACTGCCAGTCAAAACACTCAGGGTCAGGGTTGCAAGTCTTGATGACTAATCAGGATCTGCTGCAGAAATGAAACAGAAGGACAGAGTTTGGGGCCTCTATAAGACTAACCCCTCTCTAGCTGTGGAACTCTTACCATGCTCTAGACAATAACTTCAAACAGGAGGCCAAACTCCAAAAAGCCTCCTGTGTCAAAAATCAACAGACACACAATCTGAGGGACCCCCACAGATTTTGGTTGGCCATCGCATCTGTAATAAAATCGGACAACAGACAGAATCCCATCAGTCTGGTCACAAACACAGGCCTTGCTTCTGAGCCAAATGTAGTGGCAGAACTGCTAAATCAAAAATTCATCAACCTGCAGCCCTACCTTGACAAACTTCCCATTATAAACACCACAAACCCTGAGGATGCTGGTAATCCACTCTCACCACCCAGTGCCCCTTCCGCTTCAAATGTACCACCCCTAAGGAGATCTATAGACTCCTTATGGGACTCCCCAAATCTAGTATTGCATAAAGCGACGGCCTCTGTCCCAGTTTCCTGAGGATAGCTGCAGGCTACATTCCTCTCCATTGGCCTTTCTATTCACCATGTCCCTAGCCAACTCCTCTGTACCTAGACTATGGAAATAGGCCAGAGTAATCCCATATTCAAATCTGGAGATCCTGGGCTAATGGAGAACTACAAACCACTTTTCTTACTGTCCCACCTCACTCAGCAAAGTACTTGACACGATAGTCCTCAGCAAATGTCAGACTATATAGACAGTAATGGACTTCTCTCACCCTTGCGATATAGCTTGGGAAAAGGTAGCACCACCACAGCCATAGTCAGTTTTACCTACCACATACTCAGATCTGCTGACGTGGGAATGCTAACCAGTCATATTCATTGATTTATCCAAGGCGTTTGATCTCATTCACCACAATCTCCTTATTGAGAAACTGGCTTCACTTGACTTCTCGGAGGGAACGGCAAACTGGTATCATCATTATCTTTCTGGGAGGTCACAATGTGTCTATGTCAGTGGAGCTCTATCGTCACCCCTTGCAGTGGTCAATGGTGTCCTGCAAGGATCCAACCTGGGTCTGATTCTATACTCTATTTTCATCAATGATCTCTTGTACTCGAACCCTGAGCTTCTGAAAATCATATACGCAGATGACCTTATCCAGTATAGAAGTGACCAATGTTTTCCCCCCCGTCTCATTCCCTAGCGCACGATTTCTCAATCATACACAACTGGTTCTCAGCAAACCGACAACTGGTAAACTCAATGAAAACCGAATGTATGCTGTTTGGGTCTAGACAGAAGCTTCATGAATTGCCCAATACAATGGTGAACTCCCACTCAATCTCAACCCCTGATGGGACACTCCTCAATCAGGTCAAGTGTTCTAAATACCTAGGGGTCACACTGGATCCTTCCCTTACGTTCAGTATACATATAAGTACAATTATCAAGAAAGTTCACCAGCAGGTTGGAGTCTGCTACCACCTGAAGCACTTTCTCTCCACAGAGGCATGGCTGGCAATAGGAGAGGTATCGATGCTCCCGCTCCTGGAATACTGCTCTACTCTCATTTCCCAGACCTCATCTAGGGAACTCAACAGACTAAACAAGGTATACAACTGCATCTGTTGTTTTATTCTCTCTGCCCCTCTAACTACCCATCACTGCTCACTGTACACCTCCCTTGGTTGGCTCTCTCCCCCGGCCCACTGTGGCCTCCACCTAGGTGCCCTTGTCCATAAAACCCTTGTGGCAAGTTCTGCCTGCCCCATAGGTAGGCTTCTCTTCATCAAGCAAAGCACTAGGACAATGAAAAAAATGTCCTTCACTCCTACATGAACATGGACAGAGATCATTCTCCGTAGCAGCTCCTGAACTCTGAAATAGCCTCCCCACCTCTGTCCTTAACATAGGCACTACACAGACCTTCAAATCAAAACATACAACCCTTCTCTCCAAATCCACTTGCAATTGTACCCCATAGCAGTCTGACACCTGCAATTCCCCCTCCATCTTTACGATCCTCACCATTTTGCTCTAGCATATGGTGGTTGTGCTGGAACTGTACTAACTGGAAATTGCTCATTGTTAAGCCTTGATCATCTCTATATGTAGCTAATAACCTGAATGTTGTACCCTTTAACTGCCTGACGACTGCAACAGTCCGCCATAATTACTATTTTACCATTTTGTTCTAGGAAATGCTTTTGTACTTAATCTGTAAAACTGTAAATTGTTCAATGATAAGTCCTTGTTCAATCTATGTAAGTATTGGATACTGTGTAATCCTAGTACTGTTTGTCTCTATGTACCTATGATTTCTGTACCTGTGTATTTGTGCCATCTCCGTGGCTCGGGTCATACCTGAAACCAGTCCCTGGGACAGTGTACCCACCAGTTAACAAACAAATAAATAATACAAAATGTACCACCTGTATCCCTTCACTGGAGTAAAGGGCCATTTGTCCCAAAGGTAACAACTATAACAATATGAAACAACAAAGAGGGCACACACACATACACAGTGTATCACCTGTGATGTGTGGAGTGTGTAGTGCACACTATACAGATTAACTAGCAATTCACACTTTGCAGCACATTTTACTGCACAAATTTACCATTTTGTCTTTTTTTTGCCAACAAGGTGTCCTCTATCAGGGTGAGGTCTCCTGAGTATCTCTTGAAAAGGAGCTACAGGGTCCAGCCTGAGTTGTGCAGGAACACTCCTCCTGTCTGGGATGAGTTTGAATGTTGGGGTGGAGGAGGTGGCAGATAATCTCAAGCTGCGGCCAGCACAGTGTGATCTAGACCCAGGCCCAACCGACTTTTGGTTGGATGTCTCGACCTGATTGGACCTGTGATTGCTGAGGTTGTCTGGAGTTCCTTGAGGAGTGGAGTCTTCCCATTGGCCTTGAAAGAAGCCTTGGTTAGACCCCTTTGTAGAAACCCTCTTTGGACGGGACTGCCTCAGCAACTACAGGCTGATCCTTATCCTCCCATTCTTAGGGAAGGTTATTCAGAAGGTGGTGGCTGTTCAGTTTGAGGACATTTTTGTCTCTTCCTCCACCTATGAGTCTTTCCAGTCTGGATAATGTGTGGGGCATAGTACGGAGATTGCCCTGGTGAGGATGCTAAATGATCTCCTGATGGTGAGGGACAGGATAGACTGTACATCTTGGTCCTCCTGGAGCTCTCGGTAGCTTTTGACACTGTGGACCATGAGGTGCTGCTTGGCCGCCTGCGGTTCTGGTGTGGCCTGTCCGGTAATATCATCAACTGGTTCAGATCATACCTAACAGATGGAGTGCAAAGGATGACAATGGGATTAATATCATCTAACCCAAAGCCTCTGTTCTGTGGTGTTCTACAGAGTTTGGTCTTGTCGCTTTTGTTGTTCATGGTATATATGCTACCATTGGGGGACATTATCAGGTGGCATGGGCTGGGTTTTCACTGCTATGCAGATGCTACCCAGCTGTACTTGTGCAGTGCGCCTAATATCCAGGTGTCGGCTTCTGTATTTAACAGTTGCATTGAGGAAATCCAGATGTGGATAACTGAAAACTGGCTTAAGCTTAACCTGGACAAGACTGAGGTGATAGTTGTGGATCCAGGTCATCAGGGTTGGGGGGTGGGGTTACCCCTGTCCTACTGCTGGGGTGTTCCACTTGCCCCATCTAGACAGGTGAAAAATTTTGGCATGATCCTAGATGATGGTCTGCGCTTGACACTCAGGTGTCGGCTGTGGTCAAAACAGATTTTTTCATTTTAGGAATATCACCTGAATCTGAACCCTGATCCACCTAAGGACCTGACCATGCTGGTACATGCTTTTGTCACTTCCAGGTTGGACTACTGTAATGCCGTACCTAGGGTTATCTGGAGACAATCTCCGAGGCTGCAGCTGGTGCAGAACATAGCAGCAAGATTACTGATGAGGGTGAAAAGGTGTGATCATATCACTCAGGTCATCCACAAACTGCACTGGCTACGGTCAGGTGGACGATTGTCTTCAAGTAGGGCTCCTGACCTACAAGACCCTACAAGAACGGGGACCTGTCTACCTGCAAGATCTCCTTGTCCCCTATCATCCTTCCTGGGCACTCTATTCTGCCGGGTGAGGCCTCCTTGGTGTTCCCAGGGTTAGGTTGCGGCATTTTGGGACAGGGCATTCTCGGTAGCCACACCTACCCTGTGGAACTCCTTGCCAGTTTATTTGAGGGAGCCTTCCTTGGTAGAAGCTTTCAAGAAGGGCCTGAAAACGTATCTGTTTCAGCAAGCATTTATTGACTAATTATGTGGTTTTAAGGGGATAGCTAGATTGAATGTATGCTCCGGCTGAAATTTTATATACATATTTTTATGTATGATTATAATTGCACTGTTATTGTTTTGTAGCCCAGAGTATCTGGAGATGGGCACTTTTATAAATAAAATTATCTATCTATCTATCTATCTATCTATCTATCTATCTATCTATCTATCTATCTATCTATCTATCTATCGATTGTAACCCCCCTGTTACCTGGGGTTACTAGAACCCTAGTTAGATCTAGTGGCAGGCAGGGACAGGCAGCTAGTAAAACTCCAGTTAAATGGATTTCACTATGTCTTGCTCTGTTTTCAGTCTCAGCTGAGCTGTGGCTATGACATCATTTAGAATTCTGCAGCAGCACAAGCCACAATGGAATGCTGCAGTTGGGAGTTAGGTAGAACATTGGGGAATTTCAAAGTCATTCTAGAGTTGATCCTTGAAGTCAGCAGTCTAGTTTTTGTTTGCAGTTCTGAAGTAGGCTCAAGAAAAGGAAGGATGTAGTTCCTTCAGTGCCTTGGAGAGAGGGGGTGCCCTGCAGGGGCAGGCCCCCCGTACCCTCAGCTCTGACACAGAACTACTTTAGGGTGTGTGCTTCCATCATAAGAGAGTCACAAGGAACCAACTTCCAGTGACAACCCCCATGCCTGAGAAAAGGAAGAAGCTGCCTGATGAAGAGTACTGGGGCACTACAGTTTTTGAGGAATGAGATTCCTTCAGAGTTTTTGGACATCTGCAACAATGAGGGTGATGAAGCTTTGACAAAAGACCAGTGTCATTCACCAAAACAGTGAGTAAATAAGTCTCTGGGGCTGTGAGTCAGTCAGGATGCCAAGTCCAGGTCTTATTGAACTGTGAGATGTAATGACTGCTGTATGTGGGGGGTCTTCAGAGAAAGACAGTTTCTGCATTACAAAGCCATGTACAGTCTACACTATAGTAGCCAAGGAAGAGGCTTATGGAACAGTGAGATGTAACGACTGATGTATGGGGGGGGAGTCTTCAGAGAAAGACAGTTACTGCGTTACAAAGCCATGTATAGTCTGCACTACAGTAGCCAAGGATGTGTGTGTGTGTATAAACAAAGGAATGGCTGGGTATGGGTCTATGGAACAAAAGGTGGGAGACCTCCCACCTGGCGTAACAGGGCTTACCTCTACGGATTCACTTTGAAACACCAGTCACCTTTCTGTCAGGTATTGGCCAGTGCCTGAAGAGGGTGCCCAGACATTGGGATGGAGCAGAAGGTGGTAGTGTGCCACTAGTTAAAGAGTCCATGACATATGGAAGTTTAGGATCCAAGAATGGATTGTGTCTGTGTCATCATCTTATCTGCATTACAAGGAGTGTAGCCCTGTGGGGTCCGTCTATACTTTTCATTCAGTGTTGTTGAATAAAGCCACACTTTAGAATCCCATCTCCTCGTATTGGACATTATGTTATTGCTTCTAGTCTGTGGATTACTTAGGGTGCCCCTGTGCAGAGTAGCCGAACCTAGTCACCATGCCGAGTAACACCTTTCTCCCCAAATTTTCAGCTTATAAAAATGGAGGCACTGCGTCATAGGACCCAGGCCCCTTAACCTGTTCACTAGCCATACAGGCAGGGGTAGTAGTCCTCTCAGTTTAGCTCTGACTGGGGGTTACACTATCATTCATGCTTTGCGGAAATTACAATATTTGACATGAATTGCAGTAAAAATTCACCAAAAAGTGTCGCATTATGACAATTTGTATACTAAAATTTGCTACAAAGTGTGAAAGTGTAGCATGAGTTGAAGCAATTTGTGCTACATTATAGAAATGTTGGAGTTTTGTTCACTTTGCACCATGCTAACCATGTACTCTGTGTACTAAGAGGCAGATGACCCAAAACTGACAAAACAAAGTTAGTGACTTCACAGAGAACAAAGCCAAATGAACAGACATGTTTTCATTAGGGGTGTATGCAAAAGAAACAAAGTATTTCCTGAATACCACAAATACCAGGCTACTGAATAATCAAGAGCCCTTCCAAATATGGGAAATTCATGTTTGGGAAGTAATATTCGTAAGAAAACGAACAAAAAAACATTTTCCCTCCTGCTTATTTTTTAATGTCCTACCCTTGATACTTATATCACCATGGCACACCATGCATACAAGGACACGAAAAAGCAGGCTCATACATTCCAAAATTCTCCACAGAAGATACAGGACTCTCAAGGCACTGCAGATGAAGGTCTTCTTTCTCACTCACATGCTGGAGATTAGGGCAGGGCAAAATCTATTTTCCCACCGACAAAATTCTGGTAAAATGCTGATTTTGTTTCAGTGAAATATCATGAAATTTCCTTGAAAATTTCACTAAATTTCACCAAAATTGTGATTCCAGATATTTCCATCTAATTTAAAACATGTCTATCCAAATTATACCAAAGTTGGTATAATGACTTTACCAAGATCCATACAGATGTGTTCCAAGTTTCAGAGTTCTATCTGTAACAGTGACTGAGTTATGCAACCAAACAATCAGACATTTTAAAATTACATTTTGCAATTATGTAAACTGTAGTATTTTAAGCCCCTATAACTTTAAAACTAGACAATAGAATATCACCAGTTTTGTAAGGTTCATTTACCCTAAATATTAGACTTCAAGTCCACCCTCACGGCAAAGCAACAAAGCGTCATGCTGCCATGTTAATGACCTGTGTTCGGAATTGAGCATGAGAAGTCACATCAGGAAGCAGGCCCATGGCTGAGACAGCTGCTGCTGCTTGCCAGAGCATCTCGGTCAGGGAGGTTTGGTGGTGGGTTCCACCAACCCAGTGACCCTTGTGGCTGGCCCAGAGAGCTTTCTCCTGCTGCAGGGTAAGCTGTGGCTGTGCAAGGCTGACAGGAGCACTGCCCCCACCAAGGGAGATGGGAAGGTAAAAATGTTGGAGAAAAGCACAGAAGTCAACTGAATGATGGCTGGGATCAGCCTGATCGGGGTATATCCCTGTGAACAGAGTATATCCTTGATTGGTGTTGGCCAGGAGAAAAACCAGAATGGAAAAAAAGAGGCTATGTCTGTCTCAAATCTCTAATCTCTTGCTTAAAGGCTGGCCAAGTTATAAGCAGCCAAATTCCAAAGTAACATCAGTAATTAAAGCTGAATTTGTGAAATTCATCAGGGGGTGTGGCCTGAATGCTACCATAGTGCAATTTATTCAAAAACCTCTTACAATGACAGGTATGAATTCATTTATAATGCAGTATAACATAATACAAAATGGACACTCATGTACAAATGTGATGAAAGACGGCTCGCTGGCGCAGAAGCATGGCTGCCATCTGCGATGCTGATGACCTGGGTTCAGGAATGGATCCGAGAGTCAGAGGGCCGGCTGGGGGGGGGAGAGTGGGATGAAGCATCTGCTGGACTGCTCTCCTACTCGAGGTGAGGTCAAGTGTCCAGGCCAAGGCGGACCCTGGTGGAGACCAGGAGTACCGCTGCAGTCAGCATCTGTATGAACAGGGGGATGCAGAGCAGATTTGGGTCATCATTGCATGTCCCCACCCCTGAGGGAATTACAGCAGCAAAATGCCAGCTCCCATGAATGAGGCCAGCTCTGGTATCATCCCCTCTGGACACCTGGTTTGCCTCTGGCAGTCCCTCTCGGGGAGTGGCCAGTATATGAGGGGTGGCTGCGGGCCTGGTGAGCACATTCATGGGTCTGGGAGTCCAGTGAAAAAATAGAATAAAAAACAAAACAAAACAAATGTGATGAAGTGTCATGCCTTGGACTCAAGCACTGGGGTTATATAGCTGCAGGCTCCTGATTTAAGCAAACTTTGCTGTCCAGTCTGATTTATTTTGTGTCTACAGAGTGCTGCTGGTTTGTGTTTCCTCTTGAGTGCTTTATGTCGCACCGACTCATCCTAGAGATGCTCTAAATGCCTCTGTGTTTTGTCAGGATTAAGCCTTAGCCAGCCAGAGGACATCCAGTCTTGAACCTCGATCAGGCAGGAATTCAGCACAGACATCACATCCTGTGTCCTGGGGGCAAAGCACAGAAACATCTGGGTGTCATCTGCGTAGCAGTGAAACCCACCGCTGTAGCATCTAATGATGCCACCTAGGATAGCATGTATACTGTGAACAGCATGGGTGAGAGGATTGAGCCCCTTGGAACGCCACAACACAGGGACTTCAGTTGAGAGGATAATTTCCTATCTGTGAGAAAGGACTCAAACCATTTGATGACAGTCCCAGTGAGTCCACAGAGCTCCCTGAGGCAATCCAATAACACACCATGGTCCATGGTGTCAAATGCTGAAAAGAGTTCAAGTAGAATGAGAACTGACCATTTGCCTTTGTCTCTCACCCTGAGGAGATCATTTAGCACCCTGAGTAATGTTGTCTTGGTGCTGTACCTAGACCTAAATTCTGACTAGAGGAGCTTGTAAATGTTGAAGGTAGAGAGGTGTGTCTTGAGCTTAGAAGCAACAATTTTCTTAATGAGCTTTCTAAGAAAGGGAAGGTTTGAGACTAGTATATAATTTGCTCAGCAATCTGGGTTAAGGAAAGGTTTCTCAGAAGGGATTCACCAATGCCTCCTTCAAGACACTAGGGCACACCTCCTCTGAAAGCGAGAATCGGACAATCTCAGCAAACACCGGACCTATGGACTCCACATATCCCTCTAAGAGACTTGTCGGGCCCAGGTCCATTTCAAAGCATGTTGCCACAGCTTTGAAATTACCCCCTCACTTCTTCCACTTCCACTGGTTGAAAAACACACCATTTTACCCGGTCATACACTTGAGTTGCCATTGTAGAGGGAGGTAAAAGCTGGGGTAAAGTGGCAATAAGGTAGCATTCATAGCCGGCTCCATAGTGAAAGTATGGTGCTGCCATATGTCGGGTCACTATCTTGAGTGGCAAACCTTGAAGTATAGTCAGGGACATCACTGTGCACTAGCCTGAATTCTTGCAGTATGCCAGAAAACCACTACAGATCACTGACTTAATGACTTGTGTGAAAGCACGTGCACATGCAGCATTGTTTCTCTACAATACCACCTGCTGACTCTTTAACAACCCTGTAGATAACAATGTATAGTGTTACTATTTGAAAACAGTGGCACCAAGTGATGCCAAGCCTTGCAAGTAGTTGTGACTTAGGCCACTGTGACAGAAGTATCTGGCTATCTTTAGTCATAATGGGGCGTGATGCTGGGTATCACTGTTGCAAGAGTGTTGGAGGGATATATCTTGGAGTGACGCTTGATCCGCAATTGGACCTTGGTAGTCATATCCATAATGCCTGCAGTGGGGTAAACCACAAACTGGGGATGGCCTACAGGGCTCGGTACAACCTCACTCCAGCGGCTCGCTTAGCTCTTGCCAGGGGAGTACTACTTCCCTCCCTCAGCTACGGCTCCCTCATATTTGCTCATACTTCTAAGACCCTCCTAAGCAAGTGAAGCACAACGTACAACAACATCTGTCATTTTGCCCTGGCCGCCCCCCGCCTCACCCATCACTGCGAGCTCTACGAGAAGCTTGGCTGGCTATCCCCGCTCAATCACCTTAACTTTAGCACTGGCGCCTCGCGGAGTAAAGTACTTAGCTCCGCACTCCTCCGAACTGGCCCAGTTTCTTGCTCCGCTGACCTCTCCCCTACCTGCTTAGATCCCAAGGCCTGGCCTACTAAGTGTACCTACTTCCCGACCAACATGGGGACCGGAGTTTTGCTGTCCATGGCCCCAGGCTCTGGAACTCCTTTCCTGAAAGAGTCCTGACTGCCTCCTCTCACAAGAGTTTCTGGACCTCCCTGTGGGATCATCTTAAGGTGGCTTCTCGCTGTGAATGTCCTAAGCCTCCTTAGCCTCCGGTGTCCACTGGTGCTGGCTTCTTTCTCTCCTGCTCTAGCGTCACCACTCTTGCGCAATGTCCTCGTCCAAATCCCCTCCTTGCTTGACCGATGCTATGATGTTACTATGCTCATAATCCTCACCAGCCCTGTTGGTCATTGAATTTATCTCTAACTTATACCTTGCCCCAGCACTGTATCTGGGTGTACCTTCCACGTAAATGTAAAAACTGTAAAAATTGTCTTTTCTCCTGTTTTTGTACCTGAATGTATTTGTCTGAACCAATTACTGTATCAATGTACCTGTTGTACCCTTTTGTACTCTCCCGGGTTGTTCCTGAAAATAGGCATAAAACTTGTCTAGTGTACTTACGTGGTAAACAAAAACTAAATAAATAAATAATGCTAATGGAGGTAAGGTGATTCAGTTGTCATAAGTGCTTTGTGAAAGTTAAACTCCCCAAGTGAAATTCCAGTGGTGTTACCTATTATGCATCCATGAATTTTTGAGCAAATTGTTCCAATTAGTAATTTCTAAAGTATCCACGATAAATTTTAACCTACTAAACCACATTTGTACAGCATAATTACATTCCAAGACATATTTACTTTGGTATGCATGTCAAATCTTGAGTGTAAACCTGCAATAGCAGTGGAGCAATAAACAAATATTTTGAAAATGTTCACACAGTTTAACAAATAATTAAATTGTTACATTTTGAACTACTCTAACTTACAATTTACAGAACCAATTACCTCTCTATTCAGCAGTTTCTGTTACTCTTCCAAGAAAGTATGCACATAAATGTTCAATTTATCTAGCTCCAAAGGTGTCTATGTTGTAAGCATAGAAATATTTTCAGAAATGTTCACATGAATAATAAATTGTGAGACATCGAGCCCCTATAACTTCCATGCCCCTCATATAAATGTCATGTCACTTGGCATCCTTTTAGGGTCTCTTACAAACAATGGGGACTATTGACAAAGGAGTGGGTGCTATGTGGGAATGGAATGTAAGGGGGTGCCACAACTGCACACCACACAGACCCCAAAGTATACACGGCATGCAGAAACAGGTGCACAGAGCACTGGATAGGTGTGGGTGGGGAGAAGAGAGGCACACAGCAATGTGCAGGGGTGGGACAGAGGCCATGCGGAGACAGCGGCCTGCCCTTTCTCCCCACCATATATGGTGGTGTGGAACAGCTGCTCATAAGAAGTAATGCATGAGTTCATGTAAGATGGAGGCAGAAGACATGCAGGCACATTGGGACATGGAACAGTGAGCAGTCGCTGCACCACTGCAGCCCACACGGCTGCAGAACCTGACATACAAGCTGGCAGAAGAAGGAGGCATCCATGGTTCACCAACTTCAGCGGAGCTCAGGTGGCCATGTTGATGATGACATCCACCAGAACTATGATGTTCTGTACAGCAGATGGTTCCTGTCCATCCCTGAGGAGACCACAGCATGGATCTGACTGGAGTTCCAGGCAGTGATCAACACCGCGGGACTTGGCGCCCACTCTCCATGATCAAGCACAAGTGATGGGACCTCTGGTCACAGGTAAAAAGATGACTTGGGCAGGACAGTCCCAGGGCACCACAAGCTGAGGGCCACCCCTGCCAGTACCCTACTGACCCCAGTGAGAAGCTTGTGATGGACACCATCAGTGATGTCCTGCATGATGGAGAGCCTGATGGCCTGGACAGCATGAAAGGTGAGCAGAATGTACTGGGGGCATACACCACACCACACAGCCACACCTGACACAGAGCATACTGACCACCTGTTCCCCTCTCCCCACAGTGCAGAATGATGACAGCCCTGAGAGGGTCCATCAGGCCACACTGCAGGGTCAGCACAGATGACCCCAGCAAATGGTAAGCTACAGGATGGCCGCTGTGCAGGGTGCCATGGTACCACCACCAGTGCTCATAGTAATGGGAGCATGTAACACCCCAACAGGTGCCATGCAGCAGGACACACAGACATCGCAGGAAGCTGTCGACACCAACAGGGAGAGGACATGCAGTGGAGCCACGCACCAGAGCCACATCAGACCATAGCCACAGTGGATGCAGCCTCACTGAACCCACATGACGAGGACAGTCTGACGATGGAGGGCACTGTGGTGGAGGGATGGCACACACCACCAGTGAAAGGAGGCAGCAACGATAGACCAGAGACACAGAACACCAACACAGCTCCCTTTGAGGACTCCAACACACAGGGCTCCCCCACGCTGGAGCTAGATGATGAGCCAGGGCCACCAGCTACCAGAAGGGCATGCCAGATGCCTCCCAGTGGCCTGCTGCACATTTACTACTCTGACCTGTGCTGGCTGGAGCATGACTGGCTGAAAGCCACTAGGGAGAACACGCAGGCCCTGGAGTGGCTCACAGAGCTGGTGGCAGGCACTATACATGCCCAGGAGAAGATGGCTGAACACATCTCTGCAGGTGTCCATGCCCAGGTGCAGCTGGTTGATGGGGTTGCTGCAGGGTTCTGTGCCCAGGAGAGGGTTGTCAGTGCACTGTGTGCCATCGCCACAAACATCACTGCCATCTGCTCACAGGTGACAGTGCCTACACCCATCGAGGCTGATGTGAAGGGACAGACCCCGCCAGTGCCCATTGCCCCTGGGACCACAGGTGCCACCCTGCCCATATCCAAAGCAGACCATGTCAGCACTGCCCCCACTGTACAGAAGGGAGGTGCCCCTCAGGTGTACAGCATTCATGGTGTGCCACACAGCCACCGGCTACTGCCACACCACAGGTCCACCACGCCGCACTGGCGCAGGCACTGGGGCTGAGCCATGGAGGCAACAATGTATAGCATGGACCACCACAGCCACATCCTGACACAACCACAATTGCAGCACACATGTGCACCACACAGCATGCATTGTGGGATGCATGCACCATGCACAGCATGCAGTTGTGTGCACACATGAGGCACTGTCACAGCAGCACACTCACGGAATGCACCACACACACATGACCGCACCTCTGCAGCATGCATCGCTGGGCAGACAACACCCTCATGGGGTCACACAGTGACTTGCATGGGACTCTATGGGTGGGTACATGGCAGGCTGGACACACAAGGCCACAAGTGCACTCAGCATGGTGTTCACATCACCACACACATGGATACATGGCCTACTGGCCAAAGGTGCCATGCAGCATGCTGTAGCATATGGCATGGGCCACCATGCATTCTACCATGGCTGGACACCAGAGGCACTGGCAGCATGTTGTGCCGTAAGCAGAGGGGCCTGAGGGGCTGTGAGGGGCATGGCAGGGAGTGCTGGTGGCTGCTCATCAGGGGGCATGGAGAGTCTATGGTGCATGCAGATGTTGTGCAGCATGGCACAGGCAGTGAACACTCTGCACGTGTTGCCTGGCATCAGCATCATCATGCCCCTGCTGTGGTCCAGGCAATGGAATTTCATCTTCAGGAGCCTATGCTCCTTCGATGATGTTGTGTACTCTCATGTGGGCTTGATTGTAGGCCTCCTCCTCAAGGTACTGTGATGCCAGATACAGCGTCAGAAGGTACATCTGCTGTAGGTAGCTGCTATCTCCTGTGGAGGTGAAAGAAACACGCAGCAGTACATTGCCAGTACCACACAATGACGCTTAGTGTAGTGACAGCCTTGCACCATGCTCACCTATGATCCATCCATACCCCTCAGATCATGTGGTGAGATGCCACTTCAACCCACTGTTGTCGAATATGTAGGCATCGTGGCATGCCCCTGGATACATCACACACACGTTGGTCAGGATACCATTGACGTCACACACCACTTGGTAATTCACTCTGTGGTACCCTTTCTGATTGCTGTACGCCTCCTCATTCACCACTGGTGTCAGGATTACATGTGCATACAGTCAATTGCCCCCACCATGTTTGGCATGCCATACAGTTCATGGAATGCCTTCTTTGCTGCCCTGATGTCCCCCTGCATCATGGGGAACAATATGTGGTGCTCCAGGTGGTATAACAGTGCAACCTAGTGCAGTGCTTATGACGCTGACGACTGGCTCATGCTGACCATGTGCCCCGTGATCCTCTAGAATGTACCCGTCGCATAGTATTGCAGTGCACAGAGGACCTTTGTCTCCACGGACATGGCCATGAACCTCTGTGTGACAGGCTTGACATGGTCCTCTACAAGGCCACATGTGTACTGCAGTGTGTCATGGTCAATACAGTACCACTGCAGGCAACCTGTGTCATACAGCATGTGTGCCTCCAGTAGGCGCCTGAACACCGTGGCTGTCAAAATGGTGAGTGTGCAGTGACTGCAGCCTCAGCAGCCTCATTGAGGACTTACTCAGCAATGCTCCAGGGCACATGGTGCCTGTGTGGGTGACACAGCCGTGTGGGGTCTGCACTCTCCATCTCTGTGCAGGTTGGTGGCGGTGTGGGGTGCAGGGCGTGTCCCAGGCATCACACCCTTTATGGGGTGTGTACATCACACTTGGTACAGGTGTACCACATACAACGCCGTGGTGATGTCAAGCATGTGCCCAAAAACCACAGTCATGGCAGTGACAATGGTGATGATGGATGGTAGTGTCTGCAGCAGTGGTGGTAGGCGCGGCCTACCTAGGCACCTGATACATGTGTCCATGACATGCTTCCAGGACCAACGACTCCACATTAGGTGCAGTGGTGGACAGTGAAGAAGGAGAAGGTACTCAGGAGGATCTGGAAAGACCTGGACAGTGGTCAAACACATGGCAGCTGGGGATAAATACTAGGAAGTGCAATTTACTGCATTTTGGGGCCAGGAATGCAAGATACAGTTACCACTTGGGGGGGGCAGATATCTGTATCTGAGGTGGAAAAAAATCTGGGAGTGGTGATCACAGAGAATATGAATCACTCAGTACAGTGTGAAAAGCAGTGGCAAAGGCAAATAGAATGCTGGGGTGCTTTGCTTGGGGGATCACTTCAAGGAGGGAGGAGGTTATTCTGTTTATTGTTTATTTAGATCTAGGATTACAATTACCTTTGAGCCAAGGCTCTTTTACAAAGGTTCCATGTCAGGAGAGTACATACATATTAAACAGGTTAAACAAGGGCATACAACATTAAAGAGAGCATACTACAATATTCATCAGTTCAGGTACAGCATCACGGTAAATAGGATACATGAATAACACATACAAGGAATCATTTCAGAAACCTAGAAGAAATCAGGGAGGAAGGGTGAGAGGATGGGGGGGTGGTAGCTGAAAAACAGACTAGAGCAGCTCATGGCATTGTCAAAGAACATCAGAGGGTGGTGGCTGATCTCAGTGGGGAAGGGGGAGGTTAGAGGTGGTAGTCACATGAGCTGGAGGCCGTGAAATGATGATAGAGACTTGATTTGAATATGCCCAGTGAGGAGGTGGAGGTGATGTGAGTGCTGAGGGCATTCATCCAGCTGGGTGCACGGTGTACAAAGGATCTTTGGCCCAGAGTGGTGCGGCATTGGGGGACCTGTAGAAGCTGATGTTCAGACCCTCTGGTGTTAGAAGGATTAGTGTTTGGGCACAGGAGAGCTTGGACACTAGGTGGAGTAAGGCCCAAAGCAGTTTTTTTAACCATCAAGCAGGTAAGGTACTTTATGCGGTTAGCGAGTTGAAGCTATCCCATTTGAGCGTAAAGCTCACATGTATGTGTGAGTTGGTGGGATCCAGTAAGCAGTTGACAGGCCTTGTTTAGGGATGTCATTAAGCACCTGAGGGCAGCAGTAGAGGCAGAGCCATAGATTATGAGGCCATAGTCTATGACGGAGACCACAGAGCTCTGGATAGCAATCTTCAGTGCTGCCTGGGTAAGATGCTGTCTATTTCGTGGGAATTCCAATGTGTGAGTTTACCACTCTGGCAACACTATCAATGTGAGTCCCATAAGATAGGCAAGGGTCAAGTGAGATTCCAAGGTTTTTAAAAGATGACACTTTTCGAGGGTATTACCAGCTTGTAATGATATCAAGGGGGTATCAGCCTGTGATTGTTTCGAGCTGCAGAAAAGCATAGATTTAGTCTTTTTGTGGTTTAGAACCAGTTTATGCTTTGCAAACCAGTTTTCAACAGCAAAGAAAGCAAGCTGTAGGTTGTGAAGCAAGGGTTGTGGGTCCTCATGGGGGTGAGAAGCACAGCATCATCAGTGTACAGGATAATTTGTTCTGGGCAGGATAGTGGAAGGGAGTTCAGGAAAAGGCTGAAAAGTAATGGGCCCAGTATGGATCCCTGAGGGACGCCTGAGTGAACAGGTTTGGATTCAGAGAGTACTCCTCAGATTTTTACTCTTTGTGAGCTCTGGTCCAGGCAGCTATTAAACCATTCAGTGGAGTCCTGGGAGAGCCCGGCATTCAGCAGCTGTTTGGTAAGCAGGCCATGGTGAACAGTATCAAATGCCTTAGTCAAGTCGATGAATACGGCTCCAGTTAGATGGCCTTTGTTCAACGAGTTGTGAAGGACTCCAGCGAATTTCAGGAGGACTGTTGATGTGTTGTGCCCTTGCCTGAACCCGTGTTGCTGTGCACATAGGATGTTATATTTCTCCAGGTACTCGGTGAGCTGGTCAGCAACAATGCACTCAAGGGCCTTGGGGGGGTAATATAGAGATCGGCCGGTAGTTCCCCTGTATGAACTTGTTGCTGCTTTTAAAGACCAGAGTGACAACAGCAGATTTCCATTTGCTTGGGAACTGACTGAGGCTGAGGGAGAGGTTGAAGATTCTGGTAAGCGGGTGCAATACCTCTTCAAGGGTGAGGGATAGCAGTTTAAGGTCCAGTGAATCACCACTGGCTCTGGACTTGGAGATAACCTTTGTTATGTATTTGCAGACATCATTTGCCTTGACTTTTTTGAAGTGGAACGGCAGATGATTTGAGGTGGGAGTAAGGAATTTGGAGCAGGGAGTCAGTTTTGGAGAAAAGTCCGGGAGAGAACAGCACTAAGGTCGGTGAAGGCTGCATTGAAAGTGTTGCAATGACCTCGGGTCAAGGGTGGTGGCTCCATCAACCATCAGTAGTGTTGGGGAGGATTTGGACTGCATCCTGTGACTTCCTAATATTGTCCCAAAATCTCCCATCTCTCCAGGTGTTGGTGAGGGCTTCCTGTAGAGCACTCTTTGTCAGTCGTATTTGTTTTGTGCAGTTGTTGCGAGTCTGTTTGTAGTTTTGAATGCCCAGTTGAGCACCTGTGGCCCTAGCTATTGCCCAGAGGTGGTTCCTTGATTTTAACTGAGCCTGTAGCTCAGCCATGAGCCAGGGATTGAAGAGTGCCTTGACTTTGTGCTTTTTTACTGGGGCGTAGGAGTCTCAGGCAGCGTTGAATGTGGTGATGAAATAATCAAGGGCTGAGTCAACATCCAGTGCATTGTATATGGGAGATCAGTCTTGCTGACTAAGACAGGATTTGAGATGAGTCAGTTGGCCATGGGGTAGGACTCTGCTGGAAATGGTTTTAGGAGGAGGCTTACGAAACTTATTTGACCAGTTGCAGATGACAGGGGAATGGTCGCTGAGGGAATCCGGGAGGACAGTGGTGTTGTTGATACGGGTTGGGTGGCTGGCGAGAACCCAGTCCAGGAGAGTGCTGGTACCTGACTTGTAGTTCTTCCTTGTGGGGAATCGACCATCTGCATTAGGTTAGCTGAAGGGATAGCGTCCTTCTGGGTTCCTACATCAGGTGCAAGCCAGTTGATATTAAAGCCAGGGCGAGGATGTCAGATCTGGGAGGTTGGGATTTTACAAAGTCCAGGACCACAAGAGACCAATCCCTTGGTCTTTTAGTGGTGTGTAGACTGAGACTACAGTGAGCACTTTATTTTGAGCCCCAAGGAGTAGTTTGATAGGTAGGAACACAGAAGAGTCAGAGGAGGTAGTGGAGGCGGGGTGACAGGTTATGTTGTCTTTGATGTAAATTGCACCCCTCCCTTTTGTCCTCCTATCAAGTCTGAAAATGTTATAGCCTTTTAGCGCAATAGCATGGTCAGGAGTATTGGGCGTCAGCCAGGTTTCAACAACAGTAAGGATATCAGGGTTATGCTGGTCAGCAAATATTTGAAGGGCAGCAAGCTTTGGGAGGAGGCTGCAAATGTTGAGGATGGCAATGATAAGACCCCCATCTGATTTCCCAATTCTGGCTGGGCTGGAGGTAACTGGGCCAGGGTTCAGGTGAACACTCCCTGACATCAGTAGGAGGAGGAGCAAGAGTTTTACTGCAATCTGTCATTGTTCATAGTCGGTGTGGTTTCATCTCCGTATATTGCAAGACCGAATATAGCGTATGTGCCGTATGTCCCAATGCAGAGCAATGGATAGCAGCAGGGGTCGGTTTGCCCAGTTTCCATTCTTATGTGAATCAGCGTATGGCCAGACCTTAATAGGGGGGTGCACCAAGGGAGGGCAAGGTGCATGGGCCAGGGTTCCAGGTTGGCGGTGGGAGATGAGTAGGAGGTAGGTGTAGGGTGGAGGGGTGGCAGGCACCAGGGAGGTAGCTGAGGGAGGAAGGAAAGAGAGTAAGAAGAGGCAGGAGCAGGTGGTTGAGGAGAGGCATGGTCTGGTGGAGTATTAAAGAGAAGAAAACAGTTGGGTTTAGCAATGGAGAAGACTGATGGACTGGATTAGGTAAGTATGCTTATAGTGGCCAAAAGATATAATCTGCTAATGGAAAAAAAAATTCAGGCAGCAGAGATGAGTTCCAGGGACTTCAAATCTCCAGGAGCTGAAGCCAGTCAGGAGAGATGGAGTGCTGAATCTGCCTATAATAGACCCAATTTCAGGCACCATCCACCAACTGAGTTCATGGCTAGCAAGCTGGACCGGAACTGCTTTCCCGAGGCGTACCTGGAATCTTACTCTTGAGGGCAGGCTGGGGAGCACCCTGTGGCCAGCTGCGCTCAGCACCAGACCGCTAGTGCAGAAGATGGAATCCCCCTCAGGGGATCCTGGAATCTTGCTCTTGAGGGCAGGCTGGGGAGCACCCTGTGGCCAGCTGCGCTCAGCACCAGACAGCTAGTGCAGAAGATGGAGTCCCCCTCAGGGCATCCTGATGAGAAAAGAAGAAAAGGGAGAAATCAGCTTATATGTACCAACAAAACAAAGGCTTCAGAGTTTGGGAGGCAGGGCAACTAAGGAGACAAAAGAATTCTGTAACAAGGTGAGAAATTAAGGGTGCGAAGTTAGCCAGAGAGGGAGAGAATGGCTGTGGGAGTGGCTAGTATTAAGCACCAGCAGCCTCACCAGTATACAGAAGAAAAGGCAAGTGGGGTTTGGGGGGGTGGGGGCAGATGGGAGAAACAGCAATTCAGCAGTTAGACAATGCAGTTTTTAACTTTAAACTTTGTTAATACTTAAATAGCTTAAGGCAGTTGAAACAATCCAAGGATGCTATAGTTTCGTACTCTTAGCAATACAAAAATGTTGTAGTTCCCTACACTAACAATTTGAATTCAGCAGTGGGCACAAAGGAACATCACAGACTTAGTTGCAGAGGTTAGAAAAAAAAAATTTAGGCAGCAGAGAGATGAGTTCCAGGGGACTTCAAATCTCCAGGAGCTGAAGCCAGTCAGGGAGAGATGGAATGCTGAATCTGCCTATAGTAGACCCAATTTCAGGCACCATCCACTAACTGAGTTCATGGCTACCAAGCTGGACTGGAGCTGCTTTCCCGAAGCATACCTGGAATCTTGCTCTTGAGGGCAGGCTGGGGAGCACCCCGTGGCCAGCTGCGCTCAGCACCAGACCGCTAGTGCAGAAGATGGAATCCCCCTCAGGGAATCCTGGAATCTTGCTCTTGAGGGCAGGCTGGGGAGCACCCTGCAGCCAGCTGCACTCAGCACCAGACCTCTAGTGCAGAAGATGGAGTCCCCCTCAGGGAATCCTGGAATCTTGCTCTTGAGGGCAGGCTGGGGAGTACCCTGTGGCTAGCTGCACTCAGCATCAGACCCCTAGTGCAGAAGATGGAGTCCCCCTCAGGGAATCCTGGAATCTTGTTCTTGAGGGCAGGCTGGGGAGCACCCTGTGGCCAGCTGCGCTCAGCACCAGACCCCTAGTGCAGAAGATGAAGTCCCCCTCAGGGAATCCTGATGAGAGATTCTGCCACTGTACAGATCATTGGTGAGGCAACACCTGGAGTACCGTGTGCAGTTCTGGTGCCCATACTTAAAGAAGGATGCCAGGCTCCTGGAGGGAGTCCAGAGGAGTGCGTCCAAGATGATCCAGGGAATGGGAGAGAAATCCTATGGGGAGAGACTAAGAGAGCTCAACATGTACTCCCGGAGGATAGAAGGGACAGAGGAGATACGATTGAGACCTTTAAGTACTGAAGGACATAGGCAAAGTTAGTACTGAGGGTATGTTTAGATTGAAAGGGGAAGGGACCATGAGGGAACATGTATTTATTTATTTATTGATATATTTCTTTATTGTGATCTCGGATTACAGCCTTTGAGCTACAAGCTCATTTACAGAGGTTCCACATCAGATTAAGCACACAGAAGTAGTAGTGAAGATGCAACAATACAAAAATTAGGTATAAGCTAACAATAGTATTGGCTATCAAATATGTAAATGAATGATGATTAAGTAAATTAAACAAAGTGGAAGTGGAGAACTAAAAGGAGAGCATTGGGAGAGCCGTTGTGGTCAGAGAGAAAGGGATTGGGTAAACTTGTGCAGGAAACCAGGAAACTGGTTAACTTTTTTTTTTTCAATTATATTTCTTTATTATTTCATATAAAGGTAATATACCTGAGAGTACAGTACAGTACAGGGATTGCACATTATGACCAATGACATAAATTGTATAGCAGCTGCAGAGTGACAATATGCAACATTTTACAGAAATCCCTGAATCTGGAAAAACAATGAGAAATACCCCCTACCCCCTCCCCAGATCCCCAGGCCCCATCCCCCCTCTCCCAGGATGTGCCTTCTATAAAGGAGAAAAAAAAAGAAAGAAAAAGAAGAAAAAGGAAAAAAGGGAGCTGATCCTGATACATATGAGATGCATAAAGGTATATCAGCTGCCAAGGTAGCTAGAGGTGTATCCAACAGGACATTAATTCAAATAAAGAGCATATAATTTGCCCCATTTCCGCTCAAATGAAACCAGACAATTCCAAGAACTTGCTATTAGCCTTTCAGTCTGAAAGCAGAGAGAAATTTCGCTGATCCATTCTGCATACGAGATAACCAATTGGTCCATCCAATGCCTAAGGACCAATCTTTTGACGACCATCGAGATTAAAGCCATGTGGAATCTACGCTCCATCACTTGTATATTGGAAAGCATCCCTAGGATACAAACTTCTATAGTGAATAAATCATCAAGGCCCAAAAGAGGGTCTAAGTTAGAATGGATGGACTGTCATAAAGGAGCCACCTTCTCACAATACCAGAAAATGTGTACCAGGTTCCCTTCCACTGTGCCACACCTTGTGCATAGAGCTGAAGATAATCTATTTAATTTAACCAGTTTAACTGGGGTATAATACATGTTGTTAAATATATGGTATTGAGTGAGTCTATGTCTGTCTTGAGAGAGAGATACCGATATGTATCTACCCAAATTTGTTCCCAGTCTAGAAGGGTGTCTGGCAGAAGAGAAGACCAGCATTTAGAACCAGTCAGGGAGTCCAGGAATTTAGTGTCCAGTAGGAAAGAATAAAGCTTAGAAATACTATGGACCTTAGTTGCCTGTTCCTGCATCTGGTTTAGGAAGGGTTTAATTTGAGACGGTGTGGGATTGGAGCCAAAATTGGAAGCCACTAGGTGTCTTAACTGAAAAACTTTAAAGATGTGCTTCTGAGGAATATTATACTTGGTCAGAACCTCCCCAGAGGGTAGAAGAGAGTTATTCAGGAATAAATCGTCTACACAACAATCTCTCAGCTGAGGAAGCCAGTCTAGAGAAAGCGGGAGACCCCCGATCCTAATATTTAAATTAAGGGTAAGAGGTTGGGAAGTGTCTTTCCTGGGAGAGAGATTGAAAAAAATGCCAGCATTGATTCATCACCTTGATAGAAGTACCAATGATGCTCTCCTGTAAAAGTGGAGGCAAAGTGGATAGGTTATAATAGAGGAGTCTGGATGGGGGAAGCCCAAACTCGGTTAGAATCTTTTTCTCAAGTTGTACCCAAATTGGTAGAAACTCATCCGCCCTCTGGTCATACCACCACCCAATTTTCGCCATGTGGCTTGCCCAGTAATAGAGCATAAAGTTGGGAAGACAGAGCCCTCCCTTCTCTTTGTGTAAATTAACTTTTAAGAAGGCTTTCCTGGGCTGTTTACCCTGCCAAATAAACTTGGAAATGGACCTGTGAAAGTGATGAAAATAGGACATCGGCAGGAAAGAAACTGGTTAACTTTGTCAAAGTGAGGGGAGGGGAGGGAGGGTCTGGGTAGGGGTGAAGGTTGATAGAAAACAAGTTATGGGAGACAGGAGCAAATCTTATGCTATTTTAAGAAAAAACGGAGTTTACATTTAAAAGGACCGATCTTGGGTTCAGCAAGGAGATCAATTGTTAGGCTGTTATTCTAGAGTGGTGCCCAGTAGCCGAAGGATCTATGGCCTAGCAAGGTATGATGGAATGGGACATTTAACAGGTTGCAATTTGAAGCTCTATTCAGCCTTACTGTTTCTGCTGGGAAGAGCAAAGTACATGTTCCAGGTGGTAACAGGCCTAGGGACCCTTTTTTGGCTTACAGACAAACCTGGTATTGAATTCTGCTTTCCAGGTCTAGCCAACCTGATTGAGAATAAAGATGACAGGTGTGAGTCAGATGTGGAGCATTTAGAAGTAATCTGCAGGCTTTATTTAAGGTGATAGCAACAAGTTTTAAGGTAGTGTCTGGGGCTGCACTGTAAATAACAAGGCCATAATCCAAGACACAGACTGAAACTGGTGAGGGAATGTTCAGGAGGAAGAAGCATTACTTCACAGAAATGGTGGTGGCAGCTTGGAATGCACTAGCTGAGGAGGTGATCTTGCTGGATTGAGTGGGGACTTTTAAGAAGGGGTGGGATAGGCTCATGGGCAAGGCACAAGAAGGAGGAGAACTGACCAGGGTGATGAACTCAGGGAGGGAAAATTTGGTGGGAGAAATGGAAAGAGAGGGGGCAGCAGCAATTGTCTGAACTGTGAGCTGCGTTTTTGAGCAGACGAGATAGATCTTGTGGCCTAATCCTGCTGACATTGTCGTATGTTCGTATGTAATAACGTACAACTAGGGGTTCCATTAATCATGTGTTAATCAGCCCTAAGGGTTGATTAACATATGATTAATGTAATCCCTGTGAGTACCTTATTGCTTTTGTAGGAATGGGCAACCATGTTTCTAGTCAAAACAAGTCATTTTCCATTTTCTTTTTTTTTTTAAATATCTTTCTGGTGATGTTAGTCAATCTGGTGTTTTGAGTTCTAACTTGGAGCTGGAATGGAGCACGCCTGTTATGAGGATTTTGAGGCTGTCCACTGGGTCATGTGTCTGGAGGCTGTCAGCTATATGAGATCTTTTTTAAAACTGTGTACTAATGAAATGTGATTTGACTAACATTTTGTCCCTGTCTCTTTATTAACTGGTCTTGGGATTACATTTAAAAGATATCAACATATACAATTTATTTTTAATAAATGAGTAACAGGAGCGGGTCACCATGAATCCTGTCATTAAGTAATACAGCATGTGCATCCCCAACCTAGACATCCCGCTCGAGGTGCTGGCAGTTTCCCTCATCAGCAAGCAAGCCCAGCCCAAGCCTACTCAAGATGCTGATCGTGAATGCCCTCACTCTCGTACCAAGGGCACCTCTTGGCAAAAGAACTGACAGGCAGCAGTGTGGCTGGAACTGAATGTGCGAGAGTGTGCCTCACACTGTGAGAGTGAGCACGTTCAATTGGCATCTTGAGCAGACACAGGCTAGGCTTGCTTGTGGTGAGGGAAACTATTGGCACCTTGAGCTTGTGCTTCTGCTGCCTCAGGTGTAGGACATACACACTGACGTCTGGCTGCTTCTTGGGTGCCTTAGAAATATTACTAACTGCAAAAAAAAAATGTTTTCACTATGTATAAATAGTTTCTTTTTTATGATTGTAGGTTCCAGTGGCGTAGTGCAGTTCATTAGGTCACCACAGACAGCCTTATACTGCATTCTGAGGTTTATGAAGACATTTTCCCAGTACAGCTGTAGCATTGAATATTTCCTTCAGTGAATATCTCATTAGTGGATTACTTGTCTATTTTATACAGTTTTTCTGTTTTCGGGTTCAGCTGTAACTTACTGTTAGACGATAGTATACAGTACTAAAAACTGCATCTTGGAAGATTCTTGTGGGTTACCTTACAGAGATTCATTGGAGATACTTTTCAGTTTGTGTTTATTTTATTTATGTTTTGTTTTATTCACCTTGGCGGGGCTTTATATTATTTTAGGACATATTATTGTTTTAGGGCTCTTTTATGTTTTATGGTAAAACTATGAAAAGAAAGAACACATTGTTGAAGATAAAAGGGTTATTGATAATAGAACTAGACCGTGAGTGTATGACGTCAAATTTATTTATCTTCTTAATACATTTAATTGTAGTATAAATGTGGACATTCACGCATACACACACACACACACACACACACACACACACACACACTGTTGCTCTTTTAAGGTAATTAGGATTTGATAATTTATACATTTCTGCCATCACATGCATTCCATTTTGCAAGAATTTGAGATTTACACCTACAGTAATTAAAGTGAAATGTCCACTTACTATCTGAGAGCACAGTTACATACCTTGTGCTAAATGCTGTTGCTTAATAAAAAATATTGTCTCTTACTGTTTCTGTTTATTTTTTGTGCCCCTTGTAAAATAGTAGTTCAGTGTATGTGAGTTGCGGCATTTTCTATCATGCTGATGCCTACGCATTGCACTGGTCGCACCCATGATGTCTGATATGGGGAAACTGTGTGGGAAGCTTGCGGTACTCAGTATACCTTGTGCACAACTTGTCATTCCTTTAAATTAGTTTTAATAAGTCATAGACCTAGAGCAATGCATTTTATTTTGTTACTAATTTAATCTGAACCCTAACTGGTACATTGATGCATCTTTTTGAAAATAATTTTCTTACTTTTTGAGACAGTGGAATCATATCCCCATTCATGCAGATCCCTTTAGGCCCCTTGTGAATGCATCCATCTGGCTAGGAAAGTGCAGGGCCCTCTGGACCCTGTGCTTCCATGCCTCCATAGATGCATATATCCATCTGGTTGTGGAAGTACAGGGCCCTCCATGGCTCCAGAAAAGCAATATATGTGCTTGGCTGTAATTGTTTTTTTGTGGGACTCACATCAAAGGAAAACTACATTAAATGTCCCTTATAACTGCCAGTGGTTGATTGTATAGAAGTAAAAATTTGTTGTTGTTTTTTTACCCATAAGTCAGTAAATAGAAACATAGAAACATAGACTTTGATGGCAGATAAGGACCGCTAGGCCCATCTAGTCTGCCCATTTCCCTACCTACAGGATAGGCCGAAGATCCTAGTTAACCAACAGTCTATATCTTCCTGCCCCCCACAAGAATTGCCTTATGTCTGTCCCATGCATTCTTGAATTCTCCCACAGTTTTAGACCCCACAACTTCCTCATGAAGGCTGTTCCAGCCATCACTACTCTCTCTGTGAAATAATACTTCCTCACATTGCCCTGAACCGCCCTCCTTCTATCTTTTAAATTGTGTCCCTTGTTCTTGCAAGTCTCTTTTTCTGAAAGATGCTACCCTCTTGGACTTTGTTGATTCCCTTGAGGTACTTGAAAGTTTCTATCATGTCCCCCCTCTCCCTTCTTTCCTCAAGGGTATACATATTAAGCTCCTTTAGTCTCTCCTCATACGACTTCTCTTGCAGACCTTACACTATTTTAGTTGCCCTCCTCTGGACTGCCTCTATCCTGTCTATGTCCTTGCGGAGATGGGTTCTCCAGAACTGGACACAGTATTCCAGATGGGGTCTCACCAACTGTCTGTACAGAGGGATAACAACTTCCTATTTTCTGCTGCTGATGCCTCTCCCTATACATCCCAGTATACCCCTGGCCCTCCCTACTGCCTTCTCACATTGCTTGCTAACCTTAAGGTCATCTGATATGATTACCCCAGGTCCCTTTCCTGTTTTGTTATTGTTACTACCTCCCACCCATTGTGTATTCTTCCCTGGGTTCTTGTTTCCCAGGTGCATTATTTGCACTTTTTGCATTGAATCCTATCTGCCATACTTCTGACCATTCCTCCAACCTTGCCAAGTCCCTTTTCATTTTCCACGCCTCCTTGTGTATCAACCCTGTTGCAAATCTTTGTGTCATCTGCAAAAGGCATACTTTTCCTTCCAGTCCCTCTGCAATGTCACTGATGAAGACATTAAAAGGACTGGACCAATACTGAACCCTGTGGTACTCCACTATGTAACGCCTTTCTTCAGAGTGGACTCCATTTACAGTTACCTTCTGTGTCCTGTTGTCCAGCCAATGTTTTACCCAGGCTACCACCCTGGGACCCACTCCCAGGCTGGTTAATTTGACTATTAATCTTTGTGTGGGACTGTGTCAAATGCCTTGCTAAAGTCTAGGTAGACCATGTCCACAGTCCTCCTTGGTCTACTACTTTGGTCACCCAGTCAAAGAAATCTATTAGATTTGTCTTGACATGACCTTCCTGCTGTGGAACTCATGCTGCCTTGGGTCCTGTGCTCCACTGACCTCTAGGTACTCAACTATTCTTTTCTTCAGAAGTGACTCCATCGCTTTCCCTACCACAGAGGTCAGACTGACAGGTCTGTAGTTTCCTGCCTCTGTCTTGGTCCCACTTTTGTGAAGGGGAATCACATCTGCCTTCCTCCAGTCCTCGGGTACCACACCATCCTCCCATGATTTATTAAAAAGAGTAGCCAGTGGTTTCACTAGTTCCTTCCTTAATTTAGAATTCTGGGGTGAATTCCATCAGGACCCATTGCTTTGTCCACCTTCAGTTTTAGGAGTTCTTGCAGAACCCTTTCTTCTGTGAAAGGACTGGGATCGACCCCCCTATCAAGAGTGCTTCTGTTAATTGGATTAGGCACTTCCCCCTCCTCTTTTGTGAATACTGAGCAGAAATATTCGTTCAGTATTCCTGCTTTTTCACTGTCCCCCTCTGCCCACCCACCGTTCATTCTATTCAGCCTCACTATCCCTCCCTTTGTCTTTCTAAATGTTTGTCAGTTCAGGCTGAAATATGCTATGGTTATAGTGGAAGGCAAGATACACCTTTGGTGCATATTTGATGGTGATTGGGCTTTCACTGTGGATTTGGCACCATTGTAAAGAATTAAGGTAAGTTTGGGGTGCAGTGTATGCCCCATGAATGTTTGGGGGGGATTATGTGTTAGTTCTGTACTACTCATTGACACCTTCTATATAAATATTCATTGCAAAAAACTTTGTTAATGCATCAGTTAGGGTTGAAGTGACAAAAGTCGGCCCTAACTCTCACCCCATTTCATGTGTATCAAAGCTCACATGATACAGTACAGGAGAATGGGGTGAGAGTTAGGCCTGACAACCCCATGGCACACCCCATCACCTGTTAATCTGTGGTGGGTGGGGGTGGGGTGGTAAGGTGAGGGGGGTGTTAGGGTGTCAACCCTAACACCTAATTTCCCTACTTTTATCACTTCAACCCTAACTGATGCATTAACAATGTTTTTTTTGCAATGAATTTCCTTACTTTTGAGAAAGTGTAATGTAACTGGTATGTGTTGGTGGGAGTGCAGGCCCCCCCAGGCCCCGCGCTCCCTTCAAGCTGCCAATTTTTGCATAATAATTTATGTCTGTGGAGTGTAGGACATCTGGGCCCTGCGCTTCCACTTACACATAACTATAGAGCCATACAGCAGCCCTACAGGGCTGAAAAGGAACCCTTGTAACACTAATTTGCCAATATCTCAGTAGCCGTAGCAGCTATGAACAAAGATTCCACTGCAGCTGTAATCATGATTTTGAAACCTCCACATGTGCTTAAGGTGAACTAAGCTGCCCAGAGTAAAAAATCTGTATCTCAAATCGTTTCCAAGATATGGGCACTGAAAGGTGCTGTGGGTGCCACAGTGTTATCCTATGGGAACTATCTCAACTTCGTAATGGCCTGGCTATGGAACTGATAAAAATCTTTGCACCTAAACAGCATTATTCACATCTCTGGGACACCCCCTTTGTACCCTGCAAATTTCAAGCCAAAAGACCAAACTGATTATTTGCAGTGCACTGGCAAAGTTTTAAAATTCCTAGTTTGTGAGGTATCAAAATCCCCATTCACGAGGTCAGTCCCCATTTGTGAGCTGTCAGAATCCCCATTCATGAGAATTTCTTGTTCATCAGATTTTGGCCATCTGGTCTGGAAATCGCGATTGAGGATTTTGTCAGCTTGTGAAAGGGGATTTTGACAGCTTACAAAAGGGGATTTTGACAGCTTACAAAAGGGGATTAAATAAAAAAAATTCCCCTTTCGAGAACTGTCAAAATTCTTTTTCACAAGCTGAACCCCTTTTGTGAGCTGAAAAAATCCCTGTCCGCAAGCCAATCCTTGTTTATAAGATAGGGCCATCTGGTCCAGAAATTGCAATCAAGGGTTTTGTCAGCTCGCAAAAGGGGTTCGGCTCTCGAAAGGGGATTTTGCCACATCACGAACAAGGATCGGAAGCGAGTGATGAACAAGGATGTTTTTTAATTTAAAACAGCTGTTCTTTGACAAAAACAAAGCAAACCAAAGCCATGGGTTTGTAGAGGGCATCACCCTGAACAAATATCCATGCTTCAATTACAAGACAACACAACCGTTGGGCAAGTTACATTTTGTTCGTGGGGAAAAATGAAAACAAGATGACGGCTTGTGAAAGGGGAATTTTTTCTCATGAATGGGAAGTTTATAAGTCCCCATTTGCAAAGTGACAAAATTCTTGATTGTGAGCCAAATCCTCTTTCGAAAAAAACATATAAATCTAAGACTGAATTGAGCATGCTCAGAACCCGAAAATTCAAAATTAAATAAGTTTGGATCAGATTAATATTCTTTCACCAAACCAATGCTGTATTATTCTTTTGGGCAATCCTTTCTGTCCTGAATATTTCAGACCAAAATTCCAAACCGTGTGGCCGCAGTGTG
This sequence comes from Neoceratodus forsteri, assembly GCA_016271365.2. NCBI lineage: Eukaryota > Metazoa > Chordata > Ceratodontiformes > Ceratodontidae > Neoceratodus > Neoceratodus forsteri. The sequence continues at coordinate 16,466,892 of JADMNL010000039.1, read as the reverse complement.
ATGGGCAAAAATCGGCAAAAATTGTCAAAAAAAAACCAAACAAAAAATTCGTTTTTTTGTGTTTTGCTGCATGAAAACCACAAATACAATCAAATTCAACTTGGCAGATAAAGAGATCTACCATACAAGACCATGCATTCCAAATTTTGTGCAAATCCGTTGAGCAGTTGCAAAGTTATTAACATGCACAATTTGGGGTTTAGCATTAAACTGCAAATCAACCCTAACTGTAGGGGTGCAACCTCTCCTATAATATATATATATATATATATATATATATATATATATATATAGTCCATTAATTCCAATTATTGACACACGTATGGCTTGTTAAAGTTGCAGTGTTGTCCTATGGAAATTTAAATGTATTCATTTTTATGTTTTTATATGGCCACTGAATTTTTTCGGGGTATCATGTGTTAGTGTTCTACCACTCATTGAGACCTTTTTTTATATATGCATTGCCTCTTAACTCCAAATATTGATGCAGTTATAGCTTATTAAGGTAGCAATATTATCCTATGAGAATTTTCATTTTTTTCATTATTTGTATGTGTGTATTTTCAGTTAGTATTCCTTAGAGACCAAGAACGCAAGAGCGCACTCTTATAACTTCCAGAGACACAGTAACGGTACATATAGACATATACAGTATAAGAGACACAGTAACTGTACATATAGACATATACAGTATAAGAGATACAGTAACTGTACATATCAACATATATTAGAAGCACTCATTGCTCCAATGTGGTAAACGTCCATGGCCAGATGGCAGCACCGAGGTAACTCCTCAAACCACACACAGTCCTTAAGGTGCCCAAATGTTTTTTAATATTCCATTATGAGTAGAACAAGAGGATCCCTGAGAACTTGACAGATTAAACATCACAACCTTTCAGAGTGGATGTTCTGTATTTTCCTCAGGATAAACAATGGAATGTTAAAAAACGTTTGGCACCTTAATGGAGATAAGACATTATTTCTAATGTGTAGCTGTTTGTAATGGTCCTATTTTCAAAAAATATATTCCTAACTCCCAAAATGATCCAGAATATGTATTTGTACTACACAAAAGGTATTGTGAAAACCTGTGTTTTGTATTGTTGTTGATTATATGGACAGCATTTTGCACAGTTCTCTTCTTGAAAGCAAACATTTGGAGTTCTGCCTTTGTCACTGCATGGATTCAGAACTCTGCATTGCTCTGATGGGCCAACAGCTCATGGTCAGAGTTCTGAATCCATACAGTGACAGCAAAACTCCTTATTCTGGTTCCATGAAGAACACTGTACAGATACTGTCAATACATTGCTGTCGCCCATTACAGCAATTTACACTCCCAATTTATTTATGTGTCCTACACTAGATAGGGCATTGTAGCCTTCTAAAATTCATTCTCCAGTTCCGATTAAGTGGCTTATACTAGGGGAAAGTCTGACACTCCACCACTTAGGGAAGGACCAGTCCTGATGAAAACAAATCCTTCTCTATACGCTTTTGTTTTGTCGTGGCCACCCATAGCTTTTCCCTCAACTGAATTGCTTTAGCAGCCTACCCTAAATAGAGTGTTGCAGCTTCTTACAGCCTTCCCCTCCCCTTCCTGATTTGCTTTAGAGGACTGGCCTAGATATGAACATATGAACATATGAACTGCCAGCAGACAGGCTTCACAGTCTATTGAGTCTGCTCGATTGTGCAGCTAGCCCCTCAATTTGCAGCTGCCCCACCCTCCCCTCCTCTCCTCATAACAATCCCCCCACTCTGTCCCACCCACTCTGAAATCCTCCCACCATGCTACATGATACCATTTCCTCTGGCAGAGTATTCCACTTGTCTACCACCCTGCCTGTGAAAAAGTGCCTCCTGATTTCCCTCCTGAATCTCCCCCCTCCAATCTCAGCCTATGCCCTCTCATGTCCCTCCATCTTCTGATCTGAAGAATCTTTTCTGTATTAGTCTTGTTTATTCCCTTTAAGTATTTAAAGGTTTTGATCATATCCCCCCATCCCTCCTCTCCTCCAGGGAATACATGTTCAGCTCTCCCAGCCTCTCCTTATAGGATTTTCTCTCCAGTCCCTGGGTCATCTTCATTGCCCTACACTGTACTCCCTCCAGCAATCTAATGTCATTCTTCAGGAATGGATGCTGGTACTGCACACAGTATTCCAGGTGCGACCTGATCAGTGACCTGTACGGGGGAAGGATCGCCTCTCTGTGTATGGAGGAGATTCCCCTCGCCATGCACCCCAGCATCTTGTTTGCCTTTGCAGCCACCTTTCTGCACTGAGCTGATTGACTCATGCTCCCTGTTATTAGTACCCCTAGATCCTTTTCCTCCATGGTGCTGTCCAACTGTACCCCTCCTAACTAATATTTCCTCCCCAGGTTCCTTGCTCCAAAGTGCAGGACCTTGCACTTCCTGGCATTGAACCCCAACTGCCATGTCTCTGACCACTCCTGTAGTTTGGTCAGGTCCTACTGCAGCCCCCTCCACCCCTGTATATCATGTACCACAGCTCTGATCTTAGTATCATCTACAAACAGACTGATCCTACTCCAGATTCCATTTGAGATACCGGCTATGAATATCCCAAATAGCACCAGTCCCCATACCGATCCCATGGTCACCCTGCTTGTAATGTCCCTTGGTGATGAGAGTTCCCCCCCACCACCACTCTTTGCTGCCTACCCCTCAGCCAGTTGGTGATCCAGCTGACCATTTTTTTTCCCACCCCTATGTATTCCAGCTTTCCCCCCAGCCTCCCATGCGGCGCCCATTCAAAGGCCTTGCTGAAGTCCAAATACAGGACATCTACTGCATCGTCTCTGCCCAGTTCCCTGGTAACGCAGTCATAGTACTGACTAGGTTTGTCTGGCAGGATCTGCCTGAGACAAAACTGTGCTGATGACTGTCTTGGAGACTATTGTCTTCCAAAGATGATCACCTTTAAGGACTTGATGTCTCTGTGTACCTTGAGGTATTACCTCAGCGCTGCCATCTGAAGTCCACTGGTTATAGGGATCTGGTTTGGTGCCATGGAGTGGTGAGTGCTTTTAATTGTATGCCATGTCTGTTATTGATCAGTCGCTACCTGAACAAAAATTTATGTTAAACCATGGGAGATCTAGGGACAAGTACCAGCATCCCACCCTGTGGAAGACAGTGCATCAATGTCTTCACACAGGCACAAACCAGTGGTGTTTTCCTTCAGAACTTACTATGTTTATATGAGTTGGCATGACAAATACTGTAAATAGATACATATCAGTCCAGTCCAGCAATGAGGGATGGACTAAGGTCAGGCCTACCAGGAGAGGAAGGACTCAGGACAGGAGGGTAGAGAGTTTGCAAGCCAAAATGAGGGGGGGATGGGTCTGCTGTGCTGATTACACTGGTGGGGGTGGAGAGAGGGTGGAAGAGATCAGGGGTGGCGGATGAGTATACAAGGGGTGACTGTGCAGTGGGAGGTCAAAGGGCTAATGAGGAGGGAAAAGCAAGGAGGGAGATGAGGGGCAGTGCAGCAGCAGGGCAGATGTGCTGGGAGGATGGGGAGGGCAGCAAACAGGAGGGGAAGGGGGGATGGATAGGGGGCTGCTGTAAGCAAGAGCAGAGCTCCTAGAGGAGGAGAATCCAGGAATGGGTACATAGGGTAAAAGGGGGTTTAAGTGGAGCAAGGGAGGAAGGGAGTGTTTTAGTGGTGGGGACTCCATACTTAAGAGGGTCAGGCGGGGCAGTAGAGGGGAATGGCATAGTCACATATGGGTGGAAGCCATACCAGGACTAAAGGCAGACAGTGTGGGACAATCAACTCTAAGGTGTATGAAGAGGGACAGGGGGAGACCGCACATAATGGTGCATGTGGGGACAAATGATCTGGCAGGGGAGACTGTGGAAGTGGTGAAGGAAAGGTTTGGAGGATTGGGAAGGCTGTGCGAAGAGATAGGGGAGACAGTTGCCTTCTTGGAGGTGTTCCCAGTACCCTGTGTGAGCACAATAGGAAGGAGGATTAAGAGATTCAATGTTTGGCTGGAGGGTGGTGTAGATCAAAGGGTATGGGTGAGTGGGTGGGGGTTGGGGAAGATCTGGGATAATAATGAGCTATATGCAGGGTATAGGCTGCACCTAAGTGGGAGGGAAAGGGGTATTAAAGCAGAAGCTGCAGGGTATATAGCAACAAATGGATTTAATCTAGCGCTGAAATTGGCAGGGGGTCAGACTGTAAGCAAAGGGTACCCAGGGACTCGCGCAGCCTACCCCCAAGCTAGTAGGAAAGATCAGGGAATTAGTACAGAAGGGGCAATGTGGGAAGGGAACTGGAAAAGGAGAGCAGGGTGACAGGGTGGAGAGTGGTCTCTGTGAATGCGAGAAGCCTAGGCAACAAGGCAGCAGATCTACAGGCACTCTTCGCTGTAGGGAGGGTGGACTTTGCGGTCATCACAGAAACATGGGCCACAGAGTACCGGGATGGGGATCTGACAATCCTAGGGTTCGGACTATATGGAAAGGACAGTGGGGAGGTGAGGGGGGTGGCTGTCTATGTGAGGGAGGGGATCAAATGTACAAGGGATGAAGGGGAAGAGAGGGGAATGGAGGTAATTTGAATACAGCTCCTGGACTCTAGGGGAAGGAAGTATTGGTTTCAGATGGTGTATAGGCCACCATCCCAGACAGTGGAAAGGGACAGGGAACTGGTGGACCAAATCAGGAGAGTATGTAGGAGGGGGAAATTGGTTATAGTGGGGGATTTCAACCTGCCATGGGTGGACTGGACTGTGCCAGTCACCTCCAGTGCTTGAGAGAAGGTCCTCCTGGATACATTCTGGCGGGGGGGTTCCTGACACCACAGCTGGTTGACGAACTCACTAGACTGGAATGCACTAGACCTGGCACTATCGAACAGTGAGGCAGTAGGGGGCATAAGGGTAGAAGACCCGTTAGCTGACAGCGATCACCAAATAGTGATCAGTAACAAAGGTGGTGGATTTCAGGAGGGTAGACTTTGGAAGGATGAGGGAGTTGCTGAAGGGGAGACTCAAGAGCATAAAGCAGGGGATGGAGACAGCACAGAAATGGGGCATAATAAAGCAACGCACTGTAGAGGGGACAGAAACATGTACCAGGCTACAGAATAAGAAGGGTAGAGTAAAGAAACCATGCTGGTTGAACAGGGTGGTGGTAGAGGGGGTGAGGTCAAAAAGAGTGGCATACCTGAAGTTTAGAAGGATGGGGAAGGAGGAGGACAGGGAGGAGTACACCAAATGGTCTAAGGAGGTGACCAAGAGGGTAAGGGGCGAAGGCCCACAAGAGAACTCAGATTATCTCAGGGAATAAAAGGGGAGAAAGACTTTTAGACACATCAGGGAGAAAACGAAGTGCAGGGACAGTATAGTGAGGATAAAAAGGGGGAAGGAGTGGGTGGAAAAGGGGAAGGAACAAGCAGAAACGCTGAATGAACACTTCTGCTCAGTGTTCACAAAGGAGAAGGGGGGACCATTACCACCCTGGTCTAGGAGGAGAAGGGGGGGTAATGTAACAGATGGCAGAATAGAGGGTGGTAGAGTTTTGGAGGGCTGAGGGCGTTGAAAGTGAATAAAGCACTGGGGCTGGATGGTATTCACCCAAGGGTGCTGCGGGAGATGGCAGAGGTTCTAGTGGAACCACGGGCAGACCTGTTTAGCACCTCCCTGGAAATGGGAGAGATGCCTCAGGACTGGAGGATGGCCCATGTGGTACCGTTATATAAAAGCGGTCCAAAGGATGAGCCAGGGGAACTATAAGCCAGTCAGTCTGATGACCATAGTGGGAAAGCTCATAGAGACAATACTAAAAGAAAAGCTGGTGGCATTTCTAGAGGGCAATGACCTTCAGGACAGGAGGCAGCATGGGTTCATTTCAGGGAGATCCTGTCAAGCCAATCTTATACAGTACTATGACTGGGTGATGAGGGAGCTGGGATGGGGGCCATGCTGTGGATGTGCTATACTGTCCTTATACAGTACTATGACTGGGTGATGAGGGAGCTGGGATGGGGGCCATGCTGTGGATGACTCTCCTTATTCAGTACTATGACTGGGTGATGAGGGAGTTGGGTGGAGACCATGCTGTGGATGTGCTATACTGTTCTTATTCAGTACTATGACTGGGTGATGAGGGAGTTGGGTGGGGCCATGCTGTGGATGTGCTATACTGTCCTTATACAGTACTATGACTGGGTGATGAGGGAGTTGGGTGGGGGCCATGCTGTGGATGTGCTATACTGTCCTTATACAGTACTATGACTGGGTGATGAGGGAGTTGAGTGGGGGCCATGCTGTGGATGTGCTATACTGTCCTTATACAGTACTATGACTGGGTGATGAGGGAGTTGGATGGGGGCCATGCTGTGGATGTGCTATACTGTCCTTATACAGTACTATGACTGGGTGATGAGGGAGCTGGGTGGGGGCCATGCTGTGGATGTGCAATACTGTCCTTCTACAGTACTATGACTGGGTGATGAGGGAGCTGGGTGGGGGCCATGCTGTGGATGTGCTATATGTGCTATACTGTCCTTATACAGTACTATGACTGGGTGATGAGGAAGTTGGATGGGGGCCATGCTGTGGATGTGCTATACTGTCCTTATACAGTACTATGACTGGGTGATGAGGGAGCTGGATGGGGGCCATGCTGTGGATGTGCTATACTGTCCTTATACAGTACTATGACGGGGTGATGAGGGAGCTGGGATGGGGGCCATGCTGTGGATGTGCTATACTGTCCTTATACAGTACTATGACTGGGTGATGAGGGAGCTGGGATGGGGGCCATGCTGTGGATGTGCTATACTGTCCTTATACAGTGCTATGACTTGGTGATGAGGGAGCTGGGATGGGGGCCATGCTGTGGATGTGCTGTACTTGGATTTCAGCAAGGCCTTTGATTCAGTGCCCCATGGGCGACTAGGGGTGATGTTGTCCGGGGTGGGAGTGGGGACAAAGATGGCATGTTGTATCTCAAACTGGCTATGGGGTAGGCTACAATAGGTGGTGGTGGTGGAGAGAGTCTCGGAGCCTAGATCTGTGATGAACAGGTTACCACAGGGCTCAGAGCTGGGTCTGGTGCTGTTCGAGCTATCATCTCAGACATTGCACAGGGGGTGGTGAGCAGGATTAGCCTGTTCACTGACAACACCAAAATGGGTGCAGTAGTGGATGATGAAGAGGGATGGATGCAACTACAGAGGGATTTAACCAAGCTGGAGGAATGGTCGGGGAAGTGGCAGCTGGGGTTCAATGTAAAAAAATGCAAGGTGTTGAATTTTGGGGCTAGGAACTCAAAGAGAGAATACTGGCTAGGGGGTTTTAAGCTGGGGATCACTGAGGAGGAAAAGGGCCTGGGGGTATTGGTAACAGGGAGCATGAACAACACTGCCCAATGCAGGAGAGTGTCGGCGGAGGCAAACAAGATGCTGGGGTGCATAGCACGGGGATTCATGTCCAGATGCAGAGAGGTGATCTTGCCCCTCTACAGGTCACTGGTCAGGCTGCACTTGGAGTACTGTGTGCAGTTCTGGAGGCCGTACCTGAGGCGGGATGTCACTCTGCTGGAGGGAGTGCAGCGGAGGGCGATGAGGATGATTCAGGAGATGGAGGGAATGGGCTATGAGATAAGGCTAAAGGAACCGAATATGTACACATTGGAAGAGAGGTAGGATAGGTGGGGCATGACTGAGACCTTCAAGTACCTGAAGGGTATCAATGGGGGGGTGGAGGGGGTGTTTAAACTAAGGACCAGGAGGGAAACTAGGGGGCATGGGCTAAGAATAGAGGGAGGGAGATTCAGAAGGGAGATGATGAGGCATTACTTCATAGAGAGAGTGGTGGCGAGGTGGAACATATTACCAGATGGGGTGATATCAAGCTAAAACGTGGTGGACTTTAAGACCACTTGGGACAGAGTACAGGGGTGGGTAAGGTGGGCGAGGAGGACAACAAAGGGAGGTCAAGGAGGATGGGGGAGGGGAAGCTGCTTGCTAGGGAACTAGCTGCACAATCGAGCAGACTTTGATAGGCCAGTAGGTCTGTTCTGCTGGCACTTTTGTATGTTCGTATGTTAGCATGTACATGTGAGGCACCCTCAGGACTTTATGTATAACTGTTGGCCCCATCACTTCCTGTTTTGAAAGGTGAACCTAGCTAGGAAGTCGAACCTAGTGTTAAGGTGGCTGCCCTTCTTTAAGCGGATTACCTAAACTTACAGTGGAGCAGCATATTGTCTTTACACCAAGGGTTTAATTTGCCTCTTTTTAATAGGACTAACACTGTGCAATGACTCAAGGCTAAGCATAATGCTTCTCACGATATATAAGACTCTGAGAAACTAGGAGAAAAGTGAGTGAACATACAAATTACACATTTCAAGTTTTTGAATTCAAAGCCCAGGTTACGGGGACCTTCTAAGACACATTCCTGTAGTGGCTTCCATTGAATTATATTAATTTCAGTGGAGGTTAAAAATGAGGTCAGTAAAACATTTGGTTTAGTAATGTATGTATTTTAGTGTAGCATGCTCCAAATATGTACCTTTGTGTATTTGCAACCTAATCTAACCAGCCTAGACGGTGAGTCAGGTAACTCCACACAATGCATCATAACGCTACCTTTACAATTACTTATGTACCTCTTCTGTGGCAAAATATAATTGCTAATAATCTGCAATACTTGTGGGAGAAACAAAAACAGGTTTAGTTCAAGTCTTACTAATTTTCACAGTGTTTATCGCTCTCATCTTCACGCTTGTCTTTTTTTATATAGTAACACTTTGCTGGGGTGCATTTAGGAAACTGCATCCTGGCAAAACCATGCAATGACAAGAGAGGGCAGATCCTACTATATAAAAAAACACATCTGTTAAACTATCACCAAAACCTCACTCATCTTTCAAATCACATATTTTATAGCAAGTAGGACGAATAGAGAATGAGACAGAATGTAAATGCTGCTTTTTTTATTTCTTGTACATATCTGCTTTGCATAGAAACATAGAATTTATCAGCAGATAAGGATCACTTGGCCCATCTAGTCTGACTCTCTTTTACCTTCCTATTGTGCCACTGCAAACCCTATCTGGTCTCCGGTCACCTTGCCCCCCCCCGCTTTGATACTAGTTTTCCTTTACACCTATCCCATGCATGCTTGAAGCTGTCAAAGTTTTTGCCTCTACCACACCTGCTGAAAGATCGTTCCATGCATCTACCACCCTTTCAGTGAACAAATACTTTCTCACATCCCTCCTAATCTCCACCCTCAGGCTTCATATCATGTCCCCTTGCTCTTGTACTTCTTTTCTAGAAAATGCTCTCTTCCTGTATCCTATTCACCCCCATGAGGTATTTAAAGGTCTCTATCATGTTCCCCTCTCTAACTCCTTTCTTCTTGGGTGTACATGTTTCAGACCCCTCAGTCTCTCCTCAGAAGACATTTGATGCAGCCCCTGCACCATTTTTGTTGCACTTCTTTAGATTGTCTTTGCCCTTTCTATGTCCTCTCTAAGGTGCAGTCTCCAGAACTGGATGCAGTACTCCATCACCATGTCCCTTCTTCTGGTGATACCCCTCCTAGTCCTGATGCACCCCAACATCCCATTGGCTTCTCCTACTGCTTTTCCCCTCTGCCTTGCCACCTTGAGGTCATCTGTTACGATCAGCTGCAAGTCCCTTTCCTGTTTGCTAACTGCAAATACCCCCTCCCACATCCTATACTTTGCCTCTGGGTTCTTGCACCCAAGATGCATGATTTTGTACATTTTTGCATGAAACCCAGCTGCCATACCCCTGACCATTCCTCAAATGTTTGCAGGTCTTTCTTCATTCGCTCCGCCTCATCTGGAGTGTCTATCCTATTGCAGATCTCGGTGTTATCTGCAAAGAGATATACATTACCTTCCAGTTCTTCTGCAAGGTCAATTATAAAGACATTAAAGAGGACTGGACCCAGTACCAATCCCAGAGGAACTGCACTGGTTACTCTTTCTTCCCCCAAGTGAGTGCCATTTACCAACACCCTCTGCTGCCTATTCGTCAGTGTATTACATACCCAGTATACCACCTTGGTTCCCACTCCAAGCTGCCCAGCTTTTTATGAGGCTCCTATGTGGCATGGTGTTGAAGACCTTGCTGAAGTCTAAGTGTGTCATGCACACCTCTCCCCCGATCTATTTCTCTGGTCACCCAGTCAAAGAAATCTGTCAGGCTTGTCTAACATGATCTTTCTCCTGTTAACCTGTGCTGTCTTGGGTCCTGTAGTCCGCTGAAACCAAAATATTTTATGAGCCTTTCCTTTAGAAGTAACTCCATTAGTTTTTCCCCTAGTGATGTCAGATTAACCAGCCTGTACTTGCCAGCTTCTTTACTGCTGCAGCTGTTATGGAGTGAGACTATGTATGCCTTTCTCCAGTCCTCTGGGACCACCCCTGTATCTAGTGAGTTATTGAACTGGGCTCCTATGGGTTCAGCCAGTACCTCCCTGAACTCCTTCAAAACCCTTGCATGTACTCCATTTGGCCTCATCACCAGGGACAGTGGTTTACCGTGATAGAGAAAAGGCAAATTCCATTTTGCAGATTGACAAAACCGATATTGTCACCAGTGTCTGCAAGTTCAAAATTGGGTTTTAGCGGTGTTGGCTTTGTAACCTGTATTTAACCATTTTTTTTGCTCTGCTAGCATGCATTTTCTCATTTCTTCATCTGCTGTTGCATATCTGCACTTGTAGCTATCAAGTTATTTTAGAAGCTACAATGTGTGAAGGCAGCAGGCACACTACATCCCCTATCCCTTCTGTATAATGACAGGACCACTAATGCCCCCTATCCTTCTGATGCAATGGGGACAGCAGTACTGTGTAGCCCTCCCTCAGGTGTGATTGGCAGCAGCACTGCATGCCCCATACCTCTGGTGTGATGACAGCAGCAGCCCTGCAGCTCCCATCCTTCCAGTGTGGTGGCAGCAGCAGCACTGCGGCCCTCCTCCCTCCTGTGCAATGGCGGCAGCACTGTGGCCTCCATCCTTACTTTGTGTTGGCAGTAGTATAGTGGTAAAGCTCTGCAGCCCATATCCCTCAGGTGTGACAATACATAACATTAGATTGAGGACACTTGGATAAATGAAAAGGAACTAGCCAGTAGAGACTGCACCAGTCACCACACAATGCAGACTAAATTCACACCCACATGACCTTTCTTGTAAGTTCTCATCCCAAGAAATGTTAATGAAGTCAATAAAAGCAAGTACAGCATTTCAAGAAAAGTAGTTTATAAAGAGTGCAAATATTGCAAATCAAAAACAATATAAAAGTAAAACAGTTGAAAAATGTGAACAAAAACAAAATCTAATTAAAAATGTGCAGAATGTAGAAAAGTGAATATATATTGAAACACAAGTGAACTAAAACCTGAATACAAATACTTGAAGTGTCAAATATGCAAAGGTACATGAAATGTGGAAAGCTGTGCATAAACAAAACCTAAATGAAAATGTGCAAAATGTGCAATACAGTATGACACAATATATACAGTGAAAAACACATTAACTAAAACAACATATAAATACACACACACACACACACACACACACACACACACACACACACACACGGCAAGGAATGTGGAAAACAAGCTAACAAAGTTATTGAAAATGTTTACACCCTATAAGTAAATGAAATGTGCAAAACTTCTGTATAAAGTGTTCACTAATCTAATCCTTTGACTTATTGTACATAAGCTGGGATAGCAATGTCATATTGTCTACTAGCAGGTTACGTCTTTGGTCTGTATGGATCTGTCCGTAGACTGAAAAGGATCTCTCCACATCGACACTTGACACAGGTATCCAAATGGCTTGCAGAGTAGCTTTGGCTAGTACTGGTAATTGTGGTTGCACTGAAATCCAGTACTAGCCAACATTAAAGTCCATTATGTCTGGAAGCTCTCCTATGTCCTGCCCAACATACATCTCCCAGTCATTTTGTAGTGCAGTTTGGTTGTGCAGTCCAAATACACCAATGTCACTGGAGTAGTGTGTGAAGTCCCTACTCAATTTAGGAAGGTTGAAGGGGTTCAAAGTATGGCAGGCTTTCAAGAACTCTATGGTTGGGTTTATTTCTATGTGTTTTGCCATTTTGTTTAGGGCTACTCCAAATGCCTTTTGGAAAATTGCAATCTACTCCTGCTTAACCCGGCCCAAAGAGTAGCCAAGTGTTCGTCTGTCCTTTCTCCAAATGCTTCCATTTTTGATACAACCATCTGAAACCTCTATTTTATTCCATGTAGTGCATTGAATATAGAAATGGCCAAGGGTTTGTCTTTCCTTTGTAGAAGTTCTATTGTGCTGATGAGATCATTGCAGCTTTCAGCGATGAAGGTTGTGTGAATCTGCAGCTCTGTAGACCAGTCTTGGAAAAATTTCTCAAAGAATTCATTTAGTTGCAATCACTTGCTTCCTCCTAGAAGAAGTCTCTTAAATGCTGAAGGTAAAGTGAATGGTACTTAATGGTTTCAAACCAAGTGTTCCAATGGGTTAAGACAGGAACAGGGGGCAATATTTTCTTTTCTACATCGCGCCCCTCCAGGAATGCCAAGTACTCTCTCTTGCATTTGGGCGACTGCTGGAATGAGTATTTTACAAGTGCCACAAGTTTATTGACCAGTTCAAAATGGTCAATCCATGTGTCTCCACCAAGGATAACACATGTGTCCAGCAATAACATGGATCACATAGGCACCAATAAGGCCATATAAAACCTCTTTGAAGCACTTCGCCATGTACCATGCATTGTCACTGATGAAGGCGACTACTTGGTCCATCTTCACATCACATTGCTGCAATGTCTTTATAACACTTTGAGCGACAGTGGTGTGGTTCACTGCTGTCAACTCTGTTGTGTTTGCAATGATAGATTTCCCACCCTGCATGACAAAAATTATGTTCAGTATACAGCGGGCATCTGCATCTGTTGTCTCATCGCACATTACAGAGAATGTCTTCCCTTTCACAAGCTGTGAAATTCTGTCCTCCATTTCCTTTCTCAATTTGGGCAACTAGTTCTGCCTTAGGGTGGATACCTTTGGGAGAGCACCAATTCCTTTAACGTTGTCCCCCATCCAGTCTCTTATGCACTGTTGATCCAACTTTTCAATGGGTATATTTGCACCAAACCAATCCCTTAATACACCCAATACAGTATTTTCCCATGCTGCAGCTGCAGAAATTGTGGTAGTAAAGCTGGTGTGAAGCATCACCTGTCTGTTGCTATTCTTCTGGCTTGCATTCTTCATATGTTTTTTGCTTTTGCAGTGATCCACCACTGTATCCTTCCTCACATAGTCAATGGGGTGATCACAAAAGTGACAAAACATTTTCCCTCCATCCTCATACATGCCTTCCAACTTGAATTGCAATGCACGGTCCTTAGCAGCGACACTGGAAAGTTTTGCCATTTTACTTGGTGTTGCCATCACGATGTGTAGTACAGATGACTCCAAAGAACTAAAAAGTGGAACACAAGTTGGAAAGATATTAAAACAGGCTTTAGAACTACTTAAAGCTTCAGAACTACTAAATTAAGGATCAAAATATCACACAAAATTTCTGCCCATGGATGAGAGTCTGGAGGAACAGCTACAGAAAACATGCTGACCTCAGCAGCTCACAATCCATACAAAAACAATCCCAGAATCAGAATCTCACTGCAATTCCATGATCAATCCATGGATGACAGTCGGGAGGAGCAGCTACAGAAATCACGCTGACCTCAGAAGCTGTCACAGGCTTGACTATATAATGCAAAAGTGGAATATTGACATCAGAATATAACCCCGTCACAGCTGATGAGAAATCCTGATGACATACAGGATCCTGGGCTTGCTGCCCGCACTGCACAAAGACCTTTGTCGGTCTCCCCGGCTCAAACAAACTAAGACTTGAAAAAAACACATGAATATGGAGACCACACCATACCTTTTAGAGATGATGATTATTTCCAGCTGAAATTCACACCAAGCAGGAATGTTGAAGCCTAAAATCAGAAAAAAAAAATTATTATTGAAATAAAGGACACACACACACACACACACACACACACCTCACCCCCACACGCACAAGTAAATGACACCTAGTTAGACATGCCATCTGCCTCCTCTGCTGGGAGACAGAACCTGAAAGTTTGGCTATGAGCCACCAGGACTGTGGTGTTACCAATATAGCCGTGGTTGTAGCCACCTATCCTGAAAGCCAAGTACATAAGCAAAAGGCCATATAGGTAGGGTCTTATTGCGATGGCCCTGCTTGCCACCCACACTCCTCAGTCCCTAGTTACCACCACTCACAGGAAACACCTTTGTGCCAAAGCACCCAGGGCGTATAAAACTTAAAGCAGCAGATCCCCACATGTCTGCATTTGGGGACAAGGGCTCTGGCTCAACATCTGGTGGGTTGTACTAAAAAAACCCACTTCCATGGAGGATGTTGATGCAGATACCCTCCATTCATTCAAGTCACTCATCATGGGCAACTCCTCACTGACTGGGTTGTGGTACTCTCAGTGACTGCCACAAGGGACATCACTGAAAAAGTGTCCAGCCAGGGTTAGTGTCAGTATTAGCGTTATCAGAACTAGTTCGAGAAAGATTCAAACCCTGGTGTTTGAGTTCTAATTTAGAACTCAAACACTACAGGGTTCACAAAAGGTTTCGAATCATCCAAACAAATCTCATTTCTGTCTGTGTGCTTTACGTCCCTCCCATTCCCATTCCCGATTTTGGCACCAGCTGAGTAATGCAGCTCAGTTCGCTCCCCTCATCCTCTTTGTTATTGTTGGGGGGGCAGCTGTTGTCGGTTTGTCATGCTACTGTATCTGCTAACCAACCACCTGACCATCTGCTATGCAGTCAGATGGTGGTGGAAGAGCGACTCGAGTCAGTCTCGTGAGTTGAGAGATCGTGCTGAAATCGTCTGCACATCTGCTGCTCCATTTTCCATTCAGACTTGTAGCGGAGAAGAAGCCACAGTGTCTGTGTGCTCTCAGTTCAGTTGCGTGTGTGACTGACACTGTTTTTGTTATTAGTCCTGCACGATACGTGACTGAAAATTAAAAAAAAAGTTAAAGAGTGGATGGGGACAAGGAAGGGAGGAGTCGGGATCGGGAACTGAGGAACTGAGGAAAGAAACTAGGGTGGGAAAAGGAACCATGAAAGGAGCTAAGAATGGTTGGGAGTACTGTCGGGAGGACTGAGTGTTAGAATATGGAATTAATTAGTTAACTTGCAGACTGCTGCATGGAGACTGCCTGTGTGTGAGTGCTCAATCTGCAGTGCACATATTCCTCTTGTCCTCTAGTTGCTTGCTGAATTAAACACATTTCTTCACAAATCACAATTGTGACTCATGAGCCCTGGCACTCTTGGGCAGAAGGGAGATCTCCCTGGCTGGGGGAGGGGTGAATATATGCTTATACTATTTGGGTTTTTTCTGAGAGGGAAAAAAGAGGTTAAAGCTTTACTGACTGTGTGAAACCTGATGTTCTAAACCCACAAAAAAGGAAAAAAATGATTTGGTCAAAAAATTATCTCTCAGCCAGGACTGTGCTGGGGGGTGGGCTTCAATAAACTTTCTCCCTAAAAAAAACTCCTGTATTGTGTTTGTCTCCACTGCATCTTCTGTGAGGTGGCCAGCAAGTCACCCTGCTGCTGTCTGTGCCATTTGACTGCACTGACCCAGCTATTACCCAGTGTGTGTTACCGTCTGAAGCCCAGTTGTGTGTGCAACTCCATCTCTTGTGGTCAGCCCTTAAATACATGACAGAAGCCTAAAAATATATTTCCCTGTTGGGAGGAGAGACAGAAAAATCTCTTTCTTCAGTTTGTGTATGTAACTCCATCTCTTGTGGCTAGCCCACCACCCTGCTGCTGTGCACCCCTTGACTGCACTGTACCTTACCCAGTGTGGATTACCGTGTGAAGTCCAGTGGCCAGTTGTGTGGTGGTATTATCCTTAAATACATGACAGAAGCCTAAAAATATATTTCGCTGTTGGGAGGAGAGACAGAAAAATCTCTCTTCGGTTTGTGTGTGTAACTCCATCTCTTGTGGTCAGCCCATCACCCTGCTGCTGTGCGCCCCTTGACTGCACTGCACCTTACCCAGTGTGTGTTACCGTGTGAAGCACAGTGGCCAGTTTTAATGGTGGTTCAGTTGGATTCAGAATTGTAATTATTGACCTTAAACCTTGCCCAGCCTGCTATGCGTATGCCTATGTCCAGTGGTTCAATCATTCTGTAAGCCTTGAACCTGGGATCGTTTAGTTGCAAACCATCATATTCATTAATTACTTTCAGTCCACTGTATCACAGTGTCATACAGACAAAACCAAATTTTGGAGTTGTATCCAGCGATCACAGATCACATTGCTTTCTTACACAGGAATTGTGTGGGTGTGGGTGTGTGCAGTACTGGTACTGTTATGGCTAACACCAACATAGAAGAAGCATCTGGTGCTGGTGGTGGAGCAGGTGTTGGTGGTAGTGGTAATCCTGGTGCTAGCAAAAATAACCAAAATGTTTCATGTGATAAAATTCAACAAACAGCAAAAGAGCAACAACAAAATGTAGTAAAGTAGGACCTTTTAAAAACTTGTGCAGCTGCTGGGGTCACACGGAGAGGCACCATAAGGTATGCTGTTCATGCTGTTAAATCCCTGTGACAAGCAGTAAAATGCAGAGGAGTGAGCCCTCTCTGACTCAGACAGTAGCTCTTTGTCTCAGTCTGACACTGTTGTGTCTGGTGACATATCATTACTTCCTCAATGAAGTGAAATAAGCAAGTCTGCAGACAATGAATCAGGTAGTGCACTTGCGAATAGAACCAGCACTGTTGGCAATGAAAAGGACATATCCATTGAATCCACCACTTCTATATTGGCCAACAATGAAAACCCATCAAAGTCTCCTGCCCACTCTTCTAGTACCAAGGAGCATGTTCTGGGTTCTATTAGGACAGGTGAAAAGACACAAACAGTCTTTAGCTATCTTCCTAGCACTCGAACAAAAGCTGTCACATCTGAGGCATGGAATTATTTCTCTGTCAGTAAAACTGATCCATGCAGAGCAATTTGTTCCCCTGTGTAAACAGAGTGAAGCTGTGGTAAAGTTGCATCATGCCTTGGCACTACAGCTCTTAAATGCCATCTGAAAAAGCATTCACTTTTGCTTGATCGTCCAAAACCCATGTCCTCCATCTTCCAGAGCACACGTGAGAAGGGTCAGGAATCTGAAATGGATACTAAATTGTCTGAACTTGATGCGGACAGAATCACTGCCAGACCTAGGATCACCATTACCACCAACACTAGCACCATTAGTACCAGTTACACATCCAGTGATGGTACTGAATGTATAAGTCCAAGTCCACCATCCCAGTGTCCATCTGCCCATCGAAGCTTGGTGTATAATAAACCAGCAGGGACATGTTGTAAACAGCTAACACTATCTCAGACTTTTGAAAGGAAGAATACTTTTACTAAAAATCATCCAAAGACCCTTCATCTTAATCACAGAATTGGTGAACTGTTAGCTGGAGCCCTTCTCCCATACTCCTTGGTAGATCATGAGGATTTTAGGGAGCTAATGAAACTTGCGGAGCCTCGTTACAATGTTCCTCATTGAAGGTACTTTCCCTGTGTTGAAATACCAAACATTTATCAGGCTTTAAAAGCAACAGTGATGCTTGCACTTAAAACTGCAGAGGGTGGGGTTATTCATGTCACAACAGATATGTGGACCAGCAGTCAAAACATAGATTATATGTCCCTTACCGCTCATTGGGTCACATTTTCTTGTGCTTCTTCAAAAACAGACACACCCCAAAAGATGGTGCTGCTGCATATAAAGAAGTTTGGGCAAAGTCATACAGCTGCAAACATCTTGCAGGAGCTAAATGACCTCCTTGATGAATGGGTTTATTCTCATGGTCTAAAATGTGGCTTCATAGTAAGTGACAATGGAGCCAACATCTTGAAAGCAGTACAGGATGGAGGATTTTTGCATGATTCTTGCTGGCATTGCTTACATTTAATTGTCACAGGGTTTCTCAGCAATGAAACACAAGTGGATGGTATGATTGCTGTTTGCAAAAAATTGTGACTCACTTTTCACATTCAACCAAGGCTATATGGACATTGTCCGAACTGCAAAAAAAAACGCAAGCTGCCCTAGCAAAGCTGATTCAAAATGTTTCCACTTGTTGGAATGCAACACTTTATATGCTGCAGCATCTCTTGGAGCAAAAGCAAGCTCTACATGAGTATTGCTCCAATTACATTATTGGAGATGGCATTATGCTGTCTGTGCTGCAGTGGAAATTAATGGAGACAGTATGGTGCATCCTAGCTCCTTTTGAGACAGCTACAAAGGACATGTTTTCTGAAGGTGCATCGGTGAGTCAGGTTATCCCACTCATAATGCTGATTTCACATCATCTTAGTGTTCTAAATCTACACATAGAAAAAGACAGATCTAAAGCTCAGACAACATGTCAGCTGTATCATGGGAATCTCGTAAAGAGAATGAGTGAGCTCTTCAAAACCAATGACAAATTAGTTACAATGACGAAATCAAAACACTACATCCTTGCAACTTTCTTAGATCCCAGGTTCAAGGCTATACATCTTCCAAAAACAGATGATACAGAGCAGTACAAATGTCTGTTGTTAGATGAGCTGCAGCACTCTCAGGAGTCAAACACAGACATGCACAGTACCCTCAGGTTGTCATCACCACAACATGCAGGTTCATCTTCACAAGGGATACAGAACTGGAAAAGTCACCAAACATTAACAGTAGTTGTTCCACAAATGCCACTTCTTCAACCCTTAGTAGCAAGCTAAATCTGTGGCAAAACCTTTCCCAAATTGCTGCCATACCAGCTTATGCTGATTCCTCTTCAGAGCATTCTCTGTCCATCATGGTAGACAGTTACCTGCAAGAACTGCCTATTCCTACTGATGCATACCCTTTTGACTACCATACTGCTCAACCTCCTGCCTCAAAAATCAGGGACAAGTCTTAAAAAAAATCAGGGAAAAAGGACTAAAATCAGGGACACATCTTCAAAATTGGGGGTATCCACTCAGGGAGCTGGTAGAATAAGGGGTTTTGTGTAAAATGCATTTTCTAAGCAAGAACAAGTCTATAATTTTAATGTTTGACATTTCTGTTTGGTCAAGGAAACGTGATTTTTAGGAGGGACAGTAAAATTTTGAGGCAAAATCAGGGACATCCCTGAAAATCAGGGACAGTTGAGAGGTATGTTGATTACTGGAGATCAAAAAGGTCAATTTGGACAGAGCTGTATGATGAAGCCTGTAAATATCTTGGTTGTCCTGCAACAAGTGTCTTTTCAGAATGCATGTTTAGTACAGCTGGCAATATTGTGACAGACACCAGAAATAGGTTGCTGCCAGAAAATGTACACACGTTAACTTTTATTAAAGTTAATAAGTCGAGATTTTCATATCCCTACAAGAGTATACAAACTGATCCTGAAGTGATTGATGTTGTGGATGGTGATGGTGATGACAACTCAGATGGTGGTGGCTGGTAAATATTGTGTGGGACAGAGTCTGTCTGGACAAAAAAGTAAACTTTTACAAACTGTGATGACTTGGGTTGTCTCTCTCCTTTCTCGATCTGCTACCTGGACTACACCCCCACAAACTTTCAACATTTCATGGCAAACTGCTTTGTAGCTAGGGTCTAAAGTCAGCAAGTTTTATATACAGGGCAATTTTAACATCAGTGGAACAGGCCCACATTTGGCATAAAAGGACACTGTCATGTCAATCATTTCTGTATCATATTATTTATAGTTAAAATGCAAACATATTTTTGGATTTGCCTTCTGTGACTTTGTGGTGTATCAGTATGGGCCGGGACCGGGGGTGGTCTATGTTTCGGTTTTAAAGAGGACAAAACAATGAATTCTAATTGGTAGCTGTTTATTATTTTTTCAATTACAGAAATGTTAGCCATAAACCAAAAAAATCCATATGTAACTTACTTTACTGAATAAAAAATGATGGGAAAAACTGTATGTTGTATTATGTTTCTGTGGGCAGCATCCTGCTACAAGTCTCTTCTGGAGTTTTACCTATGTCATGGTTGAGCACATATCATTTTGTAAGCATAGGTCTCATACTACAATAGCTCATATTTAACATTCTGTTGTACACAAACCATGGCATAATAGCAACAACTCTCAAATTACTGGTTCCATGAAGAGAACTGTACAGAATGTTGTCCATAAGAAGAAAGCAATTGAAAATACAGTTTTTCACACAAGTGTTGTTTATTAAGGAACAGTTAAGTATGGCTCATTTGGAGGCAAGAGTTTCATTTTCTTGAGTAAGCATGGGGTGTTTAGCATTTAGAGAGGGAGGAGGGTAGAATGGGTGCTGAAAGGTGGGTAAGGGTTGGAGTTGGTTTTAACATTGATGCAAGAGGGAGAAAAATGACATGGTTGCTAGTGCATGGGTGAGGGTTGGGTTTGGTTTTAACATGGATGCAGGAGGGAGAAACATGGCATTGTTGTTAGTGCATGGGTGATGGTTGGGGGAGTGGGTTTTAACATGGGTGGAAGAAGGGTAACATGAATGGTAGTTCATGACTAAGCCTGGGGATAGTTTAAACATTTGGGTAAGGGAGGAGGGTGGAATATATGCTTGAAGGTGGGTCAGGGTTGCAGGCTGGTTTTAACATGGGTGTAAGGGTGGCATGGGTGCTACTGCATGGATGAGGGTGGTGGAAGAAAAGTGGAATGGGTGCTGGGGTGAAAGGGGGGGTGTTGTTTTAGTCCTTTCATTTACAGATTCATGATCAGCAGGGGATGGTGAGGAAAAAGATGATGACAGACTGATGATATGGGAGGGCTGTAGTGATTGCCCACTGTGGAACCTACAGTACTATAGATATATACATATATATTTTATTTTTCCTTATAAAGTACATTGCAAACTGCTGCCACTTAGCACAAGTGTCCTGACCCCTTTAAAAAAGAAGAAAGGAATCAGAAATAAAAGAAAATCTGCATCAGCAGTTTTTACAGAATGTGACCAATCATAAAGTGTTTTTGCTTTACAAGTACTGATAATTTGATGCATAATGGAATTACATACTAACATACTATTTGCCAGCAGATTAGGCCTTACGGTCTATCGAGTCTGCTTGAACCTCAGATCCCTAGTTGGGTGCCGAGGCCCTCCACTCCCTTGTGTTCCAGAAACCCCTATCATCCATCCCCACCCCCTGGGACAGGCCATCATCTGATACATCCACTTTCTGTGTCTGTCCCACCCTCTCTTGAAGCCCTCCACTGTGGATCTCTGAACCAGCTCACCAGGCAGTGCATTCCAAGAGTCCACCACCCTCTCAGTGAAAAACCTCCTCCTCTTCCTCCCTCACCCTTCCTCCTTCCAACTTCAAACCATGCCCTCTGGTAATACCTCCCTGCTTTAGTCTAAAGATCCCCTCCATGTTTACTCTATTTATTCCCTTGAGGTACTTGAAGACCTCAATCATGTCCCCCTGTCTCTCCTCTCCTCCAATGAAAACAGGCAGAGCTCCTCAAGTCTGTCCTCATATGTCAAATCCCCTAGCCCTCATATCATCTTAGTTGCCCTCCTCTGTACCCTCTCCAGGAGCTGTATGTCCCTCTTCAAGTGTGGTCTCCAGTACTGCACACAGTACTCAAGGTGTGGTCTAACCAGTCCATTGTACAGTGGCAAAATCACTTTCTTGCTCCTAGAGGTGATCCCCCTTATGATGCATCCCAACATCCTGTTTGCCTTGCTAGCTACTCTCCTCCACTGCTCAGAGTTATTCATACATGCATCCACCATAATCCCTAGGTCTTTTTCCCGTATTGAGGCCTCCAGTGCCTCCCCTCCCAGGGTGTATCTGTGTTTAGGGTTTCCCCACCCAAGATGCAACACCTTGCACTTGGTGATATTGAAATTTAATTTCCATGTGTGAGCCCAGCTTTCCAGGGTGTCCAGGTCCCCTTGCAGGGCCAACCTCCCCTCTTCTCCCTCAACTACTGCTCCCATCTTGGAGTCATCCATGAAGAGACTCATTTCACACCCTATACCCTCTCTGATGTCAAATATGTATGCATTAAACAGCATCAGACCCAGGACCGAGCCCTGCGGTACCCCACTACCAACCTCTCTAGGGTTCGAGAGCTCCCCACAGACCACTACTCTCTGGGTGCGTCCAGCTATCCAGTTTTCAATCCATCTGACCATCAAAGGGCCTACTCCTAACCCCATCAGACACTATCCCTTAAACATCACATGCCAACTGCTGCAGCTACATTAAATGTTCCTTAAGTTAGTATGTGGTGAGGAAACCACTTTTTTATTTATGTGACTGAAATACAGATTTAATTGATGTATCATCTGGAAAGATGCATTATCTTAGAAAGTTGCATGTATTACTTCAATTTGTCAACAAGAATGTTGGTATATGTATACATTATCTTAGAAAATTGCATGCATTTTTTGCCAACAACAACTGGCATATTTTTTTATTCAAATGTCTTGAATGACTATGTTATGACATAATATGTTCTGCAACAGTTCCATGTGCTGCAGCTGCAGTACCTTGACTTGACTTTGCTATAAAAGCTTTCTTTGCAACATAGCAACTTTTGATTTGCTGATTTAAAACAGAAAACAGCAAATAGCTGAGATTAGGTAATATCAGTTATTTTTTCTCATAATTCATGACGATGAGTATGTATAACTGAGTACATAAATGGCTAATGTGCCACTTTTTTTCACTAAGGAACTATGAAGTAACTGCAGCAGGAAAACCTTTAACATATGGGTGGGCCTGTTACGTAAGTTGCTGCCTTTAGCAGACAGCAGAAACCACAGATAAACCTAGTTGTAGTCGTACCAATGTCACACATGATAATTTCTCTCCCCTCTTATACTGAACAGTTTTTCCTTCATATGTATTTTATTACTATCTTCATTACTGGCAGCACAATTAAAAAATAGGGTTCGAGTTCTAAAAAATTCTAAAAAAGATTAGAACCCTACAACTTTTTCACAAGTTCTAGACTAGAACTAGAACCCAGAACTTCAGAGGGTTCTGACAACCCTAATCAGTATCACTGCAAGTCATTTTTAATTATTTTAATTGTGGTTGATGGTGGGCGGTACATGACAGTCCAACTTGCCACCAACACTCCAAACCATTCAGTCACTAACCACCTGAAAATAAACTTTACCTCGAATAGCTACTGTTGCCGCCATGCCCGACCAGAAACTAACCAGACGTTTTGACCAAAAAGTGAATGATGAGACATCACAAAATAAACGTACTTTTTCAACGGACAGGAAATGTTGCTGTTACCAGTCTGGAGTTCAGACATCCACATCAGTCAACAGGCCAGGGTTGGCTGTGAGCTGAACATCAGTACAGTCTGTAGCACAGCACAGCCTTGAAAGCACTGAGAAGTCACTTCAACTTCCATCTCCAGGAAAAATGGAAACCGTGGTCTTTCCTCAATCAATATTTGACAGCAGACCCCATCCATCCCATGTGACGGCAGCATGTGCAGCACTGCAGCCCCCACCTGTCCCGTGTGATGGCAGCATGTGCAGCACTGCAGCCCCCACCCGTCCCATGTGATGGCAGCATATGCAGCAACGCAGCCCCCACCCATCCCATGTGATGGCAACAGTGGCAGTACTGCAGCCCCCTCCCATTCTGTGTGATGGCAGCATGTGCAGCACTGCAACCCCCACCCATCCCAATGTGACAGCAACAGTGGCAGCACTGCAGCCCCCACCCATCCCTGGTGATGGCAGCATGTGCAACACTGCAGCACTCACCCATCCAATGTGGACGGCAACAGTGGCAGCACTGCAGCCTCCAATCATCTTGTGTGACAGCAGCATGTGCAGTACTGCAGCCCCCACCCATCCCGTGTGATGGCAGCATGTGCAGCACTGCAGCCCTCTCCCATCCCATGTGATGGCAACAGTGGCAGCAATGCAGCCCCCCATCCCGTGTGACAGCAGCATGTGCAGCACTGCAGCCCCCACCCATCCCATGTGATGGCAGCATGTGCAGCACTACAGCTCCCACCTATCCCTGTGTGACGGCAGCATGTGCAGCACTGCAGCACCCACCCATCCTATGTGACAGCAACAGTGGCAGTACTGCAGACCCCACCCATCCCGTGTGATGGCAGCATGTGCAGCACTGCAGCCCCCACCCAGCCCATGTGACGCAACAGTGGCAGTACTGCAGCCCCCTCCCATTCTGTGTGACACTAGCATGTGCATCACTGCAGCTCCCACCATCCCATGTGACGGGAACAGTGGCAGTACTGCAGCCCCTCCATTCTGTGTGATGGCAGCATGTGCGGCACTGCAGCCCCCATCCATCCCATGTGACTGCAACAGTGGCAGCACTGCAGCCCCACCCATCCCGTATGACGACAACAGTGGCAGTACTGCAGCCCCACCATCCCTGGTGATGGCAGCATGTGCAGCACTGCAGCACCCACCATCCCATGTGATGGCAACAGTGGCACACTGCGGCCCCCAATCATCTTGTCTGATGGCAGCATGTGCAGCACTACAGCCCCACCCACCCATCCCACATGATGGCAGCATGTGCAGCAGTGCAGCACCAATCCATCCCTTGTGATGGCAGCATGTGCAACACTGCGCCCCAACTCCATCCCGTGTGATGGCAGCATGTGCAGCACTGCAGCCCCTCTCCATCCCATGTGACAGCAACAGTGGCAGCACTGCAGCCCCCACCCATCCCATGTGACGGCAACAGTGCAGCACTGAAGCCCCCACCCGTCCTGTTTGATGGCAGCATGTGCAGCACTGCAACCCCCACCCATCCCATGTGAGAGCAACAGTGGCAGCACTGCAGCCCCCACCCATCCCATATGATGGCAGCATGTGCAGCACTGCAGCCCCACCTGTCCCATGTGATGGCAGCATGCAGCACACCAGCCCACCATTCCATGTGGCGGCAACAGTGGCGGTACTGCGGCCCCAACCCATCCCTTGTGATGGCAGCATAGTACAACACTGCGGCGCAACCCATCCATGTGATGGCAACAGTGGCAGCACTGCAGCCTCCAATCATCTTGTGATGCAGCAGCATGTGCAGCACTGCAGCCCCACCATCACGTGATGGCAGCATGTGCAGCAGTGCAGCCTCCACCCGTCCCGTGTGATGGCAGCATAAGCAGCACTGCAGCCCCGCCCATTCCATGTGACGGCAGCAGTGGCAGCACTGCAGCCCCACCACCCTGTGTGGCGGCGGCATGTGCAGCACTGCAGCTCCCACCGTCTATGTGATGGCAGCATTGCAGCACTACAACCCCACCCATCCCATGTGATGGCAACAGTGGCAATACTGCAGCCCCACCCATCCCGTGTGACGGCAGCATGTGCGCACTGCAGCCCCCACATCCCATGTGACGGCAATAGTGGCAGCACTGCAGCACCCACCATCCCATGTGATGGCAGCATGCCATCACTGCAGCCCCCCTGGTCCTGTGTGATGGCAGCATGTGCAGCACTGCAACCACCATCCCATGTGGCGGCAGCAGTGGCAGCACTGCAGCCCCACCATCCCCTGGGATGGTAGCGTATGCAGCACTGCGGCCCCACCCGTCCTGTATGATGGCAGCATGTTACGGCACTGCGCCCCACCCATCCATGTATGAGCGGCAACGGTGCACTGAAGCCCCCACCCATCCCGAGGTGATGGCAGAATGCAGCACTGCGGTCCCACCCATCCCATGTGATGGTAACGGTGGCAGCACTGCGGCCCCACCCATCTTGTGTGACAGCAGCATGTACGGCCCCCATTCATCCTGCGTGATGGCAGGCATGTGCTGCACTGCAGCCCTACCCATCGCTGTGGGACGGCATGTACGCACTGCAGCCCCACCCATCAGGTGTCATGGCAGCACAGAGCAGCACTGCAACCCCCACCCATCCCATGTGACAACAACAATGGCAGCATTGCAGCCCCACCCATCCCCTGTAATGGTAGTATGTGCAGCACTGCAGCCCCACCCATCCTGTGTGATGGCAGCATGTGCAGCACTGCAGCCCCACCCATCCTGTGTGATGGCTACAGGCAGCACTGCAGCCCCACTCATCCGTGTGACAGCAGCATCTAGCACCAGCCCCCACCCATCCTGTGATGGCAGCATGTGCAGCACTGCAGCCCCACCCGTCCGTGTGATGGCAGCATGTGCAGCACTGCAGCCCACCACCCATGTAGCGGCAGCATGCAGCCGCAACCCCTCCCATCACATGTGGCGGCGGCATGTGCAGCACTGCAGCCCCACCATCTGGTGTGACGGCAGCATGTGCAGCACTGCAACCTCCACCCATCCCGATGTGATCGCAGCATTCGCAGCATTGCCTTCCCCACCATCCCGCATGTGCCAACAGTGGCGGCACTGCAGCCCCCACCATCCCATGTGATGGCAACAGTGGCAGCACTGCAGCCCCACCATCCCATGTGACAGCAGCATGTGCAGCACTGCAGCCCCACCCATCCCATGTGATGGCAGCATGTGCAGCACTGCGGCTAATGCCATGTACCAATCTGTCCAAGCTCAGACATGAAGTAAGCCGAACCGCCAGACGCCAAGGTGGACTCCGTCAGTTCAGTCCCTATCTAATATATAGATGCCTGAATTCGCTTATTTGTAAACAAAGTGCATCCAACTTAAAAAATTCAAGTGATTAATGAGGATGCTAATGGAGAGATACACAAACACAATCTCTGCCAAAGGATAAACCAATCTAGAATTGCAAAAATAGTAAATTGGGAACTTTCTGGCTATCTTCATGAAAATGGAGCCTGTTAGTTTTCATGTCGGAGCTCAAACTCAAGAAAGGAGTTCTGTCGGCAGTGGTGAAACCATGACAGCTGTTCATATTGGGGCTTTGTCTCTCCTATTCCACCTGCAGTTAGTATAGGTCAATGAACCTTTGCACCTGATCACTTATACCAATTGATACATCCTCTGGAGCACCCAGAATGTTAATTATGGCGCTACTGAACAAGCCGCACTCTTTTCCTTATTAAAACTGCAAGTTAATGACAATGCCTTGCTCCTTTCTCAATTGGCAGGGCAATAGTGGCCTAGATACACTATCCATCGTACTTACAATAAAGGGCACAAAACTTCAGTGTCCAAGCATAAGGCACTTGAAGAAAGGGCAAGGTAAGCGTCATCAGTTCATGAGCAAGAAGTGCGAGATGTTCACAAGCTCCTAAATTAATGAGCGGATGCACCGGAGAGTTTACCAATTTGAGTGATTACTTGCAAAGATTATTAACTTAATATAGTGCCTCTGTGTGGGGGGGGGAGGTGGACAAGATAGATGAAGCGAGCCTCAATCTGTACAGTGGTCAGGGCTTCACCTCGGCCAGTAGTTCTCCTTTAAGAACTCACCAGTCACCATCTCTAGTTCCCCTACCTCATCCAAGCAAACATCGACTGCCCTGGTGCCAAGACAGTTACAGCACACCACCTAGGAAAAAAGCCACCACAAGAAGTTTGTATGAATGACCACTCCAGGAACCCGTGGACTGCCACACAGTACGCTCCAGATACTCATGCACTGCCACACAGTACCCCTTGAAAGGCAAATACTTGGGTGGTGTTTTTATTAAGCATCACCTATGATGAGACAGTGGGTTGTGGGCCTGGTTGTGGTAGCCCAGGTTGCTAAGGCTGCCCCCCAGCAACAACTTCTTTATTCAGAACTTTTAAATTTTATAAGCACAAATCAAGACAGGCCTCCAACTGGCCTCCAACATATTCCATTAGAAATTCCAGCAAAGGTTCAACATGGAAAATGTATTTAATAAAGTGTTAAAATTGTTAACATGCAGTTCGAACAGTATAACCGTCTTTTTATCCCTAGGTAATACAATGTCTGCATCCTCAAAATTGATGAAGGAACATGAGGGACAATCCACATTTCCAACTGCACAGATGATGCCCTCTGGGTTCAGATGAAACATGGTTGATTCAGTTTGATGATGTTTAATAAAGATTTTTGTCTGGGTGTGTCTGTATTCTTCTACAAGATATACACACCCAACAATACTTTACACAACATTTAAATTCAAGATATGCCAGGATAGAGCAACAGGTCCCAGGCAGCACAACACAGGAAATGACAAATGAAACAAATGAAAATATGCATTCTTCGGTAAAAACACATGCCCAAAAATCACCACAAAACCAAACAACGCACCTTCCCCTACCCTGGTTGGGGGTATGTGGAACAGCCTGCGAGGCCTGTCACAGCCAGTCCCACTTGGTATCCAGGGTGCTAAATGAAGACAGGTCATGTAACATCTTGTTGAACCACACAGTAATGTAAAAAAAGAGATATACATCGGATATGACATGGCCTGACTGAAGATCTCATATTTATCTTCACGAGAGGCCAATGATATCATGATGTCATTGGCATCTCGTGAAGATAGATATGATATCTTCAGTCAGGCCATGTCCTGTTTATACAATGTATGTTTTGGGCCCCTCCAATACAACCCCACAATGTTGTTTTTGTCTGCAACACAACCTGCCACATGTCTCATAATGCAATTCTCCACGGGTTTACAGTGAGGCACTGTCTTTGTATATGCCTAGAAAATGTGTGGTTTTCAAAATATTTACTTAAACAATTTTATCTGGTTGACTGTGCTGCTTTTACTTGCGTTCCAACTTTCAGAAGCAGCTGCAGTTTTGGTGGTTGTTGCAGAGTGACAGAGCTGGTGTCAAGCATTGTGTGAGTGACCGCTTTGTTTAATATAGTAAACTCAGGAGCTGCTGCATGTTTAAAATAAGCACTGTCGGTATAAGTTACATCTGTCTAGCTTTTGTTCTGTTCAAATTTGTGTCTGGTTTGGTTAAAAAGCTGCTGCGGTAATGGGAAGAGAAGTGAAAGCGAGTTGCAGCTTTAGTGAAGACATTGCTAGCCTGAGCGAGTGTTGCTATAGCAACAGTCGCTTGAGCTCACGATGTGTTCACTGAAGCTGCAACTCGCTTCCACTTCTCTTCCCATTGCCAGCAGCAGCTTTTTAACCAAACCAGACACAAATCTGAACAGAACAAAACTAGACGGGTCTAACTTACACCAAGATAGTGTTTATTTTAAACATGCAGGAGTGCCTCAGTTTACTTTATTAAAAGTTATCGGTCACGCTACAGATTTAAACGAGAAAGTGAAAGTGTAGCTGCTCTAGGAATACGAGGGGAAACGTCAGGATGAACCAGATAAAGAGTTTTTTTGCTATTGTTTATTTGAAAATGATGGAAGGATCAACTAGATGGAAGTGGGATGCCCGTCCCTCAGCCGACCATCAACCAACAACCAATGCAGCATGGCACGGACCCAACAGACTGGCATGCATGCTAGGAAAAATAGTTCTGTGCCACTCTGCCAATTTACCCCTTCCTCTGAGGCCAGAACCATTTTTCCCAGCATGTGAAACAGTCCGCCCAGCCTGCCCATCACTGACCATCAACCAACAAACCAATGGAGCGTGGCACGGACCTGGCAGACTGGCATGCATGCTGAGAAAAATAGTTCTGTGCCACTCTGCCCATTTACCCCTTCCTCCGAGGCCAGAAACATTTTTCCCAGCATGTCAACCAGTCCGCCCAGCCTGCCCATCTGCCAGCCTACAACCAACAAACCAATGGAGTGTAGCACGGACCCGGCAGACTGGCATGCATGCTGAGAAAAATAGTTCTGTGCCACTCTGCCAATTTACCCCTTCCTCTGTTGCCAGAACCATTTTTCCCAGCATGTGAACCAGTCCGTCAGCCTGCCCATCTCTGACCATCAACCAACAAACCAATGGAGCATGGCACGGGCCCGGCAGACTGGCATGCATGCTGGGAAAAATAGTTCTGTGCCACTCTGCCCATTTACCCCTTCCTCCGAGGCCAGAAACATTTTTCCCAGCATGTCAACCAGTCCGCCCAGCCTTCCCATCTGCTCGTATCATCGACCAACAAACCAATGGAGTGTGGCATGGACCCGGCAGACTGGCAAGCATGCTGAAAAATAGTTCTGTGTCACTCTGCCCATTACCCTTCCTCTGAGGCCAGAACCATTTTCCCAGCATGTGAACCAGTCCACCCAGCCTGCCCATCTGCGACCATCAACCAACAAACCAATGGAGTGTGGCACGGACCTGCAGACTGGCATACATGCTGAGAAAATGGTTCTCGTGCCACTCTGCCATCACCCCTCCCTCGAGGCCAGAACCAATTTTCTCAGCAAGTGTGCCTAATCCGCCTAGCCCATCCCTCAGCTGATTATCAATAAACAACCACTGTAGCATGGCACGAACTCTGCAGACTGGCATACATGCTGGGAAAAATGGTTCTGTCCCACCTCTGCCATCCACCCTCCTCCACCATGGCCAGAGGCAAGAACCATTTCTTTCAGCACGTGTGTCATTTCAAAAACATTATTCATTTATTTACATTAAGCATACAGTTTATGCACACACACCTCCACCCTACATCTTGCCTCCCTTGCTTTCCCCATTCAAATAAAAGAAGAAGTATGGCTTTCGAAAAAGGTAAAAAAACAAAGAAAACTTACCAGGCACATAGAAAAGTAGTAGTCCTGTGGCAGCAAATCACGGCTGGGCAGGCAATGTGCAGCACAAGGAAGTTCCATGCATCCACAACACTCTGTGAAAGTATACTTCCTCACATTACCTCCGAGCCATCCCCCTCTATCTTGAGATTGTGCCCCTTGTTCTTGAACACCTATTTTTCTGAAAGATGCTTGCTACCCTCTTGGACTTTCTATCATGTCTGCCTGTTTACCTCAGGGTATATATTAAGCTCCTTCAGTATCTGAGTTCGTATGCCTTCTGGTGCAGACCCTACTTGCGAAACAGACAGAAGCACACTCCCACCCGGCAGACTGCAGTCCACCCTCCCCACCCCAACAGACCAGCACGGCACACTCCCCACCCCAAGAGACCAGCAGATCCATTCTCCCACCCCAGCAGACTGGCACAGTCACCCTCCCCACCACCATGGACTCTCCGACCACTCTCCCACCCCAAGAGACCAGTATGGCCACCCTTCCCACCCCTACAGACTGCCACATCCACTCCCCCATGGACCGCCGTCCACCCTCCCACCCTGAAGGACCAGCACGGCCACTCTCCCCACCCTGACAGACCAGCACGGCCACTCTCCCCACCGTAGCATACCAGTATGACCACTCTCCCCACCCCAAGAGACCAGCAGATCCATTCCCCCACCCAGACAGACTGGCACAGTCACTCTCCCCACCCCTATGGACCACCACGTCCACCTTCCCCACTCCTACAGACCATCACGTCCACCCTCCCCACACCCATGGACTGGCACAGCCACTCTCCCCATCCCAACGGACTGGCACAGCCAATCTCCCCACCCCAATGGACTGGCACGGCCACTCTCCCCACCCCAAGAGACCAGCAGATCCATTCCCCACCCAGACAGACTGGCACAGTCACTCTCCCCACCCTATGGACCACCACGTCCACCCTCCCCTCCCTACAGACCATCCGTCCACCTCCCCACACCCATGGACTGGCAGCCACTCTCCCCACAACGGACTGGCACAGCCAATCTCCCCACCCAATGGATCTAGCGGCCACTCTCCCCACCCCAAGAGACCAGCAGATCCATTCCTCCACCCAGACAGACTGGCACAGTCACTCTCCCCCACCCATGGATGGCATGCAGCAGCCACTCTCCCACCCCTATGGACCACCCACATCCACCCTCCTCATTCCTACAGACTGTCAGCCACCCTTCCCACACCCATGGACTGGCACGCCACCATCCCCACCCCAACGGACCGGCACGGCCACTCTCCCCACCCCAATGAACCGGTAAAGCCACTCTCCCCACCCCAAGAGACCAGCAGATCCATTCCCCCACCCTGGCAGACTGGCACAGTCACTCTCCCCACCACCGTG
Source organism: Neoceratodus forsteri (assembly GCA_016271365.2). Classification (NCBI taxonomy): domain Eukaryota; kingdom Metazoa; phylum Chordata; order Ceratodontiformes; family Ceratodontidae; genus Neoceratodus; species Neoceratodus forsteri. Next base: position 16,434,780 of record JADMNL010000039.1, on the reverse strand, counting down.
GACTCTCACGACCACTCTCCCCACTCCTACAGACCAGAACGGCCACCCTCCCCAACCCTAAAGACCGACACGTCCACTTCCCCCCATGGACTGGCACGTCCATCCTCCCTACCCCGATGGACCAGCACGGCCACTCTCCACACCCTGACAGACCAGCAGATCCATTCCCCCACCCAGGCAGACTGGCACAGTCACTCTCCCCACCCCCCCCCACAGACTGGCACGGCCACTCTCCCCACCCATATGGGCAACCACATCCACCCTCCCCACCCCTAAAGACCATCACGGCCACCATCCCCACACCCACGGATCCAGGCACAACCACTTCACTCCACCCCAATGGACTGGCACAGCCACTCTCCCCACCCCAAGAGACCAGCAGATCCATTCCCCACCCTGGCAGACTGGCATAGTCAATCTCCCCACCCCCATGGACCAGCACAGCCACTCTTCTCACCCCTACAGACCGGCATGGACACTATCCCCACCCCAATGGACCAGCACGGCCACTCTCCCCACCCCAAAGGACCAGCAGATCCATTCTCTCACCCTGGCAGACTGGCACAGTCACTCTCCCCAACCCCATGGACCCTCATGACCACTCTCCCCACCCCGAAAGACTGGCACAGCCACTTTCCACTCTGACAGAATGGCACAGTGACTCTCTCCACCCTGACAGACTGGCATGCACAATGCCAACATCCCCACCCCACCACAACACCCCATATCCCCATCTGACTCCACCAAGACCAGTGTCCCCCACCTCAAACCACACCTATGTCCCCACACCACCATAGTGACCAGCGCCCCTACCCCACTGACAGTATATCTTTAACCCATGGCCCATCCCCAATGGAGCCACACGTGACCAGTTTCCACACCCAACCCCACTGTGTACCCTCAAAGAAAGCAACATTTTACCTCCATATGTGAGTGATGCAAATCTCACAGTAACAAAATGAATGTAGATGGCTTGTCAAATGCCACTCTACATACTACCCGGGCTGAAACCTGGCTAAGATGGAGTCAGTTGAACCCCCGCAGTCATCTCAGACCTGGCCAAGATGGTGCCCCCCCCGCCGCACATAGATGCAATCAACGAGGCTAAGAAATGGAAGTATTTTCAGTCCAAACACAATACCCCGCATTAATCTTTCTTTCTTGGTCCTGACAGCTTTTGCTGGGAGAATACACCTACCTTTTTGATGATGCAATCCTGCTCCTTCAATGGCAACTAGGATGGAGGTCTGGCTAGCTAAAACAACCCCCTGTACTTTCTGGAAGGATTCGGTGGCAGTCGCAGCTTGGTACAGGTACTGACGACCCCACCACCAGCCCGCTCGCTCGCTCGTTCACTCACTGAAAACACCTGAAAACTGCCATGCTAAACACCGCAAATGCCCCCAATGGAATTACTCATTTTTGATTCTTTACTACAGCACACCAAGCACAGCAGAAGAGAAAATAGCAAGGGGGAAAAACAAAATACAATGCTCTGGTTTTTCAGCAAACTACACACACACACACACACACACACACACACAGATAAGCGGATAAGGAAAAAAATGCATTCCAATGGTTTACTGGAAACAGTAACATGAAATACAAATACTGCAGGTACATTCCTTGGTAGCTGGTTAGCGGTTACTTAAAATTGGAGCAGAAATAAGAGGCAGAAGCATGAGGAACAGAAAAGCAGCAATAATTAGATGACACCAACAGCACAGGATCAAGCAGGAAAGCAAGTAGAAACCACACTACTGAGGCTGAAACTTTTAAAAGCTCAAGATCACAGGTGCTACGAGAACAAACACAGTTTCTGTTTGGCACCGTTTTCCACTGACCAATTAGAGTTCCAGGATTCCGTCCATGTCATCTCGTATGCGGTGAACCACTGTCCTTCCTCATCACCGTGTCCATGATCTGATTTGCAAATCCTTTCAGAACTCTTTACTCCATGAATGGACTAATGTCTACTAGCCTCCCATGGTTCTGCACCCTATTTGTGGTCCATTCCCTTCCCCTTCCACTGTGAAGACTGAACAGAAGTATTTGTTCAGGCTATCTAGTTTTTCTGATCATCTTCCATACAGTCTCCCTCTGCACTCTCCAACCTCACAATCATTCCCCTTGTCTTTCTTTTTTCACTGATCTAGCTGAAAGAAAGGTCTTGTCTCCGTTTGTTACCACTCTGCATATTCTTTCCTCCATTTGTGCTGATCACCCTTACCGCCTTTCCTGCTTCCCTCTGCTTTTGCTGGTTCATTTCTCTGTCCTCTTGTATCTATGTCTCCTTACATCTCTAGAACACCTCCCTCCTTACCTTTGCCACCACCTCCTTAAGAACCATATTGGTCTCTTTTTCCTCCTGCTTGTGCTCACCTGTTTTGTGCAGAGGTTTGCTGCTTTCACTATTTCTTCCTTTAATCTCACCTATTGTCCCTCCACCCCACCTGGATGACCCCCAACAGTGTGTCTTTGAAGTAGTCTCCCCCCTAAACAGTGTGTCTCTGAAGTATTCTCCCATATTTTTCAAATCTGCCCTCTTGGTCCAGGACCCTGGTACTTGTGTGATTCACTTCCACTGCTGTTAAACCATGCTGTCCCATGATCACTGGTCCCTAGGTAGCATCTCACCCTGATGTCTGCAACACTGTCCCTGTTTGAAGCACCAGGTCTGGTACTGAACCATCATGAGTGGGTTCCTTGACTAGTTGCCTCAGGAATGCTCCTGCAGGGAGTCCACGATGACCCTGCTCCCAGCTGAGGCCATGACTTGGAGGCTCCAGTCAATATCAGGTATATTAAAGTCCCACCACCAGCTGTACCTCCCCATTTTCTACCATTATGCTAATGGCATCCCCTGTCTCCTTGTCTAGATCCTTCCTGTGCAGGGATCTGTAAATCATGCAGGTATAAATGGAGGCTCTGTCTGCTTCCACGGTGGCCCACAATATCTTCAGCCCTTTTACCTCCTTGCATTTCTGTTGCCTTGATATCCTCCCTGACGAAGGGCACAAACCCTACTCCCTTCCTCCCTCCCTTCCTAATCCTTCCTGAACTGTGTGTGTATCCTGGTATAGACATGTCCCAGTCATGGTTTCTTGTGCACCATGACTCATTGATGGCCACTGTGTCCAAGCCTGCTTCCACCAGGATATCCTCAAGATCTGGAATTGTAGTTTCAAGACTTTTGGTCTCCAGATCCCATTCTTCTGCCTTTAACCTGTTTCTTTGGGGAGTTTCCTCCACTCACAGTCTCCTTATCTCTTGCTTCCTTTTGTGGTAGACCAGTATATGTCTCCTCCTATCCTTACACCACCCCCTCCTCAACTAGTTTAAATGTTCATCAAAGTAACAGTTAAACCAGCCACTGAGGACTGCAGTCCCTCTCCTGGATGGATGCAGGCTGTTGCCTTTGTACAGGCATGCATCATTCCAGGTTTGTCCCCAGTCCCCAATGTATCTGAACCTCTCTTTTCTGCACCATTCCTTACCCACATGTTGATGCTCCTGATGTGGAGTTCTTGTCCTGACTTAGCCAGTAGCTTTTGCAGATCAGTTTTATGTATGAGCATCTCTGTTATGGTGTATGAGATTTATTTTGTTACTTGAATGTCTGTCACTTTAAATAAGTTTGTTTAGGTGATCACATGCTTTCGAATGTAGTATACATAGCCAGCACCATAACCTCAGAGCTACACCTCCTGATGAAGCCCTCCTTGGCTAAGTTTTGAGGTTTCCTTTTTACAGTTGCAGTTGGCGTAGCCCTGCAGACGTTTTGCTTTGAGAAAGGACTCCTACATAAGTTACCTACCATACAACATGGCACAGTTTTAAAAATAGTGTCCTCCATCAAGTTCTTGCCATCACGCTGCCTGTGTCTGTATGGCATCTCGAGAGCACTATTTTTCCTCTGGCTTGAGAAGCTAGCTGATTCTCCCTCCACTACTGCCTTTTTTGTAGTTGATACTTCCTCCATAGTGTTTTATGTGCCTTTTTCTATGCTTGTTAAGTTTCAGTGCTTAAGTTGATCCCTCCCAGTACTGCCTTTTCTTGCAAGTTGAAATGTCCTCCATGGTGTTTTATATGTCTTTTCTTTCTTTGTTAAGTTTCAGTGCTTAATTTACTACCATTTGCAAACTTGAAACTTGTTTTGCAGGTATCCTCCTCCACTCATCCAGAGGTGTGAATTCCTTTGATCTCTAACATGCTGGTTGATTTACTTGCTTCCCTGATAGCAGAATGTGAAACTAAACTTGTGTTGTTTTAAATGATTGATAAAGTGACACGTTTAGTTTGCATCTCTTTAAGATGAAGCTGTATCCCTTTACCTGTGTAGAGTAATTCACTTGTCACCAACTGTTAAGACCTCAGCTGTAAGATACATCATGCATGTGAGGATATATGAAATCAAATTGCATTCCCAGAAACACAGTTAGGTTCATTTCTCTTCTCTACCTCTGCTGCCACACAAAGCCAACCCCTTATCTCTCTCTCTCTCTCTCTCTCTCTCTCTCTGATACCCATTGCTGGACAACACAGCTGTCTAAACAAACTAAGTTGTTTTTTTTTCTGAAAAAGTAGGAAGATTTTTTCTTGCTTGTTTTATGCCTGCGTAAGCCACAGGAAGACATTTCTACTGCCAGGGATGTATAAAAATTGCAAGATATCTATAGAGAAAAGGAATACAATACTTTAATGGTTACAACTGCATTAGACTACAAATGCAGACCAAGAGACAAAGTTCTCATGAACTGAGTCAACGTTAAACTAATTTGAGTTTATATTCTTTATTCTCTCTTTTCTTGAGAGTTACTGTGCTCTATTTGCTGTTGCTGTTGCAAACATTTGTTCTGGAGGTCCCAGTCATCTCAGAAAATATATAGATTGGGTGAAGGCAGTATAGAGAAGGACAATCAAAATGGTGCATGCCTTGCACCAGAAGCACTATGGGAAAAGGCTCAAGGAGTTAAATATGTAATCTCTAGAGGAAAGGGGAGACATAATAGAAACATTCAGATACTTCAAATGTATCAATAAGGTACAGGAAGATTCAATTCTGCTGAGAAAAAGATGTTCAAGGACAAGGGGGCATGATATGTAGCTGGAAGGGGGAGACTTAGAGGGCATGCGAGAAAATACTTCTTTACAAAGAGGGCAGTGGACACCTGGAACAGCCTGCCAGAAGACGTAATGGGTACTGAAATGGTAATAGGTTTCAAACATGCATGGGATACACATAAGGGGACCTTGGTAACAGGACTGGTGTGGGGGGGGTTAAGGCTGGAGATCAGTTATGGTCCACGGCAGCACAGTAGGAAGGGACCTTAGGGCAGACTAGGTGGGCCAGGAAATCCTTTTCTGCCCAGAGCTTCTATATCCAACCTTAAAGTAATTGACTTTATATTCTTTATGCTTCTCTTTTCGTGATGTTACTATGATCCCTATTTGTTGTTGCTGGTGCAGTCATTTGTTCAGGAGGTCCCAGCCATTTCAGAAAAGATATAGACTGGGTGAAGGCAGTACAGAGAGGGCAGCAAAATGGTGCAAGGCCTGCACCAGAAGCACTATGAGGAAAGACTCAGGAGTTAAATATGTACTCTCTTGAGGAAAGGATAGAAAGAAGAGACCTGACAGAAGAATTCAAATACCTCAAAAGTGTCAGTAAGGTATAGGAAGGTTCAATTCTGATGAGAAAGAGATGTTCAAAGACAAGGGGGCATGATATGTAGCTGGAAAGGGAGACTTAAAGAGAATGCAAAGAAATACTTCTTAACAGAGAGGGCAGTGGACACCTGGAACAGCCTGCCAGCAGAGGTAATGGGTACCAAAACGGTAACTGGTTTCAAACGTGCATGGGATACACATAAGGGTATCAGGGTATCAGGGCTGGTGAGTGGGGAGGGGTCGGGGTTAAAGCTGGAGATCAGTTATGGTCCATGGCAGCACAGTAGGTAGGGACATTAGGGCAAACTAGGTGGGCCAGGAGGTCCCTTTTCTGCCAGCAGCTCCTATGTTCAACGTTAAACTAATTGACTTTATATTCTTTATGCTTCTCTTGTCTTGATGTTACTGTGATCCCTATTTGCTGTTGCTGTTGCAAACATTCGTTCTGGAGGTCCCAGCCACCTCAGAAAAGCTATAGATTGGGTGAAGGCAGTACAGAGAAGGGTAACCAAAATGGTGCATGCCTTGCACCAGAAGCACTATAGGGAAAGAATCGAGGAGTTAAATATTTACTCTCTAGAGGAAAGGAGGGAAAGGGGAGACATGATAGAAGCATTCAAATACCTCAAATGTATCAATAAGGTACAGGAAGGTTCAATTCTGCTGAGAAAGAGATGTTCAAGGACAAGGGGGCATGATATGTAGCTGGAAGGGGGGGACTTAGAGGGATTGCAATAAATACTTCTCTACAGAGAGGCGGTGGACACCTGAAACAGCAAGTGGTACTGAAATGGTAACAGGTTTCAAACATGCATGGGGTACATATAAGAGGACCTTGGTAACAGGGCTGGTACACAGGGAGGGGGGGTTAAAGCTGGAGATCAGTTATGGTCCATGGCAGCACAGTAGGAAGGGACCTTAGGGCAGACTAGCTGGGCCAGGAGATCCTTTTCTGCCAACAGCCTCTATATTCAACGTTAAACTAATTGACTTTATTTTCTTTATGCTTCTCTTTTCGTGATGTTACCATGATCCCTATTTCCTGTTGCTGGTGCAGTCTTTTGTTCTGGAGGTCCAAGCCATCTCAGAAGAGATATAGACTGGGTGAAGGCAATACAGAGAAAAGCAACCAAAATGGTGCAAGGCCTGCACCAGAAGTACTATGGGGAAAGACTCAGGGAGTTAAATATGTTTTCTCTAGAGGAAAGGAGGGATTGGGGAGCCATGATAGAAGCATTCAATTACCTCAAAGGTATCAGTAAGGTACTGGAAGGTACAATTCTGCTGAGAAAGAGATGTTCAAAGACAAGGGGGCACGATATGTAGCTGAAAGGGTGGAGACATAGAGGGAATGAGAGGAAATACTTCTTTATAGAGAGGGCAGTGGACACCTGAAACAGCCTGCCAGCAGACATAATGGGTACCGAAACAGTAACTGGTTTCAAAAGTGCATGGGATACACATAAGGGGACCTTGGTATCAAGGCTGGTGCACAGTTGGGGGGGCTCAGGGTTAAGGCTGGAGATCAGTTATGGTCCATGGCAGCACATTAGGTAACATGGAAACATAGAAACATAGACTTTGATGGCAGATAAGGACCGCTTGGCCCATCTAGTCTGCCCATTTCCCTACCTACAGGATAGGCTGCAGATCCTAGTTAACCAACAGCCTATTTCTTCCTACCCCCCACAAGAATTGCCTTATGTCTGTCCCATGCATTCTTGAATTCTCCCACAGTTTTAGACCCTACAACCTCCTCAGGAAGGCTATTCCATGCATCCACTACCCTCTCTGTGAAATAATACTTCCTCACATTGCCCCTGAATCACCCCCTTTCTATCTTTAAAATGTGTCCCCTTGTTCTTGCACATCTCTTTTTCTGAAAGATGCCACCCTCTTGGACTTTGTTGATTCCACTGAGGTACTTAAAAGTTTCTATCATGTCCCCCCTCTCCCTTCTTTCCTCAAGGGTATACATATTAAGCTCCTTTAGTCTTTCCTACAACGGCTTCTCTTGCAGACCCTGCACCATTTAGTTACCCTCCTCTGGACTGCCTCTATCCTGTCTATGTCCTTGAGGAGATGGGGTCTCAGAACTGGATGCAGTACTCCAGATGGGGTCTCCACCAACTGTCTGTACAGAAGGATAACAACTTCCTGTTTTCTGCTGCTGATGCCTCTCCTATACATCCCAGTATACCCCAACCCTCCCTACTGCCTTCTCACATTGCTTACTAACCTTAAGGTCATCTGATATGATTACCCCAGATCCCTTTCCTTTTTGTTGTTATTACTACCTCCCACCCATTGTGTATTCTTCCCTAGGTTCTTGTTTCCCAAGTGCATTATTTGCACTTCTTTGCATTGAATCCTAGCTGCCCTAGGGATCTTAAGGGCAGACTAGGTGAGTCAGGAGGTCCTTTTCTGCCAACAACTTCTATGTTCAACGTTAAACTAATTGACTTTATATTCTTTATGTTTCTCTTTTTTTTGTCTTATCTTTTCTCCCCTATAGTGCCTCGTGACCACCACTCCTTTGAGCTGCCTAGGTCCCATCCACTCCACCTGTCCCCTACTCCACCTGTCTCTACTGAGCCATCCACCTCAAATCGCAGCAGTCCCTGGGGTAACCCGGACGTAACCCTTCGCCAGGCGGGTCCCCCTCCTCCAAGAGGGAAGGCACTGGGTGGGGGCACCCAGCACACATACTTGGCCCCAGGGTGCTGCTGAGGTGAGTGTTCTCCTTCAGGGCATCGGCGGCAGTGGTGGACTGGCAGCTGTCATCTGGTCGGTCACAAAGCGGACTTTCCACTTTTCAGCTGTTCCCTCCTGTGTGCGTCTGCAGAGCTCCTGGTCTCCACCAGAGGCTGCTGCAGCGCGACGTCCACCCGCAACCCACCCCAGGAGAGGAGAGCAGTCCTATGGATGCTCAATCCTCTCCTTCCCCTGCCAGCCCCCAGCATCCCTAGTCCGTTCCTGAACCTGGGTCACCAGCATGGTTTGAGGTAAGGTGCCAGAGCCTCAACCCTCTACTCCACTGGGCAGGCCATGTTTCTCTTTTCTTAATGTTACTATGATCCCTATTTGCTGTTGCTCTTGCAAACATTTTTTCTAGAGGTCCCAGCCATCTCAGAAAAGATATAGACTGGGTGAAGGCAGTACAGAGAAGGGCATCTAAAGTGGTGCATGGCCTGCACCAGAAGCACTATGGGGAAAGACTCAGGGAGTTAAATATTTACTCTCTAGAGGAAAGGAGGGAAAGGAGAGACATGCTAAAAGCAATCAAATACAGTGCCTCAAAGGTATCAATAAGGTACAGGAAGGTTCAATTCTGCTGAGAAAGAGATGGATGTTCAAGGACAAGGGGGCATGATATGTTTCTGGAAGGGGGGGACTTAGAGGAGATGCCAGGAAATACTTCTTTACCGAGAGGGCGGTGGACACCTGGAACAGCCTGCCAGCATAGATAATGGGTACTGAAACGATAACAGGTTTCAAACATGCATGGGATACACTTAAGAAGACCTTTGTAACAGGGCTGGTGTGCAGTTGGGGGGGGGTTAAAGCTGGAGATCAGTTATGGTCCATGGCAGCACAGTAGGTAGGGATCTTAGGTCAGACTAGGTGGGCCAGGAGGTCCTTTTCTGCCTTGAGCTTCTATGTTCAACCTTAAAGTAATTGACTTTATATTCTTTATGCTTCTCTTTTCTTGAGGTTACTATGATCCCAGTTTGCTGTTGCAATCATTTGTTCTGAGGGTCCCAGCCATTTCAGAAGAGATATAGATTGGGTGAAGGCAGTACAGAAGGAGCAGCAAAATGGTGCATAGCCTGCCAAAGCACTATGGAAATCACTCAGGGAGTTAAATATGTACTCTCTAGAGGAAAGGATAGAAAGAAGAGACATGATAGAAGCATTTAAATACTGCAAAGGTATCAATAAGGTACAGGAAGGTTCAATTCTGCTGAGAAAGAGATGTTCAAGGACAAGGGGCATGATATGTAGCTGGAAGAGGGACTTAGAGGATGTGAGGAAATACTTCTTTACAGAGGACAGTGGACACCTGGAACAGCGTGCCTGCAGAGGTAATGGTACCAAAATGGTAACAGGTTTCACACTTGCATGGGATAGACATAAGAGGACCTTGGTAACAGGACTGGTGTGGGGGGAGGGTTAAAGCTGGAGATCAGTTGTTGTCCATGGCAGCACAGTAGGTAGGGACTTTAGGGCCATCTAGGTGGCCAGGAGGTCCTTTTCTGCCTAGAGCTTCTATATTTTTATGTTAGTAAATAGCTGGTACTTGAGATTTATAAATTCATGTTGACATCAATTTTAAGATGTTAAATTTTATTTTTATTTTTATTTATTGGGAACTTGAATTAGCAAACCTTTGAGCAAAGAGCTCATTTACAAAGGATCCGTGTCAATACTTAAGGAGATGCATTTTGTTGCAACAGCATAATTACAGCAGACAAACTGACACTGGGGTCGTACTACTAGCCTAGAGTTTACATAGGAAGGGTAGCAAATACATTTACAGTTTACACAGGTCAAGACATGAATGAAGCAGCTGGTAGCATTGTCAATTTCCCAGTAGAGATACGCAGTGTGCAGCCATCTGAGAGAAGTGCTGAGAGACAAGCTGGGGCTTGGCAAGTGAAGGTAGTTGGGGGAGGGAGGAGGGCAGTAGCGGTCAGGAAAATTAGTAAGAGGTAGTGTGGGTGTACTGGACAGAGGGTAGGTGGAGGGAGGAGAGCGGGGTAGAAGAAGTCGACAAGGAACTGGGAAGGAGGTAGTGAGTGAACTGGACAGAGGTCAGGTGGGGGAGGTAGTGAGGGAGTATTGGAAAAAGGAAAAGTGGGGGGACAGTTGGTAGGGAGGGGGGAAGAGAGGTGAGTGGGAGGGGAGTAGGTGCATCTAGCCAGAGCAAGTGGGCAGTTGAGTGGAGGGCCAGATGCTGGGATTACATTTGACACAGGCAGCAGACTGGAGGAGAGATGGACTTATGGAGTTTGGATTTGAAATGCCATAGGTGTTGAAGGCTGGTGATTATGTTTGGAAGCTTGTTTAGCCAGGTGGGAGCCCTTACCGCAAAGGCACATCTCCCCTGGGCTGATTTCCTGAAGGGAACAGCTAAGGCATGCCTGGAGACGCTCTCGTGGCATGCTTACCTGGGCAGTCTGAATAATGCTTGCAAGGAGACGGTACCAGTCCCAGTAGGTCCTTCTTTCCTAGTAAGCAGGTCTGGAGCTTTATTCTATCCCGGGGAGGAGCCACTTTGTCCTTATGTACAGCTCGCAGGTGTGTGTGATGTGATCCACATCCAGGATAAATCTGCATGCTTTATTGAGGTAAGGTGGACTTTGTGTAGGCTAGTGTCCTGGCTGCATCATAAACCATGTTTCCATAGTTCAGGATTGGCAGGATGGTGCCATTGACTGCCTGGAGCCTAGCTTCAGGTGAGGCAGAGCAGAATCTGTGAAGTGTCCCCAACTTGCTGTTTGCAGCCTTAGTGATATTACTTAGTGTTCATCGAAGAGAGGACTCATTGATTGTGACCCCCAGTACGGAAAAAGTGAACCTGTTAGAGGTGGAGTCCGTATTGAGTGCTATTTTAGATGGTGTGGTGGATTTCCTCTTCTGGCGACTGGTAAGAGCATTATCTTAGTCTTTTACTGTGGGTACTAGAAGGTTGGTGTTAAACCATTCCTGTAGTGGAGAAGCTACTATAGGTTCCTGTTCAGTGTGTCTTGGCAGGGCCTCTAGGAATAACAGTGTGTCATCTGCATAGAGCAGGACTTTGGTAGAGGTGCACAGCTAGGGAGGTCATTCTGAAGAGGCTAAGCAGGAGGGGCCAGTATGTACCCTTGTGGGACCTCTACCATCACTTTCCTGTCCTCTGAGATGGTACCATTAATCTTTACTTTTGTGCGCTCAGACAGGTAGCTAGAGAACCACCCAACTGTGCCCGGGGACAACCCAATGCAGGTTAACCTGTGGAGCAGCAGCTTGTGATCCACAAATCAAATACCTTGGATAGGTTGATAGAGATTGTTCCAGCTAGTTGTCCCTGGTCTAGTGCCTCATGGACATAGCCTGTGAATTAAATGAGGGCCGTGTTGGTACTGTGCCACTTGCAGAACCCATGTTGTTGCGGGATGAGGAGGTTGTTTTGTGTAGGTGGGCAGATAGCTGGTCTGCAATGATTTTTTCCAGTGCTTTGGAGAGAGGAGACAGGATGGAGATGGGCCTGTAACTGGACACAATCGAATGATCCCCTCCTTTTAGAACCGGAGTGACCAGGGCAGTTTTACAGGTAGATGGGAAGGCTGACATCCAAAGTGACATATTAAAAAACTTAGTGATAGGTATGACCACTTCAGGGAAGGTGATCGAGATAAGTTTCATATCAATCCCGTCCCCACCCATCCTTGTTTTACCCAGCACTCTTACAAGGTATTTAGCAGTCTCCTTGGTGGTCACGTGCCGAAAGCAGAATTTTGGGACAGTGCTGGGGGGGGGCAAGTGTTCACAGCTCAGTGTTTTGTCCTTGTGAGCAGTTGTTTTAGGTGGTATGACTGCACTGTAGTCAGTAAATGCCTCATTGAAAATATTGGCTATGGTAACTTTGTCAACTATGACTTTGTCACTGTGGTGGAGCATGGTTGGTTGGGACCTGTCACAAGTCCCTATGAGGTCCTTGATGGTACCCAGAATGTTTTGCCGTCTTTCAGGCACTGGGACTGCTGATTTCTGTGGCGGAGACCTTGGCTTGCCGTGTTGCATATGCACCTATTTCTAGCAGCCTTGTAATTTTGGACATTCTCTACTGTCCCTGATACCCTTGCTTGGTGCCATAGTAGATCCAAGGACTTGGGGGGTGATCCGGTCCATGCACCTCCCTTTTATCATTTTCTTATGAAAGGGGGCATACTTGTGTGCAGCTGAGTTGAAATGATCGAGGAAGAGCTGGAGGGCTGTGTCAACAGAGGGACAGGTATCCAGGATGCTCCAGTCTGTGTTGGCCAGGTGTTTCTTGAAGGTGGCCATAGAGCAATTTCTGTTGGCTCTGTTCCTCACCAGCCTTGGGGTAGTTTTGGCAGCTTTGAGGACCATTCACATAGATCAGGGAGAGGTTACTCAGCACATCTGGGAGCACCCTGGACATTGGTAAATTCTCGTTGTGGGAGGTCAGTACCCAGTCAATCAGGTACTTGTTCCCGTTCTGTAGTTGGTTGCGTGCAACTCTGGACCACCTGTGTTAGGTATAGTCAGTAATAGGGTCCTGTGAGGGACCTGAGCTGGCTAGCCAGTTAGAATTGAAGTCACCTAGAACAATGGTTTCTTATTGTGACTTGCCTGGAACAGCCTGCCCTCAGAGGTGAGGTAAATATAAAGCTTGTGTACCAGTAACTCCGTACCATTAACAAGTACTGCTCAAATATTCAAAATCCACGGAATCAACCTAGTGTCAACTTAAATAAAAAATATGTATCTCTATAGAAGGCAGGACTGTAAAGAAAAAGAGGAAAACAGGAAACAAACAGATTAAAAAGTGTTATTGAAATAAGCCAAAGCAAGGGGGGGGGGATAATATGTACAAAGCAAGTGAGCAGCACTGAAATGCATTTTCATTATACTTGTGAAAGGATGAAAGCTCAAGTAAAATATAGATCCTAAATATACAAAACAGTTGAAAAGGATAAACAGGACAGGAAAGGGTCCTAGATTAAGCAGAAACTAACAAAACACCAAAAATCAGAGAAACTGCCCAGACCAATGACTCCTGCACCTGTCCATGAGCGACTCAAATCTTCCTACCTGAGATCTTGTGGTATCATGGGGCTCTCAGGGAGATGAAGAGAAAGGTCGGAGGTTGCAGCACCACTAGAGTAAGTCTGGTTGGGAGGAGGAGGACAAACTGGCCTCGATGCACATTATAATGCATACCAGGGGCAATCAGCCACAAAGACAGTGTACCTGTCCAGGAGATTGCTGCCAGGAAGAACCGACTATTGATACTTTTTGGACTGTGGACAGGCTGATTCATCCTGTCTGTCTACAGCCAAAAGTTTTTGAATGTTGAATGTGAAGAGTTTGCCGGTTCTTCTCAGACAGAGTGTCCGACATCCAGCAGGAAGTTTCTCCAGTCAGCGATGTTATAGCTGGCAGTGGTCACCAAGTGTTCTGAGGCACTCCACCTGGTTGGAGGAGTTTAGACCAGTGGAGGTGAAGTGAAGTCATTGAGGTGGCAACCAATCTGAAGACACACCTTTGTGAACTGGATCCAGTGCTGATATTTTCCTGATGAGATGCATTGACCCGTTGCCAGTGTTTGTTCTTATTGTCCGGTGTTCCTTATTTGAGGGTTTTCCCCAATGCCTTGAAGGAGGCATTGGTGAAACCAATCTTAAAGAAACTATCTTTGGACCCGGATATCAGGGCAAGTACTGACCTATCTCTAATCTTCCCTTTTTGGCGAAGGTAGTGGAGAAGGTAGTGGCGCTTCAGTTGGAAGAGCACCTCGTTACTCATGAGTTGTACAAACCTTTCTAGTCGGAGTTTCATGTGAGGCATAGCATGGAAACCGCACTTGTTTGGGTACTGATGATGTCCTCAGGGCAAGAGATCGAGGGGACAAGACAATTCTTGTTCTTCTTGATCTCTCTTCAGCATTTGACACTGTGGACCATTGTTTGTTGCTTGACCATCTGAGGGAACTCTGTGGACTCACTGGCACTGTTATCAGCTGGTTTGAGTCTTTTCTTACCAACAGGAGGAAAGCGGGTTGTGGAGAATTTTTCCTCCACCTAGCCTCCTTTCTTGCAGGTTCCTCAGGGGATCAGTATGGCCCCAATGTTGATGCAGTGTACATGCTACCCTGAGAGGCTCATTAGGAAGTATGGCTTGGGTTTTCATTGCTATGCTGATGATACCCAGCTGCACTATTCCTTTGCCCCAGGAACATCCAATGCGGTGGATGTGCTTAACAGCTGCCTTGCTGAGATCAATGACTGGATGGCCTCTAGCTGGTTGCAACTGAACCCTGATAAGACGGAGGTATTGTTGGTGGAGTTGAACAGAGTGCATGATAGGATGGCCTCTGAATCACAGACTGGACTTGTTCTGGGATCTATTTCATTGAAGACCTCCCTTAGGGTGCGAAATCTTGGTGTCACTCTGGACAGGAGCCTGTCTATGGTGGCGCAAATATCCTCCATGGTTCGCTTCTGTTTTTTCCATCTCAGATATGTCACCAGGATAAAGCCCCTTGTTCCGCCTCTGGACCTCCCCACTTTGATGCATTCCTTAGTCACATCTAAGCTTGACTACTGTAATGCGCTCTACCTCGGGGTCACGGGGGGATCTCTTCACAGAATGCAGCTAGTGCAGAATGCAGCTGCCCAGTTACTTACTGGGCAGCCTAAGTTTTTCCATTTTACACTGGTGTTGCATGATCTCCACTGTCTGCTGGTCAGGTGGAGATCCTCTTTAAATTGGGTCTTCTCCCTATAAGGCCCTACATGGTCAGGAGCCCTGGTTATCTGTCAGACTTTCTTGCACCTGCTCTCTCTGTTTGCCCCCTCTGCTCCTCCTGTGGAGGCCCCCTAGTGATTCCTAGGACAAGGTTGAGATTGGCTGGCAACAGGGTGTTCAGTGTTGCTGCCCTATCCCATGGAATTTTGCCCCTGAGGTTAAAGGCCCCCACTTGGAGGTATTTAAGGCCTGCCTTATGGTCCTTCTATTTTCTCAGGCATTCTTGGACTGAATTATTAATTTTTTGTTTTGATTTGTTTAAAATAGTTAAATAACATATTATCACTATGGGTTTTATTGTCTTGTATTTGCATTTAATCCTCTAAAGAAGTGTTTATTTATTTGTGCAGCACCCAGAGCCTCCAGGATTGGGTGTTTTTAAATAAATTTTGCCTTGTCTTGCATAAAATTTAAAACAATAAAACAGTGAATGACATTTAGCAGATTATAACGGGCAACAGATTATCATTTTTAATAGTTTACATTAAAAGGATCAAGGAATATAACAACAAATGATGAAAAGCAAGATGACTAAATGAGGATGTGAAGAAAGTTACTCAACAGATAAAAAAAAGCTAAACATGCCATGAAATATCTGAAAACAAAAGCCATGACATAACCACATGGTCAAAATGTTAAACATTTTAAAAGAAACATAAACACAAAAGTAATCATTTCAAAAAGCAAATGGAACTCAAACTTGAAACAGATGCAGACAAAAACAACAGTGAGCAATTGTGCAGTTACATCAATAGCCTAAACAAAACAAAAAAAGAATATAAGTAATATTAATATTAAAGGAAATAGTAAAAATCCAATAGCGATAGCAAACCAATGCAATGAATATTTGTGTTCCTTATTAAAATCAATCACAGCTCAGTCCCCTGCCCAGTACATTACCAGGAATGCCAACATAATTAATATAAATACAAGCGGCATACTGCAAAAATTCAGAATAATAAAAATCAGAGTGCAATGTTTCCACTAAAATGCTGAAATTAAATATTGGGATAATCCATAACCAGGCCCGTCAAAAAAAAAATTAATTATTAAATACAGGTTTCAGGTAAAATTCTAGAATCACTACTAAAGATAGAAGTTAGCCACATGCCTAACAGTGATTTCAGTGACAGACAGCAAGGGATTCACGAAGGGACATTCATGTACCACAAATGTAATCTGTCTCTATGAAATGTGACCCAATTGTTGAATAATAATACCTCATAAACATAATTTCTGTTATACCTTTACAAAATATCTGCCACTGTACCACATTTGTGCAGACACTGAAAACAAAAGTTTTCCCTAGCTATTTGTCCCTGTATTATAAACAGTAGAACCCAAACCAACCAAGCCATATGAAGATTCATCACTGTAAGCCTTGTGTATTATGCAGACTGTGATACTTAGCACTTGTAGGATAAGTTAGTGCATCTGGACTTATTTGGTGCATATGTATCTCAGTTGCTATGGGGTCCTGACCATGTTCATCCTTCCTCAAGCCAAGCTAGCTACAATATGTCTTACAACTCCTGGTAGGCAACATCACTTTAGCTTATGTATTACTGTGGCAAGCTGCTATTTCCAACAAGAAATTAAAATTTAAAAAAGACAGCGATGTGGACTGAGAAGCAGCTTGTGCAGGTGAATCATTATGCTAGCCTAGATTTTTCCAGGTTGCATTTAGTTGGCCTAACCAGTGGGAGCAGAAGGGGAGAGGTATACAGATCTAAAATAGAACCGTTTAACCCATTTGTGATTTAAAGTTACATCATAGAAATACAGCCTCCAGAACTGGACACCGTATTCCAAATAAGGCCTCACTAGTGGTCTGCACAGTGGCATCACCCCCTCCTTCCTTCTGCTGGTGATACCTCTCCCTATGCACCCCAGCATCCCACTGGCTCTTCCCACAGCCTTGGTACATTGTTTTGCCACCTTGAGGTCATCCAATATGATTACTCCAAAATCCCTTTCCTGTTTGGTGACCATCAGTTTCTCCTCTCCTCTTGTAACCCTCCCCTGGGTTCCTGCAACCCAAATGCATGATTTTGCACTTTTTTGCATTAAATCTCAGCTGCCACACTTCAGACCATTCTTCCAGCTTACCTAGTTCCCTTCTCATTTTTTGCACCCTTCCCGGAGTGCCCACCCTGTTGCAGATCTTAGTGTCATATGTAAAGAGGCACCCCTTCCCCTCTAGCCCTTCCTCAGTTTCATTTATGAAGACATTAAACAGGACTGCGCCCAGGACTGATCCCTGTGGCATACTGCTGGTCTCACTCCTTTCCTTAGATTGAGCACAATTTACCATAACTCACTGTCTTCCATCATTCAACCAGTTTCTAACCCAGTTTATCACCTTGTGACCCACTCCCAGGCTGCCCAGCTTGTTCACAAGTCATATGTGGAACAGTATCATAGGCCTTACTAAATGCAATTCATGTTTATGTTTAAGCCCATGAAACACTCTTATCTAGTTAATGCATTTGCAGCTACAGTGGCTCTGCCAGAGTTTGTTGGTTGTCTGCCAGCATGAATGTCTGCTAGAGCGGGATGAGTATATTTTGCATTAACAGTTCTGAACTCATGCTATTATGACATGACTAAAGCTTGCACTTCTGATATATTGCTTAAAACAGTACCTGAGAGACTTTAAATGAATCAAGCACTTTAGTCAGATTTCAAACTAAGCCTTGAAATTGTGCAATAGAAACTGTATTTCTACCAGTGCAGTTTGCTTGAGTATCTGAATTGTTGTGGCTATTGGCCCCAATGTTTTTTTTTTTTTTTTTGAAGCTTTATTTCTCAGCCCACTGAGTGCCACTATTACATAGATGGATGTAGATTATTGGTCCCCAGATGGACAATGACAGCTATCTCCCTTCCTCCTTTCCCTGCCACCCCAGTGAGCCTTAGGATTTGCCACCCATCTCTCTGAGCCATGGCACCAGACAGGCACCTTATCTCCCTCCCTCCTCTCTGCCTTCCTCCCTGTTCCCAAATCTATTCCCTGACAACTGAGTTTCCACAAGCTGTATCTTCTTCTGCTGGGGTCCTCTGCTAACCACCTTGGGTTTCTCCCTTGGTGAACCCCACATTCTCCTTGGCCACTACTATGGGGTGCCTCTTTTTGGCAGTCGCATCCCACCAGAGTGGTGTAGGGTTATGTAGTGACACCAGAGGAGGACTGTTCCCCTGCCTTGTGACCCCACCCTCCCAGAGCCAACCACTGTCCAGTCAGCCCTCCTTCCCTTGGGTATCCTCTGGGGCAGTGGCAGTGGACTCGGTGGCCCCTGGGTGAGGGATGATGCAATCTAGATCCTGGCCAGATCAGCCCAGAGTCTAGTCACCCCTTTCCTTAATCTAGAAAGGTGCATACAAATGGGGCAACACTTCATTCTCCAGAAAGTCTCCCTGAAGACTGCTGCTCCACACCCACAGCACAACTCACTTTTCTGGTTCTATTTTTTTCCCTCCTGCTCCTAACTGCACCCTGTCCCTCTTCTTTGGTTCTACCCATTTGAGCCCTTTATCAGTCCTTCCTTTTGCAGAACTTCCCCCTCAACTTCTCTTTGAAAGGGGGTTTAGGGGTGGGGTGGATCAATCAAAAACAGCATTTTAGAGATGGATAAATTATGTTCCAAAGGTCAGAAGATCTGGGTGTGATAGTATGTATTTAGGGTAATAATTGTTCAAATATTTTGTTCTATGATTAAAATGGAGATAGCCCTATTGTTAACAGGGCCTTGGTTAGTAAGGTTGTTCTGAATATTACTCCTAGCCAGACTTCCTGTCCACAGCTATCCATTAACCTCAAAAGGCAGGTCATTTGACTGGGCAGTCCCTTTCTGACCTACATAGCCGAGTTATCTGCTCTTCATATGTGAGCAGGGTCGAGTGTTTACATCACTCAGCTGTGAAACAGGAGGTCAGAGGTCTGAATTTTACCCCAGCCACTGTTGGACATAGACCATGACACATGACTGGCCTGTGCATCAGTTCACCCAGTTTCAAACTGAATCAGAGTAGGAGGACCCTTTTGAAAAACAAGATGTGTGCCACACTTTATCACATCCTTTTTCTCTCCCACTTTAGTCATAATCCCTTGTTTGTGAGATTACAATCACTTCCACAGCAATACATTATGATGTCACAAACATAGCATTATGAATTCAGGGGAGAAGCAGGGGATGAGATGAAGTCGGGGAACAAAGAAAATGCTAGTGAAATACAAGCTGATTTGTGTCAATATTATATTTTGAAACAGCTTTCTTGGATTCTGGATAAGTGCTTTCAAGGTGATGGGAAACAGTTTTTACACTTCTAGTTGCCCTCCTGTTTTCTTTTTAGTGAGTATCTGATATACAGGGATGGGTAGCATAGCGTAGTGGTTAAGCACACTGACCGGAAGAACTGGGTCTGAATCCACCACCACCACCACTTGCATACTGTGTGACCATGAGCAAGTCACTTAACTTCCTGTGCTCCCAGGACACGCCTGAAACAAGCCTTGGCTTAGTGTGTCTTTCCTAGCGAAATATCCCGATATGTTTGACTGTTTTTTTTGTTAAATAAATGATCTTTTTTTTTTTTTTGCCTTTCTAACTACCCTGAATCTCTCTGTCCTTAGCAGTTGCTGCTCTCTCCTTTTATACTGCCTGAACATTCTATGACATCAGTGACACCATTCCAGGCCTTTCGGATTAGCGTTACCACCTCTTCAGAAGCCCAAAGTGGAACATTTCATACCAAAAAATGATTTTTCACAGGACAATTGTAACCTGGACCAATGCAACAGACTTCATTCCTTAAATAACCAGAACTAAGACTAACTATTGTATATTTTTAGTCATTCATATTGTTTGCTAGGATTTTAATCTATTTTAGTTAAGGTAACAAAGTTTTCTGCAACTTCTAGAAGAAAGCAAGAAAATATTGTTTGTACTGTAAGATCAGGACAATCAGCATTGTTCATGTTTTTGGCAGGACACTGCTGCCCAAACCAGGAATGTCCTGACATAATCAGGACAGGGGGTAACCCTAATTTGGATGAATAGTGTGGAATGCTATAATTGATGTCATGGAATGTCTTAGAAATATGAAAAGAATGAGCAGTAGCTGGTGAGGAGAGTGGAACTCTGTGTAGACCTGAGGACACCACAAAGTTTGATTATTTGTCAACAGTTGTTCAAAGCACATTAGAATACATAACTGGCATGGAAAGGAAAATGGGTGAGCAGTTAACTTTGTAAAAACCATTCCTATTACCTTTACTATTAAAAATGCTGAGTGCAGAGACAACAGATTCATTAGCAATGAATGTGGTACAGAAGAAGAAGCTCTGAACAGCTTTCTCCAGTGTGCATCAAAAATAAAGAGGCGCATCAGATATACAGAGTTCAAGCTGCCCGACTAAAAATGTCTTGTGCAAATCTGCAGGATAGAATACACACAAATTAATGCATGAGTTTCTGCTCATGTGACATTGTCAGGCATGGGGCAGCTGACATGTTGTGGCGTTCTTGTTATTAATAAGGATTCCGTAGTGGCACTTGAATAATCCCCAAGGGAAGAAGTAAGGACTAGTACTAAGAGGAAGCATGCAGTTCTACAAAACACTGATCTCCACTGTGTTGGAATAGAAATTTGTTACTGTGATATATTACATATAGCAGTAGAATTTTGCCATTTGGTTCAGGAAGCCGTAGAAAATTTGTACAATTTCTTTCTCTTGTTTTCTGTACAACATGTTTCTGCAGCCTTTTTCATATATTTTCGTCCAAAACAAATGAGTGTATTCACTCAGACATTCACACACATGCTTCCTGATGGCCTTGCAGACCTTTTCAGGGGTTTCATCTGCTGCTTGGGTGGTTCATTTCTCTGTCTCTGAATTCCACTGTTTACACTGACTTTTCTTTGATAGATAGTCCCCACCCCCACCACCACCATTGCCCAGAGATGTACACTGTTCAGGCAATTTCACTGTCATTTGGTGGTGAGGATTTTTTCTCCTGTGATTTCCTCCCTTCATGCCTCCCCCTGGCATGAAAGATACCCGCCAGCCTCGATGTTGCAGTGAGCCCCCCTGGAAGGGTAACTCTCCAGGAATTCTCTTGTTTCTGTCAGTCTCCTTTCTAGTTTCAGTCTAGTGTTTCATTATGGCAGTGCCTGAAATCCTCAGAAGCACAACCAAACAGAGTCTCAAAAGTCATTTGCATCCTCCAGTCCTTCTCCTGTTCCAGTCGGTTTTCATCTCCGGTCTCGATCTCCTCCTCCTCCATGTTTCATCTTTAACATTATTAAAATATGAATGTTCGGTTAACACTTACCAGCAGGGCCATGGGGTGCCTTGGACTTTGCAGGATGTCATACCAAGTAACTATATCTGTTGTAGCTGCAGGTGTAGATATTGTCCTAGAAATGTTTCTGTTAGTGGATTGGGGCATTTGGTGTCTGAAATGCACCATTGCACCATCCTCCAGGGCCACCCAGTCTCAGCACAGATCTTGTCACTTTCAGTCATGGACAGTCTGTTGTTCATGGAAAGAGACTCTGCATTCTTTGTGGACTCTGTCACAACCAACATGCTGGTCTCCTGCACTATAAAAAGTGGTGCCACATACTACTTACTGTTCTCTCTCACCTGAGCCATCTCAGCACAAGTGGTGTGTGGAGTCAAGAAACTTTGCTTCACACAAAACTGTGCACAGTTTTTCAACATCATGTAACATGAAGTGTTACTTCACATAGTTCTGTGCCTGACAAAGTGGGCACTTTACATAGAAACATAGAATTTGATGGCAGAAAAGGACTGCCTGGCCCACCAAGTCTGCCCAATTTCCTACCTTGAGTATAAACTCCAGATCCTGTTTGATCTGAAGCCTACCTCCTCCCCGGCCCTAGTGTTGCCTTCTGCCTGCCCCATGCATTCTTAAATTCTCCTACCATTGTTTCCCTGCCCTCACAACCTCCTCAAGGAGTCTGTTCCATGTATCCACTACCCTTTATGTGAAAAAATACTACCTCATGTTGCCCCTGAGTCTCCTCCCAGCCTCATATTGTGACCACTTGTTCTTGCACATCTTTTCTGAAAGATGCTGCCCTCTTGAGCTCTGTTGATTCCCTGGAGGTATTTGAATGTCTCTATCATATCCCCCCTCTTCCTCCTTTCCTCCAGTGCACACATATTGAGTTCCCTCAATCTCTCCTCATACGATTTCTGGTGCAGCCCCTGCAACATTTTTGTGGCCCTTCTCTGGACTGCCTCCACCCTGTCAATGTCCTTTCAGAGATGAGGTCTCCAGAACTGCATGCAGTACTCCAGATGAGGCCTCATCAACTGCCTGTACAGCGGCTTCACCACTTCCTGTTTTCTACTGGTGATACCTGTCCCTATGCACCCCAGCATTACCCTGGCTTTCCTCACTGCCTTCTCACATTGTTTGGCTACTTTTGGATCATCTGTTATGACTACCCAGGGCCCTTTCCAGTTTGGCTGTTGTTAGTACCTCCCCCATCATGTATTCCTCTCCAGGGTTTTTGTTCCCCAAGTGCATGATTTTGCACTTTTTGGCTTTGAATCTGAGTTGCCACACTCTTGACCGGTCCTTCAACTTGGCTAAGTCTCTCCTTGCCTTCTCCTCCCCCTGCCCTGGAGTTTCAACCCCATTGCAGATCTTGGTGTCATCTGTTATCTGGAGGTATTGTCTGTCAAAAAACAATCATCCCACTTCGGTCTGAGATACCATCCAGGTTCCTCAGCTCCCGGTTCCTGCAACAATCACAAGACTGACAGCAATTATGAGGGGAAATGTGCAGGTTAATGTTAAATCCTCCTTCCCTTCATTCTCCCCTTGTAACATGGCTGAAAGAAAAATAAATCAGATTAGGGTGAGCCTAATCACCTGGAAGTGCATTGGAAGAAAAACAATCAGCTCCTTCAATGTAAGAAAGAAAGATCAACATGCACAACCTGTAAACACAAAACAAAATAGTAACAAAACAGTAACTGCTTAGCCAAAAGAAGCCTTAAAAGGTACCTAAACAAGCAGTTTTTTAAAACTGCAAAATCCAAAATCTGGCTTCATAGTGAGGTAAAGTAAAGTCTGCTGTTTACATTTATGCTAAAACTGCATTTATGTAAATAACATAAATGCAGTTTCATAGCTTTTGAAAAACTTAAACATCAGCCTTTTACTTTCAAAAAACAGCCTTGTTTGCTCCCTAAAATGTCTTCCAAGTGTGTTAAGTGATGAGTCATGATGACATAATTGAGCCAGAGCAGAGACCCACATGGCTCCTATAGTGCTAACAAGTTCCTCTTTCCCCCTTTGTTTTGAATTGTTTCATCAGAATGATCAACACCATGTGTTACCACGTGGATTATTTTGATCAGTTCACATTAGGCTACGGTTTTGTTCATTTAACTTGCTGAAAATGTTTAGTAATCCAGCTGACGTTCTCTTTGGTAAACTGCAGTACAGTACAACACTTCAAATACCTGATGATTTAGTGGTTATGTGATGCCTGAAATTTGTAGTGAAGTACTGGTCTGGTCCAATTCCAAAGCTCATGCTTTCTTGGTAATCCAGAAATAAGCTTCTCTTGTAGTCTTTTTCCATGTGAACCCGCTGCACCTAGCCTGCCTTCTGTTGAACACACCACCATCCATACTCTGTCCTTAGTACTGCCTGGGGCCGCATATGAGGTTGTGGTCTCATCAAGAGAATGATCACACCTCAGATTGTAATCTTGTACCTCCGAGAGTTGTGCACACCTATACTGATATGCATCATCAGCTGGCACTGTTAAAAATGCCTCCCAAATCACTCTCCAGTCCACTTCCTCAGTGTTTGACTTCTGCTCCCACAGTAAACATTGAGTGGATCACCACCCTTCTGCACAGTGAAGGTAGTATGTACAGTTCCCCTGTTGTGTTTTTTCCCACCTCATTAAGCAAAACTAGATCTTCCTGGAGGGCCAAGCAATAAGCATCAGGACACACCAGCAAAACTGCTATTTATGCCCTCAAAAGGGCTGCACTTACCATGGATAAGAATATTATTAGCAGGAGAAGCATAATAATGCCTTGAGCAAAACCACCCGACTTCCAGTGTTGGTCTACTCCTTTGCCTGTGATCTGCAGAACCCCGCAGGACAGTTCCCGGCAATTCTTCCCCAATACTTTTCTGTGCCCTACTCCACAGTGCGAGTCAGCTGGCTACCACCCTTCTGAATCTTGAATGAGCAATACACAGCTCCCTTGATACTGTCCTAACAAACATCAACACCCCCCCGCACCTGAGGAAAATCTCCCTACACTGAATTCAAGTAAAAGTTTAGGTGCAGCCCTGCCACTCAGAGTATTTTTCATCGCTGGCTGCTCTCATCCACAGTCAAACAGTGATCACGGTGCTGGCAGCCCCACATCTCAGATCTCACAATGATCTGCTCAATGTCCCCCTTCCTGTCTTCCCCTAACCTGAATATAGCTGTACCTTGCTGGAATGGTCTCTTCAGTCCCTCTCTGTCATTTATTCTTTTCACCTGCTTCCCACACCAAAAACTGGTGCGCTCACTACCCTTCAGCATCATGAATGCAGTTAGTACAGTCTCCTGTGTTATTTTTACATAGTATTAATAAACGTGATCTTCTGGTAAGCCAAGCTGATAGCAGCAGGGCACAAGGGGACAAATAGGCTTTCCAACCCATATAAGATCTAAACCACCTGTGAGTAGGCATTATTAAATGGCGTGCATAATGATCGCACACCTGTCATTTAATAGTGCCTGATCAAATGAGCTTAGATCTTTGAAGGATAGGAAAGCCCATCATTCCTTATTCCCTGCTGCTATCAGTCTGACTTACTGGAAAGATTTGTTTATTTTTGATATGTCAAAAACCTGGGGACTGTACTACCTGCATTCATGATGCAGAAGGGGTGATGAGCCCACCAGGTTTTGGTGTGGGAGATGGACTGAAGAGTGAATACCAGTGGGGACTGAGAAGGCCACTCCTGCAGTGTACTGCTATATTCAGGGAAGGGGAAGACAGAAGGGAAAATATGAGCAGATCACTGTGAGGCATAAGATCTGGGCTACCAGCACCATGATCACTACCTGACCCCATTGTCCTGGCCAACATTTCCTTTCCATAAAACCATTTCATGCAATTGTCCAAGGCTGTGTGTGGGTATTAACATATGAAATGACTGCCACTACACGTTCAGTCACTTCACTACCAGTCCAGCATTGCTTGTAAAGCACTTTGGGATACAATGTGTATAAAAAGCACTATATAAATGCTAATTCTTCTTCTTCTTATTATTATGTCCCATGGAAAAAGAAGACAAGACAAGCATATTTTTGATTTCCAAGAAAGTATGAACTCTGGCATTGGACTACACAAGAACTTTGCTACAAACAAGTGATGGATCTAGGAGGTGGTAAAGGGTGAGGCTCACACACACACACACACACACACACACACACACACACACACCATTGTAACTTACTTGCTTGCTGTTGCTGCATTTCACTTTGTTGAAGAAATCTGATTTATTGATTGTACAAATGTTTACATTCAAAACTATGGATTACATTTGTAGGTTCTGTCAAATACATACTACAAAATAATAATAGCAAACAATATAAAGATTTAATACAAATGTTAAAAAGTGCATATCAAGTATGCACACCACCCTAGCACCCCCCCCCCCCCATTGTAACATCCTGGATCTGCCATAACCACTAGATCACCAGGTTATTTAAGATTTGTACTGTACTGTGGCTTGCCAAAGAAAAGTTGGTTGGACTAAAACACAATTTCAGCATGTTAAAGTAAACAAAATGAACAGAACCATAGTCTAACATGTGTATTGATAAAATAATGCATGGTTTTGACCATTTTGGTGAAACAATTCTATACAAAGGGAAAAAGAACTAGTTAGCACTATAGAGAGCCATATAGCTCTCTGAATCAGCTCAATGATATCATCACATAACACATTTAGCGGCCATTTTAGGAAGCAGCTAAGGCAGTTTTTGAGATTGGAAGCTGATTTTACAATATTCAAATGCTATGGAACCGTATTTAGCTAAATTATCTAAATGTAGTTTTAGCATTAATGAATATAACAGCCTTTTCTTTAGTCACCTCAAGTCAGATTTTTGAATAGTTTGTTGTCAAAATTTTGTTTAGGTATCCTTTAATGCTTCTTCTTGCTCTGTCCTTTCAAGCAAACCTAGAAGATAAAAGCTGAGGTAAAGCTAGGTGCTTTATGTTCGGCAAACTTTAGGTGTCTGACCAGGAGAAGATTTTACCAGACTTATCAAAGTGGTAGTTTTTTGGTGAAGTTCTACTATGCACTGCACTTTGTATGTTGAAAGCACACTTTGGCAACAAGGTGCTACTTCCTGAAATTTGTATTCATTTTAAAAAGAACCCCCGCCATGTAATATGTTTCTCACCCTTTCTCTATGCCTTAACCACTTTAAAAGATCCCATCCCCCAACTCTCATAGCATTCAACCACCCACCTCCTCCCTCAGCCCAGAAGAAGTTGTCTAGTATAGTAAAAAAAACAGTCAGTTTCACGTTTAGTCAGTTATACTTCTCCTCACCCTTGTAGCATAATTTCTAATTATTCCTAACCTCTTCCACCAGCCTGACCCAGTAAACATGTAGTAAAATCCCTGTCCCCCCACCTTTGAGTTTCACATGCCACCCTACCTCTGTCCAGATCACTACTGTACAGCAAAGAGACACTGTATTCATTCAGATTCCAATCTGTCCAGTGCAGGGTGACTGGCACAGACAGAGCTTTCCTTCACCTAAACCGTCTGAATGAGTAAATAACATAGCATGCCCACTCATATTAATCAGCTGATTGGGAATAAATGCTATGTGGGTGGGGGATGAGTTTTCTTTTTTTTTTATTTCCAAAACTTAAATACCAAACTTTACTAGGTGGAGTTTGTGGGTGGTGAAACCTATGCAATGGTTTGTATATTGCAAAGTGGCCCACTTCATACCACCTTTATCGGCAAAGTGCTAACTTGTAACATCTCTACTTAGTATTAACCACTGGCAGACTTATTTTTCTTTTGGATTCAGAAGTACACATTCTTACAGAAAATAATCATAAAAATGGGGAGCACAGACACCCAGTAGGTCATATTCCTTTCAATCTACATGAACACAGTCATCACTACCTAAGGGAACTGGGTCGAGGAGGCTGGACATTAACAGAGCATGTGAAAAAAAATGAAAAAAATCAAAGAACAAGTAACGAATAGAGAAAGAAATGAAAAGAAAAAAGCAAAAGAGTATTTATAAGTAGCACAAAGATTTCTGCCAGAAGGACTCACTACTGGGGTGAAGCAGTCACCTGTTTAGTGTTTTCATTTTCCATTGGCAGCATAGCTGCAAGGGAGCAACCTGCAGAATTTCTTTACTTTAAATTGTTAAATAAAGACAGCCCAGCTACCTAACTGGGCTCTCTGTGACCTAGGCAGGGACACTTGAGAAGGTAGAGGATCAGGAAGTAGGGGTGCTGCCCTACAAAATACTGTAGCGAATGTGCAGGGGGACTATCAAGAAACCCTCCAAGTGTAATAGTGCAAACAACATACTGTACTTTGCTCTTTGGATGTGGTTTTAACTGCACGTCAAATTGCATTTTTTGTACAATTTGGGACTCGAACTTGTGAATGGAGACCCGGATGTCATCGTAGTGCTACTTCTGGTCTCCAGAACAAACACCAGTTCCTTTGCAGTAGAATGCATTCCTGCCAAAGACGTACTGCTGGGGTGAAGCAGTCACCAATTTAGTGTTTTAATTTTCGACTGGCAGCATGGCTGCAAGGAATAACCTGCAGAATTTCTGTATTTTTGTTTTTGTTGATCTGTTTTCCCTCCCTGTGCCAGCAGGCCCCATCCCACTGATCCCCCCAGCCCCATTACCATGGCATTCTCTGGGACTTCTGGCTCTTCCCCCAGGGCTTGCTCCCCCCAGCGGGGTCAGCAGGGCCCCTTTCAAGCCTCACTGGGAATAGGATCCGGTTTGCCTGACGTGCCCAGATATTCGGGAGTGGTGCCTGCGGGAGACCGGTGTCATCCTGCTGTTCCACATTTTTCCCATGTTCTACTCCTGGTGTGGAGGAAGTGCCATGCAATGATGCCAATGGCCATGCTGCACACACTCCCATATGCAGCACCTCGGGCATCAGCTCCACCTCCACCTTACCTTGTATACAATTTCAGTGTGCTGACCCCCCAGCCACTATTAGGAGCCAGGCTAATGCTGGGCACTAGTCCCACCCCTCCCCGGAGGAGACCAGTCCCTGGAATGCTCAATCCTCCTCCTCCCAGCAGACCCTCTGACTCCCAAGGTCACTCCTGACCTTGGATCACCAGCACTGTAGTGGTAGTGCTACCACTGCACCAGCAGGCCAGCAGAATTTCTGTATTTTAAATTGTTAAATAAGGACAGCCCAGCTGCCTATCTGGACTCTCTTTCACCTAGACAGGGACTACCTGACCCCATTTGGGTTGTTAGGAAGGTGGAGGACCAGAAAGTAGGGGTACTGCCCTACTAAATAGCGAAAATGTTCAGGGGGACTACCAAGAAACCCTCCAAGTATAATAGTATAAACAGGCCGGCCCACTGGAGTAGCAGCAAGGCATCCACCTGCGGCGCGAACATCACGGGTTCAGAGACGGACTCAGGAGTCGCAGGGCTGGCTGAGGGGAGAAGGACTGAGCATTCCAGGGACTGATCTCCTTCTCCGGGGGTGGGGGGAAGAGTGTCTAGCACTCTGTGGACCTCTAGTGGAGGTTGGGAGTACTGCTGCTGCTGGCGCTACATGTTCAGGGCAGATGCTGGCATCATTGCACGTCCCCAGGAATCCAGCATCAAAAAAAAAAATGCTGGCTCCTGTTCATGATGGCCCCACCTCCCGCTGCTGCTCCCACTGAGACTAATATCCGATGGGGGTCCCACTCCCATGGCCCCGCCCTGGGGTCAGCCAGGGCAAGAGACCAAATTCCTTGGGGAGGGTGCCCACCTAGTGGCCCGATCCAGGGGTAAAGCCTGGGCATAGGAAGGCAGCAAGTGGGGCAGGGGCTGAACCCTCTGGCTCGAGAAGGAAGGGAGACCACAAAAAAGTCTAAACAACAGACTTTGCTCTTTGGGTGTGTTTTAAGTGCACCTCAAATTGCATTTTTTACAGTTTGGGACTTGAACTTGTAAGCAGAGACCGAAGTCAGTGCAGTTGTACTTGAGTCCCCCACTACAAACACTGGCACCTGTGCAAGCATCAGCAAGCACAAAGGAGACAACGTGACACAGACACTGGATATGTCCATGTAACCACTGTGGCAGCCTGGTAGCCTGCCCAGAATTTAACTATCTGAATACAACAACAGCAAGGGCAACAGGTTAGCCCTAATATTTACTTATTACAAGTTTAAAATCACTAGGTTTCTGTTACATAAGATAGGTAATGTTTGCCCTGTTATACAGCCAAATCACCATGCTCCATTTGTACTAAGAGTACCATAACTAGATCCAGCCTACTGGCACTGAGGGTTGAAGTGCTGGCCACCCTACCTCCTGCCATGTCGGTGACCCATGTTCGGAAACAGACACAGTGTAGGGGTCAGCCGGGAGGAAAGGATTGAGAGTCCAGAGGACTGCTCTTCTCTCCCGGGGTGGTAGAGTTTGTCATTCCAGATGAATGACTGCCATCAGGTGGGGTGGAGGTCTGGTGGTAGTGTAGGACTGGAGCCATGATGGGAGGGTGCTGCAAGATTCTGCAATGTGCACATGCCGACATGTGTGCCCCAGCAATAGGAAGGAAGGAAATGGAAAAGGGAGCTAGCAGGCTTCATGAAGCTCTGGTCATGCTCCTGAATCTGGCATCACCCCAGGCAATCTGGCTTATTCTCTGGGGGGAAGGGAGGGATGGCCATCCCCTCCTTGGGCCCATCATGAGGAAGGAATCCATGGGAGAACCTGCCTGGGTGTGGGGCTGGATCAGGAGGCGGCTAATGGGTGAATCAAACCCTCCGAGAAAGAGCTGGAGCCTGCCTGCTAGCCCCCAAATGGTAAAAAGATATATTGGAAAAAAAAAGAATATCACAACTAACGATAACAGTGTCAACACCAGATAAAAGCCCTAATGCAGAGGGCACAGAGAAATGCATGATGGAGCATGTAAATTGTAGCATGTTTGAATTTAAACACATGGAATCTGAACAAGACATTTTTGTATGTACTATAAATGGAAAGTTACTGCTAGAAATAGAGAGACTAGAAAGGAGTTAGAGCACTGAAATCAGAGGACTGGAACAATTCCTTCAATGTACAGAAAAGAGAAACAATACCTTGAAAGGAATGAGTAGGACACAATGGGGAGCCCACCAGAAAGAAAAGAACAAGAGAGGAAGACAGCCTAACAAATAGCAGAAAAGCAAATTTCTAGAGGAGGAGGAAAAAAGGGAGGATAGATGAAGCAAATCAAATGGAAAGCCAAGAAAACCAAGAACGGTGCACTGTTCAAGCAAAACAAAAACCTAAACCTGGCAGAAGGGCAGATCGATACTAATCACTTACAACTCAGGATGAATCTGAAATTTTAGAGCAGTAAGAAAATGACTTAGGCAGAGATACATAAACACATGAACAGTCTGCCACAAACATAGTAAAAGAAGTCAGTGAGGAGGAAGAACCACAAAAGGTCCTGACAGGGGCTTCAATCATCAGGTATACTGATGTTACCATTTGTAAAACTGACAAGATCAATAATATGGTCTAATTTTTCCAGGAACAAATATAATTGATTTAACCACTACAATTGATGCTATACTTGGGGGTATGCCACCACCGAACTGAATGGACACTTGAGCTCTGAGCTCCTGCCTAACCCCTAATAATCTGCCTGTTATCCGTAGTTCTTCTACCCAAATCGGCGCGATTAAATTGGTATTTACGCCCGGGTAGTTCATGCACGTTGAGATCTGGTATTTTGCACTCTCAGCTGACCTGGTCTGTGGTTACTTCCCTTCGTTGTGCTGGGTTCGAGTAGCAGGGCCTACTGTTTGACAGGATGAAATCGGTATCAGAGATCAACCAGCAGCAAGGCGATATGCCCGAAATCTGCCAAATGTTCTCTGAGATTTTACAGCGAATGGACAAACTTGATGTGGCGGCTAAACAAAACTCTGCTGACATTATTGATTTGGCCCAACGGGCGTGCATCACTGAGCATAGATTGGTGGAAGCGGAGGATGGATGGCACAAAACATGTTCCGGCTCCAAGAACAAGAGCGCCTTATCCAAGTACTATGGGGCAGGGTGGAGGACTTGGAGAATCGGAGTCGCTGGAACAATTTGCGGATAGTGGGCTTCCCAGAGGGGTGTGAGGGAACTGACACAATTAGCTTCCTGCAAAAAGAACTGCCTGACTTGCTGGACTGGCCAGGTAAGGCCCCAATTGAAATCGACTGGGCCCATAGAACTCTGGCGCCTCGCTCCAATGCTGGGGCTCGTCCATGCACAATCCTGGCATGCTTCCTCCATTTTCAAGACCGAGATGATTACTAAGCTGGCACATACTAAAAAGGAGTTACAATGGAAGGGGCACAAAATACAGATATTTACAGATTATTCTCAAGAGGTTAATAACAGGCATCGGGCCTTCACAGCTGCCCACAGAGCCTGTGCAGAATTGGGACTTGAGTACTCCTTGAGACACCCAGCTTCGCTCAGAATTATCTATAATGGGGCTCCCAGAATTTTTGATAACCCCACTGCTGCGGAGAATTTCCTTTGAGCAAGCCCCTAAGTGTCCTGGGGACATCTGAGTGAACCCTCTGGCCGCTGGCTTTCCATAACAGGTCCACATCGATGGAGTAACACCACAGGACCTGGCCACAATACCCAGAACCCCAGTATGACCCAGAGCACTCCTAACCACCCATCCCCAACAAAACCCTCAGGCGGCAGTAGCAAATGAAGAAATAGGAGACGACAAACGCTCAAGGGGCTACATGTCGATAAAACTCCTCGTCTCCGGTCAAGGAGCCGCAGTGGAAGCTCGGACTCATCTGCTTCACAGGACTCTTATCAGCCAGACATGAGCAACAATAAATATCAGGCACTGATGAATCTCCCAATGGAAGGCTCCCTGGCTACCTCCCCCTTGCCCCCTGATCTTCTCCCTCTAGGGCTACTGGGTCTAAAGGTGCCAGGATCATTTCTAGGCCAGAGGTTCAAGACCCCTCCAGGGATGCTTCACACAGTTTGAGTAATCAGCAGGAATTTAAACTGATGGAGGATGCGCTCCCAGTCAAGGTGGCCATGGGCTGAAGCCCCCCCAGTACATTTCACTGCTGCCCTCCTCTCGGGCTGGTATATGCTCCCCGTGATGCCCCCTTTGGTACAAGGGTTGCTACCAAGGTGTTTCCCCTTGTTCCCTTCCCCCCCCCCGTGGGGGCTAATCGAATTTTGGACAGAAGGGGAGTACACTCAGCAACTGCTATTCCATCGGTTCATTTGGATCAAGGATGTGAGGGATTTCACCAGGACTGCTGAGCACACTCCTTCACATGTGGAATACACGGATTTATGTGCAGACTAAAAGATGCTAATACTGACTATCTCGCTGCCTAGCCCCTTGTGCGGGATGCTGGGGTCATCTCAAGTGTTTTTTTTTTTTGTTCTTTCTTTCTTCTCTCTCTCCAGCAATGACATTGTGGGTAGAAGGACTCAATTGATGATGGGGAGTTGGGGGTGGGTGATTTCGGATTTGGAGAGTCCTCTCTATTTAGTGTATAGTCTTGGCTACTACCCCGACGACCTCCGCTGGTATCTGGGCCTCTGGTTGGTGATGCAGCTCCAGCGGTTGCTGGTCTGAAATGGAACTGTTTTGGGTTTGGGTAGTGGGTGGAGGTGGGTTCAGGGTATGGTTGTTTTTGGGTAGTTAGAAATAGGTTATACTTCTGCTTGTTAGGGGCAATTTTGCCCGTGGATATACTGTTGTACAATGCTGTTCTGTGTTCCATTATGGCAATCTGAAATCTAGAGTCACTTATGTTATTATAGGAGCACATAGAGTCTGGGTCTATTGAGCACAGTGTACCTGGGTGGGGCTTCCTCTTGTATCTTCTTTCAGCCATGTTAACTTATTGGTGCATGGGGACTAGACTTGTCTCTTGGAACGTGAGGGGCTCAACTCACCAGTTAGCGTAAAGTAATGCTGCACTAAAGAAGCTGCAACCTATGGTGGTGTTTCTCCAGGAGACAAGGCTGTCCTCATGTGAGGCCATGAAGCTCAAGCGGGAATGGGTTGGCATGGAGCTTCATAGCAGCTAAAGGCCCATAAAGGGAGTTTCTATTTTACTTCACAAGAACTTGATGTGGAAAGTGAAGCGACACAAACAGGACAAGGAGGGAAGATGGATCTTGGCAGAGATAGAGACCCCAGAGGATTCTTGCTAATCTCTGCACCCCCAACCAGGATTGTCCTCACTTCTTTTTTACTTTTAACCAGGCCCTTACTGATTTTAATGGAGCCAATGCTCAGGTAGTTATGGGTGGAGACTTTAATTTAGTTTTAGATTTTGCTATGGATAGAAGCAACAAAACCCCCTGAACCTCATAGACAAGCACTTAAAGCGGTCCAGACATTAATGTCAGAGCATACTTTGCTGGATGCCTGGAGAACTATGCACCCAGGTGTCTATGATTACTCCTGCTATTCCCAGGCTCATGGCTCCTCTAGCAGGATTGATTTCTGGCTTCTTTCTTCAAGCCTTTATGAGAAGGTTACCAGTACTGATATGCACTCCATTTATGTCACATGCGCCTATAGAGCTTGGGATCCAATTGGGCTCTGACCCCACCCCACGCCCATATGGCGGTTGGACCCCTGTTACTTGAGGATGCTGATTTCTCTCGTTGGCTGGGGCCTGTGGTGCGAAATATGGGAAATCAATCACAATGGGGAAGTGAACGATTCAACGCTTTGGGAGGCCTTTATGGCCACCATTCGGGGTAAAATTATTGCTTATGCCTCTGCTAGGCGGAGGCAGCACCAAGCTGACCAAAGGGTTTTAGAAAAACAGTTAGCCTCTCTGGAAGCCCAGTATAAGTCTTCAATCCCATCACAGTCCTTATTAGCTCAGCTGACTAGTACCAGGATTTCTTTAAATGCCCACCTGACCCGACAAGTGGAATTAAATCTCAGACGGCTGCGTCATTCTTACTGGGAAGGGGGAAGCTAGTAAACTTCTGGCTTATCGACTTGAGCAACAACAGGCATCCCTTACCATTCATGTACTGAAAGACATGCATGGGGTCTCAAACCACTCTCATAATGGGATAAGTAAGATCATGGCCCAGTTCTATTAGGCTCTGTACTCAGTTTCTCACCCTCCCGACCCCTTGAGTATTCAAAATTTTGGAGATCTCCTATTCCTCACCTAACGGTTTCTGATGCAAAACTACTGGAGGGTGCCTATCACTGTGGAGAGATGGAGCAGGCCATTGCATCCCTAAGCTCTTGGAAAGCCCCAGGAAAGGATGGCCTCCCTATTGATTTTACAAAATAAAGGGAACTAATCTGGCCCCATACTTGATTAGGATGTTCCGACATTCACTACAGGTTGGCTTTCCCCCCTTCCCTGAGGGAGGCTACTATTACAGTGCTACGAAAAGGGAAAGACCCCTTTCTCCCAGGTAGCTCACCGCTATATCCCTCATTAATGCAGATGCTAAAATTCTGGCCAGGCTTCTTGCTAGTAGGCTAGGCGCCTCATGATTGCTCTGATCCACCCTGCCCAAGCGGGTTTTATTCAAGGGCAACTAGGGTCCGATCATCATAGAACACTGCTGTCACTTTTACATCATACTACATTATCTGGCAAACCCTCTGTAGCCTTAGCAATCGATTTTGAAAAGGCATTTGATTCTGTTCAGTGGCCCTTTTTCTTTCGCACTCTCTCTAAAATGGGTTTCGGGCCCAGTTTTATTTCCTGGGTAAAACTGTTATATTCCTCCCCTACGGCCTCAGTCTTAACGAATGGGATTATGTCTCCGTTCTTTCCCCTACAAAAAGGAACCAGGCAGGGGTGTCCCCTTTCCCCTCTTCTTTTTGTTCTGGCCATTGAACCACTGGCCATTGCTCTTAGAGAATCACCTAATATCCCCGGGCTACGAGTGGGTAATAACACCTTCAAAACGTTTTTATATGCGGGGTTGACTTGCTTATTACTATGGAGTCCTCTTCTGGGGTGATTGACAGTATCCTTGAGATTTTGACTACCTTTGCTGAGGTATCGGGGCTTAAGATCAATCACTCCAAAACCGAGGTGCTTCCGCTGAACTCCAAGACCCCGGGAATGACTTCATAAATACAGGCCTCCACTGGTCCCCTAATGGCATAAAATATTTGGGTATTAGCCTTCATTTCAATCTAGGGAAAATGATCTCTGCTAATTTTGCGGCTTTATTAGAGTCCCTTAAACAGGACATGGGTAGGTGGAAGGCTTTAAGGCTGTCGTTGGCTGGTAAAATTGACTCCATCAAAATTATGGCTGCCCCCAGGGTATTATATCTATTAGCTCACCTGCCCGTGGCTATCTCCCAAAGATGGTTTCAGAAACCAGACGCATTAGTGGATAATTTCCTATGGGAAGGGGCCCTGCCCCGGTTCAGTAAACTCAAACTCCGCCAACATTGGAGTAAAGGTGGATGGGGCCTTCCCTGGTTTCAGAGATACCATATGGCCTTCATTACCTCTCAAACTATCAGATGGTTTGTCAGGATTGGTCTGACCTCCAACTTGGCTCCCCTAGAGGCATCATTGGCCCAGAGCTCCTTCACCGGCAGTGGTGCTCTATAGTAAGAAAAAGCTATCCCATGTTCTCTCTCTTCCATGCAGGTCTCTATTCTGTATTGGAAACAAGCTTTCTCAGTTTTAGGGCAAGACTCAACCCCGTGGAGATATATGCCCTGGAACAACCCAGCCCTACAGATAGGGAGGTCCCCAATATACTGGAAATACTGGGAGGCCAAAGGCATTTCTAAGATCCAGGATCTGTTGCTCCCCAACACTGTCACATTAGACAGTTTTGAGTCACTGAAAGAAAGATTTGGCCTCCCCCAGTCTCATTTTTGGAGATATCTGCAGATTAGGGATGCTATTATTCACTTGCCTAATGCTCCACGAGATGGAGTGGGGGGGGCAGCACCTACCTCACCCATTAGCTGTCTGGGGGAAGAAGTGTAAGGGCAGGGCCAGTTTGCTCTATTCGGCTCTTAGGGATGCCACTGTAGACCCTACTCAGCGGGCCAAAGCGCGAATGGAAAAGAGACCTTCAGGTCTCAATCTCTGATCAGCAGTGGCAGCACAGTTGGTTCAGAGCGCATAAGGCCTGTCAGGACGGGCGCGCCCATCTTATTATGAGTAAGACCAGTCACAGGTACTATAGGGATCCAACTAAACTCCAGAAGATGGGTCTCCTGTCAAAGGATACTTGTTGGAGACGTGGCAATGATGGGGCGTATTTGTTTCATGTTCTCTGGGATTGCCCTAACCTGCATCCCTTTTGGTCATCGGTTAGGAGTATGTGCCAGCAAATCTTCCCAGACATTAATCCAGATCCACCCCTTTTGCTTCTTGGATGTGCACAGCTGAATGTACCCAAATCCAACCCTGGGGCCCTATGGGTCACTGCAGTAGGGGTGGTGGCCAAACGACTCATTTTACTGAAATAGAAATCCTCCGCGATGCCATCCTTTCAAGACTTTTTACTGGCACTAGCCCAGGGGGCTATGTTTGAAAGGATCTCCAGCATTGTGGCTGGCTCTATAGCCCAATTTGAGAAGTGCTGGCAACCCTTCCTGCAATCTAAATTTTGCCACAATGTCCCCACTCGAACAGCTCCTTAGCATGCCAGTACTACTGGTTTAGGTTGCTAACTTTTCGTGGAGGTGGTGCCCCCTTCTTCTCTCGATCCCAGGCTGCCCCTTTATATTGTCCTGTATCTAGTGAAGATTGCCTATTGTATATAGTTGATATGGTCACATGATCTTCCTTAGGCACACACATGCTATACTTGCTATGGATCTGACCGTAGCTTACTTACTTTACCCTGGCTATGTTTGTTATTAATTGTATCAAGTATTGTATGCCCTGAAGTGCAGAGTACTCAGGCTGATTCTTTATTAAGTTTGTTTTATCATGTGGATGTTATGTCCTGCTATGTATTCCTATGGTCCATACCATTGGATATCCATGTGTACTGTAATGTATTGTTTTGTCTATCTATGTGTTCCTGGTCCCTCTAATGGAGATGGTCTAGCTTGGTTTTGAACTATCATCCGAGCTGTGTGTGTCTAGCAAACAATAAAATAATAAAATTGTTAAACTAGAAAAAACAATTGATGCTATACTTACAAATTCAGAACCTAAACCAAGTGTGGCAGTACATATAGGCCAAACCCTACAGGTTAACGTAACTAATAGAGTAGAGTGCATGAAAACAGCAGAGACACCTAAGCACATGGCAGTAACAGTGCATGGTGCAGCTCAGCGAGTGCAGGGACAGTGCAGGGGAGGCAGAATAATGCATAACAGAACAACATGGGTATGTGTGCCACATGAGTGCACGGCCATACAGCACATGGTAATATGGCGCTATGTTACAGGGAGCAGAGCTAAACAGCTCAAACTGAAACAGTTCCCTTCTGTTGTAGCATCCTACCCCAGTATCTTCTTTCTGGGGGTGTTCCCCCCCACATGCACTGTGAGTGCGTGTGACCCCAACAGCCATAAGGAAGGTCATGTCAGACGAATCTAATAGATTTCTTTGACTAGGTGACCAAAGTAGCAGACCAGGGAGGGGCTGTGGATATGGCCTACCTAGACTTTAGCAAGGCATTTGACACAGTCCCACACAAAAGATTAATAAACAAGTTAGCTAGCCTGGAATTGGGTCCCAGGGTGGTAGCCTGGGTAACAAGCTGGCTGGACAACAGGACCCAGAGGGTAGTAGTAAATGAATTACACTCTGAAGAAAGTGGGGTTACTAGTGGTATACTACAGGGTTCCGAACTGGGACCGGTACTCTTTAATGTCATTATAGGAGACATTGCAGAGGGGCTGGAAGGAAAAGTATGCCTCTTTGCAGACAACACAAAGATCTGCAAGAGGGTTGATACACAGGGAGGGGGGTGCGGGATGAGAAGGGAATTGGCAAGATTGGAGGAATGGTTAACAAATATGGCAGCTTAGATTCAATGCAAAAAAGTGCAAATTAATGCACCTGGAAAACAAAAACCCACGGAAAGAGTACACAATGGCGGGGGGAAGGGTACTAACTACAACACAAATGGAAAGGGACCTGGGAGTAGTCATATCAGATGACCTTAAGGTAGGTAAACAATGTGAGAAGGCAATAAAGAGGGCTGCGGGGATACTAGGATGTATAGGGAGAGGCATCACCAGTAGAAAACAGGAAGTTGATATCCTTCTGTACAGACAGTTGGTGAGACCCCATCTGGAGTATTGCGTACAGTTCTGGAGACTTCATCTCCACAGGGACATAGACAGGATGGAGGCAGTCCAGAGGAGGGCAACTGAAATGGTGCAGGGCCTGCAACAGAAGCCATACAAAGAGAGATTAAAAGTGTTTAATATGTCTACCCTTGAGGAAAGGAGGGAGAGGGGAGACATGATAGAAACTTTCAAGTACCTCAAGGGAATCAACAAACTCCAAGATGGGAGCATCTTTCAGAAAAAGAGATGTACAAGAACAAGGGGGCACGATTTGAAGATAGAGGGGGGATGGCTCAGGGATAACGTGAGGAAGTATTTTTTCATGGAGAGGGTGGTGGACACATGGCACCACCTTCCTGAGGAGATCATGGGGTCAAAAACAGTGGGGGAATTCAAGAATGCATGGGACAGACATAAGGCAATTAAAGTGCGGGTAGGAGGAAGTAGGCTGTTGGGAACTAGAGTCTGCAGCTTATCAATAGGTAGGAAATGGGCAGACTCAGTGGGCCAAGCTGTCTTTATCTGCTGTCAAATTCTATGTTTCTATGTTTCTATGAAAGGAGGCGGTGCATTGGCCAGGAACACCCTTGGTGTAGTGGGTGTGCACACAATGCCAAACACCACCAACCGCCATCAACCATGAGTTCAGGACCCACACTCACTGCATCCAGCCACTGCACAAACACAGCACCGCCAAAAATGCTGCAGCCAATCGCAGGACTGACTGGACCCACTGGCCACAGAATGGGAGCACCAGTGCACCGCCACCATCCACAGGCTCATGGATACCCACCATCGGCTGACAACAGTGCCACCCCGCTGCAGCCCCTGACCCATGAGAGGGCCTGCAAGGTAAACCAATTTTTATTTTACAAGCCCCGAAGAGCCCATAGATTGTTACTGAGAGGCCATGTGCCCAACAGACAGTGGCGGCAACAGTAATAAACTGGTCCATATGCTCACCCCACCCCGGCCCCACGACACAGCAGCAGCTGGGGCGATATGGAGCAGGACACGGAGATGGGCAGGCACACTGGTGTGTGTATGTGGGGGAGGGGGGCCATGTGCAACAGGGCTGGGAACAGCTGTGCACCGGAGGATGGGAACTATGGGGGGACAGGCACACCAGGCCCAGCCCAGGCCCCCGTGAATCAGACAAGGTTGATGCAAACCGGGACAGGCCAAGCACTGGTGGCTGGGGCCTGTACAGACACAGGGCATGGTGCACTGTAGCAGACAGACAACAGGACCATGCATCATACCTCTCCACTGTCCCTGAGTTCTAGGGACATCCCTGGGTTCACCCAAGATATGTCCACTGCCCCTGTTAAAGATGTAATTTGTGTGGCTGATGCATAGGGATTTAAATATTGAAATGATGGCAGTCAGTACAGTTGCAATGTGGTCCTCAGTTGGAAAGGGCTGTTTACACTACAGAGCATACCCAGTGACTAGGGCTGTTACTGGTATATTGTTGTGATGTGCCCCTGGTTTTGACCACTTACCCCTGATGTTTGTATGCATTGTTTCTGAGGCTGCAGGTTGAGAGGTATGCCACCCAGTTGCATGTAGTCTCTGGGCCAAAGCCATGGTGTGGGCCCACACCCAGTGCTGACTTGACACAGTGGACCACGCATGCTGTGCTAGGGCTACTAGAGATCAGTATGCCACACAGAGGCATCTTGAGTCCCTCGCCAGCTGAGCCCTGCTGCCTGACCCTGAGTACAGCCCCACAACCCATGTACTTTAAGGTCCTGGGAAGAGAGTAAACACACATATGGATGGGAAGACAGAAACACCAGGCTAGAGATGGTACCTGTGGAATCCTGTGTAGCTGGAATAGAGGACATCTCCCTGTACCAGAGGACGTCTGGTACTCTACACTGTGCGGACCATGTGGGGGGATGGGGCCTCTGTGGCCCTTTTAGTAGTGCCACAGCCACATCTGTTGCCTTGTTGTGCAGGTCAAGCCCACACAATCAACATGCAATGAGCTAGGCCAAGGGTAAGCAGCTTCCCCTTGTTGTGGCCTGCCTGTTCATTCCAGTGCCACAGTGCACACATATCAGCACCACATGTCTCTCCTTGTAGTTTCCTCCTCTTCCCCTGCTCTGATCTACTGCTCCCCCATTTTCCTGCATTCCAGGTTCCACCCTGTTCCTCCTGCTATCCGCCCCGCCTCCTGCCGCCACTCCCTTTCTATCTCTAACCACCTCTGTCATGGCTACATCACTCCCTCATCCTCAAGCAGAAGAAGAGAATTGAAGGGAAACATTGGAGCTAAGGTCTGATCCACCTCCCGCCTTGCTTCCTTCTGTCCAGCCCCAGCCAACTGCCTACTTCCTTGAGAATGTTGTCCCTCTGGCCCCTTTGTGAGGGTTCCCAGTTACCTGCCTGCTTCCTTGTTAGTGTCCTCCTTTTGGGCCCCCTCTGCCAGGGGTCCCTATGTGACCCCAGAGTATTCTTCTGCACTCCTTTCCCTATACCCCTGCCCCTAGTGTTTGATGCAACCCGTGGAGATCCCTGCCCTCTTCCCCAACCATACCTCCCCCCTTCCCCCAGCTGGCTCCTAATCCCCGCAACCTCCTCCCTAAGCTGTGCCAGCTGGTAGGACACTGGGCAACCACCGAACTTCCAAGCCCAGTCCAGTATCATGGCTGCCCCACACCCTGTGCACCCCACCACCCTCCCAAAGATGCCGGCCCTAATGACGTGTCATCCCATCCCTCTCCAGGTAGGTTTCCTTGGGCGAGCCACCAGGTTCTCCACTAGTCCAAGATACACCCATACTGACTAATCAGGTCACCCACTAATCCTAGATACAGTCCCACAGTAAACCGGTAACCCTGTTACTAGGTGCAGTATAACACAGTAAACTTATAAGGGAAGTGAACAACTCCCTAAGTTCCTCTTTCTCAGCCTTTAAATCCACCCCCCAGTGGCTAGAACTACATGAGCTGCACCTGTGTCCTTTTCCCCCAATTGCAGGGCAAGTGTTCCCCTATAAATAAGCAGAGCTCTGCTGAGGGAGGGTGGGATTTAGAGCCTACACCCGACTCTCTCGAGAGTGTATCAGCCCTGTGTCTGCCCCTCCAAGCCCTGCAACCAAAGAACCAGCCCCAAGCAAATCCCACCAAATAGGTTTTAAATCAGAAGAACTAGGCCTCCACCAGCGCAGCCTGTTACACAGTCAAACATCCAATAAATGAGCCCACTTACAGCCACCAAACCAGTTTTCAAACTCCCAACAGCCCCAAAAACAATACCCTGCTAGCCCCTTAGAAGCAAGAAAGAAAAGAAATAACCTTCTACCAAGTAAAATCCACAAGAAACCCTGTAAAAACAAGAAGAAGCAGCTACTGTACTGGAACACAACTGATACTGTCTCCTTCTAGTAATAGAAGCTTGAAAAAGCTTGAATTCAAGTCCATGTGTTATGATTAGTGTTCCCTGAAAATGTCATGTTGTTTGGTTTGATGGTTTTCTTTTAATCAGCAATTGTTAACTTGCCCTACTTTGGCTTAAAACAGTGGAGTTATTTCTGTCCCTCACAGTTAGGCTTAGAGAGCGATGACATCATCTTGGAGTAGCACACTGCTTCAGATTCCCAGTCAGAGCAGTCTGTAGATTTAATGGTTTGCTCTCCAGGGGGCTGATTCCAGAAGGGCTTAGAGGGATGCAAATGATTTACCTCAACTATGTGTGACACAAAGTGTGTGTTGTGTCAGACTTTGTGTCAGGTGCAATTACAAAAGACTGCCTGCAATATACTTTGGTGCAGCTGTGGCAAAGAAAGATGCATCTGGAGATGCGTCATGTCACTATTGTGTCACAGCGTAACTGCAAGTTGCATCAGACCTGGCTGCATCATTCTCTTAATGGGATTTTAGAAGCAGTCTGTGCCACGGGTGTGTCAAGCATTGGATGCACCTGTTAGACCAGGGAGGAGCTGGTCTAACTCAAAATATATAAATAGGGCATGCCACAGCCCAGCAAGTGACTCACTACTCAGGAGCTACTGCTGCAGCAGAAGCACCAGGGGGGTGAAGGTGTACAATACCAGGCTTATCAGCTTTCCTAGCTATTTGGCTAGCGGTGCATAGTTGGAGTAGTCATGCCTGCCGGCATGCCCAGCAGGCACAGCCTACTATCCCAATACAGAGAAAAGGAAGACTTGGGGGACTGGCCCGTAAAAGGGTTTTCAGGTGGTGGATCTCTTATCAAGAACTACTGGAGGAGCAGTACCTGGCATGGTACCGTCTGCCTCACATGGCCATAGATGAGCTTTGTGAGTAACTCCTTGGGGATCTGCAGAGTCGGACCTGGACAGGGTGTGCCATTCCAGTTGAAGTGAAGGTGTCAGCAGGACTATGCTTCCTGGCAACGGGCACATTCCAGACCCCACAGGTGGTACAGTGGGCATATCACAGTCTGCCATTCTTAAATGCCTGAAGAAGTTCCTCAATGCCCTGCTGTGTAGAACCCACCAGTATCTATATAATTCCCAATAGATGCACAGCAGCAGAATATGTGATGCATGGCTTCTATGGCATTGCACAGTTCTCCCATTTGTTGGGCATTGTGGGTGGTATGCACATGGACATATGTACCTCGTACTCCAGTGCAGACATATATGTAAATCGGAGAGGCTACCACTCCATGAATACATAGGTTGTGTGTGACAGCCACTGCTACATTCTTGATGTGGTGGCAAAGTACCCTGGATCATGTCATGATGCATATATCATGAGGCAGAGTGGGCTGCATGAGGCGTTTTCCAGTGGAGATATCCAAGGTGGATGGCTGCTTGGTAAGAGGATGAACACGTATGCTAGGTAATGTTGTGGAGCTGCGAAACAAGACCATAGTGCATGCCATGTCAACAGCCAGACAGAGGCAACAGTGCAGGTGGTGGTGCAGGGCTGCGGAGTGGTGACATGATGCATAATGTATGTAGTGGTGGCATACATGTCAGGACCAATGTTCCCTGTGCTACAGTGCTCTAATTTGTATGACTACAGCAAGGTCTTCTCTGATGTGGGTTTGGGGGGCCAAGGGGATGGGCCTGTGGGGAAAGTGGAGTGAAGGTGGGGGTGGGGGGCCTGAAGGAGGTAGTAAACCAGTGCTGGACTGTGGCTAACAGTGGTTCTTTCTGTTCTGCAGGTGACAGTGGTTACCCTCAGCAGCCGAGGCTTATCATGCCATTGAGGCACCCTGACAGTGAAGCACAGAACAGACATAAGTCCCATGCTGCTACCCGGCCCATCATTGAGTGGACATTTGGCGTACTTAAGTCATGGTTCTGCTGCCTGAATTGACTGGGAGAGGCCCTGCAGTATGCATCAGAGATGGTTTGCAAGATTTTGGTTACCTGCTGTATCCACCACAACATTGCCCTGCCTCATCATGCACTGGATACAGATATTGGACGGTATGTCAAGGAGGAGCAGGATGAAGGGGAAGAGCATGTTGAAGATGGTGGAGGTCAGGCCGTGGGACATTGGGGCACATCCACAACATGTCAACGCATAAGACAAAAGCTCTTTGATGCCACTTTACATGAACACACCCAT
Organism: Neoceratodus forsteri; assembly: GCA_016271365.2. Lineage (NCBI taxonomy): Eukaryota > Metazoa > Chordata > Ceratodontiformes > Ceratodontidae > Neoceratodus > Neoceratodus forsteri. The sequence continues at coordinate 16,390,430 of JADMNL010000039.1, read as the reverse complement.
TGGTCAGAATGTACACACAACACAACAGCGAGTATGTGCCCAGGCCTGTCTCCATCGAACATCCCGCCGCCTGGGGCAGTCACTCAGTAGTTTAGTGTATGACACAGCAGTGTGTCCATCTCAATGTGATTGTCCCTGTCTACGGCTGTGCACCGGGGTTCTATGTCATTATGGAGAATGTACATCGCTGAAATTCAATTTTGGTGATGTACACCCCCGGTGACAAAGAAAACAGCACAAAGGACACTAACATTTACTTTTATGTGGGGGCTGTGCCCCCTGCATCCCCCACCGTGGGGGGGCTTCACCCCCTGAACCCCCCTACTATTAGATTCTCAACTCTGGGGTACATCGGGGAATGCAACAGTGTAAAAAAATGTACCTACTCAGGTTGGGCGTAACAAAACATACCTGCGCACTGACTCAAACCCTCCATCCCAGCCACCCCAGGCCAACACCCACCCATCACGCCATGGAGCCAGCTCGGCGGTTGACCATGGCACCACCCCTCACAAACCCTCCTGTCCCTCGCTCAGCATGCTCGCTCCCCCCCATGCGCGTGTACGTATGGCGACATTCCATTGCCATTTGAGAACTCTCCCCATCCGGTCACCCTCCCTACTAACTTGCCATCTGGGTATGCACCACAAGTGGGTCACCATTTCAGTAGCCACCCACTTGTGACAAGCTCAGAACACAGAATACTGTGCAGCACCAGCAGACACCATGCAGGTTGAGCTGACACTGTGACAGTCCTGTGGAAAGAGTGTCCTGGCAAGCATCAGCAAAGGTATGTACCTGACAACAAGGGTTGGATGAGTAGGAGGGGGCAGAAATAGCCTTGATTGTGGCCCCAGGCCACCTGAATGTTGCAATGTATGACTTATGTTCAAGCAGGGAAGTGGGATACACTGTGTGTGGGGATGTTCTGCAGGGTGGAGGAAGGGGTACACAGGCAGTCAGTGTGGACCCTAGATGCTTCAGCTGGTGGTATGAGTGACAGATAGGAATGGGTCACTGGGAGGAAAGGGTCTGGTCACTTTGGTGACAGTCTGCACTGTGCCTGAGGTGGATGCCCCTGTATATTGTGAGGGTGTGGGTGGTACAGCACTTCATACGTTATTGGGTAGGTATGGCACTACAGGCGTGGATTGTGTCATTGTGAGGGTACTACGTGTAACAGTTGATATAACATGGCATTGGTGTGTGGGTACAAACCATGGTTATGGTGCTGATGGTGGGGTTGGAGGGGCATGGTGTGTGCAGTACATAGTGTCTTCCATGCCTGAGTGACCAGGGGCATATGTCCTGAGGATATGGTGGCCACAACCCACATAAAGTGTAACATGTGCAGATGCTGCCAGCATGGTAGAAGCCCATGCATGTATCATCTGGACAGCGAGGCCATAGGTAGCCGTGACCTACCAGGTGGCACAAGCCCTGTCAGTCATGGGTCCCCTGGCAGTAGCCCAGTAATACAGAACCTTGGAAATGACAGGCTGTGGAACACATGGTTATGTGTCTTGGAATGCTGCTGGTTGAGGAGGTGAGAAGTAATGGGCATGTAAGTCATGTGAGTACCTTCTAGAAGTGGTGTGGGTATACCATGTAAGAGTGGCTGCCACTTGGTGCAGAATTCATGCAAGCTGTGGAGGTCTCGCATGATGCGTCATGTGGGCGACGCAATCTGAAGGCAGGTTGTGCGTGCCGCGAAGTGTGGAATGTCACTACGCAGCTATTAAACATGGAAGTAGCTCTGCAAACTGTGTGGCATATGCATCGCGTGATGGTGAAGTTTGCAAACAGGAACCAGGTGCAATCCCACTAGCTGGAAAAGTGCAGCATTCCTCAGTAACCCCCATGGGTGTCTCACAGGGTCCCCCCTTCAGTGCTAACAGAAAATTAGTGCCAACAGATCAAGACATGGCAGAAGGGCCCCAAGTTTCTCTGAGGAGGAGACAGCCCAGCTAGTGAGTTCTGTGGCCCAGTGGGCCAGGATAATCACGCCCCCTGGAAGCAGACAGCACTCCGAGGCCAAAAGGGACCATGTGTGGGGTATAATAGCAAGGCATCTGTGGCAGGTGGCAGGTGTGCGATGCACAGCATGCCAGCTTAAGCACAGGCTGAACAACCTTTCCCTTAAAGATCTAGAAACACTCCAGAGACTGCAGGACATTGCCAGGGAGGCAGACATAGCCAAGCGTGGCAGCCACAGACGTGCCCACAGTAAGTGTACTGAGCATGACAATGATGTTCCCTCTCACCCAGTCATCACCAATGACCACTGCAAAATGTAGTGCCCTTGCTTTTGATCCCCACACAGAAACCCCATGCAGCCAGGGAAGACAGGAGGCGGGAGCCAGCACATGGCACACTGGACCAGGCAGCAGTGGAGGAGCAAGAGATGGAGAAGGTAGGTGTCTGGCATTGTTTGGTGGAGATCATTGTACTGTGTGGCACACTCATGGGCAGAGTCATGTGAACAGCAGGCAGTAAACCTCTGTTTCCTCTTCAAGTGCAGATCTGCTCCTTACTGATGCGTGGTTAAATCACGTTAGGCACATGCCTCTGGGTGGCACAGACATGCCGTGTAGCAGATGGGGTCAGAACCTGCCCCAAAACAGGAATGCAGGCCCATACCATGTGGGTCCACAGGACCCTTGCGTGTTAACACTTGTGGTAACGTGCAGTCCACCTGCATGGTAACGGGCACCCACCACATAGCATTCTAACAAAGTGGCTGCATCGGGGGTTTCAACAACCATTGGGTCAATGGACAAAGTACAGGGCTGGGCTAAGAAGTGATGCAGGGGTCTGTGACTAGCATAGGTCTGCTGTCACTACACAGAGCAATGCAGCACACAACAACCCCATGATTACGTCCAGGGAAGAGGATGTGTGGACACATCAGAACATTGGGCCCCCACTGGGATGTACAAGGTGTGCCTGTGTCACAGTGTGGCAGGGTGCTGTGTCCCATGTGGTGACACATAGGGTCCTCATTATGTGAGTTGCACAGCATGTTACACTGCATACCCCAGTATGGTGCACGAGATGCATGAGTGGGGAGTGTTGCATAGCACACCAGTTGCAACTCCCTAAGGGTACATGGCTGATAGGCGGTCCCTGGGGTCTGTGCCACACAAGTAGGACTGCATCTATCCCTGCTACATCATGATTTGTTGCATGTCCTGTGGCACCACATAAAGTGCCATGTCATGGGCACCACTGTAGTACTCAGAGGTCCCCTTTGGGGTGGTTACTCTGGACCCTAGCATGGAGTGCAGTCCGCGGGTTGCCCAGTCATGCTGCCACCGAGGTTGTGGTGCTCAGACTGGGGTGAGACAATATGGAGGAAGGCCAGAGAGAGTAGTACAATGTCAACCCACATTACCACCATCAGATGACTTCCTGGTGATGCCACAGTACCCATTGGCAACATGCGACACAGCACCTGAGGTGCTGGGAGGCAAGCAATGCTGTACCCAGGCCACATGGCACCAACACATGACCTGCCCATGGGCCATGTGTTGGTGTACATAGATTCCTCATGGCCCTGTGCTCTGCATGGGGGATGGGGCCTCTATTCATCAGGGTTCCCTATATATGGCTGCCACACAGCCTGTTATGCATGTGTAACCTATGCACCATCTGCATCATGGTCATGAGTGGCACAGGTGGGGTGAGCATGGTGTGCACTGGCAACACATGCACAGACGCAACAGCACAGGGCATCGCCATGTGCTGGACAACATGGGCTGTTGTATGCCCATCTTATGGAGGCATTGTGTAAGGGTGGCATGTACTCCCCCAGAGGATGTGATGAGGGATGGACAGTATCCACCAACAGGCATGCATCCAGGCTAATAGGTACTGGCTATGCATCTGTGCAGCTGTCAAAGTAACCCAGTCAGGACAGCACCAGTGGGTGGTCATCAAATGCAGCAGTAGACACCTGGCTGCACCTGGCAGGCACCCAGGAGTGGTGCAACAGTCCATGATGGAAACCAGCTGTCCTTCTGGGGGATGGCCAGGGGGTTCACAATGACCCATTGCCTAATACATGTTAGTGTAATGTGCCTCAGCTCATCTACTCTGACATTCCCATTTGCAGGATGGACATGTACAGCCTGCCATGCAGTGGTTCTGTTTCTCGACCCCAAAGCAGAGATCATGAGGTCCAGGAGGTGCCGTGGAGGGCTTGCAGGGTGGCAGGATGGATACTCAGCATTGCACCCATTTGGCGGTATGGGAGCACTGTCTGTGTGAGGGTGGGAGGGCATGTGTCAATGCAGGAGTGCCTAACCACCCTGCCAGTGCATGTGACATGCAGGTGTGCTGTGCCACACCACTTGTGGTGAGCATTCAGGTGGCCATGTCCCTAGCATGTCCTGGTTCTTCTGGAGTGAGCAAGAGAAGGCAAGAAGAGGCATCAGAAGGCTGTGTTGGTGGGGTACTCGGGCCAGGAGGGTCACACCACTGCTGATCGAGTGGTGCAATATGTGCCACACACAGTATAGGCATGTCATCTGTGCGCGCCCACATAGGCAGATGGTGAGGGGGTGGGTGGGACATTTATGTGCCCTGGGCATGCCAACAGCTGTGCCACTTGTGTGGGCAGCATGTGCATCTTGTTGCCACTGCAGTTGCATGACAGGCATACCTGGCCTTTTCAGGCTTGTGGCTGGCTCGCTCTTCCTCCTGATGTGGTGTTGTATTGACACTTATGTGTCTGGGAGCTGTACTGAATGAGCATGCTGGGATCACGTCCATGTGTGGCACAGGCCTCTGGAAAACATGTCCCTCCGATATGGTGTGATCATGGTCAGAAGGGCAGTAGTAGGAAGGCAAACACCATGCAGCTGACAAGTGTCTGGGTCCCTTGCCCAACAAAACCCACAGATAGAACATGGGTGGGCATTACACAGTCAGTTGCATGGGTTGTGCAGACAAGGCCAGTGGTTGTCACATGGGCATTGTGTCTCAGATGCATCATGTGTGACACCCTGCTGGCAGGTATGTGGCGGTCTGGTGTTGCTGACTACCAGACATGTGATGTCATAGGAAACTCATGGGGAGTCATTGCATGAACATAGTTGGGGTGTGTGGGTGTGTGTTGTGTGCATGGGCAATGGAATGAAGAGTGCTGCCTATGTAGAGGGTACCTGTTTTTTTTTTTGTTATAAACTAATTTTTATTGTTTTCAAAGTCTCCAAAAAAATCAAACATGATAGACAGAATAAGAAAGATGCTACCTATAAAAAGAAATGCCTATACAAAGTATATATGTAACAGTTGTCCATAACAACAAACTCAACATGTTACACAATGGTACTAAGAACTATAAAAAGAAAATAGTTACAGAAAACAGACCAGTCAACAAGACATGCAATGAAGCAATAACACCCAAGTGGATGCTGGCAACCCCCCTCCCCTGCACTAACCGACCCTGTTCCAATCTAAAGACCAAACTATAAAAGACAAAACTTAACTCAAACATTCCCCATTGGACATTTCAAAGTATACTAACCTTTTTCCCCACACTTTATAAAAAGAGGGCAACACTTTCCACCTATGGAAGAGAACCCGGTGAAAAGAAGCAGCCTTCAATAAAGCTCTTTTCCATCGTTTTAAAGGTGGAATTGATCGTGATCTCCAAAATAACAAAAGGGTTAGTTTAGCCTCCAAAGCAGCAGCATATAGGAAATCTCTAAATTGACAAGATGGAGGGTCCAGAATCTCCGGATCCCCCAATATCCAAAATATGGAAGAATGTGTAATGGGGATTTCCAGAACGGCTTCCACACAGCTGAGAACCTCGTCCCACCAATGGCATAACATAGGACAAGCACACAAGATAGGAAATATAGAGCCTGATGCAGATTGACAATGCCAACACATATCCGATCCTAACAGGCAGATTTTAACCAATTGTACTGGAGTGTGGTACCACCTCCCCAAGATCTTCTTTGAATAAGCTGTAGTTTAGGCTCAGAGGAAGAAATATGGGCAACTGACCAACACCTCTCCCACCCTTCCACACTGCAAGTCTGCTGCCCATTTTAATCTATAAGGATCCCAATCTGGCAGAAAAAAACTCTTGTAATTCTTTATATAGACTGCTAATATGCCCCTTGGACAATTTCAAAAAATTTCCTAAATACCCCATAAAAACTGTATTATCCAACTGATAATCCATAAGAAGTTTCCCCAATAAAGCATGGCGCAATTGTAAATACCGCAAAAAATCTTGCCCCGGTAAGTTATGAGAGTTCTGAAGATCTTGAAAAGAGATCAACAAGCCCTCTTCCATATCAACAATATCTCCCATCATAGCCAATCCATGGGTCTGCCATGAGGACCAACATATGGAAATCCCCCCACCACAATTTTTATATCCGGGTTATACCACAGAGGTTTCCATTGACCTAGACAAGAAGTATCTTGATGTAGTATCAAAAAACATTTGCCCCAAACCCATATGGAGAAAGATGTAGGAAAGGTAACATCCCTACTGTACGGGCCTCCAGTTTTCAATAAAACAGCCAACAGGGTGTCACCCATTAAACATTGTTCAATCTTGAGCCAGAGTGGAGAGCCCACTTCCAATGGCGAGACCCAACTCAGAGTTTGTTTCATTCTCTGACATAAATGGTAGGCCCATAACCAGGGTAGGATCCACCATCTCATTACCTTTGATACCCTAAGTATTTTTCTACTAAAACAGGGAAGAGACCCCTCCCAAAGGAAATGAGCCAAGACCCTATCCAGTCTGACCCAGTAATGCTGTGGAACAACCAATGGCAGGTTACACAACTTAGAGAAGAGGCAAGGGAACACTGTCATTTTAATAGTCACAGTCTTCCCGGGTATAGAGAGGTGGAGCTTCTTAAGAGATCCACTTGTACTTGTACCTTATTGAGATTGGTGGCACTCATATCTTTCAGATGGGGGGATACAAACATCCCTAAATACTTAACTCCCCCCCCGGGACCACTTCAAGGTTTTCATTCCCAAGTGAGCCCACTGAGGATTGCCTGCAAATAAAGGCATAATTTCCATCTTATCCCAATTGATCCGCAGACCCAATAAATCCCCAAATGAATCGATAAGCCCCCATGCCCTCGGGAAGGAGATTTCCACCTTCAAGAGCAATACTAGAAGATCATCTGCAAAGTAGAAAAAGACTTACCTCCCATGAGTATTCCAGTTATCTCTGGATGTTGAGATAATGCTATGTTTAATGGTTCAATTGCCAATAGAAATAGTAAAGGGCTAAGTGAGCATCCCTGCCGTGTCCCTCTTGACAGAGAAAATGGAGACAACACTAGCTAGTTGGCCCGCACCCTTGCTCTAGGATCAGAGTATAAACAACTAACCTAACAGTGAAACCTAGGATCTAGACCCACCTTAGCCAGAAGAAAATATAAATACTGCCATTCAACAGAATCAAATGCTTTTTTAGCATCTAAACCAACCACAGCAGCAGAGTCTGTTCCCTGCCCCACCACCTGGATTAAGTCAATCATGGTCCTCAAGTTATCACTGCCCTGCCATCCCTTCATTAAACCTGATTGAGATTTGCTGATTAGTGACCCTAAAACTCTTTCCAACTTCATAGCCAATACCTTTGCTAATATTTTACAATCAACATTTTGAAGTGATATTGGCCAATAATTATCACATAGAGTAGGGTCCCTGCCCAGCTTGGGCAGGACAGTGATAATTGCCTCCTTCATAGAGTCCAGAGTACCATATTGTTCAACCGGAACAGGTGGAGGAGCTGTGGAGCTAATTGAGGCTCAAAAGCAGCATAGAAATCTGCACTGAACCCATCTGGGTCTGAGACCTGACCTGGGGACATGGATTTTATTGCTTGTTGAATTTCCTGCAGGGAGATATCATCCTCTAAGGAAGAAGCCACAGCAACAGATAACTTAAGTATCTCCAGAGAACTCAGGAAAGCCTCGTAATCTGCCTGTGAAGGAGACACTGTAGAACCATAGAGCTGTGAATAAAAAACCCTAAACTGGCCCACGATAGATTCTACATCAGAGAACACTGCAGCCTCTGGACCTTGTAAATACAGGACTAAGGTCTCCATAGACCTTTTCTTTAGTCTATAGGCAGGAAGCCTACCGGCCTGCTCACATGACTCCCATTAGGCTTGACGAGGAAAACATTTGGATCGTAGGGCCATCTGATGGAGAATCATGTTTAGTTGTTCTTTACTCACCAACAGGTCCTGTAATTTTTAATTCTAATCCTGATTCTGGGCCACTTGGGAGGTATACAGCTCCACCTCCAACCGCCAAATACATTCTGTAAACTGTGTAACCTGTCTTTATGGGTTCTATTAACAAAGGAAGCATAAAATATAACTTTACCCCTAATAAATGCCTTAAACGCCTCCCATACCATAAAAGGGGAGACGTCTGGGATGTCATTAGTGAGAAAATAAAGATCTATCTTCTCAGCCAACCAACCCTGAAAATCCTCTGAAGACATCAGTACTGAGTTAAACCACCAGCAGGAAGTTTTAGATGAATACCTTTGGGGCTCCCAAACAAAGTGTACTGGAGCATGATTCAATAATACAGTTGAACCATGGGTCATATTTAAAACATCCACTACCACACAAGAGCTACATAAAAAATAATCTAAATAAATGCACGATTTAAAACAGGAGGATTGAAAAGTAAAATCCTTGGTGGTGGGATTCAACAATCTCCAACAGTCCATCAAATGTAGCTCATCACAGAAACGTGATGAAACATCTCTAACTTTTTGATGGGAAGGGGGACCTCTTTTTGGTGGAGACCTATCCAAGGCTGGGTATAAAGCAAAATTAAAGTCCCCACCCATAAGCACCACCATAGGGGGTGAAAACTACTCTATAATAACATGAAACAAGGCAGCAAACATTTCTGGGGCCGTCTGTATTTGGGGCATAAATATTAATTAACAACACCAACACTTTTTCTACTTTACCCAACACCAAGACCCACCTACCTTCCTTATCCGACTCCCGGTTTTCAACAATAAACTGGGCAACCATCGCAATAAAATGGAAACCCCTCTCTTTTTGGAGCAAAAAGTACTCAAATATGCCTTCTCCACCACCCTCGGATAAGGATATCCATGTCCTTTCTCAAAAGATGTGCCTCCTGCAAAAACAATATATTAGCCAAACTAGATTTCAAAAAAGGAAAAAACTTCACGACACTTGATTGGGATATTCAGGCCTTGAACATTCCATGTTAGGAATGATAACTGGACCATAGGAAATTGGCCTGAAAATAATTAATCACACCAGTAGCAGAAAGATCCCAGATGGTATGTGCCCCACCCCTTTGCTGGCATCTCGAATTCCGCTTAACAACAATAGGCCAAAACAGAAAGAAAAAACATCATTCTTAAATAGCCAAGCAAAACCATAAAAATGTGCACCATTAATATCTGCTCTGATATGGTTTTCATCTACCCCCCTGGAAACTACAACACTAAGAATCAAGAATCAGAATTCCCCCACAACAGCAGTGACTGGGAGTATAACATGTAAAAGTACCAAGCAAAAATCCCCAGAACCCACCCACACATCCCAGCCACCAAGCATAAAGAACCAGTAGATTGGGTTAGCGAACCCCAAAACTGCCAATGCCCTCTGGCTCTTTTGCTGGTGTGGAGGTTAACAGCTTATATCCCTGTCTTAGAAGAACCCAAGTGCCATTGACGAGGGTCCCCTCACCCCTGCACATATGTATCCAAAACTATTTTTAATGAACAAACAAACTCCCTCTACAATTGTCCCCAGAAAGTATGAACAAAACTACCCCCATAAAAGTCCTCACACCCCAGAACAAAGAACTACTTATTTATACATAATGGATTTGCGCTCCACAGTCCCAGCCCTTCTATTCAAAAACAAATGAAGCACTGAGGTACAGAGAGAAGTAGGGATCCCCTTGGCCTGTACTGGAATATAACAAGACCAATCAAATATACTGTACAGACCCACAAACTGTCCCTCATTCAGTAATGTCAGGACACAGCGAGGGCCATCAAATAAAACTGAGAAAAGAGTGACCACAAGTCTTCCACTGAAGGAATATACTGTCCATAGTTCTGGTCTGCAATGGGTGATCCTCACAAATGGTATTGGTGGCACCACCAGTCGAATCTTCAGTTGAAGCACAGGGAACAACGCACCTCTGGGTGTCCCTTAACTGTGTATCCTCGGACACAGAGGCAACTGCAGACTGTGGTTCAGGGGGTGACTGCAATGCTGCAACAAGGTTCTCCACCAGGTAATCAGCCCACTGCATGTTGGAATGGTCAGTGGGGCTGCCTGGAAAATCTGGAAACAGCCTGGGATGCTTTGGTTCAGGAGTAGATGATCGCTCTTTTCGATTATCGCCACTCCCAGAACCGGTACTGGAACTCCCTCCAGCACAATTGGGCCCATTGTTAAACAAGCCTTTGCTGATTTCCCTCTGTCTCTTCGGGTGCTGCCAGCCACCATAAGTACCTTGACGGGAAACCTGACCCAGTCCATTATGGGAGCCAGCATTGGAAAAACAATCAGATTGGACTCTTGTTTCGAGGAATCCTGCTGCACTGTTTGAGGGGGTGCTGGGGCAGAATTAGTGGGGAGAGATTGACTAAAATTTTGAACTGCTTGTGAAGTATCAAAACGATGACAATAATTCCCCCACCAGACATGTAGGAATGCTAGTTAGCGCATAAAAAATTTCAATTTCTTAGCCACAAGTTGTTTCTTGACCGCTGCAAACGCTTTACGGCGGTCTGCCACATCCTTTGAAAAGTCCTGAAAAATGTGGATGATATGGCCATTCCATCATAATGGACCTCTTTTCCTAACAAAATGTAGATCTGTTCCTTTATAGAAAGTGTAAAAAATAAATCAAGATGGGTCACGCTGGAGCACCTCGTTGTGGTTAGGGGCCCAGTAAGCGATGGGCCTGCTCAATCTCCAAGGGTCGATCCCAGGTGAAAGAAAGGACCCAAGGAAAGAAAGCCTGAAGGAAATTCAATAAATTCTCCATCTCTGTCCCTTGGCAAGTCCAATCAGCCTTAAGTCATTTCTGCGACCTTGATTTTTGAGTCATCTATTTTTATGGATAAAGCTTGCACTTGTTTTTCGAGTTGTAAAATATGGTCCTCCTGGCAGGCAGATCCTGATTAAATCTGCATACAGTACCAATTCAGTATCTGAAATTCTATGCTCAGCCTCCTCGATCCAACTTTCAGCTGAGAAACCAAGGCTTTACTGTTCAGGATGTCATTTATCAATATTTGTAGTTTTTTTCTGATGTACCGAAGATCCTCAGTATTTACAAGCGCTGTAGTACTGGGATTCAGCATACCTTCTGCTGAGGCTGCTGATGACATGACACAGGATGCTGGGTCCACAAAAGCAGATCAACCCTGAATCAACAAGCGCTAAGGACAGGTGGGCACTAAACTCTGAAAACGTCTGTAGTGCAGGAGATAGGTATAGTATGTTCTAGGGAGCAATAATATAGAAATTTATGCAGGAGTGAGACAGAGCCCCTGAGTCAAGCTGTCATCTTCGATCCGGCCCACACCGGAAGTCACAGGGTACCTGTTGTGACACCACTGTTGACTTCCCAAAGAGTTCTGACCATAGTGTAGGGAGGTGGTGGGACACTCCTACACCATATCCATGCAGAGACTGAAGCAGAGGTAGGCCCACCAGTATGTAGAAAGAACACACTGCAAACTGTCTGCAGCAGCTAGACAAAATCTGCCTGGAGCACAAGGGTCCCAGGACCAGGGTGACAGGGAGGTCACTGCAGCGACAGTGGGTGCGACACAGGGCTCACAGACTGTATAGGAACCTGCCAAAATGACTCATCTGCCTCCATTGGATGCTGCAGCAGTTGACGTGCAAGGCAGCCAGAAGAACCCTGTGGAGCGAGGGGAGGTTTTATTTTCTCAGAAGAAGCCAGAAGGGGGGAAGGAAGGAAACATATTCAATTCAGTGTTTTAGAGTAACTGGTAATTGCTATTTTTCTTTTAAACTTAGATTGTGGGCTTTTAGTAACACTATACTTTCTTTGTTGTCTTTACTTACAATTGTTTTTGGGCTGTTGAAAATTTAAAACATAGTGGTGGTGTAATTCTGTGCTGTCTAATTGCTGCAAATTTTATCTTGGCTTGTCTGACTGCCCTGTAGCTGGGTGAAGGGTGTTAATTGTCTGGCCTCTGACCTCAGCTACGTGATAACTGGAGGTGGGGCTTAGTCAGAGTTGAGGTAGCAAGTAGAGTTTTATTTTCTCAGAAGAAGCCAGAAGGGGAAGGAAGGAAACATATTCAATTCAGTGCTTTAGAGTAACTGGTAATTGCTATTTTTCTTTTAAACTTAGATTGTGGGCTTTTAGTAACACTGTACTTTCTTTGTTGTCTTTACTTATAATTGTTTTGGGCTGTTGAAAATTTAAAACATAGTGGTGGTGTAATTCTGTGCTGTCTAATTGCCAAAATTTTGCCCCCTTCTCCCAACTCTTTATTATAAGCCCTGTTAAATCTGATTGACAGAGCTAACACAGAGGTATAGTAAGGGTGTGAAGTAGGAGGGCATAAGGAGGAAGAAGCCCACCCTCAGCAAGACAAGTGTTTTGACTCATTTATTTATTTATTGGTTTCTTTTTTTTTTTAAGAAAATTATCTGAGGATCAGTGGCAGGATTTTTAGGACAGTAAATTAATAAAAAGGGAACTAGGAGAGCTTCAGTAGCAGACAAGTAGTGGAATAGCAGTAAAATTGCAGTATAATGTGGGGAGTGGTGCAATGCAGTGGTTGTGGGGCAGCCATATTCAGGCAGACCTTCTGGACACTGAGGTGCTGCCCTATCTGCATGCATCTCTCTGGACTGTGGGATGAGGTAGCCAGACTCATAGCGGAAGTAAACTGGGTCAGGAGTACCATCACCCCTATCCAGAGACCACCCAGTCCAATGCAACTGCCTCAAAGGATGCCAAGAACAAGGAGCACTTGGATGACAGTGGGCTCAGGGAGGATTAGAGCGGTCAGGCAGAGGCACATCCCAGGTCCTATTCCACTGAAGAACTCATATGCCACACTGGCAAACGAGGACAACCAAATAGAGGTAACCAGAGAAATGGAAGGAAAGGATGTGGATGTTAACCAAGGAGGTAACCTCAGCGGGGAAAGCAGTGGACCCCAGAGGAGGAGGAGGAAGTGAATCCTGGTGGGGGACTCCATCATAAGAGGGATCCAGCTAGGAACACAGGAGGGGGAGGACAGGGAGGTGAGGTGCCTACCAGGTGCCACGGCATGGAGGGATGGAAGGAAGATCCTGGGGATCATTGGGAAGGCAAGATGGGAGGGTGAGCTGGATGTCATTATCCACCTAGGTACTAATGACCTGGCAAATGGGGAGCCAAAGGAAGTTCAGGAAGAGTTTAGGAAATTGGGGAAGGGTCTCAAGCAAGTAGCTACTTCTGTCACTTTCTCAGAAGTACTACCTGCAAGAGGCAAGGGACAGCATAGGAGTGCATGCACCAGGAACTTTAACTCATGGTTGAAGAACTGGTGCTGTGAGGAAGGGTTTGGATTCATTGGTGACTGGGGACCCACCTGGAGGGATGGAGGTTTGTTCAAGCCTGACGGCCTGCATCCATCCTGGAATGGAATCCAAGCACTCAATGATAAGTTTAAATGCTACATTGACAAGCATTTAAACTAGCAAAGGGGTGTGGCAGGCCAGCAAGGAGGGTACCTACCTGCTCACCTCCCACAGCTAGCAGTGGAACCAGTGAATCAGAGGAGTGGCCATCTCTGCAAAGCAGTGTGCAAAAGATGGAGATTAGTGCCCAAGAGGTGGATAGGCAGAAAAGGGGCAAAATTCAGCAGAAGGGCAGACAGCAAGGAGAACCAGGGATAAAGGACAACCAAGGAAGGGGCTGGAGTAGAACAGTGAAACAGTCTAGGGAGGTCAAATCATGGAAAGCCATGTGTGCAAATGCCAGGAGCCTTAGCAACAAGATGGAAGATCTGGAGGCTGTCATGGTGCAGTCAGACCTGGACATTGTGGCCATCACTGAAACCTGGTGTAATGATAACCACGACTGGAGATGTGGCCATACCTGGCTACAACATATTCAGAAGAGACAGAGCAGGCAGGAAGGGAGGAGGGTGGCATTGTATGTGAAAATGACATAAGGGCCACAGAGATCCAGGAGGAACAAAATGGGGGAGAGATACTGTGGGTTAAGCTGGAAAGGAAAATGGGAACAGCCATCCGCACAGGTGTGGTCTATAGACCACCAGCCCAGGAGGAAGAAACAGACAGGGAGCTGATGCTAGCCATCCAAAGGATGGCAGACAAGGGTGAGGTAGTACTGGTTGGAGACTTCAATATTCCAGACGTGGACTGGAGCATCCCAGCAGCAGCATCAACTAGGAGCAGATTTATCCTGGACTCCCTTCAGGGTGCCTTCCTCAAGCAACTGGTCATGGAACCAACTCGGCAGAAGGCAATACTGGACCTTGTGCTCACAAACAGGGACAGTGTGATGGGGGTAACAGTGGGGGAGCACCTGGGGAACAGTGACCACCAGTCATTGTGGTTTGAAATCACAGAAAAAGCAGAACCAAACCACACAAAACGTATCCTGGATTTTAGGGGCAGACTTTGGGAAAATGTGGAGATACTTGAAAGAGGCATTAAGGGAATGGGACAGGAATCAGGGTTGAGGAACAGTGGGCAGTATTTAAAATGGAGATTACAAGAACAACAGAATTGTGCATTAAGCAGGTTAGCAAAAGGAAAAGGAAGAGGAGACCATTATGGTTTCCAGAGAGGTAGCAAAGAAAGTGAAAGCCAAAAAGATTGCATCTCAGGCAATACAAAAGACACAGGCAGAAAGGGATAGGGAGAAGTACCAGGAGAAGCAAAGGAGGCAAGGAGGTCAGTAAGGGAAGCCAAAGCTCAGACAGAAGAACACATTGCAAAATCAGTGGGTAGAGGGACAAAACCTTTACAGGTACATAAGGGAAAAAAGAAAGACAAGGGAGGGATAGTGAGACTGAAGGGGAGGATGGGGGCCACGTGGAGGATGACAACAGTAAGCTGACATATTGAACAGGTATTTCTGCTCAGTCTTTACTAAGGAAGGGAGGGTAATGGGTCTGAAGGGGAGTACAAGGGGTGAGAATGGTGCAGAATGGACACAAGTCCCTTTACGAAAAGGGTCCTGAAGGAACTGGAAGTAATAAGAGTTGATAAAGCAATGGGGCCAGATGGGGTGCACCCAGGGTCCTTAAAGAACTAAGAGAGGTGGTGGCTGAACCTCTGGCTATCCTGTTTAGCCGATCACTGGAAACAGGGGAGGTTACCAAAGACTGGAGGACAGCAGATGTAGTCCCCTTATACAAAAGCGGGAACAAAGAGGAAGCAGGGAACTACAGACCAGTCAGCCTCACCTCACTAGTGGGGAAGATCATGGAAGCACTACTGAAGGAGAGATTGGTGGAACATCTGGTTGTCAATGGACTACAGGACCCAAGGCAGCATGGTTTCACCAGGGAGGTCATGTCAGACCAACCTTGTTGAATTTTGACTGGGTGACTAGGGAGGTGGATCAGGGGAGGGCAGTGGACATGGCCTATCTGGACTTCAGTAAGGCCTTTGACACTGTGCCACATAGAAGACTACACAAACTGGGGAATATGGGTGTGGGCAGGACAGTAGTGTGGTGGGTAGGTAACTGGCTGGGTGGCAGGACACAGAGGGTGGTGGTAAATGGCTGTCACTCCACAGAGGGAAGAGTGACCAGTGGGGTACCACAGGGATCAGTGCTGGGACCGGTCCTATTCAACATCTTCATCAGTGACATTGCACAGAACCTAGAAGGCAGAATTTCACTGTTCGCTGATGACACAAAGCTCTGTAACAGAGTAGACACACCAGAGGGTGTAGACAGAATGAGAAGGACCTGCAGAAACTTGAAGAATGGTCAGGGTTTGGCAGTTGAAATTCAATGCAAAGAAGTGCAAGATAATGCATATGGGGCACAAAAACCCTGGCACAACATATCATTTGGGGGGTGAGGATATAGCATGCACCAAGCAGGAAAGGGATCTTGGGGTTATCATCTCTGATGACCTCAAGGTAGGGAAACAGTGTGACAAGGCAGCAGGTAAAGTAAATAGGATGCTGGGATGTATGAGCAGGGGCATCACCAGCAGGAAAAGGAGGTCATAATTCCGCTATATAAGACACTAGTGAGGCCCCACCTGGAGTACAGTGTACAGTTCTGGAGACCATACCTACGTAAGGACATAGACAGGGTAGAGAAGGTTCAGAGGAGGGCAACAAAGATGGTGCATGGATTGCATCACAAGTCCTATAAAGACAGGTTGAAGGAACTAAACATGTACTCCCTGGAGGAGAGGAGAGAGAGAAGGGATATGATAGAGACATACAAGTATCTCACAGGGAGGAACAGGGTGCAGGAATACACTATTTTTAAAAGAAAAAGATGTTCCAGGACTAGAGGCCATGGGATGAAGTTGGAGGAGGGCGATTCAGAGGAAACATGAGGAAGAATTTCTTCACAGAACGGGTGGTGGACAAGTGGAACACCCTGCCAGAGGAAGTGGTGGGGGCTGGAAACAATCACGGATTTAAGAATGCATGGGATAGACATAAAGGAATTCTGGAGGTCAGGGGTGAGGGCAACAGACTTCTGGAAAACATAAAACTGAACTTACAAGCTCAAATGGGCAGACTGGGTGGGCCATAGGCCCTTATCTGCCGACACTGTCTATGTATCTATGTAGGACATACCACCTGAGGACAATAGCGTCCTGGAACTAGATGTGGCACAGCAAGGTGATGCTGCAGCTGTTGTAGGGGAAGAACATCGGGGGGGGGGTGGCTGAGTGGTGTGTCCCACATGACCACAACCATGTAGACAGCCTCGGATGTATTCCCAGGGAGGGCCTTGAGGATATGGCCACAGCAGTGGCTGACATGACCAATAGCATGCAGCACACGCAGGCCAATATCCAAAGCATGCTGGAGGTAATTCGTGCCTGGTGACAGTGAACTAACCCCCCATCAAAGGTGTTGCAGGTATGGACATTGCGGTGTTCAGATGTACATAGTTTGCACATTGAGCCCAATTGACAGAGTTCCCCAGTTTCTGTTCATTCCCGGGCTGTTCAGTCCTGCTGCCACCCTTTGTGGACCCTCCCCCCTTGTTGTGTTTCATTGCATGCCACTGTTATATTTTGACTGAGTACTTTCACAGTGTTAGGCCACCTTTTGTCTTGTTGCTGCTGCTGTTTGTCAGCCTGTCTTGCAGTAAAGGATTGTTTACCTCTCAGGTCATGCCTTCTGTGTCATTCTTCACATTGTGTTGTGGGTGTGTAATGGCTGGGTGAGGGGAGGGCAGAAGGACATTAGCAGGTCTGTACAGAGGCAATGCATGTTGTGTGCTGGTCAGTGTACCATCCCAGTCATACATCATGGTTTTCTGTCACCCTGTCCATTGGGCACATACAACATAGACATGTATGGGACCCCCGTGTATGGCCCATGCCCTGTGCATCCTATTGTGTGTCTACTGTGTCATGCAGACATGGGTAATGCTATCGGATGGCCAGGTATCTGCAAGGTGCACATAAGAGTCCACTGTGTGACCATCAGTGTGTCAGTGGGACACCTGCTTGTGGGGTGGGGGGTGTCACTGCTGGGAGAGGTGCTTGCATGAAGGGAGTGGGAAGGCATGGGAAGGTTGGTGGCAGGTGGCAAGGTGCATGCCGGCAGGGGGAGTCATATCCAGCAAACTTGTGTAAGTCCAGAATGGTTGACGGTGGGTGGAAAAGTCTGAGGTGTGAGGGGGAGTTGTTGAAAACCCAGAATTTCCAGGTCTGAGATGTTTGCTTGTGGGTATGTGTGTGTATATGTGTGTGTGTGTGTGTGTGGTCTGTCCCAGGAGAAGGAGGACTTGTTAACAAGAAACAAAAATGTGTAGGCCTTGGATGAATGATTTGGGGTGGGAAGGTCCCTGTCAGGTGGAATAGTGGTGTAAAACCAGCTGTTTCATGGCTGGGATGGCTGCAGGAGTTTGGGAAGGTGTGTGATGTATGTAGGACATGCTTAACAAACAATGGTCCAGCTTCAAAGGCCTGGTGTTAGGTCCCGGATTGGGGTGGGGGTGGGGGCCTTCCCAAGGAAGACCTTGTGCTTCCCCAGCATGGTGGGTGGAGGATGAAAATGTGAGCACCATGTGGTGGCCTGTGTGTAAAAAGGGATCTGTTTGTCCAGGGTGGTGGACGGACATTAGCAAGCTCCTTGCTGAGTGTGGGGGCTTATCACACAACATGTTCAGGTCTGTTAATGTGACTGGAGGGTGACATGGTCTGTGCTGTTGGGGGGGGGACTGTGTACAACATAAGACATTGGACACATCCAGAAAGGTGTGTGGTGTGTGGTAGTAAAATGTGCGCTGCACATGTAATGAGATGATTTCTGACTGGAGTAGCCCCCATCAGCAGTAATGGTAGCTACAGCACTTATGCAAGTATGTGGTTCAGTCATAACATGTACTTCTCATTTGTGTGGTGACTGGTCTCTCCCGATACCAGTTTTGAGTCCTTGGGTTCCACCTCCCCTGCTCCCACCATAGCCTGCACTTTGTACAGTGAGTTCCATTGCACTTGTTACAAGCCTGATGCCTGAGTGCTTCCTGTGTGCAGTGGTAGATTTTTTTGGCACTGCTACCTATGGGTGTATGACATCAGCCTGGCAGATGCTTGATATTGCTCCTGCAGTAAAGCATTTGCTGCTGGAAGAGCTGAGGTCAGTCACTCCTGCTTCTTGGTTTGCGATACACCCCCTTGTACTGACCCGAAACAGGGTTATTGTCCTGCCAGTGTGTGTGTCCAATGTGTTTCTGTGGTCACTGGCTAGGGGGTGGATCTAGTTCTGCTCCCTCAACTGACTGGTCATGCTGTGGGGCCCAAGACTGCATCTTGGTGGTGGGCCCTTGAAGTCCTGGGCACAGCTCTGGTGGCATGTGGTGTGGTTGGGCAGCGGAGGCACTCCACCACATGCCTGGAGCCAATCAATGTATAGTAGGCACAGTCCCATGGTCATCACGGCATTTGCACACTGCCACTTGTTGACCTGTGTGGGATGCCATAGCTGAGCCTTACAGGCAGCTGGGAAACCTTGCACCTCAGTGCATGAAGTGGGATGTCGTGTCCACTCATGCTGCTGAAACCATGACCAAGAGATGAATGCCAGTGGCATGCTGGGGACGTGCTGCATATATTGTGGTCTGCATGCAGCAGCAGCAACCCACCTACCCCCCACTGCCAACAGCTAACAGTGGTTTGCACTCCTCCCTGAAATAGGCCATCATTCATAGGCAAGCACTCCTGTGTCACAGGTGCATTCACAACATCCTGCACACTGTGCACCATATCTGCACTGCTGTGATGGTATGACAGGCCCCCCATTACAGTCCTGTTCATGGTGGTCCCAACACTGATTGCGCTGCCTGCCATACCTTGCAGTCCTCTGTGCATGGGCCCACACTAACAGCAGTGGGCAGAGTCTCCCTGCATATGGTCTATGGGCCACCAAGCCTCCACCTCACCCCCGGTGCACTTGCAATGCCCACTTGGCCCCCAATATCCTGCAGACCTAGTGTATATTGCAGCAGGGCAGTCAGACATTGAAGTATTGATGTCTGATGCTCTGACGTAGATGCCACAGCCTCCATTGCTGATATGTGTCGCTCCTTTAGTGTAGACAGTTGCTGCAGAGCCTGATTGATGCCAGTCCACCCTCCACTCATATATGATAGCGCACTGCATCACTGTGGATTGCCTGAAGAGCTATCCTGATGGTGTGTATTTCACGGCCCACTTCAACAAATCATTGGATCCAGAAATATGGGTAAAATTCAAAACAATAAGAAATAGAGTTAGTAAAGTGATTAGGAATTTAAAGGCCTATTATTACAAATGAAAAAATAAAAGAAACAGTGGATCCTAGAAATTATTGGTCTCTGATAAAAAATCTTACCAACCCAATTAAACAATGTCCAAAAATTCAGATTAAGAAAAATGGGGTGTTACAACAACAAACAGATATTTCTGCAAATCTACCGAATAGTTATTTTGTTGACTTGCCCGACTTAATAATTCCACAAATTAATGCTGAAAGAAAGATATAAAGATAATAACAGAAAGCAAAATAAAAGTACACCTGAGTTTAGATTTTGCAAGGTTACCACTGCTGAGATTTTTAAGATTGTAAAGAGCTTACAGATAAAAAAGGCCAGTGGCATCAATGGTGTTGAAAACAGGTTATTGAGGGGAATCAGCATTAGAAATGTCTCCAGTAATTCAGGGTATTGTAAATTGGAGTCTGTGTGAGGGAATTTTTCCCCAAAGTTGGAAAATAGCTACAGTTATACCAATTGCAAAAGGTGCAGATCCTACCGATCCCACAAATTATCGTCCAATTGCTTTATCAACAGTTTCAAAGGTTCTTGAGAGAATAGTGCACAGTCAGGTGATAGACTACTTGGAAAAGTATGAAAAGTTAACAACTTATCAGTCCGGCTCTAGGAGAGGCAGGTCCACAGCCACCATTCTAACAGACTTTTTGGATACAGTGGCTACCCCTTTGGGGTTGGCGAGGACCTGTCAAAAGTATTTGATCCAGTGGATCATAATATTTTGACGGGGAGAATAAAAAAATATAGGTTTAACAAATGAATCTTGCCAGTGGTTTAGCTCATATCTAAACGGAAGAACACAGGTAGTAGCAGTAAATCGATTTGAGTCGAACATTTTACCGGTTACCCGTGGTGTGCCCCAGGGTTCAATCTTGGGGCCACTACTGTTTATTATTTATATAAATGATCTCCCAGATTTTGTGAGGCACTCCTGTATCCGCCTTTATGCGGCTGACACCGTGCTGGTGGCTGAGGGGGGTAGTCCTAGCGAAGTGGAATTTAAACAGCAGCAGGATTTTTTGGCAGTGCAGGAGTGCTTCACATCTCTGGGCTTGATCACAAATCATAAAAAAAACACAAACAATGTTATTTGGATCAAAGCAATATAGATCAAAAAATTTATGTTTGCATATAATGACCCTGGAAGGGAAATGTCTGACTCAAACTGCAACTTACAAATATCTAGAGGTTCACATCGATCAGCATTTAAGTTTTGACTGTCATATTTCAGATTTAGTTAAAAAAGTAAATGATTGTATAGGGGCAGCTAGAAGGTTTTCAACAAGTACTACTAAACCTTAACATTTAATAATTGCCAACCAGCTAATTTTGCTGATAATTGATTACGGGAATCACATTTTTAGATACTCCAGTAAGCAGCAGTTGGAAAAACTTGACCATCTCTATAACAGATTGGCAAGATTTGTTTTGAAGTGTAGCTTCAACACCCATCATTATACAATGTACAATATGTTTGGGTTGGCAATCACTTGAGTTGAAACGTAGGAATACTTGGACCAATCTCGTTTGGAGTATACTTAGAAATAAAACACCCCAGCATCTGGTTGAGAAAATACAAAGACCCAAACATAGTCTAAACTTAAGGAAAAACAGGGCTAGGGACTTGATACAGCCTAGGATAATAAATAATTTTGGTAAAATGACTTATGAATACAGTGTAGCTAGTACTTGGAATGCATTGTCCCCAGATTTAAGACATTTATATCTTCTAAAACTTAGTTTCAAAATAAAGACTAGACTGCACTTTAGCCTCAGATGTGTGTGTAATTGACAGTGTTTTAGCATTCAAATGCTATTGTAGTTTGCTCTTGAATGTTTAGTATAGTCCTCATTGATTATTGTTGTAATAACTTATTACATTTTTGTCATATCTGTGTTTCAATTATTGATTGCATGATTTAAACAAGATATGTATGTAAGTTTATTGTTATGTGTGGAAATTTGAAACTTGTATAAAATGTTTACTGTACAGGTACACCTTGCAAATAGGGTGTAAATTGTCCTAATGGTGATATACTGTATAAATAAATATTATTACTACTACTACTACAACCTCTGACTCCAGCATTTGGTGACATAAACGATCCACATCAACCAGATTGATGGTATTGTCCTCTGCATTGTCTACATCCCCTTGGCCACCACCCTCTCCTGCATGGATGATGCTAATGACAGTTACTGTGCCACAGTGTCCTGCACACTTTCTGCAGCACTTCACACTGTGTCTTCATGCTCTGGGGATTCATGTTTAGGTGACAAGTCCCTCTGGTCACTTGCACTTGCTGGCTTTGTGACCTTGTCCTCCTCACCACTGTCTGCAGCCTAGGTGTGTGCTGCTGTTGGTGTCTCTCCTGCATGGCCACTGCTGCTGTCACCATCACCATCAATCTCACTGGCATTATCTGTATCCGCTGTGCTTGTCCCTTGGGCCACTGTGCCTGTCATCTGGCTGCTGCTCATACCTGCAGGGAAAATGTCACATACAGTACAAAGAGATTCACATGTGCAGTACTAAACTGGCAGTTGGTGCATCGGTGGCACTCCCTCATTCAGTTCGGTGATCCCACCCTACTACTTCCTACCACTGCTTGGTGTGGCCTCTGGGCACTATGCTTTGATTTCTGCTGCATGACCCACAGACACAGACAGGCTGCATCCCCTGTTCCACACTTGGTTAGCCCATGGCACCTTACCTGGGGGGGAGGCCTCCTATGCCACTCATGTGAAGTTCTGGTATGTCTCTGGGGTTCCTGTGCTATCATGTACTATCATTCCATACACCCACCCCTACATGTGACACACTACCATACAAGATCCCTACCCACTGCATGCATCCACATGGCAGGTGTCCATGACAGCCCACCATAAGGCTCCAGCTGTCCCAGGTGGCACAACTTATTCCTTCCAACCCACACCTGCAGCACTTCTGGCTCTTGCAGTGCAACATGCTGGCCCTGGGGGCTCAGCAGCCTCTGCATACCCACCATCTACTACATTCATGGCGGTGTCACACAAGTCACCGGCCGACAACCACCACGTGCGACCCATATGTTGCCATGTCAGTGTCAGCAGCAGGCTTACACATACACAAACAAGTGCCTTCAGTCCAAGTGTGTTTCCACATCCCTTCGTGCTTAACTTCCTCCTCACTGTGGACCCCCCTGACCCTACACCCCCTACCATATTTGTCATCTGCTGCGCAGGATGAGTCATCCCCACTGGTACCACATGGAGGCCTCACCTGTCATATCACAACCCGTGATGCAAGCCCTCCACCATCTCTGTCCACTACATGTCTTCCAACCCTCACACCAAGTGCCACAGTCATCATCTGCATACACTGGTCAGTGGGGCATCTATGAACATCAACAGACCATTTGGGGGAGTAAGAACAGCCCCTTGTTTGACACACAACACAGGCCATTGCAACCCCTGTCAGCACTGTGCTAACATGCATCACAACTGTGCAGCCTCTTCCTTGACCCACCAACCACCGCGGATATCTATGTGTCACAGTGGCCTTCTCACACTATATCACTGCTAAGTGTCCTTCTGCAAATGATCACACCGTGGCCCCTTCATCACACCATCACTGCTGTACATGTTCCTCCATCACACTCTGAGTCCACAGCACTGCACATTCTGTACACAGTATACATCCCTGTTGCTGGGTACATATGTGGTGCCAAGACACCGTCCAATGGTTCTCCTGCAACACAACATCCTAGGGTTCAGTGGCACCTCAAGGAAGACATCCCCTTCTACCCCACAGCGTGGTCTGCACTACCACTTCTGCACTATCCACATTGGGCCAGCCTTGCTTTGTCTCCCTTGGGTACCCTGAACCCCAGCATATCAGCATACTCACATCACACATGTCCTGTAGTATCCCCAAACCTCACACTCACCAATGCACCCACTCACATGCATGTGGGACACATGTGAGTCCTATACAGAACAAAATGGTTGTTGCCTGAGAACACATGGCTATTCTCTCACAAGTGTCCTTCATGGAATTGCCATGCCCACAGACATCTGTGTAGCAGCTTGTTACCCAGCCTGGGGTCAATGTGCCCTTGGTTGTCACAACTGCATATGAACATATGAACTTTCCAGCAGATAAAGGCCTTTTGGTCTAGTGAGTCTACTCAATTATGCAGCTAGCAGTCCTTATACTGCAGCTGCACCTCCCTCCCCTCTTCCCCTCTAGTGACCCTCCCCCTTACCCTGTCCCATCCCCTTTTGAAACAGCTCATTATCTTACAGGGTACCACTTCCTCTGGTAGTGCATTCTACCCTGTCACTACACTCTCCATAAAAAGTGTCTCCTCATTTCCCTTCTGAACCTCCCTTCCTCCAATATGAGAACTGCATTATGTGTCACATTGTACAGGGTCCCTGCTGCCCTCGTGGCTATCCCATGATGATCCCTTATGACACACCCCCCAGGCAGGTCCTCCTCCTGCTGCCCCTACTTCAGGGCCACGTGCGATAGCACACTACTGATATGGTTGAGTGACATATGCTGCTGGTCAGGCCTTGATATGCATCTCTGCTGGACACAGCCATCCCTGCAGCTGCTGGAGTGTGGTTTTTGGGGGATTGTGTGCCCACAGGATGTACTGCCACCCTCTTATAGGGACGTCCACCCAGTTAGGAGGTGGGGGGCTTCTACCCTGTTGTCAGCCATACTCCCCCCTCACAGCAGGCCATGTGACACTGCAATGGGCAGGCAGAAATTACAGCATAGGGCTACACTTAACCTGCTAACTGATGGAGTCAGAATACATCCAGGTTGCTGTACCCCTTCACACTTCTTGAGCTGAGGTGGCTGGCAACTTGCTCTTCCTGGCTGCTCAAAGTCACAACTTCCCCATGTCCTCCCAGTGGCCACAGAATGTCATCTGATCTGTATCAGCTTTTCCTTCCTCCTTTTTATATCATTGTATCTTTTTTGCTACTCCCTCACAGACCTCCTGATCTTGCCCACAGCATTTACCATTGTGGCAACATGCTTCCAGGCCTGTTTATGTCTGTCTTTGAGGTCTCTGTCACCACCTCTGCTGAAGATGAGATCCACTTGGGCATCCACCTCATTAAGCAGTACATCTGTCTCCTCTGCGTTGAAGTTTTTCTTCTGAGGTGCCTTGCCGGCTGATCCTTGGGTCACTGAGGCTGCTGCCTGCACCATTGTCTGCGTTTGCTTCACTCAGATGCATCAACTCCTGTGACTGCACCAGTCTGTATGTCACAAATGTTCCAGTTGCGACAAGTCCACATACTGTGATCTAGTAGCAAAGTTTCTGGAATACTGCTACTTTTGTTTGCCATAACTATGTAAGGTGCAGCCACAGACTTTGATGCAAATTGCGTCCGCCACACACACCTTACAGAATCAGCTCCCAAGTTTCTTACAAACTCAGTTTCTGGTTTGTGTTTAGATATATTAACTTAAAATCTATCATTCTCATCTTACAAAAAGTTGATCATTTGAGTTTCAGTGCTGAATTGAAGTAGTGGAAGTCTTTCTCTGTGAGAAATCAGCTTGTCTGTATCACAGCTGTCAGTTCTTTCTCAACAAAACTCTGATTTTTTCTAACTAGATAACACAGGGTTGTTTAATGACTATAAAATAGATCTAAATTTTGTTAATTCATAGAAATAGTTTGTCTTTGATGTAGCCTTCATAAATACATTCATGTAAGAAAACTTTTTTTTCATGTCTGATTGACAAAGGTGTCTGTCACACTCTACTATCACAAGCACATGTACTGTCTGAACTCACAAATTTCAGTTCTCTGGTGATTTCTGTGTGAAAATACATCATGTATGTGTGTAACCAGAAATCCTATATGGCATCCCGATACACCATGTCTCTTCCCCAACAGTTGAGGCAGCTGCACTCTGCTGCCACCTGTCTCCTGCACCACATGCCCCCTGCCATCTGCTCCTCATTCGAGGCTGCTGCACCCTGCTTCCCTCTGTCTTCTCCCACAAAGTTGGGGATTTTTCACCCTGCTGCCTCCATTCCCTGCTTAAAGAATCAGGGATGCTGCACCCTGCTGCCCCCCTGCCCAAACAGTTGGGGTTGCTGCACCCTGCTGCCCTATCTACTCCACCCCCACAGTCAGGGACACTGCACCTGTTGCCCCCATTCCTGTATCCACAGTCAGTGCTGCTGTGCTTTGCTAAGCCCCAGAGTTCCAGGTCCCCTGCCTACAAAGTTGGCACTGCTGCACCATGCTGCCCTAGGTCACCAGAAGTAGGGCTTTTGCTGCACCCTGCTACCTACTTCAATTGCCCCAAATGGGCAGGTCTGCTGCATCACACACACACCACATCTCACAGTCAGGGCTGCTGTACTCTGATGCCCCCCTGTGTCCTGCCCCATAGTCACGGCTTCTGCACCATGCTGTCCTCTATATGCTATCACCACAGCCAGGGCTGCTGCACTCTGCTTCTGTCTACAAAGTTGGGGTTGCTGTGGCATGCTGTGCTCTAAAGCCCCATGCCTCCACAGTTAGGGCTGCTGCACCATGCTGCCACTTGCCACCAGAGTCAGGGCATTTGCGGCACCCTGTTGCATGCCTCCATAGTTGAGGCAGTTGCACCCTGCTGCCCCCTGCCACCAGAGTCAGATCCTTTGCTACACCCTCCTACCTACATCCCTTTTACTCCCCACCCTGCAGTGCCCTACCACCTCACTCCCCCAACCTATACCCAAGCCAATGACTAGCACAACCCATCACTTTCCACTATAGCCAGCTGCCGACTGAGCTCTAAATGAGCATGTGCTGTATACAGTATGCACTCAGTGAATGACAGCAGCTATACAGTATAGTACTGCATATTATAATGGGAGATCAGGTCTTGGGGGGAAGGGGCTGCTAGACTACCAGGGATATAGGTTTTATAAATTATTATACCGATCAGGGCTTTGGGGGTGGGGGTGCCCTAGATTACCAGGAATATTTATTAAGTATTACATGGTGACTGGGGATCAGACTTGGGGGAGGGGGTGCCCTAGACTACCAGGGAACATATTATATTACAGAACAGAGGATCCTGTTGGGGGCAGTATTTACTACAGGGGGATTGGGACCATGGCAACATATTGCCGCAACCCTCAGAGGACAACTAAGTTCACTTAGAACAGCCCCTGGCAGGTCTAATGGTTTTTAGACAGCTGTCCTCTGGGAAAGTTTTTAGAACACTGGTTTAGGGGATGTGACAGGGGATGTGACAGCCTGCATCTGCTGCAAGCCCCCTAGCATCATGCTGCAGCCCATTGTATGGCACAATGCTGTGGCAAGCCCCCTTTGCTGCAAGCTGCCTATGTTTACCACAGGCTGCTTTTGAGAATAGGCCAGGGTGCATTTTTGGACACAAGATGCCACTTGCGTCATTTATGTTTGATGCAGGCACCTTGCATCATTCAAAGGGCTTTGAGTATCAGGCCTTGAGAGTTTAACTTGATAGTAAGGGCCTGAAAAAAAATGCTGGGTGAAATGTTCATTTGACAATATTTACCCTTCCCGTCAAGGACAACATGCAAATAAATCCATATATTGGGATCAGAACAGATTTTCAACATTAAAAGGACAACAGGCAGATTGTATAGTTTTTCTGTGTTGCTATGTGCATAATACTGTACCCACATTTCTAAAAGGAGATCTAAAGTGACCAATTGCTTGATTCACAATGTTGCTCATATTCTGTCTAGGTTTTGGAGACATTGCTTGACATTTGCACCAGTTACTCTTGTATCCTGACAAGTTACTAAATTTATCAATCAGATTAAGCAGGACAGGGATGGAATTTGAAGTATCTTGTAGATATAGTAGGATGTCATGTGCATAGAGTGAAAGGACATGATTCCTACCATTGACTGAGACACTTGATATCCTTTGTTCTGCCTGAATTCCAATTGCTAAAGGCTTTATGTAGATTACAAATACAATATAAATGGTAGAAACAAGATAGGACAGCCTTGTATTGTAGCCCTTGAAAGTCTGATTTGATAATTTACCATTCATCTTTAAGAGGGACTCGGGGAAAAATTTTCTGGCATCAATAAATTCAGAATTTGGATCAGCATATCATCAATCAGCCTCATGCCAAAAATCAGATCTCTAGGTTTCTTTGTTTAAAAGTTATAAGTCATTTTGTAACCCTTAATTCACTGCCTGTTCAAAAAAGTCAGTTTTAGAGAAGAATTACTGATGATATCATAACTCCTAACCTAGTCCTCCCTGCAAGCTACATTATATGACTGATTTCTCCTATGTTACTTAAACTGCAGTTGTAGCTAATAACTGAAAAGAAAAACTGTTACTGGGTGGGTCAGCACATGCATTTCCATAATGTGTAGATGCAAGTATAGTACTTCAGAATACGACGGGGGGTTGGAATGTAGCAACAAACACTGCTTCAGAATGATAACGTTGTGTACAATTTTTAGAATACTGCAGGTATAAGATTTTGAAATGTTACCAGGTTGCAATCATGGAATGCAGCAATGACACAATGTCAGAAAGTAGCTGGGACACATCATTTTGGAATGTGGCAGTGACACACAGTTTTGGAATGTGGCAGTGAAGCACAGGTTCAGAATGTGGTGATGATGCATAGTTTCAGAATGTGGCAGTGATGCACAGGTTTGGAATGTGGCAGCGACGCACTGTTTAAGAATGTGGCGGCGACACATAGGTTCAGAATGTGGTGTTGATGCATAGGTTCAGAATGTGGCCGTGACACACAGGTTCGGAATGTGGCTGTGACACACAGGTTCGGAATGTGGTGGTGACACAGTTTCAAAATGTGGTGATGCACAGGTTCAGAATGTGGAAGTGACACACAGGTTCAGAATGTGGTGGTGATGCACTGTTTCAGAATGAGGAAGTGATGCATGGTTTCAGAATGTAGCAGTGATGCTCAGTTTTGGAATGTGGTTGCGATGCACCATTTTGGAATGTGGTGGTGATGCTCAATTTCAGAATGTGGTAGTGATGCACAATTTCAGACTATGGCGGTAACACAGTTTTAGAATGTGGCAGTGACTCACAGTTTTGGAATATGGTGATGAAACACACTTTCAGAATATGGTGATGATGAACAGTTTCAGAATATTGTGGTAATGTACAGTTTCAGAAATTGGCTGTGACACACAATTTTGGAATGTTGCGGTGACACACAATTTCAGAATGTGGTGGTGAGGCACACTTTGGGAATGTGGCAGTGACAATTTGGGAATGTGGCATTAAAACACAACTTTGGAATGTGGTGGGGATGTGCAGTTTTGGAATGTGGTAGGGATGCACCATTTCAGAATGTGGCAGGGATGTGCCATTTGGGAATGTGGCAGCGATGCACAATGTCAGAATGTGACAGAGATGCATAATTTTAGCATGTGTCTGGGAGGCACAGTGTTGGAATATGGTTGAGATGTGATGCACAATTTTGAAATATGGTGGGTGAGTACAATTCTGGAATGTGGCAGGGACAAGCAATTTTAGAATAATATTGTGTGTCCTGTCACATTCTGACAGCATGCATCCCCACTGTATTCTAAAATTGCCAGCCCCACCAAATTCCTAGATGTGTGTCCCAGTCACATTCTGAGACTGAGTGTCCCATCACATTTTGAGATGGCATATCCCTGCCACATTCTGAGATTCCATGTCCCCCCCAAGATTTTAAAATTGTGCACCACATTGACGTTCTATACTTTGGTTCAGTGCTGCATTCTAAAACTACCTCCTGATGTGTTCTGAAGTACAGTACCATGCATCTGAACATTTTGGAAACACAAGCACTGCAGACAACCCTATGTCATTGTTTTAATGATTACTATAGCTACAGTTATTTAAACTTTGTAGAAACAGGTCCTATAAGGTTGCTGACAGGGAGGACTAGAGTGTGAGTTCAGAATATGACATCATCAGTGACTCTGCACTGAAACTGGCTTTTTTTGAATAGGTAGCGAAATTAGCATTACAAAATAGTTCATAACATTAAAATGAAGTAACATAGAAACCTAGTTTTTGGTATGAGATTTATTGGGGGTATGCTTATTCTAAATATGCAATGTAGTACTTTTGGCCAGTGTCCCTCTTTAACTTTTACTTTTGGGGCCATGTAAATGTTATTGACCCATTTTAAGAATTGACCTGCGAAGCCAAATTTGCAGAGAACCTGTTTTAAGAAATGCCAATCAACCCTATTGAAAGGTTTTTCAGTGCTTAGTGCTAAGAGGACAGTATCATCTGTTGGGACTTGACGAATGGCAGTAAGTATTCTCCCTGATATGAGACCAATATGGTTATCATTGATGACTGAATGACCTATATGGCACAATAGTTTTGCTGTGATCTTTGAAAGAATTTTGTATTCATTATTTAATAACAAAAGTGAGGGTGGTTGGTGGCATGGTGATGCAATGCATTGGACGATGGGCTAGGCAGCATGGTGATGCTGCTCCTCTCTCTCTCCTTTCTCCTCCCATTCACAGCTAAATTGTTGTTATAGTCCAGTTAGTTTGAGTTTTGTCTTTCCACTTTAAAACATGGTAATGCTCTCTTTCTCAATTAAATTTATTGCTGAAAGCACACTCAGGCAAAGGTAAAATACCAGGGCCACTTGGAAGCTAACTGTAACGGGACAGTGACTGAAAGGATGTACATGTTTTAATGGCTTTGCAGTGCATTTTTAGAATCCTGAGTGCAGCAATAGCAGTCTGGCTCTCGTGTGGAACCAGAATCGGTTCTTTGAACAAGTAAATTAAAAAACATTTTTCTTCTGCTCGCTACATGTGCCGTGGTTGAAAAATATTCCAAGCGCTAGAAGGATGGAGAACGCCAGTTGGCGGGGGCTTCAGCACATCGGAGAAATGTTCAAGAATCCACCTTAACCACTAAAACTAGTATTAAAAATGAGGATTCAAAGATAAGTGTCTTCTCTCTTTCAAGTTAAACTGTGAGATGTGCAATAGTATGGCTGTTTCTGTGAGAAATTTTAAAGATTACAGTTTGAACTGGAAATAAAGCATTGGTTTTGATTGAAAACGTTTTCAAGCCCTAAAGCTTTAAGCTTCAAGTTTCCTTCATATTTTTTATATCTACCGAGCATTATTTGCCTTGTATTAAGGACTATTGAACACTGACTTAAAGCTGTCAAAGCTGCTTAACTAGAGCAAGGTACCTTTTACTAACGCTGAGTTCCATCAATATGCATTTAAGGGCCTGGTGACCTTATATAGAAAAATAAATAAATACATTTAATAAACAAAATAAGAAGAGATTTTACATATGGGAGACTCGCAATATAAAGCAGAGCTAAGAGGGAAAAGATTGTTTAAACTCTTCCAAGCCTCGGGGAAAATCTTAAAAACTCAAAAGGGAGAGCAAATTATGTGCCTGAGTCAAAAACAGGTATTGAGGTCAAAAATAAGAAATTAAGACAATTGAGATTGCTCTTTAAAAACTGCTGTGATCCGTCAAGGTCACAAATATCAAATATGGCTCCCAAAGTGGATGTAGAGAAAAAGAAAAAAAGAAAGGGGAAAAATACCAACACCATTCCAAAATCCATGCGATCTCCAGGAGAAGTAGATGATATTTTCCCAAAAGAAGATACTGAAGTTTTACCTGGGCCCTCAGATGAGCAGTCGCAAAATCTTGACACTGAACCAACTGCTGGAGAAGCTGCTGCCTCTGTAAAAACAAATCAGCAAAATGGAGGTGGGAAATCTACTGGGCTAACACCTAATTCTCCACCAGCTTGGGCCCTTCAGTTAATACAAAATATGTCTGATATACAAAGTTCAGCAGAAAATCTACAACATCTTCCTGAATCTATAAAAATGCTTACAGAAAATATTTCAAAGTTGGATAGCAATCTGGAAAAGGGTTTAAATTGAATCTCTGAATCAGAGAAAAGACATAATGACTTAGAAGGAATTATAACTCCACTGGGTCGAACAATGAGATCTTTAAAGACACACCAGTCAACCTTGGAAGATAAGTTGGATGAACGGGAAAACTGGGCAAGGAGGAAAAATATTCAGGTGTTTGGCATCTTACCTGAATGGGAAGAAGAACTTCCTCTGTGGAGTATTATGGTGGACATTTTCTTTAAACTATCGTCGGCGGATCAAGAAATTCCTATCCCAGACAGGGTTCACTAGCTAGAAGTAGCCAGAGACAGTAGGAGAACTAGACCAGCAATAGTAAAGGTCTTAACATCACAGGGGAAAGATCTGGTCATGCAGGCCTTTTATGGTCATAAGAACTTTTTGTATAGAGATCAATCGGTATATTTGAAAAATTATTATTCCAAAGTTTTATGGGATCAAAGAAAAAGATATGGGGGTCTGCACCTAAAATTATAGAAAGTGGGTATTAAGGCATATGTGATCTTCCCTGCTAAGTTGAAAGTGTTTCTAAATAAACAAACTTTAATTTACAATTCTGTAGCTGAAGCATTATCTGATGTAAGAATTTGTTTACCTACTGTCTTTGAGGGGTATGAGAATGGATAAGAAGAAGTAAACATTTAGGAAGGTAGTGGAAACTTAAATAAAAGTATTAAAAAAGATAAGACAAAAGAGGGCTTTGGGGGTTTCAAACTTGGCAGTGGATTGTGGTGGTGGTGGGGGGGGGAAGGAACTGGTTCCCTTACAACACTTGTTACTAGATGTTAAGGGGAAATGCCAGACTTTGTCTTAGGCATTTGCTGGGGGGAAGGGGAGTTTCATAGGAGGTTACATGATTTTTATGGGTACAGACGTAGGTTCACCCAGGGATATGGGAAATGGTACTGTGTAAATGACATCAAATATAAGGATGGGGGTACTTACAGGTTGCACTTAGAATGTAAATGGCATAACTTCTCCAGTAAAATGATCAAGAATCTTTGCCAGAATAAAAAAGTTGAAATCTAATGTAACTATGTTACAGGAGACTTTCTTGAATGGCAAAGAGTGGTGTAAATTGGGGATAAAATATCCTGGCAGTTTAAACAAAAGTGCAGGGGTTGCTGTACTCTTTGAAAAAGGTTTTAAGGGGGAGTCATTGGATTCAGTATGTGATAAACAAGGGAGAATTGTTATGGTAAAAACAAAAATAAATGGCATACTTATTTTTGGGTCCCTGTATGCCCCTTTAAGGGTTATAGTAACTTTCTGGCAGAGGTAAACAAACTAATGTATACTTGGAATGAGGTTGTTTTCATATTAGGGGGTGATCTGAATTGTATTTTAAATGAAGAAGTACATAAGACCTCCTAGTGTTCAAGTTGGGACAAGTATAAAGCAAAATTGCTGAAGTCTAGACTCGAATAATGTGGTGGAATTTTGGAGGGAAATGAATGGGAGACAAAATAATTATACATATTTTCCTGTACGCATGAAGTTCACTCTAGACTGAACTATGTTTTTGTGTCTAAAGAACTGTTAATAGGAAGTGCAAAGGTGTCAACAAAAATAAAAACCAGACTTATTTCAGATTATAGTTCGGTCTCTTATTATATTTTGATAGGAAATGACGGAAATAGAGTTAATAAATTGTGGCGTATAAACAATGTTCTTTTGGATGATAAGCTGTTTCTGAGAAAATTGATTCAGACTACAGAGTACTTTATGACAGAAAATAATGTATCATATGTTAATATAATAGATTGCTGTGATGCCCTTAAAGCCACATTACGAGGGGTGGTGATTTCAGAAACCTCTTGGATAAACAGACTGTAGAGGGAACAACAAAAAGAGGTAGACAGAAAGCTACTTTTATTGGAAAGGGCAGTGAAATCAGGGGACCTAACAAAAAAAGAGGAACTTCAAAATCCAAGAAAGTTAATTGAGTCCACAGAATACTTTCAAGTTAAAAGAGGTTGGGCATGGCACAATAAAAATTGGAAAAATAATAGTGAAGTAATTGGGAGAACTTTGGCTAACAGAGTGTATGGTTTAGAGAGACAAACATCAGCTATTATATCATTGTCTACAGAAGATGATGGAATGGTCTCAGATCAAACTGGAATAGTAAGAGCATTTGTCAAATTTTACACAAAACTTTATACCTCAGAACGTTCCCCATTAGAAGAGGAAATAAGATATTCAGAACAATTTATAGGACCTAGACTGAATGCCACAGAGGCAGAGCTTTTGATGAAGGAAATTTCAGGAGATGAGATCAAAGAGACCATGCATCAAATGGCTAACTCAAAAGCCCCTGGAACTGATGGATTTTCTTTAGAATATTATATTGCTCTGGAAGATAAATTAGTACCCTATCTACAAGTTTTATTTAACCAGATAGTTACAACCAGGAAACTGCCTCAGTCATTTTCACAGGCGTATATTTCAGTTTTGCTGAAACCAGGAATATCTAGCAAAGAGTGGAAATTACAGACCGGTTGCAATACTGAACATGGATTACAAAATTTTGGCAAAAATAGTCAATAGAAGAATACTCCAGCCGGCCCGGTGGTGCTGAGGGTTAACATACTAACATACTATTTGCTAGCAGAAAAGGCCTTACGGTCTGTCAGGTCTACTCGTGCCTCAGGATCCCATTTGGGTACTGAGGCCTTCCCCCACCATCACCTTTTTGATTCTCCTGTTTACCATCCTGACCCCCCCTTGGGCTGGGCCCCCTGCTTCTTCCTTATTTTGTACCTGTCCCACCCTCTCTTGAAACCCTCCACCGTAGGGGCAGCACCAGCTCCCCAGGCAGCGCATTCCAGGGTTCCAGCACCCTCTCAGTGAAGTACCTCCTCCTCTTTTCCCCCTCATCCTTCCTCCTTCCAACTTCAAACCATGCCCTCTGATGATACCCCCCTTCCTGTCTACCTTATTTCTTCCCCTGAGATACTTGAAGACCTCAATCATATCCCTCGGTCCCTCCACACCTCCAATGAGAACAGGCCAAGTTCCTCCAGTCTCCTCATATGGCAAATCCCCCAGTCCCTGTATCATCTTGGTTGCCCTCCTTGTACCATAGATGCCTCACCTGCCACGCAGGTGACCAGGGTTTGGGAATGAGCCTGGGCTATTGTAAAATGGCAGGGGCAGGGAGGGATTGAGCATCCAATAGATGGCTCTCCCTTCCTGGGGAGGGTGTAGGGACTGCATAACTCTTGAGCAAACCCTGGTGATGGTCGGGGGTAGCCAGGAACAAGGTGAAGCCACTGAATGGCACTAGGGGCGGAGCTCAGCAGACGCTGGCCATCATTGCACGTCCAAGCTCCACAGGGTGGGGACAGAAAAAGTGAAAATCCCTGGTGCCTGATAGGCAAAGGCGGGACCACTGGTCGGTCCCCACATCCAATGTTGGGCCTCCCAGTTCCATCTCAGGCACTCCCTCCACCCCCGGTCACTCCACTAGATTCTAGATAGATTGCCAGTGGAGTTGGCTGTCCCACCCGGGGGCTCAGAGCCAGGGGGTCAGGTGGTCAGGTGGTGCAGCAGGGAGATGGGCCCATTTCTGAGGAGTGGAGTCTGGAGGCTTCAGGTAGGGAGAACAGACCGCACTAAGTGTCCTCACCAGAGAGAGAGAGAGATCAGGTTAGCCAGGTAAGGGGGCACAAAGAAAGTTGAAAAAACAAAACAAAACAATAGAATACTCCTCTACTACCTAAATTGAGCCATAGTAATTAGACAGGGTTTATCACTAGCAGAATAATACCAGCAGGCCTTTTAAAAATACAAATGTTAATTGAATATTTACAAAAATCTAACTCCCCAGCAATCCTTATGGCCTTAGATGCAACTAAGGCCTTTAATATGCTAGAATGGACATATTTATTTAATACCCTAAGGGCTTTTTGTTTCCCTTCTGGCTTTATTTCTATTATCAAACTCTGTATTCAAAACCAATGGCCCAAATTAAAGTAAATGGAAATTTGTCTGAAACCATTGTGCTTTATAGAGGGGTATGTCAGGGCTGCCTATTGTTTCCCTCCCTTTTTGTGTTGGGCTAGAATCTCTCCTGAGTGAAATCAGAGCAAATAGGGACATTCAGGGCATCCAAATGAAGTCAGAAGAAGTAAAACTAAATACTTTTGCTGACAGTGTTTTTTAATCCTCCAGGATCCAGTAAAGAGTGTAAAATAATTGCTTTTGGTTATAAGGAGATTTTCGAAAGTGGCCAGTTATAAGATAAATGAGGGGAAAACTGTGATGTTAACTTTTCATGTCCAAGACCCAGGTTTAATTTAACAGCATATTCAGGCCACGATAAAATAATTTGGCATGAAATACTTGGGAATTTATATACACAGTCACATTGAACATGTATTTAAAGATAACTTTAAAGAACTTGTGGATTGGGCCAGCCCAGTGGCACAGAGGGCTGAGGCATTGGCACCTTACCTCACGTCATGCCAGCGACCTTGGTTTGGGAACAACCTCAGGCCACTGGCATGCCGGCTCAGAGGGGAGGGTTGGAACAGGATCGAGCTATGGTTCTCCCTTCCATCGGGGTGGATGCCTACTCTGCCATAATCCTGCTCCCACTGGGTGGAGGTCCTGTGGGTAGCGCAGGCAGACAGGAGTCCTGACGCAAGTCTGGGGAGGGGCGGAAGGGGCCACTGGATCCTGGTGGGTGCGTTCACCTCCACGCACATACATGCATGTGTAATCCATGGCCCCGGGGAAGGGAGTAAATAGAAAACCGGAAAAAGTATGTACAGAAAAAAAAAAAGAACTTGTGGATTTGGTCACGGACAGATTACAGTGTTGGAATAAGATACCCTTATCCCTTTGGGGGAAAATTCAAATTATAAAAATGGTGATAGTCCCCTTTTTAGCCTATAGATTACAAACCATAATGATTCCCATTCCTTAATCTTGGTTTAAACAAATGAATAAGCATCTTAAAAGCTTTATTTGAAATAAAAAACAGTCTAGGATTTCATTGGAAAAGTTTTGTCTTCCAGTGAACCAAGGCAGGTTAGCATGCCCTGTCGTGGAAAAACTGCACCTGCCATACTTATTGAAAAGGGTCTTAAGATGGGCCATGGACGATGAATACGACAGGCTAAACTTATCCCTCTTAAATGACAAAATGTTAACCTCATGTTCAGAACAAGTGGATTTGTCTCAAATTGCCTTTACTGCTAGGCATTTAAAAAAATTCTGAAAGTCTATTTGTGAGTTGCATGGCATATGGGATACTTAAATATACAAATAAAATAAAATGGGACTTACATCTTTCACCTGAAAATAACATCTGGGGAACCAAAATTTTAAAATAAGAGGCAAAATGCTACGTAATAAACTCTGGGAAGGTAAGGGAATAAGTAAATGGAAATGTCTGCTTGAAAAGGGCAAGATTTTATCTTGGGATGAGTTTAAAGACAAATGTTAACTAGGTTCAAGACATTATGGGCCAGATATTCAAAACTTTGCCCAGGGGCTAAATAAGCACTGCCTGGCGGGCAAACTTAGCCTGGAACACAGAGCAAGCTATATTGAAATGGAAATAGCCCGGTGCTAATCCTGCTGAATATTGCCGTCTAAGGAAGTCGGGCAAACTGGTCTGGGAGTGCAGGGCAAAAATAGCCTGAGAATAAGACAGCACTGAATAAAGCAACCAGGAAGTGCAACCCACAACAACAACACAGTGCACAGCAACGTGAGGGCAGGTACAAACGAACTACATCGCCAATGTGTGTGCCAGCAAATGCATGGACTCAGTACAGCTGCAGGAAGCAGCAGATGTGAAAGAACAGTGATCAAAACTGTATATTATTCCCTATTGTTAGCGCCGTGCTAACACATTAGCGCGGCATTAGCGCGGAGCTAAGCAGTTAACCCGGTGCAAACATGTTTGCCCGGAGCTAAAATGTGCCATATTCAAAAGTGCCATGCAAATGAGCCTACTTAGGTAGTCTCTGGGCAAACAACTGGATTAGTATCTCATTATACCCTGATTTGCATGCAGTTTGCCCAGCGTTACTGCAGGGTCCCACAGAGCCACCTGTAGGTCAGTCTGGAAGTACAGGGGCTGACCGGTCCAACCGCAGCTCCACCTGTAGGTCAGTCTGGCAGTGCATGATGATAGCTGCAGGCTACATGTAAACAGTACAGCATAGCATAGCATATTGTACCCCAGGGACAAGCAGCATAGGTGGTGGTGGTGGTGCTGCAACTGTCACACTGTAGGGCATGCTTCAGTGCACAGCAGACACTACAGTAGCAAGGGGGCCAGTAGTGTGAGGGACACAGCACTGCCTATGGTGTGTAGGGCAGTGATGATGACTGCACTGTATACAGTGACAGGCCCAACCTGCAGGTGTGTACTGACAGTGGACATTACTGTTACACTGTTGTGTGACCCACAGATGCTGTACCTGTGGCATGGGATGCTCACAGTGACATGTACTTTTCTGGCTTCGTGTGCTGTGGCAGTTGTACAGCTGTGTGGTATGTGGCCGGGGGGGGGCAAATATTATCCGAAAGACACACTAGTGTTGGGGTATTCCCAATACCGGCCCATGTGCACTGTGCATGATGTGCTCCCAGCCTTGTGGCCACACCTGGTCTGTGGCACAGCCTCGCCACCCATACACGCTCCTCTCAACATCCTCCATGCCCACAGTGCTGCATGTGTGTGCTGGCATCTGTTCATGTCCACAGATGTGTGGTCCGCAAGTGTGTGCTGTATGGCCACACTGCCATGCTGTCCACTGGTGGCAGGGTCACCACTTACTGCCTGGCATGGCTGGGACTGGAGGCAGATGATGGCATCATTGTGATGCCATCGGTTAGCAGCATGCTTCCTCTATGTTTGGCTTTATCTATGTGTAATATTTATTTGTTAGGGTCACACAAAACCCACGCTAAACCCGCGCAAACACCGCGCAAAGCCAAAGTGTCGCACAAAGCTGATTGCCCAGGGTTAAGACAAGCTTTTCCTGGGCAGTAATTTGCACTGTGCTAAGTGTCACGCTAAGTCGTGCAAAACCACTTAGCATGGCGCTAGTCGCTGAATATAGCATTGCACCTGTATTCATGTCAGTTTGCCCCTTGCATACATTATAGTTTTGCCCGGCGCTAATGCAGTTTGCCCGTGCTATTTGGCCTTTTGAATATAGCAGACCCGCGCTAATCCCGCGCTAAACCTGCGTAAACGTTTTTCGGTGCAAAGTTTTGAATATCTGGCCCTATATGTTTTTTAATCAAATATCAAGTCTACATAAGAAAGATTACTCAAGATGGGAAAGGGCTCCAAACAATAAGAAACTAGAATCAATGTTACTCAGATTGAAAGCAAAAAAGTTCAATGGACTTTTTGTATGGTTGGTGGATAACTTACAAAAAACATTTCTTGGGATTTATAAACCAACCATTCAATAATGGGAAAAAGAGCTCAATGCTATCTACACTGACGTACAATAGGGCCTGGCATGTGACACAAATTCACATTATAAGTTGACAAGAAACAAAGTTATTCAATACAACGTTGAAAGAAATAGGCTGTTGGTTAAATAGGATCTGCAGCTTAACCTCTAGGTAGGGAAATAGGCAAACTAGGTGCTCCAAGCGGTCCTTATCTGCCGTCAAAGTCTATGTTTCTATGTTTCTAAATAGGGCCTATTTTACGGCTCACAGATTATATAAAATGAAATTATTGCAAGATGATTCTTGTTGGCGTTGCAAGGAACTGAATGTAGATATGATTCATTCTTTCTGGAACTGTACAGGAATTAAGACTTGGTGGTATAAAGCCTTTGAGATCTTGTACCTTATTGGTATAGATATTCCACATTGAGATGATCCAAAAATTATAATATTGGAAATGTATAACACAAAAGGGTTAAAAGGGGTGGAGAAACTTTTTCTCCAGGCAAATATTATGGCGGTTAAAAACTTATTCTAAAATATTGGAAACAGGAGGGAATAGATTGGACCTTTTCTAAATATGAATGGAGAAAATTATTTATAACAGAATTATATGATAATGGATATTTTAGAGATTTTCAACTAGTGTGGAATCTATGTAATTAGGAAATTAATCTTTGGGAACCACACTTTTTTTGTTATAATCAGGAGGTTTAAGGAAATTTATTTTAAGACGACATGGGATGTCTGTAACCTAGCTTAAGTGCAAAATGTAGGCCCCTAATGTATGTTATATTTATCTTCTTATTTATTATTGCACTGTATATTACGAGATAAGTTTTGTATCATTCCTGAGGTGTGAACCGACCTGTGCCCATTGTTGAATGTTGGAATGTATTGGAAAATCTATAAACTATTTGGGAAAAAATTATTTAATAACAAAACAAGGTGATATGATCCATGGGATGAGGGGGACTTTATCTTTGTTTAATATGGACAAGATGGTAGTATTGTTGACTGAAGAGGGCCATGACTTAGAATTCTGTATGTGTTGGAAAATGGCAAGTAGTTTGGGAGTAATGCTGTCTGAAAAGTTTTATGAAAATTGCAGGAAAATTCATCTGGTCCTTGCACATTGCTGTTTGGCAAGTCCCCTTTCAGCTTCACTCTCTCTCTGATAAAGTGATCTCCTTGTTGAGAAGGGCAGCATCTGTGCTTGAAATCTTGGGGAATTTTAAATAATTGAAGAAGGGTTCTGGCTGTTAGAAATTATTAAAAGCTTTGGTTATACTGCATGGGCTGTACTGTAACTGGTTATGGCAGTCTTTTTTGTAAGGAATTCTGTTAAGGTTTTGTTTGCATCTGAGCTGAAATAATGCAACTTATCAGGCTCATCACTGAATAAATAGTATTTAGATCTCACCCTCATCATGACCCTGTCAGTCAGATCCTCTGCCTCTTTATTATTCATTTCATGTACGTGTAGAACAGTCTGCAAGTTTTACCATGATCCATGTTGCTTTATCTAGCTTCCACTAATAACAGATTATTTTTCAAATCCTTACTTTTCATATCCTTTTGTGTTTTTGCAAAATAAGGTATAGCATTGCCAGCCATCATGCAATACAGTACCTTGCAGTAAATAACATGTCACAAAATACTGAATGACAAAAGAACTTAATTGCCATTGAATTACACTGTTCTCTGCAGCATACTGTAGCACTCTACAGATTTACTGCAGTAATACTGCAAGGTATCCTGGCTGGTATTGCCACATAGCAAACTAAGAAGCCTCCAGACTGTTCAGATTGAAGTATCTTGGTTGCTACTGATTTCCCAGAATGTTCCAATTTCTTTATTAATTCTGTCTACAAAAGGTTTATCCCTTAAGGATAAATGAATCTAGTCACCAAATGAATTTGAAAGAAATAGATAAAAGTTCTATAGGAAAATGGATAGGGACATGATTTTATATTTTGATAGCTCTGCAATCAGTTATTTTGTTCTTGTGAAAAAAATTAAAAACTCTGAACGTAAGATAAAATATATCCTTGAATATGTTTTATGAACTGGGGAGTAAAAAGAACATTTCCTAAAATTCTGAAATTTCATACCAAAGGGATCCAAAAAATGCCAGTTATTCCAAGTACCCTAAAATAAAGTGAGCTGTTTTAGACTTCCATTCTCTCCCTGAGGAACATTCCAGATTGTTTCAAGTTATATTGAAATTGACCCCTAATATACAGGGAGCAGGAACGTGTGTAGTTGTTAAAAGAAAGGATCATCTGAGAGATGTTGGTCATCTTCATTTAGGGCACATACATTAATCAGGGTGAATGAAGAACTGGGGTTACAGATATTCAAAATTATGAATCTACTAGCAGAAACTATTGATTTGTCTATTATTTCCAGATGCAATTATTTTTTTTGAATAACATTGCAATCCCTCTGACAGAACTGGAATATGGAGTATAAAATCCTGTTCCTTGAAACAAATTCATCACATACTTGACACCTGACTCAGTGAAGTGTGTCTCTTGCATTATTAGACCGTTAACCTGCATTTGTTTTGCAATACGGATTATTTTTCTCTTTTTAGTCCTATTCCATGTTCCTTTAATGTTCCAGAACACAGACCTGAGATGCATCATAAATTAAAGAAAGAAGAACTTAAAAAGCAAGAAGAAAAAAAAATAGAAAGGGAAAACCAGCTGCACCAGCCAATGTCTGCCAACCATTCACCCAAATAAAGCCAGTCTAAAACAATATTTTTCTTGGTTACTTTATTTTGAAAGCTTCTGTAGAGATTGTATACAGACTTATAAAAGGTGATATTTTGAAAAACCTGAAACTTCCCTTGAAGCCAAAATGCACTTTTCTGAATACTACATGCCTGTCCCTGAACCCAACTGACATGTCAATGAAGAGAGATTTAAGACCCATTCCTACCCTGTGGCCCAAAAATAAAATAAAAAAAAAAAACTTCATATCTTCTGCTAACCTCCCTAATCTACCAACTAAAGCTAAACTAACAAATCTTCCTCAACCCCCTTACCCCTAGTATCAAATAATGAGTGCAGGGGAGACCGCCTTGGCACTAAACCAAATACAACCCCCCGTAAACATACGATGACCAACCACCACAGGGTGCTTCTGGACATGTCTGTTGATCATCTGGAACTGTTGCAGAGCCATGGATCCAGTTGCCACAACATGACCTAATAATATAGTAATAGTATACTGATCAATAGAGATTGTGATGGAGCAAAAAGGGGAGAGAAAGAGAAAGAAAGAAAAAAAAAAACAACTCTGAAAAGGAGTAGTGTATATTGCCTATATTATTCCTAGTTAGTGTTAAGTGTAACATATTTAATTACAGTATGTATTATATATTTATAGTGTATGGTGAGGGCTTGTTATAGATAAAAATCCATACTGACTGGAATGTTGTTGTACTACAGTTCAAAGATCTTTGAACGTGATTGTACCCTACTGTGGTACAACAACATTTCGGCTCGTTTTAGAAGCGCACAAGCCACAGAAATGATAGGGCCAACCAGATAGACAGTCGTGATGCCGGCAGCAAGATCACTGAGCCCACGACTCAACCACAATGAACCAGATATGGTCAAAAGGCAGGATCAACCAGATATTTAACTTAGCAAACAGACAAACAAACAAAGAAAAAAACAACAGGATCAACCAGATATTTAACTTAGCAAACAGACAAACAAACAAACAAAGAAAAAAGACAACAGGATCAACCAGATATTTAACTTAGCAAACAGACAAACAAACAAACAAAAAACAACAAGATCAACCAGATATTTATAAGTACTTACAACATCAATGCCAATCCATAACCATCACAACCCTCTCACATAGCGAGAAGTATTGCCACCATGTTTTTTTTAAACCCTCCCACACAAAACTAACAACTAATGGATGCCCATGCTATGGATGTAGGAACATCTGGACCCCACAAACCACACCACTGACCCTAGCAATCAACCTGAAAACCTAGAAAAACAGGCTGCAGCAAAAATGTATTTATCAATTTAAACAAAATCAAACTATGTCCCTACTATTATTAGCGGCACCATACACTATTAAAAATAATGGATGATCAACTCTATGCCCTACCAGTGTGTTGTGCTACTTGGGGTTCTGATTCCATGGACTTCTCAAGCTTCACTCTTGAGGTCATAAGAAATCAGAACCCCTCTGTGGCACAACACATTGGTTGTGCAGACAGTAGTTGCCCATTCACTATTCCCTACATCATTTCAACTTATATTGACTATTGCTGCTAACACTGCTCTTTTATGTTACCTTCCCCCTCTCCATCTTACTCATATTATCTCTCCTAATTTTCTCCCTCATGCTTTTAACATTTCCTACTTCATCTCCTTCCATTTAACATTTAATTCCTTGCCTTCTCTATTTTATCCAGTTTTGCATAAGAGCTGCAGATAAATTCTGTTCAGAACACTCAGTCTTAGGATCAGTATCCTTTTGTTCTATCTCCAAGTTTCCTGTCATGGGAAGTAATCCTGTCTCATCTTCCCTGACTGGCCGATCTTGGGTTGGGACTCCACATCATCTGATAATTGCTATTAGAATCAGTGCTGGGGTGGTTGTTGCTTGAAGTGTTTGCATTTTAATCATCTTGCTGTAGACTTGGAAGATGCTTTTGCTTACTAGGATGATCTGATCTACAGCCAGTTGAAAAGACTGAAAGCTTCCAGCATCACAGTTCTGCAACAGCCTCTTCACTGTGCACTCCACCTCCTTCAGAGTCAGGAAGAAGTTAGTGGATCCATGAAAATGGACTGTATGTTTGGCCAATGGAATCACAGCAGATCTATCTTGACGTATCCTCAGTAGAGTCAGTACAGGGTTGAACTCCTTATGCTTTGATAAAACTTCAGGACCAAAATCAGGGTATAATTAGATCACCAGTCCTCAGACATGAAGAACTTTTTCTACGTGTGCCTTGTTTAGGATGTTTTTCTCTATCCTGAAAATGGTGAGCTTTTATTAAAAACAAAGCTGAGTTGCTTCCCCTGC
Organism: Neoceratodus forsteri; assembly: GCA_016271365.2. NCBI lineage: Eukaryota > Metazoa > Chordata > Ceratodontiformes > Ceratodontidae > Neoceratodus > Neoceratodus forsteri. Next base: position 16,345,949 of record JADMNL010000039.1, on the reverse strand, counting down.
TAGTTTGGGTTTAGAACAGCTCTATGAGCTTGGTTGAATTCAGTCTGTTCAGAATTCTGATCACCTCCAAGGGTTTCTGTTATCTGTCCTGAAAGAACTTTAGAGGGTCAGAGTCTTCCATTCACTCTGGGATACCTCCCACCTTCAGGTTCCCCATGCTGTTATGGGTCTCAACCTTTGCTTTCAATGCTTCTAACTCTTTGGTGTGCTGTACTATTACATGTAGTATATTGCTGAGCTTGTCTTCCTGAGCATTAACTCAGCTCTCTACTCCTTTCATCCAGAGGGCTAATATGTTCATTCTCCCTGTAAGGGTGTTGAATGACTCTGTAAGAGATTGGGTAATTTTAGCAGAATCAGCCCTCATTTCAGTAAGAAGCTTGTTAACCTGGGGGGAAGAGGGCAGGTTCCCCCTGATGAATTTCCTTAGATTGATAGAATTTGTTTGTGAAACACTCCCCTCTGGTTTTTGGTTTTGTTTACCTTTTTGATCCTGTTTGTATTTATATTTGCCCCCTGTCAGGTTTGCTGAACTGAGTGAGGTTCAAGTTGCAGCCATAGGATCAGAATTTGAACCCTGGTTTTCCTCCCGGTCTGATTTCAGACCAATTCAGAGACAGGCAAGGAGGGGGTATTGGAGTCTGTACTGTAATTTAGGTCAACCCAGTCAGGCAAATTGTGGCTTAAAACAAGATTTTTAGAATCTTCTAAGTCTCTTCTGGTACTGCTGAAACTACTGTAGATGAGGCGGCTTGTAAAAGAGGCAGATTCTGGCAAACTGTAAGAGGTGTACTCGAAATAGACATATTTATTTTTGCCTGAGCACTTACTTCCAGGTACTGTGCTCCTAAGCTGTTGGAAGGTGCAACAGGCACACCGCCACTTTCATTGTGCTGCTGACACCAGATGCCCACAAACTGGAAATGGGGTGACACAAGGCAGCATTTGGTCGGTCAAAGGACCTGAAGGGAGTGGCAGGCTTTTGTTTTTTGTTGCTGCTGACCTCTGTTGATTGTGCCTGTATTGTTGTAATGGAGCTTTGAAGCTGGAAAGGTAGGCAGAACATCAGATGGTCCAGGAGTAGGCTCTGGAGAGGCTTTTCCATTAAGTTATGGCTCTGTTATTGGGTGAACACAACGGCAAGATAAACCAGCTTGATTTGCACACATGACAGTGCATGATGCAAGACCTGAGAGAGGGAGAAGAGCTCTTCAACTTCTGCTGTCCTACGAAAACCTTTCAACATTTGTACTGAGGAGTCCAAGCAAAAACACCGCGAACAGACAGTCCAATGAATAACCATGCAGCTCTCAAAAATGGCGGCCAACCCAAATAACAAATAAACTTTTGTGTTTTGGTCTTCACTTGAATAAAATATTCATCTAGTGCCAGAGGTTCTATTGCGCTCTCTAATTTTGGAGACATTTGTACTGACATGTCGGTAGAAGAGAAAGTGAGCTATGGCCTGGTGTGTGTAGTGTGTGCACCGATGTGAACTGCCGGTTCAGGGAATAACTCAGTAATCTGGTAAAATAAGATAAACTTCAATCCCATTACAGTCCACTCTACAAACTGCTCTGTGCACTTTGTAAGAAAAAATAGTCAGTGATCAGTGTAGCCAAAGCTTACATTTTAAAGTTAAAGGGAGCAGATGGTTTAACTATTTTTTAAACAGCAAAGCAAGTAAAGCGTGTAGAGTGTATGGCGGCAAGCAAGCAGAGTGAAAAAAGAAACATATCATCTGGGAAAAATGAAGCATGTGGCTGGATCAGTCTATAGAGCTTCTCACAGACACATCTAGACTATTGCCTGCTTGGATCCAGACCACGAGTCAGCCACTGATAACCTTAAATGTAAACTTTGATTAAAGTGAGTTTCTGACTTTTGATAAAACTCTCTATATTTTAATATTTAGGCACAATCCAGCTTCTATTTTATACCATGTCTACAGTTCTTTTTCCTTTATTCTTCATTGCTGAATTAATTTGCATAATAACATGACTCTCGCCTCCTAGAGTCCATCTGCGTCATTAATTGCTTAATACTTTGCTGAAGACAAAGTATTTCGGTTCTCTGGAAATCATTATGATGTCACAAACAGGATTGTGACTTTCAAGACAGGATTAAATAACAGGAGTAAATCAACTGTAGATAAAACTGATATTGCTTCCATTTAAAGGAACTTAGTAATAGAGAAGAAAATAAAAGAGAACACAGAAAATCCAGAATATATCAAATGAATTGTGTCTTAGTATGGTGTATTTCAAAGATTTTCCCCAAAGTGATAGCATCACTTTAAGAATCTCATTCTACCTTTAAGTGCCTCCTTTTCTTTTCTCTGCTCTCCCTTCGTGCTCTCAGAATTAATGTGAGATGGTTTCTGGACTATGCAGAAAATGTGAAATGTTAAGTGAGCCAATTTTTGTTGGAGGAGTTGTGTGTTGACTATTGGGGGGAGTTGAGCATGAAATGTGGGCCAAGTACTATTCAGAAGCATGTTGTTTTTTCATTACATCATGGCACACTCATGTTGCCATAACTGAGCCCTGACTCCCATTATGTGCTCTCAATGTTTGCTCTAGAAGCATAAAAGGAAATATATGGTGTTTTGACATTTTTTTTATTTAATTTGTTTTACCAGCAAAGTGGTCCTGATCAATGATCTGTTTTCAGCCTTGCTTGGGGAGAGAATCTATACATTAGGGGTGACAATGAAAGTTTACACATTACATCACATGTAAGCAAAATCATGCAATAAAAACATAATGTATGCACTATATATATATATATATATATATATATATATTTTAGTGGCACGGTTGAGTACCCCATTTAAGGTTATAGTGTGAAATTTTGCATCTTAATAACTTTGCCACCGTATGACAGATTTGCCTGACATTTGGCAGGCATGGAGCAGGACCATAGATCTCTAGATCTGCCAAGTATCGTAATGGTACAGTTGCGGAGTTATTAAACAACATTCTGTAGCGCATTTATGCTTTTTTGTGCATTCTTTGCTCGCACCCACAGGTCGCATGGTTTGTGCGACCAGTCTGAAAACTTCAGGGAACATGTGGCCAGGTCCCCGATGTGCCTTTCGAAGATTTTGTGAAAAAATAGTAAACTGTTCAAAAGTTATTCAAAAAACAAATTTCCCATTATAGTCAATGGGAAAAGTTAACAAAAAGTTCAACAGTGTCTCAAATGCAGTTTTCTGTGTCGCAAATAACCCCTGTAGTGTCGTGAGTCAGCCATTTTTTTTCAGTTAGTGGTCACAGGAATGCTTGGCATTTAAATGTGGGACCCTCTAGGGCCACAATTCTTTTTGTGTTCACCTAGTCAGACCCTGAGGATGCTGCCATATCTTTTTTGGGGGGTTAAACACCCCAGAAATATGTTTTTGAAATTTTTGTAAACTGCAGTGTCGCAAAACAGTGTCACACTTTCGACACTTTCGTGATTTTGTTTTTGCAAAAGTGTCGTGATTTGCAACACTACTTTGTGACACTATGGCCATAATAACAGGAATTCTTTGGCACCCTGCTGCAAAAGAACAGTTTGGTCTTTTGGGCTGAAATTTGGAGGGAAGAAAGCCAACATCCCACAGATGTGGTTTGATGACAAAATATTACAGGGATGCTAAGTTACGGTACTCTGAAGTTGACGCTTTTTCCCATAGACTAACATTACGGCGTCCGTCATGCCTTTCGGGGTCCGTATCTCGGAAACGCTTTAAGATACAAACTTTTCATCTGAAAAATGCTTAGCCCCTTACAGTTCCTGAGATATAAGCAATTTAGTATTCCAAGTGCCCATTTTCTGCTCCGAGGCCCATTATTATGCATACGTTCTTTGTATTCAATGTGTTTCTCTATGCAGCTGTTGGTGAAAAATAGGGTGTGCGCTTTTGTTACTGTCACAGTTAGCATTCCCACTTGTGTTTCCATAACCATTTGCTTTAGCATTCCCATCTACTCCACCACGTGCATTACCCTTTGCATTTTTGTTTGCACTTGCATTTGTGTTACTGTTACCATTTACGTTTCCATTACTGTTTCTGTTTGTGTTTCATTTTGCATCACCGTGTGCATTACCATTTGCATTTGCCTATGTGCTTCCATTTGTGTTTCCTTTGGCATCATCATTGCTGTTACCATTAGCATTTGCATTTCCTAATGCGGTACCATGACTGTGCTCATTACCATTTGCGTTTCCATATGTGCTTGCGTTTGCATTTCTGTTTGTGTTACCGTTCCCGTGTACGCCACCGTGTGTGTTACCTTTTCCATTTTCATTTGAGCTTGCATTACTGTTAACATTTGCACTCCCATTACTGTTTTTGTTTGCCTTTCATTTTGCGTCACCATGTGCATTACCATTTGAGTTTGCGTACTCCCTTCTGTTTGCGTTTCCTTTGGCGTCAATTTTGCTGTTACCATTAGCATTTGCATTTCCTATTGCAGTACCATTACTGTGTACATTACCATTTGTGTTTCTGTACATGTTTGTGTTTCCATTTCCGTTTGCATTACCATTCCCGTGTATGCCACCATGTGCGTTACGCTTTCATTTTTGTTTGCACTTGCGTTACTGTCAACATTTGCGTTCCCATTACTGTTTTTGTTTGTACTTCATTTTGCGTCACTGTGTGCATTACCATTTGCATTTGCATACACGCTTCTGTTTGCGTTTCCTTTGGCATCATCGTTTTTGTTACTGTTAGCATTTGCATTTCCTATTGTGGTACCGTGACTGTGCGCATTACCAGTTGTGTTTCCATACACGCTTGCATCTCCATTTGCATTACCATTCCCGTCTACGCCACTGTGTGCATTACCCTTTGCATTTTCATTTGCGCTTGTGTTTGCGTCACTGTTAACATTTGTGTTTCCATTACTGGTTTTGTTTGCATTTCGTTTTGCATCACCGTGTGCACAGAAACATAGAAGTTGACAGCAGATAAGGACTGCAAGACCTGTCCAGTCTGCCCATTACCATTTGCATTTGCATGCACGCTTCTGTTTGCATTTGCGTTTACTTTGGCGTCATCGTTGCTGTTACTGTTAGCATTTGCATTTCCTATTATAGTACCATGACCATGCACATTACCATTTGCGTTTCTATATGTGCTTGCATTTGCATTTGCATTACCGTTCCCGTCTATGCCACTGTGTGCGTTACCTTTTGCGCTTTCGTTTCTGCTTGCGTTTGCGTAACTGTTAACATTTGCATTTCCTTTACTGTTTTTGTTTGCGTTTCTTTTCACATCACCATGTGCATTTCCATTTGCATTTGTGTACGCACTTCCATTTGCATTTCTGTTTGTGTTTCCTTTGGTGTCATCATTGCTGTTACTGTAACTGTCTGCGTTTCCAATTACGTTACCATGACCGTGTGTGTTACAGTTTGTGTGTCCATACGCGCTTGCATTTGTGTTTCTGTTTTCATTAACATTTGCGCTTGTGTTTGTGTTACCATTTGTATTATCGTTTATGTTTGCGTCACCATGTGCATTAGCATTTGCACTTGCGTTTGCGTTGCCGTTACTTCACTACTTATAGTGTACTTTCTCAAAAATAAGGGAAATTCATAACAAAAAACCTCCTTTAATACATCACTTAGGGTTGTTCCACAGTGACAAAAGTGAGAAAATTTGATGTTAGGGTTCCCACCCCCCTTGCACTCCATCCCCACCCCGCCCCCACCAGCAGGCATCAGGGTGTGCGTTGGGGTCATCGGTCCTAACTCTCGCCCCATTCTCCTATACTGCACCACCTCAGCTTGTTTGCACATGGGATGGGGTGAGAGTTAGGACTGACAATCCCAAAACACACCCCATGACTGTTGGGGTGGGTGCAAGGTGGGTGGGAACCCTATATCGAATTTCCTCACTTTTGTTGCTCTGGAACAACCCTAACTGATGCATTAAATGGAGTTTTTTTTACCATGAATATATATATATATATATATATATATATATATATATATATATATATATATATATATATATATATACTGTATATACATATGTTTCTATAGAGGGGGAATGGCTCAGGGGCAACGTGAGGAAGCATTTTTTCACAGAGAGGGTGGTGGATGCATGGAACAGCCTTCCTGAGGAGGTTGTGGGGTCTAAAACTGTGGGAGAATTCAAGAATGCATGGGACAGGCTGTTGGTTAAATAGGATCTGAAGCTTATCCTCTAGGTAGGGAAATGGGCAGACTAGGTGGGCCAAGCAGTTCTTATCTGCCGTCAAAGTCTATGTTTCTATACACATACACATAATTAGAAACATAGGGCCTGATTCTCAAAAGGTTACACCTGGCGTAACTTGGCTTGTGCCAAAGAAAACGGTGCAAGTAGCAAGTTACACTAGCAGTTGTGACATATGGTATCCTGCAAAGCAGCCTGCAAAATTTCACAGGCTGGTTGCACCAAAGTGGACTTATGCTACCAGTTACATTGCAAACCCCTTGCAACATGGCGCTAGGGGGTTTATGGCAGCAGTTGCACCCTATTTTGGAAGGGCAGCAACAAAGTTCACCTGGGTGCTATTCTACAACAACCTCTGAGGAGAACCATCAACGTAAGTTACATCAGCATATAGCTGGCGTAACTGTACTTATGTCCTTGGGGGTTGCCTGCATGTGTAGCCTACCTATCCCTCCCATGGTATGCCGCCCTTCCCCCAACACTTCCCTGACCCCAGCACACAATACTCCCGAAGGACTACGTCTGTCACCCCATACCACAATGCCCTGCAGGGCTACCCCATGCCCTTTGACCCCAGTACATGTTTAATAGCCCTACAGGACTACCACATGCCCCCGAACCCCAGTACATGTTGAAAGCCCCACAGGGCTGCTGTATGCCCCAACCCCAGTACCCATTAAATAGCTGCACAGGGCTGCAGCATGTCCCCAATGCCCAGTACCCATTAAATAGCACCATAGGGCTGCTGCAGGTCCCTGACCCCCGGTGCCAAATAAATAGCCCCACAGAGCTGGAGAATGCCCCCAACCCCCAGTACCCATTAAAAAGCCACACAGGGCTACTGCATGCCCCTGACCCCCAGTACAATGTGGAAAACCCTGCACCCCACAAACTGAGAAAATAACTCCCTCAATCCCTGATAGTCTAGTGGCTCACCCCTCCCACCTGGCAGCACCCAATCACCTCACTGCCCCCCACAATCCATTTTAGGCCCACGACTGGCACAGCCCACCACTCATCACCACAGCCAGATGCTGACTGAACATTGCAGGAGCACATACTGTACATACCATGCAGGACTTGTGTGAAGATGCTAATGCACCCATAATGGCATGCAAATTGACCCTTATTACCTTGCATCCTCTGCACATTCTGATGCTGAAAATGGCTCACAGGGCAAAAGCACATTTCTGTTTGGGACATGCTATCTCCTTTTTCCCCCTGTGAGTCCCTGTTCTATAGGACTGTGATAGCATGGCTCATAGTCACTGCTCCTACAGCCCTCATCTTCAAAAGAGACAGTGAGCATCAGTCAAAGTGTGCAGACTGTCTGAAAATGTTCCTTGGGCTGGCCATGCACATTCTCAAACACACTCCTTGGGAGGTTTGCAATGTTTACAGCTGGATCTCTAAATAGTGACCTAGGTGCAGTAGGCTGTGCTGCTGTTGCAGGTCTCTCCGTGAGGGTGAGGATGACTTGAGAGGGTGTCAATGGGGATGCAATGGGTGGGTGGGTGTTGATCTGCTGAAAGTGTAGAAATCATGAGGAGAACTGGTGGAGAAGAAGAAGCAGGGAGGAAAGGAAAGAAACAGGGAAAGCTGTACCATGCCAGTTCACTAGTTACAAGTTCTGTAAGTGATGGTGGTGGAGAAGGAGTCAGCACAAGAACCAGGAGTCACAGTGGTAGAGCAGTGGTTATGCAACAGACAGAAGGACTAGGGATGGATGTGTGATTGTCTTTCCAAAGAAACCAATGATTTGTTAGTTCCCAGATGTCAACTGCTTCCACATCCAATGGAAGCAGCAGCAGCTTTCCCAGCCAGCTCCAGTTATTCAGTGCATCTGGTGATGAAAGCATCCAGAGCAAACTAGAAGAACATATGTCTTATAGGTGGTGTCTAACAAATCTCCTGGCCTTCTATGAGAAGGTCAGCAAAAGTCTAGATGGCTAAATCCCAGTAGATGTAATCTTCCTAGACTTCCAGAATCAAACATGCAGCATTCAATCAACCATACAAAAAGCACACCAGTTCTGTAAAAATGATGTACTAAATTCAGTACTAGACTTTATTCCTTAAGAATTAGGAATAGCATAAGATGTTCACCCACAACAGAAGCCCTTAGTGCCTTGGTAAACAGCCTTCCAGTGGGACATGTCTATTACAACCAGAGCATCATTCATTTTATACATGGTCCTGGTTATGATGTCATTTTTAACACCATTCATGATTGGACAATATAACATTTACATTTTATGACAGAAAAGTAGTAGAAAAAGCAACAACCCACATTAAATTCATGTGGAAAGCACTGTAATTACTGTAAATTCTGGAACTGCCAGCTCTAAGCTACATATAATCACTGTATTCAAATCTATAGTTCTTAATTTTATCTATTTTGAACCCCATTCATACTGGACTAGTACTAAAAGGGAAATTAAAGGAGACCTACTCTTAAAGTGTATGGTGAGCCTACAGTATATATTCTATTATAAAATGGCAGGGTAAAATCAAGTAATCTGATTGGCTCCTATTTATGTGTAAAATACGGTTTACACATGGGTAAAAAAAAGGACTGCTAAGCAGTGAAGAGTCTGTAACACAGATCAATGGGTATTTGGAACACAGGCATTTCAGTTAGCCCTCTACTGCCAGAGCTGATCTTCCACCACAAACATGGCTGCTACCTTTATGCTGTAAAAGAACTTCAACTGGGCCCTAAAAATAAAACTACCTTAATTAAAAAATAAAACAAATTAATTAAATGCTGTTTCCCTGATTATCATGCTATCCTTCCATGCATAAACAAATTAGAAACAATAAATATTGTTTATAGTTTTCACTACAACTGTTTCTTTGCTGACAGTCAAAAATCCCCCTTCTATCTTAAGTTGCTTATCAGGGAACTCTCTTCTTCTTGCCCTGACAGTGAGATAACTGTGTCTCTGGCTGTAACAAAGGCCTTTGTTGTCTGTGTGTACAGTGTGTTGGGAGACAAACATTCTGCCAGTGGAACTGAGCAGAATTTTGAATCCATATATTCCGTGATAAACATTCCATATCTTGAATGTGGGGAACAACAAAGAAAAAAAAAACACAGGAAGAAGAAAGTAGGCAATAATACAATGACATCATCAATGACATCACTTGCAGTGGGTGGAAGGATTATTTTATCACAAATGCACAAAGTTAATCTATTTTTCTACATATAAACATGCTTTTCCCATTAGTCAAAAGCAAAAAAAAAAGGAATCAATTTTATAAGCGCAATAAGGCACTTAGGGGTGAGTGTAAACCATATTTTACAGCATGGCCAGCAGCTGAAGTCACTTGGCCATTGGCCTTGTGCCTTACTACGCCCCTGGCCATGCTGTAAAATATGGTTTACACGCACCCCTTTGTGCCTTATTGCTTACATATTAACATGTCCACAAATATAAGGGGAACAATTAATCACTCTATCCAGGACTACTTCTAGTAGCCAAATTTGGAACCATATTTATAAAGTACTATTATAGCAAATGAACTAGAAGGAACCATACTTATAAAAAAGGTGTGATCAACCTAAATGTTCCAAATTTATTAAGTCCAAAAATATGGGGAACTAATAAGCCACATTTTATCTAGAACTGCATTTGTGACTAACAGAGTGCCCCATAATTCATTGCTGAGACCAGCACAGTTCTCATACTTTGTCAGTGATATTCACATGCATGTCAGGGGTTGGATAAAAACATTCACTGATGGTATAAAGCTGGAGAGGGGAGTTGATACAGTCACAAAACAAAAGGTTTTCTGCAAGATCTGAAGATTTTATTCATTTATTTAAACGTTTTACCAGGAAAGCGTATTAAGCGGACTACCGCTCAATTCCAGACGCAGACCTGGGGGGTGGGAAGCAAGGGGGTAGACACAGAGTATAAATACATACATGAGTACAATCAGCAATGCAGAAGTACAGAACATATTATGTACAGAAATAAAGGTGGAGAATTAGATATTCCAACAACAGAAAGAAAACATATAATGACTTTTAATACCGAAAAATGTGTGGTACTACACCTGGGTACGAAAAACATAATTCAATCATACCACCTATGTGGCAGGAAACTTAAACAGTTAAATACAGAAAGGGATCTTGGCAACCTGATAAGCAATGACCTTAAATATGAGAAACAGTGTAGGAGGATTCTTACTGTAACTGAGAGGTTACCGGGATGCATAAAAAAAACATTTATTAGTCAATCAGAGCAATTCTTCGTACCCCTTTATAGAATGTACATAAGCCTCCACCTGAACTATTGTTCACCTTTTTGGAGACCATACCTTAGGAAAGACGTAGGATTATTAAAGCAGGTTCAGCATAGGGCAACGAAACTTATCCCAAGATTGAGGGAAATGCCATATGAAGAAAATATAAGAAACCTGGGACTACAGTCACAGCCACAGACATGGTCAGATATTTTCTTATATTTCTGTGATATTCCTAGAGAAATCTCCTGCTTTCTGCAGTTCCATAGTAGGGTCAGCAGAAAGAATCTCCTTGGAAATATTGCAAAATATCTGGAAATATGTGACCATGTCTTTGGATGCAACTTTGGGGCTATAATACGTGCTATATATTAGCCCAATACATGTATACCTAATATACTAAAATGCCAGCAGAGTAGACCTCATGGTCTGGAGCCTGCTTAAGAGTCAGTACCCTTAATTGGTACCATTACCACCCTCCTAGCCCCCCCATGATCCCCCCATCCACCAACAGAGTTCTCCCTCCCCAGAGATGACATTCCTCAGGTTCACCCTTCTCCTGTACCTGTCCCAGCCTCTCTTGAACCCTTCCACCATAGATACCTCCACCAGCTCCTCGGGCAGTGCATTCCATGGTTCTACCATGCTCTCAGTGAAGTATCGCTTCCTTACCTGCCAGAAAAGATAATCAAAGTACATTTAGGGGCCCCCTTCCTTATTCTGTTATCCTATTATAATTCTCATAGAGTAGCTGCAGCCCTGTTTCCTATCTAACATCATAATTATGCTGTTTTTAGGGGCAGGGCTGCAGCACCCGGTGGCAGTCAGCTTGTACAAGGAAGTTACAAGCCAGGATTTACGGAGGAAATAACCATTTTTTTGTAAGTAACAATAAAATTTGATACATGGCTCAAAAAGCTCCTAGGGCAGGCAGCTCCACTGTATGGGTTGCCTGCATGGAGTGTCTCCATAGCTCTTTTTTGAAATTAAAATGCTATTAGAGTTTTCCAAGGTGCAGTTATTATATCAAAGACCCTGGCTGGGAATAATCTCATGGAGGTGCAACTCTAAGGTGATGAATATGAACAGCAAAAACAACTCAGTCCCAACATTACAAATGTGTCAGTAGCTCTCTAAATAAAATGCAAAGAATAGGGGTATATTTTTTATTTTTTTGTTTATTTAGATCTCGGATTACAAATACCTTTGAGCTTAGAGCTCTTTTACAAAGGTTCCACGTCAGCAGCCTAATACAACAGGTTAACAGAACAAAAAGTATGGCAAAACAGTATACATAGAGAAATGAGATCAATAGGTAACATAATTGTAAATAAGAAAACAAAGCAATAGTTGACATTCACAGTGAATTAAAGAATAGAAACAAGTAACGTAAGCAGTTTTATGCACAGGAATGCATACAGTAAATTAAAAATCAGTCAAAACAAGCCTTGTCATTTGCTGATAAAATCATAAGGTAAGTTGAAATCAGCCAACAGGCCTTGTCAGGACAGATGGGGGGGGGGCCATTAGGTAGAGGGGAGGAAAGGTGAAAGGGGTAGGGTAGCGGGGGGGGGGATGTCAGAGATGGTGCTAAGGAGATTCAACAGTAATCAAGTGCTAGGGTTTTAGATTGCCAAAAAGGGTTTAGCGTAAACAATCACAGGAGTGAGTGGCAGAGAGTGGTCGCTGTAGCTTGGATTTGAAAGGGCCCAATTTGGATTTGGAGGAAGTGTCACAGTTGAGGGCATTCATCCAAAGAGGGGCTCTGTAGGCAAACGATCTTTGTCCCTGGGAGGTATGGCAGGGAGGGACCAGAAAGAGCTGGGATTCAGAGCCATGGTATGGAGGGTATTAATAGAGGGGCTGAGAAGACCTTGAATTCCAGGTGGTATAAATAGTGATATTACTGCAGTCTTTCAGCATTTTTGTAGGCTAGGTCTGGAAAACCAAGAAAGATTATGGGTTACTTGAAGGGGAGAGGAAATGCTGCAATGCAGTTTAATGCAGAAGAGCAACAAATATTGGTTGAATATGGGCCTGTGGATTATAATGGAAAGCTCAGTGCAGAGACTCAGTGGGGCAGAAGTGATGTTTGTTGCCTGCAGGCCTAAAGGTAATGATGTCGAAGGAATGATGCTGCTATTGGGCTCTCTGCCCACACCCCATGCCATCAGGGGGCAGTAAAGCAGTTGTTCTCTCTTTGCAAAGGTGAAGCATAGTACTAGTAGTAGTAGAGTTCACTTATTATGGAGCCTTTCCCCAGAGGCTCAGGATGCCACACAAACACATGACATGATACATAGTGAATAAAATGGTTCTGTAATTTAGAACTGTCTCTTTCTAGCAATGACATCATTAAACCATTTACTGAGCAATCACACAATTCCTCCCTGAAGTGTGTGTTTCTATGATCTCTAAGGAGTTATCATGTTTATTACAATAACAAAATTGTAAATTATATGGGGCATGCTTTTCGAGCTCTGCATAACGTCTTTTCCCAAGTCTTGTTTTCCCAAGGCTGTTAATTCTTTAAAAGAGTTGGCGTGTATTGGTGAAATACACTAGGTGGGGTTTATCATTAAGCTCCCATCTGGTTCAGCTCCCCTGGTGCAGAAATAGTGGTACTGCTTGTGATCTTGACGACCTTGATTCTGGAACAAGTAATGAGGGCAGCTAGGGGAGGTAGAATGGGCAGCCGTTGGATTGCTCTCCTTCCCCAGGAGGGCTGGCCTGCAACACCCAGCAACAAACTGACTTCTATTTGAGGCTAGGATGTACAGTGGCCAGGGACTTTGGACGCTATGCACAAACATAGCAGACCACATGCAAGGACACGTAGTGCACACTACGATGCATGGCCACACATGTTTACGCAGTGCTGCATGCATGAAAGGCACGCAGCGGACCCATGCACACCCATGCACAAAGCAGCACTGCAGGGGTGTGATTGTGTGCGGCAGGCACGCATCAGGCCCGGAACGCATGCACTAACATGGATACGACAAAGAGGTGCGCAGGGCCGGGGTGCACAGATACACGAGGTCAGAGGCTGCTGTAAGGACATGCACACAGGTGCACAAGGAAGCAGGATGGAGCCACTGATGCCAGGTAGCCCAACCCTGCCCCCACCACACCATGGCATGCCATACCAGAGTTGGGAGGCACCCCAGGGCCATGCCCCATGACTGGCCTCACCACCACCACTGCAGAGCAGAGCCACCCAGCACAGCATGCATACGTGCCACATGACTGCAAGGACACAGGGCATGCCATATGGCATGTTGCCATGCACAGGGCATGCCGTATGGCACGTTACTGTACACAGAACATGCCGTAAGGTACGAGTACCGTGTGCGTGCTGCATGCGGCAGCATGCATGGCACATGGTGCATGTGAGAAGGAGTGGCACTGAGATGGGCACGGTGGCACAGACCCATGCGCCACATGTGGGCATGCCACATGGAATGCACAGACATCATGCAGTGTGTGCCCGCACCCCACCAGTGTACCAGCTGGGGACAGTCCGTGGCAGCAATCATCAGACAGCCCTCCATGTCAGTGAACACACAGGTGTCAGGTACAATGTTTTACTGCAGGAAAATGGTACAAGTACAACAACACAACCAGGGATACCCACCCCCAACAGGTGCGACAGCCCCAATGCCCAGCACCCTCCCAGGCCGTGAGCGCCTGTCACACATGGCCCGTCAGCATGGCAGCCACACTGCCACACACCCCAGACAGTTCACACCAACAGAGGTGGTCCAAGACAGTCAGACACAGTGGCAGATGGGTCCCTCACTGTCCTGCAGGCTACGCACTGCTCTGGCCCTCAACACTGCTGATGTCGCTGTCGCCATCCTCCGGCTCCTGTGGTGGTCATCCAATGTTGCAAAGCATCATCCTACACACTGGACCCCTGTAGCGCTGCAAAAGCAAAGGGGAAAATGTCAGTCCCGGTAATGTACCCCAGTCCACACCACGGCACCTCAGGCCTCACTACCTACTGGAGATGGGACGTATACCTCCCAGCACCTGTAGTCCACATCCTCGTAGTATAGCATAGCCCCCTCACCCTTCAGGATCATTTACTGTGGGTACCATCATTGGTATCACTGGTGTCACTGCCCAGGGGCACACAAAAAGCAGAGTACACCATCCGGCTGCACCTTTAGACTTAGCTCCATCCACTCCGGCTAGCCCTGGGGATCTTGCAAGGGAGACAGGGAGGTGTAGGTTAGCCACATGTCTAACACGCGTTGTGGCAATGAAGAGCACATTCAGCAGACACAGCATCCACCTGCCTGATTGTCCATGCCTACCACAGGTCCCTCACTCCCCAGTTCGGGGTGTAGGTCTCCTCCAAGACATGGAACTGGTGTTATGGGAATCTGGCCATCTGCTCGACAGCTGCATACGCCATTACTTGTGCTGGTCTGTATGTACACAGGGCACTGCACGGATGTGGGCACATGCCATGGCACACGGTGTGGTGTGACAGTGTGTCTATGCCGGTGTCCACCATGCCCATGATTGCACATGCCTATAAGGGGGAGGTGCCTGCTGGCTGCACCATGTGGGAGAAGGTGACACAGTGATTTAGGATGTGTCCAGGAGTGGGACTGCATCTGCTACTGTTGGAGGCGTAAGGCAGGAGATGTCAGAACAGGCTGCCACGCCCAAGGGTGTTCTGTGCCAGGTTTGATGCCACAGGGTGGTGGGACATGCACTGCCTGAAGTGTTTCTGCTTCCCATGGCCTATTGTTGCACAGCTCTGTGACATGGTCTGCACGGCCACGGCACCCAGGACACTGCGCTCCATGGCGATATCGATGGAGACAAAGGTCATTTGTGTCTTGACCTGCTATGCAATGGAGTAATTCCAGAGCATTACTGGGGATGCAATCAACATGAGACAGTCCTCCATATCCCATACCGTGGTGCAGGTGACCGACACACTGCTGCCACACATGGGGGACCACATCTACTTGCCCTGTACCCCCAGGAGCTCCATGCCACAAAGCATGCATTCTTCATGATGCATGGGATGCCCAATGTGTGTGGGGCTATTGTCTGCATGCTCATCATTATACGCACCCCCATGGTGGACGAGGAGGTCTACCGCAACAGGAAGGGTTTCCACAATGTGAACTGTCAGGTGGTCTGCAATGCGGACGGCCTGTTCCTGGATGTGTGTGCCAGGTTTCTGGGGTTGATGCATGACTCGTACATCCTGGACTCCTCTGGCATCGGTGCACTGCTGTGGGATGGGCTTCTTGATGGATGGTTACTAGGTACATATGCATGCACTGACAGCACTCACACAGACATGGTGGGTGCTGCACAATGCTCATGGTGTCTCTCCCTTCCCCCTGCAGGTGACAGTGGCTACCCCCTGCGTGCATACCTCATGACACCTATCCTGGCATCAGGGACCCAGGCAGAGGCAGCATGCAACACTGCGCTTTGCCTGACAGGGAGCATCATGGTGTGGGCCATTGGACAGCTGAAGATGCACTTCCAGCATCTTGACCACTCAGATGGCATGGTCCTGCTAACACCTGATAGGGCTTGCAGGGTGTTCACCGTATGCTGCATGTTGCACAACTTGGCCAAGTGTGAGTCTGTGCCAATGCTGCAGGGGCCACCACAGGCCCCAATGGTGGATGATGGGGATGATGATGATGCCCATGGCCTGCAACATGTGGAGCAGGACACCACGAGTGGCTGTGCCATTTGGCATGTGCTTGTGGCAGGCACCTTCACATGGTGAGTGGGTGCCATGGTGAGACCTGGACAGTGCATCCCTGGCAGACACAACAGGGCCATGCTGGAGCCCTGCATGGGTGTGGCATGCAGTGTGTGATGACCGCTGCCATTGTTGGGATGTGGCCACGATGATGACATCGCATGCTGAGTGGCCACCAATGGTGGGGTGGGTGGGAAGTGGGTGACCGCTAGGGTGTGACTGGGTCAGGGTGCACCGCTGGGGCTGTCACAGGCCCATGGCTTCAGGCTGGGACTGGGACCATGTCATTGCATGTGTGCCCAGGTGCCTGGGTGCTACCTGCCCCTGGGCAGAGCCACGTCCCCTGTGCCCCACCCATGCCTGGGTGACATCACTGTTGTGCCGGGAGCCCATATCCCGTGTATCTTGGCCAGCTGTACCAGGGTCTGGGATGGTGCTGGGTGAGATGGTGCCATGTCCTGGGTGTAGCAGTGTGGTGGGTGCTGCAGGTCCTGGGTGTGCCATGGGGTGGTTCACTGCACACACCCTGCTATGGTCCCCGGGGTTGTGCGGTGGCCTGTGTGGCCACCATGTGCATGTGTGTCAGTGGCACTGGGGGTGGGCCCACTGGGGGTGCTGTGTGTGTGGTATAAAAGTGTTGCACGATCTGTTCCAGCACAATGGTGGACCGTGTGATGCCATCACCGATGGTGCAGGTGACCACTGTCAGTGTGGCCATGGTGGCCATGGTGTTCTGCTATTCAGTGAGGCAGTTCTGCTCCAGCTGCTGCAGCATGAGGTACTGCTCTGCTGGTATGAGTCATAGCGGGGTGTCCTGCCACATCTGTGGGGGCCTGTGGATGGGCCCTCAACACCACTGTTGGCACCACCCATGGCTCTGTGGGGTGCTGATGGTGCTACTCTGGGTGCAGTGCCAGGGGTGTCCCATGCCCCCCAGGGCAGGGTGTTGATGAATTCCAGGGTGGGGGTGGGCCATGGCAGTGCCCATCGGTGGGCTCGACATCCTCATGGTCCTCACTCTGGATGCTGCTGTCACCCTCTTCTGTGTGGGTGATGGCCTGCTCTGCTGCACTGTCACTGTCCACCTGTGTCTTGGTGACCATCTCTATTCCTGTGGAGATAACATACTGTGCAGCAGTGTACTGGTGTAACAGTCAGCCCTGCAGTGGTATTACCTAACCAATTGGGCCACACATTGCTTGGCACTGTGCATTGGTGCCCTCGGCAGCTTGCCTTGTGGTGCCTGTCTCCTGGAGGCTGCTGCATCCCATGGTGCCTGCACTATGTCTGTGGGAGGGTGAGGTGGGCATTACTATTGTGCTGCCTGTGCATTCCCACCTGCACCCCTGCCCTGTCCCCGCAGTGCACCTACTTGCCTGTGTGTCCATGCCTCCTTCCACACCATGCACTGCCACCTGTGAGAGGGTCTCAGCCACTAGTCTCTCCACGGGTGACAGCTGCATTGTCCTATGCAGGGGAACCACCTCCAGTGCCATACTGCTCCTGTGAAGTGGCCGCCAGCTTCTTCTTCATGGCCACATGGAGGTCATGTCAGTTGTGCTTGATGGCTGTGAGTGTCCATGCCACTGACCCTAGAGCATTGACACTGGCCTGGATGTCCAACCACATTCTGGCCTTCACCTCTGGGGGGGAGGTGAGTGCCAGGGCTCTGTAAAGTCTGTCATAGTGTTGCCTGATTTTGGTCACCATTGCTATGACCTGCCCGCTGCTGAAGTTGGCGGAGCATGTCTGCATCCCACCCCCAAGGCGTTTCTGTCACCCTCCCCTGCTGCCTTCCCCTTCACCCTCTGCTGGTGTATCTGCCTCCTCTCACCATTCTGCCATCTCTCCTGTGTGCTGCTGCTGTGCTGCATTCACAGACATGCTGCTGTGTTGTGCGTTCCGCGGCACCTTATATGGTGGGGTCAAGGGGTGGTTCCATCTCTCCTGGCTATGCCCCTGTCCTGGCTGTGCATCCCTCTGTGTGGTTCTTACTCATTCCCCCTCTGTTTGTGCACCATGTGCATGCAGTCGTGACTGCTGTGTTGCTGCCTTGCACTATGCGCCACGTAGTGACGCGCAGGGTTTACTACCGCAAGGCACACATTTTGGGGCCCTTCATGCATAGTGCCCTTTGAGAGTAGGGCATGGAGCCATGGTAGATATTGATGCAGCATGCTTGGGAGCATGTGTGGCCATATCTGGATGTCATTACACGTGCATGCCTTCAATGGGGGAAACAAAGGAAAAATCCCTACTGACTGACCAGCCTGACACCCAGAACAACTGCCACACCACCACTCTGAATGATACCCCTTCCACTGTTCAGAGGCTTCAGATAGATGGGTTACTCTTCCCTTAGCCACAAGGTGAGACCTGTCATGGGGGCATGCCAAGGGCCTCCCTGTGCAGGAGGCATGGAAGGATTCCAGGGTGGTGGGGTGGAGTGAGGTCTGAGAGAGCAGAAAATGGGGTACATACCCACAGTGTTAGTAGAGCAGATAAAGAACTGAAAAATAAATTGCTACTCAGCTATGTAACCAGGAACTCTGCTTATTAAAATCTGACCAACTGTAAGATTTCTATGCTGTCATGATAGAAAATATTTACTATCTGCATCACAATAAAATATCTAACATTTTCATCCCATTGTTACTTTGTTTCTTGCTTATTTCTGTGTTGATTTCAGTAAAAAAGGTTACAAATTTTTCCATCAATTCCTGTGAAATTCCACAAATTCAAAAACAGAATTTTCATAGAATTCGCTGGTGGAAAAAAATGGCCAAGCACTTCATTAATGCCGCATGTCAGCATTTTATGGTAACAAATAGTAAGAACACACAATCATGTCACAGCAGTAACTGGGTATATCAGATGGGAGACACTGTGCATGCAAAAATTAGTTATACATTCAGAGACATTTGTTACTCATCACCACAAAAGCAGAGGTTTTGGAATCTCAGATCTAAATGAAGACAGCAGGAAGGAATTAGATGTCGACTACATTTACACTAGTCTGCTGTACACCATTACATTCCGCAGCAAAGGCCATACTCTGAGTGGTATGTGCATTCAAATTATAACAAGAAAGTAGATGCACTGATTTTCAGAAAGTCTGAACTACCCCATCAAGAATTATTTAGTAGAGTTTTGTGAGTCAGCCTTCCCTACCATATATGCCCTAGTGTTCAAGACCAGCTTCAGCATAATGATGTAGCACTTAGGTAAGAATATACAGCTAAGCATTCCAGCACTAGCAGCCATGATGGCAAAAATTTCCACAGCTACCATGTACTTCCCTCTGGTGCTCAGGTATGCAGGTATAAATGAGAGTCACATGCTGACAAACACAAGCATGCTGAAGGTAATGAACTTGGCCTTGCTGAAGCTACCGGTAAAGTTACTGGCCAGGAAGGCAACCAAGAATTTCTTAGCCAATAATAGCCAGTCCTATTGGCAACAGTGACCATAACATTGTTTATTTCTCATTGAATTACCAAACAACACTTATTAAGGATAATACCTATAAATGTAATTATGCCAAGGGAGATTATCAATCTATAAATAATGCATCACTTGTCTACAACTGGTCTAACATAATGTTAGATCTTGATGCAGAGCAAAGTTGGTTGGCATTTAAGGAAATAATACATGATCTGAAATTAACATATATTCCACTAAAGCAAATAAGGAATAGAAAGGGTACATTTCTATTTTGATTAACAAGTAATATTATTAAACAAGTTAAAAAGAAAGCGAAGGCATTTAAGAAATTAAAGACAGCAAAATCAACAGACAGCTTTCATGTATACAGGCTTGAATTGAAAAAAAAAAATCTTGATAAAAAATGAGAGAAAAAAAATCTAATTTAAACTGTCTGTAACCAAAGGAAACACAAAGGCTTTCTTTTCATATATAAATTGGAACAAAGGTACTGATAATTAAATTGGAAGTATACATGACAATGGTGTGGAATTAAAATCCAGAAAACAAATCACAAACTCATTCTATACTTACCTGGTTACCAAAGACTAAAATAAAAAACATAAAAAAAATACATATTTTGGGTCTGTTTTCTCAGTGAAAGATGATTCAAAAACCTTACAAAACCAGCCCTATTCTGCTGACCCATATATAGACAGTATTCCTGAAGAAATAGAAAAAGCAATTCTAATCTTAAAGAACAATATGGCTCTGAGTCCAGATTAGATAAATCAGTATTCATAAAAATACAGTTAAATCCATAACAATTCTGTTGACCATTATATTCAATAAATCTTTCTATACTGCTCAAGTTCCAGCAGATTGGAGGAAGGCATTAGTAGTGCCAATTCACAAAAAAGGCAATCAAAAACGTACTATGAACTATAGGCCAATAAGCCTGACCTCAATTATTTATAAGCTATTTGAAAAAGTGCTAGAAATCAAGATTGAAAATGAAATTCATTCAAAAGGACTAAAAGACCAGACTCAACATAGCTTCAGCCAGGGGAGATAACTACAACAAATCTTATATCCTTTTATGAGGGGGTCAGTATATGTTTAGATAGAAACATCCCAGTGGAGATAATATATCTGGACTTTAAAAAAGCTTTTGAGCTGGTAAATCATCACTTGGTAGAGTGTAAATTGGCAAGACTAGGATTTAATAAATATATTTTTAATTGGGTTTCATCTTGGCTAAGAGATCATTCCCAGTCTGTAAAAATAACAGATGTAATATCAAAAGTGGTAGGTGTGAGTAGCGGGGTGCCTCAGGGGTCGGTCCTTGGATCGGTCCTTTTTGATATCTTTATTAGTGATTTGCATGACGGTCTTTACAATAAAGTCAGCAAGTTTGCTGATGTTACAAAAATATATTCTGAGGTAGATACAGCCATAAAACAATGTATGCTGCAACAAGACATAGCAAGCATTGAAAACAGGGCAATCTCAAACAAACTGCTCTTTAATACAGAGAAGAGAAGAGTATTGTGATCCATCTGGGAATAAGAAATACAAGAACAAATTATACACTTACTGGGAAAACTATAATATTGTAAAATTCTGAGAAAGATCTGGGGATAATAATTACGGATCAGCTGTCAAGTGGGGATCAATGTAGACAAGTGGCAAAAAGGAGCAATTATATACTATTACCAATTAAAAGGTTATTTGTTACTAGTAATGAAAATTGTGTCATTCCACTATATAATACTTACATTCAACCCTATACTGACTATGCAGTGTCCTTTTGGGCCCCATGTCTGTGTAAGGATAGAAAGATCACTGAGAGCATACAAAGAAGGACTACTAAACTGATCCCTAGGGTTAAAAAACTGTCTTATGAGGATAGATTAAAGGAATTAGGTCTTCATGACCTCCAGGGATAGAGGAGATCAGCTTTTGTTATTCAAAAATTTAAAGATCCCATACTAACCAAGGAGTGCAATATTACTATGGCAAAAAAATCAATTTAAGATGCCACAATAGGCAAATCAGGATACCAAGAGTCAATGGGAAAAAAAAATTAACAATTACTTTACAGTAAGAGCACCTATGCTTTGGAATTCACTTCCACAATATATGGTTGACATACAAAACTTTGATCATTTCAAAAGTAAATTGGACAAACTCTTTTTGGGCTAAAAATAACATAAACCCCACTTGTGTGAGGAAGATGGTCTTGATGGACTATTGACTTCTTCCATTTTTACAATACCGAGTAATACCGAGTAAGAAGGAAACACTGACCAAGAAGCCCAGGTATCCCAGAATGCACCAAAGTGCAATCTCTGTAACTTCATTGCACCTAATTATTATCTTTCCATCTTCAGATTTCATATTGGATTCTGGGAATGGGGCAGATATGCACAACCAAGCAGCACATATGATCACCTGAAGCAGTGACCCAATGATGACTATGGAATCGGATACCTTGGATCCCACCCAGTTCCTTAACTTGCTGCCTAGCCTTGTGGCACTAAAGGCAATCACCACAATGACAGTTTTGGCCAGAATGCACAAGACACAAAGTGAAAATGTCAAACCAAATACAACTTGATGCAGCATGCAGTTCAGTTTCATGGAATGGCCAATGAATAGCAGGGGACAGAGTGTGAGGGGTAGCAGCAGAAGGTAGCTGAGCCTGTGGTTGTTGGCCTTGACTATTGGAGTGTCCTTGAATTTAATGAAAGTGCAGAAGATGGAAACTGTCAGTAAGCTGAAGACATCAGTGCAGAAAGTCAGTCAAGCTCCAAAAGGGTCTTCATAGGAGAGGTAGTCTGGGATCTTCGGGATGTACTTATCTCATTTGTCTTTGGACCAGTAATCATCTGGGCACATCAGGCAGTTCATAGCATCTGATGGAAAATTAATTCTGTTTAAACCAAGGCTGAAAGAATCATAATAGTTACCAGGTAATTTCTAGTTACCCATAACATTTAGTAAAGCACTGTTGATTTGGCCTATAACCTGTTATGGAGTGTGTAGGGAATGCTATGTTCATCAACAAAGAAAACAGAATACACGAATAAGTTTAGATAGCAAGTGACAGGCTACATGACAAGTCATGCCGGTCGTGTTGCTGCTCGACACCTCATCATGGACTCTTCACTCTAGTGTGAATCAACACCCTACAGAATTTATTCCCAGACAATTCACCCCCCCAGCATATATTTTAGAAAACAAACTCATCCGTGGATGAATTGTGCAGGGTGGTGATTCACACCAGAGCAAAGAGTCCAGGGCCAGGTGTCACGAAGAGACATGACCGGTATGACTGGATGTGTCCCCCCAAGTGATGGTGTCTTTCATACGCAAAGTAAGGAATGACATGTTTCATGTGGTTGTTAGCCATGATGAGTAGCCGAGTGCTGCAAACTAGCCAAGAAGTTTATTATTCCCATATGGGACCACAAACCCTGGAGTGTTATCCCAATTATAAAATGGTCTTTTATTTGTTAAAAAAAAGTGGTTCAGGTGAGGTGTGCAGTTATTAGAAAAATAATGATCATGTCACATGTCTCGACCAATGAGGTTGCAGGATTTTCACAACCTTTTTTTAGTGGAATGGTTTAGATTCACAAGCTTTCAAGACAAAGATAAAATTACATATAGATTAACGTATGGACATTGGTATGTTATAAGGTTTTTTTATACCCTCAAGTTGTGTGACACTATATAATCAACAAGAGCAGAACTTAAGTGGTTTATAAAAGTATTACACCCCAAGGGGGTATAAAAAATTGAAAACAGCACTAATATCCATACTGCTCTGAGAAAAAAAGACATTTTGATGAGTGTGGGAGAGTGGTACATGGGTTTGCATTCCATAATATATGTTTGTGACATCATAGACATGTATTATGCAATCTTAAAGCAACTGGTTTTAGGCTAATATTAATGTTAACCAGTAATTATTGTACACTATATTGATGGGGAATATTTATGAACAGTGCCCAATATGGTTTGAGCACCTCTGAAAACCTCTTAAAATGTATTGGCCTTTCTGGTAGCTGGCACAGTCTGCAAATATCCCAGTCTTAGTATGCCCCAGTAGGTGTGGTATACAGGGGATATGACGTGGGCTGGCTTAAGATATAATTTTTATCTTCATGAAAGGGTATTTGTCTGTTGATATCTAATGAGTGGTGAAGCTATGAGTGTGATAGCACTAGACCAATACCTTTAAATAAACATAATATCATAAGTCAATCCATGAAACGTTTGATACATTCAACCTGTTTAGGTAATTTGTGATAGAAATGGTGAAAAGTAAAAAAAAGTGAAAAATGTGGACTACACACAGACTACTGTATATTGAATTAAAAAATAAATTTAATCTCACATTTTATTTATTTATTGAAAGAGTTTTTCCAGGAAAGGTCTACTGAGGCATAATAGTTCATTTTCATAGGCATCATGGGGAAATAAAAGAAGTTGCTCACTGAGCATGCTCAGAAATGTATCTTTACTTGTGAGAATACATTTCAAAGCATGCTCAGAGTGATCAATGTGAGTAAGTTAAATTTCAGAGCATGCAGAGCGACCAGCTTTATTTATCTTGCTCACATTACCCAAAATAACATTTATCTTCTCAAATTTATTTTCAAACCAGTTGTATAGCAATCTGAATCATTTATCCATTTGGTCTGTGACTCCCCCTTAGAACAGGGCGTGCAGTCAAAGCAACAGAAGAGTTGTCCTCAACGAGAAACCTTTTGGTATCCAGGTGGACAACTTGCACTGCAGACAGAATGTGACACCTGACAAAAAAAAAAGAAGCAGAAAAACAGTTGGTGGTACTGTTTAACAGATACAACTTGAAATATCCTAGGGGAATTTACTACTCCATGTTCCAGCTGGAGAGAGAGGAAGATTCCAGAACTCTGATCAGTATGATGTCACTTATCTGCAGACTCCACCCTGTGATATCTCTTGCACAGTAGCATTAAACTGACCCTGACCAAAAAATGCTCCATTAACATCACGTTAAGGGAAGCAGAGTATTGCAAGGGAAGTGTACTGGGACCATCAGCCAGAGATTAATGAAATAAAACCGTCCTCCTCTAATTTAATGTAAACTTTTTGACAGTCAGTGTGGTTAAGTTACTAGAGCAGGTTTGGAAATGAGAATTTTCAGGTTCAGATCCCATCTTAAGCCACTTGTTTCACTGTGTGACCCTAAACAAATCACTTAAACCTTAAGGTCTTTAGTACACTGTACTACAAAAAGGCAAAAAGGCAGGACCCCACAGAAAATGAGATACTGCATGTCAGCTATGCTTTCCTGGGTATAAAAATGTGATATAGAACCACATTTGTAGTAAGTAATGCTTCCTAGAATCACAAACTCAAAACAACAACAGTATAGGATGACATCATCAAAAAAAAAAACAATCTTGGATAACCCAAGTTCAGTTTGTAGCTACTAGAACTGCAAAATAGCAGAAAAAGAGCAGTGATTTTTTTGTAATTAGTTCATCAGAAAGAAAGAGAGGGAGGGGGAGAGAGAGAGGAGTAAAAATGGAGGTGTGAAGAAAGAGTAAGTTCTAATAAAGATTGCTTGATAGTTTTGTATTAAGACTTCTAAAATGGTCTGGCCAGCATATAGAAGATTATTTAAATTGTCCCCTGAATCCCCCCAGGAATGATGGCTGCTACCACAGTTTAACTTGTTGGTTGCTCATTAGCAAATTTATTTATGGCACAAAGGATATATTTACATCATCAATATATTTATGACTTCATTATTCAAATTCCACACCAAATTTTCTTTCAAGCTTCCTGGTTCCGGCCTCTGTCCTTCTTCTGGTCGTTCTTCCATCTTGGTTTTCAGGGCCCGAACACTGTGAATCCTGCCTCCTCCTCCACACCAGAACCAGGCCGTTTCCACCTACCTGGGCTTCCGCCCTCCAGGCCTGGACATTTCTGAATCTGGCGCTGACCTATCCCCCTCCCCGCTTTACCACCACGTCTGGGTTCCTTGTCCCCAGTCCATGTACCTACCTCCCTCCTCCTTCCTTCACCCCCGCTCCCCTTTCTTTCTTCCCTACTCCCATGGGCATCCTTGCCCCTTCCTGTCAGGGGACTCTGACCTAGTCCTCTGGCCCAATGCTGTCTCCCTGCAGTGGAAAAAGAAACATCAGCCCTATGCCCAGGGCCCCAGGGCACTCAACCTGCCTTCCAATTCTTTCCTTAGTGCCAACCATTTTCTCCCCAACGCCTTCCTTAATAAGGGTGGGAGGGTGGGAAAAATTCCCAGCAAAGAGGCCATCCTGCCAGGGTCCTGGCCTAATATACTCCTACAGGCTCCCGGTCAGGACCCCCTTTGGGCTCTGCCCCCCAGCCAATCCCTGGGGCTCTGGCATGCCCTTGTCATTTTACACTTCCCTGCCTGGTGATGTCACCAGGCCCCACCCCTTCTATTCCTCTGCTTCTCCCCTACCCCTCCCCCTCCTGTGCATCTTTCTGGCTGGGATCATTAGACAACCTAGCTTGCCTTTTAGTGGCAAGCTCCATTGTCCCCTGAATCCTCCCAGGAACGATGGACGCTACCACAGTTTAACTTTTTGGTTGCTTGTTAGCAAATTATTTATGGCACAAAGGATATATTTACATCATCCATATATTTATGACTTCATTGTTCAAATTCCACACCAAATATTCTTTCAAGCTTCCTGGTTCCGGCCTCTGTCCTTCTTCTGGTCGTTCTTCCATCTTAGCTTTCAGGGCCCGAACACTGTGAATCCGGCCCCCTCCTCCACACCAGAACCAGGCCATTTCCACCTACCTGGGCTTTCGGCCTCCAGGCCCGGACACTTCTGAATCCAGTGCCTGGACCTATCCCCCTTCCCGCTTTACCACCACGTCTGGGTTCCTTGTCCAGAGGAGTAATTATAGGAGGAGACGAGGGGCACAAGTCCCCCCCAACAATTCAGGTGATCACATTTGTCACCCCCAACATTCAGCCCCCTACCTTGCTGCTGCTGCCTGCTGTGGGCTAGGGGCAACTACCGAGCCTGCTGTGGTGGGGGGGGTTCGGGTCTCACTTAGGAGAGTCAAGAGAGAGTGACAGACAGAGAGGCAGGTGAGGATGACAGACAGAGCAGTGGTGGGGGGGGACATTGTTTCACAAACTGGCCTGATCGGAACTGGGAGGAACAGGACTGAGTTGTGGCACGAAGGGAGAAAGTGACAGACTGCAGTCACTGCACCTGGAAGTAGTGTAAACATGCACCGCTGCTAACAGCGAGTGAGGAGTCAGGATGAGCTGGTGTCAAGACCATGGTGCTGTCATGTTTGGTGCATCCCTTCCCTCCTGCCTGCCTTTCTGAATGCTGCCACATCTGCCTACCTCATTCAGAAGCTGCCTACACCACTTTGTTTGCCCAGTGCCTTAAGTTGCCTGCTTCATGTGGGACTCGGGAGTCAGTCAGGCAGTGGTGCAGCAGGGTGGGGCCCACCTGCTGTGAGTGACTGAATGTCGGTTGGTCGGTTGGAGTGTTGGGTTGCACTGAGTGAGCCTGTGGAACTGTCTGCCTGGACACAGAGGCTGGAAAAGTTTGGAACAGAGGAGAGGACAGCAGACTGATTATGAGGCAGTGGCTACAAGCAGCAACTAGCTGGTAGGACTGAGTCTGGTTACTGGTGGTGCTGTAGCGGTGGGTCATGGGCGGGGTGAGTAGTGATTGGAGAGCAGCAACAGCAATACTCATGCCACGGGGGTGGGGGGACGCTATGCACAAAAGTGCTGCAATAAACAGAGGAGGTGGTGGAAGGGAATTCCAGTCTGCATAGTCAGGGCAGTTCTGAGCTGGCAGGGACCACACTATTGGCCATTTAATTTGGTGCCAATCAGGGTCAGGGAGTGCCAGGGAAAAGAAGTCTGCTTCAGTCTGCAAGGCATTCTCTCTTCCTGTAGTGTACTGTGTCCGGACAGGAGTGGGACAGTGGCTTTTCACCTCTACCAGTGACCACCAGCACAGAAAAACAGCACAATTAGCTTCTCAACTTGAGCTAACATAGCTCTAGTGTGCAAGAAGGAAAGGGTAGGTGGTGTTTAATTTTAATTATTATGTTTATTGGTGGTCTTCTCTGTTGTGCTGTGTTGGTCCTGTTTACTGTCTTTAGTCAGGCAATGCTGTGCTGTCTAGTATCTCTCCTGTGTGCCGTCTGACTCTGACTGAGCCAGTATACCGTTGTAATAGCGATGCAGTTACAACAAACCCCTCACAGCGACACAACCCATTTGTCAGCCACATTGCAGAATGGATTATCGCAATGAATGTCAGAGACACCGACTGCCAGTGTTTACCGCTCTCCTCTGACATCTGCTCCCTCCGGAGTTAAGAATCTATAATTCTGGGAGGTGCAGTGGCAGAGTCCTCCACAAACACTAAATCTTATGTTGCACTGTTGTGGTCCTCGAAACATTACCGTGGTGATGTGATCACTGTCAGCAAACTGTTATCGCTGTCAAGTCCTTCAACAACTTTGTTGTCTAAGCAGCTTGGTACAGCCGACTGAACCTGATTATGTCTGCTTTGGTAGGGGCTGCTGTGCTGTGCTGGCTAGTTGGGTGGGTGTGGTGGAGGGGGCTGGGCAGTTATATGGTTAACCTAACATGCAACTCCAGTGTTTTCTTCTGTGTTATGTTACCAGAGCTAAAGTAATTAAAATTAAATCAAACCCTGCAGGTGGATGGACTGTGGATGAAGTGTTGTGGACACTGTTAGAGGGCTTGAAAGGTGGGGGTATTTGGTTTTTTTGTTTTGCAAACAAAAAAAAACTGCCCAATGTAGGTGAAACATAGAAACATAAATTTTGACACTCAGATAAGGACTGCTTGGCTCACCTAGTCTGCCCATTTCCCTACCTATTGGATAGGCTGCAGATTCTAGTTAACCAACAACCTACTTCCTCCAACCCACCACTATAATTGCCTTATGTCTGTCCCATGCATTCTTGATTTCCCAATTGTTTTTGACTCTACGACCTCCTCAGGAGACCTCTTCAGGAAGGCAGTTCCATGCATCCACCACCCTCTTCGTGAAAAAATAATTCCTCACATTGTCCCTGATCCGTCTCCCTTCTATCTTCAAATTGTGCCACCTTGTTCTTGCACATCTCTTTTTCTGAAAGTCCTCTTGGACTTTGTTTATTCCCTTGAGGTACTTGACAGTTTCTATATGTAGCTGTTTCTACTTCCAGTAACTGCTGCTTTAAACACAATAAAGAGGAGCAAGCAGCCAGTGACAGCACTAGGGGGTTTAAAACATGGGTTGAATTGGCGACCAACCCACCCTTACCTAATGGGCTGGTGTGTCGGGAGACCATCCGGCAACCAACACAGCCCACCTCCTCAGTTGACCACCAGATGGGAACACATGGAGCACGTGTACAATGTACATTACATGGCACACATGCATCTCCTGTATTGTACAGGGAGTACAGATGGATCATGTACTGTACAGAGAGAGTGCGGCCTGCGTATTGTACAGGGACCACACACCCTGTACAGTACACAGTCCGCCCTCCCTGCACAATACAGGGGAAGGACTTGCAACCTGTACTGTACATTGCATGCATGCTCCATGTCTTCCCATTTGGCGGCTGGCCAAGAAAGTGAGAGGTGGGCTGTGCCAGTCAGTGTATGGTCTCCAGCAGTGTCCTCAGTGTTTTCCCTGTATGTATTAGCTTTCAAATGTATGTTGATAGAAATAATGGTATTTTTCCATAGATGATTTACTTTTTTGGTGGGTAGCACAGCACTCACAATCCAAGGCTGGTTGAGAGTAACGTTGTCCCCCCCAACCTTGACACTAAAATTACTCCTCTGTCCTTGTCCCCAGCCCATGTACCTTCCCCACTCCCCCTTCCTTCACCCCCGCTCCCCCCTTTTCTTTCTTCCCCACTCCCATGGGCATCCTTGCCCCTCCCTGTCAGGGGACTCTACCACAGTTGAACTTGTTGGTTGCTTGTTAGCAAATTATTTATGGCACAAAGGATATATTTACATCATCTATATATTTATGACTTCATTATTCAAATTCCACACCAAATTTTCTTTCAAGCTTTCTGGTTCTAGCCTCTGTCCTTCTTCTGGTCATTCCTCCATCTTGGCTTTCTGGCCTGGACACTGTGACTCGGAGCCTCTCCTCCACACCAGAACCAGGCCGGTTCCACCAACCCGGGCTTTCGTCCTCCAGGCCCAGACATTTCTGAATCCGGTGCCTGGACCTAGCCCCCTCCCTGCTTTACCACCATGTCTGGGTTCCTTGTCCCCAGCCCTTGTACCTCCCCCTTTCCTTTCTTCCACTGCCCCTCCTCCAGCTTGCGATGGATGGAGGGGCTCCCCCCTTGTGGGCTAGTACCTAAGACCTTTGCTGGCTATATGTTTTACTAGCTCCCCGATAGGTCTTAGGAATAGGCACATGCCAAACTCCGACAAGTGGACCCCGTCAGACCTGTACACCGCAGGCTGATTGAAGGAGATGTCCTTGTGCTGCAGGTGCACTCCCCCCATTTTGATTACTGCTCTTGCCACCCTCCTATTTAACCACTTCCTAACTTTCTCGATCAGCCGGATGTCCTGTACCCCCTCCAAACCCTCTGGGAGGTGATGTCGGACCAGCGGATTGTCACTCTCGGCTACCACCCCCTCAACTTCTCCAAATCTCTCATGATGCTCTGCCCTAATTCCCCCCATGGCAGGCCCCCCAAATCATCACCCCCAGGTGTATAATAAGGCAGTCTGATGTGCCCCATTGCACCTTTAATTCCTCCAGCAGGGGCATGAGCTGTGCCCACCTCATCCCCCTAATGCCTTTCCACAGCACCCTGGTATGCTCAATGTTATATCTCAAATCTGTTCCTCTGGAGGTGGTGACCGCAAACCTTTCAGCCCAATATACAAAAGAATGCCCCACTATCCATATTTTCCTCTTGGAACCTGCCATGGGAAACAAAATAACAGCGTGAGTTGCTGTTGTCAGTACCTTACATACCTCCTATAGCAGCTGGACTTCCAGCACCTCATCTTCTGTACCTCCTCCACTGCAGCCCCTTTCTCTGCTGCCTCCATGGCTGCCCCAATCTGAAATGAATGTGGAGCATATTTACTTGGGTCCTCTCTGAGAAACATCAGGGCCGTCTTGAGTAGTGCGCCTACCTGAAACCCAGTGACTGGTGAGCCATCCCCATGTCAGAACAAAACTCCCCTGGCCCTCCCCTGAGTGCTGCCGTACATCTCCAGTGCATCCACAGCTGGCAGACTGCGGTTGCCTCAGTAGGGACACCTGGGTCCCCCTCCCCCCTTGGTCCATCTTAGACCTGGTCAGGGTAATGATCACCCTGTCGTGTCCCCTTAGCACATCCTCATGCTGAAAAAGTCTGCCCAGTGACTGCCTTTCATGGGGCCATCACTTTCCCCTCCTGGAATGCCCCTGCTGCCATAACTGCAAACACTGCCCGAAATAGAGCCCCCTCTTGGGCCGATGTGCATACCTTCTGGGTTACACATAACACCTTTCCCAGCAACTCTCCTCTTATGGGTTGCCTCCTGTCCACCCTGGCCCCTTGACACCTCCGCCACCCAGATACCATGCGTTTTATGGTCCTATTGGCCCCTACATTGGGCCAGGCCCTGTCCTGGCATACACAACTGATGCCAGCTAAGTGCATGACCATTGTGGCGTGGGCCAGCCCTTCTTCCCACAGCTCCACCATGAACCTCCTTACTTGCTCATCCCGGGCTGGTTCATCCTTGTCCCACCAGTGCTTCCCCCTGAAGACCTGGAACCTTGACCACCCTGCTTTGTAGGCCCTCAGTATGTTTGCTGCCCAGGTGCCCTGGTACAGTGCCCTGGCTGTGTATCTCCAACCTCCCATAGCCGGTCCGGGATCCTGGTCCTGTGTGGTGCTGCCTGTGGCTTAAGCTCCTGAAACCTGTCGAGCTACAAATGGGAAAGACTGTTAGCCACTTCATTCCTCAACCCTTCGATATGTTACACTTTGAAAGATAGGTTCAGCTGCAGCCCCAGCAAGACCACACATCTGAGTAGCCTGCCCACTGTCTCCGTCCTCCCCCCTTGCCTATTAATCACTTCAACTACCCACTTGTTGTTGCACCCAAACAAGCTGCACTTCCCTTTCATCCTATCTCCCCATACCTCCAGGGCCACCCATGTCAGGAAGATCTCCAGGAAGGTGATGTCCTTCAGTAGTCCCCCTTCTGCCCAAGATGCCGGCCATGATTCCAACATCCATTCCCCTTGAAAGTATGCCCCCATTCCCAGGGTGCCCGAAGCATCCGTGAACAGCTCCAGGTCCGTGCTCCATTCCCACTCGTCCTGCCAGAATGTCACCCTGTTATAGCTGTCAAGAAACTCCTCCCAAACCCCTAAATCCTCCCGAACTCCTTTTGATACATCCACCCAATGGTGCGGTAGTTTAGCTTTTCCCGTGGCCCTTCCCAGTCTTCTTGTAAATGCCCTGCCTGGACTGACGGCCTTGCAGGCAAAATTAAGGTTTCCCAGCAGTTGTTGCATTTGTACCAGTGACACCCTCCTCCTCCCCATGACCTGGGCCAATAAGCCTTTAAGGCATGTCACTTTGTTCCCAGGCTGCTGGAAACATCCCTCCTCGGTGTCCACCTCCATGCCTAAAAATTACAATCTCCGGGCAGGGCCCTCCGTCTTGCCCTATGCTAGCGGAATCCCTATCCTCTGGCACATTTCCTCAAAATCCCCTAGCAATTCCTGCAACTCTGCTCTTGTTTCCCTGGTGAGGAGGAAATCATCCAAATAATGCACTACCCTCCTGTGCCCATACCTGGCCCCAAAAACCCACTGCACCCAGGTGCTGAAAACCTCAAAAGTGGAACAGGCCACCAAACACCCCATGGGCATGGCTTTGTCAAAGTAGATGAGCCCTTGGAAATGAAAACCCAGTAGGTCCCAATCCATGGGCCTGATGAGCAAGAGACGAAATGACAACTCAGTGTCCTTCTTTACTAGCTATGCCCCCTCGATTGCCTTGATCAGTGATATGGCCTGCTCCAACGAGGCATACAACACCGCCCTAAGGTGGTCTGGAATGCCATCATTTACTGAGGAGCCCTCCGGGTATAATAAATGATGAATCAAGCCGAACTCCCCTTCTGCCTTTTTGGGTACAATACCCAATGGGGAGATTCAGAAATGCATGCACGGGGGGGGCCCCAATGGGCCCTCAACCTGGCCTGCCCTGATTTCCTTGGTTATCTTGGCCCCTACAATCCCCTCCTTCCCTCTCACTGACCCGAGGTTCTTGGCCCACATTCCTTCCCATCCCCCCTGAAACTCCAGTGGGAAACCCGACAGGGGCGTAATTTCAGCAAAATCATAGGGGTAGCAAAGTGGGGGGGGGGGCATGATGTGGGTAAGGCCACATTGTGGGCAGGGCCAGAGAGGGTGGCATTTGTCGATGTGACATAGGGTTAGTTACCAAGTAATTTAAAAATGGCTATAAATTGAATAGTAAAGTCTGAATATAAATCTGAAATGGGTCATTACAGATGTTGATTCAAATTAAATAGCTAGTTTATCAAATTATGGAATCATCAGTATATGAAAGTCCCATTCCTCAACTGTACAAATATTAAACAAAAATGAACTGATGAAAAAAAAATCACGCCAAAAACCTGTAAAGAAAAAAAATAATAAAAGGAAAAAGAACCTATGTATGTGCAGTTTGATTGTGTCAGTAGATTTTAAAATGCATTTTGTGGCATTCTACAATTTCTACAGCTATCAATATAATTTACAATACTTGGTGATACCTCTGTAGTCTCTTGGCTATTTTTCTGCTGACAGTGCCCTGAATCCATGAAGCAACCAAACTGCACATGCAAGTGCTTTATACTGCCCTGGGCCTGCATCCGAAGATCCAAGGCACTCCACGTTTCCCCTTGAGTGTCAATGAATTACTAAAGAAAATTAAGGAAATCTCAGTTTGAACTCTAACCTTTTGCACCCCAGCTGCATGAGTGGAGACTAATTTTAGCACATATTAACTGGCATAACAACTGCATTTGAAAGGAATCCAACCAATGGCAACCAAGATATGTAGAACTTTAACCAACATTAAAGGCTGGCATTATATATACAAGCCACATTATGTAAACATAAAACTTCACCTCCACGTGCATAAAACATTCAAGACATTGTCTGTTTAATTTAGTGTCACTGTAATGCCACATACACATATACCATGTGGGTTTTCTGAGACAGTCCCCCAGTAACACCTGCTTTTCCCCAGTAACAAACGATTGTTGGGTTTTATTGTAGGTGGTGACTACTTGGCACATACTGAAGCTATTATATGGGGCATATACTGGCATCACTGCTAGAGAAGTCCTGCCAACGTGATACTACCAGCCTTTCTAATCATACAATCAGGGATTACATGGGCAAGCCATATTTCTACATGCAAAACTGCTGGACTAACACTGCTGACACTATGTAAGCCCTATAAATGAATCCAGATGTAACATCACAGACACTCATTTTCTAGTATCTTTGCAGATGGCTGCTGGGCTAATATCACTGACACTTTAGCAGACCTGGGTAAGGCAGCTGGGCTACCACCACAAAAACTGTGGTAGCCTTGGGGAAAGCTACTGATCTAATATCACTGAAATTCTAGCAGCCTTGGGGAAAGCTGTTAGGCTAGTACTGCTGACATCCTGGTAGCTCTGGGAATGGCTGTTGAGCTAGTACTGCTGGCACTCAGCCTTGGTGAGAGGCCGCTAGGCTAAAATTCTGACACTGATAGCTATGAGGAATGCTACTGGGCTTACACCACTGACATGCTAGCCTCAGAGAGGCTTTGGGGCTAATACATGGGCACAACCAATGGGGGGCCAGTCCCCCCAACTTTTTAAGCCGTGCCAACTGCCCAATGATATTAGCATCAGCATGAAAGTCTAGGTAGGGATGTGTGCCCCCCAACTTTTCAGCTGTGGTTGCTCCCATAAACACCACGGACACTAATATTCTTGCAAACATCACTGACAGTAGCAACCCTGGGAAGGATGCTGGGCTAACATTCTTGCATTCTGTTAGTGCTGATGAACACTGCTAATGCCACCACTGACAATCTTGCAGCCCTGAGAAATGCTGCTAGGCTAACACTGCTGACACTCTGAGAGCCCTGAGAAAGACTGATGGGCCTGCACCTCTGACACGCGTGTAGCCCTAATGAGGATCTCCAGACTAGCACTGCTGACATTTCAGTAGCCTTGAGTAATGTTATCTTTGCTTTGATCCCATGCTATTAGCCCTCTTTTAGGAACCCGTTTCCACAAAGCGTAACAATGAGCCAGTACCTAATTTGTATTCAGTGAATTTGCTGAAATTTGGCTTGTTTACCTTCAGTTCAGTCCAGCTGAAGTTTTGGGCCACTTTGGATCACTTCAGCCTTTGGCAAAAAAAAAAAAAAAAATGTCTAGCCCTTCATAATAAGTAGCCCAAACTAGTCCTATAGCCACTTCTTCGTTACCACCCAATCACTCTCCACCCTCCCCAGACTTTTTTTATTAAGAAAACAAAATCCAGCTACTGGGACAGCACCAGGTATTGAGTTTTGTTTCAAAAACAACTGGAGAAACAGGAGAGGGTGTATGAGGTTAGAACTGACAGGAGTGACCCCAGTATCACTTGATCCTCTGGCACCCCCTCCGCTGCTACTGACCACCCCAGTCTTGACCCCAAAATCAGGAAATCAACCAATGTCTTGCTAACTGTTATACATTTGGTGCTTTTAAACAGTAAGGATACTGATTACTGGAAATGTAAGCCTCCTTTAAAAAAGATATTCATGAAAACTTGCAGTTAGTTCACATTATGGAAAGACTGGAAGGCTGAATTAATCTTAGTGGGTTTGAATCTGATGATTCAAATGACTAAACTGACACGTCCTTCACTTATCATTTTAACCACCATTAGAAGGAAAGGAGAATATTTATCATTTAAACAATAAACATTGTAGGCCACTGGAGGAGAGGAAGTGCTACAGTTAGATTTATTGCTTTAAAACCTGGCAAGCTATCTGTGGTTTGCCTACATGGTCCTTCAGCACAGTTTATATTTACTGACAATATATATTTAGTGTTTTTAGTATACCTGTAGTGCTTGGGGGGAGTCAGATTGCATCCTTGCCTTATGGCTTCTGGTCTGGACTGCCTGCCCTTCTCTGTGACATAAACAATCAATGCTTCACTCCTCACTTCTTTCCTCACTCTGCTTGCTCGCCTCACCCGCCACCCAGTTTAAGTAACTACCAGCTGAAAAGCTGAATTTCAAAAATCACTCGAGTCTGTCTCACACTCTAGCCTCTCGTTGCTCGCACCTCAGTCGCAATCTCTTCAACTTGCCTGGAAGTTGTTTCGTGTGGTGGTGGTTGGGTAGGTTCCAATTTTTTTTCGCTGCTGCTCCCGCTCAATCCTCCAGTTTGTCAGGTGACCCTTTCTCATGCCATGGCAGCAACAGGATGGATGCTGGGTTGTGAGTGGGTGGATGGTGGGCTGAGAGTCAAGAACATGTGCAGCGCGCGCCAGGCACCACCATGCCAGACAGACTCCTTGCTGAAACGGCTTCTCCATACAGCAGCACAAAGCCACAACAACTTGCACAAGCCACAGGTGCGTGCACGGGCAGGCACGTAATGCCAGGGAGGCAAAAAAATTATGTTTTAATATTTTTAAACATCCATTAAGCCATGGCAAGGGCAGAGGTCACAAGCCCTGTCATAGGGGTTGCAAAATGTTCATAGGGGTCGCAAATGCGACCCCTGGTGATCCCTAAATTATGCCCGTGAAGGGAGGTGGGGGTTATCTTGGGCAGACTCAATGAGACGAATGGTATTTGTCTGCTGGCATGATTCTAGAATTCTTAGAATCTAATGGTTTACAGGACAGTAAGCAACATGGTTTCCCCAGGGTGAAGTAGTGCTGGGTGACAAGGGAGGTGAACAGGAGGTGTGCTGTCAATGTGGCCTATATGAACTTCAGTAAAGTCTTTTACGCAAGTAAGGAGGCCTAGTGGAAGGTGACAAAAAAAACAAAACAAAAAGAAAAAAACAATGGGTGGGAAATTGAAACAGAAATTATCGGCACAAAGTGCCACTTGGCTCACCCAGCCCATCCAGATTTTCCCTGCCTGTTCTATCTCTGCAGACCCAACCTGGTCTCCATCTACCCTCCCCCTCCCTGCCTACCTATTTACCAATATTCCCTTATGCCTATCCCATGCGTGTTTGAAGTACCCTCCCACACTGTTTGTGCTCCCACCACCTCTGCTGGCAGCCTATTCCAGACATCCACCACTCTTTCACTGAAGTAATACTTTCTTACATCCCCCTTAAACTTCCCCATCCCAGCTTCATTGCAGTCCCCCTTGTCCTGGTGCACTTCCTCATTTGAAATAGACTCCTCTCCTGTACCCTGTTCACCCCCATGAGATACTTGTACATCTGTATCATTTCCCCCTCTCCATCCTTTCTTGTAGGGTGTACATGTTGAGATCCCTCAGTCTCTCTTCATAGAGTTTTTAATGTAACCCCTGCACTATTTTAGTTGCCCTCCTCTGGACTATCTCCACCTTGTCTATGTCTTTCTAAGATGTGGCCTCCAGAACTCGTCAGAGTACTCCAGGTGGGGTTTCATTGGCTTTCCGATGCAGTGGCAACATCACCTCCCTCTTCCTGCTGGTGATGCCTCTCCATATGCTCTACAGCATCCAATCAGCCCTGCCCCCTGCCTTGTCACACTGCCACACCAATTTGATGTCGCCAGATATGATAACCCTAAGGTCTCTTTCTCTGCTTAATGATGGTCAGTAACTTGCCCCTCATTTATAACCAGCTCCTGGATTTCTATGCCCTATGTGCATGATTTTGCACATTTTAGCATTGAATCCCAGCCAATAATCATACCAGAGGGTTGGAAATCTCTACCCCTGCTCATTTATCAAATTTTAATTACATTTCTTATAAATTCATGCATTTTTCTAGGAGTGTGCTACTAGTTTGTGGCCCATATCAAAGCAATCATTATAAAATGGGCAAATGAGTTCAAGGAATCTGATTGGTTGTTAGCCATGCATTGGAAGTGTCTAATGCACGGCTAAAACTAGAAACTCCACGTGGAATAAACAGACCCATTTTATAAGCGCGCAACAAGCCACTCTGGGGATGTGTGTTAGACAGTTCTAGGAGACTGAATGCACTCGGCCTGCAACTTTGTGCCTCACTACGCCCCCTAGCTGTGCATTAGAACTGTTCAACACACACCCTGTTATGTCTTATTGCTTACTCAGTGTTCAGCTCAGTTCATTCCCCCAAGCTGCCATGCCCCTGACCACTCCTCAAGCCTCCCAAGGTACCTATTCATTCTCTCCACCCCCTCCTAGGTATCCACCCTATTACAGACCCTATTACAGATTTTGATGTCATCTTCAACAAGCATTTGTCAATGCTGAATGTTTGCTTGCTGATATTACCATTGAAAGTGCAGGAGTTAGACAGAAGCAGGATAGGAATGGCAGTGAAGTACTGAAGTCACACCAACCCCCCTCCATCCTGCAGAGATGGACAGGCATTGGGGTGTGCCTTTGGGTCATCGCCCATAACACTCATGCCATGTCACCTCATTCTATCCTGCAGACACCGACAAGTGTTGAGGTGTGCCTTGGGTGTTTGGCTTTACAGTCACACCATTCCATAAGCACATATGCTGAAATGGGTGCAGTATAGGAAAATGGGGTGAACTCTGTGGCCGAAGAGTCCAAGGCACACCTCAATGCCTGTCACTGGCTTCCAGGTGGGGGTGGGGGTGGAATGGCATGAGTATTACAGCCGGAAATCCAAAGGCACACCCCTGATGCCTGTCAGTCTGTACAGGGTGGGACATTATGGTTAGAAACCCTAACATCCCGGGCGTTTGTTGATATTTGCACTACAAATTTTCAACGTGGCCTTTTTGTGACCCCACCTCATGACAGCGTTTGGGACCTCTGTTCATGAACAGTGGCACTGTGATTCTGTGAATCTGTCCTGAAGGTTGATTTCCCACAGTAACCATGCCATTCTGTGCCAGATGTGCAAAAACATAGTTTGGCCAGGATGTGGAAAATAACATCTGTAGCATTCATATGGACGTGTGAAGAGATGGCAATGTTGAAAATCTGGAATGAAAATATTAAAAGTGCTCGAACTTATGAGCTTTCATGGAAACTGCACAATGCACACTCGTAACACAGTCATTTAGTGGAATTATTTCACCAAATTTTCAACATAGGTATTTTGGGACCTCTGCTCATGAACAGTGTCACTATGATTTTCTTAATCTGTCCCGGAAGTTGATTTCCAACAGCGACTGTGCCATTATGTGCCAGATGTGCAAAAACACATTTTGGATAGGATATAGAAAATGACAGCTGTACTGTTCATAAAGAGGTATGCAAAAATGACAATGTTGAAAATCTTGAGTGAAAATATTACAAATTCTCAAAGTTACGAGAGTGCGTGGAAACTGCACAATGCACACTTGAAACACAGTCATTTTTTTGGAATTTTTTAACCAAATTTGCAACATAGGCTTTTTGGGAGCCCACCTCATAAACAGTGATACTATTGTTTTGTTAATTGGTCCCAAAAGGTGATTCTGCGCAGTGACTGCGAAATCACCTTTCGGGACCAAATAATCAGATGACAGTGACTGAATTCATGAGGTGGGGTCCCAAGAACCCCATGTTGAAAATTTGGTGCTAAAATTCACAAAAATGGCCAAGATATCCAACTAAATTGAAAAAAAAAACATTTTTCCCATTATACAGCTTACCGGCATTTCTTCAGTTTGTTGTCAACTTTGAAGAATGCAGACGTGTTCCCGCTCCACCAAAGATCATCATGCCAGGCTCTGGAGGTAAGTATGGGATGAATGTGTGCGTGGGGAGGTCGGGTGTGCAGAGGGTGGGTGTGGGTTGGGGGAAGGGGCACCGGAGACAACAAGGACCGTTTTTTTCTTTACAGGTTAAAAATACCAGCAGGAAGGTTTTTCATTTACAGGTTTGTTTTTGGTACACTGGTGGGCTTTCAGTGTGCCACCTGTATTTTTTAGGAGGGAACTGAAGCCGACGGGGGTTGGGCCTCCCATCGGCACAGGAAAAGGGTCTGTATTTGGGGGTCACATGATACCGAGGGGGATTGGGCATCCCCTCGGCATACAAAACTATTACACGGGGGACATTATGCCGATGAGGATTGGGTTCCCCCATCGGCAAATGAACTGGGGAGGCAGCATGCCGACAGGGGGATTGGGAACCCCTGTTGGCTTCCATGGGGACTGTGAGAGGCGGACGGTGATAGCTGCTGCCATGTTTATTGAAATGGGACACCAGACAAGGCAAGTTGTGATTCGCTGCTGGAATCGGGGACCACCCCAGCAGAAAGAGAGCTGATTGTCAAATGATGGGCGCTCCCTGAGTGCAGCAGCGAATTTCTTTCAAGTTGGTGGCATGCTGTAATACTGCTGTCATTGACAGCATGCTCCTCTATTGGTGCCACAGAGACCAGCCCCAAAAAGCACTGCCGGCATTGACCACAACATTGCCTCACCTCCACAACCCGCTACTCCAGCAAGCTGCCACAACTTGTTTCTTGCATGGTGCAAGCAAACATAAAAGAGCATACCTTCCCTTCTAGTTCTTCTGCAAGTGTGACTATGAAGGCATTGAAGAGGACCGGTCCCAATGGTGAGCCCTGCAGCACCCACTGTTCACTCTCCCTAATTAGAATGAATGCCATTTACCATCACCCTCTGTCGCCTATCCTTAACCAATGATCCCCAGTTGGTTAAGGAATAGAACAGATGATTGTACTAAATAGGGAATTCTCAGGGGAGATGGGAGTCATGAGTGAGTACTTTGCCTGTTCTCTTCAATATATTCATAGGGGACATAAGGGTGAAGCATGAAGAAAGAATCTATCTATTTGCTGATGACACCAAGATCTGCAATAGTGTGGACATAATCGTGGGAATGCAGGCCATGAGTAGGACCTGGAAAGACTAGAAGAGTAGTCTAGAATTTTACAGCTGGGATGCAATACCAGTAAAGTGCAAAGTCATGCACATCAGACACAAAAACCCAGAGCCGAGTACAAGATGGGAGCAGAGGTCATGGCATATATCTCGTAGGAAAGGGACCTCAGGGTTATCAATCAAATGATCTGAAAGCAGTGGCCCAATGTTCAATGGTGGTGGGGAGAGCAAATATGATGATGGACTGCATAGGGAGGGGGATAGCAAGCAGAAGGAGGTAGGTTATACTCAGTAGCATTATTTCACTAGAACCATAGGGGTTGCAAAGTCCCATTTCAGTAAAAGCATAGGGGTTGTTAAACTTCCCCAACTACCACATTTATATAAGTAAATACTAGGGAAACCTTGTTTTAGGGTTCTTAGGGGTTGCAGTGGCCATCATAGGGGTTGCAAAAAAATCATAGGGGTCTCAACCGCAACCCCTGGCTACCCCTAAATGACGCCCCTGGAGGGGAGCTGAGAAAGGCTTCCTACTGCTCCTCTAAGAGCTCACCAAAAATGAAATGCCTCAGATTGGCTACCCTTGGTAAATAAAAGGTTAAAAATGTGGGTTCCCCAGTACAGCCTTTCTATATTGACCCCCCAATTTAATTTTCTGTAATAATTGGTGCATCTTGCAAAACTGGCCTTTATTTGTTAAACGCATTTTTATTGTCGAAAAGAACATCACATACCAGTACATTACACAGGTTCTTATCTACCAGGAAGAATCACATAATTATACAAGTTAGGCATCAGACTTTTAATATGTTTCTTTCACTTTAAAGAGTTAGTCATACAGTAAGAAAAACTACAACTCCCCAAATCCATTGGGGCATCAAGAAATGCATGTGACTTAATTCCTCATGTGACTTCCTGTACTTTCTCCATATTTGAATCAATTAGCAGTTGGACATCTCAGAGCTGGAACAATTTCCACATGGATAGCTGGACGGAGTTTAAACAGTTTGCAGGTAAAGTACTATATTTAGAGAAAAAACTTCAGAGCTTTTTATCTGAGCAAATCTGGAGTAAGCTGCAGATTGAGAAAGAAAGATTTATTTACTGCAGATATTTCAGTGTTTATGTGTGTGGAGCAGGAGAGGGATGGGGCTTTTTGCTTGCATTTGATACTGTATTTTGTTAAAAACATTTGCGTGTGTTAATCTATTATATTAGTAATGCTGGAACCCTTGTGCTTGTTTTTGGTTCTGTTTTTTAAAGCTGCAGACTGTTGTTTATAAAAATATCTCCTTATATACAGTACTTGTGGATGAATTTTTATTTGATTGCATATCCTGTTTGTAAACTGATGTGAGAAAGCTGTGCTTTTACATTTGATATTTAATTAGAATTTTAGCATATGTAAATCCATTACATTAAATAGTAATGTTGGGATCATTGTATGTTGTTTTTTTTTTCTTTTTCTGAAGACTACTGAAAGTTCTGTGCTCAATCTGAATTTTGGAGTACTGTATGTTTTTGTGTTAGTGTCTCACATTTTGTTTGCACTAGTTTAAGAGGTATGGGGTCCCTGGTTGTGGAAGGGTGATCTGTAGGGGGGGTCTAGTTGCAGAGAGGGTGGTCCGGGAGAGGTTCTGCTGTGGAGGGAGGGTGGGTCCAGCTCCTGGGAAGGATGATCATCTGGGTGTCCAGCTCCAGGGAGGGACTCAGCTGGTGGAGGCTGTTCCATTGGTAGGAATGATGGTCCCAGGGGGTCCAGCTGCAGGGAAGGTTGCTGCTGGGTGAGGCTGGTCCAGGGTATAAAAGAGTGAGCTAGCTGTAGGGAGGGTGGTTGGTGGTGGTGGTGGGGGACTAGTACAGGGATGTAAGGGAGGTCCTCCTGCAGAGCTGGTGGTCAGCTGGGTGGTCTGAAAAGGGGCTTGTGGTAGGTTTAGCTCTAGGTAGAGTGGTTGGCTGGGGGAGTGCTGGTCCAAGGGCTTGGGGGGGGCAGCTGCAGAGACTGGTCTGTTGGAGGGGAGGCTTGGGGTACTCCAGCTACATGGTGGTTGTTTGCCATGTGGTTGGAGGTTGGTCTGGATGCGGGGAGGGTGATTGACTTGGAAATAGCCTGGTCTGGAGACTTTGTGGTTCTCTAACTCCAGTGAGGTTGATCATCATCATCAGGCTGTCAGCGTGGCCCACTTGGTAGCACATCCGCCTCCGGACAAGAAGGTCGTGGGTTCTCGTCCCACACTGGGAATG
Organism: Neoceratodus forsteri; assembly: GCA_016271365.2. Lineage (NCBI taxonomy): Eukaryota > Metazoa > Chordata > Ceratodontiformes > Ceratodontidae > Neoceratodus > Neoceratodus forsteri. Next base: position 16,302,929 of record JADMNL010000039.1, on the reverse strand, counting down.
TACTTGCACCTAAAACACTGACATCTGAGTGTAGTATTGGGGGTGTTGTACTGCTGGGGTGTGCCGTCCTTCGGATGAGACATTAAACCGAGGTCACTTCTACCCATCCTGGTGCTATCCTGGTGGATGTCCAGGTCAAAGTAAAAGAACCCAGGGCACTCTTTGCAAAGAGCAGGGGACATTCCTGGTGTCCTGGCCAACATTCCCTTCCCCATAAACCAGTTCATGCAATTGTCCAGGCAGTGTGTGGGTGGGTGATGATGTGCGATATGGCCACCACCACACATTCAGTCACTTCACTACCAGTCTAGCATTGCTTGTAAAGTACTTTGGAATACATTGTGTATGAAAAGCGCTATATAAATGCTTCTTCTTCACCTTCATCATGGAGATGCTGGAGCTAGAAGGGATGTCCAGCTGCATGGAGGGTGGTCTGGTGCCTGGAAGTGGGATCTAGCAGAGAGGAGGGTGGTTGGCTGTGGGTGGGAGGAGGCTGATCTGGGCATTGAATGGTGGGGGTGGGGGTCGGACTGGAATTCTTAGGATATACAGTATAATGGGAAAACTTTACTTCTCAGGACGAACTATTGACTTCCAGTAGTCAAAACAACAGTCTGTCAGTTCATCCATTAGTGTAAATATTTCCCCTGTGTAGCCCTCAACTGATAAGGCTAGTACTGTTAGCTCTGCACTGTGCCATGTGCACTACTCCCCTCACCATTATATGTGTGTGTGTGTATATATATATATATATATATATATATATATATATATATATATATATATGTGTATATATATATATATATTGTACATAGAAACATAGACTTTGACGGCGAGATAAGGACTGCTTGGCCTACCTAACCTGCCCATTCCCTACCTAATGGATAAGCTGCAGATTTTAGTTTACCAGCAGCCTACTTCCTTCTACCCTCCACAATAATTGCCTTATGGCTGTCCCATGCATTCTTGAATTCCCCCACTGTTTTTGACCCCACAGCCTCCTCAGGAAGGCAGTTCCATACATCCACCACTCTCTCTCTCTTTAAAAAAATATTTCCTTATGCTGCCCCTGAGCCATCCCCCCACTATCTTTAAATTGTGCCCCTTGTTCTTGCACATCTCTTTTTCTGAAAGATGCTACCTTCTTGGACTTTGTTGATTCCCTTGAGGTACTTGAAAGTTTCTGTCATGCCCCCCCCCACTCCTCAAAGGTATACATATTAAAGAGCCGCTGAAGCCTTTGGGAAAACTTTGGAAAACATCGTATTTAGGCACAAGTCAGTTTGTATTCATATACCTTGTATAGATTTCTCCTCTTTATTGTGTATTACTGAAGAAATTACCACAAAATACAGGATCTCTGTGCCTCAGAGTTCACCTGCCTCTATAGATTACTCTCAACTTGAAATCATAATGCTGTGTTGTTGCATCACAGTTTGTTGCCATCGGAATAACTGCGATGTCACAAGCAGAGTATTATGACATTGGGTTGGGAAGAAACGATAAGAGCAAATGAACCCTCAAGAAACAAGTATCATGTTTTTGAGGCAAATTACCTGAGTAAGAAGTAATGGGGATAAGAAATACACAGCCAATCAGAAATATATATAAGCTGCTTTGTGTCCAACTATTATGTTTTGGAAAGTTCTTCTCGAGGTGTCAGTGGCTCTTTAAGCTCTCTTAGTCGCTGTTCATATGGCTTCTGTTGCAGACCCTGCACCATTTTAGTTGCCCTCCTCTGGACCGCCTCCATCCTGTATCACGTTCACTGCCACCCCCTCACTGTTCAATACACACTACCGCCACTGCACTGTCACATGCATCACCATCTCTGTACAGTGCCATATACCATGCTGACTCTGTGCTGTGCCACATGCACTGCCACCATCTCGCCGTTCAATACACACTACCACCTCTGCACTGTCACATGCATCACCATCTCTGTACAGTGCCATATGCCATGCTGACTCCATCCTGTGTCACGTTCACTGCCACCCCCTCACTGTTGAATACACACTACCGCCACTACATTGTCACATGCATCACCATCTCTGTACAGTGCCATATGCCATGCTGACTCCGTGCTGTGCCACGTTCACTGCCACCCCCTCACTGTTCAATACACACTACCACCACTGCACTGTCACATGCATCACCATCTCTGTACAGTGCCATATAACCATGCTGACTCCGTGCTGTGCCATGTGCACTGCCACCACCTCGCCGTTCAATACACACTACCGCCTCTGCACTGTCACATGCATCACCATCTCTGTACAGTGCCATATGCCATGCTGACTCCATGCTGTGCCACGTGCTCTGCCAACAACATGCAGTGACTCATGTATTGTCATCACTGCATTGCTGCGTGCACTGCAAACTCTGTGCCATGTACACTGTCATCACCACACAGTGCCACTTGCACGGTCTCCAGCTTGCTGTTCTAAGCACAATGCCACCACTTGCTGTGCCACATGCACCATTGATTCCACACTGAGCCACTTTTACTGCTATCAATGTTGGGTGCCATGTGCACTGCCAACTTTGCTGGAACTGTATCTTCTGTTGGATCATTGCTGTATCTTTGCTCATTTGCCCTGGGCTGGAGGCTGGGGCATGTGTGGCATCAGTTATTTTCATCTGACCACCCTTGAAGGCCCAACTGTTGATACATGCTGTGTGGGTCAGGTGGTATCCATGTGCAGCAGAATTAGGGCCTGTTATGTTAAAATTATTACATCAAAATGAAGGCCTACACTTTAAGGCTATGTCCTGGCTACTCCGCTGACCTGATACAATGACACACCTTAACCCAGTTTTTTTTTACTTATTCTTTATGCCCTTCTCTCTCCTCGGGCCTTCCATCGGGGTCCTCGGTGCACCACACAGGCTGTGCTGGTAGGACCCAAGATCGCCTGCCCCCATTAAGTGCTCCTCTCCAGTAACCATGCTTAGCACTGGATAACCCCCCAGGTGAGGCAGAGGGAACTCCCCCAATCCCTTTGGATCTCCGGGGAGTAGACACTCTGTGCTGCTTCTCAGGCTCCCCCAGTCACCGGCGCTGAGGCCAGTCTGCTGGCATGACCATGGGGTATTTTCCTGTGTTTTTGGTCCCTGCCCCCCAGCCGACGTCTGTGCTAGGAGGGACAGTGAGATGAGGGCATGCTGAGATGTGCCTTCGCTCAGGCCCTCGGCCGACATCTGCCCCTCCCGTCTTTGCTGCTTTCTCAACTGCATGCCACCCATGGTCACCCAAGTGGATGTATAGCAGTGAGGACTGCAGCCCACCTTCCCCAGAGAAGGAGAATGGCCTTATGGGTGTGCAATCCTTCTCCCCCCCAGCCAGCCCACCAGCAGCCCAGGCTCACTTCCGAACCTGAGTTGCTGGCGTCGCAAGCAGTAGCGCTACTGCTGTGCCAGCAGGCCAGCCCTTTTAATCCAGTTTTAAAGCTGAGAGGTCATGTGACATTCCCAAGGTCATATCCTGAGCCAGTGTCCATGGTGGGATTTGAACCAGGGATCACCAGGTTAATGTATGTAATATTTATGTTCTACCTGTAGCTCTTCTACCTCTCTGGAACTTTGTCTCTACTCTTACTTTAATTTTTTCCTTATACTAATCCATTGTTTTTCTTTTATTTCTACAGCTCTGAGAGGATATTGACCCTGGCCTGACAGGACACACACTCCCTACATATCAGATAAGTATTGCTTATGTTTAACTTTCCCTATTGGTCCCATTTTGTTCTTGAAGAACTATGGATCCTTTGTGACCCCATGGCTTTTTTTTTTTTGGACAGGTATAATTGGACATCACTCAGAGGCACCCTTTCCAGGTTCCTCAGTACCAAGGTAAGATATCTCTTTTCTATGCTAGGTAGGCAAGCTTTAATGATATAGCCATAACCATGCCTTGCCTGTCTTCTGCACCCTTTGCATTGCCTATACCCATGATCCACATATCATGAAATCTAGATTTAGTAGTTGCCGTATTGGTCCTTGCAAGAATAGATCCAGAAGCAAATGATTTGATACCTTTTAATGGACCAACATAGATGTAACAACAAGAACAAAGTGCTCTAGCTTTCGGACTAACCAGTCCTTCTTCTGAAGCTCATGGCAGTTGTTGGCCACATATCATGTTAATGCATTTGCAGTGGAACATCACGAATCAGAATGCCAGATTCAGCAGGAATGCAACAAAATGAATATGGGTGCATTCAGGTTACCACACAGCATTTCCTAAACCTGCGGGAAGAAATGTTTTGAACTAAAACAGATCTGTCAGTTTAAGGGGCTTTCCATCACAGTGCCAACATAAATGTGTGGGGACAGCCCTGTGTAAATTTTTAAGGATGGTAAGTCTTCGCCTTCCTCCCAGGTTTAGGCCACCTTCCAAGGTTTAGAAGGTCTGGGATTTCTCATTGATGAAGGCCAGCAGAAGCTGATTTTCCACCATGGGCAGAGGTAGCCCCTTGAGTAAAACATTTTTATTTTATTTTATTTATTTAGTGATTCGGAAAAGATCTTTGAGCGCAAGCTCTTTTACAAAGGTTCCATGTCATAGATTGCAAAACAAAGTACAATACGAGAAAGCAAAGGTACATCACAATGAACGACACAGCTAGGATTCAGAACTTACAGAATGACTCAAAACATAGGTACAAGTTAAAATAACAAGAAACACACTTTTTGAGGGTGGGGAGTGGATAAGCAGCCACAAAGTGCCTTGTCAGTAGTTCAGAGGGATGGGGATAGCTGGCAGTGGGGTGAAGAAGGGAGGTATGAGAGAGAGGTAAGTACTGCAGTGGAGGTGAAGGGTGGGGGAAGTAGGGTGATAAGGTATAGGGAGAAATAGGGGGTGAGAGGAGGCTGAGCGGAGAAGACGTGTGAGAGTAAATGGTGGGGTGCCAGGGGGCATGGTCAGGCAGCTTGCATTAGTAGTGACTGTTAGGGAAATTCATGGGACTGGGAGTTGGGGAGGGAAATGTGGGGAGGGAGGGGGTACCTGAGGCCTGCCTAGTGCTTACTGGGGGGGGCAGAGAGAGCGGGTATGGCTGGACTTAGGGGAAGGTGCACTTAGAGTGTTAGGTGCTGTTTGAGGTCAGTTTTGAATTGGGCCAGACAATTGGTGGCCAAGAGGTGCCCAGGGAGTTCATTCATCCACAGGGTGGCCCAGTAGGCAAATACACGTCGAACAAGTGAGGTGCGATGGAAGGGGATAACCAAGACCCCTCTAGTCCTCCCCCTGGTGATCTGTAATGAGTTGGCCACCATGATCAAATTGCCTACACAAGATGGTGTTTTACCCAATAGAGCCTTCTTCCCTAGGATGCAAGTCTGGAATTTGACTCTGTTTCTTGATGACAGCCAGTTTGCATATGTGTACAGAGTACAGGTGTATGTGCCACTCTCAGCATCCAGGATGAGTCTGCAGACTTTGTTGAGCGCAGTCTGAACCCTCTTGAGTGCTGTATCCATTGCTGCCCCGTAGACCACTAGTCCATAGTCAATAGTAGATATGATGGAGCTGTGAACTAAGAGGCAAAGGGCCCCTGGAGAGAGGTATTGCCTGTGCCTGTACAGGACACCAATCTTGGTATTGACCCTCTTGACCAGAGAGTTAACATGGTGCACAGACGTGAGGGTATCATTTGTCATGACCCCCAGATACTTGAACAAGTGGACTTGTTCCAGCGGCTCACTGCATGAGCTGGAGATGATGAGGGAGTGGTGCTTATTTTTGTTGTGGTGGCTGGATAAAAGCATGGCCTTTGTTTTCTTGTAGTTTAGTAGCAACTTATGACTACAGAACCAGTCCTCTAGTTTGGAGAAGGAGTTCTGCAGCTCAGATGGTAGGGCAGCCTGAGACGTGCTGCTGCTCAGAAGCACAGCATCGTCTGCATATAGTATGAGTTTGGAGTCACAGGCTGTGGGAAGGTCATTTAAGAAGAGGCTGAAGAGTAGGGGCCCCAGTATTAATCCCTGGGGTACCCCTGATGATACCGCTCTTGCGCTGGATACTGTTTGTCCAATTGGTGTGACAGTAGGCAAGCTTTTTCTATGACCTGTTTGAAGAACAGTATGGCATGATGCCAGGTGGCTGAGACACGGTGCTGGGTGTTGCTGCTCCAGGTGCACAGAGGGGGTTGAATAGGGTAACAAGCTAATAGTGATCCCTTGCTTATGCTGGAATGCTACCTCTGAGATGGTGTGCAGGTTATGGGCCAAGCCTGGGCTGGCACCTGGTTCCAGGCAACAACACAGAATTTGTCCAGCAGGAAATAAGTTGGCCTCTTTGGGAGGGGGCAGGATTTGGAGGAGTAGAGCTGTTGCTGGCATGCAGGGGCCGATTATGTAGTATCGGGGAGAACAGTCTCAACCTAAAGAATGTCAGGCGCATTGGGAGAGGCTGAGGGGCAGGTGCAGCAAGAGAGTGGAGGGATTGTCAGTGAGAGATGTAGGCTGCTGCTGTATCCCTGACTGTAAGGAAAATACAGCAGGAAGTGCAAGTGGCTTTATCGCAACAGTTGCTCAAGGAATGCACACACTTAGTATAATCCTTATATTTTATATTATTCTTATGTCTATATGCACATGCTGTAGCTTTTCAAGCAGGGAGCTTGCTCTGTGGCCCTGGGGAGGGAGACAAGCAAGCAGGTGTCTCATGGACTTTATCCAGAATTCACAACCCATACATTAGCTTGTCATCTGCAGGACCACACACCTAGAAAGAACATTAAAAAAAAAAAAAAAGAATTGTAATTCAACCAGTCCATGTAAGGGCTCACAACAGTCATGCTACAGATAAGTAATGCTTCCGGTTCTTATTGCCATCCACAACATGGCGCCACACTCAATGTACTTGCACCTGGAAACATTGAGGGGCACTGCCATTCTAGTTTTCTTTCTAGTTCTGTGTAATGTGCCATGTGGCAAGGTAGGTTAAAATCATCCCATGCAAAGAATGAAAGCGCAAACCATCATGAATCCAAGTTCGAAACACAGAGTTTGGTTGCAAAAAGCGCTGAATGTTGCTTTATTTGATACAACACCATGAAGTCAAGGGCAGTTGCTCCAACAAACTTGAGCAACTGCCCTTGGCTCCATGGTTTTGTATCAAATAAAGCAACACTCTGCTCCTTTTTTTTTGCAAACAAACATTGTGTCTCGAACTTGGATTCATTGAGGTTTGCGCTACTTTTGTTCTTTACATGGGATTTACTTCATTTATATTGTTGGTGCACCCTTGATCCCTAGTCAAGAGTGCCAGCTACTTCCTGACTTGTAGGTTGCAATAATAGCTCTTAAAAATACATGGTCTGATCTCACTGTTCACGCATGCTGCTTATTTACAGCACAGCATGTGCGTGTGGTCAGTGGGTATGACAGCATGCATGGGATTGGTGGATAAGACATCATGCATAGGGGTATAGATACATAGATACATAGACAGTGTCGGCAGATAAGGACCTATGACCCACCTAGTCTGCCCATATGTGTTTGTAACTTCAGTTTATGTTTTCCTAGAACTCTGTTGCCCCTTGCCCCTGACCTCCAGAATTCCTTTATGTCTATCCCATGCATTCTTAAATCTTGTGATTGTTTTGGACCCCACCACTTCCTCAGGCAGGGTGTTCCACTTGTCCACCACACGTTCTGTGAAGAAATTCTTCCTCACATTTCCTCTGAATCGTCCTCCCTCCAACTTCATCCCATGCCCTCTAGTCCTGGAACATCTTTTTTCACTTAAAAATAGTTTATTCTTGCCCCTGTTCCTCCCTGTAAGATACTTTTATGTCTCTATCATGTCCTCTCTCTCCCTCCTCTCCTCCAGGGAGTACATATTCAATTCCTTCAACCTGTCCTCATAGGACTTGTGATGCAATCCATGTACCATCTTTGTTGCCCTCCTCTGAATCTTCTCTACCCTGTCTATGTCCTTATGTAGGTAAGGTCTCCAGAACTGTACACTGTACTCCAGGTGGGGCCTCACTAGTGTCTTGTATAGTGGAATCATGACCTCTGTTTTGCTGCTGGTGATGCCCCTGCTTATGCATCCCAGCATCCTATTTGCTTTACCTGCTGCCTTGTCACACTGTTTCCCTACCTTGAGGTCATCAGAGATGATAACCCCAAGATCCCTTTCCTGCTTGGTGCATGCTATATCCTCACCCCCCAACTGATACATTGTGCCAGGGTTTTTGTGCCCCATATCGTTATCTTGCACTTCTTTGCATTGAATTTCAACTGCAAACCCCTGACCATTCTTCAAGTTTCTGCAGGTCCTTTCTCATTCTGTCTACACCCTCTGGTGTGTCTACTTTGTTACAGAGCTTTGTATCATCAGCGAACAGTGAAATTCTGCCTTCTAGGTCCTGCACAATGTCTCTGATGAAGATGTTGAATAGGACCAGTCCCAGCATTGATCCCTGTGGTACCCCACTGATCACTCTTCCCTCTGTGGAATGACAGCCATTTACCACCACCCTCTGTGTCCTGCCGCCTAGCCAGTTACCTACCCACCACACTACTGTCCTGCCCACACCCATATTCCCTAGTTTGTGTAATAGTCTTCTATGTGGTACAGTGTCAAAGGCCTTGCTGAAGTCCAGATTGGCCATGTCCACTGTCCTGCCCTGATCCACCTACCTAGTCAAACAGTCAAAAAATTCAACGAGGTTGGTCTGACATGACCTCCCCCTGGTGAAACCATGCTGCCTTGGATCCTGCAGTCCATTGACAACCAGATGTTCCAACAATCTCTCCTTCAGTAGTGCTTCCATGATCTTCCCCACTACTGAGGTGAGGCTGACTGGTCTGTAGTTCCCCGCTTCCTCTTTGTTCCCAATTTTGTATAAGGGGACTACATCTGCTGTCCTCCAGTATTTGGGTACCTCCCCTGTTTCCAGTGATAGGCTAAACAGGATAGCCAGATGTTCAGCCACCACCTCTCTGAGTTCTTTAAGGACCGTGGGGTGCACCTCATCTGGCCCCATTGCTTTATCAACTCTTGTTACTTCCAGTTCCTTCAGGACCCTTTCGCGTGTAAAGGGACTTGTGTCCATTCTGCACCATTCTCACCCCTTGTACTCCCTTCAGACCCATTACCCTCCTCTTCCTCAGTAAAGACTGAGCAGAAATACCTGTTCAGTATGTCAGCTTTATTGTTGTCATCCTCCACGTGGCCCCATCCTCCCCTTCAGTCTCACTATCCTCCCTTTGCCTTTCTTTTTCATTTATGTACCTGTAAAGGTTTTGTCCCTCTACCTACTGATTTTGCAATGTGCTCTTCTGTCTGAGCTTGGCTTCCATACTGACCTCCTGCCTCCTTTGCTTCTCCTGGTACTTCTCCCTATCCCTTCTGCCTGTGTCTTTTTGTATTGCCTGAATGCAATCTTTGGCTTTCACTTTTTGCTACCTCTTTGGAAAACCATAATAGCCTCCTCTTCCTTTTCCTCTTGCTAACCTGCTTAATGCATAATTCTGTTGCTCTTGTAATCCCCATTTTAAATACTGCCCACTGTTCCTCAACCCCTGATTCCTGCCCCATTCCCCTTAATGCCTCTTTCAAGTATCTCCACATTTTCCCAAAGTCTGCCCCCCTAAAATCCAGGATACATGTGTTTGTGTGGTTTGGTTCTGCTCCTTCTGTGATTTCAAACCACAGTGACTGGTGGTCACTGTTCCCCAGGTGCTCCCCCACTGTTACCCTCATCACACTGTCCCTGTTTATGGCACAAGGTACAGTGTTGCCTTCTGCGAGGTTGGTTCCATGACCAGTTGCTTGAGGAGGCACCTGCGAGGAGTCAGGATAAATCTGCTCCTAGTTGATGCTGCTGCTGGGATGCTCCAGTCCACATTTGGAATATAGAAGTCTCCAACCAGTACTACTTCACCCTTGTCTGCCATCCTTTGGATGGCTTGCATCAGCTCCCTATCTGTTTCTTCCTCCTGGGCTGGTGGTCTATAGACCACACCTGTGCGGATGGCAGGTCCCATTTTCCTTTCCAGCTTAACCCACAGTATCTCTCCCACATTTTGTTCCTCCTGGATCTCTGTGGCCCTTATGTCATTTTTCACATACAGTGCCATGCCTCCTCCCTTCCTACCTGCCTTCCTTCCAACCTCTTCTGAATATGTTGTAGCCAGGAATGGCCATCTCCCAGTCATGGTTATCATTACACCAGGTTTCTGTGCCGGCCACAATGTCCAGGTCTGACTGCACCATGACAGCCTCCAGATCTTTTATCTTGTTGCTAAGGTTCCTGGCATTTGCACACATGGCTTTCCATGAGTTGACCTCCCTAGACTGTTTAGCTGTTCTACTCCAGCCCCTTCCCTGGTTGTCCTTTATCCCTGGTTCTCCTTGCTGTCTGCCCTTCTGCTGATTTTTGCCCTTTTTCTGCCTATCCACCTCTTGGGCGCTAATCTCCATCTTTTGCACACTGTTTGTTAAGATATCCTCCTCCAGTTCACTGGTTCCACTGCTAGCTGTGGGGGTGAACAAGTAGGTACACTCCTTGCTGGCCTGCCACCCCTTAGCTAGTTTAAATGCTTGTCAATGTAGCACTAAACTTGTCATTGAGTGGTTGGATTCCCCTCCGATGGATGCAGGCCGTCGAGCTTGAACAAACCTCCATTCCTCCAGGTGGGTCACCAGTCACCAATGAGTCAAACCCTTCTTCACAGCACCAGTTCTTCAACCATGAGTTAAAGTTCCTGGTGCATGCACCTCCATGCCTCTCATGCATTAGGTAGTACTCTGAGAAGGTGACAGAAGTAGCTACTTGCTTGAGACCCCTCCCAATTCCTAAACTCTTCCCTGAACTTTCTTTGGCTCACCATTTTCCACAGGGTCATTAGTACCTAGGTGGATAATGACATCCAGCTCACCCTCCTGTCTTGCCTTCCCAGCGATCCCCAGGATCTTCCTTCCATCCCTTCATGCCGTGGCACCTGGTAGGCACCTCACCTCCCTGTCCTCCCCCTTCCCCTCCTGTGTTCCTAGCTGGATCCCTCTTATGATGGAGTCCCCCACCAAGATTCGCTTCCTCTTCCTCTGGGGGTCCACTGCTCTCCCCGCTGAGGTCACCTCCTTGGCTAACCTCCACATACTTTCCTTCCACTTCTCTGGGTACCTCTATTTGGTTATTTGGTTGCCCACATTTGCCAGTGTGGCATATGAGTTTTGAGTGGAATAGGATCTGGGATGTGCCTCTGCCTGACCACCTTATCCTGCCCTAAGCCCACTGTCATCAAGTGTTCCTCGTTCTCAGCATCCTTTGAGGCAGCGGCATTGGACTGGGTGGTCTCTAGATAGGGGCGATGGTACTCTTGACCCAGTTTACTTCGGTCTGAGTCTGGCTATCTCATCCGCAGTCCAGAGATGCATGCAGATTGGCAGCACCTCAATCCAGAAGGTCTGCCTGAATATGGCTGCCCTTCAGCTACTGCATTGCACCATTCCCACATTATACTGCAATTATACTGCTATTCCACTGCTTGTCTGTTACTGAAGCTCTCCTAGTTCCCTTTTATTAATTTACTGTCCTAAAATCCTGCCACTGATCCTCAGATACTTTTCTTTTAAAAAAATAAATAAATAAATACATGAGTCAAAACACTTGTCATGCTGAGGGTGAGCTTCTTCCCCTTATGCCCCTCCTACTCCACACCCCTACTATCCCCTGTGTTTAGCTCCTGTCAATCAGATTTAACAGGGCATATAATTAAGAGTTGGGGAAGGGGAAGGGGACAAAAATTTGCAGCAATTAAAGACAGCATAGAAATACACCACCACTGTGTTTTAAATTTTCAACAGCCCAAAAACAATTCTAAGTAAAGACAGCAAAGAAATTACAGTGTTACTAAAAGCCCACAATCTAAGTTTAATAACAAAAATAGCAATTACCAGTTACTGTAAAGCACTGAAATGAATATGTTTCCTTCCCCTTCTGGCTTCTTCTGAGAAATCATGAGGTGTGGCAGCGGCCATGTTGTTATGTGGTCAGTTGGTGTGACAGCATGTATGGGGAGGCATGGGGGTCATGAGGTATGATAGCGTGCATGATGGTATAGGTCAGTGAGTTTGACAGGGTGTATGGATGATGAGTGTGATAGTATATGTGGTCATTAGGTGTGACAGCGTGAATGGAGCACATGGTCAGTAGATGGATGTGACAGCATAAGAACATATGAAAATAGCCAGTAGAAGAAGACCTCTTGGTCTATTGAGTCTACTCGAATTGATGCAGGGTCCTAGTCTTGCATTTATACTAGTGACCCTGTCCCCTCCTGCCCACCTAGCCCCCTCACTTTCCCCTGTCTCGGTCCCATGACTTCACTCTATGTTTGTACTAAGCTGTCTTGAAAGACCCCACAGTTTTTGTCTCCACCACCTGTTCTGGCAGTTCATTCCAAGCAGATGCTACTCATTCTGTAACAAAACAAACAAACAAAAAATTCTTCCTTACATCCTTTCTGAATCTACCCCCCATCAGTTTTAGGCTGTGTCCCATAGTGATGGCATTGTCTCTTACCGAAGAGGCCCTCTCTTTCCTCTCTTCCACTCCCTTCATGTACTTGAAGGTCTCTATCATATCACCCTCTCCTCATCTCTTCCAGGAGCACATCTTCAGGGCTCCTAGCCTCTCCTCATATGACCTGTCCTGTTGCCCCATGATCATTTGAGTTGCTCTCCTCTGGATCCCCTCCAGCATGTTTATGTCCTTCTTAAGGTATGGATGCCAATACTTCACCTTATATTCTAGGTGTGGTCTTACCAATGTCAGTACATAGCAAAATAACCTCACTCTGCCTGCTACTGAAACCTCTTGCATTACATCCAAGCATCCTATTTGCCTTTGCCACAGCCTTTTAGCATTGGCGGTACTTAGAAAAACCATAGAGTAGAGGCAATTCAAAGAGTAACTGAAATGATGCATGGGTTGCACCAAAAGCCCCATGAGGATAGACTGTGGGTTCTCAACACGTACACCCTTAAAGAGAGGCGCTCAATAGGGGACATGACGGAGACTCACAAGTAGCTAACAAGGGTAAACAGGGTGCAAGGGGGGTCTCCTTCAAATGAGAAAGAGCAGTTGGATGGGGGAAAGGGGCATGTGATGAAATTTGGGGGTGTAAGAGGGATGTGAGGAATTACTACTTCACTGAAAGGGTAGTAGACACTTGGAACAGACTGACAGCAGTAGTGGTGGAGGTGAAAAAGGTGGGGGCTTTAAGCATGTGTGCATAGACATGGGGATATCTGCAAATGAGCAGGGAAGCGGGAGGTCACAAGACCATTTAGGGTTTGTGGGGCAACTACTTGACAGGAACATCTAGGCAGACTAGGTGGGCCAAGTGGTTCTTTTTCTGCTGACAGATTCCTTGTTTCTGTGGGTTAGTAATACTGCTTTTTACAGCTGTCATTGTTTTCTTTTCTTTTGTTTTATTTTAAAATAACATAATTGATCTGCTTTTTGTTTCCTACAGTTTAGTTACTGGTGGTTGAGGAGAGAACAGAGTGCTGGGGGAGTAGTGGCAGTCATTGAAGCTCGGGGAGCCTGAGTTGAACAAGAGTCCTTTCATGCAGTTTGTAAGTAGGCAGCTTTTCGAATAAATGTTTGTGTCCATTTTGTTACTAGACAGTTCTGTTTGCTGGCAGGAGCCTCTGTTGGCAGTTGTAGTGAGATCAGGGAAACCAAAGCAGAAGTGTGAGAGAGGGAGTAAGGGGTCATCACAAGCAGGGTTTGAGCATACAGTTTTGGAAAAAAAACATATGACAGTTTTCTATATGTTGGGAGGGGGGTGCTCTGGTGGCAGTTGTAGCAAGGTTGGGAAACCAAGGAGGGATTATCACTTGTCCAGTTTTCAAAGAAGCAGTTTAAAAAAAAAAATGTGTGTCTACTTTGTATATCAGGAGGTGCGGAGGACAGAGTGCAGCATGCAGAGAGTGTGACAGCTGGAGCAGCTTGGAGCAGCCAGTTGAACAATGTTTTGATGATAAAGGCAAAAAAAAAATACCACCCCAAAAAAACTGTTAACAGTAAAATTATTACTGCATGGTAGTCAGGAGAACAGTTAGAGGTACTGATGACTAAGTGGCAGGTGTTGTGGGTGATGGATGGGCAACCTGAACACTGCAAGAAACAAAACTAAAGCGAGATACTGATGCGTAGTGCCAGACAGCGGAGGATGAGGTTGTCTGACACAGTTTACTATGTACATTACTGGAGAATAACGTAGTAATAACTGTGTATAAATGTAGATTCTGCAATCATACACACAGTTACACAGATAAATGGTTTTATCACGCTCCATTTATGTCACCCTGTTGCATAGACTTATTTATATTTATAGCATGTGGGGCTCGCTCTGTTTTCTGCTGTGTTTTTTAATTATGGTCTCTCCTGGACCTTATGCTGTTCTTTTCCTCCATCCACCCAATCCTTTAGTTAGCTCCTGGTGCTCTGACATTAGCTGCTGTGTAGCTCTATTGTATGCAGTGCTCATTGTTTCTATGCTCCCCAAGGAGCCCACCCCCTGCCTCCCACCACGGCTACTTTTAAGTCCATTACAGGCATTGGCCTTCAGCTGCAGTGCAGCTTGTCCTTTATGGCCCCTATCTGTGTGTTTGCTTCCTCAGTCCGTTTCTTCCAGGCCTCTGGGCACCTATAGTCTGCCACCATGTGACTTAGCTGGTGGTTCTGCCACACTGCTGACTGCCCACCCTCTGGACCCCTTAACCGGTCCCTTGAGGGCTCTTTACATAGCCACTTTGTGGCTGATCGGTAGAGGGAGCATATTTCCAACCTTCTCCTCCTCCCCAAAATCTCCATCTTCTTCACCACCCACATGGAGCAGGCTACAGCCCTGAACTCTGTGTGGGCTGTGAGATTGAAAGTGCCAGCACTGTCACTGTTGCAGTAGCGCTAAACTGATGGCTGCATAGCAACATCCACAGCATTTCTGGTCAGCGGTTTTCTGACCAACCTAGCTGCCTTCTACATACAGTCAGAGCTCAGGACCCCCCCACACCACACACTAGATACCAGGGAAAGGTTAAACAGAATAACAAAAAAAAAAAAAACACCATTTACCACTGGCCAACCCATGAGGCAGTTGGCCTACAACACCACCACCAGGACTATACCAAAACTGGCCTCCTTGGACAACTCAAGACCCGTCAGTCACAAGTGTTCCCTTTCTAAATAATGCAGGGACCACTTGGCCAGGAGCATCTGCACTAGCCCACTAGAGCTACTGCCTAAATCTGCTGGCCACCAGCAGGCCACGTAGGGGCGCTAAGGGGGATTTGCTGAGCCTCCAATATAAAAGTCCCCTTCTTTTATTCCATTCCTGTACTGTACCCCCTTATTTTATTTTTATGTTGGCTCGCACTTGTGCGCCAGCCAACATATTGCATTGGTAGCAGATTTGGAGGCACGGTCACTGTTGGGCGAATGCAGGGCATGCATCAGTAGATGTGTCCCTCATTCCCCAATAAGCCAGCATGCAGGCACCACACCAGTAATACACAATGTGGTGAGCACACCCTGTCAGCATGGCCCAACCACTTCATTTGCCGACGGAGGCCTCCCCTCGCTCGCTCTACCACCATTTGTTGTGTGCTGACGGGGTGCCCAATCCTCCTTGGCATCATGTCCCCCTTCCCAGTTTAATTTTCCAATGGAGGCCACTCCTTGTAGGCATAATGTCCCTCCCCATTTGTTGTGTGCCGGCCAGGGTGCCCAATTCCCGTCAGCTACAGAACCCCCCAAAAAATATTCAGGTGGCACACTGGGAGCCACCCCAGCGTGCAAATGCTCCAGTAAAACAAAAACTGTCCCGCAATTTTTTATTTTTATTTTTTAACACCTGCAAACCAGAAAATGGTCCCCATCGAGTCTGGTGGCCAGACCCCAACCTATGCCCACCCTCTCGCACCTGCCTCCCCACCTCTCACCTCACCCCATACTTACCTCGGAGCATGGCGCAACGATCTTGTGGACCGGGAACACGCTCTGTACTCTTCAAAGCCTACCATTTAACTGAAGAAATGTCGGTAAGCTGTATAATGGCATAAATAGGGTTTTTTTTTCAACTTTGGTGCATATCTCGGGCATTTTTGGGAATTTGGGGTTATTTTCAACTTTGGTGCATATCTCGGGCATTTTTGGGAATTTTGGCATCAAATTTTCAACATGGGCTTATTGGGACCCCTCCTCATGAATTCAGTCACTGTCATGGCGTTATTCGGTCCCGAAGGTGATTTTGCGGTCACTGCATGGAATCACCTTTTGGGACCCGATTAATATAACGACAGTGCCACTGTTATGAGGGGGCTCTCAAAAGCCTGTGTACTAGGGTAGTGAAAGAACCAAAAAATGGCCTTTTTACAAGCATGCATTGCTCAGTTTCCACGCACACTCGTAACTCCGTGAATTTGTAAAATTTTCACTCCAGATTTTCAAAAGTGCCATTTTCCACACCTCCTTATGAACAGTACAGCTGTCATTTTACATATCCTGGACAAAATGTGTTTTTGCAAGTCTGGCGCAGAATAGCGTGGTCGCTGTGCGAAATCAGTTTTTGGGACAGTTTGAGAAAATGAGCAGAGGTCCTAAAATACCTATGTTGAAAATTTGGTGACGAAAGTCCATAAAATGACTGTTACAAGCATGCATTGTGCAGTTTTCAGGCACCCTTGTAACTTTGCAAATTTGCAATATTTTCATGCCAGATTTTCAACACTGACATTTTTCACACCTCCTTATGAACAGTACAGATGTCATTTTTCACAGCCTGCCCAAAATGTGTTTCTGCACCTGTGGCGCACAATGGTGTGGTCGCTGTGGGAAATCAACTTTTGGGACAGATTAACAAAATCACAGCACCACTGTTCATGAGGAGAGGTTCCAAAATGCCTATGTTAAAAATGTGGCTAAAAAATTCCCCAAATAATTGGGTTACGAAGTGTGTTCGCAGTTTCTATGCATGCTCATGACCACCAGTTATTCATATTTTCACTCCAGATTTTCAACATTGCCATTTTTACCTCCTCATGAACAATACAGTTGTCATTTTCACATTCTGCCCAAAATGTGTTTTTGTCCCTGTATCGCCAAATGGCATAGCTGCTGTGCAAAACTACCTTTCAGCTACTGTAACAAACTGATTGTGCCGCTGTTCATGAGGTGGGGTCACAATAAGCCTATGTTGAAAATTTGGAGTGAAAATACCAACAAACGCTTACGACGTTAGGGTTTCCAACTGTAACACCCCACCCTGTAGAGACTGACAGACGTCAGGGGTGTGACTTGGGATCATTGGCTGTAGCAGCATGCCATTCCACCTCCACCCCCACCCTGCAGCCAGTGGACGGGCATCGAGTGTACCTTGGAGTGTTCAGCCCTAAAGTTCACCCCATTTGCTATACTGCACCCATCTCAGCATATTTTCCTATGGAATGGGTTAAGTATAGGCCAAAAAGACCAAAGCACACCATGACACTTGTCAGTGTCTACAGGGTAGGGGTGAGGTAAAATGGCATAGCGTTATAGCTGGCGACCCAAAGGCACACCCCAACACTTGTCAGTCTCTGCAGGGTGGGGTGGGGTTAACATCAGGTTCAGTGTTTCACTGCCATTCTTATTATGCATCTCTAACTCCTGCACTACCAATGCCAATGCCAGTGAGACAACATTCAGCATTGACAAATGCTTGTTTTATTTAGTATACTTTTTGGTGTGGACACCCAAAGCCTTCAGACCCCACAGCTCCTCTGCACCCGCTGTGTCCCTTGGTACTATATGTTCCCCATACTACTCTGTTTTTCTCTCTAATTCTACAGGTTTGGCCAGACTGTATAACAATCAGATAAGTATCTTAATTTAATTCTACCCCCCAATCTCTCCCCTGGGACATCTGACCTGTTGTCTTCTCAACCTTCTCTGTTCTTCCCTTTCAGGTCCTACCAGAATTCCCCAAACTGAGTATACCCCAACTCTGGATTCCCTGACTCTGATGGGGCAGGTAAGTCCTATTTAATTACCTAACTGCCCTGTAAGGTGAGAGGCATGTAACAAGGTGCCCACACCTTCGTAATGTTCTTAACTTGATTTGTATATTTTTGGCTTGGAGGAATGATCTATTTTCAGCATTTTCCTACCTGGTGTTTGTTGGAGTCTCCACTAAACAGATCTGACCTTATTTACTTATGACATTTTATAGTAGAAGGCTCCAAGGTGGTATGGGTGCAGGAACAGATAGAGAATACTGAACTGCACTCCATGCTGAACAACCTGTTAACCTTGCACTGACTGAGGTCAGTGACATCGTGAGTATGAGACTTGAGTACCCTCATGATGTCACTAGTCTCGCCAGGTGCGAGGTTACCAGTGCATTCTGCAAGGAGACTGGTTCACTATGTGTAATGATATGAGCAGGCTGTTTCTAAAACATACAGGTGACAGGCAGACACTCTCATGAGTGCTGATTTCAAAACAGCACCCAGTACTTGAAAGTTATTTTTACTGGTTCCCATTTTGAAATGTGCACTCCTGAGGGGGTTTGCCTGTCACCCATTCTAATTCAGGCCCTGTGTCTGGTTTGCTGGAGCATGAGTGAGATTAGGGCAGCTGTTCAGAGAAGTAATTCATGTTCTAAATGGGAATTATTTTCACGAACATTCGTAAAAGGTGGATTACTGGTTTTAGAAACCACTGCAGAAATTGGCTTTATATTGATATTCAGGCCCAATCGCCCCCTAACCCACGACATGTGACCACCTGCTCTATTAGTGAGCTGCTCAATACAGCATGAAGACACCAGTGAGTGATAGGGGTGTCCAGAGTGGTGGTGTCATTGATAAGGATAGGAAGATAGATTTATGCATAGCTTCATGAATTACAAGCGCCCTGCCTCCTCCCTCCCGATTATGCACGCTGTTGCACTCTGTCGTTCAGCTCGTGAACTGAAAGAGCTGGTGGCTGAATGTGCTGTGGGTTGGGGGGCAGGTTATCCTGGATGTCTTGCTACATGTTGCCCCCAAATCATGGCTTGTGGTTCAGTAGGGGGCCTAGTGTGTTTGTGTGTGTGTGTGTATAAATATATATATAAAATGATACATATATATATATATATATAAATGAGAGAGATATATAGATATACATCTATAGATATATATATATAGAATATATATATATATATATATATATATAATGATCTGGGGGTTGGGGATTGGCTGAAGGGGACTTTTAAAAATGGCAAGAGTATGCCGTTTTTTGTTATCTGTGTGGAAGAACAGGGAAGGTGTCGTGGTGTAAGTGGAGAGTGTGGTCTAGGGCTAGCCTTTGTCACCTAGGAAAGGGAAGTGACCTTTTGTTAAATTAATTCCCTTGTAGGAGTACCATGAATAGTGGGAAATACTTGGGATGCTCGTTGGGATTTTGTGATTTTGGAATTGTTATTCGGTATGTGCCCCCCATAACTGCTGGTGTTTTGCTGTCTATATGTTTACCTTTGTTCACATTTAAAAACATTTTCTAATTTTGTTCTGTTTTACAGTGCTGTTCAGATCTCGTCCTGATATTTATTTATTTATTTATTTATTTATTTATTTATTTATTTATTTATTTATTTATTTATTCATTGACTGATTTTGTAGACTGGGCTGGCTCACTTTGACTAGTGCCCCATTTTCAGGAGCAACCAGAGTTATTTACAGTTTGTTCATAAACAAGTACAATTACACAGACAGTTTTATGTGGTAGCAGAGATAGTACATGGCTAGGTATTCATTATAAACAATAGTTTGTTGAGTATTGTTATACAAAGAAAGGGACATTCAAAGATGCAGCTAAGTAAACAAAAAGATTTCAAGGCCTGCACCTGGGTCCTGTGCTCAGCTTCCCAACAGGAAGAAGTAAAAGTTTTTTTTTGCCAGTACCAGTTAATCCACAGTTTCTCTCAAACGCCAAGGCAAATATTGCACAAACAAGGAAACCAAAAACTGAAGAAGTGTGCTATCAAATGCTAAAATTTATTAAGTTTGTACAATGCTTCCACATCCACATCTATGTGAGCTGCCCCTCCTACAACTATACAGGATGGTATCCTAACGCATCTCACACCACCTATCGCTTAATCATGATTCTTATGATTAAGCGCTTGAAATGGCGTGAAAGCCTGATAGGATACCATCCTGTAATACTATGGAGGAGAAGCTCACATAGATGATGAATGTGGAAGCTTTGTTAAACAACCATTTTAACATTTGTCTACTCTTTCAGTTTTAACTCACTGTTTGTACCAATATTCACTGTAATTAATTCTATTAAGTTTTCTGTTCAAGTTTATTGCAGGAAAGACTCCGTTGAGCAAGCTCATTCACAAGGAGGTCCTGAGGCACATACACATACAGTTCACAATTACATAGACAGGAGATATGAAATGTAGAACAACAAAGAAAAAAAAATATATCATACAAGAGGTATACACAATAGAAGTCCTTATGCTATATATGCAGTACATTCCAGCTTTAACCTTGCCCTAAATTATGCAACACATTTCAGCTTAATAAGTAGAGGGCCAGTTGGTACCTAGGAAGTTGACTTGGTGTTGGGGGCCTAGTAGCACCTACATACGTCTTTTAATTTAGAGATAGCTAGTATTTTGTAAGAGTTAATTGATTCGATGCTGGTTAGCTTCAGCATGGCTTGTAGTTGGTTCCAAATGTTTGGGAGGGCGTATAAGACAGCTCTTTGGTCAGCTGAGTACGTGTCCTGGGAACATCTAGTAGGATAAGGTCGGTTCCTTAGGGAGTAGGCCTATGTGAGATGTGTATGAGAGCGTTAAATAGACAGGCAGTTTGTGGAGTAGTAATGTGAGGGTCCAAATGCCAGTATGCAGGAGGCATCTGGTGGCAGAGAAGTCCACCAACTGCTGCATAAAGATCACAGTGGTGGGTCCTGCCATGAGTTAGTAATGGAGAAACTGTGGATTAACTGGTGCTGGTGAAAAAAAAAGCGTTTAAAGATACAGTTAAGCTTGTTTTTGCCAAAAGAAATCATAATGGATTATTTATGCCTTACAATTGGCTGCATATGCAGGAAATATCCAAATCAGCAGGTTCTGGTTACAGTTGAATTTCCTTATAGGAAGATTCTATTTATATTGTAAATAGAATCTTTCTAAAAGGAAATCCAAATATAAGTAAAGCCTGCTCATTTGCATATTTTGTTGCTTATGCAGCCACATGTAAGCCATAGGTAATCCATTTGGAGTTCTTTTGGCTTAAAACAAAAAAACATTTATTTTGCATTTATTAAAAATCCAAAGTAATACAGGATTAAAAATGTACATATTTACCTTCAAATAATGCCAAAAATAAGTACAAATAAATCCATTCGAAAGAAGCATTCTTTTGCAATTTTTTTGCAGCCAAAAATAATAGGATTGAAAATTAGCATATGTTGTCGTGTAGACAGCCAAAAGTAAGTCACTCATAAGATAAGAAATGACCACAATAACTTTTGTGGAATAAATACAATTTCAAGTGACTTTAAAGGGAATATAAATCTTTAAAAAAACTTAAAAGTAAGCAATTGTCAATCCACACTTTTTGGTAAGGGGTCCTACCACGCAACAAGCTCTGGAGTATGTTATTGTGTCTCTAAGGAGGCTCCATGTAAAAAAATAAATCAAATACAGACAATTTTTAATTTAAATAAAGCAAATGTAGAGTTTAAAAAGTGTGTTGTCTCATGTTTGACCACTGCATGTCACTGAATTGCAAAACTTTTCTCTGGACTAGAGCAGAGAACATATGAGTTATATGATGACATTCATGCATTTGCCGTCTGGTACTAGTTGTAACTATGCAGCTGAGGAAAATATTTCTACATACCTATTAGTCAATCAGATTATTGGATTTCTGCCAGCCATTTTTTAGTTCCTTATATAACCAGTGCAGAGATGATTAGATGAGGTCTGCCAAGCATTTTATGACCACCCTTGGATTCTTTCCTTCAGTATACACATTTCATTTTCAGTAGCTAGAATCCTATACTATTTATTTATTTTTTATTTTATTTAAACATTTGGTGACCGGAAAGGCACACTGAGCCAAGGCTTGTCTCCAGGTGTGACCCAACTCATTTAAATTTGTTATATGAGCCGCTGTTATTGTGGTTCTGTGGCCACCCCTCCATTTGTGAAGCACACTCCAGGAATTTTACCTACCTCTTCCCTGCTACAGGCAGTTTGTGCTGTGGACAGGGACATGTATTAGACTGAAATTGATAGAATGTCCAGACATTTGTAATCTGTGCATCAGATGCTGAAGATCAGGCCCCACAATTTTAATAATACAATCTGTTGTATGACTTAGTTTTCATTCTCATGGTATGGGTAGCAGATGGTTATTTTAAAACATTATGAACAGCAAGTACTCTGTGTGCAACATATATGTGTGTGTGTGTGGGAGGGACAATATCTGAATACTAGGCTACGGTTGAATTTACAGACATGTCCACCTAGTTTTCAAACTATAGCTAATAAACAAAGATAATAGTATGTGGTATGTGTGTATGTGTGTGTGAGTGTGTGTGCCTATGTGTGTGTTTGTGTTTTCATGTTTAGAGTCTTTGTAGTCACAGTTTCTTACATTGCTGTGCATAGCTTCAGTTTAATGGATTTAATAATTAGTACTCATTTTTTTTTCAATTCAAAGTTTTATTGCATTTTAAGCAAATACAACATCCAGAGAAAGGCATTCAGAAACTGCATCATAAATAAGGAAATATATAAGAACATTAACAAGATCTACAAAAGAACAGGGATAACAATTATACCAACAGTTAGGAAACATGTCTATAGTAAATTTCAATACCCCGTCAAGTAATTGTAGAAACATTTTTAAAATTAAGAATGGTTCCCATATTGTGTTAAAGAGGTCTCCTTTTACAGCTGCAGGGCAGAGCTCTGCAGATGTTTACTATCACGTGAAGAATGGATCAATGGACATCAGCAGATTGCTAACACACTTGTTAAAATTGAGTTCTATAGCCCCTCCACTCAGCAGTCTGTTTACTGCACTATTTTATGTTTGCTTGCGTGCATGTGCAAGAAACATTATGTGGCAACTAGGAGAAGTGGGTTTTGGAGGTGCGGCACTGTGGCAGCCAATGCCATCACTGCATTATTGGGCTTGGCTCTCATTTCCCAATACAGTGGCATGGTACTGCTGACATTAGTTCAGCCAGCATGCCACCAACTTGAAACAAATTAGCCGCTGCAATGAGGGAGCGACCCATCATTGCAGGGTGGTGCCTTGCCTTGTGTAACATTTTAAAACAACATGGAGGCAGTTGTCACCATCCACTCACAGTATGCATAAAAGCCAGGGATGCCCAATCCCCCTGTCAGCATGCCCCTGCCCCAGTTAATTTGCCAACGGGGGAGCCCAATCCCTGTCGGCATCATGCCCTGCCAAACTGGTTTTCCTTGCTGATGGGGGGCCCAATCCCCATCAGCTTAAGTCCCCCCTTCCCAGAAATGCAGATGACACACTGGTAGCCCACCCCAGTGTGCAAACAGCAAACCTGCAAAAGAAAAAAACCTTCCCACAACATTTTTTTCCCCCTGAAATAAAGAAAGGTCCCTCGTAGTCAGGTCCCTTCCCCAATCTGCAACCACCCTCCATGCACCCTCCCACACCCCTCACCCCATACTTACCTCTGGAGCCCAGTGCAATGATCTTGGTGGACTGGGAACACATCTGCACTCTTCAAAGCCGACTGCGAACTGAAGAAATGCCGGTAAGCTGTATAATGGCATAATTTTTTTCCAACTTATGTAGCTATTTTGGCCATTTTTTTGACTTTTGGCACCAAATTTTCAACATGGGGTTCTTGGTACCCCTCCTCATGAATTCAGTCACAGTCATGGTGTTATTCAGCCCCAAAAGGTGATTTTGTGGTCACTGTGTGTAATCACCTTTTGGGTCCAATTAATGAAATGACAGTGCCAATGTTCATGAGGTGGGCTCCCAAAAAGTGTATGTTGCAAATTTGTGAAAAAATTTCAATAAATGATTGTGTTACCAGTGTGCATTGCACAGTTTCCATGCACACTTGCAATTTTGAGAATTTTTAATATTTTCACTCCAGATTTTCAACATTGCCATTTTTACATACCTCCTTGTGAACAGTATAGCTGTCATTGTTCACATCCTGCCTGAAATATGTTTTCACACATCTGGCGCACAGTTGCACAGTTGCTGTGGGAAATCAACATTTGGGACAGATTAAGAAAATCAGTGATGCTGTTCATAAGCGGATGTCCCAAAATGCCTATGTTGAAAATTTGGTGACAAAATTCCATGAAATAACTATGTTATGAGTGAGCATTGTGCAGTTTCCATGCACACTCGTAACTTCGAGAATTTTTAATATTTTCACTCCTGATTTTCAATATTGACATTTTTGCACACCTCCTTATGAACAGTATAGCTGTCATTTTCACATCCTGCACAAAATGTGATTTCACACATCCGACTCTGAGTAATAATATACTGGATCTGTAATTGTTAATGAAGGTTTTAATATTTCTGAGACTCAAATTATGTCACCAATTGGCAGCAGTGATCATAATTCTATATTTGTTAGTTTACAATTACAAATACTTAAAATTAAAACAACTTTCAACATCGGAATTACAATAAAGCTAACTTTACTGTGATAAACCAGGAATTATCACATATTGATTGGTCCAAATTATTTAAAAACAAAGGAGTAAAAGAAATATATACATGTCTTATAAATATTATTCATGAACTAGAGGATAAATATATTCCCCTATTGTCAAATTGTAATGTAATAAAAAGGTAAAATACCTGTCTGGTTCAACAATAATATTAAAAAACTAATTAAAACTAAAGAATATTTATTTAAAAAATTAAAGACAAATTCTGACATATTACTTAGAGACAAATACAGAACTGCTCTGTCAACATTAAAAAAAATCAATCAAAGCTACAAAATTAAAATTTGAATTTAAATTAGCACACTCAAAAACAACCTGAAATCCTTATTTTCTTATATGAATGAAATAGAGTCAATAATAGAAATATAGGACCACTCTGTAATGATGGAATCACTATAAATACGAACAAAGATATTGCAGATCACTTCAATAAGTACTTTTGTTCAGTCTTTAATCAATCAGGAAATTCTGTAATCAATACTAATAGTAATGATTCCTGTATTCCATTATTTGAACTAAAAGAAATTAAAAATTCACTATCCAAATTTAAAAGATCAACTAGTTCTGGACCGGACAATATTAATGCTATATTTCTTTTGGAAACACTGGATTCAATCATTATTCCTTTACAAATATTATTTGATAAATCTTTATTGGATTGTAAGATACCTGAAGTATGGCGTACTGCTTTGGTTACACCAATTTATAAAAAAAGGCCAAAATCTGGCGTTCAAAACTATCATCCAATTAGTCTAACCTCTATTTTGGAGAAAACGATGGAACGATTAATTAAAGATAGGTTGGAAAACGAACTGGAAAAACTGAACATTCAGGATTTATCTCAGCATGGATTCAAAGCCGGTTTCTCATGTACAACAATCTCATATCATTCTACCAACATGTTGCTAAATTATTGGATAGCAATGTAGCTACTGATGTAGTGCTACTAGATTTTAGTAAAGCATTTGATCGTATATCAAATTCCTTACTAATAAATAAATTATATAATTTTAAAATTCCACTTTGTATAGTAAACTGGATATCTGAATGGCTGTATAATCGTACTCAATCAGTTAGAATAAATGGAGCTCTTTCAACATCTGGAGCAGTTACAAGTGGGGTTCCACAAGGTTCCATTTTGGGCCCAATTTTGTTCAACTTTTTCATTCATGATATGGTAATAGAATCTAAAATTACTTATCCAAGTTTGCTGATGATACTAAACTGGGTGGAAGAGTTGATACAATAGAAAAATTTAAAATTCTAGAACAAGACTTGTATACAATTGAACAATGGCTAAAAATGTAATGTTATTTAGCATCAATAAATGCAAGATATTGCATTTTGGTAAAAATAATACATTACACAACTACTATTTAAATAATCAGTTATTGGAATCATCCAGTTGTGAAAGAGACTTGGGTATATTAATAAATAATAAACTGACATCAGATGACCATTGTAGTAAAGCAGTTAGATCCGCTAATATTGTAATAAGACAAATTAAAAAAACTTTCATTAATAAATCGTAACTTAATTTGATCCCACTATATAGAGCACATGTCAGACCACACCTGGATTATGGTTCTCCCTTATGGAGTCCTTGTACAAAAAATGACATAAATTGCTTGGAACAGATACAAAGAAGATTGACTAAATTTATTCCAAGATTAAAAAATAAGTGTTATGAGACCAGGTTACAACAAACTGGTCTCTACCCCTTAACATTAAGAAGAGAAAGTGGAGATTTACTTCTAATGTATAAATTGGTTCACAATCCTAAATTACTTAAAATATGTGGATTGGAATTTGCAGAAAAAAGAATTGTAGGAAGATTACACTCTAATCAACTAAAAGTAAAATGGCGAATAACAAAAAATATGATAACTTTTTCAATATAAGGGCAGCAAAATCTTGGAATTCTTTACCACCCACAGTTGTAGATTCAGCTAACTTTGAGATTTTCAAAACTAGGCTTGATCTCTGGTTATTGGCCTAATAATAATAATAATATTTAACCAAATGTCCCACTATTGAGGGAGAACAATCTAGATGGGCCTTGAGCCTTCTTTTGTCCTACTTTATCTAGTAAATCCAGTAAATGATGCAGTTGATGTGGAAATCAACGTTCTGGACAGATTAAGAAAATCACAGTGATACTGTTCATGAGCAGATGTCCCAAAATGCCTCGTTGAACATTTGGTGAAAAGATTCAAAAAATTACTGTGTTACGAGAGTGCATTACGCAGTTTTCATGCACTCTCGTAACCTGAAATTTTAATATTTTCACTCCAGATTTCCAACATTGCCATCTCGTCACACCTCCATATGAATGGTGCCACTATCATTTTTCACATCCTGCCCAAACAGTGATTTCACACATGTGGCATAGAATGGCACGGTCACTGTGGGAAATCATCGTTCGGGACAGAGTAACAAAATCACAGTGCCACTGTTCATTATCAGAGGTCCCAAATGCTTTCATCAGGTGGGGTCGTAAAAAGGCCATGTTGAAAATTTGTAGTGCAAATACCAATAAATGCCCGGGGAGTTAGGGGTTTCTAACCATAATGTCCCTCCCTGTGCAGACTGACAGGCATCAGGGGTGTGCCTTTTGATTGCTGGTTGTAATGCTCATGCCATTCCACCCCACTCTGCAGCCAGTGACAGGCATTGAGGTCTGCCTTGGACTCTTTGGTTCAGAGTTCACCCCATTCTCCTATACTGCACCCATTTCAGTGTATGTCCTCATGGAACAGGGTGACTATAAAGCCGAACACCCCAGGCACAACTCAGCACTTGTCAGTGTCTGCAGGATAGGGTGAGGTCAAATGGTGTGAGTGCTATGGCCGATGACCTAAAGGCATACCCCAATGCCTATCCATCTCTGCAGGGTGGAGGTGGCATTGGTGTGAGGTTCAATATTTCACTGCCATTCCTATTCTGCATCTGTTTGACTCCTGCACCTCCAATGTTAATGCTAGCAAGCAAACATTCAGCATTGACAAATGCTTGTTTCTGTTAGTCAGTGTTTTCCAGTGAAGAATGAGGTTCACATTTCATTCAATTCTCTTCATGCCTACTTCATTATACAGTGATATGGATTGTTGTACAGTGAATTTTTGTATTTATTTAATAATGTATGTGAAATTGCACTATGTTGGTTTTCATTATTTAATAATATGTGCTAGAACTGTAACTGTTATGAATGGAATTTCTTAATGGATCTCACTGGAAATGAGTCTCAACTCAGCTGAGTAACCAATTCATTATTTATAATGAATAAAATCTTTACTACTACTACTGCTCCTTAAGTTACCTGAAGCTAGTGTCTTCCAGTCCAAGTAGGCTCAAAGGCAAGTTATTCATATCACTTCTTTGAAGTATTTTAACTGTCTGCAACAGTGCACTTAGAAACTTTTTGCGTGCTAATGTCAAAAGCCTTGCTGGAATAGCCAGCTATGGGAAGGGAGGGTGGAAGAAGAGAGAGAGACAGTTTTAGAGGAAATTCCAGAGGAGTTTCAACTTACTTTAAAGAAAGAAAAGAGAGAGAGAGCTGTCCAGTTTCATAATTTGCAACAAAAGGCAGCAAGTGTTTAGAGGAATTTCAGAGGAGTTTCAAAGAAGGCGGGAGAGAGGGATGTGGATGGATATATATATATATATATATATATATATATATTGCTGTGAGAACCATTGGCACTTCTTACAGCACTGTATTTCATGCATTGTTTTATCATGCTGTATTCTCCACTGCGGTACCCCTTGATTTTGGTCATTTGTCCCTGATATTTATATCAGGGACAAATTATAAACTCAAAGGTACCGGTGAATACCACAGCATGGATAAAACAATGCATGAAATACAGTGCTGTAAGAAGTGCTAATGATTCTACAGCGAGATGAGTTTTTGAAGCATGCAGTTATAACCACTACCCCTGTCACTGTAGCCTGCCAGAAGGGAAGCTGAAGGATGCCATTGGGGCAGTGCCATCCGAGCTGCTCCCGTGGAGGAGTAGCTACAGCACCTGCTTCTGGTGGTGTTTGGGACCTGGGGCTGCGGGTTCAATTCTTCCCCAGGTCCCACTCTGCTGTGGCTTAAAAAAAAAATTAAATAGTCCAATCAGAGTTTTTTCTTTTCCCCCAAAGTCCATCCCCCCAGAGTTGATCATAATTAGTCTGGGGTGTGTGGGGGGGGAGCAAAGTCCCTCACGTTGGGTGGTGCAGGGGCAGAACCCCCCCTGTAATAACTAAGATATTTCTGCATTGTCTGCTGTCTTTGTGGTCCTTGGTATTTTGTGGCAATGTTGTTTGCCACATTCTGCTGTCCTGTGGCATTGTTGCTCTATGCAGTTTGACCACGACATTATGACCCCATGCCAATCAGGGATACATTTGAAAAAATCATAATATTAGTTCCTGAAGCTGTGTACAACATCAGGGACACTGGTTTACGGATTGAGAAGGGCATATTCCATTTTGCACATTGTAAAAATGATATTGTCAACAGAGTCTGCTAAGTCAAAATCCAGTTTTACCGGTGTTTGGTTTTGTGTACTTTATTTAACAATTTTAACTCTGCTAACATGCATTTTAGCAATTTGACCTCCACTATTACACATCCTTCCATCCTTGTACCAATTTAAAGTTATTTTAGGTACAAAGATGTGATGGCAACAACAACACTACAGCCCTATCCCTGATGTGTGATGGAAGCAGCACTATGGTCCCATACCTCTGGTGTGATGGCAGCAGCAACAGCACAATGATCTCCCTCCTTCAGGTGTGACAGAAGCAGCAGTACTACGTTCACCATTCCTCATGTGTGATGGCAGTATCAGCACTATGGCCCCCATCCCTCAGGTGGGACAGCAGCAGTACTGCATTCCCCATCCACCAGTGGTGATGGCAGAAGCACTACAGGCCCCACCCTTCAGTGTGGTGGCAGTAGAAGTAATGCAGTCCACATCCTCAGGTGTGATGACAATAGTGACAGCACTATGATCGCCTTTCTTCAACACCCACACCCCACATGCACAAGTTACAAATGACTTGGTCTCTTTGCTTGTTAGAACTCAGAAGTGAATTAATCTGAACTATCACTGCTAAGATGGACTACCTTTGTTTTTTCCCATCTATAATTTAACTGCCTGAATTTGATTTCTGCCAGTCACACGTGACCAGGGTTAGGGAACTGATTTGAGTGTTGGAGGGCCAGCTGGTGGGTGAAGGCTTGAGTGCCCAGCAACCACTCACCTTCTCCTGGGAGGGAGGGTGGGTTCATGGCTCAGTATTTGCTGGCCCGTGGTGGAGGCCAGAGGCATGACAACATGTCAGACCTCACTGCAGGAGGGAGCATGAGCGGACATTGGCTTGTGCCTTGATATCATGTGGCCTGTCACGCTCCCAAGAAAATGGAAAAACACCCGCTGACCAACTGAAGGATGGCTGTTGGTTCCTCCATAAGCCAAAACCCAGACATGTGTCTGGTCTGACCCCTACCATGCCCAGGATACACAAGAAGCTCTTTGGGCAATTCTCTTCCCGGTAGCCTCCCACAGGGGTAGGGGCCCTCAATGAAGGGTTACTTTGGGTTACCTGGTAGCACAACAGTAAGGGTCAGTGGATGGTAGTTGGGACTCAGCAGGTGGTAAGGGGCCTTGGCAGGCCTGAAGGAGTCGATGGTCAGGGGGTAGAAGGAGCAAAAAAAATACTGGTTGAATTTGCTTCTTTGAAATAAAGTGTCTTCTCCTAAAAAAATCCACAAGTGATTAGTGGAGGACCTTCAAATGGATTCATGCATCTCCCAGACATGTGGATGCTTTTTTTTTTTTACTTGGTGTCCATGAAAAGGGTGTCTCCCAGTTTTCACGTCTTTGTTCAGATGTGAATTGAACACTGCTCTGCCCACCAGCATCATACAGCCCCTGGGGTCTTACTTTCTGTATGTCATTGACTGTGCTTTCAAAATCCACTGGCCAAACATAAGTACTCTTAAATACTTAACTTTTGCTTTTTGTTGAAGCAGTCTATCAGAAAACTTTTTGTTGTCACAGAGACTGAAACAGTAGGTGGGGGACAAGGTGTAAATGATACAATTCACCTAAATGGGGTGCTAACTGTGAAGTCTTTTCATAAGTAGTAAGGCAGTTTCTTCTTCGTGAATATACTTTCATTCAGACTAGTTTTCATTCAAACAACTGAGGATTTTGGTTAGCCCTACTGATTATAAACTTGAATAAGTTAGTTGGTAACAGTGATCCTGCATTTAGCAATCTACAACCTAGATGCTTATATGCAAAGAATACAATAAAAACCTGACTAAAATCTAAAAACAAGCTTATAAAACATATAAAATGTATCTGAACATTTATCCTTACCTATACAAAATCATTGCAGCCCAAGTAAAACTCTGGTAAATTACATGGTACCCTGACTACTATTCTATTATGTAGTAAACATTTATTGGTATTTTTTGTATATTCTTTGTAAAGCAGGAAAGGTCCACTAGGTAGAACTGTCTGTTTTAAGGAGTGATCTAAAAGCACTGGGGAGGTTAAGTGACTTCCTTGGAGTCACACAGTATGTTTGTTTATGTTCCCTGGCCTGCCAGCAGGCCTCTCTCCCACCAGTCTCTGGTCACTGCCTTTTGCCCCAGTTCCTCAGACCCTATATACCCTTGGATTACCCACTGAGGTGGAGTGGAATGGGCAGAGCTGTCCTCCCCCATCTCGAGCACATATCCAGAGCGAGCCTGAGATCCTCCGTGAGGCCGTGGCACTGGAGTACCTTAGGGACTTCCATGAAGCTGGCAGCTGATCTCCTCCTTTTCTTTGGTCTCTTCCCCCTCATGGCTGTGAACACATGTGTGGAGGTGTGCATGCATCACGATGCCACACTATTTGTCTCCCTAGCTCTGGTGCTACTCCCCATCCTCCACCAGGGGACAGCCAAGGAGCAGGACAACATGCCCACCCTTCCCCGGTTAGGACAGCTGTCATCTGACGCTCGATCCTCTCCCTCCCCTGTGACCCCTGGTGGCCAGTGCTCATTCATGAACATGGGTCGTCAGTGTGGCATGAGGTGTGGCATCCACGCCTCAGCCCTCAGCGCCACCGGGTCAGCAGAGACACCATTCTTCCTTGACATACAGTGCAGTCTCAGAATTTTTACATCTATTGAAATGCACTCCACAACATGTCTGAAGGGTAATATTGTGCACTGGCATTAATACATATGGTACTCTCTTGTAAGAGGTATGCATAGGTAAATCAAAAGTTAACTGGCTGAACAGAATTGCAACCATGTTACAAGTAATTTCCCAAAAATGAATAAAGTGGTTAAAAAAAAAACCAAGGTCTTAAATTGTAAGCAGCATCATTGGCTGTGTGTTATTACTTAGTAGACAATGTCTGGGTTATTAAAATAAAACAAAATAAATAAAATCCCATATTGTAGCTCATTCAACATTGGTATACAGCTGAGTACCATCATAATACAGTAAATTCATACAGTACTATACGTACCTATCATGATGTCATGACTCTATGAGTAGTATATTGCTTCACACATGTTCCCCTTGATTTTTTTCTCCCTTGCTCAATGCATATATTATTACATGCACAATAACAGCAGAAAAAGACCAAAGGTACATCTAGCCTGCCTAGACTTCCCTATCTGCCCCTGCATCTATTGTCCATACATAGCACCCCGTGCTCCCCTCCTTAATGCTGCTGACCTGATCAATCACCAAGCCCTTCACTCCATCCCAGCCATGGATGAAACCAATGATGGTCTTGGTGCCCACCACCTCCACTGGTAGACTGTTCTGCAGTTTCACCACCCTTTCTGTAAAATAGAATTTCCTCACATCCCTCATAAACCTTCAGCTCTCCAGTTTTAACCCATGACCTCAGGCTCTTGTTTGTCAAAAAATGTTTGTTTACAGTCCTTGATCAACTCCCACTTCATCTTTCCTGGACTTAGGACCCCCCTAAAAAAACATCATTACGCAGTGGGAGGGGAGGAGAATATGGCTTCATGAGTAGCTGCATTGTTTGAGGGTGTTCCTAAAGTTCAGGGAATATACAGTAAAAGTAGATCATGAATTACAAACAGAACAACTCTGGGTATAGTAACACCATTAGCATGCATTTTAGTTATTCTATGAAATCTTCCACCCCCCCCGGATACTTTAAATGTCCATTGAAGTAACATTTAAACTATGTGCTGAGGACTATGGTTCCCTCCTTAATGGAAGTTGGCTATCACTTCAGTATAGGCTTTCTGGATTAGTAAATACAATTCCATATTGTACCTTATTCAACATTGGTATACAGCTGGGTGCCATCATAATACAGTAAATTAATCTAGTATGTACCTATCATTATGTCATGACTCTATGAGTAGTATATTCCTTCACATATGTTCCCCTTGAATTTTTTCTCCCTTGCTCCATGCATTTATTGTTGATTTGAGTATCATGTCTGTGTAGCATAGTACAACATGAATTATGTGTACCACACAGTTTACAGTATCGACATTGTGCATATTAATAATTTTACACTGTATCCATTTGAATCATATAACCTGTCATACATAGAAATGACAGAAAATGCTGGCAGTTAATGACTTCTGGGCCCATCTAGTCTGCCCATTTTTTTTAATTATGATCAGTTTTGCTGGAGACTCAACTTGTTCTATAGCACTTTCTCTTCCATCCCCTTTCTTCCACCAAGGGTTCCTTTGTGCTTATCTGAAGCATTTTTTAAACCCACCACTGGTTTCACCCCCACTGCCTCCCATGGAAAGCTATTCTAGGAATCCACCACCCTTTCCGTGAAGATGTGCTTCCTCAAATCTCTTCTGAATCTACCTCCTTCCAGTTTCGTATCATGACTCCTTTTTCTACAGCACCTTTTTCTCTGAAACATACCTCCCTTCTGTACCTTATTAACACCCCATGAGGTATTTAAAGGAGTCCATCATATCTCAGCTCTCCCTCCTTTCCTCCAGGGTGTACATATTGAACTCCTTCAGTTTCCTCTAAAGGCTTTTGATGCAGACCTTGCACCATTTTGACATCCCTCAGCTTTCTTCTTGTTGCTTTCTCCTTTTTCCAGTTGTTTCTCCTTCTTCACCTTTCTTGTTTGAATGCTCCTTTCTCCCCCTTCCTCCTTTGCTAACCTCCTGTTTGTGATCTCCCTACTCTCTATCTCAACCTGTGGTAGCCCATTTTCTGCCTCCCCCATTTCTTCCATTACCCCCCTCGGCTACTTTAAATGTCCGTCAAAGTAGCATTTCAACTGGGCACTAAGGGCTATGGTTCCCTCCTTATTGGAAGTTGGCCATCACCTTGGTATAGGCTCTTATGCTTCCAGGTTGGCTCTCAGTCCCCATTGTAGCCATACCTTTCCTCTCTGCACCATTTCCTCTACCATAACTTGAAGGCCTTGGTGCAGAGCTCCTGCTCTTCCCCACATAGTACAAGATGCACTCACTGCTCTCATTTTAAACACATAGAAAATGAAGAATCAACTAGATAAATGATCTAACTTTGCCAAAACTTTAATTTACATAAAATCTGACTACAGCAATTCCTCTTTACATTTAAGCCCATGAAACACCCTTTATCAAGTTAATGCATTAGTAGCTATAGTGGCTTTGACCAGATTTTGTTTTAGTAGTTGGAAGCCAATGTGTTTGCTATTGGCTATAGTTCCTAAGGAGTCTAACAGGTATTCAGTTTCTTTCCAGTTCTGTAGGAGTAATCTTTTATAGCCAAGGCCAAGGACAGAATCCAAAGCTGGTGCGGACTATAAAGATGTGAGAGTAGGTAGGTGTCACCTAAAATAAAAATGAGGGCCAAAAAAAGGTATGTCTTTTTTCAGAATTTTCTGACATACACCATGGATTTCTCCCCATTTTCATATTATTCTTAGACAAAACCAAAAAATGTGCCCTAAAGAAGCTTGTGGGGCCCACATTTCCAATATACTGTGATAGGCATGCAAAAGTTGACTGGACTACAAAGTGTGCGTCATTGCCTGGTACCACTATATATGTTATTCAATCGAGTAGCAGCTTGCACACTGCCAGTAAGCCACACTACCAATCAAGTTTTGTATGACTACCACTGTGCGTGTAGGGTCTTTTTATCAATTCTGTTTAATTTCTGAGAAGAATAGTAGTATCTCTGAAGTATTTTGAACTGAATAAGTCTCCATTACTTCCCTACTAAATTTATAGGCATTTTCCATATGCTTTCCCACACTTGATCTGAAATGCTTAACTTAAGATCTGACTCCCATGCAGTCTTAGTAGTTAAAGTAATCGACATACTGTATTGCAGTATGAGATGATTTTATAAAGTAAGCTAGATCCTTTTCTTAGATGGGCTACCTTCAGAATCTGAAGCCATTTGGATTCAGCTGAAAAGTCATATAATGTTTGATTGGTGTATAATTTAATTTTGTCTTGGAATTGAAGGAACAACTGGAAATGGAGACTAGGAATATGGTATTTTTTCCAGAGCTCAGTAAAGGACAGCATTTCTTTAGTATTCATGTCTAATAGGTCATTAATTTGAGTTAGTCCTGCTTTATGCCAGCCTACTGTATATCTTTAAATTGTTTTCCATTGTATGTGAATCTAGGGTTATTCCAGATTGGAGTCAGCTCAAATAGGAATGAGTCAAACTGTAGTTTTTTAGTTGAACTTTTGAATAACCAGATTGTTGATGAGTAAGTTGGATGGGATTTGAGGTAGGGAGGAAGCAGCCTAAAAAATTTATGAGTGAATGTCGATTTTCAGAAGCTTGTTCTGTGTGTAACCACAGAGAAGCAGCAATTCCACTGTCTTTGTTAAATGGAGAGCTTCTTGTTTTAACAAAAATGCCCAATGATAACCATGCCACCAAGGATAGACAAAGCCTCCCACTCTCCATGGGGTTCTCATTGTTTGAATACCTGATCTAGGAGGCCTATTGTTCCACAGAAATTTAGTAAATAGTGTATCAAACTTTTATACCAATCATTAACAATTTATAAAGGGAGATTGTTAAGCCATAAAATAGTTTTGGTACAAGGATAACTTTATTGAGTTAATTTTTCCCCATAATGAAATATTAAGTTTTGACCATTTTCCCACTTCAGTTTGTAGATTATTAATAAGTAAAGTGAAGTTGTAGTGAAGGGCTTTTGATATAGAGTTGAAGATGTGCATACCTAGATATAGTATTCCTTTACCTCCCCACGGAAAATTAAAATTTTTAGAAAGTTTTTCCTTTTCATGTTGGGAGTAGCTGAGCATAAATTTCCTCAGATTTCTCTCAATTAACATACAGTCCTGAGATTGCACTAAATTTGTCCAATAGTGGGTTTAGAAATGAGACTGAATAACTGGGGTGAGATAAGGTTAACAGAAGATCATCAGAGAAAGCAAATATGTTATTTTCTATTTCCCCTTTTATTCCCTGAATTTGGTTAGTATTAATAATACGTTTTAGTAAAGATTCCATTGCAAGGCAAAGGAGAAAGGGCAGCTCTGATGTGTGCCTCTATATAGCTGGAAAGGTTTAGAGAGTACCCTATTAGTAAGTAGAGCTGCTTTGGGGAATTGTAGACAGTGGAGACCCATTGTTTGAAAAATGGGGCCACAATTAAAGGAATTCAGCACACTCTGTAAACACGACCAGTCAAATGAATTGAAAACCTTTCCAATATTTAGAGATAAAGCAATTGAAGTTGTTTGATTTCAGGCTGTCCAAATAACTGAAAGAAGTCTGTGTAAATTATCCGATGTATTACATACTTTAACAATCCCCACTTATTCCTTGCTCACTAGGTTCTGAATTATAGATATTAGTCTGTTTTTTAGTATCTTAGTTAATATTTTGTAATCAAAATTTATAAGGAAATGGGGTGGTAATTAACAATCTCTAAAGGGTCTTTAGTTTTCTTTGCTACCAAGCATATGTCTGCATCACTAAGTGAGCCTACTATTTTTCTTTGATGTAAAATTTCTTCATAAAGTTGCATAGATAATTTGTGATTATTGGATTATAATAACTGGCTTTCATTTTCTGATAAGGAAACGGGTTATGTTTTGTCATTATAACCTGCTGGTTATAACGACAAACACATCATTTTCCCCAGCTCGGCACATGCACCAACTGCAATCTTCCTCTTCTGTGCCATCCTCTACCATCCCCACTTCTCAGCGCTTTACAATTCCCGACAGAAGGAATCAACAGTAAGTCTTTTTTTTTAACAGAAATATCACTGGGCACAGCAAATGTACATTTCCATGATAAATAAAAAAACTGAACACTACTCAGCAGCCACCATAGACTGCGCTGAAACCTGGATTTTACACCCTGAGGTAGGATGCCTTAATAAACCCCTTGAGCCGGCTCTCGGGCTTTTTATGGCATCCAATCCGGGTGTGTAAATCTCGTTATAACCCTCTTCTCATCTATTATTCTCCAAGTTTCCAGTGAATTCTATAAATATAACAATCAGGACCTGGGGTTTTCTGAGGAAGCACACTTGACTGAATCACTTGAATAATTTCTATCTTGGAGAAAGGCTTATCTAAATCCTGATTTTCTAATTCTGATAATCTAGGTAGATTAGCAGTTTGCAAGAAATGTTGATAGGGTCACAGCGGGATCCAGAGGTTTATATAAATCTTTATAAAATTCTTGAAAACACTTGTTAATTTTGTGCAAGTGATACAGTATGTCATGGACTTGTTTTGTGTGAATTCAGAAATCATATTTTGATTTTATTGTTATTGTGAAAGGCCAAAGGTTTTCCATGTTTTCTCATGGATTCCCATTAGTATTGTTTTATATGGAAGAGTGCAAGTCCTGCTTTACTGGAGTAGATTTTATTAACTTCATATTTGAGCTTAGCAAATTGATAGATTAGGTTTTGATTTTAAAAGGGTTTGGTATCGTTTTAGATTCCATTTGTTTGATTTGTTGTTCTTTGTCCCCAGATCCCCACCAGTAATGGACACAGACAAGTATGTGTGGGGGCTCAGTTTTGGCAAATCATTTACTTAATTTCTTTGATTTCACATATCCATTTTATCCATAAATCTATAGATATACATACACATCAGCAGTATGGTGCAGTGGGTTAAGGCTCTGAGCTGCAAATCTGAGACCTGGGTTTGAATCCCACAGCCCCCTAGGTGCATACTGTGTGACCCTGAGCAAGTCCACTTAACTTCCTTGTGCTCCCAGGTTGCACCTGCAAACAAGCTTTCAGCTTAGTGTGTCTCACCTGGTAAAATAATTGGTAAAAAATAAAAAAAAAAATATTTCCATATACATCCCACATTTCAAATCCACTTTATCATACAAT
Organism: Neoceratodus forsteri; assembly: GCA_016271365.2. Classification (NCBI taxonomy): domain Eukaryota; kingdom Metazoa; phylum Chordata; order Ceratodontiformes; family Ceratodontidae; genus Neoceratodus; species Neoceratodus forsteri. The sequence continues at coordinate 16,264,785 of JADMNL010000039.1, read as the reverse complement.
AATTCATTTCTTAATTTATTTCTTAATTTTCCTTCTTTACTCTGTTATCTTCTTCTCCCCCAGATGTACATCATGGGGGGCTGACTTTCTTCATCGTCTTCTGTTCAAAGGGGTATGAGCGTACACCCATATGCCCATACCCCTGCTTTCTGCTGTGTTGTCTTATGTCCTATTTATTATTTATCCCCTTACTCACCCTATCCTCCCCTCCTATTATCCTCCCGTCTCTGGTGTATCTGCCATTCACCTTCGCCAGTGCCTGGTCCACTGTGCTCCATCTTCTGCAGTGACCACACCAGAACCAAACTTCCTTGTCTTAAAGGGTGGGTGGGAAATTCTCCTTAAAGCAAAATTGTGATCTCTCTGAGCCAGTGCTCATTTTTAAGTACCCCTGTTGCTCACCCCCCCTCTTCTCCTGGCCAGTCCCTGTCTCCCACCTCACTCCTACACTGACCTCATAGCCCCTCCCCATTGTGACCTAATTTTCCCTCTCCCTACCCCCCCTTTCTGACTTTTCCTCTGCCAGTCCAACCTTTAGAGCCCCACACAACTTGGTCTGGGCCTGTGGACAATGGGGTCTGCTCTTTTAATTGGCAACCCCATTTGTCCCCCAGATCCCCACCAATAATAACACAGACAAGTATGTGTGGGTTCTCAGATTTGAAAATTATTTACTTAATTTCTTTGATTTCACGTATCCATTTTTATCCATAAATCCATAGATATACATATGCATCAGACATATTTTCATATACAAGCATACCTTTCAAATCCACTTTATCATGCAATAATTCATTTCTTAATTTATTTCACAATTTTCCTTCTTTATTCTCTTATCTTCTTCTTCCCCTAAATATACATCATGGGGTCTGACTTTCTTCATCCTCTTCTGTTCAAAGGGGGTACGAGCATACGCTTGTACCCCTGCTTCCCGCTGTGTTATCTTATGTCGTAGTTATTATTTTCCTCCTCCTTATTCCCCCATCCTATCCTCCCCTTCCCTATTTTCCACTAGTCCACCTCCCGCTTGCAGCAGACGGTGGACTTCCCCCCTGTCTTAGCCCATTTTCTGCTGCATCCAGGGCTTGAGTGCATCAGCAATTTTGGAATTAAACATTGCCAGGCCTAGCCCGGAAGTGCGCCCCACCCCCCTTATAATACTTGTCATTCTGCTCCTCCACCCCTCTGTGTATGACTTTGCCTCCTAGTTCTTCAAACAGCCTGCCCACCCTGGCATTCATATAATTTTCTGGCCCTGTCCATGGCTTTATGACATTGTGCATGCCTCCACACCCTTCACAGAATAACATCCGACCAAACCAGAGTAAACTCTGGCCACCATTCCTTTATCTGATAAAATATGTCCAGCTATGGTCTGGTCCCCAAATCATTCCCTCTTAAGTGGATGATTATTAGATCCAGGCAGCTGTGATCCATTCTCATTTTCCTCAGCACAAGCAGCAGCTGTGCCCATTTCATGCCACACATGCCTCTCCAGATCAGCTTGTCGAATTGAGGTCTAAATACAGCTGCCTACCTCTGAGCCTCCTGGATGTCCATCTTTGCACCCAGTGGACAAAGGGTGACTGCATATCCAGACTTCCACCTCCTTGCTCTTCCTGAAATAATCCCAACAGAGACAAAGTTAGTTCCCATACAGCAACCCAAACCTGCCTTTTACCCTTTCTCAATCCCAAAAATTTTCTTGTAGGCAACTTCTTTCCCCTATTACTTTATATCTAAATGTTCAGACCTTCTAATGAGGAAGAAAAAAAACAACTTTAAATGGGGCGCATCATGCTGTGAACATATCTTTTATAACAATTATATGAACACCTCCCCTTCCGTTTTCTATCCCCTGGCATGCTGCCTGGTGTCGCCAATTCGGAGGCTGACCCAACGCAAAATGAGTGAGATAAGTACCCACTCGGGTCTTCCCACAAGAAGGCCAACCCTTTCTTTAGTACTGCCACTACTTGTGACCCCGATACTGGGGACACAACTCCATACAAAATACGTACGTGTACAAGGCCCCACTGGACATATGGTAACATTCCCATGTGGTTTTAGTAAATCCCTGTTATCTTTTCCAGCCTGGTCTGTCTTTGAACATCTGACTAGCACTGAAATCTCTTCTCCTGTCCAAACCATGTTCTCTCACCATAGTCCTGCTGAAGTGTCCTTTTTCCATGACCTACGCCTTCGCTGACCCTAAAGACCCCACTGTACATGGTAGCATACCCAGGTCTAGATAAAGCTGCTTCGCTACTGGATGTACCCACCTGGTGCAAAATCCCTAACAACCTCTCTAACAGTGTTTCTGTCAGTGGCCTCCTACTGTCCTGTACCTTATCAGCTCCCCTCATCCAGTCCTGCATCCTGTGCCTTATTAGGTTACTTTTTGTCACGTCCTCCCACCCTTTCAGGGTATACATTTCACCTATTGCCGCTAAATGAACCCCCATGGTCGGATGTGCCATATTATTCCTCCAACTGGTCACTATAACTTGTGCTCCTGATCACCCATTACCACCCCACTCACCTGGCAGCCATTTTGAGTTCAAGATGGCTGAAAAGCCCTCCACGAAGTTTTATATACTTTTAGGGTCCTGGGGGAGCAGGAGTTGTGAAACAAATGTTCGGCTCCCCCAATCCTATCCCCCAGACATAGTCCAGAACTGCTGTCTGTCTGGGCTCTGCTGTTTGGGCGATGGCATGAAACTTGTCCATCTGCAGGTGGGACAGGCAGTCAGCTATCACGTTGTCCACACCATCTATGTGCCTAGCCCTAAATGGCATGTTCAAAGCCAGTCCCCGTAATACCAACTGCCTCAAGATTCTTATAACCCTTTCAGACATCACCCCCTCTTGTTAAGGACATCCACAACTGTTCTATTGTCACTCCAAAATGTGACCTTCTGATTCCTGAGAGCCTCCCACCATACTTCCATTGCTGCCCATATGGGAAAGATTTTCGGGAAGGTAATATCCCTTGTCACACTGGTCTGAAACCAGGTGCTGGGCCAGGCAACAGCAAACCATTTACTTCCAAGGTATGCTCCCATACCTATACCCCCAGTCGCAGCAGTGTACAGCTGCAAGTCCATGTTAAAACCCAATCTTCTTGCCAGAATGTCCTACCATTGCAGTTGTTTAAAAATGTCTCCCACGCCTCTAGATCCTCCTTGCTTCCCCTAGCTAAGTCCACCCAGTGATGTGGCCTGGAGGCACCTTGCATTGCCCTGGCCAGGCGCCGTGTACATGTGAGACCCGGTACTATGGACCTACATACAAAATTCAAATGTCCCATCAATTGCAGCACCTGTTGCAGCTGCACCCTGTGCCTAGCCTTGACTGACCTTAAGAGTGCTTTCAGCTTCTGCACCTTGGAATCTGGTAGTCTCAATAATTCCCTCCCCACCTCTATCTCAATACTCAAGAACTCAATTTTCTGGCTAGGGCCTTCCATTTTGTTTGAGGACAGGGTGTACCCAGCTCTCTGCAAGTAGCCTCAAAATGCTTTAGTATCCATTCTGTCTGCTGTCAACCCTTCCAAACTAAGTAAATCATCCAGGTAATGAATCACTGCCCTGCACCAATATCTTGACTAAAAAGTCCATTGCAGCCAAGTGCTGAACATCTCAAATGTTGCACAGGCGACTGAGCAACCCATGGGTGTGGTTTTATCAAAATAATAGTCATTCCTGTCCTGGAAGACCCAACAGGTCCCAGTCCTCAGGCCAAACCAGAAACAAGTGAAAGGCAACTTCAATATCTGTTTGTGCAAGCCATGCCCCCTGAGAAGCCCTAATCAGACTGACTGCTTCCTCCAATGTAGTGTAGGTCACCCTACTGTCCTCCTTGCTGATGTGATCATTGATGGAATCTCCATCCGGGTATAACAGGTGGTATATCACCAAATATTCTCCCAGCTGCTCCTTTGGGACCAAAACCCAAAGGGGATATCCCCTGGTCCTGCAGCAGTGGCTGCCTGAATGGCCCCTCCACCCTGCCAGCCATTACTTCCTTCTGAATTTTCTGTTCTAACAATGTCTCTTTACCCCTTACCAACTTCAGGTTTTTTGCCTCAGTCCTTTTTTTCTGCTTTCTTGAAAGTACAAACTGAAACCCTCCTAAAAAACCCAACAATAGGGTGTGAGTTGCCTTTCTATCTGGGTAAAACCTCAACCAGTCTTCCAATACATCAACCTTTATGGGTGTGTCTGCCAACCTGAGGGACCTGTTTTCCATGTCTTTAACTATCCTCATGTCAGTTGTAGTAGGCTTGGCCTCTGCTGCCCCCTGCCCCCTACCCCTGCCCCCTCCCCACTGCTGTCCCCTATACCCTGCCTAGTTACCCTGTAATTAGCAGTTCCTTTCTCCTTTAAACCGTTACTTAGAAGCTGGGTGCCTGCCCCTGCATTTTGAACAAGCATGCCGGAAACAGCAGTTTGGCCATGTACAAAATGTCTGGTTATATCCCCAACAGCAATTTTGGGCTGTTCCCCCTTTTTTGTCTCCCTCACTATCCGTGCTTGTCATCCCCGTACAGATCTCCAGGCAAAGAACAATCTGTCTTGCCCCCCCCCTTTTTACATCCCCAAAATGTGCCATCCTTTTCCTGAACTACTCATTGTACTTCATCCCCCTTTTTAAATGCATTCTTTATAATCAAGGAAAAGGTAAGCAAAGGAATGGCCAGCTCCAGCTTCTTTTCTATGACTATGGCTGTATAGTATGTAAAATCTGTGGACCAGTTTTCCCAGTTCTTCCCTTTCCTCATTTTCTCTTCTTCCCCTTTTCCCAATAGTTCTACTGCTGCCACCATGTCTTTCTTTTAAAAGCTTTCTTTTTCTTCCTACTTATCCATATTGTCCACATTAGCTAAAGCAAATATGCCAACATGGTTGCTGGTTGCCATCAGGTGCAGGTACTGGAACCAGGGGTGCTACTGGGGCAGGAGGTACAGGCCCTAAAGGGACTGTCTGGTTCTGGCAAAAGTCAAGGGGTGGGAACAGGCACTGGAGGGGGCACCGGAGCAGGTGGAGGTACTGGGTCAGCTGGCACTGGATCGACTGGGAAAGGATCCAAGGGCCTAGGCATATGTGGAGCCCACAATGCCTTTTTGCTGTCTTTCCCACCCAGCTTCTTGCCCCCTTTACACTTCCTGACCTTATCCGGTCTGGGTGAATCTGCATCTCCAGCCACTGGTTTGCTTTGCTCACCAGCTCCATCACTGCCAGGTAGCACTCCTCTTTGCTTGGTTTATTCCTCCTAGGAGCCATAATATAAAACTGGCAGGAACCTTTAGAGACACAAACACATGGTTAAATATCTTATACCATAGTTGGTTCCTTCTCATGGCCACCCTTCTCATCTTATCTGCTATCCCCCAGTGAGGTCTAGCATCCTGGATCCAGCTTGCTAAGGTCTCATTATATAAGTCACCCCTCCCCATTGTGTTATATAATCTGTACTTAAATTTTTTTTTGATTGAAAGGAATCCCCGCCCCTCATAGGGGTAATCACTCTGGCTGCCACACATTCCCTCTGGTCGACAGCCACCACATCTCATGGTCCTGCCCCAGTGATTCGATCACCTCCTGTCTGCCATGCATAATGTACTAGCCCATTCAAAATACTTGCAGGCCCATACCGGGATGACCACCACTCCTTACCTTGCCCCCCAGGCCAACTGTTCCCACCCCCCTAGGGCCAGGATGAGCCCAGGCCTAACTGGCCTCATGGCACCATGAACTGGGTCCCAAGCTGTCAACCAGGCATCCCTTTCCTCCTGCTCCACCCTCAAACTGACCTTTTTTATCCACTTCCCTTTTGCCTTTTCTTACATAATTTATATTATTTATTTTTTGTACTAGCAGGATATCCATTAGTCAAATAAGGGCATTTGTCTTGCAGTTGTCTTCCCTGGGTATACCCATAAAGGAAGAACTGATAATAAATGGTAGCCAAGCCATTTAAAATATCCTTCTACTGATATTGTGTGGCTGACTTAAAAAGAAATCATTTTGTCCACCCAGCCACGTGGCGATGATGTCAGATGCCATCCGCCATGTGGCCTGCCTTTGGGCCCTGTCAGTTGGCCCATGTCAGCTCCTCAGGCTACTCAAGGACCTTCATTTGGCACAAGATTGCCCCCAAAGGCCAACAAACCCTGCATTTGTGCCCCCCAGCAGCCAGCTGATGCTCAGGTCCTGAGTCAACTAACCACACAGCGATGACATCAGACGCCATCGCCACGGGCCCATTCCAGGCCCCCATCGGTCAACCAGGCCTCTCATGCACCTTTCTTGTTTCTGTCACCAACTGCCTTTGGCCTTGCACACAACCAGGCAGACCTTAGAAAGAAACCTCCCAGTCCCATGCAAAGTTGGGCAGCCCTCGCACCTGCAGAAGACCCAACAAACTGGAGGTGGCCCACTTCAAAAACACAGCCTAAAAGAAAGAAACCCTCCAGCAATTGTGGATGTGAAGGAGTTTTAGCAGACACAAACAGGTGTTGCTAATCCAAAAGGGACACCATCAGCCTCTGAGCAGAACAGAAAATATATATCATGGCCTTTTAGCAGTTACAAAACACCTGAAAATAATACAGGCTGACCTGAGAAAGACTGCTCACTTAGTGCAGATTGCACATGCTCTGGCAGGCCTGTTTAAACATAAATTGTTTCAGTTACCTGGGTAGTAGCATTCAGCTTCACTACTGAAATATCACCAGGCCAAACCATGTAATATATAGGGAGCCAGTGGAAATAAAGGTTCAAAAACTGGACCAGCTTACTGGGTATCCCAAACAATCTCTTTTTATCTGCTAGGTCACACATTGCCACCCTGGCATCTCCTCCTTGTTTTTGGGCTGCAAGTGCTGGCATTCCCGTCATACCACAACCTTGTTTTATTTTATATATATATATATATATATATTTTTCTTTTTTCTTTTTCTTAAATAACACTTACCTTTTCCACAAATATCTGTAATACTCACTTGCAGATGGTTTCCTCAATCACTGCACTGGCTCTCTCACTACTTACCAATTACCCTTTTAACTATTATTGACTAATTCCCTACAAAGGTAGAATAATTGTGCTAGTTAACTCCAAATATTTATAGCTAACAATAGCCAACTGGCCCAAATCAAACAAGCAACCCAGAAAAATTGCCAAAACTGACGTGCTTCTCAGAGAAATTCTCCTTAAAGCAAAATTGTGAGCTCCCTGAGCCTGCACTCATTTTTAAGTACCCCTGTTGCTCACCCCTCTCTCTTGTCGTAGCCAATCCCTGTCTCCCACCTCACCCCTACACTGACCTCATAGCCCATCCCCCATTGTGACCTTATTTTCCCTCCCCAACCCCTCCTCCGCCTCCCTTCCTAACTCTTCCTCTGCCAATCCAACCTTTAGAGCCCCACACAACTTGGTCTGGGCCTGTGGACAATGCAGTCTGCCCTTTTAATTGGGCAGCCCTCTTTATTGTCTAGGCCTATTTGTCTTTTCTCTTTTTGTTGGATGCAAATCTTATAATATTTCCTTTAATAAATGTTTTGTGTGCATCCCTGAGTATTTGATAATAGAGGAGGTTTCATTATGATCATTAAGTACAAAAAATGGGGAAATTTCCTTACTAAGCCAGTCTCTAAATTTAGGGTCCTGCTTTAGGGCGGTATTGAATCACCATCTAAATTTATTTTGCATTTTGGTTTCAAGTAAGCATAAAGTTCTAAGCAATGCATGGTCTGAGATTATCACAGAGTCATATTTAATGTCAAAAAACACATTACATAGGTTAAGAGGCAGAAAGAAATAATATATTCTTCTAAATGTATTATGATGTGAGAAAAAGGACTCATCTTTATGTTGTGGATGAGCTAGTCTTCAAACATCTAGTGGTTCAGGGTCGTTAACTGTTTCTTGAAAGAATTTATTGGATGTAGGTATTGCCATGGGTTTAGAAGTGCAAGTTCTGTCTAGAAAAGGATCCATAACATAATTGAAATCTCCCCCTAAATTACTTCAAAGTCCTTAAGCGTAATCAGTGCAGCAAGCAAACTATGGAAGAAAGTTGATTTCTCTGAATTTGGGGCATACATAATGCATAGTGCAATATTTCTGCCAAATAAGGAACCTGCAAAAATTTGAAATCTGCCTTCTTTATTTGTCAAATGTTTAGTTTTAACAAATGGAATCCCCTTTTGGTTTGGATAGCCAGGCCTTTTTTTTTGTAAGAGAAGCGATTGTGCTCCACCTGTACCACCCACTGTCTTTGCAGTTTTTCTGCTTCTACAGGTAATAGATTCATCTCTTGTTGGAAGTCTGTAGTGGCTTTATGTTTTTTAAGATGACTTAGGGCCTTTTTTCTCTTTATTGGATAACCAAGGCTATTAACATTCTACATTACTATGTTCAGGGCAGACATCCTAACTTCTATAACAACTTAAAGGCAGAAAACTAGGCCTAAAAGTAGGCGCCACATTAGGCGGACATGGTTACCGCAGACAGAATTTATGTGCCAAAACCAATTATCATAGCCGCAATGTTAAAACACATACCTAATGCAGACTATGTGTGCCACATACCGCGGACATGAAAAGAGGGCAACATCAATTTTTTTTCATTTTTAATGCAGTCATTTCACACATGACAGCTTGCTGGTGATACAATTAGGTATGTGTCAAGTAGGCACATGTAAATGTGATAGAGATGATTAACACTGCTTTCACACTCTTACCACCTTGTTCCTTACACCTCTGTTCACTGTCAGTGTAGCTTCTTCTCGTCGTCCAGAGATCCCCCATTCAAGAAAAGTGGAGCTGTTATGGCTGACTGAAACACTGCCTACTGTAAGTGTAGTGTGAGGATCCACTAGAGCAGGTGTTGGTGGGGTAAGTAAATGCAGAAGAAGGCCCTTTTAGCTGTTTATAGCAATGTCCGGTACAGCACTAAAGTACTAAAGCACTGAAGCACTATAGATCCCCCCCCAAAAAAAAGAGATATATGTGTGTGTGTGTGTGTGTGTGTGTGTGTGTGTGTGTGTGTGTGTAGTGAAGATGCTCAACAAGGATTTGGCACAGTTTAACTTGAAACAACCTAGGCACCTGGGCTAGGGACACACAGCGACTGTAAACATATGATGTGCCTATTAAGAGGATGGAGACTTGGTGACAATACCTTGCATTGAAAGGACACATCACTTAGTAATCATGATCGTTATGCACCCTTGAAATATAGGAATTAGCTCCCATTTTTCTTACCGCTAGCAATGGCAGACAATGGTTTCAGCGGACTGAATATCATAACACGGATCAATCCACCCTAAGCAACATACACTGTACCAAAATTTGATATAGTCAACTAAAACAGAGTTATTGAATATGCAAACTATTTAAAGGGCCTATAACAAATAATTTAGACTATACAAAGTAATCTAGTTTTAGAATCAGAGGAATCTCAAACCTATTGATGTAATCTAATAACTATAGTCTACTGTGTTTAATTATAGTCAGACCTACAAATATACTTTACTAACAGTTTGTTTTTACTATGTAAAACTATACTAAACTAGATTGTTAAACACTAATGAAACTCTAAATAGGAAAGGGAAAGTGGAATAGGAAAAGCTTAATAAATGATCGAATATAGACTAAACTGCAACCTCTAGGAATAATAACCAAAGATAAAGGCACTAAGATTAACACCCAAGGTGCTACTTTTGTCTCTTTGTCAGACCAAAGGCGAACTACTACCACCAGTGCCATAAGAGTATATTGTATTAACGGTTAGAGACATGAAACCAGTTGTGAATCCTGCAATAGTAATTTAGGGGAGTTTACCATATTTGTTTCTGAGTATAATCTTTAGAGTCCACAGAACATGATCCTAAATCCATTCAAGCATGTTAGGGGACTAAAGGAAAACATAAATAAGCAGAAGAAGGGTTAGAATTGAGTTTCAGCTAGTAGTTAAGTTACCATTAGAAAATCAATTGCTACTGGATAAAGCTGTATTGTATTTGAGAGATTGACCAATTGATGTTGAGAAAAGGAAATAATATTAAAATATATATATACATCCCACTCTGAGATAATGGGTCCAGTTCTCAAAGAGGGCTTAGATTGGTGCAAGCTGCATCAGACAGCAGCTTGCACCAAAGCCCCTTACATCAGGGAAGTCCTGGCACCTAAGTCCCCACACTTGCGGCAACGCCTCCTGTGGAGCAAACACCTGGTGCATGAGAAGGGTCTGCCACGTGCCTCATTTTTTCATTTAATTTCATTTTCATTTTTTATTTATTATATTTGAAAGCGAGATGAGCACAAGTGCCCTTCTTCACAAGTGTCAAGTGTACAAAAAACACTTAAATAGACAAGACATAATTCAACAATATACATAACAGACCATACAATGAACAGTTATTAGGAATTGCAGAACAATCATTAGAGGATTCCAACCATAATTTGAATCGAGATTTACAAATGCGAATCATATTGCAATTCAATAGATCACTTGGAATGGAATTAAAAAAGTGAGGAGCACTATATAATAAAGATCTTTGACCAAAGGCTTTTTTACACAGTGGGAGTTGGAAATGCACGTGCCTCCTGTGACAAACATAAGCTCTCCCTCCATCCCCAATGTCAGCAGTGTTAATATATTAAAGTACACAGCCTCTTCCCATGTAATATTGCCCTCCCCATCCCAGATTTCTGATAATGACCTGTTATGATATTATAAAGTAATATGCCATGTCCTGGTAGGCTAGTGGTCCCTCCCAGATAGTATCTGTTATTATATAATATTTTAATGCTTCCTAACCTAGTGGTCTAGTGGTTCCCCCTCCCCAATCCCCGATAGTGCCTGTTACAATATTATACAGTGATGGTCCCTAATCTGGTGGTCTAGTGGTCCCCCCACCCTGATCCCTGATGCCACCCAGGTTGAAGACAATAATATGCCCCCTTCCCAATCCCTGATGTCACCCTATTTATTTATTTAAACATTTGGTAACCAGGAAAGGCACACTGAGCTGTGGCTCATTTCCAGGTGCAGCCCAGGGAAGAATCAGGGTAGAGGGGTACCATAGCATAAGTAAAGCTTCTTGTGTAAAAGTCACAGTTACAAGTAAGGTAAGACAGTGTACAGTAGTAATCTGCAAGACAGTGTGCAGTAGTGTTGGCAGATATTTACAAACAGATCAACACTTTCACATTTTCATATTAGATCATGATTATTGTTAAGAAATTTGGAGTACATAAGTGCTGTCAGTTTGAGCATAAGTGCTGTCAGTTGATATGGGAGCAGGTAGGAGGAGGCAGGAGCTATAGCTGAGATCTGGCAGAGGAGTGCGAGAGAGAGTTGCAGAGGACAGGGGGGTTGAGCATCCCAAAGTGAGGGGAGATGAAAGGAGTAAGCAGACTTGCCCATGTTTGATGATGGTTTGGGCAGGGGGAGAGAGAGAGAGTGGGCATCTTGTGAGCGGAGTTTATTACTCTTATACAATGTGTCTGTGATTCCTTATATTCCCGCTATTGCCAAGAACCTGAGAGTGAGGTTTAGAGCTCCTGACAATACTCAGAACCCCTCTGTCTGTACCTTTTTACTGTCACACATTAGGAAGGACATCCCTCATTTTACCCCTCAAAACCCATGTGTCAGTACCTCTTAAATGGCCCACACTAGGAGGGACATCCCTCATTATACCTTTCAGAGCCCCTTTGTCCATACCTCTTAACTGTCCACAATAGGAGAAACAGCAATCTTTTTTTTGTAGTTATTTGTTATTTTTTTATTTTAAAATGTGTTAACCGGGTAAGTACGCTGGACCACATGGCCCTTTTACAGGCATGACCTGAGACATTTATGAACAGTACATAAATCAAGAGACAATAAAATTCCATAAAAACCTAATAAAACATTATGATACAACATACAGCAAGTCATAATACTAAATTACGATTAACAGTTACAGCAAGAAAAGTGGACATCAGGTAAGACTTATAAACAGATTTAAATGAACTGATTGTATTTACAGCTCTAATATGTGGACTGAGAGATCTACCTTTTGGCAGCATAAACGTAAATTATTTCTCACCCTTTGATGTTTTAAAACATGGTGCTCTTAAGGTCGTATTGTCAGAGCATAAGTACTTCAAGTTATTTCTGAACCTTAAGACACCCTGTAATAGACCTTCTTCCCCTTGTTTCAATACCAACTCCAGTGGTAACCAATCTAGCTTTTCGTAAAGGGTACAATGATGTACAGTACCTTACTTTTTTTCCTAAGAGTAAACCAATAAATTCAATTGTACATACATACCCTCTCAGTTTTAACTTTCTCAGACAGATGCCCACACACCTTACTTCTATAATCATTTACTGGTAAAAGACAAGCATGAGATATGGACTTTTGAGTATTATCTGTTAACAGGTCTCTTTATTTATACAAGGCCATTTTTTTATGTAACTGGCTGCAAACTAAATCCGTATGCATTTCAAAATTTAAATGAGAGTCAAGGGTCACCCCAAATACTTAAAATGGCTTGCAACTTCCAACAATACCCTTTCATAGGTTTTACTGAGAGATTATCCTTAATTCTATTCAATTTTTATAGTTGAAAATAACATAACTTTTGTTTGCTATTATTCATCAACATTCTGTTCTGAAAAACAACTGCATACAATCAAATTCAAGTTTTTGTTTAACTCATTCCAATCTTGATGTGCTGCATAATTTACTGCATCATCAGTGTAAAGTATTATTTTGACATATTTAAAATTAGAGGCAAGTCATTGATGAATAAAGAAAACAGGGGCCCAAGAATGGACCCTTTAGGTACATCACAGTTATTGTTTTAAATCTGACATACTGTAGATCCATTCACCTTAACCTTTGCTTTCTATTTGATACTGTAGGTAACTAGAAACCAGTTTGTAACAGGTTACCCATCCCTAACTTTGTGAGCTTTAGTTTCAGGAGTTTCGGGATGGAATTATCTCTGATTTTACCCCTCAGAATCCCTCTGCCCATGTCTATCAATTGTTCCACATTAGAAGGGACATTCCTCATTTTACACCTTAGAAACCTTCTGTCTGTACCTCTTTACTGTCCCACATTGGGAGAGGCATTCCTCATTTTTTCACTCAAAACCCTTCTGTCCATACCTCTCAACTCTTCCAGATTAGGTGTGACATCCCTTACTTTATCCCTCAGAACCCATATGTAAGTACCTCTTAACTGTCCCATATTGGGAAGAATGCCCCTAATTATACCATTCAGAGCCCCTCTGTCCGAGCTGCTTAACTGTTCCATATTAAAAGGGATATTGCTCATTTTAACAATCAGAATCTTTCTATCAATTCTTCTAACTTCCCTACCTAAATATTGACATTCTTTATTTTACTCATCAGAACACCTCTGTCTGTACGATTCGACTGTCCAACATAAGAAGCTTAAGAAACATAAAAATACAGATAGACAATGACCATTGCTCCATTCAGTATATCCGGTCCCTACCTTGGAGGAATTCCCTCATTTTACCTCACAGAACCCATCTGTCCATACCTCTCAAAAGTCCACATTAGAAGGGATGCCCTTATTTTGCTACTCAGAACCTCCTTTGTCTATCCCTCTAAACTGTCTTACTTTATTTATTGATTGATTGATCAATTTATTTATTTAGAAATTTGTGACTGGAAAAGGTACAATGAGCCAAGGCTCATTTCCACGTGTGACCCAGGGAAAAGGATAATGAGAAAATACTTTTCTTTGGGCTGGGGCGGGGGTCCAATCTTTGGCCAAGAAAGACACACTGAGCTGAAGCTTGTTTCCAGGTGTGCCCTGGGAACACTGGCAGTTACGTGATTTGCTCTTGGGGTCACACAATATGCTAGTGGTGGCTGTTGATTCAAACCCAGTTCTCCAGGTTTGTAGCTCAGTGTTGTTAACCACTATGCTATACTGCCTCACTATGCCTACACATCATATAGGCAAACAGTAAAACAAAGTAACAATATGAGGGACATGCTTCAGTTTATCACTCAGAACCTTTCAGTCCATCCATGTGGCACATTAAGAGGGAATTTTATCACTCAGGGCCCTTCTGACCATCATTCTCAACTGTTCCATGTTAGGAGGGATGTACCCCATTTTGCACCACAAACCCCTCTGTCCATAACTGTTAATTGTCCTACATTAAGAGACATGTCCATACTTTTACCCCGCAGAACCCCTGTGTTCCACATAGAGATGGTGCTGCACAACATTCCAAGATTAATCTGTATTGCTCCATAAGCAGCAAACTTTGTGAACATGAAAGCATAGAGTTCCATGGTGTTCTGAACTTCTGTGTCTAAGATTTGATGACAAAAACCCCATTTGAGCTCTTGTTCTTCAATTTTAAGGAACATTTTCCCATGGGGGGTTGGTAACGAAAGGTGGAGAGGCACACAGTATGTACAAAAAACGAAAGAAATATGGCACTTACGCTTTGCAGTTTGTTGGCTCGGTCGCACTTTGAAGGTGACTTGTGGGTAATTCATAACTGAGGTGAATGGGAATGATGGCACCAATGACAATCTCACCTCCTCTAAAGAAGGACTTGACTGCTGAAGTCTGCAGCTTACATCCACAACTCTGGCTGTTATCGGATGCCCTTGAGGACACCATCAGTAACAAAAATATGCAGTACCACGTTTTAGTTTATAAAGTCTTCTGAAAAAGCAGTATATTTAGATTTCTGGTTTTATACTAAACAAGGGAAGCAAGTGCCATACCTCTCAACTGTCCCTGATTACAATGGATATCCCTCATTTTACCTCTCAAAGATGCTCTGTCTGTACTGCCCACGTAAAGAATGTGCTATCAGTTCAGACTTTGAAGTAGAAATTCAAAATAGTTTAAGACGCAAAATCACATATAAACTTTGTACAAGCAAACAAAATGGTTTCACAGTGTTTTGAGCTTGTATCTCTCTGTTGGAAGATGTGTCCTCAATATAAGGATGAGAGTTCTTCATTGCCCCTCATTTTGAGTGTCCATGCCCCTCATTTCAGTGGCAGATGGTTGAGAGGTATGCCGTTCTTTTGTAATATGATCTGTCTATTGAAGAAGATCGGTGAGAACATTGGTTTCTCCAACATGAATAAAGATCCCATTTTGGAGGACTTCGCTTTCTCATAATTAAATATGTTGTGCTCACATAACATATACAGCACAGCAGAACAGAATTAAAAGAAAATTAATATAAAAATAGCAAGTCACAGACAACTAGCAACTTCTATAGTTTGAACTGTCTGTCCATAGTCAGCTGCAGAGTCTTCTGCAAGCAATAATAAAAATCTGTATCTACATAGAGTTTATTCAGTGCTGTTGTTGATCATAATTTTCTCAGGGATGTCAAAGTTCCACGTGATAATGGTGATCACGGAGAAGCGATCGCTGTTAGGTAGTGTACCTCACGAAAATCAATTTCGGTGATGTACACCTAGGCCACAGCAAAGCAGCGCTTGGGGACTTGTTTTTTGTTTGTTTGTTTATGTAGAGGATGCACCCCACACTTCCATGGGGGTTTAATTCCCGCACCCCCCTACTTAAGGATTTTCAACTCCAGGAGGGTGCATGTTGGGGTGCAAAATGGATAAAAAATGTCACTGCTGGGTGCAACAAATGAACAAGCGCCGGACCTGAACCCGTACCTGCAAACCATAGCCTGCCACCCACCCACCGTGTCATGGGACCAGCTCAGCAGCCCACTGCTGCACTCTGCCTCACAAACCCTCCTTCCCCTCTGCCCATTGCTCGACCTGCTCACCTCCCCAGGCGCTTGTACATAGTGACATCCTGTCAGTTTATTCATGGACCCCCCATCTGGTCACCCTCTCCGCCCAGTAGCTCCTGTGGACAGGTGCCTCAACTGAGTCACCCTTTTGAAAGCGCCAATTGTGGTCACCATTGTCATAGGCTACCATGTCAAATATTATATGGTCTATTTATAGAAGTGAACTTACTTAAGGTATCCCCTTAGTTGCCCTTTCTAAACTGATGTAATTAATGTTTTAAATAATGAATGTTTTGATAATGATATTTTGCAAGCCATCTCACTGTAGGATAGTTAACCAAACAACATAAGCAAGCACAGCATCACATGCGACTGGTCGAGTAGACAGGCCAGCATTGAACTCTTAACAATCTTCAACAATCAAGGGGTATCAATCAGCATCCAGAAGGAATGGTAAACAAAATAGTTAATAGTTTCAGAATCATGGCAGATGAGGAGAGGATGAAGAACTTTCATTATGCACTGTATTTATTTGTTAATTGCTGGCTTATCTGCTGTACTTTCATATAAACCCGCACTATATTTAATGCAATATTTTGTACCTCCAGTTACCAGAGTTTGTGTTGTACTGTGACACTACTCATTTCTATACCTTAATCAGTGCATCCATACTCCAATGTGCTTATGACTGTATGCTCCTGGGTTGTGACTGAAAAGGCATTTTACTGTCTAATATACTTAACCAGTTATCAAGTAAGTAAGTAACAAAACCTATTCCTCAACAACAAAAGAGGTTTTAGTGCTGTCCTATTACTGGTGTATGAAATAGTAGATCACCCATCATATTTCAAGAATTCAATCTCACCTTTAAACCCTGGGCATGTACTGTACTACTAGAGGTCACTGATATCAGTTAGAAGGAAGAACATTCATACCAGAAATGAGGAGGTTCTATTATACACAAAGGATAATGGGAGTCAGGGATGACTTATGGAAAAATACAGTTTGAGGTCAATACTTTCAATTGGTTTTAAAACTAGATTAGATGTTATTTTGAAGGCCAAAGATGTGAACTAGAAATGACCACTGAGAAAAGTGTGTGTGTGTGTGTGTTGGGGGGCAATGGGCTCACTGCCCACTTCCCACCCTAAATGTTTAGTATAAAACCTAGTCCTGTATGAAGTTCATAAAATTCTTGGAAAATAGAACAGTTTAATTGGCAATGAGTCTCCAAGGGATGGCTGCTAATGCTGTGCAATGTACTGGCTGAAACAGTTCAGTACAGTTCGTTTTGTAGGTAACACTTTTATGTTTCCTTAACTACACTGTATTTACAGTGTAACTGTAACTGCATTTCAACTGCAGTGTAATCACATGCAATGAACATGTAACTACAGTGCAATTACCCCTCTTGCATGTAATTAATGATTAACTACCCAACAGTTACATTGAAACTGACACTTAGTTGTGGGTTGCATCATGGCAACAGGTTCTACATTATAAGATGTTAAAAATCTGCTAACAAAGTTCATTTTCCTTATCAGAGATGCCAGTACTCTTTTTCTTACCCAGACAATATTTTCCTAATAAAATAAATAAAACCTGTTCTATTAAAAGAAAAAAACATTTCTGAGGTGAGATTTCCATTTGTTATCAGTGTGTACATCTTATAGAGTTCATGAGTACGTGTGGCTGTATAAGTGCTGGCCCCACAGGGGCCTGTGCTTCTGCAGACAGAAGTACTGTTGCAAGTTGGGTATCATGGATTTCTATATGCAGCTACTGACGTGTGGGCCACACATGGGCCTGCACTTCTGTAGACAGAAGTTAGTGTATCTGTTTTATACCTGTGGCTGCAGAGGTGCAGGCACCTTAGCTCCTTTTGACAGAAATACTGTTGTAATTTGGGTATCATGGATTTAATGGGACCTGCACTTCTACAGCCTGAGGTCAGTGTGTATGTGTTACAACCACATCTGCAGAAGTGCAGTCCCCTCAGGGGCCTGCCCTTTTGCAACCTTGGATACTGCCCTTCTGCAGACAGTACTGTATGTATGTCTTACAGTGTACATGAGTACCTTTGGCTACAGAAGCACATAAGGCCCTGATCTTTTGCAGATAAAAGAACTCTTGTAATTTGGTTATCATGGATTTGTATGTGTGGCTACAGGGGCCTGTGCTGCTGGACACAGAAGTAGTGTCATGATCTGAATATTGTGGATTTTTATTAGGGTTGTCAGGACCCAGTTAAGTTCTGGGTTCTGGTTCTGGTCCAGAACTTTGAAAATAGTTCTAGTGTTCTAATCTTTTTTAGAACTAGAACTGTTTTGTGTATGGCACTGGATGGAAAGAACAGATAAAGATATGGAGAGGAGAAAAAACATAAATAAAAGACATGGTCTGTCAGCACAGCGATAATATTGTTTCACCGCACAAGCAGATAACACATTGTGCCTTTCAAGCTTCACAATTCCATGTGTTTTGGCACATCTGCATATGAGCAGCACATTCTCTTATTGCTTCTCTGAAACATTTTAGGATGCAATTCCCAATAATTAATTTGTTTTCCAGGCTAGCATATCCTCCTTTTGAAATATTTGACCAACAAAATGCATTTTATTTAGCATTTAGAACCCTTAATGTTAAGAATCCATGGGTGTTCTAGTTGTAATTTGTAATCTGAAGCCCTGGGTTCTAAAAGGGTTCTAATACTTTTAGAACTAGTTCTGACAACCCTAATTTCTATCTGCAGCCATCAGTGAGGGTGTATATCTTGAGGTGTGCATACCACAGATAAAAATCCATCACACCATCTTTAGACATTCAAGAGTGTTTATTTCAAAATGTTCCTGGTACTCTTATAAATATTAACCTCACAAGAACCTGACCAATCAAAGAGCTTCATTGGACTGCATGTAAGACACTCTGATTTCCAAAAGAGTGTCTTGAGCACTATGCCCTAGCAGTTTATGTATATAGAATAAATGCTGGTTAAGTGTGGTATACAAGAAAAGAAACCAATCGAAGGGGACTAACTAAATCAAAAAGCCTTGAGCCCCCCCACCCCAAGGATGGCAAATGCTGAATGTTTATCATATGAACCAGAATCCAGGTGGGAACCTTGTCCCTATTGGTGGGTTGGTGAAGCAGTATGCTTTGTTCTGCAATAGTTAGGTTGTGGTAAAGTGTATTTAACGGATCCTGACTAGCTGAGGTAAAATACTGTGAAAGGGTTGTAGTGGAAATAACATGTTATTTCCACTGCATCTGGTTAACAAGGCAAAATAACCCATGTTATTTACCAGTGGTATCATTACGCCCATGGTATAAATATATATACAGTATACCATGGCAGTGCAAATATATTTTACAAATAAAAGTGTTATCTTGACCATCCATGAACAAAATAAATCAAGTTAGTCATTGAGCAAGCTCAGAAACCTATTTCATTCAGTTTGGCCACACTGACCATGCTCAGACGTTTATCACACTTATTTTGGCCACACAAAGCATGTTCAGAAGTGTATCACTCATTTTGGCCTCACTGAGCATGCTCAGAACTTTATCACACTTATTTTGGCCACACTAAGCATGCTCAGAAATGTATTCTCACCTGTGAGGTGCCATACAGCTTATTTTTTTTTCTAACTCTATTTTTGCACCCCTATCTACTCCACCGAACTCTCTCTGATGACCTCTGATTCCACGTTCTCTACCTCCTTGCATGACTTGGCTACCCCATCAGCTCCTCTCTGGTATCAGGCATCCCCCAGGTCTGCCTTCCAGGGAAGGGTCACTCCCACCACGGGCACTCTTTCACATAGTGTTGAGTCACCAGGCTAGAGAAGTGGAAGAGAGCAGAGGGGGCAGAGCCTGATTCCAGGAGTGTGAACTGTGGAAGGAGGCGCCATCACCTGTCAGCAGGAGGAGGGGGGAGTTTACGTACGTGAGTCCTCTGTGGAGCCCAGCTAGTCATGGCAATGTGCTGCCATGGCTCCGCCCCCAAGTCTTACGCCACACCGCTGCTTTTGGCTACCCCCTGCCACCGCCACAGGTCGCTCCTCGAGTGAGTGTTGTACCCTAACCCTCCCTGGGAAGAGAGAGCAGTCTCGGATGCTCAATCTCTTCCCTCCTGCTGACCCCTGACAACCTGGGCTCATTCTTGAACCCAGGTTACTGGCATGGCGTGAGGTGTGGTATCCAGCACCTCAACCCTCAGGCCACTGGGCCAGCCTGCCATACAGCTTCTGATCATTATGGATTAGCATCTCTATGCTGAGCCATCAACAAGAGGGGCACAGTTTACATTTTTGTACTTTTTCTTTTGTAAATTTATACCATTTCTATCACAAAAAATTAAATTCCATGGTATACAGAAGATAACCAATGAGGTAGCTCAAAATATGACTTGTTATTTGGTGTAAAATGTTAAGTGTTATTTATTGCCTTGCATGAGTGACTTCACTCAGCCACTCATGCAAAGGAACAATAGCACTAACATTCCACACCAAATAACGACTAGATTAGTATATGGTGGGGAGCGTATAATGAGAATTTAATGCACATCCAAGGGGTGGGATGCTACATAAACCCAAACGACAAAGCCTGAGAGGTTTATTAAAGCATCCCACCCTGAGGGTGTGCATTAAATTAGAGTTTCACACTCCCCCACCAAATGTATTGTTTTATATAATTTCTGGGTTGCATTTTCTCACCTTGGAAACACTATACAGCAATTGTAGAAATCAATAAGGGCGGTAAATGGTGCTGCTGTTCAAATCATTTGAACAGCATTGGTGGTGGTGGTGGTGGTGTTTAAAGGCCCCCACATAGATTTAATTTCCTGCTCTTTTAAGAGCATTGCAGGTCCCTCTCACCTCTCCTGGTCTGTTTGTCTTAGCTGAGGTTCAATGGCAGGGCAGGAAGTGCCATTTTTAGTTTCTCCGCCCCCAAGCATGAAGCACAAGAAGAACTGCGTAGCTTCTGGGGCTGTTGCATTTTCAAGTCAGAAAGTAAAATCCTCAAAAGTCTAACTGAGCTGTCCCAAGGTAAGTCCTGGTGGCACTGCAGAGACTGACTGAGAGATAATGTGTGTGTGTGTGCGACACTCTGTAAGCAACAAGCTCATGGGCAGAGTGAGGGAAACCTGGCATGTATTCACAATTATAACCCATGGATTATAATAGTGAACTATAACTGGGTTTCCGGGACAGCCAGAGGGTGCTGTGCTGAAGATGGCTGCTTGATTCTTCATCTCCCTGGCTTCACCAAATATCATCATCCATCCTACAGATTCCAGACTTCCTACCTTCACCAACATCTGAGATCTTACTTTATGTACATCGCAGAACAGCTCTGGTACAGTATTTTTATTGCCTCATAATTACTGAATGAGTTATCTACAGCCTTTCAATTTCTCTATTAAGGCCTACAATAATGGCAGACCAATCTCCACATAACAGTTCTCTTAATAGAGTGGAGGCAATGTTTCAGCAACTAATAAGTGAAATCAATGTATTAAAATTGCATCTCAACAAATATCAATAATATGCAGGCACTTGATCAAAAATCAAGCTACTGATGTTAAAGCATCTCAAAATGAAGATTCCATTAACACATTACAGGCTACCATCGGGAGCAGGACAGAGTTATTAGGAACCTTCAGGACAAAACAGATGATATTGAAAATAGAAACAGACGTAACAGCCTTAGATTTCTGGATTTCTGAAGGTGTTGAACTAGAGACACCAGTGCTCTTCTAACTCATGTACTTCCTTCTTTGCTTAAATTACCAGCCGGCCAAGACCTAATCATCGTGAGATCTCACCGCACCTTAAATCCGAGGCCTGGACCCAACCAGAAACCCAGGCCCATCATTGCCAGATTTCTAAACCATGCACATACTGAACTGATTCTTCAAAAGCGAGGCAATTAGGTGCACTTACTGGCAAGAAAACAGAATCCTAATTTTCAGAGACTATTCTAAAGAATTATCTAACAAACGAAAAGCTTACAACCCCATTAAAACAATCCTTCATCAGCATGGAATTAATTTTGCACTGCGTTACCCTGCAACAATCGTCTTTTTTGAATGATTCTACCAGAGATTTTCAGTACCCCAGAATCTCTCTCTGAATTTCTGAAGTCGACACAGCCCACACATTGCCTTGATGCTAATGCAGCTCATTCCTGCTCCAGCACAAACACCTCATGAATTACAATGTCTTGCCCTTCCTGCTGAAACTGTCCTTCAGGTCCTGAGAAATCTGCAGCCATCATATCTGCCACTGTAGCTCCTGCCAGAAGCTTCGCATGCATACAAGAAAAAAAAGCATCTGGTTCTTCTAAATAATAATACCTGCTGTTTAAATAATATTTCCACCTCTCCAGCTTCCCATGTGGAATGTCACATCAGTTTTCTACCTCTTACCTTGTCTAACAAATTCTCCCACTCCAAGAAGATCTGCTCCAAGAAGATCTGCACTCATCTACGGAGGATCTGAGACAGACTGTATCCAACCCCTTTACTCAAGACCAGAAGAAGCTCTCAATGGGTAATGACTCTCCCGATTCTTCCTGGGCTGATCTTGTGTCCAGCTCTCCCTTTAAATCATCTGAACCACCCAAAAAGAAAAGGAGAAGAAAATCGAAGAGCAAGGCTACCTGAGGCTTTTCCCACTAAAAAAAAAAAAATTTGTAATAAATACTATGGCCCATAATTAGATGTGATATAGCAGTTTCTCACCAGAATCCTCCTCTTACACCACCTCACTCGATTCCTTCGTACATTTACCGCAAAGTGCAGTCTCTATCGCACCCAACAGGTTTGGAGCACTTAAATGCAGTAAATCACTATCGCTGCTGAGAAGCCTGTATCTGTCTGTGGGAGGTGAGCCAATTGACACTGGAGGTATTTAATCCATGCGGGAGTTACTCTCAATGTATTCAATGGAAAAAATAAATAAATGAGAGAAAGAATAAATATTACAATGTTTGTAAGATCTCTTCTAATTAATCCTTGTGTGGTGCCAGACATTAGTATATATAATTGCTAATTACACTCTAATTTTTCATAAGCTTTGCCAGCCACCATGTGGTCAGGCAGCATACATACATATATAGAGTTCTCTATTTCATATCAGTGCCTATAACCCTACTATTATAGCATTTTCCATAAATCCTATCATTTGGAATGTGGAGGATGATTAGACAAATACTCTAAGATCATTTACTTATTTAATATTTATTTTGCATCACTTCTGGTATGTAGTGCATCAGGTGCATTCCCATTATATCTCACTGATTTTGCACCAAAGTATGCTTCCAATTGTATTTCTATACATTGAGTTTTTCCGCCTTTTCACATTATTCTTCATCCCATTTTCTTCCAAATCATTGGAACTTATAAAATGATTCCACAATACACTGATGCACTATGAACCTGTAGTATACTGCTCTCTAACACAAGCTATGTGGATTAATACACATCGGGCATCCTTTATCTGGCTCACATTGTTTCAGCATTATCTGCCATCATGTTGGTATACTTTATTTAATATTGGACTTATTGCTAGGTCCAAGCTAATTCATTATGTTTGGAATTGAACACTATTACATAATTATCCTTTTTTATTTGGTAGAATGATGTTTTGTTTTTTTCCAGGGTAATGCTTTAATTACCTCAGCACAAATCTCAATTACACTTCATTAATATACTGTTATATAAAGTTTAGTATCTTAAGATTATAAGGTAAACCGTATCTTGAGATTCACTAATTACTCTACATGCCTAGTAGTGTAGAGTTATTGCTCTGCATTTCATAAAAGTTTCAAATTAATATTCTTGTTACTGAGTTTATACTAACGTTTGTTGGTTCTAATGTTTAATTACTTGATATTCTTATCTCTATACTCTCCCTCTGCGAGACAAAATGAATACAAATACTCAATCATCTCGAACCCATACAAGTTAAGGGCCCTGCATACATTTGTTTATTATATATATTTACCTTTTGAATCTGTGACATCCTCCAAATTAATGGTATTGAGTCCCTCATTCCTATTTGTAACTAATTACCTTATATCCTAGTACCATGAGTGATCTAATCTTACATTCATGGAATGTCAGGGACTCAACTCACCTTGAAAGCGTGGCAAGTACTTACCTATCTTAAAAAGCATAAAACACATATTGCTTTCTTACAAGAAACTAAACTTTATCAGAGGATGTCGACAGACTTAAAAGGACTGAATTAGGGTCAAGTATATCGTCATCTTCTCCATCAAAAAACATGGGGTTGCTATCTTAATACATAAATCTCTTAATTGGCCCCCCATAAAAATCATTAGAGACCCGGATGGTAGGTGGATTATAACCCTATTAAACACCACAGCAGGTCCGCTTATGTTTGTGAATGTATATGCACCCAACTTTGATTCACTCATTTTCTTCCATAATCTATCCCAACAAATTATGATTAATAATAAAAATAATTCACCTATTCTTATTGGTGGTGACTTTAACTTAGCACTACAAGCATATTTAGACAGAAGTAACTCATCACATGATGCCCACCCCCGTAGTATTAATGCTCTATCAATGCTTATGAAGGATTTAGGTCTCTCATTTGGAGACTACATCATCCCAGACAATCGAGATTACACCTTTTATTCCTCTTTACATAAATCATATAGTAGGATTGATTATTGGTTCTCTTCTCCTCATTACTGAAAAAATTATTGATCATGTCATTCTCCTATTGTTATATCTGATTATTCCCTATCAGTTTGCATTTACTCTAGGGTCCACCTTCTTCTAAATCCCCATCTTGGCGTTTAGACTCACTTTTACTCAGAGACCTGAATTCTCCTTGGATTAAAACCCAGATTCAAGATTTTCTTTCTATTAACGATACTCCAGATATGTCTCAAAGGTACTATCTGGGAAGCATTAAAACCACTATTAGAGGTACAATTATTAGTTATGCAAGCATAGAAAGAAATTAAGAGAACAACAATTAGCTAATTTAGAAAAATCCCTTAAAGAAAAGAAACCCAATACTATAAATTAAATAAACCCAATCATAATTCACAGCTTCATCTGGAAATTCTACAATTAAGAATTAAAATTAACGAGTTGATATCCAGGAAGCTGAACTTGCCCTTTAAGGACTAAACACAGTTATTGGGAACAAAGGGATAAATGCGAAAGTTGCCTCTTACCAGCTAAAAACTCAACAGATGCAGAACATATAGCAGGTCTAAAAGATCCATCAGGTCAGACACACAGACAACCTTTCAATCAATCGTATTATGCAATCTTTACCATCAACTATACTGCAACCTAATACTACAAATCCCAACCTAATACAACATTTTCTGAAAAATTGAATCTACCCCACCTATCCCCTCAGGACAAAGCTGTGCTTGATAAACCAATCACTTTACAGGAAATCCAAACTGCTTTATCATCATTAAAACGGTAAAGCACCTGGCAGTGATGTGTTCCCTATTGATTTTATAAAACCCTATCTGACACTCTTTGTCCTGTATTAGTCAATGTATTCAAGAAGCAACCTTAATAAAGAAACTCCATGCACAACGAAGACATCCATAACAGTCTTACCAAAAAAAGACAAAGACCTCTTACTTCCTTCAAAACTATAGACCAATCTCACTTCTTAATACTGATGGAAAATCTTTACAAATTATTAACTCTCCGCTTAGAATTTTAATGACTAAACTCATCCATACTTCTCAATCAGGATTTATCAAAATAGAAAAGTTCAGATCATCTTAGCTCATTACTCAATTTAATTCACAAAGCAAAACTCTCAAAGCCCTGCAGCTGCAATAGCCATTGACTTTGAGAAACATTTGACTCTCTCAGTGGGAATATCTATATCAGGTGCTATCTCATTTTAGCTTTACAAATAATTTTGTGCTTGGATTCAATTATTGTATACCTCCCCTTCAGCTCGAGTTCTCACGAGCTCTATTTTGTCCCCCTCCTTTTACTTAGCAAGAGGCACCAGACAAGGATTCCCCTTATCGCCTTCATTGTTTATACTTGCCATGGAACCTCTTTCTGCGTCCCTATGTCAATCTGGTACAATTAAAGGCATTACTATTGGTAACTCTCACTATACTTCACTCTCATATGCAGATGATCTCCTTATTTTACTTGAAAACCTAGAAAGTTCTGGGCAACCTTTAGTTAAACTACTGAATGACTTCACCTCCCACTCCGGACTAGCTCTAAACCTTAACAAATCCGAAACGCTACCACTGAATACCCTTTGTAGTCCCTCATGAACAACTCATTAGACTTTCGTTGGGCCCCCAAGGTATATCTTATCTTGGCATTCGGATCACCCAGACATTGAATAAATTATGGGATGCTAATCTTTCCTCTGTTAGCAGTATCCAAACAACACTTGATAGATGGAAGCTACTTAAACTTTCTTTTAATGGTAAAATTTCCGCCATTAAAATGTTAATAACTCTAAAATATTATACCTATTTTCCAATATCCCTTTGATACTTCCCTCTAGTTTTCTTACAAAATAGACAAAATTATCGGCAGCTTCATTTGGGAAGGCAAAATACCTGAGATTTAGTTGTAATAAACTTAGATCCCATTGGTCAAAGGTGGCTTTGGCCTTCTTGGTTCCAAACCTACTTATGGGCTTTCTGTACATCTCAAACTATTAAATGGTTTAACAAACCCAACATCCAGTCTCCTTTATGGGTCAATATGGAAACATCCTTATGTCCTGGTAATGTGGTGACTTCTTTCCTTTATAACACCCTTACCTCTTCTTTAAAGTCTCACCCTACCATAGCTGCTTCTATATTCTATTGGAAAATCATTCACAAGCATATTAAATCTAACCCCAAACCCTTAACTTACACCCCCATCTGGGAATTAACCACCATATATCTCTTGATAATCACCCCATTTTTTAGCCATTACCTGGAAAAATAAAGATTCTCTTTTGCAGGATATACTTGAACCCAAGTCATTAAAGTTAAAATCTTACACTGACCTCACAGGCATATGGAATCTTCCCCATCAGGATTTTTGGAAATATCTACAGCCTGCATCACATACAACTCTTACCTCACACCCTTCTCTATCAATTCTGTATGATAAGCACATCTAAATGGATAAAACAACATCCAATTTAAATAGCACTGTTTACAAAGATATTTGTGATATCCTTCCTGACTACTCTGTCAATGCTAAAACAGATGGAGTACTTTGCTACTATATAATATCACCAATGCACAATGGTCCAGATGTTGGCTCTCCTGTCACAAATCTTTTAATGATAAGCGCAGTTCCCTCATTCAAACCAAGATCCTTCATTTGTGGTACAGAACTCCTGTTGTATTACAAAAATGGGTTTATTGAACAATAACACTTGCTGGCGCTGCAGTTCCCCATTGGATTTATTGCATATCTTATGGCACTGTCCCTCATACAAAAGATTTGGCACTGTACTCACAGATTTGCAATGAAAGTGGTAGGTCAACCTTTTACACTAGACCTAAACATTGCATTCTTGGTATTTTAATCACCGTTCTTATAAAATTTCATATTACCTGAGCAGATGGTTAAATATACTCTTCCTTCAAGTTAAACGCACAATCCTCATGCATTGGAGATCCAACATAATCCTTACCCTTCCGTATCATTAACCAACTATTGCAATATGCCTCTCTGGACCATATGACATATATCTTGTCTGACCGACTCATGTTATATAACAATTGTTGGCAGGGCTTTTTAATTTTTGAATCAACTAAATCTTCCAACACCAATGTATGGACTTAATATATATGGATTTTCCCTTTTACTGATACGTCATTGTAGTCTCGCTTTTTCCCTTTTTATAGTTTCCTCTCTCTCTTCTTAACTTTCTTATATATCTTTTCTTTCCTATACTCTGTTCTCAATCATTCTTTATTACTCCACAATCCTTTTACGAATGTACTTTTTCCTTTTGCAGCATCATATATAATTATGTAACATTTTAATATAAACCGTATCTAATCATACTATCCACTTTAAGTTCACTACAAATGTCAAGTATATGCTAATTACATGACCTGTATTGTTTACTATATTTTAAACCAAAAGCTCCTTGTATTATTGTAGCAATGTTCTTATTATATGCTGCCTCAATTTCTTTAAAAAAATCCTCACATTGTACTGTACTGTAAGAGGTTTGTCTGTATATCTTATGAAAAATTAATAAAAAAGTTTAACTGCATAACTGGGTTTCCCTATGGGAAAAAACACTCCCCAGTTATTATAATCATATTTTGAGCTACCTCAGGAGCACTCCTGGGCCTTATAACCCCATTTTTAACAAACTGCTTTAACACCATCTCCAGACAATGCAGCACTAGGAATATGGCCAGGAACGTCCTTAAGCCTCTTTTCCAGCATACTCATCTGCACGGCTAGATTTACAATAATGCCAGTTATGCCTTTGCATAGTGCCGCTTTGGAGGCCCCTCTATCAGCTGTTTTAGTGTTTCGTTCTTGTTTTCTTTTTTGTTGGTATCTGACTGCTTGGAGGAGGTGTTGTGTTTTTTTTGGGGGGGGGTCAGTTTGACCATGTCCATCTGGCTATGCCAGTAAACTAAAGCACGTGTGCAGCTCTGCCTGGCAATGCAGTTTGTACCCCAGGCTGTAAGTCTGTCTTCCGGATGGGCCCCAGAGACATGTGCAACAGTGCTGTAGTGGCACACTGCAAATTGAGTTTGTATTGGCTGGTTGGTACTAGCTATAGGGTGATTGGCTTTCAGTATTGACTGTGCCAGTGCTGACTTTAGTTTTGCATGTGCCTAGAACCAAGCGGCAGTTTGTCACCATTCTTATTTTCATGGCTAGTGCAGTCAAGGACGGGAAGTGTGAGCTTGTGGAAGCTAGGAGTTGAGTGGGACAACTCATATCACCTGAGGGTGAGCTGTAGTTAAAAGGATAATTATAGTGCTAGTCAAGAGAGTGCTAGTCCATATAGCGTTACCAGGGACAGCGAGCAGGGATTTACAGCGCTAGCCACATACGCTCCACTGGTTGCTGTCCATAGTACTGCTATATGGACAAGGGAAGCAGAATCCAGGAACCCAGCCAAGCTGCTCTCTTGGTGTGAAGAGCTGGGGCATACAGCAGCTCAGCCAGGCAACAGTGGAGACCAGGTTTCTAATCCTTGTCTCCAAAAAGTTTTGACAATCGGGACTTTAAAACTGGTGCGAGGGGCCATGGAAACAGTATTTCACGGCCCCACATATTTCTTCTTGCCCCATGATCTGCTTTCCCCCAGAGTGAGAATCCTTATTAGGGGGGTACAGGGGCGCAGCCCCCCACATCAATGGGGTGGGCAGAGCCTCTGCAAAGAAACATTGGTGCTATTTTTCCACGCCTTTCTGCCGATGGCATTCTTGTCAGCGCTATTCTGACCCAGTGCTGTTAAAGCAGTACGTCCTAGCTTTATCTTTTAAACTGTACCAGAGGATGTTGGGTAGAACCCCAGGTAGTTTTGACACAAACCAGACTGAAAAAAATAAAGAAAGAAAGAATAGGGTGCGAGGCAAGCTGACTAGAGATGCTGAGGGTCAATGGTCGGAGTTCAGGGTGAGTCAGCCATGGGGACACATCAATGGTTACCAACAAGCAGATTAGAAGGGGATGGGAGAATCGCATCATGATCAGACATACAGACTTTCCAGATTCAGTCTGGGACCTGGAGCAGCCGGCAGCACAGCACAGGCAACATCACTGACTGAGCAAACTGGCAACACACAAACAAGCCAAGCACTGGGAGACTGGGCACTGACTTGGGCAGTGGGGCACAGCACTGAAGCTTTGAAAGTTACTAATGCCAATAATACTGACTCTCTCTCTCAGGTTTCATTGAACCTTGTCATAAATTTATTCCCAGTTTTTTTTCCAGTCCATATATATTATGGCCGTACTGCGTGAGTAGTCAGGGCCCAAAGACTATAAGGTAAGTAGGTAGGTCAAATTTTTATTCATAAAAAATGAATATGAATAACTCCACTGAGCTGAGTGTCAGTGGCTCAGTAGGTAGCACACTCGCCTCTGAGGCCGGGAGGTCAGAGGGCTGTGGATTCAGTCCCCACATCTGGCACTTGGGTTAATATCCCAATACTGACACTGTAGTGCAGCATGAGAGGGGGTGCTGCACTTCTGAGGTGCCGTCTTTTGGATGAGACGTTAAACCAAGGTCCTAGCTGCCTGGATTGGTGGTAGTTCAGGTGGATGTTAAAGATCCCATGGCACTTATCGAAAAGAGCAGGTGAATTTCCCCGGTGTCCTGGCCAAATTTCCCTCATTCACTAAAAATACCACCAACAGCTTAATCTGGTTCAAATTCAGTTGCTCACCATCTGTATCCCCCCTCCCCCCGGTCGCCCCTGAAAAAGGGACTTCTAGGCCCAGTGGGCTTACCGGGTCAACAAAATTCAACAAATAAACAACAAACAAACATTTACAGTGAGGTCCAAATAAGCCAGTTCCAGTTACTCTTACATTAATCATACAAAATACATTAAACACAATACATCATACTAAAGCTTACAAAACAATAACATATACTTTTACATTTCCATGATATCCTCACACAGATATGACAGTCAGTACAAATAACACACACATGATGTAACTAAAGTGCAGGCTGTCAATATATTTTAAATGTCCTATTATAGGACACAATTCCTTCTTATGACAAAGTCTGATGCAATTTTCTTTACTTATCAACTATACCAAATCCCTTCTATATTTATGTGGTTAGTATACCAACTTTTTATTAATTTTACCTGGATTTCTGTTCAAAGGTCTTAACTTCTCAGGTAACTTATTCCACATTTGGGCTCCAATAAATATAAAATGATTTTTTCCCAATACTGTTTTTCATTTTGGTACCACACTTTATAGACTATTCACAGAA
This sequence comes from Neoceratodus forsteri, assembly GCA_016271365.2. Classification (NCBI taxonomy): domain Eukaryota; kingdom Metazoa; phylum Chordata; order Ceratodontiformes; family Ceratodontidae; genus Neoceratodus; species Neoceratodus forsteri. The sequence goes on along the minus strand of JADMNL010000039.1, from coordinate 16,234,010 downwards.
CACAATCCCCTTATAGGTGTTTTTAACCCAATATTCTCAACAATATACTCCAGTACTTTCCCTGAAGTGCATTTTGTCATTGAAGTGCATTTTGTCATAAATATAATTGTACTTAGAGCTCTCCTTTGAGACAGAGAAAGCCAGTCCAAATTCCTATACATCTCTATTTTATGTGTCATTTTTGGAACACCAAGGGTGGGATATTCAAAGCGGTTGTGCATGGCACAACTGAGATGCGCCTGTGCAAGTGTGGAAATGCACCAAAGAGCGATATTCAGTGGGAGCCAATGTGCCAAGCAAATCACGGTGCGCCAATGCACAACCCTAATGAATGTATGCACAAGTGCAGGGGGCATAGCCATGAATAAGTGGCGCAGTGCAATATTCAACAGCAAGCAAACGGCACAAGTGTGGAGCAACAGGGACACGCATGGAGCAAACTTGAGCACACTAAAAGAGGGAGCAAGCAAGGGACGGATGCATGCACCACCACGGAGCAGGAGAGAGAGGGAGAGCAAGTGGGCAGGCGGGACAGCAGAAGGGGTGCAAGACAGAGACAGAGGCAGAGGCAGGCAAGAAGTGCAACAGAGTGTGGGACTGGGTGTGTGACACTGAATGAGCCTGTGTGTGTGTGTGTGTGTGTGTGTGTGTGTGTGTGTGTGTGTGTGTGTGAGACAGGTGCGGGGGCAACTACAGCAGTGTGAGTCTGCAACACCGGGCAGAGGAGTGGCAGCAAAAGTGCCTGGATGGGTGGGAGGTGGAGGCCACAGCCAACAGGCCACTAGCTGGGAACCTTGAATACAGGTGTGTGCCCAGCGCAGGGACACATGCAGCAGCACCCAGCTGGGGGTGCCTTAGGAGACAGCCACCTGGGGGGGCAGGACAGCCCAGGCAATGGCCAGTGCCATCTTCCAGATGGAGACAGTAATAAGGGGTGTGAGGAGGCAGGAGGCAGAGCGGCACAGCCATGGAAGGCCCATCGGCAGTATGCCTGGAACAGGTGGTACCATGCCTGCACCACCTTTGAACATAGTGACACAGAGATTGTGGGCGGTACCACCTGAACTGGGCAATCCTGAGGCAACTCTATGAGCTGTGCAGTGATGAGATGCAGGCACCCACAAGATAGAGCCAAGCCCTGTCGGTGGAGACCAAGGTCACAGCGTCATGTGCCTGCTCGCCATGGGTACCTTCCAGAGAGACCAACAGGGACACCACAGGCATAACCCAGTCAGCCACATCATGGCTCCTCACACAATTCCTCAATGCACTGCTGCCACATGCTGCAGAATACATCCATTTCCCTAGCACACAGGCAGAGCATACAGCGAACATGCAGGAGTTCCACAGGATGGCACATATTCCTGGCATGTTAGGGGCCATTGACTGCACCCACGTAGGCATCTGCACACCACCTGGGCAGGAGGGGGTAGCCTACATCAACAGGAAGGGCTACCCCAGCATCAACTGCCAGGTGGTGTGCGATGCCAGAGGGTGCATAATCAATGTCTGTGCCACACACCCTGGTGGAGCACACAATGCCTTCATCTGGCATCAGTCAGCACTGTGCCACAGGGTCAAGAGTGGGAACATCCCCACCAGCCACCTAGTAGGTGAGTATGCAGTTGGAATGGGCAGCCTGGCATAACAGGGTAGGGTGTGGTGGATGCTAGGCCAGGGGCATCAGATGGTGTGGTCGGGAAGGCAGGGGGGTGCAGCTACACAGACTACCATGTTAACCACACATATCAACACACAGGTGACAGCAGATACCCACTCCAGCCCTGGCTGCTCACCCCATACCAGTGCCCGTCGACCCCAGCGCAGGAGCAGTACAATGAGGCACACGCCAGCACACGGAACATCATCGAGCATGTGTTCGGGCTGCTGAAGGCCCGGTTCATTGCCCGGACAGGTCTGGTGGTGCCCTGCAGTACAGCCCCTCAAAGGCCTGCAGCCTATTCCTGGCCTACTGTATGCTACACAACATGGCCACCGACCGTGGGATAGCTGTCAAGGTTGAAGAGGGGAACAGCAGTGGGGACGATGCAGACGCCGGACCAGGTGGTGGAGGGCAGCCCCCCCCAGGTGAAGGGAACCCCAGCTGAACAGGATGGCCCAGCAGCACCGGGACACAATTGCAGAGGAGCACTACGGTGCATGCAGGTAGGTGAACATGACCACACGCATGTCCCAGGGACCATGGCACAGTAGTCAGGCATGCAAGGGTGGGCCCCATTACAGACATGCTGGTGGGTAGGGTGGATGGGCATAGGACTGGACCCCATGGAAGCACCCTGTACAGCATGTAAACTTCACCACACCCCACACACCCACACATGCACATGTACACGGGCACCCACATGCGCATGCCGAGAGGCCGCCGATGGGCATGTGTCAGACGCTGAACACCGGTGCACAGTAGCAGCCGGTGTTGCATTGGCATCATCATGCACATGCCACAGTGGCCAGTGGCCAGGTGGGTGTGCACAAGGCCTGTGTGCAGCGTCGACCATGGATGACATGTCCCTGCAATGCACACGCACACGCCACACCAATGTGCACAAAGGGCAGCGGCAGACAGTGGACAGGGAGGATGGTGGCTCAGGACCACCACACAGCCCCACTGAGACTGGCCAGCAGATGCAGGCTGTGCGATGGCCACAGGGTGTCTCTGATGGTACTCTGGGTGTGTCACTGCAGAAACACGGCCAGTCCCTCACAGGGGTCTGCAGGCTCCTGAACATGCCCACTCCAGGCATGCCTGGAATGCCCACAGCAGATCCCGTGTTGACAATGGGGGGTGCGATGACACCGTGACTGAGGCGGATAAGGCACTCTACGAGTCTGCGGTGGATGGCCATGCACCAGGGTGTCCAGTGGTGCTAGGCAGCCATGACCACAGCGTAAGACAATCCAGGGCTACAATTGTTTCCTCCCGCATACGGTGGTCTTAGCCAGGAGCTGCTCAAAGTCCCTGTCACACCTACCTGTGGACTGGTGCAGCTCTGTGTGAATGCATGTACCCTGCCCATGACCAGTACCTGTTGCTCCATGGAGACCTGTAGCAGATGGGTGTGCTCAGTCAAGGGTCGGTGCCCTGGGGGCATGAGCATTGCGCCAACTCACAGGTGGTGCTTGACCCCATTGCACAGCCCCCTGCACTGGTGGGGGCTGCACAGCGTGGCCCTCTTGGAGCTGATCTGTCTACAATGCACCATTGGTGGCCACTGCACCTGGCCCCCCCATTGGCCTCATCCTGCTGCCACTGCTGCCCCTCCGGCTGCTGTGCATGGTTCATCGCTGGTGCGGCTGCACCACCACTGCCACCCCTTCAGACTATGCCGCAACAATGGTGCCCACAGCATCGCCGGGTGTGGTGGCCAGTGGGCAGACAACCGCCGCCAGGGCACCATCTGCACCACTGTGGTGGATGTGTGGTGTGGGTGCCTCCCCCTGAACAGCAACACCACTATCCAGGATACTAGCCACATCATCATCATCTGTCCCGGACCCTGCCCCAATCTGCGTCTCGGCATACTGGATGCCATGGCTGGCGTCCTGCTGAAACACAACCAGGGCCTTGTCTGTGACCATGGACTATGACTGGAGGTACAGTGGGGTTGGGCTGCCCATGGTCCAAACCCTAGACACCAGTGGAGGTGGACGGATGGTCCTCCAGGTCCAGGACCGCCCCCATGGTGAACATGCCCCACCCCTGCTACTGCATGCAGGTGCTCCGGAGCTGAAAGGGAAAACAGACGCATTAGTAGCACTGGCACACACCCCTGCCCCCCTTCCCCAGGCACTGCTGTACCCACCATGCAGTGATGGGCTGCCCCCATCTGGAACCCTCCTCCAGGCACCTCCTCAATGGCGCTGTGCTGCAGGGATGCCACCACCAACTCCTCCTGTGGTGACAGCTGTGGCACGTTAGGCTGTCCACCACCTGTGGCAGCATGTGCAGCCCAGATGGTGACCACCTTCTCTTTAATCCTCCTCCGGTCGGTGCCTACCTTTTTCTTGCACTCCTGTGCTATCCTTTGATGGCTTCCCTGCTGGTTCATGGCCCTGGCCACACCCTCCCATGCTGTTGCTTGGGCCTGTGGGGTGCCTGTTGAGCCACTCAGGAGAGGCTCCTGGTCCAGGTAGGCATCGAATAGGGTATCGCTTTCTGCCCTTGTGAAGTTTGGCCTGCGCTTCCGTGCAGGCCCACACTCCTCACCCTCCTCATGTTCCGTCATGCTTAGTCCTGTGGGTATGAACATGTGGTCAGTGATGGCTGCAACCCACACTGCCCTCCCATTCCACTGTCCTGACAGGCCCACGGCCTGGTGACTTACCTCTGAAGGATGCAATACCGGTCTAGTGCCTGTGCAGTCCCATGGTGCATTTATATTGCATCACATGCAAATGAGGGGATGCACAACTGAAATGAGATGCAAATGCCTCCGATGCACCACCTATATGCTGAATAGCTAATCTGCATATGCCGGCTGAATATTACAAAATTGCATGTGGTGCATTGGTGTTGCGCAAGCACAAGCCATGGCACAACAGTATGATGTGCGCAGTAGGCCTGGCAGTCTGCATGCTTGCAGTGCCATCATGTACGTCAGTGGCACATCCTATGCACACTGCGCCATATGCAGTACAGCGCTCTGCTACTATTGGGCATGTGGTGCTCATGCGCTATATGCCCTATGGCACCCGTGACGATTGTCCCATGGCCTATGGGGCCCACATGCCCCTGTTGTGCACCATGCATGAAGTGGCCAATCATGCTGTCACAAATGGTGCGCATGCCGACTCTTGACACCGCAAGTGCCTTTTGACCCTCGGGGTGCCCTGCGGCATGTGCCAGTGCTGCACCAGCTGTATTGCGCAGCACCGTGGATGTGTGATTGGAGATGGCAGCACATCACCAAGCGGGTTACGCACCCACAGCATGTGTGGATCGTGCGCTACTGGGCGCCATTTTGGTTGTGCAACTGTAGGAATGACCATGCCATGCCGGAGCATTGCAAGGGCACACAATTGGTTGCAGGTGGAGTTGATTAATCTTGTGGCCCTTGTGGAACCATATGTGGGCAGTTTGTATGGCCAGGTGCCCCTGGATCGGCCACGTACCGAGGTGTGGCAGGAGGTGGCTGAGGGGCTTGAGGAGGCCACTGAGGTGCAGTGCAGCAGTGAGCAGTACTGCCACCGCTATGGTGATCTGTGGAAGAGGGGCCCTGAGAGGCTACGGGCACTACTGGCATGCATCCCGAGGGGTGCCATGCCACGTCCAGGTACGTGCTCTACACCCATGTCCGTGCCATTCCATTGTTCTGTGGGGGCCAACAGGGTGTCACACCATGCTCTGGGGGGGGCAGTGGCTGCGCATTCTGTTGCCCGTGACTGTGCACCATGGGTCCACCACACTGCAACTGCGCGGGGCTGGTGGCATGCTGTGCTGTGTAGGGGGGGGCATGTGGTGTTGCCAGGAACTGATGTATCATTCTCATTATCTCCATACTAGGCCCTGAGGATAGAAGATGCGCACAGCTGGCTGGTGCTGCAGGTGGGTGAGGGCAGGCCAACACAGGGGCATGGGAGCAGGATGCAGGCCGCATGGGTGGTGCCGCCGGACAGGCACAGGGTATGTTGTTATGCAGGGTGGGGGTGGGCCACAGCCCCCTGTGCACATGGCCATTCCAGCTGTGGTCCACTGGCAGCGTCCATTGCACCATGCCGTAGCTATTGCACATGTATGTGACTGCTGCAGGTGGGCTGTGGGTGCACCCAGATTCCAGGTGTGCCACTGCCATCCCGCCGCTTAACCCTGTCGCCTAGCTGCTATGGTTGTGGTGTGCGGCACATGGGTGGTGTTAGTGTGCAGTGCTCTGCATGGCTGTGGATAGTTGGGTTGGCTGCTCGTGTGGGTGCACATCCTGCAGGAGGCTGCATGCCTTCTCTGGGGCACATGTCACCACTGTCTGCTGTGCATGGTGGGTGTGCTACAGTCATATGGACATGCACTCATACCATGTCCCCTCCTTTGTCCTAGGTGTCCATCGCCCTGATGTCCACACCAGGCTCACTAGGAGGATCCTTCAAGTCTCCACTGCCACACTCTGGGTGACACTTCTGATACAGTGGGCCCTGTGCAGACCACAGCGATGACTGTCGCGTCAGGCACCAGTGGGCATGATGCCCATATGGTCTGTTGGCCTACACCCACTTCCCTTCCCTGTCCCCCTTCCTCCCTTGTACAGCCATTCCCCTGTCCCTGGCCTCCCTTCCCCAGCCTCTCAGTTTGTTTGTGGCCTCCCCATTCCTTGCTCTCTGTGCCTGTTATTTGTTTTACTGTATACAGTTGTATCCTGACAGGTTTTAATACACTTTTCTATGGTTAGCCATCTGTGTCTTTGTCTGCTTTGTAGCTGGCGTGTGGAGCCATGCTGCAGTGGTGTGCATGGTGGCCGAGTGGTACATCTGGGGTTGACTGTGGAATGTGCTTGGTGGTCTCTGCCCAGTGGCTGGTGGCTGTGCCCTGGGGTGGCCATGTGCTCTCTGTTTGTGTTGTGTGGCATGTGCATTGTGTGCTGTTGGCATGTGTGTTGCCAGCTGTAATCCAGGTGGCATGTCCTGTGCCTTTCTATGGGTGTTGCCAGTGGCTGTTGCCAGTGACATTGGTGCCACCCTGCCTCCATGCACCACTGTGGTGCGCATGGTGAGGGCCTGCTGCCCTGTGCCTGCCAAACCTCCCTTCTGGCATCCTCTGCACCCTGGTGGTGGTCTATCCTACCCTGGTGGCATGCTCCTTGATGTGTCTGTTGTCCCATGTCCTGGTGCATGCACCTCTGCCCCTTGTACAGCCCTGGTTGGGCTATGGCGCATGTTGGTCTGCTCCCCGGCGCAGCCCTGGTTGCACTATGGTGCTTGTGGTTTTGCTCCCTGGCACAGCCCTCATTGTGTTATGGTGCATCCCTGTGACATTCAGCCGTGTTGCGCTGGCACTTGCCGTCATGCGCAAGCTTTGAATATCACGTTCGGTGCACCGTGGTGCAGTGTACTTGCTCTGCGCCGCTACTGCACCTGCCTCTGGTGCATTTCTGAATATCCCACTCCTAATATATATTTTGCCAGTTTATTATACATAACATCCAATTTAAACAACTTCCCTTTTGATGCACCTATATATATTATATTTCCATATTCCAACATGGGTAATACCATTACAGTTACTACAAGTTGTCTAACCTCTAGGGACATGCTATTTCTAATTCTGTACAGGGATCCTAAGCATTTTCCTACTTTTTAAGGTATTCTCAATATGGACATCCATCTGAGTGTTTATCTAAGTAAACCCCAAATATATGTACTTATCTACTTGCTTCAGAGTAGCACCTGTAAAAATCACAATTTGTAATCTATTATGTTTCAATTTAACCCTTGCCCCATGAAAACCATAACCTGTGATTTTTTTCATTTAGAACTAATTTTGAGCATAACAGAAAATCTTGTAAATAATCAAAAGCTTGTTGTAATATCAACTGAATAGATACTACCGATGAACCTGCTACATAAATAATTGTGTCATCAGCATAAAGATGATACTGCATCCCTGTTGTGAAAATTTTAATTCATTCATATATAAATGATACAAGATATCCTGGAGAGAGAGGAGAGAGGGATATGATAGAGACATACGTATCTTACAGGGAGAAACAGGGTGCAGGAAAACACGTTTTTAAGCGAAAAAGATGTTCCAGGACTAGAGGCATGGGATGAAGTTGGAGGAGGATGATTCAGAGGAACATGAGAAAGAATTTCTTCACAGAACGAGGTGGTGGACAAGTGGAACACCCTGCCAGAGGAAGTGGTGGAGGCTGAAACAATCACGGATTTAAGAATGCATGGGATAGACATAAAGGAATTCTGGAGGTCAGGAGTAAGGTGCAACACACTAGGAAAACAAACTGAACTTACAAGCTCAAATGGGCAGACTGGGTGGGCCATAGGCCCTTATCTGCCGACACTGTCTATGTATCTATGTATCTATGTATCTCTAAGATAGGTCCAAGTATGGATCCCTGTGGTACACCTGAGATGGTCTCCCCCAAGTCCGATGACCATTCCTTAATGGTTACTTGTTGTTGTCTTGATTCCAAGTAATTCCTAAACCAACTAACCACAGTCTCAGATATACCACAGGTTCTCAGTCTGGACAGGAGGATGCCATAGTCCAAGGTGTCAAATGCTTTTGAAAGATCAATAAAAATAGCTCCCACTGGCATCCCCCTGTCCATACCTTCCACAGTATCTCCTGTGACCTTCAGTAATGCTGTAGTGGTTCCATGCTCTGGCCTAAAGCCAGATTGATACTTATTAAGGATTTTTTTTTCTTTTAGGTAAGCCTGCATTTGTCTTGCCACAATCTTTTTCAGGATTTTTGACATAGTTGGCAACACAACAATTGGTCTATAATTTTCTATAAATTCTAGATCCTGATTTTATAAATCGGTACTACTCTTGCTGTTTTCCAATTTAAAGGTAATTCTGCATATGTAAGAGACATATTAAATAAATTTGCCATAGGCTGATCTATAATGGGGGCTGCTAACTTTAATAAAATATTTGGGATTCCATCCATACCTTCAGCTTTATTTGTATTAATTTAAAATAATAATTCCCTAACTTTCTTACTTGTTATTGGGGCAAATTAAAATTCTATTTGGTCTTCCTGTTATGCATTTTCATCATCTGATTGATCAGTCTTAATTTGGGATACATGTTTCATATTATTCATTACAGTTTTTAATGCATCTATACTCATATTAATAAAACATTTATTAAACTCATTTACCACTCCGCTTCCTATTTTCATTTTACTACCATTAATCAAAAATTGGTTGGAATAACCCATTTTCTGTCCATTATGTAATTTTTAATTGTGCTCCAAAATGCCTTGGATTCTCCGTCACTTCTTTAGATACTTTTTGTTACAGTAAACTTGTCTGGCCTTCCTTACTTCTTTAGTATATAAATTGCGTAGCTGCTTATATTTAATCCACTCTTGATTTCCATTTGTCAGTTTAGCTTTTTTCTATGCCTTATCTCTAGCTCTTTTAATTTTAAATAATCCAGAACCATACCATGGTGCATTATTTGATTTAACCTGTCTAGTTTTCATCGAGGCATATTTATTACAAATATGTATAAAATCATTTTGGAACATGTCCCATGCATCCCCATTTGGTACCAACTCCAGTCTTTCCAAATTATACCCTTCTAAATCCTACATACATTTAATATAATCAAAATGTTTATATGCCCTGGTATGAATAACATTTTTAGGTTCACTTCTTATCTTTTGATTTCTTATACAAAAAAAATCATCTGATGATCAGACATTGTGTCAGGCAAAACCTCACATACTTATCAGGATTTTTGGTGAATATGAGATCCAATACAGTTGAAATTCTAGGATTTTTTACATTTGTTCTAGTTATTTCTTTTATGGGTTGGGTTAATCCCAAAGTTATAGTCATATCATTTAAACTATGGTGAACTTCTATAGTATACCAATCAACATTTAAATTACCAATTACCATTAATTCATGTGAATTAAGATAATCCTTTAAGGTCTCTTGCATTTCTTCAAAAACTACAAAATTACTTTTTGGTGGACAATATATACCAAGTAGTAATACAGGTTTAGAATGTTGAAATTTTATTTCCAATGGGAGAATTTCTGCTCCAGTCCATTTGTTTAACAAATCCAGTTTCTGGCATAGATTACTACACCACCCCCTCTTTTAGATCTATCTGTTCTCCAAACATTAAAATTTTCTACTGCTATGTCACTGTCTTGAATTTTTGTGTGCAACCATGACTCAGCTGTTATTATAATGTCAGGTTTATATTGTGTTACCCATTCTCTAAACTTTTTAGTTTTTTAAACAAACTACATATATTAATATGCACAATCCTCAGTCCATTTTCCTTTAACATTTCTGTAGTACAATCATTATCTATATCAGATGAAGGCCTTGGATTTAAGTGGACATCTCCACTCATCATTAATCCCATAATTACTATCAATTTGCTCAATCTACACATTTTTAGATTTATTTGTCTTCCTCTCATGTTTTGTTTAATGGTACAAAGACCTTCCAGCAATATATTCCACCCCCATCCACTCAACACATCACTAGTGATGCATACCCATTTTAACAAAGTGGTTTCAGTGTCATTATCCAATAAATTTCACTACGCCATCCATCTAATATATCTATCTTTCCTGGCATGGTTCCCTTATACGCTATTACAGTATATAACCTTACTACATCATTTTTCTCCTCCTGGGGATATCCTGCATTAAATAAGAACTGGCACCCCACTAGTAAAATTCCCCACCAAAACACAGACATTTTACAAAATGTTACCTCCTATCAATCTATGAGTAAAATTTATACATACACAGGTCCTTTAAAGAAATATACAGTAATTCATCTATAACTTTAAACAAATGCAGTTTTCCCAGTCCAATGTGTTTATAATTCAGGCTGAAAGTCAACTCCGTATCTCAGGCCATCCAGTTTGGTTCCAGATTAAATGTCTAACAGAATGCATAAATCCCAAGCAGTCGGTAAACAAAACAATGACAACAGCCACCGATGAAATCAGCTGGGAAAACATTCTTACTGCTGTACAAACAAGTTCTGAATATATAGTTCCACAGCTCCTTTTGTAAGTCTATTAAATTTGCTGATAGCTCCCCACTTAGAACTCTCATAGCACTAACCAGTCCAATTACAAAGTACTAACAGAGTCCCTTTTATTGGTTTTGATTTTTTGTTACAGAGTGGTGCTTGTGCCACTCATGCTCATGCTACGTGCTTGTGCTGCAGACAGCGCAGGTCTTTTATGTGATGCTGCCTCCTCCTTTGATAACGTGCTCTCCATTTCACTCCTCTCTCTCTCAGGCTAGCTTTGTACTGTTTCAAAGGGGAGCATAGGCACAAGGTCTTACAAGGCACAATTCAGCAATTTAGAGCTCACAGTTCTTGGAGAATGCAGATACATAAATACAGCACACAGCTCATGGTAAAATGCAGCCACACAGTTCATTCAGAGTAAGCAAGCAGGTGAAATAGCTGGGTGAATAGATGGTAAAATGGCCACAGCATACCTGTAAATGCATTTAAATCCGTACATGTCTTTTATGTGATGCTGCCCCTTCTTCTTTGATGACGTGCTCTCTGTTTCACCTCCTCTCTCTCAGGCTAGCTCTGGTGAACCATTTCAAAAGGGAGCATTGGCACAAGGTCTTACAAGGCACAATTCAGCAACTTAGAGCTCACAGTTCATGGAAGATGCAGATACAGTAGAAGCCTCTTAAAGGGGACACCTCCATGGACCTCCTATTGTTCCCTTTAAGCAGTTGTCCCGTTCATCAGAAGCAGACTTTTTTCCCATCACAACCAGAAAAGACTTTGCTCATGAGACACACACACCCATTATAGTAATGAACATGACAGAGAAAACAAACAAAACATCAAGAAGTACTGGATACCAGTACTTTTTATGATTACAGCTCCTTTTTGTAAAAGTGTGTTTGGTTTGGTTCTCGATTTAATCTGTATTTAATTGGTGAAAGCAACACACTGAACTTTAATTAAAATCACTTAGCTTCACTTAGCAACTTTTGAGGGAGAAAAGTTGGGCAGCTGTAAAGCCTCAATAACTTTTATTTTCTCACTCAGTGGGAGGTTGACTCTTACATTGTTGCTTGTAGATACCATCCTGCAAAACCAAGCACACTCAGAGAGATGCTAAACACACTCAGAGATGCTAAGCAGGTGGGAATGGGAAACAGCTTAAATGCAGGGCACTTAACGAGACACAATTACATTTTCAGCACCTTTTCTACACCTATGACTAGATAATCATCCCAATTAAGTGACAGGACCTTCCCAATTAAACAGAAGCTGGTCATATTGAATAACATTAGCCACAAATTGGTGCCATGGGGAACATCCCAATTAAGCGGACATCCCCTTTAACTGCATACCCTTTAAGTGGCTTCTACTGTACATAAACACAGCACACAGCTTGGGGGAAAGGGGGAATTAAGTGAAAATAGAGATTTTATGCTAAGGCAATACAAGTTTGCATATAGTGAAATGGACACTCAAAATAAAGTACTGTATAACCTTACTAACTACACTGTAGTTACAGTGTAACTATACTGTAACTGCATTGCAATTGCAATGTAGTTGCATGCAACAAACATGTAACTACAGAGTAATTACCTTGCTGCATATAATTAATGATTACTTAAACTGAAATAGACAGTTAAAGTGTAACCATCCTTGATCAGTGCAAAATTGGGTATCTGTATCTTGATGATCGAGAAGGAGTGCCCCCAATGATCACTGCCTCTTTGAATACAAAGGCATACTGTGCCTGTTTATGAAAAATAGGCTACTAAGCTTGAGGCCATGTGGGAGGCATTGAAAAGTTTGGTTGTGTTAATGAACCATTTGAAAAACATACCATGATAACAGAGTTTAATAACTAAAACACCCAGACTGAAAAAGAACAGCCCACTGACCAATTCAGTTTCAAATATTAACTCTTTTTATTTTCAAATTGCATCCAGACTATATATGTCCAACATTTTGGGTCCATTCTTCAGGGAGCCCAGTTTTAAATGTATCTATCTGTCTGTCTATCTATCTATCTATCTATCTATCTATCTATCTATCTATGTATCTATCTATTTATATATAGAGATATATAGATATACATGTTCTCTTATCCTTATGTATCACAGAATCAGTATTGCTTTGTTACTCTGCTTAAGATGACACAGCGCCATTTTTACCATATTCTCTTTAAATTTCTTATCCATTTCATTTTTTTCGCCGTGTGCATCCTACTTCTAGGGAAGGTCCCCGGAAGTGGGATGCACACGAAGACAAGAATAAAAGTGGGATGTTCTTTTCTAATCTGGGCATTTTTGCTATATTAGCTTTTGATTGGACTATGTCCTCTCCCTTCTAAATACCTTTCACTTTTATATTTTTCTGATGTTTGGCTGGACTGGAGTTTTGTTTTACAAGAGTTTAGTAACTGTAATTTTATTGCCCACCATCTTAGCCAGAATTAAAGGGGCGATGGAGAAACTATTTACAATTTGCTGTATAAGGTTTGTCACATCCCCTACCCCTAGGATGCATCTGAAAACTAGCTGTTATCAGCTTAGTATGTATTTCCTGGTGAAACTTTTGAAATAAATAAATGACCAGGGTTTATGTTAGTGTTCTGCTAATTACTCTCTAGCAGTGTAATAACACATGAGCCTAAACATTGACTGAATCTAACCGATGCTGTCAAGAGCTATGGCATCTATAATGGCACAATAGAGGGTTGACATATAAATCTAGTTTAAGGTTAAGGAAGACATAAAGCAAAAATAGAAATGTGTACAGAAAGAGAAAAGTGAGTAAGTAAATCTGAATACAGAATGTTATAAATATATATATATATATATATATATATATTTCATGGAGCATCCTGGGGTAGGGGATGTGAAAAACCTTATACAGCAAATTGTAAATAGTTTCTCCATTGCCCCTTTAATTCTGGCTAAGATGGTGGGTACTGTTTCTAGTCTCCTTTAACATCAGTCTCCACTACGTTCTTAGCTGGTGTCTTTTCTTTTGTGACTCTAACACCCAGATGAGATATGGCAATGACTGGAGTGATCATGATGGTAGGACCTCAGGCACACTCCATAAGATTGAGCTTTACCCCTTATGCCACCCAAATGATCTTACTCACCAACCAGAACCACATGTTCCAGTTCGGCCAGCCCTCATGCACCTGCTTCAACTCCTTCCCACTCTTTCAGAAAGCCATCCTGCACTATATGAGTGGGTGCAAGATCATGTCCTACACTAGCAGCATTGGGCTCCACTGGGACTTGTTCCATGACAGCAATGGAAACTACATCAACTGCAGTAATGAGTGCTAGAACAGCACTAAAAGCATTAGTCTTCTGCTGCTCCTACAAGATCAAATATAGTGGGTTTAAAAAAGCCCCCACACCGTCTCAGATGGCAAATCTGCAAGGATGCTTGTTTAAAACAAACACACATTTCTCTCTTCTCCTGTTCTTGTTATCTCATTAAAATGGATTGCCTTGTTTTAAAGCTATATGTTAGCTGGCAAAAAACAGCCATCATGATTTTTGGCTGTAATGTCACATCCTTAGAATCACTGCTAGTGCATTTTTAATCCTCCCAAATGTTTTGAAAACAGCTTTTGTTACTATTTTTGCAATTAATGACTCACATCAATAAAGAGAGCCACACTGCAAAATTTAAAACTCTCTTTCATTGGTTACTTTTTGATCATACATGCTAGATTCATTCCCTGGACTTAGGATGGCACTTAAGCACATTTCTGTTGGTAAGCAGAGCAGCCCCACACCAAGATATTTAGTTTTATTTTGTAGGGCATTGTGGGAAAGTAGGATTTTTTTTTTTTAAGAAATTACATTTTTATTGATGTTTTCACACATTTTTATTAATGTTTTCACATAACAAGTACATCAAAAGGGAAAATAATGTTGATCTGTGTCCACAATATAGACACACATTAACAATACCAAGAAAAAAAGATGGTCAGTCAATGTAACATACAATATTACTGAGAGGAAAGTTGATAAACAATTAAAACAGCAGTGCAATGAAACTGGGCAAAATATTTTACCTTACCTTTTTCTTTTCACTATAAAACATTCCAGGCTTTCTCCTGTTTTCTTTGGTGGTGTAATTTTCTAGTTCCACCAAAGTCTAAAGGCTCGATTTTAGAAGGGGTTGTGGCAGCACAGTGGACTTGTGGCAGTGTGATTGACACAAGTTGTGACTTGAGCTAAACATTGCAGCAAAGAGGGATTTTGAAAGAATTGTGCCACAAACACCCACTGCAACTCCAGAACCTGGGCGCGAGGAGTTAGATCATGTACTCCCAGATCTAACTTTACATCCTGGATCATGGCACTTGCACCAGACCTTGGCCTCCGGTGCCGTAGAAGTGGTGAAAGTGTCGCAACTGCGCCAGGCCTTCTAAAATTGAACCACACTGCATCTGAGTTGCTTTGTCACAGCTGCATCAGACTTTGCAGTGGACACAGGGCTTGATGCAGGTCCTGGGTCCACCTTGTAAAACTGAGTCCTAAGTCTTCCCTAAGTATTTTAATTGAGTGTTTTCTCAGGAAAAAAAAGATGGCCACCACATTTGTCTTAGAAATAACATTGTAGATCTGGTAAGGGTTGGGACTGAGAGGAAAAAAAAATCATTGTGTGCAGAATAGGAACCACATAGGAGGCATTTAGAAAAATAGATCTGACAAGTATGCAAATATTTGGATTGTAGCTGAAACTAGGTTTCTGAAAAAAATGCTTTTTGTTACACTGCTGCTTTAAAATCATAACTGCAGATATTAATATATCATCTGAAGCAGTAGAGTAGATTGATGTCCTGCTAAATTTCATTTGAAAATAAAGTCACTAGTGCTGTGTGGAATTTTCAAATTCTGGTGGAACAAAATTCAAGTGAATATTCAAAATTCTGATGAAATTCCACCGGAAACGGAGTGGTGGAATTCCATAGCATAAAATAGTTGTGGAATGATTTTCTGCAAAAGAATCACTGTTCTTGTGTGGATCTCAATATTTTCCACAGAAATTGTTGCGGAATAATTTTCCACAGAAAAAATACTGTTCTATACAATGGATCACAATAGGTGGACTTCCGAGGGTGAATAAGCAAAATTCTGGCAGAAATTCTGCCGGTGGAATGGTCATTCCACATTAATTCTGCCAGTGGACTTCGCATTCTGCACAGCACTAAAAGTCACTGGAGTTGAAGAAAGAAGATAAAGCTGAGTTCACATGCATAAAGGTATTTATGCAGCACCAGTGGAGATTTAAATGTCAAGATAGTAACTGATCTTGTAGCTAACCTCAAAATATCATAATATCTCAGTGAGAGGCTGTCACCATTGCTATCTAGAAGGTTAGTATCATCCAAATGGAATATTGAACCAATCAGAGAGCAGGGTTCACAAAACTGATGACATGACTATAGTTCTGTGCAGCACTGAAGCCAGCAGTTGAAATTAAAGAGAAACAGTTAAATATTTAACAAATAGGAGATTTAAAAATTGTAAATAATAATGTGATGTGGCATAAATCGAATAGTCAATGGTATGGCTCAAAATACATAATATATCATCACTTGTGAGAGAGCAAGACTTTTACAACTCACTCACGGCTCTGCCACTAAGCGATATTGTTCTACCCCTCACCTTGAAGATAATGTACATATTTTGAGTCAGAACATTGCATATCCCCATTGTATGACATACAGACATGCATAAAGATAATGGCCTAGATATTCAAAGCTTGCATGGTGCTCAAACCGTTTGCGCTGGTTTAGCGTGGGATTAGCATGGGTCTGCCATATTCAAATGGCCAAATAGAGTGCACAAACCACATTAGCACCAGGAAAAATCATAATATATGCAAGGGACAAACTGAACATGTATACAGATACACTGCTATGTTCAGCGACTAGCGCTCACACAAAGTGGTTTAGCACAACCTGGCATGACCCTTTGTGGTACAAATTAACGCCCAGAAAAAGCTGGTCTTAACCCTGGGCAATCCATCCTTGTGTGACATTGTGTGGAATTAGCGTGGTTTTAGCGTGGCCTTGCATGACCCTAATATATGGCTATGACACAGAGAAAAAGCCAGACATGGAGGAAACATGCTGCTCACTGATGGCACCACACTGATGCCAACAGCTGCCACCAGTCCCAGTCATGCCAGGCAATATGTGGTGACCCAGCTCTGAGGGGCCACCATGGTGAGTGTGGCCATACAGCACACATCTGAAGACCATCGTCTGTGGTGACCAACAGATGTCTTTCACATGCAGCACTGTGGGCATGGTGGGTGTTGAGGGGAGGGTTTATGGGTGGCCAGGCCTCACCACAGACTGGGTGCAGCCACAAGGCTGGGACACAGCATGCCGTGCACATGGGCCAGTATTGGGAATACCCCAATGCCAGTGTGCCTGTTTGATCGTACATGGCCCCCCCAGTCACATACCGCACAGCTATACATACACCACAGCACACACAGTCAACCATGTATATGTCACTATGAGCATCCCATGCCAAAGGTGCAGCATCTGTGGGTCACACAGCAGTGTAACAGTATTGTCCACTGTCAGTAAACACCTGCAAGGTGGGCTTATCACTGTGCACAGTGCAGTGGTCATCACTACCCTACACACCATAGGTAGTGCTGTGTCCCTTACACCACTGGCCCCCTTGCTACTGTGATGTCTGCTGTACACTGTAGCATGCCCTACAGAGTGACAGTTACATGCATCGCCACCACTGCCTGTGCCTATGCTGTGTTTTCCCCTGGGGAACACAATGCTATGCTGTACTGCAAGCATGTAGCTTGCTGATACCATCATGCACTGTCAGACTGACCTACAGGTGGAGCTGCGGACAGACCTGGCCAGCCCCTGTACTTCCAGACTGACCTACAGGTGGAGCTGTGGGACCCTGCAGTAACACTGGGCAAACTGCATGCAAATAAGGGCTTAATGAGATGCTAATTTGGATGTTTGCCCAGAGACTACCTAAGTAGGCTCATTTGCATGTCACCTTTGAATATGATAAAGTTTAGCACCGGGCAAACGTGTTTGCACCAGGGAAACAGCTTAGCTCCATGCTACACCCGCACAAACATCTTAGTACCACGCAAATGTTTCCAGGACTATTTTACAGTTTTGCACACTGTACTTTCACATACACTACACCATGCAGCTGTACTGGGTCCATGCATTTGCTGGCACACACATTGGCCACATAAATCACCTCTACCTACTTTCATATGCTGTGCACTGTGTTGCTGTTGTGGTCTGAACTTCCTGGTTGCTATATTCAGAGCTGTCTTATTACAGGGCTAAGTTTGCCCTGCACTCCCAGCAGTTTGCCCAGCCTCATTCCCATCGTTATTCAGGCGCTGTCTGCCAGGCTATTCCTTTGAATATCGCTGGCTTTTTGCTCTGGGCTAAGTTTGCCCACCAGGCAGTTCTAATTTAGTCCTGGGGCAAAGTTTTGAATATCTGGGCCAATATACCATACCTGACCAAAATGGAGAAAGAGAGCAAGACCATATATGAAAAGAAATTAAACAGCAACTGACATGACTGTTGGCACCAGGCAGGCAACCTGTACAATGGAGTTGCCTGCCCAAGGAACTATTTGAGCCATGTATCGGATTTTTGGGTTAGTAATAAAAACATGTTTTCCTCTGTAAAGCCTTGCTCATAACTTCCTTTTGTGAGCTGAGCAGCAGCTGGGCAATGCAGCCCCACTCCTAAAAACAGCATAATTATAATACTAGGTAGGGAACAGGGCTGCTGGCAATAGGACTGCGGAGGGGGGTGCCCAAATGTAATTGGATTATCTTTGCTGACAGGTATACATGTATGGGGCTATAATACATGCTATATATTAGTCACATACATGTATACCTGCCAGCAGAGATAATCAAAGTACGTTTAGGAGTCCCCTCCCTTATCCTTTTACAATTTCCATCAAGTACTTGCAGCCCGCTCCCTATCTAACATCATAATTATGCTGTGTTTTAGGAGCAGGGCTGCAGCACTTGGTGGCCACTCAGCTTGTACAAGGAAGTTACGAACCAGGCTTTAGGAAGGAAATAACTTTTTTTGTAAGTAACCGTAAAATTCAATACATGACTCAAATAACTCCTAGAACAGGCAGCTCCATTGTATGGGTTGCCTGCCTGGAATGTGTCCGTAGCTCTGTTCTGTAATTAAAATTATGTTAGAGTTTTCCAAGATACAGATATTACATTAAAGACACTAGCCAGGAATAATCCCATGGAGGTACAACTGTAAGGTGATGAATATGAACAGCAAAAACTACTTAATCCCAACATTACGAAAGTGTCAGTAGCTCTCTAAATAAAATGTAAAGAATAGGGGTATAAATATTGATATTACTGCTATCTTTCAGCATTGTTGTAGGCTAGGTCTGGAAAACCAAGAAAGATTATGGGTTACTTGAAGGGGAGAGGAAATGCTGCAATGCAGTTTAATGCAGAAGAGCAATAAATATTGGTTGAATATGGGCCTGTGGATTATAATAGAAAGCTCAGTGCAGAGACTCAGTGGGGCAGAAGTGATGTTTGTTGCCTGCAGGCCTAAAAGTAATGATGTCGAAGGAATGATGCTGCTATTGGGCTCTCTGCCCACACCCCATGCCATCAGGGGACAGTAAAGCAGTTGCTCTCTTGGTGCAGAGGTGAAGCGTAGTACTAGTAGTAGTAGAGTTCACTTATTATGGCGCCTTTCCCCAGAGGCTCACAATGCCTCACAAACACATGATACATAGTGAATAAAAGGGTTCTGTAATTTAGAACTGTCTCTTCCCAGCAAGGATATCATTTAACCATTTGTTGAGAAAGCAAATTTTTAAAACCTCCTCCCAGCAGTGTGTGTGCTTCCATAGTCTCTAAAGAGTTACCATGTTTATTACAATAACAAAAGTCGCATGGATGTAGGGCAAGCTTTTTGAGCTCTGGGTAATGTCTTTTCCCAAGACTGCTTTTCTCAAGGCTGTTAGTTCTTTAAAAGAGTTGGCATGTATCAGTGAAATACATTAGGTGGGGTTTATCATTAAATTTTCCATCTGGTGCCAGCCCCCTGGTGCAGAAGTAGTGGTACAGCTTGTGACATTGACAACCTGGATTCAAGAACAAGTAAAGAGGGTGGCCAGAGAAGGCAGGATGAGTGGCCATTGGACTGCTCTCCTTCCCAGCAGGGGTGGGCTGCAGCACCTGGCAACAGGCTGACTTCTAGTGGATGCTAGGCATAGAGCAGCCAGAGACTTTGGGATTAGGGCATGTGGCTGTGGCAGACATTGGCGTGCCATGCATGGAAGCATGTGTAGCCATGTCTGGATGTCATTACCTGTGCATGCCTTCAGTGGGAGAAACAAAGGAAAAATCCCCACTGACTGACCACTGTGGCACCCAGAACAACTGCCACACCACCACGCCAAATGATTCCCAGACCACTTGTCTGGGGCTTCAGGTAGATGGGTTACTCTTCCCTTAGCCCCAAGGTGAGACCTGTCATGGGGGAGGGCAAGCCAAGGGCATCCCTGTGTGGGTGGCATGGGAGGATTCCAGGGTGGTGGGGAGGTGGGAGGTCTTAGAGGCAGAAAATGGGGTTCATACTTACAGTGCCAGTAGAGTAGAAAAAGAACTGAAAAAAATTGCCACTCAGCTAGGTAAGTAGGAACTCTGCATATTATCTGGCCAACTATAAGATTTCTATGCTGTCATGATAGAACATATTTAATATCTGCATCACAATAAATAAATATGAATAAATGCCTTGTTGAGATCCAGGACTGGATGAACTCTAACTGGCTGAGACTTAACCTGGACAAGATGGAGATATTGGTGATTGAGCCAGGTCACAGGTGTGATGTGGGAGCCTCTGGGATGACAACAGGCTTGGTCCTGGAGTGGACCCCATTGATGGCATCCTCCAGGGTGAGAAATCTGGGTATTGTCCTCAATGACAAGTTCACATTTGAAGCTCAGGTGTCGGCTGTCATCAAAAGTGGCTTCTACCATCTGAGGAACTTCACCCGGATTAAACCCCTAATTCTACCCGAAGACCTGCTGTCACTGGTGCACGCCTTTGCGACATCCAGGCTTGAGTACTGTAATGCTCTTTACCTTGTGGTCTGTGGAGGAAACCTCCGCCGACTGCAGCTAATGCAGAATGTAGCGGCCAGGCTACTGATGGGACTGTCAAGGTCCTGTCATGTGACTTCAGTCCTGCGGGGTCTGAACTGGCTGCCAGTCAGGTGGAGAATTCTCTTCAAGGTGGGCTTGCTCACCCATAAGTCCCTATATAGATCGGGCCTTGGTGACCTGTCAGACCTCCTTACTCCTGCCATCCCAGCTCACTCCCTCTGTTCCTCCCCCAAGGGCCTACTGGTGGTTCCAGGGACCAGGCTGAAAAGCTCAGGTGACCTTTCATTCAGGCTGGAACTTGCTGCCAAGATCTTTGAGGAGACCCCTATAGGTGGAAGCCTTCAAGAGGGCCTGAAGACTCATCTTTTAACATAGCCTTTCCTGCTGATATTTTACCCTTTAAAACAATAATAATTTATTTTAAATCTGTTAATTTATTTATTGTTTATTTAGTATGAATATTTTGTATCACTCTGTCAATTTTTTTACTGTAAGGCACCCAGAGCATCCAGGATTGGGCACCAAACAAATAAACTTACTTACTTACTATAAAATATCTAATATTTTCATCACATTGTTACTATGTTTTTTGCTTATTTTTGTGTGATTTCAGAAAAAAAGTTCACAAATGTTTCCATCAGTTCTTGTAAAATCCACAAATTCAGAAACAATATTTTCATAGCATTTGCTAGTGTAAAAATATTTGCCAAGCCCTGCATTAATGCTGAATGCCAGCTTTTTGTGGTAACAAATAGTAAGAAAATACAGTCATGACACAGCAGTAACAGGGGACATTGAATGGGAACCACTGTACATGCAAAAATAAGATATACTTTAAGAGATATTTCTTACTCATCACCACAAAAGCAGAGGTTTTGAAAGCTCAGATCTAAATGAAGACAGCAGGAAGGAATTAGATGTGGACTACATTTGCACCAGTCTACTGTACACTGTGTAATAAGCATGACATCGTGATAGGGTGCCAATCTGGCTTTAGAGAAAACTACAGCACATAGACTGCATTGGTAAAGGTGACTGGTGATATTCAGAAGACTATGGATGAAGGATTAATGGTGGGGGCTGTTTTAATAAATTTGTTGAAGGCTTTCGATACTTTAGATCATGACATATTGTTATACAAATTAAACTATTTTGTTTTTTCTGATAAAGTAATTGCTTGGTTTAGTAGTTATTTAAAAGGTAGGCTACAAATAGTGTACCTAAATTCATTCCATTCAAACTGTAGAGTGCTACCACAGGGAGTACCTCAGGGGTCAATTTTAGGATACCTGCTTTTTAACTTGCATACTAATGATATGGTATTTGGAAATCAAAAAATTATGTGTCATCAGTATGCAGATGACAGAATTCTGTATTTTGCAGGGGTAGAAACAACTAATATACAAAGTGGTTTACAGGAAGCCTTCAATGAACTACAAAACTATTATTTGACTAATAAATTAGTATTAAACAGTGGGAAAACTGAAGTAATGTTATTCAGGGATAAGAACAAAATCTTGCACGGTAATAATGTTTTGGACATTAAAGTGGCCGATGGTTCTGTATTACAACAGGTAGAGGAATATAAGTATCTCGGTCTATGGATCGATTCTCACTGTAAATGGACAGTACATATTAATTGAATGGTAAAAAGATTAGGACAACAGTTGGGGATGCTTTATAGGCTTAAAAATAATTTTTCTAGACACACCAAGTCGCACATTGTTAAAACCATGCTGGTACCAGTCATAGATTATCGGACATAATTTATGTGGGGCCTCAAGAAAGATTTAAAAAGTGGATACTATGAATAATAAAATTGCCAGATATATCTCAGAAGCTCCAAGGTTGAACCATCATTGTGCCCTTTACAGGGAACTACACTGGAAACATTTAATTAATAAAAGAAGTCATCATATGATTAAACTAATGTTTAAAGTTATCAAGAAAAATGTCCCAGGACATATCGACAATGAGTTCGAACTGAAAGCCCCAGCGCGACAACTGAGATCAGCACATTATTTGCAATTTATAGTTTCCAGAAAGAGAACAAAGCATGGTGGTGCTACACATGCATGCTTGGGACCCCAACGTTAGAATAAGTTACCTTCTTACCTTAGGCTGCAAGGAGCTAATATAACATGGGCTCATATAAATAAATGGTTTATAAACCAAACTGGCACTCCAAGAGACTGTTGTAACTATTAGGAAGTTGGATAATGGTGTAAAAATGTATTATTCAGGATACTTCAGGATGTGACTTAGGAATACATGTGCAGTAGGTTTTGTTGTATTATATTAGGTTTAATGATTATATTTATATCTTGTGTTTTATTTATTGTAACAATTGTATTTTGTATGCAACTGGGACACTGTCTTCTTTTATATGGAGTCCCTTGTAAATGAGCATATTTTATACTCAGTGGGTTACTTCTCCGACCTCTTGGCTTTCACTGCTCTCTTCCGGCTGATGAGAGCTTGCCTCACCCCCACCAACAGGTGGATCTCCCTACTAGGCAAATGTTTTGTCTTAGGGCCATGTCAGTCCGGACACACAAAGATGCCTAGCAGCCTCTCCCAGTACTCTAGCCCGGCCTGAACAACCTGGAGCCCAATCTTCTAAAGCTCGGTGTTGCACAAATTGCCTCCCCAGTAGCCCACATCTTCAACCTATCCCTTGGATCGGGGATCATACCCGATATCTGGAAAGAGGCGAGGATTGTCCCTGTTCTGAAGCAGAGCAATCCTAAATCACCGGATAACTACAGTCCAATTGCTATTCTGTCTTCCCTTAGCAAGCTCCTTGAAAAGATGGTGGCTGAGCAGCTCTCAGAGTACATCCAGTCCCATGAGCTGCTGTCCCTGGCCCAACACGGATTTCGAAAGGGGCATAGCACCACCACAGCCTTGATCTTGGTAACATCAAGCATCAGAACAGCCATGGACCAGGGTAAACTCTCTGGTGCCATATTCATTGACTTGTCCAAAACCTTCGACCTTGTTGATCATAAACTGCTTGGCTCACAGTTGTGGTCACTTGGCCTCTCCCCCATGCCATTCAATGGCTTACGGGCTACCTGCATGGTCGAAAGCAATGGACCTGCTTCAATAAAATCCTCTCCAAACCCCTACTGGTGACCTCTGGAGTCCCCCAGGGTTCGGTATTAGGCCCCCTCCTGTTCTCTCTCTTTATCAATCAGCTACCCGAGGTGACAACCAGCTGTAGTGCCACCTTGTACGCTGATGACTTGGTGATACTGGCTCACTTCCAGGATGCCACTACTCTAAACCAGTGCTTGTCCCATGACTTTAACAATATCTGGTCCTGGGTTACCAATCATAAACTGGTCCTGAACCTGAAAATAACCCAGGCTATGCTCTTTGGCTCCAAGGCAAAATCATATATCATCGGCTTGCTAAACATCACTAGCGCCCGATGGACCCCACTACCGGTAGTGACCTCTATCAGATACCTAGGGGTAACACTTGACCCCCAACTTGACATGAGGAGTCATATCCTTAGTATCTGCAGGGCAGTGAACTCTAAACTAGGCCTAGCCTACGGACCAATACAACCCTTACTCCGGGCCAGACATGCCCTGCCGAGAGGTACTTCTTCCTCAGCTCAGCTATGAGTCTACACCTATTTGCCCGCCCCCAAAACTCAACAACTCACTCGGTGGCACACGGCATATAACAGCATCTGCCGTTTCGCTTTGGCTGCCCCCCATCTCACCCACTGGTGTGAGCTATATGATCAAATTTGCTGGCTCTCCCCAGTCAGATACCTCGATTTCGGGGTTGGGTGCCTCTTGGGGAAAGTGATCAGAACTAGCATCCTCCAGGGGCTAGCCCTGCTTCTACCACAAATGGATGCTACCCCCTACCATCTCAGATCCCATACCTCAGGGATGCTCAAAGTCCCCTCCACCCATACCCTCATGGGGGATCGGGATTTTGCCGTTAGTGCACCCAGACTTTGGAACTTCCTCCCTGGTGACATCCACTCGGCCCCCTCCTATCAGAGTTTTCGCAACTCCCTGTGGGGCTACCTGAAACTAGCCTCTGTGTGTGACTGCCCCAAGCCTCCCTAGGGGAATCCTAAACTATTTGTCATACTTACCCCAAGCTTCCTTTGCTGAAGCTGCTTGATACCTCTCATGGACCCCAATGATCCCATTAAACTCTTTTCAGTTCCCCGGGTTTCTGACTGTTGGGTATACCTTTTTTGACCACAGCATTGCACCATGATCATAAGTTTGTCTATGAACCTCCGTGCCCTGGGGTGCTAAACTATATAGTTATAAGTTTAAGTTATAAGTTATATTATGACCTACCATTCCTTTGGATAGTGCTCTACTCCTGTATGTTACTCTTATTAGTTAATGATGTACCTTATTTCCTTATGTCTTGTTATATTTGTCATGATGTACCTGCAACCTTTATGTGCAGTTATCTGTATTCCTTTGTTGTATTCTCCCGGGTTGTTCCTGAAAATAGGCAAAATACTTGTCTAGTGTGCTTACCCGGTAAACGAAAGCTGAATAAATAAATACTTCTATGTTCATTCTATGAATAAAATCATTACCTACCTACCTACCACCAATACATTCCCTGGCAAGGGCCATACTCCAAGTAGTACGTGCCATCAAATTATAGCAAGAAAGTCAATGCACTGATTTTCAGAAAGTCTGAACTATCCCATCAATAATTATTTAGTAGAGTTTTGCG
This sequence comes from Neoceratodus forsteri, assembly GCA_016271365.2. Lineage (NCBI taxonomy): Eukaryota > Metazoa > Chordata > Ceratodontiformes > Ceratodontidae > Neoceratodus > Neoceratodus forsteri. Next base: position 16,208,394 of record JADMNL010000039.1, on the reverse strand, counting down.
AGTCAGCCTTCCCTACCATATATCCCCTAGTGTTCAAGGTTGGTCTCAGTATAATGATGTAACACTTAGGTAAGAATATACAGCTAAGCATTCCAGCACTAGAAGCCAAGATGGCAAAAATTTCCACAGCTACCATGTATTTCCCTCTGGTGCTCAGGTATGCAGGTATAAATGAGAGCCACACGCTGACAAACACAAGCATGCTGAAGGTAATGAATTTGGCCTCATTGAAACTACCAGGTAAGTTCCTGGCCAGGAAGGCAACCAAGAAGGAAACACTGGCCAAGAAGCCCAGGTATCCCAGCATGCTCCAAAATGCAAGCACTGAACCTTCATTGCACCCAATTATTATCTTTCCATCTTCGGATTTCATATTGGATTCTGGGAATGGGGCAGATATGCACAACCAAGCAGCACATATGATTACCTGAAGCAGTGACCCAACAATGATGATGGAGTTGGATATCTTGGATCCCACCCAGCTCCTAAACTTGCTGCCTGGCCTTGTGGCACTAAAGGCAATCACCACAGTGACAGTTTTGGCTAGAATGCATGAGACACAAAAGGAAAATGTCAAACCAAATACAACTTGACGCAGCATGCAATTCAGTTTCATGGGGTGGCCAATGAATAGCAGGGGGCAGAGGAAGCACAGCATGAGGGCTAGCAGCAGAAGGTAGCTGAGCTCGCAGTTGTTGGCCTTGACTATTGGAGTGTCCTTGAACTTAACGAAAATGCAGAGGATAGAAACTGTCAGTAAGCTGAAGATCGAGTGCAGAAAGCCAGTGAAGGTCCTAAAGGGTCTTCATAGGAGAGGTAGTCTGGGATTTTGGGATGCACTTATCTCTTTTATCATTGGACCAATAATCCTTTGGGCACTTCAGGCAGTCCACAACATCTGATGGAAAATGAATTCTGTTTAAACCAAGGCTGCAAGAATCATAATAGTTACCAGATCATATATCCTGTTTAATGTCTTCATAAGTGACATTGCAAAGAGGCTAGAGGGAAAGGTATGCCTCTTTGCAGATGACACTAAGATCTGCAACAGGGTAAACACTCAGGAGGGGTGGAAAAACTGAGGAGGGATCTAGGTAAACTAGAGGAATGGTAAAGAGTCTGGCAACTAAGATTCAATGCAAAGAAATGCAAAATCATGCCTTTGGGGCACAGGAACCCAGGGGAGGCTTACATGACGGGGAGGAGATACTGACAGCCACCAAACAAGAAAATGGATCTGGGGATAATCAAATCCAATGACCTAAATGTGGCCAAAGAATGTGCCAAAGCTGTGGGAAGAGGAACCAGTGGGGTACTGGAGTGCATAGGGAGAGGTAGCACCAGCAGAAAAAGGAGGTGATGATGCCACTGCACAAATTATTGGTGAGACCATATCTGAGTACTGTGTCCAGTTCTTGAGGCCGCATCTCCATAAGGACATAGACAGGGTATAGGCAATTCAGAGAAGGGCAACAAAAATGGTGCAGGGCCTGCACTAAAAGTCATAAGAGGAGAGACCTGAGGACCTCAATATGTATACCCTGGAGGAGAAGAGAGGAGAGGAGAGAGAGAGGAGGATATGATAGAGACCTTCAAATATCCCAAGGGCATAAATAAAGTACAGGAGGGTAGCATCTTTCAGGAAAAGAGATGTTCTAGAACAAGGGGTCATGACATGAGGCTGGAAGCAGGTGGACTAAGGGGCAATGTGAGGAAGTATTTCTTCACAGGAAGGTTAGTGGACGCATGGAACTGCCTCCCAGTGGAGGTGGTTGTGGCTAGCTAAGTAGGGGAATTCAAAAATGCATGGGACAGGTATAGGGGAACCCTAGCAATAGGAACAAGAATAAAGCTGGAGATCCTGTAGGGTCTGTGGTTTTTGCAGCAAGTAGGGAAAATCAGTAGACTGGGTGGGCCTAGCTCCTTATCTGCCATCAGTTACTATATTTCTGTTTCTAGTTACCCACAGCATTTAATAAAGCACTGTTGATCTGGCCTATAATCTATTAGAGAGTGTTTAGGGAATGCCACATTAGCCAAAAAAGAAAACAGAATATACAAATAACTTTAGATAGCAAGTGATAGGCTACTTGACAATTTGTGCCATTCATGTTACCGTGTGACTGCTCACCTTGGACTCTTCGCTCTGGTGTGAATCAATTTTTCCCTTGACAATTTGCCCGTAGCATAAATATTAGAAAACAATCTCATATGGGGACAAATTGTACATGGTGGCAATTCATGCCAGAGCAGAGTCTAGTGTGAGGTGTCACGCAGCGACATGACCGGCATGACTGGACGTGTCCCCAAATGATGATGTCTCTCATATGCAAAGTAAGGAATGGCATGCTTCGGGTGGTTGTTAGCCACGATGAGTAGCCGAGTGCTGCCACCATCCAAGAAGTGCATTATTCCTTTATGATCCCACACCCTGGAGTATGTTATTCCACTTATAAAACAGGCTTTTACTTGTTAAAAAAATAAGGAGTTCAGGTGAGGTGTGCAGTTGTCAGAAAAATAATTAATGGTCATGTCACATATTTTGACCAGTGAGGTTACCGGATTTACACAACCCTTTTTTTTAAAGGAATGGTTTAGATGCACAAGCTTTCAAGACAAAGATAAAATTATATATGGAGTGATGTATGGACATTGGTGCATTACAAGGTTTTTCTTTACACCCTCAAGGTGTGTGATACTATATAAATCACAAGAGCAAAGCTTAAGTGGTTTATGAAAGTATCACACACCAAGGGATGTAAAAACTGAGAACAACACTGATGTCCATAACTTTATTTTATGGAATTACTGCTCTGAGAAAAAGACATTTTGATAAGTATGGGAGACTGGTGCATTGGTCTGTGTTCCATAATATCCATTTGTGACATCATAGACATGTATTATGCAGTCTCAAAGCAACTGGTTTTAGGTTAATCTCAACGTTAATCAGTAATTACTGTACAGTATATTGAAGAGGAACATTTACAGACAGTGCCCAGTATGATTTCTGTGTGATTTCAGGAAAAAAGGTCACAAATGTTTCCATCAGTCCTTGCAAAATCCACAGATTCAGAAACAATATTTTCATAGACTTCACTAGTGGAAAAAAAATTGCCAAGCCCTGCATTAATGCTGAATGTCAGCTTTTTATGGTAACAAACAGTAAGAAAATATAGTCATGTCACAGCAGTAACAGGGGACATTGAATGGGAACCACTGTACATGCAAAATTAAGATATACATTAAGAGATATCTCTTACTGATCACCACAAAAGCAGAGGTTTTGAAAGCCCAGATCTAAATGAAGACAGCAGGAAGGAATTAGATGTGGGCTACATTTGCACCAGTCTACTGTACACCATTACATTCCCTGGCAAGGGCAATACTAAGAGTGGTACGCTCCATCAGATTTTAGCAAGAAAGTAGATGCACTGATTTTCAGAAAGTCTGAACTATCCCATCAAGCATTATTTAGCAGAGTTTTGTGAGTCACTTTTGAGAGCCCATGAAAATCTCTGTTAAAACTATATTGGCCTTACCTGTAACTAGCAACTATCTGGAAATATCCCTGTTTTAGTCTGCCCAGTGGGTGTGGTATATATGGGATATGACATGGGCTGACCAAAGATATGGGGTGAGAATTTCAAAGCCCCCAATGCAAGCTGCTACAATGGCAGCTTGCGCCAAGTGCAGTGCGCCCGGGACCCTGTGCCCAAATTTGTATTTTACAGGGTCCCGGTACCAAAGTCCAGTGGGTTGCGGCAAAGGGGGTGCTGCACCTAATGTATGTTTCACCCACCCAGAATGCCACAACAGCAGTGGGGAGTCCACAGCACCCATGGACAGGGGCTGGCAACTGGTCACAGCCCCCCAACGCCTCTGAGCCACTGGCATCTGCGCTGCAACACACACCCAGTACCCTGGTGCACTAGTACCCACAGGTAGTGTCCTAGCTCCAGCCTCCCATTGCCAAATCCGATTGACTGGCACAGGCCTGCCACCACCTGGCTGGTTGACCGAATGCGAGCTGTCAGTGTGCCACTGCATACTGTATACAGTACACGCAAAGACAGCTCATTTGGCAGATGTCTGTGGTGGCATATGAAGCCTATTGCCAGTGGATGAAGGTATGGGAAGGAAAGGTGGGAGTGCTGAGATAGGTAATACCTGTGGGGGATGGGCAAGATGCACAGACGTGGGTGTCAGGGATCATGATGGGGTTGGGGGGACCACTGGACCACCAAGGATCACCTACCAAGGATGGATCGGGGTGGGCTACACAGTGGCATGTACAGGATGCCCCCCCCAGGAGCCGTCTAAGTACCATTAGACCAGCCCCTCACTGGTCTAAGGGTACTTGGCACTTGGTTCCTGTGGGGTTTTTCAAAACCTGGATCCAAGGGCTGCGGCAGTCTGGGTCTGCCACAAGCCCCCTAGCACCATGCCACAGCCACTTTCATGGCACAAGGTGGGTGCAAGTACACTTTGGTGCAGGCAGCCTGCTGGGTGAGAATAGGCTGCCTTTGAAGTGCAGCGCCCAGTGCGTGCCCAGCACAAGGTGCCTTGCCTCCAGACCTGTTCAGCATGGCTTGCGTCAATCTAAGGCCTTTGAAAATCCGGCCCCTAATTTTTATCCTCATGAGAGGGTATTTGTCTGTTGATATCTCATAAGTGGTGAAGCCATGAGTGAGATAGCACTAGACCAATACCTTTAAATAAAGATATCATGAGTCAGTCCACGGCATGTTTGATATATACAACATATGGTTAGGTGGTTTGTGATAGAAATGATAAAAAGTTACCAGTTTGGTTGGTGGTTTCCCCTTTAGAACAGGGCATGCAGTCAAAGCAACACAGGGGTTGTCCTCGACGAGAAACCTTTCGATATCCAGCTAGACAACTTTCACTGCAGATGGAGTGTGGCACCTAAAAAAAAAAGAAGAAAAACAGCTTGTTGTACTGTTTTATAGATACAACTTGAAACATCCTGGGAGGAAGTACTACTTCATGTTCCAAATGGAGAGACAGGAAGATTCCTGAACTCTGTTCAGTATGATGTCACTTATCCACAGGCTCCACCCTACGATATCTCTTGCACAGTAGCACTAAACTGACCCAGACCAAAAAAATGATTAATCAACATCACATTAAGGGAAGTGGAGTATTGCATGACAATTGTACTGGGCCCATCACCCAGAGGTCAATGGACTAAAACAATCCTCTCCTAACTTAATATAAACCTTTGACAGGCAGTGTAGTCAAGTGACTAGAGCAGGTTTGGAAACTACAATTTTCAGCTTCAAATCCCATCCTAGCCACTTATTTCACTGTGTGAACTTCCACAAGTGATTTAACTCTTAATCTCTTTAGTCCACTGTCCTATAAAAAGGGGTAAAGGCAGGACCCCACAGAAAATGAGATACACATGTCAGCTATGCTTTCCAGAGTAAATAAATGTGATATAAAAACACATTAACAGTAAGTAATGCTTTCTAGAACACAGACTTAAAACAACAACAGTATGGGGTCGACACCATCAAAAAAGAACAACCTGAGGTAACCCAAGTTCAGTCTGTAGCTATTAGACTGCAAAATAGCAGAAAAAAAGCACTGACTTTTTATAACTAGTGAGAGAGAGAGAGAAAGAGAGAGAGTTGCCAGTCTCCTGGCAGTTAACTTTCATAACGGTTATACTGAAGCGAGGCAAACCAGCTGATTGTTATGAGTTCTACCACCCCATATCCCTGTTAAATGTTGATTCAAAAATAATTACTAATATTTTGGCAAATAGGATTAACACATTTCTTAATAATCTTATACATCCAGATCAAACTGGATTTATTCCTAACCGTCTCTTATTTGATAACATCAGGCATCACTTAAATATTCTTCATTATGGCCAACAATCAAAAGACACCCAAATTGCAATCACAATTGATGTGGAAAAGGCATTTGACAACCTCAGTTGGAATTCTTTTTCACCACCTTGAACAAGTATGGATTGGAGACCAGTTTTATACCTGATTGAGAGTTCTATATTTAGCCCCAATAGCAGAGCTAAGGTTAAAGGTCCGCATTGGACTCTCTCCCCATTAGTCGTAGTACCAGGCAGGGATGCCCACTTTCCCCAATTCATTTTGCACTTGGTATTGAGCCTGTAGCAGAACTGATTGGATCTCATCCAGATCTGGATAGAATTAGGGTGGGGGGAGGTGATAATAGAATTTCCCTTCATGTGGATGACACAATGTTGTCCCTCTGTAACCTCTCCTGTACATTTCCTGTTATGTACCAAATGTTACAACTATATGGCCAGGTTTGTGCTTTTAAAATAAATGAAACAAAAATGGAGGTAGTCAAGATAAGTGGTAATAAGACACCTGTCTTCACTCAGGTGATCCCATTTAGATGGGTCACTACAATGATTAGATACTTAGGGGTACAGTTACCAGCTGATATAAAACATCTCTACCAAGTAAATTATGGCAAGCTCTTAAGGAAGTGCTGACGGACCTTAAAAGGTTGGAGCTGCTTCCCCTCACATTACTAGGAAGAATAGAGACTATCCATATGAATATTTTACCCCAATTTTTATTTTTATTTCAAGTTCTCCCCTTATAGATTCCTCATGCAGATTGATTTAAATTAAACAAGGCTTTACATGGGTTTGTGTGGGGAAGGAAAAAAAAAACAGAACAAGGTGGTTTGATTTGTTGAGACCCAGGGAACAGGGGGGCTTAGGTTTACACAACCTCAAGTTATACTACCAAATGGCTGAGCTGATGCCCTGGATTATGCTCATGAAGCCACGTTCAGGGAATTTATGGGTGGATCAGGGGCTGGGGGTGTGGGCCCACATCCATGGGAAGGTTTTGAGTCACCCACAGGTTAAATTTCCAAGCTACCAATTTCTAATCCATGGACATGACAATTATACTAGACATGGAATTTAGTAAAAAGAGACCTTAACATTCTGGAAACATTAACCTCCCACACCCAGATTATCTTATGTAGCCAATTTCAAACCTCCCAAACTTGACTCTACTTTTCATAGATGGACAGCTTTGGGTTTACAATATTTCTCCCAATTTATTCACCAAGGGAATATTAAGTGCTTTGCAGAAATGAGGACAGAGTTCCAATTAAGACAACTCGATGTTTTTCACTATTTACAGTTGACCTCCTTCCTCAGAAGTTGCTCTCATCTCCAGGAGGTGCAGCAAGATCCCCACACTCTTTCCAAGTTAATCCTTAAAGCAACTCAAGATTTAATAAAAATAAATTTATATCTTTCCTGTCTCTTACATACATTTAAACATGCACCACGGGTCCTCCAAGGTTCCAAAAGCATGGGAGAGGGAATCTGCTCAGTTTCTTTACCCCAAGATTGAAACAAATTTGGTACTGGGTGTTCCATACATCAGTCTCTAATAAATGGAAGGAATTTCCTTGGAAGATAGTGACTCATTATTTTCTTACTCCAGACTGTAGAAAATGCTATTTGCAACACCACTCAGATAGTTGTTGGTGTAATTGTGTTGGGACAGGTACACCTTATCAATTTTTGGGATTGCCCCTCTGTCCATCCATTTTGGACAGGCTTGGGACAGAGATATAAACAAATGGCTCAGATGATGGAGCAACCCAACTTACATATCTGATCTTAGGTCTTGCCACCTAAGGTAGTAACAGACAATGATCCTTTTGGGAATCCTTTTGGCAGTTGCCAGAAAGGCAATTTCTAAAAATGGCTCCTCCTGACCCACCATCTATAACAGATTGGCTTGCTCTGGTTAAACAACTATGAAAGTAGAAAATGTGACAGATTTGAGACTGCAAATGGACAAATTTAAAGGGATGTGGCTTCCTTTATGAAGCTTATTGAAGAAATAGAGTGCACCTCCATTCTGACCCAACAAGCACAGGGATATTAAACTCCAAGATCTCTTGTTTTTTTATAGAAGTTATATTATTATCATATAGGGAAAAAAACTCCTAAGCCCAGATGAGACTTATTATTTATTTTAACTCCTTTTTTTATTATTGAATTACCAGTCTTGCTTACTAAATGTTAATTTACATAGTTATTACTGTTAAAATGTATATAGTTATGAAGAACTAAATATTTTAGATTATTATAAACTTTTTTTCCCAGTTGTGGAACAGGGATTTCCCTGGGAACCATAGAGAGTATGCATAGTAAGGACAGAAGAATATGCTGTAATAGATCAAATGATTTACCTGGACTCTTGATATCACCTTTTTTCCCACAAAGATGAGAGGTTAAATCTCTTGTAAATGTACTGAACATGAATTCTGATTGTGCTGTTTTCTCATTTGTAAATAAAGACGTTTAAAAAGAAGAAGAAACAGGAACAATGGAGGTGTAAGAAAGAGTAAGTCCTAATAAAGATTGCTAATTGTATTTTATTAAGACTTCCAAAATGTTCCAGTCAGCATACCAAAGATTAATAAAACTGTCAAAGCTATGAATTCCTATATAACTAATGCAGAGATAGTCACTGGTGTAATAAACACAATGCTCTCTGGAGTGTGTTATCTATGCTTATAAAAGGCTCTATGCAAAAACATAAATAAAGACCATTTTTCATTTAAAAAAAGAAAGTGTAGAGTTAAAAAGTGTGCAGCTCCATATTTGGCAAGTCGGTGTCACTGAATTGCAAAACCTTCTTCTGGACTAGTGTTGAGAGTATATGAGTCATATGACGAGGTCTTTGCGGTACTAGTTGTAACTGTGCAAGTTGAGGCATATTTTTCTACACACCTATTATTTATTTATTTATTAGCTTTTGATGACTGAGTAAGTGTGCTAGGCAAGACACCTGCCTATTTTCAGGCATGACCCGGGAGAATACAGGTACAGTGGTGCAGCAAAGACATCATTGACAATAAAGAGTTACAAAGACAGAGATAACTGTCATGACAATTAACACGAATGAATTAAAACAGCATGAGAACAACAATGAAAACTACAGGTTAGAGCAGAAATACAGTTGCTGCAAAAGAAAATCATTAGCCCATCAGATTATAGAAATTAAGCAGAGATGCTCAGATGAGTTCTGACAAGTATTTTATGACCACCCTTGGATTATTTCCTTCAGTATCGCATTCCATAGCTAGAATCCTACACTATTTAAATTTCATTTATGAGCCACTGCTACCATTCTGTAGCCAATACTCCCTCCCCCATTTATGAAGCACACTCCAGGAATTTTGTCTACCCCTCCCACCCTTCAGGTAGTTAGTGATATGGATAGGGGAAGGTGTTGGATTGAAATTGATAGAATATCCAGGTATTTGTAATCTGTGCAATAGATGCTGAAGATCACACAGCAGCCCTAGAATTTTAACAAAACAGTTTGCTTTATAATGCAGTTTTTGTTTTCACAGTGTTCGTAGTTGATGGTCATTTCAAAACATTGTGAACAGCCCGCACTCTGGGTGCATGCGGGGGGGGGGAAGGTATCTGAATATTAGGATATTGTTGAATTTACAGATACATCCACCTAGTTTCAAAACTATTGTTTAATAAGCAAAGATAACAAGGTGTGTGTGTGTGTATGCACACACATGTGCAAGTTTGTAGTTTTGTGTTTGACGTCTTTGCAGTCATGATGTTCTACATTGCTGCACACAGCTTCAGTTTGATGGACTTAATTAGCACTCACTGAAATCAGACAGACAGAGAAGCAGACACATCTGAGACAGACAGAAAAAGATAGCTAGATAGATAGATAGACAGACAGACAGACAGACAGATAGACAGACAGATAGATAGATAGATAGATAGATAGATAGATAGATAGATAGGCAAGGATAGAAAGATGATGAACAGACATACAGACAAACAGACAGATACAAAGACATATACTGTAGATATTTAGATAGATACTGCTGATAGCTAGATAGATAGGTAGATACAAAGAAAAATTATAGATAGATAGATAGCTAGACAGACAGACAGATAGATGTAATTACTGGTGACCCCCAATATCAACTCATTTTAGTAAGATTTCAAAAGCCGTAATGACTCAGTGTGACATCTCACCAAGTTATTATGGCTTTTGCAATCTCTAGCTCCACTGTTTTGTGCCACTCATTTGAAGTGTGCCACCTGATTGGCTCTTATTTTGTGTGAGGGCGGGCCAAAGACCTACTGAAACATGGTGGGTCTGTTTCTCCATGTCCAAGGCCCCTCATTTGATTATTTGCTCTCTCCTTCTTACATGTAAGTTTTTATTGACAGGTATTTCAGTATTTAGCTCATTAAGCCTGCCTTAGGAATGTATCTGGTTGATCCTGCTGTGTGTCCAGTTTGTGAGAAAGTGCTGAGTGCAATTGGCAATGGGACCATGTCTATTTATGTTTGATAGATTGTGCAGCTTGCACCCCTAGTTTGCAGCTGCCCCTCCTCTTTGTCATCCCACTGCTGCCCCCCACCTTCCCCACTCTCACTCTCCCCTGCTCTCTGTCCCATGCCCTTTTAAAGCTGTTCACAGATTTACATGATACCAGCCATTCTGGTAGTGTGTTCCATGTTGCTACCACCCTTTCTGTGAAATAGTGTCTCCTCATTTCCCTTCTAAATCTTCCCCCCTCTATTCTTAGCCCATGACCCCTGGTGTCCCTCCCCCTCCAACAACAACAAAACAATTAAAGAAGTATGTATTTGTGTGTGTGTGTGTGTGTGTGTGTGTGACAGCAACTGAACTTGCTTTCTTTCCATTCACTCCCTGCACAAGTAATGATAAAAAATAATGCACATGTGACTGTATTTCTATTAACCTTTTTACTTACCCTCGGTGTGTGATAACCTAATAAATCTCTCAAGCTTTGCTGTCAAGGTTTATGGGTCATCACACACGTTGGATGTGTAAAAAAACGTCATAACACACTGTCACATATGCATTATTCTTTATAGATATAGATAGATAGATGGAAAGATAGAAATATAACTAGATAGACAGAGTCTATAGATAGATGGTAGACAGATGATAGATAGGTAGGTGGGTGGGTAGGTAGGTACGTAGGTAGACAGACAGACAGATTAGACAGACTGATAGGTACTGTCTGTAGATAAATAGACAGACAGAATGACAGACAGACTAACATACTCCAGATGGGAGATAGATTGGAAAGAAAGAAAGAAAGAAAGAAAGAAAGAAAGAAAGAAAGAAAGAAAGAAAGAAGAAAACTACTACACTGTATTTGTAGAAGACTGAAGAATAAATGAAAGATCTAATCTGTGAAATACCTGAGTGAATCTTTCATTCCACAAAATGTCACCCTCGTTGATGGTGAGCTCTGGCCCTTTAGGTGCTTTGCTCTCAAAGCCACCAACTGTGAAGTACTTGCTGGTTCCATTAGGGGACACATAGAAGTTAAGGATGTCATACCTTGCCGGTGAGTCACCATTCACATCAAAATACATCTCTTCACTGGCACTAATTTTATAATGGACATTCTTGGCATAATGGAGCAGCTAAAGGGAAGACAAGATGAAGGGAAACCCTTAACTGGTAGTCATAAGAGGCAGCAAACAAAGTGCAATGAACTGTGTATATATATATATATATATATATATATATATATATATATATTCACTGCAAAAATCATTAATTAACTAGTTAGGGTTAAAGTGACAAAGTAAGGGAAATGTGGCATTAGGGTTTCCAACCTAACATCACACCACCTGCAGAGCAGCAACAGGTGGGGGCGTGCCTTGGGGTTGTCACCTAACTCTCCCCATTCTCTCATATACTGTATGGATCTCAGATTGCTTACTCATGGAATAGGGTGATCTTTAGGCTGACTGGCTCAAGGCACACCCCACACCAGCTGTTGCCTGCAGGGGGTGGGTGTTATGGTTGGAAACCCTAACACCACATTTTCCTACTTTATTGCTTTAACCCTAAGCAGTGCATTAAGAAAGTTTTTTGGAATGAATTTCCTTACTTCCTGAGTATTACTTTTTCTGTAATTAGTTTTTATAAACTCATGAGTGTTATTCTGTAATTAGTTTTAATAAACACGAGTTACTATAAAAAGAAAACAACAAAAACCTTTAGACCGTATTCAGTGGCTCATAGTCCATAGCCTTAGCCACTACACTATATTGCTTCCTTTGTTATCACTGTGTCAATGTTCTCTTATCCCAAGTCAAAACACTTCCAAGTCAAAACAGCTAATAATATGTTTCTGTTTCTCTGTATTGCCAAAAGTCTTTTTTTTAAACTTTGCATATTTCTAGGCCGTTGAATTGTCTGAAACTTTTTCAATTCACATGAACACAAAGGCCCAGATATTCAGAAATGTGCCAAAGCCTGGCACAATTCTGGTGCAGTGCAAATCTGATGCGCCATGGCACAACAGGAGTGATATTCAGAGGTTGTGCAGACCGAACAGTGCCAGCACAACCCAGCTGAATATGGCAGAGTTGCGCCATGGCACAAACAGAGTTGTGCCGTGGTGCAAAAAGAGATGCCCCAGTGCAACTGTGGGAGCAGAGCAGCGGAGCAACAGAGGGGCGGGCACAGCACAGAGAACAGACCCAGGGACAGAGCCATGGAAGCACAGTGACAGGCCACAGGTGACCTTCACCAGCAGGGCACCCACAGGCACCCAGACATCTGACCTCAGAACACAACAGTGGCAGAGATAGCAGGCAACAGAAGGTGCCAACGGCCAATGGAGGGCCACCAAGGGAGCCCCCCACAGGCCACTGGCTGTGCCCCCCGGACCATAGCAGGCCACACCCAGGACCATGCAGCCAAGCACACATATGCTGCACAGGCACACAGGAAGCCCGCACAGTAGGCACTGAATGTGTTGGGTGGCAGGTAGTGTGATAGACCACATGGGACAGACCTCAAAACAACAAGCGGGCCCCAACACAGTGTGCAGACAGTATCTGACCAATGACCATGGCTGTGGGTCACCACTACCATACACACACCTGCCACACAGCACTGACAGCTGGCCCATGGACACCCCAAGGCATAGCCCCTGACCCAGGGGATGGACACCACCACAGTGGGACATGCCACAGCATACAGCAGTGAACCATGGAAGCACAACATGTGCTCCTTCACATGCATACCACATGGATGGACACCGGGTCACTGCAGCAAGGTTCCCCATGCCATGTGCAAAGCAGACACAGACACAGGTAGGTAAGTCAGAAAAATATATATTATGGTGAACTATGTACAATAACCAGGAGCTGGGAAAGGGAAGGGAAGGTATAGCGATGGAAGGGGACAGAGAACAGGGACTGTACAGTGGAAGGAGGGACTGCAGAGGGCAGTACAGCAGGGGAAACAGGGGACAACAGGGGCCATTCTAATGGTGTCCCCATCTGGCCACCCTGATGTTCAGATGCTGCCACCGCTCAGCCACCAGCATCTTTCAGACCTAGATCACTACCTCCAGCATCATTGAGGCCACAAGGAGAGTCTGGTGCACCAGTCTGGAGATCATTGGCATCACCTCGGTGGTCTTCACCGCCGGACACCTAGAACAATGGACAGGACAGTTAATCAGTGCACTGTCCCAAGGAACCATGCCCACCAACAGTGCACAATGGGCAGCAGGAACACACACCCCTGGAGGGCTCATAACGGCCACCCACGGAGGGGGGGGTGGGCCAACACCAGCCAGCAATTTGGTGCACCATGACATTGCACAGAGGTGGTCCACACCACAAAATGGCTACCCGACTGCTCAATGACAGTCAAATGGCACAGTGCACTGGCAGCACTACAGCAACAACAGTGGCAGCTGGGTGCATGCCCACTCCACCAACAGCTGGCACACATGTCTAATGGATGCGCCGCGGTGGCATGTACCATGCGCAGTGTACACCACAGCTGCCACAGCACATGGTACAGGTGGCCACACCTGCACCCACTCACCCTGCCAGCCCCATGTACAGTGCGAAGGATGATGACAGTGTCTACCTGCCCTCTGCAACCCTGCTGGTGCCAGTTCTACTCCACCACAACCTGCTGCAACCTGCTGTGCTTGCTGCAGCCTGGGCCTCCAATGGTCCTCAGGTCCTGGGAATGGAAAGAAGATAGATGCATATCAGGAACTGACCACAGCAGCTTCCCCCACCCCCACCCTTGTGCACAGGGTGTGCCCCTGCCCAACACATCCCGCACAGCTGCACGGCTGCATCACAACACAAGAAGAAGCTGGCAATGCCACCCCATGATGTGCATGATGACAGTGTACCCCTCTGCAGGGCATGCCAGGCAGCCAAGCCAACATCACAGTACAGCACCTGGGCAGACATGCAACATGGGATGACTTACCTGGCTGTGGCACAGCCCCTCACCTGGCACGTGCCTGTAGCCTCCTCAGGTGCTCTGGGTCATGCAGCATGAGGTCCCCATTGTGGTGGTGACATTGTTCACCTGTCCTGGGCACCCTGTCCTGTGCTCCAGGCTGTCGGCTATGTCCTGCCAAACGGTGCTCCTGGCCCACTGCAGGGGCACCTGCCCAAAGAGCTGGGTGGCATGGGGCTCCACGCAGGCCACCAAGTTGGCCAACTTGACCAGTGGCCAGTTCTGGGCCCTCCTGCATCTTGCCTGCATCATGGTCAGCACAATGTGTTCAGCAGCAAAAATGGCATCCAGAGGCACACATGTCCACACCATGCGCCCACCATGTGATGCACGGGAGCATGCACAGTGACCACCCATCGCACAGTGCCAGAGATGTGCAGAATGGCCATGTCTATGCAGGGTCACAGGGTCAGAGGTCTGACACAGGGGTCAGGGGTCGCCCGACATTGTGCACATGCTTGACAGGGCACGGCACACCATGCACCACCATGTACATAGCTGTCCCATGCACAACATGCACAATGCCACTGCATTGTGCTCTTCACACACCATGCCGATTGACACCTTGATGCTGTGACATGCCTGCGCACTGCGGGCCTGCGCACTGTGCATGCATGCACATTGTGCCGATGTGACATGCCCCGGCACAATCCCATTGCACATGGCACAATATCATGATATTCAGACACCACATGCAAATGAGCTCATCAGCCAATGTGTGGCACAGTGGGTGCATTAGCAAGTCATTACTGTTGTGCCCAACCTCATTTGCATGTGGAACAGCACAGGTCATGGACCGGTATTGCAACCGTGATAGGTAAGTTGTGCATTGTGCTGCTGCTCACTGGGAGCCGACAGCACTGCATGGTGGGATGGACCAGGGAGATGCTGCCACTGTCATACTGTGCTGTCCATGTCCACAGGCAGCAACATGGAGGGTGAGGAGCAGGGGCCTGCATGGGCACAGACCCAACTTCACAAAGGCTGAGACTGATGCCCTGTTTGAGGCCTACCTGTACAGGGAGCCCCTGTTGTGTGGTGCCACGGGCATACCACAGGCCAGAGCTGGTGCATGGGAGGAGGTAACAACCTACATGAACCAGCATGGCAGCCACCAGTGGTCGGTGCAGGAGTGCCAAAAGAAGGTGGGAATGGACAAGTGGCAGATTAAGGAGGAGGTGGTGGCCACTGAAGGAGGGCCTGCGGAAGCACCCCCTAATGCCAGAGGAGGGTTGGTGGCAGCCACCATGTGCCATACCATGGTGAAGGGGTGTGCCTGGAGGATTCCAGATGGGTGGCAGCCCATACTGCAGGGTAAATGTCAGCCGTGCACAGCCGGTGGTATGGAGGAGTGATACACAGGCATGCTGGCTTGCATGCAGCCGGCATGAATGTCATGTGTATGTGCGTGCACCCACGCACATACCATGCTGCAGAACACATGCAGCAGCAGTGTACAGGGAGGCACATGTGGGCATTGCATCACTGACACACTTTTTTTTCTCTTGTAGCACCAGCACACCTCTGTGCAGATGATGGCGTGCTGGCAACAGCAGCAACATTTGGAAGCTGGTACGGCTCGGAGGATCAGCTGTCCACCTCCAGCAGCATCAGGGCCCCGACAGGCTGCAGCTCAGCACCACAGTGCAGGCAGATGTCCTGGACCAGGGGTCAGATGAGGCCCTGGATGTGATCCTTCAGGATGCCAGCCTTGGTGTCCTGTGTGGGAGACACAGATTGGGGCAGGGTCTGACTCTGATGAGGACTACTCTCAGCTCCTGGACAGCATGGGCAACATTGTGATGTGTAGCCCCTGCTGGCATCCGACACACAGGCACCAAACCCAGTGCTCTGCCAGCAGCGGAACAGCTGCCTGTCACCATTAGGTGCAGCGTGTGCACTGCCATGGCTGTGCCCTGCGGTGGTGGTGGTGTGGCTGCACAGGCTCTGGGCAGCATACAGCAGCTGGACGGGTGATGGTAACAGGCTGTGGGTGCCACCAGGCAGCTGGACACAGGGTTCACCACTGGCGCACCTTCTGTTCCCATTCCTCCTGCAGACACCACTGTGCAGTGTCCACAGGAGAGGGGGGCTGTGCAGTGAGGCCTGTCAACACAAGAGGATTGGTGTCCCACTTGGGAGCCCCAGGATGCCGACTGGCAGGCTCAGCACACCCAAGTGCTACGGGTGTCCACTCAGCAACAGGAGCTGCTTGCCACTGAGGTGCGTGCACTGCATGTGAAGGTGCACCAGTTAGCTGAGCAGCAGGAAAGGGGCACTGCACAGATCCTGGTGGGAATGCAGCACATGCAGGAGTCCACAACTGTATTCTTGGAGTGCATTGCCACTGTGATCATGGATGGCTTTGCAGTGCTGGCTGCCACAGGGCATTGCCGTGCACAGGTGACTCCCCACAGTGCACTGTCCAGCCCATGAACCCAGCATCTGGTGACCCCAACACAGTCAATTCCAGGGTCTGATGTAGGCATCCCAAGCACGCCTGGGACTGGCCTGTTTGGGTGCCTCCACACACCCCCATGTGGACACGGTCAAGGTCCTGCGGTTCAACTCCTAGAGGGCTATTGCAAACTCCCCCCATGGCTGATGCGCAGCCTGTGACTGCTGATCAGCCCTGGTGCAGCCACCCCCATGGCCATGGTGGCCATGGTTCCATGCAACGGTCCTGATGTGTGGGCCTCCTGACCGCAGTCTGCAGCTGCTGCCCTGCATGCACATGGGTGGTGTGTGTGTGCCTACTACTGGTGTTGCACCTTTTGTCACGTCACTTGCTGCCTATGTGCATGCTTGCCCAGCTGCTGCACTGTGTGGTGTGGGTGTGATGAGGGCAGTCTAGCACCAGCTGCGCCAGTGCACAGTGCACTGCATCTGATCCATGCCACATACCAACGCCTGGGTATATGGGTGTGTGTGTGTGTGTTGCTGTGTGTGGTTGTGTGCCACTGACTCCTACCCCTGCATCATGCCTCTGTGTGTGCATACCCATTGTCATGCATGCCCCTGCATGTGTGTTATACCTGTTTGTGTGGCCCATGCATGTGTGCCACACCACCTACTTGTGGTGTGCACCATAGTGCTCTTATGCGATGGTGTCCTGGTGGTGTTGCACCTGCTGAAGCAGCCAGGGGTCACTGTCCACCACCCTTCAGCTCATTGCCTCTGTTGTCCCCACTACTGTCACCCTTTTCAGCCTCGACAACTATCCCATGGTCAATGGCAATATTGTGCAGTATGCAGCAGGCCAGGAATAGGCCACAGGCTTTCAAGGTTCTATACTGTAGGGCACCACCTGACCTGTCTAGCCAATGGAACCATGCTTTCAGCATGCCAAAGACACGGGAGTGTTAGTCTGCACAGCTCAGCAACCTCATAGCATTGCTCTGGTTTCATTTGTGGAGCCACTGCAGCAATTGGTGCGTTCCTGAAGTTGTTCTGAAATTGTTAGCCCACCCACCAGTCTCCTACCATCCATTAACCCTGTTCTTCTTTACTTCTCCTTTGTCCACAGCTGGACCACTGTTGCTGTGAGGTCACGAGG
Organism: Neoceratodus forsteri; assembly: GCA_016271365.2. Classification (NCBI taxonomy): domain Eukaryota; kingdom Metazoa; phylum Chordata; order Ceratodontiformes; family Ceratodontidae; genus Neoceratodus; species Neoceratodus forsteri. The sequence goes on along the minus strand of JADMNL010000039.1, from coordinate 16,190,469 downwards.
ATCTCAAAGCTGCCCTCCCCACGCTGAAAGTGTGCAGGTCGAATTTGCAGAAACAAAGTCCTGGAGGAGCCTGACGGAGTTACTGCTTGCATGCTGCCTAGAAGCTCTGATTTCCACTGTTGGCCTGCCAGGGCTGTGTGTGCCAGCTGCCCACTACCTCACCACCACCCTTGCTCAACATTTGATTATATAGCCAGGGTCACAATATAGCCAGGATTACATGATTGACCAAAATCAGCCCACTTTGCCATCAGCAGCCTATACTCACCACTAGAGATCATCATACCATCCAAGTGCCTTTCAACAATTCAGTAGGCGTGGCCAGCAGCCGAACTGAATGGACATCTGAAAGTCTAGCTCCAAATAACCCCTTAAAATTCTGCTTTACTAATTCTTTTCCTGCACAATGGCACAAGGTCATTATTAAGAACTTACCTGTCTGTCGGCCGTGGATTTACTTCTCGATCGGTGCATGAGAACTTATTTGTTTTGCGTTGCATATCTTATGTTCTGCTCTGCCATACGGCCTAAAAGATCCTCGGAATGGAGTCTGTCTCACGCCAACATCACCAGAGAGTAATCTATCAGAAATACAGCAGATGTTTGCCGAAATTCTACACTGTATGGAAAGACTGGATGTAGCCACAAAGAAGAACACGGAGGATATTGTGGACTTATCGCAATGGGCTTGCATTTCTGAGCACAGATTAGTGGAGGCTGAGGATGGCTAGCACAAGGCCAGGGCTAAGTTACACGATCAAGAAAGGTTAATTCACCTTCTCTGGGCCCGCGTGGAAGATCTTAAAAATCACAGCCGCCGGAATAACCTCAGGTTTGTGGGGTTTCCGGAGGGCTGCAAGGGGAACAATGCTATATCTTTTCTACAAAAAGAGCTTCCCCCCTTGCTGGACTGCCGAGGTGAGACCCCCTGGGAGATCGATAGAGCACACAGAATCCTGGCACCACACCCAGCTCCTGGTGGGTGCCTCGTACCATCCTAGCCCAATTTCTCCTGTTCCAGAACCATGAATTTATTACTCAGCTGGCTCGACAGAAGAAAGAGCTCTTTGGAAGGCCATAAAATTCAAATTTTGCTGATTACTTACAGGAGGTAACCAACAGACAAAGGGCCTTTACAGCGGCTCGTAGAGCATGTGCCGAGTTGGGTCTCGAGTACTCTCTCCGATACCCTGCATCCCCAGAATTATGGTCAATGGGTCATTTTGGGTCTTCGATAATCCAGCATCTGCAGAGGACTTCAGCAGCCCAAGCCCTAAATTAAACTGGGGCAAATTACAAGACACCCACAGCCCTGGGGTCCTGCTTGCTAACCCTTCCTCTATGGACACTACTAAACCCAAGGCCTCTGATGCCTCATCAGCTTCTACTCCTCAGCCAGTCAAACAACTTCTGACCCCCACTCAGACACCTTCCCTAAACTCCCCTGGCAGCAAAAAAAAGAACAGGAGAAGGGCGAGGATTGAAGGAGGGCATGTAGACAAAACCCCTCGGCTCCATTCCAGAAGCCGAAGCGGCAGCCCGGACCCCAATGTCTCTCGTGATGCACTGATCCCAGATAAGAGCAACAATCAGTACAAGGCACTGATGGATCTCCCTACAGAAGATGTTCCCTGCGATCTGCCTCCTCCCCCCAGACGTCCCCACTTGGAGTGTTTGAAAACTTCAGCTTTAAAACATCTTTCCTGGGCTGAGGAATCAGCTGGTACTCTTTTTGAAGACTCTGTGACCTCAGAAGCTGTGCCTGCCCTGCAGCCAACCTCAGATGATGCAGCTATTTCTACTTCTGCTGTCGAATCAGTTGGCTGACTGTTGCTATTATATCCTTTTAGGATCAGGTTTAACCGGTGACACGTTTTTTATTTTCCATCACTATGTCTGTTTGAGGGTCAGGTAACCTCTCCTCTGATTAGGACAATACCATGGGCTCCAGTGTAAAGGGGGTCTACCATTCTAGAGGATGGCTGCGGTTGACCCTTAGACCTATGCCTGGTCATTATCCAGGTCTTTTTTTCCTTCCCCTTGCTGTCTCAATGTGCTGATCAGGCACTTTATGCACTAGCCTCCTAGCCATGATGCTTGACAGAGTAACGGAATGGATTGTGTTGTTTATACCTTTATTCAGGGCCCACTTACACCCGTGCTTGGCAACCCTATTAAAGGGGAGGAACTAGGGTGGGCCAGCAGTTTATGAGACCACCATTGCACAGAAATTTTTTTTTTTCTTTAACCCAGGGTTATAAGGAGAGTTATTCCACTTTTGAGATGGGCTCCTGGGATTATCGACCTCCCAGCGACCTCCACTGATATCTGGGCAATTTTTAGCTGACACACAATGTGGATGCTGGTCATGTGTGGGATTGCTTCGTAATGAGCAGGGGGTGGGGTTTGGGTACTGTTAATAAAAATGGTTTAAATTTCCCTCTGTTATTGGTTATTGTGAATAGTACTTTTCTGTTTCAGGTTAAAATGTTTGCATTATGGTGTTGTGTTAATTATATTTATGGCAATCTTACTAGTGGGGCGAAGAAGTGCCCTCCAAATACCAGATGGGGGAGTAAGAAGGGAAACTGTGCTAGACCCAGACCCTTCCTATATTGGTTCCTATCATATATTCCTGCAGACATGCTTTGCTGTGGTCTAAACTGAGACTAAGCTTATCTCATGGAATGTGAAAGGGCTTAATTCACCCATCAAATGGAAGAAAGTTTTACTCCACTTAAAAAAATTAGGTCCTATGGTGGCCTTTTTGCAAGAGACGAAACTCTCTTCTTGGGAAGCTATAAAGTTTAAACAGGGTTGGGTGACTGAAGAACTACACAGAGGGTTCAGGTAAATGGTACCTTGTCAGACTTGGGAAGTGTGACAAGCGGAGTTCCTCAGGGTTCCATTTTGGGACCCACTCTGTTTAATGTTTTCATCAGTGATATGAAAATTTGTTCTCCTAATATACTCATGAAATTTGCTGATGACACCAAATTGGGTGGCACTATGAACAATGCTGATAATATACAAACTTTACTAGCAGACCTTGCATCTATTGAACATTGGGCTACCGAAAACAAAATGCACTTTAATGTAACAAAATGTGCAGTCTTACACATAGGCAAAAACAACCCTAGACAGGTATACACCTTAAATAATATATCTATTAGAGAATCTTCTTTAGAAAAAGATCTCGGGGTACTAGTAAATAATAAACTTTCCTCATCTTCCCATTGCAACAAAATAGCTAATCAAGCCAATGCTCTTCTTAGTAGGATAAAGAGTACATTTGTTTCTAAGTCAGAACAGTGTATTATGACCCTGTATCGATCTCATGTCAGACCTTACATGGATTATGGCTCCTCCTTTTGGAGTCCTTATCTAGTATCAGACATTAATAGCATTGAATAAATTCAATGCAGGGCCACAAAAAATTATTCCATATTATGCTCATTTGGATTATGACACTAGATTACAGAAGACTGGCTTGTATTCACTCAAACAGAGACAAATAAGAGGTGATCTTTTACAGTTGTTTAAAATTATGAAATCTCCTATTCTAATGGAGCAATGAGGCTTAACATTATCCAACAGAAAAATTGTTGCCAGGTTACATAATAAACAAATTGACATCAAAAAATGCAATACAAATAAAAGACAAAACTTTTTTACTATCAGAACTCCTACGATATGGAATACCTTGCCACATGATACACACCCAATTTATGTCTCCGATCATACCCCTCTGGAATTAGTCATTAAAATGGGACATGACCCCTATCGGACCCCCACATGGCATTTAGACACTCTCCTGCTGGAAGATGAAACTTTCCTAGACTGGATTGGCCAGCAGTATTAGAATACTGGACGGATAATGATAATGGGGTGGTTTCCGACTCGACCTTATGGGAGGTTTTTAAAGCTACCAATCGGGGCATAATAATGGCCTTTGCTGCTGTGAGGAGGCACTGCTGTGAAGCAGATCAGAGGATGTTGGAGAAGCAACTTTATGTTTTGAAATCCCAATATAAAGTTCTCAAAAATCAAACCCCATCTTCCTCTCTATTAGCACAACTAGCCAGTACACAAATCTCCCTTAATGCCCACTTAACCCCGGCAGGCTGAGCTAAACCTTAGGTGGGTGCGCCATGCCTTCTGAGAAGGGGGAGAAAAGGCCAGTAAGCTTTTGGCCTACCATCTTAAATGCCAGCAAGCCTCTAAAGTGATACACGCATTAGTGGACACAAAGGGGGTTCAATGCCGTACAAACTCTGGGATAAATCTAATCATGCCCCAGTTCTATAAACATCTATATGCTTCTCCATACCCCCCTGATCCAGCTAAGAGCCAAGCCTTTTTATCCTCACTACCCATTCCTAGAATTTCCGATTGTGATACCAAACTGTTAGAAACCCCGATAACAGTTGAAGAAGTTAATCAGGTGATTCACTCTCCGAATCCATGTAAAACCCCAAGGAAAGATAGATTGCTCATAGATATGTATAGACTCCAGGGAGTTAACCTGGCCCCCTATCTGGTTTGGGCATTCCGACACTCTTTACTCACTGGACATCTACCTCCTTCCATGAGAGAAGCCACTATTACAGTGCTTCCCAAAAAAGGGAAAGATTCACTATCCCCAGGTAGTTATCGTCCCATATCTCTTATCAACACTGATGCCAAGATATTGGCCAAAGTTCTTGCTAGCCAGCTTGAACCTCTTCTGCATGGCTTGGTTAACCCATCCCAAGCGAGCTTTGTTAAAGGCCATCTGGGGTCTGATCACCACAGAACCCTAGTGTCCCTACTGCACTCTGTCAAAATCTCACCAATTCCTTCAGTAGCTTTGGCCATAGACTTTAAAAGGCCTTTGATGCGGTCGAATGGCCTTTTCTATTCCATACTCTCTCCAATATGGGTTTTGGCCAATGATATAGCGCCTGGATAAAGCTTTTATATACTGCTCCTTAGCCTCAGTTCTGACTAATGGCACCCTGTCTTCGGCCCTTCCAACTGCAGAAAGGGCATGAGACAGGGATGCCTCTCTCTCTCTCTATTCATTCTAGCTATAGAACCCCTGGCCATTGCTCTTAGGTCCTCTGATTCTATCCCTGGTATTCAAGTGGGTGATGCCAACTATAAACATTCTTATCATGAGCGATCTCCTTATTACTACTGAACATACTTCACTAGGGATTCAGACAATCTTTAACATTTTGACTGATTTTACAAAGATATCAGGTCTAAAATTGAATCAGTCCAAAACTGAAGTTCTTCTGCTGAATTCCTTAGCCTCTGGAGAAGAATTCACCATCATGGGGCTTAAATGGTCCCCAAGGTATTAAATATCTTGGCATCATCTTACACTCGACTTCACTTACAATGCTTGCAGCTAACTTCAACTCCTGATTGATTCCTTAGATTAGATATAGAAAGATGGAAAGCACTAAAGCTCTCATTAGCTGGTAAAATAGATTCGATCAAGAAGATGGCAGCCCCTTAGATGCTTTATTTATTGGCTCACCTACCCATGCCTATATCACAGAAATGGTTCCAAAAATTGGAGGCCCTGATGGGCAATTTCCTTTGGGAGGGCTCTCCCCCCCCGATATAATAAACTTAAACTTCAGCAACATTGGAAAAGGGGTGGACAGGGACCCCCCTGGTTGCAGTGGTATCATATGGTCTTTGTTCTGGCTCAGACTCTTAGATGATTTTCTAAATTTGGACAGGCCTCCCACTTTGGCTTCAGTTAGAAGCCTCCTAACTCACACTCCCTCCCCAGCGGTCACCCTATATGGAAAGAAAAACTTACCAGTGGGCCTCTCTCCTTCTATATTATTATCAATAAAATACTGGAAGCAAGCAATGGCTCTGCTGGGCCATTACCTGGCTCCCTGGGAATATATGCCTCTATGGGACAATCAGGCCTGGAAAACAGGGAACTCTACACTGCACTGGAAATTTTGGAAGGTACAGGGCATCTCCTTGATACATGATCTCCTACTCCCTGGAACCACTGTTACAGACTCTTTTGAATCTCTGAAGGTAAGATATCACCTCCCCGCTTCTCACTTTTGAAGATACCTTCAGTTAAGAGATGCCATATCTCACCTTCCCAATTCCCCCCACAAAAATTTACCACAACAAAACCCTCACTCCATACTTTCATGGGGTAAACTTACCAAGAATAAAGTTAGCAGCATATATAATGTCCTCAGAGAAACCACTAAAGACCCTTCCCAAAAAGCTAGATTGCAATGGGAAAAGGAACTACAGACCCCCATTTCAGAGCAACAATGGGAACAAGGATGGTATGAATCCATTTGGCCTGCTGGGATGGACATACATGACTTATTATGAATAAGACCCTCCACACATGATACAGAGACCTGGCTTAACTAGTTAAGATGGGACTCATCTCGGCTGACACTTTTTGGATATGTGGTAACCAAGGTGCTCATTTGTTCCATATACTCTGGGATTGCCCCAATCTTCAATACGTTTGGCTAGCAATTCAGGACATGTGCTAACAGGTGTTCCCCAATACTGTCCCGGATCCTCCTTTACTCCTTCTTGGCTGTGGTAGTTCTACCATGCCGAAGTAAAGTCCAGGGGAACAATGGATCACACTGGTGGGGGCAATGGCCAAGAGACTCATACTGATGAGATGCAGAACCTCGGAGATTCCTACTTTTCATGAGTTTCTCCTAGCTCTTGCCCAAGGTGCCACATTTGAGAGGATCTCCAGTTTTGCCCAATGCTCCTTTAGCTTGGCTACGACAAATGTTGGCAACCTTACTTAGGGTCTAAATATTGTCATAATACATTTTCAGTCCCACTCCTTAGATTTCCCTCTCACTATCTAGATCTGGGTTTTGTTATTCATAGTCCTTTTCCCTTCCTCCAGTCTGGTTATACCTACATTTCAGCTAAAGATTGCCTTTCTGTATATAGTTGATATTATAATCTGCATGGTAGAAGAACATACCCTAGGTAGAGTTGTTAGAATATTACTCAGGCTTTCTGTTACATTTTTTGTGTGACCTATGTATTTACTGACAGGCCCCTCCGCTTGGGGGTGACCCTACATTGGTTTGTTAACCTCTGGCTTCATGGTCTATAGTATGGACATTATTCTATGTCATACCCTTTAAGGTTCACAGCTAACTGAATGATTACTTATGTTAATTTCATTCGTTGGCCTTACCAAATGTTGCGGTATGAGTCAGAACTGTATGTGCAATACTCCGCCTTTGTGTGTGTGTTCTGTCCAAAGAATAATAAAAAATGTTAAACAACAAAAAATAGTTCACTAAGGAAAAACATGAAAGCCTACCTGCCAGTGCTTATCCTAAGTGTCTCATTGCTCCCATTCTTTCTCTCCTCCTTCCCAATCCTGCAGTGGAGGACCCTCCATTATGAGTTACATTAGTCTGGTAAACTAATAGACATCGTGGAGTGCCCACCGATGGTATTTTCAATTTCCTATATTCTCAGATCAAGTCAGCAACAACTATAGCCACCACATAAGTTGAACTATCAACAGGACCACCTTGATATTTCACCTCTCATGCCACCAGACCCTCCCAAGCAGATCACATCCAGCTATGGCTCTAGGGTCTGACAGCCAACCTTGTCCACACCCTCCCAATACCAATCAGGCCTACCAAACCAATCTGCTCCTCGCTCCATCGCTCCACACCCAAACTGCACCGGATAGCTCTTCCTCGGCATACTCTCCCTCTCCTCCTTCTTTCAGGTAATGTGCATCCTAATCCAGGACCCCTCTTCTGCTGGAGCTCCAAGGAGGATAGACATGGCAAGCTTATTGCTGGCCTCCCTCAATATCTGTACTCTACTTAGAGATTTACCTCTCCAGGGATGGATCACACAAGACGACTCCAGACATCCTTGCCTTATCAGAGATCTGGCTCTCTCAAAACATCCCTGATGCCTCCGTCACCCTCAATGGCTACTCCATCTTCCAAACAGACAGGCTAGGCAAGCAGGGAAGTGGATGTGCCATTTACATTAAAACATCTCTGCACGCCCTCCCAGTCCACATTTCCCAACCAGCCCATGGTGCCAAAGCCATTGCCATTAAGGTCATCCAGGGTAATCCTGGTAAAACATTACACATTCTGTCAGGATACATCCCCCATGAACCAAAAGCCAGTCTTTGATTCTATACTGACTAACATCTCCCAACTCCTCCCAGGAGGGAAGTAATTTTAATAGGTGACTTCAACGTGAACTGGTTATCCCCCACATCGACTACCTACAAAGATGCTATCCTTGCTCACGACCTCGCTCAGGTTGTCCAATACCCTACCAGACATGACCCCAGAACTGGGTCCTCCACCCTCATTGACCTCATCCTTACTAATCACCCCAACAACATCTCAAGGGTTAAAGAATTCCTGGACGCGATAAGTGACCACTCCCCTGTCGCCTGCTGTTGGTCTAACAAACTCCCACCGAGCCTCCCTAAAATTAAAGTCCAAAGGCATCTCAAAAAAGGTGCCCTCTAATGCCTCAAAACTTACCTCACTTCATGTGACTGGTCACCCATCCACACTGCCCAATCAGTAGACGCTGCCCTCATCTCCTTTATTGCCACCTTTAATGTGGCCTCTGACATCTTTGCCCCCTTCACAAAGCAGATCCTAAAAAACAGGGATACCCCGTGGATGTCGCAGTCCCTGCTGGACCAGATGCACTATAAAGATAACCTCTGGCACAGGGACCTAAGCTCCCAGACACCCCAGGACAGACAACTCTACAGAGCATCCAGAAACAAATGCACCTGGGCTATCTGACAAGCAAAGGCAAACTACTACAAGCAATCCTCACTACCACCACATGGGCTCAGGGAAAACTTCTGTAACAATATTAAGGAACTCTGCTGGAAAACTGTCTCCCTCGCCTAACTGCGCAGCTTCAAGTCACTACCATCTCCATACCCTAAACACCACCTTTTCAGACCTTAGTCACATACTCCTACATACTTTTTGACCCAGTTCCTAGCTGCCCTCGGGCACCTCAGACACTGGGTCCCCCTCCTTCCAGCTGTGAATCATCTCCTGCAGGGAGGCTATGCGCTACCTCTCCAAAGCATTGGCAAACTCACGCTATAGCAGTGACTCCTCGACCTCAAAATACTCTGACTAACGCTTGATGTGACCTTGCCACATCTTTCCAAAATACCTAACTGGTCACTATGCCTCAGCCAATTCCACACGCCATGGAAAAAGGAATTATAACACCAATCCTGAAGAGTGGTGACCTACTTCCCTCTAGTAATTACCGACCCATCTCGATCCTACCCCATAAGGCTCTCGAAAAATTGTGACAGACCAACTCACAGACTATTTAGCCAAACATATCTGCTCTGCCAAGAGCAACACGGCTTCAGGAGGGGTCACAGCAACAACCACTGCCCTGCTTGAATTTACATCTTACATACACGAGGCCCTGGAACAAGGGTCAGTAGCAGGTGCAATCTACGTTGACTTGACAAAAGCATTCAACACTGTCAATCATGCTCTACTTCTCTACTCCCTTCCCTCCTACTATTTCTCCCCTGAGGCCATCTCCTGGTTCAAAGGCTATCTCACTGTCCGGACGCAACAGATCAAAATCGCCACCTTCTCCACCAATAAACCAGTCCTAACTGGTATCCCTCAAGGGTTTATTCTAGGGCCACTGCTTTTCACTCTCTTCCTAAACTCCCTTCCTCAATTCTGCAGTGGGAAGCTCTTACTGTATGCAGATGACACAGTAGTTTTCTGGAAACACCCCCATCCTCACTCCCTCCAAATTGCCCTACAAGGGTTTTCAGAGAAATAGAATCCTGGTTCACAGAGCATCGCTTAGTACTCAACTACAACAAGATGAAAACCATGATCTTTGCCCACCATCAAAGCCCTCTCTGTAGTGCCCCCCTAACCATCTCCAACTCATGAGGTCTCCTTCTTGAACAGGTCTCAAACTTCAAATATCTTGGTGTCACTCTAGACATGTCTCTCACCTACCACACACACATTCAACACCTCACCTCCGCTGTAAACACTAGGCTGGGGATTCTATATAAACATAAGCACTGCCTACCCTCTCAGGCCCTGAGTCTCACTGTATCCTGCTCAGTCCTCTCATTGGTGGACTATGGGATTGTAATCTACGGCACCGCTGACCAAACCGCCCTACACTGCATCAACCTAGCCCTCAACAGGGCATGCCATCTGGCGACAGACTGTGATAGCTTAACCCACAAGTGTGAGCTCTACAAGCTGGTGGATCACACCTCAAGGAGGCTTAAGTATCACACTTGCCTCCAAACCCAAAAATGCTTAGTGAATTTAGCACCCAGAGGCATCAACCCCCTCATCCAGCCAGTCCAACACAAGAGGGCCCCTAGATGCCTTGCAAGTACCTCCCTCCTTGTTCCCCACTATAGGACCTCACTAGGGCAAAGGACCTTTCATTATCATGCTCCCCTCTGGCTCAGCAACCTACCACCCTCCATCTCCATGGCCCCTAGTCTGGGACAATTCAAAACTGGTATCATGAACCTTCTCCTTGACTCTGACGCTTGTGGCTGTAGCCAATACTCCTCTCCCTTGTCAATATCCCAAAAGAAGGCATAGTTAAGAATAAAGGTCTAGCTCATCCCCTGATTACATCCTCAGGTCCCAAAATCCAGCTGTAAATAAACTATGACTCAGAGCTCTGCTAATGACCCTCCGAACCTGTAACCAAACTTGTCTCACAACTATGACACAGGTTCTCCTTAGGCCCTTGAGGCGGTAACTAATATGTAATGTAAAAACACTGTGCTGTGTGACCTTTGTATAACTGTTACTAAATATAATGTTTGTGCTTTCCTGTACTGACGTGGAGCCTTTACAAAGGAGTCTATGACTCAAGGATTGTAATTCCCATACTCCCAATTAATAAATAAATAAATAATGTTGCAAATGCTGGCGTGTACCTAGTTGTACCATTCCTCTGCCAGGGACACCAGGCGCCGGTTGGGGGTGAGCAGCCAGGGTCTCAGTGGATATGCTCTGTCACCTGTGTGGAGATTGACATGATTAGCCCTCTGCTATTCTATGCCGCGCCCCTTGCCTGTGCCTTGCACCCATGCCACCATGCACACCCTACCCACCCCCATCCCCAGGTCTGCTCTGCCCATCGCTGCCTGCCCGTGCCATACTCACCCACTAGGTAGCCCATGGGGATGTCCCCACATTCAAACCTGTGTCACAGCGCAAAGCTGTGCCAGATGAATGCATCATGTGCACTACCAGGGTGTGTGGCGCAGACATTGGTGATGCACCCCATGGCATTGCGCAACACCTAGCAGTTGACATTTGGGCTCCCCTTCTGGTTGATGTATGCCACACCCTCAGGGCCAAGTGGCATGCAGATGGCCCTGTGGGTGCAGTTAATGGCCCTAATCATGCCAGGCATATGTGCTACCCTGTGGAAGTCCTGCATGGTTGCTGTACGCTCCTCCTGCGTGTTGGGGAAATGGATGAATTCCAAAGCATGTGGCAGCAGAGCATTGAGGAACTGTGTGAGGGAGTGGGACATGGTTGACTGAGTTATGCCTGTGGTGTCCCCTGTTAGTCTCTGGAAGGTGCCTGTGGTGAGCAGGCACATGGCAGTCACCTTCATCTCCATGGACATGGTGTGGCTCCGTGTGAGGTGCCTGCATCTCCTCACTGAACAGCTCACAGAGCTGCCTCAGAATGGCCCTGTTCAGGTGGTACTGGACCCCGATCTCAGTGTCACTGTAGTTCTCCAAGGTGATGTAGGCACATTACCACCTGTGTTGATCATACTGCTGATGGGCCCTTCTTGGCCACTTAGCTGTTCCTCCTGCACCGTCCATACCCCTCATTACTGCCTCCATCATGAAGGGTGCATTGTCCATGGTCCTTGCTGTCCACTGTCCCCGGAGAGTTGGCTGCAGTCTGTGTGCCACCCTGGTGCACTGCTTGTCTGTGTGTGTGTGTCTCCTCTCTCTCTCTGACCCTCTCCCTCTCCAATGCCAGCTCTGTCCCACTCTCTGTGTGTGGACTTTGGTCTGTCTGTCTGTCTGTGTGTCTCTCTTCACTCACTCCTTCTCACTCACACCACAGGCGCAAGTGCCGCCTGTGTGTTTGTGCCCTATATTTATAGGAACAAGTCTGCTCAGAGTAACTTTGCTTTGCTCCACACTTGTGCCATGGATTCACGGGTTGAATATGCCACTGCACTGGATATTCATGGGAATGCTCCCCGCGGTCTTGCACCTGCATTCATTATAGTTGCCAAGATTGGTACAATGGATTTTGCGCTGCATACTGGCTCCCACTGAATATGGCTTCTTGGCACAATACTGCACTTGCACCGCTGCAACTCAGTTGCGCCATATGCAACTGTTCTGACTATATGGGCCAAAATCTTTCAGGTTTGCAATTCCAATGTGTTCTATAAATAAATAAATAAATACACACTAATGTCTATTTTAACATAAGTTTAAAAAATGACTACTTTACTTCTAAAGACCTTGGGCTGAATTCACAAAGACAGCCAAAAATCCCGCAGGTGCAGAAAAAAGGCCTGCAGCACTGTGGAAATGCTGGTATGGGATATTCTACAAGAAAAATTGCGCACGTGCGAAAATCCGTTAAAAAAAAAAACAGGAGCTGTTGAAATTCAGCAGCTGTGGAAATTCAGCAAGTGCTGAAAATCCACAACTGTAGATCCTCAGCTGCAGAAAAGGCTTAGGAGGCACAACAACAGGTGATCCATAGCTGGAGCAGCAGACGTTGACAGTCTTCCCATAGATGTAGCTGAAAGTAGCAACAGAGAGACCAGCAACCATCCCCTCAACTGGGATCACTGCAGCACCACTGGTACCAGCAAAACCATGCACCACAGTGGCTATCTATGACTGATGGTCATGTCTCTCCCTGGAGTGTTTCTGTTACCTGCTGCAGTAGCTCTCACTACAAGCTCTTTAGCTCCTTCATGGGCTGCACCAGGTCTGGTGGTGGTTGTTTGTTGTCTTTCAATGACAATGCGTGCTAGTGTTGCTGTAACAGCTGCCACTGATGTACACCCACTGGTTTGCTATTACTTGTGCCTGACCTCCACTATACTTGCATTTCAATTGTTGGGGCACTGCATTTTGCTCAGGGAGGGTTGCACCACACTCTCATGTATGCAACATTTATTCCGCAACTTCGGAAAAACACTGGCTGAGAATGGCCTTTAAGGGGAAGTGCCATACTTTTCAATGATTTTTTTTCCTCAGGAACTTCTACAGCTGCACTTTTTTCCACAGTCTGTATTATATTTTTTCCATAGCTGCAGAGGTTTTGTGTATAGTACTCAGAACAATTGTCCCATTTTTTCTGCAGCCATGGAACTTTTAGGGACTTAGGGATGGTTTTGCACCTTCAGATTGTTTAATGAATCCCCATCTAATGTTTATTATACAATGGCAAGAAAAAATCCTGGTCTCTGATTGGTCAGTCTTGGGCTGGACCCAAGATGTTAATCAGTACATCACGGGTCTAGTCTCAGCCTCACTGTGAACCTGCAGATTAACTTTTGCTTGATGCTGTGCTGCTTGATGATCTGCTTGATGATGTGCTTGACTGTTTCATCTTCTTTTAAAAAACAAAAATATTTTTCCACACAAACATCTTTAAAATGATTTTTTTTATTCTGTATAACAATGAGCCATTGTATAATAGCAATAATGCCCTCCAGGGTGTGTGTCATTTGGGATAACGTCATGCCTCAGTCGTTGGACGCACTCAGCCTGCGGCCTCGTGCCCAACCACCTGAGGCGTGATGTTATCCCAGCACGACACACACCCTGTTGGGCATTATTGCTTAAACATACAACTTGTAGCCCATGTTTCACAGCAATTCACATCTTCAGTTTGTCAGTATCCAAAAGTAAACCAAAAGAAGTTGCTGTAAACAGTGATTTTGAACAGACCAAGCTTCTGAAAGAGGAATAGCTTGTGTTTTCACCAGCTTATTCTAATTCCTCAATTTTACAAAACAGGTATGCAGCTGAGTTGCGTGTCTGCAATTCTATGATTGCAGATGATCAGTCAGTGTGTTGTTTGTAACCAGGGGCCAATTACTGAGCTGCTATCAAGTCTGTGCCTGCTCCTTTCATTTACTGCACACTTGCACCAATCAGCTGATTGTTCTCCGCCTGAATGAGTCCCGCGCTACTGGAATACATGCAAACTGTGAACCTATTTTATTAGCCATTAAGTATAATTATTAGCCTGCCATTCTGTACTTCCCCTCTGTTTTCTTTAAGGACTTTCACTGCTGTTCCTTTTTCATGTTACATCACTGCTTCTTGAGGGAAATGCTAACATGCATGGTTACTGGGTGTGCTAACACTTCAGACAAGACAAAGCCACTGTGTTAGCTTTCATCAGGGTCCATCAGAACCTCAATTAAAGAGGAAGTGTCTTTTGGCACTGAAGCATCCTGACATTGATGTGGACCGTTTTCAACCCAAAAAGCACATCATCATATGCTTGGATCACTTCACCACTGCTGATTACTTCTGGAAAGGTACTTTCAAATGTACTAATAAGGTCTGTTTTATTGTAAAATTAACTGTGTGATGCATTGAAGGTCTTCTACAGTAATGCATGGCAGTTACAATCCATAGTCACAGTGCCGGAAGTAATGGCAAACCCCTCAACCTCCCCCACACATGCAGGCTGCTTCTCACCTGCCATGCCCTCCTGCCTCCCAGATGGCACATTTATGTTGTCTGGTTACCTTTCAGAACTTCATGAACAGTGGATAACTTCTGGAGATCTGTACACCCCCAGCCTCCTGACCATTGCTGGCAGACTGCTGTCTTGTGGTCTTTCCGCAGCAGTGGTACACCTTTGTCATTCACCACGCTTAGTAGTGCTGCACTCACTGAGTCCACATGGCACACAGTGATCCTGTTCACTCCCTCCCTCTAGTTTCATGTTTCTGCTGTGTCCTTCTCTTCTCACGACCGCTGCCCTGGGCATGGTTGGCCATCTCCCACTCCCAGTGCTGGCATGTTTATGTCACTGTATCCCTCCTCATTAGTTGTACACTTTTGTCATGGTCCCTATCATGCATCCCAAGTCCTGTTCCATCAGTGTTGTTCACTTTTTCCCCAACAGTGCAGACTCACCCATGCTCTGATGTCACCCACCCTCCCCAATGCCCCACGCATAAGCTGTCCCTCCCTCTCTGGTCATCACCTTCCTATGCCACACATTCCACCACTATGGTTCCCACCCTGCATGGCATACCTCCTACCCCTTCACGCCACATGCCATGCCTGTTGCCATCATCCAGCAGGTGGTGGTTCAGTACTGCTCACCCTCCATTGTTCAGTGATGTCTGCTAGCACTCACAGAATTAGGCAGTGCAGGTACTGGTATTCTTTTGGCCATGTTCGCCATTCCTCCTCAGCACCGCTGGTCCAGCCACCCCTCCCCGCATGCTTATTGTAATCCTTCCTTGTGCAATGTTGCCTCAGTATTGCCATGTACTTAGTCCCATCTGTTGCCATACTCACACTGGAATCCTTCTTCCCTGCTGGTGGTACTATTCTGTCATGCCTCCCTTCCTCATGTTCAACAGTGTCACCACACTTCCCATTTTATTGCTGGCCCACCTAGAGTCTGCAGTACTTCCCTCATGCAGTAGTCATGCAACAGAATGATGATTTTCCCAGGCCCTCTCCTGCTGGCATGCTTCAACCATATCTTCCTGCTGTTACCACTGAGGACCCATGCATGAAGTGATATCATCACACCACTCTGCTGGAATGCTTATGCCACTGTGTCACTCTAGAGGGGAGGATAATGTTTGTCATCCACGTGCCTTCATCAGTCTCAAATCCTGTAATGTGAATGTTGATCCCTTTCTCCATTACCAGTGCAGTGCTGGCCATGCTCTGATTTTCAAATCCCTTCTCCGCTGGTCGCATGCATATGCTCTCCTCCCTATCCTGTTATTACATTCCTGTGGCACTCACGTCATCACTGTGGCTGCAACACTTCATGGCATCCACACACCCTTACCCCCACCAACAATGTCACACATTCCCTGCCCTTTCCTATCATCCATCCCAAGTGCATCCATAGCTTTGCTCTGTCCTCCTTTCTGCTGTCACGTCTCATTACCACTCACACAATTAGTCAGTGCAGTCCTTTCCACTCCTGGCATCCTTCAGCCATGTTTCCCCATTCATCCTCAGTTGTGCTGCAACCTTGCCCTTCTACTCCCCAACCCACTTCCACTGATAGCATGCTCAGTGTATTCCTTCCTCTGCATGCAATGGTGCCTCAGGGATGACATGTCATTTTTCCGATCTGTTTGTGTAACTGTGCACCGAGTTCTTCTCCACATGTGGTATAATTCCAACATGCCCCACATTACTTAAGTACCAGACCATTACATCGATATACCCTTCAACTGCTGGCCCACCTATACTCTGCACTACATCCATCATGTACTACTGATGCCATAGAAGATACCTTTCCCAGGCTCCCAAAGCTGGCATACTGACCATCTGTCACAGGCATGAAAGGCCATCAGCACACTCCCTTGCTGGAACGCTCATGCCACCCAATCCCTCTCCATGGGAGGATAATTTTTTCATCCAGTACTTTCATTCATCCCAAATTCTGGTGCACCAATGCTGCTTCCTTTCTCATGTACCAGTGCTGGCCTGCCTGTGCTCTGATTTTAAAAGCACTGCCCCACTGGTCGCATGCTTATTCCGTCCATCTCTGTCCTCTCATAACATTGTTATTCCACTCAATGCTTTCCCATGAATACAACAGTTCTATGCCCTCCTCCACCTTCATCCACCATCCCCCCACCGCACCCGATGTTGTCATACATTTCCCATACCCTGCCTTATCTTCCTTCCCAAGTGTGGTTCCAGGTTTGTTTGATCTTCACTTTTTCCCTGGCATCATGAATCCATCTCTGCTACTCCTCCATGACCAGGGGGGCTCCAGCAATGACTCCAGACATGCTTATTATAATTCCTCCCGGCAAAACACTGCTGCAGTAGTGCCATATAGTTTGTTCCATGTGTTGTTGTACACTTTCCCTGCTGTCCTACTCCCACGTGTAGTTCACTGCCATGATGCCCTAACTTCTCCAATGTCCTAAAGCATCACAAAACTATCCTTTTAGTAGTGGCACCTATGGTCTGCACTACATCCCTTGAGCAGTACTTATGCCTTCCAAGGATGCCTTTCCCTAGCACCTTCCAGCTGTCATGTTTACCCATCTCTTCCTGCTTTCACCACTGATAACCCAGGCACAAACTGCCATCCCCCATTCCTGTGACGGAATGCTTCTGACACTCCATCTCTCTCCATGAGAGGATAATTTTCTCATCCAGTGCCTTCATCCATCACAAATTTGGGTATGTTGCTGTTGCTCCCTTTGTCCACTACTACTGTATTCCTGCCCATGCTGTCATTTCTGAAACATCTCCCCACTAGTCATATGCATATGCCATCCCTCTGTATGCTTTGACTGCATACCTAGGGCACTTCTCGCATTCCAAGGTCTGCGACACTACTATGACATCCCTCCCCTTCCTCCCCAGGTGTCACATGTTTGCCATGGCCTTTCCGATCGTCCATGCCACTTGTGGTCACAGCTTTGCTGTGTCCTCTCTTCTTCCATTATGTTAACATTGCATTCAGATAATCAGCCACTGCATTCTCTTTCTCCACTACTGGCATCCTTCACCAATGTCTGTCATTCATCCAGCCGCAGTGGTGGCACAGCCATCATACCCCCATTCTACCCTCCTAACAGTCACACTCTGCCTGTATCACTGTCATGCCTGCTGTGATCTATCCTTCCGCGATATTGACACAGTAATGACATGTTCTTTATACCATTGATTGCTATATGTATTCACTGCACTCCTTCTCCCGTGCATGTGACACTTCTGTTCTGCCTCACATTCTTTATGTCCAGCAGCAGGCAAAC
Organism: Neoceratodus forsteri; assembly: GCA_016271365.2. Classification (NCBI taxonomy): domain Eukaryota; kingdom Metazoa; phylum Chordata; order Ceratodontiformes; family Ceratodontidae; genus Neoceratodus; species Neoceratodus forsteri. Next base: position 16,172,418 of record JADMNL010000039.1, on the reverse strand, counting down.
TTTTTGAGTGGCCTTTCCTAACCTGCCTGTTTGGCCCATCTCTTCTATGCCCTACCTATCTCACCTACTACCAATAGCACACAATGATGTAATGTTGTAATGATGCTCTTTGTAAAAGAGCCCCAGCTCAAAGGTATTTGTAGTCCTAGACTTAAATAAACAAATAAAAATAAATAAATCCCCTCCCTTCTTCCAGACTGCTTTCTTCCCCCATGTCCTTGTCCCTTTGCCACCACTGCCACATGCATGATGAGTTATCACACCCTTCCCAGTGCTGGCATGTTGATGCCACACCATCCGTCCCTATGGTGTCACACTGTTCTTCTACACTGCCTGTATGCATTGTTAGCCCTGCTACGTTACTGTGCTTACCATTTCTCCCTGCCAGTGCTTGCACATTCATGCCTCAGTTGGCCCCACATTTCCCCTGTACCCCGATGCATATTCCTTCCTTTTCTCTACTGTGATTGCCATCATAGGACATATTGTACCTGTCTTTCTGGCCACAAAGGACATGTTGTACCTGCCGTTGGCCACTAATGATGTATGCCATATCCACCCACCCTGGGCCCAAGTGTTTCCACACTAATGCAGTGCCTTTCCTCATTATCCAAATTAATTTCTGTCCCATCTGCTAGTTCCTCCATTCTTCCTGTAACTGTGCCTGCACCCCACTATGCTGTGCACCCCACATCCCGAAGCAGTCATGCTTCTGCAATCGGCCCCATCCTCCTTCACAGCTGCAGACCCACCCATGGGATCCTGTCAAAGTCTCCCTACTGCCTGGATGTAATCCCATCCCCCCGATTGCATTCTTATTGCAGTTACTCCATCCCCACTGCTGCCACAGTTGTGTTGCAATGCCGCCTCCTCCCTGGAGACAAGTTACATGTTTTCCTTCCACCTCACCAGTGCAGGCATAGCCATGGTTGGACACCACTGTACCCACTCACCAGTGCCTGAGAGCATATGACATGCTGGCCTCTCCTGGGGTTGCACTGTCATGCCAGTAACACCGTCCTGGGACCTCCACAGTTGCATGCTGTTCTCCAACCCATCACTGGTGCTTGCACATCTTACTCCTTCTACTGTGTGGGTGCTGGACATGCTGAACTACTAGCACATTCCCCCCCCCGGGACCTCCATGCATGTGCCATTATGTCAGTCTGCAGTGCTTATGTTCTTATGTCACTCATTCCCTCCTAAGGTCTTCCATGGCTGTTTACCATCAACAACATCCCCACCGGTGGAAGACTGATGTCATGCCCTTTGACATCCTCCTTTGCCATGCTCTCCATGCTATGGTATGTCTTCCAACCATCTCTCACCAGTGCTTGAAGAATGGTATGCACTGCTGCCCCTGTATACCACTGCAATGTAACACTCATGTGCTGCATTGCTTCCTCATCAGTGCTGCATCACCAATGCACTATACAAACACCACCCCCTTGCGGTCCATATTCAGGAGATCCTTCCCTCCCTCCCCAATGCAAGCACAGGACTGCCATGCACTTCCTCCCCCCTTTTGCCACACGCATGCCATTGGTTCTCACCATCCCTGCTGGTAGACTCATGTCATACCATGATGGCATCATATTTCAGGGGTTGCCAGAATTTCTCCAATGTTCTTCCTGTCATCAGTACTAATGCTGCAGTTATTCTCTTCCCTACCTCACTCACTTAACACTCATGGCACACAGTAATACTGTTCCCTCCATGTGTGCACCATGTTTCTATGTGTGCGCCATGTTACCCTTCCCTCAGCAGATCCACACATGGCATGCTGTTCATAACCCATTCCTCAACACAGCCCCACCATGCGTTCACAGTCAGTTCCTCTCAGCAGTGGCAGACTTGTGTCATGCGTGACCTCCCTGGTGCTGGCACAGTGATGACACACCCTCCATGCCAGTGTTGTTACACTTAGGGCATGACTTTCATGTTGTAGCAGTGTCGTACTACTAATGTCATGTTCACATTCTGTGGTGTATATACAGAAATCCAAACATCTGTGACATGACACTAACAAATAGGCAGACATCATGCACATACAGGCAACAGGTCTGCACTGCATGACGGGTATGTGGCGTGGCCACTCTGCCAGTTGATTGTCACATATTGCATTTCAAAAGCATGCTTTGGACAGTTGTGGCACCAAAATATTGTGGATGTCTGCTTATATTTGACCACCTTGACATCCACTGTGGGTCACACAGTGAACAACATCAGCCCAGGCACCTGTCAGAGACTGAAACATCTTGAAGCTAACCATAAGCCAACAACTGTTGACCCTGTCTGCAATGGTACAGATCAATTTGTAGAACTAGACCATATGTTCCATGGTACTGTTCACTTACTATTCCTGCTTCTGTAACATCACAGGTGCAAATAATGAGATTAAATTAATCAAGCCAGCCGCCATGCCATCTGTCCTCAAGAGACAGTGTGTGGAAACCGGATCAGGAATTATGCAGAAGATGTGCCAGGTAATGTAGTAATATGCTTCTAATGACTTCCTTCTGACATGAAGTTCACCACTTTCAGAGGTTGCAGTCGTGATGGCAATAACAGGTGTGCTGTGTTTTGGACAACGAGGCCAAATCATGCAGCAACAGTAAGAGTGCTGTCGTGCATTGTTGTTCATCACATTATGTGGCTCACTCTTCCACCCTTTATGCTGGACAGCGAGAGGACAATTTAGTGCGTATCCCAGCACAGCCAACTATAGATTATAGGTTCATAGGTATTATACCAGCATTGGAGGTCAAAGACCTATGTATAGCTTGCCACATTTCATTGAAACTTCTACATTTCTCAAAACCCATGTACTTATCCAGAGTCATTTTAAACATATACATGGTTTCAGTATTAACTACAACCTCTGGTAGTGAATTCCAGAGAGACTAATGACCTCTGACTGAACCATTTTTGTCTTTTTGTTAGTTTTACTGACTGCCCTGTTAATGTAAATTGTGTAAACTTATTTTTAGTAATTTGGTGCTTGACCAAAGTAAAGTTTCCCACAGTTCCTCATGTTTTGTTGTACTGAAGACCAAACATAGGTCCCGTGTAGTCTCCTGTGCTGCAGTGAGTATATATCTAGATGCCTCAGTCTGTCACAGTAGTTCTTATCATTCAGATTTTTATCCTCTTGGGTGTTCTCCTTTGTACCCTTTCCACTAATTGCATGCAACTCATACCTGTGGAGTGCAGAAAGGTGAGCAATACTCTAGTTGTGGCTATCATTGATGAGTACAGTGGAATAATTACTGAAGAATCACTGCTCTTAATGCATCTGAAAATGCATGTCACAAGTTTATTGCATTTTTCAATTGTAGCCCTAATATGCATGTCAAAGGATAGAATATTTGTCACTGTTACTCCTAAATCCCTCTCACTTTCTGTTACCTGTGAGGCAGTATTATTCAGCTTACAGGTGAAAAGTTTATTTTGGTGCCCCACATGCATCACTCTACATTTTTCTGCATTAAAGGTGAGCTTATTTTGACTAGCCCAGTGTTCTAGTCTGGTCACTTCCTCCTGTAATATTTCAGCTGTAGTCTCGTTGTTCACTATGGCCCCCACTTTGCTGTCATCAGCATATTTACATATCCAAACTCTGTCTGATGTTTGCATTTTAGAGACAAGAATATTGAACAGTGCTGGGCCCAAAATGGACCCCTGGGGCACCCCGCTGGTCACCTCTTCCCACTCAGAGTAGTAGCCTCTAAGTCCTACTCTCTGCTTTCTATTTTGCAGCCAGCTGCTAACCCATTTTACTATACTTGGGTGTAATTGTATTTTTTCTAACTGTTCTGTTAGGATTTTATGTGAGTCTTATATGACTGCATGTAGTATTACACTGGACAGATGGCATGATGACGTGTTGTGCCATGCATCCGCTGGATGTTCTGCGATCTCAGTTCACAGACACTTACATGTTCACAGTTACTGCCATCCATATAATTTATGCTATACATGTCACAGACCACTCCTTCCATATTAGGTCCAGTAATGGGTGGTTTGGCTCAATGCCACACTACCTCCAGGGTCACCAGTTCTGTTACTGCTGAACTGCCATGCACTTTTGTCTACTCAGTGTACGACACGTCATGCCTTCCAATATCTTTATTCACATGATTTACAGGTATGGCACTTCTTCATGCCGGCTTCCTCTACGACAGTATAGGCCCATGCATTGGGGGTCTGCAATCATCTAAGCTGATGATAGCATCTTTCCTCACTTGCCCAGATCCACTACTCCACTCGTTGTGCTTCATCATGCGCCACACTGCACCATTCTCTGCTGGAGAGGGACTCTCAATGGTGTGCCTGTACTTTGACCATAACCAATGGTACATCAGGGAGAAAAGTAACTGTAAGGACCACATAGCAAGGATTAGGAAGGAGGGGGGGTTGGTGGAAGCAGGGGGTGATAAGGCAGAAGTGCTAAATGATTACTTCTGCTCAGTATTTACTAAGGAGAAGAGGGGGGTAATACCCAAGCAAGAGGAATGGCAGAACCATGGGAGAGGGGGTGACAGATGGGGAAATCATGGAAGGCAGAGTTTGGGAGGGTTTGAAGGCACTGAGGGTGGATAAGGCACCAGGCCCAGATAGCATCCACCTCATGGTACTGAAGGAGCCGGCAGAGGTCCTTACAGAACCTTTGGCAGATCTATTAAATGCCTCACTACGTTTGGGGTGTGTACCTCAGGACTGAAGGATGGCTCATGTGGTGCCCCTCCACAAGAGTGGCCCCAAGGATGAACCGGGAAACTACAGACCAGTGAGCTTCACATCCATCATGGGTAAGCTAATGGAGACTATCCTGAAGGAGAGGCTGGTGGCCCTCCTAGAGGCCAAAGGACTACAGGACAGCAGACAGCATGACTTCATACATGGCAGATCCTGTCAAACCAACCTGGTGGAGTTCTATGACTGGGTAACTAGGCAACTGGACAGGGGCCATGCAGTGGATGTCCTGTATCTGGACTTCAGTAAGGCATTCGACTCGGTGCCACATGGAAGTCTGGGAAGTAAGTTAGTAGGCACAGGGACAGGTGCAAAGCTGGTGAGATGAGTAGGGAACTGGCTTCAGGGAAGGCAACAGAGGGTGGTGGTGGTGGGTGGGGTGCTCTCACACCCAAGGGTAGTGATGAGCGGTGTTCCACAGGGCTCGGTGTTGGGACCAGTGTTGCTTGGGATATTCATTGCAGACATATCATTGGACATTAAGAGCAAGATCAGTCTGTTTGCTGATGATACCAAGATAGGAGCATGGTGGAGGACCTAGGGGGATGGCAGGGTTGCAGGATGATCTGGCAAAGCTTGAAACCTAGTCAGACACCAGGCAACTGGAGTTTAATGCCAAAAAGTGCAAGGTACTGCATTTTGGGATGAAGAACCCAAGGAGGAGTTACCAGCTGGGGGGAGTGCAGCTAGCCCAGACAGAGGAGGAGAAGGATCTGGGGGTGCTCATTACAGGGTCAATGAACAACTCAACACAATGTAGGAAGGCAGCTGCAAAGGCCAACAAAATGCTGGGTTGTATTGCAAGGGGTATATCCTCGAGGAGGTAGGAGGTGATTCTGCCACTGTATAGGTCATTAGTTAGACTGCACCTGGAGTACTGCATGCAGTACTGGCGCCTGTATCTGAAGAGGGACATTAAGTTACTGGAGGGGGTGCAGCACAGGGTGACAAAGATGATCAAGGAGCTGGGACTTATCATCGAGAGAAGGCTGAGAGAGTTGAACATGTACTCACTGGAGGAGAGGAGGGATGGGAGGCATGAATGAAACTTTTAAGTACATGGAAGGAGTAAACAAGACAGGTACAGAGGGGCTGTTCAAAGTAAGGGAGGGGAGGGACACCAGGGGCCATGATATGAGACTGGGGGGAGGAAAGATCAAGAGGGAGATGAGGATACACTTTTTAACAGGGAGGGTGGTGGCTGGGTGGAATGTATTACCTGCAGAAGTTGTATCCAGTAGAACAGTGGACTGCTTCAAAAGAGGATGGGACAGGACAAGGGGAGGGTTAATGAAGGAAGGGTGGAAGGAGGGCAGCTCGCAGAATAAGGGTGCTAGTTGCACATTCAAGCAGACTTGATAGACCTCTAGGACTTTATCTGCTGGCAAATGTCATATTTTCGTATGTTCAGTAATTCTTCCGGTGTTCCATATACCCTTTCTGCCAGAGAGTCACTACCATACCCTTCAACACCAATATTTTTCCCTACTATCAACCTACATTGGATCACTCAGCATAAAAACCCTGCAGTTGTTGGCCGACAAACCCATAATGGTGAATGGAGATGGGTAGTTGTGATTCTCAGGTCACAGTCATAATATACATACAGTGATGGACATGACCACCAAGCACATACTACAGTCCAGACTAATACAAGTCACCGAGGTAGCTAACTCAAACAGCATAAAAAGGAAGGATTTGTCAATGCAATACAGAAGCTACTTGAAAACAGTGTCAGCACTAGATACTCTGCGACTGATTGGCACTACAGATTGCATTGATGATGTCAAAAGGAATGACGCTCCCAGGCATCTTGCACCAATTCGATATATGGCACCTGGCTAAGTCAATCATAAAAAGATTGTTGCAAAGGGGACGCAGAGGCACTGTGAAGACCTGCTGTCCTGGACACATTCTATTATCAACCACTTTTGGTTTTCTGCTTCAGCATGCCATGGGAATGCCCTGCTCCTGCAAGAGAAGTAGGTTTCTGTACTAGAGCACACAGTGAACACACACACACACTTGGGCACTTGGGTTGTCAGATTGGTTTTCAGGTCCTGTGAATATCAACCGATGACTGAAGTAGACGAAAGGGACACGTGCTGGCTAGAACAGGGAACACCAGCCCATGACGTCTTGAAATCCATCATAATGGAACCCAAAGTTCTGAAAGATCTTACAAAGTCACAAAATTCTGTCACATGGCAAACTGGGGTGTTCCACCATGTTAACTAAGTATTGCCTAAACAGCAGCATTTCTCCACGGTGCAATGCTTGCTCTAACTTAAATTGCAATGCTTGATTATTCAGAAAACTATAATCATCCCCAGGCCATTAGCAGCAAAGGTGCAAACTAAGAGAATCCCAAGAACCACTTCATGCACTCCAGACAGTCAAAACAGTTGATTACTAAACCCATATATGAGAGGAAGACATGCCGATTTTGGGACAACCTCATGGATGTGTTGTGCAGTTCAAGACTGGTGAACTGATAGATGTACCAGAAATCATCAGGCCTGTCCTACCCCAGAACATAGAACCACTGCCACAGTCAGACAAACAGGAGTTGATACAAAAGCATTACTCTTGATTCGTGAAGAAATAGTGAGCACCACAAAGCACTGATCACAGGTCTTGGTTCTGCAGTAATCCCATGCGCTGCACATCCGTGGATGTGACACTGATATGGATACTAACAATGAAGCAGGGAAACACAGTTGAGAACTGTGATTAGAACACCAGGAATCCTACCAACGGCCTTAGAAAACAGTAAGATGAAGTCAATCATGGACATGCGATAGACACTGACAGACAATTGTTACAATGCATTATAGTTCACTTTTATCTGTTGCCACTTACTCTGATATACAATTTGTATGACAAAAGTAGTGTCATTGTAAGTCACTATACAAGTGACATTGCTAAGCTTTCTTTCACAGCTTTCTAATCACAAAAACTGCTGTTAGAAATGTGAACTTGGGGAGCCTTCAAATGGTATTCGTAGGTGTTCTTCAGCTATCATACCTGGCAGCACACAGATATTTTCAAGGTGTCCTGACTTATGTTGGCACTGGCAATGTACACCTAACCATAAGGATTAGGAAGCTCAAAAGTACACCTTCAGCACAGCAAAACAGCAAGTATGTACCACCATGTCTCCACATTGAGACGTGCACAGTACTGTTCAATAGATGGGTACAAATGAACATTGGTCGTGGACTATATAGTAAACACATGTGTCCATACCCAATCGTCATTTGAACCAGCCATACGGAATCCTCTGTCTCAGTCACAGACATGGGCAGTAATTCACCAGTGCAATAACCGCCAAGACTGAGCAGATGTATGTAGCACTACTGACTGACTTGCCCATTCAGGAAAGGCTTTTCAAATAGGCTGTACTCAACATGAACTATGTTTGGTTAACAGTTCACAGGACACTCCGCTTGTAAGTACCTCCACTCCTCATGACTTCCCATATGTCCCTAGCTACAAGAGGTCTGCAGTCACATGGCCAGCATGCCCTCAACCCCTCCTCCACATCTGACAAACCAGCAGATGAAGACTGGAACTCCATTGTGAAGATAGACATGTCATGTACTCATGGAAGCGTAAAGTCAGGTCTGCTCCAAGAGATTACTCACATCCCAAACCAAGGTTGGTGTCCAGGTATTACTGTGGAGCTCCTGATGACTGTCATACTCATGTTGTGTCATCAAGGTGTTCCACCACACAACCAGCAAGGTCAACCACTTCACCCATCTGCAGTCACCCCGCCACCACCACCATGACCAAGCCAAATAACTGGAATGACCAATCCTTGACTGTAACTGCAATACTGTGAACATGATCACCTCCTCTCCCAGTGCTGCTCACCAGGGACAGTTGTGTTCTCCGCTATGTAGACGGATGTGGCACATCAATACACCATGACCAAAGGCAACACACTCAGTGTCCTGGATAACAGGGTGACAGAGTACATTGATGAATCCATGCTGCAGGGCACCAGGATGACAACACACAATTTACACACAGAGGAGAAACTGTGTGGTTGGAGATGTAAGGTTGTTGTTCTGCATTCCTGCCACGATGGAAGTGTTGGACAGCAGAAGGCCAAATATGCAGACTTGCAGATATGATTGACAGTTATGACAGCATCACAGAAGGAAGTGAGTAAATGTTTTTCATGTGATTATGTGGACCGCTGACGACACTCACATACTGACACTGTGACCCAGACAAAGTTGTCTGATTGTGGACAGGTGCAGGAAAACCTGTTTTAAGGACTGTTCCAAAGTAAGATGAAACTGGGTAAAAGGATTTCAGATTGTGCCCTTTGATAACTGTTTGTTATCCTCAATGTCACCATGCCTTCAGTGTGACATGTCTCGGAAGGAATGAGGGCGGGAACCATAGACATGTAAAGGTCAGGGCATGCTAACACCCTTTTACCACACTTCCTGTGAGACTGTCTCATGTATACCATGTCTACACAGACTGCACTGGACCAACTGTGATCCACACAGTCCTCTAGTTCCTTTGAAGGTCACCCAGTGTGTAGCATATGCATTTGACTGCAGCGATTGATAGGCCACCTAGTACCACTGTTGGTAGGGAGTTCCTAGCTTCCACGTGGCTGTCAATGTCAGGAAATGCTTCCTAACACTCATCCACAGTTGTCATACTTAAACCGTGGGTACAGGACCCCTTATCATTTACTATAACATTCTTCTGAAATTGTGACCTTCCTGTACCGTGTCAATACATACTTGATCTGCTGTCATTATATTCCACTTTCCTGTTGTCCTCCAAAGTGAACATATCAATTTCAATCATAGTCTTCTTAGAGGGAACTTGAAGCTCACACAGGCATCACTTTGGTTGTCCACATCAGAAACACCTAAGGGGTGTGTATGTCATCACTGAACTGAGGGTCACAGGCATGCAGCGGAAACCGAAGGGATATAGGCACCATTGACCAGTACAGGGGTTTGCATTCCATCTCTCATAGAAACATAGAAGTTGACGGCAGATAAGGACCACAAGGCCCATCCAGTCTGCCCATTTTTTCTACCTTATGAATGGTAAGGTGTTCCTAGCTTTCACACGGCTTTTGATGTTTGATAACCCTCTGCATCCAAACATATGAAGTAGCCCGCAGAAAGCCATTTGGTCTATTTAGTCTGCTTGTACTGAAGAGTCCACAGCTTGAACATCTGTCCCTGCCCCCCTCTACCCACTCTTTCACACCACCCTAACCATGATCCTTATCTTCCCCCATGCCTATCCCAGCCTCTCTTGAAGCTGCCCACTGTCTTCAATGAGACCACCTCTTCTGGCTGTGCATTCCAAGTGTCCACCACTCTTTCTGAGAAGAATTTCTTCCTGACCTCCCTCCTTAACTTCTCCCTCCCTCCAGCTTAAGACTGTGCCCCCTTGTTTTATGGTTGTCACTCAGCTTAAAGAGACCCTCCTTATCCACCTTATTTATCCCTTTCAAGTACTTGAAGGTTCCAATCATGTCTCCTTTCTCTCTCTCTCTCTCTCCTTTCCTCCAAGGGGAACATGTTCAGTGCCCTCAACCTCTCCTTATATGCCTTACCCTGCTGACCTGCTGTCATCTTTGTAGCCCTCCTCTGGACCTTCTCCAGCAGGTTAATGTCCTTTTTGAGGTGCAGGCACCAGTACTGAATGCCATACTATAGAAGTGGCCTCACCAGTGACCTGTACAATGCACCACAGCTTTCTACGTTGCATTCCCAATGCCTTGTCAGTCATTTTGGTTATACAGCTCAGTAGAAATGTGGCGCCCAGGCACCTGACCTGTCCAATGACTGACAGTACATGCCTTTCCTTGTGGTATGCACTGTCATGTTTTGTCCACTTACATTTCAAAGTTTTGCACATAGTTGTACCAAAAGTCAAATGTCAAACAAGTCACCACTGGTGTATGGTCGAAGACATTATCCTCATGTTGGTTACACTGCTTTCCTGTGCCTGTGCAGAAACTCCGTATGTCACTACTATGCAGATATAGGAATGGATGAAGGTTGTCGGGTTCAGTCATGTGTGCGGTTTCCAAAGTGATAGCCTGGAATGCCTTACTTGTTCTGACAGTTGTTTACTTTCTTTTTTATTCTGTGGAATGTGAAGTGTTGCATTACAGGTTAAAAACTCACAAGGAATGCCACTTTCAAAGATGTTTATTGTCTCATGCATACCATGTACCACTGCATGTCATTCTGAGTTATCAAGGCCTGCTGATGAAGTTGCATAGCTATTGTTATTTGGTTTTGTTATTAACAGCCTGATGTTCCATGTACATTTAGAAATACAGTTTCTATGTATGCAATTTTACATTGTAATGCCACCGAGGCAATACTACGTGCAGTGTTGTGCTCATACAAAAGTACAGTTACAGTAACTTTCAGCAGTTGAAATAACAATTTGCCTACCGCATAGCAAATTACACTTTAGTGCAGTGCTGCACACAAACTTCACATGGTTTACCAGGACACTTCTGTTACTACAATGCTACGCAACATGTTAGTAGCACTGGAAGTAATGATAAATGCCAAAAATTGCAAACACTGAAAACGTATCATGCTGCTGGCACGTGGAAAAACACAACAGTGAGGAACATGTGCATATCACTGCCACTGCAAAGGTCTCTAAGACAGCTTGTTCAAAAATAATTGTGTCTGGGCATCCTCTTCAGTTTCGTACCTTTATACTGACTACCTGCTATGGATGGCAGACACTGCACAGGCAGGGATAACACTTCACACCTTTTTTCCCAAGAATGTCAAGCACCCAGTGTGTGTACTGGATATAAGCTGCTAGATGCATAGACCTGCATGTAAATGACAAATCAAGTTTACAGGAACTGAAGTAAATATTACCACTCTTCAAAGATAACTCAACCAAGTCCATGACTGAACATAACCAGAGACAAGAATGCGGTGATGGCCTGTATGCATGTCTTCCAGAGCTGGGAAAGGATGGGTATGGGGATGGATGGATGGATGGATGGGAAAAGTGTTTGGGAAAGGGGGAAGGGAGGAATAAAGGAATTGTGCTGTTTGGTGTGGTAGTCTGGGATGGGGATATGTGTACATCTGAGGTACAGGTTGACCCCGGGAAACTGTGTGTTCTGGGGCATGGAGGTGTGGAAGAGAAAATAAAGACATGGGTCAGGGATGCTGTTCAGGGAACATGTCTTCCTAGGAGGGAAGGGGGACAGGGTATATCGTGTTCCTGAGATGGGGGGCAGGGGAGGTGTGTTCCTGGGAGGGGATAAAGGCTGGGATCATGTGTAATCCAGGAAGGGGAAGGGATGTGTGTTCTGGGGATGTGGAGGGGGCTGGGGATGAATGTGTTCCCAGGATGGGGAGGAGGGCGTTGTTCATGTGTAATCCTGGGACAGTGCAAGGATGTGTGTTCCATAGAGGGGGATGGGGCTGGGGACATGTGTTCCCAGGACAGGAGGGGTGCATAGTTCATGTGTAATCATGGGACAGGGAGGGATGTGTTCCAGGGATGAGTACAGGGTGGTGATGTATGTATTTCCAGGTATGGGAAGGGGTGCAGAGGAGGTGAGTATTCCCAGGATGGGGACGGGAGGTGTGTTCATGGGATGTGGAGGGGAGGCAGGTGAGGAATGTTCTTGGGAGGAAGATGGGAGACGGTGACGTGTGTGTTCCCAGGGGGCAGGGTTTGTGTAATCCTGGGAGAAGGAGGGACGTGTGTTCCAGGGAGGGGATGGGGCAGGGACATGTGTGTTCTCAAGACTGGGAGTGGGTGGATTCATGTGGATCCCTGGACAGGGAAAGGACATGTATTTCCGGGAGGGTGAAGGGGGGCTGTTGATGTATGTCTTCCCATGATGGGAAGGGGTGCAGGGAGGTGAGTATTCCTGGACAGAGAAGAAAGGTGTGTTCTTGGCATGGAGGGAGGGGTTCAGAGGAGGTGTATGTTCTGGGGATGGGGAGGGGTACAAGGGAGGTGTGTTCCCGGAGGGTGGAGGATCGGTGGAGAGTGTGTTCCCAGGAAAGGGAGCTGGGAATTCATGTTCTGGGAGGCGGAGGAGTGGGAGGGTGCAAGCCACCAGATTGGATGACAACAGGCAGAAAACAGAGGGAAGCAGTGGTGAAAGATAATTACCTATTAGGGGCAGACTCTGGAAGATGTGAATGCTGTAGCAAGCACATATCGTTGTCAGCACATGTTAAGCAACAAACGGATCAAGGCAAGTCAGAGGAAAGTGTGGGTGCTCTGTTATGCACTTCAAACCATCAAGCTTCTCAGCCAATTGTTGTGCCACCTCTTGGCAGCACAGACACTCATGCACAGTTGGCATCATGGTGCAGTGATTACAAGTGCACCATAAGGTGACATCATTCAGTCACTGCATCAATGGGGCTTGACTGCCATGATCACTAGAAGCAGCAGCAGCACCAGCAGCAGAAGAAGTAGGATCATCATTGCTGACTGCTAGATGTTGTGAACCCTATGAAGATCTGTGAGGATCAAACATGTAGGACTGTATGCAACTACCAACTATGCTATGTAGAATATTCAGTAAGACTTCTGAGGTGTCACTGTCACTCCCACTTTCATGGTCACTATCAGTGTCACAACTGGGCGCTCTCTCAGAAAGACTGAAATCTTCATTGGCAGTCCCACGATCAGCCATTTCTTCAGTGAAAGGAAAAGGAATACTTTGGAGGAGCATTACACTATCATGGTAATAAGGTCCTGATCAAGGATGTCTGTGAGACTTTGTTTCCTTCACAATATGAACTCATTTCAGGTTTAAGAACGGTCCCCTTATTGAAATATTGATGTATGGAGAATAAATTTGGAGCAGATAAAAATAAGACAATCATGTTCCAGTATAAAACATCACAATGAAACAAGAATTGCATAGACATGGTGGGTGGTGGCCTTTTGTCAGCTATTCACATCAACTGATAGGCAAGTTCTAGCATGGAAACCAGAAGCCTAAAGAAGTAGCACAAAAAGTTTGTCATGGTGGAGTATGGATGTAGCTAGTAGTAGTCCATGAAATAGTTTAGAGATGGATCCCACAGTAATGACAACATCAGTGAGTAAACCACTGATATCTGGTATACTCTCTGTATCAGTCCTGCAAAGCACCATGTATTCGAGTTATCAAAACTGGCTAGCAACACCAGCAGTTATGGCAAAATGTTGTCACCACAGTGACCATTCAGCATTCAACTCGACACCACCATATTGTAAATTTACTGTAGTGTACCTCAACTATACTGCATTGAAACTCAATTGAGAGTCCCACCTCTGCACGCAGGTTAAGATCCACACTCCCTAGCCACAAGCAGCATGGTCTGTTGACACCAGCTGTACAAGCTTCTCACCACCTGCCACGTACTGGCAAGAGCAACCTGATTGTCATTCACAGACATCACTGCTGTCTGGTAGGCAGTGGGCTGTCATCAGGTTTCTTGGTGATGCAGGTGATTTGTAGGGTTACCAAATTTTGGAACACCAAAAAGAGGACCCCCCCGGCACCCTCAGCCACCTCCTCATACCCTCAGCCACCCCCCGGGCCCTCAGCCACCACCCTCCCATGCCCTTAGTCACCCCCACCCTGCACCCTCAGCCACACCATACCTAGGATAGCTTACAAGTGCAACCCTGTGCCCTTAAAGAAGAAGGAAACCACTTTGGTTCTCAAAAAACAGTAGCAGAAAAGGTTAGAGCCAAAAGGCTGGCCTACAGGAAATATAAGGGAATACAGCAGGGTGAAGATAGGGAGGCATACCAAACTTCCCTAAGGAAAGCAGGGAAGGCAGTAAGGCAGGCAAAGGCCCAAACCAAGGAAACACTAGGACAAACAGTAAAAGAAGGTGACAAGACTTTCTATGGATACATTAGTAAAAGGAGAAAGTCCAGAGGGGGTATTGCTAAGATCATGTGAGGAGGAGGACCATGTTTCAATTATTTATTTATTTATTGAAATGTTTTACCAGGAGGGCACACTGAACAACAAGTTGCTTGTCTCACGGTGCGACCTGGGGGGGGAGGGGTTACATAGGGTTGTGAAGGATGATCAGTTACAATAGTTTGTGGGTAGTACAAATAATAAAACATTGTAAGATTGTGCAACAGTTGGAACACAAAGTATTGTACAATAAACAGTAGTGGAACATTGGGTAAATTACAATACATGTCCAAAATCGTACAAAAGAACATATGGACGTACAAAACAGTAATAGTGCTATAGAACCATTTATAGCGCATGAGTGTACCAGGACCAGGCTCGAGGTAGTACGTAAGTGCTGTTGGAGTAACAAGGATGGGGTTAGGTTGTGCACACTGGTGACCCAGACGGGCAGGTGGAGAAGGGGGGGAGGCAAGAACTGAATATGAGGAGAAGGGATAGCCATTTCTGATTTCCCCTTCAGGATGTTGAGAACCTGCCAGTGGGGTTCATGATAGGAAGGCAGAAACTGGGGACAGGTAACGATGGGTTAAAGCAAGAACAGCTGAGGGAAAAGTAATTGTGTAGGGCAGAGGTAAGGGAGTAATTGGAGGAGGAGTGTCGTATTTCAGGGGGGAGGGAATTCCAGATTTTAGGGAAACTATGGGCGAAACCAGTCTGACCGATGAGGGTGGAGCGTCAAGGTGCGGGCGTCATTTGATCTGAGAGAGTGGGTGGGGGAGGTGGAGTGGACAGAGAGGATGAGAGATAGGAAGGGAGTCCCCCGAACCAGAACTTTTCCAGTTCACATGAAAACAAAATCTATACTAATATAAGTTAAAAATGACTACTTTCCTTCTATAGCTTTAATGTTTAACATACTGATCTGTAGCCTAAGTTTCGAAATAATTCACATCTTCAATCTGTCAGTATCCAGAAAGTAAACCAAAAAGAAATTGTTGTAAACAGTGATTTTGAACAGCACAAGCTTCTCAAAAAGGATAACTTGTAGTTTTCACCTCATTGTTCAAATTCCCACAGTTCTAGAAAAAACAGATATTCAAATAAGTGCATGATAGTCATGAGATATGAGAAGACTCTATTCCTCCAAAGCCACACCCATTTTTTCAGCTATTTTGAGGTGCTTACTGAGCATGCTCAGAACCCAAATTCTTAAATTGTAATAATGTTGGTATGGATTAATATTTTTTCACCAAACCTGTAAAGGAAATCCTTCTGAGACAAGCCCTTTGTACTCTGAAATTTCAGACAAAATTCAAAATGTTTTTGGGGCTATGAGATGGCAAAAACACTACAAATTTTGCTATCCGCATTTTGAATGCCACACATCCAACTAGAATGAAATTTGGCATCTCTAGAGATCTAACCCATGAAACCACACATGCAAAATGTGCAAATCTGTTGAATGGTTGCAAAGATATTTAAGTACAAATATTGGGGTTTAACATTAAAGTGCCTACTCAACCCTAATTAACATAAGGCTCTTAGAATGTTTACAGCAATCAGAAAGCTGCATTTTTCAGACCCTTTTAATATATATATATATATATATATATATATATATATATATATATGCACACATACACATATTATACTGACACAGTTGTACCAGTATAGTTAGGGTTGAGTAAGCAGTTTATTGTTAAACCCCAAATTCTGCACTTTAATAACTTTGCAACCATTCAACGGATTTGCACAAAATTTGAATTGCAAGGTATTGTATGGTAGATATCTTGATCTGCTGAGTTACATTTCAGTTGGACTTGCTGTTTTTGTGCAGCAAAGTGCTGAAAAACACGGTTTTCACTTTTTTTGACACTTTTTTGCTGATTTTGTCCATAGCGTTGCGGGCACACTATTTTGAATTTTGGTCTGCAATTTTCAGGGCAGACAGAGGTTTTGTCAAAGAACAATCCAGCAATGGTTTGGTGAAAAAAATATTTTCCATTCCAAAGTTATTTAATTTTGAAGTTTCAGGTTCTGAGCATGCTCAGGTCAGTCTAAGATTTATATATATGTTTTGCAAAAGGTGACTGGGCTTGCGATCAAGGATTCCTTCAGCTCACAAATGGGGATTTATAAAATCCCTGCTCATAACAAAAAAATTGTTGTTTGCGAGCTGCCATTTTGTTTTCATTTTTTCCCCCCAAACAAAATGTTGTAGCTTTCCCCAAGGTTGACTTCTTCCATAAATAAGGCATGGGTTTTGTTCAGGGTGATGCTCTCTACAAACCCATGTCTTTGGTTTCCTTTGTTTTGGCCAAACAATGGCCATTTTAGATTTCAAAATTCTTCATTCGTGACTCACTTCCGATCCTCGTTCATGAGGTGATAAAATCCCCGTTCATGAGCCAGTCCTCTTCGTGAGGCAGCAAAATCCCTTGATAGTGACTTAGGGACCAGAAGGCCCTATCTCAAGCAAGGATTGCCACATTAGGGATTTTGAAAGTTATGGAAGGGATTTAAACTCATGAAAGGGGATTGGGTTTTTGAACTCTTCTTTGTGAGCTGACAAAACTCTTCATGAGCTGTCAAAACCCATTTGTGAGCCGATCCCTTTGTAGTTGACAAAATCTTGACCGTTATTTCACGACCAGATGGCCATTATTGCGAATGGCTCGCAAACAGGGATTCTGACACCTTGTGAAAGGGGATTGGCTCATGAATGGGGATTTTGTCAACTTTCAAAAGGAGATTTTTTTTAATTCCTCATTCACGAGAGGTCAGAATCCCCTTTCTCAAGCCAATCTCCTTTCGTGAGTTGGCAAAATCTCTGTTCACAAGTTCCAGACCAGATGGCCAAAATCTGACGATCAATGATTCTTCACTAATGGGGATTTTGACAGCTCAAGAACGGGGATTTTAAAAACTTGCCAGTGCACTGTAAATAAACGATTTGGTGTTTTGGCTTGAAATTTGCAAGGTGCAAAGAGGATGTCCCAGAGATGTGAATTATGATGTTTAGGTGTAAACATGTTAATTGGTTACAAAGATATGCCATGACAAAGTTGAGATTTTCCCCATAGGATAACATTGCAGCACCCACGGCGACTTTCGGTGCTAATATTTCGGAAACGATGTGAGATATGGATTTTAGGTGGACTAAGCATGCATAGAGGTTTTGAATTCATAATTACAACTGCAGTGGAATTTTTTCCATAGCTTGTATGGTTACTGAGATATTAGCAAATTAGTGTTACAAGGGTTCCCTTTCAGCCCTATAGGGCTACTGTATGGCTTCATTGTTATGTGTAAGTGGGAGTGCAGGGTCCAAGGCACCTGTGCTTCCACACATGCATATTGTTGTGTGCAAATGGGCAGCTTCGTTGGAGCATGGGGCCCTCCACCAACACATACCATTTACCAGTTACATTACACTTTCTCAAAAAGTAAGGAAATTCGTTACAAAAATCTTTGTTAATGCATCAGTTTGGGTTAAAATGACAAAAGTGGGGAAATTAGATGTTAGGGTTAGCCCCTAACCCCCCACACTACCTCCCCACCCCCATCCTCCACACACCGACAGACGGGTTGTGCCATGAGGTCATGAGGCCTAACTCTCATCCCATTCTCCTTTACTGTAGCATGTCAATCTGTTTACACATGGAATGTGGTGAGAGTTGGGCACAACAATCCCATGGCACAACCCAACATCCTTGGTGTGTGGAGGATGGGGGGTGGGGAATGGTAAGGGGTTAGCTCAACCTGCATCTCATTTCCCCACTTTTGTTGCTTTAACCCTAACTGATGCATTAGTGAAGTTTTTTGCAATGATATATATACATATATATGACAAAAAACTCAGTTTAATGCTTCAGTTAGGGTTGTTCCACAGTGACAAAAGTGAGGAAATTTGGTGTTAGGGTTGAAAGCACCCCTTGCACCCCCTCAGCCTACCCCCAACTGGCATCAGGGGTGTGCTTTGGGGTTGTTGGCCCTAACTCTCACTCCATCACATGCCTAAACAAGCTGAGGTATAAGACAATGGGGTGAGAGTTAGGACTGACGACCCCTACACCCACCCCGATGCCGGTTGTGGGGTGGGCTGGGGGATGCAAGGGGGGGCTTTCAACCCTAACACCAAATTTCCTCACTTTTGTCACTGTGGAACAACCCTAACTGATGCATTAAATGGATTTTTTTGCCATAAATTTCCCTTCTTTTTGAGAATGTGGACTATAAATAGTGAATCGAATGCGGTGGTGGGAGTGCAGGGCCCACCACGTGATGTCTTGTGACATAGTAATGGTAACTGCAATGCAAATGCAAACGCTAATGGTTAAGCACATGGTGACACAAATGTAAATGGTAATACAAATTTTAATAGAAATGCAAGTGCAAAGTGACACCAAAGCGAACAGTGACACAAATGGAGATGTAAGTGTGTACAGAAACACAACTGGTAATGCATATGGTCACAGTACCGCTATTGTAAATGCAAATGTTAACTGTTACTGCAACAATAATGCCAAAGGGAACAGAAACAGAAAGGCAAATACAAGCATGTATGGAAACGGAAGGTGTAATGCACACAGTTATGGTACCACAACTGGAAATGCAAATGGTAATGGCAACAGCAAAAATAATGCCAAAGGAAACAGAAATGGAAAGGCAAACACAAGCGCGTATGGAAATGCAAACCGTAACACGCACGGTCATGGTAACGCAATTGGAAACGCAAATGGTAATGGTAACAGCTAAAACAACACCAAAGGAAACAGAAACAAGAATGCAGCACATACAGAAATGCAAACCGTTATGCATATGGTCATGGTACTGAAATTGTAAATGCAAATGGTAACAGTAACAGCAACAATAACGCCAAAGGAAACAGAAATGCAAATGCAAGCGCATACGGAAACACAAACCATAATGCGCACGGTCACAGTACTGCAATTGGAAATGCTAATGGTAACGGTAACAGCAACATAATGCCAAAGGAAACAGAATTGCAAACGTAAGTGCTTATGGAAATGCAAACTGTAACGTGCATTGGCACAGGAACACAATTGGAAACCCAAATGGTAACGGTAATAACAATGATGACGCAAAACGAAAGACCATCACTATCACAAATGGAAGGGCGGCCACAAATGCAAATGGTAATGCACATGGTGATGCAAAGCAAAGCACAAACAGAAACAGTACTGTAGACACAAATGGTAAGAGTAATGCAAACGCAAGCGCAAACAGAAATGCAAAGGATAACGCACACAGTGACGTACACGGGACCGCTAATGCAAACAGGTATAGAAATGCAAGTGGAAACACTACGTGTAACAGTAACTGGAGCGCACACCCTGGTTTTCCCCAAGAGCTGCATAGAGAAACACAGTGAGTACAAAGAATGTATGCATAATAATGAGTCTTGAAGCAGAAAATGAGGAGTTGGAATACTAAATTGCTTATATCTCAGGAACCGTACGATGTAGAAAAAAAATTTAAATTTCGTATGAATTATGACTTTCCTGGCTAGTTTTGTATTTAGCCCTGATTTGGGGGGTGCTAAGCATTTTTCAATGAAAAGTCCGTATCTCGACCTTTCTCGAGATACGGGCCCCGAAAGGCACGGCGGACGCCGCTATGTTAGTCTATGGGAAAAAGCATCAAATTCAGAGTACTGTAACTTTTCATCCCTGCAATATTTTTTCACCAAACCACCAAAAGGCACATCTGTGAGATGTTGCTTTCTTCCCTCCAAATGTCAGCCCAAAAGACCAAACCATTCTTTTACAGCAGGGTGGCAAACAATTCCTGTCATTTTGGCCATAGTGTTGCAAAGTAGTGTCGTGATTTGTGACAGTTTCGCAAAAAAAATCATGAAAGTGTCACAGGTGCAAATACTACTTTTCCCAAAAATTTCAAAAACATATTTCTGGGGTGTTTACCCCCCCAAATAAAGACATGCCTAGCATCCTCAGGGCTCGACTAGGTAAACACAAAAATAATTGTATCCCTAGATGTTCCCTATTTTAAATGCCAAGCATTTCTGTAATCAGTAACTGAAAAAAAAATGGCTGAATCATGACACTTCAGGGGTCATTTGCAACACTAAAAACTGCATTTGCGACACTGTCAAACTTTTTGTTAACTTTTCTCATTGACTATAATGGGAAACTTGTTCTTTGAATAACTTTTGAACCATTCAACATTTTTTCACAATATCTTCAAAATACACATTGCAGACCCCGGATGCATGTTCCCTGAAGTTTTCAGACCGGTCGCATAAACCATGCGACCTATAGGTGCGAGCAAAGAATGCACAAAAAGCAAATGCACCCTGGAATGTCACTTAATAACTCTGCAGCCATATATCTGACTAGTATGAAAGCCAGCAGCTCCCAAGATCTATGGTTACACCCCATGCCTACCAAATATCAGGCAAATCTGTTGAACGGTGGCAAAGTTATTAAGGTGTAAAGTTTCACCATTTAACCTTAAAGGGGTACTCAACCCTAACTATGATAGCACTACCATGCTACATACATACATACATACATACATACATACATACATACAAAGAAGCCAGCAGAAGAAGGCCATTTGGTCTTTCAAGTTTGCTCGTGATACAAGGTCCACAGCTTGAGCTAATGTCCCTGCCCTCCCTCCTCACTCCTCCCATCCTCTTTACCCATGATTCTTATCTTCCCCCATGCCTATCCCAGCCTCTCTAAAAGCTGCTCACTGTCTTTAATGAGGTGACCTCTTCTGGCAGTGCATTTCAAGTGTCCACCACCCTTTCTGTGAAGAAGTGCTTCCTGACATACCTCTTAAACCTCCCACCCTCCAGCTTAAGACTGTGCCCCCTCGTGAAATGGTTGCCACTCAGCTTAAGTATATATATATATATAATGTTTTTTTCTCAGATCAGGATTACTACCTTTGAGCCAAGGGCTCATTTACAAAGGTTCCAAGTCAGAGGAAGTACAAGACATCACATGCTATTTACAATACAGTACAGTTGAAGAACAGTTAACAACAGATTAACATTAGCAATTATAAGTGCAGTTATAGCATAATGAGTTGTACAGGACATTACACTTGTAGCAAAGTCAATGAGAGGCAACACTACGAGAGTGAGGTACATACATAGGAGATAAGAGGGAGTAACCCATGACAGGGGGACTCCCAGTAGGTTAGAGGGACAAATTAGTTGCAGCCAGGCATGGCTTTGTCTGGGAGTGGTGGGGAGGTTAGTGGAGGAGGGACTGGAGAGGAAAGGCGGGGGTGGAAAGGGAGAGAGAGAGGGGGTTGAGGGGTGGAAAGTGTTAGGGAGAAGGGGTGAGGAGATCAGTGGGGGTGGGTGAGAGATGGTGAGTGGGGAATGGGTGGGCATTCATCAAAGGTGAGGTAGGGAGAGAGAAAGTAGAAAGGTTAGGAAGGACTGAGGGAAAATAACTAATTGTTGGCTGTTGTTGGCTAGGGTGTTACATTGACAGTTGTGTGTTAGCAAGATGAGATCATAGCCCTATATTAAATTGGCTAAGCCTTGTACAATTGACAATGGCAGCAAGCAGGTCATTGTACCACTGGGCCCGCAGAAGGAGAGAGATCTCTGTGCTAGTGTAGTATGCTTAAAGGGAATGATCAGCCCTCCTTTGGAGACACTTCTTGTGTTGATGGTATAAAATAGAAGCTGGATTGTGCCTAAATATTAAAATATAGAGAGTTTTATCAAAAGTCAGAAACTCACTTTAATCAAAGTTTACATTTAAGGTTATCAGTGGCTGACTCGTGGTCTGGATCCAAGCAGGCAATAGTCTAGATGTGTCTGTGAGAAGCTCTATAGACTGATCCAGCCACATGCTTCATTTTTCCCAGATGATATGTTTCTTTTTTCACTCTGCTTGCTTGCCGCCATACACTCTACACGCTTTACTTGCTTTGCTGTTTAAAAAATAGTTAAACCATCTGCTCCCTTTAACTTTAAAATGTAAGCTTTGGCTACACTGATCACTGACTATTTTTTCTTACAAAGTGCACAGAGCAGTTTGTAGAGTGGACTGTAATGGGATTGAAGTTTATCTTATTTTACCAGATTACTGAGTTATTCCCTGAACCGGCAGTTCACATCGGTGCACACACTACACACACCAGGCCATAGCTCACTTTCTCTTCTACCGACATGTCAGTACAAATGTCTCCAAAATTAGAGAGCGCAATAGAACCTCTGGCACTAGATGAATATTTTATTCAAGTGAAGACCAAAACACAAAAGTTTATTTGTTATTTGGGTTGGCCGCCATTTTTGAGAGCTGCATGGTTATTCATTGGACTGTCTGTTCGCGGTGTTTTTGCTTGGACTCCTCAGTACAAATGTTGAAAGGTTTTCGTAGGACAGCAGAAGTTGAAGAGCTCTTCTCCCTCTCTCAGGTCTTGCATCATGCACTGTCATGTGTGCAAATCAAGCTGGTTTATCTTGCCGTTGTGTTCACCCAATAACAGAGCCATAACTTAATGGAAAAGCCTCTCCAGAGCCTACTCCTGGACCATCTGATGTTCTGCCTACCTTTCCAGCTTCAAAGCTCCATTACAACAATACAGGCACAATCAACAGAGGTCAGCAGCAACAAAAAACAAAAGCCTGCCACTCCCTTCAGGTCCTTTGACCGACCAAATGCTGCCTTGTGTCACCCCCCCCCCCATTTCCAGTTTGTGGGCATCTGGTGTCAGCAGCACAATGAAAGTGGCGGTGTGCCTGTTGCACCTTCCAACAGCTTAGGAGCACAGTACCTGGAAGTAAGTGCTCAGGCAAAAATAAATATGTCTATTTCGAGTACACCTCTTACAGTTTGCCAGAATCTGCCTCTTTTACAAGCCGCCTCATCTACAGTAGTTTCAGCAGTACCAGAAGAGACTTAGAAGATTCTAAAAATCTTGTTTTAAGCCACAATTTGCCTGACTGGGTTGACCTAAATTACAGTACAGACTCCAATACCCCCTCCTTGCCTGTCTCTGAATTGGTCTGAAATCAGACCGGGAGGAAAACCAGGGTTCAAATTCTGATCCTATGGCTGCAACTTGAACCTCACTCAGTTCAGCAAACCTGACAGGGGGCAAATATAAATACAAACAGGATCAAAAAGGTAAACAAAACCAAAAACCAGAGGGGAGTGTTTCACAAACAAATTCTATCAATCTAAGGAAATTCATCAGGGGGAACCTGCCCTCTTCCCCCCAGGTTAACAAGCTTCTTACTGAAATGAGGGCTGATTCTGCTAAAATTACCCAATCTCTTACAGAGTCATTCAACACCCTTACAGGGAGAATGAACATATTAGCCCTCTGGATGAAAGGAGTAGAGAGCTGAGTTAATGCTCAGGAAGACAAGCTCAGCAATATACTACATGTAATAGTACAGCACACCAAAGAGTTAGAAGCATTGAAAGCAAAGGTTGAGACCCATAACAGCATGGGGAACCTGAAGGTGGGAGGTATCCCAGAGTGAATGGAAGACTCTGACCCTCTAAAGTTCTTTCAGGACAGATAACAGAAACCCTTGGAGGTGATCAGAATTCTGAACAGACTGAATTCAACCAAGCTCATAGAGCTGTTCTAAACCCAAACTAGCAGGGGAAGCAACTCAGCTTTGTTTTTAATAAAAGCTCACCATTTTCAGGATAGAGAAAAACATCCTAAACAAGGCACACGTAGAAAAAGTTCTTCATGTCTGAGGACTGGTGATCTAATTATACCCTGATTTTGGTCCTGAAGTTTTATCAAAGCATAAGGAGTTCAACCCTGTACTGACTCTACTGAGGATACGTCAAGATAGATCTGCTGTGATTCCATTGGCCAAACATACAGTCCATTTTCATGGATCCACTAACTTCTTCCTGACTCTGAAGGAGGTGGAGTGCACAGTGAAGAGGCTGTTGCAGAACTGTGATGCTGGAAGCTTTCAGTCTTTTCAACTGGCTGTAGATCAGATCATCCTAGTAAGCAAAAGCATCTTCCAAGTCTACAGCAAGATGATTAAAATGCAAACACTTCAAGCAACAACCACCCCAGCACTGATTCTAATAGCAATTATCAGATGATGTGGAGTCCCAACCCAAGATCGGCCAGTCAGGGAAGATGAGACAGGATTACTTCCCATGACAGGAAACTTGGAGATAGAACAAAAGGATACTGATCCTAAGACTGAGTGTTCTGAACAGAATTTATCTGCAGCTCTTATGCAAAACTGGATAAAATAGAGAAGGCAAGGAATTAAATGTTAAATGGAAGGAGATGAAGTAGGAAATGTTAAAAGCATGAGGGAGAAAATTAGGAGAGATAATATGAGTAAGATGGAGAGGGGGAAGGTAACATAAAAGAGCAGTGTTAGCAGCAATAGTCAATATAAGTTGAAATGATGTAGGGAATAGTGAATGGGCAACTACTGTCTGCACAACCAATGTGTTGTGCCACAGAGGGGTTCTGATTTCTTATGACCTCAAGAGTGAAGCTTGAGAAGTCCATGGAATCAGAACCCCAAGTAGCACAACACACTGGTAGGGCATAGAGTTGATCATCCATTATTTTTAATAGTGTATGGTGCCGCTAATAATAGTAGGGACATAGTTTGATTTTGTTTAAATTGATAAATACATTTTTGCTGCAGCCTGTTTTTCTAGGTTTTCAGGTTGATTGCTAGGGTCAGTGGTGTGGTTTGTGGGGTCCAGATGTTCCTACATCCATAGCATGGGCATCCATTAGTTGTTAGTTTTGTGTGGGAGGGTTTAAAAAAAACATGGTGGCAATACTTCTCGCTATGTGAGAGGGTTGTGATGGTTATGGATTGGCATTGATGTTGTAAGTACTTATAAATATCTGGTTGATCTTGTTGTTTTTTGTTTGTTTGTTTGTCTGTTTGCTAAGTTAAATATCTGGTTGATCCTGTTGTCTTTTTTCTTTGTTTGTTTGTTTGTCTGTTTGCTAAGTTAAATATCTGGTTGATCCTGTTGTTTTTTTCTTTGTTTGTTTGTCTGTTTGCTAAGTTAAATATCTGGTTGATCCTGCCTTTTGACCATATCTGGTTCATTGTGGTTGAGTCGTGGGCTCAGTGATCTTGCTGCCGGCATCACGACTGTCTATCTGGTTGGCCCTATCATTTCTGTGGCTTGTGCGCTTCTAAAACGAGCCGAAATGTTGTTGTACCACAGTAGGGTACAATCACGTTCAAAGATCTTTGAACTGTAGTACAACAACATTCCAGTCAGTATGGATTTTTATCTATAACAAGCCCTCACCATACACTATAAATATATAATACATACTGTAATTAAATATGTTACACTTAACACTAACTAGGAATAATATAGGCAATATACACTACTCCTTTTCAGAGTTGTTTTTTTTTTTCTTTCTTTCTCTTTCTCTCCCCTTTTTGCTCCATCACAATCTCTATTGATCAGTATACTATTACTATATTATTAGGTCATGTTGTGGCAACTGGATCCATGGCTCTGCAACAGTTCCAGATGATCAACAGACATGTCCAGAAGCACCCTGTGGTGGTTGGTCATCGTATGTTTACGGGGGGTTGTATTTGGTTTAGTGCCAAGGCGGTCTCCCCTGCACTCATTATTTGATACTAGGGGTAAGGGGGTTGAGGAAGATTTGTTAGTTTAGCTTTAGTTGGTAGATTAGGGAGGTTAGCAGAAGATATGAAGTTTTTTTTTTTTATTTTATTTTTGGGCCACAGGGTA
Organism: Neoceratodus forsteri; assembly: GCA_016271365.2. Taxonomy (NCBI): domain Eukaryota; kingdom Metazoa; phylum Chordata; order Ceratodontiformes; family Ceratodontidae; genus Neoceratodus; species Neoceratodus forsteri. The sequence continues at coordinate 16,145,982 of JADMNL010000039.1, read as the reverse complement.
GGAATGGGTCTTAAATCTCTCTTCATTGACATGTCAGTTGGGTTCAGGGACAGGCATGTAGTATTCAGAAAAGTGCATTTTGGCTTCAAGGGAAGTTTCAGGTTTTTCAAAATATCACCTTTTATAAGTCTGTATACAATCTCTACAGAAGCTTTCAAAATAAAGTAACCAAGAAAAATATTGTTTTAGACTGGCTTTATTTGGGTGAATGGTTGGCAGACATTGGCTGGTGCAGCTGGTTTTCCCTTTCTATTTTTTTTTCTTCTTGCTTTTTAAGTTCTTCTTTCTTTAATTTATGATGCATCTCAGGTCTGTGTTCTGGAACATTAAAGGAACATGGAATAGGACTAAAAAGAGAAAAATAATCCGTATTGCAAAACAAATGCAGGTTAACGGTCTAATAATGCAAGAGACACACTTCACTGAGTCAGGTGTCAAGTATGTGATGAATTTGTTTCAAGGAACAGGATTTTATACTCCATATTCCAGTTCTGTCAGAGGGATTGCAATGTTATTCAAAAAAAATAATTGCATCTGGAAATAATAGACAAATCAATAGTTTCTGCTAGTAGATTCATAATTTTGAATATCTGTAACCCCAGTTCTTCATTCACCCTGATTAATGTATGTGCCCTAAATGAAGATGACCAACATCTCTCAGATGATCCTTTCTTTTAACAACTACACACGTTCCTGCTCCCTGTATATTAGGGGTCAATTTCAATATAACTTGAAACAATCTGGAATGTTCCTCAGGGAGAGAATGGAAGTCTAAAACAGCTCACTTTATTTTAGGGTACTTGGAATAACTGGCATTTTTTGGATCCCTTTGGTATGAAATTTCAGAATTTTAGGAAATGTTCTTTTTACTCCCCAGTTCATAAAACATATTCAAGGATATATTTTATCTTACGTTCAGAGTTTTTAATTTTTTTCACAAGAACAAAATAACTGATTGCAGAGCTATCAAAATATAAAATCATGTCCCTATCCATTTTCCTATAGAACTTTTATCTATTTCTTTCAAATTCATTTGGTGACTAGATTCATTTATCCTTAAGGGATAAACCTTTTGTAGACAGAATTAATAAAGAAATTGGAACATTCTGGGAAATCAGTAGCAACCAAGATACTTCAATCTGAACAGTCTGGAGGCTTCTTAGTTTGCTATGTGGCAATACCAGCCAGGATACCTTGCAGTATTACTGCAGTAAATCTGTAGAGTGCTACAGTATGCTGCAGAGAACAGTGTAATTCAATGGCAATTAAGTTCTTTTGTCATTCAGTATTTTGTGACATGTTATTTACTGCAAGGTACTGTATTGCATGATGGCTGGCAATGCTATACCTTATTTTGCAAAAACACAAAAGGATATGAAAAGTAAGGATTTGAAAAATAATCTGTTATTAGTGGAAGCTAGATAAAGCAACATGGATCATGGTAAAACTTGCAGACTGTTCTACACGTACATGAAATGAATAATAAAGAGGCAGAGGATCTGACTGACAGGGTCATGATGAGGGTGAGATCTAAATACTATTTATTCAGTGATGAGCCTGATAAGTTGCATTATTTCAGCTCAGATGCAAACAAAACCTTAACAGAATTCCTTACAAAAAAGACTGCCATAACCAGTTACAGTACAGCCCATGCAGTATAACCAAAGCTTTTAATAATTTCTAACAGCCAGAACCCTTCTTCAATTATTTAAAATTCCCCAAGATTTCAAGCACAGATGCTGCCCTTCTCAACAAGGAGATCACTTTATCAGAGAGAGAGTGAAGCTGAAAGGGGACTTGCCAAACAGCAATGTGCAAGGACCAGATGAATTTTCCTGCAATTTTCATAAAACTTTTCAGACAGCATTACTCCCAAACTACTTGCCATTTTCCAACACATACAGAATTCTAAGTCATGGCCCTCTTCAGTCAACAATACTACCATCTTGTCCATATTAAACAAAGATAAAGTCCCCCTCATCCCATGGATCATATCACCTTGTTTTGTTATTAAATAATTTTTTCCCAAATAGTTTATAGATTTTCCAATACATTCCAACATTCAACAATGGGCACAGGTCGGTTCACACCTCAGGAATGATACAAAACTTATCTCGTAATATACAGTGCAATAATAAATAAGAAGATAAATATAACATACATTAGGGGCCTACATTTTGCACTTAAGCTAGGTTACAGACATCCCATGTCGTCTTAAAATAAATTTCCTTAAACCTCCTGATTATAACAAAAAAAGTGTGGTTCCCAAAGATTAATTTCCTAATTACATAGATTCCACACTAGTTGAAAATCTCTAAAATATCCATTATCATATAATTCTGTTATAAATAATTTTCTCCATTCATATTTAGAAAAGGTCCAATCTATTCCCTCCTGTTTCCAATATTTTAGAATAAGTTTTTAACCGCCATAATATTTGCCTGGAGAAAAAGTTTCTCCACCCCTTTTAACCCTTTTGTGTTATACATTTCCAATATTATAATTTTTGGATCATCTCAATGTGGAATATCTATACCAATAAGGTACAAGATCTCAAAGGCTTTATACCACCAAGTCTTAATTCCTGTACAGTTCCAGAAAGAATGAATCATATCTACATTCAGTTCCTTGCAACGCCAACAAGAATCATCTTGCAATAATTTCATTTTATATAATCTGTGAGCCGTAAAATAGGCCCTATTTAGAAACATAGAAACATAGACTTTGACGGCAGATAAGGACCGCTTGGAGCACCTAGTTTGCCTATTTCCCTACCTAGAGGTTAAGCTGCAGATCCTATTTAACCAACAGCCTATTTCTTTCAACGTTGTATTGAATAACTTTGTTTCTTGTCAACTTATAATGTGAATTTGTGTCACATGCCAGGCCCTATTGTACGTCAGTGTAGATAGCATTGAGCTCTTTTTCCCATTATTGAATGGTTGGTTTATAAATCCCAAGAAATGTTTTTTGTAAGTTATCCACCAACCATACAAAAAGTCCATTGAACTTTTTTGCTTTCAATCTGAGTAACATTGATTCTAGTTTCTTATTGTTTGGAGCCCTTTCCCATCTTGAGTAATCTTTCTTATGTAGACTTGATATTTGATTAAAAAACATATAGGGCCAGATATTCAAAACTTTGCACCGGGAAAAAAACCGTTTACGCAGGTTTAGCGCGGGATTAGCGCGGGTCTGCTATATTCAAAAGGCCAAATAGCACGGGCAAACTGCATTAGCGCCGGGCAAAACTATAATGTATGCAAGGGGCAAACTGACATGAATACAGGTGCAATGCTATATTCAGCGACTAGCGCCATGCTAAGTGGTTTTGCACGACTTAGCGTGACACTTAGCACAGTGCAAATTACTGCCCAGGAAAAGCTTGTCTTAACCCTGGGCAATCAGCTTTGTGCGACACTTTGGCTTTGCGCGGTGTTTGCGCGGGTTTAGCGTGGGTTTTGTGTGACCCTAACAAATAAATATTACACATAGATAAAGCCAAACATAGAGGAAGCATGCTGCTAACCGATGGCATCACAATGATGCCATCATCTGCCTCCAGTCCCAGCCATGCCAGGCAGTAAGTGGTGACCCTGCCACCAGTGGACAGCATGGCAGTGTGGCCATACAGCACACACTTGCGGACCACACATCTGTGGACATGAACAGATGCCAGCACACACATGCAGCACTGTGGGCATGGAGGATGTTGAGAGGAGCGTGTATGGGTGGCGAGGCTGTGCCACAGACCAGGTGTGGCCACAAGGCTGGGAGCACATCATGCACAGTGCACATGGGCGGTATTGGGAGTACCCCCAACACTAGTGTGTCTTCGGATAATATTTGCCCCCCCCCGGCCACATACCACACAGCTGTACAACTGCCACAGCACACGAAGCCAGAAAAGTACATGTCACTGTGAGCATCCCATGCCACAGGTACAGCATCTGTGGGTCACACAACAGTGTAACAGTAATGTCCACTGTCAGTACACACCTGCAGGTTGGGCCTGTCACTGTATACAGTGCAGTCATCACACTGCCCTACACACCATAGGCAGTGCTGTGTCCTCACACTACTGGCCCCTTGCTACTGTAGTGTCTGCTGTGCACTGAAGCATGCCCTACAGTGTGACAGTTGCAGCACCACCACCACCACCTATGCTGCTTGTCCCTGGGGTACAATATGCTATGCTATGCTGTACTGTTTACATGTAGCCTGCAGCTATCATCATGCACTGCCAGACTGACCTACAGGTGGAGCTGCGGTTGGACCGGTCAGCCCCTGTACTTCCAGACTGACCTACAGGTGGCTCTGTGGGACCCTGCAGTAACGCTGGGCAAACTGCATGCAAATCAGGGTATAATGAGATACTAATCCAGTTGTTTGCCCAGAGACTACCTAAGTAGGCTCATTTGCATGGCACTTTTGAATATGGCACATTTTAGCTCCGGGCAAACATGTTTGCACCGGGTTAACTGCTTAGCTCCGCGCTAATGCCGCGCTAATGTGTTAGCACGGCGCTAACAATAGGGGGAATAATATACAGTTTTGATCACTGTTCTTTCACATCTGCTGCTTCCTGCAGCTGTACTGAGTCCATGCATTTGCTGGCACACACATTGGCGATGTAGTTCGTTTGTACCTGCCCTCACGTTGCTGTGCACTGTGTTGTTGTTGTGGGTTGCACTTCCTGGTTGCTTTATTCAGTGCTGTCTTATTCTCAGGCTATTTTTGCCCTGCACTCCCAGACCAGTTTGCCCGACTTCCTTAGACGGCAATATTCAGCAGGATTAGCACCGGGCTATTTCCATTTCAATATAGCTTGCTCTGTGTTCCAGGCTAAGTTTGCCCGCCAGGCAGTGCTTATTTAGCCCCTGGGCAAAGTTTTGAATATCTGGCCCATAATGTCTTGAACCTAGTTAACATTTGTCTTTAAACTCATCCCAAGATAAAATCTTGCCCTTTTCAAGCAGACATTTCCATTTACTTATTCCCTTACCTTCCCAGAGTTTATTACGTAGCATTTTGCCTCTTATTTTAAAATTTTGGTTCCCCAGATGTTATTTTCAGGTGAAAGATGTAAGTCCCATTTTATTTTATTTGTATATTTAAGTATCCCATATGCCATGCAACTCACAAATAGACTTTCAGAATTTTTTTAAATGCCTAGCAGTAAAGGCAATTTGAGACAAATCCACTTGTTCTGAACATGAGGTTAACATTTTGTCATTTAAGAGGGATAAGTTTAGCCTGTCGTATTCATCGTCCATGGCCCATCTTAAGACCCTTTTCAATAAGTATGGCAGGTGCAGTTTTTCCACGACAGGGCATGCTAACCTGCCTTGGTTCACTGGAAGACAAAACTTTTCCAATGAAATCCTAGACTGTTTTTTATTTCAAATAAAGCTTTTAAGATGCTTATTCATTTGTTTAAACCAAGATTAAGGAATGGGAATCATTATGGTTTGTAATCTATAGGCTAAAAAGGGGACTATCACCATTTTTATAATTTGAATTTTCCCCCAAAGGGATAAGGGTATCTTATTCCAACACTGTAATCTGTCCGTGACCAAATCCACAAGTTCTTTTTTTTTTTCTGTACATACTTTTTCCGGTTTCTATTTACTCCCTTCCCCGGGGCCATGGATTACATGCATGTATAAGTGCGAGGTGAACGCATCACCAGGATCCAGTGGCCCTTCCGCCCCTCCCCAGACTTGCGTCAGGACTCCTGTCTGCCTGCGCTACCCACAGGACCTCCACCCAGTGGGAGCAGGATTATGGCAGAGTAGGCATCCACCCCGATGGAAGGGAGAACCATAGCTCGATCCTGTTCCAACCCTCCCCTCTGAGCCGGCATGCCAGTGGCCTGAGGTTGTTCCCAAACCAAGGTCGCTGGCATGACGTGAGGTAAGGTGCCAATGCCTCAGCCCTCTGTGCCACTGGGCTGGCCCAATCCACAAGTTCTTTAAAGTTATCTTTAAATACATGTTCAATGTGACTGTGTATATAAATTCCCAAGTATTTCATGCCAAATTATTTTATCGTGGCCTGAATATGCTGTTAAATTAAACCTGGGTCTTGGACATGAAAAGTTAACATCACAGTTTTCCCCTCATTTATCTTATAACTGGCCACTTTCGAAAATCTCCTTATAACCAAAAGCAATTATTTTACACTCTTTACTGGATCCTGGAGGATTAAAAAACACTGTCAGCAAAAGTATTTAGTTTTACTTCTTCTGACTTCATTTGGATGCCCTGAATGTCCCTATTTGCTCTGATTTCACTCAGGAGAGATTCTAGCCCAACACAAAAAGGGAGGGAAACAATAGGCAGCCCTGACATACCCCTCTATAAAGCACAATGGTTTCAGACAAATTTCCATTTACTTTAATTTGGGCCATTGGTTTTGAATACAGAGTTTGATAATAGAAATAAAGCCAGAAGGGAAACAAAAAGCCCTTAGGGTATTAAATAAATATGTCCATTCTAGCATATTAAAGGCCTTAGTTGCATCTAAGGCCATAAGGATTGCTGGGGAGTTAGATTTTTGTAAATATTCAATTAACATTTGTATTTTTAAAAGGCCTGCTGGTATTATTCTGCTAGTGATAAACCCTGTCTAATTACTATGGCTCAATTTAGGTAGTAGAGGAGTATTCTATTGTTTTGTTTTGTTTTTTCAACTTTCTTTGTGCCCCCTTACCTGGCTAACCTGATCTCTCTCTCTCTCTGGTGAGGACACTTAGTGCGGTCTGTTCTCCCTACCTGAAGCCTCCAGACTCCACTCCTCAGAAATGGGCCCATCTCCCTGCTGCACCACCTGACCACCTGACCCCCTGGCTCTGAGCCCCCGGGTGGGACAGCCAACTCCACTGGCAATCTATCTAGAATCTAGTGGAGTGACCGGGGGTGGAGGGAGTGCCTGAGATGGAACTGGGAGGCCCAACATTGGATGTGGGGACCGACCAGTGGTCCCGCCTTTGCCTATCAGGCACCAGGGATTTTCACTTTTTCTGTCCCCACCCTGTGGAGCTTGGACGTGCAATGATGGCCAGCGTCTGCTGAGCTCCGCCCCTAGTGCCATTCAGTGGCTTCACCTTGTTCCTGGCTACCCCCGACCATCACCAGGGTTTGCTCAAGAGTTATGCAGTCCCTACACCCTCCCCAGGAAGGGAGAGCCATCTATTGGATGCTCAATCCCTCCCTGCCCCTGCCATTTTACAATAGCCCAGGCTCATTCCCAAACCCTGGTCACCTGCGTGGCATGAGGTGAGGCATCTATGGTACAAAGGAGGGCAACCAAGATGATACAGGGACTGGGGGATTTGCCATATGAGGAGACTGGAGGAACTTGGCCTGTTCTCATTGGAGGTGTGGAGGGACCGAGGGATATGATTGAGGTCTTCAAGTATCTCAGGGGAAGAAATAAGGTAGACAGGAGGGTATCATCAGAGGGCATGGTTTGAAGTTGGAAGGAGGAAGGATGAGGGGGAAAAGAGGAGGAGGTACTTCACTGAGAGGGTGCTGGAACCCTGGAATGCGCTGCCTGGGGAGCTGGTGCTGCCCCTACGGTGGAGGGTTTCAAGAGAGGGTGGGACAGGTACAAAATAAGGAAGAAGCAGGGGGCCCAGCCCAAGGGGGGGTCAGGATGGTAAACAGGAGAATCAAAAAGGTGATGGTGGGGGAAGGCCTCAGTACCCAAATGGGATCCTGAGGCACGAGTAGACCTGACAGACCGTAAGGCCTTTTCTGCTAGCAAATAGTATGTTAGTATGTTAACCCTCAGCACCACCGGGCCGGCTGGAGTATTCTTCTATTGACTATTTTTGCCAAAATTTTGTAATCCATGTTCAGTATTGCAACCGGTCTGTAATTTCCACTCTTTGCTAGATATTCCTGGTTTCAGCAAAACTGAAATATACGCCTGTGAAAATGACTGAGGCAGTTTCCTGGTTGTAACTATCTGGTTAAATAAAACTTGTAGATAGGGTACTAATTTATCTTCCAGAGCAATATAATATTCTAAAGAAAATCCATCAGTTCCAGGGGCTTTTGAGTTAGCCATTTGATGCATGGTCTCTTTGATCTCATCTCCTGAAATTTCCTTCATCAAAAGCTCTGCCTCTGTGGCATTCAGTCTAGGTCCTATAAATTGTTCTGAATATCTTATTTCCTCTTCTAATGGGGAACGTTCTGAGGTATAAAGTTTTGTGTAAAATTTGACAAATGCTCTTACTATTCCAGTTTGATCTGAGACCATTCCATCATCTTCTGTAGACAATGATATAATAGCTGATGTTTGTCTCTCTAAACCATACACTCTGTTAGCCAAAGTTCTCCCAATTACTTCACTATTATTTTTCCAATTTTTATTGTGCCATGCCCAACCTCTTTTAACTTGAAAGTATTCTGTGGACTCAATTAACTTTCTTGGATTTTGAAGTTCCTCTTTTTTTGTTAGGTCCCCTGATTTCACTGCCCTTTCCAATAAAAGTAGCTTTCTGTCTACCTCTTTTTGTTGTTCCCTCTACAGTCTGTTTATCCAAGAGGTTTCTGAAATCACCACCCCTCGTAATGTGGCTTTAAGGGCATCACAGCAATCTATTATATTAACATATGATACATTATTTTCTGTCATAAAGTACTCTGTAGTCTGAATCAATTTTCTCAGAAACAGCTTATCATCCAAAAGAACATTGTTTATACGCCACAATTTATTAACTCTATTTCCGTCATTTCCTATCAAAATATAATAAGAGACCGAACTATAATCTGAAATAAGTCTGGTTTTTATTTTTGTTGACACCTTTGCACTTCCTATTAACAGTTCTTTAGACACAAAAACATAGTTCAGTCTAGAGTGAACTTCATGCGTACAGGAAAATATGTATAATTATTTTGTCTCCCATTCATTTCCCTCCAAAATTCCACCACATTATTCGAGTCTAGACTTCAGCAATTTTGCTTTATACTTGTCCCAACTTGAACACTAGGAGGTCTTATGTACTTCTTCATTTAAAATACAATTCAGATCACCCCCTAATATGAAAACAACCTCATTCCAAGTATACATTAGTTTGTTTACCTCTGCCAGAAAGTTACTATAACCCTTAAAGGGGCATACAGGGACCCAAAAATAAGTATGCCATTTATTTTTGTTTTTACCATAACAATTCTCCCTTGTTTATCACATACTGAATCCAATGACTCCCCCTTAAAACCTTTTTCAAAGAGTACAGCAACCCCTGCACTTTTGTTTAAACTGCCAGGATATTTTATCCCCAATTTACACCACTCTTTGCCATTCAAGAAAGTCTCCTGTAACATAGTTACATTAGATTTCAACTTTTTTATTCTGGCAAAGATTCTTGATCATTTTACTGGAGAAGTTATGCCATTTACATTCTAAGTGCAACCTGTAAGTACCCCCATCCTTATATTTGATGTCATTTACACAGTACCATTTCCCATATCCCTGGGTGAACCTACGTCTGTACCCATAAAAATCATGTAACCTCCTATGAAACTCCCCTTCCCCCCAGCAAATGCCTAAGACAAAGTCTGGCATTTCCCCTTAACATCTAGTAACAAGTGTTGTAAGGGAACCAGTTCCCCCCCACCACCACCACAATCCACTGCCAAGTTTGAAACCCCCAAAGCCCTCTTTTGTCTTATCTTTTTTAATACTTTTATTTAAGTTTCCACTACCTTCCTAAATGTTTACTTCTTCTTATCCATTCTCATACCCCTCAAAGACAGTAGGTAAACAAATTCTTACATCAGATAATGCTTCAGCTACAGAATTGTAAATTAAAGTTTGTTTATTTAGAAACACTTTCAACTTAGCAGGGAAGATCACATATGCCTTAATACCCACTTTCTATAATTTTAGGTGCAGACCCCCATATCTTTTTCTTTGATCCCATAAAACTTTGGAATAATAATTTTTCAAATATACCGATTGATCTCTATACAAAAAGTTCTTATGACCATAAAAGGCCTGCATGACCAGATCTTTCCCCTGTGATGTTAAGACCTTTACTATTGCTGGTCTAGTTCTCCTACTGTCTCTGGCTACTTCTAGCTAGTGAACCCTGTCTGGGATAGGAATTTCTTGATCCGCCGACGATAGTTTAAAGAAAATGTCCACCATAATACTCCACAGAGGAAGTTCTTCTTCCCATTCAGGTAAGATGCCAAACACCTGAATATTTTTCCTCCTTGCCCAGTTTTCCCGTTCATCCAACTTATCTTCCAAGGTTGACTGGTGTGTCTTTAAAGATCTCATTGTTCGACCCAGTGGAGTTATAATTCCTTCTAAGTCATTATGTCTTTTCTCTGATTCAGAGATTCAATTTAAACCCTTTTCCAGATTGCTATCCAACTTTGAAATATTTTCTGTAAGCATTTTTATAGATTCAGGAAGATGTTGTAGATTTTCTGCTGAACTTTGTATATCAGACATATTTTGTATTAACTGAAGGGCCCAAGCTGGTGGAGAATTAGGTGTTAGCCCAGTAGATTTCCCACCTCCATTTTGCTGATTTGTTTTTACAGAGGCAGCAGCTTCTCCAGCAGTTGGTTCAGTGTCAAGATTTTGCGACTGCTCATCTGAGGGCCCAGGTAAAACTTCAGTATCTTCTTTTGGGAAAATATCATCTACTTCTCCTGGAGATCGCATGGATTTTGGAATGGTGTTGGTATTTTTCCCCTTTCTTTTTTTCTTTTTCTCTACATCCACTTTGGGAGCCATATTTGATATTTGTGACCTTGACGGATCACAGCAGTTTTTAAAGAGCAATCTCAATTGTCTTAATTTCTTATTTTTGACCTCAATACCTGTTTTTGACTCAGGCACATAATTTGCTCTCCCTTTTGAGTTTTTAAGATTTTCCCCGAGGCTTGGAAGAGTTTAAACAATCTTTTCCCTCTTAGCTCTGCTTTATATTCTGAGTCTCCCATATGTAAAATCTCTTCTTATTTTGTTTATTAAATGTATTTATTTATTTTTCTATATAAGGTCACCAGGCCCTTAAATGCATATTGATGGAACTCAGCGTTAGTAAAAGGTACCTTGCTCTAGTTAAGCAGCTTTGACAGCTTTAAGTCAGTGTTCAATAGTCCTTAATACAAGGCAAATAATGCTCGGTAGATATAAAAAATATGAAGGAAACTTGAAGCTTAAAGCTTTAGGGCTTGAAAACGTTTTCAATCAAAACCAATGCTTTATTTCCAGTTCAAACTGTAATCTTTAAAATTTCTCACAGAAACAGCCATACTATTGCACATCTCACAGTTTAACTTGAAAGAGAGAAGACACTTATCTTTGAATCCTCATTTTTAATACTAGTTTTAGTGGTTAAGGTGGATTCTTGAACATTTCTCCGATGTGCTGAAGCCCCCGCCAACTGGCGTTCTCCATCCTTCTAGCGCTTGGAATATTTTTCAACCACGGCACATGTAGCGAGCAGAAGAAAAATGTTTTTTAATTTACTTGTTCAAAGAACCGATTCTGGTTCCACACGAGAGCCAGACTGCTATTGCTGCACTCAGGATTCTAAAAATGCACTGCAAAGCCATTAAAACATGTACATCCTTTCAGTCACTGTCCCGTTACAGTTAGCTTCCAAGTGGCCCTGGTATTTTACCTTTGCCTGAGTGTGCTTTCAGCAATAAATTTAATTGAGAAAGAGAGCATTACCATGTTTTAAAGTGGAAAGACAAAACTCAAACTAACTGGACTATAACAACAATTTAGCTGTGAATGGGAGGAGAAAGGAGAGAGAGAGGAGCAGCATCACCATGCTGCCTAGCCCATCGTCCAATGCATTGCATCACCATGCCACCAACCACCCTCACTTTTGTTATTAAATAATGAATACAAAATTCTTTCAAAGATCACAGCAAAACTATTGTGCCATATAGGTCATTCAGTCATCAATGATAACCATATTGGTCTCATATCAGGGAGAATACTTACTGCCATTCGTCAAGTCCCAACAGATGATACTGTCCTCTTAGCACTAAGCACTGAAAAACCTTTCAATAGGGTTGATTGGCATTTCTTAAAACAGGTTCTCTGCAAATTTGGCTTCGCAGGTCAATTCTTAAAATGGGTCAATAACATTTACATGGCCCCAAAAGTAAAAGTTAAAGAGGGACACTGGCCAAAAGTACTACATTGCATATTTAGAATAAGCATACCCCCAATAAATCTCATACCAAAAACTAGGTTTCTATGTTACTTCATTTTAATGTTATGAACTATTTTGTAATGCTAATTTCGCTACCTATTCAAAAAAAGCCAGTTTCAGTGCAGAGTCACTGATGATGTCATATTCTGAACTCACACTCTAGTCCTCCCTGTCAGCAACCTTATAGGACCTGTTTCTACAAAGTTTAAATAACTGTAGCTATAGTAATCATTAAAACAATGACATAGGGTTGTCTGCAGTGCTTGTGTTTCCAAAATGTTCAGATGCATGGTACTGTACTTCAGAACACATCAGGAGGTAGTTTTAGAATGCAGCACTGAACCAAAGTATAGAACGTCAATGTGGTGCACAATTTTAAAATCTTGGGGGGGACATGGAATCTCAGAATGTGGCAGGGATATGCCATCTCAAAATGTGATGGGACACTCAGTCTCAGAATGTGACTGGGACACACATCTAGGAATTTGGTGGGGCTGGCAATTTTAGAATACAGTGGGGATGCATGCTGTCAGAATGTGACAGGACACACAATATTATTCTAAAATTGCTTGTCCCTGCCACATTCCAGAATTGTACTCACCCACCATATTTCAAAATTGTGCATCACATCTCAACCATATTCCAACACTGTGCCTCCCAGACACATGCTAAAATTATGCATCTCTGTCACATTCTGACATTGTGCATCGCTGCCACATTCCCAAATGGCACATCCCTGCCACATTCTGAAATGGTGCATCCCTACCACATTCCAAAACTGCACATCCCCACCACATTCCAAAGTTGTGTTTTAATGCCACATTCCCAAATTGTCACTGCCACATTCCCAAAGTGTGCCTCACCACCACATTCTGAAATTGTGTGTCACCGCAACATTCCAAAATTGTGTGTCACAGCCAATTTCTGAAACTGTACATTACCACAATATTCTGAAACTGTTCATCATCACCATATTCTGAAAGTGTGTTTCATCACCATATTCCAAAACTGTGAGTCACTGCCACATTCTAAAACTGTGTTACCGCCATAGTCTGAAATTGTGCATCACTACCACATTCTGAAATTGAGCATCACCACCACATTCCAAAATGGTGCATCGCAACCACATTCCAAAACTGAGCATCACTGCTACATTCTGAAACCATGCATCACTTCCTCATTCTGAAACAGTGCATCACCACCACATTCTGAACCTGTGTGTCACTTCCACATTCTGAACCTGTGCATCACCACATTTTGAAACTGTGTCACCACCACATTCCGAACCTGTGTGTCACAGCCACATTCCGAACCTGTGTGTCACGGCCACATTCTGAACCTATGCATCAACACCACATTCTGAACCTATGTGTCGCCGCCACATTCTTAAACAGTGCGTCGCTGCCACATTCCAAACCTGTGCATCACTGCCACATTCTGAAACTATGCATCATCACCACATTCTGAACCTGTGCTTCACTGCCACATTCCAAAACTGTGTGTCACTGCCACATTCCAAAATGATGTGTCCCAGCTACTTTCTGACATTGTGTCATTGCTGCATTCCATGATTGCAACCTGGTAACATTTCAAAATCTTATACCTGCAGTATTCTAAAAATTGTACACAACGTTATCATTCTGAAGCAGTGTTTGTTGCTACATTCCAACCCCCCGTCGTATTCTGAAGTACTATACTTGCATCTACACATTATGGAAATGCATGTGCTGACCCACCCAGTAACAGTTTTTCTTTTCAGTTATTAGCTACAACTGCAGTTTAAGTAACATAGGAGAAATCAGTCATATAATGTAGCTTGCAGGGAGGACTAGGTTAGGAGTTATGATATCATCAGTAATTCTTCTCTAAAACTGACTTTTTTGAACAGGCAGTGAATTAAGGGTTACAAAATGACTTATAACTTTTAAACAAAGAAACCTAGAGATCTGATTTTTGGCATGAGGCTGATTGATGATATGCTGATCCAAATTCTGAATTTATTGATGCCAGAAAATTTTTCCCCGAGTCCCTCTTAAAGATGAATGGTAAATTATCAAATCAGACTTTCAAGGGCTACAATACAAGGCTGTCCTATCTTGTTTCTACCATTTATATTGTATTTGTAATCTACATAAAGCCTTTAGCAATTGGAATTCAGGCAGAACAAAGGATATCAAGTGTCTCAGTCAATGGTAGGAATCATGTCCTTTCACTCTATGCACATGACATCCTACTATATCTACAAGATACTTCAAATTCCATCCCTGTCCTGCTTAATCTGATTGATAAATTTAGTAACTTGTCAGGATACAAGAGTAACTGGTGCAAATGTCAAGCAATGTCTCCAAAACCTAGACAGAATATGAGCAACATTGTGAATCAAGCAATTGGTCACTTTAGATCTCCTTTTAGAAATGTGGGTACAGTATTATGCACATAGCAACACAGAAAAACTATACAATCTGCCTGTTGTCCTTTTAATGTTGAAAATCTGTTCTGATCCCAATATATGGATTTATTTGCATGTTGTCCTTGACGGGAAGGGTAAATATTGTCAAATGAACATTTCACCCAGCATTTTTTTTCAGGCCCTTACTATCAAGTTAAACTCTCAAGGCCTGATACTCAAAGCCCTTTGAATGATGCAAGGTGCCTGCATCAAACATAAATGACGCAAGTGGCATCTTGTGTCCAAAAATGCACCCTGGCCTATTCTCAAAAGCAGCCTGTGGTAAACATAGGCAGCTTGCAGCAAAGGGGGCTTGCCACAGCATTGTGCCATACAATGGGCTGCAGCATGATGCTAGGGGGCTTGCAGCAGATGCAGGCTGTCACATCCCCTGTCACATCCCCTAAACCAGTGTTCTAAAAACTTTCCCAGAGGACAGCTGTCTAAAAACCATTAGACCTGCCAGGGGCTGTTCTAAGTGAACTTAGTTGTCCTCTGAGGGTTGCGGCAATATGTTGCCATGGTCCCAATCCCCCTGTAGTAAATACTGCCCCCAACAGGATCCTCTGTTCTGTAATATAATATGTTCCCTGGTAGTCTAGGGCACCCCCTCCCCCAAGTCTGATCCCCAGTCACCATGTAATACTTAATAAATATTCCTGGTAATCTAGGGCACCCCCCCCCCCAAAGCCCTGATCAGTATAATAATTTATAAAACCTATATCCCTGGTAGTCTAGCAGCCCCCCCCCAAGACCTGATCTCCCATTATAATATGCAGTACTATACTGTATAGCTGCTGTCATTCACTGAGTGCATACTGTATACAGCACATGCTCATTTAGAGCTCAGTCGGCAGCTGGCTATAGTGGAAAGTGATGGGTTGTGCTAGTCATTGGCTTGGGTATAGGTTGGGGGAGTGAGGTGGTAGGGCACTGCAGGGTGGGGAGTAAAAGGGATGTAGGTAGGAGGGTGTAGCAAAGGATCTGACTCTGGTGGCAGGGGGCAGCAGGGTGCAACTGCCTCAACTATGGAGGCATGCAACAGGGTGCAGCAAATGCCCTGACTCTGGTGGCAAGTGGCAGCATGGTGCAGCAGCCCTAACTGTGGAGGCATGGGGCTTTAGAGCACAGCATGCCACAGCAACCCCAACTTTGTAGACAGAAGCAGAGTGCAGCAGCCCTGGCTGTGGTGATAGCATATAGAGGACAGCATGGTGCAGAAGCCGTGACTATGGGGCAGGACACAGGGGGGCATCAGAGTACAGCAGCCCTGACTGTGAGATGTGGTGTGTGTGTGATGCAGCAGACCTGCCCATTTGGGGCAATTGAAGTAGGTAGCAGGGTGCAGCAAAAGCCCTACTTCTGGTGACCTAGGGCAGCATGGTGCAGCAGTGCCAACTTTGTAGGCAGGGGACCTGGAACTCTGGGGCTTAGCAAAGCACCAGCACTGACTGTGGATACAGGAATGGGGGCAACAGGTGCAGTGTCCCTGACTGTGGGGGTGGAGTAGATAGGGCAGCAGGGTGCAGCAACCCCAACTGTTTGGGCAGGGGGGCAGCAGGGTGCAGCATCCCTGATTCTTTAAGCAGGGAATGGAGGCAGCAGGGTGAAAAATCCCCAACTTTGTGGGAGAAGACAGAGGGAAGCAGGGTGCAGCAGCCTCGAATGAGGAGCAGATGGCAGGGGGCATGTGGTGCAGGAGACAGGTGGCAGCAGAGTGCAGCTGCCTCAACTGTTGGGGAAGAGACATGGTGTATCGGGATGCCATATAGGATTTCTGGTTACACACATACATGATGTATTTTCACACAGAAATCACCAGAGAACTGAAATTTGTGAGTTCAGACAGTACATGTGCTTGTGATAGTAGAGTGTGACAGACACCTTTGTCAATCAGACATGAAAAAAAAGTTTTCTTACATGAATGTATTTATGAAGGCTACATCAAAGACAAACTATTTCTATGAATTAACAAAATTTAGATCTATTTTATAGTCATTAAACAACCCTGTGTTATCTAGTTAGAAAAAATCAGAGTTTTGTTGAGAAAGAACTGACAGCTGTGATACAGACAAGCTGATTTCTCACAGAGAAAGACTTCCACTACTTCAATTCAGCACTGAAACTCAAATGATCAACTTTTTGTAAGATGAGAATGATAGATTTTAAGTTAATATATCTAAACACAAACCAGAAACTGAGTTTGTAAGAAACTTGGGAGCTGATTCTGTAAGGTGTGTGTGGCGGACGCAATTTGCATCAAAGTCTGTGGCTGCACCTTACATAGTTATGGCAAACAAAAGTAGCAGTATTCCAGAAACTTTGCTACTAGATCACAGTATGTGGACTTGTCGCAACTGGAACATTTGTGACATACAGACTGGTGCAGTCACAGGAGTTGATGCATCTGAGTGAAGCAAACGCAGACAATGGTGCAGGCAGCAGCCTCAGTGACCCAAGGATCAGCCGGCAAGGCACCTCAGAAGAAAAACTTCAACGCAGAGGAGACAGATGTACTGCTTAATGAGGTGGATGCCCAAGTGGATCTCATCTTCAGCAGAGGTGGTGACAGAGACCTCAAAGACAGACATAAACAGGCCTGGAAGCATGTTGCCACAATGGTAAATGCTGTGGGCAAGATCAGGAGGTCTGTGAGGGAGTAGCAAAAAAGATACAATGATATAAAAAGGAGGAAGGAAAAGCTGATACAGATCAGATGACATTCTGTGGCCACTGGGAGGACATGGGGAAGTTGTGACTTTGAGCAGCCAGGAAGAGCAAGTTGCCAGCCACCTCAGCTCAAGAAGTGTGAAGGGGTACAGCAACCTGGATGTATTCTGACTCCATCAGTTAGCAGGTTAAGTGTAGCCCTATGCTGTAATTTCTGCCTGCCCATTGCAGTGTCACATGGCCTGCTGTGAGGGGGGAGTATGGCTGACAACAGGGTAGAAGCCCCCCACCTCCTAACTGGGTGGACGTCCCTATAAGAGGGTGGCAGTACATCCTGTGGGCACACAATCCCCCAAAAACCACACTCCAGCAGCTGCAGGGATGGCTGTGTCCAGCAGAGATGCATATCAAGGCCTGACCAGCAGCATATGTCACTCAACCATATCAGTAGTGTGCTATCGCACGTGGCCCTGAAGTAGGGGCAGCAGGAGGAGGACCTGCCTGGGGGGTGTGTCATAAGGGATCATCATGGGATAGCCACGAGGGCAGCAGGGACCCTGTACAATGTGACACATAATGCAGTTCTCATATTGGAGGAAGGGAGGTTCAGAAGGGAAATGAGGAGACACTTTTTATGGAGAGTGTAGTGACAGGGTAGAATGCACTACCAGAGGAAGTGGTACCCTGTAAGATAATGAGCTGTTTCAAAAGGGGATGGGACAGGGTAAGGGGGAGGGTCACTAGAGGGGAGAGGGAGCAGCTGCAGTATAAGGACTGCTAGCTGCATAATTGAGTAGACTCACTAGACCAAAAGGCCTTTATCTGCTGGAAAGTTCATATGTTCATATGCAGTTGTGACAACCAAGGGCACATTGACCCCAGGCTGGGTAACAAGCTGCTACACAGATGTCTGTGGGCATGGCAATTCCATGAAGGACACTTGTGAGAGAATAGCCATGTGTTCTCAGGCAACAACCATTTTGTTCTGTATAGGACTCACATGTGTCCCACATGCATGTGAGTGGGTGCATTGGTGAGTGTGAGGTTTGGGGATACTACAGGACATGTGTGATGTGAGTATGCTGATATGCTGGGGTTCAGGGTACCCAAGGGAGACAAAGCAAGGCTGGCCCAATGTGGATAGTGCAGAAGTGGTAGTGCAGACCACGCTGTGGGGTAGAAGGGGATGTCTTCCTTGAGGTGCCACTGAACCCTAGGATGTTGTGTTGCAGGAGAACCATTGGACGGTGTCTTGGCACCACATATGTACCCAGCAACAGGGATGTATACTGTGTACAGAATGTGCAGTGCTGTGGACTCAGAGTGTGATGGAGGAACATGTACAGCAGTGATGGTGTGATGAAGGGGCCACGGTGTGATCATTTGCAGAAGGACACTTAGCAGTGATATAGTGTGAGAAGGCCACTGTGACACATAGATATCCGCGGTGGTTGGTGGGTCAAGGAAGAGGCTGCACAGTTGTGATGCATGTTAGCACAGTGCTGACAGGGGTTGCAATGGCCTGTGTTGTGTGTCAAACAAGGGGCTGTTCTTACTCCCCCAAATGGTCTGTTGATGTTCATAGATGCCCCACTGACCAGTGTATGCAGATGATGACTGTGGCACTTGGTGTGAGGGTTGGAAGACATGTAGTGGACAGAGATGGTGGAGGGCTTGCATCACGGGTTGTGATATGACAGGTGAGGCCTCCATGTGGTACCAGTGGGGATGACTCATCCTGCGCAGCAGATGACAAATATGGTAGGGGGTGTAGGGTCAGGGGGGTCCACAGTGAGGAGGAAGTTAAGCACGAAGGGATGTGGAAACACACTTGGACTGAAGGCACTTGTTTGTGTATGTGTAAGCCTGCTGCTGACACTGACATGGCAACATATGGGTCGCACGTGGTGGTTGTCGGCCGGTGACTTGTGTGACACCGCCATGAATGTAGTAGATGGTGGGTATGCAGAGGCTGCTGAGCCCCCAGGGCCAGCATGTTGCACTGCAAGAGCCAGAAGTGCTGCAGGTGTGGGTTGGAAGGAATAAGTTGTGCCACCTGGGACAGCTGGAGCCTTATGGTGGGCTGTCATGGACACCTGCCATGTGGATGCATGCAGTGGGTAGGGATCTTGTATGGTAGTGTGTCACATGTAGGGGTGGGTGTATGGAATGATAGTACATGATAGCACAGGAACCCCAGAGACATACCAGAACTTCACATGAGTGGCATAGGAGGCCTCCCCCCCAGGTAAGGTGCCATGGGCTAACCAAGTGTGGAACAGGGGATGCAGCCTGTCTGTGTCTGTGGGTCATGCAGCAGAAATCAAAGCATAGTGCCCAGAGGCCACACCAAGCAGTGGTAGGAAGTAGTAGGGTGGGATCACCGAACTGAATGAGGGAGTGCCACCGATGCACCAACTGCCAGTTTAGTACTGCACATGTGAATCTCTTTGTACTGTATGTGACATTTTCCCTGCAGGTATGAGCAGCAGCCAGATGACAGGCACAGTGGCCCAAGGGACAAGCACAGCGGATACAGATAATGCCAGTGAGATTGATGGTGATGGTGACAGCAGCAGTGGCCATGCAGGAGAGACACCAACAGCAGCACACACCTAGGCTGCAGACAGTGGTGAGGAGGACAAGGTCACAAAGCCAGCAAGTGCAAGTGACCAGAGGGACTTGTCACCTAAACATGAATCCCCAGAGCATGAAGACACAGTGTGAAGTGCTGCAGAAAGTGTGCAGGACACTGTGGCACAGTAACTGTCATTAGCATCATCCATGCAGGAGAGGGTGGTGGCCAAGGGGATGTAGACAATGCAGAGGACAATACCATCAATCTGGTTGATGTGGATCGTTTATGTCACCAAATGCTGGAGTCAGAGGTTGTAGTAGTAGTAGTAATAATATTTATTTATACAGTATATCACCATTAGGACAATTTACACCCTATTTGCAAGGTGTACCTGTACAGTAAACATTTTATACAAGTTTCAAATTTCCACACATAACAATAAACTTACATACATATCTTGTTTAAATCATGCAATCAATAATTGAAACACAGATATGACAAAAATGTAATAAGTTATTACAACAATAATCAATGAGGACTATACTAAACATTCAAGAGCAAACTACAATAGCATTTGAATGCTAAAACACTGTCAATTACACACACATCTGAGGCTAAAGTGCAGTCTAGTCTTTATTTTGAAACTAAGTTTTAGAAGATATAAATGTCTTAAATCTGGGGACAATGCATTCCAAGTACTAGCTACACTGTATTCATAAGTCATTTTACCAAAATTATTTATTATCCTAGGCTGTATCAAGTCCCTAGCCCTGTTTTTCCTTAAGTTTAGACTATGTTTGGGTCTTTGTATTTTCTCAACCAGATGCTGGGGTGTTTTATTTCTAAGTATACTCCAAACGAGATTGGTCCAAGTATTCCTACGTTTCAACTCAAGTGATTGCCAACCCAAACATATTGTACATTGTATAATGATGGGTGTTGAAGCTACACTTCAAAACAAATCTTGCCAATCTGTTATAGAGATGGTCAAGTTTTTCCAACTGCTGCTTACTGGAGTATCTAAAAATGTGATTCCCGTAATCAATTATCAGCAAAATTAGCTGGTTGGCAATTATTAAATGTTAAGGTTTAGTAGTACTTGTTGAAAACCTTCTAGCTGCCCCTATACAATCATTTACTTTTTTAACTAAATCTGAAATATGACAGTCAAAACTTAAATGCTGATCGATGTGAACCTCTAGATATTTGTAAGTTGCAGTTTGAGTCAGACATTTCCCTTCCAGGGTCATTATATGCAAACATAAATTTTTTGATCTATATTGCTTTGATCCAAATAACATTGTTTGTGTTTTTTTTATGATTTGTGATCAAGCCCAGAGATGTGAAGCACTCCTGCACTGCCAAAAAATCCTGCTGCTGTTTAAATTCCACTTCGCTAGGACTGCCCCCCTCAGCCACCAGCACGGTGTCAGCCGCATAAAGGCGGATACAGGAGTGCCTCACAAAATCTGGGAGATCATTTATATAAATAATAAACAGTAGTGGCCCCAAGATTGAACCCTGGGGCACACCACGGGTAACCGGTAAAATGTTCGACTCAAATCGATTTACTGCTACTACCTGTGTTCTTCCGTTTAGATATGAGCTAAACCACTGGCAAGATTCATTTGTTAAACCTATATTTTTTTATTCTCCCCGTCAAAATATTATGATCCACTGGATCAAATACTTTTGACAGGTCCTCGCCAACCCCAAAGGGGTAGCCACTGTATCCAAAAAGTCTGTTAGAATGGTGGCTGTGGACCTGCCTCTCCTAGAGCCGGACTGATAAGTTGTTAACTTTTCATACTTTTCCAAGTAGTCTATCACCTGACTGTGCACTATTCTCTCAAGAACCTTTGAAACTGTTGATAAAGCAATTGGACGATAATTTGTGGGATCGGTAGGATCTGCACCTTTTGCAATTGGTATAACTGTAGCTATTTTCCAACTTTGGGGAAAAATTCCCTCACACAGACTCCAATTTACAATACCCTGAATTACTGGAGACATTTCTAATGCTGATTCCCCTCAATAACCTGTTTTCAACACCATTGATGCCACTGGCCTTTTTTATCTGTAAGCTCTTTACAATCTTAAAAATCTCAGCAGTGGTAACCTTGCAAAATCTAAACTCAGGTGTACTTTTATTTTGCTTTCTGTTATTATCTTTATATCTTTCTTTCAGCATTAATTTGTGGAATTATTAAGTCGGGCAAGTCAACAAAATAACTATTCGGTAGATTTGCAGAAATATCTGTTTGTTGTTGTAACACCCCATTTTTCTTAATCTGAATTTTTGGACATTGTTTAATTGGGTTGGTAAGATTTTTTATCAGAGACCAATAATTTCTAGGATCCACTGTTTCTTTTATTTTTTCATTTGTAATAATAGGCCTTTAAATTCCTAATCACTTTACTAACTCTATTTCTTATTGTTTTGAATTTTACCCATATTTCTGGATCCAATGATTTGTTGAAGTGGGCCGTGAAATACACACCATCAGGATAGCTCTTCAGGCAATCCACAGTGATGCAGTGCGCTATCATATATGAGTGGAGGGTGGACTGGCATCAATCAGGCTCTGCAGCAACTGTCTACACTAAAGGAGCGACACATATCAGCAATGGAGGCTGTGGCATCTACGTCAGAGCATCAGACATCAATACTTCAATGTCTGACTGCCCTGCTGCAATATACACTAGGTCTGCAGGATATTGGGGGCCAAGTGGGCATTGCAAGTGCACCGGGGGTGAGGTGGAGGCTTGGTGGCCCATAGACCATATGCAGGGAGACTCTGCCCACTGCTGTTAGTGTGGGCCCATGCACAGAGGACTGCAAGGTATGGCAGGCAGCGCAATCAGTGTTGGGACCACCATGAACAGGACTGTAATGGGGGGCCTGTCATACCATCACAGCAGTGCAGATATGGTGCACAGTGTGCAGGATGTTGTGAATGCACCTGTGACACAGGAGTGCTTGCCTATGAATGATGGCCTATTTCAGGGAGGAGTGCAAACCACTGTTAGCTGTTGGCAGTGGGGGGTAGGTGGGTTGCTGCTGCTGCATGCAGACCACAATATATGCAGCACGTCCCCAGCATGCCACTGGCATTCATCTCTTGGTCATGGTTTCAGCAGCATGAGTGGACACGACATCCCACTTCATGCACTGAGGTGCAAGGTTTCCCAGCTGCCTGTAAGGCTCAGCTATGGCATCCCACACAGGTCAACAAGTGGCAGTGTGCAAATGCCGTGATGACCATGGGACTGTGCCTACTATACATTGATTGGCTCCAGGCATGTGGTGGAGTGCCTCCGCTGCCCAACCACACCACATGCCACCAGAGCTGTGCCCAGGACTTCAAGGGCCCACCACCAAGATGCAGTCTTGGGCCCCACAGCATGACCAGTCAGTTGAGGGAGCAGAACTAGATCCACCCCCTAGCCAGTGACCACAGAAACACATTGGACACACACACTGGCAGGACAATAACCCTGTTTCGGGTCAGTACAAGGGGGTGTATCGCAAACCAAGAAGCAGGAGTGACTGACCTCAGCTCTTCCAGCAGCAAATGCTTTACTGCAGGAGCAATATCAAGCATCTGCCAGGCTGATGTCATACACCCATAGGTAGCAGTGCCAAAAAAATCTACCACTGCACACAGGAAGCACTCAGGCATCAGGCTTGTAACAAGTGCAATGGAACTCACTGTACAAAGTGCAGGCTATGGTGGGAGCAGGGGAGGTGGAACCCAAGGACTCAAAACTGGTATCGGGGGAGAGACCAGTCACCACACAAATGAGAAGTACATGTTATGACTGAACCACATACTTGCATAAGTGCTGTAGCTACCATTACTGCTGATGGGGGCTACTCCAGTCAGAAATCATCTCATTACATGTGCAGCGCACATTTTACTACCACACACCACACACCTTTCTGGATGTGTCCAATGTCTTATGTTGTACACAGTCCCCCCCCCAACAGCACAGACCATGTCACCCTCCAGTCACATTAACAGACCTGAACATGTTGTGTGATAAGCCCCCACACTCAGCAAGGAGCTTGCTAATGTCCGTCCACCACCCTGGACAAACAGATCCCTTTTTACACACAGGCCACCACATGGTGCTCACATTTTCATCCTCCACCCACCATGCTGGGGAAGCACAAGGTCTTCCTTGGGAAGCCCCACCCCACCCCAATCCGGGACCTAACACCAGGCCTTTGAAGCTGGACCATTGTTTGTTAAGCATGTCCTACATACATCACACACCTTCCCAAACTCCTGCAGCTATCCCAGCCATGAAACAGCTGGTTTTACACCACTATTCCACCTGACAGGGACCTTCCCACCCCAAATCATTCATCCAAGGCCTACACATTTTTGTTTCTTGTTAACAAGTCCTCCTTCTCCTGGGACAGACCACACACACACACACACACATATACACACACATACCCACAAGCAAACATCTCAGACCTGGAAATTCTGGGTTTTCAACAACTCCCCCTCACACCTCAGACTTTTCCACCCACCGTCAACCATTCTGGACTTACACAAGTTTGCTGGATATGACTCCCCCTGCCGGCATGCACCTTGCCACCTGCCACCAACCTTCCCATGCCTTCCCACTCCCTTCATGCAAGCACCTCTCCCAGCAGTGACACCCCCCACCCCACAAGCAGGTGTCCCACTGACACACTGATGGTCACACAGTGGACTCTTATGTGCACCTTGCAGATACCTGGCCATCCGATAGCATTACCCATGTCTGCATGACACAGTAGACACACAATAGGATGCACAGGGCATGGGCCATACACGGGGGTCCCATACATGTCTATGTTGTATGTGCCCAATGGACAGGGTGACAGAAAACCATGATGTATGACTGGGATGGTACACTGACCAGCACACAACATGCATTGCCTCTGTACAGACCTGCTAATGTCCTTCTGCCCTCCCCTCACCCAGCCATTACACACCCACAACACAATGTGAAGAATGACACAGAAGGCATGACCTGAGAGGTAAACAATCCTTTACTGCAAGACAGGCTGACAAACAGCAGCAGCAACAAGACAAAAGGTGGCCTAACACTGTGAAAGTACTCAGTCAAAATATAACAGTGGCATGCAATGAAACACAACAAGGGGGGAGGGTCCACAAAGGGTGGCAGCAGGACTGAACAGCCCGGGAATGAACAGAAACTGGGGAACTCTGTCAATTGGGCTCAATGTGCAAACTATGTACATCTGAACACCGCAATGTCCATACCTGCAACACCTTTGATGGGGGGTTAGTTCACTGTCACCAGGCACGAATTACCTCCAGCATGCTTTGGATATTGGCCTGCGTGTGCTGCATGCTATTGGTCATGTCAGCCACTGCTGTGGCCATATCCTCAAGGCCCTCCCTGGGAATACATCCGAGGCTGTCTACATGGTTGTGGTCATGTGGGACACACCACTCAGCCACCCCCGATGTTCTTCCCCTACAACAGCTGCAGCATCACCTTGCTGTGCCACATCTAGTTCCAGGACGCTATTGTCCTCAGGTGGTATGTCCTACATAGATACATAGACAGTGTCGGCAGATAAGGGCCTATGGCCCACCCAGTCTGCCCATTTGAGCTTGTAAGTTCAGTTTTATGTTTTCCAGAAGTCTGTTGCCCTCACCCCTGACCTCCAGAATTCCTTTATGTCTATCCCATGCATTCTTAAATCCGTGATTGTTTCCAGCCCCCACCACTTCCTCTGGCAGGGTGTTCCACTTGTCCACCACCCGTTCTGTGAAGAAATTCTTCCTCATGTTTCCTCTGAATCGCCCTCCTCCAACTTCATCCCATGGCCTCTAGTCCTGGAACATCTTTTTCTTAAAATAGTGTATTCCTGCACCCTGTTCCTCCCTGTGAGATACTTGTATGTCTCTATCATATCCCTTCTCTCTCTCCTCTCCTCCAGGGAGTACATGTTTAGTTCCTTCAACCTGTCTTTATAGGACTTGTGATGCAATCCATGCACCATCTTTGTTGCCCTCCTCTGAACCTTCTCTACCCTGTCTATGTCCTTACGTAGGTATGGTCTCCAGAACTGTACACTGTACTCCAGGTGGGGCCTCACTAGTGTCTTATATAGCGGAATTATGACCTCCTTTTCCTGCTGGTGATGCCCCTGCTCATACATCCCAGCATCCTATTTACTTTACCTGCTGCCTTGTCACACTGTTTCCCTACCTTGAGGTCATCAGAGATGATAACCCCAAGATCCCTTTCCTGCTTGGTGCATGCTATATCCTCACCCCCCAAATGATATGTTGTGCCAGGGTTTTTGTGCCCCATATGCATTATCTTGCACTTCTTTGCATTGAATTTCAACTGCCAAACCCCTGACCATTCTTCAAGTTTCTGCAGGTCCCTTCTCATTCTGTCTACACCCTCTGGTGTGTCTACTCTGTTACAGAGCTTTGTGTCATCAGCGAACAGTGAAATTCTGCCTTCTAGGTTCTGTGCAATGTCACTGATGAAGATGTTGAATAGGACCGGTCCCAGCACTGATCCCTGTGGTACCCCACTGGTCACTCTTCCCTCTGTGGAGTGACAGCCATTTACCACCACCCTCTGTGTCCTGCCACCCAGCCAGTTACCTACCCACCACACTACTGTCCTGCCCACACCCATATTCCCCAGTTTGTGTAGTCTTCTATGTGGCACAGTGTCAAAGGCCTTACTGAAGTCCAGATAGGCCATGTCCACTGCCCTCCCCTGATCCACCTCCCTAGTCACCCAGTCAAAAAATTCAACAAGGTTGGTCTGACATGACCTCCCCCTGGTGAAACCATGCTGCCTTGGGTCCTGTAGTCCATTGACAACCAGATGTTCCACCAATCTCTCCTTCAGTAGTGCTTCCATGATCTTCCCCACTAGTGAGGTGAGGCTGACTGGTCTGTAGTTCCCTGCTTCCTCTTTGTTCCCGCTTTTGTATAAGGGGACTACATCTGCTGTCCTCCAGTCTTTGGTAACCTCCCCTGTTTCCAGTGATCGGCTAAACAGGATAGCCAGAGGTTCAGCCACCACCTCTCTTAGTTCTTTAAGGACCCTGGGTGCACCCCATCTGGCCCCATTGCTTTATCAACTCTTATTACTTCCAGTTCCTTCAGGACCCTTTTCGTAAAGGGACTTGTGTCCATTCTGCACCATTCTCACCCCTTGTACTCCCCTTCAGACCCATTACCCTCCCTTCCTTAGTAAAGACTGAGCAGAAATACCTGTTCAATATGTCAGCTTACTGTTGTCATCCTCCACGTGGCCCCCATCCTCCCCTTCAGTCTCACTATCCCTCCCTTGTCTTTCTTTTTTCCCTTATGTACCTGTAAAGGTTTTGTCCCTCTACCCACTGATTTTGCAATGTGTTCTTCT
The DNA here is from genome assembly GCA_016271365.2 of Neoceratodus forsteri. Taxonomy (NCBI): domain Eukaryota; kingdom Metazoa; phylum Chordata; order Ceratodontiformes; family Ceratodontidae; genus Neoceratodus; species Neoceratodus forsteri. Next base: position 16,118,655 of record JADMNL010000039.1, on the reverse strand, counting down.
GTCTGAGCTTTGGCTTCCCTTACTGACCTCCTTGCCTCCTTTGCTTCTCCTGGTACTTCTCCCTATCCCTTTCTGCCTGTGTCTTTTGTATTGCCTGAGATGCAATCTTTTTGGCTTTCACTTTCTTTGCTACCTCTCTGGAAACCATAATGGTCTCCTCTTCCTTTTCCTTTTGCTAACCTGCTTAATGCACAATTCTGTTGTTCTTGTAATCTCCATTTTAAATACTGCCCACTGTTCCTCAACCCTGATTCCTGTCCCATTCCCTTAATGCCTCTTTCAAGTATCTCCACATTTTCCCAAAGTCTGCCCCTAAAATCCAGGATACGTTTTGTGTGGTTTGGTTCTGCTTTTTCTGTGATTTCAAACCACAATGACTGGTGGTCACTGTTCCCCAGGTGCTCCCCACTGTTACCCCCATCACACTGTCCCTGTTTGTGAGCACAAGGTCCAGTATTGCCTTCTGCCGAGTTGGTTCCATGACCAGTTGCTTGAGGAAGGCACCCTGAAGGGAGTCCAGGATAAATCTGCTCCTAGTTGATGCTGCTGCTGGGATGCTCCAGTCCACGTCTGGAATATTGAAGTCTCCAACCAGTACTACCTCACCCTTGTCTGCCATCCTTTGGATGGCTAGCATCAGCTCCCTGTCTGTTTCTTCCTCCTGGGCTGGTGGTCTATAGACCACACCTGTGCGGATGGCTGTTCCCATTTTCCTTTCCAGCTTAACCCACAGTATCTCTCCCCCATTTTGTTCCTCCTGGATCTCTGTGGCCCTTATGTCATTTTCACATACAATGCCACCCTCCTCCCTTCCTGCCTGCTCTGTCTCTTCTGAATATGTTGTAGCCAGGTATGGCCACATCTCCAGTCGTGGTTATCATTACACCAGGTTTCAGTGATGGCCACAATGTCCAGGTCTGACTGCACCATGACAGCCTCCAGATCTTCCATCTTGTTGCTAAGGCTCCTGGCATTTGCACACATGGCTTTCCATGATTTGACCTCCCTAGACTGTTTCACTGTTCTACTCCAGCCCCTTCCTTGGTTGTCCTTTATCCCTGGTTCTCCTTGCTGTCTGCCCTTCTGCTGAATTTTGCCCCTTTTCTGCCTATCCACCTCTTGGGCACTAATCTCCATCTTTTGCACACTGCTTTGCAGAGATGGCCACTCCTCTGATTCACTGGTTCCACTGCTAGCTGTGGGAGGTGAGCAGGTAGGTACCCTCCTTGCTGGCCTGCCACACCCCTTTGCTAGTTTAAATGCTTGTCAATGTAGCATTTAAACTTATCATTGAGTGCTTGGATTCCATTCCAGGATGGATGCAGGCCGTCAGGCTTGAACAAACCTCCATCCCTCCAGGTGGGTCCCCAGTCACCAATGAATCCAAACCCTTCCTCACAGCACCAGTTCTTCAACCATGAGTTAAAGTTCCTGGTGCATGCACTCCTATGCTGTCCCTTGCCTCTTGCAGGTAGTACTTCTGAGAAAGTGACAGAAGTAGCTACTTGCTTGAGACCCTTCCCCAATTTCCTAAACTCTTCCTGAACTTCCTTTGGCTCCCCATTTGCCAGGTCATTAGTACCTAGGTGGATAATGACATCCAGCTCACCCTCCCATCTTGCCTTCCCAATGATCCCCAGGATCTTCCTTCCATCCCTCCATGCCGTGGCACCTGGTAGGCACCTCACCTCCCTGTCCTCCCCCTCCTGTGTTCCTAGCTGGATCCCTCTTATGATGGAGTCCCCCACCAGGATTCACTTCCTCCTCCTCCTCTGGGGTCCACTGCTTTCCCCGCTGAGGTTACCTCCTTGGTTAACATCCACATCCTTTCCTTCCATTTCTCTGGTTACCTCTATTTGGTTGTCCTCGTTTGCCAGTGTGGCATATGAGTTCTTCAGTGGAATAGGACCTGGGATGTGCCTCTGCCTGACCGCTCTAATCCTCCCTGAGCCCACTGTCATCCAAGTGCTCCTTGTTCTTGGCATCCTTTGAGGCAGTTGCATTGGACTGGGTGGTCTCTGGATAGGGGTGATGGTACTCCTGACCCAGTTTACTTCCGCTATGAGTCTGGCTACCTCATCCCACAGTCCAGAGAGATGCATGCAGATAGGGCAGCACCTCAGTGTCCAGAAGGTCTGCCTGAATATGGCTGCCCCACAGCCACTGCATTGCACCACTCCCCACATTATACTGCAATTTTACTGCTATTCCACTACTTGTCTGCTACTGAAGCTCTCCTAGTTCCCTTTTTATTAATTTACTGTCCTAAAAATCCTGCCACTGATCCTCAGATAATTTTCTTAAAAAAAAAAAGAAACCAATAAATAAATAAATGAGTCAAAACACTTGTCTTGCTGAGGGTGGGCTTCTTCCTCCTTATGCCCCTCCTACTTCACACCCCTTACTATACCCTGTGTTAGCTCCTGTCAATCAGATTTAACAGGGCTTATAATAAAGAGTTGGGAGAAGGGGGCAAAATTTTGGCAATTAGACAGCACAGAATTACACCACCACTATGTTTTAAATTTTCAACAGCCCAAAAACAACTATAAGTAAAGACAACAAAGAAAGTACAGTGTTACTAAAAGCCCACAATCTAAGTTTAAAAGAAAAATAGCAATTACCAGTTACTCTAAAGCACTGAATTGAATATGTTTCCTTCCTTCCCCTTCTGGCTTCTTCTGAGAAAATAAACCTCTACTTGCTACCTCAACTCTGACTAAGCCTCACCTCCAGTTATCACGTAGCTGAGGTCAGAGGCCAGACAATTAACACCCTTCACCCAGCTACAGGGCAGTCAGACAAGCCAAGATAAAATTTGCAGCAATTAGACAGCACAGAATTACACCACCACTATGTTTTAAATTTTCAACAGCCCAAAAACAATTGTAAGTAAAGACAACAAAGAAAGTATAGTGTTACTAAAAGCCCACAATCTAAGTTTAAAAGAAAAATAGCAATTACCAGTTACTCTAAAACACTGAATTGAATATGTTTCCTTCCTTCCCCCCTTCTGGCTTCTTCTGAGAAAATAAAACCTCCCCTCGCTCCACAGGGTTCTTCTGGCTGCCTTGCACGTCAACTGCTGCAGCATCCAATGGAGGCAGATGAGTCATTTTGGCAGGTTCCTATACAGTCTGTGAGCCCTGTGTCGCACCCACTGTCGCTGCAGTGACCTCCCTGTCACCCTGGTCCTGGGACCCTTGTGCTCCAGGCAGATTTTGTCTAGCTGCTGCAGACAGTTTGCAGTGTGTTCTTTCTACATACTGGTGGGCCTACCTCTGCTTCAGTCTCTGCATGGATATGGTGTAGGAGTGTCCCACCACCTCCCTACACTATGGTCAGAACTCTTTGGGAAGTCAACAGTGGTGTCACAACAGGTACCCTGTGACTTCCGGTGTGGGCCGGATCGAAGATGACAGCTTGACTCAGGGGCTCTGTCTCACTCCTGCATAAATTTCTATATTATTGCTCCCTAGAACATACTATACCTATCTCCTGCACTACAGACGTTTTCAGAGTTTAGTGCCCACCTGTCCTTAGCGCTTGTTGATTCAGGGTTGATCTGCTTTTGTGGACCCAGCATCCTGTGTCATGTCATCAGCAGCCTCAGCAGAAGGTATGCTGAATCCCAGTACTACAGCGCTTGTAAATACTGAGGATCTTCGGTACATCAGAAAAAAACTACAAATATTGATAAATGACATCCTGAACAGTAAAGCCTTGGTTTCTCAGCTGAAAGTTGGATCGAGGAGGCTGAGCATAGAATTTCAGATACTGAATTGGTACTGTATGCAGATTTAATCAGGATCTGCCTGCCAGGAGGACCATATTTTACAACTCGAAAAACAAGTGCAAGCTTTATCCATAAAAATAGATGACTCAAAAATCAAGGTCGCAGAAATGACTTAAGGCTGATTGGACTTGCCAAGGGACAGAGATGGAGAATTTATTGAATTTCCTTCAGGCTTTCTTTCCTTGGGTCCTTTCTTTCACCTGGGATCGACCCTTGGAGATTGAGCAGGCCCATCGCTTACTGGGCCCCTAACCACAACGAGGTGCTCCAGCGTGACCCATCTTGATTTATTTTTTACACTTTCTATAAAGGAACAGATCTACATTTTGTTAGGAAAAGAGGTCCATTATGATGGAATGGCCATATCATCCACATTTTTCAGGACTTTTCAAAGGATGTGGCAGACCGCCGTAAAGCGTTTGCAGCGGTCAAGAAACAACTTGTGGCTAAGAAATTGAAATTTTTTATGCGCTAACTAGCATTCCTACATGTCTGGTGGGGGAATTATTGTCATCGTTTTGATACTTCACAAGCAGTTCAAAATTTTAGTCAATCTCTCCCCACTAATTCTGCCCCAGCACCCCCTCAAACAGTGCAGCAGGATTCCTCGAAACAAGAGTCCAATCTGATTGTTTTTCCAATGCTGGCTCCCATAATGGACTGGGTCAGGTTTCCCGTCAAGGTACTTATGGTGGCTGGCAGCACCCGAAGAGACAGAGGGAAATCAGCAAAGGCTTGTTTAACAATGGGCCCAATTGTGCTGGAGGGAGTTCCAGTACCGGTTCTGGGAGTGGCGATAATCGAAAAGAGCGATCATCTACTCCTGAACCAAAGCATCCCAGGCTGTTTCCAGATTTTCCAGGCAGCCCCACTGACCATTCCAACATGCAGTGGGCTGATTACCTGGTGGAGAACCTTGTTGCAGCATTGCAGTCACCCCCTGAACCACAGTCTGCAGTTGCCTCTGTGTCCGAGGATACACAGTTAAGGGACACCCAGAGGTGCGTTGTTCCCTGTGCTTCAACTGAAGATTCGACTGGTGGTGCCACCAATACCATTTGTGAGGATCACCCATTGCAGACCAGAACTATGGACAGTATATTCCTTCAGTGGAAGACTTGTGGTCACTCTTTTCTCAGTTTTATTTGATGGCCCTCGCTGTGTCCTGACATTACTGAATGAGGACAGTTTGTGGGTCTGTACAGTATATTTGATTGGTCTTGTTATATTCCAGTACAGGCCAAGGGGATCCCTACTTCTCTCTGTACCTCAGTGCTTCATTTGTTTTTGAATAGAAGGGCTGGGACTGTGGAGCGCAAATCCATTATGTATAAATAAGTAGTTCTTTGTTCTGGGGTGTGAGGACTTTTATGGGGGTAGTTTTGTTCATACTTTCTGGGGACAATTGTAGAGGGAGTTTGTTTGTTCATTAAAAATAGTTTTGGATACATATGTGCAGGGGTGAGGGGACCCTCGTCAATGGCACTTGGGTTCTTCTAAGACAGGGATATAAGCTGTTAACCTCCACACCAGCAAAAGAGCCAGAGGGCATTGGCAGTTTTGGGGTTCGCTAACCCAATCTACTGGTTCTTTATGCTTGGTGGCTGGGATGTGTGGGTGGGTTCTGGGGATTTTTGCTTGGTACTTTTACATGTTATACTCCCAGTCACTGCTGTTGTGGGGGAATTCTGATTCTTGATTCTTAGTGTTGTAGTTTCCAGGGGGGTAGATGAAAACCATATCAGAGCAGATATTAATGGTGCACATTTTTATGGTTTTGCTTGGCTATTTAAGAATGATGTTTTTTCTTTCTGTTTTGGCCTATTGTTGTTAAGCGGAATTCGAGATGCCAGCAAAGGGGTGGGGCACATACCATCTGGGATCTTTCTGCTACTGGTGTGATTAATTATTTTCAGGCCAATTTCCTATGGTCCAGTTATCATTCCTAACATGGAATGTTCAAGGCCTGAATATCCCAATCAAGTGTCGTGAAGTTTTTTCCTTTTTTGAAATCTAGTTTGGCTAATATATTGTTTTTGCAGGAGGCACATCTTTTGAGAAAGGACATGGATATCCTTATCCGAGGGTGGTGGAGAAGGCATATTTGAGTACTTTTTGCTCCAAAAAGAGAGGGGTTTCCATTTTATTGCGATGGTTGCCCAGTTTATTGTTGAAAACCGGGAGTCGGATAAGGAAGGTAGGTGGGTCTTGGTGTTGGGTAAAGTAGAAAAAGTGTTGGTGTTGTTAATTAATATTTATGCCCCAAATACAGACGGCCCCAGAAATGTTTGCTGCCTTGTTTCATGTTATTATAGAGTAGTTTTCACCCCCTATGGTGGTGCTTATGGGTGGGGACTTTAATTTTGCTTTATACCCAGCCTTGGATAGGTCTCCACCAAAAAGAGGTCCCCCTTCCCATCAAAAAGTTAGAGATGTTTCATCACGTTTCTGTGATGAGCTACATTTGATGGACTGTTGGAGATTGTTGAATCCCACCACCAAGGATTTTACTTTTCAATCCTCCTGTTTTAAATCGTGCATTTATTTAGATTATTTTTTATGTAGCTCTTGTGTGGTAGTGGATGTTTTAAATATGACCCATGGTTCAACTGTATTATTGAATCATGCTCCAGTACACTTTGTTTGGGAGCCCCAAAGGTATTCATCTAAAACTTCCTGCTGGTGGTTTAACTCAGTACTGATGTCTTCAGAGGATTTTCAGGGTTGGTTGGCTGAGAAGATAGATCTTTATTTTCTCACTAATGACATCCCAGACGTCTCCCCTTTTATGGTATGGGAGGCGTTTAAGGCATTTATTAGGGGTAAAGTTATATTTTATGCTTCCTTTGTTAATAGAACCCATAAAGACAGGTTACACAGTTTACAGAATGTATTTGGCGGTTGGAGGTGGAGCTGTATACCTCCCAAGTGGCCCAGAATCAGGATTAGAATTAAAAATTACAGGACCTGTTGGTGAGTAAAGAACAACTAAACATGATTCTCCATCAGATGGCCCTACGATCCAAATGTTTTCCTCGTCAAGCCTAATGGGAGTCATGTGAGCAGGCCGGTAGGCTTCCTGCCTATAGACTAAAGAAAAGGTCTATGGAGACCTTAGTCCTGTATTTACAAGGTCCAGAGGCTGCAGTGTTCTCTGATGTAGAATCTATCGTGGGCCAGTTTAGGGTTTTTTATTCACAGCTCTATGGTTCTACAGTGTCTCCTTCACAGGCAGATTACGAGGCTTTCCTGAGTTCTCTGGAGATACTTAAGTTATCTGTTGCTGTGGCTTCTTCCTTAGAGGATGATATCTCCCTGCAGGAAATTCAACAAGCAATAAAATCCATGTCCCCAGGTCAGGTCTCAGACCCAGATGGGTTCAGTGCAGATTTCTATGCTGCTTTTGAGCCTCAATTAGCTCCACAGCTCCTCCACCTGTTCCGGTTGAACAATATGGTACTCTGGACTCTATGAAGGAGGCAATTATCACTGTCCTGCCCAAGCTGGGCAGGGACCCTACTCTATGTGATAATTATTGGCCAATATCACTTCAAAATGTTGATTGTAAAATATTAGCAAAGGTATTGGCTATGAAGTTGGAAAGAGTTTTAGGGTCACTAATCAGCAAATCTCAATCAGGTTTAATGAAGGGATGGCAGGGCAGTGATAACTTGAGGACCATGATTGACTTAATCCAGGTGGTGGGGCAGGGAACAGACTCTGCTGCTGTGGTTGGTTTAGATGCTAAAAAAGCATTTGATTCTGTTGAATGGCAGTATTTATATTTTCTTCTGGCTAAGGTGGGTCTAGATCCTAGGTTTCACTGTTAGGTTAGTTGTTTATACTCTGATCCTAGAGCAAGGGTGCGGGCCAACTAGCTAGTGTTGTCTCCATTTTCTCTGTCAAGAGGGACACGGCAGGGATGCTCACTTAGCCCTTTACTATTTCTATTGGCAATTGAACCATTAAACATAGCATTATCTCAACATCCAGAGATAACTGGAATACTCATGGGAGGTAAGTCTTTTTCTACTTTGCAGATGATCTTCTAGTATTGCTCTTGAAGGTGGAAATCTCCTTCCCGAGGGCATGGGGGCTTATCGATTCATTTGGGGATTTATTGGGTCTGCGGATCAATTGGGATAAGATGGAAATTATGCCTTTATTTGCAGGCAATCCTCAGTGGGCTCACTTGGGAATGAAAACCTTGAAGTGGTCCCGGGGGGGGAGTTAAGTATTTAGGGATGTTTGTATCCCCCCATCTGAAAGATATGAGTGCCACCAATCTCAATAAGGTACAAGTACAAGTGGATCTCTTAAGAAGCTCCACCTCTCTATACCCGGGAAGACTGTGACTATTAAAATGACAGTGTTCCCTTGCCTCTTCTCTAAGTTGTGTAACCTGCCATTGGTTGTTCCACAGCATTACTGGGTCAGACTGGATAGGGTCTTGGCTCATTTCCTTTGGGAGGGGTCTCTTCCCTGTTTTAGTAGAAAAATACTTAGGGTATCAAAGGTAATGAGATGGTGGATCCTACCCTGGTTATGGGCCTACCATTTATGTCAGAGAATGAAACAAACTCTGAGTTGGGTCTCGCCATTGGAAGTGGGCTCTCCACTCTGGCTCAAGATTGAACAATGTTTAATGGGTGACACCCTGTTGGCTGTTTTATTGAAAACTGGAGGCCCGTACAGTAGGGATGTTACCTTTCCTACATCTTTCTCCATATGGGTTTGGGGCAAATGTTTTTTGATACTACATCAAGATACTTCTTGTCTAGGTCAATGGAAACCTCTGTGGTATAACCCGGATATAAAAATTGTGGTGGGGGGATTTCCATATGTTGGTCCTCATGGCAGACCCATGGATTGGCTATGATGGGAGATATTGTTGATATGGAAGAGGGCTTGTTGATCTCTTTTCAAGATCTTCAGAACTCTCATAACTTACCGGGGCAAGATTTTTTGCGGTATTTACAATTGCGCCATGCTTTATTGGGGAAACTTCTTATGGATTATCAGTTGGATAATACAGTTTTTATGGGGTATTTAGGAAATTTTTTGAAATTGTCCAAGGGGCATATTAGCAGTCTATATAAAGAATTACAAGAGTTTTTTTCTGCCAGATTGGGATCCTTATAGATTAAAATGGGCAGCAGACTTGCAGTGTGGAAGGGTGGGAGAGGTGTTGGTCAGTTGCCCATATTTCTTCCTCTGAGCCTAAACTACAGCTTATTCAAAGAAGATCTTGGGGAGGTGGTACCACACTCCAGTACAATTGGTTAAAATCTGCCTGTTAGGATCGGATATGTGTTGGCATTGTCAATCTGCATCAGGCTCTATATTTCCTATCTTGTGTGCTTGTCCTATGTTATGCCATTGGTGGGACGAGGTTCTCAGCTGTGTGGAAGCCGTTCTGGAAATCCCCATTACACATTCTTCCATATTTTGGATATTGGGGGATCCGGAGATTCTGGACCCTCCATCTTGTCAATTTAGAGATTTCCTATATGCTGCTGCTTTGGAGGCTAAACTAACCCTTTTGTTATTTTGGAGATCACGATCAATTCCACCTTTAAAACGATGGAAAAGAGCTTTATTGAAGGCTGCTTCTTTTCACCGGGTTCTCTTCCATAGGTGGAAAGTGTTGCCCTCTTTTTATAAAGTGTGGGGAAAAAGGTTAGTATACTTTGAAATGTCCAATGGGGAATGTTTGAGTTAAGTTTTGTCTTTTATAGTTTGGTCTTTAGATTGGAACAGGGTGGTTAGTGCAGGGGAGGGGGGTTGCCAGCATCCACTTGGGTGTTATTGCTTCATTGCATGTCTTGTTGACTGGTCTGTTTTCTGTAACTATTTTCTTTTTATAGTTCTTAGTACCATTGTGTAACATGTTGAGTTTGTTGTTATGGACAACTGTTACATATATACTTTGTATAGGCATTTCTTTTTATAGGTAGCATCTTTCTTATTCTGTCTATCATGTTTGATTTTTTTGGAGACTTTGAAAACAATAAAAATTAGTTTATAACAAAAAAAAAAACAGGTACCCTCTACATAGGCAGCACTCTTCATTCCATTGCCCATGCACACAACACACACCCACACACCCCAACTATGTTCATGCAATGACTCCCCATGAGTTTCCTATGACATCACATGTCTGGTAGTCAGCAACACCAGACCGCCACATACCTGCCAGCAGGGTGTCACACATGATGCATCTGAGACACAATGCCCATGTGACAACCACTGGCCTTGTCTGCACAACCCATGCAACTGACTGTGTAATGCCCACCCATGTTCTATCTGTGGGTTTTGTTGGGCAAGGGACCCAGACACTTGTCAGCTGCATGGTGTTTGCCTTCCTACTACTGCCCTTCTGACCATGATCACACCATATCGGAGGGACATGTTTTCCAGAGGCCTGTGCCACACATGGACGTGATCCCAGCATGCTCATTCAGTACAGCTCCCAGACACATAAGTGTCAATACAACACCACATCAGGAGGAAGAGCGAGCCAGCCACAAGCCTGAAAAGGCCAGGTATGCCTGTCATGCAACTGCAGTGGCAACAAGATGCACATGCTGCCCACACAAGTGGCACAGCTGTTGGCATGCCCAGGGCACATAAATGTCCCACCCACCCCCTCACCATCTGCCTATGTGGGCGCGCACAGATGACATGCCTATACTGTGTGTGGCACATATTGCACCACTCGATCAGCAGTGGTGTGACCCTCCTGGCCCGAGTACCCCACCAACACAGCCTTCTGATGCCTCTTCTTGCCTTCTCTTGCTCACTCCAGAAGAACCAGGACATGCTAGGGACATGGCCACCTGAATGCTCACCACAAGTGGTGTGGCACAGCACACCTGCATGTCACATGCACTGGCAGGGTGGTTAGGCACTCCTGCATTGACACATGCCCTCCCACCCTCACACAGACAGTGCTCCCATACCGCCAAATGGGTGCAATGCTGAGTATCCATCCTGCCACCCTGCAAGCCCTCCACGGCACCTCCTGGACCTCATGATCTCTGCTTTGGGGTCGAGAAACAGAACCACTGCATGGCAGGCTGTACATGTCCATCCTGCAAATGGGAATGTCAGAGTAGATGAGCTGAGGCACATTACACTAACATGTATTAGGCAATGGGTCATTGTGAACCCCCTGGCCATCCCCCAGAAGGACAGCTGGTTTCCATCATGGACTGTTGCACCACTCATGGGTGCCTGCCAGGTGCAGCCAGGTGTCTACTGCTGCATTTGATGACCACCCACTGGTGCTGTCCTGACTGGGTTACTTTGACAGCTGCACAGATGCATAGCCAGTACCTATTAGCCTGGATGCATGCCTGTTGGTGGATACTGTCCATCCCTCATCACATCCTCTGGGGGAGTACATGCCACCCTTACACAATGCCTCCATAAGATGGGCATACAACAGCCCATGTTGTCCAGCACATGGCGATGCCCTGTGCTGTTGCGTCTGTGCATGTGTTGCCAGTGCACACCATGCTCACCCCACCTGTGCCACTCATGACCATGATGCAGATGGTGCATAGGTTACACATGCATAACAGGCTGTGTGGCAGCCATATATAGGGAACCCTGATGAATAGAGGCCCCATCCCCCATGCAGAGCACAGGGCCATGAGGAATCTATGTACACCAACACATGGCCCATGGGCAGGTCATGTGTTGGTGCCATGTGGCCTGGGTACAGCATTGCTTGCCTCCCAGCACCTCAGGTGCTGTGTCGCATGTTGCCAATGGGTACTGTGGCATCACCAGGAAGTCATCTGATGGTGGTAATGTGGGTTGACATTGTACTACTCTCTCTGGCCTTCCTCCATATTGTCTCACCCCAGTCTGAGCACCACAACCTCGGTGGCAGCATGACTGGGCAACCCGCGGACTGCACTCCATGCTAGGGTCCAGAGTAACCACCCCAAAGGGGACCTCTGAGTACTACAGTGGTGCCCATGACATGGCACTTTATGTGGTGCCACAGGACATGCAACAAATCATGATGTAGCAGGGATAGATGCAGTCCTACTTGTGTGGCACAGACCCCAGGGACCGCCTATCAGCCATGTACCCTTAGGGAGTTGCAACTGGTGTGCTATGCAACACTCCCCACTCATGCATCTCGTGCACCATACTGGGGTATGCAGTGTAACATGCTGTGCAACTCACATAATGAGGACCCTATGTGTCACCACATGGGACACAGCACCCTGCCACACTGTGACACAGGCACACCTTGTACATCCCAGTGGGGGCCCAATGTTCTGATGTGTCCACACATCCTCTTCCCTGGACGTAATCATGGGGTTGTTGTGTGCTGCATTGCTCTGTGTAGTGACAGCAGACCTATGCTAGTCACAGACCCCTGCATCACTTCTTAGCCCAGCCCTGTACTTTGTCCATTGACCCAATGGTTGTTGAAACCCCCGATGCAGCCACTTTGTTAGAATGCTATGTGGTGGGTGCCCGTTACCATGCAGGTGGACTGCACGTTACCACAAGTGTTAACACGCAAGGGTCCTGTGGACCCACATGGTATGGGCCTGCATTCCTGTTTTGGGGCAGGTTCTGACCCCATCTGCTACACGGCATGTCTGTGCCACCCAGAGGCATGTGCCTAACGTGATTTAACCACGCATCAGTAAGGAGCAGATCTGCACTTGAAGAGGAAACAGAGGTTTACTGCCTGCTGTTCACATGACTCTGCCCATGAGTGTGCCACACAGTACAATGATCTCCACCAAACAATGCCAGACACCTACCTTCTCCATCTCTTGCTCCTCCACTGCTGCCTGGTCCAGTGTGCCATGTGCTGGCTCCCGCCTCCTGTCTTCCCTGGCTGCATGGGGTTTCTGTGTGGGGATCAAAAGCAAGGGCACTACATTTTGCAGTGGTCATTGGTGATGACTGGGTGAGAGGGAACATCATTGTCATGCTCAGTACACTTACTGTGGGCACGTCTGTGGCTGCCACGCTTGGCTATGTCTGCCTCCCTGGCAATGTCCTGCAGTCTCTGGAGTGTTTCTAGATCTTTAAGGGAAAGGTTGTTCAGCCTGTGCTTAAGCTGGCATGCTGTGCATCGCACACCTGCCACCTGCCACAGATGCCTTGCTATTATACCCCACACATGGTCCCTTTTGGCCTCGGAGTGCTGTCTGCTTCCAGGGGGCGTGATTATCCTGGCCCACTGGGCCACAGAACTCACTAGCTGGGCTGTCTCCTCCTCAGAGAAACTTGGGGCCCTTCTGCCATGTCTTGATCTGTTGGCACTAATTTTCTGTTAGCACTGAAGGGGGGACCCTGTGAGACACCCATGGGGGTTACTGAGGAATGCTGCACTTTTCCAGCTAGTGGGATTGCACCTGGTTCCTGTTTGCAAACTTCACCATCACGCGATGCATATGCCACACAGTTTGCAGAGCTACTTCCATGTTTAATAGCTGCGTAGTGACATTCCACACTTCGCGGCACGCACAACCTGCCTTCAGATTGCGTCGCCCACATGACGCATCATGCGAGACCTCCACAGCTTGCATGAATTCTGCACCAAGTGGCAGCCACTCTTACATGGTATACCCACACCACTTCTAGAAGGTACTCACATGACTTACATGCCCATTACTTCTCACCTCCTCAACCAGCAGCATTCCAAGACACATAACCATGTGTTCCACAGCCTGTCATTTCCAAGGTTCTGTATTACTGGGCTACTGCCAGGGGACCCATGACTGACAGGGCTTGTGCCACCTGGTAGGTCACGGCTACCTATGGCCTCGCTGTCCAGATGATACATGCATGGGCTTCTACCATGCTGGCAGCATCTGCACATGTTACACTTTATGTGGGTTGTGGCCACCATATCCTCAGGACATATGCCCCTGGTCACTCAGGCATGGAAGACACTATGTACTGCACACACCATGCCCCTCCAACCCCACCATCAGCACCATAACCATGGTTTGTACCCACACACCAATGCCATGTTATATCAACTGTTACACGTAGTACCCTCACAATGACACAATCCACGCCTGTAGTGCCATACCTACCCAATAACGTATGAAGTGCTGTACCACCCACACCCTCACAATATACAGGGGCATCCACCTCAGGCACAGTGCAGACTGTCACCAAAGTGACCAGACCCTTTCCTCCCAGTGACCCATTCCTATCTGTCACTCATACCACCAGCTGAAGCATCTAGGGTCCACACTGACTGCCTGTGTACCCCTTCCTCCACCCTGCAGAACATCCCCACACACAGTGTATCCCACTTCCCTGCTTGAACATAAGTCATACATTGCAACATTCAGGTGGCCTGGGGCCACAATCAAGGCTATTTCTGCCCCCTCCTACTCATCCAACCCTTGTTGTCAGGTACATACCTTTGCTGATGCTTGCCAGGACACTCTTTCCACAGGACTGTCACAGTGTCAGCTCAACCTGCATGGTGTCTGCTGGTGCTGCACAGTATTCTGTGTTCTGAGCTTGTCACAAGTGGGTGGCTACTGAAATGGTGACCCACTTGTGGTGCATACCCAGATGGCAAGTTAGTAGGGAGGGTGACCGGATGGGGAGAGTTCTCAAATGGCAATGGAATGTCGCCATACGTACACGCGCATGGGGGGGAGCGAGCATGCTGAGCGAGGGACAGGAGGGTTTGTGAGGGGTGGTGCCATGGTCAACCGCCGAGCTGGCTCCATGGCGTGATGGGTGGGTGTTGGCCTGGGGTGGCTGGGATGGAGGGTTTGAGTCAGTGCGCAGGTATGTTTTGTTACGCCCAACCTGAGTAGGTACATTTTTTTTTACACTGTTGCATTCCCCGATGTACCCCAGAGTTGAGAATCTAATAGTAGGGGGGTTCAGGGGGTGAAGCCCCCCACGGTGGGGGATGCAGGGGGCACAGCCCCCACATAAAAGTAAATGTTAGTGTCCTTTGTGCTGTTTTCTTTGTCACCGGGGGTGTACATCACCAAAATTGAATTTCAGCGATGTACATTCTCCATAATGACATAGAACCCCGGTGCACAGCCGTAGACAGGGACAATCACATTGAGATGGACACACTGCTGTGTCATACACTAAACTACTGAGTGACTGCCCCAGGCGGCGGGATGTTCGATGGAGACAGGCCTGGGCACATACTCGCTGTTGTGTTGTGTGTACATTCTGACCAATGGGTGTGTTCATGTAAAGTGGCATCAAAGAGCTTTTGTCTTATGCGTTGACATGTTGTGGATGTGCCCCAATGTCCCACGGCCTGACCTCCACCATCTTCAACATGCTCTTCCCCTTCATCCTGCTCCTCCTTGACATACCGTCCAATATCTGTATCCAGTGCATGATGAGGCAGGGCAATGTTGTGGTGGATACAGCAGGTAACCAAAATCTTGCAAACCATCTCTGATGCATACTGCAGGGCCTCTCCCAGTCAATTCAGGCAGCAGAACCATGACTTAAGTACGCCAAATGTCCACTCAATGATGGGCCGGGTAGCAGCATGGGACTTATGTCTGTTCTGTGCTTCACTGTCAGGGTGCCTCAATGGCATGATAAGCCTCGGCTGCTGAGGGTAACCACTGTCACCTGCAGAACAGAAAGAACCACTGTTAGCCACAGTCCAGCACTGGTTTACTACCTCCTTCAGGCCCCCCACCCCCACCTTCACTCCACTTTCCCCACAGGCCCATCCCCTTGGCCCCCCAAACCCACATCAGAGAAGACCTTGCTGTAGTCATACAAATTAGAGCACTGTAGCACAGGGAACATTGGTCCTGACATGTATGCCACCACTACATACATTATGCATCATGTCACCACTCCGCAGCCCTGCACCACCACCTGCACTGTTGCCTCTGTCTGGCTGTTGACATGGCATGCACTATGGTCTTGTTTCGCAGCTCCACAACATTACCTAGCATACGTGTTCATCCTCTTACCAAGCAGCCATCCACCTTGGATATCTCCACTGGAAAACGCCTCATGCAGCCCACTCTGCCTCATGATATATGCATCATGACATGATCCAGGGTACTTTGCCACCACATCAAGAATGTAGCAGTGGCTGTCACACACAACCTATGTATTCATGGAGTGGTAGCTCTCCGATTTACATATATGTCTGCACTGGAGTACGAGGTACATATGTCCATGTGCATACCACCCACAATGCCCAACAAATGGGAGAACTGTGCAATGCCATAGAAGCTATGCATCACATATTCTGCTGCTGTGCATCTATTGGGAATTATATAGATACTGGTGGGTTCTACACAGCAGGGCATTGAGGAACTTCTTCAGGCATTTAAGAATGGCAGACTGTGATATGCCCACTGTACCACCTGTGGGGGTCTGGAATGTGCCCGTTGCCAGGAAGCATAGTCCTGCTGACACCTTCACTTCAACTGGAATGGCACACCCTGTCCAGGTCCGACTCTGCAGATCCCCAAGGAGTTACTCACAAAGCTCATCTATGGCCATGTGAGGCAGACGGTACCATGCCAGGTACTGCTCCTCCAGTAGTTCTTGATAAGAGATCCACCACCTGAAAACCCTTTTACGGGCCAGTCCCCCAAGTCTTCCTTTTCTCTGTATTGGGATAGTAGGCTGTGCCTGCTGGGCATGCCGGCAGGCATGACTACTCCAACTATGCACCGCTAGCCAAATAGCTAGGAAAGCTGATAAGCCTGGTATTGTACACCTTCACCCCCCTGGTGCTTCTGCTGCAGCAGTAGCTCCTGAGTAGTGAGTCACTTGCTGGGCTGTGGCATGCCCTATTTATATATTTTGAGTTAGACCAGCTCCTCCCTGGTCTAACAGGTGCATCCAATGCTTGACACACCCGTGGCACAGACTGCTTCTAAAATCCCATTAAGAGAATGATGCAGCCAGGTCTGATGCAACTTGCAGTTACGCTGTGACACAATAGTGACATGACGCATCTCCAGATGCATCTTTCTTTGCCACAGCTGCACCAAAGTATATTGCAGGCAGCCTTTTGTAATTGCACCTGACACAAAGTCTGACACAACACACACTTTGTGTCACACATAGTTGAGGTAAATCATTTGCATCCCTCTAAGCCCTTCTGGAATCAGCCCCCCTGGAGAGCAAACCATTAAATCTACAGACTGCTCTGACTGGGAATCTGAAGCAGTGTGCTACTCCAAGATGATGTCATCGCTCTCTAAGCCTAACTGTGAGGGACAGAAATAACTCCACTGTTTTAAGCCAAAGTAGGGCAAGTTAACAATTGCTGATTAAAAGAAAACCATCAAACCAAACAACATGACATTTTCAGGGAACACTAATCATAACACATGGACTTGAATTCAAGCTTTTTCAAGCTTCTATTACTAGAAGGAGACAGTATCAGTTGTGTTCCAGTACAGTAGCTGCTTCTTCTTGTTTTTACAGGGTTTCTTGTGGATTTTACTTGGTAGAAGGTTATTTCTTTTCTTTCTTGCTTCTAAGGGGCTAGCAGGGTATTGTTTTTTGGGGCTGTTGGGAGTTTGAAAACTGGTTTGGTGGCTGTAAGTGGGCTCATTTATTGGATGTTTGACTGTGTAACAGGCTGCGCTGGTGGAGGCCTAGTTCTTCTGATTTAAAACCTATTTGGTGGGATTTGCTTGGGGCTGGTTCTTTGGTTGCAGGGCTTGGAGGGGCAGACACAGGGCTGATACACTCTCGAGAGAGTCGGGTGTAGGCTCTAAATCCCACCCTCCCTCAGCAGAGCTCTGCTTATTTATAGGGGAACACTTGCCCTGCAATTGGGGGAAAAGGACACAGGTGCAGCTCATGTAGTTCTAGCCACTGGGGGGTGGATTTAAAGGCTGAGAAAGAGGAACTTAGGGAGTTGTTCACTTCCCTTATAAGTTTACTGTGTTATACTGCACCTAGTAACAGGGTTACCGGTTTACTGTGGGACTGTATCTAGGATTAGTGGGTGACCTGATTAGTCAGTATGGGTGTATCTTGGACTAGTGGAGAACCTGGTGGCTCGCCCAAGGAAACCTACCTGGAGAGGGATGGGATGACACGTCATTAGGGCCGGCATCTTTGGGAGGGTGGTGGGGTGCACAGGTGTGGGGCAGCCATGATACTGGACTGGGCTTGGAAGTTCGGTGGTTGCCCAGTGTCCTACCAGCTGGCACAGCTTAGGGAGGAGGTTGCGGGGATTAGGAGCCAGCTGGGGGAAGGGGGGAGGTATGGTTGGGGAAGAGGGCAGGGGATCTCCCACGGGGTTGCATCAAACACTAGGGGCAGGGGTATAGGGAAAGGAGTGCAGAAGAATACTCTGGGGTCACATAGGGACCCTGGCAGAGGGGGCCCAAAAGGAGGACACTACCAAGGAAGCAGGCAGGTAACTGGGAACCCTCACAAAGGGGGGCCAGAGGGACAACATTCTCAAGGAAGTAGGCAGTTGGCTGGGGCTGGACAGAAGGAAGCAAGGCGGGGAGGTGGATCAGACCTTAGCTCAGTAACCGCTTCAATTCTCTTCTTCTGCTTGAGGATGAGGGGAGTGATGTAGCCATGACAGAGGTGGTTAGAGATAGAAAGGGAGTGGCGGCAGGAGGCGGGGGCCGGATAGCAGGAGGAACAGGGTGGAACCTGGAATGCAGGAAAATGGGGGGAGCAGTAGATCAGAGCAGGGGGAAGAGGGAGGAAACTACAAGGAGAGACATGTGGTGCTGATATGTGTGCACTGTGGCACTGGAATGAACAGGCAGGCCACAACAAGGGGAAGCTGCTTACCCTTGGCCTAGCTCATTGCATGTTGATTGTGTGGGCTTGACCTGCACAACAAGGCAACAGATGTGGCTGTGGCACTACTAAAAGGGCCACAGAGGCCCCATCCCCACATGGTCCGTGACAGTGTAGAGTACCAGACGCCCTCTGGTACAGGAGATGTCCTCTATTCCAGCTACACAGGATTCCACAGGTACCATCTCTAGCCTGGTGTTTCTGTCTTCCCATCCATATGTGTGTTTACTCTCTTCCCAGGACCTTAAAGTACATGGGTTGTGGGGCTGTACTCAGGGTCAGGCAGCAGGGCTCAGCTGGCTAGGGACTCAAGATGCCTCTGTGTGGCATACTGATCTCTAGTAGCCCTAGCACAGCATGCGTGGTCCACTGTGTCAAGTCAGCACTGGGTGTGGGCCCACACCATGGCTTTGGCCCAGAGACTACATGCAACTGGGTGGCATACCTCTCAACCTGCAGCCTCAGAAACAATGCATACAAACATCAGGGGTAAGTGGTCAAAACCAGGGGCACATCACAACAATATACCAGTAACAGCCCTAGTCACTGGGTATGCTCTGTAGTGTAAACAGCCCTTTCCAACTGAGGACCACATTGCAACTGTACTGACTGCCATCATTTCAATATTTAAATCCCTATGCATCAGCCACACAAATTACATCTTTAACAGGGGCAGTGGACATATCTTGGGTGAACCCAGGGATGTCCCTAGAACTCAGGGACAGTGGAGAGGTATGATGCATGGTCCTGTTGCTCTGTCTGCTACAGTGCACCATGCCCTGTGTCTGTACAGGCCCCAGCCTGGTGCTTGGCCTGTCCCGGTTTGCATCAACCTTGTCTGATTCACGGGGGCCTGGGCTGGGCCTGGTGTGCCTGTCCCCCCATAGTCCCCATCCTCCGGTGCACAGCTGTTCCCAGCCCTGTTGCACATGGCCCCCCTCCCCACATACACACACCAGTGTGCCTGCCCATCTCCGTGTCCTGCTCCATATCGCCCAGCTGCTGCTGTGTCGGGCCGGGTGGGGTGGAGCATATGGACCAGTTTATTACTGTTGCCGCCACTGTCTGTTGGGCACATGGCCTCTCAGTAACAATCTATGGGCTCTTCGGGGCTTGTAAAATAAAAATTGGTTTACCTTGCAGGCCCTCTCATGGGTCAGGGGCTGCAGCGGGGTGGCACTGTTGTCAGCCGATGGTGGGTATCCATGAGCCTGTGGATGGTGGCGGTGCACTGGTGCTCCCATTCTGTGGCCAGTGGGTCCAGTCAGTCCTGCGATTGGCTGCAGCATTTTTGGCGGTGCTGTGTTTGTGCAGTGGCTGGATGCAGTGAGTGTGGGTCCTGAACTCATGGTTGATGGCGGTTGGTGGTGTTTGGCATTGTGTGCACACCCACTACACCAAGGGTGTTCCTGGCCAATGCACCGCCTCCTTTCATAGAAACATAGAAACATAGAATTTGACAGCAGATAAAGACAGCTTGGCCCACTGAGTCTGCCCATTTCCCTACCTATTGGATAAGCTGCAGACTCTAGTTCCCCAACAGCCTACTTCCTCCTACCCGCACTTTAATTGCCTTATGTCTGTCCCATGCATTCTTGAATTCCCCCACTGTTTTTGACCCCATGATCTCCTCAGGAAGGTGGTGCCATGTGTCCACCACCCTCTCCATGAAAAAATACTTCCTCACGTTATCCCTGAGCCATCCCCCCTCTATCTTCAAATCGTGCCCCCTTGTTCTTGTACATCTCTTTTTCTGAAAGATGCTCCCATCTTGGAGTTTGTTGATTCCCTTGAGGTACTTGAAAGTTTTCTATCATGTCTCCCTCTCCCTCCTTTCCTCAAGGGTAGACATATTAAACACTTTTAATCTCTCTTTGTATGGCTTCTGTTGCAGGCCCTGCACCATTTCAGTTGCCCTCCTCTGGACTGCCTCCATCCTGTCTATGTCCCTGTGGAGATGAAGTCTCCAGAACTGTACGCAATACTCCAGATGGGGTCTCACCAACTGTCTGTACAGAAGGATATCAACTTCCTGTTTTCTACTGGTGATGCCTCTCCCTATACATCCTAGTATCCCCGCAGCCCTCTTTATTGCCTTCTCACATTGTTTACCTACCTTAAGGTCATCTGATATGACTACTCCCAGGTCCCTTTCCATTTGTGTTGTAGTTAGTACCCTTCCCCCCGCCATTGTGTACTCTTTCCGTGGGTTTTGTTTTCCAGGTGCATTAATTTGCACTTTTGCATGAATCTAAGCTGCCATATTTTATACATTCCTCCAATCTTGCCAATTCCTTCTCATCCCACTCCCCTCCTGTGTATCAACCCTCTTGCAGATCTTTGTGTTGTCTGCAAAGAGGCATACTTTTCCTTCCAGCCCCTCTGCAATGTCTCCTATAATGACATTAAAGAGTACCGGTCCCAGTTCGAACCCTGTAGTATACCACTAGTAACCCCACTTTCTTCAGAGTGTAATTCATTTACTACTACCCTCTGGGTCCTGTTGTCCAGCCAGCTTGTTACCCAGGCTACCACCCTGGGACCCAATTCCAGGCTAGCTAACTTGTTTATTAATCTTTTGTGTGGGACTGTGTCAAATGCCTTGCTAAAGTCTAGGTAGGCCATATCCACAGCCCTCCCTGGTCTGCTACTTTGGTCACCTAGTCAAAGAAATCTATTAGATTCTGTCTGACATGACCTTCCTTATGGCTGTTGGGGTCACACGCACTCACAGTGCATGTGGGGGGGAACACCCCCAGAAAGAAGATACTGGGGTAGGATGCTACAACAGAAGGGAACTGTTTCAGTTTGAGCTGTTTAGCTCTGCTCCCTGTAACATAGCGCCATATTACCATGTGCTGTATGGCCGTGCACTCATGTGGCACACATACCCATGTTGTTCTGTTATGCATTATTCTGCCTCCCCCCTGCACTGTCCCTGTACGCGCTGAGCTGCACCATGCACTGTTACTGCCATGTGCTTAGGTGTCTCTGCTGTTTTTCATGCACTCTACTCTATTAGTTACGTTAACCCGGTAGGGTTTGGGCCTATATGTACTGCCACACTTGGTTTAGGTTCTGAATTTGTAAGTATAGCATCAATTGTTTTTTTCTAGTTTAACAATTTTATTATTTTATTGTTTGCTAGACACACACAGCTCGGGATGATAGTTCAAAACCAAGCTAGACCACTTCCATTAGAGGGACCAGGAACACATAGATAGACAAAACAATACATTACAGTACACATGGATATCCAATGGTATGGACCATAGGAATACATAGCAGGACATAACATCCACATGATAAAACAAACTTAATAAAGAATCAGCCTGAGTACTCTGCACTTCAAGGGCATACAATACTTGATACAATTAATAACAAACATAGCCAGGGTAAAGTAAGTAAGCCTACCGGGTCAGATCCATAGCAAGTATAGCATGTGTGTGCCTAAGGAAGATCATGTGACCATATCAACTATATACAAATAGGCAATCTTCACTAGATACAGGACAATATAAAGGGGCAGCCTGGGATCGAGAGAAGAAGGGGGCACCACCTCCACGAAAAGTTAGCAACCTAAACCAGTAGTACTGGCATGCTAAGGAGCTGTTCGAGTGGGGACATTGTGGCAAAATTTAGATTGCAGGAAGGGTTGCCAGCACTTCTCAAATTGGGCTATAGAGCCAGCCACAATGCTGAGATCCTTTCAAACATAGCCCCTGGGCTAGTGCCAGTAAAAAGTCTTGAAAGGATGGCATCATGGAGGATTTCTATTTCAGTAAAATGAGTCGCTTTGGCCACCACCCTACTGCAGTGACCCATAGGCCCCAGGGTTGGATTTGGGTACATCTAGCTGTGCACATCCAAGAAGCAAAAGGGTGGATCTGGATTAATGTCTGGAAGATTTGCTGGCACATACTCCTAACCGATGACCAAAGGGATGCAGGTTAGGGCAATCCCAGAGAACATGAAACAAATACGCCCCATCATTGCCACGTCTCCAAGAAGTATCCTTTGACAGGAGACCCATCTTCTGGAGTTTAGTTGGATCCCTATAGTACCTGTGACTGGTCTTACTCATAATAAGATGGGCGCGCCCGTCCTGACAGGCCTTATGCGCTCTGAACCAACTGTGCTGCCACTGCTGATCAGAGATTGAGACCTGAAGGTCTCTTTCCCATTGCGCTTTGGCCCGCTGAGTAGGGTCTACAGTGGCATCCCTAAGAGCCGAATAGAGCAAACTGGCCCTGCCCTTACACTTCTTCCCCCAGACAGCTAATGGGTGAGGTAGGTGCTGCCCCCCTCCATCTCGTGGAGCATTAGGCAAGTGAATAATAGCATCCCTAATCTGCAGATATCTCCAAAAATGAGACTGGGGGAGGCCAAATCTTTCTTTCAGTGACTCAAAACTGTCTAATGTGACAGTGTTGGGGAGCAACAGATCCTGGATCTTAGAAATGCCTTTGGCCTCCCAGTATTTCCAGTATATTGGGGACCTCCCTATCTGTAGGGCTGGGTTGTTCCACAGGGGCATATATCTCCACGGGGTTGAGTCTTGCCCTAAAACTGAGAAAGCTTGTTTCCAATACAGAATAGAGACCTGCATGGGAAGAGAGAGAACATGGGATAGCTTCTTCTTACTATAGAGCACCACTGCCGGTGAAGGAGCCTGGGCCAATGATGCCTCTAGGGGGAGCCAAGTTGGAGAGGTCAGACCAATCCTGACAAACCATCTGATAGTTTGAGAGGTAATGAAGGCCATATGGTATCTCTGAAACCAGGGAAGGCCCCATCCACCTTTACTCCAATGTTGGCGGAGTTTGAGTTTACTGAACCGGGGCAGGGCCCCTTCCCATAGGAAATTATCCACTAATGCGTCTGGTTTCTGAAACCATCTTTGGGAGATAGCCACGGGCAGGTGAGCTAATAGATATAATACCCTGGGGGCAGCCATAATTTTGATGGAGTCAATTTTACCAGCCAACGACAGCCTTAAAGCCTTCCACCTACCCATGTCCTGTTTAAGGGACTCTAATAAAGCCGCAAAATTAGCAGAGATCATTTTCCCTAGATTGAAATGAAGGCTAATACCCAAATATTTTATGCCATTAGGGGACCAGTGGAGGCCTGTATTTATGAAGTCATTCCCGGGGTCTTGGAGTTCAGCGGAAGCACCTCGGTTTTGGAGTGATTGATCTTAAGCCCCGATACCTCAGCAAAGGTAGTCAAAATCTCAAGGATACTGTCAATCACCCCAGAAGAGGACTCCATAGTAATAAGCAAGTCAACCCCGCATATAAAAACGTTTTGAAGGTGTTATTACCCACTCGTAGCCCGGGGATATTAGGTGATTCTCTAAGAGCAATGGCCAGTGGTTCAATGGCCAGAACAAAAAGAAGAGGGGAAAGGGGACACCCCTGCCTGGTTCCTTTTTGTAGGGGAAAGAACGGAGACATAATCCCATTCGTTAAGACTGAGGCCGTAGGGGAGGAATATAACAGTTTTACCCAGGAAATAAAACTGGGCCCGAAACCCATTTTAGAGAGAGTGCGAAAGAAAAAGGGCCACTGAACAGAATCAAATGCCTTTTCAAAATCGATTGCTAAGGCTACAGAGGGTTTGCCAGATAATGTAGTATGATGTAAAAGTGACAGCAGTGTTCTATGATGATCGGACCCTAGTTGCCCTTGAATAAAACCCGCTTGGGCAGGGTGGATCAGAGCAATCATGAGGCGCTCTAGCCTACTAGCAAGAAGCCTGGCCAGAATTTTAGCATCTGCATTAATGAGGGATATAGGGCGGTAGCTACCTGGGAGAAAGGGGTCTTTCCCCTTTTTCGGTAGCACTGTAATAGTAGCCTCCCTCAGGGAAGGGGGGAGAAAGCCAACCTGTAGTGAATGTCGGAACATCCTAATCAAGTATGGGGCCAGATTAGTTCCCTTTATTTTGTAAAAATCAATAGGGAGGCCATCCTTTCCTGGGGCTTTCCAAGAGCTTAGGGATGCAATGGCCTGCTCCATCTCTGCCACAGTGATAGGCACCTCCAGTAGTTTTGCATCAGAAACCGTTAGGTGAGGAATAGGGAGATCCCCCAAAATTTTTGAATACTCAAGGGGTCGGGAGGGTGAGAAACTGAGTACAGAGCCTAATAGAACTGGGCCATGATCTTACTTATCCCATTATGAGAGTGGTTTGAGACCCCATGCATGTCTTTCAGTACATGAATGGTAAGGGATGCCTGTTGTTGCTCAAGTCGATAAGCCAGAAGTTTACTAGCTTCCCCCCCTTCCCAGTAAGAATGACGCAGCCGTCTGAGATTTAATTCCACTTGTCGGGTCAGGTGGGCATTTAAAGAAATCCTGGTACTAGTCAGCTGAGCTAATAAGGACTGTGATGGGATTGAAGACTTATACTGGGCTTCCAGAGAGGCTAACTGTTTTTCTAAAACCCTTTGGTCAGCTTGGTGCTGCCTCCGCCTAGCAGAGGCATAAGCAATAATTTTACCCCGAATGGTGGCCATAAAGGCCTCCCAAAGCGTTGAATCGTTCACTTCCCCCATTGTGATTGATTTCCCAATATTCTTGCACCACAGGCCCCAGCCAAAGAGAGAAATCAGCATCCTCAAGTAACAGGGGGTCCAACCGCCATATGGACGTAGGGGTGGGGTCAGAGCCCAATTGGATCCCAAGCTCTATAGGCGCATGTGACATAAATGGAGTGCATATCAGTACTGGTAACCTTCTCATAAAGGCTTGAAGAAAGAAGCCAGAAATCAATCCTGCTAGAGGAGCCATGAGCCTGGGAATAGCAGGAGTAATCATAGACACCTGGGTGCATAGTTCTCCAGGCATCCAGCAAAGTATGCTCTGACATTAATGTCTGGACCGCTTTAAGTGCTTGTCTATGAGGTTCAGGGGGTTTTGTTGCTTCTATCCATAGCAAAATCTAAAACTAAATTAAAGTCTCCACCCATAACTACCTGAGCATTGGCTCCATTAAAATCAGTAAGGGCCTGGTTAAAAGTAAAAAAGAAGTGAGGACAATCCTGGTTGGGGGTGCAGAGATTAGCAAGAATCCTCTGGGGTCTCTATCTCTGCCAAGATCCATCTTCCCTCCTTGTCCTGTTTGTGTCGCTTCACTTTCCACATCAAGTTCTTGTGAAGTAAAATAGAAACTCCCCTTTTATGGGCCTTTGCTGCGCTATGAAGCTCCATGCCAACCCATTCCCGCTTGAGCTTCATGGCCTCACATGAGGACAGCCTTGTCTCCTGGAGAAACACCACCATAGGTTGCAGCTTCTTTAAGTGCAGCAGTACTTTTTTACGCTTAACTGGTGAGTTGAGCCCCCTCACGTTCCAAGAGACAAGTCTAGTCCCCATGCGACCAATAAGTTAACATGGCTGAAAGAAGATACAAGAGGAAGCCCCACCCAGGTACACTGTGCTCAATAGACCCAGACTCCCTATGTGCTCCTATAATAACATAAGTGACTCTAGATTTCAGATTGCCATAATGGAACACAGAACAGCATTGTACAACAGTATATCCACGGGCAAAAATTGCCCCTAACAAGCAGAAGTATAACCTATTTCTAACTACCCAAAAAACAACCATACCCTGAACCCACCTCCACCCACTACCCAAACCCAAAAACAGTTCCATTTCAGACCAGCAACCGCTGAGCGTACCGACCAACCAGAGGCCCAGATACCAGCGGAGGTCGCCGGGGGTAGTGTAGCCGCAGACTACACTAAATAGAGAGGACTCTCCAAATCCGAAATCACCCACCCCCAACTCCCCATCATCAATTGAGTCCTTCTACCCACAATGTCATTGCTGGAGAGAGAGAGGAAAGAAAGAACAAAAAAAAAAAACACTTGAGATGACCCCAGCATCCCGCACAAGGGCTTAGGCAGTGAGATAGTCAGTATTAGCATCTTTTAGTCTCGCACATAAACTGTAGTATTCCACATGTGAAGGAGTGTGCTCAGAGTCCTGGTGAAATCCTCACATCCTTGATCCAAATGAACGATGGAATAGCAGTTGCTGAGTGTACTCCCCTTCTGTCCAAAAATTGGATTAGCCCCCACGGGGAAGGAACAAGGAAACACCTTGGTAGCAACCCTTGTACCAAAGGGGCATCACAGGAGCATATACCAGCCCGAGAGGAGGGCAGCAGTGAAATGTACTGGGGGGGCTTCAGCCCATGGCCACCTTGACTGGGAGCGCATCCTCCATCAGTTTAAATTCCTGCTGATTACTCAAACTGTGTGAAGCATCCCTGGAGGGGTCTTGAACCTCTGGCCTAGAAATGATCCTGGCACCTTTAGACCCAGTAGCCCTAGAGGGAGAAGATCAGGGGGCAAGGGGGAGGTAGCCAGGGAGCCTTCCATTGGGAGATTCACTGTGCCTGATATTTATTGTTGCTCATGTCTGGCTGATAAGAGTCCTGTGAAGCAGATGAGTCCGAGCTTCCACTGCGGCTCCTTGACCGGAGACGAGGAGTTTTATCGACATGTAGCCCCTTGAGCGTTTGTCGTCTCCTATTTCTTCATTTGCTACTGCCGCCTGAGGGTTTTGGTGGGGATGGGTGGTTAGGAGTGCTCTGGGTCATACTGGGGTTCTGGGTATTGTGGCCAGGTC
This sequence comes from Neoceratodus forsteri, assembly GCA_016271365.2. Classification (NCBI taxonomy): domain Eukaryota; kingdom Metazoa; phylum Chordata; order Ceratodontiformes; family Ceratodontidae; genus Neoceratodus; species Neoceratodus forsteri. The sequence goes on along the minus strand of JADMNL010000039.1, from coordinate 16,091,417 downwards.
CCTGTGGTGTTACCTCCATCGACGTGGACCTGTTATGGAAAGCCAGCGGGCCAGAGGGTTCACTCAGATGTCCCCAGGACAATTTAGGGGCTTGCTCGGAAAGGAAATTCTCCGCAGCAGTGGGGTTATCAAAAATTCTGGGAGCCCCATTATAGATAATTCTGAGCGAAGCTGGGTGTCTCAAGGAGTACTCAAGTCCCACTTCTGCACAGGCTCTGTGGGCAGCTGTGAAGGCCCGATGCCTGTTATTAACCTCTTGAGAATAATCTGTAAATATCTGTATTTTGTGCCCCTTCCATTGTAACTCCTTTTTAGTATGTGCCAGCTTAGTAATCATCTCTCGGTCTTGAAAACGGAGGAAGCATGCCAGGATTGTGCATGGGCGAGCCCCAGCATTGGGCGAGGCGCCAGAGTTCTATGGGCCCAGTCGATTTCAATTGGGGCCTTACCTGGCCAGTCCAGCAAGTCAGGCAGTTCTTTTTGCAGGAAGCTAATTGTGTCAGTTCCCTCACACCCCTCTGGGAAGCCCACTATCCGCAAATTGTTCCAGCGACTCCGATTCTCCAAGTCCTCCACCCTGCCCCATAGTACTTGGATAAGGCGCTTGTTCTTGGAGCGCGAGCATGTTTTGTGCCATCCATCCTCCGCCTCACCAATCTATGCTCAGTGATGCACGCCTGGGCCAAATCAATAATGTCAGCAGAGTTTTGTTTAGCGCCACATCAAGTTTGTCCATTCGCTGTAAAATCTCAGAGAACATTTGGCAGATTTCGCATATCGCTTGCTGCTGGTTGATCTCTGATACCGATTTCATCCTGTCAAACAGTAGGCCCTGCTACTAACCCAGCACAACGAAGGGAAGTAACCACAGACCAGGTCAGCTGAGAGTGCAAAATACCAGATCTCAACGTGCATGAACTACCCGGCATAAATACCAATTTAATCCGCTTGATTTGGGTAGAAGAACTACGGATAACAGGCAGATTATTAGGGGTTAGGCAGGAGCTCAGAGCTCAAGTGTCCATTCAGTTCGGGTGGTAGCCACCCCCAAGTATAGCATCAATTGTAGTGGTTAAATCAATTATATTTGTTCCTGGAAAAATTAGACCATATTATTGATCTTGTCAGTTTTACAAATGGTAACATCAGTATACCTGATGATTGAGCCCCTGTCAGGACCTTTGTGGTTCTTCCTCCTCACTGACTTCTTTACTATGTTTGTGGCAGACTGTTCATGTGTTTATGTATCTCTGCCTAAGTCATTTTCTTACTGCTCTAAAATTTCAGATTCATCCTGAGTTGTAAGTGATTAGTATCGATCTGCCCTTCTGCCAGGTTTAGGTTTTTGTTTTGCTTGAACAGTGCACCGTTCTTGGTTTTCTTGGCTTTCCATTTGATTTGCTTCATCTATCCTCCCTTTTTTCCTCCTCCTCTAGAAATTTGCTTTTCTGCTATTTGTTAGGCTGTCTTCCTCTCTTGTTCTTTTCTTTCTGGTGGGCTCCCCATTGTGTCCTACTCTATTCCTTTCAAGGTATTGTTTCTCTTTTTCTGTACATTGAAGGAATTGTTCCAGTCCTCTGATTTCCAGTGCTCTAACTCCTTTCTAGTCTCTCTATTTCTAGCAGTAACTTTCCATTTATAGTACATACAAAAATGTCTTGTTCAGATTCCATGTGTTTAAATTCAAACATGCTACAATTTACATGCTCCATCATGCATTTCTCTGTGCCCTCTGCATTAGGGCTTTTATCTGGTGTTGACACTGTTATCGTTAGTTGTGATATTCTTTTTTTTTCCAATATATCTTTTTACCATTTGGGGGCTAGCAGGCAGGCTCCAGCTCTTTCTCGGAGGGTTTGATTCACCCATTAGCCGCCTCCTGATCCAGCCCCACACCCAGGCAGGTTCTCCCATGGATTCCTTCCTCATGATGGGCCCAAGGAGGGATGGCCATCCCTCCCTCCCCAGAGAATAAGCCAGATTGCCTGGGTGATGCCAGATTCAGGAGCATGACCAGAGCTTCATGAAGCCTGCTAGCTCCCTTTTCCATTTCCTTCCTTCCTATTGCTGGGGCACACATGTCGGCATGTGCACATTGCAGAATCTTGCAGCACCCTCCCATCATGGCTCCAGTCCTACACTACCACCAGACCTCCACCCCACCTGATGGCAGTCATTCATCTGGAATGACAAACCTACCACCCCGGGAGAGAAGAGCAGTCCTCTGGACTCTCAATCCTTTCCTTCCCCGGCTGACCCCCGACACTCGTGTCTGTTTCCGAACATGGGTCACCGACATGGCAGGAGGTAGGGTGGCCAGCACTTCAACCCTCAGTGCCAGTAGGCTGATCTAGTTATGGTACTCTTAGTACAAATGGAGCATGGTGATTTGGCTGTATAACAGGGGCAAACATTACCTATCTTATGTAACAGAAACCTAGTGATTTTAAACTTGTAATAAGTAAATATTAGGGCTAACCTGTTGCCCTTTGCTGTTGTTGTATTCAGATAGTTAAATTCTGGGCAGGCTACCAGGCTGCCACAGTGGATACGGCGGACACATCCAGTGTCTGTGTCACGTTGCCTCCGCTGTGCTTGCTGATGCTTGCACAGGTGCCAGTGTTTGTAGTGGGGGGGACTCGAAGTACAACTGCACTGACTTCGGTTCTCTGCTTACAAGTTCAAGTCCCAAACTGTAAAAAAAATGCAATTTGAGGTGCACTTAAAACCACACCCAAAGAGCAAAGTCTGTTGTTTAGACTTTTTTTTTGTGGTCTCCTTTCCCTTCGAGCCAGAGGGTTCAGCCCCCTGCCCCACTTGCTGCCTTCCTATGCCCAGGCTTTACCCCCCTGGATCGGGCCACTAGGTGGGCACCCCTCCCCAAGGAATTTGGTCTCTTGCCCCTGGCTGACCCCCAGGGCGGGGCCATGGGAGTGGGACCCCCCATCGGATATTAGTCTCAGTGGGAGCAGCAGCGGGAGGTGGGGGCCATCATGAACAGGAGCCAGCATTTTTTTTTTTGTATGCTGGATTCCTGGGGACGTGCAATGATGCCAGCATCTGCCCCTGAACATGTAGCGCCAGCAGCAGCAGTACTCCCAACCTCCACTAGAGGTCCACAGAGTGCTAGACACTCTTCCCCCCACCCCCGGAGAAGGAGATCAGTCCCTGGAATGCTCAGTCCTTCTCCCCTCAGCCAGCCCTGCACCTCTGAGTCCGCCTCTGAACCCGTGATGCCCGCGTCAAGAGGTGGATGCCTTGCTACCCAGTGGCCGCCTGTTTATACTATTATACTTGAGGGTTTCTTGGTAGTCCCCCTGAACATTTTCGCTATTTAGTAGGGCAGTACCCCTACTTTCTGGTCCTCCACCTTCCTAACAACCCAAATGGGGTCAGGTAGTCCCTGTCTAGGTGAAAGAGAGTCCAGATAGGCAGCTGGGCTGTCCTTATTTAACAATTTAAAATACAGAAATTCTGCTGGCCTGCTGGTGCAGTGGTAGCACTACCACTCACAGTGCTGGTGATCCAAGGTCAGGAGTGACCTTGGGAGTCAGAGGGTCTGCTGGGAGGAGGAGGATTGAGCATTCCAGGGACTGGTCTCCTCCGGGGAGGGGTGGGACTAGTGCCCAGCATTAGCCTGGCTCCTAATAGTGGCTGGGGGGGGTCAGCACACTGAAATTGTATACAAGGTAAGGTGGAGGTGGAGCTGATGCCCGAGGTGCTGCATATGGGAGTGTGCAGCATGGCCCTGGCATCATTGTACAGGCACTTCCTCCACACCAGGAGTAGAACATGGGAAAATGTGGAACAGCAGGATGACACCGTCTCCCGCAGGCACCACTCCCGAATATCTGGGCACGCCAGGCAAACCGGATCCTATTCCCAGTGAGGCTTGAAAGGGGCCCTGCTGACCCCGCTGGGGGGAGCAAGCCCTGGGGGAAGAGCCAGAAGTCCCAGAGAATGCCATGGTAATGGGGCTGGGGGGATCAGTGGGATGGGGGCCCGCTGGCACAGGGAGGGAAAAACAGATCAACAAAAACAAAAATACAGAAATTCTGCAGGTTATTCCTTTGCAGCTATGCTGCCAGTCGAAAATTAAAACACTAAATTGGTGACTGCTTCACCCCAGCAGTACGTCTTTGGCAGGAATGCATTCTACTGCAAAGGAACTGGTGTTTGTTCTGGAGACCGGAAGTAGCACTACGATGACATCCGGGTCTCCATTCACAAGTTCGAGTCCCAAATTGTACAAAATGCAATTTGATGTGCAGTTAAAACCACATCCAAAGAGCAAAGTACAGTATGTTGTTTGCACTATTACACTTGGAGGTTTCTGATAGTCCCCTGCACATTCGCTAAGTATTTTGTAGGGCAGCACCCTACTCCTGATCCTCTACCTTCTCAAGTGTCCCTGCCTAGGTCACAGAGCCCAGTTAGGTAGCTGGGCTGTCTTTATTTAACAATTTAAAGTAAAGAAATTCTGCAGGTTGCTCCCTTGCAGCTATGCTGCCAATGGAAAATGAAAACACTAAACAGGTGACTGCTTCACCCCAGTAGTGAGTCCTTCTGGCAGAAATCTTTGTGCTACTTATAAATACTCTTTGTTCTTTTTTTTTTCATTTCTTTCTCTATTCATTACTTGTTCTTTGATTTTTTCATTTTTTTCACATGCTCTGTTAATGTCCAGCCTCCTCGACCCAGTTCTCTTAGGTAGTGATGACTGTGTTCATGTAGATTGAAAGGAATATGACCTACTGGGTGTCTGCTCCCCATTTTTATGATTATTTTCTGTAAGAATGTGTACTTCTGAATCCAAAAGAAAAATAAGTCTGCCAGTGGTTAATACTAAGTAGAGATGTTACAAGTTAGCACTTTGCCGATAAAGGTGGTATGAAGTGAGCCACTTTGCAATATACAAACCATTGCATAGGTTTTCACCCACCCACAAACTCCACCTAGTAAAGTTTGGTATTTAAGTTTTGGAAATAAAAAAAAAAGAAAACTCATCCCCCACCCACATAGCATTTATTCCCAATCAGCTGATTAATATGAGTGGGCATGCTATGTTATTTACTCATTCAGACGGTTTAGGTGAAGGAAAGCTCTGTCTGTGCCAGTCACCCTGCCCTGGACAGATTGGAATCTGAATGAATACAGTGTCTCTTTGCTGTACAGTAGTGATCTGGACAGAGGTAGGGTGGCATGTGAAACTCAAAGGTGGGGGACAGGGATTTTACTACATGTTTACTGGGTCAGGCTGGTGGAAGAGGTTAGGAATAATTAGAAATTATGCTACAAGGGTGAGGAGAAGTATAACTGACTAAACGTGAAACTGACTGTTTTTTTTACTATACTAGACAACTTCTTCTGGGCTGAGGGAGGAGGTGGGTGGTTGAATGCTATGAGAGTTGGGGGATGGGATCTTTTAAAGTGGTTAAGGCATAGAGAAAGGGTGAGAAACATATTACATGGGCGGGGGGTTCTTTTTTAAAAATGAATACAAATTTCAGGAAGTAGCACCTTGTTGCCAAAGTGTGCTTTCAACATACAAAGTGCAGTGCATAGTAGAACTTCACCAAAAAACTACCACTTTGATAAGTCTGGTAAAATCTTCTCCTGGTCAGACACCTAAAGTTTGCCGACATAAAGCACCTAGCTTTACCTCAGCTTTTTATCTTCTAGGTTTGCTTGAAAGGACAGAGCAAGAAGAAGCATTAAAGGATACCTAAACAAAATTTTGACAACAAACTATTCAAAAATCTGACTTCGTAGGTGACTAAAGAAAAGGCTGTTATATTCATTAATGCTAAAACTACATTTAGATAATTTAGCTAAATACGGTTCCATAGCATTTGAATATTGTAAAATCAGCCTTCCAATCTCAAAAAAACTGCCTTAGCTGCTTCCTAAAATGGCCGCCAAATGTGTTATGTGATGATATCATTGGAGCCAGATTCAGAGAGCTATATGGCTCTCTATAGTGCTAACTAGTTCTTTTTTCCCTTTGTATAGAATTGTTTCACCAAAATGGTCAAAACCATGTGCATTATTTTTATCAATACACATGTTAGACTATGGTTCTGTTCATTTTGTTTACTTTAACATGCTGAAATTGTGTTTTAGTCCAACCAACTTTCTCTTTGGCAAGCCACAGTACAGTACAAATCTTAAATAACCTGGTGATCTAGTGGTTATGGCAGATCCAGGATGTTACAATGGGGGGTGCTAGGGTGGTGTGCATACTTGATATGCACTTTTAACATTTGTATTAAATCTTTATATTGTTTGCTATTATTATTTTGTAGTATGTATTTGACAGAACCTACAAATGTAATCCATAGTTTTGAATGTAAACATTTGTACAATCAATAAATCAGATTTCTTCAACAAAGTGAAATGCAGCAACAGCAAGCAAGTAAGTTACAATGGTGTGTGTGTGTGTGTGTGTGTGTGTGTGTGTGTGTGAAGCCTCACCCTTTACCACCTCCTAGATCCATCACTTGTTTGTAGCAAAGTTCTTGTGTAGTCCAATGCCAGAGTTCATACTTTTTTGGAAATCAAAAATATGCTTGTCTTGTCTTCTTTTTCCATGGGACATAATAATAATAATAATAAGAATTAGCATTTATATAGTGCTTTTTATACACATTGTATCCCAAAGTGCTTTACAAGCAATGCTGGACTGGTAGTGAAGTGACTGAACGTGTAGTGGCAGTCATTTCATATGTTAATACCCACACACAGCCTTGGACAATTGCATGAAATGGTTTTATGGAAAGGGAAATGTTGGCCAGGACAATGGGGTCAGGTAGTGATCATGGTGCTGGTAGCCCCAGATCTTATGCCTCACAGTGATCTGCTCATATTTTTCCCCTTCTGTCTTCCCCCTTCCCTGAATATAGCAGTACACTGCAGGAGTGGCCTTCTCAGTCCCCCACTGGTATTCACTCTTCAGTCCATCTCCCCACACCAAAACCTGGTGGGCTCATCACCCTTCTGCATCATGAATGCAGGTAGTACAGTCCCCAGGTTTTTTGACATATCAAAAATAAACAAATCTTTCCAGTAAGTCAGACTGATAGCAGCAGGGAATAAGGGGAATGATGGGCTTTCCTATCCTTCAAAGATCTAAGCTACCTTTGATCAGGCACTATTAAATGACAGGTGTGCGCATCATTATGCACGTCATTTAATAATGCCTACTCACAGGTGGTTTAGATCTTATATGGGTTGGAAAGCCTATTTGTCCCCTTGTGCCCTGCTGCTATCAGCTTGGCTTACCAGAAGATCACGTTTATTAATACTATGTAAAAATAACACAGGAGACTGTACTAACTGCATTCATGATGCTGAAGGGTAGTGAGCGCACCAGTTTTTGTGTGGGAAGCAGGTGAAAGAATAAATGACAGAGAGGGACTGAAGAGACCATTCCAGCAAGGTACAGCTATATTCAGGTTAGGGGAAGACAGGAAGGGGGACATTGAGCAGATCATTGTGAGATCTGAGATGTGGGGCTGCCAGCACCGTGATCACTGTTTGACTGTGGATGAGAGCAGCCAGCGATGAAAAATACTCTGAGTGGCAGGGCTGCACCTAAACTTTTACTTGAATTCAGTGTAGGGAGATTTTCCTCAGGTGCGGGGGTGTTGATGTTTGTTAGGACAGTATCAAGGAGCTGTGTATTGCTCATTCAAGATTCAGAAGGGTGGTAGCCAGCTGACTCGCACTGTGGAGTAGGGCACAGAAAAGTATTGGGGAAGAATTGCCGGGAACTGTCCTGCGGGGTTCTGCAGATCACAGGCAAAGGAGTAGACCAACACTGGAAGTCGGGTGGTTTTGCTCAAGGCATTATTATGCTTCTCCTGCTAATAATATTCTTATCCATGGTAAGTGCAGCCCTTTTGAGGGCATAAATAGCAGTTTTGCTGGTGTGTCCTGATGCTTATTGCTTGGCCCTCCAGGAAGATCTAGTTTTGCTTAATGAGGTGGGAAAAACACAACAGGGGAACTGTACATACTACCTTCACTGTGCAGAAGGGTGGTGATCCACTCAATGTTTACTGTGGGAGCAGAAGTCAAACACTGAGGAAGTGGACTGGAGAGTGATTTGGGAGGCATTTTTAACAGTGCCAGCTGATGATGCATATCAGTATAGGTGTGCACAACTCTCGGAGGTACAAGATTACAATCTGAGGTGTGATCATTCTCTTGATGAGACCACAACCTCATATGCCCCAGGCAGTACTAAGGACAGAGTATGGATGGTGGTGTGTTCAACAGAAGGCAGGCTAGGTGCAGCGGGTTCACATGGAAAAAGACTACAAGAGAAGCTTATTTCTGGATTACCAAGAAAGCATGAGCTTTGGAATTGGACCAGACCAGTACTTCACTACAAATTTCAGGCATCACATAACCACTAAATCATCAGGTATTTGAAGTGTTGTACTGTACTGCAGTTTACCAAAGAGAACGTCAGCTGGATTACTAAACATTTTCAGCAAGTTAAATGAACAAAACCGTAGCCTAATGTGAACTGATCAAAATAATCCACGTGGTAACACATGGTGTTGATCATTCTGATGAAACAATTCAAAACAAAGGGGGAAAGAGGAACTTGTTAGCACTATAGGGAGCCATGTGGGTCTCTGCCTCTGGCTCCAATTATGTCATCATGACTCATCACTTAACACACTTGGAAGACATTTTAGGGAGCAAACAAGGCTGTTTTTTGAAAGTAAAAGGCTGATGTTTAAGTTTTTCAAAAGCTATGAAACTGCATTTATGTTATTTACATAAATGCAGTTTTAGCATAAATGTAAACAGCAGACTTTACTTTACCTCACTATGAAGCCAGATTTTGGATTTTGCAGTTTTAAAAACTGCTTGTTTAGGTACCTTTAAGGCTTCTTTTGGCTAAGCAGTTACTGTTTTGTTACTATTTTGTTTTGTGTTTACAGGTTGTGCATGTTGATCTTTCTTTCTTACATTGAAGGAGCTGATTGTTTTTCTTCCAATGCACTTCCAGGTGATTAGGCTCACCCTAATCTGATTTATTTTTCTTTCAGCCATGTTACAAGGGGAGAATGAAGGGAAGGAGGATTTAACATTAACCTGCACATTTCCCCTCATAATTGCTGTCAGTCTTGTGATTGTTGCAGGAACCGGGAGCTGAGGAACCTGGATGGTATCTCAGACCGAAGTGGGATGATTGTTTTTTGACAGACAATACCTCCAGATAACAGATGACACCAAGATCTGCAATGGGGTTGAAACTCCAGGGCAGGGGGAGGAGAAGGCAAGGAGAGACTTAGCCAAGTTGAAGGACCGGTCAAGAGTGTGGCAACTCAGATTCAAAGCCAAAAGTGCAAAATCATGCACTTGGGGAACAAAACCCTGGAGAGGAATACATGATGGGGAGGTACTAACAACAGCCAAACTGGAAAGGGCCCTGGGTAGTCATAACAGATGATCCAAAAGTAGCCAAACAATGTGAGAAGGCAGTGAGGAAAGCCAGGGTAATGCTGGGGTGCATAGGGACAGGTATCACCAGTAGAAAACAGGAAGTGGTGAAGCCGCTGTACAGGCAGTTGATGAGGCCTCATCTGGAGTACTGCATGCAGTTCTGGAGACCTCATCTCTGAAAGGACATTGACAGGGTGGAGGCAGTCCAGAGAAGGGCCACAAAAATGTTGCAGGGGCTGCACCAGAAATCGTATGAGGAGAGATTGAGGGAACTCAATATGTGTGCACTGGAGGAAAGGAGGAAGAGGGGGATATGATAGAGACATTCAAATACCTCCAGGGAATCAACAGAGCTCAAGAGGGCAGCATCTTTCAGAAAAGATGTGCAAGAACAAGTGGTCACAATATGAGGCTGGGAGGAGACTCTAGGGCAACATGAGGTAGTATTTTTCACATAAAGGGTAGTGGATACATGGAACAGACTCCTTGAGGAGGTTGTGAGGGAGGAAACAATGGTAGGAGAATTTAAGAATGCATGGGGCAGGCAGAAGGCAACACTAGGGCCGGGAGGAGGTAGGCTTCAGATCAAACAGGATCTGGGTTTATACTCAAGGTAGGAAATTGGGCAGACTTGGTGGGCCAGGCAGTCCTTTCTGCCATCAAATTCTATGTTTCTATGTAAAGTGCCCACTTTGTCAGGCACAGAACTATGTGAAGTAACACTTCATGTTACATGATGTTGAAAACTGTGCACAGTTTTGTGTGAAGCAAAGTTTCTTGACTCCACACACCACTTGTGCTGAGATGGCTCAGGTGAGAGAGAGAAAGTAGTATGTGGCACCACTTTTTATAGTGCAGGAGACCAGCATGTTGGTTGTGACAGAGTCCACAAGAATGCAGAGTCTCTTTCCATGAACAACAGACTGTCCATGACTGAAAGTGACAAGATCTGTGCTGAGACTGGGTGGCCCTGGAGGATGGTGCAATGGTGCATTTCAGACACCAAATGCCCCAATCCACTAACAGAAACATTTCTAGGACAATATCTACACCTGCAGCTACAACAGATATAGTTACTTGGTATGACATCCTGCAAAGTCCAAGGCACCACCATGGCCCTGCTGGTAAGTGTTAACCGAACATTCATATTTTAATAATGTTAAAGATGAAACATGGAGGAGGAGGAGATCGAGACCGGAGATGAAAACCGACTGGAACAGGAGAAGGACTGGAGGATGCAAATGACTTTTGAGACTCTGTTTGGTTGTGCTTCTGAGGATTTCAGGCACTGCCATAATGAAACACTAGACTGAAACTAGAAAGGAGACTGACAGAAACAAGAGAATTCCTGGAGAGTTACCCTTCCAGGGGGGCTCACTGCAACATCGAGGCTGGCGGGTATCTTTCATGCCAGGGGGAGGCATGAAGGGAGGAAATCACAGGAGAAAAAATCCCCTACCACCAAAATGACAGTGAAATTGCCTGAACAGTGTACATCTCTGGGCAATGGTGGTGGTGGGGGTGGGGGACTATCTATCAAAGAAAAGTCAGTGTAAACAGTGGAATTCAGAGACAGCAGAAATGAACCACCCAAGCAGCAGATGAAACCCCCTTGAAAGGTCTGCAAGGGCCATCAGGAAGCATGTGTGTGAATGTCTGAGTGAATACACTCATTTGTTTTGACGAAAATATATGAAAAAGGCTGCAGAAACATGTTGTACAGAAAAACAAGAGAAAGAAATTGTACAAATTTTCTACGGCTTCCTGAACCAAATGGCAAAATTCTACTGCTATATGTAATATATCACAGTAACAAATTTCTATTCCAACACAGTGGAGATCAGTGTTTTGTAGAACTGCATGCTTCCTCTTAGTACTAGTCCTTACTTTTCCCTTGGGGATTATTCAAGTGCCACTCACGGAATCTTTATTAATAACAAGAATGCACAACATGTCAGCTGCCCCATGCTCGACAATGTCACATGAGCAGAAACTCATGCATTAATTTGTGTGTATTCTATCCTGCAGATTTGCACAAGATATTTTAGTCGGGCAGCTTGAACTCTGTATATCTGATGCGCCTCTTTATTTTGATGCACACTGGAGAAAGCTGTTCAGAGCTTCTTCTTCTGTACCACATTCATTGCTAATGAATCTGTTGTCTCTGCACTCAGCATTTTTAATAGTAAAGGTAATAGGAATGGTTTTACAAAGTTAACTGCTCACCCATTTTTCCTTTCCATGCCAGTTATGTATTCTAATGTTGCTTTGAACAACTGTTGACAAATAATCAAACTTTGTGGTGTCCTCAGGTCTACACAGAGTTCCACTCTCCTCACCAGCTACTGCTCATTCTTTTCATATTTCTAAGACATTCCATGACATCAATTATAGCATTCCACACTATTCATCCAAATTAGGGTTACCCCCTGTCCTGATTATGTCAGGACATTCCTGGTTTGGGCAGCAGTGTCCTGCCAAAAAACATGAACAATGCTGATTGTCCTGATCTTACAGTACAAACAATATTTTCTTGCTTTCTTCTAGAAGTTGCAGAAAACTTTGTTACCTTAACTAAAATAGATTAAAATCCTAGCAAACAATATGAATGACTAAAAATATACAATAGTTAGTCTTAGTTCTGGTTATTTAAGGAATGAAGTCTGTTGCATTGGTCCAGGTTACAATTGTCCTGTGAAAAATCATTTTTTGGTATGAAATGTTCCACTTTGGGCTTCTGAAGAGGTGGTAACGCTAATCCGAAAGGCCTGGAATGGTGTCACTGATGTCATAGAATGTTCAGGCAGTATAAAAGGAGAGAGCAGCAACTGCTAAGGACAGAGAGATTCAGGGTAGTTAGAAAGGCAAAAAAAAAAAAAAGATCATTTATTTAACAAAAAAAAAACAGTCAAAACATATCGGGATATTTCGGCTAGGAAAGACACACTAAGCCAAGGCTTGTTTCCAGGCGTGTCCTGGGAGCACAGGGAAGTTAAGTGACTTGCTCATGGTCACACAGTATGCAAGTGGTGGTGGTGGTGGGATTCAGACCCAGTTCTTCCGGTCAGTGTGCTTAACCACTACGCTATGCTACCTCCATCCCTGTATATCAGATACTCACTAAAAGGAAAACAGGAGGGCAACTAGAAGTGTAAAAACTGTTTCCCATCACCTTGAAAGCACTTATCCAGAATCCAAGAAAGCTGTTTCAAAATATAATATTGACACAAATCAGCTTGTATTTCACTAGCATTTTCTTTGTTCCCCGACTTCATCTCATCCCCTGCTTCTCCCCTGAATTCATAATGCTATGTTTGTGACATCATAATGTATTGCTGTGGAAGTGATTGTAATCTCACAAACAAGGGATTATGACTAAAGTGGGAGAGAAAAAGGATGTGATAAAGTGTGGCACACATCTTGTTTTTCAAAAGGGTCCTCCTACTCTGATTCAGTTTGAAACTGGGTGAACTGATGCACAGGCCAGTCATGTGTCATGGTCTATGTCCAACAGTGGCTGGGGTAAAATTCAGACCTGTGACCTCCTGTTTCACAGCTGAGTGATGTAAACACTAGACCCTGCTCACATACTGAAGAGCAGATAACTCGGCTATGTAGGTCAGAAAGGGACTGCCCAGTCAAATGACCTGCTCTTTTGAGGTTAATGGATAGCTGTGGACAGGAAGTCTGGCTAGGAGTAATATTCAGAACAACCTTACCTAACCAAGGGCCCTGTTAACAAATAGGCCATCTCCATTTTAATCATAGAACAAAATATTTGAACAATTATTACCCTAAATACATACTATCACACCCAGATCTTCTGACCTTTGGAACATAATTTATCCATCTCTAAAATGCTGTTTTTGATTGATCCACCCCACCCCTAAACCCCCTTTCAAAGAGAAGTTGAGGGGGAAGTTCTGCAAAAGGAAGGACTGATAAAGGGCTCAAATGGGTAGAACCAAAGAAGAGGGACAGGGTGCAGTTAGGGAGCAGGAGGGAAAAATAGAACCAGAAAAGTGAGTTGTGCTGTGGGTGGAGCAGCAGTCTTCAGGAGACTTTCTGAGAATGAAGTGTTGCCCATTTGTATGCACCTTTCAGATTAAGGAAAGGGGTGACTAGACTCTGGGCTGATCTGGCCAGGATCTAGATTGCATCATCCCTCACCCAGGGGCCACCGAGTCCACTGCCACTGCCCCAGAGGATACCCAAGGGAAGGAGGGCTGACTGGACAGTGGTTGGCTCTGGGAGGGTGGGGTCACAAGGCAGGGGAACAGTCCTCCTCTGGTGTCACTACATAACTCCTACACCACTCTGGTGGGATGCGACTGCCAAAAAGAGGCACCCCATAGTAGTGGCCAAGGAGAATGTGGGGGTCTACCGAAGGGAGAAACCCAAGGTGGTTAGCAGAGGACCCCAGCAGAAGAAGATACAGCTTCTGGTGGGAAACTCAGTTGTCAGGGGAATAGATTTGGGAACAGGGAGGAAGGCAGAGAGGGAGGGAGGGAGATAAGGTGCCTGTCTGGTGCCATGGCTCAGAGAGATGGGTGGCAAATCCTAAGGCTCACTGGGGTGGCAGGGAAAGGAGGAAGGGAGATAGCTGTCATTGTCCATCTGGGGACCAATAATCTACATCCATCTATGTAATAGTGGCACTCAGTGGGCTGAGAAATAAAGCTTCAAAAAAAAAAAAAAAAAACATTGGGGCCAATAGCCACAACAATTCAGATACTCAAGCAAACTGCACTGGTAGAAATACAGTTTCTATTGCACAATTTCTAGGCTTAGTTTGAAATCTGACTAAAGTGCTTGATTCATTTAAAGTCTCTCAGGTACTGTTTTAAGCAATATATCAGAAGTGCAAGCTTTAGTCATGTCATAATAGCATGAGTTCAGAACTGTTAATGCAAAATATACTCATCCCGCTCTAGCAGACATTCATGCTGGCAGACAACCAACAAACTCTGGCAGAGCCACTGTGGCTGCAAATGCATTAACTAGATAAGAGTGTTTCATGGGCTTAAACATAAACATGAATTGCATTTAGTAAGGCCTATGATACTGTTCCACATATGACTTGTGAACAAGCTGGGCAGCCTGGGAGTGGGTCACAAGGTGATAAACTGGGTTAGAAACTGGTTGAATGATGGAAGACAGTGAGTTATGGTAAATTGTGCTCAATCTAAGGAAAGGAGTGAGACCAGCAGTATGCCACAGGGATCAGTCCTGGGCGCAGTCCTGTTTAATGTCTTCATAAATGAAACTGAGGAAGGGCTAGAGGGGAAGGGGTGCCTCTTTACATATGACACTAAGATCTGCAACAGGGTGGGCACTCCGGGAAGGGTGCAAAAAATGAGAAGGGAACTAGGTAAGCTGGAAGAATGGTCTGAAGTGTGGCAGCTGAGATTTAATGCAAAAAAGTGCAAAATCATGCATTTGGGTTGCAGGAACCCAGGGGAGGGTTACAAGAGGGGAGAGGAGAAACTGATGGTCACCAAACAGGAAAGGGATTTTGGAGTAATCATATTGGATGACCTAAAGGTGGCAAAACAATGTACCAAGGCTGTGGGAAGAGCCAGTGGGATGCTGGGGTGCATAGGGAGAGGTATCACCAGCAGAAGGAAGGAGGGGGTGATGCCACTGTGCAGACCACTAGTGAGGCCTTATTTGGAATACGGTGTCCAGTTCTGGAGGCTGTATTTCTATGATGTAACTTTAAATCACAAATGGGTTAAACGGTTCTATTTTAGATCTGTATACCTCTCCCCTTCTGCTCCCACTGGTTAGGCCAACTAAATGCAACCTGGAAAAATCTAGGCTAGCATAATGATTCACCTGCACAAGCTGCTTCTCAGTCCACATCGCTGTCTTTTTTAAATTTTAATTTCTTGTTGGAAATAGCAGCTTGCCACAGTAATACATAAGCTAAAGTGATGTTGCCTACCAGGAGTTGTAAGACATATTGTAGCTAGCTTGGCTTGAGGAAGGATGAACATGGTCAGGACCCCATAGCAACTGAGATACATATGCACCAAATAAGTCCAGATGCACTAACTTATCCTACAAGTGCTAAGTATCACAGTCTGCATAATACACAAGGCTTACAGTGATGAATCTTCATATGGCTTGGCTGGTTTGGGTTCTACTGTTTATAATACAGGGACAAATAGCTAGGGAAAACTTTTGTTTTCAGTGTCTGCCAAATGTGGTACAGTGGCAGATATTTTGCAAAGGTATAACAGAAATTATGTTTATGAGGTATTATTATTCAACAATTGGGTCACATTTTCATAGAGACAGATTACATTTGTGGTACATGAATGTCCCTTCGTGAATCCCTGCTGCTCTCTGTCACTGAAATCACTGTTAGGCATGTGGCTAACTTCTATCTTTAAGTAGTGATTCTAGAATTTTACCTGAAACCTGTATTTAATAATTAATTTTTTTTTTGACGGGCCTGGTTATGGATTATCCCAATATTTAATTTCAGCATTTTAGTGGAAACATTGCACTCTGATTTTTATTATTCTGAATTTTTTGCAGTATGCCGTTTGTATTTATATTAATTATGTTGGCATTCCTGGTAATGTACGAGGGCAGGGGACTGAGCTGTGATTGGATTTTAATAAGGAACACAAATATTCATTGCATTGGTTTGCTATCGTCATTGGATTTTTTACTATTTCCCTTTAATATTAATATTACTTATATTCTTTTTTTTGTTTTGTTTAGGCTATTGATGTAACTGCACAATTGCTCACTGTTGTTTTTGTCTGCATCTGTTTCAAGTTTGAGTTCCATTTGCTTTTTGAAATGATTACTTTTGTGTTTATGTTTCTTTTAAAATGTTTAACATTTTGACCATGTGGTTATGTCATGGCTTTTGTTTTCAGATATTTCATGGCATGTTTAGCTTTTTTTTATCTGTTGAGTAACTTTCTTCACATCCTCATTTAGTCATCTTGCTTTTCATCATTTGTTGTTATATTCCTGATCCTTTTAATGTAAACTATTAAAATGATAATCTGTTGCCGTTATAATCTGCTAAATGTCATTCACTGTTTTATTGTTTTAAATTTTATGCAAGACAAGGCAAAATTTATTTAAAAACACCCAATCCTGGAGGCTCTGGGTGCTGCACAAATAAATAAACACTTCTTTAGAGGATTAAATGCAAATACAAGACAATAAAACCCATAGTGATAATATGTTATTTAACTATTTTAAACAAATCAAAACAAAAAATTAATAATTCAGTCCAAGAATGCCTGAGAAAATAGAAGGACCATAAGGCAGGCCTTAAATACCTCCAAAGTGGGGGCCCCTTTAACCTCAGGGGCCAAAAAATTCCATAGGATAGGGGCAGCAACACTGAACACCCTGTTGCCAGCCAATCTCAACCTTGTCCTAGGAATCACTAGGGGGGGCCTCCACAGGAGGAGCAGAGGGGGCAAACAGAGAGAGCAGGTGCAAGAAAGTCTGACAGATAACCAGGGCCCTGACCATGTAGGGCCTTATAGGGGAGAAGACCCAATTTAAAGAGGATCCTCCACCTGACCAGCAGACAGTGGAGATCATGCAACACCAGTGTAAAATGGAAAAACTTAGGCTGCCCAGTAAGTAACTGGGCAGCTGCATTCTGCACTAGCTGCATTCTGTGAAGAGATCCCCCCGTGACCCCGAGGTAGAGCGCATTACAGTAGTCAAGCTTAGATGTGACTAAGGAATGCATCAAAGTGGGAGGTCCAGAGGCGGAACAAGGGCTTTATCCTGGTGACATATCTGAGATGGAAAAACAGAAGCGAACCATGGAGGATATTTGCCACCATAGACAGGCTCCTGTCCAGAGTGACACCAAGATTTCGCACCCTAAGGGAGGTCTTCAATGAAATAGATCCCAGAACAAGTCCAGTCTGTGATTCAGAGGCCATCCTATCATGCACTCTGTTCAACTCCACCAACAATACCTCCGTCTTATCAGGGTTCAGTTGCAACCAGCTAGAGGCCATCCAGTCATTGATCTCAGCAAGGCAGCTGTTAAGCACATCCACCGCATTGGATGTTCCTGGGGCAAAGGAATAGTGCAGCTGGGTATCATCAGCATAGCAATGAAAACCCAAGCCATACTTCCTAATGAGCCCTCTCAGGGGTAGCATGTACACTGCGAACAACATTGGGGCCAATACTGATCCCTGAGGAACTCCGCAAGAAAGGAGGCTAGGGTGGAGGAAAAATTCTCCATCACAACCCGTTTCCTCCTGTTGGTAAGAAAAGACTCAAACCAGCTGATAACAGTGCCAGTGAGTCCACAGAGTTCCCTCAGATGGTCAAGCAACAAACAATGGTCCACAGTGTCAAATGCTGAAGAGAGATCAAGAAGAACAAGAATTGTCTTGTCCCCTCGATCTCTTGCCCTGAGGACATCATCAGTACCCAAACAAGTGCGGTTTCCATGCTATGCCTCACATGAAACTCCGACTAGAAAGGTTTGTACAACTCATGAGTAACGAGGTGCTCTTCCAACTGAAGCGCCACTACCTTCTCCACTACCTTCGCCAAAAAGGGAAGATTAGAGATAGGTCAGTAATTTGCCCTGATATCCGGGTCCAAAGATAGTTTCTTTAAGATTGGTTTCACCAATGCCTCCTTCAAGGCATTGGGGAAAACCCCCTCAAATAAGGAACACCGGACAATAAGAACAAACACTGGGCCAACGGGGTCAATGCATCTCATCAGGAAAAATATCAGCACTGGATCCAGTTCACAAAAGGTGTGCTTCAGATTGGTTGCCACCTCAATGACTTCACTTACCTCCACTGGTCTAAACTCCCTCCAACCAGGTGGAGTGCTCTCAGAACACTTCTGGTGACCACTGCCAGCTATAACATCGCTGACTGGAGAAACTTCCTGCTGGATGTCGGACACTCTGTCTGAGAAGAACCGAGCAAACTCTTCACATTCAACATTCAAAAAAAACTTCTTTGGCTGTAGACAGACAGGATGAATCAGCCTGTCCACAGTCCAAAAAAGTATCAATAGTCGGTTCTTCCTGGCAGCAATCTCCCTGGACAGGTACACTGTCTTCTTATGGTTGATTGCCCCCTGGTATGCATTATAATGTGCACGCAGGGCCAGTTTGTCCTCCTCCTCCCAACCAGACTTACTCTAGTGGTGCTGCAACCTCCGACCCTTTCTCTTCATCTCCCTGAGAGCCCCATGATACCACAGAGATCTCAGGTAGGAAGATTTGAGTCGCTCATGGACAGGTGCAAGGGAGTCATTGGTGCCAGGCAGTTTCTCTGATTTTTTGGTGTTTTGTTAGTTTCTGCTTAATCTAGGACCCTTTCCTGTCCTGTTTATCCTTTTCAACTGTTTTGTATATTTAGGATCTATATTTTACTTGAGCTTTCATCCTTTCACAAGTATAATGAAAATGCATTTCAGTGCTGCTCACTTGCTTTGTACATATTATCCCCCCCCCCCTTGCTTTGGCTTATTTCAATAACACTTTTTAATCTGTTTGTTTCCTGTTTTCCTCTTTTTCTTTACAGTCCTGCCTTCTATAGAGATACATATTTTTTATTTAAGTTGACACTAGGTTGATTCCGTGGATTTTGAATATTTGAGCAGTACTTGTTAATGGCACGGAGTTACTGGTACCACAAGCTTTATATTTACCCCTCACCTCTGAGGGCAGGCTGTTCCAGGCAAGTCACAATAAGGAAACTATTGTTCTAGGTGACTTCAATTCTAACTGGCTAGCCAGCTCCAGGTCCTCACACAGGGACCTCATTACTGGACTATACCTAACACAGGTGGTCCAGAGTTGCACACGAACCAACTACAGAACGGGAACAAGTACCCTGATTGACTGGGTACTGACCTCCCACAACGAGAGAATTACCAATGTCCAGGTGCTCCCAGATGTGCTGAGTAACCTCTCCCTGATCTATGTGAATGGTCCTCAAAGCTGCCAAAACTACCCCAAGGCTGGTGAGGAACAGAGCCAACAGAAATTGCTCTATGGCCACCTTCAAGAAACACCTGGCCAACACAGACTGGAGCATCCTGGATACCTGTCCCTCTGTTGACACAGCCCTCCAGCTCTTCCCGATCATTTCAACTCAGCTGCACAAGTATGCCCCCTTTCATAAGAAAATGATAAAAGGGAGGTGCATGGACCGGATCACCCCCCAAGTCCTTGGATCTACTATGGCACCAAGCAAGGGTATCAGGGACAGTAGAGAATGTCCAAAATTACAAGGCTGCTAGAAATAGGTGCACATGGGCAATACGGCAAGCCAAGGTCTCCCGCCACAGAAATCAGCAGTCCCAGTGCCTGAAAGACGGCAAAACATTCTGGGGTACCATCAAGGACCTCATAGGGACTTGTGACAGGTCCCAACCAACCATGCTCCACCACAGTGACAAAGTCATAGTTGACAAAGTTACCATAGCCAATATTTTCAATGAGGCATTTACTGACTACAGTGCAGTCATACCACCTAAAACAACTGCTCACAAGGACAAAACACTGAGCTGTGAACACTTGCCCCCCCCCAGCACTGTCCCAAAATTCTGCTTTCGGCACGTGACCACCAAGGAGACTGCTAAATACCTTGTAAGAGTGCTGGGTAAAACAAGGATGGGTGGGGACGGGATTGATATGAAACTTATCTCGATCACCTTCCCTGAAGTGGTCATACCTATCACTAAGTTTTTTAATATGTCACTTTGGATGTCAGCCTTCCCATCTACCTGTAAAACTGCCCTGGTCACTCCGGTTCTAAAAGGAGGGGATCATTCGATTGTGTCCAGTTACAGGCCCATCTCCATCCTGTCTCCTCTCTCCAAAGCACTGGAAAAATCATTGCAGACCAGCTATCTGCCCACCTACACAAAACAACCTCCTCATCCCCAACAACATGGGTTCTGCAAGGCACAGTACCAACACGGCTCTCATTTAATTCACAGGCTATGTCCATGAGGCACTAGACCAGGGACAACTAGCTGGAACAATCTCTATCAACCTATCCAAGGTATTTGATTTGTGGATCACAAGCTGCTGCTCCACAGGTTAACCTGCATTGGGTTGTCCCCGGGCACAGTTGGGTGGTTCTCTAGCTACCTGTCTGAGCGCTCACAAAAAGTAAAGATTAATGGTACCATCTCAGAGGACAGGAAAGTGATGGTAGAGGTCCCACAAGGGTACATACTGGGCCCCCTCCTGTTTAGCCTCTTCGTAAATGACCTCCTAGCTGTGTGCACCTCTACCAAAGTCCTGCTCTATGCAGATGACACACTGCTATTCCTCAGAGGCTCCTGCCAAGACACACTGAACAGGAACCTATAGTGCAGCTTCGACCTGCTACAGGAATGGTTTAACACCAACCTTCTAGTACTCAATAGTAAAAAGACTAAGATAATGCTCTTTACCAGTCGCCAGAAGAGGAAATCCACCACACCATCTAAAATAGCACTCAATACGGACTCCACCCTCAAACAGGTTCACTTTTTCCGGTACCTGGGGGTCACAATCAATGAGTCCCTCTCTTTCGATGAACACTTAAGTAATATCACTAAGGCTGCAAACAGCAAGTTGGGGACACTCTACAGATTCTGCTTCTGCCTCACCCCTGAAGCCAGGCTCCAGGCAGTCAATGGCACCATCCTGCCAATCCTGAACTATGGAAACATGGTTTATGATGCAGCCAGGGACACTAGCCTACACAAAGTCCACCTTACCCTCAATAAAGCATGCAGATTTATCCTGGATGTGGATCACATCACACACACCTGCGAGCTGTACATAAGGACAAAGTGGCTCCTCCCCCCGGGATAGAATAAAGCTCCAGACCTGCTTACTAGGAAAGAAGGACCTACTGGGACTGGCACCTGTCTCCTTGCAAGCATTATTCAGACCTGCCCCAGGTAAGCATGCCACGAGAAGCGTCTCCAGGCATGCCTTAGCTGTTCCCTTCAGGAAATCAGCCCAGGGGAGATGTGCCTTTGCGGTAAGGGCTCCCACCTGGCTAAACAAGCTTCCAAACATAATCACCAGCCTTCAACACCTATGGTATTTCAAATCCAAACTCCATAAGTCCATCTCTCCTCCAGTCTGCTGCCTGTGTCAAATGTAATCCCAGCATCTGGCCCTCCACTCAACTGCCCACTTGCTCTGGCTAGATGCACCCCACTCCCTCCCACTCACCTCTCTTCCTCCCTACCAACTGTCCCTCACTTTTCCTTTTCCAATACTCCTCACTACCTCCCCACCTGACCTCTGTCCAGTTCACTCACACTACCTCCTTCCCAGTTCCTTGTCACTTCTTCTACCCCGCTACTCCTCCCCTCCACCTACCCTCTGTCCAGTACACCCACACTACCTCTTGCTAATTTTCCTGACCGCTTACTGCCCTCCTCCCACTCCCCCCAACTACCTTCACTTGCCAAGCCCCAGCTTGTCTCTCAGCACTTCTCTCAGATGGCTGCACACTGCGTATCTCTACTGGGAAATTGACAATGCTACCAGCTGCTTCATTCATGTCTTGACCTGTGTAAACTGTAAATGTATTTGCTACCCCTTCCTATGTAAACTCTAGGCTAGTAGTACGACCCCAGTGTCAGTTTGTCTGCTGTAATTATGCTGTTGCAACAAAATGCATCTCCTTAAGTATTGACACGGATCCTTTGTAAATGAGCTCTTTGCTCAAAGGTTTGCTAATTCCAAGTTCCCAATAAATAAAAATAAAAATAAAATTTAACATCTTAAAATTGATGTCAACATGAATTTATAAATCTCAAGTACCAGCTATTTACTAACATAAAAATATAGAAGCTCTAGGCAGAAAAGGACCTCCTGGCCCACCTAGATGGCCCTAAAGTCCCTACCTACTGTGCTGCCATGGACAACAACTGATCTCCAGCTTTAACCCCCTCCCCCACACCAGTCCTGTTACCAAGGTCCTCTTATGTCTATCCCATGCAAGTGTGAAACCTGTTACCATTTTGGTACCCATTACCTCTGCAGGCAGGCTGTTCCAGGTGTCCACTGTCCTCTCTGTAAAGAAGTATTTCCTCACATCCCCTCTAAGTCCCCCCTCTTCCAGCTACATATCATGCCCCCTTGTCCTTGAACATCTCTTTCTCAGCAGAATTGAACCTTCCTGTACCTTATTGATACCTTTGCAGTATTTAAATGCTTCTATCATGTCTCTTCTTTCTATCCTTTCCTCTAGAGAGTACATATTTAACTCCCTGAGTGATTTCCCCATAGTGCTTCTGGTGCAGGCTATGCACCATTTTGGTTCCCCTTCTGTACTGCCTTCACCCAATCTATATCTCTTCTGAAATGGCTGGGACCTCCAGAACAAATGATTGCAACAGCAAACTGGGATCATAGTAACCTCAAGAAAAGAGAAGCATAAAGAATATAAAGTCAATTACTTTAAGGTTGAACATAGAAGCTCAAGGCAGAAAAGGACCTCCTGGCCCACCTAGTCTGACCTAAGATCCCTACCTACTGTGCTGCCATGGACCATAACTGATCTCCAGCTTTAACCCCCCCCCAACTGCACACCAGCCCTGTTACAAAGGTCTTCTTATGTGTATCCCATGCATGTTTGAAACCTGTATGTTTCAGTACCCATTATCTATGCTGGCAGGCTGTTCCAGGTGTCCACCGCCCTCTCGGTAAAGAAGTATTTCCTGGCATCTCCTCTAAGTCCCCCCCTTCCAGAAACATATCATGCCCCCTTGTCCTTGAACATCCATCTCTTTCTCAGCAGAATTGAACCTTCCTGTACCTTATTGATACCTTTGAGGCACTGTATTTGATTGCTTTTAGCATGTCTCTCCTTTCCCTCCTTTCCTCTAGAGAGTAAATATTTAACTCCTGAGTCTTTCCCCATAGTGCTTCTGGTGCAGGCCATGCACCACTTTAGATGCCCTCTCTGTACTGCCTTCACCCAGTCTATATCTTTTCTGAGATGGCTGGGACCTCTAGAAAAAATGTTTGCAAGAGCAACAGCAAATAGGGATCATAGTAACATTAAGAAAAGAGAAACATGGCCTGCCCAGTGGAGTAGAGGGTTGAGGCTCTGGCACCTTACCTCAAACCATGCTGGTGACCCAGGTTCAGGAACGGACTAGGGATGCTGGGGGCTGGCAGGGGAAGGAGAGGATTGAGCATCCATAGGACTGCTCTCCTCTCCTGGGGTGGGTTGCGGGTGGACGTCGCGCTGCAGCAGCCTCTGGTGGAGACCAGGAGCTCTGCAGACGCACACAGGAGGGAACAGCTGAAAAGTGGAAAGTCCGCTTTGTGACCGACCAGATGACAGCTGCCAGTCCACCACTGCCGCCGATGCCCTGAAGGAGAACACTCACCTCAGCAGCACCCTGGGGCCAAGTATGTGTGCTGGGTGCCCCCACCCAGTGCCTTCCCTCTTGGAGGAGGGGGACCCGCCTGGCGAAGGGTTACGTCCGGGTTACCCCAGGGACTGCTGCGATTTGAGGTGGATGGCTCAGTAGGGGACAGGTGGAGTAGGGGACAGGTGGAGTGGATGGGACCTAGGCAGCTCAAAGGAGTGGTGGGTCACGAGGCACATAGGGGAGAAAAAGATAAGACAAAAAAAAAAGAGAAACATAAAGAATATAAAGTCAATTAGTTTAACGTTGAACATAGAAGTTGTTGGCAGAAAAGGACCTCCTGACTCACCTAGTCTGCCCTAAGATCCCTAGGCAGCTAGGATTCAATTCAAAGAAGTGCAAAATAATGCACCTGGGAAACAAGAACCCAGGGGAAGAATACACAATGGGTGGGGAGGTAGTAATAACAACAAAAAAGGAAAGGGATCTGGGGGTAATCATATCAGATGACCTTAAGGTTAGCAAGCAATGTGAGAAGGCAGTAGGGAGGGCTGGGGGTATACTGGGATGTATAGGAGAGGCATCAGCAGCAGAAAACAGGAAGTTGTTATCCTTCTGTACAGACAGTTGGTGAGACCCCATCTGGAGTACTGCATCCAGTTCTGAGACCCCATCTCTCAAGGACATAGACAGGATAGAGGCAGTCCAGAGGAGGGTAACTAAATGGTGCAGGGTCTGCAAGAGAAGCCGTGTGAGGAAAGACAAGGAGCTTAATATGTATACCCTTGAGGAAAGAAGGGAGAGGGGGGACATGATAGAAACTTTTAAGTACCTCAGTGGAATCAACAAAGTCCAAGAGGGTGGCATCTTTCAGAAAAAGAGATGTGCAAGAACAAGGGGACACATTTTAAAGATAGAAAGGGGGTGATTCAGGGGCAATGTGAGGAAGTATTATTTCACAGAGAGGGTAGTGGATGCATGGAATAGCCTTCCTGAGGAGGTTGTAGGGTCTAAAACTGTGGGAGAATTCAAGAATGCATGGGACAGACATAAGGCAATTCTTGTGGGGGGTAGGAAGAAATAGGCTGTTGGTTAACTAGGATCTGCAGCCTATCCTGTAGGTAGGGAAATGGGCAGACTAGATGGGCCAAGCGGTCCTTATCTGCCATCAAAGTCTATGTTTCTATGTTTCCATGTTACCTAATGTGCTGCCATGGACCATAACTGATCTCCAGCCTTAACCCTGAGCCCCCCCAACTGTGCACCAGCCTTGATACCAAGGTCCCCTTATGTGTATCCATGCACTTTTGAAACCAGTTACTGTTTGGTGCCCATTATGTCTGCTGGCAGGCTGTTTCTAGGTGTCCACTGCCCTCTCTATAAAGAAGTATTTCCTCTCATTCCCTCTATGTCTCCACCCTTTCAGCTACATATCGTGCCCCTTGTCTTTGAACATCTCTTTCTCAGCAGAATTGTACCTTCCAGTACCTTACTGATACCTTTGAGGTAATTGAATGCTTCATCATGGCTCCCAATCCTCCTTTCCTCTAGAGAAAACATATTTAACTCCCTGAGTCTTTCCCCATAGTACTTGGTGCAGGCCTTGCACCATTTTGGTTGCTTTTCTCTGTATTGCCTTCACCCAGTCTATATCTCTTCTGAGATGGCTTGGACCTCCAGAACAAAAAGACTGCACCAGCAACAGGAAATAGGGATCATGGTAACATCACGAAAAGAGAAGCATAAAGAAAATAAAGTCAATTAGTTTAACGTTGAATATAGAGGCTGTTGGCAGAAAGGATCTCCTGGCCCAGCTAGTCTGCCCTAAGGTCCCTTCCTACTGTGCTGCCATGGACCATAACTGATCTCCAGCTTTAACCCCCCTTCCCTGTGTACCAGCCCTGTTACCAAGGTCCTCTTATATGTACCCCATGCATGTTTGAAACCTGTTACCATTTCAGTACCACTTGCTGTTTCAGGTGTCCACCGCCCTCTCTGTAGAGAAGTATTTATTCGCAATCCCTCTAAGTCCCCCCTTCCAGCTACATATCATGCCCCCTTGTCCTTGAACATCTCTTTCTCAGCAGAATTGAACCTTCCTGTACCTTATTGATACATTTGAGGTATTTGAATGCTTCTATCATGTCTCCCCTTTCCCTCCTTTCCTCTAGAGAGTAAATATTTAACTCCTCGATTCTTTCCCTATAGTGCTTCTGGTGCAAGGCATGCACCATTTTGGTTACCCTTCTCTGTACTGCCTTCACCCAATCTATAGCTTTTCTGAGGTGGCTGGGACCTCCAGAACGAATGTTTGCAACAGCAACAGCAAATAGGGATCACAGTAACATCAAGACAAGAGAAGCATAAAGAATATAAAGTCAATTAGTTTAACGTTGAACATAGGAGCTGCTGGCAGAAAAGGACCTCCTGGCCCACCTAGTTTGCCCTAATGTCCCTACCTACTGTGCTGCCATGGACCATAACTGATCTCCAGCTTTAACCCCGACCCCTCCCCACTCACCAGCCCTGATACCCTGATACCCTTATGTGTATCCCATGCACGTTTGAAACCAGTTACCGTTTTGGTACCCATTACCTCTGCTGGCAGGCTGTTCCAGGTGTCCACTGCCCTCTCTGTTAAGAAGTATTTCTTTGCATTCTCTTTAAGTCTCCCTTTCCAGCTACATATCATGCCCCCTTGTCTTTGAACATCTCTTTCTCATCAGAATTGAACCTTCCTATACCTTACTGACACTTTTGAGGTATTTGAATTCTTCTGTCAGGTCTCTTCTTTCTATCCTTTCCTCAAGAGAGTACATATTTAACTCCCTGAGTCTTTCCCCATAGTGCTTCTGGTGCAGGCCTTGCACCATTTTGGTTGCCCTTCTCTGTACTGCCTTCACCCAGTCTATATCTTTTCTGAAATGGCTGGGACCTCCTGAACAAATGACTGCACCAGCAACAACAAATAGGGATCATAGTAACATCACGAAAAGAGAAGCATAAAGAATATAAAGTCAATTACTTTAAGGTTGGATATAGAAGCTCTGGGCAGAAAAGGATTTCCTGGCCCACCTAGTCTGCCCTAAGGTCCCTTCCTACTGTGCTGCCGTGGACCATAACTGATCTCCAGCCTTAACCCCCACACAGTCCTGTTACCAAGGTCCCCTTATGTGTATCCCATGCATGTTTGAAACCTATTACCATTTCAGTACCCATTACGTCTTCTGGCAGGCTGTTCCAGGTGTCCACTGCCCTCTTTGTAAAGAAGTATTTTCTTCCATGCCCTCTAAGTCTCCCCCTTCCAGCTACATATCATGCCCCCTTGTCCTTGAACATCTTTTTCTCAGCAGAATTGAATCTTCCTGTACCTTATTGATACATTTGAAGTATCTGAATGTTTCTATTATGTCTCCCCTTTCCTCTAGAGATTACATATTTAACTCCTTGAGCCTTTTCCCATAGTGCTTCTGGTGCAAGGCATGCACCATTTTGATTGTCCTTCTCTATACTGCCTTCACCCAATCTATATATTTTCTGAGATGACTGGGACCTCCAGAACAAATGTTTGCAACAGCAACAGCAAATAGAGAGCACAGTAACCTCAAGAAAAGAGAAGAATAAAGAATATAAACTCAAATTAGTTTAACGTTGACTCAGTTCATGAGAACTTTGTCTCTTGGTCTGCATTTGTAGTCTAATGCAGTTGTAACCATTAAAGTATTGTATTCCCTTTTCTCTATAGATATCTTGCAATTTTTTATACATCCCTGGCAGTAGAAATGTCTTCCTGTGGCTTACCCAGGCACTTAAAACAAGCAAGAAAAAAATCTTCCTACTTTTTCAGAAAAAAAAACAACTTAGTTTGTTTAGACAGCTGTGTTGTCCAGCAATGGGTATCAGAGAGAGAGAGAGAGAGAGAGAGAGAGAGAGAGATAAGGGGTTGGCTTTGTGTGGCAGCAGAGGTAGAGAAGAGAAATGAACCTAACTGTGTTTCTGGGAATGCAATTTGATTTCATATATCATCTCACATGCATGATGTATCTTACAGCTGAGGTCTTAACAGTTGGTGACAAGTGAATTACTCTACACAGGTAAAGGGATACAGCTTCATCTTAAAGAGATGCAAACTAAACGTGTCACTTTATCAATCATTTAAAACAACACAAGTTTAGTTTCACATTCTTGCTATCAGGGAAGCAAGTAAAATCAACCAGCATGGTTAGAGATCAAAGGAATTCACACCTCTGGATGAGTGGAGGAGGGGATACCTGCAAAACAAGTTTCAAGTTTGCAAATGGTAGTAAATTAAGCACTGAAACTTAACAAAGAAAGAAAAGACATATAAAACACCATGGAGGACATTTCAACTTGCAAGAAAAGGCAGTACTGGGGAGGGATCAACTTAAGCACTGAAACTTAACAAGCATAGAAAAGGCACATAAAACACTATGGAGGAAGTATCAACTTACAAAAAAAGGCAGTAGTGGGGAGGGCTCAACTAACTTCTCAAGCCAGAGGAAAAATAGTGCTCTCGAGATGCCATACATACACAGGCAGCGTAGTAATGAGGCTTCAGTGGAGGACACTATTTTTAAAACTGTGCCATGTTGTATGGTAGGTAATTTATGTAGGGAGTCCTTTTCTCAAAGCAAAACGTCTGCAGGGCTACGC
This sequence comes from Neoceratodus forsteri, assembly GCA_016271365.2. Classification (NCBI taxonomy): domain Eukaryota; kingdom Metazoa; phylum Chordata; order Ceratodontiformes; family Ceratodontidae; genus Neoceratodus; species Neoceratodus forsteri. The sequence continues at coordinate 16,062,911 of JADMNL010000039.1, read as the reverse complement.
CAACTGCAACTGTAAAAAGGAAACCTCAAAACTTAGCCAAGGAGGGCTTCATCAGGAGGTGTAGCTCTGAGGTTATGGTGCTGGCTATGTATACTACATTCGAAAGCATGTGATCACCTAAACAAACTTATTTAAAGTGACAGACATTCAAGTAACAAAATAAATCTCATACACCATAACAGAGATGCTCATACATAAAACTGATCTGCAAAAGCTACTGGCTAAGTCAGGACAAGGAACTCCACATCAGGAGCATCAACATGTGGGTAAAGGAATGGTGCAGAAAAGAGAGGTTCAGATACATTGGGGACTGGGGACAAACCTGGAATGATGCATGCCTGTACAAAGGCAACAGCCTGCATCCATCCAGGAGAGGGACTGCAGTCCTCAGTGGTTGGTTTAACTGTTACTTTGATGAACATTTAAACTAGTTGAGGAGGGGGTGGTGTAAGGATAGGAGGAGACATATACTGGTCTACCACAAAAGGAAGCAAGAGATAAGGAGACTGTGAGTGGAGGAAACTCCCCAAAGAAACAGGTTAAAGGCAGAAGAATGGGATCTGGAGACCAAAAGTCTTGAAACTACAATTCCAGATCTTGAGGATATCCTGGTGGAAGCAGGCTTGGACACAGTGGCCATCAATGAGTCATGGTGCACAAGAAACCATGACTGGGACATGTCTATACCAGGATACACACACAGTTCAGGAAGGATTGGGAAGGGAGGGAGGAAGGAAGTGGGGTTGTGCTGTACGTCAGGGAGGATATCAAGGCAACAGAAATGCAAGGAGGTAAAAAGGGGCTGAAGATATTGTGGGCCACCGTGGAAGCAGCAGCCGGAGCCTCCATTTATACCTGCATGATTTACAGATCCCTGCACAGGGGAAGGATCTAGACAAGGAGACAGGGGATGCCATTAGCATAATGGTAGAAAATGGGGAGGTACAGCTGGTGGTGGGACTTTAATATACCTGATATTGACTGAAGCCTCCAAGTCATGGCCTCAGCTGGGAGCAGGGTCATCGTGGACTCCCTGCAGGAGCATTCCTGAGGCAACTAGTCAAGGAACCCACTCATGATGGTTCAGTACCAGACCTGGTGCTTCAAACAGGGACAGTGTTGCAGACATCAGGGTGAGATGCTACCTAGGGACCAGTGATCATGGGACAGCATGGTTTAACAGCAGTGGAAGTGAATCACACAAGTACCAGGGTCCTGGACCAAGAGGGCAGATTTGAAAAATATGGGAGAATACTTCAGAGACACACTGTTTAGGGGGGAGACTACTTCAAAGACACACTGTTGGGGGGGGTCATCCAGGTGGGGTGGAGGGACAATAGGTGAGATTAAAGGAAGAAATAGTGAAAGCAGCAAACCTCTGCACAAAACAGGTGAGCACAAGCAGGAGGAAAAAGAGACCAATATGGTTCTTAAGGGAGGTGGTGGCAAAGGTAAGGGGGGAAAAGGGAGGTGTTCTAGAGATGTAAGGAGACATAGATACAAGAGGACAGAGAAATGAACCAGCAAAAGCAGAGGGAAGCAGGAAAGGCGGTAAAGGGTGATCAGCACAAATGGAGGAAAGAATATGCAGAGTGGTAACAAACGGAGACAAGACCTTTCTTTCAGCTAGATCAGTGAAAAAAGAAAGACAAGGGGAATGATTGTGAGGTTGGAGAGTGCAGAGGGAGACTGTATGGAAGATGATCAGAAAACTAGATAGCCTGAACAAATACTTCTGTTCAGTCTTCACAGTGGAAGGGGAAGGGAATGGACCACAAATAGGGTGCAGAACCATGGGAGGCTAGTAGACATTAGTCCATTCATGGAGTAAAGAGTTCTGAAAGGATTTGCAAATCAGATCATGGACACGGTGATGAGGAAGGACAGTGGTTCACCGCATACGAGATGACATGGACGGAATCCTGGAACTCTAATTGGTCAGTGGAAAAACGGTGCCAAAACAGAAACTGTGTTTGTTCTCGTAGCACCTGTGATCTTGAGCTTTTTAAAAGTTTCAGCCTCAGTAGTGTGGTTTCTACTTGCTTTCCTGCTTGATCCTGTGCTGTTGGTGTCATCTAATTATTGCTGCTTTTCTGTTCCTCATGCTTCTGCCTCTTATTTCTGCTCCAATTTTAAGTAACCGCTAACCAGCTACCAAGGAATGTACCTGCAGTATTTGTATTTCATGTTACTGTTTCCAGTAAACCATTGGAATGCATTTTTCCTATCCGCTTATCTGTGTGTGTGTGTGTGTGTGTGTGTGTGTGTAGTTTGCTGAAAACCAGAGCATTGTATTTGTTTTTCCCTGCTATTTTCTCTGCTGTGCTTGGTGTGCTGTAGTAAAGAATCAAAATGAGTAATTCCATTGTGGGCATTTATGTGTTTAGCATGGCAGTTTTCAGGTGTTTTCAGTGAGTGAACGAGCGAGCGAGCTGGCTGGTGGTGGGTCTGCCAGTACCTGTACCAAGTCATGACTGCCACCGAATCCTTCCAGAAAGTACAGGGGGTTGTTTTAGCTAGCCAGACCTCCATCCCAGTTGCCATTGAAGGAGCAGGATTGCATCATCAAAAAGGTAGGTGTATTCTCCCAGCAAAAGCTGTCAGGACCAAGAAAGAAAGATTAATGCGGGGTATTGTGTTTGGACTGAAAATACTTCCATTTCTTAGCCTCGTTGATTGCATCTATGTGCGGCGGGGGGGGGCACCATCTTGGCCAGGTCTGAGATGACTGCGGAGGTTCAACTGACTCCATCTTAGCCAGGTTTCAGCTTCGGGTAATGTGTAAGAGTGGCATTTGACAAGCCATCTACATTCATTTTGTTACTGTGAGATTTGCATCACTCACATATGGAGGTAAAATGTTGCTTTCTTTGAGGGTACACAGTGGGGTTGGGTGTGAAAACTGGTCACGTGTGGCTCCATTGGGGATGGGCCATGGGTTAAAGATATACTGTCAGTGGGGTAGGGGCGCTGGTCACTATGGTGGTGTGGGGACATAGGTGTGGTTTGAGGTGGGGGACACTGGTCTTGGTGGAGTCAGATGGGGATATATGGGGTGTTGTGGTGGGGTGGGGATGTTGGCATTGTGCATGCCAGTCTGTCAGGGTGGAGAGAGTCACTGTGCCATTCTGTCAGAGTGGAGAATGTGTGCCAGTCTTTCGGGTGGGGAGAGGTCATGAGGGTCCATGGGGTGGGAGGTGACTGTGCCAGTCTGCCAGGGTGAGAGAATGGATCTGCTGGTCCTTTGGGGTGGGGAGAGTGGCCGTGCTGGTCCATTGGGGTGGGGATAGTGTCCATGCCGGTCCTGAGGGGTGAAGAGTGGCTGTGCTGGTCCATGGGGTGGGGAGATTGACTATGCCAGTCTGCCAGGGTGGGGAATGGATCTGCTGGTCTCTTGGGGTGGGGAGGTGGCTGTGCCAGTCCATTGGGGTGGAGTAAGTGGTTGTACTTGAGTCCGTGGGTGTGGGGATGGTGGCGTGATGGTCTTTAAGGGTGGGGAGGGTGGATGTGGTTGCCCATATGGGTGGGGAGAGTGGCCGTGCCAGTCTGTGGGGTGGGGGTGGGGAGAGGACTGTGCCAGTCTGCCTGGGTGGGGGAATGGATCTGCTGGTCTGTCAGGGTGTGGAGTAGCGTGCTGGTCCATCGGGGTAGGGAGGATGGACGTGCTGCCAGTCCATGGGGGAAATAAGGCACGTAAGCGGTCTTTAGGGTTGGGAGGGTGGCTGTTCTGGTCTGTAGGAGTGGGAGAGTGGTCGGGAGAGTCCACGGTGGTGGGAGAGGACTGTGCCAGTCTGCCAGGGTGGGGGAATGGATCTGCTGGTCTCTTGGGGTGGGGAGAGTGGCTTTACCGGTTCATTGGGGTGGGGAGAGTGGCCGTGCCGGTCCGTTGGGGTGGGGATGGTGGCCGTGCCAGTCCATGGGTGTGGGAAGGGTGGCCGTGACAGTCTGTAGGAATGAGGAGGGTGGATGTGGTGGTCCATAGGGGTGGGGAGAGTGGCCGTGCCATGCCATCCATGGGGGTGGGGAGAGTGACTGTGCCAGTCTGTCTGGGTGGAGGAATGGATCTGCTGGTCTCTTGGGGTGGGGAGAGTGGCCGTCTGAACCATTGGGGTGGGGAGATTGGCTGTGCCAGTCCGTTGGTGGGAGAGTGGCGTGCCAGTCCATGGGTGTGGGGAGGTGGACGGATGGTCTGTAGGAGTGGGGAGGGTGGACGTGGTGGTCCATAGGGGTGGGGAGAGTGACTGTGCCAGTCTGTCTGGGTGGGGGAATGGATCTGCTGGTCTCTTGGGGTGTGGAGAGTGGCCGTGCCAGTCCATTGGGGTGGGGAGATTGGCTGTGCCAGTCCGTTGGGGTGGGGAGAGTGGCTGTGCCAGTCCATGGGTGTGGGGAGGGTGGACGTGATGGTCTGTAGGAGTGGGGAAGGTGGATGTGGTGGTCCATAGGGTGGGAGAGGACTGTGCCAGTCTGTCTGGGTGGGGGAATGGATCTGCTGGTCTCTTGGGTGGGGAGAGTGGTCATACTGGTATGCTACGGTGGGGAGAGTGGCCGTGCTGGTCTGTCAGGGTGGGGAGAGTGGCCGTGCTGGTCCTTCAGGGTGGGAGGGTGGACGTGCGGTCCATGGGGGAGTGGATGTGGCAGTCTGTAGGGGTGGGAAGGGTGGCCATACTGGTCTCTTGGGGTGGGAGAGGGTCGGAGAGTCCATGGTGGTGGGGAGGGTGACTGTGCCAGTCTGCTGGGGTGGGAGAATGGATCTGCTGGTCTCTTGGGGTGGGGAGTGTGGCCGTGCTGGTCTGTTGGGGTGGGGAGGGTGGACTGCAGTCTGCCGGGTTGGGGAGTGTGTCCTGTCTGCTCGCAAGTAGGGTCTGCACCAGAAGGCATACGAACCAGATACTGAAGGAGCTTAATATGTATACCCTTGAGGTAAACAGGCAGACATGATAGAAAGTCCAAGAGGGTAGCAAGCATCTTTCAGAAAAATAGGTGTTCAAGAACAAGGGGGCACAATCTCAAGATAGAGGGGGATGGCTCGGAGGTAATGTGAGGAAGTATACTTTCACAGAGTGTTGTGGATGCATGGAACTTCCTTGTGCTGCACATTGCCTGCCCAGCCGTGATTTGCTGCCACAGGACTACTACTTTTCTATGTGCCTGGTAAGTTTTCTTTGTTTTTTTTTTACCTTTTTCGGAAAGCCATACTTCTTCTTTTATTTGAATGGGGAAAGCAAGGGAGGCAAGATGTAGGGTGGAGGGTGTGTGTGCATAAACTGTATGCTTAATGTAAATAAATGAATAATGTTTTTGAAATGACACACGTGCTGAAAGAAATGGTTCTTGCCTCTGGCCATGGTGGAGGGAGGGGTGGACGGGCAGAGTGGCACAGAACCATTTTTCCCAGCATGTATGCCAGTCTGCAGAGTTCGTGCCATGCTACAGTGGTTGTTTATTGATAATCAGCTGAGGGATGGGCTAGGCGGATTGGCACACTTGCTGAGAAAAATTGGTTCTGGCCTCGGAGGGAGGGGTGGACGGGCAGAGTGGCACAGAACCATTTTTCTCAGCATGTATGCCAGTCTGCAGGGTCCGTGCCACACTCCATTGGTTTGTTGGTTGATGGTCGGCAGATGGGCAGGCTGGTGGACTGGTTCACATGCTGGGAAAAATGGTTCTGGCCTCAGAGGAAGGGGTAAATGGGCAGAGTGACACAGAACTATTTTTCTCAGCATGCTTGCCAGTCTGCCGGGTCCATGCCACACTCCATTGGTTTGTTGGTCGATGATCGACAGATGGGAAGGCTGGGCGGACTGGTTGACATGCTGGGAAAAATGTTTCTGGCCTCGGAGGAAGGGGTAAATGGGCAGAGTGGCACAGAACTATTTTTCCCAGCATGCATGCCAGTCTGCCGGGCCCGTGCCATGCTCCATTGGTTTGTTGGTTGATGGTCAGAGATGGGCAGGCTGACGGACTGGTTCACATGCTGGGAAAAATGGTTCTGGCACAGAGGAAGGGGTATGGACAGAGTGCACAGAACTATTTTTTCAGCATGTATGCCAGTCTGCCGGGTCCGTGCTACACTCCATTGGTTTGTTGGTTGTAGGCTGGCAGATGGGCAGGCTGGGCGGACTGGTTGACATGCTGGGAAAAATGTTTCGGACTCTGGAGGAAGGGGTAATGGGCAGAGTGGCACAGAACTATTTTTCAGCATGCATGCCAGTCTGCCAGGTCCGTGCCACGCTCCATTGGTTTGTTGGTTGATGGTCAGTGATGGGCAGGCTGGGCGGACTGTTTCACATGCTGGGAAAAATGGTTCTGGCCTCAGAGGAAGGGGTAAATGGGCAGAGTGGCACAGAACTATTTTTCCTAGCATGCATGCCAGTCTGTTGGGTCCGTGCCATGCTCCATTGGTTTGTTGGTTGATGGTCGGCTGAGGGACGGGCATCCCCACTTCCATCTAGTTGATCCTTCCATCATTTTCAAATAAACAATAGCAAAAAAACTCTTTATCTGGTTCATCCTGACGTTTCCCCTCGTATTCCTAGAGCAGCTACACTTTCACTTTCTCGTTTAAATCTGTAGCGTGACCGATAACTTTTAATAAAGTAAACTGAGGCCATCTCTGCATGTTTAAAATAAACACTATCTTGGTGTAAGTTAGATCCGTCTAGTTTTGTTCTGTTCAGATTTTGTCTGGTTTGGTTAAAGCTGCTGCTAGGCAATGGGAAGAGAAGTGGAAGCGAGTGCAGCCTTCAGTGAACACATCGCGAGCTCAAGCGACTGTTGCTATAGCAACACACTCGCCAGGCTAGCAATGTCTTCACTAAAGCTGCAACTCGCTTTCACTTCTCTTCCCATTACCGCAGCAGCTTTTTAACCAAACCAGACACAAATTTGAACAGAACAAAGCTAGATCAGATGTAACTTATACCGGACAGTCTTATTTTAAACATGCAGCAGCTCCTGAGTTTACTATATTAAAACAAAGCGGTCACTCACACCAATGCTTGACACCAGCTCTGTCACTCTGCAACAACCACCAAAACTGCAGCTGCTTCTGAAAGTTGGAACGCAAGTAAAAAGCAGCACAGTCAACCAGATAAAAATTGTTTTAAGTAAATATTTCTGAAAACCACACATTTTCTAGGCATATACAAAGACAGTGCCTCACTGTAAACCCGTGGAGAATTGCATTAAGTGAGACATGTGGCAGGTTGTGTTGCAAGACAAAACAACATTGTGGGGGTCGTATTGGAGGGGCCCATGACATACATTGTATAAACAGGACATGACCTGACTGAAGATATCATATTTATCTTCACAAGAGGCCAATGACATCATATCTCACGCGTGAGATATCATGATATCATTGGCCTCTCGTGAAGATAAATATGATATCTTCAGTCAGGCCATGTCATATCCGATGTATATCTCTTTTTTTAACATTACTGTGTGGTTCAACAAGATGTTACACGACCTGTCTTCATTTAGCACCCTGGATACCCAAGTGGGGACTGGCTATGTGACAGGCCTGCAGCTGTTCCACATACCCCCCCCAACCAGGGTAGGGGGAAGGTGCGTTGTTTGGTTTTGTGGTGATTTTTTGGGCATGTGTTTTTACTGAAGAATGCATATTTTTCATTTGTTTCATTTGTCATTTCCTGTGTTGTGCTGCCTGGGACCTGTTGCCTCTATCCTGGCTATCTTGAATTTAAATGTTGTGTAAAGTATTGTTGGGTGGTGTGCATATCTGTGTAGAAGAATACAGACACACGCTCAGACAAAAATCTTTATTAATCATCATCAAACTGAATCAACCATGTTTCATCTGAACCCAGAGGGCATCATCTGTGCAGTTGGAAATGTGGATTGTCCTCCTTGGTTCCCTTCATCAATTTTGGAGGATGCAGACATTGTATTACCTAGGGGATAAAAAGACGGATTATACTGTCGAACTGCATGTTAACAATTTTAACACTTTCATTAAATACATTTTCCATGTTGAACCTTTTGCTGGAATTTCTAATGGAATATGTTGGAGGCCTGTTGGAGGCCTGTCTTAAGTTGTGCTTATAAAATTTAAAAGTTCTGAATAAAGAAGTTGTTGCTGGGGGGGGGCCTCACGAGCAACCTGGGCTACCACAATCAGGCCCACAACCCACTGTCTCATCATAGGTGATGCTAATAAAAACACCACCCAAGTATTTGCCTTTCAAGGGTACTGTGTGGCAGTGCATGAGTATCTGGAGCGTACTGTGTGGCAGTCCACGGGTTCCTGGAGTGGTCATTCACAAACTTCTTGTGGTGGCTTTTTCCGTGGGTGGTGCTGTAACTGTCTTGGCAACAGAGGCAGTCGATGTTTGCTTGGATGAGGTAGGGGAACTAGAGATGGTGACTGGTGAGTTCTTAAGGAGAACTACTGGCCGAGGTGAAGCCCTGACCACTGTACAGATTGAGGCTCGCTTCATCTATCTTGTCCACCTCCCCCCCCCACACAGAGGCACTATATTAAGTTAATAATCTTTGCAAGTAATCACTCAAATTGGTAAACTCTCCGGTGCATCCGGCTCATTAATTTAGGAGCTTGTGAACATCTCGCACTCTTGCTCATGAACTGATGACGCTACCTTGCCCTTTCTTCAAGTGCCCTTATGCTTGGACACTGAAGTTTTGTGCCCTTTTATTGTAAGTACGATGGATAGTGTATCTAGGCCACTATTGCCCTGCCAATTGAGAAAGGAGCAAGGCATTGTCATTAACTTGCAGTTTTAATAAGGAAAAGAGTGCGGCTTGTTCAGTAGCGCCATAATTAACATTCTGGGTGCTCCAGAGGATGTATCAATTGGTATAAGTGATCAGGTGCAAAGGTTCATTGACCTATACTAACTGCAGGTGGAATAGGAGAGACAAAGCCCCAATATGAACAGCTGTCATGGTTTCACCACTGCCGACAGAACTCCTTTCTTGAGTTTGAGCTCCGACATGAAAACTAACAGGCTCCATTTTCATGAAGAATACAGAAAGTTCCCAATTTACTATTTTTGCAATTCTAGATTGGTTTATCCTTTGGCGAGATTGTGTTTGTGTATCTCCATTAGCATCCTCATTAATCACTTGAATTTTTTAAGTTGGATGCACTTTGTTTACAAATAAGCAAATTCAGGCATCTATATATTAGATAGGGACTGAACTGACGGAGTCCACCTTGGCGTCTGGCGGTTCGGCTTACTTCATGTCTGAGCTTGGACAGATTGGTACATGGCATTGGGCTGCAGTGCTGCACATGCTGCCATCACATGGGATGGGTGGGGGCTGCAGTGCTGCACATGCTGCTGTCACATGGGATGGTTGGGGGCTGCAGTGCTGCCACTGTTGCCATCACATGGGATGGGTGGGGGCTGCAGTGCTGCCACTGTTGGCATCACATGGGATGGTGGGGATTGCAGTGCTGCGAATGCTGCGATCATACGGGATGGGTGGAGGCTGCAGTGCTGCACATGCTGCCGTCACACCAGATGGTGGGGGTTGCAGTGCTGCACATGCTGCCGTCACATGTGATGGGTGGGGGTTGCAGTGCTGCACATGCTGCCGTCACATGGGATGGGTGGGGGCTGCAGTGCTGCACATGCTGCCATCACACGGGATGGGTGGGGGCTGCAGTGCTGCACATGCTGCCATCACACAGGATGGGTGGGGGCTGCGGTGCTGTACATGCTGCTGTCACACGGGATGAGTGGGGGCTGCAGTGCTGCCACTGTAGCCATCACACAGGATGGGTGGGGGCTGCAGTGCTGCACATGCTGCCATCACACAGGATGGGTGGGGGCTGCAGTGCTGCACATGCTACCATTACAGGGGATGGGTGGGGGCTGCAATGCTGCCATTGTTGTTGTCACATGGGATGGGTGGGGGTTGCAGTGCTGCACATGCTGCCATGACACTGGATGGGTGGGGGCTGCAGTGCTGCACATGCTGCCGTCACACGGGATGGGTAGGGGCTGCAGTGCAGCACATGCTGCCATCACGCAGGATGAATGGGGGCTGCACATGCTGCTGTCACACAAGATGGGTGGGGGCTGCAGTGCTGCCACTGTTACCATCACATGGGATGGGTGGGACTGCAGTGCTGCACATTCTGCCATCACACGGGATGGGTGGGGGCTTCAGTACTGCCACTGTTGCCGTCACATGGGATGGGTGGGGGCTGCAGTGCTGCACATGCTGCCATCATACAGGACGGGTGGGGGCTGCAGTGCTGCACATGCTACCATCCCAGGGGATGGGTGGGGGCTGCAGTGCTGCCACTGTTGCCGTCACATGGGATGGGTGGGGGTTGCAGTGCTGCACATGCTGCCATCACACAGGACGGGTGGGGGCTGCAGTGATGCACATGCTGCCATCACATGGGATGGGTGGGTGCTGCAGTGCTGCCACTATTGCCGTCACATGGGATGGGTGGGGGCTGCAGTGCTGCACATGCTGCTGTCACACGGGATGGGTGGGGGCTGCAGTACTGCCACTGTTGCCATCACATGGGATGGGTGGGGTTGTAGTGCTGCACATGCTGCCATCACATAGGACGGGTGGGAGCTGCAGTGCTGCACATGCTGCCGTCACACAGGGTGGGTGGGGGCTGCAGTGCTGCCACTGTTGCCGTCACATGGAATGGGCGGGGGCTGCAGTGCTGCACATGCTGCCATCACACGGGACGGGTGGAGGCTGCACTGCTGCACATGCTGCCATCACGTGGGATGGGTGGGGGCTGCAGTGCTGCACATGCTGCTGTCACACAAGATGATTGGAGGCTGCAGTGCTGCCACTGTTGCCATCACATGGGATGGGTTGGTGCTGCAGTGTTGTACATGCTGCCATCACAAGGGATGGGTTGGGGCTGCAGTACTGCCACTGTTGCCGTCACATGGAATGGGTGGGGGTTGCAGTGCTGCACATGCTGCCATCACATGGGACAGGTGGGGGCTGCAGTGCTGCACATGCTGCCATCATATGGGATGGGTGGGGGCTGCAGTGCTGCCACTGCTGCTCTCACATGGGATGGGTGGGGGTTGCAGTGCTGCACATGCTGCCATCGAACAGGGCGGTGGGGGCTTCCAGTGCTGCCACTGTTGCCGTCACATGGGATGGGTGGGGGGCTGCAGTGCTGCCACTGTTGCTGTCACATGGGATGGGAGAGGGGCTGCAGTGCTGCACATGCTGCCATCACACGGGATGGGTGGGGGCTGCAGTGTTGCACATGCTGCCATCACAAGAGGGATGGGTGGGTGCTGCACTGCTGCACATGCTGCCATCATGTGGGATGGGTGGGTGGGGCTGTAGTGCTGCACATGCTGCCATCAGACAAGATGATTGGGGGCTGCAGTGCTGCCACTGTTGCCATCATATGGGATGGGTGGGTGCTGCAGTGCTGCACATGCTGCCATCACCAGGGATGGTGGGGGCTGCAGTACTGCCACTGTTGTCGTCACATGGGATGGGTGGGGGCTGCAGTGCTGCCACTGTTGCAGTCACATGGGATGGATGGGGGCTGCAGTGCTGCACATGCTGCCATCACACAGAATGGGAGGGGGCTGCAGTACTGCCACTGTTCCTGTCACATGGGATGGGTGGGAGCTGCAGTGATGCACATGCTAGTGTCACACAGAATGGGAGGGGGCTGCAGTACTGCCACTGTTGCGTCACATGGGCTGGGTGGGGGCTGCAGTGCTGCACATGCTGCCATCACACGGGATGGGTGGGGTCTGCAGTACTGCCACTGTTGCTGTCACATAGAATGGGTGGGTGCTGCAGTGCTGCACATGCTGCCGTCACACAGGGATAGGTGGGAGCTGTAGTGCTGCACATGCTGCCATCACATGGGATGGGTGGGGGCTGCAGTGCTGCACATGCTGCTGTCACACGGGATGGGGGGCTGCATTGCTGCCACTGTTGCCATCACATGGGATGGGAGAGGGCTGCAGTGCTGCACATGCTGCCATCACACGGGATGGGTGGGGGCTGCTGTACTGCCACTGTTGCCATCACATGGGATGGGTGGGGGCTGCAGTACTGCACATGCTGCTGTCACACAAGATGATTGGAGGCTGCAGTGCTGCCACTGTTGCCGTCACATGGGATGGGTGGGTGCTGCAGTGTTGCACATGCTGCCATCACCAGGGATGGGTGGGGGCTGCAGTGCTGCCACTGTTGCTGTCACATGGGATGGGTGGGGGTTGCAGTGCTGCACATGCTGCCATCACACAGAATGGGAGGGGGCTGCAGTACTGCCACTGTTGCCATCACATGGGATGGGTGGGGGCTGCGTTGCTGCATATGCTGCCATCACATGGGGACGGGTGGGGCTGCAGTGCTGCACATGCTGCCATCACAAGGACAGGTGGGGGCTGCAGTGCTGCACATGCTGCCGTCACATGGGATGGATGGGGTCTGCTGTCAAATATTGATTGAGGAAGACCACGGTTTCCATTTTCCTGGAGATGGAAGTTGAAGTGACTTCTCAGTGCTTTCAAGGCTGTGCTGTGCTACAGACTGTACTGATGTTCAGCTCACAGCCAACCCTGGCCTGTTGACTGATGTGGATGTCTGAACTCCAGACTGGTAACAGCAACATTTCCTGTCCGTTGAAAAAGTACGTTTATTTTGTGATGTCTCATCATTCACTTTTTTGGTCAAAACTGTCTGGTTAAGTTTCTTGGTCGGGCATGGCGGCAACAGTAGCTATTCGAGGTAAAGTTTATTTTCAGGTGGTTAGTGACTGAATGGTTTGGAGTGTTGGTGGCAAGTTGGACTGTCATGTAACCGCCCCACCATCAACCACAATTAAAATAATTAAAAATGACTTGCAGTGATACTGATTAGGGTTGTCAGAACCCTCTGAAGTTCTGGGTTCTAGTTCTAGTCTAGAACTTGTGAAAAAGTTGTAGGGTTCTAATCTTTTTTAGAATTTTTTAGAACTCGAACCCTATTTTTAATTGTGCTGCCAGTAATGAAGATAGTAATAAAATACATATGAAGGAAAACTGTTCAGTATAAGAGGGAGAGAAATTATCATGTGTGACATTGGTACGACTACAACTAGGTTTTATCTGTGGTTTCTGCTGTCTGCTAAAGGCAGCAACACATGTCAGGCCCACCCATATGTTAAAGGTTTTCCTGCTGCAGTTACTTCATAGTTCCTTAGTGAAAAAAGTGGCACATTAGCCATTTATGTACTCAGTTATACATACTCATCGTCATGAATTATGAGAAAAAATAACTGATATTACTAATCTCAGCTATTTGCTGTTTTCTGTTTTAAATCAGCAAATCAAAGTTGCTATGTTGCAAAAAGCTTTTATAGCAAAGTCAAGTCAAGGTACTGCAGCTGCAGCCATGGAACTGTTGCAGAAACATATTATGTCATAACATAGTCATTCAAGACATTTGAATAAAAATATGCCAGTTGTTGTTGGCAAAAATGCATGCAATTTTCTAAGATAATGTATACATATACCAACATTCTTGTTGACAAATTGAAGTAATACATGCAACTTTCTAAGATAATGCATCTTTCCAGATGATACATCAATTAAATCTGTATTTCAGTCACATAAATAAAAGTGGTTTCCTCACCACATACTAACTAAGGAACATTTAATGTAGCTGCAGCAGTTGGCATGTGATGTTTAAGGGATAGTGTCTGATGGGGTTAGGAGTAGGCCCTTTGATGGTCAGATGGATTGAAAACTGGATAGCTGGGCCCCCAGAGAGTAGTGGTCTGTGGGGGGCTCTCGAACCCTAGAGAGGTTGGTAGTGGGGTACCGCAGGGGCTCGGTCCTGGGTCTGATGCTGTTTAATGCATACATATTTGACATCAGAGAGGGTATAGGGTGTGAAATGAGTCTCTTCATGGATGACTCCAAGATGGGAGCAGTAGTTGAGGAGAAGAGGGAGGTTGGCCCTGCAAGGACCTGGACACCCTGGAAAGCTGGGCTCACACATGGAAATTAAATTTCAATATCACCAAGTGCAAGGTGTTGCATCTTGGGTGGGAAACCTAAACACAGATACACCCTGGGAGGGAGGCACTGGAGGCCTCAATACGGGAAAAGACCTAGGGATTATGGTGGATGCATGTATGAATAACTCTGAGCAGTGGAGGAGAGTAGCTAGCAAGGCAAACAGGATGTTGGGATGCATCATAAGGGGGATCACCTCTAGGAGCAAGAAAGTGATTTTGCCACTGTACAATGGACTGGTTAGACCACACCTTGAGTACTGTGTGCAGTACTGGAGACCACACTTGAAGAGGGACATACAGCTCCTGGAGAGGGTACAGAGGAGGGCAACTAAGATGATATGAGGGCTAGGGGATTTGACATATGAGGACAGACTTGAGGAGCTCTGCCTGTTTTCATTGGAGAGGGAGAGACAGGGGGACATGATTGAGGGTCTTCAAGTACCTCAAGGGAATAAATAGAGTAAACATGGAGGGGATCTTTAGACTAAAGCAGGGAGGTATCACCAGAGGGCATGGTTTGAAGTTGGAAGGTGGAAGGGTGAGGGGGGAAAGGAGGAGGTTTTTCACTGAGAGGGTGGTGGACTCTTGGAATGCACTGCCTGGTGAGCTGGTTCAGAGATCCACAGTGGAGGGCTTCAAGAGAGGGTGGGACAGACACAGAAAGTGGATGTATCAGATGATGGCCTGTCCCAGGGGGTGGGGATGGATGATAGGGGTTTCTGGAACACAAGGGAGTGGAGGGCCTCGGCACCCAACTAGGGATCTGAGGTTCAAGCAGACTCGATAGACCGTAAGGCCTAATCTGCTGGCAAATAGTATGTTAGTATGTAATTCCATTATGCATCAAATTATCAGTACTTGTAAAGCAAAAACACTTTATGATTGGTCACATTCTGTAAAAACTGCTGATGCAGATTTTCTTTTATTTCTGATTCCTTTCTTCTTTTTTAAAGGGGTCAGGACACTTGTGCTAAGTGGCAGCAGTTTGCAATGTACTTTATAAGGAAAAATAAAATATATATGTATATATCTATAGTACTGTAGGTTCCACAGTGGGCAATCACTACAGCCCTCCCATATCATCAGTCTGTCATCATCTTTTTCCTCACCATCCCCTGCTGATCATGAATCTGTAAATGAAAGGACTAAAACAACACCCCCCCTTTCACCCCAGCACCCATTCCACTTTTCTTCCACCACCCTCATCCATGCAGTAGCACCCATGCCACCCTTACACCCATGTTAAAACCAGCCTGCAACCCTGACCCACCTTCAAGCATATATTCCACCCTCCTCCCTTACCCAAATGTTTAAACTATCCCCAGGCTTATCATGAACTACCATTCATGTTACCTCTTCTCCCCACCCATGTTAAAACCCACTCCCCCAACCATCACCCATGCACTAACAACAATGCCATGTTTCTCCCTCCTGCATCCATGTTAAAACCAAACCCAACCCTCACCCATGCACTAGCAACCATGTCATTTTTCTCCCTCTTGCATCAATGTTAAAACCAACCTCCAACCCTTACCCACCTTTCAGCACCCATTCTACCCTCCTCCCCCTCTCAAATGCTAAAACTACCCCATGCTTACTCAAGAAAAATGAAACTCTTGCCTCCAAATGAGCCATACTTAACTGTTCCTTAATAAACAACACTTGTGTGAAAAACTGTATTTTCAATTGCTTTCTTCTTATGGACAACATTCTGTACAGTTCTCTTCATGGAACCAGTAATTTGAGAGTTGTTGCTATTATGCCATGGTTTGTGTACAACAGAATGTTAAATATGAGCTATTGTAGTATGAGACCTATGCTTACAAAATGATATGTGCTCAACCATGACATAGGTAAAACTCAGAAGAGACTTGTAGCAGGATGCTGCCCACAGAAACATAATACAACAACAAAGTTTTTCCCATCATTTTATTCAGTAAAGTAAGTTACATATGGATTTTTTTGTTTATGGCTAACATTTCTGTAATTGAAAAAATAATAAACAGCTACCAATTAGAATTCATTGTTTTGTCCTCTTTAAAACCGAAACATAGACCACCCCCGGTCCCGGCCCATACTGATACACCACAAAGTCACAGAAGGCAAATCCAAAAATATGTTTGCATTTTAACTATAAATAATATGATACAGAAATGATTGACATGACAGTGTCCCTTTTATGCCAAATGTGGGCCTGTTCCCACTGATGTTAAAATTGCCCTGTATATAAAACTTGCTGACTTTAGACCCTAGCTACAAAGCAGTTTGCCATGAAATGTTGAAAGTTTGTGGGGGGTGTAGTCCAAGGTAGCAGATCGAGAAAGGAGAGAGACAACCCAAGTCATCACAGTTTGTAAAAGTTTACTTTTTTGTCCAGACAGACTCTGTCCCACACAATATTTACCAGCCACCACCATCTGAGTTGTCATCACCATCAACATCCACAACATCAATCACTTCAGGATCAGTTTGTATACTCTTGTAGGGATATGAAAATCTCGACTTATTAACTTTAATAAAAGTTAACGTGTGTACATTTTCTGGCAGCAACCTATTTCTGGTGTCTGTCACAATATTGCCAGCTGTACTAAACATGCATTCTGAAAAGACACTTGTTGCAGGACAACCAAGATATTTACAGGCTTCATCATACAGCTCTGTCCAAATTGACCTTTTTGATCTCCAGTAATCAACATACCTCTCAACTGTCCCTGATTTTCAGGGATGTCCCTGATTTTGCCTCAAAATTTTACTGTCCCTCCTAAAAATCACGTTTCCTTGACCAAACAGAAATGTCAAACATTAAAATTATAGACTTGTTCTTGCTTAGAAAAATGCATTTTACACAAAACCCTTATTCTACCAGCTCCCGAGTGGATACCCCAATTTGAAGATGTGTCCCTGATTTTAGTCCTTTTTCCTGATTTTTTAAGACTTGTCCCTGATTTTTGAGGCAGGAGGTTGAGCAGTATGGTAGTCAAAAGGGTATGCATCAGTAGGAATAGGCAGTTCTTGCAGGTAACTGTCTACCATGATGGACAGAGAATGCTCTGAAGAGGAATCAGCATAAGCTGGTATGGCAGCAATTTGGGAAAGGTTTTGCCACAGATTTAGCTTGCTACTAAGGGTTGAAGAAGTGGCATTTGTGGAACAACTACTGTTAATGTTTGGTGACTTTTCCAGTTCTGTATCCCTTTGTGAAGATGAACCTGCATGTTGTGGTGATGACAACCTGAGGGTACTGTGCATGTCTGTGTTTGACTCCTGAGAGTGCTGCAGCTCATCTAACAACAGACATTTGTACTGCTCTGTATCATCTGTTTTTGGAAGATGTATAGCCTTGAACCTGGGATCTAAGAAAGTTGCAAGGATGTAGTGTTTTGATTTCGTCATTGTAACTAATTTGTCATTGGTTTTGAAGAGCTCACTCATTCTCTTTACGAGATTCCCATGATACAGCTGACATGTTGTCTGAGCTTTAGATCTGTCTTTTTCTATGTGTAGATTTAGAACACTAAGATGATGTGAAATCAGCATTATGAGTGGGATAACCTGACTCACCGATGCACCTTCAGAAAACATGTCCTTTGTAGCTGTCTCAAAAGGAGCTAGGATGCACCATACTGTCTCCATTAATTTCCACTGCAGCACAGACAGCATAATGCCATCTCCAATAATGTAATTGGAGCAATACTCATGTAGAGCTTGCTTTTGCTCCAAGAGATGCTGCAGCATATAAAGTGTTGCATTCCAACAAGTGGAAACATTTTGAATCAGCTTTTGCTAGGGCAGCTTGCGTTTTTTTTTGCAGTTCGGACAATGTCCATATAGCCTTGGTTGAATGTGAAAAGTGAGTCACAATTTTTTTGCAAACAGCAATCATACCATCCACTTGTGTTTCATTGCTGAGAAACCCTGTGACAATTAAATGTAAGCAATGCCCAAAGCAAGAATCATGCAAAATCCTCCATCCTGTACTGCTTTCAAGATGTTGGCTCCATTGTCACTTACTTAGAAGCCACATTTTAGACCATGAGAATAAACCCATTCATCAAGGAGGTCATTTAGCTCCTGCAAGATGTTTGCAGCTGTATGACTTTGCCCAAACTTCTTTATATGCAGCAGCACCATCTTTTGGGGTGTGTCTGTTTTTGAAGAAGCACAAGAAAATGTGACCCAATGAGCGGTAAGGGACATATAATCTATGTTTTGACTGCTGGTCCACATATCTGTTGTGACATGAATAACCCCACCCTCTGCAGTTTTAAGTGCAAGCATCACTGTTGCTTTTAAAGCCTGATAAATGTTTGGTATTTCAACACAGGGAAAGTACCTTCAATGAGGAACATTGTAACGAGGCTCCATAAAGTTTCATTAGCTCCCTAAAATCCTCATGATCTACCAAGGAGTATGGAGAAGGGCTCCAGCTAACAGTTCACCAATTCTGTGATTAAGATGAAGGGTCTTTGGATGATTTTTAGTAAAAGTATTCTTCCTTTCAAAAGTCTGAGATAGTGTTAGCTGTTTACAACATGTCCCTGCTGGTTTATTATACACCAAGCTTCGATGGGCAGATGGACACTGGGATGGTGGACTTGGACTTATACATTCAGTACCATCACTGGATGTGTAACTGGTACTAATGGTGCTAGTGTTGGTGGTAATGGTGATCCTAGGTCTGGCAGTGATTCTGTCCGCATCAAGTTCAGACAATTTAGTATCCATTTCAGATTCCTGACCCTTCTCACGGTGCTCTGGAAGATGGAGGACATGGGTTTGGACGATCAAGCAAAAGTGAATGCTTTTTCAGATGGCATTTAAGAGCTGTAGTGCCAAGGCATGATGCAACTTTACCACAGCTTACACTCTGTTTACACAGGGAACAAATTGCTCTGCATGGATCAGTTTTACTGACAGAGAAATAATTCCATGCCTCAGATGTGACAGCTTTTGTTCGAGTGCTAGGAAGATAGCTAAAGACTGTTTGTGTCTTTTCACCTGTCCTAATAGAACCCAGAACATGCTCCTTGGTACTAGAAGAGTGGGCAGGAGACTTTGATGGGTTTTCATTGTTGGCCAATATAGAAGTGGTGGATTCAATGGATATGTCCTTTTCATTGCCAACAGTGCTGGTTCTATTCGCAAGTGCACTACCTGATTCATTGTCTGCAGACTTGCTTATTTCACTTCATTGAGGAAGTAATGATATGTCACCAGACACAACAGTGTCAGACTGAGACAAAGAGCTACTGTCTGAGTCAGAGAGGGACTCACTCTCACTTGCATTTTTACTGCTTGTCACAGGGATTTTAACAGCATGAACAGCATACCTTATGGTGCCTCTCCGTGTGACCCCAGCAGCTGCACAAGTTTTCTTAAAAGGTCCTACTTTACTACATTTTGTTGTTGCTCTTTTGCTGTTTGTTGAATTTTTATCACATGAAACATTTTGGTTATTTTTGCTAGCACCAGGATTACCACTACCACCAACACCTGCTCCACCACCAGCACCAGATGCTTCTTCTATGTTGGTGTTAGCCATAACAGTACCAGTACTGCACACACCCACACCCACACAATTCCTGTGTAAGAAAGCAATGTGATCTGTGATCGCTGGATACAACTCCAAAATTTGGTTTTGGCTGTATGACACTGTGATACAGTGGACTGAAAGTAATTAATGAATATGATGGTTTGCAACTAAACGATCCCAGGTTCAAGGCTTACAGAATGATTGAACCACTGGACATAGGCATCGCATAGCAGGCTGGGCAAGGTTTAAGGTCAATAATTACAATTCTGAATCCAACTGAACCACCACAAAACTGGCCACTGTGCTTCACACGGTAACACACACTGGGTAAGGTGCAGTGCAGTCAAGGGGCGCACAGCAGCAGGGTGATGGGCTGACCACAAGAGATGGAGTTACACACACAAACCGAAGAGAGATTTTTCTGTCTCTCCTCCCAACAGCGAAATATATTTTTAGGCTTCTGTCATGTATTTAAGGATAATACCACCACACAACTGGCCACTGGACTTCACCACGGTAATCCACACTGGGTAAGGTACAGTGCAGTCAAAGAGGTACAGCAACAGCAGTGGTGGGCTAGCCACAAGAGATGGAGTTACATACACAAACTGAAGAAAGAGATTTTTCTGTCTCTCCTCCCAACAGGGAAATATATTTTTAGACTTCTGTCATGTATTTAAGGGCTGACCACAAGAGATGGAGTTGCACACACAACTGGGCTTCAGACGGTAACACACACTGGGTAATAGCTGGGTCAGTGCAGTCAAATGGCACAGACAGCAGCAGGGTGACTTGCTGGCCACCTCACAGAAGATGCAGTGGAGACAAACACAATACAGGAGTTTTTTTTAGGGAGAAAGTTTATTGAAGCCCACCCCCCAGCACAGTCCTGGCTGAGAGATATTTTTGACCAAATTATTTTTCCTTTTTGTGGGTTTAGAACATCAGGTTTCACACAGTCAGTAAAGCTTTAACCTCTTTTTCCTCTCAGAAAAACCCAAATAGTATAAGCATATATTCACCCCTCCCCAGCCAGGAGATCTCCCTTCTGCCCAAGAGTGCCAGGGCTCATGGTCACAATTGTGATTTGTGAAGAAATGTTTAATTCAGCAAGCAACTAGAGGACAAGAGGAATATGCACTGCAGATTGAGCACTCACACACAGGCAGTCTCCATGCAGCAGTCTGCAAGTTAACTAATTAATTCCATATTCTAACACTCAGTCCTCCCGACAGTACTCCCAACCATTCTTAGCTCCTTTCATGGTTCCTTTTCCCACCCTAGTTTCTTTCCTCAGTTCCTCAGTTCGCATCCCGACTCCTCCCTTCCTTGTCCCATCACTCTTTAACTTTTTTTTAATTTTCAGTCACGATCGCTGCAGGACTAATAACAAAACAGTGTCAGTCACACACGCAAATTGAACTGAGAGCACACAGACCAGCTGTGGCTTTTCTCGCTACAAGTCTGAATGGAAAATGGAGCAGCAGATGTGCAAGCGATTTCAGCACGATCTCCAACTCACGAGACTGACTGAGTCGCTCTTTCCACCACCATCTGACTGCATAGCAGATGGTCAGGTGGTTAGTTATGAATACAGTAGCATGACAAACCGACAACAGCTGCCCCCCCAACAATAACAAAGAGGATGAGGGCTGAACTGAGCTGCATTACTCAGCTGGTGCCAAAATCGGGAATAGGAATGGGAGGGACGTAAAGCTACACAGACAGAAATGAGATTTGTTTGGATGATTGAAACCTTTTGTGAACCCTGGTGTTTGGTTTCAAATTAGAACTCAAACACTGGATTGAATCTCTCCTGAACTAGATTCTGATAACTCAATACAGACACTAACCCTGGCTGGACACTTTTCCAGTGATGTCCCTTGTGGCAGTCACTGAAGTACCACAACCCAGTCAGTGAGGAGTTGCCCATGATGAGTGACTTGAATGAATGGAGGTATCTCCATCAACATCCTCCATGGAAGTGGGTTTTTTAGTACAACCCACCAGATGTTGAGCCAAACCCTTAATCCCCAAATACAGACATGTAAGGATCTGCCTTTAAGTTTACTCGCCCTGGGTGCTTTGGCACAAGGTGTTTCCTGTGAGTGGTGGTAACTAGGGACTGAGGAGTGTGGGTGGCCAAGGAGGCCATCGCAATAAGACCCTACCTATATGGCCTTTTGCTTATGTACTTGGCTTTCAGGATAGGTGGCTACAATCACGGCTATATTGGTAACACCACAGTCCTGGTGGCTCATAGCCAAACTTTCAGGTTCTGTCTCCCAGCAGAGGAGGCAGATGGCATGTCTAACTAGGTGTCATTTACTTGTGCGTGTGGGGGTGAGGTGTGTGTGTGTGTGTGTGTGTGTGTGTCCTTTATTTCAATAATAATTTTTTTTCTGATTTAAGCTAACATTCCTGCTTAATAGTGAATTTCAGCTGGAAATAATCATCATCTCTAAAAGGTATGGTGTGGTCTCCATATTCATGTGTTTTTCAAGTCTTAGTTTGTTTGAGCAGGGAGACCGACAAAGGTCTTGTGCAATCTGAACATGAAGCCAGGATCCTGTATGTCATCAGGATTTCTCATCAGCTGTAATGAGGTTATATTCTGATGTCAATATTCCACTTTTGCATTATATAGTCAAGCCTGTGACAGCTTCTGAGGTCAGCGTGATTTCTACTAGCTGCTCCTCCAGACTGTCATCCATGGATTGATCATAGAATGCAGTGAGATTCTGATTCTGAGTTGTTTTTGTATGGATTGTGAGCTGCACGGTCAGCATGTTTTTCTGTAGCTGTCCTCCAGACTCTCATCCATGGGCAGAAATTTTGTGTGTCTTTGGTCATAATTTAGTAGTTCTGAAGCTTTACTAGTAGTTCTAAAGCCTGTTTTAATATCTTTCCAACTTATGTTCCACTTTTAGTTCTTTGGAGTCATCTGTACTACAATACGTGATGGCAACACCAAGTAAAATAAACAAAACTTTCAATCAATAAGCTGCTAAGGACCGTGCATTGACAATTCAAGTTGGAAGGCATGTACGAGGATGGAGAAAATGTTTGGTCACTTTGTGATCACCCCATTGACTATGTGAGGAAGGATACAGTGGTGGATCACTGCAAAAACATAAAACATATGAAGAATGCAAGCCAGAAGAATAGCAACAGACAGGTGATGCTTCACACCAGCTTTACTACCACAATTTCTGCAGCTGAACATGAGAAAATACTGTATTAGGTGTATTAAGAGTTGGTTTGGTGCAAAAATACCACTCAAAGTTGGATCAACAGTGCATAAGAGACTGGATGGGGACAACGTTAAAAGGAAGTAGTGCTCTCCCAAAGGTATCCACCCTAAGGCGAACTAGTTGCCCAAATTGAGAAAAATGGAGGACGAATTTCACAGCTTGTGAGAGAGAAGACATTCTAATGTGCGGATGAGACAAAGATGCAGATGCCCGCTGTATACTGAACATAATTTTGGTCATGCAGGTGGAACTATCATTACAAACACAAACAGAGTTGACAGAGTGAACCACACCACTGTCGCTCAAGTGTTATAAAGATATTGCAGCAATGTAGATGTGAAGATGGGACCAAGAAGGCAGCCTTCATCAGTGACAATGCATGGTACATGGCGAAGTGACTCAAAGAGGTTTTATATGGCCTTATTGAGCCCATGTGATCCATGTTGGTTGCTGAAGACATATGTGTTATCCTGGTGGGAGACACATGGATTGACCATTTTGAACTGGTCAATAAACTTGTAGCACTTGTAAAATACTCATTCCAGCAGTCCGCCCAAATGCAAGAGAGAGTACTTGGCATTCCTCGGAGGCGCGATGTAGAAAAATATTGGCCCCTGTTCCTGTCTTAACCCATTGGAACACTTGGTTTGAAACCATTAAGTACCATTCACTTTCACCTTCAGCATTTAAAGAGACTTCTTCTAGGAGGAAGCAGGGATTGCAACTAAATAGATTCTTTGAGGGTACGTTTTCAAGACTGGTCACAGGCTGCAGATTCACACAACCTTCATCGCTGAAGCTGCAATGATCTCATCAACACAATAGAACTTCTACAAAGGAAAGAACAAACCCTTGGCCCATTTCTATATTCAATGCACTACATGGAATAAAATAGAGGTTTCAGATGGTTGTATCAAAATGGAAGCATTTGGAGAAAAGGACAGACGAACACTTGGCTACTCTTTGGGCCGGTTAAGCAGGAGTAGATTGCAACTTTCCAAAAGGCATTTGAGTAGCCCTAAACAAATGGCAAAACACATAGAAATAAACCCAACCATAGAGTTCTTGAAAGCCTGCCATGCACGAACCCTTCAACCTTCCTAAATTGAGTAGGGACTTCACACACTACTCCAGTGACATTAATGGTGTGTTGGACTGCACAACCAAACTGCACTACAAAATGACTGGGAGATGTATGTTAGGCAGGACATGCAGCTTCCAGACATAATGGACTTTAATGTTGGCTGGTACTGGATTTCAGTGCAACCACAATTACCAGTACTAGCCAAAGCTACTCTGCAAGCCATTTGGATACCTGTGTCAAGTGTCGATGTGGAGAGATCCTTTCAGTCTACGGACAGACCGCCACAGACCAAAGGCGGCAACCTGCTAGTAGACAATATGACATTCACTGTCAGCTTATGTACAATAAGTCAAAGTTAGATTAGTGAAAGCAGTTTCTCAGAGTCTTATATATCGTGAGAAGCATTATGCTTTAGCCTTGAGTCATTGCACAGTGTTAGTCCTATTAAAAGAGGCAAATTAAACCCTTGGTGTAAAGACAATATGCTGCTCCACTGTAAGTTTAGGTAATCCGCTTAAAGAAGGGCAGCCACCTTAACACTAGGTTCGACTTCCTAGCTAGGTTCACCTTTCAAAACAGGAAGTGATGGGGCCAACAGTTATACATAAAGTCCTGAGGGTGCCTCACATGTACATGCTAACATACGAACATACAAAAGTGCCAGCAGAACAGACCTACTGGCCTATCAAAGTCTGCTCGATTGTGCAGCTAGTTCCCTAGCAAGCAGCTTCCCCTCCCCCATCCTCCTTGACCTCCCTTTGTTGTCCTCCTCGCCCACCTTACCCACCCCTGTACTCTGTCCCAAGTGGTCTTAAAGTCCACCACGTTTTAGCTTGATATCACCCCATCTGGTAATATGTTCCACCTCGCCACCACTCTCTCTATGAAGTAATGCCTCATCATCTCCCTTCTGAATCTCCCTCCCTCTATTCTTAGCCCATGCCCCCTAGTTTCCCTCCTGGTCCTTAGTTTAAACACCCCCTCCACCCCCCATTGATACCCTTCAGGTACTTGAAGGTCTCAGTCATGCCCCACCTATCCTGCCTCTCTTCCAATGTGTACATATTCGGTTCCTTTAGCCTTATCTCATAGCCCATTCCCTCCATCTCCTGAATCATCCTCATCGCCCTCCGCTGCACTCCCTCCAGCAGAGTGACATCCCGCCTCAGGTACGGCCTCCAGAACTGCACACAGTACTCCAAGTGCAGCCTGACCAGTGACCTGTAGAGGGGCAAGATCACCTCTCTGCATCTGGACATGAATCCCCGTGCTATGCACCCCAGCATCTTGTTTGCCTCCGCCGACACTCTCCTGCATTGGGCAGTGTTGTTCATGCTCCCTGTTACCAATACCCCCAGGCCCTTTTCCTCCTCAGTGATCCCCAGCTTAAAACCCCCTAGCCAGTATTCTCTCTTTGAGTTCCTAGCCCCAAAATTCAACACCTTGCATTTTTTTACATTGAACCCCAGCTGCCACTTCCCCGACCATTCCTCCAGCTTGGTTAAATCCCTCTGTAGTTGCATCCATCCCTCTTCATCATCCACTACTGCACCCATTTTGGTGTTGTCAGTGAACAGGCTAATCCTGCTCACCACCCCCTGTGCAATGTCTGAGATGATAGCTCGAACAGCACCAGACCCAGCTCTGAGCCCTGTGGTAACCTGTTCATCACAGATCTAGGCTCCGAGACTCTCTCCACCACCACCACCTATTGTAGCCTACCCCATAGCCAGTTTGAGATACAACATGCCATCTTTGTCCCCACTCCCACCCCGGACAACATCACCCCTAGTCGCCCATGGGGCACTGAATCAAAGGCCTTGCTGAAATCCAAGTACAGCACATCCACAGCATGGCCCCCATCCCAGCTCCCTCATCACCAAGTCATAGCACTGTATAAGGACAGTATAGCACATCCACAGCATGGCCCCCATCCCAGCTCCCTCATCACCCAGTCATAGTACTGTATAAGGACAGTATAGCACATCCACAGCATGGCCCCCATCCCAGCTCCCTCATCACCCCGTCATAGTACTGTATAAGGACAGTATAGCACATCCACAGCATGGCCCCCATCCAGCTCCCTCATCACCCAGTCATAGTACTGTATAAGGACAGTATAGCACATCCACAGCGTGGCCCCCATTCAACTTCCTCATCACCCAGTCATAGTACTGTATAAGGACAGTATAGCACATATAGCACATCCACAGCATGGCCCCCACCCAGCTCCCTCATCACCCAGTCATAGTACTGTAGAAGGACAGTATTGCACATCCACAGCATGGCCCCCACCCAGCTCCCTCATCACCCAGTCATAGTACTGTATAAGGACAGTATAGCACATCCACAGCATGGCCCCCATCCAACTCCCTCATCACCCAGTCATAGTACTGTATAAGGACAGTATAGCACATCCACAGCATGGCCCCCACTCAACTCCCTCATCACCCAGTCATAGTACTGTATAAGGACAGTATAGCACATCCACAGCATGGCCCCCACCCAACTCCCTCATCACCCAGTCATAGTACTGTATAAGGACAGTATAGCACATCCACAGCATGGCCCCACCCAACTCCCTCATCACCCAGTCATAGTACTGAATAAGAACAGTATAGCACATCCACAGCATGGTCTCCACCCAACTCCCTCATCACCCAGTCATAGTACTGAATAAGGAGAGTCATCCACAGCATGGCCCCCATCCCAGCTCCCTCATCACCCAGTCATAGTACTGTATAAGGACAGTATAGCACATCCACAGCATGGCCCCCATCCCAGCTCCCTCATCACCCAGTCATAGTACTGTATAAGATTGGCTTGACAGGATCTCCCTGAAATGAACCCATGCTGCCTCCTGTCCTGAAGGTCATTGCCCTCTAGAAATGCCACCAGCTTTTCTTTTAGTATTGTCTCTATGAGCTTTCCCACTATGGTCATCAGACTGACTGGCTTATAGTTCCCCTGGCTCATCCTTTGGACCGCTTTTATATAACGGTACCACATGGGCCATCCTCCAGTCCTGAGGCATCTCTCCCATTTCCAGGGAGGTGCTAAACAGGTCTGCCCGTGGTTCCACTAGAACCTCTGCCATCTCCCGCAGCACCCTTGGGTGAATACCATCCAGCCCCAGTGCTTTATTCACTTTCAACGCCCTCAGCCCTCCAAAACTCTACCACCCTCTATCCTGCCATCTGTTACATTACCCCCCCTTCTCCTCCTAGACCAGGGTGGTAATGGTCCCCCCTTCTCCTTTGTGAACACTGAGCAGAAGTGTTCATTCAGCGTTTCTGCTTGTTCCTTCCCCTTTTCCACCCACTCCTTCCCCCTTTTTATCCTCACTATACTGTCCCTGCACTTCGTTTTCTCCCTGATGTGTCTAAAAGTCTTTCTCCCCTTTTATTCCCTGAGATAATCTGAGTTCTCTTGTGGGCCTTCGCCCCTTACCCTCTTGGTCACCTCCTTAGACCATTTGGTGTACTCCTCCCTGTCCTCCTCCTTCCCCATCCTTCTAAACTTCAGGTATGCCACTCTTTTTGACCTCACCCCCTCTACCACCACCCTGTTCAACCAGCATGGTTTCTTTACTCTACCCTTCTTATTCTGTAGCCTGGTACATGTTTCTGTCCCCTCTACAGTGCGTTGCTTTATTATGCCCCATTTCTGTGCTGTCTCCATCCCCTGCTTTATGCTCTTGAGTCTCCCCTTCAGCAACTCCCTCATCCTTCCAAAGTCTACCCTCCTGAAATCCACCACCTTTGTTACTGATCACTATTTGGTGATCGCTGTCAGCTAACGGGTCTTCTACCCTTATGCCCCCTACTGCCTCACTGTTCGATAGTGCCAGGTCTAGTGCATTCCAGTCTAGTGAGTTCGTCAACCAGCTGTGGTGTCAGGAACCCCCCCCAGAATGTATCCAGGAGGACCTTCTCCCTAGCACTGGAGGTGACTGGCACAGTCCAGTCCACCCATGGCAGGTTGAAATCCCCCACTATAACCAATTTCCCCCTCCTACATACTCTCCTGATTTGGTCCACCAGTTCCCTGTCCCTTTCCACTGTCTGGGATGGTGGCCTATACACCATCTGAAACCAATACTTCCTTCCCCTAGAGTCCAGGAGCTGTATTCAAATTACCTCCATTCCCCTCTCTTCCCCTTCATCCCTTGTACATTTGATCCCCTCCCTCACATAGACAGCCACCCCCCTCACCTCCCCACTGTCCTTTCCATATAGTCCGAACCCTAGGATTGTCAGATCCCCATCCCGGTACTCTGTGGCCCATGTTTCTGTGATGACCGCAAAGTCCACCCTCCCTACAGCGAAGAGTGCCTGTAGATCTGCTGCCTTGTTGCCTAGGCTTCTCGCATTCACAGAGACCACTCTCCACCCTGTCACCCTGCTCTCCTTTTCCAGTTCCCCTTCCCCACATTGCCCCTTCTGTACTAATTCCCCTGATCTTTCCTACTAGCTTGGGGGGTAGGCTCGCGCGAGTCCCTGGGTACCCTTTGCTTACAGTCTGACCCCCTGCCAATTTCAGCGCTAGATTAAATCCATTTGTTGCTATATACCCTGCAGCTTCTGCTTTAATACCCCTTTCCCTCCCACTTAGGTGCAGCCTATACCCTGCATATAGCTCATTATTATCCCAGATCTTCCCCAACCCCCACCCACTCACCCATACCCTTTGATCTACACCACCCTCCAGCCAAACATTGAATTCCTTAATCCTCTCCTTCCCTATTGTGCTCACACAGGGTACTGGGAACACCTCCAAGAAGGCAACTGTCTCCCCTATCTCTTCGCACAGCCTTCCCAATCCTCCAAACCTTTCCTTCACCACTTCCACAGTCTCCCCTGCCAGATCATTTGTCCCCACATGCACCATTATGTGCGGTCTCCCCCTGTCCCTCTTCATACACCTTAGAGTTGATTGTCCCACACTGTCTGCCTTTAGTCCTGGTATGGCTTCCACCCATATGTGACTATGCCATTCCCCTCTACTGCCCCGCCTGACCCTCTTAAGTATGGAGTCCCCACCACTAAAACACTCCCTTCCTCCCTTGCTCCACTTAAACCCCCTTTTACCCTATGTACCCATTCCTGGATTCTCCTCCTCTAGGAGCTCTGCTCTTGCTTACAGCAGCCCCCTATCCATCCCCCTTCCCTCCTGTTTGCTGCCCTCCCCATCCTCCCAGCACATCTGCCCTGCTGCTGCACTGCCCCCTCATCTCCCTCCTTGCTTTTCCCCTCCTCATTAGCCCTTTGACCTCCCACTGCACAGTCACCCCTTGTATACTCATCCGCCCACCCCTGTATCTCTTCCACCCTCTCCTCCACCCCCACCAGTGTAATCAGCACAGCAGACCCATCCCCCCCTCATTTTGGCTTGCAAACTCTCTACCCTCCTGTCCTGAGTCCTTCCTCTCCTGGTAGGCCTGACCTTAGTCCATCCCTCATTGCTGGACTGGACTGATATGTATCTATTTACAGTATTTGTCATGCCAACTCATATAAACATAGTAAGTTCTGAAGGAAAACACCACTGGTTTGTGCCTGTGTGAAGACATTGATGCACTGTCTTCCACAGGGTGGGATGCTGGTACTTGTCCCTAGATCTCCCATGGTTTAACATAAATTTTTGTTCAGGTAGCGACTGATCAATAACAGACATGGCATACAATTAAAAGCACTCACCACTCCATGGCACCAAACCAGATCCCTATAACCAGTGGACTTCAGATGGCAGCGCTGAGGTAATACCTCAAGGTACACAGAGACATCAAGTCCTTAAAGGTGATCATCTTTGGAAGACAATAGTCTCCAAGACAGTCATCAGCACAGTTTTGTCTCAGGCAGATCCTGCCAGACAAACCTAGTCAGTACTATGACTGCGTTACCAGGGAACTGGGCAGAGACGATGCAGTAGATGTCCTGTATTTGGACTTCAGCAAGGCCTTTGAATGGGCGCCGCATGGGAGGCTGGGGGGAAAGCTGGAATACATAGGGGTGGGAAAAAAAATGGTCAGCTGGATCACCAACTGGCTGAGGGGTAGGCAGCAAAGAGTGGTGGTGGGGGGGAACTCTCATCACCAAGGGACATTACAAGCAGGGTGACCATGGGATCGGTATGGGGACTGGTGCTATTTGGGATATTCATAGCCGGTATCTCAAATGGAATCTGGAGTAGGATCAGTCTGTTTGTAGATGATACTAAGATCAGAGCTGTGGTACATGATATACAGGGGTGGAGGGGGCTGCAGTAGGACCTGACCAAACTACAGGAGTGGTCAGAGACATGGCAGTTGGGGTTCAATGCCAGGAAGTGCAAGGTCCTGCACTTTGGAGCAAGGAACCTGGGGAGGAAATATTAGTTAGGAGGGGTACAGTTGGACAGCACCATGGAGGAAAAGGATCTAGGGGTACTAATAACAGGGAGCATGAGTCAATCAGCTCAGTGCAGAAAGGTGGCTGCAAAGGCAAACAAGATGCTGGGGTGCATGGCGAGGGGAATCTCCTCCATACACAGAGAGGCGATCCTTCCCCCGTACAGGTCACTGATCAGGTCGCACCTGGAATACTGTGTGCAGTACCAGCATCCATTCCTGAAGAATGACATTAGATTGCTGGAGGGAGTACAGTGTAGGGCAATGAAGATGACCCAGGGACTGGAGAGAAAATCCTATAAGGAGAGGCTGGGAGAGCTGAACATGTATTCCCTGGAGGAGAGGAGGGATGGGGGGATATGATCAAAACCTTTAAATACTTAAAGGGAATAAACAAGACTAATACAGAAAAGATTCTTCAGATCAGAAGATGGAGGGACATGAGAGGGCATAGGCTGAGATTGGAGGGGGGAGATTCAGGAGGGAAATCAGGAGGCACTTTTTCACAGGCAGGGTGGTAGACAAGTGGAATACTCTGCCAGAGGAAATGGTATCATGTAGCATGGTGGGAGGATTTCAGAGTGGGTGGGACAGAGTGGGGGGATTGTTATGAGGAGAGGAGGGGAGGGTGGGGCAGCTGCAAATTGAGGGGCTAGCTGCACAATCGAGCAGACTCAATAGACTGTGAAGCCTGTCTGCTGGCAGTTCATATGTTCATATGTTCATATCTAGGCCAGTCCTCTAAAGCAAATCAGGAAGGGGAGGGGAAGGCTGTAAGAAGCTGCAACACTCTATTTAGGGTAGGCTGCTAAAGCAATTCAGTTGAGGGAAAAGCTATGGGTGGCCACGACAAAACAAAAGCGTATAGAGAAGGATTTGTTTTCATCAGGACTGGTCCTTCCCTAAGTGGTGGAGTGTCAGACTTTCCCCTAGTATAAGCCACTTAATCGGAACTGGAGAATGAATTTTAGAAGGCTACAATGCCCTATCTAGTGTAGGACACATAAATAAATTGGGAGTGTAAATTGCTGTAATGGGCGACAGCAATGTATTGACAGTATCTGTACAGTGTTCTTCATGGAACCAGAATAAGGAGTTTTGCTGTCACTGTATGGATTCAGAACTCTGACCATGAGCTGTTGGCCCATCAGAGCAATGCAGAGTTCTGAATCCATGCAGTGACAAAGGCAGAACTCCAAATGTTTGCTTTCAAGAAGAGAACTGTGCAAAATGCTGTCCATATAATCAACAACAATACAAAACACAGGTTTTCACAATACCTTTTGTGTAGTACAAATACATATTCTGGATCATTTTGGGAGTTAGGAATATATTTTTTGAAAATAGGACCATTACAAACAGCTACACATTAGAAATAATGTCTTATCTCCATTAAGGTGCCAAACGTTTTTTAACATTCCATTGTTTATCCTGAGGAAAATACAGAACATCCACTCTGAAAGGTTGTGATGTTTAATCTGTCAAGTTCTCAGGGATCCTCTTGTTCTACTCATAATGGAATATTAAAAAACATTTGGGCACCTTAAGGACTGTGTGTGGTTTGAGGAGTTACCTCGGTGCTGCCATCTGGCCATGGACGTTTACCACATTGGAGCAATGAGTGCTTCTAATATATGTTGATATGTACAGTTACTGTATCTCTTATACTGTATATGTCTATATGTACAGTTACTGTGTCTCTTATACTGTATATGTCTATATGTACCGTTACTGTGTCTCTGGAAGTTATAAGAGTGCGCTCTTGCGTTCTTGGTCTCTAAGGAATACTAACTGAAAATACACACATACAAATAATGAAAAAAATGAAAATTCTCATAGGATAATATTGCTACCTTAATAAGCTATAACTGCATCAATATTTGGAGTTAAGAGGCAATGCATATATAAAAAAAGGTCTCAATGAGTGGTAGAACACTAACACATGATACCCCGAAAAAATTCAGTGGCCATATAAAAACATAAAAATGAATACATTTAAATTTCCATAGGACAACACTGCAACTTTAACAAGCCATACGTGTGTCAATAATTGGAATTAATGGACTATATATATATATATATATATATATATATATAGGTGAGGTTGCACCCCTACAGTTAGGGTTGATTTGCAGTTTAATGCTAAACCCCAAATTGTGCATGTTAATAACTTTGCAACCGTTCAACGGATTTGCACAAAATTTGGAATGCATGGTCTTGTATGGTAGATCTCTTTATCTGCCAAGTTGAATTTGATTGTATTTGTGGTTTTCATGCAGCAAAACACAAAAAAACGAATTTTTGTTTGGTTTTTTTTTGACAATTTTTGCCGATTTTTGCCCATCACACTGCGGCCACACGGTTTGGAATTTTGGTCTGAAATATTCAGGACAGAAAGGATTGCCCAAAAGAATAATACAGCATTGGTTTGGTGAAAGAATATTAATCTGATCCAAACTTATTTAATTTTGAATTTTCGGGTTCTGAGCATGCTCAATTCAGTCTTAGATTTATATGTTTTTTTCGAAAGAGGATTTGGCTCACAATCAAGAATTTTGTCACTTTGCAAATGGGGACTTATAAACTTCCCATTCATGAGAAAAAATTCCCCTTTCACAAGCCGTCATCTTGTTTTCATTTTTCCCCACGAACAAAATGTAACTTGCCCAACGGTTGTGTTGTCTTGTAATTGAAGCATGGATATTTGTTCAGGGTGATGCCCTCTACAAACCCATGGCTTTGGTTTGCTTTGTTTTTGTCAAAGAACAGCTGTTTTAAATTAAAAAACATCCTTGTTCATCACTCGCTTCCGATCCTTGTTCGTGATGTGGCAAAATCCCCTTTCGAGAGCCGAACCCCTTTTGCGAGCTGACAAAACCCTTGATTGCAATTTCTGGACCAGATGGCCCTATCTTATAAACAAGGATTGGCTTGCGGACAGGGATTTTTTCAGCTCACAAAAGGGGTTCAGCTTGTGAAAAAGAATTTTGACAGTTCTCGAAAGGGGAATTTTTTTTATTTAATCCCCTTTTGTAAGCTGTCAAAATCCCCTTTTGTAAGCTGTCAAAATCCCCTTTCACAAGCTGACAAAATCCTCAATCGCGATTTCCAGACCAGATGGCCAAAATCTGATGAACAAGAAATTCTCATGAATGGGGATTCTGACAGCTCACAAATGGGGACTGACCTCGTGAATGGGGATTTTGATACCTCACAAACTAGGAATTTTAAAACTTTGCCAGTGCACTGCAAATAATCAGTTTGGTCTTTTGGCTTGAAATTTGCAGGGTACAAAGGGGGTGTCCCAGAGATGTGAATAATGCTGTTTAGGTGCAAAGATTTTTATCAGTTCCATAGCCAGGCCATTACGAAGTTGAGATAGTTCCCATAGGATAACACTGTGGCACCCACAGCACCTTTCAGTGCCCATATCTTGGAAACGATTTGAGATACAGATTTTTTACTCTGGGCAGCTTAGTTCACCTTAAGCACATGTGGAGGTTTCAAAATCATGATTACAGCTGCAGTGGAATCTTTGTTCATAGCTGCTACGGCTACTGAGATATTGGCAAATTAGTGTTACAAGGGTTCCTTTTCAGCCCTGTAGGGCTGCTGTATGGCTCTATAGTTATGTGTAAGTGGAAGCGCAGGGCCCAGATGTCCTACACTCCACAGACATAAATTATTATGCAAAAATTGGCAGCTTGAAGGGAGCGCGGGGCCTGGGGGGGCCTGCACTCCCACCAACACATACCAGTTACATTACACTTTCTCAAAAGTAAGGAAATTCATTGCAAAAAAAACATTGTTAATGCATCAGTTAGGGTTGAAGTGATAAAAGTAGGGAAATTAGGTGTTAGGGTTGACACCCTAACACCCCCCTCACCTTACCACCCCACCCCCACCCACCACAGATTAACAGGTGATGGGGTGTGCCATGGGGTTGTCAGGCCTAACTCTCACCCCATTCTCCTGTACTGTATCATGTGAGCTTTGATACACATGAAATGGGGTGAGAGTTAGGGCCGACTTTTGTCACTTCAACCCTAACTGATGCATTAACAAAGTTTTTTGCAATGAATATTTATATAGAAGGTGTCAATGAGTAGTACAGAACTAACACATAATCCCCCCCAAACATTCATGGGGCATACACTGCACCCCAAACTTACCTTAATTCTTTACAATGGTGCCAAATCCACAGTGAAAGCCCAATCACCATCAAATATGCACCAAAGGTGTATCTTGCCTTCCACTATAACCATAGCATATTTCAGCCTGAACTGACAAACATTTAGAAAGACAAAGGGAGGGATAGTGAGGCTGAATAGAATGAACGGTGGGTGGGCAGAGGGGGACAGTGAAAAAGCAGGAATACTGAACGAATATTTCTGCTCAGTATTCACAAAAGAGGAGGGGGAAGTGCCTAATCCAATTAACAGAAGCACTCTTGATAGGGGGGTCGATCCCAGTCCTTTCACAGAAGAAAGGGTTCTGCAAGAACTCCTAAAACTGAAGGTGGACAAAGCAATGGGTCCTGATGGAATTCACCCCAGAATTCTAAATTAAGGAAGGAACTAGTGAAACCACTGGCTACTCTTTTTAATAAATCATGGGAGGATGGTGTGGTACCCGAGGACTGGAGGAAGGCAGATGTGATTCCCCTTCACAAAAGTGGGACCAAGACAGAGGCAGGAAACTACAGACCTGTCAGTCTGACCTCTGTGGTAGGGAAAGCGATGGAGTCACTTCTGAAGAAAAGAATAGTTGAGTACCTAGAGGTCAGTGGAGCACAGGACCCAAGGCAGCATGAGTTCCACAGCAGGAAGGTCATGTCAAGACAAATCTAATAGATTTCTTTGACTGGGTGACCAAAGTAGTAGACCAAGGAGGACTGTGGACATGGTCTACCTAGACTTTAGCAAGGCATTTGACACAGTCCCACACAAAGATTAATAGTCAAATTAACCAGCCTGGGAGTGGGTCCCAGGGTGGTAGCCTGGGTAAAACATTGGCTGGACAACAGGACACAGAAGGTAACTGTAAATGGAGTCCACTCTGAAGAAAGGCGTTACATAGTGGAGTACCACAGGGTTCAGTATTGGTCCAGTCCTTTTAATGTCTTCATCAGTGACATTGCAGAGGGACTGGAAGGAAAAGTATGCCTTTTGCAGATGACACAAAGATTTGCAACAGGGTTGATACACAAGGAGGCGTGGAAAATGAAAAGGGACTTGGCAAGGTTGGAGGAATGGTCAGAAGTATGGCAGATAGGATTCAATGCAAAAAGTGCAAATAATGCACCTGGGAAACAAGAACCCAGGGAAGAATACACAATGGGTGGGAGGTAGTAACAATAACAAAACAGGAAAGGGACCTGGGGTAATCATATCAGATGACCTTAAGGTTAGCAAGCAATGTGAGAAGGCAGTAGGGAGGGCCAGGGGTATACTGGGATGTATAGGGAGAGGCATCAGCAGCAGAAAATAGGAAGTTGTTATCCCTCTGTACAGACAGTTGGTGAGACCCCATCTGGAATACTGTGTCCAGTTCTGGAGAACCCATCTCCGCAAGGACATAGACAGGATAGAGGCAGTCCAGAGGAGGGCAACTAAAATAGTGTAAGGTCTGCAAGAGAAGTCGTATGAGGAGAGACTAAAGGAGCTTAATATGTATACCCTTGAGGAAAGAAGGGAGAGGGGGGACATGATAGAAACTTTCAAGTACCTCAAGGGAATCAACAAAGTCCAAGAGGGTAGCATCTTTCAGAAAAAGAGACTTGCAAGAACAAGGGACACAATTTAAAAGATAGAAGGAGGGCGGTTCAGGGCAATGTGAGGAAGTATTATTTCACAGAGAGAGTAGTGATGGCTGGAACAGCCTTCATGAGGAAGTTGTGGGGTCTAAAACTGTGGGAGAATTCAAGAATGCATGGGACAGACATAAGGCAATTCTTGTGGGGGGCAGGAAGATATAGACTGTTGGTTAACTAGGATCTTCGGCCTATCCTGTAGGTAGGGAAATGGGCAGACTAGATGGGCCTAGCGGTCCTTATCTGCCATCAAAGTCTATGTTTCTATGTTTCTATTTACTGACTTATGGGTAAAAAAACAACAACAAATTTTTACTTCTATACAATCAACCACTGGCAGTTATAAGGGACATTTAATGTAGTTTTCCTTTGATGTGAGTCCCACAAAAAAACAATTACAGCCAAGCACATATATTGCTTTTCTGGAGCCATGGAGGGCCCTGTACTTCCACAACCAGATGGATATATGCATCTATGGAGGCATGGAAGCACAGGGTCCAGAGGGCCCTGCACTTTCCTAGCCAGATGGATGCATTCACAAGGGGCCTAAAGGGATCTGCATGAATGGGGATATGATTCCACTGTCTCAAAAAGTAAGAAAATTATTTTCAAAAAGATGCATCAATGTACCAGTTAGGGTTCAGATTAAATTAGTAACAAAATAAAATGCATTGCTCTAGGTCTATGACTTATTAAAACTAATTTAAAGGAATGACAAGTTGTGCACAAGGTATACTGAGTACCGCAAGCTTCCCACACAGTTTCCCCATATCAGACATCATGGGTGCGACCAGTGCAATGCGTAGGCATCAGCATGATAGAAAATGCCGCAACTCACATACACTGAACTACTATTTTACAAGGGGCACAAAAAATAAACAGAAACAGTAAGAGACAATATTTTTTATTAAGCAACAGCATTTAGCACAAGGTATGTAACTGTGCTCTCAGATAGTAAGTGGACATTTCACTTTAATTACTGTAGGTGTAAATCTCAAATTCTTGCAAAATGGAATGCATGTGATGGCAGAAATGTATAAATTATCAAATCCTAATTACCTTAAAAGAGCAACAGTGTGTGTGTATGTGTGTGTGTGTGTGTGTGTGTGTGTGTGTATGCGTGAATGTCCACATTTATACTACAATTAAATGTATTAAGAAGATAAATAAATTTGACGTCATACACTCACGGTCTAGTTCTATTATCAATAACCCTTTTATCTTCAACAATGTGTTCTTTCTTTTCATAGTTTTACCATAAAACATAAAAGAGCCCTAAAACAATAATATGTCCTAAAATAATATAAAGCCCCGCCAAGGTGAATAAAACAAAACATAAATAAAATAAACACAAACTGAAAAGTATCTCCAATGAATCTCTGTAAGGTAACCCACAAGAATCTTCCAAGATGCAGTTTTTAGTACTGTATACTATCGTCTAACAGTAAGTTACAGCTGAACCCGAAAACAGAAAAACTGTATAAAATAGACAAGTAATCCACTAATGAGATATTCACTGAAGGAAATATTCAATGCTACAGCTGTACTGGGAAAATGTCTTCATAAACCTCAGAATGCAGTATAAGGCTGTCTGTGGTGACCTAATGAACTGCACTACGCCACTGGAACCTACAATCATAAAAAAGAAACTATTTATACATAGTGAAAACATTTTTTTTTTGCAGTTAGTAATATTTCTAAGGCACCCAAGAAGCAGCCAGACGTCAGTGTGTATGTCCTACACCTGAGGCAGCAGAAGCACAAGCTCAAGGTGCCAATAGTTTCCCTCACCACAAGCAAGCCTAGCCTGTGTCTGCTCAAGATGCCAATTGAACGTGCTCACTCTCACAGTGTGAGGCACACTCTCGCACATTCAGTTCCAGCCACACTGCTGCCTGTCAGTTCTTTTGCCAAGAGGTGCCCTTGGTACGAGAGTGAGGGCATTCACGATCAGCATCTTGAGTAGGCTTGGGCTGGGCTTGCTTGCTGATGAGGGAAACTGCCAGCACCTCGAGCGGGATGTCTAGGTTGGGGGATGCACATGCTGTATTACTTAATGACAGGATTCATGGTGACCCGCTCCTGTTACTCATTTATTAAAAATAAATTGTATATGTTGATATCTTTTAAATGTAATCCCAAGACCAGTTAATAAAGAGACAGGGACAAAATGTTAGTCAAATCACATTTCATTAGTACACAGTTTTAAAAAAGATCTCATATAGCTGACAGCCTCCAGACACATGACCCAGTGGACAGCCTCAAAATCCTCATAACAGGCGTGCTCCATTCCAGCTCCAAGTTAGAACTCAAAACACCAGATTGACTAACATCACCAGAAAGATATTTAAAAAAAAAAAGAAAATGGAAAATGACTTGTTTTGACTAGAAACATGGTTGCCCATTCCTACAAAAGCAATAAGGTACTCACAGGGATTACATTAATCATATGTTAATCAACCCTTAGGGCTGATTAACACATGATTAATGGAACCCCTAGTTGTACGTTATTACATACGAACATACGACAATGTCAGCAGGATTAGGCCACAAGATCTATCTCGTCTGCTCAAAAACGCAGCTCACAGTTCAGACAATTGCTGCTGCCCCCTCTCTTTCCATTTCTCCCACCAAATTTTCCCTCCCTGAGTTCATCACCCTGGTCAGTTCTCCTCCTTCTTGTGCCTTGCCCATGAGCCTATCCCACCCCTTCTTAAAAGTCCCCACTCAATCCAGCAAGATCACCTCCTCAGCTAGTGCATTCCAAGCTGCCACCACCATTTCTGTGAAGTAATGCTTCTTCCTCCTGAACATTCCCTCACCAGTTTCAGTCTGTGTCTTGGATTATGGCCTTGTTATTTACAGTGCAGCCCCAGACACTACCTTAAAACTTGTTGCTATCACCTTAAATAAAGCCTGCAGATTACTTCTAAATGCTCCACATCTGACTCACACCTGTCATCTTTATTCTCAATCAGGTTGGCTAGACCTGGAAAGCAGAATTCAATACCAGGTTTGTCTGTAAGCCAAAAAAGGGTCCCTAGGCCTGTTACCACCTGGAACATGTACTTTGCTCTTCCCAGCAGAAACAGTAAGGCTGAATAGAGCTTCAAATTGCAACCTGTTAAATGTCCCATTCCATCATACCTTGCTAGGCCATAGATCCTTCGGCTACTGGGCACCACTCTAGAATAACAGCCTAACAATTGATCTCCTTGCTGAACCCAAGATCGGTCCTTTTAAATGTAAACTCCGTTTTTTCTTAAAATAGCATAAGATTTGCTCCTGTCTCCCATAACTTGTTTTCTATCAACCTCTCACCCCTACCCAGACCCTCCCTCCCTCCCCCACTTTGACAAAGTTAACCAGTTTCTTTCCTGCCGATGTCCTATTTTCATCACTTTCACAGGTCCATTTCCAAGTTTATTTGGCAGGGTAAACAGCCCAGGAAAGCCTTCTTAAAAGTTAATTTACACAAAGAGAAGGGAGGGCTCTGTCTTCCCAACTTTATGCTCTATTACTGGGCAAGCCACATGGCGAAAATTGGGTGGTGGTATGACCAGAGGGCGGATGAGTTTCTACCAATTTGGGTACAACTTGAGAAAAAGATTCTAACCGAGTTTGGGCTTCCCCCATCCAGACTCCTCTATTATAACCTATCCACTTTGCCTCCACTTTTACAGGAGAGCATCATTGGTACTTCTATCAAGGTGATGAATCAATGCTGGCATTTTTTTCAATCTCTCTCCCAGGAAAGACACTTCCCAACCTCTTACCCTTAATTTAAATATTAGGATCGGGGGTCTCCCGCTTTCTCTAGACTGGCTTCCTCAGCTGAGAGATTGTTGTGTAGACGATTTATTCCTGAATAACTCTCTTCTACCCTCTGGGGAGGTTCTGACCAAGTATAATATTCCTCAGAAGCACATCTTTAAAGTTTTTCAGTTAAGACACCTAGTGGCTTCCAATTTTGGCTCCAATCCCACACCGTCTCAAATTAAACCCTTCCTAAACCAGATGCAGGAACAGGCAACTAAGGTCCATAGTATTTCTAAGCTTTATTCTTTCCTACTGGACACTAAATTCCTGGACTCCCTGACTGGTTCTAAATGCTGGTCTTCTCTTCTGCCAGACACCCTTCTAGACTGGGAACAAATTTGGGTAGATACATATCGGTATCTCTCTCTCAAGACAGACATAGACTCACTCAATACCATATATTTAACAACATGTATTATACCCCAGTTAAACTGGTTAAATTAAATAGATTATCTTCAGCTCTATGCACAAGGTGTGGCACAGTGGAAGGGAACCTGGTACACATTTTCTGGTATTGTGAGAAGGTGGCTCCCTTATGACAGTCCATCCATTCTAACTTAGACCCTCTTTTGGGCCTTGATGATTTATTCACTATAGAAGTTTGTATCCTAGGGA
Source organism: Neoceratodus forsteri (assembly GCA_016271365.2). Lineage (NCBI taxonomy): Eukaryota > Metazoa > Chordata > Ceratodontiformes > Ceratodontidae > Neoceratodus > Neoceratodus forsteri. The sequence continues at coordinate 16,022,401 of JADMNL010000039.1, read as the reverse complement.
TGCTTTCCAATATACAAGTGATGGAGCGTAGATTCCACATGGCTTTAATCTCGATGGTCGTCAAAAGATTGGTCCTTAGGCATTGGATGGACCAATTGGTTATCTCGTATGCAGAATGGATCAGCGAAATTTCTCTCTGCTTTCAGACTGAAAGGCTAATAGCAAGTTCTTGGAATTGTCTGGTTTCATTTGAGCGGAAATGGGGCAAATTATATGCTCTTTATTTGAATTAATGTCCTGTTGGATACACCTCTAGCTACCTTGGCAGCTGATATACCTTTATGCATCTCATATGTATCAGGATCAGCTCCCTTTTTTCCTTTTTCTTCTCTTTTTTCTTTCTTTTTTCTTTCTCCTTTATAGAAGGCACATCCTGGGAGAGGGGGGATGGGGCCTGGGGATCTGGGGAGGGGGTAGGGGGTATTTCTCATTGTTTTTCCAGATTCAGGGATTTCTGTAAAATGTTGCATATTGTCACTCTGCAGCTGCTATACAATTTATGTCATTGGTCATAATGTGCAATCCCTGTACTGTACTGTACTCTCAGGTATATTACCTTTATATGAAATAATAAAGAAATATAATTGAAAAAAGTTAACCAGTTTCCTGGTTTCCTGCACAAGTTTACCCAATCCCTTTCTCTCTGACCACAACGGCTCTCCCAATGCTCTCCTTTTAGTTCTCCACTTCCACTTTGTTTAATTTACTTAATCATCATTCATTTACATATTTGATAGCCAATACTATTGTTAGCTTATACCTAATTTTTGTATTGTTGCATCTTCACTACTACTTCTGTGTGCTTAATCTGATGTGGAACCTCTGTAAATGAGCTTGTAGCTCAAAGGCTGTAATCCGAGATCACAATAAAGAAATATATCAATAAATAAATAAATACATGTTCCCTCATGGTCCCTTCCCCTTTCAATCTAAACATACCCTCAGTACTAACTTTGCCTATGTCCTTCAGTACTTAAAGGTCTCAATCGTATCTCCTCTGTCCCTTCTATCCTCCGGGAGTACATGTTGAGCTCTCTTAGTCTCTCCCCATAGGATTTCTCTCCCATTCCCTGGATCATCTTGGACGCACTCCTCTGGACTCCCTCCAGGAGCCTGGCATCCTTCTTTAAGTATGGGCACCAGAACTGCACACGGTACTCCAGGTGTTGCCTCACCAATGATCTGTACAGTGGCAGAATCTCTCATCAGGATTCCCTGAGGGGGACTTCATCTTCTGCACTAGGGGTCTGGTGCTGAGCGCAGCTGGCCACAGGGTGCTCCCCAGCCTGCCCTCAAGAACAAGATTCCAGGATTCCCTGAGGGGGACTCCATCTTCTGCACTAGGGGTCTGATGCTGAGTGCAGCTAGCCACAGGGTACTCCCCAGCCTGCCCTCAAGAGCAAGATTCCAGGATTCCCTGAGGGGGACTCCATCTTCTGCACTAGAGGTCTGGTGCTGAGTGCAGCTGGCTGCAGGGTGCTCCCCAGCCTGCCCTCAAGAGCAAGATTCCAGGATTCCCTGAGGGGGATTCCATCTTCTGCACTAGCGGTCTGGTGCTGAGCGCAGCTGGCCACGGGGTGCTCCCCAGCCTGCCCTCAAGAGCAAGATTCCAGGTATGCTTGGGAAAGCAGCTCCAGTCCAGCTTGGTAGCCATGAACTCAGTTAGTGGATGGTGCCTGAAATTGGGTCTACTATAGGCAGATTCAGCATTCCATCTCTCCCTGACTGGCTTCAGCTCCTGGAGATTTGAAGTCCCCTGGAACTCATCTCTCTGCTGCCTAAATTTTTTTTTTCTAACCTCTGCAACTAAGTCTGTGATGTTCCTTTGTGCCCACTGCTGAATTCAAATTGTTAGTGTAGGGAACTACAACATTTTTGTATTGCTAAGAGTACGAAACTATAGCATCCTTGGATTGTTTCAACTGCCTTAAGCTATTTAAGTATTAACAAAGTTTAAAGTTAAAAACTGCATTGTCTAACTGCTGAATTGCTGTTTCTCCCATCTGCCCCCACCCCCAAACCCCACTTGCCTTTTCTTCTGTATACTGGTGAGGCTGCTGGTGCTTTACTACTAGCCACTCCACAGCCATTCTCTCCTCTCTGGCTAACTTCGCACCCTTAATTTCTCACCTTGTTACAGAATTCTTTTGTCTCCTTAGTTGCCCTGCCTCCCAAACTCTGAAGCCTTTGTTTTGTTGGTACATATAAGCTGATTTCTCCCTTTTCTTCTTTTCTCATCAGGATGCCCTGAGGGGGACTCCATCTTCTGCACTAGCTGTCTGGTGCTGAGCGCAGCTGGCCACAGGGTGCTCCCCAGCCTGCCCTCAAGAGCAAGATTCCAGGATCCCCTGAGGGGGATTCCATCTTCTGCACTAGCGGTCTGGTGCTGAGCGCAGCTGGCCACAGGGTGCTCCCCAGCCTGCCCTCAAGAGTAAGATTCCAGGTACGCTTCGGGAAAGCAGTTCCAGTCCAGCTTGCTAGCCATGAACTCAGTTGGTGGATGGTGCCTGAAATTGGGTCTATTATAGGCAGATTCAGCACTCCATCTCTCCCTGACTGGCTTCAGCTCCTGGAGATTTGAAGTCCCCTGGAACTCATCTCTCTGCTGCCTGAATTTTTTTTTTCCATTAGCAGATTATATCTTTTGGCCACTATAAGCATACTTACCTAATCCAGTCCATCAGTCTTCTCCATTGCTAAACCCAACTGTTTTCTCTCTTTTCCTTTTAATACTCCACCAGACCATGCCTCTCCTCAACCACCTGCTCCTGCCTCTTCTTACTCTCTCTTTCCTTCCTCCCCTCAGCTACCTCCCTGGTGCCTGCCACCCCTCTCCACCCTACACCTACCTCCTACTCATCTCCCACCACCAACCTGGAACCCTGGCCCATGCACCTTGCCCTCCCTTGGGGCACCCCCTATTAAGGTCTGGCCATACGCTGATACACATGAGAATGGAACTGGGCAAACCAACCCGCTGCTATCCATTGCTCTGCATTGGGACATACGGCACATAAGCTTATATTCGGTCTTGCAATATACAGAGAAGAACCACACCGACTATGAACAATGACAGATTGCAGTAAACTCTTGCTCCTCCTCCTACTGATGTCAGGAGTGTTCACCTGAACCCTGGCCCAGTTACCTCCAGCCCAGCCAGAATTGGGAAATCAGATGGGGTCTTATCATTGCCATCCTCAACATTTGCAGCCTCCTCCCAAAGCTTGCTGCCCTTCAAATCTTTGCTGACCAGCATAACCCTGATATCCTTACTGTTGTTGAAACCTGGCTGACGCCCAATACTCCTGACCATGCTATTGCGCTAAAAGGCTATAACATTTTCAGACTTGATAGGAGGACAAAAAGGGAGGGGGTGCAATTTACATCAAAGACAACATAACCTGTCACCCCGTCTCCACTACCTCCTCTGACTCTTCTGTGCAGTTCCTACCTATCAAACTACTCCTTGGGGCTCAAAATAAAGTGCTCACTGTAGTCTCAGTCTACACACCACTAAAAGACCAAGGGATTGGTCTCTGTGTGGTCCTGGACTTTGTAAAATCCCAACCTCCCAGATCTGACATCCTCGTCCTTGGCTTTTAATATCAACTGGCTTGCACCTGATGTAGGAACCCAGAAGGACGCTATCCCTTCAGCTAACCTAATGCAGATGGTCGATTCCCCCCACAAGGAAGAACTACAAGTCAGGTACCAGCACTCTCCTGGACTGGGTTCTCGCCAGCCACCCAACCCGTATCAACAACACCACTGTCCTCCCGGATTCCCTCAGCGACCATTCCCCTGTCATCTGCAACTGGTCAAATAAGTTTCGTAAGCCTCCTCCTAAAACCATTTCCAGCAGAGTCCTACCCCATGGCCAACTGACTCATCTCAAATCCTGTCTTAGTCAGCAAGACTGATCTCCCATATACAATGCACTGGATGTTGACTCAGCCTTGATTATTTCATCACCACATTCAACGCTGCCTGAGACTCCTACGCCCCAGTAAAAAAGCACAAAGTCAAGGCACTCTTCAATCCCTGGCTCATGGCTGAGCTACAGGCTCAGTTAAAATCAAGGAACCACCTCTGGGCAATAGCTAGGGCCACAGGTGCTCAACTGGGCATTCAAAACTACAAACAGACTCGCAACAACTGCACAAAACAAATACGACTGACAAAGAGTGCCTACTACAAGGAAGCCCTCACCAACACCTGGAGAGATGGGAGAGCTTTTTGGGACAATATTAGGGAAGTCACAGGGATGCAGTCCAAATCCTCCCCAACACTACTGATGGTTGATGGAGCCACCACCCTTGACCCGAAGGTCATTGCCAATACTTTCAATGCAGCCTTCACCGACCTTAGTGCTGTTCTCTCCCCGGACTTTTCTCCAAAACTGACTCCCCTGCTCCAAATTCCTTACCTACCACCTCAAATCATCTGCCGTTCCACTTCAAAAAAGTCAAGGCAAATGATGTCTGCAAATACATAACAAAGGTTATCTCCAAGTCCAGAGCCAGTGGTGATTCACTGGACCTTAAACTGCTATCCCTCACCCTTGAAGAGGTATTGCACCCGCTTACCAGAATCTTCAACCTCTCCCTCAGCCTCAGTCAGTTCCCAAGCAAATGGAAATCTGCTGTTGTCACTCTGGTCTTTAAAAGCAGCAACAAGTTCATACAGGAACTACCGCCGATCTCTATATTACCCCCCCAAGGCCCTTGAGTGCATTGTTGCTGACCAGCTCACCGAGTACCTGGAGAAATATAACATCCTATGTGCACAGCAACACGGGTTCAGGCAAGGGCACAACACATCAACAGTCCTCCTGAAATTCGCTGGAGTCCTTCACAACTCGTTGAACAAAGGCCATCTAACTGGAGCCGTATTCATCGACTTGACTAAGGCATTTGATACTGTTCACCATGGCCTGCTTACCAAACAGCTGCTGAATGCCGGGCTCTCCCAGGACTCCACTGAATGGTTTAATAGCTGCCTGGACCAGAGCTCACAAAGAGTAAAAATCTGAGGAGTACTCTGAATCCAAACCTGTTCACTCAGGCGTCCCTCAGGGATCCATACTGGGCCCATTACTTTTCAGCCTTTTCCTGAACTCCCTTCCACTATCCTGCCCAGAACAAATTATCCTGTACACTGATGATGCTGTGCTTCTCTCACCCCATGAGGACCCACAACCCTTGCTTCACAACCTACAGCTTGCTTTCTTTGCTGTTGAAAACTGGTTTGCAAAGCATAAACTGGTTCTAAACCACAAAAAGACTAAATCTATGCTTTTCTGCAGCTCGCAAAACAATCACAGGCGATACCCCCTTGATATCATTACAAGCGCTGGTAATACCCTCGAAAAAGTGTCATCTTTTAAAAACCTTGGAATCTCACTTGACCCTTGCCTATCTTATGGGACTCACATTGATAGTGTTGCCAGAGTGGTAAACTCACACATTGGAATTCTCTACCGAAATAGACAGCATCTTACCCAGGCAGCACTGAAGATTGCTATCCAGAGCTCTGTGGTCTCCGTCATAGACTATGGCCTCATAATCTATGGCTCTGCCTCTACTGCTGCCCTCAGGTGCTTAATGACATCCCTAAACAAGGCCTGTCAACTGCTTACTGGATCCCACCAACTCACACATACATGTGAGCTTTTACAAATGGGATAGCTTCAACTCGCTAACCGCATAAAGTACCTTTCTTGCTTGATGGTTAAAAAAACTGCTTTGGGCCTTACTCCACCTAGTGTCCAAGCTCTCCTGTGCCCAAACACTAATCCTTCTAACACCAGAGGGTCTGAACATCAGCTTCTACAGGTCCCCCAATGCCGCACCACTCTGGGCCAAAGATCCTTTGTACACCGTGCACCCAGCTGGATGAATGCCCTCAGCACTCACATCACCTCCACCTCCTCACTGGGCATATTCAAATCAAGTCTCCATCATCATTTCACGGCCTCCAGCTCATGTGACTACCACCTCTAACCTCCCCTTCCCACTGAGATCAGCCACCACCCTCTGATGTTCTTTGACAATGCCATGAGCTGCTCTAGTCTGTTTTTCAGCTACCACCCCCATCCTCTCACCCTTCCTCCCTGATTTCTTCTAGGTTTCTGAAATGATTCCTTGTATGTGTTATTCATGTATCCTATTTACCGTGATGCTGTACCTGAACTGATGAATATTGTAGTATGCTCTCTTTAATGTTGTATGCCCTTGTTTAACCTGTTTAATATGTATGTACTCTCCTGACATGGAACCTTTGTAAAGAGCCTTGGCTCAAAGGTAATGTGTAATCCTAGATCTAAATAAACAATAAACAGAATAACCTCCTCCCTCCTTGAAGTGATCCCCAAGCAAAGCACCCCAGCATTCTATTTGCCTTTGCCACTGCTTTTCACACTGTACTGAGTGATTCATATTCTCTGTGATCACCACTCCCAGATTTTTTTCCACCTCAGATACAGATATCTGCCCCCCCCCAAGTGGTAACTGTATCTTGCATTCCTGGCCCCAAAATGCAGTAAATTGCACTTCCTAGTATTTATCCCCAGCTGCCATGTGTTTGACCACTGTCCAGGTCTTTCCAGATCCTCCTGGAGTACCCTTCTCCCTTCTTCACTGTCCACCACTGCACCTAATGTGGAGTCGTTGGTCCTGGAAGCATGTCATGGACACATGTATCAGGTGCCTAGGTAGGCCGCGCCTACCACCACTGCTGCAGACACTACCATCCATCATCACCATTGTCACTGCCATGACTGTGGTTTTTGGGCACATGCTTGACATCACCACGGCGTTGTATGTGGTACACCTGTACCAAGTGTGATGTACACACCCCATAAAGGGTGTGATGCCTGGGACACGCCCTGCACCCCACACCGCCACCAACCTGCACAGAGATGGAGAGTGCAGACCCCACACGGCTGTGTCACCCACACAGGCACCATGTGCCCTGGAGCATTGCTGAGTAAAGTCCTCAATGAGGCTGCCATAGCGTGTCACCGTGGCCACTACCATTTTGGACAGCCACGTGTGTTCAGGCGCCTACTGGAGGCACACATGCTGCATGACACAGGCTGCCTGCAGTGGTACTGTATTGACCATGACACACTGCAGTACACATGTGGCCTTGTAGAGGACCATGTCAAGCCTGTCACACAGAGGTTCATGGCCATGTCCGTGGAGACAAAGGTCCTCTGTGCACTGCAATACTATGCGACGGGTACATTCTAGAGGATCACGGGGCACATGGTCAGCATGAGCCAGTCGTCAGCGTCATAAGCACTGCACTAGATTGCACTGTTATACCACCTGAGCACCACATATTGTTCCCCATGATGCAGGGGGACATCAGGGCAGCAAAGAAGGCATTCCATGAACTGTATGGCATGCCAAACATGGTGGGGGCAATTGACTGTATGCACATGTAATCCTGACACCAGTGGTGAATGAGGAGGCGTACAGCAATCAGAAAGGGTACCACAGAGTGAATTACCAAGTGGTGTGTGACGTCAATGGTATCCTGACCAACGTGTGTGTGATGTATCCAGGGGCATGCCACGATGCCTACATATTCGACAACAGTGGGTTGAAGTGGCATCTCACCACATGATCTGAGGGGTATGGATGGATCATAGGTGAGCATGGTGCAAGGCTGTCACTACACTAAGCGTCATTGTGTGGTACTGGCAATGTACTGCTGCGTGTTTCTTTCACCTCCACAGGAGATAGCAGCTACCTACAGCAGATGTACCTTCTGAGCGCTGTATCTGGCATCACAGTACCGTGAGGAGGAGGCCTACAATCAAGCCCACATGAGAGTACACAACATCATCGAAGGAGCATAGGCTCCTGAAGATGAAATTCATTGCCTGGACCACAGCAGGGCATGATGATGCTGATGCCAGGCAACACCGCAGAGTGTTCACTGCCTGTGCCATGCTGCACAACATCTGCATGCACCATAGACTCTCCATGCCCCCTGATGAGCAGCCACCAGCACCCCTGCCATGCCCCTCACAGCCCCTCAGGCCCCTCTGCTTGCGGCACAACATGCTGCCAGTGCCTCTGGTGTCCAGCCATGGTAGAATGCATGGTGGCCCATGCCATATGCTACAGCATGCTGCATGGCACCTTTGGCCAGTAGGCCATGTATCCATGTGTGTGGTGATGTGAACACCATGCTGAGTGCACTTGTGGCCTTGTGTGTCCAGCCTGCCATGTACCCACCCATAGAGTCCCATGATGTCACTGTGTGACCCCATGAGGGTGTTGTCTGCCCAGCTACGCATGCTGCAGAGGTGCGGTCATGTGTGTGTGGTGCATTCCGTGAGTGTGCTGCTGTGACAGTGCCTCATGTGTGCACACAACTGCATGCTGTGCATGGTGCATGCATCCCACAATGCATGCTGTGTGGTGCACATGTGTGCTGCAATTGTGGTTGTGTCAGGATGTGGCTGTGGTGGTCCATGCTATACATTGTTGCCTCCATGGGCTCAGCCCCCAGTGCCTGCGCCAGTGCGGCGTGGTGTGACCTGTGGTGTGGCAGTAGCCGGTGGCTGTGTGGCACACCATGAATGCTGTACACCCGAGGGGGCACCTCCCCTTTCTGTACAGTGGGGGCAGTGCTGACATGGTCTGCTTTGGATATGGGCAGGGTGGCACCTGTGGTCCCAGGGGCAATGGGCACTGGCGGGGTCTGTCCCTTCACATCAGCCTCGATGGGTGTAGGCACTGTCACCTGTGAGCAGATGGCAGTGATGTTTGTGGCGATGGCACACAGTGCACTGACAACCCTCTCCTGGGCACAGAACCCTGCAGCAACCCCATCAACCAGCTGCACCTGGGCATGGACACCTGCAGAGATGTGTTCAGCCATCTTCTCCTGGGCATATAGTGCCTGCCACCAGCTCTGTGAGCCACTCCAGGGCCTGCGCGTGTTCTCCCTAGTGGCTTTCAGCCAGTCATGCTCCAGCCAGCACAGGTCAGAGTAGTAAATGTGCAGCAGGCCACTGGGAGGCATCTGGCATGCCCTTCTGGTAGCTGGTGGCCCTGGCTCATCATCTAGCTCCAGCGTGGGGGAGCCCTGTGTGTTGGAGTCCTCAAAGGGAGCTGTGTTGGTGTTCTGTGTCTCTGGTCTATCGTTGCTGCCTCCTTTCACTGGTGGTGTGTGCCATCCCTCCACCACAGTGCCCTCCATCGTCAGACTGTCCTCGTCATGTGGGTTCAGTGAGGCTGCATCCACTGTGGCTATGGTCTGATGTGGCTCTGGTGCGTGGCTCCACTGCATGTCCTCTCCTGTTGGTGTCGACAGCCTCCTGCGATGTCTGTGTGTCCTGCTGCATGGCACCTGTTGGGGTGTTACATGCTCCCATTACTATGAGCACTGGTGGTGGTACCATGGCACCCTGCACAGCGAGCCATCCTGTAGCTTACCATTTGCTGGGGTCATCTGTGCTGACCCTGCAGTGTGGCCTGATGGACCCTCTCAGGGCTGTCATCATTCTGCACTGTGGGAGAGGGAACAGGTGGTCAGTATGCTCTGTGTCAGGTGTGGCTGTGGTGTGGTGTATGCCCCCAGTACATTCTGCTCACCTTTCATGCTGTCCAGGCCATCAGGCTCTCCATCATGCAGGACATCACTGATGGTGTCCATCACAAGCTTCTCACTGGGGTCAGTAGGGTACTGGCAGGGGTGGCCCTCAGCTTGTGGTGCCCTGGGACTGTCCTGCCCAAGTCATCTTTTTTTTACCTGTGACCAGAGGTCCCATCACTTGTGCTTGATCATGGAGAGTGTGCGGGCGCCAAGTCCTGCGGTGTTGATCACTGCCTGGAACTCCAGTCAGATCCATGCTGTGGTCTCCTCAGGGATGGACAGGAACCATCTGCTGTACAGAACATCATAGTTCTGGTGGATGTCAGTCATCAACATGGCCACCTGAGCTCCGCTGAAGTTGGTGAACCATGGATGCCTCCTTCTTCTGCCAGCTTGTATGTCAGGTTCTGCAGCCGGTGTGGGCTGCAGTGGTGCAGCGACTGCTCACTGTTCCATGTCCCAATGTGCCTGCATGTCTTCTGCCTCCATCTTACATGAACTCATGCATTACTTCTTATGAGCAGCTGTTCCACACCACCATATATGGTGGGGAGAAAAGGCAGGCCGCTGTCTCCGCATGGCCTCTGTCCCACCCCGCACATTGCTGTGTGCCTCTTCTCCCACCCACACCTATCCAGTGCTCTGTGCACCTGTTTCTGCATGCCGTGTATACTTTGGGGTCTGTGTGGTGTGCAGTTGTGGCACCCCTTACATTCCATTCCACATAGCACCCACTCCTTTGTCAATAGTCCCCATTGTTTGTAGAGACCCTAAAAGGATGCCAAGTGACATGACATTTATATGAGGGGCATGGAAGTTATAGGGCTCGATGTCTCACAATTTATTATTCATGTGAACATTTCTGAAAATATTTCTATGCTTACAACATAGACACCTTTGGAGCTAGATAAATTGAACATTTATGTCATACTTTCTTGGAAGAGTAACAGAAACTGCTGAATAGAGAGGTAATTGGTTCTGTAAATTGTAAGTTAGAGTAGTTCAAAATGTAACAATTTAATTATTTGTTAAACTGTGTGAACATTTTCAAAATATTTGTTTGTTTATTGCTCCACTGCTATTGCAGGTTTACACTCAAGATTTGACATGCATACCAAAGTAAATATGTCTTGGAATGTAATTATGCTGTACAAATGTGGTTTAGTAGGTTAAAATTTATCGTGGATACTTTAGAAATTACTAATTGGAACAATTTGCTCAAAAATTCATGGATGCATAATAGGTAACACCACTGGAATTTCACTTGGGGAGTTTAACTTTCACAAAGCACTTATGACAACTGAATCACCTTACCTCCATTAGCATTATTTATTTATTTAGTTTTTGTTTACCACGTAAGTACACTAGACAAGTTTTATGCCTATTTTCAGGAACAACCCGGGAGAGTACAAAAGGGTACAACAGGTACATTGATACAGTAATTGGTTCAGACAAATACATTCAGGTACAAAAACAGGAGAAAAGACAATTTTACAGTTTTACATTTACGTGGAAGGTACACCCAGATACAGTGCTGGGGCAAGGTATAAGTTAGAGATAAATTCAATGACCAACAGGGCTGGTGAGGATTATGAGCATAGTAACATCATAGCATCGGTCAAGCAAGGGAGGGGGGATTTGGACGAGGACATTGCGCAAGAGTGGTGACGCCAGAGCAGGAGAGAAGAAGCCAGCACCAGTGGACACCGGGAGGCTAAGGAGGCTTAGGACATTCACAGCGAGAAGCCACCTTAAGATGATCCCACAGGGAGGTCCAGAAACTCTTGTGAGAGGAGGCAGTACGGACTCTTTCAGGAAAGGAGTTCCAGAGCCTGGGGCCATGGACAGCAAAACTCCGGTCCCCCATGTTGGTGCGGGAAGTAGGTACACTTAGTAGGCCAGGGCCTTGGGATCTAAGCAGGTAGGGGAGAGGTCAGCGGAGCAAGAAACTGGGCCAGTTCGGAGGAGTGCGGAGCTAAGTACTTTACTCCGCGAGGCGCAGTGCTAAAGTTAAGGTGATTGGTGAGGGATAGCCAGCCAAGCTTCTCCGTAGAGCTTCGCATGATGGGTGAGGCGGGGCGGCCAGGCAAAATGACAGATGTTGTTGTACGTTGTGCTTCACTTGCTTAGGAGGGTCTTAGAAGTATGAGCAAATGAGGGAGGCCGTAGCTGAGGGAGAAGTAGTACTCCCCTGGCAGAGCTAAGCGAGCAGCTGGTGAGTTGTACCGAGCCCTGTAGGCCATCCCAGTTTGTGGTTTACCCCACTGCAGGCATTATGGATATGACTACCAAGGTCCAATTGCGGATCAAGCGTCACTCCAAGATATATCCCTCCAACACTCTTGCAACAGTGATACCCAGCATCACGCCCCATTATGACTAAAGATAGCCAGATACTTCTGTCACAGTGGCCTAAGTCACAACTACTTGCAAGGCTTGGCATCACTTGGTGCCACTGTTTTCAAATAGTAACACTATACATTGTTATCTACAGGGTTGTTAAAGAGTCAGCAGGTGGTATTGTAGAGAAACAATGCTGCATGTGCACGTGTTTCACACAAGTCATTAAGTCAGTGATCTGTAGTGGTTTTCTGGCATACTGCAAGAATTCAGGCTAGTGCACAGTGATGTCCCTGACTATACTTCAAGGTTTGCCACTCAAGATAGTGACCCGACATGGCAGCACCATACTTCACTATGGAGCCGGCTAAGAATGCTACCTTATTGCCACTTTACCCCAGCTTTACCTCCCTCTACAATGGCAACTCAAGTGTATGACCGGGTAAAATGGTGTGTTTTTCAACCAGTGGAAGTGGAAGAAGTGAGGGGGTAATTTCAAAGCTGTGGCAACATGCTTTGAAATGGACCTGGGCCCGACAAGTCTCTTAGAGGGATATGTGGAGTCCATAGGTCCGGTGTTTGCTGAGATTGTCCGATTCTCGCTTTCAGAGGAGGTGTGCCCTAGTGTCTTGAAGGAGGCATTGGTGAATCCCTTCTGAGAAACCTTTCCTTAACCCAGATTGCTGAGCAAATTATATACTAGTCTCAAACCTTCCCTTTCTTAGAAAGCTCATTAAGAAATTGTTGCTTTAAGCTCAAGACACACCTCTACCTTCAACATTTACAAGCTCCTCTAGTCAGAATTTAGGTCTAGGTACAGCACCAAGACAACATTACTCAGGGTGCTAAATGATCTCTCAGGGTGAGAGACAAAGGCAAATGGTCAGTTCTCATTCTACTTGAACTCTTTCAGCATTTGACACCATGGACCATGGTGTGTTATTGGATTGCCTCAGGGAGCTCTGTGGACTCACTGGGACTGTCATCAAATGGTTTGAGTCCTTTCTCACAGATAGGAAATTATCCCTCTCAACTGAAGTCCCTGTGTTGTGGCGTTCCAAGGGGCTCAATCCTCTCACCCATGCTGTTCACAGTATACATGCTATCCTAGGTGGCATCATTAGATGCTACAGCGGTGGGTTTCACTGCTGCGCAGATGACACCCAGATGTTTCTGTGCTTTGCCCCCAGGACACAGGATGTGATGTCTGTGCTGAATTCCTGCCTGATCGAGGTTCAAGACTGGATGTCCTCTGGCTGGCTAAGGCTTAATCCTGACAAAAACACAGAGGCATTTAGAGCATCTCTAGGGATGAGTCGGTGTGTGCCGACATAAAGCACTCAAAGAGGAAACACAAACCAGCAGCACTCTGTAGACACAAAATAAATCAGACTGGACAGCAAAGTTTGCTTAAATCAGGAGCCTGCAGCTATATAACCCCAGTGCTTCGAGTCCAAGGCATGACACTTCATCACATTTGTTTTTGTTTTGTTTTTTTATTCTATTTTTTTCACTGGACTCCCCAGACCCATGAATGTGCTCACCAGGCTCCGGCAGCCACCCCTCATACTGGCCACCCTGGAGGGACTGCCAGAGGCAAACTATGGTGTCCAGAGGGGATGATACCAGAGCTGGCTCATTCATGGGAGCTGGCATTTTTGCTGCTGTAATTCCCTCAGGGGTGGGGACATGCAATGATGACCCAAATCTGCTCTGCATCCCCTGTTCATACAGATGCTGACTGCAGCGGTACTCCTGGTCTCCACCAGGGGTCCGTCTTGGGTCGGACACTTGACCTCACCCCCCCGGAGTAGGAGAGCAGTCCAGCAGATGCTTCATCCCACTCTCCCCCCCCCAGCCGGCCCTCTGACTCTCGGATCCATTCCTGAACCCAGGTCATCAGCATCGCAGATGGCAGCCTATGCTTGCGCCAGCGAGCTGCCTTTCATCACATTTGTACATGAGTGTCCATTTTGTATTATGTTATACTGCATTATAAATGAATTCATACTGTCATTGTAAGAGGTTTTGAATAAATTGCACTATGGTAGCATTCAGGCCACACCCTGATGAATTTCACAAATTCAGCTTTATTACTGATGTTACTTTGAATTGGCTGCTTATAACTTGGCCAGCCTTTAAGCAAGAGATTAGAGATTTGAGACAGACATAGCCTCTTTTTTTCCATTCTGGTTTTTCTCCTGGCCAACACCAATCAAGGATATACTCTGTTCACAGGGATATACCCCGATCAGGCTGATCCCAGCCATCATTCAGTTGACTTCTGTGCTTTTCTCCAACATTTTTACCTTCCCATCTCCCTTGGTGGGGGCAGTGCTCCTGTCAGCCTTGCACAGCCACAGCTTACCCTGCAGCAGGAGAAAGCTCTCTGGGCCAGCCACAAGGGTCACTGGGTTGGTGGAACCCACCACCAAACCTCCTGACCGAGATGCTCTGGCAAGCAGCAGCAGCTGTCTCAGCCATGGGCCTGCTTCCTGATGTGACTTCTCATGCTCAATTAACACAGGTCATTAACATGGCAGCATGACGCTTGTTGCTTTGCCGTGAGGGTGGACTTGAAGTCTAATATTTAGGTAAATGAACCTTACAAAACTGGTGATATTCTATTGTCTAGTTTTAAAGTTATAGGGCTTAAAATACTACAGTTTACATAATTGCAAAATGTAATTTTAAAATGTCTGATTGTTTGGTTGCATAACTCAGTCACTGTTACAGATAGAACTCTGAAACTTGGAACACATCTGTATGGATCTTGGTAAAGTCATTATACCAACTTTGGTATAATTTGGATAGACATGTTTTAAATTAGATGGAAATATCTGGAATCACAATTTTGGTGAAATTTAGTGAAATTTTCAAGGAAATTTCATGATATTTCACTGAAACAAAATCAGCATTTTACCAGAATTTTGTCGGTGGAAAATAGATTTTGCCCTGCCCTAATCTCCAGCATGTGGAGTGAGAAAGAAGACCTTCATCTGCAGTGCCTTGAGAGTCCTGTATCTTCTGTGGAGAATTTTGGAATGTATGAGCCTGCTTTTCGTGTCCTTGTATGCATGGTGTGCCATGGTGATATAAGTATCAAGGGTAGGACATTAAAAAATAAGCAGGGGAGGGGGAAAATGTTTTTTTTTTTCGTTTTCTTACGGAATATTACTTCCCAAACATGAATTTCCCCATATTTGGGAAGGGCTCTTGATTATTCAGTAGCCCTGGTATTTGTGGTATTCAGGAAATACTCTTTGTTTCTTGCATACACCCCTAATGAAAACATGTCTGTTCATTTGGCTTTGTTCTCTGTGAAGTCACTAACTTTGTTTTGTCAGTTTTGGGTCATCTGCCTCTTAGTACACAGAGTACATGGTTAGCATGGTGCAAAGTGAACAAAACTCCAACATTTCTATAATGTAGCACAAATTGCTTCAACTCATGCTACACTTTCACACTTTGTAGCAAATTTTTAGTATACAAATTGTCATAATGCTGACACTTTTGGTGAATTTTACTGCAATTCATGTCAAATATTGTAATTTCCATAAAGCATGAATGATAGTGTAACCCCAGTCAGAGCTAAACTGAGAGGACTACTACCCCTGCCTGTATGGCTAGTGAACAGGTTAAGGGGCCTGGGTCCTATGACGCAGTGCCTCCATTTTTATAAGCTGAAAATTTGGGGAGAAAGGTGTTACTCGGCATGGTGACTAGGTTCGCTACTCTGCACAGGGGCACCCTAAGTAATCCACAGACTAGAAGCAATAACATAATGTCCAATACGAGGAGATGGGATTCTAAAGTGTGGCTTTATTCAACAACACTGAATGAAAAGTATAGACGGACCCCACAGGGCTACACTCCTTGTAATGCAGATAAGATGATGACACAGACACAATCCATTCTTGGATCCTAAACTTCCATATGTCATGGACTCTTTAACTAGTGGCACACTACCACCTTCTGCTCCATCCCAATGTCTGGGCACCTCTTCAGGCACTGGCCAATACCTGACAGAAAGGTGACTGGTGTTTCAAAGTGAACGTGAGAGGTAAGCCTGTTACGCCAGGTGGGAGGTCTCCACCTTTGTTCCATAGACCCATACCCAGCCATTCCTTTGTTTATACACACACACACATCCTTGGCTACTGTAGTGCAGACTATACATGGCTTTGTAACGCAGTAACTGTCTTTCTCTGAAGACTCCCCCCCCATACATCAGTCGTTACATCTCACTGTTCCATAAGCCTCTTCCTTGGCTACTATAGTGTAGACTGTACATGGCTTTGTAATGCAGAAACTGTCTTTCTCTGAAGACCCCCCACATACAGCAGTCATTACATCTCACAGTTCAATAAGACCTGGACTTGGCATCCTGACTGACTCACAGCCCCAGAGACTTATTTACTCACTGTTTTGGTGAATGACACTGGTCTTTTGTCAAAGCTTCATCACCCTCATTGTTGCAGATGTCCAAAACTCTGAAGGAATCTCATTCCTCAAAACTGTAGTGCCCCAGTACTCTTCATCAGGCAGCTTCTTCCTTTTCTCAGGCATGGGGTTGTCACTGGAAGTTGGTTCCTTGTGACTCTCTTATGATGGAAGCACACACCCTAAAGTAGTTCTGTGTCAGAGCTGAGGGTACGGGGGGCCTGCCCCTGCAGGGCACCCCCTCTCTCCAAGGCACTGAAGGAACTACATCCTTCCTTTTCTTGAGCCTACTTCAGAACTGCAAACAAAAACTAGACTGCTGACTTCAAGGATCAACTCTAGAATGACTTTGAAATTCCCCAATGTTCTACCTAACTCCCAACTGCAGCATTCCATTGTGGCTTGTGCTGCTGCAGAATTCTAAATGATGTCATAGCCACAGCTCAGCTGAGACTGAAAACAGAGCAAGACATAGTGAAATCCATTTAACTGGAGTTTTACTAGCTGCCTGTCCCTGCCTGCCACTAGATCTAATTAGGGTTCTAGTAACCCCAGGTAACAGGGGTAATAGATAGATAGATAGATAGATAGATAGATAGATAGATAGATAGATAGATAGATAGATAGATAGATAATTTTATTTATAAAAGTGCCCATCTCCAGATACTCTGGGCTACAAAACAATAACAGTGCAATTATTAAAATCATACATAAAAATATATATATAAAATTTCAGCCGGAGCATACATTCAATCTAGCTATCCCCTTAAAACCACATAATTAGTCAATAAATGCTTGCTGAAACAGATACGTTTTCAGGCCCTTCTTGAAAGCTTCTACCAAGGAAGGCTCCCTCAAATAAACTGGCAAGGAGTTCCACAGGGTAGGTGTGGCCACCGAGAATGCCCTGTCCCCAAAATGCCGCAACCTAACCCTGGGAACACCAAGGAGGCCTCACCCGGCAGAATAGAGTGCCCAGGAAGGATGATAGGGGACAAGGAGATCTTGCAGGTAGACAGGTCCCCGTTCTTGTAGGGTCTTGTAGGTCAGGAGCCCTACCTTGAAGACAATCGTCCACCTGACCGGTAGCCAGTGCAGTTTGTGGATGACCTGAGTGATATGATCACACCTTTTCACCCTCATCAGTAATCTTGCTGCTATGTTCTGCACCAGCTGCAGCCTGCGGAGATTGTCTCCAGATAACCCTAGGTACACGGCATTACAGTAGTCCAACCTGGAAGTGACAAAAGCATGTACCAGCATGGTCAGGTCCTTAGGTGGGATCAGGGTTCAGATTCAGGTGATATTCCTAAAATGAAAAAATCTGCTCTTGACCACAGCCGACACCTGAGTGTCAAGCGTCAGACCATCATCTAGGATCATGCCAAAATTTTTCACCTGTCTAGATGGGGCAAGTGGAACACCCCCCAGCAGTAGGACAGGGGGTAACCCTCACCCCCCAACCCTGATGACCTGGATCCACAACTATCACCTCAGTCTTGTCCAGGTTAAGCTTAAGCCAGTTTTCAGTTATCCACATCTGGATTTCCTCAATGCAACTGTTAAATACAGAAGCCGACACCTGGATATTAGGCGCACTGCACAAGTACAGCTGGGTAGCATCTGCATAGCAGTGAAAACCCAGCCCATGCCACCTGATAATGTCCCCAATGGTAGCATATATACCATGAACAACAAAAGCGACAAGACCAAACTCTGTAGAACACCACAGAACAGAGGCTTTGGGTTAGATGATATTAATCCCATTGTCATCCTTTGCACTCCATCTGTTAGGTATGATCTGAACCAGTTGATGATATTACCGGACAGGCCACACCAGAACCGAGGCGGCCAAGCAGCACCTCATGGTCCACAGTGTCAAAGCTCACCGAGAGCTCCAGGAGGACCAAGATGTACAGTCTATCCTGTCCCTCACCATCAGGAGATCATTTAGCATCCTCACCAGGGCAATCTCCGTACTATGCCCCACACATTATCCAGACTGGAAAGACTCATAGGTGGAGGAAGAGACAAAAAATGTCCCTCAAACTGAACAGCCACCACCTTCTGAATAACCTTCCCTAAGAATGGGAGGATAAGGATCAGCCTGTAGTTGCTGAGGCAGTCCCGGTCCAAAGAGGGTTTCTACAAAAGGGGTCTAACCAAGGCTTCTTTCAAGGCCAATGGGAAGACTCCACTCCTCAAGGAACTCCAGACAACCTCAGCAATCACAGGTCCAATCAGGTCGAGACATCCAACCAAAAGTCGGGTTGGGCCTGGGTCTAGATCACACTGTGCTGGCCGCAGCTTCGAGATTATCTGCACCACCTCCTCCACCCCAACCAATTCAAACTCATCCCAGACAGGAGGAGTGTTCCTGCACAACTCAGGCTGGACCCTGTAGCCCTTTCAAGAGATACTCGAGGAGACCTCGACCCTGATAGAGGACACCTTGTTGGCAAAAAAAAAGACAAAAATGGCAAATTTGTGCAGTAAAATGTGCTGCAAAGTGTGAATTGCAGTTAATCTGCATAGTGTGCACTACCAACTACTCCACACATCACAGGTGATACACTGTGTATGTGTGTGTGTGCCCTCTTTGTTGTTTCATATTGTTATAGTTGTTACCTTTGGGACAAATGGCCCTTTACTCCAGTGAAGGGATACAGGTGGTACATTTTTGTATTATTTATTTGTTTGTTAACTGGGTGGGTACACTGGTCCCAGGGACTGGTTTCAGGTATGACCCGAGCCACGGAGATGGCACAAATACACAGGTACAGAAATCATAGGTACATAGAGACAAACAGTACTAGGATTACACAGTATCCAATACTTAAATAGATTGAACAAGGACTTATCATTGAACAATTTACAGTTTTACAGATTAAGTACAAAAGCATTTCCTAGAACAAAATGGTAAAATAGTAATTATGGCGGACTGTTGCAGTCGTCAGGCAGTTAAAGGGTACAACATTCAGGTTATTAGCTACATATAGAGATGATCAAGGCTTAACAATGAGCAATTTCCAGTTAGTACAGTTCCAGCACAACCACCATATGCTAGAGCAAATGGTGAGGATCAGAAAGATGGAGGGGAATTGCAGGTGTCAGACTGCTAGTGGGTACAATTGCAAGTGGATTTGAGAGAAGGGTTGTATGTTTTGATTTGAAGGTCTGTGTAGTGCCTATGTTAAGGACAGAGGTGGGGAGGCTATTTCAGAGTTCAGGAGCTGCTACGGAGAATGATCTCTGTCCATGTTCATGTAGGAGTGAAGGACATTTTTTCATTGTCCTATGCTTTGCTTGATGAAGAGAAGCCTCCATGGGGCAGGCAGAACTTGCCACAAGGGTTTTATGGACAAGGGCACCTAGGTGGAGGCCACAGTGGGCCGGGAGAGAGCCAACCAAGGGAGGTGTACAGTGAGCAGTGATGGGTAGTTAGAGGGGCAGAGAGAATAAAACAACAGATGCAGTTGTATACCTTGTTTAGTCTGTTGAGTTCCCTAGATGAGGTCTGGGAAATGAGAGTAGAGCAGTATTCCAGGAGCGGGAGCATCGTACCTCTCCCTATTGCCAGCCATGCCTCTGTGGAGAGAAAGTGCTTCAGGTGGTAGCAGACTCCAACCTGCTGGTGAACTTTCTTGATAATTGTACTTATATGTATACTGAACGTAAGGGAAGGATCCAGTGTGACCCCTAGGTATTTAGAACACTTGACCTGATTGAGGAGTGTCCCATCAGGGGTTGAGATTGAGTGGGAGTTCACCATTGTATTGGGCAATTCATGAAGCTTCTGTCTAGACCCAAACAGCATACATTCGGTTTTCATTGAGTTTACCAGTTGTCGGTTTGCTGAGAACCAGTTGTGTATGATTGAGAAATCGTGCGCTAGGGAATGAGACGGGGGGGAAAACATTGGTCACTTCTATACTGGATAAGGTCATCTGCGTATATGATTTTCAGAAGCTCAGGGTTCGAGTACAAGAGATCATTGATGAAAATAGAGTATAGAATCAGACCCAGGTTGGATCCTTGCAGGACACCATTGACCACTGCAAGGGGTGACGATAGAGCTCCACTGACATAGACACATTGTGACCTCCCAGAAAGATAATGATGATACCAGTTTGCCGTTCCCTCCGAGAAGTCAAGTGAAGCCAGTTTCTCAATAAGGAGATTGTGGTGAATGAGATCAAACGCCTTGGATAAATCAATGAATATGACTGGTTAGCATTCCCACGTCAGCAGATCTGAGTATGTGGTAGGTAAAACTGACTATGGCTGTGGTGGTGCTGTACCTTTTCCCAGAGCTATACTGCAAGGGTGAGAGAAGTCCATTACTGTCTATATAGTCTGACATTTGCTGGAGGACTATCGTGTCAAGTACTTTGCTGAGTGAGGTGGGACAGTAAGAAAAGTGGTTTGTAGTTCTCCATTAGCCCAGGATCTCCAGATTTGAATATGGGGATTACTCTGGCCTATTTCCATAGTCTAGGTACAGAGGAGTTGGCTAGGGACATGGTGAATAGAAAGGCCAATGGAGAGGAATGTAGCCTGCAGCTATCCTCAGGAAACTGGGACAGAGGCCATCGCTTTATGCAATACTAGATTTGGGGAGTCCCATAAGGAGTCTATAGATCTCCTTAGGGTGGTACATTTGAAGCTGAAGGGGCACTGGGTGGTGAGAGGGATTACCAGCATCCTCAGGGTTTGTGGTGTTTATAATGGGAAGTTTGTCAAGGTAGGGCTGCAGGTTGATGAATTTTTGATTTAGCAGTTCTGCCACTACATTTGGCTCGGAAGCAAGGCCTGTGTTTGTGACCAGACTGATGGGATTCTGTCTGTTGTCCGATTTTATTACAGATGCGATGGCCAACCAAAATCTGTGGGGGTCCCTCAGATTGTGTGTCTGTTGATTTTTGACACAGGAGGCTTTTGGAGTTTGGCCTCCTGTTTGAAGTTATTGTCTAGAGCATGGTAAGAGTTCCACAGCGCTAGAGAGGGGTTAGTCTTATAGAGGCCCCAAACTCTGTCCTTCTGTTTCATTTTCTGCAGCAGATCCCTGATTAGTCATCAAGACTTGCAACCCCTGACCCTGAGTGTTTTGACTGGGCAGTGTTTGTCTTGTATAGATGTAAGAATGGAGGAAAGAAAGCCTAGTGCAGAGTCCACCTCAGTTAGAGAATAGTACTTGGGCCAGTCCACTGCCAGAATGTCTGCTCTGAGGTGTGTGGAGGACAAAATGGAGAAATCCCTGAACTACATGGTTTTGGGTGGGGATGGATTCTCTTACAGTTCCAGGTGCAAAATGTCAGGGAATGGTCACTAATGGAGTCAGGTAACACTCCCAATCTGGATATTCTATCCGCTCTGTTTGTGATAATCCAGTCAAGTAGAGAATGGTTGGGGGATCTGTTGTTGTGTTGGGTATAGCAGGAGATGGTTTGGGTGAGGTTTGCTTGCTTCACCAACTCGAAGTACTCAGTCTGGTTATCACTGAGCCAGTTGAGGTTCAGGTCACCAAGCAAGATCAGATCTCTGGCAGGGGACAGGCAGCTTACTGATGCTAGGAGTTTCTGAAATCCTGAGGAGCCTACCTTTGGTGGGTTGTAATTACACACTACATCAGGAGCTGGGAGTTAGTTCCACTGTGATCCATTCCAGGCCAGTGTTACTTGCTGGATTTGTGGATATGGTGGAGGCTGTAAGGTGGTCTCTGATGAGAAACATCACCGCACCTCTCTTTTTTCCCAAGCGATCATGCCTAAAGGAGAATAACCATTTAGGTGGCATAGTGATGCTGGGATGGCAGGATTTAGCCACATCTCCAAGATCCCTAGGATGTCAGGTTTTAGAAGGCTAGCCATGCCTCTAGTTCCTGTACCTTGGGTGGGGCTCCTTATGTTTATAAGGGTGAACTTTATGCCATGTTTTACCGACCAAGTGGGATCGTTGTGGTGTTTAGTGGTTGCCATAGGGCCTGGAGTTGATTCTATGTCTCCACTCAGTATTAATCGTAGTCGAGCACTAGAAGGAAGCCTGAGGTGGAGTTGTAGTAAAGTAAGTTTGGGTTTGTTGTTGTGGTATAAGAAAGCTCCTAGTAGGTGTCTCTCTCTTCCAGATAGGCAGGCCAGATGTGACAAGGGATGATCAAGTAGGGCACGTGGTGCCGTGAGAATGTGCCTGTTCTGTATAGTGTGGGAGTACGAGGTATAGGGTTCCCCATCAGTGACTAGTACATGGGCTCAGAAGTTGCTTAGCCAGACAAAGCTTAACAGTATTAGTCCTATAATATAGCTATAGAATATGTTGTTCATATTATACCTGCTGAAAAGACTAGGAGGATTTACTAAGAGACTTGCAACTGGGGGGTAGCTAACAATATACTCAGATGGGTGTATTACTAATTACTCGGTGCTAATCATAATATTAAGGGATCTGGTATCCAGAATGTGAAAGAACCCATTATTAAAGGTGTATGAGCAGTCCTCACACTCTCTCTCTCTCTCTCTCTCTCTCTCTCTCTCTATATATATATATATATATATATATATATGTTGCAAAAACATTATTAATGCTCCATTTAGGGTCAAGTGACAAAAGTTGGAAAATGAGGCGTTAGGGTTCCCTAACACCCACCATCCCAAACCAGGCAAGAGAGCAGTTGTGGGGTGTGCTTGGGCTTCTCAAGCCTAACACCCATGAACATATGAATTTGCCAGCAGAAATAGGCCACCTTGTCTATCAAGTCTGCTCGAGTGTGCAGCTAGCACCCTCACCTTGCAGCTGCCCTGCCCCTCCCCTTCCCAATTACTCCCCACCTTGTCCCATCCCCTTTTGAAACTACCTACTGTATTACAGGCTACCACCTCCTCTGGTGCAGCATTCCATTCTGCAATGACCCTCTCCCTGAAAAAGTGTCTCCTCATTTCCATCCTAAATCTTTCCCCCTCCAATCTAAGGCTGTTCCCTCTCGTTTCCCTACCCCTCTTCAGCCCGAGTATCCCTTCAGTGCCTGCCTTGTTTATCCCCTTTATGTACTTAAAGGTCTCAATCATATGCCCCCGGTCCCATCTCTCCTCCAAGGAGTACATGTTCAGCTCTCTCAGCCTCTCCTCATATGGTCTGTCTTCCAATCCCTGGATCATCCTTGTTGCCCTGCATTGTACCCCTTCCAGTAATTTTACATTCTTCTTCAGATATGGCCACCAGAATTGCACACAGTACTCCAGGTGCGGCCTGACCAGTGCCCTGTAGAGAGGCAGGATTTCCTCCCTGCTCCTGGAGGAGATCCCTCTTGTGATACAATCCAGCATCCTGTTGGCTTTCACTGCCGCCCTCCTACAATGCTCGGTAGTGTTCATCTTCCCCATTACTACCATCCCTAGATCTTTCTCCTTCTCAGTGGAACCTAGCTACACCCCTCCCAACTGGTAACTCCTCCCTGAGTTCTTTGCTCCAACGTGCAGGACTTTGCACTTTTTCACACTGAACCCCAACTGCCACATTTCCGACCACTCCACCAGTTTGGTCAGGTCATCCTGCAGCCCGTGCCAGCCTGTTATATCATCCACCACTGCCCCCAACTTGGTATCATCAGAGAATAGACTAATCTTATTCATGACACCATATGAGATGTCTGTTATGAATATTCCAAACAGCACTGGCCCCAGAACCGATCCCTGTGGCACCCTGCTCGACACAGCCCTTGGAGATGAGAGATCCCCCCCACCAATACACTCTGCTGTCTCCCCTGCAGCCAATTCTCAATCCATTTAACCATCTTATTCCCCACTTCCGTGTATTTCAAATTTCTCCCAACCTCCCATGTGGCACCAAATCAAAGGCCTTACTGAAGTCCAAGTATATGACATCCACTACATGACCTTGTCCAATTCCTTCATGACCTAATAGTAATACTCAACTAGATTCGTCTGGCAGGATTTTCCTGAGACAAACCCATGCTGGTGAAACATAGAAACATAGAAGTTGATGGCAGATAAGGACCACAAGGCCCATCAGTCTTCCCATTTCTTTTCTACCTTATGAATGTGCCATCGGCCTTGCTCTGTCAATGGCCTTTCTATTCATACTCATCTATATTGCCCTTATGCATATCCCATGCCTGTTTGAAGCCCTGCACTGTATTCATATCCATCACTTCCTGAGGTAGGCCGTTCCATGCATCCATCACCCTTTCTGTGAAAAAGAACTTCTTCACATTACCCCTTAATCGACCTCCCTCTAATCTCATGCTGTGTCCTCTTGTCCTGCTATTTTTCTTATATAGAAACATGTTAGACTCTTTCACCTTGTTAATGCCCTTAAGGTGTTTGAATGTTTCAATCACATCACCTCTCTCCCTCCTTTGCTCTAGGGTGTACATATTGAGCTCCATTAATCTGTCCTCATATATTTTCTGATGCAGTTCCTACATCATTTTGGTTGCCCTTTTATGGACTGCCTCAATTTGGTTAATGTCCTTGTGAAGGTGTGGCATCCAGTACTGCATGCAGTACTCCAGATGGGGCCTAACCAGTGTCTTGTAAAGAGGGATTATTACCTCCCTCTTACAACTTGTGATACCCCTACTAATACACCCCAACATCCCTCTAGCCTTACCTATTGCTCTAGTGGTCTGCTTGGATGATTTCAGGTCATCTGTGATGATGATGCCCAAGTCTCTTTCTTCCCTTGTGACTGCCAGCTACTCTCCTCCCAACCTATAGGTGGCTTCATGGTTTCTCTTCCCATGTGCATGATCTGCACTTCTTTGAGTGAAACCCCAGTTGCCACTCTTTTCAACCATTTTGCCAGTTTATCCAGATCTCTTCTCATTCTGCCTACTCCATCTGGATCATTTACTCTGTTGCATATCTTGGTGTCATCTGAAACAGACAAACCTTACCCTCCAGTCCATCTGCAATGTCACTGATGAAGATATTGAAGAGGACTGGCCCCAGGACTGATCCCTGAGGTACCCCACTTGTGACTTGAATCTCTTCTGACTGTATACCATTTATCACCACTCTCTGTTTTCTGCCCATCGAGTATGCCACCCAGCTGACCAACTTCTGACCCACTCTGATCCTACCCAGCTTATTAATCAATCTTCTATGTGGAACAGTATCAAAAGCTTTGCTGAAGTCAAGGTAGGCGACATAAATTGCTCCCCCTTGGTCCACCACTCTGGTCACCCAGTCAAAGAAATCTATGACATTAGTTTGACAGGACCTTCCTGTTGTAAACTCATGCTGTCTTGGATCCTGTGCTCCTATGGATTCCAGGTTTTGCACGATCCTTTCCTTAAGGAGTGCCTCCATAATCTTGCCCACTAGTAAAGTAAGACTGACCAGTCTGTAGTTCCTCCCTCCTCCTTGCTACCACTCTTGTGGTGGGATCACATGAGCCCTTCTCCAGTCTTCTGGGACCTCTCCTGTGCTCAGAGACTCACTAAACAGTTCTGATAATGGCTCTGCTAGTTCCACCCTTAGCTCCTTTAGTGCCCTGGGATGTATGTCATCAGGTCCCATTGCCTTGTCCACACTGGGCTTATTGAGCTCTTGTAGGACCCTTTCTTTTGTGAAGGGACTAGTGCACACCTCCCTCCTCCCCGTTCATAGTGCTGAGCTGTGGGCCCTGCCCTACCTTCTCCTCAGTAAATACTGAGCAGAAGTATCTGTTTAGGATAGATGCTTTTACATGGTCCTCCTCCTGACACACACCCTTATCCCCTTTGATCTTAGCAATACCCTCACTGGACTTTGTCCTTTCACTAATGTATCTATAGCCTTTGTCCTTTCACCAATGTATCTATAGAAAGTCTTATCACCTTCTTTTACTGTTTGTGCTAGTGTTACCTCAGTTTGGGCCTTTGCCTGTCTTACTGCCTTCCCTGTATCCCTTAGGGAAGTTTGGTGTGCCTTCTTATCTTCATCCCGCTGCATTCCCTTATATTTCCTGAAGGCTAGCCTTTTGGCTGTGACCTTTTCTGCTACTGTTTTTGAAAACCAAAGTGGTTTCCTTCTTCTTTTGAACTTCCTTTTCTCTCTAACACAATGGGATTTTGCTTCAAGTATTGCATCCTTAATGCTTGCCCACTTTGCCTGTACCCCCTCGCCTGTATTTCTTCTTGCCAGGGCTAGCCACAAGCTCTTTAACCCACATGCCTAGAGTGGGGATAGAACCTACAGCCTTCTGATCTTTCAGTCTTAGAGGCCAGTGTACATGCTATTTTTTGCATCATTCATTTGTTAGTTTCTACACAAATTCTTTTAGACTTTTTTCTGACCACCTGATGGAATTTTGAATGAGTTATATAAATGTTATTATTTTCTTCAAGGCCCTGACCCTGCAACTAAATACACACTCAGTACATCATATTATAAAATGAGGGGGAAAAAAGTCTTCTGTTTCCAGTGCTTGCCTCCAACCTGTCCTACGGAAAGGAATGTCAGCTAATAAACTGCAATTTCACTGTCTGTAATGTGACACTGAGTCTGACTTTTATTTTCATAAAAACCAAAGGAAATGGAGTTAACCCCTAGGTTGCTGAAAAGAAATAGAACAAATTTGTTAGACTGAGCTGGACAGATGATAGAAACAGCAGTTTAAAACGTTTTTTTGTTAATATCCTGAGACGTTCTGAGGTACAATACAGTAGCATCCCCCCCCTTCAGATGCTTTTAACATAGAGCAACAAATAGCAAAAATCAGAGGGGGAGTGCACTACTTTGCAGCTGTGGAGAAATACATACACATGTCTAAAAAGGAAGTTCTAGGAAAAGCTGTTTTTAGAGCTACAGATAACAGAAAGGCTGTAGGCTCCACCCACAGCCCTAAAAAGGCAATCTAGCTGACCCCACCATGTACAGGCCTATCAGCCTTCTAGATATTTAACTTAAATTTGTTTTCTAAAATGTTATTGGAAAGGCTAAAATATGAAGTAGAAAGAACGGGTGGTATAGCTGACTATCAAGTGGGGTTCAGAGCTAAATATTCAACCCTGGACTATATTTTTGTCTTCATACATTTTATTGAAAAATATGTAAAACCTAGAGGGCATTCGCAGTCTTTGTGGACTACTCCTCTGCTTTTGATTCCATATCTCATAATATTCTTTGGACCATCTTATTGGACAGGGGCATTGATCGAGACCTGGTTTTGATTGTAGCTCATTTGTACTCAGAAACGTAGGCTAGAATTAAGTTAGGATCCAATGGATGTCTTTCATTCTTATTTAAAGTTAATTGAGGAGGACACTTGGCACATAATGGCCGCCTGAGCAGGATGCTTTCCCGCAAGCTCTAGGTCCGTTTTTGATTTAAACACTTATTTCTGCATCCTTTTGGGAATTATCCAATCATTCTGGCCACAGACACACTGAAAAGGGGGTTCAGAACTGCACTGGGCAAAAAACTGTTTGCAATGGAAGCAGAAATGAAAGAAAGTCTGCCCAGCCATACCCTGCCAAACATACCAACTTGGGATAAGAACACCAAACGGACAAAAGCCTCCCCAAGTGGCAGAGGGGTGGGTGCAAGCTCCCATGCCATACTCACAGATAAGAATTTCTGGAGGGGATCTCACCAATAAAAAACACACAAGAAACATTGGCCTCCTCTGTTCGAACACTTACCTCCTCCTTGGCGGCTTTATCACAGTGTACAGGAGATAATGAAACTGGCATTTCTTCACTTGATGATTGGAGAGTGAGGAAAGACCCTAAGATTATCCAGCTTCATCAACAGCTGAAAGCCGTAGAAGGCAAAATGGAGGATCTTCAAGAGAGAGATCCCACAGGAACAATGTAATAATATTGGGCCTCCCAGGAGGAGAGGAAGGGTCCTCTCCTATTCTCTTTGTGTAGAAGCTCTGTGCTGAAATTGCAGGGGCCTCTCCTAATGGTCCTTATTATATAATTGAAAGGGCTCACCAATCATTATGCCCCACACCTCCCCCAGGAGCTCCTCCATGTCCTTCACTCTTTCGGCTACTCAATTTTCTTGATAAACAACATATACTCAATAAAGTAAGGGAACTGAGTGAAGTGCAATGGGAGGGAAGGAAAATATGCATTGTTCAAGATTTACCCAAATCAGTATGACAAAAAAGATCAGAATTGCTCCCAGTAGTTGCCAAGTTGATTGTGTCCGGAATTCAGTTCAGGATGAGATACCCTGCTCTTCTCCAGGTGCAACACCATGAGAAATGGCACAGTTTTGACTTGCAAGAACAAGCCATGTCTACCCTGAAAGGCTTTTACCTGGACCTCTTCAAGTGAGCTGCATATACTGAGAGACACTTGAAAAAGAACCGGTGTGAATCTACCCAGAGGTTTCTGTATAGGAGACGTGTAATTACATATAATTGCTGATTTTTCTGAACACTGAGATTTGACCAGTTTTTCCATATTTGCCATCTAATTTCAGTGGATGTTTTAAAGTATACCTCACAAAGACATGGACTACTCAAGTTCTAAAGTGAATCTCCCTTGAGTAGACTGCTCAGGAGGGCTGGTGGAAGCCCCGTTGACTTTTGTTTAAATCCTAATTTCATTTGGGGCCTTGACGTGGAAACAGTGTCTTCACTGGTAAAGAAGTCATTTACTAGCATTAACAACCAGAATTCTCCTTTTCTTTAGACATTTTTATTTATTCTTTCTTTTTCCTGTAGTATGCAGGACCAGAAGGATGCTCTTTAAATGAATAAGACTGTGCTGCGCATCTAGAATAACCAGGGGCTCATTGCCCTTACAAATCTTTATCTGAATGAAGGAGAGATATCAGTTTGTTATTTCCATATGTTTAGTCCAGTAGCCAAAGTGACTACTGGTAGTATTAGGTAAATATCTGGTTATTCAGTTTGTTGGGCAGAATCAGTATAGGATAAAGGTAAATGTTTTATACCATGTCTAACTGAGCAATTTAGTATTAGGAGTAGTACACCCACACAGAATAATACAAGGCAATTTTTTTTTTTTTCTACTGTAAAAGTGTTAACCATAGAGAGCGGGGCTGGGGGGTGGGAATGTGTGGTTGTTTGGGGGCAGTAAGAAGCATTATGGCCCAGATAGTTGGGGGATGCAAGAAATGCTGACAATAAAGGAGGAGGAGGGAGGAGTATAGTAAGAATCTTTATAATAAGGGGAGGCATAGCACCAGTCCTTTGTAGGGCAATATTTGAGAATGTTGCACTGCTCCATGTTTCAAGGATTCTTACTGAACAATGATTAAATATATGTTTTGGAACATTAAAGGAGCACATACCAGAGTTAAGAGACACCAGATTCTAAAACATTTACAGATTCTACAATGTCAGCTTGCCTTCCTTCAGGAAACCCACTTATCGACAGTGGAGAAACTACTCTTCCGGCACCAACAAGTGGGGCAAATGAATGCAGTAGGTGACTCCACCACTCAAAGGGGAGTGACCATTATTATTTTAAGGGGGTCAATTTCCATCTACTTACAGAGGTAGGAGACAGGAATGGGAGATACTGCCTCTTGCACTGTATCCTACAGCACATAGAATTGTTGTTGGGATGTTTTTATGGACCCAATGTTCAATCACCAGAATTTTTCACAGAAATAATTAACCTGATAGCATCTTATGCTCATCTTCCTGATTTAGCAGGAGATTGGAACTTACTATCACAGCAGACCTTGACAGGTCAGGTGGGCGCCCCCTAAAGTTTCCACCACAGCAGGCTTTAAGAGAACTCCTTAGCTAAGTATTTGGTCATCATGGGAGATTTCAATTGCATTTGGAATGAAAGGAGGGGTAGGTCCTTGAAAGAAGTAGTGTCAATCTTAGGAGTAGAACAATATATACATGAACCTACAAGGTACACAAATATGACAAAAAAAGGAACAATATTGGATTTGCTGTTTGTATCTCATTCATTGACAGTTGAGGCCTCAAGAATTCTGCCACCCTGCCTTGGAGACCGTAATCCAGTGTGGGGTGACATAATAATAGAAACAAAACAGAAAATGTTAGCTCCAAACACCATATGGGTGAGAAATATTAAGTTATTTTCTGAAAATAGTTTTCTGCTAAGTGTAGAGAGAGAAAATTGGGAGTAGAACTCATTCCAGACTTAGATTCAACTGCAGAATATTTTACTGAGAACGTTATTGAACTGTGAGATAAACACGCTCCAAAAATAAATAAACAGAATGGAAGTCTGGTTAAATTTCCCTGGATAAATGATAAGATCTTAAAAAGAGTGAAAAATAGGTACTGGAAGAAAGCAAGAAGAACAAAAGAGCTAAATGATTGGGGTTTTTTTAAACAAAAAAGAAATAGATGTAAGCAACAAATAAAGAAGGCAAAAATTCTTTATTATAAAGACAAACTAAACAAGGAATCAGATCCTAGAAAATTTTGGAAGACTGTCAACTCCTTGTCTAGACCAGAGCAGGGGAGCTGATAAAAACCTTAATTTTGAAATTAATGGAACTATGATTGAGGATACTCAGGAAACTATTGATGCCCTAAAAAATGTTTTCATAGATTTACCTGGCATTTCAAAAACTATACGTAGCCAGGGTTCTCAAAACCAGCAGGGTATAGTTAACTTTCAGGGATCACACCCATTGTTTCGATTTAAGATTTTAAAGGTGTCAGATGTTCAAAAGGGGTTGGCTAGAATAAACATTTATAATGCAATGGGACCCGATTGTTTAGAAGGGAGATTTTTTGAAAATTGCAGCTAAATACATAGCACCCATAGTAACAGATATATTCAATAGAAGTTTACAAGAAAGTTACTTTCCACAACAATGGAGGGTGATTACAGTAATCCATTTTAAAGGGGGTAAACAAACTGAATTGAATAATTATAGGCCTATTGCCTTATTGTCTGTTTTAGCTAAATGTTTAGAGAGGCACGTACATACTCAAATGATGGAATATTTAGAGAAGTACAAGTTGATCACTCCATACCAATCAGGGTTCCGAAAAGATTTTTCTATCACATCTGCTTTAATTGAATTTAATGACATAGTTAGAACTTTGTTACACAAGGGTCAGGATACAGCTGTTCTCTTTGTGGATTTATCCAAGGCCTTTGACCTGATGGACCATCCCCTCTTACTCCCAACTGCAGAAAAAATGGGGATCACTGAAGGCCCCAGAGATTGGTTAAGATCGTATCTGATAAACCGTATGCAATTCATATTGGTGAATGGGGCTATTTCAATAAAAAGATCAATAACTAGGGGAGTGCCACAGGGGTCCATATTGGGACCCCTGTTGTTTTAAATATTTAACAACAACCTCCCACAAGTTATTCAACATTCGCGGATATGGTTGTACACTGACAATACTGCAATGCTAACTGTGGGATGTAACAGTAGGGATTTACTGGAAAAAATGCAGATGGATTTTGAGAAGATGAGGGGTTGGTTCACCAGGTTGGGCCTTGTGATGAACATAAAGAAAACAAAAATATTATATTTTGGATCTAAATTGAAAAGAAATAAACAACTTTCCATTGAGATAAGCAATGATTTAAGTTTAGAACAGGTGCCTCACTATACCTATTTGAGAATTACTTTTGATGAAGAAGTTACCTTTAAAGAACATATTGGATCTTTAATAGATAGGGTGAATAAAAGAGTGGCAGCCCTACGAAGAACAATGAAATGCTTGACAAAAACAACAGGAAAAGTTGCTGAACAACTAATACTTCCTGTATTGATACATGGGGACCTTGTATATCAAACTGCTAACAAGACATTTATAAATAAATTGGATATAGTTTAAAACAGAGTTGCTAGATATGTTTTACAGTGTGAGCCAAGAACCCATCATTGTGTGTTGTTGACTCACGCTACAGTGGAAACCACTTGAAGTTAAATGTGCCATGTTGTGGCAAAAATTAATATATCAATTTCACATACATTATCCAGAGCATTACACAAATGAGGGTCTGTTTGGAGGGAGTGATCAATTTTAGCAAAGGGCAAAAAGGTCTTGTCAAATAAACAAGATCTTTACTTTTGTTAACAAAAACAAATATGGAGAAAAGACCTTACGACATCAAGCAGCCAAATATTGGAACAATCTACCCAATTTGGCCTTTTCTTTTCCAGCATACAGCCTTTTTTTCCGGGAACTGGCTGTACTAAGTCCTGTTATTTGTCAATGCTTTGGCTAAAGTAAAATATGGACTGAGAGAATCCTGAGGGGGGTTATCTGTCTATGTATTATTATAATATGATATAAATGGATAGTGTGCGTGTGTCCTGTTGAGCGATATAGGGTGAATGTAGTGACTGATTATTCCAGCATTGTTATGTATGTTAAACTACTTTTAATAGTTGTATATTTTAAATGTATAGGCAACAAGTTATAAACAGGACAGTCTTATAAACTGGGCCTATTGGCCTAAAGATTTGTTTCCCTGCATAAAATAACATTTTTACTACTACTACTACTACTTAGCATAGGGAGACTATGTGACCCTTGGAGGATACTCCACCCCAAGGAAAATAAATTCACTTTTTACTTCTCAGTGCACGAATCTTCTTCCAGAATTGATTTTTTTTTTCTGATTAGTACATCAATCTTGCCTGGGATAGTGGACACTGACATGGCTTCAAGGGTTCTGTCAGACCACTCCCTGATATGGTTAATTCATATTCCTTCCCAACATTCAAAAGGCACAAAATCTGAAACTAAACACACAGCTTGTGAATCTCATGGGTGTTAGACAAAATAAAATCCTTAATAACAGACTATTGGGAAGTTAATAGGGATTCCATAGCAGACTT
This sequence comes from Neoceratodus forsteri, assembly GCA_016271365.2. Classification (NCBI taxonomy): domain Eukaryota; kingdom Metazoa; phylum Chordata; order Ceratodontiformes; family Ceratodontidae; genus Neoceratodus; species Neoceratodus forsteri. The sequence continues at coordinate 15,989,219 of JADMNL010000039.1, read as the reverse complement.
GGACAAAATTTGGCCAGCACTAAAATGTGTCATATGGGGTGAATTTCTTCACCTGGCATCTATCAAAAGAAGAAGAGAGAATACACATTACATTCCCTTCTAGACCAAATCATGACTCTAGAAAATCAGGAAGCTATATTTGAGACTGCAATGGTCACTTTAACCAAATTAAGACACCAATACACAGAATTCCTAAGGTAAAAAACAGAATACGCCCTGTTAAAAACACAGGCATCTTATGTGGACCACAGGAGAAAGCAGGCACCTACTAGCACTGTGCCTCCATTAGCAAGAATCCTCTCAGTTAGTGTGTTCCATATTGCCCCAAGACGGGTCCACATCCATGACTTCCCTGTTGAAATCACCCAGGAATTCAACAAATTTTATACATATCTTTATACCCTCCTCACCAAATCTCCCAACAAAAAGTGAGACTCAGGAGTACCTAGATTCTATTTTGCTTCCCAATATCCCTGGACCAGCAGGAATAACTCATGCGCCCTGTAACTGAGACTGAGATTCTCTTGGCAATATAATCCCTATCTCTTCATGAGCCACTGGGCCTGGATGGTCTGCCCTCTAACCTCTACAAAATCTTTGCTCACGAACTGGCTCCCATTTTGGCCCTGTTTTTTTCATATCTTTGTGAGAAGGGATTATCAGATTCTTCTCTATTAGCAGCCATTATTATAGTTGTACCCAAACCTCACAAACCTGCAAATAGAACCACCAATTACCATCCAATTTCAGTGAAATTAAAGTATTTGCCAAAATTTTAGCCACAAGAATTATGAGAGTTTGGGATGCTCTGATTGGTCCAGGGCAAGTGGGGTTTATGAGTGGACGATCCTCTGTGAATCACCTCCGGAAGCTTGACCATGTCTTCTCCGCAGCCAGGGAGGCTAAGAACCCTATGGTGTTGGTTTCTCTGAATGCAGAGAAGGCATTTGACAGGGTTTGTTGGGATTATCTTTTCCTAGTGGTGGAAAAGTTTGGCTTTCCAACTAAATTTATCCAATGAGTACAGGTATTATATATCAACCCAAATGCTAAAGTTTATTGCAATGGAATACTCTCCAAAGGTTTTTTCCTTCAGTCAGGCACCCGTCAAGATTGCCCTCTTCCCCATCTCCTCTTTAACATTTATTTAGAACCATTGATTAGGACATTGAAGGACTCTGCGGTCCTGCATGGTATTCCGATAGGCTCTCTTAACCTTAAAATTTCAGCTTACATGGACAATATATTGTTACATTTCTCACATCCCTCTACTTCCATACCAGAGACCCTTTGCATTATCTCCCATTTTGGGAAATACTCCAATTACAAACTGAACTGGATAAAACTACAATTATGCCACTAAATCATCTAGCTCACTCCTGGGAATGTGAGGATCTAGGACTAATATGAGAACCCACACTTCTTTATCTGGGCATTACCCTGTCCCAAACACAATCTCTCCTTAAGAAGCTTAACCTGGATAAAGTACTGGATATGATCATACAAGATCTCTCCAGGTGGACAGTGTTACCACTATCACTTCAGGGCCATATTAGTGTGATTAAAATGAATATGCTCCCACGTGTCTTTTACCCGCTAAATTTGCTTAATATCGTTCTCCCATATACCTGGTTCAAAAAACTCCACTCACTTGTTTCACACTTCATTTGAAGAGGGAAACCTCCCCATAGAGCTTTTCTTCAGCTGGTGGCCCTGAAGCATCTAGGAGGACTCCTATTGCCCAGTTTTTACCTTTTCTACCTGGCCAGCCACATGTCTAAGTGTGCATGATGGGGCTCTCTTCCTAAGAGGGAAGAACCTACTGGCTACTCTCCCATATGCTTACAAATAGAGAGGCATCTAATTTCATCAGCAGATATCTCCCTATTGGGTCTCTTTTTTGTTTCCCTCAGCAAACTACCTTTGGAACTCAAGAAAACTGTTATTTACACATCAGTAAGAGTGCATAACCAGTTATGTAGTGCTATGCAATATAAGAATGTACAGGATATATCACAGCCTTTATGTCATAATCTCAATATCAGAATAGAGGGGAGGGTCCTGAACCCCCAATGGCTCCAGGGAATTAGTGGTAAACATATCATAGATTTACTGCAGGATGAGAAACTACCTGATACTCAAGCTCTGCTGGAGTTTTTTCATTTACCCAATAGGCAAATTTTTTAAATATATCAGCTTAGACATACACTGATTAAGTGGTTTTGGGCTAGTGCATGGGAGATTGACAATGGAGATTTTCTCTCCCTTATTCAATTCCATTCAGGCCAACCTCATGCAGTAGCAACACTAGTACCTCTCTTTTTCTCACAAATGTATCCACAAGTAAATGCTAGCTCATCCTATTGGAAATAGGAATATCCCACCTTAACTCTGGATTGGGAGAGTTTATGGAAGGATGTATACTATTACATGTCTAATGACAGACTATGCCTCACCCAATTTCATATTTTACACAATATACTGTATACTACACCCCAGTTCATTTGCACAAAATGGGCAAGCTCCCATCTTCAACCTGTTCTAGATGTCAAGGTGCAGAGGGTTCATTAAAGCATATTATATGGGACTGCGTTAAGGTAATACCTTTATGGGAAAGGATTAAGACATCTCTGGACCCCTTATTGGGCCTAGTTTTACCCCAGAAATATGCTTATTGGGTAAGGTTTCCTCAATTCCGGTAAAAGAAAGAAGATATCATATGTCTTTAAAAGCTTTGACTGTAAAATGACTAATCTTGAGCCATTAGATAGACCAAGAGAACACCTCTTACACAGAATGGTTACAAGATATCCTGTGCAACCTAAGAGTGGAAAAACTATTGCTAACTTGAAGAATCGTATGCATGTCTATTCTAAACAGTGAACAAGTTGGAAACCCTGTTGTTAGTACATACCTCACATTGAGGCAAGGTCTTAATATCTGCTAGCCATAGTATGATTTTGTTAAGCTCTGACAATACCCTTTTATTAAGGGCAGTGTTTACTACATTGTAACTGGTGCAGGAGGGAGGGGAGGAGATAGGGAGGTTTGGGGGGAAGGGGAGAGTATATGTGATAGATGTATGTCATGTTTTGTATTATGTTGTATTGTAGTGTATGTATGAGCGTATCTTAACTAAGAAAACCAATAAAGTACCTTAAATTAAAAAAATAGTTAATTGAGGAGTCTGGCAGGGGTGTGTCCTGGCACCTCTGTTTTTCTCACTTGTTGTTGGACTGCGAAGCCACTAATTCAGACTCACCAAAAATCAAGACTCTGCCCTGTTCCCTTCTTGCATATGCAGATTATATCATCCTACTTTCACTTACTAGAAAGGGCATACAGAACAAACTGTTTTTTATTTATAACAGGTCTACAGAGTTAAAATTTAAAATTAACTTAAAAAAGACAAATGCCATGATATTCGGTGGTAGTAAAACTACTAGTAAATGGCACATAGGTAGTGATAGAGTTGAGACTGTATCTAATTATGTTTACTTGGGTGTCGTATTTCATGATAACTGTAGATGATCAACACGATAGAGATGGTCTTGGAAAACTAAAAAGACTCTAGGATGTCTACCAAGATTCAACGTTAAATTTGATGGTCTCACAATTAGACCCCTTGTTCAAGTTATTAAAGCAAAGTTTGAAGTCCAATTACTTTATGGGTCAGTCAGTGTCAGTGGCTCAGTAGGTACCACACTCGCCTCTGAGGCCGGAGATCAGAGGAGCTGTGGGTTCAGTTCCCACAGCTGGCATTGGGTTAATATTCCAGTACTGACACTGTAGTGCAGCATGAGAGGGTGCTGCACTTCTGAGGTGCCATTCTTCAGATGAGACTTTAAACCGAGGTCCCATCTGCCTGGATTGGTGGTAGTTCAGGTGGATGTTAAAGATCCCATGGTACTTATCGAAAAGAGTAGGGGAATTTCCCCGGTGTCCTGACCAAATTTCCCTCATTCACTACAAAATACCACCAACAGCTTAATTTGTTTCAAAGTCAGTTGGCATTCATCTGTATCCCCCTCCCCCGGGTCATGCCTGAAAATAGGCAGGATTTGTCTAGTGCACTTACCCGGTCAATGAAAGCTAAATAAAAAAAAAAAAATGTGAATATAATAATACTAACAAACTGATGCCCCCCTTATTTAAAACCGTATGGAACATTCTGAGAGTAGGTCATTCATGTCCAGCAGCATATTTAAGATCAGAGCTGGGACTTCCTAACATTAGTGCTGCAATAGAATCTAGAAAGATCAGTTACTGGATTAGACTATAAGGTCATCCTGCCCTACATTGGCAAGACAGTGTTTGAAAGAGAAAGAATACTGGTATAGCTTGGGATATAGAAAAGATTATTGGTATACCACTCTAATTTTACTCTTAAAAAAAACACAAATTGATGAATTTAAAATGTGCAGTTGATCAATGGATAACAGTTTACAATATAAAAAAATGTGTAACAAAAAGGTTATTAATGATTATATTTCTTCAGATTTAAAACTTATTGCTGAATCCTGCTACTCTAGATGGTTTGCCCAGAATCATTTTTATTTTGGATTTAAATTCTACCTAGACACTTTGTCTGAACCAAAAATAAGATAGATTTTTTCTAATTATAAATTTGAGCAGTTTCCTAGTAATATGTTACTGTATCAATATAAACAATCTAATCTCGAGTCTGGGGCCTGTAACTGTTCGCATGGGGGAGGAGGATGTGGTTCTGCTGCATACTTTATGGTACTGTACCTTCTATACAAAAGAAAGACTCTGTTGGCCAGCTCTTTTTACAAATAATTTATATCAGCTCGATAACGTTACCCTTACGAATATTTTGATGCACACTGAGGATTTATGGACTCTTGAAAGGATATCTATATATTTTATGCCATTAGTGGAGTGAAGAAGCGAATATCTGTTGTAGGAAATCTTATGTATCATTTTGCCATATATATGTGGGTTTTTTAGTGTGGGCTGAGGCTCTGCCTTTTAATTTTTTTTATTCTGACTGCATTTATACTTGCTTATGATTATTTATTTTTGCAAAGGCTTTTTAGCCATACAATAAACATTTTGATTGACTGACCATGGAGTGCATGTTGTAGTGTGCAGGATCCTGTTGTGGGATGCTGTTCCCAGTGGGTCCGCTGTGAGGGGAGGGTGGAATCCCTTGCCCTCAGACCTTGGAGTGCCTGCTGAAGTGTGCAGACTTCTGTTGTGGGACACTGTTCCTGGTGGGTCCACTGCAGTGGGGAGGGCTAAAACACCTTGCTCTCAGACCCTGGAGTGCTTGCTGTAGTGCAGGCCCCTGTTGTGGGCACTGTTCTAGGTGAGTCCACTGCAGTGGGGAGGTCTGAAACACCTTGCTGTCAGACCCTGGAATGCTTACTGTAGTGTGCAGGCCCATGTTCTGGGGCATTGTTCCTGGTGGGTCCACTGCAGTGGGGAGGGATGAAACACCTTGCCCTCAGACCCTGGAGTGCCTGCTGTAGTGTTCAGGCTCCTGTGTGGGACGCTGATTCTGGTGGGTCCACCGCAGTGGGGAGGGCCAAAACATCTTGCTCTCAAATCCTAGAGTACCTGCCAAGTAGGGAGAAACATAGCATTATTGATTGTAGCTATTTTATTTAAAAAGGTCAAATTGGCAGCTCTGTAAACCCACTCTCATACAGTATGTGAAAGCTGGTAGGAGTGTTTAAGTAATAGCTTCATGTAGTGAAGTCTAAGCAACTGTGACTGTAGTAAAGCAAGCCAAGCTTCTGATGTGTGGCTTTGAATACTTTAGCTCTGTGCTCCATGTAGGACAGTTATCAAAGTCAAGGTTTTTAATTTATTGGTTTATTTAAATTTGTTAACTGGTGCCAGCCAATTGGTGCAGTGGTAGCACCACCGCTCATGACATAGGCATCCCAGGTTCAGAAACAAGCATGGGTTATCAGGAGGGGGGGTGGAGAAAGAAGGAATGAACATCCCAGAGGATACTGTCTTCCTCTGGGGCAGAAGGGTCGCTGCCTCCACTGCAACACTGCCACCTCGGTGACCATTGGTAGTAGCACTGTGGAGAGATGCTGTGGCAGGGGGAGGATGCTGAACAGGGTTTGCGTAGTCATGCACTGGCATGTGTGTAAGGTTGGCTCCCCATGCATGCTGGCAGCCACAGGGGCTGGGGAGATGAAAGCAAGAAAAAACTCTAGTTGCACTGCAGGATGATGGAGCATCTTGTGACTCCAGCCCAGCCAACTAGTCATACATCCTGGAGTTCCTCATGGATGAGGATCAACACCATGCCAGGATCAGCTATCCAGGTTGGCCTCACCTCAGGGAGCAATGGGGCTGGAAGAGATAAATGCTAAAATGCTAAGTATGGGGCTTGTTATGGGGTTGGGGATAGCTGCTAGAAGGGGGCCATCACCTGAGATGAAGATGGCAGCATGTGGCTGGGATTAGTTGCTGGATGGAGAGCACCACCAGAGATGAAGGGGGAGCATAAAATAATTTTCCATGTGTTTGTGCGGGACTTGTGTGTCCTCCACTTTTCCATCGAAGGTGAGAGGATCCTTGATTTGGGTACCACAGGGCCTTCAGGTGGAGGTGTTGGAAGAATTGGTGGATCCAGTGGGCAGGTAGTCCCTTGTTAAACTAGTTCTACTGGGGGGACAGATTATTTTGGTGGGATCTGTGTATGCACCTAATGTGGATGACCCAGGGTTTTATCAGTGGCTAGCCCTAGATTTATCTAAATGGGAGGGATCGTAGGTCCTTGGGGGAGACTTCAATTGCATTCTAGACACTGTACTAGACCGTTCTGCGGTGTTCCCGACACCCTTGTCGAGGAATACTAGAGCGCTAGAAAAAATGCAGGCAGAACTTGGCCTGATTGATGCATGGAGACATGCTACTCCTGCTAGGTGGGATTACAGATTTTTTCACACACCCACCACTCGTATGCATGAATCTACAAAATCCTGGTAGGGGCTTCACTATTGATGGGGGTGGGAGAGGTGGTTTACCATACAGCCTTGGTTTCAGACCATGCTCCACGTAGTTTACAGCTATAGGTGTCAGGTCTCTCTAATGCACCTCAAAGGTGTTGACTGGACCTGTCCCTTTGAAAGACCAGGGGTATGTAGACCACATGAGGAGCATACAGTAATTCCTCTTGCACAATGGCAGAGGGACGCCTCTTGCAGTGCCTGGTGGGAAGCCTTAAAGGCTTTTATCAGAGGGCAAACCATCTCTTATGCCTCACACTGGAGAAAACTAGAGGGTAGGGAGCTCACTGCCCAGCACACAAAAATAGAAGTCTGTGAAAGGGCTCACAAATCAAAACCAACCAGAGCACTGTATACCATTATTCAGAGACTGAAGTGGAAATATAATACCTTGAATAGTTCTCAACTGGAGAGGACCATTCTGTTGGCTAATTCGGGCATGTACTTTGATGGGGACAGGGGAGGAAAACTCTTAGCATGGCAAATAAAGAAGAGGGAAGCTGAGAGAACAGTTGGGCATATTTGTAATGCACACGGGATAGTAGTTCAAGACAAGGAGGGAATTGGAATGGCTTTCAGAGACTTCTATAAGTCCCTTTATTCCTCCTAGTGTAACTCCACACAGAGAGAGTACAACACTTTTTTCGCAGATATACCACTCCAGAAACTTAGCCTGGATGCCTCTCGGACATGCAATGATCTGCTCACTAGGCAGAAGATAGAGGCTGCACTCAAGACTCTTAAGGGTGGTAAGGCTCAGGGCTCAGAAGGGCTTCCCATTAATTTTTTTAAAACTTTTAGTACTCTCCTAGTGGAACCCCTGTTTGACATGCTAATAGACAGCCTAAGGTTGGGGATTTTGCCTCCCTCCACACAGTCTGCCATAATCACAGTGCTGCCAAAGCCGGGCAAAGATCCTACTATTTGTGCCTCCTATCAACCTATTTCCTTTCTTATAGCTGATTATAAAATTTTGGCCAAAGTGTTGGCATCTCGCCTAGACCTTCTACCCCCTGGTCTGATACATCAGGATCAAACTGGCTTCGTGAAAGGTAGATAGGGAAAGCATAACATCAGGCGCACACCAAGTATTATTTTTCAATGGGCTCGAGTCAAAAATACACATGGTGCAGCGGTGGTGGCACTGGATGCCGAAAAGGCCTTTGACCATGTGGAGTGAGGGTACCTCTTCAAGACCCTCAGTAGGTTGGGAATAGACCCAGACTTTTGTCATAGGGTGCACACTTTATATACTCTTCCACAGGCTCAGGTGGTGGTTAATGGCGGTTTGTCTCGACTCTTCACACTGGAGCAGGGTACACGGCAAGGCTGGCCCTTGTCCCCTCTGCTATATGTTCTATCCTTGGAGCCTCTAGCTGCATCTTTGAGAGCTCAGGCAGGCATCCGGGGTTTTATGGGTGGAGGGAGGGAACACAAGGTTGCACTGTATGCTGATGACCAGCTTCTCTATTTACAGAACCCAGCGCATGATTTGCCTGTAGTCCATCAGCTGATGAGGGACTTTGGGAGTATCTAGGGGCACAAGGTCAACTGGACAAAAAGTGAGCTTCTACTGGTGGGGGTACTGGACAGGGCCCAGCTGATAGCAAACTTGGGGGGTCGGCAAATGGTGTCCCAGCTGAAATACCTGGGTATTCAGCTGTCAGCCTCTCTCAAGCGTATCTATGCCCTTAATTTTAAACCCCTCCTTGGGAAATTAGCAGAGAACTGCGATAGGCGGACAGCACTGCCATTGTCTCTGTTGTGTAGAGTGGGGATAGTTAAAATGACAATAATGACAATTTTGCCGAGATGTCTGTATCAAACACTCCCATCAGGGTTCCCCAGATGCATTTTAAACTTATGAATGCCCTAATACACCGGTTCATTTGGCGGGGAGGTAGTGCCAGAATTCGTAGGACCATGCTACAGTTGTCTTATGGGGAGGAGGGTACAGATCTCCCTGACTTCAGGGCATATTACTAGCCTGCACAGCTTGTCTACCTCCCTACAGGGACTGACATGAAGGCATGTTCATGGCTGGAACTGGAGGAGGATATGCTGCATGGCAACTTGTGAAATTATGTTTTGGAGGGATACCTGGGCTCTCTGGTTGGCTGGAGACTGCTGAACCCTTTCACAAATACAACCTTGGAGATTTGGGCACGGGTGCATCAGCTTATGGGGCATCAGACGTTGGCCTCACCATTCTCGAGCCTAATAACTGAAATGCACAGAAGGGGATCCTGTTCTCTCGCCTTATTACAGAGGCTTTGGAGATGGAGGGAAAAGGGGTTGATTGCTGTAAAACAGCTATATGAGGGGATTGATAAAAAGTTTCCAAACGGTCTGAAAATTAGAATGTTCAACCGAGTGACTTGCTTGTATATTTAAGGGTTCAGCAACTCTGTGGAGATACACTATCAATGGCTTGTGGATGGGCCACCCCTCCTTTAGAGGAAGAACTATTTAGACCTCAGCCCAGGCAAAAGCCTCTCTCAGTCTATTACCATATTATAAAGGGCCACCAGGGGGGATCCCACAACTCTAGTAAACTCAGATGGAGCAAAGAGCTTATGACCCCCATTAACCATAGCACATGGAAACAGGCATGCTCACACTATGAGAACTGATCCCATAGTAATAAGCTCTGACAGATCCAACTAAATTTCTTGCACAGAGTCTATGTCATCCCTACTATGCTCCATGCCATAGACAATTCCAGATCCAAGCTCTGCCCCAAATGTGGGAAGGAGACTGGGAATTTTCTCCATGTGACACTGACTTGTTCAAAACTTGCCCCCTTTTTGGCACTCCATGCATGACATCATAAGCCAGGTCCTTGGATATGCTCCTTCAAAGTCCCCATTGGAACTGTTGTTGGGGGTGGATCCTACCCATCCAAGAGATGCAGTGAGCAACCCCCTGTGGTCTTTGGTGCTGGTCAATGCTAGGCGTACTGTTGCTCAGGTGTGGATGTCCTCCTCCACCCTACAGTTACCAGATGGGCCAATAATCTTAGGTCCTGCATAGCCCTGGAGAGGGCACAGCTGAGATCTTTGGGTAGAATTTCCCAGTTCCTAGAGGTGTGGCAACCTCAAGTGGTTGCAGTAGAGAATGGCATATTCCCAATCTAATTCCCCTTTTTCTCCCCATTTTATGTGTGATCTAATCTGAGGTGTATCCTATTTCTAACCCCCTATAAGTGTTGCCATTGATAGTACCACTTCCAGAGGGATATAGTCATATAGCATTGTAAATGGATTATTTTTCAGTGTGTCTGTACCATGAACTTAACGACCTGTCAAACAATACCAGCTCTGTCTACTTTGTAATGTACGTTGACTGTACTTCCTTGAACCAATAAACTGTTTTGAAAAAAAACAATTTTCAAACAAACAATTGTTGACCAGAAAAGGCACACATTGAGTTGGAGCTCATTTCCATGTGCAGCCTTGTGGAGAGAGTTACAAGGACAGGTGCTGTTGCAGAGAATGATACAAAGTGCCCAAAAAAGCAAATAGCAGTCATAAAAGAATGTTAAATGCAGTACAAATACATATGTACTCAACATGTGCAGGGCAATAAACCAGCACACCATAAGACATGTTCCAAAGGAAATAGTAGTTCATAGACAGCAAACCATTCAGGAACTGGCATTAGCTGAGGGTGGTCATCTACAAAAGCAGAGTTAAGAAGGAGACATGGCAGAGCAGGTCAAGAGAGCAGAGGAAGGTGGGAGTCAAGGAGGAGAGGAAGGGTATTCCAGAGGGTCGTACGGTAGACAGAAATTGAAGACTGGCCAGCAGAGGCTCCCCCCTCACTCTTCAACTTTGTGATCAGTTGCCTGGCTACATACAGTATACCCGTCTACCCACAGACCATCATCAACCACATAGACACTGAGCTGGAGGAGGGAGAAGTCAAGCACAAATCAACTGCTTACTCTCTTTCTGACATTCACCGTTCAAGTCAGTATGTCTCCCAGCCTGCCCATATGCTTTTTTCTTCTCTCTTTTGTCTTTGCAGCCATGCTGCCACACCCACACTATGCTGTCATTCGATGCTTTAACTCCCATCCCAACTCGACAATTTCATGTGAGAGACTGAAACTCCAGCTGAGCTATGAAGTAAATGGGGAGGGAGTCGAGCTCTACGAACACTAACAGTCAACAGAATTTAAACATTTTCAGATGATGGCTGTTTTAACAGGTGGGACTATGACCAGGGCTGCACTACCACACATGCTGATGCTCACTGCCATCTCTCTTACTCTCTCAAATGCAAGCTACTAAAAAACAAACTTCACACATGGAATGAATGTCTACATCTGATTTAATGGAACATTTTGTTAAGTTTATTCTAAGAACTATTATCAGTGGGATGGGGTCACCAAGACAACTACAGTTTTGCACTATATGAAAAACTACAGCTATGATAGACACAGCAGGACAAAAGTCCTAAGGGGGGACAAGATCAAGTTTATGTAGACAAAAGGACTACTTTGTCAAAAATTGGCCTAAACTATGAAATACTTTCACATTAAAACTTAAAAAAAAAACTTCTGTTAAAATTCTTGATGACATTAAAAATATATATTTTATTAGTGCATAAGACACTTTTGGGGTATACATTGTGCAGATCTAACTACACATCCAGTGGCTGAAGGCATTTTCCCTGCAGGCTTGTGGCTTTCTATGTCCCTGGGTGTGAGGTTACCTTTGCACAAGGGACACCATACTGTGTCCTGTAACTATGCATTACTGGACTCTTAAAGTGCTCATAACAGCTCTTTTTCCCAAACCCCTTGCTGGGTCTCCCCTCAGGCATGCTGTTAGTACCTTTATGGCTGCCTAATTGACAAATCATTGCAGTACAAGGAATATTCCCTCTTAACAGACCTCCTTTACCCAAACTATGGTCTCATGACCTCAGGTGAATCTCTTAACTGCTTTGAGAAATCCTCTGCCTCTACTAGTATGGGCCAAATCTTAAAGGAATAGTACACCATCATATCTTGTAAATGTTATTTGTTTTCTTGTCAACAGATAACTCTTTTCATGTAGCTGTTGATGATATATGTGTTTGCTTTAGTTTATTTTCACTGTTCACACCCACCTCTGTAACTTGCCTAAGGGTCTCCATTTTCTAGTTATTGAAATCTCATTGTTCATGAGAGCTGCATTAACATATAAGAACATGATGCCACAGCACCCATTTACACCATGTATTTCCATGTTGAAAGTACAAATAACCTGAAAAACCTCTCTAGGAAACACATAAACGGAATGCAGTTTAAATGGGAAAAAACTTGCATTACATCTAAGACAGTTTGTAAAGCTAACTGAAGGTAAATGTGGTATTTTACACCATTCTGCAACTTGTTTGTTGAATTGTAAGTAAGCAGACATGCATACTGTGGAGTCTAAAGGGTGCTGACAAATCATGTTCTTGTATGTTAATGCAGCTCTCAGGGAAAATGAGATTTCAACAACCAGAAAATGGAGACCCTCAGGCTAGTTACAGGGGCTGGTGTGAACAGTGAAAATAAAGCAAACACAGATATCCCTAACAGCTACACTAAAAGAGTTGTCTGTTGACAAGGAAACAAAACAGGTTTACAAGACATGAGGGTGTACTGCTCCATCAAGGGCCTTTTTCTAATGCTTTTCCCAGCCTCGAACACCTTACTTTGCATGCTATGCTCTCTTGTATCCAACTCTTCATTTAAAGGAGTACAGTAAGCACCAAGCACCCCACACTCAGGTGTGAGGCTGGTCCTAGTATGCACTCTTGTATTAAAAAAAATGTTAGTTTACTTACTGTTTACTGTAGTATAGTAGATTTTATTGGACTAATTTTGTCTACTTCAAGGCTGAAATCTTCTGTTACTACAAATCCCACAATCCCTGCAGCTATCATCAAAGCAGTAGGCAGAAGTGGGAGACTCAATAGCACAATGCATGTTAGAGTTTATATACATTCTGATCTTTTGCTTGATGGTCCCTCTGTCTTCAAGTTCAAGTTTATTGCAGGAAAACTCCATTGAGCAGGCCTATTCACAAAGAGATCTTGATTACATAAAGGTGGTACAAACTCAGGAAATAAAACTGAATACATAAGGGAGATACATACACACATACATAGTGAAATAATTAATACAAATCAAAACATAAAGGTTACTACTAGATCCTGGCAATTACATAGTGCAAAATTGTGAGAGCTACAGCAAAATAGAAGGCATATATTGAAGCTGTGGATTTTAGAGTTACACAAAGGCATAGGATTTACACAGTGCAATTTTGTGCAGGGTACAGAAACAAGTGCAGAAAGGCATATATTGCAGCAGTAGAATTAACTGCATTATGCAAAAGTGTTGGATAAAAACTTGGGGAGGATGTCATTGGTGAGAAGTAATAATATGGGTAGAGGAAGGACAGACAATTCCAGTGGGGGGAGAAAGAGGGTAGGCTGAGCGAACTAGGAGGGGCAACTAACTGGGGGCAGTGAAAGAGCATAGGTTAGAAGAGAGATGAGGAAGATGGAAGTGATAGAGAAGAGAGGGGGTAGACGTAGGCTTGCCTAAGGGGTCAGTGGAGTATGGGGAGAAGGAGTGGGCAAGGAAAGGGGATGGAGGAGTGAGTGGGCAGGGCAAGTGGGAGGGTGGAGGGGAGAGGAGGAAAAGTGCATAATTTGGTTATTCAATAGGGTAATAGAGTAGGATAGGGACAAGGCAAGATAATTCCTCTGGCAGTTACAGTGAAGTGTAAAGTGTTTAGAGGCTAGAGTCTTGAAGAAGTTAATTGGGACTAGGCTGGTTAGTTTAAGCACTGTCTTGAATGCAGTTCCAAGCCACTGGAAGGGCATGCAAAATAGCACCCTTGCCAAGGGAAGTACGAATTCAAGGGACATCCAAGAGAAGGAAGGCACACTTCTTGAGGGAGTAAGTGTAGTGAGATATATGGAAGAGTGATGAGATATAGATAGGTATTGTGAAGCACTTTGAGCATCTAGGTGCCAAGCTGGAGCAGTCTTCTAGTGGTTGGGGACATCCATCCGACAAGTGTGTGCAAGTCACAATGGCAGGTCCTGGAGGGGGCCTTCAAGACAAATTGTAGGGCATGGTGCAATAGAACATTGAGCCTGTGAAGGATGGCTGCTGAAGTACAATTGTAAATGATTTCCACCTAGTCTATGAGTGGAAGGAATGTTGCCTGGACAAATGTGAGTCTGACCTCATTTGGGAATAGCGTTCAGTTTCTAAAAAAGAAGCCTAGTCTGGCTTTAAGCTTGGCGATAAGCCTATCGAAGTGGGCATTGAAGGAGAGTTTGTTATTGAGCCATAGCCCTAGGTATTTAAACTTGTCAATAACTTCGAGTGGCTCCCCTAGGGATATAGATACAATTGAGATGCCAGCCTTAACTATGGGAGGGGAATTATTGCTATGGTTGAAGAACATTACCTTTGTTTTTTTCATGTTGAGCAGTAGCTTCATGCTGATAAGGTTCAGTTTGAGATGAAGAAAGTCAGATTGAAGTTCACCACAGACTTTGACTAGTGTAGACTTGGAGGTGTACAGTACTGTGTTGTCTGTGAAGAAGTGTAGTTTTGACTTGATGATGCTGAAATCAAGGGTGTTGATGTGTATAGAGAAGAGGATAGGGTCTAGGATGGACTCTTGGGGGACAACTCTGGTAATGGGAAGGGGGGGGTTGACAAAAGACCATCTGCTTTTACACGTTGGACTTGCCCTGTAAGATAGCTAGTGAACCATTGGACTGTGGGGGCACCTAGAATAGAGAGACTTAGTAGAGTAAGGCTGTGATTGACAGTGTCAAACACTTTACTCAAGTCGAGTTACACTGCACCTGTCACTTGCTTAGAGTCACAGGCAGAGAACCAATCATTGATGACTTTACCTAAAGCCAAGATTGTGCTGTGGTTGTGCCTAAAACCCAGTTGTGAAGGGTTAAGGAGGGAGTGCTCTTTGAGACATACCTTTATTTGACTACATACAAGTTTCGCTAGTATTCTGGAGAGGATGGAAATAGGTCTGTAATTGTTCGGGTCAGAGGGATCGCCGGATTTGAAGAGGGGCAGTACGTGGGCCATTTTCCAACAGGAAGGGTAGTGGTAGAAGAGACAGAAAGGTTGAAAATATGAAGGATGGGTGCTGTGAGGTAGTAGTAGCCAAGTTTGAGAAAAAGGGTTCGATCCCATCGGAGCCCTGCACCCTTCCTGGTGTCAAGGCAACGAAGGTGGTCTTCCACTTCCTTGTAGGTTACTGGATGTAGAGTGAAGGGGTATGGGGCCCGGGATGAGTGGGGGCAATTGGGACAAGAGGTGGGTAAACTGCCCCTGCATAAGGAGGAGTCATATGCCAGTCCAGCAGTGGTAAAGTGGGAATTTAATTCTCAGGACAAGACTGTGATCCTCTAGCATGACTCCTTGTCAATGATTTTGTAGGGATGGGGGCAGATTTCCACCCTTCAATGGATTTCAAAGTCCGTCAGATCTTGGCAGAATTCTCATTGGCCTGCTCAAGGGTATTGCATAGTAATTTGATTTGGCCAGGTGGATGAGCTTGATGCATGAGTTTCTAGCAGATTTGAAAGCCTGCCAGTCAACTTCGCACTTAGTCCACTTGACACGGGTCCATAACTTGTCCCATGAGGTGAGTGCAGCTTTGAGTGTTGGCATGAACCAGGGATGGGAGAATTTATGAGCCCTGGTTTTGATAAGGGGGCATGCTTGTCAGCTAAGTTTAGCAGATGATTGTTGAGGAATGAGGTGACCTCATCTACTGACTTGGCTAGGTTGATGCTTTCCCAGTTTGTCCTCCTAAGATCATCAAGGTAGTAACCAGAATTGAATTTCTGAAAACTGCATTTAATGATAAATTTGGTTGTCAAGGGGGATTTCACCTGGGCTGTGGTGCAGATAACGATACCTTGATCACTCAGGTCATTGTGAAACACTGCAGTGTTGAGGATTTTGTGTGGGTGGTTTGAGATGATGACATCAAGGATAGAGCTGTGCATGCTATTTTTGGTGGTTTCCTTGGTTGATTTTGAGATAAGTTGGGAGAAGCTGAGTTTGTCACACAGCCCTTTTAAGCCATTTGACTTGGGGGTTAACCAGTTGAGATTTAAATCACTGAGGATGATGGTTTCATAGTTGCTGAAGGCTATCAAGGATTTTAGGGTTGTGATTATTGCATTTCCCATGGAAGGGGTCCTGTAGCAACCTATAATGTGAAGGATTTCAGACAGGTAGGTGGAAGTTTAGTGACACATATTCAACTTCTTTTGATCCGGAGAAGGTCTGGATATCCAATACTTTGAATTTGTCTTTGTAGTAGATGACCACACCACCACCACCCAGTGGGCCTGTCAGCTCAGTGGTGGTTGTAGGTGGGTACAGATATTTGTTTGTCAGTAATGGATTGTTTAAGCCATGATTCAGTAATGACAATAAGGTCTGGCTCAATGTGGGCTAACCATATTTGGAGCTGGTCCAGTTTGTTGAGGAGACTTTGTATGTTAATTAGCATAAATTTTAATCCGAGGGCTGAGGCAAAGTCAGTTGGGGATGTAATGGAGCAGTGTGGGTCAGGGTTTAATTCAATATTTCTAGAACAGATAAGGAGAATGCAAGATGAGCTTCATTAGGTGGTGCCCTGCCATAGTAAGGGTCTTACACTTCTGGAAGTGTCTGTTGTGCAGCAGACACGAGTGCGCCCTGGAAGGGAAGGGGGAGAAGTGGAAGGGTAGATCATGGCAATGAGGGAGAGAGCACTGATGGATGTGGAGGAAGGGATAATGCCATGTGCTGCAGGGGGAATGTGGGCATAGAGCCTATGTGAATGGGGGCTGGGGGGTCAAGGTGACTCCCCAAGGTGTGGGCCACACGATGTCTTTAATTACCGAGGGGAGGGATAGGCAATACCACTGGCTGCACCTGGGAAGTTTCCATGTGAGCCAGAAGGTACATAATCCCAGTAAGAGGAGGAGCATGATGAGGACAAGCAGTAGCTGTGGAGACATGATTGATGAGGGTAGCATAGGGGATCAGAACTGAAAAAGAGTGGTAGTAGTGGCTAGGGAAGCGCAGAATACAATACTTCAGAGGAGAGAGAGACAGCGAGAGAGAGAGAAGGGGTTAGAGAGGCAAGAGTGTTAAGTAAGTACAGTGTGATCAGAGTCAGTGGGTGGGGAGAGGGGGTGTGCAGACGGGTGAGAGGAGTGGAGAAGATGGTTGTGAAGAAGGAAGAAAAGAAGTAGGGGCAATCAGTAAGGAGAAGCAAGTGAGGAGGATGAGGTATATGGTGGGGGGCCTGAAGAAGAAGAAAATACAGATGGATAAAGACTAGATAGAAGGCCTGAAGAAGCAGAATTATAGAGGGATAAAGACTAGATAAGGGAGAGAGAGGTACAGTATGTGCTAGAGATCCGAAATGATGCAGTTCTTTATGCGATCTCTGATTACCCCATTTCTGCATCAAAGGTTGTCCAGGATGATTTTTCTCGTCTACAAAACTGGCTTATCTCCAGGTGCATGGTTTTGAATTCCTCCAAGACCAAATTTATGTTGTTCACGAGACCCAGAATGAAACTTAATTTTTTTTTAAATCCCATAGTAGATCTTAGAAGCCAGGAAATTGAGAGGGTGGACACCGTTAAATATTTAGGAATCCTGTTGGACTCTCATTTGCCCTTTGAGTCACATATTCTTTCTCTATGACAAAATTGAACAAAGAATTGGGTTATTGTACAGGGTTAGACGATTTCTTACAAATGAATCATATATGCTATTAACCCATAGGTTTTATTAAGTTTACTTGATTATGATTTAATTATTTACACTGTGTCCTCAAATAAAATTCTTGACAATATGAGGGGTTATGTATAACACTATTCTCAGATTAGTGACAAGTTCAGCCTATCGCATACATCATTGTGAACTTATTAAACTATCTGGCTGCCTTTCTTTACAAAGTAGAATTCTTTATCAGGTTGAGCTATTTCTTTTTAAGGGTACCCTGGGTTTGTTACCTGCCTCCATATATACTCTGTTTTCAAGGGCACTGAGCAGGTGTGGAACCAGATCACAAAGTAAGTTAACTTTCTCTATCCTTTTTTCAGAAAATTTCTGGTCAGAAGTCAATACTCTACAAAGCTCCTCAGTTGTTTAACATTCTTCCAGTGAATATAGTTAATTGTTCTTCTGTTTATTCATTTAAAAAACATTATGACAATGGCTCCATGATTCTGATAAATGTGCCTATTGTTAGGTCTGAAATTGACTATTTATATTTATATGTTATGTCTGTTAATATTATCTATTTCATTGCTGTGTATTTGTTGTGCAATTATCATGTAATGTTTAAATGTTTTTTGTATACTTGTCACATACGGCCCCTCTTGCACCTACCACTCACGATCTTTATACGTGCCCTATCCTTCCTTCTCTCTTACAAATAGGGACTCTCACTGTGCCAAATTCATCTCAAGCACTGGTTGGGTGAGCTCCCTTCCTACCTCACCTCCTCCTTTATAACAATCCCCCATCCTCCCAGTCCCTTGGATCAACCGACTAACGCACCCTGGTAGTCTCCTGCAGATCCACCCTAATAGGCCAATCTGGTTACTCTAACCACCTCCCAAAAATTTGGAATCCCCCCCTCAAATTTGGCACTCATCTTACACCGACTCCATCAGCTCTGCCCTCAATAATTACCTTGCACCTAGCTGGTCCTGCCATGTCCCTCCCTAATTCCCTCCTCTAAGCCCTAGATAAAACCTACCCCTCTAACGTCACCTTCATTTTACCCTGTTCACCCACACACCCCAGATTTCTAGCTCTCCTCCCCTTCCCCAAAATTGCTTCCCCTTACTGGCCTCTCTTGATCTCTCACAGAATGTAAGGGACCCCGAATGCTCCCCATGGTCCATGCTTCCTGATGGACTATTGATTAGGCCCCATCCCCTCCAATGGTCAAATTATCTCCCTCTCAAGGGGTTCAGTTCTTACTGTCTCCCTCTTCTATCACTCTTTTAATCCCTACCTACTGACCTTCTCCAACCCCCTGACAGGGTGCCCCGCATCCTGAAGGGTCCTCTCTTGGGTTAGGTCCTATTCCCCCTCCTAGCATTTATGTCACACCTCCTCCTTTTCTTTCTCCTCCCTCTTTAAATCCCTACAGCCTTATCCCCCTTTCTGTCTAGCCCCATAGCCCTCTTGCAGGGTTCCTTGCATCCTGAAGGGGTCTCCAGGGACACGACTCTTCCCCTTCCCCCCACCATACCCTTTCCTCTCCTTTCCCCCTTTTCTTTCATGTAAGCACTTCTTTACTTATTAACCCATCACTATTGTCCACTCTTTCTACATATTATGCACAGCACTGCTTTAACACTGTTTAACACCTGCCTTACAACTGTATGTTAATGTTGATCTTGTAACTTGAATGTTTAATATCTCACTCTTATTGTACCCTTCCCCAGTCACACCGGGAGAAGAGTGACTTGTCATTCAGTGTGCCTTCCTGGTGAAACATTTCAATAAATAAATAAATATGAAATCAGGCAGACATGCTCATTGTGCTTACAAGTATTAAAAAATAACATGACATGAAATGAAAATGAAACTAAGGACTGCTCCCTATCCTACGCTAAAACAGTCAACATCAGAATAGGGCTCCTACACAGACGCAAGCGATGCTTGACACCCGAAGCCCTAAGAACCGCAATCAATAGTGCAATCATTTCCATGATTGACTGCAGTCTGTTCATTTATAGCTCTGCGCCCCCTACCTTCCTCCACAGGAAAGCAGTGGCACTCAGCAAAGCCTGCAGGCTGCTCACCAAGTCCCTCTGACTCACGCACACCTGCGACTTTTATGAGCAATCTGGATGGCTGCAGCTTAAGAATGGAATTCACTATCAAACCTGCCTGCTAGCCAAAAAAACACTTCTTGGACTCATACCACCTGGAGTTGCAAACCTTCTAAGCCTATTGTTGGGCTCATAGCACAACAGAAATTCTGTCCACCAACTTCTCAATGTTACAAGATGCAGAACTACCCAAGGGCAGCAGTCTTACTCATACCGGACTCCCCTCTGGTTCAACAAATTTGGAACAGAACTTACCACCATACCAAGATTGGGCCCTTTCAAAAACCAACTATGATAACTTCTGCTGGAGAATAGTAGCTTTGACTGCTCCCAATAAAGGCGCCCTGTTTTCCTTGATTCTGGCCTGCTCTCCCCCAGAGATACCTGTCTGCCACATTCCACCCCCTTGTCCTAGGGTCCTGTTCCCTCCCAGAGTTCCCTCCACCTCTTTCTAAAGCTCCTGTCCCTTCCCCCCTTTTGCTTCACCCTTTTTCTCCTCTGCCCCGTCCCCTCCCGTCACTTTGCTTACCTTGTCTCTTACTTGCTGTGCAAGTCCCCCTCCTTTTGATCTGACAAAGCCACCTTAGGCTACTCCTGTTCTCACAACTGACCAGGCCTCACCTGAAAAATTGTTAAACATGGACTTTTACTGTATCATACTGTAGCTGAATGTTTAATTTTGTTATTATACAATCTGTTTAGCAAAAGACTCTTATTACGCTCCTATTGTATGCTTCCCAACCTTCCAATGTGGAACCTTTGTAAATGAGTGATTTCCAGCTTAAAGGTATTGTAATCCGAGATTGAAATAAATAAATAAAAAATTTGAGAGTTTAAGCAATTATGGCTCTAACTGATTAACTAGTTTTGTTTTTTTATACACTCTATAATTTTTTAGTTCCATAATTCTCTTTAAGTCTCTTGCTATTGCCAAATCCCTAATTCTTGTTTTAACCATTAAAGAGATTTCTTCCTAAGGTCTTAGGAAGATTTCATATAGAAGATGACCCAAACCCATTGGGTAAAGTTCTTTCTGAATCAATTTGATATTAGCAGAGATGAAGCGAAATATTTATATAAGTAATTTCTTCTTCCAGACACCATCTAGGCATCCTAGTTTCAGGGAGTTGGAATAAACCCAACATAAATAATACTTGTCTTTCCAATACCATTGTTTCCCAGGAAAATTGACCCATCTGCATCCATAAAATTTCAGAAGGAATAGCTTGTGGTACCATCAAAATATATTGATATAATTAATAATAATACATTCGAGATCTTTTAAATTAGTATCACCCCATACTTCTGTTGCATACAATATACTAGCATTCAGTTTTGCATTTAAAACACTAACTATTCCTTTTATTGTTCCTTTACCCCATTTAGAATTAAACAACCTCAGTGCATTAGATGTTGTTTTCATCTTGGTCTGAATAAGTATATTATGACTCCTCCAAGTATGCTACAAGTCTCGATGGCTGAGAGGGACCTGGGGGTGGTGGATGTCAAGATGAACAACCTTGGAGACTTGTAGGAGGGCAGCAGCCAAGGCCAATAGGATGCTGGGATGCATCGCTAGGGGATCACCTCCAGTAGGAAGTGATACTCCTCGGTATAACTGCTTGGTGAGGCCACACTTCAAGTACTGTGTGCAGTTTTGGAGGCCACACTTAAAGAGGGACATTAAACTCCTGGAGAAGGTCCAGAGGAGGGCAACCAAAATGATTTGGGCTTGGGGACAGGACCTATGGGAAGAGGCTCAAAGAGCTAAATATGTACACATTGGAAGAGAGAAGGACTTGGGGACATGATAGAGGTCTTCAGGTACATGAAGGGGTAAATAGGGAGGAGCAGTCAGGATGCTAGAAAGGAAGGAGGAGGGTAACTAGAGGGCATGGGTGGAAGCTGGAGGGGGGAAGATTCAGGGGAGAAAGGAGGAGGTGCTACTTCACTGAGAGGGTGGTGGAGCCATGGAATGCGCTGCCCAGGGGGCTGGTGGAGGCAGAGACAGTGGATGGGTTCAAGAGGGGGTGGGACAGGTACAGAGGAAGGGTTCTGGAAGCAAAATCCAGTGCAGCGAGAATATCCAGAACTGGGAAGGGAGAAGCCAGAGAAGGTAAGGGGGGCAGCAAGGTCAGCTCCCAGGGTGGGGGCTGACCAAATGAGCAGACACAAAAGACCGTTAGGCCTATTCTGCTGGCATTTTAGTATGTTATTATTAATTTGGGCAAACCGTAATCCCAAATAATCATAATACTTATCAGTTATGATTTGTTTTCATTATTTATAACTACTCTGGATGTTGACTTTGATTTATTACCAAAGATTACCATTTTGGTCTTTTCCTTATTGATCACTAATTCATTAACATTGCACATTTCTGCATAGCTGTCTAGCTTCCTTTATTGTCCTAAACGAGATGTTGAAATTAAGACAAAATCATCTGCATATGCTAGAAGTGGTACTCTGTGGTCCTTAATATTGGGTGAATGGAAGTCAAGGTTGTATAGATTCTCCAAAATACAATTAATGTACAAATTAAACAAAGTTGGAGCTAGTATACAGCCCTGACATACTCCTAAATGTGTGTCAGTCCTTACAGTGGTTAAACCTTGGTGATTATATTGTATTATACAATGGCAAGAAAAAAATGCTTGTTCCTGATTGGTCAGACTGGGACTAGAGCTGGGATGTTATCCCAGCATAACATCCCGGCTCTAGTCCCAGCATACTGTCAACAGCATTAAACATTAAAACATGATCCCTCCACAACCGTGCCTACCTGGCAGCGTCAGCGGTCTGGCTCTGCTTGAAGGCAGCGGTTTCTGCCAAGTTGAAAATCTACATTTCCCCCACATGAATTGGTGCTCACCGCCAATGTCAGAATCAGTGCCCCCACACCCCAACACAAACCTCACTCGTACCCATACCCACTTTGGTAAAAGAAAAAAAAAATGGGTGAACTGAAAACCATGTTTGGCTCCATAACATTTTTTTGAACAGTAGTTCAGTGTCACAGCTGAGCGTGAGCATAACCGTGTGTTAAACTTCCTGACCATTTTGCTGTTTTTCTGCTGTCAGTCCTTTCTCCTGGCAACAATAAAAGTTGTACCAGGAAAAGACAGCTTCCATGGTGAGACAGGGTTCAGGTAGCCGCATTCAAACACGAACGGGGGATTACCTCTGCCGTCACCTCTAACTTCCACACAGCAGCAGGTGGCTGCATTCTGACACGCAGCGAGAGACAACCCTGAAAATAAAAAGAAGTGACACAGAGAGGGAAATAAACACATTTAAATTGCAGGGCGGGGGGGGACTTTAGGAACAACAACAAAAGTATGCGGGAGTGCAGAGCCACAGTAACAACAGCTTCAATACACCTACTTCTCCAAATCAGCACTATTTTCTTACAAAGTAAACCTACTCATTAAATAAACACAGAAAATATACTTTTAAATGTATTTTTCTGTATCTTTTCAAATTCTTTTGCACTCATGAGCCATTGTATAATAGGAATAGTGCCCTCCAGAGTGGGTGTTATGCTGGGATAACATCCCTTCTCGGGTGTTGGACGCCTTTGGCCGGTGGCCTCAGGCCCAACCACCTGAGGCGGGATGTTATCCCAGCATAACACCCACCCTGGTCGGGCATTATTCCTTTATTTGATTCCAGGTATTTTTATATAATCTAATAAGGGTATTCAAAAGAGCACTGTCCATCCCAAGATCTTTCATTTTTCTCCACAGTAGTGCCCTGCTAATGCTGTCAAATGCTGCCAACAAATCCTCAAAGCAGCAGAATAATTTGTTCTTTTTAATTGTAACATATTTCCAGATTAAATGATTTAAAATATAACAGTGCTGGACCGTAGTCCTTCCAGCTCTAAAACCATTCTGAAATTCTCTCAATAAGCTGTTTTCATTGATCCAAGATTGAAGTTGATATAATAAGATTTTACAAAATACTTTCTGTGAGACATCAATCAGGCTTATGGGCCTATACTTTTTGGGGTTCATGGGATCCCTTTTTTTTTTAAATTGGAAAGGCAGTACTCCCCTACCAACTATCCAGAATATCTTGTCCTTGTATCATGGAATTAAATAAGATTTAAAAAATCAGTACCCACCAATCTGGAAAAGATATATATATCCCAGAATATAGTCCAGTCCTAGTGCTTTATTTGAAGTTAACATAATCAATGCTAAATGTATTTCTTCATCCTATATACACCATGGGATTGAGAAAAAAGCATTCATTCCAGTCATATTACTCATGACTTTATAATTTATCTTATTTTCCTCTTCTTTTGAGAAATATAGTTTTCTAAAGTAGATTTTGCAAGTTTCTGGTGTCACATAAGCTACAATGTTTGTTGAATATTGTCCATAACCTCTACTAACAATTTTCCAGAATGTTTTACTATCCTTTACAGCAGCAGCTTTCCTTAGTCTAGCCATTGTTTTTGTGTTATATTTGTTGTAATAGGAGGCAGAGAGTCTGTCCCCATATTGCCCTATCCCTATATAACCTTTGTTGGCACCCTTGTAATATTATAACATAAGACTAGATGTAGCCTTGAGCTGTGGTTTGGGTGAGTCATAAGAAGAAGGAACAGAGCATGCACATAAGCAAACATAAAGCCATGTCCCTTATCTGGGCAAGCAGAGATAGCACGTAATGGAGGATGGACTAAAAAACATTGCTGACTCCAGTCAGACCATAATTGGCTTAGTCTCTCCTAGTTACTTCCCAAAGTATGCTTGCCATACCTATGGCCATTTGTGTCAGTAAGCTAATAATTACCTGTTCCAGGGAAACGACCACGCCTAAATAATCAGTATATAAGCTTGTGCATTCCATTGTCACACTGAAGAAATGATCTGTGTCTAGCATTACCATTGTACGTAGGTAAAAATAAAATTTCTTCCATCACTGGAACCGGTCTCGTTCGTATCTTTAAACAATGCAGCTTACATTTTTGGTGCCATGACTCGGATCGCTGTTGCTAACAAACCATAGGCGCCGGAGTGGTCGCCTGCGGGACGGACGAGCCAGCTCCGTGTTTAACACTGAGGAACAGCGGCTAGTTTGTCTGGCTGAAGGTGGACCAAGACTCGGTCCGGTGACTAAATCAACTACACCTACAAGGACAGAAGGGACCCAGTCTGCACACTAGGTGATGTATTAACATCTTGTTTCGATCCTCTTGTTCTGACTAAAGGTATTTAAAGTAGTAGTTTTTGCTCTATAAGTGTATAACTTAGAACTCATGGGGCAAGAGTATATAAGTGTGGCTGCTGGGACTTGCAAGCCAGAGGCGCACAGAAGGTCGTAAACCTTGGCTAAGTAAGCGGAGGCATCAGTGCGGGTGACCTGTTGAAAATATCCAAGTAGACCAAAGGGACAAAATGAGCATGGAAACTATAATAGGGAAATTCATGGGGAAGTATTGTAAACAGGGGCAGTATAGAGACCTGTCGGAGAACATCCCGCACAGGTCTATTTCTCAGAACAAGTAGCAGACAGAAACAAGAAGGTCAAGAGAGAAAAATTTTGCTAATGCCTTACAAGGCTTGTATCAGTATAATCAAACCGTAGTGTACAGGCTGGGAAAACAAGTAACAGAGAATGCAGGTTTAAAATACGTAAACGAAAAACAGGAGGAAGAGTTAGAATTATTGCAAGCAAAATTGCAGCAGAGCATCCCCTTAACTGAACTTGATGCCATTAAAACCCAGTTGGGGCAAAAACAGAGCCAACAGGCCAAAGCTCAGGATGATCTGTGTTTATTGAGTAGGGATAATTCCTTGCTACACATAAAGTTAGATCAATAATCACAGGAACACGTGACAGAGACCAGGCAGTTGTATACTGAGCTAAAGGAGGCGACTGAGACTATTCAAAACTAAAAAACCAGTGAGAAGAATTAAAAGCACAAGTCTCAGCCCCTAAAGATGGCACCCATGACCACCCGTGGACAGAAGCGCCTAGAAGCACAATATAACTGTCACAAAGACACCAACTAGAAAAACAACTAATTATCCTAGCCTTAAAACAAGCAAAAAACTAAACTGAGAAGAATAAGAAAAAAGAAAAAGCTAGCCAAACTAAACGAAAAAAAAATAGCAAAACTAAAAACAAAAACAATTTAGAAAACCTCTTAAAAATAAAAGAATACCAAGAATACGTTAAGTACAAGTCTCCTTGCTGTCTGCCCTTCTGCTGATTTTTGCCCTTTTCTGCCTATCCACCTCTTGGGCGCTAATCTCCATCTTTTGCACACTGTTTTGTTAAGATATCCACTCCTCCAGTTCACTGGTTCCACTGCTAGCTGTGGGGGGTGAACAAGTAGGTACACTCCTTGCTGGCCTGCCACCCCCCTTGGCTAGTTTAAATGCTTGTCAATGTAGCACTTAAACTTGTCATTGAGTGGTTGGATTCCCCTCCAGGATGGATGCAGGCCGTCAGGCTTGAACAAACCTCCATTCCTCCAGGTGGGTCACCAGTCACCAATGAATCCAAACCCTTCTTCACAGCACCAGTTCTTCAACCATGAGTTAAAGTTCCTGGTGCATGCACCCCTATGCTCTCTCATGCCTCTCGCAGGTAGTACTTCTGAGAAGGTGACAGAAGTAGCTACTTGCTTGAGACCCCTCCCATTTCCTAAACTCTTCCCTGAACTTTCTTTGACTCACCATTTCTCCACAGGGTCATTAGTACCTAGGTGGATAATGACATCCAGCTCACCCTCCTGTCTTGCCTTCCAGCGATCCCCAGGATCTTCCTTCCATCCTTCATGCCTGGGCACCTGGTGAGCACCTCACCTCCTGTCCTCCCTCCCCTCCTGTGTTCCTAGCTGGATCCTCTTATGATGGAGTCCCCACCAAGATTCGCTTCCTCTTCCTCTGGGGGTCCACTGCTCTCCCCGCTGAGGTCACCTCCTTGGCTAACCTCCACATACTTTCCTTCCACTTCTCTGGGTACCTCTATTTGGTTATTTGGTTGCCCACATTTGCCAGTGTGGCATATGAGTTTTTGAGTGGAATAGGATCTGGGATGTGCCTCTGCCTGACCACCTTATCCTGCCCTAAGCCCACTGTCATCCAAGTGTTCCTCGTTCTCAGCATCCTTTGAGGCAGCGGCATTGGACTGGGTGGTCTCTAGATAGGGGCGATGGTACTCTTGACCCAGTTTACTTCCGGTCTGAGTCTGGCTATCTCATCCCGCAGTCCAGAGAGATGCATGCAGATTGGGCAGCACCTCAGAATCCAGAAGGTCTGCCTGAATATGGCTGCCCTTCAGCTACTGCATTGCACCATTCCCCACATTATACTGCAATTATACTGCTATTCCACTGCTTGTCTGTTACTGAAGCTCTCCTAGTTCCCTTTTTATTAATTTACTGTCCTAAAATTCCTGCCACTGATCCTCAGATACTTTTCTTTTAAAAAAATAAATAAATAAATACATGAGTCAAAACACTTGTCATGCTGAGGGTGAGCTTCTTCCCCTTATGCCCCTCCTACTCCACACCCCTACTATCCCCTGTGTTTAGCTCCTGTCAATCAGATTTAACAGGGCATATAATTAAGAGTTGGGAAGGGAGGGGACAAAAATTTGCAGCAATTAAAGACAGCATAGAAATACACCACCACTGTGTTTTAAATTTTCAACAGCCCAAAAACAATTCTAAGTAAAGACAGCAAAGAAATTACAGTGTTACTAAAAGCCCACAATCTAAGTTTAATAACAAAAATAGCAATTACCAGTTACTGTAAAGCACTGAAATGAATATGTTTCCTTCCCCTTCTGGCTTCTTCTGAGAAATCATGAGGTGTGGCAGCGGCCATGTTGTTATGTGGTCAGTTGGTGTGACAGCATGTATGGGGAGGCATGGGGGTCATGAGGTATGATAGCGTGCATGATGGTATAGGTCAGTGAGTTTGACAGGGTGTATGGTGGATGATGAGTGTGATAGTATATGTGGTCATTGGGTGTGACAGCGTGAATGGAGGCACATGGTCAGTAGATGGATGTGACAGCATAAGAACATATGAAAATAGCCAGTAGAAGAAGACCTCTTGGTCTATTGAGTCTACTCGAATTGATGCAGGGTCCTAGTCTTGCATTTATACTAGTGACCCTGTCCCCACTCCTGCCCACCTAGCCCCCCCTCACTTTCCCCTGTCTCGGTCCCATGACTTCACTCTATGTTTGTACTAAGCTGTCTTGAAAGACCCCACAGTTTTTGTCTCCACCACCTGTTCTGGCAGTTCATTCCAAGCAGATGCTACTCATTCTGTAACAAAAAACAAACAAACAAAAAAATTCTTCCTTACATCCTTTCTGAATCTACCCCCCATCAGTTTTTAGGCTGTGTCCCATAGTGATGGCATTGTCTCTCTTACCGAAGAGGCCCTCTCTTTCCTCTCTTTCCACTCCCTTCATGTACTTGAAGGTCTCTATCATATCACCCCTCTCCCTCATCTCTTCCAGGGAGCACATCTTCAGGGCTCCTAGCCTCTCCTCATATGACCTGTCCTGTTGCCCCATGATCATTTGAGTTGCTCTCCTCTGGATCCCCTCCAGCATGTTTATGTCCTTCTTAAGGTATGGATGCCAATACTTCACCTTATATTCTAGGTGTGGTCTTACCAATGTCCAGTACATAGCAAAATAACCTCACTCTGCCTGCTACTGAAACCTCTTGCATTACATCCAAGCATCCTATTTGCCTTTGCCACAGCCTTTTAGCATTGAGCGGTACTTAGAAAAACCATAGAGTAGAGGCAATTCAAAGAGTAACTGAAATGATGCATGGGTTGCACCAAAAGCCCCATGAGGATAGACTGTGGGTTCTCAACACGTACACCCTAAAAGAGAGGCGCTCAATAGGGGACATGTCGGAGACTCACAAGTAGCTAACAAGGGTAAACAGGGTGCAAGGGGGGTCTCCTTCAAATGAGAAAGAGCAGTTGGATGGGGGAAGGGGGCATGTGATGAAATTTGGGGGTGTAAGAGGGATGTGAGGAATTACTACTTCACTGAAAGGGTAGTAGACACTTGGAACAGACTGACAGCAGTAGTGGTGGAGGTGAAAAAATGGTGGGGGGCTTTAAGCATGTGTGGCATAGACATGGGGGATATCTGCAAATGAGCAGGGAAGCGGGAGGGTCACAAGACCATTTAGGGTTTGTGGGGCAACTACTTGACAGGGAACATCTAGGCAGACTAGGTGGGCCAAGTGGTTCTTTTTCTGCTGACAGATTCCTTGTTTCTGTGGGTTAGTAATACTGCTTTTTTACAGCTGTCATTGTTTTTCTTTTTCTTTTGTTTTATTTTAAAATAACATAATTGATCTGCTTTTTTGTTTCCTACAGTTTAGTTACTGGTGGTTGAGGAGAGAACAGAGTGCTGGGGGGGGAGTAGTGGCAGTCATTGAAGCTCGGGGGGAGCCTGAGTTGAACAGAGTCCTTTCATGCAGTTTGTAAGTAGGCAGCTTTTCGAATAAATGTTTGTGTCCATTTTTGTTACTAGACAGTTCTGTTTGCTGGCAGGAGCCTCTGTTGGCAGTTGTAGTGAGATCAGGAAACCAAAGCAGAAGTGTGAGAGGGAGTAGGGGTCATCACAAGCAGGGTTTGAGCATACAGTTTTGGAAAAAAAACATATGACAGTTTTCTATATGTTGGGAGGGGGGTGCTCTGGTGGCAGTTGTAGCAAGGTTGGGAAACCAAGGAGGGATTATCACTTGTCCAGTTTTCAAAGAAGCAGTTTAAAAAAAAAAATGTGTGTCTACTTTGTATATCAGGAGGTGCGGAGAGGACAGAGTGCAGCATGCAGAGGAGTGTGACAGCTGGAGCAGCTTGGAGCAGCCAGTTGAACAATGTTTTGATGATAAAGGCAAAAAAAAAGAAAAATACCACCCCCCAAAAAAAAACTGTTAACAGTAAAAATTATTACTGCATGGTAGTCAGGAGAACAGTTAGAGGTACTGATGACTAAGTGGCAGGTGTTGTGGGTGATGGATGGGCAACCTGAACACTGCAAGAAACAAAACTAAAAGCGAGATACTGGTACGTAGTGCCAGACAGCGGGGATGAGGTTGTCTGACACAGTTTACTATGTACATTACTGGAGAATAACGTAGTAATAACTGTGTATAAATGTAAGATTCTGCAATCATACACACAGTTACACAGATAAATGGTTTTATCACGCTCCATTTATGTCCACCCCTGTTGCATAGACTTATTTATATTTATAGCATGTCGGGGCTCGCTCTGTTTTCTGCTGTGTGTTTTTAATTATGGTCTCTCCTGGACCTTATGCTGTTCTTTTCCTCCATCCACCCAATCCTTTAGTTAGCTCCTGGTGCTCTGACATTAGCTGCTGTGTAGCTCTATTGTATGCAGTGCTCATTGTTTCTATGCTCCCCCCCAAGGGAGCCCACCCACCTGCCTCCCACCCACGGCTACTTTTAAGTCCATTACAGGCATTGGCCTTCAGCTGCAGTGCAGCTTGTCCTTTATGGCCCCTATCCTGTGTGTTTGCTTCCTCAGTCCGTTTCTTCCAGGCCCCTCTGGGCACCTATAGTCTGCCACCATGTGACTTAGCTGGTGGTTCCTGCCACCTACTGCTGACTGCCCACCCTCTGGACCCCCTTAACCGGTCCCTTGAGGGCTCTTTACATAGCCACTTTGTGGCTGATCGGTAGAGGGGAGGCATATTTGCCCCAACCTTCTCCTCCTCCCCAAAATCTCCATCTTCTTCACCACCCACATGGAGCAGGCTACAGCCTGAACTCTGTGTGGGCTGTGAGTTGAAAGTGCCTGCCAGCACTGTCACTGTTGCGCAGTAGCGCTAAACTGATGGCTGCATAGCAACATCCACAGCATTTCTGGTCAGCGGTTTTCTGACCAACCTAGCTGCCTTCTACATACAGTCAGAGCTCAGGACCCCCCCACACCACACACTAGATACCAGGGAAAGGTTAAACAGAATAACAAAAAAAAAAAAAACACCATTTACCACTGGCCAACCCATGAGGCAGTTGGCCTACAACACCACCACCAGGACTATACCAAAACTGGCCTCCTTGGACAACTCAAGACCCGTCAGTCACAAGTGTTCCCTTTCTAAATAATGCAGGGACCACTAGCCCAGGAGCATCTGCACTAGCCCACTAGAGCTACTGCTTAAATCTGCTGGCCACCAGCAGGCCACGTAGGGGCGCTAAGGGGGATTTGCTGAGCCTCCAATATAAAAGTCCCCTTCTTTTATTCCATTCCTGTACTGTACCCCCTTATTTTATTTTTATGTTGGCTCGCACTTGTGCGCCAGCCAACATATTGCATTGGTAGCAGATTTGGAGGCACGGTCACTGTTGGGCGAATGCAGGGCATGCATCAGTAGATGTGTCCCTCATTCCCCAATAAGCCAGCATGCAGGCACCACACCAGTAATACACAATGTGGTGAGCACACCCTGTCAGCATGGCCCAACCCACTTCATTTGCCGACGGGGGAGCCCACTCCCCGTCGGCATAATGCACCCCACCATTTGTTGTGTGCTGACGGGGGTGCCCAATCCTCCTTGGCATCATGTCCCCCCTTCCCAGTTTAATTTTCCAATGGAGGAGCCCACTCCTTGTAGGCATAATGTCCCTCCCCCATTTGTTGTGTGCCGGCCAGGTGCCCAATTCCCGTCAGCTACAGAACCCCCCAAAAAATATTCAGGTGGCACACTGGAGCCCACCCCAGCGTGCCAAATGCTCAGTAAAACAAAAACTGTCCCGCAATTTTTTATTTTTATTTTTTTAACACCTGCAAACCAGAAAATGGTCCCACATCGAGTCTGGTGGCCAGACCCCAACCTATGCCCACCCTCTGCGCACCCTGCCTCCCCACACACCCTCTCTCACCCCATACTTACCTCCGGAGCATGGCGCAACGATCTTCGTTGGACCGGGAACACGTCTGTACTTTTCAAAGCCTACCACGAACTGAAGAAATGTCGGTAAGCTGTATAATGGCATAAATAGGGTTTTTTTTTCAACTTTGGTGCATATCTCGGGCATTTTTGGGAATTTGGGGTTATTTTCAACTTTGGTGCATATCTCGGGCATTTTTGGGAATTTTGGCATCAAATTTTCAACATGGGCTTATTGGGACCCCTCCTCATGAATTCAGTCACTGTCATGGCGTTATTCGGTCCCGAAGGTGATTTTGCGGTCACTGCATGGAATCACCTTTTGGGACCCATTAATAAACGACAGTGCCACTGTTATGAGGGGGCTCTCAAAAGCCTGTTACTAGTTTAGTGAAAACATCAAAAAATGGCTTTAACATGCATTGCTCAGTTTCCACGCACCTCGTAACCTTGAATTTGTAAAATTTTCACTCCAGATTTTCAAAAGTGCCATTTTCCACACCTCCTTATGAACAGTACAGCTGTCATTTTACATATCCTGGACAAAATGTGTTTTTGCAAGTCTGGCGAGAATAGCGTGGTCGCTAAAGTAAATCAGTTTTGGGACAGTTTGAGAAAATGAGCAGAGGTCCTAAAATGCCTATGTTGAAAATTTGGTGACGAAAGTCCATAAAATGACTGTTACAAGCATGCATTGTGCAGTTTTCAGGCACCCTTGTAACTTTGCAAATTTGCAATATTTTCATGCCAGATTTTCAACACTGACATTTTTCACACCTCCTTATGAACAGTACAGATGTCATTTTTCACAGCCTGCCCAAAATGTGTTTCTGCACCTGTGGCGCACAATGGTGTGGTCGCTGTGGGAAATCAACTTTTGGGACAGATTAACAAAATCACAGCACCACTGTTCATGAGGAGAGGTTCCAAAATGCCTATGTTAAAAATGTGGCTAAAAAAATTCCCCAAATAATTGGGTTACGAAGGTGTGTTGCGCAGTTTCTATGCATGCTCATGACCACCAGTTATTCATATTTTCACTCCAGATTTTCAACATTGCCATTTTTTTACACCTCCTCATGAACAATACAGTTGTCATTTTTCACATTCTGCCCAAAATGTGTTTTTGTCCCTGTATCGCCAAATGGCATAGCTGCTGTGCAAAACTACCTTTCAGCTACTGTAACAAACTGATTGTGCCGCTGTTCATGAGGTGGGGTCACAATAAGCCTATGTTGAAAATTTGGAGTGAAAATACCAACAAACGCTTACGACGTTAGGGTTTCCAACTGTAACACCCCACCCTGTAGAGACTGACAGACGTCAGGGGTGTGACTTGGGATCATTGGCTGTAACGCTTATGCCATTCCACCTCCACCCCCACCCTGCAGCCAGTGACGGGCATCGAAGTGTACCTTGGAGTGTTCAGCCCTAAAGTTCACCCCATTTGCCTATACTGCACCCATCTCAGCATATTTTCCTATGGAATGGGTTAAGTATAAGGCCCAAAGACCCCAAAGCACACCATGACACTTGTCAGTGTCTACAGGGTAGGGTGAGGTAAAATGGCATGAGCGTTATAGCTGACGACCCAAAGGCACACCCCAACACTTGTCAGTCTCTGCAGGGTGGGGGTGGGGTTGGCATCAGGTTCAGTGTTTCACTGCCATTCTTATTATGCATCTCTAACTCCTGCACTACCAATGCCAATGCCAGTGAGACAACATTCAGCATTGACAAATGCTTGTTTTATTTAGTATACTTTTTGGTCGCGGACACCCAAGCCTTCAGACCCCACAGCTCCTCTGCACCCGCTGTGTCCCTTGGTACTATATGTTCCCCATACTACTCTGTTTTTTCTCTCTAATTCTACAGGTTTGGCCAGACTGTATAACAATCAGATAAGTATCTTAATTTAATTCTACCCCCCCCAATCTCTCCCCTGGGACATCTGACCTGTTGTGTCTTCTCAACCTTCTCTGTTCTTCCCTTTCAGGTCCTACCAGAATTCCCCAAACTGAGTATACCCCAACTCTGGATTCCCTGACTCTGATGGGGCAGGTAAGTCCTATTTAATTACCTAACTGCCCTGTAAGGTGAGAGGCATGTAACAAGGTGCCCACACCTTCGTAATGTGTAGCAACTTGATTTGTATATTTTTTGGCTTGGAGGAATGATCTATTTTCAGCATTTTCCCTACCTGGTGTTTGTTGGAGGTCTCCACTAAACAGATCTGACCTTATTTACTTATGACATTTTATAGTAGAAGGCTCCAAGGTGGTATGGGTGCAGGAACAGATAGAGAATACTGAACTGCACTCCATGCT
The DNA here is from genome assembly GCA_016271365.2 of Neoceratodus forsteri. Lineage (NCBI taxonomy): Eukaryota > Metazoa > Chordata > Ceratodontiformes > Ceratodontidae > Neoceratodus > Neoceratodus forsteri. The sequence continues at coordinate 15,955,075 of JADMNL010000039.1, read as the reverse complement.
GAACAACCTGTTAACCTTGCACTGACTGAGGTCAGTGACATCGTGAGTATGAGACTTGAGTACCCTCATGATGTCACTAGTCTCGCCAGGTGCGAGGTTACCAGTGCATTCTGCAAGGAGACTGGTTCACTATGTGTAATGATATGAGCAGGCTGTTTCTAAAACATACAGGTGACAGGCAGACACTCTCATGAGTGCTGATTTCAAAACAGCACCCAGTACTTGAAAGTTATTTTTACTGGTTCCCATTTTGAAATGTGCACTCCTGAGGGGGTTTGCCTGTCACCCATTCTAATTCAGGCCCTGTGTCTGGTTTGCTGGAGCATGAGTGAGATTAGGGCAGCTGTTCAGAGAAGTAATTCATGTTCTAAATGGGGAATTATTTTCACCGAACATTCGTAAAAGGTGGATTACTGGTTTTAGAAACCACTGCAGAAATTGGCTTTATATTGATATTCAGGCCCAATCGCCACCCCCTAACCCACGGCATGTGACCACCTGCTCTATTAGTGAGCTGCTCAATACAGCATGAAGACACCAGTGAGTGATAGGGAGTGTCCAGAGTGGTGAGTGTCATTGATAAGGATAGGAAGATAGATTTATGCATAGCTTCATGAATTACAAGCGCCCTGCCTCCTCCCTCCCGATTATGCACGCTGTTGCACTCTGTCGTTCAGCTCGTGAACTGAAAGAGCTGGTGGCTGAATGTGCTGTGGGTTGGGGGCAGGTTATCCTGGATGTCTTGCTACATGTTGCCCCAAATCATGGCTTGTGGTTCAGTAGGGGGCCTAGTGTGTTTTGTGTGTGTGTGTATAAATATATATATAAAATGATACATATATATATATATATAAAATGAGAGAGATATATAGATATACATCTATAGATATATATATATAGATATATATATATATATATATATATATAATGATCTGGGGTGGGGATTGGCTGAAGGGACTTTTAAAAATGGCAAGAGTATGCGTTTTTGTTATCTGTGTGGAAGAACAGGGAAGGTGTCGTGGTGTAAGTGGAGAGTGTGGTCTAGGGCTAGCTCTTGTCACCTAGGAAAGGGAAGTGACCTTTTGTTAAATTAATTCCCTTGTAGGAGTACCATGAATAGTGGGAAATACTTGGGATGCTCGTTGGGATTTTGTGATTTTGGAATTGTTATTCGGTATGTGCCCCCCATAACTGCTGGTGTTTTGCTGTCTATATGTTTACCTTTGTTCACATTTAAAAACATTTTCTAATTTTGTTCTGTTTTACAGTGCTGTTCAGATCTCGTCCTGATATTTATTTATTTATTTATTTATTTATTTATTTATTTATTTATTTATTTATTTATTTATTCATTGACTGATTTTGTAGACTGGGCTGGCTCACTTTGACTAGTGCCCCATTTTCAGGAGCAACCCAGAGTTATTTACAGTTTGTTCATAAACAAGTACAATTACACAGACAGTTTTATGTGGTAGCAGAGATAGTACATGGCTAGGTATTCATTATAAACAATAGTTTGTTGAGTATTGTTATACAAAGAAAGGGACATTCAAAGATGCAGCTAAGTAAACAAAAAGATTTCAAGGCCTGCACCTGGGTCCTGTGCTCAGCTTCCCAACAGGAAGAAGTAAAAGTTTTTTTTTGCCAGTACCAGTTAATCCACAGTTTCTCTCAAACGCCAAGGCAAATATTGCACAAACAAGGAAACCAAAAACTGAAGAAGTGTGCTATCAAATGCTAAAATTTATTAAGTTTGTACAATGCTTCCACATCCACATCTATGTGAGCTGCCCCTCCTACAACTATACAGGATGGTATCCTAGCATCTCACACCACCTGGCGGCAATCGCAGTTCTTATGATTAGCTGGAGTGTTGTGGCTGATAGGATACCATCCTGTATAGCTGTAGGAGGAGAAGCTCACATAGATGTGGATGTGGAAGCTTTGTGCAAACTTAATACATTTTAGCATTTGATAGCACATTTCTTCAGTTTTTGGCTTCCTTGTTTGTGCAATATTTGCCTTGGCATTTGAGAGATTCTGTTAAAGTTTTCTGTTCAAGTTTATTGCAGGAAAGACTCCGTTGAGCAAGCTCATTCACAAGGAGGTCCTGAGGCACATACACATACAGTTCACAATTACATAGACAGGAGATATGAAATGTAGAACAACAAAGAAAAAAAAATATATCATACAAGAGGTATACACAATAGAAGTCCTTATGCTATATATGCAGTACATTCCAGCTTTAACCTTGCCCTAAATTATGCAACACATTTCAGCTTAATAAGTAGAGGGCCAGTTGGTACCTAGGAAGTTGACTTGGTGTTGGGGGCCTAGTAGCACCTACATACGTCTTTTAATTTAGAGATAGCTAGTATTTTGTAAGAGTTAATTGATTCGATGCTGGTTAGCTTCAGCATGGCTTGTAGTTGGTTCCAAATGTTTGGGAGGGCGTATAAGACAGCTCTTTGGTCAGCTGTGGTATGTGTCCTGGGAACATCTAGTAGGATAAGGTCGGATTTCCTTAGGGAGTAGGCGCTATGTGAGATGTGTATGAGAGACGTTAAATAGACAGGCAGTTTGTGGAGTAGTAATGTGAGGGTCCAAATGCCAGTATGCAGGAGGCATCTGGTGGCAAGAGAGTCCACCCAACTGCTGCATAAAGATCACAGTGGTGGGTCCTGTACTCAGAGTTAGTAATGAGAGAAACTGTGGATTAACTGGTGCTGGTGAAAAAAAAAAACGTTTAAAGATACAGTTAAGCTTGTTTTTTGCCAAAAGAAATCATAATGGATTATTTATGCCTTACAATTGGCTGCATATGCAGGGAAATATGCAAATCAGCAGGTTCTGGTTACAGTTGAATTTCCTTATAGGAAGATTCTATTTATATTGTAAATAGAATCTTTCTAAAAGGAAATCCAAATATAAGTAAAGCCTGCTCATTTGCATATTTTGTTGCTTATGCAGCCACATGTAAGCCATAGGTAATCCATTTGGAGTTCTTTTGGCTTAAAACAAAAAAACATTTATTTTGCATTTATTAAAAATCCAAAGTAATACAGGATTAAAATGTACATATTTACCTTCAAATAATGCCAAAAATAAGTACAAATAAATCCATTCGAAGAAGCATTCTTTTGCAATTTTTGCAGCCAAAATAATAGGATTGAAAATTAGCATATGTTGTCGTAGACAGCCAAAAGTAAGTCACTCATAAGATAAGAAATGACCACAATAACTTTTGTGGAATAAATACAATTTCAAGTGACTTTAAAGGGAATATAAATCTTTAAAAAACTTAAAAGTAAGCAATTGTCAATCCACACTTTTGGTAAGGGGTCCTACCACGCAACAAGCTCTGGAGTATGTTATTGTGTCTCTAAGGAGGCTCCATGTAAAAATAAATCAAATACAGACAATTTTTAATTTAAATAAAGCAAATGTAGAGTTTAAAAAGTGTGTTGTCTCATGTTTGACCACTGCATGTCACTGAATTGCAAAACTTTTCTCTGGACTAGAGCAGAGAACATATGAGTTATATGATGACATTCATGCATTTGCCGTCTGGTACTAGTTGTAACTATGCAGCTGAGGAAAATATTTCTACATACCTATTAGTCAATCAGATTATTGGATTTCTGCCAGCCATTTTTTAGTTCCTTATATAACCAGTGCAGAGATGATTAGATGAGGTCTGCCAAGCATTTTATGACCACCCTTGGATTCTTTCCTTCAGTATACACATTTCATTTTCAGTAGCTAGAATCCTATACTATTTATTTATTTTTTTATTTTATTTAAACATTTGGTGACCGGGAAAGGCACACTGAGCCAAGGCTTGTCTCCAGGTGTGACCCAACTCATTTAAATTTTATTTATGAGCCGCTGTTATCGTTCTGTGGCCACCCCCTCCATTTGTGAAGCACACTCCAGGAATTTTACCTACCTCTTCCCTGCTACAGGCAGTTTGTGCTGTGGACAGGGACATGTATTAGACTGAAATTGATAGAATGTCCAGACATTTGTAATCTGTGCATCAGATGCTGAAGATCAGGCCCACAATTTTAATAATACAATCTGTTGTATGACTTAGTTTTCATTCTCATGGTATGGGTAGCAGATGGTTATTTTAAAACATTATGAACAGCAAGTACTCTGTGTGCAAATATATGTGTGTGTGTGTGGAGGACAATATCTGAATACTAGGCTACTGTTGAATTTACAGACATGTCCACCTAGTTTTCAAACTATAGCTAATAAACAAAGATAATAGTATGTGGTATGTGTGTATGTGTGTGAGTGTGTGTGCCTATGTGTGTGTTTGTGTTTTCATGTTTAGAGTCTTTGTAGTCACAGTTTCTTACATTGCTGTGCATAGCTTCAGTTTAATGGATTTAATAATTAGTACTCATTTTTTTTTCAATTCAAAGTTTTATTGCATTTTAAGCAAATACAACATCCAGAGAAAGGCATTCAGAAACTGCATCATAAATAAGGAAATATATAAGAACATTAACAAGATCTACAAAAGAACAGGGATAACAATTATACCAACAGTTAGGAAACATGTCTATAGTAAATTTCAATACCCCGGTCAAGTAATTGTAGAAACATTTTTAAAATTAAAGAATGGTTCCCATATTGTGTTAAAGAGGTCTCCTTTTTACAGCTGCAGGGCAGAGCTCTGCAGATGTTTTACTATCACGTAGAAGAATGGATCAATGGACATCAGCAGATTGCTAACACACTTGTTAAAATTGGAGTTCTATAGCAACCCCTCCACTCAGCAGTCTGTTTACTGCACTATTTTTATGTTTGCTTGCGTGCATGTGCAAGAAACATTATGTGGCAGCTTAGGAGAGAAGTGGGTTTTGGAGGTGCGGCACTGTGGCAGCCAATGCCATCACTGCATTATTGGGCTTGGCTCTCATTTCCCAATACAGTGGCATGGTACTGCTGACATTAGTTCAGCCAGCATGCCACCAACTTGAAACAAATTAGCCGCTGCAATGAGGGAGCGACCCATCATTGCAGGGTGGTGCCTTGCCTTGTGTAACATTTTAAAACAACATGGAGGCAGTTGTCACCATCCACTCACAGTATGCATAAAAGCCAGGGATGCCCAATCCCTGTCAGCATGCCCCTGCCCCAGTTAATTTGCCAACGGGGAGCCCAATCCCTGTCGGCATCATGCCCTGCCAAACTGGTTTTCCTGCTGATGGGGGCCCAATCCCCATCAGCTTAAGTCCCCTCCCAGAAATGCAGATGACACACTGGTAGCCCACCCCAGTGTGCAAACAGCAAACCTGCAAAAGAAAAAAACCTTCCCACAACATTTTTTTCCCCCTGAAATAAAGAAAACGGTCCCTCGCAGTCAGGTCCCTTCCCCCAATCTGCAACCACCCTCCATGCACCCCCCTCCCCACACCCCCCTCACCCCATACTTACCTCTGGAGCCCAGTGCAATGATCTTCGGTGGACTGGGAACACATCTGCACTCTTCAAAGCCGATCAAGAACTGAAGAAATGCCGGTAAGCTGTATAATGGCATAATTTTTTCCAACTTATGTAGCTATTTTGGCCATTTTTTGACTTTTTGGCACCAAATTTTCAACATGGGTTCTTGGTACCCCTCCTCATGAATTCAGTCACAGTCATGGTGTTATTCAGCCCCAAAAGGTGATTTTGTGGTCACTGTGTAATCACCTTTGGGTCCAATTAATGAAATGACAGTGCCAATGTTCATGAGGTGGGCTCCCAAAAAGTGTATGTTGCAAATTTGTGAAAAAATTTCAATAAATGATTGTGTTACCAGTGTGCATTGCACAGTTTCCATGCACACTTGCAATTTTGAGAATTTTTAATATTTTCACTCCAGATTTTCAACATTGCCATTTTTACATACCTCCTTGTGAACAGTATAGCTGTCATTGTTCACATCCTGCCTGAAATATGTTTTCACACATCTGGCGCACAGTTGCACAGTTGCTGTGGGAAATCAACATTTGGGACAGATTAAGAAAATCAGTGATGCTGTTCATAGCGGATGTCCCAAAATGCCTATGTTGAAAATTTGGTGACAAAATTCCATGAAATAACTATGTTATGAGTGAGCATTGTGCAGTTTCCATGCACACTCGTAACTTCGAGAATTTTTAATATTTTCACTCCTGATTTTCAATATTGACATTTTTGCACACCTCCTTATGAACAGTATAGCTGTCATTTTTCACATCCTGCACAAAATGTGATTTCACACATCCGGCTTACGAGGTAATAATATACTGGATCTGGTAATTGTTAATGAAGGTTTTAATATTTCTGAGACTCAAATTATGTCACCAATTGGCAACAGTGATCATAATTCTATATTTGTTAGTTTACAATTACAAATACTTAAAATTAAAAACAACTTTCAATCATCGGAATTACAATAAAGTTAACTTTACTGTGATAAACCAGGAATTATCACATATTGATTGGTCCAAATTATTTAAAAAAAAGGAGTAAAAGAAATATATACATGTCTTATAAATATTATTCATGAACTAGAGGATAAATATATTCCCCTATTGTCAAATTGTAATGTAATAAAAAGGTAAAATACCTGTCTGGTTCAACAATAATATTAAAAAACTAATTAAAACTAAAGAATATTTATTTAAAAAATTAAAGACAAATTCTGACATATTACTTAGAGACAAATACAGAACTGCTCTGTCAACATTAAAAAAAAATCAATCAAAGCTACAAAATTAAAATTTGAATTTAAATTAGCACACTCAAAAAACAACCTGAAATCCTTATTTTCTTATATGAATGGAAATAGAGTCAATAATAGAAATATAGGACCACTCTGTAATGATGGAATCACTATAAATACGAACAAAGATATTGCAGATCACTTCAATAAGTACTTTTGTTCAGTCTTTAATCAATCAGGAAATTCTGTAATCAATACTAATAGTAATGATTCCTGTATTCCATTATTTGAACTAAAAGAAATTAAAAATTCACTATCCAAATTTAAAAGATCAACTAGTTCTGGACCGGACAATATTAATGCTATATTTCTTTTGAAACACTGGATTCAATCATTATTCTTTACAAATATTATTTGATAAATCTTTATTGGATTGTAAGATACCTGAAGTATGGCGTACTGCTTTGGTTACACCAATTTATAAAAAAAGGCCAAAATCTGGCGTTCAAAACTATCATCCAATTAGTCTAACCTCTATTTTGGAGAAAACGATGGAACGATTAATTAAAGATAGGTTGGAAAACGAACTGGAAAAACTGAACATTCAGGATTTATCTCAGCATGGATTCAAAGCCGGTTTCTCATGTACAACAATCTCATATCATTCTACCAACATGTTGCTAAATTATTGGATAGCAATGTAGCTACTGATGTAGTGCGACTAGATTTTAGTAAAGCATTTGATCGATATCAAATTCCTTACTAATAAATAAATTATATAATTTTAAAATTCCACTTTGTATAGTAAACTGGATATCTGAATGGCTGTATAATCGTACTCAATCAGTTAGAATAAATGGAGCTCTTTCAACATCTGGAGCAGTTACAAGTGGGGTTCCACAAGGTTCCATTTTGGGCCCAATTTTGTTCAACTTTTTCATTCATGATATGGTAATAGAATCTAAAAATTACTTATCCAAGTTTGCTGATGATACTAAACTGGGTGGAAGAGTTGATACAATAGAAAAATTTAAAATTCTAGAACAAGACTTGTATACAATTGAACAATGGGCTAAAAAAATGTAATGTTATTTAGCATCAATAAATGCAAGATATTGCATTTTGGTAAAAATAATACATTACACAACTACTATTTAAATAATCAGTTATTGGAATCATCCAGTTGTGAAAGAGACTTGGGTATATTAATAAATAATAAACTGACATCAGATGACCATTGTAGTAAAGCAGTTAGATCCGCTAATATTGTAATAAGACAAATTAAAAAACTTTCATTAATAAATCATAACTTAATTTGATCACTATATAGAGCACATGTCAGACCACACCTGGATTATGGTTCTCCCTTATGGAGTCCTTGTACAAAAATGACATAAATTGCTTGGAACAGATACAAAGAAGATTGACTAAATTTATTCCAAGATTAAAAATTAAGTGTTATGAGACCAGGTTACAACAAACTGGTCTCTACCCCTTAACATTAAGAAGAGAAAGTGGAGATTTACTTCTAATGTATAAATTGGTTCACAATCCTAAATTACTTAAAATATGTGGATTGGAATTTGCAGAAAAAAGAATTGTAGGAAGATTACACTCTAATCAACTAAAAGTAAAATGGCGAATAACAAAAAATATGATAACTTTTTCAATATAAGGGCAGCAAAATCTTGGAATTCTTTACCACCCACAGTTGTAGATTCAGCTAACTTTGAGATTTTCAAAACTAGGCTTGATCTCTGGTTATTGGCCTAATAATAATAATAATATTTAACCAAATGTCCCACTATTGAGGGAGAACAATCTAGATGGGCCTTGAGCCTTCTTTTGTCCTACTTTATCTAGTAAATCCAGTAAATGATGCAGTTGATGTGGGAAATCAACGTTCTGGACAGATTAAGAAAATCACAGTGATACTGTTCATGAGCAGATGTCCCAAAATGCCTACGTTGAACATTTGGTGAAAGAATTCAAAAAAATTACTGTGTTACGAGAGTGCATTACGCAGTTTTCATGCACTCTCGTAACTTTGAGAATTTTTAATATTTTCACTCCAGATTTCCAACATTGCCATCTCGTCACACCTCCATATGAATGGTGCCACTATCATTTTTCACATCCTGCCCAAACAGTGATTTCACACATGTGGCATAGAATGGCACGGTCACTGTGGGAAATCATCGTCCGGGACAGAGTAACAAAATCACAGTGCCACTGTTCATTATCAGAGGTCCCAAATGCTTTCATCAGGTGGGGTCGCAAAAAGGCCATGTTGAAAATTTGTAGTGCAAATACCAATAAATGCCCGGGGAGTTAGGGGTTTCTAACCATAATGTCCCTCCCTGTGCAGACTGACAGGCATCAGGGGTGTGCCTTTGGATTGCTGGTTGTAATGCTCATGCCATTCCACCCCCACTCTGCAGCCAGTGACAGGCATTGAGGTCTGCCTTGGACTCTTTGGCCCCAGAGTTCACCCCATTCTCCTATACTGCACCCATTTCAGTGTATGTCCTCATGGAACAGGGTGACTATAAAGCCGAACACCCCAAGGCACAACTCAGCACTTGTCAGTGTCTGCAGGATAGGGTGACGTCAAATGGTGTGAGTGCTATGGCCGATGACCTAAAGGCATACCCCAATGCCTATCCATCTCTGCAGGGTGGAGGTGGCATTGGTGTGAGGTTCAATATTTCACTGCCATTCCTATTCTGCATCTGTTTGACTCCTGCACCTCCAATGTTAATGCTAGCAAGCAAACATTCAGCATTGACAAATGCTTGTTTCTGTTAGTCAGTGTTTTCCAGTGAAGAATGAGGTTCACATTTCATTCAATTCTCTTCATGCCTACTTCATTATACAGTGATATGGATTGTTGTACAGTGAATTTTGTATTTATTTAATAATGTATGTGAAATTGCACTATGTTGGTTTTTCATTATTTAATAATATGTGCTAGAACTGTAACTGTTATGAATTGAATTTCTTAATGGATCTCACTGGAAATGAGTCTCAACTCAGCTGAGTAACCAATTCATTATTTATAATGAATAAAATCTTTTACTACTACTACTGCTCCTTAAGTTACCTGAAAGCTAGTGTCTTCCAGTCCAAGTAGGCTCAAAGGCAAGTTATTCATATCACTTCTTTGAAGTATTTTAACTGTCTGCAACAGTGCACTTAGAAACTTTTTTTTGCGTGCTAATGTCAAAAAAGCCTTGCTGGAATAGCCAGCTATGGGAAGGGAAGGGGGTGGAAGAGAAAGAGAGAGACAGTTTTAGAGGAAATTCCAGAGGAGTTTCAACTTACTTTAAAGAAAGAAAGAGAGAGAGAGAGCTGTCCAGTTTCATAATTTGCAACAAAGGCAGCAAGTGTTTAGAGGAATTTCCAGAGGAGTTTCAAAAGAGAGCGGGAGAGAGGGATGTGGATGGATATATATATATATATATATATATATATATATTGCTATGTAGAACCATTGGCACTTCTTACAGCACTGTATTTCATGCATTGTTTTATCCATGCTGTATTTCTCACACGGTACCCTTGATTTTGGTCATTTGTCCCTGATATTTATATCAGGGACAAATTACCAAACTCAAGGGGTACCGGGTGAATACAGCATGGATAAAACAATGCATGAAATACAGTGCTGTAAGAAGTGCTAATGATTCTACAGCGACATGAGTTTTTAAAGCATGCAGTTATAACCACTACCCCTGTCACTGTAGCCTGCCAGAAGGGAAGCTGAAGGATGCCATTGGGGCAGTGCCATCCGAGCTGCTCCCGTGGAGGAGTAGCTACAGCACCTGCTTCTGGTGGTGTTTGGGACCTGGGGCTGCGGGTTCAATTCTTCCCCAGGTCCCACTCTGCTGTGGCTTAAAAAAAAAATTAAATAGTCCAATCAGAGTTTTTTCTTTTCCCCCAAAGTCCATCCCCCCAGAGGTCTTCATAATTAGTCTGGGGTGTGTGGGGGGGGAGCAAAGTCCCTCACGTTGGTCGGTGCAGGGGCAGAACCCCCCCTGTAATAACTAAGATATTTCTGCATTGTCTGCTGTCTTTGTGGTCCTTGGTATTTTGTGGCAATGTTGTTTTGCCACATTCTGCTTTGCCTGTGGCATTGTTGCTCTATGCAGTTTTGACCACGACATTATGACCCCATGCCAATCAGGGATACATTTGAAAAAATCATAATATTAGTTCCTGAAGCTGTGTACAACATCAGGGACACTGGTTTACCAGGATTGAGAAAGGGCATATTCCATTTTGCACATTGTAAAAAATGATATTGTCAACAGAGTCTGCTAAGTCAAAATCCAGTTTTACCGGTGTTTGGTTTTGTGTACTTTATTTAACAATTTTTAACTCTGCTAACATGCATTTTAGCAATTTTGACCTCCACTATTACACATCCTTCCATCCTTGTACCAATTTAAAGTTATTTTAGGTACAAGATGTGATGGCAGCAGCAACACTACAGCCCCTATCCCTGATGTGTGATGGAAGCAGCACTATGGTCCCATACCTCTGGTGTGATGGCAGCAGCAACAGCACAATGATCTCCCTCCTTCAGGTGTGACAGAAGCAGCAGTACTACGTTCACCATTCCTCATGTGTGATGGCAGTATCAGCACTATGGCCCCCATCCCTCAGGTGGGACAGCAGCAGTACTGCATTCCCCATCCACCAGTGGTGATGGCAGAAGCACTACAGCCCCCACCCCTTCAGTGTGGTGGCAGTAGAAGTAATGCAGTCCACATCCCTCAGGTGTGATGACAATAGTGACAGCACTATGATCGCCTTTCTTCAACACCCACACCCCACATGCACAAGTTACAAATGACTTGGTCTCTTTGCTTGTTAGAACTCAGAAGTGAATTAATCTGAACTATCACTGCTAAGATGGACTACCTTTGTTTTTTTCCCATCTATAATTTAACTGCCTGAATTTGATTTCTGCCAGTCACACCGCTGACCAGGGTTAGGGAACTGATTTGAGTGTTGGAGGGCCAGCTGGTGGGTGAAGGCTTGAGTGCCCAGCAACCACTCACCTTCTCCTGGGAGGGAGGGTGGGTTCATGGCTCAGTATTTGCTGGCCCGTGGTGGAGGCCAGAGGCATGACAACATGTCAGACCTCACTGCAGGAGGGAGCATGACGGACATTGGCTTGTGCCTTGATATCATGTGGCCTGTCACGCTCCCAAGAAAATGGAAAAACACCCGCTGACCAACTGAAGGATGGCTGTTGGTTCCTCCATAAGCCAGAAGCCCCAGACATGTGTCTGGTCTGACCCCTGCCATGCCCAGGATACACAAGAAGCTCTTTGGGGCAATTCTCTTCCCCGGTAGCCTCCCACAGGGGTAGGGGCCCACTCAATGAAGGGTTACTTTGGGTTACCTGGTAGCACAACAGTAAGGGTCAGTGGATGGTAGTTGGGACTCAGCAGGTGGTAAGGGGCCTTGGCAGGCCTGAAGGAGTCGATGGTCAGGGGGTAGAAGGAGCAAAAAAAAAACTGGTTGAATTTGCTTCTTTGAAATAAAGTGTCTTCTCCTAAAAAAATCCACAAGTGATTAGTGGAGGACCTTCAAATGGATTCATGCATCTCCCAGACATGTGGATGCTTTTTTTTTTTTACTTGGTGTCCATGAAAAGGGTGTCTCCCAGTTTTCACGTCTTTGTTCAGATGTGAATTGAACACTGCTCTGCCCACCAGCATCATACAGCCCCTGGGGTCTTACTTTCTGTATGTCATTGACTGTGCTTTCAAAATCCACTGGCCAAACATAAGTACTCTTAAATACTTAACTTTTGCTTTTTGTTGAAGCAGTCTATCAGAAAACTTTTTGTTGTCACAGAGACTGAAACAGTAGGTGGGGGACAAGGTGTAAATGATACAATTCACCTAAATGGGGTGCTAACTGTGAAGTCTTTTCATAAGTAGTAAGGCAGTTTCTTCTTCGTGAATATACTTTCATTCAGACTAGTTTTCATTCAAACAACTGAGGATTTTGGTTAGCCCTACTGATTATAAACTTGAATAAGTTAGTTGGTAACAGTGATCCTGCATTTAGCAATCTACAACCTAGATGCTTATATGCAAAGAATACAATAAAAACCTGACTAAAATCTAAAAACAAGCTTATAAAACATATAAAATGTATCTGAACATTTATCCTTACCTATACAAAATCATTGCAGCCCAAGTAAAACTCTGGTAAATTACATGGTACCCTGACTACTATTCTATTATGTAGTAAACATTTATTGGTATTTTTTGTATATTCTTTGTAAAGCAGGAAGGTCCACTAGGTAGAACTGTCTGTTTTAAGGAGTGATCTAAAAGCACTGGGGAGGTTAAGTGACTTCCTTGGAGTCACACAGTATGTTTGTTTATGTTCCCTGGCCTGCCAGCAGGCCCTCTCTCCCCACCAGTCTCTGGTCACTGCCTTTTGCCCCCCCCGGATTCCTCAGACCCTATATACCCCTTGGATTACCCACTGAGGTGGAGTGGAATGGGGCAGAGCTGTCCTCCCCCATCTCGAGCACATATCCAGAGCGAGCCTGAGATCCTCCGTGAGGCCGTGGCACTGGAGTACCTTAGGGACTTCCATGAAGCTGGCAGCTGATCTCCTCCTTTTCTTTGGTCTCTTCCCCCTCATGGCTGTGAACACATGTGTGGAGGTGTGCATGCATCACGATGCCACACTATTTGTCTCCCTAGCTCTGGTGCTACTCCCCATCCTCCACCAGGGGACAGCCAAGGAGCAGGACAACATGCCCACCCTTCCCCGGTTAGGACAGCTGTCATCTGGCCTGATCCTCTCCTCCCCTGTGACCCCTGGTGGCCAGTGCTCATTCATGAACATGGGTTCGTCAGTGTGGCATGAGTGTGGCATCCACGCCTCAGCCCTCAGCACCACGCGGTCAGCAGAGACACATTCTTCCTTGACATACAGTGCAGTCTCAGAATTTTTACATCTATTGAAATGCACTCCACAACATGTCTGAAGGGTAATATTGTGCACTGGCATTAATACATATGGTACTCTCTTGTAAGAGGTATGCATAGGTAAATCAAAAGTTAACTGGCTGAACAGAATTGCAACCATGTTACAAGTAATTTCCCAAAAATGAATAAAGTGGTTAAAAAAAAAACCAAGGTCTTAAATTGTAAGCAGCATCATTGGCTGTGTGTTATTACTTGGTAGACAATGTCTGGGTTATTAAAAATAAAACAAAAATAAATAAAATCCCATATTGTAGCTCATTCAACATTGGTATACAGCTGAGTACCATCATAATACAGTAAATTCATACAGTACTATACGTACCTATCATGATGTCATGACTCTATGAGTAGTATATTGCTTCACACATGTTCCCCTTGATTTTTTTCTCCCTTGCTCAATGCATATATTATTACATGCACAATAACAGCAGAAAAAGACCAAAGGTACATCTAGCCTGCCTAGACTTCCCTATCTGCCCCTGCATCTATTGTCCATACATAGCACCCCGTGCTCCCTCCTAATGCTGCTGACCTGATCAATCACTAAGCCCTTCACTCCATCCCAGCCATGGATGAAACCAATGATGGTCTTGGTGCCCACCACCTCCACTGGTAGACTGTTCTGCAGTTTCACCACCCTTTCTGTAAAATAGAATTTCCTCACATCCCTCATAAACCTTCAGCTCTCCAGTTTTAACCCATGACCTCAGGCTCTTGTTTGTCAAAAAATGTTTGTTTACAGTCCTTGATCAACTCCCACTTCATCTTTCCTGGACTTAGGACCCCCCTAAAAAAACATCATTACGCAGTGGGAGGGGAGGAGAATATGGCTTCATGAGTAGCTGCATTGTTTGAGGGTGTTCCTAAAGTTCAGGGAATATACAGTAAAAGTAGATCATGAATTACAAACAGAACAACTCTGGGTATAGTAACACCATTAGCATGCATTTTAGTTATTCTATGAAATCTTCCACCCCGGATACTTTAAATGTCCATTGAAGTAAATATTTAAACTATGTGCTGAGGACTATGGTTCCTCCTTAATGGAAGTTGGCTATCACTTCAGTATAGGCTTTCTGGATTAGTAAATACAATTCCATATTGTACCTTATTCAACATTGGTATACAGCTGGGTGCCATCATAATACAGTAAATTAATCTAGTATGTACCTATCATTATGTCATGACTCTATGAGTAGTATATTCCTTCACATATGTTCCCCTTGAATTTTTTCTCCCTTGCTCCATGCATTTATTGTTGATTTGAGTATCATGTCTGTGTAGCATAGTACAACATGAATTATGTGTACCACACAGTTTACAGTATCGACATTGTGCATATTAATAATTTTACACTGTATCCATTTGAATCATATAACCTGTCATACATAGAAATGACAGAAAAGTGTGCAGTTAATGACTTCTGGGCCCATCTAGTCTGCCCATTTTTTAATTATGATCAGTTTTGCTGGAGACTCAACTTGTTCTATAGCACTTTCTCTTCCATCCCTTTCTCCACCAAGGGTTCCTTTGTGCTTATCTGAAGCATTTTTAAACCCACCACTGGTTTCACCCCCACTGCCTCCCATGGAAAGCTATTCTAGGAATCCACCACCCTTTCCGTGAAGATGTGCTTCCTCAAATCTCTTCTGAATCTACCTCCTTCCAGTTTCAGTATCATGACTCCTTTTCCTACAGCACTTTTTCTCTGAAACATACTCCTTCTGTACTTATTAACACCCCATGGGGTATTTAAAGGAGTCCATCATATCTCAGCTCTCCTCCTTTCCTCCAGGGTGTACATATTGAACTCCTTCAGTTTCTAAAGGCTTTTGATGCAGACCTTGCACCATTTTGACATCCCTCAGCTTTCTTCTTGTTGCTTTCTCCTTTTTCCAGTTGTTTCTCCTTCTTCACCTTTCTTGTTTGAATGCTCCTTTCTCCCCCTTCCTCCTTTGCTAACCTCCTGTTTGTGATCTCCCTACTCTCTATCTCAACCTGTGGTAGCCCATTTTCTGCCTCCCCCATTTCTTCCATTACCCCCCTCGGCTACTTTAAATGTCCGTCAAAGTAGCATTTCAACTGGGCACTAAGGGCTATGGTTCCCTCCTTATTGGAAGTTGGCCATCACCTTGGTATAGGCTCTTATGCTTCCAGGTTGGCTCTCAGTCCCCATTGTAGCCATACCTTTCCTCTCTGCACCATTTCTTCTACCATAACTTGAAGGCCTTGGTGCAGAGCTCCTGCTCCTTCCCCACATAGTACAAGATGCACTCACTGCTCTCATTTTAAACACATAGAAAATGAAGAATCAACTAGATAAATGATCTAACTTTGCCAAAACTTTAATTTACACATAAATCTGACTACAGCAATTCCTCTTTACATTTAAGCCCATGAAACACCCTTATCAAGTTAATGCATTAGTAGCTATAGTGGCTTTGACCAGATTTTGTTTTAGTAGTTGGAAGCCAATGTGTTTGCTATTGGCTATAGTTCCTAAGGAGTCTAACAGGTATTCCAGTTTCTTTCCAGTTCTGTAGGAGTAATCTTTTATAGGCCAAGGCCAAGGACAGAATCCAAAGCTGGTGCGGACTATAAAGATGTGAGAGTAGGTAGGTGTCACCTAAAATAAAAATGAGGGCCAAAAAAAGGTATGTCTTTTTTCAGAATTTTCTGACATACACCATGGATTTCTCCCCATTTTCATATTATTCTTAGACAAAACCAAAAAATGTGCCCTAAAGAAGCTTGTGGGGCCCACATTTCCAATATACTGTGATAGGCATGCAAAAGTTGACTGGACTACAAAGTGTGCGTCATTGCCTGGTACCACTATATATGTTATTCAATCGATAGCACGCTTGCACACCACTTGGTAAGCCACACTACCAATCAAGTTTTGTATGACTACCACTGTACGTGTAGGGTCTTTTTATCAATTCTGTTTAATTTCTGAGAAGAATAGTAGTATCTCTGAAGTATTTTGAACTGAATAAGTCTCCCATTTACTTCCCTACTAAATTTATAGGCATTTTTCCATATGCTTTCCCACACTTGATCTGAAATGCTTAACTTAAGATCTGACTCCCATGCAGTCTTAGTAGTTAAAGTAATCGACATACTGTATTGCAGTATGAGATGATTTTATAAAGTAAGCTAGATCCTTTTCTTAGATGGGCTACCTTCAGAATCTGAAGCCATTTGGATTCAGCTGAAAAGTCATATAATGTTTGATTGGTGTATAATTTAATTTTGTCTTGGAATTGAAGGAACAACTGGAAATGGAGACTAGGAATATGGTATTTTTCAGAGCTCAGTAAAGGACAGCATTTCTTTAGTATTCATGTCTAATAGGTCATTAATTTGAGTTAGTCCTGCTTTATGCCAGCCTACTGTATATCTTTAAATTGTTTTCCATTGTATGTGAATCTAGGGTTATTCCAGATTGGAGTCAGCTCAAATAGGAATGAGCCAAACTGTAGTTTTTTAGTTGAACTTTTGAATAACCAGATTGTTGATGAGTAAGTTGGATGGGATTTGAGGTAGGGAGGAAGCAGCCTAAAAAATTTATGAGTGAATGTCGATTTTCAGAAGCTTGTTCTGTGTGTAACCACAGAGAAGCAGCAATTCCACTGTCTTTGTTAAATGGAGAGCTGCTTGTTTTAACAAAAATGCCCAATGATAACCATGCCACCAAGGATAGACAAAGCCTCCCACTCTCCATGGGGTTCTCATTGTTTGAATACCTGATCTAGGAGGCCTATTGTTCCACAGAAATTTAGTAAATAGTGTATCAAACTTTTTATACCAATCATTAACAATTTATAAAGGGAGATTGTTAAGCACGCAAAATAGTTTTGGTACAAGGATAACTTTTATTGAGTTAATTTTTCCCCATAATGAAATATTAAGTTTTGACCATTTTCCCACTTCAGTTTGTAGATTATTAATAAGTAAAGTGAAGTTGTAGTGAAGGGCTTTTGATATAGAGTTGAAGATGTGCATACCTAGATATAGTATTCCTTTACCTCCCACGGAAAATTAAAATTTTTAGAAAGTTTTCTTTTCATGTTGGGAGTAGCTAGATAAATTTCCTCAGATTTCTCTCAATTAACATACAGTCCTGAGATTGCACTAAATTTGTCCAATAGTGGGTTTAGAAATGAGACTGAATAACTGGGGTGAGATAAGGTTAACAGAAGATCATCAGAGAAAGCAAATATGTTATTTTCTATTTTCCCCCTTTTTATTCCCTGAATTTGGTTAGTATTAATAATACGTTTTAGTAAAGATTCCATTGCAAGACGAAAGGAGAAAGGGGCAGCTCTGATGTGTGCCTCTATATAGCTGGAAAGGTTTAGAGAGTACCCTATTAGTAAGTAGAGCTGCTTTTGGGGAATTGTAGACAGTGGAGACCCATTGTTTGAAAAATGGGGCCACAATTAAAGGAATTCAGCACACTCTGTAAACACGACCAGTCAAATGAATTGAAAACCTTTCCAATATTTAGAGATAAAGCAATTGAAGTTGTTTGATTTCAGGCTGTCCAAATAACTGAAAGAAGTCTGTGTAAATTATCCGATGTATTACATACTTTAACAATCCCCACTTATTCCTTGCTCACTAGGTTCTGAATTATAGATATTAGTCTGTTTTTTAGTATCTTAGTTAATATTTTGTAATCAAAATTTATAAGGGAAATGGGGTGGTAATTAACAGATCTCTAAAGGGTCTTTAGTTTTCTTTGCTACCAAGCATATGTCTGCATCACTAAGTGAGCCTACTATTTTTCTTTGATGTAAAATTTCTTCATAAAGTTGCATAGATAATTTGTGATTATTGGATTATAATAACTGGCTTTCATTTTTTTCTGATAAGGAAACCGGGTTGTAATTTTGTCATTATAACCTGCTGGTTATAACGACAAACACACGCCCATTTTCCCCAGCTCGGCACATGCACCAACTGCAATCTTCCTCTTCTGTGCCATCCTCTACCATCCCCACTTCTCAGCGCTTTACAATTCCCCGACAGAAGGAATCAACAGTAAGTCTTTTTTTTTTTTTAACAGAAATATCACTGGGCACAGCAAATGTACATTTCCATGATAAATAAAAAAAAACTGAACACTACTCCAGCAGCCACCATAGACTGCGCTGAAACCTGGATTTTACACACACCCCTGGGGTAGGATGCCTTAATAAACCCCTTGAGCTGCGCTCTCGGGCTTTATGTGGCATCCAATCCCTCGGGGTGTGTAAAATCCTCGTTATAACCCTCTTCTCATCTATTATTCTCCAAGTTTCCCCAGTGAATTCTATAAATATAACAATCAGGACCTGGGGTTTTCTGAGAGCACGCTGACTGAATCACTTGAATAATTTCTATCTTGGAGAAAGGCTTATCTAAATCCTGATTTTCTAATTCTGATAATCTAGGTAGATTAGCAGTTTGCAAGAAATGTTGATAGGGTCACAGCGGGATCCAGAGGTTTATATAAATCTTTATAAAATTCTTGAAAACACTTGTTAATTTTTGTGCAAGTGATACAGTATGTCATGGACTTGTTTTTGTGTGAATTCCAGAAATCATATTTTGATTTTATTGTTATTGTGAAAGGCCAAAGGTTTTCCATGTTTTTCTCATGATTCCCATTAGTATTGTTTTATATGGAAGAGTGCAAGTCCTGCTTTACTGGAGTAGATTTTATTAACTTCATATTTGAGCTTAGCAAATTGATAGATTAGGTTTTGATTTTTAAAAGGGTTTGGTATCGTTTTAGATTCCATTTGTTTGATTTGTTGTTCTTTGTCCCCCAGATCCCCACCAGTAATGGACACAGACAAGTATGTGTGGGGGCTCAGTTTTGGCAAATCATTTACTTAATTTCTTTGATTTCACATATCCATTTTTATCCATAAATCTATAGATATACATACACATCAGCAGTATGGTGCAGTGGGTTAAGGCTCTGAGCTGCAAATCTGGAGACCTGGGTTTGAATCCCACAGCCCCCTAGGTGCATACTGTGTGACCCTGAGCAAGTCACTTAACTTCCTTGTGCTCCCAGGTTGCACCTGCAAACAAGCTTTCAGCTTAGTGTGTCTCACCTGGTAAAATAATTGGTAAAAATTAAAAAAAAAAATATTTCCATATACATCCCACATTTCAAATCCACTTTATCATACAATAATTCATTTCTTAATTTATTTCTTAATTTTCCTTCTTTACTCTGTTATCTTCTTCTCCCCCAGATGTACATCATGGGGGGCTGACTTTCTTCATCGTCTTCTGTTCAAAGGGGTATGAGCGTACACCCATATGCCCATACCCCTGCTTTCTGCTGTGTTGTCTTATGTCCTATTTATTATTTATCCCCCCTTACTCACCCCTATCCTCCCCTTCCCCTATTATCCTCCCCGTCTCTGGTGTATCTGCCATTCACCTTCGCCAGTGCCTGGTCCACTGTGCTCCATCTTCTGCAGTGACCACACCAGAACCAAACTTCCTTGTCTTAAAGGGTGGGTGGGAAATTCTCCTTAAAGCAAAATTGTGATCTCTCTGAGCCAGTGCTCATTTTTAAGTACCCCTGTTGCTCACCCCCCCTCTTCTCCTGGCCAGTCCCTGTCTCCCACCTCACTCCTACACTGACCTCATGGCCCCTCCCCATTGTGACCTAATTTTCCCTCTCCCTACCCCCTTTCTGACTTTTCTCTGCCAGTCCAACCTTTAGAGCTCTACAACTTGGTCTGGGTTTGTGGACAATGGGGTCTGCTCTTTTAATTGGCAACCCCATTTGTCCCCCAGATCCCCACCAATAATAACACAGACAAGTATGTGTGGGTTCTCAGATTTGAAAATTATTTACTTAATTTCTTTGATTTCACGTATCCATTTTTATCCATAAATCCATAGATATACATATGCATCAGACATATTTTCATATACAAGCATACCTTTCAAATCCACTTTATCATGCAATAATTCATTTCTTAATTTATTTCACAATTTTCCTTCTTTATTCTCTTATCTTCTTCTTCCCCTAAATATACATCATGGGGTCTGACTTTCTTCATCCTCTTCTGTTCAAAGGGGGTACGAGCATGCAGCTTGTCCCCTGCTTCCCTGTGTTATCTTATGTCGTGGTTATTATTTTCCTCCTCCTTATTCCCCATCCTATCCTCCCTCCCCTATTTTCCACTAGTCCACTCCTCCCGCAGACGGTGGACTCTCCCCTGTCTTAGCCCATTTTCTGCTGCATCCAGGGCTTGAGTGCATCAGCAATTTTGAATTAAACATTGCCAGGCCTAGCCCGAAGTGCGCCCCCACCCTTATAATACTTGTCATTCTGCTCCTCCACCCTCTGTGTATGACTTTTGCCTCCTAGTTCTTCAAACAGCCTGCCCACCCTGGCATTCATATAATTTTCTGGCCCTGTCCATGGCTTTATGACATTGTGCATGCCTCCACACCCTTCACAGAATAACATCCGACCAAACCAGAGTAAACTCTGGCCACCATTCCTTTATCTGATAAAATATGTCCAGCTATGGTCTGGTCCCCAAATCATTCCCTCTTAAGTGGATGATTATTAGATCCAGGCAGCTGTGATCCATTCTCATTTTCCTCAGCACAAGCAGCAGCTGTGCCCATTTCATGCCACACATGCCTCTCCAGATCAGCTTGATCGAATTGAGGTCTAAATACAGCTGCCTACCTCTGAGCCTCCTGGATGTCCATCTTTGCACCCAGTGGACAAAGGAGTGACTGCATATCCAGACTTCCACCTCCTTGCTCTTCCTGAAATAATCCCAACAGAGACAAAGTTAGTTCCCATACAGCAACCCAAACCTGCCTTTTACCCTTTCTCAATCCCAAAATTTTCTTGTAGGCAACTTCTTTCCCCCTATTACTTTATATCTAAATGTTCAGACCTTCTAATGAGGGAAGAAAGAAAAACAACTTTCGTAAGGACGCATCATGCTGTGAACATATCTTTTATAACAATTATATGAACACCTCCCCTTCCGTTTTCTATCCCCTGGCATGCTGCCTGGTGTCGCCAATTCGGAGGCTGACCCAACGCAAAATGAGTGAGATGAGTACCCACTCGGGTCTTCCCACAAGAAGGCCAACCCTTTCTTTAGTACTGCCACTACTTGTGACCCCGACATTGGGACACAACTCCATACAAAATACGTACGTACAAGGCCCCACTGGACATATGGTAACATTCCCATGTGGTTTTAGTAAATCCCTGTTATCTTTTCCAGCCTGGTCTGTCTTTGAACATCTGACTAGCACTGAAATCTCTTCTCCTGTCCAAACCATGTTCTCTCACCATAGTCCTGCTGAAGTGTCCTTTTTCCATGACCTACGCCTTCGCTGACCCTAAAGACCCCACTGTACATGGTAGCATACCCAGGTCTAGATATAAGCTGCTTCGCTACTGGATGTACCCACCTGGTGCAAAATCCTCTAACAACCTCTCTAACAGTGTTTCTGTCAGTGGCCTCCTACTGTCCTGTACCTTATCAGCTCCCCTCATCCAGTCCTGCATCCTGTGCCTTATTAGGTTACTTTTTGTCACGTCCTCCCACCCTTTCAGGGTATACATTTCACCTATTGCCGCTAAATGAACCCCCATGGTCGGATGTGCCATATTATTCCTCCAACTGGTCACTATAACTTGTGCTCCCTGATCACCCATTACCACCCCACTCACCTGGCAGCCATTTTGAGTTCAAGATGGCTGAAAAGCCCTCCACGAAGTTTTATATACTTTTAGGGTCCTGGGGGAGCAGGAGTTGTGAAACAAATGTTCGGCTCCCCCAATCCTATCCCCCAGACATAGTCCAGAACTGCTGTCTGTCTGGGCTCTGCTGTTTGGGCGATGGCATGAAACTTGTCCATCTGCAGGTGGGACAGGCAGTCAGCTATCACGTTGTCCACACCATCTATGTGCCTAGCCCTAAATGGCATGTTCAAAGCCAGTCCCCGTAATACCAACTGCCTCAAGATTCTTATAACCCTTTCAGACATCACCCCTCTTGTTAAGGACATCCACAACTGTTCTATTGTCACTCCAAAATGTGACCTTCTGATTCCTGAGCCTCCCACCATACTTCCATTGCTGCCCATATGGGAAAGATTTTCGGAAGGTAATATCCCTTGTCACACTGGTCTGAAACCAGGTGCTGGGCCAGGCAACAGCAAACCATTTACTTCCAAGGTATGCTCCCATACCTATACCCCCAGTCGCAGCAGTGTACAGCTGCAAGTCCATGTTAAAACCCAATCTTCTTGCCAGAATGTCCTACCATTGCAGTTGTTTAAAAATGTCTCCCACGCCTCTAGATCCTCCTTGCTTCCCCTAGCTAAGTCCACCCAGTGATGTGGCCTGGAGGCACCTTGCATTGCCCTGGCCAGGCGCCGTGTACATGTGAGACCCGGTACTATGGCCCTACATACAAAATTCAAATGTCCCATCAATTGCAGCACCTGTTGCAGCTGCACCCTGTGCCTAGCCTTGACTGACCTTAAGAGTGCTTTCAGCTTCTGCACCTTGGAATCTGGTAGTCTCAATAATTCCCTCCCCACCTCTATCTCAATACTCAAGAACTCAATTTTCTGGCTAGGGCCTTCCATTTTGTTTGAGGACAGGGGTGTACCCAGCTCTCTGCAAGTAGCCTCAAAATGCTTTAGTATCCATTCTGTCTGCTGTCAACCCTTCCAAACTAGCAGTAAATCATCCAGGTAATGAATCACTGCCCTGCACCAATATCTTGACTAAAAAGTCCATTGCAGCCAAGTGCTGAACATCTCAAATGTTGCACAGGCGACTGAGCAACCCATGGGTGTGGTTTTATCAAAATAATAGTCATTCCTGTCCTGGAAGACCCAACAGGTCCCAGTCCTCAGGCCAAACCAGAAACAAGTGAAAGGCAACTTCAATATCTGTTTGTGCAAGCCATGCCCCTGAGAAGCCCTAATCAGACTGACTGCTTCCTCCAATGTAGTGTAGGTCACCCTACTGTCCTCCTTGCTGATGTGATCATTGATGGAATCTCCATCCGGGTATAACAGGTGGTATATCACCAAATATTCTCCCAGCTGCTCTTTGGGACCAAAACCCAAAGGGATATCCCTGGTCCTGCAGCAGTGGCTGCCTGAATGGCCCCTCCACCCTGCCAGCCATTACTTCCTTCTGAATTTTCTGTTCTAACAATGTCTCTTACCCTTACCAACTTCAGGTTTTTGCCTCAGTCCTTTTTTTTCTGCTTTCTTGAAAGTACAAACTGAAACCCTCCTAAAAACCCAACAATAGGGTGTGAGTTGCCTTTCTATCTGGGTAAAACCTCAACCAGTCTTCCAATACATCAACCTTTATGGGTGTGTCTGCCAACCTGAGGGACCTGTTTTCCATGTCTTTAACTATCCTCATGTCAGTTGTAGTGAAGCTTGGCCTCTGCCCCCTTTCCCCCTACCCTGCCCTCCCCACTGCTGTCCCTATGCCCTGCCTAGTTACCCTGTAATTAGCAGTTCCTTTCTCCTTTAAACCGTTACTTAGAAGCTGGGTGCCTGCCCTGCATTTTGAACAAGCATGCGAAACAGCAGTTTGGCCATGTACAAAATGTCTGGTTATATCCCCAACAGCAATTTTGGGCTGTTCCCCCTTTTTTGTCTCCCTCACTATCCGTGCTTGTCATCCCCGTACAGATCTCCAGGCAAAGAACAATCTGTCTTGCCCCCCCCCTTTTTACATCCCCAAAATGTGCCATCCTTTTCCTGAACTACTCATTGTACTTCATCCCCCTTTTTAAATGCATTCTTTATAATCAAGGAAAAGGTAAGCAAAGGAATGGCCAGCTCCAGCTTCTTTTCTATGACTATGGCTGTATAGTATGTAAAATCTGTGGACCAGTTTTCCCAGTTCTTCCTTTCCTCATTTTCTTCTTCCCTTTTCCCAATAGTTCTACTGCTGCCACCATGTCTTTCTTTTAAAAGCTTCTTTTCTTCCTACTTATCCATATTGTCCACATTAGCTAAAGCAAATATGCCAACATGGTTGCTGGTTGCCATCAGGTGCAGGTACTGGAACCAGGGTGCTACTGGGGCAGGAGGTACAGGCCCTAAAGGGACTGTCTGGTTCTGGCAAAAGTCAGAGGTGGGAACAGGCACTGGAGGGGGACCGGAGCAGGTGGAGGTACTGGGTCAGCTGGCACTGGATCGACTGGGAAAGGATCCAGGGCCTAGGCATATGTGGAGCCCACAATGCCTTTTTGCTGTCTTTTCCACCCAGCTTCTTGCCCTTTACACTTCCTGACCTTATCCGTCTGGGTGAATCTGCATCTCCAGCCACTGGTTTGCTTTGCTCACCAGCTCCATCACTGCCAGGTAGCACTCCTCTTTGCTTGGTTTATTCCTCCTAGGAGCCATAATATAAAACTGGCAGGAACCTTTAGAGACACAAACACATGGTTAAATATCTTATACCATAGTTGGTTCCTTCTCATGGCCACCCTTCTCATCTTATCTGCTATCCCCCAGTGAGGTCTAGCATCCTGGATCCAGCTTGCTAAGGTCTCATTATATAAGTCACCCCTCCCCATTGTGTTATATAATCTGTACTTAAATTTTTTTTTGATTGAAAGGAATCCCTGCCCCTCATAGGGGTAATCACTCTGGCTGCCACACATTCCCTCTGGTCGACAGCCACCACATCTCATGGTCCTGCCCCAGTGATTCGATCACCTCCTGTCTGCCATGCATAATGTACTAGCCATTCAAAATACTTGCAGGCCCATACCGGGATGACCACCACTCCTTACCTTGCCCCCAGGCCAACTGTTCCCACCCCTAGGGCCAGGATGAGCCCAGGCCTAACTGCCTCATGGCACCATGAACTGGGTCCCAAGCTGTCAACCAGGCATCCCTTTCCTCCTGCTCCACCCTCAAACTGACCTTTTTATCCACTTCCCTTTGCCTTTCTTACATAATTTATATTATTTATTTTTGTACTAGCAGGATATCCATTAGTCAAATAAGGGCATTTGTCTTGCAGTTGTCTTCCCTGGGTATACCCATAAAGGAAGAACTGATAATAAATGGTAGCCAAGCCATTTAAAATATCCTTCTACTGATATTGTGTGGCTGACTTAAAAAGAAATCATTTTGTCCACCCAGCCACGTGGCGATGATGTCAGATGCCATCCGCCATGTGGCCTGCCTTTGGGCCCTGTCAGTTGGCCCATGTCAGCTCCTCAGGCTACTCAAGGACCTTCATTTGGCACAAGATTGCCCCCAAAGGCCAACAAACCCTGCATTTGTGCCCCCCAGCAGCCAGCTGATGCTCAGGTCCTGAGTCAACTAACCACACAGCGATGACATCAGACGCCATCGCCACGGGCCCGATTCCAGGCCCCCATCGGTCAACCAGGCCTCTCATGCACCTTTCTTGTTTCTGTCACCAACTGCCTTTGGCCTTGCACACAACCAGGCAGACCTTAGAAAAAGAAACCTCCCAGTCCCATGCAAAGTTGGGCAGCCCCTCGCACCTGCAGAAGACCCAACAAACTGGAGGTGGCCCACTTCAAAAACACAGCCTAAAAGAAAGAAACCCTCCAGCAATTGTGGATGTGAAGGAGTTTTAGCAGACACAAACAGGTGTTGCTAATCCAAAAGGGACACCATCAGCCTCTGAGCAGAACAGAAAATATATATCATGGCCTTTTAGCAGTTACAAAACACCTGAAAATAATACAGGCTGACCTGAGAAAGACTGCTCACTTAGTGCAGATTGCACATGCTCTGGCAGGCCTGTTTAAACATAAATTGTTTCAGTTACCTGGGTAGTAGCATTCAGCTTCACTACTGAAATATCACCAGGCCAAACCATGTAATATATAGGGAGCCAGTGGGAAATAAAGGTTCCAAAAACTGGACCAGCTTACTGGGTATCCCAAACAATCTCTTTTTATCTGCTAGCAAGTCACACATTGCCACCCTGGCATCTCCTCCTTGTTTTTTGGGCTGCAAGTGCTGGCATTCCCGTCATACCACAACCTTGTTTTATTTTATATATATATATATATATATATATATATTTTTTTTTTTTTTCTTTTTCTTAAATAACACTTACCTTTTCCACAAATATCTGTAATACTCACTTGCAGATGGTTTCCGCCCAATCACTGCACTGGCTCTCTCACTACTTACCAATTACCCTTTTAACTATTATTGACTAATTCCCTACAAAGGTAGAATAATTGTGCTAGTTAACTCCAAATATTTATAGCTAACAATAGCCAACTGGCCCAAATCAAACAAGCAACCCAGAAAAATTGCCAAAACTGACGTGCTTCTCAGAGAAATTCTCCTTAAAGCAAAATTGTGAGCTCCCTGAGCCTGCACTCATTTTTAAGTACCCCTGTTGCTCACCCCTCTCTCTTGTCGTAGCCAATCCCTGTCTCCCACCTCACCCCTACACTGACCTCATAGCCCATCCCCCATTGTGACCTTATTTTCCCTCCCCAACCCCTCCTCCGCCTCCCTTCCTAACTCTTCCTCTGCCAATCCAACCTTTAGAGCCCCACACAACTTGGTCTGGGCTCTGGACAATGCAGTCTGCCCTTTTAATTGGGCAGCCCTCTTTATTGTCTAGGCCTATTTGTCTTTCTCTTTTGTTGGATGCAAATCTTATAATATTTCCTTTAATAAATGTTTTGTGTGCATCCCTGAGTATTTGATAATAGAGGAGGTTTCATTATGATCATTAAGTACAAAATGGGGAAATTTCCTTACTAAGCCAGTCTCTAAATTTAGGGTCCTGCTTTAGGGCGGTATTGAATCACCATCTAAATTTATTTTGCATTTTGGTTTCAAGTAAGCATAAAGTTCTAAGCAATGCATGGTCTGAGATTATCACAGAGTCATATTTAATGTCAAAAAACACATTACATAGGTTAAGAGGCAGAAAGAAATAATATATTCTTCTAAATGTATTATGATGTGCAGAAAAAAGGACTCATCTTTATGTTGTGGATGAGCTAGTCTTCAAACATCTAGTGGTTCAGGGTCGTTAACTGTTTCTTGAAAGAATTTATTGGATGTAGGTATTGCCATGGGTTTAGAAGTGCAAGTTCTGTCTAGAAAAGGATCCATAACATAATTGAAATCTCCCCCTAAATTACTTCAAAGTCCTTAAGCGTAATCAGTGCAGCAAGCAAACTATGGAAGAAAGTTGATTTCTCTGAATTTGGGGCATACATAATGCATAGTGCAATATTTCTGCAAATAAGGAACCTGCAAAATTTGAAATCTGCCTTCTTTATTTGTCAAATGTTTAGTTTTAACAAATGGAATCCTCTTTGGTTTGATAGCCAGGCCTTTTTTTTGTAAGAGAAGCGATTGTGCTCCACCTGTACCACCCACTGTCTTTGCAGTTTTTCTGCTTCTACAGGTAATAGATTCATCTCTTGTTGGAAGTCTGTAGTGGCTTTATGTTTTTTAAGATGACTTAGGGCCTTTTTTCTCTTTATTGGATAACCAAGGCTATTAACATTCTACATTACTATGTTCAGGGCAGACATCCTAACTTCTATAACAACTTAAAGGCAGAAAACTAGGCCTAAAAGTAGTCGCCACATTAGGCGGACATGGTTACCGCAGACAGAATTTATGTGCCAAAACCAATTATCATAGCCGCAATGTTAAAACACATACCTAATGCAGACTATGTGTGTCACATACCGCGGACATGAAAAGAGGGCAACATCAATTTTTTTTCTTTTTTTAATGCAGTCATTTCCACATGACAGCTTGCTGGTGATACAATTAGGTATGTGTCAAGTAGGCACATGTAAATGTGATAGAGATGATTAACACTGCTTTCACACTCTTACCACCTTGTTCCTTACACCTCTGTTCACTGTCAGTGTAGCTTCTTCGTCGTCCAGAGATCCCCCATTCAAGAAAAGTGGAGCTGTTATGGCTGACTGAAACACTGCCTACTGTAAGTGTAGTGTGAGGATCCACTAGAGCAGGTGTTGGTAAGTAAATGCAGAAGAAGGCCTTTTTAGCTGTTTATAGCAATGTCCGTACAGCACTAAAGTACTAAAGCACTGAAGCACTATAGATCCTCAAAAAAAGAGATATGTAGTGTGTGTGTGTGTGTGTGTGTGTGTGTGTGTGTGTAGTGAAGATGCTCAACAAGGATTTGGCACAGTTTAACTTGAAACAACCTAGGCACCTGGGCTAGACACACAGCGACTGTAAACATATGATGTGCGTATTAAGAGGATGGAGACTTGGTGACAATACCTTGCATTGAAAGGACACATCACTTAGTAATCATGATCGTTATGCACCCTTGAAATATAGGAATTAGCTCCCATTTTTCTTACAGCTGGCAATGGCAGACAATGGTTTCAGCGGACTGAATATCATAACACGGATCAATCCACCCTAAGCAACATACACTGTACCAAAATTTGATATAGTCAACTAAAAACAGAGTTATTGAATATGCAAACTATTTAAAGGGCCTATAACAAATAATTTAGACTATACAAAGTAATCTAGTTTTAGAATCAGAGGAATCTCAAACCTATTGATGTAATCTAATAACTATAGTCTACTGTGTTTAATTATAGTCAGACCTACAAATATACTTTACTAACAGTTTGTTTTTTACTATGTAAAACTATACTAAACTAGATTGTTAAACACTAATGAAACTCTAAATAGGGAAAGGGAAAGTGGAATAGGAAAAAGCTTAATAAATGATCGAATATAGACTAAACTGCAACCTCTAGGAATAATAACCAAAGATAAAGGCACTAAGATTAACACCCAAGGTGCTACTTTTGTCTCTTTGTCAGACCAAAGGCGAACTACTACCACCAGTGCCATAAGAGTATATTGTATTAACGGTTAGAGACATGAAACCAGTTGTGAATCCTGCAATAGTAATTTAGGGGAGTTTACCATATTTGTTTCTGAGTATAATCTTTAGAGTCCACAGAACATGATCCTAAATCCATTCAAGCATGTTAGGGGACTAAAGGAAAACATAAATAAGCAGAAGAAGGGTTAGAATTGAGTTTCAGCTAGTAGTTAAGTTACCATTAGAAAATCAATTGCTACTGGATAAAGCTGTATTGTATTTGAGAGATTGACCAATTGATGTTGAGAAAAGGAAATAATATTAAAATATATATATACATCCCACTCTGAGATAATGGGTCCAGTTCTCAAAGAGGGTTAGATTGTGCAAGCTGCATCAGACAGCAGCTTGCACCAAAGCCCCTTACATCAGGGAAGTCCTGGCACCTAAGTCCCCACACTTGGCGTAACGCCTCCTGTGGAGCAAACACCTGGTGCATGAGAAGGGTCTGCCACGGCCTCATTTTTTCATTTAATTTCATTTTCATTTTTATTTATTATATTTGAAAGCTTAGATGAGCACAAGTGCCCTTCTTCACAAGTGTCAAGTGTACAAAAACACTTAAATAGACAAGACATAATTCAACAATATACATAACAGACCATACAATGAACAGTTATTAGGAATTGCAGAACAATCATTAGAGGATTCCAACCATAATTTGAATCGAGATTTACAAATGCGAATCATATTGCAATTCAATAGATCACTTGGAATGGAATTAAAAAAGTGAGGAGCACTATATAATAAAGATCTTTGACCAAAGGCTTTTTTACACAGTGGGAGTTGGAAAATGCACGTGCCTCCTGTGACAAACATAAGCTCTCCCTCCATCCCCAATGTCAGCAGTGTTAATATATTAAAGTACACAGCCTCTTCCCATGTAATATTGCCCTCCCCATCCCAGATTTCTGATAATGACCTGTTATGATATTATAAAGTAATATGCCATGTCCTGGTAGGCTAGTGGTCCCCCTCCCAGATAGTATCTGTTATTATATAATATTTTAATGCTTCCTAACCTAGTGGTCTAGTGGTTCCCCCTCCCCAATCCCCGATAGTGCCTGTTACAATATTATACAGTGATGGTCCCTAATCTGGTGGTCTAGTGGTCCCCCCACCCTGATCCCTGATGCCACCCAGGTTGAAGACAATAATATGCCCCCTTCCCAATCCCTGATGTCACCCTATTTATTTATTTAAACATTTGGTAACCAGGAAAGGCACACTGAGCTGTGGCTCATTTCCAGGTGCAGCCCAGGGAAGAATCAGGGTAGAGGGGTACCATAGCATAAGTAAAGCTTCTTGTGTAAAAGTCACAGTTACAAGTAAGGTAAGACAGTGTACAGTAGTAATCTGCAAGACAGTGTGCAGTAGTGTTGGTAGATATTTACAAACAGATCAACACTTTCACATTTTCATATTAGATCATGATTATTGTTAAGAAATTTGGAGTACATAAGTGCTGTCAGTTTGAGCATAAGTGCTGTCAGTTGATATGGGAGCAGGTAGGAGGAGGCAGGAGCTATAGCTGAGATCTGGCAGAGGAGTGCAGAGAGAGTTGCAGAGGACAGGGGGTTGAGCATCCCAAAGTGAGGGGAGATGAAAGGAGTAAGCAGACTTGCCCATGTTTGATGATGGTTTGGGCAGGGGAGAGAGAGAGAGGGCATTTGTGAGCGGAGTTTATTACTCTTATACAATGTGTCTGTGATTCCTTATATTCCCGCTATTGCCAAGAACCTGAGAGTGAGGTTTAGAGCTCCTGACAATACTCAGAACCCCTCTGTCTGTACCTTTTTACTGTCACACATTAGGAAGGACATCCCTCATTTTACCCCTCAAAACCCATGTGTCAGTACCTCTTAAATGGCCCACACTAGGAGGGACATCCCTCATTATACCTTTCAGAGCCCCTTTGTCCATACCTCTTAACTGTCCACAATAGGAGAAACAGCAATCTTTTTTTTGTAGTTATTTGTTATTTTTTTATTTTAAAATGTGTTAACCGGGTAAGTACGCTGGGTCACATGGCCCTTTTACAGGCATGACCTGAGACATTTATGAACAGTACATAAATCAAGAGACAATAAAATTCCATAAAAACCTAATAAAACATTATGATACAACATACAGCAAGTCATAATACTAAATTACGATTAACAGTTACAGCAAGAAAAGTGGACATCAGGTAAGACTTATAAACAGATTTAAATGAACTGATTGTATTTACAGCTCTAATATGTGGACTGAGAGATCTACCTTTTGGCAGCATAAACGTAAATTATTTCTCACCCTTTGATGTTTTAAAACATGGTGCTCTTAAGGTCGTATTGTCAGAGCATAAGTACTTCAAGTTATTTCTGAACCTTAAGACACCCTGTAATAGACCTTCTTCCCCTTGTTTCAATACCAACTCCAGTGGTAACCAATCTAGCTTTTCGTAAAGGGTACAATGATGTACAGTACCTTACTTTTTCCTAAGAGTAAACCAATAAATTCTAATTGTACATACCCCTCTCAGTTTTAACTTTCTCAGACAGATGCCCACACACCTTACTTCTATAATCATTTACTGGTAAAAGACAAGCATGAGATATGGACTTTTGAGTATTATCTGTTAACAGGTCTCTTTATTTATACAAGGCCATTTTTTTATGTAACTGGCTGCAAACTAAATCCGTATGCATTTCAAAATTTAAATGAGAGTCAAGGGTCACCCCCAAATACTTAAAAATGGCTTGCAACTTCCAACAATACCCTTTCATAGGTTTTTACTGAGAGATTATCCTTAATTCTATTCAATTTTTGCGAAGTTGAAAATAACATAACTTTTGGTTTGCTATTATTCATCAACATTCTGTTCTGAAAAAAACAACTGCATACAATCAAATTCAAGTTTTTGTTTAACTCATTCCAATCTTGATGTGCTGCATAATTTACTGCATCATCAGTGTAAAGTATTATTTTTGACATATTTAAAATTAGAGGCAAGTCATTGATGAATAAAGAAAACAGGGGCCCAAGAATGGACCCCTTAGGTACATCACGAGTTATTGTTTTTAAATCTGACATACTGTAGATCCATTCACCTTAACCCTTTGCTTTCTATTTGATACTGTAGGTAACTAGAAACCCAGTTTGTAACAGGTTACCCATCCCTAACTTTGTGAGCTTTAGTTTCAGGAGTTTCGGGATGGAATTATCTCTGATTTTACCCCTCAGAATCCCTCTGCCCATGTCTATCAATTGTTCCACATTAGAAGGGACATTCCTCATTTTACACCTTAGAAACCTTCTGTCTGTACCTCTTTACTGTCCACATTGGGAGAGGCATTCCTCATTTTTTCACTCAAAACCCTTCTGTCCATACCTCTCAACTCTTCCAGATTAGGTGTGACATCCCTTACTTTATCCCTCAGAACCCATATGTAAGTACCTCTTAACTGTCCCATATTGGGAAGAATGCCCTAATTATACTCATTCAGAGCCCCTCTGTCCGAGCTGCTTAACTGTTCCATATTAAAAGGGATATTGCTCATTTTAACAATCAGAATCTTTCTATCAATTCTTCTAACTTCCTACCTAAATATTGACATTCTTTATTTTACTCATCAGAACACCTCTGTCTGTACGATTCGACTGTCCAACATAAGAAGCTTAAGAAACATAAAATACAGATAGACAATGACCATTGCTCCATTCAGTATATCCGTCCCTACCTTGGAGGAATTCCTCATTTTACCTCACAGAACCCATCTGTCCATACCTCTCAAAGTCCACATTAGAAGGGATGCCCTTATTTTGCTACTCAGAACCTCCTTTGTCTATCCCTCTAAACTGTCTTACTTTATTTATTGATTGATTGATCAATTTATTTATTTAGAAATTTGTGACTGGAAAAGGTACAATGAGCCAAGGCTCATTTCCACGTGTGACCCAGGGAAAAGGATAATGAGAAAATACTTTTCTTTGGGCTGGGGCGGGGGTCCAATCTTTGGCCAAGAAAGACACACTGAGCTGAAGCTTGTTTCCAGGTGTGCCCTGGGAACACTGGGAAGTTACGTGATTTGCTCTTGGGGTCACACAATATGCTAGTGGTGGCTGTTGGATTCAAACCCAGTTCTCCAGGTTTGTAGCTCAGTGTTGTTAACCACTATGCTATACTGCCTCACTATGCCTACTCATCATATAGGCAAACAGTAAAACAAAGTAACAATATGAGGGACATGCTTCAGTTTATCACTCAGAACCTTTCAGTCCATCCATGTGGCACATTAAGAGGGAATTTTATCACTCAGGGCCCTTCTGACCATCATTCTCAACTGTTCCATGTTAGGAGGGATGTACCCCATTTTGCACCACAAACCCCTCTGTCCATAACTGTTAATTGTCCTACATTAAGAGACATGTCCATACTTTTACCCCGCAGAACCCCTGTGTTCCACATAGAGATGGTGCTGCACAACATTCAAGATTAATCTGTATTGCTCCATAAGCAGCAAACTTTGTGAACATGAAAGCATAGAGTTCCATGGTGTTCTGAACTTCTGTGTCTAAGATTTGATGACAAAAACCCCATTTGAGCTCTTGTTCTTCAATTTTAAGGAACATTTTCCCATGGGGGGTTGGTAACGAAAGGTGGAGAGGCACACAGTATGTACAAAAAACGAAAGAAATATGGCACTTACGTTTTGCAGTTTGTTGGCTCGGGTCGCACCTTGAAGGTGACTTGTGGGTAACTATAACTGAGGTGAATGGGAATGATGGCACCAATGACAATCTCACCTCCTCTAAAGAAGGACTTGACTGCTGAAGTCTCAGCTTACATCCACAACTCTGGTGTTATCGGATGCCCTTGAGGACACCATCAGTAACAAAATATGCAGTACCACGTTTTAGTTTATAAAGTCTTCTGAAAAAGCAGTATATTTAGATTTCTGGTTTTATACTAAACAAGGAAGCAAGTGCCATACCTCTCAACTGTCCCTGATTACAATGGATATCCCTCATTTTACCTCTCAAAGATGCTCTGTCTGTACTGCCCACGCAAAGAATGTGCTATCAGTTCAGACTTTGAAGTAGAAATTCAAAATAGTTTAAGACGCAAAATCACATATAAACTTTGTACAAGCAAACAAAATGGTTTCACAGTGTTTTGAGCTTGTATCTCTCTGTTGGAAGATGTGTCCTCAATATAAGGATGAGAGTTCTTCATTGCCCCTCATTTTGAGTGTCCATGCCCCTCATTTCAGTGGCAGATGGTTGAGAGGTATGCCGTTCTTTTGTAATATGATCTGTCTATTGAAGAAGATCGGTGAGAACATTGGTTTCTCCAACATGAATAAAGATCCCATTTTGGAGGACTTCGCTTTCTCATAATTAAATATGTTGTGCTCACATAACATATACAGCACAGCAGAACAGAATTAAAAGAAAATTAATATAAAAATAGCAAGTCACAGACAACTAGCAACTTCTATAGTTTGAACTGTCTGTCCATAGTCAGCTGCAGAGTCTTCTGCAAGCAATAATAAAAATCTGTATCTACATAGAGTTTATTCAGTGCTGTTGTTGATCATAATTTTCTCAGGGATGTCAAAGTTCCACGTGATAATGGTGATCCGAGCGATCGCTGTTAGGGAGTGTACCTCACAAAATCAATTTCGGTGATGTACACACCAAGCACAGCAGCAGCCAGCTTGGGGACTTGTTTTTTGTTTGTTTGTTTATGTAGAGGATGCACCCCACACTTCCATGGGGGTTTAATTCCCTGCACCCCCTACTTAAGGATTTTCAACTCCAGGAGGGTGCATGTTGGGGGGGTGCAAAAATGGATAAAAAAAATGTCACTGCTGGGTGCAACAAAATGAACAAGCGCCCGGACCTGAACCCGGTACCCTCGCAACCATAGCCTGCCACCCACCCACCGTGTCATGGGACCAGCTCAGCAGCCCACTGCTGCACTCTGCCTCACAAACCCTCCTTCCCCTTCTGCCCATTGCTCGACCTGCTCACTCCCCCCCCCAGGCGCTTGTACATATAGTGACATCCTGTCAGTTTATTCATGGACCCCCCCATCTGGTCACCCTCCCTGCCCAGTAGCCCTGTGGACAGGTGCCGCAACTGAGTCACCCTTTTTGAAAGCGCTCAATTGTGGTCACCATTGTCATAGGCTACCATGTCAAATATTATATGGTCTATTTATAGAAGTGAACTTACTTAAGGTATCCCCTTAGTTGCCCTTTCTAAACTGATGTAATTAATGTTTTAAATAATGAATGTTTTTGATAATGATATTTTGCAAGCCATCTCACTGTAGGATAGTTAACCAAACAACATAAGCAAGCACAGCATCACATGCGACTGGTCGAGTAGACAGGCCAGCATTGAACTCTTAACAATCTTCAACAATCAAGGGGTATCAATCAGCATCCAGAAGGAATGGTAAACAAAATAGTTAATAGTTTCAGAATCATGGCAGATGAGGAGAGGATGAAGAACTTTCATTATGCACTGTATTTATTTGTTAATTGCTGGCTTATCTGCTGTACTTTCATATAAACCCGCACTATATTTAATGCAATATTTTGTACCTCCAGTTACCAGAGTTTGTGTTGTACTGTGACACTACTCATTTCTCTATACCTTAATCAGTGCATCCATACTCCAATGTGCTTATGACTGTATGCTCCTGGGTTGTGACTGAAAAAAGGCATTTTACTGTCTAATATACTTAACCAGTTATCAAGTAAGTAAGTAAATAAAACCTATTCCCTCAACAACAAAAGAGGTTTTAGTGCTGTCCTATTACTGGTGTATGAAATAGTAGATCACCCATCATATTTCAAGAATTCAATCTCACCTTTAAACCCTGGGCATGTACTGTACTACTAGAGGTCACTGATATCAGTTAGAAGGAAGAACATTCATACCAGAAATGAGGAGGTTCTATTATACACAAAGGATAATGGGAGTCAGGGATGACTTATGGAAAAATACAGTTTGAGGTCAATACTTTCAATTGGTTTTAAAACTAGATTAGATGTTATTTTGAAGGCCAAAGATGTGAACTAGAAATGACCACTGAGAAAAGTGTGTGTGTGTGTGTTGGGGGTCACAATGGGCTCACTGCCCACTTCCCACCCTAAATGTTTAGTATAAAACCTAGTCCTGTATGAAGTTCATAAAATTCTTGGAAAATAGAACAGTTTAATTGGCAATGAGTCTCCAAGGGATGGCTGCTAATGCTGTGCAATGTACTGGCTGAAACAGTTCAGTACAGTTCGTTTTGTAGGTAACACTTTTATGTTTCCTTAACTACACTGTATTTACAGTGTAACTGTAACTGCATTTCAACTGCAGTGTAATCACATGCAATGAACATGTAACTACAGTGCAATTACCCCTCTTGCATGTAATTAATGATTAACTACCCAACAGTTACATTGAAACTGACACTTAGTTGTGGGTTGCATCATGGCAACAGGTTCTACATTATAAGATGTTAAAAATCTGCTAACAAAGTTCATTTTCCTTATCAGAGATGCCAGTACTCTTTTTCTTACCCAGACAATATTTTCCTAATAAAATAAATAAAACCTGTTCTATTAAAAGAAAAACATTTCTGAGGTGAGATTTCCATTTGTTATCGTGTGTACATCTTATAGAGTTCATGAAATGCGTGTGGCTGTATAAGTGCCAGCCTGAAGGGGCCTGTTAGCTTCTGCAGACAGAAGTACTGTTGCAAGTTGGGTATCATGGATTTCTATATGCAGCTACTGACGTGTGGGCCACACATGGGCCTGCACTTCTGTAGACAGAAGTTAGTGTATCTGTTTTATACCTGTGGCTGCAGAGGTGCAGGCACCTTAGCTCCTTTTGACAGAAATACTGTTGTAATTTGGGTATCATGGATTTAATGGGACCTGCACTTCTACAGCCTGAGGTCAGTGTGTATGTGTTACAACCACATCTGCAGAAGTGCAGTCCCCTCAGGGGCCTGCCCTTTTGCAACCTTGGATACTGCCCTTCTGCAGACAGTACTGTATGTATGTCTTACAGTGTACATGAGTACCTTTGGCTACAGAAGCACATAAGGCCCTGATCTTTTGCAGATAAAAGAACTCTTGTAATTTGGTTATCATGGATTTGTATGTGTGGCTACAGGGGCCTGTGCTGCTGCACACAGAAGTAGTGTCATGATCTGAATATTGTGGATTTTTATTAGGGTTGTCAGGACCCAGTTAAGTTCTGGGTTCTGGTTCTGGTCCAGAACTTTGAAAATAGTTCTAGTGTTCTAATCTTTTTTAGAACTAGAACTGTTTTGTGTATGGCACTGGATGGAAAGAACAGATAAAGATATGGAGAGGAGAAAAAACATAAATAAAAGACATGGTCTGTCAGCACAGCGATAATATTGTTTCACCAAGACAAGCAGATAACACATTGTGCCTTTCAAGCTTCACAATTCCATGTGTTTTGGCACATCTGCATATGAGCAGCACATTCTCTTATTGCTTCTCTGAAACATTTTAGGATGCAATTCCCAATAATTAATTTGTTTCCAGGCTAGCATATCCTCCTTTTGAAATATTTGACCAACAAAATGCATTTTATTTAGCATTTAGAACCCTTAATGTTAGAATCCATGGGTGTTCTAGTTGTAATTTGTAATCTGAAGCCCTGGGTTCTAAAAGGGTTCTAATACTTTTAGAACTAGTTCTGACAACCCTAATTTCTATCTGCAGCCATCAGTGAGGGTGTATATCTTGAGGTGTGCATACCACAGATAAAAATCCATCACACCATCTTTAGACATTCAAGAGTGTTTATTTCAAAATGTTCCTGGTACTCTTATAAATATTAACCTCACAAGAACCTGACCAATCAAAGAGCTTCATTGGACTGCATGTAAGACACTCTGATTTCCAAAAGAGTGTCTTGAGCACTATGCCCTAGCAGTTTATGTATATAGAATAAATGCTGGTTAAGTGTGGTATACAAGAAAAGAAACCAATCGAAGGGGACTAACTAAATCAAAAAGCCTTGAGCCCCCCCACCCCAAGGATGGCAAATGCTGAATGTTTATCATATGAACCAGAATCCAGGTGGGAACCTTGTCCCTATTGGTGGGTTGTGGAAGCAGTATGCTTTGTTCTGCAATAGTTAGGTTGTGGTAAAGTGTATTTAACGGATCCTGACTAGCTGAGTAAAGCCACTGTGAAAGGGTTGTAGTGGAAATAACATGTTATTTCCACTGCATCTGGTTAACAAGGCAAAATAACCCATGTTATTTACCAGTGGTATCATTATGCCCATGGTATAAATATATATACAGTATACCATGGCAGTGCAAATATATTTTACAAATAAAAGTGTTATCTTGACCATCCATGAACAAAATAAATCAAGTTAGTCATTCAGCAAGCTCAGAAACCTATTTCATTCAGTTTGGCCACACTGACCATGCTCAGACGTTTATCACACTTATTTTGGCCACACAAAGCATGTTCAGAAGTGTATCACTATTTTGGCCTCACTGAGCATGCTCAGAACTTTATCACACTTATTTTGGCCACACCAAGCATGCTCAGAAATGTATTCTCACCTGTGAGGTGCCATACAGCTTATTTTTTTTCTAACTCTATTTTTGCACCCCTATCTACTCCACGAACTCTCTGATGACCTCTGATTCCCGTTCTCTACCTCCTTGCATGACTTGGCTACCCCATCAGCTCCTCTCTGGTATCAGGCATCCCCCAGGTCTGCCTTCCAGGGAAGGGTCACTCCCACCACGGGCACTCTTTCACATAGTGTTGAGTCACCAGGCTAGAGAAGTGGAAGAGAGCAGAGGGGGCAGAGCCTGATTCCAGGAGTGTGAACTGTGGAAGGAGGCGCCATCACCTGTCAGCAGGAGGAGGGGGGAGTTTACGTACTTGAGTCCTCTGTGGAGCCCAGCTAGTCATGGCAATGTGCTGCCATGGCTCCGCCCCCAAGTCTTACGCCACACCGCTGCTTTTGGCTACCCCCTGCCACCGCCACAGGTCGCTCCTCGAGTGAGTGTTGTACCCTAACCCTCCCTGGGAAGAGAGAGCAGTCCTCCGGATGCTCAATCTCTTCCCTCCCCTGCTGACCCCTGACAACCTGGGCTCATTCTTGAACCCAGGTTACTGGCATGGCGTGAGGTGTGGTATCCAGCACCTCAACCCTCAGCGCCACTGGGCCAGCCTGCCATACAGCTTCTGATCATTATGGATTAGCATCTCTCATGCTGAGCCATCAACAAGAGGGGCACAGTTTACATTTTTGTACTTTTTTCTTTTGTAAATTTATACCATTTCTATCACAAAAAAAATTAAATTCCATGGTATACAGAAGATAACCAATGAGGTAGCTCAAAATATGACTGTTATTTGGTGTAAAATGTTAAGTGTTATTTATTGCCTTGCATGAGTGACTTCACTCAGCCACTCATGCAAAGGAACAATAGCACTAACATTCCACACCAAATAACGACTAGATTAGTATATGGTGGGGAGCGTATAATGAGAATTTAATGCACATCCAAGGGGTGGGATGCTACATAAACCCAAACGACAAAGCCTGAGAGGTTTATTAAAGCATCCCACCCTGAGGGTGTGCATTAAATTAGAGTTTCACACTCCCCCACCAAATGTATTGTTTTATATAATTTCTGGGTTGCATTTTCTCACCTTGGAAACACTATACAGCAATTGTAGAAATCAATAAGGGCGGTAAATGGTGCTGCTGTTCAAATCATTTGAACAGCATTGGTGGTGGTGGTGGTGGTGTTTAAAGCCCCCCACATATGTAACCCCCCTGCAAATGGGGGTTCCCAAAAGACTTCCAGGAGCTTGCTTGAATGCTCCAAGCCTGAATGGTGTTTGGCATTTAAGCCATTTATCAGTGAGTGTTTTTAGAGCCTCTGGTACTGCTCTTTAAGAGCTGTCTGCTTACAGACATAATTAGTTTGTATGGGGACTGTGTGCTTCTCTGAGTACCACTCGAGCTGCTGCCAATTCACTTCATTTTTGCAGTCACTAGGAGTGCAAAGGAACCCATCTGAAAGATGTAACTGTTTGCCAGAAATTATTTAGAGTAATAATGAAATTACAGTTTGTCTAACCTGCTTTCTTTGCAGTCAGAACTGTGTCTGCTAGTTCCCCATTCTAGTTTTGAACTGCTGAACTGGACCAATCAGTGTGGGGTAAGCTAGCTCTAAAATGATGCCTTGGACGAATCAGAACTTGACTCATAATCTGAGCCAGCCACAAGAGGATTGTATGGGCAGTGACTCTGGGAGATGTAGTTTAGACTTCAGTGCCTTTTGGACCAACAGCAGCAGTCTATTGTGAGTGACAGCCAATCCAGTCAAGAACTGGGAGGAACTCAAAGGAAGTGCCCGTTTCCACAGTTGGAGTTCAGTTGAGCTTTGGCAGTGAAGAAGGAAGGAGCCCTGTGCTTTTTCAGTGTCAGTTTTAGTCAAAAACGTATAAGGCCCAGAGTTCCGGTCTGCAGCTTGTGTAACAGCTGTTAGGACTGAATCCGTCCTGTGAAAAGAATCAAAGGATCTCTGAAGAGTAGAAACCAGGCTCACCCTGTAGAAGACTGGAAGAATTGCTGAAAATTGCACTCGGTCTGTCAGGAACTGAATCTGCTGTGTGTTCTCCGGTATTGTGCAGTAATTGCGATCGGGATACAGATGCAGCCTGCCTGGTATAGTACTTTCTTTTATATGGATGTGTGAAGAGGTTTGTACTCAAGTGAGCCCTGCTGACATTGAAGGACCCTATCTTATTTGGAGGTCGTGAGTACTAATTCAGGGTTGCTCTCGTTGAATTGCCACATTAAATCCAAATGGAATTACTGTACTGCTGACTGTTTAATTCTCCTTTTCTCTGTGTGAAAGGCCCT
The DNA here is from genome assembly GCA_016271365.2 of Neoceratodus forsteri. Lineage (NCBI taxonomy): Eukaryota > Metazoa > Chordata > Ceratodontiformes > Ceratodontidae > Neoceratodus > Neoceratodus forsteri. The sequence goes on along the minus strand of JADMNL010000039.1, from coordinate 15,913,458 downwards.
ACCAGCTGCCACGGTTTGACTAGCCACTAGGGCTTGGGTACCTAGGACAGTAACTGATAGGGATAGGCCTGTGCACAGAGCCATAGGTAGATTATTAGAGTGATAAGCTAATTAACCTGATTTCCCCTGTCCTTGTTATATCCCCTAAATAAATCAGAGCTGCTTGTTTCAGCAAAGTTATACTGCCTGAGGGTATTTGTCTATATTAAAGTACTATGCTATGATTGTTGCACTGTATCTCATTTCACAGGAGGTCCCAGTGCCGGAACCAGACCTGAGAGTAGTGTATACTGTGAAGGTAATTCTGATATATTGTGGACTACTAGTGGGAAGAAAGGAGTTGCAGTGTCCCAGAGGGCTGTGACCAAGTTAGTTTAACTATTGCAAACCCTGGACCTCTCTGCGGAGGCAACTCGCCATTGATCCAGGCCTCTAACCTGTTAGTGGCAAATCAGGCGGGGTAGTAGCCCCTGGGATAGCGCCATCTAGGGGTTACACATAGATTTAATTTCCTGCTCTTTTAAGAGCATTGCAGGTCCCTCTCACCTCTCCTGGTCTGTTTGTCTTAGCTGAGGTTCAATGGCAGGGCAGGAAGTGCCATTTTTAGTTTCTCCGCCCCCAAGCATGAAGCACAAGAAGAACTGCGTGTAGCTTCTGGGGCTGTTACATTTTCAAGTCAGAAAGTAAAATCCTCAAAAGTCTAACTGAGCTGTCCCAAGGTAAGTCCTGGTGGCACTGCAGAGACTGACTGAGAGATAATGTGTGTGTGTGTGCGACACTCTGTAAGCAACAAGCTCATGGGCAGAGTGAGGGAAACCTGGCATGTATTCACAATTATAACCCATGGATTATAATAGTGAACTATAACTGGGTTTCCGGGACAGCCAGAGGGTGCTGTGCTGAAGATGGCTGCTTGATTCTTCATCTCCTGGCTTCACCAAATATCATCATCCATCCTACAGATTCAGACTTCCTACCTTCACCAACATCTGAGATCTTACTTTATGTACATCGCAGAACAGCTCTGGTACAGTATTTTTATTGCCTCACAATTACTGAATGAGTTATCTACAGCTTCAATTTCTATTAAGGCACACAATGGCAGACCAATCTCCACATAACAGTTCTCTTAATAGAGTGAGGCAATGTTTCAGCAACTAATAAGGAAATCAATGTATTAAAAATTGCATCTCAACAAAATATCAATAATATGCAGGCACTTGATCAAAAATCAGCTACTGATGTTAAAGCATCTCAAAATGAAGATTCCATTAACACATTACAGGCTACCATCGGGAGCAGGACAGAGTTATTAGGAACCTTCAGGACAAACAGATGATATTGAAAATAGAAACAGGCGTAACAGCCTGTAGATTTCCGGATTTCCTGAAGGTGTTGAACTAGGAGACACCAGTGCTCTTCTAACTCATGTACTTCCTTCTTTGCTTAATTACCAGCCGGCCAAGACCTAATCATCGTGAGATCTCACGCACCTTAAATCACGAGGCCTGGACCCAACCAGAAACCCAGGCCCATCATTGCCAGATTTCTAAACCATGCACATACTGAACTGATTCTTCAAAAGCGAGGCAATTAGGTGCACTTACTGGCAAGAAAACAGAATCCTAATTTTCAGAGACTATTCTAAAGAATTATCTAACAACAAAGCTTACAACCCCATTAAAACAATCCTTCATCAGCATGGAATTAATTTTGCACTGTCTACCCTGCAACAATGCTCTTTTTTGAATGATTCTACCAGAGTTTTCAGTACCCCAGAATCTCTCTCTGAATTTCTGAATGGACACAGCCACACCTACATTGCCTTGCGATGCTAATGCAGCTCATTCCTGCTCCAGCACAAACACCCATGAATTACAATGTCTTGCCCTTCCTGCTGAAACTGTCCTTCAGGTCCTGAGAAATCTGCAGCCACTGCTATCTGCCACTGTAGCTCCTGCCAGAGCTTCGCATGCATACAAGAAAAAAAAGCATCTGGTTCTTCTCTAAATAATAATACCTGCTGTTTAAATAATATTTCCACCTCTCCAGCTTCCCTATGTGGAATGTCACATCAGTTTTTCTACCTCTTACCTTGTCTAACAAATTCTCCCACTCCAAGAAGATCTGCTCCAAGAAGATCTGCACTCATCTAGGAGGATCTGAGACAGACTGTATCCAACCCCTTTACTCAAGACCAGAAGAAGCTCAATGGGTAACGACTCTCCGATTCTTCCTGGGCTGATCTTGTGTCCAGCTCTCCTTTAAATCATCTGAACCACCCAAAAAGAAAAGGAGAAGAAAATCGAAGAGCAAGGCTACCTGAGGCTTTTCCCACTAAAAAAAAAAAAATTTGTAATAAATACTATGGCCCATAATTAGATGTGATATAGCAGTTTCTCACCAGAATCCCTCCTCTTCACACCACCTCACTCGATTCCTTCGGTACATTTACCGCAAAGTGCAGTCTCTATCGCACCCAACAGGTTTGGAGCACTTAAATGCAGTAAATCACTATCGCTGCTGAGAAGCCTGTATCTGTCTGTGGGAGGTGAGCCAATTGACACTGGAGGTATTTAATCCATGCGGGAGTTACTCTCAATGTATTCAATGGAAAAATAAATAAATGAGAGAAAGAATAAATATTACAATGTTTGTAAGATCTCTTCTAATTAATCCTTGTGTGGTGCCAGACATTAGTATATATAATTGCTATTTACACTCTAATTTTTCATAAGCTTTGGCGCCACCATGTGGTCAGGCGCATACATACATATATAGAGTTCTCTATTTCATATCAGTGTGCCCTTAACCCCTACTATTATAGCATTTTTCCACATAAATCCTATCATTTGGAATGTGGAGGATGATTAGACAAATACTCTAAGATCATTTACTTATTTAATATTTATTTTGCATCACTTCTGGTATGTAGTGCATCAGGTGCATTCCCATTATATCTCACAGATTTTGCACCAAAGTATGCTTCCAATTGTATTTCTATACATTGAGTTTTTCCGCCTTTTCACATTATTCTTCATCCCATTTTCTTCCAAATCATTGGAACTTATAAAAATGATTACAATAACACTGATGCACTATGAACCTGTAGTATATACTGCATTCTAACACTAGCTTATGTGGATTAATACACATCGGGCATCCTTTATCTGGCTCACATTGTTTCAGCATTATCTGCCATCATGTTGGTATACTTTATTTAATATTGGACTTATTGCTAGGTCCAAGCTAATTCATTATGTTTGGAATTGAACACTATTACATAATTATCCTTTTTTATTTGGTAGAATGATGTTTTGTTTTTTTCCAGGGTAATGCTTTAATTACCTCAGCACAAATCTCAATTACACTTCATTAATATACTGTTATATAAAGTTTAGTATCTTAAGATTATAAGGTAAACCGTATCTTGAGATTCACTAATTACTCTACATGCCTAGTAGTGTAGAGTTATTGCTCTGCATTTCATAAAAGTTTCAAATTAATATTCTTGTTACTGAGTTTATACTAACGTTTGTTGGTTCTAATGTTTAATTACTTGATATTCTTATCTCTACTACTCCCTCTACGAGACAAAATGAATACAAAATACTCAATCATCTCGAACCCACAAGTTAAGGGCCCTGCATACATTTGTTTATTATATATATTTACCTTTTGAATCTGTGACATCCTCCAAATTAATGGTATTGAGTCCCTCATTCCTATTTGTAACTAATTACCTTATATCCTAGTACCATGAGTGATCTAATCTTACATTCATGGAATGTCAAGGGACTCAACTCACCTTGTAACGTGGCAAGTACTTACCTATCTTAAAAAGCATAAAACACATATTGCTTTCTTACAAGAAACTAAACTTTTATCAGAGGATGTCGACAGACTTAAAAGGACTGGATTAGGTCAAGTATATGCTGCATCTTCTCCATCCAAAAACATGGGGTTGCTATCTTAATACATAAATCTCTTAATTGTCCCCATAAAAATATTAGAGACCCGGATGGTAGGTGGATTATAACCTATTAAACACCACAAGCAGGTCCGCTTATATTTGTGATGTATATGCACCCAACTTTGATTCACTCATTTCTTCCATAATCTATCCCAACAAATTATGATTAATAATAAAATAATTCACCTATTCTTATTGGTGGTGACTTTTAACTTAGCACTACAAGCATATTTAGACAGAAGTAACTCATCACATGATGCCCACCCCGTGTAGTATTAATGCTCTATCAATGCTTATGAAGGATTTAGGTCTCTCACATTTGGAGACTACATCATCCCAGACAACGAGATTACACCTTTTATTCCTCTTTACATAAATCATATAGTAGGATTGATTATTGGTTCTCTTCTCCCTCATTACTGAAAAAATTATTGATCATCGATTCTCCCTATTGTATATCTGATTATTTCCCTATCAGTTTGCATTTACTCTAGGGTCCACCTTCTTCTAAATCCCCATCTTGGTGTTTAGACTCACTTTTACTCAGAGACCTGAATTCCTCCTTGGATTAAAACCCAGATTCAAGATTTTCTTTCTATTAACGATACTCCAGATATGTCTCAAGGTACTATCTGGGAAGCATTAAAACCACTATTAGAGGTACAATTATTAGTTATGCAAGCTAGAAAGAAATTAAGAAAAAACAATTAGCTAATTTAGAAAAATCCCTTAAAGAAAAGAAACCCAATACTATAAATTAAATAAACCCAATCATAATTCACAGCTTCATCTGGAAATTCTACAATTAAGAATTAAAATTAACAGTTGATATCAGGAAGCTGAACTTGCCCTTTAGGACTAAACACAGTTATTGGGAACAAAGGGGATAAATGCGGAAAGTTGCTCTTACCAGCTAAAAACTCAACAGATGCAGAACATATAGCAGGTCTAAAAGATCCATCAGGTCAGACACACAGACAACCTTTCAATCAATCGTATTATGCAATCTTTTACCATCAACTATACTGCAACCTAATACTACAAATCCCAACCTAATACAACATTTTCTGAAAAATTGAATCTACCCCACCTATCCCTCAGGACAAAGCTGTGCTTGATAAACCAATCACTTTACAGGAAATCCAAACTGCTTTATCATCATTAAAAGCGGTAAAGCACCTGGCAGTGATGTGTTCCCTATTGATTTTATAAAACCCTATCTGACACTCTTTGTCCTGTATTAGTCAATGTATTCAGAAGCAACCTTAATAAAAACTCCCATGCACAATGACGAAGCCATCATAACAGTCTTACAAAAAAAGACAAAGACCTCTTACTTCCTTCAAACTATAGACCAATCTCACTTCTTAATACTGATGGAAAAATTGCACAAATTATTAACTCCTCCGCTTAGAATCTTAATGACTAAACTCATCCATACTTCTCAATCAGGATTTATCAAAATAGAAACAGTTCCGATCATCTTAGCTCATTACTCAATTTAATTCACAAAGCAAAACTCTAAAGCCCTGCAGCTGCAATAGCCATTGACTTTGAGAAACATTTGACTCTCTCAATGGGAATATCTATATCAGGTGCTATCTCATTTTAGCTTTACAAATAATTTTATGCTGGATTCAATTATTATATACCTCCCCTTCAGCTCGAGTTCTCACATGCTCTATTTTATCCCCCCTTTTACTTGCAAGAGGCACCAGACAAGGATTCCCTTATCGCCTTCATTGTTTATACTTGCCATGGAACCTCTTTCTCGTCCCTATGTCAATCTGGTACAATTAAAGGCATTACTATTGGTAACTCTCACTATACTTCACTCTCATATGCAGATGATCTCCTTATTTTGCTCGAAAACCTAGAAAGTTCTGGGCAACCTTTAGTTAAACTACTGAATGACTTCACCTCCCTCTGGGACTAGCTCTAAACCTTAACAAATCGGCTTACCACTGAATACCCTTTGTAGTCCCTCATGAACAACTCATTAGACTTCGTTGGGCCCCCAAGGTATATCTTATCTTGGCATTCGGATCACCCAGACATTGAATAAATTATGGGATGCTAATCTTTCCTCTGTTAACCAGTATCCAAACAACACTTGATAGATGGAAGCTACTTAAACTTTCTTTTAATGGTAAAATTTGCCATTAAAATGTTAATAACTCTAAAATATTATACCTATTTTCCAATATCCCTTTGATACTTCCCTCTAGTTTTCTTACAAAATAGACAAAATTATCGGCAGCTTCATTTGGGAAGGCAAAATACCTAGATTTAGTTGTAATAAACTTAGATCCCATTGGTCAAAGGTGGCTTTGGCCTTCTTGGTTCCAAGACTACTTATGGGCTTTCTGTACATCTCAAACTATTAAATGGTTTAACAAACCCAACATCCAGTCTCCTTTATGGGTCAATATGGAAACATCCTTATGTCCTGGTAATGTGGTGACTTCTTTCCTTTATAACACCCTTACCTCTTCTTTAAAGTCTCACCCTACCATAGCTGCTTTATATTCTATTGGAAAATCATTCACAAGCATATTAAATCTAACCCCAAACCCTTAACACACCCCCATCTGGGAATTAACCACCATATATCTCTTGATAATCACCCCATTTTTTAGCCATTGCCTGGAAAAATAAAGAATTATTCTCTTTGCAGGATATACTTGAACCCAAGTCATTAAAGTTAAAATCTTACACTGACCTCACGAGGCATATGGAATCTTCCCCATCAGGATTTTTGGAAATATCTACAGCCTGCATCAGCATACAACTCTTACCTCACACCCTTCTCTATCAATTCTCTGTATGATAAGCACATCTCTAAATGGATAAAAACAACATCCAATTTAAATAGCACTGTTTACAAAGATATTTGTGATATCCTTCCTGACTACTCTGTCAATGCTAAAACAGATGGAGTACTTTGCTACTATATAATATCACCAATGCACAATGGTCCAGATGTTGGCTCTCCTGTCACAAATCTTTTAATGATAAGCGCGAGTTCCCTCATTCAAACCAAGATCCTTCATTTGTGGTACAGAACTCCTGTTGTATTACAAAAATGGGTTTATTGAACAATAACACTTGCTGGGCTGCAGTTCCCCATTGAGGATTTATTGCATATCTTATGGCACTTCCCTCATACAAAAGATTTGGCACTGTACTCACAGATTTGCAATGAAAGTGGTAGGTCAACCTTTACACTAGACCCTAAACATTGCATTCTTGGTATTTTAATCACCGTTCTTATAAAAATTTCATATTCCATGAGCAGATGGTTAAATATACTCTTCCTTCAAGTTAAACGCACAATCCTCATGCATTGGAGATCCAACATAATCCCTACCCTTCCCGGTATCATTAACCAACTATTGCAATATGCCTCTCTGGACCATATGACATATATCTTGTCTGACCGACTCATGTTATATAACAATTGTTGGCAGGGCTTTTTTAATTTTTTGGAATCAACTAAATCTTCCAACACCAATGTATGGACTTAATATATATGGATTTTCCCCTTTTACTGATACGTCATTGTAGTCTCGCTTTTTCCCCCTTTTTTTATAGTTTCCCTCTCTCTCTTCTTAACTTTCTTATATATCTTTTCTTTCCTATACTCTGTTCTCAATCATTCTTTATTACTCCACAATCCTTTTACGAATGTACTTTTTTCTTTGCAGCATCATATATAATTATGTAACATTTTAATATAAACCGTATCTAATCATACTATCCACTTTAAGTTCACTACAAATGTAAGTATATGCTAATTACATGACCTGTATTGTTTACTATATTTTAAACCAAAAGCTCCTTGTATTATTGTAGCAATGTTCTTATTATATGCTGCCTCAATTTCTTTAAAAAAAAAATCCTCACATTGTACTGTACTGTAAGAGGTTTGTCTGTATATCTTATGAAAAATTAATAAAAAAGTTTAACTGCATAACTGGGTTTCCCTATGGGAAAAAACACTCCCCAGTTATTATAATCATATTTTGAGCTACCTCAGGAGCACTCCTGGGCCTTATAACCCCATTTTTAACAAACTGCTTTAACACCATCTCCAGACAATGCAGCACTAGGAATATGGCGAGAACGTCCTTAAGCCTCTTTCCAGCATACTCATCTGCACGGCTAGATTTACAATAATGCCAGTTATGCCTTTGCATAGTGCCGCTTTGGAGGCCCTCTATCAGCTGTTTTAGTGTTTCGTTCTTGTTTTCTTTTGTTGGTATCTGACTGCTTGGAGGAGGTGTTGTGTTTTTGGGGGTCAGTTTGACCATGTCCATCTGGCTATGCCAGTAAACTAAACTGCGTGTGCAGCTCTGCCTGGCAATGCAGTTTGTACCCCAGGCTGTAAGTCTGTCTTCCGGATGGGCCCCAGAGACATGTGCAACAGTGCTGTAGTGGCACACTGCAAATTGAGTTTGTATTGGCTGGTTGGTACTAGCTATAGGGTGATTGGCTTTCAGTATTGACTGTGCCAGTGCTGACTTTAGTTTTGCATGTGCCTAGAACCAAGCGGCAGTTTGTCACCATTCTTATTTTCATGGCTAGTGCAGTCAAGGCGGGAAGTGTGGCTTGTGGAAGCTAGGAGTTGAGTGGGACAACTCATATCCTGAGGGTGAGCTGTAGTTAAAGGATAATTATAGTGCTAGTCAAGAGGTGCTGAGTCCATATAGCGTTACCAGGGACAGCGAGCAGGGATTTACAGCAGCACACACGCTCCACTGGTTGCTGTCCATAGTACTGCTATATGGACAAGGAAGCAGAATCCAGGAACCCAGCCAAGCTGTCTCTTGGTGTGAAGAGCTGGGGCATACAGCAGCTCAGCCAGGCAACAGTGGAGACCAGGTTTCTAATCCTTGTCTCCAAAAAGTTTTTCCAATCGGGACTTTAAAACTGGTGCGAGGGGCCATGGAAACAGTATTTCACGGCCCCACATATTTCTTCTTGCCCCATGATCTGCTTTCCCCCAGAGTGAGAATCCTTATTAGGGGGGTACAGGGTCGCAGCCCCCCACATCGGGGGTGTGGGGGCAGAGCCCTCTGCAAAAGAAACATTGGTGCTATTTTTTCCACGCCCTTCTTGCCGATGGCATTCTTGTCAGCGCTATTCTGACCCAGTGCTGTTAAAAGCAGTACGTCTAGCTTTTATCTTTTAAAACTGTACCAGAGGATGTTGGGTAGAACCCCAGGTAGTTTTTGACACAAACCAGACTGAAAAAAAAATAAAGAAAGAAAGAATAGGGTGCGAGGCAAGCTGACTAGAGATGCTGAGGGTCAATGGTCGGAGTTCAGGAGTGAGTCAGCCATGGGGACACATCAATGGTTACCAACAAGCAGATTAGAAGGGGATGGGAGAGTCGCATCATGATCAGACATACAGACTTTCCAGATTCAGTCTGGGACCTGGAGCAGCCGGCAGCACAGCACAGGCACATCACTGACTGAGCAAACTGGCAACACACAAACAAGCCAAGCACTGGGAGACTGGGGCACTGACTTGGGCAGTGGGGCACAGCACTGAAGCTTTGAAAGTTACTAATGCCAATAATACTGACTCTCTCTCTCAGGTTTCATTGAACCTTGTCATAAATTTATTCCCAGTTTTTTTTCCAGTCCATATATATTATGGCCGTACTGCGTGAGTAGTCAGGGCCCAAAGACTATAAGGTAAGTAGGTAGGTCAAATTTTTATTCATAAAAAATGAATATGAATAACTCCACTGAGCTGAGTGTCAGTGGCTCAGTAGGTAGCACACTCGCCTCTGAGGCCGGGAGGTCAGAGGGCTGTGGATTCAGTCCCCACATCTGGCACTTGGGTTAATATCCCAATACTGACACTGTAGTGCAGCATGAGAGGGGGTGCTGCACTTCTGAGGTGCCGTCTTTTGGATGAGACGTTAAACCAAGGTCCTAGCTGCCTGGATTGGTGGTAGTTCAGGTGGATGTTAAAGATCCCATGGCACTTATCGAAAAGAGCAGGTGAATTTCCCCGGTGTCCTGGCCAAATTTCCCTCATTCACTAAAAATACCACCAACAGCTTAATCTGGTTCAAATTCAGTTGCTCACCATCTGTATCCCCCTCCCGGTCGCCCCTGAAAAAGGGACTTCTAGGCCCAGTGGGCTTACCGGGTCAACAAAATTCAACAAATAAACAACAAACAAACATTTACAGTGAGGTCCAAATAAGCCAGTTCCAGTTACTCTTACATTAATCATACAAAATACATTAAACACAATACATCATACTAAAGCTTACAAAACAATAACATATACTTTTACATTTCCATGATATCCTCACACAGATATGACAGTCAGTACAAATAACACACACATGATGTAACTAAAGTGCAGGCTGTCAATATATTTTAAATGTCCTATTATAGGACACAATTCCTTCTTATGACAAAGTCTGATGCAATTTTCTTTACTTATCAACTATACCAAATCCCCTTCTATATTTATGTGGTTAGTATACCAACTTTTTATTAATTTTACCTGGATTTCTCTGTTCAAAGGTCTTAACTTCTCAGGTAACTTATTCCACATTTGGGGCCCAATAAATATAAAATGATTTTTTCCCAATACTGTTTTTCATTTTGGTACCACACTTTATAGACTATTCACAGAACACAATCCCCTTATAGGTGTTTTTAACCCAATATTCTCAACAATATACTCCAGTACTTTCCCTGAAGTGCATTTTGTCATTGAAGTGCATTTTGTCATAAATATAATTGTACTTAGAGCTCTCCTTTGAGACCGAGAAAGCCAGTCCAAATTCCTATACATCTCTATTTTATGTGTCATTTTTGGAACACCAAGGTGGGATATTCAGCGGTTGTGCATGGCACAACTGAGATGCGCCTGTGCAAGTGTGAAATGCGCAAGCGATGTTGATGAGGCCAATGTACCCAAGCAAATCACGGTGCGCCAATGCACAACCCTAATGAATGTATGCACAAGTGCAGGGGGCAGCCATGAATAAGTGGCGCGAGTGCATGGTTCAACAGCAAGCAAACGGCACAAGTGTGGAGCAACAGGGACACGCATGGAGCAAACTTGAGCACACTAAAGAGGAGCAAGCAAGGGACGGATGCATGCACCACCGCAGGAGCAGGAGGGAGAGCAAGTGGGCAGGCGGGACAGCAGAAGGGTGCAAGACAGAGACAGAGGCAGAGGCAGGCAAGAAGTGCAACAGAGTGTGGGACTGGGTGTGTGACACTGAATGAGCCTGTGTGTGTGTGTGTGTGTGTGTGTGTGTGTGTGTGTGTGTGTGTGAGACAGGTGCGAGGCAACTCAGCAGTGTGAGTCTGCAACACCGGGCAGAGGGAGGCAGCAAAAGTGCCTGGATGGGTGGGAGGTGGAGGCCACAGCCAACAGGCCACTAGCTGGGAACCTTGAATACAGGTGTGTGCCAGCGAGGGAACATGCAGCAGCACCCAGCTGGGGGTGCCTTTAGGAGACAGCCACCTGGGGGGGCAGGACAGCCCAGGCAATGGCCAGTGCCATCTTCCAGATGGAGACAGTAATAAGGGGTGTGAGGAGGCAGGAGGCAGAGCGGCACAGCCATGGAAGGGCCCATCGGCAGTATGCCTGGAACAGGTGGTACCATGCCTGCACCACCTTTGAACATAGTGACACAGAGATTGTGGGCCGGTACCACCTGAACTGGGCAATCCTGAGGCAACTCTATGAGCTGTGCAGTGATGAGATGCAGGCACCCACAAGATAGAGCCAAGCCCTGTCGGTGGAGACCAAGGTCACAGCCGTCATGTGCCTGCTCGCCATGGGTACCTTCCAGAGAGACCAACAGGGGACACCACAGGCATAACCCAGTCAGCCACATCATGGCTCCTCACACAATTCCTCAATGCACTGCTGCCACATGCTGCAGAATACATCCATTTCCCTAGCACACAGGCAGAGCATACAGCGAACATGCAGGAGTTCCACAGGATGGCACATATTCCTGGCATGTTAGGGGCCATTGACTGCACCCACGTAGGCATCTGCACACCACCTGGGCAGGAGGGGGTAGCCTACATCAACAGGAAGGGCTACCCCAGCATCAACTGCCAGGTGGTGTGCGATGCCAGGGGGTGCATAATCAATGTCTGTGCCACACACCCTGGTGGAGCACACAATGCCTTCATCTGGCATCAGTCAGCACTGTGCCACAGGGTCAAGAGGGGAACATCCCACCAGCCACCTAGTAGGTGAGTATGCAGTTGGAATGGGCAGCCTGGCATAACAGGGTAGGGTGTGGTGGATGCTAGGCCAGGGGCATCAGATGGTGTGGTCGGAAGGCAGGGGTGCAGCTACACAGACTACCATGTTAACCACACATATCAACACACAGGTGACAGCAGATACCCACTCCAGCCCTGGCTGCTCACCCCATACCAGTGCCCGTCGACCCCAGCGCGGGAGCAGTACAATGAGGCCACGCCAGCACACGGAACATCATCGAGCATGTGTCGGGCTGCTGAAGGCCCGTTCATTGCCGGACAGGTCTGGTGGTGCCCTGCAGTACAGCCCCTCAAAGGCCTGCAGCCTATTCCTGGCCTACTGTATGCTACACAACATGGCCGGACGTGGGATAGCTGTCAAGGTTGAAGGGGAACAGCAGTGGGAGCGATGCAGGCGCGGACCAGGTGGTGGAGGGCAGCCCCCCCCAGGTGAAGGGAACCCCAGCTGAACAGGATGGCCCAGCAGCACCGGGACACAATTGCAGAGGAGCACTACAGTGCATGCAGGTAGGTGAACATGACCACACGCATGTCCCAGGGACCATGGCACAGTAGTCAGGCATGCAAGGGTGGGCCCCATTACAGACATGCTGGTGGGTAGGGTGGATGGGCATAGGACTGGACCCCATGGAAGCACCCTGTACAGCACTGTAAACTTCACCCACACCCCACACACCCGCACACATGCACATGTGCAGGCTTACATGCGCATGCCGAGAGGCCCGCCCGTGGGCATGTGTCAGGCGCTGATACACCGGTGCACAGTAGCAGCCGGTGTTGCATTGGCATCATCATGCACATGCCACAGTGGCCAGTGGCCAGGTGGGTGTGCACAAGGCCTGTGTGCAGCGTCGACCATGGATGACATGTCCTGCAATGCACACGCTACGCCACACCAATGTGCACAAAGGGCAGCGGCAGACAGTGGACAGGGAGGATGGTGGCTCAGGACCACCACACAGCCCCACTGAGACTGGCCAGCAGATGCAGGCTGTGCGATGGCCACAAGGGGTGTCTCTGATGGTACTCTGGGTGTGTCACTGCAGAAACACGGCCAGTCCCTCACAGGGGTCTGCAGGCTCCTGAACATGCCCACTCCAGGCATGCCTGGAATGCCCACAGCAGATCCCGGTGTTGACAATGAGGGGGTCGCATGACACCGTGACTGAGGGGCGGATAAGGCACTCTGCGGAGTCTGCGGTGGATGGCCATGCACCAGGGTGTCCAGTGGTGCTAGGCCGGCCATGACCACAGCGGTAAGACAATCCAGGGCTACAATTGTTTCCTCCCGCAGACGTGTGGTCTTAGCCAGGAGCTGCTCAAAGTCCCTGTCACACCTACCTGTGGACTGGTGCAGCTCTGTGTGGAATGCATGTACCCCTGCCATGACCAGTACCTGTTGCTCCATGGAGACCTGTAGCAGATGGGTGTGCTCAGTCAAAGGGTCGGTGCCCTGGGGGGCATGAGCATTGCGCCAACTCACAGGTGGTGCTTGACCCCATAGCACAGCCCCCTGCACTGGTGGGGGCTGCACAGCGTGGCCCTCTTGGAGCTGATCTGTCTACAATGCACCATTGGTGGCCACTGCACCTGGCCCCCCCATTGGCCTCATCCTGCTGCCACTGCTGCCCCTCCGGCTGCTGTGCATGGTTCATCGCTGGTGCGGCTGCACCACCACTGCCACCCCTTCAGACTATGCCGCAACAATGGTGCCCACAGCATCGCCGGGTGTGGTGGCCAGTGGGCAGACAACCGCCGCCAGGGCACCATCTGCACCACTGTGGTGGATGTGTGGTGTGGGTGCCTCCCCCTGAACAGCAACACCACTATCCAGGATACTAGCCACATCATCATCATCTGTCCCGGACCCTGCCCCAATCTGCGTCTCGGCATACTGGATGCCATGGCTGGCGTCCTGCTGAAACACAACCAGGGCCTTGTCTGTGACCATGGACTATGACTGGAGGTACAGTGGGGTTGGGCTGCCCATGGTCAAACCCTAGACACCAGTGGAGGTGGGCGGATGGTCCTCAGGTCCAGGACCGCCCCCCATGAGTGAACATGCCCCACCCTGCTACTGCATGCAGGTGCTCGGAGCTGAAAGGGAAAACAGGCGCGTGAGTAGCACTGGCACACACCCTGCCCCCTTCCCCAGGCACTGCTGTACCCACCATGCAGTGATGGGCTGCCCCATCTGGAACCCTCCTCCAGGCACCCCTCAATGGCGCTGTGCTGCAGGATGCCACCACCAACTCCTCCTGTGGTGACAGCTGTGGCACGTTAGGCTGTCCACCACCTGTGGCAGCATGTGCAGCCCAGATGGTGACCACCTTCTCTTTAATCCTCCTCGGTCGGTGCCTACCTTTTCTTGCACTCCTGTGCTATCCTTTGATAGCTTCCCTGCTGGTTCATGGCCCTGGCCACACCCTCCCATGCTGTTGCTTGGGCCTGTGGAGTACCTGTTGAGCCACTCAGGAGGCTCCTGGTCCAGGTAGGCATCGAGATAGGGTATCGCTTTCTGCCCTTGTGAAGTTTGGCCTGCGCTTCCGTGCAGGCCACCTCCTCACCCTCCTCATGTTCCGTCATGCTTAGTCCTGTGGGTATGAACATGTGGTCAGTGATGGCTGCAACCCACACTGCCCTCCATTCCACTGTCCTGACAGGCCACGGCCTGGTGACTTACCTCTGAAGGATGCAATACCGGTCTAGTGCCTGTGCAGTCCACATGGTGCATTATATTGCATCACATGCAAATGAGGGATGCACAACTGAAATGAGATGCAAATGCCTCCGATACCACCTATATGCTGAATAGCTAATCTGCATATGCCGGCTGAATATTACAAAATTGCATGTGGTGCATTGGTGTTGCGCAAGCACAAGCCATGGCACAACAGTATGATGTGCGCAGTAGGCCTGGCAGTCTGCATGCTTGCAGTGCCATCATGTACGTCAGTGGCACATCCTATGCACACTGCGCCATATGCAGTACAGCGCTCTGCTACTATTGGGCATGTGGTGCTCATGCGCTATATGCCCTATGGCACCCGTGACGATTGTCCCATGGCCTATGGGGCCCACACCCCTGTTGTGCACCATGCATGAAGTGGCCAATCATGCTGTCACAAATAGTGCGCATGCCGACTCTTGACACCGCCAAGTGCCTTTTGACCCTCGGGTGCCCTGCGGCATGTGCCAGTGCTGCACCAGCTGTATTGCGCAGCACCGTGGATGTGTGATTGGAGATGGCAGCACATCACAAGCGGATTCAGCACCACAGCATGTGGATGGAGTAAGCTGCACTGGGCGCCATTTGGTTGTGCAACTGTAGGGCCAATGACCATGCCATGCGGAGCATTGCAAGGGCACACAATTAGTTGCAGAGTGGAGTTAGATTAATCTTGGCCTTGTGCTGAGACCATATGTGGGCAGTTTGTAGGCCAGGTGCCCCTGGATCGGCCACGTACCGAGGTGTGGCAGGAGGTGGCTGAGGGGCTTGAGGAGGCCACTGAGGTGCAGTGCAGCAGTGAGCAGTACTGCCACCGCTATGGTGATCTGTGGAAGAGGGGCCCTGAGAGGCTACGGGCACTACTGGCATGCATCCCGAGGGGTGCCATGCCACGTCCAGGTACGTGCTCTACACCCATGTCCGTGCCATTCCATTGTTCTGTGGGGGGCCAACAGGGTGTCACACCATGCTCTGGGGGGGCAGTGGCTGCGCATTCTGTTGCCCGTGACTGTGCACCATGGGTCCACCACACTGCAACTGCGCGGGGCTGGTGGCATGCTGTGCTGTGTGGGGGGCATGTGGTGTTGCCAGGAACTGATGTATCATTCTCATTATCTCCATACTAGGCCCTGAGGATAGAAGATGCGCGCTGGCTGGCTGGTGCTGCAGGTGGGTGAGGCAGGCCAACACAGGGGCATGGGTGCAGGATGCAGGCCGCATGGGTGGTGCCATCGGACAGGCACAGGGTGGGGCTACAGCCCCTGTGCACATGGCCATTCCAGCTGTGCACTGCTGGCAGTGTCCATTGCACCATGCCATGGCTATTGCACATGTATGTGACTGCTGCAGGTGGGCTGTGGGTGCACCAGATTCCAGGTGTGCCACTGCCATCCCGCGCTTAACCCTGTCGCCTAGCTGCTATGGTTGTGGTGTGCGGCACATGGGTGGTGTTAGTGTGCAGTGCTCTGCATGGCTGTGGATAGTTGGGTTGGCTGCTCGTGTGGGTGCACATCCTGCAGGAGGCTGCATGCCTTCTCTGGGGCACATGTCACCACTGTCTGCTGTGCATGGTGGGTGTGCTACAGTCATATGGACATGCACTCATACCATGTCCCCTCCTTTGTCCTAGGTGTCCATCGCCCTGATGTCCACACCAGGCTCACTAGGAGGATCCTTCAAGTCTCCACTGCCACACTCTGGGTGACACTTCTGATACAGTGGGCCCTGTGCAGGCCACAGCGATGACGTCGGCGTCAGGCACCAGTGGGGCTTGGATGCCCATAGGGTCTGTTGGCCTACACCCACTTCCCTTCCCTGTCCCCCCTTCCCTCCCTTGTACAGCCATTTCCCCTGTCCCCTGGCCTCCCTTCCCCAGCCTCTCAGTTTGTTTGTGGCCTCCCCATTCCTTGCTCTCTGTGCCTGTTATTTGTTTTACT
Source organism: Neoceratodus forsteri (assembly GCA_016271365.2). Taxonomy (NCBI): domain Eukaryota; kingdom Metazoa; phylum Chordata; order Ceratodontiformes; family Ceratodontidae; genus Neoceratodus; species Neoceratodus forsteri. Next base: position 15,896,532 of record JADMNL010000039.1, on the reverse strand, counting down.
GTATACAGTTGTATCCTGACAGGTTTTAATACACTTTTCTATGGTTAGCCATCTGTGTCTTTGTCTGCTTTGTAGCTGGCGTGTGGAGCCATGCTGCAGTGGTGTGCATGGTGGCAGTGGTACATCTGGGGTTGACTGTGGAATGTGCTTGGTGGTCTCTGCCCAGTGGCTGGTGGCTGTGCCCTGGGGTGGCCATGTGCTCTCTGTTTGTGTTGTGTGGCATGTGCATTGTGTGCTGTTGGCATGTGTGTTGCCAGCTGTAATCCAGGTGGCATGTCCTGTGCCTTTCTATGGGTGTTGCCAGTGGCTATTTGCCAGTGACATTGGTGCCACCCTGCCTCCATGCACCACTGTGGTGCGCATGGTCGGGGGCCTGCTGCCCTGTGCCTGCCAAACCTCCCTTCTGGCATCCTCTGCACCCTGGTGGTGGTCTATCCTACCCTGGTGGCATGCTCCTTGATGTGTCTGTTGTCCCATGTCCTGGTGCATGCACCTCTGCCCCTTGTACAGCCCTGGTTGGGCTATGGCGCATGTTGGTCTGCTCCCCGGCGCAGCCCTGGTTGCACTATGGTGCTTGTGGTTTTGCTCCCTGGCACAGCCCTCATTGTGTTATGGTGCATCCCTGTGACATTCAGCCGTGTTGCGCTGGCACTTGCCGTCATGCGCAGCTTTTGAATATCACGTTGGTGCACCCGTCGGTGCAGTGTAATTGCTCTCTTGCCGCTACTGCACTGCCTCTGGTGCATTTCTGAATATCCCACTCCTAATATATATTTTGCCAGTTTATTATACATAACATCCAATTTAAACAACTTCCCTTTTGATGCACCTATATATATTATATTTCCATATTCCAACATGGGTAATACCATTACAGTTACTACAAGTTGTCTAACCTCTAGGGACATACTATTTCTAATTCTGTACAGGGATCCTAAGCATTTTCCTACTTTTTTAAGGTATTCTCAATATGGACATCCCATCTGAGGTATTTATCTAAGTAAACCCCAAATATATGTACTTATCTACTTGCTTCAGAGTAGCACCTGTAAAAATCACAATTTGTAATCTATTATGTTTCAATTTAACCCCCTTGCCCCATGAAAAACCATAACCTGTGATTTTTTTTCATTTAGAACTAATTTTGAACGCAACAGAAAATCTTGTAAATAATCAAAAGCTTGTTGTAATATCAACTGAATAGATACTACCGATGAACCTGCTACATAAATAATTGTGTCATCAGCATAAAGATGATACTGCATCCCCTGTTGTGAAAATTTTAATTCATTCATATATAAATGATACAAGATATCCTGGAGGAGAGGAGGGAGAGAGGGGATATGATAGAGACATACACGTATCTTACAGGGAGAAACAGGGTGCAGGAAAACACCGTTTTTAAGCGAAAAAGATGTTCCAGGACTAGAGGGCATGGGATGAAGTTGAAGGGAGGATGATTCAGAGGAAACATGAGAAAGAATTTCTTCACAGAACGGGTGGTGGACAAGTGGAACACCCTGCCAGAGGAAGTGGTGGAGGCTGAAACAATCACGGGATTTAAGAATGCATGGGATAGACATAAAGGAATTCTGGAGGTCAGGAGTAAGGTGCAACACACTTCTAGGAAAACAAACTGAACTTACAAGCTCAAATGGGCAGACTGGGTGGGCCATAGGCCCTTATCTGCCGACACTGTCTATGTATCTATGTATCTATGTATCTCTAAGATAGGTCCAAGTATGGATCCCTGTGGTACACCTGAGATGGTCTCCCCCAAGTCCGATGACCATTCCTTAATGGTTACTTGTTGTTGTCTTGATTCCAAGTAATTCCTAAACCAACTAACCACAGTCTCAGATATACCACAGGTTCTCAGTCTGGACAGGAGGATGCCATAGTCCAAGGTGTCAAATGCTTTTGAAAGATCAATAAAATAGCTCCCACTGGCATCCCCTGTCCATACCTTCCACAGTATCTCCTGTGACCTTCAGTAATGCTGTAGTGGTTCCATGCTCTGGCCTAAAGCCAGATTGATACTTATAGGATTTTTTTCTTTTAGGTAAGCCTGCATTTGTCTTGCCACAATCTTTTCAGGATTTTTGACATAGTTGGCAACACAACAATTGGTCTATAATTTTCTAAATTCTAGATCCTGATTTTATAAATCAATTACTCTCGCTGTTTTCCAATTTAAAGGTAATTCTGCATATGTAAGAGACATATTAAATAAATTTGCCATAGGCTGATCTATAATGGGGCTGCTAACTTTAATAAAATATTTGGGATTCCATCCATACCTTCAGCTTTATTTGTATTAATTTAAAATAATAATTCCTAACTTTCTTACTTGTTATTGGGGCAAATTAAAATTCTATTTGGTCTTCCTGTTATGCATTTTCATCATCTGATTGATCAGTCTTAATTTGGGATACATGTTTCATATTATTCATTACAGTTTTTAATGCATCTATACTCATATTAATAAAACATTTATTAAACTCATTTACCACTCCGCTTCCTATTTTCATTTTACTACCATTAATCAAAAATTGGTTGGAATAACCCATTTTCTGTCCATTATGTAATTTGTTAATTGTGCTCCAAAATGCCCTTGGATTCTCCGTCACTTCTTTAGATACTTTTTTGTTACAGTAAACTTGTCTGGCCTTCCTTACTTCTTTAGTATATAAATTGCGTAGCTGCTTATATTTAATCCACTCTTGATTTCCATTTGTCAGTTTAGCTTTTTTCTATGCCTTATCTCTAGCTCTTTTAATTTTAAATAATCCAGAACCATACCATGGTGCATTATTTGATTTAACCTGTCTAGTTTTCATCGAGGCATATTTATTACAAATATGTATAAAATCATTTTGGAACATGTCCCATGCATCCCCACATTTGGTACCAACTCCAGTCTTTCCAAATTATACCCTTCTAAATCCTACATACATTTAATATAATCAAAATGTTTATATGCCCTGGTATGAATAACATTTTTAGGTTCACTTCTTATCTTTTGATTTCTTATACAAAAAATCATCTGATGATCAGACATTGTGTCAGCAAACCTCACATACTTATCAGGATTTTTGGTGAATATGAGATCCAATACAGTTAAATTCTAGGATTTTTACATTTGTTCTAGTTATTTCTTTTATGGGTTGGGTTAATCCCAAAGTTATAGTCATATCATTTAAACTATGGTGAACTTCTATAGTATACCAATCAACATTTAAATTACCAATTACCATTAATTCATGTGAATTAAGATAATCCTTTAAGGTCTCTTGCATTTCTTCAAAAACTACAAAATTACTTTTTGGTGGACAATATATACCAAGTAGTAATACAGGTTTAGAATGTTGAAATTTTATTTCCAATGGGAGAATTTCTGCTCCAGTCCATTTGTTTAACAAATCCAGTTTCTGGCATAGATTACTACACCACCCCCTCTTTTAGATCTATCTGTTCTCCAAACATTAAAATTTTCTACTGCTATGTCACTGTCTTGAATTTTTGTGTGCAACCATGACTCAGCTGTTATTATAATGTCAGGTTTATATTGTGTTACCCATTCTCTAAAATTTTTAGTTTTTAAACAAACTACATATATTAATATGCACAATCCTCAGTCCATTTTCCTTTAACATTTCTGTAGTACAATCATTATCTATATCAGATGAAGGCCTTGGATTTAAGTGGACATCTCCACTCATCATTAATCCCATAATTACTATCAATTTGCTCAATCTACACATTTTTAGATTTATTTGTCTTCCTCTCATGTTTTGTTTAATGGTACAAAGACCTTCCAGCAATATATTCCACCCCCATCCACTCAACACATCACTAGTGATGCATACCCATTTTAACAAAGTGGTTTCAGTGTCATTATCCAATAAATTTCACTACGCCATCCATCTAATATATCTATCTTTCCTGGCATGGTTCCCTTATACGCTATTACAGTATATAACCTTACTACATCATTTTTCTCCTCCTGGGGATATCCTGCATTAAATAAGAACTGGCACCCCACTAGTAAAATTCCCACAAAACACAGACATTTTACAAAATGTTACCTCCTATCAATCTATGAGTAAAATTTATACATACACAGGTCCTTTAAAGAAATATACAGTAATTCATCTATAACTTTAAACAAATGCAGTTTTCCCAGTCCAATGTGTTTATAATTCAGGCTGAAAGTCAACTCCGTATCTCAGGCCATCCAGTTTGGTTCCAGATTAAATGTCTAACAGAATGCATAAATCCCAAGCAGTACGGTAAACAAAACAATGACAACAGCCACCGATGAAATCAGCTGGGAAAACATTCTTACTGCTGTACAAACAAGTTCTGAATATATAGTTCCACAGCTCCTTTTTGTAAGTCTATTAAATTTGCTGATATAGCTCCCCACTTAGAACTCTCATAGCACTAACCAGTCCAATTACAAAGTACTAACAGAGTCCCCTTTTATTGGTTTTGATTTTTTTTGTTACAGAGTGGTGCTTGTGCCACTCATGCTCATGCTACCGTGCTTGTGCTGCAGACAGCGCAGGTCTTTTATGTGATGCTGCCCCTCCTCCTTTGATAACGTGCTCTCCATTTCACCTCCTCTCTCTCAGGCTAGCTTCGGTGTACTGTTTCAAAGGGGAGCATAGGCACAAGGTCTTACAAGGCACAATTCAGCAATTTAGAGCTCACAGTTCTTGGAGAATGCAGATACATAAATACAGCACACAGCTCATGGTAAAATGCAGCCACACAGTTCATTCAGAGTAAGCAAGCAGGTGAAATAGCTGGGTGAATAGATGGTAAAATGGCCACAGCATACCTGTAAATGCATTTAAATCCGTACATGTCTTTTATGTGATGCTGCCCCTTCTTCTTTGATGACGTGCTCTCTGTTTCACCTCCTCTCTCTCAGGCTAGCTCTGGTGAACCATTTCAAAGGGAGCATTGGCACAAGGTCTTACAAGGCACAATTCAGCAACTTAGAGCTCACAGTTCATGGAAGATGCAGATACAGTAGAAGCCTCTTAAAGGGACACCTCCATGGACCTCCTATTGTTCCCTTTAAGCAGTTGTCCGTTCATCAGAAGCAGACTTTTTCCATCACAACCAGAAAGACTTTGCTCATGAGAACACACACACCATTATAGTAATGAACATGACAGAGAAAACAAACAAAACATCAAGAAGTACTGGATACCAGTACTTTTTATGATTACAGCTCCTTTTTGTAAAAGTGTGTTTGGTTTGGTTCTCGATTTAATCTGTATTTAATTGGTGAAAGCAACACACTGAACTTTAATTAAAATCACTTAGCTTCACTTAGCAACTTTTGAGGGAGAAAAGTTGGGCAGCTGTAAAGCCTCAATAACTTTTATTTTCTCACTCAGTGGGAGGTTGACTCTTACATTGTTGCTTGTAGATACCATCCTGCAAACCAAGCACACTCAGAGAGATGCTAAACACACTCCAGAGAGATGCTAAGCAGGTGGGAATGGGAAACAGCTTAAATGCAGGGCACTTAACGAGACACAATTACATTTTCAGCACCTTTTTCTACACCTATGACTAGATAATCATCCCAATTAAGTGACAGGACCTTCCCAATTAAACAGAAGCTGGTCATATTGAATAACATTAGCCACAAATTGGTGCCATGGGGAACATCCCAATTAAGCGGACATCCCCTTTAACTGCATACCCTTTAAGTGGCTTCTACTGTACATAAACACAGCACACAGCTTGGGGGAAAGGGGGAATTAAGTGAAAATAGAGATTTTATGCTAAGGCAATACAAGTTTGCATATAGTGAAATGGACACTCAAAATAAAGTACTGTATAACCTACTAACTACACTGTAGTTACAGTGTAACTATACTGTAACTGCATTGCAATTGCAATGTAGTTGCATGCAACAAACATGTAACTACAGAGTAATTACCTTGCTGCATATAATTAATGATTACTTAAACTGAAATAGACAGTTAAAGTGTAACCATCCTTGATCAGTGCAAAATTGGGTATCTGTATCTTGATGATCGAGAAGGTGCCCCCAATGATCACTGCCTCTTTGAATACAAAGGCATACTGTGCCTGTTTATGAAAAATAGGCTACTAAGCTTGAGGCCATGTGGGAGGCATTGAAAGTTTGGTTGTGTTAATGAACCATTTGAAAAACATACCATGATAACAGAGTTTAATAACTAAAACACCCAGACTGAAAAAGAACAGCCCACTGACCAATTCAGTTTCAAATATTAACTCTTTTTATTTTCAAATTGCATCCAGACTATATATGTCCAACATTTTGGGTCCATTCTTCAGGGAGCCCAGTTTTAAATGTATCTATCTGTCTGTCTATCTATCTATCTATCTATCTATCTATCTATCTATCTATGTATCTATCTATTTATATATAGAGATATAGATATACATGTTCTCTTATCCTTATGTATCACAGAATCAGTATTGCTTTGTTACTCTGCTTAAGATGACACAGCGCCATTTACCATATTCTCTTTAAATTTCTTATCCATTTCATTTTAGCCGTGTGCATCCTACTTCTAGGGAAGGTCCCCGGAAGTGGGATGCACCCGGAGACAAGAATAAAAGTGGGATGTTCTTTTCTAATCTGGGCATTTTTGCTATATTAGCTTTTGATTGGACTATGTCCTCTCCCTTCTAAATACCTTTCACTTTTATATTTTTCTGATGTTTGGCTGGACTGGAGTTTTGTTTTACAAGAGTTTAGTAACTGTAATTTTATTGCCCACCATCTTAGCCAGAATTAAAGGCGATGGAGAAACTATTTACAATTTGCTGTATAAGGTTTGTCACATCCCTACCCCTAGGATGCATCTGAAAACTAGCTGTTATCAGCTTAGTATGTATTTCCTGGTGAAACTTTTGAAATAAATAAATGACCAGGGTTTATGTTAGTGTTCTGCTAATTACTCTCTAGCAGTGTAATAACACATGAGCCTAAACATTGACTGAATCTAACCGATGCTGTCAAGAGCTATGGCATCTATAATGGCACAATAGAGGGTTGACATATAAATCTAGTTTTAAGGTTAAGGAAGACATAAAGCAAAAAATAGAAATGTGTACAGAAAGAGAAAAGTGAGTAAGTAAATCTGAATACAGAATGTTATAAATATATATATATATATATATGTATATATTTCATGGAGCATCCTGGGGTAGGGGATGTGAAAAACCTTATACAGCAAATTGTAAATAGTTTCTCATTGCCCCTTTTAATTCTGGCTAAGATGGTGGGTACTGTTTCTAGTCTCCTTTAACATCAGTCTCCACTCGTTCTTAGCTGGTGTCTTTTCTTTGTGACTCTAACACCCAGATGAGATATGGCAATGACTGGAGTGATCATGATGGTAGGACCTCAGGCACACTCCATAAGATTGAGCTTTACCCCTTATGCCACCCAAATGATCTTACTCACCAACCAGAACCACATGTTCCAGTTCGGCCAGCCCTCATGCACCTGCTTCAACTCCTTCCCACTCTTTCAGAAAGCCATCCTGCACTATATGAGTGGGTGCAAGATCATGTCCTACACTAGCAGCATTGGGCTCCACTGGGACTTGTTCCATGACAGCAATGGAAACTACATCAACTGCAGTAATGAGTGCTAGAACAGCACTAAAAGCATTAGGTCTTCTGCTGCTCCTACAAGATCAAATATAGTGGGTTTAAAAAAAAGCCCCCACACCGTCTCAGATGGCAAATCTGCAAGGATGCTTGTTTAAAAACAAACACACATTTCTCTCTTCTCCTGTTCTTGTTATCTCATTAAAAATGGATTGCCTTGTTTTAAAGCTATATGTTAGCTGGCAAAAAAACAGCCATCATGATTTTTGGCTGTAATGTCACATCCTTAGAATCACTGCTAGTGCATTTTTAATCCTCCCAAATGTTTTGAAAACAGCTTTTGTTACTATTTTTGCAATTAATGACTCACATCAATAAAGAGCCACACTGCAAAATTTAAAACTCTCTTTCATTGGTTACTTTTTGATCATACATGCTAGATTCATTCCTGGACTTAGGATGGCACTTAAGCACATTTCTGTTGGTAAGCAAGAGCAGCCCCACACCAAGATATTTAGTTTTATTTTGTAGGGCATTGTGGGAAAGTAGGATTTTTTAAGAAATTACATTTTATTGATGTTTTCACACATTTTATTAATGTTTTCACATAACAAGTACATCAAAAGGGAAAATAATGTTGATCTGTGTCCACAATATAGACACACATTAACAATACCAAGAAAAAAAGATGGTCAGTCAATGTAACATACAATATTACTGAGATGAAAGTTGATAAACAATTAAAACAGCAGTGCAATGAAACTGGGCAAAATATTTTACCTTACCTTTTTCTTTTCACTATAAAACATTCCAGGCTTTCTCCTGTTTTCTTTGGTGGTGTAATTTTCTAGTTCCACCAAAGTCTAAAGGCTCGATTTTAGAAGGGGTTGTGGCAGCACAGTGGACTTGTGGCAGTGTGATTGACACAAGTTGTGACTTGCGCTAAACATTGCAGCAAAGAGGGATTTTGAAAGAATTGTGCCACAAACACCCACTGCAACTCCAGAACCTGGGACGCAGGGAGTTAGATCATGTACTCCCAGATCTAACTTTACATCCTGGATCATGGCACTTGCACCAGACCTTTGGCTCAAGGTGCCGTAAAGTGGTGAAAGTGTCGCAACTGCGCCAGGCCTTCTAAAATTGAACCACACTGCATCTGAGTTGCTTTGTCACAGCTGCATCAGACTTTGCAGTGGACACAGGGCTTGATGCAGGTCCTGGGTCCACCTTGTAAAACTGAGTCCTAAGTCTTCCCTAAGTATTTTAATTGAGTGTTTTCTCAGGAAAAAAGATGGCCACCACATTTGTCTTAGAAATAACATTGTAGATCTGGTAAGGGTTGGGACTGAGAGGAAAAAAAATCATTGTGTGCAGAATAGGAACCACATAGGAGGCATTTAGAAAAATAGATCTGACAAGTATGCAAATATTTGGATTGTAGCTGAAACTAGGTTTCTGAAAAAAATGCTTTTTGTTACACTGCTGCTTTAAAATCATAACTGCAGATATTAATATATCATCTGAAGCAGTAGAGTAGATTGATGTCCTGCTAAATTTCATTTGAAAATAAAGTCACTAGTGCTGTGTGGAATTTTCAAATTCTGGTGGAACAAAATTCCGTGGAATATTCAAAATTCTGATGAAATTCCACCGGAAACGGAGTGGTGGAATTCCATAGCATAAAATAGTTGTGGAATGATTTTCTGCAAAAGAATCACTGTTCTTGTGTGGATCTCAATATTTTCCACAGAAATTGTTGCGGAATAATTTTCCACAGAAAAAATACTGTTCTATACAATGGATCACAATAGGTGGACTTCCTCGGGTGAATAAGCAAAATTCTGGCAGAAATTCTGCCGGTGGAATGGTCATTCCACATTAATTCTGCCAGTGGACTTCCGCATTCTGCACAGCACTAAAAGTCACTGGAGTTGAAGAAAGAAGATAAAGCTGAGTTCACATGCATAAAGGTATTTATGCAGCACCAGTGGAGATTTAAATGTCAAGATAGTAACTGATCTTGTAGCTAACCTCAAAATATCATAATATCTCAGTGAGAGGCTGTCACCATTGCTATCTAGAAGGTTAGTATCATCCAAATGGAATATTGAACCAATCAGAGCAGGGTTCACAAAACTGATGACATGACTATAGTTCTGTGCAGCACTGAAGCCAGCAGTTGAAATTAAAGAGAAACAGTTAAATATTTAACAAATAGGAGATTTAAAAATTGTAAATAATAATGTGATGTGGCATAAATCGAATAGTCAATGGTATGGCTCAAAATACATAATATATCATCACTTGTGAGAGAGCAAGACTTTTACAACTCACTCACGGCTCTGCCACTTAAGCGATATTGTTCTACCCCCTCACCCTTGAAGATAATGTACATATTTTGAGTCAGAACATTGCATATCCCCATTGTATGACATACAGACATGCATAAAAGATAATGGCCTAGATATTCAAAGCTTGCATGGTGCTCAAACCGTTTGCGCTGGTTTAGCGTGGGATTAGCATGGGTCTGCCATATTCAAATGGCCAAATAGAGTGCACAAACCACATTAGCACCAGGAAAAATCATAATATATGCAAGGGACAAACTGAACATGTATACAGATACACTGCTATGTTCAGCGACTAGCGCCACACAAAGTGGTTTAGCACAACCTGGCATGACCCTTTGCGTGGTACAAATTAACGCCCAGAAAAAGCTGGTCTTAACCCTGGGCAATCCATCCTTGTGTGACATTGTGTGGAATTAGCGTGGTTTTAGCGTGGCCTTGCATGACCCTAATATATGGCTATGACACAGAGAAAAAGCCAGACATGGAGGAAACATGCTGCTCACTGATGGCACCACACTGATGCCAACAGCTGCCACCAGTCCCAGTCATGCCAGGCAATATGTGGTGACCCAGCTCTGAGGGGCCACCATGGTAGTGTGGCCATACAGCACACATCTGAAGACCATACGTCTGTGGTGACCAACAGATGTCAGCACACACATGCAGCACTGTGGGCATGGTGGGTGTTGAGGGGAGGGTTTATGGGTGGCCAGGCCTCACCACAGACTGGGTGCAGCCACAAGGCTGGGACACAGCATGCCGTGCACATGGGCCAGTATTGGGAATACCCCAATGCCAGTGTGCCTGTTTGATCGTACATGGCCCCCCCAGTCACATACCGCACAGCTATACATACACCACAGCACACACAGTCAACCATGTATATGTCACTATGAGCATCCCATGCCAAAGGTGCAGCATCTGTGGGTCACACAGCAGTGTAACAGTATTGTCCACTGTCAGTAAACACCTGCAAGGTGGGCTTATCACTGTGCACAGTGCAGTGGTCATCACTACCCACACCCATAGGTAGTGCTGTGTCCCCACACACCACTGGCCCCTTGCTACTGTGATGTCTGCTGTACACTGTAGCATGCCCTACAGAGTGACAGTTACATGCATCGCCACCACTGCCTGTGCCTATGCTGTGTTTTCCCTGGGGAACACAATGCTATGCTGTACTGCAAGCATGTAGCTTGCTGATACCATCATGCACTGTCAGACTGACCTACAGGTGGAGCTGCGGACAGACCTGGCCAGCCCCTGTGCTTCAGGCAGACTGACCTACAGGTGGGCTGTGGGACCCTGCAGTAACACTGGGCAAACTGCATGCAAATAAAGGCTTAATGAGATGCTAATTTGGATGTTTGCCCAGAGACTACCTAAGTAAGGCTCATTTGCATGTCACCTTTGAATATGATAAAGTTTAGCACCGAGCAAGCGTGTTTGCACCAGGGAAACAGCTTAGCTCCATGCTACACCCGCACAAACATCTTAGTACCACGCAAATGTTTCCAGGACTATTTTACAGTTTTGCACACTGTACTTTCACATACACTACACCATGCAGCTGTACTGGGTCCATGCATTTGCTGGCACACACATTGGCCACATAAATCACCTCTACCTACTTTCATGTCGCTGTGCACTGTGTTGCTGTTGTGGTCTGAACTTCCTGGTTGCTATATTCAGAGCTGTCTTATTACAGGGCTAAGTTTGCCCTGCACTCCCAGCCCAGTTTGCCCAGCCTCATTCCCATGCGTTATTCAGACGCTGTCTGCCACGGGCTATTCCTTTTGAATATCGCTGGCTTTTTGCTCTGGGCTAAGTTTGCCCACCAGGCAGTTCTAATTTAGTCCTGGGGCAAAGTTTTGAATATCTGGGCCAATATACCATACCTGACCAAAATGGAGAAAGAGAGCAAGACCATATATGAAAAGAAATTAAACAGCAACTGACATGACTGTTGGCACCAGGCAGGCAACCTGTACAATGGAGTTGCCTGCCAAGGAACTATTTGAGCCATGTATCAGTTTTTGGGTTAGTAATAAAAACATGTTTTCCTCTGTAAAGCCTTGCTCATAACTTCCTTTGTGAGCTGAGCAGCAGCTAGGCAATGCAGCCCCACTCCTAAAACAGCATAATTATAATACTAGGTAGGGAACAGGGCTGCTGGCAATAGGACTGCGGAGGGGGGTGCCCAAATGTAATTGGATTATCTTTGCTGACAGGTATACATGTATGGGGCTATAATACATGCTATATATTAGTCACATACATGTATACCTGCCAGCAGAGATAATCAAAGTACGTTGAGGAGTCCCCTCCCTTATCCTTTTACAATTTCCATCAAGTACTTGCAGCCCGCTCCCTATCTAACATCATAATTATGCTGTGTTTTGGGAGCAGGGCTGCAGCACTGGTAGCCCTCAACTTAATACAAGGAGATTCTGAGACCAGGCTAGGAAGGAAATAACTTTTTTGTAGTAACCGTAAATTCAATACATGACTCAAATAACTCCTAGAACAGGCAGCTCCATTGTATGGGTTGCCTGCCTGGAATTGTCCGTAGCTCTGTTCTGTAATTAAAATTATGTTAGAGTTTTCCAAGATACAGATATTACATTAAAGACACTAGCCAGGAATAATCATGGAGGTACAACTGTAAGGTGATGAATATGAACAGCAAAACTACTTAATCCCAACATTACGAAAGTGTCAGTAGCTCTCTAAATAAAATGTAAAGAATAGGGGTATAAATATTGATATTACTGCTATCTTTCAGCATTGTTGTAGGCTAGGTCTGGAAAACCAAGAAAGATTATGGGTTACTTGAAGGGGAGAGGAAATGCTGCAATGCAGTTTAATGCAGAAGAGCAATAAATATTGGTTGAATATGGGCCTGTGGATTATAATAGAAAGCTCAGTGCAGAGACTCAGTGGGGCAGAAGTGATGTTTGTTGCCTGCAGGCCTAAAAGTAATGATGTCGAAGGAATGATGCTGCTATTGGGCTCTCTGCCCACACCCCATGCCATCAGGGGACAGTAAAGCAGTTGCTCTCTTGGTGCAGAGGTGAAGCGTAGTACTAGTAGTAGTAGAGTTCACTTATTATGGCGCCTTTCCCCAGAGGCTCACAATGCCTCACAAACACATGATACATAGTGAATAAAAGGGTTCTGTAATTTAGAACTGTCTCTTCCCAGCAAGGATATCATTTAACCATTTGTTGAGAAAGCAAATTTTAAAACCTCCTCCCAGCAGTGTGTGTCTTCCATAGTCTCTAAAGAGTTACCATGTTTATTACAATAACAAAAGTCGCATGGATGTAGGGCAAGCTTTTGAGCTCTGGGTAATGTCTTTCCCAAGATGCTTTTCTCAAGGCTGTTAGTTCTTTAAAGAGTTGGCATGTATCAGTGAAATACATTAGGTGGGGTTTATCATTAAATTTTCCATCTGGTGCCAGCCCCCTGGTGCAGAAGTAGTGGTACAGCTTGTGACATTGACAACCTGGATTCAAGAACAAGTAAAGAGGGTGGCCAGAGAAGGCAGGATGAGTGGCCATTGGACTGCTCTCCTTCCCCAGCAGGGGTGGGCTGCAGCACCTGGCAACAGGCTGACTTCTAGTGGATGCTAGGGCATAGAGCAGCCAGAGACTTTGGGATTAGGGCATGTAGCTGTGGCAGACATTGGCGTGCCATGCATGGAAGCATGTGTAGCCATGTCTGGATGTCATTACCTGTGCATGCCTTCAGTGGGAGAAACAAAGGAAAAATCCCCACTGACTGACCACTGTGGCACCCAGAACAACTGCCACACCACCACGCCAAATGATTCCCAGACCACTTGTCTGGGGCTTCAGGTAGATGGGTTACTCTTCCCTTAGCCCCAAGGTGAGACCTGTCATGGGGAGGGCAAGCCAAGGCATCCTGGTGTGGGTGGCATGGGAGGATTCCAGGGTGGTGGGAGGTGGAGGTCTTAGAGGCAGAAAATGGGGTTCATACTTACAGTGCCAGTAGAGTAGAAAAAGAACTGAAAAAAATTGCCACTCAGCTAGGTAAGTAGGAACTCTGCATATTATCTGGCCAACTATAAGATTTCTATGCTGTCATGATAGAACATATTTAATATCTGCATCACAATAAATAAATATGAATAAATGCCTTGTTGAGATCCAGGACTGGATGAACTCTAACTGGCTGAGACTTAACCTGGACAAGATGGAGATATTGGTGATTGAGCCAGGTCACAGGTGTGATGTGGGAGCCTCTGGGATGACAACAGGCTTGGTCCTGGAGTGGACCCCATTGATGGCATCCTCCAGGGTGAGAAATCTGGGTATTGTCCTCAATGACAAGTTCACATTTGAAGCTCAGGTGTCGGCTGTCATCAAAAGTGGCTTCTACCATCTGAGGAACTTCACCGGATTAAACCCCTAATTCTACCGAAGACCTGCTGTCACTGGTGCACGCCTTGAACATCCAGGCTTGAGTACTGTAATGCTCTTTACCTTGTGGTCTGTGGAGGAAACCTCCCACGACTGCAGCTAATGCAGAATGTAGCGGCCAGGCTACTGATGGGACTGTCAAGGTCCTGTCATGTGACTTCAGTCCTGCGGGGTCTGAACTGGCTGCCAGTCAGGTGGAGAATTCTCTCAAGGTGGGCTTGCTCACCCATAAGTCCCTATATAGATCGGGCCTTGGTGACCTGTCAGACCTCCTTACTCCTGCCATCCCAGCTCACTCCCTCTGTTCCTCCCCCAAGGGCCTACTGGTGGTTCCAGGGACCAGGCTGAAAAGCTCAGGTGACCTTTCATTCAGGCTGGAACTTGCTGCCAAGATCTTTGAGGGAGACCCCTATGGTGGAAGCCTTCAAGAGGGGCCTGAAGACTCATCTTTTTAACATAGCCTTTCCTGCTGATATTTTACCCTTTAAAACAATAATAATTTATTTTAAATCTGTTAATTTATTTATTGTTTATTTAGTATGAATATTTTGTATCACTCTGTCAATTTTTTTACTGTAAGGCACCCAGAGCATCCAGGATTGGGCACCAAACAAATAAACTTACTTACTTACTATAAAATATCTAATATTTTCATACATTGTTACTATGTTTTTGCTTATTTTTGTGTGATTTCAGAAAAAAGTTCACAAATGTTTCCATCAGTTCTTGTAAAATCCACAAATTCAGAAACAATATTTTCATAGCATTTGCTAGTGTAAAATATTTGCCAAGCCCTGCATTAATGCTGAATGCCAGCTTTTGTGGTAACAAATAGTAAGAAAATACAGTCATGACACAGCAGTAACAGGGGACATTGAATGGGAACCACTGTACATGCAAAAATAAGATATACTTTAAGAGATATTTCTTACTCATCACCACAAAAGCAGAGGTTTTGAAAGCTCAGATCTAAATGAAGACAGCAGGAAGGAATTAGATGTGGACTACATTTGCACCAGTCTACTGTACACTGTGTAATAAGCATGACATCGTGATAGGGTGCCAATCTGGCTTTAGAGAAAACTACAGCACATAGACTGCATTGGTAAAGGTGACTGGTGATATTCAGAAGACTATGGATGAAGGATTAATGGTGGGGCTGTTTAATAAATTTGTTGAAGGCTTTCGATACTTTAGATCATGACATATTGTTATACAAATTAAACTATTTTGTTTTTTCTGATAAAGTAATTGCTTGGTTTAGTAGTTATTTAAAGGTAGGCTACAAATAGTGTACCTAAATTCATTCCATTCAAACTGTGAAGTGCTACCACAGGGAGTACCTCAGGGGTCAATTTAGGATACCTGCTTTTAACTTGCATACTAATGATATGGTATTTGAAATCAAATTATGTGTCATCAGTATGCAGATGACAGAATTCTGTATTTTGCAGGGTAGAAACAACTAATATACAAAGTGGTTTACAGGAAGCCTTCAATGAACTACAAAACTATTATTTGACTAATAAATTAGTATTAAACAGTGGGAAAACTGAAGTAATGTTATTCAGGGATAAGAACAAAATCTTGCACGGTAATAATGTTTTGGACATTAAAGTGGCCGATGGTTCTGTATTACAACAGGTAGAGGAATATAAGTATCTCGGTCTATGGATCGATTCTCACTGTAAATGGACAGTACATATTAATTGAATGGTAAAAAGATTAGGACAACAGTTGGGGATGCTTTATAGGCTTAAAAATAATTTTTCTAGACACACCAAGTCGCACATTGTTAAAACCATGCTGGTACCAGTCATAGATTATGCGGACATAATTTATGTGGGGGCCTCGAAGAAAGATTTAAAAAAAGTGGATACTATGAATAATAAAATTGCCAGATATATCTCAGAAGCTCCAAGGTTGAACCATCATTGTGCCCTTTACAGGGAACTACACTGGAAACATTTAATTAATAAAAGAAGTCATCATATGATTAAACTAATGTTTAAAGTTATCAAGAAAAATGTCCCAGGACATATCGACAATGAGTTCGAACTGAAAGCCCAGCCACGACAACTGAGATCAGCACATTATTTGCAATTTATAGTTTCCAGAAAGAGAACAAAGCATGGTGGTGCTACACATGCATGCTTGGGACCCCAACGTTAGAATAAGTTACCTTCTTACCTTAGGCTGCAAGGAGCTAATATAACATGGGCTCATATAAATAAATGGTTTATAAACCAAACTGGCACTCCAAGAGACTGTTGTAACTATTAGGAAGTTGGATAATGGTGTAAAAATGTATTATTCAGGATACTTCAGGATGTGACTTAGGAATACATGTGCAGTAGGTTTTGTTGTATTATATTAGGTTTAATGATTATATTTATATCTTGTGTTTTATTTATTGTAACAATTGTATTTTGTATGCAACTGGGACACTGTCTTCTTTTATATGGAGTCCCTTGTAAATGAGCATATTTTTATACTCAGTGGGTTACTTCTCCGACCTCTTGGCTTTCACTGCTCTCTTCCCGGCTGATGAGAGCTTGCCTCACCCCCCCCACTCAACAGGTGGATCTCCCTACTAGGCAAATGTTTTGTCTTAGGGCCATGTCAGTCCCGGACACACAAAGATGCCTAGCAGGCCTCTCCCAGTACTCTAGCCCCGGCCTAGACAACCTGGAGCCCAATCTTCTAAAGCTCGGTGTTGCACAAATTGCCTCCCCAGTAGCCCACATCTTCAACCTATCCCTTGGATCGGGGATCATACCCGATATCTGGAAAGAGGCGAGGATTGTCCCTGTTCTGAAGCAGAGCAATCCTAAATCACCGGATAACTACAGTCCAATTGCTATTCTGTCTTCCCTTAGCAAGCTCCTTGAAAAGATGGTGGCTGAGCAGCTCTCAAGTACATCCAGTCCCATGAGCTGCTGTCCTGGCCCCAACACGGATTTCGGAAGGGCATAGCACCACCACAGCCTTGATCTTGGTAACATCAAGCATCAGAACAGCCATGGACCAGGGTAAACTCTCTGGTGCCATATTCATTGACTTGTCCAAAACCTTCGACCTTGTTGATCATAAACTGCTTGGCTCACAGTTGTGGTCACTTGGCCTCTCCCCATGCCATTCAATGGCTTACGGCTACCTGCATGGTCGAAAGCAATGGACCTGCTTCAATAAATCCTCCAAACCCCTACTGGTGACCTCTGGAGTCCCCAGGGTTCGGTATTAGGCCCCCTCCTGTTCTCTCTCTTTATCAATCAGCTACCCGAGGTGACAACCAGCTGTAGTGCCACCTTGTACGCTGATGACTTGGTGATACTGGCTCACTTCCAGGATGCCACTACTCTAAACCAGTGCTTGTCCCATGACTTTAACAATATCTGGTCCTGGGTTACCAATCATAAACTGGTCCTGAACCTGAAAATAACCCAGGCTATGCTCTTTGGCTCCAAGGCCAAAATCATAGCCTCATCGGCCTTGCTAAACATCACTAGCGCCGATGGACCCCCACTACCGGTAGTGACCTCTATCAGATACCTAGGGGTAACACTTGACCCCCAACTTGACATGAGGAGTCATATCCTTAGTATCTGCAGGGCAGTGAACTCTAAACTAGGCCTAGCCTACGGACCAATACAACCCTTACTCCGGGCCAGACATGCCCTGCCGAGAGGTACTTCTTCCTCAGCTCAGCTATGAGTCTACACCTATTTGCCCGCCCCCAAAACTCAACTCCACTGGTGGCACACGGCATATAACAGCATCTGCCGCTTCATTATGGCTGCCCCCCATCTCACCCACTGGTGTGAGCTATATGATCAAATTTGCTGGCTCTCCCCAGTCAGATACCTCGATTTCGGGGTTGGGTGCCTCTTGGGGAAAGTGATCAGAACTAGCATCCTCCAGGGGCTAGCCCTGCTTCTACCACAAATGGATGCTACCCCCTACCATCTCAGATCCCATACCTCAGGGATGCTCAAAGTCCCCTCCACCCATACCCTCATGGGGGATCGGGATTTTGCCGTTAGTGCACCCAGACTTTGGAACTTCCTCCCTGGTGACATCCACTGGGCCCCCTCCTATCAGAGTTTTCGCAACTCCCTGTGGGGCTACCTGAAACTAGCCTCTGTGTGTGACTGCCCCAAGCCTCCCTAGGGGAATCCTAAACTATTTGTCATACTTACCCCAAGCTTCCTTTGCTGAAGCTGCTTGATACCTCCTCATGGACCCCAATGATCCCATTAAACTCTTTTCAGTTCCCCGGGTTTCTGACTGTTGGGTATACCTTTTTTGACCACAGCATTGCACCATGATCATAAGTTTGTCTATGAACCTCCGTGCCCTGGGGTGCTAAACTATATAGTTATAAGTTTAAGTTATAAGTTATATTATGACCTACCATTCCTTTGGATAGTGCTCTACTCCTGTATGTTACTCTTATTAGTTAATGATGTACCTTATTTCCCTTATGTCTTGTTATATTTGTCATGATGTACCTGCAACCTTTATGTGCAGTTATCTGTATTCCTTTGTTGTATTCTCCCGGGTTGTTCCTGAAAATAGGCAAAATACTTGTCTAGTGTGCTTACCCGCTAAACGAAAGCTGAATAAATAAATACTTCTATGTTCATTCTATGAATAAAATCATTACCTACCTACCTACCACCAATACATTCCTTGAAGGGCCATACTCCAAGTAGTACGTGCCATCAAATTATAGCAAGAAAGTCAATGCACTGATTTTCAGAAAGTCTGAACTATCCCATCAATAATTATTTAGTAGAGTTTTGCGAGTCAGCCTTCCTACCATATATCCCCCTAGTGTTCAAGGTTGGTCTCAGTATAATGATGTAACACTTAGGTAAGAATATACAGCTAAGCATTCCAGCACTAGAAGCCAAGATGGCAAAAATTTCCACAGCTACCATGTATTTCCCTCTGGTGCTCAGGTATGCAGGTATAAATGAGAGCCACACGCTGACAAACACAAGCATGCTGAAGGTAATGAATTTGGCCTCATTGAAACTACCAGGTAAGTTCCTGGCCAGGAAGGCAACCAAGAAGGAAACACTGGCCAAGAAGCCAGGTATCCCAGCATGCTCCAAAATGCAAGCACTGAACCTTCATTGCACCCAATTATTATCTTTCCATCTTCGGATTTCATATGGATTCTGGGAATGGGGCAGATATGCACAACCAAGCAGCACATATGATTACCTGAAGCAGTGACTCAACAATGATGATGGAGTTGGATATCTTGGATCCCACCAGCTCCTAAACTTGCTGCCTGGCCTTGTGGCACTAAAGGCAATCACCACAGTGACAGTTTTGGCTAGAATGCATGAGACACAAAAGGAAAATGTCAAACCAAATACAACTTGACGCAGCATGCAATTCAGTTTCATGGGGTGGCCAATGAATAGCAGGGGGCAGAGGAAGCACAGCATGAGGGCTAGCAGCAGAAGGTAGCTGAGCTCGCAGTTGTTGGCCTTGACTATTGGAGTGTCCTTGAACTTAACGAAAATGCAGAGGATAGAAACTGTCAGTAAGCTGAAGATCGCAGTGCAGAAAGCCAGTGAAGGTCCTAAAGGGTCTTCATAGGAGAGGTAGTCTGGGATTTTTGGGATGCACTTATCTCGTTTATCATTGGACCAATAATCCTTTGGGCACTTCAGGCAGTCCACAACATCTGATGGAAAATGAATTCTGTTTAAACCAAGGCTGCAAGAATCATAATAGTTACCAGATCATATATCCTGTTTAATGTCTTCATAAGTGACATTGCAAAGAGGCTAGAGGGAAAGGTATGCCTCTTTGCAGATGACACTAAGATCTGCAACAGGGTAAACACTCAGGAGGGGTGGAAAACTGAGGAGGGATCTAGGTAAACTAGAGGAATGGTAAAGAGTCTGGCAACTAAGATTCAATGAAAAAATGCAAAATCATGCCTTTGGGGCACAGGAACCCAGGGGAGGCTTACATGACGGGGAGGAGATACTGACAGCCACCAAACAAGAAAATGGATCTGGGGATAATCAAATCCAATGACCTAAATGTGGCCAAAGAATGTGCCAAAGCTGTGGGAAGAGGAACCAGTGGGGTACTGGAGTGCATAGGGAGAGGTAGCACCAGCAGAAAAAAGGAGGTGATGATGCCACTGCACAAATTATTGGTGAGACCATATCTGGAGTACTGTGTCCAGTTCTTGAGGCCGCATCTCCATAAGGACATAGACAGGGTATAGGCAATTCAGAGAAGGGCAACAAAAATGGTGCAGGGCCTGCACTAAAAGTCATAAGAGGAGAGACCTGAGGACCTCAATATGTATACCCTGGAGGAGGAGAAGAGAGGAGAGGAGAGAGAGAAGGAGGATATGATAGAGACCTTCAAATATCCCAAGGGCATAAATAAAGTACAGGAGGGTAGCATCTTTCAGGAAAAGAGATGTTCTAGAACAAGGGGTCATGACATGAGGCTGGAAGCAGGTGGACTAAGGGGCAATGTGAGGAAGTATTTCTTCACAGGAAGGTTAGTGGACGCATGGAACTGCCTCCCAGTGGAGGTGGTTGTGGCTAGCTAAGTAGGGGAATTCAAAAATGCATGGGACAGGTATAGGGGAACCCTAGCAATAGGAACAAGAATAAAGCTGGAGATCCTGTAGGGTCTGTGGTTTTTGCAGCAAGTAGGGAAAATCAGTAGACTGGGTGGGCCTAGCTCCTTATCTGCCATCAGTTACTATATTTCTGTTTCTAGTTACCCACAGCATTTAATAAAGCACTGTTGATCTGGCCTATAATCTATTAGAGAGTGTTTAGGGAATGCCACATTAGCCAAAAAGAAAACAGAATATACAAATAACTTTAGATAGCAAGTGATAGGCTACTTGACAATTTGTGCCATTCATGTTACCGATGTGACTGCTCACCTTGGACTCTTCGCTCTGGTGTGAATCAATTTTCCCTGACAATTTGCCATAGCATAAATATTATAAAAACAATCTCATATGGGGACAAATTGTACATGGTGGCAATTCATGCCAGAGCAGAGTCTAGTGTGAGGTGTCACGCATGCGACATGACCGCATGACTGGACGTGTCCCCAAATGATGATGTCTCTCATATGCAAAGTAAGGAATGGCATGCTTCGTGGTTGATAGCCACGATGAGTAGCCGAGTGCTGCCACCATCCAAGAAGTGCATTATTCCTTTATGATCCCACACCCTGGAGTATGTTATTCCACTTATAAAACAGGCTTTTACTTGTTAAAAAAATAAGGAGTTCAGGTGAGGTGTGCAGTTGTCAGAAAAATAATTAATGGTCATGTCACATATTTTGACCAGTGAGGTTACCGGATTTACACAACCCTTTTTTTTAAAGGAATGGTTTAGATGCACAAGCTTTCAAGACAAAGATAAAATTATATATGGAGTGATGTATGGACATTGGTGCATTACAAGGTTTTTCTTTACACCCTCAAGGTGTGTGATACTATATAAATCACAAGAGCAAAGCTTAAGTGGTTTATGAAAGTATCACACACCAAGGGGATGTAAAAAACTGAGAACAACACTGATGTCCGTAACTTTATTTTATGGAATTACTGCTCTGAGAAAAAAGACATTTTGATAAGTATGGGAGACTGGTGCATTGGTCTGTGTTCCATAATATCCATTTGTGACATCATAGACATGTATTATGCAGTCTCAAAGCAACTGGTTTTAGGTTAATCTCAACGTTAATCAGTAATTACTGTACAGTATATTGAAGAGGAACATTTACAGACAGTGCCCAGTATGATTTCTGTGTGATTTCAGGAAAAAGGTCACAAATGTTTCCATCAGTCCTTGCAAAATCCACAGATTCAGAAACAATATTTTCATAGACTTCACTAGTGGAAAAAAATTGCCACCCTGCATTAATGCTGAATGTCAGCTTTTATGGTAACAAACAGTAAGAAAATATAGTCATGTCACAGCAGTAACAGGGACATTGAATGGGAACCACTGTACATGCAAAATTAAGATATACATTAAGAGATATCTCTTACTGATCACCACAAAAGCAGAGGTTTTGAAAGCCCAGATCTAAATGAAGACAGCAGGAAGAGGAATTAGATGTGGGCTACATTTGCACCAGTCTACTGTACACCATTACATTCCCTGGCAAGGGCAATACTAAGAGTGGTACGCTTCCATCAGATTTTAGCAAGAAAGATGCACTGATTTTCAGAAAGTCTGAACTATCCCATCAAGCATTATTTAGCAGAGTTTTGTGAGTCACTTTTGAGAGCCCATGAAAATCTCTGTTAAAACTATATTGGCCTTACCTGTAACTAGCAACTATCTGGAAATATCCCTGTTTTAGTCTGCCCAGTGGGTGTGGTATATATGGGATATGACATGGGCTGACAAAGATATGGGGTGAGAATTTCAAAGCCCCCAATGCAAGCTGCTACAATGGCAGCTCGCCAAGTGACAATCGCCGGGACCCTGTGCCCAAATTTGTATTTTACAGGGTCCCCGTACCAAAGTCCAGTGGGTTGCGTGCAAAGGGGTGCTGCACCTAATGTATGTTTCACCCACCCAGAATGCCACAACAGCAGTGGGGAGTCCACAGCACCCATGGACAGGGGCTGGCAACTGGTCACAGCCCCCCAACGCCTCTGAGCCACTGGCATCTGCGCTGCAACACACACCAGTACCCTGGTGCACTAGTGCCCCCCCCCACAGGTAGTGTCTAGCTCAGCACTCCCCCCCGTACCCAAATCCGGTGACTGGCACAGGCCTCCACACGCCACCTTGGCTGGTCACCGAATGAGCTGTCAGTGTGCGTACTGCATACTGTATACAGTACACGCAAAGACAGCTCATTTGGCAGATGTCTGTGGTGGCATATGAAGCCTGTGCCAGTCGCCGGATGAGGGTATGGGAGAGGGGTGGGAGTGCTGAGATAGGTAATACCTGTGGGGGATGGGCAGGATGCACAGACGTGGGTGTCAGGGATCATGATGGGGTTGGGGGGACCACTGGACCACCAAGGATCACCTACCAAGGATGGATCGGGGTGGGCTACACAGTGGCATGTACAGGATGCCCCAGGAGCCGTCTAAGTACCATTAGACCAGCCCCTCACTGGTCTAAGGGTACTTGGCACTTGGTTCCTGTGGGGTTTTTCAAAACCTGGATCCAAGGGCTGCGGCAGTCTGGGTCTGCCACAAGCCCCCTAGCACCATGCCACAGCCACTTTCATGGCACAAGGTGGGTGCAAGTACACTTTGGTGCAGGCAGCCTGCTGGGTGAAATAGGCTGCCTTTGAAATTCGCACTTGGTGCGGCCCTTGGCACAAGGTGCCCTTGCCTCAGACCTGTTCAACGCAAGCACCTTGCGTCAATCTAAGGCCTTTGAAAATCCGGCCCCTAATTTTTATCCTCATGAGAGGGTATTTGTCTGTTGATATCTCATAAGTGGTGAAGCCATGAGTGAGATAGCACTAGACCAATACCTTTAAATAAAGATATCATGAGTCAGTCCACGGCATGTTTGATATATACAACATATGGTTAGGTGGTTTGTGATAGAAATGATAAAAAGTTACCAGTTTGGTTGGTGGTTTCCCCTTTAGAACAGGGCATGCAGTCAAAGCAACACAGGGGTTGTCCTCGACGAGAAACCTTTCGATATCCAGCTAGACAACTTTCACTGCAGATGGAGTGTGGCACCTAAAAAAAAAAGAAGAAAAACAGCTTGTTGTACTGTTTTATAGATACAACTTGAAACATCCTGGGAGGAAGTACTACTTCATGTTCCAAATGGAGAGACAGGAAGATTCCTGAACTCTGTTCAGTATGATGTCACTTATCCACAGGCTCCACCCTACGATATCTCTTGCACAGTAGCACTAAACTGACCCAGACCAAAAATGATTAATCAACATCACATTAAGGGAAGTGGAGTATTGCATGACAATTGTACTGGGCCCATCACCCAGAGGTCAATGGACTAAAACAATCCTCTCCTAACTTAATATAAACCTTTGACAGGCAGTGTAGTCAAGTGACTAGAGCAGGTTTGGAAACTACAATTTTCAGCTTCAAATCCCATCCTAGCCACTTATTTCACTGTGTGAACTTCCACAAGTGATTTAACTCTTAATCTCTTTAGTCCACTGTCCTATAAAAGGGGTAAAGGCAGGACCCCACAGAAAATGAGATACACATCTTCTATGCTTTCCAGAGTAAATAAATGTGATATAAAAACACATTAACAGTAAGTAATGCTTTCTAGAACACAGACTTAAACAACAACAGTATGGGGTCGACACCAAAAAAAGAACAACCTGAGGTAACCCAAGTTCAGTCTGTAGCTATTAGACTGCAAAATAGCAAAAAAAAGCACTGACTTTTATAACTAGTGAGAGAGAGAAGAGAGAGTTGCCAGTCTCCTGGCAGTTAACTTTCATAACGGTTATACTGAAGCGAGGCAAACCAGCTGATTGTTATGAGTTCTACCACCCCATATCCCTGTTAAATGTTGATTCAAAATAATTACTAATATTTTGGCAAATAGGATTAACACATTTCTTAATAATCTTATACATCCAGATCAAACTGGATTTATTCCTAACGTTCTTATTTGATAACATCAGGCATCACTTAAATATTCTTCATTATGGCCAACAATCAAAAGACACCCAAATTGCAATCACAATTGATGTGGAAAAGGCATTTGACAACCTCAGTTGGAATTCTTTTTTCACCACCTTGAACAAGTATGGATTCGGAGACCAGTTTTATACCTGATTGAGAGTTCTATATTTAGCCCCAATAGCAAGAGCTAAGGTTAAAGGTCCCGCATTGGACTCTCTCCCCATTAGTCGTAGTACCAGGCAGGGATGCCCACTTTCCCCAATTCATTTTGCACTTGGTATTGAGCCTGTAGCAGAACTGATTGGATCTCATCCAGATCTGGATAGAATTAGGGTGGGGGGAGGTGATAATAGAATTTCCCTTCATGTGGATGACACAATGTTGTCCCTCTGTAACCTCTCCTGTACATTTCCTGTTATGTACCAAATGTTACAACTATATGGCCAGGTTTGTGCTTTTAAAATAAATGAAACAAAAATGGAGGTAGTCAAGATAAGTGGTAATAAGACACCTGTCTTCACTCAGGTGATCCCATTTAGATGGGTCACTACAATGATTAGATACTTAGGGGTACAGTTACCAGCTGATATAAAACATCTCTACCAAGTAAATTATAGCAAGCTCTTAAGGAAGTGCTGACGGACCTTAAAAGGTTGGAGCTGCTTCCCCTCACATTACTAGGAAGAATAGAGACTATCCATATGAATATTTTACCCCAATTTTTATTTTTATTTCAAGTTCTCCCCTTATAGATTCCTCATGCAGATTGATTTAAATTAAACAAGGCTTTACATGGGTTTGTGTGGGGAAGGAAAAAAAAAACAGAACAAGGTGGTTTGATTTGTTGAGACCCAGGGAACAGGGGGGCTTAGGTTTACACAACCTCAAGTTATACTACCAAATGGCTGAGCTGATGCCCTGGATTATGCTCATGAAGCCACGTTCAGGGAATTTATGGGTGGATCAGGGGCTGGGGGGGTGTGGGCCCACATCCATGGGAAGGTTTTGAGTCACCCACAGGTTAAATTTCCAAGCTACCAATTTCTAATCCATGGACATGACAATTATACTAGACATGGAATTTAGTAAAAAGAGACCTTAACATTCTGGAAACATTAACCTCCACACCCAGATTATCTTATGTAGCCAATTTCAAACCTCCCAAACTTGACTCTACTTTTCATAGATGGACAGCTTTGGGTTTACAATATTTCTCCCAATTTATTCACCAAGGAATATTAAGTGCTTTGCAGAAATGAGGACAGAGTTCCAATTAAGACAACTCGATGTTTTCACTATTTACAGTTGACCTCCTTCCTCAGAAGTTGCTCTCATCTCCAGGAGGTGCAGCAAGATCCCCACACTCTTTCCAAGTTAATCCTTAAAGCAACTCAAGATTTAATAAAAAATAAATTTATATCTTTCCTGTCTCTTACATACATTTAAACATGCACCACGGGTCCTCCAAGGTTCCAAAAAGCATGGGAGAGGGAATCTGCTCAGTTTCTTTTACCCCCAAGATTGGAAACAAATTTGGTACTGGGTGTTCCATACATCAGTCTCTAATAAATGGAAGGAATTTCCTTGGAAGATAGTGACTCATTATTTTCTTACTCCAGACTGTAGAAAATGCTATTTGCAACACCACTCAGATAGTTGTTGGTGTAATTGTGTTGGGACAGGTACACCTTATCACATTTTTTGGGATTGCCCCTCTGTCCATCCATTTTGGACAGGCTTGGGACAGAGATATAAACAAATGGCTCAGATGATGGAGCAACCCAACTTTACATATCTGATCTTAGGTCTTGCCACCTAAGGTAGTAACAGACAATGATCCTTTTTGGGAATCCTTTTGGCAGTTGCCAGAAAGGCAATTTCTAAAAAATGGCTCCTCCCTGACCCACCATCTATAACAGATTGGCTTGCTCTGGTTAAACAACTATGAAAAGTAGAGAAAGTAACGGCAGATTTGAGACTGCAAATGGACAAATTTAAAGGGATGTGGCTTCCCTTTATGAAGCTTATTGAAGAAATAGAGTGCACCTCCATTCTGACCCAACAAGCACAGGGATATTAAACTCCAAGATCTCTTGTTTTTTTATAGAAGTTATATTATTATCATATAGGAAAAACTCCTAAGCCCAGATGAGACTTATTATTTATTTTAACTCCTTTTTTATTATTGAATTACCAGTCTTGCTTACTAAATGTTAATTTACATAGTTATTACTGTTAAAATGTATATAGTTATGAAGAACTAAATATTTTAGATTATTATAAACTTTTTTCCCAGTTGTGGAACAGGGATTTCCCTGGGAACCATAGAGAGTATGCATAGTAAGGACAGAAGAATATGCTGTAATAGATCAAATGATTTACCTGGACTCTTGATATCACCTTTTTTCCCACAAAGATGAGAGGTTAAATCTCTTGTAAATGTACTGAACATGAATTCTGATTGTGCTGTTTTCTCATTTGGTAAATAAAGACGTTTAAAAAAGAAAGAGAAACAGGAACAATGGAGGTGTAAGAAAGAGTAAGTCCTAATAAAGATTGCTAAATTGTATTTTTATTAAGACTTCCAAAATGTTCCAGTCAGCATACCAAAGATTAATAAAACTGTCAAAAGCTATGAATTCCTATATAACTAATGCAGAGATAGTCAGCTGGTGTAATAAACACAATCGCCTCTGGAGTGTGTTATCTATGCTTATAAAAAGGCTCTATGCAAAAACATAAATAAAGACCATTTTTCATTTAAAAAAAGAAAGTGTAGAGTTAAAAAGTGTGCAGCTCCATATTTGGCAAGTCGGTGTCACTGAATTGCAAAACCTTCTTCTGGACTAGTGTTGAGAGTATATGAGTCATATGACGAGGTCTTTACGGTACTAGTTGTAACTGTGCAAGTTGAGGCATATTTTTCTACACACCTATTATTTATTTATTTATTAGCTTTTGATGACTGAGTAAGTGTGCTAGGCAA
This sequence comes from Neoceratodus forsteri, assembly GCA_016271365.2. Taxonomy (NCBI): domain Eukaryota; kingdom Metazoa; phylum Chordata; order Ceratodontiformes; family Ceratodontidae; genus Neoceratodus; species Neoceratodus forsteri. The sequence goes on along the minus strand of JADMNL010000039.1, from coordinate 15,868,452 downwards.
GACACCTGCCTATTTTCAGGCATGACCCGGGAGAATACAGGTACAGTGGTGCAGCAAAGACATCATTGACAATAAAGAGTTACAAAGACAGAGATAACTGTCATGACAATTAACACGAATGAATTAAAAACAGCATGAGAACAACAATGAAAACTACAGGTTAGAGCAGAAATACAGTTGCTGCAAAAGAAAATCATTAGCCCATCAGATTATAGAAATTAAGCAGAGATGCTCAGATGAGTTCTGACAAGTATTTTATGACCACCCTTGGATTATTTCCTTCAGTATACGCATTCCCATAGCTAGAATCCTACACTATTTAAATTTCATTTATGAGCCACTGCTACCATTCTGTGGCCAATACTCCCTTCCCCCCATTTATGAAGCACACTCCAGGAATTTTGTCTACCCCTCCCACCCTTCAGGTAGTTAGTGATATGGATAGGGGAAGGTGTTGGATTGAAATTGATAGAATATCCAGGTATTTGTAATCTGTGCAATAGATGCTGAAGATCACACAGCAGCCCTAGAATTTTAACAAAACAGTTTGCTTTATAATGCAGTTTTTGTTTTCACAGTGTTCGTAGTTGATGGTCATTTCAAAACATTGTGAACAGCCCGCACTCTGGGTGCATGCGGGGAGGTATCTGAATATTAGGATATTGTTGAATTACAGATACATCCACCTAGTTTCAAAACTATTGTTTAATAAGCAAAGATAACAGATGTGTGTTGTGTATGCACACATGTGCAAGTTTGTAGTTTTGTGTTTGACGTCTTTGCAGTCATGATGTTCTACATTGCTGCACACAGCTTCAGTTTGATGGACTTAATTAGCACTCACTGAAATCAGACAGACAGAGAAGCAGACACATCTGAGACAGACAGAAAAAGATAGCTAGATAGATAGATAGACAGACAGACAGACAGACAGATAGACAGACAGATAGATAGATAGATAGATAGATAGATAGATAGATAGATAGGCAAGGATAGAAAGATGATAGACAGACATACAGACAAACAGACAGATACAAAGACATATACTGTAGATATTTAGATAGATACTGCTGATAGCTAGATAGATAGGTAGATACAAAGAAAAATTATAGATAGATAGATAGCTAGACAGACAGACAGATAGATGTAATTACTGGTGACCCCCAATATCAACTCATTTTAGTAAGATTTCAAAAGCCGTAATGACTCAGTGTGACATCTCACCAAGTTATTATGGCTTTTGCAGTCTCTAGCTCCACTGTTTTGTGCCACTCATTTGAAGTGTGCCACCTGATTGGCTCTTATTTTGTGTGAGGGCGGGCCAAAGACCTACTGAAACATGGTGGGTCTGTTTCTCCATGTCCAAGGCCCCTCATTTGATTATTTGCCTCTCTCCCTTCTTACATGTAAGTTTTTATTGACAGGTATTTCAGTATTTAGCTCATTAAGCCTGCCTTAGGAATGTATCTGGTTGATCCTGCTGTGTGTCCAGTTTGTGAGAAAGTGCTGAGTGCAATTGGCAATGGGACCATGTCTATTTATGTTTGATAGATTGTGCAGCTTGCACCCCTAGTTTGCAGCTGCCCCTCCTCTTTGTCATCCCACTGCTGCCCCCCACCTTCCCCACTCTCACTCTCCCCTGCTCTCTGTCCCATGCCCTTTTAAAGCTGTTCACAGATTTACATGATACCAGCCATTCTGGTAGTGTGTTCCATGTTGCTACCACCCTTTCTGTGAAATAGTGTCTCCTCATTTCCCTTCTAAATCTTCCCCCCTCTATTCTTAGCCCATGACCCCTGGTGTCCCTCCCCCTCCAACAACAACAAAACAATTAAAGAAGTATGTATTTGTGTGTGTGTGTGTGTGTGTGTGTGTGACAGCAACTGAACTTGCTTTCTTTCCATTCCTCCCTGCACAAGTAATGATAAAAAATAATGCACATGTGACTGTATTTCTATTAACCTTTTACTTACCTCGATTGTGTGATAACCTAATAAATCTCTCAAGCTTTGCTGTCAAGGTTTATGGTCATCACACACGTTGGATGTCAAAACGTCATAACACACTGTCACATATGCATTATTCTTTATAGATATAGATAGATAGATGGAAAGATAGAAATATAACTAGATAGACAGAGTCTATAGATAGATGGTAGACAGATGATAGATAGGTAGGTGGGTGGGTAGAGTAGGTACGTAGGTAGACAGACAGACAGATTAGACAGACTGATAGGTACTGTCTGTAGATAAATAGACAGACAGAATGACAGACAGACTAACATACTCCAGATGGGAGATAGATTGGAAAGAAAGAAAGAAAGAAAGAAAGAAAGAAAGAAAGAAAGAAAGAAAGAAAGAAAGAAAGAAAGAAAGAAAGAAAGAAAGAAGAAAACTACTACACTGTATTTGTAGAAGACTGAAGAATAAATGAAAGATCTAATCTGTGAAATACCTGAGTGAATCTTTCATTCCACAAAATGTCACCCTCGTTGATGGTGAGCTCTGGCCCTTTAGGTGCTTTGCTCTCAAAGCCACCAACTGTGAAGTACTTGCTGGTTCCATTAGGGACACATAGAAGTTAAGGATGTCATACCTTGCGGTGAGTCACCATTCACATCAAAATACATCTCTTCACTGGCACTAATTTTATAATGGACATTCTTGGCATAATGGAGCAGCTAAAGGGAAGACAAGATGAAGGGAAACCCTTAACTGGTAGTCATAAGAGGCAGCAAACAAAGTGCAATGAACTGTATATATATATATATATATATATATATATATATATATATATATTCACTGCAAAAAAATCATTAATTAACTAGTTAGGGTTAAAGTGACAAAAGTAGGGAAATGTGGCATTAGGGTTTCCAACCCTAACATCACACACCACCTCTGCAGGCAGCAACAGGTGGGGGCGTGCCTTGGGGTTGTCACCCCTAACTCTCTCCCCATTCTCATATACTGTATGGATCTCAGATTGCTTACTCATGGAATAGGGTGATCTTTAGGGCTGACTGGCCCAAGGCACACCCCACACCAGTTGCTGCCTGCAGGTTGGGGGTGGGTGTTATGGTTGGAAACCCTAACACCACATTTTCCTACTTTTGTTGCTTTAACCCTAAGCAGTGCATTAAGAAAGTTTTTTGGAATGAATTTCCTTACTTCCTGAGTATTACTTTTTCTGTAATTAGTTTTTATAAACTCATGAGTGTTATTCTGTAATTAGTTTTAATAAACACGAGTTACTATAAAAAAAACAACAAAACCTTTAGACCGTATTCAGTGGCTCATAGTCCATAGCCTTAGCCACTACACTATATTGCTTCCTTTGTTATCACTGTGTCAATGTTCTCTTATCCCAAGTCAAAACACTTCCAAGTCAAAACAGCTAATAATATGTTTCTGTTTCTCTGTATTGCCAAAAGTCTTTTTTTTAAACTTTGCATATTTCTAGGCCGTTGAATTGTCTGAAACTTTTTCAATTCACATGAACACAAAGGCCCAGATATTCAGAAATGTGCCAAAGCCTGGCACAATTCTGGTGCAGTGCAAATCTGATGCGCCATGGCACAACAGGAGTGATATTCAGAGGTTGTGCAGACCGAACAGTGCCAGCACAACCCAGCTGAATATGGCAGAGTTGCGCCATGGCACAAACAGAGTTGTGCCGTGGTGCAAAAAGAGATGCCCCAGTGCAACTGTGGGAGCAGAGCAGCGGAGCAACAGAGGGGCGGGCACAGCACAGAGAACAGACCCAGGGACAGAGCCATGGAAGCACAGTGACAGGCCACAGGTGACCTTCACCAGCAGGGCACCCACAGGCACCCAGACATCTGACCTCAGAACACAACAGTGGCAGAGATAGCAGGCAACAGAAGGTGCCAGCGACCAATGGAGGGCCACCAAGGAGCCCCCACAGGCCACTGGCTGGGCCCCCCGGACCATAGCAGGCCACACCCAGGACCATGCAGCCAAGCACACATATGCTGCACAGGCACACAGGAAGCCCGCACAGTAGGCACTGAATGTGTTGGGTGGCAGGTAGTGTGATAGACCACATGGGACAGACCTCAAAACAACAAGCGGGGCCCCAACACAGTGTGCAGACAGTATCTGACCAATGACCATGGCTGTGGGTCACCACTACCATACACACACCTGCCACACAGCACTGACAGCTGGCCCATGGACACCCCAAGGCATAGCCCCTGACCCAGGGGATGGACACCACCACAGTGGGACATGCCACAGCATACAGCAGTGAACCATGGAAGCACAACATGTGCTCCTTCACATGCATACCACATGGATGGACACCGGGTCACTGCAGCAAGGTTCCCCATGCCATGTGCAAAGCAGACACAGACACAGGTAGGTAAGTCAGAAAATATATATTATGGTGAACTATGTACAATAACCAGGAGCTGGGAAAGGAAGGGAAGGTATAGCGATGGAAGGGACAGAGAACAGGGACTGTAACAGTGGAAGGAGGGACTGCAGAGGGCAGTACAGCAGGGAAACAGGGGACAACAGGGGCCATTCTAATGGTGTCCCCATCTGGCCACCCTGATGTTCAGATGCTGCCACCGCTCAGCCACCAGCATCTTTCAGACCTAGATCACTACCTCCAGCATCATTGAGGCCACAAGGAGAGTCTGGTGCACCAGTCTGGAGATCATTGGCATCACCTCGGTGGTCTTCACGCGGACACCTAGAACAATGGACAGGACAGTTAATCATTGCACTGTCCCAAGGAACCATGCCCACCAACGTGCACAATGGGCAGCAGAACACACACACCCTGGAGGCTCATAACGGCCACCCACGGAGGGGGTGGGCCAACACCAGCCAGCAATTTGGTGCACCATGACATTGCACAGAGGTGGTCCACACCACAAAATGGCTACCCGACTGCTCAATGACAGTCAAATGGCACAGTGCACTGGCAGCACTACAGCAACAACAGTGGCAGCTGGGTGCATGCCCACTCCACCAACAGCTGGCACACATGTCTAATGGATGCGCCGCAGTGGCATGTACCATGCGCAGTGTGACACACACAGCTGCCACAGCACATGGTACAGGTGGCCACACCTGCACCCACTCACCCTGCCAGCCCCCATGTACAGTGCGAAGGATGATGACAGTGTCTACCTGCCCTCTGCAACCCTGCTGGTGCCAGTTCTACTCCACCACAACCTGCTGCAACCTGCTGTGCTGCTGCAGCCTGGGCCCTCCAATGGTCCTCAGGTCCTGGGAATGGAAAGAAGATAGATGCATATCAGGAACTGACCACAGCAGCTTCCCCCACCCCCACCCTTGTGCACAGGGTGTGCCCCTGCCCAACACATCCCGCACAGCTGCACGGCTGCATCACAACACAAGAAGAAGCTGGCAATGCCACCCCATGATGTGCATGATGACAGTGTACCCCTCTGCAGGCATGCCAGGCAGCCAAGCCAACATCACAGTACAGCACCTGGGCAGACATGCAACATGGGATGACTTACCTGGCTGTGGCACCCCTCACCTGTGCGTGCCTGTAGCCTCCTCAGGTGCTCTGGGTCATGCAGCATGAGGTCCCCATTGTGGTGGTGACATTGTTCACCTGTCCTGGGCACCCTGTCCTGTGCTCCAGGCTGTCGGCTATGTCCTGCCAAACGGTGCTCCTGGCCCACTGCAGGGGCACCTGCCCAAAGAGCTGGGTGGCATGGGGCTCCACGCAGGCCACCAAGTTGGCCAACTTGACCAGTGGCCAGTTCTGGGCCCTCCTGCATCTTGCCTGCATCATGGTCAGCACAATGTGTTCAGCAGCAAAAATGGCATCCAGAGGCACACATGTCCACACCATGCGCCCACCATGTGATGCACGGGAGCATGCACAGTGACCACCATCGCACAGTGCCAGAGGGTGCAGAATGGCCATGTCTATGCAGGGTCACAGGGTCAGAGGTCTGACACAGGGGTCAGGGGTCGCCGACATTGTGCACATGCTTGACGAGGGCACGCACACCATGCACCACCATGTACATAGCTGTCCCATGCACAACATGCACAATGCCACTGCATTGTGCTCTTCACCACCCATGCCGATTGACACCTTGATGCTGTGACATGCCTGCGCACTCAGGGCCTGCGCACTGTGCATGCATGCACATTGTGCCGATGTGACATGCTCGACACAATCCCATTGCACATGGCACAATATCATGATATTCAGACACCACATGCAAATGAGCTCATCAGCCAATGTGTGGCACAGTGGGTGCATTAGCAAGTCATTACTGTTGTGCCCAACCTCATTTGCATGTGGAACAGCACAGGTCATGGACCGGTATTGCAACCGTGATAGGTAAGTTGTGCATTGTGCTGCTGCTCACTGGGAGCCGACAGCACTGCATGGTGGGATGGACCAGGGAGATACTGCCACTGTCATACTGTGCTGTCCATGTCCACAGGCAGCAACATGGAGGGTGAGGAGCAGGGGCCTGCATGGAAGCACAGACCCAACTTCACAAAGGCTGAGACTGATGCCCTGTTTGAGGCCTACCTGTACAGGGAGCCCCTGTTGTGTGGTGCCACGGGCACACCACAGGCCAGAGCTGGTGCATGGGAGGAGGTAACAACCTACATGAACCAGCATGGCAGCCACCAGTGGTCGGTGCAGGAGTGCCAAAAGAAGGTGGGAATGGACAAGTGGCAGATTAAGGAGGAGGTGGTGGCCACTGAAGGAGGGCCTGCGGAAGCACCCACCCTAATGCCAGAGGAGGAGTTGGTGGCAGCCACCATGTGCCATACCATGGTGAAGGGTGTGCCTGGAGGATTCCAGATGGGTGGCAGCCCATACTGCAGGGTAAGTATGTCAGCCGTGCACAGCCGGTGGTATGGAGGGTGCATACACAGGCATGCTGGCTTGCATGCAGCCGGCATGAATGTCATGTGTATGTGCGTGCACCCACGCACATACCATGCTGCAGAACACATGCAGCAGCAGTGTACAGGGAGGCACATGTGGGCATTGCATCACTGACACACTTTTTTTTCTCTTGTAGCACCAGCACACCTCTGTGCAGATGATGGCGTGCTGGCAACAGCAGCAACATTTGGAAGCTGGTACGGCTCCGGAGGATCAGCTGTCCACCTCCAGCAGCATCCAGGGCCCCCGACAGGCTGCAGCTCAGCACCACAGTGCAGGCAGATGTCCTGGACCAGGGGTCAGATGAGGCCCTGGATGTGATCCTTCAGGATGCCAGCCTTGGTGTCCTGTGTGTGGAGACACAGATTGGGGCAGGGTCTGACTCTGATGAGGACTACTCTCAGCTCCTGGACAGCATGGGCAACATTGTGGATGTGTAGCCCCTGCTGGCATCCGACACAGGCACCAAACCCAGTGCTCTGCCAGCAGCGGAACAGCTGCCTGTCACCATTGCGGGTGCAGCGGTGTGCACTGCCATGGCTGTGCCCTGCGGTGGTGGTGGTGTGGCTGCACAGGCTCTGGGCAGCATACAGCAGCTGGACGGGTGATGGTAACAGGCTGTGGGTGCCACCAGGCAGCTGGACACAGGGTTCACCACTGGCGCACCTTCTGTTCCCATTCCTCCTGCAGACACCACTGTGCAGTGTCCACAGGAGAGGGGCTGTGCAGTGAGGCCTGTCAACACAAGAGTTGGTGTCCCACTTGGGAGCCCCAGGATGCCGACTGGCAGGCTCAGCACACCAAGTGCTACGGTGTCCACTCAGCAACAGGAGCTGCTTGCCACTGAGGTGCACTGCATGTGAAGGTGCACCAGTTAGCTGAGCAGCAGGAAAGGGGCACTGCACAGATCCTGGTGGGAATGCAGCACATGCAGGAGTCCACAACTGTATTCTTGGAGTGCATTGCCACTGTGATCATGGATGGCTTTGCAGTGCTGGCTGCCACAGGGCATTGCCGTGCACAGGTGACTCCCCACAGTGCACTGTCCAGCCCATGAACCCAGCATCTGGTGACCCCAACACAGTCAATTCCAGGGTCTGATGTAGGCATCCCAAGCACGCCTGGGACTGGCCTGTTTGGGTGCCTCCACACACCCCCATGTGGACACGGTCAAGGTCCTGCGGTTCAACTCCTAGAGGGCTATTGCAAACTCCCCCCATGGCTGATGCGCAGCCTGTGACTGCTGATCAGCCCTGGTGCAGCCACCCCCATGGCCATGGTGGCCATGGTTCCATGCAACGGTCCTGATGTGTGGGCCTCCCTGACCGCAGTCTGCAGCTGCTGCCCTGCATGCACATGGGTGGTGTGTGTGTGCCTACTACTGGTGTTGCACCTTTTTGTCACGTCACTTGCTGCCTATGTGCATGCTTGCCCAGCTGCTGCACTGTGTGGTGTGGGTGTGATGAGGGCAGTCTAGCACCAGCTGCGCCAGTGCACCAGTGCACTGCATCTGATCCATGCCACATACCAACGCCTGGGTATATGGGTGTGTGTGTGTGTGTTGCTGTGTGTGGTTGTGTGCCACTGACTCCCCTACCCCTGCATCATGCCTCTGTGTGTGCATACCCATTGTCATGCATGCCCCTGCATGTGTGCTATACCTGTTTGTGTGGCCCATGCATGTGTGCCACACCACCTACTTGTGTGCACCATAGTGCTCTTATGCGATGGTGTCCTGGTGGTGTTGCACCTGCTGAAGCAGCCAGGGGTCACTGTCCACCACCCTTCAGCTCATTGCCTCTGTTGTCCCCACTACTGTCACCCTTTTCAGCCTCGACAACTATCCCATGGTCAATGGCAATATTGTGCAGTATGCAGCAGGCCAGGAATAGGCCACAGGCTTTCAAGGTTCTATACTGTAGGGCACCACCTGACCTGTCTAGCCAATGGAACCATGCTTTCAGCATGCCAAAGACACGGGAGTGTTAGTCTGCACAGCTCAGCAACCTCATAGCATTGCTCTGGTTTCATTTGTGGAGCCACTGCAGCAATTGGTGCGTTCCTGAAGTTGTTCTGAAATTGTTAGCCCACCCACCAGTCTCCTACCATACTTAACCCTGTTCTTCTTTACTTCTCCTTTGTCCACAGCTGGACCACTGTTGCTGTGAGGTCACGAGGATCTCAAAGCTGCCCTCCCCCACGCTGAAAGTGTGCAGGTACGAATTTGCAGAAACAAAGTCCTGGAGGAGCCTGACGGAGTTACTGCTTGCATGCTGCCTAGAAGCTCTGATTTCCACTGTTGGCCCTGCCAGGGCTGTGTGCCAGCTGCCCCACTACCCTCACCACCACCCTTGCTCAACATTTGATTATATAGCCAGGGTCACAATATAGCCAGGATTACATGATTGACCAAAATCAGCCCACTTTGCCATCAGCAGCCTATACTCGCTCACCACTAGAGATCATCATACCATCCAAGTGCCTTTCAACAATTCAGTAAGGGGGCGTGGCCAGCAGCCGAACTGAATGGACATCTGAAAGTCTAGCTCCCGAAATAACCCCTTAAAATTCTGCTTTTACTAATTCTTTCCTGCACAATGGCACAAGGTCATTATTAAGAACTTACCTGTCTGTCGGCCGTGGATTTACTTCTCGATCGGTGCATGAGAACTTATTTGTTTGCGGTTGCATATCTTATGTTCTGCTCTGCCATACGGCCTAAAAGATCCTCGGAATGGAGTCTGTCTCTACGCCAACATCACCAGAGAGTAATCTATCAGAAATACAGCAGATGTTTGCCGAAATTCTACACTGTATGGAAAGACTGGATGTAGCCACAAAGAAGAACACGGAGGATATTGTGGACTTATCGCAATGGGCTTGCATTTCTGAGCACAGATTAGTGGAGGCTGAGGATGGCTAGCACAAGGCCAGGGCTAAGTTACACGATCAAGAAAGGTTAATTCACCTTCTCTGGGCCCGCGTGGAAGATCTTAAAATCACAGCTCGAATAACCTCAGGTTTGTGGGTTTCGGAGGGCTGCAAGGGGAACAATGCTATATCTTTTCTACAAAAAGAGCTTCCCCCCTTGCTGGACTGCCGAGGTGAGACCCCCTGGGAGATCGATAGAGCACACAGAATCCTGGCACCACACCCAGCTCCTGGTGGGTGCCTCGTACCATCCTAGCCCAATTTCTCCTGTTCCAGAACCATGAATTTATTACTCAGCTGGCTCGACAGAAGAAAGAGCTCTTTTGGAAGGGCCATAAAATTCAAATTTTTGCTGATTACTTACAGGAGGTAACCAACAGACAAAGGGCCTTTACAGCGGCTCGTAGAGCATGTGCCGAGTTGGGTCTCGAGTACTCTCTCCGATACCCTGCATCCCCCAGAATTATGGTCAATGGGTCATTGCGGGTCTTCGATAATCCAGCATCTGCAGAGGACTTCATAGCAGCCCAAGCCCCTAAATTAAACTGGGGCAAATTACAAGACACCCACAGCCCTGGGGTCCTGCTTGCTAACCCTTCCTCTATGGACACTACTAAACCCAAGGCCTCTGATGCCTCATCAGCTTCTACTCCTCAGCCAGTCAAACAACTTCTGACCCCCACTCAGACACCTTCCCTAAACTCCCCTGGCAGCAAAAAAAAGAACAGGAGAAGGCGAGGATTGAAGGAGGGCATGTAGACAAACCCCTCGGCTCCATTCCAGAGCAGGCGGCAGCCGGACCCCAATGTCTCTCGTGATGCACTAATCCCAGATAAGAGCAACAATCAGTACAAGGCACTGATGGATCTCCCTACAGAAGATGTTCCCTGCGATCTGCCTCCTCCCCAGACGTCCCCACTTGGAGTGTTTGAAAACTTCAGCTTTAAAACATCTTTCCTGGGCTGAGAATCAGCTGGTACTCTTTTGAAGACTCTGTGACCTCAGAAGCTGTGCCTGCCCTGCAGCCAACCTCAGATGATGCAGCTATTTCTACTTCTGCTGTCGAATCAGTTGGCTGACTGTTGCTATTATATCCTTTTAGGATCAGGTTTAACCGGTGACACGTTTTTTATTTTCCATCACTATGTCTGTTTGAGGGTCAGGTAACCCTCTCCTCTGATTAGGGACAATACCCATGGGCTCCAGTGTAAAGGGGGGTCTACCATTCTAGAGGATGGCTGCGGTTGACCCTTAGACCTATGCCTGGTCATTATCCAGGTCTTTTTTTCCTTCCCCTTGCTGTCTCAATGTGCTGATCAGGCACTTTATGCACTAGCCTCCTAGCCATGATGCTTGACAGAGTAACGGAATGGATTGTGTTGTTTATACCTTTATTCAGGGCCCACTTACACCCGTGCTTGGCAACCCTATTAAAGGGGAGGAACTAGGGTGGGCCAGCAGTTTATGAGACCACCATTGCACAGAAATTTTTTTTTTTTTTTTAACCCAGGGTTATAAGGAGAGTTATTCCACTTTTTGAGATGGGCTCCTGGGATTATCGACCTCCCAGCGACCTCCACTGATATCTGGGCAATTTTTAGCTGACACACAATGTGGATGCTGGTCATGTGTGGGATTGCTTCGTAATGAGCAGGGGGTGGGGTTTGGGTACTGTTAATAAAAATGGTTTAAATTTCCCTCTGTTATTGGTTATTGTGAATAGTACTTTTCTGTTTCAGGTTAAAATGTTTGCATTATGGTGTTGTGTTAATTATATTTATGGCAATCTTACTAGTGGGCGAAAGTGCCTCCAAATACCAGATGGGGAGTAAGAAGGAAACTGCTAGACCCAGACCCTTCCTATATTGGTTCCTATCATATATTCCTGCAGACATGCTTTGCTGTGGTCTAAACTGAGACTAACTTATCTCATGGAATGTGAAAGGGCTTAATTCACCCATCAAATGGAAGAAAGTTTTACTCCACTTAAAAAATTAGGTCCTATGGTGGCCTTTTTGCAGAGGCGAAACTCTCTTCTTGGGAAGCTATAAAGTTTAAACAGGGTTGGGTGACTGAAGAACTACACAGAGGGTTCAGGTAAATGGTACCTTGTCAGACTTGGGAAGTGTGACAAGCGGAGTTCCTCAGGGTTCCATTTGGGACCCACTCTGTTTAATGTTTTCATCAGTGATATGAAAATTTGTTCTCCTAATATACTCATGAAATTTGCTGATGACACCAAATTGGGTGGCACTATGAACAATGCTGATAATATACAAACTTTACTAGCAGACCTTGCATCTATTGAACATTGGGCTACCGAAAACAAAATGCACTTTAATGTAACAAAATGTGCAGTCTTACACATAAAAAAACAACCCTAGACAGGTATACACCTTAAATAACATATCTATTAGAGAATCTTCTTTAGAAAAAGATCTCGGGGTACTAGTAAATAATAAACTTTCCTCATCTTCCCATTGCAACAAAATAGCTAATCAAGCCAATGCTCTTCTTAGTAGGATAAAGAGTACATTTGTTTCTAAGTCAGAACAGTGTATTATGACCCTGTATCGATCTCATGTCAGACCTTACATGGATTATGGCTCCTCCTTTTGGAGTCCTTATCTAGTATCAGACATTAATAGCATTGAATAAATTCAATGCAGGGCCACAAAAATTATTCCATATTATGCTCATTTGGATTATGACACTAGATTACAGAAGACTGGCTTGTATTCACTCAAACAGAGACAAATAAGAGGTGATCTTTTACAGTTGTTTAAAATTATGAAATCTCCTATTCTAATGGAGCAATGAGGCTTAACATTATCCAACAGAAAAATTGTTGCCAGGTTACATAATAAACAAATTGACATCAAAAAATGCAATACAAATAAAAGACAAAACTTTTTTACTATCAGAACTCCTACGATATGGAATACCTTGCCACATGATACACACCCAATTTATGTCTCCGATCATACCCCTCTGGAATTAGTCATTAAAATGGGACATGACCCCTATCGGACCCCCACATGGCATTTAGACACTCTCCTGCTGGAAGATGAAACTTTCCTAGACTGGATTGGCCAGCAGTATTAGAATACTGGACGGATAATGATAATGGGGTGGTTTCCGACTCGACCTTATGGGAGGTTTTTAAAGCTACCAATCGGGGCATAATAATGGCCTTTGCTGCTGTGAGGAGGCACTGCTGTGAAGCAGATCAGAGGATGTTGGAGAAGCAACTTTATGTTTTGAAATCCCAATATAAAGTTCTCAAAAATCAAACCCCATCTTCCTCTCTATTAGCACAACTAGCCAGTACACAAATCTCCCTTAATGCCCACTTAACCCCGGCAGGCTGAGCTAAACCTTAGGTGGGTGCGCCATGCCTTCTGAGAAGGGGGAGAAAAGGCCAGTAAGCTTTTGGCCTACCATCTTAAATGCCAGCAAGCCTCTAAAGTGATACACGCATTAGTGGACACAAAGGGGGTTCAATGCCGTACAAACTCTGGGATAAATCTAATCATGCCCCAGTTCTATAAACATCTATATGCTTCTCCATACCCCCCTGATCCAGCTAAGAGCCAAGCCTTTTTATCCTCACTACCCATTCCTAGAATTTCCGATTGTGATACCAAACTGTTAGAAACCCCGATAACAGTTGAAGAAGTTAATCAGGTGATTCACTCTCCGAATCCATGTAAAACCCCAAGGAAAGATAGATTGCTCATAGATATGTATAGACTCCAGGGAGTTAACCTGGCCCCCTATCTGGTTTGGGCATTCCGACACTCTTTACTCACTGGACATCTACCTCCTTCCATGAGAGAAGCCACTATTACAGTGCTTCCCAAAAAAGGGAAAGATTCACTATCCCCAGGTAGTTATCGTCCCATATCTCTTATCAACACTGATGCCAAGATATTGGCCAAAGTTCTGCTAGCCAGCGAACCTCTTCTGCATGGCTTGGTTAACCCATCCCAAGCGAGCTTTGTTAAAGGCCATCTGGGGTCTGATCACCACAGAACCCTAGTGTCCCTACTGCACTCTGTCAAAATCTCACCAATTCCTTCAGTAGCTTTGGCCATAGACTTCGAAAAGGCCTTTGATGCGGTCGAATGGCCTTTTCTATTCCATACTCTCTCCAATATGGGTTTTGGCCAATGATATAGCGCCTGGATAAAGCTTTTATATACTGCTCCCTTAGCCTCAGTTCTGACTAATGGCACCCTGTCTCGGCCCTTCCAACTGCAGAAAGGGCATGAGACAGGGATGCCCTCTCTCTCTCTCCTCCTATTCATTCTAGCTATAGAACCCCTGGCCATTGCTCTTAGGTCCTCTGATTCTATCCCTGGTATTCAAGTGGGTGATGCCAACTATAAAACATTCTTATACGCAGACGATCTCCTTATTACTACTGAACATACTTCACTAGGGATTCAGACAATCTTTAACATTTTGACTGATTTTACAAAGATATCAGGTCTAAAATTGAATCAGTCCAAAACTGAAGTTCTTCTGCTGAATTCCTTAGCCTCTGGAGAAGAATTCACCATCATGGGGCTTAAATGGTCCCCCAAAGGTATTAAATATCTTGGCATCATCTTACACTCGACTTCACTTACAATGCTTGCAGCTAACTTCAACTCCCTGATTGATTCCCTTAGATTAGATATAGAAAGATGGAAAGCACTAAAGCTCTCATTAGCTGGTAAAATAGATTCGATCAAGAAGATGGCAGCCCCTTAGATGCTTTATTTATTGGCTCACCTACCCATGCCTATATCACAGAAATGGTTCCAAAAATTGGAGGCCCTGATGGGCAATTTCCTTTGGGAGGGCTCTCCCCCCCCGATATAATAAACTTAAACTTCAGCAACATTGGAAAAGGGGTGGACAGGGACCCCCCTGGTTGCAGTGGTATCATATGGTCTTTGTTCTGGCTCAGACTCTTAGATGATTTTCTAAATTTGGACAGGCCTCCCCACTTTGGCTTCAGTTAGAAGCCTCCCTAACTCACACTCCCTCCCCAGCGGTCACCCTATATGGAAAGAAAAACTTACCAGTGGGCCTCTCTCCTTCTATATTATTATCAATAAAATACTGGAAGCAAGCAATGGCTCTGCTGGGCCATTACCTGGCTCCCTGGGAATATATGCCTCTATGGGACAATCAGGCCTGGAAAACAGGGAACTCTACACTGCACTGGAAATTTTGGAAGGTACAGGGCATCTCCTTGATACATGATCTCCTACTCCCTGGAACCACTGTTACAGACTCTTTTGAATCTCTGAAGGTAAGATATCACCTCCCCGCTTCTCACTTTTGAAGATACCTTCAGTTAAGAGATGCCATATCTCACCTTCCCAATTCCCCCCACAAAAATTTACCACAACAAAACCCTCACTCCATACTTTCATGGGGTAAACTTACCAAGAATAAAGTTAGCAGCATATATAATGTCCTCAGAGAAACCACTAAAGACCCTTCCCAAAAAGCTAGATTGCAATGGGAAAAGGAACTACAGACCCCCATTTCAGAGCAACAATGGGAACAAGGATGGGTATGAATCCATTTGGCCTGCTGGGATGGACATACATGACTTATTATGAATAAGACCCTCCACACATGATACAGAGACCTGGCTTAACTAGTTAAGATGGGACTCATCTCGGCTGACACTTTTTGGATATGTGGTAACCAAGGTGCTCATTTGTTCCATATACTCTGGGATTGCCCCAATCTTCAATACGTTTGGCTAGCAATTCAGGACATGTGCTAACAGGTGTTCCCCAATACTGTCCCGGATCCTCCTTTACTCCTTCTTGGCTGTGGTAGTTCTACCATGCCGAAGTAAAGTCCAGGGGAACAATGGATCACACTGGTGGGGGCAATGGCCAAGAGACTCATACTGATGAGATGCAGAACCTCGGAGATTCCTACTTTTCATGAGCTTCTCCTAGCTCTTGCCCAAGGTGCCACATTTGAGAGGATCTCCAGTTTTGCCCAATGCTCCTTAGCTTGGTACGACAAATGTTGGCAACCTTACTTAGGGTCTAAATATTGTCATAATACATTTTTCAGTCCCACTCCTTAGATTTCCCCTCTCACTATCTAGATCTGGGTTTTGTTATTCATAGTCCCCTTTTCCCTTCCTCCAGTCTGGTTATACCTACATTTCAGCTAAAGATTGCCTTTCTGTATATAGTTGATATTATAATCTGCATGGTAGAAGAACATACCCTAGGTAGAGTTGTTAGAATATTACTCAGGCTTTCTGTTACATTTTTTTTGTGTGACCTATGTATTTACTGCTAGGCTCCCCTCCGCTTGGGGGGGGTGACCCTACATTGGTTTGTTAACCTCTGGCTTCATGGTCTATAGTATGGACATTATTCTATGTCATACCCTTTAAGGTTCACAGCTAACTGAATGATTACTTATGTTAATTTCATTCGTTGGCCTTACCAAATGTTGCGGTATGAGTCAGAACTGTATGTGCAATACTCCGCCTTTGTGTGTGTGTTCTGTCCAAAGAATAATAAAAAATGTTAAACAACAAAAAATAGTTCACTAAGGAAAAACATGAAAGCCTACCTGCCAGTGCTTATCCTAAGTGTCTCATTGCTCCCATTCTTTCTCTCCTCCTTCCCAATCCCGCAGTGGAGGACCCTCCATTATGAGTTACATTAGTCTGGTAAACTAATAGACATCGTGGAGTGCCCACCGCATGGTATTTTCAATTTCCTATATTCTCAGATCAAGTCAGCAACAACTATAGCCACCACATAAGTTGAACTATCAACAGGACCACCTTGATATTTCACTCTCTCATGCCACCAGACCCCTCCCAAGCAGATCACATCCAGCTATGGCTCTAGGTCTGACAGCCAACCTTGTCCACACCCTCCCAATACCAATCAGGCCTACCAAAACCAATCTGCTCCTCGCTTCCATCGCTCCACACCCAAACTGCACCGGATAGCTCTTCCTCGGCATACTCTCCCTCTCCTCCTTCTTTCAGGTAATGTGCATCCTAATCCAGGACCCCTCTTCTGCTGGAGCTTCCAAGGAGGATAGACATGGCAGCCTATTGCTGGCCTCCCTCAATATCTGTACTCTACTTAGGAGATTTACCCCTCTCCAGGGATGGATCACACAAGACGACCCAGACATCCTTGCCTTATCAGAGATCTGGCTCTCTCAAAACATCCCTGATGCCTCCGTCACCCTCAATGGCTACTCCATCTTCCAAACAGACAGGCTAGGCAAGCAGGGAAGTGGATGTGCCATTTACATTAAAACATCTCTGCACGTCCTCCCAGTCCACATTTCCCAACCAGCCCATGGTGCCAAAGCCATTGCCATTAAGGTCATCCAGGGTAATCCTGGTAAAACATTACACATTCTGTCAGGATACATCCCCCCATGAACCAAAAGCCAGTCTTTGATTCTATACTGACTAACATCTCCCAACTCCCTCCCAGGAGGGAAGTAATTTTAATAGGTGACTTCAACGTGAACTGGTTATCCCCCACATCGACTACCTACAAAGATGCTATCCTTGCTCACGACCTCGCTCAGGTTGTCCAATACCCTACCAGACATGACCCCAGAACTGGGTCCTCCACCCTCATTGACCTCATCCTTACTAATCACCCCAACAACATCTCAAGGGTTAAAGAATTCCTGGACGCGATAAGTGACCACTCCCCTGTCGCCTGCTGTTGGTCTAACAAACTCCCACCGAGCCTCCCTAAAATTAAAGTCCAAAGGCATCTCAAAAAAGGTGCCCTCTAATGCCTCAAAACTTACCTCACTTCATGTGACTGGTCACCCATCCACACTGCCCAATCAGTAGACGCTGCCCTCATCTCCTTTATTGCCACCTTTAATGTGGCCTCTGACATCTTGGCCCCCTTCACAAAGCAGATCCTAAAAAACAGGGATACCCCGTGGATGTCGCAGTCCCTGCTGGACCAGATGCACTATAAAGATAACCTCTGGCACAGGGACCTAAGCTCCCAGACACCCCAGGACAGACAACTCTACAGAGCATCCAGAAACAAATGCACCTGGGCTATCTGACAAGCAAAGGCAAACTACTACAAGCAATCCCTCACTACCACCACATGGGGCTCAGGGAAAAACTTCTGTAACAATATTAAGGAACTCTGCTGGAAAACTGTCTCCCTCGCCCAACTGCGCAGCTTCAAGTCACTACCATCTCCAATACCCTAAACACCACCTTTTCAGACCTTAGTCACATACTTCCACATAACTTTTTTGACCCAGTTCCTAGCTGCCCCTCGGGCACCTCAGACACTAGGGTCCCCCCTCCCTTCCAGCTGTGAATCATCTCCTGCAGGGAGGCTATGCGCTACCTCTCCAAAGCATTGGCAAACTCACGCTATAGCAGTGACTCCCTCGACCTCAAAATACTCTGACTAACGCTGGATGTGACCTTGCCACATCTTTCCAAAATACCTAACTGGTCACTATGCCTCAGCCAATTCCACACGCCATGGAAAAAAGGAATTATAACACCAATCCTGAAGAGTGGTGACCCTACTTCCCCTAGTAATTACCGACCCATCTCGATCCTACCCCCCTCAAGGCTCTCGAAAAAATTGTGACAGACCAACTCACAGACTATTTAGCCAAACATAATCTGCTCTGCCAAGAGCAACACGGCTTCAGGAGGGGTCACAGCACAACCACTGCCCTGCTTGAATTTACATCTTACATACACGAGGCCCTGGAACAAGGGTCAGTAGCAGGTGCAATCTACGTTGACTTGACAAAAGCATTCAACACTGTCAATCATGCTCTACTTCTCTACTCCCTTCCCTCCTACTATTTCTCCCCTGAGGCCATCTCCTGGTTCAAAGGCTATCTCACTGTCCGGACGCAACAGATCAAAATCGCCACCTTCTCCACCAATAAACCAGTCCTAACTGGTATCCTCAAGGGTTTATTCTAGGGCCACTGCTTTTCACTCTCTTCCAAACTCCCTTCCTCAATTCTGCAGTGGGAAGCTCTTCACTGTATGCAGATGACACAGTAGTTTTCTGAACACCCCATCCTCACTCCCTCCAAATTGCCTACAAGGGTTTTCAGAGAAATAGAATCCTGGTTCACAGAGCATCGCTAGTACTCAACTACAACAAGATGAAACCATGATCTTTGCCACCATCAAAGCCCTCTGTAGTGCCCTCAACCATCTCCAACTCATGAGTCTCCTTCTTGAACAGGTCTCAAACTTCAAATATCTTGGTGTCACTCTAGACATGTCTCTCACCTACCACACACACATTCAACACCTCACCTCCGCTGTAAACACTAGGCTGGGGATTCTATATAAACATAAGCACTGCCTACCCTCTCAGGCCCTGAGTCTCACTGTATCCTGCTCAGTCCTCTCATTGGTGGACTATGGGATTGTAATCTACGGCACCGCTGACCAAACCGCCCTACACTGCATCAACCTAGCCCTCAACAGGGCATGCCATCTGGCGACAGACTGTGATAGCTTAACCCACAAGTGTGAGCTCTACAAGCTGGTGGACTGGCTAACCTTCGAAGGGAGGCTTAAGTATCACACTTGCCTCCAAACCTAAAAAATGCTTATGAATTTAGCACCCAGAGGCATCAACCCCCTCATCCAGCCAGTCCAACACAAGAGGGCCCCTAGATGCCTTGCAAGTACCTCCCTCCTTGTTCCCCACTATAGGACCTCACTAGGGCAAAGGACCTTTCATTATCATGCTCCCCTCTGGCTCAGCAACCTACCACCCTCCATCTCCATGGCCCCTAGTCTGGGACAATTCAAAACTGGTATCATGAACCTTCTCCTTGACTCTGACGCTTGTGGCTGTAGCCAATACTCCTCTCCCTTGTCAATATCCCAAAAGAAGGCATAGTTAAGAATAAAGGTCTAGCTCATCCCCTGATTACATCCTCAGGTCCCAAAATCCAGCTGTAAATAAACTATGACTCAGAGCTCTGCTAATGACCCTCCGAACCTGTAACCAAACTTGTCTCACAACTATGACACAGGTTCTCCTTGTTCCTTGAGGCGTAACTAATATGTAATGTAAAAACACTGTGCTGTGTGACCTTTGTATAACTGTTACTAAATATAATGTTTGTGCTTTCCTGTACTGACGTGGAGCCTTTACAAAGGAGTCTATGACTCAAGGATTGTAATTCCCATACTCCCAATTAATAAATAAATAAATAATGTTGCAAATGCTGGCGTGTACCTAGTTGTACCATTCCTCTGCCAGGGACACCAGGCGCGGTGAGGGGTGAGCAAGGGTCTCAGTGGATATGCTCTGTCACCTGTGTGGAGATTGACATGATTAGCCCTCTGCTATTCTATGCGGCGCCCCTTGCCTGTGCCTTGCACCCATGCCACCATGCACACCCTACCCACCCCCATCCCCAGGTCTGCTCTGCCCATCGCTCCTTGCCCGTGCCATACTCACCCACTAGGTAGCCCATGGGGATGTCCCCACATTCAAACCTGTGTCACAGCGCAAAGCTGTGCCAGATGAATGCATCATGTGCACTACCAGGGTGTGTGGCGCAGACATTGGTGATGCACCCCATGGCATTGCGCAACACCTAGCAGTTGACATTTGGGCTCCCCTTCTGGTTGATGTATGCCACACCCTCAGGGCCAAGTGGCATGCAGATGGCCCTGTGGGTGCAGTTAATGGCCCTAATCATGCCAGGCATATGTGCTACCCTGTGGAAGTCCTGCATGGTTGCTGTACGCTCCTCCTGCGTGTTGGGGAAATGGATGAATTCCAAAGCATGTGGCAGCAGAGCATTGAGGAACTGTGTGAGGGAGTGGGACATGGTTGACTGAGTTATGCCTGTGGTGTCCCCTGTTAGTCTCTGGAAGGTGCCTGTGGTGAGCAGGCACATGACGGCAGTCACCTTCATCTCCATGGACATGGTGTGGCTCCGTTTGGTGAGTGCCTGCATCTCCTCACTGAACAGCTCACAGAGCTGCCTCAGAATGGCCCTGTTCAGGTGGTACTGGACCACGATCTCAGTGTCACTGTAGTTCTCAAAGGTGATGTAGGCACATTACCACCTGTGTTGGTCATACTGCTGATGGGCCCTTCCTTGGCCACTTCGCTGTTCCTCCTGCACCGTCATACCCCTCATTACTGCCTCCATCATGAAGGGTGCATTGTCCATGGTCCTTGCTGTCCACTGTCCCCCGGAGAGTTGGCTGCAGTCTGTGTGCCACCCTGGTGCACTGCTTGTCTGTGTGTGTGTGTCTCCCTCTCTCTCTCTCTCTGACCCTCTCTCCCTCTCCAATGCCAGCTCTGTCCCACTCCCTCTGTGTGTGGACTTTGGTCTGTCTGTCTGTCTGTGTGTCTCTCTCTTTCACTCACTCCTTCTCACTCACACCACAGGCGCAAGTGCCGTCTGTGTGTTTGTGCCCTATATTTATAGGAACAAGTCTGCTCAGAGTAACTTTGCTTTGCTCCACACTTGTGCCATGGATTCACGGTTGAATATGCCACTGCACTGGATATTCATGGGAATGCCCCGTGGTCTTGCACCTGCATTCATTATAGTTGCGCATTGGTACAATGGATTTTGCGCTGCATACTGGCTCCCACTGAATATGGCTTCTTGGCACAATACTGCACTTGCACCGCTGCAACTCAGTTGCGCCATATGCAACTGTTCTGACTATATGGGCCAAAATCTTTCAGGTTTGCAATTCCAATGTGTTCTATAAATAAATAAATAAATACACACTAATGTCTATTTTAACATAAGTTAAAAAAATGACTACTTTACTTCTAAAGACCTTGGTACAGATTCACAAAGACAGCCAAAATCCTGAGGTGCGAAAAAAGCGCTGCAGCACTGTGGAAATGCTGGTATGGGATATTCTATAAGAAAATTGCGACGGCATGAAAATCCAGAAAAAAAACAGGAGCTGTTGAAATTCAGCAGCTGTGAAATTCAGCAAGTGCTGAAAACCACAACTGTAGATCCTCAGCTGCAGAAAAGGCTTAGGAGGCACAACAACAGGTGATCCATAGCTGGAGCAGCAGACGTTGACAGTCTTCCCATAGATGTAGCTTGAGTAGCAACAGAGAGACCAGCAACCATCCCCTCAACTGGGATCACTGCAGCACCACTGGTACCAGCAAAACCATGCACCACAGTGGCTATCTATGACTGATGGTCATGTCTCTCCCTGGAGTGTTTCTGTTACCTGCTGCAGTAGCTCTCACTACAGCTCTTTAGCTCCTTCATGGGCTGCACCAGGTCTGGTGGTGGTTGTTTGTTGTCTTTCAATGACAATGCGTGCTAGTGTTGCTGTAACAACTGCCACTGATGTACACCCACTGGTTTGCTATTACTTGTGCCTGACCTCCACTATACTTGCATTTCAATTGTTGGGGCACTGCATTTTGCTCAGGGAGGGTTGCACCACACTCTCATGTATGCAACATTTATTCCGCAACTGCGGAAAAACACTGGCTGAGAATGGCCTTTAAGGGGAAGTGCCATACTTTTCAATGATTTTTTTTCCTCAGGAACTTCTACAGCTGCACTTTTTTCCACAGTCTGTATTATATTTTTTCCATAGCTGCAGAGGTTTTGTGTATAGTACTCAGAACAATTGTCCCATTTTTTCTGCAGCCATGGAACTTTTAGGGACTTAGGGATGGTTTTGCACCTTCAGATTGTTTAATGAATCCCATCTAATGTTTATTATACAATGGCAAGAAAAATCCTGGTCTCTGATTGGTCAGTCTTGGGCTGGACCCAAGATGTTAATCAGTACATCACGGGTCTAGTCTCAGCCTCACTGTGAACCTGCAGATTAACTTTTGCTTGATGCTGTGCTGCTTGATGATCTGCTTGATGATGTGCTTGACTGTTTCATCTTCTTTTAAAAAACAAAAATATTTTTCCACACAAACATCTTTAAAATGATTTTTTTTATTCTGTATAACAATGAGCCATTGTATAATAGCAATAATGCCCTCCAGGGTGTGTGTCATTTGGGATAACGTCATGCCTCAGTCGTTGGACGCACTCAGCCTGCGGCCTCGTGCCCAACCACCTGAGGCGTGATGTTATCCCAGCACGACACACACCCTGTTGGGCATTATTGCTTAAACATACAACTTGTAGCCCATGTTTCACAGCAATTCACATCTTCAGTTTGTCAGTATCCAAAAAGTAAACCAAAAAGAAGTTGCTGTAAACAGTGATTTTGAACAGACCAAGCTTCTGAAAGAGGAATAGCTTGTAGTTTTCACCAGCTTATTCTAATTCCCTCAATTTTACAAAACAGGTATGCAGCTGAGGTTGCGTGTCTGCAATTCTATGATTGCAGATGATCAGTCAGTGTGTTGTTTGTAACCAGGGGCCAATTACTGAGCTGCTATCAAGTCTGTGCCTGCTCCTTTCATTTACTGCACACTTGCACCAATCAGCTGATTGTTCTCCGCCTGAATAGAGTCCCGCTACTGGAATACATGCAAACTGTGAACCTATTTTATTAGCCATTAAGTATAATTATTAGCCTGCCATTCTGTACTTCCCTCTGTTTTCTTTTAAGGACTTTCACTGCTGTTCCTTTTCATGTTACATCACTGCTTCTTGAGGAATGCTAACATGCATGGTTACTAGGTGTGCTAACACTTTAGACAAGACAAAGCCACTGTGTTAGCTTTCATCAGGGTCCATCAGAACCTCAATTAAAGAGGAAGTGTCTTTTGGCACTGAAGCATCCTGACATTGATGTGGACCGTTTTCAACCCAAAAAGCACATCATCATATGCTTGGATCACTTCACCACTGCTGATTACTTCTGGAAAGGTACTTTCAAATGTACTAATAAGGTCTGTTTTATTGTAAAATTAACTGTGTGATGCATTGAAGGTCTTCTACAGTAATGCATGGCAGTTACAATCCATAGTCACAGTGCCGACAGTAATGGCAAACCCCCTCAACCTCCCCCCCCCACACATGCAGGCTGCTTCTCACCTGCCATGCCCTCCTGCCTCCCAGTATGGCACATTTATGGTATGCGTTACCTTTCAGAACTTCATGAACAGTGGATAACTTCTGGAGATCTGTACACCCCCAGCCTCCTGACCATTGCTGGCAGACTGCTGTCTTGTGGTCTTTCCGCAGCAGTGGTACACCTTTGTCATTCACCACGCTTAGTAGTGCTGCACTCACTGAGTCCACATGGCACACAGTGATCCTGTTCACTCCCTCCCTCTAGTTTCATGTTTCTGCTGTGTCCTTCTCTTCTCACGACCGCTGCCCTGGGCATGGTTGGCCATCTCCCACTCCCCAGTGCTGGCATGTTTATGTCACTGTATCCCTCCTCATTAGTTGTACACTTTTGTCATGGTCCCTATCATGCATCCCAAGTCCTGTTCCATCAGTGTTGTTCACTTTTTCCCCTAACAGTGCAGACTCACCCATGCTCTGATGTCACCCACCCCTCCCCAATGCCCCCACGCATAAGCTGTCCCTCCCTCTCTGGTCATCACCTTCCTATGCCACACATTCCACCACTATGGTTCCCACCCTCGTATGGCATACCTCCTACCCCTTCACGCCACATGCCATGCCTGTTGCCATCATCCAGCAGAAGTGTGGTTTCAGTACTGCTCACCCTCCATTGTTCAGTGATGTCTGCTAGCACTCACAGAATTAGGCAGTGCAGGTACTGGTATTCTTTGGCCATGTTCGCCATTCCTCCCTCAGCACCGCTGGTCCAGCCACCCCTTCCCCCCGGCATGCTTATTGTAATCCTTCCTTGTGCAATGTTGCCTCAGTATTGCCATGTACTTAGTCCCATCTGTTGCCATACTCACACACTGGAATCCTTCTTCCCTGCTGAGTGGTACTATTCTGTCATGCCCTCCCTTCCTCATGTTCAACAGTGTCACCACACTTCCCATTTTATTGCTGGCCCACCTAGAGTCTGCAGTACTTCCCTCATGCAGTAGTCATGCAACAGAATGATGATTTTCCCAGGCCCTCTCCTGCTGGCATGCTTCAACCATATCTTCCTGCTGTTACCACTGAGGACCCATGCATGAAGTGTATCATCACACCACTCTGCTGGAATGCTTATGCCACTGTGTCACTCTAGAGGGGAGGATAATGTTTGTCATCCACGTGCCTTCATCAGTCTCAAATCCTGTAATGTGAATGTTGATCCCTTTCTCCATTACCAGTGCAGTGCTGGCCATGCTCTGATTTTCAAATCCCTTCTCCGCTGGTCGCATGCATATGCTCTCCCTCCCTATCCTGTTATTACATTCCTGTGGCACTCACGTCATCACTGTGGCTGCAACACTTCCATGGCATCCACACACCCCTTACCCCCACCAACAATGTCACACATTTCCCCTGCCCTTTCCTATCATCCATCCCAAGTGCATCCATAGCTTTGCTCTGTCCTCCTTTCTGCTGTCACGTCTCATTACACTCACACAATTAGTCAGTGCAGTCCTTTCCACTCCTGGCATCCTTCAGCCATGTTCCCCATTCATCCCTCAGTTGTGCTGCTGCAACCTTGCCCCTTCTACTCCCCCCCAACCCACTTCCACTGATAGCATGCTCAGTGTATTCCTTCCTCTGCATGCAATGGTGCCTCAGGGATGACATGTCATTTTTCCGATCTGTTTGTGTAACTGTGCACCGCAGTTCTTCTCCCACATGTGGTATAATTCCAACATGCCCCACATTACTTAAGTACCAGACCATTACATCGATACCCTTCAACTGCTGGCCCACCTATACTCTGCACTACATCCATCATGTACTACTGATGCCATAGAAAGATACCTTTCCCAGGCTCCCTAAAGCTGGCATACTTCGGCCATCTGTCACAGGCATGAAAGGCCATCAGCACACTCCCTTGCTGGAACGCTCATGCCACCCAATCCCTCTCCATGGGAGGATGAATTTTTTCATCCAGTACTTTCATTCATCCCAAATTCTGGTGCACCAATGCTGCTTCCTTTCTCATGTACCAGTGCTGGCCTGCCTGTGCTCTGATTTTAAAGCACTGCCCCACTGGTGGCATCACTTATTCGCGTCCATCTCTGTCCTCTCATAACATTGTTATTCCTCAATGCTTTCCCATGAATACAACAGTTCTATGCCCTCCTCCACCTTCATCCACCATCCCCCCACCGCACCCGATGTTGTCATACATTTCCCATACCCTGCCTTATCTTCCTTCCCAAGTGTGGTTCCAGGTTTGTTTGATCTTCACTTTTTCCCTGGCATCATGAATCCATCTCTGCTACTCCTCCATGACCAGGGGGGCTCCAGCAATGACTCCAGACATGCTTATTATAATTCCTCCCGGCAAAACACTGCTGCAGTAGTGCCATATAGTTTGTTCCATGTGTTGTTGTACACTTTCCCTGTCTCCCACGTGAGTGTTCTACCGCCATGATGCCCTAACTTCTCCAATGTCCTAAAGCATCACAAAACTATCCTTTTAGTAGTGGCACCTATGGTCTGTACTCACATCCCTGAGCAGTACTTATGCCTTCCAAGGATGCCTTTCCCTAGCACCTTCCAGCTGTCATGTTTACCCATCTCTTCCTGCTTTCACCACTGATAACCTCAGGCACAAACTGCCATCCCCATTCCTGTGACGGAAGCTTCTACACTCCATCTCTCTCCATGAGAGGATAATTTTCTCATCCAGTGCCTTCATCCATCACAAATTTGGGTATGTTGCTGTTGCTCCCTTTGTCCACTACTACTGTATTCCTGCCCATGCTGTCATTTCTGAAACATCTCCCCACTAGTCATATGCATATGCCATCCCTCTGTATGCTTTGACTGCATACCTAGGGCACTTCTCGCATTCCAAGGTCTGCGACACTACTATGACATCCCTCCCCTTCCTCCCCAGGTGTCACATGTTTGCCATGGCCTTTCCGATCGTCCATGCCACTTGTGGTCAAGCTTTGTTGTGTCCTCTCTTCTTCCATTATGTTAACATTGCATTCAGATAATCAGCCACTGCATTCTCTTTCTCCACTACTGGCATCCTTCACCAATGTCTGTCATTCATCCAGCCGCAGTGGTGGCACAGCCATCATACCCCCATTCTACCCTCCTAACAGTCACACTCTGCCTGTATCACTGTCATGCCTGCTGTGATCTATCCTTCCGCGATATTGACACAGTAATGACATGTTCTTTATACCATTGATTGCTATATGTATTCACTGCACTCTTCTCCCGCATGTGACACTTCTGTTCTGCCTCACATTCTTTATGTCCAGCAGCAGGCAAACTTTTGAGTGGCCTTTCTAACCTGCCTGTTTGGCCCATCTCTTCTATGCCCTACCTATCTCACCTACTACCAATAGCACACAATGATGTAATGTTGTAATGATGCTCTTTGTAAAAGAGCCCCAGCTCAAAGGTATTTGTAGTCCTAGACTTAAATAAACAAATAAAAATAAATAAATCCCCTCCCTTCTTCCAGACTGCTTTCTTCCCCCATGTCCTTGTCCCTTTGCCACCACTGCCACATGCATGATGAGTTATCACACCTTCCCCAGTGCTGGCATGTTGATGCCACACCATCCGTCCCTTATGGTGTCACACTGTTCTTCTACACTGCCTGTATGCATTGTTAGCCCTGCTACGTTACTGTGCTTACCATTTCTCCCTGCCAGTGCTTGCACATTCATGCCTCAGTTGGCCCCACATTTCCCCTGTACCCCGATGCATATTCCTTCCTTTTCTCTACTGTGATTGCCATCATAGGACATATTGTACCTGTCTTTCTGGCCACAAAGGACATGTTGTACCTGCCGTTGGCCACTAATGATGTATGCCATATCCACCCACCCTGGGCCCAAGTGTTTCCACACTAATGCAGTGCCTTTCCTCATTATCCAAATTAATTTCTGTCCCATCTCTGCTAGTTCCTCCATTCTTCCTGTAACTGTGCCTGCACCCCACTATGCTGTGCACCCCACATCCGAAGCAGTCATGCTTCTGCAATCGGCCCCCATCCTCCTTCACAGCTGCAGACCCACCCATGGGATCCTGTCAAAGTCTCCCTACTGCCTGGATGTAATCCCATCCTCCCCCCCGATTGCATTCTTATTGCAGTTACTCCATCCCCACTGCTGCCACAGTTGTGTTGCAATGCCGCCTCCTCCCTGGAGACAAGTTAACATGTTTTCCCTTCCACCCTCACCAGTGCAGGCATAGCCATGGTTGGACACCACTGTACCCACTCACCAGTGCCTGAGAGCATATGACATGCTGGCCCTCTCCTGGGGTTGCACTGTCATGCCAGTAACACCGTCCTGGGACCTCCACAGTTGCATGCTGTTCTCCAACCCATCACTGGTGCTTGCACATCTTACTCCTTCTACTGTGTGGGTGCTGGACATGCTGAACTACTAGCACATTCCCCCCCCCGGGACCTCCATGCATGTGCCATTATGTCAGTCTGCAGTGCTTATGTTCTTATGTCACCATTCCTCCTAAGGTCTTCCATGGCTGTTTACCATCAACAACATCCCCACCGGTGGAAGACTGATGTCATGCCTTTGACATCCTCCTTGCCATGCTCTCCATGCTATGGTATGTCTTCCAACCATCTCTCACCAGTGCTTGAAGAATGGTATGCACTGCTGCCCCTGTATACCACTGCAATGTAACACTCATGTGCTGCATTGCTTCCTCATCAGTGCTGCATCACCATTTACTATACAAACACCACCCCTTATGGCTCCATATTCAGATATCCTTCCCTCCTCCCCAATGCAAGCACAGGATCGCCATGCACTTCCTCCCCTTTGCCACACGCATGCCATTGGTTCTCACCATCCCTGCTGGTAGACTCATGTCATACCATGATGGCATCATATTTCAGGGGTTGCCAGAATTTCTCCAATGTTCTTCCTGTCATCAGTACTAATGCTGCAGTTATTCTCTTCCCTACCTCACTCACTTAACACTCATGGCACACAGTAATACTGTTCCCTCCATGTGTGCACCATGTTTCTATGTGTGCGCCATGTTACCCTTCCCTCAGCAGATCCACACATGGCATGCTGTTCATAACCCATTCCTCAACACAGCCCCACCATGCGTTCACAGTCAGTTCCTCTCAGCAGTGGCAGACTTGTGTCATGCGTGACCTCCCTGGTGCTGGCACAGTGATGACACACCCTCCATGCCAGTGTTGTTACACTTAGGGCATGACTTTCATGTTGTAGCAGTGTCGTACTACTAATGTCATGTTCACATTCTGTGGTGTATATACAGAAATCCAAACATCTGTGACATGACACTAACAAATAGGCAGACATCATGCACATACAGGCAACAGGTCTGCACTGCATGACGGGTATGTGGCGTGGCCACTCTGCCAGTTGATTGTCACATATTGCATTTCAAAAGCATGCTTTGGACAGTTGTGGCACCAAAATATTGTGGATGTCTGCTTATGTTGGACCACCTTGACATCCACTGTGGGTCACACAGTGAACAACATCAGCCCAGGCACCTGTCAGAGACTGAAACATCTTGAAGCTAACCATAAGCCAACAACTGTTGACCCTGTCTGCAATGGTACAGATCAATTTGTAGAACTAGACCATATGTTCCATGGTACTGTTCACTTACTATTCCTGCTTCTGTAACATCACAGGTGCAAATAATGAGATTAAATTAATCAAGCCAGAGGCCATGCCATCTGTCCTCAAGAGACAGTGTGTGGAAACCGCATCAGGAATTATGCAGAAGATGTGCCAGGTAATGTAGTAATATGCTTCTAATGACTTCCTTCTGACATGAAGTTCACCACTTTCAGAGGTTGCAGTCGTGATGGCAATAACAGGTGTGCTGTGTTTTGGACAACGAGGCCAAATCATGCAGCAACAGTAAGAGTGCTGTCATGCATTGTTGTTCATCACATTATGTGGCTCACTCTTCCACCCTTTATGCTGGACAGCGAGAGGACAATTTAGTGCCGTATCCCAGCACAGCCAACTATAGATTATAGGTTCATAGGTATTATACCAGCATTGGAGGTCAAAGACCTATGTATAGCTTGCCACATTTCATTGAAACTCTCTACATTTCTCAAAACCCATGTACTTATCCAGAGTCATTTTAAACATATACATGGTTTCAGTATTAACTACAACCTCTGGTAGTGAATTCCAGAGAGACTAATGACTCTCTGACTGAACCATTTTTGTCTTTTGTTAGTTTTACTGACTGCCCCGTTAATGTAAATTGGTGTAAACTTTTATTTTTAGTAATTTGGTGCTTGACCAAAGCTAAAGTTTCCCACAGTTCCTCATGTTTTGTTGTACTGAAGACCAAACATAGGTCCCTGTGTAGTCTCCTGTGCTGCAGTGAGTATATATCTAGATGCCTCAGTCTGTCACAGTAGTTCTTATCATTCAGATTTTTTATCCTCTTGGGTGTTCTCCTTTGTACCCTTTCCACTAATTGCATGCAACTCATACTCTGTGGAGTGCAGAAAGGTGAGCAATACTCTAGTTGTGGCTATCATTGATGAGTACAGTGGAATAATTACTGAAGAATCACTGCTCTTAATGCATCTGAAAATGCATGTCACAAGTTTATTGCATTTTTCAATTGTAGCCCTAATATGCATGTCAAAGGATAGAATATTTGTCACTGTTACTCCTAAATCCCTCTCACTTTCTGTTACCTGTGAGGCAGTATTATTCAGCTTACAGGTGAAAAGTTTATTTGGTGCCCCACATGCATCACTACCTACATTTTTCTGCATTAAAGGTGAGTATTTTGACTAGCCCAGTGTTCTAGTCTGGTCACTTCCTCCTGTAATATTTCAGCTGTAGTCTCGTTGTTCACTATGGCCCCCACTTTGCTGTCATCAGCATATTTACATATCCAAACTCTGTCTGATGTTTGCATTTTAGAGACAAGAATATTGAACAGTGCTGGGCCCAAAATGGACCCCTGGGGCACCCCGCTGGTCACCTCTTCCCACTCAGAGTAGTAGCCTCTAAGTCCTACTCTCTGCTTTCTATTTTGCAGCCAGCTGCTAACCCATTTTACTATACTTGGGTGTAATTGTATTTTTTCTAACTGTTCTGTTAGGATTTTATGTGAGTCTTATATGACTGCATGTAGTATTACACTGGACAGATGGCATGATGACGTGTTGTGCCATGCATCCGCTGGATGTTCTGCGATCTCAGTTCACAGACACTTACATGTTCACAGTTACTGCCATCCATATAATTTATGCTATACATGTCACAGACCACTCCTTCCATATTAGGTCCAGTAATGGGTGGTTTGGCTCAATGCCACACTACCTCCAGGGTCACCAGTTCTGTTACTGCTGAACTGCCATGCACTTTTGTCTACTCAGTGTACGACACGTCATGCCTTCCAATATCTTTATTCACATGATTTACAGGTATGGCACTTCTTCATGCGGCTTCCTCTACGACAGTATAGGCCCATGCATTGGGGTCTGCAATCATCTAAGCTGATGATAGCATCTTTCCTCACTCGCCCAGATCCACTACTCCACTCGTTGTGCTTCATCATCGCCACACTGCACCATTCTCTGCTGGAGAGGGACTCTCAATGGTGTGCCTGTACTGACCATAACCAATGGTACATCAGGGAGAAAAGTAACTGTAAGGACCATATGCAAGGATTAGGAAGGAGGGGGTGGTGGAAGCAGGGGATAAGGCAGAAGTGCTAAATGATTACTTCTGCTCAGTATTTACTAAGGAGAAGAGGGGGTAATACCCAAGCAAGAGGAATGGCAGAACCATGGGAGGGTGACAGATGGGAAATCATGGAAGGCAGAGTTTGGGAGGGTTTGAAGGCACTGAGGGTGGATAAGGCACCAGGCCCAGATAGCATCCACCTCATGGTACTGGAAGGAGCGGCAGAGGTCCTTACAGAACCTTTGCAGATCTATTAAATGCCTCACTACGTTGGGGTGTACCTCAGGACTGAAGGATGGCTCATGTGGTGCCCTCCACAAGAGTGGCCCCAAGGATGAACCGGGAAACTACAGACCAGTGAGCTTCACATCCATCATGGGTAAGCTAATGGAGACTATCCTGAAGGAGAGGCTGGTGGCCCTCCTAGAGGCCAAAGGACTACAGGACAGCAGACAGCATGACTTCATACATGGCAGATCCTGTCAAACCAACCTGGTGGAGTTCTATGACTGGGTAACTAGACAACTGGACAGGGGCCATGCAGTGGATGTCCTGTATCTGGACTTCAGTAAGGCATTCGACTTGGTGCCACATGGAAGTCTGGGAAGTAAGTTAGTAGGCACAGGGACAGGTGCAAAGCTGGTGAGATGAGTAGGGAACTGGCTTCAGGGAAGGCAACAGAGGGTGGTGGTGGTGGGTGGGTGCTCTCACACCCAAGGGTAGTGATGAGCGGTGTTCCACAGGGCTCGGTGTTGGGACCAGTGTTGCTTGGGATATTCATTGCAGACATATCATTGGACATTAAGAGCAAGATCAGTCTGTTTGCTGATGATACCAAGATAGGAGCATGGTGGAGGACCTAGGGGGATGGCAGGGTTGCAGGATGATCTGGCAAAGCTTGAAACCTAGTCAGACACCAGGCAACTGGAGTTTAATGCCAAAAAGTGCAAGGTACTGCATTTTGGGATGAAGAACCCAAGGAGGAGTTACCAGCTGGGGGGAGTGCAGCTAGCCCAGACAGAGGAGGAGAAGGATCTGGGGGTGCTCATTACAGGGTCAATGAACAACTCAACACAATGTAGGAAGGCAGCTGCAAAGGCCAACAAAATGCTGGGTTGTATTGCAAGGGGTATATCCCGAGGAGGTAGGAGGTGATTCTGCCACTGTATAGGTCATTAGTTAGACTGCACCTGGAGTACTGCATGCAGTACTGGCGCCTGTATCTGAAGAGGGACATTAAGTTACTGGAGGGGGTGCAGCACAGGGTGACAAAGATGATCAAGGAGCTGGGGACTTATCATACGAGAGAAGGCTGAGAGAGTTGAACATGTACTCACTGGAGGAGAGGAGGGATGGGAGGGCATGAATGAAACTTTTAAGTACATGGAAGGAGTAAACAAGACAGGTACAGAGGGGCTGTTCAAAGTAAGGGAGGGGAGGGACACCAGGGGCCATGATATGAGACTGGGGGGAGGAAAGATCAAGAGGGAGATGAGGATACACTTTTTAACAGGGAGGGTGGTGGCTGGGTGGAATGTATTACCTGCAGAAGTTGTATCCAGTAGAACAGTGGACTGCTTCAAAAGAGGATGGGACAGGACAAGGGGGAGGGTTAATGAAGGGGAAGGGTGGAAGGAAGGGGCAGCCGCAGAATAAGGGGTGCTAGTTGCACATTCAAGCAGACTTGATAGACCTCTAGGACTTTATCTGCTGGCAAATGTCATATTTTCGTATGTTCGTAATTCTTCCGGTGTCTCCATATACCCTTTCTGCCAGAGAGTCACTACCATACCCTTCAACACCAATATTTTTTCCCTACTATCAACCTACATTGGATCACTCAGCATAAAAAACCCTGCAGTTGTTGGCCGACAAACCCATAATGGTGAATGGAGATGGTCGTTGTGATTCTCCAGGTCACAGTCCGCAATATTACACATATACAGTGATGGACATGACCACCAAGCACATACTACAGTCCGAACTAATACAAGTCACCGAGGTAGCTAACTCAAACAGCATAAAAAAGGAAGGATTTGTCAATGCAATACAGAAGCTACTTGAAAACAGTGTCAGCACTGGGGCCACTGCGACTGATTGGCACTCACAGATTGCATTGATGATGTCAAAAGGAATGACGTTCCCAGGCATCTTGCACCAATTCGATATATGGCACCTGGCTAAGTCAATCATAAAAAAGATTGTTGCAAAGGGGACGCAGAGGCACTGTGAAGACCTGCTGTCCTGGACACATTCTATTATCAACCACTTTTGGTTTTCTGCTTCAGCATGCCATGGGAATGCCCTGCTCCTGCAAGAGAAGTAGGTTTCTGTACTAGAGCACACAGTGAACACACACACACACTTGGGCACTTGGGTTGTCAGATTGGTTTTCAGGTCCTGTGAATATCAACCGATGACTGAAGTAGACGAAAGGGACACGTGCTGGCTAGAACAGGGAACACCAGCCCATGACGTCTTGAAATCCATCATAATGGAACCCAAAGTTCTGAAAGATCTTACAAAAGTCACAAAATTCTGTCACATGGCAAACTGGAGGTGTTCCACTCCATGTTAACTAAGTATTGCCCAAAACAGCAGCATTTCTCCTACGGTGCAATGCTTGCTCTAACTTAAATTGCAATGCTTGATTATTCAGAAAACTATAATCATCCCCAGGCCATTAGCAGCAAAGGTGCAAACTAAGAGAATCCCAAGAACCACTTCATGCACTCCAGACAGTCAAAACAGTTGATTACTAAACCCATATATGAGAGGAAGACATGCCGATTTTGGGACAACTCATGGATGTGTTGTGCAGTTCAAGACTGGTGAACTGATAGATGTACCAGAAATCATCAGGCCTGTCCTACCCCAGAACATAGAACCACTGCCACAGTCAGACAAACAGGAGTTGATACAAAAGCATTACTCTTGATTAAAATTGAAGAAATAGTGAGCACCACAAAGCACTGATCATGGGTCTTGGTTCTGCAGTAATCCCATGCGCTGCACATCCGTGGATGTGACACTGATATGGATACTAACAATGAAGCAGGGAAACACAGTTGAGAACTGTGATTAGAACACCAGGAATCCTACCAACGGCCTTAGAAAACAGTAAGATGAAGTCAATCATGGACATGCGATAGACACTGACAGACAATTGTTACAATGCATTATAGTTCACTTTTATCTGTTGCCACTTACTCTGATATACAATTTGTATGACAAAAAGTAGTGTCATTGTAAGTCACTATACAAGTGACATTGCTAAGCTTTCTTTCACAGCTTTCTAATCACAAAAAACTGCTGTTAGAAATGTGAACTTGGGGAGGCCTTCAAATGGTATTCGTAGGTGTTCTTCAGCTATCATACCTGGCAGCACACAGATATTTTCAAGGTGTCCTGACTTATGTTGGCACTGGCAATGTACACCTAACCATAAGGATTAGGAAGCTCAAAAGTACACCTTCAGCACAGCAAAACAGCAAGTATGTACCACCATGTCTCCACATTGAGACGTGCACAGTACTGTTCAATAGATGGGTACAAATGAACATTGGTCGTGGACTATATAGTAAACACATGTGTCCATACCCAATCGTCATTTGAACCAGCCATACGGAATCCTCTGTCTCAGTCACAGACATGGGCAGTAATTCACCAGTGCAATAACCGCCAAGACTGAGCAGATGTATGTAGCACTACTGACTGACTTGCCCATTCAGGAAAGGCTTTTCAAATAGGCTGTACTCAACATGAACTATGTTTGGTTAACAGTTCACAGGACACTCCGCTTGTAAGTACCTCCACTCCTCATGACTTCCCATATGTCCCTAGCTACAAGAGGTCTGCAGTCACATGGCCAGCATGCCCTCAACCCCTCCTCCACATCTGACAAACCAGCAGATGAAGACTGGAACTCCATTGTGAAGATAGACACAAGTCATGTACTCATGGAAGCGTAAAGTCAGGTCTGCTCCAAGAGATTACTCACATCCCAAACCAAGGTTGGTGTCCAGGTATTACTGTGGAGCTCCTGATGACTGTCATACTCATGTCGTGTCATCAAGGTGTTCCACCACACAACCAGCAAGGTCAACCACTTCACCCATCTGCAGTCACCCCCGCCACCACCACCATGACCAAGCCAAATAACTGGAATGACCAATCCTTGACTGTAACTGCAATACTGTGAACATGATCACCTCCTCTCCCCAGTGCTGCTCACCAGGGACAGTTGTGTTCTCCGCTATGTAGACGGATGTGGCACATCAATACACCATGACCAAAGGCAACACACTCAGTGTCCTGGATAACAGGGTGACAGAGTACATTGATGAATCCATGCTGCAGGGCACCAGGATGACAACACACAATTTACACACAGAGGAGAAACTGTGTGTGGTTGGAGATGTAAAGGTTGTTGTTCTGCATTCCCTGCCACGATGGAAGTGTTGGACAGCAGAAGGCCAAATATGCAGACTTGCAGATATGATTGACAGTTATGACAGCATCACAGAAGGAAGTGAGTAAATGTTTTTTCATGTGATTATGTGGACCGCTGACGACACTCACATACTGACACTGTGACCCAGACAAAGTTGTCTGATTGTGGACAGGTGCAGGAAAACCTGTTTTAAGGACTGTTCCAAAGTAAGATGAAACTGGGGTGTGCGATTTCAGATTGTGCCCTTTGATAACTGTTTGTTATCCTCAATGTCACCATGCCTTCAGTGTGACATGTCTGAAGGAATGAGGCGGGGAACCATAGACATGTAAAGGTCAGGGCATGCTAACACCCTTTTACCACACTTACTGTGAGACTGTCTCATGTATACCATGTCTACACAGACTGCACTGGACCAACTGTGATCCACACAGTCCTCTAGTTCCTTTGAAGGTCACCCAGTGTGTGTAGCATACGTACTTGACTGCAGCGATTGATAGGCCACCTAGTACCACTGTTGGTAGGGAGTTCCTAGCTTCCACGTGGCTGTCAATGTCAGGAAATGCTTCCTAACACTCATCCACAGTTGTCATACTTAAACCGTGGGTACAGGACCCCTTATCATTTACTATAACATTCTTCTGAAATTGTGACCTTCCTGTACCGTGTCAATACATACTTGACTGCTGTCATTATATCTCCACTTTCCCTGTTGTCCTCCAAAGTGAACATATCAATTTCAATCATAGTCTTCTTAGAGGGAACTTGAAGCTCCACACAGGCATCACTTTGGTTGTCCACATCAGAAACACCTAAGGGGTGTGTATGTCATCACTGAACTGAGGGTCACAGGCATGCAGCGGAAACCGAAGGGATATAGGCACCATTGACCAGTACAGGGTTTGCATTCCATCTCTCATAGAAACATAGAAGTTGACGGCAGATAAGGACCACAAGGCCCATCCAGTCTGCCCATTTTTCTACCTATGAATGGTAAGGTGTTCCTAGCTTCACACGGCTTTTGATGTTTGATAACCCTCTGCATCCAAACATATGAAGTAGCCTGCAGAAAGCCATTTGGTCTATTTAGTCTGCTTGTACTGAAGAGTCCACAGCTTGAACATCTGTCCCTGCCCCCCTCTACCCACTCTTTCACACCACCCTAACCATGATCCTTATCTTCCCCCATGCCTATCCCAGCCTCTCTTGAAGCTGCCCACTGTCTTCAATGAGACCACCTCTTCTGGCTGTGCATTCCAAGTGTCCACCACTCTTTCTGAGAAGAATTTCTTCCTGACCTCCCTCCTTAACTTCTCCCTCCCTCCAGCTTAAGACTGTGCCCCTTGTTTTATGGTTGTCACTCAGCTTAAAGAGACCCTCCTTATCCACATTATTTATCCCTTCAAGTACTTGAAGGTTCCAATCATGTCTCCTTCTCTCTCCTTTCTCCAGGGGAACATGTTCAGTGCCCTCAACCTCTCCTTATATGCCTTACCCTGCTGACCTGCTGTCATCTTTGTAGCCCTCCTCTGGACCTTCTCCAGCAGGTTAATGTCCTTTTTGAGGTGCAGGCACCAGTACTGAATGCCATACTATAGAAGTGGCCTCACCAGTGACCTGTACAATGCACCACAGCTTTCTACGTTGCATTCCCAATGCCTTGTCAGTCATTTTGGTTATGCACAGCTCAGTAGAAATGTGGCGCCCAGGCACCTGACCTGTCCAATGACTGACAGTACATGCCTTTCCTTGTGGTATGCACTGTCATGTTTTGTCCACTTACATTTCAAAGTTTTGCACATAGTTGTACCAAAAGTCAAATGTCAAACAAGTCACCACTGGTGTATGGTCGAAGACATTATCCTCATGTTGGTTACACTGCTTTCTCTGTGCCTGTGCAGAAACTCCGTATGTCACTACTATGCAGATATAGGAATGGATGAAGGTTGTCGGGTTCAGTCATGTGTGCGGTTTCCAAAGTGATAGCCTGGAATGCCTTACTTGTTCTGACAGTTGTTTACTTTCTTTATTCTGTGGAATGTGAAGTGTTGCATTACAGGTTAAAACTCACAAGGAATGCCACTTTCAAAGATGTTTATTGTCTCATGCATACCATGTACCACTGCATGACATTCTGAGTTATCAAGGCCTGCTGATGAAGTTGCATAGCTATTGTTATTTGGTTTTGTTATTAACAGCCTGATGTTCCATGTACATTTAGAAATACAGTTTCTATGTATGCAATTTTACATTGTAATGCCACCGAGGCAATACTACGTGCAGTGTTGTGCTCATACAAAAGTACAGTTACAGTAACTTTCAGCAGTTGAAATAACAATTTGCCTACCGCATAGCAAATTACACTTTAGTGCAGTGCTGCACACAAACTTCACATGGTTTACCAGACACTTCTGTTACTACAATGCTACGCAACATGTTAGTAGCACTGGAAGTAATGATAAATGCCAAAATTGCAAACACTGAAAACGTATCATGCTGCTGGCACGTGGAAAACACAACAGTGAGGAACATGTGCATATCACTGCCACTGCAAAGGTCTCTAAGACAGCTTGTTCAAAAATAATTGTGTCTGGGCATCCTCTTCAGTTTCGTACCTTTATACTGACTACCTGCTATGGATGGCAGACACTGCACAGGCAGGGATAACACTTCACACCTTTTTTCCCAAGAATGTCAAGCACCCAGTGTGTGTACTGGATATAAGCTGCTAGATGCATAGACCTGCATGTAAATGACAAATCAAGTTTACAGGAACTGAAGTAAATATTACCACTCTTCAAAGATAACTCAACCAAGTCCATGACTGAACATAACCAGAGACAAGAATGCGGTGATGGCCTGTATGCATGTCTTCCAGAGCTGGGAAAGGATGGGTATGGGGATGGATGGATGGATGGATGGGAAAAGTGTTTGGGAAAGGGGGAAGGGAGGAATAAAGGAATTGTGCTGTTTGGTGTGGTAGTCTGGGATGGGGATATGTGTACATCTGAGGTACAGGTTGACCCCGGGAAACTGTGTGTTCTGGGGCATGGAGGTGTGAAGAGAAAATAAAGACATGGGTCAGGGATGCTGTTCAGGGAACATGTCTTCCTAGGAGGAGGGGACAGGGTATATCGTGTTCCTGAGATGGGGGGCAGGGAGGTGTGTTCCTGGGAGGGGATAAAGGCTGGGATCATGTGTAATCCAGGAAGGGGAGGGGATGTGTGTTCTGGGGATGTGGAGGGGGCTGGGGATGAATGTGTTCCCAGGATGGGGAGGAGGGCGTTGTTCATGTGTAATCCTGGGACAGTGCAAGGATGTGTGTTCCATAGAGGGGGATGGGGCTGGGGACATGTGTGTTCCCAGGACAGGAAGGGGGTGCATAGTTCATGTGTAATCGCGGGACAGGGAGGGAATGTGTGTTCCAGGGATGAGTACAGGGGTGGTGATGTATGTATTTCCAGGTATGGGAAGGGGGTGCAGAGGAGGTGAGTATTCCCAGGATGGGGACGGGAGGTGTGTTCATGGGATGTGGAGGGGAGGCAGGTGAGGAATGTTCTTGGGAGGAAGATGGGAGACGGTGACGTGTGTGTTCCCAGGGGGGCAGGGTTTGTGTGTAATCCTGGGAGAAGGAGGGGACGTGTGTTCCAGGGAGGGGGGATGGGGCAGGGGACATGTGTGTTCTCAAGACTGGGAGTGGGTGGGATTCATGTGTGATCCCTGGACAGGGAAAGGACATGTATTTCAGGGAGGGTGAAGGGGGGCTGTTGATGTATGTCTTCCCATGATGGGAAGGGGTGCAGGGGAGGTGAGTATTCCCTGGACAGAGAAGAAAGGTGTGTTCTTGGCATGGAGGGAGGGGTTCAGAGGAGGTGTATGTTCTGGGGATGGGGAGGGGGTACAAGGGAGGTGTGTTCCCGGAAGGGGGTGGAGGGATCGGTGGAAGTGTGTTCCCAGGAAAGGGAGCTGGGAATTCATGTTCTGGGGAGGCGGAGGAGTGGAGTGGGTGCAAGCGTTTACCAGATTGGATGACAACAGGCAGAAAACAGAGGGAAGCAGTGGTGAAAGATAATTACCTATTAGGGGCAGACTCTGGAAGATGTGAATGCTGTAGCAAGCACATATCGTTGTCAGCACATGTTAAGCAACAAACGGATCAAGGCAAGTCAGAGGAAAGTGTGGGTGCTCTGTTATGCACTTCAAACCATCAAGCTTCTCAGCCAATTGTTGTGCCACCTCTTGGCAGCACAGACACTCATGCACAGTTGGCATCATGGTGCAGTGATTACAAGTGCACCATAAGGTGACATCATTCAGTCACTGCATCAATGGGGCTTGACTGCCATGATCACTAGAAGCAGCAGCAGCACCAGCAGCAGAAGAAGTAGGATCATCATTGCTGACTGCTAGATGTTGTGAACCCTATGAAGATCTGTGAGGATCAAACATGTAGGACTGTATGCAACTACCAACTATGCTATGTAGAATATTCAGTAAGACTTCTGAGGTGTCACTGTCACTCCCACTTTCATGGTCACTATCAGTGTCACAACTGGGCGCTCTCTCAGAAAGACTGAAATCTTCATTGGCAGTCCCACGATCAGCCATTTCTTCAGTGAAAGGAAAAGGAATACTTTGGAGGAGCATTACACTATCATGGTAATAAGGTCCTGATCAAGGATGTCTGTGAGACTTTGTTTCCTTCACAATATGAACTCATTTCAGGTTTAAGAACGGTCCCCTTATTGAAATATTGATGTATGGAGAATAAATTTGGAGCAGATAAAAATAAGACAATCATGTTCCAGTATAAAACATCACAATGAAACAAGAATTGCATAGACATGGTGGGTGGTGGGCCTTTGTCAGCTATTCACATCAACTGATAGGCAAGTTCTAGCATGGAAACCAGAAGCCTAAAGAAGTAGCACAAAAAGTTTGTCATGGTGGAGTATGGATGTAGCTAGTAGTAGTCCATGAAATAGTTTAGAGATGGATCCCACAGTAATGACAACATCAGTGAGTAAACCACTGATATCTGGTATACTCTCTGTATCAGTCCTGCAAAGCACCATGTATTCGAGTTATCAAAACTGGCTAGCAACACCAGCAGTTATGGCAAAATGTTGTCACCACAGTGACCATTCAGCATTCAACTTCGACACCACCATATTGTAAATTTACTGTAGTGTACCTCAACTATACTGCATTGAAACTCAATTGAGAGTCCCACCTCTGCACGCAGGTTAAGATCCACACTCCCTAGCCACAAGCAGCATGGTCTGTTGACACCAGCTGTACAAGCTTCTCACCACCTGCCACGTACTGGCAAGAGCAACCTGATTGTCATTCACAGACATCACTGCTGTCTGGTAGGCAGTGGGCTGTCATCAGGTTTCTTGGTGATGCAGGTGATTTGTAGGGTTACCAAATTTTGGAACACCAAAAAGAGGACCCCCCCGGCACCCTCAGCCACCTCCTCATACCCTCAGCCACCCCCCGTGCCCTCAGCCACCACCCTCCCATGCCCTTAGTCACCCCCACCCTGCACCCTCAGCCACACCATACCTAGGATAGCTTACAAGTGCAACCCTGTGCCCTTAAAGAAGAAGGAAACCACTTTGGTTCTCAAAAACAGTAGCAGAAAAGGTTAGAGCCAAAAGGCTGGCCTACAGGAAATATAAGGGAATACAGCAGGGTGAAGATAGGGAGGCATACCAAACTTCCCTAAGGAAAGCAGGGAAGGCAGTAAGGCAGGCAAAGGCCCAAACCAAGGAAACACTAGGACAAACAGTAAAAGAAGGTGACAAGACTTTCTATGGATACATTAGTAAAAGGAGAAAGTCCAGAGGGGGTATTGCTAAGATCATGTGAGGAGGAGGACCATGTTTCAATTATTTATTTATTTATTGAAATGTTTTACCAGGAGGGCACACTGAACAACAAGTTGCTTGTCTCACAGTGCGACCTGGGGAGGGAGTTACATAGGGTTGTGAAGGATGATCAGTTACAATAGTTTGTGGGTAGTACAAATAATAAAACATTGTAAGATTGTGCAACAGTTGGAACACAAAGTATTGTACAATAAACAGTAGTGGAACATTGGGTAAATTACATACATGTCCAAAATCGTATAAAAGAACATATGGACGTACAAAACAGTAATAGTGCTATAGAACCATTTATAGCGATGAGTGTACCAGGACCAGGCTCGAGGTAGTACGTAAGTGCTGTTGGAGTAACAAGGATGGGGTTAGGTTGTGCACACTGGTGACCCAGACGGGCAGGTGGAGAAGGGGGGGAGGCAAGAACTGAATATGAGGAGAAGGGATAGCCATTTCCTGATTTCCCCCTTCAGGATGTTGAGAACCTGCCAGTGGGGTTCATGATAGGAAGGCAGAAACTGGGGACAGGTAATACGATGGGTTAAAGCAAGAACAGCTGAGGGAAAAGTAATTGTGTAGGGCAGAGGTAAGGGAGTAATTGGAGGAGGAGTGTCGTATTTCAGGGGAGGGAATTCCAGATTTTAGGGAAACTATGGGCGAAACCAGTCTGACCGATGAGGGTGGAGCGCTACAAAGGGGGCATTTGATCTGAGAGAGTGGGTGGGGAGGTGGAGGACAGAGAGGATGAGAGATAGGAAGGAGTCCTCTAACCAGAACTTTCCAGTTCACATGAAAACAAAATCTATACTAATATAAGTTAAAAAATGACTACTTTCCTTCTATAGCTTTAATGTTTAACATACTGATCTGTAGCCTAAGTTTCAAATAATTCACATCTTCAATCTGTCAGTATCCAGAAAGTAAACCAAAAAGAAATTGTTGTAAACAGTGATTTTGAACAGCACAAGCTTCTCAAAAGGATAACTTGTAGTTTTCACCTCATTGTTCAAATTCCCACAGTTCTAGAAAAACAGATATTCAAATAAGTGCATGATAGTCATGAGATATGAGAAGACTCTATTCCTCCAAAGCCACACCCATTTTTTCAGCTATTTTGAGGTGCTTACTGAGCATGCTCAGAACCCAAATTTTAAATTGTAATAATGTTGGTATGGATTAATATTTTTCACCAAACCTGTAAAGGAAATCCTTCTGAGACAAGCCCTTTGTACTCTGAAATTTCAGACAAATTCAAAATGTTTTTGGGGCTATGAGATGGCAAAAACACTACAAATTTTGCTATCCGCATTTTGAATGCCACACATCCAACTAGAATGAAATTTGGCATCTCTAGAGATCTAACCCATGAAACCACACATGCAAAATGTGCAAATCTGTTGAATGGTTGCAAAGATATTTAAGTACAAATATTGGGGTTTAACATTAAAGTGCCTACTCAACCCTAATTAACATAAGGCTCTTAGAATGTTTACAGCAATCAGAAAGCTGCATTTTCAGACCCTTTTAATATATATATATATATATATATATATATATATATATATATACACACATACACATATTATACTGACAGCTGTACCAGTATAGTTAGGGTTAGTAAGCAGTTTATTGTTAAACCCCAAATTCTGCACTTTAATAACTTTTGCAACCATTCAACGGATTTGCACAAAATTTGAATTGCAAGGTATTGTATGGTAGATATCTTGATCTGCTGAGTTACATTTCAGTTGGACTTGTTGTTTTGTGCAGCAAAGTGCTGAAAACACGGTTTTCACTTTTTTGACACTTTTTGCTGATTTTGTCCATAGCGCTATGGGCACACTATTTTGAATTTTGGTCTGCACTTTAGGGCAGACAGAGGTTTTGTCAAAGAACAATCCAGCAATGGTTTGGTGAAAAAATATTTTCCATTCCAAAGTTATTTAATTTTGAAGTTTCAGGTTCTGAGCATGCTCAGGTCAGTCTAAGATTTATATATATGTTTTGCAAAAGGTGACTGGGCTTACGATCAAGGATTCCTTCAGCTCACAAATGGGGATTTATAAAATCCCTGCTCATAACAAAAATTGTTGTCAGTAGCTGCCATTTTGTTTTCATTTTTCCCCAAACAAAATGTTGTAGCTTTCCCAAGGTTGACTTCTTCCATAAATAAGGCATGGGTTTTGTTCAGGGTGATGCTCTCTACAAACCCATGTCTTTGGTTTCTTTTGTTTTGGCCAAACAATGGCCATTTTAGATTTCAAAATTCTTCATTCGTGACTCACTTCCGATCCTCGTTCATGAGGTGATAAAATCCTCGTTCATGAGCCAGTCCTCTTTCGTGAGGCAGCAAAATCCCTGATAGTGACTTAGGGACCAGAAGGCCCTATCTCACAAGCAAGGATTGGCCACATTAGGGATTTTGAAAGTTATGGAAGGGATTTAAACTCATGAAAGGGGATTGGGTTTTTGAATTCCCCTTTGTGAGCTGACAAAATCCCTTTTCATGAGCTGTCAAAATCCCCATTTGTGAGCCGATCCCCTTTTGTAGGCTGACAAAATCCTTGACCGTTATTTCACGACCAGATGGCCATTATTGCGAATGGCTCGCAAACAGGGATTCTGACACCTTGTGAAAGGGGATTGGCTCATGAATGGGGATTTTGTCAACTTTCAAAAGGAGATTTTTTTTAATTCCTCATTCACGAGAGGTCAGAATCCCCTTTCTCAAGCCAA
Source organism: Neoceratodus forsteri (assembly GCA_016271365.2). Classification (NCBI taxonomy): domain Eukaryota; kingdom Metazoa; phylum Chordata; order Ceratodontiformes; family Ceratodontidae; genus Neoceratodus; species Neoceratodus forsteri. The sequence continues at coordinate 15,823,762 of JADMNL010000039.1, read as the reverse complement.
TCTCCTTTCGTGAGTTGGCAAAATCTCTGTTCACAAGTTCCAGACCAGATGGCCAAAATCTGACGATCAATGATTCTTCACTAATGGGGATTTTGACAGCTCAAGAACGGGGATTTTAAAAACTTTGCCAGTGCACTGTAAATAAACGATTTGGTGTTTTGGCTTGAAATTTGCAAGGTGCAAAGAGGATGTCCCAGAGATGTGAATTATGATGTTTAGGTGTAAACATGTTAATTGGTTACAAAGATATGCCATGACAAAGTTGAGATTTTCCCCATAGGATAACATTGCAGCACCCACAGCGACTTTCGGTGCTAATATTTCGGAAACGATGTGAGATATGGATTTTAGGTGGACTAAGCATGCATAGAGGTTTTGAATTCATAATTACAACTGCAGTGGAATTTTTTCCATAGCTTGTATGGTTACTGAGATATTAGCAAATTAGTGTTACAAGGGTTCCCTTTCAGCCCTATAGGGCTACTGTATGGCTTCATTGTTATGTGTAAGTGGGAGTGCAGGGTCCAAGGCACCTGTGCTTCCACACATGCATATTGTTGTGTGCAAATGGGCAGCTTCGTTGGAGCATGGGGCCCTCCACCAACACATACCATTTACCAGTTACATTACACTTTCTCAAAAAGTAAGGAAATTCGTTACAAAAATCTTTTTTAATGCATCAGTTTGAGTTAAAATGACAAAAGTGGAAATTAGATGTAGGGTTAGCCCTAACCCCCCACATATTCTCCCATCTCTCATCCTCCACACATCGACAGAGCGGGTTGTGCCATGAGGTCATGAGGCCCTAACTCTCATCCCATTCTCCTTTACTGTAGCATGTCAATCTGTTTACACATGGAATGTGGTGAGAGTTGGGCCTGGCAATCCCATGGCACAAGCCCAGCATCGTATTGTGTGGAGGATGGGGGGGGTAGGGTAGGGAGTTAGCTCAACCCTGGCATCTCATTTCTCACTTTTGTTGCTTTAACCCTAACTGATGCATTAGTGAAGTTTTTTGCAATGATATATATACATATATATGACAAAAACCAGTTTAATGCTTCAGTTAGGTTGTTCCACAAGTGACAAAAGTAGGAAATTTGGTGTTAGGGTTGAGCACCCTTGCACCCCTCAGCCTACCCCCCCAACTGGCATCAGGTGTGCTTAGTTGTTGGCCCTAACTCTCACCCATCACATGCCTAAACAAGCTGAGGTATAAGACAATGGGGTGAGAGTTAGACTGATTTCTCTCACACCCACCCGATGCCGGGTTGGGGTGGGCTGGGGATGCAAGGGGGCTTTCAACCCAACACCAAATTTCCTCACTTTGTCACTGTGGAACAACCTAACTGATGCATTAAATGGATTTTTGCCATAAATTTCCTTTCTTGAGAATGTGGACTATAAATAGTGAATCGAATGCGGTGGTGGGAGTGCAGGGCCCACCACGTGATGTCTTGTGACATAGTAATGGTAACTGCAATGCAAATGCAAACGCTAATGGTTAAGCACATGGTGACACAAATGTAAATGGTAATACAAATTTTAATAGAAATGCAAGTGCAAAGTGACACCAAAGCGAACAGTGACACAAATGGAGATGTAAGTGTGTACAGAAACACAACTGGTAATGCATATGGTCACAGTACCGCTATTGTAAATGCAAATGTTAACTGTTACTGCAACAATAATGCCAAAGGGAACAGAAACAGAAAGGCAAATACAAGCATGTAAACGGAAGGTGTAATGCACACAGTTATGGTACCACAACTGAAATGCAAATGGTAATGGCAACAGCAAAATAATGCCAAAGGAAACAGAAATGGAAAGGCAAACAAACGCCAGATGGAAATGCAAACCGTGAATACGCACGGTCATGGTAACGCAATTGGAAACGCAAATGGTAATGGTAACAGCTAAAACAACACCAAAGGAAACAGAAACAAGAATGCAGCACATACAGAAATGCAAACCGTTACGTATATGGTCATGGTACTGAAATTGTAAATGCAAATGGTAACAGTAACAGCAACAATAACGCCAAAGGAAACAGAATGCAAATGCAAGCGTATACGGAAACACAAACCATAATGCGACGGTCACAGTACTGCAATTGGAAATGCTAATGGTAACGTAACAGCAACATAATGCCAAAGGAAACAGAATTGCAAACGTAGTGCTTATGGAATGCAAACTGTAACGCATTGGCACAGGAACACAATTGAAACCCAAATGGTAACGGTATAATAATGATGACGCAAAACGAAGACCATCACTATCACAAATGGAAGGGCGCCACAAATGCAAATGGTAATGCACATGGTGATGCAAAGCGAAGCACAAACAGAAACAGTACTGTAGACACAAATGGTAAGAGTAATGCAAACGCAAGCGCAAACAGAAATGCAAAGGATAACGCACACAGTGACGTACACGGGACCGCTAATGCAAACAGGTATAGAAATGCAAGTGGAAACACTACGTGTAACAGTAACTGGAGCGCACACCCTGGTTTTCCCCAAGAGCTGCATAGAGAAACACAGTGAGTACAAAGAATGTATGCATAATAATGAGTCTTGAAGCAGAAAATGAGGAGTTGGAATACTAAATTGCTTATATCTCAGGAACCGTACGATGTAGAAAAAAAATTTAAATTTCGTATGAATTATGACTTTCCTGGCTAGTTTTGTATTTAGCCCTGATTTGGGGGGGCTAAGCATTTTTCCAATGAAAAGTCCGTATCTCGCACCTTTTCCGAGATACGGGCCCCGAAAGGCACGGCGGACGCCGCTATGTTAGTCTATGGGAAAAAGCATCAAATTCAGAGTACTGTAACTTTTCATCCCTGCAATATTTTTTCACCAAACCACCAAAAGGCACATCTGTGAGATGTTGCTTTCTTCCCTCCAAATGTCAGCCCAAAAGACCAAACCATTCTTTTACAGCAGGGTGGCAAACAATTCCTGTCATTTTGCCATAGTGTTTGCAAAGTAGTGTGTGATTTGTGACAGTTTACAAAAAATCATGAAAGTGTCACAGGCAAATACTACTTTTCCCAAAAATTTCAAAATATATTTCTGGGGTGTTTACCCCAAATAAAGACATGCCTAGCATCCTCAGGGCTCGACTAGGTAAACACAAAATAATTGTATCCCTAGATGTTCCCTATTTTAAATGCCAAGCATTTCTGTAATCAGTAACTGAAAAAAAATGGCTGAATCATGACACTTCAAGGGTCATTGCAGCACTAAAAACTGCATTTGCGACACTGTCAAACTTTTTATTAACTTTTCTCAGTGACTATAATGGAAACTGTTCTTTGAATAACTTTTGAACCATTCAACATTTTTCACAATATCTTCAAAAATACACATTGCAGACCCGGATGACATGTTCCCTGAAGTTTTTCAGACCGGTCGCTAAACCATCGACCTATAGGTGCGAGCAAAGAATGCACAAAAAGCAAATTCACCCTGGAATGTCACTTAACAACTCTGCAGCCATATATCTGATAGTATGAAAGCCAGCAGCTCCCAAGATCTATGGTTACACCCATGCCTACCAAATATCAGGCAAATCTGTTGAACGGTGGCAAAGTTATTAAGGTGTAAAGTTTCACCATTTAACCTTAAAGGGTACTCAACCCTAACTATGATAGCACTACCATGTTACATACATACATACATACATACATACATACATACATACAAAGAAGCCAGCAGAAGAAGGCCATTTGGTCTTTCAAGTTTGCTCGTGATACAAGGTCCACAGCTTGAGCTAATGTCCCTGCCCTCCTCCTCACTCCTCCCATCCCTCTTTACCCATGATTCTTATCTTCCCCATGCCTATCCCAGCCTCTCTAAAAGCTGCTCACTGTCTTTAATGAGGTGACCTCTTCTGGCAGTGCATTTCAAGTGTCCACCACCCTTTCTGTGAAGAAGTGCTCCTGACATACCTCTTAAACCTCCCACCCTCCAGCTTAAGACTGTGCCCCTCGTGAAATGGTTGCCACTCAGCTTAATGTATATATATATATAATGTTTTTTCTCAGATCAGGATTACTACCTTTGAGCCAAGGGCTCATTTACAAAGGTTCCAAGTCAGAGGAAGTACAAGACATCACATGCTATTTACAATACAGTACAGTTGAAGAACAGTTAACAACAGATTAACATTAGCAATTATAAGTGCAGTTATAGCATAATGAGTTGTACAGGACATTACACTTGTAGCAAAGTCAATGAGAGGCAACACTACGAGAGTGAGGTACATACATAGGAGATAAGAGGAGTAACCCATGACAGGGGACTCCAGTAGGTTAGAGGACAAATTAGTTGCAGCCAGGCATGGCTTTGTCTGGGAGTGGTGGGGAGGTTAGTGGAGGAGGACTGAGAGGAAAGGGGGGTGGAAAGGGAGAGAGAGAGGGTGGAGGGTGGAAAGTGTTAGGGAGAAGGGGTGAGGAGATCAGTGGGGGTGGGTGAGAGATGGTGAGTGGGGAATGGGTGGGCATTCATCAAAGGTGAGGTAGGGAGAGAGAAAGTAGAAAGGTTAGGAAGGACTGAGGGAAAATAACTAATTGTTGGCTGTTGTTGGCTAGTGGTAACATTGACAGTTGTGTAAGTTAGCAAGATGAGATCATAGCCCTATATTAAATTGGCTAAGCCTTGTACAATTGACAATGGCAGCAAGCAGGTCATTGTACCACTTGGGCCCGCAGAAGGAGAGAGATCTCTGTGCTAGTGTAGTATGCTTAAAGGGAATGATCAGCCCTCCTTTGGAGACACTTCTTGTGTTGACGGAGGGTTGTGCCTTTTCAAAGAGGGTGGATGTACTGCTAGATGTAATTAATATATATATATATATATAGATATATATATATATATATATATATAATATATATATATATATATATATATATATATATATATATATATAGATATATATAGATATATTTTATGGTAGCACGGTAGTGCTACCATAGTTAGGTTGAGGAGCCATTTACATGTTAAACCCAAAATTTTGCACCTTAATAACTTTGCAACCGTTTGACGGATTTGGCTGAAATTTGGAATACATGATCAAGAACCATAGGCCTTGGGATCTGCCAAGATCTGTACCAGTCGGATGTACAGCCATGGAGTTATTAAGTGTGATCTTCTCGCGCGTTTACGCTTTTTCTGGAATTCTACGGTAGTGCGTACAGGTTGCACAGTTTGCGCGACCGGCCCAAAATCTTCAGGGAACATGTGGCCAGGGTCCCCGATGTGCCTTTCAAAGATTTGGTGAAAAAATATTAAACGGTTCAAAAGTTATTCAAAAAACAATTTCCCATTATAAGTCAATGGGAAAAGTTAACAAAAAGTTTGACAGTGTCGCAAATGCATTTTTACTTTCACAAATGGCCCTGTTACTTTTGCAAATCCACCATTTTGTTTTCAGTTGGTGATCAGAAAAATGCTTGGCATTTAAGTTTGGGACCCTCTAGCAACCTAATTCTTTTTGTATTCACCTAGTCGGACCCTGAGGATGCTAGCCATGTCTTTATTTTGGGGTAAAACACCCCAGATATATGTTTTTCAAATTTCTGGAAAAAGTGCTTTCACAAATTACTTTCATGCTCATGAAAGTATCGAACTTTTTTGCGAAAGCTTTTGCAAATTACGACAGTAGTTTTCTAGTCAGTGGGAAAGTGACAGCAATTCTTTGGCACTGCTCTGCAAAAGAACGGTTGGGAGTTTTGGGCTGCAATTTGGAGGGAACCCAGCCGTCATCTCACAGATGTGCTGTTCAGTGTTTTGGTGAAAAAATATTACATGGCAGCAAAGTTACGGCACTCCAAAGTTGATGGTTTTTCCCATAGGATAACATTACGGCGCCCGACGCATTACAGGAATCCTTTGGCACCCTGCTGCAAAATAACGGTTTGGTCTTTTTTCCTGAAATTTGAAGGGAAGACAGCCAACAGCCCACAGATGCACCTTTCAGTGGTTTCGTGAAAAAATATTACAGGAAGGCAAAGTTATGGCACTCTGAACTTCTCTTTTTTTCCCATAGGATAACATTACAGTATTCGCCGCGCCTTTCAGGGCCCGTTTCTCGGAAATGGTGTGAGATACGGACTTTTTGTTGGAAAAATGCTTAGCTACTAGGGGGCTAAGCACAAAACTAGCCAGGACAGTTGTAAATCATATGACTTTTAAATTTTTTTTCTACCTCGTACGGTTCCTGAGATATAACCTATTTAGTATTCCAACTCCTCATTTTCTGCTTCGATACCCATTATTATGCATACATTCTTTGTACTCACTGTCTTTCTCTATGCAGGTTTTGGGGAAAACCAGCCTGTGCGCTTACATTACTGTTACTGTTGCCCTTTCTGCTTGTGGTTCCTTACCCGTTTCACTTACCGTTGACATCTGCGCCACCATGTGCGTGATCCTTTGCGTTTTCATTTGCGCTTGTGTTTCTGTTATTTTTTGCCATTTGTGTCTACTGTACTGTTTCTCTTTCTGTTTTACTTTGCGTCACCATGCCCATTGAAATTTTCATTTGCAGGCACCATGTTACTATGTGACAACACATCACGTGGCAGACCGTTCCCGTCTACGCCACTGTGTGCGTTACCCTTTCTGTTCTCATTTGCGCTTGCGTTACCATGTGTGCCACTGTTAGCGCTTCTGTTTGTGTTGCTGTTCCTGTTACTATGCCACAAGACATCATGTGGCGGGAGCGCGGCCCTTTGGGCCCCGCGGTCCCGCCGCCGCTGCATTACAGTCACTATTTCTTGTTATCATTCTCAAAAAGAAGGGAAATTAGAGGCAAAAAACTCCATTTAATGCATTAGTTAGGGTTGTTCCACAGTGACAAAAGTGAGGAAATTCAGTGTTAGGGTTGAAAACCCTAACTCCTAATTCACCCCCCCCAGCACCACTCACACACAGACATACACACACACACACACACATATGCAAGTATGGGGGAGGACCAAGTCAACACAACCAATGACAGACATCCAGTAGCAGGTGACAGAAATAACAAACAATTGTCTAAATGTACTATGAGACATCCCCACCCTCCTGACCAGGTACTGCATGCTCAGTGGAGATCAACAGCAAAACTGAGGCCATGTACACCAAACATACACATCCCTGATTGCAGCTGCACACAACGTACCACACTTAGTAGTTGCATGGCCTTACCTACTGATGCCTCAGAGCACACCAGACCTTGTACTGTGCCTTTACTCAATATAAATTATGAAGGGCCATGATCACAGTTGTACAAAGGTTTTAACACTAGTGAGTATACATGAATTGCAAGAACTACATTCATTAATTAGAAGACACAGCCATGGTCAACATAAAAGTACTGTTGCATTTGAGCATGCAGTACCTGGTCAGGAGGGTGGGGATGTCTCATAGTACATTTAGACAATTGTTTATTTCTGTCACCTGCTACTGGATGTCTGTCATTGGTTGTGTTGACTTGGTCCTCCCCCACACTTGCATATGTGTGTGTGTGTGTATGTCTGTGTGTGTGTGTGGTGCTGGGGGGGTGAATTCGGAGAAGAGCTTGAAGAGCTATTAAAAAAGTTGAGACAAAGGCTTGGCCTATTCTACAGAATAAAACACCACCTTACCAGAGACTCCAAACAAAGATTAATCCAGGCATCATTCCTATCCCTTATTGACTATGCTGACTTTCTCTACGGCCATTGCTCACTCTCTATCTTAAATAAGCTGGAAACCCTGTATCATAGAGCCATCAGATTTATTACAGACCTTCCCTCCAGCACCCATCATTGCTCTCTTTACATGGCAGTCAATTGGACATCCCTACAGCACAGAAGAAAAAGGAATGCTGCAATCTGGATCTTTAAAGCTTTATCAGGCAAACTCCCCTCCTATATCTCAGACTGTTTCACCCGAATCACATCTAGGCCATACACCTTAAGGATCAATAAGCTCTTTATGCTAAAGATTCCCAATACCTGCACCCCGGTTTGGGAGGGCTGCTATCAGCTATTCCCTAGCATTTGTCTGGAACTCACTCCAAAAATCTATGAATCTGAATACTCTCTTACCCTTATCTTCCTTCAAAAGATTATACACCGCCCTATTTCCAGAGTTGTGCAACTGCTTCCATAAGGCCTAGTCTCCCATCCAACCTACACCCCTCCCTTCTGTAATCCACTATGTTTAGTTCCTTCTTCTACCCAGTCAGTTATCACATTTCATATAAAAGCCTACAAAAGCCCTATTATTTGATTATTATCCCTGCTACATCTATTATCCTTTTCATTTTTACAGGTTAAGTTATTTTACTGTGCCTTGTATATCTGTAAATTTTGTATATATCTCTTATTTATTTGATTGTACTAATGTTATGCTATTCTCATGTCTTTGTAAAAAAAACTTGTACCCTTATTTGTATGACCACTCAGGTCCATCTTGTAAATGAGCTACGCTCAATGATGTTCGCCTGAATAAATAAAGATTTTGATTGATTGATTGATTGAAGTAGGTATACTGTACATATAAATAGAATGTATTTCAGCATTTATTTAACTCACAATGGGATAAGTGTAATAGGACAGCACAGTTTTTTTCTCTGTCACTGACTGTGTTAGCTATAATCACACTAAAGTTTCTATTACTGTAATATTAAGTTACACTGCTCATCTTCATGAGTTCATATTCGCAGCTATTGTCCAGTAAGTAGACATTGCATGGTGTAACTGGGTCACACACTGTCTTGCAAAGCTCCTGCAGTGTCCAGCAGAGGAAGTATGTACACATGAAGGTCATGGACCAATAACAGATGATCAATGGTTATGTTAAATGGTTTGTTAATCACTCTATAGTGCTTTAATGTTGAATGAGGTGTAGCTCACTGCTACATGTCACTAGATAGTGATAAACTGCCCATTTAAATAATACCTGGGGTGTGGCTTATTGCTATCATGATAAAACTTTTTTTTGTTACAACATTAAACCATGTGCAGGATATGCTTAGGCTGTACATGTATGCTAATAAAAAGTAAACATAAGGCTGATACAATGTTTACAGCTAATCAGAAAGCTGCATCTCTCAGAGCCTTTTTATAATGAGAGATATAATAGCTGTACTACTCTTTGGTTTTGGTAAACTGTATTGCTCAGGTGGTCCACCACATGTGATGTGGCATGGGGCATCAGTAGGTAAGGCCATGCAACTACTAAGTGTGGTACGTTGTGTGCAGCTGCAATCAGGGATGTGTACGTTTGGTGTACATGGCCTCAGTTTTGCTGTTGATCTCTACTGAGCATGCAGTACCTGGTCAGGTGGGTGGGGATGTCTCGTAGTACATTTAGACAATTGTTTGTTATTTCTGTCACCTGCTGCTGGATGTCTGTCATTGGTTGTGTTGATTTGGTCCTCCCCCATACTTGCATATGTGTGTGTGTCTGTGTCTGTGTGGTGCTGGGGGAGGGTGAATTGAGTTAGGTTTTCAACCCTAACACCGAATTTCCTCACTTTTGTTGCTGTGGAACAACCCTAACTAATGCATTAAACTGAGTTTTTTGCCTCTAATATATATATATATAGTTAGGGTTGAGGAGCCATTTACATGTTAAACTCAACATTTTGCACCTTAATAACTTTGCAACCATCTGACGGATTTGCCTGAAATTTGGAATACATGATCAAGACCTATATGCCTTAGGATCTGCCAAGTTTCATACTGGTCAGCTATATGGCTGTGGAGTTATTAAGCATGATCTGTGCATGTGTTTACACTTTTTTTGGAATTCTACGGTCGTGCCTACAGGTCGCATGGTTTGCACGACCGGTCCAAAATCTTCAGGGCACATGCGGCCAGGGTCCCCGATGTGCCTTTAGAAGATTTCATGAAAAAATATTAAACGGCTCAAAGGTTATTCAAAAAACAAGTTCCCATTATAAGTCAATAGGAAAAGTTAACAAAAAGTTTGACAGTGTCGCAAATGCAGTTTTTACTTTCGCAAATGGCCCTTTTACTGTTGCAATTCCACCATTTTGTTTTCAGTTGGTGATCAGAAAAATGCTTGCCGTTTAAATGTGGGACCCTCTAGCAACCTAATTCTTTTTGTATTCACCAAGTCGGACCCTGAGGATGCTAGCCATGTCTTTATTTTGGGAAAACACCCCAGAAATATGTTTTTCACATTTCTGGAAAAAGTACTTTCACAAAGTACTTTTGCACTTATGACACTGTTGAATGAATTTGTGAAAGCTTTCACAAATTGCGACAGAACTTTTCTAGGCTGTGGGAAAATGACAGCAATTCTTTGGCACCCCGCTGCAAAAGAACGGTTTGGAGTTTTGGGCTGGAGGGAACACAGCTGACATCCCACAGATGTGCCTTTCAGTGTTTTGTTGAAAAAATATTACATTGCAGCAAAGTTACGGTATTCCAAAATTGACACTTTTTCCCATAGGATAACATTACGGCGCATGACGCATTGCAGCAATCATTTGGCGCCCTGCTGCAAAATAACAGTTTGGTCTTTTGGGCTGAGATTTGCAGGGGAACATAGCCAACATCCCACAGATGTGCCTTTCAGTGGTTTGGTGAAAAAATATTACAGGGAGGCAAAGTTATGGCACTCCAAACTTCTGCTTTTTTCCCATAGGATAACATTACGGCGTTCACCGCGCAATTCAGGGCCCGTATCTCGGAAACGGTGTAAGATACGGACTTTTCGTTGGAAAAATGCTTAGCCCCCTACCTGGGACTAAGCATAAAACTAGACAGGAAAGTGATAATTCATATGACTTTTAAATTTTTTTTCTATGTCGTACGGTTCCTGAGATATAAGCAATTTACTATTCCAAGTCCTCATTTCTGTCCCGAGAGTCATTTTGCATACATTCTTTGTACTCACTGTCTTTCTCTATGCAGCTTTTGGGGAAAACCAGCCTGTGTGCTTACATTACTGTCACCATTACTGTTTCCACTTGCGGTTCCGTACCTGTTTCACTTACCGTTCACGTCTATGCCACCATGTGCATTACCCTTTGCATTTTCCTTTTGCGGTTGCATTTGCATTGTTTTTAACATTTCTGTCTACAGCACTGTTTCTCTTTCTGTTTCACTTTGCATCACAATGCACATTATGATTTGCGTTTGCGGACACAATGTTGCTATGTGACAAGACATCACGTGGCGGTTTGGGCCCTACGCTCCCGCCGCCGCATTACTTTCACTATTTCTCATTATCATTCTCAAAAAGAAGGGAAACTAGACACAAAAAACTCCATTTAATGTATCAGTTGGGGTTGTTCCACAGTGACAAAAGCAAGGAAATTCGACATTAGGGTTGAAGCCCCCTTTGAACCCCTCCAGCCCACCCCCCAACCAGAATCGGGGTGCGCGTTGGGTCATAGGTCCTAACTCTCACCCCATTCTCCTATTCCTCAGCTTCTTTCCACATGTGATGGGGTGAGAGTTAGGCTGATGACCCCAACGCGCACCCTGATTCCAGTTGGGGGTAGGTGGGTTCAAAGGGGTTCAACCCTAACATCGAATTTCCTCGCTTTTGTCACTGTGGAACAACCCTAACTGATGCATTAAACAGAGTTTTTGCCTCTAATTTATATATATATATATATATATATATATATATATATATATATTCACTGCAAAAACTATTTTTAATGCATCAGTTAGAGTTTTATTGAAGTGTCAAAAGCTGAGAATTCAAGCATTAGGGTTACCAACCATAACAGCCCACCCCCACCCTCCTCCACACACCAACAGGCATCGAGGTGTTCCTTGGGGTCGCTGACCTAACTCTCACCCCATTCCATGTGTAAACAAGATGAGATGGTACTATATAGGAGAATGGGGCAAGAGTTAGGCCCAACAATCCCAAGGTACACCCTGATGCCTGATGGTGTGTGAAGGGTTGGGGTGGTAGGGTTGGTAACCCTAACATCGAATTTCCCAGCTTTTGATGCTTTAATAAAAACCCTAACTGATGCATTAACATAGTTTTTTGCAATGTATTTCCATTATTTTTTAGATAGTATGTCTACAAGTTTGGAGAGCTTTTTCGCAATTAGAGTGCGAGGAGCTCACTCGCTTCTTTGCTAATAAGGTGGCCGATAGCAGGGCGAATCTGCATCCTGCGGCTTCTAAGGAGGATGCGGTTGAACAACGTGGGTTCACAGTGCCTCAATTTTCATGGTGTTTCTTCAGCAGATCTAATTTCTTTGACGTCATGAGGATTATCCATGGTATGCGCCCTACGAGCTGTAGTTTGGATCCTGGACCGACTCCCCTAATATTGGGTTGCTGTGACATCATCGGTCCAATCCTTGTGCAAATAGTCTGGTGCTCCCTGGACTGGTGAGTTTCCTAGTTCCTGAAAGAAGCGTGGTGACACCGCCTTGAAGAAAGCTACCTTGGACCCAGATTGTTTTGCAAACTACAGACCCATCTCTAACCTACCCTTTATTGGGAAGGTGATTGAGAAAGTAGTGACGATCCAATTGGAGAACCATTTAACCATCCATGACATATACGAACCCTTCCAATCCAGTTTTCATAAAAGACATAGCACAGAGACTGCACTGGTACAGGTGCTTAATGATCTTTTGAGGCCGAGAGACCAGAAGAGACATTCTATTCTAGTTCTTCTCGATCTCTCTTCAGTTTTGACACCGTGGATCACGTGGTGTTGTTAACAGGCCTGAGGCAGATCTGTGGAATATCGAGAACCGTCCTCAGATGGTTCACCTCATTCCTCACTGGGAGATCACAAAGAGTTGTGTCGGGGATTTTTTCCTCTGGCCCAATTTCTTTGTTGTGTGGGGTGCCTCAGGGTTCTGTGCTATCTCCCATGTTATTTGCAGTGTATATGCTGCCCCTTGGAGACATTATAAGACGGTATAAGCAGAGGTTTCATTGCTATGCTGATGATGCCCAGCTATACCTGTCTTTTGCCCCTGACCAGGATGGAGCTCTCTCGGTGTTTAACAACTGCCTGAAAGAAAGCCAGGATTGGATGGACTCTAGTTGGCTGAAGTTGAACTCAGAAAAGACTGAGGTTCTGGTTGTGGATCCGGGTTGTCGGACAGACAGGTTGCCTGTTGGTGTACCCTCAGGAATTTTTCTTGGGGGTGTATCACTCCCAACCTCTGAATGGGTGCGTAACCTAGGGGTTATCTTTGATGACAGGCTGACACTGCAGTCACTAGTGTCAGCGGTCGTCAAAACTTCCTTCTACCACCTTAGGAATATCGCTAGAGTGAAACACCTTGTTCCGTCTGGGACTCATACACAATGTTGGTCCACACCTTTGTGTCCCTCACACTTGGACTACTGCAACGCCTCTGTATTTTGGGCTGTCTGGGTTGAAATCACGCTCCAGCTAGTGCAGAATGCAGCAGCACGGGTTTTGACTGGGACAAGCAGGTCTTGCCACATCTCCCGGTGCTGCGAATCTGCACTGGCTTCCTGTTAGGTGGCGGATCACCTTAAAGTCTGTTTATTGACTTTAAAGCCCTACCTGTTCAGGGTCCAGCCTATCGGAAAGATCTCCTAGTTTCTTACTGCCAGACATTCTCCGCTTGTGTGAGGGATTATGATTCCAAGTGAGCCTAAATTCTTCTGGTTGTAGAGCTTTCTCTTGCTACTCCCACTCTTTGGAATTCTCTACCTCGTTGGTTGTGGTTGTGCTCCTCCATGGAGGAGTTCAAGAGGGATTTAAAAACTCACTTGTATCAGTCTGCTTTTTTAGACCAGTGATTGTGATGTATCATTCTGAGATTGATGTTTTTATCTGTGTTTTATCTGTGTTTTATTTGTGTTTTATAATCTTTGTACAGCGCCTTGAAATTGGAAAGGTGCTTTAGAAATAAAATTTAGTATTATTATTATTATTAGTATACTTATTTTAATGTGGGAGCGTAGGGTCCTTTGGACCCTGCGCTGCAGTCCCACAAAGTTGTGTGCATGTGTAGAATAAATTCAGTGGAATACATTCAATAGATGCATGTAACTTGGGCATTTTCAGAATTATTTTCACCAAATTTTCAACATGGCCTTTTGGGGACCCCATATCATGAACAGTGGCAATATCATCTGTCCCAAAAGTTGATTTTGCAAAGCGTCTGTGCCATTCTGCCATTTTCACCATGGGCTTTTTTTTTCTGTTATCCAATCAGCACTTACTTTCTAGGTATCCCCTTCTTCCTCCAGCCGCTGGCCATCTGCACCCATCTCCTGCTCAGGCCACCACCCTGCTACCCCCATGGCTTCCCCCCCATGGTGGGGTGGCAGGGATTCCCGAACTCCCCACCAGGACTGGATCCAGTACAGGTGACACCCTTGTAGATGGGGCATTAGGCAGACAGCCATCAAGCCACATGACCATGGCTGCCATTTCCTGTTTTCTCGGCGCTGGAGTATGCAATGCTGGAAATGGCGTGCCACATGAGCATCCACACATAGCGTGCCCGCCGGCTGCTCTGCCTCCTTGCCTCACTGTATTGGCCTGGCATGCCAATACCCAGCCTCTTCTAGGTATCAGGCAAATGCCAGCCACTGTTCCCCACCCTCCCCAGAAGATGAGAGCAGTCCTCTGGACACTTGATCCTCTCCCACCTCGCCGGTCCCCGACAACCCGCTCTCACCGTGAACATGGGTAACCGGCATGGCAGGAGGTAAGGCATTGCTGCCTCAGCCCTTCATGCCACTGGGCTGGCAACATATGCTTTTTGGTACCTCCCCTTATGAACACTGACACTGTTATTTCATTATTTGGTCCCGAAAGGTGATTCCGCACAGCGACCACAAAATCACCTTATGTGTCTGATTAGTGAAGTGACAGTGTTCATGAGATGGGTTCCCAAGAATCCCATGTTGAAAATGTGATGCAAAAATCTCAAAAATTGGCTGAGATATCAACATAAGTTGAAAACCCCATTGACAACCATTATATGCTCTTACCTTGATTCTTCAGTTCGTGGTTCATCTTTGAAAAGTGCAGATGTGTCACAGTCCAGAGAAGATCATAGCCACTGACCTCAGGAGGTAAGTATGGGGTAAGGTGGGGTAAGGGAGGTGGGTGCAGAGGAGGGTGGGGATGGGGAAACAACAAGGACTGTTCTTCTTCCAGGTTTAATAATTAAAAAAAAAAGACATTGGGGGACTTTCTTTTTTTGCAGGTAAATGTTGCATTTGGGAGAATACTGCCGATGCGGGGATTGGGCACCCTGTTGTCGGCTAACTCAAGGGAAATGTGAGCACTCCTGGGGGAGAGAGAGAATGTACAGGGGACACTGGGAGTTGGCTACCCAGTGTCTCATACTGTCGGGGGAGGGGGGCTACTGCCATCAGGGGGATTTGGCACTCCCATGTCAGGGAAATACAACGATGCAGATATAAATTGCTAAAAACTTCATTAATGCATCAGTTAGAGTTGAAGCGACAAAAGTAGGGAAATGAGACATTAAGGTTGAGCCCCTAACAAACCCTGCCAAAGCCCACCAGCTCACCCCACACCCACCCTCCACAGACCAACAGGCACCAGGGTGTGCCTTGGGATCATCAGGCCTAACTTTCACCCTATTCCATGTTTAAGAAATGTAATATGGTACAGTGTAGGGGAATGGGGTGACAGTTAAGCCCGATGACCCCATGGCACACCCTGATGCATTTTGGTCTGTGGAAGGTGGGTGTGGGGTGGGCTGGTTGGGTGTGTTGGGGGGTGTTAGGGACTCAACCCTAATGTCTAATTTCCCTACTTTTGTTGCTTCAACCCTAACTGATGCATTAATAATGTTTTTTTTGCAATTTATTTCCTCACATTTTGAGATAGTATAATAGAATCTTCATTTTACTGTTGGAGTGCAGGGTCCCTCTGGCCCCTGCATTTCCACACATTAAGTTACGGGCAGGCATAGCGAAATTGCAACAAATAGTCATAACTGTGCCATCTTAAATAATTTTCACCCCAAATGTTCAACATAACCTTCTTATCACCTCACCGCAAATACCCAGTACAACAGAAAACTTTCAAATCACTGTCAAAATGTAATTCTGCACAACTGTAGCACTGTTTTGCACCACAGGTGTGGAAAAACATTTTTGGCAGGATTTGAAACATTGCAGCTGTACTATTCATGAGGGGGTGTGAAAAAATGGTAATGTTGAAGATCTGGAGTGAAAATATGAAAAATTGGCAAAGTTACGAGTGTGCATAGAAACTACCCAAACGCACGCTCCTAACGCATAATTTTTCGGAATTTTTTCAACAAATTTTCAACATGGGCTTTTTGGGACCTCCTTTCATGAACATTGGCGCTGTGATTTTGTTAATCCATCCTGAAAGTTGATTTTGCTCAGAGACCATGCCATTCTGCGCCACAGGTGCAAAAACATGTTTTGGGCAAGGTGTGACAAATGACAGCTGTACTGTTCATAAAGAGGTGTGCAAAAAAGGCAATGCTGAAAATCTGGCGGTAAAATATTAAAATTAGTGGCGATTCTGAGCATGCGTAGAAACTGCACAACCATCCTCAGTAATGCAGTCATTTTTGGAATTTTTCATCAATTTGGTAACATGGCTCTTGGTACCCCAATTACGAGCAGTGGCACTGTCATTTCATTAATCAGTCCCAAAGTGATTTCATGCAGGGATCTCGAAATTACCTTTTGGGACAGAGTAAGGAAATGGCAGTGCCTGTTTTCATAAGGTGGGATCCCAAGAACCCCATGTTGAAAATTTGGGACCAAAATTCATAAAAATGACTGAGAAATTAACATAAGTTGAAAACCCCATTGACTGCCATTATACAGAGCTTACTGTACCTTGATTCTTCAGTCTGCGGTTCAGCTCTGAAGAGTGCAGAAGTGTCCCGCTCCACAGAAGATGACAGTGCCCAAACTCGGAGGTAAGTATAGGGTAAGGTAAGGTAAAGAGTGCGGGGAGGTGGGTGTGCAGAGGGATGGTTGGGATGGGGAGGGTGGCAGCGGGATGACAAGCAACAGTTTTTTTTTATGCAAAAAAAAAGACGTCGGGGACAGTTTTCTTTTTTCACAGGTTTTTTTTAAAAGCACATTTTGGCACACTGTGGTGGGCTCCCAGTGTGCCACAGTAGTGGAGGGAGGGGATACATGCTGACACAGGGATTGGGCACCCTGATGTCAGCGAAAAATTAGCATAGAGGGGATGACTAGTTCAATGCAGATTCTGCATCAAACATTTTGATGCAGGATTCTGCATAGAAAAAAAGACGTTGGGGGACTGTTTTCTTTTTTCCTTTTTTTCAGGTACATAAAAAATGCACACATTTTCAGACACTGGGGATGGGCTTCCCAATGTCCAAAGCTACTAAGGGGGTTGAGGAGGTAAAAGCTGACACAGGGATTGGGCCACCCGATGTTGGCACATTTCAAAGTAATGGGCTGTGGGTGGGGTTATCTGACACTGGGGTGGGCATTCTGTTGATGGAAAATAAAAAAATAAAAATATGGGGAGGGCAATCAGAGGGTGGGGGCTACTAGACACCAGGGAAAATGACACCGTTAGCTTTAAGAACCCCTTTTTGCAATCCCTTTTCACTAGCCGATCTGGTGAAAAGGGATCAATTGGTGAAAAGTGACTGCAAAAATGGATTTTAAAGTACAAAAGTGCCATTATTAAAGTAAAAAACCAAAAACAAAGGCATGGGCGGGTAGAGGATATCCTCAGCACCAAAACCCAAGCCTTGGTTTTTAGAAAAGATGACGCTGGGGCAAGTTGTGAGGTTTTGTTTTCTCCCCTCGCTAAGGGAGAAAACAAGATGGTGATGAAGTGGGATTTTTCTTGTGAAGAGGGATTTTCTGAGATTTCCCAATCCCTCTTCGCAATCCCTCTTTTCTAGCCCTTCATGACCAGGAATCCTTGATCCAAACTGTGCATCTATCCCAAAGACTGAACTGAGCATGCTCAGAACCCGAATGTTTTAAATGTAATAACTTTGGAAAGAATTTATATTTTTTCACCAAACCAATGCTGGAGTTTTCCTTAGGATAATCTCTTTCTACCCTGAGAAGTTCAGGTCACCGTTCCAAATAGTGTGGTCACAGCGTGATGAGGAAAAACAGGAAAAAATTGAAAAATTTGCGAAAAATGCATTTTTTCACAATTTGCTGCACGAAATCTGCAAAGCCAATCAAAATGCAACCTGGCAAATCAAGGGATCTCCCACCTGACACTGTCTGTTCCAAATTTTGTGCAAATCCGTTGAGCAGTTGCAAAGTTATTAATGTGCAAAATTTGGGCTTTAACATTAAAGTGCCTGATCAACCCTAGTTATAGGGTGCTGGTGCATATATGTATATATATAATATATATATATATATATATATATATATATATATACAGATATACATATTTATTATCTAAATTGCATTGTACCAGGTGAGCAGCCCAGAGAGTCATATGATGTACAGCCCTTAGCTCCTTTGTGCCTTTGTGTCCTACACCATCTTGATGTTTTGAGCTTTAATTGAAAACTTGGTTTAATAATAATGAAAATAAAAATTCTACCCTATGAAACAAACAAAAAAAGGACAACCACTGTAGTAATCAAGCTATCTTTCTATAATCATGACCCTTGAAGGGACCAGTCAGCCCTAACAGCCCAACACCGAAGTGTTGGGCCGGTCCCAATTTGCACTTGGCATGCAAAAACTGTATTTTTACTTGCTGTTTACCACAGCATAGTAGATTGTATCAGGCTGGCTCTGTTGACTCCCAAGTTGACATTTGCTGTAACCAGAAATTCCATAATCCCCTGCAGCTAACACCAGAAGAGGGCTGTAGAAGGGAGAGATTCAGTACTCTGCAAGGCATATTGGAGCTTTTATTAGCTCAGATAAGATGTTTGCTATTCCAGCTGTTGTCTCAGGGCTAAGTACAGTAACATATGTGGCACATTTGCTGCCCAAATGGGAGTAAGTTGTGGCACTTCTGCAACACTAATTTGGCTGTAAGCACAGGCACAGCAGATTGTAGCACATCCATCTTCTAATGCTAGTGCGCCCTTCAGAGGCAGCTGCAGCTGCAATTTGCTACACAAAAGTGATGTAACTTGCTGTTGTGTCTGTCTCAACTCTTTGAAAATACAGGCGCCAGTGTGGCAGAGCCAGTGCATTGTGATGTTTTCAAGTAAAACCTTGAAAAACGTAATATTTACATAAAAATCAAAATGTCTTTGGGCATACTATATGGACCTTTGGTCTTGTTCTACTGTCACCACCTATGTTTCTATCAATCTTTTTTTTTTTCAGGTATTTCTGTGTTTATCTTCCTTTATTACTAAGGACAGCTGCTTGAAAATAGGATTCTCGTCCCACAGATTTCATCTACTCCTCCATCCTGTTCACACGTAATGCCATAATCTTCAGTTTATAAATCTTAATTGGTTGCCATGGAAATGATTATGATGTTAGAAACAGGAGATTATGACATAAAATTCAAGTTTTACACACCACCCCCTATTTTTGTTTTATACAATTCCTGGGATGTGTTTTTTCACCCCAGAGGTCTCTTCCTCCCCATTTTTTATGTTTATTAGTTTTTATGAATTATGTTTTTTGTTTTGTGTTTTTATTATTCAGTTTAGTTAAAAGGTTCTCCTGTAAGAGCCAACCATGCTGCTGAACCTGCCACTTCTCATTTGTCTAAATTATAATCAGCCCACCATGGGGCGTTCGCAAAACAGATGCACTGTGACTTCAGGTTTGTGGCTCCAGCCACATTTGCTCTGCTGCCTGACAAACAAGACCCTTGGGACTCTTAAACATAATCACAAGACAGGAAAACTGTGAAAGTGGAGGGATACACTCTATTCACAGCCTCCTACATCACCAGACACTCATATCACACCCCTTCTCTGACCTGCATAGAGCAGACCACAGCTGTCGTGAGCTCCTTAAGGGCTGCGTGTTGAACATGGCACAATTCTGCTGAGCTGCAGTAGCATGTGTGTGTGCTCGCTGAAGGAATGCTGGCTCGTGATTGCCTTTATAACCACCTTGCAGTAATGGCAAATTATAACTGACTTCCCCTATAGGAAAAAACGCAATACCATTATTATACCACAGTTGGTTTCTATGGAAATGATGACGATGTCACGAACAGAAGATTATGACATCATGTGTTGACAAGTAGCAGGAACAGATGAAGTTTAAAGGACAAAAATCGTGTTTCCACACAATGCAATGTGTACATCACAACATAAGAAAAATGTATACAATGCAGGTGAGAGTCAAACCTCACAGACACATGATTTTTTTTTTGTAGCAACTGAAGCATTCTAAATGAAGATAGATCATTTATTCCATTTTGGAATCATCATCAGTCTTTACCTCCATTTGGAATGGTAACAACAGAAGCCTTATCCAATAGGAGTGCAGCTAGTACAATGTCAGATAACATCACAGGGGTCTCTGCTGCACTCAAAACAGAGCAGTGAAATCAAACACAAACAAGTAAATCTCCATATAAATAACTAGTTTAAAAACTTATCACTTTAAAATACAGTGCATAAATGGGACACACAATGGCCTGACTTAGAATATGGCATTTATCATCACTTGTGAGGGGGGTGAGACTTTCATAACTCACTCATTGCTTTGCCACTAGTGAGTTATTGTCCTGCCTCCTCACTTGTGAAAATAAATGGCATATTCTGAGTCAAGCCATTGCATAGCTCATAGATAGCCAATATGTCAATGAAGGAAGAGAACAATTTATAATTAACAGAGAATGGATAAGGATTCCCAAGGGAATAATTGCATCCACGACTGATGAACCTAAGGTCCTAGGCCCCAGTCTCCAGCTACAACACAAGGATCTGAATCCTCCATTACAGCCACATTGAGGAAGACAGATTACAGGGTATTTCCCGTCGCAATGTTTTGACAGCATGACTGAGGTAAACATTAGATTGTTTTTAAACTTCTGCTATTCTGCAAACTCACCCCTGATCAGTGGCTTCCCTTTTTTCCCTTCCTGTGCTTCAAATTTCACTTCTTAGGGCACCCATAAGAGATGGATGGTGGTACACTGATATGATTTTTACATTTTGGTTAAGCTGGGCATTTCTGTTATTCTGCGGTACAAAGACAAAAAAGTTTCTTCCTCTGTTCTTCTAAATCCCTTCCCTGCAGCTGATTTGCTATCTGCTCTTTTCAGTGTGTCATTTTCAGATGTCTGTATCATCACACAGTCATCAGTGACAGATCCAGAATTTTACAATCTGGGGTGCTATGGTTGTATGCATACTTGACATGCAAATTTTCATATTTTTTAATCCTTTGTATTTTCTTCTATTATTTTTTCATTACATTTTTGACAGAAAATACAAATGTAATCTATAGTTTTAAATGTATATTTTCTAACAATCAGTTTTATTAGACTTTTTAAACAAAGTGAAATGTAGCAGCAGCAAGCAAGTAAGTTACAATGGGGGTGTGGCCATCCCCTTCACTCTCCCTAGATCCACTAATGACAGCCATACTCATATTCATTTTTTTGCAAACACTACTTTAAAGTAATACAACTTTTAAATCAGCCTAAAACTCCTGAGTGTCCGTCAACCTGGACACAGCCGTAAAACTTTGCCTCAGCTGAAGCAGTTTTGTGAGAAACTTATGCAGTAAAGAAAGAGTACGGCAATCAAAGCCCATTTCGAGACAACTTTTTAAATCTTTTCACTCAAGTTTTATTTCAAGATAAGATCTCCATCTGAGTTTCTATGTCCGAAAAAGGTTATCAAAATTAGCAGAATACTTGGTAGAGCTCAGGTGGGATTATGGGACAGTGTGAAACTCTGAATTTTATTCAAACATTCTCTCCAGTTGGCTAGTAATATTGAAAAGAAGAGGATGAACAGTAGTGACAGTGTGGTGTTTGCAGACATGGAGAAAAAAACTTTAGTGAGAATGCCATTGGGCAAAATCATGGAAGAATATTAAAATTTAACTTGACTGAAATGGTGTAGATTTTTTAATTCCTCTTCCAAAGGAATTTTGTTGACTGTGAAATTTAGACTCATTCTGCAGAATTCTATTGAAATATGAATTCCAAATTTCCAAAAGCAGAATGTTTCATTCAACTAGAGCTTACTATCTAGAGTTTTCATAAATCTCGTAATAGTGTTCCACAGTTTACGTAAACCTTCCAAAAAACGCAGAATATGATTACTGTCAGGAGGTCTAAACCTCACTCTCAGGTTCTTGACAATATTGGGAATGCAAGTATTCACAGACATGTTGCATTAGAGTAATAAACTTGTTTATTACTATCAAAAGGCTAAAATCACAGTTGCCCTAAGCAGTTCTTACCAAGACAAACCGGGAGCCAGTGCTAAGCATTCCCTATACCTTGAGGTTTCTTTGTGTCTCTTGAGATCTCCGAGGTACAAGACTTAGTGTTTCACATTATATACCTATGATAATTACTATGGTTAATGTAAGATAGAAACATTTCTAGTTACAGAGATGAGCCCTATTGGCTAAATTAGAGGAGGCTCCACGGTCCAAGATAACATTATACAATTTTGTAGTAGTCATCAGTTTGTGAAACAAAAGAGTACTTATACAGAGTCTTACATAACTCAATGTAGTGGTACAAATCACTGAAAGGTGGCAATGCCGACTTATGTATCATAATTATTACAAGGACACAGGTGTTCTAACATCTTATAAGTAAGAAATACACAGAAAATACATCGAAGAATATATACGTATTAGCAAGCAGAGTGTATTACAATAACATGCGTACATATCCTGACATCTACTCTTTATATGGTAGATGGCCTTAGCCCTATATGTTAGTACAACATATACCTAAGCACTAGCTGCCTACGGTGTACCTCTGAGGGTACCAATAAGGGTGTAGGGACCTCATGTAACATTACGTATAAAATTGCTTTTCAGAATTAAAACAGAAATCAGCTGGTCTGCTTGCACAGCAGTAGTACCATAACTTGTACCAGCAACTTGGGTTTGGGAATGAGCTCAGATCATCAGGGGCTGGCTAGGGGGAAGGAAGATCAGACTTCCCAGAGAGTGTTCTCTTCTTCCAAGGAGGAAGGGCCACTGCTGCTGCAGCTATGTTGAAACCTGTGTGACCACCGCTGGTACTTTGGCAGACAGTACAAGTGGGAGGGGGAACATCGGACAAGACCTGCAAGAGGCATGAATGAATGACCTGGCCAGTCACACAACTAAGAAAATAAAAACTGAAAGTGGGGACAAGATGGTGACCATGACTGCTTGAAAGGAGCTGCTCCAAAATGCCCTCCCAGTATGCAGTAACATAGGCCGACTACATAAAGAATTAGAATCTTAATGAGTTTAAGTGAAAAATTGCTTTTGATCTAAACTTAAATAACAAAAACAGGAAATCATTAGCAGTGTTCGGGCTATGAGTGACATCCAAGAAAGATCAGAAAACACCGAGAAAATCTGCCTAAATGAAACCCTCAACAAAGGCAAGTAAATCAATCGGAATGGTGCCCAGGAAATCTAGTAACCTTACTTTTAAGAATAAATCATCTTTGGTCGAGTTTGACCAGCTTTTGCCTTCAGTATCTGGCCCAGTGAATAAAAAACTTACTAGTAATAAGCCCCAACCTGCAGCAATCTTCTTGAAAAAAGTGCCTCAGAAAAAACAGCCTGAGCTAAAAAATGACCAGCAAAAAGTTATAAATGTTGACAGATGTCTCACACAGCCAGCTCAAGAGGTTCAGTGAGAAGAAATTGAGCCTGAGGTGCAACTGGGGGAAGTATCAGCAAATGACCCAGAAAAACTGAGTGTGGCACCCAGGAAGGCTTTAGCAACTCGCTTACCTCCGTTAATCCAGACCCAAGACTTGACCAAAAGCAGATCAGCAGGTGCAAGCAAGCTGAGCAGTGAGCAATGATGCTGACACTGATGGTGCTGTACTGATGATGCAAGATCTAAACATTGACGGCAAACACCCCAAAGCAACTGTGAGCAATGTTCTCATATAATCTCACGATATAAAAATGCAAGGGCAAAACTGTAAGGAATGGAGCAACGGGAAAGAATTAGGGTTACCTGTATATAATCAAGCTACGAAAATATTAAATGACAAAGTAATAACTGAGATACAACTAAGTAATTTAAATGAGCAAAAACATGATTCTGGTAAGGAGCAGAATGTTATGGGGAAGGGGCTACCTTTTGAAAAGATTGTTAAAACTCAAACTTCATCTCTTCAGGGCTTAACTCTCCAAATGAGTAACTGGTATTGTTAAATGATCTAAGGTAATTTTAAAATCTAAGTATCATAAAGTGCAGTCCAAGGAAAGAATTGGACATGATTTGGCTTGTGTTCAGAACCCAGAAATAGGTCAATGTGTAGATATGAAGAGGAATCATCAGGGCACTGCTAAAGCAAGGGATGATTCATGCAATTTTAATCCCCCAGATAAAACTTTTGAAAAAGTCCTAAAAGTAATGGATCATACAATATAAAATATAAAATAATTATGTACTGGCATCGAAGGTGACAATGGGGCGAAATCAAAATGGTGGAATCCTTCACTTCTTTTCTGTTTTTGCTTTAAACATTTTATTGGTTCATTAGAAGTAATACAACAATAAAAACATCTAGATAAGACAAGGTTACATAGTGGAAAAACACCAATAGATCACTAGGCCTCAAATGAAACTTAACAAGATGTAGGGGTGGAATACTTTAAAAAAAAACTGTCCACAAATATAATGTGACACATTTGAAACATCTCCTTTTGTATAGGTTCAGACAATCCTGAGCTAGAACAGTAGATGAAGTAAGGCATAGGAAAACAGAAACCTCTTTTGATTTGACAAAGTACTGCAGTCAAACTGAAGTTTTTCATAGCAGTTGTAATAGTGAGGAAGAAGTAAGGTTCATGCACTGTCTAAGAAAGCTATAAATGGGAACCATGTTTTTTCAAATAGATCCCTTTTCCCAATAATTTGAAGGGCTAACCTATCATTATTAATCACGTCACTCTTTTTGTTGCTCCACCCTTTAAGCACATGGGGGAAGGAGATTTCCAGTAGGAAAGACAACATCTTTTAAGTGTCAGCACAGCTGACCATACACTGTACTTTTGGTGTTTATTCAGTTGCTCTGACTCTTCCTCTATCCCAATATGAGGAACTTAGGAATCATTCACTCCTCCAACAAGCAGGTAGTCCATAGCTCAGAGAGGCAGGTAAAGCTAGTAATGGTAACAATATCACCATCAAGTTCTGAAATAGATCAGTCCTCTGAGTCATCTGAATCTTTGGAGGATCTCTGAAGTCGAGCGAACCAGAAGGCCCTGATGAGGCAGAGGACTCCACACCATCTTGTGCCAAACACATACTACATCATTTGCATAAAATTAATAAAAAGCTTGAGAAAAATGAAATGTAGAAGGGACAATTGATAATTTACAGTCAATCATTTCTCTGTTATTCACTGAACACAGAGAGCTAAAAACAGAGCTGAAGCAGGCTCAACAAAGAATATCAACTTTAGAAGACACATTTCTCTCCATTAAAAGACAAGTTGATTCCCTTGATCAAGCAAAGATTTCAAAGCAAAGCTACTGGACTTTGAAACATGTTCTAGAAGGAAGAATATCAGATTGTTTAAGTGGAGTTCTTAATGTACTTGGAGGGGTATTCTTGATAAGTAAAGCTTTGGTACGGCTTGAGTTGAGGGGGCTACTCTGTTTGGTACTGCCTATGTTTAGGGGAGTCCTTAACATACTTGGAAAATGTATTTTTGCTTTAGGTAGCTGGCATAGTGGGCAGTGGTGGGAGGCCCAAAGGAGCTCTGGCATGACTTGGGCATTTACTAGGATTAGGGCTGGGGCAACTGACTGGGAGTGAAAAGCAATATGGGGGGGACTGGCAGGGGGCAGGGTCCACAGATCATGAGCGCCGGCATCTTCGAGAGAGTCATGGGGTGTGTAGGGTGTGGGTCGGCCATGGTATTGGCCTTATCATGGAGGATGGGGGGGCTGCATAGTGTGCCAATGACTGGCACATCTCAAGGAGGAGGTCAATTGGTTAAGGTGGGCATTGGGGATGGCAGGGGGGAATGGATGGTGACTCTACTGAGGGGGTAGGCCAGGAGAGAGAAAGCTGGGAACAAAAGGTGTGGGGGGGTGAGTTCAGTAGCAGTGCCAAAACGGGGAAGAAGCTGCCTAGAGAGAAATGATATGGGCACAAGAGACTGCGCCACCAATAGGGGGAGTGGTGGGGTGGGCCCCACGGGATGGAGGGGAGCACCAGTGGACATGGGGGGATAACAAAAGGCCAGGGGATCTGGAAGGTGGTTGGGGGACCAGGGCAGAGGTATAGGAAAAGGGGGACTGATGAGTGGGATACCGGCCAGTGAAGACAGGACACTGGGTGTGGTGCATGCCAATAGGTTTGCACCCCTGGTGCAGTCAGATGAGGAGGAGGAGGAGATGTCTTCCAGGATGGAGGAAGGTCCCGAGGGAGCAGGTAAAGTGGAGGTGGCAGAAAAGAGTGGCAGAGATACTACAATGCAAGGGGAACTCAGTGGGGAGTAGTTGGGAGATTCAAGAGCACCAGAAGATACAGGGGGAGGGTTGGTAGCAGGACTCCAGGGGTGAGGGAGGAGTTGGGGATGGAAAAGTGAGGGAGACTCGGGGGGTGGGCCAGGGAAGGAAGGGGTGATAAGAGGGGAGGGGACAAGGAATTACAGGGGTGGAGAGAGAGGGGGAGGGGTATGAGTGGGGGCAAGTGCAGGCTCTGGGGGGCAGGAAGGTCCCCTTGTCATGGGGGTAGTACGGAGTTGGGCCTGGGAGCCACAGGGAGGGTAGTGGCAGGGGGCCAGATCAGTGAGAAGAAATGGGCATGCAGGGAGGGGAGATGGAAAACTGATGGAGTGGGGGGTCGGGGAGCAGCAGGGACGGGGGCCTAGGGAAAAGGAGATGGTAAGAGTGCTCCTCTTAGGGAATTCTATGGTTAGGGGGATCAGGTGGGGAGGCCGGGGGAGGAGGAGATGTCCAGTGGTGTTATAAGCAAGAGTATATCAGATATGATGGTGCATAAGGCCAAGCATCTGGTCTATGCTCTGGCACTAGAGTGTGGGGGGACCCCTGACATATTAGTCCACCTGGGTACTAATGATGTAGAGGGGAACAGTGTGATGGAAATTCAGGCTAAGTTCCATGAGCAAGCCAGGGTGTGTCAGGACGTTGGGTGCTTGGTATCCTTCTCGAAGATCTTACTGGTACCCAGGGCCAGTGTAGAGAACCAGCAGAAGATAAGGGAGGTGAACGTATGGTTGGGGGAAAGGTGCAAGGACAGGAGGTACAGGCGGGTGGGAGATTGGGGTACAACTTGGAAGGACAAGGAACTGTACGCAAGGGACAGACTCCACCTCAGTGCAAGGGGAAAAGAGGTTTTGAAGAGTATATTGGAAGGATTCATTCACACTAGGTGGGGTCTAAACTTGTAAGGGGGGGAGGGGGGCCTCCTGCAGTCCCAACCAGGATAGCCATGACATTCTCCCCATAGCAGGGGGAAGGGGGTGGACAGACCAGGTACACCCATCAGAGCAAGTGGGGGCCCTATCAGGCTGCAGACAGGAGGCTTCCAGGGCAGGGATCGGGGGTTGGGGGGACAAGCTGGATGGGGGCACTGATTAATGCCAGGAGCTTGGGTAACAAGATGCCTGAGCTTCAGGCACTGCTACTGGGGCTGTGTGTGAAGGTGGTTGCTGTCACTGAAACCTGGGCAACCCCTGGGCATGACTGGGCCTAAACCTGGCAGGATACACCATGCTCAGAAGGGATAGAGTGGTGGGAAGGGGTTGCCTTTTTTATCAAGGATGGCATAGGGGTATTCAAGGTTGAGGCAGCGGGGGGTGGAGGCTCTTTGGGTCACCCTGCAGGCTCCAGGTGGCAGGAGGGTGAAGCTGGGGGTGGTATATAGGCCACCCAGGCAGGGAGAAGACCTGGAGGAGGGCCTATTGGAGAATCTTAGTGACCACTGTGATTTGGGGGGGAATACAGTAGTGCTGGGGAATCTAAACATGCCAGGAGCAGACTGAGGTACTATGGCATCCACCTCAGCCAGGGAGCAGTGACTGCTGGATGTCTTCCAGAATGTGTTTCTTACCCAGCTGGTAACCGACCCAACGAGGGAGGGTAGTGTCCTGGATGTAGTCCTGTCAGATGGGGAGCTCATCAGGGACCTTGAGGTTGGGGAGCTACTGGCGGGGAGTGATCGTGCCACGGTCTGGTTTTCCCTGGTCCTGAGGGTGGGGGAGATCACTTAAAAATGAAGGTAGTTGACTTTAGAGGTGCAGACTTCGATGGTATTGAGTGGATCCTCAGGGGTTACCTCGATGGGATCAGAATGGGTATGGACACTGAGAGCTGATGGGAAATTATTAAAAAGGGGCTCCTGGAGGCCACCAAGGCATGCACAAGGGAGAGAAGGAAGGGGGGGCAGAGCCAGGAGGCCAAGCTGGTGGACAAGGGAGGCCCAGGATGTGGTAAGGGAAAAGAAGGCTGCCTATAGCAAGTACAGATGTGGGGATGTAGACAAGGGGGAGTATGATTTAATGGCAAGGAAGGTCACCAGGGTGGTGAAGTCAGTTAAGGTGAGGGCAGAGAGGTGGTTGGCACAAAGGATCAGAAGGGGGGAAAAGGGTTCTTCAGGTATATCAGGGAAAGGAGAAAAGGGAAGGAGCAGATGGGGAGGCTGAGGTCAGGAAGTAGGTGGGCTGAAGAAGCAGGGGAGCAGTCTGAGGTACTGAATGACTTTTTTGCTTCGGTCTTCGCTAGGGGGGACAGTGGGATGGCACTGCATGGGAGTGAGTCAGGGACTGACAGATGGGGGGCATGGACATTGAGATTCCCATTGGGAGGGTGAGGGAAGCCCTCAAGGCCCTAAGAGAGGAGAAGGCACCTGGATCAGATGGTATCCATCCCAGGGTGCTTAAGGAGACGACTGATACCCTGGCTGCACCCCTGGTGAACCTCTTCAACTCCTCTCTCCAGTCCGGTTGGGTGCCACAGGACTGGAGGATGGCCCACATCGTGCAATACATAAGGGTGGCTTGCAGGAGGAGTCATGAAATTACAGGCTGGTAAGCATGACGTCAGAGATGGGCAAGACAATGGAGGGCATTTTAAAAGAGAGGCTGGAGGGGTTTCTGAGGGAACAGGGCCAACTAGATGATCACCAGCATGGCTTTGTTAAAGGAAGATCATGTCAGACCAACCTGGTGGAGTTCTAATGATTGGGTGACGAGAGCATTGGATCTGGGCAGGCCAGTGTATGTTCTCTTTCTGGACTTCAGTAGGGTGTTTGACTTGGTGCCTCATTCCGGGCTGTTGGAGAAGCTGGGGGAGATGGAGATGGGGGTATGGATTGTCAGGTGGATAGGAAAATGGCTAGCAGGTCATTTTCAGAGGGAGGTGGTTCAGGGTGAGGTCTCGTCCCCAAGGGGAGTTATTAGCAGGGTCCCACAGGGATCAGTGCTGGGCCCACTCCTGTTCAGCGTTTTTATCTTTGATATCAGGAGTGAGATGACCCTATTTGCCAATGACTCGAAGCTGGGGGCAGTGGAGGAATGGGAGGAAGGGGATGGACCCTCCAGAGGGACCTAAAGACTCTAGAGGGGTGGTTGCGCACCTAGAAGTTGAAGTTTAATACTGGGAAGTGCAGGGTCATGCACCTGGGAGCCAGTAATCCAGCTCATGTATATAGCTTGGGTGGTGAGATACTGCAGGTCTCGATGGGGGAGAAGGACATCGGGGTGGTGGTGGATGCCAGAATGAACAACTCAGAGCAGTGTAGTAGGGCTGCAGCCCAGGCAAATAAAATGCTCGGGTGCATAGCCAGGGGGATTACCTCCAGGAGCCGTGAGGTACTTCTTCTGCTGTACAATTGCCTGGTTAGACCGCACCTTGAGTACTGTGTGCAGTTTTGGTGTCCTTACTTAAAGAGGGACATTGCTGTCCCAGAGAGGGTCCAGAGGCGGGCAACCAGGATGATACAAGGCCTAGGGGACATGCCCTATGGGGAGAGACTTAGGGAGATTGATCTGTACTCTCTGGAGGAGAGGAGGGACAAAGGGGACATGATTGAGGTCTTTAAATATCTCAAGGGGATAAATAGAATAAGCTGGGATGGGGTGCTTCAGCGGAGGGAAAATGGGTCCACCAGGGAACACTCTATGAGGCTGGTTGGGGGGAAACTAAGGGGGAGACAAGAAGACATTATTTCACTGTGAGGGTGGTGGATCCCTGGAATGCACTGCCCATAGAGCTGGTGGCAGTTGAAACTGTGGAGTGGGTCAAGAAAGGGTGGGATTGGTATAAGGGGAGGCTGCATCTCAGTACCCCCCTGGGGATGGGAGTGAGGGGCCCAGTGGGATGGGAGGGGAGAGCCATGGCAGTGCCTTGTATGGGCACTGATCACTGAGCAGACTTGATAGACCAGAGGGACTATTCTGCTGGCTTCTTAGTATGTTAGTATGATTCTGGACTAAGATTCCTAATCTGTTTTAAGGATAATTGAATGAGAATGAATTTGAAGTAAGCTTATAGAGAGAGGTTAAGGGGAACTGAACTGTCTGTACGTACTTTAGTAATAATTCTTAGCTCTGTCTAGCCCACAAAAAGGGAGGGGGGGGGATGGAGTAATAGTAAAAGGGGTTTTTTTGCTGTCCAGATGGGCAGCACAATTTGTCAATTCAGGTTTGAATATATTGATCGATAAGTTACGTCATTACAAGAAAAAAAATATCATCAATAAAACAAGTTAAAAGGAGCATCAATAAATATCAAAATACATCACTGTACATACTGCTTATAATTCAGCAGTGGGCAAAACAATGCAGAAGGAACACCAAAGGCCAAAGTATCATGCTGCAGAAAGGAAACGTGGAGAAAATACCATCCCAGCAGAATGACGTGTGCTGCACCAGAGCAGCATCTGAATGATGCACAGGATGGACAAGAACCAAGTGGTGGGCAGAAGCCACCAGGGCAGAGGAACAGGACTGGGAGAAAGTGAGGAAGTGGATGGTGACAGCATGGGGCACAAGGAACAGCGGAACAGCAATGTCCCGAAAATGGCTGCAGCGGGAGATACACCGGCAAGCAACATTGAGGTACAGGCAGTTGGGGAAGGAGGACTGCAAAAGGGACACTAGCAGTGGGGGGGGGGACTGCAGCCAGAGGAACACCTGTAAACAACAGTGAGGCACAGGCATTGGGTGAAAGTGAAATACAAACCACTACACAAAAAGCAGGGGCAACGCAAGGGCTGTGAGTGAGCCAAGCACCCCAGGGAATGGGCCCTTTGCATGACCTACAGTGAGAGAGTGCCCTGCCACCACTCTAATGCCTGCAAGCCACCATGTGTGAAGGCACCCCCCACAGGACTCTCGACACACATAGACAGCAGGCAGTGGAGTGGCCACAAGGCACTTATAAAGTGCAGACAGGCAACACCTGAGAGTAATCTAGGGGCTGGCTTGGCCAAGTGCGGTGCATCCCACAATCACTGTTGGGCCTATAAAACATACCCACACACAAAGTTCAGGCATTCCTGTGAGGGCTGAATTGCTGAATGCTATGACACTGCTGTATGTGAGAGTGCATGTTCAAGTGCAACAGTGATGCCACTTCACTACATGACCAGCCAGAAGGAGAAGACCCAGCTGCAGCATGAGGGCTTCCTGTATTACAAGGAGCAAACGGCTGGAGATTAGGTGTACTGGAAGTGCTCAGACTACTACAAGGGGCAATGTTCTGGGTGGGTGCACACCACCAGGAAGGAGGTGGTGAAGGTTTTAAAGATCATGGGGCCATTGGTGTCCATGAGACCATCATGGACATGAAGCAGAGGGCAGCACAGTCCAATGAAACACCACACCAGGTGCCTGCCACAGTACCAAACCAATAGCTATGGGAGGTAGGCTGCCCAGCATGGATCTCCTGAAGTGCAGGGAACACTGTGTGAGGATGGCCACCAGCCAACCACCCCCCTGCCAACATCACAGCAGGACCTGCCCATCCTGAAGGAGTTCACATGGACACACACCGGTGCACCCTTCTTGCTCCATGACAGTGGCAGTGCCGACAGGACCATGTTATTCACGACTGACAAAAACCTGAAATACATGTCCCAATGCACCACCTGGTAAGCTGATGGAACATTTAAGACTGCGCCCCCACAATCTTTGCAGCTGTACACCATACACGGGGTGCAGTATTGTACTGTGAACCCCACCATCGACATACTCCTGCCAAACAAGATGGATGCAACATACACCCAGGCCTCAAGCCCACCACCATTGTGAGACTTTGAGCAGGCAGCCATGAAGTCATTCTCCATAGTGTTCCCAGATGCAAGCCAGCATGGCTGTTTCTTCCACCTGTGCCATGCCCAGTGGCAGAAAATCTAGGAGGTGCCCAACATCATGAGGCAATATACTGATGAGGAGGACTTCACCCTCCATGTCTGTCTGCTCTTCTCCCTGGCGTTTGTGCCCCCAATGAGGTGTCCACTGCTTTTGAGGTGATGCACCCTTGGGAATTTTATGTCCAACATGATGAGCTGCTGGCCCCAGTATTGGACTACTTTGAGGACACCTGGGTCGGACAGCACATCTGTGCTGGTGTCTGCCACTGTCCACTGTTTCCAGTCAAACTGTAGAGCTGCTATGAGGCCAGTAGGACAGGCGCTGCATGGACCAACAATTCTGTGGAGGGCTGGCATAGAGCATTCAGCACCCTAATTGGTGCCTGTCACCCCAGCCTGTTGCACTTCATAGATGCCCTGAAGGCAGAACAGTGGATGAATGAACTGAAAATTGAACAGTGTGTCTCCAGATGGTATGTGCCACCAAGGCAGAAGAGGTACAAGGGATGCCACCTGCCACATCCAACAGATCGTGCAGGAGAATGGCACACAGAGCACACATGACAGGTGTGAGGGGACACACAGCTGTCCACATGCCTGCCCCTCCAGATCTGCCACTCTGCCACAGTGGTCAGGGATGGGGAGGGGTTGTAACCATGGCATGGTGCAAATGTGGGTATATGTGCCTGACAGACACCTATGAGGGGAGTGGCTCCTGGGGTATGTCTGCCTCTGATGGGGGGAGGGCAGGGGTGTTTCTGCCTCTGATGAAGGGGGAGGGCAGGGGTATGTCTGCTTCTGATGGGGTAGAGGACAGAGGTATGTCTGCCTTTGTGGGGTTGCTGTGGTTCATCATACACAGAGGAGATCTGGGGTTTGTCACACATAGGGGGGTCTGGGGTTTGTCACACACTGTGAGGTCTGGGGTTAGTCACACTCTGGGGGGGTCTTCACTGTCTGTGGATGGTGGTGTGCATGTCATGATGGCTGTGGCCATCGCCTGTTCATCATCACCATGCACAGTCTGTGCTAAATCCCGGACCATGTGCATCACCCCCTCTTGCGCACCTATTGCCCACACCCTGTCAGTGGTGTTCAGTGGTGCCTCCCCCTCCTGAGCACCCATGCCCATTATTGCCAGGTCCCCCACATCCAAGATCGCAGTGTGGCCATGATGTCTAGTGGTCCCTCAACCAGGCAGTTGGAGTCCTACACCCCCCACCTGAGCAGCAGTGTCCAGTACGGTGGTCCCCCCAGACCTCAAGACTGTGTGGTTGTGTGTGCTGGTGGACCACTCATGGCACTGGCATGTGGGCAGGGGGGACAGGGTGTGCCATGGACCACTGGGGGGGCCATGGTTCACCACTGTTCAGCGGGTGGCACGGTCTTGTGGTCTGGCGGGTCACTGTACTGGGCACTGCTGCTTGGGTGGGGGTTGTGGCTACTGGCTCTGGAGAGGGGGGTGCTTTGTGCTGGGATGTGCAGGTCAAGGGGATGTCTGCTACAGATGGTATTAGCTGCCAGTGTAGTGCATGTCCTGCATTGTTCTGTCTCGCGGTGTTATTGTCTGCTGACATTGCAAGTGGTGTTGTTATACCTGCTTTGCAATGTCCGGCGATATTTTTTATCGCGATGTTCCTGGCTGGTTCCATGTTTAACAACATTTTAATTTCATAGACATAACATTGGTTTTCCTTTAATAGAATTTTACTGTTACCATTAGGCCAATAGCTGTATAAATCATGTTATAAGCAAATTCACATAGCAAAAACGATTAGTTGTCCTTGTCATTTAACTGCATTATCCAAGATAACTGCATTATCCAAGTCCTTGATGGTTATCAAATAATATGTAATTTCTTTGCATTGATGACTTTGCATATTGAAATAACTGCTTCTAAGGTGCTTACTAAGTTTGACTTAAGGAGATGTGTTACTAGATGGTGAGGTTCCAGTTCAAACGAGGCTAATATTTCACCAACAAATAATTTCCTATCCTTATTAAATAAAGTGCATAAGATCAGCAAGTGGGTTAGGTTATCTTCCCCTTTCTGATATTTGCAAAAGTTACCTGTTATGTTTTTCTTATAGAAATAGAGGATCCCTGCATTGACATGGCCCTGCCTCCTCTACCCTACCCCTTCACTCCCTCCCACCCCTCACTGCCCTGCCACTTAGCGGCTCACTACACTGGCATGGCCACTAGCCACCCTCTACCCACCCCCACTCTCTCACACCCTCTCACTATGACAATGTCCATGACTGCTGCCACTTTCTTTCTCACCACACTCACACCCCCACTCTCCTACCCACTGCCACCTTTAGCCCCTCTCTAACTCCTTTCTGCCTATCTCCAACTATTTTCTTCGTCAGCTTACGATGTATGCAAACCTAGGGTATCTTACCTATTATTGTCATGTTTTTTACACTCTTGCTTGTATAAACTGCTGTAATTATTGTCCATGTTTTATACTCTTTTGTTTGTATAATCTTTTGTATTATTGTCTTCCTTCCCACTGACATGGAACCTTTGTAAACAAGCTCCCATCTCAAAGGTGTTTAATTATAGATCTCAATAAATAAATAAAAATAAATAAAATGATTAGTTATTTGACTTTCATGGTATTCAAAGCCAAATGTAGTTAATAGTTTCCTTCGTTCGGATCCTTAGTAAGATTAAAATATTATTCAATACCAAAATATCTTTTATTCTGTTCAAGCCATTTGCGGATCTTGTACTGTCCACATAAGATTAATTCATTTTATATATGGATTGATCTTATTCTATCCTTTATCAATGCTTGCATTTCATTAACAGGTTTAATAAATACCCTAGATAAACAATTTAGTAAGCCATAGGGTTTTACAATATTTTCGACAATTTGAAGATTTGGGAAGGTTATCTGGTGGTCTATATAGTTGATAGTTTCTTCAATGCATATACAGGGGAGTCTTTTCTCTTCCATCATGTATGGTTTTAACCAATAATTTATCAGTTGTTCTTGTATATTACATTCTATAGGTATTTATCCCACTTCCATTCTTACTAAAGACATGGGTGACCCTGGAGGTAGGCCTAGAAGCTTTTTGCATATAAGATTTTTTCCAGTGAGGCAGTGTATTCTAGCCCCCAAATCTCTGCACCATAAAGTACCCGACTTTTGATTTTTGCATTAATTAATTTAATTCAGCCTTTGACTGAGCTACCACCAAATTTATAAACAAAATTTGTTAAGGCTGGTAGAAATATTTTGATCCTTAATTCTATCTCTTTTTTATGTTTTCCTCAGTTTAACTTGTGAATATTATCTCCAAACAGCAAAAGCTATTGACTTTTCTATTTCATGATTGTTTTTTTTTTCCAGGACGCTCTTTTGCTCTCCCGTAACCCCTTCCACCTTACTTGGCAGTGGGGGAGCCATGGTATTTCTGATTTTCTCCCTATTACCTGGGACCCCAGATCACAATTGCGCATGTGTGTGGAGGTGTGCATGTGCTCTGCAGCTCCAGTGATGACCCCTTCCTTCCTCCCAGCCTAATGCCAGGATCCCCCCCAGCTTGGCACTACCACCTAGTCTCCATCGAGTGGCAGCCAAGAGCCAGTGAAACCCCATATTCCTCCCCAAAGGGGAGAGCTGCCTTATGGCTGCTTTATCCGACTCCTCGACTCCCCCTCCAGCTGATCTCTGGTGGCCCAAGTTCGATCCCGAACTTGGGTCACAAGCGTGGTGTGAGGTGTGGAGTCCAGTGTCTCAACCCTCAGCGCAACCGGACCACCTTCTGTTTCATGAATGTTGAGTTTTATTCTGTCTTTGCCTTTGTTATTATTTTCGCAGAGCATTAGTCTTGTTTTGCCATAATTTATTTCTAGATCCATACTTTTTCATTCTTGCTGTAATTTTAGAAAACTTCTTTTAATTCCCCAAAATCTAGTGGAGATCAAAACAATGTCATCTGCATAAGGAAGATATGGGCAGTGACTTTCTCCTGTTCTTGCCCTATGAAACTCAGTGTTATGTAGTTTCATCAATATTTGGTTACGAAATAAATTGAACAGTACTGTGGATAATACACACCCTTGCTTGACCCCTCTATTCATCATGAATGTTGTACTTTTGTCTCCCTTTGTGTAATACTGTACTAGTTACATTATTGTGATACAATGCATGAAGAATATTAAGAATAGCTTCCTCAATATCATATTCTCTTAATGCGGACCAGAGCTTGCCCCTGTTTATGCTATCAAAAGCAGATTTTAAATTCACAAAGATACAACATTTAATATATTTATGTATTAGATAAGCTAATATAAAGCACTGGTCTATGGTAGAGTGGTCTGAGAGAAAATCAGATTGATCCTCATCAATTATATTGTTTTTCTGAACCCAATCTAATATTGTTGTTTATAATTCTAGTGAAAATCTTCTGTGTGTTATCGATCAAACTAATCAGTCTGTAGCAAGTGGGATTCTTTTTGTCACCTTTTTTGTGAAGCGGTATAATAATATTTTCTAACCATGAATTTGGGATGTCTCCTGTTTCATTGATATGTTTGAAAACTCGATGTAAACATGGAACCCAACTACTGACATTATTCTTAAGGATATTGATAGGGACTCCATCATGCCCTGGGGCTTTATGCCTAAACAATGCTAAAATGGATTATTGGACTGCCTCCTCAGTGATTTGTCTGCACAAGGATATCCAATCTTTATTTTATTTTCCTTTGTTAAACCTCCAAGTTTGTGTCAAAAATAATTCTTTAAAGTGATTTTCCAATGTTTGCCATAACAAATGGGAATAGTAACCTATAGGAGTTGTGAATCAGTCTCCTACCAGTCAAACAGCCAAAAAGTGTTATTTTCCATGAAAAAAATGCTTTTATTTCTGTGCTCTGCTTCATTTGCTTAACCCGCCCCTTTTTTTCTCAGTGCTGCAACCCCCAACTGTGACATCATATCAGGAAAACTAAGTTATTAAAGGGACACTGTCAGTTTGGAGTTCTAGATAGAAGACTTAGCTATTTACTGTACCCACAATGCCTCACTGTGTAAATTAGTATACAGGCTATTATATTTCTGTGCTCACTTCAGAAATAAGAGACTACATATCTCAGTATAGAAGTCTTGTAGCTAGATACAGTATGCACAATGCCTTGTTTTGAAAATAAACATACAAGAGCTTATATCATTGACACCACTACAGAAACATGAGACTGCATCTCCCCATCCTTCAGATGAGACATTAAACCGAGGTCCCATCTGCCTGTTCTGGTGGTAGTTCAGGTGGATGTTAAAGATCCCATGGCACTTATCAAAAAGAGTAGGGGAATTTCCATGGTGTCCTGGCCAAATTTCCCTCATTCACTAAAAAAAAATACCACCAACAGCTTCATCTGGTTCAAGGTCCATTGGCATTCATCTGTGTCCTCCTCCCCCGGGTCGTGCCTGAAAATAGGCAAGATTTGTCTAGTGCACTTACCTGGTCAACAAAAACTAAATAAATAAATAGTAAGGAAACTGGAAAACAACATATTATTTTACCCACAATGCCTTGCTATGGACGTTTACATATTGTGTGCTCACCACTACCAGCATATGAGACTGTACTTCTGAGTAAGGCACATTTAAGTCAATGTTATAAATTACCCAGAATTCCTTGCTGTATGTTAAACATTGACAGATCCCTGGTATGACATCACTCTGGGGGTGTGGCCACACAAAGAAACTGGAAGGCAACCAGAAACAAAGTGCTGATAAAACATAACAATAAAATGACTGTGACAGATGTTTTTTACAAAATAAATTACAGCTTCAACATCTGAAGCATCGGTGACAATGGCATACTATGTGAAAAATGCATTTGCGAAACATCAGAAAATTCCTTTCGGGCCTCTGTTTCTCCTGTAAAGTTATCCATCCCCCTCATCACTATTCTCCAAAATGTTTATTGTCTTTATCCCATACTGCTTTCTCAAATTCTTTCCAGGTTTGTTTTCAGAATTTTTCCCTTTGAAATTTTAAGATTGCATTATATTTTTTCCTCAGATTATTTAGATAGTTGTATTATCTTTATTTGCCATCCATCTAACCAATCTTAATTGTCTATTTAACATTCTCCTTAATGTCTTGCATTCTTTATCATACCACTGAGCTCCCTTCTTTTCATACAGTTCTTTTCCTGTAGTTACTATGATGGCAGTTCATTGCAACACTTTTTCCAGAGCTAATAAACACTGTGTTTGATCTTCCATGGTTGATATTTCCTTAATTTTGTTGTAGTATACCATATTCTTTTAATTTTTCTCAGAAGTGTTTATTGTTTATCATTTCCCATTCAATACATTTTTCTTTCGCATTAACCCTGTTGTGTTCTGTTTTTATCTTGTCTTAATTTGTGTTGAGTAGCTTTATTTGTAGTTCTGATGGACAATGTGCACATTCTGCATTATTCCTTATTCTAATATCTACACATTGGTAAATCATATTTATAGATACCCAAGCTAGATCAATCACTGAGGCCCCATTGTGGCTGATAAATGTATGTTTGCCATCTATATCAGCTAGTAGTCTTCCATTCAACAGTAGAACATTTTAATTTCACATAACGCTTTACCCCAATCATTGTTTTTGTTGCCCTGAATACTTTTTAACTATGCAATATGTTCATTATGCCTTTCTTTTATGATTTCTATGTCTTCTGTGGGTTCTAGATGGTGCCCTACTCTGGCATCAAAGTCCCCTATTATGATAAATCTACTGATTGGTTTATCCTTCATGAGTTCATCAATTAACTTTTCTTACTGAATATATTGATCTTGCATTGTTTATTATTTTATTTTATTTGTTTAACTTTCCATTTTCAGCCCCCTAGCACCACATCCAGCTCTTCTCCCAGGGCTTACAATGCAGCATCCAGGCTTGCACTGAGAGGACCAGGGATTGCTCCATTAAATGCCCCACTCCATGGCATCTAGAGGTCTAGATGACCCCCGAGTGGGGTGGAGGAGGCTCTCCCCTTACCCCCTCTGAGTTTCAGGAACACGTGCATCTGGAGTTCTCTCGGATCCTCTGTGGTCACTACAGTGCAGGAGCCCATCACCTGGCCTGGACATGGGGTCTTTTTCCATTTTCTGGTCCCCCGCCCCTGCAGACATCAGTGCTTGGAGAGGACCAATGAGTTGGAGGCATGCAAAGATGCACATCTGTTCCCCTATCCTCAGCCAATGCCCACCCCTCCTTAACATAAAGCTTCTTCAGCTGCACCAGCACCATCCATGGTCACCCAGGTGGTGGCAGTATTGCAATGAGGAGAGCTTCCACCCTTCGCAGAGAAGGAGAGGTGCCCATCAGGTGCTCGATCCTTCTCCCCCTGGCCAGCCCTCTGATGACCCTGGCTCATTTCCAAACATGGGTCACTGGTGTAACAAGTGTTAGCACTACCACTGTGCTGGCAGGCCCACCCCATTGTTTATTATTATATGGTGGAGTATATACATTTAAAATTATAGTTTCATTTCTTTTATCAACTATCTTGATTCCTAGTATGTTATCATTGTCTATTAGGATTTCCTGTGTATTGATTCCCTGTCTGATTCTCCACAGGGTTAGTTGACCACAAGAGTATCTCCCAAACCATTTAATCTTTTTTGCATTTTTGCTATAAGCTTTATAAACATTTACATTCATGTCCCTAATCATCCATGTTTCTTGCAGATATACACAATCAAATTCATTCATGTACTTCATAAAGTCTGGGTCTGGTAGTTTGTTTTTCAACCCTGAGAGATTCCAGGATAAGATATTACAGTTTCTCCTAAATTGCCTGTCCGGGGGGTTAGATCTCATCAACACTGCTTGCATCCATCTTATCTAGCAGTCAATCTTCTGTGAGGTTTTCTACCAGAGCAAATCTATGGTTTTCCAGCCGAACAACGAAACCTTTACAGCAAAGACAATTACAGCAACAGAAATGAAGAGGTCACTGTAATGGTCCCCACTGACACTGGCACTGCATCTCCTGCTGTTTCACCCCCCTCTCTGAAGCAACTCCAACTTGGAGTTGGTTAATAAATTACTGAGAGATGCAGGGGCGGTGCCCCTCACATGGGGCACCAGCCCACCAAAGCATCACGACAACCAACAGCACAATGCTGATACTCAGCATTGTGTCTGTCAATGTAGGGGATGACACCAACTTAGGTGTTGCTGCATCATGGTAGATCCCAAATCTATTTGATGTTTGCACCATGTCTATCCATGAATCTGATATAAGAGAAATGTTATTCATTGGTTCTCCAGGGATGACCTTATAAATATGGATGTCCAATTAATCCAGTAAGGTAACTATGGACAATAGTAAATGATACACTTCCTTATTATTTAACCAGATTGTAGTTTGCCATCCTTTTCCCATCAGGCTACCTTGTTCAATGCAGTAATCAAGCTTGGTGCTTTTAATAAATTTTGCAGAATCTCCCCACCTTCATTTTCAGATTTTGTTTAGTCTTATTAGCAAAGTGATTTAATCCAAAAATAGACAGAGATCTTGTTTGTTCTTTTTTTATTAACTCTTTCTGTTCCCTATAATATTCAGGAAATAGTGTGGAGAGGGTGTCAACCCATTCCATTTCCATTCCCATGACTTTCATTTAATGTTTTTGATTTTCTATTGCTTTAAGTATGTAAAGTTGGTCTGAGACTAGTAAGACCAGTTCTGCCTCATTCAGTGGTCTAATCACGCTTAAGCTGTATACCAGTTCATTATTCCTCTCCAATATAGCAAGTAGATTCTTAAGTACAGAATTTAACATTACCTAATTTTTGTCTGGTAGCATCCCCACTGTCTGTAAGGGAAGTACAAAGTCTGCATCAACAGTTTTTCCTAGGAATTTCTGAAGGCACTGTATGTTGATCTCATATTTTATTCCCCCCAGGAACCTGTTTTTGCTCTTCCTCTTTATTTTCACCCATTTGATCGTATTGATTTTTGGAAAAACAAATTTGACTCGATTAACTGAAAGAATGCACAGGTCCACTACAGTATGTTTGGACACAATAATTACTTTATTAAGAAGAAACGGACTACATGGAAGTCAACTCCCTCAGTGTGTCACATGGTCAACATTTTGCGTCACTCTGATGCTTTTTCAAAGATGTAGGAGCACTGGATCAGCCTCCTATTTATAGTGCACAATAGATATTAATTACCTCAATCCTTAATACTCCACCATCAAATCAGGAAACCCTCAGGACACCATTAGCTGCACAAAACCAACAGTCTCATCTGCACCAAGGACAGACCTTTCCACAACTACACATACTACCCCAGAGAGTCCTACGGTGGAGCCCGTGGCTGGTCCCCTTTGAGGACGAGGTACCAGGAGGGGTACTAGGGGAAGGGATGGGGCAGGAACAATGTATAGCCACAGCAATTACTGGAAGCAGGACAGACAGAGGGACAGCAGAGAACAAGATTCAGGGAGGGAGGGAGGGCAACTCCAGATGGAGAAGGAAATAACATATACCCAAACTAACCATGACCAGCAATCAACTCTTGTGGTTAATATTTCTGGATATGAACTATCAGAGGCTGAAACATCTATACTGAATAAGCGAGTATCACTCACACCCTCACATCCTCTTAATGAATTCAAGACAATAGTCAGCTTTAACAGTTTTGCCATAAAACTTAAGTTACACATTTCGTATCACAAAGAGGATGACCAAGATGTGACTCTCGACAGTACTGAAGAGAGTGAGAACCATATGGAGAAACCAGGTAATGATGGTCAAGCAAAATGAAGGAAAAAGTCAGACTACATCCCTCAGATGAACACTGCAGTAGGAATCTTTTTAAGAGCATGTGAAAAAGATGTGGCTGAACTGAAGACCAACCCCCCCCCCCCCCCCAAAACCAATCTATCCCAACTGCACCAGGGATGAGAGGGAGGCATTACAAAGGCTTCAGGACCTGAACACCATCACCATAAAGCCTGCCTACAAGGGCAGGGCTGTTGTGGTGATGAACCAAGCTAAGTATACCCAGGAATTACTGACTCAGTTAAATGATGTGGGATTTTATAAAGAATTGACTCATGACCCCTCATCTAGATTCAATAAAGAGATTGACACAATACTTAATGAGGCT
Source organism: Neoceratodus forsteri (assembly GCA_016271365.2). Taxonomy (NCBI): domain Eukaryota; kingdom Metazoa; phylum Chordata; order Ceratodontiformes; family Ceratodontidae; genus Neoceratodus; species Neoceratodus forsteri. The sequence continues at coordinate 15,781,167 of JADMNL010000039.1, read as the reverse complement.
GTAATAAATGGCACCATTAGCCAGGAGACATGTGGTTTTCTTATGGCTGAACACCCAGTCAGATCAACTATATATGGTTTCCCAAAAATTTACAAAGATATCAACAATCCACCTACTAGATCAATAGTATCCAGTATCGGTTCAATTACAGAACCTCTGGCACAATTTGTGGACTTTTACATAAAACAAACTGCCCAAGAATCCAGAGCATATATTAGGGACACCACTTACATTTTAGAGGTTATAGAGGACACTGGAATTGAACCTGAGTGGACACTGTCAACCCTACACATCAAATCACTATATACAAACATACCACACAATGAGGGACTGGAAGCATGTAAGGAAGCTCTATGTGAAAACTCAACATACCATATCACATTTATTGAATTTCTCATAGACCTTACCAAAATAGTTTTAACCAAAAATGTCTTCTCTTTTCTGTCAGTCATGTACCACCAATCAAGGGTATGGCCATGGGAGCAGCAATGACTCCAAACTATGCCACCATATATTTGGCCCAATGGGAAAAAATATTTGTATACAATCCTGATATGAACCCATTCTTTGAACAAATTGACTTTTATTGTTGTTTTATTGATGATATTTTATATATCTGGAAAGGGGAGGTCACAGATTTGGAGAATGTTGTCCAATATTTGGAAGGAACAAACCTCAACCTCAAATTCACCTTGGCACATCGTAACTCTAGGATCCAGTTTTTTGATCGATAAATTTCAAAGGATAGGGAGTGGGGACTCCGCACTAATATTTTCAGGCAATATACTGATAGAAATGCCATCCTTCATTTTCAGAGTTGCCATCCCAGTCATGTGACCTACAACATACCCTTGGCTAGTACATGCATGTTAAACACAACTGTAGCACCCCAGAAATGTATAACAATGATTCAGAAATCCTTAGCAAATGGTTTCAGGAAAGGGGTTACAGTCAAAGATGTTTGGAGACAACTAAACAGAAGGTAGATCACATAGATAGACAGGCACTACTTAGAACCAATAGACAGAACAGGAATGACAGCAATAGAAATGGTAAAAAAAAATACAAAAAATGTTGTTGCTCCAATCTAATCACTACTTTTAACACACAGGCCATGGATCTGGAAGGCATCATCAGAAGAAACTGGTACATTTTGGATGTTGAACCAGCCCTCAAAGATGTGGTAGCTTCTGGTCTGATCATTACTTATCGCAAAGGAAAGAACCTTTAAGACATCCTGGTGCATAGTCTGGAACCAGTCTCAAAGAGAAAAGAAAAACTACCTACTGGAGTCTACAAATGTGGGAACTACTCAGCATGTGAATGCATTAAGGTGGGAGCAGAACTGACATAGGGAATGTCTCAAGGTAACCTCTTTTATCTCCTGCAGTACTTAATATGTTGTACACATTGCCATTTGTAACTGCAGTTGTTGCTACATGGGCAAGGCCCACAGGAAGTTCAAGAAGAGGATCCTTGAACACCTGAGACACTTCAGACCTGGATCCATATAAATGCACTTGCAGTACATTGTAAAAGAGTGGATCCAGGACATAATTTCTTATTCAGGGGACTGATAAAAGTGACAATAGGTCCCAGAGGAGGGGACCTTGATAATAAACTTCTGTGCCATTAAACGCACTGGCAGTATAGGCTAAAAGCCTTTAGCCATCCGGGCTTAAATGGCCACTTCCAGCTTGCATCTTTTTGGAAAAAGAAAAGATAATTCCAATAAGAACAAAAAAAACAATGATTGATGACAGTTCATGTAGTAGTACACTTTGATTCCTTTGTCTCTTAGAGTCTATGCTTACTATGAAATGATTTTTAACATTTATATTCATACTAAAATCTTTTTATCTATGGTTATGTACTGCTCCCTTTTCTCTTCCCGCCTCTCCTTTAATTAACCCCACCCCACATCTTCTCCCAGGTGTCGATGATACATAATATATATTTACATTAATTGGAAAGTACTCTATCTAGGGGAGGAATATGAATCATCTCCCATAAACTCCAGCACATTACTAGTAACACTTTTCACCCTATAATGAATAGCTACACAGAAGCAGGGGGCAATAATCTGTGTTATGTAACTTTTTAATGCCTGTGAGTGCTTGTGTGTGAATGCAAGCAGCTGATAGCATTTTGCTCACTTTGGTATCAATTTCAGCACTATAGTAAGCAGTATTTTTGCACATCATAATATTTAAAAATAGGGGGCTACAGTCTGTTTTGTGTACCTGCCTCATGGTTTTAAAACTTTTTCATGTGCACATACTAATTTATTCTTATAGTTTACCATGCACTTCTGCAGATGATTGTTTTATAATGTGTAATTTAATATAATTGTTGGAGGGTTATTAGGTATATACCACTTTAAGGAGTGAGGTGATTAATATCTATGGTGCACCATTAATAGGAGGCTGATCCAGCACTCCTACATCTTTGAAAAAGCATCGGAGTGACGAGAAACATCGCCCACATGACACACTGAGGGGGTGCACTTCTGTGTACTCTGTTTCTGCTTAATAAAATGATTATTGTGCCCAAACACAGTGGACCTGTGCATTCTTTCAGTTAGCTGAGTCAACCTTTGTCTTTGCATCTTTGCATTTTGGACTTTGGCTCCTGGTGAGTGTTACAAACTGCCACCCTTCCTGCAACTCAGATGTATTGATTTTTGGGGCATTTAGCTTAAGTCTTTTAGATACATCTGTTTCAATGTTTTTCCTATTTATCTTCCAGGGCTTCATCTTTTTTATCTGATAAATTTGTCATTTCTGCATATATGCCCTTCTTGCTCTTACTTTTGGAGCATTTACTTTTCTTGTTTTTTGATTCTTTTTAAACTTTTGTTTTCCTTTATCTTTTATAACTTTTCCTTCATTTTTCCTCGGTAGTTTCTCTGTTATTTTTCCCTTGCATGGTCTTGCTTTCCTCTATGCACTCTATCTGCCTTTTCTTTACTTTCAATTCACTTTCTTTTTTTTCTGCCATTCTCCTCTTTCTGAGAGAGAGATGTTTCCTCTTTTCAGTCCTTCCACAATACTGTTCTGCCTAATATTGTCATCAAGGAGAATTAACAGTTCCAGCTCCAGTTCAGATTCCTGCTAAGAGATTACAACATTTCTTGTTGAATTTTTTTCCATCTGGTAGATCAATGTGGATACCCTCTATCTTTATACTAACATCTTGGAGCCAATCTAACTCCGAAGGGCTAAAATGATAGCATTCCCAATTCCAATCAGTTATGCTCCTTTCTGTCTTCTCCATCTTTCCCTGTTTTAATGAATCTAGTATTTCTCTATTTTCAATACTTGGCCTTTGATATACATAATTTCTTCTTTAATCTTAATTAATGGTTCAAATAACATGATATTTGCTGTGCATGGATCCTTTATTGCCACTGCTGCATCTTTTGTTATGGTTTCTAAATTAGGGAGCAATGTACTCTTGGGGCTGATTGTTTTAGTATATTCCCAGTCCTCTGATTCTTGGTGGGTTGAAATGTTCAGCAGTATTTCTTCCCTGCTTCCTTTACTGTTGTTTTTTAATTCTGAATCACAGACTCTATTTCTACTTATTTTTATTGAATCTCTTATTGACTCTCTCATGTCACCCATTGTTTTGTTCAGACTTCCAGGTTTTCAAAAAACATGTTTAATGCAGGACTAGTAACAAGGCTGTCCACATGGTTTATAAGCATTGTTTGCTTGTTAATTTTCTTATCCCCTCCCCTTTGCTATACTTTGAAATTACTACTACCTTCTGTGTCCCCTCCCTTGATTCTTTCTGTAGGAGTTGAAGCTTTGTCCAGGATTGTGACTTGTTTCCTGCTTGTGGCTTTCCCCTTCCTTTTTTGGTAAAACCTGGGGATTCATGGATCTTGCTTAAAGTGCCCCATGCTAGTTGTTTTAATGTTTTTGGCATAAATAATTTATTTTGTTCTACCTTTTTAAATTTAATTTTTCCACTTCTTGTTTCAACAGACATTACTGTTATTAACACTTGTTTAAATAAGTTAAAAAGATTCAAGTTACGACAAAAGTTTTCTCTGCCTAAAAAAATTTTTTTAATATGAACATGCTTAATACACAAGTCAATATCAACAATATTGCACAATTTGGAAAGATGTTCTGTAATATCAGCAATCACACCAGGTACTCTGAATACAATACCTATATACACAAATACTTATCAAATTTTTTGCTCCTTCAACTTCTCCTTAAGTTCAAAGTAACAGTTACTTTCCTCTGAGGGAATTCTACCCTGCTTTACACTAGCCTTGCTTGAGGAGGACTGAGTTTTTCAATCGGTTGTGCAGCGGAATGTAACTGAGTCTTTCAGCAAAGATATTCCATTTGTTTAATCTATTTATGATGAAGGGTTTTCTCTAATGGAGGTGTTTTCCTCATCCTCAAGTAAGCCCCAGAAGATGCTGGGCCTAATCTCAGTCTATTTGGTCTATTCGGACCATTCCCCACCCTTTCAGGGACTCCTTGCTCCAGCATGGGCCCGCCTGCCAATGGGCACTCTGTTGTTCACCCATTTCTCAGGTGTACACCCTTGTAAAAAGATTAAAAAGCTTTAGTTTCTAATTTATACAAAGAAGTGGTCTTCAGGCTAAATGTGCTTTTAAAAAGTGTATTAGCAAAAATGGTTTCCATTGACCATATACCTCAACTTCACCCAAAAAAGTACCAGTTCCAGTTTGTTTTTCAAATTCCCCAGTTATAAGTATCCTGTGATAACATGTGATTAACCTGTGACAATGTAGCAGATGACCTGGGTGACCTAGATAACCAATTTGTTAAAAATGACCATGGCTCTTGAAAAAAAATTTAAAGGGGTTGTAATAACGTTATAAAAAATAAAAAGTCTACGTTTAAAGAACCATTAAATTAATATATGGCAGCAATATGACAAGAGTGAGTAAGTAAAAAAAATCTCAAAGCTTACTCTGAAGCCATTTGAATAACATCTCTGCAACCCGTCTTTATTTATAGAATTGACTGCTAATCCATTGTGTTGTGACAATCTCTAATTATATAACTTTAGGCTGTCTAAACTTGCTTGAGTGTTGTACTCTGCATTATTTTATATCCCTCAAAATCTTGCTTAAGTCTCTGTAATCCTTGTCTTTTGTTTGCATATTTCATGTAATCCTCCTGGGTCACACCCAAAAATAGGCATATGTTTGTCTAGTGTGCTTGCTTGGTCATCAAAAGCTAAATAAATAAACAGTCCAGGACAAACTCTGTAGCTGGGATTAACAGATTTAATCTTGCTGCTGATGTTAGTGAGTAAAAATGAGCTTTCCTGGCATCTAGCTCTCAACAATTGCCCGCCATGATTCAGGGCTCAGCAGTCAGCTCAAAATGGTGAATCTGGTGGCTAAACACCAGCGCATGCACTTTTGAGCTCCCTAAACATGTGATGTGTGGCACACAAACACAGTGATACAGAAAACTGCCTAATATCATAACATATAAAAATAATATAAAAATATATAGCAAAAAGTAGCATTATGTAATATAATTCTTTAGATGGATTTGATAATTAAAAGGAAGGGTTAGGGCTCCCTATATAAGTGCTTGAGTTCTATAACACTTTCCTTAGCACCTCAACTTTCCTTTCTCCCCTTTCTTCTCTTCTTTTGTGGTTTTGTAGCTTTAAACTCTTGTATAATCCAAAACCAGAGAGAGTGAGGGATGGAAAGATTCCCTTGGTGAGGGATTTTCTCCAGCACAGCTCCCTCAGTGTGTTCTTTCCTCTGTTTACTGCTCTCTGCAGAGCTCCTGATTACCCTCCCCTACAGGGCAGCTCCACTGCCACCTTAGACTCCAAGCTCCTGCGAGGAAATAACAACAACAGACAAAGACACACTTAAACTAGCCATAACAAGGTGGTCTGAAATAGGAAACTGAGTATATTCAATTCTGAGGCAACAGTGGCATGCCTTTCCTGAATAACATAAGTGCCTTCAGTTTCCCCTGCTCTAGAAGCTCCCCCACAGCATCTCAGTGTGCAGTAGCTCTTTTCTCTCTCCCCAACTGATTAGCGCAGCACAATTTGAAATTTAAGTGTCTACTTAAATTTGATTACAGGGGAGTAATTGGTAAAAGTAAGTATTATTTAATTTTTTAATTTTTAAAAGAAGAGGAAGGAAAGGGTTCTATTAAGGGGATGATTATGCATATTTTTTTCGTATGTTATGTTATATAAGTTGAATAAGGATGGAATAGATATATTAAGGTATGAGACCTATCCAGAAGGTTAACAACAATTTTAGATGTTCCTCCTTACATGTTAATGGCATTCTTTACCTGATTAAAAGATCTAGGTTATTAAACTCTATATATAAATAAAACTAAATCAGACTGCATTTGTTTACAAAGAAACACATTTAGACAAAACTGAAATAATGAAACTCAAAAGAAATTTGATCTCACATACATACAGTTCAGAGGGTACCAGGAGGGGTTCATATATAGCAAACATTTTAAGGAAATTTGCTAACTGTAAAGTTATAGATGTGTACTTAGACACTGAAGGCAGAATACTACTATTGGCCCTTATGCACATGGTGTGGGAAGTATGCACCTGAGGTGCACATCCCACCCATGGAGCTCTTTAGCTGTGGACAGGTGCACACCTGGCATCATTCACCACCGCCGACCACCTGTCAGTGACCCCACTCCCCTGGCTCACAGGTCCATGCAGGGCGGGCGCAGGTGGAATCGCGTACCCAGCCAGGCATCCAATGGGATGCCTGGCATGTGTCTGACAGTGGATCCTTAAAGCAGCAGGGCACGCATTGGCAGCGGGCCCTGCAGATGTCCGAGGGCCAGTGACTGTGGTGGGTGGGAGGAGGGCAATGCTGCTGGTCCTCCAATGGCACCAAAGCAGTGCAGAGTACAGAAAACCTAAGGATTATAATAAAGCCCAGTTTCTATCTTTGTATGTCAGGTGGCGAGGGGAATGGTACCGCTGGTAGAGGGGTTGGACATGCAGTGCTGTTGGGGGCAGCATCCATGTGCCAGTGCCTCTGTGAGGGGTTTGGGGTTGTGGGGGGTTGGGGGGCTGCTGCACACACTGCTGTGTGCTGGGGTGGGTGGGTGGCACTGGACAGCCGTTTATTGTGGCCTCGGAGCATTGGTGGGCTGTTCGACCTGTCCTGCTCTGTGTCCTGGGGTGTGCATTGGGGTGTGTAGGGGATTTATGGCAGAGTTCTCACTGGTGTACCCTGCACCCCCGATGCACCCCAGCAGCCAGCACTGTGTGCCTTAGTGCATGGCATGTAGTACCGGCCCACCTCTTGCCCACCCCTGGCATGTTGCTCTTCATGTGGCCAGGGGGTCGGGTGTGTAGGTGCTGTGTTCCCCCTTGGTGCATCCTGCATGGTGGCACAATGGGTGTGGGATGGCTACTTGCCCAAGTTACATGGCACATAGCCACTCTGCCTATTAGTGCATAGGGGCCATTAGAAATTAAATTTAAGAATCAAAACCTGACAATAGGATCAATATATACCCCTTTTTCAGGCTATTCTGAAATTTTAGCTGAAATTACCCAATATCTGGTCCTAAATAATGCAAAATATCTAATTTTACAATGTGATTTCAATGCAATGGTAAACCCTGAGGCTGACAAATCATAAAAGATAAACCAAGCAAATAAATGTCAGGCCAATTTCCTAAGAATTTTTTTTTTTTGCAAAGCAATGATCTAATTGATCCATGGAGAAAAACATTCCCAACTACCAGAGATTAAATGCATTTTGATAAAAAGAACCACTTGTGATGTCTACAGTACTTCAAATTTAAGTATTTCAAAAATAATTTTGGAAAAAATGTTTAGACTCATATCCAAAAGGTTAATTGGCCTATATATCAGTGGATCAGTCCATTTACCTTTCTTGTGTATCAGTACAAATGTAGCACCCCTCCAAGACTGGGGTATATAGTTGTCTACAATGCATTTGTTGAAAATGACAATAAAAACATTCACCCAGTAGGAAGCATTTGATAGATATATTTCTGGGGTCATAGAATCCGGCCCTGGTGCTTTATTGGGCTTGAGTGTTTAGATCGCAAAGTATACTTCTTGTCTAGTTATACTAATAGTTTGAATGCCAGTATTGTCAAAATAGTTGGTTAGCCCCCTTTGTTCAGAGGCTTCATAACATATTTTTGTATAAAAGGCTAGCCGTTTGTATTCTGCTTTATAGGTATCTAATGTGTGCTTATATTGGGTTATCCCCTTGTTAACAAGGGTCCCAAAGGATATGTCATCCAATTGTAGATTACCTTCAAAATTTCTGTCCATTTATCATGGTAAAACCTGGCCTTTTTTTGTTGTAAATAGGTGTTGTATTTTTTCCTTTTCTGATTTAAGTTATTAAGCTGCTATCTTTTGATTTCCTAATTTTCCTTACTTCTGTGGTTAGAATTTCATTTTGCATTATGCACGCTTGATCAAACCATGTATTTTTAATTTGTTGGGCTTTCTTTTTAACAACTTGCTCCTTATATACTGTATCTTACCCTAGATACATTTATAAACATCCATGATATATTGCCACATTTGTTCACATGTAAGTATTTGGTCCAACTACCAAGTTTGGTGTATTAATTCTTGTGTTATATTTGTTCCTTGTTCGTCCAACTCTATATCACATTTTATTCTCTTATTAGCTGTAATTTCTACTATACGTGCCTCTTTTAAAGAATCAATAACTGTTCTACAAACATTTGGACAAGCCCCAAGTAATAAAATTGGGACATGGTCACTTTCCACTCTTGTAGCTATTGTTAGGGATGACCAGTAAATGAGAGTTCCTAACCAAATTGCCAGGTCTATCAGAGATGTTCCTTTTGCCTTTACAAAGGAACAGCTAACATGTAGGCCACCCTACAATATTCCATTTAACGTTAAATCTATTAGTTGTCTTCCTGCTTTATTAACTATTTTGTCTATTGTATTCCTATTAGTTGTCACATCCATATTCCAATATGTATAAAAAGAGTTTTCATTTAAGCCATTGAAGATACCAATTCTGGCATTAAAATTGCCTATCAGTAGAATGTCCATTTGTGTGCATCTTGTCTGTATATCTGTAAGACGCTCATGGAGTTCTCTTCATATTTCTAGTTGACAATATTTAGAACTCATAGGTGGAATATAGCTATTAATGAGAACAAAATCACCCTGTTGGGATGAGACCAAAGTTGTTAGAAAATATTTGGCCTTTTTGATACATTGAATAGCAGTGAAGCGTCCTAGCTTAAAATAAGATGCCAAACCTTCTGATGGTTTCCCAGCTTTTTGTTCTCTTATTGTTATATGGTGTATTAATTCATAGCCATTCAAATATATATAATCTTTTGATTTGTGCCAAGTCTCCTCAAAGCAAATTATATCCCCTTTGGTACTAAAATCTAACCAGTTGCTGTTAATGAATGTATTCTCCAAACCTGCTATATTCCAAGATATTAATTTTAGACCTGTCTTATTCCCTTCTGGGCTTACTGGAACAGACTTGGAATAATTAGAATTCTTCTTTAGGAGTCATCCTTGCTTATTTTGCAGTGAATCACTGCTATTTATTGGCTGTGATAAATATGATTTCCTGACTATGATAAATAAGTTATGATTTCCTCCTACTCTCTCCTCACTTGCTATAAACTGTTTCGGTGAATCTATAGTTTGACAATCCACCAAATATACTGTAGTTCTAGAACATCCAATGCATTACTTTTCAATAGCAGTTGCTCAGTTCATTATCTCTAACCATTATATCATTTTAAGAGGAATTCCCTTTCCTACAGATGTTCAGAATCCCCTGTTCCCCAGCTTTACTTTCAGAAAGTTGGAAACAAGATTGTATAAGGCTCCTATAAGTTTATAGTTGTTCTCTCTAAACATTCTGTTCATACCGAACAGGTTCAATGTTACTGGAGCATCAATTAGTTCACAGTTATCTTGACCTCTGTTGAATTATATTCTGTTAGGATAGGTCACATTAATTCCTAAATTCTGTAATAATTTCTCATTATACCAAACATAGTTTGCAACCATGAGTGATTCAAAATATACTTCCAATGTATTGATATGCCCATCATTGCTTCTCTACTTCAGATATGTCATTTCTTTGCATAACTAAGTCAATTCTTTTTAACTCATTTTCTAGTAACATAGAAACATACATAGAAACATAGATTTTGATGGCAGATAAGGACCACTTGGCCCACCCAGTCTGCCCATTTCCCTACCTATTGGATAAGCTGCAGATCCTAGTTAACCAGCAGCCTACTTCTTCCTACCCCCACCCCCTAGAATTGCCTTATGACTGTCCCATGCATGCTTGAATTCCACCACTGTTTTTGACTCCACAACCTCCTCCGGAAGTCTGTTCCATGCATCCACAACCCTCTCACAAAAAGTCATTCTTCCACCACCCGCCTTCTATCTTCAAATTAGCCCCCTTGTTCTTGCACACCTCTTTTTTTGAAAGATGCTACCCTCTTGGACTTTGTTGATTCCCTTGAGATACTTGAAAGTTTCTATCATGTCCCCCCTCTCCCTCCTTTCCTCGAGGCTATACATATTCAGCTCCTTAAGTCTCTCTTTATATGACTTCCGGTGCAGACCCTGCACCATTTTAGTTGCCCTCCTCTGGACAGCCTCCATCCTGTCTATGTCCTTGCAGAGATTGGGTCTCCAGAACTGCATGCAGTACTCCAGATGGGGTCTCACCAACTGTCTGTACAGAGGGATAATAACCTCCTGATTTCTACTGGTGATGCCTCTTCCTATGCATCCCAGTATTCCCCCAGCCCTCCTTGCTTCCCTCTCACATTGCTTGCCCACCTTTAGGTCATCTGATATGACTACCCCCAGGTCCCTTTCCATTTTGTTGTTGTTAGTATCTCACCCCATTGTGTACTCTTCCCTGGGTTTTGTTTCCCAGGTGCATTACCTTGCACTTCTTAGCATTGAATCTAAGCTGCCATACATTTGACCATTCCTCTAACCTTGCCAAGTCCCTTCTCATCCTTTTCACCCCACCTTGTGCATCAACTCTGTTGCAGATCTTTGTGTCATCTGCAAAGAGACATCCTTTCCTTCCAGTCCCTCTGCAATGTCACTTATAAAGACATTGAAGAGGACCGGTCTAATACTGAACCCTGCGGTGCCCACTAGTAACCCTCCTTTCTTCAGAGTGGACTCCATTTACTATTACTCTCTGTGTCCTATTCTCCAGCCAATTCTTTATCCAGGCTGTCATCTTGGGACCCACTCCCAGGCTGGCTAACTTGTATATTAATCTTTGTGTGGGACTATGTCAAATGCCTTGCTAAAGTCTAGGTAGGCCATGTCCACAGCCCTCCCTGATCTACTACTTTGGTCACACAGTCAAAGAAATCTATCAGATTTGTCTGGCATGACCTTCCCTGTGAATCCATGCTGCCTTATGTCCTGAGCCCTCTGGCCTCTAGATACTCAACAATTCTTTCCTTCAAGTGATTCCATCATTTTCCTACCACTGAGGTTAAACTAACAGGTCTGTAGTTTTCTGCTTCTGCCTTGCTCCCACATTTGTGAAGAGGAATCACATCTGCCTTCTCAGTCCTCGGGTACCACCCCATCCTCCCATGATTTGTTAAAGAGGGTAGTCAGTGGTGTCACCAGTTCTACCCTTAGTTCTTTTAGAATTCTGGGATGAATCCCATCAGGCCCCATTGCTTTGTCCACCTTCAGTTTTAAAAGTTCTTTCAGAACCCTTTCTTCTGTAAATGGGCTGGTATCAACTTCTGTATCCAGTGTTTCTACTGTTTGTTTTAGGTACCTCCCCACTTCCTTTGTAAATACTGAGCAAAAATTTTGTTTAGTATCTCTGCCTTTTCACAGTCACCTCTACCCACCCTCCCTCCTCCTTATTAAGCCTCACTAGCCCTCCCTTGGTCTTCCTTCACTCCCTGATGTACCTATAAAAGGTTATATCCCCCTTCTTAACTGAGTTTGCTATCTTTTCCTTGGTTTTGGCCTTTGCTGTTCTGACTGCCTTCCCAGCTTCCTTTTGCTTTAACTGATACAGTTCCCTGTCCTGCTCCTTCTGTGATTCCTTGTACTTCCTGAATGCTTTCTTTTTCTCTGAACCTTCACTGCCACTTCCTTTGAGAACCATAGTGGTTTCTTACATCGTTTCATTTTGTTAATTTGCTTCACACAAGGCTTGTTACCTCTGTGATGGCAGTTTTATTATTCCCATTGTTCTTCCACCCTCCTTCCTGCCCATTTGCTGAGTGCATTCCTTAGGTACTCACCCATTTTGGCAAAGTCAGCCTCCTAAAGTCAGTACTTTTGCCTTTGTATGGCTTGACTCTATTGCTGTGTTTATTGTGAACCATACTGTTTGATGGTTGCTAGTTCCCAGATGGCTACCCACTTCTACATCTGTGATCTCTCTTCATCTCCATTTGAGAAACCAGGTCTAAGATTGCTCCCTCTCGAGTGGGTTACAATACTAGTTGTCTAAGGCATGCCCCTTGTGGGCATCTAGAATAACCCCACTCTTTGAAGTGGCTGTTGCACTGCATTCCAGTTAACATCTGGCATATTCAGATCACCCATCAGCAATATCTCCCCTTTTCTGCCATTCTAAGTATTCTTTCTATCATTTCCTTGTCCATTTCCTCCCCCTGAGAAGGGGGTCTGTATACAACCCCTGTGCGGATTGTGGTGCCATTGCCAGTCTCCAAATTTACCCACAGTGCTTCTTCTTCTCCCTGTTTTCCATTTTGTTCTGTTGCTTTGATTCCTTCCCTTATATAAAGAGCTACTCCTCCTCCTCTTTTACCCTCCCTGTCCCTCCTGTAGATAGTGTATCCTGGTATGTTTATGTCCCAGTTATGGTTTTTGTGTGTACCATGTTTCTGTGACTGCCACAATATCCAGATGTTTCTCCTCCATCAAGGCCACTAATTCAGGAAGCTTGTTACTCAGACTACGGGCATTGGTACTCATTGCTCTCCATTTTTTGATGGCTTTACCTTCTTTTGCAGCATCCCCCACTGACCTGTCTACCTCGGTCTTTTTCTCATTTAGTACCCTATTTTGTAGGGAGAGGCTGGGATTTTCCTGCTGCTTATCAGTGCCTCCCCCCTTGACTAGTTTAAAAGCTTACCAATGAAGCATTTAAACTGATTGCTCAAAAGACTTGTTCCCTTCCTGGACAGATGCAGACCATCCTGCCAGTATAGGCTGGTGTCCCTCCAGGTGGAACTCCAGTCCCCTATGAAGCCAAACCCCTGTGCTCCACACCATTTTTTCAACCATTCATTAAACTGCATGGTGCAAAGTACCCTTGCCTCACTCATGCCATTGAAAGGCAGCACCTCAGAGAAGGATATTGTGTGTGCTACTTGTCTTAGGCCCCTCCCCAATTCTACAAAGTCCTTCTGCACTGCTCTAATCTCCTGATTAGCCAAGTCATTTGTCCCTAGGTGGACAATGACATCTAGCTCGAGACTCCCATGCAGCTGTTCTCATGATCCTGAGGATCGCTTCCTGTCTCTCAAGCCATGGCACCAGGCAGGCACCTTACTTCAGTTTCCCTGCTCCCCAGTTCTATCCTCTAGTTATTGGTCCCCCACCAGGAGCTGCTTCCTTTTCTTGTGGTGTCCTCTGCCTCCTTCCTGTGGGCCTCCCTTGTGACAGTTGTCCTCAGCCTCCTTAGTCTCCTCTGCGGGTGCATCCATAGGGGAGCTATGCTCCCCAGAATGGTGTATGGATTGTGGTGTGGAACAACTGACTGGGTGTGCCTCTGTTCCACCATCCTCACCCTCCCTGAGCCCACTGTGGTCCAACTGCTGTGCTTTCTTTGCAACCTCTGAGGTAGTGGTGGTGGCTCTGGTGCTCCCTGGATGGGGGAGGTTCCCTTCCTACCGTCCAATGTGGCCTGGGGGAATGTCCCCTTACTACTGTCCAGTGTGGCCTGAAGATGGGCAACTTCATCCCTCAGGGCAGAGAGTTGTCTGCAAATAGGGCAGCATCTCAGCCTCCAGAAAGACTCCCAGAAGACTGCTGCCCCACAGCCATTACATTGCACTACTTCCCACATTTTGTGTGTATGTGTGTGTGTGTGTGTGTGTGTGATTGGTTTGTAATATAGAAATATATATATATATTATACAATGTGTATGCTTATATTGTCAGTGCAGTGTGCTAGAGAGGATATGACAGTGATATGCACCTTGCACTCTTGAGGAAATGATGTCAGAACCCCAGGTATAAAGGAACTATTTCAAGGGGTGGATGGGGTGAGGGGTGGTACTGTATATATATTTTTAATTCTGCTTTGGTTAAGTGAGACCAATGTTCAAGAGCTGTAAATCGTAAAACACATACATACAAAGAATCCTACTGCATATAAATTTAATTGACATACAATGACTCCTAAATCAAGCTACGTTTGACACTAATACTGTCAATTTATATTTATCATTTATAAAGTCCTGTCACTGCACTAGAGGTTTTTTTAAATTTGTGGGGCATGATATCTAGCTGGAGAGTACAGCAGGGTGACAGGTCCAGCTAAGTTTTACACATCATAGAGTGTGCACTGATGTTTTTAAGACAACTCTACTGGTAATTCCTTGTCTATAATGCATGCATTGAAACTTCTTGGGAGTCCTAAGACAATCTTAGTATGTCTTTAATCAGGGTAGAGGCTGCTTTTCAGTAATCACATCCTTATATACACTGTGACACCCATAGCTTGATTTAGGAGTCATCTGCTCCAGCAGTGTTATCTTATGTCAATTACATTTATATGCAGTATAATTCTTTGTACATGTGTGTTCCACCGAGTACCTTTAACCCTGGGACACTCCTGGCTGAAGGTATTATGGTGCTGTTAAACTTCTCTGACATCATTTTCTGTATTTTTCATATGAGTACTTTAAACCAATGGGGATTTTTTCTGGGGTTTTTTTCTGCATGATCTAGCTGTTAAAAGTATTGTTTTTTCTAAACAACTGCCATTAGCTTCTGACAGAGATCTGGTTGGTCTGAAAGCTAAAGCACTTTGTTCTTGTTGTTGGATCTATGTTGGTCCATTAAAGGGTATCAAATAATTTGCTTCTGGATCTATTAAGTTATCCTGAAAGGGGACTGCTATAAGTCAGCACTACACAAAGTACATAAGAAATGAGGTTAAAAATTACTGGATTGGTCTTGATTTACAGATGAGCGATAGCTCAAAGTTTTCAAAATGATGCACTAACAATAATTTTACATATAAATTTCAATTCAAGCTAGAAGTCCTTACAGACCAAATACTTAGGACTACTTTCACTAGATACACATTTTGAATTGTTTGAGAGTAATGTTCTTAACACAAGATATGGAAAACAAAACAAATTATCTTGCAGTTGTGAGCAGGGAGTAGAGAAGATTTAATACATGTTCTTTGGCATTGCCAATGGTATAATAAAAACTGTAAAGATATGCTAAACTCAATATTGGGTAAATTCAATGTTGATCTAACTAACGTTGACATAGCCACATTGATGCTGATTCTGATCAACACTGAGGATTATGTTGGGATGTCAGCACTGACTAAAAGGGAAAGGATCACAGATCTCCAGGTAGAAGGTCACCTGGGGGCCAGTGACCATCACATGGTATGGTTCAGTTTGGCCACTACAACTAGATCATCCCATTCCAAGGCAAACATATGGGACTTCAGAGGAGCTGGCTTTGATAAGATGGCCAACAGAGTTAAGCTAGCCCTGGCAAAAAGAAATACAGATGGGGGTACAGGCAAAGTGGGCAAGCACTAAGGTTGCAATACTTGAAGCAACATCGCATTGTGTTAGAGAGAAAAGGAAGTGCAAAAGAAGAAGGAAACCACTTTGGTTCTCAAAAACAGTAGCAGAAAAGGTCAGAGCCAAAAGGCTGGTCTTCAGGAAATATAAGGGAACGCAGCAGGATGAGGATAGAGAGACATACCAATCTTCCCTAAGGGAAGTAGGGAAGGCAGTAAGGCAGGCAAAGGCTCAAACTGAGGAAACACTAGCACAGACAGTAAAAGAAGGTGACAAGACTTTCAATAGATACAGTAGTGAAAGGAGAAAGTCCAGAGGGGGTATTGCTAAGATCAAAGAAGATAAGGAGGCATGTGAGGAGGAGGACCATGTAAAAGCATATATCCCAAATAGATACTTCTGCTCAGTATTTACTGAAGAGAAGGTAGGGCAGGGCCCACAGCTTAGCACCATGGACACAGGGGGTAGGGAGGTAAGCACTAGTCCCTTCACAAAAGAAATGGTCCTACAAGAGCTTGATAAGCTCAGGGTGGACAAGGCAATGGGACCTGATGGCATACATCCCAGGGTACTAAAGGAACTAAGGGTGAAACTAGCAGAGCCATTATCAGAACTGATTAGTGAGTCTTTGAGCACAGGAGAGGTCCCAGAAGACTACAGAAGGGCTCATGTGGTCCTGCTCCACAACAGTGGCAGCAGGGAGGAGGCAGGGAACTACAGACCAGTCAGTCTTACTTCAGTAGTGGGCAAGATTATGGAGGCACTCCTTAAGGAAAGGATAGTGTAGCACCTGGAATCCATAGGTGCACAGGATCCAAGACAGCATGGGTTTACAAAAGGAAGGTCCTGTCAAACTAATCTCATAGATTTCTTTGACTGGGTAACCAGAGTGGTGGACCAAGGGGGAGCAGTTGATATTGCCTACCTTGACTTCAGCAAAGCTTTCGATACTGTTCCACATAGAAGATTGATTAATAAGCTGGGTAGGCTCAGGGTGGGTCAGAAGTTGGTCAACTGGGTGGTAAACTGGTTGACGGGCAGAAAACAGAGAGTTGTGGTAAATGGTATACAGTCAGAAGAGATGCAAGTCACAAGTGGGGTACCTCAGGGATCAGTCCTGGGGCCAGTCCTCTTCAATATCTTCATCAGTGACATTGCAGATGGGCTGAAGGGTAAGGTTTGTCTATTTGCAGATGAAACCAAGATCTGTAACAGAGTAGATGATCCAGATGGGGTGGGCAGAATGAGAAGCGATCTGGATAAACTTGCAAAATGGTCAGAAGAGTGGCAACTGGGGTTTAATGCAAAGAAGTGCAAAATCACGTACATAGGGAAGAGAAACCTTGAAGCCACCCATAGGCTGGGAAGGAAGTTGCTGGCAGTCACAAGGGAAGAAAGAGACTTGGGTATCATCATCACTGATAACCTGAAATCATTCAAGCAGACCTCTAAAGCAGTAGATAAGGCTAGGGGGATGTTAGGGTGTATTAGTAGGGGTATCACCAGTCAGAAGAGGGAGGTAACAATCCCTCTTTACAAGACACTGGTTAGGCCCATCTGGAGTTCTATGTGCAGTACTGGAGGCCACATCTTCACAAGGACATTAACCAAACTGAGGCAGTCCAGAGAAGGGCAACCAAAATGGTGCAGGGACTGCATCAGAAAACATATGAGGACAGATTAATGAAGTTCAATATGTATACCCTAGAGCAAAGGAGGGAGTGAGGTGATATGATCGAAACACCTTAAGGGCATTAATAAGGTGAAAGAGTCTAACATGTTTTAATATAAGAAAAATAGCAGGACAAGAGGACACAGCATGAAATTAGAGGGAGGCCAATTAAGGGATAATG
The DNA here is from genome assembly GCA_016271365.2 of Neoceratodus forsteri. NCBI lineage: Eukaryota > Metazoa > Chordata > Ceratodontiformes > Ceratodontidae > Neoceratodus > Neoceratodus forsteri. The sequence continues at coordinate 15,763,478 of JADMNL010000039.1, read as the reverse complement.
TGAGGAAGTTCTTTTTCACTGAAAGGGTGGTGGATGCATAGAACGGCCTACCTCAGGAAGTGGTGGATATGAATACAGTGCAGGGCTTCAAACAGGCGTGGGATATGCATAAGGGAGCAATACAGATGAGTATGAATAGATAAACCATTGACAGAGCAAAGACTGAGGGCACATTTATAAGGTAGAAAAAGAAATGGGCAGACTGGATGGGCCTTGCAGTCCTTATCTGCTGTCAACTTCTATGTTTCTATGTTACATATGATTAAACAATTGGCAAACTATTTTGTAAGCATTGCAAAATTAGGAAAAAGGGACAAAATCAGAGAAGGGTTCTCAGAACAAAAACTCATACAGGTGATTGAAAGGTGGGCAAAATTATAAGACTAATACACCGTGGGAAATGATTTATTAAGACACAGCAAGAATTAAGTGTAGTGAAACTGATGGGATCCTAAAGGAGTGTTTAGTGTAGTCTCTAGAAAGTAATGATTATAAAATGAATTATTTGAACTCCTGTAAGCACAATATTGGAAGAAATGCAACAACGCTGATAAGCTCCTAAAAGAGTATCACATGTGCATCTAGTTGAAAGCATTGATCTATGCTAGTTGTATTAAGTATCTGTGCATGCTGGTTCAATGAATACTGAATGTTTTGTATTGAATTATAGTGTATTGAATTGAAAGTCTGTATTTGTATTTTAAAAATTTTAACTTTGGTATAATTGTAAAGACTAATTAGTCAATTCCCATTGACTGTTCAGTCCTCTCCCAGCTGGCCCCCTGGCCTAACCTCAGCAGCCTGAGCTTGTTACTGAACTGGGGTCACTGGTGTGGTATGAGATAAAGCACTCTGCACCTCAACCTCCTATACCACTGAGACAGGCACCACCGAGATCACTCTCATGGTTGCAAGAGTGGTCTCACTTAAATTCTTAGAGTATCAGAAACACTCAACTTCCCGTCCTGGTTCTCTTACACTAGGAAAGCATGTGAGGTCCCTCCTGCAACTTTATAAGTGGCCTCGGCAGCGGTATTAACGTACACCAGTTTTTACAACTTAAAATAAAATACTTAGTTTTTCTTTACCTTCCAAGGCTGGAAATCGTGAATGTTCCCACACTGTCCATTATAAAATGGACTTTCTCCATCTCTACATGAAAGCAGACTATGAAGGGAATGTGCCACTACATATATGGCATTGTAAATGCTGAACACATATGTGAAATTATACACATCATATATAGAAATGTCAAGATTTCTTAAATCTTCATAACCTGTGCAAGGTGGTGTTCTTATGCTTGTTGCCAGGTTTGATAGTGTGCCATTTCCATCAGGGTTTGGCCACTGGCAGCCAAAGGCCTCCTCCCAGAACTTTTTTATAAAGATGTCATCTGGAGAGGTTGAAGGGTGGATACTGTACAAGAAGTCCTTGAGCCCGGGGATCTTGCCTTTGTGGATGAAGAGCCCTATGCTGCCATTTAAGGTTTTCACAGCCTCCATCTTGAGAACTTGCAAGGATACCTGCCAAGCAGCAGAGCTGATCCAAACCCTTCCTGTTACATTTTGCATAGCAATGGCCTCCAGCAATGGAATCAGATTCTCAGCAGTGGAATAGACCACAATGACATTTGCTGATGACTGCTGAATCACATTAACTATGGAGGGGATCTTCTCTTTTTCTTTGGTGACCATTTCCAAGAATGCAATGCAGCCTCCAGCCTTGGCAATTTCTTGTTTGAGATTATGGCTACCCAGTAAACCATAATCATTGTCAGAGGCCAGAATTCCCACCCAGGTCCAACCAAAATAAATTAACAGCTGAGCCAAACCAAGAGCTTGGAAGACATCATTTGGGACAGTCCGCATAAATGAAGGGAATATTGACTTATCACTCAACAGGGAAATTGAAGAACCATAGCTGACCTGGAAAGAAAATATTTTTATATATAACATAAAGCAATACTACATAACAGAAAATTTTACTGTATATCAAGGGTCACCGGCTGGATGTCTTGGCTGTATTGTGAGACATCACAAACCTAGGTGTCACAATCCACTCTGAGAAGGGACAAATTCACATGATATTCTAAACCCTGGAGTATAATACTGTGACAATAAAATGGTCCATGTGTATGGGTATGGGTATGGGTATGGGTATGGGTATGGCTGATATTGATAACTACAGGTAGATCTAACCCATGATGAGCTACTGTGAGAGGTCCCTAGGAAATGAAGATGTAAGCAGGGGGTGCATTCCATAGAATTACATAGGGACATTTTTTAAATGTATTTTATTACAATTTAGAGTTTCGATTATAATAAATCAAGGACACCGTTTGACTAACAAGGTCCTTTCCAGTCAAGCGGTGACCTTGATTTGTTATAATTGAAACTCTGAACTGTAATAAAATGTATTTAAAAAACATCCCTATATTACTCTATGGAGCATGCCTCTATGCTCTCCATATACTGACATCACAAAACGTGCTAGTGTGTGGGCATGTCTGAGCAATTATGAACCATCACTGTTTTGACTTGATCCTTTGGATTTTTTAAAACTGACAAAATAAATGAAAAATTTGTACTGCAGACCACTTGGGGGCAAGTAAACTTTGTTATATGTTTTTTTGTGGGGGCTGGGCAGCAGCAGGAAAGTAAGAAGCTTCTCTTTAAATAACTCCCAGTGAGATGTCATCATGGGCCTTATATTGCATCTGCAAATCCACCTTCAGGATTTCTCCTATCTTTTGTATAGTTACTCTTCTGCCATCTTGGGTCACACCAGTTCTCTAAAGTACTGTAGAAGGTTCCATGCCATAATAGCAATCGAGCAATAGCGATCACTATTATGGCGAGTGTACATCGCTGAAACATTTTTTCGGTGATGCACACTGGCAGCGCACATAAAAATGGCACCAAGACCTACAGGTCTCATTTGTAATGCAGGAGCTGTGCCCCACGCACCACCTGTAGGGGGCTTTGCCTCCTGCATCCCCCTACTTATGGATTCTCAACTACAGGGGGTGCAAGTTTGGGGGGGGGAGCTTGATGAAATACATGCCGCCAAGCAGTAAAAAACAAACAAACCACAGAATGCTGGACCAGAACCTGGTACCCCATGCCTCTCAGCCATCCACCCTCCCCATGATGCCAGCAATCCAGCTCTGCAGCTGTTTGCTGCAACCCATCCCATATGCCATCCCTACCCCCTGTCTCTCCCCTCCTCGGTATATGCACGAGTTCCTGTCATGGTTTTCACTGACTGCAGTATCCGGTCACCCTCCTCCCTATTGAGCTGTGATCACAGTCACTGAGATTGACTCGCCATTTTTCTAGGCACTCAATCTCAGTTGCTATGGTCACGGAATACTACTGTAGACAGTGTTAGCCATGCAGATGTAGAAGTTGTTTACCTTATCCTTTCTTCTCAAATTACACATTTTCTGTTACCTGAGTCTTTTATTTTCATTATTTCTTACATTTTTCAAAGGTCTTGGCTTTCTTTTGGCCCCATCCAAACAAATTTATGCTCCTGACACAGGTACTGTAGCTGAGACCCCAAGTTTTCCTACAGCAGCTTGCCATATTGATGCACATTACTCTTGTGGCTTTTATCCTTTAAAGATGTCTGATTAACCCTATGGTGAAGCTAAATCTTAAAATGTTAAAAAAGATATTAACCTGCTGGACAAGTTACAGAGAAGGGCAATGAAGATGCTTGTGGCTCAGCAAGGAAAAACACATGAGAAGAGGTTGAGAGGCCTGAACATGTACTCCTTAGAGGAGAAGAGGGAGAGAGGGGACATGATTAAGACTTTCATATACCTGAAGGGGATGCATTGGGTGGTAAGAGCACTCTCTTTAGGCTAAGTGAAGGGAATCTAGAAAGCATTTCTTCACTGAGAGGGTGGCGGACAGTTGGAATGCACTGCTGGATGAGGTGGCCTCACTGGCAATTAGAACACGAAGGCACTGAGAAGAATTTGATTTGATTAAATCCATGAGCAAAAAGTCCATTTTCATGGGTGACCAGATCAATAAAAAAATAACAATAAATATGCAGTACAAAAAGCACAATTAAAAGTAAATACATAAGTTAGACATATTATTATAATGCAAATAACAGCAAGTACAACTACATTTATCACTATCCATCAAATACTTCTTGAGTGAAAACATGAAGCTAAGGAATAATAGTCATGGTAAAGAGTATCTTAGATGGTAAAGAAGTATAGAAATAAGGCAATTGATATAATAGTGATCTCTGAACTAGACTTGTTATCATAGTGGGAATACAGAAAAACAATATGAGACACTGAATATGTAAAAGCAGAGGAATTTTGACTTTGAAAAATACAATGAAATACTTCTGATACTTTACATAAGACAACTTTTCTGGCCAGAATTCCAATTAGCACCTAGTACCTTTGGTCTAATGAAGGCCAATGAAGAGTGCTATAAAAGAAAATGCAGTTATGGGTATGAATGGGTAGGTAGCAATCCTGACCCCTGACAGCAGACCCTCCCAAGCTGAGTAATAAAATAAAATGCTGTATTCAATAACAGGACGCAAAAACACTCTGAGAAAGAAGTAATCTGGTTGAAAGAAATATGAAAGAAGGCAATATAGCATAGTGGTTAGGAGCACTGAGGTGTAACGCTAGAGAAATGTATTTGAATCTCACAGCCACCAAGTGCATAAACAAGTCACTTAACTTCCCTGTGCTCCCAGAATGCACCTGGAGCAACCCTTGGCTTACTGTGCCTTTCCTGGCCAAGAAACCTGTAAAATAAATAAAGGAATCTAATTCACTGAGAACACCCAGTCTCTGATGTATTGTTTTCAATGTAGCAGAGATGTTGGATTAATAGGAGAGTCTGCTATCGAGAAAGAGGCCAAAGTATTTAAATTTGTTTTGTTCTATGACAGTTTCCTGAAGTGTTTTTTTAGTCTAGTCTGTTAGGTAATAGCATCCTCCTTCTGGCATTGTGGAAAACTGTAGAGTTGGTGCTGGAAGCATTCAGCACCAATTTATTTAACAGAAACCAGTTCTGAACATAATCAAAATCATATTAGACTGTCTGCAATAAATCATGAAGATTGGACCCACTCGGAAAGATCACTGCATCATCTGCATAAAGAAGAATACTGGCATTTCTACAAACTTTAAGAAGTAAATTAAAAAAATAAACTAAACACAAGCAGCCCCAAGACTGACCCTTGGAGAACTCTCATAGTGACAGGGGCAGGAGAAGATTGTTTGTTTGTTTGCTTGTTTCATGAACAGCCTTGTAACTAGTTCTGATACCAGCCATTAACATCATCAGAAAATCACAGATCTCCCAAAGTCCTAAGGAGGACCTGATAATTAACCAGCTCAAAGGCCTTGGTGAGATCCTTGAACATGGCTATAGAACCTCATAGACTGTCTGTGTGAATCCCACCAAAGCCATCACTGTACTATAACCAGGGACTCATAAATTTAAGAGATGCTAGAACTGTACATATAAACATATACAAACCATGTAAAAAACTTCTGTTTTATAAAACTGAAACTTGCATCCAAAATGACAGTGGTTTACTTTGTATTAAACACCCCTATGAGGGAAATAAACTATGCCACCTGAAACATAGAAACATAGACTTTGACGGCAGATAAGGACCGCTTGGCCCATCTAATCTGCCCATTTCCCTACCTAGAGGATAAACTGCAGATCCTATTTAACCAACAGCCTATTTCTTCCAACCCCCCACAAAAATTGCCTAATGTCTGTCCCATGCATTCTTGAATTCTCCCACAGTTATAGACCCACAACCTCCTCAGGAAGGCTGTTCCATGTGTCCACCACCCTCTCTGAAAAAATACTTCCTCACATTGCCCTTGAGCCATCCCACCATCCTCACATTGTGTCCCCTTGTTCTTGCACATCTCTTTTTCTTTTTTTTTTAACCCCTAGTATTTATGCTTCTGACTACCTCGTCTCTCCCCTCTCTCAGACATCCTCTGAACTGCTCTCCCTGGTCTCACCTCGGTCTGCCCCTAGAGTACTATGGATCCACACAGTAGCCAAGGCACCTAGATAACCCCCCGTGCGGGGTGAGGAGACACTCCCCCGTACTCACCTCCCCAAAGCCAACATGCTGAGATGCGGATCCTGTAGATCGGGGTCTGCCGTTGCGAGCCTGAGACGAGCAGGGAGGTGTCGTTGCCTGGGAGAGTCCGAGGGTTTTTTCCCTTGTTCTCCCTAGATGTTGGCATGCAATGGGGGCCAATGAGCTGGAAGGCTCCACCCCCTACTGATGTCTGCCCAGTGCCCATGCTGCTGCTCCACTACCGCACCTACCCACCAGTCTTCCCTAGATGGCGGTATAGCAACGGAAGCTTGCAGTGAACCCCCTGGAGAAGAAGAGCAGCCATTGGGTCCTTCATTCTTCTCTTCCCCAGCCTAACCCCAGTGCCCCAGGCTCAATCCTGAACCCGGGTCGCTGGCATGGTGCGAGGTGTGGCATCCAGCGCCTCAACCCTCAGCACCACCGGGCAGGCCTCACATCTCTTTTTCTGAAAGTTGCTACCCTCTTGGACTTTGTTGATTCCACTGAGATACTTAAACGTTTCTATCCTGCCCCCCCCTCCATCCTTTCCTCAAGGGTATACATATTAAGCTCCTTTAGTCTTTCCTCGTATAGATTCTCTTGCAGACCCTGCACCATTTTAGTTGCCCTCCTCTGAACTACCTTCATCCTGTCTATGTCCTTGGGGTTTCCAGAACTGGGTGCAGTACTCCAGATGGGGTCTCACCAACTGTCTGTACAGGGAGATAACAACTTCCTGTTTTCTGCTGGCGATACCTCTCCCTATACATCTCAGTATCTCCCCAGCCCTCCCTACCGCCTTCTCACATTGCTTGCCAACCTTAATGTCATCTGATATGATTACCCCCAGGTCCCTTTCTATTTTTGTTGTTGTTACTACCCCCCCATTGTGTAATCTTCCCCTGGGGTTTTGTTTCTCAGGTGCATTATTTTGCACTTCTTTGCATTGAATCCAAGCTGCCATACTTCTTACGATTCCTCCAACCTTGCCAAGTCCCTTCTCATCCTTTCTGTGCCTCCTTGTGTATTAACCCTGTTGCAGATCTTTGTGTCATCTGCAAAGAGGCATACTTTTCCTTCCAGTCCCTCTGCAATGTCACTTATAAAGACATTAAAGGACTGGACCAGATACTGAACCCTGCGGTACCCTACTAGTAACCCTCTTTCTTCAGAGTGGACTCCATTTACAATTACCTTCTGTGTCCTGTTGTCCAGCCAATGCTTTACCCAGGCTACCACCCTGGGACCCACTCCCAGGCTGGTTAACTTGACTATCAATCTTTTGTGTGGGACTGTGTCAAATGCCTTGCTAAAGTCTAGGTAGGCCATGTCCACAGCCCCTCCCTGGTCTATTACTTTGGTCACCCAGTCAAAGAAATCAATTAGATTAGTCTGACATGACCTTCCCACTGTGAACTCATGTTGCCTTGGGTCCTGTGCCCCACTGGCCTCTAGGTACTCAACAGTTCTTTCCTTCAGAAGTGATTCCATCACTTTCCCTACCACAGATTTCAAACTGACAGGTCTGTAGTTTCCTGCCTCTGTCTTGGTCTCACTTTTGTGAAGGGGAATCACATCTGCCTTCCTCCAGTTCTCAGGTACCACACCATCCTCCCATAATTTGTTAAAAATGGTAGTCAGTGGTGTCACTTGTTCTCTGCTTAATTCTTTTAGAATTCTGTGGTGAATTCCATCTGGCCCCATTGCTTTGTCCACCTTCAGTTTTAGGAGTTCTTTCAGAACCCTTTCTTCTGTGAAAGGACTGGGATCGACCCACCTATCCAGAGTGCTTCTGTTAATTGGATTAGGCACCTCCCCCACCTCCTCTTTTGTGATTACTGAACAGAAGTATTCATTCAGTATCCCTGCTTTTTCCATGTCCCTCTCTGCCCACCCACTGTCCATTCTGTTCAGCCTCACTATCCCTCCCTTTGTTTTTCTATGCTCCCTGATATACCTATAAAAGGTTTTATCCCCCTTCTTAACCGAGTTGGCTATATTTTCCTCAGTTTGGGCCTTTGCTATTCTGACTACCCTCCCTGCTTCCTTCTGCCTTAACTGGTACAGTTCTCTGTTATGCTCCTTCTGTGTTTACTTATACTTCCTAAATGCTATCTTTTTCTCCCTAACCTTCACCGCCACCTTTTTTGAGAACCATAGTGGCTTTTTCTTTCATTTTGATTTGTTTATTTGCTCCACACTAAGGCTTGTTGCCTCTGTGATGGCAGTTTTGATATTTCCCCATTGTTGCTCCACCCCTCCTTCTAGCCTGTTTGCTAGTGCTTTTTAAGGCACTCTCCCATCTTGCCAAAGTCAGCCCTCCTGAAGTCCAGAACCCTCATTTTTGTATGGCTTGACTCTGTAGCTGAGTTTATCATGAACCACACTGTTTGGTGGTCATTTGTTCCCAAATGGATACCCACTTCTAGATCTGAGATCCTCTCACTGTCCCCGTTTGAGAGTACGAGGTCTAAGATTGCTCCCTTATGAGTAGGTTCCAAAACTAGCTGTCAGAGGCATTACACCTGAAGGGCATCAAGAATGGCCCTGCATTTGGATGTGGCTGCAGCAAAGGTGCTCCAGTTAACATCTGGCATATTAAGGTCCCCATCAACAGTATCTCCCCTTTCTTTGCCATCCTAAGCATGCCTTCTATCATATCCTTGTCGATTCCCTCTCCCTGATATGGGGGTCTATATACAACCCCTGTGTGGATTGTGGTGCCATTTCTAGTCTCTAAGGTGACACACCGTGCCTACTCTCCTCCCTGTTTACTCTTTTGTTCAGTTGCTTTTATCTCTTCCCTTACATAGAGAGCTACTCCGTCCTCTCTTCTCCCCTCCCTGTCTCTCCTGTAGGTTGTGTACCATGGAATGTTAACATCCCAGTCATGGTTCTCTGTGTACCATGTTTCTGTGACTGCTACGATATACAGGCATCCCTCTTCCATCAAGGCCAAAAGTTCAGGGAGCTTGTTGCCCAGACTATGGGCATTGGTACTCATTACCCTCCCTTTCTTGATGGCCTTACCCCTTTTTGCCCCATCCCTGTCCTTATTGCGTTTGTCACTTTCTCCATTTCCCCTGGGCTTCTCCCTAACAACATCTCTATGTTGGTGTCTACCTCACTTAGTACCCTGATGTTTTTGGGGGGCTAGGATTTCCCTGCTTCTCTCCAGTGCCTTCCCCCTTGGCTAGTTTAAATGCTCACCAATGAAACATTTAAACCTATCACCTAGGATCCTGGTTCCCCTCCTGGACAGATGCAGACCATCACACCAGTATAAGCCTGCATCCCTCCAGGTGGACCCCCAGTCCCCAATAAAGCCAAATCCCTGACCTCTACACCAGTTTTTCAACCACTGATTGAATCCCATTGTGTGGAGCACCCTAGCCTCACCCATGCCATATACAGGCAGCACCTCCAAGAAGGTTACCGTGCATGCTATTTGTATAAGGCCCCCCATCTCCACAAACACTTCTTGCACTGCTCTGATCCCTTTCTTAGCCAGGTAAATTTGCCTCTAGGTGGACAATGACATCCAGCTCCTTCCCCTGTGCAGCTGCTCCTGTGATCCTGAGGATTAGCTCCATGTCCCTGTAAGCCATGGTGGCAGGCAGGCACCTTACCTCCCTCTCCCCTTTCTCCCCCAGTTCTACCTTCCTAACAATGGAGTCCCCCACCAGGAGTTGTTACCTTCCCCTGTGGGGTCCTATGCCACCCTCCTGTGGATCTCCTTTGTGGAGGTTCCCAGCATCCTCCTTGGTCTTCACTGTGGGTGCCTCCACAGAGGAACCACACTCTTCCAGAATGGCATAGAAATTGTGGAGAGGTACAGCTGGAGGGATGCACCTCTGTTCCACCACTCTCACCCTCCCTGAGCCCACTGTGGTCTAACCGCTCCTCTTTCTTGGCAACCTCTGAGGCAATGGCAGTGACCGCGGTGGTCCCTGGGTGGGAGAGGAGGTCCCACAAATCCTGGCCAACTCAGCCTGGAGATGAGCAACCTCCTCCCCCAGCCCAGAGAGGTGCCTGCAGATGGGACATCACCGCATCCTCCTGAACTAAGAACTTCAGAATTTTAGAACTGTTTGCATGAAATACCCTCTTATGTAAGTTACCACAGCAGAGGCCAATCTTACGTGCATTTTTAGGGCATAAGAACCAGGAACTGAAGGTGAGCTGCCCCACCTGAAAAAGAACAGGGACAGACCAGAGAAGGTATGAGTAATTGGAATGTTTCAGGGCCAGAAGGGCAGATCCCATGAGGATTGGTTAAAGGCACTGAACAAGTATTCACTCAAAACCAGAAGCAAGACGGAAGATGTGACAAAGACCTTCAAATTCATTAAAGAATTAACAAGATGGACTGTGAGTAATTGTTTACCAGGAACATAGAAGCTAGAACACTGGATCATGAGTGGAGATTAATAAAAAGAAGATTTGAAAGAATGTGAGGAAGTATTATTTTACAGAAAGAGTGGTTAAGCCATGGAATGGTTTGTTGGCAGAGGTGGTGGGTGCTGAAACTATAAACAGCTGAAACATGAGTGGCATAGAGTCAAGGATATAGTCGCTATTTAATGAGGAGAGGGAGGTAGAAATACAGAGAACAAAGGCAGAATAGTATAAACAAAAACCCCACAGAGACAATAGGGTCTGGGGTATGACAGGGTAATATGGCAGACTAGATGGACTGTCCACCAATCTTTTTCTACCATCATCTTCCATGTTTCTCTGTTAACTCTGATATTCTAAAAATGTAAGACACACCACTCTTACCACTGTAAGAGTGGTCTACATGGCAGTATTAACATGTAATTGCTCAAGTTCAATCAATAAAACATTAATAAAAGAGAAAGAAAGGGCATCTCAGCAGATGTGATGCCTCACAGTAAGCAGTCTGCAAGGTTAGGGAGAGAAAACTGGGCAACTCACAGCACACACTTCACAGGAAAAAATAACTCAGTCTTCAGGAGCTGAAGATGCTCAGGAAATATTTATTCAGCAAGAGAATCGTTTCTCTTCATTGCACTAGTTATCTTGCTGAATAAATATTTCACAAGCCTCTACAACTACTGAAACTTGAGTAGGTTCTTTCTGTCCAGTGTTTGCTGTGAGTTGCCCAGTTTTCTCTTCCTAAAGAATTAATAACTTTCAAACTTGTCCATTTCTAGAGCACCTGCACTTGAGACATAAAATAAGAGCATCTCTCATGTAGTGGGGAGGAGTGCTCTGATTGGTTGTGAGTACTTCTTCGATTTACAATGGTTAGTATAGTGTCTGGAATGTTTAGAAATAAACAGTTCTGTCTGCCTGACAATTTTTGCCATGATCTATAATTTATGTTAATACAGCAGGCGTGCCATGTACCTGTGGATAATAGTAGAGCTCTAGCATGGTATACACTGATTGCCTCTTACCTGTAGATGCCAGGTCAGTCCTATCACGGTATACTTTGATTGCCTCTTACCTGTGGATTCCTGAAGAGTCCTAGCATAGTGTACATTGATTTCCTTTTACCTGTGGATCCAGTAGAATCCTAACATAGTATACAGTCACTGCCTATGATCTGTGGATACCTGTAGAGTGCTAGCATAATGTACATTGACTGCCTCTTACCTATGGATACCTGTAGAGTTCTACCATAGTATGCATTGATTGTCTCTTAATTGTGGATACCAGTAGAGCACTAGCATAGCATACATTGATTGCATCTCACCTGTGGATACCTGCAGAGTGCTAGTATAGTATACATTGACTGCCTCTTACCGGTAGATACATGTAGAGTTCTACTATAGTATATATTGATTGCCTCTGTCTGGAATGTTTAGAAATAAACAGTTCTGATTGCCTGAAAATGTTGCCATGATCTTTAATTTATATTAATGCAGCAGGAGTGTCATGTACCTGTGGATAACAGTAGAATCCTAGCATCATATACATTGGTTTCTTCTTGCCTGTGGAGATACCTGTAGAGTCCTAGCATAGTATACATTGATTGCCTGTTACCTGTGGACACCTGTAGAGTGCTAGCATAGTATACATGGATTGTCTTTCACCTGTGGATACCTATAGAGTCCTAGCATTGTATACATGGATCATTTCTTACCTGTGGATACCAGTAAGAGCTCTAACATAGTATACATTGATTGCCTCTTACCTGTGGACACCTGCAGAGTGCTAGCATAGTATACCTGGATCATCTCTTACCTGTTCATACATGTAGAGTCCTAGCATATTATACATTGATTGCCTCTTAACTGTGGACACCTGTATAGTGCTAACATAGCATATATGGATTGTCTCTTACCTGCAGATACCTGTACAGTCCTAGCGTAGTATACATTGACTGCATCTTACCTATGCACACTGTAGAATCCTAACATAGTATACATTGATTGCCTCTTACCTGTGGACACCTGCAGAGTGCTAGCATAGTATACAATAATTGCTTCTTACCTGTGGGTACCTGTAGAGTCCTAACATTGTATACATAGATTGTCTCTTACTTGTGGACAACTGTATAGTGCTAGCATAATATACCGCGGGATTACCTCTCAAATGTGGATACCTGTGGAGTCCTAGCATAGTGTACATTGACTGCAACTTACCTGTGGACACCTGTGGAGTTCTAGCATTGTATACATTGATTGCATCTTACCCGTGGATACCTGTAGAGTTCTACTATAGTATTCATTGATTGCCTCTTACCTGTGAATTCCAGTGGAGCACTAGCATAGCATACATTGATTGCCACGTGTCTGTAGATACCAGTTTAGTCCTAACATAGTGTCGAAACACATAAACATAGAAACATAGAATTGGATGGCAGATAAGTACCACTTGAACCACCTAGTCTGCTCACTCCCCCTACCTATTGTAACACTGCAAACCCTACTTGATCTCTGGGTTTACACCCCCCCCCCACACACTTTCCCTTCCACTAAGGTTTCTTTATGCCTGTCCCATGCATTCTTTAATCCTGTTACTGTTTCTGCCCCCACCAACTCTTCTGGGAGACTATTCCAGGCATCCACCTCCCTTTATGTGAAGAAGTACATCCTCACATCTCCACTTAATCTACCCCCCCTCCAGCTTCATGATGTAACCCCTTGTCCTTGAGCATCTTTTTTCTGAAAAATGTATCCCTCTTGAACCTTACTTATTCCTGTGAGCTATTTGAAAGTTTATATCATATCCCCCCTCTCTTCTTTCCTCTAGGGTGTGCATATTAAAGTCCTTTATACTTTCTTCATATGGCTTGTGATGCAGACCCTGCATCATTTTAGTTGTCCTTCTCTGGACTGCTTCTACTTAGTCTATGTCCTTCCAGATATGTGGTCTCCAGAACTGGACACAGTACTCTAGATGAGGTCTCACTAGTGATCTATACAGTGGTAGTACCACCTCTCTATTTCTGCAGGTGATACCCCTCTCTATACATCCTAGCATCCCACGAGCTCCCCCCACTGCCATGTCACACTGTCCAGCCGCATTTAGGTCATCTGATATGATTACCCACCAAGTCTCTTTCCTGTTTGTTGATTGTTAACATCACTCCCTCCATTTTGTACTTCTCCCCTGGGTTTCTGTGACCCAAGTGCATGCTTTTGCAATTCTTCACATTGAAACTTAGTTGCCACACCCTTGACCACTCGTCTATTTATTTTTCCCACCCCCAGCATGTAGACCCTGTTTCAGATTTTAGTATCATCTGCAAAGAGTCATATCTTCCCTGCTAGCCCCTCTGCTATGTTGCTGATAAAGACACTAAAGAGGACCAGTCCCAATACTGATCCTGTTGGCACCCCACTGTTCACCCTCCCTTCCCGACAGTGAACTCTGTTTACCACTGCCCTCTGTCTCCTGCCCCCTAATCAATTCCTTATCCAGTTTACCACCTTTGGACCCACTCCTAGGCTGCCCAGCTTGTTTATAAATCTCTTATGTGGAACGGTGTCAAAGCTATTGATTACATCTTACCTGTGGATACGAGAAGTGTCCTAGCATTGTATGCGCTAAGACCATCTTATCTGTTGATGTCAGCAGAGTCCTAGCATAGTATACTTTTTTAAATTTTATTTAAAATTTTGTTAACCAGATAAAAAGCACTGAGCCACGTAGCCCTTTTACAGGCTTGACCCAGACACAGTAAAGTGCACTGACAAGACAGTGATCAACATACCAACATATATCATTGAAGTGTAAACTTAAAAACTTAAAATGAATTAATAATAAAACTATAAGGACATTATTTAAATTTAGAAAATGTGCAAAGTCATACATAAAAACTAAAAACAGCAACTGTGAGCTTCAGCCTTTAATTAGCTTTGTATTGCATTTTAAACTGGTACAGATTTTGTGCATACTTTGTATCAGAATTTATGTCATTCCAAGTTTTAGCAGCAGCGTACATGAAAGCTTTTCCTTCGAAGTTTTGCAAAGTGGCATTGATAGAGTCCAGTATCATCAAAAAGAAGAGGTTTAGTTCTGTTTTTTGGAGCATTAATTCCAGACATGGGCCCTTCATTACCCTTCTTAAAGGAGATAAGAAACTATTTTTATGCAGTTAACTGCTCTACGATCTTCCTTTCCATGCCAGTTATATATTTTGATATGCTTTGACCAGTTTTTGATAAATAAATCATCTACCATTGGGGGCTCCCACAGACCTACATAGATCTCAATTCTTCTCACCAACTACTGCTCTTTCAGTTCATGTTTCTATGACATTCTATGACATCAACAACACTGTTCATCTGAATGGCCTAGAAGGGTGTTACTGATTTCACAGAATGCTGAGGCCATATGAAAGGAGAGAGTAGCAACTGCTGAAGAATGAGGGATTCAGGATAGTTACAGAGGCAAAATAGATTATTCTACAGTGTATATTTTATTGTATATATATTGTATAGTGTATATATTATATTGACACGATAACGCCACTATAGTTAAGGTCAAGTGCACACTTCTATGTTAAAGCTAAACGTTTGAACCTTAATAACTTTGTAACAGTTCAACAGCTTTGCATGACATTTAGCATGCATAATCTGTAGCCATAGGTCTCCTAATGTGGCAAATTGGTTGTGAATCCATTGTGCGGTTTCTGAGATGAAGAGTGTCAAAAATCCCTAACTTTACGTGTTTTTTTGGCAATTCTTTGTCCACCTGTATCTCAGAAATGGTTTTAGGGTGTGGTCTGAAATGTTCAGGGTAGAAAGCGTTTGCCTCACAAAGGTGTCTTTTGAAGGTTTACTGAATAAATATTAATGCATTCAAAAGTTATTAAATTTTCAAGTTTCCCATTATTTCCTATGGGAAAGGTTAGATGTTCAGCACAAAAATACTTTTGTTGTCACAGGAGCTACTGTATTTTCACAGACAGGGTCAACATAGTGTCGCAGGGCTTCTAGGGTATTTTTGCAGCACTCTGTTGCATTCGCCATCTTTTTTTCCAGTTAGTGAGAGAAAGAAAATGAAGACAACATGTAAAAATGAATGAAATACAAAGAAGAAACATCAGAACATGACTAAATGGGAACTGTTTAGCTACATTATGATTTTTTTTCCAATTGTGGTCAGAAACACCTTTTCTGGGCACCCAAAATACTGGCTAGGCTAGCGAGAGGACTGTTTTTTCTACGTTCTCTGTATGAGAACAGTGGGATTTTCTTGACTTCTGCAGCCGCAGCTGCAAGTCTTGCTGCCGACTGCAGTTAGTGTTGTGGGCCACTCTATTTTGGTGTGTCTACTGATAGGCCTCACCTATGGATCGCTGTCTTCCATGAAGTGAATGTTTATGTGCGAAAATTTGGCATGTGCGAAAATAGGTATAGCTGATTTTCGCACATGTCACATTTTCGAACATGAAATATTCACTTGTGGTCAAGCATGCACATGTCTAGTGTGCTTACCCAGTTAACAAAACCAAATAAATAAATGCCCATGATTGAGACATTTCATTAGTAAAGAAAAAAACACCCCTTCAGCTGTATTTTCTCTGTGATGCAGAGGACAAAACACAGGCATGAGAGCCCCAAGAACCCTGGCTTTGAACCCCCCCCCCCCTTCCTTAGTTCTTTTTTTTTTCATCTTTCCTTTACTTTGTGTTTTTGTCATCTTGTTTTCATTCTGGGACCACTGGACCAGCTGGACTGCTTCGTTTTTGAAAATACATTGATTTTCACAGGACCCACAATGAAAGCAAGGATTGAAAAAAAAAGTGAGGAAAGAGTGGCTTTAAACCAAGGACCCTTGTATCTTGCAGTCCTGTGCTTTGTCCTCTACACCACAGGACAAGTAAAGGTAAGGGGTGTTTTTTTTTTTCTTTACTTACGAATTCTGTCAATGATGCACAGAGCTTGATTGCAAATGGATGTTTAAGTGTGAAAATGTGGTATGTGCCAAAATGTGTGAAAATGTGGTATGTCCGAAAATAGGTATAGCTTATTTTCACACATACCATATTTTCGAACATGAAATATCCACTTGCGATCTAGCATGCACATGATTATGCAGATTATAAAATGCAGGTATGGGAAACCTAAGGGCTCTGGGTTTGAAAGCACCCTGTCCTTATTTTTTTTTTATATTCACCCTGCTTTCATTCAGGGAGCACTGGATTAGCAGGACTGCTTCGTTTTTGAAAATGCACATAAATTGATTTTCACAGGACCCACAATGAAAGCAAGTAAAGAAGAAAAACAAGGCTTGAGTGGCTTCAAACCAATAACCCTTGTGTCTTACAGTCCTGTGCCTTGGCCTCTACACCACAGGACAAGTACAGGTAAGGGATGCTTTTTACGACTGTGGGCAGACCCTACAGGAGTATTGCATGTACAAAAGGAGTGATGTCATGTTTTCTGTCCGTGGAACTGACTGAAGGTATAAATAGTCTCCTCTGCCTTACCCTCCTCCAAGAAATGTTTTTCATCCTCAAATAAATATGCTTTCATGTTAGTCAATGGTTGAAGGGTGCTATTTTCTTTCTTAAATGGGTGGTACAAGAACTGGAACCTGAGTAGTGGGAGGCAGCATTGTTTTTTGGGGGGAAGTAAGATCCAACCCACTCCACCCAAGAAGCTCCTAAATATCCACTCCACCTTTTTTTTATTCATGTGGGAGGGGCATGAGGTGCATCTATCATGTTGAAAGATGACTCACTTGTTTGGGATGTGGACCAAGGAACACAAGTCTGTGGAGTCCCTGCATTTTGTTAAGGACTAGGAGAACAAAAGACACAGTATTTCATGCCTTTAAACTGACTTAAAAAAACCCTTGGAACAAATGATTATCAGAGCCACCTGATGTCTCAAAAGGAAAGCGTAATTAAGAAGTGTCTGAAGCTACAGCATCCAAGAAAAATTTACAGCTTTCAGGTATTTCTTAAACATTTATATATAAAAAACAAAGTTCAGCTTTTGGTATTAACAATATGTGTTTAGCATATTCTATCTATCTACCAGGCGCCTTTTCTGTTAAGATGCCGATTGGTCCAGTCCTTCACCCCAGTGCAGGCTGTTCCCCGAGGCTCTTTCTAGAGTGGCTTTAATAGAAATTCAACTGTTTAGCATTATTTTTAAAGCCTGTCTGTTGGAAATACAGTTTTACTGAATTTTAAGTCTGTTAAGTGATTACAAGCCCTTTTACGACTTGTCAGACAGAACCCCTTTATCCCCCGCCATCCTTGACGCCTTTTTGTAAGCTTCCCATTGTTTAGGTCTCCCTCTAATCTCTGGCTCCTTGCCCTGCACTCGTCTGGGTCCCCCAATAAATTTTTGCCTCTTTATCCTTCATTTGCAGCCCCTGAACAGGGTGAGCACCAGGATCCATGGTCACCGGCCTTCCGGCGACCTTGCAGCCGACGGTAGCCACCCGCTAAGTGGATCCAGCTCACAAAAGGTACGGCATACAAAGCCAACCAATTGGAAACCAGGCGCCTTTTCTGTTAAGACGCCGATTGGTTCAGTCCTTCACCCCCATGCAGGCTGTTCCCTGAGGCTCTTTCTAGTGTGTTTTTTCTGCCCACCCCCTCCCAGGCCTCCTTTAAATACACTGTGGCCACACCCCCTTCATCCACCTAGCCATTCTATAGGCTTACCCCAGTTGGTAAAAATTAACCTCTCCCTTATCTACGCACGCAGAGTACAGTGAGCCATGGCACTTTACACCCTAGTATGCCTATTAATATTAACCTTTGCTCCTGGTATATCCCACACTAACACTATACAGCAGGCGTGCATTGCCATGAAAAACGATACCTATTATGCTCCCGGTCATTTTACCCATCACTATTATTCATGCCCCCTCCCTTTATTCATTTATCACCCTCTTCTTTCTCTCTCTCTCTCCCTCCTCCCTTCCCCATTGTCCCTCAAAGCACTCCTTCTTTTAGTCCCAAACTGTAACACAAGCCTATCCACAATTAACACACAGTTTTTACCCTCTAAAACAAATAATAGGCAGTCTGAAAGGAAAAAAGATCTTAGGTTGCATTTTCTCTCACTAAAGAAATTGCTACTCCTCCTTCTTCTCTGTTCAGGCAATGTTGAGCTAAATCCAGGCCCCCCTGCACTGAGACCCTCACCATTAGAATTTGCAGATGCATCTGGTTTTAAAATAATGATGGTCAATATACTGAGTCTAATTAAAAAACGATATCAGTTACAAGCCTGGGCTGCACATACCGAGCCCGATATTATCACTGTCACCGAATCATGGCTTAACAAAAATATAACCGACCAGCAAATTAACATAGTGGATTATGTCCCGTTCAGGGAAGACAGGGGCTCAAGAGGGGGTGGAGTAGTTTTCTATGCCAAATCAAAATACATGATTAGTAACATTATCACCAAATCTAAACCCAAGGAATTCGAAATTGTTTCATTAAAGCTTCATCTCCCTTCCTCTGATAACATTACCGGAAGTAATATTCTTAGTGCCCTCAAAACCTTATTCATTAAAGCTAACACAGAAACACTAATCCTTGGTGACTTCAATATGGATTGGCTATCATCAAAATCCTCCAACCTGAAGTCACTTTGCGACAAATTCGGATTAGCCCAACTAATCAGTGAACCAACCAGGATTAATACCCAAAATTCAGCCAACAGTTCACTTCTAGACATAATCCTAACTACCCATCCACATAAAATCCTACAAACAGTGGTATATCATAATGATATGAGTGATCACAACATCGTAGTCTGCCCTAGATCACAAGTCAAAGTTATCCTTCCCCCTAAATTTATAACCAAATGGTCATTCCGCAAGTTCAATACTGACAATTATTTGACTGATCTAGGCAACATCAGATGGCAAGACCTTTTCCTTGCAAAATCAGTTGACGAGGCTGCTAATGTCCTTAACTGCAACGTTACCTCTTTAGTTAATAGACATGCTCCCACTATTAAGGTTTGGACTCTCAAAAACTCTCACCCTTGATTCACATCAGAACTCAAGGCTGCACTGTCAAACCGTGACAAACTGTGGGCCCAGGCAAGGCGTTCCAAGAGCCCCCTAGATTGGCAGGCATTCAGGGCAGCCAGGAATGCATGTGTCAAACGCATTTGTGAAACTAAATCTGGCTACTATGTTTCTACCCTAGAGCAGGCCAAAGGGAACTCCTATAAAATCTGGAAGACCCTCAAGTCTATTGAGGGTCACTCAACTGCCCCATCTGTTCCAGCAAAGATCCTCATCAATGGTACAGTTATTGAAAGTACACATCAAATATTGGAAGAACTTAATTCCCACTTCATCACCGCCAGCTTAGCATTTGATACTTCTCCACATGCCACCCAAGTAAAGAATATCAGTAGCATGTATACATCACCGAATACCCCAGCCTGTTCATTCCAGTTGCTCCCTCTTAGCTTTAACGAAGTAGAAGAGTCACTTATTAACCTGGATACCAAAAAAGTGCGGAGTGGATAGCATAGATCCATTATTCCTAAAACTTGGCTACCCCTATCTTACCGTCCCAGTACTTCATATATTCAACCTTTCTATTTCAACCACCACATTTCCCTCATGTTGGAAATCCACCTATATTCTCCCCCTATTTAAGTCGGGAGATCCATGTGATCTCAATAATTATAGACCTATTTCAATACTACCTATCCTCTCAAAAGCATTCAAAAAACTGATCTACGCCCAATTGAAAAACCATATTGTTACTCAATATATTTAAAACCCTCTTCAATCTGGCTTTCACCCAAACCATAGTACCATTACAGCTCTAGCCAAGGTTACTGATGATTGGGTCTATGCAATGGACTCTAAGAAAACTACTGGTGTGGTGTTTTTGGATCTAAGTAAAGCTTTTGATACAGTAGATCATAATCTATAAGTTCTCAGCCTTACTAATCTTGGCTTTACTCCATCCACAACCCAATGGTTCAAAAGCTACCTATCGGCCAGGACACAGAAAGTTAAATCAGGAAATTTGTTTTCGTCCTCCCTGCCTACTGCCAGGGGAGTCCCACAGGGATCTATTTTAGGTCCCATCCTCTTTTCCTTATATATAAACAACCTCAACCATCAGATTACCAAGTCCCAGTTACACTTCTTTGCAGATGACACAGTCCTGTATACTTCTGGGCCCTCGCTTGAAGAAATTAGGGACACCCTTCAAGCCGATTTCACTCATTTAGAAAAAAACCTAATTAATGCAAAGCTACTCCTTAATGCCAAAAAAAAGAAAGCTATGATCCTTCACCCATGCTCCTCGCACACTATAATTCCTGTTTTACCCAATTATTTTATAAATACTACCCTAGGTGAGCATCTGGAAATAGTTTCAAAGTTCAAATTTCTCGGTTTCTGGCTCAACAACAGGCTTTCCTTTAATGATCACATCGATGACTTGGCTAAAAGGCTCAAAGCCAGGTTAGGTTTTTTCTTCTGCAATAGACCTTTCTTTCCCTCTGAGATTAGAACCAGATTGGTTCAGGCCACTTTCCTCCCCTCCTTGATTACGGCGATGTAATCTATAATTCTTCAGCTTCTACCAATCTCCATAAACTAGGTGTTCTCTATCACCGCTCCCCACGATTCATAACAAACTCCCTTCCACTAACTCATCATTGTGATCTACATGCCTTAGTTGGCTGGCCCTCACGCACCGTTAGATGGACAGTCCACGCCGGCACCTGGACTTTAAAACTTCTCCAGAATAAAATACCGCAATATCTATCATCTTTAATACACATAGCGTGCAGTGTTTACTCACTTAGGAAGACAGAGTTTCTCCTTCTCAATGTACCTAGGACCCGCACTTCCTTTGGAAAATGCTCTATTTCATGTTCACTGCCAACTATTTGGAACTGACTACAATCCTTATTGAAATTACCCAGTGTTATCCCTGTTAACTTCTTCAAAAGGCTAGCTGTGGCTAAACTAAAAGATACCTGTAACTGCCTTTTACGAATTACTGTCCCCGGGGCCACATTCTAGTGACTCCATGATATCCCAGGTTCCACTCCCCCACTTCCTCAACTCTGTTTCACACCACTATTAGTGTCTCAGGTGGAATCTTTATTGTATTGTTGTGTAATTACTGTTACTCCCTTCAGAAATTTTAATTTCTCTGAGGAATTCCTAATGTATGCGAGGTATTGTTTTTATAAACAATGCAACTTCTCATCATGAACTTAGAGTACCATGGGAGCTCTTTATCATTATATATACTGCGTTTTATGATGTATGCTCTTTATAATTATGTATACTGTGTTTTATGATGTAAGCACTTAACCTATTTGATTGTATGTCAGTCTCAGGACGTCATTGTGAATGTATGTATGTCTCAGGACCTCCTTGTGAATGAGCTTGCTGAATGGAGTTTTCCTGCAATAAACTTGAACTTCAACATCTATCTATCTATCTATCTATCTATCTGTCTGTCTGTCTATCTATCTATCTATCTATCTATCTATCTATCTATCTATCTATCTATATATTAGAGGCAAAAAACTCTGTTTAATGCATCAGTTAGGGTTGTTCCACAGCGACAAAAGTGAGGAAATTTGGTGTTAGGGTTGAAAACCCCCTTTGTACCCCCCAGCCCACCCTCCAACTGGCATTTGGGTGTGCATTGGAGTTGTCGTCCATAAGTCTCACCCCATCACATGTGTAAAGAAGCCGGGTATAGGAGAATGGGGTGAGAGTTAGGACCCAGCGACTGCATTGTGCACCCTGATGTCAGTTGGGGTGGGCTGGGTTACAAGGGGTTTCCAGACCTAACAATACTGTGACTAACACTAACTGATGCATTAAAACGATTTTTGCCTCTAATTCCTTCTTTTGAGAATGATGATGAAAATAGTGAAAGTAATGCAGCGGCAGTAGTGCGGGGCTCCCACCACATGATGTCTTGTGTCATAGTAATGGGAACAGCAACACAAACAGAAGTGCCAACAGTGGTGCACATGGTAATGGAAACGTAAATGGTAAAGGAAAATGTTAACCGAAATGCAAGTGCAAAGTGATGCCAAAGTGAACAGTGAAGCAAACGGACATTGAAGTGCGTACAAAAACACAACTGGTAACGCAAACAGTGATGGCGTAGTATTTTAAATGGAAATGCTAAGTGTCACAGCAAAAAGAACACGAAAGGGAACAGAAACGGAAATGTGAATGTGAGCGCACACATAAACGCAAACCATAACGCGCACAGCCACAGTACTGTAATAGTAAACACAAATGGTAAAGTTAACATGAAGAATAATGCCAAAGGAAACAGGAATGGAGGCGTGTATGGAAACGCAAACCGTAATGTGCATGGTCATGGAACCACAATTGTTAGCGCAAATGGTAATGGTAACAGCAACAATAACACCAAAGGAAAGAGAAATGCAAATGCAAGCAAGTACAGAAACGCAAAATATTACACACATGGTCATGGTACCGCAATTGTAAATGCAAATGGTAACAGTAACAGCAAAAATAACACCAAAGGAAACAGAAACGAAACAGAAATGCAAGCGCGAATGAAAATGCAAACCGTAACACACGTGGATGGTACCACAATTGCAAATGAAACTGGTAATGGTAACAACAACAATAATGCCAAATGACACAGAAATGCAAATGCAAGGCGAAAACACAAACCGTAATGCACACGGTGGTGTAGACTGTAATGGTGCCACAAATGGTAACGGAAACGCAACTGGAAACGCTAACTGGCACAGTAACAAAAGGGCACACCCTTCTTTTCCCCAAAAAATGTACTGGACAACACAGTGAAAACAAAGAATGTACGCATAACAATGGGTCTCAGAGCAGAAAATGAGGACTTGGAATATTAAATTGCTTATATCTCAGGAACCGTATGACATAGAAAAAAAATTTCAATTTCATATGACTTATGACTTTCCTGGATAGTTTTGTACTCAGCCCCCATTGGGGGGCTAAGCATTTTTGTGATGAAAAGTCCGTATCTCACACCATTTCCTAGATACGGACCCCGAAAGGCGTAACGGGTGCCGTAATGTTATCCAATGGGAAAATGCATTAACTTCAGAGTGCCGTCACTGTGCCGCCCTGTAATATTTTTCACCAAACCACCAAAAGGCACATCAGTTGCATGTTGGCTTTCTTGCCTCCAAATTTCAGCCCAAAAGACCAAACTGTTATTTTGCAGCAGGGCGGCAAAGGATTCCTGTAATGCGGCGGACTTCGTAATGTTATCCTATGGGAAAAAGTGTCAACTTTGGAGTGCCATAACTTTGCCACCCTGTAATATTTTTTCACCACAACACTAAACGCACATCTGTGAGATGTTGGCTGCGTTCCCTCCAAATTTCAGCTCAAAAGACCAAACCGTTCTTTTGCAGCAGGGTGTCAAAAAATTGCTGTCATTTTGCCATAACCTGGAAAAGTAGTGTTGCAATTTGCGAAAGCTTTTGCAAAAATTTGCAACACTTTCATGACTGCGACATTACTTTGTGAAGATTCTTTTTCTTAGAAACTTGAAAAACATATTTCTAGGGTGTTTAACCTCAAAATAAAGACACGCCTAGCATCCTCAGGGTCCGACTAGGTAAACACAAAAAGAATTGTGTTGCTACAGGGTCCCAAATTTAAATGGCAAGCATTTTTCTGATCATCAACTGAAAACAAAATGGTGTATTTGCGAAAGTAAAAGGGCCATTTGAGAAAATAAAAACTGCACTTGCGAAAGTGTTGAACTTTTTGTTAACTTTTCCCATTGACTTATAATGGGAACTTGTTTTTTGAATAACTTTTGAACCGTTCAATATTTTTTCACAAAATCTTCAAAAGGCACATTGGAGACCCTGGCTGCATGTTCCATGAAGTTTTTGGACTGGTCACACAAACCGTGCGATCTGTAGGCAAGAGCAAACAAATCACAACAAAGCGTAATTGCGCAAATGGTTGTTGCTTAATAACTCCTCAGCTTTATATCCAACTGGTACAATACTTGGCAGATCCCAAGATCTACCATGCCCAACTGAGCTTACCAAATTTCAGGCAACTCTGTTGAATGGTTGCAAAGTTATTAAGGTGCAAAAGTTGACCCTTTAACCTTAAAAGTGCTACTCTACCATAATATGTATATATATATATAGTGTGTGTGTGTGTGTGTGTGTGTGTGTGTGTGTGTGTGTGTGTGTGTGTGTGTGTGAGAGAGAGAGAGAGAGAGAGTATCTCCTTAAAGCTAGTTATCCCCCCCCTGCATTATGGGGATGTGGGGAGGGTAGGGTGTATTGTTTGTGTGAAGAGGAGGAGGGAAATTACATTTTTATCACTTTTTCAGATTCCTTAGACGCTTCTGGTACATAAAGTTGTTTCTGCATAAAAAGTTCCCCTAAGCCCCTCACAACACCTAATTAAGCCATCTGACATCACCATCCTAAGAGCAGTCAGTCAGGCAGTTCTGGGCTGGGTTACCGTTTATATTCTACTGAATCTTCTTAACTTGCAATTTATGACTATACGTATGCATTTGTGTGTCTATCTCTGTTTGACTTACTGTAGGTTACACATAGAATCTGATAAGTTCATAACATGTTTTATTGTGATTCAATGAACTGATAAATGGGGGTTTTAGTTTCTTTTACACATTCATTTCTCCTGATCATGGATATATTACAACAAAAAATTTTCAATAAAATGTTTACAAATAAAGAGTTTAGCAATAATGTAGTTAATTTGATGTAAAGAGCTGCTTCCTGGAAAATTACCTGGTTTTGGGGGTGGGGGGTTTCCACAAGTAGAGTGGGACTTAACGGATGGGGGAGCTCATAACAGTGGAAGTGGCATGTTGGCATTAAAAGCTTAGTGGCATGGATGTAGAAGCACCAGTATTTAAGCATGGCTTTGGTAGAGGACTAATTGTGACGGGTTGGGGGTGAGACTTGGTATTTTAAACATAATAATTTTCTAAAACTTCAGCCTTCAATGGGTTAGACTTTGTAGCCATCTGTACAGTATCACTAAGCCACATGCAGTGGGGTATGGGTAAAACCCACATCACCAGACCCAGGCCAGAGCTGTAAAATCTGGACTGCGCACAGCTTGTGCAAATATTGCTGATCTGGTGGAGCAGCAATAAAAGATAAACTATGCAATACCCTCAATAACACACCTACCCCAGTTTACATTTACCTGATGCCCATTTTTAGGCCTTATATAGTAATATCTTCCTTCAAGAGAACAGCTTGTAATGAAATGTGTCGAATTTATTGATTTACTTAGTTTTTGTTTACCGGGTAAGTGCTCTAGCCAACAGGTGACTATTTTCAGGCACGACCCGGGAGGTACAGTAACAATACAGAGTACAGTTTCAAATACAAAGAGGCACAGTAACAATATAAAAGTACAGTTTCAAAGACAGTGAGGCAGGGTCACAGGTCAAAGTGTGACAACTGATTTACAGTTCACAGGTAGCATGAGAGACAGGGTACTGGTATCAGGACAGACCTAATGTACAGGCAGGTAAGGTGAGGGGGAGAAAAAAAAAGGGAGGGACATGGTGAAGCAGGGGGCTAGGGATCCATGAGAGCTAGTAGGGACAGCTCTCTGGCGGCATTAGCGGTAAGAGGCAGGGACTAGGAACTGGACTCGTGGGTCCGTCAACCGGCGAGAGGTATTTAGATGGAGGGGGGGTGGGATGAGAGAAGACAACCTTGCGGCATCGGCGGACGAAAGTAAGAAAAGTGTCCAGGCCACTGGTACTGTTACCAGGTATGGGAGCTGCAATTCAGCCAGGGGTGCAAAGGGAGTTTAGCGGTTTTAGTGGCAGAAGGCTGTTGTAGGGGACCGGGCTCATGGAACCACTGACCGGTATGCGAGTGGCTGAAAAGCGGGGGTCGGGGGTGAGATGCGGCAGAATGAGCAGTCGAGAGTGCAGGAAGTGCCCAGACTTGCGGTTCTGCATCCGGCATGGGAACAGTGCATAGTCGGCGTAAGGGGAGATTACAGCGCCAAGCAGTAATGGAAGATGGACGAGGCCCCCTTTAAGCGGGTCTGTGGGGGCAGTGGCCCAGCGTGGGAGGGAGTTGTAGGAGGGAAAAAGTGAGGGGACAAGAGGAAGTGGGCTGGGCTGGCCATGCCAGACAAACCTGAGGTGGACAGTAGCAAGGGTGGGGGGCTGATGGTAGGGACTTGTAACCAGACTTATGGGTCCCAAGGCGTGAGGCGGAGTTGGAGTGAAAATAGGCAACCTTGGCAGCAGGCAGCCAGGGAGAAAAAAAGTGTCACAGGTTCAGTTACGGGCAGGAGTTGAGTATCAGTCAGGGTGAGAAGGGACTTGCGGCTTTAGCGGCAGAAGGCTGCGAGAGGAGACCGGGTTCATGGAACAGCTCGCCGGCTGGAGAGAGTCCAGAGGGCAGGGTTCGGGGGTGAAATACGGCAGGTGAGCGGCTTCAGTGGCCAAAAGTGCGGCAAGTGCCCGGGATCATGGTTCTGTTCCCGGGCAAGAGATCGGTGCTCAGTCGGGTTAAGGGGGGGTTACAGTGGTCCACCGGCAATGGAAGCTGATTGAATCATCTTGGTGATGGGTCCATAAGGGGGCATAGCAGTGGCACAATGGCAGGTTTTAGGAGGAAAAATGTAGGAAGGAGGGGAGAAAAGGGAGTGGAGCCGGGCTGGCTGGGCCGGAAAACCAGGGGAGGAAAATAAAGGGGGTAGGGAGGGGAGAGGCTGAGTCCTTAGCTATGCCAGTACTTAGTACACAGAAATCGTCAGCTAAAGATTTAAGTAACAGTTTGCACATGCAGTTAACAGGTAGAACAGTGTGAAGGGCAAAAGGCAAGGTGCATACATTGGCATTTGGGCATATGCACTTTTGTATTATGTGAATTTGGTGTGTGAACTGTATATCAGATTCTAAAAAAACTAATTAAACACATCAAATGTCTTCAAAAACTTGTCTCAACATTGTGTTTATCTTCCACCTTGTCACAACATACAGTTATCTCAGTGGTGTTTTCAGTTAGGGTACAGTACCTTCATGTATACAATGGCCTGGTTCTGTTGAGTTGTTTGCTATAACAGTGCATGGAATAAAATGCAAAACATATAGGTAACTGTAATACAGATGGTGGCATTATTTTTAATTATACATTGGCAAGGAAAAATGTAAGAAGCTGATTGGCTGCTGACCCACTGAAACAGTGATGTTATTACACAATAACATCACTGTAACTTTGGATTTGGATCATTCCTTGCATTTTCTCTTAAAAAATAGTTTTCCACACTAACAAAAACATCCTTTAAAATGTATTTTTTATTCTGTATATAACAACACACCATTGTATAATTGCAATAAAGCACTCCAGGGTGTGTGTTATCATGCAATAACATCACTCCTGGGGTGGTGGAAGCACTCATCTTCATCACGTGCTTCAACCCACCCCAGGAGTGACATTATTACATGATAACACATACCCCATCATGCCGTATTGCTTAAATTTGCCCTTTCTCAATGTACTGTACTTTGATTCAGTTAGTGTATGCAACAGCCTTCATGTGAACACTCTAGGCTACTCTTTGACTCCTGATGTCTATTTGCTTTAGCTATTGTATATTGTTGGTCTTCTTGATGTGGTGCCTGCGCACCTAAACTATGTAATCTGTTCATCTACTGCTACCCATGTATCTCCAGTGAATGATTGTTATAACTGTCTGCTCTCCGAGCCATTGTTTTTTGACTTGTTAACTGTGCTGTCTTTGTATTAGTTTCAACGAAGTGCCTTTCTAAATGAATCTCTGACTCAAAGGTGTGTAAATCTGATATTTTTTTAATAAATAAATAAATACATGTTTATGTTTAAGCCCATGAAACACACTTATCTAGTTAATGCATTCACAGTCATAATGGCTCGGCCAGAGGTTGTTTCTTTCTGTCAGTGATGTGCATGGCTTGATTGCAAGTGGATGTTTATGTGTGAAAATGGGGTATATGTGAAAATAGGTATAGGTTATTTTTGCACATACCACATTTTCAAACATGAAGTATCCACTTGCGATCAAGCATGCACATGCGTGATAAATTTCATTAGTAAAGAATAAAACACCCTCTCAGCTGTAGTTCCTTTGCTATATAATGTATTTCAATGGTGTTTTGAACTTAAGTTCATAACTTTGCCATTTTAGGTATTTGTTCACCAAATTTTCAGCATGGGCTTTTTGGGACCCCCACCTCATGAACACTTGCACTGTCATTTCATTAATTGGGCCCAGAAGGTGATTTCACAATAGCTGTGCAAAAACACCTTTCAGGACTGAGTAATGAAATTTCACCACCAGTGTTTATGAGGTGGGGTTCCAAAAATACCATGTCAAAAATTTGGTGAAAAAATCTTAAAAATGACAGAGTTATGAGTATCTGTTTAAATTTTACTATGTATGCACATAGCTTTGGTAATTTTTAATATTTTGAGTTCAAATTTTCAACATAGCCATTTTCTACACCATCTCATGCACAGTACAGCTCTCATTTTTCACATCCTGCCTGAAACATGTTTTCTCACCTGTGGCACGGAATGGCATTTTGGTATGTATTTTAAAAACTTCACCTACAGAATTTATGAGGTGGGGTCATAAGAAGACTATGCTCCAAATCTGGGGTCAAAATATGACAAAAATGCCAAAGTTATGACTATTCATTGCAATTTTGCTATGCCCATTTATAACTTTGGAAATGTAAAATATTTTGACCCCAGATTTTCAACATAGCCATCATTATACCCTCAATCCTGATATGTTTGTCAATATATTTTTTCTTTTAATATATTTATTTATTTTTATTGGATTTTTTTAAATAATTTTTTTATGATGTGTGTGTCACTCTGCCACTATGGCCCTTTATCCCTGGTGTCTAGCAGTACACCTCCACCCTCCAAATTTGTTATTCTTTATTCATTGGTGGTTAGTAGCATCTCCCATCCTCCCCGTCTGTTTTTACCTGAAAATAAGGAAGTCATCCCTTGTCTTTATTTTTTTTAACCTGTCAAAAAAAATATTCCATTACCGATCACTATTGCACCCTTCACCAGATCACCCACTGTGCACCCACCTCCCCACACCCCCCATTGACACCTCCACAAATCATCACTCGTCTCTGGAGGTTCCAGGTTTCAGATCTGCTGTCCCAATCAAAGACAAATCTTGCTGCTGTAACTGGCGACTACAATATGAGAAGCTAAGGTAAATGGCCTCAGTGTATTTCAATGGGGGGTTTCAACTTTTATGCATGACTCAGCCATGTTTTGAGATTTTAATCCCACATTTTCAACATGGACTTTTGGGAACCCCACTTCATGAATATTATGTCTGTCACTAGACAACTCCAGTCAGAAAGGTGATTTCATGGTCGGTTGGCAAAATCACCTTTCTGGTGGTTTTTGCATAACGACAGTCATATTGTCCATGAGGTGAGGTCATAGGAAGGCCATGTTGAAAATTTGGGGTCAAAATTTCAAGAAACAGTTGTGCTATAACCATTTCTTGCAATTTTGCTACTCAATCTCATAACGTTGGAAATTTTCAATATTTTTACCCAATATTTTTAACACAGTCTTCTTATTACTCTACCTCATGTATGTCACAGATGTCATTTTTCAAATCCTGGTCAAAGTGTGGTTTTGCACCTGTGGTGCAGAATGGCATTGCAGTTGCATAGAATTATGTTTTGGTGGGGATTTGAACATTGTCTGTATTGGGTACTTGTGGTGAGATCATAAGAAGGCTATGTTGAAAATTTGGGGTTAAAATTATAAAAAATGACACAGTTATGACTATTTGTTGCAATTTCACTACACATGCTCATAACTTTGTAAATTTTAAATATTTTGAGCCCAAATTTTCAACCTAGGCTTCTTATTACACCACCTCATGTATGTCATAGCTGTCATCTTTCAAATCCTGGCAAAAATGTGTTTTTGCTCCTGCACTGAGGATTGGCATTGTGCTTGAATGGAGTTATGTTTTGGCGGGGATTAAAACATTTTCTGCACCGGGTACATGAGGTGGGGTAAGAACATGGCTGTGGTAACAATATGATGACTGTTGTTCTATAACAGGAAGCACAGGGGACAGAGATCCCTGTATTTCCACAGGTACATATGTATACTCATCTTTGGGTGGATGAGATCACAGGGTCCAAAGGACCCTGCGCTCCCTCAGAAAAATGAGGATACTATTATACTGTCTCAAAAAGTAAGAAAATAAATTGCAAAAACATTGTTAATGCATTGGTTAGGGTTAAACCATCAAAAGCAGGGAAATGTGACATTTGGGCTTCCGACCCTAACACCCCACTCCCCACCCTGCACAGACCTACAGGTGGGGGGACTGTCTTGGGGCCAAGATCCCTAATGCTCACCCTAGTCTCCAATGCTGTAACCATGTCACCTAATTTTGTAATGGAATGGGGTGAGTGTTAGGATTCATGGCCCCAAGACAGACCCCCAAGTCTGTGGGTCTGTGCAGGGTGGGGAATGGCATGTTAGGGTTGAAAACCATAATGCCACATTTCCCCACGTTTGTTGGTTTAACCCTAGTTAATGCATTGACAAAGTTTTTTGATATATATATATATTTTTTTATGGCAAAAAAACTCCATTAATGTACCACTTAGAGTTCATAGCACAGTGACAAAAGCATGGAAATGTGGTATTAGGGTTATCACTCCTACCACCCCCCACCCACACACCAATAGGCATCGGGGTGTGCATTGGGGTCTTCAGCCTAAATCTCACCCCATTCCAAGTGTAAAGAAGCTGAGGTGGTGCAGTATAGGAGAATGCAGTGAGAGTTAGGCATGATGACCCCAACACACACACTGATGCTTGTTGGTGTGTGGAGGTTGGGGGAGTGGGGGTCGGGTGGTAGTGGTGATAACCCTAACACCACATTTCTATGCTTTTCTCACTATGCTATTAACCCTAACTGATGCATTAATGGAGTTTTTTGCCATGAATGTCCCTTCTTTTTGAGAAAGTGTAATGTAACTGGTGAGTGGTATGTGTTAGTGGGAGTGCGGGCACTCTGGGCCCTGCGCTCCCTTCATAGTGCCCATTTATTGCATAATGATATGCATATGTGGGAGCATGGGCCCTCCAGGCCCTGTGCTCTCACTTACATATAACTACAGAGCCATACAGCAGCCCTACAGTGCAAGGATCCCTTGTAACACTAATTTGCTAATATCTCAGCAACTGTAGCAGCTAGGAAAAATATTCCAGTGCTGTTGTAATCAAGACAATGAGTAATCCATGTGAAATAGGTTAACCAAGTCTCTAACTCACATAGTTTACAAGATTCGTGCACCGAAATATGCTGAAAAGGTACCCTTGGAACCCTTGTGACAGTAATTTGCCAGTATCTCCATAACCATAGCAAGTAGGAAAAACATTCCACTGCTGGTGTAATCTATGATTTCCAAACTTGTTTCTGCAGATTAGATCACAAGCTGTGGGTAGCAAAAACTCTATATCTCGCTTCATTTTTGAGATACGGGCCCTGAAAGGTGTCACAGATGCCGCAATGTTATCCTATGGGACGTTTCTCAAATTCAGAATGCTGTAACTTTGGATCAGTTGAATGTTTTGGCACCAAATCACTACAAGGCACATCTGTGGGGTCAGGGCTTGTCACCCTGCAAATTTCAGATGAAAAGACCCAACGATTTTGTTGCAGGGGGATGGCAAAGATTTGCAATTTTTTTACAAAGTTCTTTCACAAATTGCAGACGTTTTGCAAAAAACAGCACACAACTTTTGTATTTGCCAAAGTTTTGTGGATGTTTTTCCCATGATTTGTGGAAGTACTGGGGCTCAGAGTTTTAAAATGGCATTTCTGAGGGGTTTTACCCCCCCAAAAAAGAAAGGGCTGACATCCTCAGGACCTGACTAGGAAAACCCAACAGTCAGTGTTTACCTAGAGGGTCCTAGATTTAAATGGCAGGCATTTTTCTCTTACTAACTGAAAACAAGATGATGGCAGCAGGAAAGTGAAAGGGCCATTTGCGAAAGGAAAACTGTACTTGCGACACTTTTGTGAGACACATATATTTTTCCCCATTGACTATAACAGGAAATTCGTTTTTTGAATAACTTTTGAACAGTTTAATCTTTTTACATCAAATCTTCAAAAGTCACATCAGTGACCCAGACTGCATCTTTCCTGAAGATTTCAGATCCAATGGACAAATCGTGCGGGCTGTGGCAGCGAGCAAAGAAACATGCAAAAAGTCAGGTTTTTTGCATTCTCTGGCATTCTGCAGCTTCACAACCACACATCTGACTGTAATGCAACTTGTCAGATCCAGAGATCTATGGTACCAGACCATGCATGTAAAATTTCAGGCATGTCCGTCATATGGTGGCAAAGTTATTAACATGCAAAATTTTGGATTTAACATTAAAGTGCCTACTCAACCCTAACTATAGTGCCACTACCATGGCACTATATATATATATATATATATATATAGATATAGATATAGATATAGATATATATGTGTGTATATATATATATAGATATATACATATCTATATATATATATATGTATATATATATATATATATATGTTATTTTCACTGCAGTGGAATAACCACTGTGATGACATCACCACTGCACCACTGTAAGAATATTTACAGATACACACATAGTGCCTACATCACTAGTAAATATTCTCACAGTAGTGATGTCACCAGAGTGAGAATATATTCACTGCAGCCTACATTTAACAGCTTCACAGTTTTTGTTTCTCACTGAATCCTGCAACTAACTCAATTAGCATTGCAAAAGACAATCACCTGTGTCCCATAGTTTTCTGACACTCCTAGCCCATTCCTGTGCTGCTCTAATCTTCAAAACAGCCTCCTTCATAAAGCAGTTTCTCTTTCTGAGTGCTGCCTGCAACAGTTTCTCTATCTCACTGAAGCCTGAAACTTACTCAACTAGTATTGCAAAACACACACACACCTATGTCCCATACTATTTCTAAAACTCCCAACCCATTACTATGCTACTCTCACCTTCAAAAATGCCTCCATTGTAAATGACAGTCCTTCACCACACAGTTTCTGTTTCTCACTGCTAACTGCAGGTAACTCAGTTATCTGTGCAAAACACATTCACTTGTTCCCCATAGTGTATAAAACACCCAGCCCACTCAGAAACACTTACACACACTCAGACTACACACAAACAGTGCTGTCAGTATAGCATAGAGGTTAGAGTAACAAGATAGGAACAATTATTAGGGGCATAGAACTGGGGGGAGCAGGGAAAACTGAAGTAAGGTGCCTGCCTGGTACCATGGCTTGGAGGGACAGGAAGCACATCCTCAGGATCACGAGAACAGCTGCACGGGAGTCTGAGCTGGATGTCATTGTCCACCTAGGGACAAATGACTTGGCTCATCATGAGATTAGAGCATTGCAGGAGGACTTTGTAGAGTTGTGGAGGGGCCTAAGACAAGTAGCACACACAGTATCCTTCTCAGAGGTGCTGCCTGTCAATGGCATGGGTGAGGCGAGGGTACTTTGCACCATGCAGTTTAATGAATGGTTGAAAAAATGGTGTGGAACACAGGGTTCTGGCTTCATTGGGGACTGGGGTTCCACCTGGAGGGACACCAGCCTATACTGGCAGGATGGTCTGCATCTGTCCAGGAAGGGAACAAGTCTTTTGAGCAATCGGTTTAAATGCTTCATTGGCAAGCTTTTAAACTAGTCAAGGGGGGAGGCACTGATAAGCAGCAAGAAAATCCCAGCCTCTCCCTAAAAAACAGGGTACTAAATGAGAAAAAGACCGAGGTAGAAAGGTCAGTGGGGGATGCTGCAACAGAAGGTAAAGCCATCAAAAATTGGAAAGCAATGAATACCAATGCCCATAGTCTGGGTAACAAGCTTCCTGAATTAGTGGCCTTGATGGAAGAGGAACATCTGGATATCGTGGCAGTCACAGAAACATGGTACACACAAAACCATGACTGGGGTGTAAACATACCAGGATACACTATCTACAGGAGGGACAGGGAGGGTAAAAGAGGAAGAGGAGTAGCTCTTTACATAAGGGAAGGAATCAAAGCAACAGAACAAAAGGGTAAACAGGGAGGAGAAGAAGCACTGTGTGTCAATTTGGAGACAGGCAATGGCACCACTGTCCGCACAGGGGTTGTATACAGAATCCCCTCTCAGGAGGAGGAAATGGACAAGGACATGATAGAAAGTATACTTAGAATGGCAGAAAAAGGGGAGATATTGCTGATGGGTGATCTGAATATGCCAGATGTTAACTGGAGTGCAGTTGCAGCAGCCACTTCTAAGAGTGGGGTTATTCTAGATGCCCTACAGGGGGCATGCCTTAGACAACTAGTATTGGAACCCACTCGAGAGGGAGCAATCTTAGACCTGGTTCTCTCAAATGGAGAGAGAGAGGATCACAGATGTAGAAGTGGGTAGCCATCTGGGAACTAGCGACCATCGAACAGTATGGTTCACAATAAACACAGCAATAGAGTTAAGCCATACAAAGGCAAAAGTACTGGACTTTAGGAGGGTTGACTTTGCCAAAATGGGTGAGTGCCTAAAGAATGCACTAGCAAATGGGCAGGAAGGAGGGGTTGAAGAACAATGGGGAATAATAAAAACTGCCATCACAGAGGTAACAAGCCTTTGTGTGAAGCAAATAAACAAAACAAAACGATGTAAGAAATCACTATGGTTCTCAAAGGAAATGGCAGTGAAGGTTCAAGAGAAAAAGAAAGCATTCAGGAAGTACAAGGAATCACAGAAGGAGCAGGACAGAGAACTGCATCAGTTAAAGCAAAAGGAAGCTGGGAAGGCGGTCAGAACAGCAAAGGCCCAAACAGAGGAAAAGATAGCCAACTCAGTTAAGAAGGGGATAAAACCTTTATAGGTACATCATGGAGAAGGAAGACCAAGGGAGGATAGTGAGGCTTAATAAAGGGGAGGGAGGGTGGGTGGGCAGAGGGTGACTGTGAAAAGGCAGAGATGCTAAACAAAAATTTTGCTCAGTGTTTACAAATGAAGAGGGGAAGGTACCTAAAACAAACAATAGAAACACTCTGGATACAGAAGTTGATACCAGTCCATTTACAGAAGAAAGGGTTCTGAAAGAACTCTTAAAACTGAAGGTGGACAAAGCAATGGGACCTGATGGGATTCATCCCAGAATTCTAAAAGAACTAAGGGTAGAACTAGTGACACCACTGACTACCCTCTTTAACAAATCATGGGAGGATGGGGTGGTACCCAAAACTGGAGGAGGGCAGATGTGATTCCCCTTCACAAAAGTGGGAGCAAGGCAGAAGCAGGAAACTACAGACCTGTTAGTTTAACCTCAGTGATAGAGAAAATGATGGAATCACTTCTGAAGGAAAGAATTGTCGAGTATCTAGAGGCCAGAGGGGCACAGGACCCAAGGCAGCATGGAGTCACAGTGGGAAGGTCGTGCCAGATGAATCTGATAGATTTCTTTGACTGGGTGACCAAAGTAGTAGATCAGGGAGGGGCTGTGGACATGGCCTACCTAGACTTTAGCAAGGCATTTGACACAATCCCACACAAAAGATTAATATACAAGTTAGCCAGCCTGGAAGTGGGTTCCAAGATGACAGCCTGGGTAAAGAACTGGCTGGAGAATAGGACACAGAGTAATAGTAAATGGAGTCCACTCTGAAGAAAAGGGGGATATTAGTGGGGTACCGCAGGGTTCAGTATTAGGACCGGTCCTCTTCAATGTCTTTATGAGCGACATTGCAGAGGGACTGGAAGGAAAAGTATGTCTCTTTGCAGATGACACAAAGATGTGCAACAGAGTTGATGTACAAGGTGGGGTGGAAAGGATGAAAAAGGACTTGGCAAGGTTAGA
Source organism: Neoceratodus forsteri (assembly GCA_016271365.2). Classification (NCBI taxonomy): domain Eukaryota; kingdom Metazoa; phylum Chordata; order Ceratodontiformes; family Ceratodontidae; genus Neoceratodus; species Neoceratodus forsteri. The sequence goes on along the minus strand of JADMNL010000039.1, from coordinate 15,727,007 downwards.
GGAATGGTCAAATGTATGGCAGCTTAGATTCAATGCTAAGAAGTGCAAGGTAATGCACCTGGGAAACAAAAACCCAGGGGAAGAGTACACTATGGTGGGTGAGATACTAACAACAACAAAAATGGAAAGGGACCTGTGGGTAGTCATATCAGATGACCTAAAGGTGGGCAAGCAATGTGAGAGGGCAGCAAGGAGGGCTGGAGGGATAATGGGATGCATAGGGGAAAGGCATCACCAGTAGAAAACAGGAAGTTATTATCCCTCTGTACAGACAGCTGGTGAGACCCCATCTGGAGTACTGCGTGCAGTTCTGGAGATCCAATCTCCGCAAAGACATAGACAGGATGGAAGCTGTCCAGTGGAGGGCTACTTAAATGGTGCAGGGTCTGCACTGGAAGACATATGAAAAGAGATTTGAGGAGCTTAATATGTATAGCCTCGAGGAAAGGAGGGAGAGGGGGGACATGATAGAAACTTTCAAGTACCTCAAGGGAATCATCAAAGTCCAAGAGGGTAGCATCTTTCAAAAAAAGAGGTGTGCAAGAACAAGGGGGCACAATCTGAAGATAGAGAGGGGGGCAGCTCAGAGGTAATTTAAGGAAGTATTTTTTCACAGACAGGGTTGTGGATGCATGGAATGGCCTTCCGGAGGAGGTTGTGGAGTCAAAAACAGTGGTGGAATTCAAGCATGCATGGGACAGTCATCAGGCAATTCTAGGGGGTGGGGGTAGGAAAAAGTAGGCTGCTGGTTAACTAGGATCTACAGCTTATTCATTAGGTAGGGAAATGGGCAGACTGGGCTGGCCAAGCGGTCCTTATCTGCCATCAAATTCTATGTTTCTATGTATCCAGCAGTCCAGACCTGGGTTTGATTCTCCCAATCTCCACTTTCATACTGTGTGGCTCTTAACAAGTCTCTTAATTGCCCAGTGCTCCCAGGTCACCTCTGAAAACTTACCCAGTTACTAAACACTAAAATAAGAAAAAAACTGAGTAAATGGGAAAAGAACACAGGAAAAACATGTTCCTAAAGCTTCTAGCCCCATTGTATAAACTGCACACATGATGTGCAGATCATGGGCTATGGAAAATATTCACACTCCTGCAGAATGAGCTGTGCATTCTCACTCATGCCTGTGACATTCATGAGAATACACAGTTCACTCTGCAGGAGTGTGAATATTATCCATATCCCACTCCTGCTCGTCATGTATTATATATATATATATACATTTAAAAAAGGTTAGCAGCATATCAGAACATTGGGTAGACACTAAAAGGACAACCAGAGTGCATCTTAAAGGTGTAAAAACTATTTCCTGTCACCTTTAATTGCTTTATAAACCATGCATCTCTTGTATAATTTATTGCTCTGCTCTACAGGTGACCAGTTTAATTTCTCCTACAAGTGGTGTTCATGTTGCCTTGCATGCAAGGCAAATCATCACACAGCATTTTACAAACAAATCTGTATGTTTATAACCTTTTCAGACACCCTTCCCCAAACTACACTTCCATAGTTTATTTATGGTAATAGACAACTCTAGGATAGAACACTTCAGGTGTCATCCATAAGAAAATCTCTAACTGCATATTAAGTCACCTGTTTTCGATTAAGCTGTATGATGATATGCCTGACGTGGCTTTCATAGTTCAGGGGCGAGTCCAATAAAACACCCAGGTACCTAAATTCATTAACTGCCTTGAGCTTGTCATCATCATTGAAAGACACCTGAAACTTGCCCAGATCGGTTATTGTTTTGTACTGTCCTAAAACCATTGTTTTTTTCTCTTTTTGTTAACTACTGACTTGTCTTCTGTAAACCAAGTAATTATGTTACCATACTCAGATTCCATGATTTGATTTAACACAACTTTATCCTTGCAGTGGATACTTGTAGAATCTTGTGCAACACAGCATCATCTGCATAAAGGATGATGTTTGTTGTGTGGCACACCCACGGAAGATAATTAATAATAAAAACAGTAGGGGTCCAAGTATGAATCGTTGTGGGACCCCATATTCAGCATTTCAAAAATCTGAGAGGACTCCATTTACTCTAATCATTTGTCTTCTGTTTCTCAAATAATGGGCAATCCAGTTTACTATAGGTTCACCAAAACCATACATTGATGACTCTTACCTGAGAATACCAGAAAAGACCTAATACAGAAACCATAAAGTGCCTTCTTACCTGTGGGTACCTGTAGAGTCCTAGTATCATAGCCATGATCAGAGAGGATGTTGAGGGTGCATCTCCAATTACAGCAGGTAATACAGAGACTGTTTCACAGCGGTAGTTTGGAACCAAAACCTGTCTTCCCGTTAAAAATGACAGGGTGCCCAGAAGTGCTTGTTCTCTGGAATAGCAAGAGTCAAAAATCCAGAATCCTAAGGAGATGTTTGGTAATAATATGGGATCTCTGTTAATCTCCTCAATCGCAAAAATCATGGATAGGACATAGCGATATGCAAAAATGTGGAATCTATCAGATATAGGGAATAAACTGTGAGTTAGTAGTTTTGGACAGTGGCTCGACTGAAGAATTACCTGGGTACAGTAAGCTGAAGTTCTAATAAACAGCAAGAGTTACACCTGTAAGTATCAAGTTGTGAACCTAGAGACCCAGGTTCAGAACTGGCTTTAGAGTTTTGGGAGCCCTAAGTAATATAAACCCTGAGGCCTTTACCCAACCCAAACAAACCTCGTCTTACTTTTTCCAGAATGGGCAACCCTTCATTTTCAATACAACCAGTTACATGTTTGTGTTTTGTAGGGGGTGGTAGAAATGTTAGTTTTTGTGGCCCCCTACCCATCCAATCCATGTCAGTTCATCAGCCTCAGATTGGCTGGGACAATGGAGTGAGTAATTTCATGATGTTATGCTGCCATATAAAAGATGTTTCCACAGAACACAGTGACACACTTTAATGCTGTCTTACTTTAAACCTAAGTAATAATAATCATACAAACAAATTAAACTGGTATACTGGATCTGGCTGGGGCCTTCAATTAGCATTGGTCTTCCAGGATCTGTGGGGTTCACTGGGGTCTAAAACTAGCTACACCAGGTTTGAATCCTGCCACTTCCACTCCTTGACTTGGTGACATGGAATGTCATTTAACCACCTGTCTCTCTGTCTGTCTGTCTTTTTCTCATTCTTCCTGTCTTACTCTCCTTAAAGGGGAATACACATATACCAGCCTCACACATATTGTACAGTGCTGCTCATGGTTAGAACTTCTAGCGCTGGAAAAATGTTTTACTCACTTTGTTCTGCAGATGATCTGGTTGATCCTGCCACTCCTCGACCCCTGACTGTGAACAAAGCCATGATGCGGAATCCCATAATCCTCCACAGCTGACATCATAGTGGGGGATCATCTGCGGGGGATTCAGCATGCTATTAAAATATTAGAGCTGTGGAAAACTCTGGTTTGCCATTCCCCATTCCTACTTCTCTCCTCAGGCTATCTACAGGCATATAACAACACAAAAATGGGATTGAAAGGGGGCTGGGCAGGGAGAAAATAAGAAAATGAGAGCATAAAATAGGGGGTAAAGATGAAATCTTGAAGTATGGGATTTTGGGCCAGTAAGAGATGCTAGTGGTAGTACCTTGCACTACCACGCAGGAGATCTGGATATGGCATGACAATCAATACCCTGACATGTCTTGTTGCTTATGAGGATTGGTTGGAGCATACAGTACCTCTGATCTGTCCCACATTAGAAGGGATGTCCCTCATTTTATCATTCCAATCCCCTTTGTCTATTCCCACTCAACTACCCCACATTAGGTGGGATGTCCCTCATTTTGCTTCTTAGAATTCCTCTGTCCATGCCTCCCAAGTGTACCACATTAGAAGGGACAGCCTGAGAATAAGTGATCAGGACCTAGCTGTAGAAAGGGCAACTGAGGTAATAGCAATAGCACTAGTGTAAGCAAAGGCTAAGAGCACAGTAAGATACTATTTGCCTATCACATATATTGTGGAGTAGGGGAAAAACAAGCTATAGATATGAGAGATGTCATTGCTGTATGCAGTATGTACTATATTCAGTGGACATAACTGTTATATGTTTATGTTCATGCTTTGCCTTAATAAGCTAATGGGGGCCCCCAGCCAGATACCAGTGTACCTCCACTTTCATGAATTACTGGCAACCCAGCAGGAGGATCACTGGGGTACCAGAGTTCTCCATTTGATTTCCCAAGTGCTTTCATCAGTCCCAGTATCAATATTAAAGTCTGCTGCGGAGCAAGCATTTTTTTGTAGCTGCACCAAGACTCTGGAATGTTGTCCAAAAATCATCTGTTCTGCCTCTTCAGGGAACATCTGACATCTCAGCTTAAAAACTGGATGTTTTGACAGGCATTCTCTGGCAGTTGATAAGCCTTAGTAATATTATGGGATATATACATGTTTATTGTATAATTTGAGGTTAAATTTACTTTTATTATAAAGTGCTTTGAGCTCTGGAAAAGCTCTATATAAATAAGTCCCTATCCTATCCTATCCTAGCCTAGCCTAGCCTAGCCTATTCCATCCCATCCTATTCTATAAAAAGACACTTGCAAAACAAAACAAAAAAAGAAACAGAACCCCTTTGTTCATACCTCTCATCTGTCTCACACTGGGAGAGGACATCCCTCATTTTACCCCTTAGTACCCCTCTGTCTATGTCTCTCAGTCCTCAGAGATTAGGTGGGTCATCCATCATTTTACCACTCAGAACCAATTTGTTCATACCTCTCAACTTCCCACACTGGGAGGCACAGCCCTTAGGCAGTGTTATATAATGCCAGGTCCATTAAAAACAAGACTGCAATTATTGCAGATCTTATCAGAACAGCGGGCCTGGCATGTATCACTGAGACTTGGCTGGATGAGAAGTCTGGCCCCATATTGGAAGCTGCAATTCCGGCCAGGTGCTCGGTGATTCACCGCTCAAGATTGGATCGGGGGAGGGGGGGGTTGCGATCTGTTTCAAGACTGAACTGTGCTTCATGAGTGTACCAGTTGAGGAGACCCAGTCATTTGAATGCACCATGGCAGCAGGTGTAGGTTGTAGGATCACCCTCATCTACCATCCACCTAGGGATGAGAAATGGTTCCTTCAGGAAGTGGTGGAATTCGTGATCAACATGGTGTTTGAGTCACCCAGGCGGATGGTCCTGGGTGACTTTAATGCCTGGGTCAATGATGAATTCTCATAATTTGGTCAGCACTTCCTCCAGTTGATGACATCTCTGGGCCTTACACTGATTGTTTCTACTGCTGCCCATAAACATGGTCATTCTCTTGACTTGGTCTTCCTCCTGGGGGTTGAAGTCTCAGATCTGGGGGTGGAACCAGTCAGATGGTCCAATCACTACACTGTGCGGTTCAGTTTTTGCACCCCCCTTCGTAGGTCTACCTCTGTGGAGATGGTCATTTATGGCCCTTTATGATATATAAGCTCTGAAGGCCTGGTGGTGGTGGTGCTTGACCTATTGGTTCTTCCATTGGCAAACAGTGACCCAGAGGCCCTAGTGGTGGCCTATAATGTGGCCATTTCTACAGCTCTGGATGTCATTGCTCCTGTCTGAGTTTGTCCTCTCTCCCTTCTCCCTCGGTCCCTGTGGTTCAATGGGTTCTTGAGGGAGATGCGGAGACTAGGACGAAAGTTAGAGTGTTGCTGGCAGAAATCCACCCTCAATGCTGATCACCTTAGATTGATGGACCATTATCAAGCCTATCAATCTGCAATCACCTGTAAGAAGGCAGAGTTCTTGTCCGGGGAGATTGTGGTCACCCAGAATTGACCGGCTAAGATTTTTCAAACTGTGGACAGACTGTGCAACCCAGCCTGTCTGCAGGTCTGAAAAGCATTTTTGCAAGTTGCGTACGAGGAGCTTGTTCAATTCTTTGCGGCTAAGGTGGTTGACATCAGGGCGGTACTTCAACTGGCACACTTTATAGGTGTTGCTCTAGACCGATGTTTGGGCTTTGTCCCTCAGTTTTCCTGGAATACCTTCAATCAGACTGAGCTTGTGGACATCATGCAAATTGTCCAGGGTATGCACCCTACCTGCTGTAGTTTGGATCCGGGACAAACTGCCCTAATTTTGGGTTGTGGTGACATCCTTGGCCCGGTCCTAGCACAGGTAGTCTGGTGCTCCTTGGAAACAGGTGTTTCCTAGCTCCCTGAAGGAGGTGGTGGTGACACCCCTCCTGAAGAAAGCTTCTTTGGACCCAGACTACCATGCAAACTACAGACCAATCTTGAACCTCACCTTTATGGGGAAGGTGATTGAGAAAGTAGTGGCCATACAACTGGAGAACAGGTGACTGCAGATTGATAGGCTTGATAATGGTACAACTGGAGAACCATTTGACCATTTGACCATTCATGATGTCTATGAACCTCACCAGTCCAGTTTTTGAAAGAGGCATAGTGCTAAGACAGCGCTGGTTTGGGTGCTCAGTGATCTTCTGATGGCCAGGGATTGGAAGAACCACTCCATCTTGGTTCTCCTCAATCTCTCTTCAGCGTTTGACACTGTGGATTATAGGGTTCTGCTTGACTGCTTGAGGTTCATCTGTGGCATGTCAGGTACAGTCCTCAGGTGGTTTTCATCATCCTCACCAGAAGAACTCAGGGGGGTGGTGTCAGAGATTTATTCCTCTGACCCAGTTCTGCTATTATGTGGGGTTCCTCAGGGGTCGGTGCTGTCCCCCATGCTGTTCACAGTGTACATGCTACTCCTTGGAGACATTGTAAGAAGGTATGGGCTGAGGTTTAACTGCTATGCTGATGATACCCAGCTCCACCTTTCTTTGACACCTGACCAGGATGAAACCCTCTCAGTATTTAACAACTGCCTCACTGAAATCCAGGAGTGGACAAGTTTGAGCTGGTTGAGGTTGAACTCAGAAAAGACTGAGGTGCTGAATAGGGGGGATTGGTGGTGAGGTCACCCTCTGGACTTCTACTTGGGGGTTTACCAATTCCAACCTCTGAACAGGTATGAAACCTAGGGGGTATTTTTGATGAGGGACTGACACTGAGTTCGCAGGTGTCAGCTGTCATCAAATTCTCTTTTTACCACCTGAGGAATATCTCCAAAGTCAAGCATCTCGTTCTGACCAGTGACCTTTCTACATTGGTCCATGCCTTTGTGTCCTCGCGCTTGTATTACTGCAACGCCCTATACCTAGGGCTTCTGGTGGTGAATATTTGCCACTTGCAGCTGGTACAGAATGCAGTGGCCTGGTTATTGACAGGAACCTCTTGGTCCTGTCATATTTCTCCGGTTCTGCGCGAACTGCACTGGCTGCCAGTACAGTGGCACATCACCTTCAAAGTCGGTTTTCTGACTTACAAAGCCCTACACAGACAGGGTCCGTCCTACCTGAAAGAGCTCCTGGTCCCTTACTGCCCTGGGCGATTGCTCCACTTGACCGACTAGGGGTTGCTAGAGATTCCAAGGGTTTGTTTAAAATCTTCTGGGGCTCGTGCATGTACATGAGTGCATGACTGTGGAGGGTTTTAAAAAGGGCTTAAAAACCTTTTTATGGATCCAGGCATTTGGGGAATAACTGGAATACTGTTTTATTTTCCCCATTTTATACTATTTATAATGTATGTGATCTACGCTGCAGCTGTTTTAATTGTTCTGTGAGGAGCCTTGCTAATTGGAAAGATACCATATAAATAAAATTGATTTGATTTTACCCCTCAGACCCCTCTCATCCCTCTCAACTATAACACATAAGAAGGGAGGTCCTCAATTTACCCCACAGCATCCCTTGTTCCATAACTCTGAATTGTCCCACATTAGAAGAGATGTCCCTCATTTTACCACTCAGAATCCCTCTATCTATACCTCTTAACTGTCCCACATTAGGAGGGATGTACCCCATTATACCCCTCAGAACCCCTCTATCCATATCTTTTTCTGTCCCACATTAGGAGAAACATCCGTCATTGGAAACCATCTGTCAGTACCTCTAAACTATCACACAGTAGAAGGGATGTCCCTCATTAAACCCTTCAGAGCCCTTCTGTCCGTACCTCTTAACTGTTCCATATTAAAAGGGATATCCCTCATTTTACCAAACATAATCTTTCTGTCCATTCTTCTTAAATGTCCTACATAAATATTGACATCCTTCATTTTACTCATCAGAACACCTCTGTCTGTACTGTTCAACTGTCCCACATGAGAAACATAAGACACATAGACAATACAGGCAGATAATGACCATTGGTCCATCCAGTATATCTAGTCCCTACCTAGGAGGGTTTCCTCATTTTACCCCACAGAAGTCATCTGTTCATACCACTCAACTGTCCCACTTTAGAAAGGGTTGCCCTCTTTTATCACTCAGAACCCCCTTTGTCTATCCCTCCAAACTGTCTCACATTATTGATTGACTGACCTATTTATTTATTTAGAAACTGGAGACTTGGAAAGGCACCCTGAGCCATGTCTCCTTTATGTTTATGTTTATATGTGCAGCCCAGGAAATAGGTAAGTGAGAAAATATATTTTTTAATAATTTTTGAACATGAAATACACAGTAAGTTGAGGCTTTGTTTCCAGGTGTATCCTGGTAGCACAAGGAAGTTAGGTGACTTGCTCTTGGGGTTGCACTGTATGCAAGTGGCGGCTGTGGGATTCAAACCCAGTTCTCCAGGTTTTCAGCTCAGTGCTGTTAACCACTATGCTATACTGCCTCACTATGCCTATACATTACATAGGCAAACAGTAAAAAAAAGTAACAGTATGACGGACATGCCTCATTTTACCACTCATAAAGTTTCAGTCCCTCCCTCTTGACTGTAGCCCATTATGAGTCCCTTATTTTACCACTAAGGACCCTTCTGACCATTCTTCTCAACTGTCCCATGTTAGGAGGGGCATACCTCATTTTGCTTTGCAAACTCCCTCTCTTCATGCTGCTTAACTCTCCCAAATTAGGAAGAATATCCTTCATTTTACCCCTCGGAATCAATCTGTCCCATAGAGAGATGGTGCTGCACAACATTTTAATAGCAGTCTGCATTGCTCCATGAAGAGCAAACCTTTTGAGCATGAAAGCAAAGATTTCCACAGTATTCTGAACTTCTAAGATCAGATGACAAAAGCCCTATCTGGGCTCTTGTTCTTCAATTCTGAGGAACAGTTTCCCACATGGGGATAATGAAAGGTAGAAAGGCACACAGTATGAACAAAAAACAAAAGAAAGATGGCACATACGTTTTGCAGTTAATTGGCTTGGGTCGCTCCCTGAAGGTTTCCTGTGGGTAACTATAACTGAGGTGAACAGGAATAATGGCACCAATGACAATGTCACCTCCTCTGAAATACGACTTGGCTGATGAAGTGTGAAGCTTACATTCACGATTCTGGCTGTTGTTGGATGCACCCGAGAACAACATCAGCAACAAAAATCTGCAGTACCACATTTTAGTTTATAAATTCTTCTGAAAAAGAAATATAATTAGATTTCTGGTTTTATACTTAACAGGGGAAGACATGGCCATACTTCTCAACTGTCCCTGATTACGAGAGATGTCCCATATTTTACCCCTCACAGCTGCTCTGTCCATACTGCCCACACAAAGAATATGCTATAAATTAAGACTTTAAAGTAGAAATTCTAAATATTCTAAGATGCTAAATCACAGATAAACTTTGTACCAGTAAACTAAATGGTTTCACAGTGTTCTGATCTTGTATCACTATGTTTGAGGATGTGTCCTCATTAGGAGGGTCAGTGTCCTTCATTGTCCCTCATTTTTGAGTTTCCATGCCCCTCATTTCAGTGGAAAATGGTTGAGAGGTATGCCATTATCTTATAATATGCTCTGTCTATTGAAGAAGCTCAGCGAGAACTTTGGTTTCCCCAACATGAACAAAGATTCATTTTGGAGGACCTTGCTTTTTTCATAGTTAAACATGTTGTGCTCACTTGACATATACAGCACATCAGAATAGAATTAAAACAAATTAATATAAAAATAGAAAGTCACAGAAAACTAACAAATTCTATAGTTTGAACTGTTTGTCCATCATCAGCTGCGGAGTCTTTTGCAGGCAATGGCAAAAATCTGTATCTATATAGAGTTTGTTCAGTGTTGTTGTTACTCATAATTTTCTCAGGGATGTCAAATATTATATGGTATATTTATAGAAATAAAAGTATCCACCTACTTGTCCTTTCTAAGCTGATGTAATTAGTGTTTTGAATAATGAGTGTTGTTGATAATAATGATATTTTGCAAGCTGTCTCACTGTGGGATAGTTAACCAAACAACATAAGGAAGCACAGCATCACTTGTGATTGGTTGAGTAGACAGGCCAGCACTGAACTCATAACTATCTTCAACAGTAAAGGGGCATCATTCAGTATCCAGAGGAAAAGGCAAATGAAATAGTTATTAGCTTCAGAAACATGGCAGATGAGGAGAGGATGAAGAACTTTCATTATGTACTGTATTTGTTGGTTAATTGCTGTCTTATCTGCTGCACTTTCATATATACCTGCACTATATTTAATGTAATGTTTTGTATCTCCTGTTACCATAGTTTGTGTTGTACTGTGACACTACTTATTTCTCTGTACCTTAGTAATTGTATCCACACTCCAATGTGCTTGTGACTATACTCTCCTGGGTTGTGACTGAAAATAGGCATTTTATCGTGTAGTGTATTTAATCAGTTATCAACTAACAGTTGCAGCTGTATTTGTGGACCTCACCAGGGCCTTTGATTTAGTTGACAACAGTTTGTTGCAGGACTACTTTCTGTTTTAAAATTTTCAAAGGATGTGTTGGACTAGTTCTCAAATTATTTCAGTAACAGCGCCCATAGAACAAGAATTTATGGTGTCCTATCACAATGTAACACTTTTAAATGTGGGGTACAACAAGGATCAATATTGAGCCCCTTAATTATATATATATATATATATATATATATATATGAATTCAGTTCCAGATACATGTCAGAATCACTAACAACTCTTTACACAGACAATGCTGTAATTTACAGTGTTGGTGATCAACCTAAGGATGCAGTTCAGACAGTACAAAGTGATTTCCTCCTGTTCCAAAGAGAGTTGATTTCAAAGCATATGCTATTTAATGTTAAGGAAACCAAAACTATGATTTTCTCAGGACCTAGAAAAAATATATATTGCACCCAAATTATTGACTTCAATGGCAAGATAGTTGAGCTGGTCGACAATTTTAAATATTTTGTTAACAACTTTAGATTCTAATCTTACTTTTGAACAACATATTAATATTATAATAAAAATTATTCATCAAAAATTGGGAGCCCTATATAGAGCTAAGCTTTTTCTGACCCTGAGTCAAAAAAAATTCTTATTCATAGTTTTCTTCTTAGTGTACTTGATTATAACCTTATCATTTTATACAGCAGCAATTAAAAAAGCCTTATCTAAATTAAAGGTTGCCTACAACTTCGCCGTTAGGTTTATGACAACTTCACCTTCTAAAATACATCATTGTGATTTGTTAAAAATATCTAAATGTCCATTGAAAATAGGATACAAATTAAAATGGGTATATTACTCATCACGGTTATTAATAACCACCTTCCCAGTTCTGTCCAGGCTGTATTCTCTCATAGCATAAATACACAAGGGATGAAATCACAAAGTAAATTTGTTTTTAGGTTACCCCCTTTTTTAAAAACTTTTGGACAAACATCTCTACAATACAAGGCCCCACTTTTTTATAACAGAATCCCAAACACCATTTCTGATTGCTCTGTAGCTGCTTTCAAAAACAGATTAAGTTCATGGCTTGATACTGTAAATGACTGTATTTTCAATCCAATTTAAATGATTGTCCTGTTCATGTATTCTTTTATTCAATGTATTTTATTAATCGTTTGTGTATTTGTTCTATGTACATTATAGTCCTTATTTTATGTAAAACTTGTCACTTGTGAAAATGGGCAGTAATGCTCATCTTGCTTACAAGAATAAAAAATAAGAATGAAATGAAATAACTCACTAATTAATTAAAATGTATTCCCTCTGCAACAGAAATGTTTTAGTGATGACCTGTTACCGATGTATAAATTAGTAAATCACCATCATGTTTTCAAGAATTAAATCTCACCTTTAAACAAAGGGGACATACTATACTACCAGTGGTCACAGATATCAGTCAGAATGAAGACCATTCATACCAGAAATGAGGACAGTCTATTATACACAAAGGAAAGTGGAAGTCAGGGAAGACTTATAGAAAAGTGCAGTTTGAGGCCAGTACTTTCAAACTGTTTTAAAACTAGATTAGATGTTATTTTTAGGCCACAGATTTGAACTAGAAATGACCAGGGTGAGGTCCCGATGAGCTCATTGCCTACTTCCCTCCCAAAATGCCTAGTGTAAAACTTAGTACTCTATGAAGTTGATAAAATAGCTTGAAATAGAACAATCTGATTGGGCAATAAGTCTTCATGGGATGGCTGTTAGTGTAGTACAATGCACTGGTCAAAACAGTTCAGTACAGCTTGTTTTGTTTGTAGCACTTTAAGTTTCCTTAACTATGATGTCGTTACAGTGTAACTACGCTGTAACTGCATTGTAACTGCAATGTAGTTACATGCAGCAAACATGCAATTACAGTGTAATAACCCCTGTTTCATGTAATTAATAATTAACTAATCCACAGTTTCACTGAAACTGATACTTAGTTGAGTGTTGCATCATAGCAACAGTTTCTGTATTCTAACATGTTAAAAAAGTTCATTTTCCTTATCTGTGGTGCCTACATTCTTTTTCATACACAGACAATATTTTCTTAATACAGAAAACAACATTTGTTCTATTAAATGAAAAAGTGTTTCTGAGCTGGGAGTTCCCTTTGTTATCAGTGTGCATGTCTTACAGAGTTCATGAGTACTTCTGACTGTATAAGTGCTGGCCCCAAAAGGGCCTGCACATCTGCAGACAGAGGTATTGTTTCAATTTTTGTATCATGAATTTCTATATGCAGCTACAGAAGTACAAGCCTCATGGGGCCTGTGCTTTTGCAGACAGAAGTTAGTGTGTCTGTCTTACACCTCTGGCTGAAGAGGCGCAGACCCCTTAACTTTTTGACAGAAATACTGTTGTAATTTGAATATCATGGATTTCATGGGGCCTGTGTTTCTTCAGCCAGAGATTGTTGTGTATGTCTTACACCTGCAGCTGCAGAAGTGCAGGCCCCTCAGGGACTGTGTAGTACAGTATGGTCTACCCTGTGGACCAATGGGCGTACAACCGTACTGTATGCTGTCAGTCGGTGGGCAGCTGGGCAGCTTACGGGTGGGGAAATGACACCCACCACTGACCAGGGGCATGGGATGGTGGATCTGAGATGGGTGGGTGGGAGGGGGCTACCGCTGGACCACCAGGGATATTTCTTTCACAAAGCCCGCAATCGGGCTTGGGATTGTCCACTGGACCAACAGGGATGCATTTACTTTTAATAAGCCCATGATCGGGCTGCGTAGCAGGTCCACTGGACCACCAGGGATACATTTATTTTTATAAAGCTTGCGATTGGGCTGGGGAGCAGGTCCACTGGACCACCGGGATTTTATAGTTTTACAAAGCCCATGATTGGGCGTTGGGGCAGATTGTTGCTGAGGGGCAGGGGGCATCAGTCCCCAATGGCTGCAGCCTGGCAGGGTGCCAGGCACAAGTCACCAGGTATCGGTGCACCTGCATGCAAATGGGGCCATAATGACATGCCAATGGCCCCATTTCTGCCTTGCATGCATAATAGCTACATTTGCATACCCACTGCTGAATATCATGGTTCCTGCACCTAGTGCAACTGCACTTGTACTGACGCATCCCCCTGCTCCTGACTTGTCACTTGTGCTGGCACAGTGCCACTGCATCATGTGCAATGCAGTAGGCCATGATGCCATATTCAACGGTACTGAGCCATGGCACAGCACCTTTGAATATCACCCAGTCCATGCCCTGGTGTATCCCAGTTGTGCTGTGCCCAGGCTTGCACACCCCTGCCGGGCACAGTCTGAATACCCAGCACATTGTACCTTTCAAGCATCACAATTAGATATGGTGAAGTTGGGAAACTCCACTCCGCAGATTAATTTACAGGTTTTTCTCAGTTTACAGAGTAAATCTACAGTGTGAAGCCCAAATTCATGCAAATAAACTTCTGCAAAATGCAATTTGGCAACCCCACCGGTGGAGTTTGACACCATTCAACTAAAAATGTTCAATATGTCTAGTGGTCCCCTCCCGCCAATCACCAGCCCAAAGTAAATTGAATTCCCTGGTGTCTAGTGGTCCCCCCAACTGATCGTTGTCCCAATGTAAAATAAATTTCCCTGGTGTCTAGTGTCCCCCCCCCCCACTGATCGCTGGCCCAATAGTAAAGAACATTATACTGTACTTTCTTGGTTTCTAGCAGACTCCCCTCCTTATCCCTGATCTCCTGTAATAAAAAAAAAGTTGTCCATTCCCTGGTGTCTAGTGGACCCTGCATCCCTGATCCAGTACAAAAAAAACTAGTCCATTCTCTTTGTGTCTAGTATACCCCCAATCCACGATCCCCTGTAATAAAAAATGGTAGTCCCTTTCCAGGTGTCTAGTGGACCACCCACCCTAGCAGGTAGTGCCCCTCACCCTGCTCCCCCCACCCTGACCCCAAGCCAGAGATCAACATCACCCTCTTCTCACCACCACAGTCGGTCACTGACTGAGCTGTCAGTGAATGAACGCATACTTGTACAAGTATGTGCTCATTCTGACAGCTCATGCTCATTCATTGACAGCTTTGTCAGCAGTCAGCTGTGTTGGAGATAAGAGCAGAGGGCTTTGCCAGATGCTGGCTAGGGGTCGGGATGGGGAAGAAGGTGTGGTAGGCCACTAAAGTGTCTCACCATGTTGTTCACTTCCCATCCGGACCCCCCACTGGTGACCAGAACAGCCCTTCCCACGTGTCTCTACTCCACCACACCCAGCCACCAACAGAGCTGTCATGTCAATGAATGAGTGAATATTTGTACAAGTATGTACTTATTTATTGACAGCTCAGTTGGCAGCCAGCCATGGTGGAGAGTGGATGGCTGTGCTGATCACTGACTCTGGGTCAGGGTTGGGGGAGTGGGTGGGGTGGGGACACTACCTGCCAGGGTGGGGGGTCCAGTAGAGACCAGAGAATGGACTGCCTTTTTTAATTAGAGGGGATTGAGGATTTGGGGTCTGATAGACACCAGGGAATGGACTACCTTTTTTTAATTACAGGGGATTGGGGGGGGTCTGATAGACACTTAAGAAGTATAATTTTAATTTACATCAGGTCAGTGATTGGTGTGGGGGTTGCACCAGACACCAGATAATTTTATTTTACATCGGGTGGTGATTGGCAGGATAGGATCACTAGACACCAGGAAATGTTATTTTACATTGGGCTAGTGATTGGCAGGGGGACCACTAGACACTAGGGAATTTTATTTTATTTTACGTTGGGATGGAAATCAACGGGGGGGCATGAGACATCAGGGAATTTTATTTTGCATTAGGCCAGCGATTGGCAGGGGGCCACTAGACACCAAGGAATTTTATTTTACATCCATCCAGTGATTGGTGGGGGGGTGGTAGGGGGACCACTAGACACCAGGGCCAAAATGGCACATTTTGTAAGCAAAGTTACCATTAGCACATTTTTAATTTTTTTTTTTTTTGTAATTTGGAAAACACCTTTGAACACAAGTGCTCATTTACAAAGGTTCCATGTCAGTAAAGGACAGAGAACAAATTGAAACAACAGAGATTCACCAGCCAGGGGAGGCCACATCAGTGGCTAGGAGGAGTTCAGTGATCTAAGTCAGAGCACCCAATAGAAAACCAGGGTGCCATTTTCGGGACTCACAGCTGGGCCTTTTAAGGGATGAGTCCAGCCGATCTTGGGATACTTGGGACTTACTCACAAAGGAGCAGGTGGACTGCACAGGCAGCATTGGCAGGCTGCTTCTTGGGGGTTCAGAGGTCCTTGAGGATGGAGCAGGCTGCATCGGTGGTGAAAGAGCCATTGCAGGAGCTGTATCAGAAGCAAATCTGAAGCCAGGGGCAGCCACATTGGTGGCTATGAGGAGTTCAGTGATCTGAGTTGGAGTGTCCAATAGAAAGCCAGGGCACTATTTTCGGGGCTCACGACTGGGCCTTTTAAGGGATGAGACCAGCTGCTCTTGGGATGCTAGTTGAGTTTGCCACCCACCAACCCCGACCCCGACCTCTATTAAATGCTCGGAGGAGGAGGGGCCAGGTGGAGGTAGGTCACTGATTGGTTGGATGGCTATACTGGGGTTTTCTCCAGTTGTGACTCTGACTATTCTTCGAACTGTTAGGGGATGTAACTCTGTTCATGCTCTTTTATTCTGCTTAGTAGCTTGGTCCAAGGGCTGTGTTTTTTAATTTCACGGGCTACATAGCCCCGTATGGCTGGCTGTCGATGTTTATGGGTAGGTCTAACTGGGGGTGGGGACTTGGTCAAGGGTGAACATTCAAGAATGTTTGGAGAGGTCCACTGGGGTGGCCCCCAGCCACCAGGGCAGGCATCTTTGGCAGGGTTGTAGGGTGCACTGGCTGTGGGGCAGCCATGGTCCTAAATTGGGCCTGGAGGGAGGGAGGTTGCCCAGTCTGTAGGCAGTTATTGCAGATCAGGGGGAGCTTGGCTGGGTATGGAGGAAACTGGAGTTTTTGGGGGGTATGAATGTGTCTGGGAGGACCTGTGAGGAGCAGGAGGGTAGTAATAGAGTGTGACTTGGATCCGTTTCATCAGACAGGAGTGGAAAACCTATGGTGAGTGGACTAGTAGCAAAGGAGTAGCTACCTGGGAGGTAACTGGTAGAGGAAACAGGCTAAATCATAGGAGGGGGGGAACAGGTGGGTTGGGTCTGACAAGGAGCCTACTAGAGGAGTGGATAGAGGGAAATCAGGATGAAAAAAGGAGGTTGGCTTTGCATGCTATAATAAATTTGAGCCATTGAGTAAGTTGGTTGGAGAGGATGTGGTGAGGGGGGCAGAAGAGGAAAAGGAGGGTGGAGGAGGCAGGGATATGGTGACTCAGACGAGGGTGGGCATCGATAATTCAAATAAGCATGCTAGCAGGGGAGGGGCAAATCAAGTGTCAAAGAAGGGGGGGACCAGCTGAGGGAAGGTGTGGAGTCTGTGAGCCAACTCGGTGAGAAAGCAGGAGAGATTGAAATGAGGGAGGGGCATCCTTTGGGGGGGATCATCATACCAGAGAAAGGCCCAAAGGTAAGGTTGACCTGCAGGTGGGCATGGAAGGGGGCAAGAGGAAAGAGGAGGAGGTAGGAGAGGGTAATGGTGATGAATGC
Source organism: Neoceratodus forsteri (assembly GCA_016271365.2). NCBI lineage: Eukaryota > Metazoa > Chordata > Ceratodontiformes > Ceratodontidae > Neoceratodus > Neoceratodus forsteri. Next base: position 15,709,609 of record JADMNL010000039.1, on the reverse strand, counting down.
CATGTTGGGAGGGACTGGAGAGATGGGGGCTGGAAGGAGGGAAGAGGTCAGAGAAAAAGGCTTGACTGGGGTAGGGAGTGGGGTGGAGGCTAAACTGGGGGGAGCCGGGTACTCAGTTATAAAAGGTGCGACAAGAGGGGTAGGGCAGCTGGGGGCTCTCTCGTAGAGGGTCTGGTGGGAAACCTAGGGAAAGTGGTCTCTGGGAGGGGGGTGGTGACAGTGGCTGGCAGGGGAGTCCAAAAAGGAGTGCACAAAAGATGAAGGAAGACACTAAGGTTCTCCTGCTGGGGGACTCCCTGGTCAGGGGTATTCACTGAATGGGGCAGGGTGGGGGAAAATCTAGTCCATTTAAAGTAGTAGGTATTTCCGGTCTGACTGTGCATAGGGTGAAGTTCATGGGGTATGAGCTGGCAAGGGACTGTGGAGGATCACCAGACTTCCTGAGGCATCTGGGAACAAATGATATTGAGGGGAATAGTGTGCTGGAAATTCAGGCAAGGTTCCAAGAACTGGCCAGGGTCTGTCATGACAATGGATGCACAGTTTTCTTCTTGGAAATCCTGCCAGTGCCAAGGGCCACTGTGGAGAACAAACAGAAGATCAGGGAGATTAATAACTGGCTTGGGCAGTGCAGTAAAGCACAGGGGATTGGGGTGTTGGGAGACTAGGGGGCAGTTTAGGAAGACAAGGGACTGTATGCTCAGGAAAGGCTTCATCTAAATCCGGTAGGAAAGGAAGTTCTCAAATGGGGGATGACAGATTTCATTCAGGCTAGATGGGGTTTAAACTTGTGAAGGGGGAGGGGCACTGCTGGGCTGATCTGGCCATCCATACCACAGGTAGGACTGGCCTACAACCCCATTGAGGGGGGACAGATGGTACCCTAGGGGAGGAGTGTGGATGGATGGATGAAAGATCTGGGGAGGATATGGTAAAGGGGGAAAGGGGGGTAGGGACAAGGGTTGAAGGGTGGCTTTAATAAATGCCAGGAGCCTAGGGAATACAATGCCTGAGTTCCAGGCCATGCTGGTTGAGGGTGAGGCGGATGTTGCAGTGGTCACTGAAACTTGGGCCACCCCTGGCCATGACTGGGACCTTTTTCTGAGTGCGTATCTTGTGCTAAGGAAGGACAGAAAGGTGGAAAAAGGGAGGAGGAGCAGTTATGTTCATTAGGGATAACATCAAGATTATGAGAGTGGAGGAAGCAGAAGGCAACGTGGAGGCCCTATGGGTCATCTTGCAAACCCCTGTGGGAGGGAAGATCAAGCTGGGGTGGTATGTAGGCCACCAGGACTAGTGGAGGACCCAGAGGATTGTCTGTTGGCTAACATTAAGGGGCAGTGTGGACTGGAAGGGGAAGGATTGGTGTTGATGGGGGACCTTAATATACCAGCTACTGATTGGGGTACTATGATGTCCACTGTGGACAGGGAGCAGAAGCTGCTGGATGCATTTCTCAATCAGCAGGTGATGGACCCAATGAGGGAGGGTCATATCCTGGATGTGGTTTTAGCGGATGGGGATTTTTTTATGAGATCTGGTTGTGGAAGAACCCCTGGCTGGGAGTGACCACAACACAGTCTGGTTTTGACTTAAAGTGTGGGGGGGGGATCATTCAAGGATGATGATAGTTGATTTTAGGGGGTGGACATTAAGAACATAGGGAAAATTCTCAAGGGGCATTTGCAGGAGATAAAATCAGTTTTGGATGTGAAAAATAGGTGGGAGATCATTACGCGGAGGCTACAGGAGTCCACCAGGACCTGTGCAAGAGTGAAGTGCAAGGGTAGTAGGTCTCATAAATCATGCTGATGGACCAAGGAGGTCCAGGAGGTGGTAAGGGAGAAGAAGGTTGCCTACAGTAGGTACAAAAAAATGAGAGGAGAGAGGATAGAGAACTATCGCCTTGCAACCAGGAAAGTCACCAGAGTGGTGAGGAGGCAAAGGCCTGGAAAGTGTAGAGGCTGGTGCAGGGGATATGGGGTGGAGAAAAGTGGTTCTTTAGGTATATTGGTGAGAGGAGGAAGGTCAAAGGCCAGCTCAGTAGGTTGAGGACAGCTGGGGGGGTGGGTGGAAGGGGCTGGAGAGTAGGTGAAGGTACTGAATGAGTACGTTGCCCTGGTGTTCACTAGGGAGGAGGCTGGGTAACTTTCCAAAAAAAGGCTGAAGAACACAGAAGGTGCAGCAGACCTGACTATTGTGGTACCTGTTGAAGAACAAGCCACTGGGGGAGGTAGACCAGGAGTGAGGTGTCAGACTGTTCTGCTGGGGGGGGACTGATGCTGATATTCATATTGGTCAGGTGTGGGAAGCCCTCAAGTCCCTAAAAAGGATAACTCTGCAGGGCCTGATGCTACTCATCCCAGAGTACTGAGGGAGTTGGCAGATGTTTTGGCTGCACTATTGGCGGATCTCTTTAACTTGTTGCTGCAGATGGGGAGGGTGCCAAGGGATTGGAAGCCAGGTACATGTTGGGCCCATTCATAAAGGGGGGATCAAGAGAAGTGCCAGGAAACTATAGACCCATCAGTTTGATGTCAGTGGTGGGGAAGCTAATAGAGAGCATACTTAAGGAAAGGCTGGGAGGTTTCTTGGAGGAGATGGGTTACCAGGATGACTGGCAGCATGGGTTTGTGTCAGGTAGATCGTGTCAAACAAACCTTGTAGAGTTCTATGAGTGAGTGACATGAGCAATTAACAGGGGAGACCAGTGGATGTACTGTTCCTGGACTTCAGCAAGGCATTTGATTCGGTCCTTCACATTGACCTAAGGGAGAAGCTGGGGGAATGGGGGTAGTCCCATTGATGGTTAGGTGGATTGGAAACTGACTTTCAAGTTGCACTCAACAGGTAGTGGTCGGAGGGGAGGTCTCATCTCCTAGGGAGGTCATAAGTAGGGTCCCAAAGGGATCAGTTCTGGGGCTGCTCCTGTTTAATGCCTACATCTCCGATATCAGGGAAGATATCGGGTGCGAAATGAGTCTCTTTGCAGATGACCCTAAGCTTGGGGCAGTGGTGGAGGGGGAGGAGGGGGAGATTGGCCCTGCAAGGGGACCTGGATACTTTGAATAGGTGGTCCTGCACCTGGAAATTGAAATTTAACTCCTCCAAGTGCAATGTGCTACACATAGGGTGGGAGAACCCCAGCTATGTGTACACCCTGGGTGGGGGAGATGAGTTGCAGACCACAGCAGGGGAAAGAGACCTAGAAGTCTTGGTGGATGTTAACATGAATAAATCAGATTAGTGCAGGAGGGCTGTGGTCAGGGCAAATAGGATGCTGGGATGCATCACTGGGGATTACCTCAAGGAACAAGGAGGTGATTTTGCCACTGTACAACAGCTTGGTTAGACCACATCTTTGAGTACTATGTGCAGTTCTGGAGGCTGCACCTAAGAAGGGACATCTAACTCCTGGAGAGGGTTTAGAGGACAGCAAACAGAATAATCTGGGGCCTGGGGGATATGACATATGAAGAATGACTAGAGGAGATCAACCTGTTCTCGCTGGAGGAAAAGAGGGACCGGGGGACATGATTGAGGTCTTCAAGTACCTCAGGGGAGTAAATAAGGTAAGACGAGATAGGATCTTTTGGCTGAAGGAGGGTGGAATCACCAGAGGAAACAGCTGGAAGATTGAGGGTGGTAGGATTAGGGGGGAAAGGAGGAGGAGGAGGAGGTACTTCACTGAGAGAGTGGTGGAACAGTGGAATGCACTGCCCGGGTTGCTGGTAAAGGCAGCTACTGTGGAGGGATTCAAGAGACGGTGGGACTGGTATATGCACGGGGTGAAGTAGAGGCTGGTTTGCCTGGGGTGGGGTGGGACTGGGGGATGGAGTAACAGTGGAAGGAGACAGACAGAGGGCTACAGTACCTAATCAGGGTGCTGAAGCTCGAGCAGACTTGATAGACCAATAGGGCTTCTCTGCTGGTGTCTAGTATGTTAGTATGTTAGCTCCAGGGGAGCCTGGTCAGGTACAAGCAGCAGAACATACAAGATTATCAGCAGACTGTATCACTGTAGTCCCAGGGTGACATAATATACAAATAGCAGTAAGGTATTAGCAGTGCAGAATACAAGCAATTGACAGTCAAGGAGCATCATGGTAAAAATCGGTATTAATCATATAAAACAGCAACAGGCTGAATTTAGCATGAGTTCTTTTTTTAGAGATTTTGTAAACTGCAGTTTTGGGGAGACCCACTAGATATGAAGGGAGTTTGTTTAGCCAATTGGCAGCACAGACTGCAAATGAGTGTCTTCCCAGGCTTGTTTTTCAGAAGGGAATTTAAGTGCTTGTCTAGTCATACTTCTAGTAGAGCATTGGTTGGTGACCAGGCAGAAGAGATCTTGAATTGCAGAGGAGGTAAGGCCCAACAAAGCTTTCTTTGCTATCAGGCGGGACTGATATTTTAGCCTGTCCTGTAGAGGTAACCAGTTGGTAAGGGCATACCTGGAGCAGCTATGTGTTAGTCTGTCAGCCTCACTGGCAAATCAACAGGCTTTACTGAGCAAAATCTAATGATACAACTGTAATCTAGAGTGCCCCAAAAGCACATTTTTTGAAACCTTCCATTTGTAGTTTCTGAACTGTAGGTTTCATTGATTCTGGTATTAACAACATGGAAGAGAATTTTGGGGGGAAGTCCATCCATTTAATAACATAGTTATTCCAATTGTTCAGAAACCACTTATGAACTAAGGTGTTTGTCATGGTCCATGGTGCCTTTATAGAATGAACCCAGAACAGTGAGTGAAAAAATGCAGTGGAGTCAATCATTCCCAGTCTTCCTTATCCTCAAGGTAGATACGTATAACCCCGTTTAACTGGATTGAGACAACTACCCCATAACATACTAAAAAATATACTGTACAGTCTTGTTTCCAAAACCAATGGTAATGGGAAAATGATAGCTACATGCATGTAAATTAAACTTGAAACGAGAAATTTCTTAATAATAGAGATTCTTTTTAATTTAGACAATTTCCATCCCTTCCAGTTGTTAACCTTCGCTTTGCAACCTTGTAAAGTTAATTGCCAATCTGTATCGGCTAAATTCTGAAATTCAGATGAAATCCCCAAGATCTTAACTGGACCTGTTGAAACCGGGAAGTGCCCTATTATGGGGGGGAGGTCTGTCTCCAAGCCCAAAAAATGCAGCCCTACATTTTTGATATATTCAGCTCTGCACCAGAAGCTACAGAAAAAATTGCAATTCCCTACTAGCTTCTAAAATACTATCCATATCTTGAAGAAACAGACAAGTATCATTGGCATACAGCAAGGTTTTAACTTCATCTCCCACAATATGGCCTTTCAGCCTTGTGCCTGCCTACATTCATTGGCAATAAGCTGCTACTGGGCAGCACACCCCGTTGCCTATATCCTGCCACTACCACCTTTCCCATAACTTAGGGCTGATTGGTCCCTCACCTTACCCCTGGTTGTTCAAACAATCAATTCAAGGGGGTAAGCCAGCTAGGGAAGAACTGCAGCGGTGATCTACTTCCATGCCCTCCCTCATCGGATGAGTGGGCTAGCATGGCTGTGTACCCTTTCTTTGGGTATACCTCATTCATATACCCCCAGTCCTTAGAGTATTGCAGGTTCTATTAGAGTTCACTGTTACAGCCCACTCCGAGTTCTTGTTCAGTGTTCTTTCAGATAAAAGTAGCCGGCCTTAATTTGTATTGGTTAATTCTGGTTCAAAGTTCAAACCTTATTATTTCTACTTGATATAGAGTATCATAGCGTTATGGTACTAATCCTATTGTCTATTGTTCTTTTGAATTATAAACAGTCAAGGCCCACTAACCGCACTTCCCTTCAGCTGACTCAGATGACAATCTGACTGGGGTTCCTTCTGTCTCAGCACCTACTGCATCTCCTTTAATTTTTCCACACTCTCTCTATCTGCTCCTGGCTGCCTGGGGTGAGTACTTTTGACTCTTATTGTTCCAGGGATTATCATGCACAAATCAGGGTCTGGAGTTAAATGCATACTATGGAATGTAAAGGATTTAAACCACCCTGTCAAGCAGACCAAAGTATTACAGCATCCACACTCCTTGCATTCAGACATCACTCTCATACAGGAGATGCACCTCATTGCAAGAACTGTACAGTGGCTGAAGAAGTCGTGGGTGGGACGAGTTGTGGCTAGCTCGGCTTCTATAAAGTCTAAAGGGGTAGCCATACTGGTCTAGAAATCCTGTTCATGGGTGGAAGAAGAGGTTGCTTCTGATAAACAGGGGTGGTGGCTGGCTGCCAGGTTTGCCTTTCCAGGTGGCTCAATAATCTTGGTAAACCTGTGTGGCTCCAAAAGGCACGATCTTGATTTCTTCCCTGATCTTAACCAAGCCATTGTGTCGCTCGCCACCAACCACCCACATATCCCGATCCTGATTGGGGGAGACTTTAATCTTGTACTGGACATCTTTGTGGATAAATCCAAACCTACTCCACAAACAAATCCTAAAGCCCATGCTGCACTGTTAGAGATGATGGGTGAGTGGGGACTAATGAATGTTTGGCAGAAGGACCACCCCTCAGGGAGGGATTACACCTTCTACTTTGCAGTCCACACCACATATAGTCACATAGACTTATGGTTAGCCAACCCTTCTGCAACCCAGTATGTTCTATCGTCTCAGATTGGTAACATCTTGATATCTGATCATGGCCCAGTCCTTTGATCTTATGTACCGGCTAGTCAAGGAACTGTAGGTACCAGATGGTGGTGCAGTCCCACCTTTCAACAGGACTTGGAGTTCTGCAGTATGTTTTAATCTGTAGCATGTTACTACTTCAAGACCAACACTAATGGTGAGACACCTGCCAGTACTGTCTGGGAAGTATTTAAAGCCATGCTGCGGGGCCATATTCTCTCGTATGCTGCTTCCAAGAATAGAGAGCGAAGGGCAGATCTTACATCGAGAAACAGCTCTTGCAGCAGGTTACACCATTGGGACTGAAGCCAGCAGGTGCCAGGACCCCACAGAAATTTTCTAGCTAGCAGTATTCAGTGGGGGACCACCTCCGATGTCGGTCCCACCCACTACATCAGGCACAGTACATAAGGGAGCGGTACCCCAGAATCCCCAGTTCTTTTCCCGCCGTCGACTTGCCAGCATCAGTCTCTTGGACTCTACCTAGTGCACAATGACTTAGAACTTCAAGAGTTTCTACTTAACTAATGCCCTCTCCAACTCCTTCATTTGAGGGTCACCTTTCAAAGTGTGCCTGCGGAAAACAGATCCCTTTCAAGGATCCTCATTTTTCCTGCATGCGGTGCTTAGGCCCGGACCACGACACCAAGGTCTACACCTTTTGCCAAGGCTTCAACAGCTGCACCAGGACCCGCTGTCAGAAGGCACTTCAGGCTTACCTGCTAGAGGAAAAACTTAGTAGGATGTACAAAGAACCTTCCTCCAGGGGTGATTCTTCCTCCAAGGTCCACAAACACCGGGACAAGCACCAGGAGAAGGCAAGGTCCAGAGCCCTGAACCAGGCCTCGGATTCGCGGAGCTGAGCTCAGGCTCCACCCAATTGGACTGCTCTCCCTCCAGGGTTAGGTCTCAGCCCCCTCCAGTGAAGGTCCAGGCTTCCAGTGGTTCTTCGACTCTTCAACCCATCAATACTTCCAGGCCCTTGGCTTCCTCTACTCCCTCTCAGGCCTCTTCAAAGTCCTCTGAATGCCACAAGTCTTCCTCTTCCACCCAACGTTGGGACCCTGACTCCAGGTCAGTCTCCCAGTCCCCTCGGGGCCTGGATTCTCTACCCAGGAAGATGAAGGACCTGATGTCCCTCAAGCAGACGATGGACTTGACATCGGTCAAGCACCCAACGTCAGCCAAGCATCTGAAGTTGGCCAGGCATTCGCTGGAGCCAAGAACATCAGCCAAGCACCAGATGCCAGCCAAGCTTTCACAGGACCAGAAGTCGTGGGCCAAGCGACCGACATCGGCTTTACTGGAGCTGAAGACCGCCCTCCCAGTCACCGGTAGACACCGGTCACAGGGATTCCATGGAGGAGGACACCGTGTTGCCTGAAGACCAGGCGGGTGACACAGAGGATGCCAGGCTTCCGAGGGAACCTTTGCCCACTCTGGAGACACCAGAGTACCCGATGCCCGACCCCAGTGACAGACCACCAGCACCAGGCCCGTCGTTGGGCATGAATGTTCAAGAAATAAAGGAACTCTTTATTTTCTGGTGGGACACCGTCCAAAAGATGTGGTCCCAGTAAAGCCTCCTCCTCCTACTCCTTCACCTCTTACACCCCCTCCTCCACCACAGGGGCCAACAGGATGGCCACCAACCCCCAAGGAGCAGAATCCACCTCCTAGGGGTAGATCCCAGGATCGGAGAAGGCCTCCCTCAAGATCTCCATCAGGGTCTCCCAGCCCCAAGCGACCCAGATATCGGCGGTATACTCCATAGGGGAAGGACTCCAGATCGGATACCTCAGATTACTCCAGATCTCCTTCTTCACTCAGAATTTCATCATCTGACCCACATGACCTTCCCAGGTCTCCTCCAGATGATCCCTCTTTCTCTGAGATCATGAGGCACATCCAGGACAACATGGGGTGGGATGCTGAAGACCTTGACCCTGAAAGGCAGCACCTTGCCCGTTATCTTTGGCAGAAAGACCCAAAGCCTGTGGTAGTGCCACCCTTAGTGGACACCTTTGCAAACGTCACCAAGGCTGCATGGAAGCATCTGCACTCCATTCCTGCAGTGCTGAAGAAAGCTGACCACCTGTACAAGGCCCTGAGAGAGGACCAGTACCTGGCTCAATAACTCTGTCAGACTCCCTGGTCATTATGGCCTCACATTACCGGTCCCAAAGACCACAACACATGAGCACACAGCCACCGGACCAGGAATCCAAACAATTGGACACCCTGGGGAGACGCATGTATGCAGCCGCTACATGCTCCATCAGGTCCCTGAACTACCTAACCCACATGGTACAATTGCAGAACGCCCTATGGAAGCAGGGCCAGGACCTGGTTGATAAGCTTCCAGATGGTGATCAGAAGGTGGAGCTCCTAAACCTTCTTCACACAGGGTCTGATGTGGGGACCCAAGTATTACAAGCCGCATATGATTCTGTGGACTTGGCTGCCAGAGCTGCAGCTTCAGTCGTCTGTCTCCGGTGACACTCTTTTCTTCATGTCTCCGGCTTCACCCCGTACTTACAGAAGAACATTCTTGATGTCCTCTACAACGGCAAAGTACTCTTTGGTGAACCCTCAGAGAAGGTGATCACCAAACTCCAGGATGCTGGGAAGGCAGTCAGGTCTGTACAGGCCATATACAGACCCAGGCTAGGTTCCTTTCGTAGGAACCAGAGCCATTTTCGTAGCCGGCAACAAAGGCAGCAGCCACGTTCCGGCCAGCAACAAAGGGGCACCTTTCAGCAGAAAGCCAGGCTAAGTCATCCCCAGGTAGAGCCCAATGCTATACTAAACTGGCCCAGCCTGCAGGGACCAGGGCTGCCACAGCATGACTCCTTCCCGGCCCTGCCCCTCCTCTGGATCAGTGGGCGCAAAAGGTCGGGGTCGCATTGTTCGCCACTTTTCAGGGTGGCAGTCGATTATCACTGACTGGTGGGTTCTCCAATTGGTCAAGAAAGGCCACTTCATAGAATTTCTCGACCCCCCACCAGCAAGACTTCCCCTGCTTTCCCGTTACTCGGGTCAGCACGTCCTGCTTATACAGCAGGAGGTGCTCACGCTCCTGGAAAAAGAAGCAATAGAGCATGTTCCACAGAAGCAGAGGGATGCAGGATATTATTCTCACTTCTTTCTGGTTCCCAAGAAAACAGGAGACCTCCATCCAACACTGAACCTCAGCGACCTCAATGAGTCGGTCCTGTACAAACGTTTCTGCATGGTGACCCTCCCAGGTCTGATTTCCACGCTCAAAAAGGGTGCCTTTCTAGTGTCCTTGGACATGCAGGATGCTTACCTTCATATATCCATTGCTCAAGTGCACAGGAAGTTTCTGTGCTTCGAGTTCCAGGGCCACCATTATCAGTTCCGAGCCCTCCCTTTCGGACTGTCAATGGCACCTCGGATATTCACAAAGTGTATGGTGGTTGTAGCGGTGACTCTGAAGAGGCAAGGCCACTATGTGTTCCCCTACCTGGATGACTGGCTTCTCATGGCACCCTCTCGGAAGGCCTTGATGTCCGCCATTCATTATACTCAGTCTCTGTTCGAGATGCTGGGCATCTTGATCAATCAAGAGAAGTCATGTCTGGTTCCATCTCAGATGCTGCAGTTCATAGGTGCAGTTCTGGACACCATCCAAGGGAAAGTCTTTCTTCCCCAGGACAGAGCGGAACACATCAGATCCCTCATCAGGGACATTTCGGCAAAGAAGACCATTCCTGCCAGATAGGTCCTTTGCCTGCTTGGACTCATGGATGTGACCATTGCAACAGTCCCGCTTACTCATCTCCACATATGGGTCAACCAGTGGATGTTATGGGTCCAATGGGATCAAAAGCAAGACCATCTGCAGCTTCCAATCTGGATCACGAAGACCGTAATCCAGGATTGGCAATGGTGGCTAGATCTGAAGAATCTATTGGCGGGGTCCCCTTCATTGCACCGTCTCCGATTGTGACACTTTCCACAGATGCATCAGGGCTCAGATGGGGAGCACACCTCAACGGTGTCCGGTCTCAGGGCCTGTGGACAGCCCAAGGGACTCATCTCCACATAAACATCCTGGAAATGAGAGCAGTTCTTTATGCCCTGCAGGCCTTCCAGTCGGAGGTTCCACCGGGTACTCTTCTGTTACAAACAGACAATTCCGCAGTGATGTATTACCTCAGCAAACAAGGAGGCACCCATTCCTACCCACTTTGCAAGGAGGCCATGAGGGTGTGGGATTGGGCTTTGCAACACAGCGCAAACCTCATTGCTGTTCATGTCCCAGGAGTGGACAACGTCATCGCAGAAGGCCTGAGCCACTCTCAGGCCGGAGTCCTCGAGTGGAAACTACTTCAGAAGGTAGTAGAGGATCTGTTTCACAGATGGAGTACACCAGAGTTAGACCTTTTTGCGTCCCCATCCAACGCAAAACTGCCCAATTTTTGCTAGCTAGATACAGGGCCTGGTGTTTTCTGGCAAGACGCGTTATCCATCTCCTGGGCAGGCAGATTCCTCTATGCCTTCCCCCCCTTCTTGTTGATCCAGAGGGTTCTTCTGAAACTTCGCAGAGAGCAAGCAATGCTGATACTCATTGTGCCATTCTGGCCCTGGCAGATCTGGTTCCCTCTACTACACCAGCTATCCCAGGAACCTCTGGTGCCTCTGCCAATCAGCTCTCACTTGTTGTCTCAGGAGGAGGGCTCCTTGGTCCATCTGGACCTTCATTCATTGAGCCTGCACAATTGGCTCCTAGAGACATAGCCATTTTGCAACACGGGGTCTCGCAAGAGGTAGCTGATGTCCTGGTGGCTGTGAGAAAACCGGCCACTCATGCCACTTATGCTATGAAATGGTGCCATTTTTGCCTATGGGCTCAAGCATGGGGGTTTTCACCTCTAGACTGTCCAGAAAAGTTGGTCTTGGACTACCTCCTGTCTCTTTTTCAGACAGGCTTGGCCTACTCCTCGATCAAAGTACACCTCTGTGCCATATCAGCCTATCATTGTCCGATAGGTCAATGCACCATATCCCAGTTGGACATGGCATGAGCCTTCCTGAGAGGTATTCTACACCTTAGACCTCTGATTCAAGATCCAGTTCTGCCATGGGATCTACCCTTTGTCCTGGAGCAGCTCATGCTGCCACCCTTTAAACCAGCCGTGGATTTTGAGCTACGTCTTCTCACTTGGAAGACGTTGTTTTTTGTTGCCGTTACTTCGGCCAGCAGAATTTCTGAACTCCATGCATTCATGTGCAAAGAACCTTATTTGGTTTTTCACCAAGACAGGGTATCCCTATGGACTAATCCCAAATTTCTGCCTAAGGTGGTCTCAGCTCTCACCCTTAATCAAGACATCGATCTACCAGTGTACTTTCACTACTATTCAAATCGAGGAGAGGCATTGTTGCACACCTTAGATGTGCATAGGTGTCTCCGAAACTACCTGACCAGAACCAAACACCACCGAAAATCAGACCAGCTTTTCATCTCCTTTGCCCACAGGATGATGGGAGCTCCAGTTTCCAAACAGTCACTGTCCAGGTGGCTCATTCAGTGTATCATGCTCTGTTACCAGAAGTGCAACAAACCGTGGTTAAGGGTCATTCCACGTGGGGGGTGGCTACCTCCTTTACGGCCCTTAAGAATGTGTTCAGCTCGGCCATCTATGCTGCAACTACTTGGAGCTCTGTGCACACTTTCATCAGACATTATAGCCTGGATATTGCCTCGAGACGAAGAGCGGGTTTGGATCTAGCAGTCCTTCAAGGACTTCTGTCCTAGGCCTTGGTTTCATCAAGGATTTCTACCTTCCCTCCTCTCAATGGTGTGGGATTTCCATTATTGCTTGGGAATCAGTCCTAATGGTGTAACCTGCTTCAAGAGCTGTTTCTCGAAGTAAGATAGTACAGTTACGTAAGAACTTACTGTAAGAGTAGATCTTTGAGAACAGCTCTTGCAGCAGGTCCTTTCCCTCCCACCATCCCCGCTGGAGGTAGATTCTAGTTCCAACATCCTTCTCCTATAATCAGGGGTCTCAGCATTTCTCTGACTGCCATTTGATGGTGGATCCTCAGTCTCCTCTTCTGATGTCATCCAGCAGCCAGGAGTCTTCAGCGGGAGAACTGGGGATTCTGGGGGACCGCCCCCTTATGTACTGTGCCTGACGTCGTGGGCAGGACCGATGTCATAGGTGGTCCCCCGCAGAATACTGCTAGCTAGAAAATGTTCATGGGTCCTGGCGCCTGCAGCTTTAGTCCTAATGGTGTAACCTGCTGCAAGAGCTGTTCTCGAAGATCTAATGTTACGGTAAGTTCTTACGTAACTGTACTTTCTCAACCAGGTACAGGCTGAGTTGGCTCCTCTGGAGGCCAGGCTTAAGTCCTCTACTGCCAAAAATCTGGACCAATCCCTTATTAGAGAGATTGTGGGGTTGAAATACCGTATAAATACCATTCTTCAACATAAAGTGCAGTGGCTGCTACTGTGGGCAAAACACTCTTTTTGGGATGGAGGAGAGAAAGGGGGGGCAAACTTCTAGCCTATCAGCTAAGGAAGCAGCAGGATTCCTCCTGTATTCACACACTTAGAGGTCCTACCAGCTCTGTGGTCACTGACCCAAAAGGGATAAATGAATGCATGTGGCAATACTACCAGGCCCTTTACCAATCTCGTGCCTCCCTCAACCCTTTGCAGTTGGCTTCTGGGATTAGGGACTTCTGTCAGCCTGTAGGAACAGAACTAATTTGAGTTAAATATTTTATTATAATATTATTATATTCTTAATTGTTATTCTATAACCTTATATTGGCTTAATTATTAAGTCCTATAAATGTTTCTGGTCAAATTAATGTCTAAGTGAATCTTTAAAACAAGGTCAATGCTGCTTAAGACTTGAATATTGAAATGGAGGAATGATGCCATGAAAGGGAATACAGCATACATGGTCAACCCCCCCCCCCAAAAAAAAAGTTGTTTCAGGGTTAGTCTGTTTAAATTGAATGATCTCTTCCAATTAGTAGCAGAAGAGCTGGAAACTTGACATAATTTACGATCTTGTTTTTCAGTAAGAGCCCAAGCAAATCTTAGAGGTTAACGTAGATTCAGACTGGCTTTAAGAAATTAAGACTTCTATTTCTAGAAAATATACAAAAACTCTAATACATTTCAACAAAGTATACTGAGAGCTATTTACAAAAATCTGTAGCCCCAAAACTGTTTTTATTTATTTATTTATTTTTAGATATTATTTCTCTTCCGGAGCTCCAGCTGCAAGCCTGCTATCTGTTGTCCTCTGTTATGCACCCCCACGACTTACCCTTCATGGCAGGGTGGTGGGGAGTGACTCGACTCACCCCAATGGATCCATGCCAGGGAGGTGCCTTCTCAGGGATGGTGTTGTGGGAACAACTTCATTCTGCCAGGCTCTTTTTCCACTTTTTCTCCCTGCAGGGCATGGCATGCAATGACGTCAGTGACTGGGTGCTCGCACGCTCCTGTGTGCACCCCAATCAAGCATCTGCCATGTCCCACCCCCATGGCTTGTAGCTATGTGTCACTGATCCCCAGCCTCTGCTAGGGGTCAGGCAAGCACCGGGCCACTAGAATCCTCCTCCCCAGAGATGGAGAGCAGTCCTTTGGATGCTCAATCCATCTCCTCCCTGCCGACCCACAGCAACCCATGCCCATTCCCGAACATGGGTCACCAGCGTGGTGCAAGGTGTGGTGTCCAGTGCCTCAACCCTCAGTGCCACCGGGCCATTCCCAAAACTGTTTTCAAATATATTGACAAGTTTGGTGTCTATAGTAAGCTGACCTTGCCACCTTTTCAATGGAATGAGAGTAAAGTGCTCATCTAATAGAAACAACTAGTCGGGTGGATTATAAGCCTCTGGATAGCAACATGAGGTCATGGCTCATTTACTTTAAACAAAGAAGATCCCCGTCTTAAATAAGTTTTATAAAATTTACAGTGTTCTAATGCTAGCTGGTATGCCAAACTAATATAATTTTAAACAGGAAAAATGTACTTCTGAAATCTATAAATACTTTTTAGAGATATATAAAGGAAAACTTTTTATAATGCTTTTATAAATTATAGATTTTATTTTAAAATTGACACCGTCATGCTTGGTCTCAAATTAATCCTCTCCTTAAGTTGCATCTAAAACTGTGAGTCTTATATATGTACAAAGGTGCACATAGATGCAAGAAATAAAAGTTGTGTTATATCAAAAATAGTTTTTCAGGATGAGGTCATATTGATAAAAAATGGCTTAGGAAGGGTTAAAAGTAACATCCTCAAAGATTACTCAGACCAATCATAAGCCCTCTCCTTTCATGACCATATCTCTGCCCTGACCTCTGCCTCCAATGCACAGTTGGGCATCCTCTACCGACACAAAAACTACCTCCCCACTGACACTCTTCGCCTGGCAGTCACTTCCTCAGTTCTATCCATAATTGACTATGGCCTTCCCGTCTATGGCGCAGCAGACCCGACTGCCCTCCGCAAGGTATGCCTTACACTCAACAAAGCATGTCGACTTATCACCAGTGCCCATCGCCTCACCCACACCTGTCTACTGTACTCCATGGCCACCATACTCAACCTTGATGAACGCCTCATGTTCCAAACCTGCAACTTACCTTCAAAGCCCTCCATGGTCTCTTCCCTCCTGGCCTAGCTAACTCTGTTCACCGTACTAACCCCACGGTGTGCACACGCAGCTCCTGAAAAACTGCACTGGTCGCCCTAAGGGCTAGGACCTCCAGGGCCAAAGGGCTTTCCTATAGAGCACCCACTGCATACAACTCCCTCCCTGTCAGCATCACTGAGGCTCCCTCATTAGCGTGTTTTAAATACAGCCTCAGAAGCCACTTGCTCAACTTACACTCCTGCCACTGCCCCTGACCTCCCCCTTCCCTACCTACTGACAATGCTCTCTGAGCTGCACCCCCCCTCCTCAGCCCTCTCCTCCCCCTTGCAGGACCTCTATTCAACTCTACTACCCTTAGCTGTCTATTCTGAATTTGATTATCTGAATTTGCTGTTAACTCATTGTTATGTCTCAAATTTGATTATCTGAATTTGCTGTTAATACAATGTTACGGTCCTCTATACCTGTAATCTGACTGTACCGTATTGTTGATCTGTACTGCTGACCTGCAACTTGTCTCATGTATGTATGTTCGTTGTCCTTCTTATGACGAGGTACCTTTGTAAATGAGCCTCTGGCTCAAAGCTTGTTAAACTGATGTTAAAATAAAATAAAAATAAAAAAATAACTTGATGGTGATGTTGCCCAGTAAGTGGGACATAAATGGGATGCTGGCAAAGCCGGCCCAGAACTGTTTAATTCTTTGGTGTGTGAAGGCCTGTGTTGGATGTCCTGACAATTTTGGATGAGGCTGGACTTGTAGTAGCCCAAAAGCCTGAAACCACACCTGCTTGGAACATTATTTGGGCTTTGACATTGCCACCACAAGGGGTTGCTAAACCAGCTGCTAAAACTGACTGTTACAGAAAAGACTTTCTTCGAGTCTTGGATTAAGAAAGGCCTATGTTTTGCATACTGAGAATTTGGAGTAAAAGTAATGTTTTGGAATTTCTGTTAAAAGCCTGAACAAGAGACTAACTTTGGAATTTACCAGCCAGCAAGCCTGCAGTGCTGTTAAATAGCAGTGAGTCCAGAGTTGCAGGTTCAAAAACAGAAATGAACTGAAACAGAAAAGAGTCACAGAGTCCAGCTATCCAAAACAACATTGCTGTCCACAAGGAGAGATCTTTCTACAGACTGTGCTAAACTGCTAACATCTTGTTGTCAGATTTTTTCCACTAAATCCTGAAGTGACTTTTGATGATTTGTGACGTCAAGCAAGAAGGATCCAGCCTGCATTGCTTCACTGATGTCAAAAGGCTCTACAGTTCCAGGTGCAAGGGAAAAAGACAGCAGACTAAAGCCAAACTCACCACCAAGGACATTTGTCATCCAAAACCAAAAGTTCTTACCAAGACTTTAAAAGCTAGAAAGTAGAAGACCACATCTACAGATAACTAAAACATAAATATTCTTTTATCCTACTTTTATTACTTATTTGGCTATCTGGGGTGGTAACTTAGTGCATTTTAGCTCCAAACCTTGGTTATATAGTTAAGCTAGAATTTAAATCTAAAGAAAATACCTTTTACATACTATAAAGTTTAAACAAGTATCATACCACGATAATCTGAAACACTAGTGCAATGAGTTGCAAGTTCTCATAGTAAAAAGAAAAGGTCATGCTATTTATAAGTATGTTAAAGAAATAGTTTAATCTGTCATTTATTATGCTGAATATTACTTATTTATTTACATTGCTTACTGCTGAAATTTGTTTTAGTTTTATATGATTTACTTGATTTTCTAAAATCTGTTTTGTTTACATTACAGTTTATGTTTGCATTACTTTTATTATGCTTGATAGCTATGCTAGTTATGAATATTTAGGACTTGTACGTATGTGAATGAAATATATTTATCTCTTATATAATCCAAAGTCTGGCAACAGTGTTTTTCACTGTCATTTTTGAAGCTGGAGAGCATAGGATCATATCACATGTGAATATTTATATATTTTTTTAATTTATTAAATAATTTTTGGGTTAGACCTGTGGTGAATCCAAGTGCATTCTTATAAAAAGTGATATTATAAGCCTTTGTTCTGACATCTTTGGGGTTCTTATTCTCGAGATGATTGTTAATGAATAACAGCCCACACTTAGGTTGTATGAGAAATAAATATTACTACAGTTATTGTTTGCAAGTTACTAAATGGAATAAGTACTATTTTTCTTTTCTTCTTTCTCGAGGATTTAAAGATAGAATTACCCCTAGACATCGATAAAAAGACCAAAAGAAGTAATTATCTGGCAGTAAAGCTGCAAGGAAAAGGACATTCGAAGTATCGCAAGGAAAGATTTGGTTCTTTGCTTAAATTGTGTTAGATAAAAGGTTATTGACATTTCATGGTAACTGTTGTTAAAGTTTAGGAACAAGAACTTGGGACTTGGCAGCTGCTATTGCAACTGTAGGTATGGTTCATGCAGATGCAGGGGTAACACTTTTAGAGTTGCCAATACCTGTCATCA
Organism: Neoceratodus forsteri; assembly: GCA_016271365.2. NCBI lineage: Eukaryota > Metazoa > Chordata > Ceratodontiformes > Ceratodontidae > Neoceratodus > Neoceratodus forsteri. The sequence goes on along the minus strand of JADMNL010000039.1, from coordinate 15,691,807 downwards.
AGGAGGAGCCATTGATACCTCTGCGTCCAAATTGTAGGCCAGAAGAAGAAATTAAAGAATTAAATGAACAGAATAAAGAGTATGTTCATATGATTGAGAAGCTGTGTATTGATAAATTAAGGTTACGTAATGATGTAAAACAGTTAAACCAACAACTAGAAGAGAGAGATCTCACGAATGTATTAGACTTGCAGGCCAGATGTAATTGCTCAAAACACAGTTAGATGCAAGTAATCTGAAAATATCTGATGGAGACTGTGTCTTAACTTAAAGATTGACATTGCTGCCTTGAAAAACTTAAATGAACAGCTAAATGAGCAGTGCTCAGCTGCTGAGGCAGAGAAGGCCAAAATATTAAAGACTAATGAGAAGTTTAAAGAATGGGGCAAGGCTTTGGAAAGGGAACAAGCAAAATTAGAGCATGCTAATGAACAGGTTACCAAGAAGCTAAATGAAATGGTACAAATGTATAATGATGTAAGGGAGCAATATGAAAGTGATAAGAAACAATGGGCAGACAGGGAAAGATTTCTCTTAGCCAAATGGAAAGAGGAAACCTCAGAACAAAGAAGCATAAGCTGTTCACCCCTAGGGTATCTACCCCAGGGTAATGAACAAGGGGCTTGTCCTTCTTGGGATTTCCATGGTGCAGGACCCACAAATGGAACAGTCCCTGGCCAACCACACTCACCTGTTCATACTAATGTTGAAAAAGAGTTAAAACAAGAAATAGTGCAAAAAGAAAAAAATACATGAAGACAGAGAGATCAGTGCACAAACAGAAAAGGAAGATAGCCAATGAAAAGAGTGGTGTACCCTTTAGGAGCAACACCTCTATAAACTAGGAAAAGAAATCAGAGATTTACAGGCCCAAAATGGTGATACCAAAAGTAAAAGTAAAAATCATGTAAGAATAAATGCATCTGAGGAATCTGGCCCAGATAACTCCTCTCCTGAAAAGGAATATTCCTGTTCAGAAGAGGAACCATGTGATAAGCATAAAAAGAGATATAAAATTAGGCAAAAGGGAAGCTCTGATTTGAAAGATGATTCATCTGATGGGTCCAGGAAAAATAAAAAGATTTCTGAAAAGGAACAGGGGTATTTAAAATCACAAACTGTTACTCAAGCTTTGAAACTGGTAGGTGAGAAGTATAATTCTAAATCTGCGAAAGGAGGCATTGAGCAGCATATTCGAAAACTAAAAGTGTGTTTTGAATCCTTGTGCATAAATGATGAGGGGGAACAGAGTTTTGTGATTAGGTGGTCTGTTGATGATCCTCGAGTGATGTGGTCAAGAATGTCTAGAGAAAGTAGGAACAAACCTGACAAACTGTATAAATTCCTAAAAAAGGAGTTTGGTTAATATCTCACTAAGGGGGCAGCCAGACGTGCAGCCTACCAAATGAGGTGTGGGGCTGATCTAAGTCCTAGGGAATATTACTGTAGGCTAAAGGATGTGTACTTTGGAGTGGAAGATCACTCAGACAGTGATTCAGATGACTTCCGAGATGCATATTACCAAGGTTTACCCCCTGCTATCAGTACACAATTGGCACTTGAGCTTAACAAGAGGTCCAGGGACATTTACTGGATTACCAGACAGGCAGAACACATCTGGGACTCTGGAAGAGGTGATGACTCTTCTCCACAGAAAAAGGGAGGCGGCCCCAATCCCAAGGTCCAAGTGTCTGAAGTAACTACCTCAGATACTTTGGCTATGGAAGGGGGTGAGCTATCCACCCCCAAAAACAGGAGACAAAGAAAGAAGAAAAGAGGTAACAACATTCAACCAGGAAAAGCTGTAGAGCAGCCTAAGGCTGTGCCTGACCCAGCAGTAGTAATCCAACCTGCCAACCTTGCCCAAGCTTCCCCTGTGGTGGTTCCACTGACTGGCCCTGAGTCATGGTTCTATCAAACCCCTCAACAATTCCCACAAACTCAGTCATACCAAAACCAAGGACCTTCCTATTGAAGTTATGATCCTGGTAGAGGACGCAGCCAAGGGTATGGGAGAGGATACTACAGAGGATACAACAGTGACTATGGGGTGGTATAGGTGCCTATAGGGGGTGACAAAACTACAACAATGAACAAGATGACTACAGGTTCCAAGACAGGCCTCGACCTGGTTCCCCAGTCATGGAGGAAATACAGGGAATAAAGGAGGAGATGGGAGACTTAAAATTGCTGCTTCAACATTTGGTCCCCCCTCCCCTTCTGCCTTCTGGGTTTCCTACACCTGTGCAGAACCCATCTGCAACCTCAAATGACAATGGAATCAATAATAATGGCCAGTGACTACAGCCTTCTGTCCTTCCTAATGCTGCACAAGTTAATGAAATTGCAGTTGTTGACAATGGTAATAAAACTGCTATGAAATTGGAAAACGAGAGTGTTAATGCAAAACCTGACCTTACCCTAGAGGTATCCCAAGTTACTATTACAGGCAGTGTAGAGTGTCACAGTAAACCTGCCATGTTGCCAGGGATTAAGAAAAGCAAATTCTACCTGGGCAACTTAATCCTTAAAGAGGGGGCAGATAGGTTTTACTTTGACATCAACCATTCAAAACAGCCAAAGTCATGAAGCTTAAGTTGACTCTGGAGTGAAAGTTACCTTGATGTCCAGAAGCTTTTATGACAAACTGATTGATGCAGTAGGTGACTCTAAGGTGTTAAGAACCCACTCTGATGGCTTAAAAGTAATAGGTTATGGAGGGGGGCTGAATAGACCCTAGGTAAAGTGTGGCTAAAACTGAGGTTTGGCAAGATGGAAGTCAACCACCCGGTGCATATCACTGATAGAACTGGGGATGATTTCTTGATTGGAATGACCTCCTAAAAAGATTTTGGCCTATCATTGACTATTTCCATGGAATCCTGCAGGCACAGGTAAACCGGCCCATTCCATTTGGGAAGAATCTTAAGGTTGCTAAACAATCAGAATCATGTTATCTTGAGAAAAAGGATGTAAGGATTAAACTAAATTTTGTACATTCTGATGTACCTGATGTGTCTGTACTAGGTGATCTTGAAAATTTGGCTCCATGGAGCAGTAGAGCTCACGTGGTTTGTCTGTCAAGGCATGATGTGGTAAAGTCTGAGATTAATGCAAGAGGCCTCACTTTCTTCACCAAGGAAGTGTACCCTGCTATCTCAGAAACACACCCTGCAGTTGACACAGAGACATTGAATTCAGAGTACCCAACACACTCTAGGGAAGGTGGAAATGAAACACGCACACTAAGTCACGGGTCCTTACTTTGCAATATAAGGTCAGAGGTTAAAAGTTAAAGGTGCCCATCAAAGCAGATAATTTGCAGATAGTGAATTCTGTGTTATGCTTAGATTATGAGCACTGTTTAATTAGCAAATTGTTTTACAAGATGTTAAAAAGGCAGAGGCCTAGTTTAACATGTGTAAAAAACAGGAGTGGGTAGAAAATGTCCCACTATGACCACTAACTTGGCAGGTATCTGTGCTTTAAACCTCCAAATAGGGCAAAAAAAAAATACAACACCCTGTAAGAGTAGTACAAGGACTAAAATTTCCCATGTACCTGGGGTTAGACATCCTTGTATGACTGGATGTGTCTGTTGACCTAGCCAATGATGTCTTTTGGTCATGAATAAGGGGGAACCCTGACCCAATAAAAGTGACACCACAGGCCTTGAGGTCTGGACAAACAATTCCTCAAGTGTGCCAGGTGGAAAATGAGTTCACTACAAAAATTCCAAGTAATGTCTAGGATTTCTCTCTTAGGATCAATATAAAGAAAGGCCAAGAAATGCCTGACAAAACTGCACTCTTTGTGCTTGACAAGCAACTTAGTGAAATGGATTTAAAAATCCACTCCATGCCTTGCTTGGACATGAGCAGCAGAGCAATGCACCTCTTGGTACATAACCCAACAGCACAGCCTATCACTATAGCAGCTAACTGCAAGTTAGGGGTAGCGACAGGGGAATCCTTCTATGATTTGGAGTTAACTGTTCCAGTTATTGGGGAGTTACCAGAAGATATTGTTCAGGATGACACAGATGAAGAAATCAGGTCCATACCAAATGGTTTAATTGCTTTACAAGAGATTTATCCAGTAAGTAAGAAAGAAATTCAGGCATGTAAAGTTGAAAATGATTACCTTGTGCTGTCCATTATGGTTAATGAAACAAAACTATTTAAAGAGGTTCATGTAATTGATGCTGAAAATGTTTCTGAGATCATTGAAGATGAGGTAAAAATAGGTAAAAATGTACCTTTCCCAGACTTTAAAGAACAAATTGAGCAAGCTATACAAAATTGTAATTGTGAAATGGAAGTAGAAAAAGAAAAGTGAAATGTTCTTTCAGTTTAAGGGCATGTTCACAAAAGATGCTCTTGGTTGTGGGGTAGCTGACCTCCATGTCACCAGGGTACCCACCAACCCTAGTAAAGGTCCTCTTTATGTATGCCAGTACAGAATACCACTAGCATCTTAAGAACATATACAAGATATACTGGATACCTTAATGGAGTGAGGAATTATAAGACAGGTAAACTCTATTTATAATTCCCCCTGTTTGGCCTGTTCTGAAACCTACAGGACAGTGGAGACTCACTATTGGCTATAGGAAGTTAAACCAACAGGTGCCTTTATCTCACTGGCCCATGACATATTTGGACCAAAGTTTGACCAAAGTTCAAGGCGCCAAATATTTCACTACCCTAGATATAGCAAATGGATTCTGGACATTAAAAGTACACCCAAAAGATCAATATAAACTGGCTTTTACCTTTGGAAGGAGATAGTACACATAGAATAGGTGTCCTTTTGGGGTACTTAATTCACCAGTGGATTTCAATATCTTTCTGCACAAGGCCATGCCTGATGCAGAAAGCAGAGGAAATTTGGTTTATGTGGATGATGTACTAATCAAAAGCAACACTTTTGAGGAACACCTAGCTGAGGTCACCTATGTGTGTTAAGCCAGCTCAAAGCTGCTGGTCCAAGTTGTCCTTACCAAAGGGGCAATGGTTCAGAGACAGGGTAAACTATCTTGGGAATGAAGTTGGTCCTGATGGGCTATGCCCTCAGCATACCAAAGTTGAGGCAGTCCAAAAAATTGGTCCACCCAAAACTTTAAATGAGTTATGCAGTTTCCTAGGGATCTGTAACTACTCAAGACAGTTTATCCAGGACTATGCAGAAATTACCTACCCTCTTCCCAGGCTTCTGAAAAAGTCAGAACCCTGGGTGTGGGGAGAGAGCAAGACAGCCATGCAGCTTTTAAAAGATAGTCTGAGTCAAGCACCATGTCTTGCTTACCCACAAATGGATAAAGATTTTTGTCTAGAGGTAGGAAATTCTAGTAGCAGCATCAGTGCAGTGTTATATCAGAAACACAATTCAGACAAACGTGTTATTGCTTATGCAAGTAAAACCTTGAGTGATGTTGAGAAAAAGTTCTCAGATTGTGAAAAGGCATTGTTTTCCACTGTATGGGCAGTACAATGGTTCAAAACTTACATTTGTGGTAAAAAAGTTGTTGTAGAGTCTGGTCACCAACCCCTTACCCTTCTGGGGAGCCAGAAGCTTAAGGATGGTAATGTGTCTAGCAGCAAAATTGTGGCCTGGACCTTAGCACTACAGGGCCTACCCCTGGAGGTTAGGTATGCAAATAACAAAAGGAATACAGTAGCTCAAGGGTTAGCAGCCCTGGAGATGCATAATTGTACCATAGATGAACTTCCAGTACAAGACCCTGACCTATCTCCTGAGTTGGATATGATGTACTAACATAACAGGCACCACCACTATGACAAAAATGTGTGTGAAAATTTGCCTAGAGCCTATGTTGATGGTTATTCATTCCGGCAAGGTGAAGACCGATGTTCTGGTTTAGGAGTGGTATGGCAGGATAATGTACCATGTACTCCTATCAAGTACAAGCTCAGTCCTAAGTCTAACCAATATGCAAAACTGGCAGCCACCTATATAGCGGTACAGACTGCAGTACAACATAAGTTACAAGACACTGTAATTTGTACTGACTCTGATTATGTTAGGCAGGACTTCCTTACCCCTTTTTTTTTTTTAGTTGTTTAACCAAGAGTAGCACACTAAGCTGAAAGCTTTTTCACAGGAGCGACCTGGGAGCATAGGGAAGTTAAATGACTTGCTCAGAGTCACACATTATGCAAGTCGAAGCTGTGGAATTTAAACCCAGGTCTGGTCTGCTGGATGTCACCAGATTTGCAGCTCAGAGCCTTAAACCACTGTGCTATACTGCCTCCCACACATTTATCAGGGTGAAAGGTGAATAGTAGGATCAATTCAAGAGGCAGTAAGGTGATGCATGCAAACCTTATCTTAGCCATAGATCAGTTGGTTCAAGAACATAAGTTGGTTGTTTATTGGAAAAGGTAAAAGGGCACCCAAAGTTCAGGGACCAGACAAAACAGGAAATGACCTAGCAGATGCTCTGGCTAGGAGGGTGCATTGAGTGGAGAAGAATGAAACTTTGTCCCTCCTGTCCAGGCCAAGGTGGATGTGATTACCTGCAGACAAAAGCAACAGGAGCTGGAAAATAAGGTTCTACACCTGTATAGTGAAAACCTGACTTTGATTTTGTGAAAATGCAACAAAAGGATGAAGTGGTAAGAACATGTTATCATTTCATTAAGGATCCTAAAAGCATGATTTCTGACAATGACCTACAGGATAGCCCACGACCTGAGAGCCATGTATAACCAGAAGGACAAATTCCAATTAAGGAATGATCTTTTGGTAAGAATTGGTAAAAACCCACATGAAGTCCAATGGGTGGTTCCTTTAGGCTACAGGGGAATTATGTTACAACATGCCCATGATGAACTGTCAGAGCACATGGGGGGAATAGAAGAACTTATGAAATCTTGAAAGAGATAGCCTATTGGCCCTACATGTATGATGATGTTGCAGGGTATGTACAAGGGTGTATAACCTGTTGCAAGTTCCAACCAGCCACTCTCAGACATAGAGCACCACTACAGTCAAAAGGCATGCTATGCCTTGGTCAGACATCCAGATTGACTGGATTGGTCCTGTTACCAGATCTTCAAGGGGTAACCAATACCTTTTGACAGTTTCTTGTCTGTTCACAAAATGGGTCAAGTGTATACCTGCTCCAAATAACACTGCGAAACCGCTGCTTTCTTATTAATAAACCATGTGTTTAGTTAATGGGGATTACCATTAAGTAAAATCTGAAGAGGCCTCATTTCACTGGAGAGGTAATAGAGAAAATTCTAGGAGTACAGTGAAACTACATGTGTCCCACCATCCAGTCATCTGGACAGGGGACTGCACTAATCAAACAATTTTGTATATACTGAAAAATACATCAGTTCTTCAGGAAAGGATTGAGATGTAAAGTTATCACTGATATTAATGGCCATACAGGCTACTCCTAATAAGTCTGCAGGTGTTCCTTCTTTTGAAATGATGACAGGAAGACAGATGGTGTTACCTTTACATCTCCTGTATACGAAAGAAAATGTAAATTCAGCATGTGCCACTACAGCACATGAATATGTAACCCATTTAAAACAGCATTTGTGAGAATCTTTTGCATTTGCTCTGAGGAACTTTGAGAAAAGTGTTAAAGCTTCTAAGTCATATTATGACAGGAAAACTAGTCCAAAACAGTATCAAGTCAGTGATAAAGTGTTTTACTTTAACTACAGATAAAGCCAAGGTCAAAAAGTTTCTTCCGAGTTGGCAGGGACCCTTTGTGATCACTGACAAAATTTCATCTGTAGCCTACCAAATTGAACTAAAGCAGAAAAGCACTGGAGAGGTAGTACCTAAATGGGTTCCTATTAATCAGTTGAGGCAATATCATGAATGCAATAAAACATGGGAAAATGTTCTAAATGAATCTGAGTGGTGATCAGAAATTAGAGTCTAGCTAAATGTCATATGTAATGCTGATTTTTAAAATTAATGAACAAAATATCCCAGTACTGACACTGTAGTGCATCATGAGAAGGGTGCTGCACTTCTGAGGTGCCGTCTTTTGGATGAGACATTAAACCGAGGTCGCATCTGCCTGGATTGGTGGTAGTTCAGGTAGATGTTAAAGATCCCATGGCACTTCTCAAAAAGAGTAGGGGAATTTTTTATTAACAAAACTTCAAGAAAAATAAAACATAGACATTGTTAATACACAATAGTACATGAAATCAAAGCAAAAAAATTAAAAAAAAACAAAGAAATAAGCATGAAACATCAGACCTAGATGATTTAGAAAGAAAGAACTCATGTAACAGGAATGTCATTATCCATCACCCAAGGTAGATTTCTCCAATTTGACAATAATGAACTGATGATATCTGCCCCTTTCATATTATCAATATTCAATAATTCAGATTTTATCTTTTGTAAAAGTTCTTATATGAAAAATCTTTTTGTTGTAAAGTAAAAAGACACCTATTTTGCCAGATAAACCATTTAAAGACTGCAAAGATAACACGTAAGGTGCCAGTATCCCATTGTCCCAATGAACAGTATAAGAACCATAAATGAGAACATCATAAGTAACAAAATCAAAAATTGTCTCATTCCAACTAATGGCAACATAACTCCAAAAGGTGGAAATATATGGACATAAGAAAATAAATGATGCATTGATTCAAGAACTTGAAAGCAACCAGGGCGGGAACAGTAACGATCTTGCAGTTGTTTATGAAACTGATTACCTTTGACATTCAGCTTTTCATGACCACATACCAGGTAACATCCCAGAGTTTAGGAGGAATCCTGGTATGAGCAATTAAGTTCTGTACCGACAAACGCAGTTCTGCAGGACATTTTGGAAACAACAAAGATTCTGAAAAACAAGACTCTAGTATAGAGTGATATAAAGATTTTTTACTTTTGGAAAGTATCCAATCACTGGATATTTTCCACTGTCGTAATTTAAGGAAAATTTCATGTTGATAGGGTGGAACCGTAGAGGAATTAATAAGACGTCCCAGCTTACCAGATACCCAATCGGTATACCAAATCCCCATTGCCTGTAAGGTAAGACCAGTCCATAATTTGGGAAATAGTTTTAACAATGGCAAAAGGTTAGTAAACAAGAATTGACAATAAAAAAAGAGCAAGGGATTAATCATGTTCAAACTGCCCCGGGACACTGGTAAGTATAAAATATTGCGTTTAATGGGATTGAGACGGCTACCCCAAACTGCTTGAAAAAAGATACTAAATAAAGTTGTTTCTCTTTGTTTAGGTGGGAGAAAAATTATTACTCAAAAATAAAAATATTGGAATTAAATAGGTACGTATCAAATGGATACGCTTAAGTTTGGAAAACTGCCATTTATTCCAATTCTGTACCATCAATTTATCTTTCTGCAATTGAATATCCCAGTTATAAACTGCAGTGTAGAAGAACCAAAAAAAACCTAAAATCTTGATGGGTGTCAAAGCAAATGGATATCACACATAAGAGATTACAGAGCCACTCTAAATAAAACCCACATTTAGGCACATTTAAGGACATACCAGAGAGAGAACCAAAGGGTGGCACAAACCACAACCAAAGGAACAGAAGAAGTAGGAAGGTGCAAATGCAGATATCATCCGCCAAAAGCAAGGGCGAAGGAGATAGAAATTCTGGGTACATTAATAGGGGTATTCAAGTGTTCAAAGTGCACAACAAAGGATCTATACTATATCACCATGATAATAATGGACAAGAGGCAACCCTGCCAAACACCTTGCTTTACTGGAAGCATAGGCCCAAGATGCCCATTAACCAAAGGGGATACTGTTGTTGTTTTATATAGTTTCTGTAACCAATAAACAAAAGTAGATGGAATACCATAATGGAGCAAAGTGAGCCACAGAAAGTTATGATTCACAGAATCAAAAGCCCTTTGTTGATCTAAGGATAAAATGAATCCAGGTAAGCCTAGTGAAGTAGAACTATCAAAATCCCCGCATAAAAATAGCAACTGGTCTATAAGAGATCTATTAGAAGTGCACAAGACTGTGCCAGAGAAATTAAATAGGAGGATACAGTCAACAGTCTCGATTTAAAATTTTCATCAAGAGTTTCAAATCAACATTCAATAAGCTGATAGGTCTCCAGTTGGAAAGGAGTTTTTTGTCACCTTTTTTAAATAAAAAAATCAAAACTCCCCTCATCATTTCCAAGGGACAATCAGAATGCATCAATAAATCATTATAAACATCTGCAAGTTCTTGGGAACAGACGGGTCCTAACAATTTGTAAAATTCAGAAGTGAGACCATCTAGACCAGGTGCTTTTTTGCATGAGAGAGTATTAAGAACTGTAAGAACCTCCTGTGGTGTAATGGGAGTAAGTAATCCATCCAAAAGAGATTGTGGACAATCCGAACTGCAACACTACTCACAGGTAAGCTCGGCTGAATCCAGGTCAACTGGGCTTTCCAAAAGAGTGTCGATGCATATGAAGACACCTCAATCATTAAATCTGCTAGTGAATGTTTAACTTGACTGTCTTGCCCCATTAGACTGGTAAAAACCATTTTACCAAGCCTCACCTTGTTTCTCAAAAAAGGGCAAATAGTGGCAAAACTACCCTTTGTACTGAATTGTTGTTGAAATTTTAAAACTTGGGACTGGTGTCTATGAAAAGGTGCCATTTTGTCCTTAATAATTTTCATTTGGGATGAAAAATCATGCTTTGTAGTCTGGGCCAGGGACATTAATTTCTGCAATTGATTCCAAAGTTGTAAATAAGAAACATAAGCAGCTGAACGTTGAGATTTCCCAAAGGATTTCAGCAAGGAAACAACATCTGACTTAGTATCCAACCACCAAAGCAGTGGGTCATCATACATATCATATAGTGATTTTCTTGCCATCATGAAAGCTTGTAAATGTTCCAAAATATCCTGACAGAGTAGCAATTGAGAGTTTAATTTCCAAAGACCTCTACCAAAGGAACAGGCAGCTGGAGACCCAACCCGTATGCGTAGAGCACTGTGATCAGAAAATTCCACCGGGATGACCCATGCAGAATGTAATGGTAGAGTCTGATTAACAAAGAAAAAATCAATCCTTGTGGCCAATGCACCTCTGCGAAAGGTAGGAACAGGAGCCACATGAAGATAAGCATAGGCGTCAATCAAACTAGCTGTGTGAACCACTCCCGCCAAACAGGACATATCGCAAAAAATGTTTGTAGTTTTTACTCCTTTATCTTTATCTTTATTGGATAGGCCGCAATTAAAATCTCCGCCCAAAATAACATTATGGGAGGTATGCAGAAATGGTTGTAAAAGTTCAAACAAATCCACCCTGGTTGCTTTAGTTTGGGGTGCATAGACATTTAATAATCTGTAACATGTCCCAAGGAGCACAACATCTAAATGTAATACTCGGCCGGGAACTAAGTCCATTAGCTTTAAAATTTTTACCTCTGAGGAAAAAAGAATTGCAACCCCTGTACACCTGGCAAGGCCCAGTGACCAGTATGAAACCCCCGCAGACCAACGCCGTTAGGCACCTTTAAGTTCAGCTATCATATGGATACGTGTATCTTGTAACAAAAAGATATTACAATGCAAGGTTTGTAAGAGGGAAAAAAATAGCCTGTCTAAGCTGATTTTTAATGCTGTTCACATTAAGTGAACAAAAAGTCAAGGAAGAAATCATTTAATCCTTCATGGTGGTTTGCGTTTATTCTTTTTTCCTTTTTTTGGGACTGTAGTACCATTCTTTTGAGGGAGGGGCGGGAGTAAAAACCCCTCAGAAATCACTTCCACTGACTTTCCTATGGGGTCAACTCCAGACTGTGAGGATTCAGAATCAGCATCAGACACATCTTGCGCTAATAGGAGGGCATGAAATCGGTTAGTAGTGGGGGTGTTTATCAATTTAGGAACTTTTGAAGCAGGTTGAGCATGGTAGGACTTACTCCGAGTAGCTCTAGTTGGAAAAGAGAAGGCCTGGGGAGGCGGGAAGGGCATAGAAAGGTCTTCCATAGGAAGAGAAGTTTGAGGTGGAGGGTCAGGTAGTGGCACATCTGGGTCAGAGGCCAACAAAAGCTGGGAGGCAGGGGGGGAGAGGAGAGTCCCGAGAGGCAGGAGGGGTGTCTGTAGAAGAGGGTATTTTAGTAAGAAAGGGCGTAGCACGGGATGTAGAAAGGGTGGTTCTGGAGCATTGTGCAATCTCTATCAACAAACGTTGTTCTTCAGAATCCTGAGTGTCCTAGTGTTGGTGAGCTGCCTCTGGGCAGGTGGCGTAAATGTGGCTGTGAACAGCACACAGAGAACAAAGAGCCGTATTACGACAATGTTCACTTACATGTCCTAAGGAATTGCAGAGGTTACAATGCAAGTGGTCACAGGCACTACTAATATGACCAGATTTGCCACACCTGTAGCAGGATTTAGGCTGGCCTGCATAAAACAGTATCCCCCTGTCTTGTCCTAAAAAAATACAATTTGGGAGATGCTGTAAACCATCTGCAGTAGAATGCAATAGTACCCGAATCCTCCATCCCCCTGCCCAGATATCCTTTGAGTCAAAAATTGCCTCAGGTTGGTCTAGTAAAGTACATCTCTGCTTTAACCAAAAAACAAGGTCAGTAACACTAACACTTTCATTCCGAGAAAGGACAGTGACAGTTTTATGTGCTGGTTTCGTAAGGGGAAAGACTTCAAAGGGGGACCAAAGTGGAGATTGTTTCACTAAATGAAATCTAGACCAAAATTTCTGTAAACCACTATGCAGTTTAAAACTAATACCCGAAGGTCTTTTCACCAGATACATGTATTAATGCATACAATTCAGCTGAAGAAAACTGCAGACTATCTTTTAATAATGATTTTGCCACATATTTCCTATCAGGAAAAACCTCCAATCCTCCTTTATAGATTAACCGAACTGCATTATGTCTTTTGGCAGTATAAGAGGAGGAACAAAAAAGGGAGGCATAGGAGCGGGGTGCAGGGTGTTCCGGGCCAGGCAAAGAGTCCGGTGAAGGGCCCTCAGTGCTGTGAGACTCCCCCAGGTCAGACAAAACACCTGCTACTGAAGGGTGTAAATCCAGATTCGGTATCAGGTCAGTGGGGGGTCCACTTTGTCATGGAAGAAACCTGAGTTCAGGAGACTGGGTGAAAGAAAGTTCAGGGGGGGTAAAGTCAAAGGAGAAGCAGAAACTTCTTTAAGGTGAGTGTCAGTGTCAACAAGGGAAGGCACTTGAGAATCAGAAAGTTCGTGCAACAATGCAGGAGAAGCTTTAGACTGTTTCCGTGAAACCCCTGGAATGGTGATCGGTGAAAAGCCAGAGATCCATTCACCTGAGTCTGGATGCTACGCCCAACCTGCAGACTTCAGGGCTTTAGAAACCGACCAAGAGGCATCGGCGTCTTCAGCCTGATCTGCCCAGGATCCAGAGATTGTTTAACAGCTGGTTTACAGACTCGTGGACATTTTGCAGCAAAAGAAAAGACTGACGCAGCGCTCTGGTCAGGGGGCATAGTAATGTAAACAGTACCTGTGGGAGAGAGACCAGATGGAGCTTTATTCCACAGTTCTACCAGAGCAGCAGTTGCCAGAGAGCTGGTATCATTTACTGGATGCGTAGTAACCTCACTGTCAAACAGCTTAGGTTCAGCTGTCATTGGAGTTCCAAACAGAGGTTATGCATTACGCGGTCCAGGAGAGTGAATAGGAAGAGTTGATGTTGAAAACTGAAAAGTAGAATGTAAAATCTCCAAAAACGGAGTCGTAGGTAGAGAAGCCACACGTAGATGTTCTGTTGTAGTTGGAACTTCCAAAGGATCATTCAGTGCGGTAGTCAAAGCAGGTTCCATCGGTGCTTCAAAAAAAACATCAGAATCCGTAGTATCCATCAATGTAGAAGTAAGTGGCCCCATGGCCTGCAGCATATCCTGCTGCAACGAAAGCAGCTCAGTGACTGAGCCTTCCATCCTGAGAGCCAGCAAGACCCCTACTGGCCACAGAGAACCAACAGAGTAGGGGTAAATTGCTTCTTTATTGAAATAAAGCATGGAAAAAAAACACATCAAGAAAAACAGCAGCAAAAAGCACAAAAGCTTATACAAATCAACAAAGGTACTGAACAAAAAGCAAGTGATACACAGTTATCTTTTAACAAAAAGCATAAAGAAAAGAAAGTAATCCGTTATTTAAATTTTATCATATGCTGAAACCCCCACCAGATTTGAACTTTTCTAGTCCCATAAATCTGAGCATCTTTTAGATATACTTTATTTAATTCACAAATAACATAGTGGCTGAAGCCTAAAAAAGTTGGCTTTTTGATACAGAACCACTGGCATCTAACACCATAAACAAAATCTAAGACATGCTAAGAAAATGTGTACAGTTGAAGTATGAAATGTAGCAAGACATGGGAGTAAAGATCCCAATACTAACAATTCATAGAAATATGTTTCAACCATGGGAAGTGCCAGATAGTTGCCAAACACACCCATAGTTTAGAGGCAAAAGAACAATGAATAAAAATGTTCCATTGTTTCTTCTTGTGCCGTACACTCTAAATAAGGACAAAACCTTTCTTCTTTCATTTTATACTTAGCTGTCCCTCTAACTTGTAACCGACTTACATTATCAACCATTGCGTCTCCCACATGAGGGGTAAGCGGGGTTATTTAATTGTCTAACACCAGATGGGTCATAGTACCTGGGCAGTTTTAAATGCGGGGAATGAGGATAGATTTGAGAAATAATAGTGGAATATAGTTTTGTTGGAGAATTAATAATTTGTGATTTAGACAATTACCACATATATAATTTCGAACAATCGGTTTAAAGAAAAGGGGAGTAGAAAAGGAAATATTAGGGTTTTGGAGCCAATCCAATCCATTTCGATGAATACTTGGATAGTAAGAATTTCAACCAGCTAAATTCTGGAATATTGGGGTTAAAGTACAGTTCCAAAAGAAAAAGCAAGAAAAAGGAAGAACAGAAAACCACAGGATCTACCATCCGACCCTCCCTTGACTTTATCAGGTAAGTATAATACCTTTTAATGGGATTTAACCTATTTCCCCAAAAACTGAAAACTAATACTGTACAGTTTCACTTCCAGGTTAGTTGGGACAGGGTACAGAAATGCCAAATATTGTAGGCAAGGTAACAGGAATTGTTTAAAATCTGAACTCTCTTCAGTTTCGAGAAATTTATAATGTTTCACCTCTGAACTTTATTATCCATTTTATTTAAAACTGCAAGCCAATTCTGCTCAGGTAAATTTTGGGAACCGAACAGAACCCCTAAAATGGAAATAGGTGTTGTAGTGAATGAAATAGTTCTGTGCACAAAGGGGTTAATGTATTCGCTCCTATTAACAACCCTTTAGATTTTTGAAAATTAATTTTAGCGTTTGACAAAGTGCATACCTATGAAATAACTTAAAGAAAACTTCCAGCTGGCCTTGTTGTTTTAAAAAATAAACAGATGTCATCCATAAAAACTTGTACATTTCTAAAGGAGTCAGAAAAGAATGTTTGGACCCTCCAACCAGAAACCAACTGTAAATGTCTAATAAGGGGTTCTAAGGGCAAATATATAATAAAGGAGCTCAGTGGACAGCCCTGCCTGACACCAACTTTTAGCGTCCAACCTTTCCCAATTTTCCTTTAATAACTGGACAGATTATTGAATTAGAATATAAATTTTGTAAAGTGTAAGAATCTCAGGGGGCATTCCTAAAAGGCCAAGGTTTGGAAAAGGAATGAATGACTAACCCTATCAAAGGCTTTTCTAAGTCTAATGATAGTAGAATACCAGTTTGTTTGCTGTGATGTAATATTTCAATAAAATCTCTAATATAACAAAGTACCGAATGTATTAGGTCTTTGAGAAACACCACAGAACTGAACTGGAGAAATCACTAGAGTAGCCCAAGATTGAAGTCTGTTATTAAGCAGCATCATAAAGATTTTATAGTCAGAATTTAACAATGTGATAGGTCTCCAGTTTTGATCTCACTTCTATCTCCTGTTTTTTAAAGATATAAACTTGTAACCCTTTTGTGAATGCAGGATAGATCTGTCCTCAGAAAGGAATTAAAAACACCAACTAAACAGGAACCAGCTCATTTGCAAAAGTTTTATAAAGGCATTAGATAACCCCATCTACCCAGGAGACACATTAAGCTTAAGTTTAGAAATAACATCCACAATTTCTTGTAAAGAAAGGGTTCAGAAAGAACAGCTGCCATTGAGGCATCAATGACAGAGCCTGTAACACCTTTCAGAAAATCCTGAAAGGCGTCAGTTTGTAAGTCTATATGAGGACCTAAATTTTGGAAATATCGAGAATATAATATGACTATATCCGAAGGGTCAGTATAATACTGTGAATTACTGACTAAACAATCTAGTGTAGAATTATCTCGTGCGGTTTTACACAAACTATAGGGGTCCCCAATCACTGTTTTGGACGTGTAGTTGTTAATTAAGGCTTGCAGGGATCTGGCTCTATCATATTGAAACTTCCTCATCTGTAATTTAACATGCTTAATTAAAGGAGATAAATCTTCTGAAAGTGTTAGCTCTAGTTAATAGAGACTGTAATTTTGAGCGTAATGTGAGGTAATGAAGAAAATTATCTTTCTGGGTTTTTGTCCATAAGTTCTAAACCAATCCATGCAGTCTAGTTTAGTTTCTTCCCACCAGATCCCTAAGTCCGAATATAAACATTGCACACCGATAGGCGGGCAGTTAAATTTGAACTATAGAATGTTTGACAAAGTCATTTTGTAATGATGAGGTATTTAGTCGCCATCTACTTTGTAGGGCTTATAATTTACTGGGATTTCTATTGCAATTTTAAGTAGGAGATGGTCTGAAAATTCAAAAGCTGTCTAGAAAACTGTGAAAATATATATATTTTGAGGTGAAAAGGTAATCAATACAGGTACAGTCTTCCCTTTACAAAATGTATTTTTAGGGGGGTTGGATTCTAAAGTATTGCAGACTCTGAGGTCTGCCTCTCTAATAACAGATTGTAAAAAGGTAGCATCACAATACATTTTTTTCCACTAGATCTCCTGTCAGTAAGAGAACAGTTGAAATCCCCACCCCACAGTACTGGCCTGGTAGTGAGCAGAAAAGGTTGTATAGTTTTCATACACTTTATTCTGGCTGTTTTTACCTGTGGATTATAAATATTAATAAGTCTATATAGGACAGATTCAAGAAAACAGTCCACAATCAAAACCCTCCCTGGAATGCAGTCTATTAATTTATGAAGTTTAAACTGGAAGGTGGAAAAAGAATACCAATGCCGTCAGCTTTATCTGACCAAATGACCAATATGAAGAGCCCAAGGCCAATCCTTTTAAAAGGCAGTAACATGTTCTTTAGAGAACATCCAAGTTTCTTGTAAAAAGCAAACAGTAATTCTAGAATTATGCAACATATGAAAAATAACCTTCGTTTAGCTCCATTTAAAATACTACTATGAACATTCAAAAAGCCCACAGAAAACCCATATAGTACCAAAAAAAAGAATTTATTTATTTTTTCTTCTTTTCTTTTCTTTCTTATAAGAACCTTGGGAGGGTTCCATGGGGTCTTGGGTAGAGATTTGGGAATCCAGATCCACAACATCCATTACTGTATCCCCAAGAAGAAAGAAGAGAGAAAGGATTAGAAGTTTCCACTGAATCTGTAACTGCATCAGGTACTGATTTCACATTCCTCATGGACCTTCTAGGAGGCAGAGAGAGAGGGTTAATTTTTTTGGGGGGGGGTTCTACGCTCTGATCTAAAGTTTTAGCAATACCACCCGATTTCACACTTGGGACAAGCGGAGGGTCCTGCAAAGCAGAACTATTAGGCTGTACAGGCCTTGACAATGATGAAGAGGGAGGGGGGAGAACTAAATTCATTGTCACAGGAGTTACAGGTTTTCTTACATCAAGAGGGTTCCCCAGAAAAAGTGGGAGGCGGATGAGAGAGTAGGTCTTCCTGTGCTTTCTGTAAAAACTGTTCAGTACAATTCCCTGATACTTTGTTTTGCAGCCTACGGACAGGTGTTGAAGTGTGAGAACTACCCTCGCATAAATCACATTTCGTTGGGTTAGAACATTGAATCAGTGAATGCCCAATTTCCCCACAATTGTCACATCTAGGACTATCACAAACACTAGACAAATGCGTCCGTGAGCCACATTTATAGCAGGCCCTTGGCTGACCACTATAAAAACAAACACCTCTATCACGGCCTAGTAAGAAGGAGTTTGGGATAACCATAAAACCATGTTCATTGTGTCGTAATTGACCTTATATTTCCATCCGCCTGTCAAAAGCCCTCTGAGTCTAAAATAGGCTCTGGATCCCCTGTACATCACATTTATTGGACAACCAATATGTAATATCATCCACTGACACCCCTTCATTGCGGAACATTACTGTAACAAACTTGATGGCTGGTTGAGAGAGGGGAATAATCACAAATGGGGACCAAAGGGGAGAGAACTTTACCTGAGAATACCTAATCCAAAATAATTCTAACAAGGCAGCTGATATAAAACTGACATCATAATTATCCTCTCCTGAAATATTGATGATGGCAAACACATCTCTAGGAGAAAAATGCAAGGATTCCTTAATTAAATGTCTCCCAACATAGTTTCTATTAGGCCTTTCAGCCATGCCCCTGTATATCTAATGGCTTCGCATTCCTCGGAGCCGATTCACGTTTGTTTTGCAAATAAGTCAGATAATAAAGGTCTTTTATCAGATACAGCATTATGAGACTCTACAGAAACAGGACTAACAGTATCATTAGAGACATTAAGAACCAAATCCCTAGAGTCTGAGCCCCTTTTTAGCAGATTGAACAGGCTTTTCTGGGTTCCACTTAGGGAATGAGAGTTTATGTCAAATGAAGAATCCCAGGTTAAGTCAGCAGCCCATTCTCCTGAAGGAGTTTGTTTCCACCCTGCTGCCATTAAAGCTGAAGCAGGGAGTCCAGTCACTCTCATGTGTAGAAGAGGAAGTCAAAATATCAGAGTTAGGCATAATGGGCTGAGAACAGAACTTTTAACCTGCTGCAAAGATGTAGAAGCATTCCCCATATTTCAGTCACCAAAAAAAAACAGTTGCTTCCTCCTGTTCATTTGGCTGTTTTTGATAAATAATCTGAGCAGTGGAAGAAGAAAAAACAAACCCTGCTTGTTTAGTCAGTGTTGGAGCAGTTCCACCACATACTTTCCCTGGTTTCAGTTTCTTTGTTTATCTTGCTGCAGTCCATTTTCCCCACTTCCAACAAATCCCCAAACTATTGGAAACAAGTAGCGCTTCAGTGCTAGGCAGGGAGACCCCCAACTGACCTGTTTTTTGTGCTGGAGCAGAAAGATTTCGATCTTTAGAACTGCCATTGCTCCTGCAAACAGCAGAAACACCATTCTCAGCTGAATCCCTTCCGTGTTCAGTAGCATGACATCATCCACAGGCAGTGCAGGTCTTAAAGGGAACACCATCTATAGGTTTTGTACAAGAAAGTAGCTGAACAGACTTTAAAGGCACATTTTACTTTTCAGGCTCTGTAGGGCTTACAGGAACTTTTGAATCCTCAGAAGATAAGGCATCCAGAAATAATTCTGCATCTTCTAGCTCTGCTGAAGGAAAATTAACCTTTGTAGAATCCTTGTCTATGGTCTCCTTCACATCTGCAGACTGAACTTGCTGTAGCTCTCTACAGCGTCCATCTTGAAAGCTGACCAGCACTCCTGCTGGCGGCCATGCACCATCAGAGTAGGGGAATTTCCCCAGTGTCCTGGTCAAATTTCCCTCAGTCACTAAAAATACCACCAACAGCTTAATCTGGTTCAATTTCAGTTGCTTACCATCTGTATCCCCTCCCGGTCGCCCCTGAAAAAGGGACTTCTAGGCCCAGTGGGCTTACCGGGTCAACAAATTCAATAACAACAACAACAACAAAGAGAATTTGTTATATTGAAATGTTTGACAATGTAAAAAAATTATTTTGAAATTGTACAAAGTTGTAATCATGTTTAATCATGTTAGTTTATGCAGTACTGTACACCTATCTATGTAAAATAGTACATCTTCAATGATGTCATCGAGTGAAGTCACATTCTATGATGTCATGTGTGATGATGTAATGTGCTGATGATGTCATAAGTTACCACATGATGATGCAACTTTGTTTTAATGTTTCGTTTTCCCTGCAATGCTTAAAACTATATACCCATATATAGTAAGATTATCGTTTTGAATTACAAAATGCATTTTTGAGGTGCATTTTAATTCAAAAGGGGGGAATGTAGGAACAGAACTAATCTGAGTTCAATATTTTATTATAATAGTATTATACTCATAATTGTTATTCTATATCCTTATATTGGCTTAATTATTAAGTCCTATAAATGTTTCTGGTCAAATTAATGTCTAAATGAATCTTTAAAACAAGGGCAATGATGCTTAAGGCTTGAATACTAAAAAGGAGGAATGTTGCCATGAAAGGGAATACAGCACACATGGTCAACCCCAAGGGAAAAAAAGTTGTTTCAGGGATAATCTGTTTAAATTGAATGGCCTCTTCCAATTAGTAGCAGAAGAGCTTGAAACTTGACATAATTTATGATCTTGTTTTCAGTACCAGCCCAAGCACATCTCAGAGGTTAACATAGATCCTGACTGGCTTTAAGAAATTAAGACTTTTATTTCTAGAAAATATGCAAAAACTCTGATACATTTCAAAATTATACAGGTTATTGGAAAAGCATGTACCTGCCCAGTGAGTAAGTTTTAAACCCATCAACAAACTGTATTGTGAGCTATTTACAAAAATACGTAGCCCCAAAACTGTTTAAAATATATTGACAAGTTTAGTGCCTATAGTAGGCTGACCTTGCCACCTTTTCAATGGAATGAGAGTAAAGTGCTCATCTAATAGAAACAACTAGTCGGGTGGATTATAAGCCTCTGGATAGCAACATGAGGTCATGGCTCATTTACTTTAAACAAAGAAGATTCCTGTCTTGAAGAAGTTTTATTAAATTTACACAGTTCTAATGATAGCAGGTATGCCAAAGTAATATCATTTTAAACAGGAATAATGTACTTCTGAAATCTGTAAATACTTTTTAGAGATCTATAAAGGAAAAAGTTTCATAATGTTTTATAAATTATAGATTTTATATTAGAATTGACACCGTCATTTTTGGTCTCAAATTAATCTTCACCTCAAGTTGCCTCTAAAAATGCGAGTCTTATATATGTACAAAGGTGCGCATAGATGTAAGAAAGAAAAATTGTTTTATATCAAAAATAGTTTTTCAGGATGAGGTCATATTGATAAAAATTGGCTTAGGAAGGGTTAACAGTAACACCTTCAAAGAGTACTCAGACCAATCATAACTTGATGGTGATGTCGCCCAGTAAGTGCGACATAAATGGGATGCTGGTAAAGCCGGCCCAGAACTACTTAATTCTTTGGTGTGTGAAGACCTGTGTTGGATGTCCTGACAATTTTGGATGAGGTTGGACTTGTAGTAGGCCAAAAGCCTGAAGCCACACCTGCTTGGCACATTATTTGGGCTTTGACATTGCCACCACAAAGGGGTACTAAACCAGCTGCTAAATCTGACTATTACAGAAAGGACTTTCTTCCAGTCTTGGATTAAGCAAGGCCTATGTTTTGCATACTGAGAATTTGGAGTAAAAGTAAT
The DNA here is from genome assembly GCA_016271365.2 of Neoceratodus forsteri. NCBI lineage: Eukaryota > Metazoa > Chordata > Ceratodontiformes > Ceratodontidae > Neoceratodus > Neoceratodus forsteri. The sequence continues at coordinate 15,670,089 of JADMNL010000039.1, read as the reverse complement.
GTTTTAAAATTTCTGTTAAAACCCTGAAAAAGGGACTGACTTTGGAATTTACCAGTCAGCAAGCCTGCAGTGCTGTTAAATAGCAGTGAGTCCAGAGTTGCAGGTTCAAAAGCAGGAATGAACTGAAAAAGAAAAGAGTCAGAGTCCAGTTACCCAAAACAACATTGCTGTCCACAGGGAGAGATCTTTCTACAGACTGTGCTAAACTGCCAACATCTTGTTGTCTGATTCTTTCCACTAAATCCTGAAGTGACTTTTGATGATTTGTGACATCAAGCAAGAAGGATCCTGCCTGCATTGCTTCACTGATGTCAAAAGACTCTACAGTTCCAGGTTCGAGGGAAAAAGACAGCAGACTAAAGCCAAACTCACAACTAAGGACATTTGTCATCCAAAACCAAAACTTTCAACCAAGACTTTAAAAGCTAAAAAGTAGAAGACCACATCTACAGATAACTAAAACATAAATATTCTTTTATCCTACTTTTAGTACTTATTTGGCTATCTGGGGTGGTAACTTAGTGCATTTTAGCTCCAAACCTTGGTTATATGGTTAAGCTAGAATTTAAATCTAAAGAAAATACCTTTTACATACTATAAAGTTTAAACAAGTATCATACCAAGATAATCTGAAACACTAGTGCAATGAGTTGCAAGTTCTCATAGTAAAAAGAAAAGGTCATGCTATTTATAAGTATGTTAAAGAAACAGTATAATCTGTCATTTATTATGCTGAATATTGCTTATTTATTTACATTGCTTATTGCTGAAATTAGTTTTATTTATTTTATATGATTTACTTGATTTTCTAAAAGCTGTTTCATTTACATTACAGTTTATGTTTACATTACTTTTATTATGCTTGATAGTTATGCTAGTTATGAATATTTAGGACTTTTACATATGTGAATAAAATATATTTATCTCTTACATAATCCAAAGTGTGGCAACAGTGTTTTTCACTGTCATTTTTGAATCCGGAGAGCATAGGATAATATCACATGTGAATATTTATTATTTTTAGTAATTTATGAAATTATTTTTGGGTAAGGCCCAAGGTGAATCCAAGTGCATTCTTATAAAAGTGATATTATAAGCCTTTGTTCCAACAGTCCTCTGATATGCCCCACCTATCAGAGGCCTCTGAGTTTCAGTCAGCACTCTCTCAACTAGCCAAGGGTAAGGCACCGGGACTGGATGGCATGACCTCCGAGCTATTCCGGCTCCTAAGTCAAGAAATCACCTCCCCCCTCCTAGCGGCCTTTCATGAGGCACATTCCACTAGTATACTCAATCCTACTATGAGGGAGACCCTGGTGACCCTCCTGCCAAAAAAGTCTGATGACCCACTGGACTGTTCCAATTATCGCCCCATATCTCTCATCTCAGTGGATACCAAGATAGCTGCTAAGATTCTGGCCAAGAGGGTGCTAGAGGTTATTCCAACCATAGTTCATCCATCGCAAGTGGGCTTCACCAAGGGGAAGTCCACAGCTGACAACACTAGATTAATTCTGAATCTAAAGTGGCTCATAAGAAACTCTAAGACTCCTATGGCAGCACTGGCCCTGGACTTTTCTAAACCATTTGACTCAATTGAGTTGTCTTATCTTCATGAAGTCCTTCTGCTTTATGGGTTTGGTGCCTACTTCCGTCAATGGGTCTCAACTCTCTATAACGCCCAGGCAGCCAGGATCCTTACTAATATGGAGATATCAGCCCCCTTCTCACTGCATGGGGCACCCGTTAGGGTTGCCAGCTTTCACCCCTCCTTTTTTTGGTGGCCTTGGATCCACTAAATAGAAAGCTTATTTACTCTAGTGAAGTTAAAGGGGTACAGGTAGGTGACCACTCCTATTTGGTTGCCTTCTATGCAGATGGCATGCTACTTAATATCTCCTGCCCCAAGGAATCATCCTGAAAACATTAGAGATCCTGCGGGGCTTTTCCCAACTATCAGGGCTCCAGAACAACCATAATAAAACTACATTGGCACCCCTAAATGCCACATGCACGAGTGAGTGTCTGCAAGGTACAGATCTAGCCTGGGCCCCTCAGGACTTTTCATACCTTGGAGTCAAAATCTCTACAGACTGGTGGAATTTGGAAGCCTGAAACTTCTTGCACCTAATTTCGCAGCATACAGCAGAGATTGACCGGTGGCGCAGACTTAATCTATCCTTGCAAGGAAAGGCAGCGGTCATTTGCATGCTTCTCTTGCCCAGGGTAGCTGACCTCTTCAACAATTTTCCCATCCCATTATCACCAAAATTGTTCTGTGTCTTTGATAAACTGATTTCTTCTTTCTTATGGGGAGGCAAAAAGCCATGTTGGAGCTGGAACCAACTGCAGGCTTACTGGTCTAGGGGTGGACTTGGGGTACTATGGCTGCAAGGCTATCAGGTGGCCTATCTGGCTGCGCATGCCACAAAATGGATGTGTCTCAACACAAGCTTCTCCTCCCTTATGGGTGCAGCTAGAAACCCAAATCCTAAAGGGGCTCCCCCCAAGCCTCCTGCTGATGGGGACCCCCCTCTTCCCTTGTGCTGACCCCAGTTATGGCAGAAACCAGAAGAGCATGGTACCAGATCATGACCCTTTCAGGCACTCAAAGCAGGCATGGCTCCTCCCCATTTGATATGTCAACCTTTGGAATAACCATCTTCTAACCATCAATAAAAAGCCACTGTACTGGCCAAGTTGAGTGCAGCAGGGCATGCACACTATTCAGGACCTTTTTATGAGCAACTCCTCCAACCTAATGTCATTTGACCAATTGCAGCTGCAGTACATCATCCCAGTTAAAGATTTCTGGAGATATTTACAACTTGCAGTGTGGTCCAGGCTCTTAGGTCCTCCTATCTTCAAGACTCCAGGTGGCAGTGGCTCGCCTCCCTGCACACCAAATCCACCTCCCGAGGTTTGGCCGGGCAGTTCTATCAAACACTGAGAGATGCCCAAGCCTTCCACATGGAATCTTGAAGGTCTAAGTTGGGCAAGGACTTACAGCATCCCATCTCACCAGAAACCTGGTTCCGTTGCCTATGACTGGCTCACTTGGCTTACAAAGATGCCAGGAATCAGCAAATTTTGCTTCAATGGTATCACACCCTAGCTGCCCTGCAATCCTGGGGGATACTGCCACATGTGAAATGTTGGAGGTGCCAACAAAGCCCTGCCCGTATTCTCCATATATTGTGGGAATGTCCACATCTGTCTCATTTTTGATCATCTCTGATGCTGGACTGCTCCAGTGTGGTGGGACAACATGTTGATTTGTAGGACTGCATGCTTCTACTTGGTGATCCAATGTCCCTATGTCAGATGTCTCCTCTATGCAGGGAGTGAATCCTGGTCACCCTCCTGTAGGCCAATTGACTTCTGTTACTGAAGTGGAGGCAGCCCATTCCTCCCCTAGTCTCTGCTTGGCATGCAGCCTTAGCTAAATTGGTAGTCATGGAAAGACTCACATACACCAAACATGGCCAACTTACCAATTACTATCTCAAGTGGAAACCATACCTTAATTCCCCCTCTCTCTAAGGCTCCCATGCCTCCTCCATGTAATCCCTCAGTCTAATATCCCTACCCTGGAACACCGTATCTCATTCTTCATATATACAGCTCTCAGAATGTCATGGCTACTGGCAACTGTCATCTGAGACATCCCTGACTCTCTGCTCAAGTACTCAACCCTATGTTCCTCCTAAAACTTGTTCTGCTTTTCCCTTCTCTTTTTGTCAGCTGAGAAGTGTGATTTCATAATATTTCTTGTTATACAGCATTCAATATGCAATTTTGAAGTTATATTTTCTTTGTCTACCTAATGTGATTAATGAGACCATGGAAGTTGTCTGTTATATTAATGTTTCCCATTGTTGCGGTAAAAGTGTTGCCTTTACTATGTATGTTACTGTACTTTTGCTGTATTGGAGCTACTTGTCTTGAAAAATTGAAAAATCAATAACTCGTTATATAATAAAAAAAATAACCTCTAATATTTCTTGATAAGAGAGGTTTTGTGTAAGGGAGTCAATCTCTTGAATAGAGAGTGGGTGTTGAACCAAGTTTGAAATGTAGGATCTCTGTTCCTGAAAATGGGTATCACCCCTTCCTTGGTATCTGTAAGTACCTTAAACAGGTCTTGAACAGAAGTAACCAAAGTACCATCCTCACTCCTAAGACCAGCGATTGTAGTTGCCTGTCTGCAGGATTTACAAGCCTCACAGGGGTCCAAAATTGGAGATTTCTGGGTTCCATAGGATAGTTCTGCTCGATTTGAACTAACCCTGTCATATTGTAAGTCTTGCATTTGAAGTTTTTTGTTATTAATCTGTGAACTAAATTCATCCCCCACTGTGGGCATTAGAGATAATAAATATTGAAATTTTTTCCACAAAGACAAATATTTGAAGTATTGGGTTCTAGATTTATTTTTTCCTTGTTGTTGGAAAAAAAGAGATAAGTCTGTCTTTGTTTGTAGCCACCGTTCCCCCAATTCCTCATACAAGTCCATTACAGAGGCTCGGGTGGCTAGCAACTGTCTGACCATATGTTGTATGGGCGGGTCTGAGAGAGTTTGAGTGTTTAATTTCCACCTTGTTTTGGTAACTGGATAAGTAATCTCTGAACTCAGAGAGGTAATGATCATCTGGAGGTCCAAAAACTCAATCGGGCATAAGTTAGTGGAAGCATCGACCAGATGTTTTGAAATAAAAAGATAGTTAATAATTGTGGTGTATTGCGCTCTTTTGTAGGAAAAGTATGTAGCAGTTAAAATATGGGAGTTCCAATTAATGAGGTCTGCAGATGTAACACATTTTTTAAAGATAAAGAGTCACAATACACATTGGTATGGAGATGTGATCCCTTAGGGACTGTCAGACTACAATTAAAGTCTCCTCCAAAGATGAGTACCCTTGCTGTAGATAAATAAGGCTGAATTTGAAAGAAAAGTTTCATTCTATCATCTTTTAGTTGGGGGACATATATGTTAATTAATCTGCAGGGTTCCACATCCCAGTACCCATCCAAAAGGAGGGCCCTCCATGGGATAAGATCTAAGATCCAAAATGAGGAGAAGTGACTCCCCTTGAAGAGGAATCCCACTCTGTCTGCCCTATCAGTCCCAAATGACCAGTACGATGGACCCCACGGTCATTCTGACTTAAAGGCTTGTAGCCAAGACACTGATGCCATCCAGGTTTCTGGAAGAAAACAAAATCTAATTCCAAATCAGAAATCAGTTGAAAAATGCCCTGTCTTTTTTTATGTTAATGAGACTGTGGCAATTAAGAGATGCCACTACAGTTTTACCAATGTTCATAAATAATAGTCAATTATTAACTCTTTCTTCTTTTTTTCTTTTCCCCCTGTGTACAATTTCTCCGTGGGTTGAGGATGGGTATTACCCACTTCCATCTGGTCCTTAGGGTCCTTTTCCTGCTCAGAGTCAGCCCATTCAGAGGTCCCTAACACTTTGTAAGGGTTCTTAGATTCCACTAAAGGAAGAGGGTCTGCCTTCGTCAATCTCCTGGATGATCTCCACTGGGAAAAAGGGATGGGTGCTGTTGAAGCAGGTGATGACTGCATCTTGTCTGGTATGCTATCTTGTTAGGGAGGGTCAGTGTAGCATACCGGTTGTAAGAGCGGAGCATTCCCCCATTTCTGTGTTTGATTGAGTCGATTTTCTCTGCTCAGGAGATTGCGTCGCAGCCTCCATAGTACCAGGTGTCAACCCTTTGGTAGAAGAAACTTTCTTAGTATGAGAAGACAATTGTGAGGGGTGGTGCAGGTTCTTGGTCTTCTGCTACTAATCAGATCTTTCAGGACTAAGGTCTGGGATGTATTTGTTGCAGCTCATGGGAAGTCCTTATAAAGATAACCTTTCTCTTTGCAGGGTTGCAATGGGAATAATTTGTACATTGGGAGTTGGTGTGTCCTACTTCATTGCAAAGGCTACAATGAATTGAGCCACAGCAATAGAAGGCTCAGGGCTTGCCCAGGTAGTAACATACCCACCGATCTTGGCCAAGGAAAAAACAGTTGGGTTTGTGTATGATACCTTCTTCTGTTTGGTGTAACTTCACCTGGAATTTTCCATCCACCCATCCAGAATTGTTCGTCATCCAGCATGGCAGCTGGTGTGCTCAAGACTTGGCATTTCTGTTGGAGCCAGTGGTAAATATCTTCCACTGGGACATTTTAGTTACGGAACATAATTGTCACATATTTAGTCAGAGGTTTAGTCAATGGGATTGCTGAAAAGGGGATCCACAGAGGGGAAGTTTTTAGTTGGTTATACCATACCCAAAAGGATTCCAAAAGAGTGGCTGATTGGAAACTTATATCAAATATGCCTTCCCCAAAAATGTGTATGAAGGCAAAAACGTCTGCAGGGTAAAATCACAGATACTCTTTAATTAGGTTTTTTCCCACATAATGGTGATCCAGATGAGTGTCTAGGCCACCTTTATACTTAAGACGGACTGCATGTTTCATGGGTAAAGGTTCCATTGTATTTAATTTAAAGAGGTCAGACAGTAGCAGTCTTTGAGGTGACTCTGTCAAAGGGTCTGCAGTCAATAAGGGGTTTTGAAAAGATCCAGCATCTGCTATACCAGCAAGAGGTGGTGTGGCAGGCTGTGCAGTTGTTGGTACAGGCTGCCAAAGACCATTTGGTTGTTGTGGAGCCTGTGACTCCTTAGCAAGATCACATGGCATTCCCATGTTAGGTCGTTCTGTTTCTATGGGTTGTGCCACAGAAGGCGGCTGGGTTTCAGGATCCAGTATATGGATATATTCCTGAGTGACCTTAGTCCAGTTATGAGATGAAGTCAAAACTTTGTCTACCAAAGGGGGTCGCCATTCTGGCAGCATGGATGATTGAGAAAAGGAGGTAGCATCCCATGTAGGATCAGGCACCCAGTGCCCTTTAGCATCTTGAGTCCAACCCGCTTCATGAAGGGCCAAATCAGTCCAGGGTTTCTCGCTTCCAGCATGAATATCAAGTTCAAAAGCCTGTTTGAGAGCTATGGTTGTAGATGGGGGGGGGAGTCAAATGGGGTGTGCTCCTGTGGGGTGCAGGTAGAGTCCGTGGCTATAATATTTCTGTGGTATAATACTAGATTCTCCCTTTTCTTTTTTAAGTCTTCTGACTTTCATTTTTTCTCAGTGTCTTCTGTCAACAAGTTTGTATGGGTCTTTCCCACCAGTTCATGCCCAAGGGCTGTGGAATCATAGTTCATTTTGTGTGGAAGAGACACTGCTGTGTCTGTAATACCAGCTGGTTCAGTGTGATAATGCAGGAAAGTCTTAGGCCTGGGGAAGTAATCCCTGGTAATGCTATTCCTGACTGGTTCCCTAAGGAGTCATCAGTTTCCTTATTCAGTGCTTGGGGTAGCAGTATGGTTTTATTCATGTTCGGAGCGCACCCCTCATTTGTTTATTTGTCAACATAGTTTGTTGTTTCACTGAAATATGCTCTGATAGTGCCTGTGTCTGAAAACCCTTGTCTGTCAAACCACTACCTATGGTAGACAACTGTCCAAAAGGAGCAGGTCCCACTGCCCACGATTTGTCTAAAAAAGGAGGCTCCAGGTAAGCTAATGAGCGACAACTCCTTCCCCACGGTCATCTTGACATTTTGCTTTGTACTAGTAAAGGTAAATACAGTGGCAGTATCTTGTCTGCAGCAGTTTGATATGATATAACAGAAGAATTTACTGGCCTTGGTTCAGTAGAAACCTGTGTCAGAACTGCGGTGCATTTTGTTGGGACATCCGTCAGAGGCCCTGCAGATGGGTGTGGTAACTGTGCATCTTCTGTAGAATATACCAAAGCTTATTGCAATTCTAGACATCGTTCCTGATACAAAGCTTCTTCATTATACAGCATGCATTGTAATTCTAAAGGAGATTTATCAGTAAGGGTGGTAGTGAACTGGGTAGATCGCCATACATGTTCTGGATTAATCACTCCTGGAGTTACTTCAACATGTGGAATATCCAAATCCTTAGGATCGGTTGCATCAAAAAATATTTTGGTCTTAGTAGGAACGGTGGCTAGGTTAGAGACCAGGTCCCTAGCCACCTCGACATCCATATCTCTCTGCTTCTCAGCTAAACTGGCCATCGCACAAGCCAACAGCAGCTCCCACTACAGACCAGTAGGGGAATTTCCCTGGTGCCCTTGCCAAATTTCCCCCCATTCACTAACAATACCACTAACAGCTTAATCTGGTTCAAAGTCAGTCAGCATTAATCTGTATCCCCCTTCCCCATTCCCCGGGTCATGCCTGAAAATAGGCAGAATTTGTATAGCCTGGTCAACAAAAAATAAATAAATAAATAAAATAATAGTATACAGTGAGGCCATAGTCACTGTGCAGGAGGACTGTACTGGAGACTGTGTTGCCTGTAGAGTGCTCCTAACATTCTTTTGGCAAGATTTGTGATATTGTCTGCATGTGCTGCAAATGAAAGGGTATCATCCAAGGTGACACCCAAGTACTTGAAAGATTCAACCTGGTCCTGGGTAGCTCAATGAGCATTTTGGCTAGCAAGGGGAAAAACCTTTGTCTTCAGTTGTGGACCAGTGAACAATACGGTCTTGGTCTTCATATAGTTTAGGACAAGTTTATTGAGGCTAAACCACTCCTCAAGTGTCTTCAAGCTGCTTTGTAGATCAGTGGAGACTTTCCCATGATGTGGACTGCTGTTAAAGACCACTGCATTGTCGGCACTGAGGAGCACCTTTGAAAGAAGGCAGTCTTCAGGGAGTCTGTTTATAAACAGACCAAAAAGAAGAGGGCTAAATATTGACCCTTGAGGGACCCCAACTGTTACATCTACAGTGTTCGAGAGGGCTCAGGTCAATCCTTAGCCACTCAATCTGATCTGTGAGGTAGCAACAAAACTGAGCTAGTAGAGACTAAAGGACTAAAAGAGCTTAAAATGTATACCTTTGAGGAAAGGAGGGAGCTGGGGGACATGACAGAAACTTTCAAGTACCTCAAGGAAATCAACAAAGTCCAAGAGAGCAGCATCTTTCATAAAAAGAGATGTGCAAGAACAAGGGGACACAATTTGAAGACAGAGGGGGAATGACTCAGGGGCAATGTGAGGAAGTATGTTTTTCACGGAGAGGGTGGTGGACACATGGAATGGCCTTCCTAAGGCTGTCATGGGGTCAAAAACAGTGGAGGAATTTAAGAATGCATGGGACAGATATAAGGCAATTGTAATGGGAGGTAGGAGGAAGTAGGCTGTTGGTAAAACTAGAGTCTGCAGCTTATCTGATAAGTAGGGAAATGGGCAGACTGGGTGGGCTAAGCGGTCCTTATCTGCCGTCAAAGTCTATGTTTCTATGTAGGCTAACATTTCAGAGTAGAGGCCCAAGGAGAAGTGCTTGCCATGCAGATGTGAGTGACTTACAAGGTTGAAAGCTTTAGTCAGTTCTGTGTAGGTGGCTCCGACCAGGTGTCCATTATCTAGAGCTTCATGGAGATTGTTGGTGAACTCTAGAAGGGCAGTTCCAGTGCTGTGGAGCTTCCTAAAGCCATGCTCCTATTTGCACTATGGATATACTGTGTTATCCCTAACCTCGAGATCCTGAGTCTCAGGATCCCGAGTTTAGTGGCCAAAATGCACATTCCCGAATCAATCAGATGCCTGACAATACAATGTCAGGCATCCTGATTGAAAAAATATGAGGTCAATTCAGGGGCTTCACCTCTGAAAACTCCCATGGGGAGCTCTGCCTCTCACACACCCCGTAATTCATTATAACTAACTCTGAGGGAAGCAGACCTCAGAGTTAAAAAAAATATTAGTTACAGGGGTAAAAACACAAACAGACCCAGCGTGGACCAAAACCTGGACCTCCCAGTGCACGCTGGCTGAGCTGCCAGTGGTTTAGCCCTCAATACCACAGGGGCAGCTCGGCCAACCTCCAGATCAATCCAGGATTTATAGATCAGCAGCACAGGTTAGGTAACAATCTGTCCCATCCACTACCTTACCCCTGTAAATATCTGTTGGGTTTACTACTGCAGGGATTCTCACTATCCGGATACTGTACCTGTCAGGCAATACTGTGCGGGCAGGTCAGTGTCAGGATAGTGAGACTCAGCAAGATATAAGTATACCTGCAGATCAGATTATACTTATTTAGGTAGGAGATGAGTTGGTCTGAAGCAATTCCTTCCAGGGCCTTGGATATGGGAGAGAGGACTGAGATAGGCTTATAGCTGGCCACGTTGGTGTGGTCCCCACGTTTATGCACCGAGGTTATTCTTGTAGCATTCAAAATGTCTGTGAACAGGGAGAATTGCAGTGAAAATTGTATATCTTAGTCAAGGGAATAGTGAATTCCTCGATTGCTAGGGACAGCAACCCTATATCTATAGTGTCCCCCAGTCTTGTTTTTCCCCAAGACTCTTTTAACATACTTGAGGGTATCCTTAATTTTGACACCTTTAAAGTAGAATTTGGGGTGGTCAGGGTCAGGATCAAGTAGATTACTTTGACCTGGGCACTCTCCATCACTGTACTGTGGTAAACTTCACAAAATGTTCTGCAAAGGTGGATTTGGGGATTTCAATGGAAATTAGTCGGCAAATTAAAACCTTGTTGCATCTCTATTCACAATTCTATGTGTTTGGCGCATCTACATATTTTTTTTCAGTCTTTGGTAACCAGGTAAGGCCCACTAGGCACAAGTGCCTGTTTTCAGGGGTGACCTGGGAGCACTGGGTGGTTAAGTGACTTGCTCAGAGTCACACACAGTATGCAAGTGGAGATTGTGAGAATCAAACTTGGGTCTGGTCTGCTGGATGTACCAAGCTTGTTCACACCTCGTTCCTCTAACCTTGAGTCTAGGCTATACTACCAGCAGCACATTCTCATATTGTCTCTCTAAAATATTTTAGGATGCAATTCTCAGTAATTATTTGTTTTCCAGGCCAGCACAGCCTGCTTTTGAAATGTTTGACCAAGAAATGCATGTTATTTGAACTCTTAATGCTAAAACATCGTGAGTGCTCTAGTTGTAAATTAGAATTGGAACCCTTGGGTTTTAAAAGGGTTCTAATCTTTTTAGACCTAGTTCTGACAACCCTAATTTCTATCTGCAGCCAGAAGTGAGTGTGTATATCTTGCGGTGTACGTACCTAAGATAAAAATGCATCACACCATCTTTAGACATTCAAGATTGTTTATTTCAAGATGTTCCCGGTACTCATAAATTTTATAGCCCACAAGAGCATCCTGTGATGCATCCGACCAATCAGAGAGCTTGTTTGGACAGCATGTGAGACATCTAATTTCCATAAGAATGTCTCAAGCACAATGCCCTAGCAACAGGCTTCTCGAGGGTGCCAGTTACACCAAAGAAAATATCATTCCTGTATTAAAAACCAAAGGTTTTTCCAAAATGCAGTCTCTGTATAGAATAAATGCTGGGTGAGTGTGGTATACAAGGAAAGAAACCCATCGAGGGGGCTAACCAGATCATAAAGCCATGAGCCCCACCACCACCACCATGAGCATTGCAGATGCTGAATGTTTACCATATTAACCAGAATTAGAATGGGAACCTTATTCCTATTGGTGGGTTATGGAAGCAGCGTGCTTTGTCCTCCAATAGCTAGGTTATGGTAGAGTGTATTCAACTGGTCCTGATTAGCTGAGTAAAGCCATTGTGTGCAGTGGAAATAGCATGTTATTTGCACTGCAGCTGGATAACAAGGCAAAATAACCCGTGTTATTTACCTGTTTTATTCATCACTTCCATGGTATAAATACATGTATACTGTGGGAGTGCAAAAACATTTTGCAAATAAAAAGTGTTATCTTGACCATACATGAGCAAAATAAATAAAGTTTGTCACTGAGCAGCTCAGAAAAATCTCACTCAGACTGACCACACTGAGCATGCTCAGAAGTTTATCACACTCATTTTGGCCTCACTAAGCATGCCAAGAAACATATTCTGACATGTGAGATGCCATATAGTTTCTGATCATTATGGATTAGCATTCCTCATGATGAGCCATCAAGCAGAGAGGCACAGGTTACATTTTGTACTTTTTTATGTTAGCTTGTGTGCATGCACAAGGAACACCTTGCAATAGTACGACTTTTGGAGGTGTGTGACCCTCCTCACCAATGTACTGCTCAGTGTAACAGGCACAACCTTAGGGGACCAATACATGCCGAGCTGCGTATGACACCAGTTCGGCTGTGTTGGTCTTCACACCTAAGAAAAGGTCCGCTGCATTCAGCGGTTGTAGCATATGCAATTTGCATATGATCAGCTGAACTGCTGTCATGCACAGCTCGGCACTAAAACACCCTCCCACTTCCTCCCTCTGCTAATGTCCTCCCCCTTCCTCGTTAGTGTTCTCCCCGCCCCGACCTTGTGTGCCGAGGGGGGTGCCCAATCCCCCTCGGCTCATGTGCCTCCCCCAGCACACTGTGTGACCGATGGGGGTGCCCAATCACTTGTCAGTTGCAGCTCCCCCAACAAACAGCCAGTTGGCATGCTGGAAGTCCACCCCAGCATGCTAATGCCTCCCCCCCCCCACAAACACTGTATGGCCAGTGGGGGTGCCCAATCCCCACCAGCTCCAGCCCCCCCAACAAACATGTAGGTGGCATGCTGACAGCCCACTCCAGCATGCCAAAAGTGTCCGTTTCTTATGGTGACACACTGGGAGCCTACCCCAATGTGCCAAAAGCATCTGTTTCTTTTGGTGACATGCTGGGAGCCCACATAAGTGTGCCAAAAGCGTCCATTTCTTTTTTTATAAATGCCCTGTGAAAGAAGAAAACAGTCCCTCGGTGAGTCCCTGCCCCCCCGCCAACCCACTCCACCCTCTGCGCACCTACCTCCCCACACACCCCTCACCCCATACTTACCTCTAGAGCCCGGTGTGAAGATCTTCAGTGGACCAGGAACACGTCTGCCCTCTTCAAAGCTGACTGCGAATTGAGGAAATACCGGTAAGCTGTATAATGGCATAAATAGAGCTTTCACAACTTAGGTGGATATCCCAGCCATTTTTTCAACTTTTGACACCACATTTTTAACATGGAATTCATGACACCCTTCTCATGAATTCAGTCACTGTCATGGCGTTATTCGGTCTCAAAAGGTGATTTCCCGGTCACTGTACAAAATCACCTTTCGGGACCGATTAACAAAACGACAGTGGCAGTGTTCATGAGGTGGCCTCTCAAAAAGCATATGTTGCAAATTTGGTGAAAAAATTCCAAAAAATGACTCTGATATGAGTGCGCGTTGCAGTTTCCATGCACACTAGTATGTTCGTTCCAGATTTTCAACATAGACATATTTCCACACCTCCTTATGAACAGTATAGCTGTCATGTTTCACATCCTGGTCGAAATGTGTTTTCATGCTTCTGGTGCAAATTAGCATGGTCGCTGTTGGAAATCAGTGTTGGCTACAGAGTAAGACAATCACAGTGACTCTGTTCATGAGCAGTGGTCCTAAAATATCTATGTTGAAAATTTGGTGACAAAAGTCCATAAAGTGGCTGTGTTGCGAGTGTGCATTGCTCAGTTTCTATACGCACTCATAAGTTTGTGAATTTTTAATATTTTCACTCCAGATTTTCCACATTGGCATTTACCCACATCTCCTTAACAGCAGTACAGCTGTCATTTTCCACATCCTGACCAAAATGCGTTTTCACAACTCCAACATACAATAGCGTGGTCACTGAGAGACATCATGTTTGGTACAGAGTTAAAAAATAACAGTGACACTGTTCATGAGGAGATGTCCAAAATGCCTATGCTGAAAATTCGGTCCAAAAATTCAAAAAAAATGACCGTTTAACTAGCATGCGTTGAGCAGTTTCCACGCGCACTCATACCTTTGTGAATTTGTAATATTTTTCATTCCAGATTTTCAACATTTGCATTTCCCCACACCTCCTTATGAACAGTACAGCTGTCATTTTTCACATCCTGGCCGAAATGTGTTTTCACTCTTCTGGTGCAGAATAGCGTGGTCGCTGTGGGAAATCAGTGTTCAGTGCACGGTAAGAAAATGATACTGACACTGTTCATGACCAAAGGTGACAAAATGCCTATATTGAAACTTTGATGAAATACTTCCAATGAATGATTGTGTTACAAGCGTGGGCTGTGCAGTTTCCACACAGGCTCATACCCTTGAGCACAACCAGGGTGTTAAGGTTCCTAAGACAGACACTTGAGAAGTATGATGGTGAAATGGTAATCAGATGCAAGAGCAGTTGCAGAGAGGTACTCTGTTCAGATATGGATGCTGAAGAGACATGGATACAACTGGGGGAGGGGCTGCATAACTGCCAAACACCAATGCACATACCTGCAAGTGAACGTTCAGCATTGACAAATGCTTGTTCTTTTGTAAGTTTATGCCATTTCTATCACAAAAAATTAAATTCCATGGTATACAAAGGATAACCCATGAAGTAGCTCAGAATATGATTATTTGGTGTAAAATGTTGATGTTATTGTTACCTTGCACTTGTAGTTTCACTCAGCCACTCATGTCAGGGAACAGTAACACCAACAATCAACACCAAATAAACATATTATGAGCTACCTCATGAGCACTCCTGGGCCTAACACCCCCTGTTTTAACAAACTGCATCTGTGCCATCTCAAAGCAATACAACACTAGGAACATGGACAGGCATGCCCTTAAGCCTCCTTTCCAGCACACTCAACTGCATGGTTAGATTTACAATAATGCCAGATACGCCTGTGAATAGTACCCTTTGTTTTTCAGGCCCTCTCTGTCAGCTGTTTTAGTGTTTTGTTCTTTTTTCTTTATTGTTGATAACTGACTGTTTGGAGGAAGTGTTGTGTTTTTTTGGGGGGGGGGGGAGGTCGGTTTGACCATGTCCATCTGGCAGTGCCAGGAAACTAAAATGCATGTGCAGCTCTGCCTAGTGATGTGGTTTGTGCCCCAGGCTGTAAGTCTGTCTCCCTGATGGACCCTAGAGACATGTGCAACAGCTGGATAGTGACACACTGCAAACTGAGTTTGTATTGGCTGGCACTAACTATGGTGTGATTGACTTTCAGTATTGACTGCGCCAATGCTGAATTTAGTTGCACATGTGCCTAAAGCAAAGTTGTAGTTTGGCGCCATTCTTCTCTTGGTGGCTAGTGCAGTCAAGGATGGGAGGTGTGAGTTTGTGAAAGACAGGAGTTGAATGGAACCACTCATATCTCATGAGGGTGAGGGTGGTGGTGAGCTGTTGTTAAAAGCTGTAGGTTTAGCTTTTGTCTTTTAAAAATGGACCAAAGGACATTGGGTAGAATCCAGGGTAGTTTTTGACACAAACCAGGCTGAAAAAAAAATTAAGAGCAAGGAGTGAGGCCAGCAGACTACAGATGCCAAGGGTCGATGGTCGGGGCTTGAGAGTGAGTCAGCTGTTGGGTCACATCAGTGGTTACCAACCAGCAGGTCAGATGGGAATGAGAGAGTCACATTTCGATCAGAAATACAGACTTTCCAGATTCAGTCCAGGACCTAGAGCAGCCAGCAGCATGGCACAGGCACATCACAGGCTGGGCAGACTGGTAACACACAAGCAAGCCAAGCTCTCTGAGACTGGGGCACTGACTCAGGCACTGGGGCACAGTATCGATGCTTTGAAGGTAAGGAAGGTAGCTAATGCTAATAATACCAACTCTCTGTCTCTCAGGTTTCTCTGAGCCTTGTCATAAGTTTATTCTCAGTTTTTTTTCCAGTCCATGTGTATTATGTCTGTGCAGAGTGAGTGAGCAGGGTCCCAAAGACTAAAAGGGGAATTAAATGAAAATAGAGATTTTACTCCAGAGCAATACAAATTTGTATATATTGAAAAGGACATTCAAAATAAAGTGTAACCTGAGCAACTACACTGTAGTTACAGTGTAACTACACTGTAACTGCATTGCAATTGCAATATAATTCCGTTCACCAGACGTAACTACAGAGTAATTATGTTGCTGCATGTAATTAATGATTAGTTACATTGAAATGGACAGTTGAAATAAAGTGTAACCATCCTTAATAGGTGCAGAATTGGGAACCTCTATCTTGACACTCTAGAAGAGAGCCCCCCCCCAAGTGATCACTGCCTCTTTGAATACAAAAGTATATTGTGCCACTTCATGAAAAATAATCTACTAAGCTTGGGACCATGTGGGAGGCACCGAAAAGTTTGGTTATGTTAATGAACCACTTGAAAAACATACCATGACAACAGAGTTTAATAACTCTAATTTTATTGGCCACCTTCCTAGCCAGAATTAATGGGGGTGATGGAGAAATTATTTACAATTTACTGTATATGGTTTTCCATATCCCCTACCCCAAGGACGCATCTGGAGATGAGCTGTTACCAGCTCAGTATGTCTTTCCTGGTGAAACTTTTGAAATAAATAAATGACCAGGGTTTATGTTAGTCTTCTGCTAATTACTCTGGTTATCTGTTGGACCTTCTGTTACCTGCCTCCCTACCACCCTCTTGATCTTCAAGTGGTGGCTTCCTGACCATTCCCAGAACGAGGCTTAAATCAGCTGGCGATAGAGCCTTTAGTGTTGCAGCTCCTGTTCTGTGGAATTCTTTGCCAGCTCAGGTCAGGGAAGCCCCCATTGTGGATATTTTCAAGGCCCGTTTGAAGACACTCCTTTTTTCCCAAGCCTTTGATGTTTAGATTAGTATTTACAGCAGAGTTTGAGATTTTATTGGACTTATTTATTCTTATTTTGTATAAAAAAATTTTGTGTTGTTTTGTGTTTTGTTTTTAAATGTTGTTCAAAAAATTTGTGTGGCGCCCAGAGCCTCCGGGATTGGGCGTCTTTTAAATAAATTTTGCCTTGCCTTGCCTACTCTCTAGCGGTGTAATGAGGCACAAGCCTAAGCACTGACTGAATCTAACCAAGAGTTGGGACATTCATAATGGCACAATAGAGGGTTGACATACTGAGCTAGTTTTAAGGTCAAGGGCGACAGAAAGCAAAAAAACAGAGATGTGTACAGAAAGAGAACAGAGAAGAAGCAAATCTAAATATAGAATACTATACTGTTTCTGATCCTCTTTAACATCAGCCTCCATTATATTCTTAGCCTGTGTCTTTTCTCTTGTGACTGTAACATCCAGATGAGATATGGCAATGACTGGAGTGATCATGATGGTGGTACCTCAGGCACACTCCATAAGATCGAGCTTTACCCTTATGCCACCCAAATGATCTTACTCACCAACCAGAACCACATGTTCCAGTTCAGCCAGCCCTCATGCACCTGCTTCAACTCCTTCCCACTCTTCCAGAAAGCCATCCTGCACTATGTGAGTGGGTGCAATACTATGTCCTACACTACCAGAATTGGGTTCCACTGGGACTTGTTCCATGACAGCAATGGAAACTACATCAACTGCAGTAATGAGTGCTAAAACTGCACTAAAAGCACTAGGTCTTCTGCTGCTCCTACAAGATCAAATGTAGAGGGTTTAAAAAAAGCCCCCACACAGACTCAGAGGACAAATCTGCAAGGATGCTTGTTTCAAAAAAAAAAATCTCTCTCCTCCTGTTCTTGTTATCTCATTAAAAATGGATTGCCTTTTTTTAAGCTATCTGTTATGCACTTTTACCAGCCTACAAAATAAATTTGCCCCTGTTAAACAGAGACGAGTAAGAGGACCCATAACTAACTGGCTTGACCATCCCCTCCTCTCTTAACTTAAGGAAAAGTCAATAAAGTGGTTCGCTTTTAAGACCTCCTCTTCCCAGTCTGACTGGGAGTTAGACAGGGAATGTTAAATTAGTGCAAATAAGCTATTAGGCTGAAAAGAAGCAGCTTTTCAATTCCACCTCTCATAACCCTAGTCTTTTTTGGAGACAGGTCAAACATATGTTCGGCAAGATTGATGGTTTCTCCCATTCAGAAATGTTAATTACTGTAATGTTGTCAATTATATGAGTTGCAGCACTATAGCCAGTGCTTTCAATAGTTTCTTCACTGACCTCTCTGCATATAATAAGGACTTCTAAGCTGTAGCTGCACCTTCTCCTGAAATTACCCTCCCCCATACCTCCCTATACTCTGGATGTTCATATTTTTATTTTAAGAGGATTGACATTGCTGAGGTTCATAAACACCTCTTGAAAGTTCCCATGTTTAAATCTGCAGGTTGTGATGGCATTGAGCCCAACCTTATCAGCCTTGTAGCATTTGAATTCACACCTCCAATTACCAGATTTGTTCATTTATCCTTGTCATCTGGTTTGGTGCCTCATCTTTGGAAAATCTCAGATGTTGTACCCATATTTAAAAAAGGAGATCATAAATTGATCAACAACTCCTGGCCCATTGCCATACTACTTTTTTTAAACAACATCTCAGAGAAAATTATTTCATCCCAGCTCACCACCTAGCTTACTACCAATAACCTTCTCTTGCCCATGCAGCATGATTTCCATAAGGGGCATAATACTACTACTGCCTTGCTTTCTCTTTCAAACCATATGGTCTCAGGCTTGGACAGGGGCTGCTCACAGATACTGTCTTCATTGACCTAACAAAGGTCTTCAATCTTGCTGACCACCCTCTTCTCTGAAAAACTTGGAGACCTGAATACATCTAGCACCACGCTCCTGTGGTTTGGAAACTACCTAGCCAACAGATTGCAGAAAGTTAAATTTGGATCATCCCAGTCTGAACCTGCCTCAGTACTCATGGGGGTCCCACAACGGTCTATTCTGGGCCACCTACTGTTTGCTTTACACATAAATCAGATAATATGAAGCCTGTCCTATTGTTCTGCAATGCTGTATGCAGATGATCTGGTCCTTTACACCAGCTCTAAAGACATCTCCTTTATTAATCGGCATCTTACCTCTGACCTACAATCAGTCCATAACAGGCTATCCTGTAACAAGCTCATCTTTAGTATGTCCAAAACTCAATCTATGCTTTTTGAGACACCCTTCCAAACTTAGACAGTACCCAGCCTCTCTTTCTGTTGCCTACCAAGATGGAACATTAATCCCCTCGGTTACTTCTTTTACCTGTGTAGGTGTTACCCTTGACCCCTCACTAGATTTCTCATTGCATATGATGGGTACATTTAAATCAGTGAACTCCATGCTTGGTGTCTCCTGTGAAGTCAGTTGTAATCTGACCCCAAAAGTCAGATTTGCTATTGCCAAAGTATGAAGCTACCTAAACTCCTTTATGGTGCTCCAGTCTTTATATTGTCCTCTAAAACCACTCTCTCTAAATGGGAAATAGCATACAATAATGTTTGTCAATTTGCCTTGGCATCACATAAACAGGCACACCACGGCTTCCTCTATGAAAGGCTCGGCAGGCCTCCCCCCCCCAGGCTTGTGATCTCTCGCTAGGGGATGCCATCTATGGTCTTCTTCAAAATCATATGCCCTTGACCCTCATGTACCTTCTCAACCCTGTACACATGACATATCCCCTGAGGTCTGGAGTTAATGCACTGTTGGAAATCCCTAAACTTAGAACCCAAACAGGGGAATCCTCTTTCACATATTCTGCACCAACATTATGGAATTCCATGCCCTCAGAGATTCAACAAAGTTCATCATCCTCATTTCATAGGAGATACAATGAACATGTACTCAAGGTGCCTAAGTGTTCTTGCCCCTAATTCACATTAATCTGTCTTTGATTTTTGGTTATTGTTGAGTCTCCTATCAACCTAATATTTATGGTAGCTAACTTACTTGTATAGTTAGACCTGGCTGCTTATCTTTGTTATGTATATGATCTCTCTCTAGTTCCCTGTGGATTTGTTGTTGTTTTTCTGTTTTTGTTTATGTCTTAATATTATATACTGTTTTTTTCCACTTATGATTTATTGTATACTGACTTGCCTTGTTTGAATTGTCATTGCCTTGTACCATTCTTTGTAATGTATTTGATAATGTAATATTCTGGGTCATGACTTAAAATAGGCATTTGTTTGTCCAGTTCACTTACTCAGTCAACAATAACCAATCAACCATTAAATGAATAAAAACGTTACAAAGCTTTAAAAATCTATTGGTTGAGTACTTGCAGAACAATAATACAGTGAGTTGTGAGAGGAGGAAGTCAGACACAATGGGCAAATAGCCTTACTACCAAGTCTTACTACCAAGTATTGTACCAATTATTGTCTCCAAACTGTTCCTCCTTCAAGTACTTTGAGGTGCCCTACCCATAGGGATGGAAGAGAACTATCTCCATCTGTAAAGGCAAGCCCCTCAAATCCATTGCAATTTGCTTGACAGAAAGATCAGCCGAGAAAGACTACTCAGACTTTGGGAAACAATATTCTGGTTGACCCTCTAATGCATGAACATAGCATCTTTCAAACAGTCACATCAGTTCCAAATCCCCACTCAGGTCACATGGGGCAGCAGCAGCAGGGACAATCAGGCCTTTGACAAAGTACTGTCCACAGTATGAAATGCATCAGGTGACGTCAGGAGACAGACCCTCCACCTTTGCTGCTGCTGCAACAAGTTGTGTACCAACCCTGTTTGGGCCTGTTGTTTGTTTCCTGAGAACTGAACCTTGGACTTACTCACTTTATTTTTACCCTGAATGGCTTGAACTGAATAAACTATACTCAAAGGACACTATTCATGGGAATTATTTGGTGATTTAGTCCTTTTGTGATGTTTTGAAGCACATTGTATTAAAGCTTGGCACTTTATCTGGAGGAAGGTGGATGGGCTCCACAGACAGCCCATCTGCAGGCTTCCCAAGCTGCTGCTGTAGCCCTGGCACTCTCCCAGCTGGCCACAGCTAACAGACTGCCCGACTGACCCCCGGACAGATTCAGACAGCATATCTGCAGGCTTCCCAAGCTGTTGCTGTGGCCCCGGCACTCTCTGAGCCGGCCACAGCTAACAGACCACCAGACTGACCCCCGGACAGATTCAGACAGCCCATCTGCGAGCTTCCCAAACTGCACTTTATTTTTACCCTGAATGGCTTGAACTGAATAAACTATACTCAAAGGACACTATTCATGGGAATTATTTGGTGATTTAGTCCTTCTGTGATGTTTTGAAGCACGTTATATTAAAGCTTGGCACTTTATCTGGATGAAGGTGGATGGGCTCCACAGACAGCCCATCTGTGGGCTTTCCAAGCTGCTGCTGTGGCCCAGCACTCTCTGAGCCAGCTGCAGCTAACAGACCACCCGACTGACCCCCGGACAGATTCAGGTATGCATTGGATCTCTGAAACTCGTGGTTTTGAATGCTGCTGTTTTGACTGGACGCCTGGTGGAGTAGCCAGGCACTGATTGCCAGTTTCTGCTCCTCGGCTGATTTTCCAACTCCTGGTGCTTCCTGTTCTCGGGGAAATCACCTTCTGTGCTGTGTTCTGGACTGAATTTTTGTAAATGTAATTACTTATGTTATGCATCAATTGGTCTTACTGTAGCTGCCAGTTTAGCTAGTCTATTACAAACCTCTAGTCTAGCCTCTCAGTGTTACTTGCAGCTGTGAGACTAGTGCTGGACAAACTGTACTGTTTAGTAGCCAGCGTTTGACTGCTTAGACCTAGCTACTGAGTAAGATTGCGGCATTTTTTCATTTCTGCCTCTACTGCCAAACCGTGTCTCCTGTCCCACACTGGTTACTTTGCTAATTATTAATTGCTCCTCCCTACTTGCAATGATGTCTCTCTAAACAGCTTAATTTCTTCTCTGCCTTACCTACAAACCCCTCTTCTTACACCCTCTCCCGCTGCTGCTGTTGTCCTCCCCAGATGTCCCGGTGCCAAAGCACAGAACCCTCCTCCCTGTTAACTCCGCTTCTATCGCTAAATAATTGCCCTGCATTTGCCACCTCTTTACCTCGTGCTTTGTCTTTCCCCATTGCCTGCCCCCACTGAGCTTGCTATTGTACTCTAGCTGTATTTAATCCTCTGTCTTTCCCTTCTTGTTCCACAGACAGCCCATCTGCGGGCATCCCAAGCTGTTGCTGTGGCCCCGGCACTCTCCGAGCAGGCCGCAGCTAACAGACCACCCAATTGATCCCTGGACAGATTCAGGTACGCACCGGACCTCTGAAACTCATGGTTTTGAATGCCGCTGTTTTGAATGGATGCCCAGTGGAGGAGTCAGGCACTGACTGGCAGTTTCTGCTCCTCAGCTGATTTTCCAACTCCTGGTGCTTCCTGATCTTGGGGAAATCTTTTTCTGTGCTGTGTTCTGGACTAAATTTTTTCACCCCCCCACCTCCTCACAGTATTAAATAGACCCTTGCTCGCCCCTTTCCTCAGCCTAATAGCTGATTAGTCACTCCACTGCTGCACATTCTTATGGCTATTGGCCTCCCTGTCTTCAATACGTGACTTGACCGACTTTCTTACTGCCTTTTTTTAAAGCAATCTCACCCACAGGGTTGCACATTTGCTCTCAAGTTTTTCTCCAGCCACTTGCTAACTCCTCTCAATTACTGTTGTAAGCTGCCCTATTGTTAGGGACCTCACCCTAATTCGACTATATACCCTTTCAATTTTTACACCTCCACTGCCTATGGTGACATACCCAGTCACAGCCAAACCATCCCAGTATCTGGCTCCTTTTCCTTAGCTGAATTTTTAATGATATCACTAAATTAGAACTAGTGTCAATGCCACCCGCACGCAGTAAAGCAATATTACAGTGACTCTTTCCAGGTGTTTTACCAAAATTGCCCTGTGCTTCAGCTAATTTCACAGCTGGCACACCATTGCTGGCTCAGTTTTACCTCCAGCTATCTACTACATAACAATGGGCACCATCACTCTTCTACTATGCCTGTTCATGTTTACCCTTCTGACTCAGACCACTCCCTATCCTGTGTCCCAGCCCTCCACCCCGAGTATTTCTCCCCTAAGCCACCCCCCCAAACAGCTTGGCCCCTCCCACCTTGGAAACCCCCCCAACTTCTCTGCATCCACCACCTACCAACACCCCCACTACCTCTGCCCTCCTGGGCCCATCCTGGACCCATCTTTTCCTTGCAATACCTACCCTCCATGCCTTACCCATCCCCTGCACCCCTACTATCAGGGCCTCACATCGGCACCACACTAAGGGTCCTTGTCACCACCATCCCCTAATTTGATTACTCACTCTGCTCTTACTGCTCTCTGGGAATATACACCCAAACCCTGGACCAATGCCAACTAGCCCTCCCATACCCCACTCTGGATCCGGTCTCCACATTGCATCACTGAACATATGCAGCCTTCTAAATAAATCCACCGCACTACTGTGCTGGGTTGTACAACACCAACCCATTTTATTGCATTAGTAGAGACCTGGCTCTTGAAAACAACCTCTGACTTAATTATTTCCCTCCCTGGATACACCCTGTTCAGGGAAGACCGCGTTGGTAAATGTGGCGGTGGGTGTACAATCTACAGGTGGGACACCCTTATAAGCCATGGACTCCCTACCCCCAAACTTGACTATGGCGCCCAAGCCTTCACTCTAAAAATTACCCCGACCCAGCTAGGGGCTCACTCTTTTTTACGGTCTTGTACATACCCCTGAGGAACCAGAACCCAGCGGTCCAGTGTCTCATTGACTACCTCACCTCCCTACCACACAATGCCAAGCAACCCATCCTAGATAACGTTAACATCAATTGGCTTGGTACTACTGTTTTCCATACCACGGACTCCTTCGCTGCCCTGGACATGTCCCAGTTAGTCACCCAGCTCACTAGATTCAACTGGACAAGTGGCTCCAGAACCTTCCTAGATGTAATACCGTCGAACTGCCCTCATAAAATCTGGGATATCAGCATCCTTCCCGACTCACTTAGTGATCACTCACCTGTCCTCTAGCTCTGGTCATCCTCCATACCGAAACCTGTGTCCCAGGCCACCTTGTGCTAGTGCCTATGCCCCAGGGGTCTCAGAAAGCTAAAATTGCATCTAGCACAGCTGGACTGGTCCCCCATCCATCACGCCCCTGATATTGACTCTGCCCTAGACCTCTTCACCAATGCCTTCAGCAAGGCCTGTGATCTTTACGCCCCCCACACCAGAATCCATACTAAAAATCAAAATGCGGCATGAATCTCCCCATCTCTTATCTGAAAACTTAAGCAAAGGGATACTCTCTGGCACATCGCTATCGAATCAGGCAAGTTGGCTGATAGACAAGCCTACAACGCGGCGCATAATCAGTGCACCTGGGCCATTAGACGGGCCAAGGCAGAGCACTATCAAAACACACTCGCATCCACCTGGGGTTCCACCTGGACTTTCTGGGACAGCATGAAAGAGTTTAATGGGAAGACCTGCTCCCCCCCATCATTTCAGCTCTCCATTGATGGCACTATCACTACAGACCCAACTCGCATACCTAATTGCCTCAATACTACCTTCTCTGACCTAAGCTCTGTCCTCCCAAACAACTTTTTTGACCCAATCCCCACCTCTATCCTGCCTGCCTTGGATCACTCTCCTTTCTACCTGCACACTATATCCCCCCACGTAGCCAGGCCGCACCTGCTAAAAGCCCTTGGTAGTAACAAATCCAGCTGTGATCCCCTAGACTCCAGGATCCTCTGCCTGGTCTTGGATGTCATCCTAGTCCCCCTTACAGACCTACTAAGCTGGTTTCTATGCCTCGGTCAGTTTCCCACTGCTTGGAAATCAGCCAAAATCACCCCTATACATAAGAGTGGAGATTGGTCCGCACCTAACAACTACTGGCCAATCTCTATCCTCCCCCTGCTCTCTAAAGCCCTAGAAAAAATAGTATCTATTCAACTCCCTGAGTACCTGGCCAAATATGACATAATGTGCCCAGAGCAACATGGTTTCTGCCCAGGATACAGTACCACTGCTGCTCTCCTGAAGTTCTCTCAATACCTGCACTCTGCTCTTGACTTCAGCAACCTTGCTAGCGCAGTGTTCCTAGACCTCTCCAAGGCTTTTGACACTGTTTGTCACCCTCTCCTGCTCGACTCCCTCCACCAACTCAGCTTTTCCACTGGTCCCCTTGCCTGATTCTCCAGCTTCCTCTCTGCTAGATCCCAGCATGTGAAGATAAATGGCTCCCTGTCCAATACCCGGCCAGATCATTCTGGGGTACCCCAGAGCTCCATTCTGGGCTCTGTACTTTTCAGCCTCTACCTCAAAACTCTCCCCAACTCCTGCACAAGGAAAATGCTTCTTTATGCCAACGATGCGGTTCTCTTTGCCTCCCACCCCAATCCCTCTTCTCTCCAGGTATTCCTCCAACACACCTACAAATAAGCTGAAAAGTGGTTCCTTGACCGGTGAGTTGTCATTAACCTAAAGAAGACTAAGTCAGTGCTCTTCTCCCATCACCAAAACAAAGCCAAGAATTCCCCCCTCTTCATTCTCCCCAGCACTCTGCACCCACTGGAGCAAGTGACCTGTTACAAATATCTAGGTATCACTTTCAACTCAGCTCTTACCTTCCACACCCACATCAATGCCCTATCCTCCACCATAAATTCTTGGATAGGCCTACTATATCATCATAGAGATTGCCTCTCCCAAGTTGCCCTCTGGCTGGCCATCACCTCTTCCATCCTGTCGCTAGTGGACTATGGCTTGCCCAGTTACACTGTGGCAGACAATACTACCTTGACTAAAATCCAGCTCTCAATCAATAAGGCCTGCAGGCTCCTGACCAGAGCCCCTAGCCACACTCACACTTGCCTGCTGTACTCCTCCGCCAACCTGCTCACCTTTGAGGACCTTCTGTGCTACTAGACCTGCCTACTCACCAAAAAATCTCTTCTAGGGCTCCCCCCTAGGGGTTTCTGCTTTCCTATGGCATGCGTCCTCATCTGTTGCCACCCATAGCTCTGTCAAGGCCACCTTTCTGGTGCCCAGAACCAAGACCTCGCTAGCCCAGAGGTCATTTCATTACCAAGCCCCTGCTTGGATCAACTCCCTCCCACCCTGCATCACAGACATTGCCAACATTTGTCCCTTCAAAATTGCTCTCCTGAACGATCTCTTTGATGCTCCTTGCTGTAGATGCACCTAATTAATCCCACTGTGGGATCGTCCTGTCAGGCCTCCCTGACTTGACAACATCCTCTGGACAGCCTATCCTCTTCTCCTCCCTCCCACCCCACTCCCATCCCTACCTCCACCCTCTCCAGGTATGATCTAGGTATGTCCAGGGCTGTACCCCCCAATATAACCCTTGGGTACCTTGTATATGACTGTAACCTATTATGAGTAACATTATTATGTAACCTATGTGTACTCTATGTTTAATGTTCTGCACCTGTACTGTTCTCACTGTTGTAACCACACTATGTAACTCTGTTTATCCTCCCTGCAACGAGGTGCCTTTGTAAATGAGTCCATGACTCAAAGGTTGTAAATCCAATTTTTCTAATAAATAAATAAATCCTGTGCCTCCATATTGGTTCTTGCTGGAGCAACACATGTCTGTGTGCCTTTAGGTGGGTGCCAGTTACCACTACTATATTGTATTCAAACAATGTAGCCACCGAGGCAGTCACAGCAGCCCACCAATGCATCCCCAAGTACTGATATTCCTTCAAAAGCATGACTGCCATCACCACCAACAAAACAAACTACACTGCCTGAGACATTACATGAAGAAGAAGAAGAAGAATCATCATTTATATAGCGCTTTTCATACACAATATCCCAAAGCACTTTCCAAGCAATGCTAGACTGGTAGTGAAGTGACTGAATGTATGGTGGCAGCCATATCGCACATCATCACCCGCACACAGCCTGGATAATTGCATGAACCAGTTTATGGGAAGGGGAATGTTGACAGGACACCGGGAATGTTCCCTGCTCTTCCCGAAGAGTGCTCTGGGTTCTTTTACTTCCACCTGGACACCCACCAGGACAACACCAGGATGGGCAGAAGGGACCTCGGTTTAACGTCTCATCAGAAGGACGGCACACCCCAGCAGTACAGCACCCCCCCCAATACTGCACTCGGATGCCAGCGATTTTTAGGTGCAAGTCCTATCCTGGTGTGGGATGAGAACCCACGACCTTCTGGTCCAGAGGCGGATGTACTACCAACTGAGCCATGCTGACACCTATGACCACACTGTACTGCTCTGTTGCCCATTCTGTGTCTGGATCACATAACTGGAAAGGGAGATGATGGCCCTTGATCTTAAGCCATTCTCCATTGTAGAGGACACTGGCTTTTGAAGACTGCTGCATGAACTGAAGCACAAATACAACATTACTTCTTGCTTCATGTTTTCCAGGAATATTCATCCTAGTATGCATCGGTCAGTATGCATGCATGTTTAACTTTTGAAGGAGGCAAAAGGGGGTTTTGTGAACTTCACTGGTGATATCTGGAGCAGTAGTACAAACCAAGGCTTCCTTGTTTTGTCCACATCAGGTAGCATCGCCTTTCACACTCCACCTTTACCACCAACATCACCAGCCCCTGCAGGTTTTTGTTTTAAGCAAACAGCCTGACAGGGGCTAGTGCTGTGCGGAATTTTCAAATTCCAGCAGAATGAAATTCCACAGAATTTTCAAAATTCTGCCAAATTTCACCAAAAATGGAATTATGGAAATTCAGCGGCAGAAAATAGTTGTGGAAGGATTTTACATGAGAACAAATGGCAGATCTCGATATTTTTTACACAAAAATTGTTGTGGAATAATTTTCAATGGAAAAATGCTGTTCCACGGAATATTATTCTGCAGATACCAGAAGGCAGAATTCCTCAGAAGAACCAGCAAAATTCCGGAGGAAATTCCACTGGCGGAATGGTCATTGCTTGTTAATTTCTTCGGTGGAATTCCGCATTCTGCACAGCACTAACAGAGGCACAATAATAGAGGACCTGCCTTACTTAATATGTTGGACATCAACTGAAAGCACAGTGGGGAAACATTCTGTGATTTATTGAACCACTGTTGGACATCTGTATATACAGTAGCCTCATGATCTGAAGGTGGGAAAAATCATGATAGACCAGTGGGAATAACATGAGAATGATGGGAGTCTGGGTCATGCACCTTGTTTTACACATGTACTGAATCTGGTGGTGAGGCATGTGCTTGACAAAGATGTACAGCCAAAAGAAATACTTAACACTGTATGGAACATCACTGGATATCTCCATTGCTCTCCTGAATGCACTGACCTCCTTTGTCAGTATCAGAAAAGCACAATGTTCTACAGCATTGTATAATTAAAGATGCTGTGATGAAGTGGAGCTTCTTTTATGTGGGGAAGACACTGGTGGAAAAGAAAGCTGTGCTCTGTGCTGTGGAATTTGATGATGTGGCCTGTGGGAATATCTGTTGTGTTCACCGAAAAAGCTTGTTCCACTTCTGAGATCTTATGGACAGGACACAAATAAATGTCAGTGCTGAAACAACCACCCTCAGCATGGTCATTCCTTTGGTGAGTCGACTTCAATGACACACACGCCATTATATAGAGTTAGATTTTTTTTAGTTAGTCCTTTTTCTCCCCAGCTCCCAGTCTGCCTACCTTGACTTCCTGGCATCCCATCAGTCCTTAAGGTAGCCATCCCGAAGATCCAGTCAGCTCCCATGGCCTCTACCCCCACAGCTCCCCCCCCACGGCGGGGTGGCAGAGAGCCCCCCCACACTCTCCACTGAACCAGGATCCAGTATATGCTGAGCACCCTGGAGCCGACTGATCCTCCCTGAGACTGCAATCATGCCGCCATGACTGGAGCCATTTTTCACTTGTTCAATCCCCTAGTGTGTGCTTGGTGCATGCAGTGACGCCAATGGAGGGGGGTACACATGCATCCACATGCACTCCCTCCTGGCATTGTGCCACAAGCCCACCCCATGTCATGTAGTGCCAATGCACCGATCCCCAGCCTCCGCTAGAGGTCACTGATACGCCGACTACTAAAGTTCCCCCTTCCCCAGAGAGGGAGAGAAGTCTATGGACACTCAATCCCTCTCCACCCCTGCTGACCCCTAGCAACATGAGTCCATTCCAGAACCTGGGTCACCAGCGTGAAGTGAGGTGTGGCATCCAGCCCCTCAACCCTCAGTGCCACTAGGCCGGCTATAGAGTTAGATGTAAGATATCGCTTTTTATCTTGGCATTACCTCCACAGTTGTTTCATAAATACAGTCCAACAATAGAAGAGATGATAAATATCTTCATGAGTTGTACTTGACCTCTAACCTCAAGTGACAAAGTCACAGGTTAGGTCAATAGATATCAAGCATAGCAAATAAAGATAGTGTTAATATCTTCTGTTAAGTTAATATGCATTGGATGTATAAAACAGTCATGTATTTCATATGCAGTCAAAGCCCAAGAAACAGGTGTTCCAGCATTTTTGTCATGAAGATATGCTACTGAAAGTGTTTAGTGCAATGTGTTGATGAGTAGGTGTGAGTATGACATCTGTAACAAGTGAAATAGTAATTTTATCTGAGCTTTACATAATTATATAGAGACGTGATTGTGACATCATTGATTCATAAAATCTTGAGATCTTTTAAGTAAAGAAAATATATATTACTTGTTTTCTGTTTCATTTTATCTCCACTAGTGCTGCACAGGGGTGAGGGATGTAGGGTTATAAAAATGTCTAACATGAAATGTCCCTACTTTTGGGAATCAAAAACTGTAGCTGATGTATTAACATAGTTTCTGCTTGCCATGAATATATTAAAGAGGCATGGTAGTGACCTTTTATCAGGGTTGAGTTGGGGTTTTCTGTTTAAACCCTTGTTTTTCAAATGCTTTTAACCATGCCATCTTGAACCTAGGGCTATGAAATCTGGCATGCATTAACCATGCCATCTTGAACCTAGAGCTATGAAATTAATTTGGCATGCATTAACCATGCCATCTTGAACCTGGGGCTATGAAATTTGGCATGCATTAACCATGCCATCTTGAACCTGGGGCTATGAAATTTGGCATGCATTAACCATGCCATCTTGAACCTGGGGCTATGAAATTTGGCATGCATTAACCATGCCATCTTGAACCTGGGGCTATGAAATCTGGCATGCATTAACTATGGCATCTTTAACCTGGGGCTGTGAAATCTGGCATGCATCTTCTCAGTCCAAGGGTCTGCTAATGTGGACAGTTGTATAGAAATATGTTAGTCTTTTTTGAGTTATAGAATGTTGACTTTATATATTTCTGCATGTTTTAGAGCCAACATGGTTTGCCAACAGAGAAAAGACTACGAAGAGTTAAGTTATAAACTTGCATGTTTGTTAGAGGATGTGGAGGAATAGGACCTTTTGGTGGTTTGGTGAAAAAATGCAAATTCATTTTAAGGTAATTTATAATTTATTGTTTGCACATGCTTAGTTTGCAGGAAAAACTACATACCATACTTCATCGAATAGAAGCCAGCATCGAGTAGAAGCCACCATCAAATACAAGCCACAGGTCATAATGAATACTTTAAAATAACAAATACAAGCTGTGGCTTCAAGTCAGGGTTAAAGTAATGCCAGATAAAAGGATATAGGTTAGACTGTCTGTGATTTTTATCTTGAAAAAATTATGATGCCTGTATTTTTATGTTGATTGCGCGCATGCGCAAGAACATGTTGTGACAGGTTTCTCCAGAAGCAGGTTGTGGAGGCGTGGCACTGTTGTGGCCAATGCCCCCACAGCCTGGAAAGGCTTGCCTCGCTCCCCCCAATGCTGTGGCACGCTGCTACTGACACTAGTTCAGCCAGCGTGCCACAACTTTCTAAAAAATCAGTCGCTGCAATCAGGGGCCGCCTCGTCATTGCAGCGTCAACCATCCACTGCAATGAGGGAGTGACCCATCATTGCAGAGTGGGATGTAAAACCCTGAGATTGTTTGTGAACATGGCGGCTTGCCATCATGTTCCAAACAATATAACTCTTAACCATGTGAGTTGCCAACGAGGGCCCCAATTCCTGTCGGCTTTGGTGGTCTTTTATTGCCCCCCCGCTTTTGTTTCTGCCGACGGGGTGCCTCATCCCCATCAGCTGTAGTTCTCCCCTGTTTGTTTTGTTGCCAACGGGGGAGCCCACTCCCTGCCGGCATTCTGTGCCCCCCTTTTATCTCTGTCGATTGGGTGCCCAATCCCCGTCAGCTGTAGTGCTGCCCCTGTTTGTGTTATGGCCGACAGGGGAGCCCACTCCCCGTCGGCATCCTGTGACCCCCTTTTTTATTCCTGCCAACGGGGTGCCCAGTCCCTGTCGGTATAATGATACCCCCCGCTCGTTTGCCGACGGGGGTGCCCAATCCACCGTCGGCTACTCCTGGCCCCAGAGAAGAAAGCCTCTGCTGGCACACTGGGAGCCCACCCCAGTGTACCAGATGCCCCTGCAAATTAAAAAATGGTCCCGTGATGGCTGTTTTTTTTTTTTACCCTGGAAAAAAGGAAACCGTCCCTCGAGGCTCTCCCTGCCTCCCACACCCCACTCACCCCACACTTACATTAGAAGCTCGGCGCAATGATCTTCGGTGGACCGGGAACACGTCTGCACTCTTCAAAGCCGACCTCGAACTGAGGAAATGCCGGTAAGCTGTATAATGTAATACATAGGGTTATTTCAACTTTACTGCATATCTTGGGCATTTTTGGGAATTTTTTCACCAAATTTTCAACATGGGGTTTTTGGGACCCCTCCTCATGAATTCTTGAACTGTCATGGCGTTAATCAGCCGGAAAGGTGATTTCGCGGTCACTGCATGGAATCACCTTTTGGGGCCGATTAACAAAACAACAGTGCCAGTGTTCATGAGGTGAGCTCTCAAAAAGCCTATGTTGCAAATTTGGTGGAAAAAATCCAAAAAATGACTGTTTTACGGCCGTGTGCTGCGCAGTTGCTACGCAGCACACGCTCGTAACTTTGTGAATTTACAATATTTTCATGCCAGATTTTCAACATTGGCATTTTGTTGCACCTCCTTGTGAACAGTACAGCTGTCATTGTTCACATCCTAGTAGAAATGTGTTTTCGCACTTCCAGCGCAGAATAGCACGGTCGCTGTGGGAAATCAGTGTTCAGGACAAATGACAAAAATGACAGTGACACTGTTCATGAGTAGAAGTCCTGAAATGGCTATGTTGAAAATTTGGTATTGATACTCCATAAAATGACTGTGTGATGAGCGTGCATTGCGCAGTTTGCACGCACGTTCGTAACTTCGCAAATTTATAATATTTTCACTCCAGATTTCCAACATTGCCATTTTCCCATACCTACTTATGAACACTAAAGCTGTCATTTTTCCCATCCTGGCCAAAATGTGTTTTTGCACTTCCGGTGCAGAATAGAACGGTCGCTGTGGGAAATCACTGTCTGGGACAGATTAAGAAAATGAGAGTGATACTGTTCATGAGCAGAGGTCCTAAAATGCCTATGTTGAAAATTTGGTGATAATAGGCCATTGAATGACTTTGTTACAAGTGTGTGTTGCACACTTTCTACGCACCCTTGTAATTTCGCAGACTTGTAATATTGTCACGCCACATTCTCACCAGTGGAATTTTTACACACCTCCTTATGAGCAGTACAGCTGTCATTTTTCTCATCCTGACAGAAATGTGTTTTCACAGTTTCAGCGCAGAATAACGCGGTCCCTGTGGGAAATCACTGTTCGGGATGGATTAAGAAAATGACAGTGGCACTGTTCATGAGCATAGGTCCTAAAATGCCTGTGTTGAAAATCGGGTGACGAAACTCCATAACATGACTGTGTTACAGGCATGCATTGGACTGTTTCCATGCACCCTTGTAACTTCACAATTTTGTAATATTTTCACGCCACATTTTCAGCAGTGGCATTTTTCCACACCTCCTTATGAACAGTACAGCTGCCATTTTGCACATCATGGCTAAAATGTGTTTTTGCACTCCTGCCGCAGAATAGCACGGTCGCTGTGGGAAATCACTGTTTGGGACACATTAAGATCAAATGAGTGAGAGGGGGGAGTGACCACGCTCAATTGAGCTCTGTCGGGACTGCTGTGGATTTGTTTGTGGGCAGAGAAAGGGCCCAACACAAGAGCCCAGTACAAAAGGGCAGCCTGCAGCACTGGGAGAAACAGAATGAGAGAGCGAGTGAGGGAGGGGGATGAGTGAACTCACCGGAGCTCTTTCAGGGCTGCTGCAAATTTCTTTGTGAGCAGAAAAAAGCATCAATGTAGGCAGGGGCCCAGTACAAAAGGCCAGCCTGCAGCGGTGGGAGACACAGTACAAGTGAATGAGACAGGGGGACTGAGTGAGCTCTGCAGATCTGCAAATCTGCTGCAGATTTCTTTGTGTGCAGAAAAAGGCACCAATGCAGGCAGGAGTCCCGTACAAAGGGGCCACTTGCAGCACCAGGACAAACAGAATGAGTGTGTGTGAGAGAGGGAGACTGAGTGACCTCAACAGAGCTCTGTCGGGACAGCGGTGGATTTGTTTGTTGGCAGAGAAAGGGTGCAACATAAGAGCCCAGTACAAAAGGGCAGCCTGCAGCACTGGGAGAAACAGAACGAGAGAGCGAGTGACAGGGGGGGTGAGTGAATTCACCGGAGCTCTTTAATGATGGCTGCAGATTTCTTTGTGGGCAGAAAAAGGCATCAATGTAGGCAGGGGCCCAGTACAAAAGGCCAGCCTGCAGCGTGGGAGACACAGTACAAGTGAATGAGACAGGGGGACTGAGTGAGCTCAATGGAGCTCTGTCAGGACTGCTGCAGATTTCTTTGTGGCTAGAAAAAGGGGCCAATGCAGGCAGGAGTCCCGTACAAAAGGGCCGCTTGCAGTGCCAGGACAAACAGAATGAGCATGTGAGACAGGGAGACTGGGCGACCTCAACAGAGCTCTGTTGGGACAGCTGCGGATTTCTTTGTGGGAAGACAAAGGTGCCAGTGCATGCAGGGGCCCAGTACAAATGGGCAACCTGCACTGGTGGGGAAACCAGAATGAGTGAGTAAGAGAGAGGGAGTGAGCGAGCTCAACAGAGCTTTATTGTAACTGCTGCAAATTTGTTTGTGGGCAGAAGAAGGTGGCAACGCAGGCAGGAGTCCAATAAAAAAGAGCAACCTGCAGCGCCGGCAGAAATGGAATGAGTGAGTGAAAGAAGGTGAGTGAGCGAGCTAAGCGGAACTTTGTTGGGACTGCTGCAGATTTCTTTGTGGGCAGACAAAGGCGTCAACAGAGGCAGGAGCCCAGTACAAAAGGGCAGCCTGCAGCGCCAGGACAGACAGAATGAGTGAGTGAGAGAGGGGAAGTGAGGGACCTCAATGGAGCTCTGTCATGACTGCTGCAGATTTCTTTGTTGGCAGAAAAAGGTGCCAATGCAGGCAGGAGCACAGTACAAAAGGCCACCCTACAGTGCTGGCAGAAATGGAATGAGTGAGTGAGAGAGGGGGAGTCTTCAGGCTCAACAGACCTGTGTTGGGACTGCTTCAGATTTCTTTGTGGGCAGAAAAAGCCACCAACAGAGGCAGGAGCCCAGTACAAAAGGGCAGCCTGCAGCACCAGGAGAAACAGAATGAACGCGTGAGAGAGGGAGAGTGAGCAACCTCAACGGAATTCTGTCGGGACAGCTGCAGAATTCTTAGTGGGCAGAACAAGGTGCCAATGCAGGCAGGAGTCCAGTACAAAACAGCAGCCTGCAGCCCCGGATGAAACAGATTGAGCGACTGACAGAGGGCCAGTGAGCGTGCTCAACAGACAAAGGCAATCAACATTCGGCATTGACAAATGCTTGTTTAAACTTCTCTTAGTTGATGTCACTTATGCTTAATTTGAAATGTAGTAGACCAATGACCATAAATGTAGTCAAATTCAAGATGCAAAATATTTTATTATTAGCACTTAAAAATGTGATTTTCTGATATAAGCTGCCCTTGAATATTAGCCACAGTTATAAATACAAAATGGCTGTAGAATCTATGGGTTCTATCCAGGGACATATGGGACTAATTGGATAACATTGTTTAAAAACCCAAACATTTGCACAGGAATCTTTCATAAATGTATTTGAAAATCTATGCACTATATGAATATTTGGAACATCTCCACAATGGTTTTCAAAATATTTGTGCTGCATGAATGTTTTCAAAATCTACATGCCACATGATTGTTTTCAAAATCTACATGCTGCACAATGCTTTTCACAAAACATTTGCACATAAATTCTTTGTGATGGTTTTCAAAATCTACAGTACATACTGTTTGATGGTTCTCAAAATCTACATGCTGTGCAAAGGTATCTAGATAGTGTTTAAGTTCCACACACAGTGACACCCATATTACAAATGGTAGAGTGGCACTAACAGGCAAAGCCCTGCACCAACAAGACTTAATGTGTCTGGACTGGGCAGAGGTCATGTCCAAAGAATCACCCTGCATCATCTACAGTGGATAGCACTGACACTGAATGCAGCATGTGCCTGTGCAAATGAAGGCTGCCCTCTTGTACGCGGGATATATTCAGTGAGTTTTATAAGTGCTAACAGTCTGCTGATGTAGTGCTAATTAATATTTTTCAAAATCCTACTTTTATCCACATGCACAGTGGTGTTGACTCCCTCTCCAAGCAGTACTAGTGCTGGCACTACCTGCTTCCAGCTGCCACATCCTCCTTGGTACAGAAATATATTGAAAATCCTGACCCTGGCAGTCTAGTGGCCCCTTCACCCAGATTGTTAGTGTTGTGCAATAATGTTATAGTGTATGTTTTATCTGATTAAATGAATTTGTATGTATAGCACTTTGAACCCTCAAGACGAGGCACTACATCAAATAAAGTGTGCTTGCTTGCTATCATGGCCCATTTTCAGACAGGCAGAACAGGACAGGACATACTGGGTGTACTCTTTATCTGAATATCACTCCCTGTAGCCAAGCAGTTTTTTTAGCGAAGCGTTGGGCACCTCAGTCTGCCCTCTGGCAGCAGCTGGAAACCTCCCGAGGCCCTCTTCCAGAGGAAGCATCTTAAATATCTATACCAGCTTAGTTTCACCCATACATATACTGGATCGACAATAAATTATCTTTCAGTGACCACATTGAAGATGTCTCTAGAAGGTTAAAAGCAAGGTTAGGTTTCTTCTACAGAAATAGGCCCCTTTTCCCCCTTGAAACTCGAGACAAGCTTGTACAGGCCACTTTTCTCCCCCTACTCGACTATGGCGATGTAATCTATTCCTCCACCACTCTTGCAAATCTAAGTAAACTGGACATCCTTTATCACCATGCGTTACGGTTCATTACCAACTCCCTTACCGCTCGCATTCACTGTGACTTATATGCAGCTGTTGGTTGGACATCCCTTACTACTAGACGCCTGCTCCATGCTGGGCTATGGACTCTTAAACTGCTCCTGCAGAAATTGCCAAGCTATCTCTTCCTTATTAGTATCTCCATAGTGCATACTGTTAAGAAAATCTGACTTTATTATGCTTGACATACCAAGGACGGACTGCCTTTGGTAAACGTGCTATTGCATATGCCCTTCCTCCATTTGGAACCAATTACAAACCGTATTGAAACTAACTAGCACAGTTTCAATAAACTTCTACAAATCACTAAGTTCAGCCAAAATAAAAGACACCTGTAACTGTCATTAAGTCTCTTCCTTCCCATGTGTGCCATATTTATCCACTGGTAAGGTATAATTGATTTGTCATATTAACTGCTTTCCCTTCCCCTTCTACTCCTGGCTTTATCTTTGCTTACGCTCCACTGCTACTCTATCAAATCTCTCCTCCCTCCCATATCAGTTGTAGACTGTTGTTTGTCCTAGCTGCCAAAACACTGTATATTTGATTTGATTTGATTAAATCAAATCACACCAGTCATCATGTTTCATTTATCAGTATGCGACCTATAAGTCTCTTCCCTGTCTCATATCAATGTTTACCACCTGCGGTCACCCTATGTGGTACCCTTGTATGTATATCCAGCCTGCATCATGTAACGTGTATTTCATGTATATACTGTTATTACCTATCTGTGTTTGTACTTTAAGTGTTTATGTCACAGGACCTCCTTGTGAATGAGCTTGCTCAATGGAGTTTTCCTGCAATAAACTTGAACTTGAAATAGCAGGCCTACTTGTTTCAGCAGTTCAATCTTTGGCACCTGATCTCTCACCATTATCAGCACAGCTGGCAGTGTCTTTCAGGGACAGACATTACTGAAATTGTCTCCCAAAGGAAAAAAAACAAACACCTACTGTGGTATGATGCTTTGTGCATCACAAGGCCAATAGGGGCTTATCTTGAGGGGCTGCCTCTTACAATACCCATTCCCTTCTGATGACTCCTTACACTTCCATGAGAACTATTGGTAATCTATACTAAATGGTCTTCAGACTCTGAGCTTCCAGAGCCATCACCACTGTCTGGGTGTCTGTCCTTGGAGGCTACCAGATGACTAGACAATGAGTTCTACTGATCTCACACACTCAGTCTACAAAAAACCTGCTGCAAGTGACGGTTCCTTGGTTCCTCAGGTGCCATGGCAAGAGATCTGAGTCAGGGGTGGTCCAAAGGCACACCTGTACCCTCCTATTACTTTGCTATTTGACACTTCTCATGTCATCAACCAACTGACATTGTAAACTCCACCCACTGACTGTCAGAGACTGTATCAATAGGCTATGTGGTCTGTCTTTCTAGTGGCAGAACAGGGTTGTTACATACATGGAGCCCACCAGGATGCAGTACAGCATCTCAGGTTACTGCATGACCAAAGGGATTAACTGCCTATGATATTGTTTTTTCCTGCAGTAACTGTGCTGCACAGTTCTACAGTATTGTGTGGCATCATGCGCAGTGTGAGGTTTTTAGTTAGGATTTCATTTCCACATGAGCAAAAACTTTGATGTACGATAACTTCATAAATAGTTAAATGATAAGGGTGAAGCTTAAGAGTTTGTGAGGAAATGGTATATTGAGATACACAATGGCCTAGATATTCAAAAGTGTACCCAGAACATGTGCAAGTGAATGCGCAGAGCAATCATGATGCATCACAACACAAAACCGCAATATTCAGCAGATGCACCACAGAAATGCGCCTGTGCAAAATATGCTGAATATTGCAAAGATGCACCATGGCACAATCAGACTAGTGCAGGAGAAATCTGACATGCACTGGAGCAACAGTGCAGGCAGAATATAGCAAATGGAATGAAATGCACCAGGTAACAGGGAACACAGCCAGGGCTGCACAGAGGCACAGAGCCATGGTAGTGGAGGTAGGGCACAATCACAATGGCAAAGGAGTCAGATGGTACAGAAAACGTCCAGAGCCCAACACTCATGGCCATGGCGCAGAGCAACACACAGACACAGGCAACCAATGGGACAGGGCACACAATGCCCATGGCATAGAGGGTCACAGGGAGTGGGCCCCCTGGACCTGTGACACAGCAGCCAATATGGAAAAGCCAAGCACCTTCACCATTGTGAAAAGGCAATGGGCAGGTACAGTGGCCCACAGGTGCAGTGGAAGGCGGGAAGATGACTGTAGGCAGCATATGCCAAACAGGCACACAGGGAGACAGGGTAGGGTACCATTCAGTACAGCAGCATGGGGAAGAGGAACACAGCAGGGTAGGGCATTGTGCTGGATATGTGGATATGGACACAGGATACTGTGGCAGGTGCAGGGCCAGTGCCCCACTCCCAACACATGGATGGCCGGCATGCATGGAAATACCAGGCCAGGGAGTGGGTACTAACAGGAGTCTAACTGCAGACACATGAATGGCCATGCCATGGGTCACCCAGACCCCAAACATGGTCAACAACAGCACTGTGCAGCAACAGTCATGTGAGAGAGACACAGAAACACACAGGCAGATCTGCAAAAATGTTTTTAATGAGGAATCTGAACAAATATACAACCAAAACAGAACCAAATGGGAAACACATGGAAACAGGAACAGAAACTGAGGTCCAGCAAAGGGGCACAAGCTAAAGGTACAATCCAACAGGGGTGCAAAGGAAAACCACAGCAACAATCCATGGTGATGGCAGTGGGATGGGATAGAGATTGGAGGCGAACAACAAGGTGCATGGAAATTAGGGAAGTGGGGCAGGAAAACTAGGGCTATGTACAATTATATACAGTTCTAATGACGCAGTGGCCTCAACACCC
Organism: Neoceratodus forsteri; assembly: GCA_016271365.2. Taxonomy (NCBI): domain Eukaryota; kingdom Metazoa; phylum Chordata; order Ceratodontiformes; family Ceratodontidae; genus Neoceratodus; species Neoceratodus forsteri. The sequence goes on along the minus strand of JADMNL010000039.1, from coordinate 15,630,928 downwards.
CCTGCTGTCTTTGCACCTCTGCCACCAGTGTATGTGTTGCCACCAGAATCCTCCGTGACAGGTGTATATGCACCGCCTGCCTCTGGCACATCCTATAGGCCAGCCATTGAAGTTGCAGGACAACTCCACCCAGGACACCAACATTACGTCATCCTCTCCCTGGCCCTGGTCAACCTATGTAGAGAAAACACAGAACAGTGGCTGTGTGACAGGTGACATACAATGGAAGCCCTCCCCAGGCTGTGTGAGTATAGGACTGCATCCTGGCGAACCTATGGACAGGTCTGCCAACAGCACACACACAGCGTACACTGACAGTGGTCTGGGTACCAGTGCCACACAAGGACTGGGATGCTGGCCAGGAAGTACCCAGCACTGAGATAAGGGCATACGCAACCTGCAGCAGGGCACAGATGGCCCCATGTGTGACAGACATTTTGTGCACCCCCATGTGTGCACTGTGAGTCACACACAGCCAACTCCTGTGACAGCAACATCAGAACATCACACAGAAGCCAAGTGCATGATGTGACAATCACATGCTTCCAACAAACACTGACAACAGTGCCTGATCACCAAGACATGCACATGCACAGCATGCATGCAATGACCCATGTGTGGAATGTCCCCCCCACAAACACCCAAACCCAGGTACTGAGGACAGCGGTGAATGTCATGCAATTACCTTTGGCCTGGTGATCGTGTTCAGCTGCTGCACCAGTGGCCAGCTGGCCCCTGCTCCTATCAGCTTCCTCTCTGGCTCACCATCCCTGAAAAGGAAACACAGAGAGAGGATAATGAGACGTATGCAATCACCAAACACCCTGCCAACACTCATGCAAGCCCGACACAACGCACTTCACCACATAATGCCATGCTGTGAACAAGGTCCGCAGTCAGGGCACAACCTGGTGGCTCACTGTCACAGGGCATCATGGGAACACACACTGCACAGCCCTGCCCCAGGACTGCACCAACACACCCACACAAGGTGTCCCCTCTCTGTGTGCAGGTGCACACGCACCAGCCCCAAACCACAATGCCCCAGTAGCAGTCAGAACTGGTACGCACAATGCACACACATATGTACCTGGTTGTGGGACCACACCACAGAAGGCATGGTCCTGCAGTCACCACTAATGGTCAGGATCTCGGTGTCACAGGTCACCATAATGGTGACAGCACTGCTCGCCTGTTCTGGGGACTCTGGTGCACCTTTCCAGGTGCTCTGCCACATGGGCCCACACCTGGGATCGTGCCTCCTGCAGCACCTTGTCCCCAAACAACTGGCCCTCCACAAGGGCGACCACTGTCACGAGGTTGGCCATCTCGACCTCACTCCAATTTCTGGCCCTAGGTTGCAGACTCTCTGCATGTGCCATATTGACTGAGCAACAAACTAGGCCCAGAAAGCTGCATGCTGCTGAACTGTGTCCCTGTTGCATTGCCGTACCTGCTGCATGACTGGAACACCCTGCACACTACCACGCGGCATGTACACACGTGATAGACATGCACCAGTGGGAACCACCTTACAGTACAGCACATGCGCATTGCCTGATGTTCGGGTGGGAGACTGGGGTCACGTATGTGACCCATATCCACGCATCCTTTCATCAGCGCCATCTTGTGAAATCATGTGTTGCCACTCAGACTGCACACCAATGGCGCATGAACCGCACATGCACTGTGACAGCTAATGGTGCAGTCTGCCTGCTGGCGCAGTAGGACAAGCATGTGCAGCACAGCATGATGTGCAATATGCAGTCATGGACAGCTCTGAGTGGGCCACGCACATGACAAGTGCGGTAATGCATATCGCACATGCATGGGAAATGCACTGGAAAATTGCTCTGGCGCAATCCTGTTGCACATTATACATGGTTGTGCTTGGAGCAATTCTGCAATATTCAGCCAGATTATGCAAATTGCCTCATGAGCCAATGCATGGCACAGGTCATCACATTAGCATCCCATTGCTGGTTGCTCCACACCTCATTTGCATGAGTTGAGCTTTTTAGGTGACCCCACACAGCACAGGTCACTCACTGACAGGAATTGCAGCCTGAAAGGTAAGAGCTGAAAACTGTTTTGCACTGCCAGACCATTCATGTAGCACAGCAACAATGGATGCAAGCATATCGCTGATCTGTGCACCATCCATGTTCCCAAGTGGCAGAATGTCAGATTCGGAGAGCACAGAGTAGCAGGGCCTGGCCAGGAAATGCAGGCCCAACTTTATGAAAAAGGAGAAGCAGGCCCTGGTAGAGGCATATTTAGACAGGGAGAAACTCCTGAGTGGGGTCACTGGGACTGCACAGGAGCGGGCAACAGGCTGGGAGGAGGTGGCCAAGTATGTCAATGCCCATGGACACCACAACTGCACTCCCCAGGAGTGTAAGAAGATGGGTACTGACATGTGCAGGACAAAGGAGAAGGTGGCAGCCATAAGTACATCATTATGCAGAATGGGTGGTGGACCCTTCACAGCACCTGCCCTCAATACGGAGGAGGAGGAGCTGCTGGCACCCACCTTCACCCAGGCATCCATTGTGGGTGCCCCGGTGGGTTACAAATGGGTGGCAGCCAGTCACAGCACTGTGAGTATACCTGTGGGACACTGGGGGGGCTGCAGGAGCAGGCCATGTGTGTGCCTGTACCCACCAGGGGTGCCACTGGTGTGTCCATGTTGCATAGTGTTGTGGTGCACTGCACCACCTGCTCGTCCACATTGGGGTACGATGCAGTCCACTGTGTGCAGTGAGGCAGCTCAGGACACACGGTCATGGATGTGTGGTGCCTGGGCCAGGGACCAGGGATATCGCTACCACTGGCACGCAGTTCACATGGATGTCCACAGCAGGTTGTGCATGCTTGTGGCTGCACACAGGGGACACTTGCACCAGCGTGCTCACACCAGATGGGATCACCATAGATGTGCCGTATGCTGGGGGTGTGTGAACTGTTTATCAGTGTTGGCCATGTGCCACATGGTGCATTTTGTGTGCACAGATGTGGACATGTGTCCTGTGTGATTCTGGCATCCTGATGGGCAATGGCTACGTTGCCAACGCACCTCACGCATGCCAGTGCAGACACACCTGTGGCAGGCATCCTGACATTCCACTGTATAGCTACCTACCTGCACTGTTTCAGGGACACACTAACCATTCTACATTCTGTCTTACATCTCAATCATTGCAGCTCCATCACTGCAGAGGGACTGGAAGGAAAAGTATATCTCTTTGCAGATGACACAAAGATCTGCAACAGGGTTGATACACAAGGTGGGGTGGAAAGGATGAGAAGGGACTTGGCAAGGTTGGAGGAATGGTAAAATATATGGCAGCTTAGATTCAATGCTAAGAAGTGCAAAGTAATGCACCTGGGAAACAAAAACCCAGGGGAAGGGTACACAATGGGGGATGAGATACTGACAACAGCAAAAATGGAAAGGGACCTGGGGGTAGTCATATCAGGTGACCTAAAGGTGGGTAAGCAATGTGAGAAGGCAGTAAGGAGGGCTGGGGGAATACTGGGATGCATAGGGAGAGGCATCACCAGTAGAAAACAGGAAGTTGTAATCCCTCTGCACAGACAGTTGGTGAGACCCCATCTGGAGTACTGTGTGCAGTTCTGGAGACCCCATCTCCACAAAGACATAGACAGGGTGGAGGCTGTCCAGAGGAGGCAACCAAAATGGTGCAGGGTCTGCACCAGAAGACATACGACAAGAGACTAAAGGAGTTTAATATGTATACCCTCGAGGAAAGGAGGGAGAGGGGGGACATGATAGAAACTTTCAAGTACCTCAAGGGAATCAACAAAGTCCAAGAGTGTAGCATCTTTCAGAAAAAGAGATGTGCAAGAACAAGGGGGCAGAATTCAAAGATAGAAGGGGGGATGGCTCAGAGGTAATGTGGGGAAGCATTTTTTCATGGAGACAGTTGTGGATGCATGGAACAGCCTTCCTGAGGAGGTTGTGGAGTCAAAAACAGTGGGGGAATTCAAGAATGCATGGGACAGACATAAGGCAATTCTAGTGGTGGGTAGGAGGAAGTAGGCTGTTGGTTAACTAGGATCTGCAGCTTATCCATTAGTTAGAGAAATGGTCAGACTAGGTGGGCCAAGCGGTCCTTATCTGCCATCAAATTCTATGTTTCTATATTTCTATCATGCCTCAGGGGTGCTATGCAGTTCGGACCCATCACCGTGGCACAGGATGATGCTGTGTCATCAATGTCCACGGGTGTGGTGGCCACCACAGGGTGGCACCGTCCAGACCTGGGATTGGTGGCCCTACTAGGCCTTGATGATAACGATGACCCCCTGGGCAACCTCCTCTTGCTGGACAGCCTCCCTGTGCTGGTGCCAGCAAAGCCGGACGACGTGGAATTCGATGATGATGATGACCTAACACTGATCCTTGGGGGCGCAGGTGTTGACACACCTCCCATCCTTCCAGTAGTCCCACAGGAAATGGCAGGCAGCTCTGGTGGCCCAGGAACCATGCCTGCACCCCCCCAGGATGGCCCCATGTCAGCATGGGCCTCCACTGCTGGTGTTGCCCTGGGGTGACAAGGAGGTGGCACAGGTTCCGCTGGCCAGGTCCAGCTTGCTGCTATTTCACTGCGATGGCCTGTACAGGACACTGTGAAGCACTCCCCAGGGGCCACTGTCGGCACCTCCACCCAGTCCCCAACCAAACTTCAGACTCCTGTGCGGCATTCCCAGATGAGAGATGCAGCACAGCAGGCTGAAAAACACCCCCCGCATGTCAGCGTTGGGACCATGATACGCCAGGTGCCAACATGCTGAGTAAGCACACCCAGCTTCAGCAGGACTCTGTAGAACACCAGGCTATGTTCACTGTTGATTTGCACCAACTGTCTGAGGGCAGTGCCATAGGACATTCCCAGCTGATAGGCGACATCCGGCAGCTGCTGGAAGCCATGACTGTGTCGCTGCACCGCATTGCAGAGAGTATTGCTGTGGGCTTCACTTTGCTGGTGTTCACTGGTTGCAGCAGGATGTGCAGGACTCTCTGTAGCACCACAAGCACACCCAGGGCTCAGCATCTGGTGATCCCATCAAGGCTGACACCGCAACCTGCCTTATCCATCCCCAACACACCCAGAAACGGTCTGTTCAACTGTTTGTACACCCGTGAGGACCTGGTCGTGTTCTCAGGCCTCTATCCCCATAGATGTGGTGGCAACATTCCCTGTGGCTGTTGAGTCACCTGTGGTGGCCACACAGTTAGGGTGTGACCACTCCCATGGCTATGGAAGTTCTGCATGGCAGTCCTGGCAGTGCGCTGTCCAGTACAGTCCCCTGCTGCCATTGCAAGTCATGCACATGGCTGGCTGTGGCCCATATCACATGCTGTGGCACACTCATGGCTAGGGTCACAGCTGGCATGTGTGTGTCCAGTGGTGCCATACCACATGACATGGGTGTGATGAGTGCACCACTGTGTTGATGATGCCTGCATGCCAGCGAATAACCTATGATCCATGCCACGGCCTGCAGTACTGCTGTTCATGTCTGTGTCACAGGGTGTGGTGATGCGTGTGCCTCTGCCTGGTGCTGTGTACCCTGCAGTGTGGCCTCTTGCTTTACAGATGCATGTGCTGGCATGCATGTGTGGTAGTAGACATGCAACATACAGTGACAGACTGTTCTGGTCCATGTGTGTGTTGTGGGGGGGTGCCTGTGCATGTCTATGTGGCCACCTGTATGCCCAGTGTATGTCCATGTATCCCTGCGTGCATGCATCCCTCTGTGTTTGTGCATGTGCGTATGTTGGTGTGTGTGCCCTGCTTACCTGTGTGTTGCTCACCTGCAGTTCCCATAGTGCTCCTTCACTATGGTGCCCATGTGCCCCTGGCATGTGTGGCCAGCCTGGGATCTCTCCTCTCCATGGCAGGCTGCCCACCCCCATCCTGCTGGTCCTCCATCTCATCATCTGTACTGTCGCCCTCTTCAACCTGGACAGGTATTCCATGGTCAATGGCCATGTTGTGCAGCATGCAACAAGCCAGGAATATGCCACAGGCTTTCTCAGAGCTGTATTGTAGGGCACCACCAGACCTGTCTAGGCAACAGAAATGCATTTTGAGAATGCCAAAGACATACTATATGATGCTGTATGTAGCGATGTGTGCCTCATTGTATTGTTCTTCAGCCCCATTTCTGGGCCGCCATATGGAGGTGAGCAGCCAGAGTCAGAGGGGATACACACTGTCACCTGTAGGGAAGGCACATGTGTTAGTGGTCACCCTGTCTGGCCCTTGTCTGTCCCCCCCACCTGTCCACACTACCAACATCCACCCTTTGTGGGCTCTCCCCACAGACCCCATGCACAACACATGCACTGCCCATAACAGACCTACATGAGTGCCCTGCCAATCTATTGCTACCCCTCTCTGGGCATCTGGGTTCATGTCACAACTGCATGCAGTGTGTCACTGTTCCAGCTGCCTATTGTGTCCATTGGACACATGGCCACCCATGGTGCCTCATGTCCATGGATGTACCTGGGCAATGCCTGTCCTGTGACACTTATGGCATGGGCCCCTATGTGCATGCACCCCATACACTGTATTCAGGCTACATTTCCAGGCATGTCTTCACGCCTGGTACTGTCTATGTTCCCACAGCCCCTTCTGGCTGCTGTGTGGTGTTTCACACTACAGTGGGTGTTTTCCCCTTCCCCATCCTGACTCACCAACTAGTTGGCCTATGGGGATGACCCTACTCTTGAATCTCTGGCACAGGATCCACTGGTGCCAGATGAATGCATCATGTTTCCCCCCCAGGGTGTGTGGTGCACACATATTGATGATGCACCCTGTGCCATTGCACACCACCTGGCAGTTGATGGAGTGGTATCCCTTTCAGTTCATGTAGACAGCACCTTCTGGGCCAGGTGGTGTGTATATGGCCACATTGTTGCAGTCAATGGCACCTATCAATCCTGCCATGTGTGCCACCCTGTGGAAATCTTGTATGTTTGCTATATGCTCTGCCTGTCTGCTTGAGAATGTGATGAACTCAGAAGCATGTGGCAGCAGAGTGTTGTGAAACTGAGTGAGGAGGTGGGACTTGGCCAACTGGCTTATGCCAGCAGTGGCAGCCACTGGTATCTGGAAGGTGCCCGTGGTGAGCAGGCACATTGCCACTGTCAACTTGGTCTCCACTGCCGTGGCATGGCTCCTTTGGGTGGGTGTCTACAGTTCATCATGGCACAGCTCACAGAGCTGCCTCAGAATTGCCCTATAGAGGTGGTACCAGCCCACTATATCTGTGTCACTATAGCTCTCAAATGTGAGCCGGGCACCATACCTTTCATGGCCACGTTGTTGTTTCTCCCTCCTCTCCCCTCCTCCTCACCCTCCTCATTACCTGCACCAACAGGAAGGCTGTAGCATCTGTTATTCACTTCTTCTCCTGGTCTCTGCCTGTGGGTGTGTGCAGTTGTGCCTCTTCTGTTTGTGTTCAGCTTTGTGCTGCACAGTCTGAATTGCTCAACAGTTGTGTCGTGTGTTTGGGCTGAAAATGTGGTTGTGTCGCATATTCATGGTTACTCCTCCTCTGCTTGTGCCACATATCATTATCTTTGCACCGTGGTGCAACCTGAATTGTGCAGTGCATTTCCAGGCTTTGAATATGGCACTAGGATGCATTTCGGGCATTGCGGTGACGCAGCTTACTTGTGCATTGCGCAACTCCTTTGAATATCTAGGCCAATGTGTTTCTATTTTTTTTAATTAGCAATTAGATATTGCTAATTAAACACAAAACATTCACGAAGAAATCCTTCATGATAATTTTGGAAACCTATTGCATGGAAATCTTGATAGTAACCATCATTAAAATGTAAGTCCTACACAAACAAAATGCTTTAAACTGGCAAACAAGAAGATGGTCAAAAATAAGGAGGTTACATCTCATCTCATGTTTTGTGCAGTACCTGCATATCCCTGCACAAAGATAGTTTGGACTCATGCACAGGAACCAAAGTGCCCTGTGAATATTGTTTTTTGCAAGGCCAAAGGGGCCCTGGACAAAAAAGTTAGAAGTTGCCTTCTGCTTTGTGCAGGGCCTCATGGACCATGCTCGAAGTAAGTTACCACTACTTTATGAAAATCTAAGGAAAATCATTGCAAAAAATCCTACATTTCTGCAGGTTAGGGTTGTTATGACACAAAAAGCAAACCACACAACATTTTGAAATGAGCTAGTATGGATTTCAACACAGTCCCCACAAAGTTTGGAAATATGTTTATTAGCAGTGTGTGACAACTCACTCTACAATTAGTTCATGCTACAGTCTATTAGCACTCGTAAATAAAAAGGCAGGTGACAGTTCAGGTTTTTACCCAACTCTGTGTTTACTTGAAAATCAACTGCCATGACAATACTTGTATCCAAGTCAAAGTACAACATTTCTTAGCAGAGATCCCCTTTGTCATGGCTCAAGTGCCTTTATCCATAGTAAATGCTAAGTCAAACTTTTTCCTAGTGCATTCTGTATTCACAAACTGCCCCTCATCTGTAGAAACTTACAACAAGGATCACTTCAATGACCATGCACGTACACACATTCACATCAAAGCTGACATTTCAGCAAAATAAGCATTGTCTTTTTTAAAGTGTGCTGCTAGGTTTTTTGAACAATATATAAAAATAAATATTAATTTTCTGACTAAATGTTCATTTTATGACATCAAGTGTATTTTGGGTTTTGCTTGCATAATACAGTGTGTTATCATAATCACTACACTCAGCTTTCAGCCATACTAATTAATGAAATCTACTGATGGCTGCTATTCTTAATGCACACTTTAATGTCACATAAAAGAAGTGTTTAGTGCAAGTTCATTCATTCATTAGGATTTTGCTTGTATCACACCATGTTTTTCCAGAATAGCTACAAATGGCATTAAGCCATGACATTAATGAAGACGGCTGATGGCTGCCATTTTTATTGCTTGCTCTTAAATATCATATACAAAGGCCCAGATATTCAAAGGGGTTGTGCCTGGTGCAACAGAGTTACGCCGGTTCAACCCCACATTGCGCCCCAGCAGGATATCGAAAAGGCTGCCCAGCACAGCACAAATCCTGCTGCATCGGGGGTGCAATGTAATCATATGTGGCGCAGATGCAGGGGGTGTGCCCATGCATATGCGGCACATCTCGATATTTAGCCCAGGATGTGTGGCACATATGCTGGTGTAACCCTGAACTGCGCTGTATGGGGGCTCAAAGTTGAGCCCATGCAGAGTAGGAACAAATCCTGGCCACCCAAAGGTGGGCAGCTGTATTGCAGGGTGCAACACAGCAGCCCAGCCATGTGTGGCCACCCGCACGTCCAGAACACTGTCCGCAAGCACTCACAACCCTGGTGGTCAAGTGGAATGAAGTCATTCATATATTTGGGACTGTCTAGTACAGTATGCCCTGCAAGCCCATTGGTCCACACTGGGGACCGATGGACTTACAGCCCATACTGTACCTGTCATTCAGCGGGCGGCCGGGTGGATTGCAGGCAGGATGCAGCTCCCCTCCGATGATGGGGGGCAGTGGGGTGGGCCAGGGTTCTGTGTGGGTGGAGGGATGGGGTTACCACTGTATCATCAGAGCATTTCTTTTGGAGGTTTACCACGATTGCAGCAATGGGCAGGGGGGAATCTGGGACTTGGGATGGGAAGGGGACCACTAGGTCACCAGGGCTGGCCATGTATTATATTCATCAGTGAATCAGGGATGGGGGGCCACTAGACTATCAGGGATTACTGTTTATACATATACTGCGATTGCGGCTATGGGGCAGGGGATGCCCTGGGATTCCCACTGCACATGTCATGCTGTGCAGGGTGCCAGGCGCAAGTCTCTGGGCTGCCCTGTGCAAGACATGCAAATGGGGCCATAATGACATCCAAATGGCCCCATTTGCACCTTGCATATATTATGGCCTCATTTGCCTGCCTGCCTCTGAATATCGTGGGTGATGCACCTAGCACAACTGCACTTGCGCTGGCACATCCCTGTGCTCCCTAGCTGTGGCTTGTGCCAGCACAGTGCCACTTCATCATGCACAGTGCGTGACATATTCAATGGTGCTGCACCATGGTGCATCACCATTGAATATCACCTAGTCCTGGACCCAGAGCATTCCAGTTGCACTGTGCCCAGGCTTGTGCCACTGCCTGGCGCAGCCTGAATATCTGGGCCAAAGTGTATAGAACTAGTGCATTCATACCTTTCTTATTCTGTTTATTATTGCTGTTCTAAGTTACGGCTGATGTCTCAGTCCTTTTGCTGATTACATTCTTATAAAATCCATTAACTCAAAACATGGTATAATCATCGTGCTTGCCCCTTGTTGTAGTATAATTGTGGTGTCAGCATATGGAACCCAATATTTATATGTTCATTGAACTACAGTGCAGTAGCTCTGCCAGTAGTGATGCATACTAGTTAAAGAGTCTGTAGTACGGTCACAATCATAGTAACAGTTGCTTTTGTCAAATTAAAGGGAAATGTCCACATCCGATCAGGCCCCACCTCCGCATGAAGCAGGGCCCGATTGGCAGTTTCATATTTAGAAGCATTTGTTTAACTTACTATGCCATATTTTATTTAAAATTCTATCTGATTGATCCTGCACCCTCCCAGATGGCATTTTACAACCTGCAGCCCTTCCCTTCACTCCCACAACTACAGCGGCTGTCCCCAATATGATGTGTCTTGCGGGGAGCAACCGGGGCATGTTCTTAGGATTACTGTATTGTGGTAGCTTCACATAGCTCTGGTTTGCAGCCTACATAGAAACATAGAAACATAGAATTTGATGGCAGATAAGGACTGTTTGGCCCACCCAGTCTGCCCATTTCCCTACCTAATGGATAAGCTGCAGATCCTAGTTAACCAGCAGCCTACTTCTTTCTACCCCAACCCCCTAGAATTGCCTTATGGCTGTCCCATGCATGCTAGAATTCAATCACTGTTTTTGACTCCAACACCACCTCCAGAAGGCCGTTCCATGCATCCACAACCCTCTCTGTGAAAAATACTTCACCCATTACCTCTCTGGGCAGCTCCGCATCTTCAAATTGTGCCCCTTGTTCTTGCACACCTCTTTTTGTGAAAAATGCTACCCTTTTGGACTTTGTTGATTCCCTTGAGGTACTTGAACGTTTCTATCATGTCCCCCTTCTCCCTCCTTTCCTCGAGGCTATACATATTAAGTGCCTTTAGTCTCTCTTCATATGTCTTCTGGTGCAGACCCTGCACCATTTTAGTTACCCTCCTCTGTGTTCATGATATACAAAGACCAGGTGCAGGCTGCCAGGGTGCCTGTCAGCCTGTACCTGGTCTCGGTATGTCATGGACACACATACGCTCCAAATCAGAGCTATATGAAACTTTTGCAATATAGTAATCCTATGGACATGCCCCAGCTGCTCCCTGTCTGACATGTCATACTGAGGACAGCCACGGGTGGTTGTAGACACATGGGAAAGGGCTGCAGGTTGTAAAATGCTGGCAGGGAGGGTACAGGATCAACCAGATAGAATTTTAAATAAAATATGGCATAGTAAGTTAAAAAAATGCTTTTGTGTATGATACTGCTAATCGGGCCCTGCTTCACATGGAGGTTGGGCCCGACTGGATGTGGACATTTCCTTTTAATGTTTTTTTCTGTAGTATTAAATGTTTAATATTTTTTATTTTTTCTCGCTGTTACTATAGTTTTCCCAGCTCAGATATGGCATCATAATATAGTGGGATGTACCTCACTTCAATATTCATAGTGCCTTCTATAGCCACCGTGCTGATATTGCTAACATAGAGTGCGCCTCATGCTTCCTGCATATATGCCAATTAAAATAAAATTGAATATACATTTCTCTGTATTCAGCAGTATCACTTACTTTTTCTTATCCAGATGTATCCTGTTGCTACAGGGATGGTATATTTTAAAGTCTGGCACATCCTCAGTATTGAGTACCTCCAACTCAATGCATAATTTTTCACCTTTGTTTTGTATTCATTTGCCAATACCGGTGTATCCAAATATCAACAGAACAAATTATACACTACTGCTGTTTGCTATTCCTTACCTCTGGCATGTCAAAAACCACTGCTAACACTGCTATACAGTAGGGCTGTGTGAATACCATTTCCCAAACATTCGGCTGAATATTCAGTATTGGGGTCCAAGGTATTCATTATTTGGTATTCGTTATTCGGGTATATAATTTGCCTTAGGGAAGAAGAGCTATATAACTCCTTAAAATGGCTTCAGAAGGGGGAGGATGTGAGGTAATGGCACTTTGGCTTGTACACTGGTGCCAGAGGCTGTCTTTTTCTGTTGGTGCTTCAGGAGGAGGATGAAGAGTTAATGGCACTTTGGCTTATACACTGGGGCCAGAGGCATTCTTTTGCTGCTGTTGCTTCAGGAGGAGGATAAAAAGGTAATGCCACTTTGGCTTGTACAATGGTGCCAGAGACTGTCTTCTGCCACTGGTGCTTCAGGAGGAGGATGAAGAGGTTATGGCACTTTGGCTTGTACACTGGTGCCAGAGACTGTCTTCTGCTGCTGGTACTTCAGGAGAAGGAGGAGGAGGATACAGAGGTCATGGATCTTTGGCTTATACAGTAGTGCCAGAGGCTGTCTTATGCTGCTGGTGCTTAAGGAGGAGGATGCAAAGGTCACAGCACTTTGCCTTGTACAATGGTGCCAGAGGTTGTCTTCTGCTGCTGGTGCTTCAGGAGTAGGATGAAGTGATCATAGCACTTTGGCTTTTACACAGGTGCTTGTAGCTGTCTTGTGCTGCTGGTACTTCAGGAGGAGAATGTAGAGGTCACGGCACTTTGCCTTGTACAAAATGGTGCCAGAAGATGTCTTCTGATGCTGATGCCTCAGGAGGAGGATGCAGAGGAAAGGAGTTCATCACGGGCATGCAGTTTCCCATAGAATAACACTGGAAGTAGAAGATGCCATAACTCTGTGAATATTTGGAGTTAAGTAACAATCTATATATGGTCAAAAAAGGTTACAGTGGCCACTACCAGAATGCCATATGCAAGGGCCTTAAATAATTGTGACCATGAAGACAAGCAAGTAATAAGACATAATTAAGCCTATAGAATAACACTGTAACTTCAACAGACCATAATTCTGGCAATATTTGGAGCTACAGTAAGTAACAATCTATATCTGGTCTGAAAGACCTCAGTGGCCACTACAAGAATACCATATGCCAGAGCCTCAAATAATTGTGGCTATTAAGAAAAGCAAGCAATATGACATATCTAAGCCCATAGGATAACACTGAAACTTCAATAGGCCAACATATAAATTCACATCTTACCTTCAAAGCCAAGAGGTGCAGCTGTGAGGACAGCACTCAAGTGTGATGCTTATTTGACCTATGATGTGCTACCCCAAAAAGGTAATTTGATTGGATGCTACCTGTGAGGGAGACATAATGAAATGCAGTGCTTTTCCAAAATGACCTATACATATCCAGGCAGTCTCCCTGCTCAGTTTTAATAAGCCTCCACCCCACACCCCAAAACAGAAAGAAAACAATTAACAGATTAAACACTTTACTTACCTTTGCTGTTTATACTCGATGTGTTGCGAAGAGTTCATCACCCTGGTGGTAAAATACCTGTATACAAAAAAAAAACAGGAGAAAAACATGATTAGAGATACACTTCAATCACAATTTATCCCCCCTCCCCAAAACACAAACAGAAATAAAAGCATTAAAAGATTGCATATTTTACTTACTGTTGCTGGTAATACAAAGGGGTTGCGCATGGTGCAACAGTGTTGCGCCATGTGCAGCCCACTGATGCGCATGGCGCAATATTCAAAAGGGGATGTTGCACTGCACAAATCCCGATGTGCTGGGGTGTACCAGTAATGTATGTGGTGCAAGTGCAGGGGGCGTGCCCAAGCATATTCGGCACATCCCGATATTCAGCCTGGGATGTGCGTGTATATGCTGGCACACACCCATGTTGTGCCGCAAAGGGGGATGCAAAGATCTGACTGTGAAGAGAAGGAACAAGGCCTGGCCACCCACAGGTGAGCTGCCGTATTGCAGGACGCAACACGGCAGCTGCCAGCTGTGGGTGGCCACCCGACCTCCAGAGCCACAGGCCAGGCGTCGCCCACTCACACCCAGTTGTGGGCTTTGTATAAATAAATATGCCCTGGTGGTCCAGTGGACCTGCACCCCAGCCCAATCACGGGCATTGTAACAATAATTTTATCCCTGGTGGTCCAGTGGACCCACTCCCCAGCCCAATCGCAGGCGTAGTTAAATTAATACTATCTCTGGTGGTCCAGTGGACCGAATCCAGCCCAATCGTGGGCTTTGTAAAGCAGACTGTATCCCTGCTGGTCCAGTGGACCCGCTGCCAAGCCCGATCATGGGCATTGTAGAAGAGAGTCCAGTGGTCGCCCCCCCCTCCCCAACCACCCACTCAGACCCACCAGCCCACCCCCATCAGCAGAGGGCGGCAGCTCCCCAACCGCAAGCTGCCCGCCACCCATCAACTGACAGTGTACATTCTGGCTGTACGCCCATTGGTCCACAGTGGGGCCATACGGGAATGCAGACCGTATTGTACTACATAGTCCCGATATGTGAATGAGTGGGTGGGTGAGGGGGCTACCGCTGGATCACCAGCGTTTTCTCTTCTACAATGCCCATGATCAGGCTTGGCAGTGGGTCCACTGGACCACCAGGGATACATTTTGCTTTACAAAGCCCGCAATCTGGCTGGATTTGGTCCACTGGACCACCAGGGATAGTATTAATTTAACTACACCCGCGATCGGGCTGGGGAGCAGGTCCACTGAACTACCAAGGATAAAATTGTTGTAACAATGCCCACGATCGGGCTGGGGAGCAGGTCCACTGGACCACCAGGGATACTCTTATTTTAACTACACCCATGATCAAGCGTTGGAGCACTTTGCCACCAAGGTGCAGGGGGCATCAGTCCCTGACAGCTGCAGCCTGGCAGGGAGCCAGGCGCAAGTCACCGGAGATCAGCGCACATGCATGCAAATGGGGCCATAGAAGCATACAAGTATTGTTGCTGCTGCATGCATAACTGCTCCATTTGCATACCCACCACTGAATATCACAGTAACTGCACTTGCACTGGCGCATCTCCCTGCTCCTCACTTGCCACTTGTGCTGGTGCAGTGCCACTGTGCCATGTGCAATGCGGGTGGCCACGGTGCCATATTCAACGGTGCTGAGCCATGGCACAGCACCGTTGAATATCACCCTGTCCACAGCCTGGCGCATCCCAGTTGCACTGTGCCCAGGCTTGCGACCCTGCCTGGCGCAGTTTGAATATCCCAGCCAATGTGTTCATTGAAGATAAGAAGCATCAGACTCTGGCTTTGGTGGTCATCGGTCATCAGTAATATAGTCCAGATTTCTTCAGAATCATTATTGTCATCAGCATCAGCAGCAGCAGCATCAACAACTTATTGCAACAAAACAATGGTACAAACTGGTGGTAGTCAGGCAACCGGAATATTTCAGGCATGGGAAATACTTGAGACTGGTGATGCCACATTGGTAACTGGAATATTGGAGGCATGGGAAATACTTGAGACTGGTGATGCCATACTGGTAACTGGAATATTTCAGTTATGTGAAATACTGGAGAGTGGAGATGCCATACTGGTAACTGGAATATTTCAGGCATAGGAAATACTTGATACCGGTGATACTGGTGATGCCAGTAACCAGAATATTTCAGGCATGGGAAATACTTGAAAAGGGTGATGCCATACTGGTAACCAGAATATTTCAGTTATGTGAAATACTGGAGAGTGGAGAAGCCATACTGGTAACTGGAATATTTCAGGCATGGGAAATACTTGAGAATGATGATGCCAGACAAGTAACTGGAACATTTCAGTCATGTGAAATACTTGAGACTTGTGATGCTATACTGGTAACTGGAATATTTCCATCATGTGAAATACTTGAGACTTGTGATGCTATACTGGCAACTGGAATATTTCAGTCATGTGAAATACTTGAGACTGGAGATGCCACACTGTTAACTGCTATATTTTATGCATGCAAAATACTTGAGACTGGTGATGCCACATTTGTTAACTGCCATATTTCAGGCATGGGAAACACTGAGACTGGTGATGCCACACTTGTAACTGTCATATTTCAGGCATGAGAAACACTAAGACTGGAGATGACACACTGTTAACTGCCATATTTCAGGCATGGGTAACACTAAGACTGGAGATGACACACTGTTAACTGCCATGTTTTATGTAATGCACGTGAAATACTTGAGGCTGGTGATGCTACACTGGTAACTGGCATCTGGAAAGCTATTAAAGTGATGGAAGGAATACGGGCACCAGCAACACAGGGGATGAGAGATTTAGCAAACCCCATGTAGCAACACCAACATGACAGTCAATAGGTGGGTGGCAGTTTTAGGCATTGGGAACTGCAGGGCATGCTCTTTCAAAAGAATACACCATGACAGTGGAAGTAATAAAGAAAAGGGTGCTGGTCACAGATTTGTGTTAGTATGACTATGAATATGATGAACATGTCTGACTAAATGTTAACATGTGCTTATTTGCTAACAGAACAATGATGGTTAACACAGAATGGATTGTGTATGGGTCAATGCTACAACACACAAATGTTGTATGCAGTACATGACGATTATTTAATGCAATTGTTAGTGGCCATATGTGTACCCAAGGTGAGATAGATTTATTTTCATAAACACAAGTTGTTCCACATGTGCTGGGTCAAGTGAGAATTGGTAAGGTTCCACCACATCCCCAGCAGTGCTGAACATTCATTCAGACGGTACACTGGCGGGGGGGGGGAGCAACAGATATATATTTAAGGGCCAACTATGCAAAATGCGGAGATGCTTTCATCCTTTTGATCCAGTACTTCACTGGATTTATGGAGAATGACTCCAGAGGCTCATTGAAATAACTGTTCAGCTTATTGGGTACCGACTGTGGCTGCTATTCTGTTCTCTTTCACTGCTCAGTCTGTAGTGATGAGCTGAGTTTAGCCCAATAGTCACCTTCCTTCTCAAAGGTTTCCACATTGCTTTCAGTTTGTGATTCTGAGACTGGCCCATCGTTAGGGTTACCTGCTGGTCTCATCGACCCAAGCATGCAGAAACTGTTATGAGCACATCTACTTCTGAAAGTCTGTAACTCTGTGAGTGGGCATTACAAGGTGAGGTACCTCACACTTGAAATGTGGATCAACATAGTGGCAAATATATGCTTTTTATTGGAACAGATATCAGAAAACATAATTTTTAGTTCTGTGGTGAGATTTTCCACAAGGGATATCACTGTTCCTGGTGTCTGGTTTGGATCTTTCTCAGCATTTTCACTGAATCTCCTCATGGCTTTTTTCAGGATTGTACAGCAGGAATTACCTGACTTAGCAGTGCAGAATCAGAGCTAAGGTCATGAGTGCTTCTTTCAAACTGGGCTAAAACCTTTACCAAGCCCTCAATCACAGCCCAGTCCTGATGTCCAAGGACTCCCCTAGGTTAGTTTCCATGCTCAACTCATGATGGGTCCTCTTCTACTCCAGAAGCCTTTGTGGCATGTAGTAGATGGAATTCCACCAGGTCTGTACATCCTGGATGAGATGATGCTGTGGCATTTGAAGATGCTCTTGTATCTGATGCAGACGGTTTGTGGCTTTCACAGAGTGATGGAAGTGGCTGCATATGCTTCTGGCTACTTTGACTGTGTGACCTGCCTCCACTATGTTTGTCAAAGCCTTTGTCACCACCAAATTTAGTGTATGAGCAAAGCAGCATATCCCCTCAAAATTGCCATCTCTAAGTGCTTTTATCATATTTGTGGCATTGTCTGCGACCACAGACCCTACCTGCAAATTGTTGCCATCAGTCCATGAGCTCAACATCTCTTGCAGGAATGACAGTATGTTTACAGCCCGGTGATCCTTTTCTAGAACACTGACATTTAGCAAAGCAGACCTGCAGGGAGAGGGGGAAGAGACAGAACCAGCACCAGTACCACCATCACCACCAGTGACTACCATATCTGCAACACACCAATGTGTTGTCAGTGAATATATGCATGATTTGAATTCCTGCTGGTCCATATATCAGTTGTGCAGTGGAAAACTCCACCAACAACCTGTGCTAGTAGTCTGGCAACTTCTTTTCTCAAATCATGGTAAATGTTGGGTACTACAGTACATGAAAATGTGGTCCATGATGGTATATTATACCCGGGGTGCAAGTGCTGCAGCAGCCTAGGGAAACCTGTGTTTTCCACCATGAAAAATAGCTGCAGATCCAAGACCATCATCTAACCAATTAAATTGGTGATCTACTGTGCTGTTGGGTGTGATTCCTGGTATTTGGTGCAGGCATGGAAGGCTTGTATGATGGGTGTAGTCAAAGTGGTACCACATCGCATTGATTTTGACTTTGAACCCATGATGGAGTGTGTTACAATAATTGACAACTGAGCAGAAGAAGAAGGCAGAATGGGTGATGCTTCTGTACTGGGATGAGCTACAAGTGGTGTAGGGGGAGTTGAGGGCACACTGTCTGTCTCACTAATAGAATCACTTCAAATACTTTGTGCATCTACTGGGCCAGTCCCAGAAGAGGGGTTGACAGGCACATGTTGTGGAGGGGGCAGAACAGCTGTGGATCTTTGAAGCACACTGGGATGTTTCATTCGGAGATGGTTCATCATTGATGTTGTTGTGAGATCTGAAAGGTTTCTACTGCAACTTATAGTACAGTGGCACACAGAACATACTGCCTTTGTTGGATCATCTTTCACAACACTAAAGTACAGCCACACCACACTTCTCATTTTCATTTCATTTTCATTTTTATTTTTTATACTTGTAAGCAAGATGAACAAATTGCCCGTTTTCATAAGCGACAAGTTTGACATGTAAAACACACATTATATAAATACAAAATACAATAAAACACGTTTTTAAATAACAAAAACTTACTACCACACATCACATTCAAATCAAACACATAATTAGCAAAAACAATTACACTCTGATTTAGTATCAAACCATTGAACCAGCCTATTCTTAAATGTCCTTACTATACTAGAGTTTGTTACTGATGTGGGAATACTATTAAAAAACACTATGGCCCTATAAATAACTGATCTTTGTCCTATGGTTTTCCTATATAAAAGAATACCAAATAAATTCCCCCCCACTGACAGCAGAAGTACTGACCCCAATAGGGCGACCATGTCCATGTTTTATCCCTTTCCCCTTATCAGACCTGGGTGCAGTGGATGCAGTTGTTCTGCCCCTTTCTTTCTCTGCAACAGATGTAGTTGAGAACTACTTTGTGTATCAGATGGAACCGAACTTAACACAACTCTTTGAAAGAACAGGGTGGACTGTTTTTTTTTTTTTTTAGGAGGAGGAGGATGGTTACCCTGACCCTGACTGGACTGCTTGCCATGATGAGCAGCACTGCATTTTTTTGGCAGCTGCACGTTCACGCTTCTCACACAGATATGCCGCATATTCAACCTCATCACCAAATTCGCCTAGGTAGGTATCACTGTCAGACAATGTATTGAGCAAGTCTTGTGGCTCTGGTAAATATTCAGAAGTAGATGAATGCTGTTCTTCAGAATCCTCCACATCAGCAAAATGAAATGTGGTGAGAAGAAACTTATGAGGCTGAGCAACAGTACATTTTGGCAACACAATTGGTGCGGTCATTGTAACAGTCTCTTGGTCAGTACTAGTCACAGTACCTATGGTCATGGGCACAGTTGGCAAGGTAGTAGCACTGTCAACAGTAGTCCTGGTGTCAGAATTACTATCAGGAGTTACAGTCAAAGAAATTGGCATCATATTACAGCTAGTTGTAATACTGGCAGCAGTAGTCATGGTGACAGCAGAACACTCGGGACTACTAATGGAGACAAAGGTTGTGGTGACAGCGACCGTGCAAGGAACTCAAATAACAGTGCACACTGTTATGGCAGTTGTGGTGTCAACAGTACACCAAGGATTTGCTCTGGTTGCTGAAATCACGGCACTGGTGGTGGTGGGGAGGAGCACACTGATAGGTGATGTTGCCTCTATGGGGGCAGTTGTGTGAATAGCACTACCACTGGTAGTGGGGGGGTGGGTTCTTGTTCTTGTATGACTGGCGATGTCAGCTGTAAAGCCCTTCTACTTCTATAAAATGATGGTGCTGCAAATGCAGTACTAGTAGTAGTGGCAGCAGTTGTAGTTATAGCAGTACTAGCACTACCCCCAATCCTACTGACACCATTACCTGAAGGCTTATCAGGGAAGAAAACTATTTTAGAGCAGTGAATACGAACAGACCTTCTCTCACCCTGTTCCTCTCCGTTTATGACTGGTGGTGAAGATGGCTTGCTTGGGCTGGACCATGCACATTAACAGGATTGATGAGACATGCTTTGTAACTTGCTGTGTATTTTATTTGTGATTAGTGTTTTTGTTTATGTTGTTGCTTCTTGCAGAAAACAACAATACCCACACTGCTCAAGTAGCAGCTAATAAAGACAGGCTGATACTAGAGAGAGATGGAGTCAGCAAACAACTTCTTACTTGTAAGGTGCCAGTTGTGCAGTCATAGAGTATAGTAATTCAAGATTTTGAAGGTGCACCAAACAACTTATATCACACAGAACCCAATGAGTCATGCCTGACTCACACAGAAATACTAAAGCAGTTCACAGAAAATGTACGTGTACACACTCACAGCAGTGGACACACAGGGGGCAAAGACAGGCAAAAAAGAAAAAACTCACATGTACAGGAGGCCACTCAAGCACAGTGAGCTGTGGAGGGAAGAGTCACTTGCAACACCCTCCTTACTCAGTTGTACAGGGAACTGAGCTAAGAATCAGATCACAGTCAGCAACAATTCAATGAGGCCAAGCCTGACCCAATGAGAAAAAAATACAATGCTTTATAAATCACAAAAAAAAAATGCATGCAGACAACTGTGCATGCACTTGCAGGATGCAGATTACAAGAACAACAATACAACACATGTACAGATGATGTATGTGCCACGGTGAGCTGCAACACAGACAAAAGGGAGTCAGATGACAATCACACCTCACTTATGCAGGGAACCGAGCCTAGAACCTGATGACAGCAAATAACAATTTGCTTCTCAAAAGAAATGGAAAATACCACAGGGGCTGTGTGTGGATTTGGAACAAAAAGCTAAGCAAGCACAGCAGTGGGGATGGGGCAGTCAGCAAAAACCTGAACCACTCACTGTTACTAAGCCCAGTAACAGTTACTCACTACATAAAGAAGCCAAGCTGGACTTTGTTGACAAAAGAAAAAACTCAGGATAAGAACTAATAATAGAACAAAAAGCTTCTAAAGCAAAAAATCCAATCACAAGGCTTCAGCTGAGCTGTGCAACTCTAAGCAGTGAGGGAGGGTAGTCAGCATGCAGCAGCACACACAGTCACACAGATTCACTCACACACAGAATCTCCTTTTCCTGGAAACTGAGCCCAGTTTCAAGGATGAAAAACAAGACTGCAGTCAGATACAGTCACAAGGTGATCAGATGTCAAAACTGGATCACACACAAAACATTTTTTAAGCAGTTATAAAAGTCACAAGTGGTAAACTAAACAGTGCTAGCTCTCTCAGAAATGACTGTCTCCTCTCATCTACACACTCAGAGTGAGGCGATCACATAGTGTTCCTGGCTGTGAACTCCAAAAACAGCCACTGATTGGCCAGTGAAGCTCTGTGAGATTTAGAAATCTCACCCACCGAATAATATGTCCCAAATAGTGGCCGAATAATGAACTATTCGGGACATCCATCCGAATATTTGGCAAGCCTACTATTCGTGGTATTCAGGAAATACTAATTGAACCATGCACAGCCCTACTGTACAGCAAACCAGTGCATTCTACCCCACCAGGCTGTTAGATCACAATGCAAATATTCAAGTGCTTTAGAAACCTCCTTAGCATATATTATATACTGACCGTTGACTGTTCATCCTCTCTCCTAATATGAATACTTAAAAAAAATGTCAGCTCCAGCCATTGTTTACCATATAGATTGCAGTATAAAAACTGTAAGAATAAAAAGAAAATTAAAGTAGAAATAGTTTTATTATTCCTCCCATAATTCATGTGTTACCATTTATCAGCATTTCTACCACTCATATAAGCATCTTAAATATTATCCAAGAAATCTGTTAAAGCCAGTGATCATTTAACACTTTTGAGTACACTGCTTCTAATTCATGGATAAAAATGATTCCCTCTGAAGTAAAATTTTCTGTAGATTTTCTCCTCTCTTTTGGTATGGTCAGTAGTTCTATTCCCCCAAAAAATCTCAATGTGGCAACCGAACCATGTTTTGCTTCATCATAGTGCTTTGCTATTGCATAACTCTATTTTTGTTCTTCACCTTGATTGCAGTTTTATACTCCCCCACTATTTGCTTCAGTTGTCTCTTGATTTGGCCAACATAAATTAGGTCATGCAGGCATGTCAACATGTCTATAACCACTGTACTGTTACAATAAATGAACTCTAATTTCATACTTTTTCCTAGACCATGGGTGTTTAAAAAATGTTGTGTTAACTGTATTACTGCAATGGGTGCATGATCCACATCTATAATTTCCTCTAGGGATGGTGGCATCTACTCTGGTCTTATACCATTGCTTCATCATAAGAGTCATGCATTAACATGTCCTTCAAATTCACTTCTTATTATAGGTGTTTCTTGGTCCTTCCTTAGCAGTCTGTTCTCAACATGATTCTGTGCTTAATACTCACCAATGTCTTCTTATCACTTCTGTAACTTCCTTTGCTTTTTTGTGTACATAGTGCTAAATGTCACTTTTTACCTTCTACTGTGTCCTTTTCTTGCTTTTGTAGCAGAGATTTTCTTGTTTTCCTTCCATGCTTTTTACAGAATTAACTAGAATTTGAGGTTTGACATAACCACTTCTTGGAAACCTCCTACACATTACTGGAAACTTCCTTCTTTGCATTGCATTGTTACCATGTTTTTAAGTATTCATATTAAGAGGGGAGAATGAACAAATATCAGTATATAATACAAGGGAAGATGGGTTCTAAAGTGCTTGGTTACCTGCATTGTGATCTGATAGCCTAGTGAGGGAGAATACATCTGGTTTGCTTTATAGAAATGTTAGTAGTGGTTTTCAACATGCCAAACGTAAGGAACAGCAAAGAGCAGCAGTGCCTAATTTGTGTTGCTGATATTTGGATATACTGGTATTGGCAAATGAATACAAAACACAAGTTAAAGATGATGTATTAAGTCAGAGGCACTGAGGATGTGCTGGACTTTATAAGATCCCTATAGCAGCAGGATATGTCTAGATGAGAAAGAATATGAAATACCAGTGAATATAGAGAAATACATATTTAATTTTATTTTCATTGGCATATACGCAGGGAGCATGTGACTAACTATATGTTAGCAACATCTGCACAGCAGTTATAGGAGTACTGCACACCCTTGGAGCACTGGCCATTGTGCGCCCATCATTAGGGTACTAAATCTACAAGTCATCCCCAAAGATCCCCAGTTAGAATCCTAAGTAAGGGGGTGTGCAGCCCCCCTCATGAAACACAGTGAATGACTTGCAGGATTGGCACCCTAATGACAGGGTGCACAGCAGCTGGTGTGTTCCGAGGGTGGAACCTTATAAGAGACTCTGAGAATGTTGCAACTAGGTAAAATCATTCCACTGTAAGAGGATGCTCTGTCACAGCTTGGAAAAACTATAGTAACAGCAAGAGAAAAACAACAAATATGAAATAATTTATACTACCAAAAAAATATTCTTCTTAGATTTTAGTAAGGCTTTTGACTTGGTTCCACCCAAGACTAGAAAAAAAAAATTATCACTCAGAAGTGTTAACCACGGCTAGTCAGATGGATTTCCAATTGATTGGCCAATAGATCACAGAAGGTAGTGATAAATGGGTGTCCTTCTAGAGAGGGCATGGTGAGTAGTAGAGTACATCAAGGGTTGGTACTCATCCCCTTTATCTTCTATGTGGTCATTACCAGACTTACTCAGGATCTAAACTGTTGGTCTGTTAAATATGATGATGATATGAAAATAGGTAGTACTTGAGCAATAAAAGATGGCTTTACCAGATGTCAGGATGTTCTTAACTCCATTAATGACTGGGCTACAGTGTGGGGCATGAGATTTAATTTGGAGAAATGTAAGTTAATGCATTTGGGTTTCAACAATAACAAACATAAATATTACTTGTGTGGAAAGCAATTGGTGGAAGCAAAATTCAAAAAAAGATCTAGGGATCTATATCACCAATAATTTTGTGTTTCACCCAGTAGACTAATGAAATAATCAGCAAATCAAATAAAATTATATGGACCATCAAAAATAACATTAATTCCAGAGCCCCAGAAGCACTGATGTCTTTATAGATCATACGTCTGCTCACACTTGGATTATTGTTCAGAATGTTGGTCCCCCTACAAAAGAAATGATGTTAACCAATTAGAAAAGGTACAAAGAAAACTAACTAAGCAAGTTCATGGTTTAAGAGACTTGGGGCCAGATATTCAAAGCATAGCGCAGCTCGCAAACCAATAGCATGGGAATAGTGCAGGAATAGCACGGATCAGCCATATTCGAAGGACCAGTTAGCACACGCTAACAGCAGTAGCGCGGAACAAACCAATACTGTATGCAAGGGGCAAATTGAAGGGGGGGTGACCAGCAGAGATGTGCAAAGGGATATTCAAAGGCCCAGCACTGTGCTAGGACACATAGCATGACATGTAGTGCGGCGCTAGTTGCCTCCTATAAAAGGCTGGTCTTAACCCAGGGCAAAACACAGAGGAGGAGGGACCACAACAGGGAGTGGGAATGTGTGCAGTTCCAGTAGCAGTGATGCTGCCATTGATGGCAGTTGTAGTGGAGGAGGAAGAGGAGAGGGAGCAGGTACAACATGGGCCACAACGCAGGCCAAGGAGACGGTATACTGCAAACAGGTGGTACGGGCCCAGGGTCTCCTTCAAGACCCTGCCTGATGACTACATCATTGGCTGGTACAGGATGAACAGGGGAATGTTGAGGCAGCTCTGTGAACTCCTGCATGAGCAGCTGCACTCAAACACCAGACGCAGCCATGCCATGACAGTGGAGGAGAAGGTGACAGCAGCGATGTGCTTCCTTGCCACAGGGACATTCCAACGACCAACGGGGGACACCATTGGGGTAACGCAGTCTTCCACCTCACGCCTCCTGACCCAGTTCCTAGAGGCTTTCCTGCCACATGCTGGGGAGTTCATAGTATTCCCCAGCAGGGCAGCAGAGCGCAGAGAAAAGATGCAGCAGTTCCATCGAGTTGCTTACCTACCATCCATACTGGGTGCCATTGACTGCACCCATGTCCCCATCCATGCACCACCTGGCGATGGCAGTGACATGTATGTAAACAGGAAGGGATACCACTCCATCAACTGTCAGCTGGTGTGTGATGTGGCTGGGCACATCAGCAATGTCTATGCACAGTACCCCGGCAGTGCCCAAGACACCTTCATCTGGCACCAGTCCCAGCTGTGCCAGATGTTTGTGGAGGGCAGGATACCCAGTGGGCAACTAGTCAGTAAGAAGTGACATACAAGGCATATACACAACAGCAGCATGGATGGGGGCAGGCAGTGTAGGCCAGGAAAGGGGTGTGGAAGGACTACACAGAGGTGCAGGACAGCATCTGACAGACTGCAGTATGGCACTAACAGGTACACATCTCTTGACAGGGGACAGCACCTATCCCCTGTGACCCTGGCTGCTGACACCAGTACTCTGACCGGCCACAGTGGCCAAGGAGATGTACAACGAGGCACATGCCAGCACAAGGAACATCATAGAGAGAGTGTTTGGCATCCTGAAGATGCGATTCAGATGCCTAGATGCATCAGGCAATGCCCTACAGTATACACCTCAGAAGGTATGCCATATCTTCCTAGCCTGTTGTATGCTGCACAACATGGCAATGAACCGTGGGATACAGGCACCCAAACCTGAGGGACAGTCTGACAGTAAGCCAGAGCCAGTGGTCAGGGGATAGTGGAGCAACTCGAGAGAAGGGACCCTCGCATGGCATGCAGGGCCATTGAGCACAGGGACAACATCATCTGGACACTGTTACAGACAAGAGGTTAAGTACAGACTGCACAACACCTTTTAAAAGTACAATGATAAATCTATTTAATGTGCACAAAGAAACAGAACAGTGACACCAACAATCACAACAGTAACACAACAGAGTGGAACAGACAACATGTGTGCATATGGTGTGATGTTGGGGGTGTGCAGGACACACGTGGGGGAGACAGACAGAAACGATGTACTGTCAGTGGGGAAGCACGATGTGTGCTGTGAGGGTAAGGAGTGCAACTGTGGCAGTGGAAGTGTGCGTGTGTGTGTGTGCATGTGATGGAGTGCATGGGTGTTTGTTAGTGTGTGTGTGTGCATGTCTGCACGTGCATGTGGGTGTGCCAATGTTGCAAAGGGGGTGCGATGACTGCGCAGTGATGCAGTGTGATCATGACCATCACCGCCGACTACCACCATGCATGTGACGTGCACCAGTACTGTGGGTCACAGACTCTGGTGTGCTCTGGGCCAAGGACAAGGCTGATGAGAATGGTGAGGCAGGCAGGGCTGGCCTCCTGTACCCCCGGGGGATGGTGGAGCTTGACAGGGTGGGTGGACGGCCATGGTGGCACTGTGTTCCTGATGGCATACATGACGCAGTGGAGCTGGACCCATTGGCAGCCCAGTGGCCAAGGGTTGCCCACCTGTGTGCCCCTGTGCCTTCTGCACCCTGACCAACCATCTTATGCTGGCGACCCCCATGCACCCCACGCAGGACATTACCAATGTTGACCACTGCAGCCATCAGACCAGCAATGCCACAGTTAATCGCACCCACCAGGCAGCCCAACCTCTCCTCCACCCACTGTTCTGAACAGGCAAAGCCCACTGAGATGGCCTCCCTCATCTGTGCCAGCTCATGCTGCAGCTCCCTCCGTAGGCCATGCAGGTCCATATGGGCCTCCTGCTGAGAAGTGACAGCAGCCTGCAGGAGTGGGCAGGCACCATGGGCATCCTGCCCCGGGGCATAGACCCCTCAGCTGCAGCTGGCATAGGTGCCTGCTGCACAGGAGGAACTGGACACTGTCACATGCCTGGCATGGCCTGCTGCTGGTGACTACTGGTGGTGGTCTGTTGCGCTGTATGGCCCAGGACCACAATATGGGTTGGACACTGCATGTCCAGCGGTGCAGCGATGTTCCCCACACTGCCCATCACTGGATGCACAAGGACAGCTACACCGGCAATGCTGAAGACACCACTGGCATCTGTTCCACTGCCTGCCAGCAGCCCCACCCCTGCATCCCCCTCTGTAGGTACGTCCAGGTGGTGGGAAAACTCTGACACATCAGTGTCATCGCCACTGGTCACAGTGACTAGTAGTACCTCCCCTACACCCACATCCTACATTTGTGCATCATCCAGGTACTCAGTGGATCCCAACCCCCCTAATGAGGTGTGACCCTCCTCCCCAGGCAGTTGCAGCCCCTGTCCATGAGATTGCCACACATGCAGTGTCTCTGTGCATCCATAAGTGGTGCACAGACCAGATGTTGATGGGCATTCACCATCATCCTCCTGCACAACCTCTGGACCATGGTCATACATCCTTGGCTGCTCCTGCTGTTCTGCAGGCATTCCAGACACTGCTGCGGAGAAAACAGGGACAGGGTCAGTCACCTGTACATGGACACTGTGCCCTGACACCACCACCACCACACCATGCAGACCCCAGGACACGTACCTCCTTCACACAAGCCCGGGACCACATGCACCCACCCAACCCACAGTAACAATGCCGTTGCCATGCAGCTTTTCTGCAGCCCACAGTGCACCCTGTGCAGGACACCAACAGCAAGACCATGCACCCATGCCATCACAACATGCAGGGTATACACATGCGAATACAGACCTGTCCTGGGCAGTGTGAGAGACATCTCACATCCACCACCCAACACACCTGCAACTGCCACTGTCCTCAATGTTGATGCCACCATGGCCATGAGTGGCTCCTCCATCTGCTGCTGTTGCTCATGTGGTCCTCCACCGGTCCTCATTTATTCCTGCAGTCGCTGTGCCTCCTCTTCCCTGGCATGTTGCAGCAGGTCATTCCAGCACTTTCGCACCACCTCTGTCGTCCTGCCACATCCCCCAACAGCATTGACAGCAGCTGTCACCTCCTCCTAGGCTTGGTGGACCACCGCATCTGTGGCCCTGTGTGTGCATAGCACATGCTCCCTCTCCTTCACAGCATGCACGAGTATGTTCAGCTCATCTTAGGAGAACTTATGTGCACATATGCACTCTTGTCGTGCTGCCAAACCTATGGGACAGTCGAAAGGGGACATGTGTCAGCAGCCGTGTCAGTACTACGTTGCATTATGCATAGACATCACAATGCCACTCCCTACAATGACACAGGCCACATGGATATGTCACTGTGCATCAAGTGCATGTACGGTCCACAAAGCCACATAGTCACTGTCCATCCTGTGTCTGGGCAGTGAGCCCTGTACCCACATGTGCACTGCTGTCGCCCGTGGCTGGCATGTGCACCCATGACTGGGACCACCTCTATGCCAACCACCTGGCACTGTACTGTGCCCTTTGTGATCACTACACTGGGTGTGTGGACAAGTGCACTGGCACGTAGACAATGTCAGGACACCAGGCACAGTCCACATGGTGCATGGAACAGCACAGCACCGGGACCCTGTGTACTTCCTGCAGGGGGGCCACAGCCTACCATGTCAGACATCCAGGGAGTCATGTTAGTGAGCCAGTGTTGCAGGACACACCATGGTAGTGCACTAGTGCTCCTGCCTGGTGCCCACAGTGTGCAGGCAGTGCCACACGGCACAGTGCCCTTCAGGGGAACGTGCACAGTGCACTGTATGGTATGCTTCCCAGGCAGACAACTATAGCTGCGCACCATCATACAGCACAGTGCTTGCCTGTGGTCCAACATGTGTCTGACCATTCACCATCAGGTACATCTGTGTGCTTCAGTCCGTGCTGACCCTGTTCTGAGCTCTGGCCATTCCGAGAGTCCAACGGCAGTCATATGTACCTGCCTCTCACTGCTCATCCCCCTGTTGCATCTCTCCACCTATCCCTTGTAGGTATTCAGTATCTGTATTATGCTGCATTACTACAACACAACACTGGTGGTGCACTGCTTGCCCTTTTATAGCTCATCCAGGCAATCAAGCTTGTTAGGCATGCAAATCAGCACATAATGATATACTTATCACACAGTTTGCCCCATGCATACACAAGTACCCCCATTTGCATACTCCAGTTGAATATGTCCTTGAGTAGCACTGGGCTATCACATTAGCACTGTGCAAAAGTCAGAACAGGGCTATTGGAGGGGCAGCTTCATGCTATCCCATTAGTGCAGCGCTATGTACTGTAGCGCAACCTACACACACGCTCATGAGGCCCCTATGTCTGTGCTATCATCCTGGCATAGCGCGATGTAGTGCCACGCTAGCTAACACAGCGCAGCGCTATGCGCAGACATGGCACACAGCCTCTGGTCATGCTGGGGATCACGCATGTGCAGTGTGAATACTTCCGGGCAGTGTCGCGCTACATCATCTGAGAGCGCGGCGCTACAGTGGTTGTTGAAGGAGAGTCCTGAGAGTGACAACCTAGTGGTCAGACAGGTTTTGGGGTCTAATAGCTGGGTGTGAGATGGCAGGACATTCAAGACAGTGTGCAGTGGTGCACAGGGACAGGCACTGGGGGGAGGCTGAAACAGCCAACCTTGTGCAGCTGGTGCTGATGGGGAATAGGAGGCTCTTTGGGGAGGTGAGGGAGAGGGACCTCCCACAAATGCAGGTGTGGGACACAGTAGCAAGAAAACTTACTGCCCACACTGGGATACCCAGGAATGCTGAAAAATTCCGCCACAGGTACATGGA
Source organism: Neoceratodus forsteri (assembly GCA_016271365.2). Classification (NCBI taxonomy): domain Eukaryota; kingdom Metazoa; phylum Chordata; order Ceratodontiformes; family Ceratodontidae; genus Neoceratodus; species Neoceratodus forsteri. Next base: position 15,600,755 of record JADMNL010000039.1, on the reverse strand, counting down.
CCTGAGATGGAGGCAGTGGCAGCAGCTGGTGCGCTACAAGCGCATGATGTGTGATGGCACTGTGCCTGTGCCAGGTGAGTGGTGTTGCATGCTGATTGTACCAACATGTCAGGCTGCGTGCGTGTGTGTGTGTGTGTGTGTGTGTGTGGAGGGGGTGGTGTGTGTGGGGGGTGGGTGTGTGGAGTGTGAGTGTGTGTGTGTGTGTGTGCACGCAGGTGTGTGCAATGATACATGGTGCTGTGGCACACTGTGAACAGGTGGGGTGGCACATTTAGGCCCCCTAGGGGCACGGTACATGCTGTGCCCATTGCTGTAGGAGGTGGGTTGGGTCCTGCTGTTTGGCATGTCCCAGTGCATCACCAGCCTGCGGCCGGCAACATTATGTTGCAGGGATCCCGCTCCTGGTGGACTGTCACCGTACACACACGGGTATGTGGATGTTCACATGGGAGCTGCAACAGGCACTATCGCAGTACTGCAGCGCCGTTGATCCCTGCTGTGTGTGCCTGGTGAATGCGCCATGGCACTGTCACCCTCTGTGTGGGGTCCTCCCTCTTCACTCCATGTGTGTGCATTGTTGTTGGGGTTGCATGTGCATCTTGCTGTGCTTCACGTTGTGTATGCTGTGTCATGCTCTAACACCACTTTCTCACCTGTCCACTGTAGAGCAGATCGAGCAGCCATGGCCAGAGGAGGGAGCCAGGCCAGGACCCAGGAGCAGAGACGAGGCAGCCCGAGGGTGCCATCCATGCTGCAGTCGGCACAGGAGAGCAGCCTTGAGAGTGGTGGCGTGTTGCGTGGGTACCTGTTTCATTGCTCAGTGATCTGTGCCCTTTCCCTAGGCTGTGTGTCACATCTGGGTGTCCTGCCACTGACTGGTCTGGTGGCATGTCTGCAATGGGCAGTGGGCTAGTGGAGGTGTGGCAGTGTGCTGTGCGGCACACCTGTGCTGCACACCACAGTTGGGTGTTGTCAGTCTGGCCCAGGGGGGAGGGCGTACTGTCAGCTTGCATTGCTGTGTGAGTGACTGATGATGGTGGTTGCTCTGGTGGTGAGTGTTCCATGGGGACAACATGCTGTCGGCTGACCTGCCTACCTCTGGAGTCCATCCATACCACCACCCACAGGGCATCCACATTTGCACCGGTGGTGGTGCCTTGCTGTGCATGCGGGAAGACACGCACCATGCCTTACGGGTATACCTCTACTCCTTCTGTCCACACTGTGCTACATCCTGGCACTGTGCCATACGCATTGTGGAGTCCTTCCATGTGTATCTCATGGCGAGCTTACTGTGTTGCAGTTTAGTTATAGGGTACTGTCATCACTGTGCTATTACATTATGTGCATCGTTGCCTGCCAATGTTGACCTTGGCTGTGGAAGTAGTACTCACAGAGTGGAACAGGGGGTCCTGTTATGTGGGTTGGGGACACTTCTTTGTACCATGTCCCAGTAGGGTGGTATGCTTTCAGTGGCCTTGCCTGGTGGCATGTGTCGGCCCTTCACTGACAGCATCTGTGCCCTGGCTAACTCTTATCCCCTGGCCTGGGTCGGTCATTGGCAGGCCACTGTCATGGTTCATTGATGCTCCTGCATGCCTGTCATTGTTGTTGGTTCTGGCTCTGCATTACTGTACATTTCCATCTTTTGGTGGGCAGCATGTCCCAACGTGTTGATGCCCGTGTGCATGTTGTGGCATGGCTCTTGCACTCAACTCTCCGGGAATCCAGCTGTGTGTCTGCCGTGTCTCGCTGCGTGCTGTATCGGGGTGGGCGGTGTCACATGTTCCCTGGTGCTGTCGGGATTGTTGTCATCATGTCTGTTGGGTTTTGTGTTGGTGCCTGTGTTGCCCTGTGCTGCTTTGTGGGAACCTTCCATGTTGGCCTACCAGTGCGGAACTCAACTCCACCCGGGATTGCCCATTGGGACATGCTGTCCATCTCTGTATGGCCACCTTTGGCTGCTGTTTGCCTCCTGTCTGGTGTACCGTCCTCATGGTCTCACCATTCCTCTTGTAGGTCCACTCCGGGCATCACTGTGGGCGACAAGGCTGGAAGAGTCGGAGGGCATTGAGGACCTGCTGCGCCACATTGTCAGGCAGCAGAGAACACTCATTGAGCAGCAGGCCATCATCATTACCAAAACACGGAGGGTGGCTAATGTGCTTGAGGCTCATCTCCTGGATCCAGTGGGCAACTAGATATGCCCTGTTTTCATAATGACTTTCCTTACCACACCCCCTCACTGGACTTGTTTATCCCTTCCTTGAATATTGTCATCTGTCCCTGTGTGCATCCTCCTCCCCTTTGCACCCTTGTCCTGTGTCTTCCTGGCCCTCCAGTTGTTATCATCCTTATGTTTTCCTTTGTAATCCTTTTTTTGCTGATAGTGCATACCTTTTTTTTTTCCTGTAGTGGGCATTTGGTTGCATGGGTTGTGTGTTGGGGGGGGTTTGCATGTTGCTTGGTGGGTATGGTCACGTTATGTTTCTTTGTTGTGGGAAGGGTCGTCCAGTGGTGGGTGGAGCATTTTTGATTCTGGGTTTTGTTCTTTGATTCACTGTAATGTTTCCGTTGCCTTTACTTTTGATTATTGTTCATTACAGTGTATTTACAACATTTTACTGTGTCCTGTGTCATTCTTGGGTACTGGGGTTCTGCATGCTTTGTACTGTTGCTAGTGTTCTCCACATGGGTCTGGGTTGTTGCTGGACATTCCTGTGCATGTGTAGCATCCTCCTGGATGTGCACTATGGTGTGCTCTTGATACCTTATTCCAGCATGTGTTTCCTTGCATGGCGTCCCAGGGTCAGGCAGTCTCACCTCTGCACTGTGTTCCATTGTGTGTTTGCACTGCCTGCCTGGGGCTATATTCAGTGCTGTCTTGTGTGCTATATTCAGTGCTGTCTTATTCCTGGGCTGTTTTTGCCCTGCACTCCTGGCCCATTTGCCCGGCTTCCTTTGCTTGTTATATTCAGCTGGTTTTGCCCTGGGCTATTCCTTTTGAATATGGCTGGCATTTTGCTCCGGGGCTAAGTCTGTACGCCGGGCAGTACTAATCTCAGCCAGGGGCTAACCTTTGAATATCTGGCCCTTAGACTACAGTGGTAGGTAGGTAAAGTAGACTTAAACTTCTGTCTCTTGAAATGAGAAGATTAAGGGGTGATCAGCTTTTGACATGGGATATAATTAACAATCCTTATTTGTTTACTGAAATGGGATTTGAATACAAGCAGGATATAATAGAAACCAGAGGTCACCTGCTGCAACTACATCACACAAACTATGATAGCATTAAAATGAAATTCTATTTTTCTCATGGGGCTGTTAATCTGTTGAACTCTGCCCTGCTGGATATTATACTTATTAAGAGCAAGTCCATCTTTAAGCATAGGCTGCAAGTATGGCTCTTGGGAAATGGCTGGATATACTATGATGGATAATGAGATGGGAGCCTTCATGGGCATTTGCCCCTTGCTCTCTTTTTCACCTCAGTATGTACCTCAGTATGAATTAGATGAAAGCAGCTGTTACTATGATTGTGACATAACTACAGGCTGTTAAACTGGCATGCATCAGTACTGGCAGAGACACTGTATTGTATTTCTATGAACATATAAATATTGGGTTCCATATGCTGGTGCCACAATTATATTATAGCAGGTAATATGCATTAACAGTTATACCATGTTTTGAGTTAATGCATTTTATAAGAACAGAATCGGCAAAAGGACTGAAGCATCAGTATTAACTAATAACAGCAGTAATAAGAAGAATGAGAACAGTATGAATGCACTAGTACTATACACCTCGTATGTGATATGTAACAGGGAGCAATAAAAATGTCAGCCATCAGCCGTCTTCATTAATTTTATAGCTGAAAGCCAGCTGTAGTGACTGTGGCAAAATACGGTGTGATACAAGCAAGATCCTAATGAAAGAACTTGCACTAAGAATTTCCTTTATGTGACATATAAGAGTAAGCAATAAGAATGGCTGCCGTCAGCAGACTTCATTAATTAGTATGGTTGAAAGCTGTGTGCAGTGACTGTGATAAAACACGGCATTATGCAAGCTAAACCCAAATACACAATGTCATAAGATGAATATTTATTTGGTTGCCGTTATGCTATTAGATATGTGGATAAAAAATAGTACTGTTATTTTTCTTCATTTTGAAAGAGATGTTCAAAATGATGTTTTCAGTATGCTTCTGATCTGCAATTAATTCAAGATAAGTGCAGATTTTAAGTCAATGTGTTTGTTTGGGGAACACTAAAACAGTAAACTGCCACTAAGGATGAAGTATCTTTGAGTGCACAGCAGCTGCCGATTACGGTGCTTAGTTACTTTAGTAACCAGGACAGCTACTTAAGCAGCCCTAAAACATAACACCATGCTCTGAAGAACGCGAAGCTTATTTCACTGAAATGTCAGCTATGACATCAGCATGTGCATGTGTACACTGACTGAAGTGATCCTTCTTCCAAGCTCCTGTGAATGAGGAGTAGTTTGTGGATACAAAATGCACTAGGAAAAAGTTTGGCTTGGCATTTATTATGGATAAAGGCACTTGAGCCATGACAAAGGGGACCTCTGCTAAGACATGTTGTACTTTGACTTGGTTACAAGTATCGTCATGGTAGTTTATTTTCAAGTAAATCCAGGGTTGGGTCAGAACCTTAACTGTCTCCTGACTTTTTTATTTATGTGTGCTGTTAGACTAACATGAGTTCATGGTTGAGTGAGTTGGTGCACATTGCTAAAATGTTAAAATCCTTCCTATTTTGCACCATACACTGCACTCTGAGGCATCATCCTAAGCCTTAATGAGCATGGTCAAACTATCTTCTAGTTTGGACATATGCTATTAGGGTTGTTAAACCTAAATCTCCACCTCCCTACCCCATGTTACCCAAGGCCAAGCTATTGGTATGGGACCATGCATCAATGGTGTGGTACTGCATACAGGGCCAACATATTCAACTGTCATAAATAGCAACCCAAATGCCCACCCCTACCCTTGTGACCAAAGGCCAAGCTACTGGCCTGAAGACTTGCCACACAGGTCTGATGTTTCCTACACATCCTAGTCATACTACTGAGGGTCTATAATTAGAATACATGCCAAGTTATGGAGGCATGTATGCATCTATGACATGTGACTTACTCTACACACCATATTGTGGACCTTGCATAAAGCAGAAGACTTAGTACAGATTATTGACATTTCATACATGTATCTTTCTTTCTTTCTATAGGATGCATACTTGGTACTATACAAAGCAAACTACATGTCTTGGACATGTATACTAGTAGCAAGTAGTAGTAGTAATACTGTATTAATAACAGTGCATAATCAAAAGATAGACACACATTACAAAATACATATTAATACCATATTTTCCATAAATACAGACAAAATAAAAGTTTTCCATTATATCTCCACTTTACAACTTCAAAATATTGCATGGGCCTGATTCTAGAAAGCTCAGGTACATCTGATATACGTTGTGCAAATGCACAAAACATATCAATAGAATTGCATCATGCATCATGCACCATATTCTAGAACACACAACACATATGCCATTGGGAATTGCAGTGCAACACGCAAGATAGGCAGACACAACACCAAACAAACCACAACAACAACACCCACCGAAGGCAACTGCAGCATGGCACAACCAGCAAATGAGAGGCAGAGGTGCAAGAGGAACTTCAGCCACAATGAGGTGGACATACTGGTGGCCAAGACAGAAAAGTGACATGCCCTACTCCTGAGCTGTGGAGGGGAAAGGAGGAAAAGAGACAAAAGGCGGAAGGCATGGGACAATGTGGCCAGGAAGATAAATGCAGTGGCACCCCAGAAAAAAACAGTACAAGACCCGCAGAAGAAGTACAATGACCTGAAGTGACTGGTCAAACAGAAGCTGGCACACAACCACCGCTGTGTCCAGGCCATAAGGGGAAGACCTACCCAGCAGTGGCCGCTCAACAGCCTTGTGAAGTGGATAGCCAGACACCTGAGCCAGCAGAGCATCAGTGGGGACACTATCCTGGACACCTTCAGGTGTCAAACTGACACAGATATGTACAGTGGGGAGCATTGCATGTAATATGTGGGACAGGGCCAATGCTGAGTGAGCTACAGACCTGTGGGGGGTACAGGGGCAATGCTGAGTGATCTGCAGACATGGGGGGGTACAGGGTCAATGCTGAGTGATCTGAAGACCTAGGGGAGTACAGGGACAATGCTGAGTGATCTGCAGACCTGGGGGTACAGGGTCAATGCTGAGTGATCTGCAAACTTGGGGGGCACAGGGTCAATGTTGAGTGATCTGCAGACCTGGGGGGGCAGAGAGACACATGTGGCACAACACAGTGATGGATATGGGTGTGGTGCTGGACACAAGGTGGTGTCAGGACAAAGTAGAACTAAGTAGCACAGCCGCTGGCAGGGCAGGAGTACTGTAGGGGACATGAACATCAAACACTGACTGGATGTCCATCCCACAGGTGCACCAGCTGAAAGTCACAGTAGGCCTACTGGAGCAGGATCCAGTGGACCTAAGCAGCAAGGCAGGCGAGATGCAGGCACAAGCCATGACAGCAGCACAACAGCAAATGGCAACAGCACTTCTGCAAGCAGCACAAGCCCAACCGCTAGCACCCCAGCACCTGACACACCTGTAGATGTGATGAAGGCTGACGACAGTGCAGCCAGTGACAGGCCTGTGAGTGGGAAGGAGGACAGTACTAAGGAGTGTGCAGCCAGCAAGCACAGCAACCAGCAGGGGCATAACGATGGTGACAACACCAATGTGCCACCAGCAGAGGGTGTTGAAAAGACTGATCCTGGCCTGACTGAGACTGGAACTGTGTCAGTACACAGATGGGGGACACTGGCAGGGGACGTGAGTCCTGTAAGTTGTTAGGCACTTGAGTATCAGCTTAACAAATCTGTGTGGGAGTTAGACAACCAGTTGTCTCCACCGGCCTACATTGGGGACTAATGCCAGTCTGTGGTGTCTGGTCAGGGGGACATCAGGCAGGTACTTAACACCATCAGGCAGGCCATACAGAAACAACATCAGGGCCTGGATGGACACCTGTCTGCCATAAGCAGCAGCCTGAAGGCATGTGCCAGGGAGAATACTGTGGTCATGGCCAACATGATTGAGGTGATCCATGGCATACGGCACTGTGCCAAGGGGCAGGTGGCATTCACGGAATGATGCACACTGACCTAGAAATGGATGCTAGTGCAGCAACAGAGCCACTATGCAGCCATGGCCATGGTCATGCAGGCCATAGTGGGCACCCTGCATATGCTGCAACAGCAGCCTCATGTGCTGCAGTGGTGGGCCCCACCACCAATGGCCCAGGCATACCCACAGACACCTGTGACCACACCCCACCTGCCTCTGACTGCAACACCAGCATCTGTAGCAGTGCTGGGCAGATCCATGCAGGTGGCAACCCATGTCAGCCACAGCACAATGGTCACAGACACTGCCATCATGGGCCCTGACACCACAGCTGCTGTGATGTACCAGAGGGCCACACCCAATACAGGTACAGCACCACCAGTACCTGCCACCAGTACATGCACCAACAGTCCCACCACTACCACTGTGGCAAGCCCTGTGCATGCACTGCATGGCACACATCTGGGGACCATGGGCACACAGGCTGGACAGGCAGCTGTACAGTCCACAGAGGGGGGTTGCACTCACAGCAGTATTGAGGCACCACCATCGATGTCCATGATGACAAGGAAAAGTAGTGGGGCATGGAAGGGGAGAAATACTGCTGAGGAGAGGACAGAAACAGGGCCACACTGCACCTCACCAGGCATGTCCCTGCAAGGACATTCACAGCACACACACAGGACTGGCAACACCAGAACCACAAACAGCCCCAGCCACTGGTGTGAGATCACAGTGAGGCTGTAGGAGATGGAAGTTGGACCCACAACTGGGTGCTACAGTTGGCAGGTGGGGACTGTAGTGATGGATGGGCGGGGGGCAGTATCAATGATATTATGTACCATGGTGTGGGGTGTGTGCACAGTACACTACATAGAGGTGTGAGTGCGTGGACATGTGCTTGCATGTGTGTGTGTGTGTTAGGGAGCACCGCATAGCACAGTGTGTGTTCCAAATTCATTACCTCATGAATACACCTTGAATAAAGTAACTCCATTCACACAGTGCTGTCATGTGTAGTTTGTGCTGTATCCTGTGACATCCGACAATGGCGGCCCACACCATGCATGGGCCACTGCTGTGGGTGTAGCAGCTGTCCATAGGACAAGGGGGGGTCTGTACAGCCATGGGCTGGCATGACCAAATACATCACAAGGGTGTGTGCGACATGCACAGATGCAGAGATGTGCAGCTCCCAGATGATGGTCAGTGGGGTGGGAGTGTGGCAGACGTTTGTTCAGCACCAAGCCACAGGCCGTGGGGTGGGTTGGCCGAGGTGGGAGAGTACAAATGAAAGCCACAGCCTGCTGAGGTGTTTGGGGACAGGGACAGTCACGTACAGGATACGCCTTCAGGCTGCATGTCAGGGGGCCATGGGCATTCACATGCAGCACCCACCATTGGCCATGGATGTTGATGGATGTGTGCATGTGATGGGAATAGCATGGGGGTCACACACAGATTCAACAATCACATGCCGCACAGCCACCACACATATTGTCAGTGCAGACAACAACATACCCAGACACAACGTCAGCAGTATCACAGACTACACATAGGACACATACCCCACCAGTGGTGGATGACCCGGGTAACAACAGTGCATGGCCAACACATCCATTGCATGCGGATTGTGGCACAGCAACAACACGTGACCGATCTCCACCACAAGCACACACCACCTATATCCTGCTGTACAGCACCATGAACATGCCCTGTGGTGCGTTAAGGCACCATTCCACACCACCGTGGCCCATGGAATGTGACTGTATGGCACACGCACAGGATAGTACCAACTGACCTAAATGCTGTTGTCACCAGGCACTATGCACTGGCCATGGCCACAGGTTTCTGTGTACAGTGTCGCCACAGCAATGTGCAGCACCGGGCAGCACATCTCATGTGATAGACAGTGGCCTGGCACACAAAGCCCAGGTGCCACTGGTGCCACCAGTAGGGCAGGTGATGCCCCCTGATAGGGTGGTGCCATACAGGCCAACAGCCAGCACAATGTACCAGCAGGCTCGGCAAAGCGGTATGTGAACATAGCGGACCTTGGTGCAAGACTGCCATCACTTGCATGCACCAGATGGTCACATACCATGTGTCATGACATTGGCTGTGCACTGTACAGCCATCACCTGTTGGCCATAAGGCTGTTGTGGATGCACATTGAACACCACCGTGGTGCTGCATGCATGTGACCACTGGTGTACAGTGTTAGCCACACATGCACAACACACAAGTAACATCTCAATGACTGAACACAGGGACACAGTGTATGTGTCACAAAAGAAATGTTTACTGAAACATGTGAAACAGTAAGAACATATGTACAGTTAATCCCCCCAGAACAACAAACAGCAATAAGACATATGTAAAGACATGGCCCACCCCACACACAACAGACATTAACACATGGATGTATAGGTATGCCCCCCCGCCAACAAAGGTCAGCAAAAAAGCATATATACAGTTATGTCACCCATACCCACAACCACCTCGCAACATCAAAAACAGTGGCCCAACAGAACAACACAGTGCCCCCTCCCCCGGGACCGACATTCAATAGCAGTACAGGCCACAGTAATGTACACCGGCCTGCACAGTGTACACCATAATCAAATCTGTGGGCTCACTGATCCTGCAGGGTGGTCAGCAGTGCTCCTAAAGAGCCATACAGGTGGGCCACATCCTGCATAATCCTCCCCACCAGGACTGCAAGCATCTTGTTCCTGTCCCGTGTGGTTGGGTGGTGGTACAGGGCCATTCTTCCCATCCCCCTGAGCCACAGCCTGCTGTGCTTGACCCTGGTACACCCCTATATCAAGCAAAATATTCTGGCCTTCTGCATCCTTCACACAGCCTGTGTCATGACCAGGGCCTCCTGCCACCACCTGTTGTCCCGCATCCACCTCATCCTCTCATGCTGCATCACACTCCTGCATGCCCTGACCATTGCTGTCCATGCAAGCCTCCACAGCATCAGCACTGTCTTGCCCAGTGTTGCCAGTGTCCTGACCTGCTGTGTCCTCTGCATCCTCTCCATGAGCCATCTGGCCCAGCAGTGCCCCAGCCACTGGAGCGGCCATCCTGGTGTGCTCCTGCCGGGGCCCATCCTCGAGCACAGCAGACCTGGCCTGCACCTGCTGTACCATCTCTATGGCAGCACCCACAACCTCCTACTCCTCCTCCTCCTCCTCCTCATTCTCTGATGGCAGTGATCGCACTCTCCTCTTATGGTGTTGTGTACGCAGGGCATGGTTCTGTACATCCCTCTGTTTCTGCTCCTTCATGGCACACAGGAGTACCCTGTGTCTGGGAAGTAGGTACTGTTGGCCACCTCCATGTCTGGCACCTGTAACATGGCAACAGTACATGTATCAGTGCGTAGTCACAGCACAGGCAATGCAGTGTACCATACCTGTTGCCACGTGGATGCAGTGTGCTTGTAGCACACAAAATGACTATGCATAGCATGGACCACTTACGATGTGGACAGTCCATGACATGTCATCCATCTACTGCATCACGATGCCATGTTTGTAGCTAACATGGCATGGACACACCCCACCACTCCTGTGTGCTAGATGGACATACACGCCATGTGTATGCCACCAAATGCACGCCCTTAATCCTGGGACACCTGCATGTTGGTGTTGTGCTGATAGCATTACTACCTGCACATATCCTGCCTTACTCTGGCCCTGTTGTGTGGTGTGCACCCACTTACCTTGCCGTGGTCAGTTTGGTATGCCTGCCAGTTCCTGAACCTCCTGCTCCTCTGGCACTCCTGTGCCTGCATGGCTACAATCTGGGGGAACAGAGTGGTACGCATATGTTAGTGTGCTGGTCACACAGCCATGCACAGGATATTAGCCGCTGCTGCCAGTGGGCCACTGTTAGTGTCTTACCTACCTTCTGTGGGTATGTGGCCTGTCCTTATGGCAGCATCACACCTGCTGATCATGTCCATTAGCTGCCGTAGGATGCTGGGGTCACGCCTTGTGAGGTCCTGCCTGCGGTGTTTGAGCTGGTGGGATGTGCATCTCATTCCACTCACTATCTCCAGGCATACCCTTGTCTGCCTCCAGACAGCATCCCTCTGCTGTGGGGTGTGCCTCCAGTATCCTGGTGGCAGTAGTGTTGTCCTCCACTGCTGCACCAGGTTAATGAGCTGTGCAGTTTCTGCAGGGCTGAAGCTGGGTGCCCTCCCTCTCAGACTGGCAATTTTGGCTGTGTACTGTATATGTCACTGACAGACCTTAGGAGGCTCCTATGGCATGTGCTGTGTAGTGTGCAGTTGTATTGCATGTTGCGTATGGTGCTGCACATGGCATGTACTTCCTGCCACATAACACACATGTTACCATCCTAGTTGCACTACGCATGTGCATCAGTTACCTGCTGCACTGCACAGGAGTGTGTTTTCCCATGCCATGTGAGCATGGGGTGTAGGTGGCAGTTATTTGTCGCATGCCACGGACAGCGGTTGCTGATTGTTGTGCATTCATCTGCTCAGCTGGTGTGCCGCAGCTGGGTATGCATCATGTGTGTGCTTACATATGGCATGTGTTTGTGCGGTTATGTGTACACTACATTGTTCATGCTCTTGCGTCATGCTGCCTGCGATGGCACACTTTGCATGTCTATGTTATCATACTCTTGGTGTGGTTGCCTACCCTGTTTCATGTGTGCGGGCCACATGTGTGTAGGCCACAGTCTGTACAGCACACAGCATGGACAGTGTCCCCCCCCCCATTCAGCTGCCTGTGTTGTTCCTGACACCACTTACCTGTTGTGCTGGTGTGTTGTTACTGTTTCTTGCTGTGTTCTAATCCCAGATCACTGTACCTCAGACACTGCTGTAGGTGTGTTTGCTGTTGGGTGATTCCACGTAACATGGGCACTGTTGCCACCTTACAGTGACACAGTGTTAGTTGCACAGCACCACGCAGCATGGCTGTGTGGTGGCCTGTTGGCCATGGTCACATGGATTTTTTCAGATGTTCCTGTTCGCTGGTGTTGTATCGTCCATTAGGTGATGTGCTGTGCCATCAGCTCATGCTGTGCCTGATGCCCTGCCTATGCCAATGCAGCTTGGTCCTGCTGCTCTCTGCCATGTCCATCAGGCACATAGTCCTCTTCCTCCTCCTCATCCACATGCAAGTCTGGTGGTGGCACACAGATCTGTACTGTGACGTTGTGCAGTATACAGCACACCATGAATATATTGCGTGCTATCTTGGGACTGTACTACTATAGTGTCCCTCCAGATCTGTTGCGGCACCGAAAACACACCTTCAGGACACCAAAGGTGCACTCAATGTCACACCTGGTACGGCTGTGTGCTTCATTGTACCTGGTCTTGGCTGGTGTGCATGGTTGGCATTGTGGTGTCATGATCCATGGCAGTTGTGGGTAGCCACTGTCACCTGTGGAGTGAATGGGACAGCATCAGTCTACTAGGTATGTGTTCCACGTGTGTGATCATGGTCTGCAGGTGTACATGGCTGTGCTGCTGTGTGCTGTTTGGACATACCTAGCAGCCAACTGTCAGTGAGCTGGTCCCTCTGGAATGCCTCCTGTAGGCTGAAGTTGCAGAGGATGTATGAGCCATGTGTGGAACCAGGGTACTGGGCTACCAAATCCAGTTTGCGGCACTGGCTGTCACACACTACCTGCATGTTCATGGAATGGTAGCCTTTCCTATTCACATACACATCCCCCTCACTTGGTGGTGCCCTTATGGTAACATGGGTACAGTTGACAGTGCCTATTACACGGGAAAACCGCACAATGCCATAGAATCCATGCATCACTGCCTGCTGTTGATGTGCATTCAGTGGGAAGGCAATGTACTCCCCCATGCACCCCACCATTGCATCGAGAAACTGGTGTAGGCACCTGGACATTGCGGGCTGTGACATGCCTACAGTGTTGGCTGTTGGGGTCTGAAATATTCCTGTGGCAAGGAAGCATAGTGCTGCACTGACCTTCACCTCCGGGTGGCACTCTGCAGTTCTTCTTGCAGGTCATCACATATCCCTGTAATTATGGCCTTTGGCAGTTGGTAGCATGCAATGCATTGCTCCTCTGACAGATCCAGGAATGACTTCCTTGCCATGTACATCCATGAAACGTGGCGTCTAACAGCTATGTGCTGTACTGGATGCTGCTTGTTACCCTTATTCTGGGCATTGTGTCACCTCTTGTGCCTGTACCACCTGTCCAGTAGCAGTACACCCAGTATGGCTGCTGGTGATGGCATCACTGTCCAAAATCTTGCTCTCTCACTGTTGTCTCAGTTCACACTGCTGAGCAACAGTCTCTGCAGCCTGCCTGGGAAGGCTTCTTTTATACTGTGTAAGTTATACATGACCCCACCTCGTGTAGGTTACGCCATTTGTGACTGACATAACTTGTCACTCTGAACCTTCTGGAATCACGCCATGGTGTACCTGACTATTTTTCTTGGCATATGTACATTTACACAGTGGCATACCTGTGGGATTGTCGCAACTGTAGCATAAACAGACTTTGGCGTACAAGATTTATGATATGTAGTAGTAGTAAAAATGTTATTCATATGAAATATGAACCAGGATAAACTCTATTGAGCTTACGTTCATTTACAATGAGGTCCCAAGCATACAATCAACATCAGTTATACATAGTCAACATCTATAATATATAGTACAGGTAGACATAATACACACTGCACAGTTTCCACAATTTACATTCACTTTTGTATACCTACTATATAAAATTAATTTAATTAATAATACAATAAACCCATTGAGTAAAAAAAAGCAGAGATGTAATATTAGAAATTCAGTTTAAGCAGCACAGTCTAAGGCCTGGTGCTGTCTGTCTAAACCACTGTTTAGTTCCCGTCCGCTTTCCCTGATGACGTGCTAGTTGGTACGAAACCGGTCAGGTTTTTTTGTGTCATGTGGCTATGGCTGGCCTTTTGGCGTCTTTTACTTAAATAAAGTATTTTTATACACTTTCGAATTATGACTGAGTGGTGCAATTGTTGCTTGTGCTATTCTTCCCAGCAAGCATATCTTAACGAAATGTCAGGATTATTTACCACCCTTTTCCAGTAGTTCAGTGACCTAATTTTAGCTGTACATTCAAGTGATGTCAGTTTAGATTCTCTTCTCCAATGGGCACCTGATACTGCCAATGGTAAACTTAGTGCCAATCTTAGAAAAATATTTTCAGGAAGTTCAAGAAGCATACATGAATGCTCTATTCCTCAAATTTCTGCAACATAAATTAGGGTGACTTTCACATTGACATTATATACATTTATCATTGCTTTAAAGGAGTTGTCTGCATATAATTTTCCAACTCTATTAATGCCCAAGTACACTTATCTGCAATTTTGTTTAATTGCTTTTAAAAGTGGTGTCCAATTGAAAGTTTGAGTAATATTTGCTCCTAGATAGTTAGATTCTTTAATAATTTCTAGTGGATTATTTTATGACCCATACATTTTTTTATATTACAAGCCCTACCTAGAATCATTATTTTTGATTTATCAATTTTGACTTTTGCTGCTAGCTCCTCTAAAGATTTTGACATGTTATTTAATGCCCTCTGAAGGCCTACAACTGATTTTGAAATTAATATTGCATCATCTACATATAATAAAATGTTTACTGAATGTTCTAAAATGTTTGGAGCATCAGTCACAGTTGAATTCAAGTTACACACAATTTGGTAAATATAAATATTGAATAATGAGGGTTCTAATAAACAACATTGTTTAACCTATTTTCTTACTTCAATCCAATTGGTTAATTTTCCATCTAAGATGTAGCTTATATGTGAATTGGTACCTGAGTGTAACATCACTAATAACTTTAATAAATGTAGATTTCCTGATCTGTTAAGATTTTCCACAGGGTATTTCTATTAATGTTGTCAAAAGACCTTTTTCTAGATGCAGAATACAACAATATAACTTCTCCTTCTTCAGATTGACGTATCAACTACATAACTAAGAACAAAAATATTATCAATCTTAAATCTTTTATTTCTAAAGTCAAGTTGATTTTCTGAAATTATCCCTTTCTCTTCTACCTAAAGCTTTCATCTTTCTAATATTAAACAGGAGTAGATTTTTGCTGGAATGCATATCAGAGCAATTGGCATATAGTTTTCTGGGTCTTTCTTTTGTCCTTTTTTGTCTATTGGTACAATTTCTGTGGTTAACCAAGAGGATGAGATCATAGCTGTATTATTAATGAAAGTAAAGTTTAGCCATTACATTTGACCGCCATCCTACAGTATGTTCACCTTAAATAGTTCAGTGGTGAGTCCATCCACTCCAGGTGCCTTATTGTTTCGTTTTGTTTTTGCTTAAAATACAGCTCAATATTTCTTTACTAGAAACAGGGGGACACTCACTTATAGTTGCCATTTTAGGCTGAGTTGTCTCAGCCTTGTAGTGCACATTTAAATTGGTTCCAGGTTTAGCATAAAGCTTTGAATAAAGTTCCTCCCATACATTTGATTAATAACTGCTTCAATATTGCTTGAAATTTTATTTTCCCTAGATGCTATTCAGGACCAACATTTTCTTGTATCTTTTTTATCAACTGACTATTGCAGCTGTTCCCAATTTTTTTTCTGGAAGACTCCTCTTTTTTATTTTGTTTTGTTACTAAATGGAACCTATATTTTTCTTTCAATTCCTGAAAACCTTTATTAAGTAATAGCTCTGGGTATTTAATCATATGTCTTCCCACTCTATTTACCAACACCTTAAAGTTCTTACACTGCACTTCATATCAGGGGTCATTGTCCATTGCGTAAACTTTCTGTTGACTTATGTCCTTCTTGATTAGATGTTTAATAAAAAAAAATATAATCTTATTATAACTATCCAAAACCTCTACCCCTGACATAATCTGCTCTCTTAGATTAACCACAACCTCCTTTTCTTGGATATCTAAGATTTTATGTGGAAAAATGGGATTACATCTAATTTTCTTATTATTTATATATAAAACTGGTCAACAGATTTAGAGTCTAAATTATTTCCTTGTTTACTTATACCAATTACCAAAACAATAGAGAGATGGTTATTGCTGAAATTTATGTATTACTGTACCCTAAAATAATCTGTCAAATGCCATGTAAAACTATCTACCACAGTATAGTCTAATACTGATCCACTTCTATTATCTGTTTTCAAGAAGGTATGGGATCCAAGTACTGTAGGTCTGTTCTACAACAACCATTAACAATATGCATATGATTCTCAGTTAGACAGTTTGGCAATATTTTGCCTTTGAAATTAATCAGCAATTCCCTAGAGGTGCTATCTCTTATTCCCAAAGCTGTGTCAATCTCCTCCCCTAACTGACAGTTATTACCATAATATGAATAACTTCCAGTTTTTCATTAACATATCCCATCCATACTATCACAGGGTCTTTATAATTCAGTTTTACATCTGTTATCTCAGTCATCATTTCTTCTAATCTTTGCATATGTTTATCAAATGAAATACTTGGCTCCATATAAAAATTAGCAATATACAGAATAGTATTATTTGACAAGCAAAGTATTATTGAAAGGCAAAATTCTCCTTCAAAAACTATGGGTTCTTCTACAATTTGCAATTTTAATGAAATCGGTGTCATGAGGCCACCCCTGTTATGATCATGATTATTAACAGGTTTGCTTCCGTTTATTTCATATTTCACAAACCCATTTATGTAGACCATTTGATTCTCTCCAACCCATGTCTCTTGTAATACAATTATATCATATTTTCTTATTTCTGATATCCAAGTCCTATCCTCTAATTTAATTGAAATTCTAGCTATATTCCATGAAAGAATTAGTAAGGAATTGTCTACCGATGAATTAAGGTTGTAATAAGAGGAGCCCCCTCGATTTCCTTCTGCTGGACATTTGGTCAATCTGAAGTAACTGCTGATAGAAGTTCATATCTATTATTATCTGCCCTGATAAATACCGACTCCAGGTCTTCCAACTGTATTGAATTATCACTTTCTGAGTTCCACACACAATTATTTTTTATACATTCCCCATGAATTTTCCTCCCTCTAATCTATTTAACCTCTATAGCTAGATCACTGAGTGAGCATTCTCTTATAGCTTCCTTATCTAAGTAATCTGCGTTACAGAATTGTCTTGGCTATTTCCTTCTAACACCCTTTTTATTTTGGTTGTTAATCTGATTTTCACAAACTACTTCAAGGATCAAACATTGATCACTTAGGTTATAATTTAGGTAAATGACATTGTCTGCCAACAAAAAGCAATCCTCCATTAATGTCTCTCTGATAGATGCAGAGTTTAGAACTAAACAGATTTTCCCCTTAACAGGTTTGACCTTATATCTATTTAACTGAAGAGATATTGTCCCATCTTTGAGCATCTTTAAGAATTAGTTTCAAAAGGCTATATACAGTTGTTTTAGTAGAAATGGAGTCTCTATGAGATGGAGGGAGCCCTTTTATAAAAACAGTATTTAACTTTTTTCTGATTATTTTTTCACTGAATCCCCCAGCTTATCTTTTATCTCCTTTTCATATGTAGTATTTGGCTGCCTAATCGCCTGAGTGAATCCAGACTGAAGACTGGTTTAAATATCTATGGGCTTTGTCTAAATTCCAGTCATTTTCAGATATTTATTTTTTTGTTAGATTGAGTACACCCCGCATTTTACTTTTTTTTTTTATTGTTGACTGAGTAAGTGCACTAGACAAATCCTGCCTATTTTCAGGCATGACCCAGGGGAGGGGTATACAGATGAATGCCAACTGACCTTGAATCAGATTAAGCTGTTGATGGTATTTTTAGTGAATAAGGGAAATTTAGCCAGGACACTGGGGAAATTTCCCTACTCGCAGGTAGGGAGACCGGCTGCTGTGTGAACATGACAGATGACTCTGGGTCTGTGAAGGAGCAACATGTCCAAGATGCTGCTAATTTTGAGCAAGCTTCTTCAGTGGAGTTTTGGGCACTGGAGGGTGAGAACACGTCAGGTGCTCATATGGAGGTTGGTGCAGTGGAGCATGGTGAATGTCATGCATTGGGAGATAATATTTCAACAGCTGAGTCTCATTCGTTGGTACCTGTGTTGCTGATGACCTCTGTGACACCACCATTGCAGACTGAAGTTCCAGTGGTTAATATTTCAGTTGTAACTGAAGCCACTTCTTTATCTGCTCCTGAAGTCTTGTCAGTGCCTGTGGAACATCCTGAGTGGCCGATTTTGACAGATTCCAATGGCATTAATCACCCAGATGATGTTCCAAACCTGGGAATGTGGAAGTATACTGCTCAAAAGGATTCCTTTCCAAATGGAGACTGGTCAAAGGAGAGTGCTCTGGCTGATGCTGGCTGGACTTTGGTGGATGGTAAATGGATGCCTGATTCATGGTGGGAAACATTTACATCAGAGACTGTGCAGCATATTTCAGGACAAGCTGGGGACTCTTTGACAGGTCAGACTTTTATTTTGCATGACACCTGAGTTTCTGAAGGAGCAGGAGCACTGAACACTGATGACAATCCTAGGGGTTCTCTACAATCTTCCCTTCCAGTTTCTCCCCCCCAAGCTCAATGCCATCCTGGGGCCCACTTTTCGGATCTGTTTAGGAATAATAGGTTAGAACAGGCACCCAGAAGGAACGCTGTTCACCTTCGTTACTGTGATGGCTTAGAAGATCACCCTGATAGGCTCCATGTAGCCAGAAAACTGTTAAAGGACTCTATGAATTTTCAAGCCAGTGACATTTTTGCTTTAATTAATGTAAGGGGGGAAAATACTTTCGACATTAGCTTTAAAACTTTTTCAGGCCTGGATACATTTTGGAATCATTATGTAAACTGTAAAACACAGACCCTAAGGTTACCTTTCTGAGCGATCCCAATTACAAAACCCCTATGCAAGGTTGTGCATGTCCTGTTCAGGAATGAGTCAATGTGGGAGATATTCTTTTTTGGATGGAGCATAAATGTACAGTTTTGGGGCCTCCTGAAGCTGTTATTGATGGGGAAGGAATCTGGACGGGTAGTTGGAAAGTCAAAGTGAAACTGCATATTGTGGGAAATGAGGTGGCATATATTCCTAATAGTTTTTCTCTAGGTAAGGATAGAGGGGTGTGCTTCTATCCTGGACAACCCAAGGCTTGTTATAAATGCAGTAGCAGGTGGAATCTCAGTAGAGTATGCGATAAAATTAAATGTGCTTTATGTGGGGCTTTGACCACAATAGCGGTACCTGTAGAAATGTTTTTCATTGCAATCTTTGTGACGAACAAGGGCATGCTTATCACCAGTGCCTCTGGGCTGGTCAGAATAAACAGGGTGGGGTTGATAAGGAAGATCTGATAAATAATGCATAGGACAGATTTTGATCTAGGAAACCTAATCCTGGCCCTGGCCCAGCTCCTGCTCCTGATCCAGGCCCTGCTCCTGCAGGTACTGACCCCACCTCTTCTACTGCCCCTTCCACCACTGGTATGCCTTTTTGAGAACCTCCCCAGGCCCCTCAAACTTTTCCTGCAGCATCCTCCACTGACTCTGGCCCTGTACAACATGGAAAACAGTCCTGTGTTGAAGTTCTTGAAACTCCCCTCTATGGGGAACCCCCTCCTACACAGGGTGATAGGCCTTCACTTCCCTCCACTTCAGAATTTCAAATACCCCCTCCTAAGCAAGTGACTAGAGCGTCTAGTCAGACTTTGGTTCAACCCCCTGAAATTACCACTGAAAACCCTTTTCAGCCCCTCCAGGCCCATTAGTGAGATTCAGAGTAAGATGTGTCTATTCAATCTGGTTTTGTTTCTAACATGGATTGTGAGGCAGACGGGGGTGGGGGGCAGTTGGAGAGAAAGAAAAAGAAGGGGAAGAAAAAGAGGAAAAAATATGCTCCCAGCCCTTGATGTTTGTTATAATTCTTTTTTGCTAATTTATGGCAGAAATGTAACTTCTTTCCTTAAATACTTGCAGAATTAAGAATTAAAAAAAAAGAATGGCCTGCTTACATTTTTGTCTTTTAATGCAAGGCGACATAATTTTTTTTACAGGAAACTCAGTTTAGTTGTCTCACTGATATTAGGCAGGCATCAAAGCTTTGGACTAGAGGGCCTACTTTCTGGTCACATGGAGAAGATACTGCTGATGGCCTTGGTATTCTGTTCAACCATACCTCTGTCCATGTCTCTAGACTAGTAGATATACACCCTGGGAGGGTTTTACTTTTGGAATGTGTTTATAAGGGTTTCCCATTGTGCCTGATTGATACCTATGCACCCCAAGTTAAGACCTTACTGACTTGATTTATTTAACAGCATTTTGCCCTGCTTCTTTACTAGGAAACAAGTTATATGGGGCAGAGACATGAATTGAGGTCTGGATGTTAAATTTAAGGATTCAGTTCAGACTAAAGTATACCGTGATTCCTATGCCCTAGTGAACATTTTACAAAAGGCTTCTCTTAAAGATGTATATTGTGTGCTCCATAAAGATGAAGGTGTTACTTATAGACGTAGTGCATTTTGCACTAGGATTGATTTTTTCTTTTTATCTAAATTTTTATTTCCCCATGCTTTTTTCCTTCATTTATGTGAATTTTCAGATCATATGGTTTTACTTTGCACATTAAGTATGTCCCAGTTTCCTCCCAGATTTCTGGGGGTACCAATTCGGTGGAAACTTAATTCTTCAGTATTGCAAGATCAAGGAATGCAGGTTAAAATGATGTCCCTTTTGTGGCTTGGAACTCAGTTCGGGTTTTATGTGATTCTCTGGTACATTGGTGGGCTGATACTAAATGGGATTTTAAAGATTTCTTTATGTTTCAAGGGAAGTGTTCACAATACCAAAAATATATACAGTACTTGGATTTTCGACAGCAGTTATATCATTTAACCTCTTCACCCAATGTTGCAGATGTTAGGGTTAAATTACAGATAGATGTTATTAAACAGAAAATGAGGAATTACTAATATGATCGTGCAGTGTCCCTATGAGAGGAAATGCAGTATGATACTGTTAAGTCACCTTCTGCTGACCCTTTTGTAGCTTGCAAAACTAGATTGGACAATACTTTGATGAAGGGACTTAGGAATTCTGATGGGGTGGTAGTAACTTCTATGGTTGGAATGTTTCAGGTAGTCCGGCAGTCTCTCTGTAATCTTCAAGGCACTAGTTATTTTGTAAGGGTTCTGTGGGATGATGTTTTTTCTTGTGAACTACCAAGCCTTTCGGAGGTAGATATCAAAGCTTTGGAAAAACCTATTTCACTAGAGGAAATTTAGCAGGAGATTTCCAATTTGGCTTTGGGCATTTCCCCAGGGGTGGATGGTCTTACAAACAAATTTTATAAGTTTTTTTTTAGAGGATCTCTGTGAAATTGTACATGTTGTATATAATGAAATTCTGGATACAGGGGCCATGTCTCAGGATTTTTCAGCTGCAATACTACTGTATTTGTTCAAAAAGGGTGATAAGACTAATATCGGAAATTGGAGGCCTATTAGTTTACTTAATACTGATTACAAAATTGTATCCACTATTCTTTGTCATAGATTACAAACAGTGGCATCCCATTTGATACATCCAGCACAAACCTGTTCAATTCAAGGGAGAAATAAACAGCAACATTTAATGTTTTTGAGGAATGCCTGCAAAACTGAGAGACAGTGGCACCTCTCGGGTTATCTGTTAGCTTTAGATCAAACCAAAGCATTTGATAGGGTGTCCCATAAGTTTCTCTGTGAAGTGCTAGAACGTTATGGGCTTCCTTGTCGCTTTTGGACTTGGATTAGTCTTTGTTACAAAGGGGCTAAATTTTTCCCTACACTTAATGGGGAATTGGGTGAAACTTTATTTTTAAACAGAGGAGTCAGACAGGGATGCCCCCTAAGCCATCTGTTATATACATTTGTCCTGGATTCTGTAATCTGGGAGATTTTCCACAATGTTACTATTCAGGGTTTATCACCCTCCCCTATTTTAGAACCTCAGAAATTAGCTGTTTATGCTGATGATATAGTAATTACTGTCCCTGATTCAGGATCGGGTGGGGCAGCTATATGAGTTCTGGATACGTATGCCACTATTTCAGGAGCAGTTATTAACTATTCCAAGAGTAATGGAGTATATGTGGGGGATGGGGTTCCCACTTCAAAGACTGGGCACATTTCTATATGTCAGGAGCCAATTAAAATTTGTGGGTGTTATTTTGGCCCAGGGGATATTGCTTCTCTGAATTGAGAGGACAGAATTAAAATTGGAGAACTTAAAGCACAGCTTTGGAAAACATGGTCTCTATCAAAAATGAAGAGGGTGTTGATTGTTAAAAAATTCATTCTCCCTTTATTTCTGTATGTGTGTACTTCTTTCCCTCTTCCAATCTCCTTAGACACAAGATTATACAGTGTTTTTTTTTCCAGATAATCTGGGGGAGTCATCTTAATCTGGTTAAATGAGAATTGACTTATTTACCAATCAAAAAAGGGAGTCTAGGAATGATACATCCTTTAGTTTTCTTTTTTCCTTTTTATTTCTTACCATGCTTCCCAAAACAGGGGGTAATAGACATCAGTGGTATGGTTGGACAGATTTGCTTTTTAGGCAGTTTGTATTATGGTGGGGAGACACTGTACCTAGACTCTGTGACACTTTAGAAGTTCTGGATTTTGTTATTCCTGCTATATGGAAACTAAATCAATGGGGAATTAAGAAGGAGCATATCATGACTCTTTCTCGTAAATGTTTATATGTGGATATCATGTGGAGAAACTCTGCTTGTCAAGTACATTTCCCCAGATGTTTTTCTACGAGGTTGACTTATGCCTTGCGTGCTTTGATGGACAAGCGGGTTCCGGTCCGCATGTGGGATATACTGTGGCTTTGCTGCCATGGTAGACTTGGGATTAAGGGTAATTTAAAGCATAAGCCTTTATTAGAGAGGCAATGCATTCATTTAGAATGTGCTGGTATTGAGGAAACCATGGAACATTTTTTCTTTACCTGTTCTTAAGCTCAACAATTTTGGCAAGATTTGGCTTCTAAGTGGCATTGGGGTTTAACATCATTGGTTAATTATGAGACTTTGATTTTGGGGGATTACACTGTTTTTTTTTTTTCAAAATACCACCCCAGTACTTTGAATTTATTGTTTGCTTGTATTAAATATTTTCTTTGGCAGGCTCGCTGCCAATTTTCTTTGCAACATTTAAATGTCCTGACTTTGACTGTTATTTCACAGATTGAGAACATGGTCCATAAGCAGCAGGACTCTAAATGAACACTCCTTGCTCTACCAAAGTTTCAGATTTTATGGAAACATATTTTTTGGCTATGGCAATGCTATTTTCCTTTTCAGTTTCTTTTACGTTACTGAGCTGTTTTTTCTGTTTTAGTGCATTACTGTTTCAAACACTGATTTTTTTCTTTTGGGGTTATCTATTTTGCTTAGGCAGGGGGTTTCTTATATTATGATTTGTTCTTTTTCGTTGTTATTAACTTTGTAAATTCTGTTATATTTTGATTTTCTCCTGTTTTTCTTGATATTTTGTTGTGATGTATTGTTTTTTCAATAAAAATTCTCCTACTCTCCTGTAGGGGAACCTTTGGCCATTGTGATGGCCACTTGGAGTGATCCTCTGGATGAAAAGGATGCCATGGAGATAGGAGAGTGAGCCTCCTCACCTATTCTTGACTTGCATGGGGCTGACGATATTGAAATATGAACGACTGACCTAGAGGGAGAAGTGAGTGATGTCTTTGTCACTACGGAGGATTTAACGACTATCAGGAAAGACACAGAGCTTGAAACAGTCTATATGGAATCTCCTGACATCAAAAACATTATGACTTGCATGGAGAAAACCCAGCGGCACTCAGTAAAGGCTGTTGCACTCTCAGACCGAGAAACACAGGCAGCAATTACAGGGAATGTATCGCAAAGCCTTACATCACCTGTCAAAAGCCTTGCAGACGCTGTCACTGAGAAGGGCCTAATGGAGCCAGGAGAATCAGCTGTTAAAAATGTTTCTAATCCTTTACCTGTTGCAACACATGACTTACAGGCTGGCATTTTCAACACAATAGGTGTGTGCCAACAGCCTCTGCCAAAACATGCAGTTGCTATGGAGTGTACAAATTCCTGGGCTGTCAGTTTAAACACCGGGCATGGTGTGTGCCATAAGCCCATTGCTAAAGACTTGTTCTCTCATGCAGTGGAAATTCAGACTGAGGGTGACAGCCTTAAAGCCTGAATCTGCCTCCCATGAGTTGCGGGGGAATCACAGTCAGCAATTACAGTACCGAAGCCCTCGCATATGATGCAAGAATCCAGATTTATTTTTCGGCATCCTGCTAACCCTACTTTTGCTGAACACAATGTCCCCATACCAATAATAGTTTATCAAAATAATCCAGCATCACAGACTGGGGCAGCATCATTATTATTTTCATCTCAAGTGAATAATGATATAAGTCTCAGGCACTCCAGAAATGCTATTACAAGACAAACAACTAATCATGACCATGACTTGCAACAGTCTGAAACTAACCAAAAAACTATGCTAAAGGAATCACCTATTGAGTCTGGGGTTCAATATCCTCTACCACTTGCATCTGACAGTATTTGGTCCCCCTAGAAGGCCTTACAGAATGCAGGGTGGCTCTAAACCTCTAAAGGGAATTGGCTACCTGACCCAGACTGGGATCCTACGTTGAACTTCTCACAGTCATCTCCTGTATGGAAACCAAATAATACCAAATCAGTAGATATGGTTTTGGGATCCCAGCCATTGGATATTGCAAAAAAAAATGGACAAAATAGAATCTGACCTCTCTGACCTCCCAGTAAGCCCTAACACATTAAACCTGCCAAAGGAGATGACACCTGCAGTAGTAGAGGTCCGTATTTTGGAGCAGCAAAATGAAACACATGATGTTCCACCGGTTTATACAGTAAGCCTCTTTTATCAGAGCTTTTTATCAAAATAAAGAAAGAAGCTGTGCCTCAACGAAACGCTGTGCACATCCGTTATAAGGGTGGCCTGGAGGAAAAGCCTGACAGGTCCTATGTGGGATGAATATTGTTGAAACACTCATTGCATTTCTCCACCAGAGAAGTATTTGCCTTAATTAATATCTCTGGGGAAGATAACTACAATTTTAGGTTTAGGATTGCATATGTGCTAGAGTTGTTTTGGGAACACTATACACAAGTTAAATTTTCACTCACATGGACCCTCTTTTTAGTAATTCCTCTCACCAAGCCACTAGTCAAATATGTGACAGTCATGTTTCGTAATGAGGGGGTTCATGTGGATGACATTACATATTGGTTATCCCAAACATGTGACATCTTAAGTGACCCTGAAGCACTTCTTTTTTTTTTTACTTTTTTATCTCCTCTGAACCTCTCGGGCATCCTTCAGGAGTGCCTTCTCGGATGTGCCTCTACTCCTGGCCTGAACCCCTGCATTCCCCCGGTTCTCCCCCCCGATGACATTGGCAAGTTTGAACCCCAGATCACCTCCAGGGCTGGGTCCATCCTCCCTTTGGCAGTTCTTTGTAGCTGAGTGTGAAGGACCTACCTTCATCACCAGGTCAGCCGTGGAGCAACCTGGATGTGCTGGGCTGGTGTATTGATGTGGGCACTCCACCGGGGCCTCCATCATCTCATCAGGTAGCCAGAGGGTTTTTTCCCACTGTTTTTGTTGTCCTTCCCCTGCAGAGTGTGGCATAGCAAGGCAATGTCATGCCGCAATTCTGCCTCTACATCCGCCATGTCACCACACTGGGCACCTCTGATTACCACCAGAGGCCACTTTAGGAGTGATCACTTCTCCCCTACCCTCCTTGGGAAGAGAGAGCAGTCCTCCTGACACTGAATCTCTTCCATCCTGCCGACCCCAGTGGCCCAGGCTTGATCCTGAACCCGGGTCACTGGCATGGCACAAGGTGTGGCATCCAGTGCCTCAACCCTCAGCACCACCAGGCTGTCCTCTGAAGCACTTCTTGATTCAGAATTGTTTTGCATGGGTGATGGAAACACAAAGTCAAACTTTGGTTTACAGACACCAGGATGGAACACATTCCAAACTCATTTATGTTGGGATGAGATAGAGGGGTATGTTTCTATGCAGAGCAACCTAGAGCATGTTACAAGTGTGGCTCTAGAACTCACTTGTCAAGTACTTGTGCTCAAGCCTGTTGTGATAATTGTGGAGAATTAGGACACATAGCTATGCAGTGTGCCAACCATACCAGGTGTGATCTCTGTGAGGAATATGGCCATGTATTTAGTGGTTGCCCTTGGGCAGCCAGAAACAAAGCATCCTGTGCCAGTCCAGAACTACTGATACAACAGTCACAGGATTCTGCCTCTGCTCCCACTGAATCTGATTTGCCTCATCCTACCAACCCCCATTCTCCAGTAGTCTCCTCCCTTACTGTTTCTTTATGGAAGAAAAACAAACAATATATTATTATAGTACAAGACAGCCCCCCTTCCCCTGACTCCCCCCCCCTTATTGGTGCTTCCAAAAAAAGAAGAAGTCCAAAATGGTGAGGAGTTGTCATGTAATACACTATTAGCTCCATTATGCTACTTGGAGTAGAATATTTCTTTTTGATATCAAGTATACTTTATTAGATTTTTAAATCTAATATACAGACATCTTAGGTACAGGAGGTCATACAATGCTGTATATATATTTGCAAAAACAGACCTTCTAATCACCATAAAATACAACCATTATCTAATAGTACTATATCTTGATGCCTGCATCCCCCACCCTTTTCTCCCCATCTACCTCAACCATCACCGTCCTAAACCCCCTCCCCTCCTCTCCTATCCCCACCACCACAAATACAAGCCTTAGCAATTGTAAACATATATCAGTTGGAAACCCTAATAAAAATGATGGTTAACTTATGAAGGGGCATTTGAGTTAACCGTTATTGTATTGGACTGGATTAATAACAAATTATAAAAGGGAACCCAAAGTTTTTGTGTTTTCTCATTCTTTGGGTTAACCCAGCAATGATACATCCTGCCTGGATAGCAAACATGATTTCTTTATACCATTCAGCATAAGTCAGTATAAGAGCATCTACCCAATGTCTGAGTAGTACTTTTTTGGCACAAACAGATATCAGTGCAATGTAGGCCCTTTAGGTTTTGCCCCAGAGGGTCGTGTAATCCCCTAAAATACAAATCTTGGGGTAAATTTATCTGAGAGAGCTAATAGTGGATCCAGTCAGGATTTAATACAATTCCATAATGGGGAAACCTTATCACAAGACCATAACCTATGCAGCAGATCCCCCTGGGCTTGGGAGCATTTGGTGCAAAGGTTAGACTGCAAAAAAAACATCCTGAATAGTTTAACTGGAGCATAATACATATTATATATAATTTGAAATTGCATGTATCTGTACCTATCCTACTTGATGTATCTATATAGGTGCTTCCAAATTCTTAACCAACATCTAGGGAGTTCAGAAGTTGGAAGAGAGTGATCCCACCAGTAAGTTCTTTGTCCTTCTAACCCAGCAATTGTGTTTTGTAAAAACTTATAGGCATATGAAATTAAATGAGTAAATGGAAGCGAATTAAGATATGGGGTTAAAGCAGTTAGAAGGGGTGTAGTCCACCTCCCAGTGCCAAAATACTGTATTGACATATGACTAATCTGCAAATACTTAAAGACATGAGTAGTAGACCAACGGTACCGGGTACAGGCTTCCTGGAATCGCATCAGTTTCTGGTTAATAATTAACTCCTCCACCCTTCCAATCCCCATATTGGGCCAAAAAACATTACGTTCCTATTGGTTACCCGAAATTAGCAGGTTGGGATTATTGAAAAGGGGTTGTGTTATATCTTTATACCCATTAATCCTTAGTAAAGTATTGAGTTGGTGTTGTGAAATCAAAAGAGCCTCAAGCAGGGATCCTTTCAGCTTACTTGGGAGATTTTTCTTATTTAGAAAAGGAAGGGCTTCTGGAGCCATAACGTGTAATGCACACAAGGATTTCTCAATTCTTAACGAAAGAGGGGAATAAATAGAGTCAGATGAATATTCTGATGGAGGTATCCAGTACCTCAATCTGGGTAAATGTATTGCAAGATAATATAAATATAGATTGGGAGCTTGTAGGCCACCATCAATTTTTGCCCATGTAAGCTTCTTGTTGATTTCTTCCCAGCCCATAAAAAGGAGTTAATAATTTTATGTGTCTGAGTAAACCAAGAGCTGGGTAAGTCCCAATTGTACATTTGCAAAGGATATAATATACGGAGTAATACATTCATTTTTATTATACTCATACGATCCCAGAGCGATAAGGGTAATAAAGACCAACGCTTAATATCCTCTTGTATATGACTTAAAGTGGCGTCAAGGTTAAGCTTTTTCATTATCGGGGAAGGGGTGAAGGAAAATGCCCAAATATTTAAGTTTGTCTGATCGCCAATGTAGGCCCAAATTAACTCTGTTTTTAGAAAATACTGATTAAGAGGAAATACTTCCATTTTATCCAAATTCAATTTGTAATTAGAAATCAAGCTAAACTGGGAGATTAATGTAAGTGCAGCCAGGAGGGATTGTGAAGGAGATGAGATATGCAATAAAATGTCATCCGCGTATATGGAGAGTTTATATTCTGAGTTCCCTATTGTAATCCCCGAGACTAAGGGTGAGAGTTGAGTTTCCTGATGAGGGGTTCAAGGAACAAGTTAAATAAGTATGGTGAAAGGGGGCATCCTTGACAAGTACTCTGCATTAAAGTAAAGGGTGTGGAAAGTACCCCATTGCAGTGAACTCATGTGGAAGGGGAAGAGTACAGTATTTTAGTCCAAGTGAGAAATTCTTGCGGAATACCATATCTGGGAAGTAGAGAAAACAGATATTCCCAGGACAGCCTGTCAAAAGCTTTTTTCTGCATCCAAGGAGACTAAAGCAGCCAGAATAAGACAGTCCTTGGACACAGAAAATAAATAAGCCACCTTCCTAAGATGATCGGATGAAAGTCGTCCCTTAACAAATCCTACCTGCTCTGCACTAATTAAAGAATCCCAGACCTGACCCAATCTTAAAGCCAGGATCTTAGCCAAGATTTTAAGATCCACATTAATAAGTGAAATAGGCCTATAATTATGTACAACTAGAGGATCCTTCTCAGGTTTGGGTAGGACCACAGTAGTAGCCTGGGTTAATGACTTATCTGAGATACCATTTTCATAAAAATATTGAAAGGTGTTTAGGAGGATAGGTGCTAATGTACTTTTTCGGGCCTTATAAAAATTAGGAGAGAATCCATCTGGGTCAGGGTATTTATCTGGTGTGAGTCAATGGCTTCTGTTATCTCTTTTATTTCAATCGGGGCTTTTAATATAGAAGATTGTACCTCAGTAAGTGTTGGCGATTTAACATCAGTAATGTACAAATCGAACGTTTGTTGAGAAAAGGAGAAGTTAGCGGGGGTATACAAGCCTTCATAATAAAGTCTGAAGGCTTTGCAAATATCTTTGGGTGAAGTCAAGACTGAACGGGTGGGTGATTGGAGGGAAGTAACAATCCTGTCAGACATCTGAGACCTAATTCTGAGAGCTAGTAGTTTCCCCGCTCTTTCCCTTTGATCAAAATATGTTACTCTAGATCTAAGCATGAGAAATTCTGCATTTTCGGCCAACAGCTGATTATACTGGGCATGAAGGGATTCAGCTTTTTCCCAGTCTACATCAGGAGATAAAACTGAAAGGTTTGCCTCCGCTAATGTGATCTGATCAATTAGGGAAGAGAGAGCCTGTTCCCTTTGCTTTTTATTTTTGACTGCCAAACGTATTAATTCACCCCTTAATGCACACTTTAGTGAGCACCACAAGATATCCCTTTTAAACATGGATGGGGAATTATCTATCATAAAGGCAGAAATAAAGGATTGTAAATGCTGTATGGGATCTTCAGATTTTAGAATCTGATTATTAACCCTCCAGAGTTTGTCTTGCTGAATATTTGGTGCAAAATCTACAAGTAACTGAACCATGTGGTGATTAGATATAGTTTTCAAGGAGTAAAAAACTGATGTGACACCAGAAAGGTAGTCAATACTCACTAAAAAATAATCAATACAAGAGAATGTATTGTGAGTAGGTGAATGGAATAAATATTCTTTCCTGGTTGGGTAAATGATTCTCCAGGGGTCAGCCAAACCTATTGAGTGTATTAGCTCTAGCTGGGCTTTCTGGCCTGGGGAAAAAGATAATTTAGAAGGCCCCGATCTGTCCAGGCTATTTGACAGGACTTGGTTCTAATCCCCTCCTACAATTATTGGAATGGTGGACCAAGGAGCCAGTATGGACATAAGATCCATAAAAAATGATCATCAGAATTAGGGCCATAGATGGAACCGAGAATAACCTCGGAATGACCTAAAACAGCCTGTAATATAACATAATGGTCGTCCAAGTCTGAAATTTCTTGTAGCAAATGGAATGGAATTTTATGAGCAATTAGGATGGCAGTTCCCCTTTTATGAGAATTGAAACCAGACCCAAAAACCTGTCCCACCCAAAGCCTACGAAAGTAGTGCACTTGAGTGGGTAAAAGATGTGTCTCCTGTAAGAAAACCATGTCAGCATGTATATTTCGGAGATGTATCAGTACCTTCATTCGTTTCACTGGAGTTTGTGCCCCCTTAATGTTCCATGTACAAAAATGATAACCTGACATTTTAGCTGTCTATAACAATATTAAAATCCAAATATGCAGTGAAAAAAGAAACCAGTAAGTGATATTTCCACTTTATCTCTGGTATTTGTGGCAGTTCCTTCCCCCCAAAACATTTTTTAACCCCCACCCTCCCCCCTCCATCTCGAAAAATCAAACCCCATAACTTGTACCCCTGAGCCTCACATAAACAAACTAATAAAGTAGTAGTCTTGTTCCCAAGATAACCCTTAATTGTAGAGGCCCAATCCCCCTTTGCCAAGATGTGAGTGTTCCACCCAGGTTAGCGCATCCTGACTTGCCCCACCTCCAAAAAACATGAACATCAAACAGTTGAAATAAGGAGTGATCTCCTTCCCCTGCTCTACTTACCGCAGCAAATATAGTTGCATTATACACCATGCTTCTGTTAACTTGTAAAGTTAAGATTATAACAACCCTGCCACAGTTAAACTATGACCAATGTATTTGTATATAATTTTACTGTCCATACCAAGGCATTAATAATCAAAATAATCTCCTTCTTGTCTCCCCTCTTCCCAATCTCTCCTTCCCCTTAGTTTAGTATAATAACTATTCCCATCATATTCAGGGCTTAACCCAGAGCACTGTTAGTCCAGACAGCTTCAGCAACAAATGAGAGATCTCTTGCTTCCTCAGTGAAGTTTAAGACAGGCTATTGCATCCCTGATTTACATGGCGGTATCTAGTATAGGGATCACTGTAAAGTCCTACATCTGAGTAGCAAATCTACACTATTTGTACCCCTCTTCTAATATACCGGTATTGTCCCACAGTCAGAATGCAAGAGAGTAAATAAAAAAACCTTTGCACAACTTTGAAAAAAAAAGTGCGGTGACTAGCGAGACCAGCTACAGTGTCTATAAAATGCTTCAATTTAAAGGAAGACCACTATCAATTTAACTGGGAGCAGGACCATAGTGCTAAATTCGAGCTGATCTCTTTCTGCCTTTTAATGAGCTTCCAAGCATCGCGGATCCAAACAAAATGAAAAAGGGGAAAAAGCCTTCAGCTGCTGGTCCATAAGTTGTCAGGGGGTCCCAAGGAGAGGTGTAGGAGGTTTAAGCTGATTACACTAACTCTTCTGCCAAACTAGATGCCACTATATAGAGTAGCCAGATCGATAAGCACTCCCTCATATGCTCAACTATGAGCAAACAGGTCAGGGAACATAGTGGGTAATCCTTCTGTTGCCAGGTTTGCTTCTTCAAAACTTTTCCAACTACCCTGATACTGAACCATCAATTTAGCAGGGTAGATCATCTGGAATTGAATTCCAGCCACTATCAATTTTTTAATGGAGCTATGATAAGCAGCCCACTTCTGTCTGACACTGACTGGCAGAGCTTGGGAAAATCTAAGCTGGGCATCCTCCCATCTAATCTCCTGCAGCTCTTTAACTTTTGCTAAGATGTGCTACCGATCAATGTCACTAAGGAGATGAATAATAAATGGCCTAGGCTTGGCACCCGGGGGAGGTCGAGGTTTCAGTGAGCGATGGGCCTGTTCTACCTGATATACTATAGATTGTGGTGGAGGACCCGCTATCTTTGCCAGAAGCTTCTGCGTGAATTGGATTATAGTGGATCCTTCAGCTTCCTCAGGCAGGCTAAAAATAACAATATTATTCCTCCTATTCCTCCCCTCCAGGTCCTCTAGTTTATTTTCTACTTTACTCAGCCTTTGCCACCACTTCTAGTTCCAACCTTGTCTACCAGTTTTCCAGTGAGGATGTGCGGGTGGAAACGTCAGAGATTATTCTATTCGTTTCCTTCAATTCAGCTTTACTGTTCAGGTCCAAGGCAAACACTTTAAAAGTATCCTTAATACTAGCCATTTCAGCTAAGAATTTGTCCTCAGACAGGAAAGTAGGGTTGTTAGGTGCTGCTGCCATCTTGCTGGGAGTTGCAGTCTGTGTTTTAGATCTCTTCGCTGATTTATCCGGCGTCTGAGGTGGTGTCCGGACCTGGAGGGCCTGGCGCATTTCCGAATCCATCTTCGCACCTGCTAAATGTTAGATGCTGCTTCTTTGCACTTCTTGTAGTTCCCCTTCACTTCAGAAGGATGTTAGCAATAATAAAATAACCGATCTCGATCAGAAACCTGGTATTTTTAATGCTTTTGGAGAGTTCAGGGGAGAGCCAAGCCAGAGAGCGTCTGCTCAAGCTTAAGACGTCAAGTGATCCTGGACTAGAATGTTTCTGAACAGGAACCTGCTAGTACTGATGTGATGCAACCTTTACCTTGGTGACATTCCTTAAGAAATATCAGGCAAAACCCCCCAGCAGCTGTTAAGGGTCCTGCAACATTTGAATCAGGCAACACTTATGCAGCATTATTTTTCCTGATGGTGATTCTGACATGGAACAGGAGGAATTTGATTCACAATTGGTGGGGAGCAGTCAGCTTCCTGCAGGGGTTGACCAGGGAGATTATAAAATTAAAAAAAAATAAAAAAGGAAAAAAATGGTGTGACTTCATTTTCTAACTGACTCATGAGTTTATTTTCTATAGGATCTCTGAATATTCATAGTATACTGAATAATTTAAAATGACAAGTATTTTTTTCATTTATTCATATAACAATTATGATTTTTTTTTTCTCCAGGAAACATGGATGAGTTCTAGAGAACAGTTATTACTGTTTAAAAGGGAATGGATTGGGGAACCCCTCCTATTGATCCTTCAGCCCGGATTGTGCTGATGGGATAGGGATTTTATTTGTTTCCTATAATTTTTCATTAATACATTTGGTAGATTTAATCCTGGGTAGATTATTTTTGTTGGATGGAAGAAGGAAATCAATGGCTTGCCATTTTATTACTGTGTATGGTCCTCAACTCAAGGCAGATAGGGCATCCCTTTTAAGAACTGTTCAGCCATATCGTGTAACTTCTTCCATGGTCCTCTTTGGGAGGGACTTTAATTGTGATATCTCCAGAGAACAACTTAGCAGAGGAAAAATTAAAAAAAAACTTATTGTGACTCCAATATGTTGAATTCTGTAGTAAAAACAGCAGGTCTTGTGAACTGTGGTGTGTATAATACAGGTTCTCGATTTACATGTACTCGGGGTTCATATAAAACTACTATTGATCACTTATTTCTTTCTCAAAACTTACCCCCGGGCATTTTTCAAGTATTACCCATTGAATTTTCAGATCACTTGCTATTACAATTTTTCATACTAACCCTTATTGTAAATAATAAAACTAAAAATAGATGGAAGCTAAATGTTTCCTTGATTACAGTTCCTGAAGTTAAAAAGGGGATTACAGCTCTACTTACGGCTAGATTATCAGTATTATGTCTATATACTGATCTTGGTGAATGGTGGGAAGATACAAAATCAGATCTGAAGTCATGATTTAGTACTCATAGTAAGCAGATGGGGAACAGTGGATTTTTAAAATACCTATCTCTTCGGAAGCAGCTTCAACACCTTTATACTGTTTCATATCTTACTAAATATGATTATTCATCACAAATCTCTAAACTAAAGAAACTCATGATGGCTTATCAGTATGACAGAGCTTAAACAATCCAGGCAACGCTTTATAGTGGAACACAGAAATCACCTGTGGGAGATCCTTATGAGGCCTGTAAAAAAATTCATGAAGACATGACGATAGATTATCTACAAGATTCAGAAGGAAATAAAATAGAGGAAATTGCAGCTATAGAAGCATAAAATAGAGGTAATTGCAGGTATAGAAGAACTTATGAAAATCCACTATCACTTGTTGTTGCCTTCTGAGGACCCTTCTGAACAGAATATTAAGGATTATTTACAAGATATAGAAGTTCCGACTTTTCCTGACAAAGCACTTTTATTGCTTAAAGACATTACTGTAGATGAGATTGTAAGGGCAATCAAGGCTCTTAAAACAAATCCCTCACCAGGTTTAGACAGTCTTCTGAACCAGTTTTATAAGGCCTTTATAGTAGAAATATCATTTTTTTTTGCATGCCATGTATCAATTCTTTTTCAAAGTAATAATATTCCCAATTTTTTTTCTGAAGGTCTCTTAGTTTACTTATATAAAACTGGAGATAGAACCAATATTAAAAACTGGAGGCCAATCATTTTGTTGAACTCAGATTATAAAATTATTGCTCACATTATTAATTCTAGACTTAAACATTATGCTTCATTAGTGCTCTCTTCACAACAATTTTGTGGTATCCTTAAAAAAAAGATACAGGACAACGTTATTGTTATTAGAGATCTCATTGAGAGTCTCACTATGCAAAAATCTAGGGGATGTATACTTTCTGTGGATCAGGAGAAAGCATTTGACTGTGTTACTAGGTCTTTTTTATTTCTCACATTGGCTAAGTATGTGATACCCATTACAGTAATCAAATAAATACAGTTATTGTATTCACATGTCTGTGTCAGGGTTCTGATTAGGAGACAGATTACACAAGGGTTTGTCATCTCTTCAGGCATCAGGCAGGGCTGCCACTTAAGCTCTTTATTATATATTTTCTCTATAGACCCCTTACTTCGATGTCTGATTGATAATCCTAAATGGAATGGGTTGTTGGGATCACATGAATTAGATCCCTTTATTGTACAAGCATATGCCGATGATATTTGTGGGGCTTTTTGACACTATGATCAAATCCCTTTATTTTTAAGTGAACTTCAAATATATGTTAAAGTGTCTAATTCAAAGTTGAATATTGCCAAATGCAAGGGACTGCTTGTTGGCCTTTGGAATATTATTTCATGTCAAATATCTGGAATCACACTCACAACAGAACCAGTAACAATCTTAGGTGTTAATTATGGGGCACATAATCTACCCTTAAATAATTGGAGATTGGCCTTGTCTAAAATACACAATAAAGTTGAGAGATGACAATATTGGAAATTAACAAAATTAAAGAGAATTCAGATATTAAAACAGTTTGTTATTCTCCAACTGCAATATGTTGCTTATATTTTTCCACTTCCTGCATCTCTGGAAACAACTGTTTATGGAATATTTTTCCAAATGTTATGGGTGAACAAACTGAATTTAATAAAGTGTTGTTATACTTGTTTGAACAAGGAAAAGGGAGGTCTGGGTATGAACGAACCAGTTGTTTTCTTTCATTCCCTTTATTTTTATCATACTATATATTACGGCATCTCTAGTATAACAACTGGTGCTTATGGTTTGGTGCAATATGTATTAAAGCATTACCCAGCTGCAAGGCATCAGGTGGAACCAAAGTTACATTCCCTGCTTCAGCTGCCAGAATATTTTGGAAAGCAGGCCAGAACCTGTACAAATGGAAAATTCTAAAACCATATATTTTATAAAATAACAGGAAAAACTTTTATTATTTACTATTAACCCAGCTTTATCCAACTGAACCCAGTTTTAAAAACTGCCCCTCTACTTATAACACATAAGTAATTAAACGACTGGTTAACAAAAGAGTACCTCATGCTATGTGGGAAACCCTATGGCTCATTGTATATGGCAGGCTAAATGTTAAGAGGAAATGCAAAGCATAAGAATATAATAGAAATTGCCCTTATGCAGCATATATTAATTTTATATATAAATCATATATCATATATTAATATTAATTAACCATGAGTCATTTTTTTTTCACTTGCTCCTATTCTAAACCTCTCTGGATTTTTTTAGTTGCTAAGTGGAAAATTAACTGCTTGTTATCGATGAATTATGAGACTTTGGTGTTAGGTTTTCTTCCCTGTGATGCGGTTGATCTGCATCTTGAAACCTATATGGTTTTACTTTGTTGTTTGCGATATTATTTATGGCAAGCAAGATGTCAGTGGGTAATTAATCCAGAGAATGATGTCATATCCGATGTATAGTTTTCTAGTGACTCAAGCAAGGAACACTGTGTATCATACAGATTTATTGCATTATCCAGGCAACAAGGTTTATAGGTGGTGGAAAGGTTTCCAAATATTTATAAAATATAAATGACAAAGTGACAGGACAAGATTTTGATACTGTGTGCAGGATAATGAAAGAAGTATGATTTATTCTCTCACTTACTTTATATCTTCTTAGAGGTTATTGATTGTATTAAACACTTTAAACTGTTGGTCTTTTTTTTGTTTTCCTCATTTTACTGAGTTTCATTTTGTTTATGTGAAAATTTGATTTCGTATGTAACACTGTATACGATACGTGAATTTTCAATAAAAAAAAACTACACTTTTCGATAAGTGCCATGGGATCTTTAACATCCACCTAAACTACCACCAATCCAGGCTCTTCCAAAAGATAGCACCTTAGAAGTGTAGCACCCCTCTCATTCTGCACTACAGTGTCAGTACTGGGATATTCACCCAAGTGTCAGATGTGGGAACTTAACCCACAGCCCTCTGATCTTTCAGCCTCAGAGGTGAGTGTGCAACCTACTGAGCCACTGACACTGATAGCTGATACCACTTTATTTCTGATGCTTCCTTTTCCTGGATCTTTTCTGTAGTTGATCTTATTATTTCTGCTCTCTGCTGATTATCCATATTTCTATCATTTTGTACTTTTTCCTGCACTGTTTCCTTCATCCTTTTACCCTCATTTTGACTTGTATTGTGCTCATGTCTATTCTCCCTCTCATCACTACCATTTTTATATATGGATAAGTTCATTTTTTACCTGCTTTGATGGCTTCCAATATTTCCCTCAATAGGAAATTGTTTTAGATAAATACTATCTTTATATCATTCATATCCTTATTAAAGTCACTTTAAAATTTAACAGGCATTGGCATTTTTCCTCCTTTTGCTTACTTTACTATGTCTCTTATTCATAGTTTGGCCAAAGAAATGATATATTTAGCCTCTTTTGAGGGTTGATCCAATTTTGATTTTTTTGTTAAATGTGGTGTTAAAATGTTTTTGTAGTCTGTTAAATATCTATGATCTTCCTTAGAAGTATCCCTTGAAAATGAAAGGTTTACTGAAAGGGATTCCAAATGACTCATACTTAGCTCTATCCTGTATTCTGGATTTATTACATTTATTTCCCTGGCCCCTTCCCACAACCCAGGTGGTGCAGTTTGATTAAATAATTGCTGAATACCAGGGGATTACAATTGTCTAATATTTTCAAGCAAGTAATTATCCTCCTCTGTCAGACAACCTTCCCCCTGCTTTACATTTGATGAGGAAGTAGTGATTGGGGCTCCTGATTTTTTTAAAGTTTGTTGATTTGGAGCCTTGTAAAATCAAGAATGTTCTTATTATTATGGATCTCTTTTTTCTGATTTGCAGCTCCATAGCATCTAATTTATTATCTTTCACTTATTTGAGTTTCTAAGTATCATTGCTGATTTTCCACTCATTTAAAAGGGTTTCAATGATTCAGTAGACACAATTCAATAATTACTACCGTTGATTGACAAAATGGTAATTATATTCAAAACCCAGTGTAAAAGTGGTCTCAAAAATGTTAACGTTAGGAATAAGCTAGGAAATGTATTGAAGAAAGAGTTCAAGTATTAAATGCAATGTGTTAAACTGTACCATAAATACAAATTCTAATAAATCCAGTTTAAAAGTATGTATTATCTGATATTACACCTTTGCTGCTATGAAAAGTCCAACTCTTTTGTAAAACAGAGTTTGTACCAAATTCACAGTGAGCATCTTCTTGAGGTATCCTGGCTACAGTCTTCACCTCTTTTTATTCAGGGATCAAGTCTTCTAGTGTAGTACCAACAATGGCCTAGATATTCAAAGGGGTTGCACCTGGCACAATAGAGTTGCACCGGTACAACCCCGTATTGCGCCCCGGTAGGATATTAAGAAGGCTGCCCAGCACAGTGCAACTCCCGATGCACCAGGGCACAATGTAATGGTATGCAACACAGATGCAGGGGGCATGCTCATGCATATGCGGCACATCCTGATATTCAGCCCGCCCACTCCCCAGGTGCTGGCAGACTTGAAGGAGACTCTGGCTGCCTGGTGGGCTGAGACCAAGGCTCAACTCACCAGGGTGGTAGAGAGCTGTCTACTGATGCTGGACCCTGTGCAGGATCCCCTATGCCGGAGACAAGAGACTCCTTCTCCATTACCCAACACCAGAGATGAACCCTCTGACTCCAGGGGTGGGGAGGACATGCATCCCAGAGGGCTTCCCAAAGGGACCATTTCTCCCCAGCATCAGGAGGAGTCTTCCTCTTCTTCACTGGAGACCTCTGACTGAGACTCAAGGGGATTCTTTGACCCAGATGATGAGCCCCATACTCCAGACCGACCCAGGCCTAGGACTCCTCTGAAGTCTCCTCCGGAGGATCCTTCTTTTTCAGAGCTACTGAGAAAGATCCAGAAATTTAATCAGTGGAAATCTCTGGAGCCAGATCCACAGTGTAAAAAGCTCACTGCCCATTTGGATCTGCCCGAGACCATTCCTACATTAATTCCACCCCGGATAGAGCCTCACGCAGACCTCGTTTCCACTATCTGGAAACAACCATCCATGTTAACCTCCCTTCTGAGAAAGGCAGATCAGCAATACCAGGCTCCTGAGGGAGTAGATTCTTTGAATCAACACCCCAAAGTGGACTCAGTCATGATTAGCACTGATCATGGCCACTTCGCTAATCCCAAACATCTCAGCTCGTCTCCGCCTGATAAGGAGTCTCGGCTTCTGGACCAATATAGGAAGAAGGTCTATGTGTCTTTTACCCTGGGTATTAGGGCCCTGAATTATGCAGCTCATATGGGGGATTACCGGAAGACCATCCTTAGTCAGGTGGTATCAAAGTTGGATTCCCTTCCTGAGTCACAGACAAAACAGGAAGTGGCAGATCTTGTCCGTTCTGCTCATTCAGCCAGTCGGCACATGCTTCATGCCTGCTACAATGCAGTGGACACAGCGGGATGGAGCTCAGCTTTTGCCGTCAGTCTTCGGCATCATGCCTGGCTCAGAGTGTCAGGTTTGGTCCCTGAAGTGCAATCCACTATTCAGGATGCACCCTTCAGTTGTTCAGTGCTGTTTGACGGTGATGTCAAGGGCATAATAACCAACCTGCAAGAAAAGGGTACTGCACTCGAGTTTGTTGACTCTTTGTACAGACCCCTCAGAGGCAGCGGCATGCTTTTGGTCGACGTAACTGTCAAAAACCTAAGCCACAGGGATAGCGGGCCAACAAGCGTCAGGCCTCTCCAGCAACCAAGACTCTCCCTCCCAAAACAAGCCATGGGAGCCTCAGCCACTGTGCTGCCCCCAGACCTCCTGACTCCTTGCTTCTCCCACAGTCTCTGGACACACCAGAGGAACCAGTAGGAGGGAGGTTCTCCTTCCATCTACCAGGTTGGGAGAGGATAACATCAGATGTTTGGGTGCTCCAGCTGATCACAGCAGGACACTCAATAGAGTTTCTTCAGAAACCACCCTAAAGACCACCCCCCAAGTCTTACTCCCAGGAACATCTTGCTTTGGTCCTGGAAGAAACCTCATCCCTTCTCTTGAAGGCAGTGACAGAACCAGTTCCCAACCACCTTCGGGGAATGGGTTACCATATCTTTCTAATTCCAAAGAAAACGGGAGACATGAGGCCTATTTTAGACCTCAGTTTCCTGAACATGATCATGGAGTACAAACACTTCAGAATGCTCTCCCTGCAGAGCCTTCTGCCTCTTCTTCAGCAGGGACTGTGGCTGTGCACTTTGGATATGCAGGATGCTTTCTTGTACATCCCCATCTGCCTTTCCCACCACAAATTGCTTCAGTTTTGTTTTCAGGGGGACCACTACCAATTCAAGGCCCTCCCATTCGGTCTTTCCTCAGCCCCTGAGTATTTACCAAATGCCTGTCTGTGGTAGAGGCCCACCTGCATACCCAGGGAGTGCAGGTATTCCTGTACCTGGATAATTGTCTCTTGGTGGCCCCATCCAAGGAGGAACTTCTACACTCCCTTTCCCTTACCTTGCAGGTTTTCACCAGCCTGAGCATCACCATCAACCAGGCAAAGTCCCATTTTGTCCCTTGACAAAGGCTCCAGTTTATAGGGGCAATCCTGGACATGACCATCAGCAAAGCCTTTTTGCCTCCGGACAGGGTGGACACCCTTCAGACTCAGGCACGTCTTCCATCTAGTCACAGAAGGGTCGAAGCCAGGTCAGTCCTTCACCTCCTCAGGCTAATGGCGGCTGCCATTCCAACAGTCCTACACATTCGGCTCCATATGAGAATTTCTCAATGGACGCTTCGGTTGCAGTGGGACCAAACACTGGACGACCTAGACCAGGGGGTTCTAGTTCCTGATCCCATGATCAGAGACTTACAGTGGTGGATGGTACAAGAGAACCTTTGTCAGGGAGTTCAATTCAGTATTGACCCCCCTCCCAGATATTGACAACGGATGCCTCAGGAGAGGGCTGGGGGGCCCACCTTGGGTCTTACAAGACTCAGGGCAGCTGGTCCAGGTTCGAACAAAATCTGCACATAAATGTGCTTGAACTCAGAGCAGTGCTTTATGCCCTCCAGGCGCTGCACTCTTCCATACTTCCAGGTCATCTACTCATACAGACAGACAACATGTGTGTGGTCTAGTACATCAATAAGCAGGGAGGAACATGGTCCTACCCTCCATACAGGGAAGCTATAAGAGTGTGCAGCTGGACCACCCAGCACAACCTTCACCTGATGGCCATTCATGTTAGTGGAAAACACATTGGCAGACTAACTCAGTTGATCCTCAGCCAGGGCCCATGAATGGGAACTGGATCAAGAGGTAGTAGATGACATCTTCCTGCCTTAGGGAACCCCCTCAGGTAGACCTGTTCGCATCTCCTCGAAACACAAAGCTTCCCACCTTCTGCTTGCTCACTCCAGGGTGAGACATTTTTTGGTGGGATGCTATGTCTCTTGATTGGAAGGACAGATTTGCCTGTGCCTTCCATCCTATTCCCTTAATTCCTAGGGTCCTGAACAAGATCAGATCAGAGGGGGCACGAATGATCCTCATCGCTCCATTCTGGCCCTGGCATTTGGTTCTCTCTTCTGCAACAGTTTTCAGAGGAACCTCTGCTTTCTCTTCCTCCATCGAAACACTTGTTGACCCAGAATCAGGGGATCCTTGTCCATCCAGGTCTCAGATCCCTCCATTTGCATGTGTGGCTCCTGCAAACATAGCTAAGGCCCATTTTGGGGTTTCTCCACTCGTAGCAGACATTTTGGTGGAGGCCAGGAAGCCTTCACCAGATCCACCTATGCCATGCAGTGGAAACGATTCGGTATTTGGGCCACATCAAAGGACTTCAAACCTTTCTCTTGCCCAGCCAACAGAGTCCTGGATTACATGCATCACCTCTTCAACCTAGGTCTCAGCCATTCCTCTTTAAAGGTCCACATGGCAGTGATTTAAGCCTACCATTTCCCCTTCGGAGACAGGACTTTTTCTCAATTGAAGTCTCTAAAACATTCCTCAGAGAGGTCCTCCATTTGAGACCCCCATCCACATTCCTGCTCCCCCTTGGGACCTGAATTTTGTTCTCGAGAAGCTTACTCTGCCCCCTTTCGAGCCGGCAGTCTCAGCAGACTTAAAGTTCCTTTCTTGGAAGACTCTCTTCCTAGTGGCCATTACTGCCACTTGATGAATTTCTGAGCTTGAAGCCTTGATGTGCAAAATCCCATATTTGATTTTTCACAAGGAACGTGCAGCTCTACGCACCAACCCTAAGTTTCTCCCTAAGGTGGTGGCTGAATCAACACTGAATCAATCCATTGAGCTACCTGCTTTCTTTATGCAACACTCCAATCAAGGGGAGTACTTCTTGCATACTTTGGATGTTCATAGAATACTGAGATACTACACCACTAGTACTAAGGATCTCAGGAAA
Source organism: Neoceratodus forsteri (assembly GCA_016271365.2). Classification (NCBI taxonomy): domain Eukaryota; kingdom Metazoa; phylum Chordata; order Ceratodontiformes; family Ceratodontidae; genus Neoceratodus; species Neoceratodus forsteri. The sequence goes on along the minus strand of JADMNL010000039.1, from coordinate 15,557,931 downwards.
TCTGATCAGATTTTTGTCTCTTTTGCTCACAGAAAAGAGGGCACTGTTGTTTCCCAAGCAATGCCTATCTAAATGGTTGGCTCATTGTATCACTTTCTGTTACAACAAGTACAGCAAGACCCTGCCAGATCAAGTTAGAGGCCACTCCACTAGAGGAGTAGCTGCTTCTGCAGCGTGTTTCAAAAACGTCAGCTGCAGAAATATGCGCAGCCACAACTTGGACGTCTGTTCATACCTTTATGAAACACTACAGTTTGGATATTGCCTCTCACCATAGAGCACACTTTGGGTTGGTTGTGCTTCAAGGTCTTCTTTCAGCTGGAGGTTCCATACTATGGCCTGTTTTCCTCTTTCAAGTGCTTTTCCTTGTTCCAGACTGCTTGGGATTCAGTCCTATATGTAAATACCTACTGCAAGAGCCCTCTTGAAGTAAGATAGTACAGTAATGTAAGAACTTACTGTAACAGTAGATCTTCGAGAGAGGATCTTGTAGTAGGTATTGCTTTCCCACCCTCCATCCCCCTTAGCTTTTTTAGCTCCTTTTCCAGGAAGGGAAATATCCACTTCTCTCTCGTCTTGGTTATTTAGGTCCTTGGCGGGAAAGAACTGGAAGGTGGGCGTGGGGAACTGCTCCTTTATACTGATGTCACTTGATGTTAGTCACCTGACATGGGGGCGGTCCCCTGCCAGAAACTGCTAGCTAAAAATGTTTCCATGGAGTCCTGATGCCTGCTGGGTCAGTCCTTTATGTAAATATCTACTGTAAGAGCCTCTCTCAAAGATTTACTGTTATGGTAAGTGCTTACGTAACTGTACTTTTTTGGGTTTCCAACCCTAAGTCTCCCCCCCCCCAGCAGGAAAAGGACAAAACCACACAAGCAGCCACAGACAGCCATCATCAGGAAAGACAGATAACATGCAACTTTTTTGCAGATAACACAAATTACATCCACCATCCATTATCAAGGTCCAGTGCTTCTGCAGCCATGGATACACAAGCACACCACTTCATTAGTCTGATGTCTGTGTAATTTATGCCTGCTCTGGTTTTAATCTGCATTTGTTATACTGTAGATATTTTGGACCTTGTGCATCTGTTGTTAGTGTGATATACCCCCACTTTTTTATTGTACTGTTCCATACTTCTGAGTGTGTAGTGAATTCCAATGTTAAAAAATAGCATTTGGAGCAGTACAGTGGTGCTGTAAATTCCAATTATACCTGTTTAGTAAGTGTTAGTAGTTTGACCGGGTTAGGATGGCTTCCTTTTCCTTCTTTTTTTTTAATAAATTTGTTTTGCTACCATAGTTTTACTGTCTGTTTCAATACTATGTCTTTGGTCCTGAATATGTTTTGGAAATATCTGTCTAAACTGCCTATAAATCCTTATAGTGTTGCTGGTTCATATTAAGTTCCATCCAGTTTTTTATGTTGGTGTACTTGCGCAGCCAACATATTGCGCTAGTAGCAGATTTGGAGGGGCGGTCACTGTTGGGCGAATGCAGGGCATGCATCAGTAGGTGCATCCCTCATTCCCTAATCAGCCAGCAGCAGAGGCCAACACTCTGCATAGCTAATGCAGCCACCAGATCTGAGAAAAGGTCTGCTGCAATGAGAGCTAAGCTCGCATGCAGCATGACCACAATACACCTCCCAAGACTTGCAGGCAACATGGTGACAGTGACTGCCAGTGCCGCCTGTCACAATGCTGATGGGGGAGCCCGCAGCCCATCAACATAATTCCCCCCCATTTCCACTATGTGCCTAGGGGGTGCCCAGTCCCCCTCAGCATCATGCGCCCCCCCAAAAAACACCTTTCTTTGCTGATGGGGGGCCCAATTCCCATCAGCTTCAGTTCCCCCTTTTCCCAGTTCAATCTGCTGATGGGGGCCCTCTCCATTAGTATGATGTCCCCCCCTTTGTTGTGTGCCCAATCTCACTTCGGTTACTGCATCCCCCCCAAAACACTTGGATGGCATGCTGGGAGCCCAACCCAGCATGCCAAATACCCTGTAAAAAAAAATATCCCTCAATTTTTTTTACCTATAAAAGAAAACAGTCCTTGCGATCTCCTGCCCCTCCCACAACCCATGCCCACCTTCTGCACACTGTGTCTCCCCATCCCCCTCACTCCATACTTACCACCTAAGTCCAGCGATGATCTTCGTGGACTGAACATGTCTACACTCTTTCAAAGTCACCGTAAACTGAAGAAATGCTGGTAAGCTGTATAATGATATAAATAGGGGGTTTTCAACTTTGGTGCATATCTCAGGGATTTTTGGGAATTTTGACACCAAATTTTCAACATGGGGTTTTGGGAGCCCTCCTCATGAATTCTGGCACTGTCATGGCTTTAATAGGTCCCGAAAGGTGATTTTGCGGTCACTGCATGGAATCACCTTTCGGGACTGATTAACAAAATGACAGTGCCAGTATTCATGAGGTGGGCTCTCAAAAAGCCTATGTTCCAAATTTGGTGGAAAAATTCCCAGAAATGTCTGTTTTACGAGCGTGTGTTGCACAGTTTCCATGCACATTCATAACTTTGTGAATTTATAATATTTTCACTCCAGATTTTCCAAATTGGCATTTTTCCACACTTCCTTATGAAGAGTACAGCTGTCATTTTACATATCCTGGCCAAAATGTGTTTTCACACATCCAGCGCAGAATAGCGCGGTCGCGGGGTGAAATCAATTTACAGGACAGTTTCAAGAAATGATGGTAACACTGTTCATGAGCAGAAGTCCTAAAATGCCTATGTTGAAAATTTGGTGACAAAATTCCATTAAATGACTGTGTTACAAGCGTGCATAGCTCATTTTCCACACACCCTTGTAACTTCGCAAATTTGCACTATTCTCATGCCAGATTTTCAACACTGCCATTTTTTATACCTTCTTATGAACAGTACAGCTGTCATTTTTAACATCCTGCCCTAAATGTGTTTTCACACCTGCGGCACACCATGGTGTGGTCACTGTGCAAAATCAATGTTTTGGACACATTAACAGAATCACACTGCCACTGTTCATGAGGCGAGGTCCCATAATGCCTGTGTTAAAGATGTGGTTAAAAAAAATCCCAAAAATAATTGGGTTATTGTTGTGTGTGTTGCACAGTTTCTGTGCATGCTCATACCTTCACCAATTTTTCATATTTTCACTCCAGATTTTCTTTTTTTATCCGTCTCCTCCTTGCTCCAGGGCAGCCACTCCTTCAGGTCTGCCAAGGTCCCCACTGGTACCCCTGTCTAGATGTCAGCCCCATATCCCATATCTGCAGCCCCCCCCAGGTAACCCAGATGTAATCCTTTGCTGGGCGGGTCGCCCTCCTCCAAGGGAGATAGGTGCTGGTAGGGGCCAACCAGCACACTATACTTGGCCTGGGTGCTGCTAGGGTGAATCTAGGCTGCATCGGGGGACTCAATGGCAATGGGAGTCAGTGACCATCATCTGGTCATCCCTGGAGCTTTTTCTGCTTTGCTCCCCTGGGGGTGTGTGGTTGCCACAATGTCAAGGCATAAGCCAGTGTTTCCCATGCCCCCCTTGATATGGAGGGCCCCAACACGTTGTCATACCCCCAGCCTCCAACAGGGGTTGGCAAACACCAGGTCCTGAATACACCCTCCTCCCGAGAGAGACAAGCAGTCTCTGGATACTCCCAGCGATCTTTCCCTGGCCGGCCCTCCAGTGTCCTGAGTCCATTCCCGAACCCAGGTCACTGGCGTTCCAAGCAGGAATCCAACTGCTGCACCAACAAGCTGGCCCTCACTACACATTTTCAATGTTGACATTTTTGTACATCTCCTCATGAACAATACAGTTGTCATTTTCCACATACTGCCCAAAATGTGATTTCGTCCCTGTGTTGCCAAATGACATAGCCGCTGTGCGAAACCGCCTTTCATCTAACACACAGATAGTGCTGCTTTTCATGAGGTGGACTCACAAAAAGCCCATGTTGAAAATTTGGAGTGAAAATACCAGCACACGCCTACGGTGTTAGGGTTCCCAACTGTAGCACTCCACCCTGTAGAGACTGACAGGTGTCAGGGGTGTGACTTGGGATCATCGGCTGTAATGCTCACACCATTCCACCTCCACCTCCACCCTACAGCCAGTGACAGGCATCATGGTGTGCCTTGCAGTGTTCTGCCACAAAGTTCACCCCATTCTGCTATACTGCACCCACCTCAGCATATTTCCTTATGGAATGGGGTAAGTATAACACCCAAAGACCCCAAACCACACCACGACACTTGTTAGTGTCTACAGGGTAGGGTGAGGTAAAATGGCATTAGTGTTATAGCTGATGACCCAAAGGCACACCCCAATGCCTGTCAGTCTCTGCAGGGTGGGGATGGGGTTGGCATCACTTCAATACTTGACTGCCATTCCTATTACGTGTCTCTTACTCCTGCACTACCAATGCCAATGCCAGCATGAGAACATTTGGCATTGACAAATACTTGTTTATTTGTGAATATGAAGTTGGTTAAGTGTTGGTCCATTTCATTTGCAGGTATATCCAGTATGTCACTTTGTTCTCCCTTACAGAAATTATTATATGAAATGTTTTCATGATGCACACGTAAAACTATTCAAGTGATATGCATGCTGCAAGTATGATTTAAATGTTAAATTGAAAGCAATTAAATGCACGTGGCATGCATGCAGCAAGCAAGTGTGGAAAGCATACTTTTTATGTTAAATTGAAACAGACAGCATGCATGTGGCATGCATGCAAAAAGCAAGTGATCAATGATAAGTGCACACATAAAAGTCTAGTGACATGCTTAGGATCACACCATATACAAAGATGAGATTCAAACCCAGGTCTTCAAGTCATCTCCAAGTCTCTTGGTTTGCAGTTCAGTACCTTTAACCACTAAGCTATACAGCCTGCACAAGTATGGCTTGCTTGTACTTCAGTACAAATCTGCATACATCTGCATGCATGCAGCATGCTTATAGACACTGCTATACTTTAGTTTTCTTGTCCTCCCATCTCAACCGCACTGCTGAACTGTGCCTCAAATACCAATGGAAACACATGTGGTTCTTCCCACCCCCAATACACACACTTATCCAAGAAAAACTACATAGTTACTTCTGTCTTGCCTGCACTCTTACTCTTTTCTCTCCATAGTTTTGAATGCTTCCACACAAATAGACTTTAAGGGGCAAACACAAAAGTAGCATACCTCGACACTCACTCACATGGCCAGTCCCCCCCCATGCACACACTGCAGCGAGTGCAGCCATGCTGCTACAGACAACCCACCAAGTATAGATATAAGCTGAGAGTTTCTTACTTGAGTACTAACGAGCAAGGAGTAGGAGTCTTTAAGAGATGATGTCCATGAGTCAGAGTGCTGGGGTGTACCCCCTTGAAATGCATGGAGTTATTTTTTTATTACTATTTTATACATTATGATGGAGAGTTGGAGAATAATGAAGGCCACTGTTCTACTAATAAGGCCCTTATCAGCCACTTTTATTAATCTTCAACCAACTCTCCATCAATTATGTATAAAATAGTAATAAAAATATCCCCCCGTTCATTCAGTGGTGCACACCCCTGCAGTCTCCCTTGCCCTATGCCATAATGTGCCTAAGCATGAGGATGTGGAGGTCAGCTTCATTGGGGGTGGGGGTTAAGCCTGACTATAGTGGGGCTCCAATAGTCTGTGCATACCATGTCACTCAGCTGTCACTGAATGCAAGGGACAGCCTTCATGTTACCCCTGAAAACTTATCTGCTCCATATCCATCCCTCATGGAAAACATGCTGCTCACACAGAGGATGTCCTGTAAATTTAGACTTTATGGCAGGGGCGCCATTTCAGATTTCAGCAGAGGGCAGCCAATAACCAATGGTGGCCAGGTGCTAGTTAGCCACTCTGTGGCAAGCTCTAGAATGTCTGAAATGTCTCTAAAAGGTAGAACTTATTTGTTGTGACTGAAAAGTGATATGCAAATCAGGAGAAATTCAAATGTGTAACATTCAACTGTCATATTCCTGGAGCAGTGCATCAGATTTGGGCTTAAATCCACCTAGTTACTTACCATTTTTTTCTTGACTGAAGTTCTGACCCACCCCCACAAAAAACTTTTCTCCAATTTTTCTATCTGACTCCATTCCATTCAATACCCATCCCTTATGGGTCATGAAGCTACTCAAAAGCACAGAAACATGAAAAACACATCAATATGTCAGTCCTTCCTCCTTCTCAAATCCCCCTGTAAAAAAAAAAAAAAGAATTTTATTTACTTGGCCATTTGGCCAGTACCTGCAGCCTGGCCCATGTGGTCACCAGCCCAGTTTTCAGTCCTCTCCTTCTCCGTCCTTCTGTCAGAAGTTGGATGTTAGAACAGACCATCCCAGGTCCCCAACATGGTCTGTGATGAAGTCACCTCAACAACTGAACCCACCCAACCTGTGTTGCTTGCTTCTTGCTGTGATGCTGCCATGGCTTCTCTGCCGCACTGCACTGATCAAGGCCTATGAAGGCCACCCACACTGCTGTCATTACTGCTGCTAAGCATAGCTTGCTGCCGCAGGGGGCCTGTGCTGTTTTTTTTGTGAGGTGAGCCTAGTAAGGTAAGTAGGTTGTCTAGTCTCCAGTTAGCATCTAGCTAACCCTCTGCCCCTTCAGCCACCAGGGGAGATGGAGATTCACTAAGAGTAGACCAACAAAAAGAATGCCACTACAACACTGCTATTGAGAGTTCAGTGCTCACTGACTCCTCCAATCTGTAGTGTGTAGCCTGTCTACTCTGTGGCATAAAAGACATTGTCACACTCGCATGACTGTTGTGCTCTTGCTTGGCTGGAGCTCCTCCATGTCACATGTGACAGTGATGGCACTACCAGAGATAGGCAGAGATAGTGAATAACACAATACAGACACAGTCGAGTCAGGAGTGCATCTGCAGTGTGAGTGCACACAGACCAGAGAGCACTTACTGTGCAAAAGATTAAATCCAAATTTAATGCCATTATGGCCACATTATAAGAACAACCTAGGCGCAAATGTGCGTGGGGGGGGTGGGCAACTGCTTCTCTCTACCCTACCTAAATGGCCCCCTGATTTATAGTAGAAATTCCCTTTCAGGTTCTAAGATCAGTACAAGTAAATACAATGGTATCCACTGTGTTCTGAGAAACTGTATCTCCATGTTTCATGATGTGTCCTGATCATCATGAGGGTTAGCGTCCTTCATTGTCCCTCATTTTGGGTGTCCATGTCCCTCATTTCAGTGACAAAATGTGAGGTACGGTGCATGCTTCCAAGATCCTACTCAGCACAAAAAGTGCTGAGCATTGGCCATAGTGTATATACTCCATACAGAATGACAAAGGGAAAGTAAGTAAGCTGAAACAGTCATAGAGAAACACATTTGTAGCATTAAATATGTATAAGGGGATTTGTATGGCCCAAAACAAAAAGGTCAGGCTTCACAACACAGAGGCCCCTCTTTACACATCTGAAATGGAGGATGTTGGCTGACTATATCCGATGCATTTAATGCATTAAGCAAACAATACTTTACAAATTAATGGCAATTTAATGACAAAATTCAAAAGCCATTAAACATCTTGCAAAAGGATCAGTATTATTTGAGTTTAACTAATTTTAATGGGAGATCAATGACAATGGTATTTTAATGGCTCTAACTGCAAGTAATTGTATGAGAAACAGAAACTGATCTGTTTATTTAGATGAGATTTGCACCAGCTTAGCTGCTGCACACATGGCAAGCAAGCAACATGTGAACCTGATGTGATTTTTAAATGATGTTCACACCAGCTTAACTGCTGCACTCATGTCAAGCGTGCAATACATGAACCTGATATGATTTTTAGAAGATGTTCACACCAGCTTACCTGCTGTAACATGTCAAGCTTGCAGCATGCAAACTTGGTTTGCTTTTTAGAAAAGGTTTGCTTATGTTCACTTTGTGTATGCGAACTGCAAGCAAACATTGCACAATTAAGCATGTGGCAAGCATTCTGTATGTACACAGCACACTTATGTTTCTGTAAAGGCTCCTGTCTTTGCCAGGTAGGTCTTGATGATGTTGAAGTTAATCTTTTTGCAGTGTTCTTATTTTGCTGTTTCTTGATGAATTGTTCTCTCTCTCCAGGTTTGTATTCTCCCCTGCCATTTTCATTTCATGTGGTTTGTGATCTGGTGTGCCGAGGGTGGGTGGTTTCTTTTATAGCCCTTACAGAAATAATTGTATGAAATGCTTTCATGCTGCACTCATAAAACTACCAAAGAGATATATACTGCAAGTATGATTTAAATGTCAAATTGGAACCGATTCCATGCATATGGCATGCATGCAGCAGCCAAGTGTGGAAACCATGATTTTTATATTAAGTTGGGAAAGACTTCATGCATGTGGCATGCATGCAAAAAAGCAAGTGGTCACTGATAACTGCACAAGTAAAAGTCAAGTAACTTGCTCGGGATCACACCATACACGAATGGGAGTTGATGAGATTCAAACCTAATTCTTCATGCCTACAAGTCTCCTGGCTTGCAGTTCATTACCTTTAACCACTAAGCCATACTGTCTGCACACATATGGCTCACTTGCACTTCAACACATACTGTATCTGAATACATCTTCATGCATGTGGCATGCTTGTAGCCAGTGTATGCCTTTCAGTTTTCTTCTCTCCCTCATCTCATTTTCACAGTTGAACTGTAGCACACATACCAATGGAAACACATGTTTTTCCCACCCCAATACACAAATTTACCCACAAAACCACTTAATTACTTCTGTCTGGCCTGTACTCCTACTGTTTTTTCTCCATAGTTTTGAATGCATTCATGATCGTAATGCACACAGTTGGTGGCTGGCAGTGGAGGTGAGAGGTGGGCTGTGCCAGTCACCAGCTGAGGAAGGGTGGGGGAGTGTTGGGTGGGCCGGCACGGCTGGGTGGGGGGCCACTAGACTACCAGGAAATAGGAAATCATTATTTTTTTATGATGGGGGGCCACTAGACTACCAGGGATGTAAAAAAATACACATTGGGTGGGCCACTAGACTACCAGGACATTACACATGATTATATGTTTTATTATGATGGGGGGCCACTAGACTACTAGAGATATTTAATACATTATTTTTGTTATTCAGATGGGGCAGAACGAAGCCCCCTGAGCAAAACCCACCCTCATTGAAGTTTATAGGGCACCCATGGGCTGAGAAAAAAATAATTTTAAATCTGGCCATCTCATCCCTCACTCACAATGCACAATTACAATCAAAGAATCTCACGATCAAAGAATTTGTAGGCTTGTGATCAAAGAAATTGCATGCTCATGACCAAAGAATAAAAACTGTTGAAACGCATTTGTTTCACCAATTTGAACCAAACCAAAAGCATGCCTTGATACTATGAAGCCCCCTGATCAAAACCCACCCTCATTTGTGTCCCTAGCCCACCCCTGGGCTGAGATATTTGTAAAAATATCTCACGATGCAAAGCTGCAATCAAAGAATCTCACAATCAAAGAATTTGCAGGCTCACGATCAAAGATCGTTAGCGAGCTGCAAACAAAGATTTTAAAAGCTAATAACTCTATTTTTTGACCAATTTGAATGAAACCAAAGGCATGGCTCAATAGATGGGAGCCCCCTGAGTTAAACCCATCCAAGTTTTACTTCAGGAGTGACCCCTGAGCCGAGATATTTCTGTTTTTCTGATCGGAAAACTAAAAACAAACTGGCGGACCTCGCGATCAAAGAATTTTGAAAATTCTCGGGGACAAAGATTCTTGCACCATGAGGCTACAAATTCTTTGATTGCCAGGTGAGACCAAATGGCCAGAACCCCATTCTTTGTTCGCAAAACATATAAATTTTCCCATTAACTTATAATGGGAAATTAAAACTTTTATAATTTCTGAATGCCTTAATAGTTTTTCTCCAAACAAAAAGCGGCATGTTCTGCCACCAAAGTTCTTTCAAACAAGCCATCACACAGAGCAGCACACCACACAACGGCCGTGCAGGGCCACATCCAGAATCCCAAAAGCTGCCTCCAAAAATGGATAATTTTGCATTTTTCAGCACTTTTGTATGCAAAGACCGTAAGTCCGACCAAAATGCAATTTGGCAAATCAAGAGATCCACTATGCCTCACCATGTGTACCAAATTTCAGACAAATCCATTGAATGGATCCAAAGTTATTAATGCCCAAACATTTGACTTTCGTATGTAAATGACCGCTGAACCATAACTATAGTGGCGGGACCAAGCTACTATAATATATATATATATATATATATATATTAGAGGCAAAAACTCCATTTAATGCATCAGTTAGGGTTGTTCCACAGCAACAACAGTGAGGAAATTTGATGTTAGGGTTGAACCCTCCCCTTGGACCCACCCCAACCCACCAGCTGGCATCGGGGTGTTTGTTGGGGTTTCGGCCCTAACTCTCACTCCATCACATGTGTAGACAAGCTGAGGTGGTGAAGCATAGGAGAATGGAGTAAGAGTTAGGACCAACAACCCCAACGCACACCCCAATGCCAGCTGGGGGGGCAGGCTGTGGCTAGGTCCAAGGGGGGATTTCAACTCTAACATTGAATTTCCTCACTTTTGTCACTGTGGAACAACCCTAACTGATGCATTAAACAGAGTTTTTTGCCTCTAATTTCCCTTCTTTTTGAGAATGAGGACTATCACTAGTGAATGGAATGCTACCACCACGTGATTTTTTGTGACATAATAATAATAACAGCAACGCAAATGCAAGCAGTAATGGTTATGCACATGGTAACACAAATGAAAATTGTAAAGCAAGCGTTAATAGAAATGCAGGTGCAGAGTGATGCCAAAGGGAACAGTGACACAAATGGAGATGCAAGGGCATACGGAAACACAACTGGTAACACACACGGTCATGATACCGCTATTGTAAATGCAAATGATAACTGTAACAACTACACTAATGGGAAAGGAAACAGAAATGGAAGCACAAATGCAAGTGCATACGGAAACACAAACCGTAAAGCGCATAGTGACGGTAACGCAATTGTAAACATAAATGGTAACGGTAACAGCAACAATAATGCCAAAGAAAACAGAAATGCAAACAGAAGCGCGTATGGAAACACAAACCATAATGCACACGTACACAGGAATGCAATTGGAAATGCAAATGGTAACAGTAAGAACATGGGTGATACAAAATGAAAGAGAAATGCAAACAGAAACAGAAGGGCGTCCACCAACACAAATGGTAATGTGCATGGTGATGCTAAGCAAAAGACAAACACAAACAGTAGTGGAGACACAAATGGTAACAGTAACGCAAACACAAATAGAAATGCAAAGGATAATGCTACACTGTGATGTACACGGGAATGCTATTGCAAACTGGCATGGAAACACAAGTAAATTTTCATGTAACAGTAAGTGGAGTGCACACCCTGTTTTTTCCCAAAAGCTCCACTGAGAAAGACCGTGAAAACAAAGAATGTATGTATAATAATGGGCCTAGGAGCAGAAAATGAGTATTTGCAATACTAAAATGCTAATATCTCAGTAACTGTATGACATTGAAAAGAAATTTAAATTTCACATCATTCATGAGTTTCCTGGCTGGATATCTCGCACTGTTTCCGAGATACAAGCCCCGAAAGGTGCGTCGGATGCCACCATGTTAGTCTATGGGAAAAAATGTCAACTTAGGAGTACCTTAACTTTGCATCTGTGCAATATTTTTTCACCAAACTACTGAAAGGCACATCTATGAGATGTTGGCTGCCTTCCCTCCAAATTGCAGCCCAAAAGACCAAACCATTTGTTTGCAGCAGGGTGGCAAAGAATTCCTGTAATTTTGCCACAGCCAAGAAAAGTAGTGTGGTGATTTGTGACACCTTTCTCAAAAATTTGTGAATGTGGCACGAGTGTGACATTACTTTGCAACATTACTTTTTCCACAAATTTGAGAAACATATTTCTGGGGTGTTTAACTCCAAAATAAAGACATAGATACATAGACAGTGTGATTTGGAGTTGTTAACCTTAGGTAGGATTTGTAATAAATCAGTGAGTCACCACCATTTTTAGGTCCCAGGTGATCAGGCTGAATGAGACTGTATCCAGGGAGGGCACACAGGCTATTACATAGATACATAGATACATAGACAGTGTCAGCAGATAAGGGCCTATGGCCCACCCAGTCTGCCCATTTGAGCTTGTAAGTTTGATTTGTTTTCCTAGAAGTCTGTTTCCCCTTACCCCTGACCTCCAGAATTCCTTTATGTCTATCCCATGCATTCTTAAATCCCGTGATTGTTTCAGCCCCCACCACTTCCTCTGGCAGGGTGTTCCACTTGTCCACCACCCGTTCTGTGAAGAAATTCCTCCTCATGGGAGTACAGGGTTTTAGCCACAGATCCAATAGTCCTAGGATATCCAGATGTTAATGGGCGACTCATGCTGAGAGTTCATCCATCTCGGGGACAAGGTTTTTAATATTAAGGTGAGTGATTTTTAGGCCCTTAACATTTTGCCACAGTGCAGGGTGGAAAGAGGAGGGTGGGGCAGGGGTAGTGCCTAGGTTTAGTTCAACTTCACCAACTGATAGTATGCAGATTTAAGCTAGATATGTGAGTGGGATAGGGCTTTAGGAGAACATTTGCATGGAGACTGCAACAAAGCTTCTTTTTAAGATAAGAAGCCATTTTCAAAATACAGTGTGGGGGCAGAAAAAATTGGAGTGGTATATTTGGTTTAGTATGGGAAAGGTGGTTAGACATAGAAAAATCATTAAGACTATGCAGTGCTTCATTACTTGTTTCAGAGGTGGTGGGAAAAGAGGTAGAAGGAAAGCTAGCAATATCTAAGTCACTAACAATAGATGAGCCACAGGCTACCACAATATACTAGTGTGTAATTGAGCAAAACAGTCCTATCCTACAAAGGATGTATAGCTATAGCAAGTAAGATACAGTAGGTAACTTTGGAGTCACAGACTACTATACCATGCTGAGGTGAGACGGTGCAGTAAGGACCTACCTTAGAAAAGATGTTGGCTAGATACAGAGAGACAGGCTAATTTTAAGTGGCTGGCTAAAACAGTGCAATTTGTAAGACACATTGTGAAGTCAGACCTACCCTAGAAAGAGTGTTGGCTAGATACACCAAAACAGTCTAATTCTCAGTAACTGGCTGAAACAGCACACTTTGTTAGACCATTGCATAATCAGACCTACCCTAGACACGGTGTTGGCTAGATACAGTGAAACAGGCAGGTTCTATGTAACTGGCTGAAACAGATCACTAAGTAGGAGATACTGCAACAGCCCTACCATATAACAATGTAGGTTAAAAACTATAGGGCTGGCAAATTATAAAATGCCCTGCTACAGCCCAAACACACAGGTGTACAGTACATAGAATGGGCCTTCCTGGAAATAGATTGTGATATGTCCCATGTAACTGGTAATATCAAATGTTTTCCAGCTACCCTAGCTAAGGGAGGCTGCAGCAATGACACAATTTTACCTTAGTGTCATTCTATTCATTATGGAACTCATGGTGTCCTATAGTGAATGATGCAGGATGGCTGGCTGAACCAGCTGCCTACCAGCTGACACTGGCAGACACAAGGTAGATAATATCCTTGGAGCTGTGGTCCTTAGTACAGGAGGACTGCACTATGGGGAGGGCTGCTTGTGGTGCTCCTCCAAAATACAAAGAAAGAGCCACTCCCCCAGATCACAAATCAATCTCTTGACTGGCTATGAGGCTGCAGGGATGCCTGCCTGCCAAAATTCAAACAGTGCTGAATGGGTCTTTCAGTGGCAACTCTGGGATCATTGGGGGAGAGGCTGTGGACCAACAACTGTCCCCATGATCTCTTGCTGCTCCATGGACTGCCGGCAAGTGTTCTGAGTGAGAAATGCCCTCTCCAATGTCAAAGTTCTGGTGGGCTCAGGATTCAAACACATCAGATCACAAATCAGCCTTTTGATTGGCTGTGAGGCTGCAGAGGTGCCTGCCTGCCAAAATACAAGCAGTGCTGCCAGGGTCTTTCAGTGGAAACTATGGCGCTTGTTGGAGAGGGAAGGTTGTGTACTAGGGCTAAGTGTACTGTTCCACTGGAGATCCAAACCTCTGGATTGAACCCATAATCCATGGACCTGGATAAATTCGGACTTTGCCTGCAGAAGACTGGTTCTGAGTTTGTGGAGTGCCATTTAGTGTATTGTTGCCATGTGGATGCCGTTGGCACACTCATTCCATGTACAGGTGGCTGGCAGCATCCAATCAAGCAATAGACAGTTATGTGATGTGCTCACGGTATATAACTCTGTTAAGTGTGCAACATGGACGCATGTGAGTTGGAGAAAGGTCGGAGGAGCTTGTACTTCTGCAGCAGAGCCAGCAGAGTTGCGCACCGCAGAAAAGAAAAACTAAATAAAATATAAAAAATTATTTCTTTTTGAAGTGGGGGGAGGAAAGAAAGAGAGATGAGACAAAGTAGACTTACTGGGGTGAGGGGGGAGAGAAAGTTATCATCGGGAAGGGAGAAGAGTCGGGACTGGAGAGGAATCCAGACAGATAGTGGTGGCCTGGGTGGCTGCTGGGGGAGGCAAGGCAAATAAAAGGCAATCAGTGTGTGTACTACAGGGCAAGGACAGGGTGACAAAATAAATCTTTGACTTGTGCCATCCAGAAATTGAATCCAGAGAAGGTCTTCCAGACAAGAGAGAGAGAGAAAGAGAGGGAGAGAGACTGCTGGGGGTCCTAGAGAAATTTTACAGTTCCAGAAAATCCTAAAATAAAAGATTTTTTTATTTTCTTAGCCTCAGACAATGTGGCTGTGTGTACATCAGCAAGAGCAGGATGGCAAAATCTTTGACTTGTGCCAATCCAGATCTAGAGGAGAGATGGAGAGACTACTGGGGGCCCAACAGAAATTTTACAGTGCCAGAAATCCATAAAAGTTTTTTTTCTTGTCCTCAACGTGGCTGTGTAGTACAGGGCAAGGGCAGGCTGGCAAAATAAATCTTTGACTTGTGCCATCCAGATCCAGATCCAGAGGAGAGAAAGAGAGGGAGAAAGTCTATGGGGGGGAGGGGAGCATGAGAAATTTAACAATCTAAAAAATCACATATTAAAGTTTTTTTCATAGTTTCAGTGTGGTTTTGTGTACAGGGCAAGGGCAGGCTGGCAAAATAAATCTTTGGCTTGTGCCATCCAGCTCTAGAGGAGAGAGAGAGAGAGACAGAGAGACTGGGGGGGCATGATAAATAATTTAACAGTCCCAGAAATCCCAAATTAAAGGTTCTTTTTCCTGACTTCAGTGTGGCTGTGTGTATAGGGCAAGGGCAGGCTGGCAAAATAAATATTTGACTTGTGCCATCCAATCATGATCACTTGTTAACGTTCAGTCACAATTTCATGTATTTAAAAAAAATACTGTTCGGACAAAAAGATACAAGTTGATGCACCTGTGCTGCTGGCTGTGGGTGACCCAGTGGATAATCTGACTTTTGTTGTTTACACTACAGCATAAGTAAAGTACACACAAGTGTCATCATCATCACTCATTCCTCATTATTCCTCCTTATCATTAGTTTTATTATAGTATATTGCGTTATATTATGTATAAGCATTAAACAACCCCAGTGTGGAACTGTGCTGCGTGCAGCTATGCACCAGATGTGTCTGCATCTCCAATTCAAATTCTCAGGCACACTTAACAGTTAATGAATTTGGTCACTTAACAGTAACTGTAGGAGTCAGTCAGGTAATTTTGGAAGAAAGTGGTGGTGGACTGCTGTGCTGTCGGTGTGCTATGTACAGTCATGAGTCACAACAGTAAATTTGTCCCTGGCCTGTGGTTGTGGTGGCAGTCATCAGAAGACATCACATTAGTTAGAGGGATTTTAGTTTTTTTACAGGTTAGAATACTAATAAAAAATGGATCAAAGTGTTGATGAGGCACATTCTATTTCTCAGGTGGGTAGTGGCACTGCAAAAGACAGCAATCATCCTGAAAAGGGAAAACAAAATCAAACCCCAAAAAGTGATTTTTTCATGTCTAAGACTTCATCTTCCAAGCAAATGCTTTAATCGAAAAAACGTGAATGTCTTAGATCATCGTCAGTCCCAAGCAAAAAGAAAAGTGAGGTAGTTAAAAAGAAACAAAGACTTGGTGGGTTCCACTCACAGAGGCACCCAAAAGTAGGAACAATCGCATACTATGCTACTGCCAGTCCTTCACCCAATTCTTCTGAGGTTGAACCCAACGAGGGTAATAATAAAGATGAAGAGAATGATCAGGGAGCACAAGGTTTACTGGAGGGGATGGAAATTGCAGATGAGGAAGAAACAGACAGAAATGTTTTGTTTAAGGAAGGGGTAGTGGGAATAACCCACAGGAAAAACAGTTCCCAAAAAAATCTGGGGGGGGGGCCCTGAAAAGGTGACCAAAGTGCTATGCTTTCCTGGGAAAAAATACAAAAATATCATCGTTTGTTTGGTCATACTTCTCCATTAGTGCCTCCAATGAGTTGGTGGCAACATGCGTTATTTGTAAATGGCTAATTAGCAGGGGTAAAAAGAAAGGAGCACTGGGAACTTCAGCACTGAAAAGGCACCTAGACAGATGACATAACATTACTGAGAACTCCAGCTGTGAGTCTCAAAGAGAAAGTGACAGTAATAGCTCACTACACTCAGGGATAACTCCTGTAGATGAAAGCAGTGGCAGCCCTTCCCCCCAGCACTACTGAAACACCTCCACCACCACTTCTTCCAATTCGAAAAATTCCTCCTACTGTTACTGAAAGTGACTATGTGTTCAAAAGTCCTCCTTCAAGGAGACAGCTTACCATCTCCGAAACATATGCGTATAAAGCTAAATTTGCCTCAACTCACCCTGTTGCTGTTACAATAACCAAAAAAAATTCAGAAATGATAGCTGTTGATTTGCTACCATATAACATGGTTGAACATATAGGATTCAGGCAGCTGCTTGAGTACCTCGAACCTCAATATAGTATACCAGCGCAGAAATGCTTCTTGACAACAGGGATTCCAGATCTCTATGATGTCATATGTAAAAAATTAAGACGCATTTTGTGCAGTGCTGTTAGGAGGGTGGTGCATCTCACAACAGATATATGGACAAACTGTCAGCCTGAACACTTCATGTCTGTCACGGCACATTGGGCATGTTTTGATAATTCACATGGGACTGGAGACAGTGAAGCATCGCAGTTTGCTGTTCTAAGAATGTTATATTTTCCATCTGAACATGCCTCATACAACATCAATGAAGAGCTCCAAAAACCAATCCAGCAATGGCTCACTTCACAAGGACTGTCAGTTGTCTTTATAGTTGCAGATAATGAGTTCAGCATAAGGAAGGCCTTGGAGGAGGGGGACTTTGTTCACATCCACTGCTTTGTGCATTGCTTAAATTTAATACTTCATGGTTTTCTCAATGGTGATAGGGAGATTAAGGCTCAGGACAATTGTTTAGTTCAGCTGGTAATGTCATCACTGACACATGATCCTGTTTGACACCAGAAAATGCTGAGCAACTCACATTCCTCAAAGTCAACATCCCTCACTTTAATTTGAAATGTGATACCTGAATAAAACATACACTGACTGCTCTGAGCAGGCCCTATCCACAAAACACTTTCAAGAATTTGTGCCTGCGGTGAAAATATATTTTGAATAGGGTCTATTACATGAAGTAGCAATTAAATGTAACAAGTCAGGTCAGGACAGACTAGGCCAGGCCACTATTACTTGAATAATCACGTGAGCAGCACAGAATAGTAAAAAAATAACACAAGTGGATTAGAGTCCAAATACAGCAAGCAACTGCATTTCATGTCACAAACTTACTTGGTGGTATCTGGTACCATTGTCTGATCTGGAAGGTAGGGTACTGTTGTCTAGTACTACTACTACTATCACTTTTTGTCCTCACGAGTCACGATTACTACTTGTCACTTTCTGTCATTACTCCTGTCCTTACTACTACTACTTGTCACTTGTTTTGCCCTCAGCAACTAATCCTGACTGTAATGTTTTAATTTTCATACAGTGCATGGCTTAGCAGATGCCTGAAACCCAGAAACTGAATATTCTTTGCATATTTCTCATGTCCACCTTATTTGGTTGCAATTACTTCACAGAACAAAATGCTGCTAAATTTGTGTGTGCATGGTATGCTAGCCTGGTTACATCTGACTTACAGTAACTAGGCTGAGATTATTACTATATATTATTTTTGATACTTAAATTACTTGGCAGTGGCTGGCAGCAATCATGGAACTAGGAAGGATGTAATTGTGTTGTGTGTCATGTCTTCAGGTGACAGTGGCAAACTTTTTTATGACTGCACTGCACTTGACCAATGCAATGTGTGGCTGGCTGCCTTTCTGGGTGGTGGTGATCACTATGTCTTTTATTTTTCTTTTTTAAGTATTCAGCATGTTGATCAGATTCAGCAGATGTGATCATAGTACTAGAAAACATTATCACTTCTTGGACCAGGAGGTGTACCATATACCACAGTTCATTGGTGCATGCAAAGCAGTTGCATCATTCACATGGGTAAAGCGGGTGGGCTGTCTTAGTGCTGTTCATTTGATCATTCATATCCATTTCTTGGCCTGTTTGGCTCTGACTGGAACATCCATCAAAATAATACCCACACAGCACCATTAATAAAAAATCTTAGCTGCCTTGCAGCACCTGCAGTGCTTGGAGGTGCTATGATATAAATATTTACATCTGTCTGTCTGTCTGTCTGTCTCTCTCTCTCTCTCTCTCTCTCATCTCTCTCTTTCTCTCTCTCTCTCTCTCTCTCTCTCTCTCTTTCAGCACACTCATGTCACGGACCCGAGCAGGATATGCCACCATTACAGGCCAGCCATGAAGGGGCTAGTAGTGAGTGACTGCCTTTTTATTTAGCAGTTTTACATTCATTTTTATGTAAATAATCCATTAAATTATTTCCTTTGGCACTCTGGGTCAAGTGTGACCGACATTGGTCATGTTTATGCATTTTTTCCAATTTTTTTCAAATATTTGTCAATAAATCATGACTAATCAAAAGAAATCATAACTTCACCATGTTCCAGTTCTAATTTAATAAGAGTCACCGAGTTCTCCCAGCCCTCCTGTGGATCAACAGCTACCCTCACAACCCCTTGCTGCCCCAGGGACTGCTTGCAAGGTAAATAGAGAAAAAATGGTAAGAAAAAGTGGAAAAGTAGGTAAGTAAGTAACATTTTTATTTTTATACAGGATATCACATGTCATTAGGGATGAAATCCCTGTTTACAAGACAAGTCCTGTTTGGTTACATAAAAGTAGTAAATCATGTATTACAAGTACTAAGATTTTTACAAGGTTTGTTAAATACAACGACATTTACCATACACTATGCAAAATGCATAATAACAGTCTATCAAATACAACAGACAACAAGTACAAAATGTGCAAACGTACCAACAGGCCTAATTACATTAAACTACAAAATTTTCAATGAGGACAAAAATACTAGGACAAAGTGCATCGTGGTACATGGTCTAAATTTACAAATCCCAATAGTAAACCAAGCAGTTAACAACTACATACAATCTAGATTGAATTCAAACCCAGTCTACATTTATTACATTATAAAAATTTCTATTGACTAACAAACAAAGCTAGAACACAATTACATCACATATCAGAATTACTAAACACAGTAATAAACCAAACAATTAACAATTCCCCTTAGGAAGACCACACATGTGGTCGAAGCACTGGGTAACAGTGTTTGTTGGATGCACTTACAATGGCTGTAATTTGGAATTTTTGGAGCAGAAAGATTTACTTGTGAATCCTGACATCATACAATAAAAATTCACATCTTTGTGGAAAGAAAAAGAAGGTTGGTGTCTGTTTCACAACATTATTGGCACATGAGTGCAGAGATTGCTTGGATTTTGTTCATTATTGGATGGAGCTAGCAACCCCACACTCTGCACCTAGGTTACCTGTGCACACGTTTGAGGAGTGATCTGGACTAAACAATTACACACAGCCAGAAAGATTGATTTCAATCCTGTTTTAAATACATTTGTAGATGCCACTCTCACTGAGTATGAAAGTACAGTATATTCCACCATATTGCTGCCTGATGTTTTAATGTTTTATTAACATATACAGATCTAGAGTATGTGTGTCCCAGACACTGTCAAATGTTAAATTAGTAGACCCTTAAGGATATATAAGTGGAGAAAAGAAAATAATTACCTAAACATTAAATTTTGTAGTAAAATGAAAAAAATAGCCCCTGACTGCTTCTTTTTTTTATTTGTAGTTTCTAGGTTTTTTCCTTGGTTTTAGCCCATCCTGCTCCCGCGCATTCCCGACGTGACATATGCATGTGGAGGCATGTGCACGCACGTCTTGCGGGATGCCCCACCGTACGGGTCACCCAGTACTGCCTGTGCTTGTCAGTGAACTGCCATTCAGTGACTGCAAGCAGGTGACCCCCCCCCCCACCTGGGAGAGGAGAGCAATTGCTCAGTCCTGCTCCCACCATCCCCTCCACCCATGCTGACACCCCGAGGTTGTTCCCGAACCAGGACTGGTGGCACAGCACAACGTAAAGCATCCAGTGCTGTCCCATCCCTGATGGTTTCTGCCACTGTGTGGCACTGTTGTGAGCCAGTCTATGTAGATTATCTAACTGCACATATTCACACTCATTTTTCTAACTAATAAAATGGATATTTGTAGCATAAGTAAAGTTTTGTTGCTGATATGAATTTTTCTGTGCAGTGGCTTTTTATATGCATTTTTTCCTGTTGAAGAGAGAGAGAGGGAGAACAATGTAGCAGTTTTAGTGAGAGTGAGGGAGTGAGAGCAGTGAATCAAAGTGACAGTCTAAGAGAGCAAATTAGCACTGCAGCTCTACTTGCATCTTTTTTTAAACCTTAACATTTGCAGTCTGAGTTACCAATTCATGATTGTCCCTGAGAAGTTTTAAGAAATAGAGATACATTGCTTTAGCAGGAGGTTAATTAGTTGAGTAGACAGGGTGTGTATTTTAACCACTGCCAGTCTCTATTACAGCATTTCACCTGGTGAGCAACTGGGAGAGACTGGGATGAGAGTAAGCTTGATGTGTCCATTTGTTATGCATCATGTTCTGTAAGACAGAAGCCTGGAAGACAAGCAGGAATGATTTGGTGTAAAATGCAACACTAAAGGTACTACTTATAAGAATAGTCACGCCTTTATGATAGGAATGCTGAGTGTTTGACAGAGTAGATGGTCAGGTCATCAGTAAGAAAGTGACTGGAGGGGCTAGTAGGAGGGTTAGAGACCTGTCTTTTGAAGTGTGAAGAAACAGAAATAAATAGACATGCTGAGGTTTAAAGTTTTATTTTGTTTAGGTACACATTTTTTTATGTTAAGAGGGGTGTGTGTGGAGTTGTTGAAATTAGTTGAGACGTTAGTTTCAAGTTATGGCAAGTAGGCATGTTTTATGTTTTTGACTTTAGCAACATGGCTGCCAGAAACTTAAAAAAAAACAATTGTGGGAGACATGGATATCTAAGTACACTGTGTCCTAGTTGCCAGAAGGTTCTCAACCCAGTGGTTGCCACCCTGTAAGACAGTGGGCTCTGAACCCTCTCAGTCAATTAGGATACAGAAAATTCTCTATCCATTTTATAAACATATTTTATGCACGTATTCTCTGCAAAAAAATGAGTTATTGCACCAGTCAGGGTTTAAGTAAATACCACAAAAGTAGGGAAATGAGGTGTTAGGGTTTCCAATCTGAACCCTCCCCCCACACACACACACACACACATTGCAAAAGGAAACCACATTAAGGTTTTGGGATTCTAGAGTCTTGGCAAATCAATGATTGGGTCTTCCTTGGGGTTGTCAACCCTAATGCTTACCTCTCTTCACAAGGCCATAGCCTTCTGTGTGAAGCACAAGGTACAGCTCCAAGCCAGGACTTCACAGTGATGCACACTTCAAAGGTAGAGAAGTATGTCTTGCCACATGTTACTACTGCAATCTGTTTTAGCTTTCATCATGCAGAGTGCTAACCTTATTTGCTTAGGAAACCAGGTGGGCATTGAGGTTGACAACTCCAAGGATGGCCACAATACCCAAAACCCTATTTTTTTTCTTTTGCTGCAGGGGGTGGGGTAGAGAGTTAAGGTTAGAAACCCTATTGCCACATTTCCGTAATTTTGTGGAGGTTTTTTTTTATTTTTGCAAGGCCCCCCCAGAGGCTCAGACCAGCTCTGCCTGCTGCTTCTGAAATGTCCCAGGCATAGCCCCCAGTGGCAGGGCCATTGGTCAGGCACCCCCTTCCAATGGACATGGGGTAGGTGAGACCCAGCTTGTACCCCCGGTATGGGTCATGAGAGCAGGACCCCCCCAGTGGACATGGGTAGGCAGCGGAGCCAGCGTCATGATCAAAGGGTCTGGCATTTTCTTTTTCTGCTGGGATCCCATGGTGGGGACATGCAATGATGACCAGCATCTGCCCCACCCTTGATGTATAGCGCCAGCCATGGCTGTATCCCCAGCCTTGGCCAGAGGTCTGCAATGCACCAGACACTCAACCCCTTCCCCCCAGAGAAGGAGAGCAGTCCCTGGGAGTCTCAGTCCTTCTCCCCCAGCTGGCCCTCCAACTTTCGAGTCCATCCCTGAACCTGGGATGTTGGCGCCACAAGCAGACACCTTGCCGCTGTGCTGGCAGGCTGACACACTTTGTGGAGTTTACTTGAACCCTAACTGGTGCATTAATGCAATTTTTTGAAAAGAAACTCCCTTTTTTTTTATGATAGTGGAATGTTATCCTCATTCACACGGGTCCCTTTGGGATCTGTATGAACACATGCAGAAGCACAGAGCTCTCTGGGCCTTGCACCAAGTGAAGACTCTGCCTTCAAAGTGTGCAGGCCCTACACTTCTGTTGAGTGATGGATGCCAAGAATTCATGGGGCTGTCTGGCCCTCTGATCCCTCTGTTTCCATGAGCCTGCAGGTACAGACACACAGGACAAAGAGTTCATCTGTCAGTCAATGTACAGGGTCCTCTGTCACTCTTGGGTGCAGAAGTACAGGGCCTTATGCAAAGGGAAGAGTTTTTTTCACTACATGGTACCCGGGCCTGTGCATGTAACCCTGCAATATTAATTCCCTGGCTGGGGGGTGTTGCATACCAGTGCCATCCCCCCAGCCTCACCCCATCCAATTGGGTCACTGAGCTTGTCCACAAACTCAGCTCATTGGCATAGGATCCCAAAACATATCTGCTGGGTTCAAGACTGGCACTACACACGAAGTTTCTTAGTAATTATTATTTGTTTCTTAATTTTGACCCCAAGTGTTCAAGATAGCTATTTTATGACTTCTCTTATAAATGTGATATGTACAATCATTTTGCACATCTTGTCCAGGATTTAAAAAATGACACATTTTACGTTTGTGAGGTGGTGTGAAAAAATGGCTGTGTTGAAAGTCAAAATATTGAAAATTATCAAAATTATGAGTGAACATTGAAATATTGCTATGTTCGCTCATAACTTGTTCATTTTACCATATTTGTACACCAGATGTTCAGCATAGCCTTCTTATGATCTCACCTCAGGAATATGGTAGATGAAAATGTTCAAATCCACACTGAAACATCACTCTGTGCCACAGGTATGAAAACACATTTTGGCCAGGATTTTAAAAAATAATAACTATCACTTTCATGAGATGGTGTGAAAAAAATGGTTATTTTGAAAATTTGGGATCAAAATTTTGAAAATTACTAAAATCATGAGCGAGGGTAGAAAAATATCAACGTGCGCTCATAATGTTATTGTTTTTAATATTTTTATCCCAGACTTTCAGCATAACTTCCTTATGACCACACGTCATGAACTAGGACAATGACATTGTTAAAAGCCCACCAAAAAGGTAATTTCACAAAGCAACCACGAAATTGCCTTTGGGGGCAAGATTAGTATAATTCCACTGCCCTTGGTCATGAGATGGACTCCCAAAAAAGCCAAAATTTGGTGCACAACTGTTAAAACAAATGGCAAAGTTAATAAATAAAAGTTCAAACCCCACCACACATTAAACAGAACTAAATTTATTTTCTCATATTGCAGTCCCCGATTCCAGCGCAAGATGGGTCTTCCATTACAGACTTGATCTACATTGTGGGATATGTTCAGGTGCATGAGGGTGTCTGGTATCAGCAGTTTGAAATGTAAAATCATGATGTGCAGGCCCAGAGTCAAGGCTTTATATTACAACTACCGATTTAATCATATTGGAGTACTCGTTTCAGAAGTGCAATCACTTCGCAAGTCTCAAGATCATGTCTTCTACTGAAATATTTATTTAACTTTAATGTCTTTAATAAATCAAAACTCATTCATGCATGAACAAGAATTGCACATCAGGGACCAGTGTGTGGACTGCCCAGGATTTCACATGGCAAGGTAAATGCTAAAACTGAACAACAAAAATGCATGTACGTACATTTTGTGTTAAGCAGGGGCTGTCACTGTA
This sequence comes from Neoceratodus forsteri, assembly GCA_016271365.2. Classification (NCBI taxonomy): domain Eukaryota; kingdom Metazoa; phylum Chordata; order Ceratodontiformes; family Ceratodontidae; genus Neoceratodus; species Neoceratodus forsteri. The sequence continues at coordinate 15,533,314 of JADMNL010000039.1, read as the reverse complement.
ATGGAGGATAATTATATGGGCTGGCACAATTGTTAACTGTGGCTCTAAAAGTCAGCTGAAAGCTGATAGTGTACATGGCGGGCGACCTTTAGGGAAGGGGGAGAAAGAAGTGGTACATGGGGTGGGCAGCTTGGTCCACTGGTAACAAACAGTAGCTAGGTAGACAGATAGCTAGCTAGCTGGACAGATACAGTGCACCCACTTTAATGTATGTCTGAATAAACACGAAGCCTGCTTAAACACATAACATTCCCATATCCTGATTTTTTTCATATGAACCCTCTGGCAAAAAAAAACACAACTTTTAAAGCATAATGAAACTAATTTAAATGCATACTTTTTCCCAGAAATCATCATTTGCAACAGTATATTACAGTGTTGATCAACTCTTATGTGTCTGGCATCATCATTTTCTACCCTAAAAGCTTGTATGATTAGTACATTCTAACATGTGTTCTGGCTGCTTCTGACTATGGCAAAACAATCTCTTTGGCTGACTTGGCAAAAACTCTAAATAGCTCGATGCTGTCCACATGTTGAAATGTCCTGGCTGGACATGCAAGAGCACAAATGAGAACTGCTTTGGGAAGAATGGTTTTGTGAAGCCTGTGCCTGACACAAACAATGCCGAAGCTGCTGAAACCACTGAAGCCTTTTATGTTCCTGACAAGGAAATCAGCCAGCTACAGCACATGTCCACTGTTGAGTCTGCAGACTTTATAAGCATTAGTCATGGAGTACAATGCTTTGATGAGCTGGCAAATGAGGAGCTAGCCAACTCTGCCCTTGGGTGTCCAGAAGGGGAGCATGAAGAAGACGATACTGACATTGAGGATGAAATCCTGACTGCTACCAAAACGAGGACATCCTAACATACTAAAATGCCAGCAGAATAGGCCTAATGGTCTTTCGTGTCTGCTTGTTAGGTCAGTCTCCACCCTGGGAGCTGACCTTGCTGACCCCCTCGCCTTCTCTGGCTTCTCTCTTCCCAGTTCCGGATATTCTTGCTGCATTGGATTTTGCTTCAAACCCTTCCCCTGTACCTGTCCCACCCCTCTTGAACCCCTCCCCCATCTCTGCCTCCACCAGCCCCCTAGGCAGTGCATTCCATGGCTCCACCACCCTCTCAGTGAAGTAGCACCTCTTCCTTTCTCCCCTGAATCTTCCCCCCCTCCAGCTTCCACCCATGCCCTCTAGTGCCCCCTCCTCCTTCCTTCGAAGCACCTTGACTGTTCCTCCCCTATTTACCCACTTCATGTACCTGAAGACCTCTATCATGTCCCTCCGGTCCCTTCTCTCCTCCAATGTGTACATATTTAGCTCTTTGAGCCTCTCCTCATAGGTCCTGTCCCCCAAGCCCCAAATCATTTTGGTTGCCCTCCTGTAGACCCTCTCCAGGAGTTTAATGTCCCTCTTTAAGTGTGGCCTCCAAAACTGCACTCAGTACTCGAGGTGCAGCCTCACCAAGCAGTTATACAGAGGGAGTATCACTTCCCTCCTTCTGGAGGTGATCCCCCTAGCGATGCATCCCAGCATCCCGTTGGCCTTGGGTGCTGCCCTCCTACAAGTCTCCGAGTTGTTCATCTTGACATCCACCACCACCCCCAGGTCCCTCTCAGCCATCGAGACTTGTAGCATTCCCCGGGACATGCCTTGCCAAACTGAAGAAATACACAGCAGTTCCTGCTGTGAGTGAAGAAAATGTTAACACCTTCTGTAAAATTGAAGATTTCTACCAGAAGACTGTTGTGGAGAATCAGCACCAAACAGATATAAGAGACATGTTCAAGAAAGAGACACTGACAGTCACAATGATTTTGAAAATAATAAAGTTTAATGAAGTTTTTAAAGGTTTTTAACAGTCAAAATGAATACAATGCACAAGCATGCAAACCACCTTCCTGCTATAAAACCCCAGTCCTACAAAAGCCCTTACCTAACCGCATTGTCACCCCATATAGTGACCCCACTCAGATTACTGTACATCAAATCAATAACTAATAAAGAGGTACCACAAGATTGGTTGCCAGTAGCAGTTGTACAAATACCCAAAAAGGGAAGCAAGGCTGATCACACAAACTATAGGCCTATTAATCTGTCATCAGTACTAGGGAAAATAATGGAGTCTTTAATTAAGGACACAGTACACTGACATCTGGAGAGACATGAGATAAGGGACACCGACCAACATGGTTTTGTGTCAGGTAGATCATGTGTAACTAGTCTACTGTGTTTTTATGAAACAATATTAGCTGCACTAGATAGAGGAACTCCAGTAGATTGTATATATCTGGACTTTTCTAAAGCATTTGATAAAGTACCTCACAAAGATATTGTACAAAGTTTGATCTATTGTAAAATCAACCATAGAGTAGTAGGATGGATAAGTGGTTGGCCGAGTGGTAGAACACAGAGGGTGTGTATAAATGGTTACTACTCCACCCTGGTGGCTGTGATCAGTGGGGTGCCACAGGGCTCGGTTCTGGGTCCCTTGCTTTTTAAGACAATCATATAAAAAAATGGGACAAAATACAACAAGTTGACTTAGCAAATATACAGATTACACTAAATTTGCAAGTGTAGTTAAAAATGAGGAAGACTGAGCCAGACTACAGGCAAATTTAGATAGTATGCTTAACTGGGCAAACTCTAAGGGGATGATTTTTAATAGTGGCAAGTGCTGTGTGATGCATCTGGGATTCTAAAATAATGAAGGCGCATATCATATAAATGGGTTACCACTGAGAAAAATAATTTGAGGAAAAGGACCTGGGAATCACAAAAACAAATAAACTTGCATACATCTCACATAGCACTACTTAAGGGGCAACAGCTAAAAAGGTGCTCTAGACTATAAAAGAAACTTTAGAAGCAGAGATGAAAGGGTGGTGATGCCACTATACAGATCATATGTTAGACCACTGCTAGACTATAGAAGCCCGGTCTGGAGATCAATAAAGAAAGGAATCTCTGACAGAATTGAAAAATAAAGAGACAGATGACTAAAATGATTTATACCTGTAAAAGAATATCCTACAACGATCGACTCCTAAAGTTAAACCCGATGCCTCTTCAGATACGAAGAATTAGGGGTGACCTTCTGCTGTGTTATGATATAATGCAAGATAACTACCTTCTAAAAGAATTAAATCTGACATTCAAGAATGATAGCATGGACACCCGGGGGTACCCATTACAATTAAAGCCCCCAAAATTCAATACAGATAATAGGAAGGCTTTTTGTACACAGAGGGTGGTGAACCCCTGGAACAGACAACCACTAGAAGTTATAATCAGTAAACATAACAAAGAATTAAAAAGAAAGTTAGACAATTACATTTTGAATGGAAACAACCTATCCTATTATGGGTAATGTGGTAGGAACACATATGGGCTAACTGCCTCCTTAGCTCCTTACACCTTAGTATACACCTTAGAATAAGCATTTACATTACTGACATAGCCCACTTAAATGCATAATTTAATGCTGCACTGAGGGTATGCATTTAAGTGTGATGCACTGTAGAAAGATAGATAAGATAGATAGATAGATAGATAGATAGATAGATAGATAGATAGATAGATAGATAGATAGATAGAGATAGATTGATAGATAGAGATAGCTAGATAGACAGATAGATAGATAGATAGATAGATAGATAGATAGATAGATAGATAGAGATAGATAGAGATAGATAGATAGATAGATAGATGGATAGATAGATAGCTAGAGATAGACAGATAGATAGATAGATGATAGATAGATAGATATAGAGAGCTAGATAGATAGCTAGCTAGCTAGCTAGAGAGAGAGAGAGAGAGAGATAGATAGCTAGCTAGCTAGAGATAGATAGATAGATAGATAGATAGATAGATAGATAGATAGATAGATAGATAGATAGATAGATAGACAGACAGGCAGGCAGGCAGGCAGGAAGGCAGGCAGACAGACAGACAGAGCAGGGGTTGCCAGCTCACTGCTTCAGCTGAAACCAGCAGCATGACTCCACCTGTGGTGTTAGTGTTCAGGAAAGTCCCACTGTTCTCATACAAAGAACGGTACCTCTCACTAAGCTGGGCACCCTGGATTTTGGGGTGCCCAGAAAATGTATTTCAGGCATTATTTAAAAAAAAAAAAACAGACACCAGAATCTAACTAAATAGGTCCCGTTTGGTTAGGTTCAGGTGTTTGCTTGTTTTTAAAATACATAATTTTTATGTATTTTCCATTTAGTTTTATTTGGGAGTAAAAAATAAGATGGCAGCTGTCACAAATTAAAAAAAGGTTTTGTTTGTGAGAAGCATTTTCAGTTCATGACACCTACGTGATGTGAACCAAAAACATTCTCACAAACCAAATCTTTGTTTTTCTGGTTCATATTTATTTATTTTATTTATTACATTCTTGGATTAATACCTTTGAGCTAATAGATCTTTAAATAGGTTCCTCATCAGGGAAAAGTACAAGACAATACATACAAATAAAGAACAAATATTACAAGGAATCATAAGTACATGATACATTCGGTGGATAGGCAAGAAAGTCAGATATGAATGGAATAACGACAACCAAGGGGGGCAGAATAAGTGAGGTACCTGCTAGGTCACTACAGCAGGCAATACAGTGAGCAGTGTCACTAGAGCAGAACAGGCAGTAGGAGCAGCCAGAGAGCCCTTGTCAGGGGTGAGGGGAAGGGGGGAACCATGGGTGGGGGAAGTGAGGGACAGTAGGAAGAAGGTGATTGGAGCTAGTGGCAGTCACAGTGAGCCCCAAGCGAGAGCTACTGCTTAGGGTTTATTTTGAAGGCTCCAAGTGTCTATCTATATCAGAGGGTTATCCAAAATGAAATATTAAGTCCTTATAACCTTGGAACTTTTTAATGTTTTCTGACTAAACCTTCGAAAGGCACTACCTTGGCACAGGCCATTTCTGCTTTGAACATTTTTTGGAAAAATTCACTACCACCTAGCCTATATGTCAGCTCATACAAATCCCCCCCAAACCCATGTTAAGTATAGGAAAAAAGTAATCCTTTTACAAAATAAGGGTTATCCAGATCTCAGAAACCACACTAGGTTCCATCATGAAATTTTCTATATCTTGAGACTATGGCAGTGTGACCATGCATGCAACTTTTTGGGCTATTCCAACAGATGCTGCCAAAGTCATTTAGGTGCAAAGTTAGAGCTTAATATTGAGCATCTTACTGAACCCTAACAATAGCGGTACTACAACACCCCCATTATATATTATAAGTGCGTGTGTGTGTGTATATTTTATAGAGGCGTAGCCGCGCCTCTATAGTTAGGGATGAGTTGGCACTTTAATGTTAAAACTCCAAATTTGCACCTTAATAACTTTGCAACCATTCAACAGATTTGCATGTAATTTGGTTTGCACTGTTCTGTGGAGTAGATCTTCTGATGTGCTACATTTTGGTTTGATCAGATGTGTGGTTTTATGTGCAGCGCATAGTGAAAAAAGTGTGTTTTTTGCTTTTTTCACCACTTTCTTAAATTTTCCTCATGGCCCTGCACCTACACCATTTTTGATTTGAGCCTTAACATTTCAGGGTAGAAAGAGCTTGCCCTAAGGAACAAGCCAGCATTGGTGTGGTGAAAAAATATTAATCCTATCCAAAGTTATTCAATTTTGAAAATTCAGGTTCTGAGCATGCCTAGTTCACTCTTTTGGATAGATACACAGGTGCAAACAAGGTTTTCAGATCAAGAATGGGGATTTTGACAGCTCATGAATGGGGATTCATTAAATCCCCATTCGTGAGAACAAAATCCCTGTTCGTGAGCCACCATTTGTTTTCACTTTTTGCCCAAAACAAAATGTTGGTACTTGCCCCACGGATGTATTCTGTGGAAACCAATGCATGGGTTTTGTTCAGGGTGATGCTCTCTGCAAACCTATGTGTGTTGGTTTCTATCAGTGTATTAAAAAAGGCTGTTTTTTGCTATGGCAAATCCCCGTTCGTTACTGGCTTCCATTCCCCATTCATGAGGTGTCCAAATCCCCATTCATCAACCGATCCTGGTTCGTGAGCTGTCAAAATCCCTGTTCGTGAGATAAGGACCAAATGGCCCTACCCTGTATTTTAATGCTCATAGCTTACACTATAAATTTGATGAATTAATAGCTACCATAATGTCAGATGGGGCTGATATTATTTTTATAACAGAGACATGGGGAGATAATAAGTCTGACTGGGGCCTTGCCCTTCCTGGATATATCTTATTTAAATGTGACAGAAAAGATAAAAAAGGTGTTGGTGTTACTATTTTCTTAAGGAATGAGTTACAAGTTGTTGCTATTTCGAATAAAATAAAAAAAAATTATAAAAAGTGTTGCTGAAACTATATGGATTAAACTGATGATTAATAAACAGCAGTTTGTAATTTTTGGGGTTTGTTATCACCCACCAAGTGCGTCCTCTGACTACCTGGACATTATTATTGAAGAAACAGAGAATGCATGTTTCCCTGGGTGATATTATCTTGACAGGGGACATTAATTTGCCTGACATAGAATGGGATAACATGATAGTCTCTTCTAATTCAGGAAAAAAGATTATTACTATGTGTGCGCAATGCAGATTATCCCAAGGAGTTATTCAACTCACTTGAGGACCTAATATGCTAGATTTATTTTTTTATAGTAAATCCTTGACTGTATCTGATATCTGTATTCATTCCCCATTGGTAAAAGTGACCATTGTTCTATTAGATTTCTTTTAGCACATGTTTCTATTTTGGCATCTTGCAGAACAAAAACCTGTATATATGATAAGGCTGATATTAACTGTATTAAAAATAAACTAGATAGTGTTGATTGGTCGTTCATTTTTAATACCAAGGAAATAGAAGAATACTATGGTGTGTTACATGATACCATAATTGATTTAAGAAACAATCATGTTCCCTTCAGATATAAGTCTTCGACTAATAAATTGAAACCTAAATGGATGAACAAAGATCTGATTAAACTTATTAAAAAAAAGGATAAATGTTATGCTACTTATTTAAAATCCCGTACACTGGCAAATTGGAGCTCTTTTTTGGATATCCAAAAAAAATTTCAATATAGTATACATAGGGCTAAAAGAAAGAGCAAGTTAAAATTAGCTGGAAGTGCACGCAAAGATAATAGTAAATATTTTTATGCATATATTAACTCTTTAAAGAAATCTTCCTGTCTAGTTGGTCCTATCCAATTAGGTGACAAATTAATATGTGATCCACTTGAAATGGCGAATCTATTTAATACTAATTTCTGTATCATGTTCCAACAACATCAGACCAAAAATTCTATTGATCTTCCTTTGGGTGATTATATTGTTATTTCTGAAACAGTTATTCTTGACAAATTAAGAAATTTAAAAGGTAAAATTAGTGCATCTCCAGATGATATTCCAGGACCTCTATTATATCTCTTAGCAGACAGTCTGGCCACTCCCCTAAAACTTCTATTTGAACATTGTTTAAACCACAGTTTTGTGCCAAATAACTGGAAAACTATTTAAGTAATACCCATCTACAAAAAAGGCTAAAAAAATATATGGGCAAATTATAGACCAATAAGCCTGATGTCCTCTATGGGTAAGATCTTAGAAAGTATTATTAAGGATTTGTTAACAGTAACCTTTGTAAATATAGATACTGAACAACATGAGTTTAGGAAAGGGAGAAGCTGTTTAACCAATTTGTTATGTTTTTATGAGGATTTAAGCCTACATCTAGATTATAGGTACCCGTATGACGTAGTTTATATTGATTTTAGCAAAGCCTTTGACTATCTCCCCCATTGGGCTTTAATAAAAAAAATACATATTTTAAATATTAACCCAAATTTAATAAGATGGATAGCAAATTGGTTGGACTGCCATTCACAAAGAGTAATGATTAATGGTCAATTTTCATGTAAGGGATTAGTCACCAGTGGGGTTCCACAGGGATCAGTGCTGGGCCCTAACCTTTTCAATTTTTCATTGCAGATATAACTAAAGAAAATTGTCTAAATATGGTAAAATATGCTGATGACATAAAAATCAGAGAGCCATGTGAAAATCCGTAGCAGATATTATCTATTAAAAAAGACCTAGATTTAGTGACTAAATTGATTGCAACATGAGGGATGAAGCTTAACTTTTCTAAGTGTAAAGTTATGCATTTTGGGATGAACAATAAGAAAAATATTTATACATTGGATAATAGGTTAATGACTAGTACATCTTCAGAAAAAGATTTTAGTGTTTTAATATCAGAAGTTTTCCTTCTGACCTCTCATATAAATGAGGTTATTTTAAAAAATCAATCGTGCAATTTGGTCTATTAAACATAATATTGTTTCAAGGAGAAGAAGGCATTGATGCCACTGTTCAAAGCTTATGTTATTCCCCATCTGGACAATTCATCTCAACTATGGTGTCCCTATCGGAAACAGGATATCATGGTACTGGAAAGAGTACAGAGAAGGTACACCAAAATAGTAAGAGATTTAAAAGATATGACATATGAGAGTAGATTAAACTCCTTACATCTAATGCCTTTATCGATAAGACGCATTAGGGGTGATCTCCTCCTTATGTACGATATTTTAAATTATCCTTACCTCATTGTTAATTTGGGCTTTTGCTTTAAGGATGTGTCTCATAATCTAAGGGGACATCCTTTACAGTTACAATTAAAGAAATGTAATTTTCTTCCAAGGAAATTCTTTTTTTCAGTACGGGTTGTTCAGTTATGGAATGCTTTGACCTTAGAGGTGATAATTAGTAATTCCAAACAAACTTATAAAACACGCCTGGATAAACTTATCCTTGCAGGTTCAATTTTTAGTTATTATTAACACATAGGAGTAATTCATGGGCCTTTTTGGCTCTTTGACTCCTATTAAAAACTTAGTATGAAACTTAGTATCACACAAATGGGGATCGGCTGACGAACAGGGATTTGGACACCTCATGAATTGGGATTCAGCTGGTAAATGGAGATTTTGACACTTCACAAACAGGAATTATACAAACAAAATCCCCATTTGTCAGCCAATCCCTGTTCATGAAGTGTCAAAATCCCCATTCATGAGATGAAAATCAGATGGTCAGATATGGCTATCTGGTTGTGAGATGAAGATCAGATGGTCAGATAGGGCCATCTGGTCCTCATCCCACATCATGAATGGGATTGGGTGATGAATGCTGATCCACAATGGTGGATCTCCCCTTGCAAAAAATGGCCCCAGTATTTAAATGTTGACAGTGGGGTGCCCAATCTCAATGTCAGCATGTATCCCCCCCACTGATATGGCACACTGGGAGCCCACCCCAGTGTGCCAAATATATATTTAAATTTTAATGCTCCAACACTGGATGCCCACTTCCAGTGTTGATGATGCCCTCCAAGCCCATACTTTACAATTGCCGACACAGGGTGCCCAATCCATGTGTCAGAATGTATGCCCCCAGTAATATAGCACACTGGGAGCCCACCCCAGTGTGCCCAAAAATGTATTATTTAAAAAAAAATAGCTGTAAATAAAGAAAACCGTCCCCCAATGTCTTTAATTTTTAACCTGCAAAAGAAAACAGTCCTCATTATCTCCCAGTTCTCTCTCCCATCCCCACCCTCCCATTGAGCACCCACCTCCCTACACCCCCCTTACCCATACTTACCTCTGGAGGTCAGGAGCAAAGATCTTCTCTGGACTAGGACATGTCTGCACTCTTCAAAGCTGAACCACAAACTGAAGAATGAAAGGTAAGCGCCATATAATGGTAGTAAATGGGGGTTTCAACTTAGGTTGATATCTCAGCCATTTTTAGGCATTTTGATCCCAAATTTTCAACATGAGGTTCTTCAGATCTGACCTTGTGAACACTGGCACTGTCATTTCCTTAGTCCAAAAATGTGATTTTGATGTCTCTGCATGGCATCACCTTTAGGGACCGACTAATGAAACAACAGTGCCACTGTTCATGAGGTGTGGTCCCAAAAAGCCCATGTTGCAAATTTGGTGCAAAAATATCAAACAATGACTGCTTTATGAGTGTGCATTGTGCAGTTTCCATGCACGCTCATAACATCTTCAAATTTTAATATTTTCACATTGGATTTTCAACATTGCCATTTTTTCACACCTCCTTATGAATAGTACAGCTATCATGCTTCACATCCTGCCTAAAACATGTTTTACACCAGTGACACAGAATGGCATGGTCGCTGTGCAAAATCAACCTTCAGAATGGATTAACAAAATCACAGTGCCACTATTCATGAGGGGAGGTCCAAAAAAGCCCATGGTGTAAATTTGGTGAAAAATTTCAAAAAATGACTGCATTATGAACATGCGTCAGGTAGTTTCTATGCACACTCATAACTTCATTAATTTTTCATATTTTCACTCCAAAATTTCAACCTTGACATTTTTTTCTCATCTACTCATGAACAGTACAGCTGTCCTTTTTAACAACCTGCCCAAAATATGTTTTCGCACCTGTGCAGCAGAATGGCAGGGTCGCTATGTGAAATCAACTTTTGGGATGGATTAATGAAATCACGGTGACAGTGTTCATGAGGGAAAGTCCCAAAAAGCCCATGTTGAAAATTAGGTGAAAATATTTCAACAAATGACCGTATTATAAGCCTGCGCTGCGCAGCTTCTACGAACGCTCGTAACTTCGCCAAGTTTTCATGTTTTCACTCTTTTTTTAACATTACCATTTTTTCCACACCACCACCACATGAACAGTACAGCTGTAGTTTTTTAAGTCTTGCCAAAAATGTTTTCTGCACCTGTGGTGCAAAACGGTGTTACAGTTGCGCAGAATTACATTTTAACAGGGATTTGAAAGTTTCCTGTACTGGGTACATGCGATGAGGTGATAAGAAGGTTATGTTGAACATTTCAGGTGAAAATTACTTAAGATGGCACAGTCATGACTATTTGTTGCAAGTTTTCTATGCTTGCTCGTAACTTATTGTGTGGAAGAGCAGGGGTCAGAGACCCCCGTGTTTCCACAGCTGCATACATATGTGCATCTGTGGAGGGATAGAAGTGCAAGATCCAAAGAACCCTGTGCTCCCACAGTAAAATAAAGATACTATTATACTATCTCAAAGAGTAAGGAAATAAATTGCAAAAAAGTTCAATAATGCATCAGTTAGTGTTAAAGCGACAAAAGTATGGAAATGAGACATTACAGTTGAACCCCTAACCCCCACCCTACCACCCCACCCCTCATCCTCCACAGACCAACAGGCATTGAGGTGTGCCATAGGGTCATTAGGCCCAACTCTCAGTTTTTTTTGCAATATGTATATTATAGTGGCGCGGTGGCACCAGTAGTTAGGGTGAAACAGCACATCTATGTTAAAGTCCAAACTTTGAACCTTAATAACTTTGGAGCCATTCAATGGATTTGCATGAAATGTAGCAGGCAATATCTATAGGTGTAGGACTCTTGATGTGCTAAAGAACATGTGAATCCATTTAGTGATGTTTGAGATATAAAGTGTTGAAAAAACAGAAAAATCTGGGTTTTTTAACATTTGTCACCCTGGATCTCAGAAGTGGCTTTAGGTACTGGTCTGAATTGTTCAGAGTAGAAAGCCATTTGGTCACAGATGTACCTTTTGAAGGATGGTGAAAAAATATTAATCCATTCAAAAGTTATGACATTTTTAATTTTCCCATCATTTCCTATGGGAAAATTTATGTCAGGCAAGAAAAATATATTTTTTGCACAATAGGAGTGTTGTGCAAAAAATATCAGCTTATTTTTGAACAATCAGTCTACTGTGCAAAAAAATACCAGCTTCTTTTAGCAAAGAATGTTGGTATTTTTTGCACAGTTCACAGTCCTGTGATTGATTGAACTGCATTGCAGCCGCCATCTTGTTTTGCTGCTTAGTGAGGATGCTGAAGTATCAACATTTTAAACACAACAAAAATCAGAAAACAGCTAAAGAGAACCTCTTTGGGAGTTTTCTGATATTTGTTTTGCGTTTTAAGCTCTCTCCACACATCAACAGGCTTCAGGGTGTGCCATGGGGTCATAAGGCCTAACTTTCACCCCATTGTCCTGTACTGTAGAGTGTAAGCATGCTTACACTGGGGTGAGAGTTGGGCCTTATGACCCCATGGCACACCCTGATGCCTGTTGGTGTGTGGAGGGTGGGGTGGTAGGGGTGGAAACCCTGGGGGGGGCATTAGTGTTGGAAACTCTAACGTCTCATTTCCCTGCTTTGATCACTGTGGTATCCACCCTAACTGATGATTTAATTATGTTTTTTTGGCAAATATATATTTTTACACAATATATGTTTTGAGATATTAAAAGAGATAAAAAAGTACCAGTTCAGGCAGTCAGAAAAGATATCACTGATATCTCCAAGTTCCTATATGTCATAGTGATATTGTTAATGTTCCAATAAACTTATCTGGTTGATCCTGCCATTGTCACACTGTCTTAGTGAACAGGCACATTCACTTTTGTTGGTCTAATGTAGTATGACCGAGCACTGTTGATAGCAGCAACTGACGTGCTGGCAGAGATTAAAGTAAGGCACTCTCTGTTCTGTTCAGGGAGCGAGTCATCAGCTTCAGAAAAATATAAGTGAGCCCAAGCAACTGTTGCTATAGCAACACATGCTCACATTCTGTCTTCTTTTTAGAAGCCATTGACTCACTCCCTCTGCACTCCCTCTCCTCTTGCTACATTCAGTAGCTTCTTTTACAGAAAACTAAGGATAAAGAAACACTTTTCTTAGTATTTTAACAGGGAGTGCCTTATTTTAAATTTCTGTGAGCAAGTCAGTTATCATTATTAACGGTGCTCAGTCACGCTACTTTAGACCAACAAAAGGGAACGTGCTTGTAAAGAATGACAGTCTGAAAAGAAAATTACACAAACGGAACATAAAAAACACACTTTTCTTACAATTTGAACAGCCTTATTGTAAATCTCTGCCAGGACATCAGTTACCTCTGTTAACAGTCTTTGGTCGCACTACATTAGACCAATGCAAATGAAAGTGCTTGTAGGGAATGACAGTCTGAAAATGGCAGGATCATCCAGATAAGTTTTTCCCAAAACATACGTTGTGTAAACAGAACATTGCATGGCCTGACTGATGATATCATATTTATTTTCACTCAAGGCCAATGATGTCAAGATATCGCTGTGGCTTCACCACGAGTGAATATCTTAATATCGTGGTCTAGAAGATGAATATGATATCTTCAATTGAGACCATATCCTATCAAATCTATCTATCTATCTATCTATCTATCTATCTATCTATCTATCTATCTGTCTGTCTGTCTGTCTGTCTGTCTGTCTGTCTATCTACTGTATATATCTATCTATCTTTCAATCTATCTGTCTATCTGTCTGTCTGTCTATCTATCTATGTTTCTATCTATCTATTTATATAGATATGTACACACACACACACACACACACATCTACTGTTTGCAAAAACAAATTATTAATGAACCAGTTAGGGTCTACATAAATGCTACAAAAGCAGAGAAATGTGGCATTAGTGGCATTAGAATTTCCAGTCCTAACTCCTCATCTTCCAAGCAGCAAACGGGTAAGATCACATCAGCAACCACAGACAGTCATCATCACACAAGACAAACAACATGCAACCATTTCCAGATGACAAAAATGCAGTAGCATCCATGTGCTACCTTTGTGGATTTGTATCTGTGACTCCATGGGGGGCCTGTTCTAATGCAACCTTATTTGTGTGTGTTTGTTATACAGCATGCATGAGTACCTATGTATAAGGAAGTACAGCACCATACAGGCCTGCGCTTCTGCAGACAGAAGTACTGTTGCAATATAAGTATCATGGTTTCAGCAGCAGTTCTAGACATTTTTCAAAGGGGAAACATATTTTGTGTAGGGGGTAGCACATTCCCAAAAAAGTAAAATGTTACTTTGAAAGCTTAGATTAGGTTAAAACATTTACTTTTTACTGGCCTAAGTGGGTAGCAGGTGCAAAATCAGTTCTATATTATATTTTGTTTTTCTTACCTATGATGGTTGATGGTGGCTGCTTGTGTGGGCTTGTCCTTTTGCTGCTTGGCAGGGTGGGTAGTTGAGGTTGGAACCCTAAAATAACATTTCCCTATTTTTGTAGCATAAAGTTGAACCCTAACTAGTGCATAAATGCAGTTTATTTGCAAATAATTTCCTTTCTCATTCAATCAAGTCCCTTCAGGGCCTGCCTAAACAAATGCAGATGATCAGGACCCTCAGGACCCAGTGCTAAGGGAAGAAGCCATCTACCTAAGGAAGTGCAGGGCCCTGTGGCCCTTTTGTATGGCAACGGATGTCAGGGGTTCATTGGGCTGTCTGGTGAGCTGCAGAACAGCAGGACCAGCTGGGCCCCCACGCTTCCATGTGGCCACATATACAAATACACATGTCAAAGAGTTGATCTGCTAGCGGAAGCACAGTCCCTCTGGCACCCAGGAAGATAGAGGTTCTGGGCACCTATGCCAAGAGAAAAGTTGTCCTCACTACATGGTACCTGGGCCCTTGTGGGCAACCCTGCACCTTACCTTTCCAGGCTGGTGGGTGGGTTGCATGACAGCACTGTCTCCCCAGCCTCATCCCATCTAGCTGGCTCACTGGGCTCACCCACAAATTCAGCTCACTGGTATGATATCACAAAGCACTACCTGCAGGAGCAAAGTCTGGCATTACATACATCATACATAGTAGATGTCATCAGAAAAATACCACTTGGTCCATCTAGTCTGCCCTTGATACAAGTTTAGTTCATTCTTTTGAACTGCAGATCTTTCCTGATCTGTGATCTTTCCTCCCCCCCTTCCTGACTCCAAGAGACCCCCTATTCCTATCCCTATCCCATGCATGCTTAAATTCCTTCCTGCTGTTTGCACTTACCACCTCTACTGGTAGTTTGTTCCAGGTGTTTACCACCCTTTCCATGAAGAAGTACTTCCTCACATTTCCTCCGAGTCTCCCTCATTCCAACCTCACAGCATGTCCCCTTGTCCTTGTGCATCTCTTTTCCTGTAGAATGCTGTCCTCCTGTACCTTGTTTATTCCATTGAGGTATTTGAGTGACTCTATCATGTCTCACCTGTCCCTTCTGTCATTCAGAGACTACTTATTTAATTCCTTAAGTCTCCTCATAGCTTTTCTGATGCATGCCTTGGACCATTTTGGTAGCTTTTCTCTGCACCATCTCTATGTGATAAATGTCGTTCTTAAGATGGGGCCTCCGGAACTGGACACAGTACTCCAGGTGGGCACCTATGCCAAGAGAAAAGTTTTCCTCACTGCATGGTACTTGGGCCTGCTTGGTGGTAGCAAGTTAAAATGGTGACTGAGGAATGGAAACCCATGAAGAGGGCGATGGAACCACAACGCCAACACCTTCAGGCAAATGGCAGTTCTCCAAATCCCTGAGGTGTGCTCCCCTGGAGTTAGTATAATAAGGAAAGGGGGGTGTGGGAGGCAAAGTCCCCCAAAAGAGGGGGATGTGAAGGGCAACCTCCCCCACAAAAAAAGACTTTGTTCAAACGCGTCACACTGGGGGATTTGTGCCTTCCTCACTGGCTGCGGTTCTCCAGTCACTGTAAAGACATGGAACCTGCATGGGCAACCCTGCACCATCCCCTCCGAAGGTGGTTGCTGAAGTTGCATGACAGCACTGTCCCCCCAGCCTTTGTACTACATGCTGAAAATTTGGTATAAACATTTCATAAGAATTATTATTATTTTAAATTTTGATCCCAAATTTTCTAGATGTTTTATGACTCCGCCTTATAATTTATTATTATCTTTTTTTTTTTTACCAGGAGAAACACACTAAGCTGAAAGCTTGTTTACAGGTGAGACCTGGGAGCACAAGAAAGTTAAGTGACTTGCTCAGGGTCACACAGTATGCAAGTGGAGACTGTGGGATTCAAACCCAGGTCTCTAGGTTTGTAGCTCAGAGCTTTAAACCACTGTGCTATACTCCCTCCTAAATAAATATGGCATGTGGCATTTATAACATGGTGGATAAAATGTGATTTTGCACCACAAGTGCAAAACACATCTTGTCCAGGATTTGAAAATGACATGTCACATTTATATAGTGGGGCTAAAATGACTATGTTGAAAGACCGAGTCAACATTTTGAAAATTAGCAAAGTTCTGAGTGAACGTTGACATATTTTAATGTTTATTCATAATGTGATTATTTTGCTATATTTTTACACCAAATTTGCAACACACTTTTCTCATACCCCACCTTAAGAACCCAGTAGGTGAGAATGTTTGCCTGAAACATAATTTTGCAGAGTGACTGCAAAATCACTTTTTGGCATAGATTTTAAAAATTTCACCAATGACATTTATGAGGTGGTGTCCCAAAAAGGCCATGTTGAATGTTTGGTGGAAAAATATTCAAAATTAGCGAAGGTATGAGCAAATCTTGAAATATTTCAATCTTCACTCATAACTTGATAATTTTACCATAATTTTCAACACAGTGTGCTTATGACCACACCTCATACACATGGGAGGTAAAAAAATTCAAGTTCTGCCTGAAAGGTGATCTCACGGACAGACCATGAAATCACTTTTTGAGATTGGTTTGAAAAATCTCATCAACCCTCTTCATGTGGTGGAGTCCCAAAAAGGCCTTGATGAAAATTTAGGGTAAAAATATTGAAAAATTACTAAGTATGAGTAAAAGTTCAAAAGGCATTGAAATACATTAAACTGACCTAACCTCAGAGTCACTGGTTCAAGCAGCAAGATGTCTTTCTGATCAGAGAGTGTATCTAAGCTGTGGGACAGTTTTAGGTGAGTAAGGTTGTATAGGGGATGGGGTGGGGTTGTGAATGCTGAGTGGGGTTTGGCATGTGGTGGGTGGGAGTCAGATGAACCGTTTTCTTAATTACTGGGTGTTTAAAATGCAAACAAAAGAAGACAATGAGGGACTGTTTTCTTTTTTTCAGCTTTACTACTGTACTGGATCTAACTGTGAGGGTTGGACACTCCAGTGTCAGCTTTTACTCTATCGTGGCACCAGGTGTGGGCACCCCAGTGTTGCCACCTATGCATTGGGTAAGGTCAGCAACCTGGAGGGGAAGTGGATGGACAAGTAAAACCCAGTCCACTTTTATACAGCACATGTATATGGAGGAAGGACAAACATGTATATGGAGGAAGGACAAGGATGGTGGCTTGGGAGGGGAGGGAATTAAAAATCAAAACAAAGATAAATAGATAGATAGATAGATTGATAGATAGACAGACAGTAGACAGACAGGCAGACAGATGGAGAGAGAGAGAGAGAGAATGCGGGAGAGAGATAGAGAGAGACTGATTGATTGCTGACTCACTGCTAGCACACAAGCTGGCAGCATCCCTGGGTCATGGCTGCAGATATCAGGAGCAACAAATTTCAATAAGAGAACATGGTTGAATAGTCCCTCTCACTCAGCTGGGCCCCCTGAATTTTTGGGTGCCCAGAAACCTTATTTCCAGGGTCATTTTAAAAAAACGAACACCAGAACCTAGCTAAATGGCTCATGTTTACCTAGGTTTATGTGTTTGTTTTGGAAAATACATAATTTTTATGCATTTTCAAGGTTTTTTAGTTCTAAAGAAAAAACGTTGTGGACTCCACTAATGGTATTTTCTTCTAACAAATGATAAATCACTAATGTTGTAATAGAGAAATGCCTGTGAAAGGTAAATGTATTGTTTGTATCAGGGGGTCATCCAAAAAACCTACTGAGCATACACAGAAAACAAACTTTACGTTTTATAACTCTGGAACTGATTAATATTTGTTTTATTTTTATATTAGAACATTTTACACCACCACAGAACATACTTAGCTGTTACCATGGGGGAGGGGTTTAAAAATTTGTGAAAACAAGTTTTACAACTTTACTGTGAAGTGTCTTTACTTCATATTTTGAAGATTTTGTTAGAGTCCAGGTGGTCTTGGTCACGGCAATATCCAAATGAGATTCAGATTTCCATGTTCAGAGTTGTAACTCTGTAGCTCATTTGCATATTGCCATGACATCTGCAAAAGATGTTGAAAAACGTGAACTACACAGACCTTGGAGCTGTGATTTGTGTGTGTGTGTGTGTGTGTGTGGGGGGTTAAAGGGTTTATTGGTTCTGAGTCCAGGACATGCTGGTGATTTACTACTGGTTTTGTGACAGCAGCATAGCTGAGTGGGAGCATGCAGCAAAGAAGATGGGTCTGTGTGTCAGATCCTAAAGTGCCTGATAGGGGTCCTAAAGATTAAAGATTTTTATTTTGTTTCTTTCTGAGCTATTTTTGTCACTGTGGTGCTTCGGTGAATTGTTTCTTTGATCACCATTTGTCTGAGAGCTGAGCGCAGTGAGTGAGCCAGTGTGGGGGGCTGAGGAGAAGCTGATGCATATTCGCCATTATAACCCACGGGTTATAATGGCGAGTTACAGCTGATTTCTTCTATGAGAAAAAATTTCCCCCAGTTATTATAAACAAATAAAAGCACAACAGATCCACAAGCTCTGCTACAGCAGCTGGTGCTTACACAAGGAAGACAGTATGAGGGCATCACAGGTGACAGCACTAAGGCAGAGAAAAAATTAAATTTGCTAGTAAAAGGTTTTGCTTAAACTCATGGAGCAGGATTTTCAAAAGTCTTAGATCATCACAAGCCCCAGTGCTCCAACAATATTGTGCATGGGGCTTCCCATGATCTAAAGGGATATTCTGTCCCATGCAATAATTGCCACAAGTTAGACCAACTTTTTCTGGTCTAACTTGTGGCAATCCTGGGGTCCTGTTTCATGGAGCTTGAGCCAGATGTTTGGCACAAGCTGCTGTATATCGTGGAAACTGTCACAACTGAGCCCAACAATGTAACATCGAGTGCAGTTGTGGCAAAGAATTTGGTGCAACACCAGAACCTAAGTCTCATAGCTCAGAGCTGGAAGCAAGCCCTGCAGCATGCTTTGAAAATCCTGCCCATAGTTTATTGGCAGTAGTCAAGGTGCACAGCTAAGTACCCCACTACTCTAGGACAACAGCAAGTCCCTGCTTCAAGTTTAAGCAATGTTTTGCTACCAGTGTAACAAAGACATGCCTGCTTTCACACAGATACACAGAAATGTGACGCAGAAAAAGGCCACACGGCCTATTGAGTCTGCCCAATACCCCCTTTTATATATCAACCTTAATGCCCAACCCCTTATGTCTGTCCCATGCCCTCTTGAATCCCTCTACTGTTTCGGCTCCCACTACCTCTTCTGGTAGCTTGTTCCAGGCCTCCATCACCCTCTCCATGAAGAACTGTCCCCTGACATTACCTCTGTGTTTCCCTCCTTCCAGTTTGAGGTTATGTCCTCTTGTATTCACCCCACTTCATTTTGAACACGCTCCCACCCTCCACCCTATTTATTCCTTACAAATACTTATACATTGCAATCATGTCTCTCCTCTCCCTCCTAGTCTCCAGAGGGTACAGTTTTAGCTCTCGTTATCTTTGCTCAAAAGGTACCTCACATATCTCCCGCACCATTTTGGTTGTTTTCTCTGGACCCTCTTCATCATCTCAATATCCCTATCACAGCTGAGATTCCAGAATCGCACCCATACTCCAGATGTGGCCTTACCATGGTTTTGTACAATGGCATCAGCACCTCCCTCTTACTACTAGTAAAGCCCCTCACAATGCAGGCCAACATACCATTTATCTTGCCCACTGCCTTACAGCACTGGTTCTCCACCTTAAGATCACTTGATACTATAATCTCTAGGTCCTTTTCCATTTCCTTTTCCTTGATCCCCCCCCTCCAAGGGAGTAAATTTCCCTCTTGTTTTTCCTCCCTAGGTGGATCACTGAGTATTTTTGTGTATTAAATTTTAGTTGCCAGGTTTCTGACTACTGCTCCAGCCTCTCCAGGTCCCGCCTCATGGCCTCCACTCTGTCTTGTGAATCCACCCAATTGCAGACCTTTGTATTGTCTGCGAATAGACATACCCGCCCTTCCAGACCCTTTGCTAGGTCACTAACACAGATGTTAAAAAGTAGTGGTCCTTGCACTGACCCCTGTGGCACCCCACTTGTCACTGCCCGTTCCCTGGAATGTGTCCCATTTACTACCACCACCACTTGACTCCTTCCCTTCAGCCAATTTTCTACCCACCTGGTGATCCTCTGGACCACCCCCAGTCTGTTCAGCTTACTGTATATACCAGCCTCCTATGTGGAACGGTGTCGAAGACCTTACTGAAATCCAGATAGGCCATGTCCACTGCTCCCCCTGGTCCACTATCTGTGTCAAGCTGTTGAAAAACGCTGTCAGGTTAGTCTGGCAGAACCTACCCTTGATGAAGCCATGCTGCCTTTCGTCCTGTATGCCATTTATCTCCAGGTATTCCCACCAGTCTAGTCTTCAGTAACATTTCCATTACCTTCCCCACCACTGAAGTGAGGCTGACAGGGCGGTAGTTTTTGACCTCATCCTTCCTTCCTTCTTCCATTGTATAGTGCAACCACCTCTACCCTCTTCCAGTCCATTAGCATGACACCTGTGTCCAAGGACAAGTTAAATAGCCTCACCAGATGTGGCGCCAGCTCCTCGAGTACCCTTGGGTGCATATCATCGGGCCCCATTGCCTTGTTTACTCTAAGTCTACCCAGTTCTTCCATTACACTGTCAGCTGTGAATTCCATTGAATCCAACTGCCTGTGAATTTCTCCCTTACCTTCCCATTCTGGCCCTCTGCCTTCACCCTCCTTCATGAAGATTGACCCAACATAGTCATTTAAAGCCTCCGCTTTTTCATAATCCCCTTCCAGTATTGTTCCACTTTTCCCCTTCCTCTGATTCCTTGCTGTGCCCCTTCTGTCACCTACATACCTAAATAAGGTTTTATTCCCTCCTTGCCTTCTTGGCAATCCTCTCCTCAGTGTCCTCCTTCGCCTCCTTATCTTTTGCGCTGCCTCTCTCTCTTTGCCCTATAGGGCTCCCAATCCTCAGCCGTTTTGTCATCCTGCACCTCTTGAAGCCCTGGTTTTCTCCCCGATCCCCTTCACCACCTCCCTAGTGAGCCATAGAGGTCTTCTCTGTCTTCTGTTCTTACTTATCCTCCTAATACATGGGGCCATGGCTTTTTGTACCCCTCCGTTAATCTCTGCCCATAATTTCTCCACCCCCTGTGTGTCCCTCATCTTCGTCATTTCTTCACTGACCACCCTCCTCATTTTGCTAAAGTCAGCCTTCCTAAAATCTATTACCCTGGTTTTTGTCCTGTTTCCTTCCCTTCCCACTCTCACCCTGAACCTGACAGCCCTGTGGTCACTGGTACCTAGCTCTTCCCCCACCACCACCTCCTCCACACTGTCCCCATTTGTGAGGACTATGTCCAACAAGTTTCCATCACTAATGGGCTCAGTTACCCGCTGCTGCAGGAACATGCCCTGTATAGCTTCTAAGATGCCCCTACTCTTTGATGAGACTGCTGTCTGGGCCTCCCAGTCAATGTCAGGGAGATTCAGGTCCCCCACTAGCAAAATTTCCCCCTTCTGCACCATTTTCGCTACTGATTCTACAATATGTCTATCCCCTTCCTCCTCTTGCATAGGAGGTCTGTAAACAACCCCAATATGCAGATTTCCCCCCTTCCTCCTATCTAGTCTAGGGTGACCCATATTATCTCTGTTTCCTTCCCCTTCCACCTCCTCTTCTGCCCTTCCATGTCCGATTTCTTTGACGATAGCGCCACCCTTCCTCCCCTTTTCCGTCCCGATCTTTCCTGAACAATATATACCCTGGAATCACTGTCCCCATGCATGCTGCTCATTCCACCATGTCTCACACACTGCTACATGTCAAGATCTTCCTCCTCCATGGTGGCACCCAGCTCACCCAGTTTATTCCGTAGACTCCTGTAATTTGCAACCAAACTCATCGCCCTCCTTCTCACTATCCAACCCTTCCTTGCTGCTGTTTCCTTTTGACTGCCTTGTCACTGGGGAGGCTGACAGCTCTCTATTCTTCTTCCCTTAAGGATGGCCCAGTCAGCATCCCCCACTTAGTTTAAATTGATTTTCTGTACTATGAAGTCCTCAGGTTTTTCCTTTAGTACAGCTGCCCTGCAGAGCTCAGGTGGAGCCTGTCGGGGCATACAGCCCTTCTCTTCCCATATAGAGCCCCAGTCGCCTATCCATCCAAACCCCATCTGAGTGCACCACCCTGTAGCCATTTTTAAGTCCCCTATTTTTCTTTCCTGGTGTGTTCACCCTTGATACTGCCAGCACCTCTGAAAAGGAAATGGAAGGAAATACCATGTTTCTGCAGAATCTGGCAAGCTCCTCGAATCTTCCCTGTACCTCCATTTGACTGTTTCCTCCAAGTCGTTGGTGCCCAGTTGAAACAGCAGATGTCCTCTCATCTTGCTGCTTGCCCCAAGAAGGAGTATGATTGCCTCATCTCCAGCGTTGTCATCCCTGGCATACACTGCACCCATAATGCATTGCTTTTCACTCCATTTCTCTGCCATCTGATTCCTTGATTATTGAGTTCCCAAGAGTGCCACCCTAGTGCTTCCTGCTTCCTGATTGTCCCTTAGACCTCTAAGTTTATGTCCTGGGCCCAGCTTTCCTTGGCCTCCCTATCCTCCCCCTCTAACATGTCTTGGTTTTGGCCCTCACTCAGCATATTCTCTCCATTCTCCAACCTGTCCCAATGTTTGCCCTCACCTAACATTTTTCCCCCTTCACCCTCTCATGTTAGCCTTGCCACAGACCCCCCTCCTATACCCCTTCATCCCTTTTACTGCCTCTTGATTTCCTGTGGCCCTGCATCCCCTGCCTGCATCCCTGTGTGAGAATTCACCAACCTCTAACAGCCCCTCATTTGATCTCCCTCTACCTGCTCCTGGTTTACCCTATTGTAGAAAATTCTGAACACTGTATCCCCCTCAAGGAAGTCCTCCTCCTCACCACCTGCCCTGTCTACAGATCTCCCTCTTCCTGCACTCTGCCTGACACATCACCTGACTGCTTACTACCACTCCTTTCCTGCTAGATACCCCATGTTGGTTTGAGGCCTTCAAGGAACTTGTCCCCAGCTCTGCCAGTGCCTCCTTTCTGCTTCTCATCCCATGCCTCTGGTCCCTCGTATCTCCCACTGGCATGTCCCCAATTGGTCTGGCCTGCCCCAGCCAGTTCCCTGTACCCAAAATCACACCCCTTCATCATCCACCAGTTGCCCTGCCCCCACTCCAGCCACTGATGGCTCCTTCTGGTCACTTTCTTCCCCAAGGTCCTCTGACGGATCCTCTCTGTAATTTCCCTCCACAAGGTCCTTGACTAGGATACCAAGGGGGGCAAAGCTATTCTTTAGCTCCACCCCCATACTCACATTTTCTGTGCTGGTATGGCCCTGAGATTTGGGCATTCATCTGCCAATTCCCAAGCCTATTGTCTTCCACTCCTTCTGATCCCCTGCTGACCACTTTTCTCCTGGCTCAGGCATCATCCCATCTTTGAACTTACTATTATCATGTACCGCTGCTGACATACCCCCTCTGAATTTCCTCCCATCCCCCTCACCCCCAAACCCTTGCCTTCACAAACCCTATATCTGATCCTCCGGTGGATCCCCCCAGGTTCCTCCTCCCTGACTGGTACCATCCCTGCTGCTCTACCCCACCTCCCCATCACCCCCCCCTCATTTAACACCCACCTGAGCCTCTCCACTTCCTTCCTCAGCTGTGTAAGCTGCTTACACATCATACATCCTCCCATCATCCAAGCCCAATTTAGAACCATGGCTGCTCCACATTTGCTGCACCCCACCACTCTCCCAAAGAACCATCTCCCTGTGCCACCTCTCCCATTTTGCTGCTCTCCCATTTCTCTTTGTTTGTTTTTTTGTGGCACCCAGTCACTGGGTTAGGATATGCCAATATCAGCCCCTTTATCTGGCTGCCCCTTTAACACTTTAACCAACAGCTCTGTGAAAACCAGTTGCACTGTGAAAAGTTTAACCTGAAGACAATATCCCCCCCACTCTGTCAACCCTAAAGGCAACAACACAGTGCAGAACAGTACCTAACCTTATCACCATGAAAAGCTTATCCTAAAGGCAATAACCCCCCACTCTATCAACCCTAATGGCTAACAACACAGTACCGAACTGAACAGTACCTGACCCAATCACAGTAGCACAGTATAGCCCCAAAACCTGACTCAATCACAGTAACCAGTACAGTCCCAAAACATACCCACTGTATATTAGGCTCCATATCCTTTCCCCTTCCCCTTCCCCATCCCATCCAATGGCAATATATATTTAAAAATTCCAGTCACCAAGTTAAAGAAATATTAATAATCCATAGTCACCAATTTAAAGTCAAAGTCCCCAAGCTTAAGTGTGCTCAACCCAGTTCCTTTGTCCACCTCAGATATGCAGAGTCCAAATGTCCAAGATCCATAATTCCAGCTCCTTTGTAATGGTTTCCTAGATCAGCCCTGTGCAAGCAGAAACAGTAGCAGTTACAGGTCCTTCCCTCAGTGAGGCTCCCCACTCAGCCAGCCATCTTTCCGATCTGGTGGCCACTCCTCTACCTCTCTAGCCTAAGACAGTCCTCACCATGTGTCTGGCTCCTCCTCCCATCCATTATTTAACAGAGGTCGAGGTCAGGGAGGGTGGCGGGAAGAAAATAGCTCTCCTTAGCTCTGGCAGTGTGGCTGGCTTTTTAAAGCCAGACCACACATGGTGCCTCACAGTGCAATTGGCTGGCCCCCTCAGCTACAACCAAGCCAATCGGCACCCTCTGGTCATGGCTCTGCTCCCTCTCTCTCACCGCCAGTTGCAGTGAGCCCTCCTCTAATCGCTGATTGTGACCTGCTCAGCTCCCTCTCTCACTACCGACTGCGGTGAGCCCTCTTCTGGTCACTGATTGTGACCTGCTCAGCTCCCTCTCTCACTACCGACTGTGATGAGCCCTCCTCTGGTCACTGATTGTGACCTGCTCAGCTCCCTCTCTCACTACTGACTGCAGTGAGCCCTCCTCTGGTCACCGATTGTGACCTGTTCAGCTCCCTCTGTCACCACCGACTGCGGTGAGCCCTCCTCTGCTCTGGTCATTGAATGTGACCTGCTCCCCCAAAGCAAAAACAGCTCTCCTTAGCTCTGGCAGTCTGGCTGGGCTTTTTAAAGCCAGACCACACTTGGTGCCACACTGTGTGATTGGCTGGCCCCCTCAGCGAGGGCCCAGCCAATTAGCACCCTCTGGTCATGGCTCTGTTCCCTCTCTCTCACCGCCAATTGTGGTGAGCCCTCCTCTGGTCACCAACTGCGACCTGCTCAGCTCCCTCTCTCACCGCTGACTGTGGTGAGCCCTCTTCTGCTCCGGTCACTGATTGCAACCTGCTCCCCCAAAGTAAAATCAACCCTAAGTATAGTGGTGCTAGTGCACCACTATAATTAAAGCAGCACAGTAGTGCCCGTTTACTGTAGTGAGGGTTTCAAATGCATTTCTATGTTAAATCCTTATTTTTGCAGATTATTAACATGGCTATTTTTGCACAGAATAGGCTGAAATTGATCAGCTTAAAGTATGAAAGTTCTTGAAGGTGGAAAATACATCTATTTATTTTAAAATTGGTAACCGGGAAAGGCACACTGAGCCAAGACTTGTTTCCAGGTGCCTAAACATATATAAAACTGCCAAATTAATACTTTCTCACCTGTAGCTAATAAATGGCTGACAGTTGAAACATTCACATTTGTAGAGTTTGACATAAAAAGGTGCTTTTGATATGTAGGTTCACTAGAAAATATTTAGTTTTTTTTTTAAATATTAATATTTAAAAATGCTGTTGTCAGGCATGCACAGAATGTTTTCAGAATGTTCTATTCGCAAGGCTTTTTTTATGGTAACACTGGATTTATGAGGTGTAAAAATTATTTTTTTTTAATTTTTGGCAATAGCATGGACATTTCTGATCCATACAACCAAACTTTTTAGGATGGGCATATCACCACCCCACCTGATGAACACATAGGTGTCATTTTTTAATGTACCCCAAAATGTGTTTAAAAAGACATAAATGATCATTTCCATGCCTCATAACACAGAACCAACTCCGTGTCTTTTGTCTGGCCACTGTGGTGCCCAAACCATTGGCTCTTAAGCACCCCTGCTCTTGAGCTGTTGTGTCCCCCTTTCTTTATTTTACCACTGAGGTGCCTGATGCCAGTGGCCATTGTTAAAAATTCATTTAGCCACTGAGTTGCCCATGCTACAGGCAGTGGTCATGATCCAGCCATAGCACTTCTACAGTGCAAGGAGCCTGATCCACCCACCCCCAAAGAGATAGATAAAATGCCACGGCAGCGGTCACATTACAGCCATAGCACCTCTACAGTGCAAGAAGCCTGATCCACCAATCCCCAAAAAGATAGATAAGGTGCCACTTGCCCCCACAGGCAGTGGTCATGATCCAGCCATAGCATCTCTACGGTGCAAGAAACCTGATCCACCCACCCCCCAAAGAGCTAGATAAGGCATGACTCTTGAAAAATTGCCACGATTTCTCTGGGCTGTGTGAATGCTGAACCGGATCATCACTTGCAATTTGCTGTTTTCAATTTCAGCGCCTTCTCAGGGTAGCTCTATTGGCTCCACGCCTGTGTAGAGCTCCCTGATTGGCTGGCCTCACTCACCTGAGACAGAAGCACCCGAGACATGTGGCTTAATGTAAGCCTACATCCCTGTACTCGGCTTCTAATTTATATTTTTTAATTTAGCCTGTTCTGCTCGGCCTGTGTAAAGTAACTTACTATTCCCCCCCACTGCAGTTTCTCTCCAACTGTATGTGCACTGATTCAGTTCTAACTCTGCAAACTTCCCCTTGATTTTTTGTCCCCCCCCAGGCTTCCTTTAAATGCACACAGTCTCCACCCACTCCTATTTGATGTTTCAAGTTATTGGTTACTTATTGTCAACAACTGCAATTCCTCCCATCCCCTTTTGGCAACTAAACCTTCTAGCAGCTTTATCTCATTCTGTCTTGCTGAGGCATACCATTTTGCTACTTTAGGTTTGCTTATTGCTGGCTAGCATATCCTGTCTTGCTAAGGCAGTTGATTTAGGTCAGGTGATCTCTCTAGTACTTAGTCTGCTCCAGAGTAGTAGATAAGAAATTTCCTTCAAAGCCTCTCTGCCCCTAGTACCACTCTATAGCCTGACTAGGAGCTATACTTAAGGATTACTGCTTTAGGCTCCACTGCCTATAGTAGTATTCTGCAGGGATTAAGGAATTTTCCTCCATTGAGAATCCTTTCTCTTGTTTTATTTATTTTTTTTTTTATTAATTTCATCTAGGATTACAATACCTTTGAACCGAGGCTCTTTTACAAAGGTTCCACGTCAGTGTGTGCAACAGTCATCATTTTTAGTTATAAACATATAGTCATTGACTTACAGACATGTATTAAGCAATACAAAGACATGAGCTATGAGCAAGATAAGGGAAGGAGGGTGGTGGTGGGGAAGTGAGGGTAGGAGATCGGGGTAGGAGGTGCAGGGGTGAGGGGAGTATGGGAGGTGGTTGGGGGCAGGGGCAGGAGTGGAGGTATTGGGGGAGGTGGGCAAGGGCAGGAGACAGTGCAGCCAGGGGGCCTTGTCAAGGGAATATGACAGGTAAGGTGCTAGAGGTGCAAAGACTGATTGTAAGTGCTGGGTGCTGGGGCATGTGCAGCTAGAATGGTGGAAATGTTAAGATGGGCAATTGCAGGATATAAGCAGTGAGAGGCGCAGCTTGGACTTGAAGAGGACGAGTGTTGGAGTGGTTGCTATGTCGCTGTCAAGAGAGTTGAGCCAGTTCTTGCCCGCACTTGTAGTGCCCATTGGGTGATAGTCTCATAATGAGGGCATTTTACCTGCTTCTTTGCTTGTCTCTACTCATCTTACATGTATTGGACCTGAACGTGAATCAAAATATAACTCCTAGAGTGGAGAATTTCTCTCTTTTTACATTGTCTGACCTGGACTTTTCCTATCAAGTAGAAGAACTTGTATGTGCTCTAACTTTCCCTAGCCCACTGCTGGTCCTTCACCTGCACTGGCATACAGGAACTCTCACAGAGCCTGCCCACAGGGCTACATCACCTTCTGCATACCCCCCCACTCCCATTGACTCTCTTTGTCAGGGTATTATTGTATGCAACATCAGGAAAACTGGGAACTAGCCTCAGAACTCCCTACACTGCCGCAGACAAATCATGTAACTAAAAGAAGACCCAGCTATCCACACTTCTCCTAGGACTCTGCAGGAAACTCTTGTTCCTGCTTTTACTATGCTGAGGAAATGTTGAGCTTAATCCAGGCCCTCTGGCACCCATGGAATCCCCAGTAGAGCTACAAAGCCTCAAGGGGCTTACATTCTTGCATGTTAATGTATGTAGCCTATTAAAAAAATCACTTCTGTTTAGGCCTGGGTATGTCATACTACTCCAGATGTTCTGGTGATTATGGAGTCCTGGCTCTGACTGGTGACCAGTTACAACGAAGTTAACATCCCCTCCTACTCTTTGTTTAGAGCCGACAGGCAAACCAGAGGTGGTGGGATAGCTATTTACATCAAGGATAAATTCCCTGCCTCCATAATTGACTCAATCTCTGTCCCAAAAGAATTCAAAAGCTTGTCATTAAAGATTGAAATTGCCACCGGTGTCTCATTATGAATAATAGGATGATACAGACCCCCATCAGCTGAACTACAGTTGTTAAAATATCTCAAAAACATCCTGGGTTTGGCATCTTCAGAGTGTGTCATATGAGGGGACTTCAACTTAGACTGGCTCTCCAGTGCATCCACCTCACTTAAAATGTTCTGTGATTCCTTTGGGTTGTCACAGCTAATAAACGAATCTGCTTGTCCTAACAAGCTCAACCCTAATAACAGTACTCTCTTGAATATCATTTTAGTTAACAAACCTCATTTATTCTCCCATGCTGGCGTCTTTTTCTCTGATATTAGTGACCATTGCTTCATTACGTGTGTAAGATCCACTCTTAAATCCACAACTGTACCAAAATTCTCCTTTAAAAGGTGCATCACGCAACTTTGATATCCATGGGTATATATCAGACCTAAGAGACTCCATGTGATGGTAGGACTTCTACCTAGCCAAGTCCCTGACTATGGCTTATGATATTTTCTCAGAAATTGTGCTAGGGGCTCTCAACAAGTATGCTCCCATAGTAAAAGCTCGTGCCAGAAACAAATCCTGTCAGTGGTTTACAGAAGACCTGAAAGATGCTTTGCAGAGCAGGGATGTACTCTGGAGAACTGCTAGGAAAACAAATTTAATAAATGACTGGAATTCTTTCCGAAGGGCGAGAAACCTCTGCACCAAATGGTCAGAGAAGCCAAAGCTAATTTCTACTGCTCTCAGCTGGAGAGCTCCTCAAGAAATGCCTCCAAATTCTGGAAGACTATCAAAGATATTGAAGGTCACACTACTGTAAATTCCCTACCTACTAAATTATTGATCGACGATACTGTCATCTCCCAATACTGTCATCTCCGACAGACTGTCTATCCTCGATGCTCTCAGTAATCATTTTGCCACTGCAGGGCTAGCCTGTGACTCCTCTCCCGTGAATATCCTCTGCCAACAACTTAGATTTGATACACAAGAAAAACCCATCCCCAGTCTATTCTTCTCTCTGCAGCCTACCTCCCTGAAAGAAGTCGAAGATCTTCTCCTTCAGCTGGACAGGAAAGTGCTGGGGCTGACCTCATCGACCCGTGTTTCTTAAAGGTCGTCTACTGTGTCCTCATAGTCCCAATTACTCATCTCTTCAACTTATTCTTGTCCCAGGGTGACCTACCGCCCATTTGAAAAATGCACTTGTTATCCCTTTGTTTTAGTCAGGAGATCCTAGTGACTTCAATAACTACAGGCCAATCTCCCTACTTCCAATCCTGTCAAAGATGCTGAGAAAATAGTGAACTCCCAGCTTCGGAAGTACCTGGAATCGGAAAAATTGCTCAACCCATTACAATCCGGTTTTAGAGCACAGCACAGTAAAATCTCTGCTCTAGCCAAGGTGACAAATGACTGGCAGCTTGAATTAGACAAAAAAAACTTTGCGCAGTTTTCTTGGACCTAAGCAAGGCATTCAATACCATTGATCTAGACTGCTTCTGTCATCCCTCTGGAACATTGGTTTGGATTCCTATCCTTAAATGGTTCTCCAACTACCTCTCAGGACGACTTCAACAAGTAAAGGCAGAAGGAAGTTTCTCCACCAAAACTCCTATTGAGTGGTGTACTGCAAGGTTTGATCCTTCGTCCCTTGCTCTTCAGCATTTATATTAACGAGATGCCCCATCAAAGAAGCACAAATACACCTATTCATGGATGATATGGTACTCTATGCTAGTAGCCCCCACACCTGAAGTATCACAAGTAGAAAAGGGAAGTGGTTATCCCTCAGTACAGACAGTTGGTGAGACCCCATCTGGAGTACTGTGTGTGCAGTTTGGAACCTCATCTCATGAGGACACAGACAGGATGGGAAGCTGGTCAGGAGGGCAACTAAAAATGGTGCAGGGTCTGCATCAGAAACCATATGAAGAGAGACTGAGAGAGCTTAATATGTATACCCTTGATGAAAGGAGGGACAGGGGGGACATGATAGAAATGTTCTAAGTACCTCAAGGAATCAACAAAGTCCAGGAGGGTAGCATCTTTCAGAAAAAGAGATGTGTAAGAACAAGGGGACACAATTTAACAATAGAGGAGAGCTCCAGGGTAATGTGAAGACATTTATTTTCACGGAGAGAGTGGTGGATGCATGGACTGCCTTCCTGGGGAGGTTGTTGGGGCTAAAACAGTGGGTAATTCAAACATGCATGGGACAGACACAAGGCAATTATAGTGGGAAGTGTAGGAAGTAGGCTCTTGGTTAACTAGAATCTGCAGCTTATCCAGTAGGTAGGGAAATGGGCAGACTGGGTGGGCCAAGTGGTCCTTATCTGCTGTCACAGTCTATGTTTCTATGTTAAGTAGCCATAAAGTCCTTCAAAATGGATTTAATCTGCTGCAACTTCAGCTTATAAACCAGAAACTCCTTTTAAATGCAAAAAAAACCAAAAAAAAAAACAAAGCAATGTTCCTCTTGCCCCTTCAAAATGCAATAAATCCTGCAATTGCTGGGACACTCCTGCAGATCACTACCATTCTAGGTGAGCAGTTGGACTATGTACCAAAGTTCAAGTACCTGGGGGTCTGATTAGACCATAGACTTACTTTCACAGATCACTTAGAAGAACTGGCAAAGAAACTTAGACAAAGACTTGGTCTGCTCTTTAGGATTAATAATCTCTTCACAAGAGATCCTAAACTGAAACTCATTCAAACTACCTTTCTTTCCCTATTGGATTATGCAGACTTTCTATGTAGTCAAGCACCTGCAGGTACCCCAGTAAAACTCGATACACTTTAGCACACAGCCATACGATTTATCATGGGTCTTCCATACTCAACCCACCACTGTGCATTGTACACAGCAGTGGGATGATCATCCCCTGCTTACAGATGGCAAAACAATGCTGCGGTTTGGGCATACAAAGCTATTTCAAATAAACTGCCCCAGTATATCTCTGTCTGTTTACCTTTGTGCATTCTGGGGAAGTATGCCCTGAGAAGTACCTCATATATCTACCTTTATGTTTACAAAGCAAAATCTTGCATTGGCAGAGCAGCCATCAGCTTTGTGCTCCCTCAACTGTGGAACAAGCTGCAAAAAACTTTGAAATTAACTCACTCCATCAGCCTAGCAGCTTTTAAATCTCTATATCTACATCATAATAAGGAGTCCTGTGCCTGTATACCCTAAATAGTGACTCCTTTAAGGCCAAGCACACTCTAATTACTACTGTTAAAAGACTGCTCACATCTATAATCGACTCTTCCTTCTCCCCTTTTTCTGCCCCCATATCTGTCCCTTCCACATTCCTTTGACCCTGGTTCCAGCTCTAAATTCTCCATACCGTATCACTGTATATCTTTTTATATTAGGTTTTATTTGTGTTCGGTGCACCTGATATGTATATTTCTTTACTTTTATGAAAAATGGTGTCCTACCCAAAACTAGCTATATCTTCTGTTCCAAACATATACTACTGTCAATGCTACCTGCTGTTACTTTGTAGATACTGTATTATTGTATCTTACTTTATTTGTGTTATTACTATTTTCTTGTGTGTTGCATTCCATGTACTGTATAACAGGAAATATTCGCGATCCTAAAATATTCGCTATATTCGCTGATCCGACTTACAGTGCGAACATTAACAGATCACCAATATTATCTGATTAACAGATATTAAATAATGCAATACTAAGCATGTTGGTGCTACAATTTTCTTTATTATAATCACATTATTACACCACAATAATGAAAGGTTTAATTGATAACTTTTCTTAAAATTTCACACTGTTGACTCATTTATGCTACCACTGTACTTTGCATTGTAAAATCTAACTGCAGCCATCACACCATTTTCACTAGCATATTTGCCAATTTCAAAGCGAACCTCTCCTGAATAAGCTGTGTATGATGTTGCCCAGATTTTTTTATGTGGTGGTGGATTGCAGGCAGCTAGTTCACTCGTAACAGAGCTCGCAGTTTCTTGGTCTAATCCCGACCTTGTCAACTGCTCAGACAAAACATTTTCAACATCAACAGGGTACTCTCTTTTGGTAGCCTTGCCTGAATTTAGCCATTTTAAGATCGACATGTTGACAATCCAGCAGCGTTCAAACACAACACGAGAGGAAGAATGCTGCGCATTTGGTATGTTTTTTTTTTTATTTAGATGCCCAGGTACTTAACAGCTATGGCAACTGATCTTTGACAGACACTGGCCAATTAGCTAATATGGCAGTTGAAGTTTGAAGTTGACCAGCGTCTTTTTGGGAGACCACATAATCGGGACAAATACTGGGGTACATCGCGAATATTATCAGGCGCGAATAAGTTTAAGGTGGGCACAGCACCAATATTAACGGGCGCCAATATATTCTGCTATACAGTATATTGTCCCTTGTTCTTTGTTAACAAATCCAGGTCCACCTCAAAAATGAGCTTGCTCAATGGTGATTGCCTGGTTAAATAAAGACTTTGATTGATTGATTGATTGATTGATTGATTGTTGCCTTATGGCTATCCTTAATACATTTGACCACTAGGTTCCCTAAGTCTGGTTTCCATTTACTCTAAGTAAACCCCACCCTTTCCCACCCTTTTAACACCCAGGACACCCACCGCCCCCCTCTTCCACATCAATGTACTGTTCCTATAAAAAAAAATACTGTTCCACAAACAGTAGTCATTCAATAAATATAAATAAACCTGTAGAAAAGAAAACAGTCCTGTGTTGCCTCCCCTTCCTGTTTAACTGTAAAAATAAAATGGACCATCTTCATGACTCCCCATAACTGATTCCTACCCCCAACCCTGACCTCCCCTCTAGTACAAAGCATAGACCTCAGGCTCTCAATCGGAAGACACACATGTAACCTGAAAAGCAGGATACCAGAAGAAGCACAGAAAGGTGCACAGGAACATTTTGCTTAAAAAAACAGAAGCACCAAATCCAGACAAAGTTATTAAACTGAAGATACTTATTGAAGAGAGTGCTGCACAATCCCTGGTATTTTGAGCCTCTGTTATTGCTCTCCTCAAATGAAGAGATTTATGCGCATCTTCCCCTCATTTGGCACCATACAACCCCCTCATCCTCCTAGTCACACACTTACCTGTAGAGGTGTCCACCATCGTAATCCTCTAATCACCAGTGATGTTTACACTACAATGACTAAGGCCTGACTAAACTGAACACAGTTCTTCAGATCACATTTTTTGGCATCTGCTTTCAGCTGTTATTCATAACTTCATTGTTTTGTAATATTTTAACCCAGATTACTAATTGCTGTCAAATGTCTATATTTGTGCACTGGTTAGGGGACCTCACGGTTAATTTTAAGCAAGAGAAGTGGCAGAAATTAAATCAGAAAAATACCTCTTAAGTGGCAACAAGCACTTATCTGCCACAAGTTACAATCTTGTTCTCACTCCACTGCTGTCACTGCAACTGTACTCACCCTTTAGGGACAGAAACCTAGCTCTTCCTGATGCTACTCAGAAAACTCCAGGGCTCAGCAACTCCAAAACCCTTAACTGCCAACATAACTAGCACCCATGGTAAGTCCGACAAAACTGATAACATGCTGCAAAATGCAGAACCAATACAGGATTCATGTTCAGAAATTCTACTAACTGATTTAAAGTAGGACATGCCAATGAGCTATGAAAAACTGTGTATCTCACTTTCTTCTTTGACAACCGCAACAGCAGATATTAATGAACAAACTCTGGCAGGGCCCAATACAGCTGTAACATGCAAGTAATGAGATTACAAGCGTTTACATAGAAAATTTTGAACGACCAGGTGTAACTTGGCTATTTTTGCAGCTGTTTCACCAAATTTTCAAAATGGCCTTTTGGGACCCCACCTCAGGAAGAGTGCCACTGTCATTTCATTCATTTGTGCCGAAAGGTGACTTCACAGAGCAACCACACCATTCTATTACCACAGTTGTGAAAACATGTTTCAGGCAGGATTTGAAAAATGACAGCTTTACTCATAATAAGGAGGTGTGCACAAATGGCAATGTTGAAAATCTGGAGTGAAAATATAAAACATTGGTGAAGTTAGGAGCGTGCATAGAAACTGCACAATGCACATTCATAATGCAGTCATTTTTTGGAATTTTTTTCACCAAATTTGCAACATGAGCTTTTTGGGACCCCCACCTCATGAACAGTTGCACTGTCATTTTGTTAATTGGTCCCAAAAGATGATTGCGCACAGGAACCATAAAATCACCTTTTGGGACTGAGTAACAAAATGACAGTGACAGTGTTAATGAGGTGGGATTCCAAGAACCCCATGTTGAAAATTTGGGGCCAAAATTCCTGAAAATGGCTGATATAGCAACATAAGTTGAAAACTCCATCGACTGCCATTAGATCATGCTTACCTTTGATTCTTCAGTTTGCAGTTCAGCTTTGAAGAGTGCAGATGTGTCCTGGTCCAGAGAAGATGACAACACCAACCTCCAGAGGTAATTATGGGGTAAGGGAGGGTGCAAGGAGGTGGGTGGGGCCAGGGGGGACTGGGGCAATGATGAGGGACCATTTTCATTTTACAGGTAAAAAAAAGACACGGGGATGGTTTTCTTTATTTAAAGGAAATAAAATATTAAAACATAAATTTGGGCACACTGGGGTGGGCTCCCAGTGTGCCATGAGGAGATAGTTTTCTTTATTTACATGAAAAGAAAGAACAAACATAAATCTGGGCACACTTGGGTGGGCTCCCAGTGTGCCCCATGAGTTGGAGAGTGTACATGATACTGACATGGGAATTGGGCACCCGATGTTGGCACAGGAAAAAAAGAAAACAAAACATACATTTGGGCACACTGAGGTGGGCTTCCAGTGTGCTACATGAGTTGTGGGGTACATGATGCTGACACAAGAGTTGGGCACCCCAATGTCAGTGCAGGGACGTGGAACAGAAGAAGTAAGGAGAACAGCAGCAGTAGGACGGAGTGTGAGGTTTTTTTTTATTTATTTTATTTATTTCAGTTTTGGATTAGTACCTTTGAGTCAAGGTCTCATTTTTAAAGGGTTCCATGTCAGTGTTGAACAAACATTCCAAAAATACAAGGTTACAGAAAACAATGAAACATATACACAGGCAATAATAATAAAATCTGAACTTATACATATCTAATTAGTATGTATTAACAGCAAGAAGGATTAGATAAGAGAGGGGTAAGGGAGTCAGC
Organism: Neoceratodus forsteri; assembly: GCA_016271365.2. NCBI lineage: Eukaryota > Metazoa > Chordata > Ceratodontiformes > Ceratodontidae > Neoceratodus > Neoceratodus forsteri. The sequence goes on along the minus strand of JADMNL010000039.1, from coordinate 15,497,366 downwards.
CAGAGGTGACATCATCAGAGAAGGGGTGGAGTTTTCAGCCATGTGAGGACATGTTAATTATTTGGGGTAGAGGAGGGTTAAGAAGAAAAGTGGTATAAAGTAAAAAGATATAGAGGGGGGTAGGTAATGGGAAACTGGGGGCTGAGGTACATTATCATAGACAGGTACAAGTCATTTTAGAGCCAAGGAAGGATCTGAACCCAGCTTTGAAAGTATTACTCTTGGGTGTATCAGAGAGGTCAACAGGTAGCTCATTGTACCATTTCAGTCCTTGATACAGGATGGAGTTCTAGGCAAGTTTCATCCTTTTGAATCACCATCCTATCATTGGCCACACTTTTGGTAGATTTCGTTGGGACAGCCAGCATAAAGTGGCCACCCAGAGTGGGGGATGTCAGTCCAAGTAACACTTTTTTTAGAAGTAGGCAGGTTTGGTATTGCCCTCAAAGATGGAGTGGGAGCCACCCAGTTTCAGTGCAGAGTGAGCAGGTGTGGATGTCAAGGCAGCCCCCAAAGTAAGATGGCAGGCCTTATTGAGGGCTGTGCTAATCCTGTTAAGATCTGTTTTTGTGCCCACCCCATAAATAGGCAACCCATAGTCAATGGTAGACAGTATTGAACTACTGGTGGCTAGTTTGAGAGTGTCGAGTGTCATTAAATGTCTGTGATGGTAAAGTACACCAAGGTTTATATTTGCAGTCTTGATAACAGAGTCTATGTGGCTTGAGAAGGTGAGTGTGACATCAAAGGTAATGCTGAGATATTTCAATTTAGTTACTTGGTCTGAGCAATATTTCTTAGACTTTGTCACAGTGAGCCTGCCCAAATCCATGGAAAAGAGTTTGAGCCTCCCAAAATTTAAATAATCTTGGCCTCCTCAAAGAAAATAACGTACTGTACTTTGCACAGTACACCATGAATAAATTAAACCCTTTGGGTATCTGGCTCACATTAATTTCTTTGTTTTATACTGACTTGGAACTTTTGAAAAGAGCTCCTGAACCATTGTTACCCTTGCTGCAGTACATTCATGAGTCAGACTACTTTCTGTTTCCTCTCTATAAATAACTTTCCTACATACTTTGTCTCTTCCTCTCCTTCCCTGCTTCTAAGCAACTTCTCGGGATTACTTTGCTCCTTCCTGCTATTGTGCTTAGCACTTCTATACTCAACCCTTGTATTTGGGCTGTTATGCCATCAATTTACAAATTGATCAATTGCCACCACTCATTATTAATTTATTGTTCATATTTATTTGCACTATTGCTCATTGTATATTTATTGATTGTTTTGCAGTTACCTTTTGAAATGTATTCACTCCATATTGTTTTGCAGTTACCTTTTGAAATGTATTCACTCCCTACCCTTCCCTGGGTACACCGGAAATGCTCATTCACCTTCCCTTGTCACCTATTAGTAAATAAATACATACAATTCATCTACTGTTATTATCCTCTTTCAGTTTGCTTCATCTCTTCACACAAAATATACAAAACCCAAAATTTAAATACAGTACTTTTTCAGACTTGCTGGAGCCTCCTCTGGAACAGGCTGGGGCCTCCCCTCACCATTTGAGAACCCCCGGTCTAGAGTCTCACCCTTTTGGTTATGAATGTGCAGGGGCAGGTATTTACTTTTGCTTTGGGAGGTGGTGAAGGGCATAGTCTTTGTTTTTTTGATGTTTAATAGTAGTTTGTTTTCTGTAAACCAAGATTTAAGATTAAGGAAGCTGCTTTGGAGTTCAGTTGTGATGGAGTGGTGGTCTTTACCTACGACTGACATTACTGCATCATCAACATAGAGAACTGCGCTTGCTGAGCAAGCTGTTGGAGCAGAATTGATGAAAAGGCTAAACAGTAGAGGACCAAGGATTGACCCCTGCAGAACCCCAAGGAGCACCTCATTAGTTGTGGATAGGGTATCACCAAATTTGACTCATGACCTGTTAGAGAGGTAGCTGCCAAACCATAGTATAGTATATGGGGATAGAGCTGTAGACAGAAGGCAACTTAGGAGGAGGGTGTGATTAACAGAGTCAAAGGCCTTCGTAAGGTTGATGAAGACCGAACCAACTGCCTGTCCACTATCCAAGGCATTGTACAGTTGGGATGAATAATCAACAAGTGCGGTGAGCGTAGAATGCTTTTTGAGGAAGCCATGCTGCTGCAAGCAGAATAGATTATGGTTATCTTTGTATTCAGTAAGCTGCTCCAAGACCATTCTTTTGAGTACTTTTGATAGTGGAGGAAGGGTGGATATGGGTCTGTAGTTGGATGTTTAGGTTTTGTCCCCAACTTTAAAGACAGGCATGATGTTTCCTGACTTTCATACAGTTGGAAACACTCTCGATTTTAGAGAAGCATTAAACACCATGGTAAGAGGACCAGCAAGTTTGTTAAGGAGTTGACCAACCAGCGTCATGTCAAGCAGATCAGCCCCCATCCTGGTCTTTCCAAGGGCCCCTTTAATGTGCTTGAGGGTTTCAGCCTTGGTGACACATCTAAAGTTAAAGGGTGGTACATCTTTACTTGGGGGATCATGAGGGACAGTTGGGTGTTGCTGAATATGCATATCCTTGTGGTAGTCACCAGGGAGTACACTTTTATTTGCTGCCTGTGCTGGGAGGGAGCGGGCAAAACAGGAGCAGTAGGATGGTAGGGGAAGAGTGCCATCCACAAGATGGCGGCGGTGATGCAACTGCGCATGTACGGCATTTTTGCTTGCATAGTTGCGGTGAATGCCATTCTGCCATTCCCAAGATGGCAGTTCCAGCTGAACTGCACATGCGCATGAGGTGTGCATGTACAATTCTCATACCGGAATGTGGAAGTAACAGCTGAAATAGTGCGCTGTTACTCCATAGCAGCTGACTGCAAAGTGATCACAGCTCTGTTGGACTTTCAGAAGGATACTTCCAAAGTCCAATGAAAGTGTGCAATGTTCAGCCGCTTTTCAGGCTACAGATCACAAAACAGCTGTAGGCTCCGGCCCACAGTCATAAAAACTGAAACGGCTGTCTCTGAACTGAGGAAGCTTAAATATCAAATGCACATATTTAAGAAAAGCTTCAATTCACTTGAATTCAAGTCCCTGTGTCATGATTACTGTTTCCTGAAAATATCATACTGTTTGATTTTGTGGTTTTCTCTAAATCAATATCTGTTAATGTGCTCTGCAGTAACTGAAAACTGAAAATTTTTCTGTCCTTATCAGTGAGCAATTACATCATTCTTGCCTAACCTGCTGCTTCAGCAGTTAAGTTCCTGATTGACTAAAGAAGCTGTTGCAGTTCCCAGTCAGAGCAGTCTGTAGAGCTAATTGCTTTCACTCAGATTTTGTTACTAACCCATTTTGTTTGTGTTTAGATATACAGTATTAGTGTAAAATCTATCATTCTATTCTCATAAAAAGTTGATCATTTGAATTTCAGTGCTGAACTGAAGTGATATGAATGAATATCTGTGAAAAATTACCTTGTCTGTATTACAGCTATCAGTTCTTTTCATCAAAACTCTGCATTGTTGTCTTACTATATAACACAGGATTGTTCAATGGATATAGAAAAAGTATAACGTTTGTTAATTCATAGAAGCAGTGTGTCTTGATGTAGCTTCCATAAATAGGTTCATGTGAGAATAATTGTGTTTTTAAATCAGATTGACTAACAGGTGTCTGCCACACTCAAGTATTTCAAGAACATGTACTGTATGATCTCACAAAATTCAGTTCTTTGAGGGTTTCTGTGTAAAAATACATCATGTGTGTATAACTAGAAATACTTTACGGCATCCTGATGCTCCTGTTTCCTACCTGACAGTTGAGGTAGCAGCCCTCTGCTGCTTCTTTCCTCTGCTTCACAAGCTCCCTATCTCCTGCCCCCATTTGAGGCTGTTGCATCCCACTGCCCACTGTCTTCTCCACACAGTCAGGGTTGCTACACCCTGCTGCTTCCTGCACAAACAGTTGAGGATGCAGCACCCTGCTTTCCTCTGTCTCCCATCCCCACAGTCAGAGCCAATGCACCCTGTTGCTCCCTGTTACTGTCGCCACAGTCAGGGCTGCTGTGTCTCCTAAGTCCTAGAGTCCCAGGTCCCCTGCCTTCACAATTGGTGCTGTTGTACAATGTTGCCCCAGACAACCAGAGGTGGGGTATTTGCTGCACCTGCTACTCACTTCCATTGCCCTAACTGGGCAAAGCTGCTGCTCCACATGCACCCCGTCCCACAGTCAGGACTGCTGTACCCTTATGTCCCCTTATGTCCTGCCACACGATCAAGGCTACATCTAAGACACACTGCTTCTATGAATTAACAAACTTTAGATTTATTTTATCTCCATTAAACAACCCTGTGTTATATAGCCAGAAAACAATGCACAGTTTTGATGAGAAGGTACTGACAGCTGTGATACAGACAAGGCGGATTCTCACAGACATTCTTCATACACTTCAGCTCAGCACTGAAACTCAAATGATCAACTACTTATGAGAATAGAATGACTGATTTTAAGCCAATCTATTTAAACACAAACCAAAATGGTTAGTAACAAACTTTGAGTCTCTCACTTCAAACCCTCAAGCAGCAAAGTCTTGAGCTTCTATATTTTTCCTCCTCCTCTGAACAACTGGCAGCTTCGATTGGTCAATTGAGCAGTCCATACTAATTTAGGCTGCTAATTATGCTAGTTGCCACCAAGCTCATTGACCTACTCCCCTTTCCCTGAAGACATCTCTCTGTCCCTCAGGGCTTCTGCTGAGATCTGATTGGCTTACTCTGGTCACAAGGTCTCTGTTAGGATGGCTGCTAGCAAAACAGTTCATGGCAGTCCCTACTTCTAGAGTCTCTTGCAGCCAAACCATTGGGAGTTAAAAATAATGGTTAGTGGGCTAGGTAGCTTATACCGTGCCTTTCAATTGACTACTAGCTTGTCAGGATGATGCCAGCTGTTTTGGCATTGCATATCCTGTTTTGGGGCCCCAGGCACTTAGCAGGCTTTCAAGTGCCTGGAACTACAAATCCCAGCAGCCTCAGCTGCTGGGGCCTTCTATTTATGGCTCTTGGTATAGCTTTTAAAATAACTATTTCTGTGCTCCAGATGCATTTTGGGGCTCCTCCCTCATGTCTCCATACCCCAATTTGCTAGGACAGGAGTCTGGGATCACAGGGGGAACTTCCATTTTTGACACAATGCGGCACTTCTGAAAATGCTCATTGCACACGCACAAACTCGCTAGCTCACACTTGCAAGTATGGCCACCTGGTAGGTCACATCTTTTGTTCCTCTAGCCCTGCTTTTAGCAGTAAAACACATGCGAGGCCAGCAGGAGACCCAGAGAGGCAGCAGGACTGTGGGCTGGTGGCAGGCAGGATCGGTAGTTCTGCGGGGGCAGCTCTGGTAAGCCCCACACTTTGGGAGGGGTTACGCATAGATAATACTGGATAGACAACTATACACAACCAGTGTGTTCTGCCACAGAAGGGTTCTAATTCCATCTGACCTCAAGAGCAAAGCTTGAAAGGTCAGTGGGAATCAGAACCTCAAGGTGGCAGAACACACTGATTATACATAAAGTTGCTTATCCTGTATTTTTTATAGTGTATAGTATTATGCAAAATGTGTGTATTTTATTTTTTTCTCTTTCACAAAGAAACTGGCTTGTGCAGTCTCTAAAGATTCTTGAATGCTGTTCTACCACAGTAGGGTACAATCACATTCCATGACCTTTGAACTGTGGTACAACAACATTTTGAAAAGGATGAATTTCTATATAGAAAAATGCTCTACTATACACTATAATTAGCTCTATAGACTGCTCTAACTGGGAACCGCAACAATGTCTTCAGTCAATCAGGAACTTAGTTGCTGAAACAGCAGGCTACACAAGAATAAGGTCATTGCTCACTGATAAGGACAGAAAAATCTTCATTGTTTTCAGTTGCTGCAGAGCACATTAACAGATGCTGATTTAAAGAAAACTACAAAACCAAATAGCATGATTTTTTCAGGAAACACTAATCATGACACACGAACTGGAATTCAAGTTTTTTAAAAAATATGGAAAAAACAGTGCATTTGATCTTTAAGGAAAGAGACTTGAATTTAATGTGCATCGGACCATGCATTGGGAGCGTTTGCAGCGCTGACTGGTTCAACACTCCTTAAAGGTAGTTTGTTATTCAAGTGAATTCAGTAATGAGAAAACATGTTCCCTGCTTTAACAGAGGGGAATAAGTAAGAAGAGAACCCCTGCAGTACTGGGAGTCATTGCCTGGTAACATGTGTTGCCCCAATCTGGTAAATCTGCAAATTAAGGAAGCTGCTGTATGCTACGGGGTGTGCAGGTCAGTAAATATGTCAAAGCACACCCATAGCTGCTTCTGTGCCCCATCCACTCCTGTTGTAAGGAGGACCTCGGTTTGAATATCACTGCTTATGTTACAAAAAGAGATAAAAGTATTGCTTGATTTTCCCACAGCTTGCGGCAAGTATAAAATAGCCGCACTAAGTCCTACCGGTGTCGATCAGAGCAAGCTAGGTTCCAACTTTGATGCACGGTGCAACCTGCTATTTTTAAGCTGAAAGGGGCTGCAAAGAGTGAGAGAAGTGCGCACAAAGATGCACAAAGAGGCTCAGCTCCCTAGTATTTTGGGGCTGGAGCCAAAGTGTCAGAGCGGACATTAAGTCCAAGAAAGAGTGGCCTCTTATAAAATCCTAAGCAGAGGGTTAAAAGATATAAAATAGGTATGTATGATAGTAAAGAGAGCAACAGAAAAGCCCACAGGTTTGGTTGGAAAGGAAGGCCCAAATGAAATATGTTCCCATCGGCTGTAAATTTCAGTCAACAAGAAAATTGTTACTTATTTCAAAATTCTTTCTGGCACTATTACTTGGTTGCATTGTGTCTGAAATATAAAATGGTAAGAAATGTTGCTGTTCATAAAATTAGCATGTGGAAATAGATAGCCCTCTTACCTGTTGCCATGTATGCCTCTTTGTCTGTTCTATAAGGAGCCAGCAACCCAGATAGAGGCTTATTTATGGAACCCTGAAAGTTTCTATATGACACTATTGTGGAGGGCCTAGATCCACTAATAAGTAATTAGATATCCAACCTTAATATCTGCTTTTTCCTTTGAATTAGATATATATATATATATATATATATATATATATAATAATGCATATGCAGGGGTTGATATGGAGTTTTTACACCAAGATGTGTGAATAAAAAACCTCGAGAGCGTAGCTTGAGAGGTTTTTTTTATTATCGTACATCGAGGGTGTGTAAAAAAAATCCATATTAAGTACCCTGCATATGTTTTATTTTATATAATAACAATCTATGGTTTTAAAAAGCATCATTACAACAAAACACACACTGCCCCCACATAACTTGAAATGCAATGTTTATTACTTCAGGACACAGTCGTTACACTGCTAAACATTTATAAACTTACAAAATTAGCAGGAAGAAAGTTACTACCTTTAACTGAATTTATTTTTTTTTATGTACTTAGCTACCTGCTGCTTTTACAGTAAAGGAACTGCCTGTGTTGTTTTTTTTCCGTTCGGGACTGCCTTCATGCCTGTCAGCTGATTATTTTAACGATTCTTGCCGAGGATGTGGAAGTCGTATCAACTGCTGAGTTGATACGACTTTTCGTATCAACCATGGAGTTGATATGACTTTTAAGAAGTCAGAAAATGAGTTGATATTGGCCATAGCCATTTATTATATATACATATATATATATATATATATATATAAAGAGAGAGAGAGAGAGAGAGAGCGCTGATGGTGTAGTATATAATAATAAAGAGTTCTGTGTCTAACTGATTCCCCAAATACATGTATTAGGTATTAGTGCAGGAATAATACTGTACTAGTTTAGGGGCGGATCAGTAGACCATGTGATGCATGTGATGCAGCAGATAAACTGTATAAAAGCACCTCTAGTGCTCAGTTCAGACAGATTAGCCCAGGAGCAGTACTGAATGTAAATACTTGATGTTAATGCACAGAAGATAGCGGAGAAAGCTGATGTCAAGATTATCCACTCTGTGGCAACACCTACTAGCTACATTTATTATCTTATTTTTTTATTCTGAGTTAATAAATTTTCTGAAAGAAAATAAAATTAACACAAAGCAAACTGTGTGTTTTAAATCTACTCTGCTGTGTCTTGTGTTATCAGTTCCACACCTTCCACACACAGCACACTCAGATTCAAAGAAAGGAAGTGGTCAGCACTCCTCCACTGTGAATATCTTAAACATATTCTTTTAAAGTAAAACACTCTTCAGGATGTACCCTGGTGTTTCAAATTCTCATTTTTTGGACATAGCTGAACACCATTTCAAGACTGTTTATAGGCACAAGTACCTTTCTAAATATATGAAAGCATTACTAGAATAATGATTTATCCTGTTATGTCATGTCCAGCTACAAAGATGTACAGGATGGCCGCAAAGACATTTGCTCTCACAATTGCAGTCGGTGGCATCATTCATGGCAATTTATATACATGTCTTTCTGTCTTTGGTTATTCTATTTCATTTATATTATAATTCTTGTCATTCTGCAAATACTTTTGAATTATTTGACTAGATTTCTGGCAAGTTGTATTTTTTATTGAGATTTGTAATTCTTGTTTGTCCAGAGCTGACCGGTTCCTAAACTACAACTTCAAAAGCAGATATAACCAAAAGTAGCATGGTGAGCCCTATATGTTTTTCTTTTGCTACATTTGCAACCACATTCTAATTCTATCAAAAAGTTTTATGAAAATGACATGGATTTTGGTGGTTTTATGCATAAAATCATATAAATTTTTCCGACACTATTGGCACTTTTAGTTCGAGAGGTTGTCATCTTATTGGAGATTTACTATTTATTTTTGCATTTTGAAAAAAAATGAAGCAAACATCATGACAAATGATGTGTCCTTATTTCACTTTTTGTTTTATACCCATGTTGACACCTAAAGCAATGATGCTATAACTGTATGAAACAATCTGACCCCTTATGGATTTTTCCCCTAAAAAGAGGGATTTTGTCTCACCGTGTAACTCAAAAACAAGCATGGCAACCCATGTTTTGTATTGCTGATTTTAAATGCTTAGGGGACCACCATGTACTGCGCAAAAAATAATTAATTTGACATGGGGTTGCCAAAACACCAGGGAACGTCCTCAAAGGAAAAAGCATTAGATAGGTCCTTCTACTCCTGGCTCTGCTGCACTTTTTCTGTGAAGGAAGAATGTGACAAAATACAGATCCTGTGGCTGCCACAGCACTACTCTCAGGTTATGTTAAATCAACTCTTCTTCAACTTGGAGTCTGAATAAAAAACATTTATTTATTTATTTTATTTTGAATTTTGGTTACCAGGTAAGTCCACTGAGACATGACAGTCCCTTTTACAGGGGCGATCCGGGAAGAGCAGTAGAATTGATAGTGCAGGAGTTGATACAACAGTTGTACAGGCTAATTCATACTTCAAATGAGAACAGAAGTTGATACAAAAGTTGAACAGGATAAAGCTACTACAGCAAGCAAGAACAACACTTCATGCAGAGATACACAGATTATGCGAAAGGGTACAGTACAATGCAGGATAATCAATACTGTGTACAGGCCACATTCTTATTTACACCTAGTTCTCAAAATAGGAGGGGGAGACAGAGGTGATAAGGTGTATCTTGCAAGTCAATATTAGCACTGAGAGAAGAGTTAGTAAACTCAGGTATTACTGAAAGTATGAACAAGTCGGGCAGCAAGGTTTGCAAGTAGAGCCCATTGAAATTGAGAAATGGAGGAGCAGGCCAGGATTGGTGGAGGCAGAGAGTTCCAAGAAGACACAGCACAGGCAAACAATCTTTGGGCTGAGGAGAGTCTCAGGTTACGTACTGATAGCAGGGGCAGAGAGGCTGACCTTAGGGCATGCTGGGACATTTTGCATTGGACTACCTCGGATAGGCAAGGAGGGGTGAAGTGATAGATGAACTTGTGTAGTAAGCTTAGAGTAGCATAGCAAAGCTTAGACTCAAAGGGTAGCCAACCCAGGGTAGACAGTACATTGCAATGATGATGCCTTGCATCAGTTCCCGAAGGCAAAACCTACCCACTCTATGATATACCTGTAAAGGTGGGATAGAATAGAAGAAGATGAGGAAAGCAGCAGCAGGGCTCCATACATGAGGAGAGACAGGAGAGTGGCACTAGCTATCTTTTGGCATGAGGTCGATGTGAGGCATGGATGGATTCTATAGAGGACTCCTAGCCTCTGGTTGGGAGTTTTGGTAAGGGCTGTGACATGAACATCCAGTGAAAGGGAGGGGTACAAGGTGATGCCCAGGTATTTGAATGACTGAACTGATTCAAGGATGGTTCCAGATCATGACTGACTAGCCAGAGGGGCGCGTACACTAGATGTAGAGTTGGTAAAGAGCATGCACTTGTTTTTTTTTAGTATTAAGGACCAGTTGCTTGTGAATAAACCAGTCCTCAAGGGTGAGGAAGTTGGATGTTAGTGTTTGATTAAGCTACCCAATCTCAAAAGAGGATTGGTACATGATAGCATCATCTGCATAGAGATGGACCGTGTCACCACTACAATTATTAAGGAGCTCGTTAATAAATAAGGAAAAAACCAAGGGGCCCAGTATAGAGCCTAGGGTACACAGTGGGTGATGGATCATGACTCTGTTAGGGAGCCCGCCCATTTGACATGCTGAGTATGGCCAAAGTAGTCACTTTGGGTCCATGTTAGTGCATCCTCATCAAGACCTAGAACATGTAGTTGACATAGGAGCAGGTCAGGGTCGACCAAGTTAAAAGTCTTGGTCAAGTCCATGAATACTGCACCAGTGACAAGGCCAGTATCCATTACATGATGTATGTCCAAGGTGACCTTGATCAAAGCAGTGCTGGTGCAATAGTTTTTCCTAAATCCATGCTGGGAAGATGATAGGAGTTGGTGATGTTCAAAATAGTCTTGGAGGTGGTCATACAATATCCGTTCCTGTATCTTAGCTAGGGGACAGAGTATTGAAATGGGACAGAAGTGTTCCATGGCTGCAATGGAAACACCTTTGTGTACAGGGACAACCATTGCCACCTTCCATTTATCAAGGACAGTGTGGGTTAGGAAGGATCTATGAAATAGATCTCAGATGGGATAGGCTACTGCATCTGCTCCAACTTTTTAGGAATCTGGGTTTTAGAGTGTCATGCCCTGGTGAGCTGTCTGCCTTCAGATTCTTAAGTAGATGGTAGACTTCTTTAAGTGTAGCCAGTTTTAGGTGGAAGGAGGGGTGGGCCATGTGTTCGACTGCTAACAAGGGGTCGGGAAGAAGGGTGGAGGAGCTAGAAAATAGAAAGATATGCAGATCAGTGAAGAATTCCTTAAAGCAGGAAGCAATAATAATAATAAAATAATAAAATGTTATTTATTAGGTGCCTTATCAAAAACTAAGGCACCTTACAATTCATAAATAAACACACTTTAAAATATTAACACACAATAATAAAATAATTAAAAGAAAAAATACCAGATAATAAAAATCAGCTATTTCAATTTTCAAATGCCTGAAGCCACAGATACATTTTTAACGATTGTTTAAATCCCTCCACAGTTGTGCACTCCCGAAGCCAGTGGGGTAGAGAATTCCAAAGAGTAGGGGCAGCATACTCAAAAGCTCTTGCCACCGATGTTTTCAAGCATACCCTTGGAATCTCTAGCAACCTCTCATCAGCTGAGCAGAGAGATCAGCCGGGGTGGTAAAGAACCAGGAGCTCTTTCAGGTAGTCAGGGCCCTGTCCATGTAGGGCTTTAAAAGTCAATAAACTGACTTTAAAGGTGATCTGCCACTGAACAGGCAGCCAGTGCAGTTCACGCAGAACAGGCAAAATATGACAGGATTGAGAAGACCCCATCAAAAGCCTGGCTGCTGCGTTCTGCACTAGCTGCAATTGGCAGATTTCAACCCCAGGCAACCCTAGGTAGAGGGAGTTGAATAATCTAAGTGCAAGGACACAAAGGCATGGATCAGGGTAGGGAGATCTCCAGACTGAACCAGGTGCCTAATTCTGATGATATTCCTAAAATGGTAAAAGGAAGATTTGACAACAGCTGACACCTGAGAATGCAGGGTCAGCCCTTCATCAAAAATTACTCCCAGATTACGCACCTGTTCAGAAGCCGGGAGTGAGACACCATAGAGAAAAATTCCCGAAGGTGAACCACCCCCGACTCCCCCTATCTGGCGACCCAGATCCACTACCAACACTTCTATCTTTCCTGAGTTCAACTTCAGCCAGCTGGCATCCATCCACTCCTGGATTTCCTTCAGACAGTTGTTAAAGACCGAGACAGCTCCAACCTGGTCAGGTGTAAAGACAGGCGGAACTGGGTATCATCAGCATAACAGTGAAACCTCAGCCCATACCTTCTTACAATGTCTCCGATGGGGAGCATGTACACTGCAAACAAAATGGGGGAAAGCACTGAACCCTGGGGAACTCCACATGACAGAGAGATGGGGTCTGAAGAATAAATTCCTGACACCACTCTCTTCGTTCTACCCATGAGGAATGATGTAAACCACCTGAGGACTGTCCCTGACAGTCCACAGATGTACCCAGGTGCCCTAGCAATACCCCATGGTCCATGGTGTCAAATACTGATGAGAGATCCAGAAGGACTAAGACAGAATGACTCTTCTGATCTCTTGCCATCAGGAGACCAGTGAATACGCGACCAGTGCTGTCTCGGTACTGTCTCTTACAGAAATTGGATTAGGTGGTTCATAGACGTCATGGATGGTCAAATGGTCCTCCAGTTGTGCTGCCACTATTTTTCGATCACCTTCCCAAAAAGGAAGGTTCAAGATAGGTCAGTAGTTGGCGCAGCAGTCTGGGTCCAAGGTAGCTTTCTTCAAGAGGGTGTCATCACCGCTTCCTTCTGAGAGCTACAAAACTCTCTGACTCAAGAAGCATCAGATTATCTGCACAAGGACTGGGCCAATGACATCAGTACAACCCAAAATTAGGGATGTTGGTCCGGGATCCAAACTACAGTATGTAGGGCACACAATCTGCATAATCCACATGACGTCCATGAACTCCGGTCAGCTGAAGGTACTCTAAGAAAACTGAGGTGTACTGACCACGGGCTGACCCAAAGCAATGCCCTTTCAGTGTGTTGGTTGAAGTACTGCTCTGATGTCAGCCACCTTATTAGCAAAGAATCAAGCAAGCTCATTGCACTCTATTGTGAAAAGCTTCCACACCTGCAGACAGGCTGGGTTGCACAGTCTGTCAACAGTGCGGAAAAGCTGAGCTGGTCGATTCTGAGCAGCTGCAATCTCTCCAGACAGGAACTCTGCCTTCTTACCGGAGATTGCAGATTGATAGGCTTGATAATGGTCCATCAATCTAAGGTGGTCGGCATCCAGATCAGATTTGCACCAACAGTGCTCTAACCTTTGTCCTAGTCTCTGCATCTCCCTCAAAGTCTCATCATACCAAGGGGATTGAGGGAGAAGGGAGAAAGGATGAACTCAGACAGGAGCAGTGGAATCCAGCATTGCCAAGATGGCCAAATTATAGGCCATCACAAGGGTCTCTGGGTAACTGCTTGCTAACGGAAGGGACGAGAGGTCAAGCACCGTCAGTAGGCTATGCGAGTTAACACCTTGTAAAAGACGGTACTGATCATCTCCACAGGGTAGGCCTATGAAGGGGGTATTAAACTAAACCTCATGGTGTAATGATCGGACCACCCAACCGGTCCCACCCCCAAGTCGGAAGTCTCAATCCCTAGGAGAAAGACCAAGTCAAGGGAGTGTCCATGTTTATGAGTAGCAGTAGTTACTACCTGTGTTAGGCCCAGAGAAATCATCAGCTGGAGGAAGTGCTGACCAAACTGCGAACGTTCGTTGTCGACCCAGGCATTGAAGTTGCCCAGAACCATCAGTCCGGGTGACTCAAATGCCATGTTGACGACAAAGTCCACCACTTGCTGAAGGAATTGCATTTCATCACCAGGTGGATGATAAATGAGAGCAATCCAACAACCTACACCTGCTTCTACGGCACACTCAAATTACTTAGTCTCCTCAGCTAGTACACTCGCTAGGTTAAGTTCTGTCTTGAAACAGACAGCAACCCCCCCCGTGGTCCAATCTCGGGTGATGCATCACCGAGTACCCGGCCAGTGTAAAGGCCTCCAAATTGGGGCCAGAGTTCTCATCCAGCCAGGTCTCGGTGATGCATGCCAGGTCCATTGTCTCAACAAGATCTGCATAATTGCAGTCTTGTTTTTAGTAGACCTGGTATTGCATAACAGTGCCCGAGTTGGATGAACCTCCAGAGCCGCCCAGACCACCTGCCCACCATAATCAGTTGTGCCCTTGGGTATGGAAGCTAGACATGTAGGACCACGCTCTGAGTTCCATTTGCCCCAGGGCAGCTCCTGGATTTCACCACCCCACGATGACCGCCTCATTCCTCCTCCTCCACTGTTCACAGCCTCCCACCCCCTCCACCTCCTATGTATAATACCAAGTGCTCTACAGCACTGGTAAACTACAGACTCAAGAGGAGGAGTGAAAAAGGGCAGGGCACAAAGAGCGGAGGGGATAGTGCACAACTCTGTAGACTGACATCTGTCACTAATCTCACAACTCAGTTTGTGCTAAATTCTCTATAACCAATATTATTACAATTTAAAAGAGTTAAAATATAATTACTCCTTAATAATAAAAAAACAACAATCCTCAGTTAAAATATTTCAGTCCAAGATAATATGTATAGTCCCTAGAAGCTCCACCTCCCTAGACAATGCGATTAATACCTTCCCACTCCATTCTTCTCTCACTAGAACTGAGTGGTAATAACAGAATTTAGAAATAAACTGTAAATGAATCCAATGGATCAAAAAGAAATTAGACAAAAAGCTTTCTAAGTGAGCCAGGTAGGCTCCCACCTTCCAGGACAACAGTACCAAAATTTCTAGGTCCCACTCCAAATTCTCTCACCATAACTGGATGAAAATAGCAGGACTTATAAAGTGCACAGTTAATGACTCCAATAGGTCCAGAAAAAGTCAGGCCAAATACTTTGCAATTGAACCAGGGAAGCTCCCACCTCCCCTGGACAATGATGTTAAAGCTTCTAAATCCCAAGTTCAGGGATTAGACATCAAATTATAAATAAAAGAAGAAGCAGTCTATGTCCAGGAAAGTAAATTCAACAGTAATATCCAGTATGCACACACCACACTACTGGCTTCTTTCTGGTAATCTGGAAATCCCATTACAGTGGAAGGCAAAGACCATCTAAGACAGGAACCATGGGGTTCCCCCCTCCAGGTGTAAACACCCGCAGGCCTCACCAGCCAACCCCACAACGATCCATAGCTATGACCTCCCAAGGGCTAAGCCACCAAACCCAACCCACAGGAGGCCTGGGGAAACCCGATCAGCTCTCCGGTTCCCCCGGGGAATCATCAAGTCCCTCCTACCTGGTCAAAGGAGGTGGCTAGTGAGAATAACCCCGACCCAAGAGAGAAACCCTCCCCACCCGTCTCAGTCCCAAATCCTCCGCTGCAGTCCCAAATCCTCTGCTGCAATAAATGCACTCCTTTAACGATCTTTAAAGACTCCACAAGAAAAGTCCATACTTGCCACAGTACTTCGTTAAACAGCAGCTTCTTCACTGGTCCCACTTGCAATATTCTTTCCATGGCAGACACTAGGAGTGAAACCCAGCTTCAGATTTCAATGGAGGGAGGGTTAGCATGGATTGTACCCTGGGCATCAATGGAGCTGAGGACTTCAGTGGTGTTACCCTTTAAGAGGGAGTTGACCTTTCTCCAGAATTCTTTTGGGTTACTTAGGTGCTCTGTCTGGAGTCTCTTAAAATGGCAGTGCTTAGCTTTTTGAATGGAATTTTTGCAGTTATTATGTAGCTGCCTGTAAAATTGCCAGTCAGCAGGTAGGCCACTGCATTTGTTAACCCTCCAGGCTTTATCACAAGAGGTCATGAGCTGCCTTAACTCCTTAGAGAACCAGAGGGATCTAACCCCTTTTATCCAGCAGTTCTTTATTGGTGCATGGGAGTCAATGATGTCCATGAGTTTTGAAACAAATAAGTCTAGGGCTGAGTTAACATCTGAGAGGGTATTATAGGGCCCTAGTTAGTAATACAGATTGTGTCAAGAAAGAGTTAGTCAAATTCTGGACATGTCCTGAGTCTTTATGATTTTGGGTGGGGGATTGGAGGAGTTGTTGAGCCAGATACACAGGGTCAGGGAGTGGTCACTTATACTGCCAGAGAGCACACTAGCTGATTTTATCTTGGAGGGACATTTGGTGACCACCCAGGACAGAAGGATATGGTTGTCCAATCTTGTGTTGATGCGAGTAGGGTCACTGATGATTTGAACCAGATTAAATTCTACCAGTTTGGAAGATTTTGAGTTCAGTCAGTCGATGTTGAAGTCACCACCCAGTCACAATATCCTGATGTGGTAGGCTCAGACAGGAAGTAATAAAGGAGTGTAGGCTGGATGCTGCCACCTTAGGTATACGCAGCCAACCAGGAGTTCTTTGACTGATCCAAGGTTGATAGAAAGAAATATTGATTCCGCCCCCTCCTAGAGCAGGGCAAGGCATAGTAATTTGGGTAGCATCAAGATTGTCCCTAGCATATATGATGATGCCACCAGCCTTTTTTCCTAGATGATCTATCCTGAAACATTTATAGATAAGGCAACCTCATGTGATCGGATGCTCGGTTTCAGCCGAGTCTCAGAGATACCCAGGATGTCAGGATAGTGACTATTGACCCATGCTTCAAGTTCTGACATTTTAGGTATAAGGTTATATATGTTTAAGTGTGCTATTTTCAGTCCCTTTGGTAGTGGCTTAGATTGTGTAGGTAGGGGAGGGGTATGGGTATTGTTCGTCGGTCCAAGGTTGGGCTTGATGTCACCTGTGTGGGTTAGCAAGCAAAGAAGCAACCATGACTTGGGTGAAGAGAACAGCAGCCATCTTACTCTCTTAGCATTATTCAGATAGATACTTAATTTTCTGGAATGCCGTAGCCCGAGGTAGGCGACATCCCATTTTGGCAGGCACGGGGCAAGGGAAATCTTGTGCACCATATCATCATGTGAGAGATGTTGGGGTGGGACTGTATCATGATGCACTGGGGGGTGTCTTAAGGTCAAGGATATGAGGTAGTCAGTGGAGTAAAGAAGCAGTAAGCAGGAGGGGAGATACAGAATTGCTAGCCTGGCCATTCTATGTTTTGCAGTTGCACAGATCAGACTTAGCCAGTAGTTGCAGGGAAGTAGTGTAGTGACCAGATTTTGAGCAATTTAGGGGAGTTGCCACAGGACAGTAAATACGAGACCAGGTTTTTCAAGTAGGGAAGAAAATGCTCATGAGAATCACTGAAAGGATGGGGAGTTAGGACCAAATCAGTCTGGAGGCAGCTGAGTACTATAAACCAAAGAGAAGGACTAATTGTCAGGGAAAGGACATCATTTCTATCCACCTTGGCTTATCTGACCTAGCAGGAGTATCAGACTCAGTCCAACACAAAACCTGATAAAAGTGCAAAGCGTACTTCTGCAAATAAGAATACACAACAATCTGGTTCCTTCTCCTCCTCAGAAAATACTGCAACCTCCACTGCACCTTTGGAGTAAAATAATGATTGGACAAATCTAAACTGAAATAGATGAGGCATCAAATATGACGGTCATGCCTATTTGACACTGGGATTTGTCCTCCTTGCCTGTCTACCATTGGCTTACAATGATTTGAAGCTTCTTTTACCCTAGTATTATGATCCTATTTTTTTCTGGGGAATGGTGACTATGTCTAAAATCCTACTTTACCATTAATAACTATGTAGGGGAAATGGAAAAAAATTCAGCTCACATTGTACATATTTTCTCTTCCTCTAATAGTGAAAAAAGGATTGTACTGTAGGATAATATATATGGAGGGGGATTCAGCAGCTCTTTCAATAAACCCTGTACTACCAGACTCATATTCTTTCTTGATAGTGTAAATTACTATGCAAGCACTTGCGTGTTTCATGTACACTGAGAGTATAAGTTACTCAAATAATGCAAATATCACAGTATACAGTAGAATAAAGGTTGGGAAACATAAGGTGAGAGATAAGCATGCCACCCAGTAAGGTTTTTAAGTCATATGTTTGTGACCTTGTTTAGCTCTGGTACATGATGGTATACAAAGGTATATGGGGAATATGGTTTCAGTGCTCCACCCAGAGTATGCTATGGGCTAGATGGTGATTTTAGTTCTGTCCCCTGGGATGCAGTTCTCACCCAGCACCCACCTTAGAGCCTGCCCACCCATACACTGGTAGTGGTGGGCGAAGTGCTCCTACTTCGCTAAGCGGAGCAATTTGCATATTCTTCCTTAATCCGCACAGTGCTCCACAACACAAAGTGAATTATTCCACCTTCATAATGAGGAATGTAAAGTGTATTGTTTTAATGGACTTCGCACCACTTCATGTTGTATACTTCGCCTTGTATTACAGCCTTCCCCTTAATTTTAACGTGAAGTGCCTTTGATTTGAATGGACTTTGCTTTGCTTCACCTGTTTTGCATTGATTCATGGGATGGCAGGTCACATGGGCTCTATATTGTCTTGCACAGCCTCAGTTCTGCATCATGTGTGTAGTGAAAAGCTGGAGACAGTTTACTGTCACAGCTCTGAGAATCAAACCATTGAAAAAGCTTTAAAAATCACCTTTGATCCAATTATTTTGGATCAAATTTAGTACATCGACTGTAGGAAACCCTCCTGTGCTTAGATGATTGAGTGATGAGTGTTTTTCTGTGCATTTTGAATGTTAATTTAGAACATCCAGTCTGTGTACCGAAAGACACTGCTGAAGTATGCTTTGAGGGAAGGGCGTATCTATTGTGGAGTGAGATTCACATGAGAAAGGAAGTTTTTCTGCTTTGTACTAGTGTGTGTCAGTATTTGTGTGTTTGTGTACACACAGTAATACTTGAAATAATGTCTGATAATTATTTTTTGTTTGTTGTGGTGCAGTGCATATTTTCATTCTGTTTAAAAGATTTGGTTTTATCGTGTACTGCATTGTTACATTTTCTGTGCATTACCTGTACCGTGTGAGTGTGTGTGAGTGTGTGTGTTTGTGTGCCATCAAGTCAGACACATTTTATTGTGCCAGTGCCACACAGTAATCACCGCACTCTGAATCGGTTATCCATCTATGATATTTTTTACTGCTTTCTTCTGTCTAGATAGTGAACTGCTACTGCAGCACCTCCCCTCTCCCCAACCATTAAAATGTATCATTTATTTTTCTAGTTTGTGATTTGTGTGAACACTGGTTCAGGTGTTTTTGTGCCTGTGTGACTGCATCTCTTTATAGTGTGCAATCTGTGTCTGTGTGTTTGCATCTGTTTCGTGCCAAATCAGCATCTGTAAGACACAGTTGTTGTTTGTTGGCTTCCCATCCACCATAAATTTTAGAAATCTCAATTTGTTATGGATTTTCTGTGTAATCCCCAAAAATGCCCACAAAGGGACATGCATGCAAAGATGCTTCTGGCCATAGCACTGCTGCCACTGGCAAGAGTGGTCATGGGCGTGGTAGTAGTACGTAGCAGAAGTGCATAGTTGATGCCAGTAAAGGGATTTCTCTATGTTTTTCACAGTGCAATCAGTAGCTTCAATCATGGTTGGAGATGCTGATGCTGTTGCCCCTGCTGGTGGTAGTGAAATTGCTGATGGCATGAGTATTGCCCATGTTCAACCCATGCTAATAGCAACAAGTTAGCCACTTCCAAAATATTGTGAAGTTTAACGCCATGACCATGAGTCAGAGTGTAGTAGATGTCACACTCCATGAGGTCCCCTTCCCACATTGGTTGAACATGATTCTGATGCTGATGAAAATCTGTGCAATCTCATGTTTCCAGTGCTGTTGATGAGGTCATGCCTGTGCCAACCCTTCAAATGCTGAAAAAATATTGCATGATCATAATGATGCTGAAGTTGGTTCTTGTTCACTCACAGGACAGCATCCAAGCTGACATTGTGGATGCGGATGAGGAATATGACGGTGATTTTAGTGACCCCAGTTGAGAGCCAGAGAAAAAAAAATTAAAGGTGACTGTCTGTAAACAGTCTGAGTCTGTAGGTGTTAAATGACCCCCTCTTCAAAGTTGTGATGTGGCAGTTTCTGTTGATTATGATGTCCCAGTAGTAGTCATCACAGATAGTGATAGAACGGTAGAGCCCAAGTATGGGCAGTAACAGAAATCATGTAGTAGTACACCCCTCATGTCATTTTCTAAAAAACTGGTGTCCAATCTGCAGCATCAGGGACCTATGAAAACTAAAAATAGGGGATCAAAATTTCTCGTTTGAGATTTTTTTGTACAAAATCCAAGTGATGAAGCAGTGGCAATCCGCTAGCTTTGCCAAGTGTGTGTCAGACGTGGTAAAGGGTAGTCATTTGGCAGCTGACGGTCAGCATACACATTTGAAGAACATGCACATGGCACTGTGGACTCAGCACCAGAGGGGAGTTAATGTCATAGTGGGACATTCACCCTCATCCATGTTATTAAGCATGTTAACCCCTTCCATGACTGTAAGTAGCCATGTCTGTAGTAGTGGTGGTGAAATAACAGCTGAGGATTACTTCAGGCATGAGGAGGGTGATGATTTTGAATTGTGGTCAAGTGGTGATCAGAGTAGCAGAAGTGTTGGTGGTCTATGCAGCAGTATTTCTAGTCCAACATCAACCCCTGTGCTTAAAACAGGTAAAATAACATTGTTTGTGGACTTGTCAGTGTCACCTGTGTGCCCCTTTTCATCACACAGCAAAAACACCACACCCATGGCTGTTCACAGAACAGAGCCATTTGTCACACCACGTGCAAAATGGGTAATAACAACTCACCCGACATTGCAGTCTTTTTGCCCAGAATATTAAATGCCTACCCAATAACTGAATGCTGCTGTAGAGGAAATGCTGACAATTGACCTGTTGCTCTTCTCCTTTGTGGAGAATTCTAGATTCTTGTGCTTTGTGGCACATGCCTGTCCCAAATGGAAATTCCCTTCCAAGACATACTTTTCCAACCGTGCTGTCTCGGAGTTGTACCAGACTATGACAGAGTCTGTAAGACATGCCATCCAACATTCCTCATCACCATTTATCCACTTAAGTATGGATATATGGACAAGTGGCAAAATGGCAGACAGTTCATATTTGTGTATTACTGCACAATGGGTGCAGGCACCAGGTGTTGTCTGTACTGGCAGTATTGGAAATCAGTGTAGTAAGGCAGACTGTCATGGTAGCAACCTTCCTGGAATTCAACAGCATGCAATGCTTACAATGCACAGTGTGGCCAGTTCCCACACTGGTGAACACACGCCTGACATGCTACTGACCGAAACTGATGAGTGTCTGAACCCCTGTCCCTAAAAGCTGGCTTTATAGTTAGTGACAATGGCTCAAATATTGTGGAATGTTTCATCGATGGTGGTTTTGTTCATGTTCTATGTATGGCCCACTGTTTAAATCTCATGGTCCAGGAGTTTCTGCAGCACGCTGACATCAAGGAAATGTTGACAGTTGCACACCACATCTGTGCACACTTTCATGCTCTGGAAAGACCCATGACCAACTTTGGCAGCTGCAGATTTAAAATGCCCTCCCTCAGCATCACTTCAATCTGGAAGTTGTCACACACTGAAACTCAACTCTTTACATGGCAGATAGATTGTATGAACAGTTCAAAGCCATCTCAGAATACCTAGTCATGCACAGTAACCGTGACACTTCCAGGGCCTCTATGTCTATGACAACAGAACAGTGGCACCTCATGGACTCGGTGATATCAATTTTGAGGCCCTTTGAACATGCCACACAGGCAGTGAGTGGAGACACTGCCTCCATAAGCCAAGCCATTCCACTGCTGTGGGTGCTGAGGCAGATTTTGTTGAATCTGCAGCATAGCCTTGATGATCAAACACATGCTGACAGTATTGGTCTGCAACTTCCACATCGCAAGTATTTTGCTAAGTTCATAATTCAGAATTGCAACAATGCTGGACCCATGATACAAGCATGGAATTCCATCCTTACTGGAGGGAGGGCCTGAAAAGGTTAAAAAGGTTAAAAATCTCAGTGGACAGCTGGTGCAATTGGTTCATGGGACACAGAAGTCATGTGGCAAGTTCAGTAAACCACAGCATGACAAGGCTGAAGGTCACTGTGGACTACTACTACTAGGCACATCCAGTAAGGTGGCTGTGGGTCCAGGTGGGATGTCAGCATAACTGGTTGCCATTAACCTACTTTGGGGTGCATTGTCCCAAGTGGGAATCTGTGACATCGATGAATCTGGTGAACCGGAGTCAGCAACAGGACTACGTGCAGTACAGAGAATTGTTGACTCATATTTGTCTGAAATAAGGCATCTGTCAGTAATTGATGATCCACTGCTGTACTGGCATGGGAAGGTGAGTGAATGGCCAGAGCTGACTTCAGTGGCACTGAAGTAACTGACCAGCCCACCCTCCAGTGTAAGTGTGGAGAGGGTTTTCAGTTCTGTGGGGGCAATAGTTCATGACCATCATATCAGCCTCTCACCAACAAATGTCAGCATGCTAATATTCATAAAAATGAATGAAGTTCACATCCCACCTTGAACTACCACCTCTGTGTTCGTACCCCATCTCATTGATAGTTATGCTGATGATGTTGGAGAAGCAGACCATCCTGGTGGCAGTGTCAAACAGCTGACCATTGAGGTTGTGATGCAATCATGGACAAATTCCTTAGTAGATACAATTCCGACCTTGATGACTGTGAGGGCAGCTTCCTGTTTGATGAAGATGAGGTGGATGATGGTGGTATTTAAGTTAAAGGTTTTAGTAATGATACATTTTTTGGTTTTCATAACATAAAACCAGTGTTCTTGACTCACTCGGATTCCATAAGTCAGATTGGCACAAATAATGCCCCATCACAATCATTCCATTTTACCTTCCCCATGGCATATCTTATGATTCCACTTAAAAAGCAGGTACCCAGCCCCCCTCACCCATATGTAATAGCCGATCTACTCCATTAGTGAATTCTGTAATAAAAATTCCATGCACTTTCCTCCAGTTAAAAAGTTATAGCACCCTCAATGTGCACCCCGATAAAAACAGAGCTGTGCCAGACACACTTCCAGTGATGAACCCCCAGCCCCTTTGTGATGTCAGAAAATGAAGGCTGTGTGTGTGCTCTGTAGATCTGAATTGGTGCCATGTTTTCAATGACATTTGCTACTATTTAGAGTTGCCACTTGGAAAAATGAAAGCCATCACTCTAGTAAACATTGACCGTACCACAGAGGCTGCTTTTATTTCTATACATGGCATCTATAAATAGTGCTAAAAGCTACATAAATATCTCATACTTACAGGTTAATGGAATGCACATTCAGTATTCAGTTTCCGACTCACAAAAGGGGGCTGGGGGGTACATCTCTGGTGGCATCAGGCACAGCTCTGTTTTTATGGGGGTACACATTCAGGGTGCTATAACTTTTAACTGGAGTGAAGCACATGACATTTTTAATATCACTTTATAGTGGAGCAGGTTGGCTATTATATATGTTTGAGGGGGGGCTGGGTACCTGGCAGTGGTAGTTACCTGCTCTTTAACAGAATGTGTGCTATCATTAGCAAACACGGTCAGCCTCCTAAACAAAACTGTCCATTTGTAGTAGGCAGTAGCCATTTAAATCCTACCATTTAAAGATATCTTCCTGCTGAGTGACACTGGAATACTGTAACACACCATATCCAGCCACCTGTCTGTCTGTCTGAAAGTGAGCGAGAATGTGTTCCTCTGCCCCATGACCACAAGTAACCGGCAGCCAGCCAAAGCCACCAGTCTCTATGCCAGTGAAAGGGAATGTGTTCCTGTGACCGTTTATTTATTTATTTAAAAGTTTCACCTGGAGAGACATACTGAGCCATAAACAACTCATTTCCAGAAGCATCCTGGGGAGAGGGAGAGGGAGATATACATATCCATACAGCATAAAAATATTTACAGAGAATGTACACTCATATTAAGGCACACTTTTATACAGTATATTATACATTAACATCGAGTAAAATACATTGACTGTACAAAAGCATATACATAGGGGTTATTTTACAGAAAATGCAGCAACAGCAGTAAGTAACATTTGCCTGCAAGAATAGGGATGCACCAGGACAGTGCAAGTGGCTAAGGGTAGACTAGCAAAGGGTAAAGAGTAGACAGGGGAGAAAAGAGAATGTAGATTATAGGAAGGAGACAAGGGAGATCCAGAATTAGGGTGGGTAAGTAGAGGAGGTAAAGGAATGGGGGAAAGGGAGGATGTGGAGGGTAGATTTGTAGTATGAAAGTCAGAGGGTTGGGGAGAGAAGGGGATGGAAAGCCAGGAAGAGGAATGTATGGGGGCATTAACAGGGGGTGGAGTCGAGGCAGTTACAGGATGGGGTGGAGTAATTGTGACAAGACTAGAGAAGGAGCAGATGGAGGTAGCAGAATGAATAGGGCCAGGAAGGGAGTTCCAGAATTTGGGAAAGAGGAAAGAGAAAGCTGCTTGCCAAGTTGAGCTCTACCTGGATGGGAGAGTTAGAGAGCAGAGGTTAGAGCTACAAAGAGAGTAGAAGGGTTTTGTAGGGGAGGAGAGGAGAAAAAGACACAAGGTAGGATGGGAGGGAGCCCAGTCAATACTTAGCAATAAGGGAGGAGCAATGAACAAGCTGTCTGGCTTCAAGGGAGGGAAAGGAGAGAGGGGTGTAGAGGTGGCAGTGGTGGGTCCAGGGGGACAATCCAAGGAAAACCTACAGAAGGAGTAGAAAAGTGGATCCAGTCTGGCCAGGGTAGACTTGGGAGCACTAGCATAGATAGTGTCACCATAGTCAAAGAGGGGAAGAATCATTTTCTGCACAATGGCTCTGTGGGCCAGCAGAGGGATGCACCCTCAGTTCCTATACAGTGCATCAAGTTTAGGGTGACGCTTTTTGTGAAGTAGTCCACATGGTAGAAAGTCTAGGTGACTGTCGAGCCAAGCTCCTAGGTACTTGAAAGTTGTGATTTTTCAAGGCTAGTCCCATCCAGAGTGTGGCAGGAGGGCAGGGCTGGCAGTTTAGATAATTTTTGTCTAGTGCCAAAAGTCATAGAGACAGATTTTTTTTTCACATTTAAGGAAAGCTGATTTGACTGGAACCAGTGCTGGATATTGGTGAAAGACAGTTGGAGTCTGCTTGTCAGACCTGGTACAGAGGAGCCTGAGGCAAATATGACAGTGTCATCAGCATACATGTGTATGGATGCGGATGTACATGCAGAGGGAAGGGAATTTAGAAAGATGGAGAAGAGGATGGGTCTGAGCACTGATCCTTGGGGGATGCCAATGTGAATAAGGAGGAAGGGTGACAGGGAGTTGCCAATTTTGGCAGCTTGAGTTCTGCCCATGAGGTAGAAATGGAACCAGTCTGTGGCTCAAGTAGAGAGTCCAGCAGCAGACAGCTTAGTTAGGAGGAGGGTTTGGGCTACAGTTTCAAACATTTTGGCCAGATCAATGAAGATAGAAGAGGTAACCAGGCCCTGGTCCATACCTGTCAGGATGATGCCAGTGAGCCTGAGGAAGGAGGGAGGTAGATGTGGAGTGAGATTTACGGAAAGCAGACTGCAAAGGGTGAGGAAGGACGAGGAAGCCAAGAAATGTGAAGGGTTGAGAGAGAACCATATGCTCTTGGAGTTTAACAAGGGTAGAGAGAAGAGAAATAGGGCGATAGTTGTCCAGAACTGAGGGGTAACTACCTTTAGGGAGGGAAAAGACAGTGGCTGATTTCCAGGAAGAGGAACTGAAGCCAGAAAGAAAGACAGGCTGAGGAGTAGAGCAATAGGATGGCAAACAACAGGCAGAAAGGTGCGAGAGCTTTTTGTCCAGACCATCTGAACTAGTATCCTTTATAAGGTTTAGAGAGTAGGGCTTTAAGGACTTCTGCAGGTGTAACAGAGGAGAAAGAGAAGGAGGAGGAGGAAAAGGAGGAGGGATAGAGGGAGATGACAGGGGGAGAGAGAAAGAGGGAGGGAGAAGGGGAGGGAGAGAGGAGAGTGGAGGCACAGGTGGTAAAAAGTTGTTAAATTCAGCAGCAACAGCAGAAGGTTCAGAGATGGTGGCCCCACTCACCTTAAAAGGGGAAGACTGGTGGGAGGAGAGAAAAGGAGTGAAATGACCTTTCCAAGTTTGGATGGGTGGTTAATGTTGCTTTGGAAGGTGGAAGCAAATAGTTAGCCTTGGCGTAGTTTACGTTCTGGTGCAGGCATTGCATAAAGTTTGATATCTGCGGTATCAGCAGGGGATCCAAAAGACTTGTGAATCTTCCAGGTCTCATTGCATGCCCGCAAGCTGGCTAGTAGCTCAGCAGAGATCCAGGGGAGATGACAGCCTTGAACCCTGGTTTTCTTAAGTGGGACGTGACAATCCCAAATGGACATGAAGCATGCTGAGAAGAAAAGTTTAACGCAGAGTCCATGGAGCTGGCAGTGGATATAGGGGACCAGTCTGTTGCTGCTAGATCCTCATGAAGTGAGGAGAGGTCTAAGAAACATAGAAACATAGGCTTTGACAGCAGTTAAGGACTGCTTGCCCCACCTAGTCTGCCCATTTCCTACCACAGAATAGCCGCAGATCCTAATTAACAAACAGCCTATTACTTCCTATCCCTACAAGAATTGCCTTATGTCTGTCCCATGTATTCTTGAATTCTCCTCAGTTTTAGATCCCCAACCTCCTCAGGAAGGCTGTTCCATGCATCCACTACCCTCTCAGAAAAATACTTCCCCACATTGCCCCTGAACCACCCCCATCTTTAAATTGTGTCCCCTTGTTCTTGCATGTCTCTTTTTCTGAAAGATGCTGCCCTCTTGGACTTTGTTGATTCCACTGAGGTACTAAAACATTTCTATCATGTCCTCCTTCTCCCTCCTTTCCTCAAGGGTATACATATTAAGCTCTTTTAGTCTCTCCTCGTATGGCTTCTCTTGCAGACCCTGCAACATTCTAGTTGCCCTCCTCTGGACTGCCTCTATTCTGTCTATGTCCTTGCGGAGATGGGGTCTCCAGAACTGGATGCAGTACTCCAGATGGGGTCTCACCAACTGTCTGTACAGAGGGATAACTACTTCCTGTTTTATGCTGGTGATGCCTCTCCCTATGCATCCCAGTATACCTCCAGCTCTCCTACTGCCTTCTCACATTGCTTGCTAACCTTAAGGTTATCTGATATGATTACCCCAGGTCCCTTTCCTTTTTTTTTGTTACTAACCCCACCACATTGTGTAATCTTCCTCTGGGTTTTTGTTTCCCAGGTGCATTATTTTGCACTTCTTTGCATTGAATCCTAGCTACCATACTTCTGACCATTCCTCCAACCTTGCCAATTTCCTTCTCATCTGTTCCACATCTCCTCATGTATCAACCCTGTTGCAGATCTTTGTGTCATCTGCAAAGAGGAATACTTTCCTTCAGTCCCTCTGCAAAGTCACTTATAAAGACATTAAAGGACTGGACCCAGTACTGAACCCTGCAGTACCACACTACTAACCCTTCTTTCTTCACAGTGGACTCCATTTATAATTACCTTCTGTGTCCTGTTGTCCAGCCAATGTTTTACCCAGGCTACCACCGTGGGACCCACTCCCAGGCTGGTTAATTTGACTATTAATCTTTTGTGTGGGACTGTGTCAAATGCCTTGCTAAAGTCTAGGTAGGCCATGTCCACAGCCCCTCCTGGTCTACTACTTTGGTCACCCAGTCAAAGAAATCAATTAGATTTGTCTGACATGACCTTCCCACTGTGAATCCATGCTGCCTTGGGTCCTGTGCCCCACTGGCCACTAGGTACTCAACAATTATTTCCTTCGAAGTGATTCCATCACTTTCCCTACCAGAGGTCAGTAGTTTCCTGCCTCTGTCTTAGTCCTACGTTTGTGAAGGGGAACCACATCCACCTTCCTCCAGTCCTCGGGTACCACACCATCCTCCCATGATTTGTTAAATAGGGTAGTCAGTGGTTTCACTAGTTCTCCCCTTAATTATTTTAGAATTCTGGGGTGAATTCCATCAGGCCCCATTGCTTTGTCCACCTTCGGTTTTAGGAGTTCTTTCAGAACCCTTTCTTCTGTGAAAGGACTGGGATTGACCCCCTATCCAGAGTACTTCTGCTAATTGGATTAGGCACCCCCCCTCTTTTGTGAATACTAAGCAGAAATATTCATTCAGTATCCCTACTTTTTCACCAGCCCCCTCTGCCCACCCACTGTTCATTCAATTCAGCCTCATTATCCTTCCCTTTGGACCCCTAAGGACCAGAAAGAGTGAATCTGGATGAATTTGGATGAATTTGGTGGGGCTTTGGGTAGAACATTATGTAATGCAGACCAATATGGTGGTCACTGAGGGCATCTGGGAGGTGCCCAATGCAGTAATTCTATGGGGGTGTGAGGTGACGCCCAGTCCAGAAAGAGTGTGGTTTAAAGTTTTAAGGTTCAAGTGAGTAGGATCAGAGATTAGTTGGAAGAAGTTAAAGGATTTGATGTTATTGGAGAGTTTGGTATTAGAAGGGGAGAGCCAATTTTTAAGTCCCCAAAAATGAGGAGTTCCCCGATGGTGGCATGAGAAGAGACAGTGGAGAGAAGTTCAGTAATAGTTGAAGGAGTTATGCCAGGGCAACAATATACACTAGCAACAAAGATGGGGAGGGAGATTTTGAAGAAGAGATGTTCATAGGCAGAAGGAGAAGAAATAGAGACAATGGGAACATACTGTAAGACAGAGGAAAGGTATATGGCCACTCCACCACCTCTGGTCGCACAGTCCTGATGGATTAGGGAATAGCCAGGGATAACCACTGCTGAGTCAGGAATCTTGTGGGACAGCCAGGATTCAGAAAGTGTTAGTATGTCGGGATTGAGGTTGACCATGAGAGGTTGTAATAAGTCTACTTTAGGAAGAAGACTAAGGATGTTAAGATGAGCAAGACTTAGTCCCTTAGAGAAATTTGAGACAGGGAGGACTGCTGGCTGAGACTGGTCTCAACATCACCAGCAAGCAGAAGCAGGCTGAAAATAAGTTTAGTTGGAGTGGAGGGCATTTGCATAGTAGGTGAGATAGGGTGCGGTGTCTAGAAAGAGAGCAGGGAAGAGAGTTGAGTAGGAGTTGTAGGGTAGCCAGATGAAGATTAGGAGAGTGAGCAGAAAACAATGAGGAGGTCAGGGTGGTGGGAGGGAATGAGAGCTTGAGTTTGGGAGGGTGGGAGAAATTTGTTTGGGGGAGGGGTAAGAGAATAAAGGGAAGAGGAGGGATGAAAGGTGGTAGAGAGGTAGGGTGAATAGGAGGGAGTAGAAAAGGTAAGGTTTAGCATAATCAAGCAGAAGGGGAGCAGGAGAAGGAAGAGTATAGCTACTTTAGTTATAAAATGGAATTAGCTATGCAAAATAAGATACAGTCTCAGTTTCTAGCCCAGGTTTAATAACTGGGAGAAACAAGAAGTGGCAGATTGAGTGCTCCTAAATGGCAGCGAACGTGGCAGACAGAGAAGAATAACAATTCAGGCTGAGGTAAGATAATAGTTTAGGAGCCTCATGATAGAGTGTGTCAACACGGAGGTTGGTTGACACAGGGCGGTTGGTGGTGGTGAGGGGTGTAATTAGTGTGTGGGAGCAGATGGGAGACCATGGAATTAGTGGCTCTAAATGTTGCTAAAAAGTGTAGATTAGGTTAAAGTTGGTAGTAATGAAGAGGGATGGAGGGCAGAGGTGAATGTGGGGCGGGGTTGAGGAATAACAGGTGTTGTTTCGAGGGAATGTGTAGCAGGATAAAGGTAGCAGAAGGCAACATAAACTTGTTGCTGTCATGATAGAATAGTGGTTAAGATTGTTGCCTTCAGTATACAAAAGTCAAGGGTTTGAATCCTGAAGCAGGGATGAGTTGTTTATAAGAACGGGAAAATAACATTGCAGAATAGACCTGGAAGAAGCTAACAAGATGGGGAGATTGGGGAGGGTGAAGCAGTAGTGACTTCTAGTGGTCATTCAGCATAAAATGGAAATGTGAAAAAGAAAATTTGAAGTGTTTGGTCACTTGACCTATGTGACCCAAAAATCAAGAGATGACCCAGGGTGGGAGGAACTGTAACCTGCAGCCACCAGTTGCTCTGCCAATAAGGAGTGTGTTCCTGAGAAGGGCCCACAGCCACCATGCTTCTTATTATCAGTAGCTTACAGTGAGTATGTACTAATTTGTCATATTATGGAACTTTCTTGAGATCTGTGAATGCTCCCTTTAACATTTTTGAGATGCACCTGAGAAACATATGCAGCAAGTTTTTTTTTTTACATGTTTACAGTTTCAGAGAGTGTAACGGAGTAGAGGACAGGAGTACTGCAGTACCACCACCGTTAGGACATCAGTTTCAGGGAAGTATATGTCTTATTTCATCACTTCTATGAGGTATTTAATTTTTTTAAGCCAGTGTAAATCACAAAAAGTAGGTGACAGGTATGGCAGATAATATATTTTCCATGCACGTCAGTCAGTGGCTTACTTCAGCAAATCATGGGGTTGAACAAAGTTTTATCTGGGTAATGACAAGATGTCTTGGAATGTAACTTAAGTTAAGACACTGGGACAGTGCATGTCCATGACTCCATATATAATTTATTATTATCTTTTTTTTTTTACAGGAGAAACACACTAAGCTGAAAGCTTGTTTAAGTGAGACCTGGGGCACAAAGAAAGTTAAGTGACTTGCTCAGGGTCACACAGTATGCAAGTGGAGACTGTGGGATTCAAACCCAGGTCTCTAGGTTTGTAGCTCAGAGCTTTAAACCACTGTGCTATACTCCCTCCTAAATAAATATGGCATGTGGCATTTATAACATGGTGGATAAAATGTGATTTTGCACCACAAGTGCAAAACACATCTTAGTCCAGGATTTGAAAAATGACATGTCACATTTATATAGTGGGGGCTAAAATGACTATGTTGAAAGACCGAGTCAACATTTTGAAAATTAGCAAAGTTCTGAGTGAGCGTTGACATATTTTAATGTTTATTCATAATGTGATTATTTTGCTATATTTTTACACCAAATTTGCAACACACTTTTCTCATACCCACCTTAAGAACCAGTAGGTGAGAATGTTTGCCTGAAACATAATTTTGCAGAGTGACTGCAAAATCACTTTTGGCATAGATTTTAAAAATTTCACCAATGACATTTATGAGGTGGTGTCCCAAAAGGCCATGTTGAATGTTTGGTGGAAAAATATTCAAAATTAAGCGAAGGTATGAGCAAATCTTGAAATATTTCAATCTTCACTCATAACTTGATAATTTTACCATAATTTTCAACACAGTGTGCTTATGACCACACCTCATACACATGGGAGGTAAAAAAATTCAAGTTCTGCCTGAAAGGTGATCTCACGGACAGACCATGAAATCACTTTTTGAGATTGGTTTGAAAAATCTCATCAACCCTCTTCATGTGGTGGAGTCCCAAAAAGGCCTTGATGAAAATTTAGGGTAAAAATATTGAAAAATTACTAAGTATGAGTAAAAGTTCAAAAGGCATTGAAATACATTAAACTGACCTAACCTCAGAGTCACTGGTTCAAGCAGCAAGATGTCTTTCTGATCAGAGAGTGTATCTAAGCTGTGGGACAGTTTTAGGTGAAAAGGTTGTATAGGGATGGGGTGAGGTTGTGAATGCTGAGTGGGGTTTGGCATGTGGTGGGTGGGAGTCAGATGAACCGTTTTCTTAATTACTGGGTGTTTAAAATGCAAACAAAAGAAGACAATGAGGGACTGTTTTCTTTTTTTCAGCTTTACTACTGTACTGGATCTAACTGTGAGGGTTGGACACTCCAGTGTCAGCTTTTACTCTATCGTGGCACCAGGTGTGGGCACCCCAGTGTTGCCACCTATGCATTGGGTAAGGTCAGCAACCTGGAGGGGAAGTGGATGGACAAGTAAAACCCAGTCCACTTTTATACAGCACATGTATATGGAGGAAGGACAAACATGTATATGGAGGAAGGACAAGGATGGTGGCTTGGGAGGGGGAGGGAATTAAAAAATCAAAAACAAAGATAAATAGATAGATAGATAGATTGATAGATAGACAGACAGTAGACAGACAGGCAGACAGATGGAGAGAGAGAGAGAGAGAGAGAATGCGGGAGAGAGATAGAGAGAGACTGATTGATTGCTGACTCACTGCTAGCACACAAGCTGGCAGCATCCCTGGGTCATGGCTGCAGATATCAGGAGCAACAAATTTCAATAAGAGAACATGGTTGAATAGTCCCTCTCACTCAGCTGGGCCCCTGAATTTTGGGTGCCCAGAAACCTTATTTCAGGGTCATTTAAAAAACGAACACCAGAACCTAGCTAAATGGCTCATGTTTACCTAGGTTTATGTGTTTGTTTGAAAATCTATATTTTTATGCATTTTCAAGGTTTTTAGTTCTAAAGAAAAAACGTTGTGGACTCCACTAATGGTATTTTCTTCTAACAAATGATAAATCACTAATGTTGTAATAGAGAAATGCCTGTGAAAGGTAAATGTATTGTTTGTATCAGGGGGTCATCCAAAAAACCTACTGAGCA
Organism: Neoceratodus forsteri; assembly: GCA_016271365.2. Taxonomy (NCBI): domain Eukaryota; kingdom Metazoa; phylum Chordata; order Ceratodontiformes; family Ceratodontidae; genus Neoceratodus; species Neoceratodus forsteri. Next base: position 15,464,584 of record JADMNL010000039.1, on the reverse strand, counting down.
TACACAGAAAACAAACTTTATGTTTTTATAACTCTGGAACTGATTAATATTTGTTTTTATTTTTTATATTAGAACATTTTACACCACCACAGAACATACTTAGCTGTTACCATGGGGGGAGGGGGGTTTAAAAAAATTTGTGAAAACAAGTTTTACAACTTTACTGTGAAGTGTCTTTACTTCATATTTTGAAGATTTTGTTAGAGTCCAGGTGGTCTTGGTCACGGCAATATCCAAATGAGATTCAGATTTCCATGTTCAGAGTTGTAACTCTGTAGCTCATTTGCATATTGCCATGACATCTGCAAAAGATGTTGAAAACGTGAACTACACAGACCTTGGAGCTGTGATTTGTGTGTGTGTGTGTGTGTGTGGAGGGGGTTAAAGGGTTTATTGGTTCTGAGTCCAGGACATGCTGGTGATTTACTACTGGTTTTGTGACAGCAGCATAGCTGAGTGGGAGCATGCAGCAAAGAAGATGGGTCTGTGTGTCAGATCCTAAAGTGCCTGATAGGGGTCCTAAAGATTAAAGATTTTTATTTTGTTTCTTTCTGAGCTATTTTTGTCACTGTGGTGCTTCGGTGAATTGTTTCTTTGATCACCATTTGTCTGAGAGCTGAGCGCAGTGAGTGAGCCAGTGTGTGGGGCTGAGTTGATGATGTTATTCGCCATTATAACCACGGTTATACGGCTAGTTACAGCTTTTGATTTCTTCTATGAGAAAAAATTTCCCAGTTATTATAAACAAATAAAAGCACAACAGATCCACAAGCTCTGCTACAGCAGCTGGTGCTTACACAAGGAAGACAGTATGAGGGCATCACAGGTGACAGCACTAAGGCAGAGAAAAATTAAATTTGCTAGTAAAGGTTTGCTTAAACTCATGGAGCAGGATTTTCAAAAGTCTTAGATCCATCATAAGCCCCAGTGCTCCAACAATATTGTGCATGGGGCTTCCATGATCTAAAGGATATTCTGTCCCATGCAATAGTGCCACAAGTTAGACCAACTTTTTCTGGTCTAACTTGTGGCAATCCTAGTCCTGTTTCATGGAGCTTGGAGCCAGATGTTTGGCACAAGCTGCTGTATATCGTGGAAACTGTCACAACTGAGCCCAACAATGTAACATCGAGTGCAGTTGTGGCAAAGAATTTGGTGCAACACCAGAACCTAAGTCTCATAGCTCAGAGCTGGAAGCAAGCCCTGCAGCATGCTTTGAAAATCCTGCCCATAGTTTATTGGCAGTAGTCAAGGTGCACAGCTAAGTACCCCACTACTCTAGGACAACAGCAAGTCCCTGCTTCAAGTTTAAGCAATGTTTTGCTACCAGTGTAACAAAGACATGCCTGCTTTCACACAGATACACAGAAATGTGACGCAGAAAAAGGCCACACGGCCTATTGAGTCTGCCCAATACCCCCTTTTATATATCAACCTTAATGCCCAACCCCTTATGTCTGTCCCATGCCCTCTTGAATCCCTCTACTGTTTCGGCTCCCACTACCTCTTCTGGTAGCTTGTTCCAGGCCTCCATCACCCTCTCCATGAAGAACTGTCCCCTGACATTACCTCTGTGTTTCCCTCCTTCCAGTTTGAGGTTATGTCCTCTTGTATTCACCCCACTTCATTTTGAACACGCTCCCACCCTCCACCCTATTTATTCCTTACAAATACTTATACATTGCAATCATGTCTCTCCTCTCCCTCCTAGTCTCCAGAGGGTACAGTTTTAGCTCTCGTTATCTTTGCTCAAAAGGTACCTCACACATCTCCCGCACCATTTTGGTTGCCTTTCTCTGGACCCTCTTCATCATCTCAATATCCCTATCACAGCTGAGGATTCCAGAATCGCACCCCATACTCCAGATGTGGCCTTACCATGGTTTTGTACAATGGCATCAGCACCTCCCTCTTACTACTAGTAAAGCCCCTCACAATGCAGGCCAACATACCATTTATCTTGCCCACTGCCTTACAGCACTGGTTCTCCACCTTAAGATCACTTGATACTATAATCTCTAGGTCCTTTTCCATTTCCTTTTCCTTGATCCCCCCCCTCCAAGGGAGTAAATTTCCCTCTTGTTTTTCCTCCCTAGGTGGATCACTGAGTATTTTTGTGTATTAAATTTTAGTTGCCAGGTTTCTGACTACTGCTCCAGCCTCTCAGGTCCCGCCTCATGGCCTCACTCTGTCTTGTAGAATCCACCCAATTGCAGACCTTTGTATTGTCTCGAATAGACATACCCGCCCTTCCAGACCCTTTGCTAGGTCACTAACACAGATGTTAAAAGTAGTGGTCCTTGCACTGACCCCTGTGGCACCCCACTTGTCACTGCCCGTTCCTGGAATGTGTCCCATTTACTACCACCACTTGACTCCTTCCTTCAGCCAATTTCTACCCACCTGGTGATCCTCTGGACCACCCCAGTCTGTTCAGCTTACTGTATATACCAGCCTCCTATGTGGGCAGTGTCAGAAGACCTCTACTGAAATCCAGATAGGCCATGTCCACTGCTCCCCTGGTCCACTATCTGTGTCAAGCTGTTGAAAAACGCTGTCAGGTTAGTCTGGCAGAACCTACCCTTGATGAAGCCATGCTGCCTTTCGTCCTGTATGCCATTTATCTCCAGGTATTCCCACCAGTCTAGTCTTCAGTAACATTTCCATTACCTTCCCCACCACTGAAGTGAGGCTGACAGGGCGGTAGTTTTTGACCTCATCCTTCCTTCCTTCTTCCATTGTATAGTGCAACCACCTCTACCCTCTTCCAGTCCATTAGCATGACACCTGTGTCCAAGGACAAGTTAAATAGCCTCACCAGATGTGCGCCAGCTCTCCAGTACCCTTGGGTGCATATCATCGGGCCCCATTGCCTTGTTTACCTAAGTCTACCCAGTTCTTCCATTACACGTCAGCTGTGAATTCCATTGAATCCAACTGTCTGTGAATTTCTCCCTTACCTTCCCATTCTGGCCCTCTGCCTTCACCCTCCTTCATGAAGATTGACCCAACATAGTCATTTAAAGCCTCCGCTTTTTCATAATCCCCTTCCAGTATTGTTCCACTTTCCCCCCTTACCTTCTGATTCCTTGCTGTGCCCCCCTTCTGTCACCTACATACCTAAATAAGGTTTTATTCCCCCCTCCTTGCCTTCTTGGCAATCCTCTCCTCAGTGTCCTCCTTCGCCCTCCTTATCTTTTGCGCTGCCTCTCTCCTCTTTGCCCTATAGGGCTCCCAATCCTCAGCCGTTTTGTCATCCTGCACCTCTTGAAGCCCTGGTTTTCTCCCCGATCCCCTTCACCACCTCCCTAGTGAGCCATAGAGGTCTTCTCTGTCTTCTGTTCTTACTTATCCTCCTAATACATGGGGCCATGGCTTTTTGTACCCCTCCGTTAATCTCTGCCCATAATTTCTCCACCCCTGTGTGTCCCTCATCTTGTCATTTCTTCACTGACCACCCTCCTCATTTTGCTAAAGTCAGCCTTCCTAAAATCTATTACCCTGGTTTTGTCCTGTTTCCTCCTTCCCACTCTCACCCTGAACCTGACAGCCCTGTGGTCACTGGTACCTATCTCTTCCCCACCACCACCTCCTCCACACTGTCCCCATTTGTGAGGACTATGTCCAACAAGTTTCCATCACTAATGGGCCCAGTTACCCGCTGCTGCAGGAACATGCCCTGTATAGCTTCTAAGATGCCCCTACTCTTTGATGAGACTGCTGTCTGGGCCTCCCCAGTCAATGTCAGGAGATTCAGGTCCCCACTAGAAATTCCCCTTCTGCACCATTTTCGCTACTGATTCTACAATATGTCTATCCCCTTCCTCCTCTTGCATAGGAGGTCTGTAAACAACCCCAATATGCAGATTTCCCCCCTTCCTCCTATCTAGTCTAGGGTGACCCATATTATCTCTGTTCCCCCCTTCCCCCCTTCCACCTCCTCTTGCCCTTCCATGTCCCCGATTTCTTTGACGTATAGCGCCACCCTTCCTCCCCTTTTCCCGTCCCGATCTTTCCTGAACAATATATACCCTGGAATCACTGTCCCCCATGCATGCTGCTCATTCCACCATGTCTCACACACTGCTACATGTCAAGATCTTCCTCCACCATGGTGGCACCCAGCTCACCCAGTTTATTCCGTAGACTCCTGTAATTTGCAACCAAAACTCATCGCCCTCCCTTCTCACTATCCAACCCTTCCTTGCTGCTGTTTCCTTTATGACTGCCTTGTCACGGGGGGGGGGGGAGGCTGACAGCCTCTCTATTCTTCTTCCCTTAAGGATGGCCCAGTCAGCATCCCCCCCACTTAGTTTAAATTGATTTTCTGTACTATGAAGTCCTCAGGTTTTTTCCTTTAGTACAGCTGCCCCTGCAGAGCTCAGGTGGAGCCTGTCGGGGGCATACAGCCCCTTCTCTTCCCATATAGAGCCCCAGTCGCCTATCCATCCAAACCCCATCTGAGTGCACCACCCCTGTAGCCATTTTTTAAGTCCCCTATTTTTTCTTTCCTGGGTGTGCTCACCCTTGATACTGCCAGCACCTCTGAAAAGGAAATGGAAGGAAATACCATGTTTCTGCAGAATCTGGCAAGCTCCTCGAATCTTCCCTGTACCTCCATTTGACTGTTTCCCTCCAAGTCGTTGGTGCCCAGTTGAAACAGCAGATGTGTCCTCTCATCTTGCTGCTTGCCCCAAGAAGGAGTATGGTGCCTCATCTCCAGCGTTGTCATCCCTGGCATACACTGCACCCATAATGCATTGCTTTTCACTCCATTTCTCTGCCATCTGATTCCCTTGATTATTGAGTCTCCCAAGAGTGCCACCCTAGTGCTTCCTGCTTCCTGATTGTCCCTTAGACCTCTAAGTTTATGTCCTGGGCCCAGCTTTCCTTGGCCTCCCTATCCTCCCCCTCTAACATGTCTTGGTTTTGGCCCTCACTCAGCATATTCTCTCCATTCTCCAACCTGTCCCAATGTTTGCCCTCACCTAACATTTTTCCCCTTCACCTCTCATGTTAGCCTTGCCACAGACCCTCCTATACCCTTCATCCCTTTTACTGCCTCTTGATTTCCTGTGGCCCTGCATCCCCTGCCTGCATCCCTGTGTGAGAATTCACCAACCTCTAACAGCCCCTCATTTGATCTCCCTCTACCTGCTCCTGGTTTACCCTATTGTAGAAAATTCTGAACACTGTATCCCCCTCAAGGAAGTCCTCCTCCTCACCACCTGCCCTGTCTACAGATCTCCCTCTTCCTGCACTCTGCCTGACACATCACCTGACTGCTTACTACCACTCCTTTCCTGCTAGATACCCCATGTTGGTTTGAGGCCTTCAAGGAACTTGTCCCCAGCTCTGCCAGTGCCTCCTTTCTGCTTCTCATCCCATGCCTCTGGTCCTCTCGTATCTCCCACTGGCATGTCCCCAATTGGTCTGGCCGTACCCCAGCCAGTTCCCCTGTACCCAAAATCACACCCCCTTCATCATCCACCAGTTGCCCTGCCCCCACTCCAGCCACTGATGGCTCCTTCTGGTCACTTTCTTCCCCAAGGTCCTCTGACGGATCCTCTCTGTAATTTCCCTCCACAAGGTCCTTGACTAGGATACCAAGGGGGGCAAAGCTATTCTTTAGCTCCACCCCCATACTCACATTTTCTGTGCTGGTATGGCCCTGAGATTTGGGCATTCATCTGCCAATTCCCAAGCCTATTGTCTTCCCTCCTTCTGATCCCTGCTGACCACTTTTCTCCTGGCTCAGGCATCATCCCATCTTTGAACTTACTATTATCATGTACGGCGCTGACATACCCCTCTGAATTTCCTCCCATCCCCTCACCCCAAACCCTTGCCTTCACAAACCCTATATCTGATCCTCCGGTGGATCCCCAGGTTCCTCCTCCTGACTGGTACCATCCCTGCTGCTCTACCCACCTCCCATCACCCCCCTCATTTAACACCCACCTGAGCCTCTCCACTTCCTTCCTCAGCTGTGTAGCTGCTTACACATCATACATCCTCCCATCATCCAAGCCCAATTTAGAACCATGGCTGCTCCACATTTGCTGCACCCACCACTCTCCCAAAGAACCATCTCCTGTGCCACCTCTCCCATTTGCTGCTCTCCCATTTCTCTTTGTTTGTTTTTTTGTGGCACCCAGTCACTGGGTTAGGATATGCCAATATCAGCCCCTTTATCTGGCTGCCCCTTTAACACTTTAACCAACAGCTCTGTGAAAACCAGTTGCACTGTGAAAAGTTTAACCTGAAGACAATATCCCCCCCACTCTGTCAACCCTAAAGGCAACAACACAGTGCAGAACAGTACCTAACCTTATCACCATGAAAAGCTTATCCTAAAGGCAATAACCCCCCACTCTATCAACCCTAATGGCTAACAAACACAGTACCGAACTGAACAGTACCTGACCCAATCACAGTAGCACAGTATAGCCCCAAAACCTGACTCAATCACAGTAACCAGTACAGTCCCAAAACATACCCACTGTATATTAGGCTCCATATCCTTTCCCTTCCCTTCCCCATCCATCCAATGGCAATATATGTTAAAAATTCAGTCACCAAGTTAAAGAAATATTAATAATCCATAGTCACCAATTTAAAGTCAAAGTCCCCAAGCTTAAGTGTGCTCAACCCAGTTCCTTTGTCCACCTCAGATATGCAGAGTCCAAATGTCCAAGATCCATAATTCCAGCTCCTTTGTAATGGTTTCCTAGATCAGCCTGTGCAAGCAGAAACAGTAGCAGTTACAGGTCCTTCCCTCAGTGAGGCTCCCCACTCAGCCAGCCATCTTTCCGATCTGGTGGCCACTCCTCTACCTCTCTAGCCTAAGACAGTCCTCACCATGTGTCTGGCTCCTCCTCCCATCCGTATTTAACAGAGGTCGAGGTCAGGGAGGGTGGCGGGAAGAAAAATAGCTCTCCTTAGCTCTGGCAGTGTGGCTGGCTTTTTAAAGCCAGACCACACTTGGTGCCTCACAGTGCAATTGGCTGGCCCCCTCAGCTACAACCAAGCCAATCGGCACCCTCTGGTCATGGCTCTGCTCCCTCTCTCTCACCGCCAGTTGCAGTGAGCCCTCCTCTAATCGCTGATTGTGACCTGCTCAGCTCCCTCTCTCACTACCGACTGCGGTGAGCCCTCTTCTGGTCACTGATTGTGACCTGCTCAGCTCCCTCTCTCACTACCGACTGTGATGAGCCCTCCTCTGGTCACTGGTTGTGACCTGCTCAGCTCCCTCTCTCCACTACTGACTGCAGTGAGCCCTCCTCTGGTCACCGGTGTGACCTGTTCAGCTCCCTCTGTCGCCGACTGCGGTGAGCCCTCCTCTGCTCTGGTCATTGAATGTGACCTGCTCCCCAAAGCAAAACAGCTCTCCTTAGCTCTGGCAGTCTGGCTGGGCTTTTTAAAGCCAGACCACATGGTGCCACACTGTGTGATTGGCTGGCCCCTCAGCGAGGCCCAGCCAGTGCTTTCCCTCTGGTCATGGCTCTGTTCCTCTCTCTCACCGCCAATTGTGGTGAGCCTCCTCTGGTCACCAACTGCCACCTGCTCAGCTCCCTCTCTCACCGCTGGGACTGTGGTGAGCCCTCTTCTGCTCCGGTCACTGATTGCAACCTGCTCCCCCAAAGTAAAAACAACCCTAAGTATAGTGGTGCTAGTGCACCACTATAATTAAAGCAGCACAGTAGTGCCCGTTTACTGTAGTGAGGGTTTCAAATGCATTTCTATGTTAAATCCTTATTTTTGCAGATTATTAACATGGCTATTTTTGCACAGAATAGGCTGAAATTGATCAGCTTAAAAGTATGAAAGTTCTTGAAGGTGGAAAATACATCTATTTATTTAAAATTGGTGGTCTCGGGAAAGGCACACTGAGCCAAGACTTGTTTCCAGGTGCCTAAACATATATAAAACTGCCAAATTAATACTTTCTCACCTGTAGCTAATAAATGGCTGACAGTTGAAACATTCACATTTGTAGAGTTTGACATAAAAGGTGCTTTTGATATGTAGGTTCACTAGAAAATATTTAGTTTTTTTTAAATATTAATATTTAAAAATGCTGTTGTCAGGCATGCACAGAATGTTTTCAGAATGTTCTATTCAAGGCTTTTTTATGGTAACACTGGATTTATGAGGTGTAAAATTATTTTTTTTAATTTTGGCAATAGCATGGACATTTCCAGATCCATACAACCAAACTTTTAGGATGGGCATATCACCACCCACCTGATGAACACATAGGTGTCATTTTTTAATGTACCCCAAAATGTGTTTAAAAAGACATAAATGATCATTTCCATGCCTCATAACACAGAACCAACTCCGTGTCTTTTGTCTGGCCACTGTGGTGCCCAAACCATTGGCTCTTAAGCACCCCTGCTCTTGAGCTGTTGTGTCCCCCTTTCTTTATTTTACCACTGAGGTGCCTGATGCCAGTGGCCATTGTTAAAAATTCATTTAGCCACTGAGTTGCCCATGCCACAGGCAGTGGTCATGATCCAGCCATAGCACTTCTACAGTGCAAGGAGCCTGATCCACCCACCCCCCAAAGAGATAGATAAAATGCCACGGGCAGCGGTCACAATACAGCCATAGCACCTCTACAGTGCAAGAAGCCTGATCCACCAATCCCCCAAAAAGATAGATAAGGTGCCACTTGCCCCCACAGGCAGTGGTCATGATCCAGCCATAGCATCTCTACGGTGCAAGAAACCTGATCCACCCACCCCCCAAAGAGCTAGATAAGGCATGACGCTTGAAAAATTGCCACGATTTCTCTGGGCTGTGTGAATGCTGAACCGGATCATCACTTGCAATTTGCTGTTTTCAATTTCAGCGCCTTCTCAGGGTAGCTCTATTGGCTCACGCCTGTGTAGAGCTCCCTGATTGGCTGGCCTCACTCACCTGAGACAGAAGCACCCGAGACATGTGGCTTAATGTAAGCCTACATCCCTGTACTCGGCTTCTAATTTATATTTTAATTTAGCCTGTTCTGCTCGGCCTGTGTAAAGTAACTACTATTCCCCCCACTGCAGTTTCTCTCCAACTGTATGTGCACTGATTCAGTTCTAACTCTGCAAACTTCCCTTGATTTTTGTCCCCCAGGCTTCCTTTAAATGCACCAGTCTCCACCCTCCTATTTGATGTTTCAAGTTATTGGTTACTTATTGTCAACAACTGCAATTCCTCCCATCCCCTTTTGGCAACTAAACCTTCTAGCAGCTTTATCTCATTCTGTCTTGCTGAGGCATACCATTTTGCTACTTTAGGTTTGCTTATTGCTGGCTAGCATATCCTGTCTTGCTAAGGCAGTTGATTTAGGTCAGGTGATCTCTCTAGTACTTAGTCTGCTCCAGAGTAGTAGATAAGAAATTTCCTTCAAAGCCTCTCTGCCCCTAGTACCACTCTATAGCCTGACTAGGAGCTATACTTAAGGATTACTGCTTTAGGCTCCACTGCTATAGTAGTATTCTGCAGGATTAAGGAATTTTCCTCCATTGAGAATCCTTTCTCTTGTTTTTTTATTTTTTTTTATTAATTTCATCTAGGATTACAATACCTTTGAACCGAGGCTCTTTTACAAAGGTTCCACGTCAGTGTGTGCAACTGATCATCATTTTTAGTTATAAACATATAGTCATTGACTTACAGACATGTATTAAGCAATACAAAGACATGAGCTATGAGCAAGATAAGGGAAGGAGGGTGGGTGGTGGGGAAGTGAGGGTAGGAGATCGGGGTAGGAGGTGCAGGGGTGAGGGGAGTATGGGAGGTGGTTGGGGGCAGGGGCAGGAGTGGAGGTATTGGGGGAGGTGGGCAAGGGCAGGAGGACAGTGCAGCCAGGGGCCTTGTCAAGGGAATATGACAGGTAAGGTGCTAGAGGTGCAAAGACTGATTGTAAGTGCTGGGTGCTGGGGCATGCAGCTAGAATGGTGGAAATGTTAAGATGGGCAATTGCAGGATATAAGCAGTAGGGCGCAGCTTGGACTTGAAGAGGGCGAGTGTTGGAGTGGTTGCTATGTCGCTGTCAAGAGAGTTGAGCCAGTTCTTGCCGCACTTGTAGTGCCCATTGGGTGATAGTCTCATAATGAGGGCATTTTACCTGCTTCTTTGCTTGTCTCTACTCATCTTACATGTATTGGACCTGAACGTGAATCAAAATATAACTCCTAGAGTGGAGAATTTCTCTCTTTTTACATTGTCTGACCTGGACTTTTCCTATCAAGTAGAAGAACTTGTATGTGCTCTAACTTTCCCTAGCCCACTGCTGGTCCTTCACCTGCACTGGCATACAGGAACTCTCACAGAGCCTGCCCACAGGGCTACATCACCTTCTGCATACCCCCACTCCCATTGACTCTCTTTGTCAGGGTATTATTGTATGCAACATCAGGAAAACTGGGAACTAGCCTCAGAACTCCCTACACTGCCGCAGACAAATCATGTAACTAAAAGAAGACCCAGCTATCCACACTTCTCCTAGGACTCTGCAGGAAACTCTTGTTCCTGCTTTTACTATCACTGAGGAAATGTTGAGCTTAATCCAGGCCCTCTGGCACCATGGAATCCCAGTAGAGCTACAAAGCCTCAAGGGGCTTACATTCTTGCATGTTAATGTATGTAGCCTATTAAAAAATCACTTCTGTTTAGGCCTGGGTATGTCATACTACTCCAGATGTTCTGGTGATTATGGAGTCCTGGCTCTGACTGGTGACCAGTTACAGCGAAGTTAACATCCTCCTACTCTTTGTTTAGAGCCGACAGGCAAACCAGAGGTGGTGGGATAGCTATTTACATCAGGATAAATTCCTGCCTCCATAATTGACTCAATCTCTGTCCAAAAAGAATTCAAAAGCTTGTCATTAAAGATTGAAATTGCCACGGTGTCTCATTATGAATAATAGGATGATACAGACCCCATCAGCTGAACTACAGTTGTTAAAATATCTCAAAACATCCTGGGTTTGGCATCTTCAGAGTGTGTCATATGAGGGACTTCAACTTAGACTGGCTCCCAGTGCATCCACCTCACTTAAAATGTTCTGTGATTCCTTTGGGTTGTCACAGCTAATAAACGAATCTGCTTGTCCTAACAAGCTCAACCCTAATAACAGTACTCTCTTGAATATCATTTTAGTTAACAAACCTCATTTATTCTCCCATGCTGGCGTCTTTTTCTCTGATATTAGTGACCATTGCTTCATTACGTGTGTAAGATCCACTCTTAAATCCACAACTGTACCAAAATTCTCCTTTAAAAGGTGCATACGCAACTTTGATATCCATGGGTATATATCAGACCTAAGAGACTCCATGTGATGGTAGGACTTCTACCTAGCCAAGTCCCTGACTATGGCTTATGATATTTTCTCAGAAATTGTGCTAGGGGCTCTCAACAAGTATGCTCCCATAGTAAAAGCTCGTGCCAGAAACAAATCCTGTCAGTGGTTTACAGAAGACCTGAAAGATGCTTTGCAGAGCAGGGATGTACTCTGGAGAACTGCTAGGAAAACAAATTTATAAATGACTGGAATTCTTTCGGAGCGAGAAACCTCTGCACAAATGGTCAGAGAAGCCAAAGCTAATTTCTACTGCTCTCAGCTGGAGAGCTCCTCAGAAATGCCTCCAAATTCTGGAAGACTATCAAAGATATTGAAGGTCACACTACTGTAAATTCCCTACCTACTAAATTATTGATCGTGATACTGTCATCTCCCAATACTGTCATCTCCGACAGACTGTCTATCCTCGATGCTCTCAGTAATCATTTGCCACTGCAGGACTAGCCTGTGACTCCTCTCCGTGAATATCCTCTGCCAACAACTTAGATTTGATACACAAGAAAAACCCATCCCCAGTCTATTCTTCTCTCTGCAGCCTACCTCCCTGAAAGAAGTCGAAGATCTTCTCCTTCAGCTGGACAGTAGGAAAGTGCTGGGGCTGACCTCATCGACCCGTACTTCTTAAAGGTCGTCTACTGTGTCCTCATAGTCCCAATTACTCATCTCTTCAACTTATTCTTGTCCCAGGGTGACCTACCGCCCATTTGAAAAAATGCACTTGTTATCCCTTTGTTTAAGTCAGGAGATCCTAGTGACTTCAATAACTACAGGCCAATCTCCCTACTTCCAATCCTGTCAAAGATGCTGGAGAAAATAGTGAACTCCCAGCTCCGGAAGTACCTGGAATCGGAAAAATTGCTCAACCCATTACAATCCGGTTTTAGAGCACAGCACAGTAAAATCTCTGCTCTAGCCAAGGTGACAAATGACTGGCAGCTTGAATTAGACAAAAAAAACTTTGCGCAGTTTTCTTGGACCTAAGCAAGGCATTCAATACCATTGATCACAGACTGCTTCTGTCATCCCTCTGGAACATTGGTTTGGATTCCCTATCCCTTAAATGGTTCTCCAACTACCTCTCAGGACGACTTCAACAAGTAAAGGCAGAAGGGGAAGTTTCTCCACCAAAACTCCTATTGAGTGGTGTACTGCAAGGTTTGATCCTTCGTCCCTTGCTCTTCAGCATTTATATTAACAACGTAGATGCCCCCATCAAAGAAGCACAAATACACCTATTCATGGATGATATGGTACTCTATGCTAGTAGCCCCCACACCTGAAGTATCACAAGTAGAAAAGGGAAGTGGTTATCCCTCAGTACAGACAGTTGGTGAGACCCCATCTGGAGTACTGTGTGCAGTTTTGGAGACCTCATCTACGCAAGGACACAGACAGGATGGAAGCAGTCAGAGGAGGGCAACTAAAATGGTGCAGGGTCTGCATCAGAAACCATATGAAGAGAGACTGAGAGAGCTTAATATGTATACCCTTGATGAAAGGAGGGACAGGGGGGACATGATAGAAATGTTCAAGTACCTCAAGGGAATCAACAAAGTCCAGGAGGGTAGCATCTTTCAGAAAAAGAGATGTGTAAGAACAAGGGGACACAATTTAACAATAGAGGGGGGACGGCTCAGGGGTAATGTGAAGACATTTATTTTCACGGAGAGAGTGGTGGATGCATGGACTGCCTTCCTGGGGAGGTTGTTGGGGCTAAAACAGTGGGTGAATTCAAACATGCATGGGACAGACACAAGGCAATTATAGTGGGGGGGTGGCAGGAAGTAGGCTCTTGGTTAACTAGAATCTGCAGCTTATCCAGTAGGTAGGGAAATGGGCAGACTGGGTGGGCCAAGTGGTCCTTATCTGCTGTCACAGTCTATGTTTCTATGTTAAGTAGCCATAAAGTCCTTCAAAATGGATTTAATCTGCTGAAACTTCAGCTTATAAACCAGAAACTCCTTTTAAATGCAAAAAAAACCAAAAAAAAAAACAAAGCAATGTTCCTCTTGCCCTTCAAAATGCAATAAATCCTGCAATTGCTGGGACACTCCTGCAGATCACTACCATTCTAGGTGAGCAGTTGGACTATGCCAAGTTCAAAGTACCTGGGGTCTGATTAGACCATAGACTTACTTTCACAGATCACTTAGAAGAACTGGCAAAGAAACTTAGACAAAGACTTGGTCTGCTCTTTAGGATTAATAATCTCTTCACAAGAGATCCTAAACTGAAACTCATTCAAACTACCTTTCTTTCCCTATTGGATTATGCAGACTTTCTATGTAGTCAAGCACCTGCAGGTACCCCAGTAAAACTCGATACACTTTAGCACACAGCCTCCCGATTTATCATGGGTCTTCCATACTCAACCCACCACTGTGCATTGTACACAGCAGTGGGATGATCATCCCTGCTTACAGATGGCAAAACAATGCTGCGGTTTGGGCATAAAGCTATTTCAAATAAACTGCCCAGTATATCTCTGTCTGTTTACCTTTGTGCATTCTGGGAAGTATGCCCTGAGAAGTACCTCATATATCTACCTTTATGTTTACAAAGCAAAATCTTGCATTGGCAGAGCAGCCATCAGCTTTGTGCTCCCTCAACTGTGGAACAAGCTGCAAAAAACTTTGAAATTAACTCACTCCATCAGCCTAGCAGCTTTTAAATCTCTATATCTACATCATAATAAGGAGTCCTGTGCCTGTATACCCTAAATAGTGACTCCTTTAAGGCCAAGCACACTCTAATTACTACTGTTAAAAGACTGCTCACATCTATAATCGACTCTTCCTTCTCCCCTTTTTCTGCCCCCATATCTGTCCCTTCCACATTCCTTTGACCCTGGTTCCAGCTCTAAATTCTCCATACCGTATCACTGTATATCTTTTTATATTAGGTTTTATTTGTGTTCGGTGCACCTGATATGTATATTTCTTTACTTTTATGAAAAATGGTGTCCTACCCAAAACTAGCTATATCTTCTGTTCCAAACATATACTACTGTCAATGCTACCTGCTGTTACTTTGTAGATACTGTATTATTGTATCTTACTTTATTTGTGTTATTACTATTTTCTTGTGTGTTGCATTCCATGTACTGTATAACAGGAAATATTCGCGATCCTAAAATATTCGCTATATTCGCTGATCCGACTTACAGTGCGAACATTAACAGATCACCAATATTATCCGATTAACAGATATTAAATAATGCAATACTAAGCATGTTGGTGCTACAATTTTCTTTATTATAATCACATTATTACACCACAATAATGAAAGGTTTAATTGATAACTTTTCTTAAAATTTCACACTGTTGACTCATTTATACTACCACTGTACTTGCATTGTAAAATCTAACTGCAGCCATCACACCATTTCACTAGCATATTTGCCAATTTCAAAAGCGAACCTCTCCTGAATAAGCTGTGTATGATGTTGCCCAGATTTTTTATGTGGTGGTGGATTGCAGGCAGCTAGTTCACTCGTAACAGAGCTACGCAGTTTCTTGGTCTAATCCGACCTTGTCAACTGCTCAGACAAAACATTTTCAACATCAACAGGGTACTCTCTTTTGGTAGCCTTGCCTGAATTTAGCCATTTTAAGATCGACATGTTGACAATCCAGCAGCGTTCCAAACACAACCACGAGGAGAGGAAGAATGCTGCGCATTTGGTATATTTTTTTTATTTAGATGCCCAGGTACTTAACAGCTATGGCAGCTGATCTTTGACAGACACTGGCCAATTAGCTAATATGGCAGTTGAAGTTTAAAGTTGACCAGCGTCTTTTTGGGAGACCACATATTGGGACAAATACTGGGGTACATCGCGAATATTATCAGGCGCGAATAAGTTTAAGGTGGGCACAGCACCAATATTAACGGGTGCCAATATATTCTGCTATACAGTATATTGTCCCTTGTTCTTTGTTAACAAATCCAGGTCCACCTCAAAAATGAGCTTGCTCAATGGTGATTGCCTGGTTAAATAAAGACTTTGATTGATTGATTGATTGATTGATTGATTGTTGCCTTATGGCTATCCTTAATACATTTGACCACTAGGTTCCCTAAGCCTGGTTTCCATTTACTCTAAGTAAACCCCACCCTTCCCACCCTTTTAACACCCAGGACACCCACCCCCCTCTTCCACATCAATGTACTGTTCCTATAAAAAAATACTGTTCCACAAACAGTAGTCATTCAATAAATATAAATAAACCTGTAGAAAGAAACAGTCCTGTGTTGCCTCCCTTCCTGTTTAACTGTAAAATAAAATGGACCATCTTCATGACTCCCATAACTGATTCCTACCCCAACCCTGACCTCCCTCTAGTACAAAGCATAGACCTCAGGCTCTCAATCGGAAGACACACATGTAACCTGAAAAGCAGGATACAGAAGAAGCACAGAAAGAGTACAGGAACATTTTGCTTAAAAACAGAAGCACCAAATCCAGACAAAGTTATTAAACTGAAGATACTTATTGAAGAGAGTGCTGCACAATCCCTGGTATTTTGAGCCTCTGTTATTGCTCTCCTCAAATGAAGAGATTTATCGCATCTTCCCTCATTTGGCACCATAACCCCTCATCCTCCTAGTCACACACTTACCTGTAGAGGTGTCCACCATCGTAATCCTCTAATCACCAGTGATGTTTACACTACAATGACTAAGGCCTGACTAAACTGAACACAGTTCTTCAGATCACATTTTTTGGCATCTGCTTTCAGCTGTTATTCATAACTTCATTGTTTTGTAATATTTTAACCCAGATTACTAATTGCTGTCAAATGTCTATATTTGTGCACTGGTTAGGGGACCTCACGGTTAATTTTAAGCAAGAGAAGTGGCAGAAATTAAATCAGAAAAATACCTCTTAAGTGGCAACAAGCACTTATCTGCCACAAGTTACAATCTTGTTCTCACTCCCACTGCTGTCACTGCAACTGTACTCACCCTTTAGGGACAGAAACCTAGCTCTTCCTGATGCTACTCAGAAAACTCCAGGGGCTCAGCAAACTCCAAAACCCTTAACTGCCAACATAACTAGCACCCATGGTAAGTCCGACAAAACTGATAACATGCTGCAAAATGCAGAACCAATACAGGATTCATGTTCAGAAATTCTACTAACTGATTTAAAGTAGGACATGCCAATGAGCTATGAAAAACTGTGTATCTCACTTTCTTCTTTGACAACCGCAACAGCAGATATTAATGAACAAACTCTAGCCGGAGCCCAATACAGCTGTAGTAAGCTGCCAAATGACCAAAGTTACAAGCGCACATAGAAAATTTTGAACGACCAGGTGTAACTTGGCTATTTTTTGCAGCTGTTTCACCAAATTTTCAAAATGGCCTTTTTGGGACCCCACCTCAGGAAGAGTGCCACTGTCATTTCATTCATTTGTGCCGAAAGGTGACTTCACAGAGCAACCACACCATTCTGTGCCACAGGTGTGAAAACATGTTTCAGGCAGGATTTGAAAAATGACAGCTTTACTCATAATAAGGAGGTGTGCACAAATGGCAATGTTGAAAATCTGGAGTGAAAATATAAAACATTGGTGAAGTTAGGAGCGTGCATAGAAACTGCACAATGCACATTCATAATGCAGTCATTTTTTGGAATTTTTTTCACCAAATTTGCAACATGAGCTTTTTGGGACCCCCACCTCATGAACAGTTGCACTGTCATTTTGTTAATTGGTCCCAAAAGATGATTGCACAGGAACCATAAAATCACCTTTTGGGACTGAGTAACGAAATGACAGTGACAGTGTTAATGAGGTGGGATTCAAGAACCCATGTTGAAAATTTGAGCCAAAATTCCTGAAAATGGCTGATATAGCAACATAAGTTGAAAACTCCATCGACTGCCATTAGATCATGCTTACCTTTGATTCTTCAGTTTGCAGTTCAGCTTTGAAGAGTGCAGATGTCCTGGTCCAGAGAGATGACAACACCAACCTCCAGAGGTAATTATGGGGTAAGGGAGGGTGCAAGGAGGTGGGTGGGGCCAGGGGGACTGGGGCAATGATGAGGGACCATTTTCATTTTTACAGGTAAAAAAAGACACCGGGGATGGTTTTCTTTATTTAAAGGAAATAAAATATTAAAACATAAATTTGGGCACACTGGGGTGGGCTCCCAGTGTGCCATGAGGGATGGTTTTCTTTATTTACATGAAAAAGAAAGAACAAACATAAATCTGGGCACACTTGGGTGGGCTCCCAGTGTGCCCCATGAGTTGGAGGTGTACATGATACTGACATGGGAATTGGGCACCCCGATGTTGGCACAGGGAAAAAAAAGAAAACAAAACATACATTTGGGCACACTGAGGTGGGCTTCCAGTGTGCTACATGAGTTGTGGGGGTACATGATGCTGACACAAGGATTGGGCACCCCAATGTCAGTGCAGGGACGTGGAACAGAAGAAGTAAGGAGAACAGCAGCAGTAGGACGGAGTGTGAGGTTTTTTTTTATTTATTTTATTTATTTCAGTTTTGGATTAGTACCTTTGAGTCAAGGTCTCATTTTTAAAGGGTTCCATGTCAGTGTTGAACAAACATTCCAAAAATACAAGGTTACAGAAAACAATGAAACATATACACAGGCAATAATAATAAAATCTGAACTTATACATATCTAATTAGTATGTATTAACAGCAAGAAGGATTAGATAAGAGAGGGGTAGGGGAGTCAGCCAGAGGTGACATCATCAGAGAAGGGGGGGTGGAGTTTTCAGCCATGTGAGGACATTGTTAATTATTTGGGGGTAGAGGAGTGGGTTAAGAAGAAAAGTGGTATAAAGTAAAAAGATATAGAGGGGGGTAGGTAATGGGAAACTGGGGCTGAGGTACATTATCATAGACAGGTACAAGTCATTTTAGAGCCAAGGAAGGATCTGAACCCAGCTTTGAAAGTATTACTCTTGGGTGTATCAGAGAGGTCAACAGGTAGCCAATTGTACCATTTCAGTCCTTGATACAGGATGGAGTTCTAGGCAAGTTTCATCCTTTTGAATCACCATCCTATCATTGGCCACACTTTTGGTAGATTTCGTTGGGACAGCCAGCATAAAGTGGCCACCCAGAGTGGGATGTCAGTCCAAGTAACACTTTTTAGAAGTAGGCAGGTTTGGTATTGCCCTCAAAGATGGAGTAGGGAGCCACCCAGTTTCAGTGCAGAGTGAGCAGGTGTGGATGTCAAAGGCAGCCCCAAAGTAAGATGGCAGGCCTTATTGAGGGCTGTGCTAATCCTGTTAAGATCTGTTTTGTGCCCACCCCATAAATAGGCAACCCATAGTCAATGGTAGACAGTATTGAACTACTGGTGGCTAGTTTGAGAGTGTCGAGTGTCATTAAATGTCTGTGATGGTAAAGTACACCAAGGTTTATATTTGCAGTCTTGATAACAGAGTCTATGTGGCTTGAGAAGGTGAGTGTGACATCAAAGGTAATGCTGAGATATTTCAATTTAGTTACTTGGTCTAGAGCAATATTTCTTAGACTTTGTCACAGTGAGCCTGCCCAAATCCATGGAAAAGAGTTTGAGCCTCCCCCAAAAATTTAAATAATCTTGGGCCTCCCCAAAGAAAAATAACGTACTGTACTTTGCACAGTACACCATGAATAAATTGAAACCCCTTTGGGTATCTGGCTCACATTAATTTCTTTGTTTTATACTGACTTGGAACTTTTGAAAAAGAGCTCCTGAACCATTGTTACCCCTTGCTGCAGTACATTCATGGGTCAGACTACTTTCTGTTTCCTCTCTATAAGAAATAACTTTCCTACATACTTTGTCTCTTCCTCTCCTTCCCTGCTTCTAAGCAACTTCTCCGGGATTACTTTGCTCCTTCCTGCTATTGTGCTTAGCACTTCTATACTCAACCCTTGTATTTGGGCTGTTATGCCACCAATTTACAAATTGATCAATTGCCACCACTCATTATTAATTTATTGTTCATATTTATTTGCACTATTGCTCATTGTATATTTATTGATTGTTTTGCAGTTACCTTTTGAAATGTATTCACTCCATATTGTTTTGCAGTTACCTTTTGAAATGTATTCACTCCACCCTTCCCTGGGTACACGGAAATGCTCATTCACCTTCCTTGTCACCTATTAGTAAATAAATACATACAATTCATCTACTGTTATTATCCTCTTTCAGTTTGCTTCATCTCTTCACACAAAATATACAAAACCCAAAATTTAAATACAGTACTTTTCAGACTTGCTGGAGCCTCCTCTGGAACAGGCTGGGGCCTCCCTCACCATTTGAGAACCCCGGTCTAGAGTCTCACCCTTTTGGTTATGAATGTGCAGGGCAGGTATTTACTTTGCTTTGGGAGGTGGTGAAGGCATAGTCTTGTTTTTTGATGTTTAATAGTAGTTTGTTTTCTGTAAACCAAGATTTAAGATTAAGGAAGCTGCTTTGGAGTTCAGTTGTGATGGAGTGGTGGTCTTTACCTACGACTGACATTACTGCATCATCAACATAGAGAACTGCGCTTGCTGAGCAAGCTGTTGGAGCAGAATTGATGAAAAGGCTAAACAGTAGAGGACCAAGGATTGACCCTGCAGAACCCAAGGAGCACCTCATTAGTTGTGGATAGGGTATCACCAAATTTGACTCATGACCTGTTAGAGAGGTAGCTGCCAAACCATAGTATAGTATATGGGGATAGAGCTGTAGACAGAAGGCAACTTAGGAGGAGGGTGTTGATTAACAGAGTCAAAGGCCTTCGTAAGGTTGATGAAGACCAGAACCAACTGCCTGTCCACTATCCAAGGCATTGTACAGTTGGGATGAATAATCAACAAGTGCGGTGGCGTAGAATGCTTTTGAGGAAGCCATGCTGCTGCAAGCAGAATAGATTATGGTTATCTTTGTATTCAGTAAGCTGCTCCAAGACCATTCTTTTGAGTACTTTTGATAGTGGAGGAAGGTGGATATGGGTCTGTAGTTGGATGTTTAGGTTTTGTCCCCAACTTTAAAGACAGGCATGATGTTTCCTGACTTTCATACAGTTGGAAACACTCTCGATTTTAGAGAAGCATTAAACACCATGGTAAGAGGACCAGCAAGTTTGTTAAGGAGTTGACCAACCAGCGTCATGTCAAGCAGATCAGCCCCCATCCTGGTCTTTCCAAGGGCCCCTTTAATGTGCTTGAGGGTTTCAGCCTTGGTGACACATCTAAAGTTAAAGGGTGGTACATCTTTACTTGGGGGATCATGAGGACAGTTGGGTGTTGCTGAATATGCATATCCTTGTGGTAGTCACCAGGAGTACATTTTATTTGCTGCCTGTGCTGGGAGGAGCGGGCAAAACAGGAGCAGTAGGATGGTAGGGAAGAGTGCCATCCACAAGATGGCGCGGTGATGCAACTCGCATGCTTACGGCATTTTTGCTTGCATAGTTGCGGTGAATGCCATTCTGCCATTCCCAAGATGGCAGTTCCAGCTGAACTGCACATGCGCATGAGGTGTGCATGTACAATTCTCATACCGGAATGTGGAAGTAACAGCTGAAATAGTGCGGCTGTTACTCCATAGCAGCTGACTGTGGCAAAGTGATCACAGCTCTGTTGGACTTTCAGAAGGATACTTCCAAAGTCCAATGAAAGTGTGCAATGTTCAGCCGTTTTCAGGCTACAGATCACAAAACAGCTGTAGGCTCCGTCCACAGTCATAAAAACTGAAACGGCTGTCTCTGAACTGAGGAAGCTTAAATATCAAATGCACATATTTAAGAAAAGCTTCAATTCACTTGAATTCAAGTCCCTGTGTCATGATTACTGTTTCCTGAAAATATCATACTGTTTGATTTTGTGGTTTTCTCTAAATCAATATCTGTTAATGTGCTCTGCAGTAACTGAAAACTGAAAATTTTTCTGTCCTTATCAGTGAGCAATTACATCATTCTTGCCTAACCTGCTGCTTCAGCAGTTAAGTTCCTGATTGACTAAAGAAGCTGTTGCAGTTCCCAGTCAGAGCAGTCTGTAGAGCTAATTGCTTTCACTCAGATTTTGTTACTAACCCATTTTGTTTGTGTTTAGATATACAGTATTAGTGTAAAATCTATCATTCTATTCTCATAAAAAGTTGATCATTTGAATTTCAGTGCTGAACTGAAGTGATATGAATGAATATCTGTGAAAAAATTACCTTGTCTGTATTACAGCTATCAGTTCTTTTTCATCAAAACTCTGCATTGTTGTCTTACTATATAACACAGGATTGTTCAATGGATATAGAAAAAGTATAACGTTTGTTAATTCATAGAAGCAGTGTGTCTTTGATGTAGCTTCCATAAATAGGTTCATGTGAGAATAATTGTGTTTTTAAATCAGATTGACTAACAGGTGTCTGCCACACTCAAGTATTTCAAGAACATGTACTGTATGATCTCACAAAATTCAGTTCTTTGAGGGTTTCTGTGTAAAAATACATCATGTGTGTATAACTAGAAATACTTTACGGCATCCTGATGCTCCTGTTTCCTACCTGACAGTTGAGGTAGCAGCCCTCTGCTTTCTTTCCTCTGCTTCACAAGCTCCCTATCTCCTGCCCCCATTTGAGGCTGTTG
Organism: Neoceratodus forsteri; assembly: GCA_016271365.2. Lineage (NCBI taxonomy): Eukaryota > Metazoa > Chordata > Ceratodontiformes > Ceratodontidae > Neoceratodus > Neoceratodus forsteri. Next base: position 15,442,606 of record JADMNL010000039.1, on the reverse strand, counting down.
CATCCCACTGCCCACTGTCTTCCACACAGTCAGGGTTGCTACACCCTGCTGCTTCCTGCACAAACAGTTGAGGATGCAGCACCCTGCTTTCCTCTGTCTCCCATCCCCACAGTCAGAGCCAATGCACCCTGTTGCTCCCTGTTACTGTCGCCACAGTCAGGGCTGCTGTGCTCTGCTAAGTCCTAGAGTCCCAGGTCCCCTGCCTTCACAATTGGTGCTGTTGTACAATGTTGCCCCAGACAACCAGAGGTGGGGTATTTGCTGCACCTGCTACTCACTTCCATTGCCCTAACTGGGCAAAGCTGCTGCTCCACATGCACCCCGTCCCACAGTCAGGACTGCTGTACCCTTATGTCCCCTTATGTCCTGCCACACGATCAAGGCTACATCTAAGACACACTGCTTCTATGAATTAACAAACTTTAGATTTATTTTATCTCCATTAAACAACCCTGTGTTATATAGCCAGAAAACAATGCACAGTTTTGATGAGAAGGTACTGACAGCTGTGATACAGACAAGGCGGATTCTCACAGACATTCTTCATACACTTCAGCTCAGCACTGAAACTCAAATGATCAACTACTTATGAGAATAGAATGACTGATTTTAAGCCAATCTATTTAAACACAAACCAAAATGGTTAGTAACAAACTTTGAGTCTCTCACTTCAAACCCTCAAGCAGCAAAGTCTTGAGCTTCTATATTTTTTCCCCTCCTCCTCTGAACAACTGGCAGCTTCCGATTGGTCAATTGAGCAGTCCATACTAATTCTAGGCTGCTAATTGGCGTTGTGTTGCCACCAAGCTCATTGACCACTCCCCTTTCCCGGAAGACATCTCTCTGTCCCTCAGGGCTTCTGCGAGATCTGATTGGCTTACTCTGGTCACAAGGTCTCTGTTAGGATGGCTGCTAGCAAAACAGTTCATGGCAGTCCCTACTTCTAGAGTCTCTTGCAGCCAAACCATTGGGAGTTAAAAAAATAATGGTTAGTGGGCTAGGTAGCTTATACCGTGCCCTTTCAATTGACTACCAGCTTGTCAGGATGATGCCAGCTGTTTTGGCATTGCATATCCTGTTTTGGGGCCCCCCAGGCACTTAGCAGGCTTTCAAGTGCCTGGAACTACAATTCCCAGCAGCCTCAGCTGCTGGGGCCTTCTATTTATGGCTCTTGGTATAGCTTTTAAAATAACTATTTCTGTGCTCCAGATGCATTTTGGGGCTCCTCCCTCATGTCTCCATACCCCAATTTGCTAGGACAGGAGTCTGGGATCACAGGGGGAACTTCCATTTTTGACACAATGCGGCACTTCTGAAAATGCTCATTGCACACGCACAAACTCGCTAGCTCACACTTGCAAGTATGGCCACCTGGTAGGTCACATCTTTTGTTCCTCTAGCCCTGCTTTTAGCAGTAAAACACATGCGAGGCCAGCAGGAGACCCAGAGAGGCAGCAGGACTGTGGGCTGGTGGCAGGCAGGATCGGTAGTTCTCCGGGGGCAGCTCTGGTAAGCCCCACACTTTGGGAGGGGTTACGCATAGATAATACTGGATAGACAACTATACACAACCAGTGTGTTCTGCCACAGAAGGGTTCTAATTCCATCTGACCTCAAGAGCAAAGCTTGAAAGGTCAGTGGGAATCAGAACCTCAAGGTGACAGAACACACTGATCTACATAAAGTTGCTTATCCTGTATTTTTTATAGTGTATAGTATTATGCAAAATGTGTGTATTTTATTTTTTCTCTTTCACAAAGAAACTGGCTTGTGCAGTCTCTAAAGATTCTTGAATGCTGTTCTACCACAGTAGGGTACAATCACATTCCATGACCTTTGAACTGTGGTACAACAACATTTTGAAAAGGATGAATTTCTATATAGAAAAATGCTCTACTATACATATAATTAGCTCTATAGACTGCTCTAACTGGGAACCGCAACAATGTCTTCAGTCAATCAGGAACTTAGTTGCTGAAACAGCAGGCTACACAAGAATAAGGTCATTGCTCACTGAATGGACAGAAAATCTTCATTGTTTTCAGTTGCTGCAGAGCACATTAACAGATGCTGATTTAAAGAAAACTACAAAACCAAATAGCATGATTTTTTCAGGAAACACTAATCATGACACGAACTGGAATTCAAGTTTTTAAAAATATGGAAAAACAGTGCATTTGATCTTTAAGGAAAGAGACTTGAATTTAATGTGCATCGGACCATGCATTGGGAGCGTTTGCAGCCTGACTGGTTCAACACTCCTTAAAGGTAGTTTGTTATTCAAGTGAATTCAGTAATGAGAAAACATGTTCCCTGCTTTAACAGAGGGAATAAGTAAGAAGAGAACCCCTGCAGTACTGGGAGTCATTGCCTGGTAACATGTGTTGCCCCAATCTGGTAAATCTGCAAATTAAGGAAGCTGCTGTATGCTACGGGGTGTGCAGGTCAGTAAATATGTCAAAGCACACCCATAGCTGCTTCTGTGCCCCATCCACTCCTGTTGTAAGGAGGACCTCGGTTTGAATATCACTGCTTATGTTACAAAAAGAGATAAAAGTATTGCTTGATTTTCCCACAGCTTGCGGCAAGTATAAAATAGCCGCACTAAGTCCTACCGGTGTCGGTCAGAGCAAGCTAGGTTCCAACTTTGATGCACGGTGCAACCTGCTATTTTTAAGCTGAAAGGGGCTGCAAAGAGTGAGAGAAGTGCGCACAAAGATGCACAAAGAGGCGCACAGCTCCCCGAGTATTTTGGGGCTGGAGCCAAAGTGTCAGAGCGGACATTAAGTCCAAGAAAGAGTGGCCTCTTATAAAAATCCTAAGCAGAGGGTTAAAAGATATAAAATAGGTATGTATGATAGTAAAGAGAGCAACAGAAAAGCCCACAGGTTTGGTTGGAAAGGAAGGGCCCAAATGAAATATGTTCCCATCGGCTGTAAATTTCAGTCAACAAGAAAATTGTTACTTATTTCAAAATTCTTTCTGGCACTATTACTTGGTTGCATTGTGTCTGAAATATAAAAATGGTAAGAAATGTTGCTGTTCATAAAAATTAGCATGTGGAAATAGATAGCCCTCTTACCTGTTGCCATGTATGCCTCTTGTCTGTTCTATAAGGAGCCAGCAACCCAGATAGAGGCTTATTTATGGAACCCTGAAAGTTTCTATATGACACTATTGTGGAAGGGGCCTAGATCCACTAATAAGTAATTAGATATCCAACCTTAATATCTGCTTTTTCCTTTGAATTAGAATATATATATATATATATATATATATATATATATATAAATAATGCATATGCAGGTGGTTGATATGGAGTTTTTACACACAAGATGTGATAATAAAAAACCTCGGGCGTAGTTTCGAGAGGTTTTTTATTATCGTACATCGAAGGTGTAAAAAAATCCATATTAAGTACCCTGCATATGTTTTATTTTATATAATAACAATCTATGGTTTTAAAAAGCATCATTACAACAAAACACACACTGCCCCCACATAACTTGAAATGCAACGTTTATTACTTCAGGACACAGTCGTTACACTGCTAAACATTTATAAACTTACAAAATTAGCAGGAAGAAAGTTACTACCTTTAACTGAATTTATTTTTTTTTATGTACTTAGCTACCTGCTGCTTTTACAGTAAAGGAACTGCCTGTGTGTTTGTTTTTTTTCCGTTACGGGACTGCCTTGCGCTGCCTGTCAGCTGATTATTTTAACGATTCTTGCCGCGAGGATGTGGAAGTCGTATCAACTCGCAGGTTGATACGACTTTTTTCGTATCAACCTGCGAGTTGATATGACTTTTTAAGAAGTCAGAAAATGAGTTGATATTGGCCATAGCCATTTATTATATATACATACATATATATATATATATATATAGAGAGAGAGAGAGAGAGCGTGATGGTGTAGTATATAATAATAAAGAGTTCTGTGTCTAACTGATTCCCCAAATACATGTATTAGGTATTAGTGCAGGAATAATACTGTACTAGTTTAGGGGCGGATCAGTAGACCATGTGATGCATGTGATGCAGCAGATAAACTGTATAAAAGCACCTCTAGTGCTCAGTTCAGACAGATTAGCCCAGGGAGCAGTACTGAATGTAAATACTTGATGTTAATGCACAGAAGATAGCGGAGAAAGCTGATGTCAAGATTATCCACTCTGTGGCAACACCTACTAGCTACATTTATTATCTTATTTTTTTTATTCTGAGTTAATAAATTTTCTGAAAGAAAATAAAATTAACACAAAGCAAACTGTGTGTTTAAATCTACTCTGCTGTGTCTTGTGTTATCAGTTCCCACACCCTTCCACACACAGCACACTCAGATTCAAAGAAAGGAAGTGGTCAGCACTCCTCCACTGTGAATATCTTAAACATATTCTTTGAAGTAAAAAAACACTCTTCAGGATGTACCCTGGTGTTTCAAATTCTCATTTTTTGGACATAGCTGAACACCATTTCAAGACTGTTTATAGGCACAAGTACCTTTCTAAATATATGAAAGCATTACTAGAATAATGATTTATCCTGTTATGTCATGTCCAGCTACAAAGATGTACAGGATGGCCTCAAAGACATTTGCTCTCACAATTGCAGTCGGTGGCATCATTCATGGCAATTTATATACATGTCTTTCTGTCTTTGGTTATTCTATTTCATTTATATTATAATTCTTGTCATTCTGCAAATACTTTTGAATTATTTGACTAGATTTCTGGCAAGTTGTATTTTTTATTGAGATTTGTAATTCTTGTTTGTCCAGAGCTGACCGGTTCCTAAACTACAACTCAAAAGCAGATATAACCAAAAGTAGCATGGTGAGCCCTATATGTTTTTCTTTTGCTACATTTGCAACCACATTCTAATTCTATCAAAAGTTTTATGAAAATGACATGGATTTTGGTGGTTTTATGCATAAAATCATATAAATTTTCCGACACTATTGGCACTTTTAGTTCGAGAGGTTGTCATCTTATTGGAGATTTACTATTTATTTTTGCATTTTGAAAAAAAATGAAGCAAACATCATGACAAATGATGTGTCCTTATTTCACTTTTTGTTTTATACCCATGTTGACACCTAAAGCAATGATGCTATAACTGTATGAAACAATCTGACCCCTTATGGATTTTCCCCTAAAAGAGGATTTTGTCTCACCGTGTAACTCAAAAACAAGCATGGCAACCCATGTTTTGTATTGCTGATTTTAAATGCTTAGGGGACCACCATGTACCGCGCGAAAAAATAATTAATTTGACATGGGGTTGCCAAACACCAGGGAACGTCCTCAAAGGAAAAGCATTAGATAGGTCCTTCTACTCCTGGCTCTGCTGCACTTTTTCTGTGAAGGAAGAATGTGACAAAATACAGATCCTGTGGCTGCCACAGCACTACTCTCAGGTTATGTTAAATCAACTCTTCTTCAACTTGGAGTCTGAATAAAAAACATTTATTTATTTATTTTATTTTGAATTTTGGTTACCAGGTAAGTCCACTGAGACATGACAGTCCCTTTTACAGGGGCGATCCGGGAAGAGCAGTAGAATTGATAGTGCAGGAGTTGATACAACAGTTGTACAGGCTAATTCATACTTCAAATGAGAACAGAAGTTGATACAAAAGTTGAACAGGATAAAGCTACTACACAGCAAGCAAGAACAACACTTCATGCAGAGATATACAGATTATGCGAAAGGGTACAGTACAATGCAGGATAATCAATACTGTGTACAGGCCACATTCTTATTTACACCTAGTTCTCAAAATAGGAGGGGGAGACAGAGGTGATAAGGTGTATCTTGCAAGTCAATATTAGCACTGAGAGAAGAGTTAGTAAACTCAGGTATTACTGAAAGTATGAACAAGTCGGGGCAGCAAGGTTTGCAAGTAGAGCCCATTGAAATTGAGAAATGGAGGAGCAGGCCAGGATTGGTGGAGGCAGAGAGTTCCAAGAAGACACAGCTAAGTAGGCAAACAATCTTTGGGCTGAGGAGAGTCTCAGGTTACGTACTGATAGCAGGGGCAGAGAGGCTGACCTTAGGGCATGCTGGGGACATTTGCATTGGACTACCTCGGATAGGCAAGGAGGGGTGAAGTGATAGATGAACTTGTGTAGTAAGCTTAGAGTAGCATAGCAAAGCTTAGACTCAAAGGGTAGCCAACCCAGGGTAGACAGTACATTGCAATGATGATGCCTTGCATCAGTTCCCAAGGCAAACCTACCCACTCTATGATATACCTGTAAAAGGTGGGATAGAATAGAAGAAGAAGATGAGGAAAGCAGCAGCAGGGCTCCATACATGAGGAGAGACAGGAGAGTGGCACTAGCTATCTTTTGGCATGAGGTCGATGTGAGGCATGGATGGATTCTATAGAGGACTCCTAGCCTCTGGTTGGGAGTTTTGGTAAGGGCTGTGACATGAACATCCAGTGAAAGGGAGGGGTACAAGGTGATGCCCAGGTATTTGAATGACTGAACTGATTCAAGGATGGTTCCAGATCATGACTGAATAGCCAGAGGGGTACACTAGATGTAGAGTTGGTAAAGAGCATGCACTTGTTTTTTTAGTATTAAGGACCAGTTGCTTGTGAATAAACCAGTCCTCAAGGGTGAGGAAGTTGGATGTTAGTGTTTGATTAAGCTACCCAATCTCAAAGAGGATTGGTACATGATAGCATCATCTGCATAGAGATGGACGTGTCACCACTACAATTATTAAGGAGCTCGTTAATAAATAAGGAAAAAACCAAGGGGCCCAGTATAGAGCCTAGGGTACACAGTGGGTGATGGATCATGACTCTGTTAGGGAGCCCACCCATTTGACATGCTGAGTATGGCCAAAGTAGTCACTTTGGGTCCATGTTAGTGCATCCTCATCAAGACCTAGAACATGTAGTTGACATAGGAGCAGGTCAGGGTCGACCAAGTTAAAAGTCTTGGTCAAGTCCATGAATACTGCACCAGTGACAAGGCCAGTATCCATTACATGATGTATGTCCAAGGTGACCTTGATCAAAGCAGTGCTGGTGCAATAGTTTTTCTAAATCCATGCTGGGAAGATGATAGGAGTTGGTGATGTTCAAAATAGTCTTGAGGTGGTCATACAATATCCGTTCCTGTATCTTAGCTAGGGGACAGAGTATTGAAATGGGACAGAAGTGTTCCATGGCTGCAATGGAAACACCTTTGTGTACAGGGACAACCATTGCCACCTTCCATTTATCAAGGACAGTGTGGGTTAGGAAGGATCTATGAAATAGATCTCAGATGGGATAGGCTACTGCATCTGCTCCAACTTTTTAGGAATCTGGGTTTTAGAGTGTCATGCCCTGGTGAGCTGTCTGCCTTCAGATTCTTAAGTAGATGGTAGACTTCTTTAAGTGTAGCCAGTTTTAGGTGGAAGGAGGGGTGGGCCATGTGTTCGACTGCTAACAAGGGGTCGGGAAGAAGGGTGGAGGAGCTAGAAAATAGAAAGATATGCAGATCAGTGAAGAATTCCTTAAAGCAGGAAGCAATAATAATAATAAAATAATAAAATGTTATTTATTAGGTGCCTTATCAAAAACTAAGGCACCTTACAATTCATAAATAAACACACTTTAAAATATTAACACACAATAATAAAATAATTAAAAGAAAAATACCAGATAATAAAATCAGCTATTTCAATTTTCAAATGCCTGAAGCCACAGATACATTTTAACGATTGTTTAAATCCCTCCACAGTTGTGCACTCCGAGCCAGTGGGTAGAGAATTCCAAAGAGTAGGGCAGCATACTCAAAAGCTCTTGCCACCGATGTTTTCAAGCATACCCTTGGAATCTCTAGCAACCTCTCATCAGCTGAGCAGAGAGATCAGCCGGGTGGTAAAGAACCAGGAGCTCTTTCAGGTAGTCAGGGCCTGTCCATGTAGGGCTTTAAAAGTCAATAAACTGACTTTAAAGGTGATCTGCCACTTGAACAGGCAGCCAGTGCAGTTCACGCAGAACAGGCAAAATATGACAGGATTGAGAAGACCCCATCAAAAGCCTGGCTGCTGCGTTCTGCACTAGCTGCAATGGCAGATTTCAACCCCAGGCAACCCTAGGTAGAGGGAGTTGAATAATCTAAGTGCAAGGACACAAAGGCATGGATCAGGGTAGGGAGATCTCCAGACTGAACCAGGTGCCTAATTCTGATGATATTCCTAAAATGGTAAAAGGAAGATTTGACAACAGCTGACACCTGAGAATGCAGGGTCAGCCCTTCATCAAAAATTACTCCCAGATTACGCACCTGTTCAGAAGCCGGGAGTGAGACACCATAGAGAAAAATTCCCGAAGGTGAACCACCCCCGACTCCCCCTATCTGGCGACCCAGATCCACTACCAACACTTCTATCTTTCCTGAGTTCAACTTCAGCCAGCTGGCATCCATCCACTCCTGGATTTCCTTCAGACAGTTGTTAAAGACCGAGACAGCTCCAACCTGGTCAGGTGTAAAAGACAGGCGGAACTGGGTATCATCAGCATAACAGTGAAACCTCAGCCCATACCTTCTTACAATGTCTCCGATGGGGAGCATGTACACTGCAAACAAAATGGGGGAAAGCACTGAACCCTGGGGAACTCCACATGACAGAGAGATGGGGTCTGAAGAATAAATTCCTGACACCACTCTCTGCGTTCTACCCATGAGGAATGATGTAAACCACCTGAGGACTGTCCCTGACAGTCCACAGATGTACTCCAGGTGCCCTAGCAATACCCCATGGTCCATGGTGTCAAATACTGATGAGAGATCCAGAAGGACTAAGACAGAATGACTCTTCTGATCTCTTGCCATCAGGAGACCAGTGAATACGCGAACCAGTGCTGTCTCGGTACTGTCTCTTACAGAAATTGGATTAGGGTGGTTCATAGACGTCATGGATGGTCAAATGGTCCTCCAGTTGTGCTGCCACTACTTTTTCGATCACCTTCCCCAAAAAAGGAAGGTTCAAGATAGGTCAGTAGTTGGCGCAGCAGTCTGGGTCCAAGGTAGCTTTCTTCAAGAGGGGTGTCATCACCGCTTCCTTCGGAGAGCTACAAAACTCTCTGGACTCCAAGAAGCATCAGATTATCTGCACAAGGACTGGGCCAATGACATCAGTACAACCCAAAATTAGGGATGTTGGTCCGGGATCCAAACTACAGTATGTAGGGCACACAATCTGCATAATCCACATGACGTCCATGAACTCCGGTCAGCTGAAGGTACTCTAAGAAAACTGAGGTGTACTGACCACGGGCTGACCCAAAGCAATGCCCTTTCAGTGTGTTGGTTGAAGTACTGCTCTGATGTCAGCCACCTTATTAGCAAAGAATCAAGCAAGCTCATTGCACTCTAATTGTGAAAAAGCTTTCCACACCTGCAGACAGGCTGGGTTGCACAGTCTGTCAACAGTGCGGAAAAGCTGAGCTGGTCGATTCTGAGCAGCTGCAATCTCTCCAGACAGGAACTCTGCCTTCTTACCGGAGATTGCAGATTGATAGGCTTGATAATGGTCCATCAATCTAAGGTGGTCGGCATCCAGATCAGATTTGCACCAACAGTGCTCTAACCTTTGTCCTAGTCTCTGCATCTCCCTCAAAGTCTCATCATACAAGGGATTGAGGGAGAAGGGAGAAAGGATGAACTCAGACAGGAGCAGTGGAATCCAGCATTGCCAAGATGGCCAAATTATAGGCCATCACAAGGGTCTCTGGGTAACTGCTTGCTAACGGAAGGGACGAGAGGTCAAGCACCGTCAGTAGGCTATGCGAGTTAACACCTTGTAAAAGACGGTAATTGATCATCTCCACAGGGGTAGGCCTATGAAGGGGGGTATTAAAACTAAACCTCATGGTGTAATGATCGGACCACCCAACCGGTCCCACCCCCAAGTCGGAAGTCTCAATCCCTAGGAGAAAGACCAAGTCAAGGGAGTGTCCATGTTTATGAGTAGCAGTAGTTACTACCTGTGTTAGGCCCAGAGAAATCATCAGCTGGAGGAAGTGCTGACCAAACTGCGAACGTTCGTTGTCGACCCAGGCATTGAAGTTGCCCAGAACCATCAGTCCGGTGACTCAAATGCCATGTTGACGACAAAGTCCACCACTTGCTGAAGAATTGCATTTCATCACCAGGTGGATGATAAATGAGAGCAATCCAACAACCTACACCTGCTTCTACGGCACACTCAAATTACTTAGTCTCCTCAGCTAGTACACTCGCTAGGTTAAGTTCTGTCTTGAAACAGACAGCAACCCCCCCCGTGGTCCAATCTCGGGTGATGCATCACCGAGTACCCGGCCAGTGTAAAGGCCTCCAAATTGGGGCCAGAGTTCTCATCCAGCCAGGTCTCGGTGATGCATGCCAGGTCCACTGTCTCAACAAGATCTGCAATAATTGCAGTCTTGTTTTTAGTAGACCTGGTATTGCATAACAGTGCCCGAGTTGGATGAACCTCCAGAGCCGCCCAGACCACCTGCCCACCATAATCAGTTGTGCCCTTGGGTATGGAAGCTAGACATGTAGGACCACGCTCTGAGTTCCATTTTGCCCCAGGGCAGTTCCTGAATTTCACCACCCCAATACGATGACCGCCCTCATTCCTCCTCCTCCACTGTTCACAGCCTCCCACCCCCCCTCCACCTCCTATGTATAATACCAAGTGCTCTACAGCACTGGTAAACTACAGACTCAAGAGGAGGAGTGAAAAAGGGGCAGTGGGCACAAAGAGCGGAGGGGGGATAGTGCACAACTCTGTAGACTGACATCTGTCACTAATCTCACAACTCAGTTTGTGTGCTAAATTCTCTATAACCAATATTATTACAATTTAAAAGAGTTAAAATATAATTACTCCTTAATAATAAAAAACAACAATCCTCAGTTAAAATATTTCAGTCCAAGATAATATGTATAGTCCCTAGAAGCTCCCACCTCCCCTAGACAATGCGACTAATACCTTCCCACTCCATTCTTCTCTCACTAGAACTGAGTGGTAATAACAGAATTTAGAAATAAACTGTAAATGAATCCAATGGATCAAAAAGAAATTAGACAAAAAGCTTTCTAAGTGAGCCAGGTAGGCTCCCACCTTCCAGGACAACAGTACCAAAATTTCTAGGTCCCACTCCAAATTCTCTCACCATAACTGGATGAAAATAGCAGGACTTATAAAGTGCACAGTTAATGACTCAATAGGTCCAGAAAAGTCAGGCCAAATACTTTGCAATTGAACCAGGAAGCTCCCACCTCCCCTGGACAATGATGTTAAAGCTTCTAAATCCCAAGTTCAGGGATTAGACATCAAATTATAAATAAAAGAAGAAGCAGTCTATGTCCAGGAAAGTAAATTCAACAGTAATATCCAGTATGCACACACCACACTACTGGCTTCTTTCTGGTAATCTGGAAATCCCATTACAGTGGAAGGCAAAGACCATCTAAGACAGGAACCATGGGGTTCCCTCCAGAGTGTAAACACCCAGGCCTCACCAGCCAACCCCACAACGATCCATAGCTATGACCTCCCAAGGGCTAAGCCACCAAACCCAACCCACAGGAGGCCTGGGGAAACCCGATCAGCTCTCGGTTCCCCGAGGAATCATCAAGTCCCTCCTACCTGGTCAAAGGGTGGCTAGTGAGAATAACCCGACCCAAGAGAGAAACCCTCCCCACCTGCCTCAGTCCCAAATCCTCCGCTGCAGTCCCAAATCCTCTGCTGCAATAAATGCACTCCTTTAACGATCTTTAAAGACTCACAAGAAAAAGTCCATACTTGCCACAGTACTCGTTAAACAGCAGCTTCTTCACTGGTCCCACTTGCAATATTCTTTCCATGGCAGACACTAGGAGTGAAACCCAGCTTCAGATTTCAATGGAGGAGGGTTAGCATGGATTACCCTGGGCATCAATGGAGCTGAGGACTTCAGTGGTGTTACCCTTTAGAGGAGTTGACCTTTCTCCAGAATTCTTTTGGGTTACTTAGGTGCTCTGTCTGGAGTCTCTTAAAATGGCAGTGCTTAGCTTTTTGAATGGAATTTTGCAGTTATTATGTAGCTGCCTGTAAAATTGCCAGTCAGCAGGTAGGCCACTGCATTTGTTAACCTCCAGGCTTTATCACAAGAGGTCATGAGCTGCCTTAACTCCTTAGAGAACCAGAGGATCTAACCCTTTTATCCAGCAGTTCTTTATTGGTGCATGGGAGTCAATGATGTCCATGAGTTTTGAAACAAATAAGTCTAGGGCTGAGTTAACATCTGAGAGGGTATTATAGGGCCCTAGTTAGTAATACAGATTGTGTCGAAGAAAGAGTTGGGGTCAAATTTGGACATGTCCCGAGTCTTTATGATTTTGGGTGGGGGATTGGAGGAGTTGTTGAGCCAGATACACAGGGTCAGGGAGTGGTCACTTATACTGCCAGAGAGCACACTAGCTGATTTTATCTTGGAGGGACATTTGGTGACCACCCAGGACAGAAGGATATGGTTGTCCAATCTTGTGTTGATGCGAGTAGGGTCACTGATGATTTGAACCAGATTAAATTCTACCAGTTTGGAAGATTTTGAGTTCAGTCAGTCGATGTTGAAGTCACCACCCAGTCACAATATCCTGATGTGGTAGGCTCAGACAGGAAGTAATAAAGTGTAGGCTGGATGCCATACCTTAGGTATACGCAGCCAACCAGGAGTTCTTTGACTGATCCAAGGTTGATAGAAAGAAATATTGATTCCGCCCCTCCTAGAGCAGGGCAAGGCATAGTAATTTGGGTAGCATCAAGATTGTCCCTAGCATATATGTGATGCCACCAGCCTTTTCCTAGATGATCTATCCTGAAACATTTATAGATAAGGCAACCTCATGTGATCGGATGCTCGGTTTCAGCCGAGTCTCAAGATACCTAGGGATGTCAGGATAGTGACTATTGACCCATGCTTCAAGTTCTGACATTTTAGGTATAAGGTTATATATGTTTAAGTGTGCTATTTTCAGTCCCTTTGGTAGTGGCTTAGATTGTGTAGGTAGGGAGGGGTATGGGTATTGTTCGTCGTCCAAGGTTGGGCTCGATGTCACCTGTGTGGGTTAGCAAGCAAAGAAGCAACTATGACTTGGGTGAAGAGAACAGCAGCCATCTTACTCTTCTTAGCATTATTCAGATAGATACTTAATTTTCTGAATGTCAGAGTCAGAGGTAGGCGACATCCCATTTTGGCAGGCACGGGCAAGGGAAATCTTGTGCACCATATCATCATGTGAGAGATGCTGGGGTGGGACTGTATCATGATGCACTGGGGGTGTCTTAAGGTCAAGGATATGAGGTAGTCAGTGGAGTAAAGAAGCAGTAAGCAGGAGGGGAGATACAGAATTGCTAGCCTGGCCATTCTATGTTTTGCAGTTGCACAGATCAGACTTAGCCAGTAGTTGCAGGGAAGTAGTGTAGTGACCAGATTTTGAGCAATTTAGGGGAGTTGCCACAGGACAGTAAATACCGAGACCAGGTTTTTTCAAGTAGGGGAAGAAAATGCTGCGTAGAATCACTGAAAGGATGGGGGGAGTTAGGACCAAATCAGTCTGGAGGCAGCTGAGTACTATAAACCAAAGAGAAGGACTAATTGTCAGGGAAAGGACATCATTTCTATCCACCTTGGCTTATCTGACCTAGCAGGAGTATCAGACTCAGTCCAACACAAAACCTGATAAAAGTGCAAAGCGTACTTCTGCAAATAAGAATACACAACAATCTGGTTCCTTCTCCTCCTCAGAAAATACTGCAACCTCCACTGCACCTTTGGAGTAAAATAATGATTGGACAAATCTAAACTGAAATAGATGAGGCATCAAATATGCGGTCATGCCTATTTGACACTGGGATTTGTCCTCCTTGCCTGTCTACCATTGGCTTACAATGATTTGAAGCTTCTTTTACCCTAGTATTATGATCCTATTTTTTCTGGGGAATGGTGACTATGTTAAAATCCTACTTTACCATTAATAACTATGTAGGGAAATGGAAAAAATTCAGCTCACATTGTACATATTTTCTCTTCCTCTAATAGTGAAAAAGGATTGTACTGTAGGATAATATATATGGAGGGGATTCAGCAGCTCTTTCAATAAACCCTGTACTACCAGACTCATATTCTTTCTTGATAGTGTAAATTACTATGCAAGCACTTGCGTGTTTCATGTACACTGAGAGTATAAGTTACTCAAATAATGCAAATATCACAGTATACAGTAGAATAAAGGTTGGGAAACATAAGGTGAGAGATAAGCATGCCACCCAGTAAGGTTTTTAAGTCATATGTTTGTGACCTTGTTTAGCTCTGGTACATGATGGTATACAAAGGTATATGGGGAATATGGTTTCAGTGCCTCCACCCAGAGTATGCTATGGGCTAGATGGTGATTTTGGTTCTGTCCCCTGGGATGCAGTTCTCACCCAGCACCCACCTTAGAGCCTGCCCACCCATACACTGGTAGTGGTGGGCGAAGTGCTCCTGCTTCGCTAAGCGGAGCAATTTGCATATTCTTCCTTAATCCGCACAGTGCTCCACAACACAAAGTGAATTATTCCACCTTCATAATGAGGAATGTAAAGTGTATTGTTTTAATGGACTTCGCACCACTTCATGTTGTATACTTCGCCTTGTATTACAGCCTTCCCCTTAATTTTAACGTGAAGTGCCTTTGATTTGAATGGACTTTGCTTTGCTTCACCTGTTTTGCATTGATTCATGGGATGGCAGGTCACATGGGCTCTATATTGTCTTGCACAGCCTCAGTTCTGCATCATGTGTGTAGTGAAAAGCTGGAGACAGTTTACTGTCACAGCTCTGAGAATCAAACCATTGAAAAAGCTTTAAAAATCACCTTTGATCCAATTATTTTGGATCAAATTTAGTACATCGACTGTAGGAAACCCTCCTGTGCTTAGATGATTGAGTGATGAGTGTTTTCTGTGCATTTTGAATGTTAATTTAGAACATCCAGTCTGTGTACCGAAGACACTGCTGAAGTATGCCTTTGAGGGAAGGGCGTATCTATTGTGGAGTGAGATTCACATGAGAAAGGAAGTTTTTCTGCTTTGTACTAGTGTGTGTCAGTATTTGTGTGTTTGTGTACACACAGTAATACTTGAAATAATGTCTGATAATTATTTTTTGTTTGTTGTGGTGCAGTGCATATTTTCATTCTGTTTAAAAGATTTGGTTTTATCGTGTACTGCATTGTTACATTTTCTGTGCATTACCTGTACTGTGTGAGTGTGTGTGAGTGTGTGTGTGTGTGTGCCATCAAGTCAGACACATTTTATTGTGCCAGTGCCACACAGTAATCACCGCACTCTGAATCGGTTATCCATCTATGATATTTTTTACTGCTTTCTTCTGTCTAGATAGTGAACTGCTACTGCAGCACCTCCCCTCTCCCCAACCATTAAAATGTATCATTTATTTTTCTAGTTTGTGATTTGTGTGAACACTGGTTCAGGTGTTTTTGTGCCTGTGTGACTGCATCTCTTTATAGTGTGCAATCTGTGTCTGTGTGTTTGCATCTGTTTCGTGCCAAATCAGCATCTGTAAGACACAGTTGTTGTTTGTTGGCTTCCCATCCACCATAAATTTTAGAAATCTCAATTTGCTATGGATTTTCTGTGTAATCCCAAAAATGCCCACAAAGGGACATGCATGCAAAGATGCTTCTGGCCATAGCACTGCTGCCACTGGCAAGAGTGGTCATGGGCGTGGTAGTAGTACGTAGCAGAAGTGCATAGTTGATGCCAGTAAAGGGATTTCTCTATGTTTTTCACAGTGCAATCAGTAGCTTCAATCATGGTTGGAGATGCTGATGCTGTTGCCCTTGCTGGTGGTAGTGAAATTGCTGATGGCATGAGTATTGCCCATGTTCAACCCATGCTAATAGCAACAAGTTAGCCACTTCCAAAATATTGTGAAGTTTAACGCCATGACCATGAGTCAGAGTGTAGTAGATGTCACACTCCATGAGGTCCCCTTCCCCACATTGGTTGAACATGATTCTGATGCTGATGAAAATCTGTAGCAATCTCATGTTTCCAGTGCTGTTGATGAGGTCATGCCTGTGCCAACCCTTCAAATGCTGAAAAAAAATATTGCATGATCATAATGATGCTGAAGTTGGTTCTTGTTCACCACAGGACAGCATCCAAGCTGACATTGTGGATGCGGATGAGGAATATGACGATGATTTTAGTGACCCCAGTTGAGAGCCAGAGAAAAAAAAATTAAAGGTGACTGTCTGTAAACAGTCTGAGTCTGTAGGTGTTAAATGACCCCCTCTTCAAAGTTGTGATGTGGCAGTTTCTGTTGATTATGATGTCCCAGTAGTAGTCATCACAGATAGTGATAGAACGGTAGAGCCCAAGTATGGGCAGTAACAGAAATCATGTAGTAGTACACCCCTCATGTCATTTTCTGAAAAACTGGTGTCCAATCTGCAGCATCAGGGACCTATGAAAACTAAAAATAGGGGATCAAAATTTCTCGTTTGAGATTTTTTTGTACAAAATCCAAGTGATGAAGCAGTGGCAATCCACTAGCTTTGCCAAGTGTGTGTCAGACGTGGTAAAAGGGGTAGTCATTTTGGCAGCTACGGTCAGCATACACATTTGAAGAACATGCACATGGCACTGTGGACTCAGCACCAGAGGGGAGTTAATGTCATAGTGGGACATTCACCCTCATCCATGTTATTAAGCATGTTAACCCCTTCCATGACTGTAAGTAGCCATGTCTGTAGTAGTGGTGGTGAAATAACAGCTGAGGATTACTTCAGGCATGAGGAGGGTGATGATTTTGAATTGTGGTCAAGTGGTGATCAGAGTAGCAGAAGTGTTGGTGGTCTATGCAGCAGTATTTCTAGTCCAACATCAACCCTGTGCTTAAAACAGGTAAAATAACATTGTTTGTGGACTTGTCAGTGTCACCTGTGTGCCCTTTTCTCACACAGCAAAACACCACACCCATGGCTGTTCACAGAACAGAGCCATTTGTCACACCACGTGCAAAATGGGTAATAACAACTCACCCGACGTTGCAGTCTTTTTGCCCAGAATATTAAATGCCTACCCAATAACTGAATGCTGCTGTAGAGGAAATGCTGACAATTGACCTGTTGCTCTTCTCCTTTGTGGAGAATTCTAGATTCTTGTGCTTTGTGGCACATGCCTGTCCCAAATGGAAATTCCCTTCCAAGACATACTTTTCCAACCGTGCTGTCTCGGAGTTGTACCAGACTATGACAGAGTCTGTAAGACATGCCATCCAACATTCCTCATCACCATTTATCCACTTAAGTATGGATATATGGACAAGTGGCAAAATGGCAGACAGTTCATATTTGTGTATTACTGCACAATGGGTGCAGGCACCAGGTGTTGTCTGTACTGGCAGTATTGGAAATCAGTGTAGTAAGGCAGACTGTCATGGTAGCAACCTTCCTGGAATTCAACAGCATGCAATGCTTACAATGCACAGTGTGGCCAGTTCCCACACTGGTGAACACACGCCTGACATGCTACTGACCGAAACTGATGAGTGTCTGAACCCCCTGTCCCTAAAAGCTGGCTTTATAGTTAGTGACAATGGCTCAAATATTGTGGAATGTTTCATCGATGGTGGTTTTGTTCATGTTCTATGTATGGCCCACTGTTTAAATCTCATGGTCCAGGAGTTTCTGCAGCACGCTGACATCAAGGAAATGTTGACAGTTGCACACCACATCTGTGCACACTTTTCATGCTCTGGAAAGACCCATGACCAACTTTGGCAGCTGCAGATTTAAAATGCCCTCCCTCAGCATCACTTCAATCTGGAAGTTGTCACACACTGAAACTCAACTCTTTACATGGCAGATAGATTGTATGAACAGTTCAAAGCCATCTCAGAATACCTAGTCATGCACAGTAACCGTGACACTTCCAGGGCCTCTATGTCTATGACAACAGAACAGTGGCACCTCATGGACTCGGTGATATCAATTTTGAGGCCCTTTGAACATGCCACACAGGCAGTGAGTGGAGACACTGCCTCCATAAGCCAAGCCATTCCACTGCTGTGGGTGCTGAGGCAGATTTTGTTGAATCTGCAGCATAGCCTTGATGATCAAACACATGCTGACAGTATTGGTCTGCAACTTCCACATCGCAAGTATTTTGCTAAGTTCATAATTCAGAATTGCAACAATGCTGGACCCATGATACAAGCATGGAATTCCATCCTTACTGGAGGGAGGGCCTGAAAAGGTTAAAAGGTTAAAAATCTCAGTGGACAGCTGGTGCAATTGGTTCATGGGACACAGAAGTCATGTGGCAAGTTCAGTAAACCACAGCATGACAAGGCTGAAGGTCACTGTGGACTACTACTACTAGGCACATCCAGTAAGGTGGCTGTGGGTCCAGGTGGGATGTCAGCATAACTGGTTGCCATTAACCTACTTTGGGGTGCATTGTCCCAAGTGGGAATCTGTGACATCGATGAATCTGGTGAACCGGAGTCAGCAACAGGACTACGTGCAGTACAGAGAATTGTTGACTCATATTTGTCTGAAATAAGGCATCTGTCAGTAATTGATGATCCACTGCTGTACTGGCATGGGAAGGTGAGTGAATGGCCAGAGCTGACTTCAGTGGCACTGAAGTAACTGACCAGCCCACCCTCCAGTGTAAGTGTGGAGAGGGTTTTCAGTTCTGTGGGGGCAATAGTTCATGACCATCATATCAGCCTCTCACCAACAAATGTCAGCATGCTAATATTCATAAAAATGAATGAAGTTCACATCCCACCTTGAACTACCACCTCTGTGTTCGTACCCCATCTCATTGATAGTTATGCTGATGATGTTGGAGAAGCAGACCATCCTGGTGGCAGTGTCAAACAGCTGACCATTGAGGTTGACGATGCAATCATGGACAAATTCCTTAGTAGATACAATTCCGACCTTGATGACTGTGAGGGCAGCTTCCTGTTTGATGAAGATGAGGTGGATGATGGTGGTATTTAAGTTAAAGGTTTTAGTAATGATACATTTTTTGGTTTTCATAACATAAAACCAGTGTTCTTGACTCACTCGGATTCCATAAGTCAGATTGGCACAAATAATGCCCCATCACAATCATTCCATTTTACCTTCCCCATGGCATATCTTATGATTCCACTTAAGCAAAAGGTACCCAGCCCCCCTCACCCATATGTAATAGCCGATCTACTCCATTAGTGAATTCTGTAATAAAAATTCCATGCACTTTCCTCCAGTTAAAAAGTTATAGCACCCTCAATGTGCACCCCGATAAAAACAGAGCTGTGCCAGACACACTTCCAGTGATGAACCCCCAGCCCCCTTTTGTGATGTCAGAAAATGAAGGCTGTGTGTGTGCTCTGTAGATCTGAATTGGTGCCATGTTTTCAATGACATTTGCTACTATTTAGAGTTGCCACTTGGAAAAATGAAAGCCATCACTCTAGTAAACATTGACCGTTACTACAGAGGCTGCTTTTATTTCTATACATGGCATCTATAAATAGTGCTAAAAGCTACATAAATATCTCATACTTACAGGTTAATGGAATGCACATTCAGTATTCAGTTTCCGACTCACAAAAGGGGGCTGGGGGGTACATCTCTGGTGGCATCAGGCACAGCTCTGTTTTTATGGGGGTACACATTCAGGGTGCTATAACTTTTAACTGGAGTGAAGCACATGACATTTTTAATATCACTTTATAGTGGAGCAGGTTGGCTATTATATGTTTGAGGGGGTTGGTACCTGGCAGTGGTAGTTACCTGCTCTTTAACAGAATGTGTGCTATCATTAGCAAACACGGTCAGCCTCCTAAACAAAACTGTCCATTTGTAGTAGGCAGTAGCCATTTAAATCCTACCATTTAAAGATATCTTCCTGCTGAGTGACACTGGAATACTGTAACACACCATATCCAGCCACCTGTCTGTCTGTCTGAAAGTGAGCGAGAATGTGTTCCTCTGCCCCATGACCACAAGTAACGGCAGCCAGCCAAAGCCACCAGTCTCTATGCCAGTGAAAGGGAATGTGTTCCTGTGACCGTTTATTTATTTATTTAAAAGTTTCACCTGGAGAGACATACTGAGCCATAAACAACTCATTTCCAGAAGCATCCTGGGGGAGAGGGGAGAGGGAGATATACATATCCATACAGCATAAAAATATTTACAGAGAATGTACACTCATATTAAGGCACACTTTTATACAGTATATTATACATTAACATCGAGTAAAATACATTGACTGTACAAAAGCATATACATAGGGGTTATTTTACAGAAAATGCAGCAACAGCAGTAAGTAACATTTGCCTGCAAGAATAGGGATGCACCAGGACAGTGCAAGTGGCTAGAGGTAGACTAGCAAAGGGTAAAGAGTAGACAGGGGAGAAAAGAGAATGTAGATTATAGGAAGGAGACAAGGAGATCCAGAATTAGGGTGGGTAAGTAGAGGAGGTAAAGGAATGGGGAAAGGGAGGATGTGGAGGGTAGATTTGTAGTATGAAAGTCAGAGGGTTGGGGGAGAGAAGCGGATGGAAAGCCAGGAAGAGGAATGTATGGGGGCATTAACAGGGGGGGTGGAGTCGAGGCAGTTACAGGATGGGGTGGAGTAATTGCGTATAAGACTAGAGAAGGAGCAGATGGAGGTAGCAGAATGAATAGGGCCAGGAAGGGAGTTCCAGAATTTGGGAAAGAGGAAAGAGAAAGCTGCTTGCCAAGTTGAGCTCTACCTGGATGGGAGAGTTAGAGAGCAGAGGTTAGAGCTACAAAGAGAGTAGAAGGGTTTTGTAGGGGAGGAGAGGAGAAAAAGACACAAGGTAGGATGGGAGGGAGCCCAGTCAATACTTAGCAATAAGGGAGGAGCAATGAACAAGCTGTCTGGCTTCAAGGGAGGGAAAGGAGAGGGTGTGGGGTGGCAGTGGTGGTCCAGGGGGACAATCCAAGGAAAACCTACAGAAGGAGTAGAAAAGTGGATCCAGTCTGGCCAGGGTAGACTTGGGAGCACTAGCATAGATAGTGTCACCATAGTCAAAGAGGGGAAGAATCATTTTCTGCACAATGGCTCTGTGGGCCAGCAGAGGGATGCACCCTCAGTTCCTATACAGTGCATCAAGTTTAGGGTGACGCTTTTTGTGTAAGTAGTCCACATGAGTAGAGAAGTCTAGGTGACTGTCGAGCCAAGCTCCTAGGTACTTGAAAGTTGTGATTTTTCAAGGCTAGTCCCATCCAGAGTGTGGCAGGAGGGCAGGGCTGGCAGTTTAGATAATTTTTGTCTAGTGCCAAAAGTCATAGAGACAGATTTTTTTTTCACATTTAAGGAAAGCTGATTTGACTGGAACCAGTGCTGGATATTGGTGAAAGACAGTTGGAGTCTGCTTGTCAGACCTGGTACAGAGGAGCCTGAGGCAAATATGACAGTGTCATCAGCATACATGTATGGATGCGGATGTACATGCAGAGGGAGGAATTTAGAAAGATGGAGAAGAGGATGGGTCTGAGCACTGATCCTTGGGGGATGCCAATGTGAATAAGGAGGAAGGGTGACAGGGAGTTGCCAATTTTGGCAGCTTGAGTTCTGCCCATGAGGTAGAAATGGAACCAGTCTGTGGCTCAAGTAGAGAGTCCAGCAGCAGACAGCTTAGTTAGGAGGAGGGTTTGGGCTACAGTTTCAAACATTTTGGCCAGATCAATGAAGATAGAAGAGGTAACCAGGCCCTGGTCCATACCTGTCAGGATGATGCCAGTGAGCCTGAGGAAGGAGGGAGGTAGATGTGGAGTGAGATTTACGGAAAGCAGACTGCAAAGGGTGAGGAAGGACGAGGAAGCCAAGAAATGTGAAGGGTTGAGAGAGAACCATATGCTCTTGGAGTTTAACAAGGGTAGAGAGAAGAGAAATAGGGCGATAGTTGTCCAGAACTGAGGGGTAACTACCTTTAGGGAGGGAAAAGACAGTGGCTGATTTCCAGGAAGAGGGAACTGAAGCCAGAAAGAAAGACAGGCTGAGGAGTAGAGCAATAGGATGGCAAATAACAGGCAGAAAGGTGCGAGAGCTTTTTGTCCAGACCATCTGAACTAGTATCCTTTATAAGGTTTAGAGCAAGTAGGGCTTTAAGGACTTCTGCAGGTGTAACAGAGGAGAAAGAGAAGGAGGAGGAGGAAAAGGAGGAGGGGGATAGAGGGAGATGACAGGGGGGAGAGAGAAAGAGGGAGGGAGAAGGGGGGAGGGAGTAGAGGAGAGTGGAGGCACAGGTGGTAAAAAAGTTGTTAAATTCAGCAGCAACAGCAGAAGGTTCAGAGATGGTGGCCCCACTCACCTTAAAAGGGGGAAGACTGGGTGGGAGGAGAGAAAAGGGAGTGAATGACCTTTCCAAGTTTGGATGGGTGGTTAATGTTGCTTTGGAAGGTGGAAGTAAAATAGTTAGCCTTGGCGAGTTTAGTTGCCCTGGTGCAGGCATTGCATAAAGTTTGATATCTGCGGTATCAGCAGGGGATCCAAAAGACTTGTGAATCTTCCAGGTCTCATTGCATGCCCGCAAGCTGGCTAGTAGCTCAGCAGAGATCCAGGGGAGATGACAGCCTTGAACCCTGGTTTTCTTAAGTGGGACGTGACAATCCCAAATGGACATGAAGCATGCTGAGAAGAAAAGTTTAACGCAGAGTCCATGGAGCTGGCAGTGGATATAGGGGACCAGTCTGTAGCTGCTAGATCCTCATGAAGTGAGGAGAGGTCTAAGAAACATAGAAACATAGGCTTTGACAGCAGTTAAGGACTGCTTGCCCCACCTAGTCTGCCCATTTCCCTACCTACAGAATAAGCCGCAGATCCTAATTAACAAACAGCCTATTACTTCCTATCCCCTACAAGAATTGCCTTATGTCTGTCCCATGTATTCTTGAATTCTCCCACAGTTTTAGACCCCACAACCTCCTCAGGAAGGCTGTTCCATGCATCCACTACCCTCTCTGAGAAAAAATACTTCCCCACATTGCCCCTGAACCACCCCCCCATCTTTAAATTGTGTCCCCTTGTTCTTGCATGTCTCTTTTTCTGAAAGATGCTGCCCTCTTGGACTTTGTTGATTCCACTGAGGTACTAAAACATTTCTATCATGTCCTCCTTCTCCCTCCTTTCCTCAAGGGTATACATATTAAGCTCTTTTAGTCTCTCCTCGTATGGCTTCTCTTGCAGACCCTGCAACATTCTAGTTGCCCTCCTCTGGACTGCCTCTATTCTGTCTATGTCCTTGCGGAGATGGGGTCTCCAGAACTGGATGCAGTACTCCAGATGGGGTCTCACCAACTGTCTGTACAGAGGGATAACTACTTCCTGTTTTATGCTGGTGATGCCTCTCCCTATGCATCCCAGTATACCTCCAGCTCTCCCTACTGCCTTCTCACATTGCTTGCTAACCTTAAGGTTATCTGATATGATTACCCCCAGGTCCCTTTCCTTTTTTGTTTTTGTTACTAACCCCACCACATTGTGTAATCTTCCTCTGGGTTTTTGTTTCCCAGGTGCATTATTTTGCACTTCTTTGCATTGAATCCTAGCTACCATACTTCTGACCATTCCTCCAACCTTGCCAATTTCCTTCTCATCTGTTCCACATCTCCTCATGTATCAACCCTGTTGCAGATCTTTGTGTCATCTACAAAGAGGAATACTTTTCCTTCCAGTCCCTCTGCAAAGTCACTTATAAAGACATTAAAAAGGACTGGACCCAGTACTGAACCCTGCAGTACCACACTACTAACCCTTCTTTCTTCACAGTGGACTCCATTTATAATTACCTTCTGTGTCCTGTTGTCCAGCCAATGTTTTACCCAGGCTACCACCGTGGGACCCACTCCCAGGCTGGTTAATTTGACTATTAATCTTTTGTGTGGGACTGTGTCAAATGCCTTGCTAAAGTCTAGGTAGGCCATGTCCACAGCCCCTCCCTGGTCTACTACTTTGGTCACCCAGTCAAAGAAATCAATTAGATTTGTCTGACATGACCTTCCCACTGTGAATCCATGCTGCCTTGGGTCCTGTGCCCCACTGGCCACTAGGTACTCAACAATTATTTCCTTCAGAAGTGATTCCATCACTTTCCCTACCACAGAGGTCAGTAGTTTCCTGCCTCTGTCTTAGTCCCACGTTTGTGAAGGGGAACCACATCCACCTTCCTCCAGTCCTCGGGTACCACACCATCCTCCCATGATTTGTTAAATAGGGTAGTCAGTGGTTTCACTAGTTCTCCCCTTAATTATTTTAGAATTCTGGGGTGAATTCCATCAGGCCCCATTGCTTTGTCCACCTTCGGTTTTAGGAGTTCTTTCAGAACCCTTTCTTCTGTGAAAGGACTGGGATTGACCCCCTATCCAGAGTACTTCTGCTAATTGGATTAGGCACCCCCCCTCCTCTTTTGTGAATACTAAGCAGAAATATTCATTCAGTATCCCTACTTTTTCACCAGCCCCCTCTGCCCACCCACTGTTCATTCAATTCAGCCTCATTATCCTTCCCTTTGGACCCCTAAGGACCAGAAAGAGTGAATCTGGATGAATTTGGATGAATTTGGTTGGGGCTTTGGGGTGGTGAACATTGCGAATGCAGTACACCATATGGTGGTCACTGAGGGCATCTGGGAGGGTGCCCAATGCAGTAATTCTATGAGGGTGTGAGGTGACGGCCCAGTCCAGAAGAGTGTGGTTTAAAGTTTTAAGGTTCAAGTGAGTAGGATCAGAGATTAGTTGGAAGAAGTTAAAGGATTTGATGTTATTGGAGAGTTTGGTATTAGAAGGGGAGAGCCAATTTATTAAGTCCCAAAATGAGGAGTTCCCGATGGTGGCATGAGAAGAGACAGGAGAGAAGTTCAGTAATAGTTGAAGGAGTTATGCCAGGGCAACAATATACACTAGCAACAAAGATGGGGAGGGAGATTTTGAAGAAGAGATGTTCATAGGCAGAAGGAGAAGAAATAGAGACAATGGGAACATACTGTAAGACAGAGGAAAGGTATATGGCCACTCCACCACCTCTGGTCGCACAGTCCTGATGGATTAGGGAATAGCCAGGGATAACCACTGCTGAGTCAGGAATCTTGTGGGACAGCCAGGATTCAGAAAGTGTTAGTATGTCGGGATTGAGGTTGACCATGAGAGGTTGTAATAAGTCTACTTTAGGAAGAAGACTAAGGATGTTAAGATGAGCAAGACTTAGTCCCTTAGAGAAATTTGAGACAGGGAGGACTGCTGGGCTGAGACTGGTCTCAACATCACCAGCAAGCAGAAGCAGGCTGAAAATAAGTTTAGTTGGAGTGGAGGGGCATTTGCATAGTAGGTGAGATAGGGTGCGATGTCTAGAAAGAGAGCAGGGGAAGAGAGTTGAGTAGGAGTTGTAGGGTAGCCAGATGAAGATTAGGAGAGTGGAGCAGAAAACAATGAGGAGGTCAGGGTGAGTGGGAGGGAATGTGAGAGCTTGAGTTTGGGAGGGTGGGAGAAATTTGTTTGGGGGGAGGGGTAAGAGAATAAAGGGAAGAGGAGGGGATGAAAAGGTGGTAGAGAGGTAAGGGTGAATAGGAGTGGGAGTAGAAAAAGGGTAAGGTTTAGCATAATCAAGCAGAAGGGGAGCAGGAGAAGGAAGAGAGTATAGCTACTTTAGTTATAAAATGGAATTAGCTATGCAAAATAAGATACAGTCTCAGTTTCTAGCCCAGGTTTAATAACT
The DNA here is from genome assembly GCA_016271365.2 of Neoceratodus forsteri. NCBI lineage: Eukaryota > Metazoa > Chordata > Ceratodontiformes > Ceratodontidae > Neoceratodus > Neoceratodus forsteri. The sequence goes on along the minus strand of JADMNL010000039.1, from coordinate 15,416,807 downwards.
GGGAGAAACAAGAAGTGGCAGATTGGAGTGCTCCCTAAATGGCAGCGCAACGTGTAGGCACAGAGAAGAATAACAATTCAGGCTGAGGTAAGATAATAGTTTAGGAGCCTCATGATAGTGTGTCAGCACGGAGGTTGGTTGACACAGGGCCGGTTGGTGGTGGTGAGGGGGTGTAATTAGTGTGTAGGAGCAGATGGGAGACCATGGAATTAGTGGCTCTAAATGTTGCTAAAAAGTGTAGATTAGGTTAAAGTTGGTAGTAATGAAAGAGGGATGGAGGGCAGAGGTGAATGTGGGGGCGGGGGTTGAGGAATAACAGGTGTTGTTTCGAGGGGAATGTGTAGCAGGGATAAAAGGTAGCAGAAGGCAACATAAACTTGTTGCTGTCATGATAGAATAGTGGTTAAGATTGTTGCCTTCAGTATACAAAGTCAAGGGTTTGAATCCTGAAGCAGGGGGATGAGTTGTTTTATAAGAACAGGGAAAATAACATTGCAGAATAGACCTGGAAGAAGCTAACAAGATGGGGAGATTGGGGAGGGGGTGAAGCAGTAGTGACTTCTAGTGGTCATTCAGCATAAAATGGAAATGTGAAAAAAGAAAATTTGAAGTGTTTGGTCACTTGACCTATGTGACCCAAAAATCAAGAGATGACCCAGGGTGGGAGGAACTGTAACCTGCAGCCACCAGTTGCTCTGCCAATAAGAAGGAGTGTGTTCCTGTGAGAAGGAGCCCACAGCCACCATGCTTCTTATTATCAGTAGCTTACAGTGAGTATGTACTAATTTGTCATATTATGGAACTTTCTTGAGATCTGTGAATGCTCCCTTTAACATTTTTGAGATGCACCTGAGAAACATATGCAGCAAGTTTTGTTTTTTTATGTTTACAGTTTCAGAGAGTGTGATCGAGATAGGGACAGGAGTACTGCAGTACCACCACCGTTAGGACATCAGTTTCAGGGAAGTATATGTCTTATTTCATCACTTCTATGAGGTATTTAATTTTTTTAAGCCAGTGTAAATCACAAAAAGTAGGTGACAGGTATGGCAGATAATATATTTTCCATGCACGTCAGTCAGTGGCTTACTTCAGCAAATCATGGGGTTGAACAAAGTTTTATCTGGGTAATGACAAGATGTCTTGGAATGTAACTTAAGTTAAGACACTGGGACAGTGCATGTCACACGCACTAAAGCTGTTATTGGTCTTGGAGTGGTTTACTAATAGCTTGGTATCTGTTAAGCAGGATGTAACAGTCAGTAACTGCCACAATTAGTTAGAACCGAATGTGTTCATGAAAATTAAATGAAGTAAGAATTATTTCTTCTTGCTCTGTTTGCAGATAACATTTCAGTGTTGTGTGCTGCCATCGGTATTTTCTTCAAATAAGAATACATGATGCAACTGACATGAATCCTTAGCTTCAGAGGATACAGAGAAAACCTGTAAAGAAGTCAAAACAAAACTATTCAAGAAACTTACTTCCAAATTATTCCTGTACCCCCCCCACACACAAAAAAATATTTACCATTCATGGCTTGACTGTTTTCCTACAGCAAATTCCTCAGCAAGCCAAAAATGTGCAACCAAAGTATGATTGGGTGACCTGTGAGAGAAGAAGCAGCAATGATTACATATGTGTGTGTGTGTGTGTGTGTGTGTGTATATATATATATATATATATATATATATATATTGTGTGTGTGTGTGTGTGTGTATATATATATATATATAAATTTAATGTCTGCTTCTGTGTAAAAACATGAACATGTAAGATACAGTAACTTACCAATGGTAGTATGAGTACGCACACACATAGGGCACCATGTTACAGCCTGTACAGCAGACTTTCTGACCAACTTTGCATCATCACATCAATGTTCACATGATGGTCATCTGTGGCTATCATCAATGGCAAGATACTGTTCATCAGCCCACTAGGTGCAGGCAGCAGAAGATCAAAGTACAGCAGCAGCAACAGATGCCATAGCTGTTGTGGGAGTGTATGCACACATACAACAGTGCATCAGGAAATTGAGAATTTTCTGAACATCTGATCATGTAATTTCTCTTCATCTGGACCTTGGCATTTTCGGGGCACTGTGTCAACAGCAATTTCTGGGGCAACACTTATGCGCAGTGGGTGCATGCATACATCAGTGTATCAGGAAATAATTGAGAATTTTTGAACATTTGATCATGTAATTTCTCTTCATCTGGACTTTGGCATTTTCAGGGCACTATGACAGCAGCAATTTCTGGGGCAACACTTATGCAGAGTGGGTGCATGCATACAACAGTGCGTCAGGAAATAACAGAATTTTATGAACATCTGATCATGTAATTTCTCTTCATCTGGACTTTGGCATTTTCAGGGCACTGTGAGAGTAGCAATTTCTGGGGCAACACTTACAGTATGCAGAGTAGGTGCATGCATAAATCAATGCATTAGGAAATAATTGAGAATTTTCTGAACATTTGATCACGTAATTTCTCTTCATTTGGACTTTGGCAATTTCAGGGCACTGTGACAGCAGCAATTTCTGGGGCAACACTTATGCAGAGTAGGTTCATGCATTCATCTGTGTGTCAGAAAATATTTGAGAATTTTCTGAACATCCAGTCATGTAATTTTTCTTTATCTGGATTTTGGCATTTTTGGGATACTGTGACAGCAGACACAAAATTGTAAGAACATAAGCCAAAAACAGTTTAAAGAAAGTAACCTAAAAAAATTGTGTCATTCCCTTCCTTATATTCCAACTTAATAATCTGTTTACCAACAGGAAATATATTTTTGTGCTCAGTAACATTTTCTTCCTGTCATGGGGTGTTTTTAGAAAAGCAGCAGTGACTATGAGCAGTTCAATAATCTGATAAACAGCATGTGCACACTGTCAGGTTCCCACTGCACAGCCTCCTGAAAACACATATAATAGCTGACATGTTCCACTTTTGATGGTATAAATCATATATACTGTATATATTATTTGTACCATCATCAACAGTGTACTGAGTAATCAATCATACATGTTTTCAGGGAGATAGGCAGTGGGCACATGACAGTGTGCACATGCTGTTTAGCAGATTATTGCACTGCTCACTGCTGCTTTTCCACAATCACCCCACAACAGGAAGGAAACATTACTGAGCACAAAAATATATTTCCTGTTAGTAAACAGAGATTATTAAGTAGGAATATAAGGAAGGGAAGGACACACTTTTTTAGGCTATTTTCTTTAAACTGTTTTTGGCCAGGGTTCTTACAACGTTTCAGGGCTAAACAAGGTTATGAGAAAAAAAGATGGAACACAGACTTTAAATTATACAACAAACAGTGCACAATGGGGGTGTACTAACAACAACAAAAATGGAAAATGACCTGTATCAGATGACATAAAGGTAGGCAAGAAATGAGAGAAGGCAGTAAGAAGGGCTGGGGGGATACTGGGATTTATTGGAGAGGCATCACCTTAAAATCAAGTACAAAACCGGCAGTTCAAATCACTCTGTACAGATATTTGGTGAGACCTCATCTGGACTACAGCATGCATTTATGGAGACAGAGCATATCTCTACAAGGACCAAGACAGAATGGAGGCCGTACAAAGGAGGGCAACTAAAATGCCAAAGGGTATGCACCAGATGCCAGACAAAGAGACACTAAAGGAAATTACATATCAATGCAAGGAAGGGGGAGGGGGGCATGACAGAAACTATCAAGTACCGAAAGGGAATCAACAATGAACAAGAGGGTAGCATCATCCAGAAAATGAGATGTGCATGAAGAAGGGCCCAACATTTGAAGGGGGGGGGGCAGATCAGGGGCAACATCAGGAACTATTTTTTCACACAGAGGGTGGTGGGTGCAAGGACAAACTAGAACTAATGATCAACATTCTGATGGGACAGCAGCAGTTGAAGGATCCCCATAATTTTTAGCTGGTGCCCTTCAATTCACTCCAACTGCTGCTCAACATTGTCAGGGCAGTGGTTAACAGTCTACAACTCACTCCACATCAGGCCCAAATTGGCCTGTGTGGCAGGTAGTTGGACAGGGTTGCCACTGTCATCTGCTGCAGGTTGTGGTGGTGGAGCAGCGATTCATCCATGGCCCTCCCCCACTTCACACCACCACCATGTGCAGGTGGATGCCAAGCTGCTCCCTCTTCCCCAGCAGGGCCAACAGGTGCATTTTCTGCCCTGTTCTGCAACCTTGTCCTGTCACTGTACACAATGGTTGTTGTCCTGGTGGGTGTGCTGACCACCTGTGCCAAGGTGAGTTTCTTTGGGGCCACGGCGCACCTCCACACTACACAGATTACATTTCACTACACTGCTATCCTCAGGCAGTGTAGTAAAGAACTCCTACACTAATAAGGTGCTGGGAGGACTGGGCACAGATGGGGGGCCAGATGTTGTTGGAGCTAGGGGCTACTGCTGCTGCACAACTGGGACTGAGGGTGTGGAAACCTGCTGCTGCTGTAACTGCTGTTGCTCCTCCTCCTCCCTGACTTCCTGCTGCTGAGCCACTGGTGCAGGGGCCATAGCAGGTGGTGGCACTTTTGGGGCACTGGTAGGTGCCACAGGAGGTGGTGCTTCCATGGCACCATGTCCACTATCTCCTGCTTTGAGGGGGACACTACTCAAGATGGTGCTCCAGTCCAAACACAGTCTGCCACCACTTGTGTGTACACTGACGTGATCTCCTCCGCTACATTTGTGAAAACCACCTCTCTCCCCTCCATTCTGGTCTCTTTCTCTCACACACACACACATACACACACGACAGACAGACACACACACACACACACACACACACACACACACAGCTACACAAAAACAATTAACAATTAACAAATACTAAACTGAAATACTACACAAACACAAATCCAGACGTCAACTAGGCTTTCAAAATACAAATAAAATCAGCTAATTAACCAAAAAATTAAAAGGTTTATGGTACTTTTAGTTTCTAGATTTAGTCTCCTCTCTAACTCTCTGTTCAATCAGCTCTTTCTCCTGCTACAAGGCGAAAGTAAAACTTTCTTTCAAGCATGATTCACTTCCTGCCTGCCTGAAGCATGTGACCTAGACTGTGTGAGCCATGTGATGTATGTGGGCTGCCTGCAAATTCTCACTCCGCCTTTAAAGTGAAAAAAGGTGGAGTCAGTGGCGGAGTCAGGTTTGGGAGCATTTGGAAGTCGGGGGGGGGCCATTCAGTTAATCACGTGCTCTACAATGGGCACTAAACAATGAATAAAGATGGTGGCAGGGCACCACTATTCACACTGGGGCAGCCAGGAGGGGCAACTGCCCCCTCAGTCCCCCCTCTAGCTCACCACTGGGTGGAGTGAGCAATGTAAAGTCATTATCACCATTATTACAAGGCAAAGTGGCAAAGTAGCGGTTTTAAATGGGCATCTCGCGTAGCTGGAAAGTAACACAAAGTGGACTATTTCTCATCTACTTCGCGGGTGAAATTTAACTTCACTGCATCTCTATACACCGGTATGTTAAACAATACAGTTCTCCACATATGCTTATCAGCTCTATAGCACCTAAACTCTATGGCAGTCAATAACCACAACAGTTGTACCACAGAACACAGGTTCAATAACCAGCAGCGGTACCTGTGGAGAAAATATAGAATTAGCATAGCACAACTTGATACACAACTCTTCCAGGCCCCACTCCCCCCATACTGCATATGCCCCACAAGAGAACAGTGGTAACCAGTCACTATAGTTAAATCTGGGGTTCCCCTTACAATAGATAAAGTCTGGTGCAACCCTGATGTCTTTTACTGGGATGCAGGGCCGGAGCTCAGGTTGGTCAGCTTTAGTTAAATAAACCCTCCCCGAACAGGTCATGAGTCTGCATGCATGCATAAACTGTAAAACACCAAAATTGTAATTCACCATGAAAGTAAAGTTATGGATGATTGGCTGCTTTAAAATAAAGCAGAGGCTGACGAGAATGCAATTTAATGTGATAAACTTAGCTGTTACAGTTCAGTGCTCACACCCCAACCTGGGTTTAATCCTCTTCCAGTGCTGAAGATAATGGCCCTCTGAAGGGGAAAAACTATTTGGGCAGTCTCCTTGGACTCCTGTTTGAATGAGAACAGAACGGTGAAGGCTGGCAGGAAAATGTCTCCTGGTGCAGACAAATGAAAATACAATTCCTGGGCTTACACTTTATTCTGGTGCCGTCACTCAACTTGCAACCAAAGCTAGCCTACTCCATGCCACTGCTTGTAGCCAAAATATTAAACAACTTCTTTATTAGAATGGGTGCTCTCACAGCCTCTGCTGTTGGTGTCTATCAAGGAAAATTCAAGGCCTCCAACATGCTTGCCGAAATGCTCAGCTCTCCCCTGAACTAATCTCACTTCACGCTGAGTCTCACCTGCCGGTCTCGCTTAGCAGAAAAGGATACAGCAGTATGCAGCTCATGCCTCTCACCAGTCATTCTCTCTCCCTGCCCAAGAAGCCCACAGAAGTCCTAGTACAGAGTCTTTTATTGTCAGGATCCAGGAGCATCCCCATTGGCTGGAATGCTGTGTAAGTTTTGCTGCTGGGGCCCCTATTGGCCAAAGAAAGGTGGAAAAACTGCAGGCTACTGTTTGGCGGATGGGGGGCCAAAAGTTACTGTCATGGCTGCCCCCAGTCTGCTAAGGTAAACATTGGGCCCAAAACTCCAGCAGCAGCCCACGGGTACTCCTGAAACATGGCAGAATTAAGTCCTAAATTAACAGGGAGGCTGCATATTGATCAAGATTGCTCTTGCTACTGATGTTTGCACAACCCTTTTATTCCTCATAGTCTTCTCATTTGCACTTTCTTGAGTATCACGTTCAGCGGCAGGGAATACCTCAGATACTGCACAGCTAAGGTAAGAGACTCACTCTGGCTGTCATAGTGTTATTTAAATGTTTGTTAACCAGTTAAGTGTTATGAGCCAAGGTCCTTTTTCAAACACGACCTGAGACCATAAAATACAGTCAGGATGTTAAAAGTGTTACATAGATTACATACAATACAAGATATAAATATTCAAATAAACTAACAATTACATACTAGAGCATCATCATAAAACTTCTTAAAATAAGTTTTGAAACTTTCATGATTCTGTGAGTGTTGTGTATATATATATATATATATACATATATATATATATATAGATATATATAAGGCAGCTTATTCAAATAAAAAGGAGCGAAAACAGAAACAGAATTGAGGGAGTCATACTCTTTATCATGTTATGTATAGTAAGCAGGGTGAGGGTTACAATGCCACACCTATGGGACATAGAGGTTGGCATGGTTACAGGAAGGGAAAAGAAAATGAATAGTAATAGCCCTTATTAGGAGTATGAGCCTGCCAAAAGGAAGAGGCCTAAATGTAAAAAGAAAATGGCGCATAAAATTCCAACAATCAACAAAAGTGCTTGAAATATGTACCATAGTGTCATACTCTAGCCATCTGAAGGAAGAACAAGCCTAATACTGGCACAGATATGACCATTCTACAGAAAAAAGTAAGATTTATTTTATCCCTTTATGAGATTTCAACCACTTGTGACTGAGTAGTTGAAGTGCCTCTGAGGAGATGCCATTGAAACCTTAATTGCATGTAGCACTGGGCCTGGCAAGCTCCTATAACAATAGCATTGACAACAATAGCTCCGCAATTTAAGCTTTGATTCTTTTTTGCGGGGTCTCTGTCCCCCGCACCCCCTGTCTTATGAATTCTCACTTCAAGGGGGAGCAGATCTTGGGAAAAGTTAAAAATCACAAGGCCATTACGGCCCCATGTAAAAAAATATTCAAAGTCCTGAGGTGTGCTAAAACAGTCAGAAACCAGGATTAGAACCCTAATTACCTCAGTTGTTTGATGCCCTAACCCACCACACCACAGGAACAGCTCAGCCAGCTTCCTGGCTCCTGGTCCCCTTGTCCTTAATACAGGACCTCGGACAGCAACCAGGGGAGTGCTTACAACATGCTCTGTAAATCTCCAGTCGCTGTCTGTGTGAGCACTTATCAGACTAGTGCCATATAGTGTGGTGCTATTCTGGTAGCGCTCAATTGATGGGGTACCATTGCATGCAACTGATAGCTCATAATGAGACTATACTATGCCAAGGTATACACTTTCTGTCCATACAATTAATGTTTCTTACCTCTGTATAGGGTAGGAGCAATGCAAATCTTCCAAATTGTCCTAAGGAAGGGGGCAGAGAAATGCCAGGGCTGCTAAGAATTGAGCAGTAAAGGATTTTGGTGGTTAGTTTCTCCCATCACCCTCCCCTTGGTTATGTTAGGAGCAGCCCCCAACCTGAATGGCTGCCTCTCCAAGATGGGGTAAGGGCAGATGCAGGGCTATCTGGAATAGAGGGTAGATTGAATCCCTCTATGGAACAGGAGATGGAGGCCGGAGGGAGAGGGGAAGAGGGGAGAGAGAGAGAGAGAGAGAGAGAGAGAGAGATTGATAGAAGGCAGGGAAGACCATTGACTCCCTCTTTCCTTCATTCCCCTTCACTGGATGATTAGGTAAGCAGCAGAAACAATTCTTAGGGTGGAGAGCTTAGTGCCCTTTTTCATAAATGTAGTGTGGTAGCAGAACATTAGGGTTATACACAACTAAAAGAGTTAATTCTCCCCACTTGTTTTAGAAGCCCCTTTTATTTGCCAAAGATAGAGTCAGCGCGTAACTTGCAGAGCTAACCAGCACGTTTTGGAGTTTGGGATGTAGGGAATGCTGAAGGGACAATGTAGGAGTCACACCTTAGTGGTTGATAATTCACTTTCCAGAAGAGAAGGAGGACATCTGCAGAGGCGTTGATCACTGTGTGGTATAGCAGGCCCCATGTTTAGGGATTCAGGTAGTGAATTCTGGTGGCAGGAAGTCCCATAATGCATGTGTGTGAAGTCTGACACCAGCCACCCCTCATTTAGTATTCAGCATTTAGGGTCTCTTAGGAGCTCACCATAGCTCTTCCAAAAGGAACAGGCTTCTTTTCTCAGGAAGTGTGTGTGTGTGTGTGTGTGTGTGTGTGTGTGTGCTTATGCACTGGATAGTAGCTTTTCTGTGTCTGAAGGCATCCAGGTACCAATTGGTGGTTATACCTAGCCAGCTGCTTTGGGAAGCATTTGTGCATTGGATAGCAGCCTGTCTCTGAAGGTACTGTATCCAGAGGCAATGTAGCAGTCATACCTAGCCAGCAGGGACTCAGGAGGTGTGCAAAAACCTAAATAAACAGACAAATACATAACAAATCCAACAGATCTTAAGACAAAGGTAAATTAAGAAGAGTAGTATAAGAAAGGGTAGGGTTGGTGTGGGCGTGGCAGCATCCAATTACAGCTGCAGCCTCCATGTTTGCTAACATCTGGAAGTCACATGGTGGCTTCCTTTTTTAGGTATGCTGGACACTAGGAGAAGCCAGCATTAGCCCTGAGGGCTTGGAGGCCTGGAATATTTATATAAGCAAGCATTTGTCAATGTTGAATGTTGTCACGCTGGCATCGGCAGTGGGAGTGGTGAAGCTAGAGACACATAGTGCTGTGATTTTGTGAATGTGTCTCAAAGGGTGATTTTGCACAGCAAGCACACCATTGTGCGCCACATCTGCGGAAACACATTTTGGGCAGACTGTGAAAAATGGCAGCTGGACTGTTGATAAGGAGATGTGCACAAATGCCAGTGGTGAAAATGTGGCATGAAAATATTGCAGATTGATGAAGTTACAAGGGTGCAAGGAAACTGCGCAATGCACACTTGCAACACAGTCATTGTATGGAGTTTCAACACCAAATTTTCAACATAGGCATTTTAGGATCTCTGCTCATGAACAGTGTCACCATCATTTCCAAAAACTGTCCTGAAAACTGATTTTGCACAGCAGCCATGCAATTCGTTTGCCAGACATGCGAAAACACATTTCAGGCAGCTGCAGTGTTCATAAGGAGTTATGAAAAAATGCCAATGATGAACAGCTGGAGTGAAAGTAATACAAATTCACAGTCATGAGCGTGCGTGTAAACTGTGCAATGCACGCTGATAAAACACTCATGTTATTGATTTTTGTTTCCAAATTTTCAACATAGGCATTTAAGGGCATCTGCTAATGAACAGTGTCACTGTCATTTTCATCATGTGTCTCAAACATGAACTTTCCACAGCGACCACACTATTCTGCGCTGGAATTGCAAAAACAGATTTTGGTCAGGATGTGAAAAATGACAGCTGTACTGTTTATTAGGAGGTGCAGAACAATGGCACTGCAGAACATCTGGACGGAGAATATTAGAAGTTTGCGAACATATGAGCGTGCGTGCAAACTGTGCAACGCACACTCGTAACAAAGTCATTTTATGGAGTATTGTCACCAGATTTTCAACACAGACATTTTAGGACCTCTGCTCATGAACAGTGTCATTGTCATCTTCGTAATGTGTCCCAAACACTGATTTCGCACAGCAAACGCGCTATTCTGCGCCGAAAGTGCAAAAACCCATTTCGGCAAGGATGTGAAAAATGACAGCTGTACAGTTCACAAGAAGGTGTAGCAAAATGCCAATGATGAGAATCTGGCATGAAAATATTGCGAATGCGCTAACTTACGAGCGTGCATTGCGCAGTTGCTATGCACACCGTAAAACAGTCATTTTATGGAGTGTTGTCACCAAATTTTCAACGTAGTTATTTTAGGACCTCTGCTCATGAACAATGTCACTGTCATTTTTGTAATGTGTCCCGAACACTGATTTCGCACCACGACCATGCTATTCTGTGCCGGAAGTACGAAAATACATTTTGGTCAGGATGTGAAAAATGACAGCTGTATGGCTCATAAGAAGGTGTGGTAAAATGCCAATGTTGAGAATCTGGCATGAAAATATTGTGAATTCGCTAACTTACGAGCATGTGTTGCGCAGTTGCTACACACGCTAGTAAAACAGTCATGTTTTGGATTTTTCCCACCAAATTTACAACATAGGGTTTTTGAGAGCCCATCTCATGAACAGTGGCACTGTCGTTTGTTACACAGTCCAGAAAGACGATTCCACGCAGTGACTGTGAAATCATCTTTTGGGACGGAATCATGCCATGACAGTGCAAGAATTCATGAGTAGGGGTCCCAAAAACCCCATGTTGAAAATTTGGGGCTAAAATTTGCAAAAATGCCTGAGATATGCATACAAGTTGAAAAAACCCTATTTATTCCATTATACAGCTTACCAGCATTTCCTCAGTTCACAGTTGGCTTTGAAGAGTGCAGACGTGTTCCCGGTCCACAAAAGATCATCACGCCAGACTCTGGAGGTAAGTATGCGGTGAGGAGGGGTGTGAGGAGGCAGGGGTGCACAGATAATGGGGTAGGTGGGGGAAGGGGGGCACAGAGACTATGAGGGATGGTTTTCGTTTTACAGGTTAAAATAGAAAAAAAAACATTGTGGGACAGTTTTTTTTTTGCAGGGCATCTGGCATGCTGGGGTGGGCTCCCAGCATGCCAAATAACTGTTTGGAGGGGTGTCTGTAGCCGGTGAGGGATTGGCCACCCTTGTCGGCAAACAACATGGGGGGGATTTATGCCAACAGGGATTGGGCACCCCTGTCGGCACACAAAGAAGGGTAGGGGGGTGCAGAGCCGAGGGGGATTAGGCACCCCCCTCAGCATATCACAAATGGGGGGGTGCTTTATGCAGATGGGGAGTGGTCTCCCCTGTCGGCACATTCACAGGGGCATCCGACAGGGGGATTGGGCACCCCCGAAGTCGGCAGTTCGACCATGTACATAATGGCGATGAGCATGGCAAGAAAAGGACGTCTGCGTCTGATGAACTTTGCTCGGATTGCAGCAGACCTTTTCTTAGATGTGCTCGCCACATTATGTATGCATGGTGTGGTGCCGGCATGCAGGCTGATTGGGGAATGCGGGATGCACCTACTGGTGCATGCCCTGCATTCACCCAACAGCTACTGCGCCTCCAAAGCTGCACTGTCCCATGATGTTGGCTGCGCAAGTATGTCAACATAAAAATGAAGAAAGAAAAATGAAAACGTATTTAGGATTAGGGCAACAGCAACCATTCCAAGGTACAGGAGAGAGGATTCTGGTTAGAAGAGTGGCAGTATTCTAGGTGCTGGACACAGCTGGTGTTCTATACAATGAGTTATAAAATGGGGAGAGAGAATCCTGTGTTTTCATTGGCTTTCACCTGTGCATCAAATCCATTTGATGCACAGGTAAAAAAAGGTACTCAAAAGCTGGACTGCATTGCTAAAAAAAAAAATCAATGTGCCATTTTAACACTCGTTTTTCAAATGCTGCCATTGTTTTCCTCTCAGGAATGTGTGTCATCCCTCACTTGCCTCCTGATCATGGAAACTCTGGAACCCCTACAGTAGTTCTTTACTTCATTCCCCTTTCAGCCAAAAACAGACATGTAAAATGAAAGTCAGCCCTGCTGAGTCAGTTTCCTTCTGATTATTGCCTCTTACTGGATTCATTTTCATCACCTGTGTTCTGTTAGCCACTCTCTCTCTCTCTGTTTCGCTCCCTGATACTGTTCCCCTGACCTGCTCTGTTTTCAGTGCCAGTTGCCATTTATACAAGTACTTTTTTAATACTTCTACTGGCACAATTTTGTTACAAAAGGCAAACAGAGCAAGTACTTCTGCTTGCTCAGCTACAACACTGACTACATCTCAGAACTGGGAGGGGCTGCTCACTCCTGTGTGTGTACTACCAAATGTGCATCCAATAAAAAAAATAAATAAATAAATAAAACAAACAAGCACACTTTCATACTTACAGCACTCTCTTGTAGTCCCAGTTTCTACTTCATCATAGTGTGTGCGTATGTGTGTGTGTGCGTGTGTGTGTGTGCATGTGTCGGGGGGGCTGTTGACACATTCAAGGACTCTAAAGAGGAAGTGTAATAATGATGTCATATTATACTTGGTGGAAGGACTATTTTATTAGACATTCTAATAATAACAGCCCTGTGTGTATAGATAGATAGACAGACAGATAGATAGATATGAACTAGGTTTTTGTAAACATTAAATGAAAAAAACAAAAAGTAGCCCATTTTATAAGTGCAATACGACACTCCAGGCTATATATTGAACAGATATTACTACACTTCCAGGGGCTGAATGCTTCGTTCTGTGACCTCGTGCCTCACTATGCCCCTGGGTGTGCAGTAATATCTGTTTAACGCATTCCTCATTGTGTCTTATTGCTTAGTTTATAGCAGGGGCTATATATAAAACATTTAGGGAAGGTTAGTTCAAAGATGAGTTGCTGTGTCAAGACTCTCCCAGATGGTTTGGGCAAAGCAGCCAAGCCATACAAAGCAAGAGACAGGGGTCAAGGTGGATGACTGCTGGAATTGGGAAGTGATGTTTTATATCTCTGAAGAGGGATTATACAATGGCAAGAAAAAATCTTAGGCTCTGATTGGTCAGTCTGGGACTGGACCCGTGATGTTATCCCAGTACAACATCACGGGTCTAGTCAGCGTAGACAAACCACATCAGTTCTTAAGGAAAATAGAAATCACTCCACATAGCTCCTCGGCAGCACAACCCCCATTTCTCATTCGCGCTGTCAACCCGGTCTGAATGCTTCCGACTCACTTGCCAGTGACCACCAGCCATCAAAGTGCAAACTGCCCCTGCCTTGCTTGTGTTCCCACCTGATACAGTGAAACAACACCCCCCCCACTCACACACAGTGTTCCCATAAAAAAAAAGCCGTCATTAAACACAGCATTTTAAATTTCCCTGTCTGGTGCAGCATGAGCACATTTAGTGTTTACAACTTGCCAGCAAAAACCACAGACACTAATACCTGCCGACAATATCCCCGACTAGTCTGCCTTGACCACCAAACATTCTAATGCTCCCACCAGTATTCCCTAAAATACAAAACAAATCTTTTAAATGAAAAAAAAAGCCGTCATTTTAGACGGCATTTCAATTTCCCTGTCAGCAGCAGCGCGAGCCCTTTCAGACGGCCACTTTCCCCCTCACTTCCTCGAACACCTGCAGTGGTTACGGCCACCATTAAAAATAAAAAATAAAATGATCGATAAAATAACACTCACATATTGGCACTCCACAAAAATTACCTGCCATTGCTGCCAATCAGTAAGTCCACAAACAACCCGGAAGTAGGATCGCGATTCCTCAACTCTCCTGCTTTTAAAGCCATAAAAAAAAAAATAATAATAAATGCTAAGCAAAACAATATTAGCCAGTTCCAGATTTGACTGTTAGTGTGTCGACTGCTGTCTTTTCCTGGGGGGGGGGTGCAGGAGGAGACAGCAGACACCTAATCATTGCAATGGGACTATTTTTTATTTAGTATTCCTGCCCATTGAAAAATGAAATAAAAATACACTTTTAAAACTTTTTTATTTTTCTTTTATTAATAACAACAAGCCATTGTATAATAGCAATAATGCACTCAGGTGTGTGTTGTGCTGGGATAACGTCCTCCGTGTGATTAGTAGCTATCGACCTGCGGCCTCATGCCTAATCCTCCCAGGCGTGGCGTTATCCCAGCACAACACACACCCTGTCATGCATTATTGCTTAATTGATCCATTCAAAGGCTTTGAGGGAACACCTTCAGGTGATGGCAGCATACAAGGGAGGCCTGGCTGGTGCAATGTTTGACCCTGCCATGGGAAGAACCAGGGCCTAGCTTGTTGAGGAAGAAATGGAAGGAGACCTTCACAGGAAGAAGATGGTATTGATTCTGAAACATACAGTATGTAGCATACTGTTCATGGGGTATACCTATGACATAGTTAGGGAATATTTTTAAAGCATTCCTCTAAAGTGGGTAGAATATAAGTATTTCACATAGGACACTGGCATTTAAATCAGCTACAAAGGACTATATGGTAAACAGATTTATTTCCGGAAGAGGGAATAGGATTAACTTTGATTAGTAGCCAGAGAGCTCCTCTTTATCGTGTTATAGGGAACATCTGCAGAAAGCCATGCTTCGGAGGGCCCCCTCCGTAGTTTTGGTTCATTGTCCAAAACATATAAGCAGCTGGGTTGTTGTATGTAGTGTTGAATACACGATCATCTGGGATTACATGTAGCAGACACACAACCAGTTTTGCTCCCTCATCAAGCACAGGGACAAAAGGAGCCTTACTCTTGTGGTTGACATGATGATGCACACTAATGTGTTGATTCAGAGAGGGATCTCTTGTAACCTCAGTCTAGAATGCTGATTTCACGTGGCAAAGGAAGATAACAGATACCCACTGGAAAAGGAGACTCTGGGTCAAAATCTCACCCTTTGTGTATGCAATTTAAAGTCATGTGAATAGATAAGGTACATCGGGTCTTAATGTTCAACTAGAGATGTGTTTATTTCTTCAAACTGTCTGCTTAAACTATTTTTATTTTGCATCCCCTTGTGTGTTTTATCCCTTTTGTATTTTACTGTATATTCTGCAGAGTAAGTATTAAAGTAATTTATGGAAGTTTCCCAAATGCCTTTTTCACATAGTATGCCATTGCCGGCCATGCTTTAGATGTTGAAGCTGCAATTTGTTTTTTAAATAAATCTGTCATACTCAATTTTTTTATGTTTTATCAGCGCTTTGTTTCTGGCTGCCTCCAGTTTTCTATGTGTGGCCACACCCCAGAATGATGTCACGCAAGGGAGCTGTCAACGTTTTACTTACAGCAACAAGGAATTCAGGGCAAAGTATAACGTTGACTTAAATGTTCCTTACTCAGAGGTGCAGTCTCTTACTTTGGTAGTGGTGACTGTAGTATATCACCTGCTATGTAGATGTATGTAGCAAGGCATTGTGGGTACAATAAGAAGTTGTTTTCCAATTTCCTTACTGTGAGGTGCAATCTTCTATTTCTATAGTGGCTTCAATGATATAAGCTCTCATATGTTTATTTTCAAAACAAAGCATTGTGCATACAGTATCTAGCTAACAAGATTTATTTACTGAGAGATGTAGTCTCCTATCTCTGTAATGACCACAGAATTGTAATGGCATGTAAATCAATTTCATATTGAGGCATTCTGGGTACAGTAAATAGCTAATTTTTCTGTCTCCCTAACTAACGTGCAAGTCTCCTATTTCAGCAGTGTTTACAGCAGTACAGTATGTAGAAACACTTCTGGAAAAATGTTCTTGTGATGCAGGTAGGCCAAAAAGATAAGTTGCCATTCTGTGTAGATGTTGTTTCACTTTTACTGCCTGCTGGTGAAGTGACAGGTCTGAAGTGACAGCTCCTGTCTGAATGTGGGAATGTGATGATACTTTTCTATGTTTATGTTACAGGTCTTAAATGGCTGTAAGTACTTCAGAAGTGTCATTATGGGCCAATGATTACATGGCTCTGAGCGGCTTTCAGACAATGAAATCACTAGAATTTTTCTACACGTTAGCATGCTAGATACAGCTACTTGCAAACAATGTAAAGAGTTAACTTAAAACTGACAGTGTTCCTTTAAAAGCATTGTTTCCCTTGCATGATGTAATGGTTGGGGGTTGCAGCCCTGAGGAAAAAAGGGGCAGGGTTAGGAAATGAAGCAGAGCACAGAAATAAAAGGATTTGTTTCATGGAAAACAGCACTTTTGGGTCATTTGAATGGTAGGAGACTGATTCTCAACTCTTACAAGTTACTACTCCCATTTACTATGGCAATCTTCCATAAATCACTTTAAATATTGATATACTTAATACTCTCTGTAACTGCACCATGCTTTTTTGTAAAAAAAAACATTTTTATTGAGCATTCTGGAGATCAGTTACCAAAGAGCATGACTACCAAGTGTAAAAGTAAGCCATGTCTGATAAAGAGAGGGGAGAACTTCATGGGAGTGACTAAAGGGGTGGTTCTGTGTCTAAAGTAAAGACCTTGCACTTTGTAAGCAGTGGCTGGGGGTGCGGCAAGAACTATATAAAGATACCCACTAATAGTCAACCACGTGCTAGCAGTGATGGACAACAAGTAGCTATCTGGGCATCCTGAGGCTCTTGTGTATGAGTTTGTGACAAACTGGTGGCCGTAGTGTAGGTCACTGTGATCGGGCCCAAAGCCAAAATATGGACTGTGCAGTCTCCATGTGCTCTGAATAATGACAAACAAGCAACTAAGCCTAAGTCAAATACTGTATTAACAGCATACCAGAAGAGATGCTAAGGTCTGTGTTTGCAGATGCAGTCCCTCCGCTACTTTACACAGTTAGCTACCCCTGGCATCCACAAATGGGCACTGACTCAGAACATTTAGAAATGGTACCACCCATAGCTTTGGGAATTTATATCAGGCTCATTCTTCTAGAGATTAATGGGTGGGGGTGTACAAAAACAATAACCTATTTGGTATTTACAAAACCAGATCCTGGGGAGAGAACTTTTTTGCTAGGTATATGCTAGACCTATCTTCTGGAGGTGTACCAAGTAACTCCACACAGGACGAAATAACATAACTGTCCAGACCATAGTTGGGGTTCTGGAGTATGACTTTATTCCAAAAGATGTTCTTCGAAGCAAGGGCGGACCCCCAAGGTTTACACATCATAGCACTAGGAACTTGCAGAACAACAAATCAACTGTATCTAACAGAAACTCTCTGTATTCCCACTGCAGTAGGACATAGGAGACTTGCACTTTGTATTCTCTCATGTTGTAGGACATAGAACAACTTAAACCTGTATTCCCGCATGTTGTAGGACATAAAACATTGTTTCCAGTGGCACTGGTCACAACTGCAAAGACATTTGCTAACACCAGCACCATTGGGGGGTGTGGCTTGGACCCAACGAGAATGGCCGCTTAAACCTTTCGCTCTGTCCCAGTCTGGTGCCCTATTGTATTAAATCTACAGCTATGCCGGGCTGAAAATGCATTGAAACAACTGGTAACCATATCCCTACCTTTACTGCCCATATCCTGACCTTTTTTTTGGCGTGGGCTTCACGCTTGATATGTGAACTGACTGGTTACAGTCTTCTACTGACAAAGACAAGACAGGCCGTGCAGGCCACATATCCTGGAGCTAAGTTCGACTAGCAGTACTCTCACCACATAATTTGAACCCAACAGGCATACAGTGGGTTGCAACTGCAGCTTGCGGCGAGTATCCTAGTCGAGTTGAGAAAGTACCTTCAGTGACAGATATATCAAATAGCTGCGATGGCGGGAGCACTGGAATCCCCCTCTAATTGCCACTCTGGGCCTGGGCTGCAAGATCTTCAATTTCCTCCTAAACAGGCCCAATTAGGGGGAGCCCTATCTCACATAACCCAAATGCTGGAAGCGCTTCTAACCAGGGTCGATTATATTGGTACTTCGCTGGCAGGTAATGTGGCTAATGTCAGGCAATAAGAAGATAAGCAAAATGTGCTGGAGCAAAGAACGGAAGAACTAGAAAGGCAGCATATTGCAGTGCTGCAACACCTTAGGGATCATGAGGCCAGACTTGCACAGCTATGGTACAGAGCCGAGGACCATGAGAAGAGGAGCCGGAGAACCAATATTCGGATTCTGGGGTCCCTGAGGGAACAGAAGGCCCCGATATCGAATGCTTTCTCAATTAATGGCTCCCTCAATTATTTAGTGAGAGGTGGAAACACTCAGTTGGATTAGAAAGGGCTCACCGAGTAGGAGGCCAAACAGAAAGCTCCAATGTTCCTAGAACCATTATTTCATATATATTGAGGTACTCAATAAAAGAGAAGATTTTGAGAGTTGCTAGAGAAAAGGGAGAGCTTATATGACAGGGAGTGGCTATCTTCATATACAGAGACTTTTCCCAGGAGGTAGCAGCCAGAAGAAGGGCGTTTGGACCACTAAAAGCATTGCTGCAACCAAACTCTTTTTAATGCCGGTTTAAAAAACTCACAGCTCTGCAAATCTCGAAAGATGGGAAGTCCCTTCTTGCTGAATGCCCTAGAGATGCCAAAACCTGGATTTACAATCACAGGCCTGGCCTTCTCCCAAAGACTGCATCTCCCAGATGCCTATGGGGTCCCAGGTACTGAAAAGGCAAGGGAATTGATATGCAAGAGCGATGGGTGTCAGGGGGTAATAAACATCACCGGACTGGTACTACTGATAAACCATCCCCCAGGTCCCCGAAGCAAGGGAACTTCCAGCCTGGACACTTAGAACAATGAGCAGCTCCCAATGCAATGTTTACCCTTAACAAGGTGCTCACAGACCCGGCGATTCTGGAGAAACAAACCCAGATAACTCAACCTATCCTTAATTGCCAACGTCAGTGCTCCAGAGGCACAAACAGTCCAGCTACTGGAAAGTCCGCAGTCTCCCCTCCAGCAAAGCTTCTAAGAGCAGAAGCGCTCTCCATGGTCAACCCTGAGCAGCAAAATCAGGCAACCTCTGGACTTGGCGAACCTCTGAACGACGTCGAGCCTATAGACTGGGCCACTACTGTAGGTGAAGCTGAGGAAGAGCAGGCCTTGGCAGCAGGTCTCTTAAAACCCGGGACTAAATCCTTTGTGGAGGCCTTGGCTACCCCTTTCTGAGTCAGCAGAACATTAGGAAAGAAATTGGATGACCCAGGACCCCCAGGCAGAAACGGATGAAGAACTGGACTCTATGCATTTGGCTAAGACGTTTTATTGATACAGCATAACCTCTCTATAGTCAACCAGAATGATCACTTTTAGTGATAATCAGTTGTGCTGTCTTAATGGTTACATGCTGCTATGAGATAATGGTTACCTACCTGTATACCTGTGCCCCGTACCCCCCCACTAATGCATTTAAATTATTGAGTATGGCTGGCCCCTTTTCTGGTGGGGCAACTCCTGTCTCCTCGAATTGCAGGACTTCACTGGGAAAAACATGCAACCCCTTCCCTTCCTCCCTTCCTTCCCTTCCTCTGATTTAAGATGGGAGCCTTGCTAGTCTTTAATACAGATTATATCTGATACCAAAGTACCCCCCACCATCCCACACTATACAGGATGTTTCTCCTGCATTCCACTGATACTAGCTCAGGATATGGGCGCAGACAGCATACAGACCTACTTATATCCACCGGTTGGCTAATCCCTAATTATGCCTATGCTTCCTTATCTGAAACATAGTTGGCTGAAATACAGAGCCCCCTCCCCCCATTCCAGTTGTGCATGGTTCCCCTCAATACCTACCAGCCTAACAGCCACTAGAAGTACCTGGACCTCCCGGACTCAGTTTTACTGTGGACCTAGGGGACCAGGTCTGGGACAGGTCACTATCTGTTATTTCCGTGACCGTCTCCCTTTATTGGTGTCTGACATAGTGTGGCCGGAGTGTCGGTGGACTCTCCACACATGGTTAAATCAGCATCATTAAAGTTACTAATTTGTTCCTTGTTGTTTAGACTACAATAGATAAAGGTGTTGTTTAGTATTCCACCTTCTTAATAAGACATTGATTGTTCTGTGTTCTTTTCTGCCTTATACGCTTAGGTTGTTTTCTCAGCGGTGACAGCCACTGTAATTCTCCTATACCTATTTTAATTTCTGACTACTCCTTAATTTTGTACAAGGGCAGACGACACTACTCTCTGGTTAACCCCCTAAGAGGCTGTCTCCTTTTCTCTAAGGTACAAACTTCTGTATTCTCTGGGTGATTTATTCTCTTGGTGATATATAATGGCTAGCAGCCCCTCTGTGTCCCCTGGTTGGAAATGCACATCATGGAATGTGAAAGGGCTTAACCATCTGGCCAAACTCACAAAGGTGCTCCAATTTCTAAATTCCTTAGGTACTGACATTGCCCTACTCCAGGAGATGCATTTAACAAATAAAACTGTGGGTTGGCTTAAAACATTATGGGTGGGATCGGTTATTCCTAGCTGTGCCTTCAGCAAATCCAGGGGTGTGGCAATCCTACTACACAAAACATCCCCCTTAATGATGGGGGACAAACGAACAGATTCCCAGAGCAGATGGATGGTGGTCATATTTGCATACCAGGGAGGTAGTGTGTTGCTGGCTAATATGTATGGTCACAATTCTGACTCTGGAGAAATATATCCAGCTATTAACCAAGCCTTCACTGATCTCACGAGCAGATACTCAGACATCCCAGTTTTGTTAGGAGGAGATCACAATCTGGTCCCCAATATTTTTCTTGACAAATCTACTCCCACCCCACAGTCCCACCCTAAAGACCTGGCAGCTTTAGGGGAACTTATCACGGAATGGAATGTCTGCAATCCCTGGAGACGAGACAACCTAAGGGATGAGATTACTCCTTTTATTCTGCAGTTCACCATACCCACAGCAGAATAGACTTTTGGTTGGCTAACTATGTAGCCTCACCTGGTGTGTCAGAGGCCACCATTGGGAGTATTATAATTTCTGATCACTCTCCAGTGTCTATACTGTTCTCCCTCCCCCCTCCCAGGGCAAGGGGCTCCCTCCACAAGGTGGAGATGCAATCCTCTGCTGCTACAAGGCAAGAAGTTCCAAACATATATCATAGCATAAACCCACTCTTACTTCTCCCTCAACAAGCCTGATGAAGTGGCTGCCTCCACTCAGTGGGAGGCCTTCAAGGCAGTAATCAGAGGGAGGATTATTTCCTACACAGCGGTGAAAAACAAAGCCAAAGTGAAGCAGGCAAAGCAATTACAAAGTGAGCTTGCCCCCTTAGAGAACCAATTAAAACTCTCAGTACATAGCCCCTTAAGTCCCCTTTGCTGCCCAAGATTACAGGCTTGAAATACCAGATAAATACCTTACTCAGTACCAAAGCTGAGTGGTAGTTTCTTTGCTCCAAACATAAATCATGGGAGGCAGGCGATAAAGGAGGGAAACTACTTGCTTACCAACTACATAAGCAACAATCTTCCTCCAGGATAGTTGCACTTAGGAATGCAGCAGGTAAGGTGGTCTCTATGCCAAAAAGAGATAAATGAAACCATGAGGCTCTTTTATCAAGTTCTATATGGGACTAAATCCAAAGTCACACCCAAAGAAGTCTCTCATCATCTGCAGGAATTTGGAAAGGTGATATCCCTGCCCAAATTGTCCCAAGAGGATTGTAATGACTTTGAGACCCCTATAACAGCCACCGAACTCCAAACCGCTCTCTCCCAGATGGCAAAGGGCAAAGCCCTGGGACCAGACGGGATGACAGTTGAGTTCTATCAACTGTTGGGTGGAGACGTTATTGCCCCACTGCTGTGTGCCCTGGAAGAGGCACAAGGTATGACCACAATCCCACCCACCATGCGAGAAGCATCGGTAACTCTGATTCCTAAGAAATCATCTGACGTGCTTGACTGTGCAAATTTCATACCTACCTCCCTCTTGTCTGTGGTTACAAAGCTTCTAGCTAAAGTGTCGGCAACCAGGCTGATGAGAGTTCTCTCTCTCTCTCCTGATTCACCCTGCTCAATCGGGCTCCTCGAAGGGCAGATCAGATGCAGACAACCTGCGCCTCGTCCTTAATCTGAAATGGCATGCACTACAGTCTCCCACTCCTATGGCTGCCTTAGCAATCGACTTTTCAAAAGCGTTTGACTCCCTTGAGTGGAACTATCTCCATATTGTTCTTCAACTCTATGGGTTCGGAGACAACTTTCGTTCCTGGGTTTCCACCCTGTATAAGCACACTATAGCCAGGATTGTCACTAACCTGGACATCTCCTCTTCCTTCCCCTTACAAAGAGGTACTAGGCAAGGATGCCCTCTATCTTCTCTCCTCTTTCTTATTGCCTTGGACCCTCTGATCAGGAAGTTCTCTCAACCTTCAAGTATCAGAGGAATACCAGTTCATGGTACATCTTTCCTGGTCAACACATATACAGATGACATGCTGCTCACACTGTCCAACCCCAACCTTTCCCTCCCCCTAGTATTACCAATTTTACAAGAATGTGCTTGTCTCTCTGGCCTTATGATTAATCAGAAGAAAACATTCCTATCTCCGATCAACTGTAGATGCACCAGGAGCTGTCTGTATGGGACAGAAATTACCTGGCGCCGCAGGGTTTTCTTTACCTAGGTATCTATATCCCCTTACCCTGGAATGATCTGGAAAAGGCCAATTTTTCCCCCCTGCTTGCAACTTTGACAGCCGAAGTTCAGTGGTGGAAAGCTACAACTGTCTCTTAAAGGCAAAATAGAAGCTGTGTGCATGTTTATCCTTCCAAGAATTTCCTACCTACAGCATAACCTCCCAATTCCCCTTTCACACAAACTCCTTACATCCCTAGACAAACTGGTCTCCTCTTTTCTATGGGAAGGAAGAGCAGCTCGTTGGGGGTGCATGAAATTGAAAGCCCCCTGGTCCAAGGGAGGATTTGGTCTCCTCTGGTGGCTGGGGTATCAATTGACTTTTCGTATGGCACAAGTTACTGCCTGGTTCAACCGGAGGCTGACTTCTCCTCCTCAATGGGTCCTTCTGGAAAAGGCCCTTATACCAGGTGATTCACTATTTTCATTGCTAAGTAGCAGAAAGCCACTGGGCCACCAGCTCACTCCAATTATGACAGATACATGTAAAGCATGGCGTTGGAATATAAATCACACAAGTGACTTATTCCTCCCCAATTAAATATGCCACTGTCTGGAACAATAGGCTCATCTTGATAGATCATAAGCCGATATCCTGGTTACACTGGCCCATAAAGGAATCCACACAGTAGGAGAGCAACTCCTCTCAGACATTAAAACATTGATGGCATACGAGCAGTTACAAATTTGCTTTGACTTAAAAGCCCAAGACTTCTGGAGATACCTACAGTTGAGAATTGCCTTGTACCCCCTCCTGACCAAATACCCTGATGACTCCACATGGAGCTGCCTGACCTGCCTGTTAAGAGACTCACAGTCAGATACCACCCTCAGCTGCAGGCTGACTTGGGAAGTTGATCTTCAATGCCCCATATCTGTACAGTTATGGTCATCCTGGCTTAAAGTGGCCCATGTCATATATACCGATGCCAAAAGCCAGTTGATACAGATGAAGATTCTTCTGCAATGGTATAGGACACCGGCAAAACTAAGCAACATTAAAGTGCTTCCCCATGACAGATGTTGGAGATGCCAAGCCTCCCTGGCCCATCTTCTCCATATCCTCTGGACCTGCCCAAGCATCTAAAAATACTGGACTTTGGTACTGGAGGATTGTTCACAAATAGTGGGTCAAAGGATCCTCCACTCACAAGATACTCTTCTCTTGGGGGATGCCACGACACTAGACCCCTTATCTACCCCTCTCAAAGCCTGGACTCTGGTAGCAGTGATGG
Source organism: Neoceratodus forsteri (assembly GCA_016271365.2). NCBI lineage: Eukaryota > Metazoa > Chordata > Ceratodontiformes > Ceratodontidae > Neoceratodus > Neoceratodus forsteri. The sequence goes on along the minus strand of JADMNL010000039.1, from coordinate 15,392,519 downwards.
AAGCTAAAAAGGCCATTCTCATGAAGTGGAAGCAGCCTTCCCCCCTCGATTCTTTCTTGGAGAGCAGCTGTGGCTAGGCTAGCCATTTTTGAAAGAATCACTGTGTCAGGAAAGGGCAACCTTGTAAAATACTATAAGAAATGGGATCCTTATCTTCATGTTCACATTTGTGAGGTCCCTCTGCCATCCCCAAGCAACCCTCCCACACTCTGACCCCGCTCCCCCTCCACTCTACAGTGGGCTTGCAGGGAAAGAGTCCTCATCTCATCTCACCTACCTATAGCTCTTCTATTACTGTTCTCACCTTATTCTTTCTTTAGGCTTCTCACCTATTGTATATTCAGAACAAGACATTAAGCCTGCTAACCGGGAACTAGGAGTAGCCTTGCTAGACATGAAGGTGCACTGCTACAGAACCATAGTGTTGATATATTACCTGTGTGAATCTGCATATGTTCCTAACCCTGGCTGTGGATTACCATCAGTCAGTGGAAATGATGACCTCTGTTTAATGGCAGTCTCAGGTATGATGGAATAATAGTTGGCTAAATAGTTATACAATGTAGCCCTACATTGACAGTTACGTGATGATGATTCATAATACTCCTTGTTACATGCCTGTGTATTTTTGTTTGTGGTACTTGTAGCCATATGTTTCACTGTATTGCTGTATGGAAACAAAATAAAAAACATAATAAAATATTATATTATAAAAAAATAACACCAGCACCATTCTTCATAACCAGAGAAGAAACTGAAACCCACTCCAGGGGATAAAAATAGTCTCTTCAGACATTTGCCAATTTGTCTAAAGTAACCAGGCACCCTTACTGAACCTGTTAGTTCTGAACTGGTTACTCCGGATGGGGTTCTGACCAGCCTTTGCTTCCAAATCCATACTTAGCCATTCTTTCAGAGTTACACCTTAAACATTCGGAAATACACCTTAGAAATGCATATTGAATGAAACTTGGCATCCAGCATTTGAATCACTACAACTGGCAGTGGAAGAGTTAAAGTCCGAACAATGTGATATAGTCATACCTCTGGGCATTACATACTTCAGCCAACTTTAAATTGAAACAGTCTCACACTTCTGAATTCACAGAAAAGTTGTACCTTTCCTTTTAGACAGGGAACACAACAGCACAGGTACTTGCTTCCTTTAGCAAAAGCCAGATCCTACTCACTGTTAGACATTTAAGGCAGCTTCAAAACATCCTGGATCAAACAGGGGATTGCCCCTTGGATCCATCCACTGGCAGTCCTTTTCACCCCTCCAGGGATGAAAATCAGGAGATCCTGCTGTAAGCACAGTTTCCACCACTTATCTTGGCAAGCTGGAGAGTTACCAGGACTAAGGTGAGAATGTAGGGCCCTCAAATCAGAGCCCACAGATGAGCAGTTCTCACTCCTCCAACTTCAAACTGCAACTCTACACTACTGACTCACACTGACTCTCATCTCAACATTCTAACTCCTTTCTCAACAGCTGGCACAAGGGTTATGCTGCTGCAAGAGTTCCAAATGAGCTCATCACTTCCATCTCTGCTGAAACCAAGTAAACAGAAGAGTGAGCAGGTGAAAAAAACATTTAACTAGTTAATCACCAGCTGCCTCTCCCTGCCTGCCTAGTACTATTACAGAGGGGATCCTAGTAACCCCAGGGGACTGGGTGGTTACACAGAGTTATTGCAGGAGGGGGAGGATATACCTGTGAACACTTCTTGCACTGTTCACCCCCCTTTGCTTGGACAAGATGAAGCAGTGTTGGCAATTTTACATGTCATGAAACAATCCTAGACATGAGATGCAGAGATTACGGGAATCAGATTGCATAGTTTTGTTACCACAGTGACATTAGCAGAAGACGGTTTTACTGTACTACACGAAATAAAAGAATGACAGAAAATAAATAAAAAAAATATGCCGACAGTTCTGAGGATATATTCCAGTTCCTGAAATGCACACTCAAAGCTCGGAAAAAATAACTGAGGCAGTTGAGGCCATTATCAGCTTGATATGAGGATGGCATACATTCCATGTGCCAGCACAGTACAGTATGTTGGTGCCAGTAGCCCCAAACGTTGTTGCTACTGCAGGGTCCTAGCCTTTCCACAACAAATTCCAATAGTGGGACTCTGTGAAGGACAATGACTCTTAGAAGAGCTTTCTTTCAACCTTGAGGTTTATTTATTTATGTACATATGTATGTATGTATGTATCTATGTATTTCTTTTGTTGACAGGGTGAGCTACTGTAAGTGGAACAGATTCCCTTTTACAGTAGCAACCCAAGAGATGAGGTAAAAACATTAAGTAACATAGGATAGAAAAATGAAGTGCAGGGCAGATGAGGTATACAGAGTATTAGACACAGTCACAGGCAATGTTTACAAAGAGATATTCTGTAAGCCTTGATTTGATGGTACATTTTGTAATTCAAACGTGTGGTGGTATGGAGTTCCAAACTGTTATACAGCCCTGACACATAAGGCTTTTTTCCCATGGCTGTCTTAACCTGTGAAACATAAAGCATGTTAGTGTCCATGGAAACAATAGTGCAGGTTCTAGATTAGTGTCCATGGAACCAAGAGTACAGGTTCTAGATTAGTGTCCATGGAACCAAAAGTACAGGTTCTAATGGGGGGTGGAGTCAACTTGTGAGTATATGGGTAGATGTTGAGAGTGTCTTTATTGTACAGTGATAGCCAGCTGAGTTTGGAGTTCAGGAGGCAATAATGCATTTGCCATCTGTGCAAACCATGCAATATGGTTGTGGAGCAGTGCTTTCCTGTGGAGGGCAGAAGCTGAAGCCAGATCACAGACAAGGGACCAATATTCAGTTACAGAAAGTAGCATCTGATGGCTAGTACTGACTCCTACTTCAGGAATCAGCCAGTTCCTCACTCACTATAGCATACTGAGATTCTGGCAGATCTGTTTTTTACTAATATGACAATGTTCAGTATAGGAGAGGGAGGAGTCATGGTGTAGGCTCAAATAGTTATAGCTATCTACATATTCTTTTGAGGCACTGCCAGAAGTAACCAGGCAGAGATCATCCCTTTTGTGTAAGAACTCAAGGCCTTGGACCAAAGAGCATACCTTTAGTTTCGCTTTTATTAAGCATATACCTATTCACTTGAAACATAGAAACAGAGAAAAAAAATTATGGCAGAAGAAGACCTAGGTCCACTTAGTCTGCCCAATTGTTGCTGAAAATGTTTCTGCTCTCAGGACATAACCACCCATCTGATTTAAATTACCACTTTTCCCCTACTTGTGTTTGAGCCTTAGCTTTATCCCACTCCAGCTTGAATGATGCCACAGACATAGCTTCCACCACTTCTGTGGGCAACCTATTCTATGGTTCTACCACCCTTTCTGTAAAATGATGTTTTCTAAGCTCCCTTTTGAAGCCCCCCCCCAACTTCCACTCATGACCTCTAGTGCTAGAGTTGGAAATTCTGTTGAACAGGTCAGATGTGGGTACTTTGTTTATTCTTCTTAGGAATTTGTATGTCTCAATCATGCCCCCCCATCCTGCCATCCAGTGGGAACATATTCAATGATTCTAACCACCCCATTACATGAGAGCCCCTGGAGGCCTTGAATCATTTCAGTTGTCCTTTTCTGGACCCTCTTCAGTCTGTTCTTATCCTTCCTTAGGTATAGATTCCCGAACTGGACACAATATCCCACATGAAGCCTTACCAGGGATCTGTAGAAAGCAAGTATTACCTCCCTGCTTCTGCTGTCAAATCCCTTCCCTATGCACCCTAACATTCTGCTGTCCGTGCTGTAGACTGTGTTTCATTGGCTGATCTCTCTAAAGGTAATGCAGATGATGACCCCAAGGTCTCTTTCCTCCTGAGAGGTATTTAGCTGGATCCCGTTTAGCCTGTAGACTGTCCTTGGATTCCCCTTACCCAGATGCATCACTTTACAGTTTTTGAAGTTGAATTTCAGTTGCTAGACATTCGACCATCTTTTCAGTTTCTGAAGGTCTCTTTGTAGGTCCCTAACTGCTTCCTCGCAGTCCACCCTTCCCCCAGCTTGGTATCATCTGCAAAAAGGGCATGTTTTCCCTGTATACCTATACCGATATCGCTGATAAATGCATTAAACAGGACTGGCCCCAACACGGATCCCTGCAGCACCCCACTTGTGACTTCTACCTCTGACCTCTCCCCATTGACCATCACTCTCATCTTTCTGTCCTTTAGGCAGCTACCTATCCACCTGACTATGTTCTTTGCTATTCCCAGGTTCTCCAGCTTTGTCAGCAGGTGGTTGTGAGGCACAGAGTCAAAGGCCTTACTGAAGTAAAAGTAGAGGAGGTCCACTGGGTGGCATCTGTCAATTTCCCTGGTCAAGCAATCAAAAAATGTGATTAGGTTCATCTGGCATGAACTTCCTGCTATGAACCCGTGCTGCCTATCATCCTGAAGGGCGTTCTTTTCTAGGTACTCCAATAAATCCTGTTTTATTAAGGTGTCCATGAGTTTCATCACTGAAATACGGACAACTAATAAGGTATTGTAGACATGTTGTGGAAACTAGATGGATAACCAGTAATGTTTGTTAACACTTAAGTAAATGATCTGCGATGCTCTATCAATAAGTTTTGTACTGTTGTACTGTATATTTTCTCCTGTGACCACTTATTCATGTAATGTATGCTTATGAATATCTTCTCAATAAAAAGATTAACTGCAAAAGGTTTCCATGAGTTTCCCCACCACCAATGTGAAGCTGACTGGTAGGTAGTTGCTAGCCTCCTCACAGCTACCTCCCTTGTGGAGGGGAACCACATCTGCCAATCTCCAGTCCCCTGGCACTACCCCCAACAGTAGTAAACTGTTGAATAGATGTGTCAATGAACTTGACAACTCCCTAGCAAGTTCTTTTAGCTCTCTTGCTTGAATTCCATCTGGTCCCAGTGATTTGTCCTCCCTGATTTTTTTCTAGGACCTCCTTAATCCTGCTGGTAGTGATTAACAGTGTGTCCATTTGAGGGACAGATTTTGCCTCCACTTTAATACCACTGTCTGGTAACTGGCCTGTGTCTTCCTTGGTGAACAATGAGCAGATAAAGTTATTTAGAACAGTGACTTTCTGCCTGTTCTCTTCTACAATTCAGTCTCCATCTTTTAATCTGTCAGTTTGTCCCCTCTTCCTCTATTTTTCTTGAACATATCTAAAAAAGTGTTTTTTTCCCAATCTTGATTCCCTCTGCCAGCCTAATCTCTGTTGCAGCCTTGGCTGCTCTAACTGTGCTCTTTGCCTCCTTATTTTTCGGATTGTACACTCTACCTTCACTATCCCCCATAGTTCTTTTATCATTTCTGTATGCCTCTCTGTGGCCCTAATAGTTGACCTGATTTGGTTAGTGAACCACATGGGGTTCTTGTGTCTGTTGTTTTTAGACACTGTCCTAATGCATGCCTTGGTAGCCTGCAATATGGCCTGTTTTATTTGCTCACAAATGTCCTCTACTTTGCTGTGCCCCTGTATCTTTGCCAGGTTTTCCCTGACTGTCCTTCATTCTTCCGAAGTTAGCCCCCCTGAAGTTTAAAACTTCTGCCCTTGACTGAGATTTTATTGTTGCAAAGGCTACTTTGAACTGCACAGTGTTGTGATTGCTGTTGGCCAGGGGCTCCCTAATTCCTGTGGCACTTACTACCTCTGAATTTGTGAGGACCATATCCATGATGGTGTCCATTCTAGGTGGAGTACTAACTAGCTGTATAAGTAGGCAATCTTGTAGGGCATCAACCATCATTTGACTTCTGGAGGAACCAGCCAGTGGGATGTTCCACTCAACATCTGGCATGTTTAGATCTCCTACCGTAACTGTTTCTCCTTTTTGAGTTGCACCTCTGATTTCCCCGATCAACTCCTTGTCCTTTCCCTCTGTTTGCCCCAGTGATCATCAGTATACTACCTCTAAGTAGATATTTTCCCTGACTCTGAGCTAAGTTGCACCCATAGGGATTCCACACTCTTCTTTTTGTTCATGTCTACTGAGGTGGCTTTAATCCCTTCCCTCACATATAGTGCAACCCCTCCCCCACGCCCTACCTCCTGTCCTGCTTGAATAGGGTGAAGCCCAGGATCAATAGGTCCCAGTCATTTTTCTTAGAGACCCACATCTCCATAATGGCCATCAGGTCCAATCTGGTCTCTTCCATCAGTGCCTGAAGATCACTTGATTTGTTACCCAGGCTTCTGGCATCAATGCGTACTCCCTTCCACAGCATGGCTTGTCTGCTTTTCTTCTAGGTTTTTTCTTTTTCTTTGTAGGATGGTGCTGCATGGTCCTTTGTTAGATCCCTTGAGTTTTTCCTTCTGATTCCTGTTTGGTTCCTTCCATCATGAGGTTGAAATACCTGCTTTTGGGGGAGTGACCACTACGTTCCTATCAAGAGTGCAATCTCTGATAGTTTCCCTAGCATTAGACTCCCCCTGATCTAGTTTAAATGGTTGAGTTGTACATCAGATTTCTGCCCTAGTGCACTCACTCCTTCCTTGGTGAGATGAAGTCCGTCAAATTTGAAAAGCTTTCTCTCCTAAAAGTTCCTCCATGAGCCTATGACTTGATATCCTTTCTCTCTACTCCATTCTTGTTGCCAGGCATTGAATTCCTTGATTTCCATGTTTCTGATCCTGGTCTTGCAGTCCACTTTGCCCCAAACTGGGAGAATCTCAAAGAATATTGAGGAATTAGTCTGAACTTCCAACCTTTCCCCCAGTTTCCTGAAGTTTTCCTTAGTATCTTCCAGTGTTTGTTCTGATAAGTTATTTGTCCCAAGGTGAATCATTACATTAAGTCCTTTCTCTGGCTTGTCCACTATCCTACCAATGCATTCAGTGTCACGCTGAGCAGATACTCCTGGAAAACATTTGACTTTTACTATATGCCGTGTACTTTTCCTTAGGTGGGACTCAATTCCTCTGATCATTGAGTCCCCCAGCAGAAGTACTTGCTTGCTTCTGGAACTTTCCCAGTTTTCCTTGTTTTCTTCGGTTGCTGCTTCCATGTTCTGTCTACCCTGTTCATCATTGCTGCTTTCTGTTGCCTTTTCTTTGCTCTGTCTGGTCTCCCTGCTCCATTCTGTGTTCTCTCCTGAAGAGCCAAGATCCTGTATCTTCTTCAGGGGTGAGAAACGGTTTGCTGTTGGGATGACATTTATTCTTGCGTTGTCCATCTTTGCAACTTTCCTCCCACCTTGATCCACCACCTTCCACCCCCCAGGGCCAGTGGGTCTCTGGGGAAGAGGATGTGGGGGGTTTGTAATCCAGTATAGCTGTTGACACAGGTAGGCAATCTCTCTCCACACCACAACCAGATGAGATCTCAGGCCACCTAGTCTTCTGTATGTAGAACACTGGTTCATCCTTCTAAGCAGTCCTCTGAAGATGAGTCCCTGCATCCTTAACAACTGATCACCTCATCCTAAAACAACAGAGGAAAAAAACATTTTTTTTTATCTTCCACCTCACTTTCTGTCTCTGACCTGGAAGTGCCTGCTGACAAAAAAACAATGCTCATGTCTGTTGCTACTCTCTGTAAGACCCCCCGTTTAGTTGAAAGGCAATTTTTTTCTTACAAACTGCTTTGTTCAGCTTAACTTCCAGCCCTCCACTTGGATGTGCCCACTCTAATCAGCAAACTGGAGCTGCCAAATTACCAACTCCTTTTGCTGTCTTCTATGTCTCTATGCCGCAGTCTGCTCCTCCTGCAACCTGCCACTGAAAGATAACTTCAGGATTCTGTCAAAGCCCTTTGTTTGTGTTACTATTTACAGGGGACCCTGAGCAGTTTTGAAATTTTCTGCAGCTCAAGGAAGCTCCCCTATTGGATACTGTTCTAGTGATGTGTGCCTGTTTTTAACTGTCTTTCCTCAGTGGACCATGAGATCCTACTAGGAGGTAAAAGCAGACTTAAAACTGAACTCCTTCTAAGTTAAAAGCAGGGAATTAACACACCTGTTTTGTATCATGTGCAGGGAAAAACAAACAAAAGAGAAAACAATAACCCAAGCCATATCCGCAAAGCCTTGCTTCCTCCTGTACCGCCCCTGTGCAAGAATCAGTCAGTCCAGATCAATATCTTTTTGGTCCACCCAAAGATGCCCAGCTCTCTCCAACACCCAAGAAATGGCCAACAAAACTGAAACCCCAGGAACACAACAGCACCTCCTGAAATAAAAAAATATATTATTAGTATTAATTCACAGAGCCACCATTAGCTCCCCAACCCACTCCTGTGTGACTGTGTCTGCTGGTGATTTGTGAAGAATTACTTTGGTGGCTCACAGTCTGTTGCTACTCCCTGTGAGACACCCAGTTTAGCTGGACAGCAGTTGTTTCTTACAAACTGCTTTGTTCAACTCACCTTCCGCCCTGCACTCGGATGTGCCTGGTCTAATTAGCAAACCGGAGATGCTGAATTACCAGCTGATTTTGCTGACCTCTGTGTCTCTGTGCCATTGCCTGCCCCTCCTGAAACCTGCTACCAAAAGATAGCTTCAAGATTCTGAAATCAGATCTGGAGGAGATGAAGGCCAGAACACAGTCCCAAATGTATTTTATTATCATTACTTGACTTCAAATGCAGTATCTCAACATTGGTGCACTATAAGGCTGTATGTAGGGCTGGCAGTATAGCCTAGAGGTTAGAGGAATTAGGTGTGAATGAGCCTGGTACATCCAGTAGTCCAGACCTGAGTTTGATTCTCACAACCTTCACTTGCATACTGTGTGACTCTGAGCAAGTCACTTAGCCACTCAGTGCTCCCAGGTTGCCCCTGAAACAGGCACTTGTGCCTAGTGGGATTTACCTGGTTACCAAAGACTAAAACAAATAAAAATAAGGCCATGAGTGCTCACATATTAAAGGTAAGGTGTTAATAAACAGGGAGAAGAGTGTTGGGTTTTGGATGACCCTTAGGGGCACAATGTTTGACGGCAAGGAGGAAGGATAGAATGCCTTGGAATATGATAACCTGAATTGGTTATGTAGTCATAGGCTCATATAAAGGTGAGTAGCCAAAACCTAGGGCTTCAAGTTTAAAGAGCTACTGACACCTCAATGGAAACTTAAAAAAAAAACTTATTAACTAGGTACAATTCTGCTTGCATTCCATTTATAGTTTATATATTTCTCCTCCCCATAATGTATTACTAAGGAAATGTGTATGAATATATGATTGTTGTCTCTTAGACTTTAAGTTCATCAGCCTCTATAGCTTACTCCCTACTCCAAGTCATAATCGTCTGTTGTGACATCACAATCTGTTGCCATGGGTGTAACTGTGAGGTCATAGGCAGTGCTCCGTGACTTCAGGTAGGGAGAAAGCTGCAGGAATAGATTAACTCTTCTCGAGCAGAAATCCTGTTTTCATATAAAGGACCTCGGTAATAAAGAATGGGGAGGAGAAATACAGAACTAATGAGAAATACAAGCTGGACTGTATCTAAATATTATGTTTTGTTAAAGTTCACCTGAATGCATCACCAGCTCTTTAAGGAACAGCAGCTGATGACTGGCACAAACAAAAAGCTTTAGACATGCCTGAAAGGATGATACCTGTCAGCAAGTCTCTGTCCATTTCCTGGTAAAGTTAATTAGTGAGAGTAACCAGGCAGTTGATGTCCCATGGTGTTTTCTGAATCCATGTTGACTAGAGGATAGGAGATTATGGTACCTAAAGTTATGAATAGATGGTTTGCTGGTGTATTAGCTTTTTCAATAGTTTTACAAGCACAGGAAGGCAAGAGATACTGTATGTAATTACCATTATCAGGATTAGGACTCCCTTTGTGGATAGGAACCACAATGGCTTTGAATGTATTCATTTTTAACTCCTGCATTAAAGGAGAGGGATCCACTTTGGTGTATAATTCTCAAAATATACTCTGTTCAGCTATTTCAATTTTTTAGAGAACACTTTTTTCAAACTTATCTTTCTTTTCTACAGAACACCTTTTTAAAACATATCTTGTGTGACTACACCCAGGTTATGCACTATATCTCTGTCATCCTAAACACAAGTTCCACATGACAGTGCTCTCATTGGGATTTTATGACTTCATATTGCACTTCTGACGTCATATTGCTGTCATGACAACAGACTATAATGTCTTAGGAACTGTGAGGCCAACTGGGGAAAAGAAGATATTTTTTGAACTAGACAGTGGAATAAGTGCTTGTTAATGTGAAACATTTATAAGACTGCTAATGGAACAAGGTCAAAAACCTAAAAGGCATTAAAGTTAAATAAAATTCTTGAAAAAAATAATGATTGTAAACATTTTATCTTACTAAATATATCTATATATATATATATATATATATATATATACACACACACATACATATATACAATAGGAGGGGTGGATAATAAACCATTCCATAAACTCATTTATTCTCACTGGTGTTGAATAAACAGTGGTTCTAAGATTTATCAAACACCCTATTTTCAATCAAGCACCATTATTTATTCAACACCCTGCCATCAATCATAACAGTCCTTCACAGTTCCAGCACTCTAATCAGGATAGCGGACTCCACGGTTTTTTTTTCTCCTCAATTCGACCACATCCCCCATCAGTAAATCCCCTTCAGCTTCCTCCAGCTCATCAACCTAGTCACACCACCTCTACTCTAACTGTATGGTCAGCCACTTGCCTGCCACATGAAACATGTCACTTGCCTGCCATACAAGATGGACTTCATCACCAAAACACCGCCTTACCTCTCCCCCCCAAAAAAAATAATTCTTCTTTTCCTGTCTGCTGTACGCTTTGTAGAACACAGGATGATCTCCATTGTAGAACACAGGATAATTGCTACTGACATGCTTAGATCAAAACTCATTTGGTCCCTGTTACAACATGCACAGTCCCCAACCTGACCTGACGCTCTTTCAGAAAGTAAAAACCAAAATATGAAAGACAGTCTCTACATCCCAGGATCAACTACAGTACATGTTACTTAAACAAATAGCCCAAATCCTGTTAACAGAGCTGAGGAGTCACCATGATTTTTAAACTCTCTGGCACTCCCACAAAGCATTACCAACCAATAACAAACTAAACTTTGCTATCTAAGAAGGGACATGGACTCCCTAGTAACCATACCACTGTTCCTAGTAACCAGCTTGTACGACTGCAGTAGCACAAAATAATCCCCGTCTTTCACTAAAAGGAAAAAAAAAAATGATGGAAAAATAAATAATAACTTATCAAAAATATTACATCCCTATTGCCTAAATGAGATATGCAAAGGGGAACCTATGGAGGACATGGCTATGCCACTCGTGAGTTTACCCGAGGTCAAACTGCTCTTGTGTACTCATCCCCATTGCATATCCTATATATCTATATATATATTTATTTATTTAGTTTTTGTTGACCGGGTAAGTGCACAGTCTATTTTCAGGCATGACCCAGGGGAGCGGGATACAGATGAATGCCAACTGACCTTGAACCAGATTAAGCTGTTGGTAGTATTTTTAGTGAATGAGGGAAATTTGGCCAGGACACCGGGGAAATTCCCCTTCTCTTTTTGATAAGTGCCATGGGATACCTGAACTACCACCAATCCAGGCAGATGGGACCTCGGTTTAACATCTCATCTGAAAGACGGCACCTCAGAAGTGCAGCACCCCTCTCATGCCACACTACAGTGTCAGTATTGGGACACTAACCCAAGTTCCAGATGTGGGAACTTAACCCACAGCCCTCTGATCTCCCAGCCTCAGTGGCGAGTGTGCTACCTACTCAGCCACTGACACTGTTTTATATATATATATATATATATATATATATATATATATATATATGCTTTTAATAGCTTTTACCCAAAGGGGCAGAATATTCAAATGTTTTGAGAGTTGTAAAAGTGATTTGCGAGGCACAAAATGCGATTGTGTTAGGTTAGAGGACCATGCCCCATATTGGAAGTGTGGAAATAGCAGTCACAAATGGGGAAGCAAGCACTTAAATCAATGCACACATAGGGATGCTGCGAAGTTTAAATCCACCTGTGAAGTTTTGGTGAAGTCGCCAAATTCACCCCATGAAAAATTTCACGAAAATGGTTGATAATGGCAAAACTTTTGCTGGCTAACTTTGTCATTAACTTCAATTTGCATTACTCACAGCAAAGTTAGGGAAAAAAAGGCTTTGTCACATGATTCACTTCCTGCAGGTCACATGGGAGACTCCAGGCAGGCAGGAAGTGACTGATTCGGTTTCATTTTGCCAGTTGTGCTACTTGTAGTTGGCTGATCAAAGCAGGGGAGATCAGTGCTGAGATTTATTGCTTTTCATAGTTTTCAATTTTAATTCCTTCTTTATTTTTTAGGAAGATCTGTTTTGTGTTTATAATATTTTTTTCTTTTGTAAGTTTAGATTGTTTTGTGTGTGTGTGTGTGTGTGTGTGTGTCTTTCTCTGTCTTAATCTCTTTTTATTTTGTTTTCTGTAAAGAAAACATCTTTTTTTTCTATTATTTATAAACAGAATGGAGGGACCAACTGGGGAATCTCGCTAAAAGGGTGAGGAAGTTATTCGCCTCAACTAGCGAAGATTTCAAAGAGGGACTGAAGCACCCCCCACCATTTTTAGCTGAGGATGGGAGTAGTGCTGCTGTCTTGAAGCAGCAGGAGTTGGTGGTCCCTGCCCCCCAACAGCAGCAGAGACCTGTGGTCTCCACTCTGCCAACTGATGTTACCACCACCAGCAGCTCCACCACCGGTACTGGCTATGGTGAGCACCCCACTGCAAGACCCGTAACATCCTCTGGAGCTCCCCTTCCACTGCACCAAAGAGGATCTGCCAAATGGGAGTTTCCTTCATATATGCTGATGACAGTGTTGTCATCTGCAAGGTCTTTGGCTACAGCGTACGGCGTGGAAAAAAGGTAGCCACAGTGGACTGGCAGTCAAATGACCCACCTGAAGATTCACCACAGGGCAGAGTGGCAGGCCAAGGAGCAGGAGGTGGTGGTGGCAGTAGCAGCAGTGGGGGGACATTATGGAAGGGGAGCAGCATGAGGTAGGCCTTTGTTCTGTGAGTTGGTGTGGTAGGAGGACTTGCAGCAGTACTCAGCCATTAGGACAGTGGGCAGCAACACCTGCACCCCCCAAGCTGTCCTGTGGGATGAGGTGCAACATCTTTACCAGCATTTCAATGCATTTCACCAGGAAGTTAGGGGTGATGTGCATACATTGATTGCTGACCAGGAGAAGGTGTTGAACCTCCTGGTGGAGCTGCATGGTGGTGGTGGCAGTGCTAGTGGTAGTGGTGACAATAAGTAACTTTTCCTGTATTGTTTTATTATTTCTGCACTGTCCTAATTATAGTCCCCCCCAGAAGTAACATAAAAAGGTATAAAAAGTAAAAAAAAAATATATATATATATATATATTTGTATCCTCTTGTTTAGTTCTGTAAAATATTACTTTCTCAATGTTTCATGTTATATTTTAGGGTCCTTAATTCATTCTATTATTTCCCTTGTTCACTTCCTGAATTCTTCCCTCATGTAGTATTCCCCTTGCCCTGATGACCCTGCGATGTCCTGTGTTATACTATGTACACATGAATAATTTTCTTGACTATTTTTTTGTGTTATTGCTTCATGTGTCCTATTCCTATCCACAAATGTCAAGTATTGTCCCCAGTAAAATAACAGTGATTCCTGATGCTATGAGATGTTACAGCAGTGGATGCAGTGTGCAACTGCCCAAAGAAGTGCACAAGAATCACATAAACATGAGCAATTTTTCTGAGAAGTTAAACATAAATCTGGTTTTAGAGCTTAACATGTCTTGATGCTCGCCACAAATGTTAGGTTATATCTCCAGTTATTTTTTTAATGAAATATACTTTATTTTCAAAAGTATGCAATACAAAAAAAAAAAAAAAAAAACAAACACAAATAAATAAAATCAAATAAACCCCCAAAACATCCTACAATATAACAAAAACATACCTCCTACAAACCTCCCCATCCCCCACCCCTGCTGCTCATGCCTGACAAAATAGCTAAAGAGAATAGCAAAAACCAAAACCTAAATATCCACCCATGAAAAAAAGGCTAAGTAAAAACTCAAGCATAGAGTATAAACCATTCCTCTTTACAACGCTAGTGATCAAGTATATAAAGATCTCCATTTAGCAAAAATAGAAGTTGTCCTATGTTGGGTGTTAGCAATAAGTAATTCTAGGGTAAGGGTGCTAAAGAGTTCTCTATGCTACTCAGCCCATGATGGTATCTGGTCATTTAACCAGTGACATAAGATAAGCGTCTCCAGTTCAAAACTACCTTACTGCTGCTACAGTAGTTGTCTCTTGTTGCTGTGCTGTGCAACAGGCCAGAGAAGTTGGGAAAAACCACAAGAAAAAACTTCCAGAGAAGTGAAACATAATTGTTTTGGTATTTGTGAATTTTTTTCATGCCACCCGACCACTAGCCAAAAATGTCAACTGGTGGCCACAGTTCAAAACTGCTTTCCTGTTGCTATATACTGTTGTTGCATAGGCCAGATAAGTCAAGAAAAAACAAGAGAAAATCTCCCAAGATGTGAAATGTAATTGTTGTGGAACTTATTAACTTTTTTCCTGCCACCCCACCACTAGCCAAAAATGTTAAGTTGTGTCCCCAGTTCAAAACTGCTTTCCTGCTGCTGTATGCTATATGCTATATGCCAGGTTGTGCCTGTAAAAAAGCTTTCAGCTTAGTGTGCTACTCCTGGTTAAACAACTAAATTAAAAAAAAATATATATATATATATATATATATATATATAATGTTATTGCATAGACCAGATAAGTTGGGGAAAAACCACATGAAAATTCCCAGAGAAGTGAAAGCGTAATTGTTGTGGAACTTATGAATTTTTCTCCTGCCCCCCCACTGGCCAAAAATGTTAAGTTTGGTCCCTAGTCAAAAACTGCTTTCCTGTTGCTATATACTGTTGTTGCATAGGCCAGATTAGTCAAGAAAAAACACATGGGAAAATCTCCAGAGAGGCGAAAAGTAATTCTTGCAGAACTTATGAACTTTTTTCTTGCCACCCAATCACTAGCCAAAAATGTTAAGTTGGGTCCCCAGTTCAAAACTGCTCTTCTGCTGCTGCTACATATATACTGTTGTTGTATAGATCAGACAAGTCAGGGGAAAACCACATGAGAAAATTTCCAGAGAAGTGAAATGTAATTGTTGTGGAAGTCATGAACTTTGATCCTCCCACTACTCAACACAAATGTCAAGTGACTGTATTTACAGTGAAAAACTGCTTGCAGGCCAAGAAATGGACTTGAATGAGAAATAAAGTTTCACTATATTGTGTGAAGAAATGATGGTGATGATGTTCACGTATCAGAACATTTGATGAGTAGGTGTCCTCCTGCCCTGCTGCTGCAGTTGATAGGGGTACTGGTTGCTGCACTGCTGGATCTGCCCTTGATGATGTTGGTGACAAATGTTCAAGGATTCCAGGGAATCGAGACAGAGAAGTTTAGCCATCCGGTGATGCCCTGTCTTGTTGTAGAGAGTAAAGGGAATAGCTGAAGGAGATGCTGCTGTGCTGCTACTGCTGCTGCTGTTTCTACTGCTGCTGTGGTTGCTAAGAGAAGTACTCTTGCCTGGTGTGGGTGTAGCACACATACTACAGAAGAAAGTGTTTTTGTGGTTTTCTTTCTTTGCATTGTAAGGGGATTGTTATTGTTCCCACCTGCAGTATAATATGTTGGTACTGCTGTTTCATTGGTTTTCAGATATGGGTGATGATGACATCATAATGCCGAAAAGTTACAAGGTGGATGTTGGAATTCACCACATTTTTCAGCCACGAAGGTAAGTACGTTTTTATTTTTCAGAGTGGGGGTAACTTAGTAAAAGACAAAGAACCTCTGTGCGCAAACACTGAAGTAAGGGTTACCCCAAAGGGCATTTGGCTGGGAAGTCAAGTTTCAAGAAAATACAAAATCACACATGCCCCCACAATGCAAAGCATCATGGGCTGCATATATGGTTCAACTTTAAGCAGAAATGCATGGTGCTGAAAGGTCTCTCACACAGTTTGCAAAGGGTGCTAACAGAAGACATAGACACGTGTTTCATCCTACCAGGACTCATCAGCATGCCTCGTCTGTTTGACACCCCAGTGGAATGAACCAGCTACCCTAAGACAGTGTGTCTTGGTTATGTTGCGGTGAATCCATTAAAATAAAAAAAATATTTAAAAGACAAAGAACCTCTGTGCGCAAACACTGAGGCAAGGGTTACTCCAAAGGGCATTTGGCTGGGAAGCCAAGTTTCAAGAAAATACAAAATCACACATGCCCCCACAATGCAAAGCATCATGGGCTGCATGTGCAAATCATCACAGAATGTTGTGCTGGTTCAACTTTAAGCAGAATTGCATGGTGCCGAAAGGCCTCTCACACAGTTTGCAAAGGGTGCTAACAGATGACATAGACATGTGTTTCATCCTACCAGGACTCATCAGTATGCCTCATCTGTTTGACACGATGTGACAAGATGTTTGTCTGTGACAGTAATTGTTTTCTGTTTGTGTTGTTCCACTTTCAGTTACTCTTCTCTGCATATGTATGTTGCAACTGCTGCTGCTATGAACATAAACATGTGTGACCTTTATTTTGGGTAGAATTGTTCATGTTTCATTGCGAGTCCATGATGGTTTTTTATTTCCATTTTATTGGGGGGGGGGCACTTGTAACAATTGTCAGAGGGAAATTCCCTTAGAAATGACACACAAACTCCAATATAGTGGGTGCCCGACTGGCAATTCATTTATTTTCGTTTAAAAATACCACTTCACCATATGCCCACAAGTTATCATGTTGTTTACAATATATATATTCTTCAAACCATTCTTTATACACTTACAAAGTCTATTTTATTCTGTATGACTCAGTCCTAATAATATATCATATTATTCTTCTTTTGATGAGATCTTCTCGGGGTCCAGATGTATGGAACCCAGCACCCCTCTGCTTAAATGTGAACCAAAATTCAATTCCTCTGACCTGAGTTCAGGTGTCACTGAACCCAGGCCCCCCCTTCCAGTTCTTTCGACTCTACCTTGTCATCTTGCAGTCACAGCTGGGTGCAGTTGACTCCAGCTCATGTCCAATTTCCCCCACCCTATCTCCATCTTTCACCTCTTCCCACCTCTTCCCCCACCTTTCCCTCCTTTTGTTCTCAACCTTTCCCCTGTATATAGGGCGATCTGGCCCCCTAATTACTTATGATGCCCTCTTCTAGCAACCCTTTCCCTTTTTACCTCTGTCATTCATGACCAATTACTGTTGCCCTCTTTTAGGCAACCCTTCATTCCATCGTACCCACTCCTGCCTTTCCAGGCCCCTGCTTTACCCACTCTGGCACCTTTTGTCACCCTCTTTCAGTGAACCCATTCTTTCACTCTCTCTTCCTTCCATGTTTTACTCCTTTTCTCCAGCTAGCTTCTCCTAGGGTGGGTGGGTATATTCTCTGTGAATCACAGCAAAAGACTGGGGATCTGTGTTTTGCTTCTGCTCTTATACTCCATCAGGACCCTTACTTCAGCCTTGCCTCTTGGCCAATTCCTGCTTCACGCTCTACCTTTCTCGTTTGACTCATACCTGATGGCATAGCCCTTCCCCTCCACCTATTTCCAGCTGCTCTACCCACCATCTTTCCTCCCCCCACCTTTCCTGACTTTACTTTCCCTCCCCCCACTGCCTAGCCAGTTGACACCCTCCTATGTCCATTTCCTGGGAATCATACTAACATACTAACTTACTATTTGCCAGCAGATTAGGCCTTATGGTCTATCGAGTCTGCTCGAACCTAGATCCTTAGTTGGGTGCAGAGACCCTCCCATCCCTTGTGCTCCAGAAACCCCTATCATCCATCCCCACCCCCCCGGGACCGGCCATCATCTGATACATCCCCTTTCTGTGTCTGTCCACCTCTCTTAAACCCTTCACTGTGGATCTCTGAACCAGCTCACCAGGCAGTGCATTCCAAGGGTCCACCACCCTCTCAGTGAAAAACATCCTCCTCTTTCCCCTCACCCTTCCACCTTCCAACTTCAAACCATGCCCTCTGGTGATCCTTCCTGCTTTAGTCTAAAAGATCCCTCATGTTTACTCTATTTATTCCCTTGAGGTACTTGAAGACCCTCAATCATATCCCCCATCTCTCCTCTCCTCCAATGAAAACAGGCAGAGCTCCTCAGTCTGTCCTCATAAGTCAAAACCCTAGTCCTCGTATCATCTTTGTTGCCCTCCTCTGTACCCTCTCCAGGAGCTGTGTCCCTCTTCAAGTGTGGTCTCCAGTACTGTACACAGTACTCAGGTGTGAGTCTAACCAGTCCATTGTACAGCGGCAGAATCACTTCCTTGCTCCTAGAGGTGATCCCCTTATGATGCATCCCAACATCCTGTTTGCCTTGCTAGCTGCTCTCCTGCACTGCTCAGAGTTATTGATACATGTATCCAGCATGACCCCTAGGTCTTTTCCCTATTGAGGCTAGCGCCTCCTCCCAGGGTGTACCTGTGTTTAGGGTTTCCCGACCAAGATGCAACACCTTGCATTGGTGATATTAAATTAATTTCCATGTGTGAGCCCAGCTTTCCAGGGTGTCAGGTCCCTTGCAGGGCCAACCTCCCTCTTCTCCCTCAACTACTGCTCCCATCTTGGAGTCATCATGAAGACTCATTTCACACCCTATACCATCCCTGATGTCCGATATGTATGCATTAAACAAGATTGGACCCAGGACCCAGCCCTGTGTTGCCCCACTACCAACCTCTCTAGGGTTCGAAAGCTACCATGCAGACCACTACTCTCTGGTGCGTCCAGCTATCCAGTTTTCAATCCATCTGACCATCAAGGGCCTACTCCTAACCCCATCAGTTTCTCCACCAGACCATTGTGGGGACAGAGTCAAGCCTTGCTGAAGTCCAAGAATAATACATCCACAGGCTTACCCCTGTCCAGTTCTGATGTTACCCATTTATAGAACTCCACAAGGTTGGTTTGACATGATTCTACCTGGCACAAACCCATGTTGCCGACTATCCAGACCTCCCACCTCCTCAAGTAAACCCCAATCGTTTCCTTTAGTATACTCTCCATTAATTTTACCACCCGAGGTCAAACTGATGGGTCTATAGTTACCTGGTACTTCCCTCGACCCCCCTTTATGGATTGGTACCACATGTGCCTCTCGCCAATCCCTAGGTACCCTCCCTGTCTCAAGTGACCTGCTGAAAAGCTCCGCCAGGGGTGCAGCCAGTATGTCCGCCAATTCCCATAGTACTCTCGGATGAATGCCATCCGGCCCAGGAGATTTGTCTTTCTTTAGGGCCTTGAGGGCTAACCACACCCTTTTGGCAGGGATGGCATCATCCGTCCCCTCCACCTTACTGGTCTTTTTATCCTTATCCAGATGTGACACCCCTGGGGTACCTTTCCCTCCCTTTTGCTCCATTTCTGTTGCTCCCCTGATCCCACTCCCTGCCGCTTCTATCCCCTTTGTGCCTTGCTTTGTAGATATCCCATCTCCCTCCCTAGTGAACACAGAGGCAAGGTACTCGTTAAATACCTCTGCCTGGTCCCTCGCCTCTTCCACCCACCCTCCTTCTGATCTCAATCTGCTGAGATGGCCCTTAGTTTTTCTCCACTCCCCAATGTACCGGAAGAACCCCTTTTCCCCTCCATGTATCCCCTGTGCCAGCCGCTGCTCTTTACTGGACTTTGCTCCCTCACCATACAGGTGACTTTTCTAGATACTAGCTGGTACATTTCCTTATCCCTATCCCTCTTGTTGTTTTATATTTTTGTAAGCTGCCTTCTTTTCTCTGACTGCTACCTGTACCTCACTGGACCACCAGCATGGTTTATGTGACCTTGCTCCTTCGTTTCAACTTAGCAGATCCTGACTGCCTCATGAAGTCCCATTTTATGACCTCCCATCTCCTTTCCACACTTGTCGTTGGGTAATCCCTTCAAGTGATCCTTGAGAATATTTCCCATGCCCATAAAGTCTGCCCCCCTGAAGTCCACTGCCAGTGTCCTAGATCTCACCCCACTCCCCCAATGCTTATTTGAAACCAGACAGTATTGTGGTCACTCCCAGTCAGGGGGTCCTGTACAACCATGTCCCTTACCAGATCCCCATCTGCCAGAACCACATCCAGGACATGCCCCTCCCTTGTGGGCTCCATCACATGCTGTGTTAAGAACACATCCTGGAAGCCATCCAGCAGCCTCTGCTCCTTGGCACCTTAGAGGACATGGTTCCCCAGTTTGTACCTGGCATATTAAGGTCCCCCATCAACACCACTCCTTCCCCTTTTGGACCACACTGGGCAATGATGTTGTCCAGCAAACCATCCTCTAGAACATCACTCATCCCGGGGGGCCTATATGCTACACTCAGCTTGACCTTATCTCCTGCTGGGGATCGTAAGGTGACCCATAAGGCCTCCACGTTTCCCTCTGCCTCTTTTACCACAGCAATTTCTATGTCATCTCTAATGAACATAGCCACTCCACCCCCTCTGCCCTCCTTTCTATCCTTCCTAAGCATAGTGTACCCCAGTACATTTAGGTCCCAGTCATGGTTTTTGTTGGCCCATGTTTCCGTGACTGCCACCATCCACCCCGAACAGCATGGCCTGGAACTCTGGCAACTTGTTTCCCAAGCTCCTGGCATTTGCTAACACTAACCCCACCCCTTATTCCTGATCCTCTTTGTCGAACCCCACCAGATTCCCTATACTTCCATCCTCCCCTGCTCCTCCTGAAACCTCCACCTCCAGTCTGTTTCCCCTCCCCTTGGGCTTGAGGCTCTCCCCTCATCTGGAGGGAGGGCTTCCTAGTCAGCCCTCCTTATCCCTTCCCCCTTACAAGTTTAAACCCCACCTTTCTTGTATGTAGTCAGCCATCCCCTGTTTAGGACTTCCTTCCCTAATGGGGCAAGATGAAACCTGTCCTTGGCATATAGTCCCTTATCCTCCCAAACTCCATTCCAGTTCTTTTACCCAACCCATTCTCTTCACTTCCTGAGCCAGTCATTAACCTCTGTGAGCTTCATTTTTCTCCACTGAGGCCTTTGGTACTGGCAATATCTAAAAAATGTTGCATCCATTATCCCGACAGACTCTGGCAAGTTCTTGGAACCTTGCTTGGATTTCCAAATGCTATTTCCCTCTAGATCATTAGTTCCCAAATGCCAAAATCGGTTTCCCTCCACAATCCTAACCATTTCATACACCATGAACTTTGCTCTGTGCACTGTCAGCCCAGAGATACTCACTACCTTCACCTGGCTATGGCATCCACCCCCTGTCCTCCCAATGGATACCCTAATCATCGAGTCTCCCAGTAACAGAACCTTAACACCGCCATCATCCTTATGGTTACCTCCACTATGCCCTCTCAGCCCCCCTCCCCTTATCCATGATCGCAATTTCATGGGAGTCTTCCTGCCTTATTAGAGACCCCCTTGTCACCCTCCCCTTTCTGCCTCCCTTGCTATTTTGCCCACTTAACTCAAACCCCCTCTGAATAGGTGTCCCCTTTAACCCTCTCTTATCTGAACCATTTATCCTGGTCCTGATGGTTTCCCCTTCCTCCGCACCACCATCCCCCCCTTGTAATAGTACCCCTGTCTCCAGAGGCTTTATGTGGGTCCCCTTTAGCTAGGGCCCCATCCTTGGTACTGACCCCCCTGCTGAAGGGGGGCTCCTCTCCCACCTCCTTGTCTCCAAGTTTCTCTCCAATCATGCTCTCCTCCCTCATGTCTGGAATATGTTGCATCTCCCCCATTTGCTTAACATATATGTTTCCCCTTCTCCCTCTGGGACTATGTCTATCCTTTCCATAGCTGGTCTGTGATGCCCTATGGGTATCTGACTCCCTCCCCCCGGCCTCTGTATAAGTTTCCTCATTTCCACCAACCCCTTCCTCCCCCCTCTAGGATGCTTAGTATCTCAAATTTATTGTGACACTCTATGTCAGCCTCCATCAAGTAACCCGAGTTTCCCCTGACTGCATCTCTAAACTGACCCTCTTCTTCCTCTCTTGCACTGTTCACCTTGGAGCTCCCTTCCCACAGTCTGCTGTTTAGGCTTGCTCGCAACAGCCCTCCTGACTCTTCCCCTCAGTCTCTTTGAATTCAGAATGTTCACCCTGTCGCTTTCCCTTAGCATCAACTTCCCTATCTAAGGGTCCTCTGTCCTAATATCCCCTTCTGCTTGCTGCAACATAATGTCCTGTAATTTCAGGCGTTGCCCAGCCTCCTCTCAGCCCCACCCTTCTGCGCCATATCCACACCCCTTATCCTGGACACCCCCAGCTCCCACAGCTTACTCCTTAACCAATATACCTCACTCCTGATACAAGACAGCTGTCTACAGAGTGGGCAGCCTCCCTCTCTCCAGGCCCAATTTAGAATGTATTGCCATCCCACAGCCTGTGCAGCCTACAACCCTTCCGAAGATGCCTGCCATGGTGGAATTAGCCACCTGATTATCCCCTCTGTTTATAATAGCACACCCCTTTTTCTCAGTCCCTTTCCCTGAGTACAGTTTCTCTCTATACTGACTGTAGTTATTTACAAACAATTTCAACCCCACCAACAAAGTTCCCAAGTCTCACAAACACATACAGTCAGTATGTGTTGGGTCCCACTAACAGTGTGTGTAAGCAGACACCAGGTACCGTATGATGTCACAGGCCCACCAGCTCCTGTTGCTTCAAATTTCAGTCCCAAACAGAAATACTCAGCCCTTCAATACCAACCCCAGTGGCTTTTCAGTATTTAAGAAAGCCTACAAAACAGGGTGGGAGGGAGGAGGCTCTTACCAAACACCAGGCAAACAACACATTTAAATTTCCTTCTAATTTTCCCTGCCAAACAACTATCCCCAAACCTACAATAACACAGCCCAAGTAACATTTCAAATTCAAGGTAATAATTTTTAACACATAGAACTAATTTCACTTACAAACTATTCAAATATTTCAGTTAAAACAAAATATAACTCCTGACCTCTTTTCTACCAACCTGTTGCTTAAGCTCCCAAGTGAACAATGAAAGCCAAGGTAATTCCTATTTAAAGACAAGGTAATTACAGCTAATGTCCCTTCCCCCTAACACCAGGCAAACAGCACATTTAAATTTCCTTCTAATTTTCCTGCCAAACAACTATCCCAAACCTACAATAACACAGCCCAAGTAACAGTTCAAATTCAAGGTAATAATTTTAACACATAGAACTAATTTCACTTATAAACTATTCAAATATTTCAGTTAAAACAAAATATAACTCCTGACCTCTTTTCTACCAACCTGTTGCTTAAGCTCCCAAGTGAACAATGAAAGCCAAGGTAATTCCTATTTAAAGACAAGGTAATTGCAGCTAATGTCTCTTCCCCCTAACACCAGGCAAACAACACATTTAAATTTCCTTCTAATTTTCCCTGCCAAACAACTATCCCCAAACCTACAATAACACAGCCCAAGTAACAGTTCAAATTCAAGGTAATAATTTTTAACACATAGAACTAATTTCACTTACAAACTATTCAAATATTTCAGTTAAAACAAAACATAACTCCAGACCTCTTTTCTACCAACCTGTTGCTTAAGCTCCCAAGTCCAAGATTCTCCCAAGGGTAGAATCCCCCTGACAATTCAGGTTGCCATTCAGTGGCACCATATTTCTCACCATTCCTTCTTAATTTTCTCAGATTTTCAGGTTCACAACTCTGTTAATCATGTTGCCTGCTGCTGCACTTCATGGGTCTAGCCTCTAGCTTTTTTGGGGTACTTTTAGAAGTTTAAAGTAACCATGGAAGGTAAGTATTATTTTTTCTTTTTGTCCTGTAATTCACTGCTACAAGTTTTGCAGATGGCTGAGTATTGTACATGTTCTCTGTCATTGTTCCTGTAATTATAGGTAATTTTCATTGTGTGGCTTTGTCTCTGCTGTCTGTAGCTGTTACTACCTCCAGGTCAGGCAGGGGTGCGGTCCATGGATCATCACGGTGATGGATGGTTGCTTGAGCTGCACTGAGGGCCACTGGATTCAGGAGTGATACAGCAACACAGGAGACCTGTAGAAAAAAAGAATAAAGAGAAACTGTCCTTTTCTCAGCTGAGGCACCTCTGATCATGGGTATAGGCAGGCATACTCCAAGCACTCCATGATGTGCAATTTTATTTAATGGGGGGTAGCAAATAGGCTCTGAACTGCTTCCTTTTTCCATGAAAACTAACAAAGAAAATACTAAGAACCTCTGTGCGCAAACACTGAGGCAAGGGTTACCCCAAAGGGCATTTGGTTGGGAAGCCAAGTTTCAAGAAAATACAAAATCACACATACCCCCACAATGCAAAGCATCATGGGCTGCATATGCAAATCACCACAGAATGTTATGCTGGTCCAACTTCCAGCATAACATTCTGTGGTGAAAGAAAATACTGAAACTTTCTGTAATTTTATTCATAGGAATCAAAACTAGAAGGACTGGTCACTAACACTGTCTTTGCATCCCAAGGACAGTACAACTTTGTAGGCTTTGGGCTGGTATGTGGGTGTCTTAGGAAGCAATGCATGGCATTTGTATTTTACCCATGCATGGCAACAACCATTGTCATGAGATACAAAAGTTGTACTTATTGTGCCAAATGAGGCAACAAACATGGTCCTGGTGTACATTTGAATATTGTCTGGCTACATCCGGGGGGTAGCTCACCCTAACAAGGGAAGGAGTGGTAGCAGTGAGTCCACTTGGCGTACAGATCTGAAATCCCTGGCTTCACCTCTGCCTCTGATGAAAAAGAATACAGAGAAACTGTCCTTTTCTCAGCTTTTTGCATCATCTGGCCTGAGCTAAAAAACAGCAGTTACTTTGCCCACGTAGACAGGATGGAGGACAAGGAGGTGGTGAAATCTATTCCCTGAGTGGGGCATTGTGTCTTGACATGTGAGGTAGCAGGTCAGGAGTAAGGAAAATTTAAATGACCAACAGTAGGCAATGAACACCCCCACCCCCCATAGGGATCAGCAGTGTCTCTGTACATTTATTTAGTTGTTTTAACCAGGTATAGCACACTAAGCTGAAAGCTTTTTTACAGGAGCGACCTGGGAGCACAAGGAGGTTAAGTGACTTGCTCAGGGTCACACAGTATGCAAGTAGAAGCTGTGGGATTCAAACCCAGGTCTGGTCTGCTGGATGTCACCAAATTTGCAGCTCAGAGCCTTAGACCACTGTGCTATACTGCCTCCATCTACTGTAGTAGTAGTTAACAAATTGCCCCTTTTTTTACCTAGAATGGGGATTAAATAATTGGGTAAAACAGTAAAGTTAAGCAAAAATTACACAATGGCAGTGAACATCCTCCCCAGTTGGGATCAGCAGTGTCTCTATACAACTCCGGGCCCAGACAGTATTCATCCATGGTTTCTGATTAAAACCTCTATAAATATTTCTATACCTTTGTCAATTATCTTCAACAAATCCTTACAAGAAAGCATTGTACCAAATGATTGGCGTTCAGCAATAGTTACTCCCATATTGTACAGAAACACAGGTATGCCAAATATGTCATCACATAAATTAATGGAATGAGTAATGAAGTCTCTAATAGATCAAGATTGTAAAAAAATTAGGAATTTATTATTCAAATCAGCATGGGCTTACTCTCAAGTATTCCTGCACCACCAATTTGATATCTTTTTACAATAATATAAGTACTCTACTAGATGTGGGTATCCCTACTGATGTAATTCTTTTGGACTTTAGTAGAGCTTTCGATAGAGTCTCACATGAAAAACTCATTACTAAAATGCACAATCTAGGTTTGTCACCTGATATTGTCAACTGGACTTTAAACTGGTTGACAAATCATTCTCAGAGAGTCAGAATTAAATTAATGATATCTTGTCTGATTTAGGTAGTGTGACAAGTGGTGTACCACAGGGGTTGATCTTGGGACCAACATTGTTTAAACTCTTTATCAGTGATTTACAAACAGAGCCAAATAACTTCATGGTTAAATTTGCAGATGATACTAAATTGGGGGGGCAAGGTTAATAATCAAGAAAATATTTCTGCATTAAAGAAGGATTTGGAAAAATGAACACTTTTGGCAAATGAAAATCATATGCAGTTTAATCAAGACAAATGTTTAGTAGTGCATTTCGGTGTAAATAATCCAGCGATATATTATATAAATGGACTACCACTTCACTCATCAAATTGTGAAAAGATTTAGGGATATATGTAATAATAAACTTACACCAAATGATCACTGTGTTAGAACTGCTTGCATGACCAACAGACTTTTGAGGCAAATAAAACGCACTTTTGTTAATCACACTGAACAATGCCTTATTCCATTGTATAGGGCATACATTAGACCGCATGTAGACTATGGCTCCCCTTTCTGGAATCCAAACCAATAAAAAGACATAGCAATTCTTGAACAAGTTCAAAGGATAGTCACTAGAATGATTCCAAGATTAACAAACTTGGATTATCAAAACAGATTAAAAGCTACTGGTCTCTTCTCTCTTCAAACTAGGAGATTAAGAGGTGATATGCTTATGGTTTTTAATTTAATAAATTCACCAGATCTAATGGAAAAATGTGGTCTAACACTCTCCAAAAGGAGACATGTTCTGAGACTGCATAATAAACAGCTTGAAGCAAAAACTTATAAAACCAGCAAAAGGGGAAACTTTTTTCCAATAAGAGCATCCATTGTATGGAACACCTTGCCACAAGACTTGGTAGCGGCAACTAGTGCCACTGTCTTTAAAAACAAATTAGATGTTTGGCTGAGGGATAATAGATAAATAATGTCCCACATAGTGTGGGGAACAGTCTCGATGGGCTTTGGCCTTCTTCTGTTCTTTCATACCAAGTAATACCAAGTAATACTGTAGTAGTAGTAGTAGTTACTAAAATGTCCCTTTTTTATGTGGAATGAGGATTAAACAACCTGATATGAGGGTAGGGTAAAGCAAAATTAAACTGAACAACAATGGCAGAGGACATCTCTCCCTAGGGATCAGTGGTATGTTTTTACACAACTACTGTATTAGTGGTTAATAAAACATACTTTGTTAATACAGAACAGGGACTAAACAAAGAGGTAACCACCAGGTCAAGGGTAATGACATTTAACTGAATAACGGCAGATAACACTGCTCCCCCCACACAGAAACCCAAGAAAATAAAATCATGGATAAATAAACTTTGTATAACAATAACTTGAAAGACTGTACTGAGTGGAAAGGGGCAGGCTATCCTACTTCAGCCTTCTTCTACTGTCACATCATCCAGGAAACAGCCCTCACAATCTTCCAGACTTGAGTTGTCACTAGGTGGGAATTCTCTCTGCATTGCTGCTTCATCCATCTCGCTGCTGGTAGAAGCCTTGGCACTGCCAAGTTGGCTGACATCTTCGTTGTCATCATTGTCACTGAGACAAAGTTTGTGTGGCAACACTATGGACATCACTATGTTATGTGGAATGTTCCCCTCATTCATTTACATAGAAACACAGAAAACATAGAAACATACTGTAGGCTTTGACAGCAGATAAGGACTGCTTGGCCCACCCAGTCTGCCCATTTCCCTACCTATTGGATAAGCTGCAGATCCTAGTTAACCAACAGCCTACTTTCTCCTACCCCGCACTATAATTGCCTTATGGCTGTCCCATGCATTATTGAATTCCCCCACTATTTTTGACCCCACAACCTCTCCAGGAAGGTAGCTCCATGCATCCACCACTATCTCTTTGAAAAAATATTTCCTCATGTTGCCCCTGAGCCATCCCCCCATCTTTAAATTGTGCCCCTTTGTTCTTGCACATCTCTTTTTCTGAAAGATGCTTCCTTCTTGGACTTTTTTGATTCCCATGAGGTGCTTGAAAGTTTCTATCATGCCCCTCCTCTCTTTCCTCAAGAGTATACATTTTAAGCTGTTAGTCTCTCTTCATATGGCTTCTGTTGCAGACCTTGCACCATTTTAGCTGCCCTCCTCTGGACTGCCTCTACCCTATCTATGTCCTTGCAGAGATGGGGTCTCCAAAACTGCATGCAGTACTCCAGATGGGGTCTCACCAACTATCTGTACAGAGGGATTACAACTTCCTGTTTTCTACTGGTGTTGCCTCTCCCTGTGCATCCCAGTATCCCCCCAGCTTTCCTTATTGCCTTCTCACATTGCTTACCTACCTTAAGCTCATCTGATATGACTACCCACAAGTCCCTTTCTAGTTTCATTGTTGTTAATACTCCTCCCATTGTATACTCTTCACCTGGGTTTTTGTTTCCCAGGTGCATTTTTTTGTTATGAATGTTAGCATGGACACATTTTTGGGTGACAAATTGGTCCTCCTGTCATGCCCAATAGCCCCAGTTGAACTAAACACTCATTCCACACTGACACTGGATGGTGGGCAGTCCAGGTATTTAACAGCAACTGATGTCAGCGTATACTGACTTGTGATGACATATTTGGGGTACCTGTGTTTCTGTACAATCTAAAAAGTCCACGTTCTCTGACAAAAATGCCTATAAGACAAAAATAGAAACTGCCATGTACTTGAATGCCACTGTGACTGGACTACCTAAATGGATATGTTCTGGACATTTGTGTTGCCCCCCAAAAGGTTATTCCTACTTCTGGGTGGGGGCACAAGAGACCCTGAAAGACTTACCCACTGGGTGAAGAATATGTGACATGCTGGACATATGCACAGATTTCTGATACCAACTGAAATGAATACTCTATATGTAACAAATGTTTTTTGTGGATGTGACAAACACTGTAAGCTAATTAGACACTATCTCTCAGTGGTGGACAAGCATTTTATGCTTCATGCACTGTGGCTTGTTAACCCACCCTGCCTTACAGGACCCCCGGTAATCACCAAGGTAGTGGCAGCATAGGTGGTCACCCCAGATCCAGTAAGGACTTGACGTTTTAATGTACACTGCTGTGTAGTGTCCTCTCCCTGAATGAAGGTCTGTTAACATTATAAAAAAACTAGCACAGTGAGGGGAAGCCTACACTTGCATCCATAGTCCACTACTGTAAACATTCACAGATACAGGATTAATGTTCATCTGTTGCACTGTGTGTGCCCTGCACATACTGCTCTGTGAAGTTCACTGGTAGTATGGTATGTGCACAGTGTCTGGCTTGCATATGTGTGTCTGCCATGGGGGTGCCATGCAGGTTAATGGGCATACATAAAACATGTTCCTATCCACACCACTGCATGCACCCCAGCACCAGTCATGTTGCACCAGACAACAATTAGGGCCCTGTGTTTGTACATGACTGTGCAGTGCTGTGTGTTGAATGCCATCTGTGCCACATGGGTGTGTATGACTCATACTTGTTGTGCTATTCAGTACCCAGTCATTCACTTACATACTCTTTTCTGTGTTCCATGTCTGCACAGGTCCAGCAGTGGGGGAGTGATATCCCAGGAATCGCGAAGAGGATGACTGATGGGTGAAACCTTAACCCAGGCACCCATGGCTGGACTTACCTGAAGGAAGGGAGGGGCAAAAGCCATGGGACTCAGCACCAGAGCCAGGGGAACAGTGGTGCCCCTGGGATATACAGGGGCTGGTTCCAGGTGGTGACTCACCACAGCCATGGAGCGTGGCCTGTTCAGGTATGTCTCCATGTGTGTGCACAGTGCACCATTCTATGCCATCTGGACCATATGAATGTTTGACTACTGTACATTCCACATGAGTGGGGCATGCAGCTTTTGGTGCTATGCATGTCTACTGCCACTGTGCAGCATTGTGCATTGTCTACTCATGGGCTGTACAGGTCGAGTAGTTTGGCAGAGTGTGCTCTGTCTACATGTGGACTGTACTGTGGCATCTGATGCAGCCCTTTGCATGGTATGGCACATCCGCTGCAACATCTGCACTGTGTCCTTGAAGGGCAGTAACACTGGAATGGGTGTGTGGCATTAGGTATGTACTGCTGTCCGAGCACTTCCCCAGGTGCTACATACATACCTACCTATGTAGGGCATGGCACTGCCAGCTCACCGAATATGACAGGGGTGTTTAAGTCAAGCCAGGTATCCATGTATCTGTGTCAGCACTGTCACAGGTGTTCTGCTGAATGCCTGACTGCCACCAGTGCCACTTCAGGGCAGCAGTGTTGTCACTTGTGGTGACACAGCTTGTTATGTATCCATCATGGAAGACACTGTGGCAACTGTACAGGCACCACAGGACTGTTCACAGTACTGTTACATGTTACACTGTAGGTTCACACATGTTGCCTGTCATTGATTGCAGCATTCCTGTGGTGTGTAGACCACTGCACACCCCTACAGCACTGCTGTATTGCCAGGAAATGTGTGATGGCAGTAACTGTTGGTCCTTTTTCTGCCCACAGGAAAAACAGGCTGACATCTCTAGCAGTCTGCACTGTGTTCTACACATTCAAAATAGCGATATAGTGGAGGTGATGCTTACACATGTCCCCACTCTTGTCCTTCCTCTCACGTTGTTGGCACACATGAACTTGGTCTGTGCAGCATACTGGTGGTGGTGGGGGGGGGCTGCATGTTGGCCCAGGTGGTGTGCTGTATACTTGCCCCAAGATCCAGTACTATTGCTTTCTTTACACATGTTATGTCCATGGTGCTCCATCCACTGCCCACTGCTAATGGCTATGTTCCATTGTCCATTCTGCTCCTCATGTGTGATGCATCACATGCCATATAGGATGTGCATAGGATCTTGGCTACTCATGTGGCCATGTCCATGGGGAGAGGGGCAAGGGGGGGGTCAACAGGGTTTACCACACACGTCTGGTCTTCCCCGCTGCAGCACCATGCGTGGGGGTGGGGTGAGAGTGTAATCTGGTGCTGCCTTCACCATGTTCCCTCTGCTGTAATTGGGACATCTCTGCAGCACTGCCTTGTGCCATTGCACACATTACACCATAGTCATATTTGTACTGCCTTTTGGATCACACTTCAATATGGCATTTTGAGAGCATGCTCTTACTATGCCCATATGTCCTGCACATGTGTGTATTAAATGTACAACACACTGCTGTCCATGCCTGTAGTGGTGTCCATTGTGTTCCTGGCATTGTGTATGACCCTGTGGTACATTCTGCACTGCCTGTGTGCTCCAGGGGGTATCTTTCCTGGTACACAGTGTGTCCCTGGGTATGTTGCTGTACTTTGGAGTATTTCAATGTGGCACCCCTCTGCTGTATCCTACAGCTGTTGCCCCATATGAGTCAGGGGCAGATGCATTGTGGTCCGTGGTACACTACAGTCACCACAGTCTAGTAAGTACATATCTGTGTACCACTGCTCAGTGACCTACCCCCCATTCTGTGCCTCCCCACTATCACCTGTGTCACATGTGTCACATGTGTCACACAGAATACTATGGGCACATGCATATATGCTATTGCCACAGAGACCTGTGATCTCTGGGCACACGTGTGTGTGGCATCATGCACCGCACTGCCCACAGTACCACAGCATGGCTACCAGCCATGTGAGGTAGCCATGTCCTCATTACATACACGGTGATTGTCAGGACCTACGTTTTGCATTCTTTGCACTGGCTATCTCCATATGTGCCACTCTGTACTGCAGAGGTCTGTACACATTCCCGTTGTATCTTGTAGATCACCTGCTACAGGCATGTCCCTGTGACATGTGTGGCACCCATGCTGATTATATTTTATTTGTTGTTCCAGGTGCTGGTCCACAGCAGTAGGTCCAGACTGAGAATGGAGTGTTTCTGCCCTTTTACACAATGGACTCACCATTATGAGCAAGGGATGCACATGCTGCTCAGTGAGATAACAGGGCTGCTGCAGAAAATTGCAGCATGGCTGAGGATAGCCACAAAGACAGCCACAGCAAGGACCAAGTTCAGCGTGATGGCATTGCCCAGTAGGCCATTGATATGAACATTTATGTCCCTGACTGGCCATGCTTTGGGCCAGCTGTTTTTGTTATTGTTGTTGTTGTTTGTTTGTTTCATGATGGTGTGGCAATCATTTTTAGTTTCCATTTTTTTCATGGTGGTGAGCAAGTCATTCCTGCTTTCCAGTCTTCCTGTTCTGCTTTATATTGTTTATTTGTGTGCACCAGTAATGTGCTTTTTTGTGCATATCTATGGCTGTGGTCCTTCATGGTGCTGTATACTTTTCTGGGGCATTGTTTGGGGGGGGGGGAGTTGTGGCACTGCCTGTGGCTTACCATTCATGCTGTCACTTTAGTTATTTAGTTTTCCTTTAAGATCACAGTGGGGGGTGGAGGTTGCGGAGCACCTTGCACCTGCGATTGCAGTTACTTTTGTGCAGGGCACTATTCCCTGCTTTATTGGTACTCCTTTTGTGACTGCTGTGTTGGTTTGCTAGCATTCCTGTATACCATTCATTAGGGCCTGGTGCTAATTTACAGTTGCTAACAGTAGTTTGTGCCGCAAATAGTGGCAGCTTTAAATAGTGTGGCCCAGATATTTTGTTTTCTTGCTATGAAGTGCTTAACTCACTGCATACCTTGTTTTATGCTCCTAGCTGCTCAGTAGGTTGACTTTCCTAGCTAACTGTATTATACTCCCAATGGTTAACTGAAATAAATCCTCTAAGCCCCTGTTCTTCATAAACCCCCCTTTTTATATACCAGTCTGCATCCCCCACTGTTACTTCGTCCCCACACCCTACCTTTTATTAACTTCTTTAGAGCAGAATTGTTCACAGTCTTTCTGGAAAGATGTTACAGTGAGACTCCAATGCCATCACCATGTGGACTTCTAGTTAACAATGAATGTCCATTCTTTTGGCTGATAAATATGTAAATGTCCTAAAAAGATCTTTATTGACTGACAAGCAGCATTTGATTAGCTTGCTAGGCAAATGCTGGGCACAAAACTTGTGTCACTTGACGCAGACCTAGAGAAATTTGAATATATTGAAATCAGTATACAGTATAGTATGGGTTGGTTTTAGTAAGTCTACATCAACCAGATGGTGAATGTGCTAAATGAACCTTAATACTACATATAGAATAATGCCTGGGGGGCTGTGTATAACATAAAGAATAATGGCTGGGTAGGTGGTAGTAACAAGAATCTTGTGCATATCCAAGGTGTGGGATGCCACATAAATCCAGAGAGCGAAGCTCAAGGGTTTTATTATGGCATCCCATACCGAGGGAGTGTGTAAAATTTAAGTTTTACACACTTAACCAGCCTTTATTTTATATAACTGCTGGGTCATGTTTTTTTTTCACTGCAGCAGTTATATAAAATAGAAATGCGTTCTTGTTCAGCCACGGTCACAACATGCGAGACTTTTTTTGTTTTTTAATTGAAAGGCTCCTTCGCCCAGGCACTTTGTAAAGAACTGTAGGGATCCAAGGATACAGTTTGTTTTGCTTATTTAAAAAAAAATGACTTATCACCAAGAGTGAGTGGTGGAGTGGTGTTCTGGTGACCTCAGGGAGATAGCCAGTTGGTGCACGCACAGAGTAAGGAAAACCTGGTGTGAGCTTGCCGTTATAACCAGCTGGTTATAACAGCAAATTATAACTGGGTTTCCCTATGGGAAAAAACATGACACAGTAATTATAAGAATTTTATGCACACTGGAGGTATGGGATGCTATACAGCCCCCAAAAGAGAAGCTCAAGGGGTTTATAATAGTGTCCCACACTGAGGGTGTGTTTAAAATTCCAAACTTTACACAGTTCTCAGGCTTCATTTTATATCATTGCTGTGTTCTGTTTTTTTGCTGTCAGCCCCCTCTCCCACTCCCACGGAGCAGGTCGTAGCCTGAGCTCCATATGGGCTAGGAGTTGAAAGTGCCATCTGGCATTTTCACTTTTCAACCATATACGTTGCAGTAGCTTGAGTGTGTGTGCATGGACTCTTAAGTCAGACCAGTGCATGAATGCCATTATAACCAGCTGGTTATAATTGCAAATTATAACCAGGTTTCCCTATGGAAAAAAATTGAGCTCAGTTATTATACTTCTGTAAAACTGCATAGGAATATGCCACGTTATATGCTAAAAGACATAAGAGTCTTCTCTCATAACTAGGCATGTTCTTCCAGTTGAA
Organism: Neoceratodus forsteri; assembly: GCA_016271365.2. NCBI lineage: Eukaryota > Metazoa > Chordata > Ceratodontiformes > Ceratodontidae > Neoceratodus > Neoceratodus forsteri. The sequence goes on along the minus strand of JADMNL010000039.1, from coordinate 15,358,325 downwards.
AGGATTTCTGAAATATTTTGGATAGTATGAGGACTGTGACCTAGTGTCTCAGCACATGCAGAAGTGCCTAGATCTCCCAGTGAAAGCACACCATGTTATAGCAATTGCCCACATGTATTTATACATAGAGTATGCAATGACTGTGGGTCTATAATGAACAAAATATCTCTGATATGTATCCTTGTCATGTAACCTACAGTAGAATATCATGATATTCTCATTCTAGGTCCCATGGCAAGCACTTCATCTCACTCTAGGTCACATGACAAGCAAATAGTCTCATATTATGTTCCACAGTATAGGAAATTGACATCCTTTGTTCAAGGACTTGATTGCATTCAGAAAGGTTTATTTATAGAATTTTAACTTAACTACCTAGACCCAGATTTATGTCCTTACTTTTTCAAACAGGTAAATAGTGGCCGACATTTTTAGGTTTCACCTTTCCTACACCCCATGAAGAATATGTTACTTGTTTTGTTACAAAGCACATAAGTCGTCACACACATGGTCCCAGACCTGCATGAAGCTGCTGCATCATTGCACATGCTGTGCTCAGAGGCTTTGCTAAGGTAACAAAAGTTCCTGGGTCCAAGGCCTCAAAGGCGGTGGTAGGCCATATTTATTTTTATAAAAGGATTAATTTAAGTGCTTCTGAAAAGGTTCAAGACGCATATGAAAACATTTAGGGCTCACGCACCTGACCTGTTGCAAGCGGCCCAAAATGCAGCAGAAGCATCATACACCCGTTGCTAGAATACTTCATGAGTGGCATTGGAGGCTGCTTGTGAAGCATCTATATTATTGCATATAGCCCGTTGGTCCTGTAGCATACTTCTTAAGTAGGAGTAAATCTCATTTCACGTATTTCCCCAGAACCGTAGCAGGCTTTGCGAGTAGCCCAAAATGTACAGTAGCTGCTGTATCACACACATTGTGTCAGACCTGTAGAGACTTTGGGAGTGGCCCAAAGCAGTTACATCATCATCACACATATATGACAGGACTTGTAGCAGAATTCGCCTCCTCCAATTAGCACCCACTACTCACATCCAAGTAAAAAATACTTCCCTCCCCCAGCAAACCTGGCACACATCTCTCCTCCTCTCCCTCAGGGTACCCTCCTAGCAAGAATCCAGGACTGGATTACATGCATAGCCCTCCCTCCATCTCACCACCCTCCCCGTCACCTAAAAAGAATCATGCCAAATACCTACAGTAAGTCCTGAAATGCATTAATTGCTCAAGAGTCAGGTCTTAGGTTTTATTCAGTATAATCTTTTTCTTTTACCAACATTTTAGGGATGCCTAAGCCCCACCCCACCCCACACACATACATTTTATTTTGGTCAACCCCCAAAACACCTTTTAGTCAGCATTTTCAATATTACTGTTGGCGAACAGTCCCTGTATTGACATTACAAGCCTTCATTGTCAGTACTTTTAATGGCAATCAGTAGCTGGTGACAGTGCTGCTCACTGCCCTTACCCCTCCTTGTGCAAAACAGTCCTTGTAGGACAGTGGCACACCTACCTTCACCTGCCTTTGAGCCAAGCAGTCCCCGATGTCCACTTGTACCCCCTTCCTCATCCTAGAACTGAACTGAACAGTCTCTGTTGTTCAGTGCTTTCCCTCTACCTCACTGTGCCCCAGAAAATAAAACCCTGGCATCCAGTGGCACCACCAACACCCTGCCCCAGTCCAACCATTGCTGGAATCCAGTGTCATCACAATCCCACACTCTGCTCCATTCCAAGCATCCCTCGAATCAAGTGGCTCCTCACCATCTTATCTCATGTTATGTATCCCTGGCATCCAGTGGTGCCCCCATTCCACACCAGTTATATCCCCCACACCCTGCAACACTTTGGGAATCCCTGGTGTCCATTGTCCACTACTCCGTGCCCGATATCCAGGTATCCCTGGCATCCAGTGGCACCATCCTTCCACACCCTATGCTGTATGTGGAGCACTGGCTTCTAGTGGTACCCCCACCCTCACAACCAGTTCCACATCCTTCCTAGATAGCAGCTGATTCAAACTCTCCACTCAAGACCGTGGCCTGCCACCATCTGAATTAATTGCAACTGTGATTTCAGAAATACATACACAGTGGAAATTTCATAAATTCAGGTTTGCAGTATTCATCACAAACTGGGATTTACAGTATGAGATACAAGCTGTTGGCATCTATTCTTTAAATCATGGTTGTGATTGATTCAAACTACAGCTAACCAAGTAGCTGAGGAGAGGTTTTCTGCTGGATGCCATCTGGGGGAAAGGGGATCTTTGGCAGTACTGGGGTATAGCTAGCTCCCATTGCCTGACATTTGAAGGGTGTGTTTGGTGACACTAGGCCTGGAATTCTAGTGGGCTCATATGTTTTTTGTAATAATTTTGCCAACACTGGGGCTGGGCACCCAGTGCTGGAATCATGGAGGGGTATCCTCAGGGGGCACCAGTCTTGGGTTTCCAGAGGCTGCATAAGTTTATTGTAATAATCTTCCCTACACCTGGATAAGGCACCCTGTGTCAAAATGGGGAGCATTTGTGGCACAGGGTTGGGAGCCCAGTGTCCACACTTAATAAATCTAGAGGGAGCTAACAATCGGGATGGGATCCCAGTGCCAGTATTTTGATCAAGAGGCCACTAAGGATGGGCTCCTGGTTGCCATTTTAAGACATTGGGGGTTGGGTGAAGGCATGATCATCAGGGACGGGCTGCTGGTCACAGCATGATTCTCATTTTCAATGATGCTTGGCAGAAGGCAGCAGATGTACTGTGAGTCTACCAGAAGGAAGCCAGAGAATGACCACTGAATAATTAAGCAATAATGCATGACAGGGTGTGTGTGTTGTGCTGGGATAACGTCACTCCATGGGTGATTAGGCACAAATAATGTCCTGTTTTTCAGTATGACTCTGCTGCCTGCCTGCCCATGGCTATTCCTATAGAGTATGCATCTAAGAAAGACTTATTTGCACTCTGTATGGATGGCCAAGTAATGCAGTGAATTGAATCTTTGCCATCAAAGTTAATTTGTTGTTGGTAACTTTGCATTACAAGTAGACTGGCAAAGTATTCCCAAATTCACTCAACTGGTCAACTTTTTTTTTTTTTTTTTTTAGAAAGACTATTCAGTCTGCTAACCACCCCATCACCCACAAGGCAATGTTATCCACCCTTCGCCCCCCACTCTGTGCATCCATGAATAGATCCCCTTCCCCCAACTCATGTAAGCTACCCACCACCCTCCAGCACCCCACCCCATCATCCCCCCGTCTTAGATGAAGTACTTATAGTACAATAAAAAATATATATTCCATTCCTGATGGATCTCAACATCCTATCCCACCCATACCACCCACTGTCCATAAAATACACACACACAAACACTCACACACCCCAACCAGCCCCCACACACATACACATGTAGCCCATTATAGGACCACTCATTGGCATGCCTCCTAACAGTCCTTGTAGGAACCACCTCCAGAAAGGAAGGGCTTTGTATTGTATGCCACCAACAACAGCTTGGCCAGGCCAACTACAGTATTTTCCATCTACAGACTCTATTTGTAGGGACAGGAAACAGGAGTTGCAAAATAACTGCCAAAGGCTTTGGGCTGGATTCTAGAAGAATGGCGCAAGTTGCCACCGAACGCAACATGCACCACCCGCACCTGCAACATTGACCCTACACCCTATTCTAGTAGGGGCAGGGTAATTGCAGCTAAGTCCTGTGACTTGCGACACGTGGCCAGGAATGCTAAACTGTGGGTGCACCTGGTGAGCATGTCGCAGAAGCCACAACAGCATGGCGGTGCAGTCAACCCCACCCACCTATGCCCCGACCCCTAGTCACCAGCCGCAAATGCGGCAGATACCCAGGTAGCCTTGGTAGTCTAGAGCCCCCCATCACTGTCACATAGAAGCATACCTATTCCCTGACAGTCTAGTGGCCCCCTAAACTTTATAATGTTAATAATAGTGATCCCCATATCTCTGGTACTGTAGCGGCCCCCCAAACTGTAAAATAATAATTATAGTGATCCCCATATCCCTGGTAGTCTAGGGGTCCCCACAAACTGTAAAATAATAATTATAGTGATCGCCGTATCCCTGGTAGTCTAGCACCCCCCCGACTGTAATATAATAATGATAGTGACCCCCACATCCTTGGTAGTCTAGTGGCCCCTTGATCAACATAAAATATACACAGTACATCCATTCCCTGGTAGTCAAGTGGCCCCAACCCCCCTACCCAGCCATGCCAGCCCACCCAGTACCCTTCCACCTGTCCTCAGCCGGCGACTAGCACAGCCTACCTCTCACCACCACGGCCAGCCACCGACTGAGTTCAGTATCAGCATGTACTATAAAGATGAGCTTAATATCTAAGCACATCTTTTCAGAGAAAGAAAGCAAGAGTGGTAGAAGAGACCCTTCCCGTCTCTCACTCTGTCAAGTATGGGTGAGCAACCGAGACAGAGACAGCGATGATGGAGCTTCCCTCCTAGTGTTCTCCACTACTGTCATGGCAGTTGTACATTGTAGACCTCCCTGTGTCTGGTACCTGGCCACACAGTGAGTGGTTGTTTCCCCTGTGCCATGCAGTTCCTAATAATTCCCATTTCTCTCTCTCTCTCTCTCTCTCTCTCTCTCGTTAGTCAGTGAAGGAGCCAGTGGCCAAAACAGATGGTGTGAGAGAGAGGCACAGTGAGCGGCAGCGAGAACGGCAGTGATGGTGACAGCATCAGGCTATTGGGAAGTGAGAGAGCCACTATCTAGCCCAAGTATGTAGCCACTAGAGAATGGCCATCCACGGCACACGCATTATTTGTGAGTGAGAGAGAGAGAGAGCAACAGCTGTGCACAGAGAGACACGTAATGGCTGCAGTCTTCAAAGTGGTGCACTGTTCTCTGTCTCTGTCTATGTCTGTCTGTCTCTGTCTCTCTCTCTCTCTCATATCTTCTTACATCGTGCAGCACTTCAAGAGCACTGCAACAGTTTTCATTTCAGCCAGTGGTGAGAAGGTGGCAAGAGAGCTACAGAAATGGCTGCAGAGACAGAGACACACACACATAGAGCAACATCTCTGTCTGTTACTCTCTGCACATGTCAAACAGCAGTTCTGCACCACAGTGAGTTGAACAATACACTGGGCTAATCATACAAAGTGGGAGAGAGAGATGCGGCACATTTCTGTGTGTCTCTCAGAATATCCTGCTGCAGCAGTTCTGGAGCAATGTGCACATCGGCGATCACAGGACACAGCAGACATAGAGACCAACACAGACAGTGACAGTGACAAAAATGATTGTGTCCTGACTGTGTGTCTCCAAAGTCAGCAGTGTCACCAGTGCATATATATTGCTCTTTAGCACTGTCAGCAAAACCGGAGTTCTGCTGGTGGCAGAACACATAAAATAGTCCCTATGTTTTCACGACTTTTTCATGTTTCCTGGTATTTCTATCACCTCTGGTGACACCCTATGTAATAAGCGCAATAACCCACTCCAGGGTGTGTGGTTATTGGGGATTAATCAACATCCTGCGGCTTTGTTCCTCACAATGCACCCGAGGTGTTGATTAATTCCCATTAATTGCACACTCTGTCATGGATTATTGCTTACATATCATGTTGTCTACAAACAGTCTGGTTTTAAGAAACAGTTGTGGAACAGTGTACGTTTACAATACACACCATATACTGGAGGTACTTTTATTGGTTTAATCACTGGCGCACTGGCTCTACTCTTGGGGAATGAGATACCCCACTGTCTGTTCCCATCCTGACTTATCCTCTGAGCATGTGTTGTGTTTTCATTTAAATTAAGTACCCTGTATAGCAATCAGTAGACTGTAACAGTAACATACAGTAAACAGTTTTACTTGTAGCAATTTGAAATACAGTATATAGTATGCCATATTCTAATTTATTCTGATCAGTATTCATTGGTGGCGGGGTGGGAGTGGCAGTGAGTACAGACTGGTTAACAATCAGGCAGATGGGAGAGGAGTTAATGACAAACCCTCAAACAGAAAGTGGACTATTGACCATGATGCACAGACACAACGTGAAAATAGTTTTCTAAACTGGTATAGCATAGTACGTGCCAAACAAAGCAACTCACATAAATAATGTACCACTTATATCTAATGTTCTATTATTAAGAAAATTGTTAAAACATGAAATCATATACTACTAATATTAACAGTGCCTTAACTGTGAAAAGTAAAATAAAGCAAAGTACAACATGAAATTAATGCTCTCAAGTTTGTGTTCGCGGAATACCATATTGTACAACTGTTTTAAACACATCACACTATAATGGTTACAAATTATGGTAATTAGCCTGTGTATAGATTTTTCTTCACCATACTGTCCTCTGTCTTTCTCCACACTCTATGCATAGTGTGATTGTTTACCATGAATTAGATTGTTTCAAACACAGGCCTCAAGTACGTGCACATCCTCAGTTCTATCCGTCAGTGATTGTACTATAACTTTACACAAACTGATGAAGGTTAAAATGTGTTTAAGAATCAAAGTACCAACCTTGCTTCCATGCTGTTATGGAAGAAGTGAATGCTCTTTGGAGCGAAAAAGGTAACAATTCTGTGGTATGATTCCAGCAACGAAGTCTGCTCCGCCGGTGATAGTTGCTTTATGTCCTTGCATAGGAGCTTTGTGAAAAATATTAACTTCAGCTCTTTGCAAACATTTGACCCTATGATAAAGTAATAGTATTTGTTGAAATGTCATTGCCATATTAAAAAATATATCAGAAGTCAGACAATCCATTTGGCTGTTGGAATTCCAACAGCCTTACATTAATCCATTTTACATTGTCATGCACAGACTGATCACCATGGCACATGGTTTCTTCTTGTCAACATTCTGTCCTATAGCACTGCTGAATGCCTGTAATGATGCATTGTGGTTCTGAACCAACATTTTTAAACTGTTGCTGGGATAATTTTTTATTATAAATCTCTAGCTCGGTTATGAAAACATTCAGAAAGTACTTCTTTAACACTTCTCTTTTGGAACACATTTTTAGAACATCAATAAGGCACTCCCAGGAGTTAGATTAACTGTCAATTAATTATCCCCTAGTGGCAATGTGTCACAGTGCTATGACTCGTGCCACATTATACACATAGAGGGTGGTTAAAAAATTATGAATGTAAATCCTAGTCATACATTATTGCTTTAAAGTATGCAAATGAACAGGTGAATGCCTGACACATGCGAATGAAAAATCTGTAGTCAGAAGACAGTAGGTTCACTTATTAAAACTATGAAATAGTATATCATAACATATATTATGTATTCCTACTTTCAATGTCAAATAACACAGTAACACTAACTCAATATGCAGTTTTACATATAAGTACAGTCGACAAAATATTTGTTATTAAACATGTGATACACTCCTTTCATTAGCCAAAAATGATCGCCGTCAGTTGCTGCATAGACAGCCAATGTAAGGCTGCCCGTGTCCATGGTGAATGTTGCACACATGACTGCCAACAAACAACCACTATGCGAGCATCATTTCACCATTGCCACCACTACTGGAAACACACCAGCACAGGTGATTTCCAACTGCCTTGGCCCAGTCTTTCAGTGCAACACAGGCTTTCTGTTTCCCCTTTGCTTCCATTTTTTTCTTATTCCTGCCAAGATAAATAATCTGATCATTGAAGATACTGAACAAATGCGGATCCATTGATCTGTAAAAAAAACACAATATGGATCAACATGCAATCACAAATTATGAAGTAACACAAACAATAATGGACTGTTCAACTGTATTAAATCTAGCATTAACCTTTCTTGTCAGTTTAGCGTGTATGTATACATCTTAAATGCATAATGTGAATACATAAAATTGTACCTCTCTCAACATTCCAGACATCAAATTGATATCAAATGTTGGCTTCCTACTCCCTCATATATTTTTTGACACCTACATGTCTATCGGTAATAAGGCTCTCTACTTTTATGCCATGTCTTCATGTATTTAAGTCCTCTTTTCATCCCTTCTAATTCCATTGCATTCAAACTTATAACCTTGTTACTCTTTAGAAAAATGAAAGGATTGCATAAATGCAGTATGACACACCATTACATATATAAATACTGATATACAAATTCTGTGTAGCTAATTAGTATATAGCACACCTGAATTAGCTGCATATCAACAGTCATCGCCCATACTAGGTCCATTAAACTATAATTGCCAAACTTGGCGGGGCCTTGGGAACTGCACCTTGCATCACCTCCCAGAATGGCTGTTATTTGTAAATGAGCCAACCAGTTCATTTTGCTGTCTTTTCCAGACATTGCGTGCCACAGGAACCAAACAACAGGCCTGCGTTTGGTAGTATGTACATATTGACATGTCTGGTATGTTAAGATGTTTAAATAACTTTAGGATGCCTGCAGGACTACCTCCCCCCACGTGAACATTATAGCACAAGCAGTCATAAGGCTCCCAATCAGTGTTAATAGATGACATGGTTGATTACTCTATACTCTGCAATGACCATTTACACATAACTGCTTGAATTCTCTGAAACTATCCATAATGTTTTGTTCGAATACCCTGCAAGTTGCCTGACACAAAAAGCAGGTCTGTATGAGGAGTATTGCATTCTCAAAACACTAAGAATTTGCACTTAAAATGTGGTTCTCCTCCTTGCTTAAGTTCAGCGTACCTAAAAGAGAAAAAAGTAATTAGGAATCATTCATTTTTTTAACAAATTGAAGTTACATTTCTTTCTGAAGATGTACTGCTGCCCTGCGTGTCTGTGTACACACTTACTGTTCACAGCTTTCGGAGGTGTCAAATGTTGCTGACATCCAAATCTGGATCTTGCAAGTTGCCATCTTCCAAAATATCACTACAGGTCTCATTCTGTGATGATATTTCTGACCACATGTCTTCTTCACCCTGTTGATGACTTTCCGGTGAAGGTTCAGACTGGATTGCAATGTCACAACTGAAGTCATGCACCACGGTATCTTGAGTGCCTACATCAGCTGTGAACACGTCAGTCTGAGCACCTCTTGTACATTTAGTCCTGCCGCTATAATGAAGAATGTATTTCAACATCTGTGCCGACTTGTTAGCCATGACCTATGATAATAATGTAAGACACAGCATGATAGCCAGGTGTTAAGTCATCATGACAGATTGTTTGTTTTAGTATCTGAGCCTATCTGGATATATAAATATAGTGAGAGATACTGTAAATATATATATATATATATACATATTTAGAATGTCCATGAAATTGTATCCTCATTCATACAGGTCCCTTTGGAAATGGAATAAACAGAATAGAGAAGATATTACGAAACTTATTTTTCATGCCAACCTGCTTCCCCGACACACTATGTAACACCATCAGGCCATGACATGTATGTGAACCCATTGTGAGATAAAGCTCTCCAGCCCATCACAATGTGTGCCCATGTGACAGAACACTGCACCATACCTTTCCAGGCTCAGAGCAGTGGTGTGCTCCTCCAATCCTTGTGCTGCTTAGCCAGCTCCCAGAGCTCATCTCTGAACCTGAGTTGTAGGCATGGGACCACAACATGCTACTCTCTGGTCCAAGAGCTGGCCCTGCACATAACTTTTCTCCATAACTTTTAGATGATTCTATCAACCAAGGACAATATGTAATCAATAACCCTGGCAAAAATATTTACAGCGCAATTATTTATTTAACAGTTCTGTTCTTTCAACAGGTCTACACATTATTATAGTACAATTTTCTGGGCATAATTACTTTATTTTTCTTAAAAACAACATCATTTTACCAGTTACTCATTTCAGATGGCATCTCTATACCTTAAAGGCACAGATAAGTTTGTACAAAATAAGGTATTGACTTAGCAGGTCTATGCTATTGTCAAGGTTTTGTTTAAGTTGGCCCTAGTGTAATAACATAAGACTGAAAATTGTATTAGGCTGTAGTGCAGGCTGAACAAATATCATCATACCTGATGTGCTGTGCCACTGCCTCTGGCAGTGGGAGCTGTGGTAGATAAGTGAGTATTAATTTCTGTGGCAGAATGCAGCCATTTCATTAGCTAGTGTATGATGTTGTAGCACTGATAACATGACATTCTGAGCATAGAGGGGGTTTGGTTATAAAAAGAGGGTAAGGGAACCAGGTTCTATGGATAAATGGAAATATTAATCAAGAATCACCAAGAATAGTGAATTCTGTGGCACTGCAGTAGTTCTGCAGTAGACTGCAAGTTCTGTGCAAAATTCTGTGGCTGCAGAATTCTAGAGGCCTTGCATATGCCTGTCCCACATCATATTGAATTCCTCCATCGTTTGAACCACCAACATCTCTTCCTGCTGACTGTTCCAGGGCCTCCAGCACCCTCTCAGTGAAATAACGCTCTCTCACATCCACCATAAAACATCCTACCTCCGCCTGTAGAACATTATCCCTGCTTCTAGTTACTAACTTTCATACGATTAAGCTCCACCTCCACTTTATTTTTGCACTTCATGTACTTGAACGTTTCTATCATGTCACCCCTCTCTCTTATGGTCTCTAGTGGGTACAAATGCAACTCCTTCGACATCTCCTCATCGGACTTCCTATTCAACCCATTCCCAATCTTAGTAGCTCATCTCTGTTATCAAACTTGGGATGATGGAGGCTATTAGATCATGTATTAAAATGATGAGAAAGAAGAGTTGGGCTAAGAAGCATGGCTGACTGAACAAGGAGGTTTTGGAAGGGGTAAGGGCAAAAAAAAGCTGCTTTTCAGATGTTCAAGGAGTCCAAAAAGGGAGTGGATAAGGAATTGTATGTGAAGAAGTCCAAAGAGGGAACCAGACTGGTCATGGCAGCCAAAACTTCTATGGAACTGAGGCTGACATGGAGCATCAGGGAAGGAGGGAACATCTTTTTCAGTTACATAAGCGACAGAAGGAGCTGCATGGACCAGATAGTGTGGATTATGAAGGACGGGTGGTGGGTGGAGAAGGGGGTGGAACAGACAGAAGCACCAAATGTGTACTACTGTTCTGTGTTCATGAATGAGAAGGGCAGACAGCCACCTCAGTGGATGGGGAAGGTGGGCAGGAAGGGGGGAAGGTATTACAGATGGGATAATTATGGAGGGCAGGGTGCTAGATGGTCTGAAGGCACTAAGGGTGAATAAGGCACCAGGTCTGGATGGCATTCACGTCAGGATGATGAAATAGCTGGTGGAGGTATTGACAGGATTGATGGTGGACTTGTTCAATACCTACCTGGACATAGGATGCATACCACAGGACTGGGGGATGACTCATGTGGTGCCCCTCCACAAGAGTGAAACAAAGGATGAACCAGGTAATTACAGAACTGTAAGCATCACATCCATTGTAGGATAATTTATGGAAGCAATCCTGAAAGAGACGCTGGTGGCCTTTTTGGAGGAAAATGGACTCCAGGATGGTCACCAGCATGTGTTCATCTCAGGAAGGTTCTGTCAGACCAACCAAATTGAGTACTACAACTGGGTAACGAGGGAACTGGATAAAGACAACGCAGTAGATGTACTGTATTTAGACTTTAACAAAGCCTTTGATTCAGTGCCTCATGGGGAGCTGGGGGCTAAGTTGCAATATTTGGTGGCAGGGATGAATATGATAAACTGGATCATGAACTGGCTGAAGGGGAGGCAGCAATGTGGGAAGGTGGGGCTGGCTGTCATCCACAAGGGCAGTGACAAGTGGGGTGCCACAGGGCTCAGTGCTGGGTCTGGTGTTGTTTTGGTTATTTGTATCTGATATTTCATATGGCATTAATAGTAAGATTAGTCTCTTCACAGATGATACCAATATAGGGACAGTGGTGGATGACATAGAGGGGTGGCAGCAGCTACAGGAGGACCTGAACAAACTGGAGGACTGGTCAGAGAAGTACACTTCAATGTGAAGAAGTGCGAGGTTACGCACTTTGAAGCAAGGAAAACAGAGAGGAACTACCAGCTGGGAGGCGTTAAGATAGGGGTTATCGAGGAGGAGAAGGACCTAGGGGTGACCATAACAGGTAACACAAACAAATAAGCTCATTGCAGAAAGGCAGCAGCTAAGGCCAACAGGATGCTGGGGTGTCTTGCGAGAGGAATATCATCCAGAAATAAGGATGTGATCCTGCTGCTGCACAGTCACTAGTCAGCCCACATTTTGGAGTACTGCATGCAGTACTGGCACCCCTTTCTAAAGAAGGATGCCAGATTGCTTCATGGGGTACAACGTAGGGCAACTGAGATGCTCCATAGGCTTGAGGGTGAAATCCTACAAGGACCGGAAGACTTAGCTGAATACGTACACCCTGGAGGAGAGGATGGATTGAGTACTTCAAATACTTAAAGGGAATTAACAAAACAGGCACAGAGGAGATATTTAAGCTGATGAGGAGAAAGGACACAAGAGGGCATGGTGTGAGTGTCTGTGGGGGGAAGACATTAGAACAATATAAGGAGGCATTTTTTCACAGAGAGGGTGATGGAGAAATGGAACATTCAACCCAAGTAGGTGGTATCATGTAGGATAGTGGGGAGTTTTAAAATGGCATGGGATGGAGGGGTAGGGGCAGAGGGGGGCAGCTACAATATAGGGGTGCTACCTGAGCATTTGAGAAGACTTGAAAGACCATGAGGCCTGTTTCTGCTGGCTGATTCACATGTTCCTATGCAAGTGGAGGGCACAGCTGGTTTTGAAATCAAAGGTGATTCCTGCTTCTTAACCCTACGCCCACACTACTGCTGGTGGCTTGGTATTTTAAATGAATACATGTGAGTAGTGAATAATATTTCTTACTTTTGTTTCAAATTTGTGAGGTGCAGTCAAGGGGACACATACATGACAACTGATTGCTGAGTATATTCGACCTTCAAATTTCCAGTTAACTCCTCTATACAGCATAACACAAAGAGGATAATGTATGGTCTACAATCAATTAACAAGCATATGTATGCATTGAGAGGTTGCCATGATGACAGTTTGAACCTCGAGAGCGAAGCTTGAGAGGTTTGTCATCATGGCAACCTCCAGATGTCTACATATGTTTGGTACTGATTGCAGACCATATATTGTCTTTTATAGTGTATGGTCTACTATCTGATATAAAAAAAACAATGTTTTACTGTTTACTTTTGTGTTTTCTCAGTGTGAGCTGCTCTCTTCCAATATTGCTCTTCCAACTGCTGCTGCTTCTTGATCGGGGTGAGCAGTGTGAAGCGCATGAGTGAAGGTGTTTGTTGTTGTTATGCTGCAGTAGCTACGTAGCTAGTGCAGCATAACAGCCATGATGACATAGCTTCTGCAGCATAACAATGCTATTCTAGGAATGGATTTCCATCCCTAATAGCATTCCACCATACACTATATACAAGTAGTGCATCTTATATCTTTTATTTTTATAATTAGTACTTCCTACCTAAAAAACACATTTTGATTTTGAAAACATAATCTAGCACCAATCATGAATCTGTATTTGCAATGGCAGCTATCACATGATGGCTTTCAAACTAACCTCTGTTCATTGCTGCTTCGCAAATGCTGGGTGTCACTTCCTTTCTAAACAAAAGCAAAGATGGAATGGCATCTATTTTCAGTCTTTGCTGTTCAGGTTTGTAACCAATGCTTTCTAGTAGACTTGGGTGCAGTGCAACCTGGTCTGGCGCAACATTATCAGAACACAAGTAGCTGTTATCACCTGCCATCTGTTCCTCACACTTGACTGCCACAATCCACTTCTGACGCAGTGCCCTATCCTTGGGGAATTTATAGAAACTTCATCCAGACTACATTTTGTTGCTACAACCATAAGCGCTACAGTTTGGAATTTTTTAATTTATCAACAGAAAGTGCCAACAATCAAACAATCAGAAGCAGAGATACACAACCACAAAAAAATACATACCCACAACACAGATTATTGTTGTTTTATTAGTATATTCACAGCATTCAAATTCATTGTGGATTGTGGACAGATTACAGATCACAGGAAAAGCTTTTACTGTTATTATTTTTATTTTTATTTAGTACACAAAGATAAAAAAGATATATAGTCAATTGTAAGCCCAAACACACCAAGGACTTAGGGAATAATTCAGATTAAAATGTGTAATCACACCATCACATAGACTGACAGTACACTGTCACTGTGCCTCAACTGCGGTGTAAAGTGAATTCACAGTCAATTTTAACAAACTCTGGTCATCCAACACAGCAGCATAGAGTCATTCACACCATTCATGGAGAGGAAGGAGCTCATGGGGGAAAGATAGGAAACAAAAAAAATTGATGGCAGATAAGGACCATTAGCCCGTTCTTCTTCCTGCCCTTCTTCTTTACCTGTAACAGTGGCTGGTGACCCTATTTGGGCATTGGCTTATCCTCTCCTTCCCACCTCTAGGGTTCCTTTATGTCTATCCCAAGCATGCTTGAATCCCTCTACAGTGCTTGCTCCCATCACCTCTTGGGGCAGGCCATTCCACATATCCAACACCCTTTCAGTGAAGAAGAACTTCCTCATGTTTCTCCTTATCCTGCCCCTCCTCCAGCCTCATATTGTGCCCCCTTGTTCTTGCACTCGTTCTATACTGAAAGATGTCATCCACTTGCTCCTTATTTATGCGTTTCAGACACTTAAAGGTCTCTATCATATCTCCACTTTGTCTTTACTCCTCCAGTGAATACATATTGAGGTCCCTCAATCTTTCTAAAGGTCTCTATCAATCTCTGCTTTATCTTTACTCCTCCAGTGAATACATATTGAGGTCCCTCAATCTTTCCTCATATGCTTTGTGGTGCAAGCCCTGTACCATCTTTGTTGCCCTTCTCTGAACTGCAACCACCCTGTCTATAACTTTACAAAGATGCAGCTCCAGAACTGCACACAGTATTCCAGATAAGGGCTCATCAGTGTTCTGTACAATGGTATCACCACTTCCCTTCTTCTGCTTGTGATACCCCTCTGTGCACCCCAGCATACCTCTGACTCTTCCTATAGCCTTTATACATTGTTTGCCAACTGTTAGGTCATCCAAGATGATAATCCCCAAGTCTCATTCTTCCCTAGTTACTGCCAGCAATCCCCCAATCATGTAGCTCTCTGTGGGGTTTCTGCATCCCAGGTGCATGGCCTTGCACTTCTTCACATTGAATCTCAGTTGCCACATCTTGGACCATTTTTTCCAGTGTTTCTAGGTACCTCCTCATTTTCTCCACCCTTTCTGGAGTGTCTAACCAGCTGCAGCTCTTGGTGTCATCTAAGAGGCAACTCTTTCCTTCCAGCCCTTCTGCAATGTCACTAATGGAGACATTGAAAAGGACCAGTCCCAGGGCTGATCAATGAGGTACCCCACTGGTCACTTCCCTTTCCTCAGACTGGATATCATTAACCACCACCCTCTGCTTTCTATCCCCCTGCCAGTTCCTAACCCATGCATGAAGATGGCACTCACGGCAGAAAAGTGTGCCATGTCCAATATGGCAACTGGAATTTGCACATCTGCACTGATTCGAGAGTTCCATGGCAATCAGAATTACGAAGTGGCATAATACTGTGGTTGTGAATAAAGTTGTTCATTCTGAATTTTTATAGTGTATAGTATTATTTATTTATTCATTTGTTAACTGAGTTAGTGCACTGGTCCAAGAACCTTTTTCAGGCATGGCCTGGGCCAGAGACTGGCATAATCAATGGTAAAATACAGTGAACAACAGCAGTAAATCATACATATGCAAGTACAGAATCCAATACAGTCAGGCAACATGCAAAGGTAGACAAATAATATTACAAGCACACAGTGCAAGATACAACAAACAAGGTGGGCAATATACAAGATATATAAATACAGGCAAGGTGTCACTGTCCTGTAACAATAGGTCATGCTACAGTTACTGTATGTAAAATGGGCACACAGCAGTTCTTTGGCTTTCAGAATGAAACTGTTGTGCACAGTCTCTAGAGGTCCCAGAATGCTGTACAACAAAAGGGTGCAATCACATTCCATGGCCTTTGAAGTGGGGTACAACAACATTTTGAAAGGGATGGAATTCTATGCAAAGCAGTGCTCTACTATACACTGCATATCAGTTATTGGCAGTTAAGGATGTCTCTCCCCACCTAGACAGCCTGTTTTCTTTACCTACTGTCATGCAACAGACCTTACTTATTTGCTTGCTTTATCACCACTTCCACTGCATCAATGTTCCATTATGCATATCTTATGCACTTGGGGATACTGGTGTCATTTTAGACCCTACCACCTCTGCTTTGAGGATGTTCAATGCATTAACTGCACTAGAGAAGAAGGACTTTCGTACAGTTTGCCTAGTTCTGCCCTCCCCGAGCTTCATATCATGACCCCTTTGTCTTTTTAGATTACACTGTATAAATGTCCATAGGCCATTTTGTTATTTTTGTATTATGTACTTTGTATTTTCATAGTTGTATTAATATCATGTGAAACTTAGATAATGTACAGGACTGTCTTGTAAACTGGATTATATTATCCAAATGATGTTTCTTACTCATGTGTAAAAATACATTTTTTTACTACTACTACTTGGACACCTTTTCATCTGAGTATGCTTCCCTCTTGAACCTTATTTATACCTGTGAGGTATTTGAAAGTCCCTATCTTTTCATATTGTACCATATCATCTCTATAGTTTCCTCCAGAGTGGATGTAATGAGATACTTTAGTCTCTGGTCATAACTATTTTAAATAACTGGTCAGCAATTATTTACATAGGCTGACTGAGTTATAATCTGCCATTACAACCCATGGATTACAATGGCAAGCATGCGCCGAGTTACTCAAAAAACAGTTGCTGTCTGATTGGCTGTTGCTCTGCTACTGGGTGGGATAAACAGTTTCAGAAACATTGTGGCTCCTTATCCCGCATACTGAGGAGCCACCAGACCGAGAGTCGTCATCGGTTTCTCTTTATTAACCAGTTAAACATCTACAAGCAAAAAATCTATCTGGTTGATCCCGTCATTCAGAACCCGCAGTGGACAACAACTACCAGCGGGAACCAGAAACGTCTCAGAGGCTGAGGTGCCTGATGTAAGCCTGATCGTTATTGCAATCCAAATATTTTTTTTATTCTGTATAAAACAACAAGCCATTATATAATAGGAATAATGCCCTCCAGGGTGGGTGCTATGGCAGGATAACATCCTTTCTTGGATATTGAACACCCTCAGACTGAAGTCTTGGGCCCTATCACCCAAGGTGGGATGTCATTCTAGCATAACACCTACCCTGTTGGGCATTATTCCTTTAATAAACTCCCTCAAACTTCGCTCTTGGGGTTTCTGTAGCATCCCACACCTAGGGTGACCATTAATTTCTCATAACACATACTTCCTCATTCATTATTCTATATGCTACAGTCACTGCACCATTCTTTTTTTATCATACAATATTTTATTATTTTTTTTCAGCAATGGAACATACATGAAGTAGAGATTACTTGACATCAAATGTGGTAGATAACAGTTGTATGCTTAACTTTTGCTTATAGGACACACTGTTTGCAAATACAGGCATACACTGAAGGAATTTAACACTAAACAGAACTCTACATTGGGATAATTAGACCCTTTATATTGACTATAATAAGCAAGAACATCAGCCATGGCATGCTGATTCATACCCGCTAGCCCTGGGCCAATAAAGGAGTATGCAGCCTAGGTATATGTTAGCCTGGAAGCGGTGTGGGCTCATCTTGTTGAACCTCTACAGAAGGGAACTGAGCAAAATCCTGAATATTACCAGCCATTACTGACCCATGGGGAGGAGTGGCTGAGCCTGTTTTATTAAGAGTGATCCTTTCCTAGGACATTTCAGCCTATAAGGACAGAAGTGAACCAGTTCAGGGGTGGAAGCTTAGAGTGGAGTAAGAGTGTCATCTGGGTCAGATGGGTGGGTTGCCAGGTGGAGGGGTGGGGTGGGGGTCGAGCATAGGTGTGATCTGAGATGAAGTCCTTATTTCTTGTTGTAAACCTGGGTGCAGCTGGCAGTGGTGTATGTCAACCATTCAAAAAGTGCTAACTTAGCTACTGTTGTATGCCATGGAAGAAGACAGTGCAGTAGATTCTGGTGCCACCTCATTAGGATAACCCTTTTGGCTTCGAGTAGTACCAAGAGGGGTCATTTTTTGGACTGGTTGGAACAGTTTGACACCTTCGAGGTATTGCCCAAGAGACAAAGGGTCGCGGTAGCAGGGACTTGTGTTTGCAGGATCTTGGAGGTGTCCTGAATTACTCCTGTCCATTAGTGCACCGGTATGAGGCACTGCCATAATATGTGCAGCAGGTTGGCCTGTGGGGTCTGGCACCTCCAGCATGTGGAATGGGGAATGAGTCCCATCTTTTGGAGTGCGTCCAGGGTATGGCAGGGGCATAGCTACAAGGGTGCAAGGGGTGCAGTGGCACTCGAGCCCACAAGATTTTAGGAGCCCAAATCATAATTTTGATGTTTATTCAAAACTGGAGAGGGGCCCTGTAACATCGCCTTGCTCCCAGGCCCGCTGGGAATTTGATATGCTATTGGGGTATGGTACTATCTCAGCAGCATCTTAAGGTGTATAAGCTGGCTCCTAGAGTCCCTATTGACCAGATGGGCATCCTTTAGATATTGCGACCCTTTGGTGTCTGTTATGTTTATTTGTAGGTCCTGCTCCCATTGCACCTTACACTTAATCATGGTATTAGGTAGGAAGTCCCTAAGCATACCATAAATCATGCCTGTAGTACCATTTGCTTTGCCTTATTTATGCGTGGTGGTCAGCCATTTCCACTCGTCTCTGATAGCTGCTGTGGATCTTGGTTGCATCCCAGATCTAGAGAAATCTCCAGAAGTATGTTCTGGGTAGTAGATATTATGCCTGCATTTGCAGGAAGGACATCATGACTTCAGAGTTCAGTTTATAAAGATCTGCTATCATGCAGATGCCGCCTACTGCCAAGAGTGCCAGTTGACAGTTTGTCCCCCCACCAGCACATCTGGGTTGCCCCATAAGGGGCTCTACTATTCAAGTGGTGCCCACAAGGGGGCTGGACATTGAGTAAGATGTTTGCATCTGTGCCAGGCATCTCTTGTTTCTTGGATAACTGGAAGAAGGTGGCCCTTTGGGTGTCCCCCTTTGCTCACCAGGATCCCCAGCCATTTGGTCCATTTCTAGATTCACCCATACAGGGGTATTAGGGTTTTAGGGAGAAGCCATCTGATTGCTTGTGCAGTTATATGCTAGTAGGTATCCCTGCAGCCAGGTGAGACCCATTTCCCCCCAGATCACTGCACCCGTAATCTATGTTTTTCCAAATCTTGGGGCTTTACCTTCCCAGATGAACTCTGCTATCACCTTATAGATTTTCAGAAGTGTGTTTGGCGGAGTAGATATTGGTAGCTTGCACATGAGGTATGCTATTTTAGGCAGCACAAACATGTGTATGACATCTACCTTGCCTTTCAGGGATAGGTGTGGCTTAGTCCATCTCTATGTTTCCTCTCTGATGGAGGCTGTGATGAGTGTGCAGTTCACCTCAACCAAGTTGCTCCACAGTGTGGTGATGTTTGTCCCCAAGTATGTAAAACCTTGGGGTGTCCATAACACTGGCATACCCCGTAGGCATTCCTCCATGTAGAGCAAGTTTAGTAGTGGCTGCATGCCACTGTACCATTTTAGTTGCCCCCTCTAGTCTGCCTATAACCTGTGTATGTCCCTTCATAGATGCAGTAAAGGACTGCTGTGTGACTGAACTTCTCTGCTGGGACTAAAGTAGAAGAACTTTTGTACTTGGACCTTTAATTTAGGGTAAAAAAACTAACATAAAAAAAAGTGTGTGTTTGGGTTAACTGAACTGAATGGGTATCTGAAGAGTTATCTAGGTGTAAATCTCAGGTGACTGAAAGGACTTAACTACTGTGAGGTTTAAATTACTTGTAGAAAGATCTGGTAAGTAGGGGGAGTGGCTTAGCTAGAAGGAAGCTACATTTAAAGACTGCCTTAGAAAGTTTCTGCTAATAGCTTGGCAGAAGACACCAGGAGAAAAGACTGCTGTGTGACTGAACTTCTCTGCTGGGACTAAAGTAGAAGAACTTTTGTACTTGGACCTTTAATTTAGGGTAAAAAGACTAACATATAAAAAAAGTGTGTGTTTAGGCTAACTGAACTGAATGGGTATCTGAAGAGTTATCTAGGTGTAAATCTCAGGTGACTGAAAGGACTTAACTGCAGTGAGGTTTAAATTACTTGTAGAAAGATCTGGTAAGTAGGGGGAGTGGCTTAGCTAGAAGGAAGCTACATTTAAAGACTGCCTTAGAAAGATTCTGCTAATAGCTTGGCAGAAGACACCAGGAGAAAGGACTGCTGTGTGACTGAACTGCTCTACTGGGACTATATTGACCTCCTTCCCTCTCCTCCACACCCCCCCCCCACCCAAAGTTAGTTCTATTTTTATAGGCACAGGATTTGACTGACAACAGGAACTTCCTGTTTAGGGGCAGAAAGTGAGTGATCACAGAACCACCAAGGACCCACCATCCTAGAAGGGCAAGAGTAGCTCTCTGGCCCCTCTAGCTGCTAGAGGTCTGCCTCTGAGCAAGTAAGTGGTCTACTGAGAAATATAGGATATCCTTGTCTCAGAACAGGACAATTAGGAGCTTAAAGGGCACACAGGCAGAAAGTAAGGAGAAAGAGAAAAAAAAAACAGAGGAAAGAGTAAGGATTGCAAACAGTTAAGGGGCCAGAAATAAGACATGATTGAAGTGGTGCAGTGCAGTGGCTGTGGAGCAGCAGTCTTCCAGGTGATGTTCTGGAGGATGCGGTGTTGTCCCATCTGCAGGCGCCTCTCTGGACTGAGGGAGGAGGTTGCTCATCTCCAGGCTGAGTTGGCCAGGATTTGTGGGACCTCCTCTTCCATCCAGGGACCACCAGTGCCACTGCCGTTGCCTCAGAGGTTGCCAAGAAAGAGGAGCAGTTGGACCACAGTGGGCTCAGGGAGGATGAGGGTGGTGGAACAGAGGCGCATCCCTCCAGTTGTACCTCTCCACAATTCCTATGCCATTCTGGCAAAGTGTGGTTCCTCTATGGAGGCACCCACAGTGGAGACCAAGGAGGATGCAAGGAACCTCCACAAAGGAGACCCACAGGAGGGTGGCAGGGGACCCTGCAGGGAAAGGAAACAACTCCTGGTGGGGGACTCCATTGTTAGGAAGTTAGAACTGGGGGAGGAAGGGGAGAGGGAGGTAAGGTGCCTGCCTGGCACCATGGCTTGAAGGGACAGGGAGCGAATCCTCAGGATTGCCAGAGCAGCTGCACAGGGGAGGGAGCTAGATGTCATTGTCCACCTAGGGACAAATGACCTGGCTAAGAAAGGGATTAGAAAGTGCAGGAAGAGTTTGTGGAATTGGGGAGGGGCCTTAGTCAAGTATGCATACGGTAACCTTCTCGGAGTGCTGCCATCTTGTATAGGAGAGGCTAGGGTGTTCCGCACCATGAGATTCAATCAGTGGTTGAAAAACTGGTGTGGAGCTCAGGATTTGGCTTCATTGAGGACTGGAGGTCCACCTGGAGTGATGCAAGCCTATACTGGCATGATGGGCTGCATCTGTCAGGAGGGAACCAGGATCCTAGGTGATAGGTTTAAATGCTTCATTGGCAAGCTTTTAAACTAGCCAAGGGGGGAGGCACTGGAAAGGAGCAGGAAAATCCTAGTCCCCCAAATAATCATGGTAGTAAGTGCAGCAAACACCAACATAGAGGTGTCGATAGGGAGAAGGGCAGGAGTAAATGGAGAAAGTGACAAAGGCAAGAAGGACAAGGATGGGGCAAAAGGGAGTAAGGCCATCAGGAAATGGAGGGTAATGAGTACCAATGCCCGTAGTCTGGACAACAAGCTCCCTGAGCTGATGGCCTTAATGGAAGAGGGATGCCTGGATATCGTAGCAGTCACAGAAACATGGTACACAGAGAACCATGACTGGGATGTTAACATACCAGAGTACATAACCTACAGGAGAGACAGGCAGGGGAGAAGAGGGGGAGGAGTAGCTCTCTATGTAAAGGAAGGGATAAAAGCAACTGAACAAAAGAGTAAACAGGGAGGACAGGAGGCACTGTGGGTCACTGTGGAGACTGGGAAGGGCACCACAATCCGCACAGGGGTTGTGTACAGACCCCATGTCAGGGGGAAGGAATGGACAAGGATATGATAGAAGGCATTCTTAGAATGGCAGAGAAAGGGGAGAAACTGTTGATGGGAGACCTGAATATGCCAGATGTTAACTGGAGCACATTTGCTGCAGCCATATCCAAGAGCAGGGCCATTCTTGATGCCCTACAGGTGGCAGGCATTAGACAGCTAGTTTCAGAACCCACTCGTGAGGGAGCAATCTTAGACCTCATACTCTCAAACAGGGGCAGTGAAAGGATCTCAGATCTAGAAATGGGTTGCCATCTGGGGACAAGTGACCATCAAACAGTGTGGTTCATGTTAAACTCAGCTACAGAGTCAAGCCATACAAAAGTGAGGGTACTGGACTTTAGGAGGGCTTACTTTGGCAAGATGGGAGAGTGCCTCAGAAAAGCACTAGCAAACAGGCTAGAAGGAGGCATGGAGCAACAATGGGGAATTATCAAAACTGCCATCACAGAGGCAACAAGCCTTTGTGTGAAGCAAATAAACAAATCAAAACAAAAGAAAAAGCCACTATGGTTCTCAAAAGAGGTGGCTGTGAAAGTCAGGAAGAAAAAGATAGCATTCTGGAAGTATAAGGAAACACAGAAGGAGCAGGACAGAGACCTGTACCAGTTAAGGCAGAAGGAAGCAGGAGGAAGTCAGAATAGCAAGGTCCAAATTGAGGAAAAGATAGCCAACTCAGTTAAGAAGGGGGATAAAACCTTTTATAGGAACATCAGTGAGCTGAGAAAGACAAAGGAGGGATAGTGAGGCTGAATAGAATGAGACGGTGGATGGGCAGAGGGGACAGTGAAAAAGCAGGAATACTGAACAAATATTTCTGCTCAGTATTCTAAAGAGGAGGGGAAGTGCCTAATCCAATTAACAGAAGCACTCTTGATAGGGGGGTCAATCCCAGTCCTTTCACAGAAGAAAGGGTTCTGCAAGAACTCCTAAAACTGAAGGTGGACAAAGCAATGGGTCCTGATGGAATTCACCCCAGAATTCTAAAAGAATTAAGGGAAGAACTAGTGAAACCACTGGCTACTCTTTTTAATAAATCATGGGAGGATGATGTGGTACCCGAGGACTGGAGGAAGGTGGATGTGATTCCCCTTCACAAAAGTGGGGCCAAGACAAAGGCAGAAAACTACAGACCTGTCAGTCTGACCTCCATGGTAGGGAAAGTGACGAAGTCACTTCTGAAGGAAAGAATAGTTGAGTACCTAGAGGCCAGTGGAGCACAGGACCCAAGGCAGCATGGGTTCACAGTGGGAAGGTCATGTCAGACAAATCTAATAGATTTCTTTGACTGGGTGACCAAAGTAGTAGACCAGGGAGGGGCTGTGGACATGGTCTACCTAGACTTTAGCAAGGCATTTGACACAGTCCCACACAAAAGATTAATAGTCAAATTAACCAGCCTGGGAGTGGGTCCCAGGGTGGTAGCCTGGGTAAAACATTGGCTGGACAACAGGACACAAAAGGTAATTGTAAATGGAGTCCACTCTGAAGAAAGGGGTTACTAGTGGGGTACCGCAGGGTTCAGTATTGGGTCCAGTCCTTTTTAATGTCTTCATCAGTGACATTGCAGAGGGACTGGAAGGAAAAGTATGCCTTTTGCAGATGACACAAGATCTGCAACAGGGTTGATACACAAGGAGGCGTGAAAAGGATGAAAAGGGACTTGGCAAGGTTGGAGGAATGGTCAGAAGATGGCAGCTAGGGATTCAATGCAAAGAGGTGCAATAATGCACCTGGGAAACAAGAACCCAAGGGAAGAATACACAATGGGTGGGGAGTAACAACAACAAAAAGGAAAGGACCTGGGGTAATCATATCAGATGACCTTAAGGTTAGCAAGCAATGTGAGAAGGCAGTAGGGAGGGCTGGGGTATACTGGGATGTATAAGGAGGCATCATCAGCAGAAAACAGGAAGTTGTTATCCCTCTGTACAGACAGTTGGTGAGACCCCTTCTGAGTACTGTGTCCAGTTCTGGAGACCCCATCTCCACAAGGACATAGACAGGATAGAGGCAGTCCAGAGGAGGGCAACTAAAATGGTGCAGGGTCTGCAAGAGAAGCCGTATGAGGAGAGACTAAAGGAGCTTAATATGTATACCCTTGAGGAAAGAAGGGAGGGGACATGATAGAAACTTTTAAGTACCTCAGTGGAATTAACAAAGTCCAAGAGGGTAGCATCTTTCAGAAAAAGAGACTTGCAAGAACAAGGGGACACAATTTAAATATAGAAGGAGGGCGGTTCAGGGGCAATGTGAGGAAGTATTATTTCACAGAGAGGGTAGTGGATGCATGGAACAGCCTTCCAGAGGAAGTTGTGGGGTCTAAAACTGTGGGAGAATTCAAGAATGCATGGGACAGACATAAGGCAATTCTTGTGGGGGGTAGGAAGAAATAGGCTGTTGGTTAACTAGGATCTGCGGCCTAACCTGTAGGTAGGGAAATGGGCAGACTAGATGGGCCTAGCGATCCTTATCTGCTGTCAAAGTCTATGTTTCTATTTTCTAGATGTGACCTTCAGAATTGGACACATTACACTAGTTGAGGATTCAGCAATTGCTTAATTTCACTATAGAATAAATACCTAATGCTTCTTGCTGGTGATACCTATGCACAGCAACATCGCACCAGCACTCCCATCTGCTTTATCATACTGCTTGACTTCTTCTATGTCATCAGAAATTACTGCCCCCAGTTCTGTTTTCTCTTTTGTGCTCACCATTGCAGTACCCCCGTCATGTACTCCACGCCTTGGTTTCTATGCACCAAGTACTTTATTTCTCATTTATTCACAATGAATACATAGAGTGGAATATTCAGAAGGGTTGCGCATGGCTCAACAAAGTTACACCATGCACAACCCACTGATGCGCCCCGGCACGATATTCAGAAGGGGAATGTGCATGGCACAAATCCCGATGCTCCAGGGCACATCAGTAATGTATGCAGTGCAAGTGGGGGGGGGGGCATGCCCATGCATACCCCAGCACATCCCAATATTCAGCCTGGAATGTGCTGAGCCCATGCAGGAGCAATCCCTACATGCGCCGCATACAGTTGTTCCAAAAATAAAGGAGCAACAGCCGGCCACCCACAGGTTAGCTGCTGTATTGCAGGGCACAACACAGCAGCTGCCAGCTGTAGGTGGCCACCCGAGCTCTGGTGGCACCCTCCATTGGGTAGCGCCCCCCATGCCCGATCACAGGCAGAAGTAGGAAATTAAACAGTCCTATATCCCTGGTGGTCCAGTGGACTGCTCGCAGCCCAATCACGGGCTTAAGTATAAAAATAATAAACTCCTATAACCCTGGTGGTCCAGTGGACCGCTCATAGCTCAATCTGATTTTTTTTTATGTAGTACTGGTGCTTTAAGCAAGAGGCAGAGTTTTGTGCTGCAGCACCAGCCGAAACACTTATGGGAGGAAAACTGCCTTACATTCCTGTCACAGTAATTTTTCTCTCCTACATCATGGCAGTATGTCAGCATGGCTCCTCCCATGCTGCTGTAAATACCAATATACAGCAAGACAACAACAGGAAGTATATTAGGTTAAACTAGTAGGACATCACCAGGTATTAATAGGATAGGTAAAAATAGCACAACAGGAATTCTTTACCATCTATAAATAGTAGATCAAATTGCCATATAGAGCATCTCAACAAGATTTATGTGTACAGAGGGCATACTGTGCTGAACACAGGTGTTGCTTTCTATAGTATGTGTTACAAACAACGTAAGACTGAGAGGAACAAATATTACATTTAGCCAGATATATCTCTTCCTTATTATTTCATGTGACAGGGCAGAACAAGGAAACTTTATGAGCACAACAACTACTCAGAAGGCATAATGTAGGTCAAATGTCATACAAAATAATCCCGTCTACAGTACGGTTCTGCAAGAACTATATAGTGCATAACCAAACGAAGGCAACACAAAGAGCAAGTTAACAATTCTTATGATTGTGGCCAGCTAAAAATGTAACTAAAAAGTACTGATGCCACTACTCATTCTGATAACATCTAAATTTTGTTTCACAATGTCTCAATCTATGCACCCAGGACAAAAGACGAGGCACGCGGTAACAAATAACATCGGGCACAGTACGTAGCAGGAAATCAAAAAAATGTACTGTGTCCAATTGAGGAAAACCTATATACTGCCTAATAAATGTCAAACTATCATTCACACACTCAAAAGAAGTCAATGGCAGGCTTGCACTCCCACTGCATTGAATTTCGCAGGCAGCACTGTCAAGCTGAAATTCAGCGGGAAGTCTGCTTCAGGGCCAAAATGACATCAATGTGCACGGATGTGCTGCGGCTGCCATCTGAATACAGTGTGCGAGTGGTCAGAGTTACACAAGGAGTCGCCGCTGCTATTAAAATGAAAAAAACAAAAGGGAAACATCAAAATTTAAGAGAAATAACGTTGAAAACAGTCTAATAACATTAAAATGCACCAGTAATGTATTGTTAGGTACCAAACAGAGAACTTAGCATTTGATCTTTAATTAAGAACTTTTAAACTAGATTTTTTCATTTTCAACACACCGAAAGAACCACCCTTGGGACAGTATCTAATGTAGCTGCAGGTTTCATGCTTCAAATCTCATCCATTTTTTTGTTATTGTTGGGCAAATTAATGCTCCATTTCCCATAGTTTTAAGTTATTTTGTTACTCTGAAGCAAAAAACAACATGAAGCCAAGTTTCATCAAAATGGACAAGTCCAAAGATCCTGTACAAATTCACAAACCTTTCGTGCTCCTGTATCACGACAGCAGGACTACAAGCAGCCGTAAATTGGACTTTCATATTGAAATGTTTCTTCAGCCATAATTATAATTAGAATACATAACCATCTACATTAAAATGGGAATTGGGCAGATAATATTGACCTGTGCTATAGAAAAATATAACTACAATGCCCAGATCAGATCAGATCTGGATGATGACGATCTTCAACTGACATATACTAGCAAAGGTAAGTATGCAAGAGGATTTGGTTTTCTTTGGGGTGGGGGTTACAGGTGAGAACGATACACTGTGGGCTGGATTGTCAAAGTCCTGAGAAGGACACAAGGAGCTTGTATCAAACATTTCTGATGGAACTGGTACTTTGCATCAAAAAATGCAGCATTCCCAATTCAGAAATGTGGTCTGCAACTGAATCGGGAGCCACTGCATCAAAGTGGTACTGTGCCCCCCTTTGCGACACACGCAGCTTAAACAGCTCGCACTGCAGCTTGCACCATGATGGGGCTGCAACATTCTAATTTCTGGGATTCAGAAGGCCCTGCCATGGGTGCAGCAAGGGGCTTGAGCAAGAGCAGCACTGAGCTGGTCTAAGCCCCTTGTGCCAGTGGCTCACTTAGTGGTCTCAGGTGGAGGGATCTTGAAAGTTACTTCTGGTGGGGGAAGAGGCACAGGGTGCCATACTGGATATTTGGAAGGCTGTGGTTAGTCTGATCAGTGAGGTGGCACCTGGCAGGGGTGCCAATTATAGTGCACTTACACCGGTGGCATGGCACTGTGGTGGGGGGGTGTTCCATGAACACACAGTGCCATGGGCCCATGTGGGCAGAGCCCTGACAGCAGCCCCTAGGCTGGGGCTGCTACCACAGCTGTGCTCATATTGGGCCATGGAACTGTGTGTCAGTGGACCCCTGTGGTGCCATGTCATTGGTGTAAGTGCTCCACTTCACAGATCAGACTACCCACAGCCTCCTCAACACCCACTATGGTACCCTGTCCCCATTCTGCCATCTGACCACTCCTTCTCAACAAGTTTCTGCACCTCCCCGAACTGACCTGGCTCTTCTGGTGTTGTGCCAGGTGGGGGGAAGCTGGATCCCTGCAGCATTTCCCACAGGTGTGCTGATTGTTTGGTACTCACCTGTGGGTGTGGTAACTCCTGGGTTTGTGGCACAGGGACTCCACTTCTTTTGAAACTGGGCACAGGGTCCCTGATGCACCTGGAGTGCACTGCAGCCCTAGGTCACTGCAAATTTCGATGATCTGCAGGCCCTTTAAAAATCCAGCCCTGTGTGTCTAACAACCTACTAAGCCTTATTTTGTTCTCTTGTCATTCCAGGAACGTAATTACACCACTGCTGCTGCTGCATAGTTCTAGCCAGGATCAGCATAATGATGACTGATGACTGCTGATGACTATTGAGGATTAATGCATGTCTTACAATATGTGAAGTGAAACCAAATCAGAGGGCATCCCAGCTGATCAACTCTGGGTCAGTCGAGAAGTGGAAACAAATCCATGACTTACCAATAATTGATTGAGACCAGATCTGGATGAGGAGAATAATTGTTGTAATGGAAAATATGCCTAACAACTTCTGAACTTTTGTTTTATTTCTCCAACATTTAGGTTTGTATTCTGTATGAAACTGATGATTGATCACATCCCATCTTTCCAGTGCAGCATGGATATTGCCTTGGCAATTGTATTGCCCCTTGAACCACCTCACAAGGGGGTGCAGGGAGGATCTAGGCAACTGCAAGCATGTCAGCCTTACCGCCATTGTCTGCAAGCTGAGGGAGATCATAGTTAAGGAAATCTGGGTAGCCTCCCTAGAGGATACGATACTACAAGGCAACAAGCAGCATAAGTTTGTTTCTGAGAGGTCACAACATGTGTAACCAGTCCAATACTGTTTTTTTTATTTGGTCACCAAGGTGATTGACAGAGGACAGGCAGTAGATTTTTTTTCTACCTGACTTCAGTAAGGTCTTCAATACAGTTCTGCACAGGACACTGCTAAAGAAATTAGAGAGCTTGGCAGTAGAGCAGGATTTAGCTTGGTGGTTAGAAAGTTAGCTTAGGGGGATGTAACAGGGTAGTGGTGAATGGGGCTAAACTGGAGGACAAAGAGATCACTAGTGGAGTACTGCAGGGAATGATCCTGGGACTTGTCCTATCTAAAGATTCATAAGTGACATAGACAAAGGTATACAGGGGCGTGTGCCTCTTTTCTGACAACACAAAGATATGCGGCAGGGTAGATCATCAAGAAGGAGTTTGGGAGCTCCAGAAGGATCTAGAGAAACTAGAGAAATGGTCAAAAGTCAGGCAGTCGAGATTCCATGCCAAGAATTTCAAGGTCATGCACTTAGGGAGTAGGAATCCATGCACAGAACACTGGATGGGATGGGAGGGATTAGACTGGCAACTTCAACAGAGGTGAGGGATCTGCAGGTCATAATCAATGACACAAACAAATCAATACAACAAAGCATGATGCATGGCATCGAGGGTGCTGGAATGTATAAGGAGGGGTTCTGACAGTAAAAGAAATGAGGTGACTCTGCTACTGTACAGATCCCTGGTGAGGCTTCACCTGGAGTACTGTGCCAAATTCTGGAGTCATCACCAGAGGAAATACATTGATGGATTAGAGTCAGTACAAGGAAGGGTCTCCAAGATGATCCAGGGCCAGCAGAGCAGATTGTATGAGGATCAACCCGGTGGTCTTAGATATGTACTCCATGGAGGCCAGGCAGAAGTGGGGGACATGATTAAAACATATAAGTTTCTCAGAGGCACAGAAAAGGTGAATGGTGTGGACTTTTTGCAATTAATAGGGATGCAATCACTAGGGAGCATGACTGGAGGTTGGTGGGGGGAAGTTCAAGAAAACATGAGGAAATTTTACTTCATTGATATGGTGGTAGAACCATATAACAGACTGCAGGCAGAAGTGGTGGGGGCAGTTACACTTCATAGATTTAAACATGGCCTGGACAGGGCAGTGGGGCCTATAGTCTCCCAGGGAGCCAGAATGGGTCTGATAGGTAGAGAAGTACAGAAGGGGGGGGGTAACAGACCACCAGTACAGTAGGTCAGTGGGGTAAGATAATATAGTAAGGGCAGACTTGATGGACTTTTGGTTCCTTCTGCTATCAAATTTTATGTTTCTGTATTCCGAATTGAAAGGTACTTTATATTCAGTAAGATACCCTGTGGCTCTGCCAAGCCTTTCTCTTCATACAGGACTGGTGAACAATAGAAAAGTAATAAACTGGAACTACCACATCATGTGAAATTGGTAGAAACTGTACTGGCCCTAAAGCTCCCATTAGTTTCTAAAAGCAATCTTTGAATTAAAACTGATGAAGAAGAATTGACAGGCCCCAAGAATCTGGTGGCAAAGAATGAGGAACTTGAAGTGGACATTTGTCTTCTGTGTTCCCTAATATAGAATGTTATAGGATGTTAAAAAAGACACTAAACAGTTAACTGGGAAAATGTCTCATAGTGAACATAAATTGATGGCATAGTTACAAGGTGATGCTCCATGATGCAGCAGTGTGTGGGATCTGGGTTCACATCATTACAAGGATCGACTATAACTAGAGTAGGTGGTGGGTTGGAGGCAGGTTCAGGGTGTGGCATGTAGGGATGTACACACTACTCAAGGGTCATAGGAGGTAAACAGTGTTGATAAACTGTATTTTCCCTATTTTTGACAAAATCCTTTTTCCCCTGATTGCTAAATACTGAACTATGAATACCTGAATATCTAGGTCCTGGATACAAATATTCCATTGAATATTTGAGAAATGTTATTTTCATAGTCTCAGTATTGTGCCTTGGTGGCTAGTTGTCCCAAGGGTTAGTTGCGTTAAAGCAAATGGACATTTATTTCTTCATCAACCTCAGACATATAGACAGTATAGAACTTAGACACATAGACACATAAATTGTATCATCAGACAAAAATCCAGAGGTCCAGCCAGTTTGCCTGTTTCCCTGACTAGCTCCATCCTTGGCCTGATGCCAGACTAGATTTAGAGATCTGGTAGCCCTAGTGGACAATCATCACACTCTTCCCCAAGTACACAGTACCATCCTTTCTTCTGCTTGTGGGTCCCACTATTCCCTTAGATCTGTTCCACCCAAGTCTGTACCTCAACACAGTCTTGACTTCAACCACCTCTATGGCCAGCTTATACCATAGGTCCACCACTTGCTCTGTGAAGAAAAAGGTCTTCACACCCCTCTTGAATCTCCCCCTCATTGGAGTCCTCTATTTACTGTGCCCTTGTTTCTAATGAACAAGCCCTTATAATCCACTCTGATTCCTCACAATAATGTGTATGTCTCAGTCAATTGCCCTTTTCCCTCTTGGCATTCAGTGGATACATGACAAGGTCTTTCAACCTTTCCTCCTACCTCCCCTGCTACCCCTGGTCATCATTGTGGTCCTACTTTGCATGGTCTCTATAAGGTCCCTGTCTTTCTTGAGGTGTAGACTTCAGAACTTCATGCAGTACCCCAGATGTGGCCTTTCTAGGGACCTGTCCAAAGGCAGTATCACCTCTTTCCTCCTTCCTACTATCAAATCTCTTTTTCATACATCTCAAAATCCCTATTGCCTTCCCATATGTTTTGTTGTACTGATCAGTGAATTTGAGGCTATAACTAATGATGACCTGCAGGACTGTCTGCTCTGTTGTCTGCACCACCCATACTCCCCCATCCAGAAGTGCAGATTAGGATTCTTTCTACCAATGTGCATCACTATGCACTTTTTTGCATTGAACTTTAATAACTATAATCTGACCACTTTTCAAAAATGTCCATATCTCCTTTAATTTCTCTAACTCCATACAGTGTCCACAAACTCAGTGCCATCTGCAAAGAGATACTGCAGCAGGACCAACAAAAATCTGATTTAAGCTTATAAAACCTCTTACAATCACTGCAAGCTATACTGAATCTCCCACTCCTGCAGCCCTGCTCTTATGTGAGGTGCATGGGATTCTGGGATTTCTGGTTACAGCAAATGTAAGCTTGGAAATCAACAGAATCAATCTGACGCAGTTTTTTTGCAACTATGTTCCTACTTCAAAATTCCTCTATCTAAAGACCTCTCTCAACCTATTTTCTATAACTTGAACATTAAGATAGGGAATTCTTCACTATTCCCAAGCTGGCCCCCTATTACGTGTGACCTAAAGATCTCTGACTTTTATAAATCAACCTCCATTCTAACCTCTTCAGAGATATTAGATAAGCTTAATTTACATCCCAACCACATCTTTGAGGTTTACCAGCTAAGGCACCTGTTAACACAACAATTTGAACTTGCTCCACAACCCTCAATGCTTGGAGATCTCCTTCAACTATTCAAAATATGGCACTTAAACCTCATGGGGTCTCAACTCTTTATGCCTACTAACTTCTCCTCATTCACCTAACTCTAGTGGATCCAAAATTTGGGAATCCCTTTTACCTGAGTATACCTTTAACTGGCCTACAATACGGAATAACCTTTACACGTACAGTATCTGACTGAAGATCGACTGCGACTCACTCAATATCATACTCACAATTATATGTACTATACCCCTGTTAAATTAACTAGAATGGGTCACCTTTCCTCCCCTCACTGTACCAGATGTGGTAAAGCAGATGGTACCTTATTGCACATCTTTTGGCTATGAAAGAAAGTCTTTACCTCATGGGTGAGCATAGCGGAAAGAATAGACCCTCTCTTGAGGCTAAGTGGTCTCTTCTCTTCTGAAGTCTGCATTATCAGAGATTTTTCATTGATTCAGGTTAAAGAAAGACACTACCATATGGCTTTTGTCTCATCAGCAGTTATAAAAAATTAGTCCTGAAGCATTGGCTTGACCATTCACCCATTACCTACACTGAATGAGCTCTCTTTCTCCTTAAGAACAGAACACTTAATTGCTACCACATGTAATCGCATGTCCCTATTCAATAAGAAGTGGGGCAAATTATTTGCTTTATATTTAAAGTAGTTGACATTTTATCCCTGACACTTCACTAGTTCTCCTATAGATTGTTGCTATTTTTATAGTTACTTCATAAGTATATTATCCTTTACTGTTTTATGTTATGAAGGGTTTGTTGCACTCTGCTGGGGTGGCGGGGGGAGTAGGGGATAAGGAGGGGAGGAGGGAGGGTGGTGGTGTTATGTTGTATTTTCTTTATCCCAACAGATTTTTTTCTTACTGTACTACACTGATTGTTCTAATGTAGTTGTATTTTATCAAAATAATAAAGCTTTTTCAATTTATAAAAAAGAATCAGTCTGATGCAAACTACTGTACTGAAGTAAACAATAAGTAAAACAAAATGTTTTTGCACACAAATTGCAAATTGGGACCAGCCCCACAATTTGGTGTGTGGCTCCTAGTGATTACTGTTCCCTTATAAGACACAACATATTCTAGATTCCCCTGCCTATGTATCAGATTAAGATATTGGAGAGCAGTTGTCCCAGAACTGATACCTGCAGTACCCTGCTTATGATTCCACTAGGCACTGTGTGTGCCGTATTAATGACTCACTTCTTCATCCTGCCCCCATCCTGTTCCCTGTCCAGCTGATAAGTTTGCCCCAGCCACGCAGCACCCAGATTTTTCTATTAGTCTTTTCTGTGGAATGGAATTGAAGGCCTTGCTAAAGTTGAGCTACCACACATTCACTGCTTTACCCCTGTCCATAGCCTATGTGATCCACTCCAAGAAGTCCATCAGATAAGTTTGTCAAGATCTCCTTGCTAAAAACTTGCACTATCCTGACTTGAAACCAATTTCCTTCCTAGAATTCCATAAATTGTTGCCTAATGATGGTTTCCAGCAGCATGCCTACTATCAAGGTTAAATTGACTGGTCTGTAATTTTCTGGATCATCTCTGGCCCTGCTTTTATGGAGAGGCATCACATTAGTGTTCTCTAGTCTGCTGAAATAACCACCTCTCCTGAAAACAGATTTATCAATGGCACTTTTGATACCTGTGCCTATGCTGTGAGACCCTTGTGGTGAGACAGTATGGACAGGGAAACTCTGTGTGAACTGTGTGTAGTGTGTTTAGGTATTGCTGGTCAGGGGTGAAAGATTGCAGGGAACAGGATCATCAAGGGAGACATAGTCCTGGCAGGGCTCCCACTGAACTACTGCTTTCTGATTTCATTAACTACCTTCGTGATGCTCTTAAAATGCTCCATGTTTTAGTTTTGCTAGACTTGTGCAGCTATTAGCAGCACACTGTAATGAGTGGAGCTGTGTTCTAATAGTTTTAAATTTGTTATTGTAGGCTCTGAGTGTGAGAGAAGGTCAGGAGGGTAGGTTACCTTACATGCATTACTTCCGGGTCCCACCAGCATAAATACACTGCCTCATTCAGACAGACACTTTTAATACCTGTGCCTATGCTGTGAGACACTTTTGGTGAGACAGTATGGACAGGAAAACTGTGTGAACTGTGTGTAGAGTGTTTAGATATCACTGGTCGGGGTGGAAGAATGCTGGGGACAGGAACATCATGGGAGATGAAGTCCTGACAGGGCTCCCACTGAACTACTGCTTCCTGCATCCTGATTTCATTAACTACTTTCATGGAGCTCTTAAAACACTCCATATTTTAGTTTTGGTGGACTTGTGTAGCTGAAGCAGCATGCTGTAGGAAGTGGAGCTGTGATTTAATAGTTTTAAATTTGTTATAGTAGGCTCTAAGTGTGAGAGAAGGTTGGGAGGATAGGTCACCTGATGCATTACATCCGGTCCCACCAGCATAAATTCACTGCCTCATTCAGACAGACACTTTTGATACCTGTACCTATGCTGTGAGACTCTTTTGGTGAGACAGTACAGACAGGGAAACTCTGTGTGAACTGTGTGCAGTGTGTTTGGATATCGCTGGTCAGAGGTGAAAGAGTGCTGGGGACAGGAGCATCGTGGGAGATGAAGTCCTGACAGGGTTCCCACTGAACTACTGCTTTCTGATTTTATTAACTACCTTTGTGGAGCTCTTGAGACATTCCATGTTTCAGTTTTGGTGGACTTGCACAGCTATTGGTAGCACACTGTAGGAAGTGGAGCAGCGATTTAATAGTTTTAAATTTGTTATAGTATGCTCTGAATGTGAGAGAAGGTCAGGAGGGTAGGTCACCTGACACGCATTACTTCCAGATCCCACCAGCATAAATTCACTGGCCCGTACGAGCGGGGTGAGCATGAGTGGGGCATACAAGCATTGCACATGGAGACACAAGCAAAGACACGTGCAGCACATCTGTGTGTGTCCTATGTGTCAAGTGGGTAAAGCAGGGAAAGGGAATTGAATCTATCATTTGAAGATCTGTTAAGGTAGAGGTGTTTTTAATAAGAGTGAAGGGAAAATGTTGTATGATTGTCCTGCTTGTTAAAGCTATCATCAACAAGATAACAGGGGGTAAAGAGTGTTGTAATAGAAGAGTTTGAGATAGCGACAATGAAGTATACCTATCAGAGCAAATAAGGAGAACATCCCAGGAGGTCAAATTACTGTACTTCCTGTGAAATTGCATTGTTACTTGTCAGTAGTTCTGTTACACTGCTGTTATGTTTTGGTGTATCTGCCAAAACAGATCCCTATGACATAACTTTTTTAGTTCACAGCAAGAGAAGCAAATTTAAGGCCATCTTTTTACCGAATACAACATAAAAAAAATCCTTCAGCATATCCTTTGTACAAGACTAAGATTAGTTTCTGATTTGTAATTTTCATTGGAAGTTCTGAATAATTCATAAATATAATGGCAGATACAATTACATTACAGGGGACCATTGGAATCAAATGTTCTTCATGCAATATGTATTTGATCACTGAAAAAGGACTCATGGTTACTTTTTTACTTGTGACAAATGTAAGAAAAATGAAGTAATGGCAAGGGAAATAAACTTATTTAATACAAGTCTAATGGCAATAGAAGCTAGCCAAAGTAATATGGCACAGAGATTGCAGATGAGGCAAGAGGATACATTGACTAATTTAAAGTGGCAGGAGTTACAAACACATCATACTGGGGCAGCACAGAGTACAAGTGAAATTACTGTAGGGTCACCAAATGCAGTTAGTGACCACCCAGCACATTTATGAAGAACTTATTAAGTACAGATCAAAGATAGTATAGCATATTGCCTAGTTCAAATAACAACAATTGCTCTCCCCAGATACCACAAATTGCAAGGACAGAACAATTAAACTTGGGCAAAAAAATAGGAAAAGATTCAGAGAAGAAGAACAAGCAGGCAATGCAGATGAAAAGTGGTACCAATTACAAAGTAAAAAGGTTGCAAAAAGGAGAAGAAGAGCGGACCTTTTCAGTCTCCCACTATTAAACCAGTTTGACCCCTTAAGTGAGAATATACAGGAAAATGTACCCATCACTATAGAAACAAATGATAAAGAAACTCTAATTCAGATTGCAACTAGTTCCACAGAAACTTTTAACATACAGTCTAATTGCCAGCTAATAATGGTCTCATCTACCTCCCTAGATAGTCATCAGAGTTTGACTAGTTCCCCTAGTGGCCAAGAGCAAAGTAATGTTACTACAGTATGTCACCACTTGCATGTTACTGAGATAATGGATTCAGTTACAGAAGAAATTGTTACTACCCCAGAGAGGTTTTCCTATTAGATGATATCATTATTAAGCACCTTGATCGACAAATCTGTTCCACTGATAAAGCAAATTGGACGTTAAGCAGTTTTAGTGGAGCACAGATATCAGATATTACTGACATGTTGAACAATATCTTACATAATGCTGGAGAAAAGCCATTGGTTGTTATGCATGCTGGGGCAAATAATGTCTTTAGGGACTCTGAACTAATAATAAAACAGTAAAATAGTTTCAGTTACTAATAAAATAATTGAAATGGGAGGAGAAGTGATTGTTTCAGAGATCCTTCCTATACCAAAAGCTTCAGAATAACAGCACAAAAAACTTAAGCCAATTAATGAGTGGATTAGGAAGTGGTGCCTACATTGGAACATAAAATGTATTACTCATTGGGAAGATTTTGTAAATAAACATGAATTGTACTGCAGGAATGGGTTACAACTCAGCAGAAGGGGTAATAAAGAACTAGGCAAATGACTTGCAGATTATATAAACAAGCATTTAAACTAAGTGCACCGAGGGAGAGGCAGAATCACCATGCCCCTCTAGAATTTAGGGTTAATGCACCAATTAGTGATGTCCCCAGTAATGCACTAACAAACGGATGAAGAAATAAATTGATTGACAATGAACTTAAGTTTCTACTAATTAATGCCAGAAGTCTAAGGAATAAAATTGAAAAACTTGAAGATATGCTGAACACAGATGATACTGACATATGTGAGGTCACTGAAACTTGGTACATGGACTTGGACTGGAATATTGATGTTCATGGCTTTACAAGAATCAGTCAGAACAGGAAGAATAAAAATGGAGGTGGAGTAGCCCTGTATATAGGTGACAGGCTAAAAGCTTATGAAATTACTTATAATAATGAGACAACAGAAAACAGTAATGAAATAGTTTGGGCTCAGATAAATCTTAAGAATATAGATGTAAGAGTGGCTTTAGCATATCATTCTCCAAACCTTGAAGTGATTGAGAATAATCAATTCCTCACTGATCTAGAGAATATGGTAGAAGGTAAAGATCTCATCCTCATAGGGGATTTTAATTTTCCAAACATTAATTGGAATACACTGGAAGGGTCTGGGGAAATTGAAAATCAATTCATAGACTTAACTATACAAGAAACTCTGGAACAATTGGTTAACAAGGGCACAATAAATAATATTTTGTACTTGATATCAACTAATTTAGAAGAAGAAATATCTTGACCCAACATACTGGCACTGCTAGGGGATAGTGATCATAATGTAGTGGAATTTGCAGTTGGTTTTAAATGTGTATATAATAATCATACAACCACTATTAAAGATTTTCGTAAAGCAGATTATGCCAATATTAGACAATTCTTGACTAATTTGGAATTGGAAAGTGGAATTAACTAATATAGATATGCACAAAATCTGGGGCAAAATTAAAAGTAAAATTAATCACTGTAAAGAAAAAAGTATACCAATAATAGAAGAGTACCACCATGGTGGAACAAGACCATAAAGAAAAAAGCATTAAACAAAAAAGAAGGTTTTATAACAAATTAAAAAAAAAAAGCCCACTGAAAAAAACTGGCAGCTTTACAAAAAGGGAGCTAATAGAAACAAAAAATTAATTAGAAAAACAAAACAAAATCTATAAATCAGATTAGCCACTGAAATTAAGGCCAATAAGACATTTTTTTATAACTATGTGGGGACAGTCTTGTCTAAAATTAGTTCATGGGGATATCCTGACACCAGTATTCAATTAATACAGAACAAGATAATTCACTCCTGGTACAGGACTCCAGTAGTCCTTGCCAAGGCAAAGCTGGCTCAGTCTGACCTGTGTTGGAGGTGTCAGGAACTCCCAGGTGACCTGTTCCACTTACTTTTGTCCTGCAGGCTGATCCAGCCCCTATGGCAGACTACCTGTGAGATGGGGTCCAAAATACTTAGGAAGCCTGTGCCTCAGTCCCCTGAGTTGCTGTTATCAGGACTCCGGCGCCGGCCCTCACCTTCATCTCTCCGAGTTGAAACTACTTCTAACACTCAGTATGCAGGTTAAAAAACTCCTACTGTGTAAATGGTGGTCCCAGATAATCCCCTCCCTGGGGGAGGTACTTACCTCCATGGCTCAAGTTGTCAACTGGGCCAGAATATCACATACTGTGAACAATACCCTCTTTAAATATACTGCCCTCTGGACTCCCTTCCTTCTGTTTTTGAAACCTAGGGAGGGAATCAGCTGAATAGGCACAACCATGCTACTATAATGGTCTCCTCTCATGGTGCATTTAGGAGCAAGTGCTGGAGAGATTGTTACTGAGTTATAGGGGACCCTGCTCTACAGATGACATGGTATAATATCAGTAAAGGATAGTATTTTCTCTGACAATGAAGACCTGTTTGCTTTGTGTGTGTGATCTCTTGTATTTTGTAGGCATAAAGTAGAGGACAGTAGCCCTAGGCCTCTCATAATTTCTGATGCTTTGTCAAATACTGCAGAAATTAGCAGGATGGAGCCAGATAAGATATATTTGTATGAGTTAGCCATAATGCAATTCACCAACTGCTAATATTTTCAAAGTTAATCTCCAGCTGGATCGGTGTTGTACATCCAGGCACAGAGTATTATCCTACTGCTTACCTGGCTAGTATAATCAGTTTGTTACCATTTGGCCAGCATGTTCCGTTCTCTGCTTTACAGACATATGGAACAGTCTGTAAGACCTTTGCAATGTATCCAACTGTTTTAATGTGTGTATCATCTTAATAAGTCAAATCAATAAATGTTATTAACCGCATAATTATGTGGGGGCAATGAGAGGCAAACAAACAGTGGTTGGGCCACTAGCCACTGTAAAAGGAATAATTAGCTATGAACATAGTATGCTTCTATACTTAATAAGTACTTTTTGAGTGTTTATAAATCAAAAGAAAATATAAATCTTGATAATATCAAATGTATGCCTGTCACTCTGCCAGTCACAAAACAGGAAGTGATAAAAGTCATTCAGAATATTAAAACACATAGTGTGGCTGGGCCAGATGGAATTTCTCTGAAATTTCTAAAAGAAACCATTACACAATTGGCTAGACCAATAACAGCACTGTTCAATGCCTCCTTAACCAAGGGAAGAGCTTCCAGAATGGAAAATGGCTATGGTAACACCTATATATAAAACTGGGAGTAGAGCAGATGTTAAAAACTATAGGCCAGTTAGTTTAACGTCCAATTTAGGTAAAATCTTAGAAAGACTGATACAACGATGAATAAATGAACATGTAAAGAATATGGGTTTAATAGACATAAGGCAACATGGCTTCACTCCATGGCGGTCATGACTTACTAACCTACTACACTTCTTTGAACCAGTCAGTGTGGCAATTGACAAAGGTTTTTCAGTGGACATTGTGTTCCTGGATTAGTCTAAAGCTTTTGTTATGGTATCACATAGAATACTAGTGGAACAACTGATCAAGATACAGCTTCATCCTAACATAATCTGCTGGATTAATTCCTGGCTTGATAATAGGTTACAGCATGTTGCAGTGAGGGGCAATCAATCGGACTGGGGACATGTGACAAGCAGAATCCCTCAGGGCTTCATTTTGGGCTCAATACTATTTAACATATTAATATCAACAATGCAAACATCCAATGATGCATGGATCTGCAGATATGCAGACGACTGTAAAACTGGAGGAATTGTAATAGACGCGGCATCTACTGGAAAATTCCAAGAAAATATATATGAACTGGAGTGTTGGGCAAAAGAGAATAACATGTGTTTTAATGGAGCAAAGTGTAAAGTAATGCTTTTGGGCTATAATAATCCCCAAAGCAATTATAAACCAAATAATGTGACATTGCAGTCAGTAACCAGTGAAAAAGATCTGGGAGTGTTTGTCTCTGATAACCTGTCATTTGACATAAATACTAAGGCAGCAGCCAAAAAATGCAACACAATAGTAGGCTGTATCCTTAAAAACATTAAGAACAGGGACCCAAAAGTTATTGCACTGCTATATTCAAGCTTGGTTCATCCACATCTTGAGTACTGCTCTCCCTTCTGTGCTCCTAATAATATGAGGGAATAAACTGAGAAAGTGCAGCACAAGGCAACAAAGAAAATTAGAAGTATGCAGAATTACAGTTATCAAGAAAGATTATAAAATCTGGGAATATACTCACCAGAATATAGGAGACTGCAAGGGGACTTGTGTCTTAGATTTAAAGCAGTGAAAGATGAAGCCATGTTAGAGACTGTCGGATTGGTCAAACTTAAAACTAACAAAATCACGCATACAAATAATATAAAACTGTTAGTAGACAAGAATAAGACTGTTAAGAGAAGCGCATGGTTTACACAAAGGATTGTCACAGTCTGGAATACTCTGCCACAAAAAATCATAAACAGTAATACTATGAGCATGTTTAAAAAAGAATTGGATAATTATATGAGAGACAAGAAATGGTCATACCACCACTAGAATCTAGTGGCGAGTTCCACAAAAGGCTAACGCCTACTAGAACTTGTAAAAACTATGAAACTATGAAACTGACAGTGGCTGCACCACTGTAGGGAGAAACTCTGCCAGCACCAGGTACTTTGTCCACCTGCAGGGTTTTGAGGCACCTGAGCACCCATTTTTCTGAG
This sequence comes from Neoceratodus forsteri, assembly GCA_016271365.2. NCBI lineage: Eukaryota > Metazoa > Chordata > Ceratodontiformes > Ceratodontidae > Neoceratodus > Neoceratodus forsteri. The sequence continues at coordinate 15,316,972 of JADMNL010000039.1, read as the reverse complement.
ACTTGCCCTAACTCCTATCCTCTCACACTCCTCTCTTTTGCTTGCACTCTCTACTCCAGTAGTGGCCCCTTTCTCCACAGTGAATACTGAACAAAAGTAATCATTCAGTAAATCATCATTTTCCCCCATCCTCTTCATCTATATAGCTTTCTTCTTTAATCTGGTAGTCCCATATTAGTTTTCCTTTTTTCCCTAATGTACTTAAAGAATGGTTTCTCCTTTGACCCCCTCTGCTATTCTCAGCTCTTCATTTTCTTATCATCTGGCCTTATTCAGATAATTCTGTATTTTTTTATTCTTCCCAACCTGTAGAATGCATGATGCCATCACCTCTGTTACACCTGTATTTGTGATATCCTTTTTGGCATCTGTCCTTTCTAACTCCTATAACCCTACCAGTTTGTCTTTCAGCAATTCCTCCCAATTGCCAAAGGCCACCCTTCTGAAATCTAGGGCCACAATTGTTGAGCTAGTGTTACGTGTTCCTGTGGTTCTGTTGAACCACACTGCATTGTGCAATATACATATCAGTGTGGGAGATCCTGCCTGTTGGTTGCCACTTCAGTTGCCAGCCAGTGGTGTAGTGTTGTGAAATGCTCACTAGCTGTCATGGTGACCATTTATTTTTCTTAACACTTGAGGGGACTGTACAACTGTGGGTCATTGTATTTAAAATCTATAAATGAAAAAGTGTATTATAGTGAATGGTTCAGTGTTGTTATGTATGGCAATCCTACACTTTTAGATGCTGTTGTACTCAGTAGTGATATTTGAATGCTGTTCTACTGCAGTAACTATGTCACTACAGTGGTACAGCAGAATAGAATCTCATGTCTATTAGGATTCCTCATGCTCAACTACACTGCAGATGCCTCATAATGAAAGCATCAGCAAGGCAGAAAACACCTCGAGTGAACTGCTGGGTAAAACAAAAACTACTAGAAATGCTGCCAGCTCATGCAACAATTTTTTTTGTGTTTTATAGTTTTTGGAAATACGCTGAAAATAATAGATTCATGAAGTTAGGGTATGGCTGTGCCTCTACTTCTATTTGCATCGAAATAGGAGCAAATTTTTCTTCCCCTAACCAATGCCAGACCTGCATATTCTACACTGCTAAGCAGTATGTGTAAGGCCTGTCTCTCTTTTATATTTTGAAAGTGTAAGTGTGGCCCAGGCTATCCTTGGTTTGGACTGTTTCCAGAGAAATGTTGTCATGGTAGATTTTAATACAGCAAAGAAAGATTGGGGCATTGGGACAGCTAGAGTTTGAAAGAGGAAAAGGATTTGTGGTAGAATTTTCATTATTATAATATTTGATTTTCCCAATCAAGGTCAGCGGGAGGGATTCTCATCTTTTTAGATCGTTTTGTAATTCCATTATTAGATTTGCAAAATTAACTTCATACTGGTCCTGTGTATTTGGAGTTATATTTACTCCTAGATAATATATCTGGGATGAAATCTGTTGCACCGGGTATTGATCTGGAATATTGATTTTAGGATTCCTGTTTAACTTTAGTAAGACTGATTTAGTCCAGTTGATTTTGTATCCAGATACGTGACCAACTTGATAAGGCGGTAAATGAGTTAAATAATAATTTAGGAATTCGTAAAGAAATATATTTTTTATAGAAGTCTACTACTATCCCGTCAGGGCCTGGAGCTTTTCCAGATGGCAAAGCTTGAATAGTCAGTTCAATTTATTCCTGTGTGATTAGTTTGTCCAGGTGTAACCTCATTTCTACAGTTATTTCTGGAATTTTGGTTTTATCTAAAAAATATATGGGTTTCTTGCAAGTTTTCAGTTTTCTTTTTAGTTTTTGTTGACTGGGAAAGGAAGACTACACATTTCTGCTTATTTTACTTCTAGTCCTGGGGGAAAGGGATTACAGATGGATGACAAGTGACACCGAATAAGATTAAGCTGTTAGTGGTATTTTTAGTGAAAGGAGGAAATTCCCTACTTGTCAGTAGGGGGTACCCTTGTCCTGCTGTCCAAGATGGCCACTGTGTTAGAGCCAGAGGAGAGGACGGACATTGCAGAGGCAGGGGAGCAGGTCTCCTCCCCTGACCTTATTAGCCTAGAGGCCACTGAAAATGCTATGTTGGTCCAGGATTTCCAGGAAGAAGACATGGGGAAGATATTTTTGTTTCTACTGAAGATTTGAGATCTACTGTCGATTGTAAAAAGGCTGAACAATCTGATCTACTATCTGGTGCTTCTGCGTTGAACACTACTGAGCACTTACAGCAACTGTTGGTGCAAGAAGAATGTTAGTTTATGTTGCAAAAAGCAGAGCTGCAAGAAAGACTCCTTGCAGCTCAGGGAAGCTCTGCTGCTTGTGAGTCACAAGTACCATCTGATCCTGACAACCAACTCTCAGAAACGGCGACTGACCCAGCTGAGTCTGCTCCACCATGCCCTGTATCAGTGCTTGGAACTGCTACTGCTTTGGGGAGCCTGCAAGTGTCTATTGTGGCTGGCAGTGAAGGCAGCATTTCGACCGTGTGCCCAGAGCTGCATGGACACCTGCAGAGGGAACAACAAGCAGCAGCTAATTGATGATGACTCGGACCCTGACAAAGCTCGAGGGGCATTCCAAGGTTGGAAAAGACACGAACACCAGCAAAGCAGAGGTAATCCCTAAAGTTACCTTACCTACTATACTAAATGACGATACTCAGCAAGGCAGTTGTAGTGGAAACCCTCAAGTTGAATCTATGAAGCAAAATACTGTTTTTCATCAAGAGGCTTGGTCTCCTGAACATGCGCTAGTAGGGGCAGGTTGGATAAATACTCAGTAAGGACAGTGGGTTCCAGACCCTAGTGATCCAAGTGTACAGAGATAAAATTCAGAACTGTAAGGAAATGTTCACTTGGTGGCCACCACAATAAATTCAGCATCCGTGACAGCAGTATCATCAGTGCCTTCTCGGTCTACAGCTGCAGAACAGTCCAGAGCTCAAGCAAACATGAGTCAAAACCCTAATTTGATTGAAGAAGGCCCAGAATCTTTTTCACAGCCCAGTATGTCACATGATTTACCTTCTCAAGACCAGCATTTTAGCATCGGCCCTTCGGAGCCTTCACTAAGGAATCCTGAGCAAAGGGATTGGCTAGCACCCATGTTTAGACTTGCTGACCTCTTTCAAAACACAGGGAAGCCAGCCCCCAGAAGAAATGCTGTGTGCTTGATTTACAGAGGTGGCTTAGAAGAACCACCAGATAGATTATATATTGTAAAACTGCTCTTAAAAGGGTCTATGAAATTCCTTTCATCAGTAATCTTTGCACTGATTCATTTGGGAAATGTTAATTTTGATATTAGTTTAAAAAAATGTCAGGCTTAGACTGGTTTTGGTCTCAATATCACAAGCTAAAAAGCTCCCGATTGCGGATCCCTTTTTTAGCGGTTCCTTTGACTAAACCTGCAGTTAAAGTAATAACGGTAATGTTTAAAAATGAGGGGGTCAATTGTGTTTATATATTATTTTGGCTGAGACAGAGGTGTGAGGTGTTAGACAGGTCCATCCCCATTCTGGACAGTGAGCAGATCTGGAATGGGAGGTTGGAAATTCAGGGTTAAACTTTTCTCCGCTAATAATGGCCTGGTCCATTTATCAAACATTTTCTTTCTGGGTAAAGACAGAGGTTCACTTTTTATGTTGGACAACCCTGGGCCTGCTTTAAATGTGGAGCACGAACCCATTTAAGCTCAGCATGTGGCACCTCTCATTGTAACCACTGTTTAGAATATGGTCACGTTGCTGCTAATTGTTTAAATCTTTTCAAATGTAACCTATGTGAAAAGACCGGTCATGCCTAGGGAGGTGTCCATGGGCCTCACACAACAGGGAAGACTGCTCCTCCCATATAGGTATCATCACCATGGCCCAAAATGCTCAGGCAAGAGGAGGAAGCAGCCAGAAGTGTCCCTGTAGAAGACAGTTCAACTCAGGAAGGGAGGGCTTCCACCAGTCAAGATGTTTCACAGTTACCTAATCAGAGTTCAAATGCTATTGTTGAGAGTGTTCAAGAGGGAGAAAGGCAAATGGTAACATTCCAGTACATTTCCCCAGCCCCCCCTCCTGATCTTGTCATGCCCCCTCTCCAGTTGCAGAGCCCCCTTTTAAAGCTGTCACTTCCAAGAAAAGATCCAGATCCAATAAATCCCCTAAGACCAATTCTACTAAGGGCAAGGAAGGGGGAATAAAGGTAAAGGGACCCCCCCCTTGGAAATCTGGAAATAGGTATGCTTCTTTGCCAGCAGACAAACAGTGGGGGGATTCTGGAGACGAGGACTCTGACACTCCTTCAGTTGCCACCACAACAACTGATGTTACCTCGGACACAGAGGAAGGGGGTAGGGGATAACTCTATTGCCAAATGCACAAGACATAGAAAAGGTTCTAAACCCTCTTAAGGATGTGTTGAGTTTTAATTTGTTTCTTACTTTATTCAAGTCCTTTCCATGCATTCCTTAACTATCTCTACAATTAAAGTAAATAGTATTAAGAGCAAAAAGAAAAGGGCTGGGGTATTTCTCTCTTTAGGGAATCTTGCCTGTGATATATTATGCCTACAGGATACTTGACTCAAAACCCACCAGGGACTGCACCAATCAGCTCACAGCTGGACCAAAAGTCCTTCGTTCTGGTCTGTAGATGAAGAAACTTGTGATGGGGTGGGAATTCTTTTTAGTACCCAGACATTACATTTTCTAGGTTAACAGATGTATTTCCAGGGAGAGCTCTGATGCTAGATTTAAATTATTGTACTTAACGATTTTGATTGATTACTATCTATGCCCCACAAAGTAAATCTCAGATAGTGTCCCTTTTTAAAGAGATACAACTCTATCTGCATACCTCGAGGTTAGTCATTTGGGCCGGGGATTTTAACTATGGGTTAGATCAATCTGAGAGAGGTCTCAAAACTAAGAAACTCTTCTGACACCTTTGCCCATCAGAATACAGTTACTGCAGCCAATTTGATTGATTCTTATAAAACTCTTTTTGCTACTGGGGGACATACCTTTTTTAAAGGTTTCCTCTCTACTAGGATTGATTTTATTTTTCTGTCCCAGATGCTCATTCCAACTAAAGTGCTAACAAATGCTTGGGAGTTTTCGGATCATAAGTCTGCAATTGTTCATATCAGCTGGGGAAATACATCTAGGTGTAAAAAAAACAGTTGGCAGTTGAATGAAGCCATCCTAGAATATCAAGGGGTTAAAAACGCCTGGGAGTGAGAATGGGGTGCAAGATTATCAAGTCTTGGCCTGTTATGATGACATAGTATAATGGTGGGAGGACACGAAGTGGGCTTGGAAGTCCTGTTTTCAGAGTAAGTCCAGAGATTCGGCAAATAAAAAATATATAAACTGCATACAACAATGAGGCCAATTGCAGAACCTTGTATCACAAACCAAGACCCAGAAATTGGATTGCACTCCCCAAGTTAAAATTATTAAAGACCAGAAGAAAAAATTACAGTATGATATGGCAAAATCATTGGACCATGAACTAAGATTTAGTATGCATATCAAAAAAGGTTCATAAGACCCATTTAAGGAATGTAAAGAAAGGGTGGGGCATGGAATGGTTACAGGCCAAAGAAATTCTGCAGGGCAAGTAGTCAACACACCAAAAGATATTTTGACAATATGTGGAGGCATCTTTTGAGACTATGCCTCTAGTAAGTTTTGACAAAAAACATTTTTGATCAATTAAATGTACCCCAAATACAGGGATAGGACCTACAGACCTTAATTGATAAAATCACATTGGAAGAGGTACAGCCGGACACTAATAGCCTGCGTAAGGATAAAGCCCCAGGGTCGGATGGTTGTAGTGCTGACTTATATAAAACTTTTGTGGATTTCATAGCCCCATTTTTGGTTATTTTGTTTAACCATATGTTGTCAGCAGGTAGCTTAGCTCCCTCTAAGTATGAGGCTGTCTTTATATTATTTTAGAAAATGGGCATTGTAAAAGTCAGAAGCTGATTGGCTAATCCCCCTCCCCCCCCACTGGTGGTGTTATTTTTTAACAATGCCCGGCAAATAACAAGTTCCTCTTGGCATCACCCATTACCACCTTGTATCCTTGTACCTTTCTGAAACATCATAGCAGCCAATTCTTTTTAAGTCACTTAGCGAGCCACTGATCCAAAGTCCCCCCCCCACAACTCAGTCCTCCTCAGAGCAGTCCCTACACCTTTTACACACATTACCATAAAAAAAAAAAACCCAAAAGAAAGTTTTCTTTTTTTTCATCTTACAAACATCAGTAAAACACTAGCATTGCTGCCACTCTTATCCTCCAATCAGCACCCTGCTCTTGCAACACACAGTAGCCAACAGCACCACTCCATCTCCGGGGCTCACTAGAGGAAACTACCACTCCAGTCCAGGGCCCGACCATGATGAAATTCGGGGAAAAAAACATCTGCCGCTTTGCCACAAACAAATCATCCCCACATCAACAACTGAATAAATATATATATATTTTTTTTTCCAGACTTCAACAGCTCACTTGACTTGTATATTCCCTGTGCAAGCATGCCTAACAGACCTCTACATTATTCTCACCCCACTGCTACCAGAGACTCTCCAATCAAACTCTAAAAACAAAACCATTTTTTCCCTAAAGAAATTACGATATTGCCATGTGAAAACTCATATGAGGTTCCTGAAAATACCAATAACAAAACACTGCACTGTAATTGTGTAATAGAAAAACTGCTTTGGTGATACACCACTCGAGATTTGACTGCAGGGAAGGGGGGGATGTGGTCTGTTTCAAGACCAAATTGGGCCTCATGAGTGTACCAGTTGAGGATGCTAGGTCATTCAAGTGCACCACAGTAGCAGGTGTAGGCTGTTGGGTAGCCTTCGTCTACTGTCCATCCAGGATGAGAAATGATTCCTTCAGGAAGTAGAGGACTTCATTATCGATATGGCATTTGAGTTGCCCAGGCTGATGGTCCTGTGCGACTTCAATGCCTAAACCGATGATGAACTCTCACAGTTTGGACAACACATCCTCCAGCTGATGTCATCACTGGGCTTTACATAGAATATTACTGCTGCTACTCATAAACACAGCCACTCCCTTGACCTAGTTGTTCTCCTGGGGATCGAAGCCTCCAATGTGGGGGTGAAACCCATCGGGTTATCCGATCATTACACCATGAGATTCAATTTCTGCACCCCCCCCCCTGCACAGGCCTACCCCTGTGGAGATGGTCAGGTACCGCCCTTTACGAGATGTGAGCCCTGAAGGCCTAGCGGTGGTGCTTTACCTATCGGGATTTTCCTGTGGCAAGGTGGAATCCAGAGGCTTTGGTTTTGGCCTATAATAAGGTCATTGCCACAGCCCTGGACTCTGTCACTTCTGTCCATGCTCATCCTCTCTCCCTTCGCCTTCAGTCTCCATGGTTCGGCGGGACCTAGAGGGAGTTGCAGTGACTAGGACAAAGGTTAGAGCATTGCTGGTGGAAATCTGCCCTGGAGGCTGACCATCTTAGATTGCTAGAGCACTGTCAGCTCTACCAGTCAACAATCACCCATAAGAAGACAGAGTTCCTGTCCGGGGAGCTTGCTGCTGCTCAGAACAGACTGGCTTAACTATTTTGAACTCTAGACAGGCTGTTCAATGCAGTCTGCCTGCCGGTCCGAAGAACCTTTTCACAGTTGGAGTGTGAGGAGCTCGCTTTATTCTTCACAGATAATATGGCCGACATCAGGGCTGAGATCCAATCGACACATTCTGTGGGGACACTAGCGATCAGTGCCCGGTAACTGTCCTTCACTTCTCCTGGAGTACCTTTGACAGGCCGGAGTTCATGGATGTCATGCGGATTGTCCAGGGTATGTACTCTATGTGCTGTAGTTTGGATCCTGGCCCAACGTCCCTAATTATGGGTTGTTATGACATCATTGGCCCAGTCCTGGCACAGATAGTCTAGTGCTCCCTTGAGTCAGGTAAGTTTCTCAGCTCCCTGAAGGAGGCGGTGGTGACACCTCTCTTGAAGAAAGCTTCTCTGTGCCTAGACTGCCTGGTCAACTACAGACCCATCTCTAACCTACCCTTTGTGGGGAAGGTAATTAAGAAGGTAGTGGCTATATAGCTGGAGAACCATTTGACCATCCACGACATCTACAAACCTCTCCAATCTGGTTTTCAAAAGAGGCACAGTACTGAGACTGCACTGATTCAGGTGATCTCCTGATGGCAAGAGATCAGAAAAGCTGGTCCATCTCGGTACTTCTTGATCTCTTCTCAGCCTTTGACACCATGGACCATGGAGTGCTGCTTGAGCACCTGAGGTTCATCTGTGGCCTGACTACTACAGTCCTCAAGTGGTTTAAGTCCTTCCTCACTGGCAGAACTTAGAGGGTGGTGTCTGGGATTTATTCTTTGGACCCTCTCTCCCTGTCATGTGGGGTCCCTCAGGGCTAAGTGCTTTCCCCCATGTTGTTTGTGGTGTATATGCTGCTCCTCGGAGACATTGTAAGATGGTATGGGCTGAGGTTTCACTGCTACACTGATGATATCCAGCTCTACCTGTCTCTTGCACCCTACCAGGATAGTGCACTCTCAGTATTTAATAACTGCATAACTGAAATCCAGGATTGGATGAATTTCAACTGGCTGAAGTTGAACTTGGGGAAAACTGAGGTGATGGTGGTGGATCCAGGTCACCGGATGGGGGGAGGGGCTGGTCAACCTACGGGTCTTTTCCTGGGGGCTTCCAGCTTCCACCTCTGAACTGGTGTGGGACCTAGGGGTGATGCTTGATGATGGACTGACACTACGATCTCAGTGTCAGCAGTCATTAAGTCATCCTTTTACCACCTGAGGAACATTGCTAGGATCAAGCACCTGATTCCGTCCGGGGCCCTCCCTACATTGATCCATGCCTTTGTGACCTCGCGCCTTGATTACTGCAACTCCCTTTACTTTGGGCTTCACAGGGGTTGATATCCTCTGCCTGCAGCTGGTGCAGAATGCTGCAGCCCGGCTGTTGACGGGGACTCCCCAGACATGTCACATCACACCGGTGCTGCGCAAACTGCACTGGCTGCCAGTGGCGATCACCTTCAAAGTTGGATTACTGACTTCTAAATCCCTACATGGACTTGGACCGGATAACCTGAAGGAAGTTCTATCTCCTTACTGCCCTGAGCGATTGCTCCACTTGGCTGATGAGGGTTTCCTAGAGATTCCAATGGTATCTTTCAAATCCTGTGGGGCACAGGCATCTATGTACATGGCCCCAGCCCTTTGGAACTCTCTACCCTGTCAGCTTCAGGAGTGTGCAACCATAGGGGGTTTCAAACAAGCTCTAAAGACCTACTTATGGATCTGGGTCTTTCCTGAGTTTTAAGGCTGTTTATTGGATTTTACTGAATGTTTTATATATTACTGTTTTTATTTTTTTTTCATCCTTAAGTAATGCATCTTGATATATTGAAAGGCGCGTAATAAATAAAGATTTATTTATTATAAGTAACAGCACCCTCTAGTGGCACTAAAGGAATTATTTTGCAGAACTTGCCATTTCTGTTAATTTTTTATTAATACTTCACCCTCTATTTTTATAAACGTTATTTAAAAAAACAATAATATTACATTTTCTAAGTGTAATAATACCCTCTAGGGTGGGCATTATGGAATATAACGGACCTTCCAGGGGCTATAAGGCCCTCCGCCAGTGGCATCAGGCCTCATTATTCCCCTGGGTGGACTGTTATATTCAAATAATGCCCACTCTGTTGAGTATTATTGCTTACATATTAAAAAGGGGATAGGGAGGACTTGGGGAATAGGAGAACACTTAGCTTATTAAACACACTGATCTCAAAATTTTGAGCAAAATTCTCCTTGCTAGACTTACTAAAGTAGCAGAGACCTTAATACACCCAGCACAAACATGTGCAATTCCCAACAGATGCCAACATGATAACCTGGTCATTCTAAGGGCAGAGAGGGAGACAAAACAAATTACAGGGTTATGTGTTAGGACTAGATCAAGATAAGGCATTTGATAGGTTAGCATATGATTTTCTGTTTGCAGCTTTCCAAGTTTACAGAATACCAGAGGAATTTATAAGATAGATAAAAGTAATGTATATCAATGCTACACTGATTCCTAACCTAAATGGCTGGTGGGATAAGAAGATAAGGATTAAAAGGGGGTCAGGCAAGGTTGCTCACTAAGTCCCTTGCTCTACACATTTGGGATTGATATCTTAATACAATGCGTAATAGCCCAATGGGAGAGCAGAGGTTTATAGCCAATAGCAGACATGGAGCCTATCAAAATCCTTGCACACACAGATGATATTGTATTAGTGTTGCACTCTGATACATTTGAAGTAGCCTTGAATAGTGCACTAGCCTTATATACAAAATCTTACAGGACCCAGATAAACCTTGGTAAAAGTAGAGAGACTATTTTAGGGGACACACCACGGCCAAATGATAATACATTTGCTGGAATTTTTATCTCACAATCTACTAAGATATCAGCAGTAGAATTTGAAGCACGAGATTTGGCTAAAGCCAACTGGGATATAGGTCTTAGTGGGGAAAATAGATTAGTCATTGGATGGAAGAGACAACAAATTTCTGAAAAGAAAATGATATCTCTTATTAAATCCCTTTTAATTCCATTGGAGCCTATGTTCCAATGGCGGGAAATACACACCAAAGGCACATATCCTGCCAGCAGAGCTCTGCACCTGCAGACGGGTGTACACCAGCAACATACACGACTGCCAGCCACCTGTCCATGGCCCCACTCCCCCGGTGTGTGGGTATGTGCAGGTTTGCATGGGGCACCCATAGGTGAAGTAGCACACCCTGGTGGGCATCCAATGGGATGCCCATCCTGGAGAATCAGTGGATCACATATGCGGTGGGGGGTGCATTGTCTGTCCTCCCCATGGATATCCACATGGCTGGTGGCTATGGAGGTGAGAGGTTGGGTGTGCCACTGACCGTGCCTTGCCCCAACACAGATGGGGTGGTATGGCAGTCGGGGGTGTTGGCATGAGGGTGTGTGTTGTGGGGGAGAAGGCATCACACTGCCCACCACACCAGCAGGGTGAGGCGATAAGAGATGGGCAGGCGATGTGTTGTGGGGGGTCTGCAGACCAGGGGCCAGTGCCCCCATGTGTGTATGTGGGGGGGAGGTTGGCATGCATGGGGAGGAGTGGGGCATGGCTGGGTGCAGGAGTGGGTGGCCCCGGGTGACCTGTCACTGTTCTGGTGTTGTGTCCCATTGTTGATGGACAGAGGTGAGGGGCATGTAGTGGGCTTATGGCAGGGCTTTCCCTGGAGTAACTCAAGTCTGCCTCCACCTCTGCAGCCATCAATAAGCATCATTGTGCATCACTCATACAGTAGTGCTGGCATGCCCCGTGTGCATTGCAATTTGAGTGGGTGGGGGATTAGGTGCAGAGGCACTGCACACCCCACGTTGTGCATTCCACGCAGGGTGCACAAAGGGTGTGGGGTGACTACATGCCTGGGATACGCGCCACTCTGCAAGTTCAAGCATGGGACCAATATTTTTATATATTACTTATGTTTTTCTCCTCCCAAACTGTTGTAACTTCCCTATTTAATGTTTTCTTTCAAGCTTTTTGGGGTAGTAGGTTAATCCGATTAAAAGGAAACATACCTACAGGCTGTTTCAGGAGTTTGGAGTCAATAAGATCAACCTAATTGATTTTTTTCTTGTATTTTTATCAGGTATAATATAGGCCTTGCACTAAAACCAGGAGCTAGGATGTGGAAACCTTTAGTTTTGGAATGGCTATCCCCAAGCATGGTCCCTTGGACCCAACTCAAAGTTAGGTTATTGAAAGGAGTTAACACGCTTTCCATAGATGGGCTAGGTTTATTAATGAATGTCATCAAATGGAAGATTACTCTGGTACAAATCCAAACACAAGACAGGAAGATGATTTATCTGGCCGTTTCTCCAGGCAGAAAAAATAGAAGTGGTATTCCCTGGCAGCCCTTCAGGTAGTAACAATACAGTTCTGCAATTTTTGGGTAACAAGAGGCTTCCAGCATTTATCTGGGATATGGGCTGGCTGTACAACTACGGAAGATTAGGGGTTATGGGCAATAATAGACACAAACCCCTTTCTGAGCTATACTGTATAAGGGACTCATGCATTTAGAAACTAGAAACACAAGAGCATTTATTTTTAAAGTGCAGTTATGCTGAATCTTTTTGGGCTTTTTTGGCCGGTGAATGGCAAAAACCCCTGTTCAAACATATCTCATATTCAGAACTTATGTTTGGATCCTTCTCTGGTGGGTAGGGCAAATACAACCCCGAGATCATATATTTTGTTTTTGCAGTTATTAAATACTTCTTGTGGCAAGCTAGAAGTGCATGGGTTACACAGCAAAGGTATATGACCCACCTAGAAGTAATATAGAATATCAAAACCTCATTACAGGGTATTATGGGTAAAGATATTAAATTGTTTTCTGAAGAAAAGTTAAGTTGCTCTGGGTTAATTGTGAAGAATGGGACCCTGGTTAACCATACATGAATAATGTACTTATGAGTTGTGCCTGTCATTTTGTATGATGTGGTATGTAGCTTGGAGATATAATGTTATGTGATGATGATGTATTTGGAACTTGTATTGTAATATAGCCCTTTTTCTTCAATAACAATTCAGTTAATCTCCTGCAACGGGTGCTGTTCTGCTGCTGGAGATGGAGATCACCGGTCTGGGGGTGGGGGGAGGATGTACTACTGGAGAGCTTGAGGGCACTGTCAACACCAACACTGATACACTGTAACTGAAGAAATTCTACAGGATATTTTTTTGTATGCCAGAAGTGACAGTATAGAATCAGCTAATAAGGCTGGAGAATCAGAACTGCTGTTGGAATTAAAAAAAAAGCAATTCTGCAAACAGAGCTCCTCTCCAGTGAACAGAAACTGGTAGCTGGAAAGTCTTACTGGGAAGATGAGAATAAACGTAAGCGATTGCTGGAGTCATCCCTGAGTGGAGTAGAAGGAGCTACAAGCAAGGTTTTCATATTTGGAGGGAGCACTAAGGCAAAAAAGAAAGGTCTTGATTCCATAGCAGATGCCCTGTCTCAGACTGCTGATGAAAGCAACTGGTCACCAGACTCTGCGCTGCAAGGAGCGGGTTGGAGCTGCACATCAGCGGGCACTTGGGTGCCTGATGCTGAATTCACTGAAGAACAGGAGCAGACTGAAAGCACTGCATTGCAAGTGGACGACATTGGAGGACAGGAACAAGATGACCTGCCTTCTCGTCATTTGAACCATTAAACTCAGCCACCAGAGGCGGCAACATGTACTTAATCCTTTTCACATTTGTTAACTACAGAGGCCCAACCAGACTTTGAACTAGACAACGGCCATAAAAATTGTCTACCTTCACAAAATGGGCAGAATAAAGATAATTCTGATGCACCCCAAGAACAGCCAAATGCAGCCCCCTCATATGCTAGTTTTTTACAAAGCCCATCGAGTTAGATAAAACGTGAAACACAGTGCATTTCAGATATCTGGGGGGCCTTGAATTACTTCCTGATAGGTTCTATGTGGGCTAATGTCTGCTGAAACAGTCCTTGGGCTTTACACTGGCAGACATGTATGCGTTAATACACGCATCCAGTGAATTTACCTTTGACATTAGTTTGAGAACCCCAGACTTGCTGGAAAGATTCTGGGGGAAATATATGAAGAAAACTGCAAGACAGCTCAAACAGTGAACAGGGTGTGCAAGTAAAATTAAAGATATATACTGTCATTAGTGAAGACCACTGAACTCAGGAATATTTGCAGAATCAGTGAAATGCAAGCATCATATCGTAATTACTGGCGCTACAGGAGGATCAATCCTCCTGATGACGCAAATCGTGCGAAACCGGTAGAGGTTGTACTACTCATTTACCTGCATGTATTGGTAACTGCGGTTTTTCATTATTAAATATTGCCTTTTTTTGGAGTTCTGAGTGGTGCGGTTTATTGCTGTGACGTTGGGAAATATATGACCCTGAAGACAAACACTCTATGCACACTGTTTCAGGTGATTCCGCTGACAAAACCATCCTTCCGGGTAATTACTGTCCTCTTTAGAAATGAAGGGGTGAATATAGTGGACATTTTGTATGCCCTCTGATGAAGGGTCAGTGAGGACCTGAAGCACCGGGGCTTTTGTAGCTAGTGAGATTTGTCACAGCACTGGCAGTTATTGTATTCTGAATAAATCTTGGGATAACTTAAGCTAGCATGTGGACATTACATCTGTGGAGTGTGTTTTCTTCTAGGATGTGGTTTATGCAAGGTTAGGCATACCTTTCTTTACATCCCCCCCCCATCTTGTAGTTCACAGTACATCCTTTTGGAATTAGACATTTTGTACTGGCTGGAGAAACACTGTGATGTACAAGGGACTCCAGAGCTCATACTTGATGAAGAGGGATTCTGGAATGGGGGCTGATGCATAAAAATCAAGCTGCACTATGAAGGAACCAACTAAAAGCACCTCCCCAACTGCATGTACACTGGGAGAGATTAAGGCTTTATCATCTACACAGGTCAACCAAGATGATGTTTTAAATGTTGGTCAGCTAGACATACAGTATTAGCGCAAACTGTGAAGCTTTGAAATGTAACCAGTGTGGAGAGCTGGGACATACAGGCTTCCATTGGCAAAACACCCCGAAATGTAATCTATGTGATGAGGAGATCATGCCTTTACAGACTGTCCATGGGCATCCCATAATATGGATGATGTGGACTACGGGGTGCAAGATTACTATATTCACAAAAAGAAAGCAGCTTTGGGGTATTGAGCTACTACCCCATCCACAAACTCCAGATCACAACCAGCTGCAGATGAACCAGAAAGAGGGAATTAGCAGCATGAAAAGGGTCCCTCAAAACTGGTGCAAAAAGAACAGCCCACTGTTGATAACCCAGAGACTAGTGAGGGAAGGGGAAGAGGCACCGGTTGTGTGGGAAGAAGAAATAATGGCACCTACAAGGCCTCCCTCCACCCCGCAACAGGGGGAGCTATGAAATTCAAAACAGTAGCTACAAAAGGGAAAAGGAAGGCAGCTAAAGTGGTGAAATGGCCAGACCCCCCTTCCCTTACACAATCTTTCTCAATTCTAAAAGAAGGAGAGGGGGAGGATGACAAAGACTCTGATGTTGCTTCTTGGGCATCTTCTCAGCAGGAAGTACTTTCTGACACAGAGCAGGTTGCATGCCTGCCTACTACTATGCCCAAGGGAAGAATGATGTGCACCAGAGCCTCATCCAAGAAAGTACCAAGAGGCTGACTTGCACATCACTATTACATCTATGAGACATGAAATAAAGTTAGCCTCGCTTAATGTCAATAGCATATTGTCTTAGAAAAAAGATTGGCAACCTATGCCTTGTTTTCAGACTATGCATATGACATGGTTTTCCTTCAGGACACTGGATTAACCTCTTTATCTGATATACAGTAACAACAGAGAGTAATTCATGGGTTTGGAGCTCCAACTTTTGGTCGGTGGGGGACGAGGTTTGTAGTGGGGTGGGTATATGCTTTCTGAAACACAACATCAAAGTGACTCATATGGTTGAAATTGAACTGGGTAGAGCTTTATTACGTGATGTTTCCTTTTAGGGTATTGATTTTCTTTATCTTTTTCTTTATTTATTTACTGAAATCTTGGATTAAACCTTTGAGAAGAAACTCTTTACATAGGTTCCATGTCATGAGATACAAAGTCAGGAAACAGTTGCAAGTATAAAGATCTTTGCAATTGTAGCCAGGCAGTAAAACTTATGAAGGTTACAACCTGGTCAGTAGTACAAACAAAAAATTAGATGAGTACACTAGGAAAGTAACATTAATTGACATGGGCTATCATTGAGACTACTGGAGACATGCAATAAAAGGTAGGCATAGTACAAAGTTATACCATCATCACATGTTCCAAGTAAAGCAGTAAACAGTGGAATGAATACTAGAGGGAGGAGGAGAAAAGGAGATCTTTTTAGGAAAGAACAGGCGACGAGGAAGGGAGGTAGTAGAATAAGAGATCTTTTTAGGAAAGTCAGGAGAGAAAGAGGGAGGGGGTAGGAGAATAGGAGATCTTTTTAGGAACGTTAGGAGAGGAGGGATGAAGGGAGGGGGGGAGCAGCAGAAGGGGATGGGAGAGGGGAGTAGCCAAGTACAGGAAAGGTGGAGCCTAGGCGGCATAGGCAAATAGATAGAAGAGAATATGAATGGGAGGCAGAAAGGCAAAGGCAGAGGATGACAAAGTCTTGGCCAAGCATGCCATTAAGTGCAGAGTAAGAGGCAGGGAGAGCCAACCAGATAGAGTAACGGTAGACTTAAGAAGCCAAAGGAAACTAGGTAGGGGGACGTAGAGATGGCAATCACAGGTAGCCAATGAAACAAGATGTTGCCAAAGTATGCTCTTAAATGATCCCAGAGTAGGTGTGTTGGATACATTGGCTTGTAGAAAGTTGATTCAGAGAGGGGATCTGTAGGTAAAGACTTGTTGACTGAAGGAGGTACTGCACTGAGGAGTATGGAACAGTTAAATGTCAGACCTTCTGGTGCTTAGTGGTTGAAGAGATGGAGTAAGTAGGGTAGAAACTCCAGAGGGTAGTATTTCTAGGCTGGCCTTTTTGGCTAGCAGGCATGTTTGATATCGAAGTTTGCTACTAAGTTGCAGTCAGTTAACTTGCACATATAGGTCACATGTGTGAGTCAAGCGCCCAGCTCCGGTGAGAAGGTGGCATGCCTTGTTTAATACTGTTTTGATGTGGCGGAGGGTAATGTCCATGGTTGATCCATAGATAACAAGGCCAAAGTCAGCAAGTGAGGTAATGGAGCTGTGTATAGCCACGGACAGTGCTTCAAATTATGTTTATGCCTGTAGAGTATCATCACAATGTGTGAATTCCATAGTGATAGTGTCAATGTGTTGAGAGTAGGTCAGTGAGGAGTCAATAGTTATATCCAGATATTTAAAGTGCTGCACAAGTTCCAGGGAGGGGGCCCCTCATTATTGGTGATGATAAGGGAAAATGCCTTATGTTTGCTCTGGGGGTTGAAGAACAGCATGATCTTCGTCCTCTTGTAATTCAAGATGAGCTTGTGGTCTGGGAACCATTTCTCAGCAGCTGCAAACCTAGTTGAAGTTGATCTTCTAGAAGTTTCTGATGGGAGTTACTAGTAAAGATCACGGCGTCATCGGCATATAGGAGGATATGACCATGACAGGAATCTGATAGCTTATTAAGAAATATATTAAATAGGACTGGACCCAGAAAAAAGCTTTGTGGGACTCTAGAATGTACTGGGTGCCTATCAGCATGGACATCTCCGATTTTTACCTGCTGATAACAGTTGCTGAGGTAGTTAAAGAACCATTTAGCAGTATCTATGGAGAGACCGATGCCCATTAGCTGGTTGATTAGAAGGGCATGATTCACGGTATCAAAGGCCTTGGATAAGTCAATGAATGTTGCACCAACCAGGATACCTTGATCCAGTGAGTTGTGAATATATCCAGTGAATTCTAGAAGTGCTGTGATGGTACTATGCCTGTGTCTGAAGCCATGCTGTTGGGCACATTGCAACTGACATTTTTGCATGTAATTGACAAGCTGATCCACCACGATTCGCTCCACTTTTTTTGAAAGTGGGGTGGGAGAATAGAACTGGGATGGTAATTCCCATGCAATGCCTAGTCTCCACTCTTGTGCACAAGGGTCACCATTAGAGATGTTGCAAAATGAAATCTCACAGGCAAAATTGCCACAAAATTGGCAATTTCACCACATGAAACATTTTGCAAAATTCTGCCATTTCACAAAATGTTTTGCTTGATGCAAAATTGCAAAAGTTCACTTTTGTGCAATTTTGCCAAATTTCACCCAAATGTCACCATTTTGCAGGTGAAATATAGCATTTCGTGGGTGAAATTTTGCATTTTGCCTGCGGAATTTCACATTTCACACCCTTGGAATATTTTGTGAAATGTGTGAATTTTTCAAAATATTTCGTAGAACAACATTTTCTAATTTCACACCTCTCTAGTCACCATAGCTGATTTCCATCTTTCCAGGAACTGGGAGAGGCTAAGTAAGAGGTTGAAGATTTTAGTAATATGTGGCAGGATTTCCTCCAATTTAAGGCTGATGAATCTGAGATCCAGTATAACTCCACTGTGTCTTGATTTTCTAGGCACTTTCCTGAGGTAGTGTCTAACTTCATCCACTGAGACCTGCCTGAAATAAAATGGTGGGTGGCCAGTGGATTGATTCGGATATATGGAGACATCACATGCTGAGGTATTATTGAAGCAACCATGGGGAGAACATTGCTGAGATCAGAGAATGAGTCATTAAAAGTGTCAGCGATGATTTGGGGATCCAGAGACAGGGTACCATCTCTATTAAACATGTTGGGAGCAGATTTAGGGTCTTTCCCAGTGATATCTGCAGTATTTTTCCAAAAGGACCTGGAGTTGTTCCAAGAGTTAGACAGGGCATCTTTGTAATAGTGACTGTTAGCAGAGTGAATTGCCTTGGCGTATTCATTTCTGCTTTTTTGCAGCATTGGATGTTAGATTGTGAACCCAGGGCACGTGCCTTATGCCAGAGATGGTCCCTTAGGTTCATAAACTCAATAAGGTCAGGAGTTATCCATGGATTGTTACATCCCTTGATTTTTTCAATGGGGCGTGTTTGTCACAGATTGCATTAAACTGGTCAATGAAGATATCAAGTGCTGTGTCAATGTCACTAGCTGCGTAGAGCATAGACCAGTCATGGTGTTGGAGGCCAGCTTTCATTTGTTCGAGGTGTCCATTGATAAGTACTCAGCTTGTGATGGTTCTGGAGACGGAGTTGATAAATGTTTATGCACCTCAGTCCAAAACTGCTAGGACAGCTTTATTGAAACTCATTCTACCACACCTCCGTACCTCTAGAAATATCCTCTTGGGAGGTGATTTTAATGTTAGTAGATTCTTGGGAGACTGAAGTCTAAAAACATCTAAAATATTCTGGGATTCTTCATATTTGAATCAGGTCTTGCAGTTTACTGGTTTGGTGGATGTGCTTACTATAGATCAAGGTAGGGTCCCCCCACTTATTTTAAAAGGAAGCTTTCAACCAGTATCGATTATTGGTTTCTTTCACCTAATTTGATGATTAGGCTCAAGTGTGTTTTTCCAGTAGCCTCATCAGACCATGGGCTCCTTAGTGTTACCGTGTCTGATTTTGCAGGAACTTCTAGTGGGTATGGTTACTGGAGAAAAGACCTTAGCTTGTTAGATGATCCAGAGATGAAAAAGGATTACAATATACATTAGAAGGTAGGAAGTTAGTTTTCTTTCTTTATGATTCCCTTGAAGAGTGGTGGGAGGATAGTAAACAATACATAAGTGAATATATGCAATTAATGGGAAAATTAAATGGGTAAAAAAAGAGATATTTAGAATGATGAAATCAATTATTTATGTTACATCAGTTACAGCAAGAAAGTGTAGTACTCCTAGCTGACCAAATCAGGGAAATAAAGGAAGACTTAATTGACGTCCAATATTTTATTTTATATATTTATTTAATTTTGTTGACCCAATACGCCCACTGAGACTAGAGGTCCCTTTTCAGGGGTGACTTGGGGGGAGGGGTGGTACAGATGGTAACCAACTGAAACTGAAACAGATTAAGCTGTTGGTAGTATTTTTAGTGAATGGCAAAATTTGGTCAGGGCACCGGTGAAATTTCCCCTACTTTTTTCAAGAAGTACCATGGGATCTTTTACATCCACCTGAACAACCACCAGAACAGGCAGACAGGACCTTGGTTTAGCGTCTCATCTGAAAGATGGCATCTATGGAGTGCAGCACTCCCCCATGCTGCACTACAGTGTCAGCATTAGGACTGACCCAAATGCCTGGTGTGTGGATAGAATCCATAGCCTTCTGATCTTCTGGCCTCAGAAGCAAGTGTGCAACCTAGTGAGCTGCTGTCACTGGACTTAAAGTGCCCCATGGATTCCCCATAACAGGATGAAATCCCTGGACGTGGAGCAGAGATTTCGGCATCATGGGAAATAAGGTTCTGTTAACCCCTTTGAGGCATGTTCTCAAGTAATTTCACACATAAACAAACTCTAGTCAGAGCCAACAAGGCTGCATGATGCTATTTTACAGGGATTAGGAACCATCGACATGGAAATTATTTTTATATGGAACCTCAAGCAGCTCAATATTACTTTTGATCTGTCAGCCAATAAAAATATTCACCTGTGATTGTTGGCCCTGTTAAAGTTAACACATTCTCTGGTGTCCACAGGTACATCCCACCCTCTGTCCCCCTGGCCTGCTAATAAAAATCATTCTCTGGTGTGCAGTGGCTCTATCATTGTCCGATAGCCTGCTGCATTAATGACAATTTCATTGCTGCAGTATAAGGCTGGTCTGGTGCAGTGATATGGAGGAATGAGGCATTGTATGCCTTATTGCCTGCCACATTAGTGATCTGAGTTCAGGAATATGTTCAGGTTGCCAGGGGTTGAACAGAAGACTGAGCGTTCATCGGATAGCTGTCCTGTTCCTGGATGGGGAGGCATGCTGACTTGACCTTTAGCTTCTCCCAGGTGAAGACAGGAATCCAAGGGGGGATGCAGAAATGGCTAGCACAGGCTCCATAAAGTCCTACCTACCTACCTCTGTCCCACACCACCACCTGGATGACTGGCTCAGTTCTGAATGTGAGTGACTTGGTGGGGGGAAGATAGCTCTCCCCTTCCTGGCCCTATCATGGGAGGGGCAATCCATGGGGAACTTTAAGCTCAGTGGTCTGGGACAGGGGAGTGGAAGACAGGGGAGATGGGAACAGAGCTGAGAGCCTGCTTGAGTCAACTGGCAAAGCAAAAATTTTTATGGAGGGGGGAAATGCTGCAGTATGTATCACCTTAATGACAGGATTGTACCCCCCCAACAGTCACAGGACTGACACCATCCACTGTCAATCACTTCATTGGGCATGCGCCCCTGACAGTCACAGAACTGATCCCCATTCCCAACTGTCACGGCAGTAAGCCCTACTACTATGACAACACTGCTCCCATACCCCCAACAGTCACATGGATGACACTTTCTACAGTCACAGCCAGGGTCATCCTTGGGGTCCCACACTTGCAAGGGGGCCACGCACTTTTAAACAAAACCTCCCAGCCGGGGCATCAGATGATTCACTTATTAAGACCCAACTGAGGGCAGCCCTGCAGACAGCTAAGGTATGTTACTTGATCATGTGGTTACTGTTGGAGCAATGAGAAAGATCACATGATCAGGTGTCATGCATGCGCATACCCTTTTCCCTTCCCACACCAGACCAAGAGACCAGACCTCACAGGAGGCGCTTTCACTTGGGCTCACCCAAATCTGGGGCCATTGGCCTCTCATCCTAGGCTGAGTTGTTTGTCTCACTGACTTAGAGTAGTCGCTTTCAGAAGTGGCAGCACTTTGTGACCCATCATCTGCAAATTTGCACCGGGCCACTGGCATTCATCATAAAAAAAAGGAAAATAATTTTTTTGACCCAGCACCATGGCCTCCCCTTTCTTCCTTGAATCCTCAGCTGGGCTCTGTGATGGTGAGTCTTGAGTTTTTTGGTCTCTCTCTCTCTCTTGGTGTGGGTGGTTGAGTGGGTGTTGGTGTTGGTAGTAGGGATTGAGACTTTGACTGAGTCTTTTGGGGAGATTCAGAGCAAAGATCAGGGGCTCAGTGGCCTCAGCTACTTCCAGTCCAGATGCTGTCTCATAACAAACAGGCAAATCAAATCCAGGCAGTGGGGTGTGGCAGGAGGCAGTGTATAATCTCTCCAGAAGATCCACAGTGGTTGCAGAGATGAGACACACTATAGTATAATTATAAGCTGCCATGGTCTGCAAAAGTGTATCTATATCCTGGAAGCTGTTTGGATCTAATAACTAATATGGTTACAAGTCAGCTACAAACATGGGGATTTTAATGACCTACTGTATATGTATCTCCACAGCCCTAAAGGGCGTTTGTGCTTCAAGTTACCCACTGTATCAGGTCTCTATAGCCTCAAAGTTTTTTTTTTCTTCTGTCAGCTGCTTTCTCTCATGGCTCTCAACAGTCACAATGAGCTTTTTTCTTTCAGGTGCCTACAGTAGTAGGTCACCATAGTCCTGAAGGCTTTATATTTACCTTTGTTTTACCAGGAGAGAAACACACTAAGTTGAAAGCTTGTTTACAAGTGCAACCTGGGAGCACAAGGAAGTTAAGTGGCTTGCTCAGGGTCACACAGTATGCAGGTGGGGGCTGTGGGATTCAAACCCAGGTCTCCAGGTTTGCAGCTGAGAGCCTTAAACCACTGCACTATTAAACCACTGCACTATTTAAGTTGCCCATAATGGAGGATCTCCACAACCCTGAAGGTCTTTTTTTTTCTTTCAGCTGCTCACTGGCACTGTGGTCTTCTGTCCATGCTGGTATGGATGACAGAGTACCCAATAGGTCTGCCAGACTGCACCATCTGTCTGATATGGGCTACTGGCAGTGCCACTTACATATCTTCCCTGCCAGGCCTTTTCTTTTAATTATCAGATTGATCCATCCCATCCAGCTGCCTAGTTGAGGCTCCATCTTTTCTGACCAAGGCCAACAGTGGAGTGGAGGAGTGATCTGTGTGTTTGTGTGTGGGGGGGGGGGGCGGTGGATCCAGGAGTGATTCAATTAAAATAACTAAGTTGCTTTCTGATCTGACAGAAGTCTTCTGTTGTTGCTGTTGGAGGGGATGAGGCAGTAAGATTACTTATGATGTGATTGGGATCAGTGAAAATGAAATTAAACATTCATAAAAATAATCAACATGCTGGCTGATTCTGATGCTGGGCTGTAGTGTGTGCAGTGTGAATACACACTACGGCACAACATCAGCCAGCAGGATCTTGATATTAAGGACAATAATGATGTATTTTTAGCTGATCACAATCACATAATGCATCATCTTGATGTCCGACCCTCTCTATAAGCAACAACAGAAGAAAAAGCTCAGAAAGCAGCTTTTCTTGTTTTAATAAGATTGTGCTGGATCCCACCCAGTACACATACACCTGCTGAGCTGAACAACAACAGAAAGTATTTTGCCCAGACTCTGCAGCAGGCAGTAATGCACAGTGTGAGAGACTTATCTAACTTCTCTGTTCCCCTTACCACTAGATTTTGCTTTGACATCCACTTAGACCAGGACATACAGAACACAGCACTGCACTGCACTGCTCTGCATCACCACCCTTGTACCCACCAAACCCTGTCAGCAACTGAAATTGACATTACCACCATTCCCCATCAGTTTATCGGGAATATTACATTACATAATATGACCAAACTTTAACCCTTGCAGCACTACTAACTGATGTATCTGTCCACAGTGCCAGTACATTGTAACTTTGTTGGCAGTCAAGGGTTAAAAAGTAGGACAGAGAACATATGCTGCTGGCTAAGTAAACAGAGTAGCTGGCTTCTCTGTTAGGCATAGTAAGTAAAGGCAATAAATAATGACTGAAAAATCATGCTAGCTTCTTTGTCATGTACCTTAGCTTAGTTAAGAAAGATGCAAAGTCAGTCTGGAAGCAATGAGGGAGGAGAGACATTTGTCAGCAGCCCCCCAAAACCCACCCCTAGTGGACAAACAGCACTGATCATTAGGCATGCTTTAATATGAAAGTAATACCCAGTCCATGTAGAACAAGGGGACAAGAGTCAGTGATCTGCCTATAAAAAACACCCCTTTTCCTTGTTTTGGCAGACACATATGCGTACCTCACTGACTATAGAGTGCTACTACCAGTGCAGGTTTCTCCTTATGACAAGGTTTTACTGTTTCCATAAAAAGCATGTTTACTTGTGACGTGTATTGGCAAACATTTTTTGGAAACGCTCTTCTACTATGTATACTATGGTAATGTGGGGTGTTTGTGTATGTATGTACACCAAGGGAAGATTTTTACTTGTCCAAGTAGAGTAGGCACCGTGAAGTAGCACGTTCATGCTGGATTTCATCAATTTATATAACATGACAGGTACAAAAGATGCATTTATTATTTTTACCATTTGACTAATAAAGAAAATAGCAACTCCTGAACACAGAAGATTTATACTAAACAGATTTTTTGCTGAAACAGAAAGTGATGGGCTGAACATAATAGTGTCTCTGCAGGAGGGGGGAGTGAGGGAGCATTGTGAGTTCCATGGAGGGGAGGTGCAGTGGAGAACCAATGCTGTGAGCATAACTGCAGTATCGTGGAACCACACACAATAGCTTTCTGGTCAAATCCCTATTCTGTTCTACTTCATATCAGTAAGTCAGCATGGCTTCACCTATGCAGCCTTAAAAATGCGGAAGGTAGACAAGTACATACAAAACTAGGTATCCTAGAAGCTATGGAATATTATGTAATAACTAAATTTGCAGAAGGGTCCTTCTCTGAGCAGGAGGCTAAGATGTGGTTAACCTTTTGCAGTGTACCAAAAATACTTGATTATTTTTTGGGTTCACTAATGGCTGAGGTTACAGAATTAGAATTGAAAACAGTGGTAACTTTCTCTCTTACTGTAGTACCTCATGTGCTCCCCTTGCACCTGCCTGTCCTGTGGGTAATACCTAATTTTTTTTCCTTTTGCCTTTATATTTTTTCTACATACTGATGTCTGATGCCTACAAGATATGTATGTAACATGTTCTTGATGTATGTACTTTTTTGGTACATCTCTAGTTTGCACTGTGTACTGTAAATTTAACAATAAAAATCAATAACAACAATAAAACAGTGGTTACTTACTTTGGGTCAGGTGCAGCACTGCCCCCTGATGGTATACCCAGTGCATTTTACTGTAATTGTCTTTCACTTATTTTATCAGAATTGTTAAACTTATTTAATTACTTTCTACAAACTGATATACTTGCTCAGAGTATGCATGAGGGGTTGATAATCTTTCTTTATAAAGATGATAAGGAGGTGTTAGACAATTGGAGACCCATCACACTGCTAAATGCAGATTATAAAATATTTACTAAATTACTGGGTAATAGGCTAGCTGTAGTTTTAAATAATATTATTTGTCCTTTATAGTTTTGTGCAGTCCTGGGGTGGAAAATTCTGGGTGCCTTACTATCACTCAGAGAAATTATGGAAAAGGGAACTAATGAGGAGATTACTGTGTATCTAGATCATCGCGACCAGGTCAAAACTTTTGATTATGTATGGAGGCGTATGGCCTCCCTGGAAAATTTAGAGACTGGATAGAACTTTATTATAAAGCAGCAATAGTGAGGCAGTATACTAACAGCTGGATAGGTAAGGTCTGTCCTATATATGTCAGTGTCAGTAGCTCAGTAGGTAGCACACTTGCCTCTGAGGCTGGGAGATCAGAGGGCTGTGGGTTCAGTTCCCACATCTGGTACTTTTTGTTAATATCCCAATACTGACACTGTAGTGCAGCATGAGGGGGTGCTGCACTTCTGAGGTGCCGTCTTTCAGATGAGACGTTAAACCAAAGTCCCATCTGCCTGGATTGGTTGTAGTTCAGGTGGATGTTAAAGATCCCATGGCACCTATCAAAAAGAGTAGGGGAAGTTTTTATTAGGAAATCATACAAACCAAAACAAGAAAACAAAAACCAAAATAAAGTACAATAAAGGCAAAGAAACATAATAAAGTTCAACAATAATATTCAAGTAACTGGGACATCTGAGTCCATAATCCATGGTAGATTCCTCCAAAGTTGCAGCAAACGAGGTCGATCGAAAACCTTCAGTTCAGAAAAATAAAACTTCTGCAATTCAAACAAAAGTTTGCCATATAATTCAGCATGAGCAATCTGAATTTGTTGCAAAGTAAAAAGATATCTTGAATTCCAAGTGTACCACTTAATAAAGACAAATATAATATTCAAAGTACTGCTATCTCATTTCAGCCAGGAAAGAGGATAATCCCCATACAAAAGCCTGGAATAAGTAAGCTGATGGAAAATGGGCAGTTTAGTCATAGTAAACAAAAAATATCAAAAAGCTGAAATATAAGAACAAGACAAATACAAATGATCAATAGTCTCAGGTTGAAGGATGCATGAAGGCCTGGAACAATTCCGCTCCGAGACCTGCTTATGTTTTTGGTTTGCCTTAATGTTCAAATGTTCATGATAACTCAGTCAATGGAAATCCTTCAACTTGTCCCGTAGGCGCTTATCCAAAAGAGAATGGAGTAGGGAGGCATTAGATGAAGGTGGACATTTTAAGAAAAAGGTCATTATCCTGAAAATGTGTCTGAAGTAACATTGAATAAAGTTGTTTTTTAAAGTGAAGCCGTGCAGAAGCAGGTGTCACCCCCACTGTCTAAATTTGACAAAAACATCCCAGAGATATATCAGTGGGGGGTCAAGCTACCAGAGCCGCCCGAGCTGACCACTCACCCAAGCCTCATACCATTGTGATATTGAATGCTGAAAACTGGCACACCAAAAACCAGCAGAGTCCTGTAATAGTAGGCAAAAATTAGCAAAAAGAAACTGACAGAAGAAAAAAAGAAAAGGGTTAACCATATTTTGACCCCCCTTTTGTCAAGAGTAAACAAAGGACATTGTGATGAATGGGATTAAGCCTGCTGCTCCAAAAAGCCTGAAAAAAGAGGCTATATACAGCAGCATCCCTAGATTTAGGCACAGGGAAAAGAGCACTAAGAAAAATAAAACGTGGTAATAAAAAAGTCTTAATCAGATAGACTTTATTCCAAAAGGACATTTTCTGTTTAGACCAGAAAAGCAACATGGCCTTCCCTAGTTGAAGCTTGGTGTCCCAGTTGATAACATCCATCTGTAGACTACCAAAGGATATTCCCAAATTTCGCAAATCTGTAACAGTAATCGGGACTCCAGCACTGTTGACTGAGAGGGATCTGAGATTCCAAAAAGTCTGCCTTTACTCTTAAGGACATTACATTGCATCCCCGAGAAAATGCTAAAATCATGATAGCTAGCAATAGCTGCTTCTGCTGAAACAACATCCTTCGTCAAGATGATAAGATCATCATCGTAAGCAAGAGCAGAATATGAGACTAGTTGACCAAGCGAGTGTAGTGGTTGAACAGCAGGCGTAGATTGAAGACAACGTAAAAGTGGATCGATGGAAAAAAACATATAACAATGGGCTGAGAGGACAACCTTGTGGGACACCTCTGTGAATGGGGACATAAGGTGCCCGATAACCATTAACGCAAGGTTTGACCATAGCCGTCTTATACTACTGCATCCAAGCTATAAAGGAACTTGGAATACCATATTGGGCTAAGGTATACCATAAAAAGGAGTGACTGACATTATCAATGGCCTGTTTCTGGTCTAGAGAAAGCAGCACTCCTTCCGGGGGGGGGGGGGCGGCATGGCAGGCAAATGCCTCACATAAATAAATCAGTGGGTCAGTGATAGACCTCCCAGGGATGGTACAAGATTGAGCTGAGGAAATGAGATATGGAGCTACAGTGAGTAGTCTGTTATTCAAAACCTTAGCTAATAACTTAAAGTCTGTATTAAGGAGACTGATTGGTCTCCAATGGGAGAGATCCGATTTATCCCCTTTCTTAAATAAAAACAATCAGCACACCAGTAGCCATATCCAAAGGAAGCTCCGAGTGCTGCAAGAGGAAATTAAACACCTCGGTTAGTTCCACAGAAATTTCCTGACCTAATACTGTAAACAGTTCAGAAGGAAGACCATCTGGACTGGGGGGTTTTTGGGGGGCAAAAGATGAGATAGCAGAGGAAAGCTCGGAAACTGTAAAAGGAGTTGACAAAGCCCGAAGCAAGTCAGGGGGAGCCTGTGGAAGCGTAAGACCCTGAAAAAGAGAAGTAAAGTCTGGGTCAACATGGGCAGGGTGACCAAAAAAAGAACCAGCATAGTCAGTGACCGCACGTAAAAGAGCTGAGGGGAGGATTGGAGGACACCCTCAGAATCTCAGAGCATCATCAACCGATGGCCAAAATGCTTCTGGTTATGAAACAAAGGGCAAACCTCAGGAAGAGAACCTGTCATACAAAATTGCTGCTTTAGGCGTAAACTCTCACAGTGAGTAGAATGATAGGACAACATCTGAGATTTAATATGCAAAATTTGGTCGGAAAAGACATGATTAGTAGAAAAAGAAAGGGAAAGAAGATGTCGCAGATGTTTGCGATCATTTAAATAAGCCACATAAGAGGAAGAATAAACACATTTTGTATGTCTCATAAGCAAAGTCCGGAGTTCAGTGTTAGTCTCCAGCCACCAAATGAGGGGAGAGTCATAGAGGTCAAAGGTTGTCTTTTTGCAACGTAAAAAACAAATAACATGCTGAAGAAAAGAGACTTGTGACAGTAAGGAAGAACTGAATTTCCAATAACCGGGGTCAGAGGGGGCCAGAGGGCTGCCTAAAAGTAGGGATAAAGAACAATGGTCAGAATACTCCACAGGCTGAACAGCAGTGCTAGCAATTTGTAATGATGTAGAAAAAAACATAAAATCAATACGGGTTGATAAAATCCCTTTAGAAAAAGTATGTTCTTGTTTTCTGCAGTGTGTAAAAAATGCATTCTTCAACCCAGCCAAATGAGTAACAGAACTTAAAGCAAACATTTCCCCAAAAATCTTGTCCGTTGTTGTAAAGGAACCCCTGTCAAGTTTACTGAGTCCACAATTAAATTCCCCCCCCCCCAAATGACATTATGGGCTACATGAAGATATGGGCTAATGAGATGAAACATAGCAGTGCACTCTGCTTTAGATTGGGGGCATAAATGGAAATAACATGGAAAGAGACTCATTGGATATGAAAATCTAACAACAGTGCTTGGACAGGAATCAGGTCCAAGAGTCTCAAAACTGTTGGCTGGAGGTGATGGAATAAAATACCCACACCAGAGCAACTCTCAGTACCAAGAGACCAATAAGAGACATCAGAGGTCCACTCTCTTGTGGCCTTGGCCACCTCAGGAAGGGAATGGAGTCTTGTGTCTTGTGAAAGAAAAATGCCTGGGGTGGGGTGGGAACCAAGAAGATGAAAAACAGCCCCTCTTTTTCTGGCCTGCTGAATGCTGTTGACATTAGAGAAGAGAAAAAGCAGCAAAGAAATTAAAGACATAGAAAAAGAGCAGTAGAAGGTTCAACTCTTTTTTTTCTTTTTAACTCTACCCCATTTAGGTGGAGGTGTAGAATCAGAGGAAGGAACAGCCTTGGACATAACAGCATCTGGCAGATCCTGGGAATGGGAATCTGCAGAGGAAGTAGCCGACTCAGCCTCAG
The DNA here is from genome assembly GCA_016271365.2 of Neoceratodus forsteri. Taxonomy (NCBI): domain Eukaryota; kingdom Metazoa; phylum Chordata; order Ceratodontiformes; family Ceratodontidae; genus Neoceratodus; species Neoceratodus forsteri. Next base: position 15,287,562 of record JADMNL010000039.1, on the reverse strand, counting down.
AGACAACGTCATCATTTGACACCTGGTATCGGTTAGAAATAGAAGTAGGCATAGTCTGGGAGACCTTTGGCAAAGGCAGAGACCCAGATTGGCACTTCCTGGTGGTCATCTTCCCTCCCAGAGGGTCTGGGACAGGGGGAGGAGGGGGGCATTATGGTCAAGGAAGGGTCAGGCCAGGGCTCCGAAGAGAGAGGCTCAACTAACAAAGATTCAACAGCAGGTGTAGCAGAACAAGAAGGTGGAGTGGAAAGCAGGACAAGGGACTTGGGGGGGGGCAGAGCCAGCAATGGAGGTGGAGGTGGAAGTGGGTGGAACACCCTCTGACACTGGGAGACCTATGGGGCCAGACTGAAAGATCTGGGGGATGCTGAGGTAAAGGGACAAGAGGTGTGTCCAGGACAAGTCATTTGGCAAACTCCCTCTGAGCAGTAGTAACCAACAGCTGTTGGTCCTCAGAATCTGCTGAAGCAGCTTGTCTGTGGGCTGCTTCAGGGCATGAAGCATAAGCGTGGCTAGTAGTGCCACAAAAGTTACACCTAACTAAGTTACCACTGTGAGAACTGGATTGACCCATTTCATGACAAAGAGAGCATTTCTGAAGATCACAAACACTACTAATATGTCCCACCTGACCACACTTATAACAAGTACGGGGCTGTCCAGGATAGAAGAGAAACCCTTTATCCCTACCCAAAAAAAAGTTATTGGGTAAATGCTGAAAGCCAGCCTTGTCTGAGTGGAGGATAACTTTAATACTCCAAACCCCTGTGCATATCCCTTCAGAATCAAAAATGGCCTCAGGATGGCCAGTAACCATACAGCGTTGCTTCAGCCGAAACAAGAGGTCAGTAACGCTAACCCCCTCATTGCAAAATAAAATCATGATAGTCTTATGGGCAGGCCTTGTCAATGGAATCACCTCAAAAGGTGACCAAAGAGGGGTTTGCTTCTTTTGGTGATATCTAGCCCAATATTTATCCAGTCCACTACTCACCTTAAAGCTGATATCAGAAACATTCCCCCCCCCGACACATGAATCAAGGCATATAATTCAGAAACAGTGAATTGCAAATCATCCTTTAAAAGCGTTTTGCCAACATACACTTGATCAGGAAAAGTGGCAAGGCCCCCCTTATACACAAGTCAAACTGCTTTATGGTGTTTAGCAGGATAAACAGTTTGTTGGAAGAAAGAGGCCCAAGTCTTTTAGTTAGGTGGCAGTACAAGTGGGGGTAAAGGTAAGGCAGGAGCCATAGGCCCATTCCAAATCCCCGCAGGGATATTCCTGGGGATGTCAGAAAAGTCCGAAATGTCACTCAGCCTGTCATCAAGAGTGTCTCGAGGCAAGTTCAAAGAGTCAGTAGCAGAAGTTATAGGAAGGACAGGGTGCTGAGTCAGTTCCAAATCAAGGGTCAAATGTAAGGGAGAAGAGACAGGTCCGGAGGCCAGGCCAAAGGAGCAGACAGCACAGGGGACCTCGGCAAGTCTATGTCAGTAAGAACTGAGGTACTTACTAATGGTGGTTTAGGAGATGGTGCCAGAGACACCCCAGGAATCCAAATTGGGGCAAAACCAGATATCCAGTGAGGAGAATCAGGAGAACGGACCCAGCCCGCCGCCTTAAGGGAGTTCTCCACTGACCACGGTTCTCCCTCAGGTAAAGGTGAGTCATCCCAAAAAAACTTGCAGGAATACCCATCTCAGTAGCACGATCCTGTGGTTGAAAGAGAATACTTTAGGAGAGCTCTGGTCCTGACCCATTGAGAAAACCGTAGACTGAGCGGCATGCGCAGTGTCAGCGTCCATATCCATAGCAACAACCAGTATAGTCGGGTTAGCGGGAGTCAGGCCATCCCACAGTTTCCAAACTACTGTATTCCCTCCAAGAAAACAGTTAGAAACCACAATCTATAGCTGCTTCTTCCAGCATTTGCATGGGGGAGCAGATTGAATCCTGTTAAGAGGTAAGTAACCTATTTACCTATTAAACATGGGGGTCTAAAAATGATTCCACACCATGGTGTTTTTTTCACCATGTTTTTGTTTACTAATATGAAACCCATAATACAATCATTAAATAAAATATGGAGCCCATGGGTGATAGATCAGATTAATCCCTGGTTACAATCTTGGGAGTTAGTAACTGTTATATCAAAACAAAGGTTGTTACAAGGATTACCATATTTTTTCAGCATATTTTTGGTAAATTGAAATTATGGGGGATACAGAAGTATATGATTAATAAATATACAAGGAAAGAAATGTATCAATACATATTAACACATAATTTTATAGAATATCTGGGGTATTGGACTAAGGATAAAGAAAGGGTACAGCAGGCAGGTAGGTAGTATGCTCACAAATGTTCACCTACAAGGAAAGATGTGGGATGTTTTATGGCTGTGCGTTCATGGTAAATCGAACAACAAAAATAACTTGAAACCTAGGCACATGTCAGAAGGAGTATCCCAAAGGGGGGAGGCATGTTAGGATATTCTGGAAATGATGGAACATTTGTTTTTTGAGAGTCCTTTTATTTTGCCTTTTTGGACCTTGCTGTATGCAAAGTGGCAGAAATCACCTTTCAGACTAATTACAAGAGATATTTTGAAACTTGGGGTGCTGCTCAAAGCCTGGGATAAGTATGATGCAGGGACTTTACAGTTAGTCCTGTTGCTTATCAAATATCACATTTGGGCATATACATTGTCAGCTTACTCTGTACAAGAAAATGGCTTTATCAGAACAATTGTTCTGGACCATTCACAGTAGCCTCTTAGACTTTGAAAGGAAGGAGGAAAAAACACATTCCAAAGTCATATATCAATCTTGATGGAAACACATGAAATGGATAGAGGAGATATAGAGCTATAGTAGTGTTTACTTTGTGGAAGATGTACAGCAACCTTTAGTATATATTTCACATGAGAACATTGTTGAGATATGGGTTGAGGTCTGTATTACGAATTTTTTGTGACCTTTGTATGCATAATTGAGATACCCAGTAATAGGAGTAAGTAAAGAGGCAAGTCACCTTATGAATAATTGTATTCTTAGCAATATTTACTACATATGATTTTGTGTTTTCTTTTTGAGGAATGAGCAGAGAAGGATATATGATGTGGCATTTAATTGAGTTAATATTATTTTGTAAACATGTGTAAATGTTTTTAGGTGCAAATATCATGTTATATATTATGTTTTTATTATGATGTCTTGATAACACCTACTTTCTAGTTGGGGGGTTGGGGGGTTTATTTAATTTTGCATTTAATTTTACTTGTAACCTTTTTTAATTTAGCTTATTTTGAGAAGTTTCTTACAGAGGGCATGCTTGGAATATTTATTTGACTTTGATTTCTTTCTAATTTCTCTATTTCTTTGGTGTGAAGCGACACTGTTTGCAAACATTTGACTTTCAGTTACAATAAAGAATTCCTCTGCTTTCCAGTAGGGAGAACCCTTGGCCATCTGTTTCAAGATGGCCTCTGATGAGAAGTTGGAGGATATATTTTTGTCAATGGAAGAGCTGCAGGATGACTATGTGCCTACAGAAAGCTCAAAGGTACAGAAACATGTTTCTGACAATTCTGTTGTTGTTGGTGTGTTTGTGTCTGAGGCTAATGAGGAAAGTCAGTTATTGCAACAGTTAAACGCTGAAAAGCAAAAGTACTTAAAAAAAATGGAGCTATAGGCAGAACTAAGTAAGATTTGGGAAAAATCTCCCACTGTCAAGTGTGATTCCCAGTCTGTCAAAGTGAGTCAGCCTCTCACTGATTTAGCATCATCAAAGGATACTGCCGACTCAGTCAAAAGTGACCTGTCACCAGAGAATTTTCAGAGCAATGTGCAGGAGAAAGTTCAAAGGGTGGCTGGCAGTGAAAAAGGTCATTCGGTTATGTGCCTAGAGCTGCAAGCTACCCTTCTTGCTAATGTGGGAGAAAAGGCAAAAGCTAATCACCATAGACTCAGTGCACAGTGGCCTTCAATCTCAGCCATGCATGGTCTAAAAGCTCTTGGTCACCCAGATGATGTGGACAGTTTAAGGTTCAAGAAGCAAAATCCCTTTCAACATAAGCTGAAGGGCTACATAACTTGGAGTGTGTCAAGGCAGGAGGCATGTGAGAAAAGATCTGTTGATTAAAATTCTCCTCCTAGGAACATTGAAATTAGAATAGGAAACTGGTCCCCGTTCCAAGCCCTGGAGGACACAGGCTGGATACAAGGCCCAGATGGGCAATGGGTCCCCGATCCTACAGATGAATATGTTCATTGTTACAATGCAGAATCCTGAGGAGTGAGTGCTGTGCAAAAGGTGGCCACCGCTGATAGTATGAGCTCCAACTTACCCCAGAGTGATATGACTGCTGGAAACGCTGAAAGTGCTTCTGATACTCAACATACAGCAGACACTATAGGTTCTACCATTTTGCCAGCCCTATCCCCAGACCACCAGAACCAGGCACGATATGAAGAAGAACCTATAAGAGTGGGCCCTTCTGAAGAAGTTTAGGGGGATCCTGACCTTTGAGCCAGTTTGAACACCATGTTTAAACTGTCAGACTTGTTTCAAAATAAGGGAGAACCTGCTCTGAAAAGGAACACGGGTCGGCTAATTTATAAAGGGGAACTGGAATCTCCACCTGATAGGCTATATGTAGCAAAACTATTGTTAAAGAGTTCTGTGAAATTTTTTTTTCATCTGAAATTTTTGCTTTGATGCATATTGGTAATTCTAAATATGATGTGAGTTTCAAAAATGTTTCTAGCTTAGATAGGTTCTGGTCTCAGTATCAGGGGCTAAAAAACACTTCAATCTGGACACCCTTTTTAGTGGTTCCTCTCACTAAGCCTGCTTATTTATTTATTTATTTATTTATTTATTTATTTATTTATTTATTATCTATCTATTACAAATTCAGAAATAAACCTTTGAGCCAGGGCTCTATTACAAAGGTTCATTATCAAGAAGTCAAAGACAAAATAAAAGTAGACATAAAAGAGCAAATATCATACAGTAGTTGTACAGGTAGCAGTGATGTTGTATCAAGAGTAACATTGACAAATACGAACAAGGCAATTAACAAAATCATCAAAGGAATTAAGCAGGAACACTGTAGGGGTGTTGACGTATTTGTAACATGAACTAGGATTAGGTAGTAGCAGATTATAAACAGCAGCTATTTAAGGAAGCAGCCACGGCATAGTCAAACTTTTATCAAGAACTTAGCTTTGGTAGGAACAGCCACCCAGCATTAGAAGGTGCATGCATAGGAAGGTTAGTGGGAGAGTAGCATGTAAGGAGAGCAGAACAGGCTTCAGGAAAGTGGGCAACTGGAGTAGCAGCTGGAAGACATTGTTGAGGAGGGGGAGAAGGTGTGGTAATGGAGATCCAAGGGATAGGTGGGGAGGAGTAAGGTTAGGGAGGGAAGAAAGCCCTTAGTTAAAAACATAGTGGTCATGTTCAAAAATGAAGAGGTCAATATAGGGGACATCCTCTTTTGGTTAGGGCAGTGGTGTGAGGTTATAGGTAGACTCTCCCCCATATTGGACAGTGAGAAAATATGGGATGGCGGGTGGAGAATCAGGGTCAAACTGTTTTCCTTGAACAATGGCCCAATGCATCTCATCAACAGTTTTTTCCTTGGTAAGGATAGAGGGTCTATATTCTATGCAGGACAACCTAGGTCATGTTTTAAATGTGACTTTCATACCCATTTAAGTTCTGCTTGTGATACATCCAGATGTAATCACTGCCTAGAATATGGACATGTCTCAGAAAACTGTTTAAACTTATTCAAATGTAATTTACAGTATGTGAACAGACTGGTCATGCATATGGCCATTGTCCCTGGGCTTCCCATAATAGGGAAGACTGCCCCTCCCATGAAGGCCTTATTAATAGTGCCCAACAGTTACAAGATAGGAGAGTTGTAAATCAGAGCTTGAGGACAGCCAGGGAAACCCTATGGATGAAAGAGGCAGTTTCAAACCAGGCTGAACCAGAACTCCAGCCATTCCCTACCCCTGAGAGTGAAGAATGAATGGTGGTGGATACTCCAGTAGTGGAGGTTAGTGTGGCTGAAGTACATAGACAGTGTCGGCAGATAAGGGCATATGGCCCACCCAGTCTGCCCATTTAAGTCTGTAAGTTCAGTTTATGTTTTCCAAGAAGTCTGTTGCACCTTACCCTTAACCTCCAGAATTCCTTTATGTCTATCCCATGCATTCTTAAATCTCATGATTGTTTCAGCCCCCACCACTTCCTCTGGCAGGGTGTTCCACTTGTCCACCACCCATTCTGTGAAGAAATTCTTCCTCACGTTTCCTCTGAATCATCCTCCCTCCAACTTCATCCCACGCCCTCTATTCCTGGAACATCTTTTTCACTTAAAAATAGTGCATTCCTGCACCCTGTTCCTCCCTGTAAGATACTTGTATGTCTCTATCATATCCCCTCTCTCCCTCCTCTCCTCCAGGGAGTACATGTTCAGTGCCTTCAACCTGTCCTCATAGGACTTGTGATGCAATCCATGCACCATCTTTGTTGCCCTCCTCTGAACCTTCTCTACCCTGTCTATGTCCTTACGTAGCTAAGGTCTCCAGAACTGCACAGTGTACTCCAGGTGCGGCCTCACTAGTGTCTTGTATAGTGGAATTATGACCTCCTTTTCCCTGCTGGTGATGCCCCTGCCTATGCATCCCAGGATCCTTATTTGTTTTACCTGCTGCCTTGTCACACTGTTTCTCTGCCTTGAGGTCATCAGAGATGATAACCCCAAGATCCCTTCTCCTGCTTGGTGCATGCTATATCCTCACCCCCCAACTGATATATTGTGCCAGGGTTTTGTGCCCCATATGCATTATCTTGCACTTCCTTGCATTGAATTTCAACTGCCAAACCCCTGACCATTCTTCAAGTTTCTGCAGGTCCCTTTCATTCTGTCTACACCCTCTGGTGTGTCTACTCTGTTACAGAGCTTTGTGTCATCAGCGAACAGTGAAATTCTGCCTTCTAGGTCCTGCACAATGTCACTGATGAAGATATTGAATAGTACCGGTCCCAGCACTGATCCCTGTGGTACCCCACTGGTCACTCTTCCCTCTGTGGAGTGACAGCCATTTACCATCACCCTCTGTGTCCTGCTGCCCAGCCAGTTACCTACCCACCACACTACTGTCCTGCCCACACCCATATTCCCCAGTTTTTGCAATAGTCTTCTATGTGGCACAGTGTCAAAGGCCTTGCTGAAGTCCAGATAGGCCATGTCCACTGCTCTCCCCTGATCCACCTCACTAGTCACCCAGTCAAAAAATTCAATGAGGTTGGTCTGACATGACCTTCCCCTGGTGAAACCATGCTGCCTTGGGTCCTGTAGTCCATTGACAACCAGATGTTCCACCAATCTCTCCTTCAGTAGTGCTTCCATGATTTTCCCCACTACCGTATATTTATACATATTTAGAATTACTTAAGTGGTAAGCATTCCTCAGGCTACCTCCTCTAAAACAGATGATACTGCTATGCCACTCCTCTACACACTTGAACAAGATAGATCTTTTAAGAAGGTAGTGCAAAAGAGGTCCAGACTGGGGAAAACTCTGGTGTCCACAGGGAAAGTTGTAAATAGGGGAAGGAAGGGCATAGGTATCCCGTCCTGGAAAACAGGAAATAAATATGCTGCTCTCACTACTGAACCTTCAGAAGTGGACACGACTGAAGATGAATCAGAAACTTTTTCTATTGCCTCCACTATCACTGACACTGAAGAAGTTGGGGGAGCTTCAATTGCAAAATGCACCAGGCATAGAAAATTATCTAAGACCCCTTGAGTTATGTTCAACACAGTACTCATATTATATATAAACTCCACTTATACATTCTCTTACACTGACTACACTTAATGTAAATAGAATTAAGGGGGAGAAGAAGTGTACTGGGGTTTTATACACTTTGCAGGGGGGTAGAAGTGATATCTACTGCAAACAAGATACACAGCTTTAAACTATTAAAGAACTTCAGCAAACCTTTCATGGTTGGATCAAGTGCCCCTTCGTTCTGGTCCACGAGGGAGGACACTTGCGAAGGAGTGGGTATACTTTTTACTAACCCACGACTGAAAGTTTCTCGGTTAGTAAATATTCACCCTGGGAGGGCACTGATGCTAGATATTTCATTCAGTACTAAGAGGTTTAGCTTTATAGCTACATATACCTCCAAACCAAGGCACAGAGAGTTTCTCTAGGAAGGTACAGCCATTTCTTCGCGCATCACAAATGATGATTTGGCTTGATGATTTTAATTGTGGTTTGAAATGGAAAGACAGAGGTTTGCAAATGGTCAAACTATTCTGTGATTCTCTTGCTTTGCAGATTATCCTTACTACAGCAGGGCTGGTAGATGCGTACAGGACTTAAAAACTCCATAGGAGGATACACATATTTTAGAAGCCCTCTGAAAACCCCCATTGATTTCATTTTTTTCTCTGTTTTTAATATATTAGATGCGAAGACACAAGCATGTGACTTTTCAGATACTGCCTCCATTAAAATACAGTTCACCTGGGACAACTCTCCACAGTGTAATAAAAACAGGTGGAGGCTTAATGAATTCCATTTAGAAGATCCCTTTGTACAGAACTTGTGGAGATGGGAATGGACAGCTAGACTTCCAATAATAGAATGCTATGATGATTTGACTGAATGGTGGGAGGACACAAAGAAGTCATGGCAATCACTTTTTAGAATAGGGCTAAGTGTTTTGCAAATAGAGATTTTTTGCGTTATCTCCAGTTGCATAACCAGTTACAGCATTTCATCTCTTAGTCTGAAATTAATAATTTTGACTACAGTTCACAAATTAACATTATCAAAAAGCAGATTGTTGATCTACAATATGATAGAGAAAAATCATTACCTCAGGAGCTTAGATTTGGTACGCAAGTAAAAATAGGGTCCCTGGACCCTTTTAAGGAATGCCAGGAATGTCCAGGGTAGATAACAGAATAATAACTGAAATCAGGGCAAATTCAGGGCACATTGATTCCACCCCAGAAGGAATTCTGCAAGTGGTGGCACAATATGCAGACTCTCTACTTGGGTAGGCTACAACTTTTGAGAGCCCAGGATAACTTTAAACTATTTAACATTCCTCAAGTATCAGAATCTGGTGCTCAAGAGATGGTTAAAGATATTTCCTTGAGTGAGGAAGTAGCAGCCATCAGCAAGCTTAAAAATGGTATAGCCCCAGGATCAGATGGTATGGGCACAGGCCTCTATAAGAAATTTAGTAAGGAACTAGCCCCAGCTTTAGTAATATTATTCAATCATATGATTACAACCTCAATGTTTGCTGTTTCAATGAACGAGGCAGTACTGGCAGTTTTATATAAAAAAGGTGACAAAAGTGAAATTAAGAATTGGAGGACATTGAGCCTCCTATTGTAAATACAAATTTCAAGTTCATAAGTAAAATTCTTTTAGCTTGGCTGAGAAAAATTTCCAGTTATTTGATAAGTAGTCCTCAGACGTGTGCCATTCTTGATAAAAGGCAGCATGACAATCTAATTGTTCTAGGGTAATTTTTTCACATGGCTGGGAAAGAAGAAATGCAAGGGTATGTGCTTGGCCTAGACCAAGAAAAGACCTTTAACAGACTTGTGCATGAGTTTATGTTCAACTCTTTGGAGGTCTTCGGGGTTCTGCAACCCTTTATAGGTTGGATAAGGCATATGTACCATGATGCATACTTATCCCTAATATGAACTGATGGCAGGGTAAACATATTAGTATTTATAGGGGGGGTTGACAGAGCTGTCCCCTTAGCCCACTTCTTTATGCTTTTGGGATTGGTATTCTCATTTGGAAAATTATGTCTGATGACAATATAAAAGGGCTATTCCTCGCCCATGGTATTCCCCCAATAAAAATTCTAGCATATGTATGTGACATTGTCCTGACATTAGCCCCAGGTACCTGTGAAGCTTCTCTAACTAATATTTTGCAAGACTTTTTTAACATGCCTGGTTTGAACATAAACTTTGATAAGAGTAAAGGTGTGACGTTTGGTAATACCCCTCTTCCTGAGACTTAGTTTTTTAGGTATCTTTACCTCTCAGGATCCAATCAGTATTTTGGAGATAGATTTTGATCCTGGAGACATAGCTTTAGCAAACTGGGAGAAAAGTTAAGTATGGGCCAATAGATTAGTCGCTGGTTGGAAGGGGCAACAGATTTCAAAGAAGAGAGTGGTTCTGATTCGGTCACTACTGATTCTCATTTTTTGCAACTATGCTATGTTTTTCCTCCTCCTCAGGCATTAGCGGCAGGACTATTTAATGTTTTCTTCCACCCCTTTTGGAGGAGTAGGTTAAACCCAATAAAAAGGGAATTTACTTATCAAAGTATTCAGGAGAGGGGAGTAAATATGGTAAACCCGGTTGCATTTTTTTATATCCTGTTTGCACGTTATAATCGTGGGGTTGCTTTGAAATTGGGCAATAAATTGTGGAAGCCTTTGGTAAAGTTATGGTTAGACCCCTGCATGTCAGCATGAACACTAGGGAAACCAAAGCTTTTTAATAAAATACTCTCTGTACCCCGGTATGGCCTGGAATGTATAAAACATTTCATGAAATGGGGGCTTTCTGTCACACAGTTTCAAACTTCAGATAGCAAAACCATTTATAGATCTATTCTATGCATAGTATGTCATGACGAAATCCTCTTTCCCTCAATGTCTGGTTAATAAAGTAGATGGGGTTTTAGACAACTGTCAGACCCGAGATTACCATCATATGTATGGGATGGTGTCTGGTTAGAGAATTATGGTAGGCTTAGTGTACGAAACAACAATAAGTCTAAGCAAATTTCAGATGGGTACTGCCCCAGAGAAAATTGTATGCAGGTGTTGAAAACACAAGAACTCCCATTTCTACATTGTATTTTTGTAAAAAATGTCTGGACCATGGTTGCCAAAGATTGGGAGGAACCACTGTTTCTGTCCCTTACTTACACTGTTTTGTTCTATGGTCCCCTCACAGGGACTTGGGGCAGATATAACACGGATACTGAATATATCACATTTGCAATTCTCTGGTACTATATTTGGCAAGCAAGATGTGTGTGGGTTCTCAAGCAAAGGATTGTAACCCTATGGAAATACTTGCTAATGTAAACAGGGAACTTCAAGTCGTTCTGCAGAAGGACATGGAGCAATTTTCTATGGAAAAAGTGACATTTTTTATGGGCAAATTGTGATAAATGGATTAGTTAGATTACATTTAGATGGGGGAAATGCATGATAGAGGTCTGAGTATTAAAGTAATTGATGTTTGTTAAAGTTGTAAAGTTTTTCTTGAATAATTATGTAAGGTGGTGACAATACCTCAATGAATTTGTGATATCAAAGTATGTCTTGTTTACCTGTTTGGAGAACTGCATATGAATTAATGTTATGCTTTGTACTGATGTTGTTTTGAAACCAACTTTTTCAATAAAACTTCCCCTACTCTTTTCGAGAAGTACCATGGGATCTTTAACATCCACCTGAACTATCACCAGAACAGGCAAATGGGACCTCGGTTTAACATCTCATCCAGAAGACGGCACCTCAGGAGTGCAGCACCCTACTCATGCTGCACCACAGTATCAGTATTGGGATTTAACTCAGGTCCCTGGTGTGCAGATAGAACCCACATCCTTCTGATCTTCTTGCCTTAGAGGTGAGTGTGCTAATTGAGATGTATAGAGGTTTTGGTAAAATCTTATTTTATTTATTTATTTCAGATTCGGATTTAAAACCTTTGAGCGGAAGGCTCATTTACAAAAGTTCTAAGTCAGACAAATACATAACAGTACAATGGTTACAGGTAAATACTGGTGGACAAGACATTAAATACTGTAGATACATAATCTGCTTATAGGTTGCAAGGTTACAGGTACATATAAAGAAGTGCCAAGATTATAACAACACTACATGAGTGAGATACTGCACTTTGGAAAGTGCAGAGTACTGACTTGGGTCTGTACAGGTCCCAGGTTACAGTACTAAGTAGAATAGAAGTATACACAGCCAGAGGTGACTTTGTCAGGGGTGTAACAGAAGGACATGGTATTGAAGGGTGGAGGTAGTGGATATTCTGGGAGGGAAGGGGAGTGAAGAGGGGTAGGCCATGGAGGAAGGAAAAGGGGAGGAGCTAAGGGTTAAGCTAGGGTATGCCAGGATTATACAGGGCAGCAGCAGACATACTCGTGGGCTAGGTAGGAACATAGCTCAGTTTTGAACTGGCTAATCTTGCTGCATTTGAATAGGGTGGAAGGAAGGCCATTGATTCACCTTGGTCCTGGTAGGATAGGGATCGCATAGTGTGCTTTAAGGGCACCAGTAACCCCCCTTAATTGCACTTCTAGTGTTTACTGTGGGTTGTGCATTTTTAAATAACCTAGTGGTGGACTCAGGCGTAAGCCCTAGCAGTGATTTTTTTAACCCAGCAAACAGATCTGATATTGTATTCTGAGATGGAGGAGGAGCCACCCAGTCTCTTTATACAGTGCACATGTATGGGTCAGGTAATCAGCCCCTAGGACCAATCAACAGGCCTTATTATGGATGGTTTTGACCCTTTTTAGCAGTGTCTGAGCCAGCTCCATAGATCACCAGCCCATAATCGATGGTATATAACACCAAGCTGCAAGTGACCAGTTTCAGGGCATCAGGTGTCATTGAATGCCGGTGGTGATAAAGAACACCTAGCTTAGTATTTGCTGATTTTATGACCTTTTCAATATGTGTGGAGAAGGTGAGGGTATCATCTAGGTGTACACCTAGGAATCTAAATGTGCAGACTTGCACCAGCATTTCTCCTTTATGGCTAAGTATCAGCAGCGGGCTGTACTTCTTATTATGTGACACCGTGAAGAGCATGCCTTTATAGTTGAGCAGTAGTTTATTCTGGGTAAACCATGTTCCTAGCCTTTAGAAGTTGGCTTGCAGTTCAGATGTGATTTTGGACAATTCTCTGCCAGGTACTGATATGATGGCATCATCAGCATCAAGCACCATACATGCCGGGCAGACGAATGGTAGGGAATTAATGAAAAGACTGAATAGTAGTGGTCCTAGTATCAATCCTTGGGGAACTCTGAGGCTCACCTCCCTTGGTTCGGATAGTTTATCATGAATTCTCATGCACTGTGTCCTGAAGGAGAGGTAGCTGTCAAACCAGGTTACAGTGCTTGTGACAGGCCAGTGTATAACAGACAGTTTAGTAGAAGTTGATGATTTACAGTGTCAAATGCCTTAGAGAGGTCTATGAAGACGGATCCCACTGCCATACCATTATCTAATGCATCATACAGCTAAGTAGTGTAATCAACCAAAGTGGTTACGGTGGAGTGTTTTTTTTTTAATCCATGCTGTTGTATGCATAGGAGATTGTACTTCTCCAGATACTCTGTCAGTTGATCAGAAACTACTTGTTTCAAGGCTTTGGAGAGGGGAGGTAATATTGATATGGGCCTATAGTTTGACAGGTTAGTTCTGTTTCCACTTTTGAAGACTGGGGTGATGAGTGTTGCTTTCCATTTGTCAGGGAACACTCCTCTTCTTAATGAGGCATTGAAGACTTTGGTGAGAGAATCAGCCAGTTCATTTAATGTGAGAGCTACCATCTCCATGTCAATTAAGTCACTCCCCATCCTAGTCTTACCTAGGACCCACTTGACGGATTTCATGGTCTCAGTCCTGGTTATCTGCCTGAAGTAGAATGGTGGTATACTGTTATGTGGTGGTGAGGGTGGACTCTTGAAGGGGAGCTGACCAGGTGGTGGGGTGGTGAGATAGTTTTTAGGTAGCACATTGCTAAGGTCGGTGAAGGTTACATTGAATGCGTTCGCAGTATCACTAGGCTCCTGTAGTGTCCCTGATGTTACAATCAGGTCAGGTGGTGCCTTGGAGACCCTACCAATAAGGAATTTCAGAGTTCCAGCACTCCCTTCCGCACCCCAAGCTCCTGTTTAGAAGTTCATTATAGTAGGTGACTTTGGCCATCCTCATGAGTTTCGTACATTTATTTCTGGCTGCCTTGTAGGCAGTGAGGTCAGGCTATTTCCCAGTTGCCTTGGCCTTGTGCCATAGGTTGTCTCAAAGGCACATGAGTTCAGTGAGGGAGCCTGAGAGCAAGGGGTTAACAGTCTCACTTACTTTTTTGGACTTGTAAGGGGCAACGACGTTGCAGGCATTTGTAAAGATCATACGAAAATAATCTAGGGCTTGGTTTCCAACCTTAACTCTATCTAGCTGGGACCAGTCTGCTAGTCTCAGGTACTGTTTGAAGATTTCCAAATGTCCATTTCTCAGTGAGCGATTTCTAGTGAGCTGGGGCATGTAGTTTGTGAACCTATTTATCCAAGTGCACATAACAGGGGAATGGTCACTGATGGAGTCTGGTAAGACTGATACCTCAAAAATATAATCTGTGTAGGTGGAGAGGAGTCAGTCAATTAGAGTACTTGTGCCTGTCATGTAGTTTTGTCTGGTCGTTTGGGTTACCATCTGGGTGAGGTAGAAGCCTGATATTTGATCTCTTACTGCTGATGCATCTTGGGATTGCCAGTCAATGTGAAATTCTCCAACTACAGTCTGTTCCCAATTTTGACTGAGCTGCCCTTGGTTATTAGTGAACTGCTCCAGGCCAGTTGCATGTTTACCAGGGGGTACAGCATATAAGCCATAGAGAGCACAAGTGCCTTGTTTTGTTGGCCTGTAGTGAGCTTGATGTTAAGAATTTGTGCTACCTTGGGGTGCAGGATGCTAGGCAGTATTTTACTCCTGATATTGTTCCTGAGGTACACCAAACAGCAGCCACCCCACTTGGACAGTCTGTCCTTGTGGAACGTGGTATAGCCACCCAGGGTCACAGAGGCATCAGAGATCTTAGGGGAAAGCCAGGTCTCTGTAAGTGCGATGATATCTGGTTTGAGCAGCTCTATCCAAGCCTGGAACTTAACAAAACAATCATTTATTTCCTCTGGTTTATTAATAATCCTATTATTTTTGTCTTTAACCCTTATGATTGTGAGTTCTCTTTGCATTGTTTGATCTGCCATGTTAATAATTTGAGTGGCTTATCAGCCAACACATAATATTTTGACCTAGTATTTAGAATCTGCTTTTCTGCTCTTTTCGGTTATTTTTTTATGATATTGCTCCCTTTTTTGCACTAATCTTTTGTAAATATTATTATCAAATGAGGAGCTATGTAGTTCTGACAGAGTTTGAATTTCCTTTTCTAATTTGGTCAGTATTTTATTTCTATTCCTTTCCTCACCTGTTTCAATACTGAGGAGTATGGCTCTAACATAAACTTTGAACGCTTCCCAGATATCGATCATAGAAGTATCTTTTATAGAGCTGTAAATAAAATATTCCTGGCACTCTTTTAAAATATTTTCATACACCTGAGGTTTGATATAATAGCCTGGTCCATTCTTATATTTTGAATGTATCTTTATGTTCTGCAATTTTAAGTGTTAAAATACATGGGGAGTGATCGGATGAAGATATTCCTGGATATTCAATATTAGTGATTATACGTAGTAAGGATTCAGAAATGAGGGGGGAAAAATAATCCTTGAATAACATTGATGGACAGCTGAAAATAAGATTATACTTTTTATCTTTATATAATTCCCACCAGGGGTCCACTAACCCTAAATCACCCATAAAGCAATTGATTATTCTTCTCGATGATTTGTGAGACTTCTCCAGACCAGAAGATTTGTCTATCTGTTGCATAACTACATTAAAATCTCAACCTATTATACAAGGGGTCCCAAAGATTAATGAAGTTAGAAAAAAATCCGCAAAGAAATTGTAATCATTCTGATTAGGGGCATATATAGTTGCACAAGTGTACTTGAAGTTATGTAATTTTTTTTGTATAACTTCCCTCATTCATTAGAAATACCACCAACAGCTTAATCTGGTTCAAGGTCAGTTGGCATTAATTTGTATCCCCCTCCCCCGGGTTGTGCCTGAAAATAGGCAGGATTTGTCTAGTGCACTTACCCGGTCAACAAAAACTAAATATAAATAAAAAAAAATTGTGTTATAACTATCTGCCTTGTGAATCAGTCATATGCTTAGATATGGTTGGGAGTGATTTTGATTTATTTAGAGCAATCATGACTCAACTTGAATTTTTGGAGTAATCTTAAAGTAACCTGGACCCAACTGGTTTGCAAACCAGGCAGCTTCTTTAGCTGTAAGATGAATTTCTTATAGCATAATCATATTTCTTTTCTTTTTATAATTTAAGACTTTTATTATTTTTGGTCTGTTTTGTATCCCCTTCACATTTCAGGTTGTACTCTTAAAATAGCTACCCATAATTGGATATTACTTCCATCCTGTCCTGCACCTACTGTGTCTCTGTAATATACAGTATGTGTTCTTTACTTCTTTTAATTGCTTTCCTGGACCCCTATTACTCTCATGGCAGACCTTTCAATTACTGCATGAATGAGGGGTCTTTACAAGGCTTTTAGAAGGTCTCTGTTTCTGATTCGGGTGTAAATTTTTATCTCCCACCCAACCTCCCCCCACTCAACAGCATGTAAAACCCTGAACCAAGAGACAGAAAGATCCCTTGTCCACCCCCCAAAAATCCAAGATGGCTGAGTAATCATCATAGCTCGCCATGCATGGCACCCTCACTGGAGCAGAACCCTCCAGCTGTACCCTATCTTATTATATTTATCTTTAAACTACTTCCTGTCCTAACCGATGTCAGACTTCATTGTACTGTATATGTGTATATAAATAGAAATAGAAAAACCTTATGCATTGGCAGTATTTCAGGCATACTGATTATACACATTTCATATCTTAATAATGATCTGAGTGCTCAGAGATAACAAGGAAAAGAAAAGGATGAAAACAGAAGAGAAACACCAAACCAAAAAGAAAAGACAGCCTTAGACTTAATAATGCGGAAGGAAAGCTACCTCATAAGTATATATATGTATATGTGTGATACATACATATATATATATTTATACAACATATGTTTTGGGATATCTTAACAGATAAAAAGTTGTGTCTGAGGCAGACAGTGGAGATATCACTGATATCTCCATGTTCCTATACGTCATAGTGATATCTCCATGTTCCTGTACGTCATGGAGATATCTCTATGTTCCTATACTCATTAACAAGAAAGTGAAAGTATTTCACTTTCTATTCCATACTGTTTCTCTCTACCACCTGCTTACTCCACCCCCTTGCGCCATACACACACACACATATGATTCATATATCTGGTTGATCCTGTTGTTATTTAAAAAAAAATAATCTTAAAAAGTATCTGGTTGATCCTGCCACGATAACTAACCCCAACAGTACTTTTCACTGCCACCCAAAAATGTAGCGTGACCGAGCGCTAACAAGACTGATGCATGGCGAGCTGGCAGAGCGTTACAAAAAAGTAGCCTGTGTCAGTAAAGTTATAATATTGGTTCTTAGCTCAGTTGTAAAGGTATTTGTTTACAAAAAGCTCCTTACCTCACCAAAATGACAGACAGTGACTCGACAGCTTCAGAACTGGACATGGTTGCGTGCGTGTGTGTTGCTATAGCAACAGACACTCGCGCTTCCTGCACCTGTTTTGAAGCTGTCGACTCGTTCTCTGTCCTTTCGGTGGAGTAAGCAGCTTTTTTAAATAAATACTTTTAAAACTGAGCTAAGAAACACTGTTTTATAACTTTACTACCACAGGCTGCCTTATTGTAATGCTCTGCCTGCACGCCATGCATCACTTTGTTAGCGCCGTCACGCTTATATTTTCATGCTGCACTGAAAGTACTAATAGGTTACCTGCTATCACAGTGCCAGGATCAACTAAATACTTTTCATAATTATTTATTTATTTGCAAATACTGTAACAGCAGGATCAACCAGATATCTGAGATATTAGTATGTGTGTTTTTTTTGGGGAGATGCAGGTCTTAGAGAAAACCAACCACACAAAGTGAAATACTTTCACTGTCTTTTTAATATATTTATTTATTTTAAGCATTTAAAAATAATGGCAGAATCAACCAAATAACAATATTTATATAACCTTAAACTGCAGGATCAACCAGATAATTTTTCTTTTCAAATAACATGGCATCTTTTCTGTTGGTGGGGGATAAGGGTGTTTTGACTAGAGGGGGTCGCATGTAACCCAAAACATATGGGCCCAGATATTCAAACTGCGCCCAAAATGTGCGCAACAGCAGGAGCAAGCACAATCCAATTGCACATATGTGCAACAGGTGCGATATTCAAACATGGAGCAGAACAAATTGCGCAAGCAGCCAACGTCTGAATATTGCACATACTGCGCCATAGCGCAACCAGGAAGGAGAAGCTGAGCAGAAAGGTTGCGCCATAGCGCAACCAGGCAGCCCAGCTGAGCAGTCCAGAGGTGCCATAGCACAAGCAGAGCCCCCAGAGCAATGGAACTGCACATCCAGGGAGGCAGGCTGGGGCCCACCACCAGCCATGCCACACATGGGCACAGGAACACACTGCAGAACCAACACCACACCTGCACACCCCAAGCACAGCATCACTGGGGGTGGGATGGATGATCTACTGGCCCATGGGGACAAGCCAACAAAGCACAGCAGAGCCATGACACCCCAGCACAACCACTGGCAGGCTGAGAGTGCCACACACAGGGGGTTGACAACCACAGTGCACATCAGCCCCCCGTACGCACAGCACACCCTGCACCGTGACCCCAAGACATCACCCATGTGCAGTGACTGGCACTGCAGGAAACCATGCATCCCCCCCAGCACAAATCAACCCCGTGCAGCAGAGAAGCATACAAGCCAGACACACCCAGCAGTGGGTGGCAGCAGATGGCAAGACCAACAGAAAGTCACTGCCATGCCGGAGATACCTCCCCATGCACACACACGCACACACACACACACACACACACACACACACACACACACGCACACATACCCAGGACCATACCACCCCAGATGGCATGTACACCACTGCAACTGAGCAACCATAGCCAGCTGCAAATCAGAGACCAATACAGTATTCATATCAAAATATAAATGTATTCTCAAAATGTGTAAAGTACAAAACAATCAACCAGAACTATTTACAAGGGGGGGTATGGGTACAAGGTAGGGGTGGGCAAGGGGTAGGGATGAACAACTTGGAGAGGGAAGGCAGGGTGGTAGGGATGGGTGAAGTGGGAAGGGTAATGTGGCCTAAGGCCCAGCAGGCTGGTCGTCCTCTGCCTGGTGCCGCTGTTCTCGGCGATGCCTCCTCCACAGGCCATGTCTACGTATGTCACTCAGGATGGCCTGGTTGTCTACGGACACTTGTGTTAGCCCACGTATGTCCCTCTGGATCCTCCTGAGAACTGTGAGGCCTAGGAAAATGGGAACACAGTCAATGGCTGTGACTGACCACAACCCTAGAACACCACCCAACCTGCAAGCCTTATAGCCCAATGTCCGCACCTGTGTGATGGCATGCACCCACCACAGTGAACATGCACATGGCCATCACAAACAGGCAGCACCAGCTATGTGCACCACTGCACACACACACTGCCCATGTCCATCACAGCACAAACAAGGCTGTCAAGTGACGTGGCAATGTGGTGCGATGCCAGTTACACAACTATGTGCCCAGTGCATGCATGGACCACCAGTGACGCATACACAGACGTGCTGTGACACTGGACAGTGATGCATGTCACCTGTGTCGTGCATACATACATAGATACATAGACAGTGTCGGCAGATAAGGGCCTATGGACCACCCAGTCTGCCCATTTGAGCTTGTAAGTTCAGTTTGTTTTCCTAGAAGTCTGTTGCACCTTACCCCTGACCTCCAGAATTCCTTTATGTCTATCCCGTGCATTCTTAAATCCCGTGATTGTTTCAGCCCCCACCACTTCCTCTGGCAGGGTGTTCTACTTGTCCACCTCCCATTCTGTGAAGAAATTCTTTCTCATGTTTCCTCTGAATCGTCCTCCCTCCAACTTCATCCCATGACCTCTAGTCCTGGAACATCTTTTTCGCTTAAAAATAGTGTTTTCCTGCACCCTGTTCCTCCCTGTAAGATACTTGTATGTCTCTATCATATCCCTTTCTCCCTCCTCTCCTCCAGGAGTACATGTTCAGTTCCTTCAACCTGTCTTCATAGGACTTGTGATGCAATCCATGCACCATCTTTGTTGCCCTCCTTTGAACCTCCTCTACCCAGTCTGTGTCCTTACGTGAGTATGGTCTCCAGAACTGTACACTGTACTCCAGGTGGGGCCTCACTAGTGTCTTGTATAGTGGAATTATGACCTCCCTTTTCCTGCATGGTTGTGTTGTGCATGGCTGGTGGTCTTGCCCCCCAGCATGCAATAGCATCCATGAAGTAATGATACTCACACTCCTCAAGCAGCTGGGTCTGCCGCTGCTGCTGCTGTTGCTGCTGCTGTGCAACACCCACAGGCACCGGGGCCCTGGCACAGCCCTCCTTACCCCGTGCCTGCATCCTCACATCCCGGCCTGTGGGAGACATATGTTGAGACAAACATCAGTGTGACTCCAAAGCAGACTGCCCCCTGCCCCAGTGAGAGTGCCTGCCCACACAGCCAGACCCATGCATCTCACACCTGCACACACTGACACAGCCAACCATGGCAGAGCCATCACCTATGCACAGCCACCAAAACACACTCACACTCCTACAGAGAATACAGGTGCATAGATGGTACATCCACCTGGCCTAGGCACCACGCCCCTCCTGGCATGTGACCGCAGCCGATCCAGAAGTTGAGGATCCCTCCGGCGGAGGTCACTGGCCACTTGCTGCCAGACCTGCATCCTAGCAATGGTGAGGATCACCTCACCATACAGTGCCCCATAGTGGGGCTCCACTAGGGCCACCAAGTTGACCACTTCTACAGGGCTCCACTGCACTGCTCTTCTGCGAGCCATGGTACCAACTTTACAGCAGGCAATATGGCGCCCCGCTGCGCTGTAACCCCATGTGGAGATGTTGCACAATAGACCACCACAGGTTCCAATCGCGCTGTTCGAACAGCACCGTCACTTCACATAGCGCTGTCACCAGACAGCGCAATAGGGCCGTACACATGGCAGCCGAACAGGGCCATGGGGCAAAGGTCGAACACCAGGTCATGGGCAATGACGCAAGGCCACACACAGCGCCATCTGACGTATATGCATCCTGCGCGACTGACCAGCTGCGTACCAGTGCCACAGTGGACTATTGCGCAGTAGTGCCACAGCACCATATAGTGCCCAGTGCTGTAGCACCACTGGCACAATGGTGGCCATGGCCTGAATTGCCGATCGCGCACAGCACGTCAGCAGCGCGGCAGACACCTGCGTAAGCTATCTGGGCATGCGCAATGCAGTGTACCACACAGTCACAGATCTGCGCCATTGGCTCAGCCGACTCAACTGTATTGCGCAAAGCACAAATTCACGATATTCAGCCAACACATGCAAATCATCTGATCAGCCATTCAAAGGCGCAGTGGCGCGATTTGCATGTCATTATAGTTGCTCCACTCCTAATTTGCATGCATTGCGCTATAAATGTGCGACATTTGGCTGCGCTGGCCAGATTCGGGTACTGCAGGTGAGAGGTGAGTTGCATGCTGTGTGATGTTCTGGACAATGGTCATGGGAAAATGCTGTAGACTGCACAGTGACAGGTGTCCACTTCCCCCCATACAGATCGCCATGACCGAGCAGAGCCAAGGTGAGGGTGAGGATGGTGGGGGTAGGAGGAGGCCCAACTTTACCCCAGCAGAGACAGAGGCCCTCTTCCAGGCCTACCTGAATGAGGAGCCACTACTGAGTGGACGGAGGGGCACCCCTCAGTCCCGTGCGGCTGCATGGGAGGGGGTAGCTCGGGCCATGAACCTGCACGGAAGCCACCAGTGCTCCGTGCAGGAATGCAAGAAGAAGATGGGGACAGACTGCAGGAGGTTGAAGGAGAAGGTGGCAGCCTTCAGGGCGGCACGTGCTGGCACTGGCGGGGGCCAGCCAGCGGTGTTGGAGCTGACCCCGGCTGAGGAGACACTGGTTGCATCAATGCAGTGGAGTGCTATTGAGGGCATACCAGGAGGTGGATTCCAGACAGGTGGAAGCCCATCACTGCACGGTATGACATGGTGGTGGTGTTGGGGGGGGGGGAAGGTTGTTCACATGCACTCACATGTACTCTCTTTCTGTTACAGATCCTGTTCGTCTTCAGGAGACAGTGGTGGTGGGACCCAGGCAGTGATGATGACCTGCTGGACATGGAGGAGGGTCCATCCACCTCTGTCACCAGCCAGCATGCACTGCAGCAGCATGTACGCTGGGCCGCCAACTCTGGTGTCGGTGATTCAGGTGCGGGGGGTGCACAGCCTGTGTCTCAGCAGTCTGGCATGCAAGCATGCCAGCATGCTGTGACTATGGCTGTAGCACGTACCTGCACCATTGATGATGCAAGGACTGCAATGGGCAGTGATAGGTGTATGTCCCATGATGGACACACAGCAGGCCAGCACGTGCCCCTGGGCCTTTCTGGTTCCAACTTGTGTACCAGCATGTTGGCACAGTCCCAGGCTGTGCCTGTCAGCACCGGTAGGGCAGCACCGGTGGCTGTGCAGGTGTCTGGCACTGTTGCTTCCACAGCGGTGGAACGAGTGGACCCTGGGGCACAGCGGTTGGAGGGGCAGCAGCAGCAGTCACCCACCAGGTCTGGGGTACAGTGTCAAGCAGTGGCACATGTCTGCCACCTTTGATCCGCCCATTCTGGTCCTGGTGAACAGCGCCCACCCTCAAGGGGTGTTGTGCATCAGGACCTTCACACCCTGGGGACAGGATGCCATTGGGGCACAGTACCCATTGGATGAGCACACCCGCCTGCTGCGGAATCAGTACAGCTGCGAGGCGGGTTGCAATATCGTGGAGGCACTGTCTGTGGCTGTGGAGTGGCACAGCAGGGAGTGTGCTCTGGACTGTGCAGAGCTGGTTCGTATCGGGACAGATGTGACCGCCGCCATTGACAGGCTGACCCATGCAGTGGTCTCTGTCGTGGATGCGTGGGCACACAGTCAGGTGCCCTGTCGCGCACCCACACAGTTCCTCTCACTTCCTGTTCCTGGCGTCATGCGACACCAGGCCTGTCGGCCGCCGGGTTCTGCTGTGGCCATCCTGAGCACCCTGGTGCAGGTTTGTTCGACATGCTGCAGACCCTGTGCGGGAAAGGTCGCGTTCGGCGCAATGGGACCCCTGGTGATCCAACAGTGCCACCATGTGGCCCCTGTTCCAGCCTGCCAGTGCTGTTGGGTCACGGTGGGGCCACCCATGCATCCGCGTGGCCGTGGGACAGTGCTATGACTGACCTGTCTCCCAGTGCAGGCCCTGTCTGGTGCTGCCCTGTGTGCAATGTGTGTCATGGTGGGCAGTGCACTGCTGTTGCTCTGCTCACCACGCTGACACGGACCACTGCACACCCTCCCAACTGCTGTCCACAGGTCCGTGTGCATGATGATGCCTGCATTGTACTGTACACCAAGGTGCAAGGTGCCCAGCATCTGACACACGTACTTGGACAGTACAGGTGGTGGGGGTGGTCGGTGGTTCTGTGTGTTAGCAATGTCGGTTCTGCTGTGCCGTGCATCTGCCCATGTACACTCTGTGCCTGGTGTGTGTGTGTCCATATGAGTCTTTACCCCTCTCTGATGGTATGTTTGCATGCCTGGACCCTTCCACTCCCCTGGCCGTCATGCACCCCTGGTGTGTTACCCTGTGTGCCTGTGGTTTGCGCATGGACAGAGTTGGTTGCACATGTCCCCTTGACTTACCTGTGTTCTGCATAGTGCTCCTCTGTGATGGTGTCCCGGTGCAGCTGGGCCTGCCGGATCAGTCGGGGGTCCCGCCGTCCTGGGGGGGCTGCTCATCACCACCAACACCGGCGCCACTGGCATCCCCATCGCTGTCCCCCTCTTCAACCAGTACAGCTATCTCATAGTCTTTGGCCATGTTGTGCAGGATGCAACAGGCCAGGAATATCCCACAGGCCTTTTGGGGGCTGTACTGTAGGGCACCGCCGGAGGTGTCTAGGCATCGGAAGCATGCCTTGAGCATCCCAAACACCCACTCTATGATGTTGCATGTGGAAACATGTGCCTCATTATAGCATTGCTGCGATGGGGTCATGGGGCGCTGGTACGGTGTGAGCAGCCAGGGACAGAGTGGGTATCTGCTGTCACCTGTGTGGAGATAGTGGAGATCAGTCTCATGTTCAGGTCCATATTGCCCATATCCCTGTGTGCCACTACCATGGCACCTGTGGCATTCCCACCCTTGCCCCGAGTTTGCATTCAATACATGTGTACTCACCCACTAGATGGCCTGTGGGGATGTCCCCACTCTTGAATCGATGGCACAGTGCAAACTGATACCATATGAAGGCATCATGTGCTCCACCAGGGTGTGTGGCACAGACATTGATTATACGCCCAGTGGCATCACACACCACCTGGCAGTTGACACTGGAGAAGCCCTTTCTGTTCCTATATGCAGCCCCATCGGGGCCAGGTGGCGTGCGAATGGCCACATGGGTGCAGTCTATGGCCCCTAGCATGCCAGGCATACGTGCTACCCTGTGGAACTCCTGCATGTTTGCTGTACGCTCTGCCACGGTGCTGGGGAAATGGAAGTACTCCGAAGCATGTGGCAGAAGTGCACTGAGGAATTGGGTGAGGATGCGTGACGTGGCCAACTGTGTGATGCCTGTGGTGTCCCCTGTTGGCCTCTGGAAGGTGCCCATGGTGAGCAGACACATGCAGGCTGTCACCTTGGTCTCCACCGACAGAGCGTGACTCCGTCGTGAGGGTGCCTGCATCACATCACTGCACAGCTCACAGAGCCATCTCAGTATTGCCCTGTTCAGGTGGTACCGTACGATCTCTACATCTGTGTACAGCTCAAAGCTGATGCGGGCACCAGTACTGCCTGTTGAGGGCATACCCGGCCGGGCCCTTCCACAGCCACATCCCCCTGCAGCATGCATTCTCACCTCATTACAGCTTCCATGTGGAAGCTGGCACTATCCATCTCCTGGCTTTGACCCCTGGCTGCTGTTGCTGTGTTACCCCCGCTGTCCTCACTGCTACTTCCACTGCACGGCACCCCCGCTGGCCTCTACAGCCTATGGCCCACGCTTGCCTTGCCTGCCTAGCCTGTCTCTGTCTGTCTGTCTGTCTGTCTCTCTCTCTCTCTTTCCCCACTTGGCATCCTTGGCGTTCTTGCACGCTTCCTTGAGCCTTTTTTTTGGCTCATTTCATCTGTCTTAATTTCCGGTTGTTCCATGCGCATTACTGAATCTTTGAATATCGCATTGCGCTCTTGTGCATGGATCCACCCTTCGGTTGCGCATGCCTTCATTTTCATTGCGCTGTTGCTCAGCATGTTTTCGGTGGCGCAACTGCCTCCTTCTGAATATCGCAAAATGGCGCATTTTTGGACTTGCGCATGGCGCATCCCTTTTGAATATCCGGGCCATGGTGTATAAACAGACATGATGATAGCTGGTGAATATCATATTATCTTCACTCGAGGCCACTGACATCAAGATATCTCACTCGTGGGCTTCGCACTCGTGAGATATCATGATATCATTGGCCTCGTGAAGATAAATATGATATCTTCACTCAGGCCATGTCATATCTCTATTTATATATATATATATATATATAATACATATAATGGTGGCATGGTAGTGCCACCATAGGGTTGAGTACCCCATTTAAGGTTTAATTGTGAAATGTTGCACTTTAATAACTTTGCCACCCTACATCAGATTTATCAGAAGTTTGACAGGCATGGAGATATAGCATAGGTCTTGGGATCTGCCAAGTTTCATCCTGGTCAGATATACAGTTGCGGAGTTATTAAGTGACATTCCAGAGCACATTTATGCTTTTTTGCACATTCTTTGCTCGTGCCTACAAGTCACATGCTTTGTGTAACTGGTCCAAATACTTCAGCGAATATGCAGCCAGGGTCCCCAATGTGCCTTTTGAAGATTTTGTGAAAAAATACTAAATGGTTCAAAAGTTATTCAAAAAACAAGTTTCCCATTATAGTCAATGGGAAAAGTTAACAAAAAGTTCGACAGTGTCGCAAATGCAATTTTTATTGTTGCAAATGACACCTGTAGTGTCGTGAGTCAGCCATTTGTTTTTCAGTTACTGATCACAGAAATGCTTGGCATTTAAAATTGGGACCCTCTGGGTCACAATTCTTTTGTGTTAACCTAGTGAGCCCTGAAGATGCTAGGCATGTCTTTATTTTGGGGTTAAACACCCCAGAAAAATGTTTTTGAAATTTTTGGGAAAAGTAGTGTTGCAAAGTAGTGTCGCACCTGTGACACTTTCATGATTTATTTTGTGAAAGTGTCACAAATCACGACACTACTTTGCAACACTATGGCCAAAATAACAGGAATTGTTTGCCACCCTGCTGCAAAATAACGGTTTGGTCTTTTGGGCTGAAATTTGGGGAGGAAGAAAGCCAACATACCATAGATGTACCTTTTGGTGGTTTGGTGAAAAAAATATTAGAGGGATGCAAAGTTATAGTGCTCTGAAGTTGATGCTTTTTCCCCACATACTAACATTGCGGTGTCCGTCGTGCTTTTAGGGGCCCGTATCTCGGAAACGGTGTGAGATATGGGCTTTTGTCAGAAAAATGCTGAGTCTCCTAGGGGCTAATTGTTAAGTACAAACCTAGCCAGGAAAGTAATGAATCATATGAAATTTTAATTTTTTTCTACGTAGTTTGATTACTGAGCTATAAGCAATTTAGTATTTCAACTGCTCATTTTCTGGTCCGAGGCCCATTATTATGCATACATTCTTTGTAGTCACTGTGTTTGTCTATGCAGCTATTGGGGAAAACCAGGGTGTGTGCTCCAGTTATTGTTACACTTAACATTTCCACTTGCATTTCCGTACCCATTTGTGTTACTGTTCACCTGTATGGCACCATGTGCGTTGCCTTTTGCGTTTTCGTTTGCACTTATATTACTGTTCCCATTTGCATCTCCATTACTGTTTGTGTTTGCGTTTCAGTTTATGTCACCATGTGCATTACCATTTGCATTTGCGGCTGCCCTTCTGTTTGTGTTTGTCTTTCATTTTGCATGATCGTTGCAGTTGCCGTTACCATTTGTGTTTCCAATTGTGTTACCATGACTGTGCATGTTACGGTTTGCATTTCCATATGTGCTTGCATTTGCATTTCTGTTTCTTTGGCCATTATTGTTGCTGTTACCATTACCATTTGCATTTAGAATTGCAGTACCATGACCATGCACTTTACAGTTTGGGTTTCCATATGCGCTTGTGCTTGCGTTTCCATTTCTGTTTCCTTTGGCACTATTGTTGCTGTTACTATTACCATTTGTATTTACAATTGTGGTACCGTGATCCTGCACATTACCAGTTGCGTTTCCATACATGCTTGCATCTCCTTTTGCGTCACTGTTTGCTTTGGCGTCACTCTGCGCTTGCGTTTCTATTAACGTTTGCTTTACTATTTACGTTTGCATCACCATGTATGTAACCATTTGCACTTGCAGTTGCATTGCACTTACCGTTACTATGTGACAAAAAATTATGTGGTGGGAGTGCAGGACCCGACAGCCTACACTCCCACCACCACATTCCATTCACTATTTATAGTCTCATTCTCAAAAGAGGAAATTCATGGCAAAAAATCCATTTAATGCATCAGTTAGGGTTGTTCCCTGATGACAAAGTGAGAAATTCGGTGTTAGGGTTGAAAATTTACCCCCAGCCCAATTGCTCCAACCGGCATTGGGGTATGCGTTGGGGTTGTCGGTCCTAACTCTCACCCTATTCTCCTATACTTCACCTCCTCAGCTTGTTTACACATGGAATGGGGTGAGAGTTAGGGCTGATGACCCCAATGCACACCCTGATGCCAGTTGGGGGGTGGGCTGGGGGTGCAAGGGGGGGGCTTTCAACCCTAACACCGAATTTCCTCGCTTTTGTCACTGTGGAACAACCCTAACTGATGCATTAAACTGAGTTTTTATATATATATACAGGTATATATATATCCTCCTCCCTCACACCTTCTTATCTTTATATAATATTTTCATTGTTCAAGTCAGTCCTCATGATCCCTCATAATTATGCCCATGCTCTTCTTCTGAATGTGTTGTTGGATTTGGTTGAGAAGCCCTAGGGGGGATGGGTAGAGGTTTGCTCTGGCTCTGTAATCTCTACTAATACCTGATTCATTTTGATTTTCATGTGCAGTTTTGAATGCCTCCATAGCATAGCAGTAAAACCTCTGCAGCTTTCCATTTAGAACAAATCAAATTTCTGCAGGATATAACATGGTGAATCTGATGCCCTTATTGTATAATGGGTGAGCTTTAAGCCAGAGGTTCGATGGGTGGTGTGACTACGTCACTCCCTCATTGGGCTTAAAATGCCTCTCATCCTGAGCCCTTCCAGAATTAGTTTATTTGTTGCAGCTGGAGGCGCTGCTCTTGACCCCACTCTCTGACTTTCTGCTGTCTTGCTTTTCCCCATGTCCGGCAGCTGCCTCCGGCTGCCCCTTTGTTTCTCTCAACCCCTGTCGCTCCTCCCTGGCTGTTTGGGTGTTCATCTCCTCCCGAGTTTGTTTTTTCCCTCCTGCCTCCTTCACAGTCCCTCACTTGCCCCCTCCCTCATCCTAGTGGGTTGCTGCTTGTTTCTCATTTCATTCCCCGTCTAGGCACCTTGATGCTCCTCTTCTGTGCTGTACTGCCTCGAACATGCATTCCATGCCTTGGACCCCCTCTTGCTTCCCCTGCTGCTCGGTTCAGCTGTTGTCCTTCATCTTTCTCCTTGGTGTTCCTCCCCTTTTTCTCAGCTGTTTTCTGTCTCTGCGGACATGGCTGCCTTTTTCCTCGAGTGGTTGCCACTCCTGCAAACGCTCGTGTTCACTGCAGCCCTGGCACCATGCTGCTCACTGTTTCACCAGACTTCCTCACTGCTCCCTGGATCAGGAGCACTTCTTGCTCTGCATCCCTGTTTCAGCCAATACTGCTGCATGTTTGAAAGGTTCAACAGCTATTCGTTGCCTGGGCTAAGCGTCCAGTGTAGAAGCTGTTGCTACCCTGGTGCTCTGTGTTTCCTGACTTTATCTAATGGGCCTTGCTAACCAGTGAACTCTTGCCTGTGTACCTGCTGGGACTGTCTTGTAGCGTCGTCCTTAGGGTGTGACACTTGTGCAGTATTGGTGACCCAAGCTCTCCTTTTCTGCCATTAAATTCTGTTTTGTGTTTCTGGGCACTGTTTTGTCCGATTGATGGCTTCTGCTTATACTCTACTCATTCCAGTTGTACCTCTGTTTCCTGGCTTACTGCTGGACTGTACTTGAAACTGGTTTGCAGTTCATCTTGCTCAGTCAGCCCCACATCCAGTCCCCATTTTTCACTATGGTGAGCCAGATATCTTTGATACTGACAACACTGAATTCCTTTTAGGATCTTCATCTGCTCAGGATTCTGACTGAGGGAGTATCTCCTGCAACATTCCATCATGGCATGCTTGCTGTTGTTGTGTTACTGGGGCCAGAATCCTTGGAAACAAAATAAAAAAAACACCTGTTCTGCTGTTCGTGCTATGTCTAGCACCCCGGCCCTGCACGTCAGCATCCCCTGTTTGTGGTGTGCTGCTGCTTCCCCATTCACCCATTTCTTCTCTCCCATGCTTATCCTGAGCACATTGGTACCTTTTGAGCTTGGTTTTGGCCCGCGGGGTCTCCCTCCTCACCTTGATCACTTGTGTCCTTGCCTCGAACCGACCTGTTCATTTCTTTTTGGGGGTTTTCCCTATCCTACCATCACCTTCCCCACTCGTACTCATCTCTTTAGTGCTTATTCCTATGCTTTCTCATCGAACAGCTACTCTTTTGAAGTTCTTACCAGCTTCCTTCTCTCGTTTTGCCATCCCCATCATTTGGCTATCTCTGGCCCCTGCAGTTCTCATCCCATCCCGGCCATTGAGGAGTCACTCCAATCAAGGCCAATCAGTATGCATCTGCTGGCTCCATCTGGACTGCACTTGATATTTCATTTTGGCATACCTATCATGAATCATATGCCATCTCATTGCCCCGCTGCCCTCCTGCTGCATGTATCAGGTTCATGACTCCGGTCATCATTCACCACCTTATTGAACTGTGGACACACCTGTCACAAATCACATCTCACCTTCCTGTTCCTGCCTTCACGACTTCCCTGTATCATCATATTATTATCCTCTGAGTCTCCTTACTCATCAGTCTATCAAGCTCATCAAATCATAACTTGGCTACCTCGAATCAACTCGATATCCAATCAAAGACATGGAGGTCCATGATATCTTTCCATGTCATGTCCATCTATTTCAATCGCTCAATCAGTATCAGTCATCTCGATTCAACTCTATCTCCTCTCATGGCCATGCCTTTCTGTCTGTCGCCACTTGGCTACAGGCTGGCTGACTGCTCTCCACCATCGTTCAAGTTTGATTTCAGTCATCATGGCTTCACTCCACTCTTAGCTTCTCTCCTCATCATACATTGTCCACTTTTGCTCCTTGATAGCTCAACCTGAGTTGCTCCTCAGCTGCTCCTCCTCAGCGTGCCATCTGGTTCGCATACCCTCTGGTTCTGGACATGCCTTCTGGGCCTCAGAGTATACCTCCTTTCAAGGAGCCTACTTATTCCTACTACCTTCTTACAAGTTAATTTTCAATTTCATTCCTGTCTCCTCCTCTTCTCACTCCGTAAAAGCCATCAAGCATTCACTCCAATCAAGGTCTGCAA
Organism: Neoceratodus forsteri; assembly: GCA_016271365.2. Classification (NCBI taxonomy): domain Eukaryota; kingdom Metazoa; phylum Chordata; order Ceratodontiformes; family Ceratodontidae; genus Neoceratodus; species Neoceratodus forsteri. Next base: position 15,256,626 of record JADMNL010000039.1, on the reverse strand, counting down.
TCGATGTTTCTTTTTGGGCGTACCTATCATGACTCCCATGCCAACTCATCGACCTCAGCCATCCTGCCACATGTATTGGGTTCATAACTCCAGTCATCATTCACTCATCCTTACCTCAAGGTTTATCTATTTTCTTTACTTACTCGAGCATTCCTGTCATTGAATATTATGCTAGCTCATTGACTGCAGCATCATGGTCTCATTATTCAAATCGCATAATCATGCCTTATTGGCCTCAGTGTCTGCTTACTCACTTCATTCAATGAAGCATACCTCTCATTGGATCATATGCTACCTCATCGACCTGACGCCTTCCTGTGGTGATCACCATCATTATTCATCGTTGCCTCATGTTCCTTCTTCAATCTGTGCACAGCCTTATGTTCCCACTTCGATCTGGGCTTTCTTTTGGAGATTTTCCCTATTCCATTATCATCCACCCTACTCATAACCCTCTCATTACTGTACTCTTCTCTTTAACGATGTTAATGAACAATTCTCTTTACTGACATACGTCCTCAAACCAAACATCATCAGCCTGGAGGGAAGGCAACCTAGGTCTTGGATCCCCAGAGGTTTCCTCCTCAAAGGGGGTTTTTCCCTCTCCTCTATACCAATGGTTATAATATTAGTTAGAGTTAGTGCTTTCTTCAGTTAGTTAGTTAGGTTCTGCTGTTGGATGGAGGCAGATGGTTGTCCTGGCTTCCCCTCTCTCCTAAGGAAGTCAGCTGTTATCTTCTCAGAATTCATTCATCATCCTCACCTTTTTGAAGCTTGACACCTTTATGTATTCTTTTTGGGCTTCTTCCTAACCTACCTTTAAACTTTATGTGCTTAAATGTCAATTCCTTTGAAATTCTAGCTTTGTGTAAAATGGCTTCTTGTTCTTGTAATTAAAGGGGCTTGATAAAGACCATGTGCAGGTAATTTACATTGCCAGCTAATCTTGAGCAGCCTGGTGAGCCCTATCCAGAATAACTTTGTCCTCAGAGTGCCTCAGTGAGTAGTTTCTGAAAGAAAGGTGTTGTATCCCCAGTGCCTTCTACACCTTCATGTATTTTACAAGGTCCCACACTGCCTCTTTTGGCCTACTCTTTCTGTTCCACTAATTTTTGCTGCAGAGCTTGTACTCACCTTTGTAATTGTAGAAATATTTTTGGCATTTCAAATGAGATATCTCCAGCTTTTGCTACACAGTTTTCAAGCTTGTCAGTACGCAGAGAAAGTTTATCTAGTTTATTGTTTAGTTCACTTAATGAGCCTGTAACTGTGGCCAAATAACTTTTGATCTCTCCCAGGCCATAAGGCATTTTTTCCTTTAAATTAGTATTTGCAGCTAACACTCCATCTGTTTGAGAAGCATTCTTCTCTATTGGAACATTGGCCCCTTTGTTTTTTTGTATCTGTTACCGTATTCTTATTTTGTGCCTTTTTTAATACAATTGCCTCTTCTTTATCTGATATATCAGTATCATTCAAAGAATTGTTTTTATGTCATTTGGGCAATCCTTATTTGAACTATCTCAGAGATCTTGAGTGCCTGTGCCTTTATTTTATTCTGCTGTCTTCCTATCCCTTTTCCTTGGCATTGCTGTAGCCTGAGTGTTTAATAAATCAATATTCCCTTGTACAGCTATATTGGAATGTTTTTGTTTTGAACCCTCGCTGATTAGGCTGCTGCAGTGGCTTCAGGCCTGAACCCCTTAGCAGTTCTGATTTTATTATATCCTTTGTCTTAAAGTAGAAAGAAATATTACCTTTCTTAAGATGGGTGTTCAGGGGAGGAGAAGCAGGTAGCAGAGAGAGCAACGTCAGTGGTGAATCGGTGAAGTTGCATGCTCCGGAAGGCTCAGTGAAAGATAAGCCATCTGCTATTTTGTACCCCAGCTAGCTTCCGGGTCTTTAGTCTTCTTCTCTTCAAATTGTGTATCAATGAATTATTTGGCTCTCCTGACTGTTTTTGATATACCATGCCATTGTAAAATAAACATTTATCTCAATCTGCATTTCTTATGTTGAATTAAGCATAACTTGAATCAGCGTCTTCAGCATTTTAGTGGAGGTGCTCCTGCCAGGTACTTCAATGATCGCTCCACCTGGCCATCTTGGAATGCCGAATGAATGATGCACAGATGTTTCTCATGGGTGCTCTTGTGGTTGTGCATCCAAGTAGCTATTTCTTAAATCCCATTAAAGGCTTTTAATTTTTTCCTGTTGCTTGCTCTGTTTTCTGTTTATTTGACGGCGTTCCAGACAGAGTTAGACAGAAAGTAAATAAATTAAAACAAACATATGCCATGCAAAGTAATGTACGAGCAGCCATCCACAACAAGACAGACATTTCCATTTTGGGCTGAGATGACCTCATACAGACTTCTCAAGCTTTGCTTTCAAGGTCTATGATGTTACTTCACCCTTCTATGGAAACACAGTCTTGTTGTGGATAGGGGTGTGCAGAAGTAGGAAACTTCACTTCCAAAATTCTTGACAAAGTTTCCCAACCTTGCGTAGTGTGAAGTGCCACTTTGTGTATTTCTTCAGTCAGTGAAGTGCCTACTTTACCAGATGAGGTCTACCTGTAGTGGCACTTCACCAGTGAAAATGTGGCTGAAATCCTACTATGTGTAGTTTTCATCGAGCTAAGTAGCACTTTGCTGGTGCAAATTTTGAAAAGTGTACTTTAAAAAAAAATCTTTTTTTGTTAATATTTGTCTAACCTCCTACCAACTGTTCAACTGTCTCTCATCTCGTCCCACCTCCAAGACCTTTAAAAATAAAAAAATAATTTCCTTCTACCCAGTCACCCTCTAGCACCCACCTCTCTCCTTCTGACATCGTCCCAGCAAAGTTCCTTATTAGTTAGTCATTATTGGCATTTCACAACAGAAAATGTAAAAATCCCTTCCCCCCCACTTGTGCCAAATGAAGCAGCCATCCACCTCTCCACCCCATCAGTCACCCCACTGACTCCCTAAACCATGAGATGACCCCTTTCTACTCACCCTCTAGTACTCAACCTCCCTTCTCCCCCAAGACCCCAACATTGAACAATACATGGAGAAAACCATGAAAACAGCCCCTCAGAGGATATACTGTGCTCTCTGCGGTATTCTTCAATACACAAATGAATGATGATGCCCTCTATAGTAACATTTGGCTGGCTGAATTGTTCTCCACTTTGCTGTCTTTGCCTCTCATTTTCTGTTTCATCGGAAGTTGTTGTTTTCATGCCACCCTGCCAGCAGTGATTCACTCTGTCTGAGCAAATCACAGAGAGCAGATTTCGGGAGGTTGAGATGCTGAGACAGTTCATGCTGGCTCATCTTCAGCAGGGCATCCACAGCATTTGCAGCAGCTCTGTCTTCTTAGACAGGATAAGGACACTGCATTTGCTGCTAGCCATGGCAGCAGAATCAAACTCTAAATGAGATACAGAGATGCAATTGTATCTCAATAACAACAGATGGAGAACTACCATTGATAATTAAAGGGCAGCAGTCATGTACCGGGTCACACATAGTTTGAAAGTTCATGGAAAGTTCTTTTAAACAAGGTATCGAGCTTAACTGTAGTCGGACACAGTCTATAGATATAGTTGACTAAATCTGTTGTTTAGTGATACCGCATTGCCAGCATTTTATGGAACCGTGTAATGTCCTGAAGGAACAAACTCTGCATGACTACATGCAGTTAGCCACAACTTATTCCTCCGTGGCATATTAAGTTTCCCTGACAAGGGATCAATGTAGTGCCAGTATACAGTATGGCCAACTCGGCTATACCACTGAACTGCTTCCAAAGTATGCCCAATACCCCCATTTAAATGCTCTTCCCAATGGGCTTTCAGAATATGTAGGGAACTATATGCAAGGTTTTAAATAACTGATTAGTAGTTTTTTTCTTGGGACAATGCTAACTGTACAGAAAGTATTTATATAGGTTTTCTAGAAGTGTTATGTTTGTTAAACACAGTGAGGCAAGTGCTATGCATTTTCATAATGTTTTAGCACTTTCATGAGCAAAATGCTAATCTATTTTGGGAGTTAAATAAAACCCTGATATGACGGTTCCCTTTTAACACCTCTAACACCTCTAATTGCTTGCAATACTGGCCAAAATAGGCAGTCAGCAGGAAGAAGCCAGAAGGGGAAGGAAGGAAAAATATTAAATTCAGTGCTTTAGAGTAACTGGTAATTGCTGTTTTTCTTTTAAACTTAGATTGTGGGCTTTTAGTGACACTATACTTTCTTTGTTGTCTTTACTTACAATTGTTTTTGGGCTGTTGAAAATTTAAAACATAGTGGTGGTGTAATTCTGTACTGTCTTTAATTGCTGCAAATTTTATCTTGGCTTGTCTGACTGCCCTGTAGTTGGGTGAAGGGTGTTAATTGTCTGGCCTCTGACCTCAGCTATGTGATAACTGGAGGTGGGGCTTAGTCAGAGTTAAAGTAGCAAGCAGAGTTTTATTTTCTCAGAAGAAGCCAGAAGGGGAAGGAAGGAAACACATTCAATTCAGTGCTTTAGAGTAACTGGTAATTGCTATTTTTCTTTCAAACTTAGATTGTGGGCTTTAGTGACACTATACTTTCTTTGTTGTCTTTACTTATAATTGTTTTTGGGCTGTTGAAAATTTAAAACATAGTGGTGGTGTAATTCTGTGCTGTCTTTAATTGCTGCAAATTTTCGCCCCCCCTTCTCCCAACTCTTAATTATATGCCCTGTAAAATCTGATTGACAGGAGCTAAACACAGGGTATAGTACGGGGCGTGAAGTAGGAGGGGCATAAGGGGAAGAAGCCCACCCTCAGCAAGACAAGTGTTTTGACTAATTTATTTATTTATTGGTTTATTTTTCTTTAAAAAAAAAATCTGAGGATCAGTGGCAGGATTTTTAGTGCAGTACATTAATAAAAAGGGAACTAGGAGAGCTTCAGTAGCAGACAAGTAGTGGAATTGCAGTATAATGTGGAGAGTGGTGCAATGCAGTGGCTGTGGGGCAGCCATATTCAGGCAGACCTTCTGGACACTGAGGTGCTGCCCTATCTGCATGCATCCCTCTGGACTGCAGGATGAGGTAGCCAGACTCAGAGCAGAAGTAAACTGGGTCAGGAGTACCATAACCCCTATCCATAGACCACCCAGTCCAATGCAACTGCCTCAAAGGATGCTGAGAATGAGGAGCACTTGGATGACAGTGGGCTCAGGGAGGGTTAGAGCAGTCAGCAGAGGCACATCCCAGATCCTATTCCACTCAAGAACCCATATATGCCACACTGGCAAATGAGGACAACCAAATAGAGGTACCCAGAGAAACGGAAGGAAAGGATGTGGAGGTTAGCCAAGGAGGTGACCTCCAGCGGGGAAAGCAGTGGACCCCAGAGAGGAGGAAGCTGATCCTGGTGGGGACTCCATCATAAGAGGGATCCGCTAGGAACACAGGAGGGGGAGGACAGGGAGGTGAGGTGCCCACCAGGTGCCACAGCATGGAGGGATGGAAGGAAGACCCTGGGGATCACTGGGAAGGCAAGATGGGAGGCGAGCTGGATGTCATTATCCACCTAGGTACTAATGACCTGGCAAATGGGGAGCCAAAGGAAGTTCAGGAAGAGTTTAGGAAACTGGGGAGGGGTCTCAAGCAAGTAGCTACTCTGTCACTTCTGAAGTACCACCTGTGAGAGGCAAGGAGAGTACAGGAGTGCATGCACCAGGAACTTTAACTCATGGTTGAAGAACTGGTGCTGTGAGGAAGGGTTTGGATTCATTGGTGACTGGGGACCCACCTGGAGGGATGGAGGTTTGTTCAAGCCTGACGGCCTGCATCCATCCTGGAGGGGAATCCAAGCACTCAATGATAAGATTAAATGCTACATTGACAAGCATTTAAACTAGCAAAGGGGGGTGGCAGGCCAGCAAGGAGGGTACCTACTTGCTCACCCCCACAGCTAGCAGTGGAACCAGTGAACCAGAGGAGTGTCTATCTCTGCAAAGCAGTGTGCAAAAGATGGAGATTAGCGCCCAAGAGGTGGATAAGCAGAAAAGGGGCATAATTCAGCAGAAGGGCAGACAGCAAGGAGAACCAGGGATAAATGACAACCAAGGAAGGGGCTGAAGTAGAACAGTGAAACAGTCTAGGGAAGTCAAATCATGGAAAACCATGTGTGCAAATGCCAGGAGCCTTAGCAACAAGATGGAAGATCTGGAGGCTGTCATGGTACAGTCAGACCTGGACATTGTGGCCATCACTGAAACCTGGTGTAAAGATAACCACAACAGGGAGATGGCCATACCTGGCTAAAACATATTCAGAAGAGACAGAGCAGGCAGGAAGGGAGGAGGAGGAGTGGCACTGTATGTGAAAAATGACATAAGGGCCACAGAGATCCAGGAGGAACAAAATGGGGGAGAGATACTGTGGGTTAAGCTGGAAAGGAAAATGGGGACAGCCATCCGCACAGGTGTGGTCTATAGACCACCAGCCCAGGAGGAAGAAACAGACAGGGAGCTGATGCTAGCCATATAACGGATGGCAGACAAGGGTGAGGTAGTACTGGTTGGAGATTTCAATATTCCAGACGTGGACTGGAGCATCCCAGCAGCAGCATCAACTAGGAGCAGATTTATCCTGGACTCCCTTCAGGGTGTCTTCCTCAAGCAACTGGTCATGGAACCAACTCGGCAGAAGGCAATACTGACCTTTGTGCTCACAAACAGGGACAGTGTGATGGGGGGTAACAGTGGGGAGCACCTGGGAAACAGTGACCACCAGTCATTGTGGTTTGAAATCACAGAAAGAGCAGAACCAAACCACACAAAAACACACATCCTGGATTTTAGGGAGCAGATTTTGGGAAAATGGGAGATACTTGAAAGAGGCATTAAGGGAATGGGACAGGAATCAGGGGTTGAGGAACAGTGAGTGCATTTAAAATGGGGATTACAAGAACAACAGAATTATGCATTACAGGTTAGCAAGAGGAAAAGGAAGAGGAGACCATTATGGTTTTCCAAAGAGGTAGCAAAGAAAGTGAAAGCCAAAAAGATTGCATTCAGGCAATACAAAAAGACACAGGCAGAAGGGGATAGAGAGAAGTACCAGGAGAAGCAAAGGGAGGCAGGGAGGTCAGTAAGGGAAGCCAAAGCTCAGACAGAAGAACACATTGCAAAATCAGTGGGTAGAGGGGACAAAACCTTTCACAGGTACATAAGTGAAAAAAGAAAGACAAAGGGAGGGATAGTGAGACTGAAGGGGGAGGATGGGGGCCACATGGAGGATGACAAGAGTAAAGCTGACATATTGAACAGGTATTTCTGCTCAGTCTTTACTGAGGAAGAGGAGGGTAATGGGTCTGAAGGGAGTACAAGGGGTGAGAATGGTGCAGAAATGGACACAAGTCCCTTTACACGAGAAAGGGTCCTGAAGGAACTGGAAGTAATGAGTTGATAAAGCAATGGGGCCAGATGGGGTGCATCCCAGGGCCCTTAAAGAACTAAGAGAGGTGGTGGCTGAACCTCTGGCTATCCTGTTTAGCCGATCACTGGAAACAGGGGAGGTACCCAAAGACCGGAGGACAGCAGATGTAGTCCCCTTATACAAGAGTGGGAACAAAGAGGAAGCAGGGAACTACAGACCAGTCAGCCTCACCTCGGTAGCGGGGAAGATCATGGAAGCACTACTGAAGGAGAGGTTGGTGGAACATCTGGTTGTCAATGGACTACAGGACCCAAGGCAGCATGGTTTCACCAGGGGAGGTCATGTCAGACCAACCTCGCTGAATTTTGACTGGGTGACTAGGGAGGTGGATCAGGGAGGGCAGTGGACATGGCCCATCTGGACTTCAGCAAGGCCTTTGACACTGTGCCACACAGAAGACTATTACACAAACTGGGGAATATGGGTGGGCAGGACAGTAGTGTGGTGGGTAGGTAACTGGCTGGGTGGCAGGACACAGAGGGTGGTGGTAAATGGCTGTCACTCCACAGAGGGAAGAGTGACCAGTGGGGTACCACAGGGATCAGTGCTGGGACCAGTCCTATTCAACATCTTCATCAGTGACATTGCACAGGACCTAGAAGGCAGAATTTCACTGTTCACTGATGACACAAAGCTCTGTAACAGAGTACACACACCAGAGGGTGTAGACAGAATGAGAAGTGACCTGCAGAAACTTGAAGAATGGTCAGGGTTTGAGTTGAAATTCAATGCAAAGAAATGCAAGATAATGCATATGGGGCACAAAACCCTGGCACAATATATCAGTTGGGGGTGAGGACATAGCATGCACCAAGCAGGAAAGGATCTTTGGGTTGTCATCTCTGATGACCCTCAAGGTAGGGAAACAGTGTGACAAGGCAGCAGGTAAAGCAAATAGGATGCTGGGATGTATAGGCAGGGGCATCACCAGCAGGAAAAGGGAGGTCATAATTCCGCTATACAAGACACTAGTGAGGCCCCACCTGAGTACAGTGTACAGTTCTGGAGACCATACCTAATGAAGGACATAGACAGGGTAGAGAAGGTTCAGAGGAGGGCAAGAAAGATGGTACATGGATTGCATCACAAGTCCTATGAAGACAGGTTGAAGGAACTGAACATGTACTCCTGGAGGAGAGGAGGGAGAGAGGGAATGATAGAGACATACAAGTATCTTACAGGGAGGAACAGGGTGCAGGGAAAACACTATTTTAAGTGAAAAGATGTTCCAGGACAAGAGGGCATGGGATGAAGTTGGAGGGAGGACGATTCAGAGGAAACATGAGAAAGAATTTCTTCACAGAACGGGTGGTGGACAAGTGGAACACCCTGCCAGAGGAAGTGGTGGGGGCTGAAACAATCACGGGATTTAAGAATGCATGGGATAGACATAAAGGAATTCTGGAGGTCAGGAGTAAGGGGCAACAGACTTCTAGGAAAACAAACTGAACTTACAAGCTCAAATGGGCAGACTGGGTGGGCCATAGGCCCTTATCTGCCGACACTGTCTATGTATCTATGTATCTATGTCAGTATCGTGCAGTATAAATGCTTCATTTAACACTGTAGTCTATGTGAATGATTTGAGTAAAGTTGATTTGTCCAAAATAAGTGACTGGTGCACAAAACAAGATACAGCTTAAGTGGTGGGGACTGCCTTTTATTTTTTTCATTTGAAAAATGATGTAACAACACCATCAATTTTGTAGAGCACCCAACTCTGCTAGAGTATTGTTTAAAGAAAACTGGCATTTGATTTCAGCCATTTGTGTACAATATAAGCCAGACAGTGTATGCACTTTTTCTGTTGTGTTCACTTCCATGTACGTTGTTTAAAATAGATTTCAAAACTCAGTGGTGTTTCCTACCATTTTCACTGAGCAATGCTATCTGGTATATAACCACAGAGTCAGAAGCTTTTTCCCTGGTTTAAGCTGTGGCTTAGGTTTGAATGGTACTGCCAGCTCAGCAGCCTTTACTAATGTTCCCACTGTAGTGGGAGAAATGGTTATGAGGAAGTGGGAGGCATGGTGGATGGACATAAGTGAGTGGCTGCTGGCATCCTGCAATACGAGTTACGGTATTTGAGGAAATTAGTGTCAGAGCTTGAGAGTCTTGTTACATAAGGTGAAAAAGAAAAATAAGTGACAGAAGGAGTAAACATATTTATTACAAATTGCAGACGAGTGTTGGGGAGGTTACAAAAATGTGGCAATGTGTTATGTTATTAAGTAATGGCAAGCGGTATGTTTTTTTTTTTACTATAGCAAATTACTAAATATTTTTTTTCCCAAATAAATTTTGAGAGTCACTGATATCTCAATATACTGAGTTTTTGTTGCCAACAGAAGTTTGAAACCACTGGTTGATGGCCCGTAATCACATCACTTCAGAATCTTGCTGACCAATCTGGATACAGAACAGTAACTCTCTACCCATTTTATAATGATGCATTTCATACTGTGGTAGCAGTTTTCATCGCCAAATAATGCCTAGCAGCTGAGTCAATACTTCCCGATCAACCTCAACATCTGGGGCCAGATATTCAAAACTTGGCCCAGTGGGCAAAGTGATTGCTTCCCATTTGCCTGGGGTTTGCACCTGAGCACAGTATTCAAAGGGTGCAGTTGCATGTGCTAAAAGGGTTAGTGTGCACACCAAAAAATAATGTATGCAGTGGGCAAAGGGAAGTGGGGGGCATGAATTCAGGAGCAGCACAATATTCAGTGTGGTAGGCTGGTCCAGTGGCACAGAGGATTGAGGAGCAGGATGCCATACCTTGCACCATGCTGACAACCAGAGTTCAGGAGCAAGCTTGAGCTGCTAGAGGTCGGTCAGAGAGGGAGGAGTCAAGATTGAGCAGTTGTGAGGCAACTCTCCTCTCTCGGGAAGGATGAGAGGTTTCTCTGACTCATGGCTGCCACCTGGTGGAGGCCAGGTGGCAGTGACAGGCCAGGGGGAAACTAGGTGCTAGGACAGGAGGGAGGATGGGACCATCACTGGAGCCGCAGGATGCATACGCACCTCAATGCACATGCATGATCACGTACTGGGGCCCCGGGAACAAGGGAGAAAAATACAAATACCAGTTTCCCCTGGTGCCATAAGGTGGGAGGGATACTGGGGGAGCATCAGGCTAAGTAAAAAAAAGAAATATTCAGTGTCATAGCTCTGTGCAGAAGGAATAGCACAGGCCATTTTGTGCAGCACAATTATCACCGAGAAAAAGCCAGACTTACTGTGGGCAGCCCTAGTAGCCAGTGGAGCCACTGCAGCCAACAACCAAGTTGGCAGTTGGGGAGCACACCTGCTTCATGGTAACTAGTGGCACCCCTACCTTCCGATACCCATTCCAGTACAAAACAACACATTCCCTGGTGTCCAGTGGTAATCCCATCCTTCTATCCCTGTCAGTTCTAAAAAGGATTACCTGCACCAAAGTTAAACAGTGAGTGCGCCTAGTCAACGGGAGCCAACCTCAAAGTAAAACAGTTCAAAACAAGACCAGTGCTCCCAAGGACCAGATCACATGAACATAAACTTTGCAAACAAACTGAAGATACATTGCTTAGGATTTATTTCCAAGTGCAGACAAACAAGATACGCCACTCTGCCTCAGTGCTTCAGCACCTTGCCTTCCTCTTATCCCTGTCCCTGGTAAAAATAATACAGTCCCTGGTGTCCTGTGGCAGCCCCCATCCTCTGATCACTCACTGCAGTCTAACAATGACATTCCCTGGTGTCTAGTGGCACCCCCACCTTCCAATCATTCACTGCTATTGAACAATGACATTCCCTGGTGTCTAGTGGCACCCTCACCCTGTGATAGCTCACTGCTGTATAGTAATAGAAGTCTCCAGTGTCTAGAGGCCCCCACACTGTCTGTACCAGGTACACCAACCTGCCACCCCCCCTTACCAAAGTCACCGGTGCCTCAGGGAGCCCATATGGCAACTGGCACAACCATATTCTCACCTCCTTGGCCAGCTACAATATGCAATAACATGGAGCTCACATCCTGCATACTGTAAAGGGAGCATGCATCTTGCTCCTGTAACCCATTCCCCATGGGCAACATGAAGACAGTCATTACCCCTGGTTTTAAGGCAATTACCTAACTCAATCTCTGAGAGATTGGGGAGGGTACATAAAAACATTTCTATTTACTCCTAGTCCAAGGGAAAATACCTTGGCAAAGGTGGGTTTTACACAGTCTGGGGGGCCCAGAGAGTCACATAGGTCACACACAGAATCGAATGTCCACAAAAGGCACAGAGTCATGCAGTACGGTTTTATTTCTGACTCGATGGTCAGTTAGAAAAGGTGGTGCCACATGGGCTTTTGCAGGTGCAGGGCAAAGTACATAGAATCCACAGGTTGTAGAAAATTACTACTAGTACAAACAATTCGAACATCCATCCCCTCTTCTGGGCAATGGACCAGGATCAGGATCCCCAAACATTTTTAGAGCACCTTCACGATGGGCAGACCCAAAGCACATGCTGGAGAGCACAGTTCCGATGGGCAGACCCAAAGCACATATTAAAGAGCACAGTCGCATTGGACAGACCCAAAGCCTATATTAAAGAGCACAGTTGCAATGGGCAGACCCAAAGAACCTAAGCAGTAGGGAGGGCAGCGTCTGACTCCCCAACAGAACTGTGAGGGCAGCACCTGACTCCTCAATATCAACAGGGAGGGTGGTGCCTGACTCCCCCAAAAACTTGTGAACAGGTTTCCCGTCATGAAATGGACTGAGGCATTCAGCTCAGCTCCAGCTAAAGGTCAGACATCTCTGACTTCACACAGAATCTCAAACTGTGAAGGCACTAAATGGCCTAAACATCAGTCCCATTAGTTCTGACGAGAAACACTTTGCATATCAATATTGTGAAAGGCCAGTTTGGCATGTAACTATCATACACACTGCATTTTCCATGACTGGAGGACTTGGATTGGACCAGTTCTGGGCAGCACTTTAACTTAACTTTTTACAGGTGGGGGATGGCCCCAGCAGTTACTCACTGTTACCAGTTCCACAAGCACTTTCTGAATGTATTCACCCCCTTGGAGCATCACAGAAGACAGCATCTGCCATGACCAGGCATCCAGATCATTCCACTTACAAACTAGGGTGAGAAAAGGAAAAAGGGGGACTCCACTCTTGCACTTAGTCTGCCCACAGGCAGAGCACCAGCCAACTCGCTTGAGCTCCAAACACTATCTGAGAATAAAATCTCAACTGCAGCATTCACAGTCATGGGTCATGAATGATGCTGCAAGAGTTCCACATTCCATTTTAGATCCCTCTGCCCAGCAGAGCTGACCAGATGGCTTAAAGAACCCCACAGGAATTTTTACTCTCTGTGTGTGATGTGCTCCATGTCATTGTATATGGCAGTGTGGTGCACCCAGTGTGGGCAGTTTGGGGGCCTGCTAGACTCCAGCAACTTCTGCTATTAAACTGTCGTAAGTGATTGGAGGGTGGTGGTGCTACTAGACACCATAAAATGTCGTTGTTCCATAGCAGTGAGCAATTGGAAGGTGGTTGGTGCCACTGGACACCAGCAACTGTATTCTTTTTATCAGAGAGGGGGATCAGAGGATGAGGGGTACCACTGTACTCCAGGGACTGTATTCTTTTTATTGGGGACAGTGATTGGAGGGTAGGTGGTACCACTGAACAGTAAGAAATATGTGCTTTTGTACATGGACAGGGACTGCATGATGTGGGGTGCCACTGGACACCAGAGAATGTGTGGTTTTGTACAGAGACAGGGATTGGAGGTTGGGGGTGCCACTAGACACCAGAGAATGTTTAGACTGCTGTGAGGATATGTGACTGGGGTAAGGGGGGCAGTCACAGAAGTGGTGCAAAGCTGACTCTGCTTCCCATGCAAATGAGCCCATGATGGGCATGCATATCAACTTTGTACCTTGCATGCCCAATGGGATCATTTGTACATTGCTGGCTGAATATCGTGATGGGGCTCTCTGCACTATCAGTTATAGGGGTGCTGTTCCCAGATCCATGTTGGGGTAGCACTACTCAATTTAGCACTGTACTGATATGGCCCTCTATTAAGTCTGATAGCGCTGGTGCACTATCCGACTGAATATAGCACCCTGGGGGGCAAGGGCAAGGGCAATTGCAGCACAAATCTTTGCACTCCACTTTTGTTCATTTTCCAATAACAGTGTAAACTCCAATAATCATAAGACATTTGTAATTTCATTAGGGGGACGTTTACATTCATAAAAAACAAGACAGACCAAAAAAATCTAGAATTCAACTAGATCTAAGTTTTTGCCCAGCATGCCTGCATCTTATATGCATTGGTTTTCTTAGCCATGGCTCTGACTGAGAGTTTTCTCTGTTTAGATCCCTGTTTTGCAGTTCTGACACCTTCTCAGTTTCTCAGGCCTTCAGATTCATCACCCGTAGAGATGTAGCAAAGGAAAAATATGCCAGCGAAGTTTGCACAAAGCGCTGAAGTTTGCACATCACAGAACTTTGAGAAGTCTCCCCTGACCTGCCGAATTTTGGCAAAGCATGAAATTTGTGGGCAAATCTTCATGCTTCACATTGAAACTGACACAATTCGTGCTCTGCAAATTGTGTGAACTGTGCAAAATTTGTGAATTAATTTGAGTTTTTTTCGGACATCGTCCATCTCTAATCATCTACCAAAATATGAATTATCAGCTTTTGATAACCTTGATGTTTCAGTGGTCTAAAAAATACTGTGCAGTTACCCCTGTGTTCCACCACAGCCATGAATTCACTGTGTGACCTTAAGACACTCATTTGACATCCCTAAACGTCAGTCCACCCAACTGCAAAAATGGGCTCAAACAGAATCCCACCAACTCAAGATTTAGCACCCAATTTGGGCTATCCTTGGTAAACAAATTGTGAAAAAATGTTTCTGATGTTGCCTTTACTTCTTGATGCAAACGGTATAGATACCTGCAGGTATATCGTGTATGCAGTTATGTTTCTGTTACAGACTTTAGCCATCTCTATACAAATGATTTGCTTTTCAACAAACTTTGTAGCTGCATTGAGCTGCATGAATTTGGTGCAGCTTGCACGTTTCTAGACTGAGTTGCAACAGCCTAACCACACAAGAAAAACCACCATGAGTCAGAAGAAGATGACAACTCAGCAAGAGAAGAAACATTATCAAGTGACTGACTCATTACTTTTCTGGTTTTCAATAATGCTTGTTAAATTGTGTAAAACTAAAATGAAACCTATGTTGCATATGTTAAAAGAAGGAGAAGCATGCCTTGACAGCAATGGTATTAGGCTGATGTGCAAAAAGAATCTGTGGTAACAGAGCCCTAGTGATGTGCAACAGTAATATATGTCACCCAACCTAAAAAAAAGATGCACTGTGTTACTTGCAGCATGAGTTAAAACACTTATCTTTTTAATCTTCCTTGTCATGTGAAGGAACATGAAATATAAAAGAGGTGGAGGCAGCTGATGCCAAGAGTGAGAAAAAGAGAGAGAGAGAGAGAGAGGAAGGAGATAGAAAGGATAGGGAAGGGGAGGGAAAAATTGGAGAGGAGATAGGGAAGAAGAAGAGAACAGTGGGAAGGTCCCCCTCTTCAAACTGGGCCATACAGAAGGCTTTTGGGTCTTTCTGGTTCAAGCAGAGGAAGTGGTCCGTGCCAGTGTTGACTGCTCCTGAGAATGGGATGGTATGGAAAGAGGTAATGGTCCTTAGACAGATCGGGTAACTGCCATTCTTTATTGTAGAGGCAGTGAATAAGGAGGTCATTGGTGTCTCAAGCACTTGGGACCATCCTAGTTCATATATAAAGTGTAGTTTCCCCATGGTTGCCATCAGGGACCTCACATTCCCATATGTACCCCTATACCAGGGGAGATGAAATCTCATTAAAAGTTCATAAAGGATGAGCTGGGGAGAAGACTGTTACAGTTAAGACTAAAGGGGCATCCCAGAGAATTGACCTGCTATTTGGGGTTCCAGGACATAGCAGTAAAAGTCTGTGGGCTCCGAAATGAGAGACAAGAAAAGATGGGTATGGCTAGCCTCAGGGGTTACGGATTACCCGCTGGAAAACCACAAGTAGTGGGGTGGGTGAAATCAGCTAACATGAGAGAGATGTGTTCTGCATGGTCAGTTTGCTCAGTGAATAAAGTCCAGTCATCAGCATGATCCCCAGGAGTGGGAAACATTTATTTCTAGGAACAGTATGTTTATCTTGGTGCCCCCATGCAGACATATGCAGTATACATTACTGCATAGAGAAATTGTTTTACCTGGGATATCATTTAATGCATTCTCCCTGAGAATTTGCCATTTTATACATTCTTAGAAACTCACTGTTCTTGCCACACTGTCCTTAACCTGTTGTTTCTGCTGCAAAGCTGCATCCATGATGAGAGAGAGAGAGGACTTGACCAGAAAGGGGGCATGACTCAGTGCAGGGTCATGTCAAGCATGTGGAAATAGTGTACTGGACCACTTGATTGGCTATGAGGTCAATTCTAGACCACTACTGTTTGTCCACTGGTTTGATCTTGATGGGGGTCGGTCAGTGGTCTTTTCAAACCCATCGCCTGCAGCAAGATGAGAAACAAAGTAGTTTGTGGCATTTGGATCTTTGTTTCCAGAGGTTGGTCCACTAATCAGAAATTTTGGGGAGAATAGGAGACACAGTAGCACTTTAGATTGAAAGGAGATGTGAAAGCAACATGGTTCAATACAGCCCTGGACTCAGCCAGAGTCCACCAGCATGAAAACCTCCTCAGAGTCAGGTAAAGGCGGTAAGGGTAGGTGAATGTGAAATTTATAGTTTCAGCTTGGCTTTGATTCAGACCCCTGACTTTGGTTCAGTTCAACACCTTGGCAAAAGACACTCAGGGTCCTTAGTATGGAGGTTTAGTTGGCTAACAATAGGTGAGAGAGGCACCCCTCCTCCTCCACCACTCAGCAATTCCAGTCAATTCCAGCTTCTTCTACCTCTCTTCGTTCCTCCAGTCAATAAAAATGCTTAGTTATCACCTGGCACAGTGCCATGACCTTAATATTTTTAAATAAAATATATCTGAAGATGGGGTAAGAATGTAAAAAGTGACTGTGGTGGGGAAAGCAGTGGCCTTAGGAATAGACTTGGGCACTTGGGAAGGGCAAGAGTTTTTTTTTTTTTGCTTATTTTGCTGAAGATTGAAGTGATCCAAAGTGCGACAAAAGTTGAACTGGGTCAAATTGAAGGCAAAAGGGTTGAATTTTGGCATATCACCAAATACAAATTTGGCATCGGCTCATCCATTAGCAGAGAGAGAGAGACAGAGAGCAGCAGCATGAGAGCATGATGAGAACATGCAGATCTGCAAAAATTGACCTCATTTATATTCAGTTTGTGCTGGTGGTGACCAGCAAAGCAATTGGCTAGAGCAACAATGGTCTCCCTTGCCTTCTGTGTCTGAATACCTCTGTCAGTGAATTACTGAGGATAAAGAATTGACTCAACTTTTAAATCAAACCGGGTGGTAGAGAGATATGCAGAAAGTGCTGCTCAAGCTCACCAATTCTTATGTCCTGACAAGAAGAAGTAGTTTATAGTGATGGATCAATAAGTGGAGGAAATTTGAACAGCTAAAGCAGTAGGTGTTATAACTGAGTAAAGTGACGAAAAAGTGGCTTGCTCATAAATACTTGCATTGCCAAGAAAGTGTACTGAAAAAAGATCATATTGGCATGCATAAGTAGTGTATGGTGCACATTCTGGGGATAGTGATGATATTTTATGTTGCCATTGAATGTGCTTTTTCATAGTTCCTTTCATTTTTGTTTCCCAGAGGTAATTTTTAAAAACAAGAATACAGACAGGAAATCAGTACTGTACTTTTTTAATTATTATTTAAAGTTACTGCATATTAAACCAGTCTCCTCACTGTGTTCCCAAAATGTGTTTTGCCCTCAAGTATAGTTATTCAAATACACAAGTCTAACCAGCTATGTGGGATGGCAAATATAACCCAAGTTTAAATTCATTGCTAAATGCATTGCCTTTTCACCTTTGGTGTTGCGTGTGTGTTTGTGTGTGGTGATGGCGGTGGGTAGATGAAGGTAGAAGAGGATATCGTGATGTTGGGGGCTTGCATGGTTAGGCAGTTACTGTGCTGCACTTTTTTTTCTTTTCATGTGTTACTTTTAGCTACTGACACTTGGGGGACTGTGTCGTTCATGTTCTAATTACTCTGCAATAACCTTAATGTTCCTGTTCATTATGTACTCATGACCTTCAGGCTGGGTGTTGAGCTTTTGCCCCTTTTTACAGTATATCGAATAAATGATAGGCAACTGTGGTATACAGGGAAATATACCATTTAGGAATCCTGTGAGGTAACTAGCCACAAGCCTGAAAGGCAAGTGGCAGTAATTGCCTCATGATGATATAATAATAATAATAATAATAATAATAATAATAATAATAATAAACTTTATTTGTTGTAAGAGAAATTCAAACAAATGCCAAAGTGCTTTTACAGAATAAAACCTTAAAAACTATAAATATTTAAAACCAATAAAATAACAGACATCCATAAATTAATTAATTCTCAGGCTCAGCAAGTGAAAATAAAAATGTTTTAAGTGCAGATTTGAAGCCCTCCACAGTCAGGAACCCCCTTATCTGATGAGGTAGAGAATTCCGCAGGGTAGGAGCCACAAATGTAAATGCTTGGGCTCTGGATGTCTTCAAGCGAACCCTGGGAATCTCCAGCAATCCCTCACTGGTGGAGTGGAGTGGAGTGGAGTGGTCAGAGGGGGCAGTAGGGGTGAAGGAGCTCTTGCAGGTAACTCAGTCCCTGTCTGTATAGAGCTTTGTAGGTCAGCAAAAAGACCATGAAGGTGATCCGCCACTGAACAGGCAGACAGTGCAGACTGCACAGCACATGTGTGACATGGCTAGATCGAGAAAGCCGTCAACAGCCTGGATGCAGCGTTCTGCACCAGCTGCAAGTGGTGGATATCAACCCCTGGAAGCCATAGGTACAGGGCATTGCAAAATCAGTGTGGGAGGTCACAAAGGCATGGATCAACGTTGGAAGATCACCGGGCAAAACCAGATGCTTGATCTGGACGATATTCCTCAGATGGTAAAATGAGGTCTAGATGATGGATGACACCTGAGACTTCAGGGTCAACCCCTCATCAACAATAATGCCCAGACTTCACACCCATTCAGAGGCCATCAGCTGGCAACCACCAAGCAGAAGCCCAAAGGCCTGCCCGTAAAGACCCCTCTACCTGGCAATCTGGGTCAACCACCAAAACCTTGATTTTGTCAGGATTCAGCCTCAACCAGTTGGCAATCATCCAGTCCTGGATCTCAGTGAGGCAGTTGTTAAACACAGAGACCACATCATCCTGGTTGGGTACAAAGGACATGTATAGCTGAGTATCATCTACATAGCAGTGAAACCTCAAGCCATACTGCCTTACAATGTCTCCCAACGGAGCATATACGCTGCGAATAACATAGGCGAAAGTACAGAGCCCTGGGGTACCCTACATGGTAGAGAGAATGCGTCAGAGGAATAAATTCTTGATACGTCTCTCTGAGATCTACCAGTGAGGAATGCATAGAATCATCTGAGGGCTGTCCCTGATAATCCACAGATAACCTGCAGGCACTCCAGCAATACACCATGATCCACGGTGTCAAATGCCACACAGAGATCAAGAAGAACTAAGATAGAATGACTCCTCCAATCTCTAGCTATCAGGAGACCATTGGGCACCCAAACCAGGGCAGTCTTGGTGCTATGCCTCTTCCTAAGTCCTGATTAGAGAGGATTGTAGATGTCATGGACAGTAAGGTGGTCATCCAGCTGCAACGCAACCACCTTCTCAATAACATTGCCCACGAAGGGTAGGTTAGAGATGGGTCTGTAGTTGGTGAGACAGTCCAGGTCGAGAGATGATTTCTTAAGGAGGGGCGTCACCACTGCCTCCTTCAGGGAGTCAGGAAACGAATCTGTCTCAAGCGAACTCTGGACTAACTCAGCCAGGACCGGGCCGATGACCTTAACGCAAACCACAAGGAGGCAAGTTGGGCCTGGGTCCAAACTACAACAGGTCAGCCGCATACCCTGGACAGTCCTTATGACTTCCATGATCACTGGCTGGATAAAAGCCGACTAACCAACCAGGGCTCTGCAACCTCCAACCGATCATCACCCCACCCATTGGAGTGACTGAAGCAGATCTCTGATCTAATGTCAGCAACCTTATCAGCAAAGAAATGAGCAAACTCATCACACATCCTGTGACAACACTCTTCAAACTTGCAGACAGGCTGGATTGCACAGTCTGTCCACAGTTTGGAATAGCTGAGCTGGTCAGTTCCGTGCAGCAGTGATCTCCCCGAATAGGAGCTCCCCTTAATGGTATATTTCACAAGTACAAGTTGCCTGCTGTTCATTTTTCATAATACATTTGAACAGTGATGAAGGTGGTTCAAAAAAAGTACAGGAACTCTATTCAAGTTGGAAAACCCAACCTTGCTAGGGGGGGTCCGGGGGCATGCCCCCGAAAAATGTTCAAACAAATGAGTCGATTTGGTGCATTTTAGAGAATTCTGGATCACAATCTGTTTTATAAAATGAATACTTCCAAGTCATATTTTAGCAATCTAACTTCCTCAAAAAAGTTGATATAGGTTAATAACTTAACATATTTAACATGAAATGGGATGTGTGTAGCTTGTTTTAAGAGTCACATTTCCATTCTACAAGTACGTCATATGCACTCCTCCCCACCCACTATTTTGGTACACTCACTGGGTATCCTTATACTGCATAAGACAGATGAATACATAATACATTTAAGAAACAACTGGAAACCAAACAGATAGATATTAACTAAGATATACATCACGGCACAACATGTGTATACAAAGCCTTAATGCATGCACCTGGTGCGTTGTGAGGCACGAGGGACATGCATTCCTTCCCCGTATATCCATGCCTGGAGTATGGCATAGCACTTATTAAATGACATCTTTTTCAGCTGGAAAAACATACAGAAACATAAAATTAATCAGGAATATATTTTATTCATCCACAAAAGAAAGTAATTCGAACTCCAAATATGTTGAGACACATTTTATTAGTACCAATTTTTTTGCCTCATGGTGCTGCTTTTTTTTGGAACTTTTTTTAATTTGTAAGTAGAAGTAGCTATTTATAGTATACACATACAAAGAACAACTGTTGTGATAATACAAGAAACCAAACATTTCTGAAATCATTTTCATTCTTTCTTCTAGGGTGCAGAGGAAAAATGCTGACAACATCAAAATTAACATAACTATAAAATGTATGATGTCAGATTAGACCTATGTTAGGCCATTACAGGAGGCTGTAGATCTGGAGACTTGGGGTTTCAATCCCACAGCCGCTTGGGTGCATACTGTGTGATCCTGAGCAAGTCAGTTAAACAAGCGTCGGCTTAGTGTGCTACTCTTGGTTAACAAAGTTAATCTTTTAGTAACATATAGATAAATGTATAGCCATATTATATGCTGAACAAGGTTTAACGCTGTAATATGTATGGGGAGTCCTTATTATTACCTGACATCAAGCAGATTAGAACCTTATTATACCATTGTTAGAACATCACCATGTTGTTACCCCTTTCTAAGTTTGTCATATCAATGGTATGACAATAATGGAATGCTCACAACAATCATTGTCCCGTAAGATATAATTAATTACCATAGCAATGTTGTATCTTCCAGTGGAATCTAACTGTATTTAAGCAATATACCATGAGAGTGTGTTAGTGATGCCAGGATTTACCCATGCCCGGTGTGTTGTTCGATCACGAGGTGCAGCCGAGTGACCAACAACACACCAGAAGTGGGCAAAATCCTGTAATCCCCAATACCCTCAAGGAGTATATTGTGATTATGCAATGTCTCCACTTTTTTATGAGAATAAATAATAAATAAAATAGTTGTGGCTTATTCTGATTTATTTTTATTGCATTTTTTTAGTTTACTTGAAAAAATAGTCCCGACTTGTTATGGCTGCTGGTATGGCTGAAGTGTCGGTGTGTATGTGTAGAATACAGACTCACATACATATTGCCAAGTCTTTTTGTGTGTTAAAGAGATGATGTCTGAGAGTCACTGGCTGTTAATTTAATGTTTTCATAGAGAGACAGATTATTATGAGAAAATATAATAATAAATACTAAGTGATGCTAGATTACAATATAGTAACTGATAGAAATGAATATAAAATCCTATACTAGGGCATTTAAAAAGAATCAAGACACAATGTTCCAGTATTTTATGAAAGAACAGATGGAATGCAGAGTCTCTCAGATTTTGGTAGCAGGGGCAGGGTGGGTGGTTATAATACAGAAATACTCACCTGAAATAAACAGTATTACTACTGACAGAGACATTAGCATCTCATCTGAAAGACAGCACCACAGGAGTGCAGCACCCCATCTTCGTGCTGCACTGCAGTGCCAGTACTGGGATATTAACCCAAGTGCCTAGTGTAGGGCTAGAACCCACAGCCTTCTAATCTCCCAGCCTCAGAGTTGGTTCCTTAAAGGGAGGGTTAAGATGTACCAAACCTTTGAAAAATTTACTAAAAACAGAGTGAAATGCAAGGGAAGATTCCTTCCCTGCAGAAAGAAAAGCAGATACAGCTACCAAGTGAACGTTAAGAGTGGTGGGCCTAAGGCCTAGGCCATTAAAATGGACCAAATTGTCCAGAGTTGTAGATACGTAAGATGAATGTGGCTGTTCATTTCTCTGAGTACACCCAACACTGAATCTCTTCCACTTGGAATTCTAAGTCTTTCTGGTGGAAGGCTTCCTAGAGACCTTCAAGACATCCAAGACCCCTTGTGAAAGATGCAAGCCAGCATACTCTGACTCTTCAAGATCCAGGCCTTGAGCCTGAAAGGACTGAGATTGGGACAACGAATCCACCCCTGAGAGGAGGTTAGGGTGTCATGCCTCCTGGGAAGGTAAAGGGGAATTGTGACTGATAGGGACAGTAACAGAGGATACCAAGGTTGCCTGACCCAGTATGGTGCCACCAATATCATTGTACAGGGCTGAGACCTAATTTTTATCAGTACTCTGAAGAGAAGAGGAAGGGGGGAAGGCATACAGGAACCAGTTTGTCCGATCCAACAGTAGAGCATCCTGAGGCACAGACCCCAGAAGTGGAGGTCTGCAGCAGAACAGGGGAAGCTGATGATTGTCTGGGGCTGCAAAGAGATCTATCTCTAGAGTGTCCCACCGCCTGAAAACAATGTGAAGAATTTGGTGGTTCAGGGACCACTCGTGGGGACTCTGAGAAATCCTGCTGTGGGAATCTGCCAGTACATTTTCCTTCCCTGGAAGATGCACTGCTATGAGTTAGATTTGAAGGGAGTCCAGACCTTCATGGCTTCCGTGCACAAGACCATTGACTGAGTGCCCCCTTGCTTGTTTATGTAGTACATAGTGGTGGTGTTGTCCATCCTGACCTGCACCACCTTCCCCTGTGCCATCTTTGAAAAGGCCTGAAGGGCCAGAAGCACAGCCCTGAGTTCTAGTAGGTCGATGTGAAGGAGAGA
The DNA here is from genome assembly GCA_016271365.2 of Neoceratodus forsteri. NCBI lineage: Eukaryota > Metazoa > Chordata > Ceratodontiformes > Ceratodontidae > Neoceratodus > Neoceratodus forsteri. Next base: position 15,233,524 of record JADMNL010000039.1, on the reverse strand, counting down.
TTCCTGCTGTGACCATGTGCCTTGAGCAGTGAGGCTCCCCAAGTGAGCTCCCCAACCCAGAAGGGATGTGTCTGTGGTGAGAATCACTGAGAGTGACTGGTGAAGGAAGGGAAACCCCTGCCTGAGATTATCATCCTGCAACCACCATTGGAAAGCCTGGACAAGAGTTTGAGTTACTGGAATCAGCTTGGTGAGAGGATCCTTTTTCTGAGACCAGAAGGACCTGAGGTGAAACTGAATGTCCCTCATTAGTAATTCAATATGCAATTAGACAATCTTGGTAGGCCCTTACCCTATAAAGTGTAATGTATATTAAATCCCAGCATAGGGGGGTACTGTAGAGCAGCAAACTGGCAAGATGTACTTAAATGCAGCTCTGCACACATATTGCTTTATTTAGTTAAAAATCATAATTTGCTGTGGAGAAAAGATGTCTTAGGCAGATGCGGGTCCGAGTGACTCCTACACATAGCTCTGATAAGCGGAGTAGAAGATAGATGGGGTCTCAGTAACACCCACAGATAGTACTGGTAATGGGGTGTGGTAAGCAAATAGGGGTTCCCAGTGACACCCACACATAGCCAGGTAAAGGGCATAAAAGCCAGCCGGGTTCTCAGTGACACCACACATAATCCTGGTACTGGACATAATAGGTCCCAAACCACATAGGGCCCTATATGTCAACAAGCAGATCTTGAAGGTGTTGCGCGAGCTCAGAGGCAGCCAGTAACATCCTAGACCCAGCACTCAGCGTGAACTGAGACAGACAGGTCGCCTGGGGCACAGGACAAGTACAACTGGGTATTGTCCGCATTGCAGTGAGACCCCACATTGTATCGTCTAATGATCTCCCCCAGCAGCAGCAGGTACATGGAGAACAACAGAGACACATTGGTGTCTAAGTGAGACCCTCATATAGTCCTGGTAGTGTGCACAATAGGCAGGTAGGGGCCCTAGTGGCATCCACATATACTCCTGGTAATGTGGATAATAGGTACATGGGATTCCCAGTGGTACCAACACATAGCTCTGGTAATGGGGGTAACAGGCATATGGGGGTCCCAGTGACATCCATGCATAGCCCTGATAATAGGTGCAATAGACAGATGAGGGTTCCAGTGACACCAGCATAAAGCTTTGGAAAAGGGGAAATGAGTGGATTGTAGACAGGAGTCCCAGTAACTCCCACACACAGCTCTGGTCATGAGGAGTACAAGGCAGACAATTGTCCCTGTGACACTCACACATAGCTCTGGTAATGGGAAGTAGAAGTCAGATAGGGGTCCCAGTGATACTTACACATAGCTCTAATAATGGGTACTATGCAGATGGGGTCCCAGTGGCACCCACACATAGTCCTGGTAAAGGGTATAGTAGGTAGACAGGGTTCCCAGTGGTACCCACACATAGCTTTGGTAATGGGCTTAATAGACAGATGAAAGGCCCAGTGACACCAGCATAAAGCTCTGGTGATGGGGAAATGAGTGAATGGCAGATGGGGGTCACAGTGACATCCACACACAGCTCTGGTTATAGGGAGTAGAAGGCAAACAAGGGTCCCAGTGACACCCACACATATACAGTAGCTTTGGTAATAGAGAGTAGAATGAAGTCAGGGGTCCCAGTAACACAACATATAGATCTGATGAGGTAGAACTGAAGTCAGATAGGGGTCCCGGACACCTACACATAACTCTGGTAATGGGAAGTAGAAGTCAGGTAAGGGTCCTAGTGACACCCACACATAGCCCTGATAATGGGGGTAATAAGCAATGGGGTCCTAGTAACACCCACACATTTATGTATGTATGTCTGCATGTATTTTTTTCCAAAGGTTTCACCAGGAAAGACATACTGAGCTGGTAACAGCTCGTTTCCAGATGCATTCCGGAGGAAGGGGATGGGGAATGTCATATAAAGCAATTACAATACATGTATAGAAAATACAGTAATACATTTAAATGAAGAAATAATAAAACTTTAAATACAAATGACAATAACATAAGCATAGGTACCGGTCCAGTGACACTGAGGAGCTGGATGCCAAACCTTGCACCACACCAGCAACCATGGTTCAGGAATGAGTCCAGGTGATGGAGGTTAGTAGGTGAGGGAGAGGACTCAGTATCCGGAGGACTGCTCTCCTCACCCTGGGGAGGAAGACAGACAACAAGGCACTTAAAAGAAGAAACATCTTCAATAAGAGCACCATTAAGACACATAGTCATGGTAATGAGGTTTAAAGGCAGATGGGGATCCCAGTGACACCCACACATAGCCCAGGTAATGGGGAAGAGTGGAAGGCAATGTGGGGCACCAGTGACACCCATACATAGCCCTGGTAATGGGGAGGAGTATAAGTCAAGATGGGGCACCAGTGACACCCACACATAGCTCAGGTAATGAGGAAAAGTGGAAAGCGATATGGGGCACCAGTGACACCCACACATAGCCCAGGTAACCAGGGTTATAGGCAATGGGAGTCCCAGTGACACCCACTCAGTCCTAGTAATCTAGAGGAGTGGAAGGAAGAAGGGGTCCCCATGACACCCACACATAGCTCTAATAAAAGATGGTGGTAGACAGATGGGGTCCCTGTTATGCAGAGAATGGTGCAGTGGGCTTTACTCATCACAGGCTTCATATTAATAATAACTTTATATTATTAGGGTCCCAAGACATGTGAAATTAGCTGGTCTTGAAGGGGAGTTTTAATCAGTAGAAGGACCTGAGCAGCCGGGCTCTGTATATAGGGATCTCTTACTAGCTCAGCTATGTAGTCTGTAGGACATGTTTTACTTTAGCTTGATGGTATATTCCTGCGTTTGGAGCCACAGAGTCTCTGTGGCTCCAAACTCATGATTATATTGTTAAGCTAAAGTAAAACATGTCCTGTAGGCTATGTAGAGTTGCATGTTGAAATCCTGATTCTGCTAGATAAGAAATAATAGTCTGCAGTACAATACTAGGTTGTGCTCAGTAGATGCAGCAGTGGTTCTAGAACCACAACAGGCCCTCTGACAACAGTCTTCTGAGTATAAGATGTCATGTTTATGGGCCCAGGGATTAATTGTCAGACTGAAGTACCCCCTCCCGAACTCCTGTTGGCTTAGCATACGGAACTGCTGCTTGCTTTAGCTCTGGATGGATGCTAATGAGGGCTACCAACATCTACCATTTGTTGGTAGCCCTCATTAGCATAATCTTCACAGCGGAAGTCACCCGAGGTGCGCAAGATGCCGGCCCGGGGCTCTGTCGTCATTATGGAGCAAGCAGATCTTCTTTATTACAATTATGGGGCACCAGGTAATTAAAAAAAAGTATTATATGTTAAAGGCCCTAACTGGGTAGCTGGCGTGGTGGCACTGAGGGTTGAGGCACTGGACGCCACACCTTGTGCCACGTCGGCAACCCGGGTTCGGAAATGGACTCGGGCCACTGGGGGCTGGCAGGGGAGAGGAAGGATTGAGTGTCCCATGACTGCTCTCCTTCCTCTGGGGTAGGTGAGGGCTCTGTACTGCACTGCAGCAGCACCTAGCGGAAGCTGGGTGCACCGAAGCTGTGGACAGCATGGGGGATGTGTCGCGGGCATTGGCATGCAAGGTTTGCAGATGCCATTGCTTGTCTGGCTCCATGGGGGGGGAATGGAAAGAGGAAAAATATTACAGGGCTGGTCACAGCGGCTGATGGCTGTACCCTGCACCCCCAGACCTGCAGGGCATAACCACTGGGTGTCTGTGCTGCTGGACCTTATGGAGGAAGGGAGTCCTGTCATTGGCCAGTCTTTGTGATTGGATGATTGACTCCACACGCCAGACCTGGTCTGAGGGTGCGGGTGCTGGTGGCTGAGGTTGCTGAGGGCAACTCTGCCTGTGAGGAGGGAGAAAGTATGGCAAAAAAAAAAAGACCCTAACTGGGCATTTCTGCAGCTACTGCTGCACTGATGGACTCGACAGGAGTTTCCCTTTAACAATCTAGGCATCAAGTCTATTCTACAAAACTGGCTAACACATAAAGAATATGATACCAAAGAGGGAGCAAGTAGGTATGAAGGATTAAGGTAGTAAGACCTTGAGGGGAGAAAGTAAGAAGGAGGAGAGATGTGTAAGAGGTGGGGTAGGAAAGGGGTGGTAAGACAAGTAGAAACTATGAGGTACAAGTACTGGAGGAGGACACCAAGACTGTACTAGCATGGGAGTCAGGAATGCAGGGTAGTTTAAAACAATTTATTGCACTGTGTGCTCTCCATAAGCAGAGAACCATCCAGTTTGCCCAAAGTCCCTCTTTACAAGACACTGGTTAGGCCCCATCTGGAGTACTGCATGCAGTACTGGAGGCCATACCTGCCCAAGGACATTAACAAAATGGAGGCAGTACAGAGAAGGGCAAACAAAATGGTGCAGTGACTGCATCAGAAAACATATGAGGACAGATTAACAGAGCTCAATATATATACCCTGGAGCAAAGGAGGGAGAGAGAGGTGATATGATCGAAACATTCAAACATCTTAAGGGCATTAACAAGGTGAAAGTGTCTTAACATGCTTCAATATAAGAAAAATAGCAGAACAAGAGGACATAGCATGAGATTAGAGGGAGGCCGATTAAGGAGGAATGTGAGGAAGTTCTTTTTCACAGAAAGGGTGGTAGATGCATGGAATGGCCTACCTCAGGAAGTGGTGGATATGAATACAGTGCAGGGCTTCAAACAGGCATGGGATAGTCATAAGGGAGCAATACAGATGAGTATGACTAGATAGGCCATTGAGAGAGTACAGGCCTATGGCACATTCATAAGGTAGAAAAAATGTGCAGACTGGATGGGCCTTGCGGTCCTTATCTGACGTCAACTTTTATGTTTCTATGCTTCTATACCGCCCTCGAATATTTGTCTATCCCCCTCAGGAATCCTTCCAGGGTCCCTGAATTAGCCTAAACTTGGTATTCCTTGCCATAGCACCACAACCCTCTGTGAAAAGTAATATGTTCTGCTATCACTGCTGAATTGCCATCCCTGGGTTTATGTTTCCTTGTTGCTACCCCCTCTTAGAATGATACCACTTACACAAACAGCCCTGGATTCTTTACACAATAAAACATAAAGCCAGATAAGGGTGCTGCCTCCGAAGATAAGGGTGAGAACATTGTGCTTATGGACACAGAGAAATATGATAGACTGGTGCTTGATTTAGTTAATGACCAAATAAAACGAGGTGCAGGTACTGTATATTTTCAGCTGATAACAGATCATATGATTTTGCACTTTTGGTGTCTGCATCACACCATTCCTGAAAGCCATCTGTGATTGTCTGCATATTGAATTTATTTGTAAATATAATTAAAGCAGTTGCTGTTTACACTGTAAAATATGTCAACATTTCAGTTTTTTTCCACTTCTTTGAGGCCGTCATTTTACCTAAATACTGTATATAAATAAAAATATTTTACAAATAAAGTACAAAGTTAACTTTTTAAATACAGTATATGTGTATTTTCATTTCATATCATTTGTCCTTGGTGCAGTGACTTAACCATAATCTTCCACACTTAATCACAGGAATTACTTGAAATTCCAGTGTTAGCTTTGCAACCCCATAGCAACGTTTGTGGGATACAAGATTAATGACTACCAAGGTAACTAATCTGGAGACGGTATCATTTGTAGCTGTGCAGAGTAGACTATGTGAAGATGTTTCCCTAGGTCAAACACAATCTCACGAATGTTATGTCATAATCAATAAAAGTGGAAAGAGGCCACACCTAAAGCGTAATAAATTTTTTTACATGCAAATGTAAGTACACTGTGCAGTCGCAGAACAGTAAAAAAAAGACCAATTGAAGGCAAACTCCATGACCTAGAGTAAAATGAGCAAAAAAATAAAGTAGCTTCAGGGTGACTGAGTTTGTAATCTAAAGTAAAAAAATATTCCCGAGAAACAAATCATGCACAATAAACCACAGGTTATTAAAAGTTTACTTTATAAAAAGACAACTTTTCAAAAATTGAAAGAAAAGCAGTTTGTCTAACTTGTAATAAAATACAAAATACATACCGCCTCATACAGTAAAGCGTTATGGGATAAGCAAAAATCACACATTGTTTGGGCTGATTCACTTTTACAGGAGTGAATGATTCCAAAGGGCCTCTCCCACAATCTGCAAAGGATGCAAACAGAAGGCAGACACATGTTTTATCCTACCCAGAATGCATAGGGCTAGTTCATTTCTGTTGGGGTGTGATACAGATGAGGCACACTGATGAGTCCTGGGTAGGATAAAACACATATCTGTGTCTACTGTTTGCACTCTTTACAGATTGTGTGAGAGGCCCTTTGGTACCATGCATTCCTGCTTAAAGTTGAACCAGCCTAAAATTTCATGGTGAGTTGCACATACATCCCATGATGCTTTGCACTATGGGGGTATGTGTGTTTTTGTATTTCTTTGAAACTTGGCTTTATTGCCAATGCCCTTTGGGGTAACCCTTGCTTCAGTGCTTTTGTACTGAGGATCTTTGTCTTTTAATGTGTATGAAGTTCCATTTTTAACAGGATAATAACTAAAAAAAAAAACAAGCATCTGTCAATGCCGAATGTTGATTGCGTTGGTCCGTTGAGTTTACTCAGTGGCCCTCTGTCACTCACTCATTCTGTTTCTCCAGGTGCTGCAGGCTGCTGTTTTGTACTGGGCTCCTGCCTGCATTGGCACCCTTTTCTGTCCACAAAGAAATTTGCAGCTGTCCCAACAGAGCTCCGTTGAACTCACTCGGTCCCCCTCCCTCACTTGCTCATTCTATGTCACCCGCTGCTGCAGCCTGCCCTTTTGTACTGGGCTCCTGCCTGCATTGCCACCTTTTTCTGTTCACAAAGCAATCCGCAGCAGTCATGATACTGCTCCGTTGAGGTCGCTCACTACCCTTGTCTCACTCACTCATTCTGTTTCTCCTGGTGCTGCAGGCTGCCCTTTCATACGAGGCTCCTGCCTCTGTTGGTACCTTTTTCTGCCCACAATGAAATCTGCAGCAGTCCTGACAGAGGTCCGTTGAGCTTGCTCGCTCCCTGTCTTTCACTTGCTCATTCCATTTCTGCCGGGGTTGCAGGCTGCCCTTTTGTACTGGGCTACTGCCTGCATCTGCACCTTTTTCTGGCAAGAAAGAAATACACAGCTGTCCTGAAAGAGCTCTGTTGTGGTTGCTCACTCCCCCTGTGTCATTCGCTCATTCTGTTTGTACTGGCGCTGCAGGCTGTCCTTTTCTACTGGGCTCCTGCCTCTTTTGGCACCTTTTTCTGGTCACAAAGAAATCTGCAGCTGCCCCGACAGAGCTCCGTTGAGCTCACTCACTCCCCCTCTCTCGCTCGTTTCATTTCTGCTGGTGCTGCAGCCTGCCCTTTTGTAATGGGCTCCTGCCTGCATTGCCATCTTCTTCTACCCACAAAGAAATCTGTAGCAGTCATGATAGAGCTCCGTTGAGCTCACTCACTCCCCTTGTCTCATTTGGTTGTTCTGTTTCTCCCGCTGCTGCAGGCTGTCCTTTTGTAGTGGGCTCCTGCATGCATTGCTTCCTTTTCTGCCCACAAAGAAATCTGCAGCTGTCCAGACACAGCTCCATTGAGCTCGCTCACTCCTCCCTCTCACTCGCTGGTTCCATTTGTGCCGGCGCTGCAGGCTGGCCTTTTGTTCTGGGCTCCTGCCTACATTGTCACTTTCTTCTACCCACAAATAAATCTGCAACAGTCATGATAGAGCTTTGTTGAGCTTGCTCACTCCCCTCTTTCACTCATTCATTCTGTTTCTCCTGCAGCTGAAGGCTGCCATTTTGTACTGGGCCCCTGCGTGCATTGCTGCCTTTCTCTACCCACAAAGAAATCTGCAGCAGTCCCAATAGAGCTTCATTGAGCTCACTCACTCCCCCTCCCTCACTCGCTCATTCTGTGTCTCCCGCTGCTGCAGCCTATCCTTTTGTACTGGGCTCCTGCCTGCTTTGGGGGCTTTTTCTGCCCACAAAGAAATCTGCAGCAGTTGTGACACAGCTCTGTTGAGCTAGTTCACTCCACATCTCTCACTCATTTGTTGTGTTTCTCCTGGCGCTACAGGCTGGCCTTTTGTACTGGGTTCCTGCCTGCATTGGCACCTTTTTTTGCCCACAAAGAAATCTGCAGCTGTCCCAGCTGAGCTCTGTTGAGGTCGCTCACTCCCCCTGTCTCATGCACTCATTCTGTTTCTCCTGGCACTGCAGGCTGCCCTTTTGTACTGGGCTCCTGTCTCTGTTGGCACCTCTTTCTGCCCACAAAGAAATCTGCAGCAGTCCCGACAGAGCTCCGTTGACCATACTCACTCCTCCTCTCTCACTCGCTCATTCCATTCCTGCCAACGCTGCAGCCTGCCCTTTTGTATGGGGGCGGGGCTCCTGCCTGCATTGCTGCCCTTTTCTACCCACAAAGAAATCCACAGTAGTCCCAACAGAGCTCCAGTGAGCTCACTCACTCCCCTGCCCTCACTCACTCGTTCTGTGTCTCCCGCTGCTACAGGCTGCCCTTTTGTACTGGGTTCCTGTCTGCATTGGAGGATTTTTCTGCCCACAAAGAGATCTGCAGCAGTCCTGACACAGCTCTGTTGAGGTCTCTCACTCCCCCTCTATCACTTGCTCATCTGTTTCTGCCGGCGCTGCAGGCTGGCCTTTTGTACTGGGCTCCTGCCTGCGTTGCTGCTTTTTTCTGCCCACAAAGAAATCTGCAGCATTCCCGACAGAGCTCCTTTGAGCTTACTTACTCCCCCTTTCTCACTTGTTTGTTCCATTTCTGCTAGCGCTGCAGGCTGACCTTTTGTACTGGGCTCCTACCTACACTGCCGTCTTCTTCTGCCCACAAAGAAATCTGCAGCAGTCACGCTAGAGCTCCGTTGAGTTCACTCACTCCCCTTCTCTCACTCAGTCATTCTGTTTCTCCCGCTGCTGCAGGCTGTCCTTTTGTAGTGGGCTCCTGTGTACATTGCTTCCTTTTCTGCCCCCAAAGAAATTTGCAGCAGTCCTGACACAGCTCAGTTGAGCTCGCTCACTCCTCCTCTCTTACTCGCTCATGTTTCTCCCGTGCTGCAGGCTGCCCTTTTGTACTGGGCTCCTGCCTGCATTGGTACCTTTTTCTGCCCACAAAGAAATCCACAGCTGTCCTGACAGAGCTCCGTTGAGATCGCTCACTCACCCAGTCTTACCACTCATTTTGTTTGTCCTGGTGCTGCAGGCTGTCCTTTTGTACTGGGCTTCTGCCTCTGTTGGCACCTTTTTCTGGCCACAAAGAAATCTGCAGCAGTCCCGACAAAGCTACATTGACCTTACTCACTCCCCCTCTCACTCGCTTATTCCATTTCTGTCAGTGCTGCAGCCTGCCCTTTTGTATGGTGCTCCTGCCTGTGTTGCTGTCCTTTTCTGCCCACAAAGAAATCCACAGCAGTCATGATAGTGCTCCATTGAGCTCACTTGCTCCCCCCCCACTCTCACTCATTCATTCTGTTTCCCCACCACTGCAGGCTGCCCTTTTGTACTGGGCCCCTGCGTGCATTGCTGCCTTTTCTGCCCACAAAGAGATCTGTAGCAGTCCTGACACAGCTCCATTGACGTCGCTCGCTCCCCCTCTGTCACTCACTCATCCATTTCTGCTGGTGCTGCAGGCTGGCCTTTTGTACTGGGCTCCTCCCTGCACTGCTGTCTTTTTCTGCTCATGAAGAAATCTGCAGCAGTCATGATAGAGCTTCGTTGAGCTTGCTCACTCCCCCTCTCTCACTCGCTTGTTCTGTTTCTGCTGGCACTGCAGGCTGGCTTTTTTTACTGGGCTCCTGCTTGCATTGCTGCCTTTTTCTGCCCACAAGGAAATCCATAGCAGTGATGATAGAGCTTCATTGAGATCACTCACTCCACCATTTCACTCGCTCATTCTGTTTCTCCTGGTGCTGCAGGCTGCCCTTTTATACTGGGCTCCTGCCTCTGCTGTGCACCTTTTTCTGCCCACAAACAAATCTGCAGCAGTCCCGACAGAGCTTCTTTGAGCTCACTCACTCCCCCTCTGTCACTCGCTCATCCGTTTCCGCTGGTGCTGCAGACTGGCCTTTTGTACTGGGCTCCTACCTGCGTTGCTGCCTTTTCCTGCCCTCAAAGAAATCTGCAGCAGTCACGATAGAGCTCCATTGAGCTCGCTCACTCCTCCTCTCTCACTCACTCATTCTGCTTCTCCCGCTGCTGCAGGCTGGCCTTTGTACTGGACCCCTGTGTGCATTGCTGCCTTTTTCTGCCCACAAAGAAATATGCAGCAGTCCTGACACAGCTGCGTTGAGCTCACTTACTTCGCCTCTCTCACTCGCTCATTGTGTTTCTCCCAGTGCTGCAGACTGCACTTTTGTACTGGGCTCCTGCCTGCATTGGCATCTTTTCCTGCCCACAAAGAAATTCACAGCTGTCCCGACAGAGCTCCGTTGAGGTCGCTCACTCCCCTGTCTTACTCATTCATTCTGTTTGTCCTGGTGCTGCAGGCTGCCCTTTTGTACTGGGCTCCTGCCTCTGTTGGCACCTTTTTCTGGCCACAAAGAAATCTGCAGCTGTCCTGACAGAGCTCCGTTGACCTTACTCAATCCCCCTCTCTCACTCGCTCTTTCTGTTTCTGCCGGCGTTGCAGCCCGCCCTTTTGTATGGTGCTCCTGCCTGTGTTGCTGCCCTTTTCTGCCCACAAAGAAATCTACAGCAGTCACGATAGAGCTCCATTGAGCTGGCTCACTCCTCCTCTCTCTCAGTCGCTCATTCTGTTTCTCCCACCTCTGCAGGCTGTCCTTTTGTACTGGGCCCCTGTGTGCATTGCTGCCTTTTTCTGCCCACAAAGAAATCTGCAGCAGTCCCAACAGAGCTTTGTTGACCTCACGCACTCCCCCTCCCTCACTCGCTAATTCTGTGTCTCCCGGTGCTGCAGGCTGCCCATTTGTACTGGGCTCCTGCCTGCATTGGCACCTTTTCCTGCCCACAAAGAAATTTGCAGCAGTCCCAACAGAGCTCAGTTGAGCTCGGTCACTCTCCCACTCACACGCTCAATCCTACATTGTCCCAAACAATGATTTCTGACAGTGACTGCGATATTCTGTGCAGGAAGTATGAAAACATATTTCGGCCAGGATGTGAAAAATTACAGCTGTACCTTTAACAAGGAGGTGTGGAAAAATGCCACTGTTGAAAATGCGGCACGAAAACATTACTAGTTTGCGAAGTTACAAGGGTGCGTGGAAACTGCACAATGAACGCTCGTAACAGAGTCGCTTTATGGAGTTTCATCACAACATTTTCAGCATAGGCATTTTAGGACCTCTGTTCATGAACAGTGTCAGTGTGATTTTCTTAATTTGTCTGGAACACTGATTTACCTCAGTTACTGTGCTATTGTGCGCCGGAAGAGCGAAAACACATTTTGGCCAGGATGTGAAAAATGACAGCTGCACTGTTCATAAGGAGGTGTGTAAAAATGGCAATGTTAAAAATCTGGAGTGAAAATATTGCAAAGTGGCGAAGGTACAAGTGTGCATAGAAACTGCACAACGCACGCTCATAGCACTCTCATTTTATGGACTTTCATCACCCAATTTTCAAGATAGGAATTTTAGGACCTCTGCTCATGAACAGTGTCACTGTCATTTTCATAATCTGTCCCGAACACTGATTTCCAACAGTGACCGCACTATTCTGCGCCAGAAGTGCGAAAACACATTTTGGCCAGGATGTGAAAAATGACAACTATACTGTTCATAAGGAGGTGTTGAAAAATGCCAATGTTGAAAATCTGCCATGAAAATATTGCAGATTTGCAAAGTTACGAGTGTGCGTAGCAACTGGGCAATGCAAGCTCATAACACAGTCTTTTTCTGGGTTTTTCCCACCAAATTTGCAACATAGGCTTTTTGAGAGCCCACCTCATGAACACTGGCACTGCCGTTTCATTAATCATTTTCAAAAGGTGATTCTATGCAGTGACTGCAAAATCACCTTTCAGGACCAATTAACACCATGACAGTGCCAGAATTCATGAGGAGGGTTCCAAAAAACACCATGCTGAAAATTTGGTGCCACAATTCCAAAAAATGCCCGAGATATGCATCAAAGTTGAAAACACCCTGTTTATTCCATTATACAGCTAACCGGCATTTCTTCAGTTCAAGGTCGGCTTTGAAGAGTGCAGATGTGTTTCTGGTCCATCAAAGATCATTGCACTGAGGTCCAGAGGTAAGTATGGGGTGAGGGGTTGGGGAGGCAGGGTGCTTGGTGGGTGGGTGCGGGTTGTGGGAGGGGGTAGGGAGACAGCGAGGGACCTTTTTTTTTTACAGGAAAAAAATAAACATTGCGGGACAGTTTTTTTTTGCAGGGCATGTGGCACGCTGGGTTGGGCTGCCAGCATGCCAACGGACTCTTTTATTGGACTGGGCACCCCCGTCGGCACACAAGAAATGGGGGGAAATATGCCAATAGGGATTGGACACCCCCGTTGGCAAACACAGAAGCGGGGGGGAGACATAAGCTGAGGGAGATTGGGCAACCCCCTTGACACACAACAAATTGGGGGGGGAGAGATGCTGACAGGGACTGGGCTCCCAGTCAGCAACAGCCCTGCAATGAGGGGTCGCTTCCTCATTGCAGGGATGACGCTGCAATGACGAGGCGGCTTCTGATTGCAGCGGCTAAATTTTTACAAGGTTGTGGCATGCTGGCTGAACTAACGTCAGCAGCTGCATGCCATAGCATTGGGGGAAGCGTGCCAAGCTTTAAAGGCTGTGGGGGAATTGGCCACAAAAGTGTTATGCCTCCACAACCTGCTTCTGGAGAAAGCTGCCGCAATATGTTTCTTGTGCATGCATGCAATCAACATAAAAATGGGAAAGAAAAAAAGTCTCCACTGAGCTTAAGAAAGAGTATGGTAGCATACTGTATCTTTACGATGTGGAACCTTTGTAAACAAGCCCTCAGCTCAAAGGTGTTAATCCAAAATATAATAAATAATGTTGTATAGGAAAGAAGGGCTAGGGAATGTTACCTGTTTCCAACCTCAACCTGGAGGAGGGGAATACTGATGCAAAGTGATGGATTTCTACAGGTTTTAAGCTGTTGGTGGTTTATAAAGACTGAGGTAGACTTGGCCAATGCACTGGGAGATATTCCCTTAATCTGTTGGAGGCTGCTGTTGGGATCTTTAACATCCATTTGAATAACCACCAGAACAGGCAGGCAGAAACCCAGTTTAATGTCTCATCTGAAGAACTGCAGCTCTGACAGCACAGTGTCCCCCAAACACCATGCTGGGCCATTGTTATGGTAACTTTTAATCAAGGATAGAGTGCCCCCTACAGAGCTACCAACAGCACTTCCTGCAGCACTCGGTGTTCATTGAAGGTTTCCTATCCTACTTCTGACCAGGCTTGACCCTGCTTAGCTCCTGAGATCTGATTAAATCAGACTCCAGGATGTCAGGGTTGCAATTGTAGGGGCTGTAGTGGTTACTTAAGTCCGAAATATATCCCTGTTTTAATTAGTATCATGGAGTCCTCATTTCATTCAAGATAAACTTCAAAATTGCCATTCTTTACTTTAAAATCCTCCTTTGTTACACCCTGCCTATCTCTTTTACCTTGCCTCCTGCTCATACCTCTCAACCTTCCAACCTGCCAATGTGTGACAAAGGGCTACAAAATGTGTGACAAATGGCAAAAATGTAGTACACATGTCTTTTCACAGTGCACGGAGTATCACACAGGGGCTTTTTCATGTAAAATTAATAAAAAAAGAATTTACTACAATAAAAGTAATATTTGTATGCTTGGCATGTGGTTTGTGTTGCAAATTAAAGAGGAGATGAAAATGTGTTGTGTCTGAGTCCTTAATTAAAATAAAGAGTAGCAGATCCTAAACGTGTGTTCATTTTATTGATTCAGCCTACACTAAATATACCACTAGAGAATGAAAACAACCATTTATTCAGTATTTGAGATAAGTATAAAACACTTTTACTGGGTAGGGGGAGGTTTTTAACTGTCTATGAGATACAGAGTTGGATACAGAATCAACCCCACATTTAACCCTGCCATACAAAATTCTGTGCACTCACCTCTGGAGAGTGCAGTCATGCTAGAACTCCTGATAAGCAGTATGGGATTACATTTTTTGAAGCTGCCAAAGGGTACTGATTTGAAAGTTTTTATTTGGTCTTTGTGAACTGGGTAAGGTCCATCCACTAGGCACAAATGCCTGTTTTCAGAGACAACCTCAGAGCTTGGGCTGGTTGAGTGACTTGCTCAGAATCACACAGACACAGTATGTAAGTGGAGGTTGGGAGAATCAAACCCATGTCTGTACGTTCTAAGCTCACTCACTACTGTACCCTCTAGGCTATATTGTCAGCCTAAACAAAAGTTATGGTAGTAGAAGGTGGAAGCATGCCATTATGTGCAAGTTAGAAGGCACAGGCCATGGCACTATGGAGCTGTTCAGAGGAACAGGAAGTCAGGATCTGAAGCATGATGGGGGTCAAGTGAGCTGCAGAAAAACAAAGTCAGCTGCAGCACAAATTCAGTCCATACTGAAACGCAGTAGACCCTTCATATAACAGTTACAACCTGTCCTGCCCTGTATGTTCTTTTAGTCTATGCAAGCATTTTCTGTGTTGCAATACAGAAGTGTATGTGTGTGTGGGGGCTTGCACAAGCAGCATACCTGTCTCACAGTCATTTACAACTTATCTCAGAGTTGCAAATATTGTTAGCCAAAATTTGAAATGCTGTGGGAATATTTCATGTAAAGCATTCCAATCTGTTATGGGGGAGAACATAAATTGCTTGGAATATTATTTGTAAATAAAAACATATTCCATTTTAAATGCCTATGAAAGCAAAGCCAAATGTGTCGAAACTCACAGAGAATACCATAGACACATAGATACATAGACAGTGTTGGCAGATAAGAGCCTATGGCCCACCCAGTCTGCCCATTTGAGCTTGTAAGTTCAGTTTATGTTTTCCTAGAAGTCTGTTGGCCCTTACCCCTGACCTCCAGAATTCCTTTATGTCTATCCCATGCATTCTTAAATCCCGTGATTGTTTCAGCCCCCACCACTTTCTCTGGCAGGGTGTTCCACTTGTCCACCTCCTGCTCTGTGAAGAAATTCTTCCTCATGTTTCCTCTGAATCGCCCTCCCTCCAACTTCATCCCATGCCTCTAGTTCTGGAACATCTTTTTCGCTTAGAAATAGTGTATTCCTGCACCCTGTTCCTCCCTGTGAGATACTTGTATGTCTCTATCATATCCCCTCTCTCCCTCCTCTCCTCCAGGGAGTACATGTTCAGTTCCTTCAACCTGTCTTCATAGGACTTGTGATGCAATCCATGCACCATCTTTGTTGCCCTCCTCTGAACCTTCTCTACCCTGTCTATGTCCTTACGTAGGTATGGTCTCCAGAACTGTACACTGTACTCCAGGTGGGGCCTCACTAGTGTCTTGTATAGCGGACTTATGACCTCCCTTTTCCTGCTGGTGATGCCCCTGCCTATACATCCCAGCATCCTATTTGCTTTACCTGCTGCCTTGTCACACTGTTTCCCTACCTTGAGGTCATCAGAGATGATAACCCCAAGATCCCTTTCCTGCTTGGTGCATGCTATATCCTCACCCCCCAACTGATATATTGTGCCAGGGTTTTTGTGCCCCATATGCATTATCTTGCACTTCTTTGCATTGAATTTCAACTGCCAAACCCCTGACCATTCTTCAAGTTTCTGCAGGTCCCTTCTCATTCTGTCTACACCCTCTGGTGTGTCCACTCTGTTACAGAGCTTTGTGTCATCAGTGAACAGTGAAATTCTGCCTTCTAGGTCCTGTGCAATGTCACTGATGAAGATGTTGAATAGGACCGGTCCCAGCACTGATCCCTGTGGTACCCCACTGGTCACTCTTCCTCTGTGGAGTGACAGCCATTTACCACCACCCTCTGTGTCCTGCCACCCAGCCAGTTACCTACCCACCACACTACTGTCCTGCCCACACCCATATTCCCCAGTTTGTGTAATAGTCTTCTATGTAGCACAGTGTCAAGGCCTTGCTGAAGTCCAGATAGGCCATGTCCACTGCCCTCCCTGATCCACCTCCCTAGTCACCCAGTCAAAAATTCAATGAGGTTGGTCTGACATGACTCCCCTGGTGAAACCATGCTGTCTTGGGTCCTGTAGTCCATTGACAACCAGATGTTCCACCAATCTGTCCTTCAGTAGTGCTTCCATGATCTTCCCCACTCACCGAGGTGAGGCTGACTGGTCTGTAGTTCCCTGCTTCTCTTTGTTCCCACTTTTGTATAAGGGGACTACATCTGCTGTCCTCCAGTCTTGGGTACCTCCCTGTTTCCAGTGATCGGCTAAACAGGATAGCCAGAGGTTCAGCCACCACCTCTCTTAGTTCTTTAAGGACCTGTGGGTGCACCCCATCTGGCCCCATTGCTTTATCAACTTTTATTACTTCAGTTCCTTCAGGACCTTCTCGTGTAAAGGGACTTGTGTCCATTTCTGCATCATTCTCACCCCTTGTACACCCTTCAGACCCATTACCCTCCTCTTCCTCAGTAAAGACTGAGCAGAAATACCTGTTCAATATGTCAGCTTTACTGTTGTCATCCTCCATGTGGCCCCCATCCTCCCCCTTCAGTCTCACTATCCCTCCCTTTGTCTTTTTTTTTTCACTTATGTACCTGTAAAAGGTTTTGACCCCTCTACCCACTGATTTTGCAATGTGTTCTTCTGTCTGAGCTTTGGCTTCCCTTACTGACCTCCCTGCCTCCCTTTGCTTCTCCTGGTACTTCTCCCTATCCCCTTCTGCCTGTGTCTTTTTGTATTGCCTGAATGCAATCTTTTGGCTTTCACTTTCTTTGCTACCTCTTTGAAACCATAATGGTTCCTCTTCCTTTTCCTCTTGCTAACCTGCTTAATGCATAATTCTGTTGTTCTTGTAATCCCCATTTTAAATACTGCCCACTGTTCCTCAACCCCTGATTCCTGTCCCATTCTCCTAATGCCTCTTTCAAGTATTTCCCCATTTTCCCAAAGTCTACCCCCTAAAATCCAGGGTACGTGTTTTGTGTGGTTTGGTTTTGCTCTTTCTGTGATTTCAAACCACAATGACTGGTGGTCACTGTTCCCCAGGTGCTCCCCCACTGTTACCCATCACACTGTCCCTGTTTGTGAGCTGCAAGGTCAGTATTGCCTTCTGCCGAGTTGGTTCCATGACCAGTTGTGAGGAAGGCACCCTGAAGGGAGTCCAGGATAAATCTGCTCCTAGTTGATGCTGCTGCTGGGATGCTCCAGTCCACGTCTGGAATATTGAAGTCTCCAACCAGTACTACCTTACCCTTGTCTGCCATCCTTTGGATGTCTAGCATCAGCTCCCTATCTGTTTCTTCCTCCATTGTAGCTTGTTTTCCTAAATTAGAAATTAATATATTCTCAGAGAGGAGGAATGCCTTTAAACACTGAGCATATTGGCTATGAGCCTGTGACACAGGCGATCTCAAGGTTGAACGAATCCCACCACAGCCATGCCACAAGATGTGGCCTGCACCAAATAAGCTCAGCTCTGGCATCTGCCCCTTTGCAGCTGTCCTGTTGTGCAGAGACAAGCCACTTTAGTAGGAACACAGTGCTGGCACTGCACTCAGCTGGGCTGCAAGGGGTGGATCGTGAATAAACCAAACAAAAGTAAGTCCCCTTCTGGAGTAGTAGAGCTGAAGACACCCTCAGAGAACCCCGACCCACCTCATCCCCCCAAAGCAACCAAAACCGGCACAAAAATGAACGGAATACTAACCCCCCTGTTGGGTCGGTCTCTGGTGGCGGCTGGCAGTGTTCTTCCACTGCTTCCTTGCTCTCTGTCTGGGGCCTTGCTTTAAAGTGGCTGTGGCAGCTTGTTGTTCCAGGCTCCAAGTCCAGCTTCCTTCCTTCCTGGCACAGCGATTGGTGTCTTCAGGTCCTTCAGTACAGCGGTCCCACCTGCAAAACTTTACCAATGTTATGGTTCCCCCTCTGCGCAGTAGGCTGCTTTAATAGCCAGCAGCAGACCTGAGGGGGTACCCGACATACAGCACAGCAGCACTGGTGGGGTGGGGCGACCAGGCTATGCTCCTTTGTCTCTCTCTCTCATGACACCCAAGCCCCACCCCACGACGTCATTACTACCACAACAGACATGCAGGGTGCCGGCGATTTCATTAGAGGAGATGAGGAGCCAGTCCGGGAGGATTAAACAAAGGATTAAGCAAAGGGATTGTGCTGAGTGAGGTGCGGCCATGTGGTTTGGCGTTCTGATACGGAAACAAAACGGCGAATGCGGGGTGGCAGTACAGGCAGACGGCAGGGCTCAGAATCCGGAACATCATGCACAATCCGGTACACTTGAGAGGTATGCTCCTGCTTGCTATTTTTCTGCTTGCTGCCTTCACTGTTTCTCTGCAGCTCTGCTCTCAGTTTCTCCTACAACCCATCTACTGTTGGCAACAGAGTGTTTTTCCACTGCTACTTCCCTTGCCTGCAATTTCCACCCTCCTCACTTCATCCTTCCTATCTCTTTCTCATGCTTTCCAATTTCCCAGTTATCTTCACCTTTTCGAACCTTGTCCCAACACTCATTTCTGTTATCAGCAACTCCTAGCCTAAGCACACTGTCTCATTGGCTCCAAGGTTTTAACCCATTCATAGTACCATCCGTGGCTCTGCTCATTGCATTTAACATTTGCTAAAGTTGAAAAGCAAGTTGTGATACATTTACTAGGAAGGACACCATAAGAAACACTGCATAGCATTGTCTTGTATTGTATATACAGTAAGCAGAAAGTACAGTCAACGTATTAAAAAAAAGTCAGACGGTGTCCTGTGTGTTCAGAGGTGCCCATACTACAGTTGTTTGTTTACCAAAATGTGAGGAATAGTTGCCGACCATACTCACTCAGAGGTGGGGAGAAGCTGCCATCCTTTACACTGTGTGACACACAGTACTCCAGCTCTGGACTTTCCATTTGCAATTTTGCATTTGTTCACCACAGGAACATCCCCAGGGAAAAAGTTTCATTTTACGTCTGTCTGACTTGAGAGCTTCCTTCGACTCTAAATGGTTTAGAGTCAAAGGAAGCTCTCATGTCAAGCAGAAGAAAAATGAAACTTTTCTTTGGGGATGTTCCTGTGGTGAGCAAATACAAAACTGCAATGGCAGGCTGGAGACTGACAATTAGTTTGGTGCACAAATCTGATCCGTAGCCAGACTGTCCTCTTCAGATACGGAGGAGGACCGAGGTGGAACAGACATGCTTTAATGCTAGTGAAGTTCCTTTACCAAATATACAAAGATTGAGGGAGGCCTGAACTGACAGAATTCTCAAAAGAAAAAGGGGAATCCTGTCAGTTCAGTCTCCCTTGAGCTTTGTATATTTGGTAAAGGTAAAGGAACCCCCCTGTGCATTTTCTGAGTATTTCTATTTGGCTACAGAAAGTCATGAGGTCAAACCACCTGTCACTGTAAATATTTTCCATGACCAGGCAGTCACCACAACAAATCATAAAAAGCACACCCGTGGCTGCCTCACCTAATTGTTTCAACCAGACAGGCTGTTGGAAGGGATGGGACCAGAGAGCTGCGTGGGACCTGACAAGATCAGTCTCCTCCTGGATGTTGGTTGGATGGGAGATGCAGCAGCTCACCAGACAAATTGTTTTATTCAAGTTCTTTTTTCAATCCTTGACCTGACCCTTCCTCAGCCGCTCAATTTAACAATAGGTGTCCTGCCCATGGCCCTGATGTTTCCCGCACACTCACCGTCAATGAGATGGCAATTACACAAGGAACTGTGTGCCGCATGACAGTCGTCAACCACCATCTGTTGATAAGCAATTGGACAGAACGACATCCACAACACAATCTGTGATTGGTGGAAGCTACCTCATGGACCAGTCTCTTCTGATCAGCAGCCAGCTTGTTTTTTTTTCAAGTAGGCTGGCAGGCATGTGGAGACTATTGTGAGTGCAATGACTGCACTCCTGAGTCTGACTCCTCTTACCTCCACCCCCCACCCCCAAACAAACAAGTTAAAAAACACAATGGTTTCTGGCAATGACATGCGTGCCTAATGTAAATCTGCACATCAACACAAATGCATTCTTTTCTTGTGAAGAAGTACCGGAACGGCAGTCCGGTCACAGAAAAAGTACCGGAACGCCATTGCAGTGCAATCCTGGCTCACTTCCATCACTGCACTTGAATGGTTAATATTAATTTTGATTATGATTGTGTAAACAGGAAAAGGATATACAGGAAAATACTGTAACTGCTGACCACTTCTATGGAGAAAAGTCCCATCTGTGTATTATATGATTATAATAGCCACCTTCTGAACCCCTAGGTGCCTCACTTTTTCAGGCCCAATGATCATGCCCCTCCTCTGCCTGCTGAACTCACTCAGACTGGCATCATCTACTAACAGAATGCATTGTTTCTGTGGGTAATCATGTCCTTTCTATCCCTCTATAGGGTTCCCCTCCTGGCTTAGGAGGAATGGGAGAACATGTCACTGAAGCCAAGGGATAGAGTCTGGGTAGTGAATGCACTGTGGATGTGGGTCTGGTGGCATGGGACACATGGGACTGAATCTGCCTTGGCTGGGCATAGTACCCCTCTTGTACCCACAATCATCACTGCCTGCAATACAGAGACAGCCCACATCAGTGTCTTGGGAGTGGGACCCACCAGTGTGTGTCACCCATGACAGCAATGGTCCAACACTATTTCCAGGTGCCACTCCCTGAGTAGTGCAGGGCCCATCTCTCCCCTGAGTGTCCACATGATGCTACTTTGACCACTCACCTGGCCAATGCTCCTAACATCCTGGGATTAGGGTATAAACCTAGCTTGCCAGCATGCCAGAGTGATCCCCTACAACTCAGCATATTAGATAATTTTATAAAGACTTCAATATGAGACTAATCATTATGAATGTCCACTTACTCATTATTGGATAAAAGTGGGTTATAGATTGTGAGCCATTGTGAGTTTAAGACTAGAATCAGCTTTGATATAAGAGCTGGGTCTTTACCAAATCAAATTATTTCTGATGAACAGCCAGTCTACAATAATTAATTTTCTTACTACTAATGACATCTTTCATATCCTTAACTTCTTTTACTTACATGTGGTGGTCCCTCCCCCACTTGCCTGTGACTAGGGATGGGGATTTAATTATTTACTTCAGTGGCACTCCTCTGCCCCTTGGCTTGGTTTAGTGCTTTTAAGGGGGATGTAACTAGCAATTCTCTCTTATTTTGAGAGAGAAGAAGTGCCCAATATGTTTTGTGTCCCTGGGCCCGGGATCAGTAAATGTAAAGAGCTGTGGAATTTGATCATTTGTAGGAGCTGTAGTCTGACAATAGAAAGCGTTTTGTGCTCTGCCTTTTCTAAATAAAAATAAAATAGTTGCTTTATGTTCCTTTCATTACAGTGAATCCGATTAGCAGCAAACCCTTCTAGTCTACAGTCTTTAATCTAGCGTGGTGTTTTGAAAATTGGGCCCTGCTTTGTACCTGCTCCCCTGTCCTTTGAGTTTGAAGTCTTCATTAGTCTTCTGTAATGAGTGGGGAATTTGCTGCTGCCTGATTGGTTGAGCCCCATATCTTATGTATAGAAACCCACCAGGTCAGGAAACCTTACACCAATGTGGACATAGCACACATATGTATCCATGCCTCCCAGAAATCTTTAAAAAAAAATATTTCTGGTAGCTATGCTTGTAAGGTAAAAAACCTTAAGATCCCTAAGTTGCCATAACTGCAGAAAAGCAAAAAAGAAAATACACAAAAAAATAACAATAAATAAATAAAGCACATATTAGCATGTTTTGGCTTTCCAACTTCTCCACATCGCCAGCAACATACTGTAACAGTCATGGAAATGACTGTTACACAAGTAACCAAATGTACAGTACCTTATAGTTTTGGGTCACTTGGTGGGCGGTCCAGCAGAGAAAGCTGGGATCTTGCCACACAAGAGGTCAAACACTGTAATAATCAAAACATTCCTGTGAGCACATTATCAATACCATAAACTAAGGAGCGTGTGATTGTCTACACTCTCACACACATTGTATACAGTCTGCAAGTCAATCGTTAAGTGCATAGTACAAATAAAAGTAATTAGCCAACTAGGGTGCATTTTAAAACATATTAAAAGCAGAGATGCGAGTGTTATTATATCACTCTACACAACCATGTTCAGACCACATCTAGAACATTGTAGTCCTTTTTGGCCACCAAATATTGTAGCCTTTTTTGGTCACCAAATATTGTAGCCTTTTTTGGTCACCAAATAACATAAAAAGTATTACGCTACTAGAGAGGGTCCAGAGGAAGGCAACTAGAGATATTTTCAATTTAAAGAACAAAACATAAGAGGAAAGACTAGAAGCATTGGATCTGTACTTCTTGGAGTACTGACGTATGAGGGTTGACTTATGCTTGGCCTATAAACATTTTAAGACCAGGAATTACGGGAATTTGTTAGACTACGTAAAAAACAACTGGTCAATACAACTACTAAATTCTACAACATGCATTTAAGAGGAGATACAGCTAAATCTAGGAAGAGAAGTAGTTGGATAAATCAAAGAGTAATCTCCACCTGGAACTTCCTACCAGCTACCATTGTGTATAGTGAAACAATGGACATTTTTAAAACATCTCTAGATATCTACATGGGTAAGGTACAAAACAGAAAATTCCACTGATATGTGGCGAGTCATATATGGCCAAAGCTAACTGACTCGTAAACACATCTATGACCATGTAATATGTTTTTTTGGAAGCCACAGGCTAGTAAGTACCCTGGTGGTCTAGTGGCATGTCCTAGCACCAGCCTGGTGTTATAATTAATACTAAAATAGCAGACTGAATCATTCTTGCTAGCCTGATGTTAACTATCCACAAAACTATATAAAAGCAGAATTCATATCTTATCTGTTTATTGATAACAATGTAGTGTACGGCTTTGGAGGCAGGGGGAAATGTAGTGAGCCAACAAAAGTCATCAGTTATAGATCTTACACAACATTTGACTTGTTTGCCTTTGTTAGGGATTTGGAAGAATTACAGAAGGACAGACAAAAATTAATTCCCAACATAGATTTTGCATGGAGCTACTTTGTAGCCAAATTGAAATCTGAATGTAACTTAAGCACTTGTCCATGAGAAAAAAGAAAGTTAAGAAGGACAATGCAAATTGGTACCCCCTCTCTTTTTGGCCAAGCTAAGACACTGTAAAGATAACTTATAAAGGAAAGCCCAGGAAACCAGGTTGAGCTGGGACTGGAAGCAATATAGACGTGACAGCAACAGGTATGTCTTTAAAGTTAGGCAGGCTGAGACAAACTACTTTAGGAAAAAGGTGATGGAAGAGGCATCTGACCAGAAGAAGCTTTGGAAAGTAATTAAGTGTCTGAGTGGTAAACAAAATAATAGTGCTAACATTAATTTTAAATCTGGAGAAGAGAAACATAGAAACTGTCAGCAGATAAGGACCGCTAGGCCCATCCAGTCTGCCCGTAGGCCCTATACATTGTATGTGGCCACTGAGCCTATGTGATCAATGGCTTTTCATCAATCCTTCCCCTCTCAAGCTTCCCTTGTGCCTTTCCCAGGCATGCTTAAACCCCTCCACTGTGCTTGCCCCCGCTACCTCCTGTGGCAGACTATTCCAAGTGTCAGCTACCTTTTCTGTATAGAAAAACGTTCTCCTATTACCTCTTAATCTACCACCTTCCAGTTTCATATTGTGCCCTCTTGTTCTAGTACTTTTTCTATATCAGAAAAGGTTCCCCACCTGTACCTTGTTTATGCCCTTGAGGTACTTGAAAGTTTCAGTCATGTCCCCCTGCTGTCTCCTCTCCTCCAGTGAGTACATGTTGAGGTCCTTTAGTTTCTCCTCATATGTTTAGTGGTGCAAGCCCTGAACCATCTTTGTTGCCCTTCTCTGGATAGTCTCCACCTTATTTATGTCCTGGATCAGGTGTTGCCTCCAGAACTGCATGCAGTACTCCAGGTGAGGCCTTACCAATGTTTATACAATGGCATCGCCACCCTAGTAATACCCATGCATATGCACCCCAGCATGCCACTGGCCCTCCCTGCCACCTTTGTGCACTGCTTTGATACCTTAAGGTCATCAGAGATGATAACCCCTAGGTCCCTTTCCTCTTTGGTAAAAGTCAGCTCCCTCTCAACCTGTAGTTCTCCCCAGGGTTCCCTCTACCCAGGTGCATTATTTTGCACTTCTTTGCATTGAACCTCAGTTGCCACATCTCCAACTATCTTTCAAGCTTCTCCAGGTCTCTCTTCATTTTCTGCACCCCTTCTGGAGTATCCACCATGTTGCAGATCTTGGTGTCATCTGCAAACAGGCAGACCTTTCCTTCCAGACCCTCTACAATGTCACTAATGAAGGCATTGAACAGAACTGGTCCTAGTACTGATCCCTGTGGTACCCCACTGGTCAAACCCCTCCCCAGATTGTACATCATTTACCACAACCCTCTGTCTCCTGTCTGTTAACTGGTTCCTAACCGAGTTCACCACCTTGTCTCCCATGCCCAGACTACCCATCTTGTTAATCAGCCTTCTGTGTGGGATGTTGTTGAAGGCTTTGCTGAAATCTAGGTAAGCGATGTCTACTGCCCATCCCTGATTTATTTCCTTAGTCACCCAATCAAATAAATCTATTAGATTCATTTGACATGACTTTCCTGCTGTGAATCTGTGTTGCCTCAGATCCCAAGCACTGCTAGATTCCATATGTGCCACTACCCTCTCTTTCAGCAGTGCCTCCATGATCTTTCCCACCACTGAGGTGAGGCTGACTGGCCTGTAGTTCGCCGCCTCCTCTCTGCTGCCACTTTTGTGCAGTAGGACTACATGTGCCCTCCTCAAGTCCTCTAGAATGACACCCGTGTAAGTGACTCTGTGAACAGGACCACCAGAGGCACTGCTAGTTTCCTTTGCAGCTCCTTTAATATCCTTGGGTGGATGCCATCTGGCCTTATAGCCTAATCCACCTTCAGCTTTGTGAGTTCTTCCAGAATTCTTTCCACTGGAAATGGACTGGTCCCACTTCTCTCACCCCCATTGCCTCTGCAACCCAACTGTGGTCCTTGACCCTCCCCTTCCTTAGTGAATACTGAGCAGAAGTATTTGTTCAGTATTTTTGCCTTGCCCAGACACCCCTCCTTACACTTTCCCTTCTCCCCTTTGAGCCACACAATCCCCCTCCCCCTCAGTTTTTCTTCTTTCACTGATGTACCTTATAAAATGCTTTATCCCCTTTGTTTAAAGACTGTGCTAAGCCCTCTCCTATCTGTGCCTTCGCCCTCCTAACAGCCTTCCCTGCTTCCCTTAGACATTCAAAGTACACCTCCCTGTCCTCCTCCCTTTGGCTCCCCTTATATTTCCTGAAACAGCCTTTTAGCCCCGACTTTGTCCCCCACCTCTTTGGAGAATCATAGTGGTTTCCTTCTTCTTTTCCCTTTGGCCACAGTCCTAATGCATTGGTTTGTTATATCCACTATGGCTGCCTTCAGTTTCTGCCATTGTCCTTCCATCCCCTCTATTACCTCTACCTTCCCCAGGACTGCTTGTATACATCTACCCATTTCAGTGAAATCCGCCCTCCTGAAATCTAATACTCTTGCCATTGTGTGGCTTAGCTGAGTCCATGTCTCCATGCGGAACCACACCATCTGGTGGTCACTGGACCCCAGGTGCCCTTCCACCTGTATTTCTTTGACTGTTCCTATTGGTCCATACCAGGTCCAGAATTGACTTGTCCTTGGTTGGCTTATGCACCAGCTGCCTGAATCCATCCCACTGCAGGGATTCCAGGATGGCTGTGCTTCTGGCTGAAGCAGCCACCTGGGTGGCTCAATCCATGTCCGGCATATTGAAATCCACCAGTAGTAGGATTTCGACTTTAGTTGCCATGTCATGTATGTCCTCTGCAAGTACCCTGTCTACTTCCTCCCTCTGTGCTAGAGGTCTGTAGATCACCCCTGTGTGTATTGCTGTTCCATTCCCTGGCTCCAGGGTGACCCAAATTACCTCAGCCTCCCCCTGTCTTCCCTGAACTTCGGCAGCCTTTATACCATCTCTGATGTACAGGGCCACTCCCCCACCCTTTTTACAATTCCTGTCCCTCCCGAACAGTGTACAGCTGGACAGATTCTTTGCTGACTTGGCAACAATAAAAATCACCTGGTACATTGACTGCCCAGCCATGACTAGCAGAGTACCACGTCTCTGTTATTGCTTCTATGTCAAGATCTGCATCTGCCAACAAGGCCTTCAGGTCTGGAACCTTATTTCCTAGGCTTCGATAGATCCAGAAGTAAATGATTTGATACCTTTTAATGGACCAACATAGATGTAACAACAAGAAAAAAGTGCTCTAGCTTTTGGACCAACCAGTCCTTCTTCAGAAGCTCATGGCAGTTGTTTAGAAAGTATAATACCTATAACAGCTAGATAATGCAGAGAAAAACTGAAAAAAATCCCCATTGGTTTAAAATACTCATAAAAAAAAAAAAAAAAAACAGAAGATGATGTCAGAGAAGTTTAACAGTACAATACTGCCTTCAGCCAGAAAGATCCTTGGGTCAGATGCGCTTGGTGGAACACACATACAAAGAAAATCTAGATTCCTAGTCTATGGGCATTTGTTAGCATGATATTCCATGTTTTACAGTCTTCCCTCCCTCTGCTCTTGTCCTCCCTCTTCAGTGTCTTTCCCCAACCCCGGTTTCCTTTCCTATATGTTCTTGCCCCCCAATATCACTCATTATACATTCTTCACCTGCCTGCCCTTCCCTGCCTGCTTTAGTGGTTCCTGTAGTCAACTTATGTTCCTGCATGTTCCCATGGGGGGTTTCTAAGCCTCCTGACCCTCCTGGCTCTTCCCCAGTGGCCAGTTTAAATGCTCACAGCTGAAGCATTTAAACTTCTCACAAAGGACCAAGGTTCCCTTCTTGGACAGATGCAGGCCATCCTCCTTACATAAGCTCGCATCTGCCCAGGTCAGACCCCAGTCCCCTAAGAAGTCAAAACCCTCCCTTCCACACCAATCCTTCAACCAGGAGTTGAAGGTATGGATGTGGAGTGCACTAGCTTCCCCTGTGCCCTGGACAGGTAGCATCTCCGAGAATGAGACAGGGTGTGCTATCTGTTTCAGATTTCTCCCCAGCTTCCTGATATGCTCCTGGATGCTGGTTAACTCCACCCTTCTCCTGGGCAGGTCATTGGTTCCCAGGTTGACAATGACATCCAGCTGATCCCTCCTAGCTATTGCCATAGCCATCCTATGGATCTGCTTCCCATCCCTCGATGCACCACTTCCTGGGAAGCACTTCATCTCCCTCCCTCACTCCCCTGCTAGGTGTCCCTAACTCCACACCCCGGACAACAGAGTCCCCCACTAGGAGAAGCTTCCTCCTCCTCCAGTGTCCCCTGCCTCCCTATCCTGGGGCTCCATCCTGGAGGACCCGCCCATCCTCCCTGGTCCCAACCTCGGGTTTCTTAGTGGGGCTTTTCCTTTCCTCCAAAACAGTGTAGGAGTTACTCAGTGGGACTGGTTGGAGGATATGCTTTTTACCTCCCTTCCTCACCCTCCCTGAGCTCACAGTAGACCAATCACTCCTCTTCCCTGGCATCCTTTAAGGTACAGGTTGTGGACCCAATGGTCTCTGGTTAGGAGTGGATGCTGCCTTCAGCTTGGCCAACTCTGTTCAGAGACAGGCAACCTCCTCCCTCAGCCCAGAGAGGTGCCTGCAAATAGGGCAGCATTACAGCCTCCAGAATGTCTCCCTGAAGACAGCTGCTCCACAACCACTGCACTGCACCACTCCCATCATGTCTGTTTATTTGATTTATTTATCAAGATTTCGGATACACCTTTGAGCCAGGCTGTTTTGCAAAGGTTCAACATCAGAGGACAAATACAACAGAAAAAACAGACACGTAAGCAAAGAAATAAGACAAATTGGCAGCCAGAGGGCCTTGTCAAGCAACTGCCTGCTTAAGATGGCTATTTGTTATCTCCCTACATCACAAACTGTGTACAAAAACAATCAGCCAAGGAGTCCTCTGGAAGTGGCTCCTCACTCTACTTGCCGTGGTCCAGACACAGTCAATTACAAACACACATTTACAAACTTATCAGCTAGAATTCCTCAGTCCTGCCCAAACTAAATGGAAAAGCCCACGGAAATGGCAGTTAAGAAAAGACCTCAAATTCAATTACAAACTCACAGTCACAAACCTCACCAGCAAGAATCTCTCAGTCCTGTCTCAACTAAATGAAGAATCAAACTGAAATGGCATTTAAGACCTCACATTTACTATGATTTATTACGAATCTATGGACATAAGGGGGCTCAAGGCCCATTGTTAATGTCCCCCACATTTGAAGGCTAATTATACCATCAACTAATAAAGTCTATCTAGAGTATTTTTAAAGGTAGTTAAACTAGTGCAATCGACTGCTGGCTGTGGTAGTCTGTTCCAGACCATTGAGGTTCTAAGTGTAAAGAAATTATCCCTCTTTACTGTTGATGTATGTTGTATATTAATTTTTTGTTGTGAGAACGCAGGTTACCCCTAGCATTGCTAAACTGTAAGTTATATTCATTCATATGTTAAATTTTTGAGAGAACTTATATAATAACGACAGATCACCCCTTTGTCTACGTGCTTCAGGGGAATGTAAGCCAGTCTTAAGTACTCTAGTTGGACAATTAAAATGTTTTAATCTAGAGACATGCTTAGTAATAGTCCTCTGGACCCCTTCCACTATTTTAATGTCCTTAAGCAAATACAGTGACCAAAACTGGAATTCAAACTACACTAATTCGTGCTATGATACTTGCCCATAAAGTTAAGATGCACCAATTACAAACACTCAGTCACAAACTTATCAGCTAGAATCCCTCAGTCCTGCCCAAACTAAATAAAAAAGCACACAGAAATGGCAGTTAAGAAAATACCTCAAATTCAATTACAAGCACACAGTCACAAACCTCACTAACTAGAGTCCCTCATTCCTGTCCCAACTAAATGAAAAATCAAACTGAAATATAGTTAAGGAGGGACTGGCTGATGAGCTAAACAGTTTTTTTTTATAAATTCTGGAAATGTATTTGCAGGTGGTACCACAACAAGTGGGGTAGAGTCACATGATGTGTTCCATGTGAGAAGACCTTCTCTCACAGCTCTGCCACCCTTGGCTTTAAAATGCAGCTAAACCTATTTTAAATCACTCCTAGTGTTAGCTGAAAACCCTCCTTACTTTATGTTCAAAACCTGATCACTGTTTCAATTATGGATGCCTCGCAAAAGATGGATTATGCAGCCACACTACCAGTGCAATTGTGGGCACCTGCTCCAAAGTGCCAGAAGCAGTGATCGCTCCTCGCCTCCCCATCAGAGGCTGAAGAAAGGGAGAACACCTCTGAAAAGCTGGACAGATTCTTTGCTGAC
Organism: Neoceratodus forsteri; assembly: GCA_016271365.2. Classification (NCBI taxonomy): domain Eukaryota; kingdom Metazoa; phylum Chordata; order Ceratodontiformes; family Ceratodontidae; genus Neoceratodus; species Neoceratodus forsteri. The sequence continues at coordinate 15,203,926 of JADMNL010000039.1, read as the reverse complement.
TTGGCAACAATAAAAATCACCATCCTGGAGCTGGCCGTAGATTTCAGGGCATTCAAACCTGCACTGGAAGCCCTGTCAACTACAGTCAGCGATGTGAAGGCTCGTATAAGCTCAGTCAAGGATAGGAAGTCCTGGGACAGCGCCAAACTAATAGACCTCTGGCATAAAGTTGAAAAACTTGAGGATTGCATGGAGGACCAGGAGGGGAGAAGCCGAAGAAACAATTTGGTCATAGCAGGCATTCACAAAAAAGCAGAAGGCAATAATATGCTGGCTTTCTTTAAAAAAATGTCTTCATAGCTGGCCCGCCAGAGACTGGCACCACATATGTTATTGAAAGAGTCCACCATTCTCTCTGGCCTCAACTACCTCCAAATGGAAAGCCTCAGGCCATTATTCTAAGATGTTTCAACATCCTAGATAAGGAGTACACCCAAGAACAAGCTCAAAAGCAAGGGAATTTGATGTGAAATGATCATCGAGTGCATATATTCAGTGATGTGACACCTCTGGGGAGGGACACGCAGCTGACTTATAAGCTGATTAAGAAAGCCCTCCACACCACAAATATTAAACTCAGAATGTTCTACTTTGCTCATCTTCTTGTAATCAATAATCAGGGCACTGAAGAGTTTGCCAGTGACAAGATAGTGTAGAGGGAACTACCACACTATTTTTCTGGGATCATCTTTGAAGTGGGCAATGTTAGTAAACAAAAAGTTACCTCATCCTGAAAACTTTCTTTTGCCCTCCTTAAATTTTCAAATCACCAATGACTTGTGTCTCAAGCTTTATTGGCTACCATTACATTAAAACCTTTTGGAACTAAATTATTCCTATCCTGCTACATGTCTGCTTAACTAAAGGACAAATGAATGAGTATTTTTCCCAAATACTGTTGTAACCTCAGGGTGATTCGTGCATGCTTCAAATACTATATGCCCAGCTCTATGGGCTTTTGCAAGCCTTGACTTCAATATGGCCCCTACCGTTGCCCCTCAGATTAACAGCTTCTTCTACATCTCTGCCATTTCTCCTTTATGTCAGCACAGATGTCTGACTTTGGCAGCCAGCAGCAGCCTGTCAAACAACTGGTGCGTCTGCATCCCCTGCAATAAGTTCTTAGTCAACCGCCCACCAATGAGGATCAACTTTGCTATTATTGGCGGTTATGCGCTATCTGGCAGAAAGTACATGTCAAAGGTGCATACCCCACCAGCATAACTCCATACCGTGGACAGGTGCACACATACTGGTATATACAACCAGCGGCCACCTGTTCACGGCTCCACCCACCCCCGAGTGTAGGACTCAGCAGGGTGGCTGGGGAAGGAGTTGTGGTCCCAGGTGGGTATCCAATTGGATACCCATCCTGGGCCAGAAGTGGATCCCTTGCACAGTGAGGAGCAGGTCTGGGTGCTTGAATAGCCTCTGCAGGCATGTGGACCCACATGGCCATGTCCTGCTGGTCAAAGGATCTTCTAGCCAAGCCCCCAGTGCACATCTGTGACCTGCCGCGACACCAAACCACCCCCAACACAGGGTGGCCCCGGCACTCAGCAAACACAGCCCCCTAACACATGTCTGCCCTGTCCCCATAGTGCCAGTGCAGCCACCCCCCTACTGGCAGCACCCATGCCATGATGCAGTGATGCATGCCCCCTCCCCACTCATGGCAACCACTCCTCAGATGGCGGTGCACATGGCACCCCCCACAATGGTGCCCTGTCCCGATGCATGTGCCCCACCACCCCCACTCCCCCGGCCAGCATGTCCCTGCCTGATACAGCACTGCAGAGTTCCTCACCAACCCCAATGCCAGTGCACCCACCACAGTGGTCAGGTGAACCCATTCCCCACCCCACGGAATTGACATCAACACCCCCGGCCTCTGTACCATCCCTGCCGGTGCCACAGCTCGGGATGACCAGTAGCACAGCCCTCTACACACCTCCTTGATAGCCTGCTGTTCAAGTGATGCTGGACATGCAATGCCTATACATAAGGGTGAGCTCCTGGCATCACATGGATGGTTGGCAGCTGAGGAGGTGTGCGGAGGGCTATGCTGTTGGCCATCCTAAGTCACAGCACCATCTGGAGGGTATTGGAACCATGGAGGTGGGTGTTGTTGGTGCTGCGGAGGGGGGTACTGGCCAGCATAGATGTTGCCGGGGTCGGGGTTGTGTGGCTGTGCAGTGCACCACTGGATGTGTGTGTTTGGGGGGAACAGCATATATAACAAGAGGCTGGGGTGGGCATATGTGTGTGTGTGGGGGGATAAGCCTGGCACTACAGGGTCTGGGCTGTCCCATCATGGGGGGAGTGGCAATGCTGGTATGGGACCCAGCTCTATAGTGTTCAGGCGGTTGTCTCTTCAGCTGCCCCAGCTCCCACCAGCAACCTGGTGGGCTAGGACATCATGGGGGTTGGATTCCTAGTTCTGCCAGGACCAGCAGGCCATGGGGGCACACAGTGAGTTATGGCAGGGTCCTGGCTGCCATAATCTGCTCCGGCATGCACTCCCCTGTAGAGAGCACTGCTGCGCTTTAGTACATGGTGCGTAGTGTCAGTCTGCACCCAGTACACCCCCCACCTGCCCCCAGCATGTTGATGTCTATGCAGCTGGGGGATCAGGGAGGTAGCTGACTTGTGCCCAGTTAGTGCATGCTGTGCAGAGTCCATGGGACCCAGTTCCGCTGCATTCTCGAGTATCGATGACAGCACGCCCAGTTTCCATGGGGCGTTGGCATCGTGCATAGGGTCCATTATGTGAGTAGTGATGTAATGGCATCTTTGAAAGAACACTCATACACTCACACATTTGTGCAGTAACTGTATTTTCCTTGGCTACTTGGAGACATCATTGGATGTAGAAGTGGACGGCACACAGCCCAGGCCACTCTAGTCTATCCCTCAGAATGAATATTGAACCACACATCTGATCTCTTCATACATGGGACCTAATTATAGACTTGGCTATGGTACTGTTTCCTTCTTATGTACTTTCCTTTTCATTCCAATGACTGGGTCCTGTGTTGGTAGGGGGCACACAGCTTTTCAAATCATACGGTTGGTCACAATATCTAACTGTGTGTTTCTCTTCAATTGAATGTTCCTTTACTCTGAATTTTTCTTTAAATGCATCAATTCAATTTAAAGTGAACCAGCTGGGATAATGAGTTACGATGGCTTCCCTATGAAGGCAGAGACTGGGGGCTGAAATGCTAACTACCCCCCAGGTTACAATTTAATCATTTATTCACTTGGGCATGGGGACACAGACAGCTTCTCAAAACTTAGAGCTGGGTCCCATTTTTACTTGTATGTCTTTCCCTCCCTAAATGTATTGTTTTTCTTTACTTTCCATGATTTAAGCTTTGTATAATTAATTTATGCTTAACCAACTGGGGTACGGCATTATGGTAGCCTCCCTATGGAATGCAAGGACTGGGGCTGAAACTCTCCCACCTCAGCTGCCGCGGTAAACAGCAGACCACCCTGACACAAATGAACAAGTGTCCCTAACTGGTGCTGCTGAACAAACTCCAACAGAACTACCACCACTCCCTAACCATTTTTTACCCTCACTGGCACTTCCTAAGGGTGGTGGGGCTGAGGGAATCATCCCACTCGAGCCTTGCAGGGACCAGCTGATGGGATTTGCATGGTTTTGGCATCAACGGGCACCCATTTTAGGAGGTCCTTAGTTGATTCAGTAAAGCTCTTTCAATTTTTTCTGCTTGCATACCACTGCATCATCCTTAATGTACTATTGTTCTTAAGCATGTTACATGCTTACTATCTTCATTGGGCCTTAAGCACTATGCCTACATGCCACATAAACTGGGCACAAAGGCATAGCTACATTGGAATGCCACACAGCGGGGTCCCTCAGCTGCCCCGAGGCATTCACAACTGTTGTGGAGCACAGTTATGCACCCGGCCCCTGGCCACACAGAAAGCAACACGCCGGGGATGGATGGGGGGTATGCCAACACTACACACCATTCACGAAGGTACATAGTGCTGCCTGCAGGGGTGCGGAGGAGGGCACAGGTTAAAGCAGCTGGGACCCTGCCATAACCCACTGCGCGCACCAATGGACTGCACCCATTGGGTGCAACAGACTCAGGAATCTTACCAATGTGCTGCCTCAGCCCATGAGAACAATGGTGAGGGCTGGGGCTGTGGATAGGGTGAGTGCCCGTACACTGTGGTGCCATGTTCCAGTAGTGCCGACTCCCCCAACAAGGCTGCCCATTCCAGTTGCACTACACCCCCCAAAAAATGTCTGCCCTGGTCCCCAGCATTGCTCAAGATGCCACCACCACACATCAGGAGCCCGGTCCTAACACACCTGACCCTGCATCAGTGCCCCACCCCATTGTTCAGTGGCTCCCACCCCTGTGGCACCACCCCCCAACAGTATACCTGAATGCTGGTGCTGTGGCACTGGACAGCTGCTGGCACAGCCTTCCTCACACCTCCTTGGTCACTGGCCGTCCAACCAATGCTGGGAGTGCACCACTATAAAAAGGCAGCACGCTCCCAGCATCAGTTGGATGGACGGTGGTCAAAAAGGTGTGAGGAGTGTTGTGCCACTAGCCATCCAGAGCCATGGCACCAGCATTCAGGTATGGTGTCGGGGGTGGCTGGCTGCTAATGGGGTACTGATCACCAATGTGGGGTGGGGCTGTGTGCAGGGATTAGGGGAAGTCTGTGGGTGTGTGGTACTGAGGGGACTGTGTGGACTGATGGGGTGTGGGCAGAGGTGTGTGTGTGGGGGTCTGCCTTCATGGGGCTGGAGCCCCTATATATGTGTGTGTGTGGGGAGTCTGCACTGATGGGACCGGGGTACTGCCAAGTCCAGGGGCAGTGGGCAGGCATCAGGGACATGGATGGGTACTGTGCCATGTTTGGGGGGCAGCTGTGCTCCAGACAGTGGGGGTGCCAGTGGGGCAATGTGGGATGGGGGCACACCAGCAGATGGGGATCATTTGCACAGTCCATGGGTGCCTATGTGCCATGCACTAACCAGCTCCTGTTGCCACCCATGCAAGTAATCCACTCTGGGATCCAGGACAGGAATCCCATTGGATGCCTGCCTGGCTGTGCAACCCCTCCCCCGGCTGCCCTGTGGAGTCCTGTGTGCCGGGAGAGGCAGACTAGTGGAGAGTTTGTGGCCATTAGTGAATCATTGGCCTGAGTGCACCTGTCTGCTGGTGCAGAGCCACACTGGCAGGCTATGCACGTCTGGTGCATATCTTATGCCCCTTCATGCATAGGGGCCCTCATTGTTGTTGTTTTTCACTCACCACGTGTTCCTACCTGTTTGTGTCAGACAAGACAGGTTTCACTGATTAGCATGCAGGAAAAAGACTTTATTGAAATTGCAATCTATAGTTTTTTTGTTCAAGTAACTTTTACTTTTTATGGGGTTGTGACAGCCCTAATTAACTGATCGTATGGGGTCTTAACTTAGGTTCACAAGTAAAGCTTCTGCATGGTTATGGCTAGCCATATTTCTAATATCACGGCTTGGAATGTAAAGAGAGGGCAAACTAAGCAAAAAAGATACCAGGTACTACAACACTTAAAATCTGTGGGATCTAAAATTGCTTTCCTACAAGAATCACATACAACATCATCTAATGCTAACCTCTGGAGAAAGGACTGGGTAGGACAGGTGTTTACCTCTGGTAATAACAACAAGAGGGCTGGTACAGCCACATTAATTCACAGAAGCATTCCATTTACTCCTCCTGAATAAATCATTGACAATGAGGGGAAATTTGTCATTGGTAAAGGTACTCTGGATCAAACAGGTGTTATGTTAGTTTCCATTTATGGGCCCAGTATAGAGGACCCTCGGAGTTTCACAAACATGCTATCACACCTGGCATCTCTTGATATTTTACCCACCATCATAGGTGGAGACTGGAATGTAGTACTTGACAACATGCTCTATAGATCTGAAAACAGGAAACTAGGTCTATCCTCCAATCAGAGGTGTGTTAAAGTGCTTCAATACAGTATTCCCTAGGTCTAACACTAAGGATTACACATTGTGGTCTGCAGTTCACAACTCTTTCTCACACCTAGATTACTTCCTTATTACAACCAAACTTCTTAGAAACTACCCTACAGTATGATATACTGTATTAGCTAGAGTTATAGCACTTTCACTCACCCTTGTGGGGCAAATGGAGAAAGACAGGCTCTGGAAACTTAACAATTCACTACTGAAAGACCCCAGGATGCTCAAGAGTATCAAACAGAAAACAGAACAATTATTTGCTGACAATAACAGCTCTGTTTCTAATCAAGGCCATTTATGGGGAGCTTTTAAATGCACTCTTAGGGGGAACTAATGTAGCTGGCAGCCACCAAAAAATGCAAGAGAAATGAGGAATGTGCCAGACTCCTACCAGAAATTAAACAACTAGAAAATCACATTTCTACCCATTGTTCACAGGATGAGTGGCTTCAGTTAAATACAGCTAGGGCTAGGTATGGTGTGCTCACTCGGGAACAGACTGAGTTTGCTATTTTCAGGGCCAAAACTAAATATATAGAACAGAAAGAGAAAGCTGGGAGGCTTACTGCCCTTAGAACATGACAACAAGAGATGAAAAGAGCCATTCTTACCATTAGGTCAATGACTCAAGGCCCACCTCTCTCTAACTTCCGAGACATAGCCTCAGCCTTTATTTCTTTTTACAAAGCGCTACAGACCTCTGACCCACTGGTGGCTAACCACACTGTCCAACATTTCTTATTTGAGGCACGGCTCCCAAAACTAAGCCCACTCCAAACTGAAGGGCTCAGACTATGTAGCAGTGTGGGAAGTCAAGTAAGCCATTAGTAGCCTATCCCTAATTAAAGCTCCTGGCCCTGATGGGGTTTCCACCAATGCATATAATACACTCACTGATATAGTTGCTTCCCCACCAGTGCTGCTTTTCAGTTTTTCAAATGAAAATTTGGCATTGGAACTCTCTGTACAAGAAGTCCTAATTACTGTTCTCCCCAAACCTGATAAGAACCCTGAACAAATGGGCAGCTATAGACCCATCTCATTGCTCAATATAGACATCAACATTTTGGCTAAAATACTAGCCAGCTGAGTTAATAAAATTTGGCACTCTCTTATAGGCCCAGAACAGGTAGGCTTTGTGCAGGGGCACCTTGTGATAGACCATCTGCATAAACATAGGCACATCTTGGCTGCATCCAGGGACTCAGGCCAATCTGCGGTGCTGATGTCCCTGGATGAGGAGAAGGCCTTTGAGAGAGTCTTGTGGCCTTACCTCTATACCACTCTAGCAGAATTCAGATTCCCGTCAAGTTTTATAGACTGAATTCAGTTGTTATATTCTGAGCTAATGGCTAGAAACTTATGCAATGGAATCCTCTCACTTCCTTCCCACTACAGAATGGAACCTGACAGGGTTGCCTATTGTCCCCCTTTTTATTTAATCTATATCTGGAACCACTAATAAGGCACTTTCTTCTACAGAACTCAATCAAGGGTATACATGTTGGCTACAACAGCTATAAGATCTCCACTTATGCTGATGACCTTTGCTTATATCTAAAGAACCCAGAGACCTCCATTCCAGCGGAATTAAATATCTTAAAGCAATTTGGACAGATCTCCAGTTACAAACTCAACTTCAATAAAACTAACTTAATACCACTTAATCATAACAAATCAAAAACTCAGGTGATGCAATGGGGGTGGTACCTGGGTAGCAGATGGCCTTAAATATTTGGGTATAATGATCTGAAGAAGCAAAAATGATTTTTTTTTTTACCAGAAACCTGGACCCTCTATTTAACCTACTCAAGCAGGATCCTACAAGATGATCAGCCTTACCCCTAACACTCTGGGCACAAATTAATGCAATTAAAATGAACATCTTACTCCATATACTTGACCCCCTAGGAATGACAGAGGCATTAATTCCACAAAGCTGGTTTACTAAATTCAAATCCCTCCCATCACATTTCTTGTGGGATAACAATAAACCCAGAAAATCCTACCAGCAACTCAGCTTCTTCAAGAGACAGCGTGAGTTGCAACGTCCTGACTTCTGCCTATATTACATATTCATGCATGCTAGCCAGTTCCACTTTTGGAGAAGGGCTCACCAACAGGGCGAAGAGGCTCCCTACTTCCCACACTGGAAGCAAATGGAACTGGATTTATGTCACATAGGCAAGATTAACATGAAGGCTCTGCCAAGCAATCTCTTTAGTAAATTATCAGCCCTGCTTAAACACACCCCTATAGGCACCTCCCTGCTAGTCAGCAAATGTTTATACAGGCTAATTGGAACTACTCCAATCTTAGACCCCAGGCCCTGGAACATATCCAATTTCCTTGTATGGGATGAACTGGAAGCACGTGTAGCTCAGAGGCATTTCGTCTCCCTATTGTATAAAAAAACTAGTCTATTTATCTGCTCCTGAGGAAAGTGACTTGTGCCACTTTTGGGAAAATAAATTTAGAGAAATCTTGACCCAGGAGGTCAGGGCCAAAGTATTTGAAAATATTCACAAATACTTAAAGTTTGATGGATTCAGGCTAATGCAAAATAAAATAGTTAATAACATGTATTATACACCAACTAAACTCCATAAGATAGGGCTCTTAAACATGACTACATGCACGAGATGCAGCCAGGAAGTGGGCACTCTCAAACACATTCTGTGAGACTGTCAAAAAGCACACCCACTATGGGAAGAAATCCAAAAGAATATGGATCTATTACTAGGCCTAAACTCAGCCTTCATATCCCAAATTTGCCTCCTGGGTCTTGATCTACATCACATCATGGGGACAAGAAGATACCACATCTCCTTGCTATCCGCTATTGCCCCTCCCCCTCAAAATATTAAAACATTGAATAGATGATGTCATCCCTACCTACCAAGAGTGGCATAATGCTATGCTAGATGCCCGCCACATTGAGAAAATTATCTACTCGATTCGCAACATGCCCCAGGTATATCTTAGAAGGTGGGAAGCTTTAGAAGCTCTGCTACCCATCTCATGCTCTTGGGTTGACTCCATTTTCTTAAATCTATTTCCCGATAGACTTATGATGACAATGTTATTTACCATTATTCTCTTCCCTGTATGGAACTTGAATACTGGGCTCTTTAGCATGTCCATCGTATTCTGTGGTGAGTACTGGTGAAGCCATAATTGCTATCTACTATCTATATAGCTGGTATTTGTTTGTTGACTGTTCTGTGCTATTACTGTTCTGTTGGGTTTTTAAAGAATCTTTCAGTAAAGTATATTATTTTCAAAACAAAAAAAACAAGTGGAATAAGTGCCTGAAAACTAGAGGCCTTCAAATTTTCAGAAGTTGCAGTATACAAGGTTATCAAGTTACTACTACAATTGAAAGAAAAAGTGGAGGACAGGATGATCTGTCACAAAAAATCTTAATAATTTCAGCTTGTCAGATTGCAGAAACTTTGACATATTTATTTAATTGGTCCTTGAAATGGAGTTACCTTTCCAGAAGGTTGGAAATTGGCAAAAGTGATCCCAATTTTTTTTTGGGGGGGGGAGCAGCCCAGTCCAATTAGCTAGCAACTGGTAATATCTTCAGTGCTGATAATTTCAAAATTGTTAGAGAGCTTAGTTGCAAAGCAACAGCAGGATTGTGTTGAGAATCGTGGCCATCAAGAACTATGCCAATTGGGTTTTAGGAAAAATTGTAAAACCATCTCCTCTATGCCAGAGGTTCTGAACAATGTCAGCAAAGCTACGGACTCTGTAACTACTGCATATCGGCACCATCTTTGTTGCTCTCTCCATGGCCTTTGACATGGTGGACCACAGAATACTGATTAACAAATTGGAAGAGACTGGACTGGGTAGGAAGTATTGCTACTGACTGGTTCATTTCATGTCTACAAAAAGAAAACAGTATACAATCATAAATTGTTTTAATTCAGTAAAGCAGGGCATCCTGAAAGGGGTTTCTCAGGGCTCAGTACAGGGTCCTTTGCTATTCACTATATGTCTGAGTGATCTAGGAGAAACATTGGCAAACTGAACTACAGTACCACCTTATGCAGATGACAGTTTTTTATTACTCTCGAGAGCACCTCTCAAATGTCCAGATGACCCTTTAAGATGGGCTTTCTGCACTAGATTTCTTTATAGACTCCAAACTAATGCTAAACTCAGATAACACATAGCTAACACTGTTTGAAGCCCTGACCAAGTTGAGAAATGTTTCAAAACCTCAGTTTGCAATTCATTCTTTTAATGGCCAGTCACTCAAGATGATAAAAAATATACATAACTAGGCTTTTGGATGGAGCCAAGTTTCTCCAGAAAACCCATTTCTATTGTTTGACTGAAAAAATAGGGACCAGATTGGGGTTACTTTATAGATATAAAAAGTGTTTATCCACCAAACGGAGGCAAAAAAATAAAAAAAAAATACGAACACTGCAGACACTGCTATTTGACTATGCAGATGAACTGTTGCAGCCAAAGACTTGATCAGATATTTCTAGATATGTCCCCATATTTCTTAAGAGTTTCTCTCTGGTGGCCCTTTAGTATTATTGCATGCAGACAGGGAATTTCTCTAGAAATTTCACAGAAATTTCAGGAAATATATGCCCATGTCTTTGGCTACAACTGTAGTCTATGATCATTCTTCTCTCAAAGGACTGCACAGACTGAATGTGTTATACAACCATTCAGCAAGGTTCATCTTGGATTGTCCCAAAACAACTCATCACTCTGAGCTGTATAAAATGTTGGGGTGGGTGTCACTCCAAAATTGTATAAAATGACATAAAACTATATTTGTGGCTGAAAGTGTCAATGGGCTAGTCCCAGACTACTTAACAGAACACTTAAGCATCAAATCTGAAAAAGCAACCCTGAGGAATGTGGGACTTTTAGGTACAGAGACTCCAAGAGTTAGAAGCCAAAGATCCACCTTTTCATACAGCAGCTTCATTCCCCAGCTATGGAACTCCTTGTCAGCAGAGTTCTGTATTATATGGGGTAAGGGTCCCCTCCCCCTATCTGGGCCTTGAAGGCATGGTCTGAGCAGACAACTCCACAAAATTGTACCACTTGCCCTGGAGTAAGAGGGATTACACAAAGATCTGAATGTGACAGAGAGTAAGTTATAACATTTTGATGCATGTACACTAAATGTGTACCATGAAGTGTATTTACTAAGTGACAATGAGCTGAAGTGACAAGTGGGGTTCTGCAGTGATTAGTTCTGGGGCCTTGCCTCTTTAACATATATGTAACCTCAATGAGCTGTGGGAAGGAGTTTGGATATCTAAGTTTGTTGATGAAACAAAGCTAGGATTGGTGGTGCAGAATAGTATGGATGTTGATAAATTGCAAGGAGAATTACCAAAACTAGGACACTGGGCTACAAAATATAACTTAGTTTTTAACTTCGACAAATGTTCAGTAATGCATCTGGGGAGGACACATATATGATAAATGGGCAAACTTTGAAAATAACAACTGAGGAAAAGAACCTAGGAGTGATTATAACTGATGACCTTAAACTTAAGAGAAATTGTCAGTCAATGGCTGAGAGGCCTAGGGAATTACTAGGCTGTATTGGAAGAGACATATAAAGCAGAGATAGGAGAGTGATAATTCCATTGTATGCCTCTTTGTGAGGTCACACTGCACAATTCACTGCACCAAGCACAAAAACAGATATTGCACTTCTGGAGAGGATTCAGAGAAGGGGCACCAAAAATGGTTAAAATGCTGAAACACTTACGTTATGGGGAGAGACTGGAATTTATGCTATGGGGAGAGACAGGAACCACTGGGCTTCTACTCTCTGGAGTACAGAAGAATGAGAGGGGGCATGTGTTTGGTTTATGAAGTCTTTGCAAATAATGACTTTATGGGATTGTCTTGGACTGGAATTGAGAGAACATAACCATGATGTGAGATCAGAAGTATTGCTGCTATGAGGGGGAGACATACCGCACCAAGAAAAGAGCTGTATGGTATAACCAGAGGGTGATGGAGAAGTGCCATGGACTCCCACTGGAGGTGGTGGGAAGTAGAAATGTGAATGAGTTCAAGAACAGATTAGATGAGTACTACAAAATAAATAAAGTAATTGGTTATTCACTTTGAGAAAAGGGCGAGCTACAAATGGGAGAGTTCCTAACTTGGCTCGTACAATCCTATGAATCCTACGAATGTATATATTGTACTTCTACTTTTGTAACTGAACCTTATACGGTGGCCAGGATATTCAAACTGTGCCAGGCTGTGGTGCAAGCCTGGGTACAGTTCAACTTTGTTGCACAGGGATGTGGCCTTGGTGATATTCAACCGAGCTGCGTTATGGCACAGCAGCTTTGAATATCGCAGCCTGGCCACCCCCAATGTGCATGGCACAGTGGCAGTGCGCCAGCCCAAGTGGCCAGAGTGGAGCATGGAGATGCACTGGTGCAAGTGCCATTGTGCCATGCACAGCATCTTCGATATTTAAAAGTGGACATGCAAATGGGCCATAATATATGCAAGGCGCACAGGGGCGCCATTTGCATCTCATTACGGCTCCATTTGCATACCATTAGCATGTAGGTGCACTGATCCCCAATGACTTTGTGCCTGGCGCCCTGCCAGGCAGCAGTCATCGGAGACCGACGCCCCCTGCAGCCCGATCGCGGGCATTCCTGTAATATAAAAAAAAAGTCCAATATCCCTGGTGGTCCAGTGGACCTCTATGTGCCCTGATCGTGAGCATCATTATAGTCCCCCCCTCCAATATCCCTGGAGGACCAGTGGACCTCTATATACCCCGATCACAGGCATCACTATAGTCCCCCCCTCCAATATCCCTGGTGGTCCAGTGGACCTCTATGTGCCCCGATCGTGGGCATCACTATAGTCCCCCCCCTCCAATATCCCTGGTGGTCCAGTGGATTGCACTGAGCCTGATCGTGGACATCATTAATAGAAATACCTCCCAAGTCCAATATCCCTGGTGGTCCAGTGGACCGCACTGAGCCTGATCGCAGGCATCATTAATAGAACCCCCCTCCCAAGTCCAATATCCCTGGTGGTCTAGTGTACCCCTCGTCCCACCCACTCACTGAGCCCCACCGCCCTGCTCCCCCCCGTCAGCCGGCGGACAGCAGCACCCCACCTGCCTGCCACTCTGCCTCACATCGACTGACAGCTCGGTAGGGTTGCATCCATTAGTTCACAGCATGAGCCAATGGCTTGCAGCCATACCGTACTACTCAGTCCAGATATGTGAATGATTCAATTCTCATATCTGGACTGAGTCACGGTATGGGCTGCACGCCCTTGGCTCGTGTTGTGAACCATGGGTGTGCAGCCCCACCGAACTGTCAGTCGGGTGGGCAGCGGGCAGCAGGCGGGTGGGTGCCTCGGCCAGCCGATGGGGGAACGCTGCAGTGGGGCTCAGTGTGTGGGTGGGGTGGGGGCAACAGACCACCAGATATTGACTTGGGGGCTCTATTAATGATGCCCGTGGATCGGGCTCAGTGCAGTCCACCAGACCACCAGGATCATGGACTTGGGGCTATAGTGATGCCCGCGATGAGGCATGGGGGGTGCCACCAGGTGCAACAGGAACTCGGGTGGCCACCCACAGATGGCAACTGCTGTGTTGCACCCTGCAATGCAGCAGCTCACCTGTGGGTGGCCATCACTTGTTCCTTTTTTTTTTGGCTTAACTTTGTGCAGGCACACGTAGTGGTTGCGCATGCATGACTCTGCACATCCTGGGCTGAATATCGGGCTGTGCAGGTTATGCATGGGCACACCCCCCCTACCTGTACCTGCATACATTACTGATGCGCTCTGGTGCATCGGGATTTGTGAGGCGCAGTTTTCCCTTTTGAATATCGCGCCGGGGCGCATCAGTAGGTTGTGCATGGTGCAACACTGTTGCACCATGTGCAACCCTTTTGAATATCTGGGCCTGTATATGTAACTTATGTACTTAAAGGGATACAAATGAGCTGATCTCAGTGGTTACATTCCCTAATAAGATCGAATTGAATTCTAAGGGTCTTGTGCCATGTATAAGTTAAATATCTACACACTTGACTCATTTTAATGGAAACACAGTGTAAATTCATGTTTTAGAGCAGTTGCTCATATTTAAATGCAGAATGGCAGTTGCTCAGTTCCAGGCACCTTAGGGAGGAAGAGAAGGAGAGCTGAGCAGCTCCAGCAGGAGAAACACTACCGCACTATGTGGAGAAACAGGTCCAGAGGTTGGATGCCACCTGGGTGAGCTTATACTTCTACTATGGTTGCTAGACAGGCTGAGGCCTGCTAAGAAGTAAGGAGAGTGTAGTGTTTTCAGCAGTCACAAAACTGCCAGTTACAAAAAGCAGCACATCATTACTTTGGCAGGTAACAAGTGTCATTGTGAATAAATAAGGGGGCTGAGTACTATTCTTTTTCCAATCAATATTTATTAAGCTTTTTGCATTACAGAGAACAGATCCATCAGAAGAGTAATACATCAGAAAACATTTGAACAAAATATTGGATAGGGCTGGCTACTATGAATAAACTATTAACACTAAAGGGTTAGGAAAGAAACACAGTCTGCCTTAGAGAAATGGGGGTGGACTCTCTAAAATGGCTGCCATCTTAGGCAGCAACAGACTGCCAGTGAAAAGAGAAATGTGCCCTGCTAAACACTCGAGGAAAACACCATAATTAATTAGCAAACAGACAAATGGCACATCAAACTAATTCATAAGCTAATGAACAGAACTATAACAGTATTTTACCACAGATATGATTGTATGCAAAAGCGGAGCTATGTAAAGCTTGGGTGATTGAGAAAATGAGACTGCAAGATTTGAACTGCAAAACATTTGCAATCTTTATTACTAACTTCTATAACTCAACCATTTTAAGTCAGATTTTCACCAAACTTGGTATGGAAATAATTTGAAGGGTGTGCTATTGGGTTAAATAGTCACACTTATCTCAGATGTCAGGAAAGAGGAGTGACAGACCTGTGAATGTGGAGTGGTCACAGAATATTGTCTGTGGTCCAGAAGCCATGCTGGCAGAGCGAGGGTGATGATGGAGGAGCCAGGAGAGGGTATGTGATGTTGGGCAAGAGTGAGTTACTGGAGCCCTTAAGACAACACCTGGGAGGAGTTCAGACCACATGTATTTTAACAAATTATTTTGAGTCTCAGTTAATGACTAAAGGTATACAGCACACTACCATTTTTCACACTGGGGAAACTTCTACAAAAATGACTTGGGATTCCTGGTTCAGATTAATTAAAGAAAATACCGGAGAGAGTCATAGAAGTCAATTATCCAGCTGTGGTAGTGAAAATGTGATGCCTTTTATTTTTAAAGTGTATTTTATGGTGATTTATGCAACATGTAATATAACCAAATCCATATTAACAGACCAGAGCAGCCTCAGAATTTTAGGCAGTTGGTCAGTAATTTCAAATCTGAAGATTCCATTGTGGCCCATGTTGCTTAAGAATTCCAGGGTAGAAGCAAATGTAATTTGTGCTGAGGAGTGGAATCAGCCAGCTGTCCAACCATGGGGCATATGCTGGGTAAAAGAAGAAGAATGTTGGTTAAGTATAAAAGGAGCTGCACAGCTCAGTTTGGGAGACATTCAGCAGTGTGGTTAAACTGAATGGACAATTCCTGATCTGGAGTCCAGCCTATAGAGACCTACAGCTAGATAGATCTTCAGGGACTAGCTCTCACACAGCAAGCCTATGGAGAATAGCCTGTAACCTAGTGCCAGGGTCAATAGGGAAGTAAGTGAGAACAGGGAGAGTTTAGTTATTGCCTGCTGCAAGTCGTACCTGTTAATGTAAGTCATTTTAGCCTGCATCCATCAAGTGCAGCACAGCAGTTTCCAACATCCAGGTCATCTTCATGAACCAGCAACACCAGGGTTCAGCTGTTATCTTGAGAAGGAATAATTTTTCATCAAAATTTTAGAGCTCAAAAGGAAAGAGCTACAGTAATTTCAGTTTATTTGTGGGATTGGTTCAAGAGGGACATTTATCTGCCGTACAGGGATTTGTGATTCCCATTGCTGCAAAAGTACTACCATCCAGCAATTAAAGAGGCTCTGCTCAGAGATTGAAGGGGGGAATTGTATTGTGAGCACCTAGAAATATTTGTTAGCCAAATGTGATTTTAAATGCTACAGCAAATGCAGTAATCGCTGTGGAGTATAAGTAAGCAATAAGTCACAATGGGGTATGGGTTGTTGCCTTATAGCAACATGCCCCAGGTGCGTAGTGGGACATGAGGTACTTGCGCCAAGTTTCTGCATCACCTGGGAAGTGCACTTACCAGGCAACAACCCACATTCCTGAAGTGTCTTATTGCACTTATAAAATGAGTTCAAGAAATAACAAGTTAGAAAAAGGGATAAAGTAAAAAAAAGTAAAAAAAAAGTTTAAAATATTTAATTGAAATTTGCAGTTAAAGTAGTTCCTGCATATAATGAGCTCTAGTAGAAGTACGGTGTTAATATGAATGCCACTAGAGTGTGATGTATTGTTTAATTTTGCTTTGTTTTCACTTTTGTCTTTGAATCATGACTAACTCCCATGTAATTATGTAATTTTTATTTGATTATTTGCATTTTGGGAGAAGTGTACAGCTTCAGAGCTTTTATGCATTGGAGAAGTGGTCTGCTTGAAGAGCTGAGAGCAGCAGGAGAAGCATGCTGTTTGTAGAGGTGAGAGTTTACAGAGCCCCTCTGGCTATATCTGTTGTGTGTGTGTGTGTGTGTGTGTGTGTGTGTATATGTGTGTGTGTGTGTGTGTGTGTGTATGAGTACTGGACTCAATCGCGCTTATGATTATTAACATAATAAAAAAGCACCTATATCAGCTAAAAGTGTTGCTTGCTGATGGAGGTTTGGCAGGTGAGGTCATGGGGGGTTTACAAACAGAGAGCACCACTGGCTGAAATGGTGGCATCTCACCCTGGGTGGGTTGGGGAAAAAAAAGCCAGTTTAATTATATTTGTCAGTAGGGGAAGGGGAAGTAAGGAACAAATGAGATGTTGGAACTATGTACAGTGTGGGTAGGGAGTGTTAAGAGATCACACAGCCAGCTCTTTATGTGTGGGCGCATGGTATGGTTCGTGGTTGGGATGAGAAACGGGCAATGCTTGAGGTCATGCACTGAACAACTGGGGATTAAATGCCTATAGGATATAAACAAAATAAACATAAAATGTGAGTAGATGCTTTTGTAACCCCTCACCCCTGCCTTTTTGCCAAAATGACAGATGGCATGCTGTTGAAGCTGACAGCAGTACCTGGTGGGGACCTGGGTTCGGAGAGGATGAGGTTACTCGGCACAGGGGGACCTAGGTTTGGCTATTCTGTACAGGGGCACCCAAGTAAATCTGAACACATGACGCAATAACTGAAATGTCCAGAACCAGGAATGGGATTCTTCAGTGTGGCTTTTATTCACATACTAGCTGAACAAACAAAGCATAGACGGACCCCCATGGGGCTATATTTCCTGGTAATGCAGATTAGAGACTACAGAACACTTTATCACCATTTCCAGCCCTCAGGCTCTGAACCCACCAGGCACACAGCCCGGACTTGCACACAGCTTTGGGTACACAGCCTGACTTGTACACACTTGGGTTTTCCCCACTGGCCCGGCTCCCCCAGCCGGTCACTTGATCCACAGCCCATTGGAAGAATAAACCAATTATCCCATTCACAGTCCATTGGAAGAATGAACCAATTATCCTGTTGTGGCTCCCCACACCACACTAAAGTCTGTGACTCTTAGAGAGAATTTTCCTTACAATCCCATCTCTGGGTACTTCCCCATCACTGGCCAAGTGCCTGAGGCAAAGTAGAAACACAGAAGAAATCCATAGAGGTGGACCTGGTCACTAAAGATGGGGGACCACCCACCTCCAGATCCTGCAGCCCATACCCAGCCATTTCTCTGGAAAACTGAACAATTCCATTGCTGAACTCCTAAATGTAGATTAAGGGTAGACGTCCGTCACATCTCCTCTACATATTATTTGCATCTCACAAAACTCTGGGATTTGACACTACTTTTACTTGCTTGGCCCATTTCTCTAGGCTTCCCAATATGTAGTTCAATCACTAAATTTTCACACAAGTCCCAGGGTGAAGAAAACATATGCCCTTTTAGCCAGAGCAGACATTCGCCCTTAAGTTGCAGGTGCGCCGCAGGCGACTCACAAATTTTCCATTTTCCAAAATAAATCCTGGACTAAACAGGCAGCTTTTTCCTTACACTAGCAGGATTAAGGGTATTGCCCCAGGAATCTGCTGGGAATCTTTACATCCCCCCCTGGAAGGAGGGGGCACTGAGACCCAAACAGCGGTCTCCACCACTTGAGTACAACTTCACTCTCTCAAGCCAAACTGCAGACTCTCCCTTAAAATTCCCAATGTTCTATCTAACTCCCTTTGCTGCAGATTCCAATGTGGCTTATGCAGCTGTGAAAGTTCTATTGGTGATGTCATTCCTCAGTCTCAGCTGAGACTGAGAACAGAGTGAGACAGTGTGAAACCCATTTAACTGGAGTTTCACAAGCTGCCTTCCCCGCCTACCACTAGGTCTTACTGGGATCCTAGTAGCCCCGGGTAACAAGGGGGTTACACTTTTAAATGATTTATATTGTTATGTTTTGTTGGTTAGTTGTAGTGTGCTGGTGGAAAGTGATTTAAATGTATATAAACATGTTTTTTGTATGTTAGGGCAGTAGTGGGTGTCAGTGTGTTTTTTTACAACAGCGACATGGCTGCCAGAAATTTTTTTTTAAACCAAATATTTTTAGCAGACATGGATGTGTAAGCTGCATTGTGTCCTGCTTGGCGTTAAAAGTGCCAGCCACAGGATTGTTGTCCTATCAAGAATAAGGCTATTATTCAGTCAGGACACAGACAACTTTCTACCCATTTTATAAGTGAATATAGAATATATTTGTTGCCAAAAACTTCATTAATGCACCAGTTTGGGTAACTTAACACCACAAAAGTAGGGAAATGTGGTGTTAGGGTTCCTAACATCAACTCTCCACCCCCCACCCACAAGCAGCATTAGGGTTTTGGGTCTCCAGAGTCTTGGCAAATCAGTGGTGGGGTCATTCTTGGGATAGTGAGCGCTATTTCCCACCCATTCCCTGTGCACACAATGTCACATATGATTTCCTTTCTCCATGCAAGACCCATAGGGCCCTCTCAGTGCAGTGTAGGAAGGCAACGGCCAAGGCTAATAAGATGCCCAGGTGCATTGCCAGGGCAATCACTTCTTGGAGAGAGGAAGTCATTCTGTTGCTGTACAGGTCACTGGTGAGATCTCACTTGGAGTACTGGAAGCAGTTCTGGTGCCCCTATTTAAAGAAGGATGTCAAACTACTGGAGAGGGTCCAGCACAGGGTGATAAAGATGATCATTGGGATGGGGGGAACAAACCATATGAAGAAGGACTGGGGGAGTTCAACATATATTCCCTGGAGGATAGAAGGGAGAGAGGGATTATGACTGAGACCTTCAAATACTTAAAAGGCATGAATAGGGTTAGTACTGAGGGCTTGCTTAGATTAAAGGGGGGAGGGACACAAGGGGACACAATCTGAAAACTAGAGAGTGGAAGATTCAGGAGGGAAATGAGGAGACACTACTTCAATGAAAGGGTGGTAGTGAGGTGGAACGCACTGCCAGAGGAGGTGATATCATTAAAATCTTTGGGCAGTTTTAAGATTGGCAAGAGACCATTTTCTAATTTGCAAGTAAAAGTAATCAACAAGGGATATGTTTCTTCTTTTCATGGGATAATGGGCTACTGTTTGATGGCACTGGAGTAGGCTTCTGGTGACGCCATGTAAAATTTGGGAATGCGGGGCTGCCAACCTGCAGGGGAAGGGGGGGCAGCAAAAGCGGTAGCAGGGGTGGGCACCCCGGTCCACTAACATAGTAAAAAAAAAAGATAAATGTTAACATTGATAACAGTGACCTGGAGGGGAGGCCAGAGAAAGAAGCAGTACTGGGGGTGGGCACCCCAGTTCACTTACTAAATAATTATTTTGATATATAGATAGATAGATAGATAGATAGATAGATAGATAGATAGATAGATATATAGATAGATAGATAGATAGACAGACAGACAGACAGACAGATAAATAGACAGTGATTGATCAATCTGTATGTTTTCCCAGCCAGTGGTGCAGCTGCAGAGATCAACAGCTTTGCCTACAGGAATCAGAAGAGTGACAGAAATGGCACTGGGTGACAGTGTGAACTTATTTACTGCGAAAAAATAGATAACATTTCTGTCACTAAGATAAGTCTCACCTTAGATTCTTTGCTACTTTCCAATAAGCAGTGTCACTTGCAAGAACAGCACTGCTGAACTGTTGAAAGAGACTTTCACTTTCTTTATTTCCATTCACTCAACAGCATTGAAACAATTATAGTTTTCTCTCTATAGGAGAGCAAAAATAAAAAAATTAAAAAAATTGAATGGACTGCTTAATATTTCTAAATAGAAAATGGGCTTGAAAAATCCCAGGCTCTGATAGGCTGATAGCCCTGGCAAGGTGGGTGTCTATCAGACAACAGAGCCTGGGTATTACAAGTATGGATGCCAAGGACCACACCACCAGTATTAATGGGCAAAGCAATTTTCAAATGGCACACCCGCCATTTTTTTGTTTCCAAGTAATGGAGATTTGCGGTACAGTTCACATTGCAAATTTCCTGCACCCCCCCAGAAAAAAATAATCTGCTCACAACCAAACAGAGATATAAAGGAAAAATTAAACCTATTCAGTGGCACCAACCATAGAAACCTCTCACACTGCCTGTTTTGTTCCATGCTTCACAAAGCCAGCTGATAAATTGCAGACCGCAAGCCAGTAGCATGTCTCCATCAATGGGAACCAGAACCAGTGAAAGTCCCTTAACTTCTGTTGGGCCCGATTCACATGATGCTTAGACGTAATCAAACTACACTACATAGTACCCCAGGAAGAAATGGGATAGGTCATCCATATTAAAAAAAAAACAAAAACAGAGTAATGTGCCTACTCTTGGCAGAAAAAACTTACTTCTCCTGGCTCCAAGCAAATTCCTTCCCAGCAGCTGTATAGTACAGCCATCTGTGTGTCAGCACCACTCCTCTGCCCAATCGTGCAAATTCACTAAGTTCGACCACTGTACCCCGGATGCTATCATTGCAAAAATCAGAGGAGATCACACAGATGTACTTGTCTTTTGTAACATGATCATCATTGCACAACTCTCGATGCAAAGCTATACAAATTTACTCTCTCTCCCCTCGGCTATTGCATAGTACAAGCTCCCACCGTTTAGAGTGCCTGCCCACCAGCTACCAGCAATCCTCTGCTGGATCATCCAGATGTAGTCATCTCAATGTACCTTTTTACGTTTGCTTGCGCACATGCGCAAGGAACATTTTGGGAGAGTAGCACACTTGGAGGTGTGCCTCTCCCACCCAATGCACTGTTCCCTTGAGCAGGCGTGGTGGTCCTGCACCAATGGGTGCAGGAGCTCAGTATGACAGTGGTGTTCCTCTGCTTCAAAGGAAAGCACTGCTGCGATACTGCGCGCCGGCGTCACGCGCTGCCTCCCCACCGCCACGCCGCGCCCAAAGCTTTGGTGGCAAATGCTGTTTGCCGGACGGGGTGCCTAATCCCGCTGGCTCCACGCACTGCCGCCCTGCTGCCACACTGGGAGCCCACCCCAGCATGGCAAACGGTGGTTTAGTTTGCCGAGGGTGCCCACTTCCCTGTCGGCTCCTCCCCGCGTAGTTTGCAGCGACGGGTGCCCAATCCCGCCAGCCCTCGGCACCCCAGTTATCTTCTGCCATGCTGGGAGCCCACCCCAGCATGGCAAATGTCCCACATCATCTTTTTTATTTTTTAACCTGTAAAACAAAACGTCTCGCTGCCGCCTCCCAGGCCCACCTCCCACAACCCGCACTCACCCACTGCGCACCCAGCCTCCCCACACCCCTCACCCCATACTTACCTTCGGATCTGGCGCAACAACTTCGTGACCAGGAACACGCTCTGCACTCTTCAAAGCCGACCGCCGAACTGAGGAAATGCCGTAAGCTGTATAATGGGCTACATAGGGGTTTCAACTTTATTAGAGCATTCAGTCATTTGATTTTGCACTGGGCCTTTGTTCTTCTCGACCGATACTGTCGTCGAGCAAAGAGCCAGGCCCGAAGGGTGATTTCGCAGGCACTGTCGCAGTCACTCGCGCCGAAATCACCCTTCGCCTTGAATAATGCCATGACAGTGAATCATTCATGAGAAGGGGTCCCAAAACCCCATGTTGAAAATTTGGTAAAGATTCCAAAATGACTGTTTTATTTACGTGGCGTTGTGCAGTTCCTACGCAGGCTCGTAAGTTCGCGAATTTTCAATATTTTCACTCCAGATTTTCAAAATTGCCATTTTATCACACCTTCTTATGAGTTGTACAGCTGTCATTTTTTGCATCTCACCCAAAACTTGTTTCCGCCCATGTAGCGCGCAATGGCGCAGTTGGTGTGCAAAATCAATGTATGGAACACATTAAGAAAATCACAGTGATGCTGTTCATGAGCAGAGGTCTTAAAATGGCTATGTTGAAAATTTGGTGAAAAAATTCCTAAAAATGACTGGTTTTACGAGCGCAGTTATGCAGTTCCTACGCATGCTTGTATGCTTGCAAATTTTCAATATTTGCACTTCAGATTTTCAACATTGCCATTTTATTATACTTCCTTATGAACAGTATAGCTGTCATTTTCACATCCTGCCCAAATGTGTTTCTGCCCGTATGGCGCACAATGCGGCGCGGTGTGTCGCGACTCAATGTACTGGACACATTAAGAAAATCACAGTGACACTGATCATGAGCAGAGGTCTAAAATGGCTTAAAGTAAAATTTGGTGAAAAATTCCTAAAAATGACTGTTTTATGACTTCGTTATGCATTCCTCACACGTCAGAAGTTTGCAATTTTCAATATTTTCACTCCAGATTTCAACATTGCCATTTTACCACACCTTATGAGCAGTACAGCTGTCATTTTCACATCCTGCCCAAAATGTCTTTCCTACCATGTAGTAGCACAATGGCGCAGTTGGTGTGCGAAATCAATGTATGGGACACAGTAAGAAAATAACAGTGACACTGTTCATTAGCAGAGGTTTTAAAATGGCAGTGTTGAAAATTTGGTGA
This sequence comes from Neoceratodus forsteri, assembly GCA_016271365.2. Lineage (NCBI taxonomy): Eukaryota > Metazoa > Chordata > Ceratodontiformes > Ceratodontidae > Neoceratodus > Neoceratodus forsteri. The sequence goes on along the minus strand of JADMNL010000039.1, from coordinate 15,180,625 downwards.
AAAAAATCCTACAAATGACTGTTTTATGAGTGTGTGTTGCACAGTTCCCATGCACGCTCATAGGTTTGCGAATTGCCAATATTTCCACTCCAGATTTTCAACATTGCCATTTTACTACACTTCCTTATGAGCAGTACAGCTGTCATTTTTCACATCCTGCCCAAAACGTGTTTCCGCCTATGTAGCGCACAATGGGGGTAACAACAAGGTCATGCTGACAATTTATTGTGCAAATACCAGCAATCGCACAGGGCATTAGGGTAAAGCACCATACATGCCAAACACCACTGCAAATACCTGCAAGCGAACGTTCGGCATTGACAAATGCCTGTTAGTGTTTTGTTTTGCAGTTGTTTCTTTTCTATGTCATCTCCACCAATCTCCATCCATTCAAACTTATGGACCTTCTGTCTCTCGTGGGCACCTCCTTGATGTCACTGTCCCAGATTGCTGAAGAAAAAAAAGACATCCCCTACCATGCTATTAAAAATGGTGAGTGTGTGTTTGTGAGGGGAGGGGGGCATGACAACCTGGTCTACAGGCACAACTAGAGAGGTTCTAGTAGTACAAAACCCAAAGCTTCAAAACACACACACACACACATACACACACACACACACACAACATTCTATTGCAGACTGAGGAACTATTTTATTACCCTCTAGGGTGGGTGGTATTGTGCTATACTGGACCTTCCAGGGGCTATAAGGACTGTGTCGTCGGGCCTCATTATGCCCCTGGGTGGTCTGGTATAGCACAATAACACCCACCCTTTCAGGTATTATTGCTTACAAATATGAAACTGATTTACATGAAACTTTCAGGAATTGCAGATTCTGCCATGTACAATAACTTATGAAAGTTTCATGTAAATCTGTAAATCCGTCTTTCTGCAAGCAGCACACAAAAAAATCAGGTTTAATATAGAAGTCACCAGCCACCCTAACTATAGGGGCACTACCATGCCCCTATAATAGTAAGTTAATATAGAGTATAAGTGAAATGTAAGTGCTTCTGTACCAGGGAAGGGTACCTGATTAAAAAGGGTGCGTGGCCTGACTGAGGTGGGTGTAGGCCTAGCAGCCACTGCATGCTCGGAAGGCACCTGTAACGTGAAAGTGCAGCAACTGAGGTCTGAAAGGTGGTCTAGCGCTGGTGGTATGGGTAATATTGGAGGGTCAGTGCTAGCGCTGGTGGTATGGGTAATATTGGAGGGTCAGTGCCTACTGCTACAGCATATAGTCTCCAAGGTTATCATATGAATATGTGCATACAGTATAAGTTACAGTCAGTTTAAGAGGTTTAGTTGAAAGGTGTTACTGTTGTTTTTTTTATTTTGCAAGCTGTGTCTGTTAATTTGGCAGAACAGACCAATAAATTTATCTTTATTTCACATTAAAACTGTGTCCGCGTCATACTTTGAAGGAATCCAAGTTTCACAATGTCTGTTGTCTCTAGTGTCAATGCAATAAAGTGCCTTCTCTCTCACACACACAGTTCCCCACAACTTTCTGGTTCGTAAGTCAGCCATACATATCCTCCAGTGGTGGTGGGTGGACAGAGAGACAAAATAACCTACTATAACTGCTTGCAAAGCTTACATGTACTGAAGGCCTAGTCGGTGTAATAGAATTTATAATAAAATGTCTTAATAGTAATCTGACTAGCACCGTATTTATTCTGTTTTTTAGAGTCTCTGTTTCAGGCCTCAGAACTACCAATGTCCATTCTGAGATAGTCCAGGGCTCCTCTGGCAGAGTCCTGCCCCCCCCCACACTCCAATCTCACCTATTGGCGCGCTCTTCCCCTCACTCACTCAGCTACTCACTTTACTTGTGGAATTCTTGTCCAACTACTTTGTATAAAATATTTCTCTTCAGCTACTGATCAGCCACCAAGCTGAGCTGTGATCTCTGTCTTAGAGCCATGCCAAACAATGATCAGACAGTTTCTGTTTCCCAAGTCCTCTACAGAGCCACTTAGAAAGCTCTGCGAGGTCCGTCTCCCTGGTAGTGGGCCACACTCTCTCTCTCTCTCTCTGTAACTCTCTAACCCTTGAATGCATTACTGTCTCTGTCGTCTCTTTCTCACTCTCTCTAATTCCCAGACATCTGCTTAGCCATCTCTCTTCCTCTTGTAACCTGGGCACCATGTACCAGCGGGCTACTACTCCTGCTTTGTGGGCCCAATAAGACAGGAAGGGCCTGGGCTCTGTTTCTGGTGGAAAAAGGAGGGTTCTTTCCCAAAGGTAAAATAAATAGCACGGTGCCTCCACCAAGAGCTAAAATACAATGGGCCAGATATTTACGTAGTACAAGCCCCTCAGATGTTGTACCTATCCACCTCCCCTTACAGTCACCCCACACATGGATTACTATAAACCAAATCCCTATTTCAACATGCTTGCAATAGTTGACTTAAGCTAATAGTATGCTCACTAATAATATGCTCATGAGACAGTTCTAACAAGATTAACCAACATATTATTTACATGGGGTAGAGTTACGAAAAGGGAAATGGATGTAGAGATTAAACAATTTCTATCTTTTGCATCTTGTAAACATCAGCAGTCACTTTGTTTGTAAACCAAACATTCATAGTGCCTGCCTCCCACCAGCACATACATCAAACAGATGTTAGCCCACTGGACTTTACATTACAACCCCCCAAATGGTACCAGTCTAACCCATAAGAGTCCTGTCTGGATACCAGGGCCTAGTTGCAGGCCTGATGCAGTGCAGCTGATTGGATGGCACGGGTGCACCAACAAATTAAATTCAGATCCATTTGGGATTGCGGTGACATCTGGGTGATGAAAATTAAAACTTATAGCTGGGCAGCTAAATTCAGAAACTTTGGTAACTATTTATAGTTTACCCAGATGCAGGGCAAGCCATACATTACTCACAGTTATGCAAACAGTCTCTGGGGGCTTTCAGACTGTAGTTCTGGGGTGGCTGAAATTAGTAGAAACTTGGCAGTTGGGGGTAGCTGTGACAAGCAGCAGGCTACTGCAGTTTGGACCTTCTCTCTGCATCTTTTTCAGCTTGGGCCTTTTCAGTAGCAGGCTCGTGCAGCTTCAGCAGGCTGGATACCTCTCAGCTTTTCTGGCAGTTTATCATCTTCTTTCATCACCGATCTAGAACAGGCCAGTACCTGGGACAAGGGTCAACATGCCTCAACCCCATGCATAAACCCTCAGGGGGAAGACGATCAGCAATGCCTAGTGGTGAGACCAGCTGGTCAAGTCCACAGACTGTCCTCGGGTGGCAGGCACTCTTTTTCAGGTATTCAGGAACATCTGGCTGTACATGGCTTCAGTCACACTACCTGACGGCAGCGGTGGCTGTCACGCAAATAGGACATGGTCTCTGGGTTCCCCACCGGAGGTTAGCGGGAAACAGTCTCTCAGCTTCAGACATCACAGATGCAGGCTTGAGGCAGAAGATGAGGTCACATCCTCTCACCTCAATACTCAGTCTTGAAAAGAAAAATGGATCTTCTTATCTTGCAGGTTCAGACTTAAACCGAAGAGCAAATCTTCCCATTACACTTTCCATCTACTGGAAACATCAGGCAGACTTCCTTTGGCTCTCTGGCTGTGCAAGCCTCCTAGTGGGCCTCCATACTTCTCTCAGACATCACAGGTGAGTGTCCTTCCCTCTGTAAACTCCCAGACAATTTCCTTAACTCTGGCCAGCAAACGTCACTTTCATTCTGTCGACACACTCCTTCCAACCCTTGGAAGGCAACACAGGGCAAGGCAGAACACCTCCTGGGCTGGTGGCTGTATAAGCCTCCAGCAGGTCTCCTCCCCTCAAAGATCACAGAAAGGCTTTCTCTCCCTTGGGAATCTCTCAACAGCTTTTCTTGCCTCAGTCCAGCAGTTCAACGCACTGATTCTGAAACAACTCCTGTCAGATGTTGAAACAGCAGCCCGATGCACCTTCCAGGCTGGTGGCTACTTAAACTCTCAAGCAGTCCTTCTTTGCACTCTGAAGCAACATCATGTAACTCCTCCCTATCAGGAGAAGGGGGTGGGTCCACCCAACTCAACCGAACTCAGATTGTCCTCAGGACTTCAGAGGAGCATGGCAGCATCCCATTGGCCAGAACAGGCTGTTCATCAGAAAATTAATATGCATTAGCCTCCTTTAATGCCTGATTGGTCCCTTGTTTGGGCACCAAACATCGTCCTTGCCTTTTATTCTAGGAGCCACAGCTGCACTCCCTTGGGGCTTCTAGATTTCCTATTGCCTATTACAAGGGTTAGAGGTGGCAGACATGGCTGCTGGCAAACAGTTTTAAACAATGTCCCACCTTTAACTTCTTGATGCAGCCAAACTATCCAGTTTTTACAAATAAAGGACCCAGTGTCCATTAACTACTCCTCTGCCCTTGCATCTGTTGGCAGAATGGGTCTTGCATGAGACTTCCCCCATTTGTTGCTGGCACCATAATACTATCCCCTGGGCAGCTAGTAGAGCTTATGAATATCCTAATATCCTAAGTCCCTAGGAAAAGGGTTATACTTCTATGGGGAAGTGAGGTTCCCTAATAGTGAAAACAACACACAAAAAAAACTATTTTAACAGGGAGGGAGAGAGACATGTGGCAAGTGGTGCAATGCATTGGCTGTGAGGCAGCAGTCTTCCGGAAGACATTCTGGAGGCTGTGATGCTGCCTTATTTGCAGACACCTCTCTGCTCAGAGGGAGGAGGTTGCCCATCTCCAGGCTGACCTGGCAAGGAGTAGGGAAACCTTCTCCCCCACATAGGACCTGGCAGGGGATTAGGAAGCCTCCTCCCCCACCCAGGAACAACCGAGGCCACTGCTGCTGCCTCAAAGGTTGCCAGAAATAAGGAGCAGTTGGACTACAGTGGGCTCAGAGAGGGTGAGGATGGTGAAACAGAGGTGCATTCCTCCAGTTGTACCTCCAGGCTGAACTGGCAAGGAGTAGGGATACCTCCTCCCCCACACAGGACCTGGCAGAGAATTAGGAAACTTTCTCCCCCACCCAGGAACAACTGAGGCCACTGCTGCTGCCTCAAAGATTGCCAGGAATAAGGAGCGGTTGGACTACAGTGGGCTCAGGGAGGATGAGGATGGTGAAACAGAGGTGCATCCCTCCAGTTTTACCTCTCCACAATTCATATGCTCTTCTGTTGGAGTGTTGTTCTTCTATGGAGGCACCCTCAGTGGAGACCAATTAGAATGCTGGGAACCTTCACAAGGGAGACCCACAGTAGGGTGGCAGAGGACCCCACAGTGAAAGCAAACAGCTCCTAGTGGGGCACTCAATTGTTGGGGGATACAACTGGGGATGGAGGGGAGAGAAGTAGAGTGCCTGCCAGGCACCATGGCCTGAAGGGACAGAAAGTGAATGCTTAGAATTGCGGGAGCAGCTACACAGCAGAGGGAGATGGATGTTTTTGTCCACCTAGGGACAAATGACCTAGCTGGGAATGGGATCAGAGCTGTGCAGGAGGAGTTTGTGGAGTTGGGAAGGGGCCTTAGACAAGTAGCACACACAGTAAATTTCTCGGAGGCGCTGCCTGTTTATGGCATGGGTGAGACTAGGGTACTCTGCACCTTGGGATTCAATGAATGGTTGAAAAACTGGTGCAGAGCACAGGGGTGTAGCTTCATTGGGAATTGGTGGTACACCCGTAGGGATACAGGCCTATACTGGTGCTATGGTCTGCATCTGTCCAGGAGGGGAACCAGGATCCTAGGTGATAGGTTTAAATACTTTATTGGCAAGCTTCTAAACTAGCCAAGGTGGAAGCACTGAAAAGGAGCAGGGAATTCCCAGCTTCCCCCCACAAAGCAGGGTAATTAATGAGGTTAACACCAAGGTAGAGAGGTCAATAGAGGGCAGGGCAGGAATAAATGGACAAAAAGCCAAAGGCAGTAAGTACAGGGATGGGGCTAAAAGGGGTAAGGCCATCAAAAAATGTAGGGTGATGAGTACCAATGCCCATAGTCTGGGTAACAAGCTTCCTGAACTAGTGGCCTTAATGGAAGCGGGACACCTGGATATTGTGGCAGTCACAGAAACATGGTACACAAAGAACCATGGCTGGGATGACAATATACTGGAGTACACAATCTACAGGAGGGACAGGCAGGGTAAAAGAGAAGGAGCAATAGCTCTCTACATAACAGAAGGGATCAAAGCAACAGAGCTAAAAGGTAAAAAGGGAGGAAAAGAGGCAATGTGGGTCATCTTGGAGACAGGACATGGCACCACAATCCGCATGGGGGCTGTATACAGACCCCCATCTCAGGGGGAGGAATTGGACAAGGAAATGATAGGAGGCATCCTTAGAATGGCAGAAAAAGCGGAGATATTGTTGATGGGGGAAATGAATATGCCAGATGTTAACTGGAGCAAATTTACTCCAGCCACATCCAAGTCATTCTCGATGCCCTACAGCGGGCATGCTTCAGGCAGCTAGTGTTGGAACCCACTCGGGAACAAGCGGTCTTAGACCTGGTGCTCTCAAACGGGGACAGTGAGAGGATCTCAGATTTACAAGTGTGTAGCCATCTGGAAACAAGCAACCACCAGACAGTGTGGTTCACAATAAGCACAGCAATTGAGTCAGGCCATACAAAAGCAAGGGTACTGGACTTCTGGAGGGCTGACTCTGGCAGAATGGGAGAGTACCTAAGGAATGCACATGCAAAAGGGAAGGAAGGAGAGGTGGAGGAACAATGGGGAAAAACTAAACCTGCCATCACGGAGGCAAAAAGCCTTTGTGTGAAGCAAATAAACAAAACAAAATGAAGGAAAAAACCACTATGGTGGTGGGGAAAGTTAGGGAGAAAAAGATAGCATTCAGTAAGTATAAGGAATCACAGAAGGAGCAGGACAGAGAACTGTATCAGTTAAAGCAGAAGGAAGCGGGGAAGGCAATCAGAATAGCAAAGGTCCAAACTGAGGAAAAGATAGCTAACTCAGTTAAGCAGAGGGCCAAAACCTTTTATAGGTACATTAGGGAATGAAGAAAGATCAAGGGAAGGATAGTGAGGCTTAACAAAGGGAAGGGGGTGGGCAGAGGGTGACAGTGAAAAGGCAGAGATACTGAACGAACACTTTTGTTCAGTATTCACAAAAGAAGAGGAGGGGAACGTACCTAAACCAAACAATAGAAGCACTCTGGACAGGGAGGTCGATACCAGCTCATTCACTGAAGAAAGGGTTCTGAAAGAATTCCTAAAACTCAAGGTGAACAAGGCAATGGGGCCTGATGGGATTCACCACATAATTCTAAAAGAACTAAGGAGAGAACTAGTGACAACACTGACTACCCTTTTTAACAAATCATGGGAGGATGGTGTGGTACCTGAGGACTGCAGAAAGGCAGATGTGATTCCCCTTGACAAAAGTGGGACCAAGGCAGAGGCAGGAAACTACAGATCTGTTAGTTTGACCTCAGTGGTAGGGGAAATGATGGAATCACTTCTGAGAGAAAGAACTGTTGAGTACCTAGAAGCCAGTGTGGCACAGGACCCAAGGCAGCATGAATTCACAGTGGGAAGGTCATGTCAGATGAATGTAATAGATTTCTTTGATTGAGTGGCCAAAGTAGTAGACCAGGGAGGGGCTGTGGACATGGCCTGCCTAGACTTTAGCAAGGCATTTGACACATTCCCACACAAAAGATTAATAAACAAGCTAACCAGCCTGGGAGTGGGTCCCAGGGTGGTAGCTTGAGTAAAAAATTGGCTGGACAACAGGATGCAGAGGGTAATAGTAAACGGACTCCACACCAAAGAAAGGGGGAATACTAGTGATGTACTAGAGGGTTCAGTACTGTGGCCAGTCCTCCTTAATGTCTTTATAAGTGACTTTGCAGAGGGATTGGAATGAAATGCATGCCTCTTTGCAGATGACACAAAGATCTGAAACAGGGTTGATACACAACGTGGAAAGGATGATAAGGGACTTGACAAGGTTGGAAGAATGATCAAATGTATGGCAGCTTAGATTCAATGTGAAAAAGTGCAAAGTAATGCACCTGGGAAACAAAAACCCAGGGGAAGAGCACACAATGGGGGTACTAACAACAACAAAAATGGAAAGGGACCTGGGAGTAGTCATATCAGATTACCTAAAGGTAGGCAGGCAATGTGATAAGGCAGTACAGAAGGCTGGGGGATACTAGGATAAATAGGGAGAGGCATCACCAGTAGAAAACAGGAAATTGTCATCCCTCTGTACAGACAGTTGGTGAGACCCCATCTGGAGTACTGTGTGCAGTTCTGGAGACCCTGAGCCCAATTCCAGGATAAATGTCGTAACTCGCCGGCGTATGCAAGTTGTGACATTCACCACTATGCCAGGTACCCTGCGCCACATTCCAAGAGTGGCAAGGTCCCGGCACTTACGACATGCAGGTTGTGCCATGTAGAGGCTAATGCCATGGGCATGGAGTAATAGCCCTGCATGTCATAAGTCACAGTCATAACTGACGCCTGCCCCGGAACCCTCTGCCCTGGAACACCAATGACACGCATCAGGGGCGGGGGGACTGTAGCAGGAGTCCAGGGGGTTAATAATGCAGAATGGACCACTGGGGGTCCCTGACATTTGGGGGTGGGGGGCATGGCTGTGTTTGTGGGGCATGGGGAGCAAATTCTAACTGTTTAAAGTTACAGCCCCCTTTTGGTAAATGGCTTCTAAGAGCACTTCTATAATGTTTTTATTTATTTCTCTAAGTGCCTCCAGATCCCAAATGTGTCACTCACATTCAGGGACTGGGGCACACAGAGAGTACTAAAAAGGAGCCACTAGAGCAGCTTTCACATGGAGCACTACAGCACTTACTAGGAGAGCGAGCCAACCACCACAGCTTACACAAGCAAGCAGGCATCCTGCTCAAACAGCTGCACGCTGTTCTGCGTGGTATTCACTAAACCACCAAGGGGGTGGCTTACTTGTACACACTCCTCCAGTCCCCCTAAAAGGATTTGGACACACTGGGGCTGGCAGGAGCAAAGAGAACCACAAACAGGGCCAAGGGTCAGTTTGCCATCTTCTTCTTTCACTGAAGATCTGGAACAGGCCAGTACAGGTGACAAAGGTCAACAAACCTCTACCCCCTTGTCCAGGCATAAACCCTCAGGGGGAAGATAATCAGCAGTTGCAGTGACACCATCTGGCCAACTCCCTGTTGCAGGTACGTAGGTATAAAGATAACACTGGACACAATAATAGGGTACAACACACCTTCAGTGTGTTTTATTTTATACAAAAGTAGAAAAAATAAATAGAAATTAACAGTTCAAACAGAACAAGAAAATAAACAATAGCTCAATGCTATTTCACCTTACATCAGGTATCTCAAAACAATTCATCAGCTTTCCTGCTGTTAGAGATAAATTCCTGTCTAGGCACAGGTCGTTCTGCTTACCTTCCTTCAGGTAAGTGACAGGTTGGCGCGGTGGTGTATGACCTAGGGGGATAGCAGAAGTTGCAGGATGATCTGGCAAAGTTTGAAACCTGGTCAGACACCTGGCAACTGGGGTTTAATGCCAAAAAGTGCAAGGTGCTGCATTTTGGGATGTAGAACCCAAGGAGGAGTTACCAGCTAGGGGGAGTGCAGCTAGCCCAGACAGAGGAGGAGAAGGATCTGGGTGTGCTCATTACAGGGTCAATGAACAACTCGGCACAATGTAGGAAGGCAGCTGCAAAGGCCAACAAAATGCTGGGTTGTATTGCAAGGGGTATATCCTCGAGGAGGGAGGAGGTGATTCTGCCACTGTATAGGTCATTAGTTAGACCACACCTGGAGTACTGCATGCAGTACTGGCGCCCGTATCTGAAGAGGGACATTAAGTTACTGGAAGGGGTGCAGCGCAAGGCGACAAAGATGATCAAGGGGCTTGGGGACTTACTATAAGAGAGGAGGTTGAAGGAGTTGGAACATGTACTCACTGGAGAGAGAGGAGACAGGGTGACAAGATTGAAACCTTAAATACATCAAAGGAATAAACAAGACGGGTACAGAGGGACTGTTCAAAGTAAGAGAGGGAGGGACCAGGGGCCATGATATGAGACTGGAGCGAGAAGGTTCAGGAGGGAGATGAGACACTTTTACAGAGAGGGTGGTGGCTGGGTGAATGCTACCTGCAGAAGTGGTATGCAGTAGAACAGTGGACTGCTTCAAAAGAGGATGGGACAGGACAAGGGGAGGGTTAATGAAGGGAAGGGTGGAAGGGAGGGGCAGCTGCAGAATAAGGGGTGCTAGCTGCACATTCGAGCAGACTTGATAGACCTCTAGGCCTTTATCTGCTGGCAAATTTTGTATGTTTGTATGGTTATGTAGCTAATCTGACTTTTGGTGTTTGAGGAGGGCTTCTATAGCCCTCCCACATATGGGAAAGTCCCTCCCATAACATCCAATTAGTTCTAGAATGGTCCCTAAATAGAGAAACTTCTTATGTGGAGTTTCCCTATTTAGGGAACATTCTAGAACTAATTAGATCTTATGGGAGGGCTATAAAAGCCCTCTTCAAACACCAAGAGTCAAATTAGCGGCATAGCCAGTCTCACTTACCTGAAGGAAGGTCTGAAGAAGGACCTGTGCCTGGACAGGAATTAATCTCTAACCGCAGGAAAGCTGATTAATTGTTTCGAGATACATGATGTAAGGTGAAATAGCCTTGAGCTATTGTTTATTTTCTTGTTCTGTTTGAACTGTTTTATTTCTATTTATTAGTTTTTTCTACTTTTGTTTAAATACAGCCGTCTGGGGCCGTTATCCCCTATAGGAAATCTCCTTTCCTGAGGTCTTACTAATGGGTCAGCACCTTATTTTCTATATAAGCAAACAGTGCAAACATTTATTGTATTTATACGTGTGCTGTATTGTTATAGTATATGGACACTAGCCCTTTAATTTATATCTCAGGGCTCTATACATAATGAGGCTTCTTTAGAGACCTGCAGTGTCTCTTTATTCCTTTTTTTTGAAATTTAACTTTATTAGTGTTATAGAATAACACCAAAACACAGGATAACATCAAATCTATTGTAGGTTTAGATAACAACTCCCTTTTGACCAAAGTATGAAAAGAGACATATAACAGGAAAAGGAAAAGACCATATTGCCCCATACCACCCCCCTCTCCACGACCCTAACCCACCCAGAGTGTGCATATTTAGTATATCATATGCTATTAACGTAATATCATGGACACATAGAATTGGTGGTGAGATAGATGAGGGAAGAGAGCTTCAGAGACAGAACCAGGTAGACTCTAATGTAAATACAGCGTGTATAATTTATCCCATTTTTTGTGAAACAAGTCCATACGGTTACGAGAACTGGCCATGAGTCTCTCCATATTAAAGCAGGTTGATAGGTCTTTCAACCACTCAGCATATGTTATGGTTAATTGGTCCAACCAATGTTTGAGCACTAGTCTTTTAACCACCATAGAGATAAGTGCCATGTGGAATCTGCGCTCCTGGCTTTCAACTTTGGAATAGATACCCAGGATGCATATTTCTGCGGTGAAAAGACCATCAGGACCCAAAAGAGGGTCCAAGTTGGACTGGATAGAGCACCACAGGGGGATCACTTTTTCACATTGCCAAAAGATGTGGAGCAGATTTCCTTCTGATTGCGAGCATCTGGTACAGAGAGGGAGAGGCAAATGCCCTAGTTGAGCTAATTTGACCAGTGTATAGTACATGTTATTTAAAATATGATATTGGATAAGTCTAAACCTATCTTGAGTGTGATATCTATATAGATCTTTCCAGATTCGTGACCAGTTAGGGACGAGATCAGGCAGGAGAGAAGTCCAAACACTAGAGCCTGAGAGGGAGTCCGGAAATTTAAGACCCAGCAAATAGGAATATATAGTTGAGGTTCCATGGGATTTGGAAGCTAATTCCTGGACTTGGGAGAGAAAGAGGCCGACTTGTGAGCAGCGGAACTTGGTCCCAAAATTGGCGCTAAGGAGGTGCCTCAGCTGATATATCTTGAAGATATAGCTTGAGGGGAGATTAAACCTGGCCATAATATCTGGAGAAGATAGGAGACAGTCCCGAGAGTATAGGTTCTCAACCAAGGCTTCTCGGATTTGGGGAAGCCAATCTAGGGTAATCATTGAGCCTCCTAACCGGATGTTGGGGTTAAGAATGAGGGGTTGTGCCAAGTCTCTTTTTGGGGAGATTTTGAGGTAGTGCAGGCACTGAGAGAGGGTTTTAAGGGAAGTGAGGATGGTCAGATTTAATAATGAGGATGGGAGTGCTGAACTGGGAAGAAAAAATATGGTCGGAGAGCAGAGATTAGCTTCTACGAGTATCTGTCTTTCGATTTGGAGCCAGATCGGGGAAGGTCCTTTGGCCCTATTTGGGAGCCATCTGCCCAGTTTGGAGAGGTGAGCAGCCCAGTGGTAAAATAGTAGGTTAGGGAGACGAAGTCCCTCCTTGTCTTTAGGAAGACAGAGTTTGGAGAAAGAATGTCTGGGAGACTTATTTTGCCAAATGAATTGAGAGAGGGTAGAATGTAGATGTCGCAAGTATGAAAGGGGTAGCCAGGGACTCAGTAAATTAAGAGGGTAGAAAATTCGGGGCAGGATGTTCATCTTAATGATGTTAATTCTACCCCAAAGAGAGACAGAGAGTTTGGACCATCTTTGGAGGTCTAGTTGAATATTGGTCATAAGGTCATCTAGATTAAGTTTCTTGAGTAAAAGTGGGTCATTGGTAAGGTGAATGCCCAGATACTTGATCGATTTAGGGGACCATCTCATACCGAATCTAGCAAAACTAGCTTTGTGCATGAAAGGATTCAATGGGAACACTTCTGATTTTGCTAGATTCAGTTTATAATAGGAGAGGTGGCCGTACTGCGTAATAACTTGAAGGGCATGCGCTAGTGACGTTTCAGGGTGAGCAACGTGGAGGAGGATGTCGTCCACGTAGACAGGAAGGACCAACTCCTGTTGTAGTACCAGACAACCCTGGATATGAGGAGATCTTTTAATATTATGAAGGAGAGGTTCTAAGTATAGATTGAACAGAAAGGGGGAGAGGGGGCAGCCTTGTCTAGTGCCTATAAAGAGATAGAAAAGTGAAGAGAAAATGCCATTACAATAGATCTTAGCCAAGGGAGATTTGTATATAACCTGAATCCACTGAATAAAGGAGGTTGGGAATTCCATCTTGGCAAGTGTTGCCCATAAAAATTCCCAATTAACTCTGTCAAACGCTTTTTCAGCGTCTAGGGAGAGTAAGGCCATCGGAGTATGAGATGATTGGGCTGCATGTGAGATATGGGAGAGGGTCCTAAGGTGATCAGCCAGGGAGCGGGCTTGTACAAACCCTACTTGCTCCAGACTCGGAAGGTGGGTCCAGATCTTTTTAATCCTCTCAGCTAAGATCTTGAATAGGATCTTAATGTCGCAATTTAAGAGAGAAATAGGGTCGTAGCTTGCAGATTCCATAGGTGGTTTGTCTGGCTTGAGGATTAGCACAATTGTGGCTTCTAATAGAGTAGGGTCCACAACATCAGCCTCAAACATGTACTCATAAAGCCTGAGGAGGAAAGGGGCCAGTTCTCCGTTAAAGGTTTTATAGAAATTAAATGGGTAACCATCGGGGCCTGGTGCTTTATCAGGAGCTAAAGAGGCAATCGCCTCTTCTATTTCAAGCAATGTGATGGGGGAGGTGAGGGACCTTTTATGGTGTGGAAGCGGTGAGGGAGATCGAGATCTTCTAAATAGGTAGAAATTTCCAACTGGGACGCTGGGGAGGTGTGTCTGCTATAAAGCTTACTGTAAAATCCCTCAAAGATCTGGGTGATCTCTCTGGGTGTAGTCTTGACTACTCCCTCCGGGGTTTGCAGCATCGGGATCAATCTCAAGCTCTCTGTCTTATGCAATCTGAGAGCTAGTAATCTACCGGCCTTTTCGCCTTGGTCAATGTATTTGGATTGGGTTTTTAAAATAGCGTATTCGGCTTTTTCTTTCAGTAAGTCCGTGTATTCGTTCTTTAACTTTAGTAGGGATTCTAATGTGCCTGAGGGGGGAAGGGGGAAAGAGAGTGCTCTAATTCCTTAATTTTGGTTAGCAATGAAGCGGCTTGTGCCAACCTGTGTTTTTTCCTCACTGAAGCAATTTTAATTAATTCCCCCCTAAGGTAGCACTTCAGAGCACACCATCTTGAATCTATTCTCGGAGTAGAGTTCTTATTAAGATCCATAAAGTTAGAGATCAGGTCTTTAATGTGACAGACAGTCTGATTATCCTTGAGGAGTTGGGTGTTTAGCTTCCAGATGGTGTCTTGCTGAAAGTTAGGGTCCGGTGAGATCCTAACCCAGACTGTTGAATGATCTGACAGCACTATCGGTTCGATACCTGATTGGGAGAGACCAGGAAGAAGTGACTTACTGGTCAGAATGTAGTCTAATCTGGACCATGAGTTATGTACCTGAGAAAAGAAAGAAAAAGACCAGAGTGAAGGGTTAGCAAGCCGCCAGGGGTCGCATAGCCCCCAAAGTTGCATGAAGTCCACTAGAGCTTTTTGAGCTGGGTTCGCTGGCCTTATTGGCATATAAGTTCTGTCAAGAGCTTGGCATGGTGGGATGTTCCAGTCCCCCCCCAATATTAACTGTGAGGGTAAAAAATTACTGATCTTATCTGCCAGGGTCATAAAGAAATCCGGACTCCCTCCGACTGGACCGTAGACAGACCCAAGCATGATACTACAATTATTGAGACAACCTTTGACCAGAATAAATCTTTCCTCTGGGTCCGCTAGTTTCTCTTCAGCCAGAAAAGAGACAAGATTCTTAATTAGAATAGCCACTCCTTTGCTAGCTTCAGATCCAGTCACCGAGAAAACTTGAGAGAAGCCAGATCTATGCAGCCAGATTGTTTCATTATTAGTTAAATGGGTTTCCTGAAGCATAAGAACATCAATCCTGAGTAAGTCACAATGTTTAAAAACTTGGTGCCTTTTGGTTTTATCTCTGAGCCCTCGCACATTCCAAGTAGCTACTTTAATCGCCATCATAGCCATTTATGAACATTTAAGTAGGGTAAGTGGAAAATTGTGAACCACCAAACTGAAAAAAAACTAGAGCACACTCTAGAGCCCAATTTAAGCCAGCACACTCCATACAAGAGACAACAGCCAGACCCCTGATATATAAAAACTATCAAAGAAAAGATAGTGACCTTGGAATGTAGTTGAGGAGTCATGACCTGAAACCAGAGGTGACCACTCCCCCCCCAGTGAGAAAAAAAAAACCATGAACTGTATACAAAGTAGTTCCAGGTTTGGGCAGGCAAATCTTGAGGAACCCAGCAGTAAATACCTGGAACTAAAACCCCAATGGCGAATCTCAGGAGCGCCATGTACCAGTACCTTCCTGATATGGTAATGCAACAAAAATGGGGAAGTAATCTGATTGACTGTGTCATCCAGCAAACTATAAGGCAGATCCCCATAGAATTCTCCTGCAGATCGCCATACCCCCCCTTTCTCAGCTCGTGAGGCAGCTTCCTACAAGCCTCTCCCGTCCCCGGGCCCCCCCACCATCCTCTTTTAGCCATAGTGGTTGGGGACAGTGCCCTGATGTGACCAAGGGGAAGGTTTTTGTAAATTAACAAAGATGGCGGCTGGGAGCAGTCTAAACACGGGAATTATGTCACTCACCATCTTAATACTAAGAAGTGAACGCTTACCCTCGTATGCAAGCTTAGGTCCGAATTGCGAGTCCTTTACGGTTATGGCTGGAACCCAAGAAATACTAGGCTGGGTGACAATTAGGTAAATAAACATCCCACCACTACCGGAATGCCCAGGGGGGCATATTTTATTGTGGGACCTAACGCGGTCCATAGCCAAAAACAGCTAGATGGAACAGAACTCAGCCCAAAGGTTCCGGTAACGGCCCTGGAAAATTCGAGGCGTTAACGGCCCCTCAAGATCAGGATCAACAAGCCTCCTACCCCCCGCAAAGCAACTCAAACCAACCTTTCCCAATGAAAGCGTACAGGTAATTAACAAGAATAACTACACAATAATAGAAAGGAGGAAGAGCCAGTATGGCCTTTTGTTGAAACAGTACGTAGTTCATCCATCTTTAAAGAGGTTGGGGAGCTTAGAAGTTAAGTCTTTGATGGCTTGTTCAGGGGATTCATAGGTGGTTGATGAGCCGTCAATTGTGACCTTTAGATTGGCTGGGTACAGCATCCTGAATCAGATACCCGCCGCGATCAGCTTGTGAACAATTGGATGGAAAGCAGTTCTTTTCTGCCTGGTCTCCACCGGAAGATCCTGAACAATTCTTATTTTGGAGGAGCCCCAGGTAATGGCCTGCAGATCGCTGGCTTTGTTGAGGACATGCTGTTTTTCTAAAAAACTTAAAAATTTGATGATGATTGGGTGGGAAGGGGAATCTGGTGGAGGCCGCGGCCTCAGAGATCTATGTGCTCTCTCTCGATATGGTATTGGGGGTTCAGTGGCGAAGGCCCCACTACTTTGTGGAGGAATTTCTGAAGGAATAGAATGGCATCCGAGCCCTCTTCTGTTTCAGGCAGCCCAATAATCAGGAGATTATTCCTCCTACTGCGCCCTTCCAAATCTTCGGTTTTGAGTTGGAGCTTCCGGACTTGCTCTTTCAACAAAGTAATTTCTGGGTCGGTTCTGTCTCGCCATCTTTCTTGGGGGGTAATTCTGGCCTCCGAGTCGCTCATTCTGCTGCTTAAAGTAGTGAGATCTCCTTTGATAGACTTGAGCTCAGAGGTAATGTTATCCAGCACCTCTTGAAAAGGTGAGAATTCCTGGAGGAATCTTTCCTCGGATAAGGGCACTATCGAGGAGTTAGAGCTGCCTGCCTTATTCAGGTTCATAGAGGCCTGGTTCCGCGCTTTCTTGGAGAGCTTCTCAGGCATGTTAGGTGGGGTGTGCTGCATCACGGACTGTTTCATCTCTGCCTCCATCACCGCGGTAAAGCTTTGCGATTCCGAGAAACGTAAATCTGAATGATAGGCAGAGGTTGAGGAGTCTCCAGCCACTTCGGTTGTGTAAATTAGAACGCTAAAGTTGGTTTAAAATCAGATTATACCGGATGGATGGTAGGAGCCTGGGGTAGGTGCAGCCTTCAGGCAGCTTGCATCACGTGACCTCCCACCGTGTCTCTTTGTTCTGTAATTTGCTTAATTTTACTGTGTTTAGTTTATCTTGCAGCCCTCTCCTTATTCTGTTGGATACTTCAACTGTATAGTATTTTCACATACATAGCGATGTTCCTGTCCTTTTAAATCATGTGTTTTTTTATGTTGTAGCAGAGTGGCAGACTGCTAGACAATCATTATCTAGCCGCTCTGCTTTTCAGGCTCTGCATAGCTTTGGTAAGCCCCTTCTTAATTATTTTAATCATGGGCTGTAGCTTTTCAAGTCTAGGGACAGCATAGTCCCTTTTGTTTTCCAAGTGCTCACTTTTTAGAGCACTCTATTCATTCAGGGAAGTGGGGTAGCTGAAAGTGAAAGTTTGCCTTTCAGTGAAAGCCTGCCTCTCTAGGAGCCTGGACAACAGTACACATGCCGTGGACTCCTCCACGACTAGCTGGCACAATTCTACAGCATATCTTATACAAGACCAGCAGCTAGGAGTCCTAATAATACAGGGGCATCAGTAATTATTTACACAGATACCGAGCAGCAGCAAAAGTAAAAGTTAAAGTTTGCCACTCAGTTCAAATAGTTCCTGCTTTGATGCAGGATTTCTTTGGTATAACATTCTACATAACAACGGATGGCAGCAAAATAATTTAAACAAGGGAGACATAATGCCACTCCATTATTAACATATTCCACTTATTAGAGTGGATGCTATTTTGTATTTTACTGCCATTTTAACCATTTCTAAACATTCCTGCACCCTAGACATAAAAATGGCATAAATATTAACTTAATTCAGCGCTGCAGCACTTTAATCTCATAATGTGGCACAAAATGCACTCTATGCACTTTATTTAACCAGCACTTTATATACTTAAAGGCACTTTATATATTTGGCATTAAATGCCAAAAATGCACCTTATTTCATTGCTGCCAGCTGGCCTTAGCTTGGTGCATTATTTTGGGGAGTTCTTGGTGAGGGTTGGAAATATGGAAATTAGAAATAAAAGAAGTAGTGAAAAAGTCTAGTGAGAGATTGAAAAGACTGATGTACGTGACCAACCTATGCTAGGGGCAGACAAAGGTAAAATATAGTATAGGAAGATACTGTTGTGCAACAGATTTCAGTAGGAAAAAGAAGAAAATAGGAAAGACATCCCTCCACTGGGGTTATCAAACTGACAAAATGCAGTTCTTCCACACTCCTCCCTCTTTAAGAAAAAAACAGTAACTTTTACAACAAATGGTTTTAGCGACAAACCCCCAAAATGTATATACATTTCATACTGATGGAGGTTTGGGATGGAGCTTCCACCCACCCACGCTTTAGAAGCTCCACCCCAGGGTCTCTTTAAACAATAAACAAATTGCAGGACAGTTTGCTGTACGCACTGTAATTACTTCATTACCCTGGGGTTTAAAACACACTGCACTATTACCCATCCTAGTACAGTACATCATTGTAACAATTCAGTATATACAGGTATACCCATGTTTCATTCTCCTTCACTATATCTGCCCCATGTTGTGACAAAAAATCAGCATTTTTATGTTGGCTTTCTGGCCTATGTTTTACCACAGAATGATAAGGTTTCAATGCCAGGTACCACTGCATGATGCAGGCATTTTGATCCTTCATTTGATTTATCCTCACAAGTGGATTGTGATCTGTAAGAAGAGTAAACTCCACACCCCACAGATAAAATCACAAAGCTTCAATTGCCCACTTGATGACTAGGCATTCTTTTTCGATTGTGGCATACGTTTGCTCTCTATCATGCAGTTTCCTGCTGATATAAATGATAGGGTGCTCCTCTCCTTGAATGGTCAAACTCAGGACTGCTCCTATCCCTGTCTCAGACATGTCCATGTGCACTTCGAAAGGGAGATTAAAATCAGGGCACTTCAATACAGGTGAGACACACAAGGTTGCCTTTATAGCTCTAAAGGCCTCATGACACTCAGGATCCCATTTTACTAGGTTACTACACCTTTTCTTTGTCAGGCCTGTTAATGGTGTGGCTATGGAGGCAAAATTAGCTATAAACCGGTGATAATATCTAGCTAGGCCTAGGAATGACCTAACATGTTTTTCGGTCTTTGGCACAGGACTGTTAACTACTGCCTCTACTTTCTTTATTTCTAGTCGCACACACCCATCACCCAAAGGAAATCCAAGGTATCTGGTTTCTGACATAACCAGTGCACATTTTGCTGGGTTTATAGTGAGTCCAGCTTTCTGGATGGAATGCAACACAGTGGTCAACTGTGTGATGTGCATCAACCAATCTGGACTATAGAAGACAATGGCCAGATAGGCAGCATAGTAGGCAGTGTTTGGGGTCAGGATCTGATCCATAAGTCTCTGGAATGTTGCAGGGGCTCTGTGTAGGCCAAAGGGCATGGTAGTGAACTGGTGTAATCCAAGTTGTGTGTTGAATGTTGGTTTCTCCCTAGACTCAGGAGATAAGGGAATTTGCCAGTATCCCTTAGCTTGATCCAGTGTGCTAATGTATCTAGCATTGCCGATGTTGTCTATGATGTCATCTACCCTCGGCATGGGGTATCCATCAAAGTGTGATATCATTATTGACCTTCCTGAAGTCTAGGCACAGTCTGATGCCACCATCCTTTTAGGGACCCTCACTATGGGAGATGACCAAGCACTACTGGATGGTTCGATTATGCCAAGTTTCTTCAACTTCTCTATTTTCTGTCTCGCCCCTTCTCTGACTTTTTCCAGAAGCCTATAGGGTTTCTGCCTGTTGGGGCTGGAATCAGTTCTAATATAATGCTGTACCCCAACTGCCTTTCCTGGGACACTTGTAAACATTGCTGGAAAGGTTTTTAACAGCTGGTATATGCCCTCTTTCTGCTGTGTGTCTAGCTTGGGGTTGGTTTTTATATTAGAGAGGTTGTCCATTTCCTCTAATCTTTGATAGGCCATCTCTAACTCAGACATGTCCCTCTCTGGGAGTATGTACACGATCCCTGTAGCTTCCTTTTTCTCTACCCATTTCTTTAAAAGATTGGCATGGTAAATCCTTCTCCCTGGGTATTTATCTGTTGTGTCCACTTCAAATGTTACTGGTCCTGTTTGTCTGATGATTGTGTATGGCTCTTGCCACTTCATTAGTAGTTTGTTGTGGGTGGTGGGAAGTAACAACAGCACTTTCTCCCCTGCCTGTAAGTGTTTGGACTTACAATTCTGATCATAGTAGGTCTACTGCTTCTACTGGTACACAATACTATCTTGGTGTGCCCTTTTTGCGTACTATATCAACCTTTTGCATAGCTGAACCATGTATCAGTGATACTGGCTTGTCCCATGCGGGTTCTCTCTTCTCAAAACTCTTTTACCACATCCAGTGGCCCTCTGGGATTCCTTCTGTACAGTAGGGAAAAAGGAGAGTACCCTGTAGCTGCTTGTGGGACCTCTCTGTAAGAAAACAACAAGAGTGGGAGTTACCTATCCCATTCCTTTCCCTCGTCGTGTACAAATTTGATTAACATACTTTTCAGTGTTTGGTTGAAACGTTCAACCAATCCATTTGTTTGTGGGTGGTAGGGCGTCATTCTTATTGCCACTGTCCCCAACAAATGGTACAGTTCTTTAAGTAATGTAGCCAGACAATTACTGCCTTGGTTGGTCAATACCTCCTTAGGTATCCTAAGATGGCTGAAAACCTCAACTAGCTTCTCTACTATTCGAGAAGTAGTGTCTGTAAGCAATGGTATGGCCTTGGTGAATTTTGTAGCATAGTCACAGATGACTAATATGTATTTGTGTCCTCAGGCATTTTCTGTAAGGGGCCAACAATGTCCATTGACATCCTTTCAAAGGGCGTGCTAACTGTGGGCAAGACTACTAGGGGAACAACATTTTGGGGGGTTACTCAGGCCTCCTTCTGACACTCTGGAAAGGCTCTGCAGTATTCTGCCACTTGCTTGTGCATACTGGACCAGTAAAAACATTGTAATAGCCTGGCCAGGGTTTTATCTCTACCTGCATGACCTGCCCATGGTAAGTCATGGCCTAAATATAAGATTTGGTTCCTAAACTGTTTAAGGATACTAGCTGTTCAACAGTTTCAGCTATATGGGGTTATTATATATCCAGTATAGTATCTGGTTGTTACAGTTAAACATAGGGACCCCTGGTGGTTTCTTCTGGTCCACCTGTTTAAAAAAAAAGATAGCTACTTTGTCATCCTTAAGTTGTTCCGGGGCAATATCACATTTAGCAAACAGTTTATCTACAGTATATTTAGGCAGTACAGTTTGAGCTCTCCATATCTTCTGCACTTTCTTATTTTCCCCCTTCAATCTCTTGTGGGCACTTGGTCTATCAAATACATCCCCCTGAAAAGGAAATGCATATCCAAGGGTTTTTGCCTTGGTCTGCAACCTGGTAGTAATGGCTGTCACATTTTAAGGGGTCAACAAAATGGGGAAAGTCTTGCCCAATATCCACAGGTACTGGCAGCTTTGGTACTATTCCAATCACCATTTCTGCTTCATGTCCATCGATATTTAAAGTAACCTTGGAGATGGGATACTGATGAGTGTCTCCAGGCACACAGATGACACCTGTATACACATTAAAAATTGGGGCCTTATCTAGTACGTCTGGGTGTACTAATGTCTGTTGACTGCCAGTGTCAATTAAACTCATCATTTTCTTTTCTCTGATGGTGACTGTTGTTGAAACATTACCCCAATTAAGAAGGGCCAGATGAGTAGCCTCACTCTTTTTCTTGTAACAGAACCATTAAATATGACCTTTACTGTTACAGTATCTACAGATAATGTCTAGATTATATGGTCTACCCCCTCTGCCTTCCTGTCTACCTGCATTTCTCCCAGGGGACCTGATGGGGCAAAAGAAGTTGGTCTTACCAGATGCTAGGTGGGGGGGGATGGTCAAGTCTATTGTCTGGTAGCTCTTCCTCATTGGTTGCCTGGCCACCAGGAAATCCTCTGCCAGGGTGATTGCAACTTCCACCATTTCTGGATGGTGTTCCTGTTCCCAGATCTGGACCTCTGCAGGTAGAGTCTGAAGAAACTGTTCCATAACTACAGCCTCAGTTATATCCAACAGTGTCTTCCCCTGTGATTGCAGCCATTTGTTGCAAAGTTTGTTCAGACGTGTATACGTCTCTCAGGGAGTATCGTTCCATTGGTGTTTCAGGGAGCAAAAATGCTGCCTACAAATCTTGGTATTAATATCAAAGAGCTTCAAAATCTCCTTTTTGACAAGCTCATACTTCTCAGTACTTCGATGGTCCATGTGGCTATAGGCCACTTGTGCTCATTCCATTAAACAGAGAGCCAACCTGACCACCCACTGCTCTGGAGGCCACACACACACCTTGGCTATTCTTTCAAAGGTAGCTAAGTATGCCTCAGTGTCATCTGTGGCAGACATCTTGGTGAATTTGATGTCTTTAGAGAGGGCATGCATACCTTCACTGGACTTACTGGTCCCAATAATCTGTAGGACCCTCAGTGTGTCCACCCAATGTTCATCTTGCCATCTTCCTTCCCTCTCTTGCTCCTGGCTGTCCTCCCGAAGCTGCTCCATCTCTATTTGTTTCCTTGCAAACCACTTCAAATGCTTGCTCATGTGATTCCTCGACTTTCACTTCCTCCAGTCCTTCTTCTTCCTCTTTGCTGTCTTCTTCTCCAAAGGAGTCTGTCGACTGATGCTCTGACTTTGCCCTTGGTTTCCTCTCAAACTCAGGGTCTGGGAGCAACTGCTCAGCCATCAGCTCAGTCTGCACTCTGGTCAGAGCGGGTTTTACAAGGGTCGTCATGATGACAAAAATGTACCACCACGCCATGGGTTACCTTGGTATCAGGTCTCACACCTACTGGAATTCACCCTGTGGCTAGGACTTCCAGTAACCCACTTTTAAAACTATATATTGCAGGTACATAGGTATAAAGAAATCACAGGACACAGTAATAGGGTACAACGCACTCGTAGTGTGTTTTATTTTATACAAAAGTAGAAAAAAATAATAAATAGAAATAAAACAGTTCAAACAGAACAAGAAAATAAACAATAGCTCAAGGCTATTTCATCTTACATCAGGTATCTCGAAACAATTAATCAGTTTTCCTGCTGTTAGAGATTAATTCCTGTCCAGGCACAGGTCCTTCTTCTTACCTTCCTTCAGGTAAGTGAGACTGACTATGCAGCTAATCTGACTCTTGGTGTTTGAGGAGGGCTTTTATAGCCCTCCCATAACATCCAATTAGTTCTAGAATGGTCCCTAAATAGGGAAACTCCTTCTCTAGTACATAATGAGGTTTTAGCTCACAGAGTATGACTACAGCCCTCTAGGGGCCGCTGTCCCCCTATAGGAAATCCCCTTTCTTGAGATCTTGCCAACAGGTCAGCACCTTATTATCTATATATGCAAATAGTGCAAACATGTATTATATTTATGCATGTGCTGTATTGTTATAATATATGGACACTAGCCCTTTAATTTATATCTCAGGGCTCTATACATAATGGGGTTCCTTTAGTGACCTGCAGTGTCTCTTTATTCCATAATTTGTGTAATTTCTTTATTGAGTTTAGTTTAGCTTGCATCTCTCTCCTTATCATGAGGGCTGCTTCAACTGTATAGCATTTCTACAAACATAGGGATTTTCCTGTTCCTTTAAATCATTTTTTTTCTATGTTGTAGCAGAGCGGCAGACTGTTAGACAATCATTATCTAGCCACTCTGCTTTGAGGCTGTGCATAGCTTTGGTAAGCCCCTTCTTAATTATTTTTATCCTGGGCTGTAGCTTTTGAAAGAGCTACTGACGCCTCAAAGAAAACTTTGAAAAAAGTAATAATTAGGGAAAATTCTGCTTGTATTACATATATAGTCTAGATTTCTCCTCCCCTTTATTTAATATTGTGGAAATGTGCATGAATACATGATTTGTATCCCTTACAGTTATTTTAAAGCTAATCTGTCTCTATAGCTTACTCCCTACTTCATGTCATAATGCTCTCTTGTGACATCACAATCTGTTGCCATGACAGCAACTGTGATGTCACAAGCATTGCATTATGACCTCAGGTAAGGAGACAGCAACAGAAATAGACGAACTGTTCAGGAACAAAAATCTTTTTTTCGTGCAAATGACTGCAACAATAAATAATGGGGAGGTGGAATAAAGAACTAATGTGAAATATGGTTCTATGTCATAAAGGCGAAGTCACATCACTGAAAATCAATTTTCGCGATGTGGCTCCCTGGCGCACAGCAAAATGGTGCTGGAAACTTACACTTATAACGTTTTTATGTGGGGGGCTGTGCCCCTGACCTACTATAATAATTCTCAACTCTGGGGGTAAATGTTGGGGTGCAAAACATAAAACAAAGAATCTGGGCTGAGTGCAACAAAATATACCTGCACCTGGACCCAAACTCAGCACCCTGTCCACCCAAGCCGCGAACCCACCCACCACAACACGGGACCAGCTCAGCAGCCCACCCAACACCACCCCTCAAAACCCCTCCAGCCCCTCCCTGAACATGCTCGCTGCCACCCCCCACATGCGAGCATATGTGTAGTGACATTCTGTCGCTATATACATGAGTCCACTCCCATACGGTCACCCTGCCTCGTCGGTAGCCCCCATGACATGCATCACAAATGAGTCGTCATTTTGTGGTTCTCTCAATTGCAGTCATGCATGTCACGGGTTACCTGAAATACAAGCTGAACTTTATCTAAAAATTATGTTTTGTTGAAGTTCTTTGGAAGGTGTCAGCTGCTCTTTAAGTCTAGGGACAGCGTAGTCCCTTTGTATTTTCAAGCATTCACTTTTCTGAGCACTTTATTCATTGAGGGAAGTTGGGGGAGGGGGCTGAAAGTGAAAATTTGCTGCTTTGTGGAAGCCTGCCTCTCTAGCAGCCTGGACTGGTTGTACACATGCCACAGCAGACTACTTCATGGCTAGCCGGCACAATGCTACAACATATACAGCAGCCAGGAGTCCTAATAACACAGGGGCATCAGTAATTATTTACACAGATACCAAGCGGCAGCAAAAGTAAAAGTTAAAGTTTGCCACTCAGTTCATACAGTTCCTGCTTTGATGCAGGAGTTTTTTGGCATAACATTCTACATAACAAGAGAGCGGCAGCAAAATAATTTAAACAAGGGAGACATAATGCCGCTCCATCATACTCATATTCCACCTATCAGAATGGATGCTATTTTGTATTTTACTGCCATTTTAAACAATTCTAAACATTCCTGCACCATATACATAAAAATGGCGTAAGCATTAACTTAATTAAGCGCTGCAGCACTTTAAACTCATAATATGGCACAAAATGCACTCTATGCACTTTATTTAACCAGCACCTTATATACTTAAAGGCACTTTATATATTTGGCATTTAATGCCATAAATGCACCTTATTTCATTGCTGCCAGCTGGCCTTAGCTTGGTTCATTATTTGGGGGAGTTCCTGTTGAGGGATGGAAATATGGAAATTAGAAATAAAAGCAGCAGTAAAAAAGTTTAGTGAGAGATAGAAAAGACTGATGTAGGTGGCCAACCTACTCCAGGGGCAGAAAAAGGTAAAGTACAGCATATGAAGAGACTATTGTGCAACAGATTTCAGTAGGAAAAAGAAGAAAACAGGAAAGGCATCTCTCTACCGGGGTTATCGGACTGGCGGAATGCAGTTCTGCCACACTCTCCTGACTGTCCTTGAGTGGCAGTCACTGTTTTTCAGGAATTCAGCAACATAATGCTGTACATGGCTTCAGCCACGCTACCTGCTGGCAGCGGTGTCTGTCACGCGAATAGGACAAAGTCTCTGGGTTTCCCACTGGAGGTGAGTGGGAAACAGTCTCTCAGCTCCAGACATCACAGATGCAGGCTCGAGGCAGAAGACAGGGTCATATCCTCTCAGTCATCTCAATGTCCAGTCTTGAACAGAAGAATGAATCTTCTCACTTTTCAGCTTCAGACTTAAACAGAAGAGCAAATCTTCCCACTCCACTTTCTATCTACAGGAAACATCAGGCAGGCTTCCTTGGGCTCTCTGGCAGTGTAGGCCTCCATACTTCTCTCAGACATCACAGGCAAATCTCCTTCTCTCTGGAAACTCCCAGACAATTTCCTTATCTCTGGCCAGCAAACAACACTTTCATTCTTTTAGCACACTCCTTCCAGCCCTTGGAAGGCAACACAGGGCAATGCAGAGCACCTGCTGGGCTGGTAGCTGTATAAGACTCCAGGCAGGTTTCCTTCCCTTGAAGAACACAGAAAGTCTTCCTCTCCTTTAGGAACCTCTCAACAGTTTTCTGCCTCTGGTCAGCAATTCAACACTTTGCTTTGGAAACAACTCCGTTCAAACATTGAAAGGGCAGCACAATGCACCTCCCAGGCTGGTGGCTGCGTAAGCCCCCAGGCAGGCATTTTTCACACTCTGGAGCAACATCATGGAACTCCCTCCCATCAGGAGGGGGCACTACCAAATTGTACTGGACTCAGTCTGTCCTCAGGACTTCAGAGGAGCATGGTAGCTTCCTATTCGTCAGAAGAGACTGTCCATCAAAAAATTAATATGCATTAGCCCCCTTCAACACCTGATTTGTCCCTTGTTTGGCCACCAAAAATTGCCCTTGCCTCTTTTCCCAGGAGCCATAGCTGCAGTCCCTTAGGGCTCCTTGATTTCATGTTGGCTACTACAGGGGCCAGAGGTGGCAGATATGGTTGCTGGCAAACAGTTTTAAACAATGTCCCACCTTTAACTTCTTGGTGCAGTCAAACTATCCAGTTTTTACAAATGAAGTACCCAGTGTCCATTAACTGCCCCCTGTCTTTGTATCCGGTGGCAGAATGGGTCTTGTAAGAGATTTCTCCCATCTGTCGCTGGCACCATATTGCTATCCCCTAGGCAGCCAGCAGAGCTTATGAATATTCATAACTATAGCAGCCAGGCTGCTTGTTTAAAGTTTCGACTCTCCCCTTTCTTTTTTGCAATGGCACCTAAAACTACTTTCATAACAATTTTATTTATTTCCCCTAAGTGCCTCCGGATCACCAAATATGTCGCTGATGTTCCCAGGGCACACAGCGAGCACTAAAGAGGAGCTAATAGAGCAGCTTTCACATTGAGTGCCACAGCACTTACTGGAAGAATGAGCCGACTGCTGCAGCTCAAACAAGAGAGCAGGCATCCTGCTCAAACAGTCACATACTGCTCTGTGAGGCATTCACTAAACTGCCAAGCAGGCGGCTTACTTGTTCACATCTCCAGTCCCCCTCACAAAATCTGGACTCACATGGGCTGGCAGGAGCAAAGGGAACCACAAATGGGTCTTGGGACTGGCAGGACGAGCAGGAGAGCTGAGTGGCATAGGTGGAGAGTGGCATGGTAAGCCCCCACCTGTGGAGGGTTACAATATTAAAAATAAAGCAACATTCCTAGAGGGGAACAAACCAAAATGTTGCTTTTGTTAAAAAACACGTATTCTTTAAGCGTGCTCACAACTGCACCACCTAATGGTGCAAAGCAGCAACAGGAACTATGTTTTATGTACACTAAAAACAATTAAATGTATTTTTTGTATATGAATATATTAATTATATATACGGTGTATATAAGTATACCATGAGATGGCAAATAACATTTTAAAGTTAAATGGATTTATTTTCATTTAAGGGATAGCTACTGTGCACATTACATCTGAAAACATGTTATTTGCACTGTAGTCTCAATTCATTACAGTACCTTGCATTTGGCACAGTGAGATCACCGAGATCAGCAGCTACCTCCATGTCACTTTCCTGTAACACGGCATAAATGAAGATTTTTATTAAGTGGGTAACCTGTGTATCAGCAAGGAATTAATTAGATGGTAGGCTGCATTTGTTTGAATATTGTTTAAGTAACGCTATTTTCTGTGCATCGAACAACTAAAGGTAGTGAAATAGTCACTTTCAATGTGACCGCATGCATAAAAGCATTCTGTGATGACAGCAAAGAAATGTTTGTCAAAGATACCATCACAGAATGTGATCCAGAAAAAAAAAAACAGTGTGATTTGTAAGAAATATCACTGCTGAGGATTTTGTGCACTGTGTCTGAAAATGGAATTCACCTGTGCAAGCTCCCTGACAGTTGAAATGTTATCTGCGTCTTGCGCTGTCACTTTTGTTCTGTGACTAAAGTAGTGACTTAAATGCAAGAACTGTGGGTGGATGGCTACACTTAACATATAAGACAGCATTGAAGTCACCAAAAAAACAAAAACAACTTGAAAACTCATCTTCAAAGCTCCAAAGCAAAATTACCAGGTCTAAGAGGCCAAGCTAGATGAGCAGGGAGGTGTTAGGGAGGGTTAAACAAAAAAAGGCTACCTTCAGAAAATACTTGAGATCCAAATGGGATGAGGATAGGGAGGAGTATGTGAAGAAATCAACAGAGGTGAGCAGAACAGTCAAGGCAGCCAAGGCAGCAAGGGAGTTCAGGTTGGTACAAAGGATAAAAGAGGGGGAAAAAAAATGTTGTCAAGTACATAAGGTAGAGAAGATGCTGTAAGGATCAAATTGCTAGGATCAAGGTAGACAGACGGTGGATGGAGAAAGGGGTGGAGCAGGCAGAAGCGCTCAATGTCTACTTCTGTTCTATGTTTACCAGGGAGAGGCTGGAGCCAATGCCACAGGAAAAGGGAAGGGTGGGTACTGGGGGGGGGAGTTAATGGAGGGGGTAATCCCAGTGAGCAGAATGCTGGAAGGTCTTAGGGCCCTGAGGGTGGCTATGGCACCAGGTCCAGATGGCATACACCCTAGGGTGCTAAGGGAAATGGCAGAGGTCCTGATAGTATCACTGGCAGACTTGTTCAACACCTCCCTGGGGACTGGTTGCATGCCTCCAGGACTGGAGGATGGCACGTATGGTGCCCATCCATAAAAGTGGGCCCAAGGATGAGCCAGGTAACTATAGGCCAGTCAGCCTCACCTCCATTGTGGGAAAGCTTTTGGAGACTATCCTCTAGGAGAGGTTGTCAGCCTTTCTGGAGGACAATGTTCTCCATGATAGTAGACAGCATGGGTCTGTCACAGGTAGATCCTGCCAGATGATCATGGTTTCCTTCTATGACTGGGTAATTAGGGCACTCAACAGGGTCCAGGTGGTGGATGTCCTGTATTTGGACTTCAGCAAGGTATTTGATTCTGTGTGACATGGGAATTTGACTAGGAAACTGGGTTACCTGGGGGCAGGGGAGAAGCTGGTGGAGTGCAGCAAAAACTGGCTGCAGGATAGGCAGCATAGGGCTGTGGTGGGGGGGGGTCGCTCAACTCCTAGGGCTGTAACCAGTGGGGTTCCACAAGGTTCAGTGCTGGGTCCAGTGTTGTTTGGCATCTTTATTGCTGATATTGCTGTGGGGATCAAGAATATGATCAGCCTTTTTGCAGATAACACAAAGATAGGTGCAGTGGTGGACAGCACAGAGGGGTGACTAGGACTACAGGAGGATCAGACTAAACTTGAGAGCTGGTCAAACACATGGCAGCAGGGTTACACTGCAAAGAAGTGTAAAGTCATGCGCTTGGGAGTGAGAAACCAGAGGTTGTGCTACAGGCTGGGGGGGGATACAGTTATCCACTATGGAGGAGGAGGAGAAGGATCCTGGCGTGCTAATCACAGTGCAAATGAACCATTCAGCGCAGTGCAAGAAGGCAGCAGTTAAAGCTAATATGATGTTGGGGTGTATTGCGAGGGGAATCACCTCCAGGAAGAGGGAGGTTAAGCTACCACCATATAGGTCGCTGGTCAGCCCGAACTTGGAGTACTGCATACAGAGGCATGTGTAGAGTCAGTGAACAAGAGGGGCCAGAATTCTCACAAAGCTGGGGGGGGGGTCTGGGGGCATGCCCCCCAGGAACATTTTTAAAACATCCCTGTAAATGGTG
This sequence comes from Neoceratodus forsteri, assembly GCA_016271365.2. Lineage (NCBI taxonomy): Eukaryota > Metazoa > Chordata > Ceratodontiformes > Ceratodontidae > Neoceratodus > Neoceratodus forsteri. The sequence continues at coordinate 15,150,518 of JADMNL010000039.1, read as the reverse complement.
CACTTTTCTGCATTATAGAGCTAAGTCTTAGCTCTAAAATTCAGGAATAAGATACTTTACAGCCCACCAGGATGAAACATTCTGTGATAAGGATGTTACTGTTTCCTGCAAGAATGTTTTTAAAAATGTAACTGTTTATGAAATTGCATTCTTTGCTTCTTTTGCAAAGTGGATTTTTTCTCACTCTGCATTTGTCTGACACTCTCTGTGAAACCGATCCCCCAACTCACACTTAGCTCCTTTATTAATTACCCTCTTACAGTACAATACCTGCTGTTATTATTATTTTTACCAAGGTAGCAAAGAACACTTTGGACATACTTGCTACTTTATATGCTCATGTTAGCAGGAAAGTGAGATTCACTTGTACAATAAGCTAGGAAGAGTAAGCCTGCAAGTATTTTTGAAACCGTATGCCCTAAATAAGACTTTTACTAAGTTCTGTGCACTGTATGTACTGTATCCTCCATCTGTAACACACAGGCAGGAAAGTGCCAAGCTGCCTTTGTTATCTTTCGGCTGTAAAGGGTGAGAATTATTTGCTACAGACTGTGGGACATACATCGGAGTCAGAAGTGTTGTATTACTTTTTAACATAGTGAACAGTTGGCAAAAACTTTACAATGTAATTCTGGCTCCCAACAATGCTACAACGCAGCAGCAGCACAAACACATTTTTAATAAAACTGCATTGAAACTAAAAGTTGCGCAATTCTTCACACGAAAAGACATAAAAATGAAAGCTGGCAGTAGTTTGGAAACGCTTTCCCTTACTGTATCTGTAGGGCTTCTGGATGTACTTAAGGGGTGTTTCCATGCAGGTAGTCTGGGCAGTGGCACTGTTCTCAGTCCAGAGAATCGGTCCTCCACATCGCCACCTGTGCCGCCCCTCTCCATGCTGCTAGTGCTGTCAACAGAAGTGTGACCACATACATATTGTCCACCATCACTGCCGACTCATTACTGATGCAGTGCACAGGTTTGTCTTGTGACTGAGACCTGCTGTGAGGAGTGACTGCTCTCAGTCAACTCACACAATCATCCCACCGGCTCATAGCTCATGTGGACTAGAACAAAAAGGCAGAACAAAGATCCCTGATGCTGCCTCACACTGCCCCCAGTGGACACAAAGTCACTGGCAGCCAGATTGGTTGACTCACCATGGCTCCGCCTCTTCAGCGGCAACTTAGAACAAAAAGAAGCAGCCTGAAGCAACTGGAGACTGAGCTCCAGCTTGCTGGAAAAGATGCACACCTTCCTCCTGGCGGTCAGGATTTCTGACCGCCAAGAGGATGGGGATTCTAGGAGGAAGCATTAATCGAAGAATAACCACATGGTTTATTGCGTGCCCCCCCCCACCACAACTCAAAGTCGTTGGTATGCCTCACTGCCTTCTCTCATGCTGTGCAGGCCACTCCCATCCAAACCCCATTCCTGACTGAGTCTGACCAACTCCCAAATAAAAAAAAAACAATAATAAAAAAAAAATAATTAGGATGACTTTTAACAGGGAGGGCCAGGGCTAGGGCCAGGGTTGCGCCCCCACACACACCTATGACTGCGTACAGCTCTGGTGACAATACTTAAGGAAAGATATCAAATTGCTTTAGGGGTCCAGTGCAGAGCAACCAGGATGATCACAGGAATGGAGGGCTTACCCTACAGGGAGAGACTGAGGCAGCTAAACTTGTACTCCCTGGAGGATAGGAGGGTTAGAGTGGACATGAACCAAACCTTCAGATATATGAGGGGCATAAACAAGGTTAGTACAGAGGGGATTATTAGATTAAAGGGAGGGAAATACACTAGGGGACACAGTCTGAAATTGGAGGGGGGAAGATTTAGGAGAGAAATGAGAAGGCAGAACTTCAAGGAAAGGGTGGTTGCTGGGCGGAACACACTACCAGAGGAGCTGGTATCCTTAAAGTTGGTGGGCAGTTTTAAGCAGGAGTGGGACAGGATCAGGAGGAAGGTCAATACTATGCATGGGAGAGGGGGGCAGCTGCAGAGTAATAAACTGATAGCTGCACACCCGTGCAGACTCAATAGACCTTAGGGCCTCTATCTGCTGGCATTTTTTATATGTTCATACTAATATGAAAGTAAACTTTAACCAGTCCACAAAATAAAAAATAAAGATTGACAGTTTGTCACACAGCCCATATCAAGTACTCTTTTTCTGCAGTGTGACCTACACTACTAGACACACAAGTCTTGTCAATGACAGCACCACCCGCCAACCTCAACTGCCTATTTCCAGAAAGCAACCAACAGAAATGTAGCACAGATGGTGGTCAAACAGGTAAACTGAATATGACACGCAGCGTGGATGTCAGCGAACGTGAAAATGATAGCGGGAAACTCGTTTCAACAGTCCACAAATAAAAGTAAAATGCTTCTAATATAAAACAGCATTTCAGTACTTTAGTGCTAATCTGCTGAGTACCTACATTTAATCAGAATCACTCATATCTCGGCATGCAACAGATAACTCAGATAAAGAAGACATCAAAAATCATTTTAAAGTCAGGCTCCAGATATGTATGTTATCTGGTTTGTAATGTTGTTATTGCTCTGGGCACTCACGGCTGCACCACTCATGCACATGTGCAATAACAACATTACAAACCAGGTAACATGCATATCTGAAGCTACCTCGTGAGATAAAAATAGAATAAAGTATGGGTCTGGGTGTGTAACGAGAATTTACACACACCCGAGGGGTTTGATGCTATATAAACCCCGAGATCGAAGCTTGAGGGATTTATGTGTAGCATCAGACCCTGAGGGTGTGTGTATATTTGAGTTTGCACACACCCAGACCCATATTTTATTTTATATAACTGTTGGGTTTCTCTTTTTCACCTCAGCAATTACATAAAATAAAAAGAATGCTTGCCGCCGCAGTCCAATTATGTCATGGGCGCAAGTCGGCTACTTTTATTTAAGTTTTTTTCCAAATATTGTGAGGGTGGTTGATCCAGTAGCCATGTAGAACATTTCAGTTTATTTTAAATGTGACTTACTACCGAGTGTCCATGGCAGTTTCTCTCCATGTTGGGTTTGCGGTTTGGGAAGGAGACAGCAATCGAGGAGTTCGAGCAGGCGCATGCGCAGAGTGGGGAAATTCATGCGCATGTTTGCCGTTATAAATGCTCCTTTATAATGGCAAATTATGCCACAGTTTTCCTATGGGAAAAAGAGGAAGCCATTAATTATTCCCTATTTATGCAATAGGTGTGTACATAAATGGAGTGTGATTAATCTGTTTATTTGAGCAACTGTGTAGATAAATGAAGACTCTTACTTCCTGGCATGCATAAGGGAGCTATATTCCTCTCCCCCAGGCTACAGTGATGGTGAGCAGGGTGACAGCCAATAGATTCTACCTTACTAGATGCATCAGGCAAGGCTATGTATGGAACCATTAACACAGGCAGTTCAAACTAACCATGGGATTGTTAGAGTGAAAAGTCATGACAGGGATCATGAAATATTGCAATATGCTGATGACACCCTGTTCTTTCTCACTCAGCCCCAAAGCTTGCTACCAGAGCTACCTAAGGAACTTGAACTCTATGGCTCCATATCTGGATATAAAATACATCTTTCTAAATCAGAAGCCCTTAAGCTGAATGGCAATATTCCCCCCAGTCTAAGAGATAACTTTCCGTTCCAATGGGCACAAAATGGAGTGGTGCACTACTTGAGCATCTGGGTATCATCCAGGCTTAGTGCACTCTACCATCTTAATTACGGGAAGCTGGAGGGGGAGGTGTGGGTTTGCACTGGAATCTTCTCCCACTGGGAGTGACTGGAAGGGTAGCCACGGTCAAAGTGAACATCCTCCCTAGATACCTCTTCTTGTTCCAGGTGCTACTGGTAAAAATTCCATAGGCTTTTTGGAGAAGGTTACAGAAAACCATACTGTCCTTCATCTGGGTTGGCCACAGGCATCGGATTAAGAGGCTCCTACTCACCCTCCCTAGGGAATGTGGGAGGCGGGTGGCACTTCCAGATATGCGCCTGCACTATGTGGCGGTGCAACTTTTGCCAGCAGTGAGGTGGGTCAAACAGAATGCCAACTCCGGTTGGCTGGATTTGGAGGCCAGCTCGGGGCCCCTGTGCCACTGTTTATGCTACCACATGCACGCATCATGCCACATCTACTGGCCTCTATAAACAGCCCCATCACAAAATATACTCTGTGCATGCTCCTACAGACCAGGCAGATTTCAGGGACTCCCAGTGAAATCAGTCCACAAACATCCATTATGGGAGAGCTTGACTTCACCTCTGCAGTAGAGGATGCAGAATTTAAGTGGTGGAACAGTCGCCCGGACAGGAATTTCCATCATTTCCCTAGGCTAGTTCAGGAGATACCTCTCCATGGGAACTTATCAGGTTATAATACAAGGTACTCTATCTAACCATCAAATTGTTTCTACAGGGGTGCCCCAAGGTTTGATCCTGGGCCCCATTTATTTCAGTATATTCCTAAACGACCTCCCCAAAACCTGTCAATACAATGTACTCATATGTAGATGATGCTATACCGTACACATGCCACTCTACACCTAATCTGCTTGAAAAACAGCTGCAAGAGGACTTTACTGCAGTGGAGTCCTGGTTCCTAAATGCCAGGCTTTTATTAAACTACAAGAAAACTAAGGCGATGTTGTTTGCCTCCCCCAACAACTGTCATAAGGCTTACCCCCTCAAGATACATACCTGCAGCAATGACCTTCTTGAAACTGTCAGCAATTTCAAGTACCTTGGGGTCTCCCTTGACTGCTCTCTTTCTTATAATCTGCACATAGACCATGTTGCCAAAGCAGCTAATGTCAGACTTGGGCAACTCTACCGCCACAAACTATGCTTCACTGATAGTACCATCAAACTGTCAGTAACCAGCGCAGTCTTGTCAATTATAGACTGCGGTCTAGTAGTTTATGGAGCTGCATCTAACACTGCACTTAAGTGAATAAAAGTAGCCCTCAATAAAGCCTGCAGGCTCATTCTTGGGGCACATCACTCTACTCTCACATGTACGCTCTACTGTAGCACAGGCTGGCTTAATCTTCAGAATAGGATCCAATTCCAGGTATGCCTGCTTGTGAAAAAAGCCACCTTCAGCCTTGCACCCCCAGGGATGCAGGCTATCCTCAGTCAAGTCACCCAAGACCCACCAGAGCTGCCTACTCAGTCCCGTTTCATCACACAACACAAGGGCAGCGATCATTTGGGTGCAAAGTCCCCCTTTGGCTAAATTTTCTTAATGATGCACTCATCTTGGAACCTAAACTTGGCCCTTTCAAGCAACATCTTCACGCATATCTTACCTCCAACAGTGTGTGCGACTGTGATACCACCTCCTAAGGCTATTTCATAGGCATATTAAAACCCCTCATGCCCTACTCCTAAGCCTGTGGGGTTAATCCCCTCTGCACCCTCCCACTGCGAGCTATTCTCACCTCCTAATCCATCTCTCCACCTGCAGGGACCTCCTCCCTTTCTTACTTCACTGACAACACCCTCTGGGTTGATCTCTCCACAGCATCTTGAAGCCCCTGCACCTGCCCTGTTTACCCCCCTTTTCCCACATACCCCCTTCCTTACTCAGCCTCTCCCCTACCCCCAAGCACCCCTAGCCTCACACTCCTACTCTCCATACACCAGCCCCATTCCACCTCTCTCACATACCCCTTCCTCCTTCTGTCTTCCTCTACCTCTCCCCCACCACACCATCTCCCTCAAGCCTCTCCCTCCAATCTTTATGTTTAATTATTGCAACTCTGAATTTTTGTGACATTGGAAATTTTTTATTTAACATTGCTTGCCATCTCTTTAATTTAATGACTCCTCTTCTGTTTGTTTGTGCCCTTTTGGGCTGTTTCCTCTCAAGTAAACTGCATTCTGCAGTTTGATAACTTGCCTAAGTCAAAGCTGCCCGAACCTCACCCTCCAAGTAAGGGGACTACTGTGCCCTTTTGCGCTGTTTCTTCTCAAGTAAACTGCATTCTGCAGTTTGATAACCTGCCTAAGGCTAAGCTGCCCAAAGCTCACCCTCCAAGCAATGTATGGGTTGGAAGTCTGAATTTTGACATCTACCCCTGGAGGAATCTCACTTGTTCCCGCTTGCCAATGTTCCTCACGCTATGTGCAGCAATCCAGAAGTCTTCTAGGAACTGCTGCCAAGAAATTAATGCTAGGACTAATCTCTGCTTGAAATGTTTTGATTTCTTACTTTAAGTAATGTTTAGTCTGATGTAGTGATTTCTTAGAGTTGATTTAAGTTTTGAGAGAGGTTTTTAAGGTATTGTGATGCTATCTGCCCTGAGCCCTGTGCTCCTTCTCTTAGAGCTGTAAGTCTGTGGGCTGCATCCTTGACCTCTGTGTCCCATAGAGGCTGCTGCAGTGCCCCCCCAAACTTGCTTCTGAACCTCCCTCCCTGTTCTTGCTTTGTTTAATTTTCAGCTCAGTGCCCCAGTGTTAATCAGAGCCCCTTCCACGGCTGTAGTGAAGCTACTGCTCTCTCCTGTTGAACATACTGCAGTGTCCTCCCCAAGCCCCAACTTACTTTAAGACTTCCCTGCTTAAACTCTCTGTTTAATTCTCAAACCCTCCCAACCTGTTAATTCCTCTTTTATTTTCTGACTGCCTTCCCCTCCAAGCTTGATACTTAATTTTGTCCTCTCATCTTCTCTCCCCAGGGGACTACTGTGCCCTTTTGGGCTGTTTCCTCTCAAGCAAACTGCATTATGCAGTTTGATAACCTGCCTAAGGCGAAGCTGCCCGAAGCTCACCCTCCAAGCAAGGCACAGGTTGGAACTGAATCTGGGCATCTATCCTGAGAAATCTCACTTGTTCCTATTTGCCAGTGTTTCTCACACTATGTGCAGCAATCCAGAAGTCTTCTAGGAACTGCTGCCATTTTTCCATTTGCAGTTTATACCGATCTGCCACTAGAGGCATCTTATTTTTCCTATTAATCCTCCAACCCACTTATCCAACTTGCCTCTGCCTTTTTTCTGTTCTAATCACCGTTATCCCTTCCCTTGTTTCTCACTTTTAGCATATTGTACTCTGAAGAAAAAAAACACACACAAAAAAAAAACACTGGTATAATTAACCTTGCACTGCGCTTGGGACCTTGCGTGTGCTCTTACTGCTGCACTCCTTGGTATCATAATGTCTCTTATAATGGCTCTATTTCCTTGAGGCATTATATTGCTCTCTCTATTGACCCTATCTGACTTTGCCTGTGATAAGTTTCTAACATCTCCCTCTCCAACATTGGATAGTAATCATTTATATGTTTATAGTACGATCACCTCATCCCAGTGCTGTGACCCTCTTACTGTGCCATGGAACCTGCATTCCCCTGGTCACTGGGAGTTGCCATTCCATCACCATAGCTGGCTGCCCCCTTTGGCACTTCTCCCTGGGATCTTCAACATGCAAGCCAACTGTAAAGTGTGCTCAACTCAGAGGAAGCTTCACAAACTCAGCAACAAGCAGTTAAAGGAATATCTGTGTGGACTGGCCTTACTGTTGCTGCTGCTTTCTGGCAATATTCACCCCAACCCTGGCCCTCCACAACTTACAGCATACCCACAGTCACCTATTGGGTTACTTAGCATTGTCTCACTTAATATATGCAACCTCCTCCCCAAAATGGATGTACTGAATGCATGAATCTTACAACATAACCCAGACATTTTTTTATTTTTATTTATTTGTTCTAGGATTACAAATACCTTTGAGCAGAGGCTCTTTTACAAAGATTCCATGTCATTGGTACAATTGAGACAATCATAAGCAAAGATAACAGTTTTTAAAATAAAAAAAAACACATAGTCTTGTAGATGAAAAAAGAACAATAAGGTGAAACTTTGGGGAAGGGAATGGAGGAGGGTGAAATCAGAGAGACTAAGTGGATGGGAGAAAAGGGGAGGTAGGTTGGGAGGGACATTGAGAGGAGAGGTGGAAGGCGGATAAGAACAGAGGTAGTGCAGCCGGGTGGCATTTGTCATGGGCCAGCAGGGGAGGTGAAGATAGGAAGGGGGTGCTGGCAAAGTGCAGGAGTAGATGTGGATCCAAAAGGGCATCTTCAGCTATGGAACCAAAAGACATGTTTAGCCACAACAGTCACAGAGGTTGGAGGCAGTCAGTGTTAGGCGCAGACGAGTCTTAAAAGTGCTGAGCAATAGTGAAGATGAGATGTTGCTGGGAAGACCGTTGTACCAACTAGTGGCCCGGTAAGCAAAGGATCTTTGGCCTTGTGTTGTGCAGCAATGCGGGACTTGCAGAAGCTGAGGTTTGATCCCCTGGTATGTTGGGTGTGGATTCTCGATTGTATGAGGGCACAGACTCCAGGGGGGCAAGGCCCAGCAAGATTTTCTTAGTAGTAATACAAGTTTGGTGTTTTATTTGATTGTCAAGATTCAACCATCCAGTTTGAGAATAGAGGTCACAGGTGTGAGTTAGGTGTTGGAAGCCAGTGACAAGTCGACAGGCCTTGTTGAGGGCAGAGGATACACGTTTGAGTGCGGTGGTTGTAGCAGAGCCGTAAATGATAATGCCATAATCAATGATGGATATGATGGAGCTCTGGACAGTGACAGCGAGGGCTTCAGATGTCAGGTGTTTCCTATGACGGAATAGCAGGCCTAGCCGGGAGTTAGCAGCTTTGGCGACATGGTCGATGTGGGCAGTGTAGGAGAGGTGAGGGTCAAGGGTGATCCCGAGGTATTTAACATTTTTGACCTGTTCCAGTGTGGCACCTTGTCTGGTGATAACAGAGAGTTGGAAGTGCTTATGTTTATTATGCGAGCTGCTGAAGATCATGGCCTTTGTTTTTTTTTGATTAAGGAACAGTTTGTGCTTTGTGAGCCAATTCTCAACTGAGGAAAAGCCGAGTTGGAGATTTTCTTGCAATTTCTTTGGGTCCTGGTGTGTGGCAAGGATTACTGCATCATCAGCATACAGGGTGATATGTTCAGTGCAGGAGTCCGGTAGGGTGTTAAGGAACAGGCTGAAGAGTAGGGGGCCCAGTATTGAACCCTGGGGGACTCCTGAGAGGACAGGTCTGGAATCAGAGTGCACATCTCCAATTTTTATATGCTGGGTGCAGTTTTCAAGATAGCTTTTGAACCAAGAAATTGAATCATTGGAGAGACCAGCATTTTTTAGTTGGCTCAGCAGGAGGGAGTGGTGGACAGTATTGAAGGCTTTGGTCAGGTCGATGAAAATAGCACCAGTTAGTTGTCCATTGTCAAGGGAGCTGTGAATGGAGCTGGTGAATTTGAGTAAGGCAGAGGATGTACTATGACCTTTTCTAAAGCCATGTTGCTGTTTACAGAGAATATTATAATTGTCCAGATGCTCAGTAAGTTGGGCCGCTACTATATGTTGCAGTGCCTTCGATAGGGGAGACAGAATGGAGATAGGGCAGAAGTTCGCATGGTCAGCCTTATCACCACTTTTGTGAATCAGGGTAACAGTGGCCATTTTCCATTTGTCTGGGAATTGGCTAGAGGAAAGAGAGAGATTAAAGATCTTGGTGAGGGGCCCAAGTACCTTGTCAAACGTTAGGGCCAGTAGCTTGAGGTCAAGTGTGTCTTTGCTTGTTCTAGATTTGCTGATGGCTTTGGCAATGTAGTTTCGGACTTGATGTTTCTTTAGTGCTTTAAAGTAGAAAGGTGGGTGACAGGCGTCATAGGGAGCCAGTCATAGAAACATGGCATTCTCCAAAAGTAGTGGATGCTTCAGTTTCTATCCCAGGTTACACAGTCTTTAGACAGGATTGTCTCTCCAAATGTGGGGGCAATTGTGCGATCTGTCTCCTAAACAACTTTCAAAGTCTCTTCCTAACTCTGCCCAAAACTGATGACCATATGCAAGCCCTTGCCATAGAAGTGTTTCTAGGTGCACACAATAAAGCCCATACTGTGTTTTCAATCTATATTCCTCCCAGAAGACGGCCTCCTGCTTTGATTCACTCCTGGAGTGTTTTGGCTCTCATAGTCTTAATTTGGAAATTATCATGTTAGGAGATTTCAATATCAATTGGTTCTCTCCTAACACAAGCCCTTTCAAAGATGCAGTTTCAGCAGTTCACCTCACCCAGCTAGTCGAATCCCCCACTAGAATAAACTATAAAACTGGGACCAGTACCTTACTGGGCTGGGTGCTCTCTAATGACCCTGATCATATATCGGACACAACCATACTCCCAGATGCCTTCAGTGACCACTCCCCAGTCTTGTTTCATTGGGTGAACAAATTCTCTAAACTACCAGCTAGAACAATTACCACCAGGGTACTCATCCCTGGGCATCTTGAATCACTAAAAGCTGATCTACATAATCAGGACTGGTCAATGGTTTACACAACTATGAATGTTGACATTGTCCTCGACCAATTCATTCTTCAGTTCAACGCTATATGTGATAGGTACGCCCCCTCCCATAAAAAGCATAAAATCAAAGACCACTGTAATCCCTGGTTTTCTCTGGACCTCCTTGAGCTTCTGAATGTGAGGGGCCATCTATGACACAGGTCTAGGTCCCTGTGTGACCAGGTCAACATCCAGAGGTACAAAGCAGCTAGAAACAACTGCATGAGGGCTATTCGTGCAACTAAAAATCAATATTATAAGGAAGTGCTCTCTAGGACCTGGAATGATGGCAGAACATTTTTGACTAACCTTAAAGTGGTCACTGGGAGACAGACCTCAGATCTGCCCCTACCATGCTTAACATTGATGGTGTACCCTCACTCGACCCCAGACTCATTGCTAACACTTTTAATAATGCCTTCATGGACCTGAATGGTATCCTGCCACCTGGTTACTTCCCTCACCCCCCTCACAAGTGACTACTCTGGGAAAGAGACTCTGCACCCTTCTCATCCTCCTTTCTACTTCAAAACCCTCTCAGCCCATGAAGTCAGGAATTGCCTACTCAAGGTATTAGGGAAATCAAGATTTAGTAGCGACACCCTGGATCTTAAGTTTGTAGCCCTTACGCTGGATGAAATTCTGTCACCTCTAACACATATTATTAACATGTCACTTAGATACTCTCAAATTCCTCAGAAATGGAAGTCTGCCACTGTGACACCAGTTCATAAGTCTGGGAATTGCACAATTATTGGGAACTACAGGCCTATCTCTATCCGCCTCCACTCTTAAAAGCTCTAGGGCATATAGTGGCTGACTAACTGGTTGAATACTTAGAAAAATATCAGCTACAATCAGGGTCGGATTTACACTGCCATGGACCCTATGCATAGCATTTGCTAAGGGCCCCTGGCCCGTGCCCCACCCACCCTGCTGCCACCCCCCTCCCAGTACCCCTGCTACACTCCTCCCAGTGCTCCATGACCCCAAGTCCCATGTAAGCATTACATGTTTACATCTTTATAAGCAAAGGTACTTCGTGGTGCATTGCTGTCTCAAAATACAAAGCTGGACAGATCAATACCTCATAGATCCTTTTCTGCTGTATTTGGAGAAACTTCAATACTCACAGAAAAACAAATGGGCTTATGGTTTGGAGTGGGACTGGGAATCTGATTCATGGCGAAAGACTGTGTATTGCACAGCACACCAACAGCAGAGCAGTACATTGCAGAATGCACATTATACAATGGGTTATGAAAATCGTGTAACCTCATTGGTCAAAACACATCACATGACCGTGATAAATCCTCCAGTATACCCACTGGAAAAGTTTTATATCACTATAAAAACAAAAACAACAAGTTTAACATTGTATAATAGCAATATACCATGACAGGGAGTGGGCATATGGGTGAATTTACCACTTCTGGTGTGGTTAAGTCACTCAGCTGCGCCTCGTGACCGAACCACACTAGGCATGGTAAATCCACCAATATACCCATTCCCTGTCATGGTATATTGCTTAAATCACCATTAGGAAAAGTCTGTAACCCATACCATTTCTTTGACCACCCTACTTTCAAAATCAATTGGAACACATAATATGGTAAAGCACTCTGATTACCGCCATTTGATCCAGCTTTTCCTTATTCATGAGAACAGTGCCATTTAGTGGGGCAAAAAATTGAAATTACTTTGGGTCACACAGAATACAATACATACCATCCCCACAACAGGCCTGATAACACTGGAATGGCATATGTGTCATGCAGCTATTTACAAAAATAGGTATATTCTGCTTACTGTATGAGAAAATAATGTCTAACAATACACTACTACACTTATGCCTCTCCATTTTTAATAACAGAGAATTGGTGATCTCAAACAGGCCTCTGATGACTCATAACACCTTGTAACCTCATTGCCATGAAACAGAGAAATTACAAGAGTCAAACCACCCTCTCTGTGAAGAAGTGCTTCCTGACCTCCCTCCTGAACCTCCCACCCTCCAGCTTAAGACTGTGCCCCTTGTGTTAAGGTTGCTACTTAGCTGAAAGAGACACTCCTTATCATCTTTATTTATCCCTTTCAAGTACTTGAAGGTCCCAATCATGTCACCTTTCTCTCTCTGTCCTGTCTTCCAGGGAGTACATGTTCAATGCCCTTAACCTCTCCTCGTATGCCTTACCCTACTGACCAGCTATTATCTTTGTAGCCCTCCTCTGGACCTTCTGCAGCAGGTTACTGTATTTTTTGAGGTGTGGGCACCAGTACTGAACTCCATACTCTAGATGCAGCCTTACCAGTTTTCCAATAATGTAATTATAATGTAAATTGTATTTTTGGCACCAAAAGCAGGAAAACACACATGGTGGCACCAACCAAAACAAAGCATAACCCAGACCAAGTCACAGCTACTTTTAAACACTATTATTTAATTGGGACTTGGTCACTGGGGAGAAGGACAGCAAAGAGGAGGAACAGAAGAATGTACTATTTTAAACCCAAGCTTAAATGGCAAATAGTCTACTCCAAACCAGTGAAAGAAGGAGGCCAGTCACCAGTCCACACATAAAAAGAAAGTGAGAAGGGGAAAAAACAATTTACAGGCTACTAGCTAGCCTAGTCTCTCTCTAAATCATATGGTCAGCGTTTCACCAATTTCACCTCCAGTGATCAGAGGGAATGAAAATCCATTCTCAAGTCCTGACTCTTGGCTGGCTGCTGGTTCAAACAAGGGTCCAGCCTGTGACCAGACATGGTGGGAAAATCTTCACTCTATGAGCAGAGGAAAAAGTACTGTATACAGGCAGGCACATCATGGGATGAGGACAGTCAGCAACATACACACATCAGCAGCCATATAGCATAGTCTGACACAGTCATGCAAGCAAGCATCCATCTATTTAAAAATTCACCTAGTTCATGACAAATTCCTCTTTCCAGATGACAAGCAAACACTTGGAAGGCCCCCGCTGATTATCAGAACTAACATTAGGCGTACACACAAATTTCCTATCCCTTCTGGTTTGAATTTCTGTGTAAATCTCAGCTGAGTCAAAATAAAATTCCCAAAGATCTGGCACTGAGGAAATGTGTACAGCTCTCCATTTCTCTCATTTTCTCTCTGCCTTGGACTCATAAAACAAAGCATATCAGCTCAACAGAACAAGAGGGTTCCCAAAGACCACAGAGAAAGCTGAGAGGGAGAGAAAAGTGCAAAATTCTCATGGATCGTTACTTGGGAGAAAAACTGGAAGGCTATCCTACAAGGGCGGGCAGCAGCAACACACTGCTTTCCTCAAAACTAATGACTTCCTTCCCTTCTTCTACATGGTCAGCCAGCACAGCTCCATCTAGGTGGGAGACTCCTGGATCTTAATGTTTGCCTGTCCTCACTCTCTCTCCCTCCCTCTCTCTCTCCACCACGAATAAAAAAATAAATAAATGCACCTTGAGTATATAGAGCTTAATTGTCTGTAATGTTATTCTTGCAAACCTTTATTCTGTTGGAATGTATTTATGTTTCCTCTGCCTAATAACCTGTGTTATAACCTGTAATCCTATGACGTGGAATCTTTATAAAGGAGAAGTTATGCTCAAAGGTTGTTAATCCAAGATTCAATAAATAAATAAATAAATGAACTGCAAATCTTTTGTTAGATTCAGACAATTTTTGCACAATGGGGTATGTGTCTCATTCACAGACCTGCAACAACAGTTCATCCTCCCGTGGCAGGATTTCTTTAGATTTCTGCAGGTCCATCACTACATCCAAATACAGGGGAGAGATGCCCTAATTGCTCAGGACCTCCCAAGACTTGAGAAGTTCCTTTACTGGGCGGTACAGCTGGTGGGCAGGTGGGGCAACATTGCCATGGCTTATAAAATGCTGCAGGGTACTGACCACCCAGAGTTCCAGGTGGTGAGGGAGGTCTGGGAGCAGGTCACACAGATCTCATTAAGTGTGAAGGAGTGGGGACTATATGTGGAGAACTGTGTGGCAAACCACATCTTCGCCCACATGGTGAGAATTTCAGTGGAAGTGCCTTATCAGGTACTTCCACATGCCAACAGTTACCAGGCATTTTCAGCCTGGGGGCTTGGAGCTGTGCAGATGTGATTGTGGGTTTGTGGGTTCACACCATCATATCTCTTGGGGTGCCCATGCTTGTGGGCCTACTGGTCCCAGATACATGAGGCATTGGAAAGCATCTGGGGGACTGACTATCCCCTGCACTTTTGAACATCTGTTCCTGTGGGGAAAAAAGTCCACAGGCTGGGGCGATTGCCCAGTCAAATGCTGTTTAGGACACTCTGTTTGGTAACTATGAAAGGGATCACAGGACACTGGCTGATGGGGAGATTCTGACACTCTCAGAGTGGCACATGAGGGTACGAGAGCTTCATATGATGGAGTGCAGCACCTCAGCCTTACGCCTCACCCTAGAGAAATTTAGGGAGCTGTGGCGCATCTGGGAGATGTGTGAGATGTATGAGGCAGGGGTACAGGGGGCTCCAGAAGGGGCACCCCCCACAAGATATAGGCATCATGGAGTGAAGCCTGTAGATTACTGGTGGACAGGATAATCAGTGGGGGTGTGGAACTCCTCAGAAGTGGCCCTCTTGGGCTTCCTACTGCTGGGTGGCCCCCTACCTTTTTCCACGGTGGGATGGTTGTCCACTTAATTTCTATACCACTGTATGATGACTATCCAGTGAAGTTTACAGGGGACAGACAGTCATGCAAGTTTGTTAAGTTCAGCTGTTGATTACTACTAATATTGTTTAACAAATAATGATTCAGGACAATTAAAGTGACTTAACAACATAGTTTAATTGTTTAAATTTAAATGGTTATAAGTCTTGAAGATGTCATTTCTTGTATACCACAATTGACTTAGAACAGTAATTGAATCAATTTTACTGTATCAGCACCAACAGGAGCCTCTGCAATATTACAGTAATGTATGCTGTTACACAATCTAGAATATAGGTGTAATAAAGAAGTTCTTATATGTACCATGCAGCATGTGGATGTACCGAATCTTTTTATTACTACCAATAAAGCTGTGTTTTAAAAAAATGTAGACTCTTACATTTATGTAGAGTTACTATGTCACCATTCATTTATGTACATAGTTCCTTCGTCAACCCTCTCCCGCTCCCCCGCCAGCACTACTTCCACTCTGTACAGCTAATTTACTTTCGACAGCATCCATTCCTCACACTCTCTCACCCTTAAATAAAACATTAGCAATCCTATTTTTAAATGAAAACTACCTCTCCAAATCCACCTGCCTTCATAGAAAGAAAAGCGATATCATTTTGAAGTAAAAAGCTGGCCCTTTTCCTCTGTAAAAAAAGAAACTAACCTTCACTTTCAATACCCACCCATAGGCTTCAGCTCCTCAATTGCTGCTTGTCTGCCACTCCAGACTCTTGCCTTCTGCTGCCTGGAGTTTTCTTCCACACACGACAGCCCTGACACAAAGAAGTAGCTTTTGATTTCCTTTTATTTTCTTTCTTTTATTCTCCCACATGAGCTGACCACACCGTGTTCACTCTCTCTCTCTCTCTCTCTTGCTTCACATCTTACCTGCTGTCACCTGGTCTTGCTACACATTGCACCTGCTCTCACCCCACATTGCGCTTGTTAAAAAAATATAAATTGTTTTTAAAAATGTACTGGTATTTAGTGAAAACGCAGCAACTAGGAGCCACTCACAAGAACCAAACATGCACTGGCCGCTCTCACTAAGTGGCACCACAATTTTCCCAGGCAAATATCAGCTCCTCAGGTCCTGCAACAGTCAGCTGCTATGTACCAACATCAGTGTCAGAATCATGATGGCACCTCTCTAGCAATGTCCATAGCAATAGGTCACAGAAAAGATGGACAGACGCTTATTCACCAAACAGCCTCACATACTTTAAAACAAAATAACCCATTACACATGGCCCTGCCCTATTACATAAATGGACTATGCTGGGGAGACCTTGTTTGATACATGATTTATGTACACTCATACTGTTTGACTTTGGACACTTCACTCGTGGCGTATGCCACTTGTGAGGTTACTCAAGGTCAAAATGCACTTGTGTACCTAACTCATATGTCACACAGATCCCCCCAGCATATCCCTTGCATATAGTACTGTTTGACCTTGGACACCTCACTCATGGCTTATGCCACCAGTGAAGTTACCCAAGGTCAAAATGCACTTGTGTACATAAATCATATATCACACAGGTCCCCCAGTAAATCCTTATATATATATATATATAGATATATATATATATACACTGTATATATATATCTATATATATATATATATATATTATGGTAGCACAGTAGTGCTACCATAGTTAGGGTGAGAGCCATTTACATGTTAAACCCCAAATTTTTCACCTTAATAACTTTGCAACTATTTGACTGATTTGTCTGAAATTTGGAATACATGATCAAGAACCATACCTTGGGATTTGCCAAGTTTCGTACCGGTCAGATACACGGCTGCGGAGTTATTAAGTGTGATCTGCGCGTGCGTTTATGCTTTTTCTGGAATTCTACGGTCGTGCCTACAGGTGGGACGTTTGCACGACTGGCCTGAAATCTTCAGGGGAATGTGCGGCCAGGGTCCCCAATGTGCCTTTCAAAGATTTCGTGAAAAAATATTAAAAGGTTCAAAAGTTATTCAGAAAACAATTTCCCATTATAAGTCAATGGGAAAAGTTAAAAAGTTTGACAGTGTCGCAAATGCATTTTTACTTTAGCAAATGGCCCTCTTACTTTCGCAAAACCCCCATCTTGTTTTCAGTTAATGATCAGAAAAATGCTTGCCATTTAAATTTGGGACCCTCTAGCAACCTAATTCTTTTTGTATTCACCTAGTCGGAGCCTGAGGATGCTAGCCATGTCTTTATTTTGAGGTAAAACACCTCAGAAATATGTTTTTCAAATTTCTGGAAAAAGTACTTAAGCAAAGTACTTTCTTGCTCATGAAAGTGTCATAAATTTTTTCGAAAGCTTTCACAAATTGCGACACTACTTTTCTAGTCTGTGGGAAATGACAGCAATTCTTTGGCACCCTGCTGCAAAAGAACAGTTGGGAGTTTTGGGCTGAAATTTGAAGGGAACGCAGCTGACTTCTTACAGATGTGCCTTTCAGTGTTGTGTTGAAAAGATATTACACAGTGACAAAGTTACGGCACTCCAAAGTTGACGGTTTTTCCCATAGGATAATATTACGGCGCCCGACGCATTACAGGAATCCTTTGGCACCCTGCTGCAAAATAACGGTTTGGTCTTTTTTCCTGAAATTTGAAGGGAAGACAGCCAACAGCTGACAGATGTGCCTTTCAGTGGTTTGCAGAAAAAATATTACAGGGAGGCAAAGTTATGGCACTCCGAACTTCTTTTTTCCCATAGGATAACATTGAGGCGTTCACCGCTTTTCAGTGCCCAGATCTCGGAAACGCAAAAGTGATATGGACTTTTTGTTGAGGGGTATTAGCTCTAGTGGGGCTAAGTACAAAACTAGTCAGGACAGTCGTAAATCATATGACTTTTAAATTTTTTTTCTACATTGTATGGTTCCTGAGATACAACCTATTTAGTATTGCAAGTCCTCATTTTCTGCTCCGATACCCATTATTATGCAAACATTCTTTGTACTCACTGTCTTTCTCTATGCAGGTTTTGGGGAAAACCAGCCTGTGCACTTACATTACTGTTACCGTTGCCCTTTCCGCTTTCGGTTCCATCCCTGTTTCACTTACTGTTGACGTCTACGCCACCATGTGCGTTTTTCTTTGCATTTTCATTTGCGGTTGCGTTTCTGTTATTTTTTGTCATTTGTGTCTACAGTACTGTTTCTCTTTCTGTTTCACTTTGTGTCACCATGCCCATTGACATTTCCGTTTGCAGGCACCATGTTACTATGTGACAACACATCACGTGGCAGACCGTTCCCGTCTACACCACCATGTGCGTAACCCTTTCTCTTCTCATTCGTGCTTGCATTACCATATGTGCCACTGTTAGCGCTTCTGTTTGCGTTGCTGTTCCTGCTACTATGCCACAAGACATCACGTGGCAGGAGTGTGGGGCCCGAACCGTTATCATTCTCAAAACCAAGGGATTAGGTAAAATCTCAGCGACGTATTAGTTAGGTTGTTTCCATTGCTTATAGTGAGGAGGCTCAGAGCAGTTGAAACTCATTTTGATTTCTTACCATTTTCAAGACCGGGTATTAAAAGCGATTAAATGCCAGTCCCAACTTCCTACTCCATTCTCCTATACTTCTGCTGCTTTTACATGTGATGGGGCAGAGCTTAGGGCTGATGACTCCAATGCACACCCAATGCCGCGGGTGGTGGCTGGGGTCCAAGGGGTTTTCAACCCTAACATCGAATTTCCTCACTTTTGTCACTGTGGAACAACCCTAACTAATGCATTAACAGAGTTTTTTGCCTCATATATATATATATGGGATATGACATAGCCTGACCGAAGATACTATATTTGTCTTCACGAGAGGCCAATGGTATCTTGATGTGATTGGCCTCTAGAGAAGATAAATATGATATCTTCAGTCAGGCCATGTCATGTGCTGTTTATATAGTATATATTTTGGGCCCCATGAAGCACAACTCCCGATAGAGTACCCTTCATATTCCCCACCCAAAGATAACCGCAAATATCCCTCACCAGCATAAGAGATGACACGTTATTTAAATAAATAATTGACAATCCCAAATTTCCCCCACTGACTAGCATAAGAGATGCCACATGTTGTTTACATCTGTTTGATCATGCCATTATTTAAACAATAAGGCATGACGGGGGTGTGTGTTATGGTGGGATAACGGCCCACCTCGAGGTGGGTTGAAGCACGAGGTGTAGCCGGGGGCTTCCACCACCCAAGAAGGGGCATTAGCCCACCTTAGAAAATGGGTAAAGTAAAACTCTCCTCCTCATTGGCTGAAACAGCCTGACACCCGGGCTGTTATTTCTTGACAATGCCCGGTCAAAAACAAGTTCCAATTCGGGGTGCCCTATTACTAAGACTATCCTTGGGTACCCCGAATTTCAAAACTGGTCAGCTGTCATGTTTCTCCCGCTCGCTTAACAAGACTGACTTCTGTGAACAGTACACGGCCACAGAACAGTAAAAAAAAATGCCTGCAGCAGTATTTTTTTTTTTTTTTACTCATTAATTTTCCTTACTGAGCGCGATTGCACTCCGTGTCACCACAGTCCTAACCCTTACATTAACCTGCACACTCCCGTAATTCCACATTCCACAGTGCCCAAAAATGTACCTCTCTTAAAATATAAATAATCAGGCAACATTCCCAATTCCTAACGAACAATCTAAGCAAGTAGAATAAATGGCTCTCCTCTCTAACGCTGTCTCTTTTTGCGTGTCACTGAGCGATCAACAAAATACAAACTGAAACTACAAGCTCAAGAAGCAGCTCTCGTATCTGTGAGACACTATGTGAAAAAACAAAGCAAGTGGACAATGTCACTGCACACACAAACACAACAGGGCCCTCCTGTGGTGATTCCAGCAACACAGGGAATATTTTACTACAAAATTTACCTTGTTATATTTTCTATTTATTTCCTATAAATAAATATTTTTTTCTCAAAAAAGTACACCTATAGCCCATTTTCTAAGTGTAATAATACCATCCAGTGTGGGCATTATAGGATATAACGGACCTTCAAGGGGCTATAAGGCCCTCCGCCTGTGGCATCAGGCCTCATTAAGCCCCTGGGTGGTCCGTTATATCCCAATAACGCCCACCCTGTCATGTATTATTACTTACATAACACATTCCCTGGAGTGTCTTATTGCGATTATGAGATGGGTAATTTTTAGTAATTTTTATGCATTTTTAAACATAATACTTTCAGCTGGGCCATTGTGCTGGGATAACGGCCCAGCTGAAAGCAGCTCTCGGATAATCAGAATTCAGCATTCTTTCTACCCATTTCATAATTTTAAATAAGTAATGATTTAAAAATGTATCTGGTTGATCCTGCCACTCTGCCATTGTGGAAACCTAACATCACTTTTACTTTCTGCCTGAGATTTATGGGGTTGATCCTGTCACTTTAAAGTTAACTGGTTGATCCTGCCATCATATTTAAATAAGTAATGATCTAAAAACTTATCTGGTTGATCCAGCATCTCTGCCATTTTGTAACTGTAAAAGTAGTAGTAGGTGCTTTCACTTTCAGCCTGAAATGTAACGTGACCAAGCGGTATGAAGACTGACACCAGGCGCACTGTGAGACCTTTACACTAAGCCAGTGTGTGTCAGAAAGTGGATAAAACTGTGAATATTTGCATACTTTAACTTTCTTTTTCAAAAAGAAGTTTCCGACTGTATACTTAGGACAGCGAGTGAGTCACCAGCTTTAGAAGAGGAGAAGGAAGCATGAGCATGTGCTTCTATAGCAACTGTTGCTCATGCTTACTTCTCCTCTTCTGAAGCCGGCGACTCAGTCACTGTCCTGAGTATACAGTCAGGAGCTTGTTTTTAAAAAGAAAGTTACAGTGTGCACATATGCACAGTTTCTCCACTTTCTGACACAGACTGCCACAGTGTAAAGATCCAGCAGCGTGTCTGATGTCAGTCTTCATACCGCTCGGTCACTCTACATTTTGGTCTGAAAGTGAAAGCACCTACTACTACTTTTACAGTTAAAAAATGGAAGTGAGGCAGGATCAACCAGATAAGTTTTTACAGTATTACTTATTTAAATATAATGGCAGGATCAACCAGATGTCTACCAAGTGGTTGGGAGGGGGGGATGCAGGTCCTAGAGAGCCGAGCACTGGTGCCATGCAGGATAGAAAGTGAAATACTTTCACTTTCTTTTGAATGACATGTAGGAACATAGAAATATCACCATGATGTATAGGCACATGAAGATATCACCTTGATATATAGGAACATGGAGATATCAGTGATATCCCCACTTCCTGCCTGAGATACAACTTTTTATCTGTCCATTCATCCCCAAACATATGTTGTGTGTGTGTGTGTGTGTGTGTATATATATATATTGTGTGTGTATATATATATATATATATTCATGGCAAAAAAACTCTGTTTAATGCATCAGTTAGGATTGTTCTACAGTGACAAAAGTGAGGAAATTTGGTGTACTTACATGCAAGTAGGGGAAGGACCAAGGCAATCCCGGCTGCATGTTCCCTGAAGGTTTTGGACTGGTCACTCAGACCATGCAACCTGTAGGCGCTAGCAAAGAATGCACAAAAATGTGTAATTTGTGTATGTTTCGGCACTCTGTAGCTCTGCAACCATATATCCACCATTATGAAACTTGGCAGATCCAGAGATCTATGGTACCATTCCAAATCTGTCATACGGTGAGAAAGTTATTAAGCTGACAAATTTCAGATTTAACCTTAAATGGGGTACTCATCTCTAACTATAGTGGCACTACCTTGCCACTATAATATGTATATATATATTTTTTTTCTTTGCAAAACATTTTGTTAATGCATCAGTTAGGGTTCAAGTGACAAAAGTTGGGAAATGTGGTGTTAGAGTTTCCAGCCCTAACACCCCACCACTGCTCTGCATGCAGCAACAGGTGTAAGGGTTGTGTCTTGGGGTTGTCAACCCTAATGCTCAACCCATTCCATCAGTAAATAAGCTGAGATGGGTACAGTATAGAAGAATGGGGTGAGCTTTAGAGATGACAACCCCAAGGCACACATCCTATGCCTGTTGCTGCATGCAGGGTGGGGAATAGGTGTTAGAGTTGGAAACCCTAACATTTCATTTCTCAGCCTTTGCCACTGGAATCCAAACTGATGGATTAATGAAGTTATTGCAAAGAATTTCCTTACTTTTTAAGATAGTATAATCATATCCTCATTTGGCTGTGGGAGTGCAGAGCCATCTGGGCCCTGGGCTCCCATCCCTCCAGAGATGCATGAGATAGTATAGTTGTATCCTCATTTGGCTGTGGGAGCATAGCCCTTCACTCCCATCCCTCCATAGATGCATACATGTATGTTGCTGTGGAAGCATTTCAGCCAAAACAGCAACCAATTTGTCAGCATAGACTTGTAATTACCTCACCTCATGAAAATCCATGCTGAAACTTCATTCCTCACCACCACAATGTCATTCCATGCCACAGGTGAGTAGACACATTTTGGGCAGAATTTGAAAAATGATAACTTCCACACTCATAAGGTGATGTAAAGAAATGGCTATGTTGAAAATTTGGGGTGAAAATATTGAAAATTATGAAAGTTAGGAGTGAGTGTAGCGAAATGTCAACAGATGCACAAAACTTTATCATTTTAATATATTTTGACCCCAAATTTTCAATGTACCCTTTTTATGACCCCACCTCGTGAGCAAGTATGGTGAATATTTTGAAATCTGGCCTGAAAGTTGATTTCACCAAATGACCACAAAATCACTTTTCAGCCAGAATTTGTGAAATTGCACCAATATTGTTCATGAGGAGGGGTCTCAAAAAAGATATGTTTAAAATTTGGAGTCAGAATCTTTAAAAATTACAAAGTTATGCACCAGAGTTGAAAACTCCTTTGAAGCACATTGAACCACATTTACCTTAATTTCTTAATTCACTGGTAGTCTAGTGGTCCCTCCCCCCTCCCAGTCTCCAATCACTGTCCCATTGTGTAAAAAATAATTCCCTAATAGTCTAGTGGTCTCCCCTCCCTTCCCCCATTTTGCGATGGCCCTTCCGTTGTGTAAAAAATAATTCCCTGGTAGTCTAATGGTCCCTCACCATTCCCCTGATGTACAATTGCCATCACCATATTAAAAAACATATATATTTCCTTGGTAGTCTAGTGGTCCCTTCCCTCTTACCTGATATCCAATCACTGTCCCTGTATAAAAAAAAAATATATTTCCCTGATAGTCTAGTGGTCCCTCCCACCTCCCCTGATGTCCGATTGCCATCCCTGTATAAAAAAATGTACTTCCCTGGTAGTGTTGTGGTCTCTCCCTTCCCCCAATGTCTGATCACCATCCCCGTATAAAAAATATATTTCCCTTGTAGTCTAGTGGCCCCTCCTGCCTCCCCTGATGTCTGATCACTGTCCCTGATCACTGTCCCTGTATAAAAAAATGTATTTCTCTGGTAGCCTGGTGGCCCCTCCCCTGTTCACCGATCACCAACTCTAGGTAAAATAATATATTATTCCCTGATACTATTGCACAACAATAGAATTGCATCTCCTGTTGACCCCACCTGGAATTTCTTCAAAGGACTGAAAATAGTACACATGAATATTAACAGCCTGAGACTCAAGTTGCCAGAACTTGAAGCATGGATGAGCATCTACTCCCCAGACATTGTGGCATTTACTGAAACATGGCTAAAACCAGCCATCAAACAAAGTTAAATAGAAATCCCAGGATACAGTATATTCAGAAAGGACAGAGCTGGAAAGAGGAAAGGTGGAGGAGTACTACTTTTCATCAAAAGTGCTTCCACCACTTGATAATGCAGCAAGTGAATGTGTGCTCACTGAGCTACTACTAGGAAGAACCAAACTCCTGCACATTGTTTGTAACTAACTAACTACAGCCCTCCCACAACAGCCTGACCAGCCTTGCTGGGGCTCCTAGAAGGTCTTGGAGAGCTACCCCACCATGAGTTCATAATGCTGGGGGACTTTAACCTAAATTGGCTGGAGAAGGGGACTAAGGCCTATACGAATGTAGTCAATGATGCAAATCTTCAACAAGTTATCAGAGAATCAATAAGACATGATGGCAGGACTGTAAATCACACATTGCTCGACTGGATCCTGGTGTCCAAACCTTAAAAGCTTCAAGCTGCTAGGCTTTTCTCGCACTCACTGAGTGACCACTCCCCTGTATACTGCACCTGGAAAAATTGATTCCCCAAGCCCCCCCAAAATAATTGTCACAACCGCAGACTACTCCAAGCTGGACCACAATGCCTTCCTTGATGATCTTTCTAATGCAAATTGGAGAGATCTGAACAGCATGTTGGACGTAAACACAGCTCTAGACTTTATAATCCACAACATTATATCAGCTACAAACAAACATGCGCCTCTCATAAAAAGGCTCTACAAAGTCCTATGCTCCAAATGGCTCTCACCAGACCACTGCATTTTGATGAAGCAGAGTGACAGGGTCTGGAGCATGTATAATGCAACTAGATCACTACATGATTGACAAGAATACAAGAATCTACGTAACCAATACAAATCCACATGGAAGAAGGCAAAATCTGACTACATAAAGAACCTGAAGATAGGACACCTGTCAAACCCTAAACTGTTTTGGACACAAATCAGCAATCTTCTAAAAGAGCACAAAAATGTCTTCTGTCAGGAAATACGAATAAACAACATCCTGGTTGAGTACCCCCAACTAATTGCAGTGGGCTTCAACAACTACTTCGCTGACATGGACCACTTCAAAGGCTCTCAACTGAACTCCTCACCCCCTGCCTCTCCCTCTGCCAACAAACCCATATTTCATCTCAAACTTGTAACCAAGAAGGAAGTACTAACACATCTACTCAAGCTAAAACCAGACAAGTCAGCAGAGCATGATGGACTTGAACCCAAGCTTCTGCACCACTATTAGCTACTCCTCTGACTGAATTCTTTAATACATCCCTACTCAGTGGAGAAGTCCCCCAGTCATGGAAAACTGCCCGGGTTGTCCCAGTCCACAAAGGGGGTGCCAAGGACATACTTAAAAACTACTGTCCAATCTCTGTTCTCAGTGCCCTGGCTAAAGTGCAAGGATGACTTATTTACGACCAACTAGCTGCCCACCTTGAGGTCCATGGCCTGATGGCTGTGGCCCAACATGGATTTAGAAAACACCATGGGACCGACACAGCCCTGGTACATCTCACCTCAGACATCCACAAAGCCACCGACGAGGGAAAAGCTACTGGAGCAATTTTCATTGAGCTCATCAAGGCTTTCAACCTGGTGAATTAAGAAATACTACTCTCCAATCCTGAGAACCTTGGACTGGATCACCATGCTAACAAATGGTTCATAAGCTACCTAGTAAGTAGCAGCCAAACCGTTAAATGGAACACCAGTCTGTCCCCAACCCTAGCAATCACTGATGGAGTCCCCCAAGGGTCTAGTCTTGGACCAGTACTCTTCTCCCTGTTTGTAAATGATTTACCATCCAACTGCAGAGAAGCAAAAACAATCCTCTATGCTGAAAATACTGTCCTGTATAGGGACGGCAAGCACACTACTGACATTGAAGAAAAACTAAACAAGAACTTTGCCTCGCTGTGTAACTGGCTGTCATCTAAACACTTCATGCTTAATATTAAGAAGATCAAAGCCATGGTCTTCGGGCCTAGAAGACTAGGCTCTTACAGAACTGAGCTCCTCAAGATCGTGGACATCAAAGGAAACACACTGGAAGTAATGGACAAAATAAAATACCTTGTAATGTGGCTAGATCAAGAGTTCATGCTACACTCACATATTGACTGTACAGTACTACCAAGATAATACACAAGAAGATAGGTCTGTTAGGTAGACCCCATGGCACACCCCAATACTTGGCGTGTGGAGGATGGGGGTGGGGTGGTAGGGTAGGGGGTTAGGGGCTCAACCCTATCTATCATCTTGTTTCCCCACTTTTGTCACTTCAACCCTAACTGATGTATTAACAAAGTTTTTTGCAATGAATTTCCTTACTTTTTGAGAAAGTGTGATATAACTGGTAAATGGTGTGTGTTGGTGGGAGCACGGGACCTCTGCCAAGCTTCCATTTGCACTTAACAATGTGTGTGTGGAAGCATGGGCACTCTGGGCCCTATGCTCCCACTTACACATAACAACAGGGCCATACAGTAGCTCTATAGGGCTGAAAAGGAACCCTTGTAACACTAATTTGCTAATATCTCAGTAATTGTACAAGCTATGAAAAAAACTCCACTGCAGTTGTAATCATGACTTCAAAACCCCCATGTGTGCTTAAGCTGCGGGTAGTGAAAAATCTGTATCCCACATCGTTTCCAAGATACGGACACTGAAAGTCACTGTGGGAGCCACAATGTTATCCTATGGGAAAAATCTCAACTCTGTGATGGCATAGCTTTGTAACTGAATAACTTGTTTACACCTAAATAGCATAATTCACATCTCTGGAACATCCCCGTTATACCCTGCAATTTTCAAGCCAAAAGACCAAACCATTTATTTACAGTGCTGTGGCAACGTTTTTTAAATCCTAGTTTGTGAGCTGTCAAAATCCCCATTTGCGAGGTCAGTTCCCATTTGAGAGCTGTCAAAAATCTGTTTATGAGGAATCCTTGATCATCAGATTTTGGCCATCTGGTTTGGAAATCACGAAAGGCAATTTTGTCAGCTCTTGAAAGGGGATTGGCTCATGAAAGGGGGTTTTGACAGCTTGCAAATGGGGATTTTGACAGCTTGCAAACAAGGAATTAAAAAAACAATCCTGTTTCATGAGCTGATGAAATCCCCATTCGTGAGCCAATCCCCTTTCGTGAGGTGTCAAAATTCCCCATTCACAAACCAATCCTTGTTCATAAGAATGGCCATCTGGTTGTGAAATGATGCTCAAGGATTTTGTCAGCTCATGAAAGGGGATCGGCTCATAAACAAGGATTTTGACCGCTCACAAAAGGGGATTTTGTCAGCTCATGAAAGAAGATTCAAAAACCCAATCCCCTGTCCTGAGGTGACAAAATCCCCGTTCACGAACCAATCCCCTTTTGCGAGCTGTCAAAATCACCATTCACAAGACAATCCTTGTTCGTGAGATAAGGCCCTCTGGTCCCTAAAGTCACGATCAAGGATTTTGCTACCTCGTGAAAGTGGATCGGCTCAAGAATGGGGATTTTGTCACCTCATGAATGAGGATCGGAAGTGAGTCATGAACAAATAATTTTAAAACCTTAAGCGGCTGTTTTTGACCAAAACAAAGGAATTCAAAGGCATTGGTTTGTCGTAAGTGTCACCCTGAACAAAACCCATGCCTTATTTGTGGAAGAAGTCACCTGTGGAGCAAGCTACAACATTTTGTTTGGGGGGGGAATGAAAACAAAATGGCAGCTCGCAAATAAAGAAGTTTCCTCATGAAAGGGGATTTTATAAATCACCATTCATGAGCTGACAAAATCCTTGATCACGAGTCCAATCCCCTTTCGCAAAATATACATATAAATCTTGGAATGAAATGAGCATGCTAAGAACCTGAAGTTTCAAAATTAAATAACCTTGGAACGGATTAATATTTTTTCATAAAACCAATACTGGAATGTTCTTTGACCAACCCTCCTTCAACCTGGAAACTTTCAGACCAAAATTCCAAATGGCATGTCCACAACACAGTGGGGGAAAAACAGCAAAAAACTGCTGCATGAAAACCACAAGTCCAACCAGAACACAACTTGATAAATCAAGAGATCTACCATACAAGACCACACATTCCAAATTTCGTGCAAATCTGTTAAATAGTTGCAAAGTTATTAAGATGCAAACTTTGGGGTTTAACAAACTGCTTATTCAACCCTAACTATACTGGTGTGCGGCCAATATAAATAAATATAATATATATATATATATATATATACACACACACACACACACATATATATATATATACATATATATATATATGTAAATATATATATATATATATATATGTATATATATATATATATATATATTGTATATATATATATATATATATATATATATTCTATGCAAACAAAACTTTGTTAATGCATCATTTAGGGTTAAACACAAAAGTCAGGAAATGAGACCTTAGGGTTGCCCCATCCCCCGTGGACCTGCCCATCATCCCAAGATTGACAGCTGTCAGGGTGTGCCATTGGGGTTGTGAGGCATATATATATGTGTGTATATATATATATATATATATATATTTATAAAATGGGTAGAAATGTTCCTGCTTTCTGATTGGATGAGAATCACACTTTGGTATGCTCTTATCCAGCCATAATCTTGCAACCAGTCCTAGTTAGGCTGTCAAGGATGCTGCACAGCCAGAGAGAGAGATCCATACCATCCAACCAGATAAAAAAAAAGTCTGACCAGCACAGTCATCGTCATTCAGCCACACTCCCCCCCCCCAGACACACGCACACACACCATCTCTTACAGAAGGCTTACTGGGCAAAAACATTTCTTGTATCTTGCCCCTATTTAAAAAGTAAAACTCTGACCTCTGCTGCTTTGAAACTTCTGTACAAAAAGCTGCCCAATCCACTGAGCGTCCTGCCTGCCGCCAAGATGCGCGGCTTTCAAATCACAACCAAAACCTGTTCCTCTGTCCGTTCTTTTATGCAATAGATGTTTCTCTCAAATAAACCTTACCAAATACAAATATAGCAGCTTTTACCTTTTGTAACACAGAGTGCTCTCTCACATGAACCTGACCAAATATGAATACAGCATGTTTTACATTTTGAAACACAGACCGCACGTGGCTTTTAAATCACAATCGAAACCCGCTCCTTCATCCTATCAATGTTTATCTCCCATAAACTTTACCAGATTTAAATACAGCTCCATTGGCTCACCAGATCTGCTTCTCCAGTAGCTCACCACACCTGCTCCTCCACCGACTGTCCCAGACATGGATTTTCTTCTTAAAACATTCCTGGTTTCAGTATTATGCCAGAGCGAGCAGCCGAAACCGCAACTGGAAAAGCGCTAATCAGGAAAGCGCTACCCACTCCTCTGAGAAAAACATACTTGCCGTTTACTCACAAACCAAACAAAGCAGGAGAGAAAATGAAAAATTCTGGAGTGTGTGTATGTGGTTAGTGAGCAGCCAAAACAGCGACTGGGGAAGCCTATCAAAAAGGTACAAGCATGAACTACAGTGGCTAGCGAGGGATACGCTCGCTCCCACTTCTCTGATTAAAACTCACTAGCCATTTACTCATAGATAAAAAAAAACTGGGGAAAACAGAAAAGAAAACCAATACTCTGAAGAATTTTGAAACCAATACTCTGAAGGATTTTCTGTGTGTTTGTAGGAAAGGGGAGACAGACACAAGAGCCCCCTACTTAATTTTCAATTATGCCTAATACAATGAATGACAAGGACTATTTTATTGTTTTTTTCCTATAATATCATAGTTTTTTTACTCTTTTAGTGTGCACTTTTTATGTGCATTTTTAATTAACTTTTTCCCTTGGGGGGCCCATTTTATAAGCAGAATAAGACACTCCGAGGTGTGGTTTATGGCCTGGTAAGAGCACTTTCCAGGTGCTAAAGGCGCTCGGTGCAAGCACCTCGTGCCTCATTACGCACCAGGGGCGTGCTCATATCAGGCCATAAACCACACCTTGTCGTGTCTTATTCCTTACATATATATATATATGTATATATATATATATATATATATATATGTATTTATAAAATGGGTAGGGAAATTGCTTGGAATTTATTGGAGAATAAGCATCACATGACCGTGTGTATATCAGAGTGCGACTGCACACCTGCACTTTTACCTCCGTAAAAAACAATTTTGCCATTTTATAAGATAGGTAACTCACTCTATGGTGTGCGGTCGTGCTCTGATATACGCATGCCTTGGGTGGTTGATGCACTCGGCCTGTGGCCTCATGCGTACAACGCACACCAAGGTGTGCACATGTCAGAGCATGACTGCATACCTAAGAGTGAGTTATCTCCAGTATAGTTAGGCTGAAAATGTACTTCTATGTTAAAGTTCAGACGTTGAGGGTTAATAACTTTTGAGCCATTCAATGGATTTGCATGACATGTGACATGCATAATTTATAGGCATAGATCTCCTGACCTACCAAATTTGGTGGGAATCTGCTGAGTGGTCTCTGAGATATAAAGTGTTAAAAAAAACAGAAAAATCAGGATTTTATGACATTTTTATGTCATCCTGGATCTCAGAAATGGCTTTATGTTGTGTGCTGAAATGTTCAGGGTAGAAAGCCTTTTGGTCACAGATGTGTCTTTTGAAAGTTTGGCGAAAAAATATTAATCTTTTTAAAAGTTATTACAGTTTTAAATTTCCCATTGTTTCCTATGAAAAAAGTTAAGTGTCTAGCACGAAACCAAGATTTTCGCAAATATGAGCGATTTGCGAAAACAAGACTTTTGCAAACATGCTAGATTTTCGCAAATAAACGGAGAATTCTGCAAATATGGCCGATTTGTGAAAACAAGACTTTCACAAACATACTTGATTTTTGCAAATAAAGTTAAAACTGAGATGTTCGCAAATATGGGTGATTTGCGAAAACAAGACTTTTGCAAACATGCCAGATGTTCCCAAATAAAGTTAAAACTGAGCTTTTGGGAGTCATGGGGGGTTCAACTTATTTTGATATCTCAGCCATTTTGGGGAATTTTGGCCCCTCATTTTCAGCATGGGGCTCTAGTTAGGATCCCTTCTCGCAAACTCTGGTACTGTTATTTTGTTTCTCAGTCCCGAAAGGTGACTTTGTGGTGCTGCATGGAATCACCTTTTGGCACCAATTCACAAAATTACTGTGCCACTGTTCATGATGTGGGGTCCCAAAAAGCCCATGTTGCAAATTTGGTAAACAAATTCCCAAAAATGATACGGTTATAGGCATGCATTGTACAGTTTCTGTGCATGCTCGTAACTTCGCCAAATTTTAATATTTTCACTACAGATTTTCAGCATTGCCAGTTCTTCACACCTCCTTATAAATAGTACAGCTGTCATTTTGCACATACTACCCAGAATGTGTTTTCACACCTGTGGTGCAGAATGGAGCTGCAGTTGTGCAAAATCAATTTTTGGGATGGATTAACAAAATCACAGTTGCACTGTTCATGAGGGGAGGTCCCAAAATGCTGATGTTGAAAATGTGGTGAAAAAATTCCAAAAAATGACCATGATACGAATATGCATTGAGCAGTTTCTATGCACCCTGGTAACTTTGCCAATTTTTCATATTTTCACCCCATATTTTTAACATTGCCATTTTCCACACCACCTCATGAACAGTGCAGCGGTCACTTTTCAAATCCTGCTAAACAAATTTTTCTGTTTTACAGTTGAGCAGAATTACATTTTGATGGGGATTTGAAAGTTTAGTGTACTGGGAACATGTGGTGAGGTGCTAAGAAGGTTATGTATAACATTTGGGGTGAAAATTATTTGAGATGGAACAGCTATGACTATTTGTTGCAATTGCGTTACACCTGCTCATAACTTACTGTGTGGAAATGCAGGGGCCAGAGACCTCTATTTCTACAGCAAGATACATATGTGCATCTGTGGAGGGATGGCAGCATGGTGTCCTGACATATGAACACTATTGTACAATGTGAATGGAGGGATTGGAACGCAGGGTCTAAAGGATTCTGTGCACCCACCATGACATATGGACACTGTTGTTCTGTCTGAATGGAGGGATGGGAGCACAGGGTCCAAAGGACCCTGCACTCCAACTGTGACATATGGGTACTGTTGCACGATCTCAATGGCGGGATGGGAGCACAGGTTCCAAAGGACCCTGCACACCCACTGTGACATATGGACACTGTTGTACTATCTGAATGGAGGGATGGGAGTGCAGGGTACCTCGGACTCTGCACTCCCACAGTAAAATGAGGATACAATTATCCTATCTGAAAAAGAAGAGACATTCTTTGCAAAAATCTTTGTTAATGCATCAGTTAGGTTGAATACCTCAGTGACAAAAGCAGGGAAATGAGGCATTGGGGTTTCCAACCCTAACACCCCACTCCCAGGGTTTCACCCTACCATATCACCACATCCCCCACTCTCCACAAACCAACAGATGCTGGGTGAGCCATTGGGTTGAACAGGGCTAACTCTCACCCCATTGTCCTATACTGTAGCATATCAGCTTGTTTACACATGGAATGAGGTGAGAGTAGGGCCCGGCGACCAACCGGCTTACCCCAACACCTGTTGGTGTGTGAAGGGTGGGGATGGGGTGGAAACCATTTCCCTGCATTTGTTGCTGTGGTATTCACCCTAACTGATGCAGTATTGAAGTTTTTTGCAAATAATATGTGTGTGTGTGTATATATATATATATATATATATATATATATATGTATATAAAATAGATAAACCACTGTGAGGTGTAGGTCGCGCCTGATATACACACGCTTGGTGTGCATCACCCACCCAAGGCATGCATATATCAGAGCATGACCGTGACACCTCAGAGTGGTTTATCTATCTTATAAAATGTCAAAATTGTTTTGAGGGGAGTAAAAGTGCAGGTGTGGTTGCCTCTGATATACGCACGGTCATGTGATGCTTTTCATCCAATAAATCCTAAGCTATTTCCCAACCCATTTTATAAATATAATATATAAATATATATTATAGTGGCGCGGTCGTGCCACTATAGTTAAGGTTCAGCGGTCACTTCTATGTTAAACTCAAAATTTTGAGCATTAATAACTTTGGACCTGTTCAATGGATGTGCCTGAAATTTGGTGAGTGCGGTGGGGCATGGTTGATCTCTTGAGTTGCCAAATTGTGTTTTGGTTGGACTTACAGTCTTTGCATATGAAAATGCTGAAAAATGCAAAATTATCCATTTTTGGAGGCAGCTTTTGAGATTTTGGATGTAGCCCTGCATGGTCGTTGTATGGTGTGCCACTCTGTGAGATGGCTCGTTTGAAAGAGCTTTGGAGGCTGAACATGCAGCTTTTTGTTTGGTGAAAAAATATTAAGGCATTCAATAGTTATGCCACTTTTAAGTTCCCATTATAAGTCAATGGGAAAATTTATATGTATGTTTTGTGAACAAAGAATGGGGTTCTGGCCATCTTGTCCCACCTGGCAATCAAAGAATTTGCAGCCTCACGGTTCAAGAATCTTTGTCCCTGAGAATTTTAAAACTTCTTTGATCGTGAGGTCCACCATCTTGTTTTTAATTTTCCTATCAGAAAAACACAAATATTTCGGCTCAGGGGTCACTTCTGACGTAAACCTTGGATGGGTTTTACTCAGGGGACTCCAATTTATTGAGCCATGCCTTTGGTTTGATCCAAATCAGTCTAACAATAGAGTTCTGAGCTTTTAAAATCTTAGTACGCAGCTTGCTAACGATCTTTGATCACGAGCCTGCAAATTCTTTGATCGTGAGATTCTTTCATCACAATCGTGCATCGCGAGCAAGGGACGAGATGGCCAGATTTAGAATAGATTTTCTCAGCCCTGGGGTGCCCTGGAAAGTTAAATGAGGGAGCATTTTGCTCAGGGGGCTTCGCTCTGCCCCATCTGAATACAAAAAATAATGTTTTCAATATCCTTGGTAGTCTAGCGGCCGTGCCGATCATGATTAAATAGATAACTATCTCTAATTCCCTGGTAGTCTAATGGGGGCCATGCATATTTCATACATATTGCTTTTTTATATCCCTGGAAGTGTAGTGGCCCCCCGGATCTGTATTAAATTACTATAGTTGTTCATATTCCAGGTAGTCTAGCAGCCCCTCCATCATAATAAGATACATAATGATCTGGAATTTCCTGCCCTGGTAGTCTAATGACCCCCCAATGTGTATTTCATACATATTGATTTGTTATATCCATGGTAGTCTAGTGGTCCCCTCGATCTGTATTAAATTATCATGCTTGTTCATATCCCTGGTAGTCAAGCGGTTCCCACCATCATAATAAGATACATAACGATGTGCAATTTCCTGGTAGTCTAGTGGCCACCCCCCCACCCAGCCATGACAGCCCATCCAGCAACCCCTCCACCCTTCCCCAGCCGGCGACTGACACAGCCCACCTCTCACTTCCACTGCCAACCACCGGCTGTGTGTATTAGCAGCACTAATGCAAAGAGGCACTCAGAAATTATTTCTGAGCACCATTTTGCATTAGCTCTCCTAATTGTAAATGTCAGGCCACATTACACACCCAATGACCAACTTGCACAACTTTCTACTTTTCTATTCTTTCTTATAAAGTAAAGAAATTCTATGCAAAAAACCTTTGTTAATACATCAGTTAGGGTTCTTCTACAGTGAAAAAAGTGAATTTTAGGGTTCCCTGCACCCCACCCCAGCCGCCCCACCAACAGGCATCAGGGGTGTGTGTTGGGGTCATCGGCCCAACTCTCACCCCATTCTCCTACACTGCACCACCTTAGCTTGTTTACACATGCGATGAGGTGAGACTTAATATCGACCCAACACACACCCTGATACCTGTTGGTGGGGGTGGGCTGGGGGTGGGGTGCAAGGGTGGAAACCATAAATCAAATTTCCTCACTTTTTCACTGTAGAAGAACCCAACTGATGCATTAATAAAGTTTTTGCATAAAATATATATATATATATATATATATATATATATAGCATAGAGCAAAACTTGTTTAATGGTCAGTTAGCCGTTTGGTTGAAGAGTTGCGCGAGTGAGGCCTGCGTTAGGCTGAAAATTTTATCTTCACTCACCAACCGGCATCGCGCGCATTGTCATGGGTTTCAACTCTCACCCCATCACATGTGTAAAGAAGCAGAGGTATAGGAGAATGGGGTGAGAGTTAGATCGATGACTCCAACACGCACCTCGGCTGCGGCTGGAGGGTGGGCTGGAGGTCTCAAGGGGTTTCAACCCTAACACCAATTCTCTCACTTTGTTGCTGTGGAGCAACCCTAACTGATGCATTAAACTGAGTTTTTTGCCTCTAATTTCCCTTCTTTTTGAGAATGATGACGACAAATAGTGAAAGTAATGCAGCGCCGGGAGTGCAAAGCCCTTTGGGCCCCACGCTCCTGCCACGTGATGTCTTGTGACATAGTAACAGGAACAGCAACAGAAACAGAAGTGCCAACAGTGGCACACATGGTAACGGAAACATAAATGGTAAAGGAAACGTTAATAGAAACGCAACCACAAAGCGATGCCAAAGCGAACAGTGACGCAAATGGACATTGATACACATATAAAAACACAACTGGTAATGTGAACAGTGATGGCAGCGGTATTTTAAATGGAAATGTTAAGTGTCACAGCAAAAAGAACGTGAAAGGGAACAGAAACAGAAACGTGAACGCGAGCGCACATGTAAATGCAAACCGTAATGCGCACAGCCACGGTACCGCAATAGTAAACACAAATGGTAAAGTTAACATGAAGAATAATGCCAAAGAAAACAGAAATGGAAATGGGAATGGAGGTGCGTCCTGAAACGCAGACCATAACATGCATGGTCACGGAACCGCAATTGTTAATGCAAATGGTAACGGAAACAGCAACAATAATGCCAAAGAAAAGAGAAATGCAAATGCAAGCGAGTACAGAAACACAAACCGTTACATGC
Source organism: Neoceratodus forsteri (assembly GCA_016271365.2). Lineage (NCBI taxonomy): Eukaryota > Metazoa > Chordata > Ceratodontiformes > Ceratodontidae > Neoceratodus > Neoceratodus forsteri. Next base: position 15,114,719 of record JADMNL010000039.1, on the reverse strand, counting down.
ATGGTCATGGTCATAATTGTAAATGCAAGGTAACAGTAATAGCAAAAATAACGCCTAAGGAAACAGAAACGAAAAAGAAATGCAAACGAGTATGAAAACGCAAACCGTAACGCACGTGGATGGTACCGCAACTGCAAATGAAACTGGTAATGGTAACAGCAACAATAACACCAAACGACACAGAAATGCAAATGCAAGTGAAAATGCAAACTGTAACGCACACGGTGGCGTAGACAGTAATGGTGAAACAAACGGTAATGGAAACGCGACTGGAAACACTAACTGGCACAGTAACAAAAGGGCATACCCTTCTTTTCCCCCAAAAATGCACTGGAAAACACAGTGAAAACAAAGAATGTATACATAACAATGGGCCTCGGAGCAGAAAATGAGGACTTGGAATATTAAATTGCTTGTATCTCAGGAACCGTATGACATAGAAAAAAAATGTAAATTTCATATGAATTATGACTTTCTGGCTAGTTTTGTACTTAGCCCCAATCTAGGGGGGCTAAGCATTTTTGTGACGAAAAGTCCGTATCTTGCACCGTTTCCGAGATACGGGCCCCGAAAGGTGCGACAGGCGCTGTAATGTTATCCAATGGGAAAAAGTGTTAACTTCGGAGTGCTGTCACTGTGCCGCCCTGTAATATTTTTTCACCAAACTACCAAAAGGCACATCAGTGGGATGTTGGCTTTCTTCCCTCCAAATTTCAGCCCAAAAGACCAAACCATTATTTTGCAGCAGGGTGGCAAAGGATTCCTGTAATGCGGCAGATGCCGTAATGTTATCCTATGGGAAAAAGCTTTAACTTCGGAGTGCTGTCACTGTGCCGCCCTGTAATATTTTTTCACCAACATACTGAAAAGCACATCTGTGATATGTTGGCTGTATCCCCTCCAAATTTCAGCCCAAAAGACCAAACCGTTCTTTTGCAGCAGGGTGGCAAAGAATTGCTGTCATTTTGCCATAGCCTGGAAAAGTAGTGTCGCAATTTGCGAAAGCTTTCACAAAAATTTGCGACACTTTCATGAATGTGACACTACTTGTTGAAAGTTCTTTTTCCAGAAACTTGAAAAACATATTTCTAGAGTGTTTAACCTCAAAATGAACACATGCCTAGCATCCTCAGGGTCCGATTAGGTAAACACAACAAGAATTGTGTTGCTAGAGGGTCCAAAATTTAAATGCCAAGCATTTTTCTGATCACCCACTGAAAACAAAATGGTGGATTTGTGAAAGTAAAAGGGCCATTTGCGAAAGTAAAAACTACATTTGCGAAAGTGTTGAACTTTTTGTTTACTTTTCCCATTGACTTATAATGGGAACTTGTTTTTTGAATAACTTTTGAACCGTTCAATATTTTTTCATGAAATCTTCAAAAGGCACATCAGGGACCCTGGCTGCATGTTTCCTGAACTTTTTGGACTGGTTGCACAAACTGTGCAACCTGTAGGTGAGAGCAAATAAATCGCAAAAAAAGTGTAATTGCGCAATTGGTTGTTGCTTAATAACTCTGCAGCTGTATATCTGACCAGTACAAAACTTGGCAGATCCTAAGATCTGCCATGCCCAATTGTGCATACCAAACATCAGGCAAATTCGTTGAACTGTAGCAAAGTTATTAAGGTGCCAAATTTTACCCTTTAACCTTAAAACTGCTACTCAACCCTAACTATGGTAGCACTACTGTGCTACCATAACATACATATATATATATATATATATATATATATATATATATTTATAGGGGATACATGATGGGTAAGAGTGGGATAAGGAAGTAGTGAGAATATTTTCCACATCCCATGATATGCACATCATGTGTGAAATTTATACAATAGGCAGCATAGTTATGGCATTTTTTAATGTTTTTTTGGTTTTATTTTGTGCTGTCGTATTCTTCCACAGAATGTATGCTTGCTTTTTGCTCTTCAGGTGTCTTTTATGAATGGGAGTGACTGTTGTAATCAGATTGGTTGGCAGTATGAATGGGAAGTCTTTCTGTTGTGTGATTGTTTTTTCCCCGGTTGTACTGTGTGATTGGTTGTCTTTTGTGTGTGTGTGAGATGTGATTGGATGAGTTTGTTTGGTGGGGTGGAGTTTGTTTGGAGTCTTTTTCTGTGTGGTTCAATGCAATACTGTTTTTGGAAGTGCTTTCCAATGTCTTTAGCTTCTTTTTTATTGCTGTTTGCTGTATTTTTTCGTGCTAAGTGCTCATGGTGATCCTGTGTGGCTGTTCATGTTCAGTGTTGGATGCGTTTTATTTCACCGGCGGTCTGAGTTTACTACTTTTGCTTTCAGCAGTACTTTCAGATTGGGAGGCACGCTGATCACTTTGGAACAGATATGGAAGGTAGTTTTTGAAACAGGTGTTGGACATTAATGGAAGAGCTTCCTACCTCAGTCGGCGGCCGGCCGTGGTGGTGAGAGGAGGGCTGAGCCGGTCGCCAGCTCCATTCTGGGTAACTATATGGATGGGCGGGTTGTCACTGTGGGGGGGGACCACTAGACTACCAGGAAACTGACATTATTTTATTTAGAACGGGGTCGATACATGCTGGGGGTGGGGGACCACTAGACTACCAGGGAAACTGACATTATTTTATTTAGAACGGGGTCGGGATCATGCTGGGGGTGGGGGACCACTAGACTACTAGGGATACATCATGTATGTTGTGGTGAGAGGGGATGCCCCTGGTGGGGGCACTTGCATTACCGCCAGCCTTTTTACGGTAGTTAGCACCGCGGCTACAGGTTGCGCTAATGCCTGTAGCGCGGCGCTATACCTTTCAATATGCTGTTGCGCAGGCAGTCAGGTCCTATTCCCTCAGTCCCTCCCCTGCATACATTATGATTTAGCGTCGGTGCTAACACCTAGCACCGACGCTAAATGTCCTTTTGAATATTGCTGTCGGGGGCAAATTCGGTGCTAATCCAGCGCAACGGATTTGCGCCCGGCGCTACCCTTTGAATATCTGGCCCAGTGTATTTAATTCATACATTTCTACATGCAGCATATTCATGTCAGCTCAAATTACAATCAGTGGATGCGCTCAGTGTAAACAGCACACAGGGTAACTTGTTAAACTAAGCATCAGTCACTGGAGAAATTCCTCCATGTTGTCTTTTTAGTTTAGTCTTAAAGGAACAGGGTTGATTGCTATATGGATTCCAATATTTAGCACTGCATAACATAGTATAAGGCTGCATAGGAGTTCTGTCATTGTGATCAGTGTGTGTGTGAGTGTGTGTGTGTGTTCTCTGAGGAGGAGGAGGAGGGGAGGAGAGATTCCCAAGAAAAATTCTATAGTGTATGGTAGAATGTCGTTATGTGCTGAATTCAGTTTGGTGTAAAATGTTGTTCTGCTGCAGTTATGATGTCCGTAGTGCAGCAGAATAACCTTTTGTTCTGCTGCACTACAGATATCATACAACACTGATCACCACAGAAGGGGCAGGCTGAACATTCACAGCAGCTGCAGCACTGATTTGTAACACCGTAGACATGCAGGAGCAACCAGATATTTATCATTAAAAGCCAATGCAGGATCAACCAGATACCTAAATTTTACACAAATATCCAAGTCTCCTCATGGTTACCACTCCTCATTAAGTGAGAAATTCTGGCGCCATGTTTGTTTTTTTTTTTTTAGAAAATCCCGCCCATTCCCGATCATCAACCAGTTGAAGGTTGTGCTACCAAATGATGGATGTCTGCTTCCTAGTAACCTCACTTTCCACCCAAGCAAATACCCTAACTACCATCGTACACCATTTAAATGGCTGATTTGAATTTCTGTTTTAGCATACATGTGATATGTCCAACTTGCTTAAGAGGGAGATTTGGGTCAAATTAATAGGGAGATTGGACTGCTGGTAGGGAGATGCCGTAACGTCATGAGTTTGTCCTTAAATGGCGTCAAAAGATAAGAATAAAAGCATTTACTGTATTTCATTTTGTCAAGAATAAGCACTAAAAAGAATCAACAACTAGTTGCACAATTCTATCACTTAAATTGCTCATCACTAATTTACTTTTTATGTGTTTTTATCTGCCAAAAACAAACATGAATGGATATTTTGGACATAATTTTACTTAAGCAGGAGATTTTGTTTCCAAGGAGGGAGAGAGAGAATTCAGTCAAAAAAAAAACAGGAGTCTCCTGTGCAAAGAGGGAGATATCACATGTATGTTTTAGGAGTAAGAAAATAGTTTTGATTTAATTAAAGAGTGGCTACCATACAATATATAGAATAGTGGATGGGCAAAACTATGCACAACCAGTGTTGTGCCACCTCGGGATCTGATTCCCAAGAACCTCTTGAGCTTTGCTCTCAAAGTTACAGGGAATCAGAACCCCTTGGTGGCACAACACACTGGTTGTGCATTATTGCCCATCCACTATCCTATATGTTCCTGATGCTGCTGAAGTCTTTGTAAGGGAGAGGGGATCACTCTTCCACAGTTCAGTAGGTTTAGCAAAATATATAAAGTTGTCTTATGTATCAGATTCACAGCAAAGGGAAATAAAAATTATAATTTATAATTTCTCACATGCTGCATTTGTATATTGAGTATGGTAATTCCCCCATGTGTTAATATTTTTGTAAGCCTTGTGAGTGAGTGAGTGAGTAGATGGAATGTTTAATGGCGAGAAGGTGACTCCTATCTGCTTACTGAATTTTTAGTAAGGCAAAGGGGTCACTTTTTCACATTTCAGTAGCTGCAGTACAACATGTAATATTTTATTATGTACCAGATCCACAACAAAGGAAAATAATTGTGAGACACATGCCAACCATAATGAGAGAAGTCATCGGCAGCCTTGTAGTATGGTGACTGTGGAGTGTTTGAATGCAGGAACCAGCCAACATCAAATGAATATTTAATTGCAGTAGGATTGATTTGAGTTGGTTAGTCCATTGGCTCCATTAGTCACACTGCAGCAATGTTTTCACAACATGCAAGCAATGTTTTTAAAACATGCAGTGTTCACAGAATTATGTTCTAGTCCACTGTCTGCAACTGTTTTAAAAAGGGTTAGCTGTTTCCCACCCACCCACTCACACTTTCTGCCTGTTTTTACTGTGACTACTGTAAATTGTATGTTAATATTAGTAAGGTCAAATGTGTCTGTAATGAGAGAACTGCTAAAGAAACTGCCATTTGAGGCTTTCACAATTCGAGGTAGCATAGGCACTGAATCTTGCAAATTTGTGTTTGTTGGGCTCTTTACAGGAGGTAGGCAGAAAACAGTCACTGGAAGTTTAAGGTCAGAATTAATGAGCAGCTGTGTGCCTTGAAGCACACGCAACTGGAAAATGCCTTCAGTATGCACCTTATGGAACTAGTGTGGGTGTAACTGATTCCCTCATTGATGTAGCTATTGAGATGATCCATGGAAGGAGAGAAGCAGTTAGGGTTTAGCACAGTCAGCTGTCCATGGAAACACAGGCACAGAGGCATGATGGTGGGGCACCATTGTACAGACAAACACAATGAGGCCATTGTGCATACTTTGTACATGAAGCCCACAACCATTGTCATGCTTGTCTCACACCATCTTCAGAATTTTAGCACTGTGTGTAGCTACAAAAAAGTACAGTTTCAGGGACATTGCTGTGTCATGTACTTCTTCTTTTTTGTAACTAATTTTCTCTCCTCTGTGACTAGGGGATGCACTCTATCATTCCCTCACAGCAGATACCCCAGGCCCATCACCCCCTAGCACCCAGGACATGCCCTCTACTGTCATTTAAACTCTGTGGCATTCCACGGTAGCTGCCAAGTAGAGTGCAACTGCAACAGTGCTGTATCTGTGGGTGATGCTGAAAGAGTGGCAGCACAAAGAGTGAGCATACAGAAACACAGGACGACAGTGGAAGAGCGAGAAACGCTCATTCCTTGGAAGGGTGCACCCCACAGCAGAAATCAACAGGACTGTGGGCTCCATCCAGCTGCAAACAGGGGAGGCAAGACCCAGAAACAGCCCACCAGTGTACAGCACACACAGGATGGCTACGACAGGGATGACGGTGCTGGGCAGCTGAGGCACTAGCAAGCAGAGGCCATGGGCACCAGGGGGAGCTAGGAGAGGTGGCAGCGCTGAAGGGGAGCACAAGTGAGGGGAGGCATGGATGGTCAATGGCCCACCAGACACTGCCAACAGAGGGGCAAAGAGAGAGAGAGAGAGAGGGAGAGAGACATCCCAACCCCGCAGCCCACATGGAGTAAAGTGGGCAGTCTCTCCTTCCCTGCCTATTGTGGTGCCACCCTGCCATGGTTTTCCACTCCTTCACTGCACCCCCTGCAGTCATCCTTTTGACCCAGGCATGCCCTGTCCTATCAAGGCTGCAGTTGCGACCACCATCCTTGGGCACCCTGCTGTGGGTGCCTCCCACAGACCATACTGTGCCACTGCTGTGGGCACTGCAGGTGCGTAGCCCTCCTGGGGTGTGCTGCATGCCCGCTGCCCATGTCCACTCGCTGTGTACATCCTGGCCACTGGCAGTCATCCTGTCCATGTTGCCCATCCCTTGGTGCTCTTGCCACTGCACCCAGTGCCTCTTCTGTCCTGCCATGGTCACCGTGTGTGCATCGCCCTTCCAACCCCCTCCTGCTGCCATTGCTAACATTGTCTGTCATCCATATCCCCTGTTGCCCATGCGTCGGTTGCCATTGTTCAGCCGCCATTTTGGGACGCACCCTACACGAGGTGCTCACATCACATAATTCCCATTCCACCATGGCATGGCCCTCAGAGAGTCCCAAGATCCCAAAGGGACAGATGAGAAAGGTGGAGAGAACTCCCCTTGGCTTGGAGGGGGGTGAAGTGTGAAGGTGGCTCCGGGTCATTATTCTGCATGGAGGAAGGGTTTTCCCCTTCATTACAACCTGACCCCATGAGGATGCCACCATTTTGTGAGACAGCATCGCATGTATCACTTGTTGGAAGTGAAATGTGGGAGAACCACTTTATGAAGGAACAAAAGAGTATAGTTTCAGAACATTGCAGTGTCATTTAATTCCTTTGTGTTTTTTCCTTTTTATTTTTTACCTTCTGTACTCTCATCTCAGGCTAGTGGTAACACTTTCTTTTCTACAAACCACTATAAATGGCACAATATAGTTATTTCCTTCAAACAGTTAATCAGAAAACTTGTATGGGATGAAAATAACCTATGTTTCCACAAGTATATGGGTACCCCTTGCAATCTAATCTTATTGTTTACATATTACTCAAAGTACTGCTCTCTCTCTCTCTCTCTCTCCACAGATATATATCAGAACAGGGTAATGAGCAGAACTGTAAAATAACATATGTAGTACCAAGGAGTACAAAAAGAACCCATAGTAAATTTTTGATAAATTAGTGTCCCAAAACATCATGTTTTATCAGAAAGTCCATACATATCATCCTTTTCAAAACAGAATTGTAAAGATATGCAAATAAGCCACAATTATAAATGTCCAGATTTCAAAGCAGGATCCTAAATTCATGCAAATGTCCATAATAATAGCTTAAATGTCCTAAATACATGCATATATCCAGCAACTATAATGAATGACCAAAATGTACAGCAGGATGCAAACATGTGCAAATGTCCATGATAACAGATAAAAGTCAGTGGGCCAGATTTTCAAAGGGCCCTTAGATTGACACAGTCTGTGTTAAACAACCACCTTGCATCAGATCCAGGTGTGCAAAATACTGTGCACCATATTTTGCAAGAAAAGCATTTGCTGTGGCAAAGTCCCCCAAAGTGATGTAAGAGGTCCACTCCACCAACAAAATGACACAAGGGATGAGAATGAGGAAAGTTCCACCACAAAAAAATGTAAAGAAAATGACACAAGGAATGAAAATGACACAAACTGAATCAAAAAATGACTCAAGGAATGAAAATGATGCAAGCTGAGTAAAAAAAAAGAGTGCAAGTTGAATCAAAAGAGTAGTGCAAGTTGAGTCAAAAATGATGCAAGGGACAAGAATGATGCAAGCTGAGTCAAATATGCAGCAGATGAAAATGGACAAGACTAAGCCCCCAAAATGTTGTAAACCAGTCCTGCAATGGAATATTGGTCCTTAATGGTAGCATGGTCAGGTCTGCCCTCCTGCTGTTAGTCTTTTTACATACTCTAGTGTCCCTTAGACCATCCCAGCAGGTCTGTCAGAGACATGCATCTTAAGTATAAGGACAGGACTCACATTCCTTGAAAATCCCAAATAAGGGGATGGTGTACCATTTTGGTGATGCAGGCATCCCTTGTGACATGGTGCAAGCCAATCTGACACATGCAGAACTGTTTTTTATGCAAGCACTATTTGAAAATCAGAATTGATTCAAGTTTTGATGCATCCTGCTCCTTGCGTCAGTTGTTTTTGATGCAAGCACCCTGCACCATTCTCTGGCCTTTGAAAATATGGCCCCATATGTATTACTCACAGTATGATTATATCCCTCTGCCCTCCCCTGCACCTACTGTCTTTATTTTCTCCCATCTATCATTGAACTGCACTTAAATTAAATTACAGTTTAAAGTAATTTTGTATTAATAATGGTAGTGCTTACATCATAAACCATGGGGTGCCATTACTGATGCTGTCCACCTAATGGAAATGTTACTTCTTACACGTTTTAGTTACAGCGCTGTCTCAGTCAGTGCTCCTATGGAGTGCCTTATTATGCACATTTGCATAAATTTAGGATCCTGCTTTGAAATCTGGACATTTACAATTGTAGGATATCTCCATGTTCTTAGGATCCTATTATAAGGATCTCAACAAGAAGCAATATAACTTCAATAAACCACAGCAACCCTTAACTGATCAATCCATTATTCCTCTACTACATCTTCTCTACACACCTCTTACCACCATCACTAAAATAATTTTGTTGCTGTATTTGCTCTGACCAGAATTTGGTTGATGTATAGATTGTCCCGTAACGGCAAATATTGATGGAGTTATGGCTTGTTGAAGTTGACATGTGGAAAAATGCTAAGTCTAAATTCTTTTTTCATATGAAGGGATCTTTTTTCGTGAGGTTGTGTCATTCATATGAAAAAAGATTGCTTCATACGAAAAAAGAATGTGAACAAAAACTAAGTCCAAGTTATTTTTTTAGCATGAAGGGATATTTTTAGGTTAGTTTATGCTGTTCATAAAAAAAAAATATATATTCTTTCATACCAAAACAAAAGAATATGAAAAAAAAACTAACTCAAAATTCTCTTTTCGTATGAAGGGAATGTTTTTTTCAAACAGCCCTTTTCATTCTTCGTACAGCCATACAAAAAAAAACAGCAGAATTCATCCAATGGGGTCCTGATTAGCAAGAAACATGTGTTGGTGTATTTGCAATATATCATTTTTATGGCTTTTCAAAACATTTTTTTTAAATGGGAACAAGACGGTGGCCATGTGAAAAAATATTTTTTTCTTACAAAACAAGATTACCCCCTGTACAAAATAGAATATTTTTTTTTGTATTGGTCAAAATCTTTTTCATGTGAAACAACTATCCAAAAGATCGAACTGAGCATGCTCAGAACCAAAATTGCAAATCCTTATAGCTCCGGAATGAATTAATATTTTTTCACCAAACCAGTGAAAGGAATCACTGTGGCCCAAGCCCTTTCTACCCAGAAAATTTCAGAGCAAAAGTCCAAACTATGTGGGTGCCAGGCAATGACAAGAAAACAGCAAAATCAGCCCACCGGCGCAGAGGTAGGATGTCCACTTGTGATGCCGATAACCCAGGTTCAGGAACGGACCTGGGAGTCATAGGGCCAGCTGGGGGCAGAAGGATTTAGCATCCTGATGACTGCTCTCCTTCTCAGGGGGAGGGTGGGCTGAGTGTCTGGTGACATGTCGGCCTCTAGTGGAGGCTAGGGAGATCTACAGCCACTGTCACCTAACTTGTTGAGAGGAAGAACAGACGCTGGTGTCATTGCATGTTATTTTTCTCCAAGCATTGCACTACCAAAAATATGCCACTGCCCTCTATGATGCTTAGGTGCACATTTGTTCCCCCTGATCCTGCCAGTGACCGATAGACATGTGTTCCGCTGGCATGTCCCAGTCCATGGCCCCTCTCTGGGGGTTCCTCTGGTAATGATGGCCTGCTGGAGTCCCAACTTCAAATCTGTGGGTCCTGGTGCTGACCAGTGGCCCCACTCAGTAGGGGATAAGCCTGGGATCTGATTGCTGTACAGGTAAGCTTTGGGGGGGGTGATCAGAGCTTGGGGTGATACTAATCCTTGGCAACATGTGGCGGCAAAAAGTATAATAAATTGTAAAAAGAGAAAATAGCAAAACTACATGACTTTTTTTCACTATTGGGATCTTGGAGTCTGCACATCTAACCAAAACAAAACTTGACAAGTCAAAAGACCTTGGCCCTGAGACCGCACATGCAAAATTTTGTGCAAATCTGTTAAACGGTGGCAAAGATATTAAAGCACAAAGTTAAGGGTTTAACATTAAATAGCCTACTCAACCCTAACTATAGTGGTGCTACAGTGCTACCATAATATATATATATATATTTTTAATATTAACCACAGACAAACAATGCCCTGTTGTGTCTTATTGCTTTCATATTAAATACACCTTTTTCATGGAGGGATTTTTGCCACTGCCTGCCCATTATTACTTTAAGTAGCAGTTAATGTAAAAAGCCCTTGAGGGTGTTAGTTAAAATCAGTGCCACTGCAGCAATGCCCTTCCCTGTGGGCACTGTATAAAATAAAACTGTAAAAGTAAGAATGGTGAAACAATAAGGCCTGCTGCAAAATGTAAAACTTTAAAGTAGAAAAAGGGTACTCTTGAAGCATTGTGTATGGCAATGGTGGATTCATGCATTGGTGTGCGTGCACCACCCTTTGATGAGCAGGGCACACACCAACCCTGTGATTAGTCGCAAAGCCATAAGCTGCTTACTTTGAAACTGAAGCTGGTATGTGTCTTCTAATCTTCCCCTGTGTAATTCAAATACAAGAAATGGACACTTACATGGGGAAGACACATGCCAGCTGCATGTTGTAAGACTAGCTGGGGTACTAGCAGGGGCCAATGCCAGTGATACTTGGTCTTGGTTCCATCTGACAGAGTCCAAAATTTACATTCCAGTTGATTCACTGATTGATCCAGGACTCCACTCATGTGTGCTTCACATGCAGACAGTGTGGACACTGGAAGCTGGACCAGTCCTTACTGATTCTGGCCTGAGGAGTTTTCATTTAAAATTCCCTCAGACATGCTAGCAGTCCTGAGATTTATAAAATAGCCTCAGGGACCGCTTAGTCCATACGTGCTGCATTGCTAGCTTGCTAAGCAATTATCCCCCCACCCAGTTCTTCTCCATCTGAATAGTGCCACCGCTGGCCCATTTCCCTGACTACCTCTGCCTGCTGCTCTTTCCCATTAGAATGGAGTCCTGTTGCCAGATTATCACCAGAGTGCTGCTAGTCACAAATGCAGGTAAGTTAAACAATTTAATTCAGGTACTTGCCATGCTGTTCTTTAAAAGTTCAGACTGCACAGCTGAGCGTGCCTGTAATATCCATTCTCCCATTTTTGTTTTTTTCTCTAACTTGCTTTGTGCACACTCTTCTCTATCTTGTGCCTTATGCCCCTGCTCACCCCCTTTGCTTTGTTGAGTTAAATAAGCTGTCTGTTCCCAGGTTCTGGTTAATATCTCCTCTGTGGATTGGGTCTTTTTGTGGTGGTGCCATTTCTATGAAATATGCTGTCACCATACGTCTGTTCCTATACCTCAGTGAAGCAGTTTGAAACGAAGTTGAAGACACGTTTATTTAAACAAGCCTTCCCTGCTCCACTACTCTACTGACCATAGGTGAATATGAATGCTTGTTTTAAGTTCTTTGAACACTTATTTATGAAAACCTGTTTTGGATATGCTCTCTCCTTAACGTTACATCATTTTAAGGTTTGGAGGCAGGGTCATCCATTCAAATTTATGTGATCATTTGTGTTGCTGAAAACACCAGCATATATCTGGGATTCTTTAAAATTTAGACATACAAAACACTTTCTTAAAACCGCATGCATCTAGCTAGGAAATTGAGCTTCCCAGATCATTAAGTTAAATGTGTCAGATGGCATTTTCCATATCTGCACCTAAACTGTTAAATTCTGTGCCATTTCATGTCTGCCCTTACTGTGGCTCAGTGGCCCCTTTCAAGCTGATGTTTAACTGGCTAGTTGAGAAGGAAGTCAGTTTTTAAAACTACTGCTTAGATGTTAGTAGCTACTGTATATTTTGATGGTACAAACTCAATTTTGTCTCCACTTTAAAAATTGTAACAAATATGTATGCAACAAAAATCTTTTTATTACTTATTTCTATACTCATGTATTGTCTGAAATATGTGTAACTATTTAATTATGCGATTCAGGATACTATTGAAGATGAGCTTCAACTAAGGTGGTTTACCTGCATCCTGTTTTATTAATTTTTTTAAATTAAATAACATTTGAATTAAAATGAATAATTACAAGATACAGCAAGCTAAGGGCCTCATAGGATGGGGAGTGCAGTTGCCTGTACAATACTGCTTTAATTAAGTTTATGAAAGAGAACCCACATTTTATTAAATGCTTGTATAAAAAAGTTTGGACTTTTGTTACATAAGAGTCTCTCACCATCCAGCTGCACTGATTATTGCGGGAATGCAGTGCAATGGGGTAGGGGAAACTAACTGGCCCCCTACTGTTTTGCACTACTGCTTTGTTGAGGTCAGTGTCATTTATAATAGGCATTTTGGTAACTTTATCCTTGGAAACATTATTTCAGATGCGTCTTCATTTTGTAAAAGAAGGAATTATGTTGCTAATGGCCATGTAATGAGATATCATCCTGTAACAGGAATGTATCTCTTTCGGTAAAGATTGCTTTCCTGAAATAAAGACTAACAACACTGAGGAGCAGAATATTTGTAATATGAAATATTATTATTATTGCACTTTATTGAATGTTTATTATTCTTTATTGTTGGGCTATCTCTATATTTAGGATCTACCAAGTTGGGGAACTGGATAGCTCAGCTGATTGGTAGTGAGTTTATTGCTTTTCTCCTCTAGGTCATGGGTTCATATCTAGCACAAGTCCATAGTGGCTGCAGTTCTGGCAGAAGAGTGTATATACTTTTTTTATGAAACATTGTTTGATTTCCATAAAGAAGCTGAGTTGATATAAGTTGAAAACAACTGCTGTGTTCAGTTTTTTTTACAAGTTTCCCTGTTCATGTTCATTTGAACTGAGCCCATCTCCTACTTTCTCACCATCACAGTCCTGTGACAAGCTGACTTAGCAGGGATGGGAAGGAAGATGATGGACATGCCTGGTTGTTTTAGCAGAACAACCAGACATCTCCCTCAAAATTGATATATCCCTGTGAGGCAACCACTACTGTTCACAGTTGCTCTGCAATGGAAAGGGAACAAGGAGATTTTTTTGAGGGGGTAGTCAACACTTTGCTCCTGAAACTGGGTCTAAAGAGCACCATTTCACATATTAAATTTTCAACATTTCCTGTGGGGCATGTCCCCAGACCCCCCCAGAGGAGTTTGGATTTCCTGGCCAAGTGCACCCCCCTTTAAATTCCTGGCTCCACCACTGGTGTATGATGTGGAGAGTGAGAATGAAAAGCAGTACTGCTACATCAAAACCCTCCTCTCTGAGTACCATACCAAATAAAACTGTAAAACTGAGGACTGTGAAACAATAAGGCCTGAAACAAAATGCAAATTTTAAAATACAAAATGTCCACCACAGCATACTGTGGAGCTCAAAACTAAAGGCAAAACCGCAGTAAAATGTCAGAACTTACCAAAGGTGGGATACAATCACACAGTGAATAAGTTGCTTCAAATCTGCTTTATCCTCAATTAATTTGATCAAACAGTATTGATACAACCAGGCCTTTAACACTGTAGCACTTGATATTATTTTGTTTCCCAACATGAGGCTTTAACTGCATCTGGTAGAAGCTGTAACTCAAGTGGTAACAATTGGGGTGTAAAACAGATGCAAAATTATTCTAATGAATAAGTGATACAGTTCAGCACATTTTTGTCTTAAATATGCCTCTGTAGGGTTTCTAGAATTGAAAGATTCATGTTAAGCTTCTTGCTGAGAGAGAAACATTTCACCTGGGGGTTTCAGTCCAGTCCTGATTTCAGTGACACACCCAGTGACTTGCTCTTTGAGAAGCAAAAAGGCCCCAAATGTACATTGAAATAAATGTACTATGCACATTCATTTCCAAACTGAAACATTTTTCTGTGGGTTTTTTTTTTTTTGTGTACTTATATACTGTAGATGGAGCCTGCACAGAATAGAAAACTGCTATCTGGTGCTCAGCAAAGGAAGCAAAATGTGCCCACTAGAAGGAACTCATCAACTGTCAAAAGTTATGGCCTTTTTCCAAAGCCAGTAAGTTAAAAAACCATTTAAAATGACATTATGTTGACTGGCAAGGTACATCTATCATGTTTATTTATTCAAATACACATATAGCAGCTTTATAGCTGTCTTTTTGTATTATAGAAATGTGTTGCCCTATTAACTGTACACCAAGAGCTGTTTGTTTAGAAAAGTACTTGAGTCCTGTGTAATTTGCAATATTTTTGGTACCAAATGACAGGTCTATGCTCTCTGAAGTTGGTAAAAGATAAATTAAGAGCCAGCTTAAAATATAAAGTTTATTTCACTGTGCATGTATACAAACATAGGATGCTGGTTATCTCTAATGCACAAGCATCCTGGAGAGTGAGTGCCATGGAATAGGACTGCTGCACCAGCATCTGTAGGGCATCCAGGCCACAATTCTACTCAGAACTCTGCTCAAGGCAAGATGTGATCACATGTATGAACTAAGGCCACATGAAAAGGAAACTTGTGTCTTAGGACAATTGGGGGAGGCAGTGGGGAGAATAGAAAAAGGGGAAAAACAGCAGCGGGTGAAGTGTATAGTCTGCAGTGAGAAAAAACAAGTATTTGTCAATGCTGAGTGCAAGCTTGCTTGTACTTGCTGTGTAGGTGTTTGGCATTGATAGTGCAGAGGCTGAAATTTTAAAAATTTAATAACACAAGTTATCATAGTGAAATTGTCATGACTAGAAGCTTTGGCATCGAAGATGGACATAGTGCCCACTTGAGGCCTCTGAAGTCAGAAGGAGAGCTCTCCCTCACTCTAGAAAATGCTATATCCATCATTAAAACCCCTAAATGGTCCAACTTATAGCTTGCCTTCAGCATACAGTTAGCCAAATCTCTATGTTTGATAGTCACATCTATTTGGGGATATTCATATAGATTTGTATACAGTACTTAATAGATTTAATAAAATGGCTTGAATCAAACAAGCAATCTGATTGGCCAAAACTGGTCACATGACTGTGCATTAATTTCAATGATAAAATGAGCAAGACAGATCCTGTGATCTGACTGGTCAGCTGTTGTCCAGACTTGTGTGGTAATTGACCAGTAACCGCACAGGTCAAGAAACTTCCTTGTAAATGCAGGAACTTGTTTTCCATGCTGACCTATGTGACTGCTAATCCTAGTGACCAACTGCCATTTCTGTAGTCAGTTTCAAAAAAGAAATGGCAGCTTGTTCCCCAAATACACTTATTTTACTTTTGCATGCATGCCTGACACAGTCAAGAACTACAAATTACCTGCAGAGCTGTGTTTTGTCCCTGGACCTGCATTTCAAAATCTGGCTCATCATCCAGAGCCCTGTAGTAATGTGAGCCTCAACCATGTGGTAACCCAGATGCAGCTCCTTCAGTGGCTGGTGAAAATAAAGAGACTGCAAGGCATGTTTGTTACTCTAGCATTGTGGCCACAACAAAAATGTCAGTGACTCTGCTGTCTCTGAACTCTCGCCCCAGAGAACCAACAGAGTGGTTGGTTCCTATGACCTGGCAGCCACTGGAAACAGGAAAAGGGGGTTACATGAATAATTCATGTCCCCAATTTGCATATGCCAGTAGACCCAAAGCTAGGCCACAGCAGGTCGGGAGGGAGGGAGGGATTTATCAGTTTTCCTTTGTAACACAGATGCTGCTTGCTTCAAATGACACTTGACATTTGCCAGTGAATTTGCAAAATTTTACTATAAATGGAAAAGTCTAAAAAAGCACCAACTACATATACTGTAGGTGTTCAAAAATCAGAAGGTGTCGCCAGTTAGTTGTAAACCTCTTAAAATGTTCCCATTGTCTGCAATTTTTACAGTTTATCTTGAAATGGTTTACTTTGTGCTGATTGCATGTACCATAATGGGAGTGTTAAAATAAAATTGTGTTTAACATTGACACATCACATGCCTTTTATTTCAGGTGCCATTGTATAAACACAACAACACACTTAAGGTGTGGTGCGGTTATTCAGTAATTTCTGCGCTTCCTCCCAGATTGAAGGCCACTCGGCAAATGACTCATGCCTCCAACCTGGGAGGGAGGGCATGCAGTAATTACCCAATAACCACACTCCATGTCATGTGTTATTACTTACTTACTGCACAGCTGAAATTTTACTTTATTTTTTAATGCTTTTTTAAAATCTCAAAACCAATTTATAAGTGCAATAACACACTCCAGGGTATGTGGCAATGCCATAAATTATCGCACTTCCCAGCTGGTGGAAGACACTCAGATGCTCCTCGTGCCTCACAACCCACATGGGGCATGCAGTAATTTATCCTTCCTGCACACCCTGTCGTGTGTTAGTGCTTACATTATCTATACATGTAATGCTGTGACAGCCAAGCTCTATTGCCAGTACTCATGATGGAAGCAGGCTCAAAGTATTTTTTGTTACACCAAAGAATACTCTCTCTGGGAACTCACATCCATGTCATGAAAATATTTTTTCTTGATTGTGTTCCAGATATGGTGGGGCATTACCCTAGAGTACAAATCTATTATTGCTATTACTCTTTAGAAAATGGGCTTCAAAAACTAAAAAAACATGCTGATTGGCTACAAGCCACTGTCATGCATGCATTTATTTTTCAATAGAACCTGGCAAAAACAAGTGCCAATTTGGGTTGCCCCATTACTTAGTGTATCATTGGGCACCCCAAATTTTCAAACTGACCAGCTGCCATTTTGTTCTCTAGCTTAGTGAGCGAGTTGGTGGCTGGGTAAGTCCCCCACACTCTCTCTTATTTTAAGTTAAATACAGGCAATAAACAATAGCCAGACATTAAAAAATGAAAGAAAGAAAAAAAGGAAGCCATCAGTCCGATTAGCTTTATGCAGTTAGCAGAGCGGGGTTTCAAAAGGCCAGCATGAGCCTCTAGCAACCAAACTGGAACATAAAATCATCCCTTCTCATTATCTACCACAAATGCAGTGCCATTAGTCAAGCTGCAGAGAGCCTTGAGTGGGAACTGCGAGGAGTGGGGGGAGGGGCAGAAACCACATATTTTTTTTCTGCTAAAGGATCTTCATTTCAAAACACCCAACAGAAAGAAGTCTAGTCATACCTTATGGAAGCATCCTCACACTACACTGGAAAGTGGGCAGCAACTATTTTCCAAACTTACGGTCCTTTTAGGAAAGAATAGCACTTGCAAACTACACAGTGGCTAACACAATAAAAAAGAAAGAAAGAAAAGAAAGACTGACAGCAACTCTGGGGTAGGGAGAGAGAGATAACTCAAAGCAAGCAGCTGCCTCCTTTTCAAACATCCAGTCCTTTTGCGATTCCAATAAAACAGAAATCAAACAAACAAAAAAAGATGACAGCTGTCACAGATTCACTCAGTAGGTCAGGCCCTCTACTTCCAAAGTGCCAACCTCTGAGCACAGTCTTGTGAACAGTGTAACAGACAAGATAACCCTCTTGTCTGTTTTTGTGAGTTTGGATCAACCTTTGGTCTCAGTTCTGGAGGGATTCAAACTATTAACCTCTTGCTAGCATACCTAATGCACAGGCTCAGATATATCTGTCTTCGGGGGGCCAGATATCTTTGCCTTCAGGCACCTAACCAGGTATTCAGAGATGAACCCTTTAAAACTTTTATAAAGACCTCAGATTTAAAACTCTTCTCTTTCCAGTTTGATACGACCATGCAAGCTATATGGCTGCTGAACCATAAATATTTCTTAGCAAAAGAACGCAATTCAAAGACAGACCAGGTTTTCTCTAAAATTAGAGTTTTTACTAAAATATATAATAATAATATGTCAAACATACAATACAGAACTCTTGTATCATAAGACATATAGATCTTTAAACAAAACAAGGCTTAAAACAATGCAATTCCTACAACTATATTTAGATTTGTCTAGCTTTCTAAATACCTCTTTTCAGTGCTCAGTTATTTTCTTGGTCAGTGTCAGATACAAATGCACATCTATAGTGAAAGAGAACAATCTTTTCAAGCAGTATTGGCCAACCCCTTTTGGATGACATCATCCAGACCCTCCTCTGGTCAAATATCTAACAAAAATATATTTTTATGCAACCACAGGATGTAATTTCAAAGCACCAATTCTGCAACCCTAGCACAACTCAAGTTTCAATGACACCTCTTTTGATCTCATGCTGTACCCTCTTCACACAGGCTTCATAGGGTCATTTACAACCTTACACCTCTATGTAACATCCTAGATTCCCTTATTTTAACATCATAAACCTAGTTTATGGTTTCTATCTTAACAAAATTAACTTAACAACTCTGTAATTAGCTCAGAGAAACATGATCCTTAATAAAAGTCTTCCAGTAACTGTCAGCAGTTCTCTTGGCCTGCATCTGTCAGCTGAAATCTGGGGGGGGGGGGATGAAAGAGGTAATTCCTAGAGCATTTGAATTTTCAGCAGAGACAGTAATAGCTTTTATATTAAAAAAAATAATAATACAGCACTCAGAACTGGCTGTCTATGTCACAACAGCAACTCCAGGGCACGTAAGGAGGTGTAGTGTGGCAGGGAGAACCAAAAGCCCAAAAGTACAGTGCTATTTATTTTCACTGGTATTTATGAGGGGGAAGAATCAACAAAAGAAAAGTGAAAGAAAGCAAACTAACAAGTCCAAATAGCAGCAGCACCATCTGCTAGCATTACTAAGGGAACTATTTTACAGCAAAACTGTATTTTCATTCCTTTTTGCTTTTTTTTAATTTAATAATGCATTTATTTCTAAATATTTTATATAGTTGTCAAGTACAGCCCATTTTCTAAGTATAATAATACCCTTCAGGGTGGGTGGTATTGGGGAATACCTGACCTTCCAGTGGCTGTAAGGCCTTATGCTGCACATCATGCTCCTGGGTGGCCTGGTATTCCCCAGTACCACCCACCCTATCGGGTAATATTGCTTACATCGACTCTTGTTGGTGCAGTGAGGGGGGGGCTGATCTATTTCTGCAGTATTTTGTCTAAAAGCCCGAAGCTTCTTACCTGTGGTGTTCTGCGGGGGTTGGTCTTGTCGTCCTTATTGTTCACAGTATATGCTGCCATTGGAAGACATTATCAGGTGGTATTGGCTGGGTTTTCACTGCTATGCAGATGCCACCCAGCTATACTTGTCCTGTGCTCCAAGTAACCAGATGGTGGACTCTGTATCAAACAACTGCCTGTCTGAGATCCAGTCTTGGATGTCCCATAACTGGTTGAGACTCAATCCAGACAAGACAGAGGTGCTGGTGGTGGATCCGGGTCATCATGGGGGTGATGGGGGCTTGTGGAACCCCCCTAGTCTTGTACTGGGGGGTCGCTGTCCCCATCTGAATGGATGAAGAATCTGGGTGTGATCCTTGACAGTGGCTTGACACTTGATGCCCAGGAGTCGGCCATTGTTAAGAGTGGTTTCTATCATCTGAGGAACATTGCCCAGATTCGGAACCTGTTACCCCCTGAGGACCTAGTCTAACTAGTGCATGCTTTTGTAACATCTAAACTGGATTACTGCAATGCCCTGTACCTAGGGCTATCCAGAGGGAACCTCGGTCAGCTGCAGCTGGTACAGAATGTGATGGCAAGATTATTGATGGGTGTGTATAGGTATGATCATATCACATCCATCCTCTGTGAACTGCATTGGCTGCCTGTTAGGTGAAGGATTGCCTTCAAGGTCAGATTACTGCCCTATAAAGCCCTGCATTAAGGGGGACCAGTCTACCTGCAAGATCTCCTTGTCCCCCACTGTCCATCCCAGGCTGTTCATTCCACAGAGGGTTGTCTCCTGGATATTCCTAGGGTTAGGTTGTACCACTCTGGTGATCGAGCATTTTTAGGTGGCTGCACCTAGTGCCTAAACAACTACGGGAGGCACCCTCGGTGGATACCTTCAAAAAAGGACTAAAAACCTATTTATTTAACCAAACTTTTAATTTTAGATAATAGGAGTTGACTGTAACTGATTGAGTAGATAATTTTTATATATTATACTGGCCAGAGAATGATGTTGGTTTTAAATTTATATCTTATGTATATTTTAAAATTGCTGTGTTATATTTTAAACTGTGAAGTGCTCTGAGTCTCTGGAAAGGGGTGCTATAGAAATAAAATATCTATCTATCTATCTATCTATCTATCTATCTATCTATCTATCTATCTATCTATCTATCTATCTATCTATTTAAAAAATAGCTAGGAGGACCAAGGGAGAAATATGTTATTCTAAATTTTTGTCACCATTTCCAAACTGTGTATGGAGAGAGTTTTAATATCTGAAAAATTTCTATTCTGGTGTCTGTATACCTGCATAGTTTTACTGCTTTCATCATTGATGTGAAGTAAATATTTTACTTTGCTTTTAAAAAATTTGTGGTTAATTTTCTCCCTTCGGTAACCCATAAATTGAGATGAAAGATTTGTGTTCAGGTGCTGAGCTGTTATTATTAGATATTACTTCCATTTGTAAAATGAGGCCCTGTACATGTACCTCTTGTGTCAAATATCTTTTGATGTTAGCTTAGAATTCAGGTTTCTGATGAAATAATTTAAATATTTCAGATAATGAATTTCAATTTCTACTGATTTATATCTAATTTATTTACTTTTTGGAAGATACATAAAAAAGGGATGAAATTGTGATGAATACTTTTTAATCTTCTTCAATGACTTTTCTCTTTATTTTGTTTTCACAGTGAGAGCATCAGATGGAGGAGGAAGTCCGAAAGACTTTAATGAGAAAGACATTTGTATTAAAATGACTGCGTGGGACGCGGTTAAAAACACTACCTGTGAAGTTCTAGAGCCATCCATTTTTGGTGGTATTTTATGATGATTTTCTCTTTTATTCTGCGGCAGACTGTGCGGCACCCCTTAAAGTACATTATTATTTTAACATTCTGTATCTCCCATAGGTTGCTACTGTATATTTCTGTTTAGTAACTAAAAGGTGCTATTCTCATTTCTCACACAAGACAATATGTGTTATCACCCCACACACTAAGCACAGAAACATAGCAGTTTAGTATCATATTCCTTTTTGGATCACAGTTGGATTCATTGCAGAATACCTGGTCAACTGCGATATTGCTGAATTCATAAACTGCACATTAATTTGCCATTGTAGAAACAGAAAATGCAAAACAAACAAACTGCTGCCCTACTTGTATGCACCTCTTTGGGTTGAGGGAGGAGGTTGTTAGACACCAGGCCAAGTTGGCTAGGATTCAGGGAACCTCTTCCCCCACCTAAGGGCCACCAAGTCTGACACCATGACACTAGAGGATGCCGAGGAGGAGGAACAACTGGACTACAGTGGGTTCTAGAAAGGTAGGGGGTGGTGAGTCAGAAGCAAATTTCTCAACCAGTACCAGTATGAAATTCTTATGCTGCTCTGGTGAGATGGGACGACCAGGAGGAGGCACCAGTGGTAGTGGTTGAGGAGGATGCAGTGGTTTCCGGAATGGAGACCTCAAGGAGGAAGGAACAGAACCCCAGAGAAGGAGGAAACAACTTTTGGTGGGGGGCTCAGTTCTGAGGGGGATAGAGTTAGGAATAAGAAAAGGGGGAGAATGAGGTTAAGTGCCTTCATGATAACATGGCCTGGAGGGATGGAAAACAGATCTAGAGGATCACTAGTGCAGCAGGACAGGTGGCAGAGCTGGATGTCATTGTTCAGTTGGGGGACTAAGGACCTGGCATGGGATGGGGCTGAGAGAGTACAGGGAAAGTTTAAGGAGCTTGGGAGGGGTATTTGACAGGTAGCATGCTCAGTGGCCTTCACCTGACTCAAGGAAAAAGTGTTGTCAGTTTAAAGTGTGAGATGGACACCTTCACAGCTGGAGATAGGGAGAAATGTATTAAGTATCTTTCTTTATAGAGTTGCTGATTATGAATGGTATTTGCTGGGGGGGAGGGGAGGGTTAGAATATTATGTAAAATTTCCAGCATTGAGTTTCCCCTGATGTGTTGCAAGAAGTTGCATTCATCTGACATGGTCTCAGAGTCTAGGCAGACTAACAGGAAAATACCGTACATTAATTATTTCTATTTTTACCACTTGGAGTCTTTTATTTCTTTTTTGTGGGTTTTTTGGTTTGATTTTATTTTTTTGTTTTGTTTTGTGACATCAACTTAGATGGTTTGAAGGTTGTCACTGACTGCTTGGAAGCATCCTGTGACATGCAGCAACAGAACAAAAGGGTAAACAGGGAGGAGAAGAAGCACTGTGGGTAAATTTGGAGACAGGCAATGGCACCACAATCCGCACAGGGGTTGTATACAGACCCCCTTCTCAGGGGGAGGAAATGGACAAGGAAATGATAGAAAGTATACTTAGAATGGCAGAAAAAGGGGAGATATTGCTGATGGGTGATCTGAATATGCCAGATGTTAACTGGAGCGCAGTTGCAGCTGCCACTTTGAAGAGTGCAGTTATTCTAGATGCCCTACAGGGGGCATGCCTTAGACAACTAGTACTGGAGCCCACTCGAGAGGGAGCAATATTAGACTTGATACTCTCAAATGGAGATGGAGAGAGGATCACAGATGTAGAAATGGGTAGCCATCTGGGAACCAGCCATCGAACAGTATGGTTCTGGCACAAACACAGCAATAGAGCAAGCCATACAAAGACAAAAAGTACTGGACTTTAGGAGGGCTGACTTTGCTAAAATGGGTGAGTGCCTAAGGAATGCACTAGCAAATGGGTGGGAAGGAGGGTGGAAGAACAATGGGAATAATAAAACTGCCATCACAGAGGTAACGAGCCTTTGTGTGAAGCAAATAAACAAAACAAGATGATGTAAGAAACCACTATGGTTCTCAAAGGAAGTGGCAGTGAAGGTTCAAGAGAAAAGAAAGCATTCAGGAAGTACAAGGAATCTCAGCAGGAGCAGGACAGAGAACTGTATCAGTTAAAGCAAAGGAGGCTGGGAAGGCAGTCAGAATAGCAAAGGCCCAAACTGAGGAAAAGATAGCCAACTCAGTTAAGAAGGGAATAAAACCTTTATAGGTACATCAGGGAGCAAAGGAAGACCAAGGGAGGGATAGTGAGGCTTAATAAAGGGAGGGAGGGTAAGAGGGAGAATGTGAAAAGGCAGAGATACTAAACAAATATTTTTGCTCAGTATTTACAAAGGAAGAGGGGGAGGTACATAAAACAAACAGTAGTAACACTCTGGATACAGAAGTTGATACCAGCCCATTTACAGAAGAAAGGGTTCTGAAAGAACTCTTAAAACTGAAGGTGGACAAAGCAATGGGGCCTGATGGGATTCATCCCAGAATTCTAAAAGAACTAAGGGTAGAACTAGTGACACCACTGACTACCCTATTTAACAAATCATGGGAGGATGGGGTGGTACCCGAGGACTGGAGGAGGGCAGATGTGATTCCCCTTCACAAAAGTGGGAGCAAGGCAGAAGCAGGAAACTATAGACCTGTTAGTTTAACCTCAGTGATAGGGAAATGATGGAATCACTTCTAAAGGAAAGAATTGTCGAGTATCTAGAGGCCAGAGGGCACAAGACCCCAGGCAGCATGGATTCACAGCGGGAAGGTCATGCCAGACCTAATCTAGATTTCTTTGACTGGGTGACCAAAGTAGTAGATCAGGGAGGGCTGTGGACATGGCCTACCTAGACTTTAGCAAGGCATTTGACACAGTCCCACACAAAAGATTATATATAGTTAGCCAGCCTGGGAGTGGGTCCCAAGATGACAGCCTGGGTAAAGAATTGGCTGGAGAATAGGACACAGAGAGTAATAGTAAATGGAGTCCACTCAGAAGAAAGGAGGGTTACTGCGGGCACCGTGAGGGTTCAGAGTTAGGACCAGTCCTCTTCAATGTCTTTATAGTCGACATTGCAGAAGGACTGGAAGGAAAGTATGTCTCTTTGCAGATGACACTAAGATCTGCAACAGAGTTGATGCACAGGTGGGGTGGAAAGGATGAGAAGGGACTTGGCAAGTTAGAGGAATGGTCAAATGTATGGCAGCTTAGATTCAATGCTAAGAAGTGCAGGTAATGCACCTGGGAAACAAAACCCAGGGAAGAGTACACAATGGGGGTGAGATACTAACAACAAAAATGGAAAGGGACCTGGGGGTAGTCATATCAGATGACCTAAAGGTGGGCAAGCAATGTGAGAAGGCAGCAAGGAGGGTTGGGGGATACTGGGATGCATAGGGAGAGGCATCACCAGTAGAAAACAGGAAGTTATTATCCCTCTGTACAGACAGCTGGTGAGACCCCATCTGAGTACTGTGTGCAGTTCTGGAGACCCAATCTCCGCAAAGACATAGACAGGATGGAAGCTGTCCAGAGGGAGGGCTACCTAAATGGTGCAGGGTCTGCACCGGAGGACATATGAAGAGAGACTTAAGGAGCTTAATATGTATAGCCCGAGGAAAGGAGGAGAGGGGAACATGATAAAAACTTTCAGGTACCTCAAGGAATCAACAAAGTCCAAGAGGGTAGCATCTTTCAAAAAGAGGTGTGCAAGAACAAGAGGCACAATTTGAAGATAGAGGGGGCGGCTCAGAGGTAATTTAAGGAAGTATTTTTTCACAGAGAGGGTTGTGGATGCATGGAATGGCCTTCCGGAGGAGGTTGTGGAGTCAAAATCAGTGGTGGAATTCAAGCATGCATGGGATAGTCATAAGGCAATTCTGGGGGTTGGGGGTAGAAAGAAGTAGGCTGCTGGTTAACTAGGATCTGCAGCTTATCCAGTAGGTAGGGAAATGGGCAGACTGGGTCGGGCCAAGTGGTCCTTATCTGCCGTCAAATTCTATGTTTCTATGTTTCTATGTTTAAAACTATAGGGTGACCTGTGAGCCCACGTGATGGCTCTTCTAGCTAGCTGTGCAAGAACGGTGTAGCAAGGGGGGGTGGACAACACAATCAGACAGCTTCACATCCAGCTGACTTGGTTTGTAGGGGTGGGCACTGAAATAGAAGGCAGCAGTGAAGGAAAGAGCAGGAACATCAGTAATGAAAGCAAATTAACAGCATCATCAGCTGTTGCATCTGATTTTAGTAGGCAAATGAAAATGAGCAGAGCTGTGGCAGGTAA
Source organism: Neoceratodus forsteri (assembly GCA_016271365.2). NCBI lineage: Eukaryota > Metazoa > Chordata > Ceratodontiformes > Ceratodontidae > Neoceratodus > Neoceratodus forsteri. Next base: position 15,089,198 of record JADMNL010000039.1, on the reverse strand, counting down.
TGCTGTTACACCCACTGAATACAAGAAGCTGAAGCCTCTAAATAGAGCATGTTGGATAAAGTATTTGTAACCCTCTATTTAGACATCACTGTGTGATTACATGCACCCCTTCACTGCAATGATGTGACAGTGGTGACTTTTATGGGGCACTATTGTGAGCAACTTTTACTCTCTTACCCTAATCTGTGGCTGTTGCAAGGCTCCTACCTATCCCTCAGTCTGGGATTCTTTTTGTATTTGGAAGAGTTGTTGAAATAACTTGTGTTGTTCATACTACATTTTCTTTCTAGTCCATTAATTTGCAGTTGGTGGCAAGACACACAAGATGTGGTTGCAGTTACGATGCTATGCGAACTAGCTGCATGCAAAAACACACTGAAACATAAACAGAGCCAAACACGGTTGTGGTTTCTATTATGAAATACTTTTTATGCAGTACAATACAATCTACTGGCATAATGTGAATGGCAGTTAGCATTGGAGGAAAGACACATAAAAGGAGCTTGCACTTAGAGCTGTATGCAAATCTGGTGCATGTGGCAACGCACTGAAAAGTAAACACAGACAGTCCTACAGATAAAGCGTTCAGTTTGGAATGACTTTGAACAACATCTGTCTCAAAAAGCATTGTCAGTTTAAATTGAGAGTCAGACAAGGAAAAAGCATTGTCAGTTTAAAGTATGAGTCGGATGCTTTCACAGCTGGGGCTAGGGAGAGGAGTTTTTAAAGTGTCGTTCTTTGAAGAGTAGTTATTGAACAGTATGATGTCAGTTGGGCATTGAAGGGAAGACACATTAGAAAAGCTTGCACTCATACCTGTATGCAAACTAGGTGCATACAAAAACATGTTATGAAAAGTGAGAGGACAAAGAATGCACAAGGGTAGTAGCAAAGCAGGATCAGGATGAGATGGAAGGGGGTATGCCTTAATGCCAAGAGCCTCGGTAACAAAATCAGCGATCTCCAGGCATTGATGGTGGGCACTGAGGAGGACCTTCTGGCCATTAAAGAAATCTGAATTTTGAAAAATAATGACTGGGATCTGATGATCTTTGGGTACTCAGTGTTCAGGAGGGATACAGGAACAGGTGGAGTGGGAGGAGTAGCTGTTTTGTCAAGGAGAATATCAAGGTGGCAGAAGATGAGTGCATTGGAGTAGTAATGGAGAGATGGAGTCACTGTGGGCACAACTCACATCAGTCGCAGGCAAGAAACTGCACTTGGACATAATCTATACACCTTCAGGGCAAGGGGAAGAGAGAGAGATAGTGAGCTCAGGGAAGAATCTGAAAGGGTGATGGTAAAGGGGAAAGTAGTGGTGATGCGTGATCTGAACCCACCAGTCATTGTTTGGAAAGTTCCAGTAGCCAAAAACACCTGAAATCAGGTCTAGCTGGATACCTTTCAGGACTGTCTACTGTTACAGATTAGGGGAGCCACAGGGGAACAGCAACAATAATTCCATGTGGTTTGAACTGGCCCTTGGGCCCATAGAACCCCAGTCAAGAGCTGAAGTCCTTGATTTTAGAAGAGTGGACTTCAACAGGATGAGGGAGCTGCTCAGGAAAAGTTTGTAGGGGTAGACGACATGGGATGGAAGAGGGATGGGGGCAATTAAGGGAGACATCCTTGAAGCATCTAAGTTATGCATAAGAATGGCAAATAACATGAACAGGTTTAAGAGACTATTATGGTTCTTGGCAAGAGTCAGGGAAGTGGTAAGGGATAGAAAAAGACTTTCTACAAGTACAGTATAAAGAAAATCAGGGCGAGGAAGAAGGGGGAGAATATGTACTGAAAAATAGGGAGGAAGGAGCATGGTTAAGGAAGCAAAAGCAGACACAGAGTTGTGTATTGCGAAGACTGTCAAGAACAGAGAAATACAGGTCTTCTGCCATATTAGGGAAAAAAGGAAGAAAACGGGGCATCGAGGAAGATGAGCAAAAGGCTGCCATGCGTAATGATTACTTTTGCTCAGTTTTCACTAGGGAGAACAGTGTGCCCTTGCCAGAAAGTGGCATCAAACTGGCCAATAAGGGGATCCTGGAGATGAGGCAGACAATATTTACAAGTTAAAGTGTCTAGAAGGTACTAGCAGCCCTAAAGTCAGATAAGATCCTGGGGCCAGATGGGTTGCATCCAAGGTTTCTTAGAGAGCCAGCAACAGTACTGGCTGAACCTCTGATAGGTCTGTTTAACAGCTCACTAAGGATGGTGGTAGTTCCTAAGGACTAGAGGGTGGCAGACGTAGTTTCACTTCATAGGGCGGGGCAAGTAATAAGTGTGAAACTACAGACCTGTCACTCTTACCTCTGTTGCAAGCAATCTGATGGAGCCACTGGTCAAAGAGGACCTTGTGAACTACTGTACTTGGAGAGCGATGGTCTCCAGGATAATAATAATCAACATGGATTCATGCCAGAGAGGTCCTATCAGACTAACCTGATAGTTTTCTTTGACTGAGTGATGAGGGAATTGAATAGGAGCCATGCTGTGGATTTGCTCTACTACGACTTCAGCAAGGCTTTTGACTCAGTGTCTCACAGATGCTTGCTGAAGAAGATGGAGGATCTTGGTGCAAGTAAGGTCATAGTAAACTGGGTAAGTAAGTGGCCAAACAGGGGAGTAGCAGAGGGTTGTGGTTGGTGGGGTCAAATCAGAAGAGAGGGAGGTCTCAAGTGGGGCACCACAAGGATCTCTCCTGAGTCTGGTCCTCTTCAATACACTCATGAGTGACATTAGTGAGGGAATCTGGGACAGGCTGTGCCTCTTCACAGATGACACAAAGCTCTGTGAGAGGGTGGATAGCGACAAGGGAATCAAGGAAATGCAGAGTTACTTACAAAAACTAGAGGGGTGGTCCAAGGTTTGGTAGTTGAAAAGCAATGCCACAAAGTGCAAAGTAATCCACCTAGGGAATAAGAAACCCCAGAAAAGAGTACTGGGTGGATGAGTGAGACTTAACACTATGGCTGAGGAACGGGACCTTAGAGTTATCATCAGTGACTCCCTCAGACAATCGAATCAGTGGTCAGTGCAATAAGGCCTATAGCAAAGCAAATATGATGATGGGATGTATTGGGAGGGGCATTGATATCTGAAGGGAAGAGGTAATACTTCCCCTATATAGATCCTTGGTGAGGCCACACTTGGAATACTGCACCCAGTTCTGGAGCCCTCACCTCAGGAAGGATAGGGATAGACTAGAGACAGTGCAGCTGAGGGTAACAAAAATTATTCAGAGCCAACAGGGCAGGTCCTATGAGGAGCGCCTTAAGGCAGTGAACATGTACTAACTGGAAACCAGAAGGGAGAGAGGAAATATGACAGAGACTTTCAAGTTCCTGAAGAGGATTGAGAAGGTGAACTATGAGGAACTATTTAGCTTGAATGATAGTTAGCGGTCACATGGACATGAGTGTAAGCTGACAGGAAGGTGGTTCAAGAGGGACATGAGAAGTACTATTTTAAAAAAAGGGTGATGGAGCAATGGAAGTCTTCCAGCTGAAGTGGTGGGTGCTAAAACCATTGGTGGTTTCAAGCACCGTTAGAACAGAATGAAACATATAGTGGGGGCTCATGGTGGCAGACACTGGGAGGAGGAGGAAGGATGTATGGGGAGTGCTAAGACCCTGGAAGAACAGTAAGTGCCTTGGATAAATAGTGAACTCGGACAGATTGGATGGATCACTGGTCTTTTTCTGCCATCATTGTCTATGTTTCTATATTGTATGTGTGCGTATGTGCAGGAGTGTGTGTGTGGTTAGAATATTATGTAAATTTCCAGCACTGAGTTTCCCATGATGTGCTGCAAGAAGATGCATTCATCTGAAATGTTCTCAGAGTCTAGGCAGCATAACAGGAAAGTACCATTAGGTAAAGGGGAATCCACACATAGCTACAGTTAAAACTATTGGTTCCTTATATACCCAGCTGCAGAATAGCACACATATATATTTTTTTGTATATTACTTACTTTTAAATTTTAATTTATGAATGCCACCAAGATCATCCTACATGTTCTGCTCCATGCTCTGTGACCTGCACAGGATGTGTTTCAAGTGAGGGATACACTTACTTTATTCTTGGTGCACCTCTAGGCCAATTTGCTTGCTTTGTGCTGCTAACATTCCCTCACTGTAACAGGGAGACTTTCTTTGAAGATACTTTAAACCATAAATTATGAGAGACATATCTTCTTTTAGTAGCACCATATCATTCAGGTCAGCTGAATTCTTTTATTTTTGGTCTATATCTGTACATTGAAGCTGATTGTGTGGGACTGTCTTCCCTCCAGGCATGCAGACAAGGAGTAGTGTGAATGTTACATTCACCAGTGTCTCACTCTGTCTCCTCAGTACTTTAGTACTTATAAGTGCGATTTGTTGCACACTGATGATGTTATTATGACAGAGTAGCATTACTCAGCCTGTTTGCATAATTAGTTAACTGCAGTCCGTTTAGAAAACAGAGATTTTGCATAGAACAGAGTAATAAGCTCTATCCAAAGGAAATAGAATATGTGCAATGCAGACACTAGGGTTGGTCCAGGAAAATAGTGCCCACAGTACTGCAGTCTGTTGTGTAAACTAGTACCAAGTGTTTCTCCTAAGAGTGTTTTGGTATCAGTGCACTAGCTGATGGTAAAGTGTGCACTGCTCTGTGGTGGAGGGCATACGAGGCTCCCTGGATACATTAGTAAAATGCATGGTTATCTGGGATTGCTCAATGCTGAAACCAGGTACCAAATAGTTATATAGACAGACAAGCAGATGTGCAAATGCATTGAAGGAGGCTGTGTGCCTGCCCCCCCATGCACCTAGATTGGCTATGAGCATCACAGTAGTGTGCACAGTCATGGAGGTCAGGGGATCAGAAGTGAAGGGAGTTTGGAAGACAGGCTTCATGAAGCACTGTCAGTCATGCCATAGCCCTCTTAGCCACGCATGGTTCAGGGCATTACTTGTCTTGCCAAACTGGACAGTTCCATTTTGTGGGGTGTGGCATATGTGCTATAAAACTGTACTAGGGTTATTTGGGGTGTTTAGCATGCAATGTGGTGCATAAGGCGAAATGAGGATTGTTTGAGCACCATTTCTGCTATCAAAATCTATACCTTCACTGTGGGTTGGTACACATGCAGCTTGACAATTGTATGTGAGTTTCTCCCTATGCACGATGGTGGATATGGATAATGAGCTATGATTCGGGCACCATTTCCGCCCAAAAAAATCTACTCCTTGGTTTTGTTGGTGCGGGAAACATGGTGCTACACTACTGTACTCGGCTTGTTTATCATGTAGTGATCTGCATCTGGTGACTGATGTTAGTTTTGGTCACCATATCTTTTACTAAAGATAAAACCTTGGTCGTGGGGAGGGAACATGTTGCTAAGCAACTGCACTCCTGTTGTTCTGCATGCAGGTTGGTACATATTGCAACTGGGCTGTCATTCAGCAACCATTTCTGCAGTTAACTAATTATGTAAACAGACTGAGTAATGCTACTCTGTCATAATAACATCATCAGTGTGCAACAAATCGCACTTATAAGTACTAAAGTACTGAGGAGACAGAGTGAGACACTGGTGAATGTAACATTCACACTACTCCTTGTCTGCATGCCTGGAGGGAAGACAGTCCCACACAATCAGCTTCAATGTACAGGTACAGACCAAATAATTCAGCTAATCTGAATGTTATGGTGCTGCTACAAGAAGGTCTGTCTTTCATAATTTATGGTTTGAAATACCTTCGAAGGAAGTCTCCCTGTTTCAGTGAGGGAATGTTGGCAGCACAAAGCAAGCCAACTTGCCTAGAGATGCACTTGCTTGCATCACTTCTTGTGCAGGTCACAGAGCTTGGAGCAGAACATGGGGGACGATCAGACTGAAATATATGACATACATAATTAAACATTTTAAAGTAAGTAATATAGAAAAAGAATATATCTATGGGCTATTCTGCAGATGGGTACAAAAGGAATCGATAGTTTTAAATGTGGCAACATGAGGATTCCCTTTCTATTTTTCATATAATTATCTTTTTGTCCTGTGGGAGAGATCAGCTGGGACTAGAGTGGATGATGAGGTCTCCTATAGTTTGTAAAATGATGAGCCGACTGCTGACCACTTGGTGTATTTGTTATGGTTTATGTAGGTTTTTTCATTTGTTTTTATTTATTTATTTTTTTGTAATAGGACATGTCAGCTGGGACTGGTATGGAGGTGTTTGGTCTGGTTGCTTGGCAGTATCGCATGACATGCAACTTGAAAGGTAATAGTGAACTTTGAGCCTAGTTGATGGCTGTTTTAACTGGTTGTGTGTGTACTGTGGTGTAAGGTGGATGGACTACACAGTTAGCTTCACATCCAGCTGATTTGATCAAAAACAACATATCAGCATAAGGAGAACGTCAGTTAGCTGTTTGAGGGAAGATACATAAGAGCTTGCACTTACAGATGTATGCAAACTAGCGGCATAGAAAAACACACTGAAAAGTAAACACAGACAATCCTACACCAGATAAAGTGCTCAGTCTGGCGTGACTTTGAGCAACAACTTACAGTTTAAAGTGTAAGGCAGACATCTTCTCGGCTCGTTCTGAATAGGGAGAGATGTTTTGAAAGTGACTTTCTTTGAAGAGTAGTTGATGATGAATGGTATTCATGTATGTGTTGGGGAGGGGTTACAGTATCATGTAAATTTCCAGCACTGAGCTTCCCTGATGTGCTGTTAGAGGATGCATTCATCTGAAATGGTTTCAGAGATAAGCAGAGCAACAGAAAGTACCTTTAGTTAATAATTTCTATTTTTATTATAATTATTGCTCTGTCCTGTGATGGTGATCACTAGGACTAGTGTGGATGTGGCAGTCTCTCATAGTTCGTAAAGCAATGAACTGACTGCTGACCACTTAAAGTCTTTTATTTTTTTATGGGTTAGGTGGGTTCTTTGTTAATGTTTTTTTTTTCCCCAAGGACATGAGGCAAATAAAAGTGCTGAAAATGAAAGACAAAGCAAAGAAAGTGAACGGAGCTGCAGCAGCTCTGTGAGAACTAGCTGCATACAAAAACACACTATGAAAAGTAAACAGACAGTCACAGTCGCAGTTTAAATAGTGACATACTTTTTATATAGCACAATACTACATATCATCATACTGTGAGCATCAGAAGATGTATTACTGCCTCCCTTAACAAAAAAAAAAAACTAGTGAGAGAAAGAGACTCTACAGAAAGAGCTAAGCTGCAGAGACCGAATAAGAACAGTGTGGGAGGATGGACATGGAACACACAGAAAAGAGACACAGTCACAGCATGATGCCAGAACACCATAAAGCCACTCAGCTACAGTACATGCTGCCAGCTTCATGCAAATGGGACCGAGGTGATCTATCATTGGACTGCTTCAGTTCTTTTGTAAGCCTCCCCTTGTTTTGGGGCTTACTAAAAGTTACCTTCTGCTCCCTCCTTTTTGCGTTTTTTTAGGTGAAATGGGATGAGGCTGGTGTTTGCCTCTGGGTATGGTTTTGCCCTGCCACTTTGGGTAATAAAGGGGAGGTTGGGATTGGTTTGAGGAGGCTGACAAGACACTGTCTACAAGTGGGCTGGAGTTTGTTCCTTGGCCCGGGAGTGCAACCTAAGCTCTGCATCATAAGAGAAGTACTTGAGTGTTTTGGTGGGAGGTTGGTCAGAGATGAGGCTTGGGGAATGGGACCTGGTGGTTAGGAGAGGAGCTGTGGCCTGGAGGAGTTTGGATTTGACCTGCTTCATGCTCTGCTGCACAGTGGCAGGTGTAGGGTACTCATCCTGTTAGTAGTGAGGTGGTGGGCAGTGCCATGGTGTGGTCTGCTTGGTGGTGACGGCCCGGGGGGCTGTACCCATGTGGTACACCATCCTTTTGTTTAGGTGGCCTGCCAGGAGGGAGTAACCTGGGCCCACTTTTTCCATGTTTGTTTGGTCTGGGACCTGGGTGGGTCCTGGCATTGGCCTGATGCAGCAGGAAACAGTGTGAGCTGTTTGCAGGTGCCAACTGTGTTTTAAGAGCTCCCTGAGTTTTCAAGATGGCTGAGCACAGATGTTTGGGGAAGTAGTGTTTGTCCGGCCAGTTTTGTGTCCAGGGGCAAAGTCTTTAGAGAGCCCTGGTTTGATGGCCTGGATCACTGTCTACATCGCTGAGCCCCCCAGCTCAGTTTTAAGTGGAGCCCATTCACTCGACCTGCCTAGATCTACGTTTGTGCAGTAGCCTTGTGTTGCAGAAAGTTTGCAGTAAATGACAACCTTGTGCCTGTCTCCAGCTGCATCCAGCCCCATGGTGCTGTTACACTTATGTTTTAATAATTAATAAATGAATTTTTATTCTTTTGATTCAGTGTGCCCCTGTTTTGCTTATGCTGCCATATTTAACCAGTTTACCACCAGCAAGCCCCAGGGCCAGTGTCTGTGCTGTGATGCTATGTCATCCACCTGGGATGCAATGTTTGAGGTGAGCAGCTCCTGAAAACCTCTCCAGCAATTTTTCAGGTAGGCCATGGGAACTTTGATGTATTGCTTCTTTGGATGGATTCTCAGTTTGTGCCACACCCTGGTGTAGTTTACCATCAGGACCCCTAGACATTAGCCAGAGGGTGGGTTACACTTTCATCTTCATGAAGTTGTCACTCCCCCCAAACAAAAACAGTGACCAGTGTCATAATCAACTTGCCTTGTCATTGGTCTGTCACAGATGAGCCCAATGCAGCTTGATCTGCATGGGACATGACAGTGAAAGACCTCTGAAATTCCATTCATCATAACAAAATGCTTGCTGTACATACATGCACAAGAAAACATAAATAAACAGAAAGACAATAGGTAAGGAAGGAACCACACAAGTGGTCGAACAGCAGGGGGGAAGAAGAAAGGATTCCATGGGGTTTTAAACAGTCATACAAAATTCTATTTGTGGTACCATGATAAAAGGATCCCATCCCAGACCTAGGAAACAGGTCACAGTGGAAAGAGGACTACTAGGCAGGGGGCCCTAAAGCCAAGGTTAACACAGTATTAAAGGAAGCAGAAAAGAATGATGTGGGAACTTTGGAAGACAGGGTAGGAGGGTGTGAGGGGGTATGATAAGTTGCAGCACCTGTGGTGCAGTCATTTCCAGGGCAGTCCTCTAGAGGATGACAGGAGATGATTGTGCCCAGTGTGCATCAGGTTTACAGCACTCATTGAGGAGCTGGTTGCAGTGAAAGTAGAACTTAACCTTCTTCAAACCATATTCCAGTAATTGCTGTTGCTGTTAGCCACAACTCCTCTTCCCCATCAGAAACCTAGGATCCCCACTGGGGAGTGGACTGTTGTGGTTCCACCATGTCGGTTCTACATCCATCATGTCAACCGACACCACAGCAACAAAATGCCAATGATGATGTTGTCGCCTGGCAATCATGCAGCCCGACTGCCATTGCAGCAAAGCACTGGGGAACATTCCACTGCAAGGAGCTTCATCCCTGGCACCCCCTGAAAAATAATATAATCACCTCCAGGTTGGAGGTGTAAGGGGGAAACAGCGCAGCCCCCCTGTGGCAGCAAGACAGTGGGCGCTGCAAAATCCAGATCGACAGAATAACAGTTGATCAGGTATTGACAAAATAGCTGTTGATCAGGTTGCAGTGCCCACATAGCCATCTGGGTAAGGGTTTTGCTGAGCAGATGGCACGCCAACTGTAGTTGGCAGTATAGAAGAAGGGTCTAGTTTGGTGGGAAACCTGAGGTGGCAACAACAAACAGATTCACACTCCTATATGATTCAGTCATCTCAATCTTCCAATAGAACTGTTGAGAGGTCTAAACCTCACTTTCAGATTCTTGACGATATTGGGAATGCAAGTAATCACAGACACGTTGCATTAGAGTAATAAACAAGTTTATTACTACCAAAGGGATAAATCACAGTTGCCCTAAGCAGTTCTTATCAATATGAACCGGGAGCCAGTGCTAAGCGTTCCCTACACCTCGAGATTTCTCTGTAGTCTCTTGGGGTCTCTAAGGTCTCCGAGGTGTAAAACTTGTGCATTACATTATATACCTATGATAATTACTATGGTTACCAAAAGATAGAAACATTTCTAGTTACAGAGATGAGCCCTATTGGCTAAATTAGAGGTGGCTCCATGGTCCAAGATAACATTATACATTTTTGTAAAGTCATCAGTTTGAGAACAAAAGAGTTCTTATACAGAGTCTTACATAACTAAATGTAGTAGTACAAATCACCAAAAGATGGCAATGCCATCTTACATATTATAATTACTTCAAGGACACGGGTGTCTTGGCATCTAACAAGTAAGAAATAGACAGAAAATACATGGTAAAATATATGTGTGTTAGCAAGCAAAGTGGATTACAACAATATGCATTCATATCCTGACATCTACTCTTATACAGTAGATGCCCTTAGCCCTAAATGTTAGTATAACCTATCTCTAAGCATTAGCTGTCTACGGTGTACCTCTGAGGGTACCAATTAGGGTGCAGGGACCTCGTGTAACAGAACCATAGAAAATGTTGGCAGAAAAAGACAATTGGTCCATCCTGTCTGCCTTGTTTTACCCTATCTTACTCCAGAACATAATGCATAGTTGGGAGTAATTACCCTTTCCTCCCCCGCTCACTGACTTACTATTACCCTCCATGTGACTAATACGCCTTTTATTTGGTCTGATCTGTGTTTGAAACATTAATGGTTTTTGCACCCACTACCTCTTCTGGTAGGCTGTTCCATGGCTCCATCACTGTATCTGAAAAAACAAACTTTCCTACTTTTTAAATGTATTTATTTAAAATTCAGTGACTGAGATGGGCACACTGAGCCAGGGCTTTTTCCAGGTGTGACCTGGTGCTATGGATACAATAGAAAGTGAAACAGCAATAACAAAGTAACAATAATAGGTACAAAAATAAATCACAGTAGTAGAAGAAGAAGAATCAGCATTTACTGTATATAGTGCTTTTCATACACAGTGTATCCCAAAGTGCTTTACAAGCAATGTTAGACTGGTAGTGAAGTGACTGAATATGTAGTGGTGGCCATATTGCACATCAACACCCACACACAGCCTGGACAATTGCATGAACCAGTTTTATGGAAAGGAGAATACTGGCCAGGACACCAGGGAAATTTCCCTACTCTGTGGTGGGGGCGCTCTGGTTGGCAAGATGGCCAACAGTCCTATGGAGAGTGAAGGTGGAGGTGGAGGAGCTGCAGGAAAAATGCTTCAAGTTTCAGATCCTGTATTATTCTACAGTTCTATGGATATTCTGATAGTAACTCCTGTGTCCATTGAAGATATGGAAATTACTGCTACTGAAGAAGTTTGTAAAGATCACACAGTAACTGATTCTGCTTTATCTGTGAGACCAGCAGCTGGAATGGCTACAATGGATACCTCAGAGATTCATTTGCCTGCCGAGGAAGCAGCCAGATGGGTGAGGCTTCTCCACATGATTAAGAATGGTACAGATATTCCATGGAGTTCATTGGAGGAACAACCAGACTTCAGGACGAAGATTGCTCTGGAAGACACTAAATGCCTGCAAGAGAACCCGCTCCTAAATGAACCCTGGTTGCCTGACAGAATGCTTTGCACCACTGGCTGGGTTCTTGCTCCAGATGTGGTACACTGGATGCCAGGAGATGCACTGACTGCTGCAGAGATCCAGGATCAGTTTTACAAGTTCTGTCCTACTCGATGGAAGGATGCAGCATTGGGACAAACAGAGTACTACAAACAAGGTGTGATGCTGAGGCACATCAACCAAGGCTACTGTGCACACTTCTGGCCATTCACAAAACATGGAACAGGAGAATTCTACTGAAGGTACTGTGACTTTTGATACCTCTACTACTGTACAGCCACCAGCTGAGAATGTTTCTTTTGTGAATGTGGGAGATAAAGCTAATTCCTCAGTCCTTTTATTGAATAAAGATGCCCAAGGCCCTGCAGCTTTAAATGTGGAGGGTGGCATTCCTCAGCCTGACCAGGCCATTCCCTCTACCTCATGGGCTAAAACTGTGGAAAAGAACCAGGGAAGGGGAGGAGGGGGACCATCGGAGGGCACGTCAGGCCAAGGCCCACGCTCTGCACCCACGCCCCCCATTCAAACTCTACTGGACAACAGTATAGCCCTAGTTCAGAATGTCAGACTTATTTGCAAATCTAGGCAAACCTAGATCTCGGCAAAATGCTGTACATTTAAAATATAAAGGTGGTCTGGACTTTCCTCCAGATAGCGTACGTAGCCAGAAAACATTTGAAGGAGTCAATGCAATTCTAAGTTACTGATGTCTTTGCCCTTATCCACATTTCGAGAGACACTATTTTTGATGTCAGTTTCAACACACTAGTACAGCTTGAAAAATTTTGGACTAAATACTCTTATCTAAAACAGTTGCCCTTATAGTAGCCCTTTATTGCAATTCCTCTCACCAGATCTTCTGTGAAAAACATTGCTATTCTTTTTTGTAATGAAAATGTCCATGCATCAGATATTTTGCACTGGGTAAAATAAAAAGCTGATCCGCTTGAAAGACCGGTTCTGATTCTGGATAGTGAAAACATTTGGGACAGGGGGCTGGAAACTCAAAGTCAAGTTGCACATGACAGAGGAATGTCCCTCCTATCTGCCTAGCTGTTTCTACCTTGGTTTAGACAGGAGCTTCTATTTCTACCTTGGACAGCCTAAAACATGTCACAGGTATGGTGCTTTTTCTCACCTAAGCAGTGCCTGTGATACCCTGGTTTTCAACTTCTGCATACAGGTCAGCCATCTGAGCAGTCAGTGCAGGAATCCGCCAAGATGCAACTTGTGTGATGAGTATGGCCACTTCTTTTTGCAATGCCCCAGGGCGGTGCACAACAGGGGCACTTTCTGGAACCAGGATGATATTGTGCATGCTGCACAGGAGAAACAAGCTACTAATACCACTGACCAAGCACAATTTCTGGCTACATGTACAGTGCAGGATCCCACACTGACTACACCCATGAAGTCCCCATTGGATATGGAAGAAACTCTTATGGATCACTCTCTGACAATACAAGAACAGTGTTCTGGTGCACAAGAAAAGACTACTACAGTAGCAGAGGAAGAGGTATAGGCAGGGGCTTCCTCAGACACTCATCCAGAATCTTCAATATCACCCTCTCCCCCCTCCAGCTGATGGCTACCCAGTGGTAAGGGGGAAATGCAGATCTGCCAGGAATATTCCAAAGTCAAAACTTCCAGAGACTGACTCTCTGCCTGACCTGAATTTATTTGTGATCCTTCAAGCTCACTCAGCAGAGGAGGATGAGGATTCGGAAAATTCCTCTCTTGCTTCCTCACAAAAAGAGACTTCAGGCGTGGAAGGCGATGACACTGTCAGGCCTAAAGTTAGAAAGAAAACAAAGAAGAAATCATAATGCCTTAGGTTCCCCCTACTGATTTCTCATGACTACTCATCCCAGGGGCAAAATTACTGTCACATCTTTGAATGTGAGCTGTATTAAGAATTTCAAATGGAGATGTATCACTTTCCAAACTCTGCATGATTCTTCTTCACTCACATGTCTGTTACAAGACACTAGATTAAGATCTGAAGCAGACATCTATCAGGATCAGAAAGCTTGGCCTTGGGGTACATCTTTCTGGTCCTTGGGGCAGGAAGTATGTTCAGGGGTTGGTATTCTATTTTCAGGAGCTGTTAAGATAATAAAGCTTATAGATCTTGACCCAGGGAGAGCAGGTTCTATATGATAATGGCGATCGTAGAAAGCTGATCGCCGTTAGGGCAACTATACATTGGTGAAAATCAATTTCAGCAATGTACACTCACTGTGCAGAGCAAAAGGGCATCACTAACATAGATTTATTTGTTTATGCAGGGGCTGTGCCTCCCCGCAGTCCACCCACTAAAGGATTCTTAACTCCAGGGGGAATGCATGTCGGGGGGGGGTTGAAAACAAAAAAAATATATAAATCCCAGACCGGCGCAAAAATACCGACTTGCCCAAAAATGAACCCGACACCCTTCTAACCCTAGCCTGCCATGAACTCACTATGCCACATGGCCAGCTTGGCAGCCCACTACTGTGCTACACCTCACAAACCCTCCCTCCCTCCTTCTGCTCTTATCGCACAGCATTCTCACTCCCCTCCCCATGCACATGTACATATAGCGACAGGATGTCGCTATATTCATATTTCCCCTCCCTGTCCAGTAACCCTGTGAACAGGTACCATTACTGAGTCGCCCTTTTTGAAAGTGCTCAAAAGCGGACATCCTTATCACAGGATACCGGGATGGTTTTATTCCTAGATGTTCAATATAAGCAGCAAGATATCAGGATAGGGGTAATTTACACCCCTGAGACTAAGAAAGCTAGAATAGATTTGTTTAAACTCCTGCAACCCTATTTGCACACTCCCCATAAGTTAATCCTGGGAGGGGATTTTAATTGCCCATTGGAACACATAGATAAAAGAGGTTTGATTCCTAATTATTCGGTGACACTAATACCCTGAAACAGGTTGTGGCTACTGCAACTGCAGAGTTGATAGAAACCTACAGGGTATTACATACCAGAAGGGGGCATACATATCACAGTGGTTCCTTGTCCTCCAAGATTGACTACATTTTTGTTTCTAGTCAGTGGATCTCTTCCTAGCACATACTGTCCCCTTGGCCACATTGGACCATTTTTCGCTTCAAGTGACCCTGGGTGACCTCTAGCACAATGCCATAGGCCCAGGCTACTGGCATATCAACAATGAGTTACTAACAGATCAAAATACAATTGATAAGACCATAGACGCTTTTTAGCTAGAACAACGGTGGTGGTCTGGTACGATTCCTTGGGGGATTGGTGGCTAGACACCAAAAATGCCATCAAGAATTTATTCCTGAAATGGGGTAAACAAAAAGGAAGAAGAGCCTATTTTCAGTTTCTGAAACTATGGAAACAACTTCACAATCTGATATCTGTTCAAAATACTGAAAAACAGGATTGTTCGGTCTGAATCCAACAACTCAGGAATGACATGAAGACCTTTCTTTATGATAGGGCCAAGTCCTTAAGAATGGAACAGACAGCAGGGACTCAGGGTACTAAGTCCTCACTGAATATATTTAAAGACTGCCAGTCACATGTACAGCACAGGGTATGGGACAAAATAAAGATGACTCAGGGGTTTCACAAACTGACTTTACCAAAATTATGGAAATTATCACTGACCACTTCTGCTCCACATTTGGGTCCCCCATAGACACAAACGATACCTTGGATACCTTCCTTTCAGATATCCAAGTCAACACACTAAATCAGGCAGAAATATCCACATTGACGGAACCCATATGATTACAAAAAATTATGGAGGCTAGTTGTAAACTAAACTTAAACACAGCTTCCAGGGCCGAACGGCCTGATCCCCAATTTCTACAAAACCTTTCAAGAGACACTGACACCAATATTATTGGAGACATTTAATGACATCCTCAGTACTCAGGATATGCCTAACCAGATGGCTAAAGCCCTTCTTATTTTATTTTATAAGAAAGGTGACAAAATTGATATTAATAATTGGAGGCCGATATCTTTACTGAATGTTAATTTTAATCTTCTCTCCATTATATTGTGTGACAGACTGAATACTATGGCCCAGACTGTAATTTCACGTTATCAAACCTGTGTTATTGCGAGGCAGAATATGAGGGATAACTTGTTTTGTTTAAGGGAAGTATTCTCAAGGGAACACTTAGGGACTGCACAGGGTTTCATAATGGCTCTTGATCAGGAAAAGGCTTTCGACCGGATATCCCACCCGGTCTTATTCTGTATTTTGACCTTCTATGGAGTTCCACAACAGTCTATGGCATGGATATGCCTTGTATGCACCCAGGCACACTTTCACCCTTTAATAAATAGGATCACTAGGGAGCAGGTTAGGATTCAAAGAAGGGTGCAACAGGAGTGCCCTCTAAGCCGCCTGTTGTATGCCTTCTGCATTGACATACTTATTTATAAATTGTACAATGCCACACATATGCAAGGTATAACATTATCTTTGACCACTGCTCCCTTGAAAGTGTTATTGTATGCTGACAATTTGTGTTTATTTTTAGGCACACATTCGGAAGGAGAGACAGCCTTGCACATGCTGACTGCATACTCCAGAGCAACTGGTGCCAGAATTAACTTTACCAAAGGTAAAGCATTAGCAATTGGACAGCCAGATGGGCAGATGATGGTTAGCATTGGTGGGGTACCTCTGGTAATTGAGACTGAGATCCTTGGGGTGGAATTTGGCCCCCAAAATATGGATCAACTAAACTGGGAATTAAAATTGACTGCATGTGACAGGTGTATAGGATCCTGGCAAAAATTACACATTTCCAAGCTTGAAAGGGTATATCTCATTAAAACCTTTATTATTCCCTTATTATTATTTGAATGGTCTGTGTCCCCCTCCCCCATTAGCACTGGACTCCAGGATTCATAACATATTCTTTCACATTATTTGGGGAAGCAGGTTAAACCCCATTAAGCAAACTACTATCTATAGAGCTATTGACCAAGGAGGGATTGGAATGGTCCATCCCCTAGTATTTTTCAACACCATATTTTGGGCCTTTAATCTAACTCCCATATTACAAAATGCTCAGCTCATGTGGGTTGGTTGGGGGAAATAATCGTTTCAGAGCTTCTTTCCTGTAAGGTCCCTGAATAAATGGACTTTTAAAATACATATGACAGACTTGCCAACATAAGTCATGAACACCATGCAGAAAGTCAGGTCTTTGAAGATCACTATGGGGGATCTCACACATCTGTCCAGACATTCATTATACCAACAGATAATTTCTACTTGTTTCATGGAACCTTTCAGCTTTCCAAAAGGCACGGTCCAAACTGCTTCAACAACAACGAAACAACTGACAGACTCTCGAATCCCCAGATTTCTTTGGGACACTACATGGCTTGCATGTCACGGAAGACTGAACTCAAAAAATAATCAAAAACATAAGAAAGTGGAAAAGAGAATTGCCCCAGAGATATGTGAAACATGGTACTGGAGACCCAGGAACACCTGTTTTTTGACTGTCCTGTTATACTCACCTTTTGGAATATGCTTGCTACACAAATACATGATCAGAATTTCAAGAACATCACATACGATGCATTGAGTTTGGGACTTTACACTGGTGTATGGCAGAAATACACCTTTAGTACTTTAAAGGGACACATTAATGTATAGTGGCAAACACAGTTTGAAGGCCCATGAAAAGTTCTTTTGATTGAGGTATTGGGCATACCTGTAACTGGACGCAGTCCAGAGATAAAGATATCTGAGTCTGTGCAAAATAAATAGTACATTAGAGCCATTCTTAGAACCTTGTGATGTCAGGGATGATCAAGCAGTGCTTAACTCAATGCACTTAGGCATTGCTTGATTGTCACTGACATCATGAGGTTCTAAGAATGACTGTAAGGCATATCACATAATAAGAGTGACCAGAGTTTGTAAACAGGTGCAGGTCTACTGAATAGGCATTCACTATTATGCTTATACCGCTGTACAAAACATTGTGCAAGGGATTTCTGTTAGACTAGGTCATGCTTTAGACACATTTTAAATTATATCCCTTTGATGCATGCCGTTTTAATCTTTTAATGTACAGTATATTGCCCCTAGTTTTGTTCGATTTTTCACAATACCAAACTTCCCCTACTCTACTGTAGGGGGAGCTGCTGCCCATCCTGCGTGATGGCCAGTCTGGCAGGTGAACTGACGGAGATGGATATGGAGGAGGCTGGGGATTCGATCTCTACCCCAGTCTCAGTTGTTCAGGAGACTGAAATATTTTTTGATGCTGCAAACCCTGCATAACTGACAGAAATAACTGAACGAGTGGAAAATAAGGAACAGAATGAACTTACAAATATTTCAGGACATAAAGTGATTGAGGAAAGCTTGCATCTGGTTAAAACAGCTGCAGATCCTCAAAAACTGATGCTGAAAGAGGAAGCCCAGTATAGACACAAGCAAATTACTTTACAGAAAGCTATGGCCAAGTTTACAGATCCTATGAAAGGACCAATCAGGCGGCCTCCATGTCAACGAGACCTGTCATAGCAGTTCCTCCTTAGCAACTGATGCCACATCTGGACCAACCCAAACCAAAACTATGGTACCATTTCCTACAGTTATTTACCAAACTGCACCTGATAATCAGGATACGGCTACAGTTTTTACTTTTTCAGGTCATCAGGAGTCAGCTACGAGGGTGGGAGGAGGAGAGTGGCCACTCATTAGCCTCAGATGAATTGCATTCACTGATATCTCACAGCCAAAAGCCCCGACCCCACCAAATACTTTCCCAGCTGAAAATAAAAGAACTGTTGTCTCACAAAATCTTCTTGCAAGAGAAAACTTGCAGGTCAGATAGGAGCCCGGTAAAGACAGAACGGGACCACAGGAAAGCACGCTGCCAACTACAGCGGTGAATTCCCTGCCACAGGTGTCTAAAGCAATGCAGAAACTAGTGACAGCACCAGAAATATATAAGAATGTGGACCATGAGTTGGGAATGGCAAATACAGGGTCTAACACCCATGGCCTAAGACTCACACATAAGGAGCAAGTTTTTGCGGCTGCAGAGGTAGCAGCTGGAGCACAGCATTCAGAACAGCCCTCAAATGTCTTAGAATCAGAACTAGCAGAAAAGAAGAATGCACTGCTAAAAATTCTGATGGAAGATGATGTTGGGTTTAAACCTAAATCAGACCATTCAAGGAGGAAAAGGGATAACATGATGTTGCAGCACAGGAATATCCTGGCTGGTCAAGGCTATAACTAATTAGAGGCCCAAGGTGCTGCATCACAGCTACCTACTAATTTCCCACCTCCAGAATCAGTAGCTACAGCCATTAAAAATGCTTTTGGCATTTCCAGGACTACAGAAGCTGAAAAATCATGGTCAGAATATACTCTTAAAGGGGCAGGCTGGATACAAGATACAGAAGGAAAGTGGGTTCCTGATTCCACATGGGATCCCAATTCCTTTTGTCAATCCTCTGCATTCCCTGATTGGTGCCCCCAATTGGTATCACAGGGGAATACAGTCAAGGCAATAACTAATAGTACACTCCTCATAGCTCTAAATATCTGTACAAAAACAGCACTGAGTGCATTGCCTCCTTCAAATCCTGTGGAAGGACACACATCTGAAAACTTAGATACTGGTAAAGTGGAATCTGCCATCATTGTTCACCCTCAACCAGAGCTGTCACACGGTCAAACAATTTCCTCAGGAGACTCGGAGACACCCAAAACTGCTACCAACCCTTTACAAGGTGCTCCACTGACCTCAGGGGAGACACCCCTTACACACAGAGATTCAGAAGCCCCAGGGCCTACACAAACTGATCAAGACCCTCCACCTGAACAATCCCAGAGGCCTTTATTGTCTGAACTGTTCAAATCAAATAAAACTGAACCACTACCCAGAAGGCACGCAGTATGACTGAAGTACGAAGGAGCCTTGGTTCCTCCCCCTGGCAAGCAATACGTGGGTAAAACACTCATAAAAGACTTTGCCCTTCTATCCAGCTGATGTGTTCACGTTCAACCATGTTTCAGTGGAGGATGCATTCAATATGTAGGGCTGGCAGTATAGCCTAGAGGTTAGAGGAACGAGGTGTGAACAAGCTTGATACATCCAGCAGACCAGACCTGAGTATGATTCTCACGACCTCCACTTGCATACTGTGTGACTCTAAGTAAGTCACTTAACTGCCCAGTGCTCCCAGGTTGCCCCTGAAAACAGGCACTTGTGCCTAGTGGCCCACCGTTACCAAAGACTAAGATAAAATAAAATAAAATATATATATATATATATATATATATATATATAAGTTTCCACTCATCAGATATTCTGGAACTTTTTGACCAAATACAACCAAATGAAGTACCCCTTTTGTTGCCATACCACTCACAAAACTGCTAGTTAAAACAGTCACAATCATGTTCAGAAACAAAAGTGCCCAGGTGGTGGACATCTATCACTGGCTACAACAGAAATGTGAGGTGTTGAGTGCCCCAGAGGCTGTACTGGATGGGGAGCAATTCTGGACAGGGGGATGGAGGTTTAAAGTCAAGTTAAGGCAAACAGAAGAAGGCATAGTGCATATTCCAAACAGTTTTTTTCTTGGAGCAAGACCAGGGGGTCTGTTTTTACACTGGCCAACCAAAGGCATGTTATTGATGTGGGTCATGGACACACCTCTCCAGTGTCTGTGATAAACTCAGGTGTAGCCTATGTAATGAGGTGGGACACATCAGCTCACAATGTAACAACCATTCTAGATGCAATGCAACCTCTGTGAGGAGTTTGACCACCTCTATAAAGAATATCCATGAGCATCAGCCAACAAAACACAAGACCTGGACCCAGAAGATCTGATCAACAAAGCACAATCAGAGGTAACACCTGAGGCTGACCCTCCCCCGCCCACTGGATTCAGCAAAAGACACAAGAAGCACTGAGACTACAGTACCAGAACCCAAATCTACCACAGTGGTAGCATAGAACATAAGAAAACTACAGATCAGACAGAGGGTTCAGAGCTAAGCAATACAGAGAACATAACAATACCCACTTTCTCCATCCAGTTTGTTATACGGATCCTCCAGAGACAGGTCAACTGGATGTGCAACCTTCCTCTCAGGACCCAGTTCCTTCAAAACAAAGGAGATCATCCAGGCAACTGAAAAAGGAAGAAAGCAGTCAGTCAATACAAATGGTTAACCCATATGAAGTGCTTGCCACCCCCACATGGGGAGAATCAGAAATGGAGGAAGAACTCCTGGACACAATGGAAATAGACAATTCCCTTCCACAACCACCAGATAAACTGTACAGTGGAAAAAAGAAAAGAAGGAAAAGAAGATGACCTGTAATAACTGACTACCATAAATAACACTGTGGCAGCATCCCTCAATTGCCACCATCTTGTGAGTAATAACAAGAGGCAGGCTATATTTCAGTTATTATATGATTGAGATATTGTTGATATTTTTTTGCAGGAGACATTGAGGGGGTCAATAACACAAGTTACGTTTAGATCAGAATGGCCCTGGGGACCACGTATTGGTCTTTTGGGGCAGACAGGGCAGACAGTTTAGGGGTATTGTTTTCAGGACACTAGCTCTCACTTTTCTGGTTAATAGACCTCATCCCTGGAAGAGTGTTGATTTTGGATGAGTACTGGGACAAAGTGCCATATCGACTTCTCAGTATCTATGGCCCTCAAACTAAGGCAGATAGGATGGCTCTACTTGATACAATTCAACCATATTTAGATGCTGCTAAATCAGTCATAATTGGAGGAGACTTTAACTGCAGCTTAAAAATTCCAAGAGGGCAAACCCACCTTTCAAAAATATATACTGCGACTCATTAGCCCTAATAAAATGCATTACAGTAGCGGATTTAGTTAACTGTAATGATTGGATCAAACAGACCCCATATTTCACTTATAACAGTGTACAATTTACCACCATTATTGATTATGTTTTTGTGTCTAAACATCTGTTAGTGGGATCAACTAAATTATTCCCCATTGAATTTTCAGATCATCAGATGATCGTATCCACCTTAGGCCCAGATCCAACACATACTATTACAAAATCATGATGGAAGTTAAAGTAAAGTAAAGGTGTGGTGCTGTACTGTGCACGTCAATGCATTTGTTTTGAAGTGCACAGTGCCGTGCCACATCTTTCCAGTTAATGGAGCCCACCCAGTGTTTGCCATACTTCTGGGTAACAGACTTTTCATAATTAAATTAAACAACTTTGCAGCGCAAGAAAAAAGGCGCTTTTCTCTGAAAAGCTAAACTGGATTGTAAGATTTGTAGGGCCGGGAGCCCCTCCAAATTACTGTCTTCCTTTAAATACACTAGCACTTTTAGATCCAAATATACAGTCTGCCATCAGACAAATTTTATTAGCTAATGCATCAGTGATTGATATTTACGAAGACATAGGGGATTGGTGGGATCAGACCAAATCAGATAATCAGACATATTTTCAGAAGTATGGGAAAAATAAATCTAGACAGCAGTATTTTCAGTATTTATCTTTGCAGTAGCACCTACAACATTTATTATCCCTAACAACCACATCTAGGAATGATTTGGCATCCCAAATTGACAAGGTAAAATCAGAGATGCAGAAATTGCAAAACGACAGCACTAGTTCGATCAGAGTGGAACTCTCTTTGGTACCCAGAAAGCCCGGTTTTTTTGACCCAGGTGTGGCCTGTAAAGCAAAATGACAGGCAGCCTTTATTTCCACTCTTCAAAATAAGGATGGGTCTCTGGTGTCCTCTTTTGAGGACGTGGTAGGAGTAGTCATGGACTCACTACAGCACACCAAAGTAACAACAGAGACTAACAAAGTAACCATATCACAGTACCTCTCTAAAGTGTCTCCATGCACACTGTCCACAGAAGCTTCCTCTAACTTAACTAAATTCATCACTAACTCAGAAATAACCAAGGTCATTCAAACAAGGAAATTAGGGACAGCCCCAGGACCAGATGGACTACCCTTTGAATTTTATAAAAGATTTCTTCCTGAAATGGCCCCTTTTTTGGAATGGGTCTTCAGGTTCTTTTTCCAACATAATGCGGTTCCAGGATCCTTTTCAAAAAGTATAGTAATATATTTTTATAAATCTGGGGATAGAACTCTTCTCCATAACTGGAGACCAATAAGTTTACCTAATGCTGATTTTAAAATATTGTCTCAGATTCTACATCACAGTCTAAGAACTATAGCCACACACATAATTTACCCAGTTCAGTTTTGTGGCCTGCTAGACAGGGCAATACATCACCCACTAATAATCCTGCAGGAACTTTGGAAGTTTTATCAAAAAAAAAAAAGGATGGATTATCTCCCTGGATCAGCAAAACGTTTTCAATAGGGTAAATCATGTATTTTTGTTTAAAGTATTACAGGCATACTGTATTCCCGTTCCCTTCATTGATAAAATTCAAATGTATAAACAGGCATACCGAAATCCTCTTATTCAGGGTAAATTAGGCCTGTCTTATTCATTGAAGGTATGGGTTCAGCAAGGATGTCCCCTGAACCCCCTGCTCTATATTTTCTCTTTAAACCCACTTTTGGAATGCATAATTAAAAACCACTCAATACAGGGGCTTTCGGGAGATAGGCATGGAGACGAGGTTAAAGTCCTGGCTTATTTGAATGATACCTGTCTAACCCTGAAAGATAATAGTAGTATAGTAGAGGTCAGTAAAGAATTACAGAGGTTTTTGAATGTCTCAGCCAAATTGAATATGGACAAATGTAAGGTAGTTCCTATAGAACCAATAGTAGACCCCGGAGGTAATGGGGAACTTTCCAGTAGTCACTGGACCCATAAAAGTCTTAGGGTTGCCTTTGGAGCCCAACATTTAGCAAACTTAAATTGGGAAAATGTGTTACAGGGTTGTGAGGGGAAAGTGAATGTTTGGAAGGGATGGAAATTATCTAAACTAAAGAGAATTCATATTATTAAACAATTTTTTGATTCTGAGTATAACGCATATTGGAACAATTTTCCCATTACCAACATTATTGGAAATCCACATTTATAGTATTTTTATTTTTACATGTTATGGAGCAGTCACCTCAGCACCATTAAAAGGTAATTTACATACCTCCCTCGTCATCAAGGGGGACTGGGGATGACAGACCTAGTAGCTTTTTTTCACTCCTTATTTTGGTTTCACTCCATTAAAAACCCATGGCAAAAGTCAAATTCACTTGTTCACCTATGGTTTTTGAGTAACTGGCAGACTTTCATGACAAAATGGGAGGAAGCCCCCCTGAAATTTTTCAAACATCTAAGTGTACCGGATTCTATGAAATCTACAGTTCAAACACTACATAAGTGGAATATTCAAAAATCCTTTTTAGAAACCTCCGTTAGAAAACAATCATACCAATACATTCTGGAGACAGTTGGCCATTCACGACCAGAATTTAAAAATTGTTAACCCCAGAAAAAGGATTGGGTCTTATCCCTTTTAAATGAGGAAAGAATACCAGAACACATGTAGGAAACTATCTGACTTAGTGCTTATGGTCGGTTAAACATCCTGGGAAACAACAAGCACAAGCCTGTGGAGGCACGATCGTGTCCGTATATGGACTGTGGAGTCCCAGAGGAATCCATGGAACATTTTGCCCTTTATTGTTGTTATTCTCCAAATTTATGGGTTTTTCTGGCCCAGACCTGGAACCTCCCTTGGCTACAAAATCTCACATATGAAGCTTTTATATTAGGGGAATGTACAAACCAACTGACTAGTATCAGAACTCTGTTTTTTTTTTTTTTGCAGTGTTAAAATTTTATTTATGAAATGCAAGGATTCAATTGTACTTAGGCAGCAGCACATGCCTTACACAATATTCAAAGTTATTTGTGAAAATGCTCTTAGAAAGATTTATGACAAGGAAATTATAGCCTACAATAAGCAGAAAGTTAAATCATGGTGGAGAGGCATCTTCTTTTTTATAAAGTTTAAATAAACATCTAGGTGATAGGTAAAAGGTATTAAGGTTGATAGGATTGTATTATTAGATCAAGGTCCTTCAGGATTCAATACAGGTTGTATTGTTCTTTTGATTTTGACTACATTTTTGCATTTGCAGATTGTCGTTTTGTTGCTTTAGGTCCCCTTATGTATCCTGTTTTGTGCACTTGTTTTTCTGTTTTTCTTTTTTTTCTATTTTGTCTATCTCTTGTGTATGGTATTGTATCCTTCAATAAAAAACTCCCTTATTCATCAGTAGGGGGAGCTGCTTACCTGGTCTCCTGGTCACTTGCAATAATGCTTTTGAAAGAGAAGGAGGTGGTGAGGGAGGCTCAGTCCCTTCTCATGTGGAGACTGAGTCGGCTTCCATGTTGGCTCCGCAGTTACAGGTAGACGTGCTACCCAGATGAATTCGACCGGCTGTGTGGAAGGCACAGTTCTACAGCAGCCCACCTCTGCTTTTGGGAGGTGGAGGATTGTCTTCAGGATGTGCTCCACCAAAAAATGGACTACCTGTTGCCCCTGCTTGCTAAAGAGGAGCTGGCAATCCACAGTGAGCAGGAGAAGCTGCGACAGATGCACACCACGGAATATACGTTGCTTGAAGGTACTTGTGCTTCGATTACTTCGGGTGGACTGGACTTTACTGTATTTGGCTGGTGACTGCTCCTAGCACCTTGGAGCCACCCCAGGACTTGCCACAGCCAGTGTTCATGTTTGGGGTCAGGGTATCTTCAAAGATAAATGAAGGGGTAATGGCGTGGAGGGTAGGCAGGTAATTCATCCTGCTAAAATTGCCACCCCCACCATGGATTCCACAGCCGGGACTCTTGACTTCTGTTGAGATGGATGGGGTGGCTAACACTACATTGCCCCAGGGTTCTGGGATGCTTAAAGGGCTGGATGATACTTGGGCCACAGGACTACCACAGTGGCAGGTGGAACATAACCCTTGGAGATCCCAGCTCAGGCGGCAGGTGGTTCCTTACTCACCTGTGTTATGGTCTCCAGTATGGGCATTGTCGGAGGCAGGTTGGACCTGGGATGGGGTGGGTCAATGGCACTCTTCCTCCCCTCACATTTCCACTGCTCCAGTATTTGTCTCAGATGCTCCATCGGGGGAATTGTTGTCCCATCTTGTGGACCCCCTGACCAGTCATTACCTCAGTCCCACCCTCAGCCTATTGTTCCTAGTTTGCTAAAGCCTGTCTCAGCTCCCCTGGAGGGTGACTCTTCATTTTCACCCAGGTTGGTTGAACATGTTTCTGGTGAGGTTACTGATGAGTCAAGGACCGCTTCTTTGATAGCCTTGTCTGCTGCGGTGTCATATACCCTGGGGCTGATCCCCCCACTGCCACCAATTGTGCCTCTGGTAATCCCCCTGGTGCCAGGATCAGCTTTCCTTGGTGGGCAGAGTAGAAGTCATGGAGATGACCCCTACTGTGCAGGACACTGTTGCAGCTCCAACCCCCCTTCAGCGCAGTGATGGGCCCAGTTTTGGAAGACAGATGCTTTCCCAACAGCCCCTTCCCTGGCACAGCATTGAAATGTAGTTCATCTCCTGTACAAGGGAGGTTTGGATGACCCCCAAGACCGGTCTTATGCGGGATGGTTTTTTTTGAAAGAATCCTTACATGTTACCCTCAATGAACTGTATGCATTACTCCATGCCCCAGCCGATGGTTATTTTGACCTCAGTTTTCAGACCCCAGACTTTTTGGATAATGTTTGGGCTCAATACAGCATTTTAAAGGATACCCGTCTTTGGATCCCCTTTCATGCTCTCCCCCTGATGAAACCCTTATTGTTATCCTGAAAAATGTAGGGGTACAGGGGCAGGACATTCGTTACTGGTTATCTCAGCATTGTGAGGTGCTGGGGGACCCTGACCCAATCTTGGATCCTGAGGAATTTTGGACTGGGCATTGGAGGTTCCAGGTTAAATTCCAGCATGCGGCTTCTGGCATTCAGCATATTCCAAGTGTTTTTTGCATTGGCCAGGACCATTCCCAGAGCTTCTGTCCCAGTCAACTGAAGGCCTGCTTCCTTTGTGGTTCAGATTCTCATTTGACTTCAGCTTGTGATACTCTGCATTGTAACCTTTGATTGACTTTGGGCCATGCCAGAGCACAATGTTCGAATGAACTCAGGTGTAACTTGTGTGAGGATGCTGGCCACACTTACCACAGTGTAAGTGGGCATCACATAATCAAGAGGAGGATTTCACGATGGGCAAACTATTGGATCAGGTGAGATGGCAAGCTTAACAACGCTTGCAGAAAACCTTGGCCGCACAGTTAGCCCACCAGGTGTCAACAGACTGGAAGCCTGAGGAGGGAAGAAAGTCCTTCTCTACAGACTGTTCCACCCGAACCCTCCTTGAACACCTTGAGTCAGGATCACATTACACCTGGATTACCTATGGATCCTGCTCCAGTTCCACCCCTTGCTGGGGCGCTGTCTGCTTCAACCCTCCAGGCTTCAACTGTTCATTCTATACCCCCTCCAAAACCACTGATTCATAATAGGAAATCTTCTTTACATTCCCATAAACTTCTTGCTTGCTTGCTTCTTCGGGGGGGTACTCCTCTACCCCTGGATAACAGATTTGATGCTCTGGCAACCTTTTCTCAGGAGGGGGACACTGGAGAAGAGTCAAACTCCTCCTCCTGCCCTTCCTCCAAACCAGTGGTTTTAATGGATACAGAGGGCAAAACTCACATTTCAAGGACTACACGGCCTGTGAAGGCCCATAAGAAGCAATAGACAGCTTTGAAGAAGTTGTCCGCTACCCAGACTGTGGATATGGCCTTGACTTGACCATGTCATGGGTCATCTTTTGCAACTCGTTATGGCTGTGCTTCAATTTCACCTTGTGACTGTTAATGTTAACAGTATGAAGGCTCCTTATAGGTGCACGCATTTGTTTTCACTGCTTGCTGATCTTAATTTGGATATAATTTTTTTGCAGGAGACACGATTGTCATCCTACGGGGATCTACAAATTGCTGAGAAGAATTGGTACTGGGAACCCTCTTACTGGTCCATAGGTACAGATGCTTATGTTGGCATGGGAATTTTGTTTCGGGGCTGTGACTTTTTACTTCAGTCCCTGGTGGATATTATCCCAGGATGGGCCATTTTGGTGGATGTGCTGTATCAGGGGTCTCCCCTGCACCTCCTTAATGTCTATGCCCCATTGACTAAGAAGGCTCAGGTAAAGATGTTTTAGGAGCTCCATCCCCTACCTTCACACTTCCTGCCCAGTGATTGTAGGTGGGGATTTTAATGAGGGACTAGACCCTGTTAGACATGGGACAAAGATATATGTGATGTCCTTTCCCTGCAGAAATTGCTTTCGGATGTGACCTTTTCGGACTCTTTCCAATCTCATTGCCTGACAGGTGGCATGATGTACCACAGGCCTCATCTAGCCACAAGAATAGACTGTATTTTCCATTCATCTCAGTTTCTTGTTGAAGCAATGGGTCTCCTGCCCCTGGAAACTTCAGACCACCTTTTGTTACACGGTACCTTCTCCACGACCCTTGTCCCGCATACAGGACATGGGTTCTGGTGGTACTGAATATGTGTGGACGTATATGGATTCTGGACGTATATATACGTCCACAGTCTTCTAAGGGTTAATAATACTTTGCTTACGGAGGACCACACTTGTGACAGGATTGTGGACTTCCTTTGGGACCGTCAGTCTGTGACTTGTATGGAGGAGTCCCTCAGTGTCTGGTGGGAAGCTACTAAGCTTTCCCTTGCAACTTTCCTGCAATCGGTTATGTGTCATTCTAAATCGACGGCATTTAAGGAATACCTTTCTCTTCAGTCTTGCCTTTATTGGGCCATTTCCCTGCAGAATGAGTTCAGTGGGGATTACAGGTAGATTATTAATAACTTATTTTTTCTTTATTTATTGAAATGTTTCACCAGGAAGGCACACTGAACAAGTTGCTCATCTCCCGGTGCAACCTGGGGGGAGTGATACAGGGATACTACATATAATAATACAAGTTAAAACAATAACAACGAACAGAGTAATGCAATAATACAAATTTGAAACTAACATACAATATTGAAGTTACAACAATGCAGTGTTTCACAAAGGAGAAGCACAAACACAAATACAATGAACAGTAGAGCGATAATACAAATTATGTGACTAACTTATAATACAGAAGTTGCAATAGTGCCATGATACACAGAGTGGAAGTGCTACACTATAATTTGACTGCTTACAGGTGAATATTTACAATCAGTTATATACAGCAGTTAATCTGGTAGGCCTTGACAGGTGGGGGGATGAGAGAGAGGTGTAGGACAGCATTAGGAGCGCGGGAAACATGTACAGTTTGAGAAGAGGAAATTTTGAAGGGCAGTGGAGAGGGAATGAAGGGATGATGAGTGCCAAATTTGTGGATGGAGGGCATTCCAAATTTTGGAAAAGCTTGAAGGCCAACTGATCTGCTGACGTGGAGCAACGAGGGACAACTAGGGTTTACAAATCTGAGGACCTTAGAGAATGAGCAGAAGTTGAAGGGGCAGAGAGGGAGGAGGCTAGGTATGGAGATAGAGACCCTAGCCAGTATTTAGAGATGAGTTTGGTGCAGTGTGAGAGGCACTGGTTAGTAAGTGAGAGGAAGGAGAGAGAGAGTGATAGAGGTCACAGTGGTGAGTACGTGCAGGGGAGTCAAGGGCAAAGTGGCAGAAGACGTTGAAAGGGGGTCCAATCTGGATAAGGTGGATTTGGGAGCAGCACTGTAGACTATGTCACAGTAGTCAAAAATAGGGAGAATCATCCTTTGTACAGTCGCACGCCTGGCCACAAGAGATGATACAAATACAATTCCTGTAAAGGGCGCCAAGCTTTGGGTGCAGATTTTTTAGGAGTGGGTCGATATGACCAGAAAAGTTGAGGTGTTGGTCCAATCAAACCCCAAGATATCTGAACAAGGTGGAGTCTCCAAGTTGAGTCCCATCCAGGTTGTGGAAAGTGGGCAGGACAGGGAGCAGAGCAAGTCTCTGCCTAGTGCTGAAGGTCATGGAGACTGTTTTCTTGGTATTTAGGAAGAGCTAATGTGAGACTAGTCACTGCTGGATCTTGCTGAAGTCGAGTTGGTGTCTGGCTTCCACATCAGAGGGTTTAAAATCTCAGATGAAGTTCTCACAGTATGACTGCAGTGCTTCTCTCCGTATGGAGCACCAGTCAGGTACCCAGGGTGTCCAATGCCTTAGGGATCCTTTTGAGAGTTGTAGAACATGGGTCCAGAGGTGGCTCATTACCGTCCTTGACTCTGGGATGGGTGATGTTGTGGCAGATACTCCGGGTATTTTGCCAATGGCTCAGCCCTATCTTGCTAATATGTTTATCACTCGAGGACTGGTTAGTTCCGCTGAAGCTTTTCTTGCTTCGGTGGACATGCCTTGCCCTGTGGAGGCTCGGTCATTGGATATGATACGCCCTATTTCCTGTGATAAGGTATTGACTGCTATTCAAAAATTGCACTGCAATACAGCATCAGGTACCAGTGGTCTTACTTCTGAATTTTATGTCTTTTCAGACTTTCTTGACAGAGATTTTAACAGCTGTATTTAATGACCTTTTGAAGGAGGGCTGCCTCTCTGCCCATTTTTCAGAGCCCCCCATATTCTTCTTTTTAAGAATGGTCAGGAACAGATTCAGGTACTACTTAATCCTTACCTGAAGATTAGCCCAAACTTAGATATTTCCCAACCACTTTTTGAAAATCTGAACTTCTTAACATCTGGGAAGATGCTCTCCAAAAAAAGGTTTTGGCCTGATATGGGAATAGATTTGGTCCAGGACTTGGTAGCCCATTGCAAGCTGGTATCTTTTCAGGAAGTGAGCACACAGCATGGATGGCCTACCAATTCTTTTTTCAAATATATCCAAATCTGTTATGCTGCTAAGCCATTTTGGCAGTGGACCCTGGGATAGTCATTTTATTGCTATTGTCCTCCCATTACTCAAGTCAGCCCTGGAATCCCACCTCATACTACTAACGATCGTTACAATCACTGTCTGAGGGTCCCCGGTACTATTGGTGGGACCAGGCTCTATCATCCTCATGCCCGGTCAGGAACTGGACATCTATCTGAAAGCATTTATATATATATATATATGCATTTATTAAATGGGACCAGTATCATTTTATGCAATTCTGGATTATTTACAAACTTTATTATACTCTGGTTAAATTGCATAGAATGGGATGGCTCCCCACCGAATGTGTGCTCCAGATGTGGTGCAGAGCCTGGAACCCTCCTGCATATCCTTTGGTCATGTGTAAAAAGTTTCTCTTTTTTGGACTTCTATACAAACCCAGCTGGACCCCTTGTTAGGGCTGTCTGACAAATTTCTTCCTGATATTTGTATTGTTGGTGATTACTCAGACAAAGTGGTTGGTAATCAGAGGTTGCACATGGCCTTAATTATAGTATGTGTGAAGAAGGTTATCCTTTGACATTGGTTAGACCAAAGTACCCCCCAAGTATCTAGAGTGGTACAAAGAAATTATGTTAGCGTTGCAAGCAGAGCGCACCATCGCAAGCATGTCCAATAATCTAATTACAGCATTATTTAGGAACCCCTTCATACTTTTTTGACAGTTTAGGTGGCTCCTAAATCTTTGTCATACCTGATTATAGTACTGGTAAGATGCTTGTAAGAATGAGCTTTATTCCAACTTAGTTACTCACTGTAACCTCCTGTGGCAGAGGGGGTGAAGGGGAAGGAGGGGTTGGGGGTGGGAGGTGTAATGTAGCTGGTTTTAGTTTAGTGGATAACCAAAAAATGTGTCTGATGTATACTTTGTTTCTGCTTGGGTACATTATGCAGATATGCTGTAACCTGTAGATTTTTAAGTTTGATGTTACCTGCTCTTATTTGAAGTCAATAAAGTTTACTTAATATGAAAAAAAAAAGAATGGTCAGGAAACAGATGTGTCTAATTGATGCTTTCTCTGTCTCTTGAATTTGGACTTGAAAATTTTAATGACTATTTTGACATGACGACTAGCCCCACTGGTTTCTGAGGTGATATCCTCCATACAAACCAGTGCAGTCCCCAGAAGGCATATCATGGATAACCTTATCCTCCTTCATGAGGTGATAAGCTTTTCGGGTGAGGGACTGACCTTGGGATATCTTCTTATGCTTGACCAGAAAAAGGCCTTTGACAGGGTGTTGCATGACTTCCTGTTTCAGGTCTTGAGTCATTATCATATCCATGAGGATTTTGTTTTGTGGCTTCGGATCTTGTTTGAGAGGGTGACTGTTATTCTCCTTATTTATGGCCATGTGGGCCAGGCCATTTCCCTCCACCGGGGGGGGGTGTTTTCTACAGGGGTGCCCCATGAGCCCATTGCTTTACTCTTTCTGTATAGATCCCATTCTGTGGAAGCTCCAGCTTCACCCCACAGGTCAGGGGCATATCTGCTCTGGAGGGCTGTGTCTCGTTCACAGTCTCAGCATATGCTAATGACATCACCCTCTTTGTTTGGGATGACATTTTGGGTATGTTGCTTTCTGGGGGTGTTTGCTTCTTTCTCCTCCATTTTGGGGCCCTCTCTCAATCTCTATAAATGTTCAGGTTTGAAGGTGGGAAACATGGTTCCCCTGGTCACTCAGATGGGGGGGGACTAATGTTACCCTCCCCTGTGCTAAAATCCTGGTATTGTTTATGGGGTTGGGGATATGGCCTTATTTAATTAGGATGTGCATATCAAGGCCTGTCTGGGGAAAATTCACTGTTGACAAACCTAGGTGCAAACCAAGAAAAAGAAGGTGGCTATTTTGAAGCGTTTTATATTACCTCTGTTTACTCATTTGAATATGGTATTTCCTTTGCCTAGAGCATTGGAGTCTAGATTTTATGGTGTATTTTTTCACCTTTTGTGGGGCAGTAGATTGAATCCCCTCTGATGCAGCCTTCTGTACTTGCCGATTGCACAGGGAGGCTTAGTCTTGATTAAGCCCATAGTTTTTTCCTTTTGTTATGTTTTGAGGTGAAATTTGGGGCCCTTTTTCCAGCAATGTCTGAAATCTTGGACTCAGTGGGTTTCACCATGGATGCTTTTGATGCAATCTGACCCGGGCCCACATCCTGTCCCACGGTGCCTATCCAGACATGCCATCCCTTATGTTTGTGTTATTGCAGACAGGATGAGTCGCTGGTCCCTTACTCCTCTTGGCTTGGGTGGGCTTACCTCCAAACAACTGTATAAAGCAGGAATGCAACATTTTTTTGGGACTCTTTGGAGTTCTCTGATGTCCCTGTGACCACACATTCCCAAATCCGGAAGGCCCTGGTGGACCCACAGACTTCTCCCAAAATGTGGGATGTTCTTTGACTCAGCTGCCACGGCCACCTCAGTGTTAAGAGTAAGAGGTTTGCAGGGACAAAATTGTCTGAGACAGGGCTGTGAATTGCTCCTGGAGTCCATGTTCCACTTTTTTGTTCCTTGCCCATATGCACGGGGGTTCTAGTCCCAAGTCACCACAGCATAGGGCGATGGGGCCTGGTCCTCCTTGACCTACACAGATATCATACTGGTGTCACCTACTTCCCTTATAGGGGAACCACCCTAGTACCCTATGTCTCCTTTTTGCCTGTTTGAAACATTATCTTTGGCACTCAAGATGTGCTTTTCTTTTTCAGCAGCAGTTTCTCCCCCACCCATTCTCCTGTGCATGGTGGAGTCAGAAGTATGTTCACTGTATCGGCAGGACAAGACTGTCATGGCCCCTTTTGCTCTGATCTCATTTAAGATGCATGGTGCTGATCCAGGGATGGGATTCTGTTCCTGGGTTAGGGGATTCCCCGATTCACCCCCCCTTCTTTCCCTCGGGAATTTGCCCACATAGGAAGCCCCTCCTTGGTTTTGGATGGTATGTTTTCGATTCTCCTCCTCCTTTTTTCTTGGCCCTGTGAGTTTCTTTTTGGGGGTTTCTGGGAAGCCCCCCTGCCTTTTAGGGCAATCTGGTTCTTCTTTCTGTGGGTTGGGCCTAGTTTTGCAGCCCATCCCCTGGACCCCCCACCTTATATAGGTTACCCTTGTGGTTTGATTAGACTGCCTTCTTTGTGTATAGCAGGCTTTTTGTGGGGTTTGTTGGGGTGTTTGTCTGGGGTGTTATCTGAGTACTTTAGGGGCTTTATTTGTGGTCAGAACGATTGAAATGTACCATTGTTTGTTGATTTTTGTTTGCTTCCTTTTTAAAAAACATCCCCTACTCTTTTTGCAAAAAGTGCCTTGGGTTCTTTTACTTCCACCTGGACACCAACCAGAACACAGCACCAGAATGAGTAGAAGTGACCTTGGTTTAATATCTCATCTGAAGGATAGCACACCCCAACAGTGCAGCACCCCCCAATACTGCATTTGTGTGCCAGCATATAAGTATGAGTCCAGTCCAGGTGTGGCACGAGAACCCATCACCTTCTGGCACAGAGGTGGATGTGTTACCAACTGAACCACGCTTCATTACAAGTAATGAATATCAGAGAAAGACAAAATCAATGTAAAAAAGAGTACATGTACATTGGTTATGTGGTAGCCAAGTTGATTACTAAAGAACCATGCCACCAATGTTGGGCATGAAATTTGTACAGAACCAGTGAAGCATAATGTTTAGATTACAGAGTACGCTGAGTTTTAAACTATATAAGTGAGTAGGCATAAATGTGTAAAACAGGCAAAAAAGTGAGGGGGGATGGATAGTACATAGGTGGTTGTAATGTGGAGAGAAGAGGAACATGTCTATCTGCTGGTGAGTTCTTTAGTGAAGTGTGTCAATCCGAGTGGTTTGAAAGAGTGGAGGGAGGAAGAGGGACAGATGAGGAGAGGAAGGTTTTTTCAAAGCAGCAGGTAAATGGAGGGAGTAGGAGAAAAGGACAGCAGGGCTAAGGAGAATGAAGAGGTAAGTGGGAGTAGTGGCAAGTCAGTATTTGGCACTGAAGGAGGAACAGCGTGAGAGATGCTAAGTCTCAACAGAGTGGTAAGAGAGATTAGCATATAGAGAACAGTGATGGGTGAGAGATGGAGTGCTAGGAGCAAACTGTCAGAAGGAATGAAAAAAAGGGGGGGGGTCAGGCCTGGCAAGTGTGGACTTTGAGGCAATGCTGTAGACTACATCAGCATAGTCAAATACAGATCAGATAATCTTAAGGATGCTCTCATGGCTGACGGAAAGGAAGGCGTAACTTGTTTTGGTACAGTACACAAAATGTAGGACAAAGCTTCTTGTGCATGTCATCAATATGGGTGGGAAAGCTGGGAGTCTGATCCAGCCACACCCGTAAGTACTTGAAATGGGGTACCTGTTCAAGCAGGTTGCCATCTAGAGAAGACAGGAGTATGTCAGAGTCTTGCTAACATCTGTCTAGTGCCGAATGTAAGAGAGACAGTTTTTTCAACATTTAGTGAGAGCTGGTTTGTATGGAACCAATGCAGGATGTTGTCAAAGTCATGCTGGAGTGAGAACTCCAGTTCATTGACTGAGACACCTGAAGAAAATAGATCTGTGTCATCTGCATACATGTGTAAAGAGGATTGGGCCAAGGATGGAGCCCTGGAGGACCCTGGAATTGATAGGTATGATAGGTATGGGGTGGATAGAGCATCACCAACTTGAACTGACAGGATCTGATCTAAGAGGCAGGAGTGGAACCACTTGACTGCTACTGTAGGTCAGATAGACCAGCACCACCTAACTTATCTAAGAGAAGGGTGTGGGCTGCTGTATTACAGGCCTTTGTGAGGTTTATTAAAATGGCCTCAGTGAACAGGCACTGGTCCATATGTTTCAGCACAAAGTCTGTAAACCAGAGAAGGGAGGTGACAATGGAGTGGTTCTTGCAGAAACCAGACTGAAAATGGAAGAGGAGAGAGGAGGAGGAGTCAATGTAGATGGATAGTTGGGAGACAGCAAGTTTTTCTTGCACCTTAGCCAGAGCTGGGAGATGTGAAATGGGCCAGTAGTTACCTGAGGAGCAAGAGTCACCCATTTTGAGGAGAGATAGTACTTAGCCTGCTTTCTGGACTGGGGGAC
This sequence comes from Neoceratodus forsteri, assembly GCA_016271365.2. Taxonomy (NCBI): domain Eukaryota; kingdom Metazoa; phylum Chordata; order Ceratodontiformes; family Ceratodontidae; genus Neoceratodus; species Neoceratodus forsteri. The sequence goes on along the minus strand of JADMNL010000039.1, from coordinate 15,053,476 downwards.
AGATCAGTGTTTCAAAGAATGATTGAAAAGGTACGCAAGAGAGGCAGCGATGGCTGGCACCAAGAGATGAAAAAGATTAGAATCCAGGCCATCAGGGCTGTTTCCATTATCAGAATTAAGAAAAAGTAAGGCAACAAAGATAGTCTCTGTTGAAACTGGAGAGAAGGAAAAGATCCCACCTGAATCTTCCCCCTGCCAGCTTTGACTCATGTCCCTATGTTCTTGATTTGCCATTCCTGCTGAATATGTCCCCACAATCTACCTTGCTCATTCCTTTCAGGAACATGAAGGTCTCTGTCATATCACCCCCCTTCTTTCTTGTCTCTAGCAAGTACGTGGTCAGGTCCTTAGGACAATCCTCATGACACTGCAGCCTTCCCACATTTGGAATACTATGGACATCCTGGGGAAGCATGATGGGATAGTCTGGCAGTCTGATTTTTTCTGGGTTATAATCAACATAGAGGTGTTATACACCTCTATCGATCATGATTTTGGAATTCACACTTCAGAACAAATAATTTTGCGGCAGGATCTGGCTGGTGTTATTGACCCTCATTTTTTACTGCATGGTTTGGAATTTGTACTGACAAAAAAATATTTTCTTTTTGATGGCAGAGACTGTCATCAGCACTATGGCATCACTATTGGCAAGACACCAGTGCCATCCATATGCCCATTTAGTTCTTGGATGGATAGAACAAAATGTTATTCTAACTGATCGCAATCCCTTTATCATATGAACCTTTACAAATACAGTGTTTCAGATTTACTGATGATATAATCTGGCATGGTCCTTAGCAAGATGTAAAAGATTTTGTGTCGTGGTTAAATGACAGCACATGTGGACTCAAATTCACTTCAGTATATAAGAAATCCTGTGTATCTTTCTTGGATATAGAGCTTAACAGCATTGCTGGGCATCCTATTTTAACAGAGAACTTTAGAAAACCCACTGCAGGCAATGTTCTTTTATAAGCTTCAAGTCCCTACCCCAAAAAATTGCTCAACAGCATTCTACATGGTCACCTTTTGTGCCTTCATAGACATTGCTTTAATGAAGAAAATTTCAGACGTCATTCCAGTGAGCTGATAGATTTCAACAATGGGACTATAAACAGCAACATTTGCTGGAATGTTTCACAAAAGCAGTGACACTGGATCACAGTTCCCTTTTGACTCCAAGATCAAAAGTGCAAACTAGAAATAAAAAAAAAAATTGTTCACCAGTTCCCAAAAAAGAACAGCACTCACCTTCCTTGCATGGAGATTTTTACTTCTCATGGCCTCATCGCTGTGTAGAAAAACAACGACTTGCACAAGTCAGCTTTCTGTATCCATATCCAAATGTAACATTAAAAAACCTGGCAGGAATCAGTATAAAATATTCATTCAGAAGTCCAGCATGAACTTTCCAAAACATGCCTGACTGGCTTTCAATTGTCCCAACTAACATTTCACGCTATGCACATCCTCAGAGGAGGTCACATTTGGATATGAATTGAGGAAGTTGATTTGTGCACTGGGACAGAATTGTGCAAGTGGTTATTCTTCTACACAACCATGAGGTCAGGAAAAATCTCCTTGCAAGGGAGATGAGTGCTGTTCTGTTTTGGGAACTGGTGAGCTACTTTAAATTTGAACTTAGCATCACCGTGCCAGAGAGCTCTCTAAGTACAATTGATATAAAGAAAATGCGCTGGTCACAGAGTACAACAGTATTTTGTGTAGTTTCTACAATGCATGTAATAGCTGGAAGATTTTGTGTAGTGATCCTAAACTTAAGGAAAATATTGGGAACTACCATTAGTTGCTCTTTGTAGAGATTGTAACATTGCTGATATTATAACTCACTCATTTTTGATGAATCCACTAGATTGCTTGGATAAGTAGAAATCCCCTAAAGGCTTTCATTGCTGTGGAAATTATTCTATCTGTAAATATGCAGTCAGTGGCAGAGTTTTTAAACAGCCAGCTAACAATAAAAAAATTGAGACCTTAGGGGTCTGTTCACCAGCAAAAGATAATTTGGCATATATGGCATTTGATACAGTTGTAAAATAACCTGTATATTGGTAAAACAACACAGGGCCCAATTCTCAAAATCTTGCCCCAGTGAAAACTTGGGTTTGCACAAGCAAACCAGGCTTTGTGCAGAGTTGCTATTCACAGAAGCCTGGTTTGTGTGCTCAAACCAGGTTTGCTCTGGGGCAAAGTGTGAAGGGGGATTGCAATGCAAATGAAGGGGAGGGGACCTGAATATTGGCACAGTCTAGTACTCAAAGCATTTACGCCACAAAAGGGCATTTTGCATGATCCTCTTGTATGGCACAAATACTGCCAACCGAGACATTGCCTTAATCCAAGCAACCCTAGTGGTTGGTGGAAGCACCCCCACCTGACACAGCACAATAGTCCCCTGTGTCTAGTGGTCCCTTTCCCCCACCAATCCCTTGCCCGATGCCAAAACCCCTTTTCCCTGGTGTCTAGTGGTTCCTCCCCACATCCAATCCCATGCTTGATGTCAAAAACCCTTTTCCCTGGTGTCTAGCAGTCTGTCCCCACACCTGATCCAATTCTCAATGTCCAAAACCCTTGTCTCTGTGTCCAGTGGTCCCTCCCCTTGAGTAGCCCCATCCCCAGGAAGCTGCTGTGATGGCCCGAAGGCCATTCATGTCCCCCCCAAAGGTTGCCAAAGCAGGCACCATAAGGCGAAATGAACTCCACCAACTGGTCTGCAACCAGTACTGGCAGTGGTGCTTCCATCTTCCAAGAACTCCCCCCCAAACCAATGATCCCCATCCTTGATTCAGCAGCCACAACCAGTTCCCTGCTATGGTGCAGACTGAGGACTGTTGTGCTGCCACATATTTATTGTTAGTGCTTAGTAGTTGGACAGTTAGGATGTGTTGGTTTCTTGGGCCCCCAAGATGCAGCTACTCCATGGCCCAGCTGTGAGATCTCTGATGTTTTGAATTTCTTCCCCTACTTGCAGAGGTATGTGTGTGATGTGCAGGGTGTTGGAGATTGCCTGTGCTTGGTGGTCGAAGCAGTGGGGCATTGGAGTGGCTGCTGGGGAGGCGATGATTTGGATGGTGAGCCCTAGGGGGCACCCTGGGGTGAAATGGGTTTTGCTGAGGGGTCTACCCTGTCTGGTCCCCATACCCAAGGGCTCCACTGCAGAGAGTGGGCAGATGGTCAGTCCAGAAATTCCCACTCATCCAACCTGGGCTGTGCTTTGCCATGCCAGGTTGATGAGGAACAAATCAAATCACTCTTTATTTATATAAGGTGCCTTTCTTAAACCAATGTGCCTGTACAATATTACATACAACAATAAATAGTTAAAACAATGTTAAAATATTCAAAAATCATTATAGGCTTTACTAAAAAGGTAGGTTTTCAAAGCTCCTTTAAAACTTTGGACAGTTGGGCAGTCTCGCACCTGACGAGGTAGAGAATTCCACTGGGTTGGGGCCATAAAACTAAAAATCTGGCCCCTGAAGTTTTTAAACGAACCCTGGGAATCTCTAGCAATCCCTCGTCAGTGGATCGGAGAGAGCGGGGGCAGTAGGGACAAAGGAGATCTTGGCGGATTTCATTTTCTTGATAGACCTGGCGTGCATCATGGAGACCTGGCTGTATGAAAATGCTGGCCCCACTTTGGAGGTGGTGATTCCAGATGGGTACTCTGTGATAAACAGCCCAAGGAAGATTTGCACAGGTAGGGGAGTGGCAATTTGTTTTAAAACCAGCTTGAACCTTTCGGTGATCTTGATGTGTACTACAGGTCCTTTGAGTGTGTGGCTGTGTGTGTGTGGGGGGTTCTGGTACAGGTTGCAGGATCCTGCTCATTTACCTCCACCTGGTGGGGAATGGGAATTCCTGAAGAAAACTGGGGACTTGGTTGCCGGCCTAGTGTTGGAGTCCCCCAGATGGATGCTTATGGGAGATTTCAACTCCTGAGTTGACGAACTCTCATCACTTAGACATGACCTCCTCCACGGTATGGAAGCTCTGGGCCTGTCACAGGTGGTTACATCAGTGACCCACTCACATGGGCAGGCCCAGATTAATATATATGCAAATGACGCCATGGCGTGGGGCCCCTTGGGGTTCAGAAGGGCCCCTGTCCCTGCCAGGCGTTCAACTAGTTTCTGACATTTCTGCATTTTTTTTTTATTCCTATTCCTCCCTATTGCTAGTGGTCTGCACAGATCCCCCCCTCTTCCTGCTCCAAGTTAATAGCAAGTGAGCCTAGTTTCTCGGCTCTGCCTCTGCACTGAAGTGAGTGAAAGGACCACACACCAATCAAAATGTGTGGCAAGGTCCTCAGGAGGTGTGGCTACTGAGTTAACTTAGAGCAGGAATTGTGGGGCAGACTGGTGGCAGTGCGTGCGTTGCCTGAGCTTGTCACTGGGTCAGGGCCGTGTTGCTGTCTGTGTCTTCCTGTCAGCGACTCACCACGGACTAGTCTGACTCATCGTCATTGTCAATCAGTTAGTCACTCATTGTTGGTGTGAGGAGCACTGTTGAGCTGCAGTGTGTGGTGGCAGGTCGCTGTCGCCGGTGAACGGTCAGTCTTGCCTCTTGTCTTGGTCGGTCCTCCTCGCTCCCAGACGGTGACAGTGTCAGGTCAGGACTCGTGTGTGTCTGTTTAGCTTTGGGCCTGCTGTGCAGGTGAGGCATGCAGTGAATGAAGGGACAGACAGGGTGGTGACTTCAAGCTTGAGTAGTCACATCAGACTCATCTGACACACTGCGGAGGCTGAGGTATCAGGTATGTAGTAAAAAATGCAAAGAAATTTAGTGTGATGCCCATTCCAGCACTGTGTAATTAATTCTGCACTGTAGTACTGTAGTCAAGTTCTTCTTCCCTACAGCAGAACCTTTCAGGGGTTGTCAGGGACAGACGGTCAAGTACAGGTTTCTTTCAGGATTGAGCAAAGACTTGAATTTACACAGAATGATGATGATGGTAATTTATTTTAATCTCAATTAAAGATGTACCTGTACATTTTATTGATCATTCTTAAGGGATTAAATTTCCTTGACCCCAGGGCCATATTTGAACCATATGTTGTGTAGTAAAAAAAATGACAAGAAATTCTGTGATGCCCATTCCACCACTGTGTAATTAAGTCTGTCAGTCACTCACACCGAGTTCTTAAGGTTTCCGGGGTTGTCAGGGACATGTACAAGCTGGAAGGAGAGGATTGAGTGTCCAAAGAACTGCTCTCCTCCCCCGAGGGGGGAGGACTGTGTGCTCCACCGAATGACTGCCACCGGGTGGAGGCCTTGTGGTAGATTGGATGGGGATAGCAGAAGTAGGGGGATGCTGCAGCGTGCATGTGTGAGTGTGCCCCAGCATGTGGAAGGGAGAAAATGGAGGAAAATGAGTGGCCAAACAGATGTGTATGATGCCTGCCAGTTGATCCCTCACCTGCCGCATCGTCAGGACCCAGAGGCTGGAATGCTGGGTTTGTTCTTTAATGGGGGGGGTGGCCGGAGCTCAGCTGGGCAGTAATTACTTTTTTCTTGTGTGGGCTGTTGTAGGAGGCTGTTCACCTGCCTGAGGGAGTGGATTGATGTCTTAAAAATTTTTTTGGTGCTGGGAAAAGGGCCTGGGAGGAGGGAGGACTTCTGATGAAGGAGGGACTTGCTGGGAGAAAGGAGCATCATCACATGACTCAGCCAGGCCAATCGTGTGTCTGGAGTATATTTCCTGGGGGGCCAAGTGACCCTGACACATAAATGCCATGAAGCAGGAGTGTGGCATCTGATTAGATGGCATCTGCATGGAGGACCGCAGGCCATGCTGGGATGGGTATACGCGGTCCCACTCCCAGGAATCAGGTGATGGGATAGGATACTGAAGGAAAGCATCTGTTGAGCTGATAATGGAAGGAGAATCACAGGTGGGTGTAGATCTGATTGGGAAAACAAGGATGATGGAAAGGCATGAGGGATGGAACAAGCAGCAGGCAGGAAACGGGGCAAGAGGTTGGGGACTGGGTGGGGAAAGCAGGCCAGAAGAGGAGTCAGGATGAGTGGTGTGCTGCAATGGATGTGGGGCTGCCATCTTCTTGGGGATTGGTTGGAGGGTAGGAGGATGTATGGTGTGTAGGCAGATGGGGCAACTTAGGGAGGAGGTTGTAAGACTAAGAAGTGAGCTGAGTAGGTGGGGAAGGTGGACCGGGGGTACAACAGGGGCCTAGGGGACAGATAGTGGACTACCCCAGTAGTTGCAAAAGGCAAACAAAGGGGAATGGAAGGGGAGAGAATTGGGGGGTGGGTTACCATGCTGCCACTAAGGAGGTGTTGAGACCTGAAGCTGAAGGGTGGAGGGTGGTCAAGAAAAAGGGAAGGATGGGAGTAGGAGCAGAGTATGCTTTGAGGTCAAAGGGAGGGGAAAATGGGGAAACTCGGAATAAAGGGAGAGAGGATAAGAATAGGTTCTCGGTGCTAGCATACCTAGAGCAGCAAGAGGGGGTGGGTCAGTCGCAAAGATGGCAGGGGAGCCATGTCCACCTCAGCACCGTGGGGCCAATCTGTATGTGCTGGCTTGCCTCCCCCGGTGCCTTCCCCTTCAGAACAGAGGGACCCATCCAGCGAAGGGATATGCTTGATTACACCAGTGGCTGTGATATGAGATAAGGAGGCTCAAGGGAGAAATGGAGGAGTGTGGGGGCCATTAGCAGCCTGAAGGAGTGGGTGTGCTCAGGGCACATAGGGGGTAGAAAAAAATAAAAGGTGTAAGATGGGAAGACAGAGGTGCCAGGAAGAGCCACATATGAGTGGAGTGTATGCTGGGCATGATAGCGGGGAAAGTGGAGCAGTATGTTTAGAGTTGTGTGGGGAGGCTAGGGAGGAACCTCATATCATGGTGCATTGATCTGGGTACTAATAATTTGGAAGAGAATATGATGGAGGAGTGGCAAGACAGAGATTCAAGGATGTAGGAAGGTTGTGCATTAGGGAGTGGAGGACAGTGGCGTTCTCCTACATTCTCCCAGTACCTAGGGCTAGCATGGCCAGAAAACTAAGAATCTCAGAGTTCAACAAATGCCTGGGGATCTGGTGTGAGTCCATGGGACACAGACTGGTGGGGGATGGGGGAGAAAATGGGAGAACAAAGACCTGTATGCACCAGATACTGTAGGCTGCATTTGAGTAGAGAAGGCTTGGGGGTCCTAAAGAAAAAGCTGAGGCAGTTCATTGCAGATAGGTCTAATTTAAACTAGGCGGGGGGGCGAGGGAGTGGGCAGTGCACAGTGCAACCAGGCAAAGGAGTGCACCAGGCTTCTCCCATAGATAGGCAGGAGGAGGTGGAGAAGCAAAAGTTCAAAAGGGGAGGCATTAGGGGTGAGGGCATGGGCAAGGAGGGGAAGAGTTCAGATTGGAGGGTGGTCTTGCCAAATGCAAGAAGCCTATGCAATAAGATAGTAGACAACTGCAGGCTTTGTTGGCAGAAGAGGAGGTGGACATAGCTGCCATAACTGAAACGGGCCACCCAGTACCCGGACTGGAATCTAGCGATACCTGGGTATAAACTATACTGTAGAGACAGAGACAAACGGAAAGGGGGAGGTGGCTATGTATGTGAAGGAGGGGATATTGTGTAACAGGGAGGAAGGTGAGGAGAGCAAGGCCAAAGCCTTATGGGTTCACCTTCAGAACTCAAAGGGCAAGATGGTAAGATTGGGGTGATATAGGCCTCCCTCCCAAAGTGAGGAGATGGACAGGGAACTGAGGGAGTGAATAAGGATGCTTAGTGGAAAAGGCAACACAGAGGTGGTCGATGACTTCAGTTTGCCAGGGGTGGATTGGAACACCCCAGCTACCTCAAGTGCCAAAGAGCAGGTCCTCCTGGAGGCCTAATGACAGTTTCCTCACACAGAAATGAAAGAGTCAACCAGGAAAGGGAACATTCTGGACCTGGTGCTGATGGACGAGTTTGGAACACGTTGCTGGAGGAGGTAACATCACTGTGGACAGAGGGCAGCATCAAGAGGGGATGGAATAGGGCCAAAGGGAGTGTCAAAACAGGGTGGAAGATGGGGGGAGCGAAGTCGGAAGTTGGGGGCACTGAATCAGAACCAAGGGCAAGGGAAGGGGGGGCAGCTGCAGTTTAATTACAGTTATTTGGAACTTGCATTATTTGGAACATGCATAATATACATCATCATTTGGTGTTCTGAATTCCCACAGAATGGATACTTCATTATTTTTCTTCTACATGCTTCCACTAGTTCAAGCATGTAAAGAAAGTTTCCATTGTTTGGTAAACATATTAGCTAGGCATCTCCAATTAAGCAATAACACTCTCCCAAGGGTTATGTTAGTGGTGTGTCAATCACCCAATAGGGGAGTAATGTGGCACGAGGTGTAGCCAAGTGCTACATGCCCCTAGAGGGTGATTAACTGACCATTAACATAACCCCTGGGAGTGCCTTATTGCTATTATAATATAAAAATGTTTTTTTAATAGTGTTAAACCTTGTTCAGCATATGATTAGGGCTGATAGAATGTTTACAACTAATCAGAAAGCTGTATTTCTCATAGCCTTTTTATAATAAGCTCATTAGGCTGCTATACATACCTGCTGCTTGGACTGAAGCTAATTGTACTACTACACTTTTATGTGTGGCTTAGAAAGCCAGTTCTGGGTGCTGTATCATTTTTTTTAATATAAAATGTATTACTAACTGTCTCTGCTGAAAATCTGATGCTCTAGGAGTGACCTCCCCCAGGTTTCAGCTGAAAGATGCAAGCCAGGAGAAAATGCTGACAGCATGTGAATTCACACACACTCAATTTTTAGAGACAATGTGTTACACATAAAGTTTTAATCAAGGATCCTGTTTTTCTGAGTTTATTACAGCCATAGTTTCTATATCATATCCATTTTATGATGTTGGAGAGGAACCTAGGTTGTTACACAGGGGTGCAAGGTTGTAAATGCTCCTGTGAAGATACATCATAGATCAAAAGAAGTGTCATTTGAAGGACATGAATTATGCTGATGTTGCAGAATGTAATACTTTTGTATAAGGTATATTTTTTATACATAATCTGACAGAGAAGGAGCTAGATGACCGCACACAAAAAAGGGGTTGGCCAATACAGTTGTTAAGGAATACTCTGTTTTACTTAGAGACACTTTTAGAAACACAGAAACATAGAATTTGACAGCAGATAAGGACCGCTTGGCTCACCTAGTCTGCCCATTTTCCTACCTAACAGATAAGCTGCAGATCCTAGTTAATCAACAGCTTACTTCCTCCTACTCCCCCACTAGAACTGCCTTATGTAAGTCCCATGCATTCTTGAATTTCCCCACTGTTCTTGACTCCACGACCTCCTCAGGAAGGCTGTTCCATGCCTCCACAACCCTCTCCATGAAAAAATACTTCCTCACATTACCTCTGAGCCATCCCCCCTCTATCTTCAAATTGTGCCCCCTTGTTCTTGCACATCTTTTTCTGAAAGATGCTACCCTCTTGGACTTTGTTGATTCCCTTGAGGTACTTTAAAGTTTCTATCATGTCCTCTCTCCCTTCTTTCCTCAAGGGTATACATATTAAGCTCCTTTAGTATTTCTTCGTATGTCTTCTGGTGCAGACCCTGCACCATTTTGGTTGCCCTCCTCTGGACAGCCTCCACCCTGTCTATATCTTTGTGGAGATGGGGTCTCCAGAACTGCACACAGTACTCCAGATGGGGTCTCACCAACTGTCTGTACAGAGGGATAACAACTTCCTGTTTTCTACTATTGATGCCTCTCCCTATGCATCCCAGTATCCCTCCAGCCTTCCTTACTGCCTTCTCACATTGCTTGCCCACCTTTAGGTCATCTGATATAATTACCCCAGGTCCATTTCCATTTTTATTGTTGTCAGTATCTCACCCCCTATTTTGTACTCTTCCCCTGGGTTTTTGTTTCCCAGGTGCCTACCTAGACCTTTTACCTAGACTCTGGCCACGAAACATCTTGGGAGCACTTTTAGGCAAGTATTTAGAGACTAAGTACTGTAGTAGGAACTGCACTGTTTAAAACCTTGTTCTTTTAATAGATTTGTATGTCTTGTGATATAACAGTTCTGTATTGTTTATGTTATATATTTTTATTTATTTCAGTAAATCTCTTTTTAGAACTGACTTGGTCTGTCCTTGATTTCTTTACTGTGTAAGTAGAGTATACATGGTTATAGCAGACAACGAAGCATAAGCTTGAATGGTGGTACCAAACTGGAAAGAGAAGCATTTTAAATCTGAGGTCTTTATTAAAGTTTTAAAGGGTTCATCTCTGTATACCTGGTTAGGTGCCTGTTGGCAAAGATATCTGGCCCCCACAAAGACAGATATATCTGAACCTGTGCATTGGGTACGCTAGCAAGAGGTTCACAGTTTGAATCCCTCCAAGACTTGTGACCAAAGGTTGATCCGAACTCACAAAACAGGCAAGAGGGTTACCATGTTCTGTTAAACTGTTCACAAGACTGTGCTCAGAAGTTGGCACTTTGGGAGTAGTGGGCCTGACCTGCTGAGTGGGTTTGTGACAGTATGTACTGCTTATATCTCTTTGCAGAATTTCATATTCTTTTTTTAACCAAAACATATTAAATGATGCATACTGCATACAAAAGTAAAAACAGTGAGTGCATATATACAGAAGTAAAATGTAACACTTCAGTCCAAGCATCCATGTAGAAAAAATCTTTGGTATTTTTTATATTTCCAAGATGTAATTAATAAGATGGGTAGGCTCGGGGTGGTTCAGATGTTTGTCAACTGGGTGGCAAACTGGTTGATGGGCAGAAAACAGAGAGTTGTGGTAAACGGTATACAGTCAGAAGAGATTCAAGTCACAAGTGGGGTACCTCAGGGATCAGTCCTGGTGCCAGTCCTCTTCAATATTTCATCAGTGACATTGCAGATGGACTGGAGGGTAAGGTTTGTCTGTTTGCAGATGACACCAAGATTTGCAACAGAGTAGATGATCCAGATGGGGTGGGCAGAATGAGAAGAGATTTGGGTAAACTAGCAAAATGGTCGGAAGAGTGGCAGCTGGGGTTTAATGCAAAGAAGTGCAAGATCGTGCACATAGGGAAGAGAAACCCTGAAGCCACCTATAGGCTGGGAGGGGAGTTGTTGGCAGTCACAAGGGAAGAAAGAGACTTGGGCGTCATCATCATCGATGACCTGAAATCATCCAAGCAAACATCTAAAGCAGTAGGTAAGGCTAGAGGGATGTTGGGGTGTATTAGTAGGTGTATTACAAGTTGTAAGAGGGAGGTAATAATCCCTCTTTACAAGACACTGGTTAGGACCCATCTGGAGTACTGCATGCAGTACTGGAGGCTACACCTTCACATGGACATTAACCAGATTGAGGCAGTCCAGAGAAGGGCAACCAAAATGGTGCAGGGACTGCATCAGAAAACATATGAGGACAGATTAACTGAACTCAATATGTATACACTAGAGCAAAGGAGGGAGAGAGGTGACATGGTTGAAACATTCAAACACCTTAAGGGCATTAGCAAGGTGAAAGAGTCTAACATGTTTCAATATAAGAAAAATAGCAGGACAAGAGGACACAGCATGAGATTAGAGGGAGGCCGATTAAGGGGTAATATGAGGAAGTTATTTTTCACAGAAAGGGTGGTGGATGCATGGAACGGCCTACCTCAGGAAGTGGTGGATATGCATACAGTGCAGGGCTTCAAAAAGGCATGGGGTAGGCATAAGGGAGCAATACAGATGAGTATGAATAAATAGGCCATTGACCGAGCAAAGGCCTATGGCACATTCATAAGGTAGAAAAAGAAATGGGCAGACTAGATGGGCCTTGCAGTCCTTATCTGACGGCAACTTCTATGTTTCTATGTAATACATTATTTGGTGTGTCTACATCATCACAAGTGATATCTTTCAAAAATAAAGAAGGATATTGTCAAAGGTGAGTTAATTTGTGATTTTAATGTCAGCACTCTGAATTGTACTGTTTATAATGGCATGTGACCTGTCAAGTCATGTGGCATAACACATAGAATTAGTGTAAATGACATCCTGCTTGAGTACCCTGCTTGTTGTATCCTTGCTGGCACAGCGCCAAGGAACAGTGTGATGTTCGCATTTAGGGCCCCCCCAAGCCACAAAATATAGCTTGGAGTAGGGCCCTCACATCCATTAATCTGGGCCTGCGCATGGGCACGTGTTGGACCTGGTGTTTACACTGGCGCTTGAGGTCATTGATCTCAGTATTGATCCGGTGGTATGGTTGGATCATAGCACCATGAGGTTCTCATTTGTGGCCCCCCAAGGGTCCTTCCTCTGTGTTGATGGTCCAGTATCACCCTTTACAGGGTTTGTCCCCAACAGGACTATGGGCAGTGTTAGATCTATCGAGTGTGAAAACTGTGTGTGAGATGGGTGCGGAGGGAACAGGGGCAGCTTACAATAGGGCTGTCACTGCCACCTTCGACTCTATCAGGCCCATCAGTGTATGGTCCTTATCAACTCACTGGAGACCCCCATGGTTTGATGGGGTTATCAGGGAGTTGAAGATTAAGGATCAGAGGTTGAAGCTTCTCTGGGGGTGATCTGGGCTGATGGAGGACAAACTGGCTTTGTGGTCATATTATAGTGGCTACCAAAGGACAATCTCCTGAAAAAAGGCAGATTTTCTGTCTGGGGAGATTGCTGCAGCAAGGAACAGACCAGCTCAGCTCTTCTGCACGACAAACAGGTTGCTACACCTGGCCAGTATCCATCTGGGGGGGGGAAGCTAGTTCAAGCACTAGATGTGAAAAGTTCACTCTGTTCTTTGCAGACAAGGTGTCCTCTCTCAGATCTGATATCTCCTCCAGAGTCACTCAATTGGCTTGTGGGGTCGAGCCAGAGTGTGGACGGGCATCCCTCTTATGTGGAGTGAGTTTGATCCAGTTGAAGTGGATGAGTTGAGCGAGATAGTTTCAAAGTTATGGCCAACCTATTGTGAACTAGATCCAGGTCCAACCCTACTTTTGGACGGTTGTATTGGCCTGATTGGGCCTGTGGCTGCTGAGATCATCTGATGTTCCATGAGGAGTGGGATCTTCTCTGTTGCCTTGAAAGAGGCTCTGATGAGACTCCTTTTGAAGAAACCCTTGCTGGACTCGGACTGCCTCACCAACTACAGACCAGTCTCAAACCTCCAATTTTTAAGGGAAGGTTTTGGAGAAAGTGGTGGCTGGCCAGCTTGAGGCTCGTCTCACCTCCTCTGCCATTTTTGAGTCATTCCAGTCCAGATTTAGACCTGAGCATAGTACACAGACTGTCCTGGTGAGGGTGTCTAACAATATCCTTAGAGTGAGAGATAGGAGAGAGTGATCTTTTCTTGTTCTCTTTAGTCTCTCTGCAGCATTTGACACCATGGACCATAAGGTGTTGTTGGACTGCCTGCAGAACTGGTGTGGACTAACTGGCAATGTCATCAGCTGATTTAGGCCCTACCTCATGGACAGAGTGCAACGGGTGGTGATGGGGTTATCTTTTTCCAGTCTGAGGTCCCTGTGCAGTGGAGTTCTGCAGGGTTTGGTTCTATCACCCCTCCTGTTCACAGTGTATATGCTGCCCTTGAAAGACATTATCAGGTGGTATGGCTTGGGCTTTCTTTGCTATGCAGATGAGACCCAGCTTTACCTGTCCTGTGCACCTGGGAGCCAGATGGCGGTCTCTGTGTTTAACACCTGCCTGGCCAAGATCCAGGACTTGATGACCTGAAACTTGTTGTGACTCAATACAGACAAGATGGAAGCATTGGTGGTGGAGCCGGGTCATAGGCGAGATGGATGGGTGCTGGGGAGTGACCTAGGTCTTAGACTAGGTGGCTCATCCTTGACCTCCCCACTGGGGTTAGAGATTGGGTATGATACATGATGGTGACCTGACACTCGATGGTCAGGTGTCAGCCATTGTTCAAAGTGGTTTCTACCATCTAAGAAACATTGCCCAGATCCATTCCCTGACACGGCTGGATGACCTTGCCACCCTGAAACACGCCTTTGTCACGTCATGTTTAGACTATGCAATGCCTTGTACCTCAGGCTGTCAGGAGGCAATCTGAGGCAGCTGGTGCAGAACGTGGCAGCTAGGCTATTGACGGGTGTTCCTAGATCTGAACGTATTGTGCTGGTTCTTCGTGGACCGCACTGGTTGCCACTAAGGTGGAGGATTACCCTCAAGGTCGGATTACTGACCTATAAAGCCCTACATGGTCAGAGACCTGACTATCTGCAGGACCTCCTGGTGCTGCACTGCCCAGTTCACCCTCTCCATTCCTCTGAGGGTAGCCTCCTGGAGGTTCCCAGAGTGAGGCTGCAGCTTTCAGGAGATTTTGCTTTCTCCGTGGCTGCACCTACTCTGTGGAACTCACTCCCGGGGTACCTGAGAAATGGCCACTCGGTGGAAGCCTTTAAGAGGGGGGTCAAGACATTTTTATTTGAAAAACCATTTACATAAAAACATAGAAACATAGAATCTGTCAGCAGATAAGGACCATATAGCCCACATAGTCTTCCCATTTCCCTACTCACTGCTGCAGCCCCAAATCCTATCGTATTTGTTCTGTGGCTCTCCTGCTCTGCACATCTCCAGGGTACCGATGTGTCTATCCCATGCACTCTTGAACTCCCGTATTGTTTTGCCCCCACCAATTCTGCTGGAAGGCTGTTCCACAGCTCCACCACCTTGTCAGTGAAAAGTACTTCCTAACATTACCCCTGAGCCTTCCACACTTCAGCCTCTTATCATGCCCCCTTGTTCTTATGCAGTTGTCTCTGAAATATGCTTTCTGCCTATACTCTGTTTATTCCCCTAAGGTACTTGAAAGTCTCTATCATATCTCTCCTTTCCCTACTTTCCTCCTGTGAATAGATATTAAGGTCCTTAAGTCTTTCTTTGCAGGGGCTTCTGGTGGAGTCCATGTACCATGTTCATTGCCATCTCTGAACTGCCTCTACTTTGTCAATGTCCTTTTGGAGATGTGGTCTCCAGAACTGAACACAGTACTCCAGCTGAGGCCTCACCAGTGATCAGTACAGTGGCATCACCACCTCTTTCCTTCTGTTTGTTGTGCCCCTCCCTATGCACCTCAACATCCTGTTTGCTCTCCCCACCACCTTTTCACTCTGTTTGGTCACCTTTAGGTCATCTGATATGATAACCCCCACATCTCTTTCCTGATTTGTGGTGGCCAGAATTTCCCCACTCATCCTATACTCCTCCCTTGGATTCCTGTGACCCAGGTGCATGAACTTGCACTTTTTAGCATTGAAACTCAACTGCCAGACACCTGACCACTCCTCTAATAGACTTAGGTCCTTTCTAATTTTTTCCACCCCTCTGGTGTGTCAACTCTGTTGCAGATCTTGGTGTCATCTGCGAAGAGGCACACCTTTCCCTCCAGACACTCTGCAATGTCGCTAATGAAGACATTGAATAGGACTGACCCCAGCACCGACTCCTGTGGCACCCCACAAGTCACCTCCTTCCCCTCGGATTTTATGCCATTTACCACACGCTGAGTCCTGTCCCTTAGCCAGTTCCCAACCCACTTTACCACCGTAGGACCCACTCCCAGGCTCCACAATTTATTTAGCAATCTTCTGTGTGGGACGGTGTCAAAGGCCTTAATGAAATCCAGGTAGGTCACATCCACTGCCCCTCCCTGATCTACCACTCTGGTTATCCAGTCAAAGAAATCTACAAGATTCATCCGACAGGACCTTCCCTCTGAGGATCCATGCTGCCTTGGATCCTGTGCCCCTGTATCCTCCAGAAATGTCACAATCCTCTCCTTAAATAAGGACTCCATTAGTTTCCCCACTACTGAGCTCAGGCTTACAGGCCTGTAATTGCCTGCCTACACTCTGCTTCCACTCTTGTGGAGAAGGACTTCATCTACCCTCCTCCAGTCCTCAGGTACCTCCCCTGTCTCTAGTGATGCATTGAAAAGGGCAGACAGTGGTTCCGCCAGCACTTCCCTGAGTTCCTTTAGTACTCTGGGGTGGATCCCATCTGGTCCCATTGCCGTATCTGCTTTTATTTTCGTGAGTTCTTCTAGGACTCTTTCCACCATGAATGGGTTGGTGTCTACCTCCTTCCCCTGAATATCTCTCTTAATGTGTCTCAGTCCCTCACCCTCACCCTCCCTGGTGACTACTGAGCAAAAGTACTTGTTCAGTATCTCAGCCTTTTCTAGGTCATCCTCCACCATTTCACCTCCTTCCTTCTTCAACCTAATGATCCCATTTCTGGTCTTTTTCCTCTCAATGTATCTGAAGAAGGTCTTGTCACCTTTCTTAATAGACTGGGCTATACCTTCCTCTGTCTGTGCTTTAGCCCTTCTAATTATTTTCCCAAATTCCCTCTGCTTCTCCAGATATTGTTCTCTGTCCTCATCCTTTTGTGTTTCCTTGTATCTTCTGAAGGCTCTTTTCTTTTCCCTTACTTTCTTGGCTACTACCATCAAGAACCATAATGGCATTTTCTTTCTTTTACTCTTGCTATGCATTTGATGCAGTGACCTGTTACTTCTGTTATGACTCTCTTGAGTCTAGATCGCTGTTTTTCCACATCTCGCCCTGTACCTTCCGCTGCTGGGGTCTTTTGAGGTTTCTACCCATCTCCTTAATGTTAGCCTTCCTGAAAGCTAGGACCTTTATACTTGTATGGCTTGCCTCCTCCAATGTGGTTACCTTAAACCATACTATCCTGTGGTCCCTGGTACCAAGGGGACTGCCCACCTCCACATCTGTGATCCTGTCCCCATTGGTCAGGACCAAATCTAGTATAGCATCTTCGTGGGTTGGTTCTGCTACAAGCTGTCTTAAGTTTGCCCCATTCATGGCAGGCATGATGTCCCTGTCCCTTGTTGTACTTGTAGTCTGAAGAAAACATGCTCCAGGTGAGGTTCGAACTCACAACCTTGGCATTTCTCACTACTGTTTTATAAGCAATGTGTACTAACCTATTGAACCACTGGAACCCCGAAACATACAAAGCTTGAAGAATTACTTTTCAGCAGTTCCAAAGTCAACTGCCACCCTGACTGGGACTTGAACCCTGAACTCTCAGATTATAAGTCTGATGCTCTACTGACTGAGCTATCAGGGCCATTTAATTTGTTATAGTATGAAACACTTGTGATGACTTATTTCTTGCGCACTTGCACAAGCAACATCTTGTGCTAGTAGCACATTTCAGATGTGTGTCAGTGTTGGTGAATGCAGGGCATGCTTTATTAGATGTGTCCCTCATTCCCCAATAAGCCAGCATGCTAGCACTGACACAAGCATTATGTAAAGTGGACACAACTTGTAAGAAAAGTGCCACTACAATCAGAGACAAGCTCGTCATGCAGCAACACAGATAACATGCCTCTCAACCTGCCTTTCCTGGTGAAACATTTAAACAAACATGGCAGCGGCGGTTGTCGCTGTCTGCAACACAATCTCCAGAAAGCTGACTGCGGGGGTGCCCAACCCCCCTGTCGGTATGTCCAACACCCCCCCAAGATTGTGTGGCACACTAGGAGCCCCCTTCAGTGTGCTTCCATGTAACGGAAAGTCGATGTTCCTGCCCCTGCCCCACCCCATTATGTGGCACACTGGGAGCCCACCCCAGTGTGGTCAACATCATCCACTGAAAGTCATGGGGCACACTGGAAGCCCACCCAGTGTGCCCAACATTTGTTTGGTTTCACCTGTAGAGAAAGAAAACCATCCACAGCATTCATTTTTTTTCAGTACATGAAACAAAGAAAATGGTCCCTTGCTGTAGGCGGCACCCTCTCCACCAACCTGCACCCACAGTCTGCACACCCCACCTCCCCATTACCCCCACCCCCACCCCATACTTACCTCCAGAGGTCTGACGCTGCTATCTTCAGTGGAGCGGAATATATCTGCACTCTTCAAAGCTGACTGTGAACTGAAGAAATGCCGGTAAGCTGTATAGTGGCATAAATGGGAGGGGGGGTCAATTTAAGTGGATATCGCAGCCATTTTTTTGAATTTTGCCTTCAAATTTTCAGCATGGGGTTCTTGGGATCCCACCTTATGAACACATGCACTGTCATCTCCTTATTCAATCCTGAAAGGTCATTTTACAGTCACTGCTTGGAATCACCTCTTGGGACTGATTAATGAAATGACAGTGCCACCACTCATGAGGTGGGGTCCCAAAAAGCCTCTCTTACAAAATTGGTGGAAAAATTCCAAGAAATTACTGTGCTACAAGTGTGCGTTGCACAGTTTCCATAAACGTTCGTAACTTTAACAATTTTTAATATTTTTATTCCAGATTTTCAACATTGCCATTTTTCACACCTCCTTATGAACAGTTCAGTTTTAATTTTTCACATCCTGCCAAAAATGTATTTTCATTCATGTGGTGCACAATGGCATGGTCGCTGTACGAAATCAATGTTCAGGACACATTAACAAAATAACAGTGACACTGTTCATGAGCAGAGGTCCCAAAATACCTATGTTGAAAATCTGGTTAAAACAATCCCCAAAATAATTGCGTTACGGGCGTGCATTGGCAGTTTCTGTGCACGCTCATGACTTCACCAATTTTTTATATTTTCACTCCAGATTTTCAACATTGCCATTTTCTTACACCTCCTTATGAACAGTACAGCCGCCACTTTTCACATCTTGCCCAAAATGTGTTTTTGCACCTGTGGCGCCAAATGGCTCAATCGCTGTGCAAAATCACCTTTTGCCTAACAAACTCATCATGCCACTGTTCATAAGGTGGGGTCACAAAAAGCCCATGTTGAAAATTTGGAGTGAAAATACCAACAAATGCCAGGGGAATTAGGGTTTCCAACCATAGCATCCCACCCTTTAGAGACTGACAGGGATCAGGAGTGTGGCTTGGCATTGTCAGCTGTAATGCTCACCCCATCCCACCCCCACCCCCACCCTGCAGCCACTGACAGGCATCAAGGTGTGCCTTGGACTCTTTGGCTCCAAAGTTCACTTCATTCTCCTATACTGCACCCATCTCTGTGTATTTCTTTATGGAATGGGATGAGCATAAGGCCTGAAGACCCCAAGGCACACCCCAATGCCTGTCACTCTCTGAAGGGTGGGGGTGGGGTCAGTGTCAGTTCACTACTTCACTGCCATTCCTATTATGCATCTCTCTAACTCCTGCACTACCAATGCCAATGCCAGCAAGCCAACATTCAGCATTGACAAATGCTTGTTGGTATTAATATAGTGATTCGAATTTGATTTTGAATTTGCTGATGTTTATGCTCTATATTGCAGTGTTTTTATTTATGTGAATATGAATGTTTTATCTGTATTATATTGTATGGATTGTAGAGCACTTGGAGCCCCCAGGAAGGGGTACATTATAAGTAAAATATATCTATCTCTCTGTCTGTCTGTCTGTCTGTCTGTCTATCTATCTATCTGTAGATTGTTCCATACACAGTCACAAGAAATCTTGTCCCCGGCATATTCCACAGTTCACTGTCCAGATCCCTTATATCTTGTGGACACCTCCACAGCACTGAACATCCATCACTTCCCCCCCACCCATCCCTGTCCACAAATACTGCTGCCATGGTCAGTGGATGGTGAGCAACACAGCCCTCCACACACACCACCTTGGCCACCCACCATCTGACAGAAGCAGGGAGCATGCTGTTTATTTATAGGGTAAGGCTGACACACCTTGCCCTATAAATAAACAGTTTTACTCCTTGCTTCTGTCAGATGGCAGGTGACTGAGGTGGTGTGTGGAGGGCTGTGTTGTCTGCCATCCACTGATCATGGCACCAGTGTTTGGGAGCCAGGGGATGGTTGGGGGAGAGGGGCTGGGTGTTCAGTGCCATGGGGCTCCACTAGACATCATGGACCTGGACTGTGAACTGTGGTATATGGGGGAGAAGATTTCATGTGACTGTGTACTGAATAATCTTCAGTGTGGCAGCACACCAGTCCCTAGTCTGCACCCTGTAGCAGGGGACTAGTTGCAGCTGCTGAAATGGGGATAGGGATCATTGGTTTTGAAGGGGAGAATTTCCTGGAAGATGGGGACACCAATGCTGGTACTAGTTGTGGACCTGTTGGGGGGTTTCAATTCACTTCATGGTGCCTTCCTTGGCTGCCTTTTTGGAGGAACACATGAATGACTTCCATGCCATCACAGCAGCTTCTTGGGGGCTATGCTACTCAGGGGGAGGAACCACTGGACACCAGGGACAAGGGTTTCAGACATGGGGCATGGGATCAGCTGGGAGTAGGGACCACTAGACACCAGGGAATGATGACTGCTTCTCAGCTAGGGGCTGGGTGTGCATGCTAAGCTCCAGCGCAGCCAATGAAAATGGTCCTATAATGGGCATGTAGATGGCCACATAGAGCCTTGCATACCCCATAGACTCAACTTCATGGCTGCTTCATGGATAGCAAATAGCACAGCTGTGCTGTCCATTAGGGAGTCATACTCCTGGCTCCATGTAGGGGCAGTGCTAATAGAGTTAGTGCTGACTTGACATGGCCCAATGTTCAGTCGGCTAGTGCAGGTGTGCTATCTGACTAAACATAGCAGCCTCAGACACATGGGCAAGTGCAGTGCAAAACTGCAGCATTTAATGAAAGATAAATAGCACAAGGGGATAATGATATGTACTGTATGTATGAGAGAAAAGTGATAATAGTCAAGGCATGTTTGAGAATTTTGGTAACGACTATGGTTTAGGTACAGCCCCAGAAGGGGATATCGTGTCAGTTAATGGCAATGGTACTGACATGTACAATATTTATGGGCAATGTATAGAAAAACAAAGAGCATGCATCTTTAGGCCTAAGTCAACGTTCTGTCCTGCTTAACACATGTCCAGCAATAACCATATCCGAAAAGGTTATAACAAAGGGAATTATGGAACTAGTGCAGAATAAATTTCAGCATAAATTTAGCAAAGTTATCACACAGGAGAGTAAGGCACTTAATGAGATGGCAGATTTGTCTAATATATTGTTTTTGATCTGATACTGTACCATTTAAGCCCACAAATAAAGGTGATAACATTGCTATAATGAAAAGAGAAAACTGCACAGGCATGGATGAGAAACCTGTTCGTGAGAAACACAAATATAGGAAGCTGCCTTGAAATCCATGTGGAAAGTTGAAAAAATAACTGATGGTACTGCTGGAAACAATAGTAAAGAGGGGAGAAAATACCCAGAATGAGTTACAGCATATTTGAAACTCTAACCTCATGACATCTACCGCATACAGTATACTTTACCAAAGGTGCTTAAGGATATACTCAGTCCTACAGTCAGATTGATAATATCAGGAATTGGGTCTCCCACAGAGATACTGAGTAGATTCATTGACTTTTTTTTAAATCAGAGGTTATTAAACTTAAATGCTATGTGAGAGATACAATGGCTATTTTGAGGAAGTTGAAAAACCTGGAGTGGAAAAATGACTACATGTGGATCACTATTAATGTAGAGAGTCTGTACACCAACATAAGACATGTTGATGATATTAGGTCCACAGCTATTGCCCACAAACAGACTCTGGTCAGAGCCAATATGGCTATTGACGGCCTTTAGGAGTGACAAGAGTGATGAAAAGAATATGTGGTGCTCTTGCCACACTGGAGTCAGCCATAACTAGAACTTTAGTGATTACAGTACTGTGCATGCATGATACTTGCGCATGGGCAGTTTGCCCTGGAGTCAGCCATGCACAACATGGTGGAACGGAAATGACTACTTATGCACTATACTCATGCATGCACAGTTTAAGTCAGTGCCACCATGTTGTCCATGGCAGTCATCAGTTCCGCAGTTGTGGAAAGATGAAGTAGTCCACAGGGAAGGGTATGTGTTTTTGTGGCCCTCGAAGGGGAAGCGCTGCATAAATAGAATCATTGGAAATTATGCCGGAGCACTGTGGCAGCACATCAGACAATAGTCTGGTCACATGATTCCAAAGTACTCATATGCAAATTGGCTGATGGCATAACATCTATGGAGCTTGTCCCATGCAGCTGTAAAAATCAGAATCAGGAGGAGACTATTAAACTAGGGATCTGGTCTGGGACTTAGTCACTTTCTCATTCTTTCCTAAGCAATCATTTTTGATAAATGTGCCTTAACCATATTGATCTCAGTGCTGCTAGACTACTTCTGGTTTTCCCCTGATTGTGGTAGGTGGGGGTAGTAGCAGTCTTGAAGTGGCAGCTGCCAGTGATGGCACTGTCTGAATAAAAGTGGCACCTATGCTGATATGCACATTTTAGAAGTGACCCCTTTCCTTGTTTTTGCTATAAAAAATCTGACCCCTTTAATACAACAACAAGAAATTAGTTATGCCCCTTCCCTTTCACTTCAAGTGAGAAACGTGATTATGGGTTTGCATCAGATGTATAATGCCAGACATAGATGCATAATATTGTTAAAACAGTAATCAACTGTATGTAAAAGCTTTTATTTTTTTATGTATTCTTTCTTAATGATGTCAATGCCACTCCACCCATGTTGTACTCTTCCCCTGGATTTCTGTGCCCCACGTGCATTATTTTACTTTTTTGTGTTGAAACCCAGCTGCAATACCCTTGAAAACTGTTCAAGTCTTCTAAGGTCTCTGCTCATACTTTTCCATCCTGCCGCAGATCTTGGTATCATCACTCAGAGTCAAACCTTCCCTTCCTGCTTCTTCGCAATTCACTTATAAAGACATTAAAGAGGACTGGGTCAGAACTGATCCCTCCCCACTCATCACCCTCCCTTCCTTGGAGTGAACTCCATTTACTACCAGCCTCTGTCAGCTAGCCCCTAACCAATTTCTTACCAAGTAGTCACATTTTTCTCTCTCTGTGCCAACACAGTAGGAGTCATGCAGAACAAATGTAACTTTCTTGGAAAGTATTTAAGTTCCACATGCACAACTAGCATGAACGTTGTTCAGGACAAAAAGATCTTTCAAATGAGCCTGTATCTAAGCTGCCCTGATTATATTTTAAAAAATATGACCATCTGATTACCTGAATTTTCATTTTTCTTTACTATTTTCACCTTTTGGATGACTATATTTAAAGAAAATATAATTTATTGTAGTTTAGTGACTACCCTCATTTAAAAGGTCTTTTTGTCCTGATCAACATACATGCTAGTGGTTCCACCCAATGGTTCCCTGGCCATTATTTTCATTACATGCTCCCCATTTGTGAGCACAAGTGCACTTTGGAAGGCATAATCCATGCACAGAATACTTGATGGAAGGAACTAGATGGCTCACTTCCACAGAGGACAGATAAATGTGGGCCATAGTCAGTGACTCCCTGCAGCAAACAAGTCAACACAATAAAGCATACAAAAAGGCCCTAAAGATGATGGATTTTATAGGGAATGGTTTTCAGAGTAGGCAAAGCAAGGTAATTCTGTCACTGCACAGATCCCTACCGAGGCGTCACATGGATGCTATGACTAGTCCTGGAGACCTCGCTTGAGGAAAGACCTAGACAGACCATGGCTCTAAACATCTATTCACTGAAATCCAGAAGGAAGTGTGGGTGTATGATTGAAACATACAGGTTTATTTGTGATATAAAGAAGTTAAACTGTTAGGTCCTATTTGTACAAAATAGGGATGCAGTCATTAGTAGCATGAGTGGAAGTTGGTAGGATCTAAATTCCCTTCAAGGGTTTAAATGGGACTGGGACACAGCAAGAGGAATCATAGTCCCTAAGAGGGGCAGTAAGGGTTTGAGGTGTGGTTGTGGGGGGAAGGGGTACAGTACAGCAGCACAGTAGACATGTGGAGAGAGTTAGTATAGCAAGGGTAGAGTAGATAGATATTCAGTCTCCCTTTAGTCAAGTTCTGTGTTTCTATATTTCCTCTCAGCCGTGCACAATAACACACCATTACCATAAACCCTGATATAGATACATATCAATGTGCTTCAACAAATCCCTAGACATCACAGTGTCCTGCACACATACACAGAATTATACCATGGTCTTTCACCCATGCACAGTCATGTAGCAGTAACCCACAGTCATACAAAGAAATGTAACTTTGTTCTGCACTACAATAACCAGGCATAAGTGTACTGCATCTATACACACATTAGTACCAATGCCTTCCACCCATAGACACACATGACATACTGTGCATCAATACAAAGATATGCAACCATGATCTGAATTAAAATAACAGCACATAAGTGCCCTGCACATGTAGTGCACATTTGTACCATTACCCTGCATCTATACACACCCCTATAATAGTACTGTGCACCCATGCAGACATTCACAAGAATGCTGGGCAAAACAATTAGTGCAGATAAGTGTCCTGCAACACAACTTATATGTGTACTATTGCCCTTCACCCATTGCCCTGCATCTATACACTTTCCAAACTGCCTGTGATATCTTTGCCCCTTTTGTAAAAAGGATAGAAAAATCTTAGTCCTCTCCATGGATAAATCATTCCTTGCTTGACCAAATGACAGCCCGTGACAACCTATGGCACCGAGCTCTGGAGTCCACTTGCTCTTCTGACAGCCAGCTGTACCACGCAGCATGAAACTCATGCACCTGGGCTATCCACCAGGCTAAGGTGGTTTATTATCAGGCCAAACTTACTGCCACCTGGGGAAATGGGAAAAGGTTCTGGGAGAACACTAAGGAACTAAGTGGTAAGTCCTCTTCCCTTCCTCCCTCATAGAAACAAAGAAACAGAATCTGATGGCAGATAAAGACCGCTTGGCCCACCTAGTCTGCCCATTTCACTACCTAATGGATAAGCTGCAGATCCTAGTTAACCAACAGCCTACTTCCTCCTACCCCCCACTAGAATTGCTTTATGTCTGTCCCATGCATTCTTGAATTTCCCCACTGTTTTTGACTCTACAACCTCCTCAGGATGGCTGTTCTATGCCTCTACAACCCTCTCTGTGAAGAAATTCTTCCTCACATTATCTCTGAACCGTCCCCCCCATCTTCAAATTGTGCCCCCTTGTTCTTGCAAATCTCTTTTTCTGAAAGATATTACCCTCTTGGACTTTGTTGATTCCCCTGAGGTATTTGAAAGTTTCTATCATGTCCCCCCTCTCCCTCCTTTCTTCGAGGCTATACATCTTAAGCTCCTTTAGTTTTTCTTCATATGTCTTCTGAAGCAGACCCTGTACCATTTTGGTTGCCCTCCTCTGGACAGCCTCCACCCTGTCTATGTCTTTGCAGAGATGGGGTCTCCAGAACTGCACACAGTACTCCAGATGTGGTCTTACCAACTGTCTGTACAGATGGCCAACAACTTCTTGTTTTCTACTGGTGATGCCTGTCCCTATGCATCCCAGTATTCCCCTAGCCCTCCTTACTACCTTCTCACATTCTGGCCCACCTTTACATCATCTGATATGACTACCCACAGGTCCCTTACCATTGTTGTTGTTGTTGCTGATTATTGATGGGGTTCCTACCCAAGACAACAAATGTTTTTAATGCATCCTTCTCTGACCTCAGCTCCATCCTCCCCCCTGACTTATTCTCTGCATCTACTGGTCAGTTCCCACCTCCCCCTTGTGCTCCACCATTCCACTTTAGGGCAATCTCCCCTAGTGTTGCCTGCACCTACCTCTCATGTTCCTCAGTAAAACTAGACAGAGCGGTGACTCCCTTGATGCAAAGCTGCTCTCCTTACTGCTTGACGCAGTTCTAACACCCCTAACTAAAATTCTCAATATGTCTCTTTGTCTAGGGCAGTTCCCCTCCCTGTGGAAAAGGGCGGTTATTACTCCAGTACATAAAAACAGTGCTCGTACCTCTAGTAGTAACTATAGGCCCATTTCCATCCTTCCTTCCCTCTCAAAAGCATTGGGAAAAATTGTTGCAGATCAATTTACTGAGTGCTTAGACTCACATTGCCTACTGTGCCAGTAACAGCATGGTTTCAGGAAAGGGCATAGCACAACCACCACCCTCCTGGAGTTTACCTCCTTTATCCATGATGCCCTTGACCAGGAAGCCTTGGTTGGATCTGTTAATATCGATCTTTCCAAGGCTTTTGACACTGTCAGTCACCCTATGCTCATAAACTCCCTCCTGTCTGTTGGCATATCCCAAGAGGCTGCTGGCTGGTTCTCCAGCTATCTCCATGGAAGTACCCAGCAAGTGAAGATCAATAACACCCTATTCACAAGCCTTCTTGTCTGATCCAGTGTCCCTGAAGAACTCATCCACAGACCACTCCTCTTCTCACTGTACTCAAACTCCCTTCCTATGGCCACCACTGGAAGTCTCCTCCTTTATGCAGATGATGCAGTGATCTTTAGTCAGCACCCAGACCCTACCCAGCTCCAAATATCCTTACAGGACTCTTTTTGTTGAAATAGAATCATGGTCTGCCTCCCACAGGCTTGTCCTTGATAATAAAAAGCAAAGGTCATGCTATTCGCCCATCCTCAACATAAACACAAATTGACCATCCTATCTATACAAAACTCCCAGGGTATCATTCCGGATCCATTTACCAGCTTTAAATATCTGGGGGTCACCCTCAACTCAGCCCTTTACTTTCATGAATATATAGCATCGACATGCACTGCAATTAATACCAGAATTGGCCCCCTGTATAAACTCAGACCCTGTCTCCCTTCTGACACCCTCCAATTAGCCATTTCTAGCTCCATCCTCACCCTGGTAGACTATGGCATATTTATCCATGGCATCACCTCAGACACTGCCCTGTCCACTATTAAATGTGCCCTGAACAAGGCCTCTAGTCTACCAGACCTGCCTGTTGACCAAAAAAATCCAGTTGGTTCTCTCCTCCCTTGGCTGTCTCTCACGTCTCCAACCAAGTTTGCTTAGACGGGCTACAAGACACTTTCACACAACTGCCTTTCACATCCCTTTTATCAAGACCAGTACTGGTCAAAGGTTTTTCCATTACAGGGCTCCTCTCTGGATAAATTCAATCCCTGGGCCTACTCTACCAATCCCTAGACTAGGACCTTTTAAAACTGAGCTACGAAACTACGTCATGTCCAACTCTAACTGTGACTGCAGATGACCCCTGTTTCCTTGTGCTGACATGCTCCTCTGTAGATTAAGTACTAGACTATATTGTATGTTTCCACTGTATACACCTATGGTGTTACTCAACATATCTGTTATGCACTATGCCTCTGTATTTTATTCTCTGTATTTGTCCTCATTATTCTCTGTATTTGTCCTCATTCTTTGTATGATGTGGAGCCTTTGTAAATAAGTCCCTGACTCAAAGGGTTGTAATTCCTAGACTTTAATAAAATAAAAATAAAATACAAAGCTATATTGCCGAGCAGTGCGACACTTTCATGAACCCATAAACACAGACACTACATTATCAGTAACAGTAAAATAAACACATATCTCTTTCAGCCAATTTTGCAGACACACTGCTAGCATTCAGCAGCAACTGAGATATTACAGCTGTAATATGGCTTATCATATTTATCACTTATCTCAATCATTTTCCTATTCTGAATGACATTACTCTGGCATTTTAGTTTTTCCTGTTTAAATGAAAAAAATGGTGAGACATGCTTCTGGTTGCAAACAACAGTGGCTTAGAATAAAATCTATAGTATCTAAAAGAGTTTGTGAAATTGTAAACTGAGCTTCTGTAAAGTGGCCAGCACATAAAACACTATGATCAGTTGATTCCTAACAGGCATGCTTAACACCACATGCCCACTGCTTACACTGATGGTTATCTTTAGGAAAGTGATGATAAAAATTCATGATGATAAAAATGTATTTTATACAGGATCCAGATTGTTAGAGTGTTACCCCTATTTTCAACAATGTCATGTGGTTACAAAAACACAGAAAAACTTTACCTATATCATACATAACACCTACATAACAATGGATGCTAATACACATAAAGTTACCTAAAAGCACGTATGGCTGGAGTGCAAATGAATATTGAGATAGAAACTGTGTGCATTCCCTTTCCCATTCTTACAACCAATGGCACACCAGTGTTTCTTATCAGCAAAAAATTAAAACAGGAAACAACAAAAGAACAAAAAAAATATTAAACAAAAAGTAACCACACAGACAGACATACATTAAAGTCAGTTAAAAAATAAAATATACTGTAACAAACTTTGTTAATAAGTTGATAGCATTATAAAAGCAGAGAAACAAGGGCTGGTCCAGACCTATCAAACTACCCCCCCCCCCCACACACACACACTGACTGACTTTAATGTGTGTATGTCTGTCTGTGTGGTTACTTTTTGTTTATGTATGAGAATATTTGTTTAGGACAACTGTAGAAACTTAACTAATCTAAAAAATACACAGAGTAAGACATAATCACTATACTGTTGAAGAGTCAGTGCATGACAACATATCTAATAGGAGCCAAAAAATAACTTATCATGTTGCCTGCCAGTAACTCAGTTCATACTAAGAAGGAAGAAAGACACATAAATCTGACAATTTAAAAGAAATTATGAAGGAGTCAGTATAAGGATAAGAAGAGTGTTTTAAATTAAACCAAAATGTCCTGACTGCAGCCTGTGGCTGACCAGGACATATATTCAGTTGGAAGAGCATTTCTGACAGATGGCAATGCTCACAGACCACCCACTGATGTCATGATGCTGCAGATGCCAGAAGCACAGCTTAGCAGAGCATCTGAACAAATTACAGCACTTAGAGGAAAACAGAGCTATGGACATGAAAGCACAGTTACAGTATTTATTAAGCAGAGGGATAAAAAACAACTAGGGCAGTGCTTTAAAGGCATGTCTTTATTAACACTACCATTTGCAGTAAAAATTAAAGTGTTGCACATAATCTTTAAACAGAAGGAAGGGAGTATTTAATTCAAATGCCGTAGTGTTTGCATCTGTGGAAGGATACACTGAAAACTCCCAAAAATGTGTTCCACGATAAGCCATTTTAATTGAGCTTCTGCAAGATAACAGTAGGCTCCACCCACAGTCATAAAGGTAGAATTAGTTCACATTAATTAAGTAGGAGAACTCCATTGAGCAAGCTCATTTACAAGGAGGACCTGAGAGAGACTCTTAAAATACATACAGCATATGGCATACATTGGTACAACAATAAACAGGAAGAGCAATACAGTACAGAGATGGAAAGTAACTCTGTAGCAGTCAAAAAGAAATATAGAGGATGCTTAAAATACAGTGGATAAGGAGCATCAGTTCAAAAGGTACAAAGGGCAAAACTTGCAGTGTTTATATGATATATACAATCCCATAAAATTTAGGTACAAGTGCTGAGGGCAAAGTGCATTTCAGCAGTAGAAACTCACAGGGGCGGGATATGGGACAGACAGTTAAGAACATGAGACAGGGAGAAATTAGAGGGAAACAAGGGTGAAGTACCAAAGGAGTGGGATAGATGGAAAGCAGGGGAGAGAGCACAAGAGAGGTGAGGTGGAGGGTGAGGACCACTACCCAGAAGACCATTTTATTCCAACAGACATAATGAGAGCAGAGAAGCACTAATGGGGGTAAGGGCGAGGTCAACGATTGGGGTGGCATGTGCAGGAATCATGCAATTTGCTGGTAACTGAATTTTTAAAGATATTGAGAGGTACCAAATTTTGTAATTTGAAAGTAGGTTGTGCTTTGTTCCAAGCAACAGGGAGAGCATGGTTGATGGTCATTTTGCCAAAGTGGGAATGAGATTTAATGACACCCTCCATTATATAGGAGCTACTCTATAGTGTATAGAGGCAGACAATGTGATGGAAGAGACCAGCTATGTATGAAGCAAGTTTTAGTAAGAGGGCTTTGTAAAGCCATAAGAGTGAGTGGAGAAGCTAACTAGTGGGCAGAGAAGCCCAGCCCAAGGAAGCATACAAATTGCAACGATGAGTGCAAGGGTGGGCATTTGCAATGAAGCGTATTGCCCTGTGGTAATGTGTTGAGTGACTGCAGCAGGTATCTGGACAACAGCTATACATCACATCTGCATAGTCCAGTAGAGGGATGAATGTAGTCTGTACCAGTCTCAGCCTGGCTTTCTCAGGAAAAAGAGACCTATTCCTAAAGAAGAAACCAAGGAGAGGAGGGGTTGCAAATATATGTTTCAGACAAGCTTTCAGTCTCTGTTTTCGATTCCATCTCCTCCCCAAGGAGTTCAAAAGCCTCACCTTAAAAATTTCCTTACTTTCTAATGAGTCCTTTTTCATTTTCAGTTGTTACAGACCACCCTCAGGAGGACTAGGGATACTCCGTCACCTTCATAAGATCACAGAAGCCGCCAGCTCTGAATGTATATTCTTGGGGGATTTTAACCTAGAATTGAACTCGCACTGCTCTGAATCTTTAAAAACCTCATGCAACACTTTCGGTATTACTCAACTAATCAGTGACACCTGCCCTAACCTAAAAAACCCTGAACACAGCACCCTACTTGATTTGATGCTTACTAATAGACCACATAAAATTTCAGACATTGGGGTATTCAATAACGATATTAGCAACCACAGAGGTATAGCTTGTGTGAGGCTCCTCCCCAAGACCACTTACTCACCTGTCTTCTCATTTAAAAGAAGGTTCTGTAAATTCAGTATTCCTGATTTTTTTGGCTGATCTTAGCAAGATGAGATGGCAGGACTTCTTCCCTGCCCCCACAGTCTCTTAGGCCTGCAACCTTTTCCAGCACCTTGTTTTGCAAGTGATTAACAAATATGCTCCATGACTAAAGTAAGAGAATGGAAAAGAACATGCCCTTGGTTTACCAACACTCTAAAAACCTCTTTACTGCACAGGGACAAGTTATGGAAGAAAGCTCATAAAATTAAATCAGATTCCAATTGGGCTGCTTTCAGAGTTGCCAGGAACCACTGTACTAGACCTGTTTGGGCAGAGAAGTCTAAGTACTTCCAGTCAGCTCTGGAATCCTCAAAAAACAATGCTGCCAAATTCTGGCAAGTCCTCAAAGAAGTTGAAGGGCATAAATCACCTTCGTCCCTCCTAGCTAAAATAGTATCAGGGCCAATACCTACACAAGCAACCATGATATACTGGACCAACTAAACAACCATTTTGTGACTTCTAGGCTAGCCTTTGACTCTTCACCCGGTAGCAAGTTTCTCCCCCCACACTCTGTTGGTGACCCTTTGTGCCTACCAACTAAAGCCCATCATTGCCAAAACCAATTTGGTTTCAAACCAGCTACACTCAAAAAGGTCAAAGAGCTTTTAATTGCCCTGGAAGAAAAGAAAAGTGCTGGGGCTGACCAGTTTGAACCCTTTTTCCTAAAATTAGTCTACTACACTCTGTCCCCACCTATTACCCACCTCTTCAATCTGTCCCTTGCTCAAAACGCACTTCCCTCTGTTCAGAAAATAGCACATCATTCCCATTTTAAAATCTGGTGATCAAAGTGATCTGAATAATTATAGGCTAATCTCTTTGCTACTCATCCTATCCAAACTTCTAGAAAAGCTGGTCAACTCCCAACTTAGAGATCACCTTGACTCAACAAAACCTACTGAACCCTCTCCAGTCCAGATTCAGGCTTAAACAGCACAGTGTCAGCTCTGGCAAAAGTCACCAATGATTGGCAAACCTCCCTTGATGTCAGAAATTATGTCTGTGCTCTCTTTTTAGATTTGAGCAAGGCTTTTGACACTGTTGAACTTCAAATACTTTCAACAATGCTATATAACCTTGGGTTGGATGATGTTGCTATAAAATGGTTCTCCTGCTACCTTACTGGTAGACAGCAGAGGGTAAAAGGTCATGACACATTCTTTTCTCTAAAACCTTTGAAAAGACGAGTTCCTCAGGGTTCCATCCTGGGGCCACTATTATTTGCTATTTATATCAATAACATTGACTTTAATATTAACACTGCAAGCATCCACCTCTTTGCAGATGACACCATGCTCTATGTTACTAGGCCCTTCTTACATCTTGCTTGCCTTGAATTGCAACACAAATTTGACCTTCTCTGGCAAAATCTGCTTCAACTGAAACTACCACTGTATGTCAGAAATAATAAAGTTATGCTCCTCTCCCCTTACACCAAAGAGTCAACTCCCCACTTCTCAAATACTATCCCACAGATCATCACAAGTCTGGGGGAACTACTCAAACTATCAGAGAAGTTCAAATATTTAGGTTTCTGGCTGGATTGCAATATTTCCTTTGTTACCCATATCGAGGATCTAACTAAAAAACTACACCAAAGACTTGGACTTTTCTATCACATCAAGCATCTACTTATTTATGAAGCCAAAGTAAGACTGGTCCAGTCAACCTTCCTCCCCTTAACTAACTATGTGGATTTCCTCTACAGCCAATGCCCAAAACAGTCCTCAGTACTCTAGACACACTATATCACAGAGCCTTGAGATTTATCCTAAATGCACCTTTCAACACCCACCACTGTTCTCTTTATCTATAGATTAAATGGCCCTTTCTCAATACTAGGAGGTGGCATAATGCGTATCTCTGGGTATATACAGCCATCATGTTGAAGCTGCCCCCTTACATCTGCAATGTTTTTAAATGCTCTCCTTGCAGGCATTCCCTCAGAAAACTCTCCTATATTACATTTGACACCCCTAAGATAAGAATCCGCATCCATGGGATATGCAATATCCAGTCTGTGGAATTCCTTACAAAAAGCACTAAAACTTGTGCATACTGTTGGGATGTGTACCTTTAAGTCTCTGCTTAAACTCACTTTGCAGACAAAGGACAAGTGCGCTTGCTTTGCAAAATAACAGGCCCATCTCCTAAAGAGGCTCTCCTGCACTTATTGCTTCCTTGGTGATGTATATTCCAAACTCTACTTGTTTTTCTTTTCTTCTCCAGTGGAGGGATCCTGTAGTATAGTCCTCTTTTGATAACCTGCTTCTTAACTAATCCTAAAGACCTTCTACTTACTCCCTATTTTCTGCTCCTTCATTTTCCAAGTTTTTCTTATTCCTTTACCCTTTCACCATTTTCTACCCTTCCCTTTCTCCTATTTGTCTTTTGCTCTCTCTTTACCCCTTCACTATACTCTTACACTTCATTCCAGCAACTCTTCCTGTTCTCCCACTCTTCTTAGTGTTAGTTTCCTTTCTGTAATTATTTTGAGTTGTACCTGCACATCATCTGTCTCATATCCCTTGTACAGTTAGCATTGTTTTTGTATCTGTTGCCCTGATTTCTATGTATGGAACCTAAGTACTGTAAGCTGTACTTGCACATTACTTGTTTTGCACCACTGGTTTTGTCACCACCATTGTTGAATCTGCCATTACGAATAATACTTCTATGTACCTCCTATGTATGTTAGTCCTTCCAGGACTGCCTCACAAATGAGATGTCTTAATGGTGTTATTGTGGTAAAAATAAAATAAAATTGAATTGAATTGAGCCTTTTCTTCAGCTTTTTTACAAGTGAATCAATATGAGCAGAGAAGGACAGGTGGTGATCTAACAACTGCCCCAGGTACTTAAATTTGTCAACAGCTTCTAGGTTGTCACCAAGTAGGGTTTTTATGGGAAGCAGTAAGACAAGTTCTTTAAGGGAAAGAGGTAAGATAGAGTGGAAATACATGTCCTTAGTTTTTTTAGCATTTAGAAGGAG
Organism: Neoceratodus forsteri; assembly: GCA_016271365.2. Classification (NCBI taxonomy): domain Eukaryota; kingdom Metazoa; phylum Chordata; order Ceratodontiformes; family Ceratodontidae; genus Neoceratodus; species Neoceratodus forsteri. Next base: position 15,019,819 of record JADMNL010000039.1, on the reverse strand, counting down.
TTTGGCCTGTAAAACATTATGCTGAAGGAGGTCAAATTCAGCCTGAAGTTCCGTACAGACCTCACTCAGTGAGGATTTGGAAGTATAGAAGACAGTGTCATCTGCGAATGAATGGATTTTTGCTTAGTTCACATTAGCACTGATGGAATTTTTATAGATCATGAACAGAAGAGGTCCGAGAATCGAGTCATGTGGTACCCCCCCTTGTGAGAGGGAGAAGTGGGGAGAGTGAGCCTTCCACCTTTACCTGCTGCATTCTACCTGACAGGTAGCTAGTAAACCAGTTTAGCATCTGGACGGTTATGCTGTGTCCATTTAGCCTGATTAGGAGTAAATCATAGTCAACAGTATTGAATACTTTATTAAGATCCAGGAATAAGGTACCTGAGATTTGTTCTTTGTCCATGGCAAGGAGCCAATCATGTGTGACCATAGCGAGGACAGTAGTTGTACTGTGAGATGGCCTGAATCCCAACTGGAACAGGTTCACTAGGTTTGACCTATCAAGGTAATCTCTTACCTGAACATTTACTAGTTTTTCTAAAAGTTAAGAGAGTAGGAGTAGTAGGGAAATTGGCCGGTAATTATTCAAGTCCATACGGTCTCCTGATTTGAATAAGGGAAGAATTCATGTTTTTTTCCAGGCCTCAGGTACAACACAGGAAGTAATTGACAAACTGAACAAATACAGAATGGAGGCAGTTAAATAATGAAATCTAGATTTGGGAAAAAAAGGTCCTAATCAATCAGCATCAACTCCTTTCTTTAAGTCTAGTTGCAGTAGCAGGTCTTCAACTTGCTTATACTGGAATGGGGAGAATGTGAAAGTATTGTCGGTTGGTGCGCGGGTGATTGAGTTAGGCTAGATTTTAGGGTAGCTGCTTTGGATGTGTCAAAGGCTAGGTCTGCCATACAGAAATGGACATTGAAGCTATCCAAGATTTCTGACTTATCGGTTAATGTCATATCCTGATAGGTAATCTTATCTGGTAGCCTGGATGTTGGTTTCTTTCCCTTCACTGACTTCAAGGAAGGGATTCCAAAGATATTTGCAGTTGAAGCTTTTAAATTGAATCTAACTCTTTTGCTTTAATGAAGAATATTTTCTTCAAATGTGGGGCACAGCAATGAAGGCAGCAATGGCCCCAGCTATGCAAATGTGTTCCATGGTTAATGGGAAGAGAAGGTGGTCTTTAATCCCATGAAAAATCCACACACAAACAGTTTCATCAAGTGGTTTCATTTTATTGATGATAATATTTGTGGAAGAGATCAGAAAATGGCATAAAAGACTTTGTCAACTTGCTTAATATTAATAACCTGAATATGAAAAAAAGCACTTACCTTTTTGGATGTGGTCTTATATAACAACAAAATGAAGGCTCAGAGCAGGAGGTATGGACAGAAAACAGCAGTGAACAGCATTTTACTGGCAGAAAGCTTACACCTAAGATCTCTCAACAGATCAATTCTCTATGGCTGGTACCTTTGTTTGAAGAGAAATTTCTTAGAGCAAAATGACTTTGAACAAGCGTTTGCCAATGCTGAATGTTATCTTGCTAGCATTGGCATTGGTAGTGCAGGAGTTAGAGAGATGCATAATAGGAATGGCAGTGAAGTATTGAACTGACATCAACCACACCCCCACTGTGCAGATACTGACAGGCATTGGGGTGTGCCTTTGGATCATCAGCCATAACACTTATGCCATTTCACCTCACCCTACCCTGCAGACACTGACAAGTATCTTGGTGTGCCTTGGGGTCTTCGGGCCTTATGCTCACCCTATTCCATAAGGAAATAAACTGAGATGGGTGCAGTATAGGAGAATGGCATGAACTTTGTGGCAGAAGAGTCCAAGGCACACCTCAATGCCTATCAGTGGCTGCAGGGTGGGGGTGGGCTGGAATGGCATGAGCATTACGGCCGACAATCCCAAATCAATCAATCAATCAAAATCTTTATTTATCCAGGCAAACATCATTGAGCAGAGCTTATTTACAAGTCATATCCCTGATGCCTGTCAGTCTCTACAGGGTGAGGTGTTACGGCTGGAAACCCTAATTAGAGATGCAGCGAATTTAAATTCTGCCGGTGAAGTGAACGCAAAGTGGGTACTTCGTATTGTCACTCCGCTATGTGGAGTGGGCAATGCAAAGTGCTCACTCTGCCTTGTCATTACCACTTCGCGTTAAGTCGGAATGGCAATGCGAAGTAAGGCGAAGTCATTGTTTTTATGGGCTTCGCGTTCCTCATTATGATTCCACTTGGTGTTTCAGATTTGGCAGCCCCCCCACACATCACATGGCTTACAGTACTGTAAGTCACATGCTCTTTAGCTAGGCAGGAAGAAAGTGAATCATACAAGCAGACACTTCTACTTTCTCCTGTGCAGACGGAGAGAAAGAGAGGAGTGTGTTTTGTGACTGCTGATACTATGAGATCAGAACGAGGAGGAGATTTAAACTTTGATTTAGACCCAACAGCTTTTTTAAAACCTACAGTTTTTTGTCTTTTCTGTCTGTACTCTTTTTTACTTAATTTGTTCTTTCTGTGAATTTTATTTTTCTTACATAGAGGGACATCAGTTGCAAATGATGTCCATGCTGGAACTGCTGCTGGATCACCATGGGATCCCACATTCGTTTTTTTTTTCCTCACACCATGTGCCCCCCCGCACCTTTCTTGCTGTGTTATAAATTGTATTCCTCCACCATCTCCGACCCTTGTTTGCAATTATGCCCTTTTTTGTTGTCTTCTGTATGTGTTCTGAGCTGTGAAAGTATATTGTGCTAAACTGCATGGGTGCAGTTTTCTTTCCAGTTTGTGTATGTACTGCAGACACTGTCCAACTCCCTGACTTAAAAACACTTATTAATGAGTACAATGGTGGGGTGGTAAAGCTTGGAGAGATAATACAAAACAGGCTCACAATACATCCAAGTGACTAGCAAAAATATGAATGTTGTGATTTGTGACGTAATTGCAAATCGTGATTTGTGACTGCATTTGTGATCGTGATGATAAAAAAATGCAAATGCCTACAGCTGTACTTCCCCGGGCCCTGATGAGGTGTGGCACAAAACTCTCTGACTTAAAAACACTCATTAATGAGTACAATGGTGGGGTGGTGAAGCATGGAGAGATACTACAAAACAGGCTTACAATGCATCCAAGTAACTAGTAAAAAAATTACTGTTGATTCGTGATATAATCATAAATCGTAATTTGTGACTGCATTTGTGACCGTGATGATGAAGAAAGTGATTTGTATCACGAGTGACTCCTGATGATGGTCCCAACTTAAAAACGCATATTAATGAGTACAATGTTCATGCTGAATTATGCACCATATCTGTCCAGTACTCTGAAGGAAGCCAAAGAAACAACTGTGACTTAAGTTAGAGATGGAGATTGGGCCCTAAAGAGATGCACATGTACAGACAGATTAAGATTGTGCTGTGCACTGAAGAGATGCAGATGCAAAGGCACAACACCTAACCAGTGCTCACCATCAGAAATTCAAATCTGGAAAAGAATATCTTTGCCGGTTGGGGCGGGCCATGGGGGCACAGTGTACTGCACTGTTGCAATAAGAGTCACTAGTACGAGTACCAGTAAAGATGCCACAAAGAAGTACAAAAATTGCACAGCTGCAGTGGATAGCAGGTTCACATTGCTGAAATTATGTGGCACAATAAAAGGTGTCTGATTTGATGACACGCGTCACACACATACTCACACACACACTAAGTAATGCATAGCAAATTGAAAACTTACGTAATATAACCACATATTTTAAACAAACTAAAATTATGCACTGCTGTACCACAACAATCAGCCAAAAAATGGCAAGAATTATTAAAAATATTACTGTGTGCACATTAACACAGTTATACAAGAAAACTATCACCAAAACAGAAAGCACTGTCTTTTTCTCCAAGTTAATCTACCTACACCACAGATACGCCCTTCCCCCAAAGCACACTTCCACTGTCTCTCAGTACACAGACTGAATGTTGTACATTAACATTCAAAATGCACACACAAACAATAAATGCTCAATGATATGAGCACAGGAGGATTTCCTATAATCGATGAACTAAAGTTTCAGCAAAAAAAAATGACTCAAAAAGGCTTTTTTAACAGCTTTTAGAAGGTTTGAATCACAGTGAGCTCTCAGAGCAGATTGTGTCCTACAACTTTCTACACGCACTACCCCAAACTGAGGCTGTGCAGAACAATCTAGAGCCCATGTGACCTGAGATCCCATGAATCACTGCAAAATTCACCTTTGGAGCTTAAAAACAAGGCAAAGTACATTGTTTTCAGTGTACTTTGCCTTAAGAATTAGTGGAGTAGTGGTTTGGGAAGGCGGAGTAACATGAAGTCATTATTTTCAATGGACTTCACATTACCCATTAGTAATGTGAAGTACTCCACTTTGCGTTGCGGAGCACTCCATGAATTTACTTTCACTCCGCATTCCACTTTGCAGAGTGAATTGGGGCCACTTTGCCCATCTCTAACCCTAATGCCCCAAGTGATTTCACTCCAATTTTTCAACATGGGTTTTTTGTGTCCCTACTTCATGAACAGTGGCACTATCAGTTTGTTAGCTGAAAGGTGATTTTGCACAGCGACTGTACCATTTGGTGCCACAGATGCAAAAACACATTTCACACAGGATGTGAAGAATGACAGCTATACTTTTTATGAGGAGGTATAAAAAATGGCAATGTTGAAAATCTGGAGTAAAAATATGAAAAATTAGTCAAGTCACCAGCATGCATAGAAACTGCGCAATGCATGCCCATAATGCAATTATTTTGGGGATTTTTAACCAGATTTTCAGCATAAGCATTTTGGGACCTCCACTCATGAACAGTGGCACTGCAATTTTGTTAATCTGTCCCAAAAGTTGATTTCCAACAGCGACCTTGCCATTGTGCTCCAGATGTGCAAAAATACATTTTGGGCAGGATGTGCAAAATGTCATCTATACTGTTCATAAGGAGGTGTGAAGAAATGGAAATGTTGAAGATCTGGAGTGAAAATATTAAAAATTGCTGAAGTTACGAGTGTGCATGGAACCTGCGCAATGCACGCTCATAACACAGTAATTTTTTGGAATTTTTTCACCAGATTTTCAACATAGGCTTTTTTGGACCCCACCTCATGAACAGTGGCACTATCATTTCATTAATCTGTCCCAAAAGATTATTCCTCATAGTGACGCATGAAATTACCTTCCGGGACCGAATAACGAAATTACAGTGCATCTGTTCATGAGGTTCGGTCCCAAGAACCCCATGTTGAAAATTTGGAGCCAAAATTTAAAACAAAAGGCCAAGATATTGACTTAAGTTGAAATCCCCCATTGATGCCATTATACAGCTTACCGTGCTTTCTTCAGTTCACGGTTGGCTTTCGAAGTGTTCAGACGTCTCCTGCTCCACCAAAGATCAATATGCTGGACCTCTGGAGGTAAGTATGGGGTGAGAGGGGCTGCAGGGAGGTGGGGTGTGCAGAGGGTGAGTGCAGGTTGGGGGAGAAGGGACGCCCTGATGACAAGGGACTGTTTTTCCTTTTACAAGGACAAAAAAAAAAAACACGTTGGGAAAGGTTTTTTATTTGCAGGTTTTACAAAAAATTCATTTGGGCACACTAGGATGGGCTCCCAGTGTGCCACATGAGTTTTTTTGGGGGGGACAGAAGGCGACGGGGATTGGGCACCCCATTGGCAAAGAAAGTGTGTGTGGGGGGCCATGATGCCAATGGGGATTAGGCACCCCCATCAGCAAACAAATTAAACTGGGGGGGCATTATGTCAACAGGGATTGGGCGCCCTGTCGGCAAACAAATTGCACTGGGGGGCATGCCAACAGGGGGACTGGGCTCCCCCAAAGTTGGCTTTCTGGGGATTGTATGGCAGACAGCAGGAGATGCCATGTTAATCGAAATGTTTCACCAGAAAGAGCACATATACAAGGCGTGTCATCTGTGCCGCTGCATGATGAGCTTGTCTCTGACTGCAGTGGCACTTTTCTTACAAGTTGTGTCCACTTTACATAAAACTTGTGTCAGTGCTAGCATGCTGGCTAATTGGGGAATGAGGGATGCACCTACTAAAGTGTGCCCTGCATTTGCCACCACTGACATACCTCTGCATTTCTTATACTACCACACGATGTTGCTTGTACAAGTCCAAGACAACATAAAAACAAAGAGATAACTCATTCAGAGATGCTGGCATAAGGGTATAAAGCTGACCTGATAAGATTAGTGAAACAAAATGCTGACAAACAGAATAGAGCACAACTTTTAACTCCTAAACTAAGAAACACACAGACTAACAATTATGTCACATTTGTAACTGGGTACAGTACTATTGCAGAGAAGGTGGGGGCAGGTGGTAAAAAATAACTAACATATTCTACTATCTGATGAAACATTATCAAGTATAAATCAAAAACTGAGAATAATACACACTAAAGGAACCAGCTTAGGGGATAGACTGGTCCATAGACACCAATAAATCGAAAACCAGTAAACAAGTACCTGGCTACCAAAGAAACCAAATGGTTTCTATAAGTTTATCACTGCAGTGTATGCAAATATGCAGTACAGAATGGAGAATTTAGACATCCATAGAAAGAACAGATAACTGAGATAAAAGATTTCACAAGTTGTGCTACCAGTTTTGTAATATACACCCAGTGGTGCCCATGTGGCCTAGTATATCCAGTATGAATTATAAGGCCTCTCAGATAAAGAATTCAAGAGTATGTGTGCTCAATCTATAATTACAGAATTGTGACTCAAGTTGGAGTACTTTTCAGAGACAACATGGCTCCAATTGTTTTGATCTGCGATACATGGGAATTGAATGGGTTAAGCAACTAACTAGAGGGGTAGACAGAGTGCAGACTTTACTGCAAAAAGAAAGTAAATGGATATATTATCTGCAGTCTCAGAGTCCAACTGGTTTGAATAAAGCTAATAGACCTTAATCAATTTCTTGGACATGACATAAATTAACCCCTGAGCTAGCACCCCCCAACCATTCCAGTGCCAGACTGGAACATATTGACTTATACCATAATGGTTCTGTCAACAGAGTTCTGCTTTAAGTACGGATCTTAAACATTTTAAGAGTAGTAATAGTTACAGTGGCCATTTCAAAATTCTATAATTGGGCACTAAATCCTGTATAATATAATATAAAATGAGCGAAAAAAGAGAAATGGGAAAATAATGAAATATCATCAGTTCTGATCTAATATTGTGTTCTTGTCATTTATTACATATTATCAATATTTCTTTGTCTACCTCTATCATGGACTTGACCAAGCCCAACACTAGGAGTATTGCATAGCAGTAGGTTTTAGTAGTTTTTTTTTTTATCTCCTTCTTTTCTATTTACATTCTATACAGACTTAAGCTAGTTTTTAACTGTGAGTGATGTATTAAAGTGTTATGTAGTAATGTTTTGAGAAGGTACTTAGTGTATGGCATAACCCAGTGGTATTCAATAATAGCTTTAAATAGCACAGAAACAATATATCAAGTTTAATGGAAGCACTTGTAAAGAGAGATGTGCAATTGCTATAGAAGAAATTTCTTCATACTTACCGTAATTTCCTTTTCTGTTAGCTCCAACATTGTCAATGGGTATTCAGAACAAATGGATAATGTATACCCTACTAGGAAAAATGGCACAGCCCAAGTCTGTTAACAGTACAGAACCATGGGCACATGAGCATTCTGGACAGCAGCAACTCTCCTGTTACTTTTGCCTATGCAGTGCCTCTAAGTGTGTGAAAGTAGCTCCATAAACCAACACATACACACTATCTACATAGACTAAGTTCTAACCAAAATAAGGTACAGTAAAACAGTTCTGTACCTTGTCAGATGAGAGGAAGGACAGACCAAGGCTCATCATCTATTTCTCCAAGGTTGTTGAAATTCTTTGTGGAGCCTAGCCATCTAGAGGAGACTTGCCAAAGGAATTAATGAAAAATAGGTAACACTGGAAATCAACTGTAAACAGTGTAAGCAAAAACCTGTAACAAAGGAGTCACACTTATTTATCGCAAAAATCAAACCTGTTTAGTTTGCATGCTGGCAGGCAATATCACCTATTATAGATTATGGTGACACAGTTTATTGAAATGCTAATGCCTCCAGCCTCTCCTTAGTGGATACTGTTTATTATACAATGGCAAGAGAATTTCTTGCATCCTGATTGGTCAGTGTGTGCCTTGGACAGTGATGTTATTGAACTACAACATCACTGTATTATGTCCAGGCACACAACTGACCAGAGAACACTTAAATAAATCCCTCTCTCACAACACAAGTCACAGCGCAGCCGATGATGCCTTGAAGCTGGCACCGCTTAGCCGCCCCCCCAGGCACAAAGTCCACTGCCTGTGTGTCTCCTTCTACAGCTACTTCACAGAAAACCTGCTTAATCCACAAAAAAGCTGCCAGATTCATCATCTTTAAAAATAACGGCAGCCGTCTGACTTTCACTTCACACATACACTGGTATCTCAGGCTAAGTAAAACACGCACATTCATCAGCTCATCCGTTTCCACAATAATCCCCAAACTGCAGTGATTTGTCAGCAAATACACACACAGACACACACACACACACACACACACACACACACACACACACACACTGGGAATTCAAACAAATCAGTTTACCACAATAAAAAAAAAACACAACAGCTTTGTACCTTATGCATTCTGATGATACCCAGTTACCGTCTGACTGAACATAGGAAACCGGAAGTGTCTGCTGGGCTCTGCAATCATTTTTACTGCCCATAATTTTCACGGGGGAGACTTTATTAAAAAAAAATATTCACCGTTTCACAGGACAAACAGTGTGACCACACTGATTTAAATGAAATGCTAGAGCAAAGGTCACCACAAAACAACAAATGTGTAGGGGTGGGAAGGGGTTGACCATGTACAAGAACCCCACAGTATGAGCAGCAGCACCACCTACTGGACTACTTTTTCTTATATTAACAAAATATGGCTCCCATTCAAAAAGAATAAAAATTGAAATGTTACAACATTTTTTTAAGCTTTCTATAATTTTTTTTTATTGAGCCATTGTATAATACCAATAAAGCACTCCAGGGTGTGTGTTATTGTCTAATAATGTCACTCCTGGGGTGGAAGCACTCGGCTATGCCTCGTGCTTCAGCCCACCCCTAGAGTGACGTTATTAGACAATAACACACACCCTATCATGCCTTATTGCTTAATTATCAGCTCCTGTGGTTTATTTTGAACTCTAAAAGGATGGAACATCATTGTATGTTACTTACCCAACTTAACTGGTTAAGGGTCTGTCCACAGTAAATGGGTACATTTATGCCATACCCTCTTTACATGCCATTAATTCACATAATATAGCAATTCCAGTCTAAAAACTGTGCTGCACTGTGCTATATAACAAGCTTAGACAGGATTTATAACCTTGGAATGGCAACACTAGCCAATCTGTTTTATTTTAAAAAATTGCATAAATGTCCCCTCTTTTTTCATGCTCCGAATGGGACATTTAAATGCAGTGTGTGTTGTGCACACTATTTCTGTCATTCAGCCTGCACTGCCAAACACTAAAGACTGTGTGTAGACTGGCAAGACACACACTTCCAAATGTAATGTGTGTTTGTCAGTTTGCTGGCTTTAATTTTTAATTTAAATGCCACCAAAAATGGTAATCACGTATGTAACCTACTCTGTCCTCTTTGGTTAGATTGCAATGCAAATTCCTCCTAGTCAGTGATATTTTGGTGTTCTGATGCCTGTTCACAAAGGCCCAAGGGCTTACCGGAAGATTGCTGCTCTTTGTTTACACCGGAGCTCCAAGCTTCCTGAGCAGTCCATTTTCAAATTGGGCATCTCCAATTCCATCCCTCCCCCATTCCTGTATGCAAGGGTCCCCTTTCATGCCCTGGGAGCATGATCAGTGCTGGAGAAAAGACTGGCTTATCTGTAGCCAATCATCCATGGACCCTGAAGCTTTTCAAGTGTTTGCCCACAAGCCTGGGCCATTTTGTCCTCGGTAGCAACAGCAAAAGATTTTTCGTCTCCTGCATTCCAGAGTTGTTATGCACAGGATCATTTACATTGAGCTACTCTTTTTATTTAAATTGCAGCACATTCTTGGGCAACATAGTTATTTTTACAGAGTGAGGTTGTTTAGGGCTCTATTCTTGAACTAGGGATGTTCAGGTTTGGCCCATTCAGCCAATTTGGCCAATGCTAGCAGGCTTGAATGTAAGGATCTGAATTTAAAGGGCAATCCTGTTTGTAACAGGGACAGCAGTGGTAGTATCTGTCCCTGTTACAATGGGGTATAAACATTGGGCAATTTTTTTTGTAGCACAACTCAGCATATATTATTTCTTTCAATGTAATTAATAACTGCCATTGAAATAAATAATATAAAGTCAGAAATTGCATCTTATGAAACAAAAAATGACAAAAGTGGCAATAATTGTCCTGAGAAAAGTATGGAAAACTAATGTTTAGTGGTGTAAACACTGTAAAGATGCAGTGCTGCTATGATCTGGCAATGAGTTTAAAGTCAGTTCATCTTTCAAACCTTGCTTTAATATCCAAAAGTTGTTTTAAAAGCTCCCTCCCCAGTGCAATCCTGTTTGTAACAGAGACAGATTTTTCTTATTAAGGTTTGTAACTGGGGACAAGTTATCAATATCTGTCCCTGTTACAAACAATACTTTTAGTGCTTCCCCTTTCTTGTCCAATTATTATAGTATTTGGGGCTCATTTTAGGAACATTTTTTCAATGGCTGTAACAAAGTACTCATGGTTTCAAAATGACCAGTGGCTTGATGTGGGAGGATTGGCTGGTGCTGTAAAAAATATAAAATGGTATGTGTACTAAAAAAATGTTATTAAACTCAAGAAACATACACTGCTACAACAATTTCCTAACATGTTTAAGCTGCAGAAAGCTATTTATGTCTTGCTGTCATTTGAAAAGTTAGCTTAAAAGCTCCCTCCCCAGTTCAATCCTGTTTGTAACAGGGACAGAGTTTTCATATTAAGGTTTATAACTAGAGACAAGCTGTGAATCTCTGTCCCTGTTACAAACCATACTTTTAGCACATCCCTTTTTAGTGTGTGATTATTACAGTATTTGTTGTTCATCTTAGTATGAATTTATTTCAGTGGTGTAACAAACTGCCTTTGGTTTTAAAATGGTCACTGGCTTAATCCAGGGTGGGGTGGGGGGCTGGCTGGTACTGCAAAGAAAAATATAAAATGTACTTTTGACTCCAAAAATGTTATTAAACTCAAGAAATACACACTGCTACAACAATTTCCTAACATGTTTAAGTTGCATAAAGCTATTTATGTCTTTTTTGCTTTTGAAAAGTTACTTAAAGGCCTCTTCCCAGTTCAATCCTGGTTGTAACAGGGAAAGAACTGTAAACATCCATCCCTGTTACAAACAAGCTATTTATTAAAAATTAAAATTAACATGCCATTGGGGTGGTTTGTGAGTTAAAGACGGGTATCACATGGACACATAAAAGGCTGACTGTTTTGGGGAGAGGGGGGAAGTGTGCCACCAGGCCTCAGGAAGGCTGTCCTGATAGGAAGAGGTAAGAAGGTGCCATCAGGTTCCCATGAATAGCTGGAAGGGTGTGGAGTGGGAGAAGGGAGGCACCAGGCCCTGGAAAAGGCTAAAAGGGTTTGGCAGAGTGAAACCAGTGCCAATAAGTCACCAGGGATAGCTTTGCAGGGTGTGGGGTGGGAGACAGGAACCACCATGCCCTGGGAAAGGCTGGTATGGTTAAGGAGAAGGAGGCAGGTGCCACCAGGTCCCCAGGGACAGCTTGCAGGGTATGGGGTGGGAGATGGGTGACACCAGGCTCTGGGAAAGGCTGTCAGGTTTAGGGAGAGGAAAGCAGGTGCCACCAGGTCCTCAGGGACAGCTGGCAGGGTATTGGATTGGAGATGGGTGACACCAGGCTCCAGGAAAGGCTGTCAGGGTTAGGGAGAGGGAAGCAGATGCCACCAGGTCCCCAGGGACAGCTGGCAGGGTGTGGGGTAGGAAACAGGAGCCTTATAGTGGACAGGGTTGGGGAGAGGTAAGCCAGTGCCAACAGGTCACCAGGGAGAGTATGGCATGGTGTGGGCTGGTAGATGGGTGACACGAGGCTCCAGGAAAGGCTGTCAGGGTTAGGGAGAGGGAAGCAGGTGCCACCAGTTCTCCAGGGACAGCTGACAAGCTGAGGGGTGGGAGATGGGAGCCTCAAGGCTGACAGGGTTGGGGAAAGGGAAGCCAGTATTAACAGGTCACCAGGGACAGCTTGGCAGGGTGTGGTATGGGGGACAGGAGAAGCCAGGCCCTGGAAAAAGAAGAAAGGGTTAGGGAGAGGGAAGCAGGTGCCACCAGGTCCCCTTGGATAGCAAGCAGGGTGTGGAGGGGCAGACAGGTACCACCAGGCCTCAGAAAAGGCTGATACAGTTGGGGAGAGGGAAGCAGGTGTGTCCATCTTCCCTAGGATGCCAGGCAGGGTGTGGGGTGGGAGACTGGAGCATTCAGGCCTCAGGAAAGGCTAAAAAGGTTAAGGAGAAGTAAGCCAGTGCCAAAAAGTCACCAGGGACAGCTTGGCAGGGTGTGGAGTGGGAGATGGGAGACACCAGGCCCCAGAAAAGGCAGAAAGGGGTAGGGAGGTGGAAGTAGGAGGAAACAGGCACCACCAGGTCTCCTGAAAGAGCAAGCAGGTGTAGAGGGGAAGATGGGTGTCACCATGCCTCAGGAAAGGCTGACAGGGTTGGTGAGAGGGAAGCAGGTACCACCAGGTCCCTAGGGATATCTGGCACAGTATGGGCTGGGAGATGGGAGACACCAGGCCCTGGGAAAGGCTGGAAGGGTTAAGGAGAGGGAAGCAGGTGCCATGAGGTCCCCAGGGATAGCTGGCAGGGTATGGGGTGGGAGACAAGAGACACCAGGCCTCAGGAAAGGCTGTCATGGTTAGGGAGAGGGAAGCAGGTACCACTAGGTCCTCAGAGACAGCTGTAATCATGTGGGGTGGGAGACAGGAGTCTCTAGGCCCTGGTAAAGGCTGTCAGGGTTAGGGAGAGGGAAGCCAGTGCCAATAGGTCACCAGTGAGAGCTTGGCAGAGTGTGGGGTGGGAGACAGGAGACAGCAGGTCCCAGGAAATGCAGAAAGGGTTAGGGAAAGAGAAGCAGGCACCACCAGGTCCCCTGAATCAGCAACCAGTGTGTGGAGGGGCAGGCAGGTGCCACCAGGCCTCAGAAATGGCTGACAGGTTAGGAAGTGGGAAGCAGGCAGGGTGTGGGGTGGGAGACTGGAGCCATCAGGCCTCAAGGAAGGCTGACAGGGTTGGGAAGAGGGAAGCAGGTGTAGCAGGTCTCCTAGGACTGCAGGAAGGGTGTGGGGTGGGATACGGGAGCCTCCAGGCCCTGGGAAATGCTGGAAGGGTTAAGGAGAAGTAAACAGGTACTACCAGCTATGAAAGGTTAGCTGACAGGATATGGGGTGGAAGATGGGAGACACCAGACCCTGGGGAAAAGCTGGAAGGGTTAAGGAGAGGGAAGCAGATACCCCCAGGTCCCCATGGGTTGTTGGCAGGGCATGGGGTGGGAGACAGGAGACACTAGGCCCTGGGAAAGGCTGTCAGAGTTAGGGAGAGCTTGGCAGGGTGTGGGGTGCAAGATGGGAGACACCATGACCTGGGAAAGGCAGAAAGGGTTAGGGAGAGGGTATCAGGCACCACCAGGTCCTCTGGGACAGCAAGCAGGCTGTGGAGGGGCAGACAGGTGCCATCAGGCCTCAGGAAAGGCTGACATGCTTGGCAAGAAGGAAGTAGGTACCACCAGGTCCCCTGGGACAGCAGGCATGGTACGGAGGGGGAGATGGGTGCCACCAGGCCTCAGGAATGGCTGGAAGGGTTAAGGAGAGAGAAGCAGGTGCCACCAGGTCCTCAGGGATGGTTGGCAAGGTATGGGATGGGAGATGGGAGACACCAGGCCCTGGGAAAGGCTGAAAGGTATAAGGAGAAGGAAGCAGGTGCCATGAGGTCCCCAGAGATAGCTGGCAGGGTATGAGGTGGGAGACAGGAGCCTTCAGGCCCTGGGAAAGATGATCCCTTCAGGCCCCGCACTCCCATCATGTGATGTCTTGTGACATAGTAACAGTAACTGCAATGCAAACGCAAGATCTAACAGTTACACACATGGTGACGCAAATGTAAATGGTAACGCAAACATTAATAGAAATGCAAGCTCAAAGTGATGCCAAAGCGAACAGTGACGCAAACAGAGATGCAATCATGTACAGAAACACAACTGGTAACACGCATGGTTATGGTACCGCTATTGTAAACACAAATGTTAACTGTTACAGCAACAATAATGCCAAAGGGAACAGAAATGGAAAGGCAAATGCAAGGGGGTATGAAAACACAAAGCGTAATGTGCACAGTCATGGTACCACAACAGCAAATGCAAATGTTAGCAGTAAGAGCAAAAATAATGCCAAATGAAACAGAAATGCAAAGGCAAATGCAAGCGGGTATGGAAATGAAAACTGTAACATGCACGGTCACGGTACAGCAATTGGAAATGTAAATGGTAATGGTAACAGCTAAAATAACACCAAAGGAAACAAACAGCAACACAAATGCAAGCGCATATGGAAATGCAAACTGTGAATGCTGACGTACGGGTATAATGCAATTGAAAATGCAAATGGTGACAGTAACAGCAACATAAATGCCAAAGGAAACAGAATAGCAAACACAAGCATGTATGGAAATGCAATGCGTAGTATGCATGGGCACGGGAACACAATTGGAAATGCAAATGGTAATGGTAAGAACAACGATGATGCAAAATGAAAGGCAAATGGTAGGGAGCTGCAAATGCAAATGGTAATGTGCATGGTGACGCAAAGGGAAACAGAAACAGTGCTGTAGACACAAATGGTAAGAGTAAGGCAAATGCAAGCGCAAACAGAAACGCAAAGGATAACGCACACGGTGGCATACACAGGAATGCTAACGCAAAAGGGTACAGAAATGCAAGTGGAAATGCTAACTGTAACAGTAATGGAAGCACACACCCTGTTTTTGCCCAACAGCTAAATGGAGAAACACAGTGTGTACAAAGAATGTATGCATACTAATTGGCCTCGGAGCAGAAAATGAGCTTTCGAATACTATATTGCTTATATGTCAGGAACTGTGCAACGTAGAAAAAATGTTTAAATTGCACATGATTCATGAGTTTCCTGGCTAGGTTTTCACTAAATGCGTAGCCCATAGGGCTACGCATTGTCATGACGAAAATTCCGTATTTTGCACTGTTTCCGAAATACGAGCCCTGAAATGTGCGGCGGATGCCACCATGTTAGTCTATGGAAAAAATTCAACTTTGGAGTACCGTAACTTCGCATTCATGCAACATTTTGTCATCAAGCCACCAAAAGGCACATCTCAGAGATGTTGGCTGCCTTCCTTCCAAATCTCAGCTCAAAAGACCAAACCGTTCTTTTGCAGCAGGGTGGCAAAGAACTCCTATCATTTTGGCCATAGTCTGGAAAAGTAGTGTTGCAATTTGCGAAGGCTTTAGCAAAATTTGTGAAAGTGTCGCAGGTGCGACACTACTTTGCGACACTACTTTTTCCAGAAATTTGAAAAACATATTTCTGGGGTGTTTAACCCCAAAATAAAGACATGGCTAGCATCCTCAGGGCTCGAATAGGTAAAAACAAAAATAATTATGTCCCTAGATGGTCCCAATTTTAAATGCCAAGCATTTCTGTAATCAGTAACTGAAAACAAAATGGTGGATTTGCAACATTACTAGGGCCATTTGCGACAATAAAAAGTACATTTGCGACACTGTCAAACTTTTTGTTAACTTTTCCAATTGACATAATGGGAACTTGTTTTTTGAATAACTTTTGAACCATTTAATATTTTGTCACAAAATCTTTAAAAGGCACATTGGGGACCCCGGCCACATGTTTTTTGAAGTTTTTGGACTGATCACACAAACTCTGTGACCTGCAGGCGTGAGCAAAGAATGTACAAAAATCCGTAATTGTGCGCATGAATGTTGCTTGATAACTCTACAACCGCATATCCGACTGGTACAAAAGTTGGCTGATCCCAAGATCTATAGTTACACCCCATGTCTGCCAAAGTTCAGGCAAATCCATTGAATGGTGGCAAAGTTATTAAGGTGCAAAGTTTCACCCTTTAACCTTAAAGCGGCTACTCAACCCTAACTATGGTAGCTCTACCGTGCTACCATAATATATATGTATATACATAGTGGCAGGGTGGCCAGTCACTTCTATGTTAAAATGTGAAATTTTGCACTTTAGTAACTATAACTTCACAACCATTGAAAGGATTTGCATGATATTTTGCATACACCATCAGGGACTACAGATCACTTGACTTGGCATGTTTTGTGCTGCTAGGATGTGTGGGTGTGGAGAAACAGGGGGTCAAAAAATTGAAATTTACCATTTTTATTAAACTTCTTTGTCACGCTGCTATGCAAAAACAGTGTGGAATTTTATCTGAAAATTTTAGGGCATATAAGTCTTGAGTCACAGTAGTGCCTTTTAAAAGTTTGGTGAAAAAAACATGAATCTGTTCAAAAGTTATTCAATTTCAAAGTTTCCCATTATTTTATATGGGGCCAGATAGACATCTTGCTTGGCAAAGGATTCCTTATTGCAAATGTGGAATCCTTTGTTGCAAATGTGGACTTCTTTGCTGCAAATGCAGAATCATTTGCCATGCTGCCACCATCTTGTTTTCAGTTAGCGGTGGCAAAAAACTTAAAAAACTCAAAAATAAAAACTGGATTTGGATAGTGGTAACAGTTGTCTTTATTGAACCGTGGCCCGTAGATCTTGATTCAGGGATCAGTTTTTCAATTCTGTGCCTGGAAATGTATTTTTTGAAGTGGCAAAATTGTTTGTTGCAAATTATGAAAAAGCATTTCATGAAAAAGGATCCTTTTTCATGATTTGCAGAAAAGGGTTCATCCTTTGCCACAAATTTTGATAAGGGAAGCACGAAAAAGGATCCTTTTTCACAACTTGCAAAAAGAGCATTTTATAGACAGAATTTTCATTGTCACTTCACAGTTAAATATGTGTTTGGGATAATGGCCAGAAATTTTCAGGGTACAAAGGACTTTGTCCACAGATATGCCTTTTGCTGGTTTGATGAAAAAAAAATACTTTGCTCTGGAGTTCTGTGGGTTTAAATTTTGTTTAATTTCTCATAGGATAATATTGTAATGTGAGCTGCACCCAGATGTTTCTTTGTCACACTGCTGTGAAGAAACGATTTGCAATTTTTCTGTGAAATTTTCAGGGTGAAAAGAGCTTGCCCAACCAATTTTGCTCATTTCCTGAAAATATAATAGTTTGGTGTTCAGTTATAATGGTTTCAAATTTTGTTGCCTTTTCTCTAGGATAACATTGCAATATGAGGTGTTACTTTGGCACTGCACACTGTGGGATGGACGTGCAGGGCCCAGAGGGCCCTGCACTCAAACAGGCAAATACATATAATACTACAGTCTCTAAAAATGATGCATGGATGGGAGTGCTGGGCCCAACGGGCCTGGTAGTTCCACATGCAAATATGGATACCAGTATGCAATGATGGGAGCACAGGGCCCCCATACAGAAATAAGGATATGATTATGGAGTGGTGGAAGTGCAGTGCCTGGAGGGCCATGCTGTCCCACAGAGGAGCATTGTGCACTGATGGCAGCACCAGGCCCCGACCATTATGGATTGATAGTGGTGTGATTACAATATCTCAAAAAGTATTCCCTTTACTTTCCATACTCATGCATGGATGGGATCGCTGGGCCCTTGGATGGATGGGAGTGTGGGGCCCTCTGGGCCCCATGCTCTCACAAGCAAATATGGCTACTAGTATACTTTCGTCAAAAGTAAGGAAATTCATTGCAAAAAAACTTTGCTAATGTATCAGTTAGGGTTCCAGTGAAAAAAGTTGGGAAATGTGGTGTTAGGGGTTTCCAACCCTAACACCTCACCCCCAAACTGCACACATTGACAGCCATCAGGGGTGTGCTTTGGGGTTGTCAGCCCAAATGCTCACCCCTTTCTCCTATACTGTACCCATCTCAGCTTATTTACTCATGAAATGTGATGAGCATTAGGACTGACAACCCCAAGGCACACACCACGATGCTTGTTGGTGAATGCGGGGTGGAGATGGGGTGTTACAGCTGGAAACTCTAACACCACATTTCCCAACTTACGTCACTGGAACCCTAACTGATGCAATAACAAAGATTTTTGCAACAAATATATATATATATATATATATATATATATATATATTTGCAAAACAATTTCATTAATGCATCAGTTAGGGTTGATAATACACTGATAAAAGTTAGGAAATTCAGTTTTGGGTTGCAACCCCTACCACCCCATCCACCTGCCCACCCTTCACACACAGCAGCATAGGGAGTGTCTTAACACGGCTCAACTCCTCACCCCATTCCATGTGTAAACAAGCTGAGGTGGTACAGTATAGGAGAATGGGGGTGAGAGTTAGACCTGATGACCCCAGTGCACACCTTGATGCCTGTGGTGTGTGGAGGGTTGGGGTGGAAATGGGTTGGTAGGGGTTGGTAACCCTAACACTGAATATCAAAACTTTTGTCAGTGTGCTATCAATCCTAACTGATGCATTAATGAAGTTTTTTGCAATGAATTTCCCTTCTTTTTGAGAAAGTGTAATGTAACTGGTATGTGGTTGTGTGAGTGCGGGTCCTCTGGGCCCTGCGTTCCAACTTGGGACCTGCACTCCTCTCACACTGCCCTTTTTAGCATAATGATACATCTATGTGATAGCATGGTCCCTCCGGGCCCTGAGCTCCCACTTACACATAAGTAAGGAGACATCCCACACCCATATAGTCATGAAAAGGAACCCTTGTAACACTAATTTGGCAATATCTCAGTAACCACAGAAACCAAGGAAAAATTCCCACTGCTGTTGTAATCATGGCTTCCAAGCCTCCATAGGGGCTTAGTCCACCTGAAGATGCACTAAGGTCACCACAGCGAAAAATCCATATTTCGAACTGTTTTCGAGATACGGGCTCCACAGTGTTATTCTATGGAAAATCTGGCAAATGCAGAGCACTGTAACTATGGAACCATCATCAGTTTTGTGACCAAACCACCAAAAGGCACATCTGTGAGGCCAGGGCTTGCTACACTGCAAATTTCAGCCAAAATAGCCCTAACCGTTATTTTGTTATGCAGTGGCAAAGAAACTGGCTTATTTGGGGCTTCAATTCCTCAACATTTCACAACTTACACAAAACTCCCATAGGTCAACATAGGGTACTTTTGCAAAACTAAAAAGTAGTGTAGCAACACTACTGGTACTTTCATGAAACTACAGATAATGTCTGAACACTACTGGTACTTTCGTGAAATTAAAGGTAGTGCCGCAACACTACTGGTACTTTTGGGAAACTAAAGGTAGTGTTGCAACACTACTAGTACTTTTATGAAACTAAAGATAGTGTCACAACACTACTAGTAGTTTTGCAAAACTAAAGGTAGTGTTGCAACACTATTGGCACTTTCCTGACCCACTTTTGAGATACTGGCACCAAAAGGAGGCGTGGATGCTGATATCTCAGTAATGTTTTCCATAGATGCCTTTTGCTGGTTTACTGGAAAAATTTACACCAGTTTTATTGTGAATGTAGTGCAATATAACTGGTATGAGGTTGTGGGAGCATGGGCCCTCTGGGCCCTGAGTTCCCCTAACACTGAAAAAGTTTGTGTAATGGTATGCAAATGTGGGAGCATGGGCCCTCTGACCCTATGCTACCACTTACACATAACTATGGGGACATAATACAGGCCTACAGACATGAAAATCAACCCTGGAATATTAATTTACCAATAACTCAGTAACTGTAGCAGCTATGAGAAAAATTCCACTTTGGTGGTATTCATGACTTTAAAAACTCAACCTGTGCTTAGTCCACCTTGAAGTAAGCTGCGAGTAGTGAAAAAGCCATATCTCAAACCGTTTTCAAGATATGGGCGTTGAAAGGTGCAATGGGCATCACAATATTGTCCTATGGGGAATTTCACAAGAAAATTGCAAAATGGATGCTCGTAGCAGTGAATTTTTTGAAATTTTGAACCAGATTTTCAGCATGGGCTTTTTTGGACCTCCACTCATGAACACTGGCACTGTGATTTTGTTAATCCATCCTGAAGGTTGATTTTGCACAGTGACTGCACCATTCTACACCACAGGTGTGAAAACATGTTTCAGGTAGGATATAAAAAATGACAGCTGTGCTGTTCAAATCATAAGGAGGTGTGAAAAAATGGAAATGTTTAAAATGTGGAGTGAAAATACTAAAAATTGGCAAAGTTACAAGCATGCGTAGAAACAGTGCAACACACACTCGTAAAGCGGTGATTTTTGAGACTGTTGTTACCAAATTTTCAACATGGGCTTTTTGGGAACTCCCTTCATGAACAGAGGCACTGTGATTTTGTTAATCTGTCCCAAAAGTTGATTTCACACAGAGACTGCACCATTCTAAGCCACAGGTGTGAAAACATGTTTTGGTCAGGATGTGAAAAATGACAGCTATACTGGTCATAAGGAGGTGTGAAAAAATGACAATGCTGAAAATCTGGAGTGAAAATATGAAAAATTGGCAAAGTTACGAATGTGCATTGAAACTGCATAATGCATGCTCATAATGCAGTCATTTTTGGGAATTTTTGCACCGGATTTTGAACATGGACTTTTTGGGACCCCACCTCATGAACAGTGGCACTGCCATATAATTACTCACTCCCAAAAGCTGATTCTGCACAGCAACCTCAAAATCACCTTTCGGGACTGAGTAACAAAAAGAGTGACTGTGTTCATGGGGTGGTGTCCCAAGAACCCCATGTTGAAAATTTGGGGCCAAAATTCCAAAAATTGGATGATACATCAACATAAGTTGACCCCCCCCTCCTGACTCCCATTATATGGCTTACCTGGATTCCTTATATCACAGTTCGGTTTTGAAGAGTGCAGACGTGTCCCTGGTCCAGAGAAGATCACTGCTCCCAACCTCCAGAGGTAAATATGGATAAAGGGATGCAGGGAGGTGGTTGCTTAGTGGGAGGGTGGGGATGGGGTAGGGCAGACTGGGGAGACAATGAGGAACCGTTTTCTTCTTTACAGGAAAAAAAGACATCATGGGACTTTTTTTTTATTTCACAGGTACATAGAAAATGTATGTTTTTTTGTGCCACATGACTTTTTAAGGGGGATAGATGCTGCCGACAGGGGGATTAAGAACCACCCATCGGCAAAGAAAGTAGACTTGTAGGGGTGGGAGGGCATCTAACACCAGGAGTGGGCAACCCAGTGTCGGAAAGATAAAAACACTGAAAACAATCTGGGCACACTGGGGGGCTCCTAGTGAGCGACATGAGTGTGTGGGATGGGGGGAGGCATACCAACATGGGAATTGGGCACGCTGTTGTCAGTGACTGTGACACAAGTTCGATGCAGGATCCTGCATTGAACATTTTGATGCAGGATTCTGCATCAAAGCTGAATCACTTTTGGGGACAGTTTTCTTTACTTACTGCCCCTGGGTAAACACTGTCAGTTGTGTTTACCTAATTAGCAGCCGAGAAACACACTGGGGGCATCCGATTTTCAATCTGACCTCATGAAATGCCATTTTCAGGATCCTAGTGTCAGAAATTGTGGAAGAAGTACTGTAGGTGTGACACTTTCGCGAAAGCGTGGCACTTTTGAGAAAGTGCTGCATCCATTTCTGCTGCACTTTCCAACACTATGGGGGCCTGATCATGATAATGGCATTTATGGGGGTCAAATTGAAAATCTGATTCCCCCAGTGTGTTCCTCAGCCCCCAATTAAGTAAACCCAACTGACAGTGTTTACCTTGGGGCAGTAATTTGAATTTCAGATGGTTTTGTCTGCTAACTGAAAACAAGATGGCGACAGCTACAGAACAAATTGGAATAGCTCAAAAGCTTTTAAAAGCAAAATTGCTTTTCTTGAAAGATTTTAAAAGCCTTTGAGCTGGACATATATTTTTACATGTAGGCTATAATGGGAAAATTTAAAGTTTAATAACTTTGAATGGATTAATATTTTTCACCAAATCTTCAAAAGGCACTTACATGACACAGACCCCACATACACCGAACCTTTCAGACCAG
Organism: Neoceratodus forsteri; assembly: GCA_016271365.2. NCBI lineage: Eukaryota > Metazoa > Chordata > Ceratodontiformes > Ceratodontidae > Neoceratodus > Neoceratodus forsteri. The sequence continues at coordinate 14,997,475 of JADMNL010000039.1, read as the reverse complement.
TCGGACAAACTGTTCGGGCTGCAGAGACGACCAAAGAATTCAAAAAAGTTGAGACTTCGCACTTTTCAACACTTCGCAGCTCCACAACCAAAATTCTGACCAGAACAAAAATTTCCAGATCCAGAGATCTATGGTACCACACCGAGCATGCATAATTTCAGGCAGATTGTACAAATGGTTACAATGGTATTAAAGTGCAAAATTTGGAGTTTAACATAGAAGCGGCTATGCAAACGTAACTATACTGGCCTTATACCAGGCCAGTATAATACATACACACATATGCACACACACACATATATATATATATATATATATATATATATATATATAGATATAGATATATATATATATATATATATATATATATATATATATATATATATATATATATATATATATATATATAAGAGCAAAAACTCTGTTTAATGCATTAGTTAGGGTTGTTCCACAGAAACAAAAGTGAGGAAATTCGCTGTTGGGGTTCAAAACCCTAACTCATTCACCCCAGCACCACACACACACACACACACACACACATTCAAGTATGGGGAGGACCAAGTCAACACAACCAATGACAGACATCCAGCAGCAGGTGACAGAAATAACAAACAATTGTCTAAATGTACTAGAGACATCCCCACCCACCTGACCAGGTACTGCATGCTCAGTGGAGATCAACAGCAAAACTGAGGCCATGTACACCAAGCATCACATCCCTGATTGCAGCTGCACATAGCGTACCACACTTAGTAGTTGCATGGCCTTACCTACCGATGCCCCACATCAGACCACACACATGTGGTGGGCCACCTGAGCAATAGAGTTCAGCAAAACAAGGAGTTGTACAGGTATAATATCTCTGATTATAACAAGGGTTTGAGAAATGCAGCTTTCTAATTGACTGTAAACATTGTAGCAGCCTTATGTTTAGTTTTTATTAACATACATGTGAGCCTAACCATATGATGAACATGGTTTAATGTTGTTTAAAAACAGTTTATTATGATAGCAATAAGCCACTCCCAGGTATTATGTTAATGGTCAGTTTATCACTGTCTAGCGACATGTGGCTTTCGGCTATGCCTCATTCAACATTAAACACCTACAGGGTGATTAACAGACCATTTAACATAACTGTTGGTCATGCCTTATTGCTTAATTGTCTTTATGAGTAGATACTCTCCCTCTGCTAGGCACTGCAGCAGCTTTGCAACACAGTGTCCACCCAGTTACACATACACTGTCTAGTTACTGGAGAATGGCTGTGAATATGAACTCATGAAGATGAACAGTGTAACTTGATCATTACAGTCATCAAAACCTTAGTGTGATTATAACTGACAGAGTCAGTGATAAAGAATAACCCCTGCTGTCCTAGTACACTTACCCCATTGTGAGTTAAATCAATACTAAAAGACATTCTGTTTATATCTACACCATACCTACTTGATTCCTGTTGTACCACAATTAACATAGTTATCACTTTGATAGCATCAGTGACAGAAGTGTGGCAAACCCAAACACTAGGCATACAGCCTGAGTATGAAACAACTGTTAAAAAAAATTACACTGTGTCCATAAGTGGCATAGATCACTCATTGCAACAACAGTAAATGTATTACTATTTGAATAAGTTAGTCATCACAGATGCAATGAGATTGTCTTTATCAGGTACAACATACTCAGTAAGTGCCTACAGGAAAATCTATCCTATATACATCTCCGATACAGGTACGTCATTGTTGGCTCAGTAGTGCTATGATATTTAGAAGTTGCTTGGCCTGATCCATGCAATTACACTGTTTCTTACAAGAATACTTACTGCATCTTTAGTATTGAAACACACTGAAGGTCTATGTATGTACATCAGCAGTACACCTTCATCAGTAAGAATGCATCTGATACTGGCAGTACAGATTTCTGGCGTTGAACAGGATATGCTTTTCCATACGTTTACATCAGCCTCTCTATCTTGAGTAAACCATTGCAGTAAATGTACTACTATGTAAATCACCTACTAAATGTAACACTACTTTTATCTTGAGCATGCTAGTGTCTTGTGGTTAATTTATGTACTTCTCTTAATTAATGTATACTCACTAGTGTTAAAACCTTTCTACAACTGTCATCATGCACCTTCAGCATTTATATTGACTAACAGCACAGTACCAGTTGTGGTGTGGTGTGGGGCATCGGTAGGTAAGGTCATGCAACTACTAAGTGTGGTACGTTGTGTGCAGCTGCAATCAGGGATGTGTACGTTTGGTGTACATGGCTTCAGTTTTGCTGTTGATCTCCACTGAGCATGCAGTACCTGGTCAGGTGGGTGGAGTTGTCTCATAGTACATTTAGACAATTGTTTGTTATTTCTGTCACCTGCTGCTGGATGTCTGTCATTGGTTGTGTTGACTTGGTCCTCCCCCATACTTGAATGTGTGTGTGTGTGTGTGTGTGTCTGTATGTGTGTGGTGCTGGGGGGGTGAATTCGGAGTTAGGGTTTTCAACCCTAACAGCGAATTTCCTCACTTTTGTCGCAGTGGAACAACCCCAACTAATGCATTAAATGGAGATTTTTGCCTCTAATTTCCCTTCTTTTTGAGAATAATAACGAGAAATAGTAGAATGTAATGTGGCGACAGGGCGCGGGGCCCCGCCACATGATGTCTTATGGCATAGTAACAGGAGCAGCAAGCATAAACAGAAATGCTAACAGTGGCACACATGGTAACACAAGCGCGAATGAGAACAGAAGATGCGCTGCGGTGGCGTGGGCGGAGCGGTCTGCCGCGTGATGTGTTGTCACACGTAACATGGTGCCTGCAAGCGGAAATCTCAATGGGCATGGTGGCTTAAAGTGAAACAGAAAGAGAAACAGTACTGTAGATACAAATGGCAAAATATAACAGAAGCATAGCGCAAATGAAAAGCGCAAAGGATACGCACATAGGGCCTCATGCTCCGGCACGTAATGCAGCAGTGGGCCCAGCGGGCCCAAAGACCCCACCACATGATGTCTTGTGGCATAGTAACAGGAACAGCAACGCAAAACAGAGCGCTAACAGTGGCGCGATAGCATAATAGCGCGAATGAGAACAGAAGGGTAACAAACATGATGGCGTGAGCGGGACGGTGTGCCACGTGATGTCTTGTCACATAGTAACATGGTGCCTGTAAATGGAAATGTCAATGGGCATGGTGACGCAAAGTGAAACAGAAAGAGAAACAATGCAGGAGACACAAATGGCAAAAAGTAACAGAAAGCATAGCGCAAATGAAAGCATAAAGGATGGATGACGTCACGCGGTGAGTAGACGCCAACGGTAAGGAACGGGCATGGAACCCACAAGCGGAAAGGGCAATGGTAACAGTAATGTAAGTGCACAGGCTGGTTTTCCCCAAAAGCTGAATAGAAAAAGACAGTGAGTACAAAGAATGTATGCATAATAATGGGTATCGGAGCAGAAAATGAGGACTTGGAATACTAAATAAGTTATATCTCAGGAACCATACGACGTAGAAAAAAATGTAAAAGTCATATGATATATGATTGTCCCGGCTAGAATTTTTCTGACGCAAAAGTCCGTATCTCGCACCGTTTCCGAGATACAGGCCCTGAAAGGCGCGGCGAATGCCATAATGTTATCCTATGGGAAAAAAGAGAAGTTCAGAGCTCCATAACTTTGCCTACCTGTAATATTTTTTCACCAAACCACTGAAAGACACATCTGTGGACTGTTGGCTGTCTTCCCTCCAAATTTCAGGAAAAAAGACCAAACCGTTATTTTGCAGCAGAGATCCAAAGGATTTCTGTAATGCGTCGGGTGCCGTAATGTTATCCTATGGGAAAAAGTCAACTTTGGAGTGCTGTAACTTTGCCACTGTGTAATATTTTTTCAATACAACATTGAAAGGCACATCTGTGAGATGTCAGCTCTGTTCCTCAAATTTCAGCCCAAAACTCCCAGACGGTTCTTTTGCAGCACAGTGCCAAAGAATCGCTGTCACTTCCACAGATGGAAAACTACTGTATGCAATTTGAGCTTCCGCAAAAAAGTTCGACACTTTCATGAGCATGAAAGTAATTTGCGAAAGTGCTTTTTCCAGAAATTTGAAAAACATATTTCTGGGGTGTTTTACCACAAAATAAAGACATGGCAAGCATCCTGAGGGTCCGACTAGGTGAATACAAAAAGAATTAGGCTGCTAGAGGGTCCCAAATTTAAATGCCAACCATTTTTCTGATCACCAACTGAAAACAAAATGGCCGATCTGTGAAAGTAACAGGCCCATTTGCGAAAGTAAAAATGCATTTGCGACACTGTCGAACTTTTTGTTAACTTTTCCCATTGACTTATAATAGGAAACTGTTTTTTGAATAACTTTTGAACCGTTTAATATTTTTTCATGAAATCTTCAAAAGGCACATCAGGGACCCTGGCTGCATGTTCCCTGAAGATTTTGGGCTGGTCGTGCAAACTGTACGACCTGTAGGCGCTACCGTAGAATTCCAGAAAAAGCATAAACGTGTGCACAGATCACGCTTAATAGCTCCGCAGCCGTATATCCAACCAGTACAAAACTTGGCAGATCCCAAGGCCTATGGTTCTTGATCATGTATACCAAATTTCAGCCAAATCTGTGAAACAGTTGCAAAGTTATTAAGGTGCAAAGTTTTGAGATTTAACATAGAAATGGCTCCTCAAACCTAACTATGGTAGCACTACCGTGCTACCATAATATATAGATATGTATTTATGCAATGGGGTGGACATATATTCTGTATGATACATGCATTTATCTCAGTCACTGTATGTATAAATAAATTTATACATACAGTGCCGGACTACTTTCTAAACCCACAAACCCAAAAAATGAAGCAGCGAGCCAGATTCTCTGCCACTCACCACATTCACCTTAGATACCACCTGAAACATGGCAACACAGCCAGACACCAGACCTCCCCAAGCAACAATTTACAAACTACAAACACCCAAAGTGCAAGAAAACATTTGCCTACTTTTTTTTTAAACTTGCCTCCCATCTTTGCTGCACATTTCTCTCCCCATGTTAACACAACTACCTACCCTCCAGGTTCTACACCAGGCCACTACCCAATTGCACTTGCTCCATCACACTCCATAATCTCATCTCCCATTCAAAAACTCATGAATAAAAAAAATAATCACTGTATCAGCATCTCAAATAAGCTACCACTCTCTCCTCCATGTCCCCGTGATGACAGAGCCATATAAAGCACATGGTGCCTTGTACTTCTGACAGACATAAAAAAAAATAACTACTTTAGCCTCCAACCTGAGCAAATGTTTAAAAAAGTAACACAGCAAACATAACTCATAAATTTAAAATAAATTCCTAACACACCATCACAAGAGCAACACTCAGCACAAGCTAAAAAACAGCTTGTCCTCTCAAGCCAACATACCACCGCAAAGCAAACCGAAACAACCGCACCATCGAAGAAGCTAATACTAAAATCAAACCAGAAACCACCATTACTCTCCATAATTTCTTTTTCATCTTAAAGCCTCACAGAAATAAAAGAAATAAAGCCATGAACATCACACCGCAGAACACACAATTTGACCTTGAACTAAGTCAAATAATGACTCAACTAGAAAACGACTCGGAGCCACTTCTAGATATAAGTCTACCATCTACTTCAGCAGTTCCTCAAGATGCAACCACGGACAATAAAAAAGGTCTGCCAGGACTGAGAACATGAAACAACACACCACAATATACAAAAACCCCATAAACATGGAAGATATAGAAAACTTTATTGATAAAGAAAAAATATAAACACCGCCAAAAAAACGCAAGCAGATGTTGACATGTTCTCAAGATTCTTCACAGAACATTTTGGGCTACAGGAGCCACTACATAAAATCAACCCTCCAGAAATGAACCAGTATTTATACCACTACTTCATGTCATGCAAAAAAAAAAGATGGTACCCTATATGAACCACTAACGCTGTGTTCAACTTTCCAAAGCTTAGAACATTATTTAAAAATTAAAAATTATGCTCCCTCTCGCTCAGCTTCCCCTATATTCAAAAAAGCAAGGCAAGTCTTACAGTGTAGACAAAAAAACCTGAAAAGTGAAGGCAAGGGTTCAAAACCTATGGCAGCTGTTGAACTAACAGACAAGGCAATAGAAACCCTATATGCTGAAGGACTCCTTTGACCCGACTCACCAGAATCACTCCTAAACACAATGTGGCTAACAATCAGCATGTACTTTGGAGACAGAGGAAATAATGAAATGCACAATGTAAAATGGGGTGACATAACCTTAAAGACAGATGACAATGGGAATAGATTTTTACAATACTGTCAAGAAAGACAAACAAAAACTTGTTCTGGAGCCAGTCCAAAAGACACTCATAAAATAAAGCCATGAGCATATGAGCTCCCAGAAAATCCCAAGAAATGTCCAGTGGAAAACTACATAGCCTACAAAAAAGCAAGACCCCAGCAAACGCTGGCAGAGGATGCTCCGTTTTTTCTAGCTACAAACTACCATTCATCATTTAACACAGAATGTCCTGGGTTCAAAAATCAGCCAGTAGGTGTGAATAAACTTATAAAAATAGTTAAAAACATGGTAAACAAATCTTTCCTCAACACTGACAAGCACTTGACAAACCATTCTGTCCATAAACATCTAATCCAAAAATTAACAGACTCAGGTGTTGCCCCCCACAGAAATCATCCAAATTTCGGGACATATACAACTCCAAAGCTTAAATGACTATGCCAAACTAAATGAGGACAAACAAAAGAAGATTTCTGGAATCCTAAGCTCAGCATCTATAACACCAGCACAACAAAGATCTCAACCACTATCTACCCTCTCCAGCAAACATTGGGAAATCCTGGGTTCCTGCTTCAATAGACCAAATATCACAGCAAAAAACATCACCTTTAACATTGTTCAAGGTAATCTTTTTATTTATCACAAAACCTTCAACTAAACCAATAACATAGAACACCATATTATCACATCACCCACAACTAACATGCGACACATCCAATTTAACACACTTTCCTATAGCTCCCTGTGAAATGATTTAGCAGCACAAAGGGGTCGGGGAGGTTTGAGCAGTACACAGGAGTCTTGTTCTCACCAAAACTTAACTATAACGGCTATCCATCAGTAAAAAATGTCTTGTCACTTCAGCAGCTTGCAACAATTGTAAGCAAATGTTAAAAGAAATGCTGAGATATAAATCCAGATCATATGGGTTCCCGACTTCACAAAAACAAGAAAGTCAACATCTGAAATGCAAAGATAAAAAATACTGTAGATAATATGTAAAAACAAGAAATGCTAACAAATAAAAAAAAAAGTATAAACCTTCAAATATCCGCATGTCAGCTAAACAACATACTAAATACCATTTTTTCCCCTTTCTTCCACAGGAAACAGCTATGGTACCCCGAAAAGAAACAGAGCACAACAAATAGCTTCTGACAGTGACAGTGACTAAAGGTAAAGTACAATTTCTAAACATTACTAAAAGGCAATACTAGCAACCAGGTAAAGATTGATTCTGTATTAGTTATCCAATTGCACATAAACTCTCTCCATAATGTAGCAGAAATGTAAAGATTGATTCAAACATCACTTTTTTTCTGCGATCACTTTATAAAATTATATTAGCACCCCCGTAAAATAAAATTCAATACTCACATGCCCATCACTTAGAACATGTCACTTCTTCCACCCTCTCACTAGGCCGCATATCTATTTCACATACTTAATATCCCACATAGAACCACAACAAAACAAAAATATTTTAAATGCACACATCATAAATCTAACACATATTCTTTATTTCTATCTCATTCCAGGACACAACATCCACCTGCACAAGAAAGAAAAACAACAAAAATCCAACAGAAATCTTCCACCTGTCTCACACCATTATAATGTAACCAGTTTCACAAATTATTATTTCAGTAAAGCACTTAACAGGACAACAGTTACCTAACAATTGAAAAAGTACAAGACTTTCCCTTTTACTTCATTGACTTCTACATCAACACATCAGATGCCACACACCATAAGAAAAATAAACCAAAAGAATGATGTCTTTTTCTTCAGCAACCATAAACCAGTGGTATACATTGAAGAAACTTAGAAAACATATTCCTATAAAAGTGATGCTAGGAAAATGTGTTTCTTTTTATCATACATACTATATTACTATATTGTTCAACATGTTGCTTAGAAACTGAAAAAGTTTCATTTAAATGTAATAATATGTAACTTAGAAAGTGCTAAGCATAGACAAAACTTTCAGCCACAGTCAAAACAAAATAAAATATATGGCAGCCTCTTCTCGTTACTTTGTTTGGTTCAGAAAAACACCTCACCTCGCAGTGTTGTAGTACTAAAATAAACAGTTGTATATATACTTATTAGAATTATAAATGCAGCTAACTACACCAGTTTTTTTTCCTGTACTACCTTACTGTCCCACAAGTTAAATATACATACTTCAGATTTTACTAACTTTGGTTGCTTACTTAACAGCCTGTTTTCTCGTTAAAAATGTATTTAACCAATGTGTAACTCCCATAACAAAGTCCTTCATATATGTAAAGAAACTGTTAAAAAAACACAACATTTTTCTCATTAAAGTTTGTTTGCATGTTATTTACCTGGTCTGTGCTCGTACTTGCGAAGTCCATAGTCTTCTTGACACGCAGACCCCTCTTCAGCAATTCCCGAAAAATGAACTCCATAATATAAAAATGCCATAAAAACATAAAAATGCAACTTCCACTTATGTAACATCCCAGATCTTCAACACGAAGAGTCCCGTCCATCGATAGGCCAAGCACACCGCTACTGCCTTCCACGTGCCCCAATTCCAGCACCGCTACTTCGGTTTCCTTCCATGCCACCACCGATACTACAAGACGCTACCTCTACAGACATCCTTCCCGGTTGACGACTTTCACCAAACTAACAAAAAATTCATCCACTACAGAAGTCCCAACCCCTGAACCAATCCCAATGCAACTCCACACTCTTGACTCCACCCCTTAACCAATCACACAAACCAGAACCACACCCACAACCTAATCTTATCCAATCAAAACCTACAACACGATACCCATTCAAACAGACAACCGAAGAACCAAAAACTAATACCGCCATTTCACTACATTAGCAAGTAGTCCAAACCCCACGACAAACTAATACAAATACCAGTGAAAATACAAACACCCATGACACCCCATTGCATAAATCGAATATGTGAAGGGTGACAGTGTGAAAATGGATTTATCTACAGTGTAATTGACAGTGACCTCTTGTAACCATCACTTGTGGCTACGCCACTCGTGAGGTTACCTAAGGTCACTGTCAACTGCACTAGATAAATCCATTATCACACTGTCAACCTACGAATGAGCCAAAAAAAATCCATTTAATGCATCAGTTAGGGTTGTTCCACAGTGACAAAAGTAAGGAAATTTGGTGTAAGGGTTGAAACCCCCCCCGGACACCTCCAGACCCCCCAACCACCATCAGGGTATGCATTGGGGTCATCAGCCCTAACTCTCACCCCATCACATGTGTAAAGAAGCAGAGGTGTAGGAGAATGCAGCATGAGTTAGGACCACCGACCCCAACATGCACCCCGATGGCAGTTGAGGGGCGGGCTGGAGGTGTCCAGTGGGGTTTCAACCCTAACACCAAATTTGCTTACTTTTGTCACTGTGGAACAACCCTAACTGATGCATTAAATGGATGTTTTTGCCTCTAATTTCCCTTCTTTTTGAGAATGATGTCGAGAAATACTGAATGTAATGTGGCAGCAGAAGCACGGGCCCGCCACATGATGTCTTGTGACATAGTAACAGGAACAGCAATGCAAATACAAGGTGGAAATGCAAATGGCAACAGTAATGAAAACGCAAGGGCAAATGACAACACAAAGGGTAACACACACGGTGACGCACATGGGAACAGTACATTAACAGGTACATAAACGCAGGGAGAAACAGTTACTGTAACAGTAACAGAAGCGCATATCCTGTTTTTTCTGGACAACTGCATAGAGAAACACAGTGTGTACAAAGAATGTATGCATTGTAATGGCAATAGAAGCTTAAAATGAGCATTGGAACTACTTCATTGCAAATATCTCAGCAACTGTACGACTTAGAAAAAAAAAAATTCACAGAAATCATTGTTTTCCTGGCTACCGTTTTGTAATACATAGCCCATAGGGCTATGCAACTCATACCAAGAAATCTGTTTAGTGCATTGTTTTCAAGATACGAACCCCGAAAGACACGGCATATGCCACCATGTAAGTCTATGGGAAAAAATGTCAACCTCGGAGAACCATAACTTGCCATCCATGCAATATTCTTTCACCAGACCACCAAAAGGCACATGTGTGACATGTTGGCTGCCTTCCCTCCAAAGTTGAACACAAAAGAGCTCTTTTCCAGCAGGTTGGCAAAGAACTGCTGTAATTTCGGCCATAGCCTGGAAAAGTAGTGTCACAATATGCAACACTTTTCACAAAATTTTGCAAAAGTGTTGCAGGTGTGACACTACTTTGCGATACTACTTTTTCCAGAAATTTGAAAAACATATTTCTGGGGTGTTTAACCCCAAAATAAAGACATGGCAAGCATCCTCAGGGTCCGACTAGATGAACGCAAAAGAACTGTGTCCCTAGATGTTCCCAATTTTAAATGCCAAGCATTTTTCTGATCGCTAACTGAAAACTAGAAGGTGGATTTGCTGCCATTTGTGAAAGTAAAAAGTGCATTTGCAACACTTTTGAAGTTTTTAACTTTTCCCATTGACTTATAATGGGAACTTGTTTTTTGAATAACTTTCAAACCGTTCAATATTTTTTCACAAAATCTTCAAAAGGCACATTGGGTACCCTGGCCACATGTTTTCTGAAGTTTTCAGATGAGTCGCAAAACCACGCAACCTGTAGGCACAAGCAAAGAATGCACAAAAAAAGTAAATGTGCACATGGATGCCACTTAATAACTCTGCAACCACATATCCAACCAGTACAAAACTTGGCAGATCCCAAGATCTATGACTATGCCCCATACCTGCCAACTTTAAGACAAATCTGTTGAACAGTTGTAAAGTTATTAAGGTGCAAAGTTTGACCCTTTAACATTAAAAGGGCTCCTCTACCATAATATATATATGCATATATATATATATATATATATATATATATATATATATATATATATATATATATATATATATATATATATATATGTATATACATATATATATTATAAGGGCACGGCCATGCCCCTATAGTTAGGGTTGAGTAGGCACTTTAATGTTAAACCTCAATTTTTGCATGTTAATAACTCTGCAACTGTTCAACAGATTCACACAAAATTTTGAACACGTGGTTTGGTATGGTATCTCTCTTAATTTACCAAGTTGTGTTTCAGTCAGATTTGTGGTTTCTGTGCAGCAAAACACAAAAAAATTCTTTTTTTTTGCCACTTTTGGCATGTTTTTTGCCAATGGCGCTGTCACCACACTGTGTGGTCTTCTGGTCTGTTTGAAATTTGGAACATAGAAAGAGGTTGGGTCAAGGAACAATCCAGCATTGGTTTGGTGACAAAAATATTAATCCATTCCAAAATTATTACATTTTTAAATTTGGGGGTTTTGAGCATGCTCCGTTCACGCCAAAATTTATATGGTTAGTTTCCAGACAACGATTGAGCTCATGGCCAAAGATTTTGTAGCTCATGGATTTGGGATCCTGGTCTGCCAGAAAAGTCCTTGTCTGTGAGCTGCCATCTTGTTTTTTCAATTTTTTCCCCAGAACAAAATGTAGCTTCCTCCACGGGTGACTTTTGGGCCAAATGAGGCATGGGTTTTGTTCAGAGCAACCCCCTCTACAAAGCCATGCCTTTGGTGTGGCTGATTTTGGGCATAAAATAGCTTTTTAAAATTTAAAAATTCTTTGACCACAGGTGGCCTGGTGGCTCTGAGGGTTAAGGCGCTGGACGCCACACATCCCACCATGCCAGGTACCCGGGTTCGGGAATGGACTCGGGCCACCAGGAGCTGGCAGGAGAGAGGTTGGATTGACTGTCCCAGGACTGCTCTCCTTCCTCTGGGGTGGGATAGTGGGATACATCACGCTTGGGTGACCCCTGGTGAAGACCGGGAGAAGCACAAGGTGCGGCATAAGCAAGAGGCAGAGTTCAGCAAGACACTTGCGTAGTGCAGCGTGTCATTGCACTACCAGCTCTGGGGGGAACAATTAAGGTGGAAAACCAGGCTGGGACCAACCGAGCAGCTTGATAGCTGCGCACCCACCGACCTGGAGGCCTGCTGTGAAATCGCGTTGGAGGGTCCGGTGTCAGCCATGCTGGGTTCTTCCTGTATGTGTGAACCTGCTGTCCTCCAGGTCAGTGGGAGCAGGCAGCTGGATGCGCCCGCATGGAGCACTGCAGAGGTGAGAAAATCGCTGTCAAAATCCTGGTCCGCGACCTTGCAGTCAAGGATTTTGCTTCCTCGTGGACTAGGATTTTACAAACTTTACCATTGCATTGCTAATGAATGGTTTAGTCATTTTACTTGAAATTTTTAGGGTATTGAGGGGATGCCCTACAGGTGTTAATTATGCTGTTTAGGGGTTGGAGAGTTAAGCAGTTCTATAGATATGGCATCAAGAAGTTGAGATTTTCCCCATAGGATAACATTGTGACACCCATTGCACATTTTGGTGCCCTTAGCTCACAAACAGTCTGAGATATGGATTTGGTCAATCATGTTATGAGCAGTGCTCATTGTCATGATTACAATGAAACTTGAATTTTTTTCTAGCTATTACAGTTCCCAAGATATTAGCAAATGAGTGTTACAAGGGTTCCTTGCTCTATAAGGCTGCTGTATGGCTCTGTAGCTGTGCGTAAGTGGGAGTGCAGGGCCTAGAGTGCCTGTGCTTCCAGAGATGCATATTGTTATGCAGAAATGGGCAGATTGGTGGGAGCGCAGGGCACACCTACACATGCTGTTTGGTACTCATATTACACTTTTTCAAACAGTAAGGAAATTCATTTCAAAAAACTTCATTTAATGTATCAGTTAGGGTTAAAGCAACAAAAATGAGGAAATGAGACATTAGGGTTTAGCCTCTAACCCCTTCAACACCACACCCCATCCTCCATAGACTGACAGGTGCCAGGGTGTACCATGGAGTCATGAGGCCTAACTCTCACCCCATTCTCCTTTACTGTAGCATGTCAACCTGTTTACACATGAAATGGGGTGAGAGTTGGGCCAAACTGATGCAATAAACAAAGTTTTTTTTGCAATGAATATATATATATCTATATATATATATATATATATATATATATATATATACATATTTATAATATCTATCTATCTATCTATCTATCTATCTATCTATCTATCTATCTATATCTATATCTTCTTTGCAAAAAGAAAACTCTGTTAATGCATCAGTTAGGGTGAATGCCACAGCAACAAAAGCAGGGAAAATGCGGTGTTAGGGTTTCCAACTCTAATACCTCTCCTCCAGGGTTCCCACCCCTGCCACCCTACCCCATCCCCCAACCCTGCATACACACCAGCAGACGTTGGGATGTGTCATTGAGTCATCAGGCCAAACTCTCACCCCATTCCATGTGTAAATAACCCTACACACTACAGTATAGGTCTGATGACCCAATGGCACACCTCAATGCCTTTTGATGTGTGGAGGGTGGGGGGATGGGGATAGGGTGGTGGGGTGGAAATCTTGGGGGTGGGATGTTAGGGTTGGAAACCCTAATGCCTCATTTCCCTGCTTTTGTTGCTGTGGTATTCACCCTAACTGATGCATTAACAGAGTTTCTTTGCAAAGAATTTCCCTTCTTTTTCAGACAGTATAATCATTTCCTTAATTTACTGTGGGAGTGCAGGGTCATCCATACAGATAGTACAACAGTGTCTATATGTCATGGTGGGAGTGCAGGGTCCTTTAGTCCCTGAACTCCCATCCCTCCATAGATGCACATATATATGTAGCTGTGGAAACACAGGGGTCTCTGGCCCCTGCACTTCTTCACATGAAGTTACCTGCAGGCATACAGAGATAGCAACAAATAGTCGTAACTGTGCCATCTGAAATGATTTTCACCCCAGATGTTCAGCCTAACCTTCTTAGCATCTCACCACATGTACCCAGTACAGCAAACTTTCAAATCCCCGTCAAAATGTAATTCCATGCAACTGTAACACCATTTTTTGTGCCACAGTTGTGGAAAAACATTTCTAGTAGGACTTGAAAAATTACAGCTGCACTATTCATGAGGTGGTGTGAAAAAATGGCAATGTAAAAAATCTGAGATGAAAATAGGAAAAACTGGTGACGTTATGAGTGTGCATATTAACTGCAAACACATGCTCATAATGCGGTCATTTTCTGGAATTGTTTTGCCAAATTTTCAGCATCAGCATTTTGGGACCTCCCCTCATGAACAGTGTAACTGTGATTTTGATAATCCATCCCAAAAGTTGATTTCACACGGCGATCACACCATTCTGCGCCACAGGTGTGAAAACATCTTCTAGGCAGGATGTACAAAATGACAGCAGTACTGTTCATAAGAAGGTGTGAAAAAGCAGCAATCTTGAAAATCTGAAGTGAAACTATTAAAAATTGGTGAACTAATGAGCATGAATAGAAACTGCACAATGCACGCTCATGATGCAGTAATTTTTTTAAAACGTTTTCATCAAATTTGCAACATGGGCTTTTTGGGATTCCACCTCATGAACAGTGGCACTGTTGTTTCATGAATTTGTCCCGAAAGACCAGTCTGTGCAGTGACCATGAAATCACCTTTTGGGATCAAGAAACAAAATGATGGTACCAGTGTTCATGAGATGGGGTTCCAAGAACCCACCCCTATCAACATAAATTAAAAGCCCCCCATTGACTCCCATTAAACTGCTTGCCTTGATTCTTCAGATTGCAGTTCAGCTTTGAATAGTACAGATGTGTCCCCAGTCCAGAGAAGATCACTGATCCTGACCTCTGGAGGGTAAGTATTGGTGGGGGGTATGGGAGGTGGGTTCACAGAGGAAGGGTGGGATGGGGAGGGAGGCGAGAAGCGAGGGACCATTTTCTTTTACAGTGTTTAAAATAAAAAAGACTTTGGGGGATGGTTTTCTTCATTTACAGGTTTAACTGTAAAAAAAAAAAAATTTGAGCACTGGGGTGGGCTCCCAGTGTGCCACATGAGTTTGGAGGGCCATACATGATGCTAACAGTGGGATTGGGGGGAGACAGCCGACACTGGGAGTGGGAATCCCGGTGTCAGAAAGATTAAAAAAATGTATCTGAGCACACTGGGGTGGGCTCCCAGTGTGCCACATGAGTTTGGAGAGGGGGCATACATGATACCAACAAGGGGATGGGGCACCACTGTCAGCAATTAAACTAGGTTGGGAGGGCATCCAACACCGGGAGTGGGCATCTCGGTGTCGGCAAGATTAAAATCATTTTCATTTATCTGGGAAAACTGTTGTGGGCTCCCAGTGTGTCAGATAAGTTTGGGGGGAGAGATACATGATGCCAACAGGGGATTGGGCACCCCCATCAGTAATGTAAGTGAGCTTGGGACACTCGACACCAGGAGAGGGCATCCTGGTGTCAGAAATATTTTTAAATAAAAAGCAATCTGGGTACACTGGGGGTGAGCTCCCAGTGTGCCACAATAGTTGAGGGGGGATACACACCGACATGGGGATAGAGCACCCAGATGTTGGTGCTAAAAATAGGAATTTTGGGGGAGGGAGGATTCTGCATTGAAATTATGCAAATTTCGATGCAGGATTCCACTCTAAAAAAAAACCACTTGGGAAAGTCAGATTTTCACATTTTGCCCTAATTTGTGCAAATCTTACTTTAATGCTAAACACTTAACTTTTTCCTTAGGAAATAATGTGAAATGAAAAACATTAATAACTTTTGAACAGATTAATATTTTTTACCAAACTTTCAAAAGGCACATCTGTGACCCAATGGCTTTCTATCCTGAAACTGTCATCACACAACATGAAGCTGTTTCTGAGATCCAGCTGTAGAAAGAAAATGTTAAAAAAAACCCATTTTTTTTCAACACTTCATATCTCAGAAAAACTTGATGGATTCCCATGAAATTTGTTTGGTCAAGAGAACTATCCCTACAGATTATGAGTATACCATCACTACAGCAACACCTGTACACTAAACCCCCCACAGTGAACCCCCCAGCATATCTATGTAGGCCACAGCAGGGGTTTTGCATTGAGACACTGTAGGGTGATGGAGGTTAAATATCTAACTCCACTATTTGTGCGATGTGGAGTTAGATATCTTTAGTAGGAGAGCTGCAGGTGGCACAGCCCCTGGCATTGTGCATCATGGTCATGCTGGTCAGTAGAGGGTTGTGTCGCAGTCAGGGGTGTCACTGGGTTTCTGGAGCGGTTGAGGATGTTGGTGTTTTTGTTGTCACATCAGCATTGTAGATCTGAGATTATGCATCCCAAATTTCATGCAGCTCTATTGAATGGCTCCAAAGTTATTAACCTTCAAAATTTGGACTTAACATACAAGTGCAGTTTCACCCTAACTATACTGGTGCGGGTGGCCGTGCCAGTGTGTGATATATATATATATATATATATATATATATATATATTTATAAACCACCTAGTCCCCTGAGATTACTAGAATCCCATCAGTGTCAGTGCTAGGTAGGGAAAGGCAGCTGGTGAATAACTAGTTAAATGGGTTTTTCACCTACTCACTGTCTTGTTTACTTGGTCTCAGCTGAGATGAGAGAGATAAAGTCATTTAGAACTCCTGCAGCAGCATAAGCCACAGCAGCTGGTTGTGAGTGGGAGTTTTAGAATCTTGATTTAGTTCTAGTCAGCAGTTGAAGTGTGAGGAGTGAGAGTTGCTGTGGGCTCTGAGAGGACAGCTTATTTTCTCACTCTAGTCCTGAACATCTCCAGCCTGCCAAGAGAAGTGTTGTAAATCATTGTCTACAGCAGGATCTCCTGATTTTCATCCCCAGAGGGATGAAAAGGACAGCTAGAGAATGGATTCTAGGGCAATCCCCTATTTGATTCAGGACAATTTGAAGCTGCATGTCCTATTCTAACTGTGAGTAGATATGACTTTGTACTTCCTGAAGAAAGTACCTGTGCTTTGGTGTTTCTCTGGTTAAAAGGGAAAGGTTCACCATTTCTGTTCTGAAGTTGAGACTTTTCTCAGTGTAAAGTTGGTTGACAATTGTGGGGTCCAGAGGCAGACTGTATACATTGTTCAGGATTTTAATTTCTTACACTCCCAGAGTAGAGTTTTTTAAATGCTGGATGTGAAAGTTCATTCAAAGATGCATTTACCTAAGTGTGTTCAAGAGGTTTTAAGGTATAACTCTGAAAGAATTGCTGGGTATGAATTTGGAAGCAAAGGGTGGACAGCCCCCCATCTGGAGTAACCAGTTCAGCATTACAGGTTCTGTAAGGGCACCTGGTTATTTTGGACATAGTGGCCATAGTCTGAAGGGAAGTTTACCTCCTGGAGTGAGTTGTGCAAGTTACAGTATGAGCCCCTGTATGCTTCATTGTGGCCAGTTGCCTCTTCAAGAAGTTTTAAAGTCCTATACCATATGGGAAATGTGTGCTCAGTTGTGGCCAGTGCCACTAGAGGAAATGTTTAGTTGTGACCAGTGCTACTGAAGAGAATTTAATGTCCTATGAAAAAATTGGAATATGTAGAGTTTCTGTCAGATACAGTCATTCTGTTGTTCTGTAATTGCTTGTGTCATACTGTGTGAACCTTGGGGGTCCACCCTTGCTTTAGAGAACATCGTTTGGAATAAAGTCACGCTCTAGAACCCCAACTCTAGTTTTGGACATTATAGTTTTTGCTTCCTGGGTGTGAAATTACTGGGTATCCCTCCAGAAGTATAGGTCTAGCACAGCCCTGGCAAAAAGTTCTGTCCCCAGGACCCGGGTTATTGGTCATTGTTTGCTTTTGTACACCCCATCCTTTTTTGACCTCTAGAAGTCATACAAGTGCAGTTTCACCCTAACTATACTGGCGCAGTCGACTGTGCCAGTGTGTGTGTGTGTGTGTGTGTATATATATATATATATATATATATATATATAACCACCTAGTCCCCTGAGATTACTAGAATCCCATCAGTGTCAGTGCTAGGTATGCAGCAGGCTGGTAAGGACAGAGATCTGGAGTTATATTCTGTTTTAACTGAAATATTTGAATAGTTTTGTAAGTGAAATTAGTTCTATGTGTTAAAATTATTACCTTGAGTTAGAACTGTTACTTGGGCTGTGATATTGTAACTTTGGAGGCTTGGGAACAGTTGTTTGGCTGTGATAATTAGAGTGAAATTTAAATGTGTTGTTTGCCTGGTGTTAGGGGAGGGACATTAGCTGGAATTACCTTGTCTTTAACAGGAATTACCTTGGCCTTCATTGTTCACTTGGGAACATAAGCAGCAGGCTGGTAAGGACAGAGGTCTGGGGTTATATTCTGTTTTAACTGAAATATTTGAATAGTTTTGTAAGTGAAATTAGTTCTATGTGTTAAAAATTATTACCTTGAGTTAGATCTGTTACTTGGGCTGTGATATTGTAACTTTGGAGGCTTGGGAACAGTTGTTTGGCAGTGATAATTAGAGTGAAATTTAAATGTGTTGTTTGCCTGTTCTTAAATACTGAAAAGCCACTGGGGGATGGGATTGAAGGGCTGAGTATTTCTGTTTGGGACTGAAATTCAAAGCAACAGGAGCTGGTGGACCTGTGACATCATACGGTACCTGATGTCTGCACACACTGTTAGTGGGACTGAACACACACTGGACTATATGTGTTTGTGAGACTTGAGAACTTTATTGGTGGGGTTGAAATTGGGTTTGTAAATAACTGCAGTCAGTATAGAGAGAAACTGTATTCCAGGGGAAAGGGACTGAGAAAAGGGGGTGTGCCATTATGAACAGAGGGGTATAAACAGGGTGGCCATATTCCACCATGGCAGGCATCTTCGGAAGGGTTGTAGGCTGCACAGGCTGTGGGATGGCAATAATTCTAAATTGGGCCTGGAGAGAGGGAGGCTGCCCACTCTGTAGACAGCTATCTTGTATCAGGAGTGAGGTATATTGGTTAAGGAGTAAGCTGGGGGAGCTGGGGGGGTGTCCAAGGATAAGGGGTGTGGATATGGGCAGCAGAAGGGTGAGGCTGAGGGGAGGCTGGGGCAACGCTCTGAAATTACAGGACGTTATGTTACAGCAAGCAGGAGGGGGGATATTAGGGACAGAGGACCCTTAGATAGGGATGTTAGTGCTAAGGGGAAAGCGTACGGGGTGAACATTCTGAATACAAAGAGAGTGGAGGGGGAAGAGTCAGGAGGGGCTGTTGTGCAGAAGCCTAAAACAGCAGACTGTGGGAAGGGAGCTCCTAAGGTGAACAGGGCAAGAGGGAAAGAAGAGGGGCAGTTTAGAGGTGCAGTCAGGGGAAACTCAGGTTACTTGATGGAGGCTGACATAGAGTGTCACAATAAATTTGAGCTACTAAGCAACCTAGATGGGGAGGAAGAGGTTGGTGGAAATGAGGAAACTTATACAGAGGGCGGGGGGAGGGACTCGGATACCCATAGGGCATCACAGACCGGCTATGGAAAGGATAGAAATAGTCCCAGAGGGAGAAGGGGAAACATAAATGTTAAGCAAATGGGGGCGATGCAACATATTGCAGACATGAGGGAGGAGAGCATGATTGGAGAGAAACTGGGAGACAAGGAGGTGGGAGAGGAGCCCCCTTCAGCAGGGGGTCAGTACCAAGGATGGGGTCCTAGCTAAAGGGGACCCACAGAGAGCCTCTGGAGGCAGGGGTACTATTACAAGGGTGGAGGATGGTGGTGTGGGGGAAGGGGAAACCATCAGGGCCAGGATAAATGGTTCAGATAAGAGAGGGTTAAAGGGGACACCTATTCAGAGGGGGTTTGAGTTAAGTGGGCAAAATAATTAGGGAGGCAGAAAGGGGAGGGTGACAAGGGGGTCTCTAACAAGGCAGGAAGGCTCCCATGGAATTGAGATCATGAATAAATGGGGGGAAGGGGGGCTGAGAGGGCATAGTGGAGGTAACCATAAGGATGATGGCGGTGTTAAGGTTCTGTTATTGGGAGACTCGATGATTAGGGGTATCCAGTGGGAGGGACAGAGGGGTGGATGCCATAGCCAGGTGAAGGTAGTGAGTATCTCTGGGCTGACAGTGCACAGAGCAAAGTTCATGGTGTATGAAATGGTTAGGGATTGTGGAGGGAAACTGGATTTCCTGGTGCATTTGGGAACTAACGATCTAGAGGGAAATAGCGTTTTGGAAATCCAAGCAAGGTTCCAAGAACTTGCCAGAGTCTATCGCGATAATGGATACAACATTTCCTTTTCGGAGATATTGCCAGTACCAAAGACCTCAGTGGAGAAAAAAATGAAGCTCACAGAGGTCAATGACTGGCTCAGGAAGTGGGGTGAAGAGAGTGGGTTGGGGGTGTTAGGGAACTGAAATGGAGTTTGGGAGGATAAGGGACTATATGCCAAGGACAGGCTTCATCTTGCCCCATTAGGGAAGGAAGTCCTTAAACAGGGGATGGCTGACTACATTCAAGAAAGGTGGGGTTTAAACTTGTGAGGGGAGGGATAAGGAGGGCTGACCAGAAGCCCTCTCCTCCAGATGAGGGAGTAGCCTTCAAGCCCAAGGGGAGGGAAACAGACTGGGGTGGAGGTTTCAGGAGGAGCAGAGGAGGATGGAAGTATAAGGAATCTGGGTGGGGTTCAACAAAGAGGATCAGGGATAAGGGGTGGGGGTTGGTGTTAGTAAATGCCAGGATCTTGGGAAACAAGTTGCCAGAGTTCCAGGCCATGCTGTTCAGAGGGGGGGATGGATGTTGCGGCGGTCACGGAGATGTGGGCCAACAAAAACCATGACTGGGACCTAAATGGATGGGGGTACACTATGCTTAGAAAGGATAGAAAGGAGGGCAGATGGGGTGGAGTGGCTATGTTCATTAGAGATGACATAGAAATTGCTAGGGTAGAAGAGGCAGAGGGAAACATGGGTCACCTTACGATCCCCAGCAGGAGATAAGGTCAAGCTGGGTGTAGTATATAGGCCCCCTGGGATGAGTGATGTTCTAGAGGATGGTTTGCTGGACAACATCATTGCCCAGTGTGGACCAAAAGGGGAAGGAGTGGTGTTGATGGGGGACCTCAATATGCCAGGTACAAACTGGGGAACCATGTCCTCTAAGGTGGCCAAGGAGCAAAGGCTGCTGGATGGCTTCCAGGATGTGTTCTTAACACAGCATGTGATGGAGCCCACAAGGAAGGGGCATGTCCTGGACGTGGTTCTGGCAGATAGGATCTGGTAAGGGACATGGTTGTACAGGACCCCCTGAGTGGGAGCGACCACAATACTGTCTGGTTTCAAATAAGCATGGGGGAGGGGGAGATCTAGGACACTGGCAGTGGACTTCAGGGGGGCAGACTTTATGGGCATGGGAAATATTCTCAAGGATCACTTGAAGGGGATTACATCAATGACAAGTGTGGAAAGGAGATGGGCGGTCATAAAACGGGGACTTCATGAGGCAGTCAGGATCTGCGCTAAGTTGAAACGTAAGGGAGCAAGGTCACATAAACCATACTGGTGGTCCAGTGAGATACAGGTAGCAGTCAGAGAAAAGAAGGCGGCCTACAAAAAATATAAAACAACAAGAGGGGATAGGGACAAGGAAATGTACCATCTTGAATCTAGAAAAGTCACCCGTATGGTGAGGGGAGCAAAGTCCAGTAAAGAGCAGCGGCTGGCACAGGGGATACATGGAGGGGAAAAGGGGTTCTTCCGGTACATTGGGGAGCGGAGAAAAACTAAGGGCCATCTCAGCAGATTGAGATCAGAAGGAGGGTGGGTGGAAGAGGCGAGGGACCAGGCAGAGGTATTTAATGAGTACTTTGCCTCTGTGTTTCACTAGGGAGGATGGGATATCTACAAAGCAAGGCACGAAGGGATAGAAGCGGCAGTAAGTGGGATCAGGGAGCAACAGAAATGGAGCAAGAGGGAGGGAGAGGTACCCCAGGGGTGTCACATCTGGATAAGGATAAAAAGGCCAGTAAGGTGGAGGGGACGGATGATGCTATCTCCACCAAAAGGGTGTGGTTAGCCCTCAAGGCCCTAAAGAAAGACAAATCTCCTGGGCCAGATGGCATTCATCCGAGAGTACTATGGGAATTGGTGGACATACTGGCTGCACCCCGGCAGAGCTCTTCAACAGGTCACTTGAGACAGGGAGGGTACCTAGGGATTGGCAAGAGGCACATGTGGTGCCAATCCATAAAGGGGGGTCGAGGGAAGTACCAGGTAACTATAGACCCATAAGTTTGATCTTGGTGGTGGGAAAATTAATGGAGAGTATACTAAAGGAACGATTGGGGGTGTACTTGGAGGAGGTGGGAGGTCTGGATAGTCGGCAACATGGGTTTGTGCCAGGTAGATCATGTCAAACCAACCTTGTAGAGTTCTACGAATGGGTAACATCAGAACTGGACAGGGGAAAGCCTGTGGATGTATTATTCTTGGACTTCAGCAAGGCGTTTGACTCTGTTCCCCACAATGGTCTGGTGGAGAAACTGATGGGGTTAGGAGTAGGCCCTTTGATGGTCAGATGGATTGAAAACTGGCTAGCTGGATGCACCCAGACAGTAGTGATCTGTGGGAAGCTCTCGAACCCTAGAGAGGTTGGTAGTGGGGTACCGCAGGGCTCGGTCCTGGGTCCGATCCTGTTTAATGCATACATATGGGACATCAGGGAGGGTATAGGGTGTGAAATGAGTCTCTTCTGTGGATGACTCCAAGATGGGAGCAGTAGTTGAGGGAGAAGAGGGAGGTTGGCCCTGCAAGGGGATCTGGACACCCTGGAAAGCTGGGCTCACACATGGAAATTAAATTTCAATATCACCAAGTGCAAGGTGTTGCATCTTGGTCGGGGAAACCCTAAACACAGGTACAGCCTGGGAGGAGAGGTGCTGGAGGCCTCAATAGGGGAAAAAGACCTAGGGGTCATGGTGGATGCATGTATGAATAACTCTGAGCAGTGCAGGAGAGCGGCTAGCAAGGCAAACAGGATGTTGGGATGCATCGTAAGGGGATCACCTCTAGGACCAAGGAAGTGATTCTGCCACTGTACAATGGACTGGTTAGACCACACCTTGAGTACTGTGTACAGTACTGGAGACCACACTTGAAGAGGGACATACAGCTCCTGGAGAGGTACAGAGGAAGGCAACAAAAGATGATCATGAGGGCTAGGGATTTGGACGTATGAGGACAGACTTGAGGAGCTCTGCCTGTTTTCATTGGAGGAGAGGAGGCAGGGGACATGATTGAAGTCTTCAAGTACCTCAAGGGAATAAATAGGGTAAACATGGAGGGGCTCTTTAGACTAAAGCAGGGAGGTATCACCAGAGGGCATGGTTTGAAGTTGGAAGGTGGAAGGGTGAGGGGGGAAAAGAGGAGGAGGTTTTTCACTGAGAGGGTGGTGGACCCTTGGAATGCACTGCCTGGTGAGCTGGTACAGAGATCCACAGTGGAGGGCTTCAAGAGAGGGTGGGACAGACTCAGAAAGTGGATGTATCAGATGATGGCCTGTCCCAGGGGGGTGGGGATGGATGATAGGGGTTTCTGAAGCACAAGGGATGGGAGGACCTCGGCACCCAACTAAGGATCTAAGGTTCAAGCAGTCTCAATAGACCATAAGGCCTAATCTGCTGGTAAATAGTATGTTAGTATGTAAGTAATGAGCCTGGTATACATTCCCAAAGCTACGGATGGTGCCAATTTCTGAAGTAGTTTGTGCCCAATCAAGCGTACCAGGGGTAGCTAACTGTGTAAAGTAGCGGGGGGAGGGGGGAGTGTCTATCTCTCTCTCTCTCTATATATATATATATATATATATATATATTTATATAATGGGTGTAAAAATCAAAGAACTTTAATTGATTAAAACCAGTCAGGTGGCCATTCAATATTAGTGCGTAATGCATAGTCATCCTGGTCCTAAACCACATCACACAATGATAAATCAGTCCTCCTATAACCAGCACTATCTTCCATCAGTCTCCCTACTACCAGAACTGATCTTCCACCACAAACACGATTGCTACCTTTACAGTGTAAAAAACCTTCAACTGGGACATAAAAATAAAACCACCTTAAATAAAAAACAAAACAAATTAATTAAATGTTGTTTCCCTGAGCATCACACACTGCTTACACTCATAAACAAATTAGAAACATTAAATATTGTTTATAGTTTTCATTACAACTGTTTCTTTACTAACAGTGAAAATTCCCCCTTCTGTTTACCTGGTCTTCAGGTAATCTCTTCTGCTTGCCCTGACAGTGAGATAATTGAGTCTCTTTTTATAAAACAGGCCTTTGTTGTGAGTGTATATGTGTGTGTGTGTGTGTGTGTGTGTGTGTGTGTGTGTGTGTGTGTGTGTAGTACAGTATATTAAGAGAGGGACATTCTGCCAGTGGAAGAGAGCAGAATTTTGAATTCCTATATTCCGTGATATACTTTCCATAGTAAAAATTCCATATCTTGAATTTTGGGAAAGACAGAGGAAAAAAACAGGATGAAGAAAGTAGGCAATACATAAGCAATAAGGCATGAAGGGGTGTGTGTAAACCATATTTTACAGAATGGCCAGGGGTGTAGTAAGGCACGGGCCTGAAGGTTGAGTGACTTCAGCTGCTGACCGTGCTGTAAAATATAGTTTACACACACACCTGAATGCCTTATTGCACTTATAAAATTGGCTCCTTTTTCTTACTTTTGACTATTGGGAAAAGCATGTTTATATGTAGAAAAAATAGATTTACTTGTGTGCATTTGTGATAAAATAGTCCTTCCACCCACTGCAAGTGATGTCATTGATGATGTCATTGTATTATTGCCTACCTTCTTTTTCTGTTTTTTTTTTCTATGTTGTTCTCAATATTCAGGATATGAAATGTTTATCATGGAATGTTTACCACAGAATACATGGATTCAAAATTTTGCTCAGTTCTACTGGCAGAATGTTTCTCTCCCAACACACAATACACACTGACAGCAAAGGCCTTTGTTACAGCCAGAGACTCAGTTATCTCACTGTCAGGACAAGAAGAAGAGAGTTCCCTGATAAACAGGTAAAGATGGGGGGGGGGGGTGTTCGCTGTCAACAAAGAAACAGTTGTAGTGAAAACTATAAAGAATGCTTAGTGTTTCTAATTTGTTTATGTATGTAAGGAGAGTGTGATAATCAGGAAAACAACATTTAATTCATTTGTTTTATTTTTATTTAAGGTAGTTTTATTTTTAGGGCCCAGTTAAAGTTTTTTACACTATAATGGTAGCAGCCATGCTTGTGGTGGAAGATCAATTCTGGCTGTAGTGGGGCTAACCGAAATGCATGTGTTCCAAATGCCAATTGATCCGTGTTGCAGACACTTCACTGCTGAGCAGTCCTTTTTTTAACCATGTGTAAACCATATTTTACACATAAATAAGAGCCAAACAGATTATATAATTTTACCCTGTCATTCTATAATATTTTATAAACAGAGAGCACAGTTACTGTACATAGGCAGAAGCAGATCAAAACTGCTGAAATAGTTAATAAAAGCACATGCACTTGCATCATAGACAGATATTTTCAGGTAAAATATATCACCCCCACACCAAAAAAGGTAACCTGGCAGGTTCAAAGTTAAAAGTTTTGAACACATTTCCATAAAGAAACAGTACTTGTATTGATTTAAAATGCAGGGTAACCTTTTTTCTTATAAAAATGTGTGCCATACACAGTTTTCATTATGTTTTTAAGTTTTTATCTAACCCCAAAGATACCAGAATAGGGACTGTTTTTTCTATTCAGAGTTAAAATGGAAGCATATTTAAATGAAAGGTACAATTTTTATCATTTTACAATACTTTCTTCTTATTTTCATTCATTTTAAGTCATATATTTAAATGCCATTTTATAAGAGCAATAAGACATTCCAGGGGTGTGCCATTGTAATGAAATAATTCCACTTCTCAGGTGCATTTAATGGCACTCGGCTGTGCATTGTGCTTAACAATGCACCTGAGGCATGCGATTATTTCACCATAATGCACACCCTGTCATGTCTTATTGCATATATATATGTATATATATATATATATATATATATATATATATAAACTACAAAGAACCCCAGAGTTAAAAGCCTTGAGGCATGGTTATCCGGAGGTTATTGGCCATACAGCCAAGTTTTAAAGAAAACACAGTTGCACATACCCTGATAATGAAAAGCATCACAGGAAAGATATGCAAATCCCCATGAGAGAATTTGGACTGGCTCTACTTTAAGCAGAATTGCATTTTGCCAGAAGGCCTCACAGTACAATCAGCAAAGACTAAGAACAGCCAACACATACACATGTTATGTCCTCATTTGGACTCATCAAGTGCACCATATTTTCAAAGAACTTGGCTGTATGGCCAATATCCTCTGGGATAACCCATGCCTCTGGGCATTTGCTCTGGGGGTTCTTTTGTAGTTCTTTTACTTCTCTATTTTGGGGTCCCCATGGCCCAAACAAATAACATCCCCCTTAAGGGGTGTCTGGTTCCACCATCTCATAACCGTATGTATATCAGAGCACGACTGTACACCTGCACTTTAACCCCCCTCTAAAACAATTTTGCCATTTTATAAGATAAATAACCCTGTGGCCTCATGCGTAACAATGCACACCAAGGCGTGCATATATCAGTGCGTGACTGCACACCTCAGAGTGGGTTATCTATTCATATATGTATATATATATATATATATATATATATATATATATATATATATATATATATATATATATATATATATATATATATATACATTATAGTGCTGCAGTTGTAGCACTATAGTTAGGGTTCAGTTGTCACTTCTATGTTAAATTCAAAATGTTGTGTGTTAATAACTTTGGACCCATTCAACAGATTTGCCTGAAATTTGGTATGCATGGTGGAGCATGGTAGATCTCTTGATTTGTCAAATTGTGTTTCGGTCAGACTTACGGTCTTTGCATACAAAAATGCTGAAATGCAAAATTATCTGTTTTTGGAGGCAGCTTTTTGGATTTTAGATGTGACCCTGCACAGCTGTTATGTGGCATGCTGCTCTCTGAGATGACTAATTTGAAAGCGCTTTGGTGGCTGAACATGCCACTTTTCATTTGGTGAAAAAACATTAAGGCATTCAAAAGTTATGCCACTTTTAATTTCCCATTATAAGTCAATTGGAAAATGTATATGTATGTTTTGTGAACAAAGAATGGAGTTCCAGCCATCTCATCCCACCTGGCAATCAAAGAATTTTTAGCCTCGTGGTTCAAGAATCTTTATCCCCGAGAATTTTAAAAATTCTTTGATCGTGAAGTCCACCATCTTGTTTTTAAATTTCCAATCGGAAAAACACAAATATCTCGGTTCAGGGGTCAATTCTGAAGCAAAACTTGGATGGGTTTTACTCAGGGGACTCTGATCTATTGAGCCATGCCTTTGGTTTCATCCAAATCAGTCAAAAAATAGAGTTATAAGCTTTTAAAATCTTATTTCGCAGCTCGCTAACAATCTTTGATTGCGAGCCTGCAAATTCTTTGATCACAAGATTCTTTGATCATGATCATGCATCGCGACCTAAAAACACAAATATCTTGGCTTAGGGGTGAGCTAGGGAAACAAATAAGGATGGGTTTTGCGTAATAGGCTTTGTTCTATCGAGGTATGGCATTGGTTCACTTCAAATCAGAGAAAACATTGCGCTTCAACTTTTTTATTCTTTGATCATGAGTGTACAATTTGTTTGATCGCGAGCCTGCAAATTCTTTGATCATGAGATTCCTTGATCGCGATTGTGCATCGCGAGTGAGGGACGAGATGGCCAGATTAAAAAATGAATTTTCTCAGCCCAGGGGTGCCCTAGGAAGTCAAGTGAGGGTGGGTTTTGCTCAGGGGGCTTCATTCTGCCCGATCTGTATAAAATAAATAATGTTTTCTATATCCCTGGTAGTCTAGTGGCCCCCCATCTTTATAAAAAAAAAATAATGTTCTGCATATCCTGGTAGTCTAGCAGCCCCCCATGTGCATAAAATAAATAATGCTCTTCATATCCCTGGTAGTCTAGTGGCCCCCCATCTGTATAAAATTTATACTGTTCTCGTTTGACACTTAACACACACAATGACTGAAAACATGTGCCACTTTCTACTTTTCTAATCTTTCTTAAAAAGTAAGGCAATTCTATGCAAAAACTTTGTTAATGCATCAGTTAGGGTTCTTCTATAGTGATAAAAGTGAGAAATTCGATTTTAGGGATCCCACCCTACTTTACACCCACCCTCCCACCCAAAGGCATCAGGGTGTCGCCTAACTCTCACCCCATTCTCCATGCTGCACCATCTCAGCTTGTTTACACATGGGATGGGGTGAGGAGTTAGGGCCGATGACCCCAACGACACCCCAATGCCTTTGCAGTGGGGTGGGAGTGGGTGCAAGGTGGAACTATAAAATCGAATTTCCTCACTTTTTGTTAGACCTAATCGATGCATTAACAATGTTTTTTGCATACAATTATATATATATTTATTTATATTTATTCATTGCAAAAAACTCCGTTAATGCATCAGTTAGGGTTAAGAGCACAGCAACAAAAGTTTGGAAATCTGCTGTTAGGGTTCAAAACCCTAACTCCGCATTCCCCATCCCTTCACACACACACATACACACACACACACACATATCCATGCAAGCAGGGGAAGGGCCAAGGCAACACAACCAATCAGAGCTAACCAGCATCAGGCAACAGAAGTAACATACAACTCTCTAAATGTACTGCAAGTCATATCCATGATCATGGGACACTGACTATATGAGTTCTGCCACCATCAAAGTGCCTTGGGGGTAGACACACATGCTGGGCAACCATGGAAGATGCCCCACAGTAAGCATTTTTGTATTACAAACAGCAGTATCAAGATTTAATAGTGAAGAAGTGATGTAACACACGGTATGTTATCCACAGTTAGTTTCTTGGAAATGAGACTTAGTATAAGCGTACCAACAGTCATTGTATATTTGCATTTATTTTTCTGATGGAGTGAGTCAATCCTAATAACAAATGGTAGTAATAATAAAAGTAGTTATTTGTAGTATAGATCACAAGTAACATGTGAAAGCAACAGCTGTAACATCCAAAGCTAACAATAACATGCTGCTAATGAGTATTTCCAGGTAATGCAGCCATATAACATGTGATGGTGCTAGTTTCATACTTGAGCAGTATCTTAAAAGTAGTATGTGTCATCTCTATCTGTCCTGCTGCCAAATGCCCATGTGGTAGCCTGCAGCAACCCAATTGTTGACTAGTGACACATAAAAGTCAGTATTTTGAAAATGTATACAGACTAAGTCTCATTGCATGAAGAAGATATGCCAGCAATAATGTGTCATCATACTTTGCCGGCAGTATAGAGTCGATGATACCATATTTGTTTTTTCATTGCATAGTGTTATGTAAAATAAGTACAGTGTTGTGATTATTGTGGGTATAGTTGTGATGAAGTGGTTTAGTGTCTTAAAATCTTGCATGTGTCTTGCATGTGTGTGCATGTGCAGGGGTGTGGGGAATGTGGAGTTAGGGTTTTGAACCCTAACATCACATTTCCAAATTTTGGTCACTGTACTACTAACCCTAACTGATGCATTAATGGATTTTTTTGCAATGAATTTCCCTTCTTTTTGAGAAAGTGTAATGTGAGTGGTGTGTGTTAGTGGAAGTGTGGACCCTCTGGGCCCTGTGCTCCCTTTACATTGTCTATTGTTTAGCATAATGGTATGTGCATGTGGGAGCATGCGTCCTCCGGGCCCTACGCTCCTACTTATACATAACTACAGAGCCGTACAACAGCCCTATAAGGCAAGGAACCCTTGTAAGACTAATTTGCTAATATCTCAACACCCGTAGCAGCTAGGAAAATAATTCCAAAGCTGGTGTAATCATGACAGTGAGTACTTCACATGACATGAATTGCCCAAATCCATATCTTGCATAATTTCTGAGATACGGGCA
The DNA here is from genome assembly GCA_016271365.2 of Neoceratodus forsteri. Taxonomy (NCBI): domain Eukaryota; kingdom Metazoa; phylum Chordata; order Ceratodontiformes; family Ceratodontidae; genus Neoceratodus; species Neoceratodus forsteri. The sequence continues at coordinate 14,967,181 of JADMNL010000039.1, read as the reverse complement.
CTGAAATGCACTGACAAGAAACCCTTGGAACATGTTTTTGCCAATATCTCTGTAACTGTAGCAAGTAGAAAAAAAAATTCCACTGCAGATGTTATCTATCATTTCCAAACTTGTTTTTGCAGACTAGTTCACCTAAAAGTGAACTAAGCTGTTAGTAACAAAAACTCTGTATCTCGAGTTGTTTTCGAGATACAGGCACCGAAAGGCATCACAAGCGCCACAATGCTATCCTATAGGAAATATCTCAACTTCAGAAAACTGTAACTTTGTGCCCCTTGAATGTTTTGCCACCAAACCACCAAAAAGCACATCTATGTGACCAGGGCTTGTCACTGCAAATTTCAGCCCAAAAGACCAAACCACTTTGTTGCAGGAGGATGGCAAAGATTTGCAGTTTTAAAAAAAATACTTTTGCAAATTATGAAAGTTTTGCAAAAAGAAGCACAAATGTTTCCCATTTGCGAAAGTAGTTTGGCTGTTTCTTTCGTGATCTGCAAAAGCATTTTTTCCCCAATGTTTAAAATGGCCTTTCTGGGGGTTTACCTCCAAAACAAGATAGGGCTGCCATCCTCAGGACCTGACTAGGTAAACCCAACAGCCAATGTTTACCTAGAGGGTCCTAAATTTAAATGGCAGGAATTTTTCTCTCTCACTAACTGAAAACAAGATGGTCGAATCATGAAAGTAAAAGGGCCATTTGCGAAAGTAAAAGTGCATTTGCGAAATGTTCATAATGCACATACATTTTTCACCCATTGACTATAATGGGAAATTTATTTTTTTCTTTTTTGCTGTTAGATTGTTTATTGACATTTTTCATTTACAATAATCAAAATCAACATAGGACAAAGGAAATGGGAGAGAGTTGTTGGTTACAAAGACAACGCGACATCAGGGCAAGAAAAAGAGAGTTGTTACCAGTTAGCAAGTACTTACCTCTGTATATGAGGTAACTGACCCTTGAGTGTTGGAGAGAGACAAGGCTTTCATGCTCCACTAAGTAACATCATGGTTCTCGTTGTGGGTTTGGGTGGAAATTTGTTTTTTGAATAACTTTTGAACAGTTTAATTTTTTTTAAACCAAATCTTCGAAAGGCACATTGGTAACCTGACTGCATCTTACCTGAAGATTTCAGGCAGAACAGACAAATCATGCGGGCTGTGGGCATTCTGTAGCTCCGCAACCGTACATCCAATCATAACGCAACTTGCCAGATCCAGAGATCTATGGTACCAGACCACGCAGGCAAATCTTTCATATGGTGGCAAAGTTATTAAGGTGCAACATTTGAGGTTTAACATTAAAGTGCTTACTCAACACTAACTACACTGGTGCCAGTATAATATATTATGGTATAGTTAGGGTTGAGTAGCACTTTTAAGGTTAAAGGGTCAAACTCTCTGCTGTAATAACTTTGCCACCTTTTAACAGATTTGCCTGAAATTTGGAATGCATGATCAAGAACCACACATCTTGGGATATGCCAACTTTTGTGCCAGTCAGATATATGGCTACAGAGTTATTAAGTGTGATCTGCATGCGTTTATGGTTTCTGGTGAATTCTTTGCTCGCAACTGCAGGTCACACGCTTTGCATGACCAGTCCAAAATCTTCAGGGAACATGTGGCTGGGGTCCCCGATGTGCCTTTTGAAGATTTTGTGAAAAAATATTAAACTGTTCAAAAGTTATTCAAAAAACAAGTTCCCATTATAAGTCAATGGGAAAAGTTAACAAAAAGTTTGATAGTGTCGCAAATGCACTTTTTACTGTCGCAAATGGCCCTAGTAGTGTCACAAATCTGCCATTTTGTTTTCAGATGGTGATCAGAAAAATGCTTGGCATTTAAAATTGGGACCATCTAGGGACACAATTCTTTTTGTGTTTACCTAGTCAAGCCCTGAAGATGCTAGGCATGTCTTTATTTTGGAGTTAAACACCCTAGAAATTTGTTTTTCAAATTTCTTGAAAAAGTAGTGTCGCACTCACAACACTTTCGCAAATGTTTGCAAAAGCTTTCGCAAATCACGACACTACTTTTTCAGATTATGTCCAAAATGACAGCAGTTCTTTGCTACCCTGCTGCAAAGGAACGGTTTGGTCTTTTGAGCTGAAATTTTGAGGGAACGCAGCCGACATCTTGCAGATGTGACTTTTGGTGGTTTGGTGAAAAAATATTGCATGGCTGTAAAGTTACAATACTCTGAAGTTGGCATTTTTCCCCATAGAGTAACATGGTGGAGTACGCCGCGCCTTTCAGATCTCATATCTCGAAAATGATGCTAGATACAGATTTTTTGTTGTGAGTTGCATAGCCCCCTGGGCTATGTAGTAGCAAAAACATAGCCAGGAAAATCATGATTTCTGTGAAACATAATTTTTTTTCTACGTCTTGCGCTTGCTGAGATATTAGCAATTAAGTACTTCCAACACTCGTTTTAAGCTTCGATGCCCATTACAATGCATACATTCTTTGTACACACTGTGTTTCTCTATGCACCTGTTCAGCAATAACAGGATATGCACTTCCATTACTGTTACAGTTACTATTTCCACTTGCGCTTATGTCCCCGTTTGCATTACCGTTCCTGTGTATGCCACCGTGTGCGTTACCCTTTGCATTATCATGTGCGCTTGCATTTTTGTTACTGTTACCATTTGCATTTCCACTACTGTTTCTGTTTGCATTTTTGTTTGTGTCACCGTGCACATTGCCATTTGCATTTCCAGCAGCCCTTTCGTTTGCGTTTCTGATTCTCTTTCATTTTGCATCTTCCTTGCTGTTACTGTTACCATTTGCATTTGCAATTGTGTTACTGTGCCATGTGTATTATGGTTTGCACTTCCATATGCGCTTGCATTTCCTTTTGCATTTCTGTTTCCTTTGCTGTTATTGTTGCTGTTACCGTTACCATTTGCGTTTACAATTGCAGTACTGTGCCCGTGCGCATTTCAGTTTGAGTTTCCGTACGCGCGTCTGTTCCCGTTTCTGTTTCCATTTCCTTTGGCATTATTCTTATTGTTAACTTTACTATTTGCATTAACAATTGGGGTACCGTGCCTGTGCATGTTACGGCTTGCGTTTACGTGTGCACTTGCCTTCGGGTTTCCATTTCTGTTCCCTTTCGCATTCTTTTTGCTGTGACACTTAACATTTCCATTTAAAATACCACTGCCATCACTGTTCACATCACCTGTTGCATTTTCATGCACGCTTCAATGTCCATTTGTGTCACTGTTCACTTTGGCATCATTTTCGCTGCATTTCTATTAACGTTCCATTACCATTTCACTGCTTCCATGTGCACCACTGTTGGCACTTCCATTTGCATTGCTGCTCCTGTTCTTTTACTATGTCACAAGACATCATGTAGCAGGAGTGTGGGGCTTGAAGGGCCCCACGCTCCTCCGCCACATTACATTCACTATTTCTCATCATCATTCTCAAAACGAAGGGAAATTAGAGACAAAAAACTCCATTTAATGCATTAGTTAGGTTGTTCCATAGTGACAAAGTGAGGAAATTCAGTGTTAGGGTTGAAAGACCCCCTTGGACCCTTCCAGCTCACCATCACAACCGGCATCGGGGTGCACATTGGGGTCGTCAGTCCTAACTCTTGCCCCATTGTCCTATTCCTCAGCTTCTTTACACATGTGATGGGGTGAGAGCTAGGACCGATGACCCCAATGCGCACCCCAATGCCAGTTGGGGGGGTGGGCTGGAGGGATCCAAGAGGGGCTTTCAACCCTAACACCGAATTTCCTCATTTTTGTCGCTGTGGAACAACCCTAACTGATGCATTAAACTGAGTTTTTTGCCTCTAATGTAAGGTGCAAAATTTTACCCTTTAACCTTAAAAGTGTTACTCTACCATAATATATATATATATATATATATATATATATATATATATATATATATATATATATATATATGGTAGCACGGTAGTGCTACCATAGTTAGGGTTGAGGAGCCATTTCTATGTTAAACCCCAAAATTTTGCACCTTAATAACTTTTGCAACTGTTTGACAGATTTGCCTGAAATTTGGAATACATGATCAAGAACCATAGGCCTTGGTATCTGCCAAGTTTGTATCAGTTGGATACACGTATGTAGGTTATTAAGTGTATTTGCACTGCGCGTTTACGCTTTTTCTGGAATTCACGGTTGGCGAGTAGGTCCTGCAGGTTTGACCGACCGCCCAAAATCTTAGGAATGAGTGCCAGGGTCCCCAATGTGCCTTTCAAAGATTTGGTGAAAATATATTGAACGGTTCAAAAGTTATTCAAAAACAATTTCCCATTATAAGTCAATGGGAAAAGTTAACAAAAGTTCAACACTTTCGCAGATGCATTTTTACTTTCGCAAATGGGCCTGTTACTTTCACAAATCATCCATTTTGTTTTCAGTTGGTGATCATAAAAATGCTTGGCATTTAAATTTGGGACCCTCTAGCAACCTAATTCTTTTTGTATTCACCTAGTCGGACCCTGAGGATGCTAGCCATGTCTTTATTTTGGGGTAAAACACCCCAGAAATATGTTTTTCAAATTTCTGGAAAAAGAACTTTCACAAATTACTTTTGTGCTCATGAAAGTGTTGCAAATTTTTGTGAAAGCTTTCGCAAGTTGCGACAGTAGTTTTCTAGTCTGTGGGAAAATGACAGCAATTCTTTGGCACTGCACTGCAAAACAACGGTTTGCTGTTTTGGGCTGAAATTTGGAGGGATCTCAGCCGACATCTCACAGATGTGCCTTTCAGTGTTTTGTTGAAAAAATATTACATGGCAGCAAAGTTACGGCACTCCAAAGTTGACAGTTTTTCCCATAGGATAACATTGCGGCGCCCGACGCATTACAGGAATCCTTTGGCACCCTGCTGAAAAATAACGGTTTGGTCGTTTTTCCTGAAATTTGGAGGGAGGACAGCCAACAGCCCACAGATGTGCCTTTCAGTGGTTTGGTGAAAAAATATTACAGGGAGGCAAAGTTATGGTGTTCTGAACTTCTCTTTTTTTCCCATAGGATAACATTACGGCGTTCGCTGCACCTTTCAGGGCCCGTATCTCGGAAACGGTGCGAGATACGGACTTTTTGTCAGAAAATTGCTTAGCCCCCTAATGGGGACTAAGCACAAAACTAGCCAGGACAGTTATAAATCATATGACTTTTACATTTTTTTTCTACGTCATATGGTTCCTGAGATATAACCTATTAAGTATTCCAAGTCCTCATTTTCTGCTCCGATACCCATTATTATGCATACATTCTTTGTACTCACTGTCTTTCTCTATGCAGCTTTTGGGGAAAACCAGCCTGTGCGCTTACATTACTGTTACCATTGCCCTTTTGCTTGCGGTTCCGTGCCCGTTTTACTTACCATTGACATCTACGCCACCATGTGCGTTATCCTTTGCATTTTCATTTGCGCTTGCATTTCTGTTATTTTTTGCCATTTGTGTCTACAGTACTGTTTCTCTTTCTGTTTCACTTTGCGTGACCATGCCCATTGACATTTCCATTTTCAGGCACCATGTTACTATGTGACAACACATCACGTGGCACACCGTTCCCATCTACGCCACCGTGTGCGTTACCCTTTCTGTTCTCATTCGCGCTTGCATTACCTTGTGTGCCACTGTTAACGCTTCTATTTGTGTTGCTGTTCCTGTTACTATGCCACAAGACATCATGTGGTGGGAGCGTGGGGCCCCCGCTGCAGCATTACGTGGTGGGAGTGCGGGGCCCTATGTGCGTTATCCTTTGCGTTTTCATTTGCGCTTGCGTTTCTGTTATTTTTTGCCATTTGTGTCTACAGTACTGTTTCTCTTTCTGTTTCACTTTGCGTCACCATGCCCATTGACATTTCCATTTGCAGGCACCATGTTACTATGTGACAACACATCACGTGGCAGACCATTCCCGTCTACACCACCGTGTGTGTTACCCTTTCTGTTCTTAGTTGTGCTTGCGTTACCATGTGCGCCACTGTTAGCGCTTCTGTTTGCATTTCTGTTCCTGTTACTATGCCACAAAACATCATGCGGCGGGAGCGCGGGACCCGAAGGGCCCCATGCTTCCACTGCCACATTACGTGGTGGGAGCATGGGTCCTGGGCCCTGTGCTCCGCCATTGCATTACATTCACTATTTCGTTATCATTCTCAAAAGAAGGAAATTAGAGGCAAAAAACTCCGTTTAATGCATTAGTTAGGGTTGTTCCACAGTGACAAAAGTGAGGAAATTCGCTGTTAGGGTTGAAAACCCTAACTCCAAATTCACCCCCCCAGCACCACACACACACACACACACACACACACACACATATGCAAGTATGGGGGAGGACCAAGTCAACACAACCAATGACAGACATCCAGCAGCAGGTGACAGAAATAACAAACAATTGTCTAAATGTACTACGAGACATCCCCACCCACCTGACCAGGTACTGCATGCTCTGTGGAGATCAACAGCAAAACTGAGGCCATGTACTCCAAACGTACACATCCCTGATTGCAGCTGCACAGAACGTACCACACTTAGTAGTTGCATGGCCTCACCAAGCAGTTATACAGAGGGAGTATCACTTCCCTCCTTCTGGAGGTGATCCCCCTAACGATGCCTCCCAGCATCCTGTTGGCCTTGGCTGCTGCCCTCCTACAAGTCTCTGATTTGTTCATCTTGACATCCACCACTACCCTCAGGTCCCTCTCAGCCATCGAGACTTGTAGCATTCCCCCCCGGTGTACACTTGGCCCGGGTTTCTGGCTCCCAGGTGTAGTGCCTTGCATTTCCCTGCATTGAACCTCAGCTTCCACTTTCTAGACCATCTTTCCAGAGCCTCCAGGTCCCTGTGAAGGGCCACCTTCCCCTCCTCCCTATCCACCACTGCTCCCGGTTTTGAGTCATCCACAAAGAGACTCATCTCACTCCTGATACCTGTCCTTATGTTAGAGCTGTAGGCGTTGAACAGGGGGGGCCCAAGGACTGATCCCTGTAGTACCCCACTAATGACCCTCCTTGAGGATGAGACTATCCCACCAACTACGACCCTCTGGGTCCGGTCCTGGAGCCAATTGCCTATCCATCTGATCATCTGGTTCCTCACCCCCATTTCTCCCAGCTTATCCAACAGGCCCTCATGAGGAACAGAGTCAAATGCCTTGCTGAAGTCTAGAAAGAGGATGTCCACTGGTCTACCCAGGTCCAAGGCACTCGTCACCCAGTCATAGAACTCCACAAGGTTCGTCTGACATGATTTCCCTGGGATGAATCCATGCTGTCTATCATCCAGGCACCCTGACTTTTCCAGATCCCCCCCTAGCCTCTCCTTGACAATGCCCTCCATCACCTTGCCCACCACTGATGTCAGGCTGACAGGCCTGTAGTTCCCTACCACCTCTCTTGTTCCCCTCTTGTGGATAGGCACTATATGTGCCACCTCCCAGTCTTAGGGCACCCACCCTGTCCTCAGAGAGATGGTGAAAAGCTCCACAGGGGTTTCGCCAGGACATCTGCAAGTTCCTTCAGCACTCTGGGATTTAATTTATCTGGCCCCAGTTCTTCTCCATCTTAAGGGACCTGAGGGCTTCCCTCATTCTCTCTGCTGTGATTTCTACTTCTGCTACCTCATCTCCCTGCTTAGCCTTGCCCTCTCCACCAGTGATGCCTCCCCCTCTCCCCAGACCCGTTGATGGATAAGGGTCCCCCCTCCTCAGTATCACTGTCTCCTCCCATGTATGATGCAGCACCCCAATTTTCCTTGGTGAAAACTGAGGTGAAGTACTCATTTAGTACCTCAGCCTGCTCCCCCGGGTCTTGTGCCCATCTCTTCCCTGTTTTAATCCTGCTAATCTGCCTCTTCACCCTTCGTTTTCCCCAATGTATCTAAAGAACCCTTGTTCCTCTCTCCTAATTTCAATGGCCAGGTTCTGCTCCTTCCTTGCCTTAGCCGCACTCACCACCCTAGTGGCCCTTCTAGCCATCAGCTCATACTCCCCTCCATCCCTTTCACTCCTTGAGCACTTGAATTGCCTATAGGCTGCCTTCTTTCCTCGCACCACCTCCTGGACCTCCCTGGTCCACCAGCAGGGTTTTCAGGCCCTACCACATTTTCATCTTACTCTTGCACTGGTGCTGGTAGCATCCTGCACCCCTTTCATGATGATTTCCCACCTACTATCAGCGTCCATGTCTGGCCCAATCACATCCAAATGCTCCTTAAGGATCCTTCCCATTTCCTTAAAATCTGCTCCCTGAAGTCAGTTACCTCCATCTTTGAGTGGCCTTCTACCCCTCCTAGGTCCAGGCAGAACCAGATCATGGTATGGTCACTCCTCACCAATGGGTCCCTTACCTCCAGACCCCCAATCTGGTCATTGTCTGCCAGGACCACATCCAGTCCCCGCCCCTCCCTGGTCAGTTCCCCCACCTGCTGAGTTAGGAACACGTCTTGAAAGCCATCCAACAACCTCTGTTCCCGGCCACCGAGGATGTCATAGTCTCCCAGTAGGTTCCTGGCATGTTTAAGTTCCCCAACACCACCACCCTTCCCCTGCCCAATCTGAAGTGTCTCCCAACATCTGCCACCAGACTCTCCTCCAGCTCCTCTGCCAGTGCAGGGGGTCTATACACCACTCCTATTTTTGCTCTCTTGCCACCCTTGTTATCAAAGTGACCCAAATCACCTCCATGGTTCCCTCCGCCTTCTCTACTTCCCCTATGCCAATGCAGTTTTTGACTATTATTGCTACCCTTCCTCCCATTCCTTCCCCCGTCCTTCCTGAGCATAGTGTAACCCTCCAGGTTCGGGTCCCAGTCGTGTCCTGTAGTGGCCCAGGTCTCAGTGACCACTGCCACATCCACCGCTCCCTCAGTTAGCATTGCCTGGAGCTCAGGCATTTTATTGCCCAAGCTCCTGGCATTTATTTCCCCTGCTCATGTTCCCATGGGGATTCTGTTTTCCCCTGGTCTGCACTTTACCAGTCGGCCTTTTCCCACATTCCTCCAGCTCCCCAGGGGGGGTGGAGACAGAGTCCCTCCTTTATCGGACCCCCTCAACAGCCTTTTCTCCCATCCCTCCCCTTCACAAGTTTAAACCCCACTTTTCACTAATGAACCCCTCTATTTTCAACTTAAGAATTCCCCTCCCCTCCAAATTGAGATGGAGCCCATCTCTAGCATACAGCTCCTTATCCTCCCAGGTCTCACCCCAATCCCCCATCAATCCATACCCTCTCTCCTCACACCACTCCCTGAGCCACTAGTTTATCTCCTTAATCTTCCTTTTGTGTTCCCTACTAGTCCTTGGCACCGGCAGGATTTACGAGAAGGAAACTGTGCATCCTATGTCATGACAGACCCTGGCAAGCTCCCTGAACCATGCCTGTATCTCTAGCTCACTATTTCCCTCAATGTCATTTGTACCTGGGTGGACCAGTATGTCCGGGGAACCCCCACAATCCTTTGCCAGCAGATATACCTCATGCTTGGCCCTGTGCACCATTAGTCCAGAGAAGCATTTTGTTCTAACTGGCCAGACTTCTCCCTCCCTATCCCATTTGATACCCCATATCATAGAATCCCCCAACAGGAGAACTCTGACCAGTCTTTTTCCTACATTTCCCCCCTGCCATGTCCCTCATCCTTTCTACCGGCCCCTCCACCCAGCCGGCTCCTTGTTCCTTCCCCTATCTTGGTGCCACATGCTGCCCCCTCCTTATTTACCCTGGCCACCCCTTCTCCTCCGATGCTATGCCTCTTCTCCTCCTCCTAAGTATCCTTCTGTACCTCGCTAACTCCCCCCTCACTGCTCGTGACTGGTCCTTCTCCCCCATCCCCTAAACTAGCCTGGCTTGTCCTCCCTTCCTTCCTGTCTCCATTTAGTCCCTCCTTGCTTGTCGTGCTCCCCTGGCCTAAACCCTCAGCTCCCTTTACTGTATCCTCCTTGTACATCTGGTACTTCTCCTTGCCCTTTCCTCCCAACTGGTCCTTCTCCTTTCACTTTCCTCCCTCTTCCCACTGCCCCTCCTGCTCTGATTCACTGCTCCCCCAATTTTCCTGCGTTCCAGGTTCCCCCCATTCCTCCTGCTATCTGGCCCCCACTTCCTGCCCCCACTCCCTTTCTATCTCTAACCACCCCTATCATGGCTACATCATCCTTATCCTCAATCAGAAGAAGAAGAGAATTGAAGTGGTTACTGAGCATAAGATCCCATCCATCTCCCTGCCTTGCTTCCTTCTGTCCAGCCCTGGCCATCTGCCTACTTCCCTGAGAATGTTGTCCCTCAGGGCCCCCTTGTGAGGGTCCCCAGTTTCCTGCCTGCTTCCTTGGTAGTGTCTTCTTTTTGGGACCCCTCTGCCAGGGTCCCTATGTGACCCCAGAGTATTCTCCTGCACTCCTTTCCCTATGCCCCCACCCCTAGTGCTTGGTGTAACCCCATGGGAGATCCCCTGCCTTCTTCCCCAACTATACCTCCCCCTTCTCCAGCTGTCTCCTAATCCCCGCAACTTCCTCCCTAAGCTGTGCCAGCTGGTAGCACACTGGGCAACCACCAAACTTCCAAGCCCAGTCCAGTATCAGGGCTGCCCAAAACCCTGTGCACCCCACCACCCTCCCAAAGATGTTGGCCCTAATGACATGTGGTCCCAACCCCTACAAGTAGGTTTCCTTGGGTGAGCCACCAGGTCCTCCACTAGTTCAAGATACACCCCTACTGCCTAATCAGGTCACCCACTAATCCTAGATACAGTCCCACAGTAAACTGGTAACCCTGTTACTAGGTGCAGTACAACAGAGTAAACTTATAAGGGAAGTGAACAACTCCCTAAGCTCCTCTCTCCCAGCCTTTAAATCCAACCCCCAGTGGCTAGAACTACATGAGCTGCACCTGCAGCTTTTTCCTCCAATTGCAGGGCAGGTGTTCCCCTATAAATAAGCAGAGCTCTGGGAGGAGGGAGGGTGGGGAGGTGGGGTTTGGACCTACACCTGACTCTCAATAGAGTGTATCAGCCCTGTCTGCCCTTCCAAGCCCTGCAGCCAAAGAACCAGCCCCAAGCAAATCCCACCAAATAGGTTTTAAATCAGAAGAAATAGGCCTCCATCAGCACAGCCTGTTACACAGTGAAACATCCAACAAATGAGCCCACTTACAGCCATCAAACCAGTTTTTAGACTTCCAACAGCCCCAAAACAATACCCTGCTAGCCCCTTAGAAGTAAGAAAGAAAAGAAATGGCCTTTTGCCAAGTAAAATCCACAAGAAACCCTCTAAAAACAACAAGAAGCAGCTACTGTACTGAAACACAACTGATCTTATCCCCTTCTAGTTCCTTCTGAGAAGACAAAGCAACTAACACCACAAACCTGATTCAGCTCTGCCTCTAGTCAATTAGCTGAGTGAGACCTGGTCAGACCATTAACACCCTTCCCACACTAGGCACTAACCTTTGCAACTAGTGAAGTCAGCAAAAAGGAATCAATATTCAACTCAAAGCCCCAAAATATGTTTGCTGCAAAAGGAAACAGGTCTCCAATTCAATCAGCTTCACTAACAACACGTCAAAATAGGCTTGAAATTAACAGATATAGGTCTCCAATTCAAATAACCAGCCCCAAGCAAATCCCACCAAATAGGTTTTAAATCAGAAGAAATAGGCCTCCACCAGTGCAGCCTGTTACACAGTGAAACATCCAACAAATGAGCCCACTTACAGCCAGCAAACCAGTTTTCAATCTTCCAACAGCCCTACAAACAATACCCTGCTAGCCCCTTAGAAGTAAGAAAGAAAAGAAATAACCATCTACCAAGTAAAATCCACAAGAAACCATGTAAAAACAACAAGAAGCAACCACTGTACTGAAACACAACTGATCCTGTCTCCTTCTAGTTCCTTGTATAAATCAAATACATGATGGGCAGTCGTGTGCTATGAAAAATATTCCCACTATTGCAGTGTGATCTCTGGATACTCTCACTTGTGCCTTTGGCACTCATAAGTATCCAGAGCTCACTCTGCAGGGGTAGAATTTCCATACCACTCCTGCCCATCATGTATCACAGAGGATACATGTTGGGCAGGAGTGTGATATGGAAAATATTCTCACTTCTGCAGAGTGAGCTTTGGATATTCACAAGTGCCGGAGTGAGAATATTTTCCGTAGCACATGTTCTGCTCACGATCTGCACATCATGTGTGCTATTTATACAATAGGGATGGGAGCTTCAGAAATATTATGTTTTTCTGTGTTCTTTTCCTGTTTCTGTGTGCTTTTTGCTCTTTCTGTGTGTGGTCTGAGTGTGTGTGAGTTTTTCTGAATGGGCTGGGAGTCTCAGAAACACTATGGGACACAGGTGAGTGTCCTTTGCAATGATAATTGAGAAAGTTGCAGGTAGCAGTGAGAAACATAAAGTTTTTTGTGAAGCAGTTCCATTTAGAATGCAGGCTTTAGTGAATCTGAGATCAGAATAGTAATGGGCTGGGAGTCTCAGAAACACTATGGAATACAGGTGAATGTCCTTTGCAATAGTAATTGAGTAAGTTACAGGTAGCAGTGAGAAACAGAAACTTTTTTGTGAAGCATTTTCATTTAGAATGCAGGTTGTAATGAAGCTGATATCTGAATAGTAATGGGCTGGGAGTCTCAGAAACACTGTGGGCCACAGGTAAGTGTGTTTTGCAATGCTAACTGAGTAACTTGCAGGCCTCAGTGAGAAAGAGAAACTGTTTTGTAAAGCAGTTTCATTTAGAATGCAGGTTGTAGTGAGTGAGTGGTGACATCAGTGCAGTATGGATAAACAGCATTTATCATCACTGTGCTGATGTCATCCTCATTTATCACACTCCAGTGAAGATTTCTTCATTACACGAACTCTAGAAGCTCACTCCTTAATATATATATATATATATATATATATATATATACACACACACACACACATATATATTTATATTTATGCAATGGAGTGGACATATATTCAGTGTGATAAATGCATTTATCTGAGTCACTGTATGTATAAATTAATGTATACATACAGTGACCATTTATACATACAGTGCCAGACTACTTCCTAGTTTAACACACTTTCACTTTCTCACACACTGTCAGTACTGCTGTCTATAAATCTTTCCCCATCCACAGTAACTCATCTATTTCCAAAATATGTTTTCTTTTTTTTAAATCTCTCCCCAGCATCATCCATCTAAATTTGTTCCACACATCAAAAAAAAATGGTATAATCACACACCATGAAGCAGCATGTGTCACTCACATTCTTCTTGCCACTGTCTCCTTCCTAACTGCAGCCCAGACTGCCTCAGCACCTGACATTCTAAAGAACTGCCGAATACCCAAACTGCGTTTTTTTTAAATTTCTCCCTGCATCCATCACCCACAAGAAACAGAACTGCTAACCTGCTAACATGAAATTAAAATTCTGTCTCTCCAAAACCACTGTTATTTTCTTTCTTTCTCACCCACTCACTCGCTCATATTGGCAGAACGAGTCCGTCAGCTTGGTCACCTCTTCTTTCTGACGTCACTTGTTGTAGTCCGTTGTAGTCCAAATTTCCCCCTCTCCTACAGAAATGCCTTTAAAAAATAAAAACTTCATGACAGCGACTACTTTCCTGTCGGTGAGCACTCACTAAACTCACCCAATGTTTTCCTCTATTCATACCATCAGTGCTCACTAAACTCAGCCAACGTTTTTTTCTTTTAAAAACTGTCAAGCCATACTATCAGCCAATCAGCTGTAGCAAACCACAGAGGATGGCGCATCAACCTGGCAAAGCACAAAATAAACCCACACACATTTCCCTATTTTTTTTATTTAAAAAATAACTATTTTAAAATACACATACACATGAGATCCTTCCCTATTTCATAAATGAAATATGCAGGGGGTACCTTGTGTGATATATGATTTTTTGCACACTTGTGCTGTTTGCCCTTGGCCACCTCACCCATGGCTTACGCCACTCGTGAGGTTACCCAAGGTCAAACAGCACTCGTGTGCATAAATCATATATCACACAGGTCTGCCCTGCATATCCCTTATATATTTAAAGATATTTATATACCCTTTGAACCTTAATGCCTTTGGAGCTGTTTGATGGATTTGCATGTAGTTCGGTATGCATAATCTCCAGAGGTTGGCCCAGAGAGGTTTGAGGAACTAAGACAATTATGTGAGGGGGCAGGAAGATCAGTAACTTTTACGGAGATACTTTCAGTGCCCAAGTCAAGCACAACAAGAAAGCTGAGAATACAGGAATTTAACGGATGGCTAAGAACCTGGTGTTGTGCTAAAGGGTATAGGCTGTTGGGGGTGGGAGGGACCTGTGAGGACACTAGCCTCTATGCCAAGGACAGACTACACTTGAGTGAGGAGGGAAAGAAAGTGTTGAAACAGAGGATGGAGGAGTACATAGAGGAAGTAGGGAATTTAAATTAGGAGCGGGGGTGGCAACTGGACAAGAGACATGAAGAGACCACAGGTTGGGAAACCATATGAGCTTACCTCCCATAACAGTGACAAAGGACAAATGACAAGTACTATTAGTGATGCTAGTAAAGGAGGGCAGGATGGGAGGGGGAAGGGTGGAAGGTGGTTACCCTTAATGCTAGGAGCCTTGGGAGGGAAACTGCAGAGTTACAGGTGCTTATGGCAGAGGGAGAGGTGGACATTGCAGCCATCACAGAAACATGGGCCACCCAATACAATGACTGGGACCTGTCTGTACCAGGGTACAGGTTATTTTGTAGGGACAGGGTGATTGGGAAAGGAGGGGTTGTGGCACTATATGTGAAGGAAGGACTGAAGTGTGCAAGGAAGGAAGGGGGAGGAGGGTAGTACGGAGTCAATTTGGATGCAAATCTAGGATTCCAAGAATAGGATTCTTAGAATGGGAGTGGTGTACAGGCCGCCATCTCAGACGGAGGAGTTAGACAAGGAACTAGCGGGACAGATCAGGAGGACCTGCGAGAAGGGTAGTGTGGTGATTGTGGGGGACTTCAACATGCCAGGAGTGGACTGGAGTACCCCAACAACCAGGAACAGAAGGGAGCAGGTACTGCTGGATGGCTTCCAGGACAGCTTCCTGCTGCAAATGGTCAGTGAACCAACCAGGTTAGGGAATACCCTTGACCTTGTGCTGGCAAATATGGACTTTGTGAGAGAACTTACAGTGGAGGAACTGCTGTTAGGGAGTGACCACCACTCAGTATGGCTCACATTGGATATGGACAAGGAAGGAGTGGAATCTGGCACAAGAGTGCTGGACTTCAGGAGGGCCAACTTTGGGAGGATGGGGGAAATGGTAAAAAGGATACCTGGCCAGAATTCAATCTAGTCTGGACACTAACCATAGGTGGGAGCTCATAAAGCTGGGGATAGTGGAGGCAACCAAAACCTGCTGCAAGGCCCAGAGCAAGAAAGCTAGGGCTAAGAACCTGGTTGAGCAAGGATGTCATGGAAAAGGTAAGGAGGAAAAGAGCTGCCTTTAGGAAGTACAAGAAAACAGGGAGAGGGGAGGACAGGGAGGAGTACTTGACAAAATCGAAGGAGGTGACAAGGGCAATAAGGGGAGCCAAGGCATCTCAGAACTCAGGCTGGCACAAGGTATTAAGAAGAAGAAGGACTTCTTTAGGTACATCAGGAGAAAGGCTGTAAGGACCACATAGTAAGGATTAGGAAGGAGGGGGTTGGGTGGAAGCAGGGTGCGATAAGGCAGAAGCACTAAATGAGTACTTCTGCTCAGTATTTACTAAAGAGAAGAGGCGACACCCATGGGGAAGAAATGGCAAAACAGGAGGAGGGGGGGTGACAGATGGGAAATCATGGAGGCAGAGTTCAGGAGGGTTTGAAGGCACTGAGGGTGGATAAGGCACCAGGCCCAGATGGCATCCACCCCAGGTTACTGAAGGAGCTGGCAGAGGTCCTTGCAGGACATTTGGCAGACCTATTTAATGCTTCACTACATTCGGGGTGTGTACCTCAGGACTGGAAGATGGCTCATGTGGTGCCCCTCCACAAGAGTGGCCCTAAGGATGAACCGGGAATCTACAGACCAGTGAGTCTCATATCCACCATGGGTAAGCTAATGGAGATTATCCTGAAGGAAAGGCTGGTGGCCCTCCTAGAGGCCAAAGCACTACAGGACAGCAGACAGCACGGCTTCATAAGGGGCAGATCCTGCCAAACCAACCTGGTGGAGTTCTATGACTGGGTAACTAGGCAACTGGACAGGGGCCATGCAGTGGATGTCCTGTATCTGGACTTCAGTAAGGCATTCAACTTGGTGCCACATGGAAGGCTGGGAAGTAAGTTAGTAGGCACAGGGGTGGGTGCAAAGCTGGTGAGATGGGTAGGGAACTGGCTTCAGGGAAGGCAACAGAAGGTGGTGGTGGGTGGGGAGCTCTCCAACCCAAGGGTACTGATGACTGGTGTTCCACAGGGCTTGGTGCTGGGACCAGTGTTGTATGGGATATTCATTGCAGACATATCATTGGACATCAAGAGCAAGATCAGTCTGTTTGCTGATGATACCAAGGTAGGAGCAGTGGTGGATGACCTAGGGGGATGGCAGGGATTGCAGGATGATCTGGCAAAACTTGAAACCTGGCCAGACACCTGGCAACTGGAGTTTAATGCCAAAAAGTGCAAGGTGCTGCATTTTGGGATGAAGAACCCAAGGAGGAGTTACCAGCTTGGGGAGTGCAGCTAGCCCAGACAGAGGAGGAGTAGGATCTGGGGGTGCTCATTACAGGTTCAATGAACTACTCAGCACAATGTAGGAAGACAGCTGCAAAGCCCAACAAAATGCTGGGTTGTATTGCAAGGTTTATATCCTCGAGGAGGGAGGAGGTGATTCTGCCACTGTATAGGTCATTAGTTAGATCACACCTGGAGTACTGTGTGTAGTACTGGCGCCCATATCTGAAGAGGGACATTAAGTTACTGGAAGGGGTACAGCATGGGATGACAAAGATGATCAAGGGGCTGGGGGACTTATCTTATGAGAGGAGGCTGAGGGAGTTGAACATGTACTCCCTGGAGGAGAGGAGTGACACAGGGGACATGATTGAAACCTTTAAGTACATGAAAGAGAATAAACAAGACAGGTACAGAGGGGCTGTTCAAAGTAAGGAAGGGGAGGGACACCAGGGGCCATGATATGAGACTGGAGGGAGGAAGGTTCAGGAGGGAGATGAGGAGACACTTTTTCCAGAGAGGGTGGTGGCTGGGTGGAATGCATTACCTGCAGAAGTGGTATCCAGTAAAACAGTGGACTGCTTCAAAAGGGGATGGGACAGGACAAGGGGGAGGGTCAATGAAGGGGAAGGGTGGAAGGGAGGGGCAGATGCAGAATAAGGGGTGCTAGCTGCACATTCAAGCAGACTTGATAGACCTATAGGCCTTTATCTGCTGGCAAATTTCATATGTTGGTATGGGTAGGACTCTTGACGTGACAAATTTCATCGGAATCCATCCAGTGGGTTTGAGATATAAAGTGCTGAAAAAACAGAAAAATCCATTTTTTTTTTAACATTTCTTTGTCATCCTGGATCTCAAAAACAGCTTGAGGTACTGGTCTGAAATTTGTAGGGTAGAAACCCTTTGTTTACAGATGTGACTTTTGAAGATTTCATGAACAAATATTGAACGGTTCAAAAGTTATTCAAAAAACAAGTTCCCATTATAAGTCAATGTGAAAGGTTAACAAAAAGTTCGAAAGTGTCAGAAATGCACTTTTTAGTGTCTCAAATGGCCCTAGTAGTGTCGCAAATCCACCATTTTGTTTTCAGTTAGTGATTAGAAAAATGCTTGGCATTTAAAATTGGGACCCTCTAAGGACACAATTCTTTCTGTGTTCACCTAGTCGGACCCTGAGGATGCTAGCCATGTCTTTATTTTGGGGTTAAGTACCCCAGACATATGTTTTCAAATTTCTGGAAACAGTAGTGTCACAAAGTAGTATCGCACCTGCGACACTTTCAAACATTTTTGCGAAAAGTGTAGTAAATTGCGACACTACTTTTCCAGACTTTGACCAAAATGACAGGTGTTATTTGCCACCCTGCTGCAAAAGAACCGTTTGGTCTTTTGGGCTGAAATTTGGAGGGAAGGCAGCCAACATCTCACAGATGTGCCTTTTGGTGGTTTGGTGAAAAAATATTGTACAGCTGCCAAGTTACGGTACTCTGAAATTGACATTTGTTCTCATAGACTAACATGGTGGCGCATGCTGCGCCTTTCGAGGCTCGTATCTCGAAAATGGTGTGAGATACAGAATTTTCATCATGACAATGCTGGGCTACGAATTCAGCAAAAACATAGCCAGGAAAATCATGGATCATGTGAACTGTTTTTTTTCTACATCGTACAGTTACTGAAATATAAGCAATTTAGTATTCCATCAGCTAATTTTCTGCACTGAGGCCTATTATTATGCATACATTCTTTGTATACACTGTGTTTTTCTATGCAGCTGTTGGGCAAAAACAGATTGTGCGCTTCCGTTACTTTTACAGTTCCCGTTAACACTTGTGTTTCTGTACGTGTTTGTGTTACCTTACCTATGTACGCCACTGTGTGCGTTACCCTTTGCATTCTTGTTTGTGCACGCACTTGCGTTCACTTTTCCATTTCTCTTTACTTTGCTATTATTTCTGCTGTTAACATTACCATTTGTGCTTCCAATTGCCGTACTGTGACCGCGCATGTCACGGTTTGCGTTTCCATATGCGCTTGCATTTCCTTTTGCATTTCTGTTTCCTTTGGCATTATTGTTGCTGTTACCATTACCATTTACATTTACAATTGTGGTAACATGACCATGCACGTTATGGCTTGTGTTTCTGTGCACGCTTGTGTTCACATTTCCATTTCTGTTTCCTTTGGCGTTATTCTTCATGTTAACTGTACCATTTCCATTTACAATTGCGGTACTGTGCCCGTGCTAGTTTCGGTTTGCATTTCCATACGCTCTTCTGTTCCCGTTTCTGTTTCCTTTGCCATTATTCTTAATGTTAACTTTACCATTTGCACTTACAATTGCGGTACCGTGCCCATGCGCATTACGGTTTGCGTTTACGTGCGCGCTTGCATTTGCATTTCCGTTTCTGTTCCCTTTGGTGTTCTTTTTGCTGTAACACTTAACATTTGCATTTAAAATACTGGTGCCATCACTGTGCGTGTTACCAGTTGCATTTTCGTACACACTTACGTGTCTGTTTGCATCACTCTTTGCTTCGGCGTCACTTTGCATTTGCGTTTCTATTAATGTTTACTTTACCATTTCCTTTTGTGTTACCATCTGCGTAACTGTTGGCACTTGCTTTTGCGTTGCTGTTCCTGTTACTATGAGGCAAGACATCACAGGCCCCACACTCCCACCACCACATTACATTCACTATTTATCATCCTCATTCTCAAACAGAAGGGAAATTAGAGGCAAAAAACTCCATTTAATGCATCAGTTAGGGTTGTTCCACAGTGACAAAAGTGAGGAAATTCAGTGTTAGGGTTGAAATCCCCCCTTGGACCCCTCAGCCCACCTCCCCAACCAGCATTGGGGTGCGCGTTGGGATCATCAGTCATAACTTTCAGCCCATTCTCCTATACCTCAGCTTCTTTACACATGTGATGGGGTGAGAGATAGGGCCGATGACCCAAACATGCACCCCAATGCCAGTTGGGGGGTGAGCTGGGGGTCCAAGTGGGGCTTTCAAACCTAACACCGAACTTCCTCACTTTTGTCACTGTAGAACAACCCTAACTGATGCATTAAATAGAGTTTTTTGCCTCTAATATATATATATCTATATTTATATAGATATATATCTATCTATTTATATATATATATTCAAAGCAGGTAAAATATAGAGGGATATCCAGACAGACTTAAAATCAGAATTTCACTAGAAAATTATGAACATCCCTGTGCTGGCATACCAGACAATATTCTCATGCAGGTGCAAGGCTCCCAGGCAGATCCCAGTGACAATGCTGGAGCTAAGAGAAAATTTAATTATGACAAGTATGAAGAAAGTTCTTCTTACGGTACTGCTCCACATTGTCAATGGGTATTCAGAACAAATGGGTTCTAAGAAGCAGTACCCATTAAAAAATGGGTGGGTGGAATATTGTCCCATACACAAACTGGAAAAAGGAAAAAAAATGTACCTGCTAACTGCCACCTCCAGAACTCTGCAACCAAAGGCCACATCAGTAGAACTTTGAACATCCAGTCTTTAGTGTTTGGTGAATGCGTGGACGGAGGTCATGCTGCTGCCATGCACAACTCTAAGACAGATGCCTCACCTTTCTCTGCCCAGGAGCAGGCAATAGCTCTAGTGGAATGCAACTTGATGAGAGTTAGAGCCCTCTTCTGTACTGCAATATAAGCCTTGGCAATGCATACCCTCACCCACCATGCCAGGGTGGCCTTGGAGGCTTTTTGTCCTTTGTTTGACTGCTCTGAAAAGTACGAACATCCTAACTGATTTTCTGAACTCCGCAATCTGTCTAAGGTATATCTTAACCACCCAACACAAATCCAACTTGTGCAACTCCTTCTCTTTTGGATGAGTTGGTTGCAGACAGACGGATGGAAGACAGATCTTCTGATTTAAATGAAAAGCTGTAGGAATCTTTGGAATGAAAGATGGGACCATTGTCAGAATCACCTTGTCCTTATGCATGATGGGGTAAGGTTCTTTGTTGGACAAGGCCTGGAGCTCACCAATCCTCCTGGCTGAAAAAATTTTAACTAAAAAGAACACCTTGTAGGATAACACATCCAAGGAAACTGACAACAGCAGTTCAAAGGGTTATTTACAAAGAGCATTCAGTACCAGATTTAGATTCCATGGATGAACAGGAGATTGGAACAGAGGTTGGGTCCCACTGAGAGCTCACAGAAAATGAATAACCTCCATGTTCTTGCCTAAGGATGGGCCCAAGGAGGCTCCAAGGGCCAACTCCTGACCTCTCAAGATGCTTAAGAAAGGCAACTTTTATTTATAAAGCACTCATTCCAACATGAGCTCAGAGTGCTGTACAAAGATTACAATACTTGGAGAAAAAAAAATAGAATGGCATAGTTTAAAACTCATGAATCATTAAAAACCAAACTAAAATGAGATTTAAAAGAGGCTTTAAAGGCCTCCACTGATGTAGCAGAATGAATGTAACAGGGGATCGTGTTTCAAATGACTGTTGCAGCAACTCCAAAGGTTCTGTCTCCAGAAGACTTAAGTCTGGAGTTAGGCACTATGAGCAACTCTGCATCAGTGGAGTGGAAAGGGTGGATTGGGTGGTAGGGAATCAGGAGCTCTTTCAGGTAGTCAGGTCCCAGACCATGTAGCACCTTGTAAGTTAGCAAGCCGATCTTGAAGGTGATGCGAAAGCTTATAGGCAGCCAGGGCAGGGCACGCAGCACTGGAGTGGTGTGCTCCCATCTAGGAGAGCCAACCAGTATCCAGACTGCTGCATTCTGCACAAGCTGCAATCTTCACATCTGATCCCCAGATAGCTGTAGGTATAGGGCATTACAGTAATTGAGTCTCATGATGACAAAGGCATGGATCACTATAGCCAGATCATCCTGTGCCAAAAACTGTTGGCTCCTCGTAATATTGCAGAACTGAAACAAGCCAAACAGAACAACTGATGACATCTGATGTTCGAGGGTCAAACCATTGTCCAGCATGACTCCCAGATTCTTGACCACTTCCACTGCCATGAGGCACTGTCCACCCAAAACAGAGAGGTCCAAATCACCATGCACAGGACAGTCCCACTTAAGAGCAAACCTTTTTCCACTCCTTCCTGCAAAAAGTCCAAAATCTGCAGAACCATGGCTTTAGAAGGCAAGATACCTTTCTCTCTGGCCCAAGTGGAAAAGGTGGTCCACATGCAAGCATAAGTTGTCAATGTGGAATTCTTTCTGGTGGCTCTCTGGGTGTCTACTACCTTTTTTGAGAAACCCTGCTTCAAGAGCCTCTACCTTTCAAAAGCCAGGCTGCAAGCTGCATCACTCCTGGATTTGGATGCAGAATGGGACACTGGGAGAGAAGGCCCCTCCATATTGGAAGTTGCAACGGAGCTTGTTGAGCTCGGTTCACTAGGTCAGAGAACCACAGCCTTCTGGGCCTTTCCAGAGGTGCCAGAAGAAAGCTTTCTCTTGCGTGTCTTATTTTGCTTATGACCTTGGGAAGGAGTGGCAGATGAGGAAAGGCATATGCTCTGTCAAAATTCCACATCTGTAACAAAGCGTCCACTGTCTTTGCTGGTGGATGCCGGTAGCAGCTAAAGAACCAATGCACTTGTGCATTCTGTCTGAAGGCAAACAGATCAATCTGTGGATGACTGAATCTTTTGTACAGAAGGTCAAATACCTCCAGGTTCAGCATCCACTCCACTGGGTGGACATTCTTGCAGCTTAGCAAATTGGCCTGAAAGTTCAACTCTCCCACCAAGTGAACTGCTAACAGAGAGAGAAGGTACTCCTCTGCCCACAACTGAAGAATGGTTGTTTCTTTAGCATCTCCCTGCTTTTTGCACCCCCCCTTTTTTTTTAAACATGATGTTCATTAGTGCACATGACAATGTACAATAATCATGGCATATTTGATCATAGTAAGAGCATTAATGCACATAAAACCAAATGATTTAACCATAAATGTTTGGTACTTACACTTATTTCAATTTTGGTTGCTTTGCAGGGTTAAATTATCTCATCTTTAGGTCTTCTAGAGTCCACCAAAGCAGACTCCTTTGTGCCCCCTTGATTGTTTATATACACCACTGTGATAGCGTTGTCTTACCCTATTTTCATGGTTCTTAACTGCACCCAATTTTGAAAATGGAGGAAAGCAAGGCACACAGCCCTCATCTTCAGGACATTGATGTGTAGGTGTTGTTCCCCTGCATGGGAATGTGGTCCAGCGCTGTTCCCCAGCCCAAAAAATTGGCATCGGTTGTCAGAATCAACTCTGGAGGGACCTCTAAGCAAGACCCTTTGCTCATATTCTCTAAACTCACCCACCAACTCAGGGACTGCTGCACTATGGTAGAAACTGGAATCCTGGCCTGATGGTTCTCCAAGGTTGGATCCAAAGCTGACTGCAACTCAGACTGGAGGGGGTCAAATGTGAAGGTGAGCCCACAGGACTAGTTCTACTATCACTGTAATGAGTCCCAGAGTCCACAGTAAGCTGTGAGCTGAAGCTGACGATTGGCTTCTCAGTCACTAAGCCTCTCTCAACAAGGTCTCCTTCTTGGCTGATGAGGGGAAGACCTTCTCTTTGTCCATCCTGAACACTGTTCCCAAGTGCTCCAGTATCTGTGATGGCTTGAGAGAGCTTTTCTCCTGATTTACTACCCAGCCATGAGACTCCAAAACCTCCAGTGTTCTGGTCACTGATTTCCTCATCAGCAGAGCAGACATCCCTTGAATGAGCAAGTTATCTAGGTAAGGATAGACATTATGACCTTCCTGTAGAAGTTGAACCACCAGGACTATGAGCACCTTTGAGAAAACTCTGGGCGGCTGTTGCCATCCAAAATGGGAGTGCCCAGTACTGGTAATGTTACCCAAAGATTGTGGACCTGATAAACTTCTGATGAGACTGCCAGATTGGAATGTGGAGATATGCATCCCTCCGGTCTATGGCTGCTAGATAATCCTCCATCTGTACAGCTCAGATGATCAATCATAAGGACTCCATCTTGAAGATCGTGTGGTGAACAATTTTGTTTAAGTGTTTCAGATCCAGAATAGATCTGAAACACCCTGACTTCTTGGGAACTACAAAATAAATTAAGTAACATTTCTGGCCCTGTTCACCGGGAGGCACCAGAACAATTGCCCCAATCTGTGAGAGGTGACTCAATGTCCATGATATTGCTTGTCTCTGTACTGGGTCCTTTGGTACAGGAGATGGCAGATGTCCCTTTGAGGGAATGGTTAAAAACTCTTATTGCATAACCTAGAGCAAAAATCTTCAGAACCCAGGCATCTGATGTTATTTTGGCCTTTCTTGTGTAAAAATTGTGCAGT
The DNA here is from genome assembly GCA_016271365.2 of Neoceratodus forsteri. NCBI lineage: Eukaryota > Metazoa > Chordata > Ceratodontiformes > Ceratodontidae > Neoceratodus > Neoceratodus forsteri. The sequence goes on along the minus strand of JADMNL010000039.1, from coordinate 14,943,113 downwards.
CTTCCACCATGAGAAGGAAGGCAGAGATAGGCCCACGTACCCTCATTGTGAGGTGCCACCTCTTTGCTCGGGGCCGCTGTTGCATCATTAGACCAGGGCTCCTCTACCACTACTGCTCTTGAATCCAGAATAGGATCCTTTACCCCTCTGGTTCCTGAAGTTTCACTAGGAATGAAACCTCCATCGATACTGCCTCTGTCAGCCCCCTCCTTGACTTTTTGAGGTTGAGCAGGCCGTTTATGTTGTTTGGACAGTGGTAGGTCATCCTTTTTATCCTGGATATCCTTCAAAATGTCATCCAGGCCTGAACCAAACAATAAGCCTCCCTCAAAGGCTAAGTTAAACAACTTGATCAGTGACACCTGGTCAGTGACCAAATACCAAAGTCACACCCCTTGCATGGTAGAAACAATAAATAAGTGGATCAAGCTGTTATGTGTAAGTTCTCCATCATGCCATCCCCAGAAAGGTGGGGGCCATGGATACCAACTGCAAAATGCTCACCCCCTCAGAATGTGGAGGAACAAAGCTGCCCAGCATTGTAACACACAGGTTTAAAGCTCTGGCAACAATAAAGGAGGCATAGGTGGTGAAGAGGTTTGTGTTGTTGGAGGCAAAAGCTCTTCTGCATGAGGCATCCACTTGCTTGTTGTGCGTATTTGCTAAGGCCAAAGACCATTCAACTGGGATAGTTGTGTGCCTCATAGAATTATGTACAGCTTTATCAGCCAGGGTAGGGGTTTCCCACTTGCAGATATTTTCCTCCATAAAGGAGAAACAGCCGTACCTTGGGTTTTGGCAGATATTTTCATTGGTCCACACCTGTCCATTCTTGTTCAATAATTTAGTCACAGTGAATTAAGTTTGGAAAATGCTTGGGAGCAGAGGAGGATGCAGACAGGATAGGGTTCACATCTAAGGCCCCCCTGTATTGCATCTCCTTCAACTGTAATGCCCTATAAGCCTCAGTTATCAGGCAGGACAAACATTTTGTATCAAACAAGGAAGGGACAGGAATCCTCCCTTATGGCTTGATCCACTCCACTTCCTTTTCAGAGGGTTCATCCTCATCATCACCATTAACTAACTGCTTTAGCTCAGGATTTTCCCCAAGATCCCTGACATCCTCATCCTGACCCTACATATGGTTAAGGGTAGGGTCCACCTGCAGATCCATATTAGCAGATCTGTCCTGCTCTGGTGCACCTGGACATGTCTGTGTGGTACCCCCTAACCTGAGGGCTCTGCCTGGGGTGAGGTATGTCCAAATGGATGTCCTGTAGATCACCAGAGCTCAAAAGCTTTCCAAAGAACAACCACAAAGATTTAGGTGACCCCCCAGTTCAGAGTTTTGACTGGAGGGAACTGCAAGAGACATATTAGCTTGAGAAACACAATGGAGGCAATAGGAACCCAGTGGAGAGGGTCACAATACCCTTTTTCTGGTCTTACATCATTTGAACACCAGAGATCTCCGATAAGCCATGGTGCCAAAACACTAGTACAACAGAAGCTCAAACACAAAGACACTGTTGCCTGCCATATATGAGGAAGGGAAAGAATGCTGCCTCAGACACCGCCTCCCTCTATGACTAAAATCACTGCCAGAAAAATGTCCCTACCGGCCTCCCAATTCAAAAGCTATAGTAGGAAAAGATTGCACTGAGCAACAGCACTGAATAAACAGTAAAATCAGAGCTCCCGTGTCTAGCACTTGCAAAATTGTTGGGATATGCGCACCCGTGTGAAAGTGCTTGACCTCATGACACTGCATGTGATGTCAGCATGTCTGGGGGGGCATGTACCCTAGCACAGACATGAAAAAAGGATGCGCTGAGGCTCTGAGAAGCCTCAGCTGACTACCACATTGCAATCTCAACTGTCAGGGCTCAGAAGACATGATGCGAAGTTGCATGGTTCAGGAGAGCTATTGAGAACCACCACCATGTATGTGAGAATAAAATCCCCTCCTTCTTTCCCTCTGTTCTCCCCTTTTCTCTTTTTTTCTCTTTTCTTTGAGAAACAGACCCCTCAACTGTAAGCACTCAAGAGGAAAACAGCAGTCCCCCCATACCATTAATAGGGTGCTAAAGTAGAGATACATGATGTGGGTGACTGCAGTAGGGCGTTACTACTAATTGCGTTTGGGAAATTGTAGCTTGTGATTATTAGAGTGTTTTTTGATCTGTACTATGCTTTTGTATGTTAATGTTTTCTACTTTGATTTCCATTAATGTTGACATGTATGGCTTCTGTACCACGCTATGTACTCATTCAAGTTTTGTAGTGTGGACAATGATTGTTACGATAATAAATGCAGTACTCGCCCGACGTACTCGCTCAGTCTCATCTTGTTGTTTGAGTGCAATTCTTTGTCCTCTACTACTTTTTATTACTTTCTCAAACTTATGTAAGTCATGGAGTTAATTATATTTCCTTTTGGGGATGCAGGGGCAAAGCACCCCCCAACATTGGGGTGTGTGGGACGTGGAGCCCTCCCACAAGAAATCATGCTGAGCATAGGCAGGTTGGAGGCATGCATGTGGTATGTGATCTAGCTGTGAGGTGACAAGATTCCATATGTCACATGTTGCTGTCGCTGTGTTGCTTGCGTTCTTTTTCACTGAGCACTTTTTGTTTTAGCCCTAAATTGGGGTAACCCCCTCAAATAAAAGAAAAAAGGTACATACAATAACTACCCTATGTCCGGGGGTTAAACTGATGCAAAGCTAGACAGTATGGAGATGCAGGGAATGCCCTAAAACTAGACCCTAACAATAAGATCAAAAACAAGTACTTACCTGAGGCACCATGACATGAAGAAAAATGGAGACCTACTAAACATAAATACTCTTAGAGTATTTGAAGATGTGGCCCTCAATCCAAGCACTATCAGGCAGTGGAAGTGGGGAAAAAAGGCAGGTTAGCCATTTTGAAAGCCACAGCTTAACAGGCATGATTTAAAATTTAGGGGTGCTCCATATCACCAAGTAGCCCCAATCTGCTATGCAGAATCACAGCCCCAAAGCGTAAACACTAAAATAAAGAGTTCCTTCAGAGAAATGTTTGTGTTGTTTCACTTTCAATGCCTCAGCAAAGACTGGAGAGTTGCTGCTGTCTGAAATGTTCATGTCTCCAAGATTCTATACTGTTAACAGCCTTGGGCTGTGCCATTTCCCCTAGTAGGGGTGCAAATTACCCATTTGTTCTGAATACCCATTGATAATGTGGAGTGCTACATAATATATCTTTAGAAACCATATGAACCCAAAGCATACATTTCTAGTAATAGTTTGTTAATTGACTTTTTGTAACCCAGCAAACCATTTCAGTAAGGTCTCTGATTGGATCATTAATACATTTTATTTGATATATCCGAGTGTGTTTGCTACACTTCATTTTGCACAATTAATAGCCTTAAGTAGCATTTTAAGTTTAGTGGAGTAAAAGTTCACCTGGACACTGAATATGAATCAATTTGCTAATTGCTCCTATTTCTTCTTCCTGTAGTAAATGTTTTTTTTGAAGAAATAATGTATGAAATGTACAAAACTATAGTTTGTAAATAGTAACGTTTTTTACTCATGCCTACATTGCATTACCATACACTTGTGATGTCACTGGCTCCAGGTACTTAAAGAGACCTGTTGTACTCCCTAGCCACACCACCTGAGGAAGACCATCAGGTTGAAGTGAAGGGGTGGGTAATGCATCTCAGGGGCTCCCTGGATATTTCCAGTTAATATACACAATGCACTGAATTCTTACACCTTAATAAATTTGAACATCGGAATTTATAGGACCACAGTACATTCTTTGTGAAGCCTCTCTGCTCTTGGTATGAGAGAACAGCTTTTTTTTAATCTTATTGCACCCCCACTCATGATCATCCCCTTCCCTGACTTGACCCCATTTACCACCACCTTCTGCTGTCTCCCGCCCAGCCTGCTTCCCACTTACCTAACTAGATCCTTTGCTGTTCCCAGAGCGTCTAACTTCTTCAGCTACCTTCTGTGTGGTACAGAGTTGAGCCCCTTGCTGAAGTCAAATTAGAGCAAATCCATTACTTGTTCCTTATCCAATGCTCTAGTTACCCAGTCAAGGAATGCTATTAGGTTAGTCTAACAAAATTTCCCTGCCACGAACCTTTACTGCTTACTATTCTGGACACCTGAGTGCATTGCAGAGGCCAGAGCTTGTAGCCTTACAAGGCACCGGGTCTGTTGAGAAGAATGCACCTGAAGCATGATTGGAGTCCAAGGGAAATTACAGGGCAAGGAAGGTACTTGTGAGAGGGGAGGGACTACATCATGTGGAGAGACAATGGGGGTTGTGTGGTCAATGGAGCAGGGGGATAGAATTGTAACATGTCTGGCAGGAGCCTTAGTTAGGATGGATGCAGGCAGAGTAAACAGGCTAGTCAGGTGAATGGAATGAGGGTCTGATCCTCAACCATTGTCCCATTCAATTCCAATCTTCATAGCAGGTACCTATTGCGCTCCTGACACCAACACACCTACACTATTGGATCACCTGGGCTCACTAAACTCCATTGCAGCAGGAGGTGAGCTCCACATACTCAGGGATTTCAACCAGAACTGGCTTGCTGGGGTTCATTCCAACCTTCGGGATAAGGTGACAGCCCTAAATCTAAATCAACTAATCTCTGAGCCCATGCTTTTAAACCACAAAACACAGAATCACATGCTCCTAGATTGGTCCCTCACTCGCACCCCCACAGGACCCTAGTCTCTGGCCTTATTCCGGATGTCCTTAGTGACCATCATGGAATCTACTTGGTAGGCAAAATCTTCAGACCAAAAGCTCCTCCTCCCCAAATCATCCTGACCAGATCCTTCAAATCCCTGGATCTCCACTCATTACTAAATGATTTAGACAAATCTGACTGGTCACACATTAGTCAGTCCACTACTATAGATGCAGCCCTGCTGGCTTTTAAATCCAACTTCACCACCATCTGGGACCGCTCCGCCCCGCTCCGATGAACCAGGGTCAGAGGTACTCACCTCCCATGGATCATGCCAAATATCCTAGCCCTTCTTAGAGCTAGAAACAAGCCCTGGAAAACCTTTAAGATGTCCAGCTGTCCATCTGCCCTCCAGTATTACCATGAGCTTCACAACACTAGTACTAGGAAAATCTGCCAAGCAAAAGCTAACTGTTTCAAAAGTGCATTCAACACCACCTCCCATCTCCTGACCAAATTCTGGAATGTGGTCAAGTCACTCATCAGCCCCCATTCACAGCCTCCCACTGTGTCCCTGCAGATAGGAGGACTCACCATTTCTGACCCTCCTGCAGTGGCCACTCTGTTTAACTCTCATTTCACAAACAGCCACGCTACTCCCCTGCCAGCACCTCCACATGCACTTCACCAACCCACCCTCCCCCCAGGTAGTGATACCCCCAGCTCAGTCTTTCTCTTCCCTACAGGTCACCCTAGAAGAGGTATATAATGCACTGGTTGCCCTTAATCCAAGTAAGGGAAAATGCCCACTGGGCTGGACTCCAAAATGCTCCACCTTTCAGCCCCAGCCATAGCAAAACCCCTGGCCTCCCTTTTTAGCCTCTCCTTCTCCAGTGCTGAAATCCCCTCTGAATGGAAACATGCCACCATAATTCCACTTCTAAGGGTGGGGATCCCTCAAACCCAAACAACTACCGGCCCATCTCCCTCCTACCAATCCTTGCAAAATTACAGGAGTGCCTTGTACTCTCTTGCCTAGCTCCCTTTCTGAACTCCTCCTCTTTTTTCTCCCCCTACTAGTCTGGCTTTAGGAAATCACACTTCACCACTACCTTCCTTCTCAGGCTGACCGACTCCATCCTTACTGGGAAGGATGCTGGCCAAATCACAGCAGCCATCTTCATCAACCTGGCTAAGGCATTCTACACAGTCACCTACTCCCTCCTCCCTACTCCTAGCCAAACTCGTCAACGCCGGTCTATCCAGTAGGGCCACCTCCTGGTTCCAATCATATCTTGCTGGCAGGTCCCAATCCATCTGTATCAGTTCTTCCACTTTGCCACCTCTCCCAGTCACTCAGGTGTACCACAAGGTTCTGTTCTAGGCCCACTCCTGTTCTCAATCTTCCTGAATGACCTGCCCTCTGCTTGCCCACACATCTCAATCCTTATGTATGCGGATGACACTGTGCTATATACATCTGGCGCCTCGTCCTCAGAGGTCACGACCCAGCTGCAGCAAGATTTTATCTCAGTCCAGCAATGGCTTTGCTCAAATCATCTACCTCTCAATGCCAAGAAAATGGTCTCTCTAACCTTTGGCACTAGGCAGACACTTCCCAGGCTCTCCTCTCCAATCACATTCCACACCCTGGCAGGGACACCACTGGAAGCCTGTACCTCCTTCAGATACCTCAGAGTATGGCTGGACCAGCACCTAAACTTTTCTGCACCCATCAACTCCTTACTCAAGAAGCTACATCCCAGGCTGGGCGTACTTAACCGGAATATTGACTGCATCCCTGCACCTGCTCGAAGGGCCATTGTGCACAAAATGATTCTCCCCGTCTTTGACTATGGGGACATAGGCTACAGTGCCAGCCCTAAGTTCGACTTAGTTAGGCTGGACCCTCTTTTCCATTTCTTCTGCCGCTTTGCACTGAGCTGTCCCTACTCCACACACCATTGTGCCCTTTACCAATCTATGAACCTCCCCTCTCTACATAATCGCAGACAATCCCACTGCGCCAAAATCCCTGCCAAGTTTTGGTCCCAGCACCTACCCTCCTACCTCACCACTGCCCTGGCAAATCCTCACACCCTAGCTTACTCCCTCCAGAACTTGGACTCTCGTTCCCTCACTGTCCCACATAGGTCCACTACTGCTGGTCAGGCTGCATTCAGCTACCTCATACCAACATTGTGGAACTCCCTCCCAGCAAACATTCATCACTTCTCCTCCACTCGGCATCTGAATTCTTTGCTCCAAGTTCACTCTGCCCCTACCTGCACATGTGACTAGGCAGATCTGCTCTCTGTGTGAAATGACAGTATTTTGTCTGCACTTAGTACTGCAACTAATCTATGACTGTAACTGCTGTTCTCCCATCTCACATTGTCTGCACTATGCTGTCAAGCTACTGTATATTCTGCTGTTTTTCTGACCTCTATACCTAGACACTGAGACCAAATGTTAGAGAATTCACACTATGTATTTTCACCTGTATATATGCTGTTCAACTGTTGTCTATGTTCTCCCTCCCCCAGGACGCATCTGGAATCGAGCATTTAGCATGCTCAGTATGTCTTCCTGGTTAAACGCTTAAATAAATAAATAAATAAACATGGGGACTAATGACCTGGCTTTCAGACCCGTAAGGGAGGTTATAGATAACTTTAGAAAGCTAAGGGAAGGCTCAAACAGGCAACAGCCCAGTGACCTTTTCTGAGGTACCACCACTTTATGACAGGGGATAGAGGAGAAGTGTTCCGATCACTCAACTGAATATATGGCACCAGGACTGGTGCAAGGAGGAGGGATGGAGGAGCTTAGGGGAGTGGAACCACTCCTGAAGGAATAGAAAGCTATTCAAGTGGGATGGTCTTCACACTTCTAAAAACAGCATGAGAGGTGAAGTTGTAGATTTAAAAAGAACATTGAGAGCCTTTAAAATAGTGTGGGAGCAGATTGAATGGGGATAGGTGCATATACTAAATTGAAAGAGGTCCAGATGGCCTCTCCCCACTGCCAGAGAATAAATAAGGAGAAACAGAAAATTAAGAGGGGGTGCAAAAGGGGAAAGCTTGGAAAAGTTAAGAAGAGAAGCCTTGGGAAAACCAGGGAGGCAATGGTGAATGGGAGACAGGGGCAAGGATGGATAGGAGGTCGGGGGGGAAGAGAATGGGTTGGGCCTAGAAAGCAGGCCAGATTATTTGGAGGGCGATGTGCATGAATGTTAGAAGCTTGGGAAATAAACTCAGTGATCTGGAGACAGTGGAGGCTGAGGGAAGCCTGGACCTGGTGGCGATCGCTGAAACATGGATTACCCAGTACCACTTGGACATGAACATGCAGGGGTATACTGTGTACAGTAAGAATCAAAAAAGAGTGAGGGGGAGGGGTGTCATTATATATATGGAACAGTGTAAAAGCTACAGTGAGTTAGGATATGGTGACGTATTATAATGGTTGTTATGTGGTTAGGTCTCACACATCTCACCAGGTAGATGCAGCACCTACAGTATACAGAGATTAACAGGGTTGCACCAACAACAGGTTCTTTGCCTGTCTTCCCACCTACAACCGCTGACTGGGTACACACAGGAGCCTTTACAATTACCTCCCTAATTGAGTAGCTGCAGAACCTGTGTAAGAGAGAGAGGGGCTGCAGTGTACTGACCCAGGAGACCACAGAAAATGTGAGACTTGGACAACCTTAAGCACAACTCTGACACAGTTTCAAAGTGAACAAGCATTTGTCAATGCTGAATGTTGGCTTGCTGGCATTGGCAGTGCAGGAGTTAGAGAGATGCATCATAGGAATGGCAGTGAAGTATTGAACTGATGCCAACCCACCCCCACCGTGCAGACAGGGACAGGCATTAGGGTGTCCCTTTGGGTGTTTGGTAGTGCAGTGCGGGAAAACATGTTGGGCAGGATGTGAAAAATTACAGCTGCACAGTTCATAAGGAGGTGTAAAAAAATGTCAGTGTTGAAAATGTGGCATGTAAATATACCAAATTTGCGAAGTTACAAGGGTGCATGGGAAATATGCAATGCACGGTTGCAACACTGCCATTTTATGGGCATTTGGCACCAAATTTTCAACATAGGCATTTTAGCACCTCTGCTCATGTACAGTGTCACTGTTATTTCTCAAAGTGTCCCAAGTGATTGATAGCTTAATTACGCTTATTCTGCTACCGGAAGTGTGAAAACACATTTTGGGCAGGATATGTGAAATGACGGCTGTACTGTTCATCAAGAGGTGTGGAAAAATGGCAATGGTGAAACTCCAGAGTGAAAATATCACAAATGCCACGACAGTACAAGCGTGCATGCAATCTGCTAGCATGCGCTGTAACACAGTCATTTATGGAGATATCATCACCAAATTTTCAACATAGGCATTTTAGGACCTCTGCTCATGAACTGTGTCACTGTCATTTCAAATCTGGCCCAAACACTGATTTCCCACAAGGCCTGTGCGACAGGCGCTGGATGTGGGAAACACATTTTGGGCAGGATGTGAAAATGACAGCTGTACTCTGTTCACAGGACGGTATAAAATGACAAAGCTCAAAATCCGCATTAAATATTGTGAATGAAGCTACGAGCCTGTGTAGCATGCTAATGCACGCTGGGTAAAACAGGCATTTGCTGGATTTTTCCACATAGGTTTTTGAGAGGCCACCATGATACTGGCACTGTCATTTTGTTAATGGGTCCCAAAAGGTGATTTCATGCAGTGACTGCAAAATCACCTTTCGAGGCTGATTAACGCCATGACAGTGATAGAATTCATGAGGCTGGGCCCCAAAAAACCCATGTTGAATATTTGGTGCCAAAATTCCAAGCAATGCCCAAGATATGCAGCAAAGTTGAAAAAACCCTATTTATTCCATTATACAGCTTACCGGCATTTCCTCAGTTCGCGGTCGGCTTTGAAGAGTGCAGACGTGTTCCCGGTCCACCGAAGATCGTCGAGCCGGACTCCAGAGGTAAGTACGGGGTGAGGGGGGGTGAGGGGAGGCAGGTACCAGTGGGTGGGTGTGGGTGAGGGAGAGGGGCACGAGACTACGAGGGACAGTTTTCATTTTACAGGTGAAAAACAAAAACAGGGAAAACCATTATGGGACAGTTTTAATTTCAGGGCATTTGGCACACTGGGGTGGGCTCCCAGCGTGCCACCTAACTGTTTTGGGGGTGTCGGGAGCCAACAGGGATTGGGCACCCTCGTCAGCCTACAACACAGGGGAGAAGTAATGCGATGGGGATTGGGCACCGTTGGCAAACACAGAAAGTGGAAATTGTGTGAGCCAGGGGATTGAGCACCTCCCTCGGCATTCAACATTGGGGGTTATGCCAATGGGGAGTTGGCTCTCCTGTCAGCACACAACGTTAGTGGGGGGGTTAACGACAGGGGGATTGAGCACCCCCAATGTCGGCAGATGTGAGGTGGGCGCCCGCTCGCTGACCATGCTCATAATGGGAGTGAGTACGCCAAGCAAAGGACCGCTGTGTATGACGAGCTTTGCATTCAACAATTGAGGGGCTGATGCCGACGGGGAGTGGGCTCCCCCGTCGGTACACAAAGACAGCAGGTGGGGGGCCGCGAGCTGAGGGGAATTGGGCACCCCCCTCGGCATTCAACATTGGGAGGTTATGCATATGGCAGTGGGCTCCCCATCGGCACACAAAGACAGCAGGGGGTTAGCGACGAAGTTGGGCACCCTGATACAGCCGGCAGATGTGAGGCGCCGCTCATTGACCATGCTCATAATGGTGGCGAAACACGGCAAGCAAAGGACCACTGCGTATGATGAGCTTTGCTCAAATGCAGTGGACCTTTGCTTAGATGTGCTCGCCCCATTATCTTATGCATGGTGTGGCGCCAGAAGGCAGGCTGATTGGGGGAATGAGGGCGCTGCCTACTGATCCATGCCTTGCATTCACCAGCAATGACGCTTCCCCAACTCCACTACCGCAAGATGTTGACTTGCACGCAAGCGAGGCAAGCCACAATAAAAATGAAGGTAAATTTTACTGAACTGCTCTGCAACGTAGATGGTTTTGCATGAAAAGCATTCACATTCAACAATAAGAACATGTACTTTGAAATAGCTGAGCTTTGCATAAACTGTTATACATTACACTTTTGTCTTATTTTCCCAGAAGTCTGTGCCTGCTAACCCCTGGAGACTGTAGACAATTTCACCACCCACCAGCCCTCCAGTTAACCAGAGCAATACCTAGCACAAGGCCACACCTCGGACCTCAGTAGCTGCACATTTAGATTCACTTGCGTTGAAGGCATGTAGTGGCTACTAGGCCTTTACCTAGCTTAGTCAGCCCACTCACCCTTTTTACCCAGATATCCTTTCCTGGTATCAAACACTATAACTTACTTTAGAATACTTGAATACCTTATTCACTTTGAACTCTATACATTCACATTAACAGTTACTTTGCATCACATAGCATCACACATTAACATTCATCAGAGTACAGTTTTCCTCCTACAGTCTTTGGAAATTACAGTCCTTCAGTAGATGGACAGTAGTTCTTGAACCTAGAAGGATTCCAAACTCAAAATACAGAATAGTGTCCCTCTTGAAATAATCCAAAGATGTAAAATAAATTGTACTGTACCATTTCCCTTTTTTGGCTGAAAAAAATGGTGTTCTGGACCTGGTGAGCTGGCAGTAGATACAGTATAATGATGGCAATCTTTGGAGACAAGCTGGGTGCTTGAAGCAGTTGCAGTCTTCTTGGCTGAAGCTGGGTACACTTGGGGGAGGGGGGACAGGTACTTGAAGTAGCAGGCTAATCTAAACTGGCCCTGCTCTCACTTACTGCCCTACTATCCCAAACACTGGGATACAGGTGATCACCTGTATCTATTAACTTTAACTGAAGGTTAGTCCCCCGGACTCTATGAAACTGGTAGGCCTCTGTAGGCTGGACTCCCTCTGGTCTGGTCCCTCTCTGAGCTCAGACTCTCTAAAATGAGTTGTGCAGCTACTTTTATACTATTTGAACATTCCATTTTACAAAATCTCTACTATCTGGGAGGACAAAACCCTTTTCCAAGCCTCAGCACCAATCAAATTAAATTCCATCTTGGAATTCTGCAGCAGAATAAGCCACAGTGGAATCCTGACTTTTGAATTCTAATGGCTTTCTATGACAATTCGAGGCAGCGCTGCCCTGTCAGCCTTGACTAAATGTATTCAATACATAACTGTTAACACGAGGAAATTATTGTAGCTCAAAGTCTAAGCATTTTTAGAGTTTTCCCATAAGAAAGCTCCCTTTTTTAGCTTTCTTCAGTACATTCTTCACAGAAATTAAGTTATGGAAACCCAGAATCACTAAGGCTTGAACTTTAGCTATTCTAAGAAAATAAACAGCTTGCAGTGACTTTCCCCCGCTGACAAGAACTAAATAACCACAAAAATGAGCCGTTTCTCCTTTAAATGACTTCGTCCTTAGATCTGGAGCCCAGTCTTTCTAAATGTTCATCTTTTTGTTTCAAACTCCTCCTTTGGATTGTCCCGTGGTCTCTAGTGACACCTCCTGCCTGAAAACACACACCATCTCCTGGCTCCTCCTCCACCCTGCCTCCCTGCAGCATGGATCCTGAATTCCAGTCACTCTACCTTCCCAGGTTAGTGTCCCCCTTTTCCTATAATTTTATTAACTAAAACTATCTTTCTCTGTTAGAGCATATCTTAATCTACATTCCTGCCAAGTCTGGTGCAAATCCTACACAAAATGACTTGGCAGTGCTCTTTAGTGAAAAAGTTAAATTTTCTGCAGTTTAAATTTGAGTGATGCATCTCTCTCTCTGCACTAGCTTGCTTCAAATGAATCCATTTTTTCCCTAGGTATTTTACTTGCTTTTTCCATTTTCTCCTTGATCCCAGTCCCCTTGCATCGCCAACATGATGCATGCATGTGGAAGCACACGCACGTCATGCACTACTGGACACCCCACCCTACCAGCCACTCCATTATTGCCTACACCTGTCACCGGACCTCCATCCGGTGATGGCAGGACTGCAGATAGGTGACCCTCCCTCCTGGGAGAGGAGAGTCAATGCTTGATCCTGTTCCCCCCCATGCTGGCACGCTGGTGACCTGAGGTGGTTCCTGAACCCGGGTCGCCAGCATAGTGTGAAGTAAGGCAGGATACCTTAGCCCTCAGAGCCACCAGGCTGGCTAAAATAGATCTGTTTTTAAAATGTTGCATTTCTGTGCCATAAAATATATGTGTTTGTATCCCTTGTACAGTTAGCTAGCCTCCTGATGCTTTATATTATCATTTTAATCAAGATTTATGTTTATTTCAACAAGTGAATTCTATTTGTGTGATTTAGTCACTGGACAGTTCTCCTGCTGCTCTAAAATGTCTCCTAGCTTGTGTGTCAATTATGTGTGTTTGGGAGCTCTCCAATTGCATTCTGTGTTTCCCTTTTTATTTGTTTTGTTAAATAAATTAATGTTAGCCAGTCCCTAAAGGGAAAACCTGGCGCTTGCCACCTGCCAACTGTTTTGGTCTCAATAGAAAGTAATTGGCCTCCTGCCAGCGAAAGGAGCATTCTCACTGCATTTCTTTCTTGAGCTGAACATACCTTGGTAGGCTTTAGCCTGATCCATGACTGCAGTGGCAGTTCAAACAGCTGTTCCTCAGCTGTTGTGAGGGGATTCCCCTCAGCACACTAGCGCTATGCTGTGGAGCCGATGCTCAGCTCTCTCAACTTTCTCCTTAACTTTGCACCACATAAGTGCTGCTCTGCATTAGCCTTACTAAGCAGCAGTCTGTCACATTAAATGAACAAGGTGGATGCTTATGTTATTTTGAAAATAAATACATGTTTTCTATTGCTAAAACCCAGACTGGCCATACAGTACCACTGGACCACCAGGGCTACGTTGACTAGACAGGGCAATCAGTTACTAGCCCTTGGCTATCTTTATTATTATTAAATGCTTATGTGGGTGAATGTGTGCAGAAAAGGAGGGGGTCATTCTCTCCTTCCCCTCCCTCTCTTAGTTTATTACTATACACATACCATTAATACAATGCTCACAGCTATTTCTTTTTTTGTTTAATTTTGCAAGGCCCACTCACTCTCTCTTCTGGCAGATCCCAGCTTTGAGCCTCCAACCAGGTGACCCCCTATCCATTAAGGTACCCAGATTAATTACTTGAGGAACAGTCATTCCATGACAGCTACAATGTCAGCATGGGTGCTGGTAATAACATAAGAATGTAAGAATTTGATAGCAGATGGGGACTGAGTGTCCCATCTAATCTGCCCATGAACCTAACCCCCTTCTTATATTTTGCTGTTTTTGTTTATACCATAGTGCCTGTCCCATGCATGCTTAAATGCATTCACTGTCTTTGCTGCAACCACCTCTGGGTGCAGGCTGTTCCTTGTGACTAGTTCCCTCTCCATAAAAAGTACTTCCTGATATTGTCTTGAGCCTTCCCTCTCGCAGGCGTAGGTTGTGCCCTCTTGTACGCACCTTTCTGTTTGCAGAGAAAAGGTTGTCTACCTGAACAGTGTTTATACCGTTGATGAATCTGAACATTTCTATCATATGCCGTCTGTCCCTTCTCTGTTCCAGGGAGTACAAGTTTAGGTCCTGGAGTTTAAACTCATATGGCCTGGGGTGGAGGCCCTGCACCATCTTTGTGGCCCTTATCTGAATTGATTCCAAGCACTCTGTGTCCTTCTTCAAGTGGGACCTCCAGAACTGGATGCAGTACTACAAGTATGGCCTTGCCAGGATCTATAGAGTTGAATGATCACTTCTTGTTTCCTGCAAGTTATTCCACTGCCTATGCAAAAGGGGATGATCTTAAGAGGGGGTTTATAGACCACCATCTCAAATGGAAGAAGCAGATAGGAAATTAAGGAAGGAGATAAAAAGGGCAGCTGGGCTTCTGGACATAGGGACATATGAATTTGCCAGCAAAAACAAGCCATTATGGTCTATCTAATCTGCTCGAATGCGCTGCTCAGTTGCTATCTTGGAGCTGCCCCTCTCCCCTACTCCTTCTGGAGTCATACCCCTCCATCCCTTTCCTCCCCATTCCCCTACCAGTAGTGCCCCCTTCCATCTTAATCTTCTACTGCTTTAACATGTCCCACCCCTCTTGAAACTGGTCACCGTCTTTGCTGCTACCACCTCCTCCAGTAACTCATTCCACCCCTTCACCACCTTTTCAGTGAAAAAGTGTCTTCTCATTTTTTTCTTGAATTTACCCCTACCAGATTCAGACTATGCCCCCTTGTTTACCCTCCTTTCTTAAGTTAAAGATGCCCTCTGTACCAATGCTGTTTATGCCCTTTAGGTACTTGAAGGTTTCAATCATATCCCTCCCTCCCTTCTGTTCTTCAGGGAGTACATGTTTAGCACCCTCAACCTCTCCTCATATGGTCTGTCTCCCATGCCCTGGATAATATTGGTTGCCCTCTACTGGACCCCCCTCCAGTGGCTTAATATCCTTATTCAGGTAAGGGCACCAGAACTGAGCACAGTATTCCAGGTGTGGTCTCACCAGTGACCTACACAGTGGCAGAATAATTTCTTCCCTCTTAGAGGTGATTCCCTTGGTGATGCAGCCCAGCACTTTATTTACTTTGGCTGCTGCCTTCAGGCACTGTGCCATGTGCTTCATGTCACTCCTGACCGTTACTCACAGGTCCTTTTCCTTCCCTAATGCTGTCACCTGTATTTCCCCAGCCAGTAACTGGCCTTTGGGTTTCTGGCTCTCATGTGCATCACCTTATATTTCTTAGCATTAAAACCCAACTGCAAGATGCCTGATCATTTGTTCAGCTTAGCCTGGTCCTCCCTTAAATCCTGTCTCCCCTCCTCCATGTTCACCTTCCCACAGAGCTTAGTACCATCAGCAAAAAGGCAGATCTTACTCCTGACCCCCTCTGTTATGTCACCATAATATGTTGAATAACACAAGTCCGAGTACTGAGCCCTGTGGGACCCCACTGGTTACAGGCCTAGGTTTGGACAGTCCCCCCACCAATCTCTGATTCCTGTCCCTTAGCCAGCTCTTGACCCACCCCAGCATTTTGTCCCCTCTCCCAAGGTCCCCCAGCTTGCTAATCAGCCTGCCATGTGGCACTGAATCAAATGCCTTACTGAAGTCCAGGTATAGTACGTCCACTGCCTGTCCCTGTCCAAGGTCCTCTTAACCCAGTCGAAGGAGTCCACCATGTTGGTTTGATATGACCTCCCCTGACAAACCCATGCTATCTTTCATCCTGGTGACCATTTTCTTCAAGGAAGGCCACCAGCCTTTCTTTTAGAATGGTCTCCATTAACTTACCCAGTATGGAGGTTAAGCTAACTGGCCTGCAATTACTCAGCTCATCCCTGTGCCCATTCTTGTGGAGAGGTACCACATAAGCTGTTCTCCAGCCCTGAGGCACACACCCCTTCTCCAGCAAGGTGTTAAATAGGACTATCAGTGCTGCTGCCACTACCTCTACCAGTTCCTTCAGGACCCTCAGGTGTACCCCATCCGGGCCAGGTACCTTGTCTTCCCGCAGTTCCCTTAGTTCTCCTAAGACCCTGTCTCCCCAAATTTCCCCCTTATACTCAACCCCAAGGCTCACCCCAATCCTCCCCTGTAGCATAGGCCGGTCCACTTACCTGGTGAAGATGGAGCAAAAGTACCCATTCAGTACCTCTGCTTGCTCTTCCCAATTTTTTACCCACCCTCCCTCCCTCTTTATCCTAACTACCTCATCTCTTCTGCTTCTTCTCTCCTTAAAAGTCTAATCTACTAACCTACTAAATTGCTCCCTGTGCTCCAGCTACTTCTCCACCATTTGGAAACTGCCATCATCAGGCCTTTATTCAAGTTCAGGTATGGAAATGAAACTGGTAATTACCACCCCATCTCCCTCCTTACCCATCTGTCAAGAATTATTGAGAAAGTGTCTGCATACCCAACTCACCGACTACCTCAAATCCAACAACCTCCTCTTGACTGCCCAGTATGGGTTTAGATCCGGGCACAGCACTGAAACAGCCCTGGTCAGGTTCACCAGTGACATCCTCAAAGCTAAAGACAAAAGTCAGTACACAGGCTCCGTTTTGTTGATCTGACCAAGGCGTTCGACTTTGTGGATCACACCCATCTCCTAAACACCCTCAAAGGCCTACATCTATCAGACATTCCCATCAAATGGATCATTAGCTACCTCTCCAGAAGATCCCACAAGACTTCAATTGATGGCCATCTCTCCTCCAAATGTCTGATTCAGTATGGTGTCCCCCAGGGGTCGATCTTAGGCCCCCTGCTCTTCTCACTCTTTATTAATAACCTACCCTCTATCTGCCACTCTACCCAACTTGACCCTGCTACTATGTTCCAGAATCTGCAGTCCAACTTTAGGAAGCTGCATTACTGGTTATCCAGGAACGGATTTGTCCTCAATGCCAAGAAGACAAAGTTCATGATCTTCTCACGCCCAAGGATAGGCCCTGTCTCTGGCCTTAAACTTTCCAACAACTCTGGCACTCCCATCGAACAAGTCCTTGAGTTCAAATACCTGGGCATCCACCTTGACCCACACCTCTCCTTCAAACTCCACATTAGTAACCTCATTAAAAAGGTCCATGTCAGGCTTGGTCTCCTATATAGGATTAGAAAGTACCTGATCCCCGTTTTCAGATTTCACTTGACTAGCTCTCTACTCTTGCCTCTATTAGACTATGGATCCATAGTCTTTTTCCCTCCTATGTCATCCCTCTTCTACTCAAACTCAGGGTCACCTACAACAGCATAGCTTGTTTCATCACCAGTCTCCCCTGGAGAACTCACCACTGCACTCTTTACTTCTCCCTCAGCTGACCCACTCTAGAAGGGGAGGTTTCATCAAAAAATGCTCTCCTTCCTCTTCAAGAGATATCTCAGTATTCTCCCACCTAGTCTTAACTCCCTCTTCCCACTTACAGCCCAAGGGTGATCGACCAGAGGGCCTCCAGTCTGGTGTTTGATACTACTTTCTACAGCACTAAACTTGCCCAGAACTCTGTCACCTACAGGGGTATGAAGCTTTACAACAAACTGCCCCCAGAAATTCAGGCCTGCAGATCCATTAACTCTTCTAACACCTCCCTCAAAGAGCACCTCCTCGTGTCGTCTACCTATCACTGCACCGATAGGCCCAGTCCTTGGCCCACTCACTAAATCCAGTGTCTCATTCCTCCACATTACCTGCACTTACCCCCATCTTTTATCATTATAACTATAGGCCCTTTACAAGGCCCAGCTCCTCTGCTCTATACTGCCTGCCTTACCTGTTCCCTACTTGTCTCCTCTGTGTAACATCTCAGCTGCAAAAATTATTCCACTGCACCTTATTACTATCTTCCTGCCCGAAGTGAGTAGCCTCCTACAGCTTCTAACCACCCCACCTCATCTTCGAACACTGCTTTTCTCCTACTGCCTTTTGTTTTCCTCCTGCATGCAACTAGCGCCGTAAATACTATGTTTACATAATGAACTATTTAAAAGACAAAGAACCTCTGTGTGCAAACACTGAGGCAAGGGTTACCTCAAAGGGCATTTGGCTGGGAAGCCAAGTTTCAAGAAAATACAAAATCACACATGCCCCCACAATGCAATGCATCATGGGCTGCATATGCAAATTACCACAGAATGTTATGCTGGTCCAACTTTAAGCAGAATTGCATGGTGCCGAAAGGCCTCTCACACAGTTTGCAAAGGGTGCTAACAGAAGACATAGACACGTGTTTCGTCCTACCAGGACTCATCAGTATGCCTCGTCATGTACCATTTGGTTCTTGTGCTTTTACACTGTAAATACAATGATACAATGTATATATTATGTATTCTTATGATCTGCTCTTGTCCTTCTACCACTGTAAATATGATGTATACATTACGTATTTCTCTCACCTGTAACCGTTTACCTGTTATTTCCAACACCAGATGTTTGTGCAAATGGGCATTTTTGCTCACATACCCTCCAGTATACAAACAAAATTGATTGAGTGATGGATAATGTACTAGAAGAAGTTCTCTGCTTCCTTATCCCCCTGTGACAGTCTTAGTTCTTTCTCCACCTTGGCTGCCTGGATCTGTCTCCCTGCATCCCAAGATTTTTCAGTGTATACCACTCTGTCCTCTTCCCTTGAGGTAGACTTGTACTTCCGGAAGGCTGGCCTCTTTTCCTTTATCTTCTCAGCCATCTTACTGCTGTACCAGCTTGGCCTCTTGGTTCCAGAATTCTTTTTGTGAGCCCTTATACAAGTGTTGGTGGCCTCTATTAACTCCATCTTAATGATGTTTCATTTCTGATTCACATCCATCTCTGGTTGGAGCTTTGCCAAGTGCTCCTGAACTATGCTCCCCATGAAGTCTGCCTTCCTAAAGTCCACTACCCTCATTTTAGACATGGCTGCTTCCTTCCCCATGTGGATTGAAAACCACACTGTACGGTGGTCACTGCCTACAAGGGGTTCCTTCAATTCTACATCCCAGACCTGCTCCCCATCTGATAGCACTAGATCTAGTATGGTCTCCCCTCTTGTTCTGTGACTCCCTGCATCAGGAAACAGTCCTGGATAGCATGCAGGAGGACCTGTTCCCTGCACACAGGTGTTAGTATGGTTGCTCCAGTCTACTCCAGGTAGACTGAAGTCTCCAAGTATTATAGTGTTTCCTTCCCCACTACCCTCCTGATCAGTTCCACCAGCTTCCTATCCATCTCTATTCCCTGTGAAGATGGTCTGTACACCACCCCACTCTAATCCTTCCACACATGGTGTTCTAGAGTACCATCCATAGGGCTTCAGTCTTGTCCTCCTCAGTCTCCTCCATGCTGCACTTTATCCCATCCCTTATATACAGTGCCACTCCACCCCACCACCCTTTACTCTGTCCTTCCTATGCAGTTGGTTTTCCGCGATTTCAAGGTCCCAGTCATGGAACTGAGTTACTCATGTCTCAGTAATGTCAGCTATGTCCATGTCCCCCTCCGCCATCAGCACCTGTAGGTCTGATGCCTTGCTAGCCAGGGTCCTCACATTCAAGGATACCACCTTCCAGTGTGACCCCTGGTGCACATTGCTCCTGTTCCTAATATGTCTGATGGTGCTGATACTGGTGGACTCCATCATGCCATATTTGGACTAGCACTGGGCAAATTGAAAATGAAAAAAAAAAAACACAATTCAGGAAATGTGGTGTGAATTGCATCTGCTATTCAGTCTGCACTTAGAAATATATCAACATAGACTTTGTTGGTAGAATAGGACCACTTGGTCTGCCCAGTCAAGATTAACCCTGTCTAGTCTGTCTCTGCACACCCTAACTAGTCTCTAGTGACCCTTCCTCCTCTCTGCCCATTTCCTAATATTCCCCTAATTCTGGCCCATGTATTCTTTAAACCCCCTAATGTTTTGGTCACCACCACTTCTACTGGCAGTCTATACCTGGCATCCATCTCTCTTTTAGTGAAGTAGTACTTTCTCACATCTCTCCTAAACTTCATCCCCAACAGCTTTATCACATGCTGTCTGGTCCTGGCATTCTTCTTCATTTGAAAGAGACTCCCTCCAGCACCCAGTTCTCCCCTCTGAGGTACTTTCAGGTCTCTATTATGTCCTCTCTTGCTCTCCCGTCTTCCAGGGTATATATTATGAGATCCCCCAGTCTTTCCTTGTAAGGGTGTAGGTGCAACCCCTACAACATTTTAGTTGCCCTCCTCTGGACTGCCTCCACCTTATCTATGTTCTCTCTGATGTGCAGTCTTTAGAACTGGACACAATACTCCAGGTGGGGTCTCACCAGTGAGGAATATAGTGGCAACAATATTTCCCTCTTCCTGCTGGGGATACCTCTCCCTATGCATCCCAGTATACCACTGGCTCCACCCACTGCTTTGTCACACTGCCTGCCACTATGAGGTAATCAGATATGATAACCATAAGGTCCCTTTCTGCTTAGTGACTGACAG
Source organism: Neoceratodus forsteri (assembly GCA_016271365.2). NCBI lineage: Eukaryota > Metazoa > Chordata > Ceratodontiformes > Ceratodontidae > Neoceratodus > Neoceratodus forsteri. Next base: position 14,922,374 of record JADMNL010000039.1, on the reverse strand, counting down.
TACCTCCCCCCATCCTATACTCAGTTCTTGGGTTCCTTTGCCCAAGGTGCATGATTTTGCACTTTTTGGCATTGAACCCCAAATGCTATGTTCTTGATCACTTCTTGAGTTTCCTAAGATCCCTATGCATTCCTTCCACATCTTTCTTATTGTCCACCCTATTATAGATTTTAGTATTATCTGCAAAGAGGCATACTGTCCTGTCATAGGTCTCATAGGTAAGTACAGAGCTATATAGACGTTAGTCCTTTTGCTCGCCTTTTAATTAATAGCCCTGGATATTATGCTTAAGTAAGAAGCTATCTAGTCTGTTTTTAAATGTATTCACAATATCATTAGCTACCACTTCTAATGGCAATTTATTCCAAATATTAGTAACCCTCAATGTGAGCCAGGATTTTCTTTTTTTTTGTTTTTGGACAGTCCACAAATAGTTGTAAAGGGTGTGATCTGGTATTACACAATGATACCCTGTAACTCAAGCCTAGTAGTTCCATAAGTCTGGATCAATGGTTGATGTATAGATCAAACACATATCCCCCCCTTAAACACCTGTATTCCAAGGAATATAAACCCAGAATGTTTAACCTCCTTTGATAATCTTGACCTTTAACCTCCTGTATATAACAAGTGGCTCTCCTCTGAACTCTCTCAAGTGTCACTATCTCGGTTCTTCCACTTGGTGACCAGAACTGTGCACAATAATTCAGGTGCGCCTCACCAATGAGGTATAAAGGGGCAGGAAAACATCCCTACTTCTCGATGTAATATGTTTATTTATGCAATGTAAAATACCACTTGATTTTTTTATTAACTGAATTATAATGCATTTTAGATGATAGATCATTCGTAACCATAATATCCAAGTCACTCTGTTGTTCCACAATACTGAAGAACTGTCCAGTTCATCTGCAATGTCACTCATGAAGACGTTGAAGAAGACCAGTCTCACTGCAGAGCCCTGCAGCACCCTGCTGGTCACACTCCCATAATTAGAGTGAGTTTCCTTAACCACCACTCTCTGTTGCCTATCCATTAACCAGTTTCTAACCCAATTCACCATTTTTGATTCCACCCCTAGACTGTTCAACTTATTAATCAGTCTCCTGCATGGCACAGTTTTGATGGCATTGCTAAAGTCCAGACAGGCCAAGTTCATTGACAAAGCTCGATCTATTTCTCCTGTCAGCCAGTTAAAGAACTCAATCAGATTTGTCTGTATGATCTCCTTACCCCCTTGAATACATCCTGCCTTTGGTCTTGCTGCCCACTGGATACAAGATACTCTACCAAGCTTTCCTTTCATAGCTGACCTTAAGGATAGGTGAACTAGGTGGCTGTCTAGGGCGTCATTCAGTAGGGGGCGCTATCACCATCAAAGTTCTGTTTTTCAGGTTTTTTGGGCAAGTAACCTGGATGGACTGAAAATTAATATGGCCAAATCTGATGTCATTTGTGGGGGTAACAACTTGTCTGTCAGATTTATTGATGCATCCCTGCCTGCCTGACCCACCTATAAAAGAGCCACCCCACTTTCTATTGAATAACTGCTGCTGTCTGTTTTATGTTTGGCACCAGAGCGGCAGGAGTGCATGCACAGAGCGGTGCAGACTGGTAGTGGCTGACACTTGGCATAATCAGTTTTGGTGGTGCATGCAGACAGCCATTAGGCAGTAAGGGATTGAGCAGCTGTGTTAGCAAGCAACAAGGGAGAGCTGAGTTTGGCTTTAAACTTGCAAAAGAAAAGAGCCAAACCCCAAAGAGGACTGGAGGTCAGTGTGTAGTGCAGGGGGAGCTACTAGGGAAGACAGTGCAGGGGTGCTGTGCTGCTGAAGGCACCAGAGCTGGCTCACTGTGATGTGGGAGGGATGGGAGCCAGCAGCAGCCAGGACTTGCCAGTCCAGATAGAAACATAGAAGTTGATGGCAGATAAGGACTGCAAGATCTATCCAGTCTGGCCATTTCCCCTACCTACAGATAGGATCAGAAAGAGGACAAGGCCTGAGGGGTTAGCATGCAGGGCAGGTGGATGGCATCGGACCATCATAGATTCGCAGCTGATGAGTGGTTTCTCATCACCATTGGGGTGGGCCTGTGCAGTTAATGGCCTGGGAGGTGGTCAGAAAACTCAAGACAGACCCCTCAAGAGTGGGGACTGGAGTAGTAGGAATAATATAAAAGTACCCCTTACCAGTCTTGAATAGGGCCTGTGGGCCAGTTACTGCAGAGAGAGAGTGAGCAGAAGCCAACTAGTTTGTGCAGAGCAGAGCATGGCCAGGTAGCAGGAAGAGCCTGGATTTGGCTTTGTAGAGGAGACTGGCAGTCCATCCCACCCCCGGCATCCCAGAGGAGATTTTCATCTCAGGCTCAGGCCAAAGACAACACAAAACAAAAAAAGAAAACTGCCTGCTGTTGGAGTCAGGGGGTCCCATGGAGTTCACTGAGTGTATGTGGTCCTGGACTGGTGGCAGTCATGTTATTTCCTGAGGGGTAGCCAGACCAGCAGAGCAACAATTTGGCAAGAGGAGTACCATTTTATCTAACAAGGTCAGTGACAGATTGAGTGATGATTCTGAAGTGATGCAGCCAGTTAGCTGAGCTAAAACAAAAAATTGCAATTTCCTGACACTTTGTTTCTTGTTCCTGAACTTCCTGGACTATGGACCCTCAGCCCCAGTTCTGACTTGCCCCAGTTTCCCCATGGTGGAAACACTGTGCAACATAAGATGATTATTGTGGAAAATAGCATACATCATTCCTCTCTTTAAATCTGGTGATTCCCATGACCTCAGCAACTACCGACCCATTTCCCTATTACTTATCTTATCAAAACAGCTGGAAAGACTAGTTAACTGCCAATTGAGAGAACACTTGGAGTCTAAAAACCTGCTGAATCCCATCCAGTCTGGCTTCAGACCTGCATACAGCACAGTGTCTGCCCCCACTAAGGTGACCAATAACTGGCTAAATGCCCTTGACTTAGAGGCAAGTCTGTGCCCTCTTTTTAGGCCTAAGCAAGGCTTTTGACCGTGGCTTGCTTCTGTCCATGTTGTGCCATCTTGGACTAGAGATGTTGCTATGAAATGGTTCAGTTGCTACCTTATTGATAGGAAGCAGCAAGTCAAAGCACATAATAATTAATAATAATAATTTTTTATTTATATGGCACCTTTCAATTATCAAGGCGCCTTACATAAATAACAGTTAAAACAGTTAAAAAGTCATTAAAAATATTCAGCAAAACCAAGCCAATTAAGTCAATCAATGTTCCAAAAAGGCTTTTTTCCAAAGAAACGTCTTCAAACCCCTCTTAAATCCCTCCACAGAAGTGCACTCCTGTAACCGATGGGGTAGAGAGTTCCAAAGGGTGGGGGCAGCATAAGAAAAAGCCCGAGCACCAGATGATTTCAAATTCATCCATGGAACCTCTAGCAGCCCCTCATCGGCCAAGTGGAGGAATCGATCGGGGTGGTAGGGAACCAAAAGTTCTTTCAGATAGGCCAGGCCCAGATCATGTAGGGCTTTAAAAGTCAGCAAGCTGACTTTAAAGGTGATCCACCACTGGATTGGCAGCCAGTGCAGTTCTCACAGCACCAGAGCAATATGACAGGATCTACAAGAACTCATCAAAAGCCAGGCTGCAGCATTCTGCACTAGCTGAAGGTGATGGATTCCAACCCCTGAAATCCCTAGAGAGAGGGAGTTGCAGTAATCCAGGAGGGAGGACACAAAGGCGTGGACTAAAGTTATCAGGTCGGCAGACGGAACAAGATGCCTAGCCCTAGCGATGTTCTACATGGTGAAAGGAAGTCTTGGCAACAGCTGACACCTGTGACTACATTGTCAGTCTATCATCAAAAACTACCCCCAGTTTCTGCACCCATTCAGAGGTTGGGAGAGAAACATCTCCAAGAAACATTCCGGAGGACGCAGCACCACCCGACCCCCCTATCTGTCGATCTGGGTCCACGACCAGTACCTCTGCTTTTTCTGAGTTCAACCTAAGCCAGCTAGAATCCATCCACTCCTGGATTTCTTTTAGACAGCTGTTAAAGACCAAGAGAGCTCCCTCCCGGTCGGGCGCAAAAAAAAGGTAGAGCTGGGTATCATCTGCATAACAGTGAAACCTCAGCCCATACCTCCTTACAATGTCTCCGATGGGTAGCATATACACCACAAATAACATGGGTGACAATATAGAAACACAGACTTTGATGGCAGATAAGGACCGCTTGGCCCATCTAGTCTGCCCATTTCCCTACCTACAGGATAGGCCACAGATCATAGTTAACCAATAGCCTATTTCTTCCTAACCCCCACAAGAATTGCCTTATGTCTGTCCCATGCATTCTTGAATTCTCCCACAGTTTTAGACCCCACAACCTCCTCCAGAAGGCTGTTCCATTCATCCACTACCCAATCTGTGAAATAATACTTCTTCACATTGCCCCTGAACCACCCCCTTCTAACTTTAAATTGTGTCCCCTTGTTCTTGGACGTCTCTTTTTCTGAAAGATGCTACCCTCTTGGACTTTGTTGATTCCACTGAGGTACTTAAAAATTTCTATCATGTCCCCCCTCTCCCTTCTTTCCTCAAGGGTATACATATTAAGCTCCTTTAGTCTCTCCTCATACGGCTTCTCTTGCAGACCCTGCACCATTTTAGTCGCCCTCCTCTGGACTGCCTCTATCCTGTCTATGTCCTTGCGGAGATGGGGTCTCCAAAACTGGACGCAGTACTCTAGATGGGGTCTCACCAACTGTCTGTACAGAGGGATAAAACTTCCTGTTTTCTACTGCTGATGCCTCTCCCAATGCATCCCAGTATACCCCCAGCCCTCCCTACTGCTTTCTCACATTGCTTGCTAACCTTAAGGTCATCTGATATGATTACCTCCAGGTTCCTTTCCTTTTTTGTTGTTGTTACTACCCCCCCCAATGTGTATTCTTCCCCTGGGTTCTTGTTTCCCAGGTGCATTATTTTGCACTTCTTTGCATTGAATCCTAGCTGCCATACTTCTGACCATTCCTCCAACCTTGCCAAGTCCCTTCTCATCCTTTCCATGCCTCCTTGTGTATCAACCCTGTTGCAGATCTTTGTGTCATCTGCAAAAAGGCATACTTTTCCTTCCAGTTCCTCTGCAATGTCACTGATGAAGACATTAAAAGGACTGGGCCCAATACTGAACCTCAATGTATCCACTAGTAACCCCTCTTTCTTCAGAGTGGACTCCATTTACAATTACCTTCTGTGTCCTGTTGTGCAGTCAATGTTTTATCCAGGCTACCACCCTGGGACCCACTCCCAGGCTGGTTAATTTGACTATTAATCTTTTGTGTGGGACTGTGTCAAATGCCTTGCTAAAGTCTAGGTAGGCCATGTCCACAGCCCCTCCCTGGTCTACTACTTTGGTCACCCAGTCAAAGAAATCTATTAGATTCATCTGACATGACCTTCCCACTGTGAACCAATGCTGCCTTGGGTCCTGTGCCCTACTGGCCTCTAGGTACTCAACTATTCTTTCCTTCAGAAGTGACTCCATCACTTTCCCTACCACAGAGGTCAGACTGACAGGTCTGTAGTTTCCTGCCTCTGTCTTGGTCCCACTTTTGTGAAGGGGAATAACATCCACCTTCCTCCAGTCCTCGGGTACCACACCATCCTCCCATGATTTATTAAAAAGAGTAGACAGTGGTTTCACTAGTTCCTCCATTAATTCTTTTAGAATTCTGGGGTGAATTCCATCAGGACCCATTGCTTTGTCCACCTTCAGTTTTTGGAGTTCTTGCAGAACCTTTTCTTCTGTGAAAGGACTGGGATCGACCCCCCCCTATCAATAGTGTTTCTGTTAATTGGATTAGGCACTTCCTCCTCCTCTTTTGTGAATACTGAGCAGAAATATTCATTCAGTATCCCTGCTTTTTCACTGTCCCCCTCTGCCCACCCACCGTTCATTCTATTCAGCCTCACTATCCCTCCCTTTGTCTTTCTATGCTCGCTGATGTACCTATAAAGTTTTATCCCCTTCTTAACTGAGTTGGCTATCTTTCCTCAGTATGGGCCTTTGCTATTCTGACTTCCTCCTGCTTCCTTCTGCCTTAACTGGTACAGCTCTCTGTCCTGCTCCTTCTGTGTTTCCTTATACTTCCAGAATGCTATCTTTTTCTTCCTGACTTTCACAGCCACCTTTTTTGAGAACCATAGTGGCTTTTTCTTTCATTATGGTTTGTTTATTTGCTTCACACAAAGGCTTGTTGCCTCTGTGATGGCCGTTTTGATGATTCGCCATTGTTGCTCCACACCTCCTTCTAGCCTGTTTGCTAGTGCTTTTCTGAGACACTCTCCCATCTTGCCAAAGTCAGCCCTCCTAAAGTCCAGTACCCTCACTTTTGTATAGCTCGACTCTGTAGCTGAGTTTAACATGAACCACACTGTTTTTTTATTTTATTTTATTTATTAAATTCTCAGATTACAAATACCTTTGAGCAGAAACTGCTTGTTTACAAAGGTTCCATGTCAAAGGATGAGGGTCAACATACATACAGAGGTAGTAAAAGAATGCACAATAAACAACCAAAACAACTAAAAGAAAAAATAAAGATACTTAGTTATAACATACTTTGAGATAATATTCATAAAATGAGCAGCTTGAGTAGGCAGCTGGCTGCGGTAACAATAAGAGATAGAGGGCACCATAGGCAGTTAGTATTGCAGGCATGCGACCGGGAGAGGAAGTTGGCAGGCTAATGGCCACTGTCTGATGGTGGTGGAAAATATCTTGTACCAATGAAGATGTGAAGCAGGAAAGGAGTCACAAGGAAGGCCCAGTGCCAGAGGGAATGAGATTGGGAAAGGGCGGGCTGTGAGACATGAGTGAGCTGGGAGGTGTTTAAAGAGATCTCTGTTCAGAGAAGCAGTCACATTGAGTGGTAGAGGTGAGGTAAAGTTTGTGATTCCTTTTGAAGGGTCCAAGTGTAGAAGAGGAAAGTGCTTCTTTATTGAGAGAATTGAACCATTGAGCGGCTCTATAGATAAAGGACCACTGACCCAAGGAGGTATGACATCTGGGAACCTGAAAGGTTAGAGATTGGGCACCACGTCTTTGTTGAGTACTACTGTAGGCAGTAAGGAGTGAGCTAAGACCAGGTGGCATGAGACCAAGGAGAATCTTTTTGGTAAGTAAGCAGGTCTGGTATTGTATTCTGCTGCATAGGGGTAGCCAGCTGGCCTGTGCATAGAGGTCACAGGTGTGTTTGTCAGGCTGCACCCATCAGTAGTCTATAGGCTTTGTTGAGAGCAACTGAGATCCTGCAGAGGGCACTTGTTGAGGCAGAGCCATAGATGGCAAGGCAGAAGTGATCAATGATAGAGGTGACAGAGCTGTAGATGGCTAGTTTAAGGGCATCCGCAGGCATACAGTGCTTGTGTTTGTGTAGTAGTCCAATCCATATATTGGCGGTCTTGGCAACAGTGTCAATATGCCGAGTGTAGGAGAGGGTACTATCCAGGGTAATACCAAGGTACTTGAACTCCTTGACATGTTCGAGTGGGTTCCCAGTGTGGTTCTTGATGGTGAGGGACAAAGAGTTGTGCCTGCTCTGTCGGTTACAGAATGACATGGCTTTAGTCTTGCTGTGGTTCAGGACAAGTTTATGAGAATTGAACCAGTCTTCGATGCGACTGAAGTCGAGCTGCAGCTGGGATTCAAGGACTGTAATGTCATGGTGGCTGGAAAACAGGACTGCATCATCTGCATATAGTAATATTTTTTGGTGGCAGGCACTGGGGAGATTGTTGATGAAGAGGGAGAAGAGTAGACGGCCCAGAATAGACCCTTGGGGGACTCCGGAGCAGACCGGTTTCTCATCCGAAGAGATCCCTGCAATCCTTACACGTTGGATCCCATTATCAAGGTAGCTGGTGAACCATGGAAGGGCATCACTGGAGATCCCAATGGAGGACAGTTGCTTGAGCAGTAGGGGGTGGTTAACTGTGTCGAATGTCTTGGTAAGGTCTATAAATACTGCCCCTCCACAATTCCCTTTGTCAAGCATGGCATGGATGAAGGTTGTAAATTCCAGTAGTGCAGTGATGGTGTTTGATGGTCACTTGTTCCCACATGGCAACCCACTTCTAGATCTGAGATCCTCTCACTGCCCCCGTTTGAGAGTACAAGGTCTAAGATTGCTCCCTCACGAGTGGGTTTCAAAACTAGCTGTCTGAGGCCTTCCACCTGTAGGGCATCAAGAAAGGCCCTGCTCTTGGATGTGGCTGCAGCAAATGTGCTCCAGTTAACATCTGGCATATTCAGGTCTCCCATCAATGGTACCTCCCCTTTCTCTGCCATTCTAAGAATGCCTTCTATCATATCCTTGTCCATTCCCTCCCCCTGACATGGGAGTCTGTACACAACCCCATTGTGGATTGTGGTGCCCTTTCCAGTCTCCAAGGTGACCCACAGTGCCTCCTCTCCTCCCTGTTTACTGTTTTGTTCAGTTGCTTTTATCCCTTCCTTTACATAGAGAGCTACTCCTCCCCCTCTTCTCCCCTGCCTGTTTCTCCTGTAGGCTATGTACCCTAGTATGTTAACATCCCAGTCATGGTTCTCTGTGTACCATGTTTCTGTGAATGCTACAATATCCAGGCATCCCTCTTCCATCAAGGCCACCAGCTCAGGGAGCTTGTTGCCCAGACTATGGGCATTGGTACTCATTACCCTCCATTTCCTGATGGCCTTACTCCTTTTTGCCCCATCCCTGTCCTTCTTGCCTTTGTCACTGTCTCCATTTACCCCTGCCCTTCTCCCTATCGACACCTCTATGTTGGTGTTTGCCACACTTACTACCTTGATTTTTTGGGGGGGGCTAGGATTTCCCTGCTCCTTTCCAGTGCCTCCTCCCTTGGCTAGTTTAAATGCTTGCCATTATAGAGAATAAAGTATGGGTCTGGGTGTGTAATGAGAATTTACACACACCCGAGGGGTCTGATGCTACATAAACCCCGAGAGCAAAGTTCAAGGGGTTTATGCGTAGCAGCTAACCCAGAGGGTGTGTGTAAATTCAAGTTTACACACACCCAGACCCATACTTTATTTGATATAATTGCTGGGACATTATTTTTCCTTATCAGCAACTATATAAAATAAAAGACATTCTTGTGCTACTCACAAGTGTCTGTTTGGGTCTCAGTGCATGCTTCTACAGTCTGTCGGTCACTCACTTTTACTTTTTTTTTTTGTGTGGAGCCAACATTTTGAGGTTATTTCCCTCATTTTGATTCATTTCTGCATGCCAGGCAGCACTTACCGCAGTTAGATTAGCGGCTCACAGTGGGAAAGATGAGGTGGAGAAGTGGCTAGGAGGAAGACCTTCGGAGGTAGGGGAGCCTGTGCAGTGCGAGGGAAACCGGGAACATGTTCACCATTATAAATGCTCCTTTATAACAGTGAATTATACCACAGTTTTCCTATGGGAAAAAGGATGTCCTGGTTATTATACAGACAATACAACACATGGGGACCTTTCATCACTTAATATTTTTCCAAAAGCGGTGCCACAAGGGTCTATTCTGGGACCCCTTCTCTTCAAAATCTACATAAATAACATAGACTTCAACATCAAAGCAGAAAAGGTGCATCTTTTTGCAGATGACATTATCTTGTACACAGCCAGCCACACCCCTGAGCTTGCCTGAGCAGAGCTGCAGCAAGAGTTTGATGTCCTGCAATATTACCTCTTACAGTTGAAATTACTCCTCAAAGCAAATAAAGACTATGGTTATCTCTACCTCTATACACTCTTTACCCTCTGTTTTACAGAACCCCAATTGGGAAGCCTCTACAAATAATAATGTGGGCTTTTGGCTCAATAGTAAACTTAGCTTTGCATCACATATTGCTGAGCTTGCCAAAAAACTATGCCAGAGACTGGGAGTCTTCTATCATATTAGACACCTCCACAACTATGAGGCTAAAATAAAATTAGTACATTACCTTTCTTCCTCATTTAGACTATGCTGATATCCTTTACAGCCACTGCCAAAAATCTACTTTGATCAAACCTGACACACTATGTCATCGTGCACCAAGATTCATTACCAGTGCCCTTGTTAATACCCCTCATTGCTTGTGCTACAAAATGTTAAGCTGGCCTTCACTCAGCACTAGGAGGATGAGAAATTCCTTGTTCTGGATTTTCAGGGCAATCACAAACTCGTCCAGTACATCTCCAAACTCCTTCTGCTCTCTCATGGGTCCTACTGCCTGATTCGTTACACCCTTGTCATGTTCGAAATCCCTAAGGTCAAATCACACTATGATGCTGCAGCTGCTAGTTCTACCCTCCCCTCTTTACGGAACACCCTCAAGAGGTCACTAAGACTTACTCAAATTCCTGGGTATCTATTTTTAAATCCCTGTTAAAACTATGAAGGATACGTGTTCCTGTTATTGTTAGCTATATACAACCTTCAATGGTAATTCACTTACATTGCTGCTTATACCCCTTACCCTAGCACTTCCCCCAGCCCACTTCTACCTTGTCTTGTCTTATCTCCTACTCTCTACATCTCTCTATCAGCTTTGCCAACTTGCCTATCCTCCCCTCCCCTTTCCAAACCCTAATCTAGCTGCCTCCCTCACCCTCCCTAACATCAAGACTAACTTCACTGCTTCTCATTCTCCATTTCCCCTTATCTTTAAACTTCCCCACTCCTATTTTAAAAAAAATGTGTACCGAATCATATGGATATTATTGTAATCCCTATGAAAAAAAAGGCACCATTGTTAGTATGCATCTGTTCATATGTGTATCATCTTGTACTGCTCGTAATGGTTTTTTATTATGTACTTTATTGTGTCATAAATGTATGTACAATTGTATTTTTCCACAGCTTTTCATTGTAACTGTCTATTGCCCTCCCGGAACCATCTTGCGAATGAGCATGCTCAAAGATGTTCTGCCTAGTTAAATAAAATTAAACTAAATTATGTAGTACTGTGTTGTCATGTAAAATAAATTAAAGCCACCCTTGCAATGTGGCAAGACCCAGTTGGGAGAAAGTGCTTTACCAATGCCTGCCTGGTAGAAAGGGGAAGGGAAAACAAAAGTTTTTTTTCCTGGTGTGGTTGCCATCAGAATGTTTATTACCTGCAGCAAACCTGGCCCAAAACAAAATCTTGCAGGCAAGTTGCAGACGCAGTTGCATTTCAGTTAACAGAAATGAGTGTTAACTAGCATGCTGTATCTAGTTGGAATTAAAGAATGTAGTGTTTTGTAACTGAATTGTTTTGTTAAAGAAAAAGATGTGTTGCTGAGGTACAGGTTTTCCAGTGTTTGTGAAATTTTTTTTCATAATCAAATATTTTCATAGTGAAGTAATTCCCTCCCCCCACCCACTTTAGTGTATAAGATGCCCTTGAAAGATAACAGAACTTTGTTTTATCTTTAGCTTCAACGTAAGCTTTAAAATGCACCAAAAAGCACCTAAAACCCCATAGTTCCCAACAAACATTTTTCACATGCTATTTGCGCAACATACCTTTACCACTCACTAAGGCTCCCCCCTAGAAAAACTCCAGGTAACAGACCTGTCCGGAAGGGGAGGCGGGGGGGCACCATTTTGCAAGTTCACCTACGGGTGCCACATACCCTAAAGCCAGCCCTGTTTCCTTTAACAGTGTTTCCATCAATTTTACTACCAAGGAGGCGAGGCTTACTGACCTATAGTTACTAGCCTCTTTCCTGCTGCTGCTGTTATGTAGAAGGACCATGCCTGCTCTCCTTCAATACTCCAGTACCATACCTGATTCCAATGAGCTGTTAAATAAGGTCTTCTGTAGACAGTGTAGTAACCAGCCTTTTATAAAGTGTACGCATAAGTTAAAGAGTCTACCCAATCAGCCGGGGGGTCTGGGAACCACTTAGGCTCCTAGAAAATGTTGGCACTTTTGATGCTTTCTGGTGCATTTTGGGGCCAGTTGTGAGAGTATACAGCATCCTTCTACCATAGCCTTTTTACATACCACTCCCTCTGCTGTGGCCCCTCCCTGGTGGCTGGTTAGGTTGATTTTGGCACATACTACTGGTTAAGCCATCCTTGCAGTGCAGGCATATACTTAGAATGAAGCCAATAGGATTCAGCGCAGCACTACAGAATTCTACAGTAGAAAACAATGCAATTACAATGTGAGTTAATCCCTTTTGTCATGCAATAAACTTTACCTGTTACAGTGCTCTTCTTCCTGGCGGGCTTCACTGTACTGTATGTGCTATGAACTTTTCTGTTGTTGCTCATACATTGCACACTCTTCTCCATTTATGTTCAGAATCAGAAATTACTCAGTTGTGTTTCTTCAAAATGTTTCAAGCTTCTATAATTTTCTGTAATTGTTACAATATACATATGCATAATGTACAGCAAATTCCACAACAAATACAGTGTACTGTACAGAAAATCAGAGAATATAGTACTTATGTAAATGGTGATGTTTAATCTCCACTGTACAGTTTTTGAATTTGCAATGAATCGTACTATAGCAAATCACTATGTAGTATCCCAATTCCTAACAGTATACGCATGCATTACTGCAGCATCTCTACTATTAAGAATTTGATGGAAATAATGGTGAAACAAATCTAATGTTTCCTTATCCTTTTATTATGTGCTACCCCCAGCTCGAGGGTCATGGAAAAAGTGATTGCAGTGTGATAGAAGGTAGTAGCCATTATTACTTTATGTTACAAATTTGTGACAATGTATTTCCAATATGCAAAGACTGAAATGTACTTCTAATGTCTGTACACCCCATGCCTGAGGTGTGAGGATTAATAACAGTAAGTCAATGTGAACAAGAAGTAATGAGAAGAAGAAGAAGTGATGAAGCTGTGGGATCAGTCAGAGTCCACTTTCGATTCCTGGTAGATGCTGATGACGAGACAGTGATGACCCTCAGCATGGTGATAGCAAAACGAGGCCATCCAGTCTCAGAAAACTGGTAATAATTACCAGAATTATTCAGATGAAAGTTCCAACTGCTCTAGAAATCCTGAATAACCAATGTTAATCTCTGATAAGGTCAATGGATGCCTGGTGTCTCACTGGAACAATATCCACTACATATTGGTAAAATAGGAAAATGTGGAGATCAGGAACTGATGAACTGGAGGAATGTATGCGACAGGATGGAAAAGACTGTTTTTGTCAACAATATGTCCAGTTTATGTCTGGTTATGGGTCTAGCAAGCACCCTGCATATATTTTTTAGTAAGGATTACTGCCCACAATACAATGACCAGTCAAACAAGATATATTTTTAGTAATGACTGCCCCAGAATGGAATGACCTGACCCCATAGTTATTAGACTTAGTAGGGATTACTGCTCACAATAAAATGACATGTTTGTTAAGTATCGGACCAATTTGAATAGTGTAGCTGTCCACAAAAAAAATAAATAAATAAATAAATAAATAAATCAGGGCACTGGTTCCATAATAGAACTTTCGTTTTGAAGTTACTTGTAGTAGTACTATCAAATTGTTATATTTTTTGTAAGGATGAGTGCCCAGAATGAAATGACCACATGTTACATTTTTAGTAAGGATTACTGTCCACAATGAATTGTATTCACAACATGTTACCACAAATGACCACATGTAATCTTTTTAGTAATGATTGCTTCCCACAATGAAATGACCACATGTTTGTGAAGTATCAGACATATTTGAATGGTGTGGCTGTCCCACAAAAAAAAGACAGGACACTGGTTCTGTGATAATCAGTCAGCGTCTGTTCAATCTTACAGAACATTGCTAAGTTTACCATCTATGCACTGTGCCATTACTCCTTGTGTGTCCTAGTTACTGAGCAGATTTGTGACCAGCTGAGAGGGAGCGGCAATCAGAGAGGAACGTCATCCTGAAAGGAGAGGCAGAACTGCATTTAAAAACTCATGCTGCTACTGCAGCAGAAGTTACATCAGTCAGCGTCTGTTCAAGCTTACAGAACATTGCTAAGTTTACCATCTATGCACTTTGCCATTACTCCTTGTATGTCCCGGTTACTGAGCAGATTTGTGACCAGCTGAGAGGGGGTGGCAACCAGAGAGGAACATCTTCATGAAAGGAGGGGCAGAACTGCATTTAAAAACTTGTGCTGCTACTGCTTGAGCACAGTGGCGTGAGTGTGAGTGGCACGAGCGCCACTTGGCATCAAAAAGAAAAAGGATTGTAAGGTAAAATTAAACTGTAGTATGCCAGTAAAATTAATGAGCTTGAAGGATTTACAATTTAAATGCTGGTATATTGCAACAAGTAAGCTTGTGTAACTTTTAAATTGAAACTTTTGTTTCATATCTTAAGAATTATATATAAATAGATAGAGGGAAACATTTACAGAGAGTAGTTTAAATCAGGTAAAATTTGATATCCTGTTTACTGTTAGAATGACATTTCTTTATAGGTTGCTGTTACATGTTTGCACAATAACAGTATTAAATGGAAAGTTTACAAATCCTTGCCAAATTGAAGTAACTAGCATTTTAGCAATTTAAATTGGGGCTTCTACTAGTTTTGGGAATTTTTTAAAAGACAGGGAGTCGAGAATTAAGGGAGCAGGTAGAAATTCCATTTCAAAGATAAGAATTCAGTTAAAAAACAATCTGCATTTAACAAAGGTAATAGGGCAGGGACTAAATAAATCAATAAATTGCTTTCTGATTTCACTACTTCTAGGGGGAGACATTGAAACAAACCCTGGCCCAGGAAACAATGGAGCTATTAAAATTATCCATGACAATGCTAGGAGCCTAAGAAAGAAAACTGATCTATTCAAAACTTGGATAATCACAGAATCTCCAGATATAGTGGTGTTGACTGAGATGTGGCTAAATAAACAGATTGAAACTAAAGAAGTTGAGCCTGATGGCTTTTTTAGCCATCAATTAGATAGGATTGCATGGAAAGGTGGGGGAGTTATTTTATATACTAAATGGGAACTTGGCCAAGTCTCAGTGTTATTTGCAGTTCAAATAGGACTAGTTGACTGCCTACTGGTAAGAATTCATAAACTATAATTAATAATGGGTGTTATCTACACCCCCGAACTTCAATAGGTGAATTTGAAAATTTAGCATCAGTGATACAAAAATATTCTATGGGTTGTGAACTCTATTGATTGGAGATTTTAATGCAGCTTGGGGTAAACTATGAGGATTAGCCTTGGAAAATAGCTTCAAAATATTAGATGTGAATCAAAAAATCCTTTCCCCTACTAGGAAAACTACACAACATAGTGAAGAAAACATATTAGATTTAATTTTACAGTTAAAATTGGGATTAAGTCAATAGAAGTAAAACAGTCAATTTTGGGGATCACAGTTCTATAAGCTGTGTATTTGAACTTGAGGATAAAACATGTAACTTCATAGGAAACCCTTCTTTAAAAAGCAAGTGTAGAAACTTCACAAATTATAATAAAGAAGCATTTGTTGCTAGACTAACTTCAGTCAGGTGGGATAGATTATTCTTAATACCATCTGTGGATTTAGCAGCTCAGGAATTCTCCAAATGGTTTCTGGACTTATGTAATGAACTGGCTCCTTGCAGAACATGTATGCAAAGAAAGTCTCATGTTCCCTGGATAACAGAAAAGCTAAAGAAATTAATACGTGTAAAAGATAGGTTATGGAAAAATGATGGGAAGACATTAAAAACTGAGGATTGGGATAAGTACAAGAAAGCTAGAAATTATCTGAAATTTCAAATAAAAAAGCAAAAACAAAAATACTATGAAGGGAAATTGAAACAAACCACAGATAGTAAAACATGTTGGTCCTGGATAAAATCCTTTGAATCACCACAGGCTCAAGGCCCCCCTATTAAAATGTTAAGCAAGGGCATTCTTCAGTCCACCAAGCAGTCAGCAAACATCTTGAATTACTATTTTGTAAGCTTACCTGATTTAGACTTTTCTAATTTAATACCCAAAAACAATGTTAAGGGGATGGAAAATGTGGACATATCAAAATTTAGATTCAAAATTATTGCTTGTAGACAGGTAAAAGATGTGATTTGAAAGTTAAAATCTTAAAAAGCTTTTGGGTTAGATTTAATCAAAAACCATTTCCTTAAGGATGCTGTACAGGTAATTGCCCCGGTATTAACCAAAATATTTAACTGGAGCTTAACCAAATGAATTTTTCCTAAAAATTGGAAGAATGCAAAGATTGTTCCCATATATAAAGGTGCAGGGGATACATTTCAGCCTACAAATTATATGCCTATAGCCCTGTTTCCTTGGATATCTAAGCTTTTAGAGAGACTGGTACAGGTACAGCTTACTGATAATTTGGAAAAATATTCGTTAACAAAATATCAATCTGGCTTTCACAAAGGCTTTTTCACAGGCACCACGCTCACCGACATGGTAGATAATATAGCTTCAAAGATGGAAAATGACCTGTCCATGAGCACGGTGTTCATGGATTTATCAAAAGCCTTTGATACAGTGTCTCATGAGCTTTTGGGGAAACGGCTTGCAGAGATTGGTTTAGCTGAAGAATCATGTAATTGGTTTATATCCTATCTAATAAATAGAACACAGCAAGTAACTTTAAATGGGGTGTTATCTGATAAAGCACTTGTGCAGAGAGGAGTGCTACAAGGCATAATTTTGGGGCCAACATTGTTCCTGATTTATATAAGTAAATTAATAGATATCATAAAATGTTTGAATATAAGTCTTTTTGCAGATGATACCCTTTTAATTACAAGTGGAAGAACACCCGGAGAATTGGAAATTAACTTGCAGGCAGATTTTGCCAGGTTATGTACATGGTTGACTGAATCGGGATTAATAGTTAACACCAAAAAAACAAAACTTATGGTTTTTGGTAAAAGCCACAGAATTTTGGGCAAAAGTAAAGAAACAGTAACTATAAAAACATCACAAAATGAAGTATTAGCACATGTATCAGAATACAGATACGTAAGGGTATGGATCGATGATACTTTAAAATTTGATAAGCATATACTAGATACAGTATCAACGGTAAATTAAAGGTTGGGAGCATTAGATGGACTAGCTTTTGCATGAACAAAACAATGAGAGAAACTGTAATAACTCAACTTCTTCTCCCAGTACTAGAATATGACAACCATGTATATGGCCTGGCAACAAAAAGCCTCTTACAAAAAATTGATAAAATGTATAATAGAATGGCTAGATTTATAACAAGAAAGGATTATAATGTTCATCATTGTAAGCTATTTGAGGAACTAGGATGGCTCCCGCAGGAGAGTAAAAGGTGGATTGCCTGGGCAACCAAGATCTATAGAGTGCTAAATCAGAAACAGCCTAAGTACCTTTGTGACAAACTGGAAGTGAAAATGCATGCTCATTATCTACGAGACATAAATTTAAGAAATTTTGTTTTCCCAAAACTTAAAAATGCATACAGTAATTTGTGTTTCCCAGTGATTGTAGACAGGATATGGAATGCTCTCAAATCAGTAACAAATAAACAATTCAAAGATGTGAAATCATTCTCAACAAGTTTGAAGTTAGTATTAAGAGCAGGGTGTGAATGTTATGGCTAGGAATTAAGGAACCTTTAAAGTATACCTAAAAAAGTGAAGTGTAATATATGTATAATTAGTGTTAGTTGATTAAGTATATTATTGTCATACGCTCTCTTGTATTAATTTATCTGTATTGTTATAATTAATGGTTTGTCTAGTGTATTTTGTTGTCTTGATGTTGTTATTGTACTAGGTCTTAATTGTTTTAATTCTATATAACAGGAGCATCTTGTAATTAGGACTATGTCATAATGATGTAAAATGTCAACAACTTTCCTGTATAAAAATAAAGATTTTTACTTACTTACTCACTATACAACTTCAGATTTGAAGTTACTTTTAGTAAAACATGAAACTGACTGAAGCAGTAATGGTGTGATAACACCTATGTAGTTACTTGTAATATGAAGAACATTATCTAACATGAAACCTGAGCAGAAACTGTGATGTCATGGTAACACCCGTGAACTTACTTGTAGTACTAATAAGAAATTATCAAATGTGAAACAGAAATCGTGATGAGGTGGTAACACACCCCAGTGGGTTATTGTCTCACTAGTAGTAGTGATGAGTTGAATAGGCAGGCGGGGTAGCACGTTGTGAAACTTAAATTGCATTTCACTTTATGGCCAATTCAGCAATTTCTACATCTCCCATCTGTTTTTGTAAGTTATGCAATTTTGGATGTCAAAAATAGCTATGAATAGAATAGGTAGCCCATTTGTTAGCTCCAGTATGATGATATGTATGGATATAAACATGTTTTCATTGCATACTGGTTCACTGTTTGTTGGTTGGTCACTGAATATAATAAACATTACAAACATGCGTAGTCCAAAAATGAAACTGCAAGGTTTAGAAGTAGTTGCACAATTTAATACAGCTATGAATTTTTGAGGTCCTCAAGCTGCACTTTGTTTTAAGTAATGCAGTTTTTTAATTGTTGTAATCAAGAGATAGTAAGAAAGAAGATTAGAAAAATTCAGCAAAAAACAATTCAATTGGTTAATCTGTGATTATATGCCAAATGTTTAAGATGCTATTTATCCAAAACCATGGGCATCATGTATTGAAGAAAATGATGCATGTCAAGTCATCATGACTTGATTTCATGAAGTGCACAGTCAGACTTCAATGCAGGGAACAAATTAGCAGTTTTATACAGTATAGTGGTGTTAAATCACTGCAAACGCAATGATGGGGCACAATATTTGCTGCTATATATGTCCAAACTAAAGCCATTTGTAAACTGGCATCAATGCAATCATACACTGCTCTATAAACTACTTTTATTTGGTAAATTGTCTCAAAAACATAGCAACAACAGCAAATTGTGAAAAAATAATGGTTCAGCAGAATGTAATTCAGCCTAGGCTACATTCTCAGGTGGTACCACTACATGATGGATCAAGCAAGACAAGCATTCACCTTCCCCCACAAAGAGGAAAGTCTCGGATTACTTAATCAACATCAACAGAAATGTTAGGGTGCTAGTTCATGAGTTCATAACTCGTAAGCCTGTTCTGTTTCATTGTTGAGTGCAAGTAGTTTTTAACCCATTTGAGACAACTAAAACTTTGTTCTGGTGTAGCAACGCTTACAGGCGTAACTGCCAGAGTAGTCAGCACTTGACTGATGTTTGGGTACAATTCTGGGTCAATACAATCTAGGGTGTCAATTAGTGTCGATGGCAAGGTAGTTGAATGTTTTGGATTGGACCATTTAGCTTTGCAGTCTAGTAAATTTGTTAATTATCTCCTCAATTGTTGATGTGCTGTCTTATTTGAATCCCTTTAAAATGTCATGAATGTTGATTTCACCGTGCTGAAGTTTGTTTGGTATTAGCATCTGTGCACTGTATCTTTCTTTGCCATCAAGAAGTTGTTCCTTGAGTTCTTGTAATACGTGATCAATGCATGGGTAAAACAGGTTACACATGTAATGTTCTGCAGGACTGGCTGATGGTGCATTGCTGCAATGGATCAGTCGTCCATACACATGGGGCAAGAAAGGTTCTATGAAGACTTTAGCACCAAGGTTACTTGCTTCTGTGAACAATTTTTTGAAGTAATCATCTGTTCTTCAATCTGAGAGTGCACAAATGAGGGTTTCTACCTCTTCTGCCATTTGAAGTAGATCACAAGAAGGTTTCTGAACAAATAGATGAAGTGAAACCAAATACTTAAGAATATCACCAACAACTACAAGGGTAATAATGTACTCACATTTATTTAATAAATACAGAATTCTGTCGGCATCCCCGTCAAACCCAAAGATCTTCTCAAATATTGATACGACTGTTATGAATTTATCCCTGAATTTCCTCAATGAATTTGCATGACTGATCCATCTAGTGTCACCTGCTCTTGGAATCGCTATACCATCACCTTGATTCTATTCACCATCTTCCATGTCTACTAGGTCACTGAATTCTCTGAATTCTTCAAGATAAATATTGTGTCATTTTGCACTACAGCTAGTTGTTACAATAGCTTTGTTTGTTGTTCCCAACATATTTTTAACCAGAAGGATTGTGTAAGCATGAGCAATTATGAGATTTAATCCATGAACCTTGTATATGCAGTAAACAGCTGAAGGAGCCACTTCTCTAATCATTTGTTGTGTTCCATGATATTGCCTAGATATATTGCTCCCAGAATCGTACCCTTGAGCTTGTAGTTGAGTAATCTCCAGAGGCCATGCAGTAATCCTTGCTAAAAATATTTTGGCGAGGTCCTTGCCAGTAGTGGAATGCACTTCTATGAATTCAGTAATGTCCTGTTGGATAGTAACTTCAGTGTCAGATCTTTCAATGAAGTGAATACAGAGTGTGGCTTGCTCTTTCTTACTGCAGTCAGCAGTCTCATTAGCCATGAATGCCCAGGTCACGCTCTTCTGTGTAGCTGCAATTATTTTTCTTTGAATTTGCAGTCTGATAAGATGCATTAACTCATTTTGAATTGCTGGTGATAGGTATGTGGCATTTTAATGTTGTGGGTCAAGTAGATGCTGGAGTAAAATATTATCATTTCCTTTTTCAGTAACGTGACGCATAATTGCCATGAAATTACTTTTTTCTGGGATGTGACCACGTAGAGGAATGTTCTGATGACCACATAGTATTAGTGTTTTGATTATCTGAGACAATATGTGTCTATTTTGAGCTAGTGTTTCATGGTAAGCTCTGGACAGTTGTTGGCATATGTTAGGTTTTCCATGTTGTGCTACTGTAATGAAGCCATCTGCGTGACATACTGTAGAGCGTCCTGATGTTCTTTGGGTTTTTATGCCGATCTATTACCTTTCATGAATTTGACCAGTCTGTTAATGGCTTTTGAACAAGTGTAGTGTCTTTAGTATGACAAAAAAGGAAACATGGTGCACAGTACAGACCATCCTGATGTCTGGAGTAACGAATGAAGGATTCCTTCCGAAGACTGAAAATCATCCTTCAGTTTCTAGTCTTTTCACCAATGCTGTGGTAGAGAGGGAAAGTGCAGTTTTTGGGTGGCATCCAGTGCTGTGTTAACACATCAGGTTTGTCATTGTCACTAAGTGAGCCTTGAACAAGCAGACCAATGTCACAGCATTCTGCATCAATAGCGGGTACAGATTCAGGTAAGACATCTGGCCTTGGAGAAATGGGTGGTGGCGGTGGTGTCATGTCACTTACAACTACAAGCTGAAGTGGTTTTTGTTCTGAGACCATTGGATTATTGGAGTTAGAGAAAAGTATTGGTGCAGAAACTTTGCTTTCTGCAGCTGTTTGAGCATTATGAGGGGACGTGGTATGCAACATGGGAAGTGCATGAACTTGAGAATGAACATTTTCCTGCTGCATTTACTAGTGGAAGTAGCATCTGTGCTCATTTTCCCTGCCTTCTCTCTCATCTTGAAGCCAAACATTTCTAAAGATGCTCCTGTATGCTTCCCTCTGCCTAGATATAGGCAGAGGGAAATCAGCGATGATGACCCCTATCCAAAAAGTGGTGATAAATCAGTTACAAGCAACCATAGCCCAATCTCCATTCTCCCCTCCCCTCAAAAGCGCTGGAGAGAATAGCTGCTGACTAACTGATAGAATACCTTACTAAGTATAACCTGCTGTGTCAAGAACAACACAGATTTTGCAAGGGCCACAGCATGACCACGGCACTCCTAGAGCTTACCTCCTCCATCCTCAATGCCCTGGACCAAGGGGATCTCATTGGCGCCACCTTCATTGACCTAACTAAGGAGTTTGATGCCATCAGCCATTCATCACTGCTTCAATAACTATCTCTAATAGGCCTATCTCTGGACACAACTCTTGGTTTCAAAGCTATCTCACTGACAGAACACAGCAGGTAAAAACTGATGAATCCCTCTCAACACCCCTCTTGGTCCAATCAGGAGTCTCACAAGGATCCATCCTGGGTTCTATGCTTTTCAGCATTTTCCTAAACAGCCTCCCTTCATCTTGCTCAGAAAAAATCCTACTGTATGTCGACAATGCTGTCATCTTCACCTCCCACTCTGACCCCCCCTTTCTTCAGTTGCTACTTCAAGAAAGCTTCACTGATGTAGAGGCATGGTTAAAAATCCCACAAGCTTATTCTTAACTACAGCAAAACCAAATCAATGCTGTTCCATGGTACCCACAGCAAACATAAAAACAGAGACTTCTCTTTCTCAAACAGCAAAAGGGACACTCTTGAACAAGTACATCTATTTAAATATCTTGGGGTGATTCTTGACCCAAGACTTGGTACTCTGAACATATCAACTATGTAGCAAAAACTGTGAATAGCTGCATAGGTCTGCTCTATTGACATAAGAACTGCCTCATGGATGAAGCCCTAAGCACTGCCATTCACAGTTCAGTAATCTCTATAATAGACTATGGGCTTGTGATCAATGGGTCTGCCACTGACACAGCTCTCCAACTCATCACCATAGCACTAAACAAGGCATGCCATCTCCAAACATCTGCAAACCACCTTACACACACCTGCGAGATCTATGAACATGCAAACTGGCTCCAACTATGTGAAAGAATTAAATATCAAATCTCATCCTAGCAAATATGCAAACATTGGACCTACTTCCCCCTGGATCACAGGCACTGCTGAGAGCATATAGAGGCCCACAACAAACCAGGAATTCAAATAACCTCTCCTTCACTGTTCCCCTTTGCAGGACTACCCAAGGCCAATGATCCTTCTTTCTCAGAGCCTCCTCCTGGTTCAACGCCCTGCCAGCAGAAGTTACCAGCAAAGCAACCCTGGGTGCCTTTAAGCTCAGCCTGCATCAATACTTCATCTTGTGTGCCTCCTGCAACTGCTACACCTAAATGGTTTATCCCTCCCATCCCATAACCCACCCTTCCCTCCCTACTCCTTCCCTCCTCCTCCTCCCCTCCACACACCTCCTCACTGACTCTGCCCTGACCCACCCCCCACTCCCTCCTTTTCTTCCTCTTTACACCAGTCTCTGGCCTCGCCTCCCTCTGTCGGATGGCTACCTATACAAATCTATACTGTTTAATTTGTTATAGGAGTGATTTGCACAATTGTGATGCTTTGGTAATTGACAAAGCCCTCTGGCTGCTATGTTTATTTCTCTTTTGCACAATACCACTGCCTGTCCTAATGTTTCAAGTAACCTGACGTGGAACCTTTGCAAAAGAGCCCCTGGCTTAAAGATGTATCTGATTCCCTTAAATAAATATAATGCACATTAAATACCTTTTAGACTACTGTGTACCTGAAAACTGTCCACTAAATATGCAATATTATCAGTTTAGTTATTGTACAACATCATAAAATAGGATGGGAATACCTAAATTATGGGATACTGCATAGTGCTGAACTCATACAACTGCAAGTTAAAGCTTAAGAATAATATCATAAAGTGACACTAATGTGATGCATTTGCGAAATTTGCCTTTGGATTGCAAGAGCCATCATTAATTGAAGCTGGCATAGACTGGGACAATATAATTGTAATACAAAATGGAGAAGAGGAGCTGTAATGCTGTATGCAATATGATGCACTCCGCAGTATACAAGACCCATTTTATTTAATAAATGTTTGACATTTTATTTTTCAATACTTCTACTACTCTGCCCATGGTATGGTACATTCCATTCCATGCCTCGACTGGAATAAGGTGGTAAAACCAAGTTATCAAGTACAATTTTTAATACTTTCTCTACAACCTTTTCAGTCTGTTGTCCATATTACCTTTACATGATGTATTACCTGTCTGTCTACTGGTGACTTCCTGCACTTGTTTTCACACTCCATTTCTAGTCACTGCCTGTGCGAGACTGCTCCAAGCAGTATTGCTTTGTTCTGATTTAAATTCATACTGCATTAGTCTACATAAGATCACTGGCTGGCAACATTCTACAGAGTACAATTATTAATATCTGAAACTATATCATTACATGGTACAAAAATGATACTAACCTGTACTTAGTAAATGGACTTACAACTTGTATGCTTGCTTCTTTGATTGCCAATGAGCAGCTAACATTGAGTACGTTTTATAAAGAAGAGTTATGGCTTTCTCTTGCCTACCTCCACAAAGTTTATCTGCACAGACACCAACTGTGGACCACATGTTAATTAAGCCTATTTTGGCAGCTGCTTCCTATAAAAAGGAAAGACATTTGAGGCAGATGCAGTTTTGATTAGGGACCCAGCTGAAGGGTTTCTATCTCAACGATGGTAGCTGGGCGACTTCACAGTAGGGCCTGGAGGTGAATACCAAAAGACCCCATTCCTTTGGAAATCAAATTAAGTTGCCAAGCCATGCTGGAAAAATGTGTACTGTTAGATCTACCCCACTTTTTTGGGGGAGGACGGTGCCCTGCATTTTTTTTATGTTTGCCATATGCATCAGAGGATTTGTGTATGAGCATTCATACACAAAGATATTCTTGTATCGAGAGGTTTCCTTGGTAACAGATGACCTTGAGAGCACAGCCCGAGAAGTGCTGTTACCAAGGGAACCTCGAGATACAAGAATATAATTGTTTGTGTATGACTGCTCATACAATATCTTTTATAGTACATGGGCAGTCACACCATAGAAAATTACACAAAACCAGCTAGTGAAGACAACTGACAATGGACATTTTAACTTTTTTTCCTTTTTAAGTGCCACAGACAGTATGGTGCAGATGTTTCTTAAAGTTCCTGTTTAGAAAAAATTAAAAAATAAATAAAAAACTGCCGGCTTAACTGGATAGGGGAAAGCAACTAAATGGCAGCATTCCAAGTTATTTGGCTGCAGTAGTGACATCACTACTGCAGCAGAGCAAAATAATACCAGTATGTCCCTTATGGGCCATGACGCGACAACACCATTATTGATGCACATGGTAAGAAAAAGGTGAATAAATGGTGAAACTGAAACCTTTAATTTTCCCCGTCATGGCTTGATGTTGATTACATTGGGCTACCCCGGGCCTCTGCTTGCCCGCCCATCACCACCACTACTGATGGCATGCGCAAAGAAATGGTGAAACTGAAACCTTGTATTTTCTGTCACAGCTTGATGCTGAAAAAATTGGGCAGCCACAGGCCTCTGCTTGCCCGCTTGTCACCACCACTGATGGATGCGCAAAGAAATGTTGAATAAATGTTGAAACTGAAACCTTGTATTTTGCTGTCGCAGCTTGAGGCTTAATACACTGGGCAGACCCCTGCCTCTTCTTGCCCACCCTATTTTCACTGCTGCAATGTGGACAATGAAAATGAAGGGGGCCGGTGCATAAGGCTGAGGGCTGTCTGATGTATGCAGTTGATAACAACATTGCTAGTTATCTTGTTCTGCTCGATGGGCAGCAGCTTAAACCCCAAAAGTATTAATTAACCACAAAGACAGAAGATGTCACTTCTCCTGCTACCACCAGGAAACAAGCCTGGCTCAGTGTAACAGTTAGACAGGGGAGTGTGCAGGACCTCACCCACCCATTTCTTTCAGTTGTCAACTAAATAAATATTGTGTAATGGATGGATCGCATAACATACGAACAAGTCAAATCTATAAACTAGCTGCCCAGCCAGAGAAGTAAGTAATACAGAAACTATATAGAGAATACAGGATGGGCAATTATGCAGAACAACTGTCTTCTGCCACAGAGGCATTCTGATTCTCTCGGACATCCCAGATTGCAGCTGGAGACGAGGTCCATGGGGAATCAGAACACAAGCAGAACACACTTTTTATGCACAAAGTTGTTCATCCTGTATTTTTTTTATAGTGTATAGTATTGTGAAATGTGGGTATTGTGTTTGTTTTGTTTAGTCTTTCAGAATAAAACTGACTTTTGAAGTCTGTAGAGGGTCTAGAATGCTGTTCTACCACAGAATTGGATAGAGTAAACCAACTGTGTGACAGCATTTCAATTTGTTCTGCTATAGTAGTCACAGCACTACTGCAGCACGAGGAACACAACATAATGATGTCAGTACTGCAGCAGAAGAAGCATATTACATCCATGGAATTCCATGCATAACAGCATTTCATTAGGCACTATACAACAGCTGGCAGCATTGCTGTCAAGCATTGTCAAGTGTCTTTTGAGATGCTATTAGCAGTACCACAGGCACCCATAAAAGACTTAAAAATGACTTTGCATGTTTAAAGACAGTTATGAAAAGAGCCAAGACTGCACATACCACCACAAATTCTACGTTACCATCAAATTGTCACATACAAATCACATTAATTTGTAGTTAATGAACATCTGTTTCATTCCTCCAACTACAAATGACACTGTGTTACCTTACTGTTCCTCAGTGTGGGGGGTGGCTGTGGGTCGAAGCTAGCAGAGTGATCGGGTGATGATGAGACTGCCAACATGTGCATTGGACCATCAAAACCTGCAAATTAAAAACAGATGTTCAAGGATTGTCGGCAAGTGGCAGCAAAGGCGTGAGCCAGTCCAGATTGGGGCTGCAGCAGCAGCTCATGTCCAGCACAGATCTCCCATAACAGTGCAACATACTATTATGGGGGGTTCACTATATTCTCAACTCCATATTGCTGCTGTTAATAACAAATAAAACATGACTGCCATCCCCAATGTGGTGTGCACGGATATTTCATGTTTGGCCACACTTTCATGAGCCGATGTCTCAAACAGGACTAGTAACACAGAAAATAAATAGCCTCAATGAGTAGCAGTATGCGGCCATGTCACTTGGAACCTGCACCACATAAAACCCCTTTGACACCTGATTCATAACTCCAAGTTGGGGATTCCAGCCACTCATGGTGCCATCATGGAAGAGTTAACCCCCCCCCATGACAGGCAAGCATGGTTGTCTGGCTAAGGTGCAGGTGACTGGCATCAGCTAGCTGTGGGATGGTGGCTTAACTCCAGTCCCCCGGAGACTTCAAACAGTGGTCCATACCTAGCAGCTGAATTACATAGATACATAGATACATAGACAGTGTCGGCAGATAAGGGCCTATGGCCCACCCAGTCTGCCCATTTAAGTTTGTAAGTTCAGTTTATGTTTTCCAGGAAGTCTGTTGCCCCTTACCCCTGACCTCCAGAATTCCTTTATGTCTATCCCATGCATTCTTAAATCCCGTGATTGTTTCAGCCCCCACCACTTCCTCTGGCAGGGTGTTCCACATCTTTCATCACAACCTTCACTCCACTTAGGCAATATATTTTGAATACACATGACACTATCTCAGCAAGGGCTATAAAAAAATACATAAAATAAAAAAATAAAAAGAACATTGCTCTTCACTCTCGCTTGCAGTTTCCACATCCACCCCAACCCCTCCCATACATCCTCTTTTGGTTGTCCAGATATGATGAATCTAGGATCATCAGGGCACTCACCTCTCTCTGCTAAGCTGCTTTATGGGGGACTGGACTGGTGGGAGCACTGGTTGGCTGGCTGACACTCTCCTGGTTGTGTGGGGGGGGACTCAATATGCCGTTGTCTGCTTTGAAGACTCCTCTGACACCAATACTTATCTATGAAAAATAGGAGGGAAACAGACAAGACACATACTGAATAAATATTTCTGTTCAGTATTCACTAAGGAAGGGGAGGGTCAGGGAACACCACAACTGGTTAGTAGATGCAACTGGAACCAGTCCTGGTTAATGTATTCATTTGTGACAACACTGAACAAGGGCTGGAAGCAAAGTCTGCCTATTTGCAGATGACACCAGCATCTCAGGGGTAAAAAGTAAATTTTGTAGCTACTAGCCAGCACTTGAAACAAGTCTGTATGCTACAAGTTAGCCTTTCAGATTCAACACGTAATTACCTGTATTTTCTACATCTATTGGGGTGGGTGTCTACCATCAATAATGCATAAGCAAGCACACCAGTGTTGCTTTTGCCTGCTTTGACTTCTTTGCTTTAAATATTATACAAAAGACCAACCTCATAGGTGCAAACATAGCCAGCTACAGTATTTAGGTGACTACTATTCACTAATGGCATGGAATCACCCATAGTTCACATTTACCAGGCACCTACTGTGCCATCTGTTTTCAAAAAATATCTGTCTCCAGCCGACCTCACAACAACTGCAGATATTTTATGAAATGACATACTCTGACTTACCTGCACTTTAAAGGGAGCATATATTTAACTTTGGTTTTAACATTTTTTTATATTATTAGACATTAGAGCACGCGTGAGGTCTGTTTAATAAATACCCTGGTATGCAGTTCTTCTGGAACTTCCAGAACTGTACACCAGAGTATTTATTAAACAGACCTCACACGTGCGGAACCCATTGACATCAGTTGAGCTGAGGCCTAGTGTGAAGTTTTTCATGCAGAGCCTCCGCTAGACAGCTGTTACTGTGTACCAGAACCAACAAGTGATTGTCACTAATTGGTTCCAGAACCCAGTAACAGCTGTGGAATGGTGGCCCTTCATTACTGATTAAAAACAGAATACTGTAGGGAAAAAGGCAGCCTTACCAAGGAACTTTAACAAAAACGTATGACCATTTCAAAATAAGTGCACAAAAGTAGACACAAGACACTGGGGTTAAACAGATATCACAGCTGTCCAAACATTTCACATTATACTATGGGATAAATACAAATGCCAAAACAAAACACTGTGATTGCTTGGTTAGCACATTTGTCAGCGTGATAACTCCTCCATTGCCATGATACCCACTGGAAAAGGTGTCAGATGCCAATCTGCCGCATAAAGACTTATTCTTCTGGTCCAAACAACTTCAGAAGAGAAAGAACTCCTTATCCTTACACAACACATGTCTAGGCTATCTCCAGGATCCGACTGATTATTTTTTAAACTAAGTTTCACATCAAAAGCTTGCCACTTCACATGATCCCCCCCCGAATCAAGATTGTACACCTGAACCAGGAAGCTTTCCGACATCAACCCATTATGGCTCAACAGCTCAAAGTACACCACACAGTGACCCTACATAGGGAAAAAAAGTTACTCCCATGAGGAATCATAGCCCTGTATTTCTTAGAAAAACAAACTTAAAAAAAAAACATGCTGCATTAAACTACATGACAGGAACTCTGCAGCCACCATAGCAACCAAGGACACCCTATTAACCAGGAACTATTTCTTTTCTGGTGGTCCACTATCAAATACCCCAAAATAAAAGAAAAACATACAACACTATTTTTAGTTTTTCTATCTACAAAAATGGGATCATTATAATAATAGCAATATACCCCTCACTCCAGGGTGTGGGTATATGGGTGCATTTATCACTTCTGGTGTGGTTCAGTCACTTGCCCAACCCCCCAGTATATTTAAGCAATCAATATACCACAACAGTGTCTATATGGCAGGATTTACCATGCCTGGTGTTGTTCGGTGGTGAGGTGAAATGCAGCTGACTCAGCTGCACCTCGCTAGCGAACTACACCAGGTATGGTAAATCCCTCCATATAGACACTGTTGTGGTATATTGATTGCTTAAATATACTGGGGGGGGGTGAACTTTATTACTAGCAATATTGACAAGACATGCAAGTATCCTCATTTCTAGAACTTTATCAAACTCACCTGCCAGAGGAGTCTGATAAAGTCCTAGACATAGAGATACTTGCATATCCGACCCCTGCTGCAGTTATAATCCACTGGTTGTGTGAGGGTATATGTTCAGCATAAACAGCAAAATATGTTGATGTCATACAGATTTATGACTTCAGCAGTGGGGGGGATTAGGTTGAGAAAGGAAAGAGATGTGGTCTGCACACAGATGAGATATTGAGTTAAGGGGCAAGCTCAAAATTGTACCAACCTGAGCCTGGCTGGTGATATGCTGGACAAACACAGGAGAAGAGACACTGGAATAACAAATATGATGATATTCGATTGCTCAAGCTGCATTTGTAGAGGAAAGACAAATGGCTAAGACTTGTATTTCTTAAAGAAACTCCCAGTTGTCAGAGACCTGCCTTCTGTGAAACCATGCTGCCTCGGATCCTGTAGTCCATTGGATACCAGAGATTTCACAATCCTTTCCTCTTTAGCAGTGTTTCCATTAATTTATAAACCACTGATGTCAGGCTGACAGTTCTATAGCTTCCCACCTCCTCCCTGCTATCCTATTTGTTAAGAGGGGCTACCTCTGCCCTTCTCCAGCCCCCCCCCCCGGACAAATACAATGCCAGTCACCAGTGATCTGTTAAATAGATCTGTCAGAATACAACCAGTACCTTCCCAAGCTCTCAACTCTCAGCACTGATGTAAATCATCTGGCCCCATAGCTTTGTCAGCCCTCAGGTTAGGTACTGCTCTGTGCTTGCAGCTTAAGTGCTTTCCAGACTTTATGTTCACAAAACGGACTGGTGTCCACTTGACCACTTCCCCCTCTCTTTTCTTAACATACCTAAAAACAGTCTTGTCCCCAAATTACACAGTACTTATACAGATGTCCTTTCTTATTCTTATCAGGAACTGAATGAATTAACCACTGAAGAATCCAAATAAAAAAATAGGTAGACAAATGTATTAGTGTAGAGCAGAGCAGACTTTAGCAGAAGCAGAATGTAGTCCTCATCATCAAAGAGCTAAATTCTAACCTGAAATCTCACAAATTTAGTAATCCACACAGGGCAGGGGCCTGCCCCTCTGCAGCTGCACACTGCACTAGTAATCTGCATTGACAGTGCACATACCTCTTTTTTGATCCTCTATGTCTGTCTGGCTTGCTGCTGCTACCACCACCAGTTGCAGGGATGGCCGGCTCTTGCTCTGTCCTGCAGCTTGTTATTCTGAGTCCTCCTGGACCTCACTGGAGCTGGATGGCTGAGCTGAGCAGGCTGAGCCAGCTCAAATGTGCAACCGTGCCCCCTCCTTGACACATGATGAGTCACTCACTGCACTGACACTCCAACAGAGAACTCCTCACTCAGTCTCACTCCTGTTCTTGGGAGTCAGGCTGTAGCAGGAGTAGACAAGAGGAGTGGAGAACAGGTCAGAGGAGGACTCAAGACAATGAACCACATCCCTGAATCAATGCCATGGGTGGACGGACTGACTCTGGGCCAAGGGCCTGGCTAGTGGCTGGCTTGGCTGGCCTGGTTATGCCTGCAGGACTGTGCTGCAGTCCTGCGGCACTGACTTGGACCTGGATGGAGGGGGGGCACTTTTGACTGCAGCAGGCCCAGGACATGCAGGCAGCCTATTAACACTGCCACCCACCACCTCTCTCTCTCTCTCTCTGTGCAGTAGGGGAGGGTCCCAGTTGGACCCAGATCTGGTCGGGTGGATGTCTTGTGGATGGAGGTGGGAGCCATGGGCTGCTCTCTGTACTGTGGACTCAGAGCAAGGGGATGAGTCAGCTAGGTCCAAGGATCGAGTTGGGTCACAGGTGGGCTCAGGGCAGGCTGCTCAGTCAGTCAGACTCACTCAGTCAGGAGGAACACCCATCAGGCCAAGAGTCGATGAGGAGGCAGCAGGATGCCGTGGGGTTTAGGTTAGGTAGGGTACACTCACTGTAGTCCAGCCAGGCCCAGACCCACACAGGACTACTTGAGTACTCAGAGGCAACCTTTAGTGAGCAGGCTGTGGGTGGGATTGGAAGCCAGGATTCTGATGCTGGCTGGCTCAGCTGGCGCTGCTGCTGGCTGTATGATTTGACTCCCTCCAGTGACCATCTCATTCTCTCCTGAATTCTCTGGCTAGGCTGAGCTGGCTGCTCTTTGTCTCTGGCAGTCGGTACCGCATTACTACTGAGCCAGCCATGTACGAGGTACAATTCAAACAACAGGTGGAACGAGACAGTGAAAACAGAATGGCGACTTCTGGTGGTGGTGTCCCCTGTGAGGTAGCACAGTGGAAAAATGACACAACCTGATAAGATGCATGTGGACAAAATGTCCAATTACTGCTCCGCTTCACTAAATGTCAAACAGCCCACCCTCACAGATGCCCACAGAGACAATGGACCAGGGTTTGGGTCTTGGGATGCTTTTTAAAAAAAAAGAAAGCTGTAATTTTAAAGCAGGGACT
This sequence comes from Neoceratodus forsteri, assembly GCA_016271365.2. Classification (NCBI taxonomy): domain Eukaryota; kingdom Metazoa; phylum Chordata; order Ceratodontiformes; family Ceratodontidae; genus Neoceratodus; species Neoceratodus forsteri. Next base: position 14,890,306 of record JADMNL010000039.1, on the reverse strand, counting down.
TTTACGTTAAAACTTGCTGGCCATCCGCAAGGAGCGTTTGGAGATGTACACTTGGAGGTGTGCCTCTCCCACCAATGCACTGCTCCCTTGAGCAGGTGTGGCAGTCCTGCACCAATGGGTAGGAGTTTGTATGATACGGTGTTCCTCTGCTTCAAAGCAGAACACCGCTGCCATATGGAGCACTGCCTCAGGCCCTCCCCTCACTTCAAGCCCCCTGCGCCTCGTGTCACGCCACCCCCAAAGCTTAAACTTTGTTTGCCGATGGGGTGCCCAATCTCCCGTCAGCTCCACAGCCCCCAAAGCCATCCTGCTGCCATGCTGGGAGCCCACCCCAGCGTGGCAAATCTCAGCTATGTTTGCCGATGGGGTGCCCAATCCCCGCCGGCTCCTCGGCCCCCAACACATCTTCTGCCATGCTGGGAGCCCACCCCAGTGTGGCAAATGTCCCACGTCATCTTTTTTTTTTTCCTGTAAAGAAAAAACGGTCCCACAGCACGTCTCCCACTCCCCCTTCCACAACCCGCACCCACCCACTGCACACCCAGCCTCCCCACACCCCCCTCACCCCATACTTACCTTTGGACTCTGGCGCGACGATCCGGTGGACCGGGAACACGTCTGCACTCTTCAAAGCCGACCGCGAACTGAGGAAATGCCGGTAAGCTGTATAATGGGCTAGATAGGGTGTTTCAACTTTATTGCATATCTCAGTCATTTTTTGGAATTTTTGCACCAAATTTTCAACATGGGGTTTTTGGGACCCCTTCTCATGAATGATGTCATTGTCATGGCGTTACTCAGGCCCGAAGGGTGATTTCACAGGCACTGCACAGGCACTTTCGTGAAATCACCCTTGAGGCTCAGCATGACGGTGACATCATGCAAGAAGGTACCCAAACTCCATGTAAAATCAAAAAATCTCAAACGACTGTATCAGCGTGCATTATGCAGTTCCTCACGCAGGCTGGTAAGTTTACGAATTTTTAATATTTTCACTCCAGATTTTCAACATTGCCATTTTATCACACCTCCTTATGAGCAGTATAGCTGTCATTTTTCACATCTCACCCAAAACATGTTTCCACCCAGGTAGCGCACAATGGCGCAGTTGGTGTGCGAAATCAATGTATGGGACACATTAAGAAAATCACAGTGACACTGTTCATGAGCAGAGGTCTTAAAATGGGTGTGCTGAAAATTTGGTGCAAAAATTCCTAAAAATAACTGTTTTACGAGTCTGCATTGCGCAGTTCCTACACGCGCTCGTAAGTTTGCAAATTTTCAATATTTTCACTCCAGATTTTCAACATTGCCATTTTACCACACCTCCTTATGAGCACTGCAGCTGTCATTTTTCACATCTTGCCCAAAATGTGTTTCCGCCCATGTAGCGCACAATGGCACAATCGGTGTGCAAACTCAGTGTATGGGACACATTAAGAAAATCACAGTGACACTGTTCATTAGCAGAGGTTTTAAAATGGCAATGTTGAAAATTTGGTGAAAAAATTCCTAAAAATGACTGTTTTACGACGTGTGTTGCATACTTCCCACGCACGCTCGTAGGTTTGCGAATTGCAATATTTCCACTCCATAGTTTCAACATTGGCATTTTACCACACCTCGTCATGAGCAGTACAGCTGTCATTTTTCACATCCTGCCCAAAATGTGTTTCCGCCCAAGTAGCGCACAATGGCGCAGTCGGTGTGAAATTAATGTATGGGACACATTAATAAAATCACAGTGACACTGATCATGAGCAGAGGTCTTAAAATGGCTATGCTGAAAATTTGGTGCAAAAATTCCTAAAAATGAGTGTTTTACGAGTGTGCGTTGCGCAGTTCATATGCACGATCATAAGTCTGCGAATTTTCAATATTTTCAGTCCACATTTTCAACATTGCCATTTTACCACACCTCTTATGAGCACTGCAGCTGTCATTTTTCACATCTTGCCCAAAACGTGTTTCCACCCATGTAGCGCACAATGGCACAGTTGCTGTGTGAACTCAGTGTATGGGACACATTAAGAAAATTACAGTGTCACTGCTCATGAGCAGAGATCTTAAAATGGCTATGTTGAAAATTTGGTCAACACATTCCTAAAAATAACTGTTTTATGAGCGTGCGTTCTGCAGTTCCTACGCATGCTCGTACGTTTGCGAATTTTCAATATTTTCACTCCACATTTTCAACATTGCCATTTTACTACACCTCCTTATGAGCAGTACAGCTGTCATTTTTCACATCCTGCCCAAGACGTGTTTCCGCCCATGTAGTGCACAATGGCGCACTCTGTGTGCAAAATCAATGTATGGCACACAGTAAGACAATCACAGTGACACTGTTCATTAGCAGAGGTTTTAAAATGCCAATGTTGACAATTTGGTGAAAAAATTCCTAACAATGACTCTTTTACGAGCGTGCATTGCACAGTTCCCATGCACACTCCTAGCTTTGCGAATTTTCAATATTTCCACTCCAGATTTTCAACATTGCCATTTTACCACACTTCCTTATGAGCAGTACAGCTGTCATTTTTCACATCCTGCCCAAAACGTGTTTCCGCCTATGTAGCGCACAATGGGGGTAACAAAAAGGTCATGCTGACAATTTATTGTGCAAATACCAGCAATCGCACAGGGCATTAGGGTAAAGCACCATATATGCCACACACCACTGCAAATACCTGCAAGCGAACGTTCGGCATTGACAAATGCTTGTTTTCATATGCAGTGGCATACAATAAGTATGCATAGTTATGCCACTGTTTGTACAAATGCTTGTTTTCATGTGCAGTGGCATACAATAAGTATGCATAGTTATGCCACTGTTTGTAGGGCAGCCAGCCCCTCTCTGAGCTCTTTCATTGCCCTTAGATGTAGCTTGTCTGATACCATAGCCTTGTTCACTTTAAGAGCTGCAAGTCTATTTGGGGCTCCTTCCTCTAGACTTGAGTTTGTCTCCCCTCTCCCATGTTCCTTCTGATCACTGGTGGTTCATTCCCCACCCCCACACTGTGAAGACTGAGCAGAAGTACCTGTTCAGAATGTCTGTATTTTCTTGGTCCTCCTCTGGGCAGTCACCCACTGCAACACTCCTTATCCTCACTATCCCTCCCCTTGCTTTTCCTCTTCTCACTTATGTACCTGAAGTAAGTCTTATCACCATTTGCTACCCTTTTGGCTAGCCTTTCCTCTGCCTGTACCTTTGCTCCCCTTACTGCCTTACCTGCTTCCCTCTGTTTTACTTGGTACACCTCCCTGTCTACCCCCATCTGGACTTCCTTGTACCTCCTAAATGCCACACTTTTTTCCTTCACCACTGTGTCCACTTTCCTAGAGTACTGTAATGGTCTATTTTTCCTTTTGTTTATACACACTTCCTTTATACAGAGGTTGGGTGCCTTAATGATGCCCTCCCTTATTTTTCCCCACTGTTCCTCTACCCCATCCTGGAATCCCCCCACTAGGCAGTTTCTAAGGCAGCCTCCCATTTTCTGAAATTCACCCTCCTAAAGACCAGGACCCTAGTCCTCATGAGGTTTGCCTCTGCTTCCATCTTAATGTAACAGTTTTTTTTATCATTTATTTATTTATTAGAAAAGTCAGATTTACAACCTTTGAGTCATGGACTCATTTACAAAGGCACCTCATCACGGGGGTTGGGGGGGGGAGACAGAGTTACATAGTGTGGTTACCACAGTGAGAACAGTACAGGTGCAGAACATTAAATATAGAGTACACATAGGTTACATAATAATGTTACTTATAATAGGTTACAGTCTTAAGTGCCATCATTGCATTAACTGTAAATATGCTTATCCTGGTAAACAATTTAAATGCCCCCTGGAATGAGAAAAGGTTATCAGCACCCAATGTCCATAGTGTATGCTCTCTGGTGCCCATGAAACATGTTGTATGTAGGGTGTACCATTAGGTCCCTTAAGTGTAGACATCAAGAACATGTTAATTCTATAGAAAATAATAGACAGGACATGCCAGTTGAGGTTCTCTTCTCGCAATTTCACAATTCTGAAGCATCTGTTACGCAATTCGTGGGCATGGAACATGTACCACCCATGCCAAGGGGTGGCAACAGAACAGATAAATTGCTACAAAAAGAATCCTTTTGGATTTACCTATTGAACAGTGTGAAACCCAGAGGACTTACTTACCAGTGGAATATCAAGCCATATCTAAGAAAGCAATTATCTTTGTAACCCCTAAAGTACCACTTTAGGATTTTTGATCTTTGACATTTGAAGCCTGCTTTGTGTTACATGTTTTTTGCTGTATTAATAACATGCTGATTTCTAAAGTATAATACACACACTGCATGGTTGCTATGATAAAATAATGAAAAAGCCTTATTTTTGACACATAACTCTCTGTGATAAGATATTGCTTCTTGACGGTTACCCTTCCCCCCAAAAAAACAAAAACTAAGAAAATGCCTCCTTAATAGTAAGGCCATTTATTTGTAGTTTGTGTATGTTAAGCTTTTTTGTTTTAAATAGAGAAAGATATAATATCTTTTAATGCTGTAATATACACTTTGAAGTCAAAAGTATACATTTGTTGGTAGACACTGTATGATAGAACATAGAGTCGGGCAATTTCAAAATACAAAAATTATAAAACAATGTAAAGCATAATACTCATGTCTTTTTCTCTGTATCTCTTTTGACAGGACAGAGTTATGCTGCACCCAGTTCAAAGGATTTCTAGCGGCATGCATGCCTTGAACACACTGCCTGATCCATCTGCCAGTCATTTAAGCTTCCTTTTTATTTCATTTCTGGCATACTCTTGTTCAGTGAGGCATTTAGCATTTAAAACTTACATATGTTAAACATTGTTCAGAATTTGGTCAGAACGATGTCAGACATATGAATGTACAAACTGAATTAGTGTATTCAGTACCAATATGATCTTGTTAATATGTGCTCTTTTTTATTTGAAGATGAATGTTTTGTTGTCTAAATGGCATGGGTCACTATTATTAGGTTACTATTGCAACAGGTGATCTTGATCAATTAATTACTAATTGTATATAATAAAGAGCTGTACCTTGCACATACCACACCCTCTGATGTACGATTAGTTTACCTGAAGCACCGGGGCAAGTTCTAGTACTTCACATGTCTGTCTGCCCTTACCTTCATTTGTTATGCAATAAAGCTGCACATGGTGACTTGACTTGGTTTGGTGCAGTTTTCCTTTTCGCTGATTGCATAACCATCTGGTGGAGTGTTTGTACTATAGTTCTTGGGCTGGCCAGCCCCCAGTTTTATGCTGCACCACACCACAAGTTTGCAGGTATTTTATGTTAATGTTAAGTCACACTGTATGGACGTCACTGGTACCTATGGTTCTGCCCACTGTGACTTGTGCAATGCTGTCCCTGTTCGTAAACACCTGGTCCAGCACTGCCCCATCCCTGGTGGGTTCACTGACTAGCTGCCTGAGAAAGGCCCCTTGTGGGGAGTCAAGACTCACCCTGCTGCTTGCCTAAGCTGCATTTGAAAGACTCCAATCCACATCAAGGAGGTTGAAGTCACCAACTAGCAGCATCTCCCCCTTATTTGCCATCCTGATGATGTCCAGCAAAAGTGCCTTATTCAACTCTCCTTAATGTGCCAGAGATCTGTATACCACCCCTGCATGGATTGTAGCCTCAGTGCCTGTGTCCAGGAAGACCCAAAGCACCTCCAGTCTTTCCTTTTCTTCCAGGTGCCCCTGTACTTCCGTAGCCTTGATTCCCTCCCTCACATATAGTACAACTCCTCTTTCCCTCCTTCCTTCCCTGTTTCTCCTGAACAGAGAGTAGCCTAGTATGGCCACATCCCAGTCATGGCTGTTGGTGTGCCATGGCCACCAAATCCAGGCTAGCCCCTTTCATGATGACCTCTGGGTCCAGAATTTTATTCCCACAGTCCTTGCACTGGCTCACATGGCTCTCCATACCTCACTCCCTCCCCCTGCTTGCCTCTCTGCTTACTCCCCTTGGTAGATATGAACACAGACATGCTTGAAGTGAGAAGGGAGAGAGGGAACATGATGGAAACATACAGAAACCTCCATAGGACAAAGAAGTGGATGGTAGGGAATTGTTACGACTGAGTGAGAACACAAACACCAGGGGAAACTCAGTGTAGCTTGCAAGGGACAAGTTTAAGAGAGATGCCAGAAAGTACTTTTTCAAGAGAGGGTGGTGAGGGGTGGAATAAGCTAGTAGAGAAGGTGGACTGTGAAATCAATTAGGGGATGCAAACAAGGATGGGACAAATTCAAGGAGTTGGTAAAGACACACCAGGAAGTGAGCGAGTGATGGGGTGAGTGAAGGGCCTCTAGGGCTCTTCTTATTCAACATTATTTCAGTAGACATGGGCAGACATGATGGTATAGAGAGTATAATGCTCATGGCCCTGTTTGGGGTCTGACATTATGAGCAGAATGATTATTGGCCCTGTTTATGTTACCTCAGTCCAAACCTGGATGCCAAATATTTAGGAAACAAACTGATTTATTTTATATTAGCCCAAGAGCAAATCTTACAGGACCTCGCATAGATCCTACAGTGTCGTGAGTTTTGCAGGACAAGAACAGATAACTAGAAACCCGTACTATACCATCAGTTGAAAATGAATTTCAGTTGTGCCTTTCCCAGTTAATAATTTTACACTGGCTTCACTTTATTATTTTATGTATTTGTCTCCCTGTACCCCTCCCTCTAGGTCATCTTAGTGTGCCTTTCATTCCCCCAGAGTCCATCAATGATGCTTTACAACAAGCATCATCCTCCATCCAGAGTATGATGCCCCAGAGAAGCACTTTATGCTAATTATAAAACTTAGAATACAAGTTCAAACTCTGCACTAAGGTTATACTCCCCTAGTGCTCTAACTTCAGATTTGTTTCCCCACCTGAAGATAGCAGTTGCCCTAAAGTACAGTTCAGTCTTCTGGTCAATAGTTATGTTTCTTTCTATATTTTCTTGATTTAAACTCAGTTAAGTTAGTTTCTAAGCACTCTGCATTAGTCAGAGTATTTGTTGAATTTACTTTTTGCAAATTGCAGTTTCTGCTGTTCCTGACTGATTTCAGAAACTGGAGAAGGTTGTCCTTAAAATGTAATTCCTGCCTTGAGGGAACCAATCCAAAATCACTTAAATTGGCATAAAAAAGTGAAAATATCAATTAAAAACATTTGTTTCTGTTTTCTGGTTTTCTGGTTAAACTCCTGGTTAAACAATGTTTCTGTTTTTTAGATTCAGTTCCCATTTTTATGTTTGCTTGCACGCATGTGCAAGAAACATAGTGCCATCATCGGAGATTTCGGAGGTGTGTCACCTCCTCCTCCAATTCAGTCAGTGTGTTGGCAGGCATGGCCCCTGTAAGCCAATGCATTCTGGAGCTGTCTATGACAAGCTCCAAAATGCAGTGGCATACAGTTCAAAGGGGGAGCTACGCTTGAGTGAGCAGCGATAAGATATCTCTTGCTCATGCGCAGCTCCCCCCCCACACACACACACACAAATGCCACGCAGGCGTGCGTGCCCCCCTCCCCGCACACACCGAATAGCCGACGGGGTGCCAATCCCCGCCGGCTGTGCTATGCCTCACCTCCTCCCAAAGTTTCGAAAATGCCACGCTGGGTGCCCACCCCAGCGCAAGGGTGAATGATAGCTGACGGGGTGCCTAATCCCCATCGGGCCCCACTGTCCTCACCCCCGAAGTACTATGCCACGCTGGGAGCCCACCCCAGCATGGCAATCCATACTTGCCGACAGGGTGCCCAATCCCCGTCGGCTGAACAACCCCCAACCGTCCCTTGTGCCACGCTGAGAGCCCACCAGCGTGGCAAACGTCCCGGCCATTTTTTTTTTTTTTTACCCAAAGAAAAATGGTCCCACGTAGTCTCCCCTGCCCCTCCCACAACCCGTGATCCACCCACTGGCAAGACCTGCCTCCCCACCCCTCACTCCCCATACTTACCGCCGGACCTCGGCGTGATGATCTTCGTGGACTGGGAACACGTCTGCACTCTTCAAAGCCGACCACGAACTGAGGAAATGCCGTAAGCTGTATAATGGGCTAGATAGGGGTTTCAACTTTGTTGCATATCTCAGGCATTTTTGGGATTTTTTAGCACTAAATTTTCAACATGGGGTTTTGGGACCCTTCTCATGAATGATGTTACTGTCATGGCGTTATTCAGGCCCAAGGGTGATTTCACAGTCACTGCGTCAAATCACCCTTCGGCCTGAATAACACCATGACAGTGACAACGCTCATGAGAAGGGGTCCCAAAACCCATGTTGAAAATTTGTGCCAAAATTCAAAATGACTGTTTTACTTAGCTGCATTGTGCAGTTCCTCACGCAGGCTCGTAAGTTCGTAATTTTCAATATTTTCACTCCAGATTTTCAACATTGCCATTTTACCACACCTTCTTATGAGTAGTATAGCTGTCATTTTCACATCTCACCCAAAATGTGTTTCCCATGAAGCACACAATGGCGCAGTCGGTGTATAAATCAATGTAATGGCAAATTAAGAAAATCCCAGTGACACTGTTCATGAGCAGAGGTCTTAAAATGGCTATGTTGAAAATTTGGTGAAAAATTCAAAATGATTGTGTTACGAAAGGCATGTTGCACAGTTCCTATGCATGCTCGTAAGTTTGCAAATTTAATATTTTCACTCCAGATTTTCAACATTGCCATTTTATTACACTTCCTTATGAACAGTACAGCTGCAATGTTTCATATGTCGCCCAAAATGTGTTTTCGCACATGTAGCGCACAATGGTGCTGTCGGTGTGCGAAAGCAATGTTTAGGACAGATTAAGAAAATCACAGTTACACTGTTCATGAGCAGAGGTCTTAAAATGGCTATGTTGAAAATTTGGTGACAAAAGTCCATAAAATGACTGTGTTACGAGTGAGCATTGCGCAGTTTCCACGGACCCTCGTTAGTTCATGACTTTGTCATATTTTCAGTCCAGATTTTCACCAGTGGCATTTTTCCACACTTCCTTACGAACAGTACAGCTGTCATTTTTCACAACATGGCTGAAGTGTGTTTTCACACTTTCAGCGCAGAGATGCGTGGTCACTGTGGGAAATCATTGTTCGGCACAGATAAAGAAAATCACAGTGACACTGTTCATGATCGGAGGCACCAAAATGCTTGAGTTGACAATCTGCTGTAAAAAATCCCCAACCTAATTATATTACGGGTGTGTGTTGCACAGTTTCTATGTACGCTCGTGACTTCACCATTTTTTTAAATATTTTTACTACAGATTTGCAACATTGCCATTTTTTACACCTCCCCATGAACAGTACAGCTGTCATTTTTTACATCCTGTTTGGAATGTTTTTGCACCTGTGGTGCTAAATTCCATAGTCACTGTGCATAAGCAGCTTTCGGCTAACAAACTGATATTCCCCCTGTTCATGAGGTGGGGTCACAAAAAAAACATGTTGAAAATTTGGGGTGAAAATACCAACGAATGCCTGAGGTATTAGGGTTTCCAACCACAACGCCCAACCCTGTAGAGAATGACAGGCATCAGGGGTGTGACTTGGGATTCTTGCCTGTGATGCTCATACCATTCCACACCCTGCAGTCAGTGAGAGGCATCGAGGTATGCCTTGGACTCTTCGGCCCCAAACTCCACCCCATTCTCCTATATCGCACCCATCTCACCATATTTCCTAAGGAAATGGAGTGCGCATAAGGGCCAAAGACCCCAAGGAACACCGTGACACTTGTCAGTGTCTGCAGGGTGGGGTGTGGTGAAATGGCGTGGCCGTTATGCCTGACAACCCAAACGCACACCCCAATGCCTGTCACTCTTTGCAGGGTGGTGGTGGGGTTGGCTTCAGTTCAATACTTCACTGCCATTCCTATTACACAGCTCTGTAACTTCTACACTACCACTGCCAATGCCAGCAAGCAAACATTCGGCATTGACAAATGCTTGTTAGGGAACGGAACCATCTTTGAACTACAAAACTGAAACCGCCCCATCCACTGGCAGTTCCTCATTACTGTGAGGAAGGGAAAAGATTTAAAACCTCTTCTAAATTTTATTGGAGCCATTTTTTTTTTTGTGAATAGGGATTGTTTTATCCAAGTGGGGAAATTTAATATAAGGTCTATAGTGTGTGGCGTGACTGATAGATCTAAAAAAGAAACAGGACCAACAGACTTTAAAAATTATACAAATTGATTTCAGCTCCTAGCAAGGGCAGACTGTCACAAGCTTTGTTTGCGGTACCTGGGTACAAATCACAATTTTTTCAATTGTTGATGCTTATTTATATACAGTCATAAGATTATGATATACAAGCAATTAGCAAGTAATATAGAAACCATTTCTTTCACATACATTAGTGTCAGGGCTTTCTCTCTAGAAGCCAGTAATATTTATTTATTTAGTTTGTTGGGCAGTTAGTTAGTTTTTGTTGATTGGGAAAGGAAAAGTTACAGCCTCCCCCACAAAAGTAAGAGGGTACTAGAAAGGTATGTTCTTAGAAAAAGTATCTTTTTAGCCAATATCACCATTACCACAGTCTCAATTTTAGCTTGGCATATACCTAAGTCCAGATGATGACAAGATATACAGTTCTTAACAAAATATGTGCACATGTTAGCCAGTTGAGGACCCCCCCCTCGCCCGGTAAAATCTCACTTGCAGTACTTTTATTCATTTGCCACAGGAGAGATGTTTATTATGAAAGTTTTGTTTGGTGAGCATTTTCAGTCATGTACAAACACTGTTGAAACTGTAGGTTCAAAATGTAAAAAAACCTGCAATGTTATGAGCAATTGTTCCCTGGGCACTTCAGTGTCGGTATGTTGTTTGGTGACACCAGTGGTTGGGCACCCCATGTTGTTAGTTGGCACTGGGGGTTGGACACCCTAGTGTTGTAGTGTGTCAGGGGGTGTTGTTGACAGCATTGGAGGTTGGATATCCCAGTGTCATGGACTGTTGGGGCGGTGCCATAAGCTGGCACCAGGGGTTGGGAACCCTAGAGATGGAGTTTGTCTTGGGAGTGTCATTTGATGGCACCAGGGGTTGAGTACCTGGGACCTATTTGTGAGACTTCTTCATTCCCCTCCGGTACATTTCTCACAAAATATTAACAGCCTGTCAATGAGATTTCACAGGTCATTGACAACAAAACATGCATAACTACAACTCCAGGGGCCCGATATTCAGAAGATTGCATGGGTGCAACCAATGTTTGCCTGAGCAAACCGGGCTTTGCGTTGGATCCCAATATTGAAAGGGCTCTGTTGCCCCACAAACAGTGGTAGCACCTGCACAAACCAAAAAGGGTGTGTGTACAAACCGTGGGGCAGGAATAGGCATGTCGGTGCAAGCTGATATTCAGTGGATTGTGCATCACAAAAGGGTTTTGTGTGGTCCTTTTGCACCAAGAAAATATTGCTGGTGAAGACCTCCTTTTACTCCATGTGACCTTAGTGGCTGCCAGAGGTAATGCAGCCAACCAGCTGGTTGGCCACTAGGGGATCATACCCACTCATGTGGTCTGTGGCAGCCCCTGATTGCCAGTCCCTAAATGAAAAAAAGTAATCCCTGGTGCTAGTGCCCCCCCCGACTGCCAACCCCTAACACAATAAAAGACTCCCTGGTGTTAGTGGTACCTCCCTCCATCCCATTGCCAGCCCCAACATGAATATAAAATGCCCTAGCGCTAGTGGTCCTCCTCTCCCTCCAGTCATCAGCCCTGATGTGAATATAATATGCCCTGGTGCTAGTGGTCTCCCCTCTTTCCAATCGTCAGCCCCTAGTAGAAATAAAAATACCAGGTTCAAGTTCTCCCCTCCCTCCCTCTCTCTGATCCCAGCCCCATAGTAATAAGGAAAATCCCTGGTGCTAGTGTTTCCCCGATCCCAGGCCCATACTAATAAGTAAAAACTCTGGTGCTAGTGGTCCCATCCCACCCTCCAATCACCAGCTGTGTAGTAGAAATAAAAATCCCTGATGCTAGTGCCCTTCCCCACTGATTGCCAGCCCCAATGTGAATGTAATGTGCCCCGGTGCTAGAGGTCCCCCTCCCTCTGATGGTCAGTCCCATAGAAGAAATAAAAATCCTTGGTGCTAGTGATTGCCTCCCTCCCTCCATCCTTCCAATCCCAGCCCCATGGTAATAGAAAAATCCTAGTGCTAGTGGTCCCTCCTCCTCCCTCTGATCACCACCCTTGTATTAGAAATAAAAATCCCTGGTGCTAGTAGTCTCTCCTCCTGCCGATCGCCAACCCAGAAGTAAAAACAACTCCTCCATGGCGCGTCACCCTGTCCTATAAATTAGAGGCACGCTTCCTTCCTGAACATATGGCAGCTGGCCGAGGAGGTGTGAGTAGGGCTGTGCTGGTCTCCGCATGCACTCTTGGCACTGCGGATACTGATCAGGTGAGTGGTGGGGTGGCCAGTGCTGTGAGATGGAACACTGGATGCTGGGGAGGGGTTGTTTTTACATCTGGGATGGTGATTGGCAGGGTGGGACCACTAGCACCAGGGATTTTTATTTACAATTCAGGACTGGTGATCGGAGGGAGGGATGGATGGGACCACTAGCACCATGGATTTTTGTTAGTATTTCAGGGCTGGGATTGAGGTGGGTGACCACTAGCACCAGTTATTTTTCTTATTAGTATGGGGCTGGGGCCAGAGGGAAGAAGGGGACCACTAGCATCAGGGATATTTCGTATTACTATGGGGCTGGAAATGGGGGGGGGGTACTAGCACCAAGTATTTTTAGTTCTGTTATGGGGCTGGTGAGTGGAAGAGTGGTGGGGACCAATAGCACCAGGAATAGCTACAGCTACCATGTATGGTAGGAGGAAGTGGTGCCACACTACCTGTCTCCACCACCCATGCAAATGGGCCCATAATGGGCATGCAAATGGCCCTTAGTGCCTTGCATAACCAATAGGCTCACTTGCATGGGTACATTTGAAAATTGCTAATGGCACTCTGGTGCTATCTCCTCCTGAGGCCAACTTTGGGACCAATGTTGGGGTGGTGCCACCTGACTTAACATTGTGCCAAAGTGGCCCTATATTCAGTCAGGGAGTACCAGACTGAATATAACATCCTTTGACTCCGGGGCAGTTGCAAAGTGTAGCACAAACATTTGTATTATGTTTTGCACCTTTCTGAATATCAAGCCCCAGGTCTTTAATCTTGAGTTCAGGACATGCAGAAATCAGTTGTACATTATCACTGACTTCCCCAGTTAAAAGGATGCCTTCCAGTACATAGTTCTTGTCTGGACCAGAACTATAAGTGAAACACTCATGAAACTGAGTCATTGCTTCATCAATCAGACTAAAACATATATTGGCTTGTAAAATCTGTGACAGTGATGGGGTGTCCCTATGCTGCCTTGGAACCTGAGTGACATCTTACCCCAGAAGCCCTGACTGTCGCCGTTCAGAGCTCTGTTGTCTCCATTATTGACTATGGGCTTATCATCTATGGCTCTGCCCCTGCTACCGCTCTTAGATGCATATCCACCTCCCTCAATAAGGCCTGCCAACTTCTCACTGGATCCCACCATCTCACACATACGTGCGACCTCTGTGCACAAACTAGATGGCTGCAACTCACCAGTCAGATAAAGTACCTAACCTGCACCATGGTGAAGAAAATAACTATGGGCCCTGGAGTATGTGCACTGCTGCACCCTAGCAATAACCCCCACTCAACCAGGGGGTCTGAATCACAGCTCCTGCAGGATCCATGTTGTCGTACCTCACAAGGTCAAAGATCTTTTGCCTACAGGGTGCCCAGCTGCCTCAATGGTCTAAACAGTTACATCTCCTCCACTCCTACCCTTGGTGCATTTAAATCAAGGCTACATCTCTCTCTCACTGCCTCTAGCTCCTGTGACTGCCTCCACTAGCTGACCCCATGAATATTTCCCTAATCTTATGCAGTTCTCTCCTATTAGCACTTGGTTACCCCTCAGCATGCACTTCCCTATGTTATGTCTATGACAATGCCTCTGGCTGCACTCCTCCTCTATAGCTCTCCTCCCCCTTCTACCCTTCCTCTCTCTTGTCCTCTATCTTCTCTGCACCTCATCTGCTTTCTCTTTGTAACCTAGCCTCCAAAACTTGTTTTGTTTCTCAGATGCTTTGTAACTCTGTTTAGCTTACAATTTTGTAACCTCGCCCTATGTATTGAATTTGTAATCTAATTTTCATGTGTTATGTTTTGAATTGTAACCTGACATGGAACCTTTTTGTAAAAGAGCCCTGGCTCAAAGATATTGTAATCCTAGACCTAATAAATAAATAAAAATAAAATAAATTTAAATATATACCCTGTTAAAGATTTTTATGAAGGCAGAGTCATCTTGGATAGGCTCTACTTCGAGTCAAACTTCCTCATCTGCTTCTGTCATGCCACCCACAGACTGGAAGAATGATTGCAGTAAAACTGAAGTAAGTTGCCTGCCTGGTGCCATGGCTTGGAGGGACAGGAAGCGCATCCTCAGGATCACGAGAACAGCTGCATGGGAGTCTGAGCTGGACGTCATTGTCCACCTAGGGACAAATGACTTGGCTCAACATGAGATTAGAGAAGTGCAGAAGGACTTTGTAGAATTGGGGAGGGGCCTAAGACAAGTAGCACACACAGTATCCTTCTCAGAGGTGCTGCCTGTCAATGGCACGAGTGAGGCGAGGGTACTTTGCACCATGCAGTTTAATGAATGGTTGAAAAAATGGTGTGGAGCACAGGGGTTTGGCTTCATTGGGGACTGGGTTCCACCTGAGGACACCAGCCTATACTGGCAGGATGATCTGCATCTGTCCAGAAAGGGAACAAGTCTTTTGAGCAATCGGCTTAAATGCTTCATTGGCAAGCTTTTAAACTAGTCAAGGGGGGAGACACTGATAAGCAGCAGGAAAATCCCAGCCTCTCCCTACAAAACAGTGTACTAAATGAGAAAAAGACCAAGGTAGAAAGGTCAGTGGGGGATGCTGCAACAGAAGGTAAAGCCATCAAAAAATGGAGAGCAATGAGTACCAATGCCCATAGTCTGAGTACCAAGCTTCCTGAATTAGTGGCCTTGATGGAGGAGGAACATCTGGATATCGTGGCAGTCACAGAAACATGGTACACACAAAACCATGACTGGGACATAAACATACCAGCATACACTATCTACAGGAGGGAGAAGGAGGGTAAAAGAGGAGGAGGAGGAGTAGCTCTTTACATAAGGGAAGGAATCAAAGCAACAGAACAAAAGGGAAAACAGGGAGGAGAAGAAGCACTGTGGGTAAATTTGGAGACCGGCAATGGCAACACAATCCGCACAGGGTTGTATACAGACCCCCTTCTCAGGGGGAGGAAATGGACAAGGAAATGATAGAAAGTATACTTAGAATGGCAGAAAAAGGAGAGATATTGCTGATGGGTGATCTGAATATGCCAGATGTTAACTGGAGTGCAGTTGCAGCAGCCACTTCGAAGAGTGGGGTTATTCTAGATGCCCTACAGAAGGCATGCCTTAGACAACTAGTATTGGAGCCCACTTGAGAGGGAGCAATCTTAGACCTGGTTCTCTCAAATGGAGATGAAGAGAGGATCACAGATGTAGAATTGGATAGCCATCTGGGAACTAGCGACCATCGAACAGTATGGTTCACAATAAACACAGCAATAGAGTCAAGCCATAGAAAGGCAAAAGTATTGAACTTTAGGAGGGCTGACTTTGCCAACATGGGTGAGTGCCTAAGGAATGCACTAGCAAATGGGCTGGAAGGAGGGGTGGAAGAACAATGGGGAGTAATAAAAACTGCCATCACAGAGGTAACAAGCCTTTGTGTGAAGCAAATAAACAAAACAAAACAATGTAAGAAACCACTATGGTTCTCAAAGGAAGTGGCAGTGAAGGTTCAAGAGAAAAAGAAAGCATTCAGGAAGTACAAGGAATCATAGAAGGAGCAGGATAGAGAACTGTATCAGTTAAAGCAAAAGGAAGCAGGGAAGGCAGTCAGAACAGCAAAGGCCCAAACCGAGGAAAAGAAAGCCAACTCAGTTAAGAAGGGGGATAAAACCTTTTATAGGTACATCAGGGAGCGAAGGAAGACCAAGGGAGGGATAGTGAGGCTTAATAAAGCGGAGGGAGGGTGGGCAGAGGGTGACTGTGAAAAGGCAGAGATACTAAACAAATAGTTTTGCTCAGTATTTACAAATGAAGAGGGGGAGGTACCTAAAACAAACAGTAGAAACACTCTGGATACAGAAGTTGACACCAGCCCATTTATAGAAGAAAGGGTTCTGAAAGAACTCTTAAAACTGAAGGTGGACAAAGCAATGGGGCCTGATGGGATCCATCCCAGAATTCTAAAAAAAACTAAGCGTAGCACTAGTGACACCACTGACTACCCTCTTTAACAAATCATGGGAGGATGGGGTGATACCCAAGGACTGGAGAAGGGCAGATGTGATTCCCCTTCACAAAAGTGGGAGCAAGGCAGAAGCAGAAAACTACAGACCTGTTAGTTTAACCTCAGTGCTAGGGAAAATGATGGAATCACTTCTGAAGGAAAGAATTGTCGAGTATCTAGAGGCCAGAGGGGCACAGGACCCAAGGCAGCATGGATTCACAGTGGGAAGGTCATGCCAGACAAATCTGATAGATTTCTTTGACTGGGTGACCAAAGTAGTAGTTCAGGGAGGGGCTGTGGACATGGCCTACCTAGACTTTAGCAAGGCATTTGATACAGTCCCACACAAAAGATTAATATACAAGTTAGCCAGCCTGGGAGTGGGTCCCAAGATGACAGCCTGGGTAAAGAATTGGCTGGAGAATAGGACACAGAGAATAATAGTAAATGGAATCCACTCTGAAGAAAGGGGAGTTACTAGTGGGGTACCGCAGGGTTCAGTATTAGGACCGGTCCTCTTCAATGTCTTTATAAGCGACATTGCAGAGGGACTGGAAGGAAAATTATGTCTCTTTGCAGATGGCTGAAAGATCTGCAACAGAGTTGATGCACAAGGTGGGGTGGAAAGGATGAGAAGGGACTTGGCAAGGTTAGAGGAATGGTCAAATGTATGGCAGCTTAGATTCAATGCTAAGAAGTGCAAGGTAATGCACCTGGGAAACAAAAACCCAGGAGAAGAGTACATAATGTGGGGTGAGATACTAACAACAACAAAAATGGAAAGGGACCTGGGGGTAGTCTTATCAGATGACTTAAAGGTGGGCAAGCAATGTGAGAGGGCAGCAAGGAAGGCTATGGGGGATACTGGGATGCATAGGGAGAGGCATCACCAGTAGAAAACAAGAAGTTATTATCCCTCTGTTCAGACAGCTGGTGAGACCCCATCTGGAGTACTGCATACAGTTCTGGAGACCCAATCTCCGCAAAGACATAGACAGAATGGAAGCTGTCCAGAGGAGGGCAACTAAAGTGGTGCAGAGTCTGCACCAGAAGACATATGAAGAGAGACTTAAGGATCTTAATATTTATAGCCTCGAGGAAAGGAGGGAGAGGGAGGACATGATAGAAACTTTCAAGTACCTCAAGGGAATCAACAAAGTCCAAGAGGGTAGCATCTTTCAAAAAAAGAGGTGTGCAAGAACAAGGGGGCACAATTTGAAGATAGAGGCGGGGGAGGGCTCAGAGGTAATTTAAGGAAGCATTTTTTCACAGAGAGGGTTGTGGATGCATGGAACGGCCTTCCGGAGGAGGTCGTGGAGTCAAAAACAGTGGTGGAATTCAAGCATGCATGGGACGGTCATAAAGCAATTCTAGGGAGTGGGGATAGGAAGATGTAGGCTGCTGGTTAACTAGGATCTGCAGCTTATCCATTAGGTAGGGAAATGGGCAGACTGGGTGGGCCAAGCGGTCCTTATCTGCCGTCAAATTCTATGTTTCTATGTTTGTTCAGTAACTCTAATGCACTAGCAGATTTAAGCCTGGGTGTGAGTGTGCCTGCCCCCACCCCATTGATGAGCCGCAACTTGTGGCTCACAGCTGCTGTCCTTGGCTGCCTTACAGCCTCATCCAAAACTCACCTAACCCTCCACAAGTGTTGATGCCACCCCAGCGGAGACAGTGCACCTCACACCAACACACAGTCAGCACTTACAGTCCTACCACCCCATCAGCACTCGGATACCTGTGAAATGTATACATCTGGAAGTCTCTTCTATTGGCCATTGTGAGGAAAGGGGGTGGTTACCTCTGCTCGTTGGCTACTTTGCATTGTGTACATCAGCTAATGGGAGGTTTAAATAATCTGTCCTTTCCTCATTGTTGTGGTTCAGAACCATTGAGGTTTGAGGAGCAAGATTTTTTTTTTGCCAGTGTACAGCCAGCATCTTGGAGTACTACAGCAGTGGTAGACACCCCCCAGCTGAACAGAAGACTGTTCAGCATTGGACCATTGAGGTTTGAGGTGGAGTGAGATGTTTTAATCAGTCTTGAGGAGTACTGCTGTGGCAGCAGCAGTCAAACTGTCCTGGAAGGAAGACTAAGGCAACCCTTGAGTCCTTCCTTACAATCTATTCCTTCCACTTCTCATTCTGTTTGGTTAGAAGTTACAAACCACTGATGATGTCATAGCCCCCTACCCCCCAAAAAAACACACACTTCAGTCATTGGAGCAGAGTGACTCCAGGCAACTAAAAGAATATTTCTAAACAAAAACTTTATATTAAACTGTATTTTACTGTTGAGTGTACTTTATAGTTAAATAGACTTCCTTAAAGCTCTCAAAACTCAATACAAGTTGTACACCCTGACCGTGTTCTGCTTTGATACTCATGAATAAATTTTATGAATGGGCCAAGGATTATTTATGAATATTTGAGAATTATATAGAAACTTTCCTGCGTACACAGTACTTCGACCTGTCTGACTTTTGTAGGTTGGATTAAGTACTTTTTGTGCAAGAAAGTAGTTGGTTTCCAAAAGACCTGGGCTGAGTTGTTGTATATAGTAGCTTTGCCTTCTAGTCAGGGTATTTCTGAACTTCCACATTTTGATATCCTTCTCCACCACAGGATGAAATAAACTACTATACTATGTATTTGTTATCATAGAAGGAAAATTATAAAAGCTTTGTTTGCTACTTGCTAAACTAAAATGTTTTTGCTACAAATGGGACAGGTTAAAAAAAAAAACTGGTCATGCAGCAACTTGATAAGGATGTTTCATGGGCTTAAATGTAAAGACGAATTGCCGTAGTCAGCTCTGTGTGTAAATTTCATTTTTGGTAAAGGTAGATCATTTTTCTGGTTGATTCAGTGTTTTCCATGTGTTTACAATGTGAGCGGTGAGTGAGTCTTGTACTATATGGGAAGGAGAGGAAGCTGTGCACCAAGACCTTCAAGTAATGGTAGAAGGAATGGTGCAGAGAGGAGAGGTATGGCTTCATTGGGGACTGTGGGCCAACCTGGAAGAATACGAACCTATACTGAGGTGATGTCCTGCTTTTATCCAAGAGGCAACTACAGTCATCAGTGGATGGTTAAAATGTTACTTCGATGGACATTTAAAGTAGCTGGGTGGGAGTGATGGAAGAAATAGGGAAGGCAGAAAGTGAGCCACCACAGGCTGAGAAAGAAAGTAGGAAGATCCCAAGGGGAGATAGTCCAACCAGGATGCAAGTTATTCAGGAAAGCAGGGGATTAGTAAAGGAGGAAGGGGAGAGAAGTCAAAGAAAAAAGGTGTGGAAGGGGGAACAATTGGTAAAAAGGAGAAACCGCCAAAAAGAGAGCTGAGGGCTGTCAAAATGGTGCAAGGTCTGCATCAGAAGCCCAATGAGGAGTGACTGAAAGAGTTCAATATATACACCCTGGAGGAGAGGAGGGAGAGTGGGGATATTATGGAGACCTTTAAATACCTCATAGGGGTTAATGAGGTACAGGAAGGAGCTATGTTTCAGACAAAAGGCGCTACAGAACAAGGGTCATGATATGAAGTTGGAAGGATGTAGATTCAGGAAAGATGTGAGGAAGTACTTCTTCACAGAAAGGGTGGTGGATTCCTATAACAGCCTTCCATGGGAAGCAGTGGAGGAGGTGAAACCATCGGAGGGTTCCAAAAATGCATGGGACATGCACAAAGTAATCCTAGCTGAAAAGAGAGGGGGTGGAAGAGACAATGCTTTTGATCAGTTGTGTCTGCAGCAAAAGTGTTCATAATTAAAAATGGACAGTCAAGATGTGCCTAATGGTCATGATTTGCCATCAGTTTCTATGTTTCTGTAACCATCCTTTGGGAGATTAGTAGTCTATTCACCCCTCACTGAGGTTTTATGACCTATCTCGTCCCAGTAGGGACTTGGCACTCGCATGGAGCCTCCTGTGGTTTGGAAAGTCACCACAGGTGTGCAGGGGGATACATTACAGCAGTTTATGCAGGAGGAGTGAGTGACAAGGGAGTCAGAGCAAGTCTGGGCTGGGCGGGGGTGATTGCCCTCTCGGGCCTCCGGCCAATAGTACTTGGGAGGAGACAGAGGAAGAAGTGGGACCCAGCAGGCATAAGCTGCAGAGTACCTTGGAGGGTGGCTAAAGTCAAGAGGGGAGCCAGCAACCACAAGTTACAGAGTGCCCTGGTAGCATGCATCGATTCATGTAGGGACCCAGTGGGCAAGAATGTGGCACTGATTATAGTGGCCAGAGAGCAAATTGCCTTGGAGCTCTGTAGGACATGGTCCTCTTCTCAATTCAGGGGCACTTGCTCCCAGTTCTTGGAAAGGATGCAGGGGTCATGAGGAACCTGCAACCCTGTTGTAAGGATTGCATGTTCCAAGGGAACCTGCTGAGCCAGTGGGGGAGAGAGAGAGAGAGAGAGAGAGAGAGAGAGAGACAGAGAGAGAGAGAGAGAGATGGGGACTGCTGAGAATTTGGGTGCCTGTGAAGAATAATGGGCAGTCAGGCACTGTCAACTGTTTTTGTACTTGTACTGCCTTCAAACTTTTGGACCATAGCGGTCTCAAGTTAATGCTGCCCCAAAGACTGTGTGACCGCCTCAGTCCAGGGAAAAGCTGCTATTATGGCCATACCAGCCATGTGAAAGCTAAATGTGTTTCCCACAAACTAACTGATTCTCCCCAGAGCTATGTGTGAATGTGTTTAATGAATTTGTGATCCCTGTTGTTTCTTCAAGTTCAGTGTGGACATTACATTATTGAAAGGAACTGTTTAATATGCATTAACCTGTTGTTTTCATCCAGTACCAGTGAGGAAAAAGGCACCCTGTGCTTGACATCTGGGCCTGGATATCATGGCCACTAGAAGTGTTTCTGCTGCTGTGGGCACACCCTCCCCTCAGACATATTTCATTCATACTCCTAGACATGGGGGAAGGGGCTGCATTTTTTTTTTGCCTTTGGTAACCAGGTAAGGCCCACTAGGCACAAGTGCCTGTTTTCAGGGGTCACCTGAGAGCACTGGGTGGTTAAGTGACTTGCTCAGAGTCACACTCTATATGACGGTTATTTGATTCAGATGGATAAGGCACATAGCTATTAACACAGAAACATAAAAACATAGAATTTGATCACAGATAAGGACCACTTGGCCCACCTAATCTGCCCACTTCCCTACCTAATGGATAAGCTGCAGATCCTAGTTAACCAACAGCCTACTTACTCCTACCCTCCACTAGAATTGCCTTATGTCCATACATTCTTGAATTCCCCCACTGTTTTTGACTCCACAACCTTCTCAGGAATTCCGTTCCATACACCGGCAACCCTCTTCATGAACAAATACTGCCTCACATTACCTCTGAGCCATCGCCTCTCTATCTTCAAATTGTGCCCCCTTGTTCTTGCACATCTCTTTTTCTGAAAGATGCTACCCTCTTGGACTTTGTTGATTCCCTTGAGGTACTTGTAAGTTTCTATCATGTCCCCCCCTCTCCCTCCTTTCCTTGAGGGTATACATATTAAGCTCATTTAGTCTCTCTGCATATCTCTTCTGGTGCAGATCCTGCACTATTTTGGTTGACTTCCTCTGGATAGCCTCCACCTTGTCTATGTCTTTGCGGAGATTGGGTCTCCAGAACTGCACACATTACTCCAGATGGGGTCTCACCAACTGTCTGTACAGTTTTGCATATGTGTTGTTGGTTTAAAGAGCAAGTTTAGATACAAATGTGTGTGGTGGTTGTTGGGTGAGGGGTAAGGAGATGAAGGCTTGGGGATCAAACAAAACTAAATATAAAATTAATTGAATACTTGTGCCATATAATACTATGCACTCCATCAAGCCCACCAGTGATGAATATTACATACATATTCAGTAGGTTATAGTCAGTTATTTCAGAAATACATAATTTTTTATCCAAGCCATCAGTCTCCATTCAGTGCACATAGTAAGCTTTATTTATAAAAGGCTGGGAACTAATTTAAAAGTTTTTAAGTTGACAAAAAAGTCAGCTAAATTATCACAATTGGTCACCTTCAGTTTTCAGCATTTCACTGTATAAATTTGGTTCCTAACCCCCTCACTTCCCTAGAATGATACTTGTGAATAGTTCTCAGAATAATTCAAATCTGAAACAAACTGATCAGAATGACACTAAGAGTTAGGTCCTAAAAGGATTAACATACACACACACACACACACACGAATTTCACCAGAGACTGATCTTAGCTTAACAAGATGCTTGTGCTGTTTACACTGAGTGCATCCACTGATTGCAATTTGAGTTGGCATGAGTATTCTGCATGTGGGAGAGGAATGTATAGAATGTATGAATGAATCAAACAATCTCTGTCTCTGTCTCTATCTCTTCCCCCCATCTCTGAGTGCTCTTTGAAATTCAAAGTTTTATTAGTTTACAAAGAAAACATGGATAAAGTACCAAAAACTGCAGTGTAACAAATTGACCAACCATTTGTAAACAAGAAATGGAAAGAACTGTGCCAATATACCCCTCCCCAGCCCACCCTTAACCCCCGGGAAGGTACCACTCCAGCTCCAGGTGAACCTGAGAACACTCCAACGGCGCCATGGAACAGAACTCCGCAAAAATCATAAGGTCACCTTGAGATAACTTGCACTGAAGCTGCCAGGGGTAAAGTATATAGATTCAATGAAGATATAAAGCGTATAGCTTGCCCAATTTTTTCTGGAACATAGGCATGGCATGTCGAGAGTTGGCAATTAATCTTTCCATCTTAAAGCATAAGGAAATTTCCTCTAACCAATCTTTGTAAGGGATAGCTACTTGGTCTAGCCAGTGTCTAAGCACTAGCCTTTTAACTGCCATTGAGATTATGGCTATATGGTATTTCCGCTCTGTGCACCTGATATTAGAGTACACATTAAAAACACAAATTTCCGGTGTAAATAGATCATCCAGACCAAGGATCAGATCCATACCATTACGAATTGCCTGCCACAGTGGGGCGACCTTGGAACATGACCAAAAAATATGTGAGAGATCCCCCACTTCTAAGTTGCATCTAACACAGCTGTCAGATTTAGATCTATCAAATTTGGCGAGCTTCAGTGGAGTGTAGTACATATTATTTAAGATATAAAACTGGATTAATCTGTTTCTATCTAGGGTAAGATATCTGTAAACATCACACCAAACTTGAGCCCAGGAAATGGAAAGACCAGAGAATTGAGAGACCCATGACCTAGAGCCACTCAAGGAATCAGGAAACTTTTCAGTTAGCAGATACATGTAAATTTTAGCTATACCGTGAGGCTTAGCGGCATGATTCCTAAGTTGCTCCAGGAAGGGCCTAACCTGAGAGGGCACACTCACCAACCCAAAGTTATTACCTATGAGATGTCTTAGTTGATAAATCTTGAATATGTTTTGAGAGGGTAGACCCAGTTTAGTGAGGATATCCTTGAGGAACTAAGAGCCCCTGAAAATACAGATCTTCTACCAAACGGTCCTGTATTTTGGGAGCAGGCAGATGACAGTGTGTATCCGCCTACTCTAATATTGGGATTATGAATTAGAGGCTGAGCATGATCTTTAGTAAAAGGAATTTTAAGGAAATTCCAAATTTGTGATAAGACTTTAGTGGATACCCTATCACTGAGTTGCGAAGAGCCTCGGAGTGCGGAAGAACTGTAGAAAAAGTGATGGATGGGATATTATGCTCCCTTAACAGGCTAAGCTCCAACTCTAACCAAGCAGGTGTATAGAGCTCACTGGGGTCTGATCCACCTGGCCAATTTGACTAAGTGGCTGGCCCAGTAATACCATCCAAAGTTGGGCAAACGGAGGCCTCCCTTTTCCTTCGGTAGACAAAGCTTGATGTAGGATCTTCTAGGTTTTCTGCCGCCCCAGAAAAACTTGGATATTATAGAATGTAACTTCTGGAAGCAGGATTTAGGGAGCCAGATATTGAGAAGATTTAAGGGGTAGAAAAGTCGTGGAAGCACGTTCATTTTAATTATATTGACACGCCCTCCAAATGAAATGGGCAGGTTATCCCATCTATTGAGATCTTTTTGGATGGTGTCTAACAGGTCATCCAGGTTAAGTTTCTTGACCGACTCTTCATCCCGGGCCAGATAGATACCTAAGTATTTGAGATGGTTTGAGGCTCACTTCATACCGAATTGGGAAACATTAGCATGGTGTAAAAGTGAGTTGAGTGGGAATATTACCGATTTAGACAGATTAAGCTTGTAATTAGCCGCTCTGCCAAACAGGCTCACTAGTCGCAATACCTCCCCCAAGGAAATTTCGGGATTTGAGAGATGCAAGAGAATGTCGTCTGCAAAAACTGAGAGGGTCAAGGTCCGATGAGCAATTACACAACCAGAAATTTGGGGTGAATTTTTGATATGAAGCAGCAAAGGCTCCAGGTATAAATTGAATAGATATGGAGACAGAGGGCACCCCTGATGAGTGCCCGATTGTAGGATAAAATGAGACGAGAACACCCCGTTACAGTAGACCCTCGCGGAGGGCGAGGTATAAATCGCTTGTAACCAGCCGATGAATTTCTCAGGAAAGCCCATTTTACTGAGGGTAGCCCACAGGAATTCCCACCTGACCCGGTCAAAGGCCTTTTCAGCATCCAAAGCAACCAGAGCCATGGGAATCTGGGCTTCCTGAGCCACCTGAAAGATATGGGTAAGTGTGCGTAAATGATCCGCCGCTGATCTACCTTGGACAAAACCTACCTGCTCTTGACTCAGCAAAACTTGCCAGACCTGTTTGATTCTTAAGGAAAGGATTTTGGTTAAGATTTTAATATCGTAATTAAGTAGTGATATCGGCCTATAGCTAGCTGGGTCCAGTTTAGGTTTATCCGGTTTTGGGATCAGGACAATAGTAGCTTCCAACAGGGAGGGGTCCAGTGGGGCCGAAGAAAGAATATAATTAAATAGCTTGAGGAGATCAGGCGCAACTTCCTTACAAAACGCTTTGTAGAAGTTGGAGGGAAGGCCATTGGGTCCTGGGGACTTATCGGTGGGTAGACCTAGTATGACTTCCTCAACCTCTGCCAGCATGATGGGTGAGGAGAGTACTTCACAGTGACCGGGGTGCAACTTAGTGAGAGGTATCCCTGCCAGGAAGGAATCCGGGTTCAACATTGGGGTTGAGGAGAAGTTGTTACTGTATAAGTCTTTATAGTAATCCTCAAAAATTTTTGCTATATCCCTTGGCGCTGTTTTTATTGAACCATCAGCTCCTTTTAAAGCAGGAATTAGTCTTGAACTTTCTACCTCCCTTAACCTAAGAGCTAATAACCTCCCGGGTTTCTCACCCTGGTCAAGATATCACGTTTTAGATTTTAAGATGGTATATTTGTTTTTTTCCCTAATCAGATCTTCATACTCATTCCTGATCTTGAGCAGGTTTTCTAAGTCAGATTGAGAGTTTGAGGAAGAAAGGGCACTTTCAGCCGACTTAATTCGGTTAGCCAGAAGGGTAATTCTCTCTTCCCTCAACCTTTTCCTTTTAGTAGCAATTTTAATAAACTCATCTCTGAGAAAACACTTTAACGCACACCAGACTAAGTCGTCTCTAGAAATTGAGCCCTGATTGATTTCGAGAAAGGACAAGATCAAAGATTTGAGATGAGCAGTAATCTGTTCATCCTTAAGGAGTTGTGTGTTGAGTTTCCAAGAGGTGACTCTCTGACCCAAAGGACAGGGGAAGAGCTTCATCCATGCCATGGCATGATCCGAAATAACAATCGGTTCTATACCAGCAAGGGATATATTAGCTAAGAGCCCAGTGCTCACCAAAAGGTAATCTAGTCTGGACCAGGATCTGTGTATTGAGGAAAAATACGTGAATCTACGGCTGGAAGGATTCAAGATTCTCCAAGGATCACTCAAGCCCAGCAAGTTACAGAAATCCTGAAGGGCCAGTTGGGCAGGTGTGGAGGGTCTTATGGGCCTATAAGTTCTGTCAAGTTCTTGAGAAGGGGCAGTATTCCAATCTCCCTCCAAAATGAGAACCGTTGGTAGAAGCTCACCTAAACTAGTCATTAACTGCATAAGAAAATTGGAGTCCCCTCCAACTGGGCAGTATATGGACCCCAGAACCACTCCCAAGTTGTTGAGCGTGTCTTTGACTAATACAAATCTACCATCTGAGTCTGTAGTACATTTCTCTAAAACAAAAGGTATATTTCGTTTCAACAATATAGCCACACCCCTGCTGTTTGTAGACCCCTCTGAGACAAAGACCTGGGAAAAACCTTGACACCTTAGCAGACTAATTTCAGAGGCTAGGATATGAGTTTCCTGTAAAAATAGAATATCGACACCATTGAGCGAGCAATTCAGTAGGATTTGCCTTTCTTGGATACATCCCTAACACCCCTGACATTCCATGTAGCAACTTTAATGTGACCTAAAGCCATTTAACAATCTTAATAAGAAATGGTACTTATAGCTACCATCCATGGACATGCGTATCAAAATCCTGCAGAGTGGCACCTTCCACCCTCCCGCCCCATGCCCTCCCCCCTGAACACTCCAAACATAATCAGAAGTGAATGACAGCCACATAATTAAGACTACGTGATCCATAAGAAAAACGAGAAAACAGAGGGGGTAATCCCAGAAGACTATTAGAAGCCTTGAGAAATATAATCCCCCCCATCCCCCGATACTTTGTAAACCCTACCCACAAAACTACCCCCAAAACTATTTACAAGTGGTCCCAAAAATATCCAGAGGCAAAAAATCATCCAGCTAAGACACGCAAGCGGACCCCCACCGAATACCTTGGTCTACCACAAAGTTCCTTAAAAATAAAACCTTGGCCGAGCCATGAAACTCCACCTGAGATAATGCTGAGTCTCCAGTAAAAAAAAGTAGCAATCCTGCCAGAATACGACCAAGGTACCCCCATTACCCAATTATGGCCGCGAGACAGACTCTCCGGAGCTACGCTCCTCCCCGAGCCCCCCCCAGCCCAACAGTAAACTTGAGCTGTCATCACATCTAATATTCCCTGGATATCCAAACTCTGAACCAGCAAGGAAATAGGCTGGAGGATTAACCTCCTGAAACGACCTACCTCAGTATTTCTCCAAACCATCGTGGTCCTGGAACACTGTAGAGAGGCTAAATACCTGGAACACTCCAGTCCCGAGTTCCAAAAAAAAACAGCTCAGAGAGTGTTTGAAAATAAATAGGGAAGACCCAGGCGCCCTCACACTGGAAAAGGCGTCGTGAAGGGAAGTTCCGGTCGGAAGACGCGCGGACGGACCAAAACAGTCCGACCGCATAATGGGGCCTCCGGAAACTGCTGCCCCCTAACTAGTACCCCAACCACCAGTGGAGATGCGCGCTCATGGCACCTTGGACCTACTAGGCCAAGTAGGCCTCAGGGCCTGCTAACTCTCCATGCACTGCCATCCTGACTCTACGCCCCCCCCCAAGGAAATGAAGTAAGCCGGCATTAGTGTTCACCCATAGGAGGTAACCTATTCGAAGAAGATCTCATTTAAACTGATTAGGGCATAGCATTTTGTTTAAGCAAGGATCAGATACACTTGTAGAGAGCAGTCTCCAAGCTTCGATCAGTCCCCTTTGAAGAGATTCGGGAGCCTCATGGCGAGGTCAGCTAGGGCTTGGTCTGGGTTTTCGTAAGCATGCCAGGTGCTGTCCAGGGAGAGCAGTAATCTTGCCGGATAGTTCACTCTGAATTTAATGCCTGCAGCAATTAGTTTCCTCACAATCGGGTGGAAGGCCATTCTCTTTTGTTGGATTTCATATGGCAGATCCTGGGTGATTCTGATTTTGTTCTGGGCCCACTGGATTGACTCTAATCCTTTAACCTTAGTCAAAATATATTTGCTTCTCTGTATAGCTGAGGAACCTGATGATAATCGGTCTGGGGGGGGCACCAGGCGGAGGCTTAGGTCTTAAGGATCTGTGTGCCCTTTTGATGTGGCATTGTTGGTTGATAGGCGAAGGGCCAATAATTTTATTTAGAAACTGTTGAACAAATCTGATGGAGTCCCCACCTTCCTCCGACTCAGGCAAGCCAAGGATTAAAATATTATTCCTCCTGCTTCTGCCCTCTAAGTCTTCACTCTTGGCCTGTACTTTCTGGATTTGCTGCCTTAGTTTGATAATTTCTGGGTCGGTTTTGTTTTTCCAACTTTCTAAAGAAGATGCTCTTGCCTCCATATCCCCCACTCGTCTTGATAAGGCAGTGAAATCACTTCGTATTGATTTGATTTCTGTTGAGATTTCCTGTAGCGTCTCTCTGAAGGGTAGGAGCTCCTGTAGGAATCGATCTTCCGTTAACAAATTGCTGTGCGAGGCAGGGGGCGATTGCTTTGGTGGTTGCCCTGAATTAGAGTTTCTGGCCTTTTTGGATGATTTCTCCGGAGACGCGGGTGGAGTATGCTTGACCCCAGCTGCTTTCATGTCCGCCCATTGTCCAAAACGCCTTTAAACAGACGCTCCGCTGGAAGGTTTTAGCTCAGGAGTGTCCCAGACAGTCAGCGCTACTCCAATAAACAAAATCTTTGTAAAAAAGTACTGTAGAGCAGTAAAAATAGGCGATTTAGTAGGGTGGAGGGTGGGAGCTCAGGAGAAAGCAGCTACCAGTCACTCTGCATCACGTGACCCCCCTCTGAGTGCTCTTTGGTAGTGGAGGGACTGTAATTCAGCTCCAAAACTGCTTTGGTGGGAGTCTGAAGTGCCTCTTTTTCTCAAAATGTTAGCAGCCATAATTAGTACCGCATCTGGTCTTCCCCAGATTTAACACAGGTTGTTACGTTGTAGTTATGTAATTGCATCACCGTTAATATGCAGAAACACCTTGAGGTAGAAAACTGAATTTTAGAGAGACTGTCAGTTTATATCCTTTGGGCGGGGTTTATTGGGATTTGCTGTGGGAGTGTGGATGCATAATTCTGCTCCACTATGAAAATGCTAATGCACAATGATCAGAAAGCAGGCAGTAATTTCTGTCTGCGTGGGGTAGATACTGTACTTAAAAACATCCCAACATATAATGCACCATGATCATGCAGTGTGTTGATGCATAGAACACGCAGTGAGATCAAGTAATTTTTTTTTTGTTTGTTTTCATAGATGCAGTGGGCAGAGCCCTGCAGACATTTTGCTTCAGAAAGGGACTCAGCATGACTTCAAAGCATTCTTTCCCACTGAAGAACATGATGGGGTTGCAGCACAGTCTCCTACGCCAAATAACTACACCAGACAACAAAGTCCCTTCCCAAAAAACAAGAAAAAACAAAGTGTTTCCTTTGCAGTTGCAACACCTCTCCTACATTTCCAAGAGTCACAGATCAGTCATTAGCCTAGAATTCCTTTACATAACATCCCAGTTCTGTCTGTAAGCAGTAATGTTTCCTCCTAGGTTTTAAATTTCACACATACACACACACACACACACACACACACACCCTTGTGTTTAATGATCATGTGCAACATATTTGCTATCCTTATTTTTTCTGTAGTAAACATGCTAGTACCATTCTTTGTGTTGCTGTGAGTTATTTCTGAAAATCTTAACAAAAACAAGTCAGTCGTTTCTTTGTAATTAATCTTGATTTGCCTGCTCTTTAATAGCCTCAAGCAGTCACACTGTTCCTGTGCCTCTGAGCTAGCACATGGGAGTGCTGATGAAATTCCAGACTAGAAAGCCCTTTCCAGCCTGTTAGAGGAGTAGTTTTATATGTACGGTAACAGTTAGTGCTGTGAAGATTATAACACTT
Organism: Neoceratodus forsteri; assembly: GCA_016271365.2. Classification (NCBI taxonomy): domain Eukaryota; kingdom Metazoa; phylum Chordata; order Ceratodontiformes; family Ceratodontidae; genus Neoceratodus; species Neoceratodus forsteri. Next base: position 14,860,084 of record JADMNL010000039.1, on the reverse strand, counting down.
AGACTGAAACCCACAACGTATGTTACTGCTAAGTCTAAGTTATTTAAAATCTAATGCATTCTAATAATTTTACTATGAGATGAATCCTTTTTTCTGGGCCATTTGTTTAGCAATGGTTTGTCACCTTTCTTTCAATTCTGCTGTAATGGTCCTTGTCCTTTCTCTCCTGCCTTCCCATTTCACCTACTGACAGTGGGGGTTGTGTGTATGCAGTGATAGCTTTTACTTGTACAAATGAAATAGTCAATTGTAGCCTCATGGACATAACAAAGTGTACCTGTTTTGATACATAGATCAGTATGCATGAAAACCTGAAAACACAATCAGAAGTAGGCTGTCAACCAATGTAGCTGTTTCATTGCAGCGGTCCTACATAATTGCTATTCCTTGTGTATATAATAGAGTGTTCCCCAACTAGTGTCCCACAGTTTTATATGGTATTTATGGCTATCCTCAAGTGTCACAGTGTGGTCTACTTCATTGATGTTAGTCTCCATATCAGTACAATGCTTTTCCGCTCTTAGTTGTCACTCAGTGGAAAGAGATGGTATGACAGTACTGTATGTCACAGACCTTTTTGCATTGCATCTTTGTTGCTAGTTACTTTTTTTTCCTTTTAAGAGACCTTGGTCCTGAGAGCAAAACCTAAAAAGCTGACATGTAAGATTTTTCCATCCTTTGCTGTGCAGTACATTATGACTTATTAATTACCTTTCCTAATGAGAATATCTAGATGTTATATGCATTATGCTGTACTAAACTATCATTGTAAAGCTAAGGAAGTGATTGTTCTTTATGATAAGTACTTCTGCCAACTGTGCCTTTCTCATTTCATTTCTGGGTGACACATATGCATATGCTACTAAAGGGATGAAAACATCAATTTGGTGAGATCACCGCCACTTGTTGTAAGTACCGCTTTGTGACAGTCACTCATAAATGCACAATGTTGGTTCATATGGACAATGTACTTTCTTGTGCATTATTTTTTTATCTTGCATACAGTGTGAAGAGTTACTTGCTATCACTATGCACTATGTACTGTCAGTGCACCATCAGTGTACTCATACATGTTAGACATGAAAGTACACCCTATCAGTGGTGGTACCTCTGACAGATGGTGGTGACCAGTAGAACATCATCACTGGTACTGATAATTTAATGCCAAATATGGAAGCACACCATGGCTGACACATACAGTTTACCTATAGTGAGGCAACATCTACTGTGCTGACATCCCTGACAGTGACAGACACAATGTCGGGTGTTTGCATTGTACTGTTGGGGATGTCAGCGTGTTTTCTTAAGGGGGCTGTGCCCCCAACACCCCCGCTCTCTAAATATGCAATTCCAAGTCAGAGTTGTCTAGGGGAGGGAGTGAAATACTGGGAGTTGCACTGTCAGTGTCAGCAGGGACTATCACAGTGACCCGACGCTTTCAGTTGAAATCTGTCACTGTAATGGTCTTCGCTGTGATGGTGTCTCTCTAGGGTCAGTACACCAACACATACAGATTTACAGTTGATGAAATACACAGTCATTGGCACACGGGGGGGGTAGGGAGCTGTGAGAATCAAACTGCTCACCCCCACAGGACAATGCAGTCAACATGGAGGACCATAAAGTTATGATATTGCCAGAGGTAACTAAACTCATAAAGGGAAGAATGGTGGAGGACAGGAGGAAGGGGGTTAAAAACAGGAAGGACAAATGGAGGAGGCACAATGGAAAAAGGGGGATGATACTAGGATAAATGGCAAAAACACTGAAGACCATGCATACCAATGCCTGCAGTCCAGAAAATAAAATCTCAGACCTGGAGGCCTTGATGACAGAGGCTGACCTGGACATTGTAGCTATCATTGAGATGTGGTGTGCTTGATACCATGACTGGGATGTAGTAATAACAGGATATACTCTGTTTAGCAGAGGCAGAGAGGGTAATTAGGGAGGGGGTGGCTCTTAACATCACGGAGAGTATTAGAGTGACTGAGATACAGGGAATGTGGGGGGGGGCAGGGGTACTGTGAGTCACCCTGAGATGGGAACTGGCATAGCTATTTGCATGGAGGGGTATACAGACCTCCAGCATAGGAGGAGGAGGAGGAGGTGGACAGGGTTCTTGTGGAATTCATCCACATAATGTCAGCTAAGGGGGAGATGCTGCTGGTAGGTGATTTCAATCTGCCAGATGTGCACTGGAGCATCCCACTGACTGCTTCAGCCAGGAGCAGGTACATCCTATATGCCATGTTAGGGGCAGGCCCTCAGGCAGCTAGTGCACCAGCACACCTGCACGGGTGCAGTTTTGGACCTGGTACTCACCAGTGGGAACAGAATTGCAGAAGTGTAGGTGAGCGGACACCTGGGGTTCAGTGATCATCATACAGTGTGCTTCAGTATGAGTACAGTAGCAGAGTCAATCCACACAAAGGCAAGGGTCCTGGATTTCAGAAGGGAAGACTTTACTAAGATGGGGATATGTCTCAAGAATGCACTGGCAGGGAGGGATGAATGGGGGGTTGTGGGGGCTGAGGAGCAGTGAGCCCATCTGAAAGGAGCCATAGCGGAGGCAACAAACCTTTGCATTAGGCAAGTAAACAAGGGCAAGACAATAAGTAAACCACTATGGTTCTCAAAGGAAGTAGTCGGGAAGCTAAGGGCAAAAAATATATTTTTTTAGGAAGTACAAGGAAACACAAAAGGAGGAGAACAGGGTAGTGTACCTGGATAAACAGAGGGAGGCAGAGAAATCAGTCAGGAGCATAAAGGCACAAATGGAAGAAAAAATAGCACAGAAGGTAAAAAAGTGGACACAAATTTTTATAGGTACATTAGTGAAAACAGGAAAACCAGGGGTGGGATTTTAAGGCTTAAAGGGGAAGAAGTGGAATGTGTGGAGGAGGACCAGGAAAAAGCATCAATACTGAACCAATACTTATTATTGGCATCTAATATACTGTTTCACTGTTGATCTGTGTTGTGGCAAAAAAAATCCTTTTTCATGAAGCTAGAAATTGAACTATGCGATATAGACATTGCAGTGAGGCAATAGCAAAGAGTTAATTTTCATAAGAATTAGATTGCACATATTTAAATATAAATATAATTCTATTAATGAAGAAGCTGTGATGAAGATACAGTAAACCTAAGGGACTGTGGGTCACACATTGTGTACCTATCAATACCACAGAACAGTTTATTAGTGATGGCTGATGTTAACTGCTGTTATTCTTTTTGTGATGTGTAAGGAAACAATACGGTTTCATCAGTAAAAACAGTAGACTTTAAACCTGACATAACTGTTGTGATCTTTCAAATGCTTGGTATGAAAGGAAGCATGACATTTCTAAAGTCTTGGTACAATACTGGTAAACTGTGTGTGAGAAAAGCCATACACAGACAAAACTCATTACACACCAGATGTCTGCAGTTTTGCAGGCAGCAAATATGACAGCATACAGTAAGGTGTGCATGGCTGGTACATGGCATTGCTTTTGGTACAGTGCAGTTTGGCATGTGAATCTCATTCCGAGCTTGATACAGGACTTCATGCATGGTAGGCGGGCTCCCAGGGGTTATGTGACAGGAATACAGCCAGCATACCATGGCTGACGCTGGCACTGGGTCTGTTGATGTGATCTTGGCCTGAGGACAAAATTGCCCACACTGTTATCTGCCACACCTCAACATGGCAATGCCATCCAACAATGCAATATTCTGGACACAGCACATGACGTACTTCCACCACCGCAGAACTGGATATCACAGCCGTGGTTCAGCATTGCACTTGGCAGGTGATGATCGATGTGAGCCTCTGATGAACACATCCAGTGTGTAAATTCATTGCCCCAACAGTGTGTCTGGAGGAGACTGAGTGATTGTATATGGTTGTGGAATCAGGTTGAACAATGCTGTACCTATTTGAACATACTAACCATCACTAAATTAAAGGGTGATGCGGGGGTTGGATTATGGTGAAGAGGTCAGACGCGTAAATTTGGATGTGGGGTCAAACGTGGCAATCAGTAGGGAAGGTACCAGGGTGACACCACCATACTGATATGGAAAGGCCAGGCAATTGAAAGATAATGGTAGCGTACTATGGTTATGTCACTGTTAATCCATTTTTGTCAGTGGACATAACATACAGCATTTGTCATACATCACAAGTATTAGTCAACACATGTGTCTAGGAGGCAGTATAGCACAGTGGTTTAAGGTTCTGAGCTGCAAACCTGGAAACGTGGGTTTGAATCCCACAGCCCACCATTTACATACTATGTAGCCCTGAGCAAGTCACTTAACTTCCTTGTGCTCCCAGGTCACACCTGGAAACAAGCTTCAGCTTAGTGTGCCTCTCCTGGTTAAACAATTTCCACTTCTCCTTCCCTTCCCTTCAGTTGGCAATCATATGGTACTGTTCCTTGACAATGCAAGTAAGGAAAACATGACAAGAGAGCATAGTTAAAACAATAAATTTTGTTTTTCTGCAGCAATGTGTTGACAAAATTGTGTTGTTTTTAATAATATATGAAGCATAAGGTCCTGCCAATACAATAGCAACAGACAACTTAGCATATTCATGTCATCAATCAATGCTCAAAAAAGGGGAGCCGCAATTGACACATTTCTTTATTCTGAGTACAAATGGAATGAGTTCTTACATTGACTTTTTCTCATTGCTTAAATACCATCTAAGTTACTCGATACGGTAACCTGTACTAGCAATAGTTCATTCCTGGCATGTATACAAGCAGGTCTCAGTGAAGAAGATGAGATACACATAAAGGGAACCTATGGACCATGGGGATGATATGAAGGCGAGGTTAACAGGGGCTGGGGGCCAGGGTCAATGTAACAGTTCATGTTTGCAGGTAGAAAATGCTGTGTGTAAAGCTGACTGTTGTCACAAACTATTCAGTGTCTTGGTATCCAGTATATTGATCAGATGGGAACTTTGAATTTTTGAACCACACAAGCTGGAAGTATTTTTCTATTCCTCTGTCCCAACGTCTGCCAAATCCAGTGGGTGAATCTTCTGTGAGTTATATGCATAGAAATCTTGTAGGGAACACAAAAAAAATGAACAAAATGAGTTCTTCTTCTGATATCTAAAGGACAGTACAGATGCAGTACCTATGCAGAATGAGAAAAATAACAGTTTTGGATGATGTCACTGTGTCATAGATGACTGAGATGCTATTTGTCTGAGCTCTTTCCTTTGCAGCGATCATATGGAATAAGTTCAGACTGATAAATGGTGTAGTGCCACACAACGGAGCAGTCAGTTACCTGTCAGAAGACATCTACCTCCTTGAAGTGCTGTTCTAGGTCCAGGTCTTTGGCATCTGCTGGTCTCCCCAGCAACAAACATCCAACACCTCTACCACTACCCATCTCCATCCCACAAACACCGGTTACGTGGTCAGTGGAGGGTGAGTGACACAAACATCCACACACCACCATCTTGCAGAAACAGTAAGCATGATGCTTGTTTATAGGGCACCGTAACAGGGACACCATGACGTATAAATAAGCAGCATGCTTTTTCACATTATGCCATGCGGTAGACAGCATATGCACAGTGTGATGAGTGCTGTGTCGCTCCATGTCCAATGACCTCAGCTATGATGCCAGGGTGGGCAATGATGGGTGGGATCAGAGGGGTCTGATGTTTGATGCCTCGGAGAGTGGGATATGTGTGGTTGCCAGTAGATGCCAGGGACCTGTACCACAACTTGCAGTACATGTGGCGGGATTTCTGTTGAGTGGTATCTGAATATCCCACTGTGTGTCACTGCACCTTTTACCAGGAAACTGGTAGGAGCTGCTACAATGGGTATGGGAATCATTGTATGAGATGGGGGTGGAGAAAAGCGCAATGTTAATAACGCCGGTTGGATACCAGTTAGGAGGAACTTCACTTCAATAGGCATGCCTTGCCAACTGTTGGTAGGGGAACACAGTAATGACAAGTGTACCATCATGGTGGCTTAATGGGGACAGGGATACTCAGGAGGATGGATGAGTGGACAACAGGGACAGGCAGTTTGGGGAATGGGCATGGGATAAGGCAGGGGAAGGCACTACTGCACACAAGGAAAATGTAACTCACACATCGGTTATGGTATTGGGGTGATTGGACCACTGAGCAGTAGTTAAATGGGTGTCAAACACCACGCATGGGATCTGCAGTTGGGAGGTTCCAGTGGATTTCAGGGAACTTGGTTGTGTACATGGGGCATGGATGCTGCTGGCAGGAAGGAGCACGGGACACCAGAGACATTGTGTGTATTCATCTGGAGAAGGATGGGGTGTGCTGGGACCACTAACACCAGAGATTGCGCCGTGTTCTTGAATGAGCAATTTGGTGGTACAGTGCTGTGCTCAATTGCTTAGCAACACATGCAAATGAGCACATACTGGGCAAGTAAATGGCAACTTAGTCACTTGCATGCCCAATGGGCTCATGTGCATGGGTCCATTTGCATATTGAATATGTGGCTTTGGTGCAAGATGTTGCGGTGGCATACTTTGGGAGCCATGTGTGGTCTGCACAATATGGCTTAGCGCTGTTCGAGCATGTTCCTATATTCAGTTGAATAGCACCATTGCACTATTAAACAGAGTTGCATCTTAGGGAACCCATGTCATCACAATGCGGAGCACAAATTTTTAGACATCCCATGACACATTTTTGAATATTGGCACCTTATGCTCATAAATTGCCTGTAATTAAAAGTGACCAGCGGTGTGAAGCAGCAACATGCATTGTATCATCTTATTCTGAACTTACTCTTCTTGGAGAGTCTCATCTCCTATTGGACCTTTATAGTGTATGCACCCATACAGTGATGATCTCAGGACATATTTATCCAGGCTGTTAGATTGAAATCAAGGGTGATCAGTTATGCACTCCAGGTGTGGAAAATCTTCAATCTGAATGGTCACTACAGTATAGTAGTGACAGAATCCATTCTCCCCTGCTGTTTTAATTGGTCCATAGTTTCCGCATTCACACCTGCAAGACAAAAGATTACAATGAACCATTAGACAACAGATGGGAATCACACATTATGGCATTGTCACATTATGGAGATATCTAACATTATTGTATTTATTTTTGTGATGAACATAGTCCTCTTCAATGTCTTTATTTGTGACATTTCATGAGGGCTGGTGGTATTATAAAGAAATTAGATTTTTGTCATATGTTTGATGTACACATTCCAACCTCTTTTTCCCTTTTATATATATATATATATATATGTTTGCCCTTGCATCATAGCCCCAGTCTATATATTTATTCAGAGATTAGATGCTCCACTCATGTTGATAATCTTATTTCTTTACCGAACTATAAATTAATTAAATCAGCAATCAACAGCACATAAGCAATTGCAATGGACTAGATACGTTGGGCAGTGAATATCACTAATCATATTTTACTTTTTTATTTTTACATTTATCACTGTCTCTGATCTCTATCACTATAGCTCATAGTGGAGTGTGTTAATTTGAGTTGCATAATTCAGAACCTCACAGTCTCCTCACACTGGGAGGTCATGGAGGTCAGATGGGGACAGATATGCTCATGTGTTTTAGAAAAAAAATTCTCACTTGATAGAATTACCATCCTGCAATTTAAGTAACTACAATTGTACAATACAGTTAATATCTGTATTGGCATTAACCACAAAATGAGATCTTTACAAAAGTAGCTCAAGAAATTACAGTATATCACACATTTCCATTCTGTGCCATGCATTTACATTCGTCCAATGACAAAATGTTCTATCATTGTTTAAAAACTGTTTTCTAAATCCATTTCAGTGAAAACTAAGGGGCAAGATGATAGCATTGGCAACCATTAATGAATAAAAAGCACAAAGGTTTTCCTTCAAGAACTGCACTAACAGGATCACCGTCCACAAGTGTTAGTACCTTCATTTTTAAACTATTTTTACAAAACTGCAATACCCAATATATTAACAGTTTGACTCCATGTCCCTGTTGCATTATCCCCATCCCTTTTTTATTGGGTTCTGCGGACCCTGTTAGTGCAGTTCTTAAAGGAGAACTTTTGCACTCTTACTAGTTTATGGTAGCTAGTGCAGACACCTTGCCCCTTAGTGAACTTCACTGAAATGGATTTAGAAAATATTTTTTTGAAGAATTATAGAACATTCTGTCATGGGCTGAGTGTACATATATGGCACGGAATGGAAATGAGTGATATAGTTCTTTCTTGCTCTATTTCTGCAAATATCTCATTTGGTGGTTAATATTGGTACAGATATAAATTGCAAAGCGTAACTGCTGTTGCTTAAAGTACAGTATGATAATTCTATCAAGTAAGAAGTTTTTTTTTTAACACATGAGCATGCCAGTCCCCCTTTGATCTCCATGACCTCCCACTGTGAGGTAATGAATAATGCAGATCAAATTAGCACACATACTTGCAAACTGTAGTGGTACAGTAGGGAACAGAGAGAACATATAAAAAGAAAAAGTTAAACATGATTGATTAGATTCACTGCCCAACCTATCTAGTCCATAGCAATTGTTTCTGTGCTCATAACTGTTGATGTAATTAAATTACAGTTCAGCAAAGAAATAACATTAGTAGCAGGCCAAGTGGTGTACAGGTCAGAGGCACTAGACACCTTACTTTTGGTTCAGGAACAAGCCTGGGATACTGGACTTCTGTCATTTCCTGGGGAGGGATGACTGCCTCTCCCACTGAATGACTGCCACCAGGTAGAGGTGTGGTGGTAATGTGGGTCTGAGAATGGCAGGGAAAGGAGGGAACTGCCAGATTCCGCAGGCATGTGCATGCCTCCATGTACACATGTAAGGCTTGCATGACCCAGTGCCAAGATGGAGACAGATACTGGAAAACTAAAAGCAGAAGCAGGCCCCATGACATTCCTACCATGCTTCTTTCCTCAGGTGTCCTCAGGTCCCGAGACAATCTGGATTGTTGCACCGGTGGGGGGGTGACCTTCCCTTCCTCCTGTACATAGATAAGAAAGGAAAAAAAGAGGTTGGAATGTGCAAATCAATCACACAATGAAAATCTCATCATTTTATAATACCTCTAGTTTGTGAAGAGGGAATACAATCTGGATATAGGAGCTAGAGTCTCATGGATGTAAGCTGTTGATTAATGTCCAAATGCTTGTGCTGCTCTAAAAACACATATAGTATATGTTTTTTATGATACCGTCTTTCTTACACATTCTTCACTATCGTCAATAATATTGCTTTGCAGCCATATTGGCTCTATTTAGAATTTGTTTTGTTATTGTGATACCTTGTTATGGCAATTGTAGAAGTGGAGTCAGTGAGGGCTCTTGCAGTACTATAATGATGCAATGAAGGGTGAACGTCTCGATTATTCCAGCAGTATCCAGTAACAATCAACTTCCTTAGGCAACTGTCCATGAGGTATCATGCTGGCTGTTATGATATTGTTAAAAATGTGCTGAAAATAATTTTGCTAGGACACTGGTTGCTTTATGAGTTACAAAAGTGGCCTCCTGACATTATCACAAGGTGTTTTTTCACAGATAAAAATTATTTAAATTGAAATTTGGGTTCAAGAAATTGTTCAAGAGATGGCGAAGTACTTGATGAAAATCCAGAATTATGCCTAGAAATCAAGAAATGTAAGTGAAGGGGCATTGTGGGCTGTTTGACAGAATTAGCCTACAGAACATTTACAGCGGAGCACACCATCCTAAAAACTAAAAACAAATGAATTCTATGAAAAAATGAGCACTTAATTTAGATCACAGGGCTACCAAAATGTCTGAGAGGAATATGTAATGCAAAACATTTGTCACTGAAAAGTATACTGCCTTTCCAGTTTAATGATGATCACATTAATGCAGCTGAGTGCAAGGTACTGCACCTGGGGATAAAAACAGAAGTATGACACCTACACACTGGGTGGGGCTTCTCTTGCTGTAGAGGAGGAAAAAACCCTTTGGGTGGTCATACTAGGCAAGGGGCTGACACGGATAAGCTGTATGTGTCTGTTGACAAGAGGGTCAGTAGTATGATTGGGTGCATCAAAAAAGGTGACATGCCACTGCCCACTGAGCAGAAGTAATCCTGCCACTTTACAAGGTGTTTTGAGTACTACATGTAGTTTGGGATCCCTTGGTGCAAGAAGGACACTGCAGTACTCAAGAGGGTGCTCAAAACTGATTGAGGTAAGGGTGAAAAAAGCTGCTTAGTATAGTGGATAGGATGTACCTATGAGTTAGTACATGTTTACACAAAATACTGTTTTCTTTTCTGCTTATGAAGTGGGGGGAATGACTCAGGTGCTAGCAAGGTGCATGGAATACCATCTGTAATTTTCCAGGTCCTCAAGTAGGGGTCTCAGTGAAAACTAGACTAGCAGATGGCTTCAGATAGGAAAAAGCTAGACTGGCAGTTCTGGCTAGACTAGGCACAAGTTGAGCGAATTTCCCTAGTCAGGCTGCAGAAACCATTCTAGCTGTTACTGATCTAGTGTGGTCTCCTTCTGGCAGTCCAGTTTTCAGCAAGCCCTGAGTATGAATGAAAAATGGAATGCCAAAACTGGACCAGACTAGATCAGTAAAAGCTGGATTATGCAACTGACATCTAGTTGGGGTTTTTACTGCTCTGGTCCAGTCTGGTTCCAACAGGCCAATTTTCATCCATACCCTTCAAGGTAGGACAGTCTAAAAATGTTAAAAATGGCAGTAAGAGACTCTCTGTTGTTGTGCACACTGCTGTGCTGATGACCCATGGCACATGGGCTGGGAAACACACTACCAATGGTAGCCAATGATAGCCCCTACCAGTCTGGGGTGGAGATGGTGCCACTTTGATCACTAGTGACCCTGTTGCAGCTCAGGGAACTTGCCCCCCAGGGGCTATCTAAAGTGTTCAGGGCCAACAGTAAGCACTGGTAACATCTGACAGGTGGTGGGTGGACTAGGAAGTAAAGAGGTATAAGCACTCTTGGGCCATGCGCCATGAACCCCTGTGTGGTTGATCCTGTGGGACTTCCTTATGCAAGTTACTGGTTCTGAAACTTTTAGCAAAGAAAAAAGGGCCTTTTGTCTTTGGACTCTATGAACTCAGTGAGTGGCCCTTTGACACTCTTTCTTTGCTTGGAAATATGTATGTGGAGCCATGAAATAAAGGCCTAGGAAGCATTTATTTCATGACCTGAGTTAATCCTATCTTGTTTGTACTTGCTTGACCATATAGCTGTCTTTTCTTATGGTTCTTCAGGTGGACATTAAAGATCCCTTGGCACTTCTCAAAAAGAGTAGGGAATTTTTATGTGATAATAGAAGTATACATACCATCAACATTTACAGAAGACCAACAGAGAACACAAAAAAACTAGAAAATTTCAAACACCACATAAATCCATTTTCTTAAAACTCAGTTTGACTATTTACAGTTGATAAACACCTAAGGTGCCTCTAATCAGATTTGCTTCTGAAATATTAATAAGTGTAACTAAGAATACCAAAATTCTTCTAGTCTTCCACTTCTGTTGCACCTTTCTTCTGATAAAGTACTACAACCTTGATTGTAAATATTTGTAAGTTCTGTTGTTATAACTCTTATAACTGTAAGTTGAATTTGTTTCAATTGTTGAAAAATTAGCTTACATCACAGTTTGCCATATATAAAACTTTGTACAACAAAAATGAAATGTAAATACTGGCATCTATATTATGTTGTAATTCAGTATGCCCCACAACAATATTTTCATAGGTTACTGTTTTCCATCCCAGGTCATGCCCCTCTCTTGCCAATTGTCACCAGAAAAAGTTTTATACATGGGCATTCTAAACAGAGATACTCCATTGTTTCTCTTTTTTTTATTCAATAAGCTTTATTCAACATGACATATACAGTAAAATCAGAATAAGAGCAGACAATGCAAAATGACAGATTACAAGATTATGTAACAAGTCTGCCCATTCCAGTCATTTTACAAAATAAATGCCAACTAAAATACAAGCAAAATTACATAACATACATAAAAGTACCCAACTAAGCCCCCCCCCCCCCCCCCAACTAGGTGCCAGTCATAATGTCTGCTGTCCACGCAAAGACTTGAGTTGATTGAGTGGATCTATTCTCTAGGTTTTCCAGATTGTAAGTAAAGCATCCAAGGGGCCCCATTTAGCTTGGTATCTTATAAGCCAATTAGCCATTGATGCAATGTGTCATTCCAATTGAAGGGCCAATGAAATTTCTCTATGCCATTCTATCACAGATGGCAAGGATTCTTCCTTCCAGTGCCTCATAATGGTTAACTTGGCTACGGCAGATATCATGGTGACATGAGCCATTCTTGTTCTAGGAATATTAGAGGGATAATGGTTGAGAAGACAAATCTCTGGCATGAACATAATCGATTGCCAGTAGTTGTATACTTTTGGACATGTCCATAGCATATGGTATAAATCTCCATCTATTGCTAAGCATCATTGACATTGAGGAGAGGGGAGCCTACCCATTTTATATAAGCATATTTGAGTGAAATATAGATTGTACATTATATTATATTGTACCAAGTGAAGTCTGTCCCGCTTAATGAATCTGTAGATATTACCCCAGATCTGCTTCCATATGCGGATATCTTCAGAGACAGACAATTTTTGGTTCCAGTAGTAGCATATACCTTGTGGAAAATGAGGATCTAGAGACTGTAGTGTTTTGTAAATCTTGAAAACAGAGTGTGGTTGGTCAGCTTCTTGGAAAAGGGTAGATGGTTCCATTTTCAAAGGGGCATATCCTCCCTGTCTCATTAGAAAAGAGCCCAGAAGGTGCTTTATTTGGGAGTATTTAAAAAGATGCTTTTTATGAGCATGGAAACACTGCTGAAATTGAGGGAAGGGGAGAGTATCCCCTTCAGGGGCTATATCCTGGAGCTTAGCATGCTCTAAAAGTGCCCAATATATGGAGGAGATAGGCCTGCTGTCCATTTTACATTGAGCATTCGCCGCTAATGGTTGCTCTAGGTACTTATGTCAATCTAAATCTAAGTACCTTTGCATTTGATGCAATGCCCTGATGGACCATCCAATTGGGGTGTCTTTTAGAGGTTTAGGAAGTGATTTTGGGGAAGAGTAAACTAGAGATGTTAAAGTACAATAGTTCTTGGAGGCCAGATATTTTTCAATATCTAGCCAAAGAGGTAAATATGTTTCTGTATCCTGCAAAGCTAGAGGGAAAAGCCAGTATCTTAATTTACTTATGTGATGTGCACAATATTAGGTGAAAAAGGATGGAAGAGCTGGGCCTCCTTGTAACTTGGGTGATGTGAGCTTAAAGTATGCTTGTCTAACTCCCTTCCCTTTCCACAAGCAAGAATTCAGCATCTTCTGTAAGTTTGGAAACCAAGACTTGGGAAGGAAGAACCCCAGCATGCCCATAGGGTACAAAATTCAAGGAAGCACATTCATTTTCATTGTGTGGATCCTTCTCCATAATGAGATGGGGAGGGAGCCCCCCCCCGTCAAGATCTAATTTCAATGTAGACGAAAGGCATTTAAGGTTCTCATTAAACATGGTAGGTACATTTCTGGCAACCTTGATGCCCAGATACATTAAAGATTTCGACTCCCATTTCAGTCCAAAGTCTTTTACTACACCATATGCAAGCCTTGCATTCATTGGGAAAATTCTGTTTCTTGAGAGATTCAATTTATAGAAAGAAATCTTGGGAAAAAGGTTTATTTCATGTAACAATACTTGGATACCTATTGCAGGGCCTTCTAGATGTAACAATAAATCATCAGCGTATGCCGATAAGAGATGGTGCCGTTCATCAACTTTGATGCCTTTAAGGTATGGGGAGGAGATCAGTCGACGTATAAAGGGCTCTAGGTATAAATTAAAAAGAAGTGGGGATAATGGGCAGCCCTGTCTGGTGCCACGACATAATGGGAATGGGTCTGAGAGCACGTTATTGCACCAAACCTGGGCAGATGGAGAGGAATATAGGATATGGGCCCACCTGATAAACTCCTTTGGGAGACCAAAACATTCTAGTGTAAGAAAAATAAAATTTCAAGAGACCCGATCAAAGGCCTTCTCGGCATCTAGGGACGTTAGGGCCATTGGGAGATCTGATTATTTGGCCATCGAGAGTAGATGCAGTAATCTACACATATGATCACTAGAGGATCTACCTGCCATGAACCCCACCTGTTCTATGCCAATCAGTTTCCCCATAACAAGCCTAAGTCTATTAGCTAATATTTTTGCAAATATTTTAACATCAGAATTAAGGAGAGAAATGGGGTGGTAGTTTTCTGGAAACTGTGGGTCTCTACCCGGTTTAGGGATAACTACAATAAGAGCTTCTAAGAAATTATGGTCAACTATCCTCGGAGTTGGACCGAGGGGGCAATCACCCAGCAAGGCAGTCCTGATCAGCACACTGACCACCACAGCGATGGATAGATTTGCCTGATTCCTGCCACTGTAGTGGTGTTCACAGTCGAGGTTTCGCTGCAGTGACGTTACACCTTTTTATCCACAGTTAAAGGCAATAATCTGAAATTTATAAATTCTTTCCACCGTTCTAAGTCAGAATTTCCATGAAAGTTGCTAATTTGATTTCCACACTTTTGCAGAAGTGAAAACCCGCCTTTCATGAAGATTCCTCCAGCAGAAATTGTTTTTTGTACACCTCTACCACCAAACTGTAGAAATATGATTCCTATAGATTTATTTGAAGCTTGTAGTCCTGCTTTATTTCTAACATTGCATACTGCCATGTCAAGAGCATATCCTCTGTTGTTTTCCATATTAACACTGGCATCCTAGGCCAATGAAAATTTTCTGCAACCAATGTAAGGCACTTTCTCCAGAATGTTGATTTTTAACACATAGACAAATGTTGTCCACATAAGCAGATACAATAATAGATACTGTACCATCCATATTTCCTGGACATTTAATTCTGGTATGTTCAGGAATAACTCAAAGTACATATTCTTTACAAAAAACATATAACAACGGACTAAACAGGCATTCTTGTCTTACTCTTCTGTTTATTTCCATTGCTGTTCCTCAGTGTCCATTGACTTCTGGTATAATGTTTGCAACATTATATCATTTCTTTATCCCTCTACATAGTTCCTGTGAAATGCCATATTTATTCAATACTTCAAACTGATAGGTATGAGACACTCGGTCAAATGCTTTTTCTTGGTCTATTGATTGAATATATTCTAATATTATACCATTTCTCCCTAACTCCACTAGCTCACATAGCATAATTAAATTATCATGCATGCTTCTTCCTAAAACTGAGCAAGCTTGATATGGTATAATCAGGTGCTGGATGACAGAAGTCAATCTCATGCATAAAGTTTTAATTAAAATTTTGATACATATATTCATAAGGCATAATTGTTTCCAGTTGCAAAGGTTTCTGGAATCCTGGGGTTGTCATCCCAAACATTGAGTTTGATTCTTCTATTTGTAGGTCACGTGGACCCTAACTTGAAGGGAGGGGGAAGGAAGATTTTGCAGCATCCTGGTTAAAATGCTAAAATTGAAGTTTGTATTGGATTTTACTGTGTGTACACATTTTGAATAAAATCAAGCACTGTTTGGTATCTATTACCAGGTATGCTCTCTTCCTTATCTACAGAGTGACAGAATGTGGAGTTACAGTAAATGCACTTTATTGTGGAGATACCCAGGTTGAGCATGTGCCGGCTTCCATCTTTGTTTCTCTGTGTCTACTTAGAGTCTCCCAAAATTGTCAACTATACAGACACTCTGTAAGGAAATGAAATTGTGTCTATATAACCCCAGAGCAAAATTTATGAGGACATGCTCTCTCTTCTGTGGACTTATGTTTAAGAGAGCTTTTAACTGGTATTTTCTCACAAATTCCTAGCCATATCAGATCCCACATCATCACTGGAAGTCTGGGATCAACTAATTGCTCCAATGCTTCTGTCACTTTGTTTTGAAGGACAAAACATAATTTCCCATTTGGAAAAAAATATTAGCATATATGATGACTTTTCTTTGTTTGAGTTTGTATTTTTATAGGTGTTAGCATCCATTTCTTAATTGTTTGAAAAGTATTTTTAATATACTGTGGGACCACATGTGCAAACTTCTTTCTTATACCACAAAACATAGTATTTATTTATTTATTTATGTATGCATTTGTTAACCGGGTAGATGCACTGATCCAATGGACCATTTTCAGACATGAAATGGGCCCTGATGATGGCACAGTGGTAACGTATAGTACAAGCACAAAGTACAGAAAACAGCACAAGATAATCCAAGTACAACAATACGAGAATAGCAACACGAGAACTGAATACAGTACAGGTAAATACCTAATGTGAGTCTCAAAAAAACAGTATAGTGCAAGCAACAGTGTATACATACTTGAACAGCATATTCCATAGAAATGCACAAAATACAAAGCTAGTAGTGGTGGCTACATATAGCTATGTGGTGTTTCCATTGTAGGATAAAATACAATAGAATGTATGCTTTTGGATGTCTGAGTTTCTGGATGACCTCAGCTATCACTATAAAAAATTATTGGAGTGGCACGGTGGGTGGTCCACCAGGGGGCAGGTACAATGGCAGCAGCCATTAAAGCTGTTTTGTAGTGGGATTTAAATGAGAAGTGAGAGTCAAGAAAGTGAAGTGAGAACGACAGACTGTTCTACAGTTTTGGGGAAGCTGCAGAGAAGGCTTTGCTACCCAGTTAGGTGGTGATCAGAGGGGCATCCAAAAGAAAGTTGGAGGAGTTTCAAAGGTTGTGGGGGCAATTTTTAGGTTTGATAGAGGGGAAAGGGGTGATAGGTTCCCGCCTCTGATGGCATTGTCAGTGGTGCAGCCTCGGTAGTAGTCATTGTGAGCCTTGGGGGGGGGGCATCCAAGTGACTGGTATAGAGAACAGTTGGTGGTAGAGTAGTGTGCCAACAGTGCAAATCTCCAGATATTATTGTATGTTGTATTTAGCATAGTGAGTTGATGGGTGGAGGTTTGCATATATATATAAGGGCACAGTAATCCATTAGTGGAAGGATATTGCCCTGGGCTATGGCAAGGTGGGTCTCTGGAATCAGATAGTGTTTCAACTGATATCCCAAAGCCATTTTTTGGTTGATGCTACCCCATGGTGTTATCTATGTGCATAGAGAAGGTTAATGCAGGATCTAGGGTAAAGCCCAGGTATTTAAAGGAGGATACTGTTTCAAGAGGGGGGCTGCCAGGAGTTGATACACAGAGGGTGGTGGAGGTGTTGGCATGCTTGGTTAATTAAGGTTTGAACCCCAAGAGCATGGCATTGGTTTTGTTTACATTAACCAGGAGTCTATTTTCCAGGAACCAATCATGGGCACCACAGTAGTTAGAACTGAGTGTGGTTGAGATGCTAGCCAGTGATTTGTCACTGTGGAACAACACTAGGTCATTGGCATAGAGGATGGCATTACAGGTGAGGCTGTCATTGGGAAGGGAGTTTTTGAAAAGTGACAAAAGGACGGGTCCCAGGATAGAGCACTGGGAAACACCTGTGGTCACTGCAGTAGCTGTGGAGGTAGCTCCCCCGACACTCACAGTTAGGCAGTGACCAGTGAGGTCTTTCTGAAACCATGCACTGGTCCTTGAGGAGCAACAAAGGCTCTTTAGCTGGCCCTGTAGGATATTCTGGTCCACCAAGTCAAATGCCTTGGTCAGATCCACAAAAACAGCATCCGTGGGGTTCTCTATGTCCATATTCCAGAAAACATGGTTTGTAAGGAAGGCTGGGGCAGAGGTCATGCTATGGTACTTCCTCAAATTGTACTGCTGGGGGCAGAGGAGATTACACTTAGCAACATGCGCTGAAAGCTGATGGTGCATGACTTTTTCAAGGAGCTTGGTAAGGTGCAGTAAGATGGAAATAGGTTGGTAGTTGTCCATTGACTGGAAATGTGGACTACCCTGGTGTTCTTCCAAACAGTGGGCATAGAGGATGTGGAGAGGGAGAGATTAAAAACTGTGGTCAGGGGATTTGCTATGAGATTGGTTATAATTTTCAGAAAGCATGGGGAGAGCCAGTCACTCCCTGGGCTTTCTCTGATTGGGAGACTTATAAGTAATTTGTACATTTCTTGGAGGGAGATTGCTTTAAAGTGGAAAGGTGGCAGATCAGTGTCTGCCATGGATGTGTGGTGGGATAGGCTCACCAGGTTAAGAGGGGCAGCTGGTTGAGGTGGGCAGACAAGTTTGTGAATTTGATGCTGAGGGCATTGGCCACTTCAGTGGGGTCAGTTTTGGGTCCAGCAGGGGTGTTTAACTATATGACCATCTGTTTGAATCTTGGTGCAGTCATGGAGCCTTTGGTAGACCAGAACAGATGGAGGTTGCTATGGTTGTCATGCTGGAGTTTGCAAAGATATTTCACCTTGTGAGCTTTAATCTGCTGTTTGCACTGGTTGTGCAGTCGTCAGTGTTCATTCTATAGTGAGGGGGATGGGGAGGCTTTAAAAGCTGCCCATTTTGGTGTCTCTCACCTTCATCAGGGAGAGATGGTCTCTAGTGAGCTAACAGGTATTTCCCCCTCATATCTGATGGGAAGTTAATGGGAAATTCTTGTCTTGGATGCCAACAGTAGAAGTAACATCACGCAGGGAGTGTAGCAAAGCCCAGTTTACTGCCATGATGTCAGTGAACGGGCAGGTGGTGTCATAGCTGGAGAGATCCCTAAATGTTAGATATTTAGGGGGTGGACATTTAGGCTTGGAGGACCAGATGCAGTAGGTGGGGCGGAGTGGTCACTGATGGAATCAGACAGGGTCCCAGCTTGAAGGATTCTGTCCTCCCAGTTTGTTATGATCCAATCCAGAAGGGAGTGGTTATGTGATCTTCTGTTTCTTCATGTAGTTAAGGTAATTACTTGAGTAAGGTTATGTTGTTTAAGGATGTCACTGTACTCAGGTTGGGTAGGACTCAGCCAGCTGAGGTTGAAATCACCCAGAACAATGGTCTCCTGTTGTGGGGAGAGCTGTTCCAGGCCCACCAGTAGATGGGTTAGCCCTGGTGTGCCCTCTTTTTTGAGGGTTGTAGCAACAGCCAATATAGGTCTTCTTGACTGACCTTAACCTGAGTTCAGTGATGAGCCATTCACTAGGAGAGTTGGTGCTTGAGCAGAGGGATTGGGTAGCCATTAGAGGGTCACTAAAGTACAGGAGTTCCCAGTTTAACAAAAAGGGAAGCAACCATTCATCCAAACATAAAGCCCATAAAACCTGTGTACTTTGCAAGATAGGTGCAAAGTTCCAACTAAAAAAAAAATACTAAAGAAAAAGACTGTTGGGCTAATCATATTGTCTCCCCCCTCAGCATGGGCATTGTAGGTCTCTTCCAGTTTGATTTAATCTAGAAACCCAAAGACCTTGAAAAATGATACTATATAGCATTGTCTCTAAATCTACTGGAGGGGATATGATATAACTGGGAGAGATGGTGCTTGAGCAGAGGGATGGGGTAGCCCTTAAGGGGTCACTAAAGTGCAGGAGTTCCCAGTTTAACAAAAAGGGAAGCAACCATTCATCCAAACTAAAAGCCCACGAAACCTGTGTGCTTTGCAATATAGATGCAAAGTTCCATCTAAAACAAAACATACTAAAGAAAAAGACTGTTGGGTTAATAGTATTAACGCTCCCCTTAGCAGGGGCATTGGAGGTCACTTCCCATTTGACTGAGTTTAATTTGAAACCCCAAAGACCTTGAAAAATTATACTATATATCTTTGTCTCTAGTTCTACTGGGGTGGAGGATATAACTAAGGAAAATAAATCAGTGTAGTAACAATGTTTTAATTAAATATGCCCACATCTTTTTAGAAATGGATCTGTTTTTCCACAGGGCCACTTCTTGTTCTGCTTTTTGGATGCACAACTGCCAGATAAGTAATTTCATTTCCTCATAATGAAACAAGATTCCTAAACTTTCTGCAGGATTTTTTGTTGAAGGTATTCCAGGTGTAGACAAACTTGAGGTGTTCCCTGAATGTTTCTTAATTTGTATAGCTATACTTTTTTCAAAATTAATACATGAGCCAGAAATAAATGAATAATCATCTATTACTATTTTAACTGCTCTTCCTGAGGTGTGGTCCTGTAGAACCATACAGGCATAAGCTAGTACTTTAATGTTCTATATTTATGGAGTCACAGAAATACCCCCAATAGTTGAGTTAGTCTGTAGTAATCAAAGTAACAGATCTACAGAAAAGGCATACAGACAAGGGGCCACATTTTTGAAGGGCTTTGGATCAATGCAAGGGACTTGCATCACAGTTTGACACTAGGGGCAACTTGCATCAAACATTGCGGCAATTGCAGTTTTGTAAGGCAGCCTGCCGCAAACCTTGACGCAAGTCCCTTGTGCAAATGTCACAAGTTAGACCATTCCCCCAATCTAACTTTATGTCATTCGGGGATGCATTTTACAGGGCTTGTGCCAAAGCTTTAGTGCAAGATGCTGTAAAGTGTGGAAAATGTTGTAACTGCGCCAAACATTCTAAAATTGGGTGCAGTTGTGTCAAAGGAATTTGGCGCAGTTGTGCCAAACATCAGGGTTGAAGCAAGGCTTGACACAAGCCTTGCATCAATCTTTGAAAATTGGGCCCAAGGACTTAATGGCACTCTGCTTTACCCCCCATTTTATCCACTGCTGGAATCCTATATCTAATGTTTACATAAGGAATCATTTGAGCCTTCTCATATAATGTTTTCATCCAGTGAATAAAAGGCTTTGGGATTCTGTACATTTCCACAGTTGCAAACAAAAAGTTATGGTAAATGAGGTCAAAAGCTTTTGCTTGATCCAATGACAGAACATACCCTGACACAGAATCCTCTTTCACCCTTTCAAAAATTTCCCTTAAAATTATTAAATTGTCCTGAATATGATGCTGCAGTATAATGCACATTTGTGTCAGTGAAATAACTTTTGAAGTTACCAAGGCGCTAATATTTTGTATGGGATTTTTTAGTCTGTATTCATAAAGCACAAAGCCTCCAGTCCTGCAGCAGGAAATTATCTCCCTTTTTATGAATAAATATTAGAACTGCCTGCAACATTGAAGGTGTGTATTCATTTGTTTGTAAAAAAAAATGGTTATACAAAAACTGCAGAGTAGGACTTACATATTCTTTAAAAACTTTTTATAAAATTCTGAGGAAAGGTCATCTGCAGGTGGTATGTTATTGTGCAGACTTCTAGTTTACACTTCTTACACCTTCTGTGGTTATGGATTATATTCAGAAAAGGAACCCTAAACCATCTTTGGGCCTGGACCAAATTTATTTTTAATTAAAATGGCTTGCCCCACAATTTCATCACCCATAACGCACTCATTTAATTATTCCCTGTGTCATGGAATATTTCCTAAATGTTGAAAAAAGCCTTTATAAAACCAGTTCATAAATCTGGACCCAGGAATATTGTGTTTAACTATCCTCCAATCTCCCTATTTCCCCTTTATCTAAACTTCTTGAGGAAACAATTTTTGATCAGGTAAATTATTATCTTAAGTATAATCTTTTGTCTGAAACTCAGCATGGCTTTTGAATGGGTTTTAATACTGAGATAGCCTTGGTGGGGTTCACAGTCTATGTCCATAGGGCCCTGGAAAAGGGGCTGCATGTGGCATCAGTCTTCATGGACTTCACCAAGGCCTTCAACTTGGTTGATCATGAGCTTCTGCTCTGTACTGTTTTTAATCAGGGCTTTTCATCTGATTCAGTTCTTTGGTTCAGTAGTTATTTAAGGGGGAGATCCCATTGTACTGTAATTGAACAAGCTCAACCTGATTTTAAGGAGATTTGCTGTAGTGCCCCCAAGGGCTCCCCTTTTAGGCCCTTTATTATTTTAATTTATTTTGAATTCCATGCATTTGGTTTGTCCCTCTTCTAAATTAATTTTGTATGCAGATTACACTGTTCTGTTTAGCTCTGACAAAGATTTTTCTTGTTTGCCAAAGACCCTTCAAAGTGACTTTTATAACATTCATAGCTGATTCTTGTCCCATAAGTTACTTCTTAATTCTAAAGAAACCCACGTCTATGTTTTTTTCATATCCCAGTAGATCACTGCCACATAGTTTTCAGATTTCAGATCTACCTGTAAATGGGCTCCCAATTGACTGCATGGATAGCTTCTGTTATCTGGGTATTACTTTGGATAGGTTTTTGTCTTTTGACCTTCACGTTACCCAGCTCATAAAGGTAATACATAACAGCTTGGTATGCTTTATAGAATGAGCCAGTATTTGGTTCCTACGTCTTGAAGGTTATTGGCTAATAGTTTGCTTCTGTCAAAACTTGATTATGGGAGCATTTCTTTATCTTCATCTAACTGAAAATCTTTTTGATAAGTTAAATATGTTTTATAATTCCATTTGTATGTTTGCCACTGGGTTAAGGGGCTCAACTCATCATTGTTTGTGTTATGATACTGTGGGATGTCTTTCACTCAAGGAATGGGTGAAATTTAAAGCATTAACTTTTTTGCATAAAATTGTCTCTGATCTTACAGTATGCCAAACTCTGTTAGTGAGAAATTTCCTCGATGTATTAATGCCTTTTCTACCAGATTAAAAAGTAAATATGTATTTTCTATCCCCAATTTTAACTTAACATTTGGACCGAGATCTCTTAAATATAAAGTGATTATCATTTATAATAACTTACATATGTCTGTTATGAATGGTGTATTACTGTTTTCATTCAAATCTGGTCAATATAATATGATGTTGAATTCCAATTGTGTTTGCTTTAAGTAATACTTAATGTATTTTATTTACTGGTCACTTTGAAAAATGGCATTTTTGCTAATCTGCTTACCAGTTTAAATAAAAATGAAATGAACTAGCTGCATCACGTCCTGCAATTGTATGGGTTTAATGAGCCAAACACATTTTCTGGAATACTAGGAATATCAAGTTGTTTTCAAAACACCATGTGGGTCAGACATTGTACAGGAAGTACTAAAGTATTTTTTTACAAAGTCATCCACAATACATAGCATACAATCTTTGTTTCTGCTGGACCTACATTTGCTCATCTATGGCTGCCCATGTGTCTAATTTTTTTTTTGTCTCTGTTGACATCCAAAGATTTTTTACCTTATGTTCCAAATTTTGTTTCTTGCATTAATGTAGCAGCCCAGTCATATTGATACTCTTTCATTTCAGCTTTTATTCTATTAATTTGATTCAATAAATCTTCCCCTGTGGTGTACATTATTGAGATAAGTTTATATAACTGAGTCCTAAGACATAAGTAATGTAAATATTAGTCTATCTTCCCTCTAGATGTGCATTTTTTAGAGAGAGAGATGGTTAACGTCAGTCTTACAGTCTTCCCACCATTGTATGCCCCTCTCATATGCCCCAAACACTGACCATCTACCCCTAAAAAATTGTTCACTTTTTTTTAACTGTATGTGGATCTTTCAAAATGTTTGTGTTTAGTTTCCATGTTATCTGCATGGCATGAAACTCCTTTCCTACTATGCAGTGACATACGACTTCTTGGTGATTGGATGTTTCAAGTGGAAAGGTTTGAGATCCAGTAATAGTTCATCTGTTGGAGACAAATAAGACATCTGTACAGGTAGCCAAAGTTCCTTTTATAAAGGTTGCTTTATTTGGTTGGTGCAAAGTTACACTATTAACAGGTTCAGCCACTGTTATCTCTTTTAGAAATGCCGTGTCAGAACACTTTAGAGTTTTGTCTACCATGATCAGTGTTGTGCATGCAACAATTGAAGCCTCCACCAAAGACTACTGCCCTATGGGTATGTAAAAGAGTATAATCTCTTTAAATTAAGCTATCATTCTTGCTTTTGTCTGAAGTGTGTAAGCATTAAATAAACGTATGTGGACCTTTCCATATAGTATATCCAGTAATAGAGCTTGGCCTGGTACTATATCTACCAAACATTGAACATGAAATGCAAAATCTTTTAAAAGAATGCTTACACCATCACATCAATCAGGGCTTGTGACCAAAAAAGAGGAACCTGTGGACCATAGATTTTTTGTGGCCTAAATTTCATGCTAAGTTTTCAACCTGGTATCTTGTAAGAATACTATGTTGCCAGAAAAGGTAGTTAATAAGGACAGAGTGGCCATTCTTTTCTCATAATTCTTTATACTATACATACTCAGTGTAAGAGGTGAGAAGGCAGACCATAAGAACATATTTGTTTATTATGAGGGGGGATCATGCAGCTTCCTGGTTTGGGATCTGGTCCTGCAGTGTTTAGGTACTGTTTCAGAAGAGGTCTCATTTTGATCTGAAACCTGTTCTAGAACTGAGGATGTTATGGAGGAAAATTCAGATTCCTCCTCCTCCTCCTCTTCTGTATCCCTCCCCTTGACATGCAGTGGATAAGGCTGCATACAGTATCTCATTTCTGTTTCCACAACTTCCATTAAAGCTGTTTTACTCTTAACCTTATCACATCTCCATCTCTTATGGTGTTGGACTTAGGTTATTGTTTCATCTTGTGTGTGGGGGTGGGGGGGGGGACATAACTGAGGTACATATCTGAAAGGATTCTGATTGTGTTTCCATTCTGGAGGACTCAAGCATAGACTGTATGGTTTGTACTGTATCCTTCTGTACAATAGTCGGAGGTACAGGACCCAAATCCTTTACTTTAAGCTGACAAGGAGGGGAGACATAGGATTAACTGTAGCAGTGTCAGAGACTAATGCCGACTTTAAGTCCCATCTACAGTACCCATATTTTCAGGCTGTGGAGTAGAAACATTTTTTGTACATGCAGCTGCTGCCCCCATAGCTTGACCTCTAGCAATAAAATCATCTTGGTTCCACCCTCTCCCCTAGTTATAAGTAGGCCAGGGGCATCTTCTGAAAGAGTGTCCTTGTTTGACACATAGATTACACCTAAACAGATTAGGAACATTTTAACTAATGTGACCATCCTCCAGGGAGTTATTACATCTTTCTGAGTCACATACAGAACTAAGGTGGATCTTTGAGCCACACTTATGACAAGACCAAGGTTGATCTGGATAAAAACATATACCTCTATTGCACCCTAGAAAGAATCTACTTGGCAAATGACAACTGCCAGTGTTAGTCTAGCATAATTTCACCCGAAATTTCCACCATCCAGTCCACACCTACTCACAGTCAATAATAGAAGTAGGTTTATCTAGAACATCACAACGGTGTTTTAGCCAATAGCATACATCTGATATGTAGACCCCTTCATTCCTAAACAATAATCATAATGTTTTTTGCAGCAAGTTTGATCAGAGATATTACTGAAAAGGGGGACCAAATAATTATCTTTAAGTTGATCACTCTTAGTCCAAAATCTATCCAAAGCTTTTAGGGCATGAAAACTAACATCATATATGCTTTCCATCTGAAATATGTACTACAGCATACAAGTCTGTTGAGAAAAAAAAACATAGACTCTTTCAAACATGTTTGATAATACATAGTCTATCTGGTGTAGTCTCTAATCCACCGTGGTATTTAAGAAGAACAGCATTGCACCTAGGAGCTGGTTCCTCAGATACAGAAAACAAGTCTGAATTCTGAAATGCCCAAAAGTTCCAACTGGCTGCTGGGATCGACTCAGGTGGATCTTGCTCCCTAGAATCATTTTCAAAACCAGGTACAGTATCCTGGTCTGATGTATTATGAGCTGGTGAGGGAGGGGCACCTGTGAATGAGGCCCAGAGTCTTTTGTGGCAACTGATTGAAGAGGCTCTCTAGCTGGAGCTAACCCCCCATACTCCCCCATAGTAGAAGAAAAACCCTGATGAGGGCTTACCTGTTTTTCAACATAACAGTCCTTGTCAATAGGAACCCAGAATACGCCATCATCAGCTTTCCTCCATCCTACTGCCAGTAGTGAAGCTTCCACAGACCACTTTTCCAATCTTTTCCTTGCAGCTGTGGGGCCATATCGTAGGCTGAGTCTCTGACCCGTATGTTCTATTCTGGACATACTGGCTGTCTCAGAAATATGCTGGTGGAGATCTGAACTCTTTACTGCTGAGTTTTTGATCTGAAATGATTGCATATGTTATGCAGCTTTCGTATCAGCTGCCTGCAAAGAAGGTTGCTGTGCTGCTTTCTTCAGGTTTTGTTCTGCGAAATCTGTTCTATAAGTTTAATTGACAGTTGCCTCCAGTTGCACAGACTGAACTTGGTGAGTAATATTTACTGCCTCATTATGTTCATTATTTAGAGATATTTGTGGGGAGTATGCCACTGGTTGCAGTATTCTGAGCTTCAGGTATTTATGTCTCTGGGGTAGTAACATTGATGTTTACAGTAGGTGTAACCTCCATCTCTTGGGGGGGGAGCAGTTTGAGAAGGGCCTAGTTGGGGAAGATCAGTTCCCAAGCCTTCCGGGTGTAAAGGTTCAGTCTCTTGATGTTGATTTTCTGTAGGTGGGTTTGGATTTACAGGTTCTGAAGGTCTGGGTTGACTAAATGTGATTTTTGATCTTTGAGCTAGAGTAATGATAATTTTTGCTCAGCTCTGTCTGCTAAGTCAGGTGAGTTGTGAGCCACTCAAGTGCATTGCTGAAAGGTATGACCAGTTTCATCACATAGGGCACATCTAGATTCTTCCACACATTTGTCCCCTGAATGTCCAATTTCCATACATACTGTGCAGTTTACCTTAT
Source organism: Neoceratodus forsteri (assembly GCA_016271365.2). NCBI lineage: Eukaryota > Metazoa > Chordata > Ceratodontiformes > Ceratodontidae > Neoceratodus > Neoceratodus forsteri. The sequence continues at coordinate 14,833,349 of JADMNL010000039.1, read as the reverse complement.
AACATATGCTATTTAAATGGCTAATAGACCCACACTTGTAACAGGCCTTTGGTTGGCCGGGATAAAACAATATCCCCCGTCCCTTCCTAGAAAAAAGCTATTAGGCAGATGTTGTATCCCCAAGTCAGAAGATTTCAGCAATACCCACACTTTCCACTCCCAAGTCCAAATATTCTAGGAGTCAAAAATGGTTTGGGGGTCATTCAGCACAGTACAATATTGTTTAAGCCATTCCACCAGGCCATTCATACTGACCCCTTCCTTCCGGAATAGAACAGCAATTGTTTTTTGTGCTGGTTTTGTAAGAGGGATCACAGTAAATGGGGCCCACAGAGGAGTATTTTTCAGCTTATGGTACTTAATCCAAACTCTCTCAAGTCCATTTAACATCTTAAAGCTAATATCAAAGTTGTTTTCGTTCGAAACATGTATAAGGGCATGTATTTCATACCTGAAAAATGTCATTGAATCCTTCAGCAGGGTTCTACCTACAAGCACTCGGTCTGGAACTTCATCCATACGTACTATGTAGCGAAGTCTTACACATCATGGCATTTAGCTTGTTGGATGGGGTAGAAAAACAGGAGGCACATGTTCTCCAGTGAAAGGAATTTGAAGGATTCTGATGAAAAGACATTGAGTGCTGTTTACACTGTGAACTGATACCAGGGCCCTGGGTTTCATTTCCTAAAGAAGATAGCTGTGCAGGATTTGTTTCTGCATCAGTTACAGCAGATGAAAATTGCAGCCTAGGGTTTTGTGTTCAATTTTGCTCCGGCGGTATGGACAGATCCAGAGCTTCTGTGTTGGAATGCTCGGTAGTGACTGGTGTTTGTAGTTCATTTGGTATAAGGATTGGGGATGGGCAGGAACGCCAAGTTCCCGAGGCTGTGTCTATCTCCCAAACTGCAGCCTCCAGCACTGTATCTACAGACCATTCATCGGCAGACTCAAGGGAGCTCCTATTTGCCATGGGACATCTTAGGCTGGACTGAATTTCGTCCGCAGATGCCATTCCAGACGTGTCCCTAGAGGTGCATTTTAAAACAGTTTTTGTCTGCCTATTAGAAGGTGTGGCTGAAGCCCGTACTTGCAGGCCCTCCTGCTGTTCAAGATTTTGAGTTACACTGACAGGCGCCTGGATCAAAACATTCAAATTGACAATCAGCTGGGATGAGTCACCCAGCGCCTGTGGGGATTCTGGCTGAGTCATTCTTAACCATGTTGTAAGTTCATTTCTCTGTTGTAAATAACATTTCATATTAAGATTCATACTAAGAAAAGTAGATATACAGAAGGCAGAGGCCCATATATGTATATCTCCAGCCAGGCTGGTTCATCATCCCAGTATTTATGCCAAGTAATAGTCAAGATTCTGTTTGAATTTAGCATGATCGGAATTTTGTAGTATTGTATTAGGAAGAGTATTCCATAAGGTGATAATTCCCTGAGTGAAGTAAATTTGTCTTTTATTAGTACTGGGGTATGTTAGTGTCAGTTGATATTTATGGCTTCCAAGATTACATTCCCGTTGACTCTAGGATATTCCTAACTGAGTCAATAGTTCACTATCAGTGGAGATTTTGCGCATTAGTAGGAGGTCCCCTCTCTTTCTTCTTTGTTCCAGAGAGTACAGATTTAGTTCCTTCAACCTTACTTCATAACCCTTGTCATGCATATTTGTGACAAGTTTGGTTACTCGCCACTGCACCCCCTTCAGTCTGTTAATATCTGTCCTGAGGTAAGGGCTCCACAAGGGGGAACAGTAATCAAGATGTGGTCTCACATGTGCCCTGTAAAGTGACAAAATGCATCCCATCCCGAGACGTTGCTCTTCTAGTTCTAATAACATTTGTACTTTTTCTTTTTCCACATTTCTGGCTTTATTTCCTTCACTTGCGTTAGCAGTATCTGACTTAGGAGTTTCCTCCTGGCACTTTAAGGTTTCAGTACTCGTACCTATTTTTTTCCTGTGATAGCTCAGGTCCATATGGTACATAATCCATCTGCTGTTCATCGCAATTTTTAACAGTGTCCACACAATCTTACGGGGCCTCTAGCAGTGCCGAGACAGAGGAGGAGACCCTCTCCCCTGCCTCTACAAACTCCATCCTCTCTCCAGTCGATCCAAAGACTACCATTTTGGCAGAGTGCCAGGATGTCAAAGTTCCCCTACTGGTGAGCAGGGAAGTTTCCCCAGTGTCCCTGCCAAAGCTACACTATTCATTAAAAATACCACACACAGCTTAATCTGGTTTAATTTCAGTTTTATTTATTTATTTACTTTAATTTTGGTGACCAGGTAGGCCCACTGGAACCATCACTGTCCCTTTTTCAGGGGTGACCCAGGATTAATTACAGGTAAAGTTACATATACATTTTACAGGATACAAGAAAAGGAAAATAGCTCACATAACAGCAAACAATATTTAGTACAATTAGTTAATACAATCAAGACATTTGGTTTTCATCTATAACCCCCATATTAGTATGAAAATAGGCAGTATTGTCTAGTCCTCCTTTCCCCAAACCAAGCTAGTCCAAACAACAGGACTCCTTCCTGTCTCTAGGAAGGAGATAAAAACATGTATTAAATGCTGTTGCCATCTCTGTAGCTGCCGAACCTCACACAGTCTCCACAGTTATAAGGGGCAAAATGTATTCATAAGCAAACTTTCCAGAAGTGTATCAATTTTGGGGTAAAAAATATGCATAGGTCCTGCCTTTGAAGTACATGGTATACAGTATATGTGGTTTATTTGTGCTTTTCTGTTAGTGTTTCATTTATTTTGTTGCAAGGGCTATGGCTGGGCCTGAAAATACATAGTCTGAATACTTTAAGCAAAGAAAAAGGGCCTTTAAACTGAACCCTTCTCTTAGCTCCTTTTCATCACAGTGTATCAACAGGTTGTCTTGCAGGTGTGAGTTTTGGAGATGCCTGGAGGGACAAGGGGAAGTATTATTCTACAGAAAAGGTGGTGGAACTGTGGAACAGTCTACCTGCTGAGGTATTGGGCATTAAAACTGTTAATGGTTTCAGGCACAGTTGGGACAGAGTGAAGGGTATAGTAGTTACTCGGGGTGACAGATACTGGGAGGGGAATAAGAGAGTGATGGGGAGGGCTACAACCTTGGGTGGAAATTAGGTTCTGGTGTTAGATAGGGAACCATGGGCAGACTGGATGGATCACTGGTCTTTGTCTGCCATCGTTGCCTATGTTTCTGTGTTCTAGCAGAACAACCAGCCATCCTTCACAGCTTCTCTCTCATCCCTGTGAGGTAGCCATTATTATTTGCAACCTCTTTGTAATGGAAAGGCAACTAGAAAACGGAAGGGTGACCCACACCTTGCTCCAGAACCTGCATCGAAAATGCACCATTTCACACTTTTCATTTTCAAAATTTCCCAGGGGAGCATGCCCCCCCCCCCCGAGAGACTTGTTTTTTTAGGTCAAGTACATCCCCTCTTCTGTAAATCCCTGGATTTACCACTATAATGGATGGCAAACTTTCAAAACAATTTGCAGAAGAAGCAGAGTAGATGCTTTCGTAAGCTAGCCATTCAAAACAGAAGCTCCAGTAGTCAAGGCATTGCCTGGCAGTACTGTAACAATTCATCAAGACAGTTCAGTATAGATGTGTGATACTTTCAACAGTTCATACCCTCACCAAGCAGTGTGCACCTTTCTGTACTCTAATTCTGGCAGCAGTACAAAGATTGGCAAACGTTTTGTTGACTGTGAAATGAGTATACAGTGCTTAATTCTTGTACAACATTGAAAACATCTCACACTGCAGGAATGACTTCACTTACTGCTTGAGAGACTAGCTTCACACAGTGGAACCACAATGTATGCACAAAACAAGTGGCTGATTCTGAGATATTATGTCCAGTCATAAACGATATTCACCAGACACGTTGCTTACACCATCACAAGTCTTGCCCTCCCTGAAGTAGTGCAAGTAACAAATTTATGCTAAGCAAGATACCATTGGTACTTAGGCCTTCAAAGTCTGAACACAGCAGATCTGCATAGCATTTGGTTACCTGAAACTGGATCAATTTGAATGTAACTCTGCTCCACTATAGTTCTTACTCTCTCAGTTTCTTTCTCTTTTTTGTTTTATCTCATCCACAGAAGGTTGCCCACACTTTCCACTCTATCAGCTTCCCAGCTTCTCTACGTTTATCATCTAACAGTCATAATCACCAGATAACCCTAGTCCCCACACAGGGGTAACAGCCAAATATTACACTATCAGCTACTCTGCACATATTCACACATGGAGCTGTAACAACTGACCCTATCCCATTTCAATCTGACTGTCTGTCTATGTCAACCCAATAAGAATTATTGTTGCCAAATGCATGGTGTGATTTAATTGATGACATGTCTACAGTAGCATCAAGATAAAAAAGGTGTATGCAATAGGAGTTATTTTAAAATCCATGTGATAAACAGCTTGAAAATGTCTCTGATGAGTCTACTATTGACATAAAAATGTTATGTACACAGTGAACTCATCATAGCCATTTATATGAATAGCAGACACACCATATTGGGATAAAGTGATGACCCCCAGAAACCTTACTTGGGAGAATATTTGGAAAAGCAGTAAATATAATGTGATACCCAAGTACAGAAATATGCAATTTTTTGTTGTTTCTATCATATACTATACCCCTGTGAAACTATATGGTAGCAGCTTGAGACAGACAGACCTGTGTTTTAGATGTGAGAAGGGAGTGGGTGACCTGTTGCATGTAATGTGGGGATGTAGTAAAATTTTACCCTTATGAGAGAGATTAAGCGGGCATGGACCCAATGCTGGATTATTCAGAATTTATAACACCAGAAGTATGTGTTTTGGGTGACTTCTCTCAAATTGTAGGGGTTGCACCCAAATACCACCTCTCTTTAATGGCGGCGATAGTTAAGGTTTTTAGTAAAGCATTGGAAGGACGACCAGGCCTATGTCTACGATCAGTGGGTAAGAGAACTACTAGGGGTTTTGGGCAGGATAAAGAGGCACCTATACTCTGAGGGGAGAAAAGAGGTATATGTTAAAAGATGGGCAGTACTAGATGCGATCTACTCCCAGCAGGTTACGAGCACCTGAATACAGGCCTGTCTGTCAGATTGTGAATAGCAAAGGAAAGTATGCTGGAATGTTCAAATGTTTATATTCTTTCGTGCCTTTTCTTATTTTATTTTTTTTTTTTACTATTCTTGGTATTAGTTGGTCTCAAATAATTTCCAGATGGTGGTAGTGGGGTTGTATTTGGCCCTTTACCAGGATAATGGTGGGATGGTAATGGTCTGCATGGTCTTAAGGGTTGGGGACTCTCTCTCTCTCTTTCCAGGGACACATCAGAAACCGCCCGGTAGAAGTTAGGCTCCTTCTGGGGGCCTCAGATTAGAATATGCTTATAAGCAGGTAACTAAAGGAGGATTTGGGTTGACGAAGGGAAGGGAGTATATTTATACCGGTTAACTTATCACATCAAGGCATTACTGATCTTGGAGCCTGATTACACTGTAGGGTGGTTTTCCACTGTGTTTGTACATAGGGGGATGTACATAGTTCACACAGCCAGTTTGGGGTTGTGTACCCTGGCTATGCCAGGTATGTGTTTGTTTGTCTGTTAATTGAAAATGAATAAAGATGGTTTACAAAAAAAAAATGAATAGCAGACACATCATGGCTCGCTCAGCTTGCTGGCACTACATACTCATGAGTGGTATACCCCTCTGACAGCAACATTTTGTCAGCTACTGACACTACAGCAGCTACAGCACCAGGTCACTGTAGTGTCGGTGCAGGCCCTGTGCACTGTATTCGGGGGTGTTGCACCCCTTCCCCAATCAGCTCTGACTTGGAGTTGATTATATTTAATGGGGGGTATGGGGGCACAATGCCCCATATGGGGGGTCTGGGGGCAATGACCCCTGAATAAAACATGTCAGGAAGTATGCCGACCGCAAATGCCAGAGAAACTGAAAGGATAACAGAACGTGCAATGCAAGTACCAAGACAACAACTACTTCAATATAAAGAAAAGACAGTTACAGACAGAATACCCTTAGTAGTCACATATCATCCCAACATTGAACTTCTGCGTAAGATTATTAAAGACCTCCATCCAATATTTAGTGAGGATGAAACCCTTAATTGTATTTTTAAGGACCTCCCACTACTATCTTTTAAACAACCACCAAACTTAGCCAGCCTAATTATTAGGAGCAAGCTTTCACCAGAACAGAATACCATGTCACACAATGGCACATGACCCTGCAATCAACGCACCTGTAAGACTTGTGAGCTCATTTCCACCTTGGACTGTGTGGTTACATCACAAAATAGACAACTCCAGGTGCATGGGAGTTATACATGCACGTCATGACATGTTGTTTATTTCGTTCAGTGCAAGAGATGTCCACAAACAGGTTATGTTGGAGAGACACGCCAACAGCTCCGCACTAGGATGAACTCGCACAGACATACTATTACAGCAAAGAAGACTGAAAAACCAGTGGGGCACCACTTCTTCCAGCCTGATCACTCAATCTCAGATTTGTCAGTAATGGTCTTAAAAGGAAATCTTAAAAATCCGCAATGGAGACAAGCTTTTGAGATTAAACTTATTTTACATCTCAATATGGTACCAGATGGGATGAACGTGGATCTTGGTTTTATGGGACACTACAGAAACTGACATCCACAGACCTTTTCTTCTTCAGACTGGCATATTATAGGACTTCAGCATGTGAGGGATGTGGGTGCGTGGGTGTATGTATGTGTGTGGGTATGTGTTATGAGGTACATGATATAACAGGTGTGGGGCTCGCTGTCATATTGAGGTAGGCCTCTATTTAGATACATGGAGTTACAGTGTGTTACTACTCTTACTTCACACACATAATGATTATTAATTCCTCCTTACTTTTTATCTTTGCCCAGGAGTGGGGTTGATTCCGTTCCACCATATTCAGATTACCTAGCCTGTTACTGTACATACAGGAGTGTTATCATAGACTGTCACATATATTATTTTGACTCTGTACATATTGGGGTGTGAGATCTCATTTGCATGGGGGTCCTGGACAGATCTTTTTACATTAAGCTAATATTGTAGTGATTTGTGGAAATGTAGGTATGTTAGACCTCTGGTCTTACACACATACTTGCTATTTACTTCTAGTTACCTTATCCTGGGGAGGGTGACAGTTTTATTTCATTGTAGTTCTATCCAGAATCCTTGGAAATGTTACTACGCAGATAGGAATACGGTCAAATAGTGTCACATTTTTACTCTGTAGGTATTTAGATACATAAGCCCTTTTACTTGGGAATTCATGACAGGTTAAATTCCTTTGGGGAACAATTGCAGTGACTGATGTGAATAAAGATTAATTAGGAAGTGTGTGTGTGTGTGTGTGTGTGTGTGTGTGTGTGTGTGTGTGTGAGAGAGAGAATCTCCTTAAAGCTAGTTATCCCCCCCCACATGATGGGGAGGAGGGGTGGAGTAGGGTGAATTGTTTGTGTGAGGAGGAGGAGGAGAGAAATTAAATGTTTATCTCTTTTTCAGATTCCTTAGAGACTTCTGGTACATCAAGTTGTTAAATTCTCTGTGTATATTGACATCAGTACATATCAGACTACATGGTCTTAATTCCTTGGTGGTCCTCAACATGAGTTTTTTGTTTGACACCAATGCTGTCAATTTATATTTAAATTATCATTTATAAAGCCCTGTCACTACACTAGAGGTTTTTGAAGTTTAAGGGGCATGATATCAAGCTGGAGAGTACAGCTGGGACATAGGTCCAGTGAAGTTTTACACATCATACAGTGTGCACTGATGTTTTTAAGACAACTTTACTGGTAATTTTTTGTCTATAATGCATGCATGCATTGAAACTTCTTGGAGTCCTAAGACAGTCTTAGTTTGTGTTTAATCTGGGTGAGGGTTGCTTTTCAGTAACCACATATTTATACACACTGTGACACTCATAGCTTGATTTAGGAGTCATCTGCTCCAGCAGCGTTATCTCATGTCAATTAAATTTATATGCAATAGGATTCTTTGTATGTGTATTCCATCAAGCACCTTTGACCTGGGGACCCTCCTGGCTGAAGGCAGTATGGTACTATTAAACTTCTCTGACATCATCTTCTGTATTTTTTAAATGAGTATTTTAAACCAATGGGTATTTTTTCTGTTTTTTTCTGCATGATCTAGCTGTTATAAGTATTGTATTTTCTAAACAACTGCCATTAGCTTCTGAAGAAGGACTGGTTGGTCCGAAAGCTAGAGCACTTTGTTCTTGTTGATACATCTACAGTATGTTGGTCCATTAAAAGGTATCAAATCATTTGTTTCAGGATCTATTCTTGCGAGGACTAATACGGCAACTACTAAATCTAGATTACTGCTTGACTAAGACACTTTATTTGAACCTGCCTCTCAGAATGAAACTGCCATTATGAACACTGTGAGTAGAAGCAACAGAAACACTGTCTTACCCAGCTAAGATACCTGAAGCTGCCTACTCAGAATGAAACTGCCAGTGCAATCAGTGCTAGAAGTGAAGGTACAGAGACACTTCCTAATTCAACTAATATACAGGATTTTGCATATCACAATGAAAGTGCCATTGAAGGCGTTGAGAGAACTGAAGCCACAGAGACCAACAGCAGCACCATAGCTGAAATACTTGTTAAAGCTCCCCCTCTGGTGACAGCAACTAATATTGCAGATCAACCAGAAGTACATCCATTTCCAACGACTATAAGCCTGCCACCACAACTTACACAAATTGCACAACCTGAAACAGCACATGTGATGTCAGCAACAAATCCTGGGGCTCATATCCAAGCCTCTGCCTGCTCGACAAATCAGGTGCCAGCCGCAGCTGGATACATAGTTAATCAGCAAGAAATAGAGATGTTCATCAGAGAGCAAGAAACCTGAGAAACTGCAGACAAAACACCCATGGCATAAGTTTACTAACTGCACACATCGCCGAAACCTTGACTGACACCAGACCACTGCACAAAATACCACCAGAAATGCTAAACTACTATCTATGTGATTATTTCATGCATATAAAACAAACTATAGCCAGATCCGATACAGCTGTGAAGAGTTACCAACTGACAGAAGTTACACATGTGGTAGAAATTATTCAACGCCCAGGTGTAACTTGGCTATTTTTGAGTAGGTTGCACCAAATTTTCAACATGGCCCTTTGACCCCCCCCCCCCATGAACAGTGCCAGTGTCATTTTGTTAAATTGTCCTGAAAGGTGATTACATAGAGACAACATGTTATTCTGCACCACACGTGTGAAAACACATTTTGAGCAGGTTGTGGAAAATGACAGCTGTACTGTTTTGAAGAAGGTGTGCAAAAATGGAAATGTTAAAAATGTGGAGTGAAAATATTAAAAATTGGCAACGTTAGGAGCGTGCGTAGAAACTGCACAATGCATTCGTAATGTAGTCATTTTTTGGAATTTTTTCACCAAATTTGCAACATGGGCTTTTTGGGACCCCTCCTCATGAACAGCGGCACTGTCCTTTCATGAATCTTTCCTGAAAGGTGATTCCATGCAATGACCACAAAATCAACTTTTGGGACTGAGTAAAAAAATGACAGTGACCAGCCTTCATGAGGTGGGGTCCCAAGAACCCCATGTTGAAAATTTGGGGCAAAAATGCCAAAAAATGACTGAGCTATCAGCATGAGTTGAAAACCACACTGAATGTCTGTATAGTATGCTTACCTTTAATTCTTCAGTTCGTGATTGGGCTTTGAAGAGTGCAGACATGTCCTGTTCTGGAGAAGATGACAGTGGCAGCCTCCAGAGGTAAGTATGGGGTAAGGGGTGTGCGTGGGGAGGTGGGTGCTCAGTGGGAGGTGGGTAGGGGGACTGCAGTGACGATGAGGAACTGTTTTCAGTGTCACAGGAAAAAACAATTGACAACGAGGGACCGCTTTCTTTTTTTTTTTGGTGTTTATTTCTCTCGGAGCTCTGGCTACAACCCCCCCTCCCCCACACTGCATCGCTCCCCCGGCGCCATGCCCGGACATGAGACCCCCTCCCTTCCGCACCCCGCGACTTACCCTTCGCGGCAGGGTGGTGAGGAGCGACTCGACCCACCACAGCAGATCCATGCCAGGGAGGCGTCCTCCAGGAATGGCACCAGGGAACGACGCAATGCAGCCGGACACCAATTTTTCCCTTGTTTTTTCTCCCGACAGGCCATGGCGTGCAATGACACCAGAGACTGAGTGTGCGCATGCTCCCGTGCGTGCACTAGTCAAGCGTCTGCCATGTCCCACCTTCCCCTTGTCTTACGGCTGTGTGCTGTTGATCCCCAGCCTCCGCTAGGGGTCAGACAAGCACCGGCTGACCAAATCCCCCCACCCCAGAGATGGAGAGCAGTCCTCCAGATGCTCAATCCATCTCCGCCCTGCTGACCCCCGGCAACCTGTGCCCGTTCCCGAACACGGGTCGCTGGCATGGCGCGAGGTATGGCGTCCAGCGCCTCAACCCTCAGCGCCACCGGGCTGGGTCCGTTTTCTAATTTTCAACAAATCAAAAACAAAAAACATTTCAGCACACTGGGGTGGGCTCCCAGTGTACCACGTGAATGCTGACATGGGGATTGGGCACCCCGATTTCAGGCATGAATTGGGCAGGGGAGCACCAGGGAAAAAAGGAATGCGATGGGGGTCTGTTTTCTAATTCACAGAAAAAACACAAATCTGCACACTAGGGTGGGCTGCCAGTGTGCCACAAGATGTCAGGCATGACTTGGGGAAGGGGGCACAGAATATACTGAATGGCAGTTTGCATTCCCAACATAGTGGCACCCACAAAACAGTGCATGCGCACAAGTCTACGCATGCGCATGTTGTGTGTGCATGCGTGGTGCACGCATCAGAATGCGGAATTAACAGCCGAAATAGTGCAGCTGTTATTCCATAGGCTGATTGTGGTGGAGTAGTTTAAGCTCCATTGGGCTTCTGGAAGGATGCTTCCAAAAGTCCAACAGAAGGGGTTCTGCGATCGGCCATTTTAAGAGCTACAGATCTCTCGCAAAATGGCTGTAGGCTCCACCCACAGCCCTAAAAATGATGATGAGGAATACAAACTCACGAGTCTCAAATCTATTTTTTAAAGCATCAAAAGACATCTAAAGTTCAAGGATCATCCTGTATCACTAACAAGATCAGAACTATGCTGCCAAGTACTACAAAGTAAATGGAAAAATTTCAAGAGTCTAAGCCTAGGCTGTCTTTCTAAGGTGGTCGATGAACTCACTGATGACATTATAACCATCCTTTACAAACAAAAATAACTTGGGACCTTCACCCCAGACTCACTACTGACCAATATGTGGTTACTGGTGAACTTTTATTTCAGTGTTCATAGTGATACAGAAAGAGAGCTGTCAAATGGGGGGATGTTGAACTGAGAGAAGATGAAAACAGTCCTCAGTACCTGACATAAAAGTGTGAGAGGTAGACAAAAACATGAAAAGGAGCCAAACCTAAAGTCACATGAAAAACAAAGCCTGGAAGCTATGCAAGCTATGCAACAGAGAATGATCCAGTATGGTGCCTGGTAAGAAACAATGTCAAATACAGAGATCAGAGCCTGCCCAAAACCCTGTCAGACAACTCACCATGCTTCCTGGCTGTAAACATCAAGTCATCTGGACCACTGTACCCAATGATATGGTACAAAAACCAGCCTGGTGGAATGAATACACCATCCATCATAGTGAAAACTATGATGTCTAAAGCTGGAATAAAAACAGAAAAAAAAAACCTGACAAGCCATTCAGCTCCTAAACATCTAATTCAAAACCTGACCCACTCCAGAGTGGCACGAAATGATATAATTCAGATACAAATAATTAATGATTATTCCATTTTAAATGAGACAAAGAAAAAAGGAAATACTGGCCATGTGCCATGGAGCAACATCAAATCGAGAGCCAGCAACATCAAAAGATGTTTCAAAGCCGTCAGCTATACCAGGAAACATCAGTGAGCTGCTGGGAACTTGTTTTCACAAGCCGGCCATCAGCGAGAAAACCATAACTTTTAACATCATACAAGGTAAGCGAAACAATTGTAAACCATATAATTAGCCTAGAAGTTGTTTATAAAAAAAAGAGAGAGAAAGTATAGCAGAAAAAATAAATAAAGATCTGTAACATCTTCCATTTTTTCCCCACACCATCTTTCTGTTCACAGAAAACCGCTACTACAGTGATAAAAGGAAAAAAGCAAATGTGATAGATAGTGACTCAGACTAGAAGCCCATATAGTGAGTATCATACAATGTAGTTAAGCATGAAATACTTACACACTAGTAGTATAGCATAAAATAGGCTAACACATGCTGGCCCAGTGGCACGGCGGTAGTGCTACCCCAGTAACCCAGGTTCTGTAGTAAACCCAAGTCGTTGGGGGCCAGCAGTGGGAGGAGGTCAAGCATCTGAGATGATGCTCTCCACCTCTGGGGAGGGTGGACAGCAAGCTTTGTCACAATAGTGACACCTAAGTGACCATAGGTGGTGGTACAAGTGGAGTGGCTAATGGGTGTGGGCACTCCCTGCAGAAGACATCAGCATGGCTTGCATGCAACATCATTGCTCCTGCTCCATGGAGTATCCTGGGTGGGAAGAAAAGAGAAAAATCCCATCAGCTGTGGTGGGATGAAGCTGACAGACCTCAGCAGACACACTGCCTACTGGGTCCCCAATGGGGTTGACCTAGCAAGGCTTCCGGAAGAGGAACTGAGGTACCCCTATCCAGCTCTACCACATGAGGAAAGCTGTGGGGATTTGAGCTAAGACCAGAGGTATGCCCCAGAGAGGGTGGATAATGGAGTTGGGGGGGGGGGGGACATCTGCAGAGTGAGGGCTAGCCAGTGTGTGGTAAGAAAAAGAAAGTTATAAAATAAAACAGGCTAAAATTTTTGTTTATTATTTCTGCAGACATCACTCAACTGATTATGCCTATACAGTTTAGATGAGGAAAGACAACAGAAAATGTGGCATCAAATCACAATGCCAGGCCAGCCTGGTGATGCTGAGAGTCGAGGCACTGGATGCCACACCTCGCGCCATGGGTTCGGGAATGGACTCAGGGCACCGGGGGTCAGCAGGGGAGGGAGAGGACTGAGCATCCAGAGGATTGCTCTCCTCTCCCAGGGTGGGTTACGGGCCTCTCATGGCTCCTTAGTGACCCCCAATGGAGATCGGGGGCACTACAAGGCAGCAATGCAGCTAAGGGGGTGGAGTGATGGTGGACATCAGCACACACGTGCACAGACATCATTGCACGTTCGCACTCTGGGGGGAACCAGCATGAAGAAAACCCTGGCACCAGGGATAGGTGATGGCAGCCCCAGAGCCCTGCAGCCACACTCCTAATGTCAGGCTCATTCCACTGGCTCTCCCAATCCCTCATTCAATCCTGGCCTGCTGCACTAGATTCTAGCTAGAGCACCAGGGTGGACGGTGGGCCTACCCCAGGGGGCTCTGAGCCAGGGGGGTCCATCAGGCCAAGCTAGGACGGGAGTATATGTCCCCAATTCTCCAACATACAAGTTTCAGATGGGAGGTAGAGCTGCAATGGTCAGCGAGGTATGCCCGAGAGAGTTCCCTGTTAGCTGGTGATAAACAAAGTCTACATATAAATCACAATCCCACATAAAATATGGACATTGTTTACCTGCTATAACCAAGAATACTTAAGATTATTGTGTGTGTGTGTGTGTGTGTGTGTGAATACCAATTCACATCCATTTTTACAGAAAATAGTAAACAAAAAATGGTAAAGTGGTGGTCAGGTGCCTATCTATTGCTGAATGTTAATACTTCTAATTTGTTTAGATCACAGTTTTGAAGCTGTAAACTAGTAAATGAAAAGGGGCTCAGCTGGAAATAAAAAAAAATGCTGTACAGCTTATAAACCCAAGAAAGCCATACAGCTGATGTCATACCATTCATCATACAATATGATAAGGATGTAAAAGAAATATAAAAAAAGTTAGGGTTCAGTGTTAAACACAGAGCAAAAAAAAATATTACAACCAGAAAGGACAATAACTGTGGCTATGATATTGCACAGTGCTTTCATGATATTGTGTGATGAATATACCCCGTGGAGCTTTATTTTTGTTGTTGCTACAGAACTCACAGAAAAAAATGCATAACATGGCATTAAGCAAGCAATAATACAGGAGAAGGTGGGTAGTATTGGGCTACACCATACTGCCCAGGGGTGTAATGACAATACAGGCGGAGGACCTTATAGCCCCTGGAAAGTCTGGTGTAACCCCTAGGTGGCGCTATCCCACAGGCTACTACACCTGTTTGCCTGGCTAGTAGCAGGTTAAGGGGCCTAGATTCTGCAACGGGTGCCTCCACCTGGAGGTCAGGGTTGGTAGTGGTCAAACAAACCTGGGCACAGCCCTCTGGGACACTGTCTGTAACCCCCCTCTTTCCCTTCTAGTGGCCTGAGCAATATACCATAATCACTTTCACAGTCCCCCTTGTACACCATACAAGTACCCACACTGTTTGCACTTACCACCAGGGTCGGTTCCTCTGGCTTGACCCTGGGGAACCCCTGTAAAACAAGGTTATGCACAGCAAATAGCAACAGTACAGTACTCTTGGCACAAACTGGAACCACAGTCAGGTTAAATGCAGAGAAAGTCAGATCTGATTTATTCAGGGAACTTGAACAAGGAAGGGGCGTAATCAGGTTGACTGGCTTAAAGGCTATATTAATCAAACGGTTATGCATGCGCTTTAAGTCCCCACACAGTCATACCTCTGGATACCCAGGTAGGGAGACAATGGGCTAGCCAGGAATGTTGCAGCTGGTTGGGGCCCTGCGATGAAAGGAAGCAACATGTACAACACACATTATTTGTAATACAGAGCCAGAGGGCTCAGTTTGTGAAAGAAAAAGCAACCAGACAATCAGATGACAACACTTTAGATTTAGCTGTTGTTGCAGGGAGCTACCCTGATGATTACTCACGCTACCCAATATTGGACACAGGCAGGATGAAATCAAGACTGCAGGTTGTTGAGCTAGAGTGTCTCGAGAAGCGGGGCCCACACGAATTACTTTGGTGTACTTCCTGTTCAAGTGTTGAGCAGGGGGCTGATCCCCAGGCAGGTCTCTCTTAGATGGCTTTCTCTGTGCAGTGGGTAGTTGGGCTGGGCCAGTGTGGCAAAGCCCAGGCCTAATGGAGATGATTTTGGTTTCAGGCCATGGGGCTGGATGCAGCTTTTAGCAAGCAGAATACAGTTCAAACCACAACTGGGGAACCAAATTGCGACCCACTAGCAGCACACAGCACATTTACATGTAAGCAAATTCCACTGTACCAGGCAAAAGGCTCTCTGGTCGCAATTACAGAGTCTCTGCACAATCCAGGAGTTCAGAGGTGGCTGGAGGTCCAGACAGGCCGATCGCATTCAGAAAATCTTTGGTCTTCTTTAGGTAGGAGCCTGGTCACAATTCAGTGGCTTACTTCACTTTTCAAGTTTGGATTCAGTCCGAAAAAGGCACAAGTTCCCTCTCAGGGACAACAGGCAGGCATGTAGGCCAAAACTCAGGCCTTTTCACAGTCCTCCTGCGTGAATCTATGCCGGGGCTGCTGCTTGAATCATTCAAGCTGTTATCTCTTCACTTCCCAACTCAGAACTGAAACTAGCTGCAAGCAACTTGGGAATTTTCCCAGATCCAAAAGGTTCGGTTGGCTGATCTGTCTGACTGTCAGTCACAACAAGGGCTCCCCCTGCTGGTTATTTTAGGTGCCAAAATGCAAAAACTACAATTCCTACAAATTTTGACCCCACCAAGCCCCTGTAGGCAGGGTCCATTTTAGAGCCCCAAATGTACTGATTGGCCTATTTCAGCAGTCCAGGACCAAGATGATGGAAACAAACAGAACTGTCCATGCTGCAAAGAAGGCAGGTTAGAACAAACTGCAATATTATTACTACTCTAACAAATGATCAGCAAACAAGCACTTCTTCTAGCAGAGCTCCCTTTTAGATTAATTATGACTGCAATCCAGGCAGCTTTTAAAGAGACAGTACACAGAGTCTATATAGGCACTCTCTGGTAATCACATTTAAACTGCAAAAACCCAGGACACCAGCATTTAGGCAAGCTCAGGGAAGACTTTTTCAGGAACCCCCATTTGTAGGGGGAGTTGAAGCAAAAAAATGGGGTGGCAGTGCTCTAAGGTTGCTTTTTTTTATTGAAAAGCATCTCATTTTGTGCCTTGTATTTTGTCTTGTGGTTTCAGAGCATCAGCATAGATGTAGGGTGGAGTGGGGAACAGCGTGAGAGTTAACACTCAGAGGAATGGACACCTTTGTTTTATAATTAAGTTGAGGCTTGCTGTTATCATAACTGGACTGGATGTTTATTTTTTTTTTATTTGGGAGCTGCCACAGTGCGAGATGCCATAAGAGAAGACAGCAGGGGAGTCACATGATGCTAGCCTCGGAAAAGGAGTGAAAGTGCTGAGTTCCATCCCAATCTGTCAAAAATGATTATTTTTAACTACTCTCCTCTGCAAAATCCACTTCAATACTTAGTGGAAGGCTTTCTTACCATTACTTCATCATATTCAATGGCAAAATGGACCTCAACGAGTTGAAGCAGCAAGAAGAAATCCCTCCACAATTGGAGGACTCTTTCCACGCAATGGCTCTGGATCCTAAAAGGCCATGATGCAGTAACTCACCGGCCACCCCACCACCTGCCCTTCTGATTGCTACTCTTTCTCCTGAGCAGGTGTTTGGGGAGCTGACCAAGATAAAAACAGCAGTCTGTGCTATTTTGGAAGATCTAAAGACAATGAAGCTGGGGCTACAGGTACTTAGTCAAAGGACTGCAGATGTGGAGGTATGCATTTATAGAAACATAGAAGCTGATGACAGATAAGAACAGCAAGGCCCATTCAGTCTGCCAATTTCTTTTTCTACCTTATAAATGTGCCATCAGCCTTTGCTCTGTCAGTGGCCTATCTATTTACACTCATCTGTATTACTCCCTTATGCCTATTCCATGCCTGTTTGAAGCCCTGCACTGTATTCATAGCCACTACTTCCTGAGGTAGGCCATTCCTTGCATCCACCACCCTTTCTGTGAAAAATAAGTTCCTCACATTCCCCCTTAATCGGCCTCCCTCATTTTATTCATTGAGGACCGTTAAGACTGCGTTGAGCCTGAAATCATCTCCCTCAAAAGATCACTAACCAAACTCGAAGATAAAGTTGATGATCTAGATGGAAGGAATCATAGAAACAACTTTGTCCTGATCGGTCTCCCAGAAGGCGAGGAAGGGCAAAAAGTGTGAGTTCCCTGAATAGCAGAGCCCGACTTCTGGCTTTAATGCTTTAGTTTGCAGCTGAGGACATGTCTACATATCTCCTGGCCCTGCGAGCAGCCACTTCATTAACAGGATCTTGCATTACAGCTTGGCCATCAATCGCTCACAAGGTAAAACTGTTTAATATTGCAACCAGACACTTTGGTTAATGGATTTCCTTCCTGTTAGTGTAACCGCTGGTTTGTTTTCAGTGTTGGAGCAGCCGTTATTGGCTTAAGACTGCTCATGACTATACCACCCCTGTTTCTGTTTTTGTGTTCCCTTTCCTTATATTTAGGTGAACGGCAGGAGTGCCTCAAATATTAAATTCTTCAGGACATTTACAGAGCTGCATCTCGACTTTTTTACTGGTGGTACTAAGTAATGTGCTAGGCAGTCATAATCCTTGTTTGTTTTATTTACCAGTTGGACTCTGATTTATATGTTATTAAGCACGTTTGCTGTTAGATGCACCATCTATTTTCTAGTTCCTTCTACAGTTAGTGAATATTATAAGTTTTGTGAGCTATTGCCCATCCTGCCTACTACGTAGTGTAAGTTCCTAGTTACAACTTATGATGAGCAGTTCTTAGGCTGTATTTACTGTTACTACTGTATATAGTTAGCATTACTGTAGGCTAGATTTAGCTACTAACATTATTTCAGTTGTTACACGATTTATCTGCCCATTTTAGGTTCAGCATACACCATATTTGCCTGTAATTGTTCTAAATTTTGTTTGGGCTATTCTCTAATAGTTACTACTATCCACAGTTATGTTTTTATGAATCACTCAAGGTTTTCTGGGCTCATGGCTAACTTCGGTGTCAAACCTTCTTTAAAATTGTACTAGAGATTTACTCACAAATGACGTTAACTGCAAAAAAAAAGCAAACTGTTTGCAGTCAGGGGGGTTGCATTGTTTAACAATGCAGGCAGCAAAACAGGGATCGAGTTAGAAAAAGAAGATACAATGTAAACTAACAAAACTGTTGTGCCACTTGTGTTTTTTTTTTTCAAAAGGGAACAGGTAGTTTTGCGACACGGTGTGGGGAGCTGCCCAACATTAGTCAGTATCTCTCACTGGTAAGCAAGAAAAAAAAAAACAATCGCTATGGTAAACTTGAATATTCCATGGGACACAGTAATATTGAACATAATCAGGCAGCCAGAGACTGGGACTCATTATCTCCCAGTTTCCATTGCCTGATACCAGACAGGCTGCTTGGTGGCATTAACCAATCAGAAAGGAACATTCTCCCTGCCCATTTTGTAAGATTCAACAAAAAACTTGTAAAACCTGTGCAATACCATGCACACAATGCACATAACTATCAGACTTTTCTGTTTTGATTGCAGCATCAATATATAACCAGATATCCCTAGCCGGGCCCAGTGGCACTTAGGGTTGATACAAAGAAGGAAGGAAGGCAAATCCCAGAAAATAGATTTTTACAAAAGCTTGCAGCACTCGTGGTCTCACTCAAACTCAGGATGAAATAAAGCAGATAAAATGGAAGCAATCCAGGTTCAAACAGCAGTTTAATGACTGAAGAATAACTGCTGCCCTAGTGCCTCGACTCTACAATCAGGCCTTCAGTTAGGGCCTGATTGTAGGGCCGAAGTGCTAGGGCTGCAGTTACTCTTCAGTCATTAAACTGCTGTTTGAACCTCGATTGCTGCCGCTTTGTCTGCTTATTTAATTCTGAGTTTGAGTGAGACCATGAGTGCTACAAGCTTCTATATAAATTAAGTAGACAATATTTACAAAACCCTGTTATTTATCAGTCATTATAAGCATAGTATGCAACAGTCATGTAATAACTATTTCTAAAGTTTCACCAGGAAACTCAAACTGAGCTGGTAACAGCTTGATCTTCTTCAGGGGTATCTCCGTCATCAGGTTACACCGTAGGAACCTTCGCCACTGGTGAGGGGGAATCCACAGGGAAGATTTTCAGCACTACAACTAGGGCCGCCCACACCGTCAACATCTGCTAGCATCAGCAAACCAATATAGGCGTGGGTGGCCCCACTCCCTCCTCAGTTCTTTCCTGCTTTTGACTTGCAAGCAGAGTCTCTGCAGAAGCTTCATTGCAGTGTTCATGCCTTTTTCGTCCTGTGGCAGTTTTTTCCTATAATCCTTACTTAAATCTCTTTTTAGATATTTTTTCTTTTTGTTTATGTCGAAAGTTAATCCTTCTTCTCTTTTCCATCGCTGCCACTGCAGAAAGAAGATTGCTTCTACAGATGAACACTCTGTTTGTATCTGCTATCTTGGGCCTGACCACGAAGTCTCCGACTGTGAGCTCTGCTGGAAGTTTAATCAAACAACCCTTAGGTGACGCAAGAAGGCTCTGAAACAATTCATGAAACTACAGGTATCCAGCTCCAGGCAGGGGTGCTCCGGGGCCCTGGCTACCCACCAGATCTTCAAGCTATCAGGCCTCCAAGGCCCAAGACAAATCCTCAGGGAAAAGTCACAAAAAAGACCAGGATCACAGCCGTTCCCCCCAGCTGTGATCCCATTCTCCATCAGCCTCTTCTTCTTTGGGGGGCTCTTTGTTGATGGCGGCTGCCTTAACGAAGAGACCAGCTGTCCAGGTCTCTGTTCCTACAAGACCCATATGGACAGCACCTCTTCCCAACGCACAAGGCACCCGGCCATTGACCTCCAGGTTATCGGTCACTCCACTGTCGACGATGGGCACATTGTTGACAATGACTCCATCAAGACCTGCCAAATTCTTTTCCCAGGGCAACAGGCTCAATGGGCTCCTAGGACGGAGAGTCATTGGCTCCCATGCTATCGAACACCCCCTCAGTGAACAATCATTATGGACTTGAACGAAGTACTCGTTAAAATTCACAAATGTACTCATTCAGCAGCTGGGTGCCTTCAATAGGCTCATTTAGCTGGCATCGTCAACAGCAGCTTTGTCATCAACACCTGTTCGTTGACCCCAGGAGACTCCCTGCGGGTCACTGGTGCACCCGACACCAGACCCAGACCTCATCTTGAGGAGGTCAATGTTGAGGAGTATCATCCTGATCTCATCCTCCCTGCTGACATAGAGGATAAGGTGGAAGAGGAGCAAATCCTCATATCAGATACATCCCCTGCCTCTTCTGTCAGTGAGGACTCTGTCAAGCATACTCCAAGATCTCCTCCTGAGGATGCCACCATTTTCAATGTCATGAAGCAATTGTCTGCCACAGTGGGCTTCTAGACAGAGGAAAAGGATGTCACCAGGAAAGACCTGGTGGACTTCCTGGAGGTTCCTGAATCTCCCCCTAAAATCACTCCTCCTATGCTGTCAGCACTGGAGAATGCTACTACAGCAACCTGGCACAGACCAAACATGGTGACAGCTGTGCCAGGTAGGGCAAACAAACTTTAAAATGCCCCTTAGGGCCTTCCTTACTGTTCTGCCCAGGTCAAAACTGACTCTGTGGTCATCAAGGCAACCCATGACAGATCTATGGCACCTAAGCACCTTAGCTCCCTTCCCCCAGACAAGGAATCCCTCAGGATTCTGGGGTAAAAGGGTTTACACCTCCTCCACTTTGGGCCTGAGGACTGTAAACTATCTGTCACACATGGTTGAATTCCAGCGTGCCAACTAGACAAAGGGCAAAGCTACCATCCAAGCCCTTTCTGATGGCTCCCAGAAGAAAGAATTGCTTCAGTGCTTGCAAACTGCAGATGATGTCAGTAAACATCTCCTCAGGGCCCACTGGCATATGTATTCATAGGCACTCTTGGCTTAGGGTCTCTGGATTTGCAGCTGATGTGCAAAACAAGGTGCTTAAAACCCCTTTTAATGGCAGCAAGCTCTTCAGCCCTGATGTCCAAGACCTCATAATGATCTGCAGGCCTTTGGCACAGCCATTAAGTCTGTCCCTTCCCTCTACAAAAACTCAGTCCCATGGTAGAGGGTGGTCTACTCCCCACACCCAGGGTAAGTGTAGAGCCCAGGCTTCCTTGTCTGCCCCCTCAAATACTGGAGCAGCAGCCAAGTGTCCCAGAAATGATGGACCAGCCTCCATAGCTAGTCCCACCTCAGCTTGACTCCTTGCCAGACCCTTCTCCTTTGGTCCAGACCCAGGAGGTGGTGGTCAGGGGTTGGTTCTCCCTCCATCTGAATCAGTGGAGAACCATAACTTCAGATGCATGGATCCTGCAGATCATAGAGAGATGTCATACTCTGGAGCTCATCCAGAAGCCTCCAGATACCCCTCCCCCACCCTCCAACTGTCCCCCGGCCCACTTGTCTGTTCTCCAGAAGGAAGTACAGTCTTTTCTGTACAAGCAGGCAATCAAATTGGTGCCGGGGCAACAGAGAAGTCAGGGTTTTTATTCCAGGTTCTTCCTGGTCTCACAAAAGACCAGAGATCTGAGGCCTATTTAGACCTAAAGGACCTCAATCTCTTTGTCCAGTACAAAAAGTTCCAGATGGCAACTTTGCCAGACCTCATGCCCCTTCGCAAAACTGGGGACTGGCTCTGTTCACTGGACATGTAAGACGCTTACATGCACATTTTGGTCTTTTCTCCTGACAGGAGATTTCTCCGTTTTGCCTTTTAGGGCAAGCATTATCAGTTCAAAGTGTTGCCCTTTGGTTTATCCTCTGCACCACTTGTCTTTACAAAATGCTTAGCAGCAGTCGCAGCAGCTCTCAGAAGAAAGGGACTGTATGTCTTCCCTTACCTGGATGATTGGCTTTTTAAGGTCCTGTCCAGGGAGCAGATCTTGCTGATTCTGGAGTCTACTCTCCAGCTCTTCCACTCTCTGGGTATAATGGTCAATCTGCTAACGTCTGTTGTAGTACCATACCAATGACTGCAGTATATCGGGGAAGTTCTGGACTCCAAACATGGAAAGGCCTTCTTACCCCAAAACAGGGTGGAATGCCTTATGGCCCAGGCTCAAGATGTCACCCACAGACCGTTCATTTCTTCCAGACTGTACCTAAGGCTACTGAGTATAATGACAGCAGCCATTCCCACTGTTCCAGTGTCCAGACTTCACATGCACACCCTCCAGTGGACTCTCAGAATGCAATGGGACCAACACACGGATGAACTGGACCAACAAGTCCTGGTATCCTCCTCAGTTCACAAGATATTGCAGTGGTGGATGGATCCCTTGAACCTTCTTCAAGGGGTTCCCTTCCAGATTTTTTCCCTGCATCAGATCCTAACCATGGATGCTTTGAATCTAGGCTGGGGATCATGCCTGGGTCCCTTTCAAACCCAGAGCTCCTGGTCCCAGTGGGAAGCTGCCCTGCATATCAGTGTCCTGGAGATGAGAGTGGTGCTATATGCCATGCAGACATTTCAGGAGCATCTTGCTCCAGGCCATCTGTTGGTGCAGTCAGACAATCTGAGTGACATCTACTACATCAACAAGCATGGTGGGAGTTACTCATACCCCCTTTGCAGGGAGGCCATGAGAGTGTAGTACTGGGCACTGAAGCACAGTCTGACACTCTCTGCGGTCCTTGTGCCAGGTGTCCTAAACTCCCTGGTGGACAGTCTCAGCAGGACTCAGTCCAGCATGCATAAATGGGAGCTTCTCTTAGCTATAGCAGAAAATCTGTTTGACAGATAGGGTCATCCAGAGTTGGACCTTTTTGTGTCCCCACTCAATGCAAAACTGCCCAGTTTCTGCTCGCTAGATCCAGTGCCTGGAGTTTTCTGGTAAGACACGTTATCCCTCTCTGGGAGCGGGAGATTCCTGTATGCATTCCCTCTGTTTCCTTTAATTCAGAGGGTGCTAATCAAGGTGCAAATGGAATGGGCCAGCATGATTCTGGTAGCCCCATTCTGGCCTCGCCAGATATGGTTCCCTCTGCTTCAGCAGCTGGCAGAGGAACATTTGGTCCCTCTGCCTCTTTGCAGGAATCTGCTGACCCAGAATCGGAGGACTCTTGTCCATCCCAATCTCAGGTCCCTCCATCTGCATGCACGGCTCCTGAGAACATAGCCACTGCCAGGTTTGGGGTTTCTGATCGGGTGGTGGACGTCCTGGTGGCCACCCACAAGCCTACCACCCGTGCCACTTATGCCATAGAAGCGGTTTAGCATCTGGACTGCCAGATATTTCCTAGACCTATTCACCTGCCCTGTAAATCATATCCTGGACTACCTGATTTCTTTGTCTGACTCAGGTCTCCAATATTACTCCCTCAAGGTCCACCTTTCAGCTATTTCTGCCTTTCATGAGCCCTTGGGTGACCGCACTATTGCTCAACTGGATGGCTCCCGTATCTTTCTCAGGGGCATCCTGCACCTGAAACCCCCAATATGTTTCCCGGTCCCAGCTTGGGACTTAAATTTTATTTTGGAAAAGTAGACCCTGTTTCCTTTTGAGCCAATCATGACTTGCGATTTGCGCTGAATCTCTTTTTAGTTGCAATTACTTCTGCTTGAAGAATTTCAGAGCTTCAAGACCCTCTAGTATGAGGCACCTTATTTGAATTTTCCACAAAGACAGGGTATCTTTATGTACAAATCCTAAGTGTCTGCCTAAGGTGATCTCTGAGTTCACACTTAATTAGTCTAGCCGCCTTCCTGTTTATTTTCCTGAGCGTGCCAATCCAGGGGAAGCACTGCTCCACACCTTGGATGTGCACAGAACTTTAAAGTATTATCTACTTCGGACTAAAAAGTCCAGAAAGTCTAAGCAGTATTTTGTTATTTCTCCCCAGGTAGAGTGGATGCTTCAGTTTCTAAGCAATGTTTATCAAAGTGGTTGGAAAATTGCATTGTGTTCTGCTACAATAAGTACAGCAAAGAACTGCCTGGAGCTGTTAAAGCTCATTCAACCAGAGGCATGGCTACCTCAGTGGCTTGTTTCAAAGGTAGCATGATATAATAGTGCTAGGGATCTGGCATCTACAATAACAGCGATCCAATCCCCAGTGCATGTGTCGAGGGCTACTGTAGGCTAGGGCGGCTGGATGGGGGGGGGTTTGGCAACATAGCGACAGGATGTCGCTTATCTGTGATGCGCTCAGGAGGAGCGAGCATGCATGAAGGAGGGGCAGGAGGGAATGTGAGGGGTGGCCATGGCAGGTTGCCGAGCTGACCCTGTGGAGTGGTGGAGGTGGGTTGACAGCATTGGTCGGCAGGGTACTGGGTTCAGGTCCGGGCACTGGTGCATTTTGTTGCCCCCTGTCAGAACCTTTTTTTTTTTTTTCTCCCAGCATACCCCTGGGTTGAGAATCCTTAAGTAGGGGGTGCAGGGAGCACAGCCTCTCATAAAACATTAAACCTAAGTCCCCAGTGCCGTTTTGCTGTGCACTGGGGTGTTAGAGTGCCGAAATAAATTTTTAGCACTCTTGACTTCTGGATAACAGCGATTGCCTTTAGACTTTTGCAGTTATCACATAGATCCGTTTAAAAGGGGTCTCAGCTGCTGACATTTGTGCAGCAGTCACCTGGAGTACACTCCACACTTTCACCAAGCATTACCATCTGGACATTGCTTCCAGAGCCTGTGCACGATTTGGAAGGGCTGTGCTACAAGGACTCCTGTCTTAAGTTTATGGAAATCCAACCTCCAAGACTGTATATTCTTCACTTGTCACTGCCTAGTAGTGGTTCCTACCATGTACCCTGTTGACTGAGATACCCCCAAAGAAGATAGAACAGTTACATAAGAACTTTCCATAACAGTAGGTCTTTGAGGGTATCTCAGTCATCAGGTATGATTTCTCTCCCACCATCCCCCTTCTTGTGGCTCCTATCCAGGGCCTGGCTATCTGCTGTTTCCATTCTTTTATTTTGAGCTGAGTCCCTCTTTCTCACCTCAGTTCCCCAGGGCATGAGCCTTGCTCCTTTCATCTCTGGAGGGAAGTAACTGAGGAGGGAGTGGGGCTGCCCAAACCTATATAGGGATGCTGACATTGGCGGACGTCAATGGTGTATGCTGCCGCAGTTGTACTGCTGAAAATCTTCCATGTGAATTCCCTTTCACCAATGGTGAAGGATTCTACGGTGTAGCCTGATGACTGAAATCCCCTTGAAGATCTACCGTTACGGTAAGTTCTTACATAACTGTTCTTTTCCAGATGCGTCCTGGGGGATGGGGAAGAAGATAAGAAGAGAACATGTACCAAGTACAATGTATGGAAATAATGCAATAAAATGAAAATAATCAAAATACGCAATTTAAGAATACTTAAAGAATACATTTTCAAACAGTAGATTACCATAGAGTAAATTGTGAATGGGTAAAAGAACAATTAAACACAAGCAGTATTAAAATAAGAAACAGAGAAATGACTGAATCTAGGGAAGGGCAATGCTGATGTCAGTGTTGATTGAAGGCAAGTGAAAAGGAATCCACCCCAATATCAGAAGCAACTGCAGGAATGAATGGAGTACTCACAGAGGAGAGATTTCAGAGCAGGAAAGGAAGGACCAGAGAGAATGGAAGGAGGAAGAGAACACCATAGTTAAGGGAAACAGAATGAGAACGCAGCTTGGCCAGCAGAAGATTTCACTTGAGGGAGAGCAAGAGAGCAAGAGAGTGAGAACAAGTACTGCGAATGGTGTAAGAGGAAGAAGGGGGGAGAGAGTGGAGAGAAGCAAGATAAGAGGGGAGAGAGGCAAAACCAATATTGGAGATAAAGGAAAGGCAGTGGGAAGGGCACCAGGCCTCAAGAAATGGGAGGAGGAGGAGGGAGAAGTAAGGAGTGCAATGGTGTGTACATAGGAGTTTAGCAAGGGTAAAGCAACAGAAGGAGTGAAAGTGAGGCTCCAGTCTAGCTAATGTGGATTTTGGAGCAATACTGTAAACAATGTCTTTGTAGTCAAAAATGGGGAGATTCATCTTTGTGAGGATTTCTCTATGTGCAGGAAGCAGAATGCTTTGCCTGTTTCTGTATAGCGCTTCAAACCTGGGGTGGAGCTTTGTATGGATAGCATCCACACAAGTATAAAAATCATGGTGGCGATACAGCCAGACCCCGTGGTACTTGAAGGATGAGACATCATCAATAGCTATACTATCATGGGTATAAAAGCAGGAAAGGTGGGAGACTCTAGCAAGCCTCTGCATAGTGTCAGACATCATACAGACTGTTTTCTTAGCATTGAGGGATAACTGATTGTCTTGGAACCATATGTGGATGTTGTTAAATTCCAGTTGGAACTGGTTCATGAGATATGGGGCAGAGGAGCCAGAGGGAAAGAGTACCATATTATCTGCAGACATATGAATGGACTCAGAGGAGCAGACACGGGGGAGGTCATTTAGAAAGATGGAGAAAATAATTGCATGTAGTCTCACGCAGAGTTGCACCTAGGCTATAGGGTGCTCAGTGACAATTCAATACAGAGAAATTACAAAGTCATGGCACTCACCCTTACACATGAAAAAGATGGATTGTACAGTCAAATTCTTTTGTAGAAAATTTCCGACTTTATTGAATAGGAAGTATTTTTAAATCTGGTGGGTGGGCGGGCATGGTCTGGACACTGAGAAAATGGCAGCTTAACTCCTGAGCTCTTCCGAGTCTGGTGACAATCCACGGTAGGCTAGCCTAATCCTGGGATGTAATTCAACACAACCTACCTAATATAGATCGGGTAACTTTCCCCAACCATTCGGTGCAACTTTTTTGCAGTTCTATGGTGCATCAGTGTTTCTACAGGCGCCAGTACTCATGAGTCACTCAATCAGGTAGGCCACAAAGGCCGCAGCTCTATTTTCCTGGAAACCCACCCAGTTCTGATTCCTGCTGTGCCCAGCCTGGGTTTCTCCCTATGCTCCAGATACTACAGCTTCTCCTAGAGTGAGATGGCAACAGGAGGATCCCCACCCATCTTACCTTCCTTATCGGCCACAGCTCCACAATCTACATCAGTGGGGGACTCATTAAGTTACATCACCTGTATTCATGAGGCTCTACTGTCGCGGTTGGATGACATAAACTCTACCCTCACTGGCACCACCGCGGATGTGCACCAGTTGCAAGATTACCTTATCGTGGTAGAGCCGAGGGTGGAAACACTAGAGCAAGCTAAACTTAAGCAAAAAGTGTTGATGCAAGACAAGAAATTAGGGGTTCTACTAGCCAGAGTGGAGGACAAAGAAAATAGAGGATGCCACAATAACCTCTGAATTATTGGCATCCCAGAGGGTTCTGAAGGTGTAACTATGGAAAGATTTCTCAATGATACGCTCCCTATGATGTTAGGGGAGCATTGGAGGGGTCCAGTGGAGGTTGAAAGAGCCCATCATATCACTGGGAGGAAAGACAGACTGGCACAATCCCTGAGGTCTATAGTGGCATATCTACTTAGATACTCAACCAAAGAGCACATACTGCAGGTAGCCCATGACCTGGGGGAAATCAGGTGGCAAGTGGCAACAATTTCTTTTTATAGAAACTTTGCACAAGAAACAGCCAGCAAATGCCGTGCCTATGGTCCCCTGAAAAAATTTCTTGCTGCTCATAACTTTTATTATAGATTCAGAGGACTCACCAAACTCCTGGTATCCAAGGAGGGGAGACAGCTACTTGCAGATAGTCCTGCTGAAGTGGAGCGATGGATTTCAAAGCTTTGGCCTAATCTGCCCCTTCAGCCTACATCTCCCAGAAGGCTATGGGAACCATCTGTTACACCTACAACCGCTAGGAACTCTGAATCTGGCAGACAACCTCCAGAGGACCGTTATGCAACTGGACCAGGTTCCTCTTTTAATGATTCCCCCAGGATAAGGAATCCACCTCGCACAGTGCCCTGATCACATCTAGCCCTGCTACTCCTTCAGAACAAATATTCCTTCCTCCTAGATTTGCAGGAGCTACCTCCCTCCAGTGACAGCGATCGAGAAGTGACCAACAACTTTCAACTGAGCAACAAGGGACAGCACCTCCCTCAAAGATCTCCAGGGATGATTCCCCCTCGATCTCAATAAACTGCCACTCTCCACATCCATAACTTTCCTCTATAGATAACAGACTCTCTATGGACTGGGCTGATATACCAGACTCCTCTCTGGTCAAGGCAGTGGACCTTTCTGGGAAGCTTAAACCTGGGGAAAAAACATATGCCGCAGCTGTCCTAACAACACCTTCGGACACTATAGTGGCTCCCCTGGACTCTCAGAATAGCTCTAAGATGCTCCTAATGCATAGCGTGGATCCTACTGGCTGAATTATATCCTGCGCTGACTTTTACTACTTAATCAGCTTGCATACACTACGATTATTATGTGTTGTATGGCTGCATACCTCTTAAGGGGCCATATATGCCAGCACCTCTACAAGCCAATCAGGCTGATCCCCCTCATTTGGGTTTCTGCATGCCACTGAACCAATGTTATTTTCTGGCGTGCAGCTAATCCTATGCCACCCCCCCCTTGCCCAGGCCTAAGAGCCCGAGGGGAGATGGCACCTCCCCCCCCTTTTTTTCCTCAAGCCCTCAGGCATATATCAACCATCCTCTCCTGGAACAACGGGGCTATATTATTTGGCTCTGGCCTCATCACATTGCCTGGCTCCCTCTATCACATTGCAGCCACAGGTTATTATACTAAGCAATGTTGAGTTCGCAGGCAAACCGGCCCTTATAGTTCTTGATTAGGGTAGTTACCCAATCTCCCCCCTTTTGTTCTCTTCCTGGCCTTTCCTCCTTACTCCCCCCTTCCCCCCCAGGTTATATTATGTGTCTGTGGATTATTTACCGGATGAGGAGAAGCCCCTTGCTTGTGCCCCCCAGGGCAGGGCCACCCTCTCCTACTTTTGGGCACTCCTTCAATCGGGTCTGATGCTCAGATGCGGGCTGGAGGATATCGGGACTGGGTGGGTGGAATCTGGCAGTGGGCATGGGGTCTGCGGCTGGCTGGTTGTCTTCCTCCTATCCTGCCCTTGAGCGTTGAAACTTGTATAGCTGAGGGTACATCCTTCCTTTGTACCTCTTTCACCAAAAGCCTCTTTTTCTCTTAGCATATGAATGCTTGTTAGAATTTTTGTATTGCCCCTGCCTATTCAGGTACTCTGATTCAGGTGGGACTACAATAACTGTGTTGTGTTTTAAGACTGTTAGCATTATTGTTTACAAATTCTTTCTTCTATTTTTACAGGTTCTGTGCATTACCTGCTACTGTTCATATCTTGTGATTATACCTTTGTCTCTTTTTGGTACACCCCTTGAACATTCCCTTTAAAACAGTGCAGTTATACCTCCCTGTTACTCAGCAGTAGCCTATCGCTGTTGAAAATCAGGTTTGCAACCCCTGAGATATACTCCCTGGATTTTCCTATCGCTTTACCTCTAGGTGGGTAAGTACCCTGTTATTTTCTACCTACGTGCTAATATGGCTGCTTCCAAGGTTCAAGGTCTATGTCTGGTATCATGGAATGTTAAAGGTCTCAACCATCCCATAAAGTGTACTAAGGTCATTCAGTACCTTCGTTCCCTTCACACAGATGTAGACCTTTTACAAGAAATGCACCTCCTTAGCAGATCCGTTCCCTAGCTTAAAAGATCCTGGGTAGGTGCTGTTCATACAATCAAAAAAAAAATAAATAAATAAAGACTCTCAACCCTTACATGCTTTTCTTATTAGCTGTAATAATCCATTCCATATAGCGATAATTGCCACATACTTATATTCAAATTACAATCTAGTCATCATATTGAAAATTCAAATACACATGTATCTTTAAAGTAGGCACTTAAACCATAAATACAATTTCCTGGGTAAACGTTTTCGGGACCATCCTGTCCCTTCTTCAAACCCTATTAGTGGTTTTATGTGCCCTGTTTTAGAAAGAAATATATGTAAATGTCAGTAACCCAAAAGGTTAAAGTTAATCAATTAATAAGGTGGTTCTAAATATGTATGAATGCAGTGGGAACACACCTATTGTTTTTCTCTATCAAACATTTTTTCAAAAATGCCCCTTATTCTCTGGCTTCTGAAAATACATCTAAAAAACAAAGATTTATGTGTTTATTTATTTAACATTATGCAGGTTTCAATTTTTTTTTAAATAAAAGGTAAGATCCCTGAAAGATTTACCTGCATAAAAAGCTCTCGCTTACTAAAATAGGTGCTGTTCATGCCAGCCCCGCCTCTTCCAAATCCAAAGGATTGGCTATCCATATTCGCCACTCCAGCACGTGGGTAGTTGAAGAGTCTCGGTCTGACTCTCAAGGTTGGTGGGTTGTGGTTAGACTGACCTCCCCCACTGGGAAACAGATTGTGGGCAATGTATATGCTCCCAACACTGATCAAGCAGACTTTTTTCCCAGTTTGAGCCAAGCCATTTCCACTTTAGAGCAGCCTAACTCTACCAACCCCTACTATTAGGAGGGGACTTTAATTTAGCATCCAATATATTTTTAGATGAGTCCAAACACAACCCCCAGATGCATCTGACGGCCCATGCTGCTCTACAAGAGCTACAAGAAGAGTGGGGCCTGATAGATGTTTGGAGGTGTGACAACCCTTCTGGGCGAGACTATTCCTATTACTCTGTTCCCACGGTGTACATAGCTGCATTGACTACTGGCTGGCCAACAAAACGGCATCAGGTGGAGTCTCGAATAATTCCATAGGTAATATCATATCAGATCATGCACCTGTGTTGACTACCTATACCCCTTTGGGGCACCGGTCCACCAGTATGCGATGGAAATGTAATCCCATGCTTGTCAAAGATCCAGAATTTAAACGTGCAATGCTAAAAGCTACCCAGGATTATTTTGCTCTTAACTCGACTTGTGTCGTTCCTGCAAGCACAGTACAGGAGGTTTTTAAAGCTAACCTCAGGGGCCATATTATTGCTTTTGCAGCACATCAGAATAAAGCCAGGAAAAAATCTCTGGATATGTTACAATCAGAACTTACTGGGCTAGAGACTCACTTTAAAGTCTCCCCTGCTGCTGCCAAAGATGTATCTTTGACTCGTAGAATTGTAGGGCTCAATTACCAAATCAATGCTCTGCTACACCACAAAGCAGAATTGCTCTTGCTTAGATTGAAGCACGATTATTGGGAGGGTGCAGAAAAAGGCGGCAAGCTTCTCACCTACCAGTTGTGGAAGCAACAAGCCTCCTCTAAAATTCATGCTCTTTGCACTACCCCAAGCTCGATTACCACTGACCCTGTGAGTATCAATGAGACTATGAAGCTTTTCTACCAATTCCTGCATAAATCCCTCACCTCTCAATCGCCAACCCAGTTGTCCCAAGGCCTGAACCAGTTCTGTCAGCATTTCACCAGACCTACCCTGTCACTTGAACAAGTTACCCACCTGGATGCTCTGATCACTGTCCCAGAGATACGACAGGCTCTGTCCCAGATGGCCAAGGAGAAAGCCCCAGGACCTGTCGGGATGACTGTTGAATTACATCAAGCATTGGAACAGGAGATTGCCCATCCACTGTTGCTAGCACTGCAGGATGCTCAATCCTCAGGCTATCTCCCCACCATGAAGAAAGAAGCCCTCATTACCCTCCTACCCAAGAAATCCAATGACCCCCTTAATTACACTTACTTCTGCCCTATATCCCTATTACTGGTGGATACTAAGATCCTGGCCAAGATTTTGGCCACTAGAATGCATAATGTCCTCACCTCTTTAATATACCCTTCTCAGGTGGGGTTCATGGCAGGAAAGGTGAACTCCAATAACACCAGGTTACTACTCAACCTGAAATGGTTAGCAACTAGGTCCAAGACTCCTATGGCTGCTTTAGCCATTGACTTCGCTAAAGCATTCGATTCTATTGAATGGAACTATTTACACAAAGTCCATCTTCTATGTGGCTTTGGGAGTCAGTTCTGTCTCTGAGTTTTGACACTCTGTAATTCTCCTATTGCCAGAATTCTAACAAACTCGGACATCTCCTCCTCTTTCTCCCTTTATAGTAGTACTCATCCAGGGTGTCCACTGTCTCTTCTCCTTTTTCTGGTTGCCTTTGACCCATTGATTAGGGCACTTGCCAGTGCTGATGGTCTTTTAGGCATCCCAACGCATGGTAACTCATATGTGGTGGCAGCATACACAGACAACCTTCTACTTACCCTTTTACACCCTCAGCAGTCCCTTCTGTTAGCTCTCTCAGTTCTCAGTGACTTTGCCTCACTATCTGGGCTACAGGTTGATCAGTGAAAAATCACTCTAGCCCCACTTAATTCACTCTGCACACAAGAGTGTCTTTAGGGCACAGAACTGAGCTGGGCGGGTACAGAACTTCTGCTGTCTTACATTCAGTGGGAGTCCTGTCCCACTCCAAATGTTGGAGATGTCAGCAACCAGATGCCCACTTGCTCCATATATTGTAGACTTACCCCCAAATTTCAACCTTTTCGGCCACCATTGCTCTTGAGTGCTCTAGGGTCCTTGTCATTAGGAAACTACCTCTAGATCCTAAATTGCTCCTGGTCAGCTCGTCTGAGTTAACCCTTTTGCCTAGGGTGCATAGAGAATGGATCATGTTCTCACTGCTGGAAGCCAAGAGACTACTATTAATGCACCGGAGACAGGTAAACAATCCAACTATAGGTATGTGGTATGCTGCTATGGCCCGGCTGGCCCTTTTAGAGTGACTGTCCTACTCACACTGAGGTCAGATAGAATATTTTTTCAAGAAATGGGGAGCCTACCTCCACTCACCACTTTGCAAAATCCCTTCCCCTCTAGGAAATCTTCCCCCCCCAACTAAGGCAGTCCTAAGCTGCATAATGACTTTGCCTGTGTTTGCTGCTCTATGGAAAGCTATAATGGAAAGCTATAACTAGCACTGCTATGCCACTGAGTTTTTCCTAGACTTTTTCCTTCTTCGCTGTACTGGTCCCTCTTGTCTTAATAATAATAATAATACATTTTATTTAATATAGCACCTTTCACAAATCAAGGTGCTGCACAATCAGATAAAATCAAAGATACGATAAATACTGATAAAATCACAGAATCACAGAAGTTTGTGGTAAGCTTTACCCCACAAAAAGGTCTTCAGTGCCTGCTAAAGCACCCCACTGTCCTGCACTCAAGTAGCTGATGGGGCAGAGAATTCCAGAGGGTAGGGGCAACAAACCCAAAGGCATGAGCACCAGATGACTTTAAACTAACACTCGGAATCTCCCACAACCCCTCGTCAGCCAAGCGGAGCTGTTGCAAATGGGTGTAAGGAACCAGGAACTCTTTCAGGTAATCAGGACCCTGTCCATGTAAGGATTTGTAAGTTAATAAACCTACCTTAAAGGTGATCCACCACTGAATAGGCAGCCAGTGCAGATAGCGTAGCACAGGGGTAACATGGGTTCTCCTAGACACCCCAGTCAATAAACGTGCCGCAGCATTTTGCACTAGCTGCAAGCGGCATATATCAACCCCAGGAAGACCTAGGTAAAGGGAGTTGCAGTAGTCAAGGTGTGATGTCACAAAAGCATGGACCAAAACAGGTAGGTCACTGGATGGAACAAGGTGCTTGATCCTAGCAATGTTCCTAAGATGGTAAAAGGCCAGCTTGATGACTGCCGACACCTGATGTCGAAGGGTCAGACCATCATCAAGCACCACTCCCAGGTCACACACCTGCTCAGAGGTAAGAATCTGAGCCCCCCAGGACTAAACCAGAGGTGAGATCAGTCCTCAACCCCTCTGTCCTATGACCTGGGTCCACAAGCGAAACCTCGGTCTTTTCTGGGTTCAACTTTAAACCACTGGAACTCATCCAGTCTTGGATTTCTACAAGGCAGCTGTTCAATACTAAGATAGCACTAACCTGGTCAGTGGCAAAAGACAGGTAGAGCTGGGTACCATCAGCATAGTAGTGAAACCTCAGCCCATACCATCTTACAATGCTCCAAGGGGCAGCATATACACTGCAAATAACATGGGTGACAGCACCGAGCCCTGAGGAACCCCGCAAGGCAGAGAGAAAGACTCAGAAGAAAATATTCCCAAGACAACTTTCTGAGATCTTCCAGCGAGGAAAGATGTAAACTATCTGAGAACTGTCCTCGACAGCACACAGGTGAACCTCAAACACTCGAGCAAAACCCCATGTTCCACAGTGTCAAAAGCTGATGACAAATCAAGAAGCACCAGGATGGAATGGTTTCTCTGACCTCTCACCATCAGGAGATCATTGAGCCCCCAAACCAGAGCAGTCTCAGTACTATGCCTCTTACGAAAACCCGATTGGAGAGGTTCGTATAAATTATGGATGGTTAAATGGTTTTCCAGTTGAGCTGCCACAACTTTCTCAATAACCTTTCCCACAAAAGGAAGGTTAGAGATAGACCTGTAGTTTGCTAGGTTCTCCAGGTCTAAAGAAGCCTTTTTCAGGAGGGGTGTCACCACCACCTCCTTCAGGGAGCTAGGAAACTTACCCGAATCCAAAGAGCACCAGACAATCCAAACTAAGACCGGGCCAATGATATCATTACAACCCAAAATCAGGGAAGTAGGGCCCAGATCTAAACTACAGGAAGTGGGACGCATCCCCTGGATAAGCCTCATAATGTCCACAAACTCCAGCAGATCAAAGGTGCTCCAGGAAACTCCGGGCTCTGTATCTAAGCGCCGTCCAACAGCATCCCCCATAGAGTGAAGCTGATGGCACTCCAGCCTGATGTCGGCCACCTCATTCGCAAAGAAATGAGTGATCTCATCACATTCACTTTGTGAAAAGGCTTAGTGGAACTGCTGACAGGCTGGGTTGCAGAGCCTGTCCACAGTTTGGAAGAGTTGAGCTGGTCAATTCTGTCTGACAGAAATTTCCCTGGACAGGAATTCTGCCTTCTTACGGGAGATTTCTGTTTGATAGAGATTATAATGCTCTAGCAAAATAAGGTGGTTGGCATCCAAGGCAGTCCTCCGCCAGCGATGCTCTAACCTATGCCCCTGCCTCTTCAACTCCCTCAGAGCCCCATCAAACCATGGAGCCCCGGGGCAAAGCAGAAGGGGGCGAACATGAACAGGAGCAATCAGATCAAGAGCTGAAGAAATGGTCCTATTATAGGCCAAGACTAACAGCTCTGGATCTGTGCTGATCTCGCCAATCAATGAGAGGTCAATCACTGCCATCCGGTCTTCAGGGACCACATCCCGCAAAGGGCGGTAACTGGCCATCTCCACAGGGGCTGACCTACCCAGGGGAGCCAAAAAAATTGAACCCAACGGTGTAGTGATCTTCATTTTTGGGAGGTGTGGGGGACTTTCTGTTTCCCAGGATGGCACTTTGGCAATCTAACTCCCAAGAGGTGCAGTGCCAGCAATGGTAATACTGGGGGTATATTGCCTGCACCCTAAGTGATGTCATCCATATTCCTGGTGCACAGACATGGGTGAACCCTCCACTTCCTCCTTCTTCCCCGGCTCACTGATATTATACCCTCTGGCATGCCTCAGGGCCTTGTTTAATACTGACATTAGGAATGTAAGTCCTACTTGTTCTGTGCAGTTATTCTGTTTTGTATGGAAATATAATGTATACAATGTCTGAGGATGTATCATCTTAAAAAACTGAAAACCTTCAATAAAACTTTCTATGATAAAAGAAAAAAAAAACACCTGGTGGGTCCTGGAGAACAGGAAAAAACACTTCTAATGTTTCATCTGATCACAGGCTTTGTCAAAGTTGATGGCCTTTAGGGGAAGACCCCTTTTATAACAAATTTTGTACCAGCCATGATAATTAAAGAATATAAAGAATTACTATTCCAGGTATAATATGATGTACAGTGCTCTGATACTCCGCTCTGATACTCCGTGAAGAGCGTTAAACAAATAAACATATTATTATCATTATTATCAAATAAATGCAGGTAACTTTGGGGGCAACCAGATGTTTAGGAATTTTTGTAATGTCCTGATTTTAAATAGTGACTAGCCTTAGATATGTGTGTGTGTGTATGTGTAGTTTATATATCATGTGATTACATTTTAACTAGCACTGGCACTTTAAATTATATTCGTAGCACAATAAAAGTTGTTATAAAAGGGGTCTTCCCCTAGAGGGCATCATCTTTGACAAAGCCTGTGATCAGGTGAAACATTAGAAGTTTTTTTTCTGTTCTCCTGGACCCAGCAGGTTTTAAAATACTTGCTATTCAAGAATGTCATAAATGTTCTACAAAAGAATTGGACTGTAGAATCCATCTTTTTTCATGTGTAAGGGAAAGTGCTGTGATTTCATGCTTTCTCAGAAAATAATTGCACCAAGGACTGTCCCTTGAGGGCCACCTGAGTTAATAGGGAGTTGGGGTGAGGAGGTTTCCAATATGGACAGCTTGTGACCTGCCCTAAAGGTAGGAGCTGAACCACTCAGCTGAGGAAGCTGACAGTCCAGCTACCTTAAGCTTGTCCAGGAGAATGGTATGGGCTACAGTGTTGAAAGCTTTAGCCAACTCGACAAAAATAGATTAGATAACAAGGCCCTGAGCCATGCCGGTGAGCATAGTATCAGTGAGCCGGGAGAGAGGGTGGAAGTGGAGGGTTCACCCATGTCTGTGCACCAAGAACCTGGACGACATCAGTTAGGGTGCATATAATATGCCCCCAGCATTACCGTTGCTGGCATTGCACCTCTTGGGAGTTAGAATGACAAAATGCCATCGTGGGAAACAGGAAGACCCCCACACCTCCCAAAAATAAAGATAACCTCTTCCAGGGAGGGCATGCTGTGAAGGGCAAAGAAATTATGTGGATGCCCAAGATGGTGTGAGTGCAGGATGACCTAAAATCAAGACCGCCCCTGTTACTCACACCCTTGTTGCAGCACCCACATTACAGTGTCCTAATCACAATGCCCTGCTAATGGTATAAAGAAGTGGAGTGTGACTTAATAAAGCCAGACTGGAAAGGAGTGAAGAAGGAAGCTGATTCAAGAAAAGGGGAGAATTGGGAGAGCACAAGATGTTCCTGGAGTTTAGCCAAAGTGGGAAGGAGAGAGAGGATGGGAATTACTAGGGGAATAGAGGTCACATCCTTTGGGAAGGGGAATGACAGTAGCCAACTTCCAAGAGCTAGGGACACATGGTAAGGAGAAAGAAGGGTTGAGGGGGTAGGTACTAGAGAGGACAATGGCATGAGCAGAGAGAACTAGGAGTCTAGGATCAAGACCATCAGGGCTCCCACCCATGTGAGGATTTATGGAGAAGAGGGCCTTGAGAATAACAGCAGGGGTATTGGGAGAAAAACAGAAAAGGGAGGAGAGGGGTAGTAGAACAGGTAGAGGAGATGAGTCAGAGGGAATAGAAGAAGGGAGAGGGTGAGGAGGAGGAAGAGGAAGAGAGAAGAGAACAGACACAGGAGGTGAAATAGGAACCAAAAGATAAAGCTACTGCAGCAGTGTCAGTGACAGGAGTACAACTCATTTTGAGTACTGGGGAAGGGGACTGGGTCAGAGGGGAAAAAAGTGCATGAATTACCTTTCAGAACTTAGAGGGGCGATTAAGATTGTTCTGGAGAGTGGATGCAAGTGTTCAGACTTCACAAGTCATGTAGCTGTAGCATAGGCAGTACAAAGGATTGGTAATTAGTATGATCAGAAGTGGAGCCAGAGAATTTGTAGGTCATCCAGACGAGGTCACACATACAGCCAGCAACTCAGCTGAGATCCATGGGAGGTGGGAACCTCAGACCCTGACTCTTCTGAGGGTGGCATGATGATCCCAGACAGACATAAATTTTGAAGTACAGAATTTGAGGGCAATGTCCATGTTGCCAGTAGCAGAAATAGGCATGAAGGCGGGACAAGTCCAGCGAATGAAATTACCTTATCTGGATGAATTTAGAGGGAACTTTGGGATGATGACTCTTGCACACATTGTAAACCATATGGTGGTCACTGAGGGCATCGGGGAGGATACTAGCATCCACAGTATGATGGGAATGGGAGGAGATGACCAAATCCAAGAGGGAGTGATTTAAAGAATTAAAATTAAAGTGAGTGGGGACAGAAACTAGCTGAGTTAATGTGAGGGATTTAATGTTAAGGCAAAATTTATGTAGAGAGGAGGGGACCCTAATTAAATTGAAATCACCTGGTATGAGTAACTCATCAGAGGAGGCATGGGAGGAGATGGAAGTGAATAACTCAATTACTGAAGGTGGGGACATGCTAAGGTAGCTATAGACACTGGCAATAAATACAGGTACAGAGAAGGGAAGGGGAGGAGAATTTGAGAAGAAGTAACTTATAGGCAATGGAAAATGAGATG
Organism: Neoceratodus forsteri; assembly: GCA_016271365.2. Taxonomy (NCBI): domain Eukaryota; kingdom Metazoa; phylum Chordata; order Ceratodontiformes; family Ceratodontidae; genus Neoceratodus; species Neoceratodus forsteri. The sequence continues at coordinate 14,794,712 of JADMNL010000039.1, read as the reverse complement.
GAGAGCACGGACTCAAATTAAATATTTTAGAAGAGGTAGCTGGCTATATCACCTCCTCTCTTTGCCCAGTCCTGATGAATAATGGCAAAACTGCGGATGACAAAAGAGGAATCATGGATCTTAGAGAATAGCCAAGATTCTGAGATCACGAACATATCAGGTTTAAGGTTAACTATAAGTGGTCGCAACAGGCTGATCTTAGGTAGAAGGCTACAGATATTGGCATGGGCCAGTCTCAGACTTCTGAGGAGAGGTGAAGATAGGGAAGGGGCAGGGTTGAGCTCAATATCTCTTGCAACTAGAAGCAGCAAGGAGATTTTATTTATTTATTTAAACTTTTGGTGACTGGAAAAAGCACACTGAGCTAAAGCTCATTTCCAGGTGTGACCCGGGGGTACAAAGCAGTAAACTAAAAATACAGAAAAAGGGAAACAAGGCAGATACAGCAATTAAAAGCAACAAAATGAAACAATTGATGGTAATTTTAGCAGCAATACAAATGGCAATGCGTGTGATGACATACAGATAAAGTGCTTAAAAGGGGTATATCAGTGCATTAGTAATGTACAAACAACATATTTCCAGCCTGAGAGGTACAGCAAGGAAAGCTTGTGGTGGCCCCTAGGTGGAGGGGAGACAGAAGCAGGGAGGTGGTTGGAGGATGCGTAAAAGTTTTTTCAGAGACAGGTAGATTGAGGAGTTGCAAAGTTCAGTGAGGAGATTATTCCATGTGAGGGGTAGGAGATAGGAGAAGGAACTCTGACCTGCTGTAGTCTGGGGGCATACAGAAGAAGCGGGGATCCCTGGAATGAAGAGAGTATAAAGGGGGGGGATGCGGGGCTGAAGCAGGAGGAAAGGTAGGGTGGAAGGAGGTTGAACCAGAATTTGGCAATGAAGGTCATTGAGTGAGCGTACTTCTGATGTAAGAGTGGAGTAATAGAGAGTGAGGAGTACAGGGAGCAGTGGTGTGCGTGAGGCAGACAGTCTGAGGCAAATCTGCAGAAGAAATCTAGTGTGGTGTCTAGTTTAGAGAGGGATGCAGCTTGAGCAGTGCCATATATGATATCAGCATAATTGAATGATGGTAGAATCATCTTAGAGGAAAGCTTGTGCCAAACAGGGAGAGAGAGGGAGTCCTTATTTTGATAGAGGAAACCCGATTTGGGTCGGAGTTTGGAGACTAGGGTATCAATATGGGTAGAGAAGTTAAGGTGCTGATCCAGCCATACTCCCAGATATTTGTAAGCCTGAACCGCTTCTTGGGGGGAGTTGTCCTGGGAGATACAAACCGGTAGGGAATGAAGCCTTGAGAGCTTTTGAACTGAGCCGAATGTCATTGAGATCATCTTATTCTGGTTTACCTTAAGATCATTGGCTTGAAACCAAGCCAGGACAGTGTTGAAAGTCATGATGGAGGAGTGGGTGTACTTCCTTTGTGGAGGGTCCTGAGGTGAAGATGGCAATGTCATCCACATGCATATGGATTAGGGAGTGGGGGCAGATGGAGGGGATATCATTAATAAAAATGGAGAATAGTATTGGGCTGAGTATCGATCCCTGGGGGATGCCTGCCAAGATGGGTGGGGGGGGGGAAGGTGGAGTTGCCAATACATGCAGCTTGATGTCTACCGATTAGATAGGAAGTAAACCAATGAATGGAGGGGAGTGCTAGACCTATGGAGTGAAGTTTGTTTAGGTGGATTGTGTGTAAGACAGAGTCGAAGGCCTTAGCAAGGTCTATGTAGATGGCTGCTGTAATATGGCCTTTGTCCTTGGCTGAGTGGACAGCATTAGTGACACGCAGTAGGGAAGAGACTGTGGAATGATGTTTTCAAAATCCTGATTGGGAAGGGGAGAGTGTGTTTGATGAGGTGATGAAATTGTACAGTCTTGAGTATATTAGTGACTCCTGTACTTTGGCAAGTGAGAGGAGGAGGGAAATGGGACGGTAGTTTCGAGGTTATGATGGGTCACCTCCCTCATGTAGAGGAATCACGTAGGCTGTTTTACACAACATGGAAACTGTACTGGTAGTGATAGATATGTTCAGGATGTGTGCAAGTAGTGCAGCATTGGCTGCTGCCAACAGATGAAGCAGTCCCATTTGGGCTAGATTTGTTGGGGTGCAGTTGGCGTAAGGCCTTGAGAACTTCCTGGGTGGTGATTTGGGGGAAGCGGTAACCATTTTTATGTTGCTTGCGTGCATGTGCAAGAAACATAGCGCCATCATCTGAGTTTTTGGAGGTGTGGCACCGATCTTCCAATTCAGTCAGTGTGTTTGTAGGCACGGCCCCAGTTCCCCAATCACTGCTGCAGCTGTCTATGACAGCAGTTGAAAATGCAGTGGTCATACAGTTGAAAGGGAGAGCTCCGCTTCAGCGAGCAGAGCCCCCCTCCACACACACACATGCACACATACTGCGTGCTCCACACCCTTCCTCCCCCACGCACACACTGTACAGCTGCCGGGGTGCCAACTCTCTCGCCGGCCCACGCCTCAAAGTTTAGGTGCCATGCTGGGAGCCCACCCCAGCATGGCAAATGTGTTATGGCTGACGGGTGCCCAATCCCCATCGGCTCCAGCCCCCCCACCAAACAGCCTTCCAGCTGCCACGCTGGGAGCCCACCCCAGCGTGGCAAACATCCCTTGTCATCTTATTAAAAAAAAATAAACCTGCAAATACAAAAACTGTCCCTTGGCACCTCTCCCTGCCCCCCTTCCTCAACCCGCACCCACCCACTGCTCATCCTGCCTCCCCACACCCCCATCACCCCATACTTACCTCCGGACCTTGGCGCGATGATCTTCGGTGGACCGGGAACACTTCTGCACCCTTCAAAGCCAACCACGAACTGAGGAAATGCCGGTAAGCTGTATAATGGGATAGATAGGGTTTTTTCAACTTTGCTGCATATCTCAGGCATTTTTTGGAATTTTGGCACCAAATTTTCAACATGGGGTTTTTGGGACCCCTCCTCATGAATTCTGTCACTGCCATGGCGTTAATCAGGCCCGAATAGTGATTTCCCAGTCACTGCGTGAAATCAACTTTCAGGACTGAGTAATGAAATGACAGTGCCAGTGTTCATAAGGTGGACTCTCAAAAAGCCTATGTTGCAAATTTGGTGAAAAAATTCCTAAAAATGACTGTTTTATGAGCATGCATTGTGCAGTTCCTATGCACGCTTGTAAGTTCACAAATTTTTAATATTTGCACTCTGGATTTTCAATATTGTTATTTTACCATACCTCCTTATGAGCAGTACAGCTGCCATTTTTCACATCTCACCCAAAATGTGTTTCAGCGCATGTAGCGCACAATGGCGCAGTCGGTGTATGAAATCAATGTATGGGACACATTAAGAAAATCACAGTGACACTGTTCATGAGTAGATGTCTAAAAATGGCTATGTTGAAAATTTGGTGAAAAAATTCCTAAAAATGACTGTTTTTCGAGCGTGCATTGCGCAGTTCCTACGCACGCTGGTAAGTTTGTAAATTTTTTATATTTTCACTCCATATTTTCAACATTGCCATTTTACCACACCACCTTATGAGCAATAGAGCTGTCATTTTTCACATGTCAGCCAAAATGTATTTCCATTCAAGTAGCGCACAATGGCGCAGTCGGTGTGCGCAATCAATGTTTGGGACAGATTAAGAAAATCACAGTGACACTGTTCATGAGCAGAGGTCTTAAAATGGCTATGTTGAAAATTTGGTGAAAAAATTCAAAAAATGACTGTTTTAGGAGTGCACGTTGCGCAGTTCCTACGCACGCTTGCAAATTTTCCAATTTTCAATATTTTCACACTAGATTTTCAACATTGCCATTTTACCACACCTCCTTATGAGCAGTATAGCTGTCATTTTTCACATCTTGCCCAAAATGTGTTTCAGTGCATGTCGCGCATAATGGCACAGTCGGTATGCGAAATCAATGTTTGGGGCAGATTAAGAAAATCACAGTCACACTGTTCATGAGCACAAGTGTTAAAATGGCTATGTTAAAAATTTGGTGAAAATTTCCCAAAAATGACTGTTTTACAAGCATTTGTTGCGCTGATCCTACACATGCTCGTAAGTTCATGAATTTTCAATATTTTCACTCCAGATTTTCAACATTGCCATTTTACCACACCTCCTTATGAGCAGTATAGCTGTCATTTTTCACATCTCACCCAAAACATGTTTCTGCTCATGTAGTGCACAATGGCACATTCGGCGTGCGCAATCAATGTTTGGGACAGATTAAGAAAATCACAGTGACACTGTTCATGAGCAGAGGTCTTAAAATGGCTATGTTGAAAATTTGGTGAAAAAATTCCCTTCAGACGTTCTGCAATGTTACTAATGAAGACATTGAACAGGACTGGCCCCAGTACCGATCCCTGCAGCACCCCACTGGTCACCCCCTCTCCCTAGACTGCACACCATTTACCACCACTCTCTGCCTCCTGTCTGTTAGCCAGTTTCTAACCCAGTTTACCTCCCTTTCCCCCATGCCCAGCTTACCCAGCTAGTTTATCAGCCTCCTATATGGGATGGTGTCAAAGGCTTTGCTGAAATCAAGGTAAGCGTTGTCCACTGCCCCACCCTGATTCACTTCCTTTGTCACTCAGTCAAAGAAATCAACCAGATTTGTCTGACATGATGTTCCCACTGTGAATCCATGTTGTCTATGGTCTTGGGCTCCGATAGCTTCTAGATGCCCCACTATCCTTTCTTTAAGCAATGTCTCCATGATCTTCCCCACTACTGAGGTGAGGCTGAATGGCCTATTGTTCCCTGCCTCCTCCCTGCTGCCGGACTTGTGTAGAGGGACCACATGTGCCCTCCTCCAATTCACTCATTTTGAATGACTCAGTGAACATGACTGCCAGAGGTACTGCTATCTCCCTTCGCAGTTCTCTTAATATCCTTGGGCGTATGCCATCTGGTTCCATCGCTTTGTCCACCTTCAATTTAATGAGCTCCTGCAGGACTATTTTGCCTTTGAATGGACTATTGTCCACCTCTTCACCCCCTTGGCAACTGCTGTACTGCTGTGGCCCATGCCCCTCCCACTCTTCTGTGAATACTGAACGGAAAGACAAAGTGGATGTCTTGGGAGGAAGGCATGGAACTATCACTTCCAAATACCTCAACAGCACATACAAGTAAGCAACATTCAGCATTGACAATGTTTGTTAGATGTTGAGGTGGGAGCCAGGGGGTTTTGGGGCACGTGATGTTCAGGCAGGGCATATGTAGTGAAGAATCAATTGAAGATATCTGCCACTGAACATGGATATGAGGTTCAAGTGCCATCTACCTTGAGGGAATGGAAGGGGGGGCACTAGGATTGTTAAGAGATTTTACTATCTTCCAGAATGAGGAAGGGTTGCTGGAGTTTTTGTGTAAGTGTTTTTTGAAATAGGTGGATTTTACAAGATGAGTTGGCTTTGTGCAACTATTCCTGATAGTTTTATAGGCAAGGAGATGTATCTATGTTTGGGAGGACTTATAGCCAGCCCAGACCTGATCACAGGATTTGCATAGGGTAATTTATTTAGTTTTTGTTGACCAGGAAAGGAGGACTAGACAATTCTGTCTATTTTCAGCCTCATCCCATGGGAGGGGGATACAGGTGGATGCCAACTGACATTGAACCAGATTAAGCTGTTGGTGGTAATTTTAATGAATAGGGGAAATCTGGCCAACTCCGGGGAAATTCCCCTACTCTGTCTGTAGGGGGAATCCTTTGCCATTTTGCTGCAAGATGGCCAATGTTCAAGATGGCAGAGGTGGAGAAGGTGGAGGAGGTGGAGGTGCTGTCCTACCTACTGGCTCTGAATATCCACATATAATCACTGATAGTTCTTTGAAAATGGATTCTACTGCTCAGCAGAAGATTGCAGAAGGCATGATACCTCCCAACACTGATCGAGTTTTACCTGAAGCGAATAATTCAATAGATGACTTTAATCCTGCCATAAATCCACAGGTCAGCCCAAATCGGGTTGAGATTCCTGAATCCCAGCTTTGACAGATGTTCCACCACCACAAACAATTTCTACTGAAACTAACTCAGGAAGACACTTCCTCGCAGGATGATATTCCTGAGGATGAATTTTCTGCAACCCATGCTGAATGCGAGCCTACTGCTACGGAAATTGATGCTGCTATTACTACTCAGGCTCCCCCCAAAGGTCCCAGCTGCACTTACAACCTACGTCTAGAACCTTCACTGAGATGGATAGTACCTGGCCTCCTGAAGCCGCCATGCGAGCCGCGGGCTGATGGCAATCCACTGACGGATAGCCTTGGACTTCTCTAGGTCCTGTTACAGTGGTCAAAATTATTGCAACAGCAATGGAGGATCCCACTTCGGGCTCGCAGTCTGCTTCTCAGAGTTCTGAACTGACCAGGGAACCTTAGCCTGAACCACAAGCTCAACCAGTCACTCGTTTGGACACTAGCAGGCAGTCCAAGACATCTGACCAATCCATGGGCCATGACGAGATGCATCCCAACCAAAGTAAGGACACTTTACCTAAGACTCCTGTACAGGATAAGAGTAATGCTAACTTTAGGATGAGTGACTTATTCAAATCTGTAGGAGAGCCTGCTCAACGACAGAACGCTGTACACATAAAATATCTAGGTGATGTAACCACGGCTCCTTCTCACAAGACTGTGCTTCACAATATGCTGAAGGACACACTGGGAATTAGTCCCTTAGACCTATTTGCATTTATTCATGTAAAAGGAGAATTAATATATGATGTGAATTTCAAAATGTTTGCACACTTGAAAAATTCTGGGTACAGTATGAGCAGGTTAAAACTTCTCTGCTTTGGGCCTCCTTTATGTTGATCCCCTTCACAAAACCATTGGTTAAAATTATTATGCTGCTTTTCAGAAGTGAGGGAGTCAACATAAATGATATTCAATATTGGCTCAAACAGCGGTGTGACCTCTTGGATGCCCCATGCCCTGTTCTCGATGAAGATTTAGTTTGGACAGGAGGGTGGAAAATTACGGTAAAACTAAGACAGACTGAGGAGGGAATTGTGCATTTACCTGGAAGTTTTCATATAGGGCGAGACAGGGGCATATGTTTTTACCCAGGGCAGCCCCGTACTTGTCACAAGTTTGTCTTCCAGACTCATCTGAGCTACACTTGCGACCAGCCTAGGTGCACTTTGTGCCTAGCTTATGGGCATGTTAGTCGGCACGGGGTCATAATGTCGCAAGACATTAAGCCGCGTGGCAAAATCACGATGCCAATACAGCGCAATATTGCCATGCAGCATATGTCTTGTTTCTGTGGGGGGGGTCCTCCCCACACACACCCTTATGGGTGCCAGCCTCTCAACCTTGCCTACCAAAGATTCTCAACTCCGGGGGGGGGGTGTCCAACTCGGGAAGCACACAACATGTTCAAAGAAATAAAATGTCTGCGACCGGGAATCAAACCCTGTCCCAGATGCAGCACCTGGGTTCCTGCTGTTGTGGCTTAGTCCAGTGAGCCAAAGCAGCTGCTTGGCAGAACCCACTCCCAGCAGAGGTCTTATTCTGCGCCCGGGAGTGTGTAAATGGTGCAATACCATGTACAGCAGTATACGCGGTATTGCACCATTCACTGTCCTGGACAGTGCTCTTTCGGGCTAGCCATAATGTTGTACGCTATTAAGTGTATGACATTTTGACCCAGTAGGATGTTAGTCTGGGGTGTCCTAACCCCAGGGTCTGCAATTTATGTGACGAGCAAGGTCATACTCATCCACAATGCCCATGGGCTCTGCATAACAGGTTGGACCGGGTCTCACAAGATCATACCAGGCTAATCTCTGAATCACAGAAGCAAGCGCTTAAAAAACAAAAGGAAGTTTCCCCTCTCTGCAGCCTTCCCAGTCCCTATTGAGATTTTAGAACCCAGTGACTCTCTGGTTATAGAACCACCTGAAGTTTTCACTCCTCTCTCCCCTTTAAGCATCTCACAAATGGAGCAGGGAGCTACCTCAGAGGAGTTCCGACCTCGAGAAGACTCTTCCCAGACATCTGAGATTGCTAAACAAGACAGCACCCCCCCCCCCCGGGCTGAGGAACCCTTCACTCCAGTCCCAGCATCCAGACAGGGTAGAGGGAAATGAAAGCTTGAAACCCGTACTCCCACAAAAACTATCATTACAAGGAACATGTTCCAGGCCCTAACCAAAAGGAGACAGTGGAGTGACACTGAGGAGGAAGATGCTGATTCTGATTCATCTACAGCATCTTTTTCCAAGATAGATTACTCATCAGAATTTGGTAGAGAAGGCACTCAAGTGGAAAAGAAACAGAGAGCACAGTTCCCACATAGGTGAAGCTCACATAGCACATACTGGGTTTGTTTTCCTTCCATCTTCCCCCTATTCTCATTAAATCCCCCTCATGTTGCCCATTCTAACATATAATGCATAACCCAACCCAACTCCATTGCTGCACATTGAATGTGTGCAGTAACAAATCATTCATAAAACAAGTCTCTACTATGGGCCTGCTACAATCTCTAAAACAAGATTTTTATTTTATACAGGACACCAGGATAAAAACTAGGTATGAACTTACCCAAGTTAGGAATAGATGGGCATCTGGTCCCTCTTATTGGTCTCATGGGGAAGATACTTGTGATGGGGTAGACATTTTATTTTCAGGATACCAATTCCAAATTTTTAAAGTGCTGGACAGATTCCCAGGGCAGGTATTGTTGACAGATGGAAATTAAGGACTGATTAAATGTCGTCTGTTTAACGTATATGCCCCATAAAGTATAGTGGCAAGATCTTCACTGTTTCTTTGGATACAGCTATACTTATTTACTATCTGGTATGTATATGTAGGTGGAGATTTTAACTGTGGACTTACTCCTGCAGATAGCGGGAGTAATGTGTGAATAAAACTTTCAGTGACACAGCCACTTTACTGAAATTAATACAACAGCACAATTAGTGGATTGATATAGAGCAATTCACTCTTTGGGTGCTAAGACATATTATAGAGGGATGCTTGCCACCCGCATTGATTACATATTTGTTTCCAAAAATTGTAGAGTACATCAGGCAGCAGTGATCCCTTGTGAGATATCTGACCACTTGGCTCTGTCTTTATTATGCTTTCTGACCGGAGGCCCCTTTCCCACCATCCCAAAGTCCAGGTGGAAATTGAATAGCTCTTTACTTCTGGATACCTGCATTTTTAAAAGCTGCCTGAATTTATTGCATGCAAGGGTTTCTGTAATATATGCTTATCAGTCTTTAATAGCTTGGTGGGAGGACACAAAAGCTGACTTACAGAAATGTTTTTTAAAAGTGTCAAAGAACAAATAATTGTCAGCATACATTAAATACACCTGTCTACGTAAACAGTTATTGGATACCATATCACTGGCATATGAGACCAAAATTAATTATTCCCACCAAATCAGGGCACTTAAATCAGATATGGAAGCTTACCAATATAACAGGGCGATTTCATTAAAATTGGAAGCTCAATGTGGAACTCAAACCACTAAGTCATCCCTAGATATCTATAAGAGTTGTTCTGATAGAGTTTCTGCTACATTTATAGAGCACCTCGCAGACCCAGCTACCAATACAGTTCATTTCTCACATCCCCCTATAAAACAAATAGTTCAGTCCTACTTAGAAGACATGTTTAGTTCAACATCTGAGACAGTAGATTCTGCACCCTTTCTTACAAGTATAGATATCCCAGATATTCCCATGGGGCAATGTATTTATTTGTTTTTTGTTTACCAGGTAAGTATACTAGACAACAATGTTGCCTATATTCAAGCATGACCCAGGAGAGTACAGACAGGGGAGACCAGAGTCAACATTAAAGAGTATTTCATGACGCAGCATGAGGTGAGAACAAACATTTGAACAGTATACAGCCAGGTACAGTCATTGTCAGTGATGACAAAGAGAAACAGATAATATTACATTAATTATTTTCTTCTGATGATACATCAATGACTAAATTGAAAAGACAAACAGCAAACAAAACTTAAATGAAGTAGCATTATAACAATAGGATTTCTGCTGAGTGTGGGAAACTTTCAGATTTTGGAGACCAGTAGGAAATCAGTAAGAGCCATAGGGAGGAGAAAATGCTAGGAGAGAGGCTCAAGTTATAGCAATTACAAACTTTAGCAGCCCCCATATCAGTAGAAGACATGGCCTGTGCTATTAAGAGTCAGAAAAAAATGCACCTTACCAGGGGCTGATGGGTTAACTGCTGAATTATACCAAGCTTATGTTGACATTTTTGCCCCCTCACTGGCAGTTGTGTTTAACAACAGTATTTTAGATACCCACGATATCCCCAAGAGATTTTCTGATGCCATTATGATTCTGTTATTCAATAAAGGTGAAAGGACTGATATTAGAAACTGGAGATCTCTGTCTCCTAAATGTAGACTATAAAATATTTTCTACAGTACTATTGAACAGGCTATTGCCAATTGCTGATCAGATTATTACTAAGGAACAAACCTGTTCTTTATCTAACAGGTCTGTGTTGCACACCCTCTCCCTGCTTAGATATATAGTTTATTCATGCTCTACAGAGGCCCCAGCACTTTTCCTTTCCTTAGACCAAGAGAAGGTCTTTGACCGGGTTAATCACAAATTCCGGTTTCAAGTATTACAACACTACCATATTCCCCAACAATTTGTTACTTGGATAGAGCTTCTTTATAACACAGCTTGGATCACTCCACATATTAATAACTCCCCATAGAATGCCTTTTTTGGGCCGAAAAGGGGTAAGACAGGGTTGCTCCTTAAGCCCTCTGTTACACGTATTTTAGATATATCCTTTATTAAGGAGATTCTTGCGTCACCCTACTATTCCTAAACTGTTGTTCCCAAATGGGGTTTCAACCCCTGTAATAAGTGCCTATGCAGATGACCTCTGTATTTGTACTACCCTCCCCCAGCTAAATCCCTTAGATATTACTTCCCCTACTCACTGATTTTGAGAAATCCTCAGGCTCTAAGCTTAACTATCATAAAAGTGTGGCCAAATTCATCCCCATCTCCACCTACCCACATGGTTTCAGATCAAGTGGCTAATATTCCTGTCACTCAGGACCTGATTAAGATTTTGAGGATTTTTTTTGGTAGCTCAGATGACCCAGTTTTTAACTGGAGCTTAGTATTAGATAAAGCTGACAGGCTAGTAGCCTCATGGAAGGGTTGAACCAGAGCAAAAAGAAACTGTGTGATGCTGTTAAAAACTCTGGTGCTGCCTCTGTTTTTACATAAAGCCACAATTTACCCTCTGCCTTTTTCTCTAGAAGGTATGGCTAACAATGTTTTTCTCCAAGGGTTCTGTGGTTGCTGCTTGAACTCTATAAAGTGCGTTTATACCTACCCAGATTACTGCTTTGAAGGGGTGAGAATGATCAACCTTTGAGTATTTTTCCATAGTTTATTCATTAAATTCCTATTCCTGTCACTATTGTATCCATCCCCTCCCTTTTGGGCTTCTTTATTGATAACACTAGTTACCCCTTTATGTGAGGTGTGGCTTAGAACTGCTACAGAATTGCCTAGGAATTTTGGAAAATATGGAATTCCCTCATTTATGATCCCTACCTTCCTCAAAACTAAGCTGTGGAAGTTGGCCTTTACCACGGTTCAGATGGTTACCCGTAAACAGCTATATGTTAACATTCTTCATTCATATTATTCAGAAATACCCAGAATCCTGGATACCCAAGACTCAGAACTGGACAACAGTTTAGTTTTTCAGCAGCTTACTGATATTATACTGTCAATAAAATTTTGGGATATTACGTGGCTTACATGCCATGGGAGACTTGGGGTACGGGGCAATTTAAAACACAAATCTTTAGAAGACAGGATGTGCTTCAGGGATACCTGTATCATGGAACTTGAGACAATGCAGCACTTTTTCCTTGAGTGTCCCTACAGTGTAGAATTTTGGACCCTGTTTCTGCATAAATGGAAAGACAAACACATTAACAATATTATGTATAAAATGCTCATTTATGGAGCCTTTCCTTTATCAATGTCACAGTATCATGCTAGTACATTGAGACTTATTTTTGGCCTCTGTAGATATTTTTTGTGGCAAGTCAGATGTGCTCAATTACTACAGCAAAAATCTTATACGAGAATCCAATTGGTGAATCAGATTATAACAGAATTAAGAACCACTTATCTCTCTGAATGAAAATTTATGTTTCAATCACAGCATGATAAATACGGGGCCTCTTGCACATGTATTTTGGAAGAATGAATTTGAGTGGAGTATGTTAAAAATGTTTCTATCTTTATGTAGCCATTAGACATGTATTGCTTTTATGTGCGTAGTATGGAACCTGTACATACTCTTAACCTCCCCACACACTTTATTAGGTGTTCAAGAAAAGAGAACTTGTAGCTTCGACTTCGGTTTGGAAGATATATGATGGGTTATTCCTTTAAAGGAATATATCGACATGAAACATGATTATAGGAGGAGAGGCTTTAATCTATTGCTTTCCTTTATGTTTCTTTTTATTTCTTCTCTGATTAGGTAGTCTAACAAAAGATTTGGTGAAAATGTGATTATGATTGCTTTCATTGTATTATAGAATAAGGGATTTTGGTTCTTACACGAACCTTGTTTTCTTTTTATGTATGCTATAATACAAACAGTAATTTTCATTTTGTTTCTTTTCTTCCCTCACTTGTATGTACATATGAGATGTGTGATGTAACATTGTTTTACTTTCTATTTTATGCTCAATAAAAAATTCCCCTACTCAACAGTAGGGGGAACCTCTGGCCAATTCAATGGAGGAGCCAGATGTAGCTCGGACACTGAACAGGATGGCTGGTATGCACCCTAGTGATGGTGGCCAATGAAACAGATACAGCCACAGCTAATGCAAACAAAATGGAATTTACCAACCAACAAGATGATGAAGATTTACAAGTGGCAGAAATGCAATTGGATGTGGCCACTAGCAAGTAGGAGGATGTGCTACTAGCCCTAATCTCGAAAATTGAAGCTGCTTACTTACTGCAGAAAAAAACAGATCAAGGAACAGAAAAAAAGAAAATGAAACACAGGAAATTCCCCCAATACCACAAATATCTCCAAAATCTTCATTTTCGGAGCCACCAAAGATCCAGACCAGATGCACCCACCACATCCAGGTACTCCAAACGCTTCTGTGTAGGAAAAGTGATCTGTGAGCAGTGCACTAATCAATGCAGGCTGGCTGCAAACTGCTACTGGAGAATGGATTCCTGACCCTGTGGTTCCAATCCTGGGGTCCCAACCACTGGTAACCATTGAACAAAATACCAATCAAACAACCAGGGACACACAGGCACCACCAAAAGAAACAGACCCCAATTCCATACCACTAACCCAGAAACTGACATCGCAAGAAGCAGGTATTTCTTACTCACCTCATGACAATTCTACAGAAATTTTCTTTAAAGCTCTAACAGAAGTGGTGCCACTAATTGCAGATAACAGCCCTACTGACAATCCGGATCAGAACAATGAGCTGACAAGCTCGAATGACAGTTTTGTTCCACCTGTAACTTATGCAAGCCTTCTGAAAAAAACATTTTAACAAGCAAAAAGGAGATACGCAGTCAGACTGCGATATGTTGGGTCTGGAATTACCTCCAGACAGACTTAATGTAGGAAAGCAGCTGCTGAAACAGAATATGGGCTTCACACCAGCAGAAGTGTATGTTCTAATCCATGCCCCAGGTGAAGCCACTTTTGATATTAGTTTCAGGTCTGCTGTGTTATTAGATTCTGGACTCTATTTACTGCCCATAAAAACACACCCTGTGGGCCCTTTTTCAGGCAATCCCTCTCAGAAAGCCAACCTTCAAGTTAATCACTATACTATTCAGAAATGAAGGGGTCAACATTTCAGATATTTTGTTTTGGTTAGGAACAAAATGTGAGTGTTAAGGTGTACTGGACCCCATAGTAGATGAGGAAGGATTTTGGAAAGGAGGATGGAAAATAAGGGTGAAGTTGCAACAAGATGACTCTGGCAATAAACATCTTCCTAACTGTTTTTATTTAGGAAGAGATAAGGGGTTCATTTTCTATCAAGGACAGGTTCACTCATGTTATAAATGCGGGTCCCACCACCATATCAGTAACAATTGCGAAGTCCAGAAATGCCTCCATTGTGGGAATATGGGTCACACAGGGTCTCGCTGTACTTTAACACCACTGTGTCACATTTGTGGTGATGAAGGGCATTCCTTCTTATCCTGCCTCTGGGCATCCCATAAATACAGAAAATGCAAATTATGCGGAGCAAGATTTTTATATAAATAAAGCTACCAGGCAGAGCCCAGGAAGAGATTCCCATGCTACCTCTACAGAACCCCGACCCAACCCAACACCAGGGCCCCCAAGAGGGAATGAAGCAGAAACAAAACCCAAGGTACATGCTGAGGAGGTGACCACAATCCCCCTGAGGCTCCCCCCGAGGGAGGACAGAACTCCTGAAACTGAGATGCCCCTTCCCCTCAGAAGGAACCAGCTTTCCAACTCGTACCACAAAAGGACATTGGGATACCTCCAAAAATAATGACAGTGTCCCCTTACAAAATATATTCACCGCCCTACAATGGGGGAGGAGACAAAAAAGGATGGGGATTCTGTCTTTGCTTCAGAACACCCCTCCTGGAAAGGAGGTACTTTGGATCATGGAGAACATGCACCCCAACCATAAGGGAAAGCCAAAAAAAAAAAAAAAACTAATGGGGACAAGATTCAGTTTCAGAATAAAGAACCCCCCCCCCCAATTAAACACCAATGACAAATGAAATTGAATATCCTTTTGGCCTCTCTCAATGCCAACAGTCTAAAATCAGATAGAAAAAGGAAATCCACATTTTCATACTTTTCCCAAAATCAATATGACATGGTATTTTTTCAGGATACCTACCTGTTCACTACTACCAAAATTCAAAACACAAATGTGAACTGCATCTGGGGTGCAACACATTGGTCTATAGGAGAAGATGCCTGTAGTGGGGTAGGCATTTGCCTCAATAACCCCTTAATGAAGGTTACTCGAGTCCTGGATATTTTTCCAGGTTGAGCAATGCTCGTAGATGTCTTGTTAGAACAGCATGATTTCCGCTTCATAAATGTTTATGCCCCCCTGGATAAAGCTGGAAGGGTACAGCTCTTTAGCCTCTTACAACCCTATTTACTAACTGCCAGAGCAGTGCTCCTTAGAGGAGACTTTAACTGCAGCAGGCATAAAAATGGTTGAGGTTTAAAAAGACAAAATATTTTGTGATGTAGAATTTCTGAACAAACTTATGAATCAAACAAAATTAAAGGATGTATTTCACGAACAGCATCCTAAACCTCAGTATACATATTTTAGAAACTACTGGCTCATATCCCCATATCTCCCTGTAGTCCACTCTGTGGTCCTCCCTGTAGCCACCTCAGATCACTCCCTGTTGGAAATAAAAATATCATACTCATCTGAGGTGACCATAGGAAAAGGATATTGGAGACTACACACTAGACTGTGAGACAACACAGAAATTTGGCAGGGTATTCTAGCTATCATAACAGCCTTAACATTGATTTTTTCCCTCTATGAAACCCCAGTAGGGTGGTGGAAGCAAAGCAAAGAAGACTTTACCAAATTTCTAAAATTAACAGTGAAAAACTTTCAGGTAGTTACAAAACCTCAAAATATGAGGACCTCAGAAGACAACTATGTAATTTATTTTTCCTGCAAATAGAAACCAATTATGATTACTCTTCACAAATAAAAATTATTAAACAAGAAATGGCTTCTTGCCAATATGACAGAAATAGATCTCTAGAATTTGAGCAATGCTTAGACACTAAAGGTAATCTAATTCAAGCCAATCCATATGAAAGCTGCATGACACACATGAACAAGAAAACCATTGTCTCCTTAAAAACAGAAACACAAACTATTACAGGAAATTCGAATATTGTGACAGACATAGTGCAGTATATTAATGTACCGGGTCATAATGTCGCGCGCATAATAGCGTACAACATTATAGTGAGCTCAGACCTGTGTGTTCTCCGAGTTGGACCCCCTGGAGTTGAGAATCTTTAATTGGGTGGTCTGGGGGGTGCAACCCCTGTAATGGGGGTGGAATGGAGGCAGAGCTCCCCACAGAACAAAAACTGCAAGAAATCGTGCAACGTGATTGTGCTGCATGACATTCTGCCATGCGACATAATGACCCTGTGCCGTACATTAATACATTATATGGCAAGGCTCATGAGAAGCCAGATGAAACCACAGAGTGGCTTCATAACTGTCAATTACTACAACTATCTCAACAAGATAGGAACATGTTAATCACTCCCATCACAGAAAAAGAGTTAGCAACGTTCATAACTAGAGTTGGCAGTTTTTGATGTTTATTTTTTTATAATTTCGATGGAAAATAATGAGTTTTATTTTTAAAACTTTTTCCCAAGTTTTATCGATTAAAATTTTCACAGTTGCACAATATTATGGGTTTTTAAGCATTTATTTCAATTTGTATCAATTTAATTTTCACTGTTTCAGTTAAAGACAGCAAATGCTGAGGATTTACAAACTGATAAAAACACAAATTGTTATCTTCACATGTCAAAATAGCAATAGAACTTACTTTTCCTATCTGTAAATTTAGACTATTATTGATGGAAGTATTTTTTCATTAGTCGGTGTGTGTGCAGTGAAAGCAACATTTATTGACATTTACTGATTTAAATCTAATATTACCAAGTCTAGTCATAACACAACTCACAGTAGGAACAGCACTGAGGCCAGATGGTTTGCCTCATACATTCTACAGGAAAACTGTGACACACATGCTACCATAATTAACAGCCTTATACAAGTACACGTTAACTCAAGAGATTCTGCCAAAATCAATGTATTCTGGCCTACGTATATTATTACTCAAGAATGGAGACAAAGAATTATTGAATAACTGGAGACTGATTCCTCTACTAAATTCTGATTTAAAATTTTTTACAAAAATACTAAGTAATAGACTACTTTCATTCATCTCCCCCCAATACGCCATGCTCAGACATGCTCCTTACCGGGCAGAAAAATATCTGATATATTGTTTCCCATTAAGGAAATTCTAGAAAAAGGTAATAATGGTGAACCAACAGAATATCTCCTTGATATTGACCAATTAAAGGCCTTTGACCAGGTCTCCCATCAACACCTATGAACCTGCTTCACAGGGTATGGGTTCCCCAAACAATTCATTAAATGGATTCAGCTATGTTACACACAGGCCACACTATCACCCTATATTAATGGAAGTGTAGAAAAACCATGTGATATAAGAATAGGAGATAATCAAGGATGCCCACTCAGCCCCATCCTTTATCTTATAACTTTAGACCCCTTCCTACATAGAATTGCTATACAACCCGACATACAAGGACTTTCTATCTCCAGCCAAGACACAGAAATAAAAAACTTTAGCAGATGCTGATGATTTATTTATAATACTGGCAGGTAACATCTCTGCCGCACCAGTAGAAAACATCTTTATAGAATTCTCCAAGATATCAGGATCACTGATAAATCTGCAAAAAAGTAAGTGCATCCCAATCGGTCTTGTACCATTACAATTTACCCAAATAATTAATATCCCAATCACCACCACAGGAATAAAAATTCTGGACATCTATTTTCGTTACCTGGATTCAGATTATTACAATTGGGACTACATCATAAATATCGCCCTAGACAGAATAGCTGGATGGAACGAGCGGCGGATGAGCGAAAAGGACGTATATGATACATACATTTTTACTACCTATGTTCTTATACCTCAGCTATGTCTATCCTCCACCAAAAATACTAGAAACTCAACTCCTCAGCTGCTTTTTTCAAGGCATCTGGGGAAGCCAATTAAATCCAGTCAAAAGAGACATATTATACCTAGAAATAGCATTAGGTGGTTTGAAGATGATAAATCCCATTGTATTTTACCACAGCATTTTTTTGTACTCAAATATTAAACCAATCCTCTCAGAAAGTCTCTTAATATGGTGCCCCTGGGTGGCAGATCATATCCTCTCTCTAGTACATATGTGGAGATGGACAGGGACAATATCTAAACAAGCTAGAATAACTGACTATCCAAAATACATAGGAGACAGTGTCAGTAAACGAAAGGCTTGGAAAGTGACTATCACAGCTTTACAGTCACAAGACAGGAAACAATTCTATTCCCAGATACAAGCAGATCATTTTATAACGTCCACTACATACTGTATATAACAAGGCCACAAATAGAATTACAAGATACTTCAGAACTACTAACAGATAATAGAATACCCCCCAGATGTGGGATACAGTACGGCATTGTGTCCATGGCAAACTACCAGTTAAGGACAACCTAAAGCACAAAGGGAAAACAAAACATCTATGCCCTAGGCCTTCATGGATGGAACAACCAGAAACTATGGGCCACCTTTTTTGAATGTCGCTTTATTATTAATCTTTGCTCTTTGATACAAAGAAGATGGAAGCAATTTCCAAAATACATAGCAACCCCAGAGGTATTATATTTAGGGATCTTCCCACAGTCAGGTGTGCAACAAAATAAGAGTACTCTTAGGATAATCACTGCATGCCTAAAGTATTGGATCTGGCAAGCACGATGTAAATTCACATTGCAACAAATTGTCTGGACTCCAGAAAAAAAATTTACAGTCCTTCCAGGATAATATACAAAGCATTCGGAGGGAGGAACAGAACGCAATTCCCCAATCTTTCATGGAGAGATGGCTCTCCTTAGACTGGCTGTGAAAAGACAAAAGGACTATCAGTACAGAAAATGATGCTATAAGAAAACACAAATAAAGGACAGGGGTGCTAAAATTAAAATGATTACTTTGATGTACTAATATTTTTTGCACATAAATAAGTATGACTATAGTTACAGCCTTTGCCTTATGTGTAAAATGTCTTTGCTTTAACAAAAAGTATCTGATAAGTGGATCTCTCACAGAAATGTATGTGTGCTCTTTACATGCAGAACACATGCCTCATGCTTAATTGCAAAATGTTTGCATGTGGTTTGCATACACAAAGTGAACCTAAGCAAACCAGGTCTAAAATGCAAATCAGGTTCCCATGCTGCAAGCTTGACATGTGTGCAGCAGGTAAGCTGGTGTGAATATCTTCTAAAAATCACATCAGGTTCATGTGTTGAATGCTTGACATGTGTGCAGCAAGGTACCAGGTAAAAGCAGCACACCAGGAACAGCACTGGAAGCACTGTGCTGTGTAAAGTGTAACAGGATTTAGAGCTACAGGAGTTAGAATAGTGGTAGGGAGTTACCACTACCCCGTCACGCTGCAGTCATCTTGTAGAGGGATCGAGCTGCTGTGTGTTGGGGTGCTGGGAAAGCTGCTCCCATGGTGGAGTGGCTAGGGTACCAGCACATGGCAAAGCAGAAGACCTGGGACTGCAGTTCGGTTCCTGCCAAATTTCTTCCTGCTTCAACTATTTTTTTTTAGTAATTTCCTTCTGATTTCTCCCCATCCCTGAAGTCCACAACCCCCGGAGTTAATTATTTGTCCTGGTGGTATTGGGGGTGTTGCCCCCAATGTGGAAAGGGTAGTGATCATAGCTCCCCCTTTAAAAAACAGGAAGTCCCATTATTTTCAATGGAGCTTCACTCTCATAGTCAGATCACTGTTGAACCTGACGTATATGAGTGCCGCTGTTTTTCTTGCGGCAGTCATTGCTGCATGTTTTTTGTTTGCAGCAGCATGACCCCATACCATGCAGCAAATAAGCTGGTGCAAATCTTATCTAAAAAACATCAGTTTCTAGTTCTCATACTGCTGCTAGCAATTAGATCCATTAAAATATCTTTTTCATTGATTTCCCATTAAAAGTGGGTAAACTCATTTATTCTGATCCTTTTGCAAGTTGTTTAAAGAGCCCCTGACACCGTTATAAAAACCTGGAAAATATATGAGAGTTAGACAGTTCAGTTTATATTTCATGTATTTTCTATAATTATTTACTTTTTCTTTATTACCAAGGACAGCTGTACGAAAGAGGATTACTGTTCCATAGACTTTATCTGCTCTTTCCACTATCCTACATATGACATTATAATCCAGGTTGCACCAGGAAACAAACTTCTGGTCATGGTGCTTTTCCTGGTTACCAACTTTTAAATAAAGAAATAAATAAAATAAAGAATCCCCTGTTTATGGCATCATAATTATCCCCACAACAACAGACTGTAATGTCATAAACAGAACTGTGATGTCATATGTAGGCAAACAGCCAGAACAGATAGGGTAGTGATCCTGTTTACATGCAGATGTCCTTAGTGATAAAAAAGAATGAGAAATACAGAAATAACAATAAAATATAAACTCACTTGTACTAAACATTACATTTTCGCAAAGTTGTCACAATGGTGTCAGGGGCTCTTTAATTGCTTTTGATTTTTGTCAAGAAATTGCCATTAATTTGTAAAGTATTGTTTGCTTACTGCATTAATTCCTAGGATATAGTCAGCATACATCCCCATTCCAGATGTGCAAAGAGAGGCCTCTGTGTTGTGAAACCCGACCTTTTTGTTTTGGGCCATGCAAATCCCCTTATGCATATTTAGTGCTACAAATGTGTTTCTCCATGACTGTTTCAGCTCACTTACTTTCCCTTTGGCATTCTGTATGGAGCATATCCACTATGGTCATAGTCAGCACTCTTTGTGCTGAGTATATTCTTGGAAGCATGCACCATACCTCACATTTTGTCACTGAAATGAGGGACATGGACACTCAAAATGAGGGGCAATGAGGGACACTAACCCTCATGATGATCAGGACACATCATGAAACATGGAGATACAGTACCTCAGAACACAGTGGAAACAATTGTATTTACTTGCACTGATATTAGCACCCGAGAATGAATTTCTGCCATAAAGTAGGGGTACCATTTAGGTAGGGCTGAGGGGGCAGTTACCCCCAACATTTGTGCCTAGGTTGTTCTTATGGTGTGGCAATAATGGCATTAAATTTGGATTTAATCTTTTGCACAATAAGTGCCCCCTGGCCTGTGTGCACTCACGCTGTAGATGCATTCCTGACTCAACTGCCTCTGTACTGAGTTGTCCACTCTCTCCACCTATTAGCGGTGGTGCCATCACATGTGATGTGAAGGAGCTCCAGCCAAGCAAGGGTACATGAGTTACATGACTGCAACACTGTCTTTCCTGCCACAGAGTAGACAGGCTGCACACTGCAGCTTGGAAGAGTCAGTGAGCACTGAATTCTCAAAAGCAGTGTTGTTGTGGCATATTTTTGCTGGTCTGCTCTTAGTGAGTCTCCATCTCCCTTGGTGGCTGAAGAAAGCAGAGGATGAGCTAGAAGCTAACTTGAGACTAGGCTACCTGCTTACTCTACTAGGCTTGCCTTGCAAAAAACAGCACAGGCCCCCCCCGCCACAGCAATCTAGGCCTAGCAGCAGCAGTGACAGTAGTGTGGGTGGCCTTCATATGCCTTTATCAGTGCAGTGCAGCAGCAACCATGGCAGCATCCAAGCAAGAAGCAAGCAACACAGGTTGGGTGGGTTTGGTTGGTGAGGTGACTTGGTCACTGATCACGTTGGGAACCTGGGATGGTCAGTTCTAGCAACCAGCTTTTGACAAAAGGATGGAGGAGGAGCAGACTGAAAACAGGACTGGTAGTACACTGGGTTAGGCTGCTGGTTCTGGCCTGATGGCCAAATAAGTAAAAGTAGCTATTTTTTTAAAGGGGGTTCGGGGAAGGAGGAAGAACTGAAATATTGATGTGTTTTTCACATTTGTGTGCCTTTGGGTGACTTCCCAACCCAGATGGGATGGATATTGAATGAAATGGAGTCAGGGAGAGAAACTGTGACAATATTTTTTAGTGGGGGTCAGAACCTCAGCCAGGAAAAAAAATGGTTAGTAACTGGGTGAGTTTAAGCACAGATCTGATGCACTGCTCCAGGGTACAGACAGATGAATCTTATACATTAGAATTTTTCCTGATTGCATATCACTTTTCAGTCACAAAAAATAAGTTTTACCTTTTAGAGACATTCCAGACATTTTAGAGCTTGCCACCTAGGGGCTAACTAGCACCTGGCCTCCACTGGTTGTTGGCCTCCCCCAATGAAATCTGAAATGGCACCCCTGCCATAAAGTCCAAATTTACAGGACATCCTCTGTATCAGTAGCATGTATTCCATGAGGGATGAATGAGGAGCAGAACAGTTTTCAGGTGTAAAATGATGATTGTCCCTTGCTTTCACTACTGGAGCCCCACTATAGTCAGTCTTATGCCCCCCCCACCAGTGAAGCTTATCTATACATCCCCACTGCAGGGGTGTGCACCATTGAGATGAATGGGGGTATTTCTTATTACTATTTTATACATTATTGATGGAGAATTGGAGATTAATGAAGGCCACCGCTCGACTAACAAGGGCCTTGCTAGTAGAACAGTGGCCTTCATTATTCTCCAACTCACCATCATAATTTATGAAATAGTAATAAAAAATAACTCTATTCATTTCAAGGGGATATGTCCCAGCACTGAGACCCATGGACATCATATCTTAAAGACTCCTACCTCTGGTTCCCTAGAACTCAGGTAAGAGACTCTCATCTTATATCTATACTTGGTGGATTGACTGTAGCAGCATGGCTGCACCACTACAGTGTGGGTGCATGGGAGGGGAATGGCTATGTGGGTGAGTGTTGAGTTATTGCTACTTTCGTGTTTGTCCCTTAAAGTCAGTTTGCATGGAAGCATTCACAACTATGAAGAGAAAATAGTAGGAGTACAGGCCAGACAGAAGTAATTAAGTAGTTTTGTGAATATGTGTGTGTATTGGGGGTGGGAAGAACCACATGTGTTTCCATTGGTATGTGTGCTACAGTTCAGCTGTGCAGCTGAGATGAGGGGAACAAGAAAACTGAAAAGTATAACAGTGACTATAAGCATGCTGCATGCATGCAGATGTATGTAGATTTGTACTGAAGTACAAGCAAGCCATGTGTGTGCAGGCAGTATAGCTTAGTGGTTAAAGGCACTCTATTGCAAACCAGAAGACTTGGAGACCTAAAGACCTGGGTTTGAATCTTATCAACCCCCCCCGTATATGGTGTGATCCTGAGCAAATCAATTAATGTTTATGTATGCAGTTATTAGTGACGACTTGCTTTTTGCACATATGCCACATGCATGCAGTCTGTTCCAATTTAACATAAAAAGCATGCTTTTCACACTTGCTTGCTGCACGCATGCCACATGCTTGCAATCAGTTCCAATTTAACATTTAAATCATGCTTGCAGCATGCATATCACATGGGTAGTTTTATGTGCGCAGCATGAAAACATTTCATATAATTATTTCTGTAAGGGATGTTATAAATTTAATAATAGGTATTCTGTATAACTTTTATTAGTTTCACATCTTGTGGATTCAATTAATCATGCTCTTTACTTTTTGTTATGTTTAAATTAATTTTATAAAAACAAATATAAGTAGATAAATTTGACATCCAATGATAAAATCCCTTTAATGATTATGATTTACAAATGTACTACATCTGCTGTAAGTATGTATATGATGGCACTATAATATGCTCTTTTCTGTTTTTGTTTTTAATTTCTGCATATATAACTATTGTATGCTCATATATTTTATTTGAATAAAAACACCCCTGCTCTTTTCAAGAAGTGCCATGGGATCTTTAACATTCACCTGAACTACCACCAGAACAGGCAGATGGGACCTCCATTTAATGTCTCATCCAAAAGACAGCACCTCAGAAGTGCAACACCCCCCTCATGCTGTAACAGAGTGTCAGTATTAGGATTTAACCCAAGTGCCTGGTGCTTTCTTAATTAAGGTGAGATTAATTGGGGTGAGATCCATGGGTGATGACATTCCTTGACTCAAATATTTTTCATCGGGGCATGGAGGTCCCAAAATTGGTGAAACAGACAGGAAATGATTAAGGGCAGTGTGTATGTTGGAAGTGGAGTAGATTGGGGACCAGTCAGCATAGGAGAGGTCGAGTAGAAGGGCGTTTGTGTTGAGGGATCAGATTTGCTGGATGCTGACATATTTTGGGGCAGAGCAGAGAAGTAGGATTTTTCTGATGCAGTAAGTTATGCAGTGGTCACTTAGTGCATCTGGAAGGATGCCAACAGCTGAGATATGGTGAGGATGTGATGAGAGGATCCAATCTAGAAGGGTGTGGTTAGAGGTGTAGGGGTTGTATCTGGTGGGTTCCTTTATTAGCTGTGAGAGGATAAAGGATTAAATTTTTTGGTCTGGGGGCTTGGCTGTGGGAGCAAGCCAATCCAGATTAAAGTCACCCATCAGTATACTTCCATCATCACTTGTAAGGGAGGTGATGGAGGAGTTGCACTTTATGAGTGCATCTGTGGTGATTTTGGGTGCTGTGTAGATGACTGCAACATAGATGGGAAGGGAGGAGGGGAAGATTAGCTGTGATATTAGATACTCAGGAGTGTCAGGGTTGGATTTTTGTGATGTGGTGGAGCAGGTGAGGGAGACCTGGATGTATATGGCATCACCACCACCACACCTTCCCCGGTCCTAGTGATATAAGAAGAAATCAGGGATGGCAAGTGCCATGTCTATGACCCTGGAGGACAGCCATTTTTCTGATACACAAAGGATATGTGGGGAGTGTTGGGACATCCAAACTTTAAAGACTATCCAGTTTTGGGAGTTGACTTCTGGCATTTAGGTGGAAAATGTGAAGACCCTTAGGGAAGGGGGAGTTGACATTGTGGGATGGGCCTGGATTAAGTTCCACATCACTGGATAGGAGCAAGATTAGGAAAAGGCAAAAGGAGATAGCAGGGTATTTCCATAACCTAAGGTAGTAGAGTGTGAGGTTGGAAGAAAATGACAATTGTAGAGGGCAGCAGATGGAGCAGTAGAGGTGGGGTCTGATGAGAATGATACAAAGGGAGGGGGAGGGCAGGATGGAGAGATTAAGTGGCCAGGGGTAGTGTGGTGCAGCAGATAGGCCATAGGATGAGGTGAGAGTAGAAGAGGGTACAGAGTGAAGGGCAGAGGGAGATTGGCTAGTTGAATGGGAAGGGAAGGAGGAAGGAGGTAGAGCTGTGGGTAATATGAAGAGAGAAAGGATGGAAATGAAAGTGAGGAGCATTCTTTGGGGGGGATGGTGGAAGGCCAAGCTTAGGGGGAGGTAGAAGTTTAAAAAAAAGAAAGGATTGTTTTAAATATTTTTTGGGGGTAGTTGATTGGAGGGTTAAGCAAGAGAACAAAAAAAAAGGAGTGGGTAGAGGCAAAAAATGTCATAAATGTAAAGTCTAAATGGAGGCAGGACAGCTGTCACTTAGCACAGATGGTTCTAATAAAGACAGTGAGAGTGCATGGCTATGTTTAGACAGTGGGGGGGGGGTCAGCAGAAAAGGGAGATAGTTTCAGGAGCCTTCAGGACCTTTGACCTTTAAGAACATAAACATTGGGACAACCTCAGGTTGTTGACTACCTAAGGCAATTATGAGTTTTAGAAACCCTATGAGATGCTTATGGGAAGAGGAAGGAGGGGAAAAGTATGAAGAATAGGAGTTTGGGAGGTAGGAGGGTTGGAGGAACCTGAGGGCTTCAACATGAGCCAAGTAGATGAGAGAAGACTGCTACCAGGACACCAGGGAGAATCAGGTAATGAAGGGAGACAAGATGATGGGAGGGTGGGAGAGGGCAAAGAAGAGAGTATAAAGGGAAGGGGAGGTTAGAAAAGATGGGAGGGAGGAAGGGAAGGGGAGGGAAAAAAGGAAGGGAAAGAGAGAAAGTGATAAGAGCAGCATAGTAGAAATGTAAAGAAGAAAAAAAAGCATAATGTAGTGTATTAATAATAAGGTGGTCAAGTTTCATTCCAAGGAATGAAAGCAGTGAGTGCAGTCTACCAAGTGGGAGACATAAATTAAAATACATTCAAGGAGACCTAGAATGAACAATTTAATTTGAAAGGAAAGACATTATTTAATAATGTGAGGAGAGCAAAACAAAATGGGGAGGTATTATATAATATGATAATCTTAATTAGAATAGCTGAATTTTAAACTGGCAGTACATTACAAGTGGAATAATTCTGCACAGCATGCAACCCTGGTAAAACCAACTGAGAAATCAGGGATCACAGCAGTTAAATAAACTGATTAGTAAACATGAGAGAATACCGATAGGGTGAACTAGAATATCTAAAATAGTAGGCATTTTAAACAAATCTAGAAGCTAAACTAAGAAATGAACAGGAATAAATGCAATTTAAGTAAAACCAGTACAGGTGTGAGGCTCCTAAACTAAGCTAAAACTGTAAGAAGAGAGGATCACTCTTTCAGAACATTTATGGTTCACTTACACAACTTAGAATTAGGGTAAACTAAAGATAATGATAAATAAAGCATTAGACCAAAGGGAATATTCAGAATAGAAGCCCTGGGGGACAACATGATAGCTGACAGAGTGACAGCTGACTCCAGGCAGGCTCCATGTTTCCCTTTAGCTACTACCCTTAAGCATGAGGACCACAGTGAAGGACCAAAGGAAAAAGGACTCAAATTGGGGTGGCCCTGCCCGCTACCAGAGACTCCTCCAGTCTGAAGGAAGAAGTGGGTTAGGGAAGGGGATGAGTGGCCAAAATCCCAAACACAAACAGTCCACAGAGTTAAATCCTGAGCCTGATTGGATCATTGTCTCCCAGCACACTCACCAGACTGAAAGACAGAACAGCTGAGCGAACTTCTCGAGCGGATGTCAAAAGACACTTGCAGCAATCGCTCTGAATAGTTCCACCCACTACCAGAGACTCCTTATGACTAAAGGAATAAGTGGGAGAGGGAAGGGGATGAGTGGCTAAAGTTTCACACACAAACAGTCCACTGAGTTAAATCCTGAGCCCAGCTTGCTCACTTCCTCCAGCACACTCTCCAAGCAGAATGGTAGAACAGTTGACTGACTGCCTTGTGTGGACTTCAAAAGACATGTACAGCAGTCACTACGAATAGCTCTGCCCACTACCAGAGACTCCTCCTGACTGGAGGAACAAGTAGGATAGGGAATGGGATGAGTAGCTAAAGTCCCACACACAGATAGTTCATAGAGTTAAATCCTGAGCCCGACTGGCTCACTGAATCTCAGTACACTCACCAGGCAGAACCACTGATTAGCTCAGTGAACGTCTCAAGCGGACTTCTAAAGATGCTCACAGTAGTTAATCTGAATAGCCCCACCCATTACCAGAGACAGCTCCTGACTGGAGGAACAAGTAGGCTAAGAAAGGGGACATGTGACTGAAGTCTCAGATGCAAACAATCCAGAGTTAAATCTTGAGCCCAACTGGCTCATTGCCTCCCAGCACACTCGTCAGGCAGGAACAGTTACCTAATAATGATTACTTGTAGATGTTGGATTATTTTTCTTTGAAATTGTAATCAGTTAGTTGTTCTGGCAAGGTCATAGATAATTCATACAGTAACTCTGTAATGCATTCAGATACCCTTCCACCAAAATAAAAACAAAAAAGTATACGTTTTTTTGGTTCAGTATTTCATCTATGAACTGTTGTTATGTTGCAATTTCTTTCATTTGCATGACTGGCATCCCTATAACATTTTCTGTTAACTTTACCTTTGCTGACTTCTTCAACAGTACAGGCAGTAAGAAACAGGATAAATTGTGTGGTTATCATGTGTAAAAATCCAGTGCCCATTATCATGATATGAAGCCAGCAGCTTATACTATGCTCTCGAATCCTGACCTCCGCAAAACATTGCAAAAATATAGAAAGAATCAAAATTTTAATGCCTGTAACATTTATTTCTACTTCTGGTTCTACAGCCATGCAAGCAGCACAGGGAGGGAGAAACGGCTTGCACAACGTTGAAACAATCCACGACAAAAGAGAAAAAAATGTATACTTCAGTTACATAAAATGACAACTGCAATGGAGATAATAAGACCTGCTTTGTCAGAAAAAAAAATATTCTTCTTGCTTAAATACTTTACAGCTACTCCAAAAGTGAATTTGTTCTTTCATGGCTAAGAAGCAAATAAAAATATCTACAAGCCCCAATACCTTATGGTAAATCCCATACACAGTGACATTCCAATATGTAGTGAAAAAAAAGCAAAAGAGATTCTTCCTTCCAGAACACATCAGGGCTAAATCCAATAGCCCTGTTTTCTCTGCCAACTTCAAAGGACATCAACCCATGCACATTGGTTAATGCATTTTAAAGTCGGCAGTGTGGACACTTACGGGAGCATCCTAAACCACTTCACATTGAGTTTCTGATGTGGCTCAGTAGAGGGGACTTGTATTGGAGTGAGCTACTCACAGCGCATTGACATTCAGTATAGGCAATCTGCAGTTCTCACTCGGATTGGACATCTCTCCCGGAATCCTCCAGTGGTCCCATGAGTCTCTCTGAGGCTCACCATCTAGCATTTGCTATATTTAGGAAGTCATAGCTTAGCACACCAGAGTTCAGAAAACAGCATTTTTCACAAGCAGAAAGAAAGCTGAATGAAGGAAATAGCATGAAAATGTAAAACGAGGGCTGGAAGTATTACAAATTAAGGTTGTAAACTGGGACCGCGATACTGGGCATGCACTAATGCATATGTATATCCTCTCTTTCCCCGGGGATATGCATATGTATTTGTGCATGTTCAGTATCATGATCCCAGTTTAGGACCCTAACTTGTAATACTTCTAGCCCTCGTTTTATATTTCCATGCACTTTCCCCGAGTTCAGCTTTCTTTCTGCTTTTGGAAAATGCTGTTTGTTGCTCAGGTGCGCTAAGCACCGCACCAGCCTTCTGCACTTCAGCATCACTTGCACATCACCGTTCATCACTGCCACATCTGGAAGGGAGAACAACCTGGCCCCTTAAAATGTACAGCCCCTTTGGAGCAACCTGCAACACGAGCTGTGTAAATGTGAAATTGAGCCACTGTGGCTGAGAGGGATCTGGGGGTGGTGGTGGATGTCAAGATGAACAACTCTGAGACTTGTAGGAGGGCAGCAGCCAAGGCCAACAGGATGCTGGGATGCATCACTAGGGTGATCACCTCCAGAAGGAGGGAAGTGATACTCCCTCTGTATAACTGCTTGGTGAGGCCGCACCTTGAGTACTGCGTACAGTTTTGGAGGCCACACTTAAAGAGGGACATTAACCTCCTGGAGAGGGTCCAGAGGAGGGCAACCAAAATGATTTGGGACTTGGGGGACAGGACCTATGAGGAGAGGCTCAAAGAGCTAAATATGTACACATTGGAAGAGAGAAGGGACCGGGGGGACATGATAGAGGTCTTCAGGTACATGAAGAGGGTAAATAGGGGAGGAACAGTCAGGGTGCTTCGAAGGAAGGAGGAAGGGGCCACTAGAGGGCATGGGTGGAAGCTGGAGGGGGGAAGATTCAGGGGAGAAAGGAGGAGGTGCTACTTCACTGACAGGGTGGTGGAGCCATGGAATGCACTGCCTAGGGGCTGGTGGAGGCAGAGACAGTGGAGGGGTTCAAGAGGGGTGGGACAGGACAGGGAAGGGTCCTGAAGCAAAATCCAATGCAGCAAGAATATCCAGAACTGGGAAGGAGAAACCAGAGAAGGCGAGGGGGACAGCAAGGTCAGCACCCAGGGTGGGGGCTGACCAAACGAGCAGACACGAAAGACCGTTAGGCCTATTCTGCTGGCATTTTAGTATGTTAGTATGTGTCCATCACAGCAGGAGTGGAGCACCACAAATTCTGGAGCACTGTAGCAGTGTGAACTCTGCTAATGTCTGTAATATCCAGCAGAGTTAAAAAAAAAAGAATATAAACAAAAACTTCCTGCCCTAATACCTAAGGGCTAAATCCAGAGGTGGTGACATCTGTGTCAGTACAAAAAGAAATCTTCCTACCAAAAACCTTAGGGCTAAATTTACATTCATGTCTTAAAACAAGCATTTGTCAATGCTGAATGTTGCTTGCTTGTATATGCTGTTTAGGTATTTGGAAGTGATAGTTCCATGCCTTCCTCACAAGACATCCGCTGCGTCTTTCCACTCAGTATTCACAGAAGAGTGGGAGGGGCAAGGGCCACAGCAGTACAGCAGTTGCCAAGGGGGTGAAGAGATGGACAATAGTCCATTCAAAGGCAGAGTCCTGCAGGAGCTCACTAAATTGATGGTGGACAAAGTGATGGAACCAGATGACATAAGCCCAAGGATATTAAGAGAACTGCGAAGGGAGATAGCAGTACCTCTGGCAGCCATGTTTACTGAGTCATTCAACATGAGTGAATTGGAGGAGGGCACATGTGGTCCCTCTACACAAGTCCGGCAGCAGGGAGGAGGCAGGGAACAATAGGTCGCTCAGCCTCACCTCATTAGTGAGGATGATCATGGAGGCATTGCTTAAAGAAAGGACAGTGGGGCATCTAGAAGCCATCAGAGCCCAGGACCATAGACAACATGGATTCACAGTGGGGACATCATGTGAGACAAATCTGGTTGATTTCTTTGAATGGGTGACAAAGGAAATGAATCAGGGTAGGGCAGTGGACAATACTTACCTTGATTTCAGCAAAGCATTTGACACCATCTCACATAGGAGACTGATAAACTAGCTGGGTAGGCTGGGCATGGGGGAAAGGGTGGTAAACTGGGTTAGAAACTGGCTAACAGACAGGAGGCAGAGAGTGGTGGTAAATGGGATGCAGTCTAGGGAGAGGGGGTGACCAGTGAGGTGCTGCAGGGACTTATTAGTAACACTGCAGAACGGCTGAAGGGAATTTTTTCACCAAATTTTCAACATAACCATTTTAAGACCTCTGCTCATGAACAGTGTCACTGTGATTTTCTTAATCTGTGCCAACCATTGATTGTGCACACTGACTGCGCCATTGTCTGCTACATGCACAGAAACACATTTTGGGTGACGTGAAAAATGACAGCTGTACTGCTCATAAGGAGGTGTGGTAAAATGGCAATGTTTTGCGAACTTACGAGCGTGGGGTAGGAACTGTGCAACACACGCTCGTAAAACAGTCATTTTTAGGAAATTTTTCACCAAATTTTCAACATAGCCATTTTAAGACCTCTGCTCATGAACAGTGTCACTGAGATTTTCTTAATGTGTCCCATACATTGATTTCACACACCAACTGTCATTGTGCACTACATGGTGGAAACACGTTTTGGGTGAGATGTGAAAAATGACAGCTGTACTGCTGAAAAGGAGGTGTGGTAAAATGGTAATGTTGAAAATCTGGAGTGAAAATATTGAAAATTCATGAACTTACGAGCATTCGTAGGAACTGCGCAACACACGCTCATAAAACAGTCATTGTTAGGAATTTTTTCACCAAATTTTCAACATAGACTTTTTGAGAGCCCTCCTTATGAAAACTGGCAGTGTCATTTCGCTAATTGGTCCCGAAAGGTGATTTCATGCAGTGACTGTGAAATCACCCTTCAGGCCCGATTAATGCTATGACAGTGCAAGAATTCATGAGATGGGGTCCTAAAAACCTCATGTTGAAAATTTGGGCCCCAAATTCCCAAAAATGCCTGAGATATGCAACAAAGTTGAAAAAAAACTATTTATTCCATTATACAGCTTACCAGCATTTCCTCAGTTTGCAGTCGGCTTTGAAGAGTGCAGACTTGTTCCTGGTCCATCGAAGATCATCGTGCCGAGCTCCGGAGGTAAGTATGGGGTCAGGGGTGTGTGGAGAGGCAGGGTGCGCAGTGGATGAGTGCGGGTTGAGGTGGGGCGGGGAGACTACGAGGAACCATTTTTTTTGGTTTACAGGTTGTTTATTTTTAAGACAACGCGGGATGTTTGCCACGCTGGGGTGGGCTCCCAGCATGGCAGCTGGAAAAGCTGTTTGGTGGGGCGGGAGCTGACGGGGGATTGGGCACCCCTGTCGGCCATAACAAGCTTTGCCACGCTGGGGTGGGCTCCCAGCATGGCACCAGGAAAGCTTTTGGGGGGGCATGCAGCTGTGGAGCTGGCAGGGGATTGGGCAACCCTGTCGGCTATAACAAGTTTTGCCGTGCTAGGGTGCGCTTCCAGCATGGCACCTGGAAAGCTTTTTGGGGTGCTGGAGCTGGTGGGGATTGGGGCACCCCGCCGGCTATAATAGTTTTTTGCCACGCTAGTAGGCTCCCAGTGTGGCACCTGGACAGCTTTTTGTGGGGTGTGGAAGCTGAGGGGGATTGGGGCACCCTGTTGGCCACAGTGTGCGCATGGGGAGGGAGCGACCAGCATGCAGTATGCATGCTTAAGGCAGTGTGTGGGGGTGAGCTCTGCTCACTGAAGCGGAGCTCTCCCTTTCAACTGTATGACCACTGCATTTTCAACTGCTGTCATAGACAGCTGCAACAGTGATTGGGAAACTGGGGCTGCACCTGCAAACACATTGACTGAATTGGAAGACGGGTGCCACACCTCCGAAAACTCGGATGATGGCATTATGTTTCTTGCACATGCGTGCAAGCAACATAAAAATTCTTCCTGCTCAAATACCTGAGGGCTAAATCCACTGACAGTGACATCCTTGCCTGTGAACAAAAAAACAAAACAAAAAAATCAGTCATCCTGCCCAAATACCTTCGGGCTAAATCCATTTGAAGTGTCATCCATGCCTACCAAAACAAACCATCAAACAAACAAAAATCTTCCAGCCCCAGTCCATTACTTCTAATTCCTAGGTCTGTGCCATCTGAAAGTGTTAAACCATTTAATAAAAAAAAGCACCTTCTTGCTCAAGATATGTTCGGGTTACATCCTCACCCAATTACCTGCATCCCTGGCTGGTAAATAAGAAGGAAAAAAACCTAATCCTTCAAGAATATTTTTAACAGTCAACTTTTTTTCAACCACTGGTCCCCCCCCCAACTTTTTTTAATCTTTCAGGTCTGCTATGACCCAGATTAGTAACTAAAGAACAAAAATACAATTACCAGAAAAAACTGTAGTATACATTTCAATATGTGAACAGTACACTAATCCACCTTACAATGATACCTCTAAAAAAAGTCTACCCTGTGAAACAAAACAAACAAAAAAAATCAGTGATGGCAGCCCAAACTAGTCCATACACATGGCCCAGGAACATTTCAACCAGTTAAAATAGGATAAACACTCCCCACACTACTGGTACATGCCCTGGCTTCCTTGTTGTCTCCAGTGCTGGTCACATTGCAACACTCTGGTCCTAGGCTGCAGTACCTGGAATGCTCCTTGTCTGATTCTCCCACCTCCAGTGTTCCATCTACAGAATGCTGTCCCTGGACTCCACGAACTTGACAACCATTGCTCCAAAGCCTGAGGATCCACAGGCAACCTCACTCCTACACTCAATACGATACCTTCCAGCCTACTGAAGCTGCACATGTATAGTCTACCATGCTAGCACATCCCACTAGTGCCATTAATCAACCTGCATCTTTTCCCCGTGGTACATGGCCTAATCACGTAAAAGCATCTCTCTGCCATGGAAACTGAATAAAAATTATGTGGAATGAACAAGCAGGGCACAAAATAGTGCCATTTTAAGTGCTAAAACTAGCTGAATGATGACAAGTACATAGAAATAACATGTGGCAATCGCGAGTAGGGGGCCTGTTGATCAAATATGTCATGGGTCTGTGTGGCATACAGAATTTATTTGTACTTGTTGATGTTTGACCTTGTTGTACCCACTCTTGGCTCTGCCACTCATAAGATCAATGAGGTCAAACATCAGCTCACGCAGACCCATGGCATATCCCTTATTTATCTTGATAACTGATATACAGTATCACAAACAAAACGCTATACATCTGATTATGTTATAATGCTGTATCTAATAATGGGAAGAGCAGCAGAAACTTTTTTGTGGCATCACATAGGACAGATACAGCATTCCAACCAAGCAGTGAAATCAATATAGATGGGTTGGTCTGACAACTTTCTTTCTTTCTTTTCATTGTTTCAAAGCAGCAGTATTTGTTAGCAGAAACAAAAATCACCATCTAGATTGCATGTAATAATGTACTTCTGGCAAAAATATTAATACATCCATTTTCTGTTTGCATTTTATTGTATTTCAGAATTCAGATAATGTTCTTTGTAGTTTTTAAAAGATCTACCTCTTCGTTCGTGCCCACTAGAAAAACTAAACATCTTTCTGTGGTGCTGGGCCGTGAACCATCAGAAATGTAAGACTGCCCCATTCTAATACATCCACAAAGTATGAATCCAGTATTTATAAAAGAAAAGTATCTTTGAAGGAAGGGATTTTTAAAAACGGTTAGTGGTGGCCTTCTTTAATGCTTGCATCATTAATTAGAAACTTAATAATAACATTTTTTTTTAAAAATATCTGAAAGAAATAAAAATACACTGCTGATGAATCCGTTTTGGTGCTTAAACAAAGATTTTTGGAATTACGCTAATTTAGTATGGCCAGGCACTTCATTTCAATGTGAGTGTGCTGAAACCTGTGCTCCTGTGGCAAGGAATTTCTCTAGAATAGTCTTGCTAAATGTTGATATTTAGCATCATGCTCTAGTGGCCTGGCCTTTACCATGATTTAGCCTTACGATTACTTGCTACGGTTCTATGTCATAATGGTGATCACCAAACAGCGATTGCCATTAGGGCGAGTATACATCACCAAAAATAAAAATGGTGATGTACACTTGCAGCAAAGACAATGGGTGCACAGATAACTTTGTGTATGTGGGGGGCTGTGCCCCCTGCACTTCCTAACTAATTATTCTCAACTCCAGAGGGGTGCATGTTGAGGAGGGGGAGAAACTTGTGTAAAAGAAACACACTGCCAATGTAGAACTGTACTGTGCCTCCCCAGCCCCGAACCCTGCACCCTTCCCACCATAGCCAGCCACCCTCACCGCCATGCCACACAGCTAGCTTGGCAGCCTTCTGCTGTACTGCCTCCCACATATCTCCCCTCCACTCCTTTTCTGTTCCCCAAGGTGGTTCCACTCATCTTTCTTTTTGCCCATTGCTAACCTTTCAGGGTAGCTCACAACAAAGGCACTGAGACTGAGTTGCTCATATTTGAGCCATTCAATTTCAGTCATCCTTTTCATGGTGTACCACTTGTTGCAATTCAATTGTGATCCAAGAAGTTGATCAGAGTGGGGTGGATTCTTTACATTTCTAGGTACTCTAGGATGCAAAAATATTTAATACTACAACATGCCTTTTTGTGATCTATCCGTGATATGCTATTGTTGCAGTTCTTTTTGCAGATCTCCACTGTGGTTTTTTTCAGCATCTGCCAATCTTTAGTGGCATGTGATTTTCTTTTGTTGCTTTTTTATGTTTGCCTTTGAAAAACATACACACATGTTGGTGTAGTGTTTGGAGTCTGCATGTGTCTCAGGCTGTTAGCCAGTGATCTATGGAGAAAGCAGCTGTTCTATCTTGCCAGCCAATTGAGCTATGGGGCTCTGGGCTCTTGGTTACTTGGTTCGTTGGACAAAAGAAGGCCATAGCCCATCGAGATTGTCCTCCACATAT
Organism: Neoceratodus forsteri; assembly: GCA_016271365.2. Taxonomy (NCBI): domain Eukaryota; kingdom Metazoa; phylum Chordata; order Ceratodontiformes; family Ceratodontidae; genus Neoceratodus; species Neoceratodus forsteri. Next base: position 14,759,060 of record JADMNL010000039.1, on the reverse strand, counting down.
GTGGATCATTGTATTCGGTACTATTCTAATAATCATGTATCTATTTTGTTTTTGAAAATCATAATAGTAGGTGAATCAACAATATCTTGTGGTGATGTATTCCATAGCGTAGGAGTTCTAATAGTAAAAAAGTTTGGTCTTTTATTTGTATTGCATTTTTTTGTAACCTGGCAACCATTTTTCTGTTGGATAATGTTAAGCCACATTGCTCCATTAGAATAGGAGATTTCATCATTTTAAATAACTGTAAAAGATCACCTCTTGTTCGTCTCTGAGTGAATACAAGCCAGTCTTCTGTAATCTAGTGTCACAATCCAAATGAGAATAATATGGAATAATTTGTGTGGCCCTGCGTTGAATTTGTTCTGGACTAATTTGAATATCTACATGTGAGCATTTGTGCAGGAAGCTATAGCAGAATCATGCATGTCAGCACCTGCTGATATGGTCCTGTTTGGTAGGATGTGAATCATCCATTCAGGTGGCAGTCTATCTGTGAGACTGTTGATTCTTTGGTTGAGGTGTTAATCTTTGTGTGTGTGGGGGCCAGACATGGGGCCAATATGTGGCTGATATGAAGAGCCATTGTGTCAGACCAACCCACCACTGGACGCATTTCCCACTCCAACACCACACTCCCCCAACTTAAAATGTTACCTCTGTATTGGAGATTCCAATGGTGTGGAAGCCTCAGACTAAACTCTTGTCTCTGGGCATTACTGTTTTGGGGGCTTACTTGGAGCAAGAGCTCTGACCAAAGGGTTACTGAGGAGTGAAAACCCCAACCAAAACTCCTGCTGCCTGACATGGGGATGCATTCAGGGATGGGTATACCATCCAGAGATCCTTGGTGAACTGCTGCTCTCTGACCATAAAGAGCCTGATGTTTAATAACGCTGCAATATATTTCTGTGCTACTGAGCATGGAATTACTGAACCACCAAAGAGGCAATCAAAAACTTCATGGGGGAGGTGGGAGGTCACATTATTTTAATTATGTGCCTAATAAACTGGATAAAAAGGTCAGAACATGAAACATGTTTCTTGCTAAGTTGAACTAATTGTTTTTTGAATAAGCATCAGATACTTGTCTTCTATATCCATGGTCCATAGGTTAAGATAATCCATGTTGTGGATATAGTTCTGACCTTTTATACTGTGATACTACTTGAAGTATCTAATCAGATTTGCTCCAGGTTAGGAAGAATATAAGAAAAAGAAACACACAAAATATTGAACTGTTACAAATAACTGCACAATAGTTAGCTAATAAACTACTGTTGTCTATAAAATATAATTATCTAGCGATACATCTTGAAGAAAAACATTACTCACAGTAGTAATGTTGTTTCTTCTTAGGGATTCATCAATGAGCCAGTTATGTTAATGGCTGAACTTTGAATGAAGTTTGAACTCTGTGCTATGGTGACACTCCTCCTACTGGCTTAATGCCTGATTTATTTCTAAAGACTGGGGAGCAGTGACCCCTGAAACTACCTTATGACTACTAAAGTATTTTCCAAAATGTTGTTTAACATTTTTTTTATAAAAACTAGACATGCAATGACTACAACTTTAAATGTTTCTGAAACTTCAACAAAATAATGCTCAAGCAACCATAAAATTCAGGACTGTTTCTTGTGTGAGCCTATTTCTAGGTTCTAGAAGGAGAGGCAAAGTCAGGGTTTGTATTAGCTAATTTAAGGATTCATGAGAAGTCACAACATTACTATAGTGAGCAATTTCTTTTTCTAACAACAGAAATCCATCAGTGATGCCTTTGACAAAAGTGCAGACTCACTAGCATTACCTTGGGAGGATGGGTTTAGAAACTATTTAGGAAAAAGGTTCTGTAAGACAGCAGTTCCAAAACTGGCATCCCTCCTGGACTGTATGTACAGGCAGTAGTACTTTGTGAAGATGTGCACTGTTTTCCCAGTAGCTGCTTTAAAAAATGTCTTGAAGCAGTATGCCACTTGTACCTGCCACAGCTGCAGAAATGCCCCTTGTGGAAAGTGTCCGTAGGCTTCTGCAAGGTATTTTACCAGCTTTCTCATAACAGAACTGTATACAATAGACTATCCAATGAGAGATATTCTTCTTGGTTGCTGGATTACCTTTGTCAACCTCTCTGCAGGTTGCAAAGAGCTGTGTGCTACAAGACCTGACATCCCTTGTCTGGTCCGCGTAGCAGCCCACTACATTTTTTACATCAAGACAGTGCAGCTTTGGTCAGCTGCACTGGAGTGTTCAAGAAGAAGCACGGTAAGGGTCATGGACCAATTTAGGTGGAATTCTGAAACTGCTTTAGGTAGGAATTTCCTATTGGTTCTAAGGACTACCTTTTCAATGTGGAACAGTATGTTGTTTGGATCTGTATAATGGGCATGAAGTTCGCTTACCCTCCTGGCAGATGTCATGGATACTAGCAAAACTGTTTTCCAAGTGACATATTGCAAGTGTGCTGTAGCCATATGCTGAAAGGGAGATTCCATCAGTTGTGCAAGACAAATGTTTAAATCCCATAGGTGAACCTGTTTCCTCACAGGAGGGCATAAGTGACTGAGGCCTTTAAAAAACATTTTCAAAAACAGGTTGTGAGACCAAATACTTGCCCTTGCCTGCTGATGTGTATAATGACACAGCTGCCAGGTGCACTTTCAGAGATGAAGACCTCAGACCTAAGGACTGTAAATGTACCAAGTAGTCCAGAACTGTGGACAGTCCTGCCTGCACTGTGATTATCCTACTGGGGGCACACCAGCATGAGAATCTCATCCACTTTGAGGATCATGCTTTTCAGGTGGCTGGTTTCCTGGAAACCCTCAAGACATTCAACACATTTAGTGCTTCAAGAACCATGTGCTTATGCAAAATAGTCTGAGATCTGGAAAAGTTATGCTACCCTGGGACAGAGTCACTAAGTTGTATCTCAGTGGAAGGTTGATTGGAGTCTTGCAGAACAGGGTCAGCAGCACTGGGTACCATGCTTGCCTGGCCCAGTCTAGGACAATCAGGATTATTGTTGTTGGTTCCCTCCAGAGCTTCTTGAGTACCCTCTGTATATGGAGAAATGGGAGTAAGATATGCAGGAACCTCCTGGCCAAGTCAGAGCTAGGGCATCCTCTGGGACTGTACTCCTGCTGGTAAACTGCAACAAAAAATTGGAAATGGATTGTTCTCTCAAGAGGCCAACAGGTCTATTTCTAGGGTACCCTGCCTTCTGAAAACTGAGGCCAGCACTTGCTGGTTCAAGGTCCAGTCTTGGTCTTTTTAGCTGATTCTACTTAAAAAGTCTGCCACCATATTGTCTTTGCCTGTCAACTGCACTGCAGAGATTGGTATGACCAGGGAGTAGTCTAGGCCACAGATCCTCACTGCTTCTATACGGAGTTTGAGGATCTTATTCCTTCTGTTTGTTTATGTAGTACATTGTTGTGGTATTGTCTGGCCATGTTTGAATGGACTGACCCTGCAACTGGGAGGAGAAGGACTGCATTGCCAATAGAACTGCCCTGAGCTTGAGGAGGTTTATGTGCTCATGTGTCTCCTATGGCTACTTACCTTCAGGTCCTTTAGGTGGCCACCCCATCCTAGTAGTGAAGCATGTGTTGTGAGAACCATGTTGGGAAATTAATGCCTGGATGAAGGAAATACCCTCTCTGAAGTCACTGTCAAATATGAGTCACCAGAGTAGCAGCACAAGACATTACCCACTGGGCCATCGAATGACCCAAAAATCCTTAGTGATTGTATCTTTTTCTCCCAGTTACTATTTCAGATAAAGTGTACACACTCACTCAAAATCCAGAAGGAAGGTCCGCTCTCACATGTGCCGGCCAGCGGTGCAGCTGGGGGACTGAAGCACCTCCTCGACACAATAATTGGAAACAGAACAATGCACTCACATTAGGAAAATAAAGAACTTGAGATACTAGCTTAGTTAAGCAATTTATTACCACATATAATTGGGGCCCCTGACAAATCTCTTTTGAATGAAGCACTGGGGCAGTTGCGTGTGTAAGCCATTACTTTGTAATTTTATGCAGTAATAAATTACATTATGTTTTTGCCGAGTAAGCATCTCAATTTCATTATTTTCCTCATGTGAGTTATCTGTTGTGTTTCTAGCTAAAGTGTATACACTGCCTATTATCAATGCCTGTTAAGCGGCACATTTAAGGTTTTTTAATAGATTTGCTTGTAGCAGCCAAATCTGTGCTCACTGTAAAGGATATTATTTTTATTATTGCATCCTCATACCATATCTATGCAAGATGTAAAATGTGTATAGCATTAGAAAAAAAGTTAATATGAAAAAAGAAACTGGTTGGAGAATAGAAGGCAAAGGGTGGTGGTAAATGGAGTTCACTCTGGGAAAGGGAGTGTAACCAGTGGGATTCCGCAAGGATTGGTACTGGGTCGGTCCTCTTTAATGTCTTTTTTAGTGACATTGCAGAGGGATGGGAAGGGAAGGTGTGCCTTTTTGCCAATGACAGAAAGATCTATAATAGGGTAGACATTCCAAGAGGGGTGGAATTTATTTATTTATTTAAGAGTTTAACCAGGCAGGTGTACTGAGCAGAGTACCACTTGTTTCCAGACATGACCTGGGGGAGGTGGGGGATAGGGGAAACATTGATTGTTACATATATACTTGCATACAGTACGGATAAATACAATGGTGAAGTGAGTGATGCATTAAAACATACAGTATAGATATTTACAATAGTGTAGCAGAATTAGCAGCCAGAGGGCTGCAGAACAATCTGACAGAGGACATTATTTATAAGTTTTACATTTTACACAGACAAAATAGTGAGCGGCAGAACAAACAAATGAACCTTTAGGACCCTACAGTGTAGCAGCTGAGATTTGGCATGTCTACCGGTTACCAGGAAAGTGGGTCTTGTTGTTATGGCTACTGTGAGCATGTGCATGTGATGGGGAAGTGTGTGTAGAAGAGTGGGTTGAGATGCCCAGGGTTTGTGGAGCTCCTGATATCAGCAGGCAAGTCATTCCATAGTTTAGGCATGCGATATTTGAAAGTCGATTGACCCTTGGAGGTATGCATGAAAGGGTCTTGGAGAAGCCTAGAGTCGGTGCTTCTGAGTGAGTAGGTAGGGGAGGGCTGAGCCGATATGGTGGAATTGAGATAAGGGGGAAGGGACTGTGACCAGAATTTGGTGATGACTCTGGAGCAGTGGATCTGTCTGCAGGTCGTGAGTGAAGGCAGGGCTAGGTGCCAGTACAGATCACAGTGGTGGGTCATTGGGGGGGCAGTCCAGGATGAAGCAACAGAAGGAGTGAAAAAAAGTGTCCAGGCTGGCCAGGTTTGATTGGGATGCGGCACCTTATACCACATCGCCATAATCAAGTATAGGGAGGATCATTTTTTGAACAATTTCCCTCCGGACTTGTTTGGGCATGCAGTCCTTATTGCGATACAGAGCACCAAGTTTCGGGTGCATCTAATTGTGTAAGGATTTGATATGGGTGGAGAAATCCAGGTATTGGTCAAGCCAGACTCCCAGGTATCTGAAAGAGGTGCAGGACTTGAGGGGGGTCCCATCTAGGGTGAGGAAAGAGGGGCATGACGCTGGGTGGGAGAGTCGAGAATGTGACCCGAAAGTGAGTGTGAAATTTTTTTTCATATTTAGGGATAGCTGGTTGGACAACAACCAGTTCTGTATGGCATTGAAATCCCACTGAAGCCCATTTGACACTTTTCCAGTGGAAAGGCCGGAGCCGTACAGTATGGTGTCGTCCGCGTACATTTGGATGGATGATAGTGTGCAGGCCTGCGGGACATCATTTAGGAATATTGAAAAAAGCAGAGGTCCCAGGACTAAGCTTTGGGGGACCCCCATAGAGACTGGCAGGGGGGGAAGATATGTGAGGGCCGATTTTCACCAATTGATATCTGCCTACCAGGTAGGCATGAAACCAACTAGTGGCATGGCCTGAGAGGCCAGCACCATTTAGTTTTGCTAGTAGCTTAGGGTGGGAGACAGTATCAAAAGTCTTGTCCAGGTCAATGAAAATGGTCGAGATGATGTGCCCTTTGTCCATTCCAGACAGGATGTCATCAGTGATTCTTAGTAGGGAGGTGATGGTAGAGTGAGACTTTTGGAAACCAGACTGATAAGGGGTGAAGAAAGACGTTGTGTCTAGGAATTTAGAAAGTTGGGCAAGTGCAAGGTGTTCCTGAATTTTAGCCAGAATTGGAAGAAGGGAGATGGGGTGGTAATTACCCGGCATAGAGGGATCACAGCCCTTAGGGAGGGGGATAACAGTCGCATGCTTCCAATCGGCTAGGATTTTGGCCATGGAGAAGTTGAGGTTGAGAAGATCGGCTAGTGGAGCAGCTATGGCAGGAGCAGAGAAGTGAAGCAATTTGGCGTCCAGTCCGGATGGACATTTACCTTTGTTGGGGTTGAGTGAAGTCAGTATGTGCAGCAGTTCGGCTGGGGTTACTGGATGGAAGGAGAAACTGTGAGCGTGTGTAGAGTTCAGAGATTTCAGTGGGGTGCGTGGAGTGGATGAGGTAGGCGGGTGATTGGATAGGAGAGACGCTGCACAGCTAGTGAAGAAAGTATTAAGGGCAGAAGCTACTTCACCAGGGTTGGTGACAGTCGAACCTAGGATGGATAGGGTCAGGGTTGGAGGTTGGATGGGGGGTAGAAAAGGGATTTGAGATTTTTCCAGAAATTTGTAGGGTGGTTGAGGTTTGAGTTTAAAGCCAACGTGAAGTAGCTCTTTTTTGCCCTACAAATCAGTTAGGTGCAGGAGTTGTGGAGGGTCCAGTATCTTTGTAGGAATTCTTGGGAGCATGAAAGCTTTTGTTTAATCCAAGCCTAATCTCTGGAGCGGCAGCTGCTAATGAGATCAGCTGAGACCCAGGAAAGGTGGGAGCCCCTTACTCATGTGCTTCTTAGTGGGGCATGATTATCCCAAACTGCAAGAAACCTAGTCTTAAAAGTTTCTAAGTTTAGTCAATCGAGGGTGCTTTAGGTATGAAGGACCAGTCAATATGAGCCAAGTCAGAGAGTAGCAGGTAGAAATAAGGAGTTGTAAGACCTTGTGAGAATTGTCCTGGGGGGGGGGGTTCGGGTCTGTGCACTTTCCTGACCATGCATATCATATGATGGTCACTTAGGGAGTCAGGGAAGAGACCAGCACCAATGATTCTGTGAGGGTGGGAAGTGAGGGCCCAGTCCAGGAGGGAGTGGTTAGAAGTTTTAGGGTTTAGCTAGGTGGGTTGGGAGATTTGCTAGGAGAGGTTTAGTGCACTTATTTTGGTGCGTAGTTTGGCACCGTCTTTAGCTAGCCAGTTGAAATTGAAATCACCAAGGATATGGAGCTCCCCAGCCATGGCAGTAGATTTTAGTGAGGCCAGTTGTTCTAGGACAATGGGCAGGAGGTACTAGGGGTGCAGTAGGAGCCTGCAACGTAGACAGGGGCGGAGTAAGGCAGTGCAAGTTTGATTACTATGGACACTATTTGGAGTGACGATGTAGGGATTTGGACCAGGGTGAAGTGTAGCCTGGAGGAGACAAACATGACAATACCACCCCCCTTTTCTTGCCTAAATAGTCTTGCCTGATCACTGCATAGCCAGGGATGGCTATAGCAGAGTCCATGTGGTGTGGCTTTAGCCAGGTCTCTGATAGTATGAGGATGTCTGGCGCAGGGATAGGACAGTAAGTTGCAGTTCTGATCATTTTTTCAGGAGGCTGCAGATGTTGAGGTGCAGTAGTTGGAGGCCTTTGGGGAGGCTCATTTGAGTGTGGTGACTGGGAGGGGTGGAACCCGGGTTTGCTTCGATGTCCCCTGCTAGCAGAAGACGCAGAGTGAGAATTAATTTGTTTTTGTGCCAGGCATGTCTGGCCGAGTGAAGGGGGGGTGTGTTAACGGTGGGTGAAGTGGCGGAGGTTGTTGAGTTCCATAGGACAGTTAGCCCTGGGAAAAAGGAGGGAGGAAGGATGGTGGCTCCGAGCTCCCAATTTTGCGCTGGTCAATGTGTGAGGTGTTGTGAGAAAGTGGTTGGGGGGAGGATAGTGAGGGTGTAATGGGGGGGTGGTTGGGGTGCCGTTGAGAGTGGGTTTATGGGGGTAGAGAGGCTAGGGGAAAAGACAGGAGGAATAGGAGGAGGAAAAGCAGTAGCATCTTGCCTTAAACTGTCCCAACAAGTAAGTGGTTGTGGCCTCTAGTGGTGATAGCAGATAAGCTGCTAATGAGACAATGGGCTGATTGGTTCTGCAACCACACGTGACTCCATGTATAAAGCAGAGAGCTGACCAAGGGTTGTGGTGGGGGCGGTGGGGTAAACAAAATACCATGTACAACAGTCTGGCGCTGCTCCTGTAAGAGTGTTTTCCGTACCTTCAGCAGTCCTAGGGGTTGGGGGGCATTCCTACGATGAGATTTCAGGGAAGGGCAGGCACTTCCTGAGCCCTCATGACCCTTGTACAGCTTCTGATGAACCCCTGCAGCTGGAGGACAGAGGGGAGAGAATTTAAGCGTTGTTTTAGAGGTGGAGCTAAGGTAAGGACAAAGGAGACAATGCAGAGCTACGCAGGATAAACTGGATCCTTCTAATGTTATGCAGGGTTACTGAGTAATCTTTTACGGTGAGAGGCTAAAGTAAGCTAAGATAAGTGCAAGCTAACTTGAACTATACATACAACAGTTCTCACTAGAGTTGCAGGCTGAGTTACTTGTGCAATTTCAGGCAAACTGAAGGAGTTGCAAAAATAGAAATCAGCGCTCAGCAAACTTAGAACTTTTAAGGTACTTGTTCAGAATTACAGGCAAACTAGGATTTGCAAAAAGAAAATCAGCGCTCAGCAAAGCTAGAACTCTTAAGGTACTTGATTAATTACAGGCAAACTGTAGGGTTTGCAAAAAGAAATCAGCGCAAAAAAACTATCTGCAGTGCTGCGCTGACTCTTAAAGGCACAATTGAGATTAGAAGCAAAGTCCTTTGTCAGGAGTACAGAATTCAAAACATGCTTTAGCGCCAAAACAAAACGCAGTGTACAACAGTCTGGCACTGCTCCTGTAAACACGTTTTCTGTACCTTCAGCAGCCCGGGGGTTGGGGGACATTCTGCGATGAGATTACAGGGAGGGCAGGCACTTATGAGCCCTCACGACCCTCGTAGACAACTTCCGACGAACCCCTGCAGCTTCAACAGTCCTGGGGGGTGGGGGGCGTTCTGCGATGAGATTTCAGGGGAGGGCAGGCACTTCCTGAGCCCTCACAACCCTTGTACAGCTTCCGACAAATCCCTGCAGCTTCAGCAGTCCTGGGGGGTGCGGGGCATTCTGCGATGAGATTTTAGGGGAGGGCAGGCACTTCCTGAGCCCTCACGACCCTCGTACAGCTTCCAAAGAACCCCTGCCCCTAATGAATGATTAGTGATCTAAGAAAGCCGAAAGAGTGGTCAAAAGTCTCGTAGCTGAGATTTAATACAAAGAAGTGCAAGGTCATGCACTTGTGGCACAGAAACCCAGGGGCAGAGTGTATGATGGGGGGAGTTGTTCTGAGAACATCCAAGCAGGAATGGGACCTGGGAGCAATCACTTCTGATGACCTTAAGGTGGCCAAGCAGTTTGAAAGGGCAGTGGGGAGAGCTATTGGGATGCTGGGGTGTATAGGAAAGGGCATTATCAGAAGGAGGAAGGAGGTGATTATACTACTGTAAGAAACATTGGTGAAACCACACCTGGAATACTGTGGTCAGTTCTGGAGGCCACATCTCTGTAAGGACATAGAATAGAGGAGGTCCAGAGAAAAGCAATTAAAATAGTGCTGGGCCTGCAATGGAAGCCCTCTGAGGAGAGGCTAAAGGACCTCAATATGTATACCATGGAGGAAAGAAGGGAGAGAGGAGATATGATAGAGACTTTCAAATACATCACTGGTATAAACAGGTACAAGAGGAAAGCATGGAGTGTAACTAGAGGGAGGACGGCTCAGAGGTAATGTTAGAAAGTATTTTCTCATAGAGATGGTTGTGGATGCATGAAACAGCCTTCCCTGAGGAGGTTATGGAGTCAAGAACAGTGGGAGAATTCAAGAATGCATGGGACAGACATAAAGCAATTCTAGTGGGGGGCAGGAGGAAGTAAGTTGTTGGTTAACTAGAATCTGCAGCTTATCCATTAGGTAGGGATATAGGCAGACTAGGTGGGCCAAGCTGTCCTTATCTGTTGTCACAGTCTATGTTTCTATGTTTCAAAAAAAGATGCTCAAGAACAAGAGAACATGCTATGAAACTGGAGGGGGGGGGGTAGATTCAGAGGAAATATTAGAAAGTACTTCTTCACAGAAAGAGTGGTGGATGCATGGAATAGGCTTCCAGCAGAGGTGGTTGAAGCAAAAACTGTAGTGGGTTTCAAGAATGCATGGGATAGGCATAAGGGAATGTTATTAGTTTAGAATGGGGGCAAAGCCGGGAGACCAAGTAGGGTCTACAGTATTACATTAGGTAGGAGAAATAGCCAGACTGGGTGAGCCAAGTGGCTCTTATCTGCCAGCTGTTGCTATGTAACATATGTAAAACAACTAAAAACATCTAATCCGTGTATTAATGCTGTGTTTTGTTTTTGAAAAAAAAAAAATCCCATGGTCTCAACAGAAGTGTTGCCATATCTCTTCCCTTCCACAATCCACCTGTTTAAGCTCTGTTTGGCATCAGTAAAAAACAACTAAAAACAAGCATTTGCCAATGCTGAATGTTTGCTTGCTGACATTGGCAGCGGTAGTGTAGAAGTTACAGAGGTGCGTAATAGGAATGGCAGTGAAGTATTGAACGGAAGCCAACCCCACCACCACCTTGCAGAGAGTGACAGGCATTGGGATGTGCCTTTGGGTCGTCAGGCATAACGGCCATGCCATTTCACCACACCCCACCCTGCAGACACTGACACGTGTCACGGTGTTCCTTGGGATCTTTGGCCCTTATGCGCACCCCATTCCATTAGGAAATACGGTGAGATGGGTGCGATATAGGAGAATGGGGTGAACATTGAGGCCGAAGAGTCCAAGGCATACCTCGATGCCTCTCACTGGCTGCAGGGTGTGGAATGGTATGAGCATTACAGGCAAGAAGCCCAAGTCACACCCCTGATGCCTGTGATTATCTACAGGGTTGGGCATTGTGGTTGGAAACCCTAATACCTCAGGCATTCATTGGTATTTTCACTCCAAATGTTCAACATGTTTGTTTTGTGACCCCACCTCATGAACAGGGGGAATATCAGTTTGTTAGCCGAAAGCTGCTTATGCACAGCGACTACAGCATTTAGCACCACAGGTGCAAAAACATTCCGAACAGGATATAAAAAATGACAGCTGTACTGTTCATGGGGAGGTGTAAAAAATGGCAATGTTGCAAATCTGCACTAAAAATATTAAAAAAAATGGTGAAGTCACAAGTGTACATAGAAACTGTGCAACGCACACCCGTAATATAATTAGGTTGGGGATATTTTTTACAGCAGATTGTCAGCTCAGTCATTTTGGTGCCTCCGATCATGAACAGTGTCACTGTGGTTTTCTTTATCTGTCCCGAACAATGATTTCCCACAGTGACCATGCACCTCTGCGCTGAAAGTGTGAAAACACACTTCGGCCATGTTGTGAAAAATGACAACTGTACTGTAAATAAGGAAGTGTGGAAAAATGCCACTGGTGAAAATCTGGACTTAAAATATTACAAAGTCATGAACTTACGAGGGTGCATGGAAACTGCGCAATGCTCACTAGTAACACAGTCATTTTACGGACTTTTGTCACCAAATTTTCAACATAGCCATTTTAAGACCTCTGCTCATGAACAGTGTAATTGTGATTTTCTTAATCTTGTCCCAAACATTGCTTTCACACACCAACAGCACCATTGTGCGCTACATGTGCGAAAACACATTTTGGGTGGCATATGAAAAATGGCAGCTGTGCTGTTCATAAGGAAGTGTAATAAAATGGCAATGTTGAAAATCTGGAGTGAAAATATTAAATTCGCAAACTTATGAGCATGCATAGGAACTGTGCAACGCATGCTCGTAAAACAGTCATTGTTAGGAATTGTTTCACCAAATTTTCAACATAGCCATTTTAAGACCTCTGCTCATGAACAGTGTCACTGTGATTTTCTTAATGTGTCCCATACATTGATTTTGCACATCAACTGCACCATTGCGCGCTACATGGGCGGAAACACATTTTGGGCAAGATGTGAAAAATGACAGCTGTAGTACTCATAAGAAGGTGTGGTAAAATGGCAATGTTGAAAATCTGGAGTGAAAATATTGAAAATTCGCGAACTTACGAGTGTGTAGGAACTGCTCAACGCACGCACGTAAAACAGTAATTTTTAGGAATTTTTCCACCAAATTTTCAAAATAGTCTTTTTGAGAGCCCACCTTATGAACACTGGCAGTGTCATTTCGTTAATCATTCCGGAAAGGTGATTTCATGCAGTGGCTGCAAAATCACCCTTCGGGCCTGAGTAATGCCATGACAGTGCAAGAATTCATGAGGAGGGGTCCCAAAAACCCCATGTTGAAAATTTGGTGCAAAAATTCCAAAAAATGCCTGAGATATGCAATAAAGTTGAAAAACCCTATCTAGCCCATTATACAGCTTACCGGCATTTCCTCAGTTCGCGGTCGGCTTTGAAGAGTGCAGACGTGTTCCCGGTCCACCGAAGATCGTCGCGCCGTGCTCCAGAGGTAGTATGAGGTGAGGGGGTGTGGGGAGGCAGGATGCGTGGTGGGTGTGGGTTTTGGGGGAAGCTGGGAGACTGTGTAAGACCGTTTTTGCTTTACAGGTGTTTTTTTTTTTTTTTTTAAAGATGACGTGGGATGTTTGCCACGCTAGGGCAGGCTCCCAGTGTGGCACAAGAACAGCTGGGGGGCGTGAAGTCAATGGGTGATTGGGCACCCCCGTCAGGCATAGCACCACTTGCCACACTGGAGTGGGCTCCCAGTGTGGCACCTTGTATACTGGGGGTGAAACCGGCGGAGGATTGGGCATCCCGTTGGCGATACCATCGGTTGCCATGCTGGGGTGGGCACCAAGCGTGGCATTTGGAAGACTTTGGGGGGCGCACGCACGGCCGACAGGGGATTGGGCACCCCTGTCAGCTATAGAGTGTATGCGTGGGGGGGGCAGCACGCAGTATGCCTGCGTGTGGGTGTGTGTCTGTGTGTAGGGGGAGCTGCGCATGAGCAGGCGATATGTTATCACTGCTCACTGAAGAGTAGCTCCCCCTTTCAACTGTATGCCACTGCATTTTGGAGCTTGTCATAGATGGCTCCAGCATGCATTGGCTTACAGGGGCCGCGCCTGCCAACACACTGACTGAATTGGAAGGGGGGTGACACACCTCCGAAATCTCGGATGATGGCACTATGTTTCTTGCACATGCGTGCAAGCAAACATAATAACCAATTCTCTTGCCTCTGTGTATTAAGTAAAATAATGCTACATAGCTTTTGGTCTCTACCGTCCTGCCCCACCCACCCATATTATTGCACAAATACAAAAAAACAGGTAATTATTATTTCTGTTAACTGCATTACATATGTGAAAAATATATTTGGAGGCTGTGTAGTTTCATAGAAACATAGAAACATAGACTTTGACAGCAGATAAGGACCGCTTGGCTCACCTAGTCTGCCCATTTCCCTACCTACAGGATAAACCGCAGATCCTAGTTAACCAACAGCCTATTTCTTCCTACCCCCCACAAGAATTGCCTTATGTCTGTCCCATGTATTCTTGAATTCTCCTGCAGTTTTAGCCCCACAACCTCCTCAGGAAGGCTGTTCCATTCATCCACTACCCTCTCTGTGAATAAATACTTCCTCACATTGCTCCTGAACCCCCCTCCCATCTTTAAATTGTGTCCCCTTGTTCTTGCATGTCCCTTTTTCTGAAAGATGCTGCCTTTTTGGAATTTGTTGATTCCACTGATGTACTTAAACATTTCTATCATGTCCCCCCTCTCCCTCCTTTCCTCAAGGGTATACATATTAAGCTCTTTTAGTCTTTCCTTGTATGGCTTCTCTTGCAGACCCTGCACCATTCTAGTTGCCCTCCTCTGGACTGCCTCTATCCTATCTATGTCCTTGCGGAGATGGGGTCTCTAGAACTGGACACAGTTCTCCAGATAGGGTCTCGCCAACTGGCTGTGCAGAGGGATAACAACTTCCTGTTTTCTGCTGGTGATGCCTCTCCCTATGCATCCCAGTATACTCCCAGCTCTCTCTACTGCCTTCTCACATTGCTTGCTAACCTTAAGGTCATCTGATATGATTACCCCCAGGTCCCTTTCCTTTTTTGTTTTTGTTACTACCTCCCCTATTGTGTAATCTTCCCCTGGGTTTTTGTTTCCCAGGTGCATTATTTCACACTTCTTTGCATTGAATCCTAGCTGCCATACTTCCGACCATTCCTCCAACCTTGCAAAGTCCCTTCTCATCCTTTCCACACCTCCTTGTGTATCAACCCTGTTGCAGATCTTTGTGTCATCTGCAAAGAGGCATACTTTTCCTTCCAGTCTCTCTGCAGTGTCACTTATAAAGACATTAGAAGGACTGGACCCAGTACTGAACCCTGCGGTACCCCACTATTAACCCCTCTTTCTTCAGTGTGGACTCCATTTACAATCATCTTCTGTGTCCTGTTGTCCAGCCAATGTTTTACCCAGGCTACCACCCTGGGACCCACTCCCAGGCTGGTTAATTTGACTATTAATCTTTTGTGTGGGACTGTGTCAAACGCCTTGCGAAAGTCTAGGTAGGCCATGTCCACAGCCCCTCCCTGGTCTACTACTTTGGTCACCAAGTCAAAGAAATCAATTAGATTTGTCTGACATGACCTTCCCACTGTGAACCCATGCTGCCTTGGGTCCTGTGCCCCACTGGCCTCTATGTACTCAACAACTCTTTCCTTCAGAAGTGATTCCATCACTTTCCCTACCACAGAGGTCAAGCTAACAGGTCTGTAGTTTTCTGCCTCTGTCTTGGTCCCACTTTTGTGAAGGGGAATCACATCCGCCTTCCTCCAGTCCTCGGGTACCACACCATCCTCCCATGATTTGTTAAAAAGGATAGTCAGTCGTTTCACTAGTTCTCCCCTTAATTCTTTTAGAAGTCTGGGGTGAATTCCATCAGGCCCCATTGCTTTGTCCACCTCCTGTTTTAAGAGTTCTTTCAGAACCCTTTCTTTTGTGAAAGGACTGGGATCGACTCCGCTATCCAGAGTGCTTCTGTTAATTGGATTAGGCACCTCTCTCTTCTCTTTTGTGAATACTGAGCAGAAATATTCATTCAGTATTCCTGCTTTTTCACTATCCCCCTCTACCCACCCACCGTTCATTCTATTCAGCCTCACTATCCCTCCCTTTGTCTTTCTACGCTCCCTGATGTACCTATAAAAGGTTTTATCCACCTTCTTAACCAAGTTGGCCATCCTTTCCTCAGTTTGGGCCTTTGCTATTCTGACTTCCCTCCCTGATTTCTTCTACCAGGTGCCTTAACTGGTACAGCTGTCTGTCCTGCTCCTTCTGTGTTTCCTTATACTTCCTGAATGCTATCTTTTTCTCCCAGACTTTCCCTGTCACCTCTTTTGAGAACCCTAGTGGCTTTTTCTTTCATTTTGATTTGTTTATTTGCTTCACACAAAGGCTTGTTGCCTCTGTGATGGCAGTTTTCATGATTCCCCATTGTTGCACCACCCCTCCTTCTAGCCTGCTTGCTAGTGCTTTTCTGAGGCACTCTCCCATTTTGCCAAAGTCAGCCCTCCTGAAGTCTAGTACCCTCACTTTTGTATGGCTTGACTCTGTAGCTGAGTTTAATGTGAACCACACTGTTTGATGGTCACTTGTTGCCAGATGGCAACCCACTTCTAGATCTGAGATCCTCTCACTGTCCGCATTTGAGAGTAAGAGGTCTAAGATTGCTCCCTCACGAGTGGGTTCCGAAGCTAGCTGTCTGAGGCATGCCACCTGTAGGGCATCGAGAATGGCCCTGCTCTTGGATGTGGCTACAGCAAGTGTACTCCAGTTAACATCTGACATATTCAGGTCTCCCATCAACAGTATTTCCCCTTTCTCTGCCATCCTAAGAATGCCTTCTATCATATCCTTGTCCATTCACTCCCCCTGATCTGGGGGTCTGTATACAACCCCTGTGCCGATTGTGGTGCTACATCCAGTCTCCAAGGTGACCGACAGTGCCTCCTCTCCTCCTGTTTACTCTTTTGTTTAGTTGCTTTTATCCCTTGCTTTACATAGAGAGCTACTACTCCCCCTCTTCTCCTCTCCATGTCTCTCCTGTAGGTTATGTACCCTGGTATGTTAACATCCCAGTCATGGTTCTCTGGGTACCATGTTTCTGTGACTGCTATGGTATCCAGGCGTCCCTCTTCCATCAAGGCCACCAGTTCAGGGAGCTTGTTGCCTAGGCTACAGGCATTGGTACTCATTATCCTCCATTTCCAGATGACCTTACTCCTTTTTGCCCCATCCTTGTCCTTCTTGCCTTTGTCACTTTCTCCATTTACCCCTGCCCTTCTCCCTATCAACATCTCTATGTTGGCACTTGCTGCACTTACTACCATGACTTTTTTTGGGGGCTAGGATTTCCCTGCTTGTTTTCAGTGCCTCCCCCCTTGGCTAGTTTAAATACTTGCCAATAAAGCATTTAAACCTATCACCTAGGGTCCTGGTTCCCCTACTGGACAGATGCAGCCCATCATGCCAGTATAGACTTGCATCACTCCAGGTGGACTCCCAGTCCCCAATGAAGCCAAATCTCTGAGCTCTGCACCAGTTTTTCAACCACTGATTGAATCCCATGGTGTGGAGCACCCTAGCCTCTCATACACCATAGACAGGCAGCACCTCCGAGAAGGTTACCATGCGTGCTACTTGTCTAAGGCCCCTCCTCAATTCCACAAACTCTTCCTGCACTGCTCTGATCCCTTTCTTAGCCATGTCATTTGTCCCTAGGTGGACAATAACATCCAGCTCCCTCCCCTGTGCAGCTGCTGTGGCAATCCTGAGGATTCGCTCCCTGACCCTCCAAGCCATGGCACCAGCCAGGCACCTAACCTCCCTCTCCCCTTCCTCCACCAGTTCTACCTTCCTAACAATGGAGTCCCCCACCAGGAGTTGTTTCCTTCCCCTGTGGGGTCCCATGCCACCCTCCTGTGGGTCTCCTTTGTGGAGGTTTCCAGCATCCTCCTTGGTTTCCACTGTGGGTGCCTCCTTAGAGGAACCACACTTTGATAGAATGGCATAAGAATTGTGGAGAGGTACAACTGGAGGGATGCACTGCTGTTCCACCACCCTCTCCCTCCCTAAGCCCACTGTTGTCCAACCATTCCTCTTTCCTGGCAACCTCTGAGGCAACGGCAGTGGTCCTGGTGGTCCCTGGATGGAATAGGAGGTCCCACAAATCCTGGCCAACTCAGCCTGGAGATGATCAACCTCCCCCTCAGCCCAGAGGTGCCTGCAGATGGGACAACACCGTATCCTCCAGAATGTCTCCTGGAAGACTGCTGCTCCACAGCCACTGCGCTGCACCACTCCCATCATGTCTTATTTCTGGCCCCTTCACTATTGTTTGGAATCCTTACTCTTTCCCTGGTTTTTTTTTTTCCTTTCTCTACTTACTTACTGCCTCTGTGCCCTTTAAGCTCTTGATTGTCCTGTTCTGAGACAAGAAGATCCTACATTTCTCAGTAGACCCCTTACTTGCTTAGAGGCAGACTAGGTGGGCCAAGCAGTTTCAACTAAAAAGAAGGAAATATATTGCAGTGCTGGAGAGCCACCAATCAAGATGGCCACTTTAAGGACTTTCGTCATAATACCACCATCAATATCCTAGATAATCCTTCTGTAAACTAGTGAAACGGCCCAGAGTATATAGCTTGATAGCCCCCCATTCAGGATGATCTCGCTAATTTTTGTTGTATGATTTTAGTTAAAGTAGCTCAAGGGAAAGAGAGTACCACAGCTACCCTTTTAAAGGGAAACTCCCATACTGCCGTAAGTGCAGCAGCTGCTGCAGAAATGCCTGATTAGGGCTTTTAGCTTCAAAGGAAGGTTATGGTTTGTTGGTAGCCCTCATTAGCATAATCTTCACTGCAGATGCTGCCCAGGGTCCCTGTGATGTCCGCCACAGCTCTGCAGCTATTGGGGACATAGTGGGTCTTTCAAATTAAAATCGCCAGGCAGAAGGTAAATTAAAAAATTCCTTTGATGCAAAAAGTCCTAATCGGGCATTTCTGCAGCAGCTGCTTCACTTACCAACAGTATAGAAGTTTCCCTTTAATCAGTGGAAATGATGTCCAGTTTAGCAGCAGCAGGCCTTAGTGACCTTAAAAAAATCAAATCTATGCTGCAGATTCTCATCAGTGATTTCCTGGTCATTCTAACCAGCATCTCAGGGATACAAGACAGAGATGAATCCCTGGAGATAATGGTGGCAGGCGAGTTTTACATGTGGAGGATTGACTGCCATGCAGAGATACACAAGGACCAGACAAAAGAATTGGAGCAATAGGTGGCACAGCTGTGACCAAAGTGGATGACCTTGAGAACCATGGCCGTTGTAACAATGTGCAGCTTATAGAGCTCCTGGAGGCTACAGAGGAAACAGATGTATCCCTCTTCCTATAAACTGTAATTCAAAAGACCCTGGAGTTTTATTGAGGTCTCTACCTTGAAATCAAGAAAGTCCGCAGGCCTCTGGCCCCTGTTCAATCCTGGAACACTGTTGAGGCCAGTAATAGTATATTTCTTGTAGTCTAACATCTAAGAACAGATAATTAAGCTTGCGATTGAAAAGTGCAGCCATGCTTAGAAGGGGCATTTGATGTTTTTCTTTAAAAATTATTTTCAGGATCTAGCCAGGAGAAGAAAGCAATTCACTGAAGTAAAGGCAGCTATGGATGCTCTCAACATGCCATAGAATCTCAAGGATCCAGTCCTTCTAAGGGTTTAGCATAATGGAAAATGGCAACATTTTGAAACCCCCAGACTGACCAAAAGATTTGTGGCACAGTACTGGCTGGCTCCAGTGAGGCAAAATACTGGGAACAACCTTCAGAGAAAAGTTAACCTCAGTGTTACAGGCACCTTGCAACTTCTGCAACTGCCAAGTGCAGCAAGGCAGAACAATCAAAAGAATGCTTCCTGAAGGAGGCTTGGCAGGTGGCCAAGCTAAATAGGCAGTGGCAGAGGGATGAAGACTGACCAAGCAAACTGCAGCAATCACCACAGCAATGACAGTGCCAGAGCAGAGGACCATGGTTGGAAACTCTGGAATTGAGCTCCCCATCCACAGCCATGAAGCCACCATCCAAGACCACCTGGGACCCAACGACTATTGCTTCAGAGGATAAACAGTGACTTTCCATCTTGGTTTTCCTCGACCTCTTGTCAGCTTTTGAGACCATAGAGCATGTGATTTTGACAAATCAGCTGAGGGACTTGGTTAGTCTCAGTGGCACCATGCTGAGCTGGCTCAAGTCCTTCCTCTCCAGTAGGATGCACTAGGTTGCATAGGGAAATTTCTCTTATGCCCCACTGACCTGACCTGTGAAGTTCTTCAAGATTCGATCTTGTTGCCCATGTTGTTTGCGGTGCATATGTTTCCATGGGATGAGGTGATTCATAGGTACAGTTTGCAGTTTCATTGCTATGCTAAAGATACTCAGCTATACCTATCATGTGCCCCTAGGGAGGGGAATGCAGTAGGTGTGCTAAATGATTGCCTGGATGTGATAAATAATTGGATTTCCTCCAGTTGGCTAAGGATGAATCCAGACAAGACTCAAGTGCTACTGGTGGATGTGGGTATCTGGAGCATGAAAGGACTGAGTGAGGAGGTGGTTAAATTACATCTTGACCCACCCAGTGTATAGCCAGAGACAGGATAAAGAACCAGGGCATCATCATGGACCAAAAGCTGACACTATAACATCAGGTGTCAGTGTCGGTCTGAGGAAAATTTTTCCATCTTAGAAATATTGCCCAGATCAAGTCCTATTTAAGTTCTCGGGATCTAAAGATGTTGGTGCTTGCCTTTGTGACATCCAGACTGGGCTATTGTAATTCTTTTTTTTATAAAGTAAACTTTATTTTGGGCTGGCAGTATAGCCTAGAGGTTATAGTAACAAGCTGTGAATGAACTTGGTACATCCAGCAGACCAGACCTGGGTTTAATTCTCACAACCTCCACTTGCATACTGTGTGACTCTGAGCAAGTCACTTAACCACCCAGTGCTCTCAGTTCACCCCTGAAAACAGGTATTCATGCCTAGTGGGCCTTACCCGGTTACCAAAGACTAATATAAAAATTTATTTTCCAAACACCAATAACAATAACAAATACAATATTGATGAGAAAGACATTAACAGTGACAGTCACATCAAGAAAAACAGAAAGTAAAAAAAAAAGCAAAGCCTCCTCTCTCCCATTATCCTATACACCCTTCCTCCCCCATCTCCCTTCCCTGAAGCCTGATAGCTCCATCAGTGGGTCTATGGAACAGTGAGCCTAGCTAGGTAACACCTTATGATGAGAGATTGTATGAGTTTATGTAGGGGCAGCCACAGATCTACGAGGTGTAAGAGATATTAAGGTATATAAGGGCTCCTAGATAGTACGTTAATGATTCTGGCAGCACCGTAAAGAGGCTATGTGTTTCTCAACCATCAGAGCCAACAGCATTTCCTGATGTCATTCTTTATATTGTGGCATCACAGCTTCCCTCTAATAACAGAGAATACGTTTAACGACTACAGCTATTAAGGTTATATGAGGGTACCTGCACCTAGCTGCTGGTTCTTGTGGTTTGAATGGAATAAATATTTACCTTTTATCCTGCTGCATCTTGGCATTTTATCTGGACTATGCAGTTACAATGAAGCCAAGCTCCTTGTTGTGCATCTGCAGTAGAGATGCAGCGAATTTAAAATCCGCCTGCGAAGTGAACGAGAAGTGGCCACTTCGTGTTGGCACTTTGCTACGTGAAGTGCCCCATAGGAAAGGCTCACTTCACCTTGTTATTATTACTTCGCGTTGTCATTCCACTTTAAACGCGATGTAAGATGGAGTGACAACAATACTGGCAGCTCCCCACCCACACAGTCACCAGAATTAATGTGCATCTCCAAAAGTGCTACTGTCTTGTGTCCAGAAAACTCCCCAGTGCTGACGAAGTAAAATGAGAGCATAACAAGAAATGCAAAGTCTCCTAGAATTAATGGCGCACTCAGTCATGAATGCAGTGGTCACACACAGAGTCACCAGAATTAATGTGCATCCCCAAAATGCTACTGTCTTGTGTATAGAAAATTCCCAGTGCTGATGAAATGCTACTGTCTTGTGTCCAGAAAATTCCCCAGTGCTGACAAAGTGAAATGAGAGCGTAACAAGAAATGCAGTCTCCCAGAATTAATGGTGCACTGCAAACGCACAGACAGATTAAGATTGCACTGCACACACAAGGGATGCATACAAAAAGGCACAACACCTAACTAGTGCACACAAGTCACAAATCGAAATCTGAAAAGGAATACATTTGCCAGTTGGGGGGATTAATGCATGACAGTAACAATCCACTACCAGCAAAGATACCACAAAGCAGTATAAAAAATTCATGCAGGTGCG
Source organism: Neoceratodus forsteri (assembly GCA_016271365.2). Lineage (NCBI taxonomy): Eukaryota > Metazoa > Chordata > Ceratodontiformes > Ceratodontidae > Neoceratodus > Neoceratodus forsteri. Next base: position 14,737,362 of record JADMNL010000039.1, on the reverse strand, counting down.
GTGGATAGCAGGTTCACACTGCTGCAATTGCTCTATGGCACAATAAAAGGTGTCTGATTTAATGGCACACATTACACACACACTCACACACACACTACAAATAATGCATAGCAAATTGAAAACCTTTAGTAATGTAACCAAATGTTTTAAACAGGCAAATTATACACTACTGCACCACAACATTCAGCAAAAAAATGTCAAAATTACTGAAAATATTACTGTGTGTACATTAATACAGTTATACAAGAAAAATATAACCAAAACAGAAAGACTGCCTTTTTCTTCCAGTTAATGTACCTACACCACAAATACGTCCCCTCCTCCAAAGCACACTTCACAGTACACAGACTGACTGTTCTAAATTAACATCCAAAATCCACACACAACAATAATCACTCGATGATATGAGCACAGAAGGGTTTCCTACAATTGATGTAGTAAATTTTGAGCAACAAAAATGACCCCAAAAGGCATTTTAAACAGCTTTTAGAGGTTTTGAATTTCAGAACTCTGAGAGCAAACTGTCTCCAGCTACCACTACACACACACACACTACCCAGGCCAGAGCTGAGGCTGTGCAGAACAATCTAGAGCCCTACAATCCCATGAATCACTGCAGAATTTCATTTGGAGCTCAATTACAAGGCAAAGTGAGGTGAATCACATTGATTTCAATGTACTTTGTCTTAAAATTGGTGGAGAAGTGGTTTGGGGAAGGCGGAATAATGCAAAGTAATTGGTTTCAATGGACTTCTCATTCCTCATTATGAAGCGAAGTGGTCCGCTTCACACTGTGGAGTACTCCGCGGGCTCCACGTTACTCCGTGAATCACTTCGTGGAGCAAATTGGGGCCACTTCGCCCACCACTACTTATAGTACTGTAATTCACATGCTGTACAGGAAGGAATGTGAATGCTCATGACTGTACCTCCCCGATGAACTGTAGCATAAAACTCCCCACTTAAAAACATGTATCAATGAGTACAATGGTGGGGTGGTGAAGCCTGAAGAGATACTACAAAACAGGCTTACAATACATCCAAGTAACTAGAAAATAAATTAATGTTGTGATTCGTGACGTGATCGTGATTTGTGACTGCATTTGCAACCGTGATGATGAAGGACGTGTTTTATATCACGAGTGACTCATGATGATGGTCCTGACTTAAATATGCTTATTAATGAGTGCAATGTTCATTCAAAATTATGCACCACACCTGTCCAGTACTCTGAAGAGAAGCCAAAGAAACAACTGTGACTCAAGTTACAGATGGCGATTGGGCCCTAAAGAGATGCAAATGCACAGACAGATTAAGATTGCGCTGCTTACTGAAGAGATGCAGACACAAAAGCACAGCAACTGACCAGTGCTCACCATCAGAAATTCAAATCTGGAAAAGAATACCTTTGCCGGTTGAGGCAGGGCTGGGGGGGCAGTGTACTGCTCTTCTGCAGTAACAGTTACTAGTACTAGTATTAGTAAACATACCACAAAGAAGTACAAAAATCACACAGCTGCAGTGGATAGCAGGTTCACATTGCTGAAATTACTATGTGGCACAATAAAAGGTGTCTTATTTGATGACACGCATCACAAACGTACCCACACACACACCGAGTAATGCATTGCAAATTGAAAACTTCAGTAATATAACCACATATTTTAAACAGACTAAAATTATGCATTGATACACCACAAGAATCAGCAAAAAAATGGCAAGAATTATTGAAAATGTTACTGTGTGTACACTAACACAGTTATAAGGCAAGCATTTGTCAACGCCAAATGTTGATTGCGTTGGTGTGTTGAGCACGCTGACTGGCTCTCTGTCAGTCGCTCATTCTGTTTCATCCGGTGCTGCAGGCTGCTGTTTTGTACTGGGCTCCTGCCTGTGTTGGCACCTTGTTCTGCCCACTAAGAGTTCTGCAGCTGTCCTGACAGAACTCCGTTGAGGTGGCTCATTCCCCCTCTCTCACTTGTGCATTCTGTGCTGCAGGCTGCCCTTTTGTACTGGGCTCCTGCCTCTGTTGGTGGCTTTTTCTGCCCACAAAGAAATCTGCAGCAGTCCCGACACAGATCTGTTGAGCCTGCTGACTCCCCCTCTCTCTCATTCACTCGTTCCATTTCTGCCGGCGCTGCAGGATGGCCTTTTGTACTGGGCTCCTGCCTGCATTGGCACCTTTTCCTGCCAACAAAGAAATCCGCAGCAGTCACGACAGAGCTCCGTTGAGGTTGATCACTTCCCCTGTGTCACTCACTCATTCTGTCTGTCCTGGCACTGCAGGTTGCCCTTTTGTACTGGGCTCCTGCCTCTGTTGGTGCCTTTGTCTGCCCACCAAGAAATCTGCAGCAGTCCCGACAAAGCTCCATTTAGCTCACTCACTCACTCCCCTTCTCTCACTCACTCATTCCGTTTCTGCCGGAGCTGCAGGCTGCCCTTTTTTATTGGACTCCTGCCTGCGTTGCCGCCTTCTTCTGCCCACAAAGAAATTTGCAGCACTTACAATACAGCTCTGTTGAGCTCGCTCACTCCTCCTATCTCACTTGCTCATTCTGGTTTCCCGCCAGTGCAGGCTGCCCATTTGTACTGGGCCCCTGCATGCACTGGCACCTTTGTCTGCCCACAAACAAATCCGCAGCTGTCCCAACAGAGCTCTGTTGAGGTTGCTCAGTCTCCCTGTCTCACATGCTCATTCTGTTTGTCCTGGTGCTGCAAGCGACCCTTTTATATGGGACTCCTGCCTGTATTGGCACCATTTTTCTGCCCACAAAGAAATCCGCAGCAGTCCTAACAGAGCTCTGTTGAGCTCACTCAGTCCCCCTGTCTCACTCACTCATGCTGTTTCTCCCACCGCTACAGGCTGCCCTTTTGTACTGGGCTCTTATGTTGCACCCTTTCTCTGCCCACAAACAAATCCACAGCTGTCCCGACAGAGCTGTGTTGAGGTCGCTCAGTCTCCCTCTCTGACACACTCAGTCTGTTTGTCCTGGTGCTGCAAGCGCCCTTTTGTACGAGACTCCTGCCTGCATTGGCGCCTTTTTCTGCACACAAAGAAATCCACAGCAGTCCTGACAGAGCTCAGTTGAGCTCACTCAGTCCTCAAGTCTCACTCACTCATACTGTTTCTCCCACCGCTGCAGGCTGGCCTTTTGTACTGGGCCCCTGCCTGCACCGATGCCTTTTTCTGCTCACAAAGAAATCTGCAGCAGTCCTGAAAGAGCTCTAGTGAGTTCGCTCACTCCCCCTCCCTCACTCGCTCTCTTGTTCTGTTTCTCCCAGTGCTGCAGACTGCCCTTTTGTACTGGGCCCTTGCGTTGGGCCCTTTCTCTGCCCACAAACAAATCCGCAGCAGTCCCGGTAGAGCTCAGTTGAGTACGGTCACTCCCCCCTCTCACTCGTTCGATCTTAATGTGTCCCACACAGTGATTTCCCACAGTGACCGTGCAATTCTGCGGCAGGAGTGCAAAAACACATTTTAGCCACAATGTGAAAAAGGGCAGCTGTATTGTTCATAAGGAGGTGTGGAAAAAAGCCACTGTTGAAAATGTGGGGTGAAAAGATCACAAAATTGCGGAGTTACAAGGGTGCATGGAAACAGGTCAATGCACGCTTGTAACACAGTCATGTTATGGAGTTTCATCACCCAATTTTCAGCATAGGCATTTTAGGACCTCTGCTCATGAACAGTGCCACTGTCATTTTTTTAATCTGTCCCGAACAGTGAATTCCCACAGCGACTGCGTTATTCTGCGCCAGAACTGTGAAGACACATTTCGGTCAGGATGTGGAAAATGACAGCTGTACTGCTCATAAGGAGGTGTGGAAAAATTCCACTGGTGAAAATGTGGTGTGCCAATATTACAAATCCGCGAAATTACATGGGTGCAGGGAAAGTGTGCAATGCACACTTGTAACACAGTCATTCGATGGGGTATTATCACCAAATTTTCAACATAGGCATTTTAGGACCTCTGCTCATGAACAGTATCACTCTCATTTTCTTAATCTGTCCCGGACAGTGATTTCCCACAGCGGCCGCTCTATTCTGTGCCGGAAGTGCGAAAACACATTTCAGCCAGGGTGGTAAAAATGACAGCTTTACTGTTCATAAGTAGGTGTGGGAAAATGGCAATGTTGGAAATTCGAGGAAAATATTATAAATTGGTGAACTTACGAGCTGCAAGCGTGCAACCGCAAGAACGCACGCTCGTAACACAGTCATTTTATGGAGTATCATTACCAAATTTTCAACATAGCCATTTCAGGACCTCTACTCATGAACAGTGTCACTGTCATTTTTTTAATCTGTCCCAAACACTGTTTTCCCACAGCAACTGTGCTATTCTGCGCTGGAAGTGCGAAAACACATTTCCTCCAGGATGTGAACAATAACAGCTGTACTGTTCACAAGGAGGTGTGACAAAATGCCGATGTTGAAAATCTGGCTTGAAAATATTGTAAATTCATGAAGTTATGAGCATGCGTAGCAACTGTGTAGTGCACGCTCGTAAAACAGTCATTTTTTGGATTTTTCCCACCAAATTTGCAACATAGGCTTTTTGAGAGCCCACCTCATGAACACTGGCACTGTCGTTTCATTAAGCAGTCCTGAAAGGTGATTCCACGCAGTGAACGCGAAATCACCTTTCTGGGCTGATTAACGCCATGACATTTCAAGAATTTATGAGGAGGGGTCCCAAAAACCCCATGTTGAAAATTTGGTGAAAAAATTCCCAATAATGCCTGAGATATGCAGTAAAGCTGAAAAAACCCTATGTATTGCATTATACAGCTTACCGTCATTTCCTCAGTTCGCGGTCGGCTTTGAAGAGTGCAGACGTGTTCCCGGTCCACCAAAGATCGTCACGCTGAGCTCCTAAGGTAAGTATGGGGTGAGTGGGGTGGGGGAGGCAGGGCATGCAGTGGGTGCGAGTTGTGGGTGGGAGGCTGGGCAAGCGCTGAGGGATGGTTTCCTTTTTTCCAGAAACAAACAAAAAAAATAGACGTCACGGGACCATTTTTTTACTTTGCAGGAGCCTCTGGCACACTGGGGTGGGCTCCCAGTGTGCCAGCAGAGGCTTTATTGTTTGGGGGCAGCAGTAGCTAATGGGGGATTGGTCACCCCCGTCGACGAATGGGCGAGGGTGGGGGTATCATTATGCCGACGGGGATTGGGCACCCCATCGGCAAGAACAAAAAGGGGGTGACAGAATGCCGACGGGGAGTGGGCTCCCCCGTTGGCAACAAATCAAACAGGGTAGCACTATAGCCGATGGGGATTGGGCACCGCATCGGCAGGAACAAAAGCGGGGGGGGCACAGAATGCAGAAGGGGATTGGGGCCCCTGTCGGCAACTAAACATGGTGGGGGAAGGTTTATATTGTTTGTGAACACGGCAGCAAGCTGCCGCCATGTTCACAAACAATCTCAGGGGTTTTACATCCCGCCCTGCAATGACGGGTCGCTCCCTCATTGCAGCGGATGGCTGACGCTGCAATGACGAGGCGGCCCCTGATTGCAGCAGCTGATTTGTTTTAGAAAGTTGTGGCACGCTGGCTGAACTAGTGTCAGCAGCAGTGTGCCATGGCATTGGGGGAACCCGGGGCAAGCCTTTGCAGGCTGTGGGGGCATTGGCCACAACAGTGCTGTGTCTCCACAACCTGCTTCTGGAGAAACCTGTCGCAACACGTTTCTTGCGCATGCGCGTAATCAACATAAAAATTGTCACCAAAACAGAAAGAACTGTCTTTTTCTCCAAGTTAATCTACCTACACCACAGATACACCCCTCCCCCAAAGCACACTTCCACTGTCTCTCAGTACACAGACTGAATGTTGTACATTAACATTCAAAATCCACACACAAACAATAAACGCTCAATGATGTGAGCACAGGAGGGTTTCCTACAATCGATGAACTAAAGTTTCAGCAAAAAAAAGATTCAAAAAGGCTTTTTTAACAGCTTTTAGAAGGTTTGAATCGCAGAGAGCTGTCAGAGTAGACTGTCTCCTACAGCTTCCTACACACACTACCCCAAACTGAGGCTGTGCAGAACAATCTAGAGCCCATGTGACCTGAAAACCCATGAATCACTGCAAAATTCACCTTTGGAGCTTACAAACAAGGCGAAGTGAGGCAAAGTACATTGTTTTCAATGTACTTTGCCTTAAGAATTAGTGGAGTAGTGGTTTGGGAAGGTGGAGTAATGCAAAGTCATTGTTTTCAATGGACTTTGTGTTACCCATTATAAGGCAAAGTTCTCTGCTTTGCATTGCGGAGCACTCAGCAAATTCGGTCTTCACTCCGTGAATCACTTCACTGAGTGAATTGGAGCCACTTCGCACATCTCTAATCTGCAATGAGTGCATAATGCTTTTGGCTCCGTTGTATGCTTTAGTCTCCTGTTCTGTGTATGTTTGAGCTTTATGTTTATTCGGAAGGTCAGGAGGATAGCTCCCAACTAGACAAATCTCAGGAGTAAATAACTTATCCAGACTGAGGAGGGGATCAAGGGAGTCCCTAACAGTATGCCAGAATGGAGCTAACCTTTAGCAATCCCATAACATGTGTTTCAGCATGCCATCACACAGTCCACACCTGTTATATTGTGGTGAAGATAGTCTGTCCATTTTAAATAATTTAACTGGTGTAAAATACACTTTATGAAGCATACGAAACTGGATTAAGCAGAATCTATCTTGCGTAAGAAATTTATAAAGTTGTCGCCAGACAGATTGCCAAAGTGTTGCTTCATGCTGGAGGACAAGGGCCTGTTGCCAATAGAAGCATACTCCTGTGAGATAGTTTGGATCCAGAGATTGAAACAACTGATAAGCCAGCAATAAGGCATAATGAGGAGTGGGTTATGGCCTGATAAGAGCACACCCCAGGTGCATTATGAGACACAAGGCACTTGCGCTGAGTGCCTTTAGCACCTGGAAAGTGCTCTTATCAGTCCATAACCCACACCTTGGAGTGTCTTATTGTGCTTATAAAATGGGCCAACCTGTAAAGAAGTTAATTTAAAAAAATGGGTATACAAACTGCACATAAAATAGAGTATAAAATATGATCAGTAGAAAGAAACAAAAAAAAGTCCTTGTCAATGTCTTGGAAAGGATGTGTTTCATTGTAAGCCACTAGAGAAGGCCGGTGATTGTCTATCTTTCCACTCTGTAGGAGTACACATAAACACACACACAGAAAAACTCATAAAGTAATATTTTTAGTTTTGTTTATATTTCCTATTGTCACCCAGTTTGTTACAGCGACTGTTGGTGACCAGCTCCGGTATTGTGTGTTATAATTTGTTATGTTTTTTGCCACCCTTGCTTTCAGAAGGTGCATTTTTAATGCATACTTTTTATTTATTTATACATTTCTCTCCTTGATTGACTTAGTTTTTTGTATAAGTAAATTAAGCTGTTGGCTATAGTGGGAGCGTGCGTGCCCTTCAGTGATTACTGCAACAAACGTTTCCTACTTCGCGGTTCGGAGCAATTATAGAAAAGACTGAATGCCATTTAAACTGGACAGTAATGTGGTTTTGAAGAAATATGTTGTGGAGGCTTAATTTTCTGGATGAGGAGGAAGAGTGGGTGGCAGGGGATATATTGCTTGACTTGAGAAACTTTGATAACATTGAGCAGTGCTGCGGGACCGACAGCTGAAAGTGCCATGAGGGAGCCATTCGTGATATGAGTACAACAACAACAAAAATAATTTTTAAACAGTAAACATTCGTAGTGGTATTTCTGTGGTGTCTGCCACTGCCAACGTACTTGTGACTGTTGCTTAAGTGGTGTAACGATGTTTGGATATTTTTTTTGTGCTGTGCCACTGCTCTCCCGGTTTCATTGTAAGCAACCTGAGGACAAGCTGCATTGGGAGATGAGGGCCACGAATTGGAGACGGGTGGCACAGATTGATTTAACCCTGTGGTGGAGCTTTGGTTACCAGAAGTAGGGTGTGTTGAAAAGATATGTCATGATAAGGACATGGCTGGAGAGGGCTTCCAGCCAATCAGCATTTGAGATTTTATTTTTCCATTTTATAAAGTTTAGATAATGAATGTGGTTGAGAATCCACTGAAAAGAGGGATTTGGGTACAACTGAGTCCCATTTTACCCAAGATCTAGGATTCACAAAAGAAATTACAGAGTGGGAAATATGAAAATATTTAAAGCAGGCTGATTTAGGGAGGTGGAGACGTCCTTGGATAATCGCAGATGGAAGCAAGTTATCTCCATCTAGTATAGATACAGCGCTGAGTAGTAACTGGTTACTTGTAACTAGTAACTGTAATCTGATTACTTTTCTAGGTAACTATTAATAGTAATGGATTACTTTTAAAATAAAGTAATAAGTAACTGTAATGATATTACTTTTCCCTAAAAGTAAATAGGTATTGTAATATAAATTGAATACAGTTGCTATAATCCATCAAGGGGGTTCCTGTGACTTCATAAACCTCCAGAATAAAGCTCAAGAGATTTATGGCATCACAAGAATCCAGAGATTGTGCAGGTGTCTTTTGATATTCAGATTTCAGTGTAAACAAAGGCTACTTATTTGACAGCTTGCTCGATTTAGTACAACATCAGGCTAAAAAACTGCCTTCTGACAAGCACTGCATGAGCACCCAGCATCTTCACCTTGTACACTGAATGCAAGTTGCCTGCCATTTTTTGCCTCTTTTCACAATAAAATGTTTAGGCAACATTTCGTGGCTGTGAGGTGCTGTTTTTGTAGCCTTGCTGATATTCAGAATTACATAGTCACAGTGTCAAGGTATTATGAGCTGATGGAGCTACGGGGTGGTGTAAACCTGTGGAATGACAACTGAAGCAAAGACATGCAGCCTTGCAATGTTTAGCCTAGACATTCTGACCTAATACTGGTTTGCCTGTAAGATCTTTGATCTAACACGGTGGCTACGACTACAAGGTACCCTCATTTATCACATCACTGCTTTCCACAAGGTTACAGTCCCATTGGCAGTGGTGTTGACATTGTTTTTGCCAGTTGTCTCATTACAGAAAATGTTAGGCTGAAAGGCTCTGGTGAAGTGACATTGCACTGGGTGTCCTTGTACCAATTATCGCAGATCTGTTGTAAATCACTGGCCCCACTAGTTTGAGTATTTCTTTGATCTGTAGAAAATGGAAATGAGTGTGCACACATAGCTTTTACTTTTCACCTTTCAGCCTTTTTACTAGATCCTGTTAACTACTCCCCACTTAAGGACCCCTCAGCTCATTCACTTCTACTATACCTTTTTATACCTATCATTGCCTTTTCATTTTCCTGATTCTATTCTCACCTTACCTATTATCACTTTTTCTCCTATAGCCTCTCCTATTTTCTTTCCTCACATATACTTCTCTTATTTCCTTTACCTGCTTTTTTCTCTTTTAGATAATTCATGAAGAAGATCTATGGTTGAAACATTGATTCTAACTCAGTTTTCTATTTTCAGCGTGCATTTAATATTACCATTTTTTTCTATTTATAATTACTGGTGACCCCCTTTATCAAACTGTTTTCAAGGCTCTCCAAAATGCTGCAATAACTCAAAATCGAGTTATTACGGCATTTGCAAAACTTTCTTTCACTGCCTGTCTCCTTTGTGTGTCACTCATCTGTATTCTGCCATTTCATTGGCTCGTATTCTGTACATGGGCAGGCTGAATAGCCTACAAAAATGGCGGTTCATTTTTTTGCTTGCCGACGAGCCATTTTTATTTACTACCCTCTTTATTTGATTTTTTATTGTTTTATCTAGTTGATCCTGCCTCCAAATATAAAAGGACTATCTGGTTGAGCCTGACGTGTCTCCAGATCAGGAGATGCTGTCGCCGACTCCGAGTTTAATGCTGCACGGACTCCTGCAACAGTCAACAGCTGACAGTTTCACACAAAAAATGGTCAGTCTGAGAGAGCAAGGGAGAAAGTGAATGTGTGTGTGTGTATCTGAGTGTGTGTGTCTGACAGGAGGCCTGCTTTCGTCTCTGTCTCTATAACAGAACTGCCTTAACATATGCTGCCATTTACTCCCTGCACCAGTAATTATAAAAAATAAAATACAGGTAAATGTGTGTTTCATGGATTTTTTTACACCCCCTTGGTGTGTGATGACCTCATAAACCTCTTGAGCTTCGCTCTCGGGGTTTATGAGTCGCTTACACACCTTGAAAGTGTAAAAAAAATCCCATATTTCACCTATCCATTATTCTCTATGTAATGTGATGTGCAAATAAAAGTCAGAAAGCACCATTTTATTTTATTTATTTCTTATATCACAACCTTTGAGCATGAAGCTCATTTACAAAGGTACCACTTCATAAACAATCAGCAGAACAAACATGTTAAATAAATAATGACTGACGAGATTACAGTGGTTCAGAACTTAACATATACCAAGAACATAAGTAAATTTGAAATTAATAAGAGTACAGTGAATAACGTGTCTTTGTGAGTAGTTCAATGCTGGCCTGTCCAATTTAAAAGATATGTACAGTTGCTTGAAGGTAGGGAGGTTGAAAAGCTAAGATGCAGGAAGTCAGACATTGCCAGTTACCCTTGTCCATATGGGGGTGGGTGGGGGGAGAGACAGTGGAGGAGGTGGGAGAAGGAGGTTGTCAGGGTAGGAGGAGAGTGGAGTGGATAGGTTGAGTAGAGGGGGAAAAGGATAGAATAAGAATGACTGGGGTGGTATAAGGGTAATGGAGTAGTAGAGGAGACAGAAAGAGCTAAGGGCAACAACACTCGGGTAGGGGTGGGGGAGAAGTAATATAATAATCCAAATTCATAGCCTGTGACACCATTCTGGTTAGTGGAAGCAGTTACACTTCTTTAGACTTATAAGGTGTGAACAGAGTTTAGATTTAAAAGGACCAATGTTGGACAACATGAGTAGTTCATTTGGGAGAGAGTTGAGCAAGTTTGGGGCATGGAAACCGAAGGATCTCAGACCTTTGGAAGTACAGCAGAAAGGGACCTTATAATGATTGTTATTAGTCCCTCTGGTCAGTCTAGTTACAGTACCTGGTTAGAGCATGGCTTGAACCCCGACAGGGGACTGACCTAAGATGGACATTTTGGCTAGGAAACATGCCTGTTAGTGAATTCTATTGTCCAGGTGTAGCCAACCCAATAATGAATATAAGTCACAGGTGTGGGTGGAGCATGAGGCACCTAGGATTAGCCTGCAGGCTTTACTGAGTGTTAACGCAATCCTTTTTAGATTTGTGTCAGAGGCTGCACTGTAAATGATTAGGCTGTATTCAATTACAGAAAGGATCGAGCTATTCAAAGCAAGTTTAAGGGCTTCTTCAGTAAAGCAGTGCCTATGTCTGTACAGCTGTCCAATTTTCCTACTAGTGGAACTAGCAACCTGGTCGATATGTAATGAGTATGAGAGTGAGCTATCCAGGGCACTGTCAAGTTACTTGAAGTTATGAACTTGTTCAAGGATTTTGTTTTGTTTGTTTTGTATAGCAAGCTTAGGTGACTTGGATTTGTTGTGGGAAGAGGCAAACAGCATGGTTTTTGTTTTCTTGTAGTTTAATAATAACCATGCTTTGATGAATCAGTCTTCGACAACCTGAAAGTTATACTGTATTCATTGTTCTAGAGTAGTGGGGTCAGGGTGGCTGGTGTATAGAACAGCGTCATCTGCATATAGGAGGATTCTGTCTTGACATATTTGGGGAAGGTGGTTTAGGAAGAGGCTAAATAGCAAGGGGCCCAATATGGATCCTTGAGGAACACCTGTTCTAACGCTTTGGCTATTGGAGAGTGAGTTTCGGATTTTTACCTTTTGTTCATGCCCGGTGAGATAGCTATGAAACCAGCTCAGAGTATATATCAGAGTTGCCAAGCTGAGCAATTAGTAGTTCATGGTTCACTGTATCAAAGGACTTAGTGAGGTCAATAAAGGTAGTCCCCACTAAGTGCCCGTGATCAAGGGAGTCATGAATAAATCCTGTAAACTCAACTAGTGCAGTTGTTGTACTATGTTGCTTTCCAAAGTCATGTTGCTGTTGGCATTGCAGTTGGTATTTATCTAGATGGTCTACTAGCTGATCGTAGACAATCCACTCAAGGGCTTTAGAGACTGGGGAAGTATTGAGATTGGCCTGTAGTTGGTGAGAATAGTCCTATCCTCACTTTTGAAAACAGTGGTAACTAACGCTGCTTTCCAAAGTTTGAGGAATTTTCCAGTCGTTAGGGATAGGTTTAGTATTCTTGTAAGGGGTGTTCTAATTTCATCTAAAGTTAGGGAAACTAACTTCAGATCGAGACTATTTCCATTATGCCTGGTTTTACCTAACACTTTCAGTAGATATTTTTTATCCTCAGATTTCGAGATTATCCTGATATCATGGTAGAATGGCGGTGCTGGGTTTGATGGGGAAGTCCCTGTAGTATTGCTTATGTCCTCACTAATTGAATTAAGGAAGTCAAGGGAGTACACCGTTGAGGTCTGTGAAGGCCTTGTTGAATGTGTTAACAATAGTTTTGGGGTCCTGTGTTGCATTCCCATCTAGGTTCAGCATAGTCGGGGCAGATTTATTTGGCTTCCCTATCAAGGACTTTATATTATCCCAAAATTTATGGCTATCTCCCCATGATCTGTCAAGTTCAGTCTAAAAGTAATGTACTCATATAGCCTGGGTGCATTTGTTGTGGGCCGTCTTGTAATTTTGAAGGTCTATGGAGGAGCCAGTGCTTTTTGCCATATACCAAAAGTTAATCCTGGTATGCAGCTGAGCCAAGAGGGTGGGAGTTATCCAGGACTTATGAGATCCACGGACCTTCCTACTGGTATGAGTGTCAAAGATATCACAGGCAGCATTGAATTTCTGGATAAAATAAGCCAATGCAGTGTCAACATCCACTGTGGAAAAGATGGTGGACCAGTTCTGTTGTCTAAGATGTTCTTTAAGGGGCCTCAGCTGCCCATTTTTAGGAATCAGGATGTGATTACTTTTGCCGGGAGTCTGGATGACGTATTAGTCCAGGTGAAGAGTATGGGGGAGTGATCTCTAATGGAATCCAGGAGTACTACTGTGCTGGTGATCCACTCTGGATGGTTAGTTAGCAGCCAGTAGAGCAAGGTGCTGGTCCCAGTTCGGTAGTTAGTTCATGTGGGGGATTTCACTAACTGGTCCATATCTATTGCTGACATGGCTTCTCTGTAAGGAGCAGCATCAGGTGACAACCAATTTATATTAAAGTCACCCACAACTAGTACCTCGGATTTATGATGGAGATCTGTCAGGTATTCATGGAGCACTTTAAATCCTTGTGCCTGTTCTTGGGCGGGATGTAAACCGAGATGAGGGTTATTGCCTTCCCTAGTGGGCCAAGGAATAATTTACTGGTAGTATTTGGATATTATTTCCCATTTTTATAAGTGGGAGGGCCCGTCCCTGTAGGTGGTTTTTACTATAAATGACGCAGCCACCTCCCCTCTTGCCAATCTATCTAGTCTGAACGAAGTGTAGCCTATGAGTCGAACTTCAGTACCAGTGATCCTGAGTGTGAACCAGGTTTCAATGGTTTATTATTAATTATACAATGGCAAGAAAGAATCCTGGTCTCTGATTGGCTGGAATGTCAAGATACCCGTGATGTTATCCTGGCATATCATCATGGGTATAGTGCCAGCCACATCAAAATCTGAACACCAGCTAAATATACTTACACAACAGCTGACAGACTGACAGCTGCCAGAGACGCATTCCAGCAATCAGATGTTCAAATTGCCTGAGGTAAACTTTACTCTGTTTAAAATGGAAGACGTCCAGCAGTGGTTTTGCTCTGAAAAAGAAAATACAGCACCACCTGTGTAGCTGAAAAAGAAAACAGAAAAATGAAGACACATCCAGCTCCCTGACGATGACCTTGACAAGCTAGACTGTGACAGAAATGAGCTGTCCACAAAGCCCCAAACAACATGGGCTGTCAATGCCATGAAGGACTGGCTTTCAGAGACAGGTACAGAAATAGATTTAAACACAATAAATGTCTCTGACTAAAACACAGTGCTTCGCAAATTCTATGGGTCAGTCCGTGACTCCTCCGGTCAGCCATACGGCATCAGCAGCTTTACAGGTTTATGAGCGGGCATCAACTGCTTCCTAAATGAGCCACCTTTAAGCCGAAATATTAACATTTTAGCAAGTCCTGACTTCCAAAGCGCGAACAATGTGTTTTCTGCCCAAATAAAAAACCTCAGACGAGAGGGAAGAGATAGATCAAAACACCACCCACCCCTCAGCAGCAAAGACCTCACACAGCTCCTCCAATCCCCGGCTCTAAGCACAGAGACTCCCGAGGGACTGCTGTGCCACGTCTGGCTTGAACTCCAAATACACTTCGCCAGACGTGGCTGTGAAGGCCAATGTAAATAACAACCCAATTCATTCGAGTTCCACACATCTGAAGACAGGCTCAACTACTGTATGTCTCCTTAAGTTTTAATGAAAAAAACAAGAAGCATGGAGACCCTCTGGAGAAGGACAGTGACAAGCACAGAGGAGCAATGTTTGCACTTCCAGGTCATGCCCAGTGCCCATAGCAGCCCTGCAGAAACATATCTTGAAGCTCCCACCAAAAGCTCCTTGCCTATACATGCATCCCTGTAGACAAGCCACAAAGCCATGGGAAAATGAAGAAATCTGGTACAGCATGGAACCAGTTGGAATAAATTACCTTGCCACAATGCTGCCCAAAATCTGTCATGCTACAGGTCTTCTGAACAGCTACACAAATCACAGTCTGCATGCAACTGCTATCCAGATCCTCAGCAATGTAGGCTTAGAGAGCCGACAAATCATTTCGGTAACTGGGCACAAACAAGAGTCTTCCTTAAAGAGTTAGTGGGACTGACTTTATAGGAACACCGACAATGGAGTTCAATCCTATCCGGTGCAATGCCAGAAGTCATAGGTCACCGTCTAACTGAAGCAGCACCTCCCGATCTGAACATGCTTCAACAGCTACCGATGACCTCTGCAGATGGTTCAACAGAAGCCCAACCAACACAAATGCTGCCATCCAAAAATGATCACCACAGCATAACTCCCTCAAAAGAAAAAACTGAGAAGCAAGACAGCAGCAACACACAGTTATTCATTCAAGGCAACAGCATGTGTGTTTTCTATATCTACAAACCATAGACTGCAACAACCTAAATAACAATTAGTCTCAGAATTTATCTATTGCATTTAAAAGTTAAAAAGCAAATGTTTTAATAGTTCTACAGTGTATTTATTAACTTGTTAACTGATTTTAATATTTCTACAGTTCAGAAATATTTATTAACTTAAAAATGTTTAAATGTTTCAACAAAACAATAAAGGAACTATTTAACCTTGTGGAAGGACAATACTTCATTTTTATTCATTAAAAATGTTTTAAACCTAAAATAAAAAGTTTCTTTGTTATTTATACACACAAGGGCTATTGTATAATAGGAATAATGCACTCCAGGGTGTGTGTCGTGCTGGGATAACATCACTTCTGGGGTAATTAGTCGCACTTGGCCTGGGCCTCGTGCCTAATCACCCCAGGCGTGATGTTATCCCAGCACGACACACACCCTGTCATGCATTATTCCTTTAATATATCACTTTGCAACATTTGATATACAAATTATACTTCTTATGCACAGCTATATGGTTCAGCTAAGAATCTCTATAGGAATTGATGAAATTTGTTTGATGGAGCAACAGATTTGCCAGTTGATGTACAATTTATGGATAGCTAGCTACACCCCTGCTTGTTATCAGTCGTGGCCCTCTGTAGTAGCCATTGTGAACCCGGAGAGAATCAGGACCAGCATAGCTATTGCAGGAAAAAGGCAAGTAGTCCATCTGCAGGCTGGGTTCAGGGCCTATTTCCACCAACACCTCATGCACCAAACTGCCACAGCAGGGCTCTTGATCATCTCTCCACCGCCCACCTGCCAAGTCTGTCACCATCACCAGACCTATCTCAAAGAAAATTCTCATTGAAGAGGTATGTACTGGAGTGCAACAAGTGTGTAGTGTGATAATTTGATTGTAAGTGACGCTGTCTGACTTCAGTTGTGGCATACTAGCAGTGGCATAATAGTCATGGCAGACTTAGTTATAATTTAACTGTGTCGCAGTGGCAAGTCAAGGTTCAGCTGTGGGAAAGAGTTTAAATTGTGTGTTGGGGTAAGCGGGTGTGTGCTGGAGGAATTTATTGTATGTGATGTGGGGTGGATCTGTGGCTGGCAATGGCAAAGTTAGGATTCAGGCTGCTGTGGGGAAATAAGAAAAGATCACCAAGGCAAGGAAGGGCAGTAGATCAGCAGGGTGCATGTGTCTGAGTGTAGGGGGAGTTATGCGAGGGTGGGATTTTATTATGGAAATTTAAAGGGGTAGTTCTGGCTCTTGCATAGTAAGGAGGAGATTACAGGCTAGATGTGGTAAAGATCACCAAGTGCAGAAGATGGAACAGGGTGTATGTCGTGGTGAGGTAAGGGTGGGATATAAAGAGGTAGTTGTGGCTGGCATTGTCAGGATATACAGCTGTGTGGGAAAGATCACCAAGAGCACTGGCAGTAGATGCAGGGCGTGTGTGCATGTGTTTTGGGAGGTGAGTGTGGTGTTATGGAAATGAAAAAGGTCAGGGACTGCAGTAGCTGGCAAAGTCAGGATTCAGCAGTATATGCAGGGTGTGTGTTTGAGTGTTTTTTTTAACACAGCTCTTATTTGTGGAAATTTAAAGGGATTGTTGTGGCTGGCAACATTAGATGGGTACAGTATTATAAATTAACAAATTCATTGTCTTTATAATCTATTTCTTTTACACACTTCTTGGGGTTTCATGAGCACATAGCTGTGTTCAGTGAGTAAATGCAACTGTGTTATCAAAAGTAATATAAAGTAATATGAAAAGTAATATGCATTAAAGTTACTAATTGTTTTTTATATAAAAGTAATAAGTAACTGTAACTGAATACATTTATTTGAGAGTAACTAGTAATGTAACGGATTCCTTTTTTAAAGTAACTTACCCAACACTGTACAGATAGTAGGTCAGTCCTTCCAATTGGAAGTTTGAAGAAGAGCGGTCCACGATTAGAATATTAGAGATACCAAGCAAAGGCTGTATATCTGCTCTATTCCACTTCCAACCCATATACGCATTTAAATGATGAAGCGCTTTTAGGGATTGGTATACCCCGGAGAGGATGGGGTAATAGCGAAGGTTTAATACGGTATAGAGTAAACTATCAAGGCGTATACCCTGTTGACCACAGAGGGTACACTCCATCTCTAATCAAAGAGGAGTATAGGCATTTGGAAGGCAGTTTCCCTCATGCACATTCCATTGTAAAAATTTACTAACGTGAAGGGCTGGATAATATTGAAAGAAGTTTAGAAGCCGAAGGCCTCCTTTCGCTTTTGGCATTGACAGCTTAATTAAGCTTGTCTGATCACTCCTCACTGCCAGATAAAATCATTAATTATATGCTGTAGACAACTGAACCAAACTTTGGGAAGGAATATGTTCATCAAGCCCCAAGGGTACAGGATGCAAGGAAGCACATTCATCTTCACTGTGCTTATACGTCCCTATAATGAAAGAGGGAGGGAGGACCATCTCCAAAGATCTTGTTGCAAGGAGTTCAACAAGTGGGGTAACTTATCCTGTATTAATCGTGAAGAGAATCAGGCTATGTGGATTCCCAGCACAGTTCCCAGGACAGATACTGTCAAACTATTTCATGCTTACATAACATATGATTAAGGGGTAAAAGCTTGGTCTTTTGCAGGTTCAATTTGTATCCTGAGAGGTTGGAGAACCTCTGAATTTCTTGTAGAGCAGCTGCTAGTGATTGTGATTGGCATTATTCAGAGTGTGAACTCTATTGAAAAATTTGGTGTCATCCGCAAAGAGGTAGACCTTCCCATCCAACTCCTCTACAATGTCACTTATAAAGAGATTAAAAAAAGAGGAACATTCTCGGTACTGATCCCTGAGGCACCCTGCTGCTCACCCTCCCTTCCTCTGATTTTACTCCATTTACCACTGCCCTCTGCCGCCTATCCTTTAATCAGTTTCTACCCAGTTTACCACCTGTGGACCCAGTCCTATGCTACCCAGCTTACTTACTAGTCTCCTATGTGGCAGGGTGTTGAATGCCTTACTGAAATCTACGTATGCTATGTTCTCTGCTCCATCCTGATCTAGCTCTTTGGTTGCCTAGTCAGAGAGCTCTATCAGATATATTTGATATGACTTCCCTCCTGTGAATCCATGCTGCCTTGAACCTTGTAAACCACTGATTTCAAGATATTCTACAATCCTTTCTTTTAGCAGTGATTCTTTTAACTTTCCCACTACCGAAGTCAGGCTGACTGGCCTATAAGTGCCAGTCTCTTCCCTGATACCACTTTTGTGAAATGGGTCTACATCTGTCCTCCTCCACTCCTCAGGCACCACTCCTGTTTCCAATGAGCTGTTAAACAGGGTCAACAGAGGTGTAGCTAGTACCTCCCAGGGTTCTCTCAATACCCTTGGGTGGAATCCGTCTGGCCTAATTGCTTTGTCCACTTTCAGATTTGCAAATCCCTTCAGGACTCTCTCCTCCAAAAATGGACTAGTGCCCACCTACCTCCCTCCAATGCTCCTGTTACATTTTTGTGGCCCATTCCTGTCTCTTTCCTCAGTGAACACTGAACAAAAGTATTTGTTCAGGATGTCTGCCTTTTCCTGCTCCCCCTCTGCACAGTACCCCCTTCACTTCTTAACCTTACAATCCCACCTGTTGTCTCCCTTTCTGCTTGCATTCTTAAAAAAATGTCTTATCCCCTTTTGTTACTTCCTTGACTATTTCCTCTTCAGGTTGCACCTTTGTACTCTTTATGTCTCTCCCTGCTTCCCTCTGTTTCACTGGTACACCTCCCTGTCTTCCTCCCTTTGAGTCTCCTAGGCAGTATAGCCTAGAGGTTAGAGTAATGAGCTGTGAATGAGCTTAGTATATCCAGCAGACAGATCTGGGTTTGATTCCCACAACCTCCACTTGCATACTGTGTGACTCTGAGCAAGTCACTTAACCTCCCCAGTGCTCCCAGGTTGCCCCTGAAAAGAAGCACCTGTGCCTAATGGGCTTTACCCGGTCAACAAAGAACATCAACAACCTTCTGAATGCTACCCTCATAGATTTTACCTTTTCTGTCACCAGAACATGTATGCCGTACTTCTGTCAGATGACAGTGGTGACACAGATTGTAAAAGAAGGGACATTTTAATTTTTGTGCATCCGGCTAAGTACAGCCAAATTAATCTAATTCTTGAATATTTCTGAGCGGTAGTAGTGGAAGGGATGGTAACTGATATGTCCCAGTGATCAGTACAGGGGGATGGGGAATAAGTATTAGCTCTTGCCTGTTGTGCCCACTAATGTAACATCAGGTACAGGAGATGTGTGATTATGATAAATCGGTATGCAATTTGTTTTTATAACTGTCAGATGGAGTAATTCCTTTATAGAGTGTCCCATTGTTTGCCCCCCCCCCCACACACACACATATGCCTGTTTCTAGTGTGGTCAGTGGCCCTGTCACAGAAACATCGAATTTGCCGGCAGATAAGGAATGCTTGGCCTACCAAGTCTGTCCATTTTTCTCTGCCTATAGTATTACTGCAGATCCTACTTGATCTCCTGCCCATTCACCCCCCCTTCCTTTTCCCTAAGATTCCCTTATGCCTATCCCATGCAATCCTGAACCCCACCACTGTTTTCATCCCCCCACCTCCTCTGGAAGACTGTTCCAGGAAACCACAACTCTTTCTGTAAAGAAGTACTTCCTCACATATCTCCTGCATCGACCACCCTCCAGCTTCTTATCATGCCCCCTTGTGCTTGAGTACCTTTTTTTTGAAAAATGCTTCTTTCTTGTACCTTGTTTACCCCGTGAGGTATTTAAAGGTCTCCGTCATACCCCCCCCCCTTCCAGAGTGTACATATTAGGGCTCTCCTTATAGGTCTTTTGATGCAGACCCTGCATCATTTTAGTTGCCCTCCTCTGGGCCGCTTCCACTCTGTCTATGTCCTTTCTGAGATGTGATTTCGAGAACTTGACACAGTACTCTAGGTAGGGTCTTACCTGCAATCTATACAGAGGCAACATCATCTCCCTCTTTCTGCCGGTGACACCCCTCTCTATGTACCCCAGCAACACACTTGCCCTCCAAACCTGACTTGTCACACAGACTGGCCACCTTTAGGTCATGCAGTATGATCACCCCAGGTCTCTTTCTTGCTTACAGTGGTCATCAGTACCACCATCTCCATTTTGTACTCCTCCTCTGGGTTTCTGTGCCCCAAGTGCATTATTTTGTACTTTCTCATATTGAAACCCAGGTGCCATACCGTTGACTACTTCTCTAGTTTTCTCAGGTCTCTGCTCATCCTTTCCACCCTTTCCAGAGTGTGAACCCTATTGCAGAGTTTGGTGTCATCCACAAAGAGGTAGACCTTTCCATTCAGCTCCTCTGCAATGTCACTTATAAAGAGATTAAAGAGGACCAGTCCTAGTACTGATCCCTGAGGCTCCCCGCTGCTCACCCTCTCTTCCCCTGTTGAACTCCATTTACCACTGCCCTCTGTCACCTATTT
Organism: Neoceratodus forsteri; assembly: GCA_016271365.2. NCBI lineage: Eukaryota > Metazoa > Chordata > Ceratodontiformes > Ceratodontidae > Neoceratodus > Neoceratodus forsteri. Next base: position 14,716,691 of record JADMNL010000039.1, on the reverse strand, counting down.
CCTTAATCAATTTCTACCTAGTTTACCACCTTTGGACCCACTCCTGTGCTACTCAGCTTACTTACTAGTCTCCTATGTGGAAGGGTGTTGAATGCGTTACTGAAATCTATGTATGCTGTGTTCTCCACTCCCCCTTGATCTATCTCTTTGGTCACCCAGTGAGAGAGCTCTATCAGATTTATTTGACATGACCTCCCTCCTGTGAATCCATGCTGCATCGGACCTTGTAACCCATTGAATTCAAGATATTCTGCAATTCTTTCTTTTAGCAGTGATTCCATTAACTTTCCCACCACTAAAAGGCCAGCCTCTTCCCTGATACCACTTTTGTGAAGTGGGTCTACATCTACCTTCCTCCACTCCTCAGGGACCACTCTTGTTTCCAATGTGCTGTTAAACAGGGCAACCAGAGGTGTAGCCAGTACCTCCCAGAGGACTCTCAAAACTGTTGGGTGGAACCTGGCTGGCCTAATTGTTTTGTCCACTTTCAGATTTGCAGGTCCCTTCAGGACTCTGTCCTCCAAAAATGGACTAGTGTCCACCTACCTCCCTCCAATGCTTCTGTTACATTTTTGTGGCCCTTTCCTGTCTCTTTCCTCTGTGAACACTGAACAAAAGTATTCATTCAGAATGTCTGCCTTTTCCTGTTCCTCTCTGCACCGTACCCCCTTTACTTCTTAACCTTACAATCCCATCCCTGGTCTTCCTTTTTTTTTGCTTGCTTGCCTTATTAGTTTCTCCCACTGTTCCTCCACCCCACCCAGTTTAAGCTCCCGCCAGGTCATCCCTGAGTCATTCACCCATCTATTTTTAACTCTATCCTTCTCAAGTCCAGGACCCTGCCTTTGTGTGGTTCAGTTCCTCAACTGTCCTTATACTGAACCACACTGTACAGTGATCACTGGACCCCAGGTGGCCCCCCCCACCATGACATCTACAGCATTGTTCCTGTTGGTGAGGAGCAGGTCCAGTATTGCCCCATCACCAGTGGGTTCTCTGACTATTTGCCTGAGGAATGCCCCCTGCAGAGATTCCAAGGTTTCCCTGTTTTGCTACAGCTAGAAGGCTCTAATCTACATCTGGCAAACTGAAGTCCCCCATCAGTAGCACCTCTTCCTTTTCTGCCAGCTTGCCAGTGGCTTCCATGAATACCTTATCTAACTCCTCCCCTGTTCTGGAGGTCAGTAGATCACATCAGTGTGATTACAGGCTCCATTCCTCATCTCTACTGTGACCCACAGTACCCTATCCCAGATTCCCTGTATCTTCATCACTTTAATGCCCTCCCATACATAAAACACTGTACCTCCTCCTTTCTTTCCTACCCAGTTCTTCCTGAACAAAATATAACCTGGTATGGCCATGTACCAGTCATGGTTTTCAGTGCACTATGACTCTGTAATAACTACAGTATCCAGTTCAACATCTGCCATTGTGGCCTCTATTACTGGAATCTTATTTCCTAGACATCTAGCATTCGCAGATACCCAGCCCTGTCCTTAGCCAGGTCTTTAGTCCCCAAGTGGACAGCAACATCCAGCTCTGCCTTCTGTCCTGCTGCTATAGTCATTCTTAGGATCTGCTTCTCATCTTTCTGGGCCATGGCGTCATGTAGGCACCTAACCACCCTCTCCCCTCCTTTTCCTATTACTAAATCTATCCCCCTCACAATTGAGTCCTCTACCAAAAGTTGCTTCCTCCTCTTCTGGAATCCTCTTCCACCCTCCCTAGGGTCTCTATTACAGAGGACCCCCACATCCTCCCTGGCCTGTACCACAGGTGTCTCTTCCAGGCAGTTCTGCCTCACCAGAGCAGTGTAGAAATTGAGTAGCAGTACCAGATGAGGATTGTGCATTTAAGCCACCATCCCCACTTTCCTGAGGCCACCACAGGCCAGCCATTCCTCCTCCCTGGCTTCCTGTGTGCCAACAGTAGCAGACTTGGTGGTTCCTGGGTGGGAGAAGAGGTCACCTGCATCCTAACCAACATGTCTTGGAGTCTAATGACTTCCTCCCTCAACCCAGAGAGGTGTGTGTAGATGGGGATGCACTGTAGTCTCCAAAAGGCCTTTCTGAAAACTGCCATCTCACTGCCACTGTCCTGCACTACTCCCAGCATTCCCAACTTCTAGTCTTCCTGTGTTACCTGGAAATATTTTTTGTACTGTTACCCCTGATAGTGTGTTTCTAGTTTCCTCATTTGTTTGTTTCCGTTTGTGTTCCCCGTGCCTTGTTTAAATCTCTTTATACTCCTACCTTAGATGGGGTGTTTCTCCTAGTTCTGTATGTGGCCAGCCTTTTACCTTCCGCCCTTCGCAGCAGAGACTGTTACAGGGCAGAGAACAGGTGCCTTACCTTAGTCAGCCATCAGAGTCCCCTGCTTCCTTGCTTCCTTCTGCTGACACCTACCGACAACAGTCACCTGTTCCACTCCTTCACTATTCACTTACTTGCTGCCACACTAATGTCAGTGTGCAAAATGGAGCAGTGGTGAGGCCTGTGCAGCTCCCAACTCTGGCAGTGGTAAATCTATTGAAACAAATCACATGTTTGGATAGTCTGTCTTCCTTCTAACTTCCCACTCCCAGCATCCCCAGTTGGTAAACCTGCCTATTCTACCTCTGTCTAGAGAAACCTTTTTGTGTTAAATGATCTCTGGATCCAGGGGGTTGGAACAGGGTCTTGGGGAGGTAGAAAAACTGACACTACTTTGGAGTGGGAGCCTCACCCAGAAAACATAGGAACAATCAGTTTTGGTTGGGACAATGAAGGAGGCAAGTCACAAAACGAAAGGTATCCAACTAGTTGGGAATATAGTGTGTAGCAGTCCACCTGCCCTGGGACAATACTGATCTTCCCTCTCAAACCTATGTGACCTTACTGCATTAAAGAGGGAAATGCAGAAATGATGAGTAACAAGGAGTACTGTAACCCATGTTATATACAAGGGCACGGCTCAGATATCACAGACGTTGTTAATAGGGGACAATTATATACTGCTCATGCAAATCAAACGTAAGCTAAATAAAGTAAGAGCTGAAGGGCGACAGTTATGGGGGCTAACAGCGAGATCTGCTAATGGTATTACACAGGTTGACTCACCTGCACTATATCCAAATCACTGAGTGAGTGTCCAGTTTACTGTCTTTCCTGCTTCCACAGCTGAATATAGCTTGACTCTCCTCCTCCCCAGCACACAGCTGATTTTAGTGAGGTTCACCTGCTCCCTCCAGTGCACAGCTGTTTATAGCAGGGTTTGGCCTCTCCCCTGTACAGTGCACAGCTGACAATAGTGTGGTTCACACTTCCCTATCCCCAGCACACAGTCAAATATGGCATGGCTTACAGGCCTGGCAGAATGAAGGGCACAGCTGCAAAACACCTGTGGGGGTCCCTAGAAGTGGTAGCGGCAGCTCTGATGTAACAAATCCTCACTTCGGGTGGTAGGGCATCCTTTACATCCTACTACCTTTTGCGACAGATGTTGGCATACCCACCTACTTAACTATCTGAACAAATCATGCACATACCAGACTAAACATAAACTGGGAGGTTGGGGGCAGAGCAGGCAAATGCAACCCAGATTTGGACTCTTGCAAGGAGAACACTAGCATGGAACTACATTCAGAGCACAATGGTGAGAGGCAGAACACAAGAATGATGAGCAGCAGAGATGGGTGCTTGAGCTGGGAAAATAACAGAGCAGTTAGCTGGCAGAAGCAAATGGAATAGCGCCCCCCCCCAAATCCACATAAAATGTCCCCAGTAGTCAGAGAAATGTCCCTCCATATTTGTAGGGACAGTACATAAGCAACAGCAAATATGGCAAGGCAGCAACAACTTGGTTCAATTCAGCCCCTAGACTACCCATCTTTTCCTAACTACTCACCCCTTCCCATGGGTCCTCAATACCACAAAAGGCTTAGCCCACAGATGCACAGACAAACAGAGAAGTCAAATCAGGATGAATTAGGTTAAATCCCAGTTGTGTCACACTATAAACAGTGGCAGAAGCCCCTTAAAAGAGACAAGGATGTCATAAGCACCAAGCCCCCCAAGTGCAAGCCACTCAGGAAGGCTGGCAAACATATTGTAACTGGTCTGAGCTCTCAAAGGCATGCCCTTCCTCCACCTATGACAGCTTCAAAATACCTGTTTCCTTCCTAATTCCTCCCACACTCAGCCTTTTTCCTTTGAAGTCCTTGGCCAATCACAAGGCTAGAAAATGCAAAGTTGAAGTGGGTTTTTTTGTGCAGCTTGTACATCCTACCATCACTGTTTCCTGTAAACTTTGTGCTGCTTTACTGGTGTTGCCCAGGGGTTTGTTTCTCTGTTGTCTGAGGGACAGTAGAAGTGTTGCACAATGGCCACAGCTTTTCCTGTCTGTGGCCACCATGTCAACATCCACCTCCATGAGTATAACCATCAGCGGGTTCTCAGTCATGCTGTTGGCATCATCCTCTCCAGCCTGACCCAGAAATAGCAAACAATTGGTGGTGGGTGCACAACCTTACTTCTTGTATTCCTCCACCTTCCCAACCCAGCTATTACACTAAACCAGCAGTAGGTGCTCAGTGCTGCTGCCAGAATCACCCATCCCATGTGAAAAATCATTTAAACAAAACTGGTGCCAGGTGCTCAATCCCGCCACCGCTTTTCCCTCTCCTCCTGCCAGACTCAGCTTTTAAACAGGACCTGCAGTTCATGCTCAGTCCACTGCTGGTATCACCCCCTCTCACCTCACCCAGCTATTGCATAAACCAAACACTCCCACACCAGGCTGCATAACCTCCATGGCTGGCTATCACCCTCTCAACAGTATGCAACACTGAGGTGCCCACCCCTAGTGCTGCCAAACAACATAGCAAAACTGGAGTGCACAATCACAGTGTTGGGACCTGAAAAAAAGAAAACTGTCCCTCATCATTCCGTTTTTGTTTTTTTATAAAGCTTGTAAAAATGAAAATAGTCCAGCACTGTCTTCTGACACAGAATCTCTACCACCCTACCCCAACCACCTCTGAGCACCCACCACCCCCATCCCTCACTTACCTCTCTACAGTCCACCAAAGTACAGTAATTATCTTATGTCCATCAAATGTCCTGCTCCTATTGAGCCCTACTGTGAATTGACTGGAAACAAGGTGTGGTCGGTTAATGGCTTTTTAATTTGTCTTGAACTTTTACTTATAACTTTGTAATTGCTTTTTTATATTTTTTCCCCAGACATAATCTTTTTTTCACCCCATCTCAACCACATGGCATGTGTTATTTTTTTTTTCCATATCCTATCCAAAATATGTTTTTGCAGCAGTTCTGTGAAATCACGTTTCAGACAGGATTTAAACAATTCTGTCTGTCTTGATCATTAGGTGGGCTCATACAAAGACTAAGTAGAAAAGGTGGGGTCTATATCTGGAAAAAAGCAACAGATATATAAAGAAACATTGACATTTTTCAATGTTTTCTTATAACTTTGCTATTTTTGCAGAGTTTGACCCCAAATGTTCAACATAGCCCTTTTTACCCCACCTCATGAACATGACAAGTGTAATATTTCAAATCCCAATCAAAATATAATTTCATGCTTGTGCCACAAAATTACATTTTGGTCGGGATTTCATAAATGCCATCTGTCATGTTCACAAGGTGGGGTCATAAAAAGAGTATGTTGAACATTTGAGATCAAAATCTCAAAAAAACAACAAAGTTATGAATAAACATTAAAACTAGTTGGTGTTGGCCAATGCTTGTTATTAAACAGGGCCAGGTAAAGGTAAAAGGCTGCTGGTAGTCTAACTGCTTAATGACACTGGGCACAAACTGTACCAAGAGGAGGGCTAATAGAACTACCATTTTCAAGATTTTCAGGGTCTACAGATCTCGTTTGACATTATTGAAAGGGAAGGAGCCTGCTGTTGCTTTTAGATTGCAGTGCTAGTAGCTAGCGCATTATTCTTGGGAACAGAGGGATTTACCTGTATGGTCCCTGTCCTGCAGAGAAACTTTCCCTGTTTAACAAAGGTTTGCATTCCTGCTTTTCACTGCAGATTTCTTGTTTAATCGTTGTCCACAAGAGGGCAGTATAATCTCAGTTAAACCAGAACTGCATGATACTATAGTTGGAACAGTAAATAAGCTGATTCTTTCATGCAGAAATGTCATCTCTTTTCCCTTCCTTTTGTACTGCAGCTCTGCCTGCTTTATCCTGCAGCAGCTGTCCCTGCTCCATCTTTAGTCCAGGTACCCTCGCTTATGCCAGCACTCCAGGTACGGTCATGGCACTGCCATGTCTATGAATTGGGCAGTAGGACACCCTCTGTTAGACACAATGGTTGATGTTAAATTAATGTCCTGGAATATCCAGGGTATCAATAGCTCAATCAAAAGAAAGAAAATTCTAACCCATCTCAGATCCAATAGATATGACATTTCTCTTTTCCAAGAAACCCATCTTTTGAAGGGGTGGGCAGTCAAACTGGCACAGCAATGGATAGGGGTAGAATTTTCCAGTAATTTCTCCTCTGAGAAACAGGGTATATCCATATTGAGCCATAGGCAATGCCCTTTCTAGCAGAAAACTCATTTTGTGACAAGGGAGAGAGGTGAGTGATGCTGAGGAGATACATACAGTCATGACCCTTGACCATTATAAATGTGTGCATGCCCAATCAGAGTAGCCCACAATTCTTACATGAGTTAGCTCAGACTATGACAGATTGCACCCACAGTATGGTAATAATTTACCAGGAGGCCATTACAATCTAGCATGAGACCCCTGCTATGTAAATGTCCAGCAGATGTAGGCAACCAGGGTCACAAACTGGCCCCCAGATGTACTCAGATTACTCAGACAAGAGTTTGCCTTGGTGGATGTATGGCGGCTTAACAACCCCACATCGTGTGACTATACATATAGATCACCATGGCATGGAACTAGCAGTAGGTTAGATTTCTTCTTAACTAGCTCCCCATTTTACTGTGATGTGACAGATGTTAGTATTCAACCTATTATCCTTTCAGACAATGGCCCATTTATATTAATGTCCTGTTATTACATACAGAGGCAAACAACACCAAATGGAGAATCAACCTGTTCCTACTTCACTTTCCTAAATTTTATTAGTGGCTCAAGGAGTAGATCAGCGTGTATTTTGAAATCAGTGATGACTCAGTAACCTTGCCACATGCAATCTGTGATTTCTTTAAGGCCTACATCAAAGTCCGGATAATTAACTTCTCAGTTCACCTGAATGTATCTAGGAACCAAGAAGTGGCAACCCTCATTGTGGAGCACATGGGACTGGAGCATAAATGCTATGCTAATAATAACCACACTTTCACAGACCTTTGAGGCATCCTTAAAAAAATGCAACCTGAACTCCATACTCTGCCATCTCAGGCAGAAAGGGCAGTAATGTTCCCACAACATAGCTGCTGAGAGCTGGGGGGGCTAGAAGCACATGGCATATGGCATATTGCCACAAGAAAAAGAGCCAGGAAGCACTGCTATCACAGATCAGACATACAGATGGAACACATACATCATTTCCAAATAAATACACAAGTGCTTTCAAGCTTTCTATACAGTACCTCCATTTACACTTTCAGGAACAACCCCCTCAACCTCTGCCCAAGTTTTCCCAATTTCATTAAATCTGGCCAAAGTCCCAAAACAGGTGAGAACCTGATGAAAACAGAACTTAACAAAAGATCTTAATGGCTATTCAGAGATCTCAGTGGCCATTCAGTCCCTTGATCGGGGCAAGGCTCCAGGTCTGGATGGCTTAAACACTGACTTCTATCAGGCATTAGCCAGTCAACTTACCCCATATCTCCTGAAAGTCTTCAATAACCCATTAAGTGCCTACGCACTACTGCTATTTAGGCAAGAAGCCATTATCAATATCCTTCAACAGCCTCACAAAGAGTCTACATTATGCTCCAGCTACAGGGCCATCTTCCTTCTTAATGAGGATGCCAACATACCAGCACATGTTTAGGCCACCTGCCTAGATCTGTTTCTGCTGCACATCATTCACCCATTTCAAATGAAATTTATGAAGGGTAGTCAAGGGTCGAACAACTTACTTATGGTAATCAACCTGGTGGATCTAGCCCATAGGTCATCCATTTATTTATTTGTTTTTGATAACTGGGTAAGTGCACTAGATAATAATATGCCTAGTTTCAGTCATGACCTGGGAAAATACAGTTAAAGGCACAATGGAGAACAATGATACAGTAAACGATCATTACATACGTGTAAAGTATGACAGTACAAGTACAGGAACGAGGTAGCAAGGAGGCACAGCAAATTGTATTGATATGTCGGGAGTAGGTATAAGGTGCATAGAAAAAAATAAGCAAGTAGGCAGATAAAGCAGACAGTTTTATTACAAATAACTTACATTGCACACTGGACAGTATAGCCCACTGATATGTGGGAAGGTGGGCAACCAATACTAAGATAACAGAGGACAATTACTTCAAGCAAATAATTTAACTATAAATGGACATCAGCAATCTGGCATAGAAATTCAGGGAAGCAGGAAACAGGCACATGGATTGGAGGCCTTTAGATGGTGGAAAATCTCCTTTTCAAAACAGATATGGGAGAGGGAGAGCCAGAGGGCAGCTGGGAGGGAGTTCCAGTAATTAGGTGCAAACTGGGAGAAAACCTGAATCCCCATATTGGTAGCACATCTGGGAACAGCTAGAAAGGACAGGTCACTAGACCAAAGTAGTAAAGCCAGGTCAGGGGTTTTCAACAATGCAGCAAGTAAGGAAAGTACCCCAATCCTAAGAATTATGTCAGTAAGGGCACCTGTAGCAAAAGAATGATAAGCCTAAAGTGACAATCAGTTTAACCTAGAGTAGACCTGACAGTGGTGAGTAAGCCAGTTTGAGGCCAAGCAAAGCAGTAGATGCTATTGTAGGTAACGTCCCATTTGTTAAGGTTTCGTTTGGAGGACTAGGAGTATGGGACAGAACCATAGGTGAGGCTAGGAAGAAGAATGCCATGGGCAGTGGAAATTTTGATGAGGGTGGGGTGAGAGCTTATTTGGTTTTGTGTGCAGGCCAAGATTAATATTACAGTTTTACAGGTATTAGAGATGTGAAGTGAGAAATCCAGAGAATGGTCAAAGGTTATGCCAAGGTACTTGAAAGAATTAACATTTTCGAGAAAGGTACCATCTATACTGGAGCTATCCAGGCAGTCAGAACATTTTATTTTCAGCCTGGGAACAGAGCCAAATAACATAGAGGACACTTTTTTTGGGGGGAGGGGCTATTGGTGATGAGCTGGGAAGGCAGTTGCTGACTATGCACTCTCTATTCTGAGGAGGAGGATAGAGAAGCAGGGAGACATTGCCTGAATAGTTCTATTAAATGGTATGCCATCTTTGCTGTGAAAAAGTTTGTCTCCTTTTCAGTAAATCTTTATGTGAGCCACTGCTGTGCATGCATACTGTGCTTCCCAGTTTCTTTTGCCTTGCAGCAGGAAGGCCCATTGGTGGACTGGGGATTTTTCCTGATTGGAGCGGGATTACAGCCAAAGATATGGCCTCTCAACAAGGTCTGTGGGTTTTGCACTCTGCAGCACCAGAGCTAAGAAGTGTATATCTGGACCAAGAAAAGGACCAAGAAACAGCCACCACTGATTGAAGCTTCGCCAATTTTGAAAGGACGTATTTTTATTTCATTGTACAGTGGACTTGATTGCTTTTTGAACTCTGGTTGTCTTTGTGTTCTTGTGTGTGTTTGTACTATTTTTTGCAAGATTTTTTTGTCCTGCTCATTTTGTTTAATGTAATTTTTTTTGGCCCCGTATTCCTATAAAATCATAAATTTATAGAATTATATTCTAAAAATGGACTTACCTAGAAGTTCTTGGAGTGTTTTTTCTCTTCTATGTTTAAAATACAGCTCCAACCATGAGTTGCCCCTACTTGATAATTATTCTCCATTTTTTGTATATTTTTTATACAAACTAGATTCAACCAGTCTTATATTTTTATGTTTTTAGATTGGTTGACTTTAAAAAAAAAAGGTGAAGATTTTATTTTAAATTTTACAGGGTTCACGCCATATGCAAATTACTGCTGTGTGGCTGCTCCCAATATAAGGCACATATACCCATACACAGCTAGAGGTGGATTACTGGGCTGGTTGGTTGACTGGTAGGAATCGGATACAGCACGCCCTTCATTCCCATTTTTTGCAATGCTAAATGCTAAAATTTGTCGGCTACTCTGAGTTTGTTTCTCAAATAGGGCTTGGGCCATAGAAGAAAATAAAGCTGAGCTGTGTATTTCTCTCGCCATTAAATTGTGGGAGTTTCCAGCTCGATACCTATACTTGGATGGATAAAAGCCATAGCTAGTATTCCGGCTTTTAATCTCATAGTTGCCAAGTAAGCAGCTACTTATATACATCCCGCTATGCTAGTGAAGTGTTTGCTGCATTTTGAGATCTATCGCTACAGATATTTAGAACCTGCCAGAAATCTTAACAGTAGCCTTTTACCTCTTTCAACGAGTAGCATGCAAATAAGTAAGCAATTAAATTTGTCTAGTTAACCAACAAAGTCTCAAAGATATACCTACGTTTTTCTGATTACTGTTGTACTGCAGTTCTTAAGTTTTTTTTAGAGAGCTCCTCTGTCATATACACTGCTTTTTTACTTGTAAATCACAGGGCTGTAGCAACTGAGCTTTATTTATATATAGCTAAGGTACGATGCTAAATTGTAGCCTCTCTTGTTCCCTACATAAGTGTGACCCTGTTTTATTTTGCTTTTGTTTAGTGCATTATACAAGGAGAGTTCTCATACTGTCCAACGCTGTTAACGCTGCAAGTTGTTCTGTCCTGTCCAAGCGTGAGGAGACTATACTTTTTATCAGAACCTCTTCAGCGTCAACATTAAGAAGCTCCTCAAGGTTTGGGTAGTTTTGTACCAGGAACACTTTAAACACTTTCATATCTGAGGCTCCTTAGAGTGCTATTACTCGGACTTTGGTGATCTTTTTGCCAGACGTGACCACTGGTCTATGAATAGGGTAAACAAAATTGTTTAACCGAAATAACAGCAAAAATAACAATAAAAAATATTTTTCTCTAGGAGAAGTTTAATGAACTTTGCCATTTACCATATATCCACATAACTTGGCAATTATTGTTGTTCCTGGTGTTGATTTGTCTGTGCTGCTATATTTCTATATTAGAATTAGTATTGGTTTATTTGCTAACCACATATTTTATCTGTTCTATCCCTTGAATTCTGGTTTTGAGCTATTTTGACAAATAATGGTCATAACAAGGAAACGAGCTCTGGAAGTCACGGACTTAAGTTTCAATAAACTGCTCCCTATTAGCTGTCCTAATAAACAGCATAACTCTGATCATGATCAGGATGATGAACTCGTTAATGTTTCTAATGAATTAATTGAACTTTACTCTACACCCAAAATAAAAACGAGGGTGGGGGAAAGGCGAAGAAAGATCATATGGGTTAAAAGGAGGCAGAGGATATTAAGCCCCCTAAAAAAGTCAGTAGGGGTCCAAAACAGAAAAAAAAAACAGTTAAGCAACATTTAGCTAAACAATCAGGTGTACAAACCAAAATTGATCAATTTTTACCTAGACAATCTATTCCCAGCTCAGAATTGGGTATAATTGTAGTGAGCAGACCTAGTGACAGCACAGAGAAACAGCAAATACAAAATCACACATGCCCCCACAATACAAAGCATCATGGGCTACATATGCAAATCACCACAGAATGTTATGCTGGTCCAACTTTAAGCAGAATTGCATGGTGCCAAAAGGCCTCTCACACAGTTTGCAAAGGGTGCTAACAGAAGACATAGACACGTGTTTCATCCTACCAGGACTCATCAGTATGCCTCGTCTGTTTGACACCCCAGTGGAATGGACCAGCTACCCTAGAGGCAGTGTGCCTTGGATATATTGTGGTGAACCCATTAAAATAAAAAAACATTTAAAAGACAAAGAACCTCTGTGTGCAAACACTGAGGCAAGGGTTACCCCAAAGGGCATTTGGCTGGGAAGCCAAGTTTCAAGAAAATACAAAATCACACATGCCCCCACAATGCAAAGCATCATGGGCTACATATGCAAATCACCACAGAATGTTATGCTGGTCCAACTTTAAGCAGAATTGCATGGTGCCAAAAGGCCTCTCACACAGTTTACAAAGGGTGCTAACAGAGGACATAGACACGTGTTTCGTCCTACCAGGACTCATCAGTATGCCTCGTCTGTTTGACACCCCAGTGGAATGGACCAGCTACCCTAGAGGCAGTGTGCCTTGGATATATTGTGGTGAACCCATTAAAATAAAAAAACATTTAAAAGACAAAGAACCTCTGTGTGCAAACACTGAGGCAAGGGTTACCCCAAAGGGCATTTGGCTGGGAAGCCAAGTTTCAAGAAAATACAAAATCACACATGCCCCCACAATGCAAAGCATCATGGGCTACATATGCAAATCACCACAGAATGTTATGCTGGTCCAACTTTAAGCAGAATTGCATGGTGCCGAAAGGCCTCTCACACAGTTTGCAAAGGGTGCTAACAGAAGACATAGACACGTGTTTCATCCTACCAGGACTCATCAGTATGCCTCGTCTGTTTGACACCCCAGTGGAATGGACCAGCTACCCTAGAGGCAGTGTGCCTTGGATATATTGTGGTGAACCCATTAAAATAAAAAAACATTTAAAAGACAAAGAACCTCTGTGTGCAAACACTGAGGCAAGGGTTACCCCAAAGGGCATTTGGCTGGGAAGCCAAGTTTCAAGAAAATACAAAATCACACATGCCCCCACAATGCAAAGCATCATGGGCTACATATGCAAATCACCACAGAATGTTATGCTGGTCCAACTTTAAGCAGAATTGCATGGTGCCAAAGGCCTCTCACACAGTTTGCAAAGGGTGCTAACAGAAGACATAGACACGTGTTTCGTCCTACCAGGACTCATCAGTATGCCTCGTCTGTTTGACACCCCAGTGGAATGGACCAGCTACCCTAGAGGCAGTGTGCCTTGGATATATTGTGGTGAACCCATTAAAATAAAAAAACATTTAAAAGACAAAGAACCTCTGTGTGCAAACACTGAGGCAAGGGTTACCCCAAAGGGCATTTGGCTGGGAAGCCAAGTTTCAAGAAAATACAAAATCACACATGCCCCCACAATGCAAAGCATCATGGGCTACATATGAAAATCACCACAGAATGTTATGCTGGTCCAACTTTAAGCAGAATTGCATGGTGCCAAAAGGCCTCTCACACAGTTTACAAAGGGTGCTAACAGAAGACATAGACACGTGTTTCGTCCTACCAGGACTCATCAGTATGCCTCGTCTGTTTGACACCCCAGTGGAATGGACCAGCTACCCTAGAGGCAGTGTGCCTTGGATATATTGTGGTGAACCCATTAAAATAAAAAACCATTTAAAAGACAGAGAAACAGGTTGATGTGCTGACATACTCTATCCTGGACACCTTAATTACTGACACCAGAAACTATTCCAATCAGGATGAGACTCAGTTAAAATTAGAGGAAATAGTCCAATCTATATGTGTTAGTAATAGAGAAGAAAAATCTAGGTTGTCAGCCTCACCTGTTCTGTGTGCTAATCATCTTAAAAATAACCAAATATTAACTGCAGATACATGCCCCAACGAAGGCCACTTCTTCCAAGCTGGCCTTATTGATAGTAACACTAACTCTTGTGGCTCTATTAGCTTTATAGCCTTGCAGTCTCTTGAATTTTCACCAGATTATTTTAAAGAATCTAACCCCAAACCTACCTGGCAGTCTAATCTAAGGGATATAGTAACAGACCTACAAGAAACTATTACAGGTTTAAATTGGATATACACTTCATGAAATCAGACAAAGGTAGGGGAAACTCATCCCTCAGAACCGATTTCTGATTCCCAATTCATAAATTCTGCTGTAAAGTATCCATTTGGTGTCAGTGAGGACCTTAAGAACTTTGTGTGTAACCCCCATATTGCACATCTGATGATCCTTGAGCAACTTTTACATTTTTGACATGAATTTGATTCACTCAAAGCAAAGATTTATTTATTTTTTATTAATTACAGTCTTGGAATATCATTTGAACTGGAAGCTCTTTACATAGGTTCCATGTCGTGTACAATAAAGAAAAATACAGAAAACAATTTGAGTAATGTGAACAGTTACACAGAAAGATAAAGTTAATACAGGATAAAATAACAAGATAAGGGAGCATAATAGCACATTAAGCAAAATATAAACAAGGTTATGAAGGGTTATTATATTCTTGTCAATCCAGTGCAAGGAGGGTAATAAGAAGAACACACTTGAAAGTTGGGTGCTCAAGGGAACAGGGCCCTGATTGTCTTATAGGAGGAAAGAGTAAGTGGGCACCAGATGGCCAAGGTGGCAAGAAGCATAGAGATAGGAAGAGAGAAAGAAGAGAGAGAGAGAGAGAGAAGGAGGTGGACTGAGTGGTGGTAGACGATGAAGATCAGGACATAGGACTAATGAAGGCAGTCACATCGGGAGTTCAGTACCATCTGATGCTTGAGGCCCAGTTTAAAGGCACTAAGAATTGGCAGGTTAGCAATGTTATCATGTAGGGAGTTAAACCAGAGTGGTGCTCGGTAAGCAAAGGACCTTTGTCCTTGGGATGTTCTGCATTTGGGGGTTAGGAAGAACTGGTGTTCAGAGTTACAAGTAGGACATGGGTTAATCAATGGGACTAGGAGTTGTGTGACCCCAGGAGGCATGTGGCCAAGGCAGATTTTTTTGGCTAAGAGGCAGATTTGGTATTTTAAATGGCTGCTAAGCTGTAGCCAGTTTGCACTGGCATAGAGGTCACAGGTATGTGTCAGCTGGGGTGCACCTGTGGTGAGACAGCAGGCTAGTTTTTAGGCACCGGAGATAAGTGTCTGTGGAGGATCCATATTAACATTGCTATACATAGTAGTAAATTGGACGTTATACTTGAAAAAATGGAGTTTCTTGCACCAGTGACTGGTTCCCCTTTTTATGTCCTCAAGAACCAAGGGGGCTGCAGACCTGACTTCTCTTCAGTTTGTATCCCTGATACTCCACTTGAGCAAGAGGGTATTATTGAAAATAGAAAAATAAAAGAAAATAAAGAAAAAAGAAAAAAAGAAGTCATAGCACTAAAATAGATTAGAAAGTAACCTCTAATGTGACTAAGAAAACGAGTAAGAAAAATAAATTGATTGGGTTATCTACTGAAGAGAACAATAATAACAATAATAAAAAGATAACAAAGAGGGCCGGCAATGATGAGGAAATTGCTCCAAGTAACTCTACTAAATCTATGCAGCCTATGAGGGTTGAAAATAAGGATAGTTTTACCTCACTCCTTTCTACTGATTTTACTACTTTTCCAAAATCACAACGTGCTTTAGAGCAAAATTATTTTTTTGCAACCATAACAGTGCAACTACACAAACTACATCTTGATTTGCAAAACTTTAGATCAGAAATGAGTACCAAGCAAAACAATGCTGAACTAAAGGACAAATATGGGTCTCTGAATAACTCTGCGGCCCATAAAATGGAACTAATTGAATCAGTGGGCCTGGTAAATCTGGATGAGTGTGGAATTATGGCACTGAATAGTTATAAGCTTAAGGAAAAGATTGTTACTAATGATAGCAAGAACAAGATTTTAAACCTACTTAGGGCAGTTACCGGTGAAGACATCAGCAGCAGAGGAGGCAATATCAACTAAATCATTTTTTCTTTATGGTCTTTCTAAAGTTAGAAATGAAACAGATAGTAAGCTTAAGTTTGTCATTACTGATTTACTAGAACAGCTTCTTAATGTCTCCATACTTGACAATGGGGCAATTCAAACCACTAGGGCAGATACTAAATATCGATCTGATCAAGTCCTTCTAACTATAAACTATCAAAGTTTGTATAATAAAATCCGGAACAACATTAACTTGTTGGACTCAATGGTCCTATACTTGTTGTCCATTGAGACATCAGGTAGCATTGAGGTTAAGTCTATCAATCAAAATGTAGACATGATACAGTATCAAAAGGAAAAAGTAAACAATATTGAAAAATCCTATGAGTTTGTATCAAATATTCCAGTTAGTAACAGGTGTGAGACATTAGACCTCAATAATTGACAACCAAATTTAGAATTAAAAGTGAATACTACTATACTCTGCCATTCACATTTTGTGACTGTGTAGTACAGTATGGTCTGCACGCCCATTGGCCCATGCAGGGGACCAATGGGCATACAGCCGTGCTGTACACTGTCAGTTGGTGGGTGGCCAGGTGGCTTGTGGAAGGGGAGCTGCCCCACACTGCTGATGGGGGGGGAGTGGGTGGCAGGTCTGAGTGGGCAGATGGGGAGGAGGGTACCGCTGGCCCACCATGGCTTTTATGTACTACTGAAGCCCGCTATCGGGTCTGGGTTCAGGTCCACTAGACCACCAGGAAATATATTAATTTCTAAATCCCCGTGATTGGGCATGGGAGCAGATCCACTGGACCACCAGAGAGTAATTTTATTTACAAAGCCTGCAATCAGGCATGGAAGCAGGTCCACTGGACCACCAGGGATGATTCACTATCTGCCTGTGAAAAGGTGAGGGCGGAGCACGATGCCCAGATTGTGTTCCAGGAGGTCAGGTGGCCACTCACGGCTGGTGGCTGCTGTGTTGCACACGGCAATATGGCAGCCCACCTGTGGATGTCCCCTGGCTTGCTCCTATTGTTTAAGGGCAGATCTTTGCACCCCACTGTGTGGCGCAAGGTGGGTTCATGCCTGCATTTGTGCCGTATATCCCAGGCTGAATATGGGGATGTGCCACATATGCATGGACACACCCCCTGTACTTGCGCCGCACACATTACTGTTGTGCCCTGGAGCATCGGGATTTGCACAGCGCAACATCCCCCTTTGAATGTCATGCCAGGGTGCATCAGTGGGTTGAGCATGGTACAACACTGTTGTGCCATGCGCAACCCCTTTGAATATCCCACCCCAAAAGTTTATCACTAGGGAAATCTCAGAAAATTTTAAGTTAAAAGATTTGGAAAATAATCAACAACTCCACATAACCCATTGGTTAATTCTGTTTGATATAAATCACTACTATAGGTGTTACCTGGGTGTTTTGACTGACTATAATCAAAGGAAACTTTATACTCTATATCATATGGAGTTGTTTCCAAGTAAAGTTATAAAAGCCAGATATAATAATTCTACTGATAGTTGTGCAAGACATTGTGAATGCAATACCCATGCCACTGAGGATTTAAAACATGTTATTTTAGATTGCTGCTAGTATGTCAAACCTAGGTCTAAGTGGCTTGATCCACTTCTGCAAAATATTTAGACAAATGACACGCAACTGATTCCACAAATATTATTTACTAGTAACGACAAACTAATTATCAAAACTACTGCTCTATATTTAGAGTCGATTTATAAAATGTGCCTAAAGAAAGGATTTTAGATATATCAGGGGTGCTCCATATTTTCTATGTATGATTGACTCAATATAATGTATGTCTAAATTCTTATTTGTACATACTTACATACATATTAGGCTTTTAGCACTGGAACTATTTGTATGAAATGATTATTTTAAATTGTTGTTATTTATATCTTGGTCTTCTTGTGATTATAAGATCCTGTATTGTAAACTCTTGTCAATGGTCGGCAACCAAACAATAAACTTGCTTGCTACTACTACTAAATAACATAGAGTGACATTTATTTGCATTTAGCAGCAATTTGTTTTGGGAGAGCCAGGAGTGCAACTGTCAGAAATTAGAGTTTAGGTTGAAGTTAATGTCAACCAGGTTTTTGGGAGTTAATTTAGAGCACCAAGTTATCAGCACAAACCAGGGAGGAAGAAGATATGGTAATAAGGGGGAAAACATTTACAAATATAGTGATTTGAAGGGGATCCAAGACAGAACCTTGAGGAACAGCAGTATTTATAGTAGTGAGGTCTAATTCAGCTTTATTGAATTTGACAAATTGTTTTTGATCCTTGAGGTAGCTATCAGAACAGAGAAGAACCTTTGACTTTGAGTAAAAGCTGGTCCACTAAATCAAAGGCCTTGGTTAAGTCAGTAGACACAACCTCAGTATAGTGAAGGATAGATATCCTGATCTCAGCCTATCTGTGACAAAGTAAGCAGAAAAGATACAACAGAGCAACTCTCTGGGCAATACCCATGAATGGAGGGTGAAACCCTATGGTTGTGGACTTATCACATAGTGTTTATAACTAGACAAGCTCGACAATGACTGACAGTTAAGCATCTAACATCCCATATGGGTGGAAGCAGAAGAAGCAATCATCAACCCAGTTGTCCTCATTGCACTCCTTACAGAGCTCGTGTCTACCTAGCAAATGTTGTGTCCCAATTAAATTCACCAGCACAATGTGACACAAAATAGCTAAACTAGTCAAACTGAACAACAGATCACAGGGAATACTTGGAACACCAAATTCACAATTGGCAACAAGACTATTTGCTGACAAACAAGGTAATAGCCTTGATGGCATAAGTGAAACACCTTTTGTACCCAGTGACAAATAGTCTGAAACACTTTATACAGCTAAGACAGGAATAGACAATCTCATCCAAATACAAAAAGTGCCTACTTATTGCTATTAGTCAAAGTACTATAATACTGTACAAGTAATTTTTACTATTAACAGGCAGAATAGAGTAGAGATTGCAGGTACATTTGTATATACCAGGGCTTCTGAAGTAAATTCAATTCAACCTGAAAAAGAGGAACACATGGAAGAGGTGGACAATACATGTTATTGTCCAAAGTATTTCATTATCTAAAACACCCAGGAATAAATGATACCTTTGATATTGCACCATTTTTAAGGTCTAAATATTTTAGATAATGAAATACTGGCTGAGTGGTTTTTCATGAAATCAGACTGGAAATGGGTGAAAAAGGAGATGTCAGATAGAAAAGAGGTGAATTGGTAGAGGACGATGTGTTCTTGAAGCTTGGCAAGGGTAGGGAGGAAAGAAATAAGGCGATAGTTGCCGGAGGATGAGGAGTCACCCCCTTTGGGTAGAGGGAGGACCACAGCATCTTTCCATGAAGAGGGGACTGAGGCAGTAGAGAATGAGAGATTTAGGATTATTGAGAGGTAGGTAGGCAATGGCTGAAGTGAAGAGGTGGAGTTTTGGGTCAAGGCCATCGGGGGAGGCACCTTTAGAGGGTTGATGGTGAGGAGGGCACTTAGAGCATTGTTTGGGGTTGTAGTAGTGAAAGAGAAGGGAAGGTGGGAGAGTGGAGGAGGGGGAACATCGGTAGAGGGCTGGGAAGGGGTGAGTAGGAGGGGAGGGATTTCAGTAGGTCTGTGGCGCAGGAGGCATAGTAGGAGTTAAGTTCTGCAGCTACAGCTGCTAGGTCAGACACTAGTGAGCTATTTACTTTAAATACCAGTGGGGCAAGATGAGGGGGTAAATAGGGCATGGACCATGTTCCAGAACTTTGAAGGGGAATTTATGTTGGTGATGAAGGCAGATTTGAACTATTCGGACTTGGCTAAACTTGTAGCCCTGGTGCAAGCATTTCAGAGCATGTGGTAGTTCGTGAGGTCACTAGAATGCTCGGTAGCTTTATGACACTTCCAATCTCAATCTCTAGTCCTGAGGCAGGCCAGAAGATCAGGGGTTATCCAAAGTAAATGGTTACCTCTGACTCTGGTTTGTTTGACTGGGGTAAAGACATTCCAGTTTACAAGAAACATTTCTTTGAAGTTGGCAAGGGCCTTATCAATTGAGGGGAAGGAGGTTAGAGGGGACGAGACAGAAGTAGCAAAGTTACTCAGGAGAGGTTCAAGGTCAAAAGACTTAAAAGAACGTAGTTGCATGGCTTTGTGTGGTGATTTAGTTCTGTGAAATTTCCTAACTATGAATATTGGGTCATGGTCACTGAGAGCATCAGGGAGGATGCCAGAGGTGATGACGCGGTGGGGGTGGGAGGTAAGGGCCCAGTCGAGTAGGGAGTGTTGTTGTGTCTTGTGGTTTGGGTGGGTGGGTTTGGAGATCAGTTTGGAGAGGTTTAGGGCTCTGATTCTGTTTTTAGTTTTTGTAGTTTTAGCTGACAACCAGTTTATATTGAAGTCGCTTAGGATGAATAATTCCCCAGAGTGAAAAAGGAGAGTGATGGAGGTTAGGAGGTCTAGCGCGACCGAATGATGGACATTTGGGCAGCAGTATATGCCGGATACGAAGATTGGGAGAGTGAAGAGGAGGGTCACATGGATAACTAGGGCATCATGGGTGTTAGGATTGGAGGATGAGTAGATGATAGAATATTCGATGAAGGCTAGGACATAAATGGCCACACCACCACCCCTGCCAGCACGGTCTTGCCTTAGTAGTGAGTAGCCAGGAATGGAGACCGAGTGGTCAGAGATAGTGCTCTTTAGCCAAATTTCTGAGATGATTAGAATGTCTGGTTTTAGAGTGCACACCATGGTCTGAATCTGGTCTATTTTTTGCAACAAGCTATGGGTGTTTAGATGTAGGATCTTTAAGTCCTTTGAGAAGGCTGAGAGAAGAGAATGGGGGTGGATGTAGTAGAGGAGAAAGCACCAGAGGAGCTAGTGGCAATAAGGCCTGGGTTGGGGTGGATTTCCTCAGTGGAGAGCAAGAGGAGGGCGAGTATGGGAAAGTGGAGCTTAGGGGATTTTGAAGGGGCTGGCAAGGAGGTTGGGAGTTTTGAGGAGAAGGGAGTGGATGAGTGAGGAATTGTTTAATAGTTTATCTGGTTGATCCTTTCGTCCCTCCTTCTGGCATATTGAACTGAGTGCCACTAGAGGCACTTCCCACAACCTCCCAAGGCTGTCCCAAGTCTGATGTATGAGCCAGCAAGCATCCGCAGGAGCATGTATAGCATAGCATTATGGACAGAGTTATTAATAGTTTCAGCTTGAGATGTACAGGACTGGGTGCTGTACCTTGACCACGTATAGATCAACAGTCAACTGTTGATTTACACTTGATAAGCTTGAGGAGTTTGTCCAAGCATCTACCACTGAGGGTTTGCCTTTTTTTGTCACTGCAGTTATATAAAATGAATGGAGGCTGCTCTGGGGCCATGGCCCAGTTCGGTTTCAGCATGCTGTCTGTGGGCACCATTTTTTACTTAACATTTTTTTATTTATTTCTTTCTGTCAGCAGTCAAAAGAAGTTTTTTTCCTCGGTACAGTTGTAGATTTTGTGTTTAAAATTCACTTACAGCTGAGTCTGAGTGGCAGTTCTGTCTCTGTGGAAAAGACAATGTGGCCAGCAGTGCGAGGGGAAGAGCTGCAGCGGTCACATGCATACAGCAAGGGAAACTGTGCACATACTTGCCATTATAAACACTCCTTTATAGTGTCATATTATGCCAGTTTCCCTATGGGAAAAAGGCAAAGCCAGTTATTACAGTACAGTAGTATGTCACCTATACTTTACAGGGAAGGAGGTTGCTGGAAGACAGTTATTTGTAGAGTCTAGTTTGATGAGGGAGAATATGTTGCATTTTTTTAGACAGGATGATGCTAGCACACACAGTTCATATAGTAGAGTTTATTAGTATACTAAGTACAAATGCAGGGATGTTACTTTCAGCCAGATGTTAGGCATTGTATCTGGACATGGAGTTTAAAGTGTGATTGAAGTTAAGTCTTTTGTCAGTCTCTAGGTGTAACACGTTACTATCTTGGTGGCAATGCCTCCATATTTGGGGCTTTTGAGTACTCACCAACACATGTGAAGCTGAATGTAGCTTGGGTACACATAGCAGTTTCCTCTTCTCTGAATATTTTACTTGTTCACGAACTTCTTCTTTTACCAGTAAAAGTAATATGGCTAATAGAAGTACAGAGTCTAACACTTCAAAGCTATAACTATGCTCTAATTTACATATAATCTCCCCTGTCGGTTTGTAATCTACTGTTTATATGAATTATGCAGATCATCAATAGGAGTTTTTGTCCAATCATTTTAGAGTCTGCAGTAAGCCTAAACATTCCTTCATGCTGTCTCCCAAAATAACCTGGGAATTCAAGGAATGTCTCTAACAGAGGACTGTGAAGTATTGTGTACATAAAAGTAAAAGCAGATGAAAAGCACTGGGAAAAATTACAATGGTGCACACAATAAAGCCATCACAGTTGTCACAGTCTACATTCCACCGAGAGAGCAAGGTAATGGGCTTAACGCTGTCCTGGAGTTTACCAAATCTCTCTCACCTGATTCAGAAACCATTCTCCTTAGTGACTTTAATATTAACTGGCCTGCTGCAGAGGCAGGGGCATACAGGGACCTGATAGTGGCAGCAAACCTTTCTCAGATGGTTAGCTCCCCAACCAGGACAAACTATAAAATGGGTACCAGCACCCTTCTGGACTGGATCATAACAGACCATCCTGCCAGGATCACAAACACCACTGTCCTCCCTAACACACTTAGTGATCACTCCCCCGTCATCTGCTACTGGTCCAATAAATTCATCAAGCCCCCCCAAAACCATTACTAGCCGGGTTCTACCTAGAAGCATGCTGCCTCATCTCAAAACCTTCCTTCATCAACAGGATTGGTCCCTAGTTCTCACTGCAACCAATGTGAACACTGCACTGGCATACTTCATCAGGATCTTCAACCAAGCATGCAACATATTTGCACCCTTCAAGAAGTGCAAGGCCAAAGTCCTATGTAATCCCTGGCTCACCAGAGACCTACTTAGATGACTAAAAGCTTGCGACCACCTTTGGGAGGTTGCCAGAAACACCGGGAGACAAGTTGATATTGCTAACTATAAACATGCACGAAATGACTGCATCAAATATATCCGGATACGAATACCACCTATTTCCATAATGCTCTCACTAACTCATGGGGCAATGGTAGGAACTTCTGGAATAACATTAAAGAAGTCACCGGGAAGCAATCCAAATCACCCCTGTCAGTACTCAGCATAAATGGTGAAACTACACTTGACCAGAAACTCATTGCTGATACATTCAATGACACCTTCATGGACCTCAGTACTGTACTCCCACAGGGTTTTTTCGATGAGATGGTTCCCCCTTGCCCCCCCCAGCCACCTCCAGCCACCCTCCCTTCTACTCTAAAGCAGTAAAAGTGCATCAAGTCCGCAGCTACGTTACCAAAGCCATTTGCAACTCCAGAGCCAGCAGTGACTCCCTCAAACTCAAACTTCTATCACTCACACTTGAAGAAGTACTCCGACCACTGACCAGGATTTTCAACCTCTCCCTCAGCCTCAGCCAGTTTCCTGACTTATGGAAATCTGCCATGGTAACCCCAATTCATAAAAGTGGTGACAAAACAGCTGCTGAGAATTACTGTCCAATTTCCATCCTACCTCCACTCTCCAAGGCC
Source organism: Neoceratodus forsteri (assembly GCA_016271365.2). Taxonomy (NCBI): domain Eukaryota; kingdom Metazoa; phylum Chordata; order Ceratodontiformes; family Ceratodontidae; genus Neoceratodus; species Neoceratodus forsteri. The sequence goes on along the minus strand of JADMNL010000039.1, from coordinate 14,693,218 downwards.
CTAGAATGGATTGTGTCAGACCAGCTCACCGACTTCCTAGACAATCACAACATCCTGTGCAAGAAGCAACATGGCTTTAGAAAAAGGTCATAGCACCTCCACGGTGCTACTTGAATTCACTGGTGCAATCCATCACTCACTCGATAACAGTCATCTTAACTAAAGCCTTTGATACTGTCAACCACAATCTACTACTTGCCCAGCTTCGATTAGCAGGGCTCTCACCTAACTCAGTGGACTGGTTCAAAAGCTACTTAGACAACCGCTGCCAAAGAGCGAGAATTGCTGGCACACTCTCAGACCAAAGACCAGTCCAATACAGTGTCACACAGGGCTTAATCTTGGGCCCCCCTCCTTTTCAGCCTGTTTCTGAACTCACTGCCAGAATCCTGCCCTGAACAGATCCTATTCTACATGGATGATGCTGTCATCCTGGCATCCCACCATGATTCAGTCCATCTACAAGGTAACCTCCAACAGGCTTTCTCTGCAGTTGAAAACTGATTCACAAAACACAGACTTAAACTTAACCAGAAAAAAACAAAGACCATGATCTTCTGCAGCTCCCAAAATGAACACAAACAATATCAGCTCTCCATTAAAACCAAGCAAGGAAACATCTAACCCCAGAAGCTCTGTCCATAGCTGTTCAGAGCTCCATCATCAGCATCATTGACTATGGTCTCATTATCTATGGATCTGCCACAACCTCATCTCTCAGGCATGTTTTGACTTCCCTCAATCAAGCCTGCTGACTTGTTACTGGTTCCCACTATCTCACCCACACCTGTGACCTCTACTCCAAAACAGGCTGGCTGCAACTGAACAACCAAATCAAATACCAAACCTGCATCACTGCTAAGAAAATCATGATGGGAAAGGCATCACCAGGAGTCAGCACCTTCCTCAAACCCAAAATCACCAACCGCAACACTAGGAGCTCTAAGCCCCAAATCCTTCAAATCCCCCGTTGCCGCACATCCCAAGACCAAAGGTCATTTGCATACAGGGCTCTGTGTTGGCTGAATGAGCTCTCTAGTGACACCTCATCCACAGTAACACTTGGAGCATTAAAAAAAAAGCTCCGCCACTCCATTACTGGCACCTCCACCTGTGCTTGCACCCCATAACATCTTCATTCCCTATGCTGCTTCTGACCTTATAGGTGTCAGTTTATGCCCTCTCTTCTTGCACTTACCTGTCCAATGCAACTTCTAATGCACTTGCCCTGTGCCTGTCCTGACAAGGCCCCTCAGCTGCCTCACCCTGACACTCTACACCTATGCCTTCCCCTACCCTCAGCCCTCTCCCCTTCTTGCCTCTTCCTCCTATTGTTTCTTGAGTTACTCATCGCTCAGTCTGATCTTGTCAAGCAAAGTTACTGTCTAAAACCATGCACCAGTAACTGTTTTATATTTTAGTGTCTGTTACCCTGTAACCAGCATGACGTGGAACCTTTGTAAAAGAGCCTTGGCTCAAAGGTACTTTGTAATCCTTAACACAAATAAATAAATAAATAAAATGTATTTGCAAATGACCTTAGAACTTATGTTGGGGGAAAAAAGTCTCAAAAAATTATAAACTGAAAATTTCTTTCCAAAATCTACATTTCTCTAAGTCCTCCCAGTAGCACCACCATTTCTTTAAGGATTGCTGGTTGAAAGTGTTACTTGCTCCTTGTGTGTTGTAGCACAAGTGAGGCACTAGCCAGGGATGAATACAAAACTCTTCAACATTCTCTTCTCCTCTCAACTTTTACATCAGAATTACTCCTTTGTCCATACTAAAACCTATGTCATTCAGGCAATTGTTCTTGTCTCCCTGACTCTTGCCTATCTTCCCAATCTTCCCCTCCTCTTTATCCTTCTGCACTGAAGGCTTTACTTTGGGTCCAATTCTCTCATGTTTGTTCTTGCACTTACCGTAAATACTCTCTCTCTCTCTCTCTCTCTCCCCCCCCCTTCCTGTTTGGTGTCATTCATTGATACCTTCTGCACTTTCACCTCTTTCAGGGCCTACTAACTAACTGCTTGTACTACCTCCTTAGTAATGGGCAGCTCTGTTTTGGCACACATTTATACATGCAGCATAGATTTATTTTTAGACACATTGGCCCCTTGCTGCTGAACACTACTATTTAATTTGGAATTTTCACAATTAAAATCCTTACAATTTTTGAGAAAGTTGTTACAAAATGATGTACAGTATTTAAAATGGATAGTTACTATATACTGATCTGACCTACTCTAACTTTCAAATAACATAACCAGTTTGTACCAAAATCACAGGATTTCCAAAGCCTGGACCAAAGGGCAAGAAAGTCATATTACTAGTCCATAGCTATAAAGATGACTGAACTGTAAGTGACTGAAAATATCAGTTTAAAATAAAAGTGCCTTCTTAACCCTAAATATAGTTGCCCTAAAAATGCCACTATCCCTTTTATGTAGCTACGGTATAAGAATTACCCTTTTGCTTTCAAATAATTTCAGTATGTGCACAGTAAATGTCTACTGTCTCGTGGGACATGTTTTTAACAGGAGGCAAAGAGATGAAAACAAATACCATATGTTAGTTTGTTGCATGTTAATCTTTGGCATTACAAGCAATTACTTTAGCAAACATGAAGAGCTCTCTACCTCATCTACTCACAAATGAATATAGTACAAGTTTAAACAGCAGGTGCTGTTCATGAATTAGTGTGTCCTGCAGCTTAGCAACATTCTCATTGGAACTGTGTGTGTATGGTAAGTGCCAAAGGTTTTGACAGTGGTCTGCAGTATTTTGTACCAAAAGATTACCATAATGTTTATGCAGTAGATGCCCATAGCAAATGCAAATTACAAAAAACTAGATTAATGCATCAATTAGGGTTGCAGCACAAAATGTACAAAGAAGGGCAATAAAACATTACATGAAAAGTCCCAGACAACTTGACAAATCTAGGATGTGGTGTTCCTTGGTGTATGAATGACCCCTGAAGCACATGTGACACCAACTGAGATTGCCACATTGAATATGTTTGAACGGATTCTTATTCGAACAATGAAACCATTTCAAACTATTCTAGGTATGAACACAAAGACACAGAATATTCCACAAGAAGAACTCATCAGATCTCTTAAGGGCTCCATCATGTATCTTCTACTTCCTCTCCAGGAAAATGTGGAGGCTATCTCCATTGAAAACACTTTGGTCATTCTTGTAAATGGTGTGCCAACAAAGCCTAAGGTGATTTGGCAGGATGTTGTTAATGTTGAGAAGGTGAAGCTTGCCCTTACTCACTTAAAGAACAACTTTCATTTTTATGTAGACATTAATATTGATCACATGACTAGCGTGCCTGTTGATCATGATGACTTGGGAAGCACAAAGCCAATGATTGAGAAGGTCAATGTGGAAACAAATGACAATGTGTACGAACAGTACACAATTCATCCACTTCATGGCAGAGGTCCAGTAGGGGACAACATTGATCTCTATCAAATGAAACAGATGGAAGGTGAGCCTGTCAGCATTTGGGAGGCAACACTGGAAGCATGCTGTTTTTCAGACTTATTCCCAAAAGGGTCAGGTGGTTGCCTGGATGAAAGAGAAGTGTGTGTACAGGATGCTGAGTACTGAACAAGCCATGTGCTCAGTAAAGATGGCAAATTCAGACGCAACATACAGTACCTGTTTCATCTCCTGTGGGACAGTGAACTTAGCATATTGTCTGCATCTATTGTGCATACTATTCATCTGACTACTCCACTTGATGGAATTACAGATGCACAGTTTCTTCAGAAATTGAAGCAGAAAGATGAAAATGTGCAAGTTAATTTGTCTTCTATTCTGTCAAGTCTGCGTAGCACCAAAGAATATTGGTACCACAGATACTCGGAGGTGATAACAATGCTGCATGAGCATGGTGCAGCCACATGGTTTGTCACACTCAGTTGTGCTGAGTATGCCTGGGATGAGGTCACTGAACTGTTGAAGTGGGCAAACTCTGATGTTAAGGGTATTGCATCAATGACTCTCAGTGAGATGTGCTCACTTGACCCTGTATTTGTCAGAAGGCATTTTCACAAGCTGTTCCATGATATTCTGACTTCATTTTGTCAAAGGACAATCTGCCTCTTGGTGTTGTGAAACATTACTTTTGGAGGACGGAGTATCAGGCACGAGGTGCTCCTCATATTCACATGTTGCTGTGGATCAAGGTTGCCCCACGTATAGGTGAGCATGAAGCAGTACAAGTGCTCACATTCATCAAGAAATGCATCACTTGCTGCATTCCAGACAAGTACGACAGTCCAACATTGTGGAAGTTGGCGCAAAAGTTCCAGCGCCATATTTGTGCAAAATACTGCCTCCAGGTGGTGAAGAACAAATCTGACTGGTACACAAGATGTCATTTCCAATTTTCTAGATGTGCCTGTCAGGACGGTTGCATGAATGATCTGTTTTCAGCAATGTGACACCACTTGAAGGCAAAATCAACCAAGAGGGTATATGAGTTACCCAGAGATGAGAAAGAGGTGTACATCAATGACTACAACCCTACTCTTCTCCTAATGTGGCAAGCAAACATAGATGTTCAGTTTGTGGCTGACAACTCATTGGCTCTGGTGCAGTATGTAACTTCATACATAACTAAACATGAGCAGAGTAGCTTGCAAGATCTTTGGGAAGATATTGAGAGTTCAAGCAAGAGCCTGACATCTCAGTTGTGGTCATTAGGCTTGAAGACCCTTTCACACAGAGAATGTGGTGCTTATGAGGCTGGTGATCACTTGATTGGTACACATCTGTATGGCAAGTCTGATGCTGTCCACTTTCTCAGTGTGAACTACAAAGAGAAGTGAAAAAATATACTTATTCCTCATGCTGAGATTGAGGAACTGGCTATCAGTAGACACTCTTCAAGACATATCTTGAAGAATAACCTCATTGACACATACTACCCCAGTAGAAATGAAGACATGGATGATATGTGTCTATTTCAGGTGGCTAAGTGGTATGACTACAAGACAGGTGTCTCACCTGATTGTACACGTGACATTTACAAGGTCAGAGGCATGGACGTCTGTCTTGTTAAGAGACATAAGCCTTGGCTCATTGACCACTTTAAGTTACATCTAGGCACATCTGAGAGCAGAGAGCATTACTACTTTGCTCTGTTATTCCTATTTAGACCCTGGAGGAATGAAGCTGAATTGAAAGGTGACTGTGATACATTCGAGGAAGAGTTTAATCGCAGTTATGAGACATTCAAAAGTCAATACTCAGAGATATACATACAGTGACTAGATGCTAAGAAGGATCAGCTTGAAAAGGCACAAAAGCTACTTGAGGAGGATTCTCCTGTTAGCTCACAGGACAATCTTGATCCAGAAGGACAAGGTATCCTTGGGGAACCTCTGCCTCTGAATGCCCCCGAAGTACTCATGTCAGAAGTGGAGATTGCCATGCAACACAGTACGCACTTCAGTGCTGACCCAGCTGAGATGACAGAAGACTCAATGACCAGCAGCTTGTGGTTTACTCTGAGGTAACTGACACTGTCTGGCATGGGATACTGCATGATGAGAAGAAATGTGACTGTCTTCACTAGAAACCACTGCTGATGTTTGTTAGTGGCTCAGCTGGTACAGGGAAGAGTTTCCTTATTGAGGCCATCACAGCTGAAATACGGACCTTGACATGGTCAGTGATGTCTGTTGCTGTTGGTGCTCCCACCGGACTGGCAGCATACAACATTGGTGGCATGACATTACACCATCTGTTTATGTTGCCAGTGGAGCATGGCAAAGCAGGAGAGTATCAGAAACTGTCATTTGAGGTTGCATATCAGCTTTGTCCAATGTTTTGTAAGATGAAGTTACTCATCATTGATGAGATTAGTATGGTCTCTAATTTGATGCTTGCCTGTATACATCTATGTCTACAGGATATCCTGGGGACTGACTGTAGAGATGCATTCAGTGGGAAAAGCTTTGTTGTATTTGGAGACCTTTTACAGCTTGCACCTGTGAATGCAGAACATGTCTTTGCAGCTCTGACTGTGAAGCAGGCCAAGAGTACACTTGAGTGCATTGGAGGTTTTAACCTGTGGGAGTTATTTACCTATGTCGAGCTGTATCAGAACATGCACCAAAGTGCTGACATGACTTACAAGGCACTGTTGGTTCAAACTTGTACTGGTTTTCTGTCACTAGAACATGTTGCAATGTTAAATGGATGAAGAATCAGAATGGACACTACAACCATAGAAACTGCATGTGATGTTTTTAGTGATGTGTGTTCCATGGGCACGCGCATTGTGCACCTTATGCCATAACTAAAGAAATGCACTGAGTTCAACAGTGTCATGTTGCAGAGAGAAAAATCAATCAATTCTCACACTACATGCTGTTGACACAGTTGATGGTGTTGTTTTAAGTTGGAAGCTGGTAGCTAAGATGACTGAACTACAGTCTGAATTGAAGTCAGATGTTTCACACACAGCTGGTCTAGAAGCTGTACTTACAGTTTGTAAGAATGCACATGTCATGCTACGCCACAATCTTGATGTGGATCGTGGTATGGTAAATGGTGCCATGAGTAACATCATTGACTTTGTCTACAATGTTCAAAAGACATTTATCGAGACACTTGTTGTCCAGTTTGACAACATGGAACATCCTGTCCAGATTAATCATACCTGTGTTAAGCTCCAGGTATTGAAGGATATCTATGTGAACAGGAAGTAGTTTCCAATATGTGTTGCATATGCTGTTTCCATTCACAAGTCTCAAGGCTTGAGTTTGGATTCAGCAATGGTGGACATAGGAACAGACATTTTCAAAGATGGCATGAGTTACGTTGCACTTTCAAGCATATGTAGTCTTTCTGGGGTGCACATCATAACAGTCACACCTCAGAAAAAACATGCTGACAGGTGCTGTATAGTTGAGTACAACAGATTACATACTCTATACCAGCCACAGATGTCTTTAATACCACTACCAATATACGTGGTTGTCTCACATCCTTCAGTCACATCTACAGTTGGCAACAAAAGAAAATGGGCTTGCGCACTGATGGAACTGTTCAGATTTCTAAGCAGGTCACAATGTCAAATACAGATGTGGAGCCAGCTGTTGTTCAGAAGTCAGTTGGAATGGCTGTTGTGCCTGTGTTTGACAACAGTACTAGAGTTAACTGCTATGCTAATGCAGCTATGCAGGTCTTTCTCCATATGCCACACGTTGTTGAGGCAATATCTGCTTTGCAAGACACTTCACTATCAAATGAATTGAAGCAGGTTGTCAACAAGGCTACTGATCAGTCTAAGAATGTGCAGTCACTAACACTTCTGCGGCAAATGCTGGGTACATATGATAGATGCAGTACGTTTGCTGCAAACATGCAGCAGGATGCTACCGAGTTTATGATAGCTATCATAAACAGCCTGGATGAAGAGGGAACTTCTATGCATCACTATTTTACTGTGTAATATGTCACCAAGTACATATGTCTGTTATGTGGACATTCAGAATGAGAAATCACAGAAGACATGTTTTGGGTTTCTCTGTTTGTGCCTCAGAGAAAAGGTGTAATGTTTCAGCAGCTGTTTGCTAATGCTGAAAGTGGTCATTTGTCTGTGAGGTGTGGAGGTACATATACTCAGTCCTGGTAGGACGAAACACGTGTCTATGTCTCCTGTTAGCACCCTTTGCAAACTGTGTGAGAGGCCTTTTGGCACCATGCAATTCTGCTTAAAGTTGGACCAGCATAACATTCTGTGGTGATTTGCATATGCAGCCCATGATGTTTTGCATTGTGGGGGCATGTGTGATTTTGTATTTTCTTGAAACTTGGCTTCCCAGCCAAATGCCCTTTGGGGTAACCCTTGCCTCAGTGTTTACGCACAGAGGTTCTTTGTCTTTTAAATAGTTTTATACTCAGTCCATATGTCTGAGGACTTCATCTCAATATCTTATGCTAGTATTGCACAGATTTGACTCCAATGGGCTCAGAGTTGACACACCCATCACTGATTTTAATGGTGGGAGAGAAGTATTTAACCAAGCAGTGTTTGACACTCATGCTGTGATCTACCACTATGGCCAGTCTGTACATTCTGGATATTACATTTGTTTGTTGAGGTACAGAACTGGATGGGTTGAGTGCAATAATTCAACAAGCTCTTTCAAGCAGAGACTGCCGCGACACTTAAAAAATGCATATGTACTTATACTAAAGAATTATGCCAATCTTAATGTGTCAGAGGAATAGTTACACAACATGTGAAAATTCCTTTACTTTGCTGTCCATTTTTTTCTTACAGAGTGAGTTTTGTCACACTGTAATTTGTTATTAGAAAATATACAGTTGTGGTTACACAGGAAATATATCACACGACTCTCTTGCATATGTAGACTCATTGTGACTTTAAGATTGTTGCGTTGATCAGTGACACAGTGAAAATAGTTGCAGTGATCTTCAACCGGCACCAGCTGTCTTCACAGTCACTAGAGAAGCCACACTTACATGTCTAACAAAGACCTCTGCATGTCAAAAGATATATTCCTATTTGGTCAAACTCTTCTGCCATAGTCTTTTGTTATGAGTATGCTATATGCAGACATGAGAAATCACACTTGGCACATTTGCTACATGTGTGATTGTACTAAGGTACAATGCCTGTCCATGTGCTTTTACATCACTGTGTATCACATCTTTAACTTAAGCAATAATGCATGACAGTGTGTGTGTCATGCTGGGATAACGTCATACCTCAGGTGGTTGGCCACGAGGCTGCAGGCCGAGTGTGTCCAACGACTGAGGTGTGACATTATCCCAAATGACACACACCATGGAGTGCATTATTGCTATTACACAATGGCTCATTGGTATACAGAATAAAACAATTTTAAAGATGTTTTTGTGTGGAAAAATATTTTGGTTTTTTAAGAGAAGATGAAACAATCAATCAAAAACTCCACAAACAGTCAATCAAAAGCTCCACAAAACAGTCAATCAAAGGCTGAATAAAACAATCAATCAAAAGCTCCATAAAACAGTCAATCAAAAGCTGCATAAAACAATCAATCAAAGGCTCCATAAAACAATCAATCAAAAGCTCCACAAAACAATCAATCAAAGGCTCCACAAAAAGCTCATCTGCAGGTTCACAGTGAGGCTGAGACTAGACCCGTGATGTTGTGCTGGGATAACATCACAGGTCCAGCCCAAGACTGACCAATCAGAGTCCAGGATTTTTTCTTGCCATTGTATAATAAAGATTAACAGCACTCTGTCACATGTTGAGAACAATGATGTGTGCTCTGTATTTGTTCTTTTCTCATGTTTGCATCTTGAACAAATATCTAAACTGTTTTCTGCAACAGTGCATTACCATGACTGCTTCATTTTCATGTATCTAGATTGTATCTATATATATAGATGCAATGTTTAATATATTTTTTGGTACTACTTAGTACTCTGTGGTAAACACTAGGGGCCAGATATTTAAACCTTTGCACCTGGCACAAATCCATAGCACTAGAATAGCACTGGTTTTGTGCGAGGCTGCAATATTGAAAAGCCCTATTAGTGCCGGCACTGTGTGATAGCACCGATGCTAATAGGTAATGGTATGCAGGGGCATGGACAGGAGACCCCCCCATGAATGCCAGCAGCATGGCATATTCAAATGTATAGCACTGCGCTACAGTCATTAGCAAGACCTGTATCACAGCACTAGATACCACCGGGAAAAGGCTGGCAGTAATGCAGCAGTGCCCCCCATGATTCCCAACTCCCCCTTCCATGCAAAAGAGTAGAGTAGCCCTGGTAGTCTAGTGGTCCCCCCACCTCCCTGCATGAGTGCCTACCTGTTTACATTAATACTATTAGTAATTTTCCTGGTAGTCTAGTGGTCCTCCCACCCAACTGTGCACTCCGGCACCCAAAACAACATTTTCTGGCTGGTGACCATCTCAGCTTTTTCGCTCCACCACTGCTGGCTGCCGATCAGATATTCAGGAGTTCCACCGTATTGAATGCACCTATTCAATACAGTGGCACTCCTAAATACTGCAGTCGGTGGCCAGCGTGGTGGAGCAAGGAGGGCTGAGCCGGTCGCCAGCTCCAGAGATGTTTTGTCTGGGGTACCAGGAGGTGCTACAGCTGAGTGGTGGACCACTAGACTAGCAGGGAAATCACAAATAATATTAATGTAAACAGGTTGGCATTCATGCGGGGGTGGGGGGACCACTAGACTACCAGGGAAATCACTATAAATGGGCTGGCATTCATGCAGAGGGTTGGGGGGGACCACTAGACTACCAGGGAAATTACTAATAATATAAATGTAAATGGGTCGGCACTCATGCAGGGGGGTGGTGGGACCACTAGACTACCAGGGATATTACTCTACTTATTGTATTGTATATGGGTCAGGAGCATACCTCTCAACTGTCCCTGATATTCAGGGAGGTCTCTAAATCTGCCACAATATAGTACTCTGTCCCTCCTCACAGTTGTGTTTCCATGGCTAAACATTAGCAATTGTAAGCACAGAATAATGTCAAGCATTACAGTTATAGACTTGCTTCTTTATCAAATGCATTTTGCACTACACCCATATTCTACCAGCTGTCTGGGTGGATATCTTTACTTTTGAAGATGTATACCTGATTTTGGTCCTTTGTCCCTGATTTGTTCATTAAGCCTTGTCCCTGATTCAGGAAGTAAGGGGTTGTGAGATATGTATGCACTGCTTGTACCTGCCAGCACACAGTTCCTGTTGCTTTCGGTCTCTACTTCTATTCTGACCAACAGGGGATGCTGTGGGTATGCCTTGGCCTACAGCATCCAGCCTGTACTTCCATTCTGACCAAAAGGGGGAGCTTTGTGCTCCATGCAGTAGCACCAGGCAAACTGCATGGTAATGTATGCTAAGCAGCATTTAATGAGATGCAAATGTACCTGTTTGTCCATGGATTACGTAAGTAGGCTCATTTGCATGGGAGCTTTGAATATAGCTCCCGTTTGCCCCGGGCTAACCGGTTTGCACTGGGCTAATGTGTTAGTACTGTGCAATCAGCTTAGCCCTGGGCAAACCTCACTTCAGCATAGCACGGTTCTGCAATGTGTGGCTTACATTGTTGTTTGCAGTCATGCCTCTCAACTGTCCCTGATTTTTAGACATCCCTGATTTCACCTCAATGTTTTACTCTGTCCCTCCTAAAACTTGTGTTTCCATGACCAAACAGTGGGGGTTGTAAGCATAAAATAATGTCAAACATTAATGTTACAGTTGTGTTCTTCCTTAGAAAATGCATTTTACGCTACACCACTTATCCTACTAGCTTCCTGAGTGGATATCACCAATTTCTAAGATGTGTCCCTGATTTTAAACCTTTGTCCCTGATTTTTTTAAGCCTTGTCCCTGATTTATGAGGCAGGGAGTTGAGAGGTGTGTTAGCAGTAGCTGTGAGACATCTATGTGTAATCACACACAATGTTCTCCACCTGCAGCACTGGCTTGCTACAGAGTCTAATGACCTGCAGTTGCAGTTTGCACTTCCCTGTTGCTATATTCAGTGCAGTCTTATTCCCGGGCTATTTTTGCCCTGCACTCCCAGACCAGTTTGCCCGGCTTCCTTAGACTGCTATATTCAGCAGGTTTAGATCCGGGCTATTTTCTTTAGAACAGGGGTTCTCAAATGGTGAGGCCAGCCTCCTTGGGGAGGCCCCAACCTGTTCCAGGGGAGGCTCAAGCAAGTCTGAAAAAGTACTGTATTTAAATTTTGAGTTTTATATATTTTGTGTGAAGAGATGAAGCAAACTGAAAGAGGATAATAACAGTAGGTGAATTTTATGTATTTATTTACTAATAGGTGACAAGGGAAGGTGAATGAGCCAATGCCCATTTCAGGTGTACCCGGGGAAGGGTAGGGAGTGAATACATTTCAAAAGGTAACTGCAAAACAATCAAGTAATACACAATGAACAATAGTGCAAGCAAATATGAAGAATAAACTAATAATGAGTGGTGGTAATTGATCAATTTGTAGACTGATGGCAGAACAGCCCAAATACAAGGGTTGAGCATAGAAGTGCTCAGAGCAATAGCAGGAAGGAGCAAAGTAATCCCTGAGAAGTTGCTTAGGAGCAGGGAAGGAGGGGGAGAGGCAAAGTATGTAGGAAGGTTATTTCATATAGAGAGGAAACAGAGGAAGTAGTCTGACCCATGAAGGTACTGCAACAAGGGGTAACAATGGTTCAAGAATGAAAATAGTGGAGCAAGTAGGTTGGCCTGTTGGGGGGGGGGTACAATAAGCAGAATAATAATATTTGTTTATTTTATTTATTTGTTATTCAGATAACACCTTTGAGCACAGGAGCTCTTTTCCAAAAGTTCCAAGTCAGTATAAGACAAAGAAATGAATGTGAGCTAAGTACTCAAAAGGGTTTCAATTTATTCATGGTGTACTGCGTAAAGCACAGTACGTTATTTTTCTTTGGGGAGGCCCAAGATTATTTCAGTTTTTGGGGGAGGCTCAAAATATTTTCCATGGATTTGAGAAGGCTCACTATGACAAAGTCTGAGAACTATTGCTTTAGAATATAGCTTGCCTTGTGCTTCTGGCTAAGTTTGCCTGCCGGGCAGTGCTAATTTAGCCCCGGGGCAAAGTTTTGAATATCTGACCCTAGGAGTATTAACTAACATATACGTTGATTGATAGCATTATGAGTATAGAGTTTCTCTTACACAGTTGTAGACTCATAAAGAATAAAAAGTAGTATGCTTATATTTGTTTGCATGACATATTATGCAGTTGCACATATGTACTGTTCTGTTATGTCATATGCCATCATTAATAAGAAGTTACTGTGTTCCATTACAGATATCGTTTATCATTTAGTGCACAAAGTTTTTGCTTATCATATCGTAAGATGTTATATTCACAGTATTCAGTAAAAAATTGCTTTCATGTAAAAAAAAGATGTAACAGATGTAGATGGTTAACTAGTTCTGTACCTATGTAGCTATTTTTTTAATATTTATAGTGATGTTTATAAAATGGGTGAAAAAAAAGGGAAGATATGGTTGGCTAGATGGCCCTCTGAGCCATGTCCTTATCAACAAGTATCATAGCCAACCGGTACTAACATCTGCCCAGTGACCACATAGCACCAGCAAATCACTGAGCAGCATCACAAGAAAAACAAACCTATGACAGCTGAATGATCTCTAGCAGGAAACAAAACCCCATACAAAATCACACACCTGTCAAATCATTATGGTACCACCTCAGAAAGAAATAAAGGCATAAACAACCATTCAGAAATATTTACGGAGTGACCCATCACATAAAACTGTTAATACGAATGGAATTAACGATGATCCAGCCTGTCAGTGCCGACACGGAACTGCACCTGAAAGCTGTAACCGAAACGGCAACACAAAACGACACTAAACATGTCAGAAGTCAGCTTCATCCTAGACTTCAGCGAAATGCTAGAAAATCTTGAAATCCTTTCACACAGTGATATTGTTACCTCAGCTGAAGTGTCACCACAGAACAGGGCCGAAACCACGGTCACTAGTAGCACTGTCCAGCCGACTAATGAGATTCCATAGACTGCAACAACACCTACACAGACAGGCATAATGGACAGTGCCCCACACTCTATGAATGAACCTGGCAGCATAAACAACCTCTCAATTGACAGTCGATACACTGGTAACACCGACCTTACCAATTCCTCTTATCAACAGCCTGTTGTGACAGCCAGAGAAACTTCAATGGGCACATCAAATGTCTTACCTGAGCCGAGCTCCCATTCTCTAGAGATGGAGTCCACCTCCTTGAACAACAAATGCCCAGGCACCTCTGCATCATCACTTGAACCTAGAAAAAAGAAAAGAAAAATGAAGCACCTAGAGACATACCCAGAACTATCAAATAAAGAACTGCAGGAACTAGAGAAACAGAAAGATGAATTAAATACACAAAGAACAACTACTTGGGCAGTGTCAGTATTCAAAAGCTGGTGTAGTACAAAAGGAATTCAAGTAGACCTAAAAAATACTACAACAACGGAGCTGTGTTCGCTACTGCGAAAATACTATGCAGAAGTTCGTCAAGCAGATGGCACACAATATAGTGTAGCAAGTTTAATTTCACTATGAGCTGGACTAAATCACCATATAAATGCACCACCTCTAAGTAGAAACATAAATCTACACAGCCATTCAGACCTGAACCCTGCCAACAATATATTTACAGCAGTGTTAAAAAAATACAGAAGGGAAGACAAAGATCGAACTGAACATCACCCAGCAATCAACGAACAGGACCTAACCAAGCTTCGAACCTCCGCAGCTCTATCTCTGAACGCACCTTGAGGTTTACTGCTTAAGGTCTGGCTCGATATACAACTATGCATGGCACGTAGAGGCAGAGAGGGACTACGCCAACTGAAACCGAAACATTTTCAAATCCAAACAGATGAAAATGGCCTAGAGTTCGTGACACTGACATTTAATGAGTACACCAAAAAACATAAAAAACATGACTGTACAAAACAGCAACACCGTGGCTATATATACCAACTTCCACAAAATCCACTTTGCCCTGTTGCAGCTTTTAAAAAATATATCAAAATGCTGCCCCCCCAACCCTCCTGCTTTCTACCTACATCCAAGACGAGTTCCAGAGTCTTTACTAAAAACTGTACAAACCTGGTTCACAAGAGAACCATTAGGCATAAACTACCTAGCCAACATGATGCCTAAAATTAACAAGGAAGCTAACTTGAGCAGAAGGTACACCAACCACTCAGTCCGTGTAACAGCAGTGCAGCTCCTATCCCGCGCTGGCCTAGACTCCCGAGAAATCATGGCTGTCACAGGCCACAAGGTGGAATCTAGTCTCCAGTCCTAGTGGGCAGCTGAGCCAGAAGACAGAAGTTAATGTATTACACTTAATGACCTAAGTCAAAACTTAATGTATTACATTTAAGAAATTAGTTCTAATGTTACAGTTACAGTTGTAAAGGACTATTTTATGTCCCACATACCAAAAAACCAAAAAAATTACTTCAATAAATTTCTTCAACAAAAACAAGCTTTGTCTCTATTCATCTATTATTTATACCTATTTTATAAGCACAATAAGACACTCCGAGGTGTGGGCTATCTCCTGATAAAAGCACGCCCAGGTGCATAAGGCACTCGGCGCAAGCGCCTCCTGCCTAACAACGCACCTGGGTGTGCTCTTATCAGGAGATAACCCACACCTCATCGTGTCTTATTGCTTGCATATAATACTGTTACAATATAGTGCCAGAAATTTTTGTATTTAACCTTACCTTGATGTATGTTAATGATAGTTGAAAACTGTACATCAGACACTTTCACTGATGACAACTGAGCATTTTTTCTTCCTGATAATATTCTCTGATCGCCTCTATTGAGGGGTCAGGTGGGAATTTTCCAAATGCAGTAATAGTGCAGTATGTCTTCACGTGTATATCTATGTGTGTATGTATTCGTATGTCTACACAGAGAATACATTAATATAAAATGTTTAACTGTAAGTTTCAGAAGATATTTCTTTGTAAACCATAGCCTGTTTGTGCTGCTATGAGTTTATAAGTCGCATCTGGTTTTTCGCTCACCCCAGAAACAGTCACACTATCAGTCACACAATAATAACAACACCATAACTGTTTCGTATGTGCTAACAGTGTTCAGGCGGTGATGTTATGGCTGCCCTTCTGTTTTTTTTAATTCTGTTACATGTCACTGATTTACTGTCTGTGATACTGGTTTACATGTATTTCAAGTAACAGTGAAAAACATTAATGTGGTTGTTTTGTGAGACTGATTGTTGTGCACCAAATGGATTTTTAATTCGGCCTTCTCACAATTATTAATTAGGCAATAAATCTTTTTAAGCCTTATCTACCTGTCTAGTGTTTTTCTTTTATCATAACGTAACAGTGATCCTATGTATGTTGGTGCTGCTGCAGTACTGCATTTAAGTATAATGCATGATGTTCATTGCTACATTCTTTCTATACACAAGCCAGACTTTGGCCCCTGACTCGGGCTTGGTGCTACAGCTGGAGCGGCCATGGTTTGAGAAGCCTGCCGCCCACCCTCGCCATCTCTGGAGCTGCACAGGAGCTCCACATAAGCCAGACTTCGGCCCCTGATTTGGGCTTGGTGCTACAGCTGGAGTGGCCACAGCTCGAGAAGCCTACCACCCACCCTCGCCATCTCTGGAGCCTCACAGGAGCTCCACACAAGCCGGGTAAGACTGCAGACTGACCGGAACAGCTGTAAGAAGCTCCCATTGGCTAGCACTTTTCTCAGCTGCCTGTGATTGGACTCGGCCTTTATACCTTCCTCCCCAATTGGACCAGCTTCCTAATGCTTTCCTGGGCTTCAGCGCCCAATGAATCTCTTAAGAAAGCATCGAAATTTTACCCACCTGCACTCAGAAGTGTTTTCAACTGTTACTTGTTCTATTTTGCGTGTGCTGATTTAGCCCCTTTACACTGTGACTGAAATTAGCTAGTAACTCTACCACATTTTTACTGCTTCTGTAATATACTGTTTAGTTAAGTTATATATTGTATTGATTCTGTTGCTTTCCCAACTCATGCCCCCTCTGCTTTCCTGCCTAACTCTTAATCTCTGCACCTCTCCCTGGCCACCATTCTGGCCCACCTCTGCCTTGGGTCTGCATCTGCTATTCCCTGGCCCTAGTTTCTCTTTCCTTCCTTAATCTGTCCACTGTTTGCCACACTTCTTAACTTAATCGCCCCAGTCTACCCTTCCTCCAGTGGCGCCAGAGCTGGTGAATTGCTCTCTTGCTCCTGACCCTCCCACTCCCCAGCTCTCCTCTCTGAGTAATTATGCTCCCTAACCTCCTGTGATCTCCCCCAACCCCCTGATTTAGCACCTACGTCATTGCCCTTTGTAACCTCTCTCTCTCCCCCATCTCTCCTCTAGACTTTGGCCCCTGACTCAGGCTCAGTGCTACAGCTGGAGTGGCCGCAGCTTGAGAAGCCTGCCACCCACCCTCACCATCTCTGGAGCTGCACAGGAGCACCACACAAGGTGGGTAAGACTGCAGACTGACCGAGATGGCTGTAAGAAGCTCCCATTGGCTAGTGCTGTTCTCAGCTGCCTGTGATTGGACTCAGCCTTTACAACTTCCTCAGCATTAGGAATGGCTTCCAAACACTTTCCTGGGCTTCAGCACCCATTGAATCTCTTAAGAAAGTGTCAACATTTTATGCCCACCCCGTCCCCACCTCCTGCCTTAATTAAATAGACTTTAGCTCCTCCCTTTGTTGAACCACCTCCCTAGTTCTACCTTATTGGACAACTCTACTGTACCTCCCCTCTCCTTGCTCACTCCCATCCCCGCCTATCCTCCCTCCTCCTCTCTCATTCTCTCTCTCTTCTCACCCCTGCCTAGTCACCTCTACCCTCTCCATTCTTTTCCAGTGCCTTTTCTCTTTTCCTGGCCACATATTTCCACCACTCTCTGTGCCCTCCTGCAGTCCACTCATTACCTGCCTCCCTCAGCCTGTTGCTGTAATCAATACCAATATGTTGGTACAGTTTTTTATGTTCATGTTGCTACTCCCACTCTGTGACATCCATGGTTCCTACTACCCCTCCCCACCTCTCAATTATCACCTTGACCTCACCCTCATCCAATGAGGCACCTGCTCTCATATGCCTCCCCTCACCTACCAATAAAACTAAAAGGTTGCCCCCTGGATCCCAATACAGTGGTTCCTGGCCTCCCCTACCTCCTTTCCCCCACGTGATCTTTTTAATGCTATTCGGAGACCAGCCCTGGCTACTCCCTTGACCAAATGGAAAGTTACAGTCCCTCAAATTATCCCTTAGGGACCTATGCCTATGCTCCCTCTAATTACTGCTCCTCCTGCTACTGCTATCTGGAAACATTCACCCTAACCCAGGGCCTAAAACCATTGGATCAGCCAACAAAGGTAGCTGCCCAGGGGTGCTCTCATTTATGTCACTGAACATCTGCAGCCTCCTCCCTAAGTTGGATGACTTACAAATCTTCACCAACCAGCATAAACCTGACATCATTGCGGTCATTGAAACATGGCTTACAGCAAAAGTCCCAGACATTGCAATTGCCTTACCAGGTTACACTGTCTTCAGGCTCGACTGACAGACCAAAAGAGGTGGGAGCTGTGCAATTTACCTCAAGGAATCCCTCCTCGGCCACCCCTAACTGCTCCTTCCACTGACTCATCCACTCAGATCCTCCCAATTAGGATCATCCTCGGAGCACACGGTAAAGCCCTCACAATCGCTGCAGTCTACATCCTGCCTAGGGAGCAAGTAAAAGGTCTCAGTGCTGCCCTGGATTTTGCCCAAGCACAACCACCTGGAACAGAGCCCATCATGCTTGGTGACTAACAATAACTAGCTTGCCTCAGACCCTAGTGGACTTAAGGGTGATATCTATGCAATGAACCTCACCAAAATGGTTGCCTCCCCTACCAGGCACAACTATAGAACCAATACCAGCTCCCTCCTTGATTGGATTCTTATCAGCCATCCTGCCCACATCTCTAATATCTCCATCCTTCCGGACTCTCTCAGTGACCACTCCCCTGTTATCGGAGAATGGTTCAACAAATTCTGCAAACCTCCACCATCAGTCATCAATTGCAGAATCTTGCCCCATGGTAATTTGAACCACCTTAAATCAAACCTCAGAGAGCAGGACAGGTCAGCTATTTACAATGCTACTGATGTTAACTCAACCTTGGATTCCTTCATCTCCATCTTCAGTGTAGCCTGTGACATCTACGCTCCCCAGAAAACACACAAAGTCAAATCACTCTGCAACCCCGGCTTACTGTAGACTTACTAATGCAGATAAAATCAAGGGACCACCTCTGGCTTCTGCCTCGAGACTCAGGGTCACCAACAGATATCCAGAACTATAAACATGTGTGTATGATAGCACAAAAGCCATCAGACTCGGAAAAAGCACCCACTACAGGGATGTCCTCACTAATACATGGGGAAATGGAAGAGAGTTCTGGAACAACATAAAAGAAGTGACAGGAAAGAGCCAAAAACATTCCCCACAATGTTCATTACAGATGGAGACATAACAATGGACCCTATGGGGAAATTTGGTGTTAGGGTAAAAAGCCCCACTTGGACCCCCCAGCCCATCCCCCCAACTGGTATTGTGTGGACGTTGAGTCATCGGCCTCAACCCTCACCCCATCACATGTGTGAAGAAGCAGAGATATAGGAGAATGGGGTGAGAGTTAGGACTGATGACCCCAAAGTGCACCATGATGCCAGTTGGAGGGGTGGGCTGGGGTGTCCAAGGTGGGCTTTCAACCCTAACACCAAATTTCCTCACTTTTGTTGCTGTGGAACAACCCTAACTAATGCATTAAACTGAGTTTTTTGCCTATAATTTCCCTTCTTTTTGAGAATGATGACGAGAAATAGTGAACGTAATGTGGTGGCAGGAGTGCGGGGCCCTTTGGGCCCCGAGCTCCCACCACACAATGTCTTGTGACATAGGAACAGGAAGAGCAATGCAAACAGAAGTGTGAACAGTGGCACACATGGTAACGCAAATGTAAATGGTAAAAGAAACGTTAATTGAAACACAAGCACAAAGTGATGCTGAAGCGAACAGTAACGCAAACGGACATTGAAGCATGTTCAAAAATGCAACTGGTAATGGGAACAGTGATGGAAGTGGTGTTTTAAATAGAAATATTAAGTGTCACATCAAAAAGAACATGAAAGGGAACAGAAGCAGAAACGCGAACGCAAGCACACACGTAAACGCAAACCATAACGTGCACAGGCACAGTACCACAATTGTAAATGCAAATGGTAAAGCTAAGATGAAGAATAATGCCAAAGGAAAGAGAAACAAAAAAGGGAACAAAAGCACATACAGAAATGCAAACCAAAACGCGTACGGGCATAGTACCGCAATTGTAAACACAAACAGTAATGGTAACAGCAACAATAACAGCAAAGGAAACAGAAGCGCAAAACAAAATGCAAGTGCATA
Source organism: Neoceratodus forsteri (assembly GCA_016271365.2). NCBI lineage: Eukaryota > Metazoa > Chordata > Ceratodontiformes > Ceratodontidae > Neoceratodus > Neoceratodus forsteri. Next base: position 14,673,113 of record JADMNL010000039.1, on the reverse strand, counting down.
TGGCAATGCAAAACGTAATGCGCACGGGCACAGTAACGCAATTGCAAATGCAAATGGTAACAGTAACAGTAAGGAAGATGCAAAACGAAAGAGAAACGGAAGCGCACATGAAAGGGCTGCCAGAAACACAAATGGCAATGCACACGGCGACGCAAACAAAAAGGCAAACAGAAACAGTAGTGGAAATGCAAATGGTAACAGTCACAAAAACACAAGCGTGAATGACAACGCAAAGGGTAACGCACACGGTGGCATACACGGGAACAGTAATGCAAACGGAACATAAACGCAAGTGGAAACAGTAACTGTAAGAGTAACGGAAGTGCATACCCTGTTTTTGCTGTACAGGTGCATACAGAAACATAGTGTGTAGAAAGAATGTATTCATTGTAATAGGGATCGAAGCTTAAAACGAGCATTGGAAGTACTTAATTGCTAATATCTCAGCAGCCTCATGACGTAGAAAAAGAATTTAAATTTCACAAGAATCTTGATTTTCCTGGCTAGGTTTCTGTTATTGCATAGCCCACAGGGATATGTAAATCACAACAAAAAATCTGTATCTCACATCATTTTTGAGATACGAGCCCTGAAAGGTGCGACGTATGCCACTATGTTAGTCTATAGGAAAAAAATGCCAACTTCTGAGTACTGTAACTTTGCAGCCATGCAATATTTTTTCACCAAACCACCAAAAGGCCCATCTGTGAGATGTTGGTTGCCTTTCCTCCAAATTTCAGCCCAACAGACCAAACCATTTGTTTGCAGCATGGTGGCAAAGAATTCCTGTCATTTTGGCCATAGCCTGAAAAGTAGTGCCGCAATTAGCAACACTTTTCACAAAAATTTGTGAAAGTGTCGTGCTTGCGACATTACGTTGTGACACTACTTCTTCCAAAAATTTGAAAAACATATTTCTGGGGTGTTTAACCCAAAATTAAAGACATGGCTTGCATCCTCAGGGTCCGACTAGGTGAACACCAAAATAATTGTGTCCCTAGAGGGTCCCAAATTTAAATGCCAAGCATTTTTCTGATCACCAACTGAAAACAAAATGGTGCATTTGCAACACTGCTAGGGCCATTTGTGACACTAAAAAGTGCATTTGCAAAAGTGTTGAATATTTTAACTTTTTCCATTGACTTATAATGGCAACTTGTTTTTTGAATAACTTTTAAACCGTTCAATATTGTTTCATAAAATCTTCAAAAGGGACATCAGGGACCCTGGCCACATATTCCATGAAGTTTTGGACCGGTTACACAAATCGTAAGACCTGTAGGCAAAAGCAAAGAAGTCACAAAAAAGCGTAATTGCGCAATTGGTTGTGGCTTAATAACTCCGCAGCCATATATCTGACCAGTACAAAACTTGGCAGATCCAAGTATCTACCATGCCCAATCATGTTTACCAAATTTCATGCAAATCTGTTGAATGGTGGAAAAGTTATTAAGGTGAAAAATTTGACCCTTTAACCTTAAAAGTGCTACCCAACCCTAACTATGGTAGCACTACCATGGTACCATAATATATATATATATATATATTTATTTAGTTAGTTTTGCTGACAAATCCTGCCTATTTTCAGGCATGACCCAGGGAAGGGGGATACAGATGAATGCCAACTGACCTTGAACCAGATTAAGCTGTTGGTGGTATTTTTAGTGAAAATATATATATATATATGGGTAGGGAAATTGTTGCTCATTTACTGGACCACCAGCATCTCATGACCATGCGTATATCAGAGCATGACCGCACACCTGCACTTTTACCCCTCCTCTAAAACAATTTTGAAATTTTTTAAGATAGACAAACCACTCTGAGGTGTGCGGTCATGGTCTGATATACACACGCCTTAGATGGTTGATGCACTCGGCCTGTGGCCTCATGCGTACAATGCACACCAAGGCGTGTGTATATCAGAGCGCAATCGCACACCTCAGAGTGGTTTATCTATTACTATGTATATATATATATATTTAAAAGATGAAGAACCTCTGCGCAAACACTGAGGCAAGGGTTACCCCAAAGGGCATTTGGCTGGGAAGCCAAGTTTCAAGAAAATACAAAATCACACATGCCCACACAATGCAAGCATCATGGGCTGCATATACAATCACCACAGAATATTATGCTGATTCAACTTTAAGCAGAATTGCATGGTGCCGAAAGGCTCTCACACAGTTTGCAAGATGATAACAGATGACATAGACACGTGTTTATCCTACCAGGACTCATCAGCATGTTGTCCAGTTCTGACACCTCAGTGGAATGAACTACACTCTAAGATGGTCTGTTCGGTTATGTTGTGGTGAACCCATTAAAATAAAAACTATTTAAAAGACAAAGAACCTCTGTGCGCAAACACTGATGAAAGGGTTACCCCAAAGGGCATTTGGCTTGCACACAGAGGTTCTTTGTCTTTTAAATAGTTTTTTTATTTTAATGGGTTCACCACAACATAATCCAGACAGACCATCTTAGGGTAGCTGGTTCATTCCACTGGGGTGTCAAACAAACGAGGCATACTGATGAGTCCTGGTAGGACGAAACACGTGTCTATGTCATCTGTTAGCACCCTTTGCAAACTGTGTGAAAGGCCTTTTGGCATCATGCAATTCTGCTTAAAGTTGAACTAGCATAATATTCTGTGTTGATTTGTATATGCAGCCCATGATGCTTTGCATTGTGTGGCATGTGAATTTGTATTTTATATAAATATATATATATATATATATATATATATATATATATATATATATATATATATTTATGGTAAAAACTCTGTTTAATGCATCAGTTAGGGTTGTTACACAGTGACAAAAGTGAGGAAATTCGGTGTTAGGGTTGAAAACCCTAACTCCACATTCACCTCCCCGGCACCACACACACACACACACATGCAAGGAGAGGGGAGGACCAAGGCAACATGACCAATCACAGACATCCAGCAGCAGGTGACAGAAATAACAAACAATTGTCTAAATGTACTACGAGACATCCCCAACCACCTGACCAGGCACTGCATGCTCAGTGGAGATCTACAGCAAAACTGAGGCCATGTACACCAAACGTACACATCCCTGACTGCGGGTGCACACAACGTACCACACTTAGTAGTTGCATGGCCTTACCTAGCGATGCACTACACCCCAACAGACATGATAGTGCATCCTGACTGGATATCAACAGTGCAAATCTCTGTTTGGACCTGTGTATAGGTTTGTACACTTAGGAGTAGACAGAAAGAAATACAGTTATGTAAATGTAGTAAAAGACACATCCAGTATCAAGATACAATAAATGTTGCATTTTTGTTTCTCATCTGAATTGTACTATGTTTTCCATGTCTGTCCACTCAACATACATAACTTGATCTAGAGGCACAGTGCAGCTATTGCTTGTAGAAGATTATGCAACTCCCAATGGTGGTAAGACATATTCAGTTTCTGTGATGTAGGTGTTCTGTTCATGTCAATGGACTTACTTGAAACTGTGTTTCTATATTCAGAATGCAGTAACTGGTCTCTCTGCTCTGGTTTTTAGTTACCTGGCTGAGCTCACACAACTTATTAACATCTAACGTTACTGTACCTAGAATGACAAAGGTGTATCACAGATGTCAATAGACTAATTTTTCCTCCTATAGGTCTCTACAGGAGATGCAGTACATGGTAAAGAGAATAGAATTTTATTTATTTATTTTTATTTATTTAGTTTTTATTGAGCGGGTAAGTGCACTAGGCAAATCCTGCCTATTTTCAGGCACGACCCGGGGAAGGGGGATACAGATGAAAGCGAACTGACCTTAAACCAGATTAAGCTGTTGGTGGTATTTTTAGTGAATGAGAGAAATTTGGCCAGAACACGGGAAATTCCCCTACTCTTTCGGTAGGGGGCTCGGCCGTTGCTTTGTGATGGCCACTTGGTGCTTGCCGTTGGAGGAGGAGGACGTGTTGGAGGTAGAGGAGTTGGTCTCCCTCCCTATCTCCTCTCTGTGGGAGACCAACCGGAAACGGAACACCATGGCTACGGTTATGGTCTCTGCACTTCATTCGGAGACCTCACAAATGAAGGCAGAACCAGTTACTGTGAAGGTGGAAGGAGTTTCAAGAGTAACCTGTATGGAAAAGGCTGTCGTTGCGGAACTGGCAGGTGAGCATTCTGCTGGGGCTATGCTCCGACCGACTCCTGAGAGTCCTGTCAGTCACGGTATGATGTGGACTGACATGGCTCAGCTGTGTGTAACGAGGCAGGTGGCTGACTCAGTGGGTGTCCGCGAGAGAGCTCAGTGCGGCTCAGAGTTTATGGGGGCTGGGGAGACTGGCAGCTGTTCGCTTCTAAGTGAGTGCCATGAGTCTCCTTTGAGCTCCCCCACGACAGCAGTAGCGACTTGTACTTTGACTAACTGTTTGGTGGACTCCAGGATTCACGAGGAAAGTATCTCCTGCATTACAGTTCAGCATGTTTTGGATACGGGGCAGTCGGGCATGTTGCCGTCCTGTCTTACAGGTACTGTGTCTTTTCCTGGCTCTGATATTTTTTCTTGGGGACCCCAGTAGCAGGTCCAAGCAGGACACACTGTCCTAAGCTCTCCTGGTCCTGGGTTTGATTCCCACCTATCTGCTTTGGGCCTTACAATTGCTGCAGCTCTTCGAGGTGCAGGGTGGGAGAAATCCCCCTTGGATGATTCCTGAACCTCCCCTGCATGTCCCAGTCCAACACCACAAGGGATTTACTTGACATTTTGAACCCTCTGAAGTTGCCCTCGGGCTTACAACTTTCACATCACCCTTCCTGGTGAGTAGGAGGGGCTCAGGTACTAGAACAAGCGGCACTCCCATAACGGACTCTGCATACTGACACTGTGGGGACTAGTGCAGCAGACAGGCCTCTTGCCATTTACTGCCATCTGTTAATACAGATTTATTACTGGCTACTGAGTCCTCAGCTACCCTAGTTGGGATGGGGGGTAGCTCACTTCAGGCAGCTGTGTCTATTGAGACCCCTCTACCTGCGTCTGATAGTGCTTCTGCAGAGATCAAGAACTCTGCCTTTGCTGCTCTGACTCCTGGATTGTCTGCTGGCCCACAGAAGCCTGAAACTTTTGCTGGATTGTTTCATTCCTCCCGTGCAAGCCAAGTGGCGTAATGCTGTTTGACTCCTTTATAGGGGTGGGCTGGAAGTTTTTCCAGACTGTTTATATGTTGGGAAAACATTGATTAAGTCCAGTCTACAATTTTCTCCCTCTGAAATTTATGCCCTGATTCATACTTCTGGTGATAATTATTTTGACATTAGCTTTAAAACAGAATTAAGTTTAGGCACATTTTGGCATCGTTATCAGGCAGTTCGACACACTCCATTATGGTCACCTTTTTTTGCCATTCCCCTTGCAAAGTCCACTAGTAAAAATGTAACTGTTTTGTTTAAAAATGAGGGAGTAGCAATCGAATATATTGTGCGTTGGTTATCGGCTAAATGTACTCTGCTGGGTTTACCTGATCCAATAATTGACTCTGAACTTTTCTGGACAGGGGGTGGAAATTACAGGTGAAATTACCAATTGTTAATGGGGTTATCCAGCATTTGCCGAGTTGTTTTTATTTGGGCAGGGATAGAGGTTTTATTTTTTACCCAGGTCAGCCTAAATCATGTTTTAGGTGTGGGCCCCATACGCATCTTAGCAATGCTTGTGATCAACTCAAATGCTCTTCTTGTCTGTGTTCCAGACATGTGAGTATTAATTGCCCTCACCCATCCTACTGTAATTTGTGTGTGGCAGCCTCACACTCTTATAAAGAGTGTCCGTGGGCCTCCCATAATAATCCTGAGATGCCTTCTGAAACTCAGGATGAGACTGTTCCTCAGGCCCAACGGTCTGCTCAGACTAGGCCTCAGTTTCGACCTTTTGCTACTGCACCTTCCACTTCTCTGTCTGGTCCCTCTTCCCCTCAGGTTTACCTGGTGTTGGTTCCAGCACCCCTTACTGAACCCACGCCCATCCCGGAGGTGCTATCAGGCAAAAAAGGTACTGTGCATCCTGCAGAGGCATCCACCTTTGCTGTTTCTGGGGTGCAGTCAGTGGCTCCTATCACTTCAGATGGACCCTGTGCTTCTAAAGAAGTTATCCCCCTCCAAAGACACGGATTGGGTTCCAGTGGGTAACAGGAGACAGACAAGAAGCTCTCTCATGAAGGGAGTCCCTCTACCTTCTGCCTCTCTGCCCTCTGATTTTGTGGTTAAAAACAGGTTTGCAGTGTTACATAAATGTAAACAGGCTATTGAAACTGAGGAGGAGTCTGATGCTTCCTCTGTTGTATTGTCCCAGGTAGAGATGTTCACTAACACTGAGCAGGTTTCTGGTGACACTCAGATTAGTAAGAAAAAATGGTGCAAAATGAAGTCTCCATGAAAGGGAAGCGGTAGAAAGAAGTCTTGAACTTTGAAATGTCACATGTGGGGGATGTTTTGTCTTTTGGTAGCTTAAATTCCAATAGTCTTAAAAATTCTAAAAGGAGACGGGCTATTTTTTCCCTCCTCCAGTCTCTACCATTGAATATTGTGTTTTTACAGGACACTAGGCTCCACTCCCTGAGGGTAATTGGGCAGGCCTCTAGGGACTGGAGGGGTGGCCTGTCTTTCTGGTCCTTGTCTGAGGAAGTGTGTGCCAGAGTGGGGATTCTTGTTAAAGATGTGGACATACAAGTTATTAGATTGCTTGACTTGATTCAGGGAAGGGTTCTTATTTTAGATGTCATTATCCACCAACAGGAGAGGAGATTAATCAATATTTATAACCCTCAACTTAAAACACATCGGATTCAGACTTTAGAAACAAAGAAACATAGAATTTGACGGCAGATAAGGACTGCTTGGCCCACCCAGTCTGCCCATTTCCCTACCTAATGGATAAGCTGCAGATCCTAGTTAGCCAGCAGCCTACTTATTTCTACCTCCACCCCCTAGAATTGCCTTATGACTGTCCCATGCATGCTTGAATTCCACCACTGTTTTTGACTCCACAACCTCCTCCAGAAGGCCGTTCCATGCACCCACAACCCTCTCTGTGAAAAAATACTTCCTTAAATTACCTCTGAGCAGCCCCCCCATCTTCAAATTGTGCCCTCTTGTTCTTGCACACCTCTTTTTTTGAAAGATGCTACCCTCTTGGACTTTGTTGATTCCCTTGAGGTACTTGAAAGTTTCTATCATGTCCCCCCTCTCCCTCCTTTCCTCGAGGCTATGCATATTAAGATCCTTAAGTCTCTCTTCATATGTCTTCCGGTGCAGACCCTGTACCATTTTAGTTGCCCTCCTCTGGACAGCTTCTATCCTGTCTATGTCTTAGCGGAGATTGGGTCTCCAGAACTGCAAGCAGTACTCCAGATGGGGTCTGACCAGCTGTCTGTACAGAGGGATAATAACTTCCTGTTTTCTACTGGTGATGCTTCTCCCTATGCATCCCAGTATCCCCCCAGCCCTCCTTGCTGCCCTCTCACATTGCTTGCCCACCTTTAGGTCATCTGATATGACTACCCCCAGGTTCCTTTCCATTTTTGTTGTTGTTAGTATCTCACCCCCCATTGTACTCTTCCCTGGGTTTTGTTTCCCAGGTGCATTACCTTGCACTTCTTAGTGAATCTAAGCTGCCATACATTTGACCATTCCTCTAACCTTGCCAAGTCCCTTCTCATCCTTTCCACCCCACCTTATGCATCAACTCTGTTGCATATCTTTGTGTCATCTTCAAAGAGACATACTTTTCCTTCCAGTCCCTCTGCAATGTCACTTATAAAGACATTGAAGAGGATCGGTCCTAATACTGAACCCTTCGGTACCCCACTAGTAACCCCCCTTTCTTCAGAGTGGACTCCATTTACTATTACTCTCTGTGTCCTATTCTCCAGCCAATTCTTTACCCAGGCTGTCATCTTGGGACCCACTCCCAGGCTGGCTAACTTGTATATTAATCTTTTGTGTGGGACTGTGTCAAATGCCTTGCTAAAGTCTAGGTAGGCCATGTCCACAGCCCTTCCCTGATCTACTACTTTGGTCACCCAGTCAAAGCCACTTTGAAAGCTATCCAGCCCTTTCTTCATTTTTCAAAATCAATTATTTTTGGAAGGGACTTTAATTGTATTCTGGCCTTGTCCGATAAGACTGGGGTTACCCAAAAGTTATACTCGGACTCTAATTTTCTCAACACCTTGTATGTCACAGCTAATCTGCGGGATGGGGCTTCTTTTGGTACACACCCTCCGGTACACACTTTTCACCGTGGTAGATCTACCATGAGAATAGATTATTTCTTTATTTCCCATTGGTTGACCAGTGTTCAGTATTCAGTTCTCCCATGTGAATATTCTGATCATTGTGTGTTAGTGTTAACCATCGGCTGTCCACGTAACAAACCTGTTTCTCATACTTTTTGGAAGATGAATATTTCTGTTTTAGGAGATGAAGGAGGGTGGCAGGACCTGTATAGTCTTCTCCAGGATAAGATCTCAGTGTTTAACCTGTATGATAACCCGACCTTTTGGTGGCAAGATACCAAATCTGATATTAGGAAATTCTGTCGGCAGTCTTCTAAACAACATTCCTCTGATCGATATTTTAAATACCTTACTTGTCCACGGCACTTGCAAAAATTACTATCTTGGCAAACAGAATGGGTACTCGACTATTCTGCACAGATTCGTCAAGTAAAAACTGAAATGCATCCCTATCAGTATGAGAGAACCACATTACTAATTTTGGAACATAAATATGGGAGGAAAGGGGTGGCCAAAGTAGTCAACCCGTATGACAGTAGTCATCAACAGGTTGAGTCTAAATATATGCCCTCTTTAATTTCCCATAATGGCACCCGGATTAGTGATAATCACAATATTTTGAAGGAAGTTTCCTACCATACCCATACTTTATATGGTCAAGCTTATGACCCACAGGCCTGGGATGGTTTTCTGGATTCTTTATGTATTCCTGCATTATCCCCGACTGTATCAGCGATTCCTGTCAGCCTATTACTAGTGCTGAAGTGGACTCTGTAATTAGTTATCTGAAAACTACTGTGACTCCTGGTCCTGATGGCATCCCCAATGAGTTTTATAAAAAAGCTAAAGCCTCACTATTACCCTTTTTAACGGCAGTATATAATGTCATTTTACAAGAAATATTACCCATACTGCTTGCCTTGGCTGATAGTAACTTGATTTTTTTAAGCAGAAAAATGATAAAGAAAGGCTGGACAACTGGCGCCCCATTAGTTTGTTGAACTCCGATTGGAAGATTTTATGTAAAATTGTTTCAAATAGACTTTCTCAGATTGCTACCAAAGTGATTTTTTATACCCAAACTTGTGCAATTCCGAATCGTACTATACTTTCTAATTTAAAAATATTACGGGAAGTCTTTGATGGGTGCAATATGCAAGGTTATGTTCTTAGCTTAGATCAGTCAAAGACATTTGTCCAAGTTCCACATAATTATTTATTTGCTGTCTTGGCAAGATATGGGGTACCTGTGGAACTTATTCTTTGAATCAAGAATCTATACAGGTATGCCTGTACAACTCCATTGGTTAATGGCTTAAAAGGCTCACATATACCTATCAGGAGAGGGGTGCGCCAGTGGTGCCCCCTGAGTCCTCTATTGTATGTCTTTTCTATTGTCCCTCTTCTCTGAAAACTGAATGATGAGGGGACTATTAGATATATCTCTGCACAACTGGACTTAGCTTTTCCCAGTGCTCTGGCTTATGCAGACGACATCTGTATTCTGATAGCAGATCAAGCATCTGTTGAGAGAGCTATTGATGTTCTGTGTTCCTTCTCCTTGATTTCTGGTTCTGAGTAAAATACACAGAAGAGTGTGGGTATCTCAGTTCATATTCCATTACAGGCAGTGTCTATTGATATTAGGGGAATAGTTATTCAGTCACACAAGATTTGTATTTTAGGTCTTTCTTTTGGCCCGACTAATGTGGCAGAAAGCAATTGGATTTCTTCTATGCAGGTAGCGGAATTCAAAATTGTTCAATGGAAACATTTTCCCATGTCCCTTAAGAAGCATATCTATCTGCTCAAAACTTGCATCCTTCCCATTTTTTTATTGGACAGTTATATTTTTCCTCTCCCTATGCATCTTGAAGCCCACCTATATAATTAATTCTTTCAGCTTTTGTGGGGCAGCAGACTAAACCCAGTCAAAAGATCTATTACTTACTGGCCTATTAAACAGGGAGGTCTTCACATGGTGAACTCAGTATTGTTTTACTTTTCTATTTTTGTGCATTCTAATATTTTTCCCTGTATAGCCAAAATGATGGATTGCTGGGTTCCTAGTTTTTCAACCCGTTCTCAATATTTTCTGGACAAATGGCAGGCCCCTGTGTGGAAACCATTTACTAAAATTCCTACAGGGACATCTGAATACCTTATTGAAATTTTTAAAAAGATAAAACTGTGGAAGATGTCCTACAAGATAGAAGAGTTACAGAATAGAAAATGTTTATATTTTTCTGTTCTGCAAACAATATTTTGAGTTTCACCATGTTTTGATGTGCCTTGTGACACTCAATGTCTGACCAAACAATTACTGGAGGGTCAGATCCCAGAGAAAATGTGAGATACCTTGTGGTTATGTTGTCATAATAAATTAAACATTAAGGGAAACCAAGCTCATAAACAATTGACTGAGAGGTATCGTGTTCGGGACACCTGTATATGCCAAACTGAATCCATCTCACACCTGTTTTTTGAGTGCCCTTATATAGCACCATTGTGGATTCAGTTGGCTCAGGAATGGGCTTTGCCAATGTTCTCTGATCTAACTTATTCAGACTTGATTTATGGGGAGTTTGGGCCTAGTTGGACAGTCTTTTTTCCCAGTACACTAAGGGTTCTATTTGCCATCTGCAAATGGTGTATCTGGCAGAACAGGTGTCTGTTTGTACTTCAACAAAAGAAGGTTTCTTTGCAGGAACTGCAAGGCCACATTATGAAAGAAATTTCTCATATTTATTGTTCTGAGAAAAAATCTTTGCCTGCAGCCTTAGTGACATTTTGGTGGAGAGCGCTGCCTTTAATCTTGTTTGAAGGAGTTACTTGAAAAGTATTATCTGAGGGGGGTTTGGTGCTAGAGGATTGTTATCTATATTTCTTGTTTTTTCTGGTTGTTCTTACCCAGAATTGAAGGTCTTTTTGTTTAGTTTGTTTTCTGTATTTCTGTATGATGGTATGATTTTTATATGACCTGTCTTCAGTTTTTGCCTTATTATATTATTTTCCAATAAAAAATTCCCCTACTCTTTTCGATAAATGCCATGGGATCTTTAACATCAACCTGAACTACCACCAATCCAGGCAGATGGGACCTCGGTTTAACGTCTCATCCGAAAGACGGCACCTCAGAAGTGCAGCACTCCTCTCATACTGCACTACAGTGTCAGTACTGGGATATTAACCCAAGTGCCAGATGTGGGAACTGAACCCACAGCCCTCTGATCTCCCGGCCTCAGAGGCGAGTGTGCTACCTACTGAGTCACTGACACTGGCAATTTACTTTCTGACACCACACAAATCAAAACAGTGCTAAGTTCAGTATCCTTACAATGAGTGACGTGCACTATTTATCTACATACCCTCTGTTTTTTTTGCTGTCGATCTCCACTCAGGATGTAGTATGTGGTGTTTGGGTGTGGGAGGCCATTATGTACCTGTTGACATAGTACTGATAACTGTGCTAACTGGAGAACACCAGCAAACAGGAAGGTGAACCGTAGATGTAAATAGAGTTTCTTTACCTGTAGCATTGCAGTTATGATGGACCAAGTGTACTAGGACATGAGGGAGGTCATTGTCTATCTCATACTCTGCAGGTTGTAATTGTGCAAACCTTTGCAAAGCTGCAATTACATAATAACAGTGTTGCTCTTCATGGGTTCATTTTAACTGGGGTTACTCAATAAGCATGGACTCAGTGGGTGGGAACTGTATCACAAAGGCCTCCATTGCCTAAGAGTGTGAAGTTGTGTATACCTGAAATCAACCACACATACCATACATGTACAACTCCTTAGTTTTTCTGTTCCTCTATGTTTGAGGAATAGTTCCAGGTGTGGTGTGGTGTGGTGAATTGCTAGGTAAGGCCATGCAACTCGTAAGTGTGGTACATTGTGTGCACCCACAGTCAGGGATGTGTACTTTTGGTATACATGGCCTCAGTTTTGCTGTGGATCTCCACTGAACACGCAGTACCTGGTCAGGTGGGTGGGGGATGTCTTGTACTACATTTAGACAGTTGTATTTTATTTCTGTCACTTGCTGCTGGTTGCCACATTAGAGCCCTATAGGGTGATTAACAGACCATTAACGTAACCCTTGCTTATCATGATTGCTTACTCATACTCAAAGTATGTCAAAATAAATGTATGGACTAAGCATTGTTACACTGTTGAATTCTACCTCACTATAACCAATTCAGCAGCAATTATTTTTCATTTGGAGCACTCACAGTACAGTATACAAATCACTTGAACATGACAAACAATCCTGCGTCGTGCAAAATGCAGTGATGCTTCACAACACAATACTGTAACCAACATTTCACAGTACAACATTCACAATAGAGTGAGCCACAGCAGTTATGCATGTGAAAAAAAAAGCCACATGAACATGCATATCTATGACTTATTATTTGATCTGGCTTCTGTGGCCTATATGCAGGTGCACAGTAAACTTTACCGGGGGGTGTGTGAAGATCCAGCATAAGTAAACAGGAAAAAGATCTAGCAAGTGACACGTGATCTACATACTGCAGAGTATAAGATTATACCTCTCATTTGTGGATCTCAGCTAGAGCATGTTTCATAACCAGCGTACCACCCACGACAATAGCTCACAGTCATACCATATATAAAGTAGCTCAGTTGGTGCAGTGGGCTCTACCCATTAAAGTAATAACTTACTTTCAATATGTTGAGTAGTCATGGTGGTGCAGTGGACCCTAACATATTGATGATCACAAGCTTCTATATACAGATAGAGTTCTTGGTGCATTATACTCTACCCCCTCATCCGATAATGGTCATAATAAGTAGATGTATGGTGCAGCAGTCCTCTGCAGTCTACCCCCTTGCACAAAAATTGGGATAATTAACTAGAGTCAGTCAATGTTGACCCGCTAGACCTGTTCCTATGGCCAATAGTGGTCTTTGTAAATGATAGATTACCTTTTTTTTTTGTACAGTTGTACCACATTTACCAGCCATCCACTGACACCCCACATCAGAATCCTCACCTAACTTCATCAGGAGTGGGTGACATTCTACAACACACCTCCTAAACCAGTCATAGACTGACACATACAGTACAGTTGTATGTGTATATATGCAAAATATGGGCACTGAACATGTATAAGATAGTCTGCAACAGAATCCTAATATGTGAATGGTTCATCCATGTATTGAGTCTGTGTAGTACAGTACTGTCTGAATGAACATTAACCCATGTGTTACACAAATAGCCACACAGCTGTAACGTTAAGTACCAATGAACACTTGTGTGGCCAGCTTAGAGGTTATAAGATCCTGTATACCACTGAAGGAGTGAGTGTGAACTGAGCGGGCTGTCATTGTGACCATTACTGTTACAATGGGGAATATAGCACAAAACCCAATATTGTAATTAGCACCAGGTAGTGTGGAGCAGCATGTACTGTAATTACTTTATTATGCTTGCAATCAGGGGCTGAAACAATCACGGGATTTAAGAATGCGTGGGATAGACATAAAGGAATTCTGGAGGTCAAGGGTAAGGGGCAACAGATTTCTTGGAAAACACAACTGAACTTACAAGCTCAAATGGGCAGACTGGGTGGGCCATAGGCCCTTATCTGCAGACACTGTCTATGTATCTATGTATCTACAGTATTTATGGTGTAATGGTACAGTGGATTAACAGAGAACATTCAACATCAAAATTATCATGGCTGTACACTGTGATACATTGCTACTGAAGAACAAGAGGCATCGGACACTAATGCCTACTACCTGCCAGTTCAGCAGTTGCAAGTTGTCGAGGATCAGCACACCTGCATGCAAGTGACACATCATCACATGATAATATCCCCATGTTCACCTTTGATACAGTGTGAGCAACTTTCATATCTAATTGTGAACATCGTGGTACATGCACCAAGTACACCAGTTCTGCTAGCAGTGTTGTATCCCCCTGGTAATCAATCGCAATTTTTGGACAATCAGTGCCACTATACATGTTACAGTGACAGTGCAATGTGAGCAGTTCAAGAGGCACCTTCATGATATTAAATCATGCTGATTCATGATTTAGGACTGTTCAATATTGTTCACACTATGCCACGGCACTGTTCAGCTGTAGCCTAAACAGCTTATACACCAAGCTAGGAAATTTCTGCATATCATAAGCTCCACACTGTATTTCTTTATATTCATGAAAAATGCAACACTTAACATTTCTATATTTCTATACTGCACAGCTATAGCCACAGAAAATAGTAAATGAATTGTCTGGTGATGTGAAAGCTTGTTATTACACAAACTCTTTGTGAAAGCACACTTTAAATACTCATCTAAGTATCTGTGCTGCTCAACACACATGGGATACTATGATGTCTACATGAACCATGCATTCCAAATTTTCAGGTATACTGATTTACTTAATATACACTTTCAGATTGTTTGTTCTAATAATCTACTTAGCAGTACATCTTGCCTGAATATTTAATATAAAGACACTTACGGGCAGCACTGGTGCCAGGCTCCTGCTTCTCCTGCGTAGACAATTCTGCCACTGCCTCCCTGGCCACTGTAAAGAACAAAATAAGTACAAAATATAATACTACTCACTTCTGTTTGTAAAACTATTACAATGCTTTTATTGTACAACACATATTTCATATTGACTGATGGTGGTATTCAACCACGTGCCACAGTTTTGCATATTGATCCCTACAAGATGTGTAAACAAACATCATGAACATTTTAAACACAGTAAATGTTTGACTACAATGGAGTTTGCCCTTTAAGAGGCAGACCAAGTTGTCCTGGTGCACCCCTTCCCTCTACCTGAGGATGGTGTGTTCAGAGAGGGAGGGATGGGGAAGGGAAAGGGAGGGACAGGGAAACAAAACAATAGGCAGACAACAGGAAGAGGAGGGGCTAAAAGAGGTATATAATGGACCCACACAGGAGTGGTTCAGCCACCTTTGCTGAAGTTTTGATTTACATGAAACTACAGCCCATCAGATTGGCTACAGCGTTTGGAAGGTTTGTGCACTAACATACAGCAGGTAAGAAGATTATCAGCTATGTTTGGGTGGCTTGTTTTTTAAAAAAAGTTTCCTTAGACAGGGATTAGGTGGTTACTGAAATGCTGAGTATTAAACTTTTGTGAGATAGGAAAGGGGCAGAAAGTATGAGAGACGATTAGGTTCAGGTGAGAGGGATTTGTCACAGGGCGTTTTTGGTCCAGCTTGCCTGAAGAGAGAATTGAAAAAAAATGATAACAGTAATACCTCTGAGCCTGCTTAAGTTATGCCTGAGTATTTCCTACAGTACAGAAAACCTGAGATTAGTTTGTTTAAACACAAACAGGTTAGGAGGCTGTCTTGACTAGGCCTCTACTGGCCTTTAGCATTGTTTGTTCGAGTAGAATGTGAATTTCATTGGGGGGAGCAAGTTTTGAAGCCTTACTGAATTTTGGTATGCTCTGATTTTAAATCGTTGGTTGAGTTTCCAGTGGTTTTTACACCAAGAATTGCTTGAAATGGGGCCCTCCATGGCTGCGGGTACCCCAGAGCATCACTCGCTCCTTATTTATAAGCCTTTGTGCCTTCGATTTCCCTAAGAGGCTCTGAAGTGGCCAAGTTTAGAAAAAACATTCCCTTAATGCTTCCTGTCAGATACTTAGCTCTTCATGGAGCGTTTACATACGCCTGTTTCATTGCATGTGTTTAAAATGGACTCCCCCAGTCCCCGCTACAGCCTCGGGTCTTCATGTGGTGATACATCGCCTCTTTCTTTGGGTGGCCTGCTTGTTTCCTCACCAAGGACATAGCCCTGGAACCAGCATCGGTCTCGCTGCCCGGTATGGTGATGTAGGGGGAACCACGCAGCCTGCAAGTCATTTCCTATGGGTCCGGCAGGCTGAACGGTTTGTTACAGAGCCTTTAGCTGGATGTGCCTGGTGAGGGGGCAGCACATAAAGGGGTGTTTCTTTGGGGGTCCTCCATTTAGCCCCGTTTGGCACTAAATGAAGAGGGTGCTACACTATGAGAGTAGGAAGGAGAGGACCTGGGTGCATGAGGTGAAGAGGAGCAACAGACTGGGGATCTGAGAAAAGGGGCCTAGCCACATGGCACGACATTGCACACCAGAATGTTTTAAGAGGGGTCTGGCCACGTAGCATGACGCCACATGCCAGACAGTTTCCTGCACGAAAGGGTACAGGGAAGGGAAGGCCAAGAGTGGGGGCAGGCACATGGGGGAAAGGAGCAAAGGTCCCATGTGGAGGTCCGTGGCAGAAAGGGATCATGCAGGGCCAACAGAGGCCTGGTAAGGCTGCGAGAGAAAGCCAGATACCCAAAAGTGAACAGGAGGCTTAGGCAGTGGGTGGGTGGGTGGGGATATATATA
The DNA here is from genome assembly GCA_016271365.2 of Neoceratodus forsteri. NCBI lineage: Eukaryota > Metazoa > Chordata > Ceratodontiformes > Ceratodontidae > Neoceratodus > Neoceratodus forsteri. The sequence continues at coordinate 14,656,433 of JADMNL010000039.1, read as the reverse complement.
TATATATATAGAGAGAGAGAGAGAGAGATGGATAGATATAGAAATATATACATATATATTTAAAAAAAAATTTCTTTCCTAGGCAGTGGGTGGGGGTATATATTTAAAAAAAACAAACAACATTTTATTTTCTATTAGTGCTTTATTCGAGGCATCTAGGGTATAAAAGGGGACTATTTCAGATACAAGATAATGTGGGCAAGAAAAGAAAAGTTGGTCTGGGCCATGCGAGGGACTGCTGATAGCACAGGTTTAATAATGGAACTTTGTCAGTTTGTCTTCACAGTTTGCAAGGAGCGAGGAGTAAGGAACATGGCACCAAAGAAGAGCAGGCCTTCAAAAGAAGACGCTTACAGGGTGATTGTGGAGTAGGCAGACAAGGCCAATAGGATGTGGCAGATGGTAGAAGGGAAGGAACCAGGGAGATCCGGGGAGAAATGAAAAGTGGGGAAGAAAAAAGGGGCAGAAGGAAACGGATGGCTGAGAGGCCACACAGCCCAACTGGGTTACAGCCACTGATAGTGGTACCTCCCAGGGCAGCTAGTCCAGTACCTCTGCATCCCGTTGACCCAGTACTATCAGTACCTTCCCAGGAACAGGTTGTAGTTCCCCCAGTGGAGCCCAGACCAGATCCCCTGAGCACAGTGGTTCCTCCAAAGCCACTATAACTGCAGTTAACCTTTCAACCACAGGGGCACATTCCAGGGCATCAGGAGGACAGTAGGCAGCAAGTGATGGACAAGGTAGCAGGTAATGTATCCAGTTCTGTGGGTGAAAGCTTCAAAGAATATATAAGCCAAATCATTTTGGCACTTGGGATGGGGATTTGGGGCAGGTGGAGTCCATGCTGACAGAAATTAGATCGGATAAAGAGGTGATGAAGGAAGGGGAAAGAGGAATGGAGAATGAGGGCAAAGGAACAAGGGAGATAGGAACTCCAGAGATGAGAGTAGGGGAACATGTCCCTCTGGCCACAAAAGAGAAAATATGGAAGGGAGAGTATGTGGATATATTCGCATTAGTAAGCCGGGAAGCAGCAGCAAAATATGAAGAATATAGAATATAGGAAAGAGTGAAATGGCAGCAGCGGTAGTTTTGTTGGGTAAGAAAGAGGAGGACAAATTTATAAAAGAGGGAAGACTTGGGTTGGATGGTTCATAGGTTTTTGCCACATACTCTGCTATAGTACTGGAAAAGAAGCCAGAGTTGGGCATCCCACTCATCACGTACTCCCTGATAATAAGGCTAGCAAAGACAAAGGGAAGGGTGGGGTGGTTATACTATGATGAATTATTTCGGCAGCGAATGGTGACATATGGGGATGTAAGATGGGACATGAAACAATTAGATCTGTGGATGGATTATGTAACCGATCAGTCCACGCTGGAAGGGGAGATGGGGAAGAAGGGAGCAGTGCCCCAGAGGTGTTGTTGGGGTTACAATAGGGCCTTTTGTTCCTGGCCACAATGCTGCTTCTGGCATGCATGCTCAAAATGCGGGGGGAACACACCCAGCGAGCAGATGCAGAACGACATAGGTACAAGGAGCCCAAGGGTCAGGGGTGCAAGGTACAGGTCAACAGTTTTTTTGAGAGGGACGGGGTATAAGGGGTAGGCATGGAATAGAAGGGGAAGGGGCAGGGGACATATAGGTAGGGGGAGTCAGACTTACTGACTGGCAAGACCAGAAAATGAACAAGGTGGGGGGACTATGGCAGAGGGGAAGAGAAGGCAGGGGATCAATTCAAAGAGGCAAGAACTCCCATCAGGATAGACGCATGGGAGGATTTCTTGGAAAGATACCAAAATAGAAAAGCAGCAAAGACAATTAAAAAAGGTTTTTGGACAGGTTTTTCATTACAGTGTGAGGGCCCAAGGCAAGCAAAGGAAGCAAACAATCTGGGTTCAGTAAAAGGGAGACAAGAAATTTTAAGATGGAAGATAGAGAAAGAAAAGGCAGCTGGTAAGGTGGAAGGGCCATTTGATACCCCCCATTGCAGAACATGAGAATTTCTCCATTGGGTTTGGTCCCCAAGAAGCAGCAGGGTGAATACAAGGTGATTCACCACCTGTCCTTTCCGGAAGGGGACTTGGTGAATGATTTTATCAGCAAGGAACATAGTAAAGTGACATATGCCACATTAGAAGATGCAGTCCAGATCATCTGAGCTACTGATGATGCTTGAATGGCAAAAACAGACATAGAGTCTGCTTTCAGATTGCTTCCAGTTAGGAGAGAAGATTCTGACTTGTTGGGCTTTAAAATTGGGGGACAGTACTATTTTGACAAAGCAATGCCCATGGGATGTTCCATAGCATGTGCTACATTTGAGGCATTCAGCATCCATTTGCAGTGGATATTTTGGGAAAAAAATGGTTACAAGATGGTCATTCACTATTTGGATAATTTTCTCTTAATAGGCAGTGGGCGGAGAGAGACACAAAAAATGTTGGCCAGTTTCCAAGATCTGTGCAGAGAATTGGGGGTTCCTTTGGCACAGGAGAAAACATAAGGGCCCAGTAAGGTGTTAGAATTCCTGGGTATTAAGCTAGATGCCCAGGGTGAGGTTTTTAGGTTGCCAGACACAAAAGTGTTGAAGCTGAAGGTGCTGATTCAAGTGCATACAAGTAGAAGTTGAGTACAACTAAAACAGGTACAACAGGACACCTAAATTTCGCATGCCGGGCAGTTGGACCAGGGAGGGCTTTCACCAAAAGGCTAGCAAGGGCAACAGCTGGAGTAACCAGACCACACCACTGGGTAGACATGACAAAAGGAGTTAAGGAAGATTTTAAGGTGTGGAAGGAATTCTTTAGCACATAATGGTTGCTCCTTTTGGCAGGAGAATTGGGTTTATAACATGGACCTTGACCTCTACACAGATGCAGCAGAGGGCCTGGGTATGGGGGGACTAAATGCGGGGCAGATAGTTCACAGAACTGTGGCCTACAGACTGGGTGAGGGACGGGAAAGTAATGGACATAACACTGTTGGAGATCATGCCTATTTGGGCCTGCACTCAGGTGTGGGGGAAAGAGCTGCGCAACCAGAAGGTGACATTCTGGTGCAATAATAGGGCAGTGGTAGATGTTTTGAACAACAGAGGAGCCAGGTCAAAAACGGTCATGCAGGTCTTGCGACATTTGGTGCTAAGGGCTTTGAAATTGAATATGTCATTCAGAGCCAACCACATAGAAGAGGTACACAATACCTTGGCTGACAGCCTTTCCTGTCTGCAGCTGGATCATTTCTGGAGGCTGGCACCAACAGCAGAGGAGCAAAAAACACCCATCCCAACGAACATCTGGGACATTGGCAAGAGGGAGCAGAAATGTTGTTTCATAGCTCATGGGCACCATGAACTCTGAGGGCCTATGAAGGGGCCTGGAGGGTGTTTCAAACATTCAGGGCAATACATCACATGAAGGTAAGTAGACCACTTACAGAGGAACAGTTAGGGAAGTTCACAGTAGAGCAATGGCAGAAAGGAACAGCCCACACCACGATGGGGGTCTATCTAGCAGGGATTAGTGCAGTTTGCAGCCTGAAGGGTTGGAAGGACCCGAAAATGTCAATGTTGATTAGAAGAATGATGCAAGGATGGGGTAGACTAAAACATAGAGCTACGGATAGTAGAAGACCTGTGGGGGAGCAGTGGCTTGCGAGACTGAAAGGGGTATTACAGACAATCTGCAGATCAAAAGACGAGGCCCAGCTTTTTCACACAATTTATTTGGTAATGTTTTCAGGGGCCATGACAGCGAGTGGGGTGGTGGGACACGGCAGTAAAGATGAGGGAGGGAGGTTGGAGTGGGAAACTATAAACTGGGAGATGAAAGAGATACACTTCATGATCAAGAAGTCAAAGATGGATCAAGGGGGACAGAGCTGTGTTATAATCCTGAAGGTACAGGTAGATGACACAGTGTGCCCAGTAAAGGATTTGTAGGCTTACACCGCAGAACGTGGGGAAAGGACAGGGAGATTATTTGTGCATGGAGATGGAAAAAAGGTTACAAGTTATCAGGTCATGGCCATGCTCAAAAAAGGCATGCAGTTCCTGGGGGAGGATCCAGGCAATTAATCATCTCACTCCCTGTGAATAGGGGCTGCTTCACAGTGGGCAGCAACAGGTGAGACAGTAGCTCACATGATGGAGAAGAGGTGATGGCAGTCTGCCAGTTACAAGAGATACATTTGAGCACTGCAGTATGGAGACTAACGTATCACCTGTGTTTTATTTTACAGATACTGAACCACATTGGGAGGGAAGGGGGCATAGAGTTGGGATACGGAAATGGAGCTAAGAATGAATATAAGACTTTTATTTTGCTTGAATCCTATAGGAAGAGGCAGGATCAAGGAAGTATAGATCTGTGGTCACTCCTACATTTATTGGGCAGAAAAGAATGCTGAGAAAAAGACTGGGGGAAAGCAGCTGTACCAAGATGTGAAAAAATGTAGGTTGGTTTGGTGCGGCATCTGTAGGAAGAGATAAACACAACTGCTTCTTACCCTGAAAGAGATGAAAGAGCAGTGACCCATTCCAGATTTAATTATTGTACATCTAGGGGGTAATGACATTGGGGAAAAGCCATGGGGGGACACATACATGCAAGTTAAAAGGGACTTAGAGAAAATACAGCAGTGGTGGCCAGGGGTATGCCTTGCATGGTCAGATATGATTCCAAGACGGGTATGGAGACATGAACACATTCATAGAGTGGTAGAATAGGGGCCGGAGAAAGATGAATAGAAGGTAGGAACACTGATAAGGAAAATGGGGGGGCACATAATACTACAAGGTGTGGAAGAGTGGGTAGAGGATTTCTGCAGGTCAGACGGAGTGCACCTGTCAGATCTAGCCATAGATATGTTTAATACAGAAATGATGGGTTTTATAGAAGCATGGAGGAGACATAATGAAAATGGAATATAAAAAAAAAGGAAAGAAAGAGGAGAGAAGGTAAAGGGAAGAGGTCCCCTAAGTGGTGGAGGAGCAATACCCTAAATTGAGGGGAAAGCCAGACATTCAAAGCAAGCTGGAGACTGGCTAATGGGAAAAAGGGGGGGAAGGAGAGGAGGGGGGAAAGAAAAAGGAATAGGAGGAAAAGAAGAAGAAGCTGAAGGAGAAAAAGCAGTCTCAATTCTCACCGTTACCTAACAGGAAAAGAGAAGAAGAAGGCACCCAGGTTTTCACCTGGGGGAGTGAGAAGAGGAAGGAAGAAAGAGGGATGATCAGAGATTGATATATGGATGCAATAAAATGCCGTTGTGAAAGATATAATAATAAAAGATGATGAGATGGAAAATGGAATTATGATATATAATAAATTAATTGCCAATCGGAGCACAACAACATACAATGGTCTCTGTCTTTTTGTGATGGAAAAGGGGAGAATTCGCACCAATGCAGGCATCTAACATAAAAAAAATATTATTATGTTCACATAAGTAAGCACATACGACAATAATTTTTCCTGTCTTTAAATTCAATTTACATAGCACAGAGATGAAAGACCAGCATAGAACAATAATAACATGTCTATACTGCATTTCTCCTAAATAATGTGTCCTTCTTGACTTGCAGAGGTGTCTTGCCAATAGAATACATAAATAGGGTGACTTATCATGTACTTTAGGCAAGCCTAGTTTTCTATGTCTTGACGTTCTTATCCATTTTGCAACTATAGTAACTAAATGCAGTGTGAACAGATGAACACTGGACACACAGCTGTTACAGTGGAAAAATATTTAGTTGGCAGTATTGACTTGCTTAATCACCACTTACCCATGTCTGTGATGGCAGTGTTTAGAACTTGAGACATTAACATAACAACAAAGAATGCATGACAGTTTCACACTCCTCAGACTTGTAATGTCAAGTATCTGTTAAATGACTATACAGTACAAAGTCCACTCCTTACTGCATGCTTGGTCCACTTCCTTATACCGATCAATCCCCTGTAATCCTTCCCACAGTGTCTGGCCCTAGACTGCCAGGCTTGTTCTATTGTCTCCCTATCTTTGCTCCTCTTTCCTCTGGAGAGCCTGCACAGTGGGGTCTGTCCATGGGTAGGTGATTGGAGCTAGGATCGGTCATCATAGTTGGCCGAGTGGGTGTTTTTTCACTTTTCTTCCATTGGTCCCTCCACCCTTGAGTACGTAAACACTGAGGACTGATGTCAAGACACATGACGTGCTGACGCACACCATAGTCAAATGCCCACAACGTCCTCCCCACCACAACTTTGAAGAGTCACCGTTACCCCAGTACCCATGCTTTCACTGGAGCCGATGCGTCTGGTGCTGAAAGCACACCAGGAACCCACACTAGGAGGAGGAGAGCATCTGTTGAGATGCTCAATCCTCCTCCTCCTCCCCTCCAACCCCTAGATGAGCCTGACTCCATTTCCAAACATGGGTCACCGATGTAGCTTGAGGTGTGGTGTCCAGCACCTCAACCCCCAGCACCACTGGGCCATTTTTTTTTGTTTTTATGAAATTTCATTAGTGTGCAGTTGATGTTGAGATTGTTGCAACATATGTTCAGCACATAATAGACTGAATATCAAGATCTGGCAGACATGCATGGTTAACCCCCCCCTCCACCTGAGTTGCATGTATTGTTAGTGTTTATCCTATCGTATCATGATTTTACAGTACAATAATCTCTTTAGTATATCGTACCTGTGCACATCAGTGGGTCTTACACGCCAGAACAGTATTATCACCATGCTAAAAAAACACTGAATATGCCACCCCAAGTATCCAATGTTATTTTTCTATTATCGTCTTACCATCTGACTCAACGACAATGACACTGTTGGTATCAGAGTGTTCAGCCTCCACAGCTTCAGACTGTGCTGGTACTACCTCCGCAGGACAAGCGGGTTGCCTACGGTGATCTGTTAATGGTAGATAATACTGTAGGTATATTAACTGACTGTTTTATTTCTCTGGTTAGTTATTGCTCAGCATGTTTTCTAAGCAATTGACATGATTCTGGTACTTGATATTCTCCTTATTGAAGTATTGCACAGTCATTGCACACCTATATGACATAAGTTTGTACTAATTAATATTTGATTAATTGTAGATTACACATTTACACAGCACATCAATACTTAGTAATGATACAGTAACAGCAATGAAATACCATTGTTCTTGAATGCAACACATACTGCATAGTAACTTCGCACTACTATGTGATAACAGTTATACATATTGATATTTTAAATACATCATAATACATTAAATCTGGCTGAGACACACTGATTATGACATTCAAGAGTACAGTTTCAATATTAGTCCATTTGACACCCATCACCTCCACCAAATGAACACACACAGCAAAATGCTAACTCACAGAATGTTGTCTATCAAGACAACATTAATAACATAATTGTCATTATATAATCAATTAACACATATTGATACAATGGCTAGAGCAACAAAGTTATCAATTCCAGAAATACTTATTTTTCCATTAGTGTAGCAGTACTATTATATAATTGTATCACTGATAATTTGTTAAAATAACTTACGTTGAGGAAGACGCTGCCCTGCAGCTGGCTTGCCTGCTGCCTCCCAGAGCTCATAAGTGAGGTAGTACCAGCACTTGTCATTCTCTGATATCTCCTCTCTGTGCTTCAATACATTGAAGCGCTTGCACAACAGCTTCCACTTCTTCTTCAGCTGGTCTACTGTCTTGTTCTTAATGAGCAGGATCATATGTAAGAAACTATTTATATGCCTCCACATTGCGTCCAACTTACGGTTAGTGCTCCACATCAATACGTGAGCACTACCTCTCACCTGGACTGCCTCAAGAAGCTCACACTCCTCTCTCAGAGTCCACTGTCTCAACGGTAATGTTAATTGTTAATTTAATACTACTTTTTGTTGGATTGTTAAGCATGTTTTTTTTTGCTGAGCCTCTTTCTGTAACAATAAGTGACCAGATCCAAGCCATAGTTCAGCAATCAGAACCTATCTGTCTTTCTAACAATCTTAGTATTTTTATTGTATATCAGTAAGTCACATAATAAAATATTTAAAGTGCATGCTGTTTTCTTTGTCTTTAGCATTTACATAAATGTGCACATCTTTCTCCACATTAAAACTAACATATACTCCAGCATATTCACAGTGTCCCAAACTGTTGCCGCTACCATGTCTGCAGCGTGGTTGCATAAGCCACAGCACAGTGCAATCATCACTAAACTATCCTGTGGCATGGCTCAATAGTATTTAAAATAGTGCCATTACCACCTGCATTATGTATGCTATAGTGGGACTGTCACAGGACAAGCAGTACAAAAACTAGAGAAAGATGTGTCACCAAAAGTGCACTTATGAAATTAAAACAAAAGACAATATTCAGTGGTGGTAAAAAAAAATCATTCCATCAGGTATGTAGGCCATGAACTGGTCAATTATCATTCCATAATGGTCACATACATATGCAGCTCTGGCTCTATACATCAACAACTATGTGATGCTGTGCCAGGCTGCAATCAATGTTAACTACAACCCACTGTTCTTTCTCTGCAACATACCTAAACACCTGATGACAGGCACTGTTAAAGCACATCAATCACTCCTTTAATACTGGAGCCTTCCACCCACTACAAGCAGATGCACCATCAAAGAAGTATCATCCCTGCTGGTACAAATCTATGCCCATCACAATTGCACTTAATACAGTGGGAACAGCACAGGGATTGTGTGGCAGTGCCATGTTCTCCACCTTTCCAGTCACACCTTCCAGCCCACTACCCCCGTCTCTTACACCTGTGTGCACAAAATGAGAACTGTTGTATTTTTTGACCAAGTGTTTTTGGTTCTGAAAAGAACCTTTTTTTAGTCTGATATCTGTTTAAACAGTCTGACATTTTTTGAGAACTTTGAGGATTGCATCTTGAAGGTCTGCCAGGAAACAGCAATTGCCACCATGCGAGAAGCATACACTGTCTGGTAGGTATAGCCAATCATAAGAATACTTAATTTCAGTATGACGTATGGTGTACATTCCAGACATGCACAGAAATGCAGATATTTGTATGTTGACCTTTCTTCAAGCTCTGTCAATCAGGTACATATGTTGTTCTGTTTGCCAGACCCTACGCTCTGTAATATCCAAAGAAAAATGATTTAACAGGCAGGCAACATACTCATAATACAAGTGAGGTCCAATTTTGCTTCTGTTACTAAATCTACCCAGCATTTGGTTCCCAAATTGTTACCTCCAAGATGTATCAGCAATATGTCCAGATGAGCCTGAGTACTCAGAAGTCTGTGCATGGTTGGCATGAGGTGCTCCCACCTCATTCCACCCTTACAAAACCACTTTACACAGCAATTTGGGAGTTGCAGGTTTCTTCAAAAATCACTGTTCGGAGCATATTCTGATGCTCTTCTTACAATACTGCTGCCTACAATCCACAAAGTCCTTCTGCTGTTTTCTGCCATTCTGAGACTTGAAACTGAGAAGTGGGCAGAGAGCTACCAAAAAAGTCAGTGTTTCCCGTGCACTAGCTAGGCACTAGTGAAAGTAAAACTGCAAGTTCCCTCTCTACTTTAACAGTCTTTCACTGAGCTAAACCATGAAACATAAATAAAGTAAATCATTGGTTAAAATTCTGCCTTGCATAGCCAATGCAGTGTGTGCACTGACTATCAGTGCACTTCTGCTTTAGCAAAAAATATAACAAGATTTTAAGTTGGCAGAATGCATCCTTCTTATAGGCAGATTCAAACAATTACAAGTACAGAAGCATGTCTGTTTGGTTCCCTCTTGTGCTAACCTACTCGTACACTTTAGTTTCTTCCTCCATTTTGCAGCTGTATCTGTGCTAGTAAATACTAATTTACAGACTGACTTTAAATGATAATAACTATGTAATGCAGTAGAGTTTCTTATACTTGTATACATAGGTTAGTAGAGCAGTAAAAAATGTTTTGATTAATACTATTTACATACTGGTAACACTTTGTTTCACACTAGAAAAATGTTAAAGAAAATGTTAAGTACTTACAGTAAACTAAGCAGTGTTTCTCCTCTTTCTCTCAAGATGGCTGCTATGTGCTTCTTCTTCTTCTTCTTCTTCAGTATTCAGCGTCTCTGATTAGTTGTATTACATGGCCTGATAAATGTCTTACAACATTGGTTGAAATAGCTGTCACTCAAATGTACATCACGATATCATTGGCTAAAGTCCATTGTTCCTTACCCCAAATCTTATTTTGCAAAACTTTTGAACATACAACATTATTTTTGTGAAGGTTTTGAATGTTCGAAAATAAGTTAGTGAAACTTTCGAACGAACGACAGTACTTATGCGATACTTTCAAAGCGCGACAATATTTTTCCTAAACTTTCGTACATTCGACAATACATGTTCAACACTATGATTAAGTACTATGGTAGATCTTGGAATCTGCCAAGTTTTGTACCGGTCGGATATATGGCTGCAGAGTTATTAAGCGACAACGAAGTGAGTAATTATGCTTTTTTGAGAATTGTTTGCTCTCGTCTACATGTCGCATAGTTTACGTGACTGGTCTGAAATCTTCAGGGAACAAGCAGCTGGGGTTCCCGATGTGCCTTTTAAAGATTCTGTGAAAAAATATTGAACCGTTCAAAAGTTATTCAAAAAACAAGTTCCCATTATAAGTCAAATGCACTTTTTAGTGTTGCAAATTACCCTAGTAGTGCCACAAATCCACTATTTTGTTTTCAGTTGGTGATCAGAAAAATGCTTGGCATCTAAATTTTGGACCCTTTAGGGGCACAATTCTTTCTGTGTTCACCTAGTCAGACCCTGAGGATGCTAGCCATGTCTTTATTTTGGGGTTTAAAACCCCAGAAATATGTTTTTCAAATTTCTGGAACCAGTAATTAGCCATAAGTATGGCACTTTAAATTTTGTGAAAATTGCCTGAGTGCTACACTACTTTCGAACTATGGCCCCAAGCAGCAGGAATTATTTGCCACCCTGCCGCGAAAGAACGGTTTGGACCTTTTGGCTGAAATTTGGAAGGAAGGCAGCCACATCTCACAGATGTGCCTTTTGGTGGTTTGATGAAAAACTATTGCACGGCTGCAAAGTTACAATACTCTGAAGTTGACTTTTTTCCCATAGAATAACATGGTGGCGTCCGCCATGACTTTTGGGGCTCGTATCACGAAAACGGTGCAAGATACGGAATTTTTCTTATGAGTTGCATAGCCCTTTAGGCTATGGAATGACAAAAACCTAGCCAGGAAAATCAAGATTTTTGTGAAATTTAAATTTGTTTTCTATGTCATGTGGTTGCTGAGAAGTTAGCAATTAAGTGCTTCCAATGCTTGTTTTAAGCTTTGATCCCCATTACAACACATACATTCTTTGTATACACTGTGTTTCTGTATGCACCTGTTTGGCAAAAACAGGGTATGCACTTCTGTTACTGTTTCCACTTGCGTTTATGTCCCCGTTTTCATTACCGTTCCCGTGTACACCACTGTGTGCGCTACCCTTTGTGTTGTCATTCGTGCTTGCATTTTTGTTACTGTTACCATTTGTGTTTCCACTACTGTTTCTATTTGCATTTTTGTTTGCATCACCGTGCGCATTGCCATTTGTGTTTACGGCAGCCCTTTCATTTGCGTTTCCGTTTCTCTTTCATTTTGTGTCTTCCTTGCGTTACTGTTACCATTTGTGTTTGCAACTGCGTTATTGTGCCTGTGCACATTACGGTTTGTGTTTCCATATACACTTGCATTTTCTTTTGTGCTTCTGTTTCCTTTGCTGTTATTGTTGCTGTTACCATTACCATTTGCATTTACAATTGCGGTACTGTGCCCGTACGCATTTTGATTTGCATTTCTGTACGTGCTTCTGTTCCCATTTCTGTTTCGCTTTCCTTTGGTGTTATTCTTCATGTTAACTTTACCATTTGCATTTACAATTATGGTGCCATGCCTATGCACATTATGGTTTGCGTTTACGTGTGCGCATGCGTTTGCGTTTCGGTTTCTGTTCCCTTTTGTGTTCTTTTTGCTCTGACACTTAACATTCCTATTTAAAATACTGTTGCCATCACTGTTCACATTACCAGCTGCATTTTTGTACGTGCTTCAATGTCCGTTTACGTCATTGTTCACTTCGGCTTCACTTTGCGCGTGCGTTCTATTAACGTTTCCTTTACCATTTATGTTTGTGTTACCATGTGCACCACTGTTCATGCATCTGTTAGTGTTGTTGTTCCTGTTACTATGTCACAAGACATCACATGACTGGAGTGCAGGGCCCAAAGGACCCTGCGCTCCCGCCGCTGCATTACATTCACTATTTCTCGTCATCATTCTCAAAAAGAAGGGAAATTGAAGGCAAAAAACTCCATTTAATGCATAAGTTAGGGTTGTTCCACAGTGAAAAAAGTGAGGAAATTCAGTGTTAGGGTTGAAAGCCCCCTTGGACCCCAGCCCACCCCCAACTGGCATTGAGGTGCACGTTGGGGTCATTGGTCCTAACTCTCACCCCATTCTCCTATACCTCTGCTTCTTCACACATGTAATGGGGTGAGTTATAGCCCAGACTGACTTAGCGGCGCATACCGGGCGTGGGATCAGGAACAACGCTTCAACTGCTACTAATTTCCTCACTGTCGTTCTTCTTCATCACGATAAACATGTATATATATATATATATATATATATATATATATATATATATTTATTTATTTATTTATTTCAATCTAGGATTTCAAATACCTTTTGAGCTGAGGCTCTTTACAAAGGTTCCACATCAGCATGTGCAACAGTCATCATTTTTAGTTACAAACATATAGTCATTGACTTACAGATGTGTAATAAGCAGTAGAAAGACTTGAGCTATGAGCAAGACAAGGGAAGGGGTGGTTGGTAGGGAAGTGAGGGTAGGAGATCGAGGGAAGGCAGTGCGGGGTAAGGGAGTACAGGAGGTGGTTGGGGTGGGGGCAGGAGTGGAGATATGGGGGGGTGGGTGAGGGTTGGAGACAGTGTAGCCAGGGGGTCTTGTCGAGGGAATATGACAGGTAAGGTGCTAGGGGTGCAAAGACTGATTGTAAGTGCTGGGTGCTTGGGCATTTTCAGCTGGAATGGTGGAAACATTAAGATGGGCAACCGCAGTATACAAGCAGTGAGAGGCACAGCATGGACTATAGATATATATATATATATATATATAAAATATATATATTAGAGGCAAAAAACTCCATTTAATGCATCAGTTAGGGTTGTTTTACAGTGAAGAAAGTGAGGAAATTCAGGTTTAGGGTTGAAAGCCTCCCTTGGAGCCCCCCAGCCCACCCCGCAACTGGCATCGGGATGCGTGTTGGGGTCATTGGCCCTAACTCTCACCCCATCACATGTGTAAAGAAGCAGAGGCATAGGAGAATGGGATGAGAGTTAGGACCAATGACCCCAAAGTGCAGCCTGATGCCAGTTGGGGGGTGGGCTGGGGATCCAAGGGGGGCTTTAAACCATAACCCCAAATTTCCTTGTTTTCTAGTTGTAGAACAACCCTAACTGATGCATTAGACAGAGTTTTTTGCCTCTAATTTCTATTATTTTTGAGAATGAGGATGATAAATAGTGAATGGAATGCAGTGGCAGGATCGTGGGGCCTGTGATGTCTTGCTACATAGTAACAGGAACTGCAAAGCAAACACAAACAGCAACGGTAGGCAAATTGCTACAGTAACAGCAACAATAGAGTAAAACAGAAACAGAAGCGAGCACCTATGGAAATGCAAACTGTTACACACAAGGTCATGGTACTGCAATTGTAAATGTTAATGGTAATAGTAACAGCAACAATAAAACCAACAGAAACGCAAGCGCATATGAAAACACAAATCATAAAGCGCATGAGTAGAGTACTGCAATTGAAAATGGTAATGGTAACAGCAACAATAATGTGAAACAAAACAGAAATGCAAGCGCATACAAAAACGCAAACCGTTACACACACGGTTGTGTAGACGGGAATGGTGATTTGAACAGTAACAGAAGTGCAACTAGAAACACTAACTGACACAGTAATGAAAGGGCACACCTTGCTTTTCCCCAAAAACTGCATCGAAAAAACAAATTGAAAACAAAGAATGCATGCATTATAATTGACTTTGGAGCAGAAAATTACGATTTGGAATACTAAATTACTTATATCTCAGGAACCATAAGATGTAGGAAAAAAATAACATTTTGTATGAATTATTACTTTCTTGGCTAGTTTTATGCTTAGCCCTCATTTGGGGGGCTAATAATTTTTTTTGACAAAAAGTACATATCTCCGTTTCCGAGATATAGGCCCTGAAAGACGCAACAAACGCCATAATGTTATCCTATGGCATAAATGTGTCAACCTCGGAGTGCTGTTACTTTGCCGCCCTGTAATATCATTTCACCAATCCACCAAAAGGCACATCTATGGTATGTTGGCTTTCTTCAGTCCAAATTTCAGCCCAAACAACCACAGCGTTATTTTGCAGCCGTGCGGCAAAGAATTCCTCTAATGTGTCAAACGCTGTAATGTTATCCTATGGGAAAAAATGCCAACTTCATAGTGCCATTACATTGCTACCCTGTACTATTTCTTGACCAAACCACAAAAAGACACATCTGTGGGATATTGCCTTTCTTCCCTTCAAATTTCAAGTCAAAAGACTAAACCGTTCCCAAGATATTCACTATCAAAGTTTATTAAATTTCCCTATCTATTCCATTATAAAAAATCTGGCCCTCTTGTCCCTCTCTCATGATCAAAAATGATGATCAAAGAATCTCACGATCAAAGAATTTGCAGGCTCACGATCAAAGAATTTGCAGGCTCATGAACAAAGATTTAAAAACCTTATAAATCGAAAAATTGAAGGAATTGTGGTAAACCACCACTATGGTTCGACAGAATAAAGCCCCCTGAGTAAAGCCCACCCTCATTTGACTTCCTACAATACCCCTGGGCTGAGAAAATTTTTTTTTAATTGGGCCATCTGGTCCCTCGCTTGCGATGCAAGATTGCGATCAAAGAATTTTGCGATCAAAGAATTTGCAGGCTCGCGATCAAAGAATGTGCAGGGTCACAATCAAAGAATTTAAACTATTGTAATTTAAAAAATATACATAATCATGGTAAATCACCACCATGGTTCCTCAGAATGAAGCCCCCTGAGTAAAAACCACCCTCGTTTGACTTCCTACGACACCCCTGGGCTGAGAAAATTGCTTTTTTCATCTGGCCATCTTGTCCCTCACTCACGATGCATGATCACGATCAAAGAATCTCACAGTCAAAGTTTTTGCATCCTCGCTATCAAAGAAATTGCACGCTTGTGAATAAAGAGTGAGGGGCGAGATGGCCAGATTTAAAAAGCAATTTTCTCAGCCCAGGGGTGCCTGAGACTGTGAAATAAAGCTGGGTTTTGTTCAGGGGGCTTCATTGTGCCCCATCTGTATGGTCAAAATAATGTACATGCATGACACTAAGGCTAGGCATCCTATCAATTTCAAGCCACTGCCACAGGCAAAATGCTGTCTGCGGGACGTAAACTACACCACGCCATATCTGCACCCAAAAAAATTTTCTGACATGGAAACATTGTAATTTTCATCCACATGACATGCTGTCAATACCCTCCAAACTTCAAGTGACAAGACCAAATCGTGTCCGAGATATAACATTTTAATGTATGAGATTTTCATTTGTCAGACTGGCACAGTTCTGTACCTGTTGACATTTAACACACACAACAACTGAAAACTACATCCATGACACTAAGGCTAGGTACCCTATCAATTTCAAGCCACTACCACAAGCAAAACACTGTCCGCAACACGTAAAGTGCGTCACTCAATATCTCCACAAAAAAATGTTCTCTGACATGTAAACACCATAATTAACATCTATAGAATGTGTCATAAACACCCTCCAAATTTCAAGTAAAAGACCAAACCATTTCCGAGATATTCAATATGAAAGATTACTAAAATTCCCCTATCTATTCCATTGTAAAAAATCTGGCCATCTTGTCCCTCCCTCGCGATCAAAGATGGCAATCAAAGAATATCACGATCAAAGAATTTGAAGACTCATGATCAAAGAATTTTCAGGTTCATGAACAAGGAATTACAAATATTGTAAATCAAAAAATTAAAGAAATTGCAGTATACCACCATCATGGTTCAACAGAACGAAGCCCCCTGAGTAAAATCCACCCTCATTTGACTTTCTAGGGCACCCATAGGCTTAGAAAATAGATTTTTAAATTTGGCCATCTCGTCCTTCACTAACGATGCATGATCACAATCAAAGAATCTCACGATCAAAGAATTTGCAGGCTCACAATCAAAGAATTTGCAGGCTCATGAACAAAGAATTAAAAATGGTGAAACACAAATTTTTCACCAATTTGAACCAAACCAAGAGCATGCCTCGATAGAACGGACCCTCTTGAACAAAACCCACCCTCATTTGTGTCCCTAGCCCACCCCTGAGCTGAGATATTAGTGTTTTTATGTCGCAATGCAAGATCACGATCAAAGAATCTCACGATCAAAGAATTTGCAGTCTTGCGATCAGAGATCGTTAGCAAGCCATGAATTAAGATTTTAAAAGTTTATAACTCCATTTTTTGACCAATTTGGATGCAACCAAAGGCATGGCTTGATAGATCAGAGCCTCTTGAGTAAAACCCATAAAAGTTTTCTTCAGAAGCGACCCCTAAGCCGAGACATTTGTGTTTTTCCAATCGGAAAATAAAAAACAAAATGGCGGACCTAGTGATCAAAGAATTTTGAAAATCCTCGGGGACAAAGATTCTTGAACTGTGAGGCTGCATATTTTTTGATCGTCAGGTGGGATGAGATGGCCAGAATCCCCATTCTTTGACCTCAAGATATACAGTACATATACATTTTCCTATTGATTTATAAAGGGAAATTAAAAGTGACATAACTTTTGAATGCATTAATATTTTTTCACCAAACAAAAAGCAGCATGTTCGGCCACCAAAACTCTTTCAAACAAGCCATCTCACAGAGTGGCATGCTACACAATGGCCATGCAGGACCACATTAAGAATGACAAAAGGTGCCTCCAAAAATGGAAAATTTTGCATTTTTCAGCGCTTTCATGCACGAAGCCTGGCACTCCAACAGAAACACAATTTTGCAAATCAAGAGATCTAGTGCACCCTAATTCTTGTACCAAATTTCAGGCAAATCCATTGAACGAGTCCAAAGTTATTAACATCCAAACTTTTGACTTTCATATGTAACTGGCTGCTTAACCTTATCTATAGCGGCACGACCGTGCCACTATAACATATATATATATATATATATATATATATATATATTAGAGCCAAAAAAAATCCATTTAATGCATCAGTTAGGGTTGTTCCACAGAGACAAAAGCAAGGAAATTTGATGTTAGGGTTGAAACCCCTTTGCACCCTCAGCCCACCCCAACTGGAATCGGGTGCACATTGGGTCATCGGCCCTAACTTTCACCCCATCACATGTGGAAAGAAGCTGAGGAATAAGAGAATGGGATGAGAGTTAGGACCAATGACCCCAACGTGCACCCCGATTCTAGTTTGGGGGTGGGCTGGAGGGGTGCAAAGGGGGTTTCAACCCTAACATCGAATTTCCTCACTTTTGTCACTGTGGAACAACCCTAACTGATGCAATTTGTGAAAGCTTTCGCAAAAATTTGCGACACTTTCGTGAGTGTGACACTACTTTGTGAAAGTACTTTTTCCAGAAATGTGAAAAACATGTTTCTGGGGTGTTTTACCCCAAAATAAAGACATGGCTAGCATCCTCAGGGTCTGACTAGGTGAATACAAAAATAATTAGGTTGCTAGACGGTCCCAAATTTAAATGCCAAGCATTTTTCTGATCACCAACTGAAAACAAAATGGCAGATTTGTGACAGTAAAAGGGCCATTTTCGAAAGTAAAAACTGCATTTGCAACACTTTCAAACTTTTTGTTAACTTTTCCCATTGACTTATAATGGGAACTTGTTTTTTGAATAACTTTTGAACCGTTTAATATTTTTTCACGAAATCTTCGAAAAGCACATTAGGGACCCCAGCTGCATGCTCTCTGAAGATTTTGGACCAGTCACGCAAACTGTGCGACCTGTAGGCATGACCATAGAATTCCAAAAAAAGTGTAAACACACGTGCAGATCATGATTAATAACTCCGCAGCCGTATATCCGATCGGTACAAAACTTGCCTCCCAAGGTGTACGGGTCTTGATTCTATATTCCAAATTTCAGGCAAATCCATTGAACAGTTGCAAAGTTATTAAGGTGCAACATTTTGGGTTTAACATGTAAATGGCTCCTCAACCCTAACTATAGTAGCACTACCGTGCTACCATAATATATATATATATATGTATGTATATATTTATGCAATGGGTTGGAGATAAACAGAGTGTAAAAAATCCATTTATCTGAGTAACTGTGTATATAAATTTCATTTATGTAAACTCTGCTTATGTCATCAGCTGTTTATCCACACAGTGCTTATGTCATCAGCCATTTATTTACTGTAGAACTAGAACTAAGCGCGTAAAGTTTATATCGTGCTTCGCAGAGAAGTCACCTAATCGTGCCAATAAATTATCGCGCGGTGCTAATTTTAATCCCAATTGTTGCTGCATTCTTCAGTTGTGTATTTTGGGGGTATGGTTTTGATCAAGTGGCTGAATTCACCAACAGTATCTCTTACAGCTGGCAACTCTAACCTAATGTCAGAGGCTGTCACCAAAGAGCTAGTTGTTGCCTCTCATCCTGGAAAAAACGTAGGTCCCACTATGCTGTTTACCCATCTGAAGTCTGATGTAATCTGGATTGGATTTTTTTTGTTTTGTTTTCTTTTTCATTTTTGCACATTTCTGAATAAAGATTTGCTTCACCTTACAACTGTTGATTTGTAGTGTGTCCCCATAGGTGTATTTCCCGTTCAAACACTGTTCAGTTTTTTGCCGGTATCCAGGAAGTAAAACGGACCAATCACGTGGTTCCTTTGACGAATACAGTCAATGTGTTTAGTCGGTACCCCAGCAGTACCCTTCGTGGAAGGAGTGATCAGTTAATGGCAAATTTTAGTAATGGAATTAAAGAGGCAGTATAGAGTATATTGTAATTTTAGTACAAATAGAATAATAGATAGGTTCTGGTGTATTACAAGGCAGTAATTCCATCGAGAGGTTCTGGGGATACAAGAAACCTTGAGAGCGAAGCTCTAGAGTGTTTCATCCCATTCAGACGAAATTCTGCCTGAAACACCAGAACCTATTTGATAATTTTGTAATATATGGATGCAAGGAATTTTTAATTTCTACTTGTGCCTGCTGTACGGCTGCGGTCTGCAGAGTTAGTAAGACTCCAGTGTCGCTCCTCGCTCACCACCCCACTCCTGCTCCCACTTCCAGTCCCATTCCGCATGTTTCTCTCACAAAAAAAGAAACAAAACTTCGGTTCACACAGTAGTCACATCGGTAATCCCAACTATACTATTACGAGGATCGGAAGTATAGTATTATTGGGCCGGAAGTATACTATTACGAGGACCGGAAGTATACTATTACGGGACTAACTACTGTATTACAAGGAATTTTTTGTATGTATTTTGGGGGTATTATTTTCACTATCCATATATTACAATACAGTAATAAACTGTATGAGGAGGTTTGAGGGAATGATAGAACTTGTTACGGGGGCTAGCGTGGTGTTGGCATGGTAGCGTGGATGTGACGTTCCTCATCGAATCAACAAACATCACCCTAGTGTCTAAATGAGCATTTGTTGTTTTTTAAAATACGAATATACAGTGAAACTTCATTACTTTATGCCAGCAAGATTTGGGGGCCTGGTTCAGACATGCTGCGTCGAGCCAAGACAATGCTTAAGAGGCTTTCATCCAGTAACCTTCACTGTAAAAATAATTTCACTGAACAACTCTGTCCAGCAAATGAAGTGAAATTATTATTACAGTGAAACTTTCTAGTTCTACAGTATGCAGTGCTTTTATCATTTAGAATGTTCGGCCTCAGTAGCAGTATTAACCATATTCAAATGTGAATAACTTTAAAATGAAAAATGATAGCATGGTACTGTGAGCATGGAAGTTGTTCAGCACAGAAATATCTACAAAATGAGTGGTGTTTTATTTATTGATACCTTTTAGATTTTTTGATAATTAGCAAATTAGCAAAAACACAGCAGAAAATGCATATTTCTTTTTTTTCATTTTGTCCGCAAACAAATGTAAATAACTTTAAAATGAAAAATGATAACATGGTACTGTGAGCACAAAGTTTATTCAGCACAGAAATATCTACAAAATGAGTGCTGTTTCATTTATAGATACTTTTTAGTTTTTTCAGAATTAGTGAAAAACAGCAGAAAATTCCATTCTTGGGCCTTTTTTCATCAAACAAATGCAAATAACTTAAAAACGGTAGAATGGTACTTTGAGCACAAAAGTTATTCAGCATAAAAATATTTACAAAATGAGAGGTGTTTCATTTTTAGATTAAATTTAGATTTTCTATAATCAGCAAAAAATGGCAGAAAATTCAATTTTTATTTACTTTTATGACTAACAAATGGCCCCTACAAAAGCAAAAACAAAAGAATTGCATAAATGGAATATGAAATAGAAAACTCATGTAATAAATTATTTATCTGCACTAGAGCAGTTTGACCTCGGACACCTCACTCACGACATCACCACTCGTGAGTTTACCGAGGTCAAACTGCTCTTGTGCAGATAAATCATTTATTACACTTGCTTTCCATTGTCATATATATATATATATATATATATATATATATATATATATATATATATATATATATATATGATATATGTAACAGTAGTGCTACCATGAATTAAATTGAGAGCCATTTCTATGTTAAACCCCAAAAATTTGCACCTTAATAACTTTGCAACCGTTTGATGGATTTACCTGAAATTTGGAATTTATGATCAAGAACCATAGAACTTGGGATCTGCCAAGTTTTGTACTGGTCGGATATACAGCTGCGGAGTTATTAAGTGTGATCTGTGCGCATGTTTACGCTTTTCTGGAATTCTGTGGTCGTGCCTACAGGTCGTACGGTTTGCGTGACTGGCCCAAAATCTTCAGGAAACATGCAGCCAGGGTCCCCAATGTGCCTTTCAAAGATTTCGTGAAAAAATATTAAACGGTTCAAAAGTTATTCAAAAAACAGTTTCCCATTATAAGTCAATGGGAAAAGTTAACAAAAAACACTTTACGAAATGCATTTTACTTTCTCAAATGGGCCTGTTACTTTCGCAAATTGGCCATTTTGTTTTCAGTTGGTGATCAGAAAAATGGTTGGCATTTAAATTTGGGACCCTCTAGCAACCTAATTTTTTTGTATTCACCTAGTCGGGCCCTGAGGATGCTTGCCATGTCTTTATTTTGTGGTAAAACACCCCAGAAATATGTTTTTCAAATTTCTGGAAAAAGTACTTTCACAAATTACTTTCGTGCTCACGAAAGTGTCACAAATTTTTGCGAAAGCTTTCGCAAATTGCGACAGTAATTTTCTAGTCTGTGGGAAAATGACAGCAATTCTTTGGCACTGCACTGCAAAATAACCGTTGGGAGTTTTGGGCTGAAATTTGGAGGGAATGTAGCCGACATCTCACAGATGTGCCTTTCAGTGTTGTATTGAAAAAATATTACATGGCGGCAAAGTTATGGCACTCCAAAGTTGACAGTTTTTCCCATAGGATAACATTACTGTGCCCGAAGCATTACAGGAATCCTTTGGCACCCTGCTGCAAAATAACAGTTTGGTCTTTTTTCCTGAAATTTGGAGGGAAGACAGCCAACAGTACACAGATGTGCCTTTCAGTAGTTTGGTGAAAAATATCACATGGCGGCAAAGTTACAGCACTCCAAAATTGACGTTTTTCCCATAGGATAACATACAGGTAACACTTAACAGAAATCATTTGGAGCCCTGCTGCAAAATAAATGTTTGGTCTTTTTTCCTGAAATTTGGAGGGAAGACAGCCAGCAGCCCACAGATGTGCCTTTCAGTAGTTTGGTGAAAAAGCATTACAGGGAGGCAAAGTTATGGTGCTCCAAACTTTTCTTTTTTTCCCATAGGATAACATTACGGCGTTCACCGCGCCTTTCAGGGTCCGTATCTCGGAAACGGTGCAAGATACGGACTTTTTGTCAGAAAATGTCTTAGCCTACTAATGGGGCTAAGATCCAAATTAGCCAGGACAGTTGTAAATAAAATGACTTTTAAATTTTTTTTCTACGTGGTACGGTTCCTGAGATATAATGTATTTAGTATTCCAAGATCTCATTTTCTGCACCGATACTCATTATTTTGCATACATTATTTGTACTCACTGTCTTTCTCAATGCAGGTTTGGGGAAAACCAGCCTGTGCGCTTACATTACTGTTACTGTTGCCCTTTCGCTTGCGATCCATACCCGTTCACTTACCATTGGCGTCTGCGCCACCATGTGCGTTATCCTTTGTGTTTTCATTTGCGCTTGCGTTTCTGTTATTTTGCCATTTCTGTCTACAGTATACTGTTTATCTTACTGTTTCACTTTACATCACCATGCCCATTGACATTTTCTGTTTGCAGGCACCATGTTACTATGTGACAACACATCACGTGGCAGACCAGTCCCGTCTATGCCACCATGTGCGTTACCCTTTCTGTTCTCATTCGTGCTTGTGTTACCATGTGTGCCACTGTTAGCTTTTCTGTTTGCGTTGCTGTCCCTGTTAGTATGCCACAACACATCATGTGGCGGCGCTCCCGCCAACGCATTATGCAGCGGGAGCGTGGGGCACCGCTGCATTACATTCACTATTTCTCGTTATCATTCTCAAAAGAAAGGAGGCAAAAACTCCATTTAATGCATTAGTTAGGGTTGTTCCACAGCGACAAAAGTGAGAAATTCGCTGTTAGGGTTGAAAAGCCTTGGACCCCGCCCACCCCCAACGGCATTGGGGTGCGCATTGGGATAAGTGGGTCCTAACTCTCACCCATTCTCCCTATGCTTCTGCTGCTTTACACATGTGCATGGGGTGAGAGTTGGGCTGATGATCTATCGCTTTTCATTGGAAATGGCGAGGGGTTTTCAGCAATTTCTCACTATCACTGTCAAACTGTGCGATTAAACAGTTTTGCCTCTCTATATATATATATATATATATATATATACACACATATATAGGCACAGTCGTGCCCTATAATTAGAGATTGAGTAGAGCACTTTAATGTTAAACCTCAAATTTTGTGCATTAAT
This sequence comes from Neoceratodus forsteri, assembly GCA_016271365.2. Taxonomy (NCBI): domain Eukaryota; kingdom Metazoa; phylum Chordata; order Ceratodontiformes; family Ceratodontidae; genus Neoceratodus; species Neoceratodus forsteri. The sequence goes on along the minus strand of JADMNL010000039.1, from coordinate 14,633,069 downwards.
AACTTTGAAACCATTCAACAAATTTGCACAAATTTGGATTACTGATCTGGTATGGTAGAACTCTTGATTTACCAAGTTTCATTTTGGTTGGACATACGGTTTTTGTGCAGCAAAGTGCCAAAAAATGCACTTTTCACCACTTTTACCGTGTTTTTTTCCTGTGGCACTGCATGGACATCGTGTGGTCTTTTAGTCTGAAACATGGAATGTAGAAAGAGGTTGGGTCAGGGAATAATACAGCATTAGTTTGGTAAAAAAAATATCAATCTGTTCTAAAGTTATTACATTTTTAATTTTTGAGTTCTGAGCATGCTCAATTCACAAAAAAATGTATATGTATATTTTGAAAAAGATAAATGGTCTCACAGTTAAAGATTCTGCAAGCTTATGATTGAAAAATCTTACCTTGCCAGAAAAATTCCTCATTTGCAAGCTGCCATCTTGTTTTTAGTTTTCCCATCAGACGAAATGTCGTAGTTTTCTCCACGGGTGACTTTTGGGGCAAATGAGGCATTGGTTTTGCTCAGGAGGACCCCCTCTATCAAACCATGCCTTTGGTTTGCTTTGTTTCTGTCAAAAAATAGAGTTCTGAAAGTTAAACAATCTTTGTTCATGACTTGCTTATACTTTTTATTCACGAGCCTGCAAAATCTTCAGCCATGAGATGATTTTCGGCCATGAGCTTCTTTCATGAGGGGAAGACCAGATAGCTAGATTTTCACAACCAGAGGTCCCTGGGGAAAATCAGATGTCCCTGGGGATGACCAGATGGCTAGATTGGCATGACCAGATGTTCGATCATGGACGAAGATTTTGTTAGGTCACAGCCTAGGATTTCTCTAGCGGACAAAAAATTTGCTATCTCACATCCCAAAAAGGTTTAAAGGTGTCAAAATTCGAGAATCACTTATCTCAATAACGGTGCGGTCCTTCGACTTGAAATTTGCAGGGTGTTGAGAGGATGCCCTACAGATGTGAATTATGCTGTTTAGGTGTTGGGGAACTAATGGACTGCAGAGATATTCCATGACAAAGTTGACATTTTTCCTATAGGATTACACTGCAGTCTCTGTCATGACTTTCAGCACCGTTATCTTGAAAATTAAGCTAGATACAGACTTTTCGTGGTGATCTATGCCCCTGGAACAAGAATTTAAACTGTACAGTAAGATTGCAGTGAAATTTTTTCATAGGTTGCACAGTTCATGAGATATTGTTACATTTGTGTTTCAAGGGCTCATTGCCATATAGGGATGCTGTATAGCTATGCATAAGTGGGAGCACAGGCTCTGTTATGCAGTAATGAGTAACTTGGTGGGAGCACATGGCCCTCCCACCAATACATGTTTTTACTACTTATATTACACTTTTTCAAAAAGTAAGGAAATTTATGGCAAAAAAAATGTGTTTAATGCATCAGTTAGGGTTAAAGCAAAAAAGTCAGGGAATGAGATGTTAGGGTTGAGCACCTAACCCCCCCACACCCCTCCTCCACAGACTGACATGCTGGGGTGTGCCATGGGGTCATGCAGCCTAACTCTCATCCCATTCTCCTTTACTGTAGCATGTCAACCTTCTTACACATGGAATGGGTGAGAACTGTGCCACACAACCCCATGGCACACCCCAGCATCTGTCAGTCTGTGGAGGAGGGGTGTGGGGGGGTTAGGTGCTCAACCCTAATGTCTCATTAGCTGACTTTTGTCACTTTAACCCTAACTGATGCATTAAACACAGTTGTTTGCCATATATATATATATATATATATATATATAATAGATAACCCACTCTTAGGTGTGCAGTCACACTCTGATATATGCACACCTTGGTGTACGTTATTACACTCGAGGCTGCAGCCCAAGTGCGTCAACCACCCAAGGCATGCATATATCAGAGCGTGACTGCACACCTAAGAGTGGGTTATCTATCTTACAAAATGGCAAAATTGTTTTGGAGGCAGACAAATGTGCAGTTGTGCGGTCGTGCTCTGATACATGCATGGTCATGTGATGTGTTTTATACAATTAAAATACTGGATTTTGAGGATGATGTCCTCCCCATTTGATATATATATATATATATATATATATATATATATATATATATGTTCTTTGCAAAAAAATCATTAATGCATCAGTTAGGGTGAATACCACAGTGACAGAAGCAGGGAAATGAGGTATTAGGGTTTCCAACTCTAATGTTCCACCCCATCCCTAACATCCACACACCTGCAGGCATCAGGGTGTGTCATTGAGTCATCAGGCCCAACTCTCACCCCATTCCGCTTGTAAAAGCTTGCACACTACAGTATATGGGATAATGGGGTGAGGATTAGGCCCTGATATCCCAACGGCACACCCAGCCTGCTCGGTGTGTGGAGGGGATAAGGGGGATAGGTTGGGGAGGTAGGGTGTGTTAAACCCTGGGGGTGGGGACATTAGGGGTTGGAAACTCTAATGCCCAATTTCCCTGCTTTTGTTGCTGTGGTATTCACCCTAACTGGTGCATTAACAAAGTTTTTGCAAAGAATTTCCCTTCTTTTTCAGTATAATTGTATACTTATTTTACTGTGGGAAGCTCCCATCCCTCCACATAGACAAGCACAACAGAGTCTGTATGTCATGGTGGGAGTGCAAGGTACTTTGGACCCTGCACTCCCATCCCTTCATCGAGATAGTACAACACTTTCAATATGTCATGGTGGGAGTGCAAGGTCCTTTGGACCCTGCACTTACATCCCACCATTGAGATAGTACAATAGTGTCCATATGTCATGGGGGAGTGATCTTGTGCTCCCATCCCTCCATCCAGATAGTACAACAGTGTCCATATGTCATTGAGGGAGTGCAGAGTCACATCCCTCCATCCAAATAGTACAACAGTGTCTGTATGTCACAGTGCGAGCTCCAAACAGATAGTACAACAGTGTCCATATGGCACCATGCCCCCTGGGTCTGTGTGGTGGCTGCTTGTGTTTGTCTGTGTCTGTAGCTTAGTTTTTGTGGATTTGCATGTTTTTCTGCTTGTGGTAACTATACCATTCTTGCTCACTACATCCGTGAAAGTCTCCTGGACTGGATTTCTGCAAAAAATCATCATCAGGTATCTTTATTTTCATTTTAAATTCAACTTTTTGGAAGCTATCCCAAGCAAAACATCAGTGAAGCAACTACATCTGACAAACTCGGTGACTCTGAGTCCTGCTGGGATCCACATTTTCATCTGACTTGCTCCATGATCTGTATGTGGGCTTTTCAGCAACCTGTTTGAATGACAAAGAAGCATACAGACAAAGGGATTTCACATCCTGCATATATGCAGGCACAGTTAATCACTTTCAGGAATTTTAACATTTCAGTGACTCTGGACCTCAGCTGTTGATCATTCTTTTGGCTTTTGACTTAACCACCAGGTACCTATCTGCAAGCGACTGGGTGCAGCTGACAAGCTACAACAAGGATAAATGGGCATATCATCCTCTATTACTAACAACCTCCTTGCTCTGGGACCCTAGACACCTGCACTGGTCCAAGCCGCATAAGCCTCAGAAGTGTAATTCTATTGGCTACGAAGTACGGCAACTGTCTCTTAAACTCCTACTCCTCCTCCTCTTGATATCAGGAAGTGTCCACTCAAATCCTGGCCCTGTCTTCTACAGTACAACAAAGCCTGCCAAAATGGAGGGGCTCAAAGTGCTACCTTAAACATCTGCAGTCTCCTCCAAACTGGTCTCCTTCAAATCTTTGCCAGCCAACCAACCGGATATCCTTGCCATCGTCGAAACTTGGCTGGCCGCTAATACTCGGATCATGCCATCTCTATACAAGGCTACAAGATATTCAGGCTGGATAGGACCTCAAAAAGGGGTGGTGGGTGGCAAATCTGCATAAAGGACTACCTCACCTGTCTCCCTGGTTCTTACCCCCCCCACAGAAACCTCAGTGCAACTCCTCCTTAACAAGATACTACTTGGTGCTCAAAACAAAGTCCTCATGATTGCTGCTGTCTATACCCCACCAAAAGATCCTGATTCTGGCCTACAGGCTGTCCTCAAGTTCGTAAGTACACAACCTTCTGACATCAAACTCCTTCTCCTTGGGGACTTTAATATAAATTGTCTTGCTCCTGATGCAGGGTCAAAAAAAGATGCTATCCTAGCAGCAAATTTAATACAAGTGGTAAACTCCCCTACCAGGAAAAACTACAAATCAGGGACCAGCACCCTCATTGACTGGATCCTTACCATCCACCCTACCTGTATAACCAATGTAAGTGTTCTTCCTGACTCACTCAGCGATCACTCTCCAATAATATGTACCTGGAGAAATAAGTTTCGTAAGCCGCCTCTAAACACCATCTATAGCAGAGTCCTACCTTATGGCTACCTTACTCATCTCAAGATCTGTCTTAGGCAGATAGACTGGTCCTTAATTTACAAAACTCAAGATGTTGACCTAGCCCTCGATTACTTTATTACTACTTTCAACACTGCCTGTGACGCCTATGCACCAGTAAAAAAGCACAAAATCAAAGCACTCACAAATCCTTGGCTCACAGCGAAGCTATTGGCACAACTCAAAAGTAAGGATCACCTCTGGGCCACTGCAAGAGCTACTGGCACTCTGTCGGACATCCAAAAATATAAACAGGCTCACAACCACTGTACTAAACAGATCCGCTTGATGAAGAGCTCCTACTTCAAGAATGCCCTTTCCAACTCCTGGGGTGAAGGGAAATCCTTCTGGGACAACATAAGAAATATCATGGGTCAGCAGTCCAAATCTTCTCCTACAATAATGAATGTGGATGGAACCACTACATTAGACCCAGAGATCATTGCAAACACCTAAATGATACCTTCACAGACCTTAGTGGTGTCCTCTCATCTGATTTCTTCACTGATGCTGACCCTCAATTTCTACTTCTACTACTGCCTCTCCAACCAAACCACCCTTCCATTTCAAACTAGTAAAGGCACATGAAGTCTATAAATATGTAAAGAAGGCCATTTCTAAGTCCCGAGCAAGCAGCGACACTATTGACCTTAAACTTCTGTCCCTCACTCTGGAGGAAGTACTGCTCCCCCTCACACAAATTTTCAATCTCTCCCTCTGCTACAGCCAAATCCCTAGGAATTGGAAGGCTGCAGTTGTCACTCAGGTGCACAAAAGTGGTGATAAGTCACTGCCTGGTAACTATCACCCGATATCAATACTACCACCTCTCTCTAAGGCCCTTGAACGCTTGGTGGCAGACCAACTTTCAGACTACCTGGAAAAGCACAACATCCTATGCACTCAGCAGCATGGATTTAGGAAAGGGCACAGCACATCGACTGCCTACTTGAATTCTCAGGAGCAATCCGCAATGTCATGGACAAAGGAAACCAAACTGGAGCAGTCTACATTGACTTAACCAAGGCATTTGATACAGTACACCATAGCCTACTTATCAAACAACTTCCAACCCTAGGGCTCTCGCAGGGTCCTGATGACTGGGTAAAAAATTACCTTGCTCAGCACTCTCAATCTGTAAAAGTAGCTGGAGTTCTCTCAGACTGAAAACCGGTTCACTCAGGAATTCCCCAGGGATCCATCCTGGGCCCCCTCCTTTTCAACCTTTTCCTAAACTCCCTCCCCAAATCCTGCCCTGAACAAATAATCCTCTATGCCGATGATGCTGTGATTCTTGCCACTCATAAAGATCCAAACCTCTTACGCCTCAACCTTCAGCATGCTTTTTCCAAAGTTGAGATGTGGTTCCTTGAACATAAGCTGGTTCTAAACCACAAAAAAACTAAATCCATGCTCTTCTCTAACCCACAAAACAAGAAATGGCAAGTCCCACTCACCATTAATACATACCTGGGAAATACCCTTGAACAAGTGCCAATTTTCAAATATCTTGGAATCAACTTTGATCAAGGCCTAACCTTTTGCAACTCACATTGATAGTATAGCAAAAACTATTAATCAGCTAATTGGGATTCTGTATCGGAACCGACAGCTCCTTACCCATTCTGCACTGAGGATTGCCATCCAATCCTCTATCATCTCAGTCGTTGACTATGGCTTAGTTATATATGGATCTGTCACTACTACAGCACTTAGTCACATTACAACATCCCTAAATAAGGCCTGTCGGCTGCTCACTGGTGCACATCAATGTACCCACACATGTGAACTCTATGCTGACTCAGATTGGTTGCAACTCTCAAACCAGATAAAGTACCTTACCTGCCTGATGGCGAAAAAATCCACTCTGGGCCTCACTTCATCTTGTATCCAAGACCTGTTATGCCCAAGCGCTAGCACCCGTTTTACCAGAAGATCAAAACACCAGCTTCTCCAAGTCTCCCGATGCCGGACTTCTCAGGACAAAGATCATTTGTCTATCATGCCCCCAGCTGGCTAAATGCCCTCAGCACTCATATTACTGCCTCCACCTCTCTAGGTATTTTCAAATTAAGGCTGTTCTCTCACCTTGCCACCTCCAGCTCCTGTGACTGCCCTGATTAAACCTCCTATTTTCTCACTACCCACCTTGTTCCGTTATTTGACAAAGACATGTTTGGGAAACCTTTTCTCCTGCTATTGTCTGCTCCCCACACCTTTCACTTACCCCCTCTTTTCTGGACTTTTTCCCCTATTTGTTTCTCCTAATCTGGTATGACCTCTTTCTTGTAATAATAATGTGATTATTGATATCTCATGTCCTTTTGCACAAATGATTTGATATGTATTTGTATATGTTTTCTCGCTCTTGACACAGTACAAATTGTTGTGTTATCTATGTAACCTTTTTTGTACTGTACCTAATTGATGTGGAACCTTTGTAAAAGAGCTTCTGGCTCAAAGGTAGTAATTCCTAGAACAATAAACTAAACAGTGTGAGCACAGTGTCCTTTGGACCCTGCACTCCCATCCCTCCATCCAGATAGTACAACATTGTCCATATGTTATGGTGGGAGTGCAGGATCTGTTGGACCCTGTGATCCCATCCCTCCATTGAGATAGTACAACAGTACCCATATGTCATGGTGGGTGTGAAGGGTCCTTCAGACCCTGCATTCCATTCCCTCCATCCACATAGTACAACAGTATTCATATGTCAGGACCCTGCACTCCCATCACTCCACAGATGCACATATGTATATAGCTGTGGAAACACAGAGGTCTCTGGCCACTGCACTTCCACACATTAGATTATGAGTAGGTGTAGTGAAACTGCAGCACATAGTTATAACTGTGTCATCTCAAATAATGTTCACCCCAGATGTACAACATAATCTTCTTAGCACCTCACCATATGTTCCCAGTATAGTAAACTTTCAAATCCCCATCAAAATGTAATTCTGCGCAACTGTAACACTATTTTTCTGTGCCACAGTTGGATTTGAAAAAATGACAGCTGTACTATTCATGAGGTGGTGTGTTAAAATGATAGTATTAAAAATCTGGGGTGAGAATATGAAAAATTGGGAAAGTTACGAGCGTGCATAGAAACTGAGCAATGCTCGCTCGTATCGCGGTCATTTTTTTGGGAATTTTTTTGCCACATTTTCAACATCAGCATTTTGGGACCTCCCCTTATGAACAGTGGAACTGTGATTTTGTTACTTCATCCCAAAAGTCGATTTCACAGTATGACAGCATCATTCTGTGCCACAGGTGTGAAAACACGTTCTGGGCAGGATGTGCAAAATAACAGCTGTACTGTTCATAAGGAGGTGTGAAAAATGGCAATGTTGAAAATCTGCAGTGTAAAGATTAAAAATTGGTTAAGTTATGAGCATGCATAGAAACTGTGCAATGCATGCTCGTAACACTGTCATTTTTGGGAATTATTTCCCCCACATTTGCAACATTGGCTTTTTGGGACCCCACCTCATGAACAGTAGCACTGTCATTTCATGAATCGGTCCCAAATGTGATTCCATGCAACAACCATGAAATCACCTTTTGGGACTGAGAAACAAAGTGACAGTGTCCATGTTCATGAGATGGGGTCACAAGAACCACATGATGAAAATTTTTTGTGGCCAAAATTCCCACAACTGGCTGAGATAGCACCATAAACTGAAACTCCCCATTGACTCCCCAAATCTCAGTTGAAACTTTATTTGTGAAAATCTAGCAGGTTTGCGAAAGTCTTGTTTTTGCAAATCACCCATATTTGAAAAAAATCTCAGTATTATCATTATTTGCGAAAATCCAGCATGTTTGTGAAAGTCTTGTTTTTGCAAATCGGACATATTTGCGAAAATCTGTTTCATGCTACACACAACTTTTCTCATAAGAAATAATGGGAAGTTAAAAACTTTAATAACTCTTGAATGGATTAATAATATTTTTTCACCAAATCTTCTAAAGGCACATCTGTGACCCAAATGCTTGCTACCTTGAAAATTTCAGCCCACAACATAAAGCCATTTCTGAGATTCACGTTGACAAAAAAATTTCAAAAAATCCAGATTTTTCTGTTTTTTCAACACTTTAAATCTCAGTATTATCATTATTTGCGAAAATCCAGCATGTTTGTGAAAGTCTTGTTTTTGCAAATCGGACATATTTGCGAAAATCTGTTTCATGCTACACACAACTTTTCTCATAAGAAATAATGGGAAGTTAAAAACTTTAATAACTCTTGAATGGATTAATAATATTTTTTCACCAAATCTTCTAAAGGCACATCTGTGACCCAAATGCTTGCTACCTTGAAAATTTCAGCCCACAACATAAAGCCATTTCTGAGATTCACGTTGACAAAAAAATTTCAAAAAATCCAGATTTTTCTGTTTTTTCAACACTTTATATCTAAGAAACCAGTCAATGGATTCTTACCCTTAGAGATTATGCATGCCAAATTTCATGCAAATCCATTGAATGGCTCCAAAGTTATTAACCCTCAAAGATGACTGCCCCAGTATAATATATACATATAAACATATATATATATATATATATGTATTTATAAAATGGGTAGGAAAAATTATGTCTGCTGATTTGTTGGATCCTATCACATGACCGTACGTATATCAAAGCGTGACCACACACCTGCACTTTTACCCCCTTAAAAAACAATTTTGCCATTTTATAAAATAGATAACTCACTCTACAGTGTGTGGTCATGCTCTGATATATGCACACCTTGGGTGGTTGACGCACACCAAGGGGTGCATTTATCAGAGCGTGACCGCACACCCTAAGAGTGGGTTATCTATTACATATATTATATATATATACATATTCATTGCAAAAAACTCTGTTAATGCATCAGTTAGGGTTCATAGCACAGCGACAAATGTATGGAAATGTGATGTTAGGGTTACACCCCTATCCCCCACCACCACCACCCACCCTCCACACACCAACAGGCATCGGGGTGTGAGTTGGGGGTCATTGGTCTAAAGCTCACCCCATTTCATGTGTAAACAAGCTGAGGTAGCACAGTATAGGAGAATGGGGTGAGAGTTAGGCCCGATGACCCCAACGCACACCCCAATGCCTGTTGGTGGTGTGGGAGGTGGGGGGCTGGAGTGGGGTGGTAGGGGTGTAACCCTAACATCACATTTCCATACTTTTGTATGCTATGAACCCTAACTGATGCATTAACAGAGTTTTTTGCATTTTATATATATATATATATTATGGTAGCGCGATAGTGTTAACATAGTTAGGGTTGAGGAACCATTTACATGTTAAACCTAAAGTTTTGCACCTTAATAACTTTGCAACCATTCAACAGATTTGCCTGAAATTTGGAACACATGATCAAGAACCATACATCTTGAGATATGCCAACGTTGTACTGTTCAGATATATGGCTGCAGAGTTATTAAGCATGATCTGCACTCACATTTACGCTTTTTTGGAATTATTTGGTCATCTCTAGAGGTCACACCATTTGCGCGACTGGTCCAAAATCTTCAGGGAATGTGCGGCTGGGGTCCCTGATGTGCCTTTTGAATATTTTGTGAAAAAATATTAAACAGTTCAAATGTTATTCAAAAAACAAGTTCCCATTATAAGTCAATGGGAAAAGTTAACAAAAAGTTCTACAGTGTCGCAAATGCAGTTTTTACTTTTGAAAATGGCCCTTTTACTGTCGCAAATCCACCATTTTGTTTTCAGTTAGCAATCATAAAAATGCTAGGCATTAAAATTTGGGACCTTCTGGCAACCTAATTATTTTTGTACTCACCTAGTCGGACCCTGAGGATGCTAGGCATGTCTTTAGTTTGGGGTAAAACACCCCAGAAATGTTTTTCATATTTCTGGTAAAAGTACTTTCACAAAGTAGTGTCGAACATGAGACACTGTTGAATGAATTTGCCAAAGCTTTCGCAAAGTTCGACAGTACTTTTCCAGGATGTGTGAAAATAACAAGCAATTCTTTGTCACTCTGCTGCAAAAGAATGGTGTGGTCTTTTGGGCACAAATTTGAAGGGAACGCAGCCAACGTTGTACAGATGTGCCTTTCAGTGTTTTGGTGAAAAAATATTACATGGCGGCAAAGTGACAGCACTCCAAAGTTGACACTTTTTCCCTTAGGATAACATTACAGCGTCTGCTGCATTAGAGGAATTCTTTGATGCCCTGTTGCAAAATAATGGTTTGTTCTTTTGTGATGAAATTTGCAGGAAAGAAAGGCAGTGTACCACAGATGTGCCTTTCAGTGGTTTGGTGAAAAAATATTACAGTGAGGGAAAGTTATTGGACTGCAGATGTGTCTTTTTTCCCCATAGGATAACATTACGGCATGCGTTCCGCCTTTCGGGGCCCGTATCTCGGAAACAGTGCACGATACGGACTTTTCATTGTAAAAATACTTAGCCTCCTAATGGGGATTAAGTACAAAACTAGCCAAGAAAGAGATAATTAATATGACTTTTAAATTTTTTTTCTATGTCATACAGTTCCTGAGATATAAGCAATTTAGTATTCCAAGTCCTCTTTTTCTGTTCCAAGAGCCATTATTATGCATACATTCTTTGTACTCACTGTTTTTCTATATGAAGATTTTCTGGAATACTATAGTGTGTGTTTATATAACTGTTACCCTTAGTGCTTCTGGTTGTGGTTCTGTACCTGTTTCAGTTTCTTTTCGTGTCTATGCCACCTTGTGTGTTACTCCGTGCATTTTAATTTGCACTTGTGTTTTTGTAATTTTAACCTTTTGTGTCTACAGTACTGTTTATCTTTGTGTTTTGTTTTGTGTTACCATGTTCATTAACATTTTCATTTGCTGGCACTGTGTTAGTATGTGTGAAGACATCTCGTGTCGGTAGCGCATACTCCCGGTGCTGTATTACATCCAGTATTTTTCAGTACTGTTTATCTTTGTGCTACCATGTGAATTCACATTTGCGTTTGCTGGCACTGTGTTAGTATGTGTGAAACCACGCTCCTGGTGCTGTATTACATGCAGTATTTTTCAGTACTGCTTATCTTTGTGTTTCACTTTATGCTACCATGTGCATTCACATTTGCGTTTGCTGGCACTGTGTTAGTATGTGTGAAGACATCTTGTGGTGGGAGCACAGGGCCTGAAGGACCCCACACTCCTGGCACTGTATTACATGCAGTATTTTTCAGTACTGTTTATCTTTGTGTTTCGCTTCGTGCTACCATGTGCATTCACATTTGCATTTTCTGGCACTGTATTAAGAATCACATGGTGTGAACGTCTTTATGGGCACTGTGTTAGTGTGTGAAAAGACGTGATGTGGAAGGAGCATGGGGCCCATGTTATTGTTGCTGTATTACATTCAATATTTGTCAGAGTAATTTTTTAAAAAAAGGGAAATTAGACAGAAAGACTGTTTACTGTTTCAGTTAGTGTTGTCTGTCAGTGACAGAAGTGAGGACATTTTGTGTTAGGGCTCAAAAACATAAATGTGCATTCACCCCTCACCTCCTTGAGCACCAGTGGCACACAGAGAGAGACACACAGACATGGGAGTAGGGTGGAGAATCAAGGCAACAGGCCCAATCACAATCAACAGGAGGTGTGAGGAATAATATAAAACTAGTGTACATATTGCATACTGAGTGGAGAGACACAGTAAAAATACACCTATGTAAATGAATAGTGTGGCTTTTTCATTGTGGCTGTAGAGAACTTAACACACTTAGGAGTATTATTGCTGCTGTACTGAACTTAGTACACTTAGGAGTTGCATGGTGTAATGGGGTATTGGACTACACCTACACAACTGATGCTGCATGTTAAGTGAAGAGGCACAGGCAAAGAAGGGTTATGTAGATCACTTGTAGACTTCCATGATTACAGGTACAGTGTAGTTAGCACAATTATCACTTACATTGCCCTGGCTAGGTAATGGTTTCCAAACTGTGACAGCAAGTACTGGATCCTAAGTAAATACCCATAATATAGCTGAGAGTGTGGACATATATGGTAGTTGTCAGTGATTGCAGGGACACTCAAGTAAGCATAGTTAGTGTTTGTGGGGGAGGATCAGAGAGGTAATGCTTCACTTAAAAAATTTGTACTGCATCATGAGTACTGATGTAGAGAAAGAGTGAGGCAACGGATATCAATGGTATGCCTCTGTATTTGTTGGTTGACACAAGTTTACACAGTTAGGATTCATATGGCCTCACCCGGGGAATTTTTTATGTATACTAGTTACTGATTGTGGCAGTACAACCACAGCTTCATGGACATAGTTAGCAATGTTGCATATTTCTCAACAACAGCTAGTACAGTCTGATTGTAGACTCAAATGAAAAGTAAGGGTGGCTCATGCTAGTTGATTTAGCTTGGAATTACAGGAACTCTGTCAGGCAATGTCTGGACTCCTAGCACAGGTACTGCTTACTGAGTGGAGAGGACAAAACAAAATAGCCTATGGAGATGAACAGTGTCATGGGGTTACTGTACTTGCAGACCACTTGCTATATGCTGAGTGAACAGTCAGAGGAAAAGATAGGCAATGTACATCAGTTGTACAGCTCCTTGATTACAAGAGCTGTCCAGTTAGTACAGTTATCACTTGAATGAATTCAGGCAGGTAATGTGTCTTCAAACATGACAGCAGGTGCTGCATTGTTAGTGTAGATACACAATACAGGTGAGGGTATGGACATCTCATTGGAGATACACAACACCTGTGAGGGTATGGACATCAATGGCAGATATCAGTGATTGCAGGGATAGTGAAGTTAGCTGAGTTAGGATTTGCATGAATTTAGGCAGCTAATGCTGCTTCTCCCCCAAAAATTTGTACTGCATCATGAATGGTGATCCACAGGAACAGTAAGGCATTGGAGATCAACGGCGCAGCTCTGTAATTGTAGGTACAGTGAAGTTAGCACAGGTAGGAGTTACATGGGCTCAGCCAGAGAATTGCAGCACACATAGCAGTTACTGCATCCTGAGTGTATAGCCACAGCTGGATAGTGTTACATTGTGATGCACCACACCTCGCTACAGCAGGTACTGCCCGCTAATTGGAGAGGCACAGGAAAAGTAAGGGTGGTACAGACTTCTTAACACAGTTAGGAATTATGTGAACTGTGTTAGGCCATGTAACACAAGGTAGCCCACGTGGTGGATATTGAGTGAAGAGCCATGCCAGAAAATAAGCCCATGGACACGTAGTTGTGGTAGTATTTCTTACAGTTGATTTGCATACTTAATAGAAACAATAATTATATTCTAATGTTATTATGTTATGGTTCAATAAAGACTCAACATAGGTGGTTACGTTTAAGAAAGATTTATTGCCAATTGGTAAAACTGAAAAAGGACAAATTAAGATTTTTTTTTTTTACAAAATCAGTCTCACAATACAATCCTTGCATGTGTGTAATTATTGCTTGGAACATACCTAAATGTGTGTCATTTATAGTAAGCAGATGATATGAATTGGAATAAGTATGTATATGGTAATACACCATAGAAAGAAGGCAGCAGAAGAAGGCAATTTGGTATTATGTCTGCTCGTGTTGCATGGTTCGCATCTTGAGCTAATGTCTCTCCTATCTCTGCACTGTTCTTCCATCTTTTCTAGGCATGCTTCTTCTGTTCTAGCTATGCATATACCTGGGTCATTTATAGCTGGTCACTGTCTTTAATGAAGTGACCTCTTTCAGCAGTGCAGTGTAAGTGTTCACTACTCTTTGTGGGAAGATGTGCTTTCTGACATTCCTCCTGAACGTTCCATCCTCAAGTTGAAGCCTGTGCCCTTTCATGATATGTTTGCTACTCAGCTTGAAGAGACTTTGGTTAACAATATTATTTCTACCTTTTAAGTAGTTGAATGTTCCAATCATGTGTCGTCCCTTAGTTCTGTCCTATATTAATGAAGGCATGTCAGGAGCTTCTAAGCAGTGATTACACACATGAAACAGTGATGTTTTGTTGTTATTGTGTGACTGATAATGTGTATGTTCCTGGGGTGGGTGAAAAAACCATATGCTAAGTGTTCAAGTAATAGAATATTAAAAAGTCATGATTTCAGTGACATTCGATAACTGGTATGTTCAGTTAAATATTTTAAGATGTATCACTGACTAGGTGCATATGGAAAATTCCAACCCGACCCCTCAATAAGGAGATCATAAACATTGTCAGGAACAGGTATGAAGTGCGTTGTGATCAGTAACAATGCCTGATTTACAATTTTCAATATTATTAACATAGGTTACAATTACTTGCTGCCAAGAACAAAAAAAAAATGCATATTATTACAGGTACAGAATACATTTCTTTCAATTGTTACATTAGACACTATGTTGGCTCTGAACTAGTAAAGAAATAATCTGTGTAGTATGTTGTTTTTATGAAAGATATGGGTCACTGAACTTAACCACTATAGTATTGTATTACATGTTAAGGATTAATTGTTACTTGATTCTTATAGTAATAATTTTACTAGAATAATTAAACTAGGTAACAACAATGGTGAGATGGAATGAGAATGCAAATATTATTTACATGTCATTAGGAAGGTATGCAAAAGTCATTTGATAATAAGCTGCAATAGTTCAGTATTTAGACTTGATTCATTTCACTTGCTGCATTATGACTAAAGAGTTGTATTTTTACATATATACAGTTTCAGTGTAACAAATACATCAGGCATAGTTCAACACTGTTGCATGGTGACCGAATGATGCTGTTGTCTAGATGTCAACAGCTAATAGACAAAAAAAACTGGTGACAGAAAAAGTTGTGACACTGTGTTCTCTTTGGTGAATGAGGTGTGTTTCACAGTTATTTCAAATGGTAAGGGACAACTTTTGTGTCTCTGCAGAGGCAAAAAGTTATTAACTGGCAACAGCTTCTTGTTATGTATGGGTATGATACAGCTACAAGAAAATAGATGTACAGAACAGGAGAGCCAGAAAGGCCTTGTTTCTGACATGTACAATCTTTGATAGACATGTAATCATGGTTTCTCTAGTGACTGTGAATACCGTTGGAGCTGATTTAAGCCACTACAACAATTTGCATGTTGTCACTGATCCACATAAGATCTTAGATGTCATAATGCATGAAATGTCTCTGCCAGTATATCATTTTGTCGATATGCTATGGTTTATTGACAGTCGTAGATTGGAAACAATTGTACTGACCTATGACTGATTCTGTCACAAAGTAGTCATTTAAAAAATGCTAGATGTTGTCTGCTATTCTTCTGAAATATGGTCATCATAATTCTTCAATATTAGAAGATGTGCATTTTTTAAGTGTCGTGGCAGTCTCTGTTTAAAACTGCTTGTAGAGTCATCACACTCTACCCATCCACTTCTGTACCTTAGTAAACAGGTGTAATGGCCAGAATGCATGGATTGACCATGGTGACAGACTACACTGTGAGTGTCAAATACTGATTGATTAAAAACTATTCTACCAGCTGTGTAATCTGTGATAGGAGTGTCAACTCTTGAGCCTGTTTGAGTCAAATCTGTGCAAGATAAGCAACTGATACTGAGATGAACTCCTGAGGCGTATGGACTGAGTGCATCTGCCTCCACACCTTTTACAGGAGTGACCACATTGAGCATTGATGAATAGCTGTTGAAATTTGACACTTTTGACTTGAGGGACAAAAAGAGTAATCCACAGCATGTCTTCTGTGGTTTCATGCTTTGAATGACCACATGATACACATACATATTTGGTTACATATGACACTGTGAAGTAGTGGCGCATTGAAGTGCCATCTTCATCCAAGTTGTTTATGATCGCCATCATAAACTCACTAGTGTCTTGCTCTATGTCAGCAGCAAATGTACTACACCCGTCATATGTACCTAACACCTGGCATAGTGGTGTTAGTGACTGCACATTGTTAGACTGGTCATAGATACATAGATACATAGACAGTGTTGGCAGATAAGGGCCTATGGCCCACCCAGTCTGCCCATTTGAGCTTGTAAGTTCAGTTTGTTTTCCTAGAAGTCTGTTGCCCCCCTTACCCCTGACCTCCAGAATTCCTTTATGTCTATCCCATGCATTCTTAAATCCTGTGATTGTTTCAGCCCCCGCCACTTCCTCTGGCAGGGTGTTCCACATGTCCACCACCCGTTCTGTGAAGAAATTCTTTCTCATGTTTCCTCTGAATCGTCCTCCCTCCAACTTCATCCCATGCCCTCTAGTTCTGGAACATCTTTCTCGCTTAAAAATAGTGTTTTCCTGCACCCTGTTCCTCCCTGTAAAATACTTGTATGTCTCTATCATATCCCCTCCTCTCTCCCTCCTCTCCTCCAGGGAGTACATGTTCAGTTCCTTCAACCTGTCTTCATAGGACTTGCGATGCAATCCATGTACCATCTTTGTTGCCCTCCTCTGAACCTTCTCTACCCTGTCTATGTCCTTACGTAGGTATGGTCTCCAGAACTGTACACTGTACTCCAGGTGGGGCCTCACTAGTGTCTTGTATAGTGGAATTATGACCTCCCTTTTCCTGCTGGTGATGCCCCTGCCTATACATCCCAGCATCCTATTTGCTTTACCTGCTGTCTTGTCACACTGTTCCCTACCTTGAGGTCATCAGAGATGACAACCCCAAGATCCCTTTCCTGCTTGGTGCATGCTATATCCTCACCCCCCAACTGATATATTGTGCCAGGGTTTTTGTGCCCCATATGCATTATCTTGCACTTCTTTGCATTGAATTTCAACTGCCAAACCCCTGACCATTCTTCAAGTTTCTGCAGGTCGCTTCTCATTCTGTCTACACCCTCTGGTTTGTCTACTCTGTTACAGAGCTTTGTGTCATCAGCGAACAGTGAAATTCTGCCTTCTAGGTCCTGTTGACAATCTGCTTCAATGCTTTGGATAGGGGAGTGTCTTGTGAAGCAGACATTGCCTGCACAAAGCGCAGCATGTGTAGAAAAACTTGCATAGCTGAGTTAGCATAGCAGTTCACTCTAGTGCTGTTGTCAAAGACTGGTACAGCAGCTACTCCAACTGATTTCTGATGAATTGCTGGCTGTGAATGTTTAGTTGATATTGTGACCTTTGTTAAACTCTTTAGAGTTGAATCACTTGTGGAAGCTCATGCCTGTTTGCTGACATGTGTAGATATGACTGTATGATGTGAGACAGCCAGATATGTAGGCAGTGGTATTAAAGACATTTGTGACTGATGTGGAGTACGTAACCTGTTGTACTCTACAATACACCGCTTGTCAGCTCATATCTTCTGGGGTGCAAGAGTTATAATGTGCAACCCAGAAAGACTACGGACACGTGAAAGTGCCACATAGCTCATGCCATCCTTGAAAATGTCTGTACCTATATCCACCATTGCTGAATCCAAACTCAAGCCCTGAGATTTGTGAATAGAAACAGCATATGCAACACATAGTGGAAACGGTTTCCTGTTTACATAGATATCCTTAAATACCTGTAATTTTACGCAGGTTTGGTCTATGTGTACAGGCTGTTCCATGTTGTCAAAGTGAACTACAAGTGTCTTGATATATGTCTTCTGGACATTGTAGACAAAAGCAGTGATGTTTTCCAAGGCACTGTTTACCATGCCTCGTTCAACATCTAGATTATGTCATAGCATGATACGTGCATTCCTACGAAGTGTAAGAACAGCTTCTAGGCCAGCTGTGTGTGAAACATCTGACTTCAGTTCACTGAGTCATTCAGTCATCTTTGCTACTAGGTTACGACTAAGAATGATACCATCAACTCTATCAACAGCATGCAGAGTTAGAATGTCTTGGTTTTCTCTCTGCAGCATACTATTGTTGAACTCAGTGCATTTCTTTAGCCATGGCATAAGACACACTATGTGTGTCCCGGTGGAGTACACATCACTGAAAACACTACATGCTGTTTTTGTGGGTGCAGTATCTACTCAGATTCTCTGATCATTTAACATAGCAACATGCTCTGGTGATAGAGAACCTATACGAGCTTCATCTAAAAGTGATTTGTAAGCCAGATCACCACTTTGGCGCATGTTCTCATACAACTCAACATAGGTAAATAACTCCCAAATGTTATAACCTGCAATACATCCGAGAATGTTCTTAGCTTGCTTGGCAGTCAGAGTTGCAAACACATCCTCTGCATTAACTGGTTCAAGCTGTAAAAGGTCGCCAAATACAACAATACTTTTGCCACCAAATGGTACTCCATCGTCAGTACCTAAGATCTCCTGTAGACGTAGATGTATACAGGCAAACATTACATTGGAGACCATGCTGATTTCATCAATGATGAGTAACTTCATCTTTGTGAACATGGAACAGAGCTGAGATGCAACCTCAAATGACAGTTTACGATACTCTCATGTTTTGCCATGTTCTACTGGCAACATAAAGAGACAGTGTAATGTAACTCCACCAATGTTGTATGCAGCTAGTCCTGTGGGAGCAGTAACAGCAACAGACATTGATGACCCTGTCAGGATGCATATTTCAGCAGTGATAGTTTCAATAAGGAAACTCATTCCTGTGCCAGCTGAACCACTAACAAAGATCAGTAGTGGTTTGTAGTCAAGACAGTCACATTTTTTTTGTTTCATGTCGTAGGCCATGTCGAACAGCGTCAATGGCTTGAGAGTGAACTACATGCTGCTGCTGATTAAGTCTTTCTCTCAAGTCAGCTGGGTTGACAGTGGAGTGTGTTCCATGTTCCGTGGCACTCTCAGCTTCTGAGATCAACACTTCTGGGGCATTTAAAGGCAGAGATTCACCTAGAACAGCTTGTGCTTCTGGCTCAAGATTATCTTGCGAGCTAACAGGAGTATCTTCCTGAAGCTGCTTCTCTGCCTTCTCAAGCTGTTTTTTCTCAGCCTCTAATCTTTGTATGTATGTCTCTGAGTATTCAGTTTTGAAAGTCTCGTAACTGAGATTGAATTCTTCCTTGAATGTATCACAGTCACATTTTAATTCAGACTCATTCCTCCAGGGTCTAAATAGTAATAGGAGAGCAAAGTAGTAATGCCCTCTGCTCTCCGATGTGCTTAGATGTAATTTACAGTGGTCTATGAGCCAAGGCTTGTGTCTCTTTATGAGACAGCCATCCACTCCGTTTACCTTGTAAATGTGGCATGTTGAGTCAGGTGATATATCTGCTTTGTAGTCATACCACTTAGCCACCTGAAAGAGACACATATCATCCATGTCATCATGTCTACGGGGGTAGTATGTGTCTATCAGGTTATTCTTCAAGCATTGTTTTGAAGAAGGTCTATTGGCAGTGAGTTCTTCAATTTCAGCATGGAGAATCAGTACACATTTGCGTTTCTCTTTGTAGTTCACACTGAGAAACCGTACAGCGTCAGACTTCTCATACAGATGTGCACCCATTAAACGGTCACTGACTTCATAAGCTCCACATTCTCTGTGTGAAGGGGGTCTTCAAGCCCAATGACCACAGCTGAGATGTCAGGCTCCTGCTTGAACTGGCAATATCTTCCTAAAGATCTTGCAAGCTAGTCTGCTCATGTTTGGTTATGTACAAATTCACGTAGTGCACCAGGGCCAATGAGTTATCAGCCACAAACTGAACATTTATGTTAGCTTGCCACATTAGGAAAAGAGTTGGGTAGTAGTCATTGATGTCCACCTCTTCCTCATCTCTGGGTAATTCGTATACCCTCTTGGTTGATTTTGCCTTCAAGTGGTGTCGCATTGCTGAAAAAAGTTCATTCATGGAACCTTCCTGACAAACTTGTCTAGGAAATACCAAGCAAAATCGTGTGTACCAATTAGATTTGTTCTTTACTACTCGCTGGTAGTACTTTGCACAAATATGTCACTGGAACTTTTGTACCAACTTCCATAGTGTAGGACTGTTATACTTGTCTGGAATGTGACAAGTGATATATTTCTTGATGGATGTTAGCACGTGTGCTGCTTCATGTTCACCTATGCATGGTGCATCTTTGATCCACAATAACATATGGATATGAGGGGCACCTCATGTTTGATATTCTGTCCTCCAAAAGTAATGCTCCACAATACCAAGAGGTGGATTGTCCTTTGACAATATGAAAGTCAGAATGTCATGGAACTGCTTGTGAAAATGTCTTGTGACAGAGACAGGATCAAGTGAACACATTTCTCCAACAGTCATTGATGAAATGCTGTCAACATCGAATTTGCCCACTTTAACAGTTCGGTGAGCTTGTCCCAGGCATATTCAGCACAACTAAGTGTGACAAACCATGTGGCTGCACCATACACTCGCAGCATTGTCATCACTTCAGAGTGTCTGCGATACCAATATTCTTTGGTGCCACGAAGACTTGAAAGTATGGAAGACAGATTCACTTGCACATATTCATCTTTCTACTTTAATTTCTCTAGAAATTGAGCAGCTCTTATTCCATCTAGTGGAGTTGTGAGATGAATAGTATGTGCAATAGACGCAGACAGAATGCTAAGTTCACTCTCCCAGAGGAGATGAAACAGGTACTATATGTTACGTCTGAATTTGCCATCTTTACTGAGCACACAGCTAGTGCAGTACTCAGCACCCTGCACATGCCCTTCCCTTTCATCTAGCCATCCACCTGACCCTTTTGGGAATAAGTCTGGGAAATAGTGTGCTTCTAGTGTTGCTTCCCAAATGCTGACAGACTCACCTTCCACCTGTTTCATTTGATAGAGATCAGTGTTGTCTCCTACTGGATCTCTGCCATGTAGTGGATGAATTGTGTACTGTTCATACACATTGTCACTTGTATGTCCACTGACCTTCTCAATCATTGGCTTAGTTGTTTCTAAGAGATCATGTTGAACAGAGAGGCTAGTCATGTGATCTATGTCAAGGTCTGCATAGAAGGGATTGTTACACTTTAAATAAGTAAGAGCAAGTTTTACCTTTTGTACATTGACTACATCTTGCCAGATGATCTTGGACTTAGTTGGAACACCATTTACAAGAATCACCAAACTATTTTCCATAGAGATTGCCTTCACATTTTTCTGCAAAGGAAGTTGGAGATACATCACGAAACCCTTTAGAGATCTAATGAGTTCTTTCTGTGGAATGTTCCATGTCTTTGTGTTCAGACGTAGAATGGTTTGAAATGGCTTCATTGTCTGAATTAGAATGTGTTCAAACATATTCAATGTTGCAATCTCACTTGATGTAACATGTGCCTCCATATTATTCAATAGTGACCTTAGTGGCAGAATGTTTGACTTTAATTTGGAGGAACAGTGTTTGCACAGTAGAATGGTGTTCTGTAACTGAAAGTCAGATTTCATCAGCAAAAATGCTGAGAGATGGAACCATTTGTCATTGTATGGTGACAAGGTTTCCAAGTTCACTGTGACTGTTTACTGTAGCACAGATGGTCACATGACACATATACAGAGTCAAACATCTGAGCCTTTGTCAGCTCAAATTTAACAATTTCTTTGCCATACTGTTTCAGTATGTCAGTGTCTAATACAGAAACAGATGTTTCAGCAGAACTTGTTGACTAATAAATAGTTGTGTCTGGTACAGAAGTAACACGTTGCAGCTGCTTGAGAAATGTGATGGCACCCTGTATTTCACCAGACTGCAATAAGTCATTTAAACAAGTGTACTGATTGACAACTCGTCGGACTTCGTATACCCTGTATACAAAGTTTTGCATGGCTGTTTGATGCACTCCCAGCATCCACATGTTGTTAAAGACACTGTCACAAGCACCGCTATCGAGGCATGCAAGTGAGTGACCCATAAGTCCAGTATGTGGACAGATTTCACGGAGGTCAATCTTGTTAAACAGTTCATATCTTTCTTTGCAATCTGTTGCCACAAATAAGTTGACAAATTGTTCAACTTTTTCAAATGGCAATTGCCTACGGTTTCAGATTTCATCACATGGCCATGAGAGAGAGTGTCATCTATGGGACACAGTGGTTGCATCACAGTCATCATTTGTGTCCATTGCTGTATCATCACAGACACTGAGCACATTGACCAGCTTACTGGACTCATCAATGGTGAACTTTTTCTGTGAGTGCTGTGTCTGCATCCAGTGACCTGTGAATACATCACAGAAATTGTGAACAGTCAAAGTAGGATACCATTGTAGCCTTTTCTTATGTCATACACAACTTTTCTGAATAGTTCTAGCACATGAGACATCTTACGCCATAAGCGTTGAAGAACAAATACTGCTCTGTTAACAAATGTGCATACTTTGAGATGCAATTTCATCAAAGTCAGATGACTCTTTGTGTTTTTGTAGGCATGTCTCATCACAGCAGCAATAAGCCTGTTGATCTTAGCTTTACTTGCTAGCGATCAGAAATACTTTTGCTTTCTTAGATGTAAATCACCTGCTGTGAGTTTACGGCGCTGTTTAGAAGGTCTGTTGGTGGTTGCTGTAGCAATAGTTGTGTTTCGTCTGAGAGATCTACACAACTGTTGCTCGAGATAGCATTTTTACTTGCTGTTGAGCAAGTATGTTGTTTATTTGCGGAGTGAGTTAATAGAGCTCACTATTCCAGTAGAGCTCTGTTTTGTTTACGTCTTGAACTCACATCACTTTTTTTTATCATTCTTAAGCTACAGTGAAGTACTATGATACCGGTTCCGTTTTTCCATACATGCATGTCTGTATTTACTAGGCATCTTTCAATCTGTTAGTTCACAGTGGCAGTCACCAATGTTACAGAAGTATCAGACACCTGTATAAAAGACAAAGAAAAAGACAATATTAGTATATGCTTGCGTTGCTCACATCTAACATTGTATATTGAGACAGATGATTTATGTATTAAATATAAAAACAAAAGAATCATAAAATTTTTAATCAGATTGGTTGTTCAAATTTTGAAAAGCTTATTTTCATTCATGTCACAGTGTCCTGTATGGCATTATCACCATGCCACATAGATTTTTTTCTGTACTATTTCACTGTTCAGCAAGGCAGATTTAGTGTAATTCTGTATGGTGATTTTGACCTAGTGTTGTAAAACTGCTGGTCAAACAACTACTTTATTTAAAATCTTTCTGTAAATGAGCAATAGATTAATAAGTCAACTTCAAATACATAAGTTAGTACATTTGCAATATTTTCACGTCACATTCTCAACATTAGCATTTTAGCACACCTTCCTGTGAACCGTACAGCTGTCATTTTTCATGTTCTTGCTGAAATGTGTTTTCACACTTATGGTGCAGAGTAGCACGGCTGGTGTACAAAATCAGTGTACAGAGCATATAATGAAAATAACAGTGATACTGTTCATGAGCAGATGTCCTACAATGCCTGTGTTGAAAATTTGGTGTAAAAACTCCATTAAATGACTGTTTTACGAGTGTGCGTATGAACTGCACAACATTTTCAATATTTTACGTCACATTATCAACGTTGACATTTTAACACAGCCTCTTGTAAACAGTACAGCTGTCATGTTTCACATCCTACCGGAAAACTATTTCCGCAGTTCTGGCACAGGGTTACATGGCTGCTGTGCGAAATCAGTGTTCAGTGCACATTATAAAAATGACAGTGAAACTGTTCATGAGTAGAGGCCCTAAAATGCCTGTGTTGAAAGCTTGGTGATAATAGCATGTAAAATGACTGTTTTCAGAGCATGTGTAGCAGCTGTGCAATGCACACTTGTAACTAAGCGAATTTGAAGTATTTTCATGTCAGATTCTCAGCATTGGCATTTTACCACAACTTCTTGTGAACCGTGCAGCTGTCATTTTTTAGATGCTGCCTGAAATGTGTTTTCGCACTTCCAGCACAGAATAGAGTGGTTGCTGTTCAAAATCAGTGTTTGGAGTCCATTACAAAACTGACAGTGATACTGTTCATGAGCAGAGCTCCTAAAATGCCGGTGTTGAAAATTTGGTGACAATAGTCCATAAAATGACTGTTTTACGAGTGTGCACACCAACTGCACAATGCACACTTGTAAGTTGGCACATTCAAACTATTTTCATTCCAGATTCTCAACATTGCCATTTTTCCACACCTTATTGTGAAGCGTACAGCTGTCATTTTTTACATTGTGCCCGAAATGTGTTTTCACACTTCCGATGTAGAATAGTGCAGTCACTGTGCGAAATCATTGTTCATAGCACATTATGAAAATGACAGTGACAGTGTTCATGAGCAGAGGTGCCAAAATGGCAATGTTGAAAATTTGGTGACAATACTCCATAAAATGACTATTGTATGAGCGTGCATAGCAACTGCACAACGCACACTAGTAAGTTAGCGCATGTGAGCTATTTTCATGCCAGATTCTCAACATTGGCATTCTACCACACCTTCTTCTAAACTGTACATCTGTAATTTTTCACATGCTGTCTGAAATGTGTTTTCACAATTCCAATGTGAATAGCGCAGTCGCTATGCGATATCAGTGTTTGGAGCACATTACAAAAATGACAGTGACACTGTTCATGAACAGAGGTCCTAAAATGTCTGTGTTGAAAATTTGGTGACAATATTCCATAAAATGACTGTTTTACAAGCGTGCTTATCAACTGCCAAAAATACATTACCGCAAGTCTGCCATACAGTGGTGTACTCGCTGTGCAAAATCACGCTTTGGGGCACATTAACAAACTCACAACACCATGCATCTCCACCTTTGTCACTGCCAATGCCAGCATGACAATGTTCAGCATTGAACAATTGCTTGTTTTTGTAATAAATAATCAAATTGTGTTGTAAATTGAAAGTTTTAGTAAAAATAGTGTTGTGTGCACAAAAGTGTCACAAAAATACTGTGGTGCATTCGACAGTGTTGCAAAAAGTAGTGCTGTGCATTTGACAGTGTCACAAAAGTAGTGCCGTGCGTGTGAAAATGTTGCAAATTTAAACTTGGGAGTGACATCTGTATTCATTATCAAATCATATCTGATTGCTATTTGAGTGACAGCTCGTCCTGCCAATGTTATGCTAGATTTATCAGGCCATGTGAGACAACCAATCAGAGATGGACAACACCAAAGAAGAAGTCAACAGCAGCCATTTTAGTTGACACTGAGAGACAGCAGATTTAGAACTGCAAGTACATCATATTTTATAAACCATTTTTCTAGTATGATAACAACTGTTACTAACAGGTAAATAGTATTGATCAAAACATTTTTTTCCCTTCTATTTGACTATGTTACTTGAAGTAACCTAGGATGCTGCATTATTTAGGTAAAAGTGTTTAAAGTCAGACAGTACTTTAGTACTTACTTGCACAGATACAGCTGCAAATGGAGGAAGATAGGAAGGTGCACGTGGACCCACACGAGAAGAGGGAACCAATCAGACATGTTTCTGCAGTTGTAATTGTTATGTCACGAGGCACTGCTGAGTGACTTAACCACACCAGGAGTGCTAAAACCACCCACATACCCATTGTCTGTCAAGGTATACTGCTATCTTACAATGTTCAACTATTTTGTAGTTTTTATAGTGATATACATCTTTTATAGTGCATATACTGGAGGATTTATCACTGTTATGTGATGTGTTTTGACCAATGAGGTTACTGAATTTTCATACTCCATTGTATTCCATGTATTTCACGATGCTTTTTAATGAATCACCCAGTGACAGTGTTGGAGTTACTATCCAGTATCCATTTAATTTAAGCAGAATTGTATTTCATGCATTTCACGTGACATACTATAGAAGTATTAAATATTGTGTACTGAGTCAGTTTATGATCTTGTATTTAAGAAATATTTATGATGTATGTTAAGTGTCTATTAACCACAATAAACAGCAGTGACATAGCTTTGTTATGCACTGTTTAGAATTTTAAAAGTTGTTAGCCACACTTTGGAACTTCCAAACAATGGCATAACAAAACACAATGCACCAGAGTTCCATAATTCTCACACATAGAATGCAAACAGTGTTTTTTTTTTCCAATGGACTATTAAAAGATGATGACTGGGGATCTGGTGAGAACCACATTTAAATAACCTTTCGTGGTTGCTAGGGCTACAGTAAACCTCTCGGGCTGTGCTCTTGAGGTTTACCATGTTGTCCAAGCAACCATTCGAGGTGATTACAACATTGCTATCACCTGCTACCCAGCCATTATCCAATATATTTTCAGTAATAGTGATTTTCTATGTGTCTCCAATGGCTCTGTGATACCTGATTACAGGCAATGTTAGGTGCCTGAAACATGTTTAATGCTTAAAGAAAGTGTTGTTAAAATGTGATGGCATTTACATGCGAAACTTAGTGTCTCTGCTTTTTATCTTCTTTCACAGACCGGCGCAGGCCCTGCCCCCAGTTGCAGCTGAGATAGTACCAGCACGGTCTGAAGCTGTGGTGGCTGATCACTCTGACACCGACAGTGTCATTCTTGTCGAGTCAGATGGTAAGATGCTGATAGAAAAAATTGTATTACGTAATTGGGGTGGTATGAGGCTATCTTGCAAGGTGTGAGCTGGACTACTTAACTCACTTCTTTTTAGGAAATACTCTTTAGAAAGTTAATATGACTTCCACCACCCAGATAATATTTGTAATAATACAACGTACTCCAAAACATTTAATATAATTCTGGATTTTGATTATCTAGCTGGCATCTTTTCAGCGTTGTAAATACTACAGTGTACTCATTGTAAAAGGCGCCAGCCACCAATCAGCCACATCAGGAATTCCACAGCAAATGCATATGTTCATTGCAACAACACCACTGCAAAGCTAATAGATAGATGGCAAACAAACAAGCAGCAACTTTTCATATTTTATTTGTAAAAAAACAAAAAAGCCCTTTGTATAACTGAAATATTCCACTCGAGGGAGTGGGTATAATGGAGGATCTACCAGTCTTGGCGTTGGCAAGTCTCTTGGCTGCATCTTGTGACTGAATTACAGCAGCCATGGTAGATCCTCCAGTAAACCAACAACCTGTTGAGATATATTGCTTAAAAATTTTAAAAAAACAAAGTGTAGTACTTCATAATCTAAATGGTGCTTCAAAAGGGACAAATGTTATACCCAGATGTATGGCAATTGTATGCATCTCAGTTTAGTTTAACTGACTATGATCCAGAACTGGTCATGACATTTCTAGACAGCAATGATATGTGAAATACTGTAGTTCTATGAATTTCATGTCTATTATTTTATAAGTTTTAAAGTTGGTTTAAAAACATATTTATTTAGTTTAGCTTTTACGTAGTCATGGTTGATATGTTTTAACGTTTGTTTTAAATTTTTATTATTATGTATATGTTTTTATGTACAGTGCCTTGGATTTGAAAAGTGCTATAAAAATAAAGTTGAGTTGATTTGATTTGAAGTGAATGTTGTCCTCATTGCACTCTAAGGAGATATTTGTATGGATTTAGATTTATTTTTGTGTCATCTCATATTCACAATAAGTAATACAGGTACTCAGCCCAATAGATGTTATCTAGATCTTGGCTGGTATATTTAAAGTGTTTCAGCATATTGATATACTACCCACTTAGGTGAGATGTAGTGATGTGATGTGATCAGACACAATATACACAAGAGAATGTTCTGTTGTACACATAATGATGTTAGAAGGGAAGAATAGTAATGTATGTGAATGAAGTTGGGTGGCTGCCCCATGCATATGTAACTAACTGTGATATTGAGCCTGTTATGTCCTGGTAATGTATTGCCAGAATCTGTATATTTCTGAGTTGACAGTATTGTATGTCTATGGTAACAGTGGGGTAGTAAATGAAAATGGGGTGGGTGTCACTGAACAGCTGCATGGGGATGTGCAGAACTGCACACAGAGAGTTTCTGAATTACAGTGGGGTGTGCAGTGCTGATGTGGCTGACAAGGTATGGGAACTTCTCCGTAAGATTGGTTTCGGCACTGCAGTTGCTGTTCATGTAAGTGAGTTTGTTGCTGTGTCCACAAGCAGTCCCAGTGCGTGGATGTCACTGCTGCTGAATCATACAAAGTCCATGGAAACACAGAAGTGTCATACAAAAGACAAATGTGATACATGGTTGAATTATACAATGAGACAGTATAAAAAAATCTATTTCACAATAAAAGTTTAGTGGCAGATTAATATATTGTGGCATATGTTCTAATATTGTTTACTAATATGTTTTACAGTGGCCAGGGAAGCTGTGGCAGTAAGACCTGTGGAGGTGAAGGAGGAGCCAGACACCAGCTCTCAGCATAAATACCATCATAAAAGATATTCACACAAGAAACGGTGTCACAGTCCCTTGCACCCACAATGTCTGTTCAGTAGTATGGAATACCTTTCACCCCTAAGGCAGCCATAGAGCTACTGATTGCTAGATGCTGTGAGAGCAGTGTGGCTATTTCAGAAAAGTGATGAGCAAGTGGTAATGTAAACATTACTGTAGTAGACAGTCTCAACATGTGAATGGATCATTTGTATATTGATATTCTGTGACACAGTCTGTTATCTATGTTCATATATCTACTTTTTCCTTTAGTATGCATACAGGTGTACTATATGGTGTCACTCCATGCATAGCTGGGAGGTATTTTGTTGAATAGTGTACCCTATTTATTATGATGGTACACTTATGATGACATTTTTTGTTTCTTAGTGGGTACATGGTGAGGTGGTAGTACTACATTAAGGGTAAATCTATGATGTGATAAGACACGTGTGGCACATGAGAGCAGCAGTACTAAGCCAATTCTGAGTATGTTATCATAATTATTGCAATGTGTGTGGAGGGGTGATGGAGTGTACTGGACTGGTGTGTCATGCATGTATTTCAGAATAAGTTAACTGTATGAAGGGGGAGGAGTGTACTGGGATAAGAAGTGTATTTATATTTAGAAAGTTCCTGATAATCAAGATGATAAGGCCTAGTGTACTACAATGCATATTCAACAAACTGAAAAGCAGTTTTCACTTCAATGGGGAGTGCCTAGTGTAGTAATGAAGCTAGTCACCATATTCTAAGAGTGTGATAAATGTTAGAGGGTGGTACAATGGATATGTCACAAGGTGTACTTGACATTCACAGATGATGGATGTACTGTAATGTTTTGCAATGTGTCAAGTCATCTGTAAAGTAGGTACATATTGTTGTTTGCTTATGATGTATGCTCACACCCGTACTCCTGTACAGAGACAGTGGAACGTTAGTATGCTGGTATATATATGACACAGATTACAGAGTAATGAAGACTGATGATCATGCATGCTAATGGGACACTTATTTTTTGCACCAATTACTGTTGCAGTTTGTTTTATCATAGCAAACTGTTGTAATATACAAAAGTGTAGATGCAAATAGGGCTATCATGAATGCAAGCTGGAAATGTGCCATTTGTATGTCATGATGGCCCCATTTGCATGCAGGTGTGCCAATCGCTGATGACTTGTGCCTGCCACCCTGTCAGGCTGAAGTTGTTGGGGAATGATGCCCCTTTCTACTACTGACAACGTGCTCCAACGACCATTTGTGTGCATATGTAAAAATAATAGACAACCATGTCACTGCTGGTCCACTGCAACGCTCACAGAGTGATCATGGGTATATGTGATAAACTACAATGTCGCGTAACACTGGTAGTCCACGGGAGCGCTTGTAGCACAATTGCGGGAATACTGTATGTAATTAAATAATAGTCCAATATCACTGGTGAGCTAGTGGAACACTTACAGCTCAATTGTGGGTATATGCGATAAGCTACTTTTTCCTATAACCATGGTGGTCCAGGAGCCCACTTTCAGTCTCATCGTGGTCATATGTAATGCGATTATGGCCCAATGCCCTTTGTGGTATACTGGGCTGCACGCAACATGATTGTGGTTGCCAGTGAGATATAATGAGAAACCAATGCATCACTGGTGGCTCAGCATTACTCCCCCCGCACACTCTTGTATGGAGCCCCACTGCCCCGCGCCCCCCACCCCTGGTTAGTGGTGGGTGGTAGTACACCATCTGAGGCATTAAGGGGAATGGGGCAGGAATCAGGGGTTGAGGAACAGTGGGAAGTATTTAAAATGGGGATTACAAGAGCAACAGAATTATGTATTAAGCAGGTTAGCAAGAGGAAAAGGAAGAGGAGACCATTATGGTTTTCCAAAGAGGTAGCAAAGAAAGTGAAAGCCAAAAAGATTGCGTTCAGGAAATACGAAAAGACACAGGCAGAAGGGGATAGGGAGAAGTACCAGGAGAAGCAAAGGGAGGCAGGAGGTCAGTAAGGAAGCCAAAGCTCAGACAGAAGAACACATTGCAAAATCAGTGGGTAGAGGGGACAAAACATTTTACAGGTACATAAATGAAAAAATAAAGGCAAAGGGAGGGATAGTGAGACTGAAGGGGGAGAATGGGGGCTGTGTGGATGA
Organism: Neoceratodus forsteri; assembly: GCA_016271365.2. Taxonomy (NCBI): domain Eukaryota; kingdom Metazoa; phylum Chordata; order Ceratodontiformes; family Ceratodontidae; genus Neoceratodus; species Neoceratodus forsteri. The sequence goes on along the minus strand of JADMNL010000039.1, from coordinate 14,602,307 downwards.
TGACAACAGTAAAGCTGACATATTGAACAGGTATTTCTGTTCAGTCTTTACTGAGGAAGAGGAGGGTAATGGGTCTGAAAGGAGTACAAGGGGTGAGAATGGTGCAGAAATGGACACAAGTCCCTTTACACCAGAAAGGGTCCTGAAGGAACTGGAAGTAATGAGTTGATAAAGCAATGGGGCCAGATGGGTGCACCCCAGGGTCCTTAAAGAACTAAGAGAGTGGTGGCTGAACCTCTTGCTATCCTGTTTAGCTGATCACTAGAAACAGGGGAGGTACCCAAAGACTGGAGGACAGCAGATGTAGTCCCCTTATACAAAAGTGGGAACAAAGAGGAAGCGGGGAACTACAGACCAGTCAGCCTCACCTCGGTAGTGGGGAAAATCATGGAAGCACTACTGAAGGAGAGATTGGTGGAACATCTGGTTGTCAATGGACTACAGGACCCAAGGCAGCATGGTTTCACCAGGGGAAGGTCATGTCAGACCAACCTCATTGAATCTTTTGACTGGGTGACTAGGGAGGTGGATCGGGGAGGGCAGTGGACATGGCCTATCTGGACTTCAGCAAGGCCTTTGACACTGTGCCACATAGAAGACTATTACACAAACTGGGGAATATGGGTGTGGGCAGGACAGTAGTGCAGTGGGTCGGTAACTGGCTGGGCAGCAGGACACAGAGGGTGGTGGTAAATGGCTGTCACTCCACAGAGGGAAGAGTCACCAGTGGGGTACCACAGGGATCAGTGCTGGGACTGGTACTATTCATATCTTCATCAGTGACATTGCACAGGACCTAGAAGGCAGAATTTCACTGTTGTCTGATGACACAAAGCTCTGTAACAGAGTAGACACACCAGAGGGTGTAGACAGAATGAGAAGGACCTGCAGAAACTTGAATAATGGTCGGGGTTTGGCAGTTGAAATTCAATGCAAGGAAGTGCAAGATAATGCATATGGGGCACAAAAACCTGGCACAATATATCAGTTGGGGGGTGAGGATATAGCATGCACCAAGCAGGAAAGGGATCTTGGGGTTATCATCTCTGATGACCTCAATGCAGGGAAACAGTGTGACAAGGCAGCAGGTAAAGCAAATAGGATGCTGGGATGCATAGGCAGGGGCATCACCAGCAGGAAAAGGGAGGTCATAATTCCACTATACAAGACACTAATGAGGCCGCACCTGGAGTACACTGTGCAGTTCTGGAGACCTTACCTACGTAAGGACATAGACAGGGTAGAGAAGGTTCACAGGAGGGCAACAAAGATGGTGCATGGATTGCATCACAAGTCCTATGAGGACAGGTTGAAGGCACTGAACATGTACTCCCTGGAGGAGAGGAGGGAGAGAGGGGATATGATAGAGACATACAAGTATCTTACAGGGAGGAACAGGGTGCAGGAATGCACTATTTTTAAGTGAAAAAGATGTTCCAGAACTAGAGGGCATGGGATGAAGTTGGAGGGAGGACGATTCAGAGGAAACATGAGGAAGAATTTCTTCACAGAACGGGTGGTGGACAAGTGGAACACCCTGCCAGAGGAAGTGGTGGGGGCTGAAACAATCACAGGATTTAAGAATGCATGGGATAGACATAAAGGAATTCTGGAGGTCAGGGGTAAGGGGCAACAGACTTCTTGGAAAACATAAACTGAACTTACAGACTTAAATGGGCAGACTGGGTGGGCCATAGGCCCTTATCTGCTGACACTGTCTATGTATGTATGTATGTATCTATGTATCTGCTTGCCATTGTGCTGTCTGTTGACTGATTCCAAACCCCTGGTGGTGAGACGATCTGGGCATCCACATTTTTATTGTTTTATTTATTTTCTGACAAATGTTATGTTGATGTTTATTTTACTTTGGGATTTTATTTGAGTAGATTCTGCTTTAACTTTGGGCAGTGACAATGCCTGGATGTCCACTACTCCTAGGCTGTGAGAGGTCTTGGGGGGGTGAATTTACAACTTTGTGTTCTGCATGGCCTGTGAGAGGAGGCTGCAGTAGTTTCTCGAGCCAAGTTGGAACTGAACTATCCAAATAGTGCTGGGATAGGGTGGTATTTTATTTGTATTTTATTATTCATTAGGGTGGGTATTGTTGTTTAATTTTATTATTGTTGTTTGGGGGTCTTTCTAAGGTCAGTGCCTGAGTGTTGTATATTTTAGCATTGGTTTTTACTGTGAAATGTGTAAGCTTTCCTCCCAGATCGTGCACTATTTGTCCTCCGCCCTCTGCTCCCTCTTTCCTCCCCCCCCCTTTGATGTTGTCAACTTACCAGCACTGTCATGCGCTGGGTATTGTTCATAGGAAGGGGGTGGGGGTTGCGGACATTGGAGAATGAAAGAACGGACCTCACAAATTGGTGTGCTCAGGTCTAGAAGATGCCCTGGGGCAAAATGAAGTCTGAAACATGGTGCACCATGTCTAGTCTTCATACCCAAGGGCGCTGCCTTTTGTGGCAGGCAAGTAGCTGGGATGGCTCTTGAAGCACATCCAACTCGAACGGTGTTATGCAATGCCAGATCTATTAAGAATAAGACTGCTATTATTGCAGATCTTATTTGGAACAAATGATCTGGCTTGCTTCACCGAGACCTGGTTGGATGAAAATGCTGGCCCCATTTTGGATGCTGCAATTCTAGCCGGGTACTCGGTGACACACCGCTCAAGATTGGATCACGGGGAGGGGGGGTGGCGGTCTGTTTCAAGACTGAGTTGGGCCTCACGAGTGTACCAGTTGAGGAGGCCAAATCATTTTTTCAGTGTACCATGGTGACAGGTGTAGGTCGCAGGATAGCTCACATCTATCGTCTACCTGGGGATGAGCAGCAATTCCTGCAGGAAGTAGTGGATTTCATGGCCGACATGGTGTTGGAGTCACACAGACTGATGGTTCTGGGTGATTTCAATGCCTGGGTCAATGACGAACTCTCGCAGTTTGGACAACACTTCCTCCAGCTTATGACATTTCTGGGCCTTACACAGTTTGTTACTTCTGCCACCCATAAACTTGGTCACTCCCTTGACTTGGTCTTCCTCCTGGAGATCGAGGCCTCCGACTTGGGGATGGAACCTGTCAGTTGGTCTGATCATTACACTGTGAGGTTCAACTTTTGTGCCCCCTTTCGAAGGCCTGCACCTGTAGAGATGGTCAGTTACTGCCCTTTATGGGAAGTGAGCCCTGAAGGCCTAGCAGCAGTGATTGACTTCTCAAAGTTTCCTGTGGTCAGCTTGAGTTCAGAGACTTTAGTCATGGCCTATAATAAGACCATTTCTGTAGCCCTGGACTCTATTGCTCCTGTCCGTGTTCGTCCTCTCCCCCTTTGCCCTCGGGCCTCCTGGTTTGATGGCTCCTTGAGGGAGTTGCAGTGAGTAGGATGTAGGTTAGAGTGGTGTTGGCGGAAATACGCCCTGGATGTTGACCACCTTAGATTGCGTGAGCATTATTAGACTTACCATTCAGTGATCACCCGTAAGAAGGCAGAATTCCTGTCTGGGGAGATTGCTGCCACTCAGAACCGACCAGCTCAGCTCTTCCAAATAGTTGACAGGTTATGCAATCCAACCTGTTTGCAGCTCCGAAGACCTTTTTCGCAAGTGGAGTGCAATGAACTTGCTCAGTTCTTTGCGGATAAGGTAGCCAACATCAGATCGGACATTCTTATGACTCACTCTGTGGGGGTTGCTGATGATCGGTGTTCGGTCACCTCACCTCAAGCTTCCTGAAGTACCTTTGCCTTGCCTGAGCTTGTGTATGTTATGTGGATTGTCCAGGGTATGCACCTTACGTGCTGTGGTTTAGACCTGGGCCCAACTTCCTTGATTATGGGTTGTTGGAATACTATCAGCCCATTCCTGGCACAGATAGTCCAGTGTTCCCTGGAATCTGGTGTGTTTCCAAGCTCCCTGAAGGAGGTGTTAGTAACTCCCCTCCTAAAGAAAGCTTCTTTGGACCCCGATTCTCTGGCCAACTACAGACCAATCTCAAACCTTCCCTTTATAGGGAAGGTGATTGAGAAAGTAGTAGCGGTACAGCTGGATGACCACCTGACCATCCATAACATCTAAGAACCTCTCCAGTCCAGTTTCTGAAAGAGGCACAGTACTGAAATGGTGCTGGTTCAGGTGCTCAATGATCTACTGATAGTGAGAGATCAGAGAAGCCACTGTATCTTGGTGCTCCTTGATCTCTCTTCAGCTTTTGACACTGTAGACCATAGGGTACTGTTTGGACGTCTGAGGTCCATCTGTTGCCTGACTGGTACAGTCCTCAGGTGTTTCACATGTTTCCTTACTGGCAGAAGTCAGAGACTGGTGTCTGGGATTTTTTCTTCTGACCCATTCTCCCTGCCATGTGGGGAATCTCAGGGTTCAGTGTTGACCCCCATGTTGCTTGCAGTGTATATGCTGCCCCTCGGAGACATTATAAGATGGTAAGGGCTGAGGATTCACTGCTATGCTGATGATACCCAGCTCTACCTGTCTTTTGTGCCCAACCAGGATAGAGCTGTCTCAGTTTTTAATAACTGCCTTGTTGAAATCCAGGATTGGATGAATTTGAGTTCGCTAAAGTGGAATGCCGGAAAAACAGAGGTGATGATAGTGGACCCGGGCCACCGGATATAGGGGTTTTGGGCTGATTGGCCCTCTGGACTTTTTCTCAGGGGCTCCCAGATCCTTTCATCTGAGCGGGTGCAAAACCTGGGGGTAATGCTTGAAGACGGGATGACTTTATGAGTTCAAGTGTCAGTGGTTGTCAAGACTTCCTTTTATCATCTTAGGAATATCTCCAGGATTAAGCACCTGGTTCCGTCTGGGGATTTACCTACGTTGGTCCATGCCTTTGTGACCTCATGCCTTGATTACTGCATCTCCCTTTACTTAGGGCTACCTGGGGTTGATATCCGCTGCCTGCAGCTTATGCAGAACGTAGCAGCACGATTGTTGACTGGGGCTCCTTGAGCCTCCTATATTACTCCTGTGCTGCACGATCTGCACTGGCTGCCGATTAGGTGGCAGAGCACTTTTAAAGTTGGTTACTGACTTATAAAGCCCTACATGGACTGGGCCCAGACTACTTGAAAGAGCTTCTTGTGCCTTTTTGCCCAGTGCGACAGCTCCATTCAGCTGATGAGGGGTTGCTGGAGAGTCCCAGGGTGTCTTTGAAATCTTCAGGAGCCCATGCATTTATGCACACGGCCCTGTCCCTTTGCAATTCTCTACCCCATCAGCTTCAGGAGTGCATGACTGTGGGAGGTTTTAAACAGGCGCTGAAAACCTTTCTTTGGTGTCAAGCTTTGAGTGGCACCGATTAGCTTTGATCCTCTGTTATTTATTCTTAAATAATTGTGCTTACTGATCTAATTATGGCTGTTTTTATCTTTTTGTAAAGTGCCTTGATGGTCTGAAAGGTGTTTTGTGAAATAAAATTTATTATTATTATTTGTCAATGGGGGTGACAACTTAGGTTAATAGCTCAGCCATTTTGGAGAATTTTTTTCTCAGATTTTCAACATGGGATTCTTGGGACCCCACCTCATGAAAATTGTCACTGTCATTTCATTACTTGGTCCCAGAAGGTGATTTTGCAGTCGCTGCATGGAATCACCTTTTGGGACCTATTCTCAAAATGACAGTGCCACTGTTCATGAGGTGGGGTCCCAAAAAGCCCATATTGCAAATTTGGTGAACAAATATCAACAAATTACTGTTACAAGTGTGCATTGTGCAGTTTTTACACATGCTCATAACTATGCCAATTTGTAATATTTTCACTTCACATTTTCAACATTGCCATTTTTTTACAACTCCTAATAAACAGTACAGCTGTCATTTTGCACATCCTGACCGGAACATGTTTTCACACCTGTGGTGCAGAATGGCATGGTCGCTGTGCAAAATCAACTTTCAGGATGGAGTAACAAAATCACAGTGCCAGTGTTCATGAGGGAGGTCCAAAAAAAGATGTTGAAAATTTTGTGAAAAAAATCCAAAAAATGACTGCGTTACAAGCGTGCGTTGCGCAGTTTCAACGCATGCTCATAAAGTCACAAATGTTTTATATTTTCACTCCAGATTTTCAGCATTGACATTTTGTCATACCTCCTCATGAGCAGTACAGCTGTCATTTTTTACAGCATTCCTGAATTTCAGCATTACGAGAGTGCAGGGCCCTTTGGGCCCTGTGCTCCAGCAATGACATACCACTTACTATTTATATTAAAATCTCTCAAAAAGAAGAGAAATTCATTGCAAAAAAACTCTGTTAATGCATCAGTTAGGGTTGATAGTACACCAACAAAAGTTTGGAAATTCTGTGTTAGGGTTGCCAGCAACACTACCCCACCCCTACCCTCCACACACTAACAGGTACTGGCGTGTGCGTTGTGGTCATTGGGCCTAACTCTCACCCCATTCTCCTATACTTCACCACCTCAGCTTGTTTAGAAATGGAATGGGGTAAGAGTTAGGGTGACGACCCCAATGCACATGCTGACACCTGTTGATGTGTGCCGAGAGAGGTGGGGCAGTAGGGGCTGGCAACCCTAACACCAAATTTCCAGACTTTGGTCAGTGTACTATCAACCCTAACTGATGAATTAATGAAGTTTTTTTGCAATGACTCTCTCTCTCTCTCTCTCTCTCTATATATATATATATATATATATATATATACTGTATATATGGTTAGGGTTGCATAGCCACTTCTATGTTAAACCTAAAAGTTTGCACTTTAATACCTTTGCAACAATTTCTCTGATCTGCCTGAAAGTTTGCAAGCATGATGTGTTACTATAGTTCTCTGGATCTGGAAATTTATGTTCTGGTTAGATGTTCAGTTGTGGAGCTGTGGAGTGTTGAATAGTGTGAATAATCCTCAACATTTTTGAATTCTTTGCTTGTCTCTACAGCCCGGACAGTTTTTATGACTGGTCTGCAATTTTCAGGGTATATGGAGGCTGGGTCAAGGAAGTGCTTTTTGAAGATTTGGTGAAAAAATATTAATCTGCTCAAGTTATCAAACTTTAAAGTTTCCAATTATAGCCTATGGGAAAAATATATGTCTAGCTTGAAAGCCTTTAAAAGCTTTCACAAAAGCAAAAAAAAAAGCTTTTGAGCTATGCCAATTTGTTTTTGAGCTGCCACCATCTTCTTTTCATTTCACGATGGACAAAAATGGTTGTAGTTCAAATTTTGCTGGGCCTAGTAAAACACTGACAGTTGTGTTTACCTAGTCAGACCCAGAGCTGCACAGCACAACCTTTTTTGGGGGTAAACCCCCCAGAAATGTGTTTTCTGAGATCGGCTTCCCATAGTGTCACAAAATTGTGACAGAATGAAAGCGACACTTTCGTATATCATGACAGTGTCATGCCTGTCCTCTCACATTTTTTGCAAAAGTGTCACAATTTCATGACACTACAACATGCAAAAAAATAAATATTCTTTGTAACGCCACTGCAGTTAAATGGTTGGGCCTTCTGGGTTGAAATTTGCAGGATGACAAGCCCTGGGCCCACAGATGTGGCTTTTGTTGGTTTGGTGGTAAGTTACATTCTTTTAGTTACGGAGCTCTGAAGTTGAGCAATTTCCCATAGGCTAACATTGTGATGCCCACACCGTGTTTCAGTCCCCGTATCTCAAAAAAGATTCCAGATAAGGATTTTTCACTCCGGGCAGCTTAGTTCACCGTTTAGTGAACTAAGCATGTGTGGAAGTTTCAAAGTCATGATTACAAGTGCAGTAGAATGTTTCCAATAGTGGCTACGGTAACTGAGATATTGCCAAATATGTGTCACAAGGGTTCCTTTTCAATGTTATGGGACTGCAGTATGTGTCTGTACTTATGTGTAACTGGGAGCACAGGGCCCAGAGGGCCCATGCTCCCACATTTGCAAACCATTAAGCAAATATTTTCAGCGTTAAGGGAACGAAGGGCCCAGAGGTCCCATGCTCCCTCAACTACATACCATTTACATTACACTACATTTACAATGGAACTAGTGTAATTTTTTCAGTAAACCAGCAAAAGGCAACTATGAATAACATTACTGAGATATCAGAGTGTGCACCACCTTTTGGTGCCCATATCTCAAAAATGGGTCAGGAAAGGACCAGTAGTGTTTCGACATTACCTTTAGTTTTGCGAAAGTACCAGCAGTGTTGCGACACTGCCTTTAGTTTTGCAAAAGTACCAGTAGTAGTATTATGACACTACCTTTAGTTTCACAGAAGTACCAGTAGTGTTGTAAAACTAACTTTAGTTTTGAGACAGTACCAGTAGTGTCGCGGCACTACATTTTGGTTTCACGAAAGTACCCTATGTTGGCCAATGGGACTTTTGCGAAAGTTGCAGAATTTCACATAATTAAAGCTCCAAATGAGCCAGTTTCTTTGCCATTTCAGAGCAAAATAATGGTTAGGGCTTTTTTTTTGGCTGAAATTTGCAGTGTAGCAAGCCCTTGACCTACAGATGTACCTTTTGGTAATTTGGTCACAAAATTGATGATGGTTCTATACTTACAGTGCATAGGATAACACTACAGTGCCTGCTGCACTTTTTGGTGCCCGTATCTTGAAAATGGTGACCTTAGTACACCTTTAGGTGGGCTAAGCCCCCATAGAGGTTTTGAAGCCATGATTACAACTGCAGTGGGATTTTTTCCTTGGTTGCTAGAATTACTGAGCTATTACCAAATTAGTGTTGCAAGGGTTCCTTTTCATGACTATAGGGGTGTGGTATGTCTCCGTACTTATGTGTAAGTAAGAACACAGGGCCCAGATGGCCCACACTCCCACATATGCATATCATTATGCAAACAATGGGCAGTGTGAGGGGAGCGCAGGTCCTGAGGGGGAGTGCAGGGCCTACGCTCCCATATATGGATATTAGTATGAAAAAATGGGCAGTGTGAGGGGAGCGCAGGGCCCAGAGGGCCTGCTCTCCCACAACCATATACCAGTTACATTACACTTTGTTAAAAAGAAGGGAAATTCATTGAAAAAAACTTCATTAATGCATCACTTAAGGTTGATAGTACACTGACAAAAGTTTAGAAATTTGTATTAGGGTTACCAACCCTTTCCACTCCCACTCTCCTCTCACCAACAGGCATTGGGGTGTGCATTGGGGTCACTGGGCATAACTCTCACTCCATTCTCCTATATTGTAACATTTCAGTTTGTTTTCACATAGAATGGGGTGAGGATTGTCTCAACTCAATGCACCCAGCCTCATTGCGTGATGATGGTGGGGTGAGGGAGTGAGGGATGGGATGGGGTGGTAGGGGTTGGTAAACCTAACACCAAATTTTCAAACTTTTCCGGTGTACTATCAACTGTAACTGATGCAGTAATGAAGTTTTTTGTAATTAAATATATATATATTTATATATAATTGTTATAATTCAATAAAATGTAGAGGGCAGACTCTGAAGGCATTTTGCAAATACACATATGGTAACATTTCTAGTTGTTTACCTTAAATATATTGTGTTATTAATATATTTGCTGTTCATGAGTTATTGTGATCTTTTTTCTTTCAGATCAACCATTAACTACCCTAAAATCAAGATTGAGAACACAGGTAGATGTCTATAATGACATTTTGTCTAATATATATGGTGTGTAATTTGCACAAACTTTTTTTATATATTGGTGCTCGATTTCAGTCTCTGCAAAAATCCATTAAGTGAGGTACCTTGTTTTACCAGGATGTATTTATGTATTGATTACATTTCTTGAATGCACTGATTTTGTGCAATGTCTATTTTTTTTTAAATTGTAGTTTTTCTCTCCTCCCTACACCATAGCCCCACTCAGTCAGGAGACACCAAGGGAATTACCCCACTGCTGCCTTACCTGGATCCCCAGGTAAGACCCCCATGGACCCCTGGCTATATACCCTCAGGTGGGTATGAGGTGGGGCCCGTACACCCAGATCAATCATCATTTCATCGGGTCCCTTGGTGGTCAGGAAGGCAGCAGCTATTAGGGCCCATTCCTGGTGCTCCTTCCTCAGTGCTCTAGTGTCATTTTCCCCTGTTCTAAGGGAGTGGCTATGCCCAGACATCAAGGCATCTCTGGTGACATCCTCACTCCCGACCCTCTTTGTGTGCTCATGCTCTTGCTGTGCCTCTGGCTTCCACTAGAGGCCAGTCAAGTGCTGAATCAGAACCCCCTCCCTCCCAGGAGAGGAGAGCTGTCCTCCGGATGCTCGATCCTCTCCCTCCTCTGCTGACCCCTGACGGCCCAGACTCATTCCCAAACCCAGGTCACCGGCGTGGCACGAGGTGTGGTTTCCAGCACCTCAACTCTCAACACCACCGGGCCGGCCCTGCAATGTCTATTTAGTATTGTAAAACTGTCACTGTCACTTTAAGATACTAGGGGTATTTAAGCAGGTTATTCACTTGTGCACAATATCTCTGAAGAAGCATGATAGTATGATATGTAAAATGTAAGACTTTTTTTTTGTGCTGTCTCCACAGACATCATAGTAAGCTTTTTTTTTTATATAATTTATTTTTATTAGAAGCATAAAGAATGCCTTACAGGACTGCATACATTTCAAATAGAAATACATACATAATTCAGTTAAAATTTTATGTTTTCCAACTTGTAATACCCATCATTTCCTGTCAGCAAATATGATTAATGGTTATGCACCAGTAATTTCCATTACATACCATTTTACTTTATGTTCTGTCTTGCAGATCAGAGCCATCTCATCACACAAAGCTATCATCCTGCTGCATAATATACATCACCCAGGCTTGCCATTTTTGTCTAAATGTTTCTATCGAGTCATTAAGATATGCTGTTATTTGTTCCATTGCATATGTATTATTTATTTATTATATTTTTTGAGTATTCGGAAAACACCTTTGAGTCAAAGACTCTTTTTCAAAGGTTCCATGTCAGTACAGGCAGATACAATAGGAGAAATGGTACAGATCAAATCGAAAGCAGAGACACAAGCAAGAAAGCACTATACTATATATACATTAAAATATGTGACATTTAGATCCTGGTATTAAATTAGCTAGTCACAGTTCAGGTCATTTACAGAAGTAGTAATACAAACAGACAAGCAGTATACTGCAATACATTAAAATGGCTGATATTTAAATCCTGGAGATTCTATGTGCTAGCCACTGAGTCTAGGGTGCATTAGAAATCTCCAGTGCAGGGCTAACAATGAGGGATCCTGGAATCTGAGTGACAGTTTTTGTCCAGTCAGTGAAAAATTGGAGGAGTGCTGGTTCGGTGGCAGTCACAGAGATTCATAGACTGTAGGGGGTTTCTAAGGTGGGTTTTGTAGGGGCCAGGTCTATTCAAGTTAGTTAGGATGTTAGGCAGGCTATTGACCCAGGATGGGGCTCAGTAACTGAAGGACCTTTGGAATTGTGAGGTGCGGCATCGGAGAACCACGAGGAGTTGTTTGCTAGCACTACATGAGGCAGGTGTGAAACCTGATTCTGTTGTCAAGGTTAAGCCAGTCTGTAGCATTGTACAGGGAGCATGTGTGGGTTAGATGATCACAACCCAGGGTGAGGCGGCAGGCTTTGTTGAGGGAAATCCAAAGTCTGGATAAGGCTGTGGGGCTGGCAGCACTATAGATGAGAATGCCATAGTCAAGAAGGGAGAGAACCAAGGAGGAGATTGCTAGGTGAATGGCATCCAGAGTGATACAATGTTTAAACTGATATAGGATGCCAAGCCGGACGTTGAGGACCATAGACAGTAGGCGAATGTGGTGGTTGAAACTGAGGGCTGGGTCAAGAGTAATGCCCAGGTATTTAAAGGAATCCACTTGTTCGAGCGGGGTCTTGCTGGCTGTTAATAGGGGTGGACATTGTCCCTTCTTGGAGCTTTGAGGGTGTGAGAAGTACATAACTTTAGTCTTTTAATAGTTTAGAATGAGGTGCTGTGAGATGAACCACTTTTTGGTGTCACTAAAAGAGGATTGGAGGGAGAGTGGAGTTGAGAGGGGTCATGGTTGGAGGAGTACAGGACAGCATCATCATAGAGTAGGATCTTACTTGAACAGGACTGGGGAAGGGAGTTGAGAAAGAGGCTGAATAATAAAGGTCTGAGGATAGACCCCTGTGGGACACCATAGCGGACAGGCAGTTTTCCGGATAAGGTTGTTCCAATTTTTACTTGCTTTGTGCGGTCAGCCAGGTAATCAGTGAACCAGCTGAGATTGTCTTGAGAGAGACCAGGTTTGGAAAGGATAGTTAGTAGGAGGAAGTGGTTGACAGTGTCAAACGCTTTTGTGAGGTCAAGGAAGACTGCACCAGTGAGCTGGCCTCTGTCGATGGCCGTATGGAGGTGGGTGGTGAACTCTAGTAGGGTGGTGGTTGTGCTGTGTCTCTTGTGGAAGCCATGTTGTTGATAGCAAAGTAATTTGTGTTTGTTCAGGTGGTCGGTGAGCTGATCAGAGATGATATGCTCTAGGGCCTTAAATGGGAGGGGGGGATAGATATTGGGTGATAATTGTTGGTGGATGTACAGTCACCATTTTTAAATATGGGTGTGACGGAGGCCATTTTCCACCATGGGGGAAATTTCATAAGAAATAGGGATCAGTTAATAATATGTGTAAGGGGGGTGAGCACCTCGTTTAGGGTGAGTCAAAGACATCTCAGGTCTAAAGAGTCACTACTGTAACTGGAGTGGCTAATGACCTTTCTGAGGTAGGTCTCTGCCAATTTAGGGGAGATGCAACACAGGTGAAAAGGAGGGTCTGTAGGGGGGAGGAGTAGGAGGTAGGGGGTCATGCAGGGGTGGGTCAAAGAAGTGATGGGAGAGGACATGGCTGAGGTGAGTGAAGGCATAGTTAAATGCAGAGGCAACCCGGGTGGGATCAGAAGTAAGTCCCTTCTCAGCCAGGATTTGGGTGGGGGCAGGGTTTTGGTTTTTCCACATTATTGGCAACTGCTTGCCAATCACCTCTCGTGGAGGCCCCCAGTTGCTTCCACTTTTTTGTTATGGCCTTTTTAGCCACTAGCAGTAGTATCGGGGCCACTGACCTGGGCAGACCCCCAGTCTACTCCTGGGGGATGTTCAATAACACCATGGAGGGCTTGATAGGTTGTGAGTCTAACCCTATCTGTGTTAATTGACTCTCCAAATCTGGAAGTACCAAGGGAGGTTGACAGTGAAAATGCCAACCTCCCCCACAGCGATGGCACAATACCGATGCCCTAAGGCTTCTTTTGGCTAGGTAGATTTACTGTGTGTTACTATTTTCTTTTGTGCCTACAGGTTTGTTACTGTTTTGTGCTTACAGATTACTGTTGTAATCTTCTCTGATTCGAATTGTTTTTTGCAAGGTATATCTTCTGTTAAAGTGTTCTGCAGGTTGTGCTTATAGGTTTTGTTACTTTTTTACTGCTTTATTTTTCTCTGTAGCAAAGTGTTTTTGCAGGGTATATCTTCTGTGAAATTGTTACAGGTGGTGCTTACAGGTTTTGTTACTTTTTTTTCTATCATTAGGCTAAGACAAATTACTGTTTGCTACAATTTTATTTTTTGTTGACAGGTTTTTGTTTTGGGCTCAAATGTGTTGCACTCTCCTTATCACATTTAAGGAGCTAATTGATTTCCTCCCACAACTCTCCCAGAGGATTAAGAGGGAAATGGGAGGGGGGGGTGGAGCTGACAAAGTCTTTGTAACTTCCAACAGAGGGAAGAGTTGAAAGGTCAGGTTAGTTGGTGTTTTTGAGGTGGAAGACTAGGTTTGCTGGTAAAGGTACCTAACTTTTCTTCTAGGGTTGCTTGTAAGGACAGAGCAAGGAGTAACATTATCAGAGCAAGGAAAAAGTTTAAGGCTTCTTTTGGCTAGGCAGATTTACTGTGTGTTACTATTTTCTTTTGTGCCTACAAGTTTTATTACTGTTTTTTGCTTACATTTTACTGCTTTATTGTGCTCTGATTAAAATTGCTATTGCAGGGTATACTTTCTGCTGCAATGTTACAGGGTGTGCCTACAGGTTTGTTACTGTTTTGTGCTTATAGATTATTGCTGTAATCTTCTCTGATTCAAATTGTTTTGCAAGGCATATCTTCTGTTAAAGTGCTCAACAGGTTGTGCTTATAGGTTTTGTTACTATTTTTCTCTGTAGTAAAGTGTTTTTTGCAGGGTATATCTCCTTTGAAATTGTTACAGGTGGTGCTTACAGGTTTTACAGTTTTATCTATCATTAAGCTTTCAGGACTAATTACAGGAGCACATACGAGATACAGACTGAGGGATAGTGACAGCATTTATTGTTGGTTGATTGTTTCTGCTCTTACCTCCTTGTTTCTTTTGTCCATGGTTCTTCTTTTTCAGCAGGGGAAGGGCTCAACCACCTACCCCCATCCCCAACCACCCCATGCTACACTCCATTTATTGAGTAGCACAATAGTGACATTTCCTGTAGCAAAGCAGGAATAGGAGGATCAGAGGGGTATCCACACAGTGACCTCACTTGCAGGGGCACAAGTAATTTAATTTGTTATAAAAAGTTATACAAAACAAACAAAAAAAAAATCAAATGTTTGCTTTCATTTTCCTTATAATTACTCAGACCAGGTTATAAACACAGCAACTCAACTGGAATAGATATTATTAACTGCTGGTACTGTGGGACACTTTTCAAAAGGGCAGTTATACTGGATTGAGGATGCTGTCCTACATGCTGGACCATCAGAGATCTAAGGGCTCAGCTCTGGGCAACATGGGCAGAGACTGTGCACCTCAAATCATATACTCAGAAGGAAATATATTACTAGAACTTCCCACCATTTCCCCAACATCCAACTGAAGCACCTTGACCGCAGAAGATAGTAAGTCTGGGAGGCTGGCAGGTGGTTAGGAGGGGCAAATCAAGTACTCCATCACTCAGTGCTCACCAACGTATCACCGCCACAAACCACATAAAAACTACAAACAGGTATCTGCCTCTGTCTCCAAAATCAAACAAAGGGACAGAGGACACTGCAGAGCAGGACACTGCAGCACAGGAGCTAGCACTGCAAAACTCACCCAAAACAAGGACTAAAACAAAAAATGCAAAAAGGAAATCCAAAACCCTTCTGATCATAGGAGACTCCATGATTTTGGGAGTTGATACCTACCTCTGGCCGGGGATAATAGTCAGATGTCTCCCAGGTACATCAGCATGGAGAGACACTGAATGCATTGCTAAAACTGTGCAGGAAGCAGGAGAAAACATCGACATCCTGGTACACATAGGGACTAAAGATCTCACCAGCTGGTCAATTGTGGAGACCAAGGAACACCTGACCAGGCTGGGAGAAAAAACTGTCATCCATTTCATCTG
Source organism: Neoceratodus forsteri (assembly GCA_016271365.2). NCBI lineage: Eukaryota > Metazoa > Chordata > Ceratodontiformes > Ceratodontidae > Neoceratodus > Neoceratodus forsteri. Next base: position 14,586,962 of record JADMNL010000039.1, on the reverse strand, counting down.
GCATCTCCTTCTCTGATATCCTGCCAGTCAGGGAGAGGGGAGCAGATGGATGGAAGGTCAGAGAAGGGGAGATAGGGGAGCAAAACATGTGGCTCAAGGGCTGGTGCTAGGAAAAAGGACACAAATTTGTACATAACTGGCACCAGTTTTGAGAGTGAAAATTCTTTAAATTCAATGGACTGCATATGACTAAAGACGGAGTCAGTGCACTGGGGCAGAAGTTTGATGTCTTTGCAGAATATTTAAACTAGCAAATGGGGAGAGGGGTGCAGCTCCCGATTCATCAAATGGGAAGAACACCCCCCCCCAGCTAGTGATCAAACAGGAGTTCAGCATGTTTGTAGTTCATCTGCATCACCAGGTAAGGAAAAAGGTCTGACTCCCCATATGACGAGCAGGAGAAAAGCCAGACCTCATCCTACAACTAATGCACCAAAATCTGACCAATGAAAAATCATGTACACAAATGCCCACAGTCTGGGAAACAAGATCCTAGACCTGGAGGCAACAATGATAGAGGCTAAACTGGACATAGTAGCAATTAGTGAGACATGGTTCACCAGTAACCACACTTAGGAGACTTCAGTACCCAGTTACATACTGTTCAGAAGAGACTGAGGTGCAAAAGGGGAGGGAGCGACTCTTTATGTGAATGAAAATATCAAAGCTACAGAAATTCATAATACACATAAGGAGCCAGAAGAACTGTGCATCACCCTGGAAACAGGAAATGGGACAGCCATACAAACTGGGGTTGTCTACAGGCCTCCAGACCAGTTGGAGGACATAGACACATTACTGTTAGAAGATATACAAAACATGACAGCTGAAGGGGAGTTTCTGATAATGAGTGACTTCAACATGTCAGATACAGATTGGTCAATACCAGCAGGAACATCCGTCAGAACTAGACACATAGTGGGTTCCATGCAGTGGGAGGGCCTCAAACAATTGGTACAACAACCCACAAGAGACAGGGCTAGCCTGAATCTAGTACTAACTAATGGGGAAAAGATCACAGATCTCAAGGTAGAAGATCACCTGGAGGCCAGAGACCATCACATGGTATAGTTCAATTTGGCCACTAGAACTAAATCATCCCATTCCAAAGCAAAACTATGGGACTTCAGAGGAGTTGACTTTGATAAGATAGCCAACAGAGTTAAGCTAGCCCTGGCAAGTAGAAATACAGTTGAGGGGGTACATGTAAAGTGTGCAAGCATTAAGGATGCAATACTTGAAGCAACATCCCATTGCGTTAGGGAGAAAAGCAAGAGCAAAAGAAGGAGGAAACCACTTTGCTTCTCAAAAACAGTTGCAGAAAAGATCAGAGCCAAAAGAGTGGCCTTCAGGAAATTTAAGAGAATGCAGTGGGACAAAGGTAGGGAGGCATACCAAACGTCTGTAAGGGAAGCAGGGAAGGTAGTAAGGGAGGCAAAGGCCCAAACTGAGGAAACACTAGCATGAACAGTAAAAGAAGGGGACAAGACTTTCTTTAGATACATTAATGAAAGGAGAAAGTCCAGAGGGGGTATTGCTAAGATTAAAGGGGATAAGGGGGATTGTGTTGAGGAGGACCAAGGAGAAGCATCTATCCTAAATAGGTACTTATGCTCAGTAATTACTGAGGACAAGGTAGGGCAGGGCCCACAGCTCAGCACCATGGACACAGGTGGGAGGGAGGGAGGTGTGCACAAGTCCCTTCACAAAAGAAAGGGTCCTACAAGAGCTCACTAAGCTCAGGGTGGACAAGGGAATAGGACCTGATGGCATACGTCCCAGGGTACTAAAGGAGCTAAGGGTGGAACTAACAGAGCTATTAGCAGAACTGTTTAGTGAGTCTCTGAGCAGGGCAGAGGTCCCAGAAGACTGGAGAAGGGCTCATGTGATCCTGCTCCACAAGAGTGGTAGCAGGGAGGAGGTAGGGAACTACAGATCAGTCAGTCTTACCTAAGTAGTGGGCAAGATTATGGAGGTACTCCTTTAGGAAAGGATAGTGCAACACCCAAATCCATAGGAACCCTGGATCCAAGACAGCATGGGTTTACAACAGGAAAGTCCTGTCAAACTAATTTCATAGATTTTTTTGACTGGGTAACCAGAGTGGTGGACCAAGAGAGTACAGTTGATGTCGCCTACCATGACTTCAGCAAAGTTTTCGATACTGTTCCACTTAGAAGATTGATTAATAAGCTGGGTAGGCTTAGGATGGGTCAGAAGTTGGTCAACTGGGTGGCAAACTGATCGGTGGGCAGAAAACAGAGAGTGGTAGTAAATGGTATACAGTCAGAAGAGATGCAAGTCACTAGTGGGGTACCTCAGGGATCAGTCCTGGGGCCAATCCTCTTCAATATCTTCATCAATGACATTGCAGATGGACTGGAGAGTATGGTTTGCCTGTTTGCAGATGACACCAAGATCTGCAACAGAGTAGATGATCCAGATGGGGTGGGTAGAATGAGAAGAGATCTGGAAAAACTGGAAAAATGGTCTGAAGAGTGGCAACAGGGGTTTAACTCAAAGAAGTGCAAGATCATGCGCATAGGGAAGAGAAACCCTGAAGCTACCTATAGGTTGGGAGAGGAGTAGCTGGCAATCACAAGGGACAAAAGAGACTTAGGCATCATCATCATCGCAGATGACCTGAAATCATCCAAGCAGACCACTAAAGCAGTACGTGAGGCTAGAGGGATGTTGGGGTGTATTAGTAGGGGTATCACAAATTGTAAAAGGGAGGTAATAATCCCTCTTTACAAGATACTGGTTAAGCCCCATCTAGAGTACTGCATGCAGTATTGGAGGCTTCATCTGCACAAGGACATTAACAAAATGGAGGCAGTCCAGAGAAGGGCAACCAAAATGGTGCAGGGATTGCATCAGAAAACATATGAGGACAGATCAACAGAGCTCAATATGTATACCCTAGAGCAAAGCAGGGAGAGAGGTGATATGATCCAAACATTCAAACATCTTAAGAGCATTAACAAGGTCAAAGAGTCTAACATGTTTCAATATAAGAAAAATAGCAGAACAAGAGGACACAGCATGAGATTAGAAGGAAGCCAATTAAGGGTAATGTGAGAAACATAGAAATATAGAATCTGACGGCAGATAAGGACCGCTTGGCCCACCCAGTCTGCCCATTTCCCTACCTACTGGATAAGCTGCAGATCCTAGTTAACCAGCAGCCTACTTCTTCCTACCCCAACCCCCTAGAATTGCCTCATGACTGTCCCATGCATGCTTGAATTCCACCACTGTTTTTGACTCCACAACCTCCTCTGGAAGGCCGTTCCATGCATCCACAACCCTCTCTGTGAAAAATACTTCCTTAAATTACCTCTGAGCCACCCCCCATCTTCAAATTGTGTCCCCTTGTTCTTGCACACTCTTTTTTGAAAGATGCTACCCTCTTGGACTTTGTTGATTCCTTGAGGTACCTGAGCGTTTCTATCATGTCCCCCCTTTCCTCGAGGCTATACATATTCAGCTCCTTAAGTCTCTCTTCAATGTCTTCTGGTGCAGACCCTGCACCATTTAGATTCTCCTCCTCTGGACAGCTTCCATCCTGTCTCTGTCTTTGCGGAGATTGGGTCTCCAGAACTGCACACAGTACTCCAGATGGGGTCTCACCAGCTGTCTGTACAGAGGGATAATAACTTCCTGTTTTCTACTGGTGATGCCTCTTCCTATGCATCCCAGTATCCCCCCAGCCCTCCTTGCTGCCCTTTCACATTGTTTGCCCACCTTTAGGTCATCTGATATGACTACCCCCAGGTCCCTTTCCATTTTTGTTGTTGTTAGTATCTCACTCCACATTGTGTACTCTTCCCCTGGGTTTTTGTTTCCCAAGTGCATTACCTTGCACTTCTTAGCATTGAATCTAAGCTGCCATACATTTGACCATTCCTCTAACCTTGCCAAGTCCCTTCTCATCCTTTCCACCCCACCCTGTGCATCAACTCTGTTGCAGATCTTTGTGTCATCTGCAAAGAGGCATACTTTTCCTTCCAGTCTTTCTGCAATGTCGTTTATAAAGACATTGAAGAGGACCGGTCCTAATCCTGAACCCTGCGGTACCCCACTAGTAACCCTCCTTTCATCTGAGTGGACTCATTTACTATTACTCTCTGTGTCCTATTCTCCAGCCAATTCTTTACCCAGGCTGTCATCTTGGGACCCACTCCCAGGCTGGCTAACTTGTATATTAATCTTTGTGTGGGACTGTGTCAAATGCCTTGCTAAAAGTCTAGGTAGGCCATGTCCACAGCCCCTCCTGATCTACTACTTTGGTCCCAGTCAAAGAAATATATCAGATTCATCTGGCATGACCTTCCCACTGTGAATCCATGCTGCCTAGGGTCCTGTGCCCTTGGCCTCTAGATACTCGACAATTCTTTCCTTCAGAAGTGATTCCATCATTTTCTCTATCACTGAGGTTAAACTAACAGGTCTGTAGTTTCCTGCTTCTGCCTTGCTCCCACTTTTGTGAGGGGAATCACATCTGCCCTCCTCCAGTCCCGGTACCATCCCACCTCCCATGATTTGTTAAAAGGGTAGTCAGTGGTGTCACTAGTTTCTACCCTTAGCTCTTTTTAATTCTGGGATGAATCCCATCAGGCCCATTGCTTTGTCCTCCTTCAGTTTTAAGAGTTCTTTCAGAACCCTTTCTTCTGTAAATGGGCTGGTATCAACTTCTGTATCCAGAGTGTTTCTACTGTTTGTTTTATGTACCTCCCCCTCTTCATTTGTAAATACTGAGCAAAAATATTTGTTTAGTATCTCTGCCTTTTCACAGTCTCCCTCTGCCCACCCTCCCTCCCTTTTTAAGCCTCACTATCCCTCCCTTGTTCTTCCTTCGCTCCCTGATGTACCTATAAAAGATTTTATCCCCCTTCTTAACTGAGTTGGCTATCTTTTCCTCGGTTTGGGCCTTTGCTGTTCTGACTGCCTTCCCAGCCTCCTTTTGCTTTAACTGATACAGTTCTCTGTCCTGCTCCTTCTGCGATTCCTTGTACTTCCTGAATGCTTTCTTTTTCTCTTGAACCTTCACTGCCACTTCCTATGAGGAACCATAGTGGTTTCTTACATCATTTGTTTGTTTATTTGCTTCACACAAAGGCTCGTTACCTCTGTGATGGCAGTTTTATTATTCCCATTGTTCTTCCACCCCTCCTTCCTGCCCATTTGCTAGTGCATTCCTTAGGCACTCACCCATTTTGGCAAAGTCAGCCCTCCTAAAGTCCAGTACTTTTGTCTTTGTATGGCTTGACTCTATTGCTGTGTTTATTGTGAACCATACTGTTCGATGGTCGCTAGTTCCCAGATGGCTACCCACTTCTACATCTGTGATCCTCTCTCCATCTCCATTTGAGAGAATCAAGTCTAATATTGCTCCCTCTTGAGTTGGCTCCAGTACTAGTTGTCTAAGGCATGCCCCCTGTAGGGCATCTAGAATAACTGCACTCTTCGAAGTGGCAGCTGCAACTGCACTCCAGTTAACATCTGGCATATTCAGATCACCCATCAGCAATATCTCCCCTTTTTCTGCCATTCTAAGTATACTTTCTATCATTTCTTTGTCCATTTCCTCCCCCTGAGAAGGGGGTCTGTATACAACCCCTGTGTGGATTGTGGTGCCATTGCCTGTCTCCAAATTTACCCACAGTGCTTCTTCTCCTCCCTGTTTACCATTTTGTTCTGTTGCTTTTATTTCTTCCCTTATGTAAAGAACTACTCCTCCTCCTCTTTTACCCTCCCTATCCCTCCTGTAGATAGTGTATCCTGGTATGTTTATGTCCCAGTCATGGTTTTGTGTGTACCTTGTTTCTGTGACTGCCATGATATCGAGTTGTTCCTCCTCCATCAAGGCCACTAATTCAGGAAGCTTGTTACCCAGACTACGGGCATTGGTACTCATTGTTCTCCATTTTTTGATGGCTTTACCTTCTGTTGCAGCATCCCCCACTGACCGTTCTACCTCAGTCTTTTTCTCATTTAGTACCCTGTTTTGTAGGGAGAGGCTGGGATTTTTCTGCTGCTTGTCAGTGCCTCCCCCTTTGACTAGTTTAAAAGCTTGCAAATGAAGCATTTAAACTGATTGCTCAAAAGACTTGTTCCCTTCCTGGACAGATGCAGACCATCCTGCCAGTATAGGCTGGTGTCTCTCCAGGTGGAACCACAGTCCCCAAAGAAGCCAAGCCCCTGTGCTCCGCACAATTTTTTCAACCATTCATTAAACTGCATGGTGCTAATTACCCTCGCCTCCCCCATGCTTTTGACAGGCAGCACCTCTGAGAAGGATATTGTGTGTGCTACTTGGAAAGGGTGGTGGATGCATTGAATGACCTACCTTAGGAAGAGGTGAAGATTAATACAGTGGAAGGCTTCAAACAGGCATGGGATGAGCATAAGGGAGCAATACAGATGAGTATGAATAAATAGGCCATTGACAGATTAAAGGCCTATGGCACATTCATAAGGTAGAAAAAATGGGCAGACTGGATGGGACTTACAGTCCTTCTTTGCAGTCAATGTCTATGTTTCTATGTAAAAGGGGTATGAGAGCTTTGGAATCTAAATAGTTTTTTTTCCAAAATCTTAAGTTAGCTGCCATGTATTGGCCAAAGTCTTCCCTTGTATCATGTAAATCATATAGCACAGACTGGCCACTAGGCGCACTAAATAGGATGGCAGCTTAAAGATCAGCTCCACAACCCAGAGGGAAATATCCTTTAAAATCCTTTGTCTACCAGCTGGTATTATATCCTCACTCTACTGTAACTTGTGGGGTAATACTCAAGCTACACTAATTTAGCTTCATTGATACAAAAAGCCTTCATTTGCTGTGTGGAAACTGCTATTTTACTGAAGAGCCTCCTGGACGGGGTAGGCCTGAAAATGTGGCTGAAGGCTGCTTGCCACAAAAGTGGGAGCAACCGTCAGTTGAGGCGATGTTTGGCCAACTTATGGCCCAGATGACACAAGTCACTGTGGCAACTAATCGAAGCACCCAAATGGTTCAAAATTTCTGCATACAGAACAGCAGGTCTCGGAGATGGAGGGGCAGGTTGTGGACTTAAGGGCAGAATTAAGAGATCAACAACGGACCATACAGATGCTGCTCAGTAAGATGGATGACCTCAAGAATCGAAGTCACCATAATAATCTTCGCTTTCTGGGCTTCTCTGAGCATGTAGAAGGCAAAGATACCAAGGGATTTCTACAGTTAGCCATTGCTGAAATGCTGTAGTTGGACCCATTGATACCGCTCCAGGTGGAACACGCACACCATACGTTAGCCCCCAAGTCTCATGCCCAAGACAGACCACCATCTATCATAGCCTGATTTATTGATTTTAGGGACAAAGAGAAGGTCCTAGCTAGAGCTCATGAGTTACAGCATGTAGTGTGGAGATTGAATAGGATCCACATTTTTCAGGACTTCTCTAAGGATCTGTCGGACAAACGCCAAGCATACTCTGAGGCAAGGCATAAAATGCACAGTACTGGACTGTCCTTTTCCTTGCGTTACCCAGCCATGATGAGGGTTATGCATAATGGAGTCCTGAGCAGGTTTGAATCTCCTGATGCACTCATGGATTTTTTATGGCGCAACTGGCCACAAGAATTTACCACCACTACGCTGGGAGCCCCTTTGGCAAAAACTGCTACTGACAGGTTGGATTGCCGCTCCTCTCCATCAGTGAGCAGGCCTGCAGTTTGGCAAGACCTCAGGAAGCAACACTGGAAACTCTCCCCAAAAGCACATTGAAAGAGGCAATCCTCAAAGAAACACACCAGCCGGGAGCATCCTTCGGAGAGAGGGCAAGACGACACAGAGGAGGCCACAAGCATGGACACTGTTGCTCCAGACCTGTTACAGACCTACTACACCACTAATAGATATGAAGCTTTATGACCCAGCTCTCCAGATCATCACTCAAGCTCTGTGGATTCGACTATGGAAGGCAGGCCTACTCCTATGTTGCAGCCCAGCTCTCTGTTCCCGTCAGCAACTCCTCACCAGCCCCAGAATGGAGCTACAGATAGCGGAGGGCAGTGTCCACCAAAGGCTACGAGGGAGGCCTCTTCTACCAGCGGAGATCTCATCTTCAGTGTGGACCATCCTGAGCACTCTACATCTCCAGGGCAATCAATCAGAAAAAAACTCACCAGCGTGGTCAGATAAGTAGTAATCCTTCTATTTTCTTTCTATTTCTGTTCTTTTAATCCCCCGGGGAGTTGTAGTTATGGGGCAAGTTTGGGGTGTCTAAATTGATCGTTAGTGTACAATCTCCTTCGCTGACCCATCTGCTACCCTTTCTCCATGTTACCCATGTAAGGGAATTTTCTAGCCCTTTTTCACCCCAACCTTGACCCCTGACTTGCACTGCCATATGGCAGAGCAGATGCCTCACTCCTATACCAGGAGAGATTCAATGAGGCCTACCAACAAGCTCTCAGTGGACGTCCTGATCAAAGGTCCAGACATGTCTAGATGGAAAAGAAGGCCTTTTTTGTACCATCTGATTAAACAGCAGAACTTTTGTGGGTTCTACATCACTTACTTGTGTGTGGGGGGGTGAGGTCTGCTGGGAAGCTGTATCATATAATATGAAAGTATTTGTCGGCATGCGTAAACTGTTGTGCTGAATGGGTAGCCAGGATGTGTTTTACGTGAGGTCCTAAGTGGTGAATGGCACAGGCCTGTGCCCCTCTGGTATGTTTGTTTTTTTATTATTTTCTATCAAGGGGAGATCTCCCAGCCCCCACATTGGGTGGCTTACAGTACACTCTTCATAGGTGTGATGAGCCTGACCTCACCAAGATTTTTGTTGTGAGAACACGTTGGCACCCATCAACAATAACCCTAGGCTTGCTGAAATAGTGGGCAGTTCCCCCACTTTCTTTCCTGAAAACCCCCACCTCATTACAAGCATTGTGTAGTCTGTGATCGCAAATTCTCTCACTGTAAGTATTACCTGAGCAACCGCTCCCGTCGTCACGGGGCAAAAACCACACCACTGGGTCTTGTCTTAACGTCGCTTTATTTGATCAAACCTTTCACATGCATGCGGGAGTTCTGCAAAGGAGAAGCTCCCTGATTACAATTTACAGCAGCTTTTTATAAGCTAGATTCTGCAATTCTTATCTTGAAAAATACCAACATTTCAGTATAAGCCAATCATAAAACAGAATAACAAGTTGATACCAATGTGTGGTGTACTTTTCCACTGCTTACTTCATTTCTTACCCAATATTTCTTGATACATATGCCACTGGGTCAATCTGATCTGAGTGAAACAATGAGTTTCTCTCACACCATAGCAACATACAACAACGTACAGCTTGCCTTCAATGCCTCAACATGCTGTTATCTTATACTTTGCCCAAGCATGTTGTTATCTTATACTTTGTCCGAGCCTGTTATTCAGGCTGGTACAACCAGTTCTGCCCCGTTTTATCTGGCTTTCTGTTTCTACAAATGTACCTCAAGTAACCTCAGTAACATTCTATAACCCTGTAGAAAACAGCATGAACTCAGAAATTTCTACTACATTCATTATGACTTTGTTACAGCATGGCTTACAAAGCAAACATAGCTTCAAGGCATATAATAGCAAATATAGCTTTAGGATATATAAAATTCCCTCACAAGTCCCACTTTAACTACCCCAGCTTCTGAGCTGTACAGCTGGAGCAGCTCTCTCAACCCTCTGGGGTTGCAATGAGCCACGTGATCCAACCTTCTTATTGGGTTGCTCGACTCTCTTGGGGGGAACCTCCCCTCCCTGCACTCACCGTAGTGCTAAGGAAGGAAGGATACCACTTGATAATGGCCTGGGAGTAGGAGCTGGCCTACAGCAGGACTCTGCAGCCAAAGAGATGCCTCTATATCCCCAAATTGCATGGTACACTGTGCACAATGTATATAGTTTGCTAATGTGTTTATGAATGTTTGTTTCACAAGACACACACACACAGATGTTTCGTTATTTGTTAGTATAAGGTCATCTGGTAGGTATAGGGTATATGGGCTTTACCCACTATCTCCATATCTAGTGGTGCTCTATAGAAATTTGCCTCTTCTGGTTGGGCTGCCCTCTCCTCCTATCTGCTGGTTGTTCTTGATGTATCTCTTAAATATTTGCTCACTATTACTAACAGGTGATATCACTTGTCTGACATGGAATGTCAGAGGGTTTAACACCCCAAACAAGAGGAAGCAAGTTTTGGGCCACCTTAAGAGACTGGGAGTGAGGGTCACCTTCCTACTGGAGACCAAACTTAGTGGGGGGGATCCTGAGAGACTGAAGAGGGAGTGGGTAGGCCAGGTCATTCATGCCTCAGCCTCCTCTAGAAAGAGAGGGGTGGCAATTCTACTTCACAAGCAACTACAATGGAAATTGCAGAGACAAGTGTGAGACCCGGAGGGTAGATGGGTGGTGGTACTCATGGATACTGGGAAGGGCCCTCTGATCCTGGGTAACATATATGCTCCGAATGAGGACTCACCCTCCTTCTTTCACAAGTTGGCCCAGGTGCTGGGATCCATAGCTCAAGAAGACACCCCCATTTTATTAGGGAGTGATTTTAATCTTACTCTGGACCTTTTCCTGGATAGATCTCCTTCCAATACTGAGCCCCACTCCAGGGCTGTAATGGCAGTTTCTCATTTACAACAAGATTTGGCCCTTACGGACATCTGGAGAATATTTCACTCCTCCCAGTGGGAATACACCTTTCATGCCCCAGTACATAGTTCTCTTAGTAGAATAGACTTCTGGCTCACCTCTCCTACTATTACTAGTAACACTATTAATACCTTTAACACTGTTAATACCTTATTCATCCCTTAGTTATCTCAGATCAGGCCCCTGTGCATCTTGCCTTCACATGGGGCCCCCCTCTCCCTAAGTCTCCAGCATGGAGGCTGGACCTATTGCTACTTCATGACCCAGACTTTCCCCCTTGGCATCAAAAGGAAACAAAGGAATTTTTTTGGCATAACCTCATAGCAGATACCTCTGCAGGTACCACATGGGAGGCATTCAAAGCTACTCTAAGAGGGGTGATAATAGGGTATGCGAGTCGGCGCTGAAAAAGGAGGGAGCAACATTTGATGGGGCTCGAATGACAACTCCGAGAAGAGAAGCTTGCTTTTAAGGCTCTTTGTGTCCCTTCCCTTAGGTCAGAGGCAGGTCACATGGTCACCTCTCTGAAGATGCAAATGAATGAGCTGGTCTCTAGAAAGGCAGAGATTTTGATCATTAGACTCAAGCATAGATATTGGGAAGGGGAAGAAAAGAGGGGTAAGTTGCTGGCATACTGTCTCAAAAAGCAGCAAGCTGAAAGGCATATAGTGGCTTTAGAGGATGCAGTGGGTAGGACCCAGACCTCGGCACAAGGTATTAATCAAATAATGATGGAATTTTACTCCTCGTTATATAAATCCTCCTGAGACCCAGACCCCAAGGGGGTCTACCCATTTCTGGAGTCCCTACATCTCCCCAAAATCTCAGAATCCCAAGCTAATGCCCCGGATGCCCCAATCTCAACCCAGGAGGTGGCAGACACCATCCTCTCCCTTAAAAAGGGAAAGGCCCCAGGAGGGGACGGTTTCCCTATTGAAGTGTGGCAGCTGTTGCGTCCCATAATCTCTCTGGTATTGCAACAAGTATTTACTGAGTCATTGCAAACAGGGTCTCTCCCTTCATCCCTTAGGGAGGCGACTATTACTATCCTACCAAAAAAAAGGTAAAGACCCTCTTAAAGCATTCAGCTACCACCCTATTTCATTATTGAATGCTGATAGCAAGGTGCTAGCTAAGACACTAGCTAATAGACTTAATTCTCTCCTTCCCAGTTTGATCCATCCATCCCAAGTAGGCTTTGTTAAGAGCCGCTTTAGCACGGACCATATTAGATTGTTGGTAAATTTAATCCATAAGGCTCAAACATTATCTTCGCCCACTACTGCCATTGCAATAGATTTCAAAAGGTCTTTGATTCCCTGGAGTGGGACTATGTCCAATGAGTACTTTGCACTATGGGCTTGGGGGTGGGGTTTCGGGCCTGGATTGGGGCAATATATTCATCCCCAGTTGCACGGATACTCACCAGTACGATGCTGTCTCCCCCATTCATACTGGGTAGGGGTACCCTTCAGGGCTGCCCACTTTCCCCACTACTTTTTGTATTGGCAGTAGAACCCCTGGCATCTGCTATTAGGCAAAATCCTCTCATTTCCAGAGTCCAGGTGGGAACAAGGGCATACCCTACTCTTATGTATGTGGATGACCTTTTGCTCCCTATGGCCAATATCGTCACCTCTCCCTCCCGTACTGTCCACCTTGTCAGATTTCTCTACATTTTCAGGGCTCAAGATTAACCAGGCCAAGCTGGAGTTCCTACCTTTAAACTTTAAGTGTACCTCTCAAATGGTTACTCAGCATGGGCTCCGATGGGCCCCGGAGGGGATTACCTACTTGAGCATTACTATCTCTCCTACTCTGCATAAAATCTGGGATCTGGAGAAGAGGCCCCACCTCTGGAAGGACATAGATACAGTGGAGGTGGCACAAAAGAGGGCTACCAAAATGGTGCAGGGCCTGTATCAAAAGTCCTATGAGGAAAGACTCAAGGAACTAAATACATACTCTCTAGAGGAAAAGAGGGAATGATGGGATATAGCATTTCCAACAGAAAAAGATGTTCCAGGATAAAGGATCATGCTATAAAGCTGGGAGGGGGGAGGCTTAGAGGAGATGTGAGGAAGTACTTATTCACGGTGAGGGTGGTGGATGCCTGAAACAGCCTCCCAGCAGAAGTGGTGGGTGCTAAAAAAGTAACAAGAATCAAGCATGCATGGGACAGACAAAAGAGAGCCTTAGAAGTAAGGTATGGGGGGGGAGAAGATAGGAGATCAAGTAGAATCTGAGGTGGCACAACAGGTAGGGAATATAGGGCAGACTGGGTGGACCAAGAGGTCCTTATCTGCCAACAACGTCTATGTTTCTAAATTAAAGAACTTGAAACCTCTGGGCATTGACAACCCTCACCCATGAATAGGAACAAAGCAAGGATTTGCATTCCATGTGCAGAACCTCTAGGCCAGCACCAAGGATCCTAGGAAAGAACTGTAGAATTTGTGTTTCACAAAGAATATGATGACATGAAGCATCTCCAAGCTGTCTCTATGGACCTCGGGAAAGAACCTGAAGAACAGGATGCTGCAAAACTGAAGAACCTCTGAGCCATTTAAGCTGACCCCAGGAAAGGACCTGTAGAATTTTGCACAACTGAAGCACATGGTGAAACTGAAGGTTAGCACCATGAGCCCCAGTAAAAAATGTGATGAACAGTAGTCCTTGATGAAGCTGAAGATCCTGAGTATCTGTGGGCTGTCAGCCTCAATAAAGCCCTTGAACAATCTGTATAGAAAGAAAAAACACGGGGTTTCGGATCCCTATCTGTGAACTGGTGCAGTTTACTTCACTGCCTTCACCTTTATGGAGGGGTTGGTCTAGTAGAAAGAAAGCAGGTGACAAAGAGTTTCTTAACTAGCTATTCCTATCTGATAACCAGTCACAGTCTTGTTAGCATGCAGCTGGGTGCCTCACTGTCTCTGGATCATGCATGCTTGGCATGCAGATTTTTGAGAAATAAAAATTAGTTTCAACAGACATTCTGTCTCTTTAATTTGTGGTTATGATTCAGCAGTTAGACCAGGCAACAGTACAGTGTAATTCTAGAAAATGAGAGGTAGACAAAGAATTTTAGAACAGGTAAAACAGTTCCAGTAGACTCAAAGCATGCAAGGGCAGTTAGTCTCTCAGCGTGCAATTACCCTTTATACAGTTTTGGGGCAACTGACGTCAATTCAAATTGTCTCAAAGCAAACCAGTGCAACTTTGGTGAAAGCAATGCAATTTGGTGCATGCAGGGCAGTTATACAGTCTCAGAGCATGCAATGGTAGTACAGACCAATCTGAGCAAGCAAGGCTGCTTCATCTCTAACCATGCAATAACAGTTTGGTACTGTCCCTCTATATAAATAGTTTCAATATAACACAGTTGTTGCTTTTGAAATTTGTTGGTGCAGCAATTCAGCACTGTCACTTTAAATAAACTTGCATTTGCACTTTGAAAATTCTTTCAGATTTTCAGCACAGTCACATTAATAACAGTTGCACTCTAAGAAGTTCATACTGTAACTAGAGGCACTTTACCAGTGCAGACATTGTGAGAAGACCCAAATTTAAATTGCTAGGTTAAAATGCCTCAGCTGTGAAACCAGATTCAGTCTGTTAATAACTTGGATGTACCAAGCTACAGAGGGGACCACAGGCTATACCCTCCCTCTAACTGGCATATGAGATAGCTTTTAGTTTGACAGCAGGGTGGCAGACTTTTACATTTATTTATACTTTATTTTTATTGAGAGAGGAAAAAAAAGTAACAGTTGCTACATTTCATAAAATTCTCAAAAAACTTCATTAATCAGTCAGTTTCTCGAAAGTATACTTTTTTGATAGTTTATCAAGGGCTAAAAGATTAAACAAATAAAGATAATTATTGCACTAGAGCGATTATAGATTTACACTTAATACTTATGTTTCATGTTCTAAGCTTTAAACATCCCTATAAGCAAAATAAATAAAACAAGCTGTTCATTTCAGGCAAATCATAGTCCAACGCAGAGTAAAAAAAATAAACACAAAGGATCATCATAGTCTATTTTATATAAAGAAAACTTCAGAAGTCCATATGATAACCACTGGGAGATATTATCTACAAGTTCTTCTTCCTCCTCATCTGATCCCAGATCTGTGGGTGGAGCTACATTATTTTCTTAAAGTGCCCGAGTAGCATCAATCTCTACTAAGAAAAGAGCGTTCCTTTCAAAGAAACCTTTAATTTGGCATGGGATTGCGAAATTACAGTTTCCCTGCCTGCAGAAACTCAAATCTGATTGTCCAAAAAATGTTGAGTCTTTGAGTGGCTAAGCAAAAGTCAGAGTAAAGATGGAGTTTATTACCCTCATATATAAACTACTTCTTAGCTCTGGCTGACTGTAGCATTTTATGTCTTCCAGGAATTGAAGCAAAGTTACAGATTGCATACATTGCTACTGACCCAGATTCTTCAATTTTTGAGGTATCTCCTTGACTGAGGTCTGAAGATGGATTCCAAGAGTACAGGATGATCTGGAGAAAAAGCAAGAGTTAATATCCTCTCCACCTCAATCTTCAATTCATGACAAAAGTCTGATCAGTCTGAGGTTTTTGAAAAGCAGAGTGTTCTCTGTTTTTTTAAGTTTTGCCATAGTGATTAACTGGGCATGTAAAAAAGTATTCACAGCTCCCTCAACAGTCATTATTCTACACAAACATTGTTCTGCTGTCTTTTCAGCCACTTCCACCTGCTCCTCTGTATTCACAATTTTAATCTATCACCAGGCACTGAGTTGTAATCTCATCCAAATGATGCCCTTTTGTCTGAAACGCCATCAGAAAAGCTGAATTGAAGCAAATGTCAGTTTAGCTGGTAGTATCTTTGCCATAGCACCTGGCTCAGGACATACTACAGTCAGGCAAGCTATTGCTTCATTTGGGTGTGGAGAATCACTTGTCCCTCACTATGGAGCAGATTTCCCTAATATAGGGGAAAATAACTTCTTCAAAAGTTCAGCTCTGCCATCTGCCTCTCCCTTTGGCTTCCAACTATTTTGAGTGACTCTTTGATCGAAGAAAGCAATGTTTTTAACAATGAAAGGAGCAGTTTAAACAGAGAGCAAAGTGCAGCTCTGAAACCAGTGTGTGTCTGTGTTACTCTCACCAGCACCCCTGGTCTATTTTTTTACATAATTTACGCAAATCCTGAACTCTCGAAGCCTCTCGCATCTTCTGCTGCAGCTCCAGCTATATGGCTTCCTTTCTCGGGCCAAAATACAATTGGCTGATTTGCATACATCACATGTTCTACAACTCCATTATCATAATCGAGGCTGTTTTTACTCATGATAGGACCCTTAGGGCTGGGGCCTGTGGCAGCTATATTGCTATTCTGGGGCCTTTCTGCTTTTTTTTCACCTCATCTCATTTGCAGTTCAATAAACTTTATTTATACTAGACCATTTGCTAGGTGGCCTGCATATTATGTAGGCTGCTGTCCCACTCCCCCTCATTTTAGTTGGAGCATGAGTACAGTGCTTGTTTATTTGCAAACACAAACCCTATCTCTTGGCTACTGGTCTCTCTATGCGGCTAGCTTGATTTGTGTCTTAAACTCTGGTCTAGACACCTGAGCATCTGTATCTGGGGTCTGTCTTGCCTAATCTCACTTGATCCACCCCTGGGTGACTATTAGTGGGGCCTTCTCTGCCATTTGTCTTGCCCCTTGGGCATTTTTCCACTTGGACCTGTGTTGTTCCTTCCCCTTTCCCTTGAGCAGTTCTTTGAATTGGGCCTTGCCTGCCCCACGTACAGCCTCAATGCTGCCTGCAGTCATCTTTTCTACCCCTTTTTTCGTATAGGTTTTTGTGCCATCATAGTCTAGCGGTAGCTATCACCCTGTCCCTATCCCCCAAAGCCAGCAACCACCTCCCCCAGGACTCATCTTCAGTCTGTAGCTCCCCCACAAATTTCCCCTCATGGTTGGGCAAGATGGAGGAGTGCCATCCTCCCTGCAGTATGTTAATACAGAGGAAACCATTGGCTTACTCTGGGTGGTGGTGCAGACTTGGTGTGGGCAGGCAAGGCTTCATTAAGCCCCTTACTGCTCCATTTTCTTGTTTTCTTCCCGACCCTTGTGCTGTAAGACATCAGCACACGCATGGAGGTGCACATGCATGATGAACCCCTGGCCCTCCCTCCATTCTTGCCACCCACACTGCACTGCCACCAATTCTCCACCTGGTGGCAGTCTAAGGCTGGGCCACCATCTCTCCCCTCTCCAACAGAAGAGAGGACAGCAGTCCCTCAGAAGCTCAATCTTCTCCTCCTCGGCTGACCACTGGTGACCCAAGTCTGTTTCTAAACCCGGGTCAGCAGCGTGGCAGGATGTAAGGCACCAGTACCACAGTCCTCCATGCCACTGGGCTAGCCATTGTTTTTCCTTTTTAAAAAAAAAAGAAAAACAACAGTCCAGTTTCAAATGAAGATGAGCACCTGCCCTTGTGCTGCTGTTGCCGACTGACTGTCCCAACTGGATGCCTTCCTCTGGCTGCTATGGGGGAAAGGTTCTCTGGGTGGTCTACTGCAGGCAGTCCTGTTGTCAGCTCCCTTCCCCATGACACTATCTCATCATCATGAATGCTTGTTTTCAGGTGGTGTCTCTCCCTTTCTCCCTCTTTGGCCGCTCTTACCACTACAGCCTGACTGTTCACTGCTTGTCTGCCAATGATGTGAAAGAATAAGAAATCAATTAAAATAAATTAAGCAACCATGCTTATACCTACATTGACTTGCTCCACTCTTTGCCATTGATCACACTTCTTCAGTTGCTACAAATGACTCACATTCTGCTGAGGAGACTGCTGCTACTGGACCCACAAGACTGCTGAACAGCATGGAAGGTGGGGCTGCATACATCACTGGACCTGCTGGGGCAAGGTGCGGGGCCCCCATGCCTTAGGACAGTCCTTCTTGCTATCCCTGGTTGGCCAGTCATGAAACTTTTATTTTTATTTATTGTATCTGAAATATATGGCCTTTAACAGACTTGATCTGAGTACATTAAAACATTGTTATAATATTAATATCAGAGTTTATATTCAAGGAAGATTTAATACATTCAGTACAGATTTGTGGCAAATACACTGATTACATATAATTAAAATGCAGGCAGAGAATACAGGCAGACTATGTGGGCCTAGCGGTCCTCATCTGCCATCAACCACTATGTCACTTTGTTACTATGTATAAAAACATTTACGAATAACAGGACCAAGCTTCAAATAGTAAAGTGCATTAAATATTTGCCTCCTCAACCAACAGACAAAAACTGGCCCCATTCTCACTGCTGTGCCTCTTTAAGTAGTCCCCAGTGTTTCTGACACCAAGTCCCTGGTAATATGGGGAAACCAACTGATCAGTGCACGCTGACATCATTTTAAAAAAAAAGCTTGCTGGCACTACATTCATGTCACCCTAAGGGTGGGAAAAAACTAAGGGAACAGGATGCAGTTTAAAAAAAATGTTTAAAAGCACAGGCAGTTTTTTTCTAAGGGGCCACATTGTCTGTCTAATCTCTCCATTTCTGCCACTCTATCACTGTACCAGGCAAAGGTCTGTGAGGGGTACCTTACTAGGGAAACCATGGGTTGTACTGGGTACCCTGAGGCACCAACTCTTGCATTTTGGGCTCAATTTTCAAAGCTCAGGGAATGACGCAAAGTGCCTGCATCAAGCAAAAATGATGCAAGTGGTACCTTGCATCAAAAGATGCTGCATTCCCTATTTTTTAACACTGTCTGTATCGAAAAGTGGAGCCATTGTGCCAAAGTGGCACTGTTTCAGCCTTGTGACCAAAGTCAGGGTGCACCAGGTTACAAGGGGGCTCTGAGGGGGTGGGTGTTTCTGTAAGGTACCAGGAAGGAGTAGAGATGTGGGAAATTGCAGAATTTTGTTACACAATATTTTGCGAAATCTGTCCGTCTTGCAAACATTTTTCGGAAGCAAAGTGTGGAATTTCACCTGCAGAGTGTGAAATATTGCCTGCCAAATGATGAAATTCACCACTTGCAGATGAAATTTCACAACTTCAAACCCAG
This sequence comes from Neoceratodus forsteri, assembly GCA_016271365.2. NCBI lineage: Eukaryota > Metazoa > Chordata > Ceratodontiformes > Ceratodontidae > Neoceratodus > Neoceratodus forsteri. The sequence goes on along the minus strand of JADMNL010000039.1, from coordinate 14,568,184 downwards.
TGAAATATTTCGCTGAATGGCCGAATTGTGCAAAATATTTCACCAAGTAAAATTGCTGGTTTCACAGGAATTTCGCTGGTGAAATCTAATTTTGCAACATCTCTAGGAGGGAGGCAAGGGATAGGGATGCATGGTTCTGTATTACACTGTGGATGATGCAACTCAAAGAGAGATCACATTGAGCAGCAGAAGATAGTCAACCGAGTCAGCAACACAGATTGCAGTGGTGGGTGAGCTGATTGCAGGCAATGACAGATGTTGTTATAAGCCATGTCCCATTTGCACAACATGGAATGCGAGGTGTTAAAAAAATGAGCAGGCAGTAGGAAAATTTGGGGAGTAGGATACCACAGGTGGCAGTGACATTGGTGGATGGGGAGATATTTTGGCTGGCTCAGTAGGCAAGTCCAAGTCTAACATTAACTGCTTTATAGATGGATGCTACATGGAGAGAAAAATCAAGGGAGGGATCATGTATAACACCAAGGTAATCAAAGGAGGGTACAGTAACCAGGGGGTGCCATTATCTGAGACCACTAAGAGTGGAACAGGCATAAAATAGCACTGCTTGTGACTTTGATGAGTTTATTAAAAGCCTATTCTCATGGAATCAGGTTTAAACAGACTTTAGGTCAGCTGACAGGCTTCTATTGATGTCAGGCATATTCTGGGCACTAGTGAAAAATACCAGGTCATCAGCATACAGGAGAGGGGTACTGTAGGTGAAGTGGTGGCGAATAGAGTTGATGTGAAGGGAAAAAAGATTGACCCAAGTATGGAGCCCCGAGGGACACCAGTGGTGACAGGGGCAGGGTGAAACAGAGAGGATCTGAACCTGACACATTGCTGTCTGTTGGTCAGGTAACTTCTGAACCAGTGGAGGGCATTGACAGAGATTCCAAGGGCACTTAGCTTATTATAAAGTAGGGAGTGAGCAACCATATCGAAGGCCTTAGTGAGGTTTATGAATATGGCACTCGTGAGATCCCCTTTGTAAAGAGGGGTGGAGACACTATTAATAAGGGTGAGCAGTGCAGTGGTGGTACTATGGTTCTGGCAGAAACCATGCTGAGCTGGAGAGAGCAGATTGTGGGTAGAGAGACAATAGGTAAGTTGAGAGGAGACAATTTTTTCCAGGACCTTGCCAGGAATGAGTAGAATGGCAATAGGTCTGTAGTTACTAATGATTTTGGTGTTGCCTTTTTTAAACACAGGCACTATGTTAGACATTTTCCAGATATGCCTCTCTCTAGCCTGCGGTGGCTTTACCTCTGACAGAGTCACCTTTACCATCAGGTTACTATCTGTGTACTGGACCTGTGCCTTCTGCATATGGGTTTCCAACCATGGTGGTTTATCCAGCTTTCTCTGCTCTCTGTCTGACATTGATTGCCTATGATGTTATAATACCTTGTCATACCTGAGCCAAGCTGTGGCCCCTGCCTACAGAGAGGCCTTCAGTCTGGTGCTCCTGTACTGAAACAGGCCCCAGCTCCTTCAGATTATATTTTTAATAGAAGTCCCCCCAAAAAACTTAATGCTTACATTTTGTAGATTAGTATTTTTGCTCTCCAGACATGCCTGGCATTTCCTCTTCCTCTTGCTGCTCTGCGTCTTGCTCATCCATTGGCCCTGCATCCAACGATCTCACTGCAGCAAACTGGTTCTTTTGTCCTTTCTCCATTTTCTCTCATGTGCTGTTGTTGGTGTTTGCTAAGTGTGGCGTGGTCTTCCTGGGGCCTCTCATCTGCCAACTTTTTTTCTCCATCTCCCGTAGCTGTGGATTCTCCTCTGTTCCAGCTGTTGTTATCCCCAAGGACTTTAAATAAGGTCTGGCCTCCTGCAATGTCTCAAATAACTTGGAGCCTACACCTGATGTTATTCTTAATCTTGCGGGATATTCTGCCCTTGCCTTCAGCCCTTTGGCCGTGAGCTCCTTCAGCACTGGAAATAACTGTTTATGCTTATCCATGGTCAGTGGAGCATAGTCCTGTTTGAAAAAGAGTCTTTTGTCACCAAATATTATTTCTTTAAGTCCCCAAGCTTTCTTTAAAACCATGTCTTTCATTCTGTAGTCAACAAATGCCACAATTATGGGGCGTGGTCTTACATTTAGATCTGAGGGAAGTGCAGATAATGCCCTGTGCACCCTGATTATATTTAATGGTTGATACGAGTTTAAATTCAATATCTCTTTTAAGAAGCCTCCAATGAAATTCATCATTCCCCCTTCATTTTTCTCTGGCACTCCATCAACGTGGAGGTTGATCCTCCGTGACCTGTTCTCCAGGTCCTCTAGTTTCTGTCACAGTAGCAGCTCCCTGTCATGGAGCTATAGGATCACTCTGTTGTGGATATCTGTGGTCTCGGTCAGGGTCACAACTTGCGCTTCAGGATCTGCTGACATTTTCTACTGGTGTTGGATTTTTCATTTGTTGTCCTGCATGTCTGTTTGGATGTGGTCCAGTGTGTCTCCAAGACACCAGAGCTCAAAATACAGCTGCCAGGAGGTCATCGTGAAGTGCTCCTCCCCTCCTTCTGACTCCAGCTTGCTGTCTGTGGTTCTCTCTGGTGAGGCAGACCTTCTCAGTGGGGAGCAAGTCTTGCTGAGGTCTCATGGTTATGCGGTAACTTTGTTTGCCTTGTCTTGTTTGGCTACATAAGCTTTTAACTCATTCTATATTATTGTCACTTAGAATGTTCAGATACCCTCTGCCTGCTGCTAGAACACCTGTGTGCCTGAAGGGGTTTTAGATCTGCAGCATTCATACAAACACACTGTGCTTAAACCTACATATCTTAAAAACCATACATCCAATTTTAAAACTGTAAAAAGAAAAGTTTTTCAGGACAAAAAGTTTTTGAAAATGAGCGAGGTTTGGTAATGTCTATTTAACTGGATTTAATGTTGTGTAAGGTTGTTTTCATATTTTAATAAATTCTGATGATTTTATCTAAATATAATTATGCTCTGTTTACTTAGTCATGCACAAATATTAAATTTCTGTAAAATTGCTGATTAAAATAGTTAAAAATATACAATAAACATCTGTCATTGTCTAAATATAAATTTTGCAAGTTTTTTACCATTTTGTTAGTCATAAATCAACATCTGAATCTCTTGTTATTACAGTTTGAGTTTTTTGTTCCACTCCACTGGTTGGAATTTTTGCAGTGTTCAATTCTTCCTATCCACTGATTTTAGTTTATGAATCTGATTATCAATTTTTTGGTTTTTCCCCTAGTTTAGTAAGAACATATTTACACATTACCTTAGAAGGACATATCAGGAAGTGATGCAGGAAGGAAGTGCTTTGTGAGGTCAAGTGATGTAAATAGGAAGAACCCTTCCAGTGTAGGTCAGTGAGCTGACACAGGAAATGGAGACATTTGTTAGTGCTGGAGGTCTCTCTATGATTAATTGCATATGTGCTGTAGTTAAAATGTATAATTTCATTGAAATAAACTATTTTATTTTATTTTTGCAATAAAAGTTCGATAAGTATAGGGAACTGTATTTTATTTGTGCTGTTTGCTTTATCATACTGTAAATGAAGCATGATGTTGTTCATGTAAAGGTTCACAGTCTTTCAGTAAACATCATGTTACATAAATCTGTGTATTTAATTTCCTGGCATAGTTTATTTTTGGGGGTTGTATTATGGGATGGTTTAAGGTGAGGGAATGACTGTATGAGGAAGCACTGTGTGTTAGTGGTGGTGGTGGTGGGGGGGGTCCTGCATTCATAATACAGGCTCAGATGCACTTCATATGTTCTGGGGAAATGAGAGGGGCTGTATGCATCTAATAATGGTGCTAACAGGCACTGTAGATATATTATGGGTATATGTATAGGATGATGAAATTGCTGAAAAGGCACTGGTAATTTGGGGTATACTGTGTCATGAGGAAGGGGGTGGGTGTGCCTGTACCAAGGAATGATGCTCATAGGCACTGCAGTCATTTTGTGTCATGAATTGGCACCTGTCCTTGGGGTATACTCAGTTGTAGGGAAGCAGGTGGGGCTGCCTGCACCTGGTAATGGTGTTCATATGCCATGCAGAAACATTGTGGGTACACATACAGGGTGATGACATGTACACCTGTAAGGTTGTTGTATTGTGTTGTGTCACATGGTTTGCCTGCATACACATGTAATATGTTGCAACATTCAGTATGGCGCACTGTGGGGTGGGAAGGAGGTGGGTGCCTGCACCATGGAGTGATACCATTGGCACATGTGTACTGTGTGCTATGTTTCATTTGAATGGACTGTATATGTCATACACTGGCACTGATCACATCACAGTGCATCAGAGGTAAGGGATGGTCTGAAGCATTATGAGCACAAGGGACTAAAGTGGTTGTGGAGTGATTCGAACTTGAATAGAACATTACAGTGCATCTGAGGGTAGTGTTGGAATGAATCTTGATGTGCACAATGGACTACGCAATGGTGACTGAGGAGGGATCCATATCAGTAATGCACATCACAGTGTCAGAGATAAAGGCTGGACTGAAGACTGATGAACAGATGGACTAAATCAGTGACTCTGGTGGGATTTGAATCTGAACAGCACTTTACAGTGCAGTAGAGGTTGGGGCTGGACTGACACCAGATCACTCAATGGACAACACCATTGGCTGTGGAGGGATCTGAACCTGAAATGCACTTCACTGTTCACTACAGTTTGGAGCTCGATGGATGCATGATAAGGAGATAGATTTTACAAGTGGCTGTGGAGGGATTTGAGCCTGAAGAATACTTTACAGTGCATCAGAGATTGGGGCTGAACTGATGTCATATGAATTGATGGGCTACACCAGTGGATGTGGAGGGTTTTGAACATGAAATGCACTTCACAGTGCATTATGGGATTGGTCTGGACTGATGCATGGTAAGTCGATGGACAACACCATCAGTTCAGGAGGGATCTGAACCTGAAATGCACTTCACTGTTCACTACAGTTTGGGGCTTGACTGATGCATGGTAAGAAGCTATATCTTACAAGTGGCTGTGGAGGGATTTTAACCTGAAGAACACTTTACAGTGCATCAGAGGTTGAGTCTGGACTGATGCCATACGAGTTGATGGACAACACCAGTGACTGTGGAGGGATTCAAAACTGATTTGGCCTTTACAATGCATCAGAGATTGGGGCTGGACTGATGCCAGATAAGTTGAAGGCAACACCATTATTTTTTTCATTTTAAACAATCAGCAACTGCGTATTAGGGAGAAAACTCAAATGCAGAGCATGAGACAAACATGCTACTGACCCTAACCCACTTATCATCCATAACGCAGGGAGCAACATGCCACGTAGATTAATCCGAACATAAACTCTTTAAAAAGTAACAAAAGGTGCTGAATTCATGTGACCTCATCTAGTACATGCACAAGAAACACTCTCTCCCATCAGGAATGCCAGCCGGATCCATAAGATGTGATCACACAGGATGACCAGAAATTATCCCAAAATGAACAAAGTAACAATTATGAAAACTTCTATCATAAATAAAAATAAAAACAAATAAAGTAAGTACAGATTACAAATCAAGGTTTTGGCACCAAAATGAAGTGAGTATTTTAGGATGAGAGCAGCACCTCCATCTTGAAACTAAGTTTCTAGTCACCATGCTCTTCCTGCACCAGTGTGCGCTCTGACTGGTTAATGGAAATAGTGACGTGTACAATAAGCATAGAGCAAGCATGGCAACAGTGAGGATCAATATGACCAAATGGTGACACACTACAGAGCTAGGGCGGGTGCAGGTGAGGGCTGTCACCCCTAACTGAAACATCAACAAAAAAAAATCACTGTACACTCCAGAGTCCAGACAGCCACTTTCCCTCCAGTGACGGTTGTAGAAAAATACGAGTCCTTGCTTGAATGCTAAATAAGGATTTAGTCTAACGTTTCAGGCACACACATTGAATAGAATAGTGGAAGACACAACAAAAGATCTGCGTGCAGGTTCCTTGGTGCTTCAACAATTAAGGCTTCATCAGTGGGATGGTGCCTGCATCTAAGACAATCCCTTTATATCAGTTAAATTCAGAATTGATGATGTCAGAAAATCCGACCAATCACAGAGCTCGATTTTTAAATACAGAAATATTCAGCTCACTTAGTGGTATAAATGGACTAATAGTTATAACAATCATGATATCAGTGACAACATGTTATTGTAGAAAAATACCCCAAAAGACAAAAAAATACACCAAAGTGGTGACGGCCAATCGGATTGCTCGAATAAAAAAAAAAAAATTATGAAATTAATTATAGTGTAAACCTGATCAGCTTAACATGTTACACTAAAACAAGATGATTTGTTGTTACGATACAAACTAATGGCAGAATGAACATAATACATTTTTCACAGCACATGCAAAAAATAGTAAATTTATTTATTTATGTATTAAGGCTTGTTTTCTCAAAAATAGCCAATGGGAACACATACTATATTAGGTAAAATCAGTAAGGGTATGATGTCCCCTATTAGCTGGTACAACTCAATTCATCAAATGTAAACAAATGCTTGAGCTGCACCAAGAGAAAGATATGGACGCCAATTGGCGTCATCAGGCACTACAGCAAATGATTTCGGACGCCATATGGCGTCATCAGGAAAAAGAGGTATTTTTTTTATGACGCCATATGACGTCATCAGGAAGGAATGAGTTAATATAGTGCGTGTTGTCATTACTACCTCCTCCAACATCTTTCTATTGAATCTCTTCATGTTTGAAATGGTGAATTTTATCTTTTAATTGGTTGGTCTCCTGGAGCACTCGTTTCTTATGTCCACATCAACTGGTGACATCACTGGAAGTTCATTTGTCATGCTTTTAAAATAAATGGTCAAAGTCACTCTGGCCTCGAATAATACAACTCTCACCTTGCACCAGCTAGATGCCATGATTTTCCAGACAGAGAGGAAGGATGCCTCCCACGATGCTGCAGACAGCTACCATTTGAGAGCAGGCCCGCATGGTCTACTTTCTGCATAATAAAGTGGATGACTTGGGGGACAGGAGCTGCCACAATAACTTGTGGCACCTGGGATTCAGGAACAGAGTAAGGCAATGTCAGGGATTTCCTGTGTTCTGAGCTCCCTAAGATTTTGAAGCTCCCTGAGAGGGCTCAACTGACAATCGAGCAGACCCACCACAGGCTACAGCCACCATCGAAGCACGGGGAAAGGCCATGGCCTATCCTGGTGAGATTCTTAAATTTTGCTGAAAAGGAGTCCATACAATCCAGATCCAGAGAGCTTAACATCCTAGAATGGAGAGGACACAATGTACTCATTTTTCAAGATTATTCAAAAGAACTCACAGCCAAAAGAAAAGAATATGAGGAGGCAAGGCGGATTCTACACTACATTACATAGAACATAGAAACATAGAATTTGACGGCAGATAAGGACCACTTGGTCCACCCGATCTGCCCATTTCCCTACCTACTGGATAAGCTGCAGATCCTAGTTAACCAGCAGCCTACTTCTTCTTACCCCCACACCCTAGAATCGCCTTATGACTGTCCCATGCATGCTTGAATTCCACCACTGATTTTGACTCCACAACCTCCTCTGGAAGGCCGTTCCATGCATCCACAACCCTATCTGTGAAAAATACTTCCTTAAATTACCTCTGAGCTGCCCCCATCTTCAAATTGTGCCCTCTTGTTCTTGCACACTCTTTTTTGAAAGATGCTACCCTCTTGGACTTTGTTGATTCCCTTGAGGTACTTGGAAAGTTTCTGTCATGTCCCTCTCTCCCTCCTTTTCCTCGAGGCTATACATATTAAGCCCTCAAGTCTCTCTCTCATATGTCTTCCGTGTAGACCTCATGAGATTGGGTCTCCAGAACTGCACACAGTACTCCAGATGGGGTCTCACCAGCTGTCTGTACAGAGTGATAATAACTTCCTGTTTTCTACTGGTGATGCCTCTCCCTATGCATCCCAGTAACCCCCAAGCCCTCCTTGCTGCCCTCTCACATTGCTTGCCCACCTTTAGGTCATCTGATATGACTACCCCCAGGTCCCTTTCCATTTTTGTTGTTGTTAGTATCTCACCCCATTAACATTCCTTTCTCACTCTGTTACCCTGCATCCATGAAACTGGTACACAACAGGGCCCCTTTAATGTCCACTACTCCAGGGGACCTCATGGACTTCATTCACAGGACGTGGTCCTGGGTGGTATGTTCATTGACCCATGACACAGTGCAGAGCTGATCATGGTCCTCAACAGACAACAGCAGATCCTTAAAAGACTCGGCCTTAAGCTGTGACTTGCATTGGGCCCAACCACCCTGCATCAACCCTCCAAGGGATATGAAAAACTTAAGCAACCAGTGGACAGGGTCTATCCACTCCAGAGAATGACCACAAAATCAAAGACACCACAGAAGAGACCACCCATGCAACAGGGAGAGCCCCACATTGGAAGATCAGAGAGAAGTCACCAGCCAGAGAAATAAGGAGCCAGAAATCTGCAGCCCTTACTTCACCCAGAACAGATGCACCGCTCTTGCCAAGGCTCCCCTGGACTACAACCTTGGCATGGAGATAGCTGTGGAGAACATCAACCCTGAACCCATTATCCATCACTGGGGAGCCACTGAAGCAGATGGACAGGACAGCCATGCAGACAGACCCGATGACTATAGAAAGCCCATTGTTTTGCCACAACCATTGGAGGACTTAGCTAGGCCCCTGGAGTGGCAAACGATCCCTTCTCCAGAAATCAGTGCTGCTACATCAAACCAAACCTGTTGTAGTTCAGATACGTGTATCACTTTTGTTTGGATATTAACTTGTGGGGGGTTATGGGGGGGGGCTGCTACAGGGGGACAGATGCCTTGATTATTGGTCCTGGAGGCATGAAGCTGAAGGCACTCCTCTCCGCCCTCTCCCTCTTGATAGCACCATACCCAGTTGATCACAGTCCTTTGCCACCCCCACACTTGACACCAGGTAAAAGTTGTTGGACCACATTGATGCAGACGTGTTTGCTAAAATGTACTTTATAAACACTTGAATACTGGTGTCTAGTGTTTATAGTTAAAAGGCAATGTTTATTACTGCTATTTATCTTAGGTTAGAGGGCTTGGCTGGAGGTCTGGCCTAGCACAGCTAGCGTCCCACAGCTTGCGTAATGCCTGACACAGCACTTTAACATGCAGGTGAGCTGAGGCTGTGTGAAGTGATAGCCAGGCCCATTATTCTCAGGTCACGGATTGCGATCAATGCCCCAGCATTTCTGCATCCACACTCAGCCACCCCTCTCAACAAGCCTACTTAGGAACTGTTCAGGTCTGAGAAAATAATTGTGGCTCTAGATATCTGATATGGGTAATCTGGTAAGGGTCATATTAAGGACATTGTGCTCCATAGCACACAGTCACATGCAGAAGGGGCATCAAAGTACTGCTTTACATAGCTGCCACACATTCAATTTCAGGGAAGGGAGTAACTAACTGAGGTATCACCCTACAGGTTGAATAGTGCTTTCCTCCCCTTCTCACCACATGGAGGGCAAGTTGCTACTGAGAGGAGCTGGTATTGGAAGGGGAAAATCCCCCCAATGTATCCTATCGCTGGTGACCTGGTCCCAGTTGCAGCACCTTACAAGAGCCCCAAAAGTTCTCAACCAGGTTTTAATGGTCAAGTGACCATCAGATACCAGCTAACTAATGGTTCCCTTTGGGAGTGCCAAATAATGAGTGCTACCAGGTCCCAAGGGGGAGAGTGGCAAGCCTTTAGGCACACTTTGGTGCTGTTTGTTCAGTTTAAAATGTTTTGAATGTGGAATACTGGGTATAATTGTTTTAGGAAGGTGATGCCTGGAAAAAGTGAATGTACACAAGGTGCTAATTAAGGGAGGCTGGTCCTCATGTAGTATGATACCTGTCATCAGTATTTGGGAAGGCATGATTGTCCTGTGGGAAGGTTATGAGCCCATACCCCTCTCTTTATCTGATATGCTAGAAATATATAATAACCCTCCCTCACTAGACCATGGCTGAGCTTGTATGCCACACATGGAATATTAGAGGGCTCAGCACCCCCATTAAAAGGAAAAAGGTTCTCTCCCATTTAAAAAGACTTAAATCTCACATATCCTTCCTACAGGAGACCAAGCTTACCCAAAAGAACCACAGCCTACTAATCAGAGATTAGGTGGGCCAAGAGTTCCACACATGTGCACCTACCAGAAAGTGTGGGGGCAGTTATTCCTTTGCATAAGTCCCCCAAATTGCAACTGAGCACAATGCAATCTGACCCTCATCAACGCTGGATTATGGCAGTGCCCTGCACTCAAGAAGGCCGGATCCTCCTGTGTAATGTATATGGCCCAAATCCGGATGGCCCAATTTTCTTCCATGATGTTGCCTGTACTCTTAGTTCCCTCTCAAACCCTGATTGCCCAGTTCTAATGGGAGGTGACTTCAGTCTCACATGTGACCCCCTTTTGGACCGCAGTGCATCAAGTAAGGAATCTCATGTTAGGGGACTGCAAGCTATGGGTCAGCTCATGACAGACAATGGTCTAACTGATATTTGGTGTACCTTCAACCCACAGGTCTGAGACTATACCTTTCATTCTGGGGTTTACAACTCCCTTAGTATGTTGGACTATTGGCTAATGTCCCCCCGACACAAGCTGCCCTGGACACTACCATTTAGCCTATGATAATCTCAGAGCACACTCTGGTACAACTTTACCTGTCATCGGGACCCCCATCAGCTCTCCACAATTTATTTATTTAGATTTTGATAACTGGGTAAGCCCACTGAGACCAGAGGTCCCTAAACTGGAGGTTAAACCCTCTTCTGCTATGGGACCCTGATTTCTTCCCCTGGGAAAAAAAAGAAACCATATGGTTCCTTCAGGAGAACCCCACCTCTGACAATAATGCTGGGGTCACCTGGGAGGCCTACAAGGCCACAATGAGGGGGGAAATTATAGGTTATGCCTCTAGAAGGAGACAAGAGAGGGAACAGTGCCTTACTGAGCTTGAGACAGATTTAAAGAAAGTGGAAACTGAGTACAAAGCACAACAGGATCCCACCCCAAGCTCCATTCTTGGATGCAACATGCTGGGTTTATGCTTCAAAATTCACCAGTTGATCAGCAGGAAGACTGAAATTGCCATCCTGAGGATCCAAAACAAATTCTGGGATGGAGGGGATAAAGGGGGTAAAGTTCTCATCTACCAACTTAAGAAACAAATGGTGGACAGACATACTGTTGGCCTTAACGACCAGAAGGTAAGGTTCTTTCCAGCCCCCAGGAGGTCAATATCATTATGTCAACCTTCTATGCCACAATCTATAAGAACACACATCAGAATCTCCCTAGTCCAATCCAGCCCTTCTTGGAGGGCCTCCACCTCCCAGTGCTAACACCCAAATAGACCACTTTCCTGGACTCACCACTATCCACAGATGAGGCAACCAAAGCCTTGTTGTCACTACAGGGTGGTAAAGCCCCTGGTAGGGATGGATACCCTGTAGAGTTTCTTCTGGCACTGAGCCCCCAGATTACCCAGCTCTTAATGCAGGTATACACTGAGGCTTAAAGGTCTGGTACCTTCCCACCTATGTTCAGGGAGGCGGTTATTACAGTGCTCCCAAAAAAGGGCAAGGATCCCACCTTGGCTGCCAGTTACAGACCTGTCTTGCTGATCGATGCTGCCAGCAAGGTCCATGCCAAGACTGTGGTCAATAAGGTTAGCCCCCTCTTACACATTCTGATACATCCTACACAGGTGGGCTTCATTCCAGGAAGGAACAGCTCAGATCACATCAGGTCACTGCTCAACCTCCTTCACACAGCAAAAGGCCTACAAACCCCATCTTCCACCCTCGCAGTTGACTTCGACAAGGCATTTGACTCCCTGGAATGGGACTACCTACAGGCTGTTCTCACACACCAGGGATTCAGGCAAAGGTTCAGAGCTTGGGTACAGGCCATTTACCACTCACCAACTGCCCAGGTGTCCATGAACCGCATTACATCTGCTGCATTTCCCCTAGAGTGGAGCACTTACCAGGGCTGCCCACTCTCCCCGCTGCTCTTTGTTTTGGCTCTACAGCCACTGGCAGCAGCCATCTGACAGCATTCTCAGACAGTGGGCATTCAGATAGGGAAAATACCTTACTTGACCCTCATGTACACGGATGACCTTCTCATCCTCCTAACCAATGTGCAGTAGTCCTTACCCCCACTTCCAGCTCTACTAAACACCTTTGCAAGCCTCTCAGGACTAAAGCTGAACCAGGCCAAAACTGAATCGATGCCCTTGAACCAACTTTGCCTGCCAGGGATAGAAACAAACTCCGGTCTCCTCTGGGCCAGAAAAGGCCTCACCTATTTGGGAATCAGACTATCCCCCAAAATTCAAAAGACATGGGAACCGAACCTCCAGCCACTTCCTTCTTCCTGCAAGACTGAGTTTGATAGGTGGAGAAGACTGAACCTTACTCTGGTGGGCAAAATAGAAGCAATAAAAATGGTAACAGCCACCACGTTTTTCTACATGCTCTCACACATAGCCCCCTACATCTGCCACATAACTGGTTACAAAAAAATTGACAAAATAATGGGAGACTTTCTATGGGAGGGCAAGAAGCTGAGGTTTACCTGTAACAAGCTACAGGCCCACTAGAACTAGGGTGGGTGGAATATGCCTTGGTTTGAGGGCTACCAGCTAGCTTTCCAAGCAGCACAGACCAGACACTAGCTTAGCCCTTGTTCTGACCAGTCCCCTCAAAGGGTTCATATGAAGCAGAGTTCAGGAGGGGTAGGTGTAGCTGCCTCCTTGTTCCACCTCACAGACAGGAAGCCCCAACCCCACCACCCGACCATAACTCTCGCTAATAGGTACTGGTACAAAGTTCACCGCAAAGTAGGCGCCAGCCCGATCCCATTCAAGTAGAAGAAGAAGAAGAATCAGCATTTACATAGCACTTTTCATACACAGTATCCCAAAGCACTTTACAAGCAATGCTAGACTGGTAGTGAAGTGACTGAATGTGTGGTGGTGCTCATATTGCACATCATCACCCACACACAGCCTGCATAATTGCATGAACTGGTTTATGGGAAGGGGAATGTTGGCCAGGACACCGGTAATGTTCCCTACTCTTTGCGAAGAGTGCCCTGGGTTCTTTTACTTCCACCTGGACACCCACCAGGAGAACACCGGGATGGGCAGGGGACCTCGGTTTAACATCTCATCCAAAGGACGGCACACCCCAGCAGTACAGCACCCCCCAATACAGCACTCGGATGCCAGTGATTTTTAGGTGCAAGTCCAATCCCAGTGTGGGACAAGAACCCATGACCTTCTGGTCCAGAGGTGGATGTGCTATAGCTGAGGTATGCTGACACCTCTATGGTGTAAGTATACCCCTCTATGGAGTAACCCTAAGATTCTGGTAGATAATAAATCCATATATTGGCTGCAATGGGCTTCCAAGGGTATCCACTCTCTGAAAGACATACTGGATAGGGAAGAGTGCATAACTGCATCCTTCCAGTCACTGCAGGGAACCTCCTGAACAGAGACCACTGGTGTTTTTCGCAGATTAGAGAAGCAGTTAGGCTCCTACTGCGGAGTTATTCACCAGCACAGTGGGCGAAAGATCTCTCCAAATGGCTGAAAACATCAAAAGGCCTGTCTAACTAGATCTATACCCAGCTAAGGGACACCATACAGAGACAATCATCGGATTCCAAAAAAAGGTGGGAGAAATTCCTAGGAGCTGACCTTTCAGATACCAAATGGGCACAAGCCTGACACAAAGTATATACCCTGCTCAGAGATGCATGCAGTCAACTCATTCAACACAAAGTATTACATTCATGGTACAGAATGCCTGCTTTGCTCCGTGCAGCTGGGGTACTGGAACATGACAGGCAGCAGAAGGGGATTTCTATCACATTGTTTGGTCCTGTCCCAGACTAACAAATTTTTGGAGTCAGATTTGACAACTCAGTAAATCACTGCTGCGGGTTAATATCTCCTATCAGCCCCACTTCTGTTACTGGGCATCAGACCAGCTGGACTGGAACTCAAGCAACCTGATTTTAGGTTGCTGACCATGCTGTCAATACAGGCCAAAAGAGCTCTCCTTTGTAAATGGTGCATCTCCAAGGTACCAAATATATGGGAGATCCTGTCCTCACTCCCTCACAGGTCTTGCATGCCTGGACAGACTGTCACACTCCAAGGTAAACCAGCTGGATTATTTTCTTACATGTTGGGGTCCCTATATGGCCTATGTGAACCCCCAGCTGGAAGTGGTTAGGCAGAAGTACCCTACCAAACCCACCATACATACAGGCTCCAAGTGGTACCACCTCTCATCTCTGATGAAGTATGACAATTGTCTATAGGTTCTCTTAATAGGCATGCATCCCAACACCCCACAGATCAATAGCCTAGTTAACATCTCTAGGTATAAGCATTGCTCCTGCAATATTAAATTAGTTTATTCTTTGTGTTAAGAACTTTGTATACTTTGTGGATCCATTGTTACATTACAGATCACAGGACTAAATATGGTTGCCTTGCCTAAAGCCACAGTCATTAAGACTTCCAAGGAAGCCCTGAAGACAAAAGTCCTGGCTATACGAAGCAGACCCATGACTAGACTGCTAGCATGTCTGTCTGTAAGTAAACAGTCTTATACTGCACTATATTTCAACCACGTATACTAAATCAGACATAACGCGCAGGCTTAGAAATGAATAATGGATTTAATGCATGTCTTTTGTATGCTAGGCATGTCTTGTACCCTGTAGATGCATAACAACTGTAATTTAGCCTGCTTTGAATATAAGATGTACTGTAAATGTGATCCTGTGAAACTGTGTTATGTTTTGTCTTTTATATTCAATAAAAATCATTAACAACAAAATGTATGCTTATGTGCTCTTTCTCATGTCAAAATGACAATTATCTAGACAGTCCCTTTTTTTGTATCAGGAGTTGGCATGTGTCAGGCTTTGAAATGCTTATGTCACTGACTCCCAGTTGAGCATGTAGACTACTGTAGCATTAGTGCTGGACTCATCAACTGTTTCAGCAACTACAGTAAGGCTGGTGCCACACTTTATTTCTGTAAATGCCCAGCTGAAAAAAAAATCACACCATCTTTAGGTGACCTGCTCAGTCCCCTCTTTTTTTACCTGGGCTGGTCAGCTATTCCAGCAGCAGGGTGGGGACCACGCACCACTAGTTCTTCTGGGGCCTCATTGTACCTATGGATCTGCAGGTGCTCAACATCTTTGTTCTCACACCCCAGAGACTGCACAGTGGGGTGGGGAGCACAACAAACCAGTGCAGCAAACTTTGTCCTGGCACCACTGACTGCCTGTAGATTTCTGGTCGCATTTAGGTCCAAGAAGAACTGGTGGTGCATGCTCCCCGCCCCACTTCTGGAATGTCTTTGGGGGCTGAGGGAGCAAGAAAAGATGTGGCTTTTCCAACTGCCAATAAGAGTTAGCATGCCAGCCCCAGTTTGTGGAGTTCATGGGGGCCCAGGAGAACATATCCCTTGGGCAGCTCACTGGCCACAGATGTAGTGGCACTTTGAGGCAATGAGACTTTTCCTGTGCTCCTCAGCCCTGATGCAGTTCAGGGAAGGGCCAGGGGAACAATGACTCAGATGGCTGACAGCTGCAAATGTAAGGCATGGGGGGTTGATGGGGCTTCTGGGTTCTAGGCAGGGACTGGAGGTAAGCTCCTGTCCTTAGAAGGGGGTTATTGCTAGAGCAAGAAGGTAGGGTGGAGACCCACTGCACACCAGGGAATAAATCAAAATGAATAACATTTTAATTCACAGATAACCTATTTGTGAAAATCAAGAGACTTATTAGTGATCTGTAAGGTGACTGGCCAAGGAGAAAAGAATGGGGCTGAGAAGATTGCCAAAGGATGATGTGATTTTTTTTCCATCAGGCATTTACAGAGATGGATTGTGGTTATCACCCTTTAATTACTGTAGTTGCTGAAACAGCTAATGAGCCCAGTGCGCACATGACAGCTGACTGCATGCTGACTCAGGAGTCAGTGATGTGATCATTTTAAAGCTTGGCACGAGCTGACTCCTGGTACAACAGACAATCTTCCTCTTCACTAGATTCTTCCACTCTTATTAGCTGTATGCCAACTTCATATTTCCTGAGACTGCTGACTCAGATCTAAACACCACTTCTAGCACTCCCACTTACCAACAGCAGTCTCCTATAGGCTCTCATCTTCTGGCACTATTCCTTCAAAGCTGACATGCCAGCAGAGCCTCTAGGGAACCAACAATGCTCTGGTGTGAGTTGCCTTTTGATGCTGGCCCCTGTTGCAGGCTGTTAGAGTCTACTGCCTAGCTTAGCCTATTGCTCAGTTAGCCCTTACAAGGACTGCCAAGTTGACAGGACTCCCTTTCAGCAGCCCTCAAATGATCACCAAATGCAGCTGCCTTGGTGACTCCTTCTTTTAGCTTGTCCAGTTGCTGTTTAGACTTATTTTCATGCCTGCTTGTTCAACCTTCTCTCCGTGCTTTTGGCCAACCCACCAATCTAGTCTGCTGAGATCACAAAGGGCATGGGGATAGCTGCTTGCTAAAGCCACTCCAATGTTCACCACCCAAGTCCCTTGCTGAGCCTGGTCTTTGATCTTGCATATCAGTGAACCATTACAAGGGCTACCAGGTGGGAGGGCCTCCCTCTTTCTGTAGTGCCCCCACTATCATCGGCTGCAGTTCCTTTTGGTGTATCTGCTTCCTGAGTTTTTCTAGCCTCTTTTTTCACCTCTGAACTCTAGAAACAATAAGCTGAACTTGAGAAGTTTCAGAAACTGGTTTTATGTTGGTTGGAGGAGACGGGACTTTTGACAGGGCTTCATTATTGATTAAATAAAGGGAGACCACTGATTGGCTGTGATTGGCATTCAGATTGCCCTCCAAACCAATAAATATCCACTATCATGCTAGTCACTGTGACTAGTCAGGTTTCACCTACCCCCCTCATCCCTGGCTCGTGCATCACCACCACCAACCACTAATGACCATTTCTTTTAAAAGGCAGAGTGCACCTTTGTTTTCCTACTCTGACAGTTGCTAGATTGTGTCTGCCATGGCAATACAATAAAACAAAAGGGTGAATTTCTCCCCAGAACAGAGATTTTCCCCAACACCTCATGTTCACATGCACAAAATTTAGAAGTTAGAAAAGCAAAAGCAGCAGCAGCTGCTACTTATGGGATACCTACTGGCCCCACTGGCAGCTGTACGCTCACCTGCTATGCAGGAAACTTGCTCTCTAAATGGCTACTCTACTGTCTTTAAAGTATTCCCTACTTAATTCAGTTTCTCTACAAAGAGATTCTAACACTATCAGAAAAACGTTTAAAGAATGTAAGATTTAGATATAATTCAGTTTATCTCATATAGTTTCTAGAATTGTTTATTAGGTTTTAACTACCAGCAAGCAGTGCCTGCTGAAGCAACTATTGTCATGTTTTCTTGTCTGCATTTGGTACAGTTTAAGGTTACTCTGACTCTGTGTGATTGAGCTGCACAATATCAATGATGATGTTAGTGAGATGGATTTTAGTTCTTGGAATAGTATTTTGGACCTACGCAAGCCTAGATTCAGTCCCCAGTATGACCCATTTTTTTCTTTCTTACTAGAATTTATGTAGTATGAGAAACATTTAGATGTCATTGCTGATGTCAGTGACAGAGTTTCAGCAAGGTTTGTAGCAGATTTTCAGAACATTGAATTACTTCTGTGTTGAAGTCAACTTATATAGTTCCAGCTGAGACTTTGAGGCTTGTCTGGGTTTGAATGCAACTTGGTGGCAAGCACATACTTCCTGTTGGCAGAAAGTTCAAATCTAAACTCCACTGCAGCTATGTATGTGGGGATTGCACTCAGTAAAGAATGTGCTTTCTTTTGCCATGCATCTCTTGTCTAGAAACCTACTTTCCCACCATGTTGAAAAATAGCACAGTAATACAAGAGTAGTTGGGATGAGACCTGGGTTCGATTCACTGTGAGGAATATTTTTTCTTCTGATGCCACTTATTTTTTTTAAAATATTTACATATTGTATGTATGTATATACGTGTTTTTTAATACTGGGGTTGCTTTAGTTGTCTTTATTTATATTGCTTATCTAGTTTTGTAAAGTACTCTGAGCCCCTGGGGAAGGTCTCTGTATAATCAATAAACTACTACTGCTACTTTCTCACTATTTATGTTGGTAGCTTGAATCTCTGTCTAGAAACCTTCTGTATCACCATGAGGAATGATAGCATACTTGCAGAGCACTAGGACAGTAGTCGAGAGGGCTTAGGTTTGATTCCCAGTGGAGAACATTTTTTCTTTCTCATTACAATTTGTGTTGTTAGTGTGCATCTCTGTAAACTTTTGGTTTCCCCATATGGAACAATGGCACAGTAACAGAACATGATGACAGTAGTTGGGAGGAAGCCTGGGTTCAGTTCCTAGTTGTGAAATTTTTTTTTTCACTAAAATACATGTTGTCAGTATGCATCTTTGTCTAGAAACCTTTGGTCTCACTATGACTAACAATAGCATAGTGGCAGAAGACCCAAGACAGTAGTTGGGAGAGGAGCCTGGGTTTAATTTCCAGCTGTGAAATGTTTTTCTTTCTCACTATAGTTTATATTGTTAGCATGCATCTTTGTCTATAAACCTTTTGCCTGACCATGTGGAATGATTGCACAGTGCCAGAGCATGAGGACAGTAGTTGGTAGGGGGGGGCAGGGTTTGATTCCCAGTTGTATTTTCTTTCTTTTCACAATTTATTTTATCAGCATGCATCTCTGTCTATAGCCCACTATGTCTATTAATAGCATAGTGGCAGATGACCAGGACAGTAGTTTGGGGGTGGAAGCTGGACTCAATTCCCAGTTGTGAATGTTTTTCTTTCTGACTACAATTTATATTGTTACCATGCAACTCTGTCTATAAATCTTCCATCCCACCATGTGGCATGATAGCACAGTGGCAGAGCATCAGGATAGTAGTTGAGGGGTGCTGGATTCAATTTCCACTGTGGAACATTTTTTTTCTTTTTCAATACAATTTGTGATGCTAGCATACATCATTGTCTAAAAATCTTTTGTCCCACCATGTGGACTGATAGCACAGCAGGAGAGTAGATGCCGGCCTGGGAGTGATTCTCAGCTGGGAACATTTTTTTTTTCTCACTACAATTTATGTACTATGAGAGAAATTTATAGATGGTGACAATGTTACAGTTTCAGCAAGATTTGGAGACTTTCAGAACATGGAACTGTTATTTCTATGTTTAAGTCAACTTACTATAATTAGGGAGAGATTGTTTAACCAGAAAAGGCACACTAAGCTGGAGCTTGTTTCCAGGTGTGACCTGGAAGCACAAGAGAGTTAAGTGACTTGCTCAGAGTCACACAGTATGCAAGTGGGGGCTGATGGGATTCAACCCCAGGTCTCCAGGTTTGTAGCTCAGTGCCCTCAGCCACTACGCTATGCTGCCTCCTAGTTAGTTCTATCTTAAGCTTTGAGGCTTATCTACATCTGAATAAAACTTGATGGAAAGCATTATTTCCAGTTGACAGAAAATAAATTATTAAACTCCACTGCAGCTCTGTGTGTGTGTGTGTGGGGTTGTACTCAGTGCAGGATGTGCTTTTCCATAGCATGCATCTCTTGTCTGGAAATATTCTATACCACCACGTGGAACAACAAAACACTGGCAGAGCACAGGACAGTAGCTGGGAGGGGGCCTGGGTTTGAGTTCTAGTTGTGAACATTTTGTTCTTTCTCAGTACAATTTATGTTGTTAGTATGCATCTCCATCTAAAAGCCTTCTGTCTCATCATGTGGAATAATACCAGAGTGGCAGAGCACAGAGGACAGTGGCTGTGAGGATGTCTGGATTAAATTCCCTGGGGCTGGCAGTATAGCTTAGAGGTTAGGGTGACAAGCTGCAAATGAGTTTGGTACACCCAGCAGACTTGGGTTTGAATCCCACAACCTCCACTTGCATACTCTGTGACTCTGAGCAAGTCACTTAACCACCATAGCATTCCTAAGTCACCCCTGAAAACAAACACTTGTGCTTAGTGGGTCTTACCTGGTTGCCAAAGAATACATAAAATAATTCCCAGTTGTGAAATTTGTTTTTTTCTTTCTCACTTCAATTTATTAAATATGGGTTAACATCCATTTCTGTCTAGAAGGCTTAAACTAGACTCATGCTCATGCTGTGACCCATGGTGCCGGGTAGCAAGCAACAGATATGAAAGAAAAATAAAAGAAAATGCACTTGAACTCAAGAGGTGGGGTAAAAAGAGGCACACTGTACACACTCAGCTTGGGGATTTTTATATTTCTTGAACATCAGTCATCAATGCACAGTGCATATGTACATGAGGTGCTAACCATTATCCACTGACACTGCTCTCCCGGGCACTTCAGCAGATACCTTCATCTGAGGGCTTGGCTGCAACAGTGGACAAAAAGGTTTTTAAACAGATCCCCTCATTACACCACAGATGCATTTAAAGAGACAGTACATTTCATGTGTAAAAAAAGCTATACATACATAAATCTTTTTAAGCAAACAATCAAAAAACAGCTTTATAAATACATTACATACATACTACAGAGCTAGGTTTAGTAAGCATTATTGGTTTCCTAATCTACTGACTACTGGAAAGAAGCTAATGAAACTTAAAAGGCAGTTCACCATTTAATATGGAACAACAAAGGAGGAGCATTATTACAAGACAGTTGATCATTGTTGAGAAAAAAACAAAATTAGTTGAACAATAGAGGACAAGTTATTACAGTTTGAACAGTAGACAAGGTTAAACTGTCTATTACAATTTAAATTGCTTTAAATTGAAGCAGCCAGAATTGATTCAAAGGAGCAGTTCTTTTGTCAGAGTGCAATTAGGTGTTGGCCCTAGGGAGAAGGCCTAGGGCTCAGAAAGTGCTGGTTTGGTCATCATCGGTAGCGTGTCAGGGCAAGACCTTCTATGGAGCTGGGGAGAGGAAATAAGGGGGCAAGGACAAGGGGAGGGATAGAGAGATTTGGAAGGAGGGGAGGGGTAAACAGGTGTGGGAGGAGGAGGAGGGGGTGGTAATATGAGAGAGAGAGGTGGTTGTAAGGGACAGGAGGAGGGAATAGAGAGATTTGGATGGAAGGGGAGGCTGGAAACAGGTGTGGGAGGAGGGGGAGAGTGGTGGTACTGGAGATAGGTGGTCATAAGGTGGGTGAGGGAAGAGGGAAGAGGGAAGGAGGTGAAAATAGGGACAAGGGTAGGGAGTGGTGGAAGGTAGAAAGGGAAGCGAAGGAACATAGTGCAGACTGTAAGCAATGGAGGGTGGGGACACAAGAGTACATGGGGTGCGGGAGGTAAGGAGGAGAGTAAGGCAGAAGGAGGGTGCAGGAAAGAGACAGGGAATTAAAGGAGGAGGTGGAAGAATAGGGAGAGAGAAAGAGAGCAGGAAAGGTTAGGGAGGAGGTTAAGGGGTGAGGATAGGTGCCCCAGTTGCACACACTGGCCTGAGCAAGGGATGCATGGAGAAGGGTTATAAAAGTGCCCAGCTTTGTTTCCTTCTGTAAGTAGGGTGTCACTTTCCATTTACTTAATGATTTGAAGAAGTACTTCTTCACCGAAAGAGTGGTGGATTCCAGGAACAGCCTCTAGTGGAGATGGTGGGGCTGAAAGCAGTGGTAGGGTTCAAGAATGCATGGGATAGTCACAAGGGAATCATAGTGGAAAGGAACGGTTGGGGGAGAGAGAGAAAGAGCTGTAAATCATGTATGGTCTATAGCAGTAATGTAGGTAGGAAAAATGGACAGAGTGGGTGGCCCAAAAGGTCCTTATCTGCTGTCATATTCTACATTTCTATGTTTCTAACCTGGGAAATTGGATCTTTAAGACCACTAATTATGCTTTGAAGTAAGACAGACATTTGCCATGCGCTTAGAGTAGGAAGGAAGTTGCTGCTGATGAAGCACAGAGGTCCAACTTCTTTGTCACAATGTGAAATGAAATATTGCTTCACTGACTTTCGTAGCTGTGAACCCAGAAGGGAAAGAACTCATAGAGATGTACCAATGTGAACACAGATTGAAATCAAGAGACTGTCCATCAGTCCCCATGGGGGTGGACATTGTGGCACTTGTTTGTGCTGAAGTGTAGATGTGTGCAGAAGTAGGAGGCTTTTACACGTTGAACTTCAGAGGGTCTCGCCTGCTATGTGGGGGCTGCTATAAAATTATAGTCTCACAGAACTGTTTATGTAACCAAACTACAGGGCTGAGAGAGGTGGAGCTTGTAAACCTTGGGCATTCAGAGCATTCCATAACACCTCAGGCACACTTTCCTGCTCCATTTCCATGGGGTGGTTGATGTACCATGGTCGTGAACTTACACAGTTTGTACTGAATGAAATCTTTATGTGTGCCACATTATTTATTCATTTATTTATTCATTACAAATTGTGTTTACAAACTTTGAGTCAAAGACTCATTTACAAAAACCCCTCATTGCAGGAGGGGCAGACATCAAGACAGTTATTACAGTGCAGATTAAAACAGAGGATAACATTACAGGTGCAGTAAAAGGAACCTTTAACAGATACACTTAGGTTACACAATGTAGTAGTTTGTATGTTACTTAGGTTGCATAGTGTTACAAAATTGTGAGTTACACTCATGGATATAGGAGGTCCTCAGAGAAGACAGCGGGTTACATCCTTGTTTGGACCTAATAGGGAAGGAGTTGGTCTGGGGGAGGGAGAGGCTGTCCAGTGGACATTGTTGAGCCAGTGGGCAAGGCGGGTGATTACCGTCTTGAGTGGTTATTGACCTAACAGGGCCCATGTCTGAATCAAGCTTGAAAACTCAGTTGTGGAGCTCAGAATAAACATAAACTTTGCTGTGAGGAATCATCTGTATGAGAAATACTCCTAGACTGGGAGGGTTTTGGACATCACCCAAGATACCAGGATGGTGCTCCCCAACCTCATAAAAAGAGCAGTCACACTTAGTACCACAAATATTTAGGCAACTTTTAGACTGATCTGTGTAAACCTCCAAAGTTAAACTTTACAAACTTTGAACAGGGCAGTGTTCTCCAGATTCCATGTCATAGCGGTGATTGCCAAATAGCGATCGCCATTATAGTGAGTATACATCACTGAAAAACCTAAATGGCGATGTACACGCCCAGCGAAGACATCAGGGTGAAAAAACATTTTTTTATGCATGGGGCTTTCCCCCTGCACCTCCACCCTTACTAAAGATTCTCAGCTCCAGGGGGGGTACACGTCAGGAAGGGGGAGAAACTTGTAAAAAAAAACAACACTCCCACCCACACAATACAGAGCACATCCCCAGCTCCGAACCCTGTACTTTCCCCAATGTAGTCAGTCAGCCTAACCACCACACCACATGGCCAGCTCAGCAGCCTCTCACTGCACTACCTCCCACATACCTTCCATCCTGTTCCATTCCCCCTCTTGTTCTTCAGGTCACCTTGTTGTTCACCCCTTGCTACCCTTTCAGGGTAGCTCACATGATGCGTGCTGAAATCGAGTCGCTCATATTCGAGTCACTCAATTTCAGTCACCGTTTTGATGGGTTATCATGTTTTCCATAGCCCTAACTTGTTTGCAGTTCACAAGGCCAAATAGAAATACAAATTAAAAACACGTTTTAAAAGCCATCCCAGCCTGACCAGGTGGCCAGATTTAGTCTTTTTACCAGTCCCTCCCCAACCTCAAGTATTTCCCACCCTCCACTCCTTCTGCCACCCTCCTATATATATGCATTTCAAACAATAGTTGCCATCTCCTAGCACTTTGCCAGGAGCTAACACTGCCTTTTTAACCAACCCAGACTCCCTAACTCACCAACCCAGGCCAGAAAACACCATTATTTATCAGTTATACCCCTCTTGACCCCAGTCCATGATTGGGGGGAGCAGTAGTAGTCAGCAACCAGCCTAGCTTGTTAGGTTCAGTATGCCAGGAGCTTATACCATCTTTTTAACTATGCTCCCCACCCCAGCCATCTCCAGTCCCCCAAATAACATTGTTTAGTAGTAGCCTTCACTTTACAACCCTGTTCAGCAATTTGGGGGGGGGGCAATTTGAGCCCCAAGCTTGGCTAACTCAGTCATTCCCCCAACCCACAGCATGCTAGTTCCATTGATATACAGTCATTGATTGATTGTATACTCTGCAATATGGCATGGGGCCATAATGTTGCAAGCAAAACCATGCACCACAACAATGCTGCTTGCAAAGCAGCATGTGGCAAAATAATGGCACAACATGCTGACCAGCTCACACCACAGCATCAACTTAGTTTTTGTAGGAGACTTTGCCCCCACACACCCCCAACATGGTGGTCTTCACCCCCACACACACCCAGACTAATTGTAATCAATTCTGAGGGGTCATGGACATCGTGGGTTAAAAATAAAATACTCTGGTTAGGTAAATATTTGTTTTTTGGCAAAAATAAATTGCTGCAGCAGAGTTGGACCTGGAGAGAACTGCAGCCCCAGGTCCCCTACACCGCCAGAGGCAGGTGCTCTAGCCTATCCACCAAGGGAGCAGCTTGGCTAGGCACTGCCCTGATGGCATCCTTCACCTTCCCTGTTGGCAGCCGTACATCGACAGGAGTAACGGTTTCTACTGCACACTGTAAAAAACCCTGTCACTGTAGAACCATTAGCACTTCTTACAGCACTGTATTTCATGCACGGTTTTATCCATGCTATCTTAACCCGGTATCCTGCAATACACACCCAGGAGAAGGGAGGTGGTTGAGTGCTCTGGGTAAAGCTGGAGCTAGGCAAATTGATTGTTGGGCAAGTTTTCCAGTTTGTTTGGTATGATAGATTTGTCCCAGTCAATCCAAAAGTTTGAGTTTGGTGCTAATGTTTATGAGCGCACATGAAAATCAAAAACCCAGGGCCCAATGCACAATCACATTTGGTGATGGCACAAAATATGGGCACAAAATGATATCCACTATGCCACCACCAAAAACTACCACACATGATGGGAACACAACCTGTGGAGAGGAGCCTCCCCTGTCACTGTGTCACAGTGCAAATAAGGGTCACCAGATGTTGGTGGGTGGAAACAGAGTTTCCAGTCACAAACATGTCCACTGTGACACCACGAAGGACACAGCATAGCACTATTCCATGTACAGTACCCTGAGGTAAATGGTCATATTAGTGCAACAAAGCATACAGTAAGAACTCAAGGATGCTGAGAAGGGAGGTGATTCTGCCACTGATGAGGCCTCATCTGAAGTACTGTGACCAGTGCTGGAGTCCTCACCTGTGAAAAGACATTGGCAGATTGCAGTTGGTACAGTAGAGTGTCACCAAGATGATCCAGGGCCGACAGGGCAGACCCTATGAAGAACAGCTGCAGACCCTAAATATGTACTCTCTGGAGGGCAGGCAGAAGTGGTAGATGCTGACTGAAACATATACTGTAAGTTTCCCAGAGGCATAAACAAGTTGAATAGCAAGCTCCTATTTGTAAGGAAATAAGGATTCAGTCACAAGGGGGTATGATTTGAGGTTGATGGGGAGCACGTTCAAGAGAAGCATTAGGAAATGGTACTTCACTGAGAGAATGGTGGAACAGTGGGACAAACTTCTAGCAAAAGTGCTGGGGCAGCTACAGTTCTCTTAATGGGTTTAAACATGGCTGGAACAGAACAGGGGGCAACATGGGTTTCAGGGGTGGGGAAGGAGGGTAACTGCCCAGCAGTACAGTAGGTCAGTGGTGTAAGGTACTGTACAGTACTAAAGGTAGACTCAATGGACATTTGATCTCCTTCTGCTGTCGAATTCAATGTTTCATTTAAACACTGGGTAACATGCCAGTCTGCTTTTCTTGCTGCATTCATGTGACCAGTGCCAGCTTGTAGAGCTGGTTCAAACAGTTCTACACAGTTTGTGGTACTGTGGCATTTGACCATACTATGTAGGTGCTAGCCAGTCCCTGTACATAGCACAATGCTTTATTAGCATTATCAGCCCCATCCCTTTCCTTGTGCTATCACACTGACGGGTGGGATGGCTCCTGATACCCCTGTGTTCATCACAACAGAGTCTAAAGTAGAAGTGTGGTGCAAAGCTGTCATTGCAATAACTGCGCTATAAACTACAGTTGTGTGTGAGACCCCTAAATTCAAAGTTTACGATTCTGCAGAAGAACTGAACTTGCAGCTCTACTTTTAGATAAAATAGAAGCTCACCTGTAAGTGTATTTAACAAGGAAGTTGTTACCTACTTATAAAACAGTATCGTGAACACAAGCAGAGAATCTAACTGTTGTGTATAAATCATTTACAACAATGCAAAAGTATGGCACCTACAGGTGATCCCTAAGAAACCCTTCATTTCACAACAGCCTTGCTCAGCTCTTCCCATTTGCATACACAAATTGCGGTTGAGCACTTGTATACAAAGCAAGCATGCTCACTACATTATTTCCAAAGCCAAATGGCTTCATCTTTGATTATCATTTAATATGATTAACGGAATTGAAGACTTTCCTGGTACGTCCATGCACATTTAATCCTGTGAGTTTTACAGTTTCTAATGAAATTCCAATCGCTAGGGAAAAAATAATTAAAGGAGTTTCTCTTGCATGCCTGGACCTAAAACTAGGCTGATTGGGAAATAATTAAATTACAGGTGTACAAATATTGTGCAAATCAAATGCATGCCAATTCGTCCAACATTTAAAAAAATACTGATTACATAATATGTTGCCAGATTGTAATATATAATGATCTGGATGTACTTGTGATTAAAAAATAAATAGAAAAATTATACAGATATCTCAGAGAGTATGTTAATTTACAAACAACATTTGCAATTAGTTTCTAAGAAGTCTGGTCCTGCAGATTTCATCATACTGATCTCTATCGGCTGCTAAAAACAACAGTCATTGTCAGTCAGCAAACAATTTAGTTAGTTCGGTAGGTAGTTGTTTGGCTAATACCTTTGAGCACAAGTGCTCTTTTACAAAAGTTGTACATTATGGACAAGGACAGGGTGCAGATAGAATTTACCAGAATAATACAATAATCAGAAGCTCCAGAGGAGTGTAGTCAGGTAAAAGTAACTAAAGTAAATAAGGAAAGTAATTTCATCCTATAGTATTCCAGTAATAATTCTGCCCAAAACATACATAATATATACATTTTTCTTTTCATTGTATTTTATTCCTAGGCTGAGATATGTGGGTTTGAAGTTTTTAAAAGTTCCTGCTTTCTTGCCACGCCCAGCATAAAAAAAAGAACCTTTTTTGTGAGTTACTATGGTGTTTACTATAAGAAATGTGTGCTACCACCATCCTAGTCAAGTCCCTGTGTTTTCTGTGGTTTTGTAGTAGCAGTAATTGCTGCAGAAACATGGTTGTGATGCAGAAACAAGCCTTTGCTTCAGAAATGGCATGTTTGGTGTGGTAAAGATGGCTGCCACCACAGAACCCGCCCCCCCAACTACTGCAAAGTGCAAAAATGGCTGCGAGCAAGCCTAAAATGGCATTAGTGTGAGTTTGCTGGCAGCTCCATTATACCCACCCCCCCCAGGGTTGCAGTGCAGTGGTTAGTGGAGCGACCCTTTTTTAATCCACTGACACTCAGCCATGAAGCTGACCATTATAGCCTTCTACAAACAACGAGAAAATTCAGGGAGCCTGCTTCATAAAAAGAAAAATGGTGGATCTATTTGCTGATTTTAGAGTTGTGGAATGAAGAAGTATTATTACAAAAACACAAAATGGGAGGCTATTTGGACCTGTGTCTAATGTACAGTGAAATGGTCCAGCTGCTCTCTAGCCTTACAGCAAATAATTACAGGGTGGGTGAGAAGAAGATGTGCAAGTCAAGCGGCATTGACACAAACAGCATAAACGGTGTTGAACTGAGTGAGGAGGAGGATGCAACTGTAGCGGCGTTACAACACATACCGGCACTACCAGGTTTTAAGCAAGTGGGAGGGAGGGAACCATTGGAGCAGCATTACTTTATAGCCTAGCAGTACTGGTCTTCAAGCAAGTGGGCAGGACAAGCGGAGAAATCCACAGGAGTGTTGCTGTGCTAAAGCAGCATTTAGGGAGTAAACCTTGGAAAGATAAAACAGATTGCAATTAAAAATAAATAGCATTTCAAGACTACCATGACCTACTTTCACTCCAAATAATTGTGCCAGAGTTGTTTTGTATTACACTTCCTGTGCACCTGCTGGACTGCCCCAGACTGCATTTTTCTGGGCATTCTTTCAAGGAAACTAGATTTCATTTTGGGAGTTATTTGAATTGTCACAGAACGTAAAGCCCATGACAGAACTGCAGTAAAATCACTGCAGAGTTCCTCATAGTCTGGCCACAGCAAGCATGAGGTCCTGACATGCAATGTAGGTTAACTTTGTTGCACTATACACAGACCCCAGTCTTAATACACCCACAGTAAGAACCTGGTTGGATAGTCAAAAGTAACCTCAATGTAATAGATTTTTTCCTTTTTTAAACCACAGTTACAAGCATATTTATTGAGCCTTTAATTGGAAAACTGGTAATAAAAGCTGTTTTAAATACATTTGAAAGAATTACAAATACACTGAAGTTAACCCTTTTGATGTTAGATGTAAACAAATGCAGAGAACGCATTCCAGATTTTCATGCCATTTGGCAGTCTGTTGTGGTACCCAAATGATGGATTAATTTGGGTTTGTGTCCTTCATGTTGAGGCAACCCCCCCCAAAACACAAGTAATGTTCCTCCACCCTCTTCCGTCTTGCAGCTAGAAGGGCTCAACAGCTCCTCCTGCTTCCCCTAAATCCTTCTCTTCCTTCAGCCAATAACAGTAATATAATATGACCTAGCAGAGAGAACAGGAAGAAGGTAGCAAGCAGTATACTAGTAGTAGGGGACTTTATGCTTAGAGGGTTAGAGAAAGGGGTGGGAGGAGGAGGAAAGAGGGAGTACACTGGTCAGATGCCTACCAGGTGCATCTTCCATCCAGGACATGATAAGGACAGGTAGGATGGTAAAGGGAGTGGAGGTGGAGCTTGGGGTGCTGGTACATATGGGTACACACGATCTGGCCAACCACCCCATCAAGGAAGTCTATCACAACTTTCAAAGGCTTGAGACAGATTGAAGGCACACTCACTTTCCCGGGTCTTTTCTGAGGTCCTTTCTGTGTGGTGGGGGGGAGGGGAAAAAAGAGTGAGGAAGAAAGAGATTGAAGAATTTAATGGGTGTTGAAAGGATGGTGTCTAGAGGAGGGATATAATTTTGCATGAGACTTGGCCAATGTCTGGGACAGGAGTGTATTCACCCCAGAAGAGAGGGGATTAGCACCCTGGGTAGGAGTTTGATGTCTGTATAGATGGATATTTAAACTGAGTGAGGGGAGAGTGAGGCTGGGGAACCACAGACCAAGAGAGGAACCTGGCTAGGACTCCCCCATAAGTGGTGACTGGGAGTACTGAGGGTGGAAGCAGCAAGGTGGAGGTCCCAAGCAGCTTAGAAATAGTGCCGGGGGGATCACTAAGCCAGCAGGGAACAGGATAACTGGGAAGTTAATGAGGAAAGAGGAGGACAGAGGGAGGGGAGCTGATATGAAGGCTAAGAGTATAGCTGGAAGAAAGATGATGGTGGTGTTGCCTCTGTATATTGCGGGTCACTGGTAAGACCCCACCTAGAGTACTGCATCTGTTTCTGGAGACCATGTCTCTAGACAGAGTGGAGACCTTCCAGAGGAAGGCAACTAAATGGTGCAGTTTCTTCATCAAATGCCCTACGAGGAGAGGCTGAAGGACCTCAATATGTAATGTACACCATGAACAAAGGAGGGGGGATATGACAGAGACCTTCAAATGTCTCACAGGGGTAAATACTTCTACACACGGGTGCACAGAATCATCCATTAGCAGTGAGGTAAGGATGTGTACTGGGGCCTGGCACCATTTAGGGAGGCAGTATAGTGCAGTGGTTTAAGGCTCTGAGCTGCAAATCTGGTGACATCCAGCAGACCAGACCTGGGTTTGAATCCCACAGCTTCCACTTGCATACTGTGTGACCCTGAGCAAGTCACTTAACTTCTCTGTGCTCCCAGGTTGTGCCTGTGAAAAAGCTTTCAGCTTAGTGTGTCTCACCTGGTTAAACAACTAAAAAAAAAAAAAAAAATAAGGTACTGGAGGGAAATATTTTTCAGAAGAGAAGGTGCTGAAGAACAGGGGCCTATGCTGTGAAGCTGGAGGTTAATAGATTCAGGAAAGATGTGAGAAAGTACTTCTTCACTGAAAGAGTGGTGGATTCCTGGAATAGCTTCCACAGGAGGTGTTGGAGGCAAAAACAGTGATGGGGTTCAATAATGCATGGGATAAGCACAAGTGAATCATAGTGAAAAGGGAGGTGGGGTTAGAGAGAAAGAGCTGTAGATTGGGTACAGTCTGCAGTATTAGTGTAGGTAGAGAGAAGTGAGTAGACTGGATGAGACAAGCAGTCCTTATCTGCCATAATATTAATATCTGTATGTACTGCATGTTGTAAATGCACCCACGTTTTTCAATAAACATGAATTAAAAAAGAAATTCTATATTTGTATGTCTCAGAAGAGAGTGCCCTGAAATGACTCACTAATCTGAAAGTGGACAAAGCAATGGGTCCAGAAAGGGTGCATCCAAGGGTATGAAGAGAGCTCAGGGAGATGCTGGTTGCACCTCTGACAGTCCTATTTTACAGCTCATTGCCAACAGGAGTGGTTCTGGAGGACGGGAGAAGGACAGATGCAGTCCTACTTCACAAAAGCTAGCAATATAGCCTACAGGTTAGAGTAACAAGCTGTGAATGAGCTTGGTACACCCAGCTGAACTGGCTTTGATTCCCACAACCTCTGCTTGCATACTGTGTGACTCTGAGCAAGTCACTTAACCACCCCCAGTGCTCAAGGGGCGCCCCTGAAAATAGTCACTTGTGCCTAGTGGGCCTTGCCTAGTTACAATAAAAAAAAAAGTGGCAGCAGGGAAGAGCCTGGCAATTATAGGCCAGTCAGCATGACATTGGTAGTGGGAAAGTTAATGAAGTCACTGCTGAAGGAAAGGATTATAGAATATCAGCAGTGTGATGGCTAAGTTCTGGACTTGATGGGGAGACACGACATAAAGCCAAAGATACAGTGATGGGGTAACCCTAATAGCCATTAGGAATAAGGGCAACAGCACATACCCGTTTTTTGCATTTTCCTTTACAAACTGGGATAACATCACTTTAATCTGTTTGTTGGCTCTCTCTCTACTGCACCTGAGGATTGAAGATAGTAAGCTATGTGGAATTTCTGCATGACACCCAACATTTGAAGAACCTCTTTTACAACCTAACCATTGAAACTGGAACCTTTTTCAGAGTCTATATTTGAAGGTAGGCCCCACTAAGTGAATACTTCATCCACTAGGATCTTTGCAGTAGCTCTGGCAGTGTTGGCCTTGCAGGGGAAGGTTTCGACCCATTTGGAAAAGAGGTCTGTGATAACCAGTGCATGCTTATTGTTCCTGCTGGTGTTGGGCAGCGGTCCAATAAAACCTATCTGGATTGTGTTCCAGGAACCTGACTATATCTGGGGTAGTAGTTTGGCATTTTTCTTTGCAGGTGTTGGGTTGCTCTGAGCACAGGTGATGCAGTTGTCCAAGTAGTGTTGCACATCTGCAGTTTTACCAGGCCACCATCCTATGGTTTTCAGCCTCTGCAGGTCTTTTCTATACCCTGATAACCACCTGTAGGTGAGTCATGCACCTGGTGAATGAATTCTGACCTAAGGTCTTTGTGGACCACCCATAGTATGGTGTCCACTTGGCTGTACAAAACCAGTTTTTGATCAGGGGACTGTGAGAAATGGTAAAGATTTATCTTTAGAGAGTTATCAACAGATACTTCTGTCTGCTGTAAGAGGTGATTGTGTACCTCTTTTATCTCTGGATCTCCCCTTTGGACCAGGGTCAGGTCCAATGGGACAGCTTGTTTTTGCTTTTGGATAGTCACTGGCTGTGGCATTTCCCATATTTCCCCTCCTTAGTGCGCCTTCTTTGGCCAATGTGTCAGCTTGGTCATTCTGCTCATGAACAGGCTCTGTCTTGAAGTGGGCCTTTATGTTGTGGAAATACATCTGGAAGATGACTTTTTCTGCTAGGCTGTTAATGTACTAGAACAAATCTCGGTGTTTGACTGGGGTGTCTTCTGAAGAAGCATACCCACGGGTCTTTCAGAAGAAAAAAATTCTGTCAGAGAGTGGCACACCCATGAAGAATCAGAGAAAAAGATAGTATCCCCCTTTTGTTCTTCATATATCAGTCCCATTGCATGCACAATGGCTGCCAGTTCTGCATATAGTGAGGATTTGACAGTACACAGCCTGGATACCTCCACCCCCCCCCAGGTAGAGGATGATTATTTCAAATCCTGCTACCTGATGTCCCCCTTGGTAAGATGAGGAACCATCCATGAAAACATGGTGTGCCAGGGTCCGCAAATACAATGTCAATGGCAAGCAAAAATGGACTGGATTCTGGTAGGGAAGGCGGCTCCAGTCCACACTTATGTTGGTCTCCATTGTAAAGGAGGCCATGGGCCAGAATGGATCGGGTTTTAGTGGGCTAGACAGTGATGTCTCAATCCTGAAAAGCAGTGACCAGTGTGTGAGTCTGGTGTTAGAAACATTGCGATCTTTGACTCTATCTGACAACAGGAAATTGGTAGGAGTGTAGTTGGTGTGTGGCACTATTGGACTGAGTCCAATAATGTAACTAAAGTGCCTCACAGCCCAAGTAGTAGCCAATAGAGTTCTCTCACAAAAGAAGTATGTTAGTTCCACTGGTGAAAAGATATGGGATGCATAGACAATGGGCCTAAGGCATCCATACACCTTCTGTGCCAAGATGGCAGACATGGCTGTATCAGAGGCTGCAGTTTCAAAATGAAATGGAAAATCAGGATTTGGATTTACCAGAGCAGAGGCTGAGGCCAAGGCATGTTTTAAAGTGGTAACTGCCATGGTATATTCTGGCCCCCACCTCCAGAGGATGTCCTTTTTCACCAATTCATGTAATAGTGCAGCTTTTTGGGCAAAATCAGGGATAATGTCCCTCAAATAATTTACCATGCCTAGGGGGCATCTAAGAGCAGCCACACTGGTGGGCAGAGGCATTTCCTGCATACCTTGTCAAGGGTAGGTCTCCTCCCTTCTGCAGTGACTTGCAGGCCCAAAAAGGACACTTCAGGCTGACAAATTTTGACTTTTGCAGGGTTACATTTCAAACCTGTGCTTTGCAAGAGCGCAAGTAGTTCGGCAAGTAGCTGCAGGTGCTGCTCTTGGTCTGTTGTCACCAAGAGAAGATCATCCACATATTGGAGGACACATTTAGGGGTAGAGAAGCTCTGCAGGGCATCCTTCATGTGGATGTGGAAAAGGGAGGGACTGTTATGGAAACCCAGGTGAAGGCATGTCCATGTGAACTGACATCCTTCAAATGTGAAGGTAAACTTATATTGGCTCTCAGGAGCCAATGGTACTAACCAGAAGCCACTGGAAATGTCCAAAGCACTGAAGCACTTGTGTTCAGGCTTTAGGAGCTTTGGCACATCCGGGGCCGTGGCCATGGTTGGTGCGCAAATTGGAGTCATCTGATTAAGCTTTCTGTAATCAAATGTGAGTCTCCAGGAATTGTTGGGCTTTCTCATGGGCCATATTGGAGAGTTGACAGTGGACACACTGTGTCTGAAGACATTTTGTTTGATGAGTGATTCCATGGTAACCCTCAGAGATGGAATATCCTCTGCTGGGAAGGGAACTGTCTCTGTCATGGTGGGTCTCCATCAGTGACCCATAGAAGGGTATTCATCCTTCCACAATCATGCTTTTGTTTGGCAAAGGCATCTCTGTATTGCTCCAAAATAGGCTTCAGCCAGGGGCGTGGTTTGTTATTTTTACGGGGGCAAAGTAACAAAAAAGTCCTGATTTTCTCGTATCACGACAGTAAAGAGGGCGGGTGGCTTACGTAATGCAAACAAATCAACCAGCATCAAATAATGCCCAAAAAACATTTAAGACTACAGCTGAATAACTCCTGGGAGGGACCAGCCCTGGCCAAGTCAGAGCACTTCCCCACCCTACCAGTTTTACTGCAGCCTGCTCTCGGCCCAACTCCTCCTGAGACCAGAGTCAAAAAACCGATCGATATCTGTTTTGTATTCAGTTCTTCTTTCTTCTGCCTTGGGAATAAGGACTTACTTGTAAAGTTGAAAATATGTAAGGAACTTAACTTCCTTCTCAAGAGGACAGAACCTCCCCTCAGCTTCAATTCAAATCAGTCTTGAGCTAATTTTGCCCCCACCTGAACCTCCAGGTGGATAGCTCACTAGTCTCTCACCCCCTTTGCTGCTTACATAACCCTTCCAAGTCCAGCCCTTTATAGTGGATCCTGAACTTTGAAATGCCTGCTTGAGCTTGCCCTCCCACCCTTGAGGAGTGCAAAAAGCATGTTTCAAGGAAGTGCAGCAGATGGCTGTGCCACCTCAGTATACCTATAAACATGGATGGTATGGGAAACATCCCAGCATGTGCATCCTCACAGCATGTGCCCTTATTTACAAAGATTACATAAAAAAATGCGATTATACAATGACAAGAATGAATGCTGGCCTCTGATTGGTCGGTCTTGGGCTATACCCACGATGTTATCCCAGTACATCCGATTCATTACAGGTCTAGCTCAGCCTCTCCATCAACCTCTTGATGATTGTTGGCATTAGTGTGTTTTTTTGTATCTTCTCTTAAAAATATTTTTACACACCAAATAAAACATCTTTAAAATTATTTTTTTTAATTCTGTATAACAACACGCCATTATATAATAGCAATAATGCCCTCCAGGGTGTGTGTCATGGTAGGATAACATCATGCCTTATGCATTGGATGCACTCATGCCCAACCACCTGAGGCGTGATGTTATCCCAGCATGACACACGCCCTGTCAGGCATTATTGCTTACTTGCACCCAGTGTTAACACTTTTCTTTGTTATAAACAAGTTAATTCATTAGTCTCCCATCCCATCCCATCCCATATTATTCAATGTCACATGCCTGAATCTGGTTAGGTAAGGTAAGCGAAGAGGATAATGCTCTCCTCAAGCAAGCAAGCATTGCATACATAAGCATGGGACTTGCTGATATCCCTCAGGCGTTGCTCTTAACAAGCATGCTGATGTACCTGGGACAGTGCAACAGAACAATGTAAATCCCCTAATTGTTCAAGATGATCATGGGCATGGTGTGGTCACACCACAACCCCTACCACTCTCCTCCACATGTGCTCCTAAGGATTATGCATCTCTGTCCATGCCCAGGGTTGCACAACCCCATCCAAGCAAACACGGACTGCCCTGGCACAAAAGTGGTCGCATCACATAACCTAAGAGAACAGATGCCACAGGAAGTTTGCTGGAACAACAACTCCAGATACCTGTGCACAGCCTCGCAGTACCCACCCTGGAAGGTAAGTACTTGGTTCGTGGTTTTTATTAACATCACCTATGACAGTGTGTGGTGGGCCGGTTGTGGTAGCCCAGGTTGCCATGGATGCTCCCCCCTACCACAGACTACTTCAAAATCGTCTCATCTGACAGTTTTGAAGGGCACAAATGAAACATGGTTGCTTCAGTTTGATGTGGTTTAATACAGTTTTTTTTGTCAGAGCATGTGTCTCTATTCTTCTACATACAGACACAGACAGACACACACACCACAAAAAATGAACTTTTTTTATACCATGTTTGCATTCAGGATAGAGACAGGGTAAAGTAGGTCCAGGCAGTACAACACAGTAAATGAAACAATGCATTTTACAATGCCCAACTAACCACCAAAAGACCACAAAACAATGGACCTTCCCCCTGCCCTGGGGGGGGATGGCTAGGTCACAGGTCAGGGTGCTAAATGAGGAGGAGAGACCACAGAACATCTTGTCGAACCACACAGTAAGGTGAAACTACATAAACATGCACAATTTTTATACTGTAGGATTTCATATTTTCCAACATTTCCTAATTTTGACACAGAAACTTATCTTTAGTGCTCAGAAGCCCCTTGTACGAGGGAAGTAAGCATGGCATGGACCCAGCAGACTGTCATACATGTTTAAAAAAATATTTCTGTGCCAGTATGCCCATCCACCCCTCCCTCCTCCATCACCAGTGGCCAGAACCATTTTTTTCAGCATGTGTACCAGTCCACCCTGGTCAGCACAGCAGCAGCACAAAGCTTGCAGGGCAGCAGAAGGCACAGCAAGCAACAGTGAATTAAATGTCCATGCAAAAAGCTACAGCCCACTCTCCCCATCCCAGACCTGCAAGGCCACTAGCTCCACCCAGACTGGCCAGCTCAGCTACTCTGTGCACCCTGATGGACTTGCACAGCCACTCTCCACACTCTGTGTCCACCCCACCAGCACAGCCACTCTCCCCACCCCACCCAACCAACACCATTTCCAGCTCCATTTATCTGGTATCTGCTCCAGGCATCCAGGTCTGTGCCTCCCCATCACAGGCACACAAAAATAAATAAAACCACATTTTATACTGCATTTTGTTTATGTTTCTTTCTTTGTCTGGAAAGAGAGATGTTGAGCTACCGGTCAGCACAGTTTGCCTGGTATACAGTTACAACCCCGCCCCGCTGACACAATGCCAGTGCCTCCACCCACCCACACAACAGTGCCCCACCACACCCACACAATGCCTGTATCCCCAACCCCACCCACACAAATGACCAGTGTCCGCAACACCACACACACATGACCAGCAGTGTCCCCAACCCCCACACACACATGACCAGCAGTGTCCGCAACCCCACACACACATGATCAGCAGTGTCCCCAACCACACACACACAACCAGCAGTGTCCGCAACCCCACCCACACACACGACCAGTGTTCCAACCCCCCCAAAAAATCATGGCCAGTCAGTAGTTGCTATAACAATAGCCAAGTAGTAGTATAATCATTTCTTTAGGGTGCCTGTTTTAGCACAAGATTTTTTTTGCTAGTCTTGTAATACTGTACGGGAGAGAACACAAAAAGCTACCCCTTTGGTTGTGTTTGCCAGGCAATGAAGACAGAGACAGCAAGGCCAAGGAATCTGTCTGTTTCATCCCTCCACAGTGGATGATTGGAAAAATCAAAAAAAGGGAAAGATTACTTTTACAGCCAGGTAAAGGATGAGGGGGAAATAATGTTTCAACATTTACTAATGTTTATATGCTAGCTGCGGGCACAGGTCAGTGAGATACATCCCTTGACAGGTAAAGGATGAGGTGGAAATTATGTTTTAACATTTACTTATGTTTATATGCTAACACCCAGTCAGCAAGCACAGACTGTCCCCCCTCCTAGCCAACACAGACAGTCCACCAGAAACCCAGTCAGCAAACATGGATAGTCCCCCCAGACACCTGAACAGTCCCCCTTCCCCACCAGACACTGGGCCAGTGGGCATAGAATGCCCCCCCCAACAGACAAGGACAGTCCCACCAGACACCCAGGCAGCCAGCAAACATGGACGGGTCCCCCATATCCCACCAAGGACAGTCCCACCCCACACACAGCTAGCAAACACAGAATTTCCCCCCCACCAACATGAACAATCCCCAAACACCTAGCTAGCAAACGGAGAGTTCCCTCCCAACAACATTGATAGTCCGTCCTAGACACCTGATCAGCAATCACCGACATTCACCCCCCATAAGCCAACATGGAAAGATCCCCCAGACCCCTCTCCCAGCAAATAGTCCCCCTCCCCACAAGACACCCAGCAGGCAAACATGGACAGTCCCCCTTTTCCACCATCATGGACAGTCCCCCCCAACAAATGGCCAGCCAAGTCCAGAAAACAATGGCTAGTGTAACCACCCCACCATCACAGCCAGTGTCTCCACATCACCATGGCCTGTGTCTCCACCCCACCAGACCCCAGAATAGAAAACAGACTGTCCCCCCAGCCCCACCAAACACTGACCACCCTCCCAGTCCCAAATACTAACCACCTCAGCCCCAAACACTGATCGTCCCCCCAGCCCCACCAAACGCAGGCCCTCCCCCAGCACCAAACACTGACCATCCTCTGAGTGAGTCAGTCCCAAAACACACAGACTGTCTCTGCCGACCCCAACCCCACAAAACAGACCATCCCCCAGCCCCACCAAACACAGACCGTCCAGTGAGTTTCCCCAACAAACCCCACCACACCAGTAGCACAGTAACTGAGTGTCCCCACCCCACCAACATGACCAGTGTCCACACCATACCAAACAAATAGGCCCCCACCCACCCCACCAACATGGACAGCCTCAACAGCCAGCAAATCCCCTCCCACCCAAAGAAACACAAGCTGACAACAAACCTTCCACCCACCCCCAGACACATGGCCATGGCCAAGACAACCCCCAACCAAAAGACACATTTCTGGGATGTGAATGGTATTAATTTCAACAACCAGCTTGCAGCACAGTTACTCTCCAAATCAGTAAGGGCACAGACAGGGCAGCATGCAGCAGGGCACAGCAAGGCCAAGAAGGCAGGTCAGGTAGCCGAGTTTCTCCCAACAGTCCTGTTCCTCTCCCGATTAATCCCCCAACGAGACAGTAACTCATTTTTTCTGACACCAGATGAACGTGTCGCATTATGGGTCTGCTATAGCCTGCATGGCTGCCGGCTTCTTCACTGTTCTGGGCCTGGCTGTTCACTGACCTGAATAATCCCTCTCGGTGGACCGTGGAACTGGTGGGCAATGGGCGTGGTGTGGGACTCACCAACAACACGGTAAATCTTTTTCTGGCCTGCTGGACACAGGAGCTGGGTATGCAGGCAAGCCTGGCTGGGCCTCAGACTCACTGTAATTGTACTACTCGCTCCTCCGCCTTGTCTGTCCGGTGGTAGAGGCCTTGTGGCCGCAGGCCTCCTAGGCTCTCGGGGATGGGAGGCTCAGGTGGCAGTGGGAGAGCCCAGAGCACAGCTGGCTTCACTGAGAAACAGAGAGTAGGTAGTCAGAGGACTCGGGTGAGGTATATTTAAACTGGGCTGTTCAGAACAGGAGGAGGGTGGGAACACTAGACTGACTGAGCCACTGGTAACACCTGACAGACAACCAACAACTGCTGCTTGACATCCTCGAATAGCTATCTCTCCTCAGCCCTACGCTATATGGATGCTGCTGCTGCTCCTTCATGGAAGGCACGCAGACAACTAAATGGCGCCACTAACGGAGCACTGCTAACGCAATGGCAGCAGCTTGCAGCACTCTCTGATTGGCTGTAACATGCAGGCTACTGTGGTTGCAGGCTTGCAGACAATCAGAAAAGGGGATAGTTTTTGTTTAAGAGACACGGCGCTGAGATGCCACCCCCCTCCCTTCCCCAGAGAGGTGCAGGCAGTTCGGGCATAGCCCTGAGACCATTCAATATTAAAAAAAAAAAATGATAACCGGAGAACGGTGGCTGGGCTCCTAAAAATGTCCTGGTCTAATTTCTCAGGGGGGGCAGCTTGCCCCTCTGCCCCCCTGCAATCTACACCTATGGCTTCAGCCTTTCAAAGAAAGGATGATGCACAAACATGGTGATGTCCTCATATTCCACATCATTCTGCTGTACAGCTGCTACTATGTAGTCATCAGGAATAAGCAGCATTTTACTAAGGTTTGGCACCTGGAGGAGCAGCCTGTTGGCTAAATCCACCACACACCCATAATGGGAAAGAAAATTTATTCCCAAAATGCTTTGATGATGGAGAAGTTCCATTAGGTCAAAGCAATGTTTTGCCTGTAGGGTCCTAACCATAATTGGTATGGGGATGGACCAATAGGTTTTCACTGTGGTCCCCTCAGAGATCTGGTCTGTTTTGGCCTTTCCAATAGACCATCGAGAGTGTTTGGGGTTGATCTGATGTAGGATTGAAATAGCTGCTCTTGTGTCTAGAAGCATTTTGAGCTGGTGGCCCCCAACCAGCACTTCTACACACGAGTGCACAGAATCATCCATGAGCAGTGAGGTAAGGATGTGTACTGGGGCCTGGCACCATCAGGGGGGATCATCCTGATCTGGCCAGATGTCAAAAGGGGTGGAATCCATTTTATGGAGCTGCTATCTCTCTCCGGCATGCAGTGATTCTGGCTGCCCTCCCTCCCCCGCTGAGGAGTTGTCTCCAGGGATGGCTGACACAACTCATGTCGATTCAGCTCCTGACTTGTATGCTCAGAGCTTTTCCACATCCCTCAGCAAGTCCTCATATGAAGGTCTGGACCGCTGTCCTTGGCCCTTGTTTCCCTTTGTATCCTGCTGGTACTTTCATTGATTGTTCTTGTTATATGATAATTTGTTTTGATGAGGGCCTTTTGGTTTTTCCACGACCTCATACTGAGTGGATGGCTCTGTGCCTTTGCTGCACAGCAGTCACTTTGGGCTTTGAACCCAAGCCAAGGTCCTTGGCATGGACCTGATAGCTATGCTCCACCCTCTGTAGTATTTGTTCCAGGCTGTCTCGCTTAGGGAACACAGGGGCTATCACTCTTTCCCTTAGTGCTGGGAAGAGGTTTCATAGGAAAAGACACCTGTACTCAGTCGAGTCCCAGTCTGGATCTTCTTTTGCAAGTGCCTTGCCTGTGCTACAAGCAAGCCACAACTGTCCCTCATACTGGGGAGGGGTCACCTTTTTATGCTGTTTAACCTGCGTAGGCAGCATTACCCTGACATAATTTGTATCATGGTCTGCCAGTAGACAGGCAGCAACTGCTTCAAAGGAAGCTTTAGTATCACTGCGGACATCCTCTTGTACCTTTGCCTATAGTGTGGGCTCCACTGTTTGCTTGAGAACTTGGACCTGATACTCTGATGGCAAGCTAAGCATTTGGCAGTGCTGTTGCACCTTCTGTAGGTGGCAATTCAGATTATCTCCTAGAGCCATCCTGCCAATTTTGTCTCCTATGCTTTGAATAGCTTGTGCAGACTGGAGAACACTGTGGCTTGGAAAGGATTCAGCACTCCTTGGGTTTATAGTCTTGGCAACTGCCTCTGCTGTGGCTGTAGCCATGCCCTGTATGAGCAACTGCTTTTCCACTTCTCTTTTCAGAGCATATGCTAAAGTCTTTTGCGAGCTTTCTGCCTTTTTTTCCAACAATTCACTCTTAGCTATATCCTTTGCAATTAAACCCACTATCTCATTTTTGTTCTCCCTTTTAAGAGCAGCCACTGGTGGGTGGTGCCCATACCCTCCAGTGTCCCAAGGAATGTGGATATCATCATCATCACTGCCACCCTCATCAGAAGATGACACCATGAGGGATGGTGCTGAAGGCAGCACTTTCACATGACCCTTCAGGGTCATTAGCTGCTGACATAACTTTGCAACCCGATTCCTACACTCAGTAGCACTCACACTACCATGCAACATTCCCTCACTAATGTTTTCCTGTAAAATCCTATATGTGGCGCTCACTGCGTGATTCTGTTCCACTTCTTTCCCTAAATCTTTCTGGACATTTTTCACTTTATCCTGTTGTAACTTTACATAATCTTTCTGCAACTTACTAGTTTCCCTCTGATTCTCCTGTTTAACAACCTGAGTCTCTTTCTTTAACATACAAATCTCTCTGGATTTAGATTCCAACTCCTGTTTCATAGCTGAAACCTTAGATTCCAATGTCTGGCACAAAGCATACAAAGCAGCAACCATTGCACCCTTTTGATCATGTTTCCTGCTTTTGGACTTAACCTCAGTGTATAGCTTCCCTACATACTGGGCTGGGTCCATCTCAAGTTTCACCTCAGAGATTAAATCTTGCCAGCCTCTGTGGGAGGTGAGAAAATGTAAGACGTCTGAATTGAGCTCAGAAATATTGGCCATTGTTGTGGGTCTTTCCTGTTAACTGTCTCGACTGGAGATCCAAGGAGTGTAGACTCTCCTTGGTCCAAACAATCAGACAGCTGTGTATCCTTGTAGCGGAGGTTCCTCAGGACATGTTCCATGAGGCAAAAAGGGACATTAGGTTTGAACATCTTTTGTTATACCACCCTTATCATTGGTTCAGTCCAAAAGGTCCTGCCATGGTCATCACTTTGTTACAGCAGAGTTCTGGAGCTGATGGCTAGACACAACACAGAGCCAAAGATGCAGCAGGAGCAATGTTTATTACCAGTCATACAGAAAACAGAGTATACCTGCTGGGAGCCACGAAGAGATCCCCAAACACCATGGTGCCCTCTGTTCTAGATTAGGACTCAGCAAAATCATATTTTGCATACATTCTTATACTCATAGATACGAAGTTTTACTAGATGACAGCTCTTCCAAATAAGGCATATTTACAACTAACTGAAATCTCATTAGTAAAAGGTCAGTACAGTGTACAGTGAGCTTGTCTGTCTCTCACTGTACATACTTATATACGAGTAGTTTAGTATTGCAGAATAATAACAGCTGCAGAGCAAAGAAAATAACTATAAACTATGCCTGAAAGGCCCACATAAGTAAGTACCTCAGTAATGCTAATACTGGTAGTCAGGGCCAGACATTACTAGCATATGCCCCGTGTTACAATCGTACGTTCTCATATTATTATTATTATAACATTAGTGTCACCTTGTATTCTATCCCACTACATATATGTAGATATAAATCAGAACAGCATAATAAAATCATACTAAATCGTATGTGTGTCTGTACCATATACTGCACTATGTATGAGATTGTTGGGGTTATGGGAGTGCTCCAAGTCTACAGCCTGTTACAAGACCTGTGGCAACGTGGATTCATGGGGGTCATGTCAAAAGAATCTGATAGATTTCTTTGATAGGTTGACCAAGGAATTAGATCAGAGTGGAACAGTGGATGTGTTCTACTTAGATTTAAGTAAGGCTTTTGACACCGTTCCACACAGGAGACCAGTAAGCAAGCCGGTAGCTAAGGAATGGGTCCAAAGGTGGTAAACTGGGTAAGAAATTAAGGGATAGGCAACAGAGGGGGGTGGTAAATGAAGTTCACTCTGAGGAAGGGAGAGTGACCAGTGAGGTGCCTCAGGGATCAGTGCGGGGACCAGTCTTCTTTAATGTCCTTCTAAGTGACCTTGTAGAAGAGATGGAAGGGGAGGTTGTCTCTTTGTAGATGACACCAATATCTACAATAGGGTGGACACTTGACCTCAGAAAACTTGAGGAGTGGCCAAGGGTATGGCAGCTGGGTTTCAAAACAAAAAACTGTAAAGTTATGCACTTGTGGCACCGAACCCAAGGGCAAAGTACAAAAAGGGGAAGAGTGGTACTGATGACCACCAAGCAGGAAAGACACCAGAGTTTAATCATATAGGATGACCTAAAGGTGGGCAGGCAGAGCGACAAGGCAGTTGGGAGGGCTAGTGGGATACTGGGGTGCATAGGGAGGGGTATCACAAGCAGAAAGAGGGAGGTGATGTTGCCTCTGCAGAGGTCACTAGTAAGATGCCACCTAGAGTACCATGTACAGTTCTGGAGACCACATCTCTGGAAGGACATAGATGGAGTGGAGGTAGTCCATAGGAGGGCAACTAAAATGATGCAGGGTCTGCATCAGAAGCCCTATAAAGAGAGACTTAATGACCCAAATATGGACATGCTGGAAGAGAGGAGGGAGAGGGGGATATGACTGAGACCTTTAAATACCACACAGGGGTAAATAAGGTACAGGAGGGAAGTATTTTACAGAAAAAAAGGTGCTCAAGGAAAATGGGGCATGATAAGTTGCTGGAGGAAGGTAGATTCAGAAGAGTTAATAGGAAGTACTTCTTCACAGAATGAGTGGTGGATTCCTGGAACAGTCTTCCAGTGGAGGTGGTGGGGACGAAGACAGTGGTGGGGTTCAAGAATGTATGAAATAAGTATAGGGGAATCTTAGGGAAAGGGATGGGGGTGATTGAATGGCCAGAGATCAAGTAGAATCTGTTGTGATACTAGAGGTGGGTAACAATGGGCAGACTAGGTAGGCCAAGTGATCCTTATATGCTCCAAATTCTATGTTTCTATGCTAAAATTCTATAGAAGTGTCTAAATGCCAGGAGACTGGGTAAATAAATTAGTGAGAACCAGGTAATG
The DNA here is from genome assembly GCA_016271365.2 of Neoceratodus forsteri. Classification (NCBI taxonomy): domain Eukaryota; kingdom Metazoa; phylum Chordata; order Ceratodontiformes; family Ceratodontidae; genus Neoceratodus; species Neoceratodus forsteri. Next base: position 14,523,924 of record JADMNL010000039.1, on the reverse strand, counting down.
GTGGAAGATGTGGGGCTAGACTGCATAGGTATTACAGATACATGGATCAATGGGAATAATGAAAGGGACCATAAATACAGAGATACCTTGTGTAGCAGAGATAGGGTAAGGGACAAGTGGGGTAGCCCTTTATGTCTAGGAAGGCATACAGGTGGTAGAGGATCAAGGGAGGAAATGGGGAGAAAAAATTGCAGTGGGTACAGCTCATTATAAAGTCAAGAAATAAGTTGCATATAGGGGTAGTCTACAGGCTGTCAAGAGAGGGGTGGATGAGGAAGATAGGGAACTAGGGGAAGAAATTCAGAAAAGGACTGCAAAGGGGGAGATAGTGGTGGTGGTGATCTCAATCTACCAGACATAGATTGAAACATTCCTGCAGCAAGCACCACCAGAAGTCAGGCCCTGCTAGATATATTGCAGGACTGTCTGCTGGCTGTAGTTGGTCTGGGAGCCTACAAGGTAGACTGCCATTCTGAATGTGAAGCTTACCAAATCAGAAATGGTAGCTGGAGTGTTTATTGATGAACCACTCGAGTCCAGCAATCATAATACCATAAAGTTGTAGCAGGCCCAGGGTACTGATATATCCACTTCAAAGGCTGTGGTTCTGGTTTTCAGAGAAGCATACTTTGACCAGATGAAGAAATTAGTCTAGGGTAACTTGGCTGGAGTGAACAAGATCAGTGAAGTGGAGGAGAAGTAGTCAGAAATGAAAGGGCCCCTTCTTGAAGCAAATAAATCATGCTTCAGAATGGATACCAGGGGTTATAGGTACAAGAGATCAATCTGGTTCTCTAAGAAGGTCAAGAAGTCAATGAGTGCCAATAAAAGAGCCTTCATTAGCTAGAAGGAGAAAAAGGCAGGTGAGGAGTGGAGTGAATACCAGGCAAACTTGAAGAAGGCCAAGAAGGCTGTCAGGGACATAAAAGCAGACACGGCCGCATATTGCAGAAGAGGTTAAATGAGGGGAAAGTAGTTCTTCAGGTATATTGGGGAAAATGACCATCATATTACTTGCTCCATTCTCTAAGGTCCTTGAGAGGATTGTTTTTGACCAGTTTAAGGAGATCCTGGATACTGCCAGTTTGCGAACACCTCACCAGCATGGTTTCTGAGATAATCACAGCATGCTCACAGCTGTGCTTGAAGTCACTAATAATTTTCACAGGACCTTGCTCAGTGGGGACACACTTGGTGCACTGTTCTTGGAACTTTCCAAAGCATTTGATCTGGTGCACCATGGTCACCAGCTCAGCAAGTTATGGGCCCTTAGTCCATTCATATCTTCCATGTCCTGGTTCCAAAATTGCCTGACCTGAAAATCTCAGTCAGTCTCATTGAATTCCATTTCCTCTCCACTCATCAAAATTACTACCAGAGTACCCACAAATCAATTCTGGGGCCTATACTGTTTAGTGTCTTTTTGAAGGATCTAGCAGATATATTGCATCACTCTGAATCTAGTATTATCATGTACCTATGTGTGCTATTGCTTTCTACAGAAGGACATCTAATGTCAGTGATATGACCAGATACTGGCAACCTGACTTTGATCTAGTACAGAAATGGTTGTTGATAAATGGTCTTCTGTTGAATGTTGGTAAAACTATGTACCTGCACTTTGAAAATAAAAAGAACCAAAGGCTTTGCCCCAGCTAATTAATTAAAGATTTAAGTGGCACATATGTAAAGACAGCAGCAAATTTCAAGTACCTCATGTTTATTATAGACAAGACTCTCTCCTTCAAAGAATACATCTACCTGCTGGTCAAATCAGTTCATACTCACCTTGATCTGCTGAATAAGCTGAAAGAAATGTTTGTCCACTTACTCTAAGAAAGTCTTACCTCAGTTCCTTCTCCTGTCCTTAGTGGACTATGAATGTCTAGTTTATGTCACTACCAATGTCATGGACTTGCAAAGAGTTAATATCCTCTGCAACTTCACATGCAGATTTGCTACCTCTGGCCCCAGAGTTTCACATCACTGCACTCTTTACAAACATCTTGGCTAGCCTTCTTTTGATTTACACATTACTTATTTCACCCTCAACAGTTTTAGACACTTCCTAAAAGATCCTGTTAGATTCTCATTCTTGTCTGATGCTATCCCCAACCCTGGTTCCCAACATACTAGATTCACTCACATTCAATTTATAAGACCCCCTACTCTTCCATTCCTCCTTGGACCAATGGTCTTTTATTTATAGAGCCATTACATGCTGGAATAATTAACCTGCTTCACTATACTCTATCAATTCCCAGAATACATTTAAAATGGTGTTAAAAAAATACTGCATGGATTTGTCAATGTGTAGGTGTAATGCTACCTGGTTACTATGTACAGTTGCGTACTGTGTTGTCAATGTGCAAGTGTACTTCTTCCTGTTTACTGTGTACTCTGATGTGCTGTGTATTTATCCTGTACTGTTGCTTTTGTTTACATCTCTGGGTCACCTTTGAAAATGAGAATCTAGTGCTCTTGGGTCCTACCTGGTCAACAAATTTCAAATAAATAAAAATAAGAAAATAAAAAAGGAGAATGAGAGCAGTAACTGTAAGACTGATGGAGGGAAGGTTAATAGAGGAGGATGAGTAGAAGACAATCATTCTAAAATGGCTACTTCTGCTCAGTATTCAAACTGAAGGATAGAAGACCTCTGCCAGAAAGTGGCTTAAAGGCTGCCACAAGGGAATCCCAAAAGTGGAGCATGTAGCGAGCTACCCATCTGCAAGTTCTTATTTGTAGATATAATTCTGTTGTAGATATAATTTTTTAATGTAATTCTGTATATACATACATGCCCCAAGAAATGCCAGTGTTAATATAAAGGTACATAGGGAGCGAGACTGGATCTCTGTTAAAAGGGGCTTGACCTTCCTCTGACCTGAAGGCCAGCTTGCTTGCCAGGAAATTGACAAGTTATTGTCAAATGTTTGGGGATAGCTGATCAAAGGGTATTTCCTATAGTTAGCTAACCAAATGAAACAGAGGTAACAGATGAAAATAAATGTTCAGGAGATAGCCCTCTTTCACTTCAAAAGCAGGATGCTGTGACCCAAGAAAACAGACATGATATTGCCTTTGATGAGATGAAAAAAATAAACAGGAACATCTTACCTAGCAGACCTGTGTGATAGCCTAATTACAGGTGTTATAAATGTAAGACTGGGTGACATCACCAGACAGCTAGAAAATTGTGTTGGGATTTTGGAAACAGCGGAACAGTGACATCTCCTGGCCAAACAGAGCAGTTGCTCTGGGGAAATAAACCATTTTTTTTAGAATTGGGATGATTGATGACACTGCAAGTTTCTGAAGGTATTGAAAACCCCAGTTCAGTGCATTTGGACACACTTTTCATTTGGACACCACCTTTCACACAAGCAGCCAAACTGCTGAGATTCTGTGGCTGCACACACTTTTTCATTTGGACTTCACCTGACACACAAGGAACAAAACTGCTACCAAGACCGATGAAACTGAACTTTCAGTTATTGTTCTTGACTTCAAGGTTCTATGAATTTCAGGTAGACTTCAGCGATCACATAGTGCATTTTTATGTACATTTTCCCTTTTTTTTGATGATTATTTAAGTATTTTAGTAAAAACATGTGTTTTTCTGCCTGAGTGAGATTTCTAATTGTGCGTCAATTGTGGAACAGTAATAATTTGTGACAAACTGTTATTCCTAGGGGTTGTCACCATCAGCAACTAAATCAAAACAGGGTATGTAAGGGATCTTGAAAGACAGGGAGAATACCAGAGTCTGCAAGGATTCTGAACCAGGCTGTTGCATGTCCTGTAGGTAGAAGCCCAAATCAGGTTTTACACTGCTACCCTCAAAGAGAGTGTGATGCCTGGGTCTTCCCCCTTTGTGTAATAGCCAAAGAGGGGTTCATATTTGGGTACAGGACTTGAGACAGGTATTGTGCCCTTATCCAGAGTTTAGAGGGACACCCTGGGTCCTCATGGCAGAGGTGCAGTCATGATCTCAGTGAGCAGTCTAAAAAGACATGAAGAGGGTAGCCCTGTTCTCCCACCATCATGGATTGCACTTAGGAGTGGGCACTGTGAGCTTAGTGGACATGATCCCCTGGAGTGGGCTCATGCAGATCTGTTGCACAGCATTGGGATACGAGAATTTTGGTTCCATAGTGTTGTGATTCGAGAGATATTGGTGGCACAGGCATAATAGTTGGATCTGAGGCCAGGGTATCTGATTGATAAACTGATAGCAATCCACACACAATCAAGGCAGAGATATGGAAAAAATAATTTGGTTACAGTATAAAGTTCCCTACCTATTTTCTTTTTTATCGGTGTAAATTAGTGTAGTAATAAGGGATGAAGATGGCTTCCAACTATAACGAATGCACTGCAGACCACCTAAGGCAGTTGTGTCAGGAAAGAGGGGTTCAGTATGATGGGCAAACCAAAAAGCACCTCATGGAGGCTCTCGTAGCAGTCAATGAGCTAGCAGCTACCCAGAACCGCAAGTCATGGCCAGTGACTGAAAAGGACCAGAGCCTGGGTGTGAGGTTGCCAGGGTCCATCGCAGAGTCTAGTCCCAGGGAGGCAGACAGTGCAAACAGAAGGAACCCAGAGCCACAGTAGCAGGGGAAGGTTGCCACAGGGCTGGAGGCAGAAGGGATCAGGCTGCAGTTGGAGTTGAGGAAACCGGAGCTGGCATTCGAGCAGAGGAAGTTTGAGATGGAGTTACAGGAAAAACAGTGGCAGAGAAAGGCCAAGGAAAAAGAAAAACAGTGGCAAAGGGAGTTTGAACTGGAAAAGCTATGACTCTGATGATCAACACCAGAGGAGGTAAGTAGCAGGGGTGAACCTGAAACTCCAGGGCTGGGGTATAAGTTAAAATTCAAAATTAATAGTTGAATTTAAAGAGGGGGGATGGATACAGATACATTTTTGAATTCATTTGAAAAGATCTGTATTCAGGCAAAAATACCCATTGAGTCCTGGAGCTTCCAGCTATCCCTGCTACTTACTGGGAAAGGGCATGAGGCGCTATGCCAAATGGACAATCAAGACAGTAGTGATTATGAGAAACTTATATCTGCTTTACTTAAAAAGTATGAACTAACTCCTGAAGCATACAGGATTAAATTCTATAAGCTCCAGAGAAGCCCTGACTTGAGTTATGAGGAACTTGCCACAAAACAATATCAGTTTTTGAAATGTTGGTGGGAGGGGGTAGAAGCAAATTCTGTTGAAAAAAACTGAGGAGGTTATGTTACTAGAGCAGTTCTTTTGGGCTTGCCCAACAGAGCTAAAAACCTGGTTAGAGGACTGAGACCCCAAAACAGTGCAGCAGGCTGCTGAGCTCTTGGATCGCTATGCCAGAAGCAGGCCTGCTCTGAAAGGAAGTGGAGCGGATGTGGTAGCACAGAAAGGGAAAAGTGTGCCTTCAGGGCAGCTAAAACCCTCACTGCCTCCACAGAAAGGGAAAAGCCCCAAGTTACAAAAAAGGGATTTCTTAGATAAAAGAAATGATGACTGTTGGTTTTGTAAATGGCCAGGGCATGTTGCTAAACAGTGTCCTAAAAAGGCATAGAGTTGACAAGGTGGTGCTTGAACAGAGTTGGTTGCACTGTGTATCCCTGTAAGCATGCCTATAAACATGAGGGAGCACATACACCTGGTTACTGTAAATGGGGTGCAGACCCATGGTTTAAGGGACACAGGGGCATCTCTTACCTTAGTAAAAAGAGATTTGGTTGTGCCTGAACTGCTTATACCTAATCAGTTTGTTAAGGTGAGGGGATTCACTGTGGAGGAGAGAACTCTGTCACTAGCTAGTGTTCTCTTGGACTAGGGTGAGACAGGAGAGAGGGTGTAAAAGGTGCCAGTGTCAGACAACCTCACCATATATGTGATTATAGGGAACAATCTCCAGAAGTGAGTGGTGTGTGCAGTTACCGGCAGTCAGATGGCAAAGTCTGATTGTAGTTCCCTGGACCCCATAGAAGCCCCTGTGGAAAATAATGGGAGGCTGGCTTCCCAGCCTGTGTCTCCTGAAATGGAGAGTAGTGAAAGGGAGGTAGGACTTCCCCAAGTAGCAGTTCACAAAATGGTTTTACCATAGTGCTTTGACAGCGCTAGCAGAGACATCCCCTACAGCAACAGCTACCATGCTGACTGTCGGCACTGTAGCCTTGGGGATGTCAGTGCATACACACTCGGAGGGCTCCTCCTCCCCCCACACATCCCGGTCTCCAGGATTTCTACTCCGAGTCAAAGCTGGACCTGGGGGGGTGAAACACCCAGCGAGGCTATCCCGGTCACTGCACAGACCATCACAGCGACGAGTGGGTTTTGCCCGATTCTTGTCACTGTGATGGTCTTCATAGTGCTGGAGTCGCTGCAGTAGCAGTATACCTTACAAAACAGCCACAGAAGGTTACTCTAAGGAGGGAGGGGTAACAAATGGTCAGAAGGTTAATGATGGCAGTGACCCTGAATGTCTTGATGCTAGAACTATGGACCCCAGTTTAGGAGCTAAAGGGGACATGTCCCATGCCTTGGGAAAATGTGACGAATTTGCAGCTGCTCAGAGAACTGATCTTAGTTTGGCAAGGCTGCGGGCTTGTGCAGAATGTTATGGGACATAGGGAGGTGACGTGAGACAAAGTATTTTGGGACAATGGACTGTTATTTATATATATATATATATATATATATATATATATATATACAGGAAGAAAGGACAGAGGAGGAGTGATGGGCAGGCAGCTTGTCTTTCACCAGGGGTACCGTGAGCGTTTGCTCAGGATCGCTCATGATATCCCAATGTCCGGACATTGGAATCATGTGCATCATGCAGCAATTGGCCCAGAATTTCATTTGGCCCAACTTCACCCAGCAGGTGAAGGAATATTGCAGGTCTTTTCACCAGTACCAACAAATAGGGAAGTTAGATAGTAAAAGTAAAGCCACCCTAACTCCCTTGCCCATTGTAGAGGAGCCATTCCAGAGGTTAGAAATGGATATTGCGGGACCTTTGAGTACCCCAAGCTCATCCGGGAAGAGGTCTATCCTGATGGTGGTAGATTATGCCACCCAATATCCAGAGGTGATTGACCTCTCCTCACTTAGGACAGAAAGTGGCAGATGCCTTGCTAAGGATTTTCTCACATGTTGGGTTTCTGTAGGAGGTTATCATTGGCTGATGGGGTACTTTCATGTTGGACCTGATTAAGTGTTTGTAGGAGAAGTGTGGAGTGGTGCAGAGACACACAACACCTTATCACCCACAAGCCAATGGGTGGGTGGAAAGGTTTAATGGTTACCTAAAATCATTGATCCAGGCATTTGCTGAACAGCATGGGAAAGACTGAGAGAAATACCTTCCCTACCTGTTGTTCACATACTGGGAGGTGCCCCAAGAGTCAACAGGGTTCTCCCCCTTCAAACTCTTATATGGGTGTAGGGTGTGTGGGCCCCTAGACTTGATCCAGGAAGACTGGGAAGGTAAATACACCACCCAGGGAACTCCCATAGTGGAGTATGTCCTAAAGTTTAGGGAAAAGCTAAAGGAGCTTATGGGAGCAGACCAGGGCAACCTGTCAGCCGCCCAGCAGAAGCAAAAGGCCTGGTATGATCGCAGAACCAGAGTTCACTCATACAGTGTAGGTCAGATAGTCACGGTCCTAATCCAGATCTAGAAAGACAAGTTGCAGGCTGAGTGGGTGGGACCATACAAGGTTTTCCAACAGGTAAATGATGTGAACTATATTGTAGAACTGTCTGACAGGAGACACCCATAGAATGTACCATGTCAACATGATGAAGCCATATGTATATAGGGCTGACATGGTATTTGCAGTGTGTAGTCCTGGGGAGGGACTGGACGAGGAAGACCCCCTACTGGACATGCTAGAAGAAAGCAAGTGGGAGTCCTCTGTTGAAGCAATCAAACTGTCACTCCAGTTGACCCTGTAACAGTCCCAGGAAGCAAAGGAGGTTTTAGCAGACTTTGCCCCTTTGTTTATGGCCAAGCCAGGATGTCCCCCCCTTAGCAACACATGCTGTAGATACCAGAATGCGAGCACCCATCCAACAGACAGCCTACCAGGTATCTGAGGCCATCCTAGAGGACATTAGGAGGGAGGTGGAGGAAATGCTGGATTAAAGGATAATCCAGAAATTCCACAGGCCCTGGGCCTCACCTACAGTCCTCATTTCCAAGCCAGATGGCTCTACTCACTTTTTTGTGGACTATCATGGACTCAATGCAGTCATGAAGTCTGACACCCACTCAATGCCTTGGACGGATGAACTACTGGACAAGTCCAGAGGGGCAACATGCCTTACCACCACTGACTTGACAAAAGGGTACTGGCAGGTGGAGTTAACTGCCAGAGCTAGCAAGAGGTCAGCCTTAATCACTCCAGTAGGATTATTTAAGTTCAAGGTAATGCCTTTTGGAATGAAGAACACCCCTGCCACTTTCCAAAGGTTGGTAAACCAGGTGTTACATGATACTGAATAGTACGCAGTGGAACATCTGGATGATATTACCATCTTCAGTACCAGTTGGAAGGAGCACCTGTCCCACCTGAAGGAAGTGTTGGGCAGTATACAGAGGGCAGGGCTCGCTATCAATGCTGGAAAATGCCAGGTGGCCATGGTGGAGGTGGCATACCTAGGACATGTAGTGGGGTGGGGGCAGTTTCATCCCAATCAAGCAAAGATTGAGGTGACAGAGGCATGGCCCAGGCCTGAGACCTAGAAGTAGGTTATGAGTTTTCTAGGGATCACTGGGTACTATCAAAAACTTATACCAAATTATAGTACCCTGGCAGCTCCCTTATCTGGCCTGCTAAAGAAAAGAATGCAAAAAAGGTAACGTGGGAGTTAACATGAGAATGAGCATTTGCACAGTTAAAGGATGCACTGTATAGTGCCCCTGCTTTGGCCAGTCCAGATTACATTAAGCCAATTGTAGACCAGACAGATGCCTCAGATGTGGGGATTGGAGCAGTCCTCAGTCAGACCTCTAATCAGGAAAAAGATCACTCAATAGTGTACCCCAGCAAAAGTTACTTCTCTGAGAGCAGGCATATTCCATAGTTGAAAAAGAATGCATTGTGCTGGTATGGTCCTTGAAGAAATTAGAGCCGTACTTGTATAGGAGGCACTTCAAGGTTCAGACCAACAACCCCGTAGTGTGGCTAACTACAGGCCTACAATATGATCATTACCCACAGGGCCGGATCGGCCAATGCCAACACAGATGGAATAGCTCACCAGTTAGAACAGTAGCTGAATTTGTGAAAATTATCCCGTGCATTAAGGGGCATGTTCTCACAAATTCAGTCTAGGAGGGAGGGATGTGGCACGCCACCTAACAGCCAGTCCTTATTTGGAGATATAATTCTGTTGCATATGTAATTTTTTTTTATGTAATTCTGTGTATATGTACATGCCGCAAGAAGTGCCAGTGTTACTACAAAGGCACCTAGGGAGAGAGAGAGAGTGGCTCTCTCTTGAAAGGGGGTTGACCTTCTTTTGACCTGAATGACAGCTTGCTTGCCTGGAAAACTGACAAGTTATTGTTAAAGGCTTGGGTATAGGTGATCAAAGGGTATTTCCCATAGTTAAAGAGACACATTCATGTACAGTGGCAGACAGTTTGAAAGCCTATGAAAAGTTCTTTTAGGTGAGGTATTGGGCATACCTATAGTTGGAAGCAGTCCAGAGATATAGACGACAGAGTCTGTGCAATATAACTACTACATTAGAGCCATTCTTAGGACCTTCTGATGTCAGTGACAATCAAGGAGCACCTAACTGCACTGTGTTAAGAAAACTGAGAAAATTGTGTTGGGATTTTGGAAACAGCAGAATAGTGACATCTCCTGGCCAAATGGAGTAGGTGCTTTGGGGAAATAGACCAGTTTTTTTTTAGAACTGGAAAAAATTGATGACACTGCAAGTTACAGAAGGTATTTAAAGCCCCAGCTCAGGGCCTTTGGACACAATTTTCATTTGGACACCACCTGACCCACAAGAAGCCAAACTGCTGAGATTAAGTGGCTGCACACACTTTTTCATTTGGACACACAAGGAACAAAACTGCTGCCAAGACTAATGGAACTGAACTTTCAGTTTTTGTTCTGGGCTTCAGGTTTCTATGCATTTCAGGGAGGCTTCAGCTATCAGTCATAGTGCATTTTCATGTATATTTTCTCCTTTTTTTTCTGTGTTCTGTGACCAAATTAATGCTTTTTTTAGTTGTAACTGTATAATTATGAAGTATTTTAGTAAAAATATTTATTTTTCTGAAGAAAATCTGCCTGAGTGAGATTTCTATAATTGTGTGTGAATTGTGGGACAGTATTAATAATCTGTAACAAACTGTTATTGCTAAGAGGTTGTTGTCATCAGCAACCAAATCAAAAAAGGGGTCTGTAAAGGATCTGGAAGGATAGGGAGAATACCAGAGTCTGCAGGGATTTTGAACCAGGCTGTTGCATGTCCTGTAGGGAGAAGGCCAAATCAGATTTTACTCTACTACCCACAAAGAGAGTGTGGCACCTGGGTTTTCCTCCTTTGTGTAATAGTCAGATAGGGTTTCCTATTTGGCTACAGGACTCAAGACTGGTATTGTGCCCTTATCCAGAGTTTAGAGGGACACCCTGGGTCCTCATGGCAGAGGTGCAGTCGTGACCTCAGTGAGCAGTCTAAAAAGACATGAAGAGAGTAGCCCAACCCCCCCCATCATGGATTGCACTTAGGGTGGGCACTGTGATCTCAGTGGACCTGACCCCCAGGAGTGTGCTCATGACAGGGCAGGTGAAAATTACAGGAGAAAAAGTTAGGAAAGGGTTTGCACCTCTGAAACTAGATAAGGCACCAGGCCTGGATGTGATTCACTCAGGGGCTCTCAGGGAACTGGCTGAACCCCTGGCAGGGTTATTCAACAGCTCATTACAGTCAGGGGTGGTTCCAAGAGATTGGAGGATAGCAGATGTAGTTCTACTCCACAAGAGAGGAGACAAGGAGGAATTGGATAATTACAGCCTTTTCTGTCTTATCTCCACTGTGAGTAAACTGATAGAGACACTAGTCAAAGAGGACATAGTGTACCACCGGGAGAGAAAAGGGGTCCAGTATAGTAAGGTGCATGGGTTTGTGGCAGGGAAGTCTTGTCAGACAAATCTGACAGTATTCTCTGACTATTTAACAAGGGCGGTGAATAAGGAACAAGCAGTAGATTTCTTTTTCTTTAACTTCAGCAAGGTATTCGACTTGGTGGCACACAGAAGGTTGCGAAAGAAGTTAAAGGATCAGAGAGCAGTAAAGGTCTTAGTGAGATGGACGGGAAGTTGGCTATGAGGGAGAAAGCAGAGGGTGGTGGACAGTTGGGTCACATCCAGGGAGAGGGCAATCATGAGTATGGTGCCATAGGGGTCACTTCTGGAACCAGTCCTTTTCAATGTGTTCATCAGTGACATAGGAAAAGGGATACATGGCAAGATGTGTCTCTTCACAGATTACATGAAGCTCTGTGGCAGAGTAGACAGGGAGGAAGGGGTCAGGGAGCTGAAGAGGAAACTGCAGAGGCAGCAGAAATGGTCCAAGGTTTGGAAGCTGAAATAAAATGCCAAGAAATATGCATGGTGATGCACATGGGATACAAGAACCCCAGGACAGAATACTGGATGAGATGGGTTAAGCTGAGCACTACTTCAGAGTAAAGAGACCTGGGAGTAATCATAAGTGACTCCTTAAAACAGGCTAACCAATGCAACAATGTCTACAGCAATGCACTCAGAATGTTTGGGTGTATTGGGAGTGGTTTCAATTGCAGGAGGAAAGAGGTAATACTATGTCTATATAGATCCCTGATTATACCCCATCTGAAATACTGTGCATAGTTCTGGAGTCTTCTACTAAAGAAACAGTGGCAGGCTGGATATGGTGCAGCATAGGGTAACCAAAATCATTCAGGGGCAGCAGGACTAATCCTATGAAGACCAGCTTAGGGCACTGAAAATGTACTTGGTGGAGGACAGTAGGGGGAGGGGCAACATGATGGAGACCTTCATGTTCCTGAAACAAATAAACAAGGTAGACAATAATGAATTATTCAACAGGAATGGCAGGTCCAAAACAAGGGGCTGGCAGTGGGGAAATTCAGGAAGATTGGTCTGAAGTTTTTCTTTATGGAAAGAGTGGTTGAGCCATGAAACAGCCTACTAGCTGAGGTGGTGGGTGCAAAAATCATTAACGGGTTCAAGCACTGCTGTGAAAAAGTTTAAGGGGCTTAATAGTTACTCGGTGGGTAGCAGTAAGAAAGGCAGCAAGGGGGTGAGGTGAGGGCATAAACCCTGTCTAGATAAGTCACAGGGAAGAACAAGGTAAAACCTGTAGACAGGATGGATCAATGATCTTTTTCTGCCAACGTTGTTTGTGTTTCTAAAAGCTGTAACCCTGAAATTGGATGCCAAAGTGAACCTAAATAGCAGACCACATGTACATGCCTAACAAATTATATTGCTTTGTGTGTTCTCTTGTAGTTGATTAAGTGGCATTTATGGTTATGAGTTGTTCTACTGCACAAGTGCCCTGGGGGCATACCATGACCCTGATCCCTTATGCTGGACCTGGAGCCTGGGATTTGAGGGGTAAGGAAAGGAGATGTCCACTGCATCAATTTCTTCTCTGTTGGTTTGCATCACAGCATTGGTGGTATGGGAGACCCTGTGCATCAGTTAAACTCTGCCGATAGGAGGGCATTGTACACATCACACAATCAGAGGAGGACAGTGGGATTACTGTGAGCAGAACTGTAGATGAATACCACCCTAGAGCATGAGATGATGGCCTCCAGCCCACTCTATATACATCATTTCACATGTGAAACCTTAGGAATGACTTTCAACCACCATCAAGCCAAAGAGTCTTCATCCCACTAGTGGCTGCAGAAGCCCCCCATGCCAAGATAAAACTAGGGCTCACAGTGGAGAAAGCATGAGTATTAGGAGGCTATGGTTTCTAAGGATCTATGGAAAATGCTAATGGTTAGAGGAGCTTAAGTGTGCCTGAAAAGGGAGAGACATTGAATCTTTTAAACCCAAACTCCACCAATTTTTCATGAGAATAACATTACTAGTACACTACTAAATCAGTGGGGTTTAAATGTAAATATGTAGTTTCCCTTTTCTATGAAATACGGTACGATCAGACTACTTTTGTTTTAAAGAGGAACAGTTAGAATCAAGTGCCCCACACTCAAGTGTGGGGCTGTTCCCAGTGTGCACTTTGTGTGCAAAAATATTTTGTTTTACTTACTGTTTACTGTAGTATAGTAGATAATATTTTCCAAATGAGTGTGCACTGGGACGTGGTGCTTAAAGAACCAGCTATGCAAAATTGTAGACATGGTTTACACACCAGAATTGAGAAATACAGAATATTAAAAGATAAATTATTTAAACATGCAACACAAAAGTCTGACAGGTTTCGGACTGATCAACAGTTGAGAAAGGACTGTTGATCAGTCCGAAACATGTCAGGCTTTTGTGTTGCATGGTTTTAAAATAAATTTATTCTTTATAATACTCTGCATTTTTCCTTCGAGTTTGTGTGTGCCAGAACCTTGATGTCTACTGTTATAGTAGATAGTATCAGGCTAATTTTGCTTTTGCTTTCTAGGCTGACATCTTTTGTAATTACAAATACCAGAATACAATACAGTTGATATCAGAGCAGTAGGCAGCAGTGGGAGATTCCATTGCCTTCAGTGCATGTTAGATCTTTTATAAATTCTGATCAGATATTTTCTGGTTCTGCTTTTCTACAGAGGTTAAGTATAGTCCTCAGTGACTGCACTTAGCCTGGGGAGGATAGCAGGGCCAGCTAACAAAAATCAGAGCTTATATGAATTCTAACATGCACTGCAGGCTGTTGAATCTCCCACTGCTGCCTACTGCTCTGATGTCATCTGCAGGGGATTCTAGGATTTGTAGTTACAGAAGAAGTTACAGAAGCCTAGAACTAAGCAAAATTAGTCTGGTACTATGTACTATACTACAGTAAGTAAAACAAAATGTTTTTGCACACAAAGTGCACATTGGAAACAGCCCCACACGAGTGTGGGGCTCTTTGTGGGGCTTTTTGTGCTGACTGTTCCCCTTTAAATTTATTTAGAAAATGGGTTGGAGAAATTCTGGTTAGTGACTGGTTCCCAGCACTCATCACTGTGGGAGGAATAAGGCAACAGAACAACAACAACTAACTAGACCCTGTGCCTGCCTTGTAATTCAATTATTCACTGACTCCGAAATAGATTGTTGAGAGATGACAGCCATTTGTTTCAGTCACTTAGCAAGCTGGCACCATGCTACACTGGTTTGGCCATCACGTCTCCCACTCTGCAATACCAAAAACAGTGAAAAAAAAATAAAATGCTCTGCTTTAATGCTCTTCACTGGAGTCAATGGAACAACTGTTCTCTCTGCTGTTCCCAACCACGCTTACCTGGCCCCACCGACTGCACTCAAAGTCTCTCCATCCGAGATTACCGCATCACCCCATTGCATTCCTAACAGCTAAAAACAACAAAGGACAAACAAGAGTAAAAAAAAAAAAAAAGACAGTCACCCAAAGTAAAAGGAAAAACAAGAGAATTAAAGAAAGGCTGTCACCCAAACATTGAACACTACTGCTAGCAGCAGCGCCCTGTAGCAGCAACATCAATTACTGGCAATTCTACCAGTGAAGGGCTACTTAACAAAAAACAATATTTATTGAAATTATTTTCTACATTGCTTTTTTAATTGTTTTAAACATTTTGTTTTTTTTTAAATACTGTACATATGCCCATTTTCTAAGCACAACAATGCACTCCAGGATAGGCAGTGTTTTCTATACCTGCCCTTCAAGGGATTGTAATGCCCACCGACTGTGCGTCAGACCCTCACTACACCCCAGGGCAGGTGGGTTAAGGCCAACACCACCCACACTGTTGTGCATTATTGCTGAGTTATATAAGGTGCCCACCTATCTAGGTTGGATTAGGAAGGGATGCAAAGAGTGGGGGTGCAGTACCTCATAGGAGAATTAGTATGACTGGTAGGTAATATATATTATTTTTTATTTTGGGTTGTAGTCTGTACTAGGTGTTCTTACCAGTCCCACCAATTCTAATTTAGAGAACTTATAACTACTGTGCTACAGCATCTGGGAAAGTGCAAAGTGGGCCCGTGCTATACTAACTACATGCCAAACAAGCTGGTTGGGCACTAGGCCTTCAATCCACTGTTTAAAGCTATTGGGCTAGATTTTTAGAGCTTTGCTGTTTGATTTTGTCCCAATTGCACTGCTTGTACCATGACTGTTTCTTAGAATGCAAAAAAAGTGGTCAAACTTTTTAATGCAAGTACCATAAAACAGACATCAAAAATGATGCATGCATCAATATTCAATATTCGTGCAGTTTTGCTTTTTCTTTGGCTGTATAGTGCGTAATATGTTGTAAATGTGTCAGGCTATTTGAAAATTGTCCGCAGACATTCTGGCACATTTTCAGGGATGAAGCTGTGCCAGTGAAACGCCACAAGTACTTATCAAAACATTTGAAAATCCAGGCCATAGGCTTTTCTTTGGACTGCTCCTCTCCAGTCCATAAAGAGGCAACATACACATATGTGAAGCTGCAATCAGTGTAGGTCTACAGTGCTGGTCTCCCAGCAGAAGAGTGTTAGTAAGTGATTGGTTTCCAGAGCCTTCCCCACTGGTGGCTCACATAGGAAAACTGGTACAGTTAGAGAGAGTTTTTGATGTCTCTGAATGTTATAAAGTCCACCAGTAGTTTTTCTAAGCCCCTCCCCATGTTTTGACATCTCTGTAAATTAGTTGCAAAACCCCAGCCCTCCCCTGTCTATGCCCCCCCCCAGTGCCCCAGTTACACTTATTAGTCACTTAAAATAGAATTTTGCCCATTTTGTTTGTAAGGTTTTTAACATCTCCTGATTTATGAACAGGTACTATAGGCACATTTTTCCATATTTTGGGATAGTACCAAAAGTGAACAAGGTAAGTGAGGGTCACATCCAGGAGTGCACACTACAAACTTGCAAAACAACATTTAGCAAAAAACAACAGAGCAAGGCACTTGCATTAAAAGCTGTGCACACAAAGCAGGATTATAGGTGCAAAAATTCCTAAGTTAATTGACAATGGTTGAGCTGTGGGGAAAAAACATACAGTAGTAAAAAGCTACTTTTATATACCAATTTAGAGATACTGAAGTGTGCTCTGATTTTCTCTCCCGACAGTTTTGCTCATGTACTGTCAGGTTTCTCGAGTCATTTCCCACACTTCATAATCATTAAGACATGGCAGGGCATTCATAGTACTGTGACAACTGCACACTCAGGGTCGTAATAAGGCATGAGGCCTTCATAGACACATGGATACATAGACAGTGTTGGCAGATAAGGGCCTATGGCCCACCCAGTCTGCCCATTTGAGCTTGTAAGTTCAGTTTGTTTTCCTAGAAGTCTGTTGCCCCTTACCCCTGACCTCTAGAATTCCTTTATGTCTATCCCATGCATTCTTAAATCCCATGATTGTTTCAGCCCCCACCACTTCCTCTGGCAGGGTGTTCCACTTGTCCTCCACCCGTTTTGTGAAGAAATTCTTTCTCATGTTTCCTCTGAATCGTCCTCCCTCCAACTTCATCCCATGCCCTCTAGTCCTGGAACATCTTTTTCGCTTAAAATAGTGTTTTCCTGCACCCTGTTCCTCCCTGTAAGATACTTGTATGTCTCTATCATATCCCCTCTCTCCCTCCTCTCCTCCAGGGAGTACATGTTCAGTTCCTTCAACCTGTCTTCATAGGACTTGTGATGCAATCCATGCACCATCTTTGTTGCCCTCCTCTGAACCTTCTCTACCCTGTCTATGTCCTTACGTAGGTGTGGTCTCCAGAACTGTACACTGTACTCCAGGTGGGGCCTCACTAGTGTCTTGTATAGCGGAATTATGACCTCCTTTTCCTGGGTGACGCCCTGCCTATGCATCCCAGCATCCTATTTGCTTTACCTGCTGCCTTGTCACACTGTTTTCCTACCTTGAGGTAATCAGAGATGACAACCCCAAGATCCCTTTCCTGCTTGGTGCATGCTATATCCTCACCCCCAACTGATATATTGTGCCAGGGTTTTGTGCCCTGTATGCATTATCTTGCACTTTTTGCATTGAATTTCAACTGCCAAACCCTTGACCATTCTTCAAGTTTCTGCAGGTCACTTCTCATTCTGTCTACACCCTCTGGTGTGTCTACTCTGTTACAGAGCTTTGTGTCATCAGCAAACAGTGAAATTCTGCCTTCTAGATCCCAGAATGTCACTGATGAAGATGTTAAATAGGACCGGCCCCAGCACTGATCCCTGTGGTACCCCACTGGTCACTCTTCCCTCTGTGGAGTGACAGCCATTTACCACCACCCTCTGTGTCCTGCCACCCAGCCAGTTACCTACCCACCACACTACTGTCCTGCCCACATCCATATTCCCCAGTTTGTGTAATAGTCTTCTATGTGGCACAGTGTCAAAGGCCTTTCTGAAGTCCAGATAGGCCATGTCCACTGCCCTCCCCTGATCCACCTCCCTAGTCACCCAGTCAAAAAATTCAACGAGGTTGGTCTGACATGACCTCCCCCTGGTGAAACCATGCTGCCTTGGGTCCTGTAGTCCATTGACAACCAGATTTTCCACGAATCTCTCCTTCAGTAGTGCTTCCATGATCTTCCCCACTACCGAGGTGAGGCTGACTGGTCTGTAGTTCCCTGCTTCCTCTTTGTTCCCACTTTTGTATAAGGGGACTACATCTGCTGTCCTCCAGTCTTTGGGTACCTCCCATTTCCAGTGATCGGCTAAACAGGATAGCCAGAGGTTCAGCCACCACCTCTCTTAGTTCTTTAAGGACCCTGGGGTGCACCCCATCTGGCCCCATTGCTTTATCAACTCTTATTACTTCCAGTTCCTTCAGGACCCTTTCTCGTGAAGGGACTTGTGTCCATTTCTGCACCATTCTCACCCTTGTACTCCCTTCCAGACCCATTACCCTCTTCCTCAGTAAAGACTGAGCAGAAATACCTGTTCAATATGTCAGCTTTACTGTTGTCATCCTCCATGAGGCCCCATCCTCCCCTTCAGTCTCACTATCCTCCCTTTGTCTTTCTTTTTCACTTATGTACCTGTAAAGGTTTTGTCCCTCTACCCACTGATTTTGCAATGTGTTCTTCTGTCTGAGCTTTGGCTTCCTTACTGACCTCCCTGCCTCCCTTTGCTTCTCCTGGTACTTCTCCCTATCCCCTTCTGCCTGTGTCTTTTGTATTGCCTGAATGCAATCTTTTTGGCTTTCACTTTCTTTGCTACCTCTTTGGAAAACCATAATGGTCTCCTCTTCCTTTTCCTCTTGCTAACCTGCTTAATGCATAATTCTGTTGTTCTTGTAATCCCCCTTTTAAATACTGCCCACTGTTTCTCAACCCCTGATTCCTGTCCCATTCCCCTTAATGCCTTTTCAAGTATCTCCCCATTGTATCACCTATCTAGGCATTAAGATATCATCTGATCTGAATAAGATATGGGATCTAAACATTCAGCCGTTATTAACAAACATCAAAACTAACTTAGATAGATGGAAAAGTCTCAACCTATCTTTCCCAGGTAAAATATCTGCAATTAAAATGAATATCACACCAAAATTCTATATTTATTTGCTTGTATCCCATTTAAAATTCCCCCATTTCCTACACAAGATTGATAAAATGATGGAAATTTTTATGGGATGGACATATACCTAGATTTAGTCGATAAATTAAGATCTCATTGGGCTCATGGTGGCTTCGGTTTACCTTGGTTTACTGCCTATTTTTGGGCATTCAGAGCCTCACAAATGGTCAAATGGTTTCTCAAACCTAATTGCAATGTACCCCTATGGTACGATATGGAAACATCATTATCTTCTGGTCTAACTCCTAATTGTCTTATTTATTTCACTTCAGCATCTAAATTTAAGAAAAATCCTGTTATTAATTCGTCCATATATTACTGGCTTAAAATGCATAAATGGCTTAATAGTGACCCTGCACCTATGCAATACATTCCAATATGGGGAAACGCAAAGCTCACATTGGAGAATAAACCAATATATTGTAAATCTTGGGCACAAAAAAACATTTTCTTTTTAAATGATCTATTAATGGACAACAGCAACACTCTAGACACCTTTACTAATTTACAAACCAAATGGAATATCCCTAAAACAGAATTTTGGAAATACCTACAGATTAGATCTGCCATAACCCCTTTTACCCAACAACCCAATAATCCATTGAAAACTCACCCACATATTAATAAATGGATTAACACCTCTCATGGCCTAACCAGCACCATTTATAAATTAATTAGGATAAGCTCCCAAATCAGTCTCTTTCGGCTAGAAACAAATGGAACCGGATACTTAATGCAGACATATCCGATTTCCACTGGAACAAATGCTGGAAACTCTGCCATGACTCGTTTAAAGATGTACAAAGCAGATTAATACAGTATAAAATCTTACATCTATGGTACAAAACTCCAGCTCATCTGCATAATATCGGTTTACTACCTAATAATAACTGTTGGCGATGCAATGCCCCAAATGGGGATCTCTTACATATACTATGGTCATGTAAATCTATTTCCAACTTATGGCAATCTATTCATAAATTCGCTACTAAAGTCATTGGCAGATTTATTCCATTTGATCCTAAACTTTATATACTCGGTATCATAGACAGCAATATAAGCTAACAAAACATCAGCACAAATGGCTTCAGATTTGTTCATGCAAGTTAAAGACTGATCTTAATGAGCTGGAAATCTCATTTAACCCTACTTTGACTGATATTTTAAATCTTCTAACTCGCATCTCCTCTCTTGAGAGAATTTCTTATCTAACTACTGACAGACTCAATGAATATTACCTTTGCTGGCAGAGCTATTTGAATTTTCTTCAGTCTTAAAGAACATATACATATAATAATTTTTTTTTTTTTTTTTTTTCTCTTTCCAGACACGGTTCTAGATACGATTTCTCACTACTACATATTTGCAGCTCCTTCTCCTTTGTTGTATAATGTTTGCGGATACTATTGGGAAAACTTTTTCCTTTTTACCATTTCATACCTTTAGCTTCGTGTAGTACAGTCAAATATCAACATACTATATGAAAAAATCAGTATAATATATAGCATTGTTATAATATTGGTAATACATAATACTTGCATCATGTTATTTTTTATTATATATTATACCATAATATCTCAATCTGTATAATACCTTTAGCGCTGTACTATGTTATGTTTAAGCAGATTCAATAAAAAGATTAATTGCAAAAAAGTATCTCCCCATTTTCCCAAAGTCTGCCCCCCTAAAATCCAGGATACGTGTTTTTGTGTGGTTTGGTTCTGCTCTTTCTGTGATTTCAAACCACAATGACTGGTGGTCACTGTTACCCAAGTGCTCCCCCACTGTTACCCCCATCACACTGTCCCTGTTTGTGAGCACAAGGTCCAGTATTGCCTTCTGCCGAGTTGGTTCCATGACCAGTTGGAAGGCACCCTGAAGGGAGTCCAGGATAAATCTGCTCCTAGTTGATGCTGCTGCTGGGATGCTCCAGTCCACGTCTGGAATATTGACGTCTCCAACCAGTACTACCTCACTTCTTGTCTGCCATCCTTTGGATGGCTAGCATCAGCTCCCTATCTGTTTCTTCCTCCTGGGCTGGTGGTCTATAGACCACACCTGTGCAGATGGCTGTCCCCATTTTCCTTTCCAGCTTAACCCACAGTATCTCTCCCCCATTTTGTTCCTCCTGGATCTCTGTGGCCCTTATGTCATTTTTCACATACAGTGCCACTCCTCCTCCCTTCCTGCCTGCTCTGTCTCTTCAGTTCCTGGAAGTGCGGTTGTCACTGTACCATCAATACCCTGGAGTGTCAAACTGCACTTATAAAACGGATTTGTGAGGAGCATTTTAAAAAGAAAACTTTAAAAATGAAAGTAATGTACCCATTGATAATACTGTAACCTTGTACAGGTCCTGGCTAATCAGCATGCAGGGATTTCTGTACACATTGCATAACATGAGTTTATTAAAGGACACTGTCAACCCCCTCAAGCCTTAGATTGTCCCTACTTTAAAAACACATTTTATGATTGGCAATATTTTGTAAAGATTGCTGATGTAGCTGGTTGTTTGATTTTGATTCTTTTTTTTCTTTTTACAAGTGAAAAACAGACTGACAACCGTACTAGTGTTACCACACAAAAACATGTTTGTTTACATTCCTTGATCAATTCCACTGCATCTTTTCTGGACTTTGAAACATCCCAAACAAAGTCTAGCCATTCACAATGCAGTGGATTAAGAGGAGATCATTGTATCATGAGTGGCTGCACTGTTGGGGGGTGTTTGCAATATTCAGGAAGTATGCAATAACAGCTGATCAAGGATCGGAAACAAAACAAGGTAGGATACAATTATATAATTACCATGCATTTCAGACTGTCCACAGCACTCTGTAGGTGCAAAACAGCTTCCTGAATTTTGAGGCTCGAGCCCTTAATACATAAGCATTATTTAAAGCTCACTAATTAACATAACAGTACAACATCATAAAAATGGAATAACATCATAAAAAGTAAATAACATTAATATTTTCTTTGAAACCACCTGGCCTCAACAAAAAATATTAAGGTTGTTCTTTTTTTATGATGCTGCTTTTTTGCCAGCTATATCTTAATGACATATTTCTTTCTTGTTTTTGTAGTTAAATATGTAGAAAGTAAACACCGGAAGATACAGTTTTAGATAATTCCTTTGTTATGAAAACCTTTTAGCAGCCACTCTGCTGCAAAAATCTTTTAACTCTGTAGACATGGATGGATGGATGGCAGCACATCTATCGGGATGGAAAAACTCCAGTGAGTGCTCTGTCAGTCCTTTTATTCCCTGCATGGCAGCTGATAAGAGAGGGCAGTTTACTAGAACAGCTAACTTCAGAGCATCCAGGGGACTGACTCCTGAAGGAAGTGAGATGAAATTCTCCAACTGGAACATAAGTGTCAAAAATATAAATCTGTAGTAGGTACAGAAAAACAACAGAAGCAACCTAATGATACTTGTTAGGACATGGCCAGAGCTCGTCTGGGGGCTATCTACTGTAAGTTAGAGAAGTAATTTTCAAGTTTTTTACGATTTATATGAGAACATCTGAGAATAAGTTTTGTCTTCCTAAAGGATTTAAAGGGAAACAGTCAGCACTAAGAGTTCCATAGCCAAGCTTAGGGCTGGTCACAATTGCAAATTGTCTGTAAAAACATTTTTTGTTACTGTTTACTGTAGTATAATAGATTGTATCAGACTAATTCTGTTGACTTGTAAGCTGACATTTCTGACAAATCCCAGATCCCCTGCAGCTGACATCAGAGGAGAGCTGCAGCAGTGGGAGATTCAATAGCCTGCAATGTCAGAGTTCTTATAAGCTCTGATATTTTGTTTGCTGGTCCCACTGTCCTCCCTGGGCTAAGTACAGTCACAGAGGAATGTACTTAGCCCCAGGAGTACAGTGGGACTGGCCATTTTCTGATCAGAGCTTATAAAAGCTCTAACATACCCTGCCAGCTACTGAATCTTCCTCTGCTGCAGCTCTCCTCAAAGTAGTATGACATTAGCTGGGGAAAAAGCAATAGAAGCTGATAAACCCTGAAGAAGCAAGTATTCTGCTTTCATGGAAATGGCATTAGTAGTAAACAGCTGGGAGGAGACATCAGAACTAATGTTAAATATATGCAAAATTGTGAAAAAGCTTGCCTCCCTATCTGCTCCCCCTGCAATCCCCACTCTGGACAACTCCTCCCTTGAGTTGGTCCCTGCTTTCAAGTACCTGGGAGTCTGGCTGGACAGCCACCTCAACTTCTCCACACATGTCGAGGCCATCTGCGCCAAACTCCAGCCGAAGCTCGCCATTCTCTATCGCTACAAAGCCAGCCTGCTGCTTCCACCTGTAGTTAACTCATGTGGAAAACAATCCTGCCTGTGCTGGACTATGCGGACATCATCTACAGAATGGCCCCTACCTCATCCTTTTCCAAAGCTGACATACTACTCAACTCTTTTTGTCGTTTTGCCACTGCCTCTCCCCCACTTACTCATCGCTGTCTCCTCTACACCACCCTTTCCCAGGCCCCACTCTCACACAGGAGAACCATCCACAGCACCTCACTTCCTGCCTTTCGCCAGCCAATTCCCTCGACTACTCCCTCCACCACAGGGACGCATGCACTTTCCATCTCTCATGCCCCCACAATGCTGCTGGCAAAGCTGCCTTTTTGTACAATATTTCTCTCCTGTGGAACAATCTTCCACCTTATCTTCGCCAGGCCTCCTCCCTCTCAGTCGTTAAACATCTCCTTAGGCTCCTGCCCCCAACTCCCTGCCTCAGATGCCTCATTAAGCCCCCCCATTTGGGCCCAACTCTCAGAGGTGTCTATGGCCATTACTGTACCACAGGTCTCAAAGTAAATTCTTGCCTCTCTATCATATATTTCAAGGACTTGCCTTACCATACTGCAATTGTTTAAAGCCTGCACTGTTTTTCTGATGAAGTACTTACTGCCTGTATTCTGTAATTACTATTTTGTACTTTTCTGATGTTGCTTATACTGCCTGTATTCCTAAATATTTTTGTACCGCTTGTATAACTCAGTGTACTCTTGTACCCAGGTTGCACCTGGAAATGAGCCTCGGCTCAGTGTGCCTTTCCCGGTAACAAAATTTTAAATAAAATAAAAAATAAAATAAATAAAAATAGCCCTACCTAGGGTCAGCAGTTCTGCTGCCAGTTCCTTAAATATCCTCGGATGCATCCCATCAGTCTCAGGGGTGTTATTTATCTTTAGAGCTGCAAGCCCTTTCTGGACTTTTTTTGCAGGTAAATACTGGCTGTCCCCTCTCCAGCCCCCCCCCCCCAATAGCTGCCTCAATGCTACTTACTGGCAGGGGCCTGCTGTCTTCCCTTGTGAAAGCAGAGCAAAAGTAATCATTAAGGATGGTTGCCTTTTGCATGTCCTCTTCTGCTACTCTAACTCCTTCGGATATCCTAATAAGTCACCCTCCTTTCTTTCTTTTTCCCTAATGTATCTGAAAAACTGCTTTTCCTTGCCTTTGACTCCATGTTCCCCTCCATAAAGGGGGATAAGGAACAGGCAGGGAACTACAGTCCAGTTAGTCTCACCTCTGTTGTAGGGAAACTGATGGAATCACTTATCAAGCAGGATCTTGACTACCTGGAGAAAAACAAATCTTCAGGATAGTAAGCAGCACAGATCTGTGGCAAGGAGGTCCTGCCAGACCAGCTTAATTGTCTTCTCTGACTGGGTAATGAGGGAGCAGGATGGATCCATGCAGTGGATCTACTATACTTCGACTTCAGCAAGGCTTTTGACTCAGTGCCTCAAAAATACTTGCTGAAGAAGATGAAGGAGCTGGGTGGGGAAATGGATAATATCAGCGGGTGGGGAACTGGCTCAAGAGTAGGCAACTGTGGGTTGTTGTCAAAGGTGTTAAATCTGCAGAGATGGAGGTCACAGGTAGGGCACAATAGGGATCAGTGCTAGGCCTGGTCCTTTTTAACATATTCATTATCGACATTGGTGATGGAATCCAGGGTAAGATTAGTCTCTTCACTGATGGCACTATACTCTGTGGAAATGTGGATAGTGTCGAGCAAGTTAGGGAATTACAAAATGACCTCCAAAAGTTGGAGAGATGGTCTAATGTCTGGCAGCTGAAATTCAATGCCAAGAAGTGCAAGGTAATGCATCTGGGGAAAAAGAACCCAGAGAGAGTACTGGCTAAATGGGGTTAAACTTAGCACAACAACAGAAAAGTGTGACATGGGAGTTATCATCAGTGATGACCTAAAGCAGTCAAGCCAGTGCAACAAAGCCTACAGAAAGGTAAACAGGATGCTGGGGTGTATAGGGAGGGGTCTAGATAATGGATGGAAGGAGGTAATACTTCCCCTTTTTAGATCTTTGGTGAAGTCACATCTAGAGTACTGTATCCAGTTCTGGAGTCCTCACCTCAGAAAAGATAATGATAGGCCGGAGGCAGTACAGTGTAGGGTGACAAAGATGATTCAGCATTTACAGGGGGAATCCTGTGAGAAACATATGAGGGAATTAAACATGTAATTGCTGGAGGCCAGGAGGGAGGGGGAGATATGATACAGACCTTCAAATTTCTGAAAGGGATTAATAAAGTGGGCTGCATGGGGCTATTTAGCAGGAACACCAGGTCAGTGACACAAGGGCATGAATGGAAATTGAAAGAGGGGAGCTTCAAGAGGGACTTGAGAAAATATTATGTTATCAAAAGGGTGGTGGTGCTGTGGAACAGTCTGCCTGCCAAAGTGCTGAGTGCCAAAACCATGAAGGGCTTCAAGCATGGGTGGGAGTAAATAATGGGAGTAATAACAAGCTCTACACTGAGTAAGGGAAGGGGGAAGGGGGAGCTGAGGGGAGGGACAAGTTCATGGATAGATGCTAGGTCTTGGGGTAAGATAGTCAACTGCAGGCAGACTAGATGGACCTTTGGTCTTTATCTGCCATCATTATCTAGGTTTCTATGTGGATTGGTACTCTCCCCGTTCTTCCTCCCCCTGCATTTCCTTGTACCTGGTGAAGGCTTTTTGTTTGGCTCTCTCTGCTTCCCTGACTCTTTCTGAGAACTTTATTGGTCTCTTGTGCCAGCTTCTTTTGTTTTGTTTTTTTTCTCATACACAACTTAAATGCTTCAAGTATGACCTCCTTAATTGCTCCCCCCCCTCTCCTACACACTTCCAATGCTGTCTTCCCCAACTAATGTGTCCAGGACCAGCTCCCTCATCCTGTTGATGTCCACCCTTCTGAAATCAAGGCTCTCAGTCTTAAATTTCAGCATTAGGGTCCCAAGGGCCAGTTCAGAACAAGTAGAGTTATGGTCCCAGGCTGGACCTTAGTGGCTCCCCTACATGCACACATCCTAGCACCTCCGAGCTGGTGAGCACCACATAAAGAATGGCAGCTTGCTTGGTGGGTTCCAAAACAATCTGCACCCGTAGACAATCCTGGAATGAATCAGCAGGGACTGACCTCCAGTGCTTCTGGCAGCTGGAACATCCAAATCAATATCTACCAGGTTCAGATCACCCACCACCACCGCCTCACCCTTTTCCCTTTTTCTGGCAGTCTATATATCACACGCAACCATAGTTTCTTGCTTGAGGCCACTGTGAACCACATGCAGATCAACTCTGGCTTCTCATTACGTCCCCTGATGTATCCATCTTCCACAGCCTCTATGCCTTCCCTGACATATAGGGCTATGCCCCCTCTTTACCATTTCCTCTATGCCTCCTAAACATTTTGTAACTGTCAGGTCCCAGTTATTGTCTGAGGCCCACATTTATGTGATGGCCACGAGGTCCATCTCAGTGTCTGCTATCATAGCTTGGAGCTCACTGTTTTAATTACCCAGACTTCTGGTGCTAAGCCAGAGGCCCCCTCCCCCTTCCATCTTACTCCTGATCCCCTTTTGTTTTTAACTTGTCTTTACACCTTATTGTTTCCTTAATCTATTTAGCTTCTTGTTTTTCTTGTTGATTTCAGGCTTTGTAAGTCCTCCCACTTTGATGCTTCCCCCAGCCTAGTTTGGCCCTCAACCTTATTTTTACCCCCTGTGCTGATACAGCCCCTAAATTAGGAGGAATACTAGCTAGGTTCCTTTTCCTCTCTTCTATTACCATGGTTACCCTAGTGACAGTCTCCCCCACAGTCAGTTTATCTGTCCAATGAAGATGGCAAACTTCGGCCCCAGTGCACTGACCCCTCTCTTGTCAGGTGAAGGCCATCACCGTTGAAGAGTCTACTGTCCTAGAAGTCCCCCTAGTCCCCCACAGAGTGGTACCCCATCTCCTTACACCATCCCTTTAACCACGCATAGAAAAAGAAAATTCACACTACTCACCAAATGTGAGGACAGAAGATGCAACACACATGGCTACAAGTGGATCTCTTTATTTTTGTGGGTAACACAAAAACAGCAACCAGGCATAGCAAGGGGTGTGCAGTGATGTCTCCACATTTTGTGTGCCTGTGCTTTGTCAAGAGACTGTCAGGCTGCCCATTACTGTCCATTTCTATCAGCAGTTCTCAAAGAGACGGTAGCAGCATACAAAACAGCTATATAAAATACAAAGTGTATACAGTACAAGATAAAGACTAACTACAAATTTCTGAAACACAAAATGTTAAGGCAGAATTCATAATTATGATGTCAAAAATGATTTTAGTGCAGTAGCCCATCTGAGCTATTGACTAGCCACTTATTGGCAATTAACATCCAAACATGAACTGAGCCTAAATAATGGTAAGATATCAAACATGGAACAATTTCTATGTATATTTATAGGCTGTATTGTGCTGAAACATGAAACTGCCATAATGTAAGTGTAAAAAGTGCGATAAGTGAACGTTCAAATTTAAAATTGCAACGATTCAGACAATCCACTGGTCAACTCAGGGCGTTGATAGCCACAGTGTAAAAAGAACATTTCCCATTAGATCAACAACATCCTGTAAATGTCTATTCATATAGATTCAAACCTAGGGAGAAAAACAAAACAGACAGAAACACATACTGTTGCATCAGAATATTGTGGACATAATTCCAATGTGGTCATTCGGACAAGGCTATACGTAGGCCTTCAATTTAAAAATCCAAAACAACTCCCTCTGCCTAAAAGGGAGTTAAGATCTCCTCCTCTTGGTTCCTTCAAGATCTTTTCTGCCAACAAATGACCATTTGTGCCCTCTGTCATTTGGGAACCTCAAAACATGTACTGCCAAGGCAGAATCATCATTTTTATTCAGGATTGCCTGTATGTTGCCCCCCTTTCTCTCTTTTAGCATGTGCTTGGTGCACTCCACATAGTATGCATTGCACTCACAGGAAACTAAGTGCATCTTGTGCATAGTATCACAGTTTATAAATCTCCTTATTTACAGGGGTCACCTGTGTCATCACTATACGCACACTTTTCTTCCCACGGGTCCAAGTAGATATTAGCAAAATAAGGGGCAAAGGTCATCCCCATTGCACTACAACTGACCTGTAGAAAGAATTCACCTAGGAAAAGAAAGGCATTGCACTCCAGGAGAAACCTTGCTAGTTGGAGTAAGAAATCAGTGGGTGGGTTATTGATAGGTGTCTGGTCAAGACAGCGGCCCAGGGCTGGCAGGCCTCCCATCATGGGAGATATTCATGTAAAGTGATTCCACATTATGGGTTACAAAATTATGAGTCCTCGATGTGAATATTCCTGAACACTAACAGGGCTTCCATACAAACTTAAGGTAGTAACAAAGGAATGTATGTAGTAATCTACATATTGGGACAGAGGATCTATAATGGAGTTGATTCCCAATATAACTGGGCATCCTGGGGGTGATTCCAATCATTTGTGGATTTTTGGGAGTAAATGGATTGTAGGTCTCATGGGTTGCACAGCGACTAGAAATACAACGTATCCCTGTTAAAAATATCATTTCATTCTGAAAATACTGATCTATGTGCTTTTTTAAAGTAATTGGGGGGGTGGGGGGCATGGTAGTGGCTTGTAAAACTTCACATCGGATAACTCTCTGCAGACCTCTGCCACATATTTAGTAGTTTCTTCCACCACCATGCTGCCTCTCATGTCTGTTGTTTTGATTGTTATATCAGCATTAGTTTCTAGACTTTTAAAGCATTAAACTCCTCCCCTAGACATTTGAACATATCTGGCCTCAAATTACTGTCCACAAGCCTTTGTTGATCTTGTTAGCAAGCTCTTAAGAATATACTCACAGTATTGTTCATGGGGGGGGGTCTGCATTCATTCTGGCCCTGTTGAGTGTTCATGAGAGAGGTGTCCAACTAAGAAACTTGAGACCTGGCATCCCCTGTCACAGTATGATCCTTTTGAAGTTCTCCCAAGTTCCACGTTGTAAAAGAAACAACATTAATTGAGGAGTCATGCAAACCCATAAAGGTCCACTGTTTCAATGTGGTTTCAATTATTGATTGGAATAAACCTGAGGCCTCTATTCAGAACAGAAAGTTCAGCTGGGGTGAGGGTATAAGATGATATATTAATTACATTCACTTTGTCCTTTACTGTCATCTCCGGTGTTTACCCCTGTATTTCCTCTGTACTGCTGTTGGGGCTGTTTGTTCCACACTCCTGCTCTGCCTGCTCCTACTCTCCTTGCTCATTGAATGATATTTTGGTGCTGCAACTGGGTGGACAGTTGGGATTTCTGTCCGATGAAAGTAAGTACTCTGAAAAAACGGAAGAGGCACCCTCCGACTCATTAACCATCTGGACTTGTGAGGCTGTACCTGTCTTTTTCAAAATAGACTTAGATTGTGTTTGATTTTTAATCTTTTTACAGTTGAATACATAATTAATAAGATAGCCCCTTCATCCTGTAGAATTTTATGCTATTTGTTAGCTTCTAAACTTTTATCAGCATGTGCATTAGTGTTCTGAAGCTTAGTTTTAAAGCAACAGTGCAATGAAACCGGGCACAAATTGGACCCTACCTTTTTTTTTCACCATGAAAGATTTCAGGCATCTTCCAGTTTAATTTGGTGGTACACTTTGCTAATTCCACCAACATCTGAGTATTTTATAAATGTTTTAAATGAGTTTTTTCTCAAGAAAAAATATGTCTGCCACTTTTTGCATAGAAATAACATGGTAGACCTGGCAAGGGTTAGGGCAGAAAAATTAAAAAAAGGTTTATGGTGCACAGCATAGGAACTGCCTAGACAAGTACATTTGAGTGGTATACTAATATTTTTCATAACTGTAGCTGAAACAAGCTTTGTTTGAAAAGCATTTTTCATTGCACTGCTGCTTTAACTCCTTCAAATTCATCTGAATACAAAGAAGAATTTGCATCTCCTCTTTCTGTTTGACTTCAGCTGCTTGAATTTCTTGCTGCTTGGCTGAATCTTTGTGAATGAGCTTGATTAGTATAATCTCTCTTTAACCACCAATTAACTCCTCAATCACATCCTTCTATAATTTATCTTCTCCCCTACCTACTACACAAAGGAAGGACCTCAGAAAAGGTCAGGGAGGCCGAGTATGCCTTCAATCTGTCCCCCAGTCTGTGAAAATTCCTCTTCACCATCTTCACAGGCTGGTTTGCCAGATAATTGTTACCCAAGTGTACCACCACCCCCAGCTTATCCCACCTCCCTCTTTGCTATCTTCCCTATCCTGTCAATATTCTGGATGGCTGATGCACCAGAAAGGATATTCATTAAAAACAATTTCCTTACAACATCGGGATCTTCAAATATTTCTGCTTTTCCTTGGAAAGTGCCTATTAAATGAGACAATGCGTGCAAGGAGACTGGCACCTCAGCCTCCTTAAATTCAGAAAGGATAGGGAGAGACCGCCTTCTCTTTCTTTGAGTGACAATATGAAAATCCAGGTAACAGTGCAGTCTTGAACTAGCATACATTAATTGTTTCCTCTGCCTTGCCAATTGCAGCATTTTGTTCCTTTCAGCTAAACTGCAAAATGTTATTACTACATATCTTCCCCATCAGATGCTTGAGTGGCTTTAGGATCAGTTTGATTCCCATTTAACCCCCTCGTGTAGGTGTGAAATGACTGGCAGGATAAAATACAGATTCTAGCACCAAGGAGAGCTCCATAATGAAGGCAGCATTTAATGTCTGCTGCATCTTTTCCTTTATCTCATTTAAGAGAACTGTAATAGGGAGGTCTATAAGATGAATATTCTTTAACAACATATTTTTCAAATGCTGCTGCCTGGAAGACTGAGATCTGCTAGTATAAAGCAACACTAACTGCTCCTTCAACTTTGAGTGTTCTATCTGATGGAACATGAATATTCCTTTCATTTACTTCCACTGCCTTTACTGTCCTCTCTACTCAGGTTTCAATTGCGGCACACTGAGTTGATATCTTGGCCAGCAGCTGCTCAGTCCTCTGAACTGATTGCTGTACTTCAGCTTGGAATTTAGAAAGTATCTGCAATATGGAGGCATGCATCAGCTTGATAGAGATTTTAGGCCTTGTGCCTGGCTCTGGGTGCTGTGTTGCAAGAGAAGTCCCTGCTTTGATCACTCCAGGGGAGTTGGCTGGCCCCTGGATCAGTGCTTCTCTCCCTGCTGGCTTTGTGGAAATAAATTTCTCCGTTGCTCGAGCCATGTCATACATCAAACACAGTAACTTTATGGCAGTGGAAACAGCAGTACAAAGTATCAGAAAAATAAATTAATACCAAGTTATAAGTTGAAAACTGCAGTCTCAGTTGTGGAGTTTCAACAGACACGTGTTACAGGTCTCGTGCTCATCAGTGCCTGTTGTAGAGGCATAGGTCAGGAAGGATAGACAAACCAGGACAAGTTATAAAATTTATAAGTAGCATTTTATTAAACAAAAATAAATAGTACAGGACAGTTCAAATAAACCAAAGTCCTTCATCTGAGAGTCTCTTTAAAATCTCCAGCTACCTCTATCCTAAACAAAACATTGCTGTCTTTTTGTAAGATGTCTTTGCCTGGCAATTTAACCTCTGCATCCTGTTCTTATAAGTTTCATCTCCTGTTTTTCACAAAATGCAACAAGACTTTTTTCATTAACCTTCCTGTGACCATCCTGAAGAGTGCATTAGTCAGCATTATATGTGTAACCAAATAAGACATCCTGTCCCAGGGCTGATTTCCTGCATACAGTTCTGTTATCATGCTTGTGAAAGGTCAAAAGATTTCTCAGGTTCAACCTCCTGTGTTTCAAACTGCACATTTCTCTAACAAACCAATATAATTGTATACATTTGCAAACCAAGGAATCTCAATTTCACTTTAAGATTTACATACTTTCTTTAACCACAGAGAAGCAAGGGGAGAAAGAAAACAATACAAACAGCAAGTGCAGAGTGGGAGATAATGGGGAAATTTTGGGACCATCAGAGTGGCCCATTGCTTAGTGCCACAAGGAAAATTTGATTGTGCAATTAGACAGACAAGAGATAGAAAAGTGTCAGAATAGGAGAGGACAGAATAGATCCTTGCTTTTAACTCTCTCTGCAGAACAAATGGGACAGGGTCTTACCCAGCCCTGTCACAGCACCCCCTGTACCTCATCTTAATTTGTAATTCTATCCTGTACCATGGTAATGAAATGTTTTACGTATCTTTATCAAAATGTGCAGAGGTCTTTTACTGTACCCTACCATTACTTTTACCTTTACCCCCTCCTCTTCCCAAACTTTCACTTTGACTTCTGTCCTCCAAAATGTGAAACCCTTCTTCTGCACCCTTCCAAAGTTTAAAAGTTTAGTTCACCACTCACCACAAATGTGTGTCTTTATCCCTGCACACTTTTGCAAATGGTCACCTCTTTCAACCATCCCAAAACCTGTACTTTTATCATTGTAACCATCCTAACATTAGCTCACTCCCTTCAGATCCCTTCCAAACTGTAAAACCCTACCATTTCACCCCTCATAAAATGTACATCCTATTTCAAAATGTGTATCTTTTAACCCTACACCACTCCCAAAATATATTTCCACTGTGCATCTGCCAATATTTGTATCTTTACCCTTCCTAAAATTTGCAACCGTCTCCAAATGTGTACCCCACCCCAAATCCATGCCCAGATATGTACCCCTATCCTTGAGTACCTCCCAAATGTAGAGTAACTATTTTTAATGTGTGATGGTGGGGTAGAGGGTTGATACTCTAGTAAAATTGCAGGGTGTGAAATTATGAGAGAAGAATTGGTTTGGGAGGCACTCATGGTTGGAGGAGCCCATTTCGTAGTAGTGCAAGAGATGTACACATTTTGGGAGTCATGTGGTATAGGGATATCCATTGTTGAAGGGGTAAGAAATCATAGGTCTGAATTTTGTGAATAGTGCAGTAGCATCAGGGAGTAGATATTTTGGGGAGGATTTGAGGGTTTGGATGTGAAATCTGGGAGGAGTAAAAAGGTGAAGAAAATTTGGGACAAAGACAAGACAAAAGGTACAAACTTTGTAGTGCACTTTTTACTAGGCTAAAAACATTGGGAGAGTATAGAGAAAGAGTTGCAAATTTGGGGAGGAGCAGGGCTATGAAGTACAAATTTACAAGGGGCAAATGTAGGGGACACAAATTTGGGGTGGAGTGTACAATGTAGAGAAGTGCAGGGAGGTCACATTCTGTGAGTTGTGTCGGGCAAGATGTAGAGACTTTTGGTGGATGCAGTGGTTTACACATTTTTAGAAGAATGCAGAAGATAAGATGCATTGTTTGTGAAGAGTACACATTTTTTGGAGTGGTGTGGTGGCTAGGTTATGAATTTCAGGAGAAGTTCAGAGGAAGGGCTCAAATCTTGATGGAGAGCAGGTGTAGAGGTACATATTTTGTAGTGAGTTTTGGGATAAGAGGTACAAATCTTTTAAGAGGTAGAGAGTACAAATTTGAAATGAGGTACGGATTTGGGAAGTAGTGTGGAAAAGGTACAATGTTTTTGGCAGTAGTATAAGGAAAAGAACACTTATTTGTGAAATGATGGAGTGGTAGGTGTTTAAAATTGTGAAAAGGGTGTAAGAAAAGGGATAAAAACATTGGAAATCTTGCAAATATTGCTATTGGTACATAGCATTGAGTAAAAACTTGGAAAAGTGTGTGGACTGTGGTACAAATTTTTGGAATGGGTACAGGAGGAAAGGTCTTGTGGAGAGTTAGGGTAGGGGTAAAATGTAATAGTGGTTGAGGGGTAAGGGTACAATTTTAGACGGTTGCAGTGGCAGGGTTGCAAATTTTGGGAGGAGAGTAGGTTTGGAGAGACACAGTGCATGATGGGTGGGGGTACACATTTGTAAAAGTTACATATTTGGGGAATAGTGCAGGAGAGGTACACAGATTGGATGTCATGTGGAGTAAGGGTACACATGTTTGGAGGGGTGTGGTATAGGTATAAATTTTGGGGGTGCAAATGTGTACAAATCTTGACAGAGTGAAGGTGTGGTACAAATGTAGGCACAGGATACACATTCTGGGAGAGGTGTGAGGGGTAAGTGAGCAAATATGGGATGGGGTGCGGGGTAGGATTGCAAATTTTGAAAGGGTTTAAAGGGTGAGGGCACAGATTTTGGAAGGTGTGCAGATATTTTGGTGGGGTGCTGAAGCACAATTTTTAGGTATAAATGAGTGTGTGTCCAGCTCTGTAATCTTACCAGATGCTATTCAAAATGGGCCTAGCATAATATCATGTAAAATCATCAAAAAGAAAAGATTTCAAAGTCATGCTATTCAATTGTATAGTGACACAGTACAGTAAAACATACAAAACCAGTATGTAGAAATATTCAACGTTTGTATTACTGCAAAACCTCATTTTATTTTATTTGTTGACTTGGTAGGTACTCTCATCCAATGTGCTTTTTTTTTCAGGAATCACCTGGGCCTATGTAAGCAAAGAAAAGATCAGAAATAAGAGACACATTGGTATAAACAAGTTGGGAAATACATTTTCAGGAGTAACTGAAAGTACACATAGAACCAAAGTAAATGAGCATTTGTCAGTGTTGAACATGTTTGCTTGCATGCTATTACAAGTTAGAACAGTATCTTGAGGCTACAGACAAACTTTTCTTACTCCCAATAGCTATTATCTTGTGGAGTTTGTTTTCCACTTGGTTAAGGGGTATAGGCCCCCATATTCAGAGCCAGCCAGGTGCACTGTGTTGACACAGCTCATGGCCAGCTCAGAGGCAATATTCAGGCAATTATCATGCTCTGACTGGAGTGCGCTAAGTGTCTGAATATGGGGTCATGTTGGCTCAACATACTGTGACTTTGTGGTGGGCTGACCGCTGGGCTGATACAGTCCCATACAAGAAAAAGCTACCCCACTGGCTGGGTGTGAATGGGAAAAAATCAATGCCAAATGAAAAATACTCCAGCACAGTCCACCACAGAACACAACCAAACCAAAGTCAATTAAACTGATAATATTGTTTAATAAAACATACCAAACTGTGTTGAGGTCTCTTCCAGGAACAAGATGATCCTCTAATGTGAAAGCAGTAGGAGGTTTGTGGGTCCCACTGGGTTCTTATTCCTGGAAGAGGTCTTAACACTGTTTGTTTGGTATGTTTTATTATTAAACAATATTATCAGTCAACTTGACTTTGGTTTGGTTTTGTTCTTTGGTGGGTTGGGCTGGAGTATTTTTCCTTTGGCACTGATATAGTCCTATATTGAATATGACCCACAGGAGCCCAATGGAGATGGTGTGGGTCAGATGGGATAGTGCCAGGGCTCCTGTGGACCATATTTAGCCCTAACATGCTAATGAGCTCATTGGGCATGCAATGTGCTATGGGCCAATTGCATGCCCATTATGGGCTCATTATCATGCATGCACCCCCCCCAAACACTAATCCTGTAGCTGTCTTGAATATTCTTGGTTGGTTTAGTGGTCTTCCACCCTCCCATTGCCCATTCTGTATCTGTTTTGATTAATTCTGGTGGTGTAGTAGTTCCCCAACCCCCAATCACCCATCCTGTAGCTGAATATTTCTGGTGGTCTAGTGTCCTTTAATAAGGGCATCTGACCTCATCCAGACCCATTCACTCAGGACCATCTTCCCTGCACCCAACCTTTGTCCCGCTCACCTCAGCCTAATTATGACAATAGTCATACAACCAGCACAGCCCTCTACCCACCACTTCAGCTGTCTGCCATCTGACTGCCACTGAATCATTGTCAACACTAAAGAAAAGCCACCTTACTGTCAGTGAGCTATCATGAGTACTGTAGAAAAAGCTATTTCTACAAAACTCACATTTGCTCACTGACAGATGGGAGCTGGTCAAGGTGGTGAGTGGAAGACTTTGCTGCTTACCATCACCATTACCATAGTTTGACTTAGGTGACCAGGGCAAGGATGTATGTGTGTGTGGGGAGAAGGGTCCTGGGCAGATGGGTCTAGAGGGGTCAGATGCCCTTATGGGGAGGGGGGGATCAGTGTACCACTAGGACTATTCCAGACTGTTACAGGATGAGCAATGGGGGGATTGTGGGAACCACTGTGCCTTCAGGAATATTCAATAAAGATACCGGATGGGCAATCAGGGGGCAGGGGGGCCACTAGAACACCAGGAATATTTAGAACAGCTATAGGTTGTGTGATGGGGGTGGGGGACCACTAGACCACCATGATTATGCAACCCAGCTAAAGGACAGTGATGGGGAGTGACCCTGTGTGCAGATAAGGGCAGGGTTTGGGCAGACTTTAACAGTGTTGAGATGGAGGCTGTGTAGTGCTGCAGAAACTAATGAATATATTGTTGTGCCCAATATGCAGGAGGATCATTCATTTGCATGGACACTGTGGTATATTCTGTGAGGTTGTACTGTTGGGTCAGTGCAGCACTTTTGGAACCTTTGAATATACAGTGGCGTGAAAAAGTATTTGCCCCCTTCCTGATTTTCTCTATTATTGCATATTTGTCACACTGGATGTTTTCAGGTCTTTAGACAAAATATAATATTAGATAAAGGGAACCTGAGTGAACAAATAACACTTTTTTTTTTTTACTTATTTCATTTATTTAATGAAAAAAGTTAACCAACACCAACGGGCACTGTGTGAAAAAGTAATTGCCCCCTAGTTAAATCAACCCAATTAAAGGGATAATTAGAGTCAGCTGATTGAACACAGCCAGGCTTGATTACAGCCAGCCCTGCTCAATATAAATCTCACTTATTTTGACCCTTACCATCAGAGTCACGTTGCCAGCACAAAGATTCAACAAGCACATTATGCCATGATCAAAGGAAGTTCCTGAAAAGATCAGAAAAATTTGTTGCCCTCTATCAGTCTGGAAAGGGTTACAAAGCTATTTCTAAGGCTCTGGGACTCCATCGAACCACAGTGAGAGCCATAATCTCAAATGGAGAACACTTGGAACAGTAGTGAATCTTCCCAGGAGTGGGCGCTCCGCCAAAATTACTCCAAGGGCGAGCGTGAAATCATTCAGGAAGTCTCAAAGGATCCTAAACAACATCCAAAGAACTGCAGGCTTCTCTTGCCTCAGCTAAGGTCAGTGTTCACGACTCCACAATCAGAAAGAGACTGGGCAAAAATGGGCTTTTGTTGTGAGTAGCAAGCGGAAACCACTGCTAACCAAGAAGAACATAAATGCTCGTCTCTCATTTACCAAGAAGCACCTGGATGATCCACAAGCCTTTTGGGAAAATGTTCTATGGACAGATGAGTCCAAAGTGGAACTTTTGATGACATGGATCCTATAATGTCTCGTAGAAAGCAAACAACAGCATTCCACAGTAAGAACACCATACCAACAGTCAAACATGGTGGTGGTAGTGTGATGGTGTGGGGATGCTTCTGCCTAAGGACCTGGATGACTTGCCATAATTAAAGGAACCATGAATTCTGCTCTGTACCAGAAAATTCTTAAGGAGAATGTCCGGTCATCCTTCCGTCAGCTGAAGCTGAAGCGTAGTTGGGCCATGCAGCAAGACAATGATCCAAAACACAAAAGCAAGTCCACATCAGAATGGCTAAAAGAAGTAAAATTAAAGTTTTGGAGTGGCTTAGTCAAAGTCCAGACTTAAATCCAATAGAGATGCTGTGGCAGGACTCTGAAACGAGCAGGTCATGCTCGAAAACCTACCGAATGTTACTGAATTAAAGCAGTTCTATGAGGAAGAGTGGGTTAAAATTCCTCCACAGCGATGTGAAAGACTGATATTGAATTATAGGAAGTGTTTGGTTCAGTCACTGCAGCTAAATGTGGCATAACCAGTTATTAAGTGTAAGGGGGCAATTACTTTTTCACACAGTGCCAGTTGGTGTTGGTTAACTTTTTTTCATTAAATAAGTGAAATAAAAAAAAAAAAAACAAGTGTTATTTGTTCACTCAGGTTCCCTTTATCTAATATTACATTTTCTAAAAAGACCTGAAAACATCCAGTGTGACAAATATGCAATAATAGAGAAAATCAGGAAGGGGGCAAATACTTTTTCACGCCACTGTAGATGCCACCCTAATGGCAGCCACTATTCATGGTTAATGTTGTACTAACCTAGTTAGTGTCATGCTGTTTGAATATGGAGGCCCTAGAGCTGAAAAAGTGGTGAATAGAATAAAGAGCATCTTTATAAATTCACTGTTTCTTAATAACTTTGTTATTTTGTGACAGTTTGACCTGATATTTTCATCATACTGTAGTCTTTTTTGACCCCACGTTATGGTCAAGATAGGTGGAATTTTTTTAAATCCGGTCTGACAGGCGATTTTACAGAGTGACTGCAGAAACTTGTTTTGGAGAGGATTTGCAAAATGATACCATCCATGTTCATGTGGTGGGGTAAAACAAGGGCTGTGTTAAGCAAACTATGGTCAGAGCCAAAACAGCTGCTATACATAACCCAATGTTAAAAAGAAAAAACACAAAAAGCTAGAATGGTCCTAGAAGCCTGTTTTTGTATGTTCACTGGTCAGAAGCATTCCTGCAAGGCTATAAGATCTCTTATGTACCCCATTGTGAAACTTTATGTAGGAGAAGGAAGAGCTGGAATGTTTATTTGCAGTGCTGGCCATAAGGGGGCCAACAGCTTGCAGGGATGGATGCTTCAGACCAGTGAATATACAGAAGCAAGCTTGTGAGTGTAGTCCAGCTTTTGTTTTTGGTTTTTTCATACCAGGTTAATGTACATTACACAGTTGTAGTGTATAGTAGGACGTTGTTCTAGGTAGAAATCCATACCTAGAACAACATTATTGTGCTGCAGTAGCTTTGTCATTTTCACTATAGTACTGCACTAGATACGTAGCTACTTCAGTACAACAACTTGGAACACATTCTTGCACTATGCTAGCTAAAACTGCGGCTGCAACTGATAGTGCTATATAAGTGAAAGTGACAGCTCATCAGTTCACACAGTGTTAACATAACTAGCAATGGCAGTCATGGTATTTTCAAAACAATCAAGTGATGGGGCAAGATTCATACAATAGAGGGAAAATCAACAAACCACAAAAAAAAGAAAAAACAAAAACAAAACAAAAACAAAAAAACAGAAAATGACCTCAAGTTTGTTTGCTCCATTTGCCTTCTTTTTCCAATTCTGTCCCTCGTATAACCGCCATGTCAGTTGCTTGGTTTCCTGAACTGCTATGAACTCTGCAAATAAACAGGAGTTGTATTTTAAAATGAAATAGTCCTGTTTTTATTGTGGGTGTGGACCATACACTATAAAAGACATTGTATGGTCCATTTATCCACAACAAGCACATGTAGCCATCTTGAGGTTGCCATGGTGGCTGAACCTTTCAAGCTTCATTCTCGAGGTTCAAATGGTCACCATGGCAACTTCTCAATGGCTACACATGCTTGTTGTGGATAGTGGACCATAGATTATCCTCTATATTTTAACTTTGATGAGAAGTTGTTTACTGTTGAAGACATTTTAATTAAAACATGATCTTTAGCTGGCCCAGTGGCACTGAGGGTTTCATTTCATTTCATTTTTATTTTTTATACTTGTAAAACCAGATGAGCAAGGATTGCCCATTTTCACTGATGACAAGTTCAATCTAAAAACACAGTAAAAAACAACAATAGATTTAAGAACAGACTATTCAATACAATAAAGTGCAGCTACAGAAGCAGATACATTTATATTTTTAAATAAAGCCAGTATTTTAACCTTTTTTTAAGGCACTGAATGAGATTACTCTAAACAATTTCTGTCGGTATCTTGTTAAAAAAAGTAGGTGCTCTGAATAATAAAGATCTTTGCCCAAAAGTAGTCTTAAAAAATGGTATTTTAAAGTTAAATGTATGCCGGGACCTAGTATATAATGCATTTATTGTCCTGGGAAACATTAGAGAAGTAGACAGGGGAAGAAGTTTGCATTTTACTTTAAACAAAAAAAATACCCATTTTGAAAAGAACTCGCTCATCAAAAGATAAAGAATAAGACTGTTTATACAGATCAGAACAGTGAGATCAAAAGGCAAGTCCAGCCAGAATCTTAAGGCGGAATGATATATCACTCAGACTGAGTTCAGAACATTACAACATGAGAAGGTATATGTCAGTATACCATAGTCCAATACCAAAAACAAGAAACTATGGACTAAAAACGTTCTGGATTTGAGGGTCATAAAGAGTACCCAACCTTTGATGCAGCATTTTCCTAAGGCTCTAAATATGAGGTTCAAAAGAAAACTGACTATCTAAAGTTATCCCTAAATATTTGAAAACCGAGACAAGTTTGATTTCATTACCCTTTCTATCAGTAATTGAGGGAAAATTGGTGGGTGCCTTCTTGTGATGAGAAAAAAACATTACCTTTGTTTTTTGTGAGTTCAGCACAAAATGATTTAACAATAACCAGTCCTGCAGATAATCAAAATCAGTCTGAAGATGGGAAAGAGCAATCTCAGATCTGGGATTAGAACAAAAAATAACAACATCATCTGCATAAAGGGTCATCTCTGTATTAGTACAAATATTTGGGTCTGAATTCATAAAAAATGAGAAAATTAGTGTCCCCAGGATTGAACTCTGGGGTACACCACAAACTAAAGGAAGGGTGTGGGATATGGATGAACCAATAATTGTTCTAAAAAATCTATTGCTTAAGAAATTTTTATACCACACAATTACATCCCCAGAGAAGTGAAGACCACAAAGGACACCTGGGAGAAGATCAAATTCAACCAGGTCAGGGTTGAGGTGTTGGATGCCACACCTTGCGTCATGCTGATGACCCATGTTCAGGAATGAGCATGGGCCACCAGGGGTTGGCAGGGGAGGGAGAGGATTACATGTCCAGAGGACTGCTCTCCTCTTCTGGGGAGGGAGGACTGGAGCTTCCATCAAATGACTGCTCCCAGGTAGAGGCCTGAGAGTGGTGTGGGACTGTGGGTGACATGGAAGGGAGGATGCTGCAAAACTTCCATGGACGCCCACACACCTCCATGTATGCATGTTCTTGGTGTGCACCTCAGCAACAGGAAGCGAGTAAATGGAGGAACAACACCCCCAGCTGCAGATAACAACCGACCCCTCGCAGGCTCCACACCCAGAAACCAGGCAGGCTTTGGGTAAGTCCGGGTGATACCAGAGTGACGGTGCTTGGGGGTCAGTTAGAAGGGGGCAGCTGAGGGCAGAAAGCAGATAAACGTGTATATATAAAAAAACAGGATCTTTTTCCCTGAGATGTTATGTATTCAAATTGTTTATGGTCCCCATGAAACTGCCATGGGAGTGACCCCATTCCTTCTCTCAGCCTTGGCCTCATTGGACAGAAAGGGGAGTTGTGATTGACGGCTTACCAACTTAGCATAGTTAATAAGTAGGGGATCTCTTACCTGCACCCTGAAGAGCCTGAAATGGGGATCCTAGGTCAACATACAACATATCTGTAAAATAATAAATTCTAGTCAGAGCCAATATGGCTGCAAAATGATTTTAGTGAAGGTTTATGATATCAGGAATTAGTGCAGTGTTTTATTGGTAAATGTTCTATTTACACTTTTTCATATTGCATGTAATATGGCATGTAGTGTCTTATATGAAAGAGAAATTAGCAGTCTGTTACTAATGTGACACATCCTCAGGATACGAGGAGGCTCATAACGTTACAACTGGCAATAAAGGTAATAAAAAGTATAACTTCAAACCAAGTATTAACTACCCACAAGGCAGATTTTAGCAGTTGGTTAGAAGATGTAATTATTAAAAAAAAGCTTTACATATAAACCACAATATCAGTAAATAAAAATGTATATAGAAGTCAGTTGTGCACATGTTGGGGTGAAGCACTGAGGATATAAAATGGTCAGGTGTTCATCCTTTATATATTCCTTCTCTTGAGCAACATTTTCTCTAGCACTGTGGATCCAATGAACTCTGTGATACTAGTTACAAATGTTAGGCATGTATTCTAAAAAAACAATAAAAAGCAGGATATATGCCGGCTTGTCGGCACAGCGGTTGGATTTCTGCTTGCAACTCCGGCGACCCAGGTTCGGGAACAGACTTGGGTTGCTGGAGAGCTGGCCGGGGGAGTAGGCTGAGCATCCTATGACTGCTCACCTACTCCGGGGAGGGAGGGAGGGACGTGGCTTGCTGTCTGGTACCCCCTGGCGGAGGCCGGGGAGACCAGCAGTGAAGCCCCAATGCATATGGGGAGGAAAAGCAGAAAAATCCGGGCCTCCTGGTCTGCTGGATGATGGCTGCCATGCTCCTATCGGCCTGAGATGCCCTGACACCTCCGAATCCACCTCAGCAGCACTCGGGGACTGATGCCTAGTGAGCTGGTTGCCCCTCCTGGCGCCCTCCCCCTTGGAGGAGAGGGACCCACCCGACAAAGGATACGCCGGGCCACCCCTGGGTGGGCTGTGATCTGGGGTGAGAGAAGGGGGGGTCAGGACGAGGGGGTCGCAGGAGTCATGAGCAGCCGGAAGGAGTGGCAGGCCAGAGGCAAGTAAGGAGTACAAAAAAAAAAAAAAAAAGCAGGACATTATTATGTCAGATGCTCATTTAGTCATAATACAATAAAAATACACTTCTATTGCAAAGTATGGCATCTTTATATACTGGAAATAAAGATCTATAGACATCTTACAGAAAGTGCACATGTTCAAAGCAAGCATTCGCACTTGGGCTATAGCGATCCACCCCCGATGTAGATCCATTATGGCTAAGCATCTGATATACTACTGTCCTGCTTTTAATCAATTTTTTTTTTTTTTTAGAATAGATTGCTGACATTTGGAATCATTGTACTGCAGAGTTCATTGGTTCTACAGTCCTAAAGAAAATGTCTCTCAAGAGAAGGGGTATATAAATGAATACTGTACATTTTATATCCTCAGTGCTTTACTCCAACATCCACAAAATGGATTTATTTTTTTAAAACTCAGCTTTATTTTTGGATATAAAGAATAAAGGAACAGTACATCCACAATGGTAATGCATTCTGAAGTAGTTTACATGCCAAACAGATCTGGGTAAGGGAGGAGGGTGGGGGGCGATGTTAGCTTTTTTAATGGAAAAGTGGCAAAAGTGCCCGAATACGAATATTCGGATGCATGGGCTCCAAATACTGGATATTCAGCCGGATATTCGAAAAAAGGTATTCGCACAGCCCTACTCCCTGGGTCCCTTCCCATTCACCCCAGGTGACTGATGTTGGAGAGTCTGCCACCCTGGTGGCCGAGTCTTGGCTGCTATGATCGTTGTCGCCCAATGCATCCCATGTCCCTATCTCGTATACCTCCCAAACACGCCATTGCTCCCAAACGTTCTCTATAGTGAAATGCAGGGCTGCTGTGATATGTTCCATTGTGTGAAGCTCCTGTACTCTGGTGTGCCACTCTGAAA
Source organism: Neoceratodus forsteri (assembly GCA_016271365.2). Lineage (NCBI taxonomy): Eukaryota > Metazoa > Chordata > Ceratodontiformes > Ceratodontidae > Neoceratodus > Neoceratodus forsteri. The sequence goes on along the minus strand of JADMNL010000039.1, from coordinate 14,480,343 downwards.
GTGTTGGGATCATCCTTGTTAGCCATGTACTGTGATCCCCTTCATTGCCACCAGGCACCGCACCCTGAATAGTATCTGTTGCGGAGTCTGCCACGAACATGGAACCTTTTTCCCCAGGAACAGATGTTTGAAGGTGTGCAGAATGGTTAGGTCCCAGATACCTTCTAGTGCTTCATGTATTTTGAATCAGTAAGCCCATATATGCAGGCATCTCCTAAAGATGTGGTAGTGAGAGCCTATGAGTCCACAGCCATGCCAGCACATCTTGGAGCCCCCCTGTTGAAAATGCTTGGTGACTGTTGGTGTGTGGAAGTACCTAATAAGGCACTTCCACCAAAATTCTCACCAAGTGGGAGAGGAAGTGGTTCACCAACCCATCTTCCATATGTGGTCACAGTCCTCTGTGCTTATGGGGATCTGTACAACCTGCATCCATGCTTCCCTTACTGACTGGGACTCTGATTATTCCATGCCCTGTGGCATCTTATAGGCAGAGGTGATATTGCCCCGTCTGCCCACCAACATTAGTGCCCAGTAAAGAAACTGCTCCAGGACAGTGGGATCGCTTTCAATTAAAATATCTCTCCTTTGTGATTGTATGTAATGTCAGACCTGTAGGAAATGAAAAAAATCCTGTCGCTTAAGGCCGAATTCTTGCTGCATATCATTGAAGGTGCTGCATATGCCATTGTGCAGGAACTGCAACTGAACTAGAGATTTTCAGTTCCACACTTTGACACCATGTCCCCTATGGCCGGGGCAAAGTCCAGGTCTCCTATGATGGACGTGTGTTGCCCAATTTCATTGGGTGTCCCGGAAATCCACCTGGCCTGTGAGAGTACATGCAGGGTGTGCTTCATGAGAGGGTTATTTATTGCCGCCAACAACTGTGGTGTGATTCAGGTGTGTAGGAGCGTGAAAAGTGGCACAGGAGATCCAGAGTCTGCCTCCAGGTCCAGTCAACCACAGTCCATATTTTGCTTAACCCAAGTCACCACCGCGGAGAGCTGCACCACTGTATAATAAAGACGCGGGTCTGGTAGCGCCAGTCCACCTCTTTCCCTGGAGAGGGTAAGCATGTGCCTCTTGATCCGATGTTTGTTGACAGCCCAGACAAAAGAGAGGATAGTCTTCTGTAACCTTTTCCAGAATGCCCCTGGGATCTTAACTGGTAGAGCTTGAAAATAAGGAAAAGGTACAGAGGGAGAAGGTTCATCTTGACTGTGGCTATTCACCTGGCCAATTCCAGTGGGAGGAGATTCCACTGCCTAATGTCAGCATGCACCTTTCCCCTCCATCTTCCCATACTTAAGATGAAAAAATGAGGCAAGCTTGGAAGACACTTGTACCCCCAAGTACCAAACCACCCCATTTTCTGCCCATTTAAATGAGAATTTGTCTTGCAACCTTGAAGGGATGATCTGTGCAGCCTGAGGGTCTCTAATATTGAGGCTGGCAGTATAGCCTAGAGGTTAGAGTAATGAGCTCTGAATAAGCTTGGTACATCCAGCAGAGAGATCTGGGTTTGATTCCCACAACCTCCAATTGCATACTGTGTGACACTGAGCAAATCACTTAACCTCCCCAGTGCTTCTGGGTTGCCCCTGAAAACAGGCACCTGTGCCTAGTGGGCCTTACCCAATTACCAAAAGAATAAAAGGAAAAAAAATTATCTTATAGCCAGATATAAAACCACTTGCTTCCAACTCTGTTAACAATGCTGGCAATGAAGTCAGGGGTCGGGTGAGGAAGAACAGAGTATCATCAGCATATAACAAGATTTTGTGGGCTCTGTCCAGGCTGCTCACCTCCTCAATCCCATTATTGGCACAGACAGCCAACGCCAGTGACTCCATGCACAGGGCAAAAAGTAGCATGGACAATTGGCATCCCTGCCTAGTGCCTTTGGTGAGGTGAAATCTATCTGATGTTAGCCCATTGACCATCACTGTGGCCTGAGGAGTGGCATAAGGCTCCTTTACACAGACCAGGAACTTGCCTCCCAGCCCCATCTTGTCCAAAGTCCTGTAGAGAAATCCCCAGTTCACACGGTCAAATGCCTTTTCGGCATCCATAAAAACTGCTAGGGTGAGGTCCTCACCCTGTTGTACTTAAACCATTACATTCAGCAGGTGTCTGATGTTGTCATGTATAATTCTACCATTGATAAATCCTGTTTGGTCTGGGTGAACCAGGGACGTCACACAGTTTTGTAGTCTAAGCGCCAGTATGGAGGTGAATAGTTTAAGATCTGTGTTCAGGAGGAAGATGAGGTGGTGTGATCCACACTGAGTTGCATTTTTGCCTGGCTTGTGCAGTACTGTAATTTGGGCATACTGCCAGAAAGGTGGAGCCCCCTCCCCCTCCTGAATTCCATGACACATTTCCAGAAGCCTGGGGGCCAATTTATTCTGGAATTTTTTGTAGAACTCAGCCCCTATCCCATCTGGGCCAGGGGTCTTACCCATTTTAAGTCGACCTATCACCCCCCCCCCCCTGAATTTCAGACTCTGAGATAGGTGCCAATATGACTATCTGCTGTAACTCGCTTAGTTTGGGGACTTGGACTTTCTGAAAATATTCATCCACCCTGTTGTTGAAGTCTGGGACCGGTTCCTGTTTATAAGGCCTCATAGAACTCCATGAAGTCTCCAAGCTCAACACCAGGGTGGCAGATACGCAGGACTGCCCTGCTCACTGCCTTCCTACACAACTACCAGTCCAGGAGCCGCCAAGCCTGCTGTCCAGATTCATAGAACCTCTGGAGTATCTTAGATTATCCTCAATCTGGATCTTCAACAGTCTGTTCCACTTCTCCCAGCAGCCATCCAACCTCTTCTTAACCTCAGGGTGTAGAGTGATTTTATGCTCTGCCTCCAGGTCAAACAACTGTTCCTCTAATTCTAACTGTTTTCTCAACCTTCTTTCTTTTTCTGCAAGGTGTAGCTAATGATATGGCCCATGATGACTGCCTTGAGGCTGTCCCAACACGCTGCTCCCATAGACTGGCCAATCAGGTTGGAAGCCTCGTAGTTCCTCATTTCATTTTTAACCATCTGCTGAAATTCCTCCTGGTTAAGTAGGGAGACATTCAGCCGCCAACTGCTGGACCTCACCTGTGGAACAATCTGTAGGTCTAGCCTGACTGGGGCATGGTCTGAAAGAGTGGTCACGCCAATGTCACAGCTTTCCACTGCATGCATACACTCTGCTGAGATAAAGAACAGATCAATATGGGAGTAGGACTGATGAGGGTGTGACCAGAAGGTATAGTCTGTGGTCCAGGGGTGTAGTAGCCACCACACCTCCACTAACCCCAACTCCTGGGTGAGTCTTTTAAGGCACTGGCCCACCCAATTGGGTCCTTGCCGACTGTCACCCAACCTGTCTAGATGGAGCTTAAGAACCCTCATTGAAATCCCCTCTGACCAAATAGATGGAGCCTGGGTCTGGGGCACAAGTGAGCAGCATCTCCTTCAGTAAGGCAACATTTCCCTCTCCAAGTTTGGAGACTATATGTTAAGAATAATGCATGGGACCAAGCCAAACATACCACTGATACACACATATCTCCCTTCCGAATCCTCCCTCACTTGAGTCACTTCAATGGGGAATTCTTTATGTATCAAGATGGCCTCCCCCCTCCTATGAGGGTGGGCTGCATTTGTAGCTGCATGCACCTGGCCTACCCAGGACCTCTTTAGCTTGGCATGTTCAGACTCTGTCAGATGTGTCTCCTGCAGGAGGACCACCATTGTTACTTTCTGTTTCAGCTCCTGCAGGAGGCACATTCTCTTTATTGGGCTGTTGAGGCCCTTAATGTTATATGTTATCAACTTTCCCACCATGCTGACCATAAACTTCTCCCCCTCTTGCCCCGCAGGTGGGCAGACAGTTATCAAGTTGTGACTTATTGAAAAAAAGGCTAATAAACAACAACTGTGAAACCTGAAAAGAACTTTAAAATAGAGGTATAACCCCTAACTGGTGGACCTCAATAGAAAAAAGGTGAAGCCTTGTCCATTCTTGAGCTGTCTCGCCCAAGGCCGTGCTTGTGTAAGTAGGTCTCCACAGCTCACAACACATTGTGTTTATTGAGTCGCACCTCCTCAGGGTGTTTCCAGTGACTCTGTAATCACCCGAAAAGTTGGTTGATTAACCAAATTCCCACCCCCCACCCCCAGGGACAACACCTGTCCAAAACAGAGTTAGGCTTCCCTTGTATGCTCCAGAAATAATATCAGCACCGCCCTCAAGCTCTAGTGCCGGCAAGGCCTCTGGTGTAGCCCACTCAGCCACCTTGGCAGTGGGTAAGAACAGCTTTAAAATTGTTCATCCCCCTCCCCCATCCCCCCCCCATGTGTAGATGGGGTATCTACCATATTCAGATAGGTCTTTGATGGTTGGTAACCTTTTGGGCACTACCAATGATTGGGCTACTATCCTCCAATATTATCCTTTGGAGGCTAAGTGATATGAGGAGCCACTAATACATCATTAGCCAGTCAAGCTGTTTCTTTTACACCCTTTGTTATATGATTAATAATAGACTCCATAATCACTGAGACAGTCCCCCCTACAGAAATATTCTTTTTAGCCATCACTGATTTCTTTCCCTGTGTCCCAAAACCCCTCATCTTAACGATCAGGGTTGCCACCATTGCACCCATTGTCCAATTGGGACTGTGGGTGGGGTCCTGCTTCTACAATTGATGACAGTATCACCCCTTGTTGAGTTAACCAGGGATGGATGGATATCAGATGACCAGTGTTGTTTCTCACTGTCCAAGAGCTGGGAGTCCCAGCACGGCAATCCAGGAATTGCATGTAGTCCCTATTTATCCCAGGTCACTGTGTAAAATACCTCCACCAATGTACTTATATCTCCCACACCAAAGGCAAACACATTAACAGGTATCATTTAAAAGCATTTGTTTTTAGAACTTGATATTTTATACATCAAGCATATTATTTCATTGAGAAAGTATGCAATAACACAGATCTACCCTGAACATGGGTTATGTTTTGCCTCTAGGACCAAGGGACAGGGAGGAAAGCTGGAGACAAGGGGGAGAGGGAACCTCCCCAGTCAGATGGGGTGATATAGATAGATAGATAGATAGATAGATAGATAGATAGATAGGTACTTTATTTTTAAAGCACCTCTTTCCTTAGACTGTAGGTGCTGTACAATAAAACAGTACAGTAAATCATACTAAAATGCAAACATAAAATCACTATAGCTGGGAGCAATAATCTATCAAATTTAAAAGAATACACTATTGATCAATCAATAAAAGCTTGCTGGAACAGAAATGTTTTGAACCCTTTCTTAAAGGCTTCCACTGAGGGATCCTCCCTAAAGTAACCAGGCAGTGAGTTCCACAGGGTAGGCGAGGCCACAGAGAATGCCCAATCCACTGAATGCTGCAACCTACCCTAGGAACTGGAAGGAGGTCTCTCCCAGCAGAACGAAGTGCAGGGGCAGATGGTAGAGGACAAGGAGATCTTGCAGATAGACAGGTCCCCTTCCATGCAAGGTCTTATAGGTCAGAAGCCCTATCTCGAAGACAATATGCCACCTGACTGGCAGCCTGGGCAGTTCGTGGAGGACTGGGGTAATGTGATCATATTTTCTAACTTCCGACACAAGTCTCGCCACTGTGTTCTGCACCAGCTGCAGCCTGTGGAGGTTGCCTCCAGATAGCCCTAGGTACAGGGCATTACAGTAGTCTAATTTGGTCATGACAAAAGCATGGACCACTGTGGTCATGTGTTCAGGCAGGATCAAGGTTCAGATCCAGACAATGTTCCTGAGATGATAGAATACACTTTTGACCATGGCTGATACCTGGGCCTCCATGGTCAAGCCATCATCTAGGATCACACCCAGATCCTTCACTCATCTAGATGGGGCAAGGGGAGCTCCCAAGCACAAGCCCAGGTGGTAACCCCTCTCTCCCCCCTCTGCCCGACAACCTGGATCCACAACCAGTACCTCAGTCCTGTCCAGACTGAGCCCAAGCCAGTTCTGAGTCATCCATATCTGGATTTTCTGAAGGCAACTGTTAAATATGGAGGCTGCTACTTGGGTATCAGATGTGCAGGACAAGTACAGCTGGGTATCATCTGCATAGCAGTGAAAACCCAGCCTGTACCACCTGATAATGTCTCCCAACAGCAGCACGTACACTGTGAACAATGAGGGTGACAAGAATGAATCCTACAGAACTTCACAGCTCAGAGGCCTAGGGTTAGATGAAACAAGTCCCATCATCACCCTTTGCACTCTGTCTGTCAGGTATGACCTGAACCAGTTAATAACAGTACCAGACAGGCCACACCAGAACCGCAGGTGGTCAAGGAGCACCTCATGGTCCACAGTGTCAAATTCTGTGGAGAGGTTCAGGAGGACTAGAATGGTACACTCTCTCCTGTCCCTTGCCATCAGGAGATCATTAAGCACCCCCACCAGGGCAGTCCCTGTACTATGACTGCACAGAACCCAGACTGGCATGGCTCATAGGTGGATGAGGAGGCAAGACATCTCTTGAGCTGAACTGCCATCACCTTTTCAATAACCTTCCCTAAAAATGGGAGGTTTGAGACTGGCCTGTAGTTACTGAGGCAGTCCTAGTCCAAAGAGGACTTCTTCAAGAGGGGTATAACCAAGGCATCATTCAAGATCGATGGAAAGACCCCACTCCTCAATGAACTATGGATGATCCCACCAACCACAGGTCCAATCAGGTCCAGACAACCAACCAAAAGGTAGGTCGGGCCTGGGTCTAGATTGCAATGGGTTGGTCACAGCTTCGAGATTATCTCAGCCACCTCCTCCACCCCGTCTAGTTCAAACCCATTCCAGACAGGAGGAGTGCTTTGACACAACTCAGGCTGAGCATTTCAGCCCCTTCGTGAGACACTCAATGAGACCTCCATCCTGATAGAGGACACCTTGTCAGTAAAGAATAGAGCAAGCTCCTTGCACCTAGTGCTAGATCCTGCTCCCCAACACAGAGACAGGCAGGATGTGAAAGCCTGTCTACCGTGTGGAACAGATGAGCTGGTCTGCTCCTTGCTGCAGCAATCTCCCTAGACAAAAACTCTGCCTTTTTCTGGGAAATTGCCCCGATTGTCTGCATAGTGTAACTTCAGGACCAGTTTGTCTTCTACCAGGCCAGATCTCCTCTGGCCCCTGGAGATCCTCATCAAACCATGGAGGTCTCTGGTGAGTAGATAAGGGGCGGACATGAATGGGTGTGATTGAGTTGAAGGCGACACTTACAGCACCATTATAAGCTGCCACAGCCTCCTCCATCCCAATTGCACATGCTGCCTCAACATTCGATAGGTCCAGCACTGCCACCAGTCCCTCTGAGGATATTCCTCTTAAAGGGCTGTACCAGACTATCTCCACAGCGGCAGAACCAACTGAGGGGCCCTAAACATGAATCCCATGGTGGTTTGATCTGACCAAACCACCGGATTAACTCTGAGGTAAAAAATATCTAAACATGATGAAAAAACAAGATCTAGTGCATGGCTACCCGAGTGCATTGCTGTTGCAACATGTTGTGACAGGCCCAGGGTCTCCATGCTCCTAAGAAGATCTTCTTCAAAGTGCGAGAGATCAGGTCGACCCAGGCATTGAAGTCCCCCGGGATCAAACATCTGGGGGACTCCAATACCAGGCCATTGATGAGCTCCTCAATCTCCTGAAAAAATCCCCATCAACTCCTAGTGGACGATAAAGCAAGAGTACCCTGAAGCCTGCACTGATACCACCATGAGCAGTCACACACTCAAAGGACTGTACAGGGCCAACAGGTAGCACCGTGAGGTTCAAGCTAGATTTAAAACAAATAGCCACCCCCCAATCCTGTGATCCTGCCTTGGATTGTGTATCATGGAGTACCCGGCCCGGACTGCCGCCTCCAAAATGGGAACAGCATTTTCATCCAGGCAGGTGTCCGTGATACATTTATATTTCTTGACATTGAAGTTTATTTGCAAAGCTTTTTTCTAATTACATGCACTAACCAACTGTGAAAATATGCCTTGTTTGTAGTTTATACCAGGTTTGATATTATACTTTTCATTACCTTAATTGCTGGTTGTAATTTTATAAGTGCCACCAGGTATGCTGAGGATGCATCACATTTGTTGTTTAAAATGTTTAATGTGTACACATCACTACTGGTGGATAACATAAGGGCATTTCTGCATTAAGTTACTAACTGTGATGAAGCTTCACTTCTGGAATGAAATGTTAGTGTTTTTTAGCCCCAATCTGGCACAGCATTGTTCCCTGCTATTCATTGCATTGCTGCACCTTTGTTGTTTTTAGTATTCATCCTATGAATTTGCATATGCTTTTTTTATGAAGCTGGTTAAGTTTTACTGCTGAATATGGAATAATGCTGCTTTTTATTTGATGTACGAATGGCAAGTACACAAAAGTGCAATAGTACAAGGAATAGCAGGGAGCAATGCTACAATAGATTACAGCGAAAAACGAATCTTTCTAAAACATCACTGGAATTGGGCTCCCATTGCCTGCTTACTTTTTTCATTGACTCTTGGACCTGGGGCTGGGCACCTAGTGTCATAACTGAGGGTTGATAGCACCATGGTTTGGCTGTCATTGTCCACTTATTTTTCTTCATTTACTGTCTGACTCCAGGGTTGGGCACTTGGTGTCAGAATGGGGGGAGTTTGGTGGCACCAGGGTTAAGCAGCAAGTGGCTACATATTTTTCATTTTAGTTTACCATCCAACCCCAGAATTGGTCACCCAGTGTTGGGGGAGCTGCACTGGGGTGTGGCTTGAGGTGACTGCCTAGCTATATTGATAGTGGCAGCTTTAGGTTTTCAAACACAAGCAAGATACATATGCCTCTGACTGCTCTGTGTTTGTGTCACAAATCCCTCACCTGTGCCTTAATCAGCATGCTTCTTGCACCTGGCTGCCACAGACCCTCATCTGTGTTTGCCCCTCACCATTTTCTGTGCCCACACCCAGCCTTCTCAGTGAAAGTGGCATGCCCTGGACTCCTGGGTAGTTGAAGCCCAGTCATCAGTCCCCTGCAACAAAGCTGAGGCTGACTGCTCAGACCCCAGGTGAAATGTGGGTCTGGTTTTATAACATTTTAATCCACTCACCTCCTTGTATCAGGAGGGATTAACTTTTCTTCAGTTAATTAAAATAAAATAACAAGTCTCTTTTGGAATACAGATACCTCCTGAGATGTACAATACCTCTTGTTAAACAGTGAGAGATTGGACATGATGGACCTAGAGTCCTTTAAAACATTAAAGTTATATGCTACAGTGAGGGATTGGACATGAGGGACCTAGAGTCCATTACAACATTAAATTACCATATTACAGTGAGGGGTTGGATCTAGAGTCCATTGCAACATTAAATTACTATGTTACAGTGAAGGGTTGGACATTATGGACCTAGAGTCCCTGACAACCTTAAATTACTATGATACAGTGAGGGGTTGGACATGATGGACCGCTTGTCCCTTATAACATAAATGACTATGTTACAGTGAGGGTTGGACATGATAGACCCAGAGTCACTTGCAACTTTAAATTACTATATGACAGTGAGGGGTTGGACATGATGGACCAAGTATCCCTTACAACATTAAATTACTATGTTACAGTGAGAGATTGCATATGATGGACCTAGAGTCCCTGACAACCTTAATTTACTATGTTACAGTGAGGGTTAGACATGATGGATCTTGAGTCTCTTTCAACATTAATTACTATGTTACAGTGAGGGGCTGGATATGATGGACCCAGAGTCCTTTGCAACATTAAATTATTATGTTACAGTGATGGGTTGGAGATGATGGACCTAGTGTCCCTTACAACATTTAATTACTATGTTATAGTGAGGTGTTGGTCATGATGGACCTAGCATCCCTGACAACCTTAAATTATTATGTTGTAGTGAGGGGTTGGACATGATGGACCTAGAGTCCCTTACAACATTAAATTATTATGTTACAGTGAGGGGTTGGACGTGAGGGACCCAGAGTGCCTTACAAGCTTTTTCAGGACCTCTGCATGCATAGAGGGGAAGTGAACTGTTTGAGGACCGTTGGGCCTAGGGAGGCCACCCACCTTTGGAAGATGCAAAAAATGGACACTAAACCACACCCTAAACTCTGCACATATCCCCATCCCCTTTTCATTACTGATCATGTATTGCTCCCCATTAAAAGCCATTTGTTAGATCAGGGAAGACTTTAATGAACAGTAAAAGACAACACTTAAAGCAGCAGTTCAACAGAAATGTTAACATGATGTACCTAGCCAGCCCGGTGGCACTGAGGGTTGAGATGCTGGATGCCACACTTCATGCCATGCTGGTGACCCGAGTTCAGGAATGAGCTTGGGTGCCAGGGATCGGCAGGAGAGGGAGAGGATTGAGCATCCAGCGGACTGCTCTCCTCTCCCAGGGGAGGAATCCAGGGTGTCTCTGGTATAGTGGGGACCCCAGTGGAGACTGGGGGCACAGCTAGCATGGAGCAGTGTAGAGGAGGAGCACAGCAGATGTCTATGGCTCTGCCATGCAGACATCATTGCATGCCCATGCTCCTGGGGAAAACATTAAAGAAAAAAGTTCTTGTGCCTGGATAGGCAACAGCTCTCCTCAGGACCACACCGGCACACACCCAATACCAGGCCTTACCTCCACCCCCGCTGCACTTCCACTATCTCAGCCAGCAAATTAGATTCAAGATAGAGAGCCGGAGTGGAGGCTACCCTACCTCAGGGGATTCAGAGCTGAGGGATCTGTTGGCAGAAGGTTGGTTGAGGGCAGCTACCCTCTGAGGAGGCAAGGGACCAGGTGGGTGGTAGAGCGGTACCAGTAAGAAAAGAGCAGCTTGAGAGAGTTCCAGGGCAGTGGTGCATAAACAGAGTAAAAAAAAAACATGATGCACCTGTTAAATTTGCTTTTCTGGGTTCTTCGTATTTATTTATTTGTTGACTGAACTAATTTTACCAGGTAAACATGCAGGGATAAAGGAAATCTCACTTACATATATCATCATGGGGGGGGCACAGAAATACTGTAAATAGTATATAGTTATACATTATAAATAAATTGCTTGTTTCTTATAATGTGTACTTTATATTTTTCCTGGATCCAGTTCCTTTTCATGTCCACAATACTATTTTTAAACCCAAAGAAGTGAACATACTTTTTACTAGAGGAACAACTATTTTATAAAAACTGATTTAAAACATGTCAAAATACTTACATTCTTTTAGAGATGAAAAAGTTTACCAATAAATGAAAGTGGAAGACAACTGAATCTTTTACTGTTGCAAAAAGTAGGGTCAGACTTTTAGCCCAGCTTTGCTGCTATTCTGCTTTTGAGATGCAGAGTGGAAAAGATTAGATTAAAGAGCCGGTGACATGTTCAGGAGAACAGTAGCAAAACCTAATATTTAGACACAGTTCAGCTTATATTTCCCATTAGTGCTGTATTCCTCCTCCCCATTATTTATTACTGAGGTCATTTGTATGAAAACAGGCTATTTGCTCCTGAAGAATTTGTCTATTACTGCTGCTTTCTCCCTACCTGAAGTCACAGAGCAATGCTTGTGATATCAGTTACTCCCATAGCAATAGTGTGTGATGTTACAACAGAGGATTATGACTTGAAGCAGAGAGTAAACTATAGAGGCAAATAGACTCTAAAAGGAACCCTGAGGGATAAAGAGCATGTATTCATGCAAATGTCCATAGTAATAAATAATGGGGAGGAGAAATATATAAAATATAAATGGAATGCAGGCAGAATTGTACCTAATTATTAATTTTTTTTAAGTTTTCTTTGAGGCGTCAGTAGCTGTTTATGTATCTGCTAATGGTCTTAATTGCCATACTTTACACCTCCCGGGTTGACTGCTTTTTTTACAAAGAAAGGGCAATATTGACAACAAAATGTGTTTGTAATCAGGAAATGCAGCTGAAACAATGAATGATATGACAAATCTGTCTCTAAGGTATATGAGCACTCAAAATGGCTCAAAAATCTGACTATCACTGTGCAAAACTGGATTATCTGTTAGGGATCCTGAAAACCTGATTACTAGGTAAAGAAGCATTTGTCAATGCCGAATGTTTGCTTGCTGGAATTGGCATTGGTAATATAGGAGTTAGAGAGATGCATAATAGGAATGAGAGTGAAGTATTGAACTGAAGCCAACCCCATCACCACCCTGCAGAGACTGACAGGCATCAGGGTGTGCCTTTGGGTCATCAGGCATAACGACCACACCATTTCACCACACCCTACCATGCAGACATCAACAAGTGTCACAGTGTGCCTTGGAGTCTTTGGGCCTTATGCTCACCCCATTCCATAATGAAATATGGTGAGATGGGTGCAGTATAGGAGAATGGGGTGAACTTTGGGGCCGAAGAGTCCAAGGCACACCTCGATGCCTGTCACTGGTTGCAGGGTGTAGGTGGGGGTGGAATGGCATGAGCATTACAGATGACAATCCCAAGTCACACCTCTGATGGCTGTCAGTCTCTACAGGGTGGGGTGTTATGGTCGGAAACCCTAACACCCCAGGCGTTCGTTGGTATTTTCACTCCAAATTTTCAACATGGGTTTTTTGTGACCCCTCCACCTCATGAATTGTGGCAATATCAGTTTGTAAGTGGAAAGTTGATTGTGCACAGTGACTATGCTATTTGGCACCACAGATGTGAAAATATATTTCAAACAGGATGTGAAAAATGACAGCTGTACTGTTCTCGGGGAGGTGTAAAAAATGGCAATGTTGAAAATCTGGAGTAAAAATATGAAAAAAACTAGTGAAGTCACAAACGTGCATAGAAACTTCACAATGCACACCCACAATGTAATTAGTTTGGGGATTTTCTACAGCAGATTGTCAACACAGGCATTAGGGACCTCTGCTCATGAACAGTGTCACTGTGATTTTCTTAATCTGTCCCGAACAGTGATTTCCCACAGTGACCACGCATTTCTGTGCTGGAAGTGCGAAAACACATTTTGGCAAGGGTATGAAAAATGACAGCTGTACTGTTCATAAGGAGGTGTGGAAAAATGCCAGTGTTGAAAATCTGGACTGAAAATATTACAAATTTGTGAACTTATGAGGGTGCGTGGAAACTGCACAATGCACGCTCATAACACAGCATTTTAAGGACTTTTGCCACCAAATTTTCAGCTTAGCCATTTTAAGAGCTCTGCTCATGATCAGTGTCACTGTAATTTTCTTAATCTGTCCCAAACATTAATTTCGCACACTGACTGTGCCATTGTGTGCTACATGCGTGAAAACACATTTTGGGTGAGATGTGAAAAATGACAGCTGTACTGCTCATAAGGAGGTGTGGCAAAATGACAATGTTGAAACTCTGGAGTGAAAATATTAAAAAATCTTGACGTTACGAGTGTGCACAGGAACTGCACAACACATGCATGTAAAACAGTCATTTTTGGGAATTTTTTCACCAAATTTTCAACATAGGGTTTTCGGGGGCCTACCTCATGAACTGCGACACTGTCATTTTGTTACTCAGTCCCAAAAGATGGTTCTGCACAGTGACCATGAAATCACCTTTTGGGACCAAACAACAAAATGACAGTGACTGAGTTCATGACGTGGGTCCTCAAAAACCCCATGTTGAAAATTTGGTGAAAAAATTCCCAAAAATGGTCGAGATATGTACCAAAGTTGAAAAAAAACATTTATGCTATTATACAGCTTACCGGCATTTCTTTAGTTCAGGGTCAGCTTTGAACAGTGCAGACATGTTCCCAGTCCACCAAAGATTGTTGCACCAGCCTCCTGAGGTAAGTATGGGGTTGGGGGGGTGTGGAGAGGTGGGTGAGCAGATGGTGGGCGCGGGTTGGTGGAGGGGGTGAGACAGGCAGCGAGGGACCTTTTTTGTGTTTATTTTTTACAGGTGTATTTTTAGACTATGCGGGACTTTGGCCAAGCTGGGGTGGGCTCCCAGCGTGGCAGCTGGAAGTTTATTTTTTGGGGGCAGTGGAGCAAATGGGGGATTGGGCACCCCAATTGGCCATACCAATCTTTGCCATGCTGGGGTAGGCTAACAGCATGGCACCTACAAGTCTGTTTTCTTTGGGGGGATACAGTGGAGCTGTGGGTGATTGGGCACCCCCGTCGGTCATACAGAATGCGGGGGTAGAGGGGAGCACATGAGCACACTTGGGTGGGCTCACAGTGTGCTTCATAGGTGTTCGTCGGGGGGGGGAGGCAGGGGATGATGAACTGTCTATGACAGTTCAGATGCAATGTTGTTGTACCCATACTGTCGAAGTCAGTATGCAAATTACCAAACATTACTACTGCTGATTGTGGCAGTGTTTTCCTTAGAACTGTATGCCACTGCATCTGAATGGCTGTCATAGACAGCTTGGACATTTATTGTTGTGGTGCAGCTGCACCTGCAAAAAGGAGCAGGACATTGGAAGTGGGGAGGCACACCTACGAAAACTCGTATGGTGGCACTATGTTTCTTGCACATGCATGCAAACAAACAAAAATGTGACAGGTGGCAACCCTAGTTGGGCCCTCAATATACAGACTGCTACAGATACAGCTGTGCACCTTCCTCCTAGCTAGCCTCACATGCTGTGAAGCTTGATCAAATAGAAATTTTAAAGGGGTCAGGAATTGATTATTTATGTGCAGCTGTTTGAAATATCTCTATTTTCATAAATTATATTCATACCACTAAAGGATCCCTATTTAACTGTGCCTGAATAAAAGCTGAAGTTGTCAGTTGTGTTTTGTATTATTTTCTTTGTATGGACAACATTCTGTGCAGTTCCTTTCCATGGGCACTGTACTGATAAATTCATACTCACATTTCTGAAACCACGAAGTGACATAGTCAAAACTCCAAATTCTTGGTTCCATGAAAGGAACTGCGCAGAATGTTGTCCATACAAAGAAAACAATACAAAGTACAATTGATAGCTTCAGCTTTTATTCAGGCAATGTTAAACAGTGATCCTTTAGAGGTATAAATATAATTTATGAAAATAGAGACATTGCAAGCAGCTGCACATAAGTAATCAGTTACTGTCCCTTTTAAAAGCACACAAGAAGGCTGAAGATTAATGACCAGGAAAATCAAAGGCTAAGACTCAAATGTGTTTCAAGGTAATCCAAGAGCAGGAGAGAAAGAAGCAATAAAAAAAAACAAAGTCAAGTAGAAAAGGCACACAGCTTCATTAACTATGTAACTATTATAAACATCTTTGTTGTAAAGACACATTTTGCAGGAAATCAACACATATACCACAGAATCAGGTAAATAAGCAGCAATAAAAAATTATAAGCGCATAATAGGAGCATGCTTTTGTTGAATCAAGCTGAAGCACAGACTGAATGCAGTGGAAGTTAACTGTTCCAAAGATATTTATCTTACATGCTCTTAAAATGATGAATGTGTTTCAATAGGAATTACAGCCATTACTGCCTTAAGCGCTTTTAACAGGCACAATTATTAAAGGGGCTCTGGAAATAGTGCTATCTACTGCAGGCAGGATTGCAGACACACACTACTGTAGTAAATGAAGAGAACAGCGGAGTAATATGAGTGATGCAGCCTAACCAAACTACTAAGTGGAAGACCACACTCTCACAATCCTGTCAGTACTTTCCCTCTACTCACAGCAATACATCAGCATGGTGACATCAATAATAGTGATGGGGCTCAGAAAGGATCCATAGTTCTTTAGGAAGATAATATGACAGACAGGGAAGGATAAACATGAATCTACTTATCTGATAGACAGATCATTACCAGCCTGGCAGACCTGTAGAAATAAAGGGGAAAATAGGTTAGTATGCGGAAACAGTAGTAGCCAGACTGGAGACATGAGTAGAGTAACAGTACAAGAGGTAGGGGATAAGCAAAAAAATTAAGTTAAAGGTATTTTAGAGAAGATGCAGTCTAAAGTGGATGAGAGATAAAAGTGAAACTAGAGAATTAGGAAGTAAGAAATGACATAAGAAGGTAGAAAAAGAGGGGAAAAAGTGCAGAGGGCAGGTTTACCCACCCAAAGCTATCAGCGCCCTGTAGTTAAATTTAATACAGCCCTAGTATCCCAGTGTGGGCCTATTTGCTATTTATCCTTTGCCCCCTTATGCTTGGAAGAAACCTTTGGATTCCTGTTCAATGGGGCAATCTGGTGCTACTTCTATCCCGACTGCCCCTCCCTAGCCACCACTGACGTTGGTTTGTGCATCATATTAAAGTCCTAGTGGACACTCTTTGATGAATCACCTTCCAGAGAGGACGATGGGCTTGCATCACCAAGACCTGGCTGGATGAAAATCCAGGCCCTATATTGGCCTCGGCAATTCCAGCCGGGTTCTCGGTGATACACCTTCCAAGGTTGGATCATAGGGGCGGGGGTGTGGCCATTATGTTTAAGACTGAGCTGGGCCTTGTGGATGTGCCATTGGGAAGTACCAGATCCTTTGAATATATCCTGGGAGAGGGTGTAGGCTGCGGGATTCTCCTCATCTACCGTCCACCAGGTGACGGTGGAGAATTCCTGCAGGAGATAGCAGACTTCATCATCGACTTGGTGTTGAGGTTCCCCAGACTGATAGTTCTGGGGGACTTCAATGCCTGTGTCGATGATGAACTCTCACATTTTGGTCAAAATCTTCTCCAGCTGATGATGACACTGGGCCTAACACAGGTGGTTACCTCTTCGACCCATACAGGGGGTCATTCATTGGATCTGATCTTTCTTTTGGGTATGGAGATCACTGATTTGGGGGTGGAACCAGTTAGCTGGTCTGACCATCACACCATAAGGTTCCATTTCAGGGACCCCCCAATAGGTCTGTCCCTACGGAGATGGTTCGGTACCACCCTTTAAGGGGTATTAACCCCAGTGACCTAACGGCGGTACTGGATCTATCGAGCTTGTCGGGTGAATGCATGAGTCCAGATGATCTCGTACTAGCCTATAATGAAGCTGTGGGAGATGCTCTGGACAAAATTGCTCCTGTTCATGTTCAGCCTCTCGCCCTCCATCCAAGGAGCCCTTGGTTTGATGGCTCCTTGAAGGAGTTAAGGCGAGTCGGCCGAAGGCTGGAGAGAGTCTGGCGGATGTCAGGCCATATGCTGACAGGCTTAGGTTGATGGCACATTATGATGGTTTTCAATCAGAAATCACCTGTAAGAAGGCAGAGTTCCTGTCCAGGGAGATTTCTGCTGCACAAAATTGACTCGCTCAGCTTTTCTGGACCGTGGACAGATTGTGCAATCCAATCTGTCTTCAGCCCAGAGAAGCTTTTCTCAGTTAAGATGCGAGGAGTTCACTCGGTTTTTTGCAGATAAGGTTGCCAGCATCGGTCCGACCTCACCTGTGGGGGACTGCAGTGGTCGATGGGAAGTGGCATGCTCTCAGTTTGTCTGGTCAGATTTTTGCCGGCTGGAGTTCAGTGACATTGTGAAGATCATCCAAACAATGAGACCAACTAGTTGTAGTTTGGATCCGGGCCCTACACCTCTTTTAGTAGGATGTGTAGAAGTTATCTGCCCAATCCTTGCTGACATTGTCTGGAAGTCTTTGGAGAGGGGAGTCTTTCCTGACCCCCTCATGGAGGCAGTCGTTCGACCACTCCTTAAAAAACCCTCCTTGGATCCAGACTGTCTAGCTAACTACCGGCCTATCTCTAACCTGCCATTTGTTGGTAAGGTTATTGAAAAGTCGGTTGCGTTGCAATTGGATGATCACCTTGTAACTCACAATGTCTATGATACTTTCCAGTCTGGCTTTAGGAAGAAGCATAGCATGGAGACTGCCCTTGTCAGGGTATTGAGTGACCTCCTAATGGCTAGAGATCAAAAGGCACTGCAATCTCTGGTCCTTCTCGATCTCTGCTGCATTTGACACTGTAGACCATGGTGTGCTGTTGAGCGCCTGCAGGTTTTTATGGGCTGTCTGGTACAGTCCTCAAATGGTTTCATTCTTACCTCACAGACAGGTCCCAGAGAGTTGCCACTGGAATTTATTCCTCTGGCACTCACTCCCTGCCTCGTGGGGTACCGCAGGGCTCCATTTTAGCTCCCATGTTGTTTGCAGTGTATATGCTGCCACTGGGAGAAATCATCAGGTGATACAGTCTGGGTTTTCACTGCTACACAGATTATACTCAGCTGTATCTGTCCTTTTTCCCTGGTCAGGGTGCTGCACTCTCTGTGCTGAATAACTGCCTTGCGGAGATCAGACTTTGGATGAGTTCCAGCTGGCTGAGACTGAATCCGGATAAGACTGAGGTATTGGTAGTGGACCCAGGTCGTCCGGGGGTGGGTTTGGGAGCTGGACAACCATCAGGTTTGTCACTTGGTGGTATACCGCTCTCTACCTCTGATCAGGTGCGAAATCTGGGCGTGATTTTTGATGACGGTCTGACCCTAAATTCTCAGGTGTCAGCTGTCATCAAATCCTCTTTTTACCATCTGAGGAATATCGCCCAGATGAAACACCTGGTTCCTCCGGGTGATCTTCCAACATTGGTCCACACCTTTGTCACTACCCATCTGGATTACTGCAATTCCCTCTACCTAGGGCTACCTGGGGTTGATATCCGCCACCTGCAGCTGGTGCAGAACGCGGCAGCCAGGCTTTTGACTGGGACTTCTAGAACCAGTCATATTATGCCTGTGCTCCGCGAACTGCACTGGCTGCCTGTTTGGTGGCGGATCACCTTTAAGGTTGGTTTACTAACCTTTAAAGCCCTACATGATCAGGGACCCGTTACCTGAAAGATCTCCTGATTCCCTACTGCCCCTCCGTCCTCTCCGTTCCGCCAGGGATTGCTGGAGATTCCCAGGGTTCGATTAAAGACATCAGGATCCCGTGCTTTTGCTTTTTCAGCACCAACCCTGTGGAATTCTCTACCTCGTTGGTTGAGAGAATGCCCAACCGTCAATAGCTTTAAGGTTGGTTTAAAAACATATTTATTTAGCTTAACTTTTACTTAGTCATGGTTGATATGTTTTAACGTTTGCTAAAATTTTTATTATTGTGTATATGTTTTCATGTATAGCGCCTTGGATTTGAAAGGTGCTATATAAATAAAGTTGGTTTGGTTTGGTTTGGGTTATTCAGAAACAGCAACCTCTATTGCCTGCATACTGCCCAGTGTGTGTGTGTGTGTGTGGGGGGGGGTGGAGAAGTCATATAGAAGGGAGTTGCTGTTGGAGAGGTTATACTGTCACTTATGGAGGAGAAATATTGAGCAGTGGCCTGCCGGTCCCCAACTCAGGAGGCAGTATAACACAGTGGTTTAAGGCTCTGAGCTGAAAACCTAGAGACCTGGGTTTGAATCCCACAGCCCCCACTTGCATACTGTGTGACCCTGAGCAAGTCACCTAACTACCTTGTACTCCCAGGTCACACTTATAAACAAGCTTTCAGCTTAGTGTGTCTCTCCTGGTAAAACAAACAAACAGAAAAAAACTCATAGTTGGCCAGGACACCAGGAAGAATCCCCTCCTTTCATGAAAAGTGCCTTGTTTTTATGGCTGCAGTAGTCGGAGTCTGCAGATGTATTGCTTTGAGAAAAGGACTACCTGCATAATTACCTTCCAAACAGCATATTAGAGTAGTAGAGTGTTAAAAATTGTGTCCTCCACTGAAGCCTCATTATTATGCTGCGTGTGTATGGGATTTAGAGAGCACTATTTTTCCTCTGGCTCATGTTCCTTCCCTGCAAGGCATCAAAGGAGGCAGGACTTTGTCTAGGGGCATGACCAGGACACCTAGATGGACAGGTTGTGGGAGGAGGACAAGCAGGTGCCACCCACTAGGGGCAGGCAGGTGTTCCCAGGGCGGAGTGAACTTGCATCCAGGAACAGGGAGGAGATACCTCATCATTTATACCTTTCCTAGGTTGCAAGAACAGCCTCAGAGGAACACACACACACACACACACACACAGCAGAACACAGCTGCAAAAATATTAGATTGTCCACAAGCACTGTTTTCCATGCAAGACACAAGCAATTGAATCAAAAGCACACACTCACACACACCAGAACACAGCGGCAAAATGATTAGATTTGTCTACAAGCACTGTCTTCTATGCAAGTTGGAGCACGGGGGGTTAAGTCTGGAGATGAGTTATGGTCCATGACATAACCACATGGTCAGAATATTAAATATTTTAAAATAAACATAAATGCAAAAGTAATCATTTCAAGAAGAAAATGCAAACTGACACTTAACAGTTGTAGGGTAAGTTAGCACATCTGGACTTATTTGCTGCATATGCATGTCAATTGCTAAGGGGTCCTGACCATGTTCAACGTTCCTCAAGCAAAGCTAGCTACAGTTTGTCTAGCAATAACATGGATGGAAAGATTATTCTACATTTTCAACAAGAAGTTAACATTTTAAAAAGACAGTGCTGTAGTCTGAGAAGCAGCTTGTGTAGGTGAATTCATCATGCTAGCCAAGATATGTTCTGGTTGCATTCCATAAAGCTAACCAGTGGGAGAAGTAGGGGAAAGGGATAAAAATCTAAAACAGAACTATTTATCCCTTTTGTGATTTAAAGTTGCATGATGGAAATGCGGCTTCCAGAACTGAACACCATATGCCAAATGAAGCCTCACCAGTGATCTATACAGTGGCATCACCACCTCCTTCTTCCTGCTGGTAATACCTCTCCCTATGCACCACAGCATTCCACAGGCTCTCCTCACAACTTTGGCACATTGTTTATCCACCTTTAGGTCATCCAATATGATTACCCCAAAATCCCTTTCCATTTTGATGACCATCACCCGCCCCCATAATCGTTCCCTGGGTTCCTGCAACCCAGATGCATGATTTGCACTTTTGCATCAAATCTCAGCTGCAACATTTTGGACTATTCTTCTAGTTTTCTAGGTTCCTCCTCATTTGTTCCACTGTTCCCAAAGTGTCCATCCTGTTGCAGATCTTAGTGTCATTCACAAACAAGCACAATTTCCCCTCCAGCCCCTTTGCAATTTCATTTGTGAAGACATAAAATAGGACTGGGCCCAGGACCGATCTCTGCGGCACCCTGCTTGTCACACTCATTTCCTTTGACTGAACACCATTCACCATGACTCTCCATCTCTATCATTCAACCAGTTCCTAACCCAGTTTACCACCTTGTGACCTACTCCCAGGCTGCCCAACTTGTTTGCAAGTCATACGTGGAATGGTATCGTAGGCCTTACTAAATGCAGCTCATGTTTATGTTTAAGCCCATGAAATACCCTTATCAAGTTAATGGCATTTGCAGCTGTAGCTTTGTTTCTCCATGCCTCCTTAACAATTTCACACAACTTCGCTAACTTCATTATGCAGCCATGGTGGATCTGACCAGATTTTTTTTTTTTTTTTTACTTCCACTTGGACACCTACGGGGACAGCACTAGAGATGGCCCAAAGGAACATCAGTTTAATATTTCATCTGAAGTATGGTACACCCTGAAATTACAGCATCCCCCTAGTACTGAACTTGGGTGCCAGCATTTTGGGTATGACCTGAATCCCAGTGTGGGACCAGAACCCACAACCTTCTGGCCCAGAGGTGGATGTGCTACCAATTGATTCACTCTGACACCCTAGTATCCACCTTTAATGTATACAGGCAGGGAAAGTACTAGAGGCCACATAGAAACATAGAATTTGACAGCAGGTAAGGACCGCTTGGCCCACCTAGTCTGCCCATTTCCCTACCTAATGCATAGGTTGCAGATCCCAGTTAACTAACAGCCTATTTCCTCCTACCCCCAACTAGAATTGCCTTGTGTCTGTCCCGTGCATTCTTGAATTCCTCCACTGTTTTTGAGTCCACTACCTCCTCAGAAAGGCTGTTCCATATATCCACAACCCTCTCCATGAAAAAATACTTCCTCACATTACCTTTGAGCCGTCCCCCCTCTATCTTCAAATTGTGCCCCCTTGTTCTTGCACATCTCTTTTTCTGAAAGATGCTACCATCTTGGACTCTGTTGATTCCCTTGATGTAATTGAAAGTTTCTATCACGTCCCCCCTCTCCTCGAGTGTATACATATTAAGCTTCTTTAATCTCTCTTCATATGTCTTCTGGTGCAGACCCTGCACCATTTTAGTTGACCTCCTCTGGACAGCCTCCATCCTGTCTATGTCCTTGCAGAGATGGGGTTTCCAGAACTGGATGCAGAACTCCAGATGGGGTCTCACTAACTGTCTGTACAAAGGGATAACAACTTCCTGTTTTCTACTAGTGATGCCTCTCCCTGTGCATCCCAGTATTGCACCAGCTCTTCTTACTGCCTTCTCACATTGCTTGCCCATCTTAAGGTCATCTGATATGACTACCCCCAGGTCCCTTTCCATTTCTGTAGTTGTTATTATCCCCCCTCCCTTGTGTGCTCTTCCCTGGATTTTTGTTTCCCAGGCGCATTACTTTTCACTTCTTTGCATTGAATCTAAGCTGCCATATATTTGACCATTCCTCCAACCTTGCCAAGTCCCTTTGCATCCTCTCCACCCCACCTTCTTTATCAACCCTGTTATAGATCTTGTGTCATCTGCAGAGAGACATACTTTTCCTTCCAGTCCCTCTGTAATGTCACTTATAAAGACATTAAAGAGGACCGGTCCCAGTACTGAACCCTGCTGTACCCCGCTAGTAACCCCCCTTTCTTCAGAGTAAACCCTCTGTATCCTGTTGTCCAGCCAATTTTTAACCCAGTTTACCACCTTGGGACCCACTCCAAGGCTGACTAACTTGTATATTAATCTTTTGTATGGGACTGTGCCAAATGCCTTGCTAAAGTCTAGGTAGGCCATGTCCACTGCCCCTCCCTGGTCTACCACATTGGTCACCCAGTCAAAGAGAGCTATTAGATTCATCTGATATGACCTTCCCGCTGTGAATCCATTCTGCTTTGGGTCCTGTGCCCCACTTGCCTCTAGGAACTCAACAATTCTTTCCTTTAGAAGTGATTCCATCATTTTCCCTATCATTGAGGTCAAACTAACAGGTCTGTAGTTTCCTGCCTCTGTCTTGCTCCCACTTTTGTGAAGGGGAATCATGTCTGCCCTCCTCCAGTCCTCCAGTACTACACTATCCTCCTATGATTTGTTAAAAAGGGAGGTCAGTGGTGTCACTAATTCTACCCTTAGTTCTTTTAGAATTCTTGGGTGAATCCCGTCAGGCCCCATTGCTTTGTCCACCTTCAGTTTTAAGAGTTCTTTCAGGACCCTTTCTTCTGTGAATGGACAGGTATCAACCTCCCTATCCAGAGTGCTTCTATTCTTTGATTTAGGTACCTCCCCCTCCTCTTCTTTTGTGAATACTGAGCAAAAGTATTCATTCAGTACCTGATAGTTGGAGAGCTACTTGGGGGGGGGGGGGCATTTCTTTATGCAGTGGGTGGCAGGCATGTATAATGGTTACCGGAAACAGTTGTAGAGGCAGAGACACTAAACACCTTTAAGGCACAGCTAGACAGATCACTTTCATACCCCCAGCAAAGAATAAAAACGGAAATTAAATTTTAATTGGGATATGGAAAGCTTCTTGACCACAAGTGAATATTGTATCTTATTTAGACAGGGATCAGGGCTGGGAGGATGCTAGACCACTACGGAAATATTTTATTATATGGGCATATTGGGACACAGGGGCCCCACTTGACCACCATGGACCTATCTTATTTTTTTAAGACTGGGATGGGGACTGGGGGAGACGCTAGATCACCAGGGGAAATATTTTGCTATGTGGGCATATCAGGAGAGGGTGCTGCTGGACCACAGGGGACATATCTTAGTTCATTAATACAGGAATTGGGGCTGGGAGGGGCGCTGGACCACCATGGGCATACTGGGGCTGGCGGTGGTGGTCCGGTAAACCACAAGGGAAAGGTGTTTTTTATTTGGTCTGACCAAGGCTGAGGGGATCCACTAGACCACAAGGGAGGTGATTTCTGTGTTTAGTGGGGTCAGGGCTTGGGGGGGAACACTAGACCACCAGGGAAACATTTTATTATACTGCCACATCGAGACTTTGGGGGGGGATGCCAGTGGAACATCAGGAAACTATCTTATTTTATTGACACAGGGTTGGGGCATGGTGGAATGCTACACCACCAGTGAAATATTATATTATAAAGGGCATATTGGGACTGGGGTGGTGGGAGCTGCTGGACCACCTGAGAGTGTCTTATTTTATTAGTAGGGGGATCAGAGCTGGGGGGTCCGCTACACCACCAGTGAAATATTGTATTATAAAGGGCATATCAGGACATGGGGGGGGGAGCTGCACCAACAGGGACCAATCTTATTTTTTTTAGACTGGACTGGGGGCTGGGTGGACTCTTGACCACCTGAGAAATACACTACTATGTATACATATTGGTACTGGTGGGTGCTGGACCACCATGGTTGTATCTTATTTCATTAAGACAGGGATCAAGGCTGGTGGGGGTGATCTGCTACACCACCTGGGATGTATCTGATGTTATTAATAGGGGGATCAGGGCTGGGTGGGGCCACTGGACCACAATGGGTATAGCGGCGCTGGTGGTGGTGGTCCAGAAGACCACCTTGAAAAGAATAGTTTTTTATGTGTTCTGAGCGAGGCTGGGCAGGTCTGCTAGACCACCAGGGAAGTGACTTCTGTGATCAATGGGGCTTGGGAGGGAATGCTAGACCACCAGGAAAATATTTTATTATACTGGCATATCGAGAATTGGGGGAGGGGGTCACCAGGAAACTATCTTATTTTATTACCACGCCAACGGGGGTGGGGGGATGCTAGACCACCAGTGAAATATTATATCGTAGAAGGCATATCGGGAAGGGGAGGGTGGTGGCTGCTGGACCACCAGGGAGTATCTTATTTTAATAATACAGGAATCAGGGCTGTGTATTGGTACCGCTAGACCACCAGTGAAAGTTTGTATTATAAAGGGCATATTGGGACACGGGAGGGGGGGCACTGGACCACCAGGGATCTATCTTATTTTTTTAAGATCAGAATGTGGGCTGGAGGGGATGCTAGATCACCATGGAAGTAAGTTATTATGGGGGCATATTGGGACTGGGGGGCTAAGCCAACATGGATGTATCTCATTTCATTAAGATGGTGATCGGCTGATTGAGGGCGCTATACCTCCTGGGACATATCTGATGTTATTAATAGGGGCATTGGGGCTGGGGGGGGTGCTGTACCACCATGGGTGTATTGGGGTTCTGGGGGTGGTCCAGTAGACCACCAGGGAAATATTTCTTTTTTATTATATGGGCAGACCAGGGCTGGAGGGGTCCACTACACCACTGGGGATGTGATTTTTGTGATCAGTGGTGATCGTGGCTTGGGGGGGGGACAGAAACATAGAAGTTGGCTGCAGATAAGGACCGCAAGGCTAATCCAGTCTGCCCATTTCTTTTTCTACCTTATGAATGTGCCATTGGCCTTTGCTCTGTCAATGGTCTATCTAGTCATACTCATCTGTATTGCTCCCTTATGCCTATCCCATGCTTGTTTGAAGCCCTGCACTGTATTCATATCCACCACTTCCTAAGGTAGGCTGTTCCATGCATCCACCACCCTTTCTGTGAAAAAAAACTTCCTCACATTACCCCTTAATCAGCCTCCCTCTAATCTCATGCTGTGTCCTCTTGTCCTGCTGTTTTTCTTATATTGAAACATGTTAGACTCTTTCACCTTGTTAATGCCCTTAAGGTGTTTGAATGTTTCAATCATATCACCTCTCTCCTTCCTTTGCTCTAGGGTATACATATTGAGCTCAGTTAATCTGTCCTCATATGTTTTCTGATGCAGTCCCTGCACCATTTTGGTTGCCCTTGTCTGGACTGCCTCAATTTGGTTAATGTCCTTGTGAAGGTGTGGCCTCCAGTACTGCACGCCTTACTCCAGATGGGGCCTAACCAGTGTCTTGTAAAGAGGGATTATTACCTCCCTCTTCCAACTTGTGGTACCCCTAATACACCTCAACATCCCTCTAGCCTTACTTACTGCTTTAGTGCAATGCCACATCACCAGGGAAATATGTTATTATACTGGCATATCGAGAGTTGTGTGGGGGTGCTGTACCATTGGGAACGTATCTTATTCTTTTAAGACAGTGACGGGTGTAGGGGGACCTACACCACCAGAGAAATATTTTACTATACAGGTATATCGAGACTGGGTGAGGGGGGGGTCTGCTGGATCCCCAGGGAGTATCTTATCTTATGAACACGGGGATCAGGGCTGGTGGGGACACTGAACCAACAGTGAAATATTATATTATTCAGAACATGTTGGGACTGGGGGGGGGGCTGGACCACCATGGGCATATCTTTTATTAACATGGGGATCATGGCTGGGGGGGACCAGTAGACCACCAGTAAAATATATTTTTTTTATATGGGCAGTTCAGGGCTGGAGGGGTCCTCTACACCACCATGGATGTAAGTTTTGTGACCAAAGTGGACTGGGGCTGTGGGGACGCTAAACCTCCAGAGAAATATTTTACTATACTGACAGAATGAGACAGGGGGGATATGCTGGACCACCAGGGATGTATCTTATGCTGTTAAGATGGGGATTGGGCCTGGGGGGATGCGGCACCACCAGGTAAATATTTTATTGTACTGGCGTATCAGGATGTGGGGCAGTGGACCACCAGGGATGTATCTTATTTTATTAAGATGGGGATTGAGGCTGGAGGTGCGGAACGCTAGACCACGTGGGAATGAATTGACCCCAGGGAATAACCTTCCTAATGGAGGGATGGGCATCAGGAGAGGTGTGTCTCCACTGTGCCCCAGAAAATAACTTTCCTAATGTTGGGATGCAAATTGCAAGGTGCTAGGTGTCAACTTGCCACTATGGAATACTTTTCTCCTTGTCGGTCATGGAGTCAGTTTTGGGAGGGGTGACACTGGCCACTAGGGAATGCCATTGTTTCTGTCAGTGGGGGCATGGGGTGGTGGGATGGAGTGCTAGCCAATATGGACCTTTTTTTCTCATGTTGGTAGGGTGATCAGATGGTGGGAGAGACCTCTAGGCTCCAGGAACTGCTCTGTCATATTTTGGATGAGTGAGGAGGGGGAAGGGACCAGTAGCCACCTGGTAACAAATAGTTTTATTGCGAAGCAGCCATCAGGTGGGTGGAGGGGCCACCAGCCACAATGGTTTCTTCCTTGTTGGCCAGGGCATTGGACAGGGGGATGGTGGGACCCACTGAATCAACTTACTAATGTCACTGTGGCCATCAGTGTATGTCTCAAAACAAACAGCATGAAGTGTTTGGTTGTGGGTGATGTGGTACCTGTTTGGTAAACTTTGAGGTAAACGTGCTAATGCAATGTATTTATTTAGCTTTTGTTGACCGGGTAAGTACACTAGACAAGTTATATGCCTATTTTCAGGAATGACCCAGGAGAATACAAACAGGTTATACAGGGTACAACAATACAGCAAAAGTTAGGTGAACAATTACATCTCATACTAGTTGAAACGATTACATATACACTTAGTGGTTATGTACAATGAGTCGATAAAGCAGCGGGCACTATGCAGTACAGGTAGAGTAAGACAGTGATAATAGAATACATAGTGAGTTGACATTGAACAACATTGACTATCTGAAGCCTAAAGAGGTGCAGAAGGAGAGCTGGACAGGGAAATCGGCAACCGATTTGGTTTAGTTATATTTTGGTTCCTGGAGCAGAGTGCCATAGGGACTACGGTGTCCAGGGCTACGAGCTAGGGAGGCTTTAGGCATTCACAGCGTGAGGCCAGCTTAAGGTGCTCCCACAAGGAGGTCTGAAGGCTTTTGTGGGAAGGGGTTGTGAGGACCTGCTCAGGGAAGGAGTTCCAGAGACTAGGAGCATAAGCTGCATAGTCCCTATCACCCATAAGGGTTCGGGTAGAGGGTACATTTAGTATCCCTGGGCCCTGGAACCTTAGTGGGTAGCATGAACGGTCTGCTGGGGAGAGGAGCTGAACCAATCCCGGGGGTGAGCCGGTGCTGATCACTTTGCTCACGTGGCACCCTATACCAAAGTTTAGGTGATTGGTCGGGGATAGCCAGCCTAATTTATCATAGAATTTGCAGTGATGGGTGAGGCAGGGGGCGGCCAGAGCGAAACGGCAGATGTTGTTGTACGTCGTATACCATCTAGTAAGGAGGGCTTTTGAGGTGCGCAGAAATATGACATTGTCAAAGTGACACTCTTAATTTCTGCTGAAGGTGCAGCTGTGGTTACTGTCCCAAAATGGAGGAGAAGTTAGAGTGCATCTCCTTCCAGGAGATATACAGAATGACGTGGAGGAGGGAAGATGAAGATCTACAGTACATCACCCTGAATCCTGGGTTTCCCAATATCATACTTGATCCTGATGTGCTTCAGACTGCGTATTACGCATATCACCAGCAATATAACAGTGGTAATGCACCACACAGTATCTACGAATAAGTAAACCTTTACTTCTATTGTACAATTTCCCAACCCCATCTGTTGCCTTTCTGTACATGGCACACTGTGTAGTGGCAGTCCATTCTGTATGTGCTGTTCCAAAATGCCTGCAACACAAAAATAGCCATTGACCTCAGTCTGTTGTGTGTCAACACCTTAGTACGTCTCCCATTGATGACTGAGTGTGGCTGCCACCAAAAATGTTTAAAGAGAGGGTACACTTCTCATACTGATACAAATTTCTGAACAGTGTTGGGTGTATGTGCCAATATTGCATGCACCTTATAAAGCATTACAATAACATTGACAATGTTTTCTCCTACTGAATGCAATTTTCAGGTTTGCACTTGTGCAAATATACACACATCATTGGTGCCTTCCCTCCATGTTTTTATTCCAGTGCCTTCCATTACTGTCTCCCCTCCCTCTGGAACTCCTTTCCAGGCTCATCTTGGCCATCTCCATCTCTGAAAGATTTAAAATGCAGTTTCCTAACCCCTATTCTCTGCTTCTTCCTGTCCTTTCTCCTCACATTGCTGTACCTAAGCATTTCTGTCTCAGCCCGTACCCTACCGCATGTATCAAGTATCCCACACCCCTCAAACACCTGTTGACCACAGGACCCTTTTTCCCTAAATACCCCAACATCTTTCTCCTTCCACCCCAAGCAATGGAAACTTCCTATAAATCTGTATGGTTATGCTAATCTGTTGTGAATATAGCTCTTTCTGTGTCAGTAATGGTACACATTACATTATGACTTCTTTACATGTCTTATATTGTGACCACTTATTTGTTTGTACAATTTTACCTCACTCTGTGCCAAATTTCCACTGTTATTTCATTCAGTGCTTGCCAGTTGTAAATGCCATATTTTGATGGTGTTCAACATGTCTTACATCACTGTACAATATCCCCAACCCCCCCAGGTTGTACCTGGAAACAACCTGTGGCTCAGTGGGCCTGTCCCACTCACCAAAATACCAAGTAAATAAATTCTAGGTAAATCCGCACTTTCCTCATGCCCATGTCCAGGACATGTTCCTGGATGTCCACTAATGTCACTCTCCCCTCCCGTGGACAGTGAAGACCGTGCTGTCATCCTGCGCCCCCCCCATTCCTGCATGGATCCTTTGTATGGATCTAATAATGTACACTACCACCTGTGAGTTCCTCTAACGGACTGAAACAGCAGGTAGTGATGTGAATGGTAGGTGGAGATCCATCTACATTTCACCAATGTCCATCATGTGTTTCATTGACACTGGTTGCTGCTAAATCACAACTTGGTTTCTATACTAATGAAGGTATGTCACATGATATCCCACATTGTATTTCAGGACTTGCACCACTTCCCTTTGCTTGATAAGTTATCTTTTCCAGACAACATGGTCTATGTACAGTGAAGCCCACCAGGATGAAGTGCAGCACTGCAGAATTCTGCAGTAGAGTTACTGCAGCAAACAATGGGTTGCAATGGGAGTTAATCCCTTTTGTTATGCAGTAAACCTGTGACACTGCGCTTCATTCTGGAGGGCTTCACTGTACATATACTGCTTAACAGGGTTCTTCAGTGTCACCACTGCATCTTCTGACAGTTCCGTTCACCCTCCACTGTAGCCTGTACAGTTGGTCCAATAACTGGGTGTGGTGCTGCTCATGTGTCAACCAAATCCTCCACCCCTCTGCTGCAACCACCAGCAAACCAGCATCGTTGGGTGTCTATGCTGTGTTGCATGTGATCGCTTTGTCTTCCATGACCCATTTCTTCTGTGTTTCCCAGTTGTTTTATGAGCACAGGGACACAAAGGTGAATGGAAAGTGAAGCGGAGTCACTCACAAGACCTACAGTGACGTGGCCTAAATATATCATCCCATGCTGTTCCCACTGCAGTTGCAGTGCCCAATGTGGCCATGCAGGTGGCACCACTGCTATGCAGCAGTTATTCTTTCATGCATGGATAAGCACTGCATCATGTTGGTCATCCTATCGTACCCATCACATCTCAGTTTCCCACATTGAATGTGGCATTTTCTTCCTTATGCAATGGAAAACGTACATGTTGATGGTCTCCATGTGCTACGTGCACAACATGATGCTCCTCTGTAAATGGTTCAAGCATTGTGTTATGTGTCCCCTTTTGACATGTTGGATTTCTGGTTAACAATAACCATCTCAGTTGCAAAGGTTTACTACACTTCAGTCATTCCACATTTCATGATGACTGTCACACTGTAACACAGGTACTGTTCAGTTATTGATGTTTTACATCACTTTCAATCTTTACGTAGATGTCATAAAACTGAAGCACTGAACAGTGTCACATGTGGGTATCCTTGCAATTCTTATGCCACCTTTTGCTGCAACAGTCTTGTGTTAAAGTGCAGAACTGCGATGTTAATGAATGTAACTGTTACACAATGTCTTTCCTTTTCTTTTCACAGTGTACCATTACACTGACTACCATCAGCTGGTGCTCTCGTGTTGGGGCTACCTTGGCAAGGATATTCAAGTGGTGCTGCCAGTCTGCTGCTTGTTGAAAGTACGGGACATTTACCCAAACCAAATGGTGTTGCATATGTGCACTTTAAACTGGAATGGATTTTACTTCCTTGATAATGTGGCCATAATTTATGCTTGCCTTATGTGACCTTAGAGCTCTCATGTCAGTGGCACAAACAGTGATGCTGTCAGTAACTGACTGTAAGTGATGTCTTGGACCCTATGGCATCCACACAGCCAATATCTCTGCACTTACAATTCATTAATTCTCATGCCATGGTGAGAAAGGTGAATAACAGTATCCACTAAGTGCGGCCCGCCATTCCAAGTGACAATCCTTAACATGCTCCTTATAGTACAGTGCAATGGTTTCCATATTCTGTATGGCTGTTGAAGACCGGAACCAGCACTATATGACACTCACTGTTACTGCAGCAGAAGATAGGCTGCTTCCTACAGAGATGCCTTAAAAATATGCTGAGGGAATGTAACAATTCACATGCTTTAATTGACAGTGGTGGTGTACACCTGGTTCGCCATGGCGCACATTGCTCTGCATTCCTCACCATGGTGTTTTTCAGTGCTGAATTGGGAGTCATCAGTTGTGTACCTGCTTGGTGACATAAGGTAGCCTTTGAGGTCTGTAGCAATTTCTGCAAGTAGATGTAAGAGTTGTCAACTCTCATGTTTACCAATATCACCATGAAGGTGATGGAAATCATTTACAAGTATTACCTAATTACTGCGGACCTGCATGGTCACTGTTGATGATTTAGTTGCCATTTATGTTACCAGTTCTTTCTGTGTTGCTACTCTCAGGGTTCTAATTTTGCTATATTCAACTGTCATAGTCATTGAAATGTAAAGAAATAGCATTCTGTACTGTGAAGGAATTTTTTTTTTTAAACTTCTTTATTAAAGTTTATGATACCAACAGAGAAGACATACATACACATATCCCAGGTTGACCCTGGGCCCACATCCCCAAACTGGCTGTGGCTACTATATACATCCCCATAACTATTTACATACATAGTTTTCATGTATTATACCAGCTAAATTGACTCTGACTTACTAATATAACTTTGAATTCTATCAATTCAAAGTTAGCTATGAACCTAATCCACTTCTAGTTTAATTATCCCTCTTTATTACTAACCTTAATGTCAAAGTAGCTGTAAGTCAGTTAGGCTAGGGTTTAAAACTGTGTCCCTAGGAGAGAGAGAGAGAGAACCCATCCTACCCCTTCTGATGCAACAGACATAATATAACCACGCTAAGAACTATCTAAAGAGAGTAAAACACCTCTCTGGGAGGAGTACTTTAAGGCCCAAAATTACACACATCAATAAAATTATAGTCCCTTTTATCTTTTTCTTAAGTAATAGTTGCTAGCTAATCCCAATCAGACAGACAGATCTGGGTTCGAGCACTCTTCAGTTGTATTGAATACACTGCCTCTAATGCCCTCCATCTTTTATCATAGACTTTCTTTTTATCTTCTATTATCATTTGTTTTTTTAGTCTATCTAAGATATGTAACAGATCTCACACCCAATGATCATAATTGTAGATAAGATCACTTTTCCAATGTCTTAGGACAAATGCCTTAACCAGGGTGGACATCAATGCCACATGCTGCTTAGCTGACTCTCTCACAACCGATTTCATATCTCCCAAAACACAGATCTCTGGCTTAATGTGCTCCGAATAGTTTAGTAACGGATCCATGTTGTGACCAATTTGAACCCATAATGAATGTATTTTGGGACAATGTAACAGATCCCCTGATTTCATGCCACATCTAAAGCACAGATCTGTCTGTCTGAGTCTTCTAGAACACAGCTTAGCAGGAGTGTAGTAGATATTTGAAAAAATAAAAAATTGCATAGTCTTGTATTTCGATACGGGCAGGAATTTAACACTTTTCCAAATCTCTTTCCAGTTAGGCCTCAGGGGGGGTTATATTTTTTTTCCCAATATAAAACTTGAGCCCAGGAGTCTGAGCTCACAAAACCTAGCAACACAGTATAAACTTTTGAGAGGGGATGTTGTGAGTAATCAATCTCACTCAAATTATCCCAAGTAAATGGACTCTGACCAACATCCTTATTATCTCTTAAAAATTGCTGCACCATATTCATGATCTGAATCTTTGTAAAAAAGTCCCATTCCCTAGTCTGCGGCAGGAGGATTACCTTATCTTCTACTATAAAATGTGTTAAGTTCAGGTCAGATAATTGTGGTGCCCAATGCTCATTGATTATTTGCCCCCCCCAGATGAAGATTAGGATTTCCCAGTATGGGCTGATCCCAAACTCTCCTTTGGACTTTCCTCTGTGTGGGATTTAAAAAATTCCACCAAGTCACCATTGATTTAAAAATTGGTGTCTGCCTTCCCCTTTTAGGTAAGCCCTCTGGATCTGAGAAAAGCAATGCTGCTAGGGAAAGTTTCAGGTCCTCCAGAATTTGTCGCTCAATTTGGAGCCATGTTGGGGTATATCCCCCTTCTTCCCGGGCTCTGTACCACCGTCCCATTAAACCTAGTTGTCCCGCGACATAATATAAAACTAGGTCTGGAAGTTTAATACCTCCCATAAGATGGGGAAGGCGTAGAGCAGCAAGTTTTCTCCTGGGGGGGTTGAATTCCACAGAAATGCTCAGATTACCCTCTGGATGATAATAAACCTTCCTTTAGGAATATCATAAGGTAGCAAATGAATCGGGTATAGCAATCTAAGTAGGAGATTCATTTTAATCAGTCTCAGTCTGGCAGTGAAGTTCAGGGGGAGTTTATTCCACCTTAAAATATCATTTTTAATTATAGTCAAAAGATTATCAACATTTGCTTCCACCCCATTTTTTGTTTTAGCCATAATCTAGATATCCAAATATTTAATCCTAATTGGGGCTCAGTTTATTTTCAAATGTTCAAAATCTGTTCTATATCTATAAGGGGTAAGAGGAAGAACCTGCGTTTTGCTTAAATTTAATTTGTAGTTGGAGACCTCAGAGAATTGCTTAATAATTTCCTGGGCTTTTTGGAAGCTCTCAGCTGGTTTATATAAATGCAACATTATATCATCGCCAAAAAACGAGAATTTAAGATCCATCCCATGAACCTTAATCCCTTGAACCACAAGCTCCATCTGCAGTGTGCTTAATAAAGGTTCCAAATAAATATTAAACAAGATTGGTGACGAGGGCAACTCTGTCTAGTCCCATTCATCAGAAGGAACTCTTTAGAAAAATAGCCATTACACAAAACCCTGGCAGTGGGGTCAGCGTAAAAGATTTTAAGGCCTCTGAGAAGGCCCTCTGGGAAGCCCATTTTCTCCATCGTAAGAAATAGAAAAGCATGGGAAACCCTACTGAATGCCTTCTCAGTGTCAAGTGCAATCAGAGCCATAGCTGACTTGGAGTTGGAGGCCCGATGAAGGATATGAATCAGCTTCCTTAATGCATCATGCACCCCCTCGACCTGGCATAAACCCAATTTGGTCCTGTCTAATTAATAAAGGAGCAACTTTTAAAACTCTATTAGCCAGGATCCTTGTGAGCACTTTAATATCCTGATTTATTAAACCTATGGGTCTATAATTGCCAGGCAGATCCCTAGGTTTATCTGGCTTTGGAATAAGTGTAATATAAGCTTGATACAAGGGAGGATGGGGAACCCCAGCTTTCATAATATTCGAGAATAAATCTTTCAGGAGAGGGAGTATAGTCAATAAGTGAACTTTATAAAATTTAGCCGATAGACCATCAGGCCCTGGTGTCTTACATTTGGTAATGCTTTAATTGCTGCCATAATTTCTACTTCTTGAATTGGAGCTGCCAAGGCCTGAGCCTGCTCTTGGTCCAACTTAGGCAAGGGTATCTTATCCAGAAACCCTCTAATCTCTTCCTCTGAACTAGTAACCCCCCCCAGATAAATCCCAGTATAATATTCTGCGAAAGTATCAGCCATTCCCCGAGGATCTGTAATAATGTTCCCATCCAAACTTCACTGCCATAACTGTTCCATCTGCTTCCCATTCCCTAATTCTACTAGCTAACAGATGACCCAGCACATCTCCCTGCAATAAGTATCTAGCATTTAATCTTTCAAGCCAGCGATCTAGCCTGACATGCATCATGCTTCTCATTTCATCTCTTAATTCTCTAAGCTCCTCATCCAATTCACTAGAGGAACCTTCCAAAGGGAGTAGTGACTTAATGGCTCCAGTTAAAAATTATTCCCGCACTCTGTTTATCCTATTCCTCCTAGCAGTATATTCCTGAGCTATTCCTGCATATAATGCCTTGCAAGTAGGCCAAGCAAGTCTCTTGTCCGTGAGTGTCTGTATTTGGGTCTGGATAATCTCCACTAGTGCTTCCTCTAATTTAGACACAGCATTATCAACCATTAATACCCCATCATCTAGCCGCCATCAGTATGGTTTTGGGGGAATGGTATCTATCTCCCAGAGCATCTGTTCCGGGGAGTGGTCAGATAATACTCTGTTAAGAGTAGTCAGTTCTTTGATGCCCCTTAATGCTGCCCCATTGACCAAAACAAAATTCAATTCTGGAATGTGAGTTATGCACTCCAGAACAGAAAGTCATGTTGGTATGCCCTTTAGTATACACCCTATAGGGGTCTACTAATGCTGTAACTTCCAAAAATCTATTTAGAGCTATCTGTGCTTCAGAAGGTGGTCTTTTAGAAGGAGGGTTCCTGTCCACCCAATTATCCAAGCAGAGGTTCCTGTCACCTGCTAGAATAAGTGGGTGGGAGGGGAGAGTAGCAATATCAACCTCCATTGAGGCAAAAAAGTCAGGTTTAGAGGGGGTAGGGCCATAAATTGAGGCACAAGAAAATGGATTTCCCAAGATAGTACCCAATACTAGATCCCCCGACCATCCTCTCATGTCTTGATTTGAGTAATTACATATGGGCAAGCTTTCCTTACTAGTATCACCACACCCCCTGATGCTTTTGCATTCCCTTCTCCTATTACTTGGCCCACCCACACTTTCTTCAATAGATGTAATTCCTCGTTCAATAAATGGGTTTCTTGCAGTGCAGCTATGTGAACCCCCATTTGATTAATATATCGTAATATTACCAGTCTTTTCTTCCTCCCCCGAGGCCTTTAACATTCCATGAAATAAAATGTAAGCAATACCATAATTAATGACAGTACCCCTGCTTTTCACCCTCTTTCTTTCTGTCCACCCTCTTATATGCACCATGGATTCTCTCTCTCTCTCTCTCTCTCTCTCCCCCTTTTCCCACAGTAACCACCCCACTATAACCCCGTTCCTCTGATCGTCCTCCTTAATCAGAATGAGACATGAATGAGTTAGCCCTGAGGTGTTCCTGAGCCCCCCCCCAAATCCCACTGAAAAAAGAAAACAATAGATCCCACTCATAATAATTAGTCCCATCATAAGCTTCTATAGTTACAAAATACCCCTACTATTCTAAGACAAAGAAACTCCAGAAGCACAGTAAATACCTCCTTCTCCCCACAAGAGGTCACTTCCACTACAATATCTAGTGGTAGCAGGGAGACTGTATTCCACACCCTTTCCAATCCCCCATTCTTCTATTTCAGATATAGCAAATTAAAATAAAAGCAGTAAGCCCCTGAAACCTATAATTAATCATTTAATAAACAAATAAAGTGCCCTAGTATAACTATTAATCCATTATAGGTTTGTTCAGTAGCACAGATTTACCAATACCCCATTTTCCTCAGGGCAAAGTCCACCCGAAAAAGTCTTGAGCCCACTTGGACTGTTCTACTTTGCACAAAACTACAGGCTGTCTGTTATTCACTCCTCGTCTTAGAACAAAATTTCAACTCCCTGAGGTGAGAGAAAAAAAAAAAACCTGAATTTTTAGTGGAATGGGGTCCATTTGACCCTAAAAATAGTTAATAAGGAGCCCTTTTCTTACAGTCTCACACAAAATAAGTCCAGAGCAGTCGAAACAGTAAAAGGGCAAATCCGATCTTCAAAGCGTGGAGCAAGGTTGAAGCAGATCGAACACTACCTACTTTCGTAGCTCTTCCCGATCCATCCTGCTCTCACTCACCGCTCTACAACAGCCAATCCTGCTGGCACCTCGAACCTTCAGGTCACAGGTTTAAACAAGGCCAGTAGCTCCACCCACAGGCTTTCTGCAGCATCGGTCGCCATCGCATACCTCTTATCTCCATTCTGCAACCTTACAATAAGCATGGCTGGATATTGTAGTCTAAACTTCAACCCTGCCAAATATAACTTCTTCTTGATCTCCGCATACTCCTTTTGTTTTTCTCTAACCGAAGGTGTCTGATCTTGAAAAAGCCAAATAGAGGCCCCATTCCATTGGAGATTTTTATTTGCTTTGGCTTTGAACAGTACATGAGTTTTTTTCTTTATAATTCAGAGAATGCATAATAAAGACCCGAGGTCTAGCACCAGGTGGGGGGATCTCTCTCAAAGAGCGGTGTGCCCTCTCGATATTGTAGGATTCTCCAAAAGGTGTTGGACCAAACAATTTCAGAAGGAGATTCTGCATGAAAGCTACACAGTCCGATCCTTCAGTTTTCTTGGGAAGACCCGCCATAATTAGATTATTCCTCCGACTGCGTGACTCCTGATCTTCCAGGCGATCTTCCAACTTCTTAACTTGCCTTTTGAGAGTAAATCACCTCATGACCTATAGACACTGACTTTCTTTCCTGGGAAGCAACCCTGGCCTCTACATCCCCCACCTATTGTGTTAGAGCCTTCAGTGCCAGTTTTAATGTAGAGAAGTCAGCCACTAAGCCTTGGAGGAGCTGTTTGATTTCTGAAATATCATCCAAGGATGCATGCCCCCCCTTGCTCTTCTGTCAGCTGGTCTTTGTTTTCCTCTGGGAACGGAGAGTGGGGTTTTGAGCGTTTTATAGCTGGCAGCCTCGCAGCCAGAGGCTAGGGGCTTCCACATTCCATCTCAGCCATATTGTCGGCCAGGCCCTTTTTTGTTTATCGTAAGTACAATACTGAATTATATTCTCTTGGCTTACTCCCAATAATGCTGAAACCTGTTAGGAATCCAAATTTCCGATTGAATATGAAGTTGTGAGATCAGAAGTAGTTATATTACTATATATTATTCTGCGCGACTCAGGAGCAACCTCAGGGATGTCTTTTCCGCTCTAG
This sequence comes from Neoceratodus forsteri, assembly GCA_016271365.2. Taxonomy (NCBI): domain Eukaryota; kingdom Metazoa; phylum Chordata; order Ceratodontiformes; family Ceratodontidae; genus Neoceratodus; species Neoceratodus forsteri. The sequence goes on along the minus strand of JADMNL010000039.1, from coordinate 14,442,129 downwards.
CTCATCACATGCTCCCTCATGAAGGAAGGTTTTTATTATTCTGACTTTCTTTCCTGGGAAGCAACCCTGGCCTCTACATCCCCTGTTCTGTTAGCACCCTTTGCAAACTGTGTGAGAGGCCTTTCGGCACCATGCAATTCTGCTTAAAGTTGGACCAGCATAACATTCTGTGGTGATTTGCATATGCAGCCCATGATGCTTTGCATTGTGGGGGCATGTGTGATTTTGTATTTTCTTGAAACTTGGCTTCCCAGCCAAATGCCTTTGGGGTAACCCTTGCCTCAGTGTTTGCGCACAGAGGTTCTTTGTCTTTTAAATAGTTTTTATTTTAATGGGTTCACCACATATATCCAAGGCACACTGCCTCTAGGGTAGCTGGTCCATTCCACTGGGGTGTCAAACAGATGAGGCATACTGATGAGTCCTGGTAGGACAGAAACACATGTCTATGTCTTCTGTTAGCACCTTTTGCAAACTGTGTGAGAGGCCTTCGGCACCATGCAATTCTGCTTAAAGTTGGACCAGCATAACATTCTGTGGTGATTTGCATATGCAGCCCATGATGCTTTGCATTGTGGGGGCATGTGTGATTTTGTATTTTCTTGAAACTTGGCTTCCCAGCCAAATGCCCTTTGGGGTAACCCTTGCCTCAGTGTTTGCACAGAGGTTCTTTGTCTTTAAATAGTTTTTATTTTAATGGGTTCACCACAATATATCCAAGGCACATTGCCTCTAGGGTAGCTGGTCCATTCCACTGGGGTGTCAAACAGGCGAGGCATACTGATGAGTCTTGGTAGGATGAAACACGTGTCTATGTCTTCTGTTAGCACCCTTGCAAACTGTGTGAGGCGCTTTCGCACCATGCAATTCTGCTTAAAGTTGGACCAGCATAACATTCTGTGGTGATTTGCATATGCAGCCCATGATGCTTTGCATTGTGGGGGCATGTGTGATTTTATTTTCTTGAAACTTGGCTTCCCAGCCAAATGCCCTTTGGGGTAACCCTTGCCTCAGTGTTTGCGCACAGAGGGTTCTTTGTCTTTTAAATAGTTTTTTATTTTAATGGGTTCACCACAATATATCCAAGGCACACTGCCTCTAGGGTAGCTGGTCCATTCCACTGGGGTGTCAAACAGACGAGGCATACTGATGAGTCCTGGTAGGACAAAACACGTGTCTATGTCTTCTGTTAGCACCCTTTGCAAACTGTGTGAGAGGCCTTTCGGCACCATGCAATTCTGCTTAAAGTTGGACCAGCATAACATTCTGTGGTGATTTGCATATGCAGCCCATGATGCTTTGCATTGTGGGGGCATGTGTGATTTTATTATTCTGACTAGAACATAATGTTATGGTTTGTATCATTTGATAGAACAAGACAACATGCTTGTGCATGTAAAGTCTACAATACTTTACTAACTTCATAACTCCTGCGTGGTGCACTAGAATGCTCCCTCACACCAATTGTGTCGGCATGCTGTGCTGGTCAAAACCTCCATCATTGATAAGGTTCTTATCTGTAATGACTCCGTGGTGGGGTTCCTGTCTAAACAAACAGTTCATTTTGACATGCTTAAAAGGTGTGACATTTACTATTGAGCTTTATAGCCCGTTGCCTTGTCGTGGCAATAATCCATCCATCCATCCATGCTAACCTTATTAGATGTTATACTGTCCTGAAAAGGAGGGAAGACATCTTAACTGTGACCAAACTGCTGGCCACGTGATCAGTGTCCACCTCCTGGTCTGCCTGCTCTGCACCCACAATCTGACGTTTTATGATGTCTAACCAGGGATAGCACGGGGGTGTGCCCCCTACAAGTCTATGGGTCTGTTTTCAAAACAGTTTTGCAGCAGTTTAAGTAACCTTTGATCAGTAGTGATAGCCAACGCTCGACTAATAGGCACTCAAGTAGTTCAGCTGGGGTGTTCCTTTCTTATCAATGGTTGCAACTGCTGTACAACCATTTTGAAAATGAACCACATACACTTCTATTAGGCACATTGCCACACTCTCCCTGGTTATACATTACAAAGCATCAGAGCGGGGTGGCAGAGCAGGCAGACCAGGAGGTGGAAAGAGTTCAACTGGCTAGAAGTTTGGCCCTAGTTACTATCCCTTCCCTCCCTTTTTGGACAGTATGAAATTTCCTAAGTGTACCACAGACAGATTATCACCACCATAAGGTAAAGGGCTATGAACCCCAATACAGAATGTGACAAACTCTCACCTTCACTTCAAAATATTGATATTTCAACTTCACTATTTGTGATCCCAGTCAAGTGCAAGTCATTCTGAAGAAGATACTCATCCATGGCCTCTGTAGGGTTGACAACGACATATCTTTCTATTGTTCCCAATGCCATTCTTCTTACCTCTACTGAGGAAGAACAGTATTATGGGTTATTTTCCCTACTGACACTGTTACAAGTACTGTGTGTGGGCGCATTAAAACACTACTACATAGTGGGATGGTAACATTTCATATCAGGTTACATGCTAAATAAATATCTCAGTGGATTTCAGGTCATCATAGTGCACATGGACACTGGCCAGGACACACTGTATGTAATGCTTACATCAACAGCTAACTGTGCTGTTGGTTCTATGTGATAACGGTGATCGTGTAACAGCAATCACCGTTTGGGCGAGTTTACATCGCTGAAAATGCATTTCAGCGATGTAGACTCGCGATGCTAACAAAAGGACTTCACCTGAACACCCCCTACTAAAGTTCTGCTCCAGGGGGTGCATGTCAGAAAGGGTGTGAAAAAATGGAAAGAAAATAAATCCCCGACCAACGCAAAAAGTGAGGGGATGCCTAGAACCAAACCTGCCACCCTCCCAACCCTAGCCTGCCACCAACCCACCATGCCACATGGCCAGCTCGGCAACCCACTGCCACACTATGCTCCACAAACCCTCCCTCCCCTTCCATCCATTGTATGGCATGGTCCTTCTGTGATATGGTTCCCCCCTCCCCCACACATGTACATATAGTGACATCCCGTTGCTGTATTCGTCGACCCCCCCAACCCGGTCATCCTCCCTTCCCAGTAGCCCTGTGTAAAAGCGCCATGACTGAGTCACCCTTTTTCAAAGTGCTCAATCGCAGTCACTTAATACACGGGCTACCATCCTATTTTCTCAGGAGCTGCTGTTCTCCATTGCCCAATAACATTTGGCGAGGACCACACCAGTAGAAAATCACAAACCTCTAAGGTATGCCGATGACTGTGTTGAAATGCACTCTGAGGTCCATGACTTCATCCTTTCTGCTACTTTGCTTGACTGCTGTCTGCAGACATAAGGCATTCCACTGTTGCCCATGACAAGGTGGCCATGTTGTGCACTCACTTCTGAAGTCCTCCATTATGCACCCCCACTCAGGCATATGTTGATGTTAATCTAGGGAGACTGTATGAGCACAATCCCTATTGATGTCCATAGGTGGAGATTGTGACTGATACTTATATCGTAATGGTGGACAATGCAGACAATTTTTTTTACATTTGAAAGGAACACGTTTCAATAACAAGACCTCGGTTGGTTGAGAGATGGTGTTCTTTTTAATTTTGGGGGGGCTTCTGCCAGGATCCCGCAGTCGCACTCCTATGGGATCCCCATACTGGCACCATCCCTCATGTCATGGACCCAACCCTTGCTGCTGGGCCTGTCTTAGAGTCCTCCTGGGCTTTGCCGACAATCCCACAATGCTCCATAGTATCTCCGTCATGGGCCTACAGCCCCCCCTGCAGGTGGTGGTGGGGCCTCCGGGAGCATGACATGGGGATGTCAGTTGAAGGCCAGGCACTGTGATCTTGGCAGTGTGCATCAGGAGTGGTCCTTCAAGAGGGCTGCCTTCCTGCACCATGGTCTGCCATTTCCCTTTCTCTGGGAAAGCCACCCACCAACCACAAGGTGTGTGGCCACACTGTCATTCTGGGGCATCTAGTTTTTGCAGTGTGTGGTCACCCATCCCACCAAGTATGCCACTAGGATTCAAGACCAGGAGTCACTGCTACAGTTTGTCACCACACCCCTCCCAGGAGGAAAGCATCCATAAGATGGTCTGACTCCCTCTGTGCGGCTGTCTACTATTGACGCCCTGAATTGGGGCACAAAGCCAGGTCCCCAGCATACCTAGTGAACACCAATCAGTCAGTGCCATGTAGCCAGCTGAGTGGTGGTGGTGGTGTTCTTTACTGTGCCAGTAGCCATCATTACTTAACAGATATAAACAACAACTGCCCATAATGACTTTTATGCAAAGATGCGGGTTCTGGACTCTCCATTGCTCGATGTCTCCATGGACTGGAGTGTGATGCTGTGACACCAGAACTGGGAATGAAAGTGATGGGATGCTGACCTTGCCAGTGCTCAAAGTATAATTCCTTACATACATATATATAGTACCCTTTTAAAGTACCGACAAATGGACAAAAAGAAGTTCTTCGATATGAGGTATGCATTCATGAAAATCATGTTGAAACTCTAGACATCGCTGTAACCAATACGGTTGTGAGTGTACGTGGTGGTCACTTAGACATACAATGTGGGACAATTAGTGTCCACTGTGTGCCATAGTACAACGATGACCCAAGGACCAATTTTGTCAAGCAATGCCTGATTCTGAAGCATGACATTCTGTCACCTTCACAGTATGGGAAATCAGTACATCTCAATGAAGCGTGGTACCTGAAACAGTACTTAAAGGGAAATTTGTATCACAACAGGTGCCACAATTACATCATTGCAACTATGCGGTGTTGTCGGGCTGCAATGAAGCATTTCTAAACAGTCAGTAACATCACCTTTTTTGTAGCTGTCGTCACTATACCAATGTTGTTGTGTGAAGGCAGTCAGTGCACTTCCAAAGTACATGTTCTGCGTATACCTAGTCATGCCACAGGAATGTCAAGAGTTATTTGCTACACCCCTACAGCATTGAGATCGAGTTGTACCATGATATGAATGGATCATACTTTGCCCCTGACAATGGGTGGGTAGTATATCCCATCCATCTCGCTACTAAAGTGACAGATGCACACCAACGTATCCCACCACCCCTACAGGAACTGGTAAGGTGCGGAAATGGAATGGAAAGTTGCACCAGCCTCCTTGGAAGGTATGGCAGTGTTACCTTTTTTCCTGTTTCACATGTGATCACAGTAACCTGGACAGTAATAAAGGACACAGATCCAGAAAGTGGGTCCATGGTAGCCCAGAGGTGATGTTCAGTACTCGGAACTGGAGCATCATAATGTGTGATATAGCAGTGAAATAAGGGCCACATCCATTTCAAGAGGGTACCACCCACCTTCATCACCACATGTCAGAACATGCCTGATGCATTGGTGTGCACATACACATGTGTCAGTGATGGGATGGCCACTTCCTTACTAGTAAAGTACGATCACTTCATATTGCACAATGGACTGACATCAATGATCAAGGGATGAGAAATGAGAGTCTCGACATCATCTAGTGTTATGTGAACTTTTGTTGCATCCCACCTTTCTGCACTCAGTTTTCAGAAGCAACAGAGGTCTGTTTGGCAACGTGATGGGCCACACAAGTGTCAAAACATTGCAGTAAACTTTTGGAGGGAACACATTACGTCAGCCTGGAAAGTAACAGCCATGCATCAACCCTAATGTCCTGCTTTCCACATCCTGTGACCCGTCAGCTATGACCGTGACTGTTGTACAGTCATGAAAGTGACCAGAGTAGCATGTGTGGCAGTTAATGTAGCTGGCACTATCATTTGTATGTCCTGATGGGTAGGTGTTATGTACTGCAGGAAACTGTTGTATAAGATGCAGTCTGACTTACGTGACAATTACAACTTGACACGTACCAGCTATGCTCACTACACAGTTCAAAATGTGTGCTGCTTCTGTCTCTATGCTGTTCCTGCCAGTGCATATGTCACAGTGTCTGACAGCATGGATGTGGATGCCCACCAGGACAGTGAGTGAGCAGCTGTCTGCTGCAGTTGTAGCTAGATAGAAGGGGTTGTAGATATATGTTCTGCAGTTATCAACATTGAAATATTCTGTCATTGCACTGGACATTGTAGAGGGTCCCTACTTTGTGAATCATTTCAGGAGGTGATATTGACAGACTGATGTTCTGTAGACAAACAAGACCCAAGTTATCAGAGGACTTTGCTTTTATCCTGTTATTGTATGGCGAGTTACACTTTTAGCCATGTGCCATTGTAAGCTTCATGACCAACAACCACATTTGCGGGACCATGTCAACATGTCCATATCATGGTCAGTGCATGACCAGCCAACAGGTTACAGGACCATTACAACAGTGTTGTGACAATGCATGCAACTACATTGTAACCACGTTTAATAAAGGTGGTTGGCATCAAACCCATTGCCAAACATTTATAAGGCAGACAACAGTGTACAACTTGTATGTCTATTGACATGCTGTCACTCTGTTTCTGTGGGTGGTCAATGACAGCGAAATATCCACTGGGAAATGCCCCACATCACACTATGGGTCAATCCCTAGGTAGTCGTGATGTCCACAATCAGAAGTTCATGTAAAGACATGTTTGACCATTTCCTTCTGATATCGTTGAGCCTGACGTTCCTTGCGCTGGGTCCTCAAGATATGTGCCACCCGGGACTGCATCCTGGAAGTGGCCAAAGCCAACCTCTGAGCTGGAAATCAGTGGAGGAACAGTATATATAGGTTAAAAGTGAGTGCAGCTATTACTAGATAATGTTGGGTCACTGTAATTTCGTGTGTTGCAACTGGACCAAGCATATAACGTGCAGCAACTGGACAGTCTAGAATTGCTGTTGTGTCACAGGGGATGAGAGTGAACAAACCATAGGTGACAATAGGTACATGTTATGGTTCACCTCTATATACTGTCCACCCCCTGATCCTCGCCTAACATCAGCCCCAGGTGTTTGTGATGTGCCACGTGGTGGCGCATACCTTGAGGTTCAGGCAGAAGGGATGGCATGCTCGACCAGATAAACTTACAAGAATTATGCAGTTGTCAAGGTGCACTTTTGAGGTTTTATTTGAACATCGGTTGGGGGTGGTAAGTGGGTCTCCTTAGACCCAGGTGCATAGCCTTTCCATGTGGACGATTCAGTTTGAAAGCAAAGTGGATTACTACTGAGTAGCTTCCAGTGTCATCACTGCAGCATTTTCACACAACTGCCTTGGTCAGCAATGTTGCAGCATAATTTAAAAGCATGCCTTATGTAACTGCATAAACAGTGCCCGTCAGTGGATGTGTAATAGGTATGTTGCCATAACATGCAGATTTTACCAGGAAGGTTTTGGTTTCTTCATTTCATTTCCTGCCACCCTCACCCATGAGTCCTTTCAGTGGTAGTACATGGAAACAGTTTGTGTGCAATGTTGAAGCATACCATATCATATCATATTTGCCCTTCCTGACCAGTGCCATGGAATAACGCAGCAGCGGTGTCTACAAATATTTTTGAAGACCTCTCAGTTGACAGACACCAAAACTGTTATGACAGCAACGCATATGAGTAGTGAACTGATGTTGACAAATTGTTTTATAACACAATAAAAGTGTTTTTGCAATAACTGGAACACTGACTTGTTTGTCATTTTATGAGCTACATATTGTGTGGTACAGGAACATTGACTCCTACATGGTTGATCACGCATTCCACCTGTTAGCTGCATGCCAGTTTATGACATGTCAGTTTGTCTTGTTTAGGAAACACATTTTGCAGGAATGCACAGCCCCGCTCTGTCAACATCACTGTAGCTGGAGGCCAGTGCTGGACATGGCAAGCATCTTCATGCCATCCCTCTTCTCGTTATCTTTTATCACAGTTATGACATCAGCCATTATGTGCTCTGCATACTCTGAAAAGGGAAAATGTTACTCACCTTAATGGTCACATAGCATTTCAATGATGCCACTAAGTGCAACTGTACTAACTGAATGTTGGGAAACAGGTGCAAACATGACTTTGCTGTGACTAGCAGCAGACAGGACACACACACTCTCTGCCATGGCCCTTGAGGTACAGACAAGATACCTATTGTAAGCCTACTAAGACTACTCATGGTGTCTGTACCTTTCTTGGCTGTTGAAAGCATGTCTGGTTCATGCAAATGTGAAATTATATTGGCCTTTCACAAGGGTGATGGCCACACCCACAAGCAATGGGACTTGACATTACTCAGCTGGGAGTTGTCACCAACTAACCAACCCCAAAACAATGATGTCAATGGTGTGGTGGGTGTGCACGCAGATATTTAACCCGTCCTCTGAGGTATCATGTTAACATCCCCCCCCCGCTGCCACAGTGGTGTGCCTGCTGCCAACGAATGATGCCAGTGACGGTTATTCCATGATGTGACATGTGCCACATCTTGTATGACACCAAGTTTGTTTACTGCTCACATTGTCTCCCCTGCACACGTGCCACGGTGGATGTGCTTCTCATTTTTCCTCCACACAGGCATCACTGAGGTGCTACAGAAAATGGACACACAGTGCACAAATAACATTCCACATATATTTTGTATGCTGCCTATGTTCAACATTGTGGCACTTAGTCAAGATGGCAGAAAGCACACAGACCACAGTTACATACTGCGGGACAAAGTGAGGCACCCCCATCCACTCACCCACCACGGCCTTGACATATTCCTGAAGTGTCCATGAGGGAGCAGATCAAGGCACCTCTGAAACATGTGATAAGTACTGTCATGAACAAATTAATTCTGTCAATGACTTTAAAGTTAAATGCTAATACTGTCAAGAAAGTACCGGTGTGATGTCATGCTATAGGTCCATAAAGCGATGCATTACAGTAGGTCGCTGCAGTCCTATGTGGATGGGCTGATAGCTCGCCCTCCTTTGCCTTTTTGAAAAATAAATGATAGCTTTTCATTACAATCTTCATCTATCAGTGTGACCTGCCGGCATATTCGGCATAGTGTAGTACAACCAGATACAATCTGAAAGGGGAGAGAATGAATCCATTTGCAACATTGGGACTGGGAAGAACACAGACAGCAATGTTGATTGCATATTCAACAATCATAGAAATATAGAAACATAGAAGTTGACAGCAGATAAGGACCTCAAGGCCCATCCAGTCTGCCCATTTCTTTTTCTACCTTATAAATGTGCCATCGACCTTTGCTCTGTCAGTGGCCTATCTATTCATACTCATTTGTATTGCTCCCTTATGCCTATCCCATGCCTGTTTGAAGCCCTGCATTGTATTCATAGCCACCACTTCTTGAGGTAGGCCATTCCATGCATCTACCACCCTTTCTGTGAAAAAGAATTTCCTCACATTACCCCTTAATCGGCCCCCCCTCTAATCTCATGCTGTGTCCTCTTGTCCTGCTATTTTTCTTATATTTAAACATGTTAGACTCTTTCACCGTGTTAATGCCCTTAAGGTGTTTGAATGCCTCGATCATATCACCTCTCTCCCTCCTTTGCTCAAGGGTATACATATTGAGCTCTATTAATCTGTCCTCATATGTCTACTGATGCAGTCCCTGCACCATTTTGGTTGCCCTTCTCTGGACTGCCTCAATTTGGTTAATGTCCTTGTGAAGGTGTGGCCTCCAATACTGCACGCAGTACTCCAGATGGGGCCTAACCAGTGTTTTGTAAGAGGGATTACCTCCCTCTTACGACTTGTGATATCCCTACTAATACACCCTAACATCCCCTAGCCTTACCTACTGCTTTAGAGGTCTGCTTGGATGATTTCAGGTCATTAGTGATGATGATGCCCAAGTCTCTTTCTTCCTTTGTGACTGCTAGCAACTCCTCCCAGTCTATAGGTGGCTTCAGGGTTTTCTTCCCTATGTGCATGATCTTGCACTTCTTTGCATTAAATCCCAGTTGCCACTCTTCTGACCATTTTGCTAGTTTATCCAGATCTCTTCTCATTCTGCCCACCCCATCTGGATCATCTACTCTGTTGCAGATCTTGGTGTCATCTGCAAACAGACAAGCCTTACCCTCTAGTCCATCTGCAAGGTCACTAATGAAGATGTTGAAGATGACTGGCCCAGGACTGATCCCTGAGGTACCCCACTTGTGACTTGCATCTCTTCTGACTGTATACCATTTACCACCACTCTCTGTTTCTGCCCGTCAACCAGTTTTCACCCAGTTGACCAACTTCTGACCCACCCCAAGTCTCCCAGCTTATTTATCAATCTTCTATGTGGAACAGTGTCAAAGCTTTGCTGAAGTCAAGGTAGGCGACATCAACTGCTCCCCTTGGTCCACCACTCTGGTTACCCAGTCAAAGAAATCTATGAGATTAGTTTGACAGGACCTTCCTTTGTAAACCCATGCTGTCTTGGATCCTGTGCCCTATGGATTCCAGGTGTTTGCACTATCCTTTCCTTAAGGAGTGCCTCTATAATCTTGCCCACTACTGAGGTAAGACTGATTGGTCTGTAGTTCCTGCCTCCTCCCTGCTACCACTCTTGTGGAGCGGGATCACATAACCCTTCTCCAGTCTTCTGGGATCTCTCCTGTGCTCAGAGACTCACTAAACAGTTCTGCTAATGGCTCTGCTAGTTCCACCTTTAGCTCATTAAGTACCCTGGGATGTATGCCATCAGGTCTCATTGCCTTGTCCACCCTGAGCTTAGCAAGCTCTTGTAGGACCCTTTCTTTTGTGAAGGGAGTAGTGCTCACCTCCCTCCCTCCCTCCTGTGTCCATGGTGCTGAGCTGTGGGCCCTGCCCTACCTTCTCTTCAGTAAATACTGAGCAAAAGTATCTATTTAAGATAGATGCTTTACATGGTCCTCCTCCACATGCTCCCTTTCTCCATTAAGCTAATAATACCCCTCTGGACTTTCTCCTTTCACTAATGTATCTATAGAAAGTCTTGTCACCTTCTTTTACTGTTCAGTGCTAGTGTTTCCTCAGTTTGGGACTTTGCCTGCCTTACTGCCTTCCTGCTTCCCTTAGGGCAGTTTGGTATGCCTCCCTATCTTCATCCCGCTGTGTTCCCTTATATTTCCTGAAGGCCAGCCTTTTGGCTCTGACCTTTTCTGCTACTGTATTTGAGAACCAAAGTGGTTTCCTTCTTCTTTGCACTTCCTTTTCTGTCTAACACAATGGGATGTTGCTTCAAGTATTGCATCCTTAATGCTTGCCCACTTTGCCTGTACCCCTCATCTGTGTTTCTTTTGCCAGGCTAGCTTAACTCGTTGGCCATCTTATCAAAGTCAGCTCCTCTGAAGTCCCATATTTTTGCCTTGGAATGGGATGATTTAGATGTAGTAGCTAAATTGAACCATACCATGTGATGGTCACTGGCCCCCAGGTGACCTTCTACCTGGAGATCTGTGATCCCTTCCCTGTTAGTCAGTACTAGATCTAGGATAGCCCTGTCTCTTGTGGGTTGTTGTACCAGTTGTTTGAGGCCCTCCCCATGCAGGAAATCCACTATGTGTCTAGTTCTGGCAGATGTTCCTGCTGGTATTGACTAATCTGTATCCGGCATGTTGAAGTCTCCCATTATCAGAACCTCCCCTTTAGCTGTCATGTTTTGTATATCTTCTAACAGTAATGTGTCTATGTCCTCCCCCTGGTCTGGGGCCTGTAGACAACCCCAGTTCTTATGGCTGTCCCATTTCCTGTTTCCAGGTGACCCACAGTTCTTCTGGCTCATATGTGCATTCTGAATTTCTGTAGCTTTGATATTTTCATTGACATACAGGGCCACTCCTCCCCCCCTTTTTGCACCTCGGTCTCTTCTGAACAATACATAGCCAGGTACTGAAGTCTCCCAAGTGTGGTTACTGGTAAACCACGTCTCACTAATTGCTACTATGTCCAGTTTAGCCTCTGACATTATTGCCTGCAGGTCTGGGATCTTATTTCCGAGGCTGTGAGCATTTGCGTACATGATTTTCCATTGGCCAGATTTCGGTGTGTTAGTTGTTGGGTGAGGTTAGTCATTACCCCTGTGCGTTGTATTGGAAGACAAACCTTTTTTCTTACCTGGTGATGCAAATGAACTGCAAACATGCTGAATCCCTGTTTGACCACTAGCTGAGGGGGGAGGGGGCGCTCTTCCCATTCGACGTATGGGGTGCTGCACCCCTCTCCCCATCTGCTAGTTTAAATATTCTGCAAAGATGTCAAACTTCTGCCCCAATGCGCTGACTCCCTCCTTAGTTAGATGCAGTCCATCAAATTTAAAGAACTTTCGCTCCCAGAACTGTTGCTAGTTCCCTACAAATCTGTGTCCTTTTTCCTGGCACCAGCCCTTGAGCCACGTGTTTAGCTCCCCTATCTCCCCTTCTCTGACCTTCCGTCCATCTGCCCCCCTATCCCAGACTGGCAAGATCTCAGAGAAGGAGATGCCAGACGAAATGGATGATAGTTTGTCACCCAGCCTGGTCAGGTGTTCCTTGGTCTACACAACTGACCGACTGGCGAGATCATTAGTCCCTATGTGTACTAGGACATCAATGTTTTCTCCTGCTTTGTGAACAATTTTAGCAATGCAGTCAGTGTCTCTCCATGCTGATGTACCTGGGAGACATCTGACCATTACCCCTGGCTGGAGATGGGTATCAACTCCCCGAATCATGGAGTCTCCTATGATCATAAGTTTTTTGGATTCCCTTTTTGCTTTTTTGTTTTGGTTCCTGATTTGGGTGAGTTTTGTTGTGCTAGCTCCTGTGCTGCAGTGTCCTGCTCTGCAGTGTCTTCTGCCTCTTTATTTGATTTCAGAGATAGAGGCAGATACCTGTTTTAGTGTTTATATGGTTTTGGAGGTAATATGTTGGAGAGCAAGAGTGATGGGGCACCAGTTTGCCCCTCTAACCACCTGCCAACCTCCTGGTCCAACTACCCTCTCTGGCCAAGGTTTTCTGTTGGATGCTGGGGAAATGGCGGGTGGTTCTTATAATGTATTTCCTCTTGAATATGAAATTTGGGCGTGCAATCTCTGCCCATGCTGCCGGAGCTGAGCCCTAAGATCTCCAATGGCCCAGCATGTAGGACAGTGTCCTAAATCCTGTAAGACTGTCCTTCTGAAAATTGTTCCACAGTACCTGCAGTTAATGATATCCATTCCAGATAAGTTGCTGGGTTTATAACCTAGTCAGAGTAATTAGAAGGAAAAAAATGCAAGTAATGGTTTGATTTGTTTTGTTTTTGTTTAACTTGTTATAACAAGTTAAATTACTAGTGCCCCTGTAAATGAGCTCACCTTGTGGATGCCCCACTGATCCGCCCCTTCCTGCTCTGCCACAGGAAATGTCACAACTGTGGTACCCTATAAAAGGAGTGTAATGTGGGGTGGTTGGGGATGGGGGTGGGTGGCTGGGCCCTTCCCCTGCTGAAAAAGAAGAATCACGGACGAAAGAACAAGGAGGTAAGAGCAGAAACAATCAGTCAACAACAAATGCAGTAACCCTGAAAGTTTATCCTAATGTTAGATAAAACTGTAAAACCTGTAAAGCACCACCTGTAATAATTTCAGAGAAGATATACTCTGTAGGAAACACTTTGCTACAGAGAAAAATAAAGCAATGAAATGTTAGCAACAAACAGTAGCAATCCATGTGAGTAAAAAATAAAAACAACACCACACAGTAAATCTGCTTAGCCAAAAGAGGTCTTAATCCTTTTCCCTTGCTCTGGTAAGGTTCTCTACTCTGCCTTTCAAGCAGTCTTGGAAGGAAAGAGCTCAGGTGAAGCTAGGTGCCTTGGCCAGCAAACCAAGTCTTCATCATATCATGCAATGTAGTTTATGAATCACAGGGAAGAATATGGCAATGCACACAATATGAATCTGTGCTTATGGACCATCACCATGGATGTCCACTGTCTAGGTGAATGTCTACTGAGCAGTCAGCGCTGCATTATGGCAATCAGTCTTACAAATTATGCACTCCTACCACTGACACCAATGGCAGCATTATGAACCTTCATAACATCTGTCTCAGCTTTATATCTACAGTTGTACTGCTGTTACTAGAGCGGTGCAAAGTTGGGAAACTTCACTCTGCAAAATAATCCATAGATTGTCCTAACTTTGCAGAGTTAATCCATATTGCAGAGCCAAAATTCGCCGCCCCCAACAAACTCCACAAAATGCTGAGTTTGAACTCCACTGATGAAGTTTGGCAACTCTGTAAGTGAAAGTTTTTTTCTTAGTGTCTTTTCTAGTTAGTGGCCCCCCCCCAATCACCACCCGATATAAAATAAAATGTATTCCCTGGTGGCTAGTGATCCCTCCTCCCATCCAAACCAAGGCCATAATTTTAACATTTATTCCCTGGTGACTAGCAGTTCCTCCCCCTTCCGAACCCATGCCTGTAGTTTTAAAAATTCCCTGGTGACTAGTGGACTCTCCCCCCTCCTGAAACCATGCCCATAGTTATAAAAATTATTCCCTGGTGGCTAGTGGACCCTCCCTCTCCCGAACCCATGCCCATAGTTTTAAAAATGATTGGCTCCCAGAAAGGGGAGTGAAAGAGCATGTCACTAGTCCTAGCTGACAGTCAAATAATGAGCATATTAACTGACTGAAGAGGGATCTTATAGGATAACACAGAATGGGATAGCTTTAATACATCTCCCTACATCAGAATAATAACTGGATGTTAATCTATAATGTCTCTTACATACTAAGAAGCCAGCAGAGTAGGCCTGAAGGTCTGTCAAGTCTACTTGAAAATCAGCACCTGATGGATGCATCATTTACTGCCCTCCCCAACCTCAGGTGCATCTCCAGGTCTGGCATTACTCAGTTTATTCTTCCCCCTATACCTGTTCCAGACCCTTTTGAAGCCCTCCACAGTATTCAGTTTCACCAGTTCCACAGGCAGCACATTCCAAGGCTCCACCACCCTCTCTGTGAAGTCTCCTCCCTGAGCATCCCACCTCCCAGCCTCAAGTGATGCCCCCTGGTGACCCCTACCTCCCTCAGCTAGAAAATCCTATCAGGGTGTGCCCTATTTACCCCTTTAGATATTTAAAGACCTCAATCATATCCCCTCTGTCCCTGCTCTCCTCCAGGGAGTACAAGTTGAGTTCTTTGAGTCTCTTCTTTATTTTATTTATTTATTTATTTATTGAAATGTTTCACCAGGAAAGATACACTGAGCAACTTAATGCTCATCTCACGGTACGTCCTGGGGGAATGGGGAGAGGGATGTGCAGAGAGTATTAGACACATATATAACAGATAGTGAATACATACATACAATTTCAAACAGGTTCATGGCAATTGAGTATATAATAGGCTGATGCAACAGTTACTGTACTAGCAGTTCATAGAAGCAGCATACCTAAAGAATCAGTACAGGAACAAAAGCATTGGATGCAAGGTTGACAAAGCCTACAGTACAGGCAGTTTACTAGTGATGTGGATGCAGCAAGGGTGAACACATAGGATCCAGTCATCTTTATAAGAGCTAGTTGACAACGGTAGCATAAGTGCAGGTGGGATAGGGGCAGAATGAGAATGCAGAGAGCGAAGGGGTGAGAAAAAAGTGAGAGGAAGACATAGAGACAGGTATGCAAGGAGGGGGTTAGGGGTCAGGAGCAGGTGCAGGTAGGTGTAAGGCAATTGTGCAGAGCAGAGGTAAGGGAAAATAGGGAGGAGGAGTGGCGGATATGTGGAGGGAGTGCATTCCACATTTTAGGCAACTGGTAAGAGGCTTTTTGGCCAGAGGAAGTAGATGGACAGAGGGTATGAGTGTCAGCCTGGGATCTCAGGGAATAGTGGGAGTGGGTAGGTGTGCCAATAGAGGAGGAGATATATAAGGGGAGAGATACAAGCCAGAATTTAGAGATGAACTTGGCACCATGTAGTGCATGCCGGGAGTGTAGGAGAAGGAGGTTGAGAGAGCGGTAGAGGTCACAATGATGTGTGCGAGGAGGGGCATCAGTAGCAAAATGACAGAAGGAATTGAAGAGACAGTCCACTCTGGATAGGTGGAACTGTGGGGCAGCAATGTAAACTATGTCACAGTAGTCAAAAATGGGCATGATCATCTTCTGTATCAACTCACGCCTGGCAGTGAGTGGGATGCAGCTATGGTTTCTCTAAAGGGCTCCAAGCTTAGGCCTTAGTTTCCTCATAGGTCTTTTCCCCCAACCCCTGTATCATCCTGGTTGCCTTCCTCTGGACCCTTTCTAGGAGAGTAATGTCCTTTATCAAGTGTGGTTGCCAAAACTGCACACAGTATTCAAGGTGCGGTCTAACCAGGCAGTTATACAGAGGGAGAATCACCTCCCACTTCCTGGAATCTACCCCTCTTGCAGTGCACCCCAGCATTTTATTTGCTTTGGCCACAGCCCACCTGCACAGTTCAGAGTTATTCATTTTGGCATCTACCACCACCCCAAGGTCCTTCTCCCCATTCAAAACCTGTAGTTTCTCCCCTCCCACAAAGTATTCTTGAGATGCATTTCTAAGCCCCAAGTGGAGAACCCTACATTTTGTAGTGTTAAACTTCAGTCTCCAGTTGCAAGACCACCCCTCAAGGGTCTCCAAGTCCTTCTGAAGGGCTCTTCTGCCCTCCACCCCATCTACCACTGCCCCGAGCTTTGAGTCATCAGCAAAGAGGCTCATCTCACTCCTGATACCACTTCTAATGTCTGAGATGTAACTGTTAAACAGGAGTGGACCAAGCACCGACCCTTGTGGTACCCCTCTGATGACCCTCCTAGGAGAGGAGACCACCCCCCACCACCCTCTGCAACCGTCCAGTTAGCTAGTTTCCTATCCACCTAACCAATGTCTCCCCTACCCCCATTTCCCCCAGCTTATCCAACAGCACAGGATGTGGCACCAAATCAAATGCCTTGCTGAAGTCAAGAAAGAGGACATCTACTGGCTGCCCTGATCCAGTGACTTTGTCACCCAATCATAGAACTCCACAAGGTTAGTCTGACATGATCTGCCATGCACAAAGCCGTGTTGGTGATCATCTAAATGGCCCCCTGCCCCCAGAAACTCATCTAGCCTCTCCTTCAATATAACCTCCATCATTTTACCCACCACAGACATCAGGGTGATGGGCCTGTAATTGCCTGGCTCCTCGTGTGGGCCTTCTTTGTGGATGGGCATGATGTGAGCCATCTTTCAGTCCTGAGACACCCACCTCATCTTACACACAGATACTGTACACTGCTCAAAGTTAAAGAACTACTGTGTATACATAGGTTTCTAGGAGATTCTGTACAGCTCCTGAAACTGAAATATCTCACATGTATCCTTGCACAGATGCGTGAAAGTGGAGACATTCAGCATAGACCCTGATATGAGATTTCTCATATTCTCTTAAGACCCTCCTTAATATGATAACAACATCCCCTGATTTTGGAAGTTAACAAATGTTATGCAGTTCCAGTTCAAGAGAAAGTTAATTCTCTCTGTATACTACCCACCTGCTAAATGGAAAATGAGATGTTTGACATTATGATTTGCCCCTATATGCATTGGTGATGCATGTCTGTCTGATGCCTACAAAGTTGGATTGTGTATAAAAATGAAAATGCGACAAACAGAGATACCAGAACTTAGGTTGCAAGGTCAATCTAATGTCAAGTTACATCTTTTCAACAAATTCTTTATTCACCTACAAATTAATAGCCTTAAATACCTAAAAACATTTGTTTCTACATTTACGCTAATATTGGAGTATCTCATGTGATTCCTGCTCTTTCTTTGTGTAAATTGTTTGCTTCATAGCCTATATTTTCAAGTGTTGGAAATGTTACTCCTGCACTTTGCTACTCTATAACCTAAGGACAGATTTTATAGTTATACGAGGTATACATGTAACTCACATATGCAAAATTCAGCATCATTCATTCATTTCTTTTGACTTATGAGTTTTACCACTTAATGTGCTCATTCAAACTATTTGGTTAAGCTCTATTGTTAAGGAAAACATTATTCACAACAATTTAATATTCAAGATCGCCTATAAAAAGCTGTCAATGAATGAATGAACAAGTATTGTTCTTGTGCAAGCACACGCTTATTCATTCATTGATGACAGCTCACTTGGGTGGCTGGCCATGGTGGAGAGCAGTGGGCTGTGCCATTGCCCCCTCAGGGTTGGGAGATCAGGGTTGGGGAGCACTACCTGCTGAGGTGGTGGGGTGGGGGATCCACTAGCCACCAGGGAACAATTTTTAAAACTACAGACATAGGTTCTGGAGGGGGGAGGGTCCACTAGCCACCAGGGAATAATTTTTAAAACTATGGGCATGGGTTGGGTGAGGGATGGAGAATTTCAAGCCACCATAGAAACATAGAAATATAGACTTTGACGGCAGATAAGGACCGTTTGGCCCACCTAGTCTGCCCATTTCCCTACCTAGAGGATAAGCTGCAGATCCTATTTAACCAATAGCCTATTTCTTCCTACACCCCACAAAAATTGCCTTATGTCTGTCCCATGCATTCTTGAATTCTCCCACAGTTTTAGACCCCACAGCCTCCTCAGGAAGGCTGTTCCATGTATCCATCACCCTCTCTGTGAAAAAATACTTCCTCACATTGCCCCTGAGCCGTCCCCCCCTCTATCTTCAAATTGTGTCCCCTTGTTCTTGCACATCTCTTTTTCTGAAAGATACTACCCTCTTGGACTCTGTTGATTCCACTGAGATACTTAAACCAGGGAATAAATGTTAATGCCACAGGCATGGGTCTGGGTGGAGGAAGAGTCCAGTAGCCACCAGGGAATAATTGTTAAAACTATGGGCATGAGTTCAGGAGGGGGGGAGGGATCACTAGCCAATAGGGAAAAACTTTCTGTTTTGGGTGGTGATCGGGAATTACTTTATTCAATAGAGGTGGGGCAACAAGACACCAGTGAAAAGATTGGGCTGGCGATCGGAGAATTTGCCATTTAACTTTGCCTTGCTTTAGTTTTTTTTAAAGTGTACTTTGCACTTAAAAAAAACAAAAGCAAAGTGAAGTTACAAATCGGAAATTTCCTATCAACCAGTGAAACTTCGTGAAAATGATCCACAAGGCGGATTTTGCAAATTCCAGGGGAAATTCACCAGCAAGTTAAAACTTCACTGCAGCTCTAGCTGTTACCGTCTTTGAATTCAGCCACTCATGTAACCATGAGTGCAGCACATCATAGCATTATTGTCAGGGCTGAAGTACTTAGACATTGCCATGACAAGTAACAATGTGGACAATAAATAACAGCAGCAGTCATGCATATGCACACATGGAGCACAAAATGCTGGGCACCTCTGAACTTTGGCTTGGACAGGTGTCTTGCCACTTCATTGGTGACAGTATAGTGGTTGCTGTGCCATGGTGCGCACCACTGAGAATGTGTTCCTGAATAAGAACCATGGTTTTGTAAATGAAGTACAGCAGACTAACTCAGAGATCTGTTCGTGCATAACCACTGGCTGAAAAGGAGTACATACATCCCAAATCCTGCCATGAATCATACTGTGAATTCAATAGCATGCTGACTGTCTGGTATTCTAACAGTGGTAAGGCAGGATTACTACGTGTTTGTCATATGGTGATCATCATGGTATAGTAGAAAGACATAAGTCTGTATTATGATATTATTATGCCTGACGTGTACTTGTTGGTTTACTCACTGGATTTTATTCCCTGGAAGGAATAAGATGTATGCTTAGCTGCAAAGAAGAGGATGGTAGCATTGAAGGCCTCCACAGCTGAAGTTTGATTGTGAGGTGAGAGTCGGCACATGTCAACAATAAGGCATTGGTTTTCCAGGTTGGTCATGAGCTTCTCTGTGGTTTTATCACCTTATTGGAAAACCATGAACACAACAGTTATAACACTACTACTTTCTGTGTTTCACATTGCAAAACTGTCTTGAAGTAACAGCTATCAGTATCACAGTACCAAGTTTATTTTTTTACTTTATTTTATTTAAAACATTTTCATATGACAAAACCAAACAAACAAAAGAAATACATTATTGAAACAACAATGTATATCAGCCTATACTAATACAGAGAATTTAAAACTAATCTACAAATATCCAAACTATTTAATGCCCCCCACCCCACCTCAAAAAATCTATACAAACTTTGTACGCATATATCATTAATCACGTTTACTGACCTATAGGGAAAGTTTTAAGGTCCAACTGTCTTTTCCAATCTCGAGAAAAGAAAAAATATAATTAGCCTATCAAAATTCAGAGTCAACAAGTCTTGACCCAAGATAAAATAAGAATCAACCAGGTCTAAATTAATAGCTTGTAAATCATGCGCCATCTGTCATTACATTTTTTAATATTGTTATGACATAAATATATTAATCTGATAATTTGCAGATTAAAGACAATGTTATCCATCCATTCCTTCATGAACAAATCATCTTTATTCAACCAGTGTTTAACTATAATTTGCTTTGTTGAGATGGCCATTAATGAAAGGATATACTAATCTGCCGCCCCTTCAACAAACTAAGATTACCCAGAATGCGCTATTCAAAGTTCATCATATTATATAAAGAAAGTTTGGCCCCTCTAGAGGTCTTTACCAATTTCCAAATACGGTGTGCCTTTGTGCAGAACCAGAGAATATGAGAAATTGAGCCTTCCGCTAACCTGCACTTAATGCATGTATGCGACTGATAGTTTAAAGTAATATAGTTTCTGTGGAGTCAGATATGCATTATATAAGATTTTAAACTGAATCAATCTCAAATTGTCCAATGGGATGTGGTGATAAATGTTTTTCCAGAGAACAGATCAGTTTTGTGAAATTCTTTAGTTTCATTACGCTAATAGGAAGAAGTTACGGGGTCCAATGAAAACTTTAAAACCGTTAACAACTGGTAAAGGTTATCTATAGGATGGGGTTTTGTTACTCACTGTTTCATATCCTTAAGTGAGTTTTGAGGGTCTGGCATCTGAAGATTAATTCCTAAATGGGCCTTTAAAGCTTTTTTCAACAGTAGTAACTTAGGTAGATGTTTTTTTATGCAAATTTTCTGTCTCAATCAAATCTTTAAGTGGAAATATTGTTCCATTTCTTACAAAAGAGCTAACTTTAAGGTGTTTAAGGTCTGAGCACCCTTTAAGAGGAAATGGTTTACCATTTATTCTGAAGTTAGGATTGCCTAAAACAAATTGATTACCACTAGTTTCTAAGTTTATACCTAAATAACGTATTGTCTGCTGATGAATTCTAACAGAAGTACCTATAACTGAGTGTTTTAATTCAGATGGTAAGGAACTAGGTCTACAATATAAGATGGCTTCTGAAGATAAATTATTTTTTTTATTAAACTAAGCTCCAAGTCTAACCAAATCAGATTGCAATTCTCTTGTGCTGTTGGCAGTTGGAGTCATTTTAAGTATTTATTACTTTGAGTAGCCATGTAGTATAAAATACAGTTCAGTAATTTAACATCTCCTTACGTCTTTGGAAGAAATAACATTTTTAAGGCTATTCTTGGAGTCTTTATACCCCAAAGAAAATTAGAAATTTCAGAATGGAGTTTATTAAACCAAGATAAGGAAATAAAAGTTTTCAGCATATTTATAGGATTAAAAATCCTAGGGAAAACATTCATTTTAATTATACTAATTTTCCCCTCAAAAGACAGCAGAAGATTATTCCATCTTTTCAGCTCTTGTTTAATAACAAGTAAATCATCTAGATTTAATTTGATGAGCTAGAATTGATCTGGAGTTAAATAGATACCTAGATACTTTAATTTAGATGGAGACCAAGAAAGACCTACTGTAAATTAATGATATCCTGTTTAATCTGAGAGCTATTCAAAGGTAAGCCTTCTGTTTTGTCTAGATTTAGCTTATAATTAGAAAATGTGCAAAACTCTTGGGTGGTTTCCAAAGTCACTTTAATGGAAGTAACCAGGATTGAGACATGAAGAAAATGTTGTTGGCAAAAGCCAAGATATTGAGTTAAAATTTACCTAAAGTAATTCCTGTTATTAATGGATTAGTGTTAAGGAAAAACAATAATGGCTGTAAATAGAAGTTAAAAAGGATTGGGGACAAGGGGCATCCTTGACGGATGCCACAATGTAGTGTAATTGGATCTGCAGTAATGCCATTTGCAATATATTCTAGTTGTGGGGGAAGAATAGAGAGTTCTTAACCAATTAATAAAAGGTACTGGGAAACCAAACTTAATCAGAGTTTGAAAAAGGAAATCATCACTGACCCTATCAAATGCCTTCTCCGCACCCAGGGACACCAATGCCGAGGGGGCGCCAAAGTCCCTGGACCAGGAGAATATATAAAAAAGCTTTATAATATGGTCTGAAGCTTGTCTATGTAACATAAAACCTACCACTTCCTGGAGAGCAACTGATTCCATATATTTTTGATTCTCTGAGCTAAAATAGAAGTAAATGTTTTTATATCATAGTTAATTAAATAAATAGGTCTGTAGTTCCCCACTCTATTTCTTGATTTTCCTGGTTTAGGAAATAAAATTAGTAGGGCCTCTAGCAATGATTCATCAACTAACCTGTTTTCCAGAATGAAGTTATAGAACTGCTGTAATAGTGGAATCAGTGCTGACTTAAAGGTTTTATAGAAATTTACTGTAAATCCATCAGGGCCCTGGGATTTATTTAAGGTTAAGCTATCAGTTTACTGCCTCAATTTCCCCCCTTTTCTGTGTATTTGCAGATGTTTTTAGATTGAACCTTTGTTAATTTCGGGCAATTAAAACTCTTCAAGTAATCCTGGATTTCAGTTTCTGAGGGTTGATTTGTCATAGGGCCATATACTTGAGAATACAATTTATGGAACTCAGACACTAAGGGCTGGATATTCAAAGGTTCCCAGGCACACAGCACAAGTGGCTGTGCAGCACAACCCAGATACACCACGCCAAACAACTGCCATATTCAGCTGATGCACCACAGGTTACGCCAGCACAACCACCACTGAATATACCATGTATGCGCCATAGCACAACTGCACAAGCACAGCACAGAAGGCAGGACAGAATATAGCAAGTGGAGCAGGCCTGCCTGAGACTGGAGCAACATGTCAGTGCCCATGGTGGGCCATGAACACAATGCAAGTACAAAGATGAGGAGACCCCAGCGACCATGGCCATAGTGGACAGAGTGGCACTGCAAAGGAGCAGGATGGGCACCGTGCAGCACAGCAGGGGCACATGATGTGGTAACACATACAGTGGCATGCAGCATGCCCAGCACATGCTGATGGCATGGCAATGACAAGGACATGGACAATGGGACAGAACACTGGGGGTGGCAATGGACAACATGGCCAAAAACACATGCATTAGCACAACAGTGCCAGGTAGCCAGACATGCCAGATATGTATAGACCATATATGGTGCACACTTCGGGGTACATGATGTGGGAAGCTGTGCAGCATGGCACTTGGTGCAAACAACATGGAAGGTGCAACACTGGAGGCACGCACAGTAAACATGCTGCTGTGGGCAACTGGGGGTATCAGCACAGAGGCACCACAGAAATGACCATGGCAAGCATGATGGTGGCCTGTGTGGGCCGACAGGGAGGTCGTGTGCTACAAGACATGAACAAGCAAGCCATGCAGGGCAAGGGGCAGTGGACAGTGTAAGCAACATAACAGAAACTGCTAATACAGCACAGACTGACTGACCCCAGACACAGGGAATGTCCAATCAAAAAATGTTTTAATACAAAACCCAGGTACAAAGGCAACAGAAATATGAAACAACAACATCAAGAGCAAAAGAAACCTCTAAATGAGGGGATGTAAATGGTACACGGAATGCAGGGGGGGCGGAGAACTTCAGGAGATGTCACAGGGGAGGGGTGTGTTGTAGGGATGCACAAAGTAAAGTCCAGCCACCATCAGTCCAAGGGCCGCACACATGTGTTCACTGGTCCTGGTCCCCACCGGGAGGATGGCTGATCTGGCCCAACATCCGGAGCACCACCGTCTGCTCCTGTATGACATGCAGAATGGTCCCCAACCACCTGAATATTGCTCCTTGCCTGTGATGTATTGCAGTCAGTGTCCCTGGGGAGCCTTGGACCTGGTCCAGTCTTCTGCCTCCACAATGGCCCGTGCCATGGGCACCACCCACAGCAAGATGACCTGTGTGGTGTAACAAAGGACATGCATTAAGTGCTATAATATACACAGCCCCCCCCCAGGAATGATGCACACACAGGGCATTGATGAGACACAGGCATGTACCCAACAATGTACTGTGCACGCGATATGCCAGTGAAGAGCTGTGCAGCAGTGCCACACAGTGACCAGACTGTGGGACAGTGCAATGTAATGGCAGCAGGTGCATGAAATGGACATTGCCATTGGAAATGATGCCAAACCCCCCCCACACACACACACACACCGGATATGGCCAGTAGCCATGTGCTCCACAGCTGGAGGCCCTGTGGACCATGTGTGTGCTATACCAGACACCCACAGTCCTGACGGGACACAGACAATGCATTGATGACACATGGGCACGGTGCACAGCAGGACCACCACATGGTGCCAGGACAATGGCTACAGTGTGCAGACTTGCACAAATGAGGCATACAAGGCTAGCAGCCATTTGGCCGTGGTGGACACAGGAAGCCCTCACCCCCCCCACAAACAGAATACAAGAACAGAAAAGCACACCTACCTTCCACAGGTCATGATGGTGCTCTGTGCAGCCCAGCACTTGCTGCCTGCAGTCCCCTGGACCTACTGCACTCATGGCCTCTGTCCACCACCTGCTGGCACTCTTCCTGGCCTGCAAGGGGAACACAATGGAAAAGAGACACGAGCAGTATGATGTTACCAACCCCAGTCCCCCCAACAATACACACAAACTCCCCAAACCCCATAGCACACACAGGATACAGCACCACACCCATGTACAGTTAACAGTGGACATACCTGTTCATGGCACATCACTCCTGTGGGCACACTCCTGCAGCACCCTCAGCCACTCATGATCCCTCATCCACAGGTCCCTGTAGCAGTGCCTGCACTGTTCCCCAGTGCATGGCACCCCCATCCTCTGCATGAGCCTATTGGCCACAGTTGCCCAGACCTGGAACCTTGCCGTCTGCAAGGCCTCAGCACCAAACATCTGGCCCTCCACAGACTGCACCAGTGCCACAAGGTTGGTCAGCTCAGTGTTGCTCCAATTAAGAGCCCATGGGCCTGCTACTACTGAATGTGCCATTATGTACACAATGTGCTGTCAGTGACAGTTCAGGCATGCAGCTCTGTGCACCATATTGCCTACTCGTGGCCAATGCACAATAGGAATGCATGCGACAGCCTACACAGCACACGGATGCACAATGCCTATGCACATTACGCAGTCAACTGTGCATCAGCGTGCATGCACAGTGCTGTAATGCTGGGTGGGAGTACAAGGTCAGGTCATCATGCAGTGCACATGCGGGACTGGAATATCGGCCATTTTGGGAAGGGTGCAACATGCTACACATCAGCCAACAGCATTGCACAGCAATGTGTACATGCACCATGCAATGTCACAATGCATGCACCGCCATGCATGCAGTGTACACTGCAGACTATCACGCATGCGTGATGATGCGCTGCTCTGTGCAATGCATTGCAAGGTGATGGATGGCTGTGCAACTGTGCATGGGCAGTATGTGCCAGAGAGCCACACATGCGCTAAGATGTGGTATGCGGAAGTACCGGACCCAGTAACATGTGCAGAACAAATTGAGATGGGCTGGGAGCAAATGAGCCATATTCAGCCAGGATATGCAAATTGTCTTATTGCCCAATCCTAGGCAAGTCACCACAGTTGTATCTCATTATAGGCTGCACAAACCCTAATTTGCATATGCTGCGCTATAAATGGGCTGTTCTGCACCACCACCACACACCACTGGTGATCAGCAGGTACTGCACCTTGGAGGTTTGTTTACCATAGCTACACTGTTTGTGGGTCTCTGACCAGGAGGACACCATGCCTGGGAGCTGTGCATGATCACTGTGTACTGTGCTAATGGCTGTCACACTTCCACCCCATAGGCACTAGTATGGCAGTGGAGGAGGAGTTGAGACAGGGGAGATGTCCGAACTTCTTGGATGATGAGCTGGGAGCACATGTTGAGGCATATGTCTGGATGGAGGACCTCCTGTCAGGGAAGACTAGCACATGGCAGCAAAGGGCACAGGGATGGGATGTGGTGGCACAGGCGGTGAACACACATGGCGTGTACAACCACACCCCCCAGGAATGCATGACGTGCATGAACAGCGAGAGGACAAGGACCAGGGAGCCCCTGGCCATCATGCAGGCAACCCTGCATGCTACAGGGAGTGGGCCATGCAACGTGCCATCACTAACTGCACGAGAGGAGGAGCTCGCATCCTCACTGTCCTGGGCATCTGTGGAGGGAATCCCTGGAGGTGGCTTCCAGACAGGCGGGGGCCCTGCACAACTCTGTGAATATGCATGTATCACAATGTCTGTCTGGCTGTGTGCTGTGAGCCTGGGTATGCAGGTCATGCCACACTTGGATGCACATGTTGTCACCATGACGCCATGCAGTGCATCCACCATTGAATGTCCCCCCCATGGCCATGCAGCGTCCCCATGCAGTCCATGTGTGCTGCCATGACTGGATGTGACACCAGGGACAGCTGCCTGCTGAGGTGGTGTGGCCAGTAGTGGTCACTGTCCACCTGTTGTCATGTGCCACCTTCTCGAACGTTGGCACCACATGAATGTGCAATGTACCATTGTGGACTATCACCATTGCCGGTGTGCCTGCACACAGGCAGAAGTGCCTCTTTGCCTGGGAGTGGGCCTGTGCACAGCCATGTCCCGGTGGTCATCCACATCATGGAACCATGCATGCATGGTCCTCTGTCATGCATTGCATGCAGCACACGGTGATGTGAGTGACACAGGTCACAGTGCCAGTGCACACCATGCATGGCAGTGTCCGCACAACTGTGCTTCATGCCACATGGTCCCATGTACACCCGTCAATGGACATCCATGGAAGTGCTGCCCTGACCATGCATACCTGTCTGCCTTACAGCGCCATCATGCCACAGGGGAGCTGCAGTGCATGGAACACAGCCAGAGGGACAGGTGTAGGAGGATACAAGGCCATCAACATTGGATGGGATTGAGGCTGGTGCAGGCAGGGATGGCCTGTTCCAGGACTTGATGAGGTTAGTGGGTCTGAAAGCACTGCCTGACATTGAGTTGCCTGATGACCTTACAGTGCTGGCATCAGCCATGGAGGAGGATGATGATGCCACACAGCTTGAGGTAACAACACATAGTGGTGCCACTGCCACAGCGCAGGTGGCCCACACAGATTGCGACAGACAGGGTGAGGCACTCTGTGCCCACACAAGACCCCAGATGGGATGGTCCACTGACCACCACACCTACAGTGGTTGTGTGTGGCCAGGTCCAGGGTGTGGCTGTGGAAACAGGGGCCATCACCCTGGAGCAGCAGGGCATTGTACGGCAGCAGTGTGCCACACGTGCACATAATGTGACTGTACAGGGACCCACTGCACCTGCCCACACACAGTCCCCACATGAACGGTGGCCAGCAGTGCAGTGTCCACAGGCCGTGGATGTTGCACTGCAGGGTGGTACACCACCCGCCCATCATTGTCCTCCACGGGACAGGTCCCCTGCTGACAGGCTTGAGGAGTATACCTGGCTCCTGCGGTCCTCCGTGGGGCATCAGGGTGTGCTCAGGGAGGCATGTCAGGGCCTGCGTGTGCAGGTGGGCATCATGGATGACCATGCCTCTGTGGGCTGCTCCTGGTTGGTTGGTGAGACACGCCAACCCTGGGTGGATGTTGTTAGTGAGATTCACCAACTGCAAGAGGACATAACCACAGGCTTCAAGAGGATAGCACAGGTCATTGAGGTGGGCTGTGCTGCCCTCACATCTCACAGATGCAGGAGTGCCCGCCGCACACCGTGTAGTGACACCAGCACTCCCACCTCATGGTGTAGCGTGGACCCATTGCTTCTGATACCACCCCCTGCCTCAGGTATCCCCAACACTCCTGGGTCACATCTGGACTTTGGCAATGAGACACCAATGAGCACACAGATACGGTCTCGTGGATCTACCCCTGCTAGTGCGACTGGGTCCCCTGCCGATGTGGTTGCCACCCTAGAGGGGGGCAAACATCATGTGTGTGGCCACCCATGTGTCCGTGGCAGCTGTGGTAGGTCACAGTGATCCCACCTGTGTGCAATTGTCATGGCACAGTCACCATCCAGCTGTTGTTTGCCCAGACACCCTGCTGTCTGTTCCCAGGGCACACACATGGGCCTGTGGCTTGCATGTCCATGCTGTCTGTGTGGTATTTTGGGCATGTGGTGGGACACTGCTGCTGTGTTGTCTGGCATGGACATGATGAGTGCAGCCTTGTGTGTCCGCTGTGCATGTGTGCGGGCATTATACACTGATCCATGCCATACACCGCAGTGCCCCATGTAGGCATGGACAGGACTGTTCGGCGTGGCCACACCTGCATATGTGTGTGTTCCTTTGCCACTGTGGACCTTTCAGCCATGCCACATCTGCCAACCTTCACGTATTATCCCCCCATTTCCACAGGACATTGTCCAACCCCACATTATCCCATTCTGTTACCCACCTGCGGTCTCCAAAGTGCTCCTACGTGATCATGTTCCTGTGCCGTCTCACTCTGGTATCTAGCCATGGATCCCTATGGTTGGGGCATTCCTGCTCACCCCCTGCCTGTGGCCCCTCATCCTCAGTACTGTTGCCCGACTCAGCCTGGACATGGATTCCACGGTCTATGGCCATGTTGTGTAGCATGCAACAGGTCAGGAATATGTCACAGGCCTTCTCTGGGCTGTACTGTAGGGCACCTCCAGATCTGCCCAGGCATCTAATTCTCATTTTGAACATGCTGAATACATGCTCAATGATATTGCGTGTCGTGGTGGGTGCCTCATTGTATCAGTTCTCCATCATGGCTGTGGGTTGGCGTATGGGGGTGAGCATTCATGGCTGTAGAGGGTATGCACAGTCACCTGTGGAAAAGAGAAAGCATTATGTGTACATCTGTCATTTATAGGCTTCTGACAGCCCAATGTTATTGCATGTCTGCCATTGCTCTGTGTGGCCCATGCCCTGACCCTCCCACCCCATGGCACACAGGGCATGCACACATCATGCCGTCATTGTGTGTGCTGCATGTGTGTTGCATGAAAGTCACATGCCTGGTGTGCCATGACCTCCCATGGCCAGGCACTACTGTTCACGTGCCCTGCCCCTGCTGGTGACAGCCACTGTCCTGTCCAGGTGTACTTCTCTGTAGCACCGCGGCACCTGTGTCTGGCCCATGCTCTGTGACACTGCCTGCCTGTACACATGCGGTTGCAGTGTGTTTCTTCGGACATGCACCCCCACCCAGTACACACCTGCCACACGTGGTTCACAGTGAAGTGGCCACACATGGCCTGTGGCACTGCTTACCTGTTTGGCATGGTAGTCCCCATCTGTTTCCTGCACAGCGCTAATGCACACTGTATTGTGTGCCACTGTGGGCTGTGTAGGCCCATTGTCATGCCCCACTCACCCACTAGGTGGCTGCTGGGTATCCCTCCACTCTCGAGCAGGCGGCACAGGGTCAACTGGTGCCAGATGCTGGCATCATGTGCACTTCCCAGGTGCGTGGAACACACATTGGTAATGCACCCCTTGGCATTGCACACCACCTGGCAGTTTACAGAGTGGCAGCCCTTTCTGTTGATGTATGCCACTCTCTCTGGTCCAGGTGGTGAACATATTGCTACATGGGTGCAGTCTATGGCCCCTAGTACACCTGGCATGGGCGCCACCCTGTGGAAATGCTGCATGGTTTCTGTCCACTCTGCTTGTGTGCTTGAAATTTGATGTACTCTGAAGCATGAGGCAGCAGAGCAGTGAGGAACTGGATGAGGAGATGGGATGTGGTGGACTGTGTGAAGCCAGTGGTGTCACCCACCGGTGTCTGGAAGGTGCCCATGGTGAGGAGGCACATTGCTGCTGTCACCTTTGTCTCCACCGTCATGGCATGACTACTGTGTGTTGGTGCCTGCAAGTCATCATGGAGCAGCTTACAGAGCTGTCTCAGCAGTGCCCTGTTGAGTCTGTACCAGCCTACGATCTCCATGTCACTTAGGTGGTCGAATGTGATACGGGCACAGTACCTTCTCTGCTGGGCATACCACTTACGGGCCTTTCCACGACCACGCTGTTGTTCCTCCCATCTCCTCACCCCCCATTGCAAGGTTAACATAATTAAGGATGTATTCTTGTCTCAAAAGGGTATTATTTAGTCTCTATATGGACTGTCTAGGATGAATTTGTGGAAGTGAGATATATAAATCTATTAATGAGTAGTCTGAAAGGGATCTACCTAATAGGTTTACTTTAACTACCTCCCTGATCCAGGTCCTGGAGACTAAAAAAAAGTCTATTCTTGAGTAGGAATTATGAGCTGAAGAACAAATAGAATATTTTTTAGTTCTTGGATTTAAAATTCTCCATGGGTCAGCCAGATTGCAAATATCTAGGAACTCATTAAGTGCGTGTCTATCAGCTTGGTGAGAAACATTAGAGGTACTAGATCTGTTTAAATCACAGTCTAAATAAATATATTCCAGTCCCCTCCTTGTAATAACCTATTTAACATAAGGTGGGTTAAGCTCATAAGTAGCTTTGATAAAAATAAAGAGGTGTTGCCATTAGAACCATAGATGAATCCAATTACTACATATGCCTGATTATAATGTCCTAAAACAGTAATGTATCTACCCTCCGGATCTTGAATGATTTGTATTAGAGAAACATTTAAGGAAGAGGCCACCAATATTGCTACCCCACCCATTGAGTGTGTTTTCCTGCCTCCAAAACCTGATTAAAACCACATCCCTTGTTAAGGCTTAGTTCTGAGGCTGGCAAATGTGTTTCCTGTAATAATACCAGAGTATAACCCATTTTATGTAAATAGCGAAAGGTCTGCATTCTTTTGACTCTGAGCCGTAAAAGTTTCACTTTCCACAAAGCCACTTTAAGTGATAAAGACATGTTGAACCAAAATTGCTGCGTGTGATAAAACAAGATAAGATCTATCAAAATAAATAATTTTTAATCCCTATAAGTCATATTGCCTTTAACCCCCTATAACCAACCCTCCCCACTTTAACAAAGTCCTTAAAAATTCCTCTAATTAATAACTGCCCTCAGTCCTAAAGACTGCTCTCCTGAACACATTTTTAGGCAGTGATGACTCTAATCCAAGCTCACCCTCAGCCCCTCTTAAAACAGAAAATTATTAAAGCTAAAACCTGTCTATTGAGTTTTAATTATATTAGGGAACCAAATCTGATCTGTGGAAATAAAATATGAGTTACATTAAACCTGTCTCCAACATCATAGTTCCCTACAGCCTCAACCCCTTTTTCCTGATGAATGTTACTGGTTGAATTTTAATATAGTGCCACTTTGTCATTGAGTTTTGATAATTAATGAACAAATAATCCTGAAAAAGGAAAACTTGAGCTAAAAGGAACCCAAGTACCTGAGAGATATAAAATATAAAAATTCCATTGCCTTACTGGGGGAAAACATAACTGTCCATTTGTAAACAAAAGGCTAAATGATTAACGAAACAGTAGTTGTGTATAAAATCCTGCCAAACATCTTTTAGTTATCCCCAATATAAAGAAGATAATCTTTACTGTTAGATTCTTTTCCGAAACCTAAAAGTCCCTTCCCCTATAACTATAGGTTTTAATAAATACTCCTAATACTTTATGTATATTCAGACAAAACTTAATGTATCAAACTAAAGTTACCTTAAATATTCTTCCCTCTGTTAAGTATATGACTATGAGACAATAAAGAACTATAAAGGAAATGTATACTTCTCTTTATAAACTTTGAAGTAAAATGTGGCATTCAGGATGACAAATGATCTCCAGGGACAGGCCTCCAAGAGATGGGAGAAACCCAGAGACCCCACCCCCTTCCCACTTTCTATAGTCTCTCAGACCACCTCAAAAGAAGCCAGCTCTGTAGTTAGTAAAGATAAAGTTCTAACTAGGTTAAGTTAAGTCCACCCCAGTGCTTCACCGTCTTCTTGGTCAGTCATAATTCACATGGTATGAGGCATACGAAGTTGCACCCCCTAGTTACTACCCCTATATAATGGGGATTGCCGAGCAATGGGGCTTGCTACACATATAGGAAGTTTAGGAGAATTTAGTGTCTCCTCCCTCCCATAAATGCACTATACCAAGGTCCATATGATAGTGAGGAAATAAGTAATGAGGGATCTTCCCTATCTAATTGGTGAGGCTCCCATACCTCCTTAATAAACAGACCTTAAGTTTCGTGTAGATGGGGATCCTTAAATAAGCACCAGAACTTTGGTTTGTCCCTATTTAATGGGGAGAAGTGTGAGGGGGGTCTCTCAAACAAATACCTGTATCACAGTTCTTGAGTCACCTCTCCCCTTATTAAGATTGTCTGGTCTATGCCTGTTCAGTAGACTGTCTAAGCAATATTTAATAAAAAATTTTCCAGATGGTCCGGTGATATTCTTTTACCTCAGGTAGACTACTGCCCCACGTTCTTGCCACATCAAATCAGTAAGCCATTAAGCTTATTAGGTTGTAGGAGTAGGGGAGGCAGTACCAGAAATGTTCTGTGTTTAATGTGAAAAATATGTCAGCTGCCACTCCCAAGCCTCCTTTTACTCTGGCTTCTAATACTGCTGGAAGAAACTCTAAGTGTAGAATGACCCTATCCAATGGCTTGACTGCACACATATAGTAGTGGTACAGGGTGCCGGGTACCACCCCCCCCCCAGGAACCTGCCCCCGGAGATCACCTCCACATCTAATATAATTCACAATAGTGGACCTTTAGTGTAAAACCTATATGTTTCAAACAAAGAAGGATTAGGAAAAAAAATATTTACCTAGTACACTCCCTAGTCGGTCTCGTTACAGGATTCATCCCTTGTTCTGACGGGTGTAAACTTCAGAAGTGTACAAACACCTCAGCGTTCCTTGACCCTGCTAAGACTACTTTCACTGCATCAACCTTGAGTATGTCTTGATGTCTAATATTGGGAACTTAATTATAATAAGGGATACGAGTCTCCAAAACAAAAATATTTCAATTAGCAGTTCCTCGGAATGAGTCCTCTTCTGTCCATTATTACTTATTAACAGTAAGACCAGAGGGGCACAGGTGAACTTGCCAAACTTCAGAAAATTCTTCAAGATCTTGGCATGTATCAGGCATAAACTGCAAACATTGACAGAGAACAAAGGTCCACACAAGAACATGATTCCAAACCGAGCTTTAGAAGTAGAGAACAGCAGTTAACACAACAGTATTTATTTGTATAATTTAGAAAGATAATGGAGTGTTGAACACCGTCTCCGATTTTCAAAATTTGCCGTAACCCAACAGGTAACCTCCTTTAAGTCCTTTATGTCTTTCTGATTGCAAAAAATAAAGAACTGGAGCCAAAATACGCTCTTTCTTTGCCTGCTGAGAAAATTAAATATACAAGCCATTAACTTGCAGAAATCTCAGCTCGTTTTAAACAGATCAGGGAAGAGCCGACTCAAGTGTTGATGGGCTTGTTCTGGGCTCTCAAAAGAATGAAATTTGCTGTCTTTAGAGATAGGGGGCCTGGGTCACCTGATGGCTGCCTAAGAGATAGGATGTGTGCTAAGTGAGCTTCTGCACCCCTGCCTAAAACACTCTACTTTCTACTAACAAAACTACATAATTCACCTGTCTTCGTCATCTTGCTATCCTTATTTTGTCAGAACTTCAGTAAATTAATGGAATCTTACCTGCATGGAGGCCAAAATGCAAGACACTCCACTGCGGCATACTCTGCCAACTACTCCAATGAGGGACAAGCAAGCTAAGTGGACGAAAGCACAGGCAACTCCTGTTACACCAATACCGGTAGCCCAGACCGTATTAACCAAAAGTAAATTTCAGGAAGACCTTAATTCATTGAAAGACATACTATCCGGCCTGTCAGCAGATCTCCTCACAATGAAGACTACAGTTGAACAGTTAGCTACCCGAATGGGAGACAATGAGGCCAGAATTTTGTCCTTAGATGACTGGTGTTCTCGTACTGACCCGGAGCTGACGGCCCTATGCCACAGGGTTAAAATATTTTAAGAAAAGCTGGAGGACCTGGAAGGCAGGTCCAGATGAAATAATTTAGTTATCCTGGGCCTACCAGAAAAAGAGGAGGATTGGGATGTGATACTGTTCATCCAAAAGCTGTGTGAGAGGATTGCAGGCCTCATTCCAAATGGGCCTGCCTATAGTATTGAATGAGCCCACAGAGCCCTCCAAGCAATTCCTCAACAAGGTACCCCTCCCAGACCACTCATTTTCCTGCTACTGAATTTTTTAGACAAGCAGCACATTTTGGGAGTGATTAAGGACATTAAAAAGGTTCAGTGGGAAGGCACTAAACTCAGAATTGTTCAGGATCTGCCATATTCAGTCCGACAGAAGAGAACAGCATTGCACCCCATTATAACAAAAATCATTGCTGCGGGTATAAAATTTAGGGTGAAGTATCTGGCCCTTCTCCAGATCTACCTTGAAAGATCAGTGGCATTCTTACGATACGGTGGAACAGGTGAGAATGGATCTGAAAAATCTGCTCCCAGACCTCTTTAAATGAGGACCCAGCCAGCGTGGGAAGCCCTTCTGGTGGTTCTATATCTACTATATCCTTATGAGGCTACAATCCATTTATCATGCGCTTTTGAATTTTTACTTATATGGCCCTGGCCTAAGTATTTGTGCATTAGTTTCGTTTTCCCTGTGGTATGGTTGACCGTTAATATTGGGAGCTGGATACGTTATCTCATTGTCTAGAATGCCATGGGCATTGACAGGGTTCTTTTACTTCCTCACTGGCTTGCATTTAATTGAGATCTTTATGTGGGAACTAATACCAGCCTGAATGATAAGTCTAACTCTCTTGTTTTTCCTCCGGAGTTATCAAAAATCCGGAAGGACTGGACTGTTTAAGCAGCCTTTTCCAGTACTCGTGAAGAGCTCTGGTTCCACCTAGTGGACATTTGAAGATCCTGTCAGTAGACTGAATTCTTGGCATATTAACTGGACTGCTCACTTTTCCATCTTGGTTCTCTCTCTCTTTTTTTTTTGCTCCATGAACTCAGTTTATCTGGTTCCCGAGCTTACATTACCCCCTTTGAATTACTGGTTTGCCCCCCGAATAAGTATTTTGGAATCCTTCTTTTTAGCCTAGCCAATATAGCTTACTGTGCTATTACTTAAGCAACTGTATGGTTTGTTTGATGTGGCAGCCTTTTTCTTTTTTAGGAAAAGACACAGCATGTTTTCTTATTCGATTGATTCACCACAAAGTGGAATATAGCTAATACTCCCTGCACATGGATGGGGCTTAACTGTTTTAGATAGAGGTGCCCCCAGTAATAAAGGGTTTGTTCTTCAGGAACTCGGGGTACTGCAAAACACCAAACTCCATCTCGCAGACTACCCAAGCCCCCCCATTTCTAGGAATTTCTTACCCCAATAGCCATGTGCCAATGTAATGCTTCTGTTGATATTTCTTTTGTACTTTCACTAAATAAGAACCTTTTTTAATATTTGTGGTTAGGGACGGGTTGGGGAGGAGCACACACTCTGGGCAGATTGTTTGAATCACGTCCCAGGATGTATGGAGAATCAGTCATTAGGACTGGGTGGTTGAGGGGGGATTGGGAAGTTTTCATTAGAATATTAGGCACTTTGTTTATAGTGTGTTATTGTTTGTTGTTGTTCATTGTTGGGGGATTATGTATTGGGAAGGGGGAGTTAGTACTGTTTATTCTTTCTGTGACTGGGAGGAGGGGGAAATTGTTGGTTTGGGTGTTACTTTTCATTTTTTGGGGGATGAGGTTGGGAGGGGTGGATATGCCTGGCATGTCAGTGAACTTTGATAGGATGTCCTTATTCACCTGGCAACGTCCCGGGGGTACCAAAGTTTCTGACTATTATACTCTTCGGTTGAAAGCACTCGATGAGTAGTCAGTACAACTTCCTCAGTTGGAATATTAAAGGGGCCCAGAATCACCATAAATGAATCACGATACTTAATCTTCACCAACTGAGGGCTCATTTGGTTTGCCTTCAGGAGACCCATCTCAAACGAGAAGATGTTTTACTTTTATGGAGGCTTTGGGTAGGTCAGGTTTTTGGGGCTGGGGCCACTTTCAGGCGAGGGGGAATGGCCATTTTAGTAGCTAAATCAGTCCCATTTGTTTCGACGCAGGAATGGTGGGATCCACTGGGACGTTATGTCATCCTCCTGGGCACTTTAGAGTCATTTCCTATAATTACAGGCTCTATTTAAGGACCAAATATAGAGACACTGCAGTTCTTTACAGAACTGCTGTCATTGATACCAGTGGAGCCCCCTAAGCTCATTATACTTGGTGGGGACTGGAATGCGGTTCTCCAATCTGAGATTGAGCAATGGGTTTATCCCATGTCCAAATAGCACTAATGGACATTATGGCAGCCACTGGAACCCTGGATGTATGGTGCACCTTAAACCCCTCGTGCCAACAATATATGTTCTTTTCCCCACCACATAAATCCTTCTCCTGTATTAATTATATTTTACTCAGTGCTGTCTCTCTCTCTCTCCAGGGTTTTGGAGGCTGACATTCACCCCAGAGTCCTATCTGACCATTCCCCAGTTAGTATTACCTTTTTTCTTGGACCAGGACTTAAATGGGACTCCTTTTGGAGCCTGAACACACAGTTGTTACAAAAGCCCTTCCCTGACTGAACATGTCAAAATTTCATTACCTCTTTCCTTGAGCCTAATATAGGCTCTGTGGCCAAGACTGATCTCATCTGTGCAGTGCTTAAATGCGTGCTTCTAGGAGATTTTATCAGTCTGACAAGTATCCATACTAAACAGAGCAAGGCCCAAGTGAACACCCTTCTTAGAGATATCAAACACCTGGAAAACTCCCTGCACCACGCTTCCCCAGATTCTGACTGGGCCAATTTATGTAGGCTTCAGTCCCAATATGCAGATATAATGGCCCAAAAACCTGAACTTTCTCTTCATTGCACTAAAATGAGATACTTGGAATCGGGTGAGCGAGCAGGAAGGCTTCTGGCCCTTAGGCTCCATCAAGCTGAGGCTGCCAGATTTATTCCTAGCTTGCGCCCATCCCTAGATGAGGATGTTGTCTTGGACCCTAAAAATATTGTGGCGATCTTTGGCACCTACTATAAATCTCTTTATGCATCTAAAAACTCAGTTGATCCTGGAACTCCTGGTATCTCTCAATACCTGAACTCGATTAATCTACCTAGTCTCTCACCCCAATGGGTTGAGGGTCTTAGATCCTTAATTACTGTCTCTGAGGTGGAACAAGCTATTAAGCTTTTACCCTCTGATAAGGCTTCATGCCCAGACAGTCTACCGACTAATCTTTATAAACAATGCTATACCCAGATCACACCATTTCTGGCTGAGGTATACATTTATTGATTTGATAGTGGAGTGAGCGATCAGTCTTTTTCAGAAGCGCTAATAACTCTGATCCCCAAGCCCTGTAAAGATCCCCTGCTTCCCAGCAATTATCATGCAATCTCCCTGCTCAACTCAGACCTTAAAATATTGGCTAAAATTCTGGCTATCCCCTTGGCTCCACTCATGGAGGATGTCATCAGGCATGACTAGGTGGGCTTCATGTCTGGCAGTTCCTCTGGTGACCATATGAGGAAACTCCTGCACCTCATCTTGGAGTCGAGGGACTCCAAGGTCCCATCGGCTTTGGTTTCCCTAGATGCCAAGAAAGCCTTTGATAGAGTATCCTGGAACTTTCTATTTTCTTCTTTGACAGCTTTGGAATCCCTGATGATTTTATCAAATGGGTTCGGATACTATACTGAGGCCCAACAGCCAGGGCATGGTGTAATGGCCTCTTCTCATTTTCCTTCCCTTTTCAGCGTGGGACCCGTCAGAGTTGCCCACTTTCCCCACTTTTGTTTAATTTTTACTTAGAGCCCCTTATTCGTAAACCTAATAGTTCCTCTGGCCTGACTGGTATTCAAACTGAAGGTAAACACTACCTGCTTTCTGCTTGTGTGGATGATCTACCACTACATGTTGAAAATCCTGTCTTCACCATACCTATCCTGCTAGATGAACTGTTTATTCTCCAAAGTTTCAATTTATAAACCTAATCTCTCTAAATCTCAGATTTTCCCTCTTAACCTTTATCTTACACAGGTGGAGCTCTCTGGCCTGGGTCTAACATGGATGCCTCAGGTCCTGACCTACTTTGGGATTAAGGTTACCAGGGATGTACCTTCATTGATGAAGGAGAATCTCACTAAACTAATCTCCACTCTCAAAGCGGACCTGGATAGGTGGAGTGCCCTGCCCATGTCCCTTTGGGGACGTCTAAGTATTCTCAAAATGAATGTCCCCAACGGATCCTGTATCCAATGGGTATGTTGGGCCTCTTTCTCCCCAAAACCTAGTTTAGACAGTTACATAATATGTTCAATAAATTTCTATGGAGGAATAAACATGTCAGAAGAAGCTACGTCAAGCTTATTGCACCTAAACTTAGGGGGGGGCCTTGCCTTCCCCTCCTTTACTTATTATGGGGCCCAGCATTTCAGTAAACTGGCCAGATGGATGGATGAACTGGTCACAGATGAAGCTTGCTCTTATGTGACTGCCTGGGTGGAAATTGAAAGGGCATTAATGCAAAAAACTTGTTGCTCCCTCTCGGCTCTTTTGTACTAGTCTCCTCATTGTCTTCCACGTCACCTTAACAACTCACCCTTGGTTGGTCCCTCCATGCCCTATACCAAGTACAGAAACATATATCCCCTAATTGGAGTAATTCACTGAGTCAACCCCTCTTTAAAAATCCCCATTTTTTGATTGGGAGCTGGGTTATTTCACCATCTTTCTTCCCAAAATTGCAGCATATTACATTGGAAGATCTCTGCAATGAAGACTATTACTCTATTTGCCTCACTGCAAGAGAAATTCCAATTATCCAATGCGGACATCTTTAAATATTGGCAAATCAGGCAGGCTGTTCTAACTTACCTAGGCCCTAAACCATGATCCTCTCCACACAGAGTGTATTTGTCCACAGTGCTTCTAGTAGCGAAGCAGCCACATGTGGTCTCCGGGGTATATAAGTTCCTGCAACACCTTGAGCCCAAACTCCCTAAAGGGATTTGTTACTACTGGAAGCAATTGTTTGCTCTCCCTGATAATCCAGTCTACTGGGGTAAGTTATGGAAAACCCTCTACAGATTCGTTAAACAAGACAAGTTGAAATTTATCCAATTTAACATCATGCATAACCTATATTATACTCCCGTTAGGCTGCATGCTATCGGGAGGTGAGTATCCCCCCTTTGCCATAGATGTGGAGAAGGGTTGGGATCCCTCTTTCACATGCTATGGGAGTGCCCAAAAGTCCAAACATTCTGGAATGCCATCCAAAACATCTTGGACCACCTATTGGGGTTACACTCCTTGTTTACTCCAGAATCTTGCCTATTACTTCTCTTTTTCACTTAACTTTAATATAATCTGCCATTAAACTAGTCATACTTAGGTACTGGAAAGATGTATCCCTCCCCTCAGCCATGGAATGGTATCATGAGATTTTAATTGCTATCCAACTTGAGAAGCACATTGCTAGCATTTGGCATAGACTAGATGTTTGCAGATCAATATGGGAACCTCTTCTGACTCTGCTATCCCTCTGGCAACCCTGAATACCCGTTTTATCCCAAAATGCTTCCTACTTGCCCTGACATGCAGGCTCGGTGGGGGTGGGGGTGGGGGGAGGGGGATCTCCCTTTTTTCTTTTGTTTGTTTCTGGCATTATGTTTTGCCTCTGAATATTTGCCATGTTGTGTGTCTTGTTGTAGCTGTACTATTAATATTATGTTACCCTACAACATAACACACAACATATATCATACAACATATATCATACAAGAGGAGGCTGAGGGAGTTGAACATGTACTCACTGGAGGAGAGGAAGGACGGAGACATGATTGAAACCTTTAAGTACATGAAAGGAATAAACAAGACAGGTACAGAGGGCCTATTCAAAGTAAGGGAGGGGAGGGACACCAGGGGCCATGATATGAGACTGGAGGGAGGGAGGAAGGTTCATGAGGGAGAAGAGGAGACACTTTTACAGAGAGGGTGGTGGCTGGGTGGAATGCGTTACCTGCAGAAGTGGTATCCAGTAGAACAGTGGACTGCTTCAAAAGGGGATGGAACAGGACAAGGAGGATGGTCAATGAAGGAGAAGGATGGAAGGGAGGGGCAGCTGCAGAATAAGGGGTGCTAGCTGCACATTCAAGCAGACTTGATAGACATCTAGGCCTTTATCTGCTGGCAAATTTCGTATGTTCATATGTTTGTAAGCTGCTATACTAATAAAGTATACTGAATTAAAAGAAAAAAAAGAGATAGGGGGCCTGATTCTCAAAACGGGCTTGGACTGGCACAAGCTAACAAGCTATGGCAAACAGCAGCTTGCACCAAAGCCAAGTGCGCCAGGAGCCCTGCACCAGATTCTGGTACAGGAGGGATCCCGGCACCTAAGTCAGCACACTTGAGTTGAATGCTACCCTGCGGCAAACACCTGGTGCACCACAAGGGTCCACCGCTGGCCACCTGGGACAAACACAGGTCCCCCATCCCACCCCCAAGTAATGGTCATGATAACCCACCCTGGTGGTCCAGTGTCCTCCCACCATGATCTCTGATGCCGCCTTTATAATT
Source organism: Neoceratodus forsteri (assembly GCA_016271365.2). Lineage (NCBI taxonomy): Eukaryota > Metazoa > Chordata > Ceratodontiformes > Ceratodontidae > Neoceratodus > Neoceratodus forsteri. Next base: position 14,401,242 of record JADMNL010000039.1, on the reverse strand, counting down.
ATTAGGAACCCCACCATTCTCACTGCTGCCTGTTTCATAAATATACTGAATCCCCAATCCTCTGTGGCCCCATAACCAGTATCTACTTGTTCCATGACTATGGTGGCAAGCCCTCCAGCCTCAGCAGTGGTGCCCCCCTCCGCTATCCAATCCTGAATTATAGCCAACACCTGGCACAGCCAACCTCTCACCTCCACAGCCAGGTGCCAACTGCACAGTCTATAAATAAGCATGTATGGTATAGTGTACATGCTCATTTACGGACAGTGCAATAGGCACCTGGCTGCGGAGGTGAGAGGTGGACTGTGCCTGAAGCTAGCTGTCATTCTGGATTGGATAGTGGAGGGGTTGGGCACCACCTGCTGGAGCTGGGGGGCACTTTACCACCATGAAGTGGAACTTAGGTAGACACTGGTTATGGGGACGCATCAGGGATTGGGGGAGTCAGTACATATATGAAACGGGCAGCATTGGGAATGGGGGTTATTAATTATAATAAGAACAGCATCGGGGATAAGGGAGGAGTGCCATTGGACCACCAGGATGGGGGCCACACATTGTAGGATACAGCGCTGCACTCGGGGATTTTGGAGGATGGACTGCCACCCATGGCATGCCTCACACAGGCATGTCACCTAGGTGAGATTGTCTAAGTCCCTCTAAACCAGCCATGGCTGGTCTAAGGGTACTTGAAAATTTTCTCTCTGGGAGCTGTCTGTGAATGGCAATCATGGGGATGTGGCAGATTGCATCTACCGCATGCCCCCTTGCACCTTGTCGCAGGCAATTTCTTGGTGCAGGGATGGTGCAAGCCTTGTTTGGGGCAGGCAGCCTGCAGTTGATGCAGGCTGCTTTTGAGAATTGCTCCAGGCACAACATTTGGCACAAGGGGCATTTTGCGCCATTCTTTTTGGCACAAGCCCCTTGCACCATGCCGGAGGCTTTGAGAATCGGGCCCAGAAAGTCTGGCAGGATAAATCATCTTGAATTTAATTCCAGCCAAAATGGGCTTGTTTACAATAGGTGAAAAGTTTCATCTTCTCTGCTTTACCTCCTGGATCAGGTCCTGTAAAATTCAGATTTTCTTGCTGTCCCAGGAAGGGTCCCATAACTCCTTAACCTTTTTCAAACACATGGACTTTGTCTAAATAATTTAAAAATCTTATGATGAATGGCCGAGGAAGTTCACCCTTAGCAAGCGGAGGGCTCAGTGATCTGTGGGCTCTTTCAATTATAGATGAAGGGACACTGGGAGATTGACCAGCTAGATTTTCGCATAAAACGTGCACAAAATGCAAAGGGTCTGTTCCTTTAGAAGATTCTAGAAGGCTGTACATTACTATATTATTCCAATGTGATCTACCCTCTAGATCTTCCAGTTTTGACTCTATCTTGTTTAGTTTGTGTCGAATAGATGGAAATTCCAGTTCAATTTTAGTTTTCCAATCTACGATCGATGAAATTCTTACCTGCATGTCAGAAAGCCTGTTTTGAAGTTTTTTGATCGATCCTCTCGATGACTTTGACTCTTCAACTAGTAAGGTAATAGCTGATTTCAAGTGATTAATTTCTTCCATAAACTTCTCAGTTAGAAGGTTGGTATTAGGGGTGGAGGGACAGTTGTTCCCCACAGTTTGTTTTGGACGTTTAGAAGTCCCTGACCAGTCCAGAGTTGGTGGCAGTGTATGTTTGATAGGTTTCTCCATTTTCACATCCTTCTTTCAGCTAATCTACTGTCAACTGGAGTTAAATAATGTCTCAAGACTAGATAACTCAGTGAAATGTTTCCCAGAGAAAAGTTCTAGCTTTTAAAAGTAAAAAGTTTGCCATTGAGGAAACTGAGCTCAGTGAGATGCATCTCACTATGGCTGCATCATCACCAGAAGTCACAGTACCAAGTTTAAAGAAGTTCATGTCAGGGTACTATGTCCGTCACCAAGCGCATGCGCTTACCTGCCAGCAAGACTGTCCACAATGCCCGTTCTGGTTTTCAGGTACTGAGTGAAAAAGCAGCAGGTTTGTGCATGCTAGAAGTGCCAGAGAACAAGGTAAAGGAGTACTGCATGATACACCAAGGATGCATGCACAACTCGAGGTATGGCAGTGAACTAGGGCTATGATGGTAATTGGCAAAACCATGCTTAGTACTCACTTGGCAGTAGCCATTTCTTTTTCCATTTTCTGCCAGACGAGTGCTCATGCTGGCACCTTGGGAACAAATCATTGTGGCCCTCGTGAATGTTCTGTATATGATTCCTCATGTCCTCCCACTTTGCCTATCTCATGCTGATATTACAGTCATGAGTGGAGGATGTGATCCAGTAAATATGATTGTTGATTGATTGCTTCCATGCATTCACAGCCCTTGTATTTTCCTAAGACATTTTTTCAGTAGTCCTGAATGAATGGAAATGACAGTCAGTGTGACAAGAAGGCAGTGTTAGACATTCCATTCCCCTTTGACACCAGTGCATACATGTATGTTCACATTGCAAATGTCATACACAGTACCTTTGGCGACATGTCATACATCATAGAAGTGCGTACTGCCAGTCATTAAAGGGTTGTCACACAGCCAGGTGTTTATCTGCTTAAGTCTGTCTGTTAATAGACACTGAACAGTTAGTTTGTTCTCTGTGACCAAGAATTCCAGCACTCATTTAAGACCCTAGAGTTCCAGCCACATGGAATTTTTAACTTTGTTGCTCTAATACAGAGAAAGAAGTGTTGCTAAAAAAAGACCACTTATTGGAACAGCATCACTAGCACTGCACATCACAAGTCAACTAATTTGCATTAACTCCAGGGAAATATCTTTGCCAAGATGCTGTTCCACCATTGCGTAGGAACTGTACTTGGCACAGTGACCCAGACTATCACAGCGTCAGTCACCTGCCAACACTAATCCTCCTTCCATTGCAGATAACTGCTGAATCAGGTTGCGTTGTTTTTCAGACTAGCACTTTTTTTTTTATTGCTATTATCTTTCTACTCTGCCACTGGTCTCTATCAGCTCCTCGTCTGGCTGCCACCCCTTGCTTCACTCCTTCGGGCCCTATCCTCTGCAACTCCCACAGCTTACCCCCCCCCCATGACAGGGCTGTGGGGAACCCCTTACTCACCCACTGAGCAGGATCCAGTTTGGGGCATTACTTCCGGAGACGAAGCTGAGGGGGACAGCCATCAAGCTGCAATGACCAGTCACCAGGGTCTTTTTCCCTCCATATTTTCTCTCTTATGGGAACTCAGCATGCAATTACATCAGCGGTGGGCACATGCACTCATCTGCACATGTCCCCACCAAGTGTCTGTCATGCTCCCGTCTCCCTTTCTTGTGGCAGCGCATCACCAAGCCCCAATCTCCACCAGGGGTCAGACGTGCATCAACTGCAGTTCACCTCTCCTCCCCAGAGATGGACAGCAGTCCATCGGAAGCTCGATCCATCTCCTCCCTGCCAACCCCTGGTGGACCGCCCTCATTCCCAAGTGCGGGTTGCTGGGGTGGCGCAAAGTGTGGTGTCCAGGGGCTCAGCCCTCAGCACCACCAGTCTGGAGACTAGTACTTTTTTATCTTGGGAAGAAAGATTTCCCACTGATGGTTGTCAAACTTTGTTCTGCTAAAGGAAGGAATCTTCAACAGCTGAAACATATGCAACATTTTTGCAACAGGACAGCCAGATGTCAGTATTGCTGTGGCCGTTAGTACATTGAGAGGTGGTAAGCATCCTACATGTGGCAGATTGCACCAAACGCAACAATGTCCACAATCCTGTCATTTGGCACTAACAATAAGCAGCAGTGTACCCTGTCTGGCATGACTGTCATCAGTGGAAAACTTTACCTGTGTGGGACCAGAACATACAAGGCAAATGTGGAACGGCTCATGAAAACCTGATTGCAAAACTTCTCTTCATTTTCATTAGCCCTCATCACTGGTGTAACACTAAAGGAAGGAGTGAGGAATACATTGTCTTAGTCACTGTAACACTGAAAAATTGTTTCTCATTACAAGAATAAACCAAAGAGGACCTGCTGGAATTTGGGATTGGAGCTGTGGTGAAAGGGCTACATAACAGATGGTACAGATAAGGTTTTTTAAGACAAATCATGAAATGTGCGTGGTAATGAAAGTGGTCATGTAAGGTGTGTAGTACATCAAAATCCATATGTAGACGTCATGTGTCAGCAAAGACATGGTGTTATGTGTCCAAGGGTTACCTTCACATAGAAGATGTCACAGTGCTGGTGGTGAACTTATGTCTGTCAGATGTAGATTTCATCATACCAGCTGTAACTGCTATTTGGAGCATGGACATCCTACACTCCCTGCGGGAGGCATTCATCAGGCAACTATTAAGGGACCACACATGCATGGGTGCAACATTGGACCTTGTAGTAAGTAACAGGAACAGTACTGCAGACATCATGGTGTGGGCCTATTGCCAAAGCATGTCTCCAAATGCCCACACCCAGAGGACACCAATGATACTGGGCAAGATTGTAGGACATAAAATGGAGTACAAAACAGCAGAAAGATGCCCAAACGATGGGACGACAACAAACTGGCTCCCAGCATTACATGTAGCCTCACAAAGCCTTTTACATCGAATTACCTATGCAGTACAGGCTCACAAGTAGGACCCTTTTGCTGTCCCATGTGCACAAGGGGGGGAGCCCTCCAAGCAGAGGGATGTGCCAAGGCAACCTAGATGCAGCATGTCTAGGGGATGGAGCGATGGCAACAGGTGATGGCCGGCATGCTGATGCACTGCACTGAGCAGCCACATGGAGTGGCTGGATGTGAGTCCATGGCAGGGGCACCAGAACAAAAGAAAAATAAGGAACCTCCTAGACCATTTGACAGTATGGTACACAGAATCAGAGAACAGCACCCACACAGCAACACTGCACCATCACCATATCACTTGCTAAGTAGATACAGTGGAGGTATGCAAGACCTATGCTTTTCATCAGAATGCCAGCATGAAGAAACACACTCATGCAGATATCATACTACACAGTGCACAGCAGTACTGAGGTACAACTCCACAATGCAGTCGTACAAGTGCAACATTCGGTACTGCACTTTGTGGTAAGGTGACATTAGAACTCTATTTAGCTATATCTTTTTTCTGACCTCTAGGCAGCAGTGGGAATTTGTACAGCGTAAAGGCAGAAACTGCCTGTACACTGTATTCACTTCGCCAGCTCACCTCCAGTCACATATCACACACCAGTTTCTGTTATGTGCTTGGATCTGGAGGACAACAGGCATAATCCTCCCTCAAGGTGAAAGTAATTGTTATTGCATGTTCAGTTGCTGCGGCTGTTAAGTGTTGTGGTGCCCAACTGTCAGTTCTCACTCACAGTGAAAACACATTCTGTTCCCAATTTAACCATAAAGAAAGGGTAATAAAAATTGTACAGCACATGCAGGCAAAATAAAGCAGCAGTCCTACAGTCATCCCCACCTCCCAAACCACAATCCCTTGATCATCCATTTAATTCTTCAAAACCTTTGTGCCAGTAACTGCACATAATACCAGGCCATCATACGCAGCTGGCCAAACTGTAAACATGGATGGAGCACCACGCCACCATATCACATGATGAGCATGGTTAAGATGATCCTATCACATAGAAATGATGCGCAAAGTACCACGGACCCATGCTTCTCTGGTGAAATTGTGCCACCATGCTATGCCCATGTTTACTGTTACCACACATACACTGCAGGTGCAGGTATTAAGAGCAGGTGCTTGAAAATAGGTTTTTGCTGTACTAAAAATGCGAATCCAGGTTTTGTGAGTTAAGTGATGGTATTCATTGGACAACAACTATTAAATTTTAAAGGAACAAATGTGCTTCCCATGCAGTTCCCCATGTGGTATCTTAAGTGTATGTCAGCCATTTTTTAAAGAACATACTGTGAAAACGACAGTGCACCAGGTGTCAGGCAACACACTGACAGCCAAACTCCTCTATGTGGTGCAGAAGACCTTAATTTATGTTGTTTCAATCCTTGGGTGGTCCCTCCAGCCTGCCACCACGTCGCTGGGTGAGTAATGATCAATGAAAGAGGGAACACACCTATGCTCAACATGGCCATGCCAAATAAGGATAGTTTTATCACATTCCTTCAGAGCACCACTGTGCCTGGTAAGCAGGATATGGTTTCATATTAACCACAGTCTTCAGGTGCTACTGGTAAAAACAGAATGCTACACCGAGGTGAATGAAATCAACAGCACAAAAAAGGAAAAACTGTGTGCAAATCACTGGAAAAATGACAAGCTGATACAGAAGTCAAATGCGTGATAAAGTGTTGTTTTATTGGGAGCAATGGTTAGGATCAGAACACACAATTCCCTGGTGCTTTGAATCTCAATGATTCTTCCTCAGGGGGAAAGTGTTTGTTCTGATCCTAACCTTGGCTCCCAATAAAACAACACTTTATCATGCATTTCCCCTTAAAATAGAAAAGGAAAAAAGGGGAAAAAAAACAACAACAATCTTGAAATGGACTATTGGCATGTGAATGGATATACCCTCCTCCCACCCCTGGACAGAAAGAGAAGATTTATATAAAGAGTAGCATTTTTGTTTGTACAAAATTCATTTAACAACAAATGTTTAAGACAACATTCTCAGGTTTTTCTTAATTCTTTAATTCTTTCAGTCTAGCTTTCTGCTGGCATATACCAAAATTCATTTAGTTAAATTGCTTTAATAGAGGTCTCCCCAGATTTGCTCCCATTTATTTTTCCATAAGCTTGTTATACATCTTTTTGCATTCATGCATGCTGAATGTATGAATCTAATTCATCCTTCCAATACCTGTTGCTGTGCTGTTGATGTATTCAACATTCATAGCTCTGGTACAAATATTATTTTTACTTTCACTACTTCACTGATTAATGCCATTGCGTGGTCCCAAAATGGTCTTATTTTGGGGCAAAGTACCAGGACATGTGTTGCATCAGCAACCTCACCTCAACCTCTGTTACAATAGAGTAATTGAGCTATCAAATTTATTTAGTAGGTACAGTGAGTAATAGATTCTATGCAAAATATTAAATTGTATTTGGTTCATATGATTATTGATAACTTTATAGTGTATAGTGGAGTGTCATTCTGTATAGAATTCCATCCCTTTCAAAATGCTGTTCTACCACAGTTCCAAGGTCATGGAATGCTGTTCTACCCTACTGTGGTAGAACAGCATTCTAGAACCTCTAGAGACTTCATGAGTCAGTTTCATTTTGAAAGTAAAAGAACTCACAAAACACGTTTTTCACACAGTACTATACACTATAAAAAATACAGGATGAGCAACCCTATACACAACTAGTGTATTTTGCAGCCTCAGGGTTCTGATTCCCATGGACCTCTCGAGCTTCACTCTTGAGGTCAGAGGGAATCGGAATCCCTCTGTGGCAGAACATACTGGTTCTGCATAGTTGCCCATCCAGTATTCTCTATATTCCAGTTTCTATGAATTAGATTCCATTTGGGTTCTGAAATGACTGTTTGTAAATCTCTTTCCCACTTCCTTCTGAGCTCCGATGTGTCCTTTTTTTGCTGTTCCAGCATAATATTATAAATATTAGACATTAGCTTAGTTCTACCTCTATTTTCATTAATGGTATTAAAAATTATATTAGTTTCAAAGCTATACTTTTCTTCAATAACTGTTAGTATTAATGAACAAATTTGTAAATATGAGAAAAACATATTCTTAGGCACTCCATATTAATTTTTGAAGTTGTAAAAAGGACTTCATTCCTCTATTTAATAAAAAAGTCACCTATGTTATATACACCATAATGACGCCATTTATTAATATATGGTTAATCAAATAGTGGATGAAAATTATTCTTTTTTAAAGGTGAGTTTATTTAAATAATTCTTAATTTTTAAATGTTGTACAGTCATTTTCCAAATTTAAAGAGTTTCTTTAAAAAAGTGGTTGTGTACATTTTCTAATGTTGCCTTATTCAATTTCTTAAAGAGGTTATATTTTATATCATTAGGTGCCTCTCTGTCTGATTCAAAATATGTCAAAGCTGGAGAGGTTACATTAAAGAATTCTTTAAATGGTTCCAGTGTAGAGGCCTAGTGGTAGTATTTTAAGTTAGGTAATTTTAGTCCCAAATTTTCATATTTCAAGTATAGTTTGTTGTTTTAATTTAGGTTTTTGGTGTTTCCAGATACATTTATCAGTTATTTTATTCAATTTATTCCAAAGAGCATTTAGTATATTAATAGGAAGTGCCTGGAATATGTATAAAAGATGAGGTAAGATATTCTTTTTTATGTTCGCTTGTGTGCATGCACAAGAAACATTATGCGGCAGCTTATGAGAGAAGCGGGTTGTGGAGGTGAGGCACTGTGGAGGCCAATGGTGGCACTACATTTATGGGCTTGGCACTGTTGGACCAATGCAGGCCCACTGTGCTGATGACACTGGTTTCTAGAAGTGCCACCAACTTGAACAAATTTGGCCACTGCAATGAGGGGCTGCCTCATAATTGCAGCATCAGCCATTCTGCTGCAATGACTGAACGATTTGTCATTGCAGGGTGGTACCTTGCCTGGTGTAACATTTCTGTAAAAATGGCGGTGGCATAGCTGCCACCTCAGAGCACCATGAAAGCCAATGGGGGAGCCCATTCCCCTTGTCGGCATGCCCCCAACCCAGTTCATTTGCAGACGGGGGGGCCCAATCTCTGTCAGTTTCAGTTCCCCTTCCCAGTTCAATTTGCTGATGGGGGAGCCCAATTCCCATTGGCATAATGGTCCCCCAATCATTTCAAGCGTGTGCCAAGGAGGTGCCCAATCCCCTTCAGCATCATGCACCCCCCACCTGTTTCTGTGCCGATGGGGGGCCCAGTCCCCATCTGCTTCAGTCCCCTTCCCCACAAATGGAGGTGGTACACTGGGAGCCCACTCCAGTGTACCAAACACACCTGCAAAAGAAGAAAACTGGCCCATGTTGTCAGTATTTTTTTTAACCTATAAAATGAGAAAATGGTCCCTGGATGTGTCTGGTGCCCCTCCCCCAACCCGTGCCCATCCTCTGCATATCCCACCTCCCAACACCCCCCTTACCCCTTACTTACCTCCGGAGCCTGGCATGATGATCTTCGGTGGACCGGGAGCACATCTGCATTCTTCAAAGCTGACCGCAAACTGAAGAAATGCAGGTAAGCTGTATGATGGCATAAATGGGGGGGTTTAAACTTATGTGGATATCTCGGGCATTTTGGGGACTTCTGGCACCAAATTTTCAACTCGGGGTTATTGGGACCCCTCCTCATGAATGCAGTCAGTGTCATGGTGTTATTCGGTCCCAAAAGGTGATTTCGTGGTCACTGCGTGGAATCATCTTTCATAACTGATTAATGAAATGACAGTGCCACTGTTCATGAGGTGATTTCTCAAAAAGCCTTTGTTGCAAATTTGGTGAAAAAAATCCAAAAAAATGACTGTTTTATGAGCAGGCATTGTGCAGTTTCCACACACACTTGAAGCTCCAGGAATTTGTAATATTTTCGCTCCAGATTTTCAACATTGGCATTTTTCCACATCTCCTTATGAACAGTACAGCTGTAATTTTTCACATCCTGGCTGAAATGTGTTTTTGCAATTCCGGCACACAATAGCGAGGTCACTGGGGGAAGTCAGTGTTCGGGACAGATTAAGAAAATCATAGTGACACTGTTCATAAGCAGAGGTGCTAAAATGCCTGTGTTGAAAATTTACTGACAAAAGTCCATAAAATGACTGTGTTACTAGCGTACATTGTGCAGTTTCCATGCAACCTCGTAATTTCACTCATTTGTAGTATTTTCACTCTAGATTTTCAATATTGGCATTTTTTTCACACCTCCTTATGAACAGTACAGCTGTCATTTTTTATATCCTGCCCAAAATATGCATTTATACATCTGGCGCAGAATAGCACGGTCACTGTGGGAAATCAATGTTTGGGACAGATTAAGAAAATCATAGTGACAGTGTTCATGAGAAGAGGTCAAAAAATGCCTATGTTGAAAATTTGGTGAAATAATTCCATTAAATGACTGTGTTACACGCATGTGTTGCGCAGTTTCCACGTACGATCGGAAGTTCAAGCATTTAATATCTTCACTACAGATTTTCAACATTGCCATCTCTTCACACCTCCCTATGAGTGGTACATCTGTCATTCTTCACATCCTGCCTGTTTACATTTGGGGGAATGTTTCATTAGTGAAGAAACCATGAAAAACTGCAGATATTCAGGTAAATACTGACATAATGTAAATCAGTAGCCCTTATTCTACACATCCACAGGAGCATTTCCAGTTTCATTCACCCCCCCTAATTCCTTGTTTATTTGTCCTTTAAAGAATGTATTAATAATGCTTTGGATTGTTGCCACTTTACAGTATGACCTGATTACTCTCGGTTAATAAAAGTGGAAGTAGGCACTAGGCCCATCGAGACCACTTTCCCCACAACAGTGGATGGTATCTATATAGAGTTTCCCCAAAAAAGTTTATCCAGTTCAGTCTTAAACTGCATACATGATGTCTGGTCCACTATATATTGTGGTAAGATATTCCAAAGCTCCACAGCTCTTTGAGTAAAGTAACATTTTAGTTTATTTACAAATGCCCTTGGTATTTGAATTTACCTATTATTACATCGCAATTCATGCTTTTTATCTGAGAATGTTAAACTACAGGTATTCATAAGATTTTCATCATTTAGGATATTAAATAACAAAAGTAGATCACCTCTATCCTGCCTCATTTGTAGAGTGTATAATCCTAAGGAATTTATCTTTTCTTGATATGGTAGATGCCTGATTTCTGGTATTAATTTGTCACTCTTCTTTGTAAGCTCTCCACCATTTATTTTTTTAAATCTTTTTCCCGATATGGGGCCCAAAAGAAGGCTGCATAGTCTGTATAGGGTCTAATATATGACTTACATAATTTCATGATACATTCTTTATTATGTGTTATGAAAGATTTTTTGATAGCAGAAATAATGCGGTTACCTGTATGGATTACTTTAGTACACTGATTGCTCCAACTAAATTTGTTATTTACTATAACTCCTAAATCTTGTTCATGGCACCCTGTCTTAATGTAAGAATCACATATGACATACTCAGTACTGGGGTTTCTTCTCCCCAGGTGCATAATCAAGCATTTTTCAGTATTAAAAACCATGTTGTTTTCTTGCGCCCATTTTTCAATAATCAAGAGATCTTTTTTTAATGTATTTATTTTTATTTCCGTGTCTACTTCCGCTGATACTTTAGTGTCATCAGCAAATTTGCTTATCTGATTGGAAACACCTAGATGTAAGTCCCCGATAAATATACCAAAGAGTGTGGGTCCCAGGACAGAACCCTGTGGTACACCACTAGTGACTGAAATGCTGCTAGAGGTTATGTCACCTATCCTAACTTTCTGTGATCTATTTTTTTATCCATTCCTCAACCCACCTTATGGTATAACTGTTAAATGTCCTCCCTATCAACTTTTAAGTAGTAAATCATGAGATACCTTATCGAATGCCTTTTTAAAATCTAAATATATAATATCCACTGTAAAATTTCTGTCTAAACTGGCACTGAAGTTCTCGTAAAAAGTCACTAAATTTGTAGTACATGACCTACCTCTTCTAAAGCCATGTTCTGTATTGTCAACCAGTCCCTTAATTATTATTTATTGATCCATTTTTTGTTTTAATATTCTTTCCATAATTTTGCACAACATTGACATTAAACTTATAGGTCTATAATTTTCAACATTATTTTCATTACCCTTTTTATGTATTGGAATCACCATAGCAGATCTCCAGTCTTCTGGTACCTCACTATTCTTATTAGATTTATTAAGAATAATGCTCAAAGGACATATAAGTGCATCCAAGGTATGCTTTATGAAAAATGTACTAATTTTGTCAGGACCCAGTAAAGAATTATCTTTTAGGGACTGTACTGCATCTTTTATTTCCTTGATAGTTATCTCCTCATACTCACTTATGTATGGATATTCCATTTTACTAGTATCTTTTTTTTGTAAAAACAGATCCAAAGTAGTTATTAAATGTATTTCCTATATCGAGCCTGTTATTAATTTCTATCCCTTCATTTACTATAGTAGTGATAGGAGAGTTTGTATTTTTATTATTATTAATCTATGCATAGAGGGCCTTAGTATTGCCTTTTGTAGTTGATAATTGAAGACCATTTTCTTGAACTACTGTATCTGTAACATTTTTGGAAATTATATTTCTGGATTTTGTAAATACAATATCACATCATCTGCAAATAAATATAGTTTTAAGATTTTTTGTGCACCATATCTGAATCCGCTGATAGACTTTCTTCTCTGATGACATTGGCTAAAGGCTCAATAATAAGAGCAAATAGGAGGGGTGACAAATGGCACCCCTGCTTAGTACCTTTTTCTAATGAAAACGATGGTAAAACCATATTATTGGTTAATATCTTGGTGTTAGGAGTATTATAAATTGCTTTTATCCAAGTTATATATTTTTGATCTATAGTAGCAGTTTTTTATATTTCTACTAAATAGGGCCATTCCACCTTGTCAAAGGCCTTTTTAGCATCCAGGGATACTACCATAACCTTACTGTTGTGTTTTAATTGTAATACGTTTAAGGCATTTCTTATACTATTATGTCTCCTCCTTCCCTTGATGAAGCCTGTCTGGTCATCCCTAATTATGTGTAGTAGTACCTTTTCTAGCATTGTTGCTAGGATTTTAGTGAACATTTTTTAATCCGTGTTTGACAGAGATATTGGATGATATGAAGAATATAACTTTTTATCTTTACCTTTCTTGGGGATGACCATTATCAGTGCTTCATCAAAGGAAGGGGGAGCCTATCTATAAATCAGTTGAATAACGTATGTATCTTTATAACTAGAATTTCTTTAAATGTTTTACAAAACTCTATACCAATTCCATCCAATCCAGGAGCTTTACCTGTTTTTAGTGCTTTAATTGCATCTATTATTTCATGTTGTACAACTGGTTTCTCTATTAAACTTTGTTGTTCCTCAGTTATTTTTGGTATATTTAAAAATGCTGAATTATTAATTATGGTGTTATGTGATTTATATAGTTTAGTGTAATACTTTAAGAATTCCCTATTGATATATTTTTCATTGATTGTGTCAAATTACCTTCTGGTTGTATTTCTGCTATAAATCTTTCCGCTTTTTCCTTTTGTAATTGATAAGTTAATAATCTGCCACTTCAATCTGTTTCTGAATAATATGTTGCTTTAGTATATAGCATAAGTATTTCAATTTTTTCATTTATTATTTCTTGATATTCATTTTTCAGTTTAGTTAAAACTTTTAAATGTTTATTATTATTGGTTATGGCATGTTGATGTACCTCTAGGATATTTTTCTCCATTTTTTTATTATTTTTTATTTTTCCCTTTGTGTTTTCCTTCTGGCTATTGAGCTAGCTATTGATACCCTTCTTATTATTGCTTTATATGCATCCCAAATATTATTAAGTGGTACTTCTTCATCTGTATTTAAATCAAAGTACTTCAGGGTTTCCTTTTTAACTTTTTCCCCAAATTTGGGGTATTTTAATAATAGAGGGTCTATTCTCCAGACATGATTAAGGGTGATGTCCCTGGATGCCAAAGCCAACCACAAATGTGTGTGGTATGTTAACAGTATGGGTTCATATTTAATTTCATCCATATCCTGATATAAAGAGGAAGATCCCAGTATCATATCTATTCTTGAATAAGTTTTAAATCTAGGTGAATAGTATGAAAACTCTTTTTTATCAGGATATGCACTTCACCAAAAATCCATAATTACCAAGTCTTCCATTCTTTTAATTAGGAATACAGTTTATTTTTTTTATTATATTCTCTGTTACCAGCTGTTGTATCTAGTTTTGGGTTAATCATCATATTAAAGTCCCCTGCTATTATGTATGGTTGTAAAAATCCTGTTAAAGCTAAGAAAAATTCAGGTAATATAGCCAATGCATTACTCGGTGGAACATAAATGGATGCAATAGTCCTAATTTTTCCATGGTATTTCATTGATATAATTACAAATTTCCTTCTTGATCTACATAAGTATTAATAATTTCTACATTTAATACTAATAATAATCTTTATTTTTTAATGCACCTTTCAAAAAATCGAGGTGCAGTACAGTCTTTAAAATACATCCAAATAACACATCATAATAAAAATCAGTAGAATAAATAATAACAACATCATAATAAATAATAAAATCAGATCAGTTCAATATCCTCCCCAAATGCTTTTCTCCACAGAAAGGATTTCAATGCTTGTTTAAAGCCCCCCACCATCGTGCAATCTCTAATCCAATGGGGTAGAGAATTCCAGAGGGTCGGTGCCACGAATACAGAGACCCAGGCACCGGAAGATTTCAAAACTACCCCTCGGAATCTCTAGCAACCCCTCGTTGGCTGAGCGGAGCAGTCGCTCCAGGATGTAAGGGACCAGAAGCTCGTTCAGGTAGTCAGGGCCCAGACCGTGCAGGGCTTTGTAAGTCAGCAAACCAACTTTAAAGGAGATCTGCCACTGAACCGGCAGCCAGTGCAGGCCCCGCAGCACCAGAGTAATATGGGAGGAATGAGGCATCCCAGTTAACAACCGGGCTGTGGAGTTCTGCACCAGCTGCAAGTGGCAGATATCAACCCCTGGAAGCCCAAAGTAGAGGGAATTGCAATAGTCCAAGCACGAGGTCACAAAGTCGTGGATCAATGTAGGTAGGTCTCCGGACGGAACAAGGTGCTTGATCCTAGTGATATTCCTAAGATGATAAAAGGATAACTTAATGACAGCCAACACTTGTGCATGCAGTGTCAGCCGGTCATCAAGAATCACCCCTAGGTCACACACCTGTTCAGAGATAGGAAGCTCAACCACCCCAGGAATAAACCTGAGGGATGGTTTGTCCCCAACCCCCCATCCAGCAACCAGGATCCATGACCATCACCTCCGTCTTTTCAGAATTCAGCTTCAGTCAGCTAGTCCTCATCCATCCTTGGATTTCATTGAGGCAGTTATTAAACACTGAGAGTGTTCCATTCTGGTCAGGCGCAAATGACAAGTAGAGCTGGGTATCATCGGCATAACAATGAAACTCCAGCCCATGCCATCTTACAATGTCTCCGAGGGGAAGCATGTACACCGCAAACAACATGGGGGACAGCACTGAGCCCTGAGGCACCCCACAGGACAGATAGATAGGGTCGGAGGAAAATACCCTCGACACCATTCTCTGTGTTCTACCAGCGAGGAAAGATGTAACCATCTGTGGACTAGACCTGAAAGCCCACAGATGATTCTCAAGCACTCAAGCAGTACCCCATGGTCTACAGTGTCAAATGCTGATGACAGATCCAACAGGACCAAAATGGACCATTTTTTCTGGTCTCTCGCAATCAAGAGATCATTGAGCACCTGAACCACACAGTCTCGGTGCTATGCCTCTTTCTAAAACTGGATTGGAGAGGATCGTAGATGCTATGGATGGTCAAATGGTTGTCCAACTGAGTAGCCACTACTTTCTCAATTACCTTCCCAACAAAGGGAAGGTTTGAGGTAGGTCTGTAGTTAGTGAGGGAGTCGGGGTCCAAAGAAGCCTTCTTCAACACTGGTGTCACCACAGCCTCCTTCAGAGAGCAGGGATATTCACCAGAGTCTAAGGAGCACCAGACTATCCTCGCTAGATCCGGGATGATAATCTCCCCACAGCCCATAATCAGGGCTGTAGGGCCCCAGTCTAAACTACAGCATGTATAGTGTGCATAGCTTGGACAATCCTCATAACATCTCCGATATCCGGCCTTTTGAAGAGATTCTAGGAACGAGGAGGGAAAGCGACCAAGGACTGGTCCACGGCCCTTCCCATAGAGAGTGTAGCACGGGTCTCCGCCCTAATGTCCTCCACCTTATCTGCAAAGAACCGAGCAAGCTCTTCATTCTGAGATTGTGAAAAAGCTCTACGAACCTGTAGACAGGCTGGGTTGCACAGTCTGTCCACGGTTCGAAAGAGCTGAGCCGGCCGATTCTGTGCAGCAGCAATTTCCCCCAGACAGGAACACTTCTTATGGATAATTGCTGACTGATAAAGTTGGTAATGCTCTAACAGTCTAAGATGGTCGGCATTCAAGCGGGATTTCTGCCAACATCCTTTTCATATCAAAATAGCAGTGCCTCTTGATTTAGATGTATATAATGAGTGTATTGCTCTATCACCCTGTATTTTATCCAATTTTTCTGCCTCTTTAGTTGTTAAGTGTGTTTCTTGCAAATGTATTATGCCTGCTTTCTTTTGTTTTGTATATCTTAAAATCTTTTTTCTTTTTGTAGGATTATTGAATCTATTTATGTTCCATGTTACAATTTTTAGCTGTTCTTGTATTTTTTAAATCTGTTAATATCTACAGTATTACCGAGAAACTCATACCTTATTCTAATCCTATATCATATTTTCCCAACCCATCTTTGTTACTCTTTCTAGAAAAAATAAAGTTTACATAAAAAACTTTCTGTCCACTTTATCACACATTTGACTTCAGTATCAGCTTATTTTTCCAGTGAACTGTGCACCGTTTTTTCCTTTTTAGTGCCTATGGTTTCATATTACCTGACATCCTACTCATTGCATTTCATAAATAAATTCCAATGAATGGTCAAAGCTTTTGGCATCTTCAGCACTGCCATCTGAGTGGAAGCAGTAGATTTCATTGGAGTGGCTGACATGGAAACAGAATGGGTGGATCTCTGATATCTGGAATGATTGCTGACAGCAGAATGGTACTTGGAAGGAAGAACAACTATGATGGGGCTATTCTCAAGCACCTTGCTTACTTCTACCGACTGAAGCAATGATGCATCATCTTCTTCAGTGGATACATGTAACACAAAAATAGGTTGGAGTGAATAGTAGCCAAATCTGTTATGAACAGCACATACTCTGTGTACTACATGGAAAACTCATGCTCAAGGAGCCAATAGGCCCTGGAAGACCTTCACTAAAGTCCTAAAAGTCAACATTCCAATCTGCTGAGTCACATTGCTCAGTACTCATAACAGCAGATGCATGTTCTCTAAGAAGCTAATTACTGTTATCTTAGAATACCAGAAACTGCACTGTGTTCAAACAGTATCATACCTTAGCAAACAACACAACTACCAAGAAAAGGGTTTGGGTGGGTCAGAGACACAATGACATTTTCTGTCACACAACCTTGCTTGAAGGTTGAGTGGTACAGGTGTATGCAAGTAACCAAGACAGACCACGACACACCTTGAGTGCCTTTGCAGGGGTGGACAAAACCTTGTGGACACATTCAATGTACATGTATGGAAACATAACAGTGCCACACTGAGCTGCATTCCATCAGATATTGTGGCATGGGATAACATAAGTATATGGTATGGTACATTCAGGACCAACAGAAACATGACCATACAGATGATAGCAGCTGTTAGCTGACTATGACTGTCACAAACTACACACATACAGTGACATTGTAAGACATGCTATCTACATTGCCTGACAGCAGAAGAGCAGTGTGGGCCACTGTAATGCCAATATTAGCAGTCACCAGGATGTGCAACATTCAGATTGAAGGACTAGGCAAAGGAGGGGGGACTCCACCGTAACGGTGGGCATGGACATCTGATTGACTTGAGACAGGTGGCACGGATGAGCAATTTTTAGCATCAATGATGTTGTCAGTGGCTGGATGCGCCTTGTACACATCCACATTCATGCTCATTAAAGTTGCAATGGCTCATCACTGCAATGTCACTGCCTTCAAAAACATTCCACCATGAGGTTGATGGAAAGATTGCACCACTACGCCACTTTTGTGGGCACAGCAAAATACTATACTGCAGACTAAGGCTCTGGACAGGGGATGACAACTGCAGCACACATGATTGTTGGTGCCATACATGGTTATCTACAGCTTTGGTCACTGCTTTCAACAATACCTGGCCCTGGCCACACTTACTACCAGTTAACTGTTAAGCTGAACTGTGCAATATGGTTGTGTGCCATCGTGTTCAATGAAAAACCATCATTCCCGTAGACAGACCCATACAGTATGGCCAATGGCAAGGCCACAGTTGCTTGATGAAATAGAGCCATTGGAAAGGGGCATTATGTGGCCACTGCACTGCAATACGTCTCGTGTATGCTGGGTGGTGTATGGGCATGTCGTTGGTTGCTGCACTACCCTTTATCACCTCATGTTGACAGCACCATCACAGCAGTAAGAAAAGCACCTTCAACTTTATAGAAAAAAGTGGCGAATAAAGTGCATAACCAACATAAAAGAAATGATAAACAAACATCCCTTACCCTTGAGGTCATCACTTTCTGGGTGGCATGGCTACGATGCTTCTGGGTACCTTCGTGGATCAATCTCTCTTCAGCAACACTTTTGTATGGATTCTCACAAACTGGCATTGTCTAGAGGGAATGGCTTGTTTGATTAATTTTAAATGTGTACTAAATTTCATTCTAATTTACATAGGATTTGTAAAGAAATCATCAGTATAAAAAGTGGGACAAATTGTGAGAGAAGCAGAGGACTTCCAGTCCCATTGATGGTCCAGAAGGATAAAGTTAACCCATTTCATAAAATGAACTGGAGGCTTATCATATTTGGGAAACTCAAACAGTGATACTATGTCAGCTGAGGGTTTATTGCTGCAGCCCCCCACCACACAATAATTTACCATTTCTATAGATAATGTATTGCAGTCCAATAAAAATTAAATAACTTATAGCTGTGGCACTACCAACAAGTAATTACTATGATGGTGCTACTATGACAGAAATGTTATATTCTAAAAATATCAAGATACCACTGATGTACTACACTAACCAAGTAAAAGAGGTAAGAAAATCCTCCAGTCGATGACTGAAATTGAACCTACAAAGCTTTCAGATGGCACAATATTATATGACAGTGTTGTCTTTCAATAATGGTTTTTGCCACAAAAAGGACAATACAACAAAAAGATAAAGGTTATAGGACAAATGTGAAAACAACAGTAAGGGGCACTAACAAAAAGTCCACATCAATGCTCATTTACAGGCACTCTTATAGTACACACATCTACCCCTTTTTTTTTTTTGAAAATTTCTATTTTTCCTCCCACTACCCCACAGAGCCATTCCATCTGGAGCACCCATGAAGCCTGCCCCTACCAGCAGCTTCCTGCACGCTCCAGTCCCTCCATCAAGATATGGACCCCCCCGGGTGGGGTCAGGGTTGGGCAACCCCCGAATCTTGTAATCTTGTCAGGGTCCCGGGTCGCAGGCAGGTGTTGGCACATCAGCACCCAGCTCGGTGCTCCATCATCCTGGCTCCGTGGGGGGTTTTCCCATGTTCCTCATGGGACGCTATGTGCCTGAGTGTCAAGGCATCTGCTGGCATCTTCAATGTCCCCCCCTCCTTCCACAAAGGAGCAGCCTCCGAGGCCGATTGGCTGCCGGCCTATGCCGGCAACCAATCATTCCCCTGATACTCCAGCTTGCCATCACTTCCCCCAGCCTCCACCAGGGGTTGCCGCTTGCTAGTATGGAAGTCCCCCCTCCCCCAGGAGAAGGCGCGCTGTCCCCTGGATGCTCCAGCCTATCTCCCCCCGGCCAACCCTCGACGATCCGAGCTCGCTCCCGAACCCGGGTCACTGGTGTGGTTCAAGGTGTGGCATCCAGCGCCTCAACCCTCAGTGCCACCAGGCTGGCTACATCTACCCCTTTAATGCACCTGAGATGCACAGGATGACATTGCTGCTATGTTGATTCAAACCAAAATGAAGCACAATACAAATGACTGCTCAGTGACGGTTCAATTGGTAGGATTACAGCAGACTATGACAGTTCACAGTAGAGGTCAACAGCACCATTAGAGCACAGTTCTGGTCATTGCAGCAGCTATACAACTGTATTACAAAAGGCAGCACACATTACTACCAGTGTTGATAGTGATACAGCAGTGAGTCCATGCACCTGTCATTCACGGCATACACAAACACTGAAGAGTTATACAAACAAGGGATATACCACTAAAAAATGCTTTTAATGTAACGGTAGTCCAAACAAAACAACAACAACAACAACAACAACAGCAGCAAAAGTCATAGCAGCAATTCAATGCAAACTGCAAACTGCCACCACAGCACAAAGAAATCCAGATGTGTATAGTGCATCAATGGTCCACACCAATAATTTGTGGCAACACCAAATACAAAGAACATTTACTGGATGTCTCAATCATCATATAGATCACATTACACTTTAGTGACAAGTAAGATCGCTGCAACTTAAGTCCCACACACACACACACACAATAAATGACATGTACAATGCAGCACGGGGAGCTCTGGAGGGAAAATGTTCCTGGCATAGTGTTACATGCACAGTGGGTGTTACTGTGCATGTGCGAGTTCTGAGATTGTGAAACAAAAACATCAGAGGAGTTGCAGTGATAAACAAAAGCTTTAAAATAAGCAATTTTAACATTTAAAAAAAAAAGTTACAATTCATCTTGGGACTGCCGTAGCAACACAGCATGGGCAGCACTACCACTTCTGCAGGAGCATGGTAAGTCTCTAACAGTTGACAGATAGGCAACAAGCATACAGTTAATTAATAAGTGTACAGCCCTTAAATTTATATTTGGGTCTCAAGAACATGGAGAGATAATAGCATCTGTCTGCCACCTTATAAAACCATCCGTCTCATAATGAATAACTTTGAGACTAAATTTACATAGTGCCTTCCCATGCAAGCTGTTTTGGAAAAATATAAGGTACTCTTCCATACTAAAAAAAGTTCTAATGTGTGGACTACCTAAATGCACTGCACTAACCACTGAGCCACCTAACTGCACTTTCTAATTGTTGTAACATACACACACACACACAAACACACACACACACACACACACACACACACACTGTCTTAGATGGCATTTCTTATTGTATTTGGTTATTATGAGCACTGTATCACACTACTGTAACACATGGCCTTGCAGTGCCACATGGCAAACATACACACACGCACGACTCTCTCTAGCATATGGCATTGTGCCAAGTATGACATGAGCAGCACGATATACGGAATACACACTCCATTCTTTCTGTTTCCTCTGTCCTTGGAGCAGACTGGTACAATTAACCTTTAGTTTTCTTCATCTGTACAAACTAAATGCTGAGTCTGCTGTCCAAACCACCATGAACCAGCCTACCATGGACAAATGGACCCAACCTTCTAGGTGGAGAATAGACAAACACCAAGAATCCACCTACCAATGGGAGCATTTGTAAGATCATGTATTTTGCCATATTTGGTAGAATAACTTTTATGTGTAATATCAACATGTCTGTGGACTATGAGAACAAACTGCAAATGTCACCACACAGAGTCCAAATACTGTAAGAATGTGGATCCTGTGACTCCCCTACAAGTAACCCTTGCTTGTATCTTGTGCTATCTGGTAGTAATACATTATTTATTACCTATGACACCTTTGGTCTTGTGTTGCGATTCTGCCAGTATGTCACACATTCTGCAACAAATGAGAACTTAATAGGCAATGAGTACAAAGATCCTGAATTTTGCCCAGATCATTCACGAACGCTACATCCATTATTCTTTCTATAGCTGCACTGACATAGACGTTGGGATTTAAATCTTGAGCCCAGAAACTATCCAGACCCAACTTTTTTGGTTTCTCCTCCAGAATATGAAACCATGTGGTATAGCCCCTGCTGAAGGAATCATCCAGGTATTTTCTTGGGAGGCACTGTCCTTCCATTTCTGTTATTTTGTACCAATATTTAATGGCACAAATGAGTGCTCTATTTTTTTTTGTGTGTGAGTCTATTGCTCTTCCTCCAGTCACATACATATTCTCTAAAGCCCTAAAGCTATTGTAAAGCATCATGGGTGCCAGAATGCTTGCATTGTATGCTGATTTATATAAATAAAAATGTGCTTTCTTTTACAATAGTGGGTAGTGATTTGAGATCCTGTGCCGGTAAGCTAAGTTAAGGGATGAGCTCAGTGAGCCACTGAGGCTGGTGGGATGGTGCTGTCATGTAACACCACCACCCAGCCTGGGAAGAGAAGGGAAGGTGCAGGATTGCCCGCACAGGCCCAAGTACTACATATTGAAGAGAACTATTCTCTTTGCATGGGGCCCTGCACTTCTACATCCATGGATGCCAGAAGGTCCTTGCTTTGGCTGAGGAATGGATCGTTTTGCCCTGTGTGTCTGTATCTGTTGCCACATGGAAGCATAAAGCCAGAGACCCCCTGTACCTCCATAGCTGACCACAGAGACCCATGAGTTCATGACATCCATTGCTGCATGGAAGTGCAGTGCCCACAGGGCCATGCTGTTTCATAAGCAGATGTAATCTTCCTTTGATGCATGGCCCAGAGGGCCCTATGCATCTGCATCTGGGGACCTGCATGAATGAGGATACAATTCCACTATCTCAAAAAGAAAGAAAAGTATTTGCAAAAAAACTGCATTACTGCACCAGTTAGGGTTCAACCCAATGCCTTATGAGTTGGGAAATGTTATGTTAGGGTTTCCAACCCTAACTCCTCACCTCCCAAATCAGCAAACAGACAAGACCACACAGGAAACCACAAACAGCCATTATTAGGTAAGACAAACATACAACTGTTTCCAGATGACACAAATGCAGTAGCACTGCTGACACTGTAAGACATATACATTAACTTGTTGCTACAGATAGAAATCCATGGTACTCAAATCACAAAACTATTTTTGTGTGCAGAGGCAGAGGCCCCTGCAGCCACAAATACAAATCCATAATACCCATGTTATTAGAGTTCTTTTTTTCTGCTGAAGTGCACATCCCTGTGGGGCCAGCACTTCTGTAGCTTAAAGGAACTCAAGCACACTGTAAGACATACACTCACTTAATGGGCCTGCACTTCTGCAGCCACATGTGTATGACATATGCACCAACCTCTAGCTGCAGAAGTGCAGGCACCCCAAGATCTATGCTAACAAAATTGCAACAATATTTCTGTTTGCAAAAGAGGGTCCTGCACCTTTTCAGGCACAGGTGTAAGATATTCACACCAACTTCTGACTTCAGAAGGGCAGGACTCTGTGGGGTCTGCAGTTATGCAGACAGAAGTACAGTGCAATGTGGATATAATGGTTTGCGGTAGGAGTTTCTCTTGCGCAGATGCATACAGAAAAACATGCACTTGCAGGCCATGATATCTAGTGATGTACCTCATACAGCATGCATTAATACCTCTGGCTGCAGATGTGCAGACACCATGGGGCTTTCTGTCTGCAGAAGGACAGGCCCCATGGAGAATGTGGCATATCAGTGCTACTGAATTTGTGTAATCTGGAAACAGTAACAGTCGTATGTTGTTTGTCTTATCTGATGATGGCTGTTTGTGATTGCTTGTGTGGTCTTGTCCTTTTGCTGTTTTGGAGGGTGGGGAGTTAGAGTTGGAAACCCTACTGCCCCATTTCCTTACATTTGTGGCATTACATTGAACCCTAACTGGTGCATTAATGCTGTTTTTTGCAATGAATATGTATTATACTGGTGCAGTAGTGCCAGTGTAGTTAGGGTTGAGCAGAGTGTTCAAAGTGAAACCCAGGTTTTGCACCTTTGCACCATTTTTTATAAGACAGAATAGCCTAAAAAGTTACATGAGCAGTCACAGTGGCAATGTCTCAAGACCTGAAAAGTTTTGTACTGGCATATTTTATGGTTTCCGAGATCTGGAATGCTGATTTTTGAAAAAGTAAAGATTTTTTCCCCTATATTTAGCTTGTACGTGTTTTTTTTTTTATTATTGCTCCCACACATGTCCTAGATAGCACTGATTTTTTTTTTCCACAAATCATTAAAGGTAGAACCAGCCTGTGCCAAGGTAGTGACTTTTGAAGGTTTTGTGAAAAAATATTAAAACGGTTCCAGAGTTATAAGGATTTAAAGGTGGGTTATTGCATAACCTTCTGATACGAATGGTATAAAAAAAATCATGAGAGCTTATTTTTCATGATTTACTTGTGAAGAAAACATACTAATTGCGACAGTCACCATATTTTTTCTGACCTAAAAGAGATTGAAAATACTTAAAAATGATGTATTTTCAAAAAACAAACACCAGGACTTGGGTGAACGAGATCCTTTTAGGTAGATTTTGGTGTTACTTTTTTAAAAATATGCCTGAAAATATTAATTCTGAGCAGCCAAAAAATCCTGGGTGCCCAGCTTAGCAAGAAGAGCCCTTCACTCGCATTCTCAGTATGCTGGGTGCACTTTTAGACCTGCTGCAAAAAGACTACACAGACCCAGACTTAAACTACATGGAGTTGGCTGCAGCCAAAGATGGTTATGTGCAGCGGCTTTACATGGAAAACTTTCTTCAGGAGGCCAGAAAGGAACTGGGAACCAAGAAGAGCCTGTCATGGACTGATAGAAAAACTACTGAATAGTAATATAGTATATAATAAGCTATGAGACTCGATGTTGGTTACATCATCTTTCCTGACTCCCGCCACAGCCCCAGGCCCCCCACTCAACCACAAGAGAGGAGCAAGGGGTAATAGTTTGTTTTGTATGATGAGTTGACTGCATAGAGTGTCTGAAATGTGTGCTGAGGATATTGCAGTGCACCCTTCAAACACTGTCTAATAACAACTAATTTTGTCTCATACTTGAAGCTGTCGATAACAGACATCCCCCAGTGTAAACAGGAGGGAGATGGGTTCTCAGCTGTGTGGGAAACACAGATAAAGTGTCATGCACATCTGAACAGTTGGATAATTTAGTAACTGGCAAGAATCAAACCTGGATACAGTCCTATTCAACTTGCATTTTTCAGTTTGGACTATTTTGGGGGTGCTTGTCCTTCAGTTGCAATACAATAAAGACAGTTACAATATCACAATCTTTATTATGATTTTGTAACTGTTGATATTGAATTACAAAAATAGCAAAATATGCCCTGAAGGAATAACAAACTAAGAAGGGCACACTGAATAATGAGGTACACAGGTCCGTGTCTTGCAAGTGCTTATACTATCCTTTGATCAGATATGTTTGATACCTAATATAGTAATGAAAGTGCAGCACCTGTAAGCACTCTATGCAGTCAACTCAACATACAAAAAAAGAAATTTGAATGGTGATGGAGGCTGAACATCTAACAGGTAAGCAATTCATATAAAACAGCTTGCACAGTATATCCCTCTGATAGCGACATTCTGACAGAGACTGACACTACAGTAACTACAGCACCAGGTCACTGTGGTGTCGGCGCTGTACCCTGGCACTATATTCAGAGGTCTTGAACCCCTTCCCTAATCAGCTCTGACTCAGAATTGACTATATTTAGTGGGGGAGGTGTAGGGGGCACAGCCCCCTGCATGGGTGATTCGGGGGCAAAGCCCCCCCCCAAAGAAAACATTTCCTTAATTTAGAAACGGCATGCCGACTGCAAATGCAGTCGACATGCTGGTTTCGCTGTACGGTTTGTCGATGACCAATCATAGATCCAGCTTGAACAACACTATGTATTTTTTAATATACTTTGGACTGGTAGGACTAAGAGAACACAAATAAAAAAATGTCTTACTTTGTATAGTATTTACCGACAATCAGGGAAACACAAAGTGATAGAAAAAACAGAAAAGCAATATATAATCAGCTGTGAGACTCCGTGTCATTCATATTTTCTTTCCTGTCTCCTGCCCCAACCTCAACCCCTTGTACAATCTGAGTTTGTCCTCTATTTGAGAATATGCCAAGTCTTTTCCATAATTTTCCAAAATTCATATACCTGTTGATTATAAGTGGCAATGAAATTAATTCCAGACCCACGATCCTCATTCTGTTTATTTTCTCTCTTCTGCAACAATGCCTCTCTGTCAGTATTGTCCATTTTATTCTTGGCTTTATTAATACACACAATGCAATAACCTCTTTGTCTAAACCTAACACAAAAAATGTTACTAGCTTGAACATAATCCTCATGGACACTGGAATTCTGTTTCATCCCCATGAATTATCCCATGCATATGTTTTCAATTAAATGCATTGGAAGGCAACTATAAAAATGTAACAATCAACTGACATCTGTAGGTTTATGAAATAGGGAAGTCATAACTCCCCCTCTGCTATCTTTGTCTATAATAAGATCTAAGGAACTGACTTTCTCCTGACTACAATGCATTGTGAATTTCAAATGCTGGTTTGATCCCACAAAAAAATGTAACAGATTTACATAGCTCTGACTTAGTACCCTTCCAAATAAGCAGCACATCATCAATGTGCCTTTTATATAGGTCGATTCTGTCAAAAAAAGGGTTGTTCATTTCTGACAAGACCGACCCTTCTTCCCATATGTTCAAATACAAATTAGCATAATTTGGCACAAAATAGACTCTGATGGCAGATAAGGACCGCTTGGCCCACCTAGTCTGCCCATTTCCCTACCTAACAGATAAGCTGCAGATCCTAGTTAACCAACAGCCTATTTCCTCCTACCCCCCCACTATAATTGCCTTATGTCTGTCCCATGCATTCTTGAATTCCCCCACTGTTTTTGGCTCTATGACCTCCTCAGGAAGCCTGTTCCATGCATCTATAACCCTGTCTGTGAAGAAATGCTTCCTCACATTACCTTTGAGCCATCCCTCCATCTTCAAACTGTGCCCCTTGTTCTTGCACATCTCTTTTCTAATGGATGCTACCTCTTGGACTTTGTTGATTCCCTTGAGGTATTTGAAAGTTTCTATCATGTCCCCCCTCTTTCCTTGAGGCTATACATCTTAAGCTCCTTTAGTCTTTCTTCATATGTCTTCTGGTGCAGACCCTGCACCATTTTGGTTGCCCTCCTCTGGACAGCCTCAACCCTGCCTGTGTTTTTGTGGAGATGGGGTCTCCAGAACTGTACACAGTACTCCAGATGTGGTCTTACCAACTGTCTGTACAGAGGGCCAACAACTTCAAATGATGAATCATTGCTGTTCCCTTGCCTTGTTTATAAAAAGTGTATTTAAAAATAAAAATGTATTTTTAAGAACCAGTTTAGTCAGCGTACCTAAAAATTCTATCACTGATGCTGTCAAATCAGTGTTATTATAAAGCATTTCACAGTAGCATTTACACCATCCATATGTGGGATGTTTGTGTACAGCGATTGTACAGCCTAAGTAACCAGCAGTGAGTTTTCTGTTATTGTCAGATCTTGTAAAATCTCTGAAATGTGAGTAGTGTCACCTATATTGGTCCTTGATAGCAATACTGTAGGCTTTATAAAAGTATCTATATACTGGACCAAAGGCTCATTGACTGATCCAGTACTTGCTGCAATGAGTCGCAGGGGGAGGATTCTCCAAATTTGTATGAAGTTTTGGGAGGCCATCAGTGTTTGGCTTAACAGGATGGTGCAAAGTAAAAAATCATGTGTTTGCCTAGAAATCAACTTTTTAATAAAAGCATCATGCAAAACAACATCAATTTCCTTTTTACATTCAACAGAATTATATGATAAATGACGACAATGATTAACATCATTTAATTGTTGTAGCATAGCAGACTCATACTTATCTTTCTTCTAGACCACAATGGAACGACCCTTGTCTGCTTGTTTGTTAGTCTGTTTGCTTTTTTGCTCCTACCATGCCTCCTGGAACCCCTCTCCTTTGGGCCCACACAACACCCACTCTTTCTTCCACCAGACTCACCCTTCTTCTAGCACTCCACTGGGTCATTCTTCCAGTCCAGATCTCCAGATGCCTTCAAGGGCCAGCTTGTCCCTGCTGGGGTTGTCCCCTGGCCATCCATGTTGGGAATACACCTGAGAGCTCCTTTTCATCTTTCTCTCTCTCTCTATGGGCCAGCTTGTCCTTGCCAGGAGTTGTTCCACAGCCTAGTGGAGGAGCATACGTGCGGTGTCCAGAGGGGGCGTTATTGTTGAGTACATTAACAAGAAGGATCCAGGCATGGGGAGCAGAAAAGAGGCTGTCATCCAGTGTGCCAGTGCTGCATTTTCCCCTTTTCAATGTTCTACAAACCCTCCACCCCATCTACTCTCATGCACAGTTGACCTGGAATGGGGACACCAGATGGCGCATGGTCACCCATGCCATCATTATTTATATATTTATTTATTTAGTTTTTGTTGACCGGGTAAGTGCACTAGACAAATTCTGCCTATTTTCAGGCACAACCTGGGGGAGGGGGATACAGATGAATGCCAACTGACCTTGAACCAGATTAAGCTGTTCGTGGTATTTTTTTGTGAATGAGGGGAAATTTGGCCAGGACACCGGGGAAATGCCCCTGCTCTTTTTCAAGAAGTGCCATGGGATCTTTAACATCCATCTGAACTACCACCAGAATGGGCAGATGGGACCTTGGTTTAACGCTGGATCCAAAAGACGGCACCTCAGGAGTGCAGTACCCCTCTCATGCTATACTACAGTGTCAGTATTGGGATATTAACCCAAGTGCCTGGTGTGGGGATAGAACCCACAGCCTTCTGATCTCCCAGCCTCAGAGGTGAGTGCGCTACCTGCTGAGCCACTGACAGTGATACCTCCACAAGGCACCACAAGGAGCTGCTACAGAGCAGACCTGTGAACCCCCTCCTTCCTGGGAGGAATGTGTTCAAAGGGTGCTCTCACATCCTCCCTACCAGCCTCTGCTCCTGACATCCCAGGAGCCAGGCATGAACCCAAGTCACCAGTGTGCCAGAGTGATTCCCCAGTGCTCAACACCATGAAGCCAGCCTTGTCTGCTTATTTAATGATAATTTCCTTATTTTCTCTCAGTTTTGCAAGTGCTTCTCTTTCTTGTTTTGTACAATTGTTAAATCTTGGACATTGTATTCTCTGCATCATCTGATTAATGACCCTTTCACTGGTGTTTTCAGAAATCATGACTGCAGCATTTTGGAGCAGTTGAAATAGGGATTTCTTCTTTAATATGGTGCACTCTGCTGATATATCTGCCCTTCCCCATTTGTCCAACTTCTGCCAAATGTTGAGTACTGTTGTCATTAACTACTTCATCTTCTGGTCTCAAATGTTCATGAAAGAAAGCTTTTAAGTTCAACTTTCAAGTAAACTTATGTAAATCAACTATACAATCAAATTCATTTATGCCATTAGTAGGTATGAACGCCAGTCCTTTTTCCAGAATTGTCTTTTCAGCATACATAAGTGAACAGTGGAGATGGACATATTTTCCATTTTGTGGGACTTGAAAAGATGTCACGAGGCACATGCGTGGGGGACTTGAATAATAAGTTATTGCAGAGAGAGACTTTCTGGCAATATCCTTTGAAGTCATTTAAGCCTCCTGGCTTCAATGACATTTTTCAGCTATCTCCTTTTTTAAAATAATGGACTTTGCTGCAATCCTTGTTATACTCATTTTTTCACATTGCAATTTAGTCTGGTCTCAATGTTTATGTATTTTATATTACACTGGTTTATGGATATACATTAATGTGTGCATATTATTTATGCATCTTTATGTAGGAGTTTTATAATGTGTGGATACATGCTATATTTTTTTATTCTCAAAATGTATAAGGTATCCAAGCTTGAAACCCAGAAGTCCACAGGAAATGGAGAAAATTCAAAGTGCAGCCGCCACTATGCACTCAAACAATAGTAGTCAGTGGGGGGGGGGGGAGGCATAAATTCACCAAACAGCAGTAATATTTCAGCACTTTTCTTCTTTATTGGTTCAATTGTAATACAGCAGCCAATCCCAACATTTTGCCTATTCTATAGGCTTCTTCAGGAGAACGCCTTTACACCTATATATGAATAAATAACACTTCTTACTATCCGCTATTGGTATACAACCTTATGAAAAA
Source organism: Neoceratodus forsteri (assembly GCA_016271365.2). Taxonomy (NCBI): domain Eukaryota; kingdom Metazoa; phylum Chordata; order Ceratodontiformes; family Ceratodontidae; genus Neoceratodus; species Neoceratodus forsteri. Next base: position 14,371,265 of record JADMNL010000039.1, on the reverse strand, counting down.
AAAACAATACATACAGTAAGTGACACATTCCACTTCATCTGCTACTCACTGCTTAAAAAAGTGCCTTTTGCTGCTTAAATTGTACTGCAGTTACAACCCACTTCCTGCTTTGGTATAGTCCTACAAGAACAATACAATGAAATGAGTACTCAATATGCATAACACGTTTCAACATTCAGAAAAAACTAGTTAGTTTTGTAGACATCTAATAAATTAACCTGTAATGCCTGTAATTAATACAAGATAATCATTTGCTTATTTTCTGAACTTCCTTCGAGTGCTCAAACTTTATGAAACACCTCCAAGGAGTGCCACATGCTGCCCAGAGTGCTAAACAACTGCACAACCCCAAGCATTACATACTTGTAACTAAGTATAAGGGTTTACCTCCACTCAAGCAGGTGTCTAGACTTAATTGTGAGGCGATTTTCTTATTCATCCCATCTGTTAAATAAACATAAAACCCAAATAAATACACACCTCGAGTGTGTGGTGTTTTTAAATGTTTAAATTAATAGCCATAAGATAATGTTATATAAATTAAAAAGTGGAAAGTGTGCATATTAATACCTTGAATTGATATCTCCTGAGCCCAGACCAGCTTCAATGAATCTGGACAAGTTTGTAGCTGTCTGTTATTGCAGTATAAACACCCAGAATGGGCTTTTCTAAAGGAAATATATAAAAGCCATTAAGAGTGTAAAGAAAGATAAATAGATTGTAAGACTTTTTACAAAGTTGTTGCTAAGTACTGGTCTTTTTGCTATGCCTTACTTATTTAGTTTAAATGAAGTTAGTGGTAGTTTTTTATAAGATTCAACATAATTCTATCTAGTATAGACATCTTAATGCCAAACAGCTTATTAAATGAAAATGGAAATTCTGGTAAAGTGTCCACTCCTAAATACTAGCAACACCTTAATTTTAAATACATTTTACCTTTAAAAAGCTGAATGTTAGACTGTGAAGTACCAAGACAAAGTTTACTTACTAAAGTTTGAAACTCTGCGTAAGGCTACTGCCTCCTCTGTTCTCTTTGGCCTCTTGAACTGCTCTGATGGAATGGACTCCTTGCTGAAATTCCAGGCATATTTTATAAGCAATAATATGGTTGTATATTGCCGACCGCCCAGGGGCGATGAGGCCCGACAGCAGGCGGAGGGCCTTATAGCCCCTGGAAGGTCCGGTATTGCCCATACCGCCCACCCTGGAGGGTATTATTGCGCTTAGAAAATGGGCACAGTGTGAAATGTTTTATAAAATAACTTTTTAAATGGTAAAAATATGCTTCAAAAATATGGTAACTTAATAGAAGTTGTTTTGTTGCAAAATAGTCCCTGTAGTGGTAAAGCTGTGTAGCTGGCAGCAGAGGGCGCTTTTGTTGTGCATGTTGTTATTTTCTTTGCCTTTATCCCTGCTTGAGAGGTCGTTTCCTTGTGTCCCCTTTGTTTTTTTAAACAATTTGCAGTCTTCTCTGTCATTGTGTGGCTTTTTTGTGTAAAAGAGACTGAGGTGAGATGAGACTGTGATCAGTGGCACGGTTGGAAGAAAGTGTTTGGAACCAAGATTATATTTATAAGCTGCTGCTCTGTGTTATGTTATGTCAGGCGGGAAGCGCGAGTAAAAAGTCTTCTGGAGGAGAGATTAGAAGGAAATGCTAGTGGGCACCGCTTGCTGGCAGGAACACTGAAAGTAAGATTTTTAAACATGTAAAGCCAGAGTGCTCGAGCACGGTGGTCATAGCGTGCTCAGTTTAATTATGAAAGACGCATCAAGATGGCAGGCGGGGGTTGCCGGGCTGCGCCCAGTTCGTGAAGGCGTTTGATTGTGTGACAGGACTAAACTGTTAGGAATTTTTAAAAAGAGTTTTTGTGGACTGAAGTGTTTAAGACACTGATAAAACTGTTTCAGATTTGGAGAATGTGATAAAGCTGCCAAACTGCTGCGCAGTTATTATTACAAAAACAACCTGTTCTGTGAGGTTTTTTAAAGCCAGAGAGTCTTGTGATCCTGTCGGTTTCTTTTGGAGGAGAAAGGCAGACTGTTGCAGTGCTGTAAGCCGTGTTTACTTCTGGACTGAGTAGTAAGATACAGTATTTAAACAAAAAGTGTAAGGTGAGACAGTAGAGTAGGGATATATTTCAACAGGTTATGTGTGCGAGCGGGTCAACAGCGGCGCTGATCGGGACATGATCGGTGGCGCAAACAGTCAGCTGAGAAAGACGGTTTGCAACAGAAGGTCCTGTCGGTTTCTTTTAGAGGAGGAAGGCAGACTGTTACAGCCACTGTTTTATCTGTTACAACATGGTATGGCAGGCTCTGTCTCTCACCAGCTCAGAAAAAAAATGGCGGCGATTTAAAATTGAATTAGGTGCTTTCCACCAATGAGAAAGCAGGCTGTGCACAATGATACCTCAATGGGGGAAGGGGCACTTAGACTGGCTCTTATTTTTAGCTGGGCATCTATTGTCTGATAGATGCCCACCTAAATAAGTGTCTCAGCCAATCAGGAAAGAGAATTGTCTTTGCCCATTTTCTAATGTTGGACACTCCCTCCTAGTGATGTCAGACATGCTGACATCACCAGGAGGGATGAGATTTATTGCTGACTAGTTCTAGGTTCTGCATGTGTCCACACTCCCTGCAGTTAATGAGCCCCTCCTTAAAGGTGTATTGACACTTTTAGTTTTTAGTTGTCCATTTGAATACAAAATAATGATGCAGGAACAGATCCATGGTTTTAGGTGCTCTCTCACCACATAGGCTAATATCTGATAATCAAAATGTGTAATTACAACAGAAACAGTTGTTTAAAATGTTTTAAAACATGCTCACTGCATCTCTTACAGCGAATAATATGTAACAACTAATATTCATTATTACTTAAGAGATAAATACAGCAGTATATACAGTATATCAGATGTTGTTACATAAGACATTTCATAAAATGCTCTCTGCATCTGTGACAGTAGATTGTTTATAACACCTGACATTGTTCCTAACTTGAGAAGCTTCAAAATAAAGGGTGGGGGGGGCACCAAGTTCAAAGATCATACTGGCCACTATCATTTAACTAGATATGTATATATGAAGCACCATCTGTACAGGGATCTCAGCATGGTACTCCAAAAATCACCTTGTTTTCTATAAGCATTCTAATGGTATCACATCAAGTGGGTGAAAGCAAACCGGCGACCGTGAAAACAGCGAGTGTTTCATGGCGACAGGAATTGAGGCCACATTCACATTGTCCCCCCTCCCTGAGGTGCTACGACCTCAGAGTTGGTATATTTAGAAGGGGGTGTGGGGGTGCAGGGGTAGCCCCCACAACTACACCTGTTGCCCATGAAACACTCATTTTTTTTCATGGTTGCTGTTTTGTTTTCGCCAACAAGACATGGAGCCCATTCCAGTTGATGTCCTTATTAAGTCCTATATGTGGATTAAGTGTGTCCATTTCGTATATCTACTTTGTTTCTACACTTTCTACTAGTTGGCTAAAGTCTACCCCTCTGTCTGAGTGTGTGACTGCCTCTAGTCTCCAAAATCTTAGTCAGGCTCTTGTATGGGTTGCAGCTATAAAATGTTTCACTACCGGTGTCAGTACTGCATTGTGTATATTGGACTTGTGTTCCTGAATACGTTGTTTTAGTGGTCATGTGGTTTTTCCTATGTATATTTTATCAAACAGACATTGAAGGAGATATTTAACACCTGTTGTATCGCAGGTAATGAACTGTTTAATAGCATATATTTTGCCATTGTATGGATGTCTGTAAGATTCCTTTTACTGGTGTGTCCACAGACTTAACAATGGCCACAAGGGACCATACCTGGTCTTAGTGGTCCCAGTAACAGCTGTCTGACTGTGACATGCTTTCCTCATGGGTGATCAGTGTGTACTAAACAGTAATTAAGGGTAGGTACTTTTTTAACAGCTACTAGAGGTAGATTCTCAAAAATGGTCTGATTCTGAAAAAAAACTTGCAAAATGTGCCAATGTGTTTTTAAGATGTTCTTAATGGTTCCTACCTTGTGATTGTGTTTTGCGCTGAATTCTATTCTATTAGTTTGTGATTTCTTGTTGGTGTTCCTAAGTGCTTGCTCATCTGTGACTAGTTGGGTTCTATTTTCTGCTACCCTTAATGTTTTTCTATTATACCGTCTCCCAATGAACCGAGTGTATGCATTTTGATGTTCTCTGTTAAAGGGCCAGGGGCTTGCCAGAAGAGGGAGTAGGGGCAGGGGAGGATCAGGCAGAGGGGGAGGAGATGTATGGGCCAAACAGAAATAACACCAGAGACTGAACTGGTTTTCAATCTCAGCAATAAATCACTAACATACTGAGAAATGAATCTGTTGTCCAGGGGCCTATCCTTTGCACCCACAGCTGTGGTAAATACTTTTGAAACCCCCATAGAACACTTCGAATAGGAAAGAGGGAGGACAGGAGGAGGAGAAGGAAGGAGAAAGATGGTGTGAGAGGGAAACCGGGAGAGGAGAATAGGAGTGGCCGAAGCAGCAAGTAAATGGAAGGAGGCAGTGGTGGAAACATGTTAGGGGCCCTTTATGCAAGATAACACAGGCACACAGTATATAAGCTAAAATCAGTACCAGAGATTAAAAGAAGAAATGTAGCACTCCTCTTCCATCTTTACCTTCAGGACCATTCTCAGGACTCACAGCCTTGAGAGTTGGTGTTGTGTCAATTCTCACCAGCCACTGCTGTAATGTTGTAACTCCATCCTCTGTAGTTTTATGGTTATGTAAAATTAATTTTTGTGGCCACAGTGGGTAGAGCCCTGCAGATGTTTTGCCTCCATCCAACTCAAACCGTCCAGAGTCACTACTCGAACCACTGACAAGGTCACACTACTGGTAACCAGAACTAGGACCACCCAGGCACAGAGGTCGTTCAGCTACAGAGCCTCATCCCGGTTCAACTCACTCCCTGCAGCCATTTCCAACACCACCAAAAGTGCCCCCTTTAAAACTGCCCTACGAAACCAATTGTTCAACACCCGCTGCTGCACCTGTCTCTAAGAGATGCTCTGTTGCTCTCTATCACTATTGACATAGCCCTCTAGGTCGAAAAACCCCTCACCCTTCCCCCATGGGCTCCGTCTCCTCTGCCAGTACCTACTGGTACCAACCTGTCATGTCTGAAATGTTTTTTAGTTACTCATTCTGTTCATGCAACTATGTAAAACTGTGGTACTGTATGATTGTATTCTGTAACTATGTTGACTCTGTATGTCCTCTCTGTGACGAGGTACCTTTGTAAATGAGCCTCTGGCTCAAAGCTTGTAAATCCAATTTATACAATAAATAAATAAATAAAATATTACAATAGAAAAAGGGAGCTCTCCAGATTCCTAATGGACTAGTTAAAATTGAAGGTTTGTGCTATCACGCCACTAATTAATTAGTTCATTCAGCTGAATAGTGTTGCAACACACTATTTTGTGTGCTAAGCTTCAATCTGTGTAGAATTCTCTTTCAAGAAAGATTCATAGTTCATAAGCATTTCACGTCAGTCAGCCTTTCCTAGGTATAAATGGTAATTGAGAGTGAGGAAGAAGGTTTCAGATTTCAGATGCTATCGGGAAAGGCCCCAGACACAGAAAAAAGTGCAGCTTGGGAATAAACATGTGGCTGGCTTTCCTTTACATGGAGCAATACAAAAAGGGCCAGGAAGTCCAGTTTCCATTTTAAAGTTCTTTTAAAATGGTCCAACAGAGGCCAGACAAAAACTGAAGCATAAATGAGAAATCAGACCAGAGAGCTATTTTACCATGAAGTGCATAGTTTTATTTGTCATCGGCCAATATTCTTTATTCCAAACCATGCAACATTTCAAGATCATAAAGATGTCTTCATTGGGTAATTGGCTGAAATTCACATAATAATCACAACATTAGTATACAACTTTTCACTGCTAACATACCTCATAAAATAATTCATATCAATATTTTAAGGTATTCTCTCATTCTTTCAATGCTTGCTGCCATGTTCACCCTATGGCATACCTCAGTATCATCTGTGAAGAGGCATAACTGCTCAGCCAGTCTCTCTGCAATGTCCCCAATAAAGACATTGAGGAGGACCAGCCCCAACACTGACTCCTGTGGCACCCTGCTCATCACCTCTCCCTCTCCAGAATACCCACTCTTTACCACAACCCTCTGACTCCACCCATTCATCCAGTTCTCCACCAACATAACAATTTTAGGATCCAGCCCTCGACTATGCAGTTTGTTAATCAGTCTTCTATTGGGGAAGGCATCAAAGGCCTTTCTGAAGTCCATATAGGCCACATCCACTGCATCGCCTGGTCCACTACCTTAGTTACCCAGTTATGCTGTGGATTAGTGCAATTAGTGCAAATCACAGTGCTTGCCCTAAATATAGTAAAAGTTAGGGTTAGATGTATATGTAAATAAATTACATACAAGGCAGTGTATGTGTGAATGTGTGTGTGTGGCAATGCTCCAATGCTCTGTGTGTGTAGACAGTGTACTGTTATGTTATACTGGAATAGATAAGTGTATATGTATTAGTCAATGTGTCTATATTACAACAGTTAGAAAGTGTAGTTAGGTGGCTCAGTGGCTAGTGCAAAAATTGCTAGTCTACATTCCCCCACTATCTAGATAAGTTTCAGTCTTATGCATGTCATTGCTGATTTAAATGAGGTGTCTAGTGGCAACCCCACCACCGTCTGATGTCCCTCAAAGCCTGAAAAGAAGAAAAGGGTCCCTCAATGTCTTTTTTTATCTGTAAAATGTATGTAGACAGTGCACTGCTATGTTATACTAGAATATATATGCATATACAGTATGTGTATATGTATTAGTCTGTGTGTGTGTGTGTGTGTGTGTGTGTGTGTGTGATAGCAAATAGAAAGTGCAGTTAGATGGCTCAGTGGTTAGTGCAAACATTGCTAGTCTACATTCCCCCGCCATTAAGATCAGTTTCAACCTTATGCATTTCATTGCTAATTTAAATGTGGTGTCTAGTGGCACCCCCCCACCCTCTAATTTCCCTTGGAGCCTGAAAAGAAGAAAATGGTTCCTCTATGTCTTTTTTTAATCTGCAAAAATGTGTCTAGACAGTTCACTGCAATGTTATACTGAAATATATATGCATATAGGTGTATCTATATTAGTCAGTGTGTATGTATTACAACAACTAGAAAGTGCAGTATGGTGGCTCAGTGGTTAGTGCAAAAATTGCTAGTCTACATTCCCCCACTGTCTAGATCAGTTTCAGCCTTATACATGTCGTTGCTAATTTAAATGAGTTGTCTAGTGGCAACCCTCACCCTCTGATGTCCTTCAGAGCCTGAAAAGAAAAAATCAGTCCCTCTATGTCTTTTTTTAATCTGTAAAAATGTGTGTAGACAGTGCACTGCTGTGTTGCACTGGACTATATTTGCACATACGTGTAAACATATTAGTCAGTGTGTGTGTAAATCACAACTATTAGAAAATGCAATTAGGTGGCTCAGTGGTTAGTGCAAAAATTGCTAGTTTACACATTTCTCACTGCCTCCAATACCATTATTTTGCAGCCGTATTGACTCTTGCAGAATTTGTTTATATAATGTAGCCTGTTCATATGTCTGTGTAACATTTGTCTGTAGTAGCAGAACTCTTACCAGCAGGCAATGAAAACCCATATGCAACTCTATTTTTAAGAGCAAGAGTACCACAGAGGTAAACTGAGGGCTGCTTAGTAGCAACCTTGGCACTAAGAAAAAAATAACAATTACTGAAAAACAAAAGGTGCAACCTAGTGTAGGTGGTACATTGGGGCAGACAATTACAAAACTAATACAAATACAGGAGCAAAACAGTTGGAGTTCTGAGCCTTAGATGGCAGAAGCTGTGAAGAAACTTGCAAAATGAAATAAAACCCACCCAGAGGAGGCAAACCATGGGGTAAAAGATATAGGCACAGTGAAAAAAAAACAAGCATTTGTCAATGCTGAATGTTGTCTCACTGGCATTGGCATTGGTAATGCCAAAGTTAGAGATGCATAATAGGAATGGCAGTGAAGTACTGAAGTGACACCAAAACCCCCCCACCCTGCAGAGACTGACAGGCACTGGGGTGTGTCTTTGGGTCATCGGCTATAACACTCATGCCATTTTACCTCACCCTACCCTGTAGACACTGACAAGTGTCATGGTGTGCTTTGGGGTCTTTGGGCGTTATACTTACCCCATTCCATAATTCTGAGGTGGGTGCAGAATAGGAGAATGGGGTGAACTTTTTGGCCGAACACTGCAAGTCATACCATGATGTGTGTCACTGGCTGCAGGGTGGGGGTGGAATAGGGAGCATTACAGCCAATGACCCCAAGTCACACAGGGTGGGGTGTTACAGTTGGAAACTTTAACGCTGTAGGCATGTGTTGGTTTTTCATTCCAAATTTTCAACACAGGCTTTTTGTGAGCCCACCTCATGAAGAGCAGCACGATCAGTTTGTTAGCTGAAAGGTGGTTTTGCACAGTGGTTATGCCATTCAGTGACACAGGTCCAAAAACACATTTTGGGCAGTATGTAAAAAATGAGAACTGTATTGTTCAAGAGGAGGTGTAACAAAATGGCAATGTTGAAAATCTGGAGTGAAAATATGAAAAATTGGTAAAGTCATGAGCATGCACAGAAACTGTGCAACACACGTCCTTAATCCAATTATTTTTGGGATTTTTTTTAACCACATTTTCAACATAGGCATTTTGGGACCTCCCCTCATGAACAGTGACTCTGTGATTTTCTTAATTTGTCCCAAAAGTTGATTTCCCACAGCGACCACACCATTGTGCACCACAAGTGCGAAAACACATTTTGGGCAGGATGTGAAAAATGACAGCTGTACTGTTCATAAGGAGGTGTGAAAAAATGCCAGTGTTGAAAATGTGGCATGAAAATATTGCAAATTTGCGAAGTTACAAGGGTGCATGGGAAGTGCACAACACACGTTTATAACAGTCATTTTATAGACTTTCGTCACCAAATTTTCAACATACTGTAGGCATTTTAGGACTTCTGCTCATGAATAGTGTCACTGTCATTTCCTCAAACTGTCCCAAAAATTGATTTCACGCAGTGACTGTGCTATTCTGCACTACACATGCGAAAACACATTTTGGCCATGATATGTAAAATGACAGCTGTATTGTTCATTAGGAGGTGTGAAAAAATACCAATTTTTAAAATCTGGAGTGAAAATATCACAAATTCATGAAGTTACAAGCGTGCATGGAAACTGAGCAACACACGCTAGTGAAACAGCCATTTTGGGATTTTTCACCAAATTTTCAACATAGGCTTTTGAGAGGGCCCCCATGAAGAGTGGCACTGTTGTTTTGTTAATCGGTTCCGAAAGGTGATTCCATGCAGTGACTGTGAAATCACCTTTCGGGACCGAGTAATGCCATGACGGTGACTGAATTCATGAGGAGGGGTCCCAATAACCACATGTTGAAAATTTGGTGTCAAAATTCCCCAAAATGCCTGAGATATGCACCAAAATTGAAAAAATCATATTGATGCTATTATACAGCATTTCTTCAGTTCGCAGTTGGCTTTGAAGAGTGCAGACATGTTCCAGGCCCACCAAAGATCATTGCGCTGGACCCCGGAGGTAAGTATGGGGTGAGGCGGGGTGTGGGGAGTCAGGGTGCGCAGAACGTGGGTGCAGGTTTGGGGAGGGGGCAAGAAGACTGTGATGGACCATTTCCTGTTTTACAGGTGACAAAAAAAGAAAAAGAACAAAGTGGGAATTTTTTTTTCCAGGGACATTTGGCATGCTGGGGTGGGCTCCCAGCATGCCACCTGATTGTTTTGGGGAGGGGGGCTGTAGCCGAAGGGGGAATGGACACCCCCGTTGGCACATACAAAAGGGGGAGCAAAAGCCGAGAGGGATCGGGCACCCCCTCAGCACACAACAGATGGGGGGGACATTATGCTGATGGGGAGTGGGATTCCCCATTGGCAAAATAAACAGGAAGGGGGGACTGTAGCCGATGGGGACTGGACCCCCATCAGCAAAGAAAGACTTGGGGGGAGTGCATGATGCTGAGGAGGATTGGGTGCCCCCTCAGCACAAACTTGAGGGGGTCATTATGCCAATGGGGTGTGGGATCCCTGTCGGCAAATGAAGTGGGTTGGGGCATGCGACAGGGGGATTGGGCACCCCTGAAGTAAGGCGGCCGCAGTCAGTGCTGCCATGTTTATGTCGGGAGGGATTCTCATCGCAGCTGACCTTTTCTTAGATCTGCTGGCCACATTCTGAATTGCTGGTGTGGTGCCTGCATGCTGGCTGATTGGGGAATGAGGAACGCACCTACTGATGCATCCCCTGCATTCGCTCACAGTGGACGCACCTCCAAATCTGCTACTACTGCAATATGTTGACTTTTACGCAAGCGCGAGCCAACATAAAAAGGCTTTCAACTTGGTTAACCACTATGACACAAAAATGATTACATTTATGTAGAATTTGACATTGGCAAGCATGAAATGGACTAATCAGCTAATGTTGGGGTAAGCATCCACATGACAAAAGTTCCAAACAGCATAAGTTGAAGTTGAAAGGCTAAGTAACAAAAATCTGTAAAAATGTGTGTAGACAATGCACTGCTATGTTATACTGGAATATATATGCATATATGTGTATATGTATTAGTCAGTGTGTGTGTGTGTGTGTGTGTGTGTGTGTGTGTGAGTGTGTGAGATAACAATTAGAAAGTGCAGTTAGGTGACTCAGTGGTTAGTGCAAAAATTGCTAGTCTACATTCCTACAAACACTGCTATAGATTAATTAGTTTACAAAACAAGGCACAGATACAGAATTGTCAGTATAGTAGTAGTACATGTCAGTCACTCTTGTCCTGATTAAATAATACAAATACAATATAGGACTATAACACTTACAACAGCTTAGGCAAATAATTAGTCCAGTTGAAGAGAGATGCTTGTAAACTCTAAATATTTTTATGCAAGGCATCCCCATACATGAAGCCTCCCACATAAAACTCCCAAGTTTGACTTCCACTCCAGCTGTGCTATGGAAAAACACATGCTGGAACATTTAGGCCATGCCAAGCATGAATAGGACACAGACCATCCCCAGCATAAGCACACTATGTCCTGATAGCCTGGGTTCATTTGACAACCAAGTTGTGCTCCCGATGAGCACAAAAGCCATACTAAAGACATGAACATTCTGGGGATTTTGGAAGAGTGCTCACAATCCCACTAGACTGGGAAAGATGATGGTGCCTGCAGCATGAATGCCAAAATCCAAAGTTTCTAGCCCAAAACTGAAGAGGCTGGCCCTGCAGCTGAATACATCTGTTCTGTTAAGAACCTCCCCAAAATGGCCACTCCATGTTCAGGGTTATTTGTTTTGGGGAATAAGTAAATAAAAGAATGATCTCTCCCCCACGTGGTCTGGGCAAATCCCTTGGCCATCTTCACCCTCACTAGTCACCTTCCCCTATGCTGTGGTCATGGATGTGGGCACACACCCTAGCATCCAGTAAGCCACTTCTGCATAGTAGTCAGTAGTCATGTTAGATGCACAGATGAGCATTATGGTTAGGAAAACCATAACTGCTGTGCTCGCCCCTGGCATAGTAGATGACTTTTCTTTCCCAGGAGAGAGATAAACTAATGGCAGGGGTCTGGGAATTGCCCAGGACCACAGAAGCTATTAGGTTTTACAGACTCTGTGGTAGAGATGCAGAGAAGATGAAATTTTCCGTCAAAGTTCTGGAAAAGTCAGGAAATTCACTTCCACAAAGCAATCCATGAAGTTTTGCTCAAAGGCCAAAAATTCGCCTGTCTTTTCTGTTTTTTGGTGGAATTTCACTGCGAAGTGCAGAATTTCACCTGTGAATGGTGGAATTTTACCTGTTAATGGTGGAATTTTACCCGTGGAAGGTGAAATTGAACTGTTGGTAGGCAAAATTCTGTACTTCGGAGGTGAAATTCCACACTTCACGTCTGAAATTCTGCACTTCATGGGTGGAACTTTGCAATTTGAGGCCCTGAATTGATCAGTGAGTTGCGTTAAATTTGCGGATTAATTCACGGAGCGGAGTTTCCCAGCTTCACACATCTCTACTCTGTGGTACATTTTGGAAGTTACATTGAAGTTAAACCAACACTTCAGGACCTCTAGCTGACAAACTAAGTTCTGAATTTTTCCTGTTATGCCCCATTCAGGTTGAGCTTTACCACTCCATCCTTATAGCAGGAAAAAATATATCTGGCATCCGTGACACCTCTCTAATCCCAACCACCTTGTCTTCCACCATCTCTCACACCCACACACACACACACACACACACACACACACACACACACACACACACACACACACACACACACACACACACACACACACACACACACTTATTTTAAAATGGCCAAGCAATAAATCCTGCAGAGAAACCTCTCTCACACCACTTCATGATAAAACAAAACAGTCTTTCCAACCTCAGCAAAAGCCCCACATGCACTTTTACCTGATGATTTCACTAAAACGTCTGGCATCTTTGGATGAAACCACAGTCTGGCATTGTGCTGAAGGCAGGACTCTTTCTGTCCTTGACTTCCTTGCCTGTTCCTACTTTATTTAATAATTGTTCCCATCAGATCTTCAGGAACACATGGATGTGCGCCACTTACATCTTTACTGCCCTGGTGGGCAATGTGTGTCGTACTTGAACACCCTACTTTTTTTTTTATTGTGAACTCTCTTTTTCTCCTGAGTCCATCTGGCTAGGATCTCTTTCCAGCTCTGGCAGTGCCATCTGTCGAAGGCCCTCTTATCTGGAGTCCAGGGGACTCTTCGGGTCACCCACAGCACATTGATGCATTGCCTTCTTGGATTAAGCACCACACAGTAGGGCTGCCATTAATTCCTTTGGCAGCTCCATCCCTGTATCTTGCTGCCCATGGTGAAGGTGAAACCCAGGGAGCATACCCAGGTGCCAGGAAAGGGATAGCCACCAATGGACATGAGGGTAGACAGAGCTTCCTCTGCTCTGCCAGTAGCAGATTTTTCCTCTTTTCTCCCTCCCCTGGGATGTGGCCATGGAGTGTTGTTCAAAGCATGCTCCCATGCATTCACTGATCATGTCAGTGTCGGTGCTGGTTGCATCCCAACCCTTCCCAAATCAGCTGACCCATCTGCTCTGCCACCCTGCTGGGTGGTAGTATGAGGCAGGTCACGCAAGCCTCAACTGAAGGTATCCCATGTATTCAGAGACCGCGACTGAGCACTTTCAAAAAGGGTGACTCAATCATGGTGCTTTTACACATGGCTACTAGCAGGGAGGGTGACAGGATAGGGGGTCGGTGACTATAGCGACAGGATTTCACTATGTATACACACGGTTGGGAGGATGGGGAGGGACCATGTCATGCATTGGGCAGAAGGAGAGGGAGGGTTTGTGGGGGTAGTGTGGTGGTGGGCTGCCAAGCTGGCTGTGTGGCATGGTGGGTTGGTGGCAGGCTGCAGTTGGAAGGGTGCTGGGTTTGGTTCTGGGTGCCCTTGTTTTTTGTGCAGGGTCGTGGGGTTTTGTTTCTTCATTATGCACCTCCCTTCAACATGCACCACCTGGAGTTGAGAATCCTTTAGTAGTGGGGTGTGGGGGGTGAATACCCCCTCATAAAACATTAAAACCTAAGTGTCCAGTGTTGTCGTGCTGTGTGCCCCAAGTCTACATTGCTGAAATTTATTTTCAGTGATGTAGACTCACCCAAATGGCGATCGCCATTACGTGGTCGCCGTTATCACATGGAACTCCACCTGAAGGAGGACAGACATTATTGTATGCTGTCTAAGCCCACTTCTTATTCCTGGCCTTGGATCCTGTCATTCACCTTGCCAGATTTGTTGCCTCACCCTGTAGTAACGGTCTCACTGTTCCCATACTCTCTTCTCCATTCCAGGAACCCAGCTTGGTAAAATAGAGTGAAAGTGGAAAAAAATTGTTGGAATAGTACAAACAGTTCTGGGGGACAGAACACTGCTTAATATTTAAAAGGGGACAAAGCCCTTCATCCTCCTTATAGTTAATGCCCTTTGGCCCTGGTGCAACATAGGAAACAAGCTCATTCACTACCTCCCTCCTTGTTATTGCAGCTTGGGGTTGGGGCAGACAATTGGTTCAATATTTTGCTTATATGTAAGCCCCCCTCTGTTTCTTAGGGCTTGCCTGTGTTTTTCTCCACTGGCCCTCACTCTGTCTTCATCCTTTGGTCCCCAGGGACTACCAAGGAGATCAGCAGGGCAGTGGTGATGGCATCCAGGATCCCTGGTGGGAGCTTAGCCAAGGCTCCTGTCAGGGTCTTCATGACCCAAGCCACATTGCCATGCCTGTGATTTTGGCACCCAGACTGGCCACAGGGCCAAGGCCAGACATCCCTTCTATCCAGAACTAATCAAGTGTTTCCCCAGCCCCATGAGAACCAGTAGGAGCTGCGGAACCAAGACAGGCCATGTGGCCAGGACCGGTGCTACCACGCATGTGTGGCAGCCCAACAACAGAGTCGGAGTTCTGATTTGAAAACAGGGCAGCATGCCAGCCTTTCACAAGAGCCCTGGCTCCAGACAAGGCAGCGGAGCCAGTACTGAAGTATAGCAGTATCATCAGATGCACCTACAAGCAGTCCCTGGGCTCAGTGCAGGCAGGTGGCTGAGAACATAAAAAGATAACTGTGCACATGCACCAGCAAGGGGAGAGCAGCTCAAAGGGCACCTCCCACACCGGAAACTCTGACAGCCATCTGGGTTAAGTGCCCCAGTAAATAAACATCTCCCTGACTCCAGGACAGGCAGAGGGACCAGGAAAATATAAATTCAGCCCAGAAGGGCAGCAGTAGCAATGTACTAGAGACAGACACAAATATATAAACAAACATGGCTGCATCCAGGTCTCTCCTCAGCTTCTGACTCCTGCAAAGACTACTGGGAAGGTACTACAATTTGGCACAAAATTTGCCTGCAAATTTCAGCCAATCAGACACCTGCACTTTGTCCGGCTTGCAAGCCTAGCATGGCTGGGTCAACATTCTAAAGACATTTTGCCTGGGAACAGGACTAACCAGTATGACGTTGAGTTTCAGCTCCTATAAAAGGGGCTTCTCCCAGGGAGCTAGGTGAGTTTCTGCCAGTGTGACTGCGAAAGAGGAGCTGTGAGCCAGTGAGTCACTGTCTGCCAGGAACTGCATGTCTGGCTGGCCAAAGACATCTGGGATCCCAGCAACTGACTCTTTTTGTGAAGAAAACAACAGTTTTTATAAAAACTACCAGCCAGAAGGCAAGGATTGGAACTGTTTTTTTTCCTGCCCCACCAGTGAGTTTCCCCTTTGGGAAATGAGCTCCTTTGAAGACAAACTGACCAACACAGATGGTCACTGCCTGATTTAGAGTTCCTTAACCCCCTGCATCTGCAGCACCAGACTGACTGTAGGAGACCAGAGATTAGTGAGTGAACAACAGATGACCCTGGGGAAGCCTGCTTTCCGGCAGGAAGCATGTCCAGTCATCTTGCCAGCTCCATCATCAGACACCAGAGGTATCTGTGAAGCTACAAAATCATGACTGAGTGGTCACTGGGGGTTTTGCCTCACAACTGGGAAAATTGTGAGTGTGCCAGGGGTTGATGAAGAAGACCTTGATGTGACTTTGCCACTTTCATGGTTCCAGCAGAAGACCTGTGGAGGCCATCCAACCACCCATTTGTGTGGGAATTACAGATAGGGGCCGTTTTCAGCTGTTAAGTTTAATAGTTCAGCAATAGTTAGGGTTTTTAGTGTGTTTTGCCAGTAACAAAGTGTACCACCGAGCTCCTACCCTGCTAACAGCAACTGCATCTCCAGTGACGTACCCACTGCAATTAATGAAAGAGCTATCACCTATGGCCTTTGGAGGCATTTAAGTTTTATGTTTCTGCTTGAGGGTTGAAGCATTGCCAGAGGGTGGGTATCTTGTATGGACCAATTGTTGCTCTTGCACAGAGTATAACGAATTCATTGCTATCCCATTGCTCCCATTTTTCCTACTGCCTCCTTGTTCTTTCTGTACCCTCCCTTTAAAATAAATAATTTATTTGAACTGAATTTCTTAGTTTGGGGATGTTATTGCTGTTATATTGTCCCCTTGTTCTTTATGTACACTCCCCTTTTAAATAAAGTATTTATTTGAACTGCATTACTTGGTTTTGGTGTTGGTTTTCCTGTTATAGTGTCAATTGTTTTGAGGTGAGACTGTGTGGGGAGGCTATACACTATTTTTCTCTGGGGCAATAGCTTTGTGTGTTAATATCCAGGAACCCCATACTGCTATTTGAGGTGGAGGCACCAAGTCACTTTTAGGCCCAAGTACCCAGTGTAGCACAACTTTAGGCAACCAAGGCTGGCCCTCTTGGATGGTTTGGAGAGATGAACCCTGAAGGCCCCAGGCAGTCGGCTACATTGGAAGGTCCACTGAGATTACTGCGCTACACAGATAGCCCCAAACTGTAATTTTATGAAATAAATAGCATCCCCCAAATTTTGAAAGTTGCCACAGTTCATCAGCAGTTAGAAGACTGAAGCCAAGGGGAGTGCTGGGACCTGAAAAAGGCAATTCTGGTTACAAGAATCCCTGAAGGTACTGATAGGGCCAGTATTTTAGAGCTGTTACACACTTTGGAGTGTTTGAGTAATTTAAAAGTATGCAGAGTGAGGTACAAACATACGAGCCAAAGCATGACTGCCTTAATTGAAAGTGATTCAGAAACTGATGTGCGCTAACTACCCAGTACGCTCATCCTTGAAGGTTCCAATGAGGTATGGCACCTGTTTGGCAGGAAAATTAGTCTGTCTTTAGTTACCCCTTCACCACCAGTACAGCCAGCAGATGAGGTGACAAGCTAAGATATTATTACCTAATAAAAGAAACATAGAAACTTACAAATTGACAACAAATACAGGATCTGAGGCAGCACAGTTTCATGGGGGATTTTGCCAGACAAACCTGGAGTTCTTTGCCTGGGTGACCAGGGAAGTGGATCAGTGAGGAGTGGTGGATATGGCCTACCTGGATTTCAGTAAGGCCTTCCACACCATTCCACACAGAAGAATGGTGAGCAAGCTGGGCAGCCTAGGAGTAGGTCCAAAAGTAGTAAAATGGGTAAGAAGTTGGCTAAGCAACAGGAGTCAGAGGGTGGTAGTAAATGGTGTTCACCCTGAAGTAGGCAAGGTGACCAACAGGGTACCGCAGGGGACAGTACTAGGCCCGGTCCTCTTCAATGTCTTTATTAGCAACATTGCAGGAGGGCTGGAAGGGAAAGTATGACTGTTCATGGATGACACAAAAATCTGCAACCGAGTGGACACAGCAGGGAGGTGGAAAAAATGAGGGAAGATCTGAAAAATCTGGAAGACTGGTCAAGTGTTTGGCAACTGGGTTTCAATGCAAAAATGTGCAAAATCATGCACTTGGGGTGCAGAAACCCAGGAGCAATGTAGCGATTGGGTGGGGAGGTATTGACTACTATTAAACAGCAAAGGGACCTAGGGTATTAACTTCTGATGACCTGAAGGTAGCAAAGCAGTGTGATAAGGTAGTGGGGAAAGCTTGCAGGATGCTCAGGTGCATAGAGAGGGATACCACAAGTAGAAAGAGGGAGGCTGTGTTACCCC
This sequence comes from Neoceratodus forsteri, assembly GCA_016271365.2. Classification (NCBI taxonomy): domain Eukaryota; kingdom Metazoa; phylum Chordata; order Ceratodontiformes; family Ceratodontidae; genus Neoceratodus; species Neoceratodus forsteri. Next base: position 14,353,550 of record JADMNL010000039.1, on the reverse strand, counting down.
TGTATAGATCAATGGTGAGGTCCCACCTCAGGTACTGTGTCCAGTTCTGGAGGCCCCATCTCTGAAATGACATAGATAGGGTGGAGGCAGTACAGAAGAGGGCAACCAAAATGGTACAGGACCTGCATCAAAAGCCCTACAAGAAATGACTCAGGGAATTAAATATGCACTCTCTAGAGGAATGGAGGGAAAGGGGGTATATGATAGAAACATTCAGATACTTCACAGGTATAAATAAGGTACAGGACGGTATCATTTTACATAGAAAAACGATGTCCAAGAACAAGGGGTCATGCAATAAAGGTGAGGTGGGGGAGACTCAGAAGAGATGTGAGGAAATACTTCTTCACAGGAAAGGGTGGTGGACACCTGGAACAGCCTCACAGTGGAGGTGGTGGGTGCCCAAACTGTAACAGGATTTAAGCATGCATGGCATAGATACAAGAGGACCCTAGAAATGAGGTGGGGGGACTGGAGATCAAGTAGGGTCTGCAGTGGCACAGTAGATAGGAAAAATAGAGCAGATTAGGTGGGCCAAGAGGTCCTTCTCTGTCAACAACTTCTAAGTTTCTATGTTTCTGTGTAAGGACTGCTTGGCCCACCTAGTCTGCCTGTTTTCTCTACCCACTGTAATACAGCAGACCCTACCTGATCTCTAGCTTACCCTTGCTTCCCTAATAACTAGGGTTCCCTTATGCCTATCCCATCTCTGGCTTAGCCCTCCCTTCCCAAATCACTAAGGTTCCCTTATGCCTATCCCATGCATTCTTGAAAGACCATGTAAGTCTTTCAAGCATTGGTAACACAACACCCCCACTGACCTTGAGAAGAAATTCCAGTTATTTCTCAGTGCTGAAGGAATGACTGCTGAGCCTGAGACAGGGAGAGTGAGAAAGCAGCCACAGCTTCCTTGAATCAAGGAGGTTATTTTCTAGACTACACTGAACTGGATTATTACTTTTTGGACCGGTGTAAGTAACTGGTATTAATTCTGTTTTAGGGGTAGACTGTTCTTAGTTTTAAGTTTTAACTTTAATTTGCCTGGGAGAAACTGTAGCTGGGAGATATTTGCAGTCAGTTGTGAGTAGACCTGTTACTTAGCCTGTGTGAAATAGGTGTCTGAAAAGAAGGAAGGCACTCCCCGAGGTGGAGGGTAAGAGTTGTAGGTGATGGTTTCTAGATAGCATAGGTTTACTCCCACCCACCTTCCCTCACCCCACCCGCCCTAAGCGCATAACTTCCTTTACAGCAGGGCTCTGACATCACTTCCCCAAAACTGCTAACAACATACACCTGTTCATATCCTTAAAGGCGCAGCACACTGAATAGGGGCTAGAGACACTCACAAGCTTGCACACACTAAAACAAGAACAAAAAAGCATCTGTAACTGGAAGGGACACAGACAGATGGGGAGTGATGCAATGCACTGGCTGTGGAGCAGCAGTCTTCCAGGAGACATTCTGGAGACTGCGTTGCTGCCCTATTTGCAGGCATCTCTCTCTGGTCTGAGGGAGGATGTTGTTTGTCTCCATGCTGACCTGGCAAGCATTTGGGAAACCTGCTCCCCCACCCAGGGACCACGCAAGCCACCGCCACTACCTCAGAGGTTGCCAAGAAAGAGGAGAGGTTGGACCACGGTGGGCTCAGGGAGGGTGAGGGTGGTGGAACAGAGGTGCATCCCTCCAGTTGTGTCTCTCCACAATTCATTCGCCACTCTGGTGAAGCATGGCTCCTCTATGGAGGCACCTGCAGTGGAGCCCAAGGATGATGCTGGGAACCTCCACAATGGAGACCCACAGGAGTGTGGCCCAGGACCCCACAGGGGAAGGAAACAACTCCTGGTGGGGGACTCAATTGTTAGGGAGGTAGAACTGGGGGAGGGAGGGGAAAGGGAGGTAAAGTGCCTGCCCGGTGCCAAGACTTGGAGGGACAGGAAATGAATCCTCAGGATCGTGGGAGCAGTGGCAAGGGGGAGGGAGCTGATGTCATTATCCACCTAGGGATGAATGACCTGGCTGAGAATGGGATCAGAGCAGTGCAACGAGGTTGTGGAGTTGGGGAGGGGCCTTAGACAAGTAGCACACATGGTAACTTTTGGGAAGTGGTACCTGTCTATGGCATGGATGAGGCTAGGGCACTCTGCACCATGGGATTCAATGACTGGTTGAAAAACTGGTGCAGAGCTCAGGGATTTGGCTTCATTGGGGACTGGGGCTTCACCTGGAGGGATGCAGGCCTATACAGGCGTGATGGTCTGCATCTATCTTTGAGGGGAACCAGGATCCTAGGTGATAGGTTTAAATGCTTCAATAGCAAGCATTTAAACTAGCCAAGGGGGGAGGCACTGAAGAGCAGAAGGTCCTAGCCCCCCCAGAAATCAGGGTAATTAGTGAGGTAAACACCAAGATAGAGCAGTCGATAGGGAGAAGGGCAGGAGTAAACGGAGAAAAAGACAGAGGCAGTAGAGACAGGGATGGGGCAAAAAGAAATAAAGCCATAAAAAAATGGAGGGTAATGAGTACCAATGCCCATAGTCTAGGTAAAAAGCTCGCTGAAATGGTGGCCCTGATGGAAGAGGGATGCCTGGATATTGTGGCAGTCACAGAAACATGGTACCAGAGAACCATGACTGGGATGTCAACATACCAGGGTACACAATCTACAGGAGGGACAGGGAGGGAAGAAGAGGAGGAGGAGGAGGAGTAGCTCTCTATGTAAGGGAAGGGATCAAAGCAACAGAGCTAAAGGGTAAACAGGGAGGAGAGGAGACACTGTGGGTCACCCTGGAGACTGGAAATGGCTCCACAATCCACACAGGGGTTGTATACAGACCCCCGTCTCAGGGGGAGGAAATGGACAAGGAAGTGATAGAAGGCATCCTTGGGATGGCAGAGAAAGGGGAGATATCGCTGATGGGGGCCATGAATATGCCAGATGTTGACTGCAGCACCTTTGCTGCAGCCGCATTCAAAAGCAGGGCCATCCGCGATGCCCTACAGGGGCCATGCCTCAGACAGCAAGTTTTGGAACCCAGTCGGGAGAGAGCAATCTTAGACCTGGTACTCTCAGATGGGGACGGAGAGAGGATCTCTGATCTTGAAGTGGGTAGCCATCTGGGAACAAGCGACCACCAAACAGTGTGGTTCACAATAAACTTAGCTGTAGAGTCAAGCCACACAAAAGTGAAGGTACTGGACTTCAGGAGGGCTGATTTTGTAAATGGGAGAGTGCCTCAGAAAAGCACTAGCAAACAGGCAAGAAGGTGGGGTGGAGCAACAATGGGGAAACATCAAAACCGCCATCACAGAGGCAACAAGCCTTGTGTGAAACAAATAAACAAATCAAATGAAAAAAAACCACTATGGTTCTCAAAAGAAGTGGCAGGGAAGGTAAGGGAGAAAAGATGGCATTCAGGAAGTATAAGGAAACACAGAAGGAGCAGGACAGAGAACTGTACCAGTTAAAGCAGAAGGAAGCGGGTAAGGCAGTCAGAATAGCAAAGGTCCAAACCGAGGAAATGATAGCCAACTCAGTTAAGAAGGGGGATAAAACCTCTAATATGGGTACATTAGGGAGCAAAGAAAGACTAAGGCAGGGATACTGGGGCTGAACAAAGAAGAAGGTGGTTGGGCAGAGAGCGACAGTGAAAAGGCAGGGATACTGAATGAATACTTCTGCTCAGTATTCACAATGGAAAAGCAAGGGGAAATACCTAATCGGGTCAATAGAAGCACTCTGGATAGGGGGGTTGATATTAGTCCTTTCACAGAAGAAAGGGTTCTGAAAGAACTCTTAAAACTGAAGGTGGATAAAGCAATGGGGCCTGATGGGATTCACCCCAGAATTCTAAAAGAACTAAGGGAAGAACTAGTAACACCACTGACTACCCTTTTTAATAAATCATGGGAGGATGGTGTGGTACCTGAGGACTGGAGGAGGGCGGATGTGATTCCCCTTCACAAAAGTGGGAGCAAGACAGAGGCAGGAAACTACAGACCTGTCAGTTTGACCTCAGTGGTAGGGAAAATGATGGAATCACTTCTGAAGGAAAGAATTGTTGAGTACCTAGAGGCCAGTGGGGCACAGGACCCAAGTCAGCATGGATTCACAGAGGGAAGGTCATGTCAGACAAATCTAATAGATTTCTTTGACTGGGTGACCAAAGCAGTAGACCAGGGAGGGGCAGTGGACATGGCCTACCTAGACTTTAGCAAGGCATTTGACACAGTCCCACACAAAAGATTAATAAACAAATTAGCCAGCCTGGGAGTGGGTCACATGGTGGTAGCCTAGGTAAAACACTGGTTGGACAACAAGACACAGTGGGTATTAATAAATGGAGTCCACAGTGAAGAAAGAAGGGTTACTAGTGGGGTACCGCAGGGTTCAGTACTGGGGTCGGTCCTTTTTAATGTCTTTATAAGTGACATTGCAGAGGAACTGGAAGGGAAAGTATGTCTCTTTCCAGATGACACAAAGATCTGCAACAGGGTTGATACACAAGGTGGGGTGGAAAGGATGAAAAGGATTTGGCAAGGTTGGAGGAATGGTCAAATGTATGGCAGCTTAGATTCAATGCAAAGAAGTGCAAAGTAATGCACCTGGGAAATAAAAACCCAAGGGAAGAGTACACAATGGAGGGTGAGATACTGACAACAACAAAAAGGGAAAGGGACCTGGGGTAGTCATATCAGATGACCAAAAGGTGGGCCAGCAATGTGCGAAGGCAATAAGGAGGGCTGGGGAGATACTGGGATGCATAGGGAGAGGCATCACCAGTAGGAAACAGGAAGTTGTTGGCCCCTCTGTACAGGCAGTTGGTAAGACCACATCTGGAGTACTGTGTACAGTTCTGGAGACCCCATCTTCACAAAGACATAGACAGGGTGGAGGCTGTTCAGAGGAGGGCAACCAAAATGATGCAGGGTCTGCATCAGAAGACATATGAAGAAAGACTGAAGGAACTAAAGATGTATAGCCTCGAGGAAAGGAGGGAGAGGGAGGATGTGATAGAAACTTTAAATACCTCAGAGGAATCAATAAAGTCCAAGAGGGTAGCATCTTTCAGAAAAAGAGATGTGCAAAAACAAGGGGGCACAATTTGAAGATGGGGGGACGGCTCAAAGGTAATGTGATGAAGTATTTCTTCACAGAAAGGGTTGTGGATACATGGAACAGGCTTCCTGAGGAGGTTGTAGAGCCAAAAACAGTGGGGGAATTCAAGAATGCATGGGACAGACATAAGGCAATTCTAGTGGGGGGTAGGAGGAAGTAGGCTGTTGGTTAACTAGGATCTGAAGCTTATCCATTAGGTAAGAAAATGGGCAGACTAAGTGGGCCAAGCGGTCCTTATCTGCTGTCAAATTCTATGTTTCTATGTTTCTGCCAGAGATATGAGCGACTCATTTCAGAAAGACAGTGAAACACCTCCTGTGCTTTCTGCAGATTCTACCAGTAAGATAAGGCTGGGCAGCTATTTCCACTGTGACACTAGTTTTTACAGAAGATTACAAGTTTTCTCAGGTACCATCCACACCCTCAATGGGGAAGATTGCTATCACATATGGATGAGTCAGTCAACAGAGATGCTCCAAGAATGGAAGTGCTCAGAAGACAAAAATGGAATGAGTAGAGGAAAGCCTCTTGGGCAGTGCTTTGAATATTATTTGGTTTCGGTGCACCAGTCAGACAAACTGTACCCTGTAGCACTACCTGGCAATGCTAAAGAGCACCTATGGACCCATCGGGATTGGCGCAGGCTTCCTCTTCCAGCTGTGAGCACCTATCCAGAAGGAGAGGGAGAGAAACTGTCCAATTACCTATCCCATTTAGAGACAGTTATTCACCGAACAGTCAAGGCTGGAGGAATCCCCCCTGACCAAGCCACTAGGACCAGACAGGAACAAGTGCTGAAAGGGATCATACACTCACAGGTGACTGTCTTTTCACTTCAGCTGAAGGATCAGAAAATCACATCACCCAGCTTGAAACAGCTTCTGGAAGAGGTCTGAAGAGAAGAAGAGTTCCAGGTAGAATGGAGAGAATCACTGAAGGTGTCTACAGGGAAGGTCACTCCCCTCAAGTCACAAGCTGTTGCTTAAAGACCTCAAATGGATGCCACTGAGCTAGAAGTGCAAATGATGCAACTGGTGGAGCAAGCAAAAGAATTGGCCAAAGCTCATGAACAGTGGACAAGAGTTGACTCCAGGCCACAAGTTAGAGCAAGTGCCCCCAGATTTTCTACTGTCCCTCAGCATGGGCCTCAAGCCTCACCTTTGCCTACGAACAATATGTTCTGCTACAGATGTGGACAGAATGGACACATAGCCCAAGAATATGTTCATCAACCAAATCCACAGCATGTAAACCAGAAGTGGGGAAGCCAACCACCCCAGCAGGTAAATGACAGCAGAGCCCGGTAGAGGAGTGACCTGAACCTCTGATAGTGCAATACTTTGTAAAATGGACTGACTCTGAAATCCCCCCCAAGGGAAAAAATTGCTTTCAGGACTGCTGGACCTCAGAGCTGGTGTTTCAGACCTCAACAAATGTAAACTATGCAAAGCTTTATTCAACAGAGGGTCACTGGTGAACATTATTCACTGTTCCTTCTACAATAGCCACGTAAAACACTTGCCTCTGATACCTATGAAAGGACTTGCATTGTGGGGCCTGACCAATGCCAGCTATCCCTGTGATAGCTACAGCATTGAACAATTTGAAGTTCTCAGGATCTGGCAAAAGATTATTACAGAGGATTGACACCATAGCATTCATTGGACTAAAATCCAAGAGCACGGATGACACTCCAGTATTGATCAGTACCAATGCCAATCTGTTTGAGAGGCTGGCCCAAATGTCTAAACAGTGAAGAGAAGTACAGTGCCTACAGTCCATCACTGCAAGTACTTGCTGACAAATTCTATGTTTCTATTCTATGTTTCTTGTAAAAAGAGTGATCCTGAAACCTGAAGCCCCTAAGCTAGTGGTGCAAGAAGAGTCTGACGGAGTGATCCACCATGTTGACAGCAGTAATGTAGTTTTACTGTCTAATGCAATGCCAGTCAGTGGGATTGCTTTCATATCATTGTTTCCCCAGGTGACAACAATGTAATGGAAGACTGATAGTCGAATGCCGAGTGATGCCACCACCTGCAATACCTCAGGAAAAGCGAGTCACAATGAGGGTGAAGAATGAAATGGAAAAACCCATGATCTTGTGGAGAGGGTGGGTGTTAGCAAATATCTTCCATGCAGACAGTGTAAGCAGAGTGGATCCTGAAGTTGCCACAGCTGCAGAGATTGACCCTGGACTATTCAAATTTGGAGACCCTCCGATACCCGATAACTATCAGTGGAGCCAAAGAAACAAGCTAGCCAGGTGCAGGAAAGTGTTCTCTTTAAATGACTGGGATGAAGGATGAATCAAGGGAGAAAAGCAGCACATCCACCTCCTGGATGATTGACTCTTCTGAGAGTGATCCTGATGACTGGCCTCTTCTGACACAGAGGACATCATGAGTCACTTGTAAAGAACTGCTGGCAGCAGACGTCATCAAAGAGTCCTGAAGTCCATATGCATCATCTATTGTAGCTGCCAGGAAGAAGATGGGCACCATCCGGATGTGCATGGACAACCACACACTCAGCAAAAAGATGGTGCCTGACCAATACACAGCACCCAGTGTCAGAGACACCAAGTTGAGCTTAGCAGGAAGCAAGTGGTTCTCTATCCTTTATTTCCAAAGCAGCTCCTACCAAATCCCCATGGCAGAAGAAGATTTAGGAAAAAACACGTTTATCTGTCCCCTGGGGTTCTACCAGTTTGAGAGGATGTCTCAAAGCATATCTGGGGCCCGCACCAGTTTTCAGAGGTTAATGGCAAAGGCAATAGAAGACATGCACCTGCTGGAGGTGTTGGTGTACCTAGATGACCTGATATTGTTTGGCAGGACAATGGAAGAGCACAAAAACCGACTCATGAAAGGAATACGTAGATTGGAAGAGTCTGGTTTAAAAGTTTCTATAGACAAATGCCAGTTTTGTTAACTGTCTATTAAATATGTGAGGCACATTGTTTCAGAAAATGGGGAACAGACTGATCCTGCAAAAGTAAAAGCACTCACCACCTGGCCAAGGCCCCACAACCCAAAGTCACTGCAGTCATTCCTGGGATTCAGTGGCTACTAAGGCAGTTTGTAAAAGACTGTTCCATTCTCTGCCCTCTGAAAGAACTCTAAATAATAATCTGCTCACTTAGATAAACAGAACCACCAATGTGGGTGTGGTAGGACACAAATGGGTTTTCTGCTTTATCCACCTACAATTGCAGTCTGGAATGCCACAGTGGAAGAAGCAATATTGGTGCCTATTCTTTGTCCTGGCATCCACATCCTGATCAGCTAAATCAAAGCAGATCAGTTCCAATTGAAGCAGTAAAGGTCATGTGTTTGAAATTTCAAACAACACATCAGACCACCCCTGCCAAACCACATCATGCAATCAACATGCTGGGGGCCTCTCCAGATGCAATCCTGACTGCACATCCCAATTTCACTTGTTTGGATCTTTTATCTTTGCCCCAGCCTTCCCAAACTCAAAAGGCTAAGGGCCCAATTTATAAAGCACCCCTGAATGGCGCAAGGCTTGTGCTGTAAGGAATGGCAAGGCTAAGCAATCTCAGCCAAAAGATGCAGCCTGTGTTAGAACGCAGGCTACGGCTGCCAAAGGGGGCTTGTGTCATCCTTGCAGCATAAAATCAGCTGCTGCATTGTACTAGGGGGCTTGTGGCAAATGCAGGCTGCCATATCCACTAATTCAGGATTCTCAAAACCCTCCCAGAGGGCAAATTTCTAAGCACCCTTAGACCAGCCATGGCTGGTCTAAAGGTACTTAGGAGTGTGTCCTCTGGGAAGGTTTCATATCTTTTGTCAATGTGCCACAGTCCTCCCTCCCTCCCCAGCCCGATCCCCTTCTATTAAGATAATGATGTCCATGGTGGTCTATCAGATCCACCATCCCCACTCTCCTATTTATTGAAAAAACACTGGTCCCTAGTGGTCTAACAGATCCTCCTCTGTCCTGGTCCCTAGTGATTGAAAACAAAAATCACATCCTTAGTGGTCTAGTGGCCCCCCCCCCCAGCTCTGTGCATTGAATAAAAATTCCCATCCCTGGTGATCTAGCAGACCCCACACCCCAATCCGTTTATTGAATAAAATATCACATCCCTAGTGGTCTATATGACCACCCCCCAGCTCCAATCCATTCATCAAATATACAGATATCTTTCCCTGGTAGTCTAGTGGACCACCACACCCCAGTGGGTAGTATCCCACCACTCTGCTCCCCCATCTCACCCCAGAGCTGGTACCCGGCATAGCCATCCACTCTCCACAATGTCTAGGCACCAACTGAGCTATCAAAGAGCGCTGTTCTGCATACAATACAGGTCCATTGATTGACAACTCACATGTACTGTATACAGTACAGCACTTGACAGCTCAGTCAGTGCCCAGCCATGGTGGAGAGCAGAGGGCTGTGCTGGGCACCGGCTCTGAGATGGGATGGGGGGAGCAGGATGGTGGGGCACTGCCTTGGAGGGGGTGGGGGTCCACTAGACCACCAGAAAAACATATCTGTATATTTTAGGGACAGATTGGGGCTGGGGGGGGTCAGCTAGACCATGAGGAATGTGATGTTGTATTCAACTAAACTGGGATCGGAGGGGTCCACTAGACCACCAGGTATGGGATTTTATATTCAATAAATGGGGCTGGGGAAGGTCCGCTAGACCACTAGGGTTGTGATTTTGTTTTTAATCAACAAGAATCAGGGCAGGGGGGCTCTGTTAGACCACCACGGATCAATGTTTTTTTTAATAAATAGGAGATTGGGGATGGGGGTCCTCTAGACCACCAGGCACATGATTTGTATTTTCAATAATTGGGGATTGGGGTGGGGGGTCTGCTAGACAACCAGGGACTGCTGTCCATGGTACTACTGATGCATGGCCATCCCACAGCTTGTGGCACATGTTCCAGATGAGCCATCTGTGTGGTGCAGGGCCATGGTTGCTACAAGCCGTGGCACCTTGCCACCAGGACCCTACCTGATAGTGAATCAGATGCAGGGTCCCTAGCACATTGGTGATTGGTGCAAGCTGCTACAGCACAGCTTGTGCTGATCTTTGTGAATCGAGCTCTATGTGTTACATGATGTGGTATTCACCCTGGAGAAGTGGCAGGACGCAAGTCAGGTACAAATAACTTATCTTAATATCTGACTGTTATTGTAAGAGTGGAACTAATTGTCTCATAAGAGCAATTTAAGACAATGATGGACTGCTCATAAGAGCAATTTAAGACAATGATGGACTGCTCATTAGAGCAATTTAAGACAATGATGGACTGCTCATAAGAGCAATTTAAGACAATGATGGATTGCTCATAAGAGCAATTTAGGACAATGATGGACTGCTCATAAGAGCAATTTAAGACAATGATGGACTGCTCCTAAGAACAATTTAAGACAATGAGCACTCTGAGCTCCCTGAAAACAGCTGGTCTTACCCTGGAAATACCGAAAAGCCATCATCTGATCCCTTCATGAAGACATGAGTCACTTACGAGTTCACCACACTCTAGACTTGATGCAGGCCTGTTTCTATTAAACAAGAATGGCAACAGAGATGGAGTGTCATTGTAAGAACTGTCACAGGTGCATCAAGAGAAACATTTTGCCAAAAGGAGCAGCAGCCTTGGTCAACAATAAAACCAGAGGATTACTCAAATTAGTCTGTAGGGACTTTTTATAATTGGAACCCTGACAGTATGAATATTGGCAAAATTCTAGCCATGACCAATTACTACTCCCGATATGCTTAAGCATAGTCGACAAAGCCCAAAAGGCCATTACTGTTGACAAAGCATTGCAGCGATATGTCAACCATTATGGCATCTTTCAAAGAATTCAATTCTGACCAAAGGAGGGACTTTGAAATGTTGACTTGTGAAAAAGTTTCTGGCAACCTATGGCATCAATAAATCAAGAACTACTCCTTACCACCTACAGGAGGCCCTTCAACCAGAATGTTTTAACAGAACCCTGCTTGATATGCTGGGCACTCTTTAGCCAGCACAGAAACCAAAGTGGAGCCAAAAGGTAAGTTCATTATTGCACACTTGCAGTTACACCCATAATTATGCCACCCAAAGGTCCCCATTCTACTTAAGGTTTGGTAAAGAAGCTCATCTACCAATTGATGTCTGTTTCAGAGTCTAAGCTGATGATGCATCAGAACAGACATACTTAAAATATATCAGGCGATTGCATGAAAAGTTGCAAAATGCCTATCAACTTTCATTTGAGGCTGCCACCAAGAACAGCCTTGCCAACAAACACTGTCATGACAGATGGGTTCAACACCAAGTGTTGCAGACTGGTGACCATGTGCTACTCAGAAACATTGGCCTGCAGGAAAAACATAAAGTTCAGGATCAATGGGCACCAGAACCATGTGTCATAGTCAAACAAATGCCTAATCTTCTTTTCTACAAAATTCATCAAGAAGAAGGTAGAAGCCTGGAAAAGACCATACACAGGAATTACCTACAACCCACTGGGGCGATAGTGCCTGATCCAGCATTTGAAATTAAATGGCAGGCCAGGACACCAAAAACTCTGAGACACACCAATCAGCAGAGAAATGGGATGCCTGTACCTGATACACATATCCCAAGTGCATCACCTTTGCAAGAGCAAGCTGAGAGTAGCTCACAGTAAAGTGATGATATTGTGTGATCCACCTGTACCTGGCAGACTCGAGAATGAGCAATCTCAACTGATGGAATGGAGATGCTCTGAACTGTCAACTAGTGCAGCTCCAATTAGAGACTCCTCAAGCAATAAACTTTCACACCATTTGAACCCAAATGCAGTGTCATTTGTGATGGAGGAATTGGAAATTGATCAATCTGAAAACCGAATTATAGACATTGAAATGGAGTTTGAATTAAACGAAAAAATTCCCAGAGCCTGATGTAATCCCTATCATTCCTGATAATGCCTTTGTGCCGAACACATGCTTCCTGTTCCTGAGGAAGACATTTATTTATTTATTAATTTCTAAAGTTTCACCAGGAAAGACATACTGAGCTGAGTAGCAGCTCATTTCCAGATGTGTCCTGGGAGGAAGGGGCAGTGGGAGGCAAAGCATAACAACCAGAATAACATTTACAATCAGGATTTAGAGTAATATTTGTAGCAAGAAATAATCAGCAGCACTTGGCAGCTTTATAAATAACAGTGAGGCCTAGAAAGAGCAGAGGATTCAAATTAAGTGTGACATGGAACTATATAGGTGGAGGCAGTGGAAACAAAACAGTATGGGCTCAATTCTCAATCAATCAATCAATTAATCAATCAATTTTATTTGTATACTGGAAAGTATGTTAGCAAAAATGCCCATTTTCACAAATGTCCAGTGTTGGAATACAACAGATAAACAATTACAGAGACCATTGGAATACCTAGGACATACATACTAGGGTTGTCAGAACTAGTTCTTCAAAGATTCGAACCCTCCTCGAACCCTGGTGTTCAAGTTCTAACTTAGAACTCAAACACTAAAAGGTTATAAAAGAGTTCGAATCACGATGCAGAGCGTTGTCTGTTTGCGCCTATGCCATGTTAGCGTACCTACATACGGGTCAGGTGGGGGTCGAGTAAGCTGTGCAAGCCAAGGGATCTGTGGGGGTATTTAAGCAGATGTGCCGCGAGGAGGACCACCATTTGCTGAGGATCGGAGAGGAGGCAGCAGCAGCCTAGCTAAACTGTACTACTAGCGTTAGTGGTTAGCGTACCACTACTCTTGTCCAATACTGGCCACTTCCATCATCCATTTTCCTGTGAGACCAAGAACGAGAGAAAGGCTGAAAAAAGCTCAAAATCGGGTGGGAGTGGGCCTAGGGGGAGGTTCAGGACAGGTGGAGGGATTAATCAAGAATTGGGAAGGGAATAGGGAGGGATCGAGACCGAGATCAATCAATATCAGGACTGGAGGAGGACTCAGGAGGACTCGGAGAGAGAATAAAAAAAAATAAGAAGAAGTGAAGAACCTTTGTGAAATGTGATTATTTGAAACTGCAGCTCTGCTCAGTCAGTGGTGCACACTGCACACTCAGCAGCTGCCAGCAACAAGCATACATGGGGGCCAAAAAAAGGCAAATAAATCTGAACCCTTCCCAGTGTAGTGTGTGTGTCACAGAGAGAAGCCCAGTGTGTGCCTTGACTGCACTGTACCCTACCCAGTGTGTGTTACAGAGAGAAGCCCAGTGGCCAGTTGTGTGGTGGCATTAACCTTACATGACAGAAACATAGAAATATAATTCTTTTTTTTTCTCCACAACTGTTTATTAGATTTGATTAATACAGGACATCCATTACAACAAAAAGAAAAAACAAAACAAGCACCTGGAACCCAGGGTACAGCCCAAAACTGGCTGTATGAACTATTTACAATCCAATATATACACATACCCAGCAGGAGTCCATCCCTGAGCAGCAAATATATCAATAATGACCCCTGTATAGACATCTACAATCCTCATTGCCAAAAATACTATACTATCCGAGATGTAGACTAAATAAGTAAACAAAACATTTCCCCTCACACATATATATAGAAAAAAAAGGAGAGGAAAGAAAAGAAAAGAAAGGGGAAAAACAAGAAAGAAAAGGGAATCCAAACAGGAGTCTAAGCCAACGTATACCCCTATATTATCTCAGAGCACCAAACCAAAGGTGCGTATCCAAAAAAGAAAGAAAAAGAGGGCACCTAGAGTTAGATCAGAGGTGGAGTCCTACTATATCCCCTAAAGAGAGAGAGAGAGAGAGCGCCCATCCCATTTAATCTCTGAAAGGCATACATTCTGGTTCCTCCAAAACCCTTACTAGGATCCCAAAAAATCTAAATAATGACCACTTTACCCCCTCACATGAACCAAATATTAATTAACCCTATCTCTTTACCAGAGATAAAAGAAAAAACCAAGCCCTTACTACACCGAGGATGACAGACAAACCTAAAATGATCTCTATAATGAATAGATCGCTTCCAGAGTTGCCCACCTCTTGGCATATAACTGTTTGTTCCCTCACTCCAGAGCTGCCTCTTTATCCTACCAATATGACCAACAGGTCCCGCCCCCACTGGCCATAAAAGTACTCCTGGTCATCTTTCCAGTGCCGACTAGAAAAGACTTAACCAATGCCGTCATCAGAGCCAAATGAAATTTGGCTAGGATCTAGGGACTTTTGAAAATCACCCAGAACACACACCTCTGGGGTGATGAACTCCGAATAATTCATCAGCGAGTCCATACGCTGCCTAATTTCGAACCACAGGGGGGAAATTTTACAACACTCCCACATCACATGAAGTAAATCCCCAATTCCCATCCTGCATCTAAAACAGTGGTCCGTCTGCCTAAGCTTTCTGTCACAAAGTTTCACCGAGGTAAAATATAGGTCAGACACAATAAAATATTGCATGGTTTTAAACTTAGGAATTGGTATGTACCTAAGGCCTTTCCAAATTGAATCCCAGACAAGATGCTTGGGAGCCATAACCTTGTCCCAATACGCCACCTGAGTGGACAGGAGTGGACTAACAAACTCCAACAACGTCCTATAAATCTGAGAGAGGGCGTTTGCCTTCGGGTCTACTGAGTCCAAGAGGTCCCATGTAAATGACCCATCTGAGAACCCTCCTATCTTTCTCACCACTGACTCCAACAACCGAATCAGTTGCAATTTTTGGAAAAAGGGCAACCCCTCCATGGAGGCAGGGATAACAACCCTTACACCCTGAACAAGATCCCTCACCCTTAAACCCCTCACCTGGAAGGCCCAACGATCGCTTATCATCCGCCCCCCAATTTCAAATGTGGGGTTACCAACCAATGGTTGGTCCCAGGATTTCAACTGCAATTTCCTTTGTGCTGGGGAGAGAAAGGACCACCACGCCCTCAGTGACTTCCCAATCGGGCTCCCACCTTCTTTGCTAAACACCCTTACCAAGTTGGCATATATTAACGCCTCAGGTGAGAAATCACGCTCTCTTAAAATCTGCCTCTCGATTTGCAACCATGTTGGGGTGTAGGTTTCACCTACAGTCTCCCTAGCCCAAAGAAGCATGCAACCCAATTGCCCTGCCACATAATATAAAAAAAGATCGGGCAGCTTGACCCCACCCCTCAGCTGGGGCAAGCGAAGTGAATCATATTGCTTTCTAGGTAGGCTTAGAATTCCATAAGAAGTCCGAGAGAAGCTTTAATAACCTTGAACCAAGTAGCAGGTATGTCATACAGGGCAATATATAGTGGGTATAGAAGCCTGGGCAACATATTCATTTTAATAAGGCCGAGTCTAGCTGTAAAATTCAAAGGAGCTTGTTCCATCTCAATAAGTCTCCCTTTATAGTCGATATCACCCCTCCATGTTGGTGTCAGCCTCTCTCACTATTTGCCGTGACCCGGATACCCAAATATTTTATCTCATCCGCCCTCCACTGGAGGCAAAAGTGAGCAAAATCCGCCCTGAATACATGTGGGGTCAAGGGGAGAACTTGAGTTTTAGTTAAATTCAGTTTATAATTTGACACCACTGAAAAACGCTCGATCAGATCTCGTGCTCTCTCAAAGCTACCAGCTGGGTCCTCTAAGTGTAACAAGATATCATCTGCGAACACTGTAAACTTAAGTTCCCTCCCCCCTATCCTTACCCCTTTGATAAGTTTGTCCTCCTTAAGGGCTCTCAACAGAGGTTCTAGATAGATATTAAATAGTATTGGTGATAGGGGGCATCCCTGTCTAGTCCCATTCTTCAATAACACTTCTTGTGAACTGTACCCATTGCATAAGACCCTAGCTGTAGGGACAGCGTAGAGATGTTCAATACCCTTAAGCAAGCCCTCCGGAAAACCCATCTTCCGCATTGTGGCAAACAAAAACCATGAGAAATCCTATCAACGCCTTTTCGGCGTCAACGATCATATGAAGCTAAGGGTGGTGGGAATCCGTGCATGGGCAATTATATGGTGCAGCTTCCTATGAGCATCCTGAGCTCCCCTCCCTGGCATAAATCCCACCTGCTCCTCACTGATCAGAAATGGCGCAATACTCAGTATTCTATTAGACAAAATTCTTGTTAAAATCTTAATATCCTGGTTCATTAAAGCTATAGGTCTATAGCTATCAACCCTATCCCTAGGTTTATCTGGCTTGGGAATGAGGGAAATAAATGCTTGGTATAGGGGCGGTTGGGGCAACCCCTCTCGCATAATGGTATTATAAAAGTCTAGTAACAGAGGAAGTATCGCCCTAATATGTGCTTGGTAGAACTTCGCCGTAAGACCATCTGGTCCCGGAGTCTTGCCCATCGGCAAAGACTGCACCACCCCAGTATCTCGGCTTCCGTAATGGGAGCCGCAATCTTACTAGCCTGTACTTCATCCAGAACTGGGAGGGATAATCTCTCAAGAAAAGCATTCACTTCCACTTCTCCTACTGCATTTCCCAATCCATATATACCAGTGAAATAGGATGCAAATGCCTCTGCTATTCTTTGAGGATCTACTATCAACTGCCCCTCATACCAAATCAAGTAATAGTTCTACTAGCTTCCCATTCCCTAATCCTAGCCGCAAGTAGCAAGCGACGCCGGCATCCCCTGAAGGAGATATTTAGCCTGCATCCTATCCAACCAAAGTTCTACCTTACCATATCTAATATCCTCCCATTCCCCCCTTAGGGATTTAAGTTCTCTATCAATTTCCTCTGAGGACCCCTCCAAGGGAGATAACGAAGCTATCACCCCAGAATAAATTCCTCCTTGGCCTTCCTCAGTCTATTCCTTCTAGCTGCTAAAGTCTAAACCGCCCCTACATATAATACCTTACATGTCGGCCACGCCAGCTTTTGGTCTTGTAAAGATGGTAACTGAGACTGAATGAATCCCTTCAAATGCTCGTCAAGCTCTTCTTGAACCTTAGGTTCTGCTAGCAGGAAATCATTCAATCTCCACCTGACTGACTTGGAGGAGCAGGAGCTGGTTCCCACAGCAGCAAGATGGGGGAATGATCTGAGAGAACCCTGGTCTCAGTCGTCATTCCCTTCACTTCCCTGAGGACCGCACTACTGACCAGAAAGAAGTCAATACGCGACTGGGACTTGTGAGCCCCAGAATAAAAGGTCATAGAGCTGCCCTTCATAGAATGGGTCCTGCACGGATCCACCAGAGCTGTCGCTTCCACCATCTTGTTCAAGGCAACCTGTGCTTTGGTTAAGGGTTTACCAGATGGAGGAATCTTATCCTCCCAATTACTGGCACACACATTCCAGTCCCCAGCCAAAATAAGAAGCTCTGTAGGCAAGGCTGTAATGTCGCTTTCTATAGAGGCAAAAAATCTGAAGAGGGAGGGACCATAAATAGAGGCAAAAGAAATTGCCTTGCCAGCTAAAACCCCGACACATATATCCCCTACCATCCTCCCTTAACAACCCCTGTTCCATCCTAAAGGGACAATTGTTTCTTACCAAAATCGCCACCCCCCGGCCTTTTCCTTACCCTGCCCATACACCTGGCCCACCCATAGTTTTTTGAGACAGCTTAATTCCTCCATCAATAAATGTGTTTCTTGCAAAGCAGCTATATGCGCCCCCAAGTAATTGATATGCCTGAGAATGACCATTCTTTTACGTCTACCTCTAAGCCCTTTAACATTCCAAGAAAGTATATTAATATGGGCCATTATCCATCCACTGAATCATAACATGGGATCCAATCCACCCTGACTTTGCCTTTCTTCCTTGTCTCCCTACCCAGCTTAAATGCTCTCTCTGTCTCTCTTCCCCAAGCCCCCAATCCCACCCTCCCCCCTGCCCCCGATCCTTCGATCGCCTTCCTAAAGTTTCATCGGTCATGGATGAGCTTCCCTGTGGTTTCCTCCTGCCTGCCCTCCCTAGCCCAATCTCAAAGAGGACCACCCATCTCCTGGTTATACCATAACCCCTCATCTCCCCAACACCCTCCCAGTTCACATATATTCCCTAACAGTTCAAAGAAGAAAACAACACAGAGCCAAGCAGTGCCCTGTTGTGAGTCCCAAACCAATCTCTTCACACGGCAGCAAGTCCTAGCCAGGCTAATTCCACCCCATGGGGGAATCTACCATACCTCTCTAACATATTTCCTCCAGTAAAAATGGGCGCCACCGACCCTTGAGCTAAATCTCGAGGACCACAACCCCCAAACCAAACCCCCACCTCCTCGAATTCTCTCGATCAAGCCCACACAGATCGAGAACCCAAAATGTAATCCCAAAGGATACCACCCAAAAAGAAAAAGAGGGAAGAAGGAAGAGGTAGGCAATATAGCCCTAACTAGCATAAAATAACAATTCAGCTCGGTTGTATAAAGTCCTTGTCAAACTGCAGAAAGTCCATAACCTAGCTCCATCCAGGCAGTCCACCTCAAGTCGGAGGTTTAAATAAATTAGGAAGTTCCATACGAGGCTTTCCAGTGCATCCCTCGCGGTCAAATACCGCTTTTCCCCGGATTGCAGCCTCACCACCAATGTTGTTGGATACTGCATGCGAAATTTAATTCCGGCTAAATACAGCTTCTTCTTAATTTCCACATATTCCTTCTGCTTCTCTTGAATTGAAGGGGTTTGATCCTGGAACATCCAAAGGGTTGCGCCATTCCACTGGAGAGGTTTGATCTGTCTGGCCTTCACAGAACGTGCATCTTCTCTTTAAAATTAAGGAACCTCATGATGATCACTCTGGCCTCGCTCCGGCGGAGGAACTTCCTCAGGGCGCGATGGGCTCTTTCTAGATTATATGTTTCTCCATGGTGTCTGACCCAAAAGCTTTAATAGTAAATCCTGTATGAATGAAACACAGTCCACCCTCAGACCTTTCAGGCAACCCAGCCAGTACCAAATTATTTCTTCGCTTCTTGCCTCCTGGTCATCAATCCGAGATTCCAATTTTTAATTTGTTTCTTGGCCACAATCAGCTCTTGCTCCATAGATAGCACTTTCCTTTCCTGCGATGTAATCTTGGCCTCTGCATCCCCCATACGCTGAACCAGGGACTGCAGTGCCGGTTTAACTGTGGCAAAGTCCACTACCAGAGCTTGCAGCAATTTTTTTATTTCTTGTAGGTCCTCATTCGACTGACCCGTCGCCCCTCCTCTATCTATATCTTCTTCTAATTCTGCGTGAGTAGGGGACTGAGACTTGGGTCTTTTGGTTGCGGGAGATCTTGCCGCTAGGGGCTCAATTGCTTCGGGCTCCATCTGTATGATCAGCCGCGTCTTGCGGCTTCCAACTGCAGCACACCCTGACGGAACCTCACGTCAGTATCCCCGGGCAATTAGTGCTCGGCTGTTGCTCCAACACCCGATCGCTAGCGTTCACAGCCCCTCTAAAATAAAAAGTGACCAAGAGAAGCGGACCCCCTTGGAAATAAATGTTAAATTTAGTAGCTCGGGCCTAGGAGCGGCAAGGAGGACGTCCGACTCGTCTCAGCACATCACGTGACCCAGAAATATAATTCTCATTCCCTGGGTTGCGTATGTGACTCCATCTCCTGTGGTCAGCCCATCACCGTGCTGCTGTGTGCCCATTGACTGCACTGTACCCTACCCAGTGTGTGTGTTACAGAGAGAAGCCCAGTGGCTAGTTGTGTGGTGGCATTAACCTTACATGACAGAAACGTAGAAATATAATTCTCATTCCTGAGTTGTTGGTTATGTATGTGACTCCGTCTCCTGTGGTCAGCCCATCACCCTGCTGCTGTGTGCCCTTTGACTGCACTGTACCCTACCCAGTGTGTGTTACAGAGAGAAGCCCAGTGGCCAGTTGTGTGATGGCATTAACCTTACATGACAGAAACGTAGAAATATAATTCTCATTCCCTGGTTATGTATGTGACTCGGCTCCTGTGGTCAGCCCATCACCCTGCTGCTGTGTGCCCCTTGACTGCACTGTACCCACCCAGTGTGTGTTACAGAGAGAAGCCCAGTGGCCAGTTGTGTGGTGGCATTAACCTCTACATGACAGAAATGTAGAAATATAATTCTCATTCCCTGGGTTGCGAGTGTGACTGGGTCTCCTGTGGTCAGCCCATCACCCTGCTGCTGTGCACCCTTTGATTGCTATGTGTATGCCTATGCCCAGCAGCCCAATCATTCTGTAAGCCTTGAACCTGGGATCCTTTAGCTGCAAACTGTCATATTCTTCAATTACTTTCAGTCCACGGTATCACAGTGACACAACCAAAATAAAATTTTGGAGTTGTAGCCAGCGATCACAGATCACATTGCTTTGTTACACAGGAATTGTTTGGGTGTGGTGTGTTCACTGCAGTATACTGGTAGTACTGGTACTTACTGTCTGTTATGGCTGACACCAACATAGATGAAGCATCTAGTGCTGGTGTTGGAGCAGGTGTTGGTGGTAGTGGTAATCCTGGTGCTAGCAGAAATAACCAAAATGATTCACGTGATAAAAATTCAACAAACAGCAAAAGAGCAACAGTGAAGTGTGGTAAAGGGGGACCTTTTAAGAAAACCTGTACAGCTGCTGGGGTCACACGGAGAGGCACCATAAGGTATGCCATTCATGCTGTTAAGATCCCTGTGACTAGCAGCACACGAAGTGACAGTGAGTCCCTCTGACTCAGACAGTAGCTCTTTGTCTCAGTCCGACACTGTTGTGTCTTATGACAAATCATTACTTCCTCAACAAAGTGAAATGAGCAAGTCTGCTGACAATGAATCAGGTAGTGCACTTGCAAATACATCCAGCACTGTTGGCAATGAAAAGGACATATCCATTGAATCCACCACTTCTGTGTTGGCAGCAATGAAAATCCATCAGAGTCTTCTGCCCACTCTTCTAGCACCAAGGAGCATGTCCCAGGTTCTGTTAGACAGGTGAAAAGACTCAAACAGTCTTTAGCTATCTTCCTAGCACTGAACAAAATCTGTCACATCTGAGGTGTGGAATTATTTCTCTGTCAGTAAAACTGATCCATGCAGAGCAATTTGTTCCCTGTGTAAACAGAGTGTAAGCCGTGGTAGAGTTGTGTCATGCCTTGGCACTACAGCTCTTAAACGCCATCTGAAAAAGCATTCGGCTTTGCTTGATCATCCAAAACCCATGTCCTCCATCTTCCAGACTGCATGTGAGAAGGGTCAGAAATCTGAAATGGATACAGAATTGTCTGAACTTGATGCAGGCAGAACCACTGCCAGCCCTAGGATCACTGTTACCACCAATGCCAGCAGCATTAGTACCAGTTGCACATCCAGTGATGGCACTGAATGTATAAGTCCTAGTCCACCATCTCTGCGTCCATCTGCCCATCAAGCACAGTGTATAATAAACCAGCAGGGACATGTTGAAACAGCTAACACTGTCTCAGGCATTTGAAAGGAAGAATACCTTTACTAGAAATCATCCAAAGACCTCTTCATCTTAATCACTGAATTGGTGAACTGTTAGCTGGAGCCCTTCTCCCATACTCTTTGGTAGATCATGAGGATTTTAGGGAGCTCATGACATTAGCAGAGCCTCGTTACAATGTTCCTCATCAAAGGTACTTTTCCTGTGTTGAAATACCAAACATTTATCAGGCTTTAAAAGCGACAGTGATGCTTGCACTTAAAACTGCAGAGGGTGGGGTTATTCATGTCACAACAGATATGTGGACCAGCACTCAAAACATAGATTACATGTCCCTTACTCATTGGGTCACGTTTCTTGTGTTCTTCAAAACAAAGACACCCCAAAAGATGATGCTGCATATAAAGAAGTTTGGGCAAAGTCATACTGCTGCAAACATCTTGCAGGAACTAAATGACCTCCTTGACGAATGGGTTTATTCTCACGGTCTAAAATGTGGCTTCATAGTAAGTGACAATGGAGCCAACATCTTGAAAGCAGTACAGGATTTAGGATTTCTGCATGCTTCTTGCTTTGCACATTGCTTACACTTAATTGTCACAGGATTTCTCAGCAACAAAACACAAGTGGATGGTATGATTGCTGTTTGCAAAAAAATTGTGACTCACTTTTCACATTCAACCAAGGCTATACGGACATTGTCCGAACTGCAAAAAAACCACAAGCTGCCTCAGCAAAAGCTGATTCAAAATGTTTCCACTAGTTGGAACTCAACGCTTTATATGCTGCAGCGCCTCTGAGCAAAAAGCAAGCTGTACATGAGTACTGCTCCAGTTACATTATTGGAGATGGCATTATGCTGTCTGTGCTGCAGTGGAAATTAATGGAGACAGTGTGCTGTATCCTAGCTCCTTTTGAGACAGCTACAAGGGACATGTCTTCTGAAGGCACATCTGTGAGTCAGGTTATCCCACTCATAATGCTCATTTCACATCATCTTAGTGTTCTTAATCTAGAATAGAAAAAGACAGATCTGAAGCGCAGACAACATGTCGCCTGTATCATGGGAATCTCGTAAAGAGAATGAGCGAACGCTTCAAAACCAATGACAAATTAGTTGCAATGACGAAATCAAAACACTACATCCTTGCAACTCTCTTTGATCCCAGGTTCAAGGCTATACATCTTCCAAAAACAGATGATATAGAGCAGTACAAATGTATGTTGCTAGATGAGCTGCAGCACTCACAGGAGTCAAACACAGACACGCACAGTACCCTCAGGTTGTCATCCCCACAACATGCAGGTTCATCTTCACAAAGGGATACAGAACTGGAAAAGTCACCAAACATTAACAGTAGTTGTTCCACAACTGCCACTTCTTCAACCCTTAGTAGCAAGCTAAATTTGTGGCAAAACCTTTCCCAAATTGCTGCCATACCAGCTTTTGCTGATTCCTCTTCTGAGCGGTCTCTGTCCATCATGGTAGACAGTTACCTGCAAGAACTGCCTATTCCTATTGATGCATGCCCTTTTGAATACTGGAGATCAAAAAAGTCAATTTGGACAGAGCTGTATGATGAAGCCTGTAAATATCTTGGTTGTCCTGCAACAAGTGTCTCTTCAGAACTCATGTTTAGTACAGCTGGCAATATTGTGACAGACACCAGAAATAGGTTGCTGCCAGAAAATGTACACACGTTAACTTTATTAAAGTTAATAAGTCAAGATTTCGTATCCCTTCAAGAGTGTACAAACTGATCCTGAAGTGATTGATGTTGTGGATGTTGATGGTGATGACAACTCAGATGGTGGTGGCTGGTAAATATTGTGTGACGAGTCTCTCTGCACCAAAAAGGAAACTTTTACAGACTGTGATGACTTTGGTTGTCATCTCTCTCCTTTCTCGATCTACTACCTTGGACTATATACCCCCAAAAACTTTCACCATTTCATGGCAAACTGCTTTGTAGCTAGGGTCTAAACTAAAGTCAAGTTTTATATACAGGGCAATTTTAACATCAGTGGGAACAGGCCCAAATTTGGCATAAAAGGGACACTGTCACGTCAATCCTTTCCGTATCATATTATTTATAGTTAAAGTGCAAACATATATTTTTGGATTTACCTTCTGTGACTTTGTGGTGCATCAGTATGGGCTGGGACAGGAGACGGTCTATTTTTCAATTTTAAAGAGGACAAAACAATGAGTTCTAATTGGTAGCTGTTTATTATTTTTCAATTACAGAAATGTTAGCCATAAACGAAAATGGATGCTAGTACATGGCTGAGGGTTGTGGGTTGGTTTTAACATGGGTGTAAGGGTGGCATGAGTGCTACTGCACAGATGAGGGTGGAAGAAAAGTGGAATGGGTGATGGGGTGAAAGGTGGGTGTTGTTTTAGTTCTTTCATTTACAGATTCGTGATCAGCTGGGGATGGTGAGGAAAAATGATGACAGACCGAACCTACTGTACACATAATTTATATTCTTATTAAATACATTGCAAACTGCTGCCACCTAGCACAATTGTCCTGTCCCCTTTAAAAAAAGAATAAAGGAATCAGAAATAAAAGAAAATCTGCATCAGCAGTTTTCACAGAATGTGACGTATCATAAAGTGTTTTTGCTTAACAAGTAGTGATAATTTGATACATGATGGGGTTGACAGACGCTGTCCCTTAAACATCACATGCCAACTGCTGCAGCTACAGTAAATGTTCCTTAGCATGTGGTGAGGAAACCACTTTTTTTATTTATGTGACTGAAATACAGATTTTATTGAAGTATCAGCTGCAAAAATGTATCATCTTAGAAAGTTGTATGTATTACTTCAATTTGCGAACAAAAATGTTGGTATAGATATGCATTACCTTAGAAAATTGCATGCATTTTTTGCCAGCAACAATGACTGGCATATTTTTTTTATTCAAATGTCTTGACTGACTACGTTATGACATAATATGTTTTGCAACAGTTCCACATGCTGCCGCTGTAGTAATTGGCTTGACTTTGTTATAAAAGCTTTCTTTTAAACATAGCAACTTTTGATTTACTCATTTAAAACAGAAAGCAGCAAATAGCTGAAATTAGGTAATATCAGTTATTTTTTCTCATAATTCATGACGATGAGTATATATAACTGAGTACATAAATGGCTAATGTGCCTCTTTCTTTCACTAAGGAACTATGATGCAGCTGCAGCAGGAAAACTTTTAACATATGAGTGGGTGGGTGGGCCTGTTACGTATTAAGTTGCTGGTTTTAGCAAACAGAAGAAACCATAGATAAACCTAGTTGTATTCCTATCAATGTCACACATGACAATTTCTCTCCCCCTTATATTGAACAGTTTTTCCTTTACATGTATTTTATTACTATCTTTGTTACTGGCAGCACAATAAAAAAATAGGGTTCGAGTTCTAAAAAGTTCTAAAAAAGATTAGAACCCTAGAACTTTTTCAAAAGTTCTAGACTAGAACTAGAACCCAGAACTTCAGAGGGTTCTGACAACCCTAATACATTCATAGTAAATACATTAAGTTTACAGGGGTATAAAAGTACAAAGAACTAACAAGTACAAACTATAAATATATTTAAAGGGGTAGAAATGTACAAGAGTCAAACAGATGGCAAACACAGAACAGTGATGTTTACATGATCTAGTAGCTGAAGAGATTACTTGAAGAGGCACAGGATAAAGCAGAGGAGGAATAGAGGGCTAGCGAGGTGTAAACCTGGGTGCAGGGATCAATTTCAGGGATAGAGGAGAAGCAGGCTATACAGGGCCAGAAAACTTTTAGTGCACTATTGTAGGTGGGAAAAGAAGTGCGGGTAATGTGGGGGGGAGAGATAGAGAGAGAGAGATGCTGGAATTTAACGATTGGGCCAAGGAGGGGGCCTATCAGGGCAGCAGCAGTTGGACAATAAGAGGAGGTGATCCTTGAGGGAGGCGTTGAAAGAGTAAATGGACCCACAGGCCTGAATTTTGGGGGCAGTTTATTGTAAAGTTTCATTCCCTTGAAGGTGATAGAGTTCTGGGTCTGCTTGGTCCTGTACAAAGGAATATCAAAGACCAGACTGGAGGCATCTCTAGTCGGTCACCCAGGGGCTGCGAATGGGAATAAGGAGTTAATGCTAGGGGGAAGAATATTGAGGTGTACCTTATGGAGGCAGGATATCATCTTTAGATGGAACCTCCCTTCAAGAGTGAGCCAGTTGAGGGAAGAATAGAGTGAGCAGTGGTGTGTTTTCCAGGGGAGACCAGTGATGAAACGAGCTATGCTTTTGTATGTGCTCTGAGTTTGGAGAAGAGAAGGGAAGGGATAAGGAGGGAGAAGAGAAAACAATGGATCCACAGTTGATGAGATGCAGGAGTAGAGAGCTAGTGAGGTGAAGTCTGGATGCAGGGATAAGGAACTTTCTAATCCTGTAGGGAAGTCCAAGCCTGATGTGGACCTTCTTTATGAAGTTACTAATGTGGAGATTAAAGGAGAGGTGGGGATCGAGGTGGACACCTAGGTATTTGAAATCTGACACTTGTTCAATGAGGTTGCCATAATTGTTGAGGAGTTTAAAAATCAGGGAGTGGGGCTTTCCTGGGTCCTGAGAAGATCATGAGCTTGGTGTTCTTGGAATTGAGGACCAAGTTGTTTCCGGAGAACCAGGAGTGCAACTTCAACGGACTGCAGATTCTAGAATATCATGGTGGGGTTATTGTTGCTGCAGAAAAGAGCCACGTCATCAGCACAGAGGACAAATTGAGTGGAATGGCATATAGAGGGGAGGTTATTTATGAAGAGTGAGAAAAGAAGAGGGCCGAGGACTGATCCCGGGGGTATCCCATATTTAATTGGACATTCTGAGGAGAAGTGGCCTTCAATTATGGTCTTGTGGGATCTACTGGAGAGGTAGCTTCCAACCCATTTTATGGCATTATCTGAAACATGTAGGCCTTTTAGGGTGTTTAGGAGGAGGGCGTGGCCCACGAGGTCGAACGCCTTGGTAAGGTCGACCAAAATGGATCCAGTTTACTGGCCTTTGTCATTCTGATAAACTTGACAAGGGCTGTTTCGGTGCTGTGCCAAGATCTGAACCCATGCTGGGCACTAGAGAGTAGGTTGTTGGATTCAAGGTAGGCGGTGAGTTGAGTGTGCACAACCTTCTCAATAATTTCTGAAAGAGGGGCTAGGAGGGAAATAGAATGGTAGGTCCCTACTTAACTTCTAGACCTGGACTTGAATAAGGGTCTGATGGTGGCAGTTTTTGAAGTGGTAGAGAAATAGCCAGAGCAGAGGGTGCAGTTCAGTAGGTTGGTGATGGGGACTGCCAAGATTCTCAAAGCTCCCAGTATGGCACAAGCGGCATGCACCACAAAGAATGGCGCAAAGCGCCCCTGGTGCCAAAAGATGCACCAGGAGCAATTCTCATAGGCAGCCTGCATCAACCACAGGCTGCCTGCATCGAATGGGGCTTGTGCAGCCTGTGCACCACACAATGGGATGCGGCATGGTGCTAGGGGCATACAGCAGATGAAAGCTGCCACATCCCAAATGTGGGATTCTCTAAAGTCACCCAGAGGGCAAAAGTTTAAGTACCGTTAGACCAGCCAGGGCTGCTCTAAGGGTACTTAGAACAATGTTCTCTGGTGGAGTTTAGCAATTTACAGCAATGTGCCATAGTCCCGCACCATATATCCGTTAATGAAAATGGTCACATTACTTTACCCTGGTGGTCTAGCGGTCCCTCCCCCTCACACGATATGCCCATTTATTAAAAATATTCATATTACTGTAACCTTAGGGTCTAGCAGTCCCTACCCCCGACCCGATATGCCCATTATTGCAACTGTACTTAGTACTGTACCCTGGTGGTGTAGCGGTTCCTCCCCCCTGCACCAATATGCCTGTTATTGCAATTGCTCAGTTTACTTTACCCTGGTGGTCTAGCAGTCCCTCCTCCCTGCCCCGATATGCCCGTTATTGAAATTGTTCATTTTACTTTACCCTGGTGGTCTAACGGTCCCCCCCCGATATGCCTGTTACTGCAATTGTACTTAGTACTGTAATATGAAAAAGCATGCTGAGCTCAAGAAAGGACAGAGACACTTTGGTTAAACAAAAAGTTTTTTACTTGGTGCTCCAATAAATCACAGCATAGTGCCAAAGTAACAGGATTTCCTGGTATCAGCGTTGACCCCTAGAAGACTCATTGAGTTGAAGTGCTAGGGGAATGCTGATACCAGGAAATCCTGTTACTTTTGCACTATGCTGTGATTTATTGGAGCACCAAGTAAAACACTTTTTGTTTAACCAAAGTGTCTCTGTCCTTTCTTAAGTGCACCATGCTTTTGCATATTTTGATTGTTGTAGAGGTTTGCCGTCTCTTCTGTGGTGCAGCTCGGCTATTCAGCTGTATCGTGGCAAACATTCTTCTGGCCTACTTAGTACTGTACCCTGTATGGTCTAGAGGTCCCTTCCCCCCACCCCCATATGTCAATTATTGCAATTGATTGCAGTTGTTCATTTTACTTTACCCTGGGCTCTAGCGATCCCTCCCCTGCCCCAATATGCCCATTATTGCAATTGTTCATTTTACTTTATCCTGGTGGTCTAGTGGTCCCTTCCTCCCCTACACTGGCAGATTGTGCCCAACTTCTTCTTCCCCCCTGCCCAAACTGTGAGCCAATGATTGGCACAGCCCTCCTCACACCTCCTCGACTGGCCATCGACTGAAATGTCACAGAGCGCATACTGTATAATACAGTATGCACTCACTTATTGACATCTCTGGCAATCAATGAGTGCATACTGTATTATACAGTATGTTCTCAGTGACAGTTCAGTCAGTGGCCAGCCGAGGTAGTGTGAGGAGGGCTGTGCTTGCTGCCAGCCTCGGTGTTTGTGTTGGGAGGAAGCAGGAGGTGGGCACTGCCTGCCAGGGTGGGGGGAGGGACTACTAGACCACCAGGGTAAAGTAAAATGAACAATTGCAATAATGAGCATATTGGGATAGGTGGAGGGACTGCTAGACCACCACTGTAAAGTAAAATGAACAATTGCAATAAGGGGCATATTGGGGCAGTGGGGGGAGACCCCTAGACCACCAGGATACAGTACTATGTGCAAGTGCAAGTGCAATAACAGGCATATAAGGGTGGAGAGAGAGGGACTGCTAGACGACCTATAAGTTTCTGTAAGAGGCTTCAAATCTTCTTTTGGCCCAATTACGAGTGGTGCACCCCAAGGCTCGGTGTTAGGCCCTACCCTGTTTAATATTATTATAGCCTCTATGCAGTCACCAGATTATGTATGGCTTACTAAATATGCTAACGATTGTAAAATGGGAGTAATTATTAACAACCACCAGTCATCTTATCAGATGCAGTCAGCATTACATTTCTTGGAAGCCTGGGCCAAAGAAAACAAAATGCAGTTTAATGTATCTAAATACAAAGTAATGCACTTGGGAAAAAGAAACTTATGCCATTAATTTAAGCTTAATAATTTGGTCCTAAATAAAACTGAATGTGAAAAGGACCTGGGCATACTGGTTTCCCATAAATTAGCATTTAAAGAACTTACCAGGAGTATACTTAAACAAGCATTTGTCAATGCCGAATGTTTGCTTGCTGGCATTGGCATTGGTAGTGTAGAAGTTACAGAGCTGCATAATAGGAATGGCAGCGAAGTATTGAACTGAAGCCAACCCCACCACCACCCTGCAGAGAGTGACAGGCATTGGGGTGTTCCTTTGGGTCGTCAGCCATAACGTTCACGCCATTTCACCACACCCTACCCTGCAGACACTGACAAGTGTTACGGTGTGCCTTGGGGTCTTTGGCCCTTATGCGCACCCCATTCCATCAGAAAATATGGTGAGATGGGTGCGGTATAGGAGAATGAGGTGAAGTTTTGGCCCGAAGAGTCCGAGGCACACCTTGATGCCTCTCACTGGCTGCAGGGTGTGGGTGGGGGTGGAATGGTATGAGCATGACAGGCAAGAATCCCAAGTCACACCCCTGATGCCTGTCATTCTCTACAGGGTGGGGCGTTATGGTCGGAAACCCTAATGCCTCAGGCATTTGTTGGTATTTTCACTCCAAATTTTCAACATGGTGTTTTTGTGACCCCCACCTCATGAACAGTGGCAATATCAGTTTGTTAGCCGAAAACTGCTTTTGCACAGCGACTATGGCATGTGGCACCACAGGTGCAAAAACACATTCCGAATAGGATGTGAAAAATGACAGTGGTACTGTTCATGGGGAGGTGTAAAAAATGTCAATGTTGAAAATCTGCTGTGAAAATCTTAAAAAAACTGGTGAAGTCACGAACGTGTGTAGAAACTGTGCAACGCACACCCGTAATGTAACTAGTTTGGGGATTTTTTTACAGCAGATTGTTAACACAGGCATTTTGGGACCTCCGATCATGAACAGTGTCAGTATAATTTTCTTTATCTGTCCCGAACAATGATTTCCCACAGCGACCATGCATTTCTGTGCTGAAAGTGTGAAAACACATTTCGGCCATGTTGTGGAAAATGACAGCTGTACTGTTCATAAGGAGGTGTGGAAAAATGCCACTGGTGAAAATTTGGACTGAAAATATTACAAATTCATGAACTTACAAGGGTGCGTGGAAACTGCGCAATGCTCACTCGTAACACAGTCATTTTATGGAGTTTTGTCACCAAATTTTCAACATAACCATTTTAAGACCTCTGCTCATGACCAGTGTCACTGTGATTTTCTTAATCTGTCCCAAACATTGTTTTCGCACACCAACTGTACCATTGTGCGCTACATGAGTGGAAACACATTTTGGGCGAGATGTGAAAAATGGTAGCTGTACTGCTCATAAGGAAGTGCGGTAAAATGGCACTGTTGAAAATCTGCTTTTCAAATATTACAGATTCGCAAACTTGCCAGCGTGCGTAGGAACTGCGCAATGTGTGCTCCTAAAACAGTCATTTTGGGGAATTTTTCACCAAATTTTCAACATAGCCATTTTAAGACCTCTGCTCATGAACAGTGTCACTGTGATTTTCTTAATGTGTCGTGCATTGATTTCGCAAACACTGACTGCGCCATTGTGCACTACATGGGCGGAAACACATTTTGGGTGAGATGTGAAAATGAAAGCTATACTGCTCATATGAATGTGGTAAAATGGCAATGTTGAAAATCTGGAGTGAAAATATTGAAATTTCACAAACTTACGAGGCTGTATAGGAACTGCGCAACGCACGCTCGTGAAACAGTCATTTTTAGGAATTTTTTTCACCAAATTTTCAACATAGCCATTTTAAGACCTCTGCTCATGAACAGTGTCACTGTGATTTTCTTAATGTGTCCCAGTGCATTGATTTTGCACACCGACTGCGCCATTGTGCGCTACATGGGCGGAAACACATTTTGGGGAAGATGTGAAAAGTGACAGCTGTACTGCTCATAAGGAGGTGTGGTAAAATGGCAATATTGAAAATCTGGAGTGAAAATATTGAAAATTATGAACTTACGAGTGTGCGAGAACTGCGTTAACACATCGCCAGAACAAATATTTTTAGGATGCCCACCAAATTTTCAAAATAGGCTCTTTGAGAGCCCACCTTATGAACACTGGCAGTTTCATTTCATTAATCATTCTGGAAAGGTGATTTTGAGCAGTGGCTGCTAAATCACCCTTCGGGCCCAAGTAACGCTATGACAGTGACAGCATTCATGTGAAGGGGTCCCCAAAACCCCATGTTTAAAATTTGGTGCAAAAATTCCAAAAAATGCCTGAGATATGCAATAAAATTGAAAAAAACCTTTCTATCCCATTATACAGCTTACCGGCATTTCCTCAGTTCACGGTCGGCTTTGAAGAGTGCAGACGTGTTCCCGGTCAGCCAAAGATCGTTGCGCTGAGCTCCGGAGGTAAGTATGGGGTGAGGGGGTGTGGGGAGGCAGGGTG
Organism: Neoceratodus forsteri; assembly: GCA_016271365.2. Classification (NCBI taxonomy): domain Eukaryota; kingdom Metazoa; phylum Chordata; order Ceratodontiformes; family Ceratodontidae; genus Neoceratodus; species Neoceratodus forsteri. The sequence goes on along the minus strand of JADMNL010000039.1, from coordinate 14,322,112 downwards.
CACAGTGGGTGGGTGCGGGTTGTGGGAGGGGGGCAGGGAGAAGCGCCGAGGGACAGTTTTTGTATTTACAGGTTTTTTAATTTCCTAAGACTACGAGGGACATTTGCCACGCTGGTGGGCTCCAGCATGGCAGCTGGAAGGATGTTGGTAGGGGCAGGAGCCGACAGGATTGGGCACCCCGTCGTCCATAACATCATTTGCCAGCTGGGGTGGGCTCCCAGCGTGGCACCTGGTGTCACTTGGGGGGACGTGCAGCCGGCGGGGATTGGGCACCCCTGCCGCCATAAACATTTTGCCACACTGGGGTGAGCTCCCAGCGCAGCACCTGGATGCTTTGGGTATGGAGCCGATGGGGATTGGGCACTCCGCCGGCCGCACAGTGTGTGGGGAGGGGAAGGCACATGAGCACCCAGTCTGCGATGCGCAAGGCAGGTGTGTGTGGAAGGGGAGCTTCTGCTCACTGAAGCGGAGCTTTCCCTTTCAACTGTATGCCACTGCATTTTCAGCTGTCAAAGACAGCTGGAGCAGTGATTGGCGCACTGCGACTGCGCCTGCAAACACACTGACTGAATTGGAAGAGGCTGACACACCTCTGGAAAACTCGGATGATGGCACTATGTTTCTTGCACATGCGTGCAAGCAAACATAAAAATGCAATAGATTAATGGGATCTATATTAAGAAATATAAAAAGTAGAGAACCAGAGATCCTGATGCCACTTTACACCAGTCTCATCAGACCAAATATGGAATATTGTGCTCCTTTTTGGGCTCCTTAAACTATTGGGGTCCAAAGATCAATTGGAGGAATACAAATAAAATTTACAAAAAGGATTAGAAATTATAAGGATTTGGATTACTCTGACAAATTACATAATCTAGGATTATACTCCATAAATTATAGGCAATTAAGAGGAGACTTATGTCTGACCTATAACGCAATACATAATGATGCCTTATTTGAAACAATAGGCTTAACTAAACAAACTAATGCTAATAATGCAAGATCGCATAAGTACAAAATAAAAGCAGATATCAACAAGACTGGAAAATGAAATTCCTAGTTTATACAGAGAGCAGTCAGTCCTTGGAATAATCTACCATCTGAAATTGTGATGAGAGAAACAATGTTAATTTTTAAAAGCAGATTAGATAAATGTATGGGAAATTAGAGATACTGCTTCCACCAGTAAAATTGGTGATGAGTTCAAAATTGGCTTGCCTCTAAAACTCGTATCCCCTTCTATGATTCTATGATTCCAGGGTACATTATTAGTAACAGTGTTATGCACAGGCATATGGGGGGAGGGACTGCTAGACCACCAGGGTACAGTTCTATGTACAATTGCAATAACAGGCATATCATGGTAGGGGGAGAGGGACTGTTAGACCACCAGGGTGACTTAATATTAACAAATTACAACAGGGGAATATCAGTGCTGGGTGCTGATGGTGGGGGGCACTAGCCACCAAGGCCATGCTGGACTGGTGCACAGCCACCCCACAGCTTGCAGCAAGGCTTCCTGATGTGCCGTCTGTTTGATGCATGGCCAGGGTTGCCATAAGCCTAGGGACTTGTGGCTGGGACTCTGCCAGTTAGAGAATTGGATGCAGGGTCCCTGGTGCAATAGGCCTTGACCCAAGCTGCCTTTTGCTACAGCTTGCATCAGTCTAAGGGCCCTTTGAGAATCAAGCCCGATGTTTCTAAGTGGAGGTTTCAAGGTGGAGGTAAAAGGGGCTATGGCAGAGTTATAGGGGGAATGAGAAGACAAGGGAAAGATGGAGGGGGGAACAGTTGAGTGCAAGAGTAGTGCTAGAGATCAGGTGGGTGTATCTGCAAAAGAGAGAGAGAGAGAGAGATGAGATCATGGAGAAAAGAGAGAGCAAAGGGAAGCGGCAGAGTGGGTGGACAGAAGGAAAGAATTCCATAGTTTAGGAAAGTGGTAGGAGAAAGCATCCTGGCCAGCTGAGGTCAACCTTTAATGGGAGTGCTAATGAGTGAAAGCCAGAGTTGCGAAGGGTGTAGGAAAAGGTGGGGAGTGGTGCGGTAAGATGGAAGAGAGCCAAGCCAGTGTTTAGCAATAAAGGAAGAGCAAAGAGTGAGGTGTCTGGCTTCAAGGGAGGTAAGAGAGAGGGAGGTATAAAGGGAGCAATGTTAAATGCTGACAGTCTAGGGCACAGCGGCAGAAGGAGTGATAGAGAGGATCCAGTTTGGATAGAGTGGACTTAGGAGCAACACTGTAAACAATGTCTCCATAGTCAAAGATAGGGAGAACAATTTTCTGTAGAATGGCTCTGTGAGCTGGCAAGGGGATACACCCATGGTTTCGGTATAATGCACTGAATTTTGGGTGCAGCTTTTTAAGGATTTTTTCCAATTTTATTTTTATTTATTTAAAAGTTGATAATTGGGAGATGCACACTGAGCCGCGGCTCATTTCCAGGTGTAACCTAAGGATGGGAAGAAATGAGCAGTAACAGAACATAAGGCATTATTCAAATAACCATAGATAAATTATACATAAATATAAATAAAAATTGATCAGTTTGTGCAGGTTACAAACCAGATGTTACATAATAAGACATTAAATTAGGCATATAAAGTAAATACCGGAGCCATAAGTCAGTTAGCTAGGGAGAAAAGAGAAATTTTGGGGGGTTGAGGTGATGGTAGGATAGGCGATGGACCTAACATGAACAGGTATGAGAGAAAGGTGAGTGTATGGCTAGGCTCTTTTGAGGACAGGTGAGGAGGAGGAGATGAATAGTTAGAGGAAGGCAATTCCAGAGCGAGGGGAGCCTGCAATGAAAGCAGCTGAAATGGCACAAGACAAATGGCTAGGAAGTGAGAAAGTGCAAAAATTCCTAGACTAGAAGGGATAGGAGAGCTCAAGCACAGGGGAGAGGAGAGAGGAGAGGTAGGAGAGCAGGGTACTAAACCAGAATTTGGAGATAAAGAGAGAGGAATGCAGCTTTTGACAACAGTAAAGTGAGGAGCAGGACAGGGAAGAGTACAGAGTGCAGTGGTGGGTGCAGGGAGCGGCATTTAAAACAAAGCAACAGAAGGCATTATAGAGGGAGTCAAGCCAAACCAGAACAGAGGCTGGGGCAGTACCAAAGACGATGTCTGCATACTCAAAGGAGGGTAAGATCATTCTTGTGAGGGGTGCCAGGTGAGTGGTAAGTGGCAGTGAGCCTTTGTTGTGCTAGAGAGTGCCCAGCCTGAGGTAGAGCTCTGAGTGGATGTGCTCAATTTGTTTGGAGTAATCCAGGCGGTGATCAAGCCAGACACCCAGGTATTTATAGTAGGAGACATCTTACAATTGTGCTCCATCCAAAGCTGAGAATTTGAGTAAGGAGGAAAGGTTTGGTAGTTTGTGAGGGGAGCTGAAAGTCATTGAGACAATTTTTTGATGTTTACATTGAGTTGGTTGACGTGAAACCACCATAGATCTGAGTGAAAGTCGGCTTGAAGTTTGGATTCAATGTCTGGAGCGGAAGGACCAGTGACATACAGAACTGTGTCATCAGCATATATTTGTATGTTTTATGACGAGCAAGCTGATGGAAGTTTGTTTAGAAATATTGAAAAAAGAGTATTGTTCCAAGGACTGAGCCTTGGGGACACCAGCTAAGAGGAGAGGAAGGGATAGGATGCCACTTAGTTGATGTGTTGACCATGAGAGGTAGGATTGAAACCATTTTACTGCTGAGGTAGAGAATCCAGCAGAGCTATGTTCACTCAGTAAGATGGGATGGAAGACCAAGTCAAAGGCCTTGGCTAAGTCAATGAAAATGGCAGCCGTTAGGTGGCCTTTGTTGATGCTAGAAAGGATAGAGTTAGTGACACGACCGAGAGAGGTGACGGTTGTGTGATTTTCTCAAAAAACAGTTGGAAGGCGGAGAGGTAGTCAGTGGAGTTGAGGAAGTCAGTAAGACTAGAGAGGACTATGGATTCCTGTGGTTTTGCCAGTGAAGGAAGAAGGGATATGGGGCAATAGGTTCCCTGCTGTGCATGCATCACCTCTATTGTGAAGTAGTATTATATTTGCAGTTTTCCAGGCCAGGGAGACCTTGGAAAGGAGGAAAGAATGGTTCAGTAGATGGGTAATTGGGAGGGAGATGGCAGGTGTGGAAATGCATAAGATACATGAGTCAGGGTTGTTTGGGCTGGATTTATTGGGATTGAGGGCTTAGAGGGTGTTATAGACTTCTAGGTAGGAGACTGAAGGGAAGGCATAGCTGTTTGAGGTGTAGGTGGGTGTGGGGGAGAAGAGGGGTTTTGAGGGAAGTGCACAGATTATGAAAAAGGAGTTTTATTCACAGGCTATGGTGGTTGGGTCAGATACTAATGTGCCATCAATGAGCAGGGTGTGGGTGGATTGTGTTGTGGGAGGGTCAAGTAGAGAGTGGACAGTGTGCTAGAAACTGGCAGGAGAGTTATAGTTTTGGCAGAGTTGAGAGCAGAAGTATGTAGCTTTGGCAGACCTTATGGCTTTGGTACCAGAGTTTCTAAGGGTCTTGAAGAGCTGTAGGTCAGAAGGAACACCAGAGGCTTTGAATTGGGCCCAGGCTTCGTCCCGACTCCTGCTTAGATGTTGAATGTCAGCAGAGATCCATGGCTGATGGTGTCATTTAACTCTGCACCTCCTAAGTGGGGCATGATGGTACCAGACATCTTGGAGGAAATGTGTAAAGATAGACAGGGCCGAGTCTATGTCAGGAGCTGCATACAAGATGGACCAGTTGATTAAGTGTAGATCATGTAGAAGAGCTACGGGATCAAGGATCTGAGGAAATGAACCCATCTGTAAATAGAGGGTGAGTGTGGAGTGTGAAGTTTCTGGATACTGAAAGTCATAAGATGATCACTGAAGATACTTAGGAGGGTGTCAGCTGCTACTATCTGATGAGGGTGGGTGGAAAGAATCCAGTCAAGGAAGGAATTATTTTGTGTGATGGGGTTTGGACAGGTAGGCTCTAGGATTAGCTGAGTCAGGTTTAGGGATTTGATTTGCTCAGTGAAAGGCTTATATCAAGTTCACGTTTATTGCAGGAAAACTCCATTGAGCAAGCTCATTCACAAGGAGGCCCTGGCCATATACAGACATTATATGACAGCGAGATCCAGTTTAAATTGAAATCACCTAGGATGAGTAGCTCTGTAGACAATGCATTTGTGACAAGGGAAGTGATTAAGTCTATGAGTGAGGAGCGAGAGATTTTAGGGGGAGGCTTATAGCACAACAATAGAGAGAGGGAAGGAGGAATAATGAGAAATTTGGGGTCACTGTCAGACCTTTGTTGGAGGAGGGACTAGTCACACTGAAGGTTGCATGACAAGGTAGATCTGACCGAGCATAGATAGCTACTCCACCTCCGCATTTTCCATGGTCTTGAATGGTAGTTAGGGAGGGGTACCTGACAGTCAGGGATACATGAAGAAAGCCAGGTTTCAGTAACATATAGGAGGTCAGGAGAGTATTGGATGACCCAGACTTGGATAGAGTTAATCTTGGGAAGAAGGCTTCTGGCATTGAAATGACAGACTTTCAGGCCTTTGTGGGGGATCAGGAAGAGTGTGGGAGATAGGGCCAGGGTTTGGGTCGATGTAGCCTGAGAGGATGAGAAGAAGGAAGGGGAGGAGGAGGTAGTGCTTGAGTTTGGGAGACTTTAGTTTGGAAGTAGGTGAAGAGAAGTATGTGCGCTGGAGGGGGAGGATAGATGACAGAGGAGTTCAAGTTTGAAAAAAAAACAGGATGCATGAAGGCCAGGGTGAGGGAGGTGAGCGGCTAACAGAGGTGTGATGGAGGGATGGGGAGGGGGAGGTGGAGCAGGTGGAGGGAGGTGTTTGTGTGGGGGGGGATGAGAGGGGTAATGGCCGAAGTGTAGGGGGCATACTGAGAGGGGGGTGAGTCAATAGAAGGGGAGTTAGCAGAGGAGGATGGAAGAGACAGTGGTGAGAGAAGGGGAAGTGAAAGAGATGAGAGCAGGACTGATATTATGAGGAGCATAGCAGAAGGAGAGTGGTGTGGAGGGAGAGGTGGATTTAGTGGTCAAGATCTTGAGCAAATGTACCAGATGAGGTGTTGTCAGGGTCAGCTGGATTATAAGAGATACAGTAGGCAGTGACTATACTACTGCTGGCAGGGGGAGAAATACTAGAAGGCAGAGGAAAATCTGAGGAGAGAGAGAGAGTAGAGGGGCAGGAAGATAGCAGGAGGTCAGTTGCCTAGGGATGGCATCCACATGCCCAGAAAAGTTGAGGTGATGGTCAAGCCAAACCCCGAGGTACTTGAAAGTGGGAACATCCTCAATGGATGACCCATCAAGGGATGTGAAAGGAGGGGAGGGTGGTAAGCCTGGAGATCTTTTGCCTTGCTCTGAAGGTCTTGGAGACCATATGTTTTTGTGTTGAGGGCCAGTGATTGGATATGAACCAGTGCTGGACTTTGTCGAAGTTCAGCTGGAGTCTGGTCATCAGATCGGTGGGGGGCCATAGGCAATATAAATGTATCATCTGCATACATATAGATGGACACAGAGGAGCAGACAGCAGGGAGGTTGTTTGGGAAAATCGAGAAAAGTATAGGACCAAAGACAGATCCTTGGGGGACACCAGTGCTGATAGGGAGAGTTGGGATAGGGAATCAACAGTTCTAACCAATTGAGTCCTACCCACAGGGTAGGAGCAGAACCAGTTTGTAGCAGTGAAAGTCTTGCAGCTGTGAGCTTATTAGGGAGAAGGGGGTGGGTAATAGTGTTGAAGTCTTTGGCCAGGTCGCCAAAGATGGAAGAGGTCATCTGGCCCTGATCCATGCCTGAGACAATACAGTCAGTAATCCTGAGGAGGGAAGAGTGGGATTTATGGAAACCAGACTGGAAAGGGGTGAAGAAGGAGGATGAATCAATGAATGGAGAGAGCTGAGACAGCACTAAGTGTTCTTGAAGTTTAGCAACAGTAGGAAGCAGGGAGATAGGGCAGTAGTTACCAGGAATGGATGAATTGCCACCTTTAGGAAGAGGTATGACTGTGGCATGTTTCCAAGCATCGGCAAAAGAGGCAAGGGAGAAGGAGAGGTTTAAAAGGAAGTTGATTGGGAGACTGATGGCAGGGGCAGAGAGATGAAGGAGTTTAGGGTCAAGCCCATCAGGGCTCTTGCCCTTCAGTGGGTTGAGAGCTAGGAGGGCTTTGAGGGTGTCTGCCAGTGAGATAGGAAATAAAGAGAAAGGAGTAGATGGGGTAGGCTGATAGGGGGCGGGGGAGAGGAGGGGGAAGGAGGAGAGAAGGGACAAGGCACAGGAGGTGAAGAAAGCACTGACTTTAGAGGCAACAGTGGGGGTTCAGAAATGGTAGTGTCTCTTACCTTGTGGACTGGGGTGGAGGGCTGGACTGGGGGCGAGAAGAGGGCATGGATAACCTTCCAAAACTTGGAGGGGTCGTTAAGGTTGTTTTGGAAGGTGGTGGAAAAATACTCAGTCTAACCAAAGTTGGTTGCTCTGGTGCTGGCTTTTCGGGTGGCTTGGTATTTGAGTAAGTCAGCAGGGGAGCCTGAGGACTTGTGAGACTTCCATGTAAGATCCCGTGAAAGCAGGCAGGTCAGTAGTTCGGTTAAAACCCAGGGGAGGTGGAAACCTTGGACGCTGGGTTTCCTAAGGGGAGCATGATGATGCCAGATAGACAAGAAAGTGGATTTGAAGTAATTGAGGGCAGAGTCAATGGTGCTAGCAGAGAAGATGGGTGACCAGTCGGTAGCTACTAAGTCCTCATGGAGGGAAGACAAGTCCAGTGATCAGGAGGAGTTTGGGCAGGGCTTCCGGTATGGTTATTCTGCGGACACAGTATACCATATAGTGGTCACTGAGGGTGTCTGGGAGGGTGCAGGCTGCAATAATACAGTGTGGGAAGCAATGGCCCAGTCCAATAAGGTGTGATTGTGGGATTTGTGGTTGAAGCGGGTGGGATCAGAGATCAGTTGGGTTAGGTTGAAGGACTTGATGTTATGACAGAATTTGGACAGTGAAGGGAGAGCCAATTTTTTATTAAAGTCCCCAAGGACGAATAGTTCACCAGCCGAGGCATGAGAGTAGCTAGTGGAGAGGAGGTCAGTGTTAGTGGAGGAGGGCAGGCCATGCCAGGGCAGCAATAAAAGCTAGCCACAAAGGCAGGAAGAGAGAAAAGCAGAAAGAGTTTGAGAAGTAGGAGTTCATAAGCAGAGGGGGAGGAGAGAGAGAGTGAATAGGGACAAACTGGATGGCAGAGGAAAGGTAAATAGTAACACCACCACCACTCATAGCTCTATCCTGACAGGTAAGTGAATACCTGGGGACAGCAACTACAGTATCTGGAATCTTGCAGGAAAGCCAGGATTCTGAAATGACCAACACATCCGGTTGAAGGTTGATCATGAGGGGTTGTAGCAGGTCAGTCTTGGGGAGGAGGTTGTGGACATTTACATGTGCTACACTCAGCCCTTAGGGTGGGGGAGAGGGCAGGGCTAGAGTTGAGCTCTATATCACCTGCAAGTAATAGCAGCAGATAGATAAGGAGCTTAGTGAGTATAGTTGAGCATTTACATGGCAGTCATGGGGAGGAGAAGGGGTGGGGATTGGAAAAGGAGTAGAAGGGGAGCAAGCATCTAAGAGTAGCAAGATGAAGGTTGGATGACGGGAGAAGGGAGCAGTTAGGAAGCCAGGAGGAATGGCAGACAGAGTGAAAATAGGAGGAAGATAGGGTGGGGAAAAGGTTGGAGGAGAGGAAGAGGGAGGAGGGGAGAGTCAGTGAGAGGGAGGGAGGGGAGCAAGGGAAACATGAGGGGCAGGAGAGATATGAAGATTAGGAGCATGGTACACAGACTGAAGGCCTGGAGGTCTGAGAGAGACAGAAGTGAAGGGGTGAGGGAGGATCACTACACATAGAGGAGGAGTGGCGGAGTAATGAGTAGCAGCGATGGGGCAGGATGGTGGGAGGGCTATGCTGGGATAGAACTGCAGAGAATTAAAAGAACAGGGGACCCTATATAGAGAGCTGATGCAGATTGGATTGAATTATCAGAGGGAAATGAACACAGAAAGGCAGCTGAGAACGTAATTTAGGGAGTAGAAAGACCAGGGGACCCTATAGGAGGGGTTGGTGCAAACTGGAATAAGCAGCGATAGATGAATTAGAAGGCAGCCAGGTGTTGACAATGTTGGGAATATAGCACAATACTCACAAAAAGAAACAATAGTACATTTCAAACCTGGGCAACTAAGGTGGAGTGAAATGAACGTGTGGCAACAGCAGTAATAAATGCAACTTGTGTTAGGCTGTGTTAACACTCTACTAGTTAAGTAGCAAAGGTAAATGGGAATTAACAATGGCAGTAGCAGACAGAAAATCCTCTGCACTAAACAACTAGGATACTAAAGTAACCAGATATGTTTGTGGCTGCAGGTAGATAAACGATCTGATGTTAAATACAGACTGTAGTTGAGTAATCTCATTTAGGCAGAGACTCCCTACGACAGAAGCTGGTAGTCAGTATCCTAATTAGATGCACAACAGAATAATTAGCAGAGCACTACACATGGGGTAGGCCCTCCAAATACATAGAAACAAAGAAGTTGATGGCAGATAAGGACCGCAAGGCCCATCCCCATCGTCTGCCCATTTCTTTTTCTACCTTATGTATGTGCCATCGGCCTTTGCTCTGTCAATGGCCTATCTATTCATACTCATCTGTATTGCTCCCTTATGCCTATCCCATGCCTGTCTGAAGCCCTGCACTGTATTCATATCCACCACTTTCTGAGGTAGGCTGTTCCATGCATCCACCACCCTTTCTGTAAAAAATAACTTACTCACATTACCTCTTAATCGGCCTCCCTCTAATCTCATGCTGTGTCCTCTTGTCCTGCTATTTTTCTTATATTGAAACATGTTAGACTCTTTCACCTTGTTAATGCCCTTTAGGTGTTTGAATGCTTCAGTCATATCACCTCTCTCCCTCCGTTGCTCTAGGGTATACATATTGAGCTCCGTTAATCTGTCCTCATATGTTTTCTGATGCAGTCCCAGCACCATTTTGGTTGCCCTTCTCTGGACTACATCAGTTTGATTAATGTCCTTGTGTGAAGGTGTGGCCTCCAGTACTGCACACAGTATTCAAGATAGGGCCTAACCAGTGTCTTGTAAAGAGGGATTATTACCTCCCTCTTCCGACTTGTGATACCCCTACTAATACACCCTAACATCCCCCTAGCCTTACCTATTGTTTTAGTGGTCTGCTTGGATGATTTCAGGTCATCGGTGATGATGATGCCCAAGTCTCTTTCTTCCCTTGTGACTGTCAGCAACTACCCTCCCAGCCTATAGGTGGCTTCAGGGTTTCTCTTCCCTATGTGCATGATCTTGCACTTTTCTTTGCATTAAACCCCAGTTGCCACTCTTCCAACCATTTTGCTAGTTTATCCAGATCTCTTCTCATTCTGTCAACCCCATCTGGATCATCTACTCTGTTGCAGATCTTGGTGTCATCTACAAACAGACAAACCTTACCCTCCAGTCCATCTGCAATATCACTGATGAAGATATTGAAAAGTACTGGCCCCAGGACTGATCCCTGAGGTACCCCACTTGTGACTTGCATCTCTTCTGACTGCATACCATTTACCACCACTCTCTGTTTTCTGCCCGTCAACCAGTTTGCCACCCAGTTGACCAACTTCTGACCCACCCTGAGCCTACCCAGTTTATTAATCAATCTTCTATGTGGAACGGTATCGAAAGCTTTGCTGAAGACAAAATTAGGCGACATCAACTGCTCCCCCTTGGTCCACCACTCTGTTACCCAGTCAAAGAAATCTATGAGATTAGTTTGACAGGACCTTCCTTTTTGTAAACCCATGCTTTCTTGGATCTTGTGCTCCTATGGATTCCAGGTGTTGCACTATCCTTTCCTTAAGGAATGCTTCCATAATCTTGTCCACTACTGAGGTAAGACTGACTGGTCTGTAGTTCTCTGCCTCCTCCCTGCTACCAGTGTTGTGGAGCAGGATCATATGAGCCCTTCTAGAGTCTTCTGGGACCTCTCCTATGCTCAGAGATTCACTAAACAGTTCTGATAATGGCTCTGCTAGTTCCACCCTTAGCTCCTTTAGTACTCTGGGATGTATGCTATCAGGTCCCATTGCCTTTTCCACCCTGAGCTTATCAAGCTCTTGTAGGACCCTTCCTTTTGTGAAGGGACTAGTGCTCACCTCCTTCCCCCCTGTGTCTATGATGCTGAGCTGTGGGCCCTGCCCTACCTTCTCTTCAGTAAATGCTGAGCAGAAGTATCTATTTAGGATAGAATGCTTTTACATGGTCCTCCTCCTCACATGCCCCTGTATCTCCTTTGATCTTAACAATACACCCTCTGGACTTTCTCCTTTCACTAATGTATCTATAGAAAGTCTTGTCACCTTATATTTTTATCATGGAAGATTTAATTAAGGTTTTCAAGTTTTACATCACACTTCCATATTCATTTCTCTCATAAGAAAAAGAAAAAACCCACAGACATGTAAGAATATCCTCAGGAAACGTAGAATTACAATACATAGTATGTCACAAAATGCTGAACACATATAGTCAGAATATAAACATTAATATATAGACTACCCTTCCTAACTGTAGCTCCTCATTGCCAGTAGGGTAAATGAAATATGTAAACAGGTCCATCTAAGAACCAGAAGGGGGGGGGTTACACAAAGAGGGAGGGGTTTTACACAGTGGTGAGTTAAAGTAAGAATCCCACTTTTTATATAAATAACCCAGTTCACCTCGATGAGCATAGGTCAACCTTTCTAACAGTGTCAACTTAGCCAGAGCTGAATGCCATAAACCTATACTTGGACTACTGACCTGCCTCCAGTGCATTAAGAGGAGCCACTTGGCCTCTAACAGGGCCAGCATGACCCACTCTCAAAGGGCCTTTGGTAAAATAGTAAGGCCTGACATATCCCCCAACAATAATTTAGAGTCTAGCTGGAGATTCCTTGTACCCAAGACCAGACAGCAATCCCGTCTAATTGCAGACCAAAAAGCAGAGAGTTGTGGACATTCCCACAGTATATGAAATAAATGGGCACCAGATTGCTGGCATCTCCAGCAGTTGGAGTGTGGCAGTAGTCCTGCAGAACACAGAACGGCCGGAGTTCTGTACCAGTGCAACAAAATTTTTAGCTGTATTAATTGGCTTTTAGACTCTTTATACAACTTATGCACATTCTGAAGACAACCGTCCCAGGAAGTTTCAGATATAGCTATGACCATCTCGGCCTCCCACCGAATTCTACAATCTTCTGTTGGGTCAGGTTGAGAGTCTCTACCTATAGCGTAGAATTTACCTATATGACCACGTGAGGAGGCTTCTTTATGTAAAGTGGTAAGCCACTCTCATTTGCTATCTGGCTGCATTTGAGAAGAAAGGGCATATATGAGGCTACGTGTTTGGCAAAACCACCAGAAATCAGTGCTGGGAAGATTAAATTTATTCTTTAATTGGGCAAAGGATAATAGTGTGTTCGAACCAGGCATCATAATGTCCTTCACATAGCAGATGCCCTTACGCTCCCAGGAAGGCCAGTTAAGAGGTTGTCCCTCTAGTGTGATAAAGGTATTATGCCATAACCCTGCATAAGCCAGAGGTGGGGCCCACGCATCTTTGGGGGTATGGGAGAGAGTCATAATGCACTGCTAGGCATACCGGGAGTGACACACAACTGGAGTGTGGCCCTTACCTGTGGGGCCACCGGGGCTCAGCAAAGATCTAAGTGGAGTTGGGGCCACCATATCCATTTCAAGGCCAACCACACTGGACAGAAGGTGTTGGGCGGTATAAACCACTTTGTAATTTGGGCAGCTGTACATGCTAAGTGATAGTTCCGAAACCAAGGGATCCCAAGGCCTCCTTTGGACCAATGTGCCCTAAGTTTGTTTTTCCCCAATCTACATGCCTTATTTTCCCATATTAAGGTGGATACCATTTTGTCGAGGGAAGCAAAAAGTTTAGGAAAGATTCGTATTGGAAGATTATTAAATAAATAGAAGACCCTCGGGAGCAAAAGCATTCGTACTGAAGCCACTCTGCCCAACAGGGATAAGTGCAATTTTTGCCAGTGCTCCATTTCTACATTTAATTGTTTTAATAGGGGGGAAAAATTAGCTGATTCAGAATTTGCTCAGTTAGAAGGTATGTAGATCCCCAAGTAGGAAAAGCCTTGCGAAGCCCATCTAAGTTCCTTACCATGAAGGCATTCCCGTAAGCAGAGTGAATTCAATGGGGCCAAGACAGTCTTCACTTGATTAACCTGTAGGCCTGACAATGCCGTAAAGTTTTTAAGGACTGAAAGGGCTATTGGTAGCGAATTCTGGGGATGGGAAAGGGTAAGTAATAGGTGATCTGCATAAGCTTCCACAGTATAGGATTTGCCGTATGCTAATATGACTGTAAGCCCCTCTGTAGTGTCAAGAGCGTGGAGTAGAGGGTCAAGGGCAATTAAAAAGAGAAGGGGGGATAAAGGACAGCCTTGGTGGGTGCCCCTATACAATGGAAAGGAAGAAGAGATGGTGAAATTAGTGAGAATCCTAGCCTTTGGGGAATTATAGAGGGTCGAGACCCATAAACAAAATTGGGGTCCAAATCCATATACACGGAGAATCTCATGGTGATAATTCCACTCCACGGAATCAAAAGCCTTTGCAATGTCAACGGCTAGAGCAACCATAGGGGTTTTAGGTCTACTCACTAGCCACTTCAAGTTCAACAGCAACCTGGTATTGTCTGAACCTACCTTTCCAGGCATAAAATCAACTTGGGATGGGTGGATAATGGAGGCAAGGATATTCTGCAATCTGGTAGCCAATATTTTAGCCAGGATCTTTGTGTCCACTGGCAGTAATGATATAGGGTGAAAACTGGAACAATTCAGGGGGTTGTCAGATTTTTTTAGGTATCATGGTAATCAAAGCCTCATTCATTGTGGTGGGGAGGAAGCCTGAAGAGTGGGCACATTGCAGAGTGAGTAATAAGGGGGATACAATTCCTGATCCAAGGTTTGATATAGCTTGACAGTCATTCCGTCTGGCCCTGGGGCTTTTCCTTTAGCCATGCGAAATAAGGCCTGCCGCAGCTCAGTCTCTGAAATAGGGCTGTCTAATAAATCAACTTGCTCCTGAGATAATGAGGGTATTGTGAATCCTTGACAGAACTGGCACAGATTATGTGAGAGCTGTTTTTGTATATCTGTGGATTTGGATTGGTACAGGGTCTGGTAATAATGTTTCATGGTCTCATTAATGCACTTCGCGTCACTAACCACGGAGCCTGTAGAAGTGCGGAGGGCATGTATCTTTGAAGATGCTTGTTGCTTCCACAATTGGTAAGCAAGGAGCTTCCCTTTATCACCCCCTTCCCAATACTGATGTTTAGCCCTAAACAGAGTCCATTCAGCCTTATGATGTAAGAGTGAATGTATACGATATTTAAGCCCCACAATACGCCTCGTCAATGAGGGAAGCCTTAAAGCGACCCTCTAAAGCAGTGAGTTCTGATTTTAACAACTAATTCTTTTTTCCGGGTTTTATTCCAGTTCACAGCAAAAGCAATAATATGACCTCTCAGTGTGGCTTTAAATGCTTCCCAGACCGTACTAGCTGAGACTTTTCCAGCCGAGTTAAAAGTAAAATATTCCCGAATTGCTTTCTGCATCTCTTGCTGAAATTCAGGATCCTTAACTAAAAGGGGGTTACATCTCCATCTTGGGCCAGTGTTTCGACCTTCAGGGGTAGAGTAAGTAAGTGACACTGGTGCAAGGTTCAATATAATTATATTGCCTATATCACTATTCCAGATGGCACCCGAAGCTGGCTGGATGGCTAACCAATAGTCGATACGACTGTTGACTTCATGCGGGGGGGGGAGTAGTACGTGTAGTCTCGACCCAAGGGGTGATCACTCCTCCAGACATCCACTAAGCCCCACTCTGCTATCATTTCTTGCAAAGTGGCATGCGCCTTCGGGTGGGTTTGGGGTGTAGAAGGAGATTTATCCAAAAATATGTCTGGCACTAGGTTAAAATCCCCTCCTATTATCAAGGGAATATTGGGTTTAGACTGCAGTAGCCCAGCGATAGCTTGGCTCAGATTTGGAAAAAACTGTTTGGTCCACATTCGGGGCATAAAGATTGCACATTATCAATTTGTCCATGCCAGATTTTAGTTTGACTGCTACCCACCTCCCCTGTTTATCAGAGTGAGACTCCTCCACTGCCCAAGTACTCGATCTCCAAATCAAAATAGCTACTCCCCTTGATTTAGAGGGTGCTGAACTAGCATGTATGGCTCCGACCCACAATTTATTGAGCCAAGGAATAGACTTATTAAGGATATGTGTCTCCTGCAGAAGGGCTACGTCTGTGTGCATGGAGCACAAATGCTAGAGCACCTTAGTGCATTTTATGGGGTGATTAAGGCCCTTTACATTCCATGACATTAGACGCAGACCCTGTACAGTGGTTGGGGGCATGGTAATAGATAAGTCAGAAATACTATGGACTTCCTCCGATGTGGCCCAAAGGGGGTAGACCCCAAATACTCTATTTGAGAGCTACTACCTAACAGATCTACTGTGACCTGCTGGCAAATACCTAGAGGATACTACACACTGAGATACAAGAGAGAATATTAATTGCCAATAACAGCTACAGGAAGTGTATACACCAACAGTAATATCTAACACAGACTAAAACTAAATACTAACAAATGCAAAAACCTGCACTAAGCAGGGCCTAGGTATACAACGCTATTAAGTCAAATACAAAAAGCGATTAAACGGTAACAGCTACAGACGTTTCAGGGAAAGAGGATAAACAAAAACAGTATCCTCAGCTCCACTTGCGTCTGTGCTCAAGGATTGTTGAGGAAAGTCACAACCTAAACTGGACTCATCTATCCTCATCCGGAGAATAATTCCCAAGGGAAGGTATAATCCTGAAGGGGGGAGTGGGTGTAAACAAGGAAGGGGAGGGGGGTTAAAAGAAAAAAAGAGGGCAAGGAGTAATAGGGAAACTACCCTAATCGAAAACATAAGGGCCAAGCTCTCTATAACGTTTGCCCATGCAGTGCAGGTTCATTGTTACTATAAAAAGCAAGCTATAAAGACTCAGCAGCTCAAACACTGCGTGTACTATCTGGTTGCCAAACTTAAAAGGTGATGGCGTGAGGGGGGAGAGATCATTCGTCCCTTAGGTCATAAGGGAAGGGGGAGAGGGTCCTTCCCCATCATAGCAACATACCTAAAAGAGTTTCAGCAGTAACAGGAAAGATCTCTGCTGTACCTCTACACCTTCATTTAGCAAAGAAAGCAAAAACATCACACGACTAAGGTATTACATATTACAATCAGTACAGTCGAAAGTTCAGCCAGGGGATTCCCCATCATGAGTCAGTGCCTGTTGGGAGCTACCACTGAAATCAGGGACTTCCTCAGAAGCTACCGCTGTGGTGTATGATTTAATCCCTGGTTTGAGCTGACTGGAAATGTCCACCGCTTCCAAAAGAGAAGATTCTGGGATATCAGCCCAATCCATATGCCTTCCTTGACTAGGCAAACAGAGCTCTCTTGTATTCACAGGGCAGTTCAAACGGGTCACAGAAGATTCGTCTCTAGGCATCTTCGCTGGTGGAGCTGTTTTCTGCTGCTCGGGGGACAGTTGCTGACCACTCCTAGAACATTGTCGCTGTCGTGGAGTTGAACTAGTGTTCCTGGAAAGGAGGAATGACTGACCCAAGCTAGCAGCCATTGTAAGTGCAGACATAAGTCCCATAGAAGGGGTCCTTTCTCTGGGGGTTCATCAAACCAGGGACCTGGTCCTGTAGCAACACGACCCTCTGGATTCCGCGGTTGGTGATTTTGGTTCCTAGTGCCGGTATCAGTGGGGTCCCAGAGCCTTCTGGGGGATGTAGTTTGAAGGGGTAGGTTAGGCCAGTACTTAGATGTCCATCGCTCAATCTCCTCAGGAGTGTCTGCCAGCAATTCTCTTCCTTCTTTAGAGACCAACAATCTGGTAAGACCCTTGAATCTATAATGGAAATTGTGGGCAGATAATATTTTCTTAATAGGGCCATAGGCTCTGTGTTTATTTGCCGTCACCTGTGCAGAATCTCTATATAAAGAAATCAGCACTCCTTGCCACCGGATTTCACCTAAATCTTGAACTGCACTTAAAATGCATTCCTTTGTAGAATATCTCAAGAAATATGCCACAATTGGTCATGGAACTAGCTGCTGTTTATCCTTCCTGCCAACAATTTGGTGAGCTCTTTCATTTTCGACTGGGCCTCTCCAGCGCTCCCCTAACAACTTAGGGAGCATCTCCTTGAGAAACCTTTCCATAGACATTCCCTTAGAGCCCTTGAGAACCCCAACAATTCGGAGGTTGTTACGGCTCCCCCTATTCTCCTGATCTTCCACTCTGGTAAGTTATGTTTCCAGCTGTAAATCTTGCATCCTCACTCTCTGTACTAGTTTAACTTGCTGCATCTCTAGAGTTTCCACCTTTTTCTCTGCTACATTTAAATGATCCTGTAGAAGATGTACATCTGCAGTGGTGTTTGTTAGTGTAGGACTGATGGTATCGACTCGCAACAGAACCGTCTCCAACATACGAGTAATGTACGTTAGCGATTCAGCCACCAAAGGCGACTGCACATTAGTGCCTTATATTGGAGAGAGTGTAGGCAAAGAAACACCAGTCACCACCATATTCAAGGTCAGTTGAGCTGGAAGGGATGCTGATGTAGGCTCCATCTGTAAGCTGAGTGGGAAAATACTCCGAGACTCCCGAGGATTAGGCCTACGATTTCTATGGCCTAGCTGATCAGTGCAACTCGCAGGTAACCGGTGAAAAATAGCTACTTTATAATACGGTACCACCAAAGAAAGTCACACTGGATGATTCAGAGCAGTTCTCCGAGCAAGTGTTTAACAACAAAAGAGTTCACATCCTGGGATTAGACAGACCCACCACGGATTATTCTCAGAGAGGAATGAGCCCAAGAATTATGCTGCCATTCCCTCAGCAGCCAAACCACGCCTCGTCTTGTCACCTTCTTTTACTGTTTGTCCTAGTATTTCCTCAGTTTGGGCCTTTGCCTGCCTTACTGCCTTCCCTGCTTCCTTCAGGGAAGTTTGTTATGCCTCCCTATCTTCATCCCGCTGTGTTCCCTTATATTTCTTGAAGGCCAGCTTTTTGGCTCTGACCTTTTCTGCTACTGTTTTTGAGAACCAAAGTGGTTTCCTATTTCTTTTGCACTTTCTTTTCTCTCTAGCACAATGGAATGTTGCTTCAAGTATTGCATCCTTAATGGTTGCCCACTTTGCCTGTACCCACTCACCTGTATTTCTTTTTGCCAGGGCTAGCTTAACTCTGTTGGCCATCTTATCAAAGTCAGCTCCTCTGAAGTCCCATATTTATGCCTTGGAATGGGATGATTTAGTTGTAGTGGCCAAATTGAACCATATCATGCAATGGTCACTGGCCCCAGGTGATGTTCTACCTGGAGATCTGTGATCCTTTCCCCGTTAGTCAGTACTAGATGTAGGATAGTCCTGTCTCTGGTGAGTTGTTGTACCAGTTGTTTGAGGCCCTCACCCTGCAGGGAATCCACCACATGTCTAGTTCTGGCAGATGTTCCTGCTGGTATTAACCAATCTGTATCTGGCATGTTGAAGTCTCCTATTATCAGAACCTCCTCTTTAGCTGTCATGTTTTGTATATCTTTTAACAGTAATGTGTCTGTATCCTCCTCCTGGTCTGGGGGCCTGTAGACAACTCCAGTTCTTATGGCTGTCCCAGTTCCTGTTTTCAGGGACACTCACAGTTCTTCTGGCTCCTTATGTGTATTCTGAAGTTCTGTAGCTTTGATATTTTCATTGACATACAGGGCCACTCCACCCCCCCTTTTTGCACCTCAGTCTCTTCTGAAAAGTACATATCCGGGTACTGAAGTCTCCTAAGTGTGGTTACTGGCAAACCACGTCTCACTAATTGTTACTATGTCCAATTTAGCCTCTGTCATTATTGCCTGCAGGTCTGGGATCTTGTTTCCCAGACTGTGAGCATTTGTGTACATGATTTTCCATTGGCCAGATTTCAGTGTGTTAGTTGTTGGGTGAGGTCTGGCATTTCCTCTGTGTGTCGTATGGGGAGCTGGACCTTTTTCCTTACCTGGTGATGCAAATGAACTGCAAATGTGATGAACTTCTGTTTGACCACTAGGTGAGAGGGGAGGGGTGTTCTTCCCATTCGACTTACGGGGTGCTGCACCCCTCTCCCCATTTGCTAGTTTAAATATTCTGCAAAGACATCAGACTTCTGCCCCAATGCACTGACTCCCTCCTTAGTCAGATGCAGTCCATCAAATTTAAAGAACTTTCACTCCCAGAACTGTTGCCAGTTCCCTACAAATCTGTGTCCTTTTTCCTGGCACCAGCTCTTGAGCCACATGTTTAGCTCTACATACGGAGATGTGGGGGAAAGTAACTGACATGTGAACTGGCAACTGGCTGTACACCTTTACAACCTTCAAGCTGCTGCCTGAAACATAGAAAGGAATATATTAAGCTATGCAGTATTAACAGTATTAGAATACTTACAGACATATACAGGGTGAGATTCAGACAGAGTATCCTGGCGTCCTGGCATCTTCCTTCTGCTGACTCCCTTCGATGACTCCACTCCTACTGTGCCACTCATGCTGAGATCACTCACGCAGGACCATGTGGACCAACGGCAAGAAGTACCCACAGAGTGTCTCCCTTGCATGAGCACTCCCAGTGCTGACTGGGAAGCAGAAGAAAAATGCCCCAAAGAAAAGGCTGTAACTCACAGCCCCTGTGCTGTGAAACTGTGGCTGCAGGTTGTAAGCTGGTTCTGGGAGAGCCCTTAACAAACAAGCTTATGCCGACTTCATGACTTGGTATTTCGGCTTGCAGCTGGCAGGCTACTAAGAGGTAGCCATGGAGTCCCTCCCCCACAGGAGTGCTCCTATCGCTGATTAGGGAGGAGGAGGAGTAGAAGAATGTCCCAATGTCAGAAAAGGCTGTAAATCACAGCCCCTGTGCTGCAAAACTGTGGCAGTGGGTTGTGAACTGGTCCTGGGGGAAGCCCTTAACAAACAGGCTCACATCCCCCTCTGCAAGGTGGTGGCTCTGAAAGAGAGTTTCCTAGAAAATCTACTCATGCACCAAGCTTGGCAGAGGACACCAGGAGGAAGAAGTGCTGTGTGACTGGACTTCTCTACTGGGACTATATTGCCCACCGTCCCACCTAAAGCTAGTTCTACTTTTATAGGCACAGGATTTAACTGACAACAGGAACTTCCTGTTTGGGAGCAGGAAGTGAGTGATCACAGAGCCAACAAAGACCCACCATCCTAGAAGGGCAAGAGTAGCTCTCTGGCTCCCTCTAGCTGCTGGAGGCCTGCCTCTGAGCCAGTAAGGGGTCTACTGAGAAATATAGGATATTCTTATTACAGAACAGGACAATCAGGAGCTTAAAGGGCACAGAGGCAGAAAGTAAGTAGAGAGAGAAGAGAAAGGAAAAAAAAACAGAGGAAAGAGTAAGGATTCCAAACAACAGTTAAGGGGCCTGAAATAAGACATGATGTGAGTGGTGCAGTGCAGTGGCAGTGGAGCAGCAGTCTTCCGGGAGACATTCTGGGGGATGCGGTGTTGTCCCATCTGCAGGCACCTCTGGGCTGAGGGAGGAGGTTGCTCATCTCCAGGCTGAGTTAGCCAGGATTTGTGGGACCTCCTCCTCCATCCAGGGACCACCAGTGCCACTGCCTTTGCCTCAGAGGTTGCCAAGAAAGAGGAGCAGTTGGACCACAGTGGGCTAAGGGAGGGTGAGGGTGGTGGAACAGAGGTGCATCCCTCCAGTTGTACCTCTCCACAATTCCTATGCCATTCTGGCAAAGTGTGGTTCCTCTATGGAGACACCTGCAGTGGAGACCAAGGAGGATGCTGGGAACCTCCAGAAAGGAGACCTACAGTAGGGTGGCATGGGATCCCACAGGGGAAGGAAACAACTCCTGGTGGGGGACTCCATTGTTAGGAAGGTAGAACTGGGGGAAGAAGTGACGAGGGAGGTAAGGTGCCTGCCTGGTGCCATGGCGTGGAGGGACAGGGAGCGAATTCTCAGGATTGCTGGAGCAGCTGCACAGGGGAGGGAGCTGGATGTCATTGTCCACCTAGGAACAAATGACCTGGCTAAGAAAGGGATTAGAGCAGTGCAGGAAGAGTTTGTGGAATTGGGGATGGGCCTTAAATAAGTACCATGCATGGTAACTTTCTCGGAAGTGCTGCCCATCTATGGTGTAGGAGAGGCTAGGTTGTTCTGCACCATGGGATTCAATCAGTGGTTGAAAAACTGGTGCAGAGCTCAGGGATTTGGCTTCAATGTGGACTGGGGGTTCACCTAGAGTGATGCAAGCCTATACTGGCATGGTGGGCTGCATCTGTCCAGGAAGGGAACCAGGATCCTAGGTGATAGGTTTAAATGCTTCATTGGCAAGCTTTTAAACTAGCCAAGGGGGGAGGCACTGGAAAGGAGCATGGAAATCCTAGCCCCCCCAAAAAAATCATGGTACTAAGTACGGTAAACACCAACATAGAGGTGGCAATAGGGAGAAGGGCAGGGGTAAATGGGGAAAGTAAAAAAGGCAACAAGGACAGGGATGGGGCAAAAAGGAGTAAGGCCATCAGGAAATGGAGGGTAATAAGTACCAATGCCTCGTAGTCTGGGCAACAAGCTCCCTGAGCTGGTGGCTTAATGGAAGAGGGATGCCTGGATATCGAAGAGCCGCAGGGAAACATGGTACACAGAGAACCATGACTGGGATGTTAACATACCAGGGCACATAACCTAGGAGAGACAGGCAGGAGAGAAAGAGGGGAGGAGTAGCTCTCTATGTAAAGGAAGGAATAAAAGCAACTGAACAAAAGAGTAAACAGGGAGGAGAGGAGGCACTGTGGGTCACCTTGAAGACTGGAAAGGGCACCACAATCCGCACAGGGGTTGTGTACAGACCCCCATGTCAGGGGGAGGGAATGGACAAGGATATGATAGAAGGCATTCTTAGGATGGCAGAGAAAGGGGAGATACTGTTGATGGGAGATCTGATCATGCTAGATGTTAATTGGAGCACATTTGCTGCAGCCACATCCAAGAGCAGGGCCATTCTCGATGCCTTACAGGTGGCAGGCCTCAGACAGCTAGTTTCAGAACCCACTCGTGAGGGAGCAATATACCTCGTAATCTCAAATGGGAACAGTGAGAGGATCTCAGATCTTGAAATGGGTTGCCATCTGGGAACAAGTGACCATCAAACAGTGTGGTTCACGTTAAACTCAGCTACAGAGTCAAACCACACAAAAGTGAGGGTACTGGTCTTCAGGAGGGCTGACTTTGGCAAGATGGGAGAGTGCCTCAGAAA
The DNA here is from genome assembly GCA_016271365.2 of Neoceratodus forsteri. Lineage (NCBI taxonomy): Eukaryota > Metazoa > Chordata > Ceratodontiformes > Ceratodontidae > Neoceratodus > Neoceratodus forsteri. Next base: position 14,299,591 of record JADMNL010000039.1, on the reverse strand, counting down.
AGCACTAGCAAACAGGCTAGAAGGAGGGGGGCAACAATGGGGAATCATCAAAACTGCCATCACAGAGGCAACAAGCCTTTGTGTGAAGCAAATAAACAAATCAAAATGAAAGAAAAAGCCACTATGGTTCTCAAAAGAGGTGGCTGGGAAAGTCAGGGAGAAAAAGACAGCATTCAGGAAGTATAAGGAAACACAGAAGGAGCAGGACAGAGAGCAGTACCAATTAAGGCAGAAAGAAGCAGGGAGGGAAGTCAGAATAGCAAAGGCCCAAACTGAGGAAAAGATAGCCAACTCAGTTAAGAAGGGGGATAAAACCTTTTATAGGTACATCAGAGAGCGTAGAAAGACAAAGGAAGGGTTAGTGAGGCTGAATAGAAGGAAAGGTGGTTGGGAAGAGGGGAACAGTGAAAAAGTAGGGATACTGAATGAATATTTCTGCTCAGTATTCACAAAAGAGGAGGAGGAAGTGCCTAATCCAATTAACAGAAGCACTCTTGATAGGGGGTCGATCCCAGCCCTTTCACAGAAGAAAGGGTTCTGCAAGAACTCCTAAAACTGAAGATGGACAAAGCAATGGGGCCTGATGGAATTCACCCCATAATTCTAAAATAATTAAGGGGGGAACTAGTGAAACCACTGACTACTCTTTTTAATAAATCATGGGAGGATGGTGTGATACTCGAGGACTGGAGGACTGGAGGAAGAAGGATGTGATTCCCCTTCACAAAAGTGGGACCAAGACAGAGGCAGGAAACTACAGATCTGTCAGTTTGACCTTTGTGGTAGGGAAAGTGATGGAGTCACTTCTGTAGGAAAGAATTGTTGAGTACCTTGAGGCCAGTGGGGCACAGGACCCAAGACAGCATGGGTTAACAGCCGGAAGGTCATGTCAGAAGAATCTAATAGATTTCTTTGACTGGGTGACCAAAGTAGTAGACGAGGAAGGGGCTGTGGACATGGCCTACCTAGACTTTTGCAAGGCATTTGACACAGTCCCACACAAAAGATTAATAGTCAAATTAACCAGCCTGGGAGTGGGTCCCAAGGTGGTAGCCTGGGTAAAACATTGGCTGGACAACAGGACACAGAAGGTAATTGTGAATGGAGTCCACTCTGAAGAAAGAGGGGTTACTAGTGGGGTACCGCAGGGTTCAGTTCTGGGTCCAGTCCTTTTTAATGTCTTTATAAGTGACATTGCAGAGGGACTGGAAAGGAAAAAGTGTGCCTCTTTGCAGATGACACAAAGATTTGCAACAGGGTTGATACACAAGGAGGCGTGGAAAGGATGAGAAGGACTTGGCAAGTTTGGAGGAATGGTCAGAAGTATGGCAGCTAGGATTCAATGCAAAGAAGTGCAAAATAATGCACCTGGGAAACAGGAACCCAGGGAAGATTACACGATGGAGGGGTAGTAACAACAACAAAAAAGGAAAGGAAACTGGGGGTAATCATATCAGATGACCTTAAGGTTAGCAAGCAATGTGAGAAGGCAGTAGGGAGGGCTGGGGGTATACTGGGATGCATAAGGAGAGGAATCACCAGCAGAAAACAGGAAGTTGTTATCCTTCTGTACAGACAGTTGGTGAGACCCCATCTGGAGTACTGCGTCCAGTTCTGGAGACTCCATCTCCGCAAGGACATAGACAGGATAGAGGCAGTCCAGAGGAGGGCAACTAAAATGGTGCAGGGTGTGCAAGAGAAGCTGTACAAGGAGAAACTAAAGGAGCTTAATATGTATACCCTTGAGGAAAGAAGGGAGAGAAGGGACATGATAGAAACTTTTAAGTACCTCAGTGGAATCAACAAAGTCTAAGAGGGTAGCATCTTTCAGAAAAAGAGACATGCAAGAACAAGGGGATACAATTTAAAGATGGGGGGGTTCTGGGGCAATGTAAGGAAGTATTTTTTCATAGAGAGGGTAGTGGATGCATGGAACAGCCTTCCTGAGGAGGTTGTGGGGTCTAAAACTGTGGGACAATTCAAGAGTGCATGGGACAGACATAAGGCAGTTCTTGTGGGGGGTAGGAAGAAATAGGCTGTTGGTTAACTAAGATCTGTGGCCTATCCTTTAGGTAGGGAAATGGGCAGACTAGGTGGGCCAAATGGTCCTTATCTGCCATCAAACTCTATGTTTCTATGTTTCTAAGCCCATCATGAAGCTCTCATATGACACCCTTGATATGGTTCTTATTACCTCTGTGGTATACTCCACAATGTGCTGCACATAGATTCAGGTGGGAAAATGTACATGTATAGCAACTGAATGCTATGAGTAGATAGGCATCCATTGTCTAGCAAGAAAAGTATACTCCATAAATATGTATTAACGCACTGAGTCGGTAAGCATCAGGTGTTAACTATATGTATTGTTGATAAAATGCTCATGCCACTGTCACTGGACATTTCCTTAAAGGCATCAACAAGCTGCCAGAAGCCAGCTTTTTATCAGCAACGTCAATTCTACTACAAGACGGCACAAGTGGAAATTGAAGGGTGGGGTGTTCAAGAGGGACATCAGAAAGTATTAATTCTCAGAGAGGGTGGTGGAACCTTGGAATAGATTACCTCCCGAGCTGGTGACTGCAAAGTCAGTATCAAGCTTTAAGCATAGGTGGGACAAGGCTTGGGAACAAACACATGGCACTGTCAAGGGCTAGGCTGGGTGTCTAGGAAGACAGAACACCAGTGCACAATAGGTCCCCGGGGATATCTCACTTGGGCAGACTCGATGGACCACAGGTCCCCTTCTGCCATCATCTTCTATGTTTCTATATTTGGACAGTTTGGACATTGTCTTGGCAAGCGTGCCAAGAGGCTGGCAGGAGGAGTGTGTCATGCTTTTGTTCTCCATTCCTAACCTTCTGTCTTTATCTTCCAGTTCCCAGGGTCTGCCAAAGTGGGAACCATCAGGGCAGCAGTGATGGCATCCAGTAGACCTGGCAGGAGCGAAGCTAGGATGCTACTTGAGCTCTTTGTGGTCACAGCTGGATTTCCACACCTATGGTCTTGGTCCCCAGACTGGCCGTGACAGCAACTCAGGCATCCCTGCACCACCCAGCACAAGCTAAGTGTTTCCTGGCCCCAGGAAGAAACCTCTCATAATGGTCCTGGCTCCAGGGAAGGCAACAGAGCTGGGACCAAGGTACAGCAGTGTCACTGGGTGCACCAACAAGCATTCATTAGGCCTAGGGCAGGCAGAGGGCCAAGAACATAAAAAGACACATGCACACCAGCGAGTGGAAGAGTTGCTCAAAGGTCACCTCCCACACCGAAGACTCTGATGGCTACAAGGGCTAATTGCCCAAGTAAATAAGCATCTCCCTGACCACAGGACAGGCAGTGGGGCAAGGGCAATATAAAATCAGCCCAGCTTAAAGTAAAGCAGCAGCAAGCTGCTAGATAGCCATAAATAATGTAAAGGAACACGGCAGCGCCCTTGTCTCTCCTCAGCCTCTGACTCCTGCAAAGACTGTTGGGAAGAGGTTGGAGGTTAGTACAAAATTTGCCCATGCATTTCCATCAGTCATATGCCTGTATTGCTTTTCATTCTGCTTGCAAGCCCAGTACAGCTGGATAAATGTTTTAAAGACACCTTGCCTGAGAACAGGACTGATTAATAAGGCATAGAGGTTCACCCCCTATAAAAGGAGCTGCTCCCAGGGATCTAGGTAAGTTTCGGCTAGAGTGGCACAGTGAGGAGCTATCAGCCAGTGAGCCACTGTCTATCAGGCACTGCAGGCCTGCCAGCTAAAGAAGACAGAGATCCATTCCCAGCAACTGACTTTTGTGAAGAAAACAACAGATTTTATAAAAACAACCAGCTTGAAGGCAAGGACTGGACCATAGTTTTTTTTAAGCCCCATCAGTGATTTTCCTCTCTGGGGGCCAAGATCCTTTGAAGACAAACTGACCAACACAGAAGGTCACTGCCTACTTCAGAGTTCCTGGATCCCCTGCATCTGCAGCACCAGACTGATCATGAGAGAACAGTGACTGGTGAGCGAACACCAGATGACCTCGGAGAAGCCTGCTGTCCAGCTGGAAGCACGTCCAGTCATCTCGCCTGTTCCATTATCAGACAGCAAAGGTATTTGTGAACCATTAGCAATAATTTAGGATTTGGCCTCACATCTTGGAAAACTGTGATTGTGCTAGGTACCAAGGTAGAAACCCTGGGTGTGAGTTTGCCACTTTGATAGGCCCAGGCAGAAGACCAATGGAGGCCATCCAGCCACCCATTTGTGTGTGGATTACAAATAGGGGCTCCTTCTTAATAGTTTACAGTCTAATTATTCAACAACAGTTTGAGTTTTAATGTGTGTTTTGCCTGCAACAGTTACAGCATGCCATCAAGCTTCTACCCTGCTAGCTGCAACTGCATCCACAGCGAGGTACCCTGTACAACAAAAAGAGAGCTCTCACCCATTGCCTTTGGGAGGATTTAAGTTGGGTGCACCCACTTGGGTCTTGAAGGTCTGTAAGGGTGGGCAGACTGTGTAGGACAATTGTTGTTCTTGCATAGAGTATAACTATTTTTGTGCTACCACATTGTTCCCATTTTTCCTTTTGTCCCCTTGTTCTTTTTCATAAACCGACTGCACAGCAACATGCCAACAGCAAATCCCCCACAGTGATGCCCCAATTGCAACTGACATTGCAGCGATGGGTGTTGCACAGTGACGGATTTTGTGGTGACAGGGGACATTGCATCTAACTCCACTGTCTGTGCGACATGGAGTTAGATATCTAAAGTACAGGGGTGCAGAAGGCACATCCCCCTGCACTGCTGCGTACTAGTGTGTTGGTTGGTGTTGCCATGTTGCTGGTCATCATCGAGATGCATCGGTGTCAGGGATGTTATCGTGGTTCCATTGCTATGGGGGATGTGGCTGTCGGGGATGTTGCTGCAGTGTGGTGGAACTATTCCTTCTGTACCCTCCACTTTTAAATACATTATTTGTTTGAACTGCACTTCTGGTGTGGGGTTGTTATTGCTGTTACATTGTCACTGGGTTTGGGATGGGACTGAGTGTATAGGTTATACACTGTTTCCTGCAAGATGACAGCCTTGTGTGTCAGCATCCACGTACCCCATATTGCTACCACAGGTAGAGGCACTGCACCATTTTTAATCCCTAGTACCCAGTGTTACACAACTTTAGGTGACCCAGGCCGGCCCTAAGGAAGTTTTGAGAGGTGAACCCTGAAGGCTTCAGGTGGTCCGCTACATATACAGTGGTGCCAGCTAGGATACAAAGCAGTATTGCTGCAGTATATCACAAAATGCTGTAGTATACTGCAGAGAACAGTGTAATTTAATAGCAATTAAGTCCCTTTGTCATGCTGAATTTTGTGGCATGTCACTTACTGCAAGTTAGTGCGCTGCATCATGGCTGGCTATGCTGTATTAGAAAAACTGTATTCCCTGCAAGAATATGGCCATCATGGCAGCAGGCTGCCATATCACCCATGAGCACTGCTGCAGTTGAGAAGGGGATCCACTCTGTGGTCAGACATGCCATGCAAATCTCTTCCCCCAGGTTGTCCTTCTTAGCGAGCATCTATTTCCAGTGAATGCCCTGGTGTGTAAGGTGCATAGAGTAGCATCACTTTGAGGAGTTCCATGGGCTGGCAACTGAATAATCACATTTATTCCATTACATTCATCAGAACAGGAGCACACTGACTACCTGAGATACATTGGCCCCATTGCAACATAGAAACATAGAATTTGCCAGCAGAAAAGGGCTGCTTGACCCACTTAGTGTTCCCAAGTGTCCATTGTCTTTTCTACATCCACAGACTCAATCTGGTCTACACTGACTCTCCCTACCTGTGCTCTGATATACCCCATGTGTGTTTACTATGCATGCTTAGAAAATAGGCTAGATACTAGAAGCTGTCTGATTGACTGAGAGCCACAGCAGGGGGGGTGCATTAACTTTCCATACATGTCCACTACAAAACAAATGCCAGTACGGGGTGCCCCATTACCAACCGTATCCTCGGGCACCCCAAATTATCAAAATCAAACCGGCCTTTTTTTTCCCACTTAGCGGGCAAGTTACCCCCCACCCCCAACCTGTCTTATAGGCAGACACACCGGGTAACCCTGTCCACAACTCCAGCGCCATTGCCTTTTAAAAACATAACCCAATTTGCAAAATCCACCCCAATTTTTTTAGTCCATTAAAAAAAAAATGCCTAGAGAGAAGCGGCAGTGCAGCTCTCAAAAAGAACTGGAAGAGGACAGGATCAGTTGTGTTCCAGGACAGTAGCTGCTGCTTGTTGTTTTCACAGGGTTCTTGTGGATTTTACTTGGTAGAAGGTTAGTTCTTTTCTTTCTTACTTCTAAGGGGCTAGCAGGGTATTGTTTTAGGGGCTGCTGGAGGTTTGAAAACTGATTTGGTGGCTGTAAGTGGGCTCATTTTGTGGATGTTTCACTGTGTAACAGGCTGTGCTGTAGAGAGTCCTATTTCTTCTGATTTAAAACCTATTTGGTGGGATTTGCTTGGAGATGGTTATTTGAATTGGAGACCTATATCTGTTAATTTCAAGCCTATGTGTTGTTAGTGAAGCTGATTAAATTGGAGACCTGTTTCCTTTGGCAGCAAACATATTTTGGGGGCTTTGAGTTGAATTTTGATTCCTTTTTGCTGACTCCACTAGCTGCAAAGGTTGGTGCATAGTGGGGGAAGGGTGTTAATGGTCTGGCCAGGTCTCACTCAGCCAATTGACTGGAGGCAGAGCTGAATCAGGTTTGAGGTGTTAGCTGCTTTGTCTTCTCAGAAAGAACTGGAAGGGGACAGGATCAGTTGTGTTCCAGGACATTAGCTGCTGCTTGTTGTTTTCACAGGGTTCTTGTGGATTTTACTTGGTAGAAGGTTAGTTCTTTCTTTCTTACTTCTAAGGGGCTAGCAGGGTATTGTTTTGGGGGCTGCTGGAAGTTTGAAAACTGATGTGGCTGTAAGTGGGCTCATTTTGTGGATGTTTCACTGTGTAACAAGCTGCGCTGGTAGAGGCCTATTTCTTCTGATTTAAAACCTATTTGGTGGGATTTTCTTGGGCCTGGTTCTTTGGCTGCTGGGCTTGGAGGGGAGACACAGGGCTGATACACTCTCTCTCGAGTCAGGTGTCTGCCCAATACCGGCCCTCCCCACCCCTCCCTCCCCAGAAGTCTGCTAATTTATAGGGGAACACCTGCCCTGCAATTGGAGGAAAAGGCTGCAGGTGCAGCTCATGTAGTTCTAGCCACTGGGGGTTGGATTTAAAGGCTGGGAGAGAGGAGCTTAGGGAGTTATTCATTTCCCTTATAAGTTTAATGTGTTGTACTGCACCTAGTAACAGGGTTACTGGTGTACAGTGGGACTGTCTCTAAGATTAGTGGGTGACCTGATTAGGCAGTAGTGTGTATCTTGGACTAGGGGGCAACCTGGTGGCTCACCCAAGGAAACCTATTTGGAAGGGGATGGAACCACACGTCATTAGGGCCGGCATCTTTGGGAGGGTGGTGGGGTGCACAGGGTGTGGAGCAGCCATGATACTGGACTGGGCTTGGAAGTTAGGTGGTTGCCCAGTGTGCTACCAGCTGGCACAGCTCAGGGAGGAGGTTACGGGATTAGGAGAAAGCTGGGGGAAGGGGATGGTATGGTTGGGGAGGGGCTGGGAATCTCCCATGGGGTTGCACCAAGCACTGGGGGTGGGGGCATAGGAAAGGAGTGCAGTAGAATACCTAGGGCCATAGGGACCCTGGCAGAGGCGGTCCAAAAGGACACTACCAAGGAAGCAGGCAGGTAACTGGGACCTCACAAAGGAGGGACGGAGGGACAACATTCTCAGTGAAGTAGGCAGATGGCCAGGGCTGGACAGAAGGAAGCAAGGCGGAGGTGGATCAGACCTACACTCAATAACCGCCTTCACTCTTCTTCTGCTCGAGGATGAGGGGGTGATGTAGCCACTACAGGGTGGTTAGAGATGGAAAGGAGTGGCTAAAAGAGGCAGGGGCCAGATAGCAGGAAGAACAGGGGGGACTTGGAATGCAGGAAAATGGGGGGAGCAGTGAATCAGAGCAGGAGGGGCAGGGGGATGAGGGAGGATAGTGCAAGGAGAAGGACCAGTTGGGAGGAAAGGTAAAGGAGGAGGACCAGAAGTACAAGGAGGATTCAGTAAAGGGAGCTGAGGGTTTAGGCCAGGGGAGCACGACGAGCAAGGAGGACCTAAATGGAGACAGGAAGGAAGGGAGGACGAGCCAGGCTAGTTTAGCAGATGGGGGAGAAGGACCAGTTGCGAGCAGTGAGGGGGGAATTAGCAAGGTACAGAATGATATTCAGGAGGAGGAGAGGCAGGATTGGAGGGGAGGGGTGGCCAAGTAAATAAGGAGGGGGTGGCATGTGGCACCCAGATAGGGGGAGGTACAAGGATCTGGCTGGGTGGAGGGGCCGGTAGAAAGGATAAGGGACATGGAAGGGGGGGAAATGGAGGAAAAGGAGCGGTCAGAGTGCTCCTGTTGGGGAATTCTTTGATCAGGGGTATCAAATGGGATAGGAAGGGAGCAGCCTGGCCAGTTAGAACAAGATGCTTCCCTGGACTAATGGTGCACAGGGCTAAGCATGAGGTATATCAGCTGGCAAAGGATTGTGGGGGTTCCCTAGACATACTGGTCCACCTGGGTACAAATGACATTGAGGGAAGAAGCGAGCTAGAGATACAGGCAAGATTCAGGGAGCTCGCCAGGGTCTGTCATGACATAGGATGCACAGTTTCCTCTCAGAAATCTCTGCAGTGCCAAGGGCTAGTGGGGAACACAAAAGGAAGATTAGGGAGATAAACCAGTGGCTCAGGGAGTGGTGTGAGGCCAGAGGGTATGGGTTGATGGGGGATTGGGGCAGACCTGGGAGGATAAGGAGCTGTATGATAGAGATAGGCTCCATCTGAATTTGGAGGGGAGAGGAATCCTTAAGTTGAAAATAGAGGGGTTCATTGGTGAAAAGTGGGGTTTAAACTTGTGAAGGGGGCGGGATGGGAGAAAAGACTGTCAAGGGGGTGCCGATAAAGGAGGGACTCTGTCTCCACCCCCCTGGGGACCAGGAGGATTGCAGGAAAAGGCCGACTGGCAAAGTGCAGACCAGGGGAAAACAGAATCCCCATGGGAACACGAGCAGGGGAAATGGAACTATAGGGAAAGGGTGGAAGGTAGTCCTACTAAATGCCAGGAGCTTGGGCAATAAAATGCCTGAGCTCCAGGCGATGCTAACTGAGGGAGCAGTGGATGTGGCAGCGGTCACTGAGACTTGGGCCACTGCAGGACATGACTGGGACCTGAACCTGGAGCGTTACACTATGTTTAGGAAGGACAGGGGGTAGGGAAGGGGAGGAGGGGTAGCAATGATAGTCAAAAACTGCATTGGCATGGGGGGGTATAGGATGCGGAGGGAACCGTGGAGGCAATTTGGGTCACCTTGATAACAAGGGGGGGCAAGAGAGTAAAAATAAGAGTGGTGTATAGATCCCCTGCCCTGGCGGAGGAGCTGGAGGACAGTCTGGTGGCAGATGTTGGGAGACACTGCAGACTGGGCAGAGGAACGGTGGTGGTGTTGGGGGACTTAAACATGCCAGGAACAGACTGGGAGACTATGACATGCTCTGTGACCAGGGAACAGAGGTTGTTGGATGTCTTTCAAGACGTGTTCCTAACTCAGCAGGTGAGGGAACCGACCAGGGAGGCGCGGGTACTGGATGTGGTCCTGGCAGACAGTGACCAGATTGGGGGCCTGGAGGCAGGGGACCCATTGTCGGGGAGTGACCATGCCACGGTCTGGTTCTGCCTGGACCTAGGAGGGGTAGAAGGCTGCAAAAAGACGGAAGTAACCGACTTCAGGGGGGTGGATTTTAAGGAAATGGGAAGGATCCTTAAGGAGCATTTGGATGGGATTGGTCAGACATGGATGCTGATAGTAGGTGGGAAATCATCAGGAGAGGGGTGCAGGATGCTACCAGCACCTGTGCAAGAGTAAGACGAAAATGCGGGGCCCAAAACCTGCTGGTGGACCAGGGAGGTCCAGGAGGTGGTGCAGGGAAAGAAGGCAGCCTATAAGCAATTCAAGTGCTCAAGGAGTGAAAGGGATTGAGGGAGCAGCTGATGGCTAGAAGGGCCACTAGGGTGGTGAGGCGGCTAAGGCAAGGAAGGAGCAGAACCTGGCTGGGAAATTAGGAGAGAGAACAAGGGGTTCTTTAGATACATTGGGGAAAAACGAAGGGCGAAGGGGCAGATTAGCAGGATTAAATCAGGGGAGAGATGGGCACAAGACCCAGGGGAGCAGGCTGAGGTACTAAATGAGTACTTCACCTCAGTTTTCACCAAGGAAAATGGGGTTGCTGCATCATACATGGGAGGAGACAGAGATACTGAGGGGGGGGGACCCTTACCGATCGGCGGGTCTGGGGAGAGGGGGAGGCATCACTGGCAGGTGGGGGAGGGCTAAGCAGGGAGAAGAGGTACCGGAAGTGGAAATCACAGCAGAGAGAGGAGGAAGCCCACAGCTCCTTAAGATGGAGAAAGCACTGGGCCGGATAAATTACATCCCAGAGTGCTGATGGAACTTGCGGATGTCCTGGTGAAACCCCTGGTGGAGCTTTTCACCATCTCTCTGAGGACAGGGTGGGTGCCCCAAGACTGGAAGGTGGCGCATATAGTGCCTATCCACAAGGGGGGATCAAGGGAGGTGGCAGGGAACTACAGGCCTGTCAGCCTGACATCGGTAGTGGGCAAGGTGATGGAGGGCATTGTCAAGGAGAGGCTGGGGGGGACCTGGATAAGTCAGGGTGCTTGGACGATAGACAGCATGGATTCATCCCGGGGAAATCGTGTCAGACAAACCTGGTGGAGTTCTATGACTGGGTGACTAGTGCCTTGGACCTGGGAAGACCAGTGGACGTCCTCTTTCTAGACTTCAGCAAGGCATCTGATTCTGTTCCTCATGTGGGCCTGTTGGATAAGCTGGGAGAAATGGGGATGGGGAACCAGATGATCAGATGGATAGGCAATTGGCTCCAGGACTGGACCCAGAGGGTCGTAGTTAGCGGGATAGTCTCATCCCCAAGGAGGGTCATTAGTGGGGTCCCACAGGGATCAGTCCTTGGGCCCCTTCTGTTCAACGCCTACGTCTCTGACATAAGGACAGGAATCAGGAGTGAGATGAGTCTCTTTGCGGATGACTTGAAACTGGGGGCGGTGGTGGATGGGGAGGAGGGAGGGTGGCCCTACAGGGGGACCTGGAGGCTCTGGAAAGATGGTCTAGAAAGTGGAAGCTGAGGTTCAATGCAGGGAAATGCAAGGTACACCACCTGGGGGCCAGAAACCCAGGCCACGTGTACACTGGGGGGGGGGATGCTACAAGTTTCGATGGCTGAGAGGGATTTGGGGGTGGTGGCGGATGTCAAGATGAACAACTCTGAGACTTGTAGGAGGGCAGCAGCCAAGGCCAACAGGATGCTGGGATGCATCACTAGGGGGATCACCTCCAGAAGGAGGGAAGTGATACTCCCTCTGTATAACTGCTTGGTGAGGCCGCACCTTGAGTACTGAGTGCAGTTTTGGAGGCCACACTTAAAGAGGACATTAACCTCCTAGAGAGGGTCCAGAGGAGGGCAACCAAAATGATTTGGGGCTTGGGGACAGGACCTATAAGGAAGACTCAAGAGCTAAATATGTACATTGGAAGAGAGAAGGGACCGGGGACATGATAGAGGTCTTCAGGTACATAAAGAGGGTAAATAGGGGAGGAACAGTCAGGGTGCTTCAAAGGAAGGAGGAGGGGGCCACTAGAGGGCATGGGTGGAAGCTGGAGGGGGGAAGATTCAGGGGAGAAAGGAGGAGGTGCTACTTCACTGAGAAGGTGGTGGAGCCATGGAATGCACTGTCTAGAGGGCTGGTGGAGGCAGAGACAGTGGAGGGGTTCAAGAGGGGGTTGGACAGGTACAGGGGAAGGGTTCTGGAAGCAAAATCCAATGCAGCAAGAATATCCGGAACTGGGAAGGGAGAAGCCAGAGAAGGTGAGGGGGACAGCAAGGTCAGTACCCAGGGTGGGGACTGACCAATCGAGCAGACACGAGAGACCGTTAGGCCTATTCTGCTGGCATTTTAGTATGTTAGTTCCGGTACTCTTTCAGCCATACTGCTTTACTAGAGAAACACACCAAAAGCTCCACAAACCTTGTACAAATCTAGCTTAAAAAAAGAATGCAAGTTCTCAGTTAAGCTATTTCCTCTAAATTTGTGCAATCTGTTATCCCCAATTACGAACATACGAAATTTGCCAGCAGATAAAGGCCTAGAGGTCTATCAAGTCTGCTCGAATGTGCAGCTAGCACATGCTCCATCATGCCACCAGCATCTCAAAGTAAATGTGAGACTTGCCCCTGCTCCACTCCTGCTGAAGAAAAAACATTTACATATGTTTTTATTTTAAAAAATCAACTTCTGCCCACTTCAAGAATACAGTTCCCTGCGACTTTAGGAATATGTTTCCCCAATCAGCCGCAGAAGTACATTTCCCCGATCAGCCAGTAGCACTGCCACTGTACACGATAGACTCCTTAAGCAGAAAAAAGTAAGTCTAACTGACAATGCATTCAGACGATGGTTTCACAAAACAGCCCCCTAAAAAGAGGAACAAAACTAAGTTGACGGGGGGTCATGGCTCAACAACCAAGGAGAAGCTGTATATAGCAGTAAGGAAACTGCAAACAAGTAATCAGTGCTGTACTGCTCTCTACTGGTAAGCATTGCTAAGTACACTGGCACAGGGACTACTTTACTAGGAGAGTTACTTTAGGCTAAGTTTTTATAATGTTTATACAATTTTTTTCACTTACTAAATTTTATGCAAAAATCTTTACATATAGCCTATTTTCTAAGTGCAATAATACCCTCCAGGGTGGGCGGTATGGGCAATACCACCCACCCTGTCTGGTATTATTGCTTGCTTAAAGCCCTCCACAGTTTTAACCTCCACTTCAGACTTGTTCCAGGCATCTACCACCCCGTCAGTGCTGAAATATTTCCTCACATCTTTTCTGAAGCCCCCCCCAGCTTTATCACATGCCCTCTAGTCCTAGTACTCAATGTCATTGGGAAGAGGCTCCCCTCCTGCACCCTGTTCACACCTGTGAGGTACTTGTAGGCCTCAATTATGTCACCTCTCACTCTCCTCTCCTCTCTTCCAGGGTGTACAAACTGAGATCTCTCAGTCTCTCCTCATAGAATATCCCTCGCAAATCCTGCACCATTTATTGCTCTCCTCTGGACCACCTCCACCGTGTTTATGTATTTTCTGAGGTGTGCACTGCAAAACTGGACACAGTACTCCAAGCGGGGGAATATCAGGGAGTTATGCTGTGGCACGACCACCTCCCACATCCTGCTGGAGATATCCCTACATATGCACCCCAGCATCCCACTTACTCTCCCCACAGCATTGTCCCACTGTGCTGCCACCTTAAGCTATACTATGAAAATAACCCCAAGGTCCTTTACCTGTCTGTTGTCACTAGCATTGATGAATTGTGGAGCCTTAAACTTATTTCAATTGTTTATTTAGTTATTTAAATAACATTTTATACACTAGAATAGCCTCATTTATTTTGGCATGACAACTATTTTGCAAGTGAGTTATGAGGGGCCATAATAGCAGCAGAGTTGGTATAAACTGTGATGTTAAATACAGTAACAGCACAGCATGAAACAGCTTAGTAATCAGTTTCATTTTCTAAACTGAGATTAGGAGGTGGAGATATAATCAGTGGTATGGTAGCTGGCAGGGGGTAGAAGAGGATACTATATTTTCTTCCTGTAGTTACGTTTTATCTTCTTAACTGTGTGATTGGACTAAAAATAGGCATATAAGTATACAGTGTTTCATGCCATGAAATGAAATGATATGCTTTGCAGTAACTAAGGCTTACCAGCAGGTGTCACTAAAACATAGGTCCTAGTGATTCTGCTACTATAGCTGTTGAATTCAGATTTGTGTTATATCACACAGATGAAGGTACGTATTACAGATATTCAAAAAACTGCAGTGGAAAAAATATGTTTTAGGAACAGAAAATACCTGCCAAAGAAAATACTTGCCAAATATTTCTAGAAACGTCACCAGAATTCAATTCACAATACTGGTTCAGGTGGGAACTAGGTATAAAGTGCTTGTGCAATTTGAGTAATTGGTAGGTACACATGTTGGTACTGTAGGTTAGTTTGGAATATGATATTAAATACTAGTAGTTGAGCTTGAACTGTAGGTAGTCTGGATATTCATGCAAAGCAGATTTTACCATTCACACCCTCTGTTCAATTACAGGTACTACCACCTATTTGGGGTAATGAAGAGGGGCTGGAACACTCTGAGAGAGTTTTACCCAAAGGCCTGCTACAGGAGCAAAGTTCACCTAGGTTAAAAGTGTGTGTCTTAGAAAATATGCCAAACACACTCACTACAAAGGCATTAGAAAAGAACAGTCTGAAAACACTGCTTCATGTAAGGATAGAGAGGGAATGGCAGCTATAGATAAATGGACATATATGATAAAAATATGCCAAGACTGACAAAGCCACCATCCAGACCCAACTCATGGCAGAAGTGATATTATTTATATTATGACGTCTGGCATGGAGGAGAGGGAAAAATCCCTTGCAGAAGAAACCGCTAGGGATTCATGGCCTCAGGTCACTTTCGCTAATCCTTCATTACCATTACCACATAGGATACTGAACATCTGACATGCTGCCTCATAGTAAAAAGGGGTCAAGTTGTCCTCTTCTGTCCTGAGAAGACTTGTCACCCTTCAGAAGGTGCTACTGGACTTGGTGCTGCAACAAAAGGATTCACTGCAAGTGTTGACTTCAGCCTTGGGAGGTGCACATATTTGTAACTTGAATGATGAAGAAGTGCAACCCCTCCACTCTTTCAGTGTGCTGACTGAGCTGAAAATGCCCAGGATGGGAAAGGGTATGATCCAGGGCATGCCAGTGTCTAGGAGTGAAGAAACTTGTAACAGTTTACCAGGAGTCCCTTGCAAGCAATTGTGTAAACTGATTTACCATTTTCCTCCCTGAAGAGATGCTGGCCCAGGGGCATGGCAGTAGAGCTTCAGCCTGCCATACCAGTTACACAACTTCAAGAGCAGATGTGGGTTGCTGTGGGTTGGCTGGGGGGCTTGAACATCTCTCTTATTCCATGGAGGAGAGGCTTTGTTAGCCCTGCAGTTGATTCCGCCAGGTGGAGGCCTGGTGGTAGTGCAGGCTGGGGCTGCCAGTTTGATGTGGTACTTGTGTGTCTCCACAAGGCATGCATCCCTGCCTGCTGGCAGCATGGTTGGCGGGCACAGAAAACAGAAAGGGGGCTGTGTGGGCTAATGAAGACCTGCTCACCTTCCCTTGGACCATGCCACCGCCCAACCACTGGAATCTGGATTTACTGTACCAGGGTGGGTGACAGCTCCCCCCTTCCTGGCCCTGCTGGGAGGGGGAATCCACCTGAGGATATCTGGTGGTTCAGGAGAGATGAATGCCAGTTGGGGGAGGTGGGGACAGGGCCGATAGCCTGCCTGCACTGCATTAGCTGGTAAATAGTGTATGTAATTAAAAAAAGAAAAGCTGGGACAGGGGGCAACTTCTGCTGGTGGAAAATGAACACTCTGGCATTGGGATTCCAAATACAGTAATTGACTCTCCTTCACTGATAATGGTATTTCATGGCACACAGTTAATTCATACTAGTGACAGAGACCCAAATTAATTTACCTTTAATGCTTCACAACTCTACTGTGAGGCTTGTACCCACTACTGCAGCCACAGTGAGATCTGTAACCTTGTCAGCCCCTTACCCATGCCCGAAGGCAGCTGACAGGTTAAGGCACCTGGGATGTGACCCCCCCCACCACACACACACACTTCTCCAATTTTTGGCTGAATAGCCCTTATGCTCACAAGCTCTGGTTTCCAGCCAACCTCCCTACCCAAGCCAAAAAGGCCCCTCTTATACTGCCTATGCTCTTGTCATAATCACTATGCCTCAAAATGCAATGCACAGAAACCCTGTCCCTCTACTGGGTGCTGACTAGTAACAACCCTGGCCACTACCATTGGGAGGGGGTTATTACAGAAGAAAAGTTGGGTTTGGAGAATGGACCCCAAAAAGAAGGAGAAGACTTAACTGGAACAGGTGCTTTTGGCACAGCTAACCTGTTTCTCTTCTCTGAGTCCAACATTCGTAGGAACTAATGTTGGATCTGAGCCCTTGGGGGTATGGTCTGAAAGTCATATAAAGCCACTGAAAAGGGTAAGCACACAAATATGTTGAGGGGTGGCGAGTGCTGAGGCAAGAGCCTGATAGTCACTTGGACAAATGTCCAGCAGTCATTGGGGTGAGTCCCCAAAGTATGAAAGTATGATATATTTTAAAGAATGGTAGTATGGTTGCATAAGGTATAACTCTGTATGAAGTATAATAGCATGAGTACTGAGCACCAAAGAGAGGAGGTGAGTGATAATCTGGGTGAGCGGGAGACCACTGCTAGCATGGAAAAGCAGCATATCAAAGGTACAAGCTAGGAGATGAAGCAGCAGATTGAAGACCCCAAAGCACCATAGGTGCAATGCACAGCCAAAGCTGCAGATGGCCAAAATAATGACCACATAAGGCAACAAGCCAAGATGGGGAAAAGTAGAGTGGAGGTTTCTATGGCAATAGGCAGCAAGCAAACGAATGTAGGAAGGATGGAAGGAAGGAAGGAAGGAAGGAATGAGGAGAAAGGGAGGGAGGGAGAGAGGAAGGAAGGGCAGAAAAGAAGGGAAGAGTGGACTAAGATGGTGGCAAACCTGGCCAAAAGGGGAATGTATGCAACCTTTGTATGGCATGTGCTAGAGTTCATGCTGAAGCATGCACTGAACCAGTACTGGTATTATTGGGGGGTCACAGGAACCAGGAAAATGATCACTGTGGTCAGAAATGGTGATACGATCTGCAAACACAGTGGTATACTCAGAAAAAGTAGAAATACAGAGCCACAACTTTCCAGGTGCAAACTGGTCCAAACTCACTAAAATGTCAACTGACAGCAGAAAGGATACAGCAGCATGAGTAAGGAATGAGTGACAAGGAAAACACGGCAGTTGGAGTGGGAAAAAAATGGTTACAACTGGACCACAGGAACCAGAAAAACATATGAAGATGCGAGTAGAAAGTAAAAGACATGGAGGAATACCTGCAGACAGGCAGCAAAGAAAAAAGTGAGGGATGCTTGGGGCATGAACTTTAGGTAGTGTTTGGTTGGGAGCATGACATGAATCACCCAGTTAGATCAAGCTGGGTAGCCATTTGGCAATTGTAAAGTTCTAGTATTGTCAGTAGAAATTTTGATTAGGCCCTGTTCTGCCAAAGAAAACTGTTTCAAAATGTGCCAGAGTGACCAAATTGTATAGGCAAATGATTTGAATATTGGGCCCTATTATTTCATGTCATTCAAGAAACTAGAAATTTAGAAATATCTATGAAATGCGAATGGGATCATTTTTCCCCATAGCAGTCTTTTTTCCTTTGCTTTGGAAATGCAAGGTCACATTTTTCAGCTGCATCACTGTGATTGCTGTGTTATTCCATGTTGTCACTGGGCTATTAATAACTGCTTGGTAGTTCTGCAATCCTACTAGGGACAGTGACCCAGTCACAAAGCTGTGACATCATCATATAACCTAACATGGCTGAACGTTCCACTTTGCAGTTACCAGCCAGTTTAAACTGTGTCAGTTAATGGACTAGAAGCACACCCTTGAGACTTTTTATAATGATTTGTACTTTGCAACGCTGTTTTCCATTTAGTAACTTATGCAAAAAGTCATTCTGTTTGTCCTCAGCAAGCATTTTCAATTTAAAAGACATTCCTGTTTCTTGACAGTTTATTGGATTACTGCAGTTTTAACCCTGGCTCTTACAGATGTTTAGGTGTTCTGAAAATCAGTTTGCCTAAATAAAATAAAGGGTGTCAAATAAGTAGAATACCTTTTGTTATAAGGGATCTGCACTGTAGCTTGGTGACTGAGGTAAATGTGGGCTCTTCTCCCTCAGAGTAACTTCTTTCCCTCAGTGTGGCATGTGCTCAGTCTTTTCCTTAGTTAGGCTTCCGTTGTGGAGCTCACATTAGTTTATGGGCATTCGTGGGCTTGTCTACAAGCTTAGCAAGAGTGTAAATAACAGTGATACTTCTAAGATTGCATTCTGTTTTTCCACCCACTACCTGTTTTTGTGCCTTTTTTGCTGGGTGTCAAGGAAAAAGTCCCACAGCTGCATCATCTGGCTTTGTAAAACCTGTAAGTGCTAAAATAATTGCTAAAAGTTGCAGGTTCGCAAAATTCTAGCTGCACAAAAGTTTAGACATAAAGCCCCTCACATGCAATCAAACTATAGGAAATGAAATAACTCAGTTTAGATAATTATGAGACTCCGGGGATTTATAGCAAGACTGTTGCAGTGACCAGATGGAAGCTACCTATGGTAGTTTCAAATAATCTCATCTGACAGGTTTTGGATGTCATCACTGTCTGTAGGACATTTTTCCTTCCATAAGAAATGCAAAGTGTGTTAAACTAGCAAACAAATGTTAGTTTCTTTGTTTCTGGTACCCAGCATGCTGGTGTCTTAAAGGAGGTACTATGCATCTTACTTTATTGGTAGTGGTGGTAAGAGGTAAACTACTAAGCAATCTCAATGAGATATTCAATCACTTCAATCACAAGCAACCCCTGCATCTGTGGCTTGACACAGAGACATGCAGATGTGCAGAAGCAACGTTCAGTATACTGTATTTGGACCAAAACATGCTCTTTCTGTCATGCAATATGCTCAGATATATCCAGAATGGGTGCCTCTACTTCAGCGATATAATCAGGAAGGCTCGGAAAGAAAAGACAGTCCTACTGAGCGTCATAATCCTGCAGCTCTCCATGGTTCTTAGTTCAGCACAATAAATAGAGGAAACGCAGGTGCTATCAGTACCATCTTAATTGACAGTGCAAGACTTGTAAGATTTTATGGCTAGTGGAGACCCAGTCTACCTCTACACTGTAGGTGAACCTGATACGGATTGCATCAGGAAATGTTCTGAACTGCTTTCCTGAATGTGAACACTTTGCAAAATATGCCAGGAAGCAATGGAAAGATTTAGATAAGACAAAGCAATCTCTGAAAAAAAAAATACATCATGTAATATCATTTCAGGACTTGCTTCTAATAAAATGGGAGGTTTCCCCAATGGTGCTGCATTTTAAGCAGTGGTCAAACAGCAATAATCTTCATAAATGGGTAACCTTTTCTTCTGGTAAATGTCAACTACAAGATACCAAATGAAACTGTATGTGAACCTCCACCTTGATAGCAAAGGCTCTGTGTGAGTGGATCAACATGTTAGCAGGTGAGGTACTGGAGGATTTGCGAATATAAAATGTAGCTCCATTAGTGTGAATGACCAGTTTCAGCTTGAGGACTCCCTAGTACTCATGTAGCTTTCTATAAGAAATGCAACATACACCTTTACAGACATTCAGGGAATATGGCTGAGGCGCTGACCAGCAGTCCACACCTTAAAGGTTCGTGTTCTCAGCATTCGTTTAAAGCTGACACATTGTTTGATCCTCTGTGCATTGAAATGCTAAACCACTGTGCATTGAAATGCTACATACAGTTAAGATGCTGGACGCAGATCACGCCTCGAAAGTTCACATTCACAGCATTCCTTTGCAGGTGATATATGGTTTGGTTCTATGCTAGATGAAATGCTAAACATCATTAGAGGCAAGAAGGTTTCATGGTCCACATTCTTCACATGATACATCGAGCAGCATGAGTTCTAACAGATCCCAGCCATCTGAACTGTTAGAGAAGCTGCAAGGCATTGCAGCAGCTGGCCATTAGTCTGGGGCCATCCCTCCCTGGACCTGGGGGAAGGGAGAAGGGACCTCCTCTTTGGGTGGGAATAGTCCCTGGCAACACTGAAAGAGGTGGTATCATTGAGGCTGCCCTCAGGGCAGTGGCATTTGGAGGAAGCAAAGAAAGAGGGGGTTTAAATCAGCTGAGGGCCAGCAGCTCCCCTCTTTCTCCATCTTTTTTTGGATTCCCCACCCACCCAACCTCGTAAAAGCAGGGTAGTCTGGTCAGGGCAGTTAGGGCCCCCTGTGACCCAATTAAGGTGACCGTGCTAGGGGTCAGGGAGTGAGACTTCCCAGGTTTTCCTCTAATGAAGGTTTCTTTCTGGGTTTTTGCCTGCCCTCAAAGAATTTCAGAAACTTAGATATTAAAAAAAGGGACAAAGAGAAGAGATGACATGAGCTTCATACAGAGGATGCAGTTGAACGGTTGTAGCCATGTGAGGCCACTCGAGAGGATCACAGACCAATGGTACAGGGGGGAGAAGAAGGGGAATGACAAAGTCAAAGTCAGGTTTATTGATCACCCTAAGTGTTAAATAATTGGACATTACAATTTATACAAAAGTTAAAAAAATATATAAAAAAGTATATTACTGTACATTTTTTTTAAATTAAGTGTACAGAATCATATTTGGATTACTGAGAGTATCAATAGTTAAGGGAAAGGTTACAACATGGAGATTTAAGATCCTTTCACATTCTCTGCATTATCAAGCTTTAAGCATTCTATGGCCTGATACCTTTTCCTTTTGAGTCTGACCACATTAGCCAAAACCTAGAAATCATTTCAGCATCCTCTCTGGTCATGGGGTGAAGTAGAATAAAAACAGGGTTGAAGGTGGGATGAGTCTAATTCTTCAGACGGGCTCATCACTTCCAGTCAGTATGAATCCAGGAGATTGCCAGACCCGGACCTGGATGGGGTGGAGGGGTCACAGTCCACCCTCATAAGGATTATCCTGCAAGGACAGTGGCACTGGATGGGGGTGGCCACAGACTTCTTGTCCATATGACCTCCCTGCCCCTGGTAGTGGGCTCCTGATCCAACAGGTGCATCAGTCATACAGGCACACATGAGGGTTGGCCCAAGAATGGAGGGCAGGGTGTGGGAGGCCTGAAGTGGCTCTGTATCCTCCCTGCTGCACATGCTGCTCCAAATGTGTGTGCTTATATCAATAAATGCATGGCTGTGGCCATTTTCTCCAAGATCTGTATTTGTGTGTGTTATTTCAGGGAAAGGGTACTGGAGGGCTACCAGAACAATTGACCCTTTTAGACATGGAGTCGGAGAGATAGATAAAAACTGCACTGAAGCAGTGCTCATGGAAACAATATTGCAGGCAAGAAGCCAAAGAAATTTATTATGCAAGAGTTAGAGATACGACACATAAAGCCAAATGCTTCAAGTCTGTGGAATGACCTCCTATGACAAAGTGTCACTCCAGGGACACAAAGCTTAGGGTCTATTTTGGCAGTATCTCTCCAACTCTGTTTGACATAATAAATGTTTTTTTTTGTTTGTTTATTTTGGCAACTTGCCTTCAATGTTATACCAATGTGTGCTGCTTCATTTTTTTATTTTTTTGCAGCAACACCAGCTTGTTTTGTAAGTATTTTGGAACAATGTAGTTCCATGATAGAGAAGCCTTTACAGCTTCAGTTTCAAAAAGGCATACAGGCCTTTTTCTTGTAATTGTTGTGGAAGTTCACATAGCAGAGGCAGTTAATTTATAAAGATGGGATATTCATCATTGTCCACAAATGAAACCATTCTACATCATTTGCCTAAGTAGTGGGGATCATTTGTCATGCTTTGCAATAGAATTCTGCATGCTGTACTCAAGGGACTGGTTGTTCTTCCAACACCCAGTATCAAGAAAGCCACAGGGAGTACCAGCACTGTACAGTACCAGACACTGGATCACCTTCTCAGCCTAGAAATGAGAGTCCCAGTACTATTTCAACAGAGGGGAATGGGTTTATGCATGGTTTACTGTGTAGCTCCCAACAATTCAGATAGATTACATTCTTTTAAATGAAGTATACAGAATCATATTTGGGTTAGTTTTCAGCCTTACAGCCTATGTTTATTTTGCAGATTCATGGTGGAATCCTTAATGCAGTTCAGCCTATAAATTCACAGGTTTATATGGACCTATCTGATGTATACCTGCATTTCTTGATCTGCCAGTCTCTCAGAGATCTCTGAGGGTGCAACTCAGAATCAACACTTAGCTATCAGCCTCTCCCCTTCAGACTGACCTGAGTTTTCATGGAGCTTCTAGTGATGATCATGGCCTTTCTCTGGGGGAGGGTCAGTGTGTATAACCTATCAGTAAAATCTTCTTTCAGTGCATTATTGAAATCTTCATCTCGCATATCAGTTAAAGAGGAAATTGCAGATACTGTCGGATCTCAGCTAGACAATGAGCATAATTGAGAGTCTTCTACCATCCAATCATAACCTAGGACCTATTGGAGCAAATATTCTCAAACGTTATGTCTGAGTGCCTCTATCTTGACAGAGAATAGAGAAATTGATAACAAAGACTTGAAGTCCTATCAGACCTCAAATGGCAACATATTTTAGGCTCAGTGGCATTCCAATAGAGATGGCTTCTGGTTCATACTACACATAAAACCCCTTCAGACTAATCTTTTAGCTCACCAGTTCTCAGTCTCTAAGCAGTACCAGCACAAGTGCTGATTCTGGGTTCTACATGCAATTTTCTACAATAGCCGGATGAAACATAGACTATCTTGAGAGTTTTCCTTCTAGCTCCACTTTTCAGAGATGATCCTGGGGAATGGCACAAGTCTGATGGGCTGGGGCCCGGCTTTATATCACATCACAGTATTAAGTTCTATGAGGTTGTTGTCCAAGAGAACTGAAACTTTCGGATAAATGTCCTAGAAATGAGAGCCATGAATTGGTGTTGAACCACAGCTACACTGATGATCATTTACATGAACAAATGAGACAGCACAGGAAGTGAAAGGATACTGGAAGAGCTCTGCAAGCTACAAATTGGATGGAAACAGTATGAAATCCCCTCAGCGATTCATTTGGCAAAGGTTCTGTGTCTTGTTCCTGTTGGAAGTAGTGTATGTACACCCCTGGGTAATAATCACTACAGCAGCATGTTTTTCAGTATAGATGTTAATGATCCAGGTCATCTAATATAGTACTCTTTACACCAGAGGCAACACTTAGATCATGAGGTGTTACAGCCCATACAGGTGTCCAAATCCAGGGGAGTGGTACTGTCTAGATCATGAGACCTTTGAAAGCGTACCTTTCTTCTGCTGATTCATCTAATCTAGACAGTTCTAAGAAGATGTTTGCACCTCACAAGAATTTCCTGAAAGCTCCAGAGTAGCCAAGAAAACCTTGGTTCTCAGGTCCTGTCATCTTGAGAGTTGGAAATCATCCAACTCCTGCCATAGTAGGATTTCCTGAGCAAGGGACTCATGTCCCACTCAAGTCTGGCTCAGCTACTGCTAGTTGCCTAGGTGCTAACTGGGAGTCTCCTCATATTGGGCTGTATGGAGAATATGGCAGACACTCTCATGTCTTGCAAGAATGAGCCTTCCTACATAATGTATGATAAGACTTGGATAACCATCGAGTGGTGACCCTTACATGTGCTATAGCATGGGTGGATAGAACATTTTACACCAGCAGCCAATAATTTCAGTTCTCCTCCTTGAGGGCAGGTCTGGAACCCCTTGAGTGTTCATTTGCTGCAGGGGTGCATGCAGATATAAATAGAACATTTTAGAGAAGTCAGCAAGCTTAGACCAACCTGTAGAGCCCTGGTACCTCTATGGATCCTCCATTTGGTTGTCCAGGTGTTTTCAAGCCCCTTTTGAGCCATCATTCCAGGTTTTAAAATAAATCCTCATTGTTGAAGCTACTGTTCTCATGTAAGAAGCCTTGTTTGCTATTTTCCATTTGGCTGTGTTCGTGCTGCAGACTGTTCTGTACATTCCTTTCTACTAAAGGTTCTTACAGTCTTGCCTTGTTAACCGAAAGATCATTCTGTCCTTTTCTCAGCCCAAACAGGCCAAGGTCATGGACAAACAGCTTCATGACTTGGATGTTAGCAGGGATGACAAAAGATACATTGTAAAACATCATTGCTTCATTTGCCAGGTATTCTTTACATTTTGTATAATACAGCAAAGAAAGGTAAAGCAGCTTCCAAGACAACCTTACCTAAATTGTTCGGTTCATACTTAGCAATGGCTTAAGTGGCAGCAAATAAAAACTGGAATACCTACTGTAGTACTGAGTGGAACACATTTAACCTGAGTTCTGAAAGTGTGCTAGACAGAAAAAGCAGAACAACTAGTGTTCACATTGTGCAAAAGCATGTGATTGTCTGTATTGCATTCATTAAAAATACTCCACAGTTTGGACTTTTTGAGTTCCTGTGCTACAGTGCTGGATCCCAAAGTGTGAAAAGCAGGCATCAAAAACATATGAATTATAAACTGAAAGATATTCTCTCCCTCCTGATGAGGATGTGGTGCACTGCTTATTAAATCTCAACAGTTTTTAATAAGTTATTGGCAATGTGAAATAACATGGAGAAAATAAATGTTATCATACTTAAATTTCTTTTTCTGTTATTTCCGATGTTGTCAGTGGGACCTTCCCAAGAGTTTACTTTCTAGGAGAATATGAATCTAGGATATGAAAATCTGATTGCTTGAGCTTTTGCTCTAACACTCTTACTGTTTTTAGACACAAATTGAGTTATGCCATTGTTGTAGTCATACATATATCTCTCATACATAGTTGAGTTGAGTTATTGTATTGTAGGCCTGTAAATTATTTTAGAAAGGAGAAGAACACAAGGGAAGGAAAGGGCAGCTTCATGATGGCACCTTACAGTTTAGTCTGTGAGAACTGAAATGGTTCTGTATCCCTAAATAAGGTTCCTCACCTCCTCTAAAAAAAAGTGGTAGCCGCGTTAGTCCAGTTGGTGATGTAGAAGAAGAAAAAAAGAACAAATATTTTTTGCGGGTGATACCTTTTATTGGACAACAAAATTGTTTGAGTCTAGCTTTTGAGAGTTATTCTCTCATCCTCAAGTCAGTCAGATAAAAGCTATCCTCAAAAACAATTTTGATCATCCAATAAAGCGTATCATCTGCAACATATTTGTTGCTTTTTTTCTTATAGATTACCTCCTGCAAAAAAGTGAAAACCCAAATGTAAGGAGGAAAATAAGTAGAAGGAACCATTTCCTGTCCGTCAGTGACTTACTTGCTGCTTTGGGTCCAATTGATTTCTGCTCTGAGAGGTCCTAACCCTGGAGTTTCAGAATGGGCAAGGCCCAAGCTGCAGATGCCAGAGAATTTTGCCGTGATTCGAGTCATGCATTTTCAAAAGGCACTCCTATTGTCTGGATTGAGTTTACACAGGTGCGGGTGATAGAGGTATGTGAGGTGATATCGAAGCTGCAGTCCACATACTGTGAACTGGATCCGGGCCCAACACATCTCTTGGTTGGATGCATTGAGTCTGTTGGTTCAGTGTTCTCTGAGAATGTCCAGTGTTTGTTTCTGGAGGGACTCTTCCTGACCTGAAGGAGGCACTGGTGAAGCCCCTCCCAAAGAATTCATCTCTTGACCCTGACATCTTGGTGAATTGTAGACCAATTTCTAACTTCCTGTTCTTTGGTAAGATCATTGAGAAAGTAGTGACTCTGCAGTTCAAAGCACACCTTGTGACCTATGACATCTATAAGCCCTTCCAGTCTAGGTTTAGGTCTAGGCACAGCACCAAAATAGTGTTAGTCAGGGTGCAGAATGATCTCCTTAGGGTGTGGGATAGAAAAGAGTGTTCAATACTCATTCTCCTCAATCGCTCCTCAGCATCGGACACTGTGGACTGTGCAGTGCTGTTGGATCACTGCAGGGAGCTCTGTGGACACACTGGTATTGTCATCGACTGGTTTGAATCCTTTCA
Organism: Neoceratodus forsteri; assembly: GCA_016271365.2. Classification (NCBI taxonomy): domain Eukaryota; kingdom Metazoa; phylum Chordata; order Ceratodontiformes; family Ceratodontidae; genus Neoceratodus; species Neoceratodus forsteri. The sequence goes on along the minus strand of JADMNL010000039.1, from coordinate 14,273,633 downwards.
CACAGGCAGGATGCAGAAGATAGTGATGATGAATTAATCTTCCTACCTGAAGCCCCTGCCTTGAGGAATTCCCCAGTGCTCAATCCTGCCACCTATGTTGTTTGTGGTGTACCTGCTTCCCCTAGGTGAGATCATTAGACAGTACATCTTGGGTTTTCGCTGCTATGCTGATGACACCCAACTGTATATGTAATTTGCACCCAGGACGAATGATGCTGTGGAGGTGCTAAATAAGTGTCTTGCTGAGATCCAGGGCTGGATGTCCTGCAGCTGGCTGAGACTCAGTCCTGCCAAAGCTGTAAAGAATCAGGCTGGCATTATAGTTTAGAGGTTAGAGAAACAAGGTGTGAATGAGCTTGGTGCATCCAGCAGACAGACCTGGGTTTGATTCCCACAACCTCCACTTGCATACTCTGTGACTCTGAGCAAGTCAGTTAACCTCATAAGTGCTCCTGGGTCACCCCTGAAAACAGGCACCTGTGCCTAGTGTGCCTTACCCGGGTTACCAAAGAACAAAAAAAAAAAAAAAAAAGACAGAGGTGCCAATGATTGAGCCTGGTCGCCGGAGGCATATGGGTGCAGCCGAGATGGGAACAGGGTTCTTCCTTGGCCCAACCCCTTTGGCTGCATCTAATAAGGTGAAGAATCTGGATATTATCCCTGATGATGGATTGACACTTGAGGCTCAGGTATCATCCATCATCCAGAGTGGTTTTTTACCACTTTAGGAATATCACGAGGATTAAAGCCTTTATTCAGCCAGATTACTGCCCTCACTGGTACATGCCTTTATAATGTCTAGACTCAACTACTGCAATGCTCTTTACCTCAGGGTTAGTGGAGGGGTTCTCCGTTATTTGCAGCTGGTGCAGAATGCAGTGGCCAGGTTGCTGATGGGCATCCTGAGGTCCTGGCATATGACCCCCAATCCTGTGTGACCTGCACTGGTCACCGGTGTGATGGAGAATCACCTTCAAGGTGTTTTTGCTCACATATAAGGCCCTATATGGATGGGGCCCTGGTTACCTGACTGACCTTCTGACTCCTGCTCACCCTGTGCACTCACTCTGCTCTTCCACCAAGGACTTCCTAGTGGTTTCCAGGGCACAGCTGAAGACCTTAGGAGACCAGTCATTTGAGGTGGCTGGCCCAGTCCTGTGGAACTTACTCCCAAGATTTTTGAGAGAGGCCCAATCAGTACAGATATTTAAGTGGGGTCTGATGGCACATCTTTTTAGATAGGCAGTATAGCACAGTGGTTTAAGGCTCTGAGCTGCAAATCTGGTGATATCCAGCAGACCAGACCTGGGTTTGAATCCCACAGCTCCCACTACATACTGTGTGACCCTGAGCAAGTCACTTAACTTCCATGTGTTCCCAGGTTGCTCCTGTAAAAAAGCCTTCAGCTTAGTGTGCTACTCCTGGTTAAACAACTACAAAAAAAACATTATCTCTGAATTCCTGAAAAAGCAGAGTGCTGAGTTGTTGATGAGTATCGTAGACCATATATTGTGTATTGTCTGTATTTTTGTTTATATGTTTTTAAATCTGGATTTTTTGTAATTTAACTACTGCCTGTCCTGTACAGCACACAGAGCCTCCTGGATGGGGCACTGAATAAATAAAGTTCATTATTATTATTATTATGGCAGATCCACCAATTTCCTGCATCGAGCTGAGGATTGCATTAGAGGTGAATTCACTTACATTTTTGGGAACATTACCAGCAAATGTCCCAATTACTTTTGCCTCTGGTTCAGAAGGAACTTTCAACAAACTGACTCAGCTATGCTCTAAGTCAGATAAAAAATAAAGATCTCGATGGCAAAAACTGAGACATTTGAGGGGCAATTTAAGAAGATTCCAAAGCAGCATAAATAAGAAAGGCAGAGATCTCTGGCAGTACTAAAATACAGTCTTTAAAAGTCCTGACATCAGTAAACACTGCAGGCTGTGCTGCAATCAGAAGGAAGTTGGACAGCACTGAGACATTCTCCAGGACAAACATGTTCTGTTTGTGGGGGTTCTTTGTTATTCTGACTCAGACTTTGAAAATACCAGCTTGTATAGATCATAATGATACAGTTGTTTTGTATCCCCTCTGCTGAACAGCCCCTAGAGCTTCTAGTTGCATCCCATTGTTGATTGCACCTGACTACTTAATGTAAATTTGTTCTGAAGCCTCAGTAAATTGTAATATTGTACCCTTTCCCATTGCTGGTTCTGTACCTCTTATTGTATTTATGTATATCTCTGTATAGCAAGAATATTAGTGTATTATATTTTCATTTGACCATTATGTTTCTCTCCTCCCCTCCTCAGGTCACATCGGTAACAACCTTGATCAAATGAAATGTTCAGCTTGGGGGAACCAACCAAGCCCTGCATATTGCAGGCAGTGATGAGTCAAACAATTGGCCAAAAGAACAAACCTGCTATTGGTACTGCATACTGTATTTCATTTTGTAATTACATTCAGAGGAGTGTTGCAATGGGCCTGAGATCCACAATTTAATTTGGGTAAGAAGATTCCATGAGCAGTAACTATTCTTGCTGTAGATGTTAGATTTTGTTTCACTTTATAAGCAATTCCAAGCTTACGTGTATAGTCCTACATCCTTGATGGCAACAACATGCAAGGAGAAAACTAAGGACAGATCAAACGTAATTCTGAGATCTTTTATTCTGGCCACCTTTTATGCAATGCACAATTGTAGCTGTCAATAAGTAGTCTTTCTCCAGGTTTTGTTCTTGCTTATAATCAAATTGCAGAAACCTTTATATATATATATATATTCAAAGTCAGCTTACTCTCAATCAGCCAGTCATGAATTAGACCAAAGTCAAGGTTCAAATTATTGTTTAGCTCAGCTAGACTATTTGAACTGAAGTAAATAATTGGGTCATCTGCATAAAGTGGGTATTGCTTTGGTACTATATTGCAGGAAGCATTGTATTGCATTGTATTTATTTCACCAGGCAAAGGCTCCGTTGAGCAGTCTCATTTACAAGGAGGTCCTGGGTAGGACAGCATACAAATTTAAAACAATGAGTATAGCCACAGAGGTACAAGGACTTATTTAGCTTTACAAAAGAGTATGTTGTTAAATGTATATCAAATCTATTTATGCAAACCTAGGAGAACTAGGAACATAGTAGACATATATAAAGTTATAAGGTTCTTTTAATACTACAGCTTGTGCTCGCTCTGCAGAGGGTGATGCCAATAACATTCATTTGATAACAACTTAGGGCCACAGGTAGCATAGGAAAATACACTAGTCACAAGCAGATTTATGTGTATAACTTTACAAAGTTATTGATAATCAAATAAAAAGCAAAAATCCCAGGATGGAGTCGTAAGGAAACCCTTCACTGGACCAGCCCAAATCCCTTTCAACTCTTTTATTACCCTCGGGCAGATACCATCTGCATTCTGGGATTTTTCTGGAGTCGCACACTTTAGATACTTGTGTACTAATTCTTTTATGCTCATCATTGCCCTCTATTCATCATTTACTTCTCCCATAACGTCTACCCTGAGCTGACCATGTCTCCTGAATTCATGGCTGATTACAGAGAGAATACGTCTCAAGTAGTTATTCCAAGCCTTTGTAATTCTCCCTGCCTTGTTTAGTAGTTCCCCCTTCTCAAATTCATGGGCCCCAACTTATCCGTGACAATCTTTTTTTCTCTTTGTATTGAAAAGAGCTTTTGTTATGCTCCTTGATCTCTTGTGCAGTCCTATCTTTCTGGAAAGCCTTGGCATGTGCAGTCAGTTCCTTGGATTCCTTATGCAATACCTTATGCTTTATTTTCCATTCTTTGTCCCCAGAATTCTTCCACTTATAGCACATCCTCTTTCTCTTACTTAACTTCCTGTAGCGTTCACTGGACAACCACAGTGGCCTCCATCTAGTTCTCTTACTTGAGCTGCCCCTGGGGACCCATCTAGTCACTTTCACCATTATATGTTGCTTCCCAAGGTAAGGGCCTCCCACTTTGACATTAGCACTGCCACTCAGTCTCATTTTTATCAGTTTAACCACACCCAATTGACCACAGGTGACCAAGATAAGGTTCACTGATGTTCAGTATCCTGTTCTTATTTTGGGGACATAGCTTCCTCTATCATCTTGAAGTCAATACTTTTATGGTTGCTATTGCTCAACAACTTCTTAGCCCTTTCTGCTCTGACCACATCACCCTCTATTCAGTTGCAGATCAAGAACTACATCCTCTCTAGTCTTGTGCTTGACAAACTGATGAAGGAAACAGTCCTAATGACTGACAACAACGACAAAAGGACTGACAAAAAAAATCCCTCCCTGTTTCCCCGAGGAAACTTTACATCACCCAATTAATGTCAGGTATGTTGATCTACCACAAGAACTAAAGCTAACTAAGGTGTTTACCCATTTGATGTAATGAATAAGGCAGTGGTGGCTATTGGTTGAGCAATGACTTGGGAACCAGGAGGTCACAGGTTCAAACCCACCTAGATGCAAATGCTCACTTCATGACCTTTGAGAACTCACTTGACGTCCAACTACCACAGTTTCCCCAGCTGTGAAAATTGATAGAATCAGACCCCCACCAGAAAGGAAATTTTGCATCTCAGTTTGGCCATTGTGGATAAAACATTGCCCCATATCCCTCCAAGGAGAGGTGCATAGAATCCAAGCCACTCAGGTACTGTATATAGTAGGTATTAAACATCATAACCCCCTACCCCTACCCTATCCCTATATCATTAACAATCTTTAGCACCATATCATTTATCCTAACATGGTCAAACTAATTGTACTCTAGTGTAAGTTATATCAAATTTAAATCTACCAACCTTTGTATTAGTTCCCAAATTTTGGTGCAAGTGCTGTTTTTATCATTAGCTTTGGTAGTAGAGTGTTTCTAACACCATACAATCTAAAAACAGATTTCTCAAAAAAAAAAAAATATGGGGATGTTTCCTTTGTTTTCCAGCACCTCATTGTACATGTTTAGAAATGCAATGCTCAATAATTGTTTACGATATCCAGATGGAAGTTTTTGTGTGGAACTTGTTCCTAATAAGTATAATTCTATCTCATATGATCTGATGCTTATAATAGGCAGCTTCTAACACTGTTTTATAATGGGATAATGTCTTTATATGTCCTGTAACATGTCCCAGTATTCCTCTGCAAGTACCGCATCTGTAACTTCATGGGGAGATCAAACTGTTTGTTTTATTATGTAGATGTGGAGTGTAATAAAGCTTACTGTATGAAAGATAGTAAACTGAATTTAATTTAGCTTATTATTGATAATTGGTTTTATTCCTCTTATCATTGCCTCTCATAGTTTTCCGTAACTTTAATCTTAAATTCTTTTTCCCAGTTTTTTCTTAATTTTTGTATTGTGTATGTTCTATTTCCATTAAGAAATTGAAAACTTTTGATACTATTTTTATTCTTTGTTGCTCAACTGCCAAGCCTTTCTGTACTGAAGTCATCTTTTATGTCAGTCTCAGCCCTAGCTTTTGAGTGCAATATGCTCTAATTTGTAAACAGAAGTGGCTTCCGCTGAGGTGCTGCCTGTCTATGACAGTGGCAGAAGCAGCATCTCCACACAAAGACCTTCAACTCATGGTTATTGGTGCAGATAGGAGAGGTTCAGCTATATTGAGGGCTTGAGAGCCACCTGAAGTAATAAGGGCCTTTACAGGGGTGATGTCCTGCATCAATCCAGGAGAGAAACCTCAGTCCTCAGTGATCAGTTTAGATGTTACTTTAATGAACATTTAAACTAATTGATGGGAATGGTGGAATAAATTTGGGAGGCAGTAACAGCCTCCCATAGGCTGCAGTAGAAAGTAGGGAGAAACCAATTGGAATGGAATTCCCCAAGCTGGAAATTAAAAAAGGAAGAAGGGTAGTAGAAATAAAGGGGGATAGGAATGGAACCAATAAAAAAAAACAGGAAAGAGAGTGGGCAAAATTGCAAGAAGGGGAATACCAAACAGAGTGGTAACAAAATTTAGAAGGCTATGTGTGCAAATGCTTGAGGTCTAGGAAATAAGATTCTAGACCTAGAGGCCATAATGGTAGAGGAAAACCTGGATATTGTGGCCATTACTGAGTGACGGTGCACTGAAAACCTCTGGGACATGGCCATACCAGACTATACTCCATTAAGGAAAGACAGAGTGGGAAGGATAGGAGTGGGTGTGGTACTTTATGTGAGGGAAGGCATAAAAGGAATAGAGATGCAGGGAGTACATGGGGGAGAAGAGGTGCAGTGAGTCACTCTAGAGATGGGCAATGGAATCTCGATTTACACGGACATGATCTACAGACCTCCAGCACAGAGAGGAACTAGACAAGGTCCTGCTGGAAGCCATTGGCAAGATGGCAGAAAATAAGGATGTGCTGCTGGTGGGAGACTTCAGTCTGCCGGATATAGATTGGAGCCTCCCTGCTGCAGCTTCAGGTAGAAGCAGTGAAATCCTGGACTCCCTGCAAAAGGCATTCCTCAGCCAACTATTTAGTGAACTGACTTCTGATGGGGCAGTTCTGGACCTGGTACTCACTAACAGGGATAGTGTTATTCATAGTTTTGTAACCAGATCGCTGTGCTGGTGTTTCAGATGTTACTCTTGGTTACTACCCCAGCCTTGTGCCCATGGGCTACAAGCAAGGTTGAGGGACCTATGCTTGTTCAACTCCTTATGCTGGGGGTTTGGTTCATAAGGGGAACTAATGAAATAACATGATGCCTTGACATAGAGAATGAACTAGTGTGCTAGCTCAATAGCACGATACTGCCCCCTGTGATGCAGTACCAAGCCCCTTCCCCCAATAAATATCAGACACCTCTGTGAGGCCAGTAAGTACCCATACTTTAATTCTTGCTAAATGCACTGTTGCAGTATGCAGCTCTCTAATAATATGCACACATAACAGAATTTAAGAGACTAACAACATAACTTTATTTGTCTAGATACTTGGTCCTGTAAAGTGAAATAGGAGTTGTTCAATATGGTGAACACTCAATTATTTTGGCAGGAATGGCAACACATCAACAGTTCTAACAGGTTGCACAACTAAACCCCTTGCAAGCAGTCTGTAAATGGGTCAGGCCTCCCCTTGGAGATTTTTACACAAGCCCTTGCAGCACCCATATACAATAGCCTAAGCATGGCCTACCGTACTGTCAGGCCTCCAACAGATCCCCCACAGATTTTGCCTGATACTTTCAACACTTTGCTTTTAACTGAAGTTTAATTAAATTTCTGGGAACCCAGGTGAAATACACAGTTGCAGACCTGATGTCACGGTGTCTGGGATCTTATGTTGGTGCACTTAATTACTGACACAAGCTTGCATATTTCTCCACCTGACTGTATTTCTTTGCTTAGCACTTTTACAACAACAAATCTGTAACTAAAAGGAAAACTTAATTTAAACAATGAATTTACAATCTAAACAGGAAACCTGTGTTGCAACTCCGGCTGGCTAGGCCAGTAGTCATGTGTCCATGCAGTGGTGTAGCCAGGAATTTTAAACTTGTACTCGAGAGTTGATGGAACTGTTGCCCCCCCCCATAAAAACACAAAGCAAAAGATGTGCTGCCTTGCCACACAAACATTGCCCCATCCTTATTTTAGTCAACAATATATAGTAAGCCAATGATTGTAATAGAGGAAAAACATTTTATTTTACTTAACACACGCATTACCAATCAGACAGAAGTTGGCTTGCTTTTAGTTACAGTGTTTAGGATACACTGCGATAAGCGTCTGTACAACATCAAGGCAGCCAACCTTAATGGAGTCTTTTCACACCAACACTCATGCATGCGTTCTTTATCATGTCACTCACACAGTCATTGTCTCTAAGTTTAGCATCTGCACATCTTCCAAAGATCATTCACAAACACACTAAAGCATCCAAAGAGGAAAAAAAACAGCTCTTCATGTACTGTATATCCGGCTTTGTTTGTGTTTGTTGTCCTAACCTGAGGCTCATGTTGCCCCTGGATTTTCCAAATATTAGACATACTCATCAGCAAAGCACACTGAGTATGTCTGATGGTACCCATGCATCCATGGCTTATATAGAAGCAGCTACAGCAGAATTTATTTACTCATTTGAATTTTGTTGACTGGGTAAACCCACTGGGCCTTAGACGGCCCTTTTTCAGAGGTGACCTGGGATTAATTACAGAGATAAGTTACAAACAGGCTCAGTACAATACACAGTGGATAGCACTGACAGTCATACATTACATAAGATTAGTTACAGAGTTATACTATAGTGCTAGTACAATCAGTCCTAGACATATGAAAGATCCCATTCTTTAAGGCAAAACAGCTAACAATACTAGACATTTAATAGACCCTATACTGTGGGCATGATAAATATCAAGGTCCCAGATCTGCTGGGATCAGTGTAATTTTAGCGACCTGCTGTAGCTTAGGTCTAAACTGGTATAACTAGTTGGGTGCAAGGGTGAGGAACACCTGGGGGTTACTATCTATGACATCTAAGACCATATGAACATTTGAAAGATCCTGTCACCAGTAGCAGTTGCAGGAGCTATGGTCTAGTAAGTGCACTTTTAGGCCTGTTTTGAAAACCTCGAGTGAGGGGCTGTTTTGAGTGTTATTGGGTGGAGCATCCCAGATAGTCGAAATTGCTATGGGGAAGGACCTTGCCCCTGTCTGATTCCAGATTTGGGGGATGTTGAGGAAAGAACATTTTGATGACCTGAGCGGGTGTTTGGTTTGGTCTTTAGCAGGTCAGCGAGACTGGGGGGAGGTGGCTTTGTCACTTCTCAGCTTGAATGCTAGGGTTACTGCAGCATAATCCATCCTTCTGTTGCGTGAGGACCAGTTCAGGGTTTGGAGCACTCCACAGTGATGATTGTTTGGCACTCCTTTTGTTGTAAACTGTCCAACTGCATGGTATAAGAATTTCAAGCAGGTGGTCAAACAGACCTCCAGTGCAATCTGGCATCAATGTTGCACAAGTGGCAAGCAGATAGCTACAGTAGGATGCAGGCCTAGTTGTTCTCACTTCATGTCTCTTCCAGTCACACTCTCCAGCAGCATGGCAGTGTGACATTGTTCTGAGGGGCCAAGACCAAAGAACTCCCCCCTCACCCAACTGGGCAATCTCTTGGTCAAGGGTACCAGGTACCTGAAGACAAGCTCCTTATTAGCTCTTCCCTTAGTCACACCAAGCAGGACAGAACAGACTACCTCTGATTACAGCAGATCTTTTGGCACAGGGGTTCTCTAGCAGATGGCATAGCAAGTCAATGTTGCTGCTTTGTGGGATTTCACCAGCACAACAGCAGTTCAGATGGAACTCTAGCAGCTTTAGAAAGGATACAACCAGTCTCTCTGGCTCTGTGGCTGGCTAGGACCTCAACTCACCTCCTCAGCATTTCTCTCTTTCTCTTGCCTCCAAACACCTGAGCAGAACTAATTAAAACTCTTTCTTTGCTAGTGGGAATGACTCCATCTCTGCTCACTCATAGTTTGACTCCTTATTGGCTGACTCTTACTTATCAGTCATCTTCCTGGCTTCCACAGTGGTAGAAAAAGGACACCAATTGCTTGGTTGCTTCAGTCCCAGAGTGCTGTGAGATTCTTACAGGACCCCATGAATTCGAACTGACTGATTTTTGGTGTCAAAGGTCATTATGGTGGCAATGTCAATATGCTTAAACTCTTAAAATATCTGTTACTGCATGTACACAAGTTATTTAGCTGCATGCTACAAAATGTTTTTTTTAACAATGTTAGCCATGTGCAATAGTAATCCAGGTTAAGCTGATGATGTCAATGATCGTTTGTCCAGACCTATTCCAGTGCATGAGCACCCCCTTATGTTGACAGCACAGAAAAAGGCAAATTAAACAGTTTATCTCCTTTACGCCTGGCCTCTAACACCAGTTCCAGACCGAGGTTACAGGCATCACTACTGGGTCACCCTGAGCCTCTGATGGCTCAGCAGACAAGACCCAACTTGGGGAGGTTACACTCTCCCCTTGTTAAACTGAAAGATGTCCCTTTCAGTCCAGGATTTAGATGAAGATCAAATGGGTTCATATATATATATATATATATATATATATATATATATTTACAATCTGTCTATACACATAATTCCTGACTAAGCAAAACTCATATGCACATCATGTATACAGTGGGCCTCTCTTAGGCTACATAACCCATATTTCCATTTCACGGTCTATTCTGTACAAATGGATGCTATCTAAGCATACAGTAGTTTGAAATATTCATATTCCACAATTGTCATGCCATGGGTATTACTGAAAGGGATTTGGGGGAAAAGACCTGGGGCCAGATATTCAAACCTCTTGAGGTGGATCTGCTACATTCAAAAGATCAAACAGTACCAGTGCAACAGGTTAACGCCAGTGCTAACAGATAATGTATGCATGGGGCAAAGTGAGGTGCAGGGACATGAATTTGTGGGCAATGGTATATTCAGCTCCACAGTGCTGTGCAATGTGTGGCAGCATGACATGCGGTGTGGCACAAATTACTACCAATAAAATGGCAGTCTTAACCTTGGGTAAAACAAGGAGGGGGGCATGGACACAGCAGCAACAGGCAACATGGCTGTAGGCAATAACAGCATCATGGTGTATCTGATGGCTGCAGTCATTAAGGAGGATGAGGGGGAAGAAGGCCACCCTTGGCCACTCCATAGGCCAAGGAGGAGGTATGCTGCAAAGAGAATGTACCAGCCCCAAGTGTCCTTTGAGACACTTACAGATCACCACCTTGTGGGTCAGTATAAACTCAGTAGGGGCCTGCTGAGGCAGATCTGTGAGCAGCTGCAGTCTACCACCCAACGCAGCCATGCCATGTCAGTAGAGGAAAAGGTGGCAGCTGTGATGTGTTTTCTAGCCACCAGGACCTTCTAGACACCAGTTGGGGATACCATTAACATGTTGCAGTCTGCCACCTCATGCCTCCTGGCCCTACCACTACATTCTGTTGAATTAATTGTATTCCCCAGCATGTTAGTGGAGTGCAGAGAAACAATGCAGCAATTCTATCAGGTTGCTCACCTACCAGCAATAATTGGTGCCACTGACTGCATCCACATTGACATCTGGGCCTCCCTGGTGAAGAGGGTGAAACCTTCCCGAACAGGAAGGGGTACCACTCTATCAATTGCCAGGTGGTGTGTGATACAATTGGGTGCATCATCAGTGTCCTAGCATGGTACCCCAGCAGTGCCCATGATGCCTTCATGTGGCACCAGTCACAGTTGTGCCAGGAATTTAAGGGAGGCCAAATACCCAGTGGACATCTTGCTGGTGAGTAACTGGAGCAGGCACAACCACAATACCCCACCCCAATGGTGGAACAGTGCCACAACACATCACACACAAGAGGTATAGAGGGGAGAGTGGGAAGGTGAGGGAGTACAGGAACACAGGACAACCAACACAGTAGAGGCTGCCATGTGGACAGGGTGAGTTACACAGTAAACAACTGCTAACATGTTGCAATGTTACCTACGGGGACAGTGCCTATCCCTTGCAACCCAGAATCCTTACCCGCCTTCTTCAGCCAGCAAATGTGGCTGAGGAGACATACAATGAGGCACACAGTGCAACATGGAACATCATTGAGCATGTCTTTGGCATGTTCAAAATGCACTTCAGATGCCCGGACCGTTCAGGTAGTGCCCTACAATATACTCCTCAGAAGTCATGTTGCATATTACTAGCCTGTTGTATGTTATGCAACATGGCACTCAACTGTGGACTACACCTGTTAGAACCAGAGGAACATGCCAACAGTGACATGGAGCCAGAAGTACATAGCATAGTGGAGCAGATCAATAGACATGACCCATGCATGGCCAGGAGGTCCCAGGAACATCACGAGAACATCATTGGAACACTGACAGGGATGGGCAGGTGAGTGAAAACAACATGGATGGCAGATATGCTTGCAATAGTGTATTTAAATAATATGTACAAACAAACAACTGTGATAGGAAGCACACAACAAAAAAAAGGAAAAAAAGGATGCCGCAGTGGGTATACAGGGTTAGGGGTGGGGTGTGGGCAGGTACAACAGGGTGTATAGGAAGGGTACAAGTGAGGATGGGGAATGTAAGGTGCAGCACTCAACATCATCACCTGTTCCTGCCATGGGTCCAGACAGAAGCCCTACTGTGAGGCTGCGTAGGTGGGGTCATGTGGACCGAGGAGCTGTAGGGTGAGGTTTAAGCAGATTGTGATATCCAGGGATGGTCACGCCAATGCCTCGGGCTGGGTGAAGTCAAGGCCATGCATTGCCCAGTGGTATGGGAGTGCACATGGATGATGCCATTGCAGCAATGCTGACTGATCCTGACCTGCCACCCTGTGCAGATGATGCACACCAGGGGACAGTACCCGCATACCGACAGTGTGTGTTGGTATGGTGTTACTGCCTAGTCAGCCCAGACTCCCTCACCATGGCAGTGAGCTCCCACACAGGCCCAGTTAGGTCACCAAACACCGGATGGAGGGCATTCAGGAAATGTACCTCACGCTCTTTGGCGTGCTGTTCTGGATGCAGGAGGTCAGCATGCTGGATCTCCTGGAGATGGGCAAATTCCTGCCATGTTTCCCTCCGGAATGCATGCAGCTCCCTTGGTACAGCAGACTGGGAGTCTACCATAGACCAGAGGAGCTGCTGGATCTCCAAGCTATCCTGTCTATAGGGGGCATGGTCACTGGGGACAGTGAGTGGATGTGGGCATTGGCAACATGTGAGATGTGTGCGCCCCACACCCGTGTGGATGCTGGCAGCAGTGCCTCACTGGCTGTGGGGTTGCACATGTCACAAGACTGGTTAGGTGGGGCAACTTGAAGGTCACCCACAGACACCTGTGGTGTGGGCCATGTGGCATGGGAGCTGGAGGGTGTGGTGGTCACACCTGTGGCAGTGGTGGAGGGGGTGGTGTTGCTGGTGGTGGCAGTTGAGGTAGAGAAACCATGACCCTCCAGGGACCCTGTCAGCACAGATCACACTGAGTCCCTGGCGGGCAACTGTGTGGTGGCCGTGATGACCCCCTGGTATCTGCTCCTGCCTGGTCAGGAGTGTCAAGAGACACCTCTGATGGGAAGAATCCCCCCATTGCAGCAATGGCAGCTAAATAGTCCCTAGGGGGAATGTAGGTGTCCTTGTCACTGTCACACAGGTCATCATATAAGGTGTCAAAGGACTAACCCTCCTCTTCATGTGCTGCCTGCCACTGGACACCTGATGTGGATGACCCAGTGTCCTCCTCCAGGTCACCCTCCTCAGCAGTACCATCACCCTGCACTGTGGACAGAGAAGAACACTGTCAGTGTGTTGCACAGTACACAGTGGCCCTGTACCAGTGCCGGCACATGCATACCCCACCATTGCTGTCTATGTTGTCCAGTGCCAGCACAAAACAGGTGACTGCAGCCTATACACTCACACATCCAGGGTGCATGCACACCTATGGGTGGAATGTGGACCCTACAGGCATGCCCACACCTAACACCAATGTATCCCATGCACCCCACACACATGTGAAGACCACCACCCACAGGGATTGCTGAGGTAATATACCCAGTGACACACATGGCAGCATGCAACACCACACACAGTAGGAACACCTGCTGGTGTGATACGCACTATGTGCATAGGCACAGGGCATCTATGTGCAGAGTACAACATGACTGTGTTAGTGTGACACATGCTGCAATGCTGGTATTGCAGCACACACAGCAGCAAACAATGCCATACTGCACACAGGCCATTCAAATGCACACATGTGTGCACTTGTGCAGAGCAGCATTGTTCCACAACACAAGCAGAGCTGCACGTATACCCATGCACACCCATGCACATCATGCATGTACACAGCCATGTACTCACACATTCTGTGGGATGCCACCTGTGTCTCACACCCACCGCTGTCGACGCCTTCCACAACCACAGTCCTGAGAGTTGACGTCCCCAACTCCACCACAGGGTTGACAGGTCTGGTAACCTCTGCCAGCCATGGCCCACCACCTGTGCTGAGCAGTGCATGGTGGCATGCTGCCAAGTCATCCTTTGAATGTTGCTGTTGATCATTCCACCATTTGTGGACAGTGTTTATTGTGCATCCCCTGCCATTGACAGTGTTCACCTCCACCATGATCTCTTCTCACATGACACGTACTGTGGCAGCAGTTATCTTGCAGTGCCACGTGTTGTGTGCCCTGACCTTGTAGGCATCAACCAGGGCCTTTAGCTCCTCCCTAGTGAATTTATGGCTTCAGATGTGATCACGGCCACCAAAGGCAGCTGTGTGGGGATGGAAATGATCCAGTGGTCAGTGGTTGTTCTGTAAGTGGTGTATGCATGTTTTTGTGTGTGTGTGTGTGTGTGTATGTGTATGTGTGTGACTTCCCACAACAAACAGGCCACACTGTGTCATTGGTTGTGGCAGTTCCATGTGAAAACAGCAATTTAGTTACAGCGACTATAATGTCGGTGACGGCAATTACGGCGAGAATAAAAACAGCGAATGGAAATTTCAGTGACTGCAGTTATGGTGACAATTGCTTTCCATGGGGGTGCTTTGCCCTTACTTATATAACTAACTCTGAGGTTGTAGCACCTCAGCGGGGGGCAGTGATTGTCGCCATAACTGCGATCGCCAAAATTTATGGTCTCCATTTTGACTTTCACCGATTTGATGTCACTGTAATTGTAATTGCTATAATTAGATTACCCTTTTGTCATGCTACCAGTTGGGGGCATGTGTTACAGGAATGTAGGGACTGGGCTGTCCCTGTCAATGGCCCCCACATGTCCATCTGAGGGCAGTGGCTACATGACAGTGTTTATATGCCACATACTATACAAACCAGCAAAAGTCTGAATTGTGCTGGCTTTAACAGATCCTTTGTTGTGTCGCTACACCAACAAGTGCGGGACGTGTGTTGGATGCTGGGACCTATGGTAATGGACAAGTGCACATTGTGTCCAGGTCAATGCACAACACAACATGGGGTACACATCCACATGATGGTGTCACAGAGATCTGTCATGTGAACTGTATGCCTGTGTTGTGTGTTGTAACTGTTCCTCCACAGGGGAAACTACAGCATACCTGTAGATGCACATGGGCATCTGTATGTGTGCCACAATGTGTGTCACAATGTGCGACTACAGTGTCACTGCCACACCGAATACATGTGTTAGGACAGTACAACAGTGCAGCGCAACGTCAGTCCACACCTGCCAGCTGGGCTTGGTGTATTTTTTTTTTTTATATTTAACTTTTTCCTCCTCCTGGAGCCGCCCGCCGCCTTATCCTTCTGCCCAGTCACGGGCCGCAGACTTCTGCTTCCAAATTGGCCACTGCCCCCGATACCCCGTGGCTTACCCCCCACGGTGGGGCCCGCGACATACTCCCCCTCATATATGCCGCGGGCACTGTAGCTAGGTCGGGGCCCGCCTGAAGCAAGCACGCGCTAGCTTCATCCATGACAGCGGCAGCTCTTCTCCTTTTTCCGGTTTTTCTCCCAGGGGAGGTGGGGTCGTGCAATGATGTCAGCGTCCGCCTCCGCCTCCATTCACGCTGAGTGTCAGCTGCGTGGAACTCCTGGTCTCCACCAGGGGTCCCCAACACACCAAACACTGCCCACACCCTCCCCCCGGAGTAGGAGAGCTGCCCATCGGACGCTCAATCCTACTCCCCTGGGCTTGGTGTATGTGTGTCAGCATTATTCAGTAGTACCGGACACAATGCACTTCACATTCATTCACCATCTGATACTGTAGCTCCTGGTCACTGTAGTAGAATTAACGCACTGTTGCGGATCATGATAACAGTGAATTGCCTGAAGAACACCTACTTGTACCTGTGGAACTCGTCTCCTGGGACATGTTGAGGCCTACTGTGTAAAGTGCAGATGTCAGCCTACTGCTTGCAGTTCCAATGAGCTCTGCAGTTGGTGCTGTGTCCCGTCTGAAATAGCCCAGGCAATTCACACATGGTAATGCATGCAAATTAGGCAATAATGACATGCTAATGTGGTGGTTTGCACTCCAACTACCTAAGTAGGCTCATTTGCATAGTGCCTCTGAATATTGCAGTCAATAGCACTGGACAAACAATTACTGCCACTGCGCAGCACTAATTGGCCTGCGCAGAGCAAAATGTATTTGCACTGCTCGTAGGATGCATGTATGACTATGTCATCACCAGGAAGGTCATGTAAGGGTTGTGAATGCTCAGTGAGGCCATTCTGTGTTAGTGAGGTGCTGTAGTATTTTGCACAGTGCCGTCCTTTGCTAGCACCGTGCTAAGTTATGCACATTTCCAGTTGTGTTCTGGACAGCACTCCATGCACATTGGTGTCAGGATGTTGCTTCTCCCAGTGCAATGACAACTATGGCGAACAGGAGAAGCCTAAGAGCGGTGGTTCAGAGGGACCAGAGGTGGGAGGAGGTGGAGCTGGCCAACATGGTTCAACTGGTGCAGGCCAGGGAGCGCCAGCTCTTTGGAGAAGTTCAAGGGGGATATGCCTCGGCATGAGGTGGGGGAATCTCTGGTGTGCCACCTCACTGCCCACACGGCATTTAATGCACTGGGAAGCAGTGCAGACATGGTTTCATTGTCCTGCTGTGCAGAGAGAGGCAGAGGCTGGACAGGTTCTGGCTCATGGTGCGTAATGGCACTGTGCCTGTGCCAGGTAAGTGGACACATTTCTCAGAGCCCAGCTTTATGCATGTCAAAGGGTGTGGGAAGGCATGCACACAGTACACATGTGGGTGCATAGTTGTAGGACACTCATTACACACATGCCTATCATGTTGCAGGGTCATTCTCTTGCACTGCTGTGTGTGCACCACTATGGGTACAGGGGTGTCCATGTGAGGGTCAGCAGTGCTTGCGTCTGTAGTAGTACATGTGACATGCACAGTGGTATCTTGTGATGGGTATCAGTGTGCTCTGTCATTCATAGCATAGCACATTTTGCACATGTGCACATACATGTCACAATGGTTGTGCAGTTGGATGGTGTGTATACCACATTGAAATGTCCAGCTACACATCTGTACATTGACAAGGTCTGCTGTGGGGGGCCTATTGGCCACACTGTCCAGACATGTATTTAGGTTGCAGATACACTGCTGCCTGTGTTCCTGTCATGGTGGCAGTGGACCCTCCCTGTGAATGGACACGGTGCATACTGTGTGACCAGGCCAGGACTGTTGCTGACTACTGCCACATATGTTGATAACATCCTCCCGGTGTGAGAGAATATATGCCTGTGAGTGACGGATGGCTGCCAGTTGGATTCTCTGAGCTCACTGCTATGTGTCCATGTGCTCCATGGGCCATGTGATATTGGGCCCTGCTGTGTCCGGTGGTCAGCTGACACACATGTCAGTCACAGTAATGTGCACTGTAGTGGCACTGTCTGTGTAGAATGTGCTAGCCGCAGCTGTGCCACCATATTCACTGTCTATTATGTTCATACAGTTATATAAGACTTATGGGCTCATCACTGAGCCACCACTGGTACTTATTGACAGTGTGGCATGGGCTATTGGGGGGCACAGGCAGGTCACAGGTGTGGCCCATCAATGCTGTGGATTGGGGGTATACCGTAATGTGCCATTCAGTTGTCTGTCACTAGCGGGGCATCTGTGCTGGGTGCATACAGATGTGTACATATCTGTCCCACTGTTGGGACCATGGCTCACGGCCAGTAGGCCAGGGACGGTAGTGATGGGCAGCAGGATGCTGCACGTGAGTAGACTCCTTTGTGGTTTACACGTTACATACCTTGCTGGGTGGGGCAAGTTTGGTAACCCTTTATAGCACAGTGTCACCACCATATGAGCATTTGCCCTGTGTCATGTCACTGGTCCCAGGGGCAAGTGGCCATGGGGTACCCATGGTGCTGTGCTGCTGGGCGGGCATCACACGCACCTACTGCAGCATGTAGTACAGTGCACCTGGCCACTGCATAGCCTGGCCGCACAGCCTTTGTGCCTGTGTTGTGATAGCACATGGCTTCTCACAGTCCTGAACTGCTGCATCATGGTGTGTCATGCATGCCCACACTATATAGTGGTTGTACTCTGCACATAGCACTTGCCTACATGGGCATATGCCCTCTTTGGTGCTGCTGTCCTACTGTCCTGCATCTGCACCCTGGGTGTTACATGTCAGCCATTCAGTAGCCCTGTCTGTCATATGTGTCTGTGACATGCTGGCATGGACATGTCTGCCTCCTTGTATCTTTGACATCAAACTATGCGTGGTGGCCTACAGTCCACATTGGCACATCAGTCAACACCAATGGGCTGTGTAGAGGGTGCTGTTATCCCACTGTGTTCTCCATGTGTGCAGTACATGGACCACATACTTCCATTCCACAGTTGTATTGTACTGTTGCTTGTAGCTGTCTTCTCCTGTGTCATGTGGTGTACTACTCCCGTACATCTGCCATGGGCATGTTTGCATTGTATACATTGTATGGTGACCATATGGTGTGTGGTATCCATGACTGTGTCATGATGGGTGGGTGTATTGTCTAATTCCTGAGGTTGTGTGTAGGCCCACAGCATGCATAAACCACATGGAATGCCTATGGCCTGGACATGGTCTCCATGGATGTTGTGTGCTCAGAGTGGTATGGGCATGTGTGCACCATCCGCATCAGGCAAGCATACCGGTCACATTGCACTGTGCTGTTCTGGTGTGCCACCATGACAGGGCAGTGCTGCACACTGTGGCCACTGACCCATTGTTTGCCCATTGGGTTGTTGCTACTGATGTATGGCTCCGTGGTGTGTCATGGCCTAGAGTATTGTGTCCATTACATTACCACACGTCACACCTGTGTCATGGACAGTGTGTGTGGCTGTCCAGGGAAGTGTGTGAACACTTGCACAGTGTCTGCTACACAACCCTCTGGATTGTCACTGCAGACCGCAGTATGTTGCCATGTGGACAGTGGTTGTGGGGTTTCTGATAGTGATGTCGCAATACTTCATGGGTCTACATTCTGTTCCATTGGGCAGCATGTCCTAATCATCCTGTTGCTATGATTTGTTTGATATTGCTATAGGGTTGATTGGGATTACCGCAGGGGGGCTGTGTGGCAGTAGTGTGACAGGGGCTACATTGGGTATACATGGGGTGATGTCCCATCAGTGGAGGTGGTAACAATGGCCTTACAGGCCTTCACGTCTGCATGGGATGGGCTTGTGTGTACCATGGGGTTATGTGCTGTTACATACTGGCACATGTCGAGTGGCACGTGCATTGTTTCTATTATTGGGTAGATAGGCATACTAGTTGGAATATGCTGTCCTTCTGTGGGGCCACATCCTGAGTTCTACATTCCTCCACAGTGTCAGTGCACTATTCTTACATGGGCATTCCCCCCCCCATAGGTCATCATCACAGTTCTGCAAGGGCTAGATGGCCAGATAAGCGAGAGGGCTGGGATGACCTGCTGCGGCATATTCTGAGGCAGCAGCAAATGCTGCTGTAGCAATAGGCCGTGTTGTTGGGACATTCCAGATGGACTGTGGAGCTACTGGAACAGCTGGTTCAGGGGCAGTGCCGGGCTGCAAACCCATAACCCCCATTCCCTTGTTTTTCCCCTTCCTTGTCCCCCCCTTGTTTTTCTTGTTGAGTTACCTGTTTTGCTGTAAATAGTTTATAGTGCTGCTTTCACAATATATATTTTTGATTGTTATACTCCGATGTCCTTGTCTTTCTTGATCACCTGTAGTCAGTTTCACTGCTGTGCCATGTTGTACCTACTGACCATCTATTTTACCCTGGTGGCTGCCATCCTAGCCTCTCACGTGGCACTGGTTTCCCCACAGCTCTCACTGTGGTGTCTGTGGCTGTGCATCTGTCTGTACATTGTTGTGGGCATGGTAGGTTTGTCCTCCAGTTGGATGACACATTCTGTTCTCCATGTGCATCCTGCATGGCCTGTGTGTGTGCCAGACAACATCTGGCTTGTGACTGCTCATGGACATGGTCTGGTCCGTGTTCCTTGGATGAACCCCGCCAGCATTGCCTGGCTGGGGGGGCCTTGGTCTGCAGGTCTGTGTGTGGCTTTACCTATGTGGCCATGGCTGACATCCATCCCCCTGTGTCCTCCCGCTGTGTGTCATGTGGTGTGCTGTCCCCTGCTCTGTGATAGAGATCCTTGTCCCCTCCCCCTGTGCACAATGGGCACTGATTGAGAACATACTGGCACAGGTTGGTCCTTTGTGCGGGACATATCCCCAGTGTCCAATCTCTGCTCTTTTTCCACTGTTCACATCTGTACAGTGTTGCTACATTTTAGGTTTCATCTCTCTTGGCATTGCCTTTGGTGTATCTGTTCCTGTTATTTGTGTTGTGCACTGCTCTTTGCTCAGGTTTTCCCATTTTATGCACCAGTTCTTTGCTGGCTCCGCCAGTGGCCACGTGGTTAACCTGTGCATGACTCCACCTCTGTGTGCACTGTGCTGCTGTTGCTGTTTGCACTGCCCAGTTACAATATTCAGAGCTATCTTCTTTGCCAGGCTATCTTTGCACTGCACTCTCAGCTGTGTTTGCCCACCTTCATTTGCCTGCTATATTCAACTGTGTTTGCCCCATGGCTATTCCTTTGAACATTGCATGCAACTGGATGTAGGCTTATTTTGCCTGCAGGCAAAGTTTTGAATATTAGGACCCTGGGGTTGATAATATATATATATATATATATATATATATATATATATATATATAGTGTGGTGAAGGCTTGTTGTGCATGGAACTCAGTGGATTTCAAAAGGTTGTAGTACCACAGTTCAAAAGATCATATCATAGATGGAACGTGATTGTACCACACTGTACTACAACAACATTTTGAAAGCCTCTAGAGGCTGCACATGCTCAGCTCATTTTAAAACTGGACCACACACAGAAAAACTCGGAGCCAGTGGCACGATCATCCCCCGAACTGATGACGAACAGGGCACCACGAAAAAAGGCAGGATTGACCAGATACTTTAAACTATTTAAAAAAATGCAGGAGCAACCAGATATTTAAAACTACTCACATTAACAGGTGAATCCTTTCACTCACGGTCCTCTCGCTTAGCGAGAGATACGTCCGCCATATTTTTTTTCCTGGAATCTCCGCCCAAAGGCAACTGACAGCCAATGACAGACCATGCTACAGACGTAGGGACGCTTGGTCCCTAACAACCACAGCACTAACCTTAGCAACCTGACGAATACCAGATTAAAACGTAGTAGAAAGAATTCCTTTACGGCTTAAAAAAATTAAAATGCTCATAAATTATCGTGGGGACACCATACACTATAAAAAAATAATGGATGGGCTATATTGTACCCAACCGATTATTATTTCAATGCCACTTCAGGGGTTCTGATTCCCATGGACATCTCGAGCTTCGCTCTTGAGGTCATAGGGAATCAGAACCCCTCAGTAAGTACAACACAATCGGTTGTGCATACTTCGTCATCCACTATTCTCTCTCTATCTCTCTCTCTCTCTCTCTCTATATATATATATATATATGTATGTATATGTGTGTGTGTGTGTGTGTGTGTGTATGTATATATATATATATATATATATATATATATATAATACCTACATTTATATATATATATATACCTATATATATATATGTGTATTTATGCACCCCATTACCACATTTATGGAACTCACCAGGGACATCATATGAATGTTTAAGAATTGGCTTGACAGGTCTTTCTGAACATCTCAGCTGCAAAGTCATTCCTTTCTCAGCACTTGAATGTGCTTCCCCCTCCTCCTTGTCAAACAAGAAAGGTTCCTCAGTTGTGATGGCTTGCATTACTCTCCATCTGATGTTTTTACAGAGTTGTGTTGGTATCTTTGGTCTTTGTTTTGCTGATCGTCATCTGGCACTTGCTGCAGCTTGGATTCCTTTCTACTGTTGTCATCTTATTGGAGATCCTGGCTTTTGGGGAATCAAACTTTGTTTACTTTCTGCTTTGTATTTGTTAAAATTGTGGAAGTTGTGTTGCAAAACAACATCCTGTACATCATGTATGGAACCTTATGACATCAGTCCATAGCAACCAGTTGTTCACAATAAAACAAGAGAAGTCAGACAGAATTTGGAATCTTTTGGGAAGCTAAGTTCTAATCTTTCCTTCTGTTATAGTGTATGGTGGAGCATCATTGTGTATGGACATCCATACACTGTGTAGAGGATAATGTATGGTCCTCTATCCCTACAAGTTTGTAAACTCTTCAAGAGGTCATCATGGCGACGTTTGGAACCTCGAGAACGAAGCTCGAGAGGTTCAGTTGCCATGACGACCTCGAGAAGAGTTTTCAAATTTGTTACGGATACAGGACCATACATTATCTTTTATAGTGTATGGTCACCTATCACCTTTCAAGGTTGAAATCACAATTCATGTGCAGTTGCCCTCATGCTTTTCAAAGAAATCATCAGTTGGTACAGTTGTTTACAGAAATATTTACTCTCATTTTATGTGTACATCAGAAATCACCATCAATAGTGGCACATTGCAAAAAAAAAAAAAAACAGACATACAGTATTTTAACTCTTTTTTAACTTAGCCATTTAAACTATCTGTCTATGAGTCTATTGTGGTACGGATGATCCACGTCGATGTGCTGCCATGACCTCCAGAGCCAAAGACGTGACCTGCGAGGAGACAAATAAGAGGGGAATTTGGAGTCAAAGTTCAAGGGAAGCAATTTTGTTAGGCCGGGGGTCACAGGAGTTTTCTACTTACATTACAATTCATTGGGGTCCACAGTGCAGTTTTGCTGATGGCTGCCTGTGAGGTAACTTAAGATTTTTACATTTACAGCCCCTTCTTGAAAAATGCAGTTATCGCTGAACAGCTTGAAGTTGGACAGGTCGGACAGTGGGTTGGCGGTGCTGATTTTCACTCTCTTCTGGGACTGCACTTCATTGCAGCTGGGGGATGCAGATGTAGACGGCTGTGGTAATTGTTGATTTCTGCATACAAATATTTCACTGTTGCATTTCTGCTTCTCTGAAGATAGGACACTGTAGTTGTTTATTGACTGTAATGATTTATGTCCAGAGACCTGCTGTACCTCATTAGGTGGGATGTTACTGTCTACCAGCATCTGAATTGCCATTTTTCAAGTGGAGTGGTTCGTTGAGCACTTGGTTGATGGTAGTCCTGCCTGAAGTTTCATTTGCCGCATCATTGCTCTTATTTTTGTTCTCCCCCACTGCCATAGCGTGATACCACTTTGATACTCCTGGCTTGAAATTTAGATTTGGGGCTAGATAGAAAGGTGCATCATCCTGTGACATTTGTGGAGGCCTTTGACTTTTGTAATCGATGTAGGTAGTTGCTGTGGTTCATCCTTGCTCTCATTCATTCTGGTCCTGATCGCACGGATGTCCCTGGGGTTCTCGCCACTCCTAGTCTTGGTTTGCCTCTCAAAATACTCTAAATACTGATGCCCATCTGAGTCTGCCAGTAACTGCAAATCACCCCAACGCAGTGCATATTGCTCTGTGGTATGAAGGGCGAAATATAGCCCATTATTGAAAAATACTGTATTCAGGAGAGCTGTTCCATTTTGCCGCCCCAGGGTGCCACTCTGATATAACTTGTCAATGTCTGAAGGGGTCAGTGCTTCAACCCTGTTTGGCTTGTTACCCTTCACAAGTTTCTTCAGATATTTTTGTTTGGCAGATAAGGTTGCTAGGGTTTCTTTGAAATTGGTGGTGTTGCCATGAAAAATAGAGTAACTGTGATTTTCTTTTATTAGGTGCCTGTCTATGCTTCTGATTATGCCACGGATGGTACTTGGGTCATACCGGCTGCAGTCAGTTCTTTCTACCCTGAAGATAAAATCTGCTATGTGATTATCAAGCTCCAATACCGGTATTTCACTTATTCTACGTATCTCACCAGCATCAGTTGGAAAGCTTTTAAATAACCGTAAGTCAATTTGTGTTTTTCTAATGGTTCACTGGTTAGCTTGCTCTTCAATAAATTTTTTGCGATTGTTTAGCTCACAGGAGAAAATAGCGTCCGACATTGTGTGGATGCTTGCACTGTTTTAAACACCACTCGCTTAACTGTTCAGTGTTTAAAGAGTGAGCAGCTCGCGCTGCCAGCATTTCTTTAAAGATTCTAATCTGTTATGCTGCAGTAGCTACGTACGTGGTGCAGTATAACAGCAAGCTACTGCAGCATAACAACATTTTTGCTGATATGGATTTCCAGACATAACAACGTTCCACCATACATTATTAAGTCGTTCTGCTGTAGTAGTGACATAGCTACTAATGCAGAATGACTTTTCATTCTGCATTAGTAGTTACATCACAATGCAACCACCCCCATCAGTGCTGTTCACAGGACAAGGAGCGGTTGAAGCGTAGCTTGCATGAGTTGTCTGGCAGGCAGTGGCCAAGACATGTGGGCCCTAGACAACAGAAACTGGCTGCCTTAAGAAGAAAAAAAGTAAGTGATTGTGTTTTTTAGTACCATACACTATATAGAATAGTGTACGGTAGCCCAAATTCACAACATTGCTATTCTTAAACCTCGTGGTTACTATTATTGAGATTGTATTTCTGTAATTATTATAAAGCATTTCTTTTTTCTTTGTCATAGGAATCAATGTAAGATTTAATTTTTAACTTTAATTCAGAAGGGCAAAAAGGCTTGATAAGTGTTGAAATTTGGCAAATTAAAGCAGAGCAATAAAGGGTTACTCTGTAACCTGCTTGAGTGACAACAGCAGTGTGGTGGGGAAGGGAGAGTTAAATACCCAGAATTTGATAATTAACAGGACTTTAGTGAAAGGAGGCAGGAGGGGTTAGAGCAGGCCAGAATTTTATGAAGCCAAGGAATTTGCTTCAGCTAAGGTAGCACTGCTTATTGTCAGAAATAAGTTTTACAGACAGTGTAAAGCCAGTTTTCAGTTTGCTAATTTAACTTTTCAACTTTAAGTAAGGGTACTAGAGAGGTAGGGGAAACCGGTTAGTATCAGAAGAGTTATCATAAGGATCAGTATAGGGATGAGGTTTAGTGGGAAGCAAGTCAGTTGCACGGACTGTGGGGCACACTTCTTTAGTGTTATGCTCTGGAGAAGGGGTCAGTGCCCCTTCGACAGGACCTTTGCAGAGCTTCCTGCTCTGCTGGTAGCAGCGAGGGACAAGATATCTGTCCTGTGGCACCTGCCCAGCTTAAGCCCACATCTTCACTTCTCCAGAGGCCCTCTGGTACAGGAAGTGAAGAGTGGGGGAGGTGGAGGGGGAAGGGTGGCAGGATCAGTCACAAGGAGGTCAACCAATCCCCACACATCCCAATAACAAATCACTTTGCACTGCTCTATGAGACTCAGGTACCTGACTCCACTGAGGGGAATCTGGTTCATTTGGTGGAGGTGGGAGTGATGAGGTGGTAGCACCCAGGGGTGAGAGTAAGAAGAAGGCAGCCATGACAGTCTTAGTGCTCAGGGAATCTATGGTCATGGCAGTAGAGAGGGTTGTGGGTGAGGGGAAGGTGCGTAGAGGTGGGGGATAGTCCGGTGTGTGTTCCTGGGGCATCCATGACATAGCTAGACTAGGGAGGATAGCAGAGAGGGAGCTGGGGTGCTGATACACTTGGATTGCATTGATCTGGCAAACTAGCCTGTGGAGCAAGTAAAGCAGAACTTTCAGAGGCTGGGGAAAAAACTGAAGAATGCTTGGCCTTTCTGGTCTAGTCCAATGTCCTTCCTGTGTGGAGCAGGAGGAGGAAAACCTAGAGTAAGGAGGAAAGACCTAGAGAAATTAAATAGGTGGGTAAAAGGATGGTGTCAGGAGAAAGGGTACTACTTTATGGGGGACTGGGGACTCCTGGAACAGAAGGCTCTTCAGAGGTGACTGCCTTCACCTGACAAGAGAGGGGATCAGTGTGCTGGTGCAGAAGTTTGATGTCTACATCAGACATTTAAACTGACTGTGAGGGACACTGAGGCTATGGGAACCACCTTGAAGGGAGTGAGGTATAGGAACCTATCTAGTGCTCCCCCTATACTGATAACTGGTAACAGTAAAATGGATAAAAATAAGGTTGAGGTTCAAAACAAAGTAGTGAAGGAGACAAATGAGGAAGGCTATCAGGGTCAGAAACAAAGAGGAAAAATAAGATGGTAAGGAGAATGAGATGGAATGTAGTTGTAGGATCACAAAACAGCAAAAGGGGATTTGGAGTTACAGTAGTTGGAAGGGGGTCTGCCTTAATGACAGGAGTCTGGGTAATAAAGTCAGTGCACTCCAAGCATTGGTGGCAGCCACCGAGGTGGACCTCATAGCCATCACAGAAACTTGGGCCACATAGAATAATAATTGGAACATGTCATTTCCAGGTTACACAATGTTTAGACTGGCCAAAGGGATAGTCAAAGGGGGGCATAGCTCTATATCTCAGGGATGGTATAGAGGCTGTGGGGGATGGACATATCAGGGGAAGCAAAGGAAAACAGAGTTGCTGAGGGTTCACCTCAGGACACCATCAGGCAAGAAAATATGGGTGGGGATGACCTATAGACCACCAGGACAAGGGTAGAGAGTGATAATGAGCACAGGGAAGAGCTGGTAATGGGAGTGAAGAAGGGGGAGGTGGTGGTTGTGGGTTAACTGAACCTGCTGGATATCAACTGGAACATTCCAGCAGCCAAGTGTACTAGAAATGAAGCCCTGTTAGATAGATTGCAGGACTGCTTGCTGGTGCAGCTGGTTGAAGAACCCACTATACAGGCAGCAACTCTTGATTTGGTGCTCACGAACACAGAGATGGTGGGTGGGAGTGAGGGTAGTGGAGCCAATGTGGTCCAATGACCATAACTCCATATTATTTGGGCTAGTCCTCAGGACCAGAAAGCCCCTGTCAAAAAATGAAGTTATAGATTTCAGAAGAGCAGACTTCAACTGGTTAAGGGAGCTGGTCCAAGACAAACTAAACAGGGTACACATCATCGGAAGTGTAGAAAAAGATGGGGGCGATCAAGGGTACCATTCCCAAGGCAACAAAGTCATGCATGAAAATTGTTACAAAAGGAAACAAGCACAAAATACCAAATTTGGTTCTCAGAAAAGGCCAGAAAAGCAGTGAGGGCCATGAAAAGGGCTTTCACCAACCACAAGGAAATGCAAGAGCAGGAGGTATGAGGACAGTACCAAAGAAATACTAGAGAAGCAAAGAGGATGGCCAGAGAAGCAGTGAGGGCCAAGAAAAAGGCTTTCACCAAGTACAAGGAAAAGCAGGAGCAGAAGCAATGAGGACAGTACCAAAACCATGGAAGCAAACAGGATGGTCAGGGAGGAAAAGGCAGACATGGAGCTACTGAGGAGCTGGTTAAAGGGTGAAGAACAATTCACAAGATACAAAATAAATTTACAGCAAGATACTCAGTAGTGTAATATTATTAGAAATTATACTGATTATCTTGCTGTGGATTTATTTTGTATCTTCTTGTTAATTTATGTTGTAGTACCAAGCATCTGATATTCTCAATTTTAATTGTTTCTCTCCCTGGATGATATGTGCCTGGGCCTTGAATATGCTCTCTCTTCCCTATGCCTCATACCTCCTAACCTGGAGGTTCTATTCCTTTGGATTCCCAGGATTTCATTGCAAATAATACAAAAGGATGAGCACAGGACAGAAGGAAGAAGAGCAGTGGTATCTCTTTTTCTCTCAATCTTCATGCAGCTGTTTACTATAAAGTGAGAGGTTTCATTAAGAAATGGTGTATTATGACTGCTTATCTATGAATTAAGATGCTGTTTGTTATATGGATTTATACAGATCTTCTGAAAATAGTCTGTTTGTTTATGATGTAGTCTTAATATGTTGTGTGTGATGTAAATCTGCACTAATATGTAGGGGCACTATATGACTGATGTTCACTTAAAATTTTTACCACCTGTCAGTCTAATGACATTAACCTGGGACTATTTAAACATTGTAAATTTCTTGTTTCCCCACCCCATGACAAGTTTATTTTTTGGTGAAGTGCTGCAGTAGTGGACCTCCTGATTGTGACTGGCAGTAAGTGTCTGCACTTATGTTTGTTGTATGCCTGTGTGGCAGTATGGCATGTATTTTGCAGCAAGCTTGAAGTTTGCTAGCCATTTTGTTCTAGCTCTTGTAGAGTGCAGCAGATTTCTTTGTGTGTCCGATGATAGTCTTTAGGCCCAAACTCTTTCTGGTGAGTCATGTCAGTAGTTGCTCATGAATTTTCTCTGGTTTCCATTACCAGTTGCACTACATTCAAGCACCTCCTCATAGCTGGGCCTTGTCAGGGTGGTCACAGGGGCATTCCCAATTGCTTGCTTGGGGGTCATGGCCCTCATAGCTGGCAGAAGTCTTTTATCTTGCTCTGGCACCTCTCCCATTAGCTCATCATTGAGTGGTGGCTTGTCCATTCGGTCTCTCAAACAAATATTCAACAAGTATACATCGCTCCATCTAACACTTCATTAGCAAGATTATGATCCATTGCACCGGTCATCAAGCATTCCTTCTGGTAGGCTTGCTTTACAACTTTCTCCAACCTCACTAAAGAGTCAGAAAATACGAACATACGAACATATGAAAATGCCAGCAGAAGCAGGCCTAATGGTCTATCTAGTCTGCTCGATTGTGCAGCTAACCCCCCAACTTGCTGCTGCCCCAGCCTCCCCATCCCTCTTCATCACAACCCCCCTTTACCCTATCCCAACCCCTCTTAAAGCCACCCACCATTCTACAGGATACCACCTCCTTGGGCAGAGCATTCCACCTGTCCACTACCCATTCAGTGAAAAAATATCTCCTGATTTCCCTCTTCAGTCTTCTTCCCTCCAATTTCATCTGATGCCATTTCGTATCCCTCCCTCTTCTAAGCTGGAAAATCTCTTCCGTATTAACCTTGTTTATCCCCTTTAGGTATTTAAAGGTTTTAATCATATCCCCCCTATCCCCCCATCCCTCCTCTCCTCCAGGGAGTACATGTTCAGCTCACCCAATCTATCCTTGTAGGACTTTCCCTCCAATCCTTGGATCATCTTGGTCACTCTACCTTGCACCCCCTCCAACAATTTGATGTCCTTCTCCAGAAATGGGCACCAGTACTGCACACAGTACTCCAGGTGCGGCCTGACCAGAGATCTGTACAAGGGAAGGATCATCTCCCTATTTCTGGAGGAGATTTCCCTTGCTATGCACCCCAGCATCCTGTTGGCTTTTGCTGCTGGCTTCCTGGACTGAGCTGAGTTGTTCATGCTGCCCATTATAAGCACCCCCAGATCCCTTTCCACCGTGGTGGTTTCCAGCTCTACCCCTCCCAGCTGATAGTTCCTCCCCTGGTTCCTAGCTCTGAAATGCAGTACCTTGCACTTCTTTTGGCATTGTACCCCAGCTGCCATGTATCTGACCACTCCTGTAGTTTGGTCAGGTCCCTTCCACCCTTCAATATCATCTCCCATAGCTCCCATCTTTGTTCTGTCAGCAAACAGACTGATCCTACTCTAAATCCCATGTGAGATATCAGGTGTGAATATCCCAAACAGCACTGGTTCCAGTACCAATCCCTGTGGCACCCCATTCATCTCTTCCCTAGGTGATGAGAGTTCCCCCACCATCACCACCCTCTGTTGCCCTCTATTCAGCCAATTGACAAGCCAACTGACCATTTTTGTTCCCACCCCTATGTATTCCAGCTTCCCCCCAGCCTCCCATGTGGCACAGAAACAATGGCCTTACTGAAGTCCAAATTCAGGACATCCACCACATGGCCCCTGTCCAGCTCCCTGGTCACCCAGTCATAATACTCAATTAGCATTGTCTTGCAGGATCTGCCTGAGACAAACCCATGTTGTTGGCCATCCTGGATACCACTGTCCTCCAAAAAGGTCACTAGCCTCTCTTTCAGGATTGTTTCTATGAGTTTCCCTACAGTTGATGTGAGGCTCACTGGTCTGTAGTTGCCTGGTTCATCCCTAGGGCCACTTTTGTGAATGGGCACCACATGGGCCATCCTCCAGTCTTGTGGTATGCATCCTGTTTCCAGGGAGGTATTGAACAGGTCAGCCTGCAGTCCTGCCAGGATCTCTGCCAGCTCCCTGAGTACCCTGGGGTGAATGCCGTCTGGTTCCGATGCCTTGTCCACCCTCAGTGCCCTTAATCCTTCCAGAACCCTATCTTCCATAATCCCTATGTCAGTCACCCCCCCCCACTACCCACTCTACCCCTCCCTTGGGGTAACTTCCACCCTTTATCCTTCATGAACACAGAGCAGAAGTATTCATTTAATGCCTCTGCCTGATCCAACCCCCTTTTCCACCCACCCTCCATCTTTCCTAATCCTCACGATCTGGTCCTTCTTGTTCTTTCTTTCTCTAATGTATCTGAAGAAGTCCTTTTCTCCTTCCATAATACCCTGTGCAAGTCTCATCTCTCTTGAAGCCTTGGCCGCTCTAACTAGCCTGGTAACCTCCCTGGACTTCTTTGTATACTCATCCTTGTCAACCCCTCTTCCCAATGTCTTGAGTTTCTGAAATGCCTTCCTCTTGACTCTCACCCCCTCCATAACCTCTTGAGTCAACCAACTTTTCTTCTTTGCCCTTCCCTGTCCCTTCTTACTCTGTGTCTTTGTACAAGTCCCAGTGGCCTCTGTCAGACCTTTTTTAGTAATATCCAATTTTTGACTAGCATCCATGTCTGGTTGAATTCCCACCAGATACTTACCCCAAATTTCCCCCATCCTTTTAAAGTCAGCCCCTTTAAAGTCAATCACCCTGGTCCCCATACCCCTTGTTTCTCTACCCATATTGAGCGTGAACCACAGTAAGTGGTGGTAACTCCCAGCCAGAGGGTCCTTCACTCCCAGTTCTCTTACAGCCTCTCCATTTGAAAGTACCAGGTCCAGCGTCTTCGCCAATCTAGTCGGCTCATGTACCAACTGCAGCAAGAAGCTGCCCTGAAATGCATCTTGTATGACCTGCTCCCTTGAACTCGTAGTGGTTGTAGTTCTCCTATCCAACCCAGGTAGGTTGAAGTCCCCCACCACCACTGTGTTCCCCTTCCTACAGAACCTTCTGATTTGCTCAGCTAGTGCACTATCCAGGTCATCCCCTTGTGCTGGTGGTCTGAATACTACCTCTATCCTCAGTGTCCTACCTTTCGAGTCCTAAAACTACATACATAGGGCATCTGTTCTGCCTTCCTCCCCTTCCTCCCTTATACACTTTATCCCTTCCCATCTATTGAATGCCACCTCCTCCTTTCCCTGTGGTCCTATCCATTCTGAATATTCTGTACCCTGGGATCATCATATCCTGTCCTGGTCCTGGTACTAGGTGGCCCATGTTTCCGTGATGGCTGCAATGTCCACCTTCCCCACTGCCAGGACAGCCTGAAACTCAGCTAACTTATTACCTAGGCTCCTCACATTCAGCATGACCACCCTCTACCCCATTTCCTTCCTCACCTTTTCCTCGTCCTCCCATGCCTCTACCCTGACTCCTACCCTGTTAACATGGGGGGAGTAAGCTCATCTGGCTCGCCTCTCTGGGATCCCTGCCTAACAGCTATCCACTCACCAACCCCGCCTAATTTAAACCCACCTTTGCTGCTATGTATCCCTCTATATCCTATTTTAATACTTCCTTCCCCTCCCCGCTCAAGTGTAGCCTGTCCTCTGCATATAGATTGTTATTGTCCCAGGTTCTGCCCCATCCATCCACTAACCCATACCCCTTGGATCAACGCCATTCCCTAGTCATGTGTTGAACTCTCTAATCCTCCCTTTCCTCACTGTACTCATGCAGGGCACTGGAAGCACCTCTGAGAATGCCTCCAATTCCCCCAGCTCCTCACACAACCTTGCCAGCTCCTCAAACCTCTTTCTCACAACTTCTACCATCTCCCCCACCAGGTAATTTGTGCCCACATGCACCACAAGATGCAATTTCCTCCTACCCCTCCTTGCGCACTTCAGAATTGATTGCCCTGCCCTGCCTGCTGTTAACCCAGGTATGGACTCTACCCATATATGACTATACCTTTCCCCTTGCTGCCCCATCTTTTCCCTGATAGTATGGAATCCCCCAGCACTAGTATCCCCCCACTCATCATTCCTCATCCCCATCCCCACCCTATTACCAAGGTACCTATCTCTAGAGGCAGCCAGATTTGTAGCTCTGCCCTTCCCCTCTACGGCTCCCTCCACCACCACCCCTGACCTGCCCTCCCCCTCCCTCACTGTTCCTTCTCTATCCTCCACATCCCTCCCAACCTCCCTGGACCCCCACCCTTCCTGTCCTCCCTATCAGTATTGTTCCTCCCCCCTTCCCCACTGCTCCCTTTGACCATCCATCCAGCTGTGCTTCTCCCCTCTTTACCCATGTTTCCCTCCTCTGACTGACTGCTGTTCCCTGCGCATTCCCTTCCCCGTCTCTTTCCTGCTCTCACCTGGAGATCCTTCACCCCCTCCTCCATCAATGTTGCCAGCACCTTACCTGATAGGGCCTCCCCCCATTCAATTGTTCTGTGCCCTCCTTCATGCTTACCTCTGCATCTTCCCCTGTGTGCTCTTCAACCCCCTTTTCCTGACCCCCCCATTTTGCGCCTCTAGTGGGGTAAATCTATTTCTCTGTTCTAAGCCCACTGCCTGTACCCCTCTGGTCGATAGTCCTCCCCTTGCTCACTCCTTCCTTGTCCTCTGCGCAGGCTTTGTACCTTTATACTGTATTACCCACCATTCCCCCAGAATTCTCTTATGCTCATTGCTGCCCTGATCCAGGATTCCTGTATCTGCTCTGCTGCGTTCCCCTACCCAATCTACTTGCATTCATGCTCCCCAACTTTCCTCGGGTCCCCATCCCATCTTCCCCTTCCAACAGCTGAGTTTGCTCCTTGTCTCCCTGCAGCTCCCCTTTTGACTGTGCCCTGTCCCAGCAAAGCCCCCCCTCTAGCTGGTGTAGCTCCCTTAGTGGGACCCCTCATGTTCTTCCATTGACTCCTATCCCTTTCCAAGCTTAGTGCCTGTCTTAGCTATCCCACCTCCTCCCTTAGCTGTGCAATCTGCCTAAATACCACACATCCCCCCATTTTCCAGGTGATATTCAGTACCATGGCTGACCCACAACCAGTACACCCTACCACCCTACCAGAGATGCCCCCAGCCCTTGGGGCATTAGGACCCTGCCCTGAATCTGCCCCCACCCTGCTCCATTTACCCCTCCAATGTGGTCCCCCCCCATATTCACCTCTTGCCTGTGTTAAGCTTTTGTTTAGGCCCAAGGGTGAGATTTTCCCTGTTTAAAAGCTACGTGTTTCCATGCTCTGTGGCTTTCATACTTCTGGCCAGGGTATGAAATGGGCTGCACCTGGCAGTCCTGTCCACCAATCATAGGGTAGCTCCTCCTCTATAAATGTGCAGTACTCTGGGGTGGGAAGGATGGGGGACAGTCGGATTAGGGCTCTACCCGACTCTTGTGAGAGTCAATCAACCCTGGCCCTTTCCCCACCGAGACTTCTCAATCCCTACACAAAAGTAAAACACCTGATGGTAATGCTGCTTGCAAGGGGTTTATTAAAGTGCAAAAACATATATGGAACAGGACAAGCCCCAGAGCTTCGAGCCTCATGCAGGCTCTTTGTCAGGAGGAGGGGCAAATATGACTACAGACATTCATTTTATAGGTGAATCAATGTGACATTACAATTAAAGGAATAAATTCCAGAAAAACTTGCTTATTGACAAGTGCATAAATAAAAAAATGCTAATAAATGCTTTATCAATACAGGCTCTAAAAAAATCATTTTTTGAAAGAATTGTTAGACTTTAACATTCTGTAAAGTTACACAGCCATGTATAATCTACCAATACCAGTCAATTTACATTCTAAAACATGCAGAAATTCAGAAGTGCCTCCTCCATTTGAGAGATTACTGACTAGCAACATGTTCTTTTGGTCCATACCCTGCTAAAAGCATTATTTTTCATCTTCTATTTTTAAAAATGTTCAGCATTTTCTGTAATTTCTCTTGGAGTCATGGGTAGTCTTCCAGTGGTCTGAGATGTGCCCAGCTGGTAAGCAGTAGATCCCATTGGTGCCTTCAAAGATGTAACTGGGTCACTGTGCAAATGTTATAATTGGTTAGGACCCCTGCCTTGCACCTGTTGGCTCTGAGCAAGGTTGAGGGGCCTGGGCTCTTTAAACTCCTTGCATGGGGAGGGTTGATTCAGAAGGGGAACAAAGGGAATAGCACAGTGCCTCCACCCAGAGAAGAAAATAGTGGGCCAGGTCAAAAGTATGAGACTGCCCCCTGGGATGCAGTACCAACCCACCTCCCCAGTGAATATCTGACATCTCCCTGAGTCCAAGATGTAGCCACACTTTAACTTTAGCCAAAAGCACTTTAATATGAAATACTGTAGATCTTTAATAGTATGTCCAAATGCCAGAATTTAAGAGACTAACAACAGGACTTAGTTTTCTGGATACTGTTCCTATAAAGGGAACAGGAGGTTATTCAATATGGTAAACAAACAATTATTTTGGCAAGAATGGCAAAACATCAAAAACTCAACAATTTGCAGTGCTAAACCTCTTGCAAGTAGTCTCTGAATGTGTCAAGCCTCTCCTCAGAGATTTTTACACAGGCCTTCCCTTCACCCACATACAAAAGCTCAAGCACAGTCCACTGTACTGGCAGGCTTCCCACTACCCACAGTGGCAGATCCCCAAAGATTTAACAAGGCATTTTAAACACTTTGATTCAGAATAAAGTTTAACTAAACTACTGGGTACCCAGGTGAAACACACATTTGCAGGCCTGGTGTCGCAGTGTCCAGGATCTTGCACTGGTGCATTTAATTACTGATGCAAGCTTGAAATTTCTGCTTCATTTGGTTGCTACTTTCACAACAACACAATTTTTCCAAAAGGAAAACTTGATTTCAACAACAAATTTTTAATCCAAGTGGGAAAACTGAGTTGCAACACTCTGGCCAGCTAGGCCAGTACTTATATGTCCGTGGACTTTGCAGAGGAAGCTACAGCAGAATTTCAAGTGGATAGTCACACAGGCCTCTGATGTAGTCTGGTGCTGATGCTTCACAGGCAGCAGGTAGATGGCTGGGCCGGGTTATTCTCACCTTGCAGCTTTTCCTCCTACACTTGGCAGCAGTGAGCAGGTTCTGAGGTGTCCAGACCAAAGATTTCCCTCCCTCCATCTAGTGGGTACCCTCTTGGTCGAAGATATCAGGTACCTGGAGACAAGCTCCTCACCACCTCTTTACTCGGTCACAACAATCAGGGCAGAACAGGCTAGTAGTTCCCACCACCAGTTGCAGCAGGTCTTTTAGCACAGTGGTTCTCTTGCAGATGGTGCGGGAAGTCTATTTTGCAGCTTTGTGGGATTTCACCAGCATAGGAGCAGTTTGGATGGAACTCTAGCAGCTTTAAACAGGATACAACCAGTCTCTCTGGCTCTGAGGCTGGCTAGTCACTCAGCTTTCCTCCTCAGCATGTCTGTCTCCTTCAAACGCCTGGGCAGGACTGACAAAAACTTCTCCTTGCTGAGGAGTAGTTTCTAGCTCAGCGTCCTCAGAATCTTTCTCCTTATTGGTGATTTACTAATCAGTCATCTTTCTGGCTCCCCCAGTGGTGAACAAAGGTGCCAAGCACTCAGTTGCTTTGCACCCAGAGTGCCCACCAGAGTTTCTTACTGGACCCTATGGATTCCAGTTGACTGACAGTGGTGGTCAAAGGTTGTTTTAATTGTAATATCCATCTGTTTACACTCACACAATTCTTGCTGCTGCCTGTGTGCAAGTTCTTGAGCTGCTTGCTGCATTATTTTTACTTTTACAATGTTAGCCAGATGCAAATGTAATCTGGTTTGTGGTGATGATGTCAGTGGTAATTCATCTTGTTCTCTTTGGACACACATGTATCCCTTTCATTGGTGGCACAGAACAAGAAAAAATAATCACTCCAGATCCTTTTCCCCCAAGCCTTCTACATCAGTTCCAGTCAGAAGTCACTTGCATCACTGGTTGACCCACCCTGAGCCTTCGATGGCTCAGCAGGTAAGCCCCAGATTTCTGGGGGAAGGGGTGTTGTACTTTCAGTGTTGTTTTGGTTATTTCTTTTTATTTTATCTTTGATCATTCACTTTTTTCCATGTTTGCAAATAACAGGTGGTATGGTGCAACATATTTAGTCACTTGTGTTTCACAGCATACCCTACAGGGTGTTTTTTGTTTGCATTGTTTTCCCCAATTTGATTTATCAAGGCAGCCTGATAATACTTCCAAACGTCCTGGAACTTTATTTGTTTATTTATTTATTTAGCTTTTGCTGACCAGGTAAGTACACTAGACAAGACAATTGCCTATTTTCAGGTACGACCCGGGAGATTACAGGAATTACAGATTTAAATACATAGGACAACATGATACAGATTAAAACAGCTTACAAGTCATGTGAGGACAACATGATATAGTTAAAACAGCTTACAAGTCATGTAAGGCATAGTTTTGTACAATATGTACACTACAGAATAACACATGTAGCAGCTAAGATCAGTACCAAAGGTACAAGTTGATATGCAGCAACACTATTTACAACTTAACAGCACCAGACTGGCTTGTGTGTAAGGGGCTTTTAGTTTCTTCATATTTATTCTTGCTTTCTTATTTTCCCATAAAACAACTTCTAATACTGCTATCCATTTTTGAAAATCAGATTTCATTAATAGATATGGGAATTGATTATAAAGTGTAGAGGAGTTTTGGAAGTATATTCATTTTAATTACCTGAACTATGTTCATTTTCAGAAAATGTACCCATTTGTTTAGAAGGTAGCCTGTGACAATGGTGACCATGATTGAGCACTTTCAAAAAGGGCAACTCAATCACAGCGCCTGTGCACAGGGCTATTGGGCAGGGAGGGTGACCAGATGGGGGGTCCATGAATATAATGACAGGATGTCACTATATGTACACATGGGAGGGGGGTAAGCACACCATGCAATGGATGGAAGGGGAGGGAGGGTTTGTGGGGTGTAGTGTGGTAGTCATTTGCTGAGCTGGCCATGTGGCGTGGTGGTTGGTAGCAGGCTAGGGTTGGGAGGGTGCTGGGTTCTGTTCTAGGCACGGTCGCTTTTTTGTGCGCTTGTCCAGGATTAAATTTTTTTTGTTTGGCCCCCAGACCAGTGGGAGGACATAGACACATTACTGTTAGAAGATATACAAAACATGACAGCTAAAGGGGAGGTTCTGATAATGGGAGACTTCAACATGCCGGATACAGATTGGTCAATACCAGCAGGAACATCTGCCAGAACTAGACTCATAGTGGATTCCCTGTAGGGGGAGGGCCTCAAACAACTGGTACAGCAACCCACAAGAGACAGGGCTATCCTAGATCTAGTACTGACTAACAAAGAAGGATCACAGATCTCAGGTAGAAGGTCACCTGGGGGCCAGTGACCATCACATGGTATGGTTCAATTTGGCTACTACATCTAAATCATCCCATTCAAGGCAAAAATATGGGACTTCAGAGGAGCTGACTTTGATAAGATGGCCAACAGAGTTAAGCTAGCCCTGGCAAAAAGAAACACAGGTGAGAGGTACAGGCAAAGTGGGCAAGCATTAAGGATGCAATACTTGAAGCAACATCCCATTGTGTCAGACAGAAAGGAAGTGCAAAAGAAGAAGGAAACCACTTTGGTTCTCAAAATACACAGTAGCAGAAAAGGTCAGAGCCAAAAGGCTGGCCTTCAGGAAATATAAGGGAACACAGCGGATGAAGATAGGAGGCATACCAAACTGCCCTAAGGGAAGCAGGTAAGGCAGTAAGGCAGGCAAAGTCCCAAACTGAGGAAACACTAGCACGAACAGTAAAGAAGGTGACAAGACTTTCTATAGATACATTAGTGAAAGGAGAAAGTCCAGAGGGGTATTGCTAAGCAATGGAGAAAAGGGAGCATGTGAGGAGGAGGACCCTGTAAAGGCATCTATTCTAAATAGATACTTTTTGCAGCATTTACTGAAGAGAAGGTAGGCAGGGCCCACAGCTCAGCATCATGGACACAGGGGAGGGAGGTGAGCACTACTCCCTTCACAAAGAAAGGGTCCTACAAGAGCTTGCTAAGCTCAGGGTGGATAAGGCAATGGGACCTGATGGCATACATCCCAGGGTCCTAAGGAGCTAAAGGAGGAACTAGCAGAGCCATTAGCAGAATTGTTTAGTGAGTCTCTGAGCACAGGAGAGGTCCCAGAAGACTGGAGAAGGGCTCATGTGATCCTGCTCCACAAGAGTGGTAGCAGGGAGGAGGGGGAACTACAGACCGGTCAGTCTTACCTCAATAGTGGGCAAGATTATGGAGGCACTCCTTAAGAAAAGGATAGTGCAACACCTGGAATCCATAGGGCACAGGATCCAAGACAGCATGGGTTTACAAAGGAAGGTCTGTCAAACTAATCTCAAAAATTTATTTGACTGAGTAACCAGAGCGGTGGACCAAGGGGAGCAGTTGATGTAGCCTACCTTGACTTCAGCAAAGCTTTTGACACTGTTCCACATAGAAGATTGATAAATAAGCTGGGTAGGCTCGGGGTGGGTCAGAAGTTGGTCAACTGGGTGGCAAACTGGTTGACGAACAGAAAACAGAGAGTGGTGGTAAATGGTATACAGTCAGAAGAGATGCAAGTTGGGATTTAAGAATGCATGGGATAGACATAAAGGAATTCTAGAGGTCAGGGGTAAGGGGAAATAGACTTCTAGGAAAACAAACTGAACTTACAAGCTCAAATGGGCAGACTAGGTGGGCCATAGGCCCTTATCTGCCGACACTGTCTATGTATCTATGTATCTATGTAAGTCACAAGTGGGGTACCTCAGGGATCAGTCCTGGGGCCAGTCCTCTTCAACATCTTCATTAGTGACCTTGCAGATGGACTAGAGGGTAAGGCTTGTCTGTTTGCAGATGACACCAAGATCTGCAACAGAGTAGATGATCCAGATGGGGTGGGCAGAATGAGAAGAGATCTGAATAAACTAGCAGAATGGTCAGAAGAGTGGCAACTAGGATTTAATGCAAAGAAGTGCAAAATCATGCACATAGGGAAGAGAAACCCTGAAGCCACCTATAGGCTGGGAGGGGAGTTGCTAGCAGTCACAAAGGAAGAAAGAGACTTGGGCATCATCATCACTGATGACCTAAAATCATCCAAGCAGACCTCTAAAGCAGTAGGTAAGGCTAGGGGGTGTTAGGGTGCATTAGTAGGGTATCACAAGTCGAAGAGAGGTAATAATCCTCTGTACAAGACACTGGTTAGGCCCCATCTGAGTACTGCGTGCAGTATTGAGGCCACACCTTCACAAGGACATTAACCAAATTGAGGCAGTCCAGAGAAGGGCACCAAATGGTGCAGGGACTGCATCAGAAGACATATGAGGACAGATTAACGGAGCTCAATATGTATACCCTTGAGCAAAGGAGGAGAGAGGTGATATGATCGAGGCATTCAAACACCTTAAGGGCATAAACAAGGTTAAAGAGTCTAACATGTTTAAATATAAGAAAAAATAGCAGGACAAGAGGACACAGCATGAGATTAGAGGGAGGCCGATTAAGGGGAATGTGAGGAAATTCTTTTTCACAGAAAGGTGGTGGATGCATGGAATGGCTTACCACAAGAAGTGGTGGCTATGAATACAGTGCAGGGCTTCAAACAGGCATGGGATAGGCATAAGGGAGCAATACAAATGACTATGAATAGATAGGCCACTGACAGAGCAAAGGCCGATGGCACATTTATAAGGTAGAAAAGAAATGGGCAGACTGGATGGGCCTTGTGGTCCTTATCTGCCGACAACTTCTATGTTTCTATGTTTCTATGTTTTGCACCCCCCGATGTACACACCCTGGAGTTGAGAATCCTTAAGTAGGGGGATGCAGGGTGTGAATCCCCCCACTGGGATGGTGCAGGGGGCACAGCCCCCCATCTAAATAAAAAAATCTAAGCCTCCAGCACCCTTTTGCTGTGCGCCAGTAGTGTACATCACTGAAATTGATTTTCAACAATGTACACTCACCCTAATGGCAATTGCCTTTCCGCGTTCGCTGTTATGGCATGGAACTGTTTAGAACTGTTTCTATTTTTTTGTAGCAATGGGTTGATGTTCCAGTTCAGTGTAATGTGTTTTGTCAATGGTAAATATATTCCTCAGTACACAAAATGCAGTACACTCCACAACATGGAGACTGTGTCAGCACTTAACAAGTTTGCAGTAAAATTCTGAAGTCCACAAACTCGCTAAAATAGCAATTTTGTTGAAAAACAAAGTGTAAACCACACAGTGGATAATACAACTCACCAATAGTATACATACAACGGCTTCAGATAGAGGCAGAAGGGCAACAATATGTTCCACTGGACTGCAAATACAATTTTTCAGTAGTGTGTTAACATCTGCTGTACCATCATGTTAATGGCTGAAAAACATTCAATGAAATAAACACCAAACTAAAAAAACTAATAAAAATGTACCCCCACACATCCCTCATGCCTGCCCATGTGATGGTGGTTGCACTGTTTGCTTATGTATCAACATGCTAGAATGCCATCATCAGAGACTTCCCCTAAGATTAATGAGCACTGCCTCTAATTTGTTTCAATTAATTTTATTTCTTGATATTGATGCAAAATCAGTGATAACTTTATTATTGTATTTATTGATTCGCTTAGCTTTTTTAGGTATAGTAAAATGTCAGCTGTGTATAATGGAATTTTTATCTGCCTGCTTCCCGCTTGGAATGCCTCTTTATCATTTCTGTTTCCTGGTTAGTATTGCAGGTAACTCAATGGCTCAGGCAAATCAAATGGGGGAATAGGGTACACCCTGCCTTGTATATCTCACCAATTTAAAACTAAAGGAGACTTCCTGATTTGTTAAAACCTTCACAACTGGGTTATTATAAATTATTTTTGTCTATGTTATGAAATTTTGGCCTCAATCTAACATTTCCATTATTTGAACCAGGCCCATTCCACCCTGTCAGTAGCCTTTTCTGCATTAAATGATAAGACAATGTAGTCCTGTTGATTATCCATTTACATGATATTTAATATATTTCTTATGTTACTGTAGCTTTTTCTGCCTTAAACGAGTTTGATTTGGTTGTGATGTTTTCTCCTTTTATACTCCAAACTGCCCAACTACACTGGTCTTCTGCCCCGCTGTCAAAGGTTATCTTGCTGACTTTACCCTTACTACTGCAAGTCGCTTCTCTTACCTTATCCTTATTT
This sequence comes from Neoceratodus forsteri, assembly GCA_016271365.2. Taxonomy (NCBI): domain Eukaryota; kingdom Metazoa; phylum Chordata; order Ceratodontiformes; family Ceratodontidae; genus Neoceratodus; species Neoceratodus forsteri. The sequence goes on along the minus strand of JADMNL010000039.1, from coordinate 14,232,220 downwards.
GTATTTGCACTTATCCTGTACAGCTTCTCCTATACCTCTCTACCTTGCTGTTCTGTTGCCCGTGTCCTCTGTTGTGTTACTGTCCTACTACTGAAAATTAAACTCCTGTTCTCTTCTCCCAAGCTCTCCTTTTATGTTTGATTATGCACTTTTCTGAATATGGCATATAATTTTTGGATTAGCACTGTCTTTCTTTTGATGTTTAGATTTCAGCATGTTTTTTCCCATATTTCTTTACACACTCTTCTCTCCCTTTTTATTTCCTTTACTGACATACCTATGTACTTTTATTTGTCCTCATAATACTTTGTATAATAAGATCTTATTGACTGTAGGTGTTGTAATATCAATTCAGTTTCCTTTGTTTATTGTATATTGTGATGCTCACTATATCTCATTATCCTGATTCTGTTTTGTTTGTTATCATTCTATATTGTAACCTCCTGGGTTATGTCTGAAAATAGTCATTTTTATGGCTAGAGCACTTACTCAGTAAACAAAAATTAAATGAATAAATGTTTAATGGAGTTTAAAATGGAATCTAATCTTGATGCTAGTATTTTGGTGTAAATATTGTAATCTGTATTTAAGAGAAGAATTGTATGGTAAGAGGTGCATAATTTGGGGGTTCTTTCCCTCCTTCCTTCCTTTTTCAGAATGATTGTTCTAGATCCCCCTTTTCCCACAAAAAGAGACCACACACTCAATGTTGTAGGTTTGGCTGCTCAGTCGGCAAAGTCTTTTATTATTCTACTACAAAGTATAACTATATACACTTATACAATATTGAGTTCCTTATACTTCTTTCTTATGTCCACATTTTTATTCAAATCCTTTTATTTCAAGCTTTGATTTCTTTTGTTTTCTCTCCCCCGGGCGTCGAAACCCGAGGGGGTCTTGTTCAGCTCCTTTCCTGGGTGTAAACCCGAGCTGGTCTTATAATCTTTTTCCTTCCTGGGCAGGTCCAATTCCTGCTCCCCCTTTCTTGTCCACTTACCCGGGTGTCCATACCCTTCTTTTTCCGGTTTTTGTTCCCCCTTATGTTCTTTCCTAACCCCCCATTTCACTTTTTCTCTTTTTTCTATCCAGTCTTTCCTTTCAACCTTCCCTTCCTTCCTTCACCTTTCTCCAGGGTGGTGGGTGGATCTCAAAAATACTTACCCAAAAACCTAGCAGAAAGTGGTAGAGCCCCTCTGTATTGCCCTTTTTAACCTCCTGTTTGCTCCGCCCTCCTAGCCTTTCCTTTTCTCTTGTTGGTCCTTCTTACCTACCCACTTTCTGACAGCCTCGTGACCTCATGAGGTCGTCCTCCTTCCTATGACCTCTCCCCTCCCTCCTTATGCCCTCCCTTTCCTTTCTTCCCTCCCTTTCCTGTTATAGTACCAGTCTCTTTTAGGCTCAAAGGAAAGGTCCTGAACAACAGGGGCTGCCCCTCATGGCAACCCATTTTTTTCCAGATTCCCCTTTTCCCACAAAAAGAGACCACACACTCAATATTGTAGGTTTGGCTGCTCAGTCGGCAAAGCCTTTTATTATTCCACTACAAAGTATAACTATATACACTTATACAATATTGAGTTCCTTATACTTCTTTCTTATGTCCACATTTTTATTCAAATCCTTTTATTTCAAGCTTTGATTTCTTTTGTTTTCTCTCCCATGGGCGTCGAAACCCGAGGGGGTCTTGTTCCGCTCCTTTCCTGGGTGTAAACCCGAGCTGGTCTTATAATCTCTTTCCTTCCTTGGCAGGTCCAATTCCTGCTCCCCCATTCTTGTCCACTTACCTGGGTGTGCATACCCTTCTTTTTCTGGTTTTTGTTCCCCCTTATGTTCCTTCCTAACCCCCATCTCACTTTCTTTCTTTTTTCTTATCCAGTCTTTCCTTTCAACCTTCCACTAGCTTGCCTCCAGCTTGTGTTGGATGGCAAGCTCCCCCACTACCCTGACCATCTATTTTTAACCACTGATCTGTGCCCCTACCCAGTTCCATGATAAATATGTGATTTCCCATCTGGGATAGGTGCACCCCATCGGCCCGATATAGTCCATGTATCCTCTCCTCTATTTCCTCATGCTTAATGGCAGTTCCTCCATTTTCTCTTATAAACTTCCCCACCCTACTGTTCATCCACCTCCTCACCTTTTCTATAGCCTTATGCTGTCTGGCTTGCCTCCACACCCTACGTGGAATCATTTCCAACCACATAATTGTTATTCCTGGCCACTATGTTCTCATGACCATGACATCTCTCTGTATGTTGTTAAAAATTTCTAACCACGGGCCATGCCCTAGGTCATTCCCGCCCTGGTGTATTATAGGGAGGTCTGAGGCCTTGTTGTTCTTCCTCAGCTCTAGCAGTAAGGGAAGGAGCTGCCCCCATCGCATTCCACGTAATCCTTTCCACAGGATCCTTATTCCATCATGGTCAAAACCCAGCTGTCTTCCACCTATCTTCTATGCTGCCTCCCTTTCCGCCCAGTAGATGTGTGAGTGTCCCACAATCCATATAACCTTTCTTTTCCTTGCCTCTATAACAACAATAAGAAACAATGAAGACAGCAGCCCTCATCAACCTTCCCTCCCCCTCCCCGCTTTTTTCCCGTACCTTATCCTTTTAACTCTTTCCTGTAGGGAAGATGAGATTGCAACAGATTCATGTACAGTATTTCTAATGTATTTTTTTGTAGCAGTCTGGTGACCATCGCCCTATGGCCTTTATGTCCTCCCCACCTTTTCCCTGTGCCACCACTTCAGATGCTGCCCCAATCCTGAAAGAATGAGAAGAGAACCTGTCTGGGTTTTTCCCTAATTCTTTTATGCTTTGTTTTGACACCCCTGAAATTTGAATCCCTTTTTCCTCCTTCCCATCACTGTGTATAAACAACAGACCCTCCTTATTCGGCCTGATCCTGAGGTAACATTGCATCAGCTGGCAGGGGCACAGGTCTGGGTTTTTACTGGGTTCAATGTTTACTCTATAACCCTTTCCTATCTGATCCATCTTTGTGCTTGCAATTTCAAGGGTGAACCCCTTCCCTGTCCATTGCATATGTTCATACTGTAGACCCTTCCCCGGAGGGGGTGTACTTGGCCCCACTATTTCTGATGCTCTGAAAGCTCCCTTGTGTAACACTGAAAATAGTGTTTTAAATAGTGTTACTTCATATGGGGTGTAGCAAATTTTTGTCAGATTTTTTTTTTAATCCTTTCTAACAAGTGTTCTGAAACTGGTTCTCTTCTATCCCTCCCCCTCCCTTTTAACCTTTGCCACCCCATCATCATCCTTCTTACCAAAATACTATTGCAGGGCTCCCCCCAAATTTTCATCCGGCAGACCCATCCTCCCACCGCTAGCTGTACTCTGACAGTGGCGTAGGCCACTCCTTCCTCCCAGCTTGACACTACAAACCTCCCCACCTGCTCTTCTGTGACTGACCCACTTACCTCCATGGCGTGGCAGGTTCTAAAAATCTGGAAAACTCTCCATGAGCTTTCATAAGCTTTTAAAGTGTTGTCTGCCCATGAGCTTTGAAAGAGATGTGCTGCTCCTTCCAGCCAATCTCCCATAGCTCCTCTGGGATCTTCTGTCCCGTTGGATGTGCGTTGGGAGCTAGTACACGAAACCTCATCATCTGTAATCAGGAGAGGCTGTCAGCAATAGAGTTCTTTTTTTCTGCAATGTGCCTGGCCCTGAAACTCATGTTGAGCCTCATCCCCTGTAAGACTAGCTGCCATAGTATGCAGAGTACCAGGACTGACCTTGACCCCCTGTTGTTTAGCACGTCAATGACTGCCTTATTGTCACACCAGAATGTGACCCGCTGGTTCTGTAACCATGATCCCCACATTTTTGTCACCGCCTAAATAGGGAAAATCTCCAAAAAAGTGATGTCCTTTATCAGTCCCCCCTCGACCCACTCTTGTGGCCATGGTTCGGCCATCCACTTCCCTTTGAAGTAGGCTCCAAACCCATGTCCCCCCGAAGCATCCGTGTAAAGTTCCAAATCTGTGTTTTATAGCCATTCCTCCCACCAAATGGCTATCCCGTTGTGTGTTTTTATAAATTGTTCCCAAATTTTTATATCTTCCTTAATCTCTCTCCCTAGTGTAACCCAATGATATGGTTTTGTTCCCCCCGCCATGGCCCTTGCCAGACATCATGTAAATGCGCGTCCTGGCCCTATTGCCCTATACGCAAAATTCAAGTGACCCATTAACCATTGGCTGGTAATTAGGGGCACCAGTTTCTTTTTTCCTATCTCTAATAACATTCTACTTAACTTAATTATCCTCTGGCTTGGCAGGTGGAATAACCCCTGTTCTGCATCCACCTCTTCCAAACACCTGCTGGGGCCCTCCATTTTTTCTCCTGCTAATGGCACTCCGAGCTCCCCGTACAACTCTTGAAAGTCCTCCAACATCACCCATAACCCTCTTTTTCCTTCCCCTATAAACAAAAAATCGTCCAAGTAATGGACTACCGTGTCGTGCCCATACCTGTTTTTGAATACCCACTGCAGCCATGTGCTAAATTTCTTAAAGGTGGAGCATGCCACTGAACAACCCATAGGCATGGCCTTGTCAAAATAATACTCCCCTTCTGTCTGGAAACCCAACAATTCACAATCCTCCCTGCAGACCGGCAACAGCCAGAAGGCAGACTTGATGTCTGTCTTTGCTAGCCATGGGGTGTGCCTTGCCCTGATGATATCCACTGCATCCTCTAGGGTCCCATAGGACACCCTACTATCATCTTCTGAAATGTGGTCTTTGACAGATTCTTTTTCTGGGTAGGATAGGTGGTGTATCATCCGATATTCCCTCCACCCCCATTTTTTAGGGAACCAGGCTCAACGGAGATACTCATAGGTGCCGGAAAGGGGGCTCTTTAAAGGGGCCCTCTATCTTACCTGCTTCTTTTTCACTCCCAATTTTCTTTTTTAGCAGTGTTTCCTTCCCCTTAATCGAATTTAATTTTTTTGACCATGTTCTAAATCTCTTCCCTTGGTAATGTAAGCTAAAACCTTTTTGAAAGCCTTCTATTAATTACAACCCTGCCTTTTCATTAGGGTACCCTTTTACCCATCGTTCTATTACTTCAACTCTAATTGGGGTTTTTGCTAACAGGAAATTACCTTCTTTACTTTCCCCCTTGGTGGAACCCTCTCCTGACTGTATATCCCCTTCCTCTTTCTGCATTTTCTCCCTGTGTTCCCCTGTGGCCCCCTCAAAAGGAATAGTTACCTTGACTTCCCCCGGGATTGGCTTCTCCATAGGATCTACATCGAGAGGCTGAGTGAGTTCCCCCAATTTTGAACAGGCATGCCTGATTCTGCAGTGTGGGAAAGAGCAGTGTGCCCTGTTGTATCTCCAACAACATTTTTGGTATTGCAGTCCTCCGTTCTGCCATTCACCTTCACCTCCTCCTACTACTGTCATAGTTTCCCACCATAGGTCATTGTGTCTCGAATCCCATTGACAATCCTCCCTATAATTAGCCATTCGCATCCTGAACTTCTCATCATACTGTAACCAATTCGTGCCCCCCATCATCTTATATGCATTTCTTATAATCAGTGAATAAGCTAACAGGGGAATGCCCAATTCTAGTTTCTTTTCCTGTGCTATAGCACTGAAATATGTAAAACCCAGGGTCCATGCTTCCCATGATTTTCCTTTATATGTGGGCCCTTTCTGCTCCTCGCCTTTCTTGACCAGCACTACTGCGGCCGCCAACTCTTTTTTACTGAAACTCTCTTTTTCCTCATACAGTTCAGCTGTTTTCTTGTCTACCAGGGCAAAAATGTCAACAAATTCTCCCTTCCAGATTTTTTCTTTTGTTGCTACTAGAACATGATCTCCTATACGCACTCCTCCACCCCCTTTTATCTGCCTTATCCCTTCTTTTTCCCCCTTCTGTCTGTTTTTCATCTTTATCCTTTTCTTCTAACTCCCCCAGTACTTTTTGTAACTTCTTAATGCCATGTCCCCCCATACCTAATAACAATTGCTCCACATATTCCTTCATGCTACTCTCTAATGTCAACACTGTACCTGATTCTCTGTAGGGTTTCTTTGGTGCTCCAATTGCTGCCTTGTCTCCTGGTTCTGTTCTTTCTCATGTTCTGCTTGTTGGGGCCTGCAAGTTACTGTCAGCCATGGGTTCTGTTGTCCCTCCGCCTGGCTGTGGTACCCCCAGCCGGGTAGGTTCAGGTGCGGGAATGCTGGATCCCAGTCCCGGTTGAGGCCTAGCCTCTTGCCTTGGGTTGGGCTCCCGTTCAGGCATCGGCCCCTCCGGACTGGGCACAGGCACTGGGTCCGGGATCACATGGGTTGTTGGTTGCCGCCCTGGAGAACTTGTTCTGGGGTGTTTTGGCACCGGGGTCCCAGCTCCCTTCCCTTTTTCTCCTGCCCGCTCTGCCCCTTCTTTCTGACCTTCCCTTTTCTAGCTGGCTCTTCCCCTCCCTTTCTACATCCTCCACTGAATCCAGAACTTTGTGCGCCCTGTCCACCAGCTCCATAATCGTTTTCATGGCGTCCGTCTTCATTATTCTGGATCCCCGTGTGTTCATTTTTTCTCTCTGCTTCCTGCTCATATAAAAATATCCTTGTTAATAACTTCATAGAGCTTTTATTATAAGTTTCCTTTTTTTTTTAAACTTTGTCACTGCCTGTGTCCTTATTTACTGCCAGCCCATGGTCCTCTTTGTTGATGACTGTCTATCCTGTCTGGCTACATTTGGAAATACTCTTTGTGCTCGCATGCCTGTTTGAAAAACTCAGCTGACCTGTTCCTCCCCGCGCTCCAAGATGGCGGCCCCTTCTCTTTTTTTTTTTTTTTACTATGGCTGCCCGCCATGTGCTTCTGTAAGGTGGTGTTCCAGTTTGACCCCTTCCAGCCTCGCAAAGGGGATTGCTCGCTGAAGGCTCATTTTTAAGCCCCTTGATTCCTGTGCAATATGGCACTTCCCTTCTAAATGCTACATCAGCATCGCACAGTCAACCCTTATCACCTTGCCCTTGTCACCTTCATGTGTTTTAAAATTTTTTAATTTTTTTAAGTAAAAAAACTCCCTTTCCTATTCTTAAAAACTATTCATTTTATATAATTCACGTTTCAGTCCTTCTCTGTTGACTAATTAATGCCTCTTGTGTTTTTCCAGCCCTTTTGCTCTCCCGTTTTGTGCTCCCACGTGGTCCCCCTTCCTTTTGTTCCTCGCTTTTGTTTGTGCCCACCTTGCCCATTCATCCTGTCTCCTTTTTGTCCTTTCCTACTCACCCGTCCTCATGTGTATGCAAAATCTTGCTGTAATGCACTGTGCCCCTCATTCAAAGGCCCACTACGTCATAACCAACAAAGCTGCACCCACCCCACTCCCTTTGCGGACCCCCCCATCTGGCTGTTGCTCACCACGTGGCTCAAATTCCCATCTTTCTGTCTCCCTGGCCACCTGCCTTGCTTAGTCCTATGACCACATTCCTTCTTCTTCTACTCTATTGCCTCTCGTGACTGTCCACTCGCTACTCGCTGTCCGATTTTGAAGCTCTTGCACTCCCCTTCTTTTTGCGCCAACCCCTTGCCCCAGTCAACATCCCCTTTGTGCGCCTCCTGCTTTCACTCTGTTCCTTCCCTTCTGCCCCAGCTCCTTAACATTTTTACCAGACCATTGCCTGAAGCTTGTCCCATTCTCTTGTCCTGCTTGTTGCGTCCCGCTGCTCCCGTTTAAAAACTCAGCGTCAGAGTCAGCTACCTTAGCCCTTTCACCAGAGCGTCTGTCTCCTCACTGCAACCTGTTGCATTCTTCTTTCTTTTCTTCTTTCTGCCCCAGCTCCTTAATGATCCTACATACTAAAAAACGTGCTGCTATTTTTTTTTTAAACCGATGCTATAACCTCCTGATTTTTATCCAACAGATGCTAATCAAAAACCTTCCTACGGGTTTAAAGGAATATTATGGGGAAATGCACTACTCCCTGAGCCACGTCAACAGTTGTTAAATTGTTTGATACTGACTACATACCCTTTTGTTTGTGGATGCACACATTTTTTTTTATTTTTTTTTACTTCTTCTTTCTTATCCCTGTGACTGTATTAATACTGCATTGTTTCATGATCCTTGTTTAAACTTGAATAAAATTCAATCAAACTCAAATCAAAAATCAAAACATCCTCTTCCTTACCTTCTTCTTAGTAACTCCCAACTGATGTGCTAGGATCTCAAAAATACTTACTCAAAAACCTAGCAGAAAGTGGCAGAGCCCTTCTGTGTTGCCCTTTTTAACCTCCTTTTTGCTCCACCCCTCCCTAGCCTTTCCTTTTCTCTTATTGGTCCTTCTTACCCACCCACTTTCTGACAGCCTCGTGACCTCATGAGGCCATCCCCTTTCCTATGACCTCACTCCCCCCCTCCCTCCTTATGCCCTCCCTTCCTTTTTTCCCTCTCCATTTCCCCCTTTCCTGTTATAGTACCAGTCTCTTTTTAGGGTCAACTTTGTTGATCTCTCAAAAGCCTTTGATCGGGGTGACCACACATTACTGTGCTCCTTTCTCCTGTCACTTGGCTTCTCCTCCCCAGCTCTTGCATGGATCAGTAATTACCTCATGGGCAGGCATCAGTACACCAAATTCAACAAGGTCCTGTCTGAGCCTACCCAGGTTAACTGCAGAGTCCTCCAGGGCTCTGTCCTGGGGCCTCTCCTGTTCTCTCTCTTCAAAAATGAGCTACCCTTGGCTCTGGCTCTAGGGTCCTCAGTGCTGTACGCAGACAATCTAGTCATCATGGCCAAATCCCAGGACATCGCCACCATTAACATCAAACTAAACTCGGACTTGACCACATCCAAACTTGGTTGCAGGACCATAAACTTGTTATAACCACAGAAGATAGCAGACCATGCTATTTGGCTCAGCAGCCAAGTTAAAAGCCGCCTCGGATTCATTACAGATTTCCGGGGCTGATGGGTCACCGCTGACTGTCGCAGTCTCGGTCAAGTACCTGGGGGTAACCCTTGACACGCAGTTGAATATGAACCTGCACATACGAAAAACATGCAAGGCCTCAAACTGCAAGCTGGGTCAGGATTACAAAGCAAAAAGCTGTCTAACTCCAGCTGTCTGTCTTGCTCTAGCCAGGGGAGTCCTCCTACCCACACTTTGCTACGGACTAATCACCTTTGCCCACGTTGCAAAAACTAGTCTAGTAATGTGGGACTCAGCGTACAAGAACATATGCCGTTTGGCACCCTCAGCCCCCCACCTCACTCACTGCTGTGAGCTTTACACCCGGCTTGAGTGGCTCCCACTGGAAACTCACCATTCTTATGTTGTGGGCAACGTCATTGACAATATTGTTAGAACTGCCACCCCTCAAAACCTTGCTGAGACCCTTGTTCTTGCTACACCCTCCTACAACCTGCTATCCAGCGGCTCCCATGCCCTCCTGGTACCTAAAACCCACACACAAATGGGTGACCGAGCCTTCGCTGCGTATGCGCCCAGGGTTTGAAACTCTCCTCCAACTAGCACTCGCTCCTCTCCCTCGCACCAGAGCTTTAAAGCCTCCCTCTGAGGTTTTCTCAAAATGGCTGTCACCTGTCTCTGCACTAGACAAACCCTCTCAGCCTGAGATGCCCCAACTAACTGAGATGCTACCTAAACATTACAACTTGGGCAGAGCACAACTGTGCTCATACTCGTCCTGTTCTCACAGCATATATAAACATGGACCATTTAGGCCCACCAGCAAAACAGGGTGAGCACTATAATGGTGCACTCCTTTCTCTCACACTGGGCCCACTCTATCCCAACTGTGACTCCTCCTTATTCTAACTGCTAGCCTTACAACTTGCTGCCTGGAGCGATGAATTCACACTGCACTTCTTCCTACTGACTGCAGTGCTTAATACTGCATTGTAATACCTGTTTTTGGTATTGTTGTCTTACAATGTCCCTGTGTTCTGGTCACTTTATATTAACTCTTCACTACTATTTGCCTGATGAAATCTGATGCTTGTAAAGTCCCTGCTGTGCTAATTCTATGTCATGTAATCCTCCACATGTATTTGCCTGATGTTCATGTATGTACCTTGTAATCTCCAGGGTCGTACCTGAAAATAGGCACTTGGCTGTCTAGTGTGCTTAAATGGTTAACAAAAGCAAATAAATAAAAAAAGGAAGAGGGCCTGGAACAATGGGGGCTACCCCTCATGGCAACCCGTTTTATTGGTGCTTCTTGAAAACCTTCTGGCAGTTTAGCATGTTTTAAAAATGAATTAAATGTTTTAGTTAGCACTGGGATCAGCACTGAATTAAACATGCAATAAAATTCTGCCCGGTACCCATCTGATCATGGTGTATTTCCCTTTTGAATTTTCTTGGTGCTATTTCAACCTCTTTTTCAGTTATTGTTTCATTAATTGTATTGTTATATTTGCAGTAATTTTGTAGATGCTTCAGTTATTCTGAAGCTCAATAGTGTGAAATGATGGGTGTATGTTGAATACTGTGCTTTTTTTGGTCATCAGTTTTGTGTATTTGCGCACAATAAAAACGTTGTACCAATATCACATTTGTGTGGAGTTTTTGGTTAACTAGCATCTTCAGTCTCTCCAATAGGTAGAGAAATATGCAGACTGGGTGGGCCAAGTGGTCCTTATAATACATGTGAACCCATAATCAAATCTGTTCTGGAGTGAGTCTGGTGTCCATTGGAAAATAATTAATTTTTGTGTACAATATTATTTTCATGCTCCAGAAATTGATTATATTCATTGCTTCCATTTTATGGTTTTAGTGGCCTTTGACAAGGTGACATAAGGGACCATTTCTTGTTAGGACCAGAAATGCTTGCTATAATGATGTTTGTTATTTTAATGTTGGTCTGGCACACTAAAAATCTTCCCCCTTGATCATCATATGATTCTTTAATTGCTATTTGACATTTTTGAGAATAAAATGGCCTTATTTCTTGCTTTACTGGTATAACTTGCATGTAACACTTCTCCTTTCCATAGTTACTTATATTTCTTGAATTATACCTATGCCTGATGAGTTTCCTGCAGCAGGCATTCAGGTTTCATTTTTTACATGCTTTATGACTTTTTCCTTTTTATTCTGTTTTTATACTGTTTATATTCCATTTCATACTTTTTGTATCCTCCTAGGGCTGGGTGAAATCAGCACATTCTGATTTTACAGAATTTTCATGAAATTCCATTAATTTCACAAACTTTTTTGTAATTTTGTGGAATTTCATAAATTCTTTAATTAGTCATAACATGGTCAGTTCTATAGCTAGGGATCTGCAATTTGGCATACACACTGTTTTGAAGAGGCCCAAAATGTCTGTCAAGCTTAATTACATTTGGATGAGGGGTGGGGAAGTTATATGGGCTCATCATCTGGCAATTTATTATTCATGTGCAAAGTTCTGAAAATATTTTTATGCTCACACCATAGCCTGCTGTGAGGCTAGATATTTGGAAATGTGTATGCATACTTTCTTAGAAGAGTCTTAGAAAGTGCTAAATAGAGGTAGTTGTTGGTTACATAATGTGTAAGTTACAGGAGTTAAAAAAAATCACAATCTATTTGTTAAACTGTGTGAAAATTGTCAACATTGTTGGATGTTTATATGTCCAGCACTATTGCAGGTATACACTCAAGATGTGGCATGTTTGCCAAAGTAAATATGTCTTGAAACCTAATTAAGCTGGACAAACATGGTTTAGTGGGTTCATATTTATTCTGGTTTCTTTAGAAATTACTTATGGGCAAAATTTGCTCAAATATTCATGGACACATAATAGATAATGCCAGTAAACTCCACTTGTGGAATTTAGCTTTCACAAAGCACTTATCACCACTGAGTAACCTTACTTGCACTAGCATCACAGCCTTGAAATGCCCCTTCCAACACTCTTGTGACAGGGATGTCCAGCTTCATGCTACATCATGACTAAAGATATCCACATACTTCTGTCACAATGTCCTAAGCTGCAACTAGTTGTAAGGCTTGGCATCACTTGGTGTTACAGTTTTCAAATAGTAAAAATATACATTGCTATTTACAGTTTTGTTAAAGAGTCAGCAGGTGGCAACATAGAAAAACAATGCTGCATGTGCATTTGCTTCCACACGTCATTAAGTCAGTGAGCTCTAGTGGTTAGCTGGCATGCTGCAAGAAGACAGACTAGTACACAATGATGTCCATGACTATTCTTCATGATTCGTCACTCAAAATAGTGACTTGACACTTGGAACCACTATACTTTTACTATGCAGCCTCCTAAGAATGCTACCTTTTGCCACTTTACTCAGCCTTTACCTTTCTCTACAATGGCAACTTGAGTGTGTGACTGGACAAAATGTTTGGACATGACTTGCCTTTGACAAATATATCACAAGATTCCACAATTTGACCAATGTTCATGAAATTCAACTTTAATTACTAATTTAATTTTGGAATCTTTGGCTGTTTATAACTTAGCCAGCCTTTGAGTGAGAGAGTAGAAAGCTGACTGAAGAGTTTCCTTTTTTTCATATTGGATTTTCTCCCAGCCTGCGGTTTGTCTCTTAGAGATATACTCTGTTCACAGGGATCCTGATCTGGCTAAACCCCCATGTTCCCTAGCGGTAGTGCCTCTGTCAGCCTCGCACAGTCACAGCTTCCCCTGCAGCAGAAGCAAGCTCCCCAGCCAAGCCACAGGGAATGCTCTGTTAGTAGAACCTGCCAGCAACCCTTCCAGACAGAGATGCACTCTGGGGTGGTAGCTGTCATGGCCATGGCCTGCATCCTGACGTGACTTCCCAGGCTCACTTCTGATCATGGGTCATCAGTATGGCAGTGATGCTCTGCTGCTGAGCCATGGAGATAGCCTCAAAGCCTAATATTAAGGGTTAATGAATCTAACAAAATTAGTGATATTTTATTCTCTGATTTCAAAGTTATAGGGGCTTAAAATTCTACAGTTTACATAATTACGAAAAGTAATTTCAAAATTTCCAAATGTTTGAAGGCTTATAAGTCAGTCACCTTTAGAGACAGAGCTTTGCAACTTGAAACACATCTGGGTGGATCCTGGTAAAGAAAACATGCCAAATGTGGTGCAATTTGGAAAAATACTTTTAAACATACGTGCAAGTAACTGAAATAATAATTTTGGTAACATTTCACAAAAGTTTTGCAAAAATTTCATGAAATTTTATGGGAGTTAAATCAGAATTTTTCCTGAATTGTACTAGTGAAAAATACATTTCAACCAGCCCTAGTATAGATTAAACAATCCCTTACAGCCAAGTAAATACATAATACCATAAAGCTGCCAGGTTCCATGCTTGCTTTACTGTTCAGACCTAAGTTGTTCAAACTGAGTTGTTTTCCCCTCATTTCACCTACCTCCAGCATCTGGGTATGGAATCTTTCTATATTTAGATAAAAACATGAAAAATATGTTATCAATTCGGACATTTAATTAACCTACAATAAACATTGTTTCTTCCCTGTTAATCCGATTTCCTATTCCCTCTCCTATGATAAAAAGAGGCTTCTTCTCAAATCGTTATTGGGACACCAACAAGGCACAATGGCAAAACTGTGAATCACACATTGCTCGACTGGATTCTTGTGTCCAGACCAGAAAAGCTTCAAGCTGCTGGGATCTTTTCACAGTCACTGAGTGACCACTCCCCTGTATACAGCACATGGAGAAATCATTTCCCAAAACCCTCCCCAAAAAACTATCTCAACCAGAGACTATTCCAAGCTGGATTGCAGCCTTCCTTGATAACCTTTCTAAAGTTAACTGGAGAGAGCTGGACAACATGCCAGATATAAACACAGCTCTAGATGTTATAATCCACAACGTTACATTAGTTACAAACAGGCATGTCCCTCTTATAAAAAGGTGCTACAAAGGCCTATGTTCTAAGTGGCTCTCCCCAGACCACCGTACTTTGATGATGCAACGTGACAGGGCCTGGAGTGTGTATAAGGCAACAGGATCACCACAGAACTGGTAGGAATACAGGAATCTACAAAACCAATGCAAATCCACACCAAAGAAAGCCAAATCAGACTACAGCTAGGACACCTGCTCAACCCTAAACTTTTCTGGGCATAAATCAACAATCTTCTAAAAGGGCATAAAAATGTTCCCATCAGGAAATATGAGTAAATGACATGATGGTTGAAGACCCAACTCATGGCAGAAAACTTCAACTTCTTCACCGACTTAGACCACTTCAAAATCCCCCAGCCCAACTCCTCACCACCAATCAGGCTGCAGAACTTATGGAAAGATTTAGGAAAAGGGGATACAAGGAAAGAACATTACAACATGCATACTTAAAGGTACAGGACAGAACACAAACTGAAGTATTACCTAAGAAAGAACATGATAAAGACACAAGTTACACTCCAGTTACATTCTCTATAGAAATTAATAATGTGGTGGGACAAATTAGAGGTGTGGTGTGGAAAAACTGGAAAAACTGGAATATTCTTAAAAATGAAAATATACTGAATAAAGTTATAGGTAATACACCAAAAGTAACTTTCAAAAAGGCAACCGCACTTAGGGACCATCAAGTTCATAGTCAGTTTCAGAGACAAACTGACAGGTAAGCAACCTGGTTATCCACCAAACCTGTGCCATGCACAGTATATCAATATACGACTGTAAGAAATGAAATGAGATACCCCATGACAAAGAGATTATCATCAAACAATTTATAACATACACAACCACTTTTGTGGTATATGTATTATGGTGCAGTTGTAATCTCCATTAGGTGGGAAAAACAGTGAGGATGCTTAAAGAGAGAATACAAGAACATATACAATCAATTGTGAATAAACACATGGATAATGGAGAACCTTTATTCAAGTGCATAAGTCAGACCCCAAGTGCCTGAAATTTATGGGTTTGGAACATGTTAGATAACCCCTTAGGGGTGGTAATAGAAAAACTCTACTCTTAGAGAGGGAAGGATATTGGATTTTTGCCTTGGACACTGTGAAACCAAGGGACTTGAATGATTGTTGGAACTTGAAACCTTATTTGAAGTCCAGAAAATATTGAAGGTTTGTACATGATTCTATGGTTTAACTTTTCAAATCCATCTGTTTCTCTGGTTTTATCCAATGGTGTATATTGTAGCGAATACCTGTTATAGTTAATACATATTAAAAACATGAAAAAATGAAGATAAAATTATTATTGGTACTTACTACTATACTTACCCATTCTTTGGGGTTTGCTGTCTTCAAAGGATGCCTGGATTTAAAGTTTGGAGAGAAGCTGCTTTCTTGGACTCATTCACGGGCAACTAATACTGGGTAGTTCTTCCATTTAAAATGGTTGCTAAACCTCTTTGAACTGTACAAATCCTTTTTTTCTCCCCATCCCCGATATACTTATAGGCTTCAGCCAAAGATGTTGTGATAAATAAATGATTTCTCTCTTTGGAATAACTTCAAAGATTTATGAATTATATCTGCTTAGGAATGTTTATGAAGTATACCAATTATACTGCTGCTTATTCTTTAATTTAGTAAGTGTGTAAGCTAATAATAAGTTAGCCTTTTCTGTTGCTAGCTGAAGTATAACATTTAGAATGTTGGTGTATTGTGCTTAACTAACATGTACTATTTGCTGTTTTGTTTTGGAAGGTTAATTAGATATGGAGATCTATGACATTTTTGATACATTGTTTTAAGTTATTTGATTAACATGTGAATACATCGAAGCAGAAATATGTTACTGTTCCTTTAATTTGCAAAAATGAAGGTGAAATGGCAATGTTGTCAGAGCTATTTAGCCTTTTAAAATGTAACTGTGTGTAGCCATAGCCATGCCCCTTGGGGAAGGCAAGGTGCTGAAGCGCTGGGCAATGTAGCGTTGTGAAGTGTTTTACCACAAACTTGAATTAAAATTTGCTTTTTTGCTTCATTTTGGAGTTGGCTTAATTTACTTTACTTTATGCTTTATATACTTTTGTTCCTTGAAGCACCAGCAGAACTGAACTGTTAACTCCCAACCTCTGCCCCTCCCCCTGCAAACCAGCCCCTGTTCCAACTCAAACTTGTAACTGGGAAGAAATACTAACATACCTACTCAAGTTAAAACCCAACACGTCAGAGAGGCACAATGGGCTTGAACTCAAGATTCTCTAGACAGCAGCTCCAGTACTTGCTACTCCTCTATGTTCTTTAATATGTCCTTACTCTGTGGTGAAGACCCCTCGTCAAGGAAAACTGCCAGGGTTGTCCCCATTCACAAAGGGGGAGCCAAGGACATACTAGAAAACTACTGTCCAATCTCAATACTTAGTGTACTGGCTAAAATGCAAGAATGACTCATCTACAAGCAATTGGCTGCTCACCTTGAGGCCTACAGCCTGATGGCTGCGTCCCAGCACAGATTCAGAAAACACCATGGGACTGACACAGCGCTGGTGCTCCTCAGACATCCACAAAGCCACTGATGAGGGTAAAGCTGCAGGAGCCATCTTCATTGATCTCACTAAGGCTTTTGACCTGGTGAATCATGAAATACTACTGTTCAAGCTAGAGACTCTTGGACTGTATCACCATGCTATCAACTTGTTCAGAAGCTACCTGGTAGGTCGCAGCCAAATTGTTAAAATGAACACCAGCCTGTCTCTGAGCCAAACAATCACCGATAGAGTCCCACATGGGTCAATTCTCTTGGTCCATTACTCTGTTTATAAATGATTTATCATCCAACTGCGGAGAAGCAAAAGCAGTCTTTTATGCTGATGATGCAGTCCTGTACAGGGATGGCAAGGGCGTTACTGACATTGAACAAGAGCTGACTGAAGACTTTGTCTCACTAGGTAGATGGCTATCATCTAATCATCATGGGCTCTATGCACTAATGGGCTGGTAATATGCACCGGAGGTGTGTTACCTGCTCATGGAGATCTGCACCTGTGGACAGGTGTGCACCTGCCAGTATTCACTACTGGCTGCCACCTGTCCACAGCCTCACCCCCCTGGCATGGAGGACACCGCAGGGTGGTCAGGGGTGGAGTTGCAGACCCAGCTGGGCATCCAATCGGATGCCCTGAATGGGACACAGAGTGGATCCTCTATGTGGCAGGGCACACTTTGACAGCGCGCCCCACAGATGCCCAATGGATGGCAGCTACGGGGGCGAGAGGAGGTCAATGCCACCATTCATTCTTTGGGCACCGCCATGCAGGAATGGGGTATGGGGGAGTGGGGGGGATGATGGTGCCACAGGGGTGGGGGGCATGGTCCACCACAGGAACTGAGGGACACAGGGCACCGGGCTGCCAAGTGTTGGAGTGGGGGGGGTTCAAGGATCATGACAGGGGATCCACAGAGATGGGTTGGGTGGTGCCTGCCAGCTCTGAGTTCAGGGGTGCTGTGCAGAGGGTGCCTGCAGATGTACAGGGAGGTGGCTGCTATGTATGTGCAGGGTGCATAAAGGGGCTCACAGCAGGGTTCTCCCTGATGTACCCTGTGCCCCCTCTGCACTCCTGTGGCCAGCACTGCATGCCTTTGTGCATGGTGCGTAGTGCTGGCACAATCCCAGCCTGCTCTGGCGTGGTGCAGTCCATGGACCGGGAGGATCGAGTGCATTGGTTCTGCGTGCCCAGCTTAGTGCATCCAGCATGGGGGATGCAGTGGGTGCAGAGTAGCTATGCACTGCAGATATGCAGCATGTAGCCACTCCCCCCATTAGTGCAAAGAGTCCCTAGTGCTTAACATCACGAAGACCAAGGTCATGCTATTTGGGCCCAGAAGACTAGGCTCTGACAGAACTGAGCTCCTTAAGATTGTGGACACCAAAAGGAGCATACTGCAAGTAGTGGACAAAATAAAATACCTCAGAATGTGGCTTGATCAAGAGCTCACATTACAATCCCATACTGACCACACTACCAAGGCAATATACCAGAATGTAGGTCTGGTTTGCAGATGGTATCCAGTGATGATGGTGACTGCAAATGAAGTGACTCTGTTATGAGTGACTCATTTGCAGCACCGGTCATGTGAGCTACCCTGTAAGGGTAGCGATGGACAAGTATAGCAAGGGTAGGGATGAGCGATGGAGGGTTGCAATACTGTAAGATCTTGACCAGAAGAGGAGGGATAAGAAAGAGGGCTTGTATGGTGCATTGTGGCATGCTGCTGCCGAGTTAGCCATGAGGTGTGGTGGTGAGGGTGGCTAGCTATGGCACAGCAAGTACAGGGTTCAGGGCTAGGAAGGGGTAACGTTTTGTGCATTTGCCGGGATATTTTTTGGACTGTCTCTCCCTTCTCGACATGCACCCCCCTGCAGTTGGTAATCTATAATCGGGGAGTGCATGTGGCAAAGCCCCCTGTGGGGGGGGGGTGATAGGATGCAGCCCCCCACATAACTGTTGTTTTTGGTTGTCAGCTGTGGTATTGCTGATAAGTGTAAATTGTCATTTTACTTTTTGGTGATGAACACTCACTGTGATAGCAATTGCTATTTTGTGATTGCTATCATGACATGGAACCTCTACAGACTAAGGGCATACCTCACTAAAGCTTCCTGCTT
This sequence comes from Neoceratodus forsteri, assembly GCA_016271365.2. NCBI lineage: Eukaryota > Metazoa > Chordata > Ceratodontiformes > Ceratodontidae > Neoceratodus > Neoceratodus forsteri. The sequence goes on along the minus strand of JADMNL010000039.1, from coordinate 14,213,643 downwards.
AATGGTGGCAAACTCCACCCTGCTTCCCACACTCCTCTACTGAGCACTGATACTGGCATCTCTATGGGGAAGTGAGCTCAGCAGGCTTCGCACACTCTACCACAAGGTTAGCAGATTCACTGCACAAGCTGACAGCAGTGAACACCACTGCAACACACTTGCATCATTAAATTGGCCACACCTGGACAACAGAATTAATCACCCATTGCTCTGCCTCATGTACAAAATTCTGAACAACTGCTTACCTCAACTCCAGAATCCTGTGGCACATAGGCAGCATGTCAGCATTCTCCACTCAACATCGCAACCCCTCCTTGTGGTACCCAGAGTATTCACGGCTGTTGGACAGAGGTCCTTTGTGTATAGAATCACACAGTCCTGGAACAAGCTCTCCACAATCATGCAGAACTCCCCTCACTCCCCTCATTGAAGTACTTACTACAAATGCACTGTACTCACTAAATGGGTGTCTTTCCTACCCTCAAATCATATATAGCACTTCCTACAAGGGTAATTAATATGGTTTAGTCTTCTATTGATCTCTTTATTGTACTACGATAACTAATGGCGTGTCCCACACTGTGTAACCATTATTCTGTAGTGTTTCCATTAGTAAGCTTGCCTAAGTGTAGTTCAATTATAAGCAACAGTTATTCTGTAGTGTCTTCTTTACTATGTTTGCCTACATGTAGAACAAATATTTCCCCTAAGACTTTTGACATTGATTTCTGTACTGTATGATGGTCTACTGTACTGTGTGATGATCAATGCCTTTTGCTTTCTATATGTAACTGATTCCGTGTCATCCCTGAAAAAGGAACCTTGGTCCCAGCGGGCCTACCCAGTCAACAAAATTCAGATAAATAAATAAATCTACCCCTTTCCCACCCATCCCAATTGCAGAGTCATTCCAATTTTTGACCCTGTAGCCCAACAAAATTTTTTAAAATAGTGCCAACTCCACCTTTAAGCACTCCCCTGAGCCTCCCCCCTCCATACTTGGTAGTAAATTGAACATGTAGCGAACATGTAACCTACTAGCCCTCTTTTCTTACTCTTTCAAGGGTTGCTACTAAACCTCTATTACCCCTTCTGTGATTATCTTAAGATGTGTCTTTATTTAATATTCCCCTTCCACTCATCTTTTTATAGTATTTCTTCTTCTTCTGCTTCTGCAATTTCTTAGAGTCAATCTTTTTCTTCTGATTTTTCTTCCAGGTTTCTATGGGTGTGAGTTCTATGGATCTCTTTCAGTTTCAGGGCTTCTTCTGGAGGCATTCAGCTTCAGTTCTTTAAAAATATACTGCAGTCTTTTACCTCCTGTGAAGAGCTTACTGTCCTTCCTCTCTCTCTATGTGGATGGTCTTTAATATGTCTGAGGTTGGATGAGAAAATGGGATATGCCTTTCCCATAAGAATTTGTGTCCCTGTAGAAATTCTACTTCTTCTGAAAGTCCTGCCCCAGATCAGGAAATATTAAGATCTGACTATTCAAATGCATTGACAGTTTTCATATTTTTGCACCGTGGAGCACATTTTCTCTGTACTGATAGCGGACAAATTTAACAAAGACAATACCAGAATTAGTGGTGAATGAACCAGTTTAGTGAAAATCCAACTCCCCCACTGAACAAGCTGAAATAACGGGAATTGAACCACTTCCAAATGGTTTTGATTGTTCAGAATGGTTTGGAGAGTCAGCGAAGCTCAGGACTGATGAGCATGAGAAGTGTGAGTGTGTAGGAGGGACGAGACAGGGAGATTCCCTGCTGTGGCTGCTCATTGGACCAGGGCACAATCCATCTTTGTAAGGTGGCACCTGATTGAGTTGTACCGGGAGGAACCCACATGGTCCACCTCACATGCTGGCTGCTGCTGTATTCTCATAGTCTGCTAGTCAGTGCGTGGCAGACTTGGACAGAGAAAGAGCAGCTGTGCATTGCTCCATTGCTCCTTGTACTTTTTTCAAAGTACTTTGTCATCATGTGTCATGGTCAGCAAGCAGAGCACATTTAAATTAAACCACTCTTTGAGCCAAAGAGGACTTATAAAAATAAATAAAGAAAAACAGAAATCTGTGAGGCAAAAATGGAGGGTGGGGGTGGGGAGTCAGGGACTCGGGAAGGGGAAGAGAGGGGCAAGAAATCAGTGAGGCAAAAACAAAGGGTGGAGGTGGGGAGTCGGGGACTCGGCGAGGGGAAGACAGGGCAATTGAGCCATGCATTTCAGGCAGCAGGCTGACACAGTCTGCAAAACTCTGTCTGCAGCAGTGAATTCTTTTCCTTTTTCTGTCCTGCAGTTTGTGCAAAGTGCAAACTAAAGAAAACTAAAAGGCAAAAAAAGTTAAGGGGTTAAAGAACATTTGAAACTTTCTTTCTGGTTGACCCAAAAAATAATCCTTGCTTTGAAAGGAAAAGTATTGTTTTCTAGAGGGTCGGTCAATGTTTATGACCCCCTGAATCTTCAGTTTGAACTCTAGCACTGTCTGTGGGTAGCAGGAGCACCAGCCCTTATAGGTCCAGTGTGTGAGCTAGTGTGTGAACCAGAATAATATGGCAGACCTGTGTCTGAAATAAAATCTGCCTGCCAGCCACCAGTGCCACTTGCATACTATCAGTGTGACCCTGATCAAGTCAGTCAGCTCTTGTCTCCTCCCTATGCTCTGTGGGGCACACCTAAATGCTTTGGCTCAGCGAGCCTTCCATCACATGTAGTACACTATAAATAAATAAAATAAATAATCCTTGATTTGGAAGGGCTGTGTTGTAGAGGTGTAGGTCAGGTTTTGTGACCACCTCAATCTTCAGTTTGAACTCTAGCATTGTCTAGTAGCATCAGCTCTTGCTCCGTGACGTTTCCTGCTTCTATGCTGTTCAACAGCCTTACCAGGTCAGCTAACTGATACTTTCTTTCTATTTCATTAAACTTTTGAGTGCTTACTGGTTTGGAGGACTTTATTTTTTAAATTCCCTGTCTGGTGGTTTGAAGCTGACTTTGTTCAACTCAGTGCTATAGCCAGTGGCGTGGTTTGTGCAGTGATCTTTGAGCACATTTGACTCCTTATACTTGCTTTGGTGCTGCTTTGTTTATTCTTTAACCCCAATCTGCAGAGTTTGTAAATTGCAACCTGCAGCAGAAAATAAATGGCAGGTGGGATATCACTCTACTTGTGGGACTTAGTTGCCAGTTTCTCCTGATTTAATGGCTCTGACTGTCACCGCATTTGCAGTTCTTTGTTGATGCCAGATAACTTGACATAGGGAGCAATATTACTACAGCTCCTCCTCCAGACGATAGCTTACACCTGCCTATTGTAATTTCAACAACTGCATGCCACATCAGACTTGTCAGAGTCTTCTATTTAGCTTTGTCCAGAGGTATTTGTAACACTCATCAGGAACTCGTTCTTTGGACTTCAGGCTACATAGCCTGTACTACGTAATATGCAGGCAAACACTTATTTTTATTAGTGATCAAATTCTCATTTCAACCAGTGCATTTAAACTTTGCCTTTCTTTTCTCAGGAGCCCAGTCCAGTGGTTCCTCATGGGACTACTAAGTGCTGTTTAGTGGTTTAAGATGCTTGTTCTCTATTTTTACTTCACAGTCCAAAATGTCTTTATTTATATGCTTTTGTATGATAAATGTAGGGTTTGTTGTACAGCATGGTACACTTCCAGAGTGGGGGTTTACTTTACAAACCTTGTTGGTGTATGTTAATGGTGATTAACCACATGGGCATTTTTTTAGGCAGGTGATTATCTTTTAAAGGACTATGTACATCACTTGTATTAGGGCAATGGGAGTAGGCAGCTCATTTAGTCTCCCCTTTTCCTTTTTGTTGTTCTTTTGCCCCATTTCACTTTCCAATAGAGCTTTGCAATTTCTTATTTGAACTTGGGATGTGGTCTTTTTTGGTGCCCCGTTATTATTATTATGTGTATCTTTTAGAGGAGCTCATTTCAGGGGCTTCAATATTTTGTTTGAAATTTGTGGTGATGGTAGATATATTAATGAATAGACAAAGCTTATTACTTGTGTGGGCACTAACCTGATATTAAAGAAACATTTTAGCTCTGCTTTGCTGTTCTTAATTAGGGTTGTTTCACTTTAATTCATTTTTCCCAGTTTAAAGGGTACCTAAACAAGCAGTTTTTTAAAACTGCAAACTCCAAAATCTGGCTTCATGGTGAGGTAAAGTAAAGGCTGCTGTTTACATTTATGCTAAAACTGCATTTATGTAAATAACATAAATGCAGTTTCATAGCTTTTGAAAACTGTAAACATTAACCTTTCACTTTCAAAAAGCAGCCTTGCTTGCTGCCTATAATGTCTGCCAAATGTGTTAAGTGATGAGTCATGATGACATCATTGGAGCCAGAGGCAGTGACCCACATGGCTCCCTATAGTGCTAACTAGTTCTTCTTTCCCCCTTTGTTTTGAATTGTTTCACCAGAATAATCAACACCAAGTGTTAACACATGGATTATTTTGATCAGTACAAATGTTAGGTTATGGTTATGTTCATTTTGTTTACTTTCACTTACTGAAAATGTTTCGTAATCCAGCTAACTTTCTCTTTGGCAAACCGCAGTACAGTACAACACTTCAAATACCTGATGATCTAGTAGTTATGTGATGTCCTGAAATTTGTAGCGAAGTACTGGTCTGGTCAAATTCCAAAGCTCATGCTTTCTTGATAATCCACAAATAAGCTTCTCTTGTAGTCTTTTTCCATGTGAACCTGCTGCACCTAGCCTGCCTTCTGTTGAACACACCACCATCCATACTCTGTCCTTAGTATTGCCTGGGGCCACATATGAGGTTGTGGTCTCATCAAGAGAATTAACACCTCAGATTGTAATCTTGTACCTCAGAAAGTTGTACACTCCTATACCGATATGCTTCATCAGCTGGCACTGTTAAAAACACCTCCCAATCACTCCCATTTCTCAATGTTTGACTTCTGCTCCCACAGTAAATATTGAGTGGCTCTCCACCCTTCTACACAGTGAAATCAGTATGTACAGTCCTCCTGTTGTATTTTTTCCCTGCCTCATTAACCAAAACTAGGTTTTCCTGGGGGGCCAAGCAATAAGTATCAGGACACACCAGAAAAACTGCTGTTCATGCCCTCATAAGGGCTGCACTTACTATGGATAACAATATTATTAGCAGGAGAGGCATACTAAAACCTTGAGTGAATCCACCCAATGTCCAGTGTCGGTCTACTCCTTTACCTGTGATCTGCAGAACCCCACAGGATAGTTCCCAGCAATTCTTCTTCAGTACTTTTCTGTGCCCTACTCTACAATGTGTGTTGGCTGGCTACCACCCTTCCAAATCTTGAATGAGATATACACAGCTCCCTCGATACTGTCCTAACAAACTTCAACATCTGCCCACCATAGCATAATCTCCCTACACTGAATTCAAGTAACAGTTTAGGTGCAGCCCTGCCACTCTGAGTATTTGTTGTAGCTGGCTGCTCTTATCCACAGTCAGATAGTGATCATGGTGCTGGCAGCCCCACATCTCAGATCTCACAATGATCTGCTCAACATCCCCTTCCTGTCTTCCCCTAACCTGAATATAGCTGTACCCTACTGGAATGGCTTCTTCAGCCCCTCTCTGGCATTCATTCTTCTCTCCTGTTCCCCACACCAAACACTGGTGTGCTCACTACCCTTCCACATCATGAATGTGATTAGTACAGTCTCCTGTGTTATTTTTGCATATTATTAATAAACATGATCTTCTGGTAAGCCAGGCTGATAGCAGCAGGGCACAAGGGAAAAATAGGCATTCCTACCCATATAAGATGCTCCAAAGGAAGGAGGGGGGGCAACTAGACGGCATGGATGGAAGCTGGAGGGGGGGAGATTCAGGGGAGAAAGGAGAAGGTGCTACTTCACTGAGAGGGTGGTAGAGCAATGGAATGCACTGCCAAGGGGGTTGGTGGAGGCAGAGACGATGGAGGGGTTCAAGAAGGGGTGGGACAGGTGCAGGGGAAAGGTTCTAGAAGAAACGTCCAGTGCAATGAGAATATCTGGGACTGGGAAGGGAGAAGCCAGAGAGAGAGCGAGGGGGGCAGCAAGGTCAGCTCCCAGGGTAGGGGCTGACCAAATGAGCAGACATGAAAGACCGTTAGGCCTATTCCACTGGCATTTTAGTATGTTAGTAGGTTAATATCTAAGCCATCTATGATTATGCATTATTAAATGATGTGCACACCCGTCATTTAATAGTGCCTAATCAAAAGTAGCCTAGATCTTTTAAAGGAAAGAGAAAGGGAACATTGTTTAGAAGTAGTACACTAAGCCAAAGCTTTTTTTCAGATGCGACCTGGGAGCACAAGGAAGTTAAGTGACTTGATCAGGATCACACAGTATGCACCTAGGTGGCTGTGGGATTCAAACCCAGGTCTCCAGAGCTGCAGCTCAGAGCCTTAACCCACTGCGCTATGCTGCCTCCACTGTGCTATACTGCCTCCACTGTGATATACTGCCTCCTTTAAGGATAGGAAAGCCCATCTTTCCCCTTGTTCCCTGCTGCTATCTGCCTGACTTACTGGAAAGATTTGTTTATTTTTCTGATATGTCAAAAACTCAGGACAGTACTACCTGCATTCATGATGCAGAAGGGTGATGAGCTCACCAGTTTTTGGTGTGGGGAGAAGGAGTGAAGAATGAATACCAGAGGGGGACTGAGAAGGCCACTCCTGCAAGGTACTGCTATCTTCACGGAAGGGGGATGACAGAAAAGGAAACATATGAGCAGATCACTGTGAGATATAAGATGTGGGGCTGCCAGCACCATGATCACTACCTGACTCCATTGTCCTGGCCAACATTCCCCTTCCCATAAAACAAGTTCATGCAATTGTCCAAGGCTGTGTGTGGGTATTAATGTGTGAAATGGCTGCTGCTACACGTTCAGTCACTTCACCACCAGTCTAGCATTGCTTGTAAAGCACTTTGGGATAGAATGTGTATGAAAAGCACTATATAAATGCTGATTATTATTATTATTTCCCATGGAAAAAGAAGAGAAGACAAGCATATTTTTGATTTCTGAGAAAGTATGAACTCTGGCATTGGACTACACAAGAACTTTGCTACAAACAGCGGATCTAGGGGATGGTGAAGGATGCGGCTGCACCCTCCCCTCCGTTGTAACATACTTGCTTGCTGCTGCTGCATTTCACTTTGTTGAAGAAGTCTGATTTATTGATTGTACAAATGTTTACATTCAAAACTATGGATTACATTTGTAAGTTCTGTCAAAAACGTACTAGAAAAGAATAATAGCAGACAATATAAAGGTTTAATACATATGTTAAAAAGTGCATATCAAGTATGCATACCACCCAGCACCCTCCACAGTAGCATCCTGGATCCACCATAAGCACTAGAACACCAGGTATTTAAAATTTGTACTGCACTGTGGTTTGCCAAAGAGAATGTTGGTTGGATTAAAACACAATTTCAGCATGTTAAAGTAAACAAAATGAACAGAACCATAGCCTAACGTGTGTATTGATCAAAATAATACACATGGTTTTCACCATTTTGGTGCAACAATTCTTTACAAAGGGAAAAAGAACTAGCTAGCACTATAGAGGGCCATATACTGTAGCTCTCTGACTGGCTCCAGTGATTTCATCACTTAACACATTTAGGTGCCATTTTAGGAAGCAGGTAAGGCAGTTTTTTTGAAACTGGAAGGCTGATTTTGCATTTTTCAAATGCTGCAGCCTTTCCTTTAGTCCCCTATGAAGTCATATTTTTGAAAAGTTTGTTGTCAAAATGTTGTTTAGTTTTTCTTTAAGGGCATTTTTTTTACTTTTATGTGGTGAGGTACTAGCCCATTGTAATTCATAATATTACGATAGGTTTTGATATTCATCTGCTTGGACAAAGCTCCTTGAGGTATAGTTTAACAGATGAGGTTTGGTTCTAAGAGGTAGCTCTGGCTGTAAGCAGTAGGCTTAGGATGTGGAGAATGTCTGTCGTGGGCTGGGACACATTAGGAGGATGGTCATTCAGACTGTGGGTAGTTTGTTTTTTAGTGGGTTGTTTTGTGTTGGGGAGTTTGTTTGTTTTGTTTTGTGTTTTCTGAAATCAGGGTGTGAGGTGGATGGGAGAGGGGATCCTCCCCTTATATATCTTACTATATTGTTCTCTTATCACTGTTTGGGGAGGAGCTAATGTTTACAATGTTAATGTTCACTTTTTGGCTTCAGATGGGGGGGGTCAAAGTTTGGATTATTCTAGAAGGATAAGGGGGGGGTTGGGGTGGAGTGTTAACCTTTTGATTATGTATTATATTTCATGCTCATGAGAACCCCATGTTTTCAATCTTTTGGTGGTAGATAAGTATGACTCATTACGTTAAGTATGCTTCCTGGAACATTAAAGGTGCTTGCTCCAGAGTCAAAAGATACCAGATTATAAAGCATCTGTTACATCTTCAGTGTAACATCACTTTTTTGTAGGAGACCCATCAGCACACCTTGGAAGGTAATCTCTTTTGCAGGCAATTAATAGGACAGGTTTTTGTGGGATGGTAACAGTACAAACAATAAGGAGGTATCCATACTAATCTCTAGGTTCCAGTCTATAGAGTCTCGTGGATCTGCAGAGCAGAATATTTTTTTTTCAAGGTATTTTAGAACATTCCACAGTACCGTTGGGTAGTGGTTATGGGCCTAATGTGGATACACCTTCATTTTTTACTGAGTTGACCAATTTCCTGTCCCCTTTCCTTGCCCTCCCTATTATAATAGGGGAGGTTGGAAACTTACATTTACTCAAGATCTGGACAGGACTTATAGGCCACGAGCTGGACTGTCTTCTGCCCAGCACTCTTTCTGGGATATGATGGATACCTTGGGGCTTTGCCATCCCTGGCCTATCTTGTACCTGTCTGTTAGGGAATATACATATTACTCAGCAGCTCATGGCTCTTATTCTTGAGCTGATTATTTTTTGATAAGCTGTAATATCATGGGAAGTGTAGTGGGCAGTGAGATAGTCCATTGGGTCCATTCAGATCACTCCTTTTTTTTTTTAAAGTTCTTTTTCTCTCCTGTCACTGCCTGTGGAGCCTCTCTCAGGCATCCTGCTTGTTCCTGCCCACCTGAGGTTCTCTCGGCGCTAAGCCTCCTCTCTCCCCCCCCACCACAGCCAGTACCCCCAGCTTAGCCCCTCTGGGGTGGGCCACCCCTCCTCTTTGGGTGCTCTTACAAGTCAGACCCATGCTGTAGGTGAGGGCCTGGGAGGATGAACTGGAAGGCCAGGAGAGACGAATCCGATGGTGGGCATGGGGTCAGGTGCCCTCGCCTTTTCTGTGTTCTGGTGCTCTCCCCCCCTTTGCTAGGGCACCCCTGATGCCATGACACACGGCAAGCCTGCTGACATCATCCACGCTGCTTAATGTGCTGTCTGTTTACGCCAGACAAACCCCAACCCTCCTCCCAGGGAAGGAGAGCAGCCCTGCGGGTGCTCAATCCTCGCCCCATCCCTGCTGACCCCCTGCACCCAAGCTTGCTCCCGAATTTGGGTCACCGGTGTGATGTGAGGTTTGGCATCCAGCACCTCAACCCTCAGCACCACCGGGTAGCCTCAGATCACTCCTTAATCAGATTGCAGTATAGTTTACCTTCCAATGAACAAAGAGACACCATTTGGAAGTTAAACAACCAATTATCAAAAGTTCATAGAACCATGGAATTTGACAGCAGAAAAAGACCCTATGGTCCATCCAGTCTGCCCTTACCTCCCCAGACTACTGCCTTCCTCCTTGGGAAGTCCCCCCTCCCCCCAAAGCCTTTTATGCCTGTACCAATCCCTCTTAAAACCAGGCACTGTCTCCACCCCCACAATCTCCTCCAGAAGCCTGTTCCAGGCATCCACCACCCTCTCTGTAAAGAATCATCCCCTCTTGTTCTCCTTATGGTGTTCCCCTTGTAGTCTCAGGCTATTCGCTCTAGTAGTGGTGTCCTTCATTTTGAATAAGCCCCCCAGGCCCCCTTTGTTTAATCCATTGATTTATTTGAAGGTCTCTATCATGTCTCCTCTCTCCCTTCTAGTCTCCAGGGTGTATAGCCCCAGCTTGCAGCATCTCTGCTCATATGGTTTACCCTTCATCCCTAGCACCATCTTGGTCACTCTTCACTGAACCTTTTCAATCAGGTTTATGTCCTTTCGCAAGTGAGGCCTCCAGAACTGGACTCTGTACTTCAGGTGTGGTCTCACCATAACCTGGTACGGGGCACTAGTTCTTCTCTCCTCCTGCTGGTGATTCTCCTGCCAGTACTAGCCAGCACCCCATAGGCCATTTCCACTGCCCTAGTATACTGTTTCCCCATCTTAAGATCACTAGAGGCTACTATATCCAGATCTTTCTCTTGCTCTGCTGCCCTGATTCCCTCCTCACCCATTTTGTACTCTGTCCTCGGGTTGCCATGTCCCAGGTGCATAACTGCATACTTCCTGATGTTACATTTTAGTTGCCAGGTCTCTGCCCACTCTTCTAGATGACTACATTGTTACCAGAATCAAGGAACTGATATATTGTTACCAGAATCAAGGAACAGATGAGAATTTTGGTTGCTCATAACTTAGGCTCCGCCAAGAAAGGGGACATTGTGTGGAGTGCACTCAAAAGTTTTCTCAAAGGCAAATTCATTCGTCTGTCATTGAAAAGAAAGCAAAGCAGGGAGACTGAGGCATCTCTCCTCCTGAGCCGTATTAGGGAGCTGGAGAAGCAATTGACTTCTGCATCCTTGGAAGAGGGTTGTAGAGAACTAATATTTCTTTGTGACAAATATGCAGAATGTTTAACTCATTGCCTTCTAGAATCGCCTGAATGTATCAGCAAATCTACTGCAGTGTGTCCCAGAATGACTACAGAAGTCACCTACAGGCTTCCTGTGTACCCTAGTAATGTCTGGAGACATCACTCACATATTTTAATATTACTTGCCAGCCAGAATTGATTAGAATTGACTGCATAGTACCATTAGAAAGGTAATGTTGTGCTGAGCAACTTTGCCACTGACACATTGTGTGTATCATGTTCACTTTAGGAGTTATTCACATTTGTTTATAACATTTTGTCCATCTAGAACCACCTAAGCACTTTGAAGAAAACACACATTCTTGGTATCTCAGCCAGTATAAAACAAAAACTGAATTGAGCACAGTTGATTGCATAGCACTGTTGGAAAGACAATTTTGTGTGGAACAACTTTGCCACTGATACGTTGTGTGTATCATGTATACTTTAGGAGTTATATGCATTTGTTTATGGTATGGTGTGTATGGTTCAGATTTGTCCCTCAAACCTCACCAATACACTTTGACTCAAATGGGGAAAAATAATGTTTATTTTTTATTACCTCCTCCGACACTTCAGCGTCCCCCTCTCCTTCAAGCTTCCTAGTGCTGCTATCGCCCCAGCTATCCTCTTCCTGAGCTCTATCCTTACCACAGATCTGCAGCCAACTACCCTGGTGTTCTGGCATATCCATTCACCAGGCGGATCCCCCTCCTCCAAGGGGGAAGGCACTGGGGGCAGGGGAAACCCAGTGCACTCTAGTTTTACTGATCCAGGGTGCTGCTGTGGAGGAGTGGGCTCCTGGAGGTTCTAGCAGTGTAGAGCATGGAAGCCGTCATCCGGCGGCCACTGAAGTTGCTTTTCAGCTTTTCTGGTTGTCTCTCCTGCGCTGCTTCTAGTACTCCCGGTCTCCACGAGGCCACTACAGAGCGATGCTCCCCACCCAACCCACCCCAGGAGAGGAGAGGAGAGCAGTCCGATGGTTGATCAATCCTCTCCTTCCCCTGCCAGATGCCATTGTCCTGAGTCCATTCCCTAACCCGGGTCACCGGCGTGGTTCGAGCTGTGGCGTCCAGTGCATCAACCCTCTGTGCCACCGGGCCGGTAAACAATTATGTTTAATACTACAGAAATAGCTGGGGTTTTTTTAAAACAAATTATTAAAACTACATCTAATGTCTGGATGCTTAATTTTGCGTTGATATGTTACATATTTCCCAACAAAAAAGACATTATGGTGCAATTTTTAGTGAAAAATATATTTTGTTATGCTGTTTTGGCCAGCACAGAAATAAAACTAAATTACCTATAATTCCTTGCATACCACTATTGGAAAGATAATTTTATGCTGAACAATTTTGCCACTCATACTTTGTGTCTAGCACTTACGTTTTTTATGTTATTAGCATTTGTTTGTGGCATGCCAATTATGACTTGATTTTGCTTAGAAAGGCACAGGACTCACAGTTAACAGTATACAGGAGACAAGTGCTGCAACTTCAGAGAGCTAATGTGGAGGCAATGAGTTAAGGGAGAAGGCTGAATATTCCATCTTTAAGACACATTCCACTTATGTGGACCTGGAGGAGAGGGCAGGACGTCTCCTTGCTTTACGTCTCAGGAAACAAGAGACCTCTCATCTTGTCCATTCAACAACATATGAAATGGATAGTGCTAGTAAAGCATCACAGTGGGAAAGTGTTCAGGAGTTTGAGGCCTATTACTTGTCTCTCTCCTTTACCTAACCTGCCCTCGGCTCTAGACCTCCAAACTTACTTCAATGTCATATCCCTTCTCAAACTAATGGAGACTCAGTGGTCATACCAGGTGCAACCTCTTACCCAACATGAAATCTTAGATGCCATTAAATCCCTATCCATGGATAAGGCTCCAGGGCTGGGCGATTTTTCTCCCAAGTTCATTAACGTTTTTTCAAAAGAATTGGCCCCTTCGTTGCACCACCTTTTTCTTTCTCTTTGTGACTCAGGTGTATCTGATAAGACTTTGTTTGAGGCCCTGATTGTTGTACTTCTCAAACCGGTTAAGCCCTTGGATAAAGTTACCAGTTACCAACCTATTTCTTTCATAAACTATGATATTAAAATTCTGATCAAAATCTTATCCTCCAGAATTAATGCAGTTTGAGTGGGCTTCATAAGCCATGAGCAGGTCGGTGTTATGCAAACCTGCTCCTCATCTGATCACCTCCGTAAATTGTCCCATATCTTTTCCATGTCCTGGGATGCTGGGGCTCCTGTAGCCCTGGTCTCCCTGGATGCGAAGGCTTTTGATAGGGTTAATTGGGCTTTTTTGTTTGTCACTTTACAAAAATTTTGATTTCCACCCATATTCGTCCATTGGATTAAAATGTTATATTCTTGTCCAAGTGCCAACATTTACTATAATGGAGTTCTTTCTCCAGTTCTCCCATTATGTTTTGGTACTTGGCAGAGATGTCCTACATCTCCTCTTTTATTTAATTTATATGTAGAGCCCCTGCTACTAAAGCTCAAGGGATCACACCATCTGACGGGAGTGTGGATTGGGACATTGGAATTGCAATTGCCTGCATATGCAGATGATATTTTGCTACATATAACCAACCCTAAAAGTTCCATCCCTGCTGCTTTATCAATTATCAAGGACTCTGGTAAGTTTTCCAATTATAAAGTGAATCTTGACAAAATGGCAGTGATACCCCTCACCTCTGGTGCTTTTAAACCAGATATTCTAGAGATGGGTTTGGCCTGGGCTCCCACATGACTTAAGTATCTTGGAATTATTTGGATGCTGAGTGTAGCACAGTCAAAGAAACTCACTTAGATGAGTTGTTAATTGGAAAGGCTTTGCCTGGAGTTCAATGGCCAAGCAGCCAGCCACTCCCACTTCATGAGCTATATAAGCAGTTCCTCTCAGCCTCATTGTGAAGCACTTTTTGTTTGCAGCTGAAGGCTCTGTCAGTTTGTCCTCTGGGCTGGGTGGGGTCTACTCCCCCCACACACCTACTGCTCCTGCTTGTCTGCTGGATTTCTGTGTTTATTTCCTGCTTCTGGTTTGTATTTTGTCTTTGGCTGTGTGCTCTTCTTTCTGTATTGTTCCCTGTTTTCTTTGTTTGTGTGTCTTGGTTTGTCTCTTTTTGGAGAGCCTTTGTTTCTAATCCCCTAGCATATCACTCCAGAAGCTCCTACTATTTGATCTGTTACCCACAATTCTCAAACTACTGCAATGCAACTCCAATCATTATCTGTGTGTTTCAGCTCAACCATAGCTGCTCCATGTTGCATACTCAAATGTTTTCACCTGATTCAGGCTTACACTGAACCTAGCTATGCAGCTCAATCATGCTATCTCATTCTACTTACCTCATTGCAGCAGCCTCATTGTACTGCCTGGCTATACCTACTGTACTTTCAGAGCATTGTGTCTCCTTATTTATATTTATTGCAGTTACAGCTCAGTGTACTCCATACAGATGTTGCTTTTATGTTTATTCACCCTGTTCTACTACTGAGGTCAGCTAAAAGCTCCTTCTGAGGCTGTTAAACTAGCTTTAATATCTGCATGTGGTTCTCAGCCTTCCATCACTTTCTTGTTGGTCCTACGGTGGGTACTGGGAAGTGTTTGGGGAGTCGTGGCCCATTGTGGCTAATTATATCTGTTCTAAATCCTGCCTTCACCACCAAAAATCTTCAGTGTATTTGTCACCTTGATTTAGCTTTTAAATGTCTGGCTGGCTTGCCCCACTATTCAGTGCTGTTTCATTGCTGCTACATTATGCAGACCTATGTGTAAGTCCACTTATTACTACTCTGTTTAGTGACCTATGTACAGGTCCATGCTTGCTTACGTGATCAATTGCTCATGCCTACTGCCTCCTCTCGACTTCAGCTTCTGGGATGTCTGCTGCACTCAGTCTGCTTTCGACCTGCAAGGTCTCAGCACTCACTGCTCATTATGATCAGCACACCAGTGCTCAATCAGCTCACCAGCTTCACAGCTCAGTCTCATTCTGTGGCATGCCAGCCATTCTATTCTGGCACAGGGTTCCTGCAGCCAATGGTCTCATTCTGCATTTAGTCTGCATCTTGAGTGTGTCCAACTTGGGGTGGGATCATTCTCATCTGGCCCATAGCTGGGAATGTTCTCACCCCGGGCTTGGCTTTAGCTGCCTGCTATGCGACAGCAGCTCCTGGTATAGAAATTAAGACTAATGGTGAAGGGTAGTTATGTAGATCTCCTTTGGCTCTAGTGTTCCACTATAACAGTTGTCCGTTGGCTTTAGTGGTTTCCCTAGCAAGGCACCTTCACTGAATTCTTCCTACGACTGTCTCTGGTTCACCTGGTTTGATTTTAGGGTGGGTAGGCCAGGTGAGTGCCTCAGTAGTTGTTCCTCTCCTCCTCCACCTTGGTTGCACATATTGTTGCAGAGTTTTCTTGCAACCTTCCACGGCGTTCCCACTAGAGGGTTTGAGTGGAGCCTTCCTCCAAATTGGAATATTTTCCACCTCCCTTTAATTGTGTTTTCCAAATTTATTTTTATTTAGCTTTTGTTGACCGGGTAAGTGCACTAGACAAATCCTGCCTATTTTCAGGCACGACCCGGGGGAGGGGTATACAGATGAATGCCAACTGACCTTGAACCAGATTAAGCTGTTGGTGGTATTTTTAGTGAATGAGGGAAATTTGGCCAGGACACCGGGGAAATTCCCCTACTCTTTCGATAAGTGCCATGGGATCTTTAACATCCACCTGAACTACCACCAATCCAGGCAGATGGGACCTCGGTTTAACGTCTCATCCGAAAGACGGCACCTCAGAAATGCAGCACCCCTCTCATGCTGTATTACAGTGTCAGTACTGGGATATTAACCCAAGTGCCAGATGTGGGAGCTGAACCCACAGCCCTCTGATCTCCCGGCCTCAGAGGCGAGTGTGCTACCTACTGAGCCACTGAGACTGACAAATGCAGCTGAATAACCCTCACTAAATAAACTATCCCAAGTCTGAAGGAAAGATGACCTAAGCCTTGGATCCCCAGAGAGTTCCTCCTCAAAGGGTTTCTTTTTTCTCTCTCCTCCATTGCCTCAGGTCATAACTGTTAGTTAGCATAGTAGTGTCCCCTAATTTCTTTAGGTAGGTTCCACTGTTGGATGGAGGTGGAGGATGTCCTGCCATTCCCTCTCTCCTTAGAGGATCCCCTCATTCTCAATGCAAACCATCAGTGTCATGCTACGTAAACCTGGATATTTCATTACATTATCAAACTGAGCATCTCATTATGTAATCAAACTGTCTATGCTTCTCTATTACTATGTTACAGTTACTGCCCCTACATCACAGTTACTGCTTACTCATATGATTCGTGTCACATCATTCTTCGGGATATAATTGTACTACATTTCTTTTGGGGATTCCTAAGGTACCTCTAGCCATGGGAATTGTTCTGTGACACCTCTAGAGGTGGAACTCTCTCTGAGGTAAATGTGGTAAATTTGGTAAATGTGCCTTAACCATATTGATCTCAGTGCTGGTACAGTAGTTCTGGTTTCCCCCTGATTGTAGTAGGCAGGAGTAGTAGCAGTTGTGAAGTGGTAGCTGGCTGACTGGCATACCTCTCAACTGTCCCTGATTTTGCCTCAAAATTTTACTCTGTCCCTCCTAAAAATTGTGTTTCTGTGACCAAACAGCGGGGGTTATAAGCACAAAATAATGTCAAACTTTAAAGTTAGAAACTTGTTCTTCCTTAGAAAAGGCATTTTACACTAAGCCCTTTATTCTACCAGCTTCCTGAGTGAATATCTCCAATTTTGAAGAAGTGTCCCTGATTTTGGTCCTTTGTCCCTAATTTTTTTGAGCCTTGTCCCTGATTTATGAGGCAGGAGGTTGAGAGGTATGCTGACTGGTTCTCCGGTTAGCTTGGTTGGCAGACACTGTTTCTGATCCTCCATTATGGTGGTGTGTTCCTCCCTTAACTGAGAGACATTCACAGTGGTGCCTGTATAGAAACAGAAGTTACTACCATTATTAATTATTATACACAGTATTACTTTCTTAAATGCCAGAAATAGAAGAGTGGTTGAAGAGCATTCTGGGAGTTGCCTGCCTTTTGACAAAATCACACAAACAGTATGTGGTGGATGACTGTCAGAGTTTAATGGTTCACACTGGTGTTGTAACTACTAAGCTACAAGGGCTGGTCAGAGTTCTGGGACTTGCCTGCCTTTGGACAACATCATCACCATAATCTTGGAGGTGGGTGCAGGTTGTGAGGTTCAGCATATACATTACATATTACAGCACTGGCACTTCCGGTAGGCACATCCACAGTCACATCTTTCACGCCTTCTCATCTCATTTCACTAATCATGCTGTGTATTAGTACTTAACAGTGGTTTAATTAATTTTTCCTACAGATATGTTGATTAAAAACTATTTTTAAATGATTTTTTAACATACGGTTACCATAAAGCAATAAAGGTTATAAAAGTTTTGGATAAGTACTGTATATGAACCTTTTTTTGCTTATCAGAACCTTTTAAAACCTCAGAACCTTTTGAGGTTCTCCCATCACTAACGGATATTCATTTGTAAGTTGTTTTGAAGGGAATCTGTGTGCTTTGTTAAGTTTTAGTCTTTCTTCTGGGTATTTTGTACTAGTTAATTCTGTGAGGAATTTTTAACAGAAAGATAAAATATCATTCAGTTCAGCTCCTTCTGAAAGGCCTAGAATCCTCAGGCTGCCCCACCTCAAGCTTCACTATAAGTCTCACACTTTATTTTGCATGGGCTTCAGTTTTGCTAATTGTGAGTTTCCACTCCCTTTCCTGCTCCTTTTCCGCAGTGTTCTTGTGGCTTGTTACTCTCCCTGTTACCCCTTCAATAATTCCCCACCAAACTATATCTGTTCTTAATCAGAATTTACTTTTGTGGCTTCCCTAACTCTCTGGTTTCATTCTGCTCTTTGCTGTTCTTTAAGCTTTCTGAGCCTTTATCCAATAAGTTATGCTCCATATAGTCTCTGGCGTGCTTACCTTTTAAAATTTGCTCCTCTCCAGTCCAAGCACAATTGTCTAATGCCTCCATTGACTCGAATCCTGCCTCTGCTATAAAGATGCTATTCGGTATGGTCTCAGTTTGTTTTGGGCCATGGGGTGCTCTTCCACCAATACACTGACTCTCTTGCCAGAAATGCTGTTGCTACTGCTGTCATGTCAATCAGATACTCAGACCTCTACACATGGCTCTTCACTACATCAGTTGCTCCTCTTTGCTCCTATTACACACCCTGTTCTGATCAAGGCTGTTCAGTTGGAGAGCACCAGGAAGGGACACAGTTATCTGCTAAGTCCCCAACCACATGATTTGCAGGGATGGTGAGGCAGAATTTTTATTTTGTTTATTTTTTTGTTTAAGTATCTCGAATAACACCTGAGAGCTACAAGATCTTTTAAGTAGGTTCCATGCCAAAACATACACTTACATTATACAGACAGGACTGGCAAACAGGTAGGTATTATGGAGTACACATTTTGATTAAGGGCAACACAAAATTGCAGCTAACAAGAGGTAGCGGGGGGAACAAAGAAAATAAAATGACATAACTGTTACTAAGTGCAAGCAAAGTTAAGATACAATTGCAAAGCTTACATCAATGTTGCTAGTCAACAGTTGCTAATTGGCAGTTGGTAGACCATTTTCAGGCATTAAAGGTATTGAAGGCTGAAAGGGTTTTAATTTTTTTTTTACTTTACTGTGCTTTATGGCCGTCTGACTGACACTGGTCCTCCACTGCCACCAACAAAAGCTCAGCCCCGACCACTCTGTCCCGGAACACACCTCAACCAAGTCCTCCCACCCAAGCACCCCAGCTTCCCCCCAGGGTGGGGCTGCCAGTTCCACAATGGATTGACCATGATACCAGGGGAAGGAGAAGAGCCTCCAAGCACCCTTGCTTACCCTGCAGAGCAGGGCCACCAGTTCCCCAATGAATCTTCAGCGGTACCAGAGGGCAAGGGTCATAGTCCACAGTGCGAGGTCCTGTCATGGAGAGCAGACTTCATCCTGTCAGCAGATGGCAATTTTGTGAACAAATCCCCAGAAGGAAGCACGGCATGCAATTACTCTGCAACACCATAGCATCGATGTCTGACATGCCTCCCCACAAGATCGGAGCTGTATCGCTAAACCCCGGCCTCCGCCAGTGGTCAGACACAAATCAGGCACACACCAACCCTCCCCCAGTGGTTGAGAGCTGTCCCTTGTATGCTCAATCCCCCTTCCCCCCTGACTGGACCTCCAGCGCCCCAGGCCCACTCCTGAACTCGGGGTGTCGTCATCACAGTTGGATGCCTTGCCACTGCTCTGGTGGGCCGGCACTGAAAGGGATTTTTAAACAGAAGATTTCTGGATACATCCTTGCTAGTAGTTTTAGCTTTCTCCTATGCATTCACTGACAGTCCTGCTCTTCAGATTTCCTGAGCTACTTTGGTTCAACCTCTGACTTGAGTATAAAAGCATAGATTTCCTTCACATTTTTAAGTTGTGTAGCCCTCTGTATTTGTCTTTCTGAAACTTTATTAAGTGGTTAGGGTTTTTTGTTTCTTTTTTTAGTAGCATAGCTTGAATGTGTTCTGTGAATAGAGGGGTCTGGAAGACCTCAGCACAAGCTCCCTCCTTATGGCACAATATTGTCCAACCTCCATTGTTAGGCTGCAGCCCTGTTTCTTGAAATGCCTCCTACAACTCATCTGTCTTGTTAGCTCCACTCCTGACATTCATCATCATGCAATGAATGGCTGTGTTTCTCCCCCTCTGATCTGGGTCTCCTAGAGTTGATCTTTTTTTTTTTAATTTTACTTCTCCTGGCTTGTACATGGAGGTTCTCCTAAAGCTCCATCACAAAGCAGCAATCTCTGCTAAGGATCACTCAGAATGTGCTAGGCACAACCAAATATGAGAGGAGCAAACAAATACCGGCACTATTCAGAAATTGTGCAAAACAGCTTTATTTAGTGCCATGCTCCAATGCCAACAGCTCGGGAGAAGGAAATCATCAACCTGTTTTGCTGCTCCTTACAGCATCATCGGGGGGGAAAACAATTTTCCCCCTGATGATGCTGTCAGAAGCAGTGAAACCTGTCAAGGATTTCCTTGTCCAAAGATGTTGGCATTGAATTATTTCACTAAATAAAGCCATTTTGCACAATTTCTGAGTGGTGCCGGTATTGTTTGCTCTTCTCCTAAAGCTCCCCTATCCACCACCTTCCTAAATTAAAGCCCCCCTACTACTTTATCTGTTCTATGTGCCCAGAAAAACTAACTTTATTTAGTACAAATACAATAAGCTGTCCTTACCATCATTTTCCTTCACTGGCAATATTTTAATGGGAACTTGAAATCTGACTCTGTTGTACTTTAAATCAGCACAAAACTGAAAGGTTTTGAAAGTTCTAATTAAAGGCTTGGGTACCTATCAGAACCTTTTGTCATTCTTCTGTTCCTAGTTATATCCAGGACATCCCATTAAGCACTGAGAATGAAACTGCAGTTCACCTTAACTGATTAGTTTGAACAGCATGCATCAGCAGAAAACTTGCTGTTGAATCTTTGCAATTATCTATCAAGGAGGCATAGACACCAAGCTTAAGCATGCCATTACCTCCACAGAGAGGAGTAAGCTAATGAAGCAGGGAAGCTAATTTACATTATTTTCACAGCATTCACTAAAAATGTTATTAGTCTAGTAACCCTTTGTCAAATGGGATCTACCTTTGTGTGTGTATAAAGAAAAGAAGTGCAAATTGCAGATCCAGGCTGCAGCATGAAATAATAGTTTTCATTATAACCTCTTTCACATCCTCTTCTCTTTCAAGATAAATTAAGAATGGGGCACAGTAAAGGGCATTTCAAGTTTGATTTTTCTGACTGCTGCTGTTTTATTCATGATGTTTTTCCACTCGTCTTAAGATACTAGAGAAACAGTACAAAGAATCTTTGTAAGTCAATTATGCATCATTAGCATGTTTTAGTTACCATTAACCCTCTCATTTTTGCTTTGCCTTTCTTTGTGCTGCAGCAATTAACAAACAGTAACCTCTCAGTGAATAGTAAAGCACTTACATTGGTGTAAAAATGGTGTCAAAAATTACTGTAATGAGCACTGTATGGAATACTTACAGTTTATTGTATATACAGTATGCACCATGTTATCTCCTCCAAGAAGTTCCACTCTACTGGAAAAAGATACTTCTCATTTCATGCTAGTAGTGGGATTTTATTTTACAACTTTCTTGTAAGAAACTCCCGTATCACCCACGTCTAACTTCCTTCAACCAGCTCACATGATCCTTTGGCCAGCAATCCCCTCTGGAGGGTTTAATACCAACCCGGTATTGGCAATCTTCTCCCACCATAGACCAGGGTATGTGTTCCAACTCAGGCAGGGCCTCCAATACCTGGCTGAAGAGGGCCTCCCTCAGGGCCACCCCTTCTATATCATGGGCACCACTCTTATGTACAAGTGTCAGGATTAGGGGGAAAAGTACAGTCTGAGTGTCCTGACTGACTGGTCAGTGGCCATGGCAGCATCATCTGCCTGGCAGAGCCATTTTCTGTATTACTCCCCCTCCCAAGCTCAAGAACATATCCTCCACACCCATATTTATTCCCCATCGGCACCGCCATCTGTAATCGCCTTGCAATAAGGAACTATGGAAGATTCATAAGGTTAAAAAACAATCTGGGAAATGATGCACCGGGCATACAGGCAGGTGACTTAATTAATTCTAATTAGTGGATCTTGTTCACCAAGGAATGCAGAAGCTAGCAGTTCTATAACATAGTGGTCCACTTGGAAGGTGACAGGAGCTTTGTTTCATCAGCTGATATCTGGGTGGGTGTTGTCGGGTACTCAGGGGTTGGAGAAACAGTTTGCTTGATCTTAATGGGTAGTAGGACCAGGACTTACTTCAGCTACAAATCTCCTTAAAAAATTCTAACCCTCCTCAGGTGGTATGGGATAGTCATGTTGGGTCCTTGTACTTTGCAAGTTTTCATTCTACATAACATCACTACTGAATCAGCATATAGGAGGACAAGCTGGGGAGGAGGAAGGGAAGGCACTGTGGGCTGGTAATGTTGAAATGATGGCACATTTGTGTTTAGGTGAATGCACCAAAATTCAACATTTTTACTTTCAGTTTGACCCAGATACACTTTTGGATCATGTTAGGTCTCTGTTACCTTCAAACAGTTAATTAATACAAAATGCTCTAACCCGTCCTACTGTATGTGGTGAGGGCTAGTTCCATGGCCACCTCTCCCCTACCTAGTCACTTCTTTCCCACACTCCTCCTCCTCCTCCCTTCCTCAGACAGTTTTTTCCTTTTTAAGGAAAACATTTGCCATCACCTACCACTGTGCTAGAAATTGACTGAGTCATTTATAAAAACTGTGTGGAGAAACGGGGAGGAGACTGGAACTGACTGGGTGGACAATGACTGGTGGAATGATGTCACCCATATTTGAAGCCTGCTAGACCTCCACACCAAGAACCCAAAGTAGCTTCTTCTGAAGTCCTCTGGATCAAAACACCTACCCGGTCACCAAAGACATAAATAAATAAAATAAATAAATGTCAAAGTCAAAACAAATACAGGAGGTCCAAACTGAAGCTGAGCCAAATTTGCCAATTTCTTTTCATTTATTGTTTGTAATGTATTGGGCTGTATATTGTTGCAAAAGTTATTTAAATAAAGGAAATAAAAAAAATACCAATTTCCACTTGGCTTCCCATTGTGTCCACTTGGAGTGCTATAATGTCATTATATATTTTACAGTATTTTTACTTTATTTCCTTAATTAACCTGCTTATTGATTTTCAGACATTGATGACAAACAAATTGATCTCAGTGACCAGATGCATATGCAGCAGGATAATTCAGTATGAGAGTACCATTGGCATGTGTTTTACAGTAGTGCATGAGTTGGCAAGTGCTATCCAGTATTAGTTCTAGTGAGAAACTACAGAAGCTATCAAGACCTATAGGCATGGGCATTGTCTTTGATATATACATGAATTAGCCATGGATACAGTAACCAGTCTCAGAGGGTTCTTCCCCATCTACTTGGCCAGCCATTATCTATAAATAAGCGTGCACATAATGCAACATGTATACTGTACATAACATAAGTGGTGCTCTTGTGGAACTATGTAGCTACAGTGCACATTATCTACAAAGGCCATATTCTCTACTCTCCTTTGTTTTTATTTCCCATGCAGAAATACCACACATAGTGGGAAACACTCTGTTTAGTCACAAGTTCCGAGTATCCCATTATTCATGGTATTTAGGGATTAATATTTATTTGCACACACTTACTGAGCACTAATAGACTTTATTTTTTTATCATAGAAGATTTTATTGAAATTTTCCAGCATCGTCTTACACTTCCATGTTCATTCCTCTCTCATGCATGTTACAAGATCTTCAAGGTCCGTATTCATACATTATACAATACATAAACACAAGCTAAGCACCTATATTTGCTTCACATACATTCACATAAATATACCCTATCCTCCTTAAACTGTATCTACTCATTCATGTTAGACATCTGGATCATCTACTACAGCACTTCTAATGACTAGTAGGAATAGAGTTCCTCAGCAGGGGGTGGGGTTCTGCATAGTGGCAAGTTGAAATAAAAGTCCCAATTCTTATGGAAGTGAACCAGTTGGCCTCGGTGAGCATAGGTCAACCTTTCCAACAGTGCTAATTTAGCTATAGCTGCATGCCATTGTCTTATACATGGACTATTGACTTGTCTCTATTGCATTAGAAGAACAAACTTTAAACAATAACAACTTAAAATTAGCAAGTAGTTTTAAAAATTACCAAAATATTCCTAAGTTATACCAAGCCCCTACAAACTGCCAAATCTCAACATTTAACTCTTCATAAGTTTTCAGGAAACCATGGACATTTTTTTGTGCCAGAAGTCTAAAAAATGGCTGCTTTCATTGCCCAAATTCTCAAAACTATTTGGTTTCTGTTTGCTGTCTGTCTGTCTGTCTTTCTGTCTATCTTTCTTTCTCTCTATCTGTCTGTCTATCTAACAGTACATTTGTCATCTGTCTGTCTCTGTCAGTCCACCCATCCATCTCTATCTCTCTTTCTATCTCTCTTTTTTTCAGTTTGCCTGTCTATCAAGCCCAAAATAGGCCCAGGCAAAACCATACTTTCAAGCCTTAAACATTTGAATAAAAGTCTATCTTTATCATGGTCAGTAATGGGAAGTTCTTCCAGTCAAAAGGTATGATGAACACAGACTGACTCCTCATAGCCACATGTTAGTGGGGACCAATACAAGATTATGAGAGTGTGCTTCGTGTAACAACACGTTTGGTAGATTACAAACAATGTTTCCAGAAACGCATGGTGGTATTGCACTTAAGATCAAAGATGATGGCACCACTCTTCCCAGTTACTCCCTCCATAGACAGGATCAGGACAAAACAGAAGTGGGGTGCTATTTATGTGCAGCACAAACTTCATTTTGAGAGTCTCCTTAAGCTGCTAATTGCTAAAATCTTCTTCCACTACTGTCTTATACTTATTAAAGGGAATCCACTATTGTCCTGGAATTCCTTCTATTGACTTATTCAAGGTTATTGTGCGTATTTATTCAGAATTTTTTTTTTAAGTTTCCAGACCTGACAAACAAAACATAATTGTTGGCTGGAGTGGGTCTTCATTTCTTATTATTTGGTGTATAGACTGAAGCCTTTTAGGAACTGGACTCCTCACGCTTTCTTTTGCATTACAGGTCAGGGAGCCAGAAGGGCAGAACTTTTTGTTAATCAAGATTATTGTTGTCTCTACCACCTGTGCCTCTTTGGGAAACTCCTTGTCCTTGGTGACCTGAACACTAACTGGCTGTGCCCCTCCTCAAGCACCCAGGCCCTTCACTTCACAGAGCATATCTCAAAGCAGCCTACACATATCAACCCCAGATCCCCTAGTCACTCATGTATAGACTGTATTTCTCAACCCCACTCCATTATTGTGTTGCTACCCACTTAGATATCTTCAGCAATCATTGGGGATTTGCTGTATGAGAAAAAGCCATAGACAAAAGGTATGCCCCTGGGTACTCATTACCATCAGGATCATCTCTATCTCTCTCTCTCTCTCTCTCTCTCTCTCTCTCTCTCTCTCATCTGTCTGTCTGTCCTTTTTAATACAGACTGGACCACCATTGCTCCCTGGCAGGATGTTGATGTGGCTGTAAGTTATTTCCATGGAATATTTTTTAAAGCTTGGGACAAACATGCTCCATTCCTTAAAGCCTGACTTAAGGGTCCCCCTTTCCTTGGGTTTTCGCAGTATTCATAGCCCTAAACAAAGATTAGAGGTCTCTGCTGTCTGGTTAGCACACAAGGCTACCTGCTCATTTGGTGAATTCTTTCAGTAAAAGCAACTGCAGAATGACTGCCTCAAAAGCTCATGGACTGCTAATACCAATTTATTTGATTTCCAACTCTCACAAGAATGTTAATAACCCTTAGGTTCTAAAAAATAGTACAACATGTCTTTGATCCTCCTGCCCAGAGACATTCTCACCTTACAGAGTGGAGGTACTGTATTATCCTCTCATCCCCCCAGATATACTGTATATACTACTATACAGATCCTCTTAAACTGTTGCACCTGTGAGTGGCTCTTGCTTTTCTCATTGAGTTGCAGACATTTTGGTGGATCCGTTACAGAGCCTTTCAAAACATGTTGTTTTGCATAATAATGTGAACAAACTGCAGATGCATTGCAATTGAGTTACAAAAACAATTTAATGAGCACTTCTCTTGAGCTGCCTAACTATTGTAAAACAACACAATGTGAGATGAAAGTCCATTGTCAAGTGTGAAAAAAGGAAAATAATCTCACTGGCATGAGCAATTATTTCCAGTTATGCTGTATTTTCAACAGCTATTGTACAGTAGTTTGTCTACTCTTCCAAATATCCTCTCTCCAACCACTCTTTTTTTCTGCAGACTCTCCCGCTTATCTTCTCTTGCTCGTTCCATTATACCCTCTTACCTTCCACCAGTCTCACCCTCAGGTAAACTCGGGACTGTCCATGCACTTAACCCCAATAAAAAAGTAGACCCAGTGGGCTGGATCCAGGAATTCTTTATCTTACTTTCCCCTGCCATTGCTGCCCCATCACTGTACTCATACATTTATCCTTCCTCTCTTTTAAAGTACTCCACACACAAGAAAAATGGCTAAACCAGTTATCTCATTACATAAGAATGATAATGCCTTGTCACTTGATAATTACCACTACCATCCAATCTCCCTGCTCCCAGCCTTAGGCAAAATCCAGAATAACACTGTCCATTCTCAGATTTACTTCTTCCTTAATACCTGCTGTTTTCTCAGTCCCTGCAGCAATCTAGCTTCCACATAAATTATTCTACTGTTACCAGCCTACGGGGGCTCACTAACTCCACCCTGGTTAGAAATGCTATAGTAGGAAAATCTGTGGTGTTGTTCAGATGCAAGCCAAGTGATTATTGGACATATGACTCACTCACCACAGATCTATGTTGTAAACCAGTTTCTTCACAAAAAACATACACCATACAGATTGTCAGTACTGCACTACATGGCAATGTTTTGAGGAAGTCCTCTTCATTAGGACTCAAAGCAATTATTAATTGAGAAAAAAATATATACACTGTATATACTTATTCTATATTTTTCTATATCATACTGAATACTCATAATTACTGCATCAAATCAAATGCTGAATCTTCTACTAATAAAACATAATTCCTGATTCTTAAATGGTACAATATGTATTTTGCTTAAAAGTAATATTTTCATGTATGATTTCCACAAAATTGTGAATGCCAATAGTATCTCTATTTCCCCCAAAACAAACTTTCTAGATTAAAAATGGCATAATCTAGGATTTAGAGCTGGGTGAGTTGACCAAAACAGCAAAACAGAGGTAATAAACCTGGGGCCTGATGCCAAGACATATGGCGCAACTCGCTGGCACTTGAGAGTTGCCTCATATGCTGATACTCCAGGGACCCTGTGCCAGATTCCAGAACAGGCAGGGTCCCCGATGACTACATCCTGCAACTTATGACACCACAGGTAGTGCACCAAAGGGAATGCATACCACAACAGGGTGCTGCAAGCCATAGCAATGCCCTCTGACAGGGCACAGGTCCCATCACCCAGAGCCCCAAATGCATAGCCCCAACAAGGCCCACACACCGAAATAATTGCCATGCCTCGCAGGGCTATACAGGACCCCCCACACACACAGCCCCCATGCCTGCCACCGACACGTACCTGTGATCCCTGGTAGTCTAGTGGCCCCCAAACCCCACCACCCAGCCTGCCAGTCCACCCCCCACCCATTACCAGTCAGTGACTGGCACAACCCACCTCTCACCTCTACTGCCAGCCACCAACTGAGCTCCCTCAGAGTGCAAACTACTGTATACAGTGCATGCTCCATCAGTTATTGAGCATGCACTGTATACAGTAGTAAGTGCTCCGATGGAGCTCAGTTGGCAGCTGACCATGGAGGTGAGAGGTGGGTTGTGCCAGTCGACAACTGGTAACAAGTGTGGGGAGGGTGGGGGTGAACTGGCACTGCTGGGTGAGAGGCCAATGAACTACCAGGGAATAATTGGCATGGCATGAATGCCAATAGCAGCGAGTTGGGGATCAGGGCTTGGAGACTGGGGAACATGAACTGCCCTGTGGAGTGATACTTGGGGATTGGGGGAATGACATGTTCTGCCCTGCAAGGTGACACTCAGGGATTGGGGGGATGATATGTTCTGTCCTGCAGGACAATACTCGGGGATGGGGGCTTGGGGTTGCCAACAGCCCACAGAGAGCTTTCCTGTCAATGGGTGACAGCTGGGGGGGCTTATGCGGGACCATGGGGGGTGACTGTTGGGGCACCAGGCACAGAGGTGCACTCCCGGTGGATGTAGAGTACACTTAGACCATCTAATAGCTGGTTTAACTGTACGTAGATCAATGTCCTCTGGGGGTTTTCTTGGACTAGCACATTTGCTGTTCTGACAGCCTCCCTCTTGAAATAGTGTGTAACTGATGCCATAAACCTCCTTGTGCCATGTAGAAGGGGGTTTATGGTATAACCAATGCTGTAGAACAGCTTCAGTGCAGGCAGCCTGTGACACGTCGCAGGCTGCCTTCTGGAAAACCAGATGTCATAACACATGGTGCAAAGTGCTACTTGTGCCATTCTGTCTGCTGCAAGTCACTTTGTGACATGCATAACAGTTCTGGAATTAGGCCCCAGGAGTCAGTTAAAATTATAAGAATGGATCATGAGGTAATGGAGGGGGTATTTTAGAATTGAAGGAAAGGAGACTAGCAAGGGGAAAGTTTGGGAAGAGTCGAAGGAATCTGAAGGTGCAGCTTGACCTGCAGTTGACTTTTTGTGCAGGAGGGAGATTGAGCATGTGTAATAATTTCAGAAGGACTAAGTGGCAGGAGAGGGGCAGATGGGAAGGCAGCTAAGGCAAGGTGGGGAGCAAATCAAAGAAGAATTTCAAGAAAAAAGAGGCACAGTGGGAGTAGCACCTAGCGTCAAGACAGGGGAGTGAAAGCATGATATGTGGGGAAGGGGAGCACTGGTGAGTGTGAGTGGGACACTCTAGGGTGAGGTAACAGAAGGAGGAAAAAAAGGTCCAGTGTGGCAAGGATGGATTTGTACAGTCTAAGGTGAAGGAACAGAAGGAGTGAAAAATGGGGTCCAGTCTGGAAGAAATGGATTGAAGTGCCACCCTCTACATAACATCCTGTAGTCAAATACTTGGTGGATCATCTCATGGGCAGAAAGTGTAATACACACTTTGTTCCTATAAACCACACCTAGTTTAGGTTAAAGTTTTTGATGGATAAACATGCTCTATCCCTTAAAGCCTGGCAGGAGAAGTTCAGGTGATGGTCCAGCCAAACTTGGAGGTACTTGAGGAAAGCACTGCTATCTTAGTGGAGTCAAAAACAGTGGGGAATTCAAGAATGTATGGGACAGATACAAGGAAATTCTAGTGGGGGGGGTAGGAGGAAGTAGGCTGTTGGTTAACTAGGATCTGCAGCCTATCCATTAGGTAGGGAAATGGGCAGACTAGGTTGGCCAAGCAGTCCTTAGCTGCCATCAAATTCTATGTTTCTATGTTATCAATTTCAGCACCATTCAAGGTTTTGAATACAGACTCTGATGGGTTCCTAGCCAGATGCTACTTGGAGCTAAACGTCATTGAGATGGGTTTCATGGCATTGAGTGCCAGCTGAGTAGAGCAGACCAGAATTGCATGTTGATGAAATCTTCCTGGAGCCTTATAGCTAGGTCATAGCCAAAATGGTCAGAAGCAAAATCTAGTGTCATCTGCATACTCATGCATGTCTGAGGAGACACACACCTTCTCCTATGTGTACTGCTTGAGACCTACCATCTAGATAGGAGCTGAATCACCTACCCATGTGGTCAGAGAGTACTGTGTACTGAAAAGGGAACTTTTATGAACAGTGCACATCATAGTCTGAAAGCCCATGCCTAATCTCTTTTAAATGAGGTATTTAGCTTTCCTATAGCTGACACCAGTCTAGAGATATCAATGATTAAGCCTGTCCCACATTGCTACTACATTGCCACCATTTTTAGAACTTGGTAATGTCACTGACATTTAACCTGTGCTTGATTACAATGTGGTTAGCCACAGCTTGATCGTTAGTGACATCCCAAAGTTCTAAAAATGATTGCAATGTACAGTAGTGTCAATATAGGGCAGCTATAGTCATTAATATCTCCTGACTGTTGTCTGCTTAAAATACGCCCTGTCTCATTTAAAACAGCTTTTTATGGGCTTGCAAATGATGATAGGCATGGTTTATGAATGTTCCCCTTTAAACTAGTCCAGGAGAATGGGGTATAGAAAAGTAACAAAGACTTTGACCAGGTTGACAAAGATGGTGAAAGTTAATGGGCCATATTCCATCCCCTTCAGTATGGAGTAAGTGAGCTGGAAAAGGGGAGGCAGTGAAGTGAGTCTTCCTGAACCTAGATTGCTATTGATTGAGGAAGAAGGAGGGAGGAAGAGTCCAGAAAGGGGAGAATCAGAAGAGAACCAGATGTTCTTGGAGCTTAGCTAAGGATGGCAGGAGTGAGAGAGGTTGATAGTTTCCAGGGGTAGAAGGGTTACCCCCTTTAGGAAGGGGGTAACAGTAGTCGTATTTCAAGCCCCAGGGACAGCATCCCAGAGGAAGGAAAGATTGAGAATGCAAGTGATAGGGGTTGCAGTAGCTGGAGCACACAGATGTGATGGTCAGTCCAGCAACTTCTGAGCTGTCTTTCCTTCTGCTTCTTCTGTAAGTTGTTTCTTTGCATTAACTGTATGAAATAAATAGCCATACCTTTATACAGCTTTGTGATGCCTTTCCACTTTCTTGCTGGTTTCACAAGGAGATGAAGGAGCTTGGGGTGGATACCATCAGGTGGTGTCCTTTGTGTAGATTGAGAGCTAACAGAGGCTTTTGGGAGGCATTTAATAAGGTGAAAGCAAAGAAGTGGGGTCCAAGGGTGGGCTACAGTGCTGATTGGACTGGGGGGATGGGGCAACAGGTGCATATATCTATATACTGGTCAGGCACTGTGGGTGAGTTGCAGAAGGAAGGTGAGATTTCATTGGGTGCTGATGAGTGGGCTGGGGGGTATTTTATTACTGATCAAAAAATGACTATATGGGTGACTCTGGAATGAAAGTAGATGAGCCATGGTGCTGAGTGGACTGGGTGGATGCGGTTTTTACATTTACTGTGTAGTGTGGCTGGGCAGGAGGGAAGAATAAAGGTGCTTCATGGGTGGAGAGAAGAGCCTCTTTGTAATATGAATTTCACTAGTGAAATTCTCACTTCTCAATGTGGTCAAAGGATACATTTTGCCAGTCAAATTTTCACTTAATTTGTCAAGCATGTTGGGATTTGTAAAATGCCACTTCACCTTCTGTAGCACTGTGCAAAATAAGTAAAGTTCATGAAGTTCTAAGCAAAGGGAAGGTTTTTCTCTTCACCTCCTCTAGGTTCATGGTGGTGGCTCTGGTTACTTGCTATAGTGTGCATGGTTCACGCTTCTTCAGCGTCCACAGTCCCTTATTATGTGCCACAGACTTGGTCTTGTTTCCCATTAGTGGCAACTTGGCCACAATTATTGGTGCCTTGGCAGGCACAAAAAAGTGACATTCCCCTACTCCATCTGCTGCCCAATTTCCCTTTCCAGCCTCAGTAGAGGATGGGTGAAACGATGGGCTGTGGCGGTGGTAACCACAAAAATCAGTGATTGGATCCTGAAGATCACATAAGGTAATCCCCATTTGGGATGGGGTTAAATGGATAATGAACTTGGGATAAAAAACAAACTTAACTAGAAAATCAGACTGAAGGCAGATGTACTCTGCATAAAGTTGGCCAGCTGCTAACCAAGGTATCCCTCAGAGTAAGCACTGATGCAGATAAGCCACTATTTGAGAAAGTCACGGCCATTCTCACCTCTGCCATCTTTTCAGTCTTGCCAAAAAAAGTAACACTGCCCCCAGTTACTTTCCCCCATAAAAAAAATGGGCCAGTACCGGACTATCTGAACAGACAGTTGACAGGTTCATAGAAACATAGAAACATAGAATTTGATGGCAGATAGGGACCGCTTGGCCCACCTAGTCTGCCCAGTTTCCTACCTAATGGATAAGCTGCAGATCCTAGTTAACCAACAGCCTACTTCCTCCTACCCCCCACTATAATTGCCTCATGTCTGTCCCATGCATTCCTTAATTCCCACATTTTTGACTCCATGACCTCCTCAGGAAGGCTGTTCTATGTATCTACAACCCTCTCCAGGAAAAAATACTTCCTCACATTACCTCTGAGCCACCCCACCTCTATTTTCTAGTTGTGTTCCCTTATTCTTGCACATCTCTTTTTCTGAAAGATGCTGCCCTCTTGGACTTTGTTGATTCCCTTGAGGTACTTGAAAGTTTCTATCATGCACCTATTTTCCCTCCATTCCTTGAGGCTATACATATTAAGCTTCTTTAGTCTTTCTTCATATGTCTTCTGGTGCAGACCCTGCACCATTTTGTTTGCCCTCCTCTGGACAGCCTCCACCCTGTCTATGTCATTGCAGAGATGGAATCTCCAGAACTGCACACAGTACTCCAGATGAGGTCTCACCAACTATCTGTACAGTGGAATAACAACTTCCTGTTTTCTACTGGTGATGCCTCTCCCTATGTATCCCTGTATCCCACAGCCCTCCTTACTGCCTTCTCACATTGCTTGCTCACCTTTAGGTCATGTGATTTAACTACCTCCAGGTCTCTTTCCATTTTTGTTGCTGTCAGTATCTCACCCCCCACTGGGTACTCTTCCCCTGGGTTTTTGTTCCCAGGTGCATTACGTTGCCCTTCTTTGCATTGAATCTAAGCTGCCATACATTTGACCATTCCTTCAAATTGCCAAGTCCCTTCTCATCCTTTCCACCCCACCTTGTGTATCAACCCTGTTGCAGATCTTTGTGTCATCTGCAAAGAGATATACTTTTCTTTCCAGTCCCTCTGTAATGTCACTTATAAAGACATTCAAAAGGACCAGACCCAGTAGTGAACCCTGCTGTACCCCACTAGTAACCCCCCTTTCTTCACTGTGGACTCCATTTACTATTACTCTCTGTGTCCTGTTGTCCAGCCAATGTTTTACCCAGGCTACCACCCTGGGACCCACTCCCAGGCTGGCTAATTTGTTTAATACTCTTTTGTGCAGGACTGTGTCAAATGCCTTGCTAAAGTCTAGGTAGACCATGTCCACAGGCCCTCCCTGGTCCACTACTTTGGTCAACCAGTCAAAGAAATTGATCAGATTTGTCTGACATGACCTTCCTGCTTTGAACCCATGCTGCCTTGGGTCCTGTGCCCCAATGGCCTCTAGGTGCTCAACAGTTCTTTCCGTCAGAAGTGATTCCATTGTTTTCCCTACCACTGAGATCAAACTGACAGGTCTGTAGTTTTCTGCCTCTGTCTTGCTCCCACTTTTTTGAAGGGGAATCATATCCTTTCTCCTCCAGTCCTCAGGGACCACACCATCCTACCATGATTTGTTAAAAAGGGTAGCCAGTGGTGTTACTAGTTCTCCCTTTAGTTCTTTCAGAATTCTGGGGTGGGAATCCCATCAGGCCCCATTGGTTTGTCCATCTTTAGTTTTAGAAGTTCTTTCAGAACCCTTTCTTCTGTGAAAGGACTGCTATCAGCCCCCCAATCCAAAGTGCTTCTATTGTCTGGATTAGGTACCTCAGCCTCCTCTTCCTTTGTGAATACTGAGCAGAAGTATTCATTTAGTATCTCTGCTTTTTCACTGTTCCTATCTGTCCACCCACCCTTCTCTTTTTTCAGCCTCAGTATCCCTCCTTTAGTCTTTCTTCACTTCCTAATGTACCCTCTTCTTAACCAAGTTGGCTATCTTTTCCTCAGCTTGGGCCTTTGCTATTCTGACTGTCTCCTTCACTTCCTTCTGCTTTAACTGGTACAGTTCTCTGTCCTGCTCCTTCTGTGTTTCCTCTTCCTTCCTGAATGCTATCTTTTTCTCCCTAACCTTTCTTTCCACTTCTTTTGAGAACCATAGTGGTTTTTTCTTTCATTTTGATTTGTTTATTTGCTTCACACAAAGGCTTGTTGCCTCTGTGATGGCAGTTTTGATGTTTCCCCATTGTTGCTCCACCCGACCTTCTTGTCTGTTTGCTAGTGCTTTTCTGAGGCACTCTCCCATTTTGACAAAATCAGCCCTCCTGAAGTCCAGTACCTTCACTTTTGTATGGCTTGACTCCACAGCTGAGTTTATCGTGAACCATACTGTTTGGTGGTCAGTTGTTCCCAGGTGGCTACTCAGTTCTACATCTGAGATCCTGTCTCCATCCCAATTTGAAAGTACCAGATCTAAGATTGGTCCCTCCTGAGTGGGTTCCAACACTAGCTGTCTGAGGCATGTCCCTTGTGGGGCATCGAGAATGGCCCTGTTCTTGGATGTGGCTACAGCAAAGGTACTCCAATGAACATCTGTCATATTGAGGTCCCCCATCAGCAATATCTCCCCTTTCTCTGCCATCCTAAGGATGCCTTCTATCATGTCCTTGTCCATTTCTTCCCCCTGAGATCGGGGTCTGTATGCAATCCCTGTGCAGATTGTGGTGCCATTTCCAGTCTCCAGGGTGATACACAGTGCCTCCTCTCCTCCTTGTTTACCCTTTAAATTCAGTTGCTTTGATCCCTTTCCTTACATAGACAGAGAGATACTCCTCCTTCTTTTCCACCTTCCCTGTCCCGGCTGTAGATTGTGTACCTGGTATGTTGACATCCCATCAGCTGTACCTTCCTAAGCAGTTATATACAGGCTGGGATTCCTCCCCCATCTCTTCCAGACTGAGATAGAACTCCTACAAAGCTTGTCCTTGGGCTGATCCTTTCTCAGTCTTTTAGTGAATGCCCTCTGCCTGTATCTTCTCACACCTGCACATGTATGCATCAATTATTTATTTATTTATTTGAAAATGTTTTACAGTACAGCATATTATAACAGGAGGCTAATTTCTAGGTGATAGTGCATCATGGGAGATTCATACCATGTGGCTACATAACTGCAGGTCACATGGTATGACAAACAGCATGTAAATTATGCTGAGTCTCACTTTTATGCAGTTCTAGTTGATGCTTCAGGGAGACAGGAACTGTCTTCCATAGCTTGGAGTTATAGCTCATGAATGTCCTTGACTGCTGTAAATACTTAGCTCTAATTACTAGATCTGCTTCATTTCAGTGCCTAGCACTTGTTGTGGCTATTTCTGACTTTATTTGAATGTGTTTTGATAACTTAATTTGTGGCTTCAGTTTGGAGATTTTGAGTGATTGACTGATTTGCTATATGTTTGTGAGAGCAGGAGAGGGGCAAAGCTGCAGCTTCAGTCTCTGACTGTGTCTGTGTCTGTTTTTGCAGGACTGTCAGAAATTCAAAGAGAACGTGTATGTGTGGCTTTGAAGAGGTTTACATTCAATTTGTTACTTGAATTTGATGTTTATAATCTTTGGAGATTTTCAAGACATATATATTTGCATGTTTGAGTTTATGACTTGTTATGACTTATTATATTATATATAATGTGTATGTGTGAGTTTTTGATACTGTGAGAGTGTGACTTATATCTGACCCTAAAAAAGTCTTTAAAATATTATCAGTAGCACTATCAGAAGTAGATAATCATGAGTGGAGTTAAACATGGTGGTGTTGTGGGGAAAGGTAGAGGAGGTCAATTGGCAGCAGCTCCAGCTAAACATGGGAGAGTAAAAGGGACTTGTGGGGTTAAGTAAAGAGAGGCACCTTCTAAACTTCTTTCAGCAGCAGCTGCTATTCTATCATTTTGGAACTGATGCATCAGGCAGCAGTATCAGCAGCAGGAGAAGTCACATAGGTGTAGGTGCAGCAGGTTCTTTATCCTCTCCCGACATCCAGTCACAATGTCAGAAAGAAGCGGTCCTGGACAGTATCTGCTAGTACTGCACTGTATGTCCTTCACCCCAGTGTTGATGCCCCCTTAACATTTTGCCATGACAGGAAAATATGAGGGCGAGGAAGTGCCACAAATGTAGGCCCTGTTTATTGATGAAAAGGTGACTGAGGGTATAGTTAAAAAGGAGGATGTAGCACATGTAAAGGAATTAATTAGGCAGAAGAAACAGAGATAGGGGAGGAGGAGGAGAAAGAGGAGGAGAAATTTTTTGATGATGGTGATATGGATGATGACCCATTATGGGAGCCTGAGGTACAGTTCACAAAATAGATTAGTGTGCCACAGTCAATGCCATCTCCAAGCCTGTCACAAACTGTTGAAAAGACAACAAAGTTTAAACAAATAGAAGGACATACAGCATGCAGCACTCACTGTAGCAGAGCAAGATCTATCACCATGACCAGAGCGCCCCAAAACACTGAACCCACTAGCCATAAAGACATCACCAGTCCAACAACCTACATATGTTCAGACCCAAACTGGGGATCATGTAAATCATTCATCTGGGATATTTTATGTTCACAATGCAGAAGACAACACTATTGCCATTTGCCAGTTTTGTGAGTAGCCGGATATCATCAAGCTAGTGCAGAAAGAGCTACGTGGTCGAAAACCATGCAGTCAAAAATGGCTTGTGCAAGGTCAGAGTTTGTTTATTTAATCTAGTGTGGTTTGCAATTATGCTACATTATACTGTCCGAGCGGTGCTCATTTTGACCATGCAACTTTTGACTGCACTCACATTGGAGTAATCCCAGAGGAGTTAAAAAAAATAAACACATGTAGGAAAAGAGGGTCAGCAGACTCACTTTAAAGTAAACTGCATATGCCAACATGGCTCAAACACCAGTGGGCAGCACTAGTAGGAGGCATATGCAGTGGCAGTGGTAGCAATAAAAGCAAGCAATATGTGAATGCAGGCAGCAAGCACTGGGATAAGGAAGAGGTAGAAGAGGAGTAGGGATTAGGTTATGATGATGAGGAATTGTTTGATTGTTGTTTATATGTACAGTTCAGTGTTTCCTGTGGTTATAAGAGTGAATTCTTGAGTTATTTGGATGAGAGAACTGCAAAGCGATGCTGAGCACATCTGGCACTCAATGGACTCAAGAATGCACTCTTATAACCACAAGAGACACTGAACTGTACATATAAGCATATTATAACTCATGTAAAGGATTTTGATTTTTCAAAAATGAAACTTAAATTTAAAATAGAACTTTTTGACTTTGTAGAAAATTAAAACAAATCCTGCTTAATGAAAAGGACACTACTATCTAAACTTTGAACTGTTGAATTTTACAACTGTTTGCAAGAGACAGCCTCTTGTGAAAAAAAGAGTACTTGGAATGTTTAGAAATAAACAATCCTGATTGGTCAAGACTAATGTCATAACTTATAATTTATATAATTTAGAAGCATCAGTCAAGAGCCAAGTTTAGTTGAAAAATCCAGCGAGCCACCCCAAAAGTACAACTATGACTACTAAGCACTCACAGAAGCTGCCAACCAGTTTCAGACAAAGTCCACAATCAGAATCGCACACTACCTCAGTTCATTGGATCAGGCTATTTGACTGTGGCACAGAGAAAAGTAAGAGAAGCACCATGAATGAATACCAGTCAACTTTGGAAAGTATAATTGTAAATCACAAGAATTATTCATCTAACAATACAGTTGTTAGAGAACTGAATGCTGCAATACAGTATCTGAGATACTGCCATTGACCTGCTACCATGTTCATTTGTTGAAAATGTTGGGTTCCGAAGACTGATGGCAAAGGGGTGTCCAAGACC
The DNA here is from genome assembly GCA_016271365.2 of Neoceratodus forsteri. NCBI lineage: Eukaryota > Metazoa > Chordata > Ceratodontiformes > Ceratodontidae > Neoceratodus > Neoceratodus forsteri. Next base: position 14,176,342 of record JADMNL010000039.1, on the reverse strand, counting down.
AAAAGTCTGATCCCAGCATACTTTGCAACATGAGATATGCCTGAGCTTCATAACACAGTCAGAAGTTCTATCACATATGCCATGCAGCATTTTTCCTCTCCATGTTTTTATATAGTGAAAGATATATGGATACATAAAGATATATGGACAGGTGAACAAACACAACACCAGGCATCATGTACTGTACATGCACTTAATGGCTCACAGGCACAGATACCTGGGGTAGTGTGTGACTGTAACAATAAAAATATGAAAATATGCATTTGAAATGTATTACAAAATTGTATATCTATATATATATATATATATATATATATATATATATATATATATGAGGCAAAATTTCCGTTTAGTGCATCAGTTAGGGTTGTTCCACAGGGACAAAAGTGAGAAATTTGGTGTTAAGGTTGAAGACCCCCTTGTACCCCCCAGCCCACCCCAACTGGCATGGGGTGCGAGTTGGGGTTGTCAGCCCTAACTCTCACCCCATCACATATGTAAAGAAGCAGAAGTATGGGAGAATGGGGTGAGAGTTGGGACAGCAACAATACACACCCGCTGCTGGTTGGGGAGTGGATTGGGGTCCAGGCAATATCCATAACACCAAATTTCTCATTTGTCGCCAGGAACAACCCTAACTGATGCACTAAACAGAGTTTTTTGCCTCTAATTTCCCTTCTTTTTGAGAATGATGACAACAAATAGTGAAAGTAATGCAGCAGCGGGATGTCTTGTGACATAGTAACAGGAACAGCAACACAAACAGAAGTGCCAACAGTGGTGCACATGGTATCGAAAATGTAAATGGTAAAGGAAACGTTAATAGAAATGCAAGTGCAAAGTGACGCCAAAGTGAACAGTGATGCAAACGGACATTGAAGCACGTACGAAAATGCAACTTGTAATGCGAACAGTGATGGCAGTGGTATTTTAAATGGAAATGTTAAGTGTCACAGCAAAAAGAATGTGAAAGGGAACAGAAACGGAAATGCAAATGCAAGCACACACGTAAACACAAACCGTAATGTGCACAGGCATGGTACCACAATTGTAAATGCAAATGGTAAAGTTAACATGAAGAATAATGCCAAAGGAAAGAGAAAAAGAAATGGGAACAGAAGTGCATACGGAAACGCAAACTGAAATGCACATGGGCAAAATACCACAATTGTTAATGCAAATGGTAACCATAACAGCAGCAATAATACCAAAGGAAAGAGAAATGCAAATGCAAGTGAGTACAGAAATGCAGACCGTTATGTGCATGGTCATGGTACCACAATTGTGAACGCAAATGGTAACAGTAACAGCAAAAATAGCGCCAAAGGAAGCAGAAACAAAACAGAAATGCAAGCGCGTATGAAAATGCAAACCATAATGCACCTGGATGGTACTGCAATTGCAAATGAAACTGGTAATGGTAACAGCAACAATAACGCCAAATAATACAGAAACACAAATGCAAGCGAAAATGCAAACCTTAATGCTCACGGTGGCAAAGATGGTAATGGTGCTCCAAACGGTAACAGAAATGCAACTGGAAAAGCTAACTGGCACAGTAACAAGAGGGCACACCCTTCTTTTCTCCAAAAAATGCATTGGAAAACACAGTGAAAACTAAGAGGGTGGGATATTCAAAAGGGTTGCGTCATGCGCAATAGGGTCTGAAATTGCGCCATTCTGCGATATTCAGCATGGTATGGGCTGCACACCCATTGGCTCTTGCTCTGCACCAATGGACGTGCAGCCCTACCGGGCAGTCAGTCGGCGGGCGGTGGAGCGGCAGGCGGGTGGGTTGCTGTTGCCCGCCGGCTGTCGGGGGGATCGGGTGGTGGGGATTCGTGGGTGGGGTGGGGTACACCTGGGATCCACCAGGGATATGGTCTTGGGGGTCGCCACATAATGCAGCCAGCGATCGGGCTTAGCGGTCCACTGGACCACGGGGCTCACGTTCTGGGGGGTTGTTTTAAACATATTCAGCCAGCGATTGGGCTTAGCGGTCCACTGGACCACCAGGGCTACATTCTGGGGGTTGTTTTAAACATATTCAGCCTGTGATTGGGCTAAAAGCTCCACTGGACCACCAGGGATATGTTCTGGGGGACACTTTGCTGCCCGCAGTCGGCCCAGTCGGAGAGTGGGGAGTTTCTTACACTTTAAGCCGTGATTCGGGCTGTAGAAACGTGGTCCCCTAACAGCTGCTGCCTGGCAGGGCACCAGGTGCAAGTCCTCGAGGGATCGGTGCACCTGCATGCTAATGGCATGCAAATGGGGCCATAAATAGATGCAAATGGCCCCCTTGCGCCTTGCATGAATTATGGCCCCATTTGCAAGTCACCTTTTGAATATCGGAAATTTGCACATGGTGCAATGGTACTTGCACCACCGCAACCTGAATGCTCCACTCAGACCACTTGTGGTGGCGCAAGTTCCACTGCACCATGCACAGTGGCTGTGGCCGGGGGTGATATTCAAAAGAATTGCTCAATAGCACAACTCCTTTGAATATCACCCCGGCCATACCCTTGCGCAACTATTTTGTGCAGCGCAAGGGCTTGCACCACAAAATAGCGCAGTTTGACTATCCGGCCCAGAATGTATACATAGCAATGGGCATTGGAGCAGAAAATGAGGACTTGGAATATTAAATTGCTTATATCTCAGGAACCGTACAACATAGAAAAAATATAAATTTCATATGAATTATGACTTTCCTGGCTAGTTTTATACTTCGCTCCCATTAGGGGGCCAAGCATTTTTGCGATGTTTCCGAGATACGGGGCCCAAAAGGCGTGATGGGCACTATAATGTTTTACAATGGGAAAAAGCATTAACTTTGGAGTGCCGTCACTGTGCCACCCTGTAATATTTTTTCACCAAACCACCAAAAGGCACAACAGTGGGATGTTGGCTTTCTTCCCTTCAAATTTCAGCCCAAAAGACCAAACCATTATTTTGCAGCAGGGCGGCAAATGATTCCTGTAATGCGGCAGACACCGTAATGTTATCCTATGGGAAAAAGCATAAATTATGGAGTGCAGTAACTTTTCCGCCCTGTAATATTTTTTCACCAAAATACTGGCCAGCTCATCTGTGTGATGTTGGCTGTATTCTCTCCAAATTTCAGCCCAAAAGAGTAAACCGTTCTTTTGCAGCAGGGTGGCAAAGAATTGCTGTCATTTTGCCATAGCCTGGAAAAGTAATGTCGAAATTTGCAAAAGCTTTCACAGACATTTGCGACACTTTCGTGAGTACGATACTACTTTGCGAAAGTACTTTTTCCAGAAACTTGAAAAACATATTTCTAAGTTGTTTAACCTAAAAATAAAGACATGCCTATCATCCTCAGGGTCCGACTAGGTAAACACAAAAATAATTGTGTTGCTAGAGGGTCCCAAATTTAAATACCAAGTATTTTTCTCATCACCAACTGAAAACAAAATGGTGGATTTGCGAAAGTAAAAACTGCATTTGCGAAAATGTTGAACTTTTTGTCAACTTTTCCCATTGACTTATAATGGGAAATTGTTTCTTGAATAACTTTTGAAATGTTTAATATTTTTTCACGAAATCTTCAAAAGGCACATCAGGGACCCTGGTCGCACGTTCTCTGAAGTTTTTGGACCGGTCGTGCAAACCGTGCGACCTGTAGGGACAAGCAAAAACATTCAAAATAACGTAAACGTGCATGCAGATAATGCTTAATAACTCTGCAGCCGTATATCTGAACAGTACGAAAGTTGCCAGGTCCCAAGATGTATGGTTCTTGATAGTGTATGCCAAATTTCAGGCAAATCTGTTGAACAGTTGCAAAGTTATTAAGGTGCAAAATATTAGGATTAACATGTAAATGGCTCCTCAACCCTAACTATGGTAGCACTACCATGCTACCATAATATATATATATATATATATATATATAGAGGCAAAAACTCCATTTAATGCACCAGTTAGCGTTGTTCCACAGCAAAAAAAGCTAGGAAATTTAGGGTTAGGTTTGAAAGCCCCCTTACACCCCCAGCCCACCCCAACTGGCATCAGGGTGTGTATTGGGGTCATCGGCCCTAACTCTCACCCCATCACATGTGTAAAGAAGCTGAGGTATAGGAGAATGGGGTGAGGTTAGAACCCTACATATCTCAGCCACCTGATGCCAGTTGGGGGTGGCTGGGGTCGAGGGCTTTCAACCAACAATTTCCTAGCTTTTTTTTGCTATGGAACAACCCTAACTGATGCATTAAACTGAGCTTTTTGCCTCTAATTTCCCTTCTTTTTGAGAATGAGGATGATAAATAATGAAAGGAATGCAGTGGCAGCAGCGAGGGGCCCGACAGGAACTGCAAAGCAAATGCAAGCTGCAACATTAATACACATGGCAAAGCAAACATAAATGGCAAAGCAAATGTTAATAGAAACACAAGCGTAAAGTAAAGCCGAACCAAACAGTTACGTAAACGGAGACATGAAACAGAAGTGCATACAGAACGCAACTGATAACACACACATTCATGGCACCATAATTGTAAATGCAAATGGTAACAGTAACACCAACAATAACACCCAAGTAAACAGAAAAGCAAGCACGTATGAAAACACAAACCGTAACGCACACACTCACGGAACCACAGTTGTAAATGCAAATGGTAATGGTAACTGCAACAATAAAGCCAATAAAAACTGAAATGCAAGCTCATACGAAAATTCAAACTGTTACACATGAGGTCATGGTACTGCAATAGTAAACATAAATGGTAACAGTAACAGCAACAGTAAAGACAACAGAAACAGAAATGCAAGTGCATATGAAAACACAAACCGTCACGCTCACGGTGGCATAGACAGGAACGGTGATTCGAATGGTAACAGAAATGCAACTGGAAATGCTAGCTGTCACAGTAACAAAAGATCACACCCTTCTTTTCCCCCAAAACTGGATTGAAAAAACTAATTGAAAACAAAGAATGTATGCATTATAATTGACTTCAGAGCAGAAAAGTATGACTTGGAATACTAAATTGCTTATATCTCAGGAACTGTATGACGTAGGAAAGAAATTAAAATGTTGTATGAATTATTACTTTCCTGGATAGTGGCGCTAAGCAATTTTTGACAAAAAATCCATATCTCGTACCGTTTCTGAGATACGGTCCCTGAAAGACTCGACAGACACCATAATGTTATCCTATGGGACAAATTGTCAACTTCGGAGTGCTGTCACTTTGCCACCCTGTAATATTTGTTCTCCAAACCACCAAAAACACATTTGTAGGATGTTGGCTTTCTTCCCTCCAAATTTCAGCCCAAAAGACCAAACTGTTATTTTCCAGCAGAAGGCAAAGAATTCCTGTAATATGGTGGACGCCGTAATGTTATCCTATGGGAAAAAGTGGCAACTTTGTAGTGCCATAACTTTGCCGCCCTGTAATATTTTTTGACCAATCCACTATAAAGCACATCTGTGGGATGTTGCCTTTCTTCTACCCAAATTTCAAGTAAAAAGACCAAACCATTTCTGAGTTATTCAATGTCAAAGATTGGCAAAATTTCTCTATCTATTTCATTATAAGAAATCTGGCCATCTTGTCCCTATTTTGCAATCAAAGATCACAGTCAAAGAATCTCATGAGCAAAGAATTTGCAGCCTCACAATCAAAGAATTTGCAGGCTCACGAACAAAGAATAAAAACTGGAATAATTCAAAAAATAGAAGCAATTGCAGTAAACCACCACCATGGTTCAACAGAATGAAGCCCCCTGAGTAAAACCCATCCTTTGACTTCCTAGGACACCCCTGGGCTAAGAAAATGTAATTTTAAATTGGGTCATCTTGTCCCTCGCTCGCGATGCAAGATCGCGGTCAAAGAATCTCACTATCAAAGAATTTTCAACCTCATGAACAAAGAATAAAAAATGAAATAAATCAAAAAATTGGAGGAATTGCAGTAAACCACAACCATGGTTTGACAGAACGAAGCCCTTTGATTAAAACCCACCCTCATTTGACTTCCGAGGGCACCCATGGGCTGAGAAAATTTATTTTAAAATTTGGCCATCTCATCCCTCGCTCACGATGCAAGATCACGATCAAAGAATCTCACGATCAAAGAATTTGCAGCCTCATGATCAAAGAATTTGCAGGCTCATGATCAAAGAATAAAAAAGGGTGAAACACAATTTATTCACCGATATGAACCAAACTAATGGTGTGGTTCGACAGAATGGACCCTCCTGAGCAAAACAAACCCTCATTTGTGTCCCTAGCCCACCCCTGAGCTGAGATATTAGTGTTTTAGGTCACGATGCAAGATCGATCAAAGACTGTCATGATCAAAGAATTTGCAGGCTCGCGATCAAAGATCGTTAGCAAGCCACGAATTAAAATTTTAAAAGCTTATAACTCTATTTTTTGACTGATTTGGATGGAACCAAAGCCATGGCTTGATAGATCAGGGTCCCCTGAGTAAAACTCATCAAAGTTTTACTTCAGAAGTGACCCCTGAGCCGAGATATTTGTGTTTGTGTGATTGGAAAACTGAAAACAAGATGGCGGACCTCGTGGTCAAAGAATTTAGAAAATTCCTCAGGAACAAAGATTCTTGAACCATGAGGCTGCAGATTCTATGATCACCAGGTGAGACCAGATGGCCAGAACCCCCATTCTTTGATCGCAAAATATACATATAAATTTTCCTATTGACTTATAATGGGAACTTAAAAGTGCCATAACCTTTGAATGCCTTAATATTTTTTCACCAAACAAAAAATGGCATGTTTGGCCACCAAAGCTCTTTCAAACAAGCCATCTTGCAGAGCAGCACACCACACGATGGCCGTGCAGGACCACATTAAGAATGCCAAAAGATGCCTTCAAAAATGGATAATTTTGCATTTTTCAGTGCTTTCGTACACAAAAACCAGCACTCCAGCACAAATGCAATTTCACAAATCAAGAGATCTCATGCACCTCAATACATGTATCAAATTTCAGGCAAATCCATTGAACAGGTTCAAAGTTATTAATTTCCAAACTTTTGACTTTAGTATGTAAGTGGCCGCTCAACCCTAACCGCACCACTATAATATATATATATATATATATATACACACACATATGCATGGCAAAAAACTTTGCTTAATGCATCTGTTAGGGTTAAAGTTACAAAAGTGAGGAAATGACACGTTAGGGTTGAGCCCCTAATCCAGCCACCACACCCGCCCATCCTCCACAGACCAACAGATGCTGGGGTGTGCCATGGGGTCATGAGGCCCAAATCTCACCCTATTCAATGAGTAAACAAGTTGACATGCAACAGTAAAGAAGAATGGGGTGAGAGTTAGGCCTCATGGCACACCCCAGCATCTGTTGGTCTGTGGAGGATGGAGGGTGGTGTGGTGGGTGGGTTAGAGTCTCAACCCTAACATGTCATTTCCCCACTTTTGTCACTTTAACCCTAACTGATGCGTTAAATTAAGTTTTGCCATGAATTCTTACTTTTGAAGAAGTGTAATATAAATAGCAAGTAGTATGTCTTGGTCACCAAACTGCCCATTTCTGCATATGATATGTATCTGTGGAAGCATGGGCCTTTAGATACATGCCCTTACATAGCTACGAAGCATACAGCAGCCCTATAGGCAAGCAACCCTCGTAACACTAATTTTCCAATTTTTTGGGAACCGTAGCAGCTAGAAAAAAAATTCAAGTGTTGCTGTAATTGTGACAGCAAGTACAGCACATGACATACATCAAGCAAATCTGCATCTCACATGATTTATGAGATATGGCCACTGAAAAGCACTGGAAATGCACCCTTGGAACCCTTGTGACACTAATTTGCCAATATCTCTGTAACCATGGCACGTAGGAAAAAAATTCCATTGCGGATGTAATCTATGATTTCCAAACTTGTTTCCACAGCTTAGTTCACTTACAAGTGAACTAAGCTGTAGGTAGCAAAAAAATTCCATATTTCACATCGTTTTTGGGATACGGGTGCCGAAAGGCATTGCAATGTTATCCTATGGGAAATTTCATCTCAACTTTGGAATAACATAACTATGTAACCATTGCAATGTTCTACACCAAACTAGCATACATCACATCTGTGGGACACCCCCTTTGCACCTTGCAAATTTCAAGCCAAAAGTCCTTGCCATTTCTTTGCAGTGACCTGGCAAAGTTTTACAAATCCCTGTTCATGAGCTGTCAAAATCCCCATTCGGCACCAAATTCCCATTTGTGAGGTGACAAAATCCCTGTTCATGAGCTGATCCCCATTTGTGAGATATAACCATCTGGTCTTCCTCTCACGAATGGGGGATTTTGCTAGCTCACAAATGGGGATCGGCTCACGAATGGGGATTTTGACAGCTCACTAACAGGGATTCCCCGTTCGTGAAATAGGACCAGCTGATTGGCATCTCATGAATGGGGATTTTGACAGCTCACAAATGAGGATTTTTTTTATGATCCTCGTTCGTGAGGTGCAAAAACCGCATTCGTGAGCCGAATCCCCATTCATGAGATGTCAAAATCCCTGTTCACGAGCCGATCCCCATTTGTAAGATAGGGCTATCTGGTCACAATCTTACGAACTTGGATTTTGACAGCTCACGAATGGGGATCAGCTCATGAATAGGATTTGGACACCACACCACAAAAGGGGATCGGAAGCGAGTCAAGAACAAGGATTTTCAAATATAAAAATTTACATTTCTTTAATTATCTGATGGAAACCAAACACATGGTTTTGTAGAGGGCATCACCCTGAGCAAAACCCATGCATTTCTATACTCAGAATGCATCTCTGGGGCAAGTAACAATGTTTTGTTCTGGGCTAAAATTGAAAACAAGATGGCGGCTCACAAATGGAGATTTTTTCCTCACGAACAGGGATTTAATGAATTCCCATTTGTGAGATGTCAAATCCCCATTTGTGAGATGAAATCCTTGTTTGTGGCTGTGTATCTAACCAAAAGACTGAATTGAGCATGCTCAGAACCTGAATTTTGAAAATTGAATAACTTTGGAACATGATAATATGTTTTCACTAAACTAATGCTGGCCTGTTCCTTAGGGTAAGCTCCTTCTACCCTGAAAATTTCAGGCTAAAATTCAAAATGGTGTGGTTGCAGGGTGATGAGGAAAATTCAGGAAAAATTGGTGAAAAAAGTGACAAACACACTTTTTTCCCTATGCGCTTCACAACATCTGCATATCCTATCGAAACAAAACTTGGCAAGTCAAGAGATCTACCCCATGAAACAGTGCATATCACCTTTCATGCAACTCCATTAAACAGTTACAGAGTTATTAAGGTGCACAATTTGGGGTTTAACATTAAACTGCACACCCAACCTATAATACACACACATATATATATATATATATATATATATATATATATATATATATATCTGCTATTATATATATATATATATATATATATATACAATTTTAAACTTAGAATTGCATAAGTGACAGGTGCACTGGTAGGAAGTCTGAGGTACTTCAGCAGCATGTAACATTGTTTGTGAAAAATATTGTTGGTTCACAGACTGATGGAAAAAAATCCTTCTGATCTGTTAATTGAAAAAGCTCTGTGGCTTCAACCACATTCATGAAGGCGGGGACAGCTTTTATGCTTCTGACAATGGGTCCAACATGATAAAGAGCATCCTCAGTGGTATAGTTCAAGAATTCTTGGCGCTGCCTAGTATGAAGGTAGTCTTGAGTATTGGGAAAAGGATTTAGTTGCTCGATAAACTTTAAATTATTTTTCAGTCTATGGACTTTAGGGCAGTAGTGCTGACTTGTTTAATAGTGTTGTGTGGTGTATGGGATCCATAGTGGAAGCTGGATATTCAGTTATCTTTTCTACAGGCATTGTGAACAGCTTTCTGGAAGATTCTGTCCTTCTCAGCCAAGATCATTTACAGCTCATTGGGGCTTAAATACCAGGCTTTTCACATAGCAGTACTGCAGAAGCAGTTGGGGTCTGGCAGAGGTTGTCTGAACCTTCTTTTGCTGAGCATTTGGGAAAAGGATTTAGTTGATGGATAAGCTTGAAATTATTTTTCAGTCTGCGGACTTTAGGGCAGTAGTGCTGACTTGTTTAATACTGTATATGTGTGTGTGTGTGTGTGTGTGTGTGTGTGTGTGAGAGACCTTCCTCCAGAGGAGGTTGCAGTGCTTGGAGGTGCAGTGAGGGACAGACACAGGGCTGATACACTCTCGTGAGAGTCGGGTGTGGGCCCTACTCCCACTCTCCCCCACCCCTCCCTCCCCAGAGCACAGCTCATTTACAGGGGAACACCTGCCTTGCAATTGGAGGAAGGGGCTTCAGGTGCAGCTCATATAGTTCTATCCAATAATGCAGCCACAGGGTAGGGAACAAGCATAGGTAGGTCTCAAATAGGAGTACAGCATCCACAATGAATGGCTGATCAGTGTGACAGGTGAATATTGTGGGGGGCCTTCAACTGGAATATATCAGGTAGAATTTCTGTTAGAGGCTGGGCTAGGATTAGTTAATTCTACTTGTTTTAGGGATAGTTAGTGTGGAGAGGCTGTATAGGTAGCGTGGACTATGGGTAGGATTGTTGGGTGCAGTGGTTGTGGGGCAGCAATGTGGATGAATATACTGTGGAGGCTGGGAGGGTGCCCAATATGCCACAGGCTAAGGAGGCTCAAGGAGGAGGTTCAGTGGTTTGGCAGGGAGCTGGGGAGGTTGAGGGATGAGGGGAGGATTGTGTCAATAGGAGGGCTGACATCTGAGAATATTGTGGGGGCACCTCAGAGAAGGAACAGTGGGTCAAGGGAGGGAGAGAGGGAAAACTAGACAGGAAGCCAGCTGATGAAGGAGGGACACTTGTAGGACCTAGAAAAAGAGGAGCAGCAGTAGGCAGGAGGGAGGAGAAAGCACATAGTAAGGCAAAGGGAATAGGGAACATGTTTACTTTACTAACAACACATGGGAAAGAGGATGCAGGAGGTGATTGCATAAGGGATAGCACTCACAAAGAAGAGGGAATGAGGGGCATTACTAGTGGAGAGACTGAGCATGGTGTGGCGGGGGACAGATAATACTTGGAGAAGTGAGTAAGTAGAGGAAGGTTAGTAGTCAAACAGGAGGAGGGGGAGGGGTCTTAATTGGGAGGGACAAGGAAAGACACTGGGGTACATGGTAAAAACACAGTCTTGAGTGGCTCGAAAAATGAGAACCTGGGTGGGGAGGTGGCATCGGGCACAAGAAAAGAGGAGGGGTTGTGCTGGTGCTGGGGGACTCCATACTCAATGGGATGTGATGGGGCAGCAAGGGGGAGAGGCACAGTCAGATATGGGTGGAGTCCATACCAGGATTAAAGATAAACATTCCAGGACAGGCAATCTTAAAAGGCATAAAGAGGGGTAGGAGAAAACTACACATTGTGGTACATGTGGGGACAAATGACCTAGTGGGGGAAATGGTGGAGGTAACAAGGGAGAGGACTGAGGAAGTGGGAAGGTTGTGCGAGGAGACTGGGGAGTCTGTGACCTTCTCTGAAGTGCACCCAGTACCCTGCGCAAGCACAGTGAGAAAGGAGAAGATTAGAGAGTCAAACACATGGTTGGTAGAATGGTGTCAAACTATGGGGTATGGGGTTGTGGGTGGCTGGGGCATTTCCTGGGATAATAACAATCTGTTTGCAAGGGATAGGCTGCACCTGAGTGGGAAGGGGAAGGAGGTATTAAAGCAAAGACTGGGGAGGTATATTGTGACAAGGGTGGATTTAAACTAGATAGAGGGGTTGGCAAGTGGACAGCAGGTAGGCAGGGATCCGATAGCGTGGAGTCACAACCTACTCCCCAGGCTAGCAGGGAAGGACTTGGGGCAGCCAAACAAGGAGGGAGTAGAAGAGAGGAGATGGAGGCTAGGGAAAGGAAGGGGGCATTATGGATGGTGGTCTCACTGAATGCAAGAAGCCTAGGAAACAAATCCGCTGAGCTACAGGCACTCTTAGAAGTGTGGAGGGTGGATATTGCAGCTGTCACAGAAACATGGGCAACTGGGCACCAGGACTGAGATCTGGCAATCCCAGGATACAAATTCTACAGGAAGGACCATAAGGAGGGTAGAGGGGGTGGGGTGGGGTGGCAGTCTATGTGAGGGATAGGATCAAATGCACAGGGGATGGGGACAAGAAAGGAGAACAGAGGCAATCTGGCTGCAGCTCCTAGACTCAAGGGGTAGGAAATTGAGGTTTGGGGTGGCATACAGGCTGCCGTCCCAGTCTGAGGATCTAGCAAGGAGTTAGCGGGACAAATTAAAAAGGTATGTAGAAAAGGGAAGGTGGTCACCGTGGGGAATTTCAACTTGCTGGGAGTTGACTGGAGCATTCCGGTCACCTCCAATGCTAAGGAGCAAGTACTCCTGGATGCGATCCAGAAGGGTCTCCTGACACAGTTGTTTACTGTACCTACTAGGCTAAGGAACACTTTAGATCTGGTATTGTTGAATGGGGAGGCAGTGAGGTAAATAAAGGTAGAGGATCCACTAGCCAACAGTGATCACCAAACGGTGTGGTTTAATAACACGACATGAGGGGAGCCAGAGAAATCAGTTACTCGGGTGGTAAACTTCGGGGGGCAGACTTTGGGAGGATGCAGGAAGTACTGAAATGGGAACTGGATTGCATAAGGCAGGAAATGGACATGGAACAGAAATGGGATATTATTAAATGGGGGGTTACAGAGGCAACAGAAGCCTGCACCAAGGCACAGAGTAAAAGGAGCAGAGCAAGAAAACCATGCTGATTGAACAGCGAGGTTGTGGAGGTGGTGAGGGCAAAATGAGTGTCACACCAGAGGTTTAGAAGGATGGGGAGGGAAGTGGACAGGGAGGAATATGCAAGATGGTCCAGGGAGATGACCAAAAAAGTGAGAGAAGCCAAGGCCCAGAGGGAGCTGAGATTAGCACAAGGAATTGAGTGGGGGAGAGAGTTTTTCAGATACATCATGGAGAAAAGGAAGTGCAAGGAGACAATAGTGAGGATGAAAGGGGTGGGAGTAGATAGAAAAGGGAGGAGCAGGCAGAAGCACTGAATGAATTATTGTGCTCAGTGTTCACAGATGAAAGGGGGACTGCTACCAGCATGGGCTGGGGGGGGGGACAGGAGGAGAGGAGGCGACAGATGGAAGAATTGAGACAAGTAGAGTCCTAGAGGGACTGAGGGCACTGAAGGCAGACAAGGCACCAGGGCTGGATGGTATCCACCCCAGGGTGCAGAGGGAGATGGTGGAGGTGTTGGCAGAGCCAATGGCGGATCTGTACAGCACCTCACTGGAGTTGAGATGTGTGCCACTGGACTAGAGGATGGCACATGTAGCACCATTACACAAGAGCAGGCCAAGGGATGAACTGGGTAATTATTGTCTGGTAAGTCTCACTTACATAGTGTGCAAACTCATGGAAACAATACTAAAGGAAAGACTGGTGTCATATCTGGAGGACAGTGGCCTCCAGGATGTGAGGCAGCATGGGTTTGTTTCAGGGAAGTCTTGTCAAACCAACTTCATACAGTATTATGACTGGGTGACAGGTGAGCTGGATAAGGGTCATGCGGTGGCTGTTCTTTACTTGGACTTCAGCAAAGCCTTTGATTCAATGCCTCATGGGTGGCTTAGGGGGAAGCTAACTGGTGTAGGGGTAGGGACAAAAATGATGAACTAGATTACAAGCTGGTTGAGTGGCAGGCTGCAACGGGTGGTGGTGGTGAGAGAGGAGCTCCCAACTCCAAGGCCAGTGATGAGTTGGGTGCTACAGGGCTCTGTGTTGAGACCAGTATTGTTTGGGCTCTTCATATCAGACATTGCACATGGGGAGGTGAGCAAGGTAAGTCTGTTCACTGATGACACCAAAATCGGAGCAGTGGTGGATGGAGAGGAGGGATGGGAGCAGCTGAGGGGGACCTACGCAAGCTAGAGGAGTGGTCAGAGAGGTGATAGCTGGGGTTCAATGCAAAGAAGTGCAAGATTATGCATTTTGGGGTGAAGACCCAAGGAAAGAATACTAGCTGGGGGGGTGTTAAGCTGGGGATCACTGTGGAGGAGGAGGACCTAGAGGTAATATTAACAGGGACCATGAACAATACTGCACAGTGCAGGAGAGTGGCTGCAAAAGCAAACAAAATGCGGGGGTGCATAGTGAGGGGGGCTTTCATCCAGGTGAAGAGAGGTGCTCTTGTCCCTCTACTGGTTGCTGGTAATGTCTCACTTAGAGTATTGTGTGCAGTTTTGGAGGCCATACCTATAGTGTAATATCAAGCTACTGGAGGGGGTGCAGAGGCGGGCAACAAAAATGGTATGTGGAATGGAGGGGAGAGACTATAATAGCAGGGTGGGAGACCTGAATATGTACACTCTGGAGGACAGAAGGGACAGGTGGGACATGATAGAGACATTCAATTTCTGAGGGGAATCAATAAGGATGGGGCAGATGGGGTCTTTAAGTTAAGGAGGGGGAGGGTCACCGGGGGCATAGGCTAAGAATAGAAGGGGAAGATTTAGGAAGGAAATGAGGAGACACTATTTCACAGAAAGGGTGGTAGCAAAATGGAACACCGTACCAGAATGGGTGGTATCATGTAAATCTGTGAACAGCTTCAAAAGGGAATGGGACAGGGAACAGGGGAGAGTGAGGGTGGGGGAGGTGGGGGTGGCAGTGGGATGACAAAGGGGAGGGGATGGGGCAGCTGCAAATTAGGGGTGTTGGCTGCACACTCGAGCAGACTTAAATAGACTGGGTGGTCTGTTTCTGCTGGCGCATTCATATCTGCAGGCATTTATTTGCAAATGTTTCTCAGTCTGAAAAAGTCAGATACCTTGTTCAGCATCTCCAAATTCAAAATGTCTTCCATCAGCACCATTTAAAATATGAAGTCCCCACTTGGTTGACCTCCTCCCTATACATATTGGAGCACATGTACAAACAGTATAAGACAGTGCTGGAGTACCTCCTTGAGTACACCGCCTGTGACTGCAGGAGTGTCCATGTCAATGACAGCTGATCAGTGGCATCTCATGAATGACCTCATTATCATCCTGAGGATATCTGAGCCACGAGACAGAGAATGGGGATACTGCTTGCATCAACCAAGTGATCCCACTTCTCTGAGTGCTGAGGTAGGCTGCCCTGAATGTATAATAGCAGTTTGAGGTGACTGAAGATTGCACTGACTGCGCACCAATGAAGCAAATGTTTTGGATACTTAATTGCAGCACAAACCTGTCTTCCATATTGCAATCTGCAGAGTTTTAAACTGTAGTGATGCTGGGGCCACAAAATAAAAAGGGGAATTGCCTAAATACTGTGTGGGTGGACAGAAGCATGTACAACATTTAACTGATCTCCTAAGCCGACATGTAAATGGAGAAAATATGTTAAGAAAAGAACTATCCAAGGCAGGCATTACAAACACACCATCATAAAAAACAGATAACAAGAGGACAAGAATGGCTAGAGATACATTTGCCACTACCAGCAAAGTAAAGAAACCAAGTAATCTGTCAAATCCTTTATGGGCTATCCTATCCCGGGGGGGGGGGGGCCTTGGACAACACACCAGAGAAGGAGATCAGGCCAGGAGGAAGAGACCAGTCTGGGCAGCAGAGAAAACAGTGGAAACCTACCTAGCTGACACCAATCAGCTTGGACTGGATGGTGAGCCCCTGCTGTACTGGGACAGAAAAGTAAATGATTGCCCACCATTGGCATCTGTGGCTGTTAAATACCTTAGCTGTCCTCTGGCCAGTGTCAGCTCAGAGAAGGTGCTTAGTATAGTAGGAGCCATCAAAATAGATAGGCAGACAAACCTTTCCACAAGAAATGTGGGCAAACTCATCTTTATTAAAATGAACAAGCAGCATAGTCCACCAAATAGGAAGGCAAACACATTCGGGCTACCCACACAAGTAGAGCAAGATCAAGGCAGTGCTGTGTGCTGATCCCATTGAAAAAGATATGATGGAAACCAAATTTCCAGCAGGGGAAAATTCCTCCCTTGAGGATGGGAGGGAGGTTTCTTTTCCATGGATGAATTAATACTAAACATAAAAGGAGGGCAGAAGTATCTTGTTGTGGATGTAAGTGAGGTCTGTGTGTACTGATTGAGGCAGACAGTCTGGACTCTTACTTAGCACATATGCCAGACACACTTAGTGTGAACTTGCTGCTGTACTCTGTCCATAGCCTACTGCAGTCCTCATTGCTAAACAACAACACATGCCTGTGATTCCATCGGATGACTCCTCACAACCTGGAATATATACAGAATAAATGTCAGACACATTTGATGTGATCCTGCTGCTGTGCCTTTCCCCACTGATGATGCCCTGTGTTCTAGCCTGCTCCAGTCCACGTCTATCTGTAAACAACAACCTGTGCCTCCCTTTCCAGCTGATGCCTTCAGAAAATTGAATCTCTTCACTCAGCATAAACACCAGACATTTAATGTAAACCTGCTGCCATGCCTGGCCCCACTGATTATGTTGTGTTCCCATGCCTGCTCCAGTCCTCATCCAGAAACAAAAATATGGGCCTATGCTGCCATCTGATGCCTCCAGACAACCTACTTTCTTTACCTAACTTTTTGTACACAAAGTGGAAATTGGGTCCAGCCCTACACTTGGGTGTGGGGCACTTAGTGCTGATGGTTCTACTTTGAAATGAAAAGAGCTGGAGTAGATCTGTCCACCAATGCACTCACTCTAAGACTGCCAACCAAGCTGGAGCTACCATGTAACCTACAGCTAGACTTGTTTACCAAGAGCCTTTTTCTTAGATTCTCTCCCAAAACTTTTTTCAAATGTACCTTAAAGCAACGTTTATTGTGAAATTGACTTGCAAATTGCAGGGGTAAAGTGCCCATGAAGTGGCTGCCAAGTTGCCCAGAAACTGTAACAGCTTGTCAAACTTGTTGGCAAAGACAAGGCTTACCACTTTGCTGGAACTTTGCCAACAAATCTGAACTTTTCAGAATCTGTGATCAGATCATATACAAAATTACATTATATGAAAAAAAATTTATTTCACATTATAACAGATTTCATTAACATATGTTATATCATAGTATATCATCTTCTAATATGTCAGATTATATTATTTAACTACATATTATTATGCCATAGCCAATGCCATAAATGCTCACTTTGTGGAAGGGCCTCTGGCAATTTCACCACCCTCCCCTGCTGGCTACAGCACTGATCCTCTATATAGGAAGCACTTTATCCGGCATACTAGATTTTATCTTTCTGGCATGAATCCTTCTAAGATCCTTGATATGCTCTCCTGCTCTACTTGTCCTCTTCATAACTTTCTAGCCACTCCCAATCTATTTCTACAGGATTTGCCCTCTCTGACTCTAGAAAAGTTTGTAGGTACAGTCTTCCATGGCTTTATATTGAGATTACTCATTTTATTATGTCTGTAAATTACCTACCTTGGGCTGCTAAATGATGTAATATCTTTGTGCATGCTGATGAAACCATCCTGTATACAATCGATCACAGTTCAATGGCTATCTCCAATGTTCTGCAGTCCAATTTCAACATCCTGTCAGTCTGGTTAATAAGTAATCATTTAGCACTACAGTACATCAGTCTAAAACTGTTTACATGCTATTTACAGTAGCTTTAAATGCCTGTTAGGTTGCCCAAACCCAGTCATTAAAATTCTGATTGTAATACATTGAAAGCAGTGACTGGATATAAATACCATGGTATTTGACTTGATCAACTCCGGGAATTTTCCTGACACATGTTTAAAAGTCATACAGAAAATGTAGTGCCCTCCATAGGGTGCAAGACTACCATTTCAAGGTATAAAGAAGTGCCTTGTGAAATGCATAATATTACCCGTAATTGACTTTGGTGATGTGTTGTATGACACTGCCTCAAAATGCCAGCTATCCAAACTAGATACTCTGCAAAATGCCCTCTGCTGCTTTAGCCTTCTCTGCCCTATATGGACTCATCATTGAACATTATATGACCTCCTGAACTGATCCTCCGGAAGGATAGGTGAGCGCAGCTCATATCACTTTCTGGGTTAGGGAACCACTGTGGTCCAGCAATCACAATACTAAATGGTTCAATTGGACCTGGGTACCAGAAAGCCCTCCTCTAAGACTGAGGTGCTAGATTTCAGAATGGCATATTTCAACCAAATAAAGAAAATTAGTCCTGGGCAGATTAACTGGAGCAGACAGCATCAGGGGAGTGGAAGAAAGATGGGGAGTTATAAAAGGGGTTGTTCTCAAGGCAATGTAAGCATGCAAGAGAGCAGTAATCAAGAGAAACAGCTATAAAATACCAATTTGTTTCTCAGGGAGGCAGTGAGGGCAAAAAAAAAAGGCCTTTATATGTTACAAAGAAAAAAAGGGGGAACAGAGAATGGGATTATTATCAGGAAAAACCTAGGGAGGTCAACAGGACAGTCAAGATCACAAAGGCAGACACATAACTGCACATTGTAGACAGGGTCAAGGGAAGTGGAAAAACAGATTTCAAGATATATAAAGGAAAAAAGAAAGATGGGAGGGGGACTTGTCAGGTTATAGGAGAGTGTAGGGCAAAAGAACACGACTGGCAGAAAGCAGCCATGCTGAATGACTACTTTTGCTTAGTATTCAAAAGGGGGAACAGCAGGATCTTGACAGCGGTAAAGGCAGTTGATAGAGTGGTCCCGGAACAAGGCTATTGAACTATACTAGGAAAAGAGTCAAGCAAGATTAGCAGCCCTCAAGGTAAACAAGGCACCAGTGCCACATGGGATGCATACAAGGGTATTAAGGGAATTGGCAACATTGTTTGCTGAATCCCAAGTGGGGCTTTTCAATACCTCTTTGTAGAAAGGGACTGTTCCCAAAGGTTGGATAATGGCAGACATAGTTCTGCTGCACAAGACAGGGGGAAAAGAGCAGCTGGGAAACGATAAACCTCTCAGCCTTATCCTCGTGATAGGGAAACTGATGGAGACACCAATTTAAAATGATCTAGTGGAATACCTGGAAAACAAAGGGCTTCAGGATAGTGAGCAGCATGAGCGTGTGGCAGGGAGGTCTTGTCAGGCCAATATGATAGTATTCTTTGACAGAGTAACCAGGGAAGTTGATAAGGAGCATACAGTAGACTTACTCTACTGTAACAGCAGCCAGGCATTTGACTTGATGCCACACAGAAGTCTGCTGAAGAAGATGGGGGATCTGGAAATAGCTCAGAAAATACTAAGGTGAGTAGGGGAGACATCAGAGAGTTGTGGTGAATGGGGTCAGACCAGTGGCAAGAGAGGTCACCAGTGGAGTACCATAGGGATCTGTCCTGGGCCCAGTCCTCTTAAGTATGTTCGTCAGTGACACAGGAGAGGGAATTTGGGACATGTTGTGTCTACGGTATTCACAAATGACACTAAACTCTGTGGTAGAGTTGACAAAAGGGAATTGTAACTAGACTTTCAAGCTGAAAAATGTTTTAAAATATGTCAACTGAAATTCCATGCCAAGAAGTACAAAGTGATGCATTTAGGGAAGAAAAAATCCAGAACAGAGTGTTGGATGGGAGGGGATAAGCTGGACACAACACCAGAGGAAAGGTACCTAGGAGTCACCATTAGTAACTCCCTTAAACAAACCAGCCAATGTGAAAAAAGCCTTCAGTTAGGCTAACAGGATGCTAGGGTTCATTGGGTGGGGGTTCGACAATAGGAAACAGGATGTACTGTTACCTCTGTACAGGTCACTGGTGAGGCCACACCTGCAGTACTGTGCCCAGGTCTGCAGTTCCCACCTGAAAAAGAACAAGGAAAAGTTAGAGATGGTGCAGTGCAAGGTGATCAAGATAATTAGAGCCAGGAGGGCAGATCCTGTGAGGACTGGCTAAAGGCACTAAACATATATTCACTTGAAACCAGATGACAGATGGGGGAGGGCATGATAAAGACCTTCAGGTTCCTGAAAGGAATCAAAATGGTTAACTGCAAAGAGCTATGTACCAGGAAAGGAGAAGCTAGTACACAGGGTCACAAGTGAAGGTTAATGGGAGAAGGTTTTAAAAGGATGCAGGATGTAAAATATTACATAAAATGTTTAAATGTTTTAAAAACAGATCTATATATTTTAGTATCATCATCATATTACTATTTATTATCTGATATACAAATAACATATGATAAAAAATAAAAATCATCGAAGAGGTAATATGTAATAAGGATGCAGTAGCACCCCTATAGTTAGGGTTGAGTGGATTGTTCAATGCTAAACCCCTAACTTTGCACTTTAATAACTTTGGTGGCATTTGACAGAATAGCTCAACAAATTTGCATGTGCAGTCATGCTGGCATAGTCTCAAGATACAGAAAGTTTTGTGATGGTTTATGGAAAGTTTTATAGTTCTGTCCCTTGTGCAGTTGCTGAGGTCTGGATATCCCTTATTTTGTAAAAGAGTCACCTTTTCCTACACTGAACATTGTTTTTTTCTACTCTCATTTACAGCCAAAACAGTAGCAACATTTTCTTCAAAACTTTCAGGCCCAGATATTCAAACTGTGCCCAAAAAGTGCACAACAGCAGGAGCAAGCGCAAGTCCACTGCGCCTATGTGCAAGAAGCGTGATATTCAAAAACTGCGCAGGTCAAGATGTGCCTACGGCCGACGAGTGAATATCGCACCACCCGCACCATAGCGCAACTAGGGAGGTGCAGCTGAGCATATCTGATACGCCATAGTGCAACAAGGGATATTCATCTGAGCAGTCCAGATGTGCCATAGCGCAACCAGGTACACCCCCAGCAGAAGGGCAGCAATGCAACAGCACAACCAGGGATGCAGGGGCCCACCACCCATGCCACAGATGGGCAGAGGAACACACAGCAGAACAGACATCATCCCCCACACCCCATGCACTGCACAACTGGGAGAGAGCTGGAATAACCACTAGCCCATGGATACCAGCAACCAACCCACAGCCGGGCCATGGTGCCCCAGCACACCCCCTGGCAAGCTATGACTGGCACACAAGGTGGGCCGACCACCCCGTACCACACCATCCCACCAATGCAGAGTGCACCCTGCACCATGATCCCCATACACCCTGCCCAGGAGTAGTGCCCAACAGTTCAGGACGCCCCATGCATGCCACCACCCCCACTGTGACAATGCAACCCTGTGCACCATGGAGCCTTGCAAGGCAGCTCCACCATGGGCACCCTGCAGCGGGTGGCAGCAGACAGTGAAGCAACAGATGCATACACAGTGCCGACCTGCACGTCCCCCTCAAGGTACAGCTGAGAGACCGACCATGGGTCAGCACACAAGGTACCCCACATGCGAAAGGGCATGCCCCAGACCCCACCTCCAGTGGTACAGCACCCTGCACACCCTCCCAAGGACACATCCCATCCCAGCACTGGCCACAACAACCAGCACAGACACGCACAGTGTAGCGTGCAGGCATGCACCACACAGGATGCAACACAGTGCATGGACAAACACCCACCCATACCCAAGGGCACACCAACACAGGGACACAGTAGCGGGTCAACCAAGCCACTGGCATGTGACCACGGCTGACGTGTACACACGGCCAGCACCTCTACATTGCACAGGTGTGCCAGCCACCCTGCGCAGGCACCATGAAGCTGTATGCCACCAGCATGCTGCCAGAGCACAAGTGACAGACACTGGTGCACATCCCCTGCAACAGACACAAGCGACAGCATGGAGGGGGGACAACAACAGCGGAGGCCACAGTGCCACCGGAGGCAGACGTGCACCATTCTGGTGATGGCAGGCAACCTGGCATTGTGCCAGGTACAGCTGTTATCCAGCATGGACAGCACCACTGACACGCCAGCAGACCGTGCATATCACAGACATGCAAGTGTGTCAGCTGCACAGGCCATGGACGGTCTGACAGGGGTGCCATGCACACAGTGCAGGGCCCATGGACCACTGCACACAGGCATCCAGTGCACAGAGTACAACACACAAACCACAGACAGTGACTGTTCCCCCTGTCCACACCATAGGTGGTTCATCTCTATACACACACACACACACACCCATGGTGCACCACCCCTGATGCCATGCACACCACTGCAGCTGAGCACTTGTAGCCCACTGCAAATCAGAGACCACCACAGTTGTCATAACAAAATGCATATATTGAAAAGATGTCAAGAAAAACTATTTACAAGAGGGGGAAGGGCCACATAACAGGTGGGGGTGGGTAAGGGTCAGGGTGAACATATGGGAGAGGGAAGAAGGGGTGTGAGGTTGGGTCAAAGGGGGGAAGGTGGTAGTTGGGGCATGGGGACATCAATGGCCGCCCCGGTCCTCCTCTTCCCGGTGCCGATGTGAGCTCCTCCGTATCCTCATGACCCCGTGGCGGTGCATGCGCTGGAGGAGCTGCAATGTCTCCCTCACCACCTGCAGCAGCTCTTGAATACCCTGCTGTATCTGCAGGAGTCGTTGGCCACCTAGGACGAGGGAACAGAATCAATAGGTGTGACTGTCCATTCCCCTGCAGCCCACCCATTGTGCATGGCATACAGCCATGTGACACACCCCTGTGATGGTGTATGACCACCCACAGTGACCGTGCCCACCCAGGCAGTCACAGCCATTTGGACCAATGCACACACCCACCGCCCATGTCCTGCACAGCACCACCATGGCCGTACAGTGACTTGGCTATGCGGTGTGAAGGCAATGCCACAGCCATGTGCCCGGTGCACACATGGACCACCATTGACGCACTTCCAGACATGCAGTGCCACTGGACAGTGCTGACTATAACAAGTTGCGTGCATGGCAGTGGTGCCAATGGATGGTGGCCTTGCCCCACTGCCTGCCCAGTTATACAGCATGCAATAGTAATCATGGATGTAAGGCACTCACCATCATCAGGCTGGTCCACGCGCCGCAAACCACCATCACCCATCCTGTCCCTCTGCTCCACCATGCAGCGCCTCCTCTCCCTGTTGCACCACTGTTCTTCTGGCCCTAAGGTGCAAACATGGAGAGAGGAACATCAGTACAATCCAGTAGCAAAGTCCCCCTGCCCCATGTGTGTGCAGTCCCACACAGCCATACCCATCCACCCCATACCCTGATACCACCACCACGGCCAACACCAGACGGCCCCCCCATGTGCTGGACACATGCAACCGTGATACCCGTATGGACGATAAAAGTGTATGGATGTTGCACCTACCTGGCTGTGGCACCGTGCCCCTCCTGGCATGTGCCTGCAGGTGGGAAAGCAGGTCCGGGTCTCTGCACCTCAGGTCCCCATAATGGTGGCGGCACTGCTCTGCCATCTGCCCCATACTGGTGGCCTCCTCCAGGGCATCGGCCACCTCCTGCCAGACCGCACTCCTGGCCCTGTCCAGGGGTGCCTCTCCAAACAAAGCCCCAGCATGGGGCTCAACTATTGCCACCAGGTTGGCGAGCTCTACCTGGCTCCAAACCACAGCACGCCTCCGCGCCATCTCTGCTGTCTGGTGCAAGGAAAATGACACTCTGCAGCGTGGTCCTGCCACATGCAGATGCTGCGTGGTACAGCGCTTCCATTCCCTATTGCTCTGTCACCGAACAGCACAATAGTGGTGCACCCATGCCTGGCACATGGCTCCTAGGGGCCAAAGGTCAGGCACAGGGTCAAGGGTCTCTGGTGCATGGACAGCCACAGCATGATTGGAACCCAATGTGTGTAGTGCGATTGGGTGCCTGTGTGCCACCTCCTGTAGCAGCCTACAGAGCTGTTGCCCCAGTGTGCCTACGATGCCCCAGTGCCACAGCGCCATATAGGTGAACAGCGCTGTAGCGCCACTGGCACAATGGTGGCCATGCCCTGCATTGCCTCCCACACACAGCACGTCAGCAGCGTGGCAGGTGCCTGCATCATCAACCTGGGCATGTGCAGTTAGGTGTGTACTGTGCATGTCACAGAACTGCACCCTTTTCTCAGCACGTTCAACACAATTAAGCAAAGCGCAACAGCACAATATTCAGCCAGCATATGCAAATCATCTAATCAGCCATTCAATGACACAGTCACTGCATTTGCATCCACTTAAAGATGTACCTCGCCTCATTTGCATGGGTTGCACTATAAAAATGCAACATTGGGCTGCACTGGCCATAGTCGGTTACTGCAGTCTATTGCAGTGAGTTGCATGCTGTTTGGGAGTGTGGACTGTGGTGTTTGGGACATGCATGGGACTGCACAGTCACAGGTAACACCTGTCATTCTCACAGAATGAATCATGACCGATCGTATTGTGGAGGAAGAGGAACAGAGTCGTGGGAGGAAGAGGAGGCCAAACTTTACAAAGGCCGAGACAGATGCCCTGTTTGAGGCCTATCTCGACCAGGAGCTGCTTCTCAGCGGATGCCAGAGAACACCACAGGCCAGTGCTGCTGCATGGGAGGAGGTGGCATGTGCTGTCAACCTGCATGGCAGACACCAGTGCTCTGTACAGGAGTGCAAAAAGAAGATGGGCATGGACAGGCGGAGGATTAAAGAGAAGGTGGCTGCCATCAGGGCAGCACGGTCTGCGACCGGTGGGGGACTGTGGAGGTGCAAAGCCTGACCCCACAGGAAGAGCAGGTTGCTGGCAGCATGCAGCGTTGTGCCATTGAGGGTGTTCTGGGTGGTGGATTCCAGATGGGTGGTAGCCTGTCACTGTATGGTAAGTCATGGTCTGTCTATTGGGGGGGGGACAGGGTAGGTCAAATGCAGTAATGCTACTTTTTTTCCCTTACAGCTCCTGAGTGTCTGCATGGCTCAGCAGTGGTGGGCTTCTCCACTGAGGCCAGTAACATGGAGATGGAAGAGGGCCCATCCACCTCCATAAGAATACTGGGGTCAGGGCAACAGTGGGCCCACCTGGACATCCACATTGATGTTGGTGGAGCAGGTGTGGAGAAGGCCCTGCCCGTGTCCCAGCATGCCAGCGTCCATGGATGCCAGCATGCTGAGACTCGGGCTGGTGCCGGATCCATCACCGATGATGATGGCGCTAACATCATGGGCAGTGACACTTGTGTGCCACAGGATGGCCACATAGCAGGTGACATCGTGGCCATGGCTGTGGGTGGTGCCACCATGGGAGCCTGCGTGTCATCATAGTCCCAGCCTGTGCCTGTCTGCACCAGTGGGGCAGCACTGGTGTGTGTCCAGGACAGTGGGACTATTGCAGCCACTGTGGCTGCACCATTGAGCCCTGGAGAGTGGCAGCCGGAGGGGCAGCATCAGCAGTCGGCCAATGGCCATGGGGGTACAGTGTCAGGGGGTGGCGTCAGTGCACCGCCTGTGGACATGCCCAGGCCTGGCCCTGGTGTGCAGTGCCCACCCTCAAGGAGTGATGAGCATCAGGGTTGTGAACACCCTGAGGGATAGCATGCCGATCAGGCAGATGACCTCTTGGATGAGCACACCTGCATACTGCAAGCATCAGTCAATCAACAGATTCGGCTTGTGATGGCAGTGGATGGCTGAGTGTGGCTCTGCGCCAGGCAGGGGAGTGGTGCAGCAGAGACACTGCTCTGATCCTGGCAGGGATGGACCGGTTGCGGGAAGATGTGACTGCTGCCATTGACAGGCAGACACAGGCATTCACAGCTGTCATGGCCACAATGGGCACACAGTTATTTGCCCATGCTTCACAGACACCACGCAGTGCAATGTCCACCCCCTCCTGGCGTCATGCGACACCATCCTTGTAGACACCAGGTTCAACTGTGGGCATCCGAGCACACCTGGCACAGGCATGTTCGTTGTGCTACAGACCCTTGCGCGAGCATGGTCGTGTTCACGCAGTGGAACCCCTGGGGGACCATCGGTGCCACTCCATGAGGCCAGTGGTCAGCCTGTCACTGCTGGTGGGTCTCGGTGGGGCCGACCATGCATCCGTGGCAGCCGTGGCACTGTGGCACATGACTGACCTGTCTCTCAGCATGGCTACTGTCTGTTGCTGCCCTGTGTGCATTGTGTCATTCAGCGGGCAATGCACGGGTGGGGTACTCGGCCCTGCACGCACACACACATTCTATCTGAACACCCTCCTGACTGCTGTCCACTGTTGCATGTGCATGATGATGCCTGCGTTGTGCTGTATGCCACTGTGCAATGGTGCCCAGCATCTGACACATGCACAATGACAGGCAGTGGGCGTGGTGGTCTGTGGACATGTGTGTGGCTAGGGTTGGTGGTCTGGGTCGGCGTGCCTCCTACCCTTTGTGCATGTCCTGTGAGGTGTGTGTGTATGACCGAGTGCCATGTTAGACCTCGTCCATCCCTGGCGGTGTGTGCGGTTCCATGCTCGGCCACTTCCCTTGACGGCATGCACCCCTGGTGTGTGTCCATGCATGTTTGTGGGTTGTGCCTTTGCCACTGGTGGTTGCACATGGCTCCATGAATTACCTGGGTTGAACTGCTCCTCTGTGATGGTGTCCCAGTGCAGCTGTGCCAGCTGGAGCAGTCGGGGTTCCCATCACCCAAGGGGGGCTGCCCATCACTATCCTCATTGTCCCCATCGCTGTCCCCCTCTTTGACCTGTACGGCTATCCCACAGTCGTTGGCCATGTTGTGCAAGATGCAACAGGCCAGGAATAGCCCACAGACCTTTGAGGGGCTGTACTGTAGGGCACCGCCGGAGGTGTCCAAGCAATGGAAATGTGCCTTCAGCATCCCGAACACCCACTCGATGACATTTCGTGTGGTGGCATGTGCCTCAGTGTAGCGTTGCTGCGATGGGGTCATGGGCCTGCGGAATGGTGTGAGCAGCCAGGGACAGAGTGTGTATCCACTGTCACCTGTGTGTGGAGGTTAGTTTGGTGATCAGCATCGCCCTGCCTTGGGCCATGTAGGTCACTACCCATGTCACCTCTGACCATGCCCCTCCCAAGCTCTATGTTTGTCTGTGTGGTTTGCATACTCATCCACTAAGTGGCCAGTGGGGATGTCCCCACTCTCAAATCTGTGGCACAGTGCTGACTGGTGCCAGATGAAGGCATCATGTGCTCCTCTAAGATGCGTGGCACAGACATTGATTATGCGCTCCCTGGCATCGCACACCACCTGGCAGATGATGCTTGCATAGCCCTTCCAATTGATATATGTGGCCCCCTCAGGGCCAGGTGGTGTGTGGATGGCCACATGGGTACAGTCTATTGCCCCTAGCCCTCCAGGCATATGTGCTACCCTGTGGAACTCCTGTATGTTTGCTGTGCACTCTGCCAGTGTGCTGGGGAAATGGATGTACTCCGCAGCATGTGGCAGCTGTGCGCTGAGGAATTGGGTGATGTGGCGTGACGTGGTCGACTGGGTTATGCCTGTGGTGTCCCTGTTGGTCTCTGGAAGGTACCATGGCAAGCAAGCACATGCAAGCTGTCACTTTAGTCTCCACTGACAGAGCATGGCTCCATCGTGTGGGTGCCAGCATCACATCACTGCACAGCTCACAGAGCCACCTCAGAATTGTCTGATTCAGGTGGCACCGGCCCACAATCTCAGTATCACTGTACAGCTTGAAGCTGGTGTGGGCTCGGTACTGCCTGTTGGGGGCATACCGCCGATGGGCCCTTCCATGGCCGTGCCCCCCTACTGCCTGCCTTCTCACCCCTCTCATTACTGCCTCCATCTGGATGGTGGCACTGGCCATGTCCCTGGCTTGTGTCCCCCCCGGCAGCTGTTTCTGTGTTCCCCCCGCTGTTCTGGCTGCTACTTCCTCTGCACCGGGAACACCTTCCTGTGGTGGCCTCAGTGCTGTGTGGTACTTCCCCCTTCTGCACTGGCTGTGGCTGCGGCTCCCCACACCTTCTGTATACCTGTGTGTTCAGGGTGCCCTTTCCCTGTCCTGCCCTGTGTGTCCCTCCTGCCCTGTTTGTCTGGCTAGCGTTCAGCCTCATGTGCCTTCCCTGTAGCGTTCTTGCGCCTCTCCCTTGTTCCTTTTTATTTTGGCTCATTTCCGCTATCACGCAACTTCTGCTTGCTCCCCTATTGCACATGGCGCATGTTGTTGAATATCGCACTGCACCATTTATGCATGGTTCCTCCCCTTCAGTTGTGGATGCATTCATTATCATTGTGCTCTTGCTCAGCGTGATTTGGGGGACACATCTTCCTCCCACTGAATACTGCAGAATGGCGCATTTTCAGACTTGCGCTGGAGCAACTTTATTGTGCATGGTGCAACCCTTTTGAATATCTGGGCCTCAGAGTAGAAGTGGCCTGTGCCAAGGTATTGTATTTCAATTGTTCTGTGAAAAAACCATGAAACAATTCCAGTGTGATAAGGATTTAAAGTTTGGTCTTTGGATAACCCTCTGATATGAAACAAAAAACTATATGGTTTGTGAGAGTCATTTTGGTTTGCATTACTTAGTTGTCATGAACTGAAAATGCTCTTTGGGAACTGAATTTTTTTTTTTGGTGTGTGATAGCAGCCATCTCGCTTTTTTTCTCAACTAAAAAACCTGAAAGGTACCTAAACATGATGGGTTTTAAAAGCAAAAACTCCTGAACCTACTGTAGCTAAACAGAACCCGTTTAGGTAGATTTTGGTGTTTGTTTTACATTATGGCCAGAAATAGCTTTTCTGGGCACAAGAAAATCCAGGGAACCAGCTCTGTGAAAGGAGCCATTCACCTGCATTTTCTGAATGAGAACAGCAGGACTTTCTTGAGTCAAGCTGTCAGCTGGAGTGGGAGCAGTTAACCAGCAATCAACCTCTCCATCTATCTCACTCTTCTTCTCTCCCTCTCTAATATCCTTAGAGATCACATTGGGGTAGAGAAGTAGGCTGTGGTGGAGTTGTAGCTCCTCTCCTTGAGAAAATAAAATCTAACGTCCCCTTTTTGCAACTGGCTAAGGCACATGCTGCTGACTTTTTTATATGACTACAAACTCACTCTGTTTTAGTCACCAGCATAGAAATCACAACTACCCCATGGCTTCAACATTTGTTAAAAAATACAAAAATTCAAGTCAGCACTTTGACACTCTTTAAAATCAGTAGCTCTAATTTATCCCCACATACATAGATGGTGTAAAAACAGTATCAATAGTACAGTACTTACTTTGGTTACACTTTAAGTGTCAGTTAACTACAGTGTAGTTATAGTGTAATACAGTGTAGTTATAGTGTAACTGTATTGCAACTGCAATGTAGTTGTATGCAACAGACATGTGAGTATATAGTAATTACCCTCTTGCATTGGTCAAATAGATAGAAAGACACTTTGCTTAAAGGGACACTGCCAACCTTTTTTGCATCATAGTATTTCTAGTTAAAAACACACATTTTTATGATTGCTTAACTTCTCTAAAATTTATTGATGTTGCTGGTTATATCTTGCCTTGGACTTTTTAAGTACTCAATCCTGGCTAACTGAGAACAACCTTGTTCTCAGTACAAGCAAGACACACTCCATGCTCTTTGGCTCTCCTGCCAGACTTAAAGCTAACCAAAACTCACTCAAAATGTCATATGCTGATGGTTCCCCACTTGTTAGTGCTAGCTCCTTTAAATATCTGGGCATTCTTCTTGATGAATCTCTGGATTTTGACCTGCACCACCAACTGTAAATCTGTCAATGCTAAGATAGGAGGTGCCTACCGCACTAGCTATGCCCTCACTCTATCGGCTAGACTAGCTGTGGCACAAGGTTTTCTGTTTCTCAGCCCTGGCCTATGGCTCAGTCACCTACCTATCTTCCACAAAGTCTGCCCTCCATAAATGGGCCACAACTTATAACACTATCTGCTGCTATGTCTCTGCATCTCCACGATACAAACACCATTGCCAGCTCTATGCTGACCTAAAATAGCCCTCCCTCTCTGCCCATTGACTCCAGTACTATGGCTCTCTAATTGATGGTATTGCCAGATCAGGCCTCCCCCAATCTCTCGCCTCTCTGCTTCACTCACAACCCCTCTCCTATGGGTTCCGATCTACTGACCAAGCCCCTCTCCCTATCCCCAGAGGCAAAACCAATATGGGCGCACATGCTTTTTCATACATGTCTCCAAAGTAATGGAACTCCATACCTCAAACTATTCATCAAGCTCCCACCCATGCTAGCTCCAAGAAACTTCACCATGATCATCTACGTGCTGCTAGCCCCTGAATTTGCTTTCATCCACCTTAGACCATATCATCTACCTGCCCTCTGCACCCCAGGCAAAGTACTCCACTGACACCTTTCTCCACCTCTCTTATGACCCTCCTTTAATGCTTTCTCTCTTACCTAACCCTCTTCCTCTGCTTCCCACCTCTCTCCCCTTCCCTCTCCTCCCTGTCTGTACTCTACTCAAACCAATGGCAACATAACGACACGTATTGTATATCTGTATATTGTATATACTCTTCCTTTGCAATGCTTGTTTTTTCACATGTTTTTCTGCATTCCTGTTTTCTTTTGATTGTCTAAACTGTAATGTTTGAACCATGCTGAACAATGTTTCTCCTAACCCCAAAGTGGATTGTATGGGATCTCCCTCCTTACTGTGCTCATGTGCTGTGTCACATGTATACTCATGTATTGTAACTTATACTCTCCCAGGTGGTGCCTGAAAATAAGCATTCTTATACCTAATACACCCACCCGGTTACCTAAAGCAAATAAATAAATATAACTGAAATGCATGCAATGGTATGGTTGTAACCAGCCTTGTTTTGTTTCAAATCTGCCTTTGCTCTACTCTTTTTGCATACTTCCTGAATGATAGGAACACCACTAAAACAGTGCAGACACTCATGATGGATTGTGTCCTCTACTCCTGTAGAATAATGAGTGGATAGACTGTGATGGGGGCATTTCCAAATCCAGGAAAGATGCTGTGGGAATTGATCAAGGAATGTAAATAAACATGTTTCTGTGTGGTAACACCAATATGGGGGGTGCAATCTGTTTTTCACTTTTTAAAAGAAAAAAAGAATCAGAAATAAGCTCCCAGCTGTATCAACTGCGTCTACAGAATGTAAACAATCATAATGTGTTTTTTTTAAACTAGGGACACTCTGAGGCCTAAGGGAGTTGACAGTGTCCCTGTAATAGCTTTAAAAGAATTTAAAAACAACTTTGGCTTTGTTTCAGGATGGATATGCCAATGGACTGTGCCTCACTTTGCAGTTATCTATTTTCTCCTGGAGTCCTCTGCATACCTTCTGATGTCCCCCCCCTCGCACCCGGCACCGCGTATGAGACCCCTTCCCCTAGACCCCATGACTTACCTTTCATGGCAGGGGGCAGGGAGTGACTCGACCCACAGGACCAGATTTAATGCTCAAGGAGGTGCCTTCTCGGGCCATCGCGGACGGGACCATCATCATCCTCACAGAGGACTCACATGTTTCTTCTTTCCTTCCCCTGAGGTCTCAGCATGCAATGGCACCAGCGGCGGGGCGCGCACGCTCCCATGCATGTCCTCGCCAAGCACCTGCCGCAGACTCTCGCCCACAGATTCAATGCTGCCATGCCACCTCCCAGCCTCTGCTAGGTGGCAGGCAGTCACTGAGCACTGCGATCCCCCCTCCCCAGAGAAGGAGAGCAGTCCTGGGGATGCTCAATCCTTCTCCTCACTGCCAACCCCCGGCGTCCCATGTCCATTCCCGAACACGGGTCACCAGCGTGACGCGAAGTAAGGTGTCCAGCGCCTCAGTCCTCAGCTCCACTGGGCCGGCTCTGTGCCACACTTTGGATGCAGTATTCTCAACTGTAGCTCAAAAATTGCAATGGTGAATAAAATACAAATAACAGCACTTGCAAGCTAGAGTTCTTCTCACCGTGCAACATCTAGTAATGGATGCATCCTTGTTTTATTAAAAAGCTCATGACAGCATCAAATAATATATCAAATAATACCAAAATAAAGTACAGATTAGTTGTGCATCACCCAGCTGTTTATAAAAAAAGAAGTGCTAAACAGTATAAACAATATTTCATTGTTTGTACTTAATAGTACTAAGCATTTGTTGATGCCGACATCTGCATTTGAAGCAGTTACTTGTGGAAGTGTTTCTTGAAAGCCAATTTTTACAGAACAGTCAATGTTACTTTTTATTCCTCTTAGTGCACACTTTGCTCTTAACTGCAGTTTAATACTAACGAATATTCCATTGTGACTGGAGGGTGGAGTGGGTGGAGCTCAGCATGCCTCTA
This sequence comes from Neoceratodus forsteri, assembly GCA_016271365.2. NCBI lineage: Eukaryota > Metazoa > Chordata > Ceratodontiformes > Ceratodontidae > Neoceratodus > Neoceratodus forsteri. Next base: position 14,144,140 of record JADMNL010000039.1, on the reverse strand, counting down.
CACTTATGGGCAAGGTTAGCAATGTTCATCGGCATTCACATTGATTACACCCAGTCTCCAAACACCTCTGGCATCAGCCTGAGGCAGGGGAAGAACTTGATCTTGCAAAGGTACGTGGCTAAGATCAGGGGCCACTCAGATAAATCCTCAGCATGACCCACAAGAAAACAAGTAGGGATAGGACCCAAGGTGGGACATACATACATGAAAAGCAAAATTTAAACAAAATATGCCTGCTGCTCTTTTTCTTATGTACAAAATCCTATGACCACTTTATTGGGGTTGTGGCCAAAAACACTGTTTTGGGGGCTCTGATGCTGCCTATTCTCCCTCACTGTTAAAGGGGACAGGAATTTGACTTTTAAACATTAAGAGCACCTCTGAACACTTGTGAAATGTAATGTGAACTGAACATATGATATACTTACGTTTACATAATTTGAAATTAAAGAGGTAGAGATGCCAGAGCATTTTTGCTGCATTTTAGTTGACTGGAAGGAATTACTGTGCTCATATTTGTTAAGCGTGATGCTTTAAATTATAATAGTGATAGTTTTGAACAGCAGACGATAATTATTTCCTCTGTCCTCACTAAGCGGTGCTGTCACCGACAGTTCTGGGTTTATTTGTGGGGGGACAGATGTCAATCATCCAGTTGGGAGGCATGGTTCGGTGTTGTGCGCGACCCACAGCTGCTGAATCACACAGCTGGCACAAGCTATGCAGTTTACATTGGCAACCTCCACCGCTCAGTCCATAATCAGATGGCTGTTGTTACGGTGTGCTGCGATGTCTTATTAATATATGCTAGTATTGGTTGGGCTTTACTTAATCGAAGGAAGTAACAGATATTGTGAAATTTGATCTGGTTCTTCTGTAAATCTTAAGCCGTGAGAATGCCGAAAAGGTGTGTTGTTTCTGCGTGTGGCAATACAGGATCTGCAAATGTGTCTTCACGTTTGTTTCTCGTATATAACTGTGTCGTAAAAAAAATGGGCATCTTTTGTTCGGCAGCACGGAATGAATTTTGTACCTTCAAAGCACTCAGTTTTATGCAGTATTCATTTTAGGGTGGATGACTACAATGTTAGTTTGGGAAGGCAGGAAAACTGCTGGCATGCCATGCAGTCCTGGGTGAGCTGATCAGCTGTGCACAGCAAAAAGTGTGTGTAAGTAAGTGATAGGATGTTGTCCTCACCCTATCCCTTTTTTTTTTTTTTTGGTAAACATAAATATGCATAGTATTACGGTCATTAATATTTTGGGAACCATGGATGCACAATTATAACTTGTTTCGAACTGTGATGTGCGAGTCTTCACTCTTGTGTTCCTCAAGTGGCATCCCACTGAAAACAGAGTTAGAAATTGTTTACTTTCAGCACCCCATCATAAGGATCATGCAGGAAAGTAGAAAACGGTTGGCTACATTGAAGCTGTACTTTGGTAGCATATGTACAAATCTATGTGGCATTCTGTCTCCTAAATGATGTGATTTTGCTTGTGCTCACTTATGAGGGGCTATCTTGTGCCCCATAATTACAGTGGTGTGACCCAAAACTGTTAATTTGTAAAGTATTTGTTGTTTCTGTGTCTGCCCTACATTTTCCATGGCGCTTTTGTATTTGAGCATCATAATAAGCCGATTGCTTTGGGTTACCGGTCTTGAAGTGCTGTAAAGAATTTTTTTTATATTTTTTTGTTAGATGAGTGAGCTGTCTTGTCAGTACATTGCTCTGTAATTGAGTAGATACCTTTTGAATTTGGCACAGACTGATTAATTACATGGTATTTGTTTATGTGCATGAACAGAATTACATCCCTGTACTACAAAGGTGCATTACCATGTTGACAGTGTTTTTTTTTCAGATGCTAATTAGTTTTCAGCATGCTATGAAGTGGAAATGAGGGGCCCTTCCACATATGCTATAGTTAGTAAACAAAATATTATGTGTCTCGTATTGCACCATGGTTTATCTGCAGTGTTGCGATGCAGGACTACAGAATATCTGCTAGCAGTTACAATTTCTGTCTTCATACGAAGGTTATGAATGGGTGCATGTTTTAGTATTTTATGTATATCAATTGAAAATTTCTAGCATTATATATGTAGTTTGACCTTTGGTGAAAGCTGCTTTCATCCTGAATGGGCATCCAGATGTCCTTCTGTGCACATGGGTTGGATGTTCATTGCATATGATGGCAATTGACAAGCAGAAGTCACTCTTGCCTTCTGAGCCAGCTTGTGAGGGGGGAAGTCTTGTTTATTGTGACCCTGTACATTTTGTATATGACTGTGTACTGTACATGTGTAGTAATGCATGTGAGTCTTAGTTACTGACAACCTCTGTTGACCCTGATTCATTGTTTACGTGGCATATTCTCCCTAGCCTCACAATACACCTGATAAATGGATACTGTCGTAGTGGAAGATGATATCAGTTATATTGATGCTCACATGTATATGTAATGTTGTTTATTTTATGTGAGATTTTGTTTGTTAAATACATTTACAATAAAAGGCATGATGGTGGGGGCTGCCAAGTCATTGCAGTGAGAGGGATTGTGGTTGTGTTAGTCTGATGAGTCCCCACATTCTCTTGCCACTGGCTATAGTACTAATTTGGCCTTGTGGATAGACAGGCCTGGGATATATTTATCCTTGACTGGGATGAATTTACCTTCCCCATCCTCCTCCCAATAAAACCCATGCGCATGGAGTCACCCAACAGGAGCACCGTAACCTCTACCCCTTCCCGTCAAGTCACTAACCTGTTTGTGTCTGTAAAGGATCCTTCATCTGTCTACACTCCACAGATGGGTCTTCAACTCCCCCAACCCCATACAACCTGGGCATTAAAGGTTACCTCCTCTGTCTGTTCCCTGATCCAATCGCCCAAATATGTGGCATTGGGACCCCCAGTCAGGTTACCATGTACTGCTCTCTGTTTATCTTCCCCTCTCCGCCCCTTCAGTCTTGTGCCATCTGAACTCTCTGCTTGTGTGCCCCCCCCGCTGCATCCCTATTCACCCAACTCTTCCCCCCTCCTCCACTTGACTGATTGCTCCAGTCTCAATACTGGCCTGTCCAATGTCCTGTCCACTTCTGCCCTGACTTTCCTTTGTGTTTCCCCATATACTCTACCTCACACACTCCTTGGCTCATACAAAGGTCAAATGCATGGATTGGGGTTGGATGCACATGGTCTGCAGACTTGTTCCTCACTACTTCTCCACATACATTTGCAGTAGATCTATGTAATGCACACCCTGTTGTGTTGTATTTAGTTCACAATAAATAAATAATCATTAAAAAAAAATACAAAAAAAATAATCAGTAAATACAAAGTGTGTGTGGCTTTGGAACAGAAGGAATTCAAATGACTTGCTCAGGGTCATGCAGTATGCAAGTGCGGGCTGTTGGATTCCAACCCATGTCAGCAAATTTGCATCTTGCAACCAAAAGCCAAGGCACTATACAGCCTAAAAGGATGTATAGGAAAATAATGAGACCTGACACCACATGTGATGGGCATTTTACAGAATGGAATGTCAGTGCTATTCGATAATGGCTGTCCTGGAATTTGTTAGCACAGTAAGAAAATGGCCAGTGTAGTGGGATATGAAATGAATGTCAGATAAAAAAGTGGTGAGAGTGGCTAACATGAAAATGGAGCAGACATTTGCCATGGTGATCTGGATGGGGGGACAAGGGGTTCTTTAGATGGGGGAAGGAAAGCAAGGGGGGCAGATCAGCATAATAAGGATAGGGGAGGGTTGGGTACGGGAGGCATGGCAGCAGGCAGGTATCTAAATGAGTACTTTGCATCAGTTTTATCCAGGTGAGATGGAGGGGCTATGTCTTGTGGGTGGAGTGGGGCCAAAACAGAGGAATGGATGGGACCGATAAAGACCAGGGTCCCTGACAGATCTAGGGAAAGGGAGTGGGCACCATAGACAGATGGGTGACAGCATCACAGTGTGAAAAGGGGGAGGATGTGGAGGCTGAAATCCTGGTAGTGAGAGTAAGGGAAGCCATCATGTTCCATTGGACAGAGAAAGCATCAGGGCCAGATGAGATACATCCCAGGCTGCTGAGGGAACTGGCAGATATCCTGGCAGTCCCCCTGGTGAAGCTGTTCAACATGTCTCTGAAGAGTGGATGGGTGTCCCAAGACTGGAGGTTGGCCCATTTCGTGCCAATACACAAGGGGGTAGGTCAAGGGAGGAGGCTGGAAATTACAGGCCCATTAGCCTGACATTGGTGGTTTGCAAGGGGATGGAGAGTATCACCAAGGAAAGGCTGGGGGAGGTTACCAGAGCATGCTGGGCATGTTGGCGATAGGCAGAAATACTGTTTTCCAGGAAGATCATGCCAGACAAAACTTTTGGAGTTCTATGACTGGGTGACGAGGTACTTGGACAGGGGCAGGCTGGTGGTTGGCCTTTTTCTAGATTCTGTAACTCACAATGGGTTGTTGACTAAACCAAATAAAATGGGGGTAGGGAGACAGTTGTTAAGATGGATAGGAAATTGCCTCTCTGAGCTTACTCAGAGGGTGGTGGTTGGGGCTAACCTCATCCCAAAGGTGGGTTACTTGTGGGGTGCCCTAGTGGTCAGTGTGGCTGCCACTCCAGTTGAACGCCTATGTCTCTGACATAAGGAAGGGGATCAGGAGGGAAATTAGTCTCTTTGCAGATGACTCAAAGCAGGGTGCAGTGGTGGATAAGGATGAGGGGACAGTGGCCTTGCAGGATGATCTGGAAGCTTTGGAAAGGTTGTCAGGATACTGGAAAATAAAAATATATGCTGGTAAGTGCAAGGGTCTGCACCTGGGAGTCAGAAATCCAGGCCAGGGATATACCCTGGGAGGATACAAATAACAAGTCATGGAAGGTGGCAGGGACCTGTTGGAATTTGTAGATGTCAAAATGAGCAATTCAGAGACCTGTAGGAGGGCAGTGACATGGTCAAATAGGATGCTGGGATGCATTGCCAAGGTGATTACCTCTAGAAAGGATGAAGTGATCCTTCCTCTGTACAACTGTTTGGATAGGTCACATGAGGGACAGAGGGGCCATGGTAGAGGTCTTTAAATACATAAAAGGGATAAATAAAGGAGGTCCAACCATGGTACTCCAATGAAGGAGGAGGGGCAATGAGAGGGAACTGGTGTAAGGTGGAAAGGGACACGCTCAGAGTGGAGAGGAGGAGGAAGAAATGTTGTTTCACTGAAAATGTGATAGAGCCATGGATTGTGCTGCCCAGGGAGCTGGTAGAGGTGTAGCCTGTGGACAGGTTTAATAGGGGATGGGGCAGGTACGGGATGTAGGTAAATGTGACCAGTCCAATGCAGGTTGAACATTTGGGACTTGGGAAAATGTATAACCCAAAAGGGGAAGGGGGGACACCAAAATCGGCCCTCAGTGTGATGCTGAAAATGGAGTGTAGGTATGTAGGCCTATAATGTCTCAATGGTCTGCATCAGTCTAGGAGGGGAATCAGTATCATAGGTGATAGGTTTAAATGCGGGTCACCCTGGAGACTGAAAATGGCATCACAGTCTGCACGGTGGTTGTAAACAGTCCCTCATCTCAGGGAGAGGAAACTGACAACTAAATGATAGACTGCATCCTTTGGTGGGTCATTAGTGGTAGAAACCCTAAATTGTGAGAATCACCTTCCCCCTTGTATGAGGTTATATTCCTATTGAATGTAGAACCAGACTATTTTGGGCATTGCTGCTGCCTGCCTACAGTATGCAGAGGTGTTCATTGCTCATGTATTAAGCACCCCTATATTCTTCTGATATGCAGTGTCAAATAGCTGTATTACTCCCGAGTGGTAGTTTCTTATACTCCTATGTTTGAAATGCTGCCCCTTGTATTTGCTGGAATTGAATAACAGTTACTAGGTTTATCACCACTGCTCTAGCCTTGTCAGGTATTTCTGCACACACTATCACCCACCTAGGTCAGTTAGCAATACACAAATTCGTCCCCTATACAGTTTTCTTTATTCTTCTATGAACCCTTTAATGTTGATCCTTCAGCCCCTACCAATATGGACTGTATAAGTGGACCCCAGAATTCAAGTGTGATAATTTGCTGCCATAAATTGACAGTGTTTGCAAATAGCACCAAGGAATGTCAGTCAATCAGAGTATAACTGCTTCACTGACAATTTATGTAATTTGGATGTTGGGGACTGGCTTGGGACATAAAGAATCATGGTGTAATATATAAGTGACACGTATTTGTGTCAATAAAACATGTACTGTGTAAGTGAAATAAGAAAGTATCTTGCTGATTTTCATTGAGTATTTGTGCCTGCGCATTTGTTATTGCAGGCGCTGGTTAAAGAAGGGAGCAGTACCGACAATTTACTCTTTGAGTGATGAACCTCAAAATAAGAAAGCTAGAACAGTTATGGAGAGCTTAGTCAGAAGAAGGGTACTATTTGAGAGTTAAGTTATTTTTAAGCACTGTTTCTCACATTTGTAGTCATATTTTTTATTTTTTGCTTATCTGAGACCTTGTGTTAGCCCAGTTATGGACCACATTTGCCTCCACCTCCAACCTTGGCCATGACTTTCCGGAAGCCTAAGTGCCACAAGAATTGCATGCGGTCAGGGAACTGACCCTGAAGGCGGTTTGAGGCAGAGGAACTGTGTTTATGGAAGTGGATGGCAGCTGCAATCAGTATTCAGGAGATGTTGGGGGGTGCCACAGACAGGATCTCCTTGCAGCCCCAGACAATCGTTAATCGCCAATATATTTTTGTAGGCCTCCGATCTATGGCTCAATACCACAGGATGCCCTACTTATGGATTGGTCAAACAGGTTCCTTTATGCATTTAACATACTGACATACTAAAATGCCAGCACAGTAGGCCCAATGGTCTATCAAGTCTGGTCGAGAGCCATTGAAACATAGAAATATAGACTATAATGGCAGATAAGGACTGCTTGGCCATCTAGTCTGCCCATTCCCATTTCCCTACCTACAGGATAAGCTGCAGATCCTAGTTAACCAACAGCCCATTTCTTCCTACCCCCCACAAGAATTATCCCCCTTCTTAACCAAGTTGGATCTCTTTTCCTCAATTTTGGGCCCTTGCTATTCTGACTTTCCTCCCCACTTCCTTCTACCTTAACTGGTACAGTTCTCTGTCCTGCTCCTTCTGTGTTTCCTTATCTTTCCTAAATGCTATCTTTTTCTCCCTGACCTTCCCCACCACCTCTTTTGATAATCATATTGGCTTTTTCTTTTGTTTTGATTTTTTTATTTGCTTCGCACAAAGTCAGTACCCTAAATGGGGACTCTAACCATCTTCCTGATTTCTGTCCCTATCCCCCTTCCCTCAGTCAGGGTTCCCCTCCCCCAGACAGGAGGTCCTTCTCTTCATTCCCCTCCTGTACCTGTCCCAGCCTCTCTTGAAGTCTTTCACCATAGACACCTCCACCAGTTCCTCACGCAGTGCATTCCATGGTTCCACCACCTTCTCAGTGTAGTATTGCCGCATCCATCCCCCCAATTCGCCCTCCCTCCAGCCTCCAACCATGCCCTATGGTGGCTCTCCAACCTGCATGGTCATGCAAAGTCACTTTTCTCTATGTTTGTTATCAGAATGGTTTATATTCCTGTACTGAAAGTATTGCTGACCTCTATCAAATGAAGTATGACTGACTGGTTCACATATGCAAATTGTAAGTAAGTAATGTTTTTCTGTTTTCATGACTAGATGACTGAGTTGTGGATTAAAAAATGAACACATGGAAATTATATTTCCCGCAGAGGAGCAATAGTTAGCTCACAATTGATAGAAGATAGAACTTTTCCTGCAGATGCAACATGCTATGGCAGTGAGACACACAGTTCACCATTCAGTTCGCTGTTTGAATCTCGTCCCTCTACTTCAGATGCATTGTTGACACATAATGTGGACATACAATGTGAGTTGGAGGTCAATTCTGAATTAGTTGAAGAACCAATTGACATAATGACATGTGAAAGTGCTCCTGATAAGGCTGACATATTGCATGATCATATGTATGGAATGCCTACCTTGAAGTCAAGGTAATGCAGTAAAGGTACTCAAACAGTTAAGAAATTATGTGACAAAGGTTAGTGTAACCGGGTCCTCAAATTTGTTATTGCTCCTTATGTGCCAACTGTGCAAATGTATACATATGTTGTAACGTTTACATGCCACCCAGTTATGTATTTTCTAAATTCTGAAACATTAGGTGTGCAAGTATCTCCCAAGATGCATTCAGTTAGCACACTGGTAAAGCCAAAGATGCTGCCAAAGTATGAGCCAAAACTCATAGACCTTTCTGAAGTGGAATCTGATGACATGGAATTTACAGACGACCCTAATGACAAGGATTATGAACCTGACAGTGATGATGAAAACACATCATCACAGAATAGGTGACTAATGATCATGTTTTTTGCTAGGATTACATAATGTGAATATCAATATAACTTGCATGTAGTGGTCAATGTTTCTGGTATTTTTTATAAGATGATTTTGCTTCACGTGTTGCACAATAACATACATACTTTCTGAGTGAATTACCATCTGGGTATGCATAATGCTATATCAAATCTGTTCTATGATATTTCTGCACATTGTATTTACTACTGCTGCCAAACCATTCTCTAACTGTTGTATCCTGATACTCCTGTAACCTGATGCTGTAGGGCTTCCATACTTGATCCATGTGTCTGTCACCCTCCTTTGGTAATTTCTCCTTACATGGTGCACAGTCATACCACATAGACACTTACATTTAATCCCTTATGCACTACCTACATTCCTCCTAGTAGAATAGTATTCTTTCTACCCATCAATTTTGAATTCTTAGTCCATAACGAGACATTGAGTGCTGCTGTTTGTAGTGGAGTAATACCTTTTATTATTTCTCTCCACTTTGTTTAATAACTAACTCATCTTTGTCATCTTCATGTACTTCATGTAGTAATGTTCATACACAGTCTGGTATGTTCTATAGTCCCTGACAAAAAATAGGGAGCACATGAACTTGCACTGTAAATACGGTACTTTCATTATTATGAGAAATTACATATATACAGATATATATATATATATATATATATACCGTGCCACTATAGTTAGGGTTGAGGAGCCATTTACATGTTAAACCCAAAATGTTGCACCTTAATAACTTTGCAACTGTTTGACGGATTTGCCTGAAATTTGGAATACATGATCAAGACCCACATGCCTTGGGATCTGCCAAGTTTCGTTCTGGTGGCATATACTGCTGCAGAGTTATTAAGCATATTCTGCGCACGCATTTATGTTTTTCTGGAATTTTACTGTCATCTCTACAGGTCACACGGTTTGTGCGACCAGTCCAAAATCTTCAGAGAATGTGTGACTGGGGTCCCCGATGTGTCTTTTGAAGATTTTGTGAAAAAATATTAAACGGTTCAAAAGTTATTCAAAAAACAAGTTCCCATTATAAGTCAATGGGAAAGGTTAACAAAAAGTTTGACAGTGTCGCAAATGCGGCTTTTACTTTCGCAAATGGCCATTTTACTGTCACAAATCTGCCATTTTGTTTTCAGTTCGCGATCAGAAAAATGCTTGGCATTTAAAATTGGGATGCTCTAGCAACCTAATTCTTTTTGCATTCACCTAGTCGGACCCTGAGGATGCTAGCCATGTCTTTATTTTGGGGTAAAACACCCCAGAAATATGTTTTTCAAATTTCTGGAAAAAGTACATTCGCAAAGTACTGTTGCTCTTGCGACACTGTCGAATGACTTTGCAAAAGCTTTCGCAAACTTCGACAGTACTTTTCTAGGCTGTGGGAAAATGACAGCAATTCTTTGGCACCCTGCTGCAAAAGAACGGTTCGGTGTTTTGGCCTGAAATTTGGAGAGAACGCAGCTGACATCTTACAGATGTGCCTTTCAGTGTTTCATTGAAAAAATATTACATGGCGGCAAAGTAACATCACTCCAAAGTTGACACTTTTTCCCATAGGATAACATTACGGAGTCCAACGCACTACAGGAATCCTTTGGCACCCTGCTGCAAAATGACAGTTTAGTCTTTTGGGCTGAAATTTGGAGGGAACACAGCCAACATTCCATAGATGTGCCTTTTTGTAGTTTGGTGAAAGAATATTACAGGGAGCCAAAGTTATGGCACTCCGAACTTCTCTTTTTTTCCCTTTGGATAACATTACAGCATTCACCGCACCTTTCAGGGCCTGTATCTCGGAAACGGTGCGAGATACACACTTTTTATTGGAAAAATACTTATCCCCCATTAAAACTAGCCAGGAAAGTCATAAATCATATGACTTTTAAATTTTATTTCTACGTCGTACGGTTCCTGAGCTATAAGCAATTTAGTATTCCAACCCCTCATTTTCTGCTCCGAGAACCATTATTATCCATACATTCTTTGTACTCACTGTCTTTCTCTATGCAGCTTTTGGGGAAAACCAGCCTGTGCACTTCCATTACTGTTACCGTTACCACTTGCGGTTCCGTTCCCGTTTCACTTAACGTTCACGTCTACGCCACCATGTGCGTTACCCTTTGTGTTTTCATTTTCGCTTCCTTTTGTGTTGTTTTTAACACTTCTGTCTACACTACTGTTTCTCTTTCTGTTTTGCTTTGCATCACCATGTGCATTACCATTTGTGTTTGCGGGCACAATGTTACTATGTGACAAGATATCATGTGGTGGAAGCGCGCTCCCGCCGCTGCATTAACTTCACTATTTCTCGTTATCATTCTCAAAAAGAAGGGAAATTAGGGGCAAGAAAACTCCATTTAATGCATTAGTTAGGGTTGTTCCACACAGACAAAAGTGAGGAAATTTGGTGTTAGGGTTGAAAGCCTCCCTTGGACCCCCCACACCCCCAACTGGCATTGGGGTGCACATTAGGGTTGTCGGTCCCAACTCTCACCCCATTCTCCTACACCTCTGCTTCTTTACACATGTGATGGGGTAAGAGTTATGGCTGACAACCCTAATGTGCACCCTGATGACGGTTGGGGGTGTGGGGGGGTCCAAGGGGAGCTTTCAACCCTAACACCGAATTTCCTCGCTTTTGTCGGTGTGGAACAACCCTAACTAATGCATTAAACAGAGTTTTGCCTCTATATATATATATATATATATATATATATATATATATATATTTTTTTTGTTGGGCATAGGATTAACTTTTGTTAACAATTTATTGTGGCATACATTGGTTATTAACACATTTCTTAGTTTTTCTTCCAGTAGTCTGATAAGAGAGAAGTTTTACGTAGTTGCTGAAACATGTCTGCTCCAGTTTTTCTCCATCTGCCTGTACTGTTACATGCCTGACACATTTACAGCAGTTAGTCAGATCATAGGAAGTATGGTCATTGTTAAGCAAACTTGCTTAACATGTAAGTAAATGTATCGTGATCATAAGTATCATGTCACATACATCAATGAAAGTATATGCATTCATTGATGTATGTTATGAAACAATGAAAGACATATATAGCTGATATGTTCTACTGCACTGATTTGCATAAGTTCGCTATGTATGTCTTGACAGGAAAGTGTACATGTGGAAAAGTTAGAATGTGACTGTGGGGATTCCAGAGTTCAATATCACTCTATCCTCTGCCATTTTATTTGCTGGTGCCCTGCATTCCAAAGTGTTAAGAATAATGCAATTTTCAAATGTCACTACTATCAGCAGATCGACATTCTTTATGCATCAGAAGTGATACCTTCATGCGTGTATTCGAAATTTGTGGGAGAAAAAAAGGAAATGTTGAAATCAGACATAACCAAGACAAATGTGTCACTTCTATTGGGGTGGTGCAAGATGTGATAGACCTGGTTTCAGTGCAAAATATGGGTGCTACACTATAATGGCTGCACACAACAGTACAGTTCTCCACCTTGAGCTAATTCAGGTTAGTATGGTAGCTCATTGAGAATGTATCCATGAGTAAAAGAAGCAAGGACAAACAGTATATATAGCATTGACCTAGCTGGCCTATAGAGGGGCATGATCACCTCTCTTTGCCTGGATGAAAACCCCCCCTCAATATGCACATGGTCCCTGTTACTATTATCCCATGCTCAATATCTGATATAAAGAGTCCAAATAATACCGGTCTAACACAAAGACCTGTGGTACACTTTTCATCACCAGCCTTGAAGTTGAGGGTTCCCCTCCCACTACCACCCGTTGCAGCCTCCCACTCAGCCAACTTGTGATCCACGTCATCGTTCTTGCCCCTACCCTTAAATAATAATATCAGGTTATTTTGACAAGACCACTGTTAGAGATCAACAGTGAATAACTGCAGGATACATAGAAGTATATTACTGTTGTATTAATTTCTTAAAGAGATGAACAGCATAGTAACAGGATGTGCTCATTTCCAATTATTGATTACTTATGAAGGTTGTCTTCACTATCAACAGAGCAATCAAACTGGAGGTAGTTATCATTATGGAACTGGAGGGATTAAAACAATGCCTGAGTGAGGTGACAACATGGGGTAGGATTGAAGCATTAGTGATGGATCGCCACAGGCAAATTGAGAAATATTTAAAGAACAACTGGGCTGAGTCATTTACCCATTATTTTGATGTCTGGCATGTTGCAAACGACAAGTTCACTGAATGTTGGAGCCCGTTTTTATTACCAGGTCTTATTCTTCTTTGTATTACTTGATTTGAAGTTATCTTACTCCGAATTAGTACTTACAACTACAACATTATGCTTTCAATGCAGGCATTGTAAAGTCAATTGAAAAAATGATCTGTCATCAAAGAATGTGAAGTATTAGGTTCCTGGAGGCAGTCCATAAATAATCATGTTTACTGGCTACCAGGAACATCTGAAGGAAATTGAGACGTTGCTGAGGCAAAATGGAGAAGTATTCTTAATCATGTAAGAAACATGCATTCTGATATATGGGGATCCATTTAATAACTGCGGTCATGGCCCATTGGAAGGACAAGAGGCACAGAGGAAATGGATAGTGCCTGGTGGGTTTAACTGCATCTTCTTATTCAATGCCACTGTCTAATGTTGTGTGTAATCTAAATTATGGAAAGGCTTTAAGAAGTCCATCAGTTACATTGTCTGTTATAAACCCAACTGCCTTACATTAATTAAGCAATAATGCATTACCAGGGGTAAAGGGTAGGGAGGGGTGAGGTGGGGTTGATGGTAATAGCTGTGTCCCTATAGAACCATAAGGAAGACAGAAAGGAATAAGGCATTTGATTGGAGGATGTTAACAGCATGTTGCCATGAAGAGTGGACATTAAGAACTGTATTGATTATAATCAAGTAGTAAGTACACATGTAACTGCTGCATGTGTCATAATTTTCTGTGTCATTATATAAGGTTCTAAGGCTGCATCAAAATTAAATGACACATTGATGAGAAAACAACTGGTGAATGACATACGTAAATTGTCTCTACACAGCCAAACTTCTTCAGTGGAGGCATTCTGTTCCGTTATCAATTATTTTGCTCCAAAACTGTATCATTTCTCTTACCTTGGCAAGTATAGCAGGTATTGTAGGACTGTACTGTAGCATTCGTTTTTTATGTGTTGCTTATGAAGATAATAGAGCAAATTCAGCCTGGTGGATGTTTTTTTCCCTATATGATGGGAGTGGGATGCTGTTTCCTCAGCTGATTCATGTGTAAAATAAACAATAATTTATTTGTTTTCCAGTATAAAAATGTGTCGGTATGTTCTTTACATTTTCATACAAAGTATTTTACTACACCTGTCCTTACAGGGGTAATAGGGTCCTCAGTATGCCTCTGCTCGAGCAGGTAGGCCAAATACCTCCTACCCTGTTGTGTACTACTGATTGCGTACACCATTTTCAATCTATGTGAAAAGTCATTTTCATTCAAAAGGGTACTATTCATTTAATAATATACAAGCAGTCATTTTACTTCAATGTGTCACAGTTCTGGTTACAAGATTGCGTGCATCATCCATTTCAGATAGCTCTTATCAGCCTTGCATTACAATGAAAACTCAGCCAGAGATCAATACATGAACAGCCGTGGAGAACATGTGTACAACATAGTGTTTCCTAAGTTGAAGCAAGGTGGACATTCCGTCAGAAAAGTTTGCACTACTTGCACATACGGTAATAAACCTTACTTCTGTTTTCTTTCATCCAGTATAATTATTGTAATTGTATCACTTCCATCAAAAGTTTGCCATTAAATATGTCGATGATAGCATGGGCATCCAACAACAGCCAATCAGATTAGCAGGGTAACACCTTACCGCAATCACAAAACATATGATAATCAACGGAAAAGGTGCGAGCCTGCCACAGTCGAGTGCCATCCTGAAAATAAATCAGTCCGACACCCGAACCTTGGTATAACCACAACAAGCCACTCAGAGAATGTGGGTTATCGGGAGATTTACCACTGATGGTGAGGATTTACTCACTACAGCTGTGGTAAATCCCCCTATAACCCACACCCTGTTGTGGCTTACTGCTTAATTCTACAACAGTTTGAGCAAATTGTGTAAACTCATTCATCAAAACAAGTCCATTACTGTGGGTAAATCCTACAGCAAACTCCGCTGAGGAAGTTCATGTATAAAAACCTTAAGCACATTGTACATTTATTTCATACATGGGTCCACTGTATAATTGCAACAAGACATTCAAGGGTGCATATTTTTAGGGATTTACCCTCCTCTTGTGTAGTTAAGTCACTCAGCTACACCTCGTGACACACCACAAAAGGACTGGGGTAAACCCCCAATAATCCACACACTGTTGTGGCTTACTGCTTAATTATACATCTGGATATGATGCAGCTGGAATATTGATATAATGATTAAAGGTTAAGAGAATTGCACATGTACTCACTCAAGCTGAGGAATAGAAGATAGGGGACATGACTGAAACTTTCACGTACCTAAAGGTCTCAACCAAGAGCCAGTGTGTAGCATCTTACAGCTGACATGGAATAAGGGTAGTAGGGCCCATTGTTTGCATATTGTAATTGGACTATTCAATGGGTACATTAAGAAGTACTTTTCATATAGAGGGGTAGAAAGTTAGAATACAGAAACTGAGGTGTTGGTGGGTGAAACGATCGTGGCATGCATTACAATACCATGGCACATACATAAGGGACTGTTGGCGGTGGTGGATGGAGAGGGGGTGAAAAAACATAGTAAAAACAGTAGCCAAAGTGGACAGACTAAGCGAGCCTGGTGGCACTTTACTGCTGAAACATTTCTAAGTTGGAAAATAAGGCTGCATGTGTAGAAAGAGCAAAAATCAAGCTGATGACTGATGTAATGTACTGTTTCAGTACTGTGGTCTGCAGGAAAAACACATTTTCAGTCTTTTCAGATTGGAAAATGTAATAACAGTGTATATCTGCATTTCTTTTAGAGTACATAAATGATCTGTTTTCTGAGCTTCAAACAGTACTGCATACACACATTGAGTAGAGAGTCGCAGTGTCTCCACCATTATGCTCAGCATTTGAAAGGCTCAATGAAGAAGACGCTGTGAAAGGATTGGTTTCACGCTTTAATGAGTCATAGCTAATTAGTTGTTATTGAATTACAAAAGTTTTGCAGCAGTACACTTCTAATTCTTCCTACTTCAGCAGTAAAATGTAATTAAGTGTCTAATCAATCAGGAATTCATTGTGCTATTACTGTACACTAAACAATTGAGAATGATAGCTATCAGATAAATGGACTGCTATAGCAAACAAGTTTCCTGAAAACTGTCTCTAGTCATATTACAAACAACTAATACAGTCTGTGTATAATAAGAAAAATAGATGACACATTACTGCTTACATAATGTAACAGGTAACTCATACTAAATGATAAGATTATTTCTCTGCTTGAAAATAATACCATCCATGCAGTATGCACTTTGAAATGGATTGATGAGTTTAAAATTGCCATGTGACCTGCTAATAAAAAATTAACTGGCATAGCCTATTAATTAAACTACGTGCCAGTGTAAGGCTGGGTACCGAACTCCAACAAATTCCAACCCTTCATTAGGTGGTGGAAAAGTCTGCCTGATGACATGCGCAACACATGATGGGATAGGAACACATATGTGTCTGCCAAATACCCCCCAACAACATCTGATGAAGCGGCGATAAGACACGTGAAGGTGCTTCTTGTGAAGTGGTCCCTCATATGGTCTCACAGACTGAAGTCTGAGTTCACTACATGTCAATTGCAAACTCCAGACATTGAGGCAAATAGCGTGGAAGCCTGGGTGTTGTGTGATGCAGTGGGAATTGGTTTCCAGCAGCATAGGTTGAATGACTCGGGTTTCCATCCAACATGTGCTCTCAGTCTGTGTTGGCATCAACATACACTCATAACATGTGCACCTAAAAGACAAGAGATTCATGTTAAATAAAACTCATATTTTAGGGGATTGGGGGAGGGGTTGTGAGAGTCAAAGAAGAAAAGGGATAATGTACTGAGGGGAATCTGATCAAGGCAGAAATACTGATCACATTTTTTATTAATTTTTTTACTTATTTAATTTTTTCATTATAGTATTTGGTAACCAGGTAAGGCCCACTAGACACAAGTGCCTGTTTTCAGGTGCAACCTGTGAGCACTGGGTGGTTAAGTGATTTGCTCAGAGTCACACAGTATGCAAGTAGAGGTTGTGAGAATCAAACCAAGGTCTGGTCTGCTGGATGTACCAAGCTCATTCACAGCTCATTACTCTAACCTCTAGGCTATACTGCCAGTCCAATACTTCCACTCATTAAACAATATGGAGTGGTCAATGATCACACTTGCTTGGTTGAGTTAATGGGGTTGGGGGGGAGAAATGGACACCAGTCCATTCACAGTGGAGAGAGAGATTGGAGTATTTCGTATTTAGCAGCATATCTCCTCTAAAATTAAAAACTTCAAACACAGCACATATTAGTAACACCTTTATACAACACATTGTGTAATTGCAATATCCCACTCGAATGTATTGGTGATGGCAAGATTCACCCACACATGTGGTTAGTCATCCAGTGAGCAGCACCTTTTGAGCAAAAAACACACACCATGCAAGTTGAATACTGACATCACAAACACCATCACATGGTTTATTTTATCATTATACAATGGCATCAAAAATACTTCCCCCTGATTGGCTGACTGTTACAATCTACAATGTTTAAATCATAGTATAACCCCATGAGTTGACGTGTCAGCCAGCCAGCCCGAAAAAAAACCCAACACATTTTCTTTTTTAAAACACACACACAAAACAAAAAAAAAAGTGAGACATTGTATAACCACAATAGTCAATGTGAATGTGTGGGTACTACCAGGATTTACCCACTTCTGGTGTGTTTTCTCATTCCGCCTGCTCATCCTAAGACAAGCACACCAGGTTGGTGAATGTTGGCATCACCCACACCCTCTCATGCAATACTGCAGATTGTGTGTCATTGTGGGATAACATCACACCTCAGATACTGGATGCACTTGGCCTACGACCTTGAGTCCAACCATCTGAGGCATGCCATTATCCCAGCACGACACACACCCTGTAGGGCATTATCGCTAACCAACTTAGACCTACAATGTATCACTTTAACATCAGAAATGAAATCAGCATACTATTACTATCTGTCATCATTCCTTTCCATCTATGTCCTACGTAAGCCAAACGAGTGGTTCTGAAATCAAAAACTAGAAACATAGAAACATAAACTTTGATGGCAGATAAGGACCACTTGGCCCACCCAGTCTGCCCATTTTCCAACCTACTGGATAAGCTGCAGATTCTAGTTAACCAACAGCCTATTTCCTGCAACCCCCCCACTAAAATTGCCTTATGTCTGTCCTATGCATGTTTGAATTCCTCCACTGTTTTAGACCCCACAACCTCTCCAGGAAGGCGGTTCCATGTGTCCACCTACTCTCCATGAAAAGAATTTCCTCACATTACCCTGAGCCGTCCTCTCTAACTTTAAATTGTGCCCCTTGTTCTTACACATCTCTTTTTCTGAAAGATGCTACCTCCTGGACTTGTTGATTCCTTGAGGTACTTAAAGTTTCTATCATGTCCCCCTGTCCCTCCTTTCATCAAGGGTATACATATTAAGCTCTCTCAGTCTCTCTTCATATGGTTTCTGATGTAGACCCTGCACCATTTTAGTTGCCCTCCTCTGGACTGCTTCCATCCTGTCTATGTCCTTGCGTAGATGAGGTCTCCAAAACTGCACGCAGTACTCCAGATGGGATCTCACCAACTGTCTGTATAGAGGGATGACCACTTCCCTTTTTCTACTTGTGATGCCCCTCCCTATGCATCCCAGTATCCCCTTGGCTTTCCCTACTGACTTCTCACATTGCATACCCACCTTTAGGTCATCTGATATGACTACACCCAGATCCCTTTCCATTATTGTTGTTGTTAGTACCTCCCCTGCTATTGTGTACTCTTCTCCTGGATTTTTATTTCCCAGGTGCATTACTTTGCACTTCTTTGCATTGAATCTAAGTTGCCATATGTCTGACCATTCCTCCAACCTTGCCAAGTCCCTTCTTATCCTTTCTACCCCCCTTGTGTATCAACTCTGTTACAGATCTTTGTGTCATCCACAAAGAGGCATACCTTTCCTTCCAGACCCTCTGCAATGTCACCTATAAAGACGTTAAAGAGGACTGGACCCATTTTGGAGCCCTGAGGTACCCACTAGTAACCCCCCTTTCTTCAGAATGTGTTCCATTCACTATTACCTTCTGTGTCCTGTTGTGCAGCCAGTTTTCTACTCCAGGCTACCACCCTGGCACCCACTCCAGGCTGGCCAACTTGATTATTAATCTTTGTGCGAGACTGTGTCAAATGCCTTGCTAAAGTCTAGGTAGGCCATATCCACAGCCCTCCCTGGTTCTTTACTTTGGTCACCCAGTCAAAGAAATTGATTAGATTTGTCTGACATGACCTTCCTGCTGTGAATCCATGCTGCTTTGGGTCCAGTGCCCTGCTGCCTCTAGGTACTCAACAATTCTTTCTTTCAGAGTGATTCCATCATTTTCCCCACCACTGAGGTCAAACTAACAGGTCTGTAGTTTCCTGCTTCTGCCTTGCTCCCACTTTTGTGAAGGGACTCACATCTGCCCTCCTCCAGTCCTCAGGTACCACCCCATCTTCCCTTGATTTGTTAAAAAGTGTGGTTAGTGGTGTCACTAGGTCCTCTCTTAGCTCTTTTAGGATTCTAGGGTGAATCCGTCAGGCCCATTGCTTTGTCCACCTTGAGTTTTGAAGTTCTTTCAGTACTCTTTCTTCTTTAAATGGACTGGTATCAACCCCACTATCCAGAGTGCTTCTACTGTTTGGTTTAGGTAACTCCTCCTCTTCTTTTGTGAATACTGAGCAAAAGTATTCATTCATTATCTCCGCCTTTTCACCGTCTCCCTGCCCACCTCCCTCTCCTTTATTAATCTTCCCTATCCCTCCCTTAACCTTTCTATGTTCCCTAATGTACCTATAAAAGGTTTTATCCCCCTTCTTAACTGAGTTGGCTATCCTTTCCTTGGTATGGGCCTTTGCTTTTCTGACTGCCTTCCCCACTTCTTTCTGCTTTAATTGATACAGTTCCCTGTTGTGCTCCGTTTATGATTCCTTATACTTTTTGAATGCAGCCTTTTTCTCCTTAACCTTCCCTGACACTTCTTTTGAGAGCCATAGTGGTTTTTTATTCTGCTTTGTTTTCTTTATTTGTTTCACACAAAGGCTTGTTGCCTCCATGATGGCAGTATTGATTTTTCTCCATTGTTCTTCCACCCCTCCTTTCTGGCCATTTGCTAATGCATTCCTCAGGTATTCATCCATTATGCCAAAGTCAGTCCTTCTAAAGTCCAGTATCCTTGTATTTGTATGGCTTGTCTCCATGGTTGTGTTTATTGTGAAGCACACTGTGCAGTGGTCGCTTGTTCCCAGGTATCTACTGACTTCTAAGTTTGTGATCCTCTCTCCATTTGAGAGTACCAGGTCTAATATTGCTGCCTCCTGAGTGGGTTCCACCACTAGCTGTCTAAGGCATGCTCCCTGTAGGGCATCGAGAATGACCCTGCTCTTGGATGTGGCTGCAGTCCATGTTGCCCAGTTAACATCTGGCATATTCAGGTCCCCCATCAACAGTATCTCCCCTTTTTCAGCCATTGTGAGAATGCCCTCTATCATTTTCTTGTCCATTTTCTCCCCTTGAGATGGGGGTCTGTATACAACTCCTGTGCGGATTGTGATGCCATTCCCTGTCTCCAATGTGACCCAGAGTTCCTCTTGTCCTCCCCCTTTACTTTTAGTTCTGTTACTTTGATCCCTTCCCTTATGTAGAGAGCTACTCCACCTCCTCTTTTACCCTCTCTGTCCCTTCTGTAGATTGTGTACCCTGGTATGTTGACATCCCAGTCATGGTTCTCCATGTACCATGTTTCTGTGACTGCCACAATATCCAAGTGTTCCACTTCCATCAGGGCTACTAGCTCTGGAAGCTTGTTTCCAAGACTACGGGCATTGGTACTCATTGCCCTGCATTTAATGTTGGCTTTATCCTTTTTTACCCCATCCCTGCTCTTATTGCCCTTGTCCATTTTCCATTTACCCCTGTCCCTACCCTCTGTCAAGCTCTGTACCTCAGTGTTTACCTACTACCTGCCATGCTTTGCTGGGAGGCTTGAATTTTCCTGTTTTCATAACACCTCCCCTTTGGCTAGTTTAAAAGCTTGCCAAGGAAGCCTTAAACCTGTCACCTAGGAGCGTGTTTCCCTTCCTGGACAGATGCAGACCATCATGCCAGTATATACCTTCATCTCTCCAGGTGGACCCCCAGTCCCCAATGAAGCCAAAGCCCTGTGCTCTGCACCAGTTTTGCAACCATTCATTAAACCGCATGGTGTACAGTACCCTAGCCTCACTCCTGCCATAGACTGGCAGCACCTCTGAGAAGGTTACCGTGCTTGATACCTGTCTGAGGCCCCTTCCCAACTCCACAAATTCATCCTGCACTGCACTGATCTCATGCCTATCTAGGTCATTTGTCCCGAGGTGGACAATGATATATAGTTTCCTCTCCTGTGATGCTGCTCCTGCAATCCTGAGGATTCGCTTCCTGTCCCTTCAAGCCATGGCACCAGGCAGGCACCTTACTTCCCTCTCCTCTCCCTTCCCCAGGTCTACACCCCTAACTGTTGAGTCCCCTATCAGAAGCTGTTTCTTTCCCTTGTGTTGTCCCTTGCCACTCTTTTGTAGATCTCCCTTGTGGATGTCCCCAGCATTCTTCTTGGTCTCCAATGAGGGTGTCATCATAGAGGAACCTTGATTTGCCAGATCGACATATGATTTGTGTAGAGGTGCAACTCAGGGGCTACACCTATGTTCCACCACCCTCACCCTCCCAGAACCTACTGTGGTCCATCTGCTCTTCACACATGGCAACCTCTGAGGCAGTGGTTGTGGAACTTGTGATCTTTGGGTGGGGGAGTCCTCCTTAGTCCTTGTCAGTTCAGCCTGGAGGTGGGCAACTTCCTCCCTCAGAGCTGACAGTTGCCTGCAAATAGGGCAGCAATGCAGGTTCCAGAATGTTTCCCAGAAATTGCTGCCCCACAGCCAGTGCATTGCACCACTCCCCACATGTCCCTCTTCTTTATAATATACAACGAGTAATATACAATTTTTTGTGTGTGTGTGTGTGTGTGTATACTTACGCTTTATGCACTGTGCAGGGTAATTAAGAATATGACAGTTCTGCTCCAAGACCTGTTGAGAAAGTGATGTCAGAACCTTGGCTATAAAGGAAATACCACACCTGGGGTGGGCGGGTGAGGGGTAGGGTGGTGGAGGCTACAACCACTGATGACTGTTAGAAACAATCAAATACACCACTGCTCCACCACCCTGGTGAGTACTGCCCTTTATAGTAAGTCAACCAACACCACAATGTACTAGACCACTGCTCCTACACAAACCACTCTACTGAGTCCAGGGATAAAACAAACTCACTGTTCAGCCAGCAGGACACTTCCAAATATTGCACAAATATCCTTCCAAATCCTATGTGTCTAGCACAGAAATCAAGCAACTTCAGTTGTATTATAAACCTCTGGTTATAAAATTACTACACTTTAATGGAATCCTGCAATTCTTAATGCCAATAAGAAAATAATGAAACTTTCTGTAGAAAGTGTAGCTTACCTTACTAGTCCCCTACAATATTTTGTTTTATCAAGTTACCAGTTCCTTAAATGCGTTCTAGTTTGTTCTCTGCAGTATAGCCAGTTTCTCAGCTTCCAAAAAGAACAGGCAAGTCTTCTGACTGACTTTACTCTGTGTAGTATGCCTAAACAGAACAGTAATAAAAGCCCCACCCAGAATCAATTGATTGACTAGTGACACCTGTGATGTAAGCAGGCCTTTTAGTGAAGACAATCTGCTATGTCTGCTTCTAATACACACACAAACCCTTTATCTGAAACCAGGGATAAACTCACTGCTTAGCCAGCAGGACACTTCCAAACTATTGCACAAATATCCTTCCAAATTCTATGTGTCTAGCACAGAAATCAAGCAACTTCAGTTGTATTACAACCCCTCTGGTTATAAAATTACTACACTTTAAAGGAATCCTGCAATTCTTAATGCCAATAAGAAAATAATGAAACTTTCTGTAGAAAGTGTAGCTTACCTTCCTAGTCCCCTACAATATTATGTTTTACCAAGTTACCAGCTCCTCAAACTACATATACCCGCTCAAAAAACAACCTTTAGATCACAGTAATCTTACCTTTCCACATTCCCAAATCTCACATGCTGCTTTCTGTTTTGTAGATCTTCAGTTGGATCATCATCTGATTCTGACGCAGAAGGCTCGAACGGGTAAGGCCGAATACCTAATCCAACTGGGGCAGAGAAGAAATGCTCATGATCTTGACTGCTTTCATCAGAAAAAGATACATCACTCTTGACACTTTAGTCACTCTCTGAACTGGAATCTCTATGCATTTGAGATGTGTTCATTATTCGTAAAGACAAGGACATAGAATTATTGCTGGACCCATACTCATCTAACAGAGATGCAGTAACTGTCTTGCAATGCTTTTAAAGATGCAACATTTCAAAAAGATTAAGCAATTGCCATATGATCAAGGCCACTGTTTTTCAGTTTTTATTGGAAAATCCGGTAAAATTCCGGAATTAGGGCTGCCTGAAAACCAGTAAAAATGAAGATTTCATGGAATCTGGCATTTTCTATCAGATCAGTAAATCTATAAAAAAGTGTGTTTTTCTTTTAATTCCTTCCTGTACTATTTTCAGTTTGCTTCATTTAATGCTCTGTATATTAAGCCTTCTTTAATTCTGATTATTTATGTGCATACTAAAAATGATAAAAGAATCCCAGTAAAATCCAGAAATTAGAGTAACAATCACCGGTGAAATTCCGGAATCTTAAGTCTTGAAAACGGAATTTAATTGTTTTAATCACCATAAATCAATGGCCTTGCATATGATGTTTCACTAAGACTGAAACAGAAAAACACAAGACTGCTTTACAATCACCCTCTGCTTTGCATCTCAACCAGTACCATGACATGTTGGAGATACCTATAACAATATCAGTGATAATCCCATTGACTTTATTACAGGAGAATAAATTAGAACGAATTCTTGACTTGATGAATGAGGGGTACAGATAAGTGGGGGATGTACTTGAAAACTTATTCTGGAGACAGCAATTCAGATCACTTGAAGTGACATACATGCTTGATAGAAAGACAGTCAATCCAACTGTTTCACTCAAATGTTTAAGGCAGATCTTCACATAAATATTGTACAAAATAAAGGTTATTCTTTAAGTGTGGAAAAGAAAACATGAATTTGACATAAATGTTATAAACTGTCATATGCATTAATTGAAGGAAGGGTTTGGAATATTGCAGCGCAATAACAAAATGAAATCAGAAGAGGAAAGAGTATAGCATTGCAACTTGAGCATCTACTGTGTGAATACACATCAAATGTTATACTCTGATAACTTCAGATAATTAAATGTTAGTGCCTTTTCATCATCTGCAATGTCATAAGAATTACAAGAGATGCTACTGTTCGGATTTGTAATAAAGTTGTACACTTTCTTCATCTGTGTCAATACAATCATTACTATCAGTTCAATGTTACATAAGGTATTCCAAAGATCTGCAAAAATATTACTTATCAACATAATGATGAGTCATAGCATAGATGATAATGTTTGGTATTTGACTAATAATCACACTGTCAACACTTCAAGCGGTTTGCATGACATCATTATAAACCTCAGGAGTACAGCTCGAGATGTATTCTGATGTCACTGCAACCTCAAAAAGTGTTTTAAGTGTTGTTGTTAATGCCAAACCAGTGTGCTCCAACGACGGTGATACTATTGTAGTGAAACTGTCCATGCTGGCAACTTCGACTTTTTCACTGCAATAGACTGCCATAATCACTGGCAAACTGTATCCCGGTCCTGCACCCCATCCTTAATCAAAATCAGTCACAAAGTTAGAATCCTATATATCTGCAATGGTGGGAAGGGGCAGAGCCCCCCACAGGAGTGGTTTGGTAGGAAAGTATCACAACGTGGATGACATTGGTCCTGGGAATCAAATAACAGCAATACTGATTATGAACTGCATCTTTTGCTTGCAGACTATGCTGTAATGTGAAATGTATTCACCTTTTGCTGAGTAAATCATAGGAGACTCCATAATTAGGGGTATTCAATGTGGAAGGAAAGTGGACTCGATGCAAGCAGGAGGCTGGTTTGTGTGCCAGTGATGACAGCAGAGAAGGTGGAGCACAGAATAAGAGAAACAGCATGGGACATTAGAGGAAATCCTAAACTTCTTCACAGAGAAGGTAGTGGACACTTGGGCACAGATATTTAAAGGGGTTACGGCCAGGCGGTATGTGACTGGAGTGCTGCTGCCCACTAATGATGGTGGGTGGGGGGGAACTGGCTAGCCTGGAGTCCTCTGTGGATGGGTGGGGAGGTGGGAACCGCTAAACCACCAGGTCATTCACTTTACATATCAACTGCCAGCGATCAGGCATAATGGAGAGAGGGGATCCACTGGACCACCAAGGTTGTTCTAACCATAACAAAAGCCCATCGTCGGGCATACAGGAGGGAGGGGGTCTGCTAGCCTGCTGGAGTGTCACTGCATGGTGACAGCAGAAGCACAGGGTACCAGGTACATTTTGCCAGGGTGCCATGCTCAACGCATACAGATGGGGCCATAATGACATGCAAATGGTTCCATTTGCACCTTGCATATATTATGGCCCCATTTACATGCTCACATCTGAATATCATGGGTGATGCACACAGCACAACCTCACTTGCGCTGGAACATTCCCAGTTCCCCCATCTGGGGGATGCACTTGTGCATTCTTCTTGTGCTATGTGCATTTTCTACCATATTCAATGGTGATGCTTGTTATCCATGGACTATCGCCCCTGATTGTGCCCCCTGTTTTGCAGACAGTAATATTTAGGGCACAGGCACTTATCATATAAGCATGAGTGTCAGGATCTGGGTTCTACTGTTCTATTAGCATTGCTGCTACAGATTACAATGCGTATTGCTGTATTCTTGCTATATAATCACAATACTTTATATATATATATTTATATATATATTACAATGCCTTATATACAACTATCATGCATTTATTACTAATATTTCTACAATCATTGTGTTTTACTAAGAATTATTAAGTTATTTTCTGTACTAATGTACTGAGGAGACACTGCTGTTTGGATAATTGTATAATTACAATCATTAGTTGTGCAATGCTGCCATCTTTAAGTTTAGTGCAAAATAGCTATTATTAGGTGACCTTCCTACATACAAAGACTGTCTGTTTATGCTTATCAGTATTTTTGTTACTTCGTTGCATGTTACAAGGCTAGTATGAATCACACCATTTCTGCTTTTAGCCAATTATACAAGTTTATTGTATCTTTTAACTAGTCTCTGTAGCAATAATCAGAGATAGAAGAATGACTGTTCTGCTTAGAATTCTCTGAGAAGATGCTGATGCTATTTTTTTAGGTAAGAAGGAAGACCTGGGTATTCTCCTCAGTGATGTATTTCTATCACTGATTTGGTTATAAGCCTGTTTTATATACCAGAAATAAATCATTATCAGACTCTGGAAACCACGTGTTTGTTGTTTCTGTACTCTAGCAATTCCAACAACAATCTGCAATAGGGTAAGATTTATTGCCCTAATTACATGCTCCATGGCACATCTCCTTTGAATATCACCCTGTCCTGGCCCCGGCACAGCTCAGTTGCACCATTGCCTGGTGCAGTCTGAATATCTGGGCCTTGGAATGCGCTGCTGGAAGAGGTAATCTCATGGAAGACAGTGGGCAGCATTAACAGAGACTGGGATAGGCATAGTGAGAAGGTAAAGATCACGGATATTCTTAGAACCCTTACATAGCCTTTAAAAATCAGCTCGACAGTCTGTGTGTCTGTGTGTTTGTCTGTGTATATGGATAGGGTTCAGGGGGCCATCAGATCAAGCATGACATATTGTTGAACAGAGAAAAGGGTTGCCTCTAACACAATAAAACCAGTACTTAAAGCCATTCAATATGAACACACATCCCAATTCAAAAGTTTGCAACCGACAGATCAATACTATCACCAACACTGCCACACCACCAAATGAACTTTCAATGATCAAGCTAGGTGACCGATCATTTGCCATATCAGGCACTAGACACATACTGTATGCACATAATCAGTCATAATTGACAGCTCAGTTGATGTCCCCCTGTGATGGTCAGCAGATATATGCCTCACTCTCCCTTTCAGTGGACCGGATGGTTAGATGTTGCACACAATCTGACAGGTCAAGCAACAGAAAGTAGGCCTTGCAGCAACACAGTGATATATGTAGATCGGTATTCTAGGATACAGCTGTTGTGCATATCCATACTGCAAGGACTCAGTACATTCAAAACAGATAAGGTAATGGGTAGGAAAGGGGGAAATATTCCTATAAGTAACAGAGTATGAAAACAGAATGATAATGGAATGCTGGGGGTGGGGGTGGGGGGGCCATGGAGTATGTTATGCACAGCAAGGTGACACTTGATTACAGTGTGGATTTAGAAAACATATACTAACATATATGACAGATTCCTCAAAGCAAATTGCCATTGAATCACACCCCCCCCCCACAGGGTATAATCACAACTAATGCTGCCCCCTAACCCATTTTTGAGCTGAACAATGAGCATAACTAGGAAATAATACTGAAAAAAAATTAATAGATGACATGTACAACTATGGTAACACAGATATACATTATGGACAGTGTGTGAATAGGGTTTGATTTCAGACAGGGTCAGCAAAGCAGCAACGACAATTGTAAGACCACTTCTCACTGATTTCTCCTACTGTAACCAATCATCAGATATTACTATGATTCTGCAAACACATAACCTGTTTTAGGAGTGAATTACAATACTACCCACACATTTAGAAACACATTTGTGCAATTACTGGCTCTCCAAAAAAAAACTTCAACATCTTCATATTTTACTGATAGAATACATCCCAGCTACACCTCTATCATTATCGCCATTACTGAGGGAGATGGAAATATCACTTATCAGCACAACCATCATTACACTATGCAAAGTATGACACAATCCTTTATGGAAACAAATGCATCTGCCACCCCCAACAACAACAAACAAAACAGATTAGAGAAAACTTTGTGCTACAGGCAACCCTGAGAAGACATATGAAGAGAGACTTAAGGAGCTTAATATGTATAGCCTCAAGGAAAGGAGGGAGAGGGGAGACATGCTAGAAACTTTCAAGTACCTCAAGGGAATCAACAAAGTCCAAGAGGGTAGCATCTTTCAGAAAAAGAGGCGTGCAAGAACAAGGGGGCACAATTTGAAGATGGGGGGGGCGGCTCAGAGGTAATGTAAGGAAGTATTTTTTCACAGAGAGGTTTGTGAATGCATGGAACAGCCTTCCGGAGGAAGCTGTGGAGTCAAAAACAGTGGTAGAATTTAAAATGCATAGGACAGTCATAAGGCAATTCTAGGGGGTGGGGGTAGGAAGAAGTAGACTGTTGGTTAACTAGAATCTGCAGCTTATCCATTAGGTAGGGAAATGGGCAGACTGGGTGGGCCAAGTGGTCCTTATCTGCCATCAAATTCTATGTTTCTATGTAACCCACAGGAAATCTATGCAACCACAGTGCACAAAACAGAGATGATGGGATTTCATTAGCATGAGGTATAAGACTGTGGGGGTGGGAACAGCAAGACCATAAAGTAACACAAGTTTGTCTCTACATACCTCATGAGAAAAGGGATGGACACCGCTACCCAGTCCAAAAAAAAAAAAAAAAGGCTATTAGATGAGGAATCACAACGGGAATATGTGTGTGTGTCATGGGGGGGGCATTGACCACGGCAAAAAACAACAATTCTACAACTTCAAAACAAGGTATGTAAATGGTGAGGGGTGCCCACAAAGACAAATGTCTTAAGAAACATGCTGCAAATAGTAATAGATGTATCTGAATGCTAGTGGTGGCGAGGGGGGGTAGAACACGACAGTTTTTAGAACAATACATAACCCATTTCTCTGGCAGATGACACTACGAGGAAGCCTGTCAGTTCCCCCAAGACATGACATTACAATACCCTGCAGTATACGATGACCCAAAAGAAGGACCACTTCTAAGCAAAACAAAAACTAAATTGTCAAAAAAAAACAAGCTCCTTATCACAAGCACACTGATAGACGCAGACACAATCGTTCCTAAACAACCCTGTTTTCTATCTATTTGGTGCTCTCTCTGAAGGAAGCACAATGATGGCTTCAGATGTGGCTATCTAAACACATGCTACAAGACAGTTTAAAAATGTCAGCAACTGTTCACAGCTAAAAACAATGCAGTGTACTTCACAACTTTGATAGATACACAAACAACTGTCTTGCTGTCTCACCTTTATGCTTATCAGTATGTTTGCTTTAAGAATATCAAACTGATGACTGACTGTTCTCTTCTCACTGGCTGAACAAACACATGCGCGCGGCTGCCTTTTGCCATTTCTCCATGCTACAAATCAGATCTGAACAGGGATTTCAGTTACAAATACACATGGTTATCTAAATGTGTTACAAAGCAGACAAAATAATAAGCATTGCCTCCTGAAACTCCAAACAAAAGAAAATTATAATCCTGATGCTATAAACTACCTCTTCAATGCATTCAAAAACTTTTTACATGTTCTGTTTATTTCCATGTGCCATTTTGAAAGTTCAAGTATGTGAATCCAGAAGTGCAGCTTGTGTGATGTAGTGTCATGGTTCGTTGTTGTGTCAGAGTCCATGCTAATGTGTGACTTAGCCAGTCTTTTCTATAACTGTAAGTAGTGACTTAATGGTAGGTTTTATTAATAGTATGAATGACACATTATATATCTATATCTTCTTTCTGCTACTGTATATTGTACAGTTTTCTAAGGTTTAATGAGCCTCGTGGAAAAGTAGAGTGGGGATCATGCCAGTTGTCAGCAATTCTTTTTTGACAGATCTCTTTTCCAAGGGTCTTAAGATAATTCATCATAAGCTCAACTAAGTCTCTATATAGTCATGAAAGCCTTTATTTACCCTATTACTTTTTAATAATATCCTTAATTTCAATCACTGAGTGTTTTTTTATTTATGACAAGTTACGGTCATGCAGCTTGTTTGAAAATGGCATTTCGCTAGCCTTACTTCCATACATGAGTAACCCCCTCTTTCATTAAAACTGCAGTAATTCTAGCACATATGTAAATTTATACATAGGGGCTGGATATTCAAGCACTGCGCCAAAAGAAATGCATAACAGCAGGAGCAAAGCATGAGTCACTTGTGCACAGGGCGCAATCGGGCGCTTATATTCAAACATGGACAAGGTCAATTCGCGCAAGCAGCCAACGCCTGAATATTTTCACAACCGCGCCATAGCGAACCAGGAAGGGAAGCTGAGCAGAAATGATGCGCCATAGTG
Source organism: Neoceratodus forsteri (assembly GCA_016271365.2). NCBI lineage: Eukaryota > Metazoa > Chordata > Ceratodontiformes > Ceratodontidae > Neoceratodus > Neoceratodus forsteri. Next base: position 14,114,002 of record JADMNL010000039.1, on the reverse strand, counting down.
CAACAAGGCTAGCCCAGCTGAGCAGTCCAGAGGTGCCATAGCGCAAGCAGAGCCCCCCCCCCCAGCAGAGCAATGGAACTGCACAACCAGGGAGGTAGGCTGGGGCCCACCACCAGCCATGCCACACATGGGCACAGGAACACACTGCAGAACCAACAATACACCCGCACACCCCAAGCACATCATCACTGGGAGAGGGATGGATGCTCCACCGGCCCATGGGGACAAGCCAACAAAGCACAGCAGGGCCATGTCGCCCCAGCACACCCACTGGCAGGCTGAGACTGCCACACACAGGGGGTCGACAACCACAGTGCACATCAGCCCCCCCTTCTGTACAGCACATCCTGCACTGTGACCCCAAGAAACCACCCATGTGTAGTGACTGTCACTGCAGTAAACACCATGCAATCCCGGCACACTGCAACCTCGTGTAGCACAGAACCATACAAGCCACACCCACCCTGGGCACCCATCAGTGGGTAGCAGCAGATGGCAAGACCAACTTAAAGGCACTCCCACACCGGAGACACCTCTCCATGCACACACACACATACCCAGGACCATACCACCCCAGATGCCATGCACACCACTGCAACTGAGCAACCATAGCCAGCTGCAAATCAGAGACCACCACAGAATTCTTAACAAAATATATATATTCGAAAAAGATATGTACAACACCAACAACATCTATATACATATGTACAAGACAAGGGTGAGGGGGTACAAGGTAGGGTGGGTAAGGGTGGGTGAACAACTGGGAGAGGGAAGGCAGGGTGGGAGGGCTGGTGAAGGGAAGGGAAGCACATTCAGCACCTGGCAGGCTGGTCCCCTGCTGCCTGTTGATCCTCCCGGTTCCTCCGGCATCTCCTGACCCCATGGCACTGCATGTCTCTCAGGAGGTCATGTGTAGCAACTGACACCTGCGTCAGCCACTGGAGGGCATGGTCCATCCACCGTAGGATGCTGAGACCTAGGAAAAGGGAACACAGTCAATGGCTGTGACTGTCCACAACCCTGAACACCACCCACCCTGCAAGGCATATAGCCTAGCGCCCCGCACCTGTGATGGTATGCACCCACCCACAGTGACCATGCACATGACATGCCCAACCAGGCAACACCAGCTATGTGCACCACTGCACACACACTGCCCATGTCCATCACAGCACAAACAAGGCTGTCAAGTGACGTGGCAATGTGGTGGGATGCCAGTTCCACAGCCATGTGCCCAGTGCATGAATGGACCACCAGTGACGCACACACAGACGTGCAGTGAGACTGGACAGTGATGACTGTCGCCTGTGTCGTGCATGGTTGTGTTGTCCATGGCTGGTGGTCATGCCCACCCCCTCCAGCATGCAATAGCATCCATGATGTAATGACACTCACACTCATCAAGCAGCTGTGGCTGCTGCTGCTGCTGCTGCCGCTGTGGCCCACCCACCCATCACGGCTCCTCCGGCTGCCACCTGGGCCCCGCCATGGCCCTCCTCAGCCTGGGCCTGCATCCTCTCCGCCAGGCCTGTGGGTGACAAATGTTGAGAAAAACATCAGTGTGACCCCAAAGCAGACTGCCCCCTGCCCCAGTGAGTGTGCCTGCCCACATAGCCAGACCCATGTATCTCACACCTGCGCACACTGACACAGCCAACCATGGCAGAGCCAGCCCCCATGCACCACCACCAAAACACAGTCACACCCCTACGGAGAATACAGGTGCATAGATGGTACACCCACCTGGTCTAGGCACAATGCCCCTCCTGGCATGTGACCTGAGGCATTGCAGCACGTCCAGCTCCCTCCTGCGGAGGTCACTGTACCTGTGCCTGCACTGTTCAGCAGACTGGCACCGCCTGTGACCCTCTCCAGTTCAGTGGCCACCTGCAGCCACACATGGGTGCAGGCCATGGTGAGGGGCTGATCCCCAAACAGTGCCCCAAAGTGAGGCTCAACCACTGCCACCAGGTTGGCCACCTCCAACTGACTCCACTGGGGAGCTCTCCTGCGTGCCATTACTGTGGTAGTAGAGCAGGCAATATGGCGCCCCGCAGCACGGCAACCCCATGTGGAAATGTTGCGCAATAGACCACCATAGGTTCCAATCACACTGTTCAAATAGCGCCGTCGGTTCACATAGCGCTGTCACCAAACAGCACAACAGAGCCGTACACATGGCAGCCGAACAGCGCCAGGGGGCAAAGGTCAGACACCAGGTCAGGGGTCTGTGACGCAAGGCCACGCACAGCGCCATCTGACTTCTATGCATCCTGCGCGAGCGGTCACCTGTGTGCCAGTGCCACAGTGGACTATTGCGCAGTAGTGCCACAGCGCCATATGGTGCCCAGTGCTGTAGCGCCACTGGCACAATGGTGGCCATGGCCTGAATTGCCGATCGACACAGCACGCCATCAGTGCAGCAGAGCTCATGAAGCTACCTGGGCATGCGCAATGCAGTGTACCACACAGTCACAGATATGCACCATTGGCTCAGCCGGCTCAACCGTATTGCACAAAGCGCAACGGCGCGATATTCAGCCAACACATGCAAATCATCTGATCAGCCATTCAAAGGCACAGTGGCGCGACTTGCATCTCATTATAGTTGCTCCACTCCTAATTTGCATGCATTGCGCTATAAATGTGTGACATTGGGCTGCGCTGGCCAGATTCGGTTACTGCAGGTGAGAGGTGGGTTGCATGCTGTGTGATGTTCTGGACAATGGTCATGGGATAACGCTGTAGACTCCACAGTGACAGGTGTCCACTTTCACCCATACAGATCGACATGACCGAGCAGAGCCAAGGTGAGGATGAGGATGGTGGGCGGAGGAGGAAGCCCAACTTCACCACGGCGGAGACACAGGCCCTCTTCCAGGCCTACCTGGAGGAGGAGCCACTACTGAGTGGACGGCGGGGCACCTCTCAGGCCCATGTGGCTGTATGTGAGGGGGTAGCTTGGGCAGTGAACCTGCATGGAAGCCACCAGCACTCCATGCAGGAATGCAAAACGAAGATGGGGACAGACCGCAGGAGGGTGAAGGAGAAGGTGGCAGCCCTCAGGGCGGCACGTGCTGGCACAGGCGGGGGCCAGCCAGTGGTGGTGGAGCTGACCCTGGAAGAGGACTGACTGGCTGCATCAATGCAGCAGAGTGCTATTGAGGGCGTAACAGGAGGTGGATTCCAGACAGGTGGAAGCCCATCACTGCACGGTATGACATGGTGGTGGTGTTGGGGGGGGAAGGTTGTTCACATGCACTCACATGTCCTCACTTTCTGTTACAGATCCTATTCGTCTTCAGGGGACGGTGGTGGTGGTGGGTCCAGGCAGTGAGGAAGACCTGCTGGACATGGAGGAGGGTCCATCCACCTCTGTCACCAGCCAGCATGCACTGCACCAGCATGCACGCCGGGCTGCCAACTCTGGTGTCTGTGAGTTGTGTGTGGGGGGTGCACAGCCTGTGTCTCAGCAGTCTGGCATGCAAACATGCCAGCATGCTGTGACTGTGGCTGTAGCACGTACCTGCACCATTGATGATGCAAAGACTGCAATGGGCAGTGACATGTGTGTGTCCCATGACGGACACACAGCAGGCCAGCACATGCCCCTGGGCCTAGCTGGTTCCAACATGTGTGCCAGCATGTCGACACAGTCCCAGGCTGTGCCTGTCAGCACCCGGTGGGGCAGCACCAGTGGCTGTGCAGGTGTCTGGCACTGTTGCAGCTACAGCAGTGGAATGAGTGGTCCCTGGGGCACAGCGGTTGGAGGGGCAGCAGCAGCAGTCACCCACCAGGTCTGGGGGTACAGTGTCCAGCAGTGGCACATGCCCACCGCCCTTTGATATGCCCATTCCTGGTCCTGGTGAACAGCGCCCACCCTCAAGGGGTGTTGAGCATCAGGACCTTTCATACCCGGGGGGACAGGATGCCGTTGTGGCAGAGTACCCATTTGAAGAGCACACCCACCTGCTGCGGGAATCAGTACAGCAGCAAAGGCGGGTTGCAATGTCTGTGGAGGCACTGTGTGTGGCTGTGGAGTGGCACAGCAGGGACTGTGCTCTGAAACTTGCAGAGATGGTCCATATGTGGATGGATGTTACCCGCCGCCATTGACAGGCAGACCCAGGCATTGGTCGGTGTCGTGGCTGCATTGGGCACACAAGCAGGTGCCCCTGTACCGCGCACCCCACACAGTACGCTCTCCACTCCCGGTTCTCGGCATCGTGTGACACCAAGTCTGTTGACGCCGGGTTCTGCTGTGGGCATCCCGAGCACCCCTGGTGCAGGTATGTTTGGCATACTACAGACCCCAGTGCGGACAAGGTCGCGATCGCGCACTGGGACCCCTGGTGGTCCATCGGTGCCACCCCATGTGGCCCCTGCTCAGCCTGTCAGTGCTGTTGGGTCATGGCGGGGCCACCCATGCATCTGCGGTGGCCGTGGAATGGTTTAACATGACTGACCTGTCTCCCAGTGCAGGCCCTGTCTGATGCTGCCCTGTGTGCACTGTGCGTCATGGTGGGCAGTGCACTGGTGGGTGCCCTGCACACCACGCCGACATACGGACCACCTGCACACCATCCCGACTGCTGTCCACAGGGTGTGTGTGCATGATGATGCCTGCATTGTACTGTACACCAAGTGCAAGGGTGCCCAGCGTCTGACACACGATTTGGACAGTACAGGTGGTGGGTGTGGTCTGTGGATCTGTGTGTTTGCCATGTCTGTTCCTGCTCTGCTGTGCACCTCCCATGTACGCTTTGTGCCTGGTGTGTGGGTGTGTGTGTGTGTGTCCATATGACTGTTCGCCCCTCCCTGATGGTGTGTTTGTGTGCCTGGTCCCTTCCACTCCCCTTGCCGTCATGCACCCCTGGTGTGTTACTCTGTGTGCCTGTGGGTTGCGCCAGGACAGTGTTGGTTGCACATGGCCCCTTGACTTACCTGTGTCGTGCATAATGCTCCTCCATGATGGTGTCCCGGTGCAGCTGGGCCTGCCGGATCAGTCAGGGGTCACACCGTCAAAGGGGGGGCTGCTCATCACCATCATCACCGGCACTGCTGGCATCCCTATCACTGTCCCCCTCCTCGACCTGAATGGCTATCCCACAGTCTTTGGCCATGTTGTGCAGGATACAACAGGCCAGGAATATCCCACAGGCCTTTGAGGGGCTGTACTGTAGGGCACCGCCGGAGGTGTCTAGGCATCGGAAGCATGCCTTGAGCATCCCAAACACCCACTCGATGATGTTGCGTGTGGCGGCATGCGCCTCATTATAGTGTTGCTGCGATGTGGTCATGGGGCACCGGTATGGTGTGAGCAGCCAGGGATGGAGTGGGTATCCACTGTCACCTATGTGAAGATGGTGGAGATGAGTATCATGTTCAGGTCCATATTGCCAATATCCCTGTGTGCCACTACCATAGCACCTGTGGCATTCCCACCCTTGCCCCACGTTTGCAATTCCTACATGCGTACTCACCCACTAGATGGCCTGTGGGGATGTCCCCACTCTCGAATCGATGGCACAGTGTGGACTGATACAAATAAAGGCATCATGTGCTCTGCCAGGGTGTGTGGCATAGACATTGATTATGCACCCAGTGGCATCACACACCACCTGGCAGTTGACACCGAATAGCCCTTCCTGTTCCTATATGCAGCCCCATCGGGGTCAGGGTGGCGTGCGGCGCCACATGGTGCAGTCTATGCCCCCAGCATGCCAGGCATATGTGCTACCCTGTGGAACTCCCTGCATGTTTGCTGTACGCCTGCCGCGGTGCTGGGGAACTGGATGTGCTCCACAGCATGTGGCAGCAGTGTGCTGAGGAATTGGGTGAGGATGCTTGATGTGGCCGACTGTGTGATGCCTGTGGTGTCCCCTGTCAGCCTCTGGAAGGTGCCCGTGGTGAGCAGGCACATGCAGGCTGTCACCTTGGTCTCCACCGACAGAACGTGACTCCGTCGTGAGGGTGCCTGCATCACATCACTGCACAGCTCACAGAGCCGTCTCAGTATTGTCCTGTTCAGGCGGTACTGGCCCATGATCTCTACATCTGTGAACAGCTCAAAGCTGATGCGGGCACGGTACTGCCTGTTGGGGGCGTACCACTGACGGGCCCTTCCACGGCCACGTCCCCCTGCAACATGCATTCTCACCCCCCTCATTACAGCTTCCATGTGGAAGCTGCACTGTCCATCTCCCTGGCTTGTGACCCCCCCTGGCTGATGTTGCTCTGTTACCCCCGCTGTCCTGGCTGCTACCTCCACTGCACCGGGTACTCCCGCTGGCCTCTGCAGCCTATGGCACACACAACTTCCCTTGCCTGCCCTGTTCTGGACTATCACTGTCTGTCTCTCTCTGTCTGTGTCGCTTGGCATCTCTGTAGTGTGCTTGCGCCTCTTCCTTGAGTCTTTTTATTTTGGCTCATTTCCGCTGTGGCGCAACTTCTGGCTGTTCCGCTGTTGCACATTGCGCAACCCTTTGAATATCACATTGCGCTCTTTATGCATGGATCCACCCCCTTCGGTTGCGCATGCCATCATTTGCATTGCGCTGTTGCTCAGCCTGTTTTCGGTGGCGCAACTGCCTCCTGCTGAATATCGCAGAATGGCACACTTTCGGACTTGCGCATGCGCAACCCTATTGCGCATGGCGCAACCCTTTTGAATATCCGGCCCAATGTATATTGCTTTTTGCAAATGATACATGAACCCTGCAGTCACTGGTAAATATGAAAAAAGGCTAGTCTATCTCCAGGTGCAGCACAGACATCCTAATAATTTTATTCTTTTTTCTGCAGAGCAACACTCTATTTTAGGTTTGTTTTTTGCGTGTCTGTATTTTATTTAAATAAAATAACTGCTTATTCCTCAGAATGGATTTGTATGGAACAAAATGTGATGTGAGATCCTACTCCTGTTGCATATGATACAAGGCAGTAAATGTGTTTGTGACTAGACATATAATGTGAGAGTTTCTACTGCATTGAATCAAGCAGGAACTCAAAATCAAATAGCGTGACCATTTGTTTGTAATTGAAATGACAATCTACACTGACACGTGTGCCTATCTACACTGATTTATTTTTCAAGCCCTGGAATTGCCTACACCAGAGAAAAAAACATTTTGAACATCATGACAAGTTAGTAGTGCCACGGAACCAGCATTGAAAAATAATTAATTGCATAAACTACTGTCTTTAAGCCATGATATGTTAGCACACCAAACTTAAAAAAAAAACCCTGAAAGTCACACTATTTGTTATTACAAAAAGTCTTTCATGTTTCCTTGTTCCTGAAGCACAGAGAATCACAAGTGAAGCAGAGTGGCCAGCTGTGCATGTTCTTTTGGTTGTAAAAATAATAAAATATTATGTGTGGTGGACCTGTCATCTGCTCGACAGTGCATATTTAATTTGCCCTCCTCATAATGTACTCCTACATGCTGTTCTGAGTTCAAGTTAACCTCTCCCTTGCAAAGTGCCCACTCATGGACAAAAAAAAGAATAATTTTGTTAAGGAGTTTCTTACTATCACAACTGCACACTTCCTTAATTAATAACAAAATAATGCAATTGATGGATTTATACCAAATCACCATTACATAAATATAGGTGTGCCGTGTACATGCAGAATGCATTCCACATGCTTAATTGTGCAATGTTTGCATGTGGTTCACATACACAAAGTGAACCTGTATAAACCAGGTCTAAAAAGCAAATCAGGTTTGCATGCTACAAGCTTGACATGTGCAGTAGGTAAGCTGGTGTGAACATCTTCTAAAAATTATATCAGGTTCATGTGTTTGCATGCTTGACATGAGTGCAGCAGTTAAGCTGGTGTGAATATCATTTAAATCATCACATCAGGTTCACATGCTGCATGCTTGCCATGTGTGCAGCAGCTAAGCTGGTGCAAATCTCATCTAAAAAAACATCAGTTTCTATTTCTTATACTACTGCTAGCAATTAGTTATTAAAAATACATTTTTATTTGACTGGCTAATCACATTAAATGAACTAGTGGCACTGCTCACTAAAGTCTTCAATGCCTCCCTGAGATCTGGTATCTTCCCTGACAGGTGGAAAGAGGCTCTAGTCACACCTGTTTTTAAATCAGGAGACAGAGCTAGTCTAACAAACTTCCGTCCTAGCTTGATTTTACCCCCACTTCTCCAAAGCACTTGAAAGGGTGGTCTCAGAACAACTAACTGAGTACCTTGAAAAGCACAGCCTTCTCTGCTTGCAACAACATGGATTCCGACAAAATCACTGCACTGTCATCACGCTAGTAGAGTACACTACTCAGCTTTTTGGGGCCTTGGATAAAGGGATGGTGGTGGTGTCTATCTTCATAGACCTCACCAAGGCCTTTGACACAGTCACTCACCAACTACTGCTGAAATGTCTCCTCTCTACAGGATTGTCTCTGGGCTCTGTGGCCTGGTTCCATAGTTACCTCACCCATAGATCTCAATGGGTCAGGATCGGCAATACAATTTCTGAGCCCAGGGAAGTGAACCTAGGGGTCCTGCAAGGATCTAACCTTGGTCCTCTCTTATTCAGCCTCTTCATAAATGACATGCCTTCCACCTGTCCTGCACACACCATACTCTCTGCAGACAATGCTGTTATTTTTGTCCCTGGGAAAGATTTGGGAGCAATTAGCTCTGAACATCAGTTCAGTTTTCGTGCACTGGAATCCTGGTTCACCAGAAATAAACTGCTACTCAATTACAAAAAGACAAAAAGCATGCTTTTCAGTGGCACTGGGTCATAATGTCGTGAGACATTTTGCTGCATGGCAAAATCGCACTGCCAAAACAGCGTGATTTATGCCATGAGGCATGTCGTTTTTCCGTGGGGGCTCTACCCTCACACCCCCATTACAGGGGTCTGTGCCCCCTGGATCCCCCCGCTAAAGATTCTCAACTCCGGTGGGGTCCAACTCGGGGACTGCACAAGTCCTAAAAAATATAAAATGTTTCTGGGACCGGGATTAAACCTCGTTCCAGACATAGCGCCTGAGTTCCTACTGCTGTGGCTCAGTCCTGTGAGCCATGGCAGCTGCTCATCATAACTCACTCCCAGCAGAGGTCTTATTCTCTGCCTGGGAAACTGCTAGTGGTGCAATACCGCATACAGCAGCATACACCGTATTGCACCAGTAGCAGTAGCATACTGCACTGTACCAGTTTAGCCATAATGCCATATGCTATTAAGCATGCGACATTGTGACCCAGTAGACTTTTCAGTACCCCACAGAGTAAGTTGTGAGGGTCACCACTGCATATACTTAGTAGCAAATTAGAAGTACTAGACCAAGTCCACACATTCAAGTACTTATGGATTCACCTCAATGACACCCTCACCTTCACTGTCCATACTGAGCATCTGGTAAAGTCAACCAACATGAAACTTGGCTTCCTGTACAGACACCACACTTCTATGACATCGGCTACCCTGAAACTTGTTACGTGCAGATCAGTTCTCTCATCTGTGGATTATGGCCTTGTCACATATGGGGCAGGCACAGGCACAGCACTTAAAAGGGTCAAACCATCCTCAACAAGGCCTGTCACCTGGTCCTGGGAATGTATACAATGACTCACTCTTGTGACCTATACAAGGAAACTGGCTGTCTCCCACTCCACCACAGACACCAATAGCAGGACTGCCTCCTAGCCAAAAAGTCCCTAATGGGGTCCATGCCTAGTGGTACCTCAGCCCTCTTTGAGCCTTCACAACCATCTATATGCACAAGGAGTGCCTCCAGGGCTGTCCTAACTGTTTCCCACAAATGAATCACCCTTGGCCAAAGATCCCTCTCCTACTGTGGGTCTAAATGGTTCAACAATCTGCCTGTAGATCTTAACCGGAGCTAATCGGTTAGCCAGAATTTTAGCCAGAATCTTAACATCCGAATTAAGAAGCGATATCAGACGGTAGCTTCCAGGACATAGTATGTCCTTTTCTGGCTTTGGAATCAAGGTAATCCATGTCATCAAAAAACAAGGATCCTTTATTCCTTTTTGAAACCAGAAGTTAAAGACATCCCTCAAAAGGGCAGCCAACTGAGGAAGGCAACTCTTAAAAATGTTATTGGGTAGCCCATCCTGCCCAGGGGCTTTATCCAGCGGCAACTGCCTAATGGCCTGCTCTACTTCAGTTAAAGTAATTGGAGCCCCTAGATTCTCCGCCACTCGAGGAGGCAGCACAGGAAGACCGACTGAACACAAGTATTCTGTGATCTCCTGGTCTGTCACACCTATCAAGTCAGCTGAGGAATAGAGGGTCTCATAATACCTACCAAAGACATCAGCAATGCCTTGGGGATAGGAGACTATGTCACCACTTACAGGGGACCTCAGCCCAGGAATGAATTTGGACATTTCAGTCTGCCTCAATCTTAACGTGAGGAGTTTCCCTGCTTTCTCCCCTGCCTCTAAGTACTTTAGTTTGGTATGATGAATGGCCAGCTCTGCTTTTTGTGCCATTAAATCATAGTAATTTGACTGCAGTTGCTGGAGCCTTGCCCATTTCTGCATAGGGGATATACGACTTAATCGGCCTTCCAGCTGCTGAATTTCTCTTATTAATAGATCCAGAGCACATCTATCCTTCCGGGCTCGGGTAGCCGATATACATATAAACTCTCCCCGTATAGCACATTTGAGAGCGGCCCATACCGAATCAACCCTTTCGACTGTCCCTAGATTAATATTGATAAAATTAACTATAAATTCCTGGATATGTTTCAGGGTTTTGGTACATTTGAGTAGCCGAGTATTGAGGCACCATCTTATTCCCTCCCTGAGCTTTGGACCCAACATATAGGTTACCCTCACCAGAGAGTGATCTGACAGTACCCTCGAAAAGATAGATGCATCTTTCACTCCTGGAAGGCCAAAGGAACTCACTAACCAATAGTCAATCTGGGAAAGAGTGGCATGCGGTGGGGAATAATAGGTATACTGCCGATCTGAGGGGTTAAGGGTCTGCCACACATCAACCACACCTACCCTAGAAATAATTTCGCCAAGGGCCCTCTGTGCTGGCGATAGCCACACTCTTTTGCTGTCTGAACGATCAATCTCTGAGTGAGGGACCAGGTTCCAGTCTCCACCGAGGAACGTCAAGTGGGGGGGATTAGAAACTAGCAAGGGTATTAACTGGGTAAAAAACAGAGGAGAGTCTACATTAGGGCCATATATTGACACCAACATTACTGGAGAGGACTCTAGCCTACCCTGTACTATAATATAACGCCCTTCCGGGTCCCACCATTCCCTGCTCTTAACAAAAGGCACAGTTTTAGCAATCAGTATGATGGTACCATTGCGTTTAGTAGAGTTACCAGCGCCGAAAACCTGACCCACCCAATTTCTTTTAAAGAGGGAAATATTATCCCTCAATAAAGTGTGTCTCCTGCAAACAGGCAATCCCCGTACGGAGCTGGGATAGATGTTTTAAAATCATACTCTGCTTCCTTTTACTTTGGGTCCCTTTAACATTCCAACTAATAAAATTATAAGAACTGCTCATTCTCTAATCATAATCCACAAAAAGAAAGGGAGGGAGAAGAAAACACTGGAACCACTACAAGGTTCTTTATATTGTCCTCTGATGCATATGGTGAAAGGAATCCCCCACGATGAGCGCAGACTTAGCCCCATCCCAGAACCCCACAGCAAAGTGTTCTTTGATTTGGAAAAGAAGAGAAAACCACCCCAAAAAACCCCTCTGCTCCCCAAAAACTCCACCCCCCTTCTTCCCCTTACCCCAAAACACTCCATACAACAGTTTAAACTTCAGCACAACTATTTACAATCCTTCTTACCCGGTTCTGATAACCGACCTCCAACAATATTTAAAGGCATGCGAACATCCCTCTCACTGCCTTACAGAGCCCCACCCTCCCCTCCCGACAATGAAAAACCATGCATGCCTAAAAAGTAGTCACAACCATGATAGGACATTTAGAATTACTGTAAAATGTAATGCTAAGTCCATAATAATAACTGAGAGGGAAAAGAAATTAACGAATCCAAACCGCCATACTTATATGAAGTATTGCCCCCTCGTGGACTCCACTAAAAATGTCTCAATCCAATAAACATAATTGGCCCGTATAACATTCTAACAAGAATCTACTTGCATCTTTCACTTAAAACTTAAATAGGAGAGAGAAATATGAGTCCCAAAGATAACCTCCCGCAACCCTGTAATACCCGACATTACATCCAGCAAAATAGATAGAAAGTAATGCGAGGGAGCTGTGTTAAGGGGCTAAAAGTGAGTCCATTCAAAACTCTCAATAGTTCCGGTCCACAAGTAGGTGAGGTAGACTCCATTGCTCGCATTGGAAATACAGTTCAGGCATGCACCTAAGAACGAGAGTCTCTAAGTAAGTTAACCGGAGGACTCTCTCAATCTCACAGATACACACTTCGGAGATTAAACACCATCCTATTCCGAGAAGAGAACTTCTGCAGTAACTGTAGATATTATGTTACATGTCTCTGCTCCTTACAGGATATAGTGACCTGCTCTCACATACAATCCCCACTTCATTTGAAAAGATCAGGGAAAAGATTTCAAAGCTCGGCTGAAGCTTTGGTGGGGGACTCCAGGCTGATCCACTTCTCATTATGCTTCACCTGTAAAGTTGCAGGATAGCGAATTTGGAATGCTTTTCCAGCTTCGATAAGCTTCAACACCATGGGGTGAAATTCCTGCCTCTTCAGGTGGACAGACTGGGGTAGATCCTGTGATATTCTCAATTTGTGGCCCTCCCATTGAATTTCCTGGACTGCTTTGATCTTGGCTAGTATGTGTTGCTTGTCTAAATAGTTGAGAAGTTTAAATACCAATGGTCGAGGAGGGGAGCCTGGCAGGGGGGAGGCGCAGTGACCGATATGCTCTTTCTACCACATAGCTTGTGCAATTGGGTGATGGGCCAGCTATTTGCTCACACAGCTTTTGTACAAAAGCAATAGGATTGTTGCCTTCCTCCTTCTCAGGTAGCCCAAAAACTACTAAGTTATTGTGCCGACTGTGCCCCTCTAAGTCCTCCAGTTTATCCTTGATCTTCCGAATCCTTTGCCTCAAAACTGCATTGTCGAGATTTGTTTTGTCTCTCTATTTATCTAGAGAGGTAAGTCGGGTTTCGACATCCCCGACCCGTAGATTAAGTGCATCCATATTCTTTCTGATGGACTGGACGTCCTCCAAAATTGTTGAAATGGAGTTTTGGAGAGGCTGCATAAATTCAAGAAAGTGCTCCTCAGTGGGTGCTGCCGTGGGTGAAGGAGGCTTACTTGACACCGTGGTTTGTGACTTAGGCTGCTTAGGGGCCTTTTCCCTTCTCCGAAGTCTGTGGAGGCATGTGGCGCAGTGGCACTTTTCACATTTCCACCTCCATTTAACACCGCGATTTCATTACCTAGGGAATCCGAGATCTGATGAGAGGAGAAAATGCCCTGAAGTCTGTTAAGAGATTTCGACTAAAGGTTAAAATCACCAGATTTGCCGGGGAGCGAGGGAAGGCAGCAGCTCTCATCTAGGCAGCCATCACGTGATCCGTGATTTTATTGTATAAAAAATGAAATGCCATATGGATTTTCATTTTTTTTTGTTTCTTTTAGATCTCACCCAGTTACCAACGATGAGGCTACTTTTTGTCTTCCAATTTAAAATGGAATCACATTTCAAGGAACTATCTTCATTTTTGTCTTTTAAAATTAATTTTGTATTTTTATGCAATTTCAAGCAAATGTATTTAAAAGAAACTAAACAGAAAACTTTTCAGGTTGTGCAATTTTGGTGAGATAATCACATGTCTGGTGTGTTTAATGGCACTCGTCTGTGCCTATCGCCTAACAAAAACACCTGAGACCTGAAATAATCTCACATGATTGCATGCTGTGTCACGTGCTGTTGCTCCTGTAATTCCTACAGACATCATTATTAGCTGTAAAATCATGACAAAGTACAGTGACAGATCCTGTATTACTTGCAAGGCATAAAATAAGTGGGTTCGCATCGCAATTTGCAACCCAAGAGATGGAAAATACGAATCAACTACAGGCATGATTAGCAGTCGTTGCTAATCATTCAAAACTGGCAGTGGTGCCTTTAAAAATCTGGCAGGTTTTTTTTTTTTGCCTTCAAGTTACTTTTCTTCTTTTGTCCTCCCCCTCGCCCTGCCCCCCAAGCACTCAGTCATCTGTTAGTGGCAAAAAGGATGTCACAGCTCCTCTCCCCCCCCGACCTGGTGTTCACATGGAAGAAATGATCAATGCTGTGGCAAGAAGGATGTCCCAGCTGCCCCCCAACCTGGTGTCTACATGGGAGAAACAATCAACACTGTGGAGAGAAGGATATCCGAGTCCCCCCTCCTTGTGTTAGCATGGGAGAAATGATTGGTGCTGTTTTTAGCGGAGCGCAGCAGGAGGAAGGGAATTCTACAAAAAACAGATAAGTTTAATTATTTATGGACAGGGAATTGTGGAGGGAAGAAACAAGCACTTGAGGCATGCACACATTATGGGTTGGGGGGACTGCTGTGCAAATAGAAACAAAGAAGGGTACATTGGCAAGGCTGAAGGCCTGGAATGTTAAGGATAGGGCAGTGGGCAGAAGTTTATGTCTTGTCCCTAGGGAACAGCCAGTAACTGACAGAATTTAAGAATCCATGACAGTTCCAGTGTAATTTAAAAAAACAAAATTATGGGAAGAGAGACCTTAACTGAACTACTCCAAGTGTTGTGCTCTGCTTTTTCAATGATGGAAAAAGAGATTTTGAACACAAAAGTGAATGTGCCCTGCTTTTGGCAGTGATTGGGGGGGGGGGCAAGAGACATTTTACTTAAAACTCTCTGATGCCCTGCTTTTGCAGTGAGAGGGGAAATGGATGTTTACTAAAACTACTCAAAAGTTTGTGCCCTGCTTTAGGTAGTGATGGGGGGAGGGCATTTTATTCAAAACTGCATGAAGTGTTGTGCCCTGCTTTTGCAGTGTTGGGGAAAGAGACATTTACTGAACTTCTTAAGTGTGTGCCCTACTTTTGCAGTGATGGGAAAATAAACATTTACTGACTTTGTGTCAAAAATGGCATAAAATAAGCAGGTTATGTCTAGCACTATGTGTACAATGTGTATTTTATCAATGTATGCAATGATAAGTAGTAATTTATGGCTAACAGTAAAAAATCCCCATTTTTTGGGAATTGCTAATCAACTTCAGCCAGTTGCTAGTCATTTTTAATTTTGATTAGCAAAGGCCACTAATCAAGTCTCTGACATTAATTTATGCCTTGCTTTGCTACGGCAGGGCAGATACAATCACTATATGGCCCATCTTCTGTTGTTGGTATAAACGTGCTGCACGTGTGGTATTATGAACTCTTCCCATGCAGGGCTCCCTATATAATGCTAGCTGATGTCATGGATACCTTGACTCCCAGTTCACTGAAGCCCATCATCATCCTCATTGTAATAACCTTCAAAAATTACTGGCTGCAAGCAGCATCCTTTTATGAACACCGCATAACTATAACAAGCTCAATATTGACCTTCACAGTGCTTTTTCAGCTGGATTGCATAAATTTCATTCTTTGTTTTTCAAATTTAAAATGCAAAAATCACAATCACACTTTCACTGATTTATATTATTTTGTATAGTAAGGGTGCTATGCTCAATTAACTACTCTGTAGTGTCTTAGAGCAGAAACAAACTCCATACTTCACACACACACACACACTCACACACACTCAACAATTACTGAGGAGAGCCTGAGGAATCGAAAGATAATGTTGATTATTATAACCACAGACAAATTCCTTGTTTGTTGAGACAGGGCATGACCTGATATGAATGTGCATGTTTGAGCCAAAGTGGATCACCACATGGGGGGGGGTAATATGCACTGTCTAAGGAGAATAGGGTATACATGCTCATAGCTTTCAATCTGTGAAAGTCTAAATACATTATATTCAAATAAATAAGACATACAATTTAAAAAGCAAATATAAAAGGCATTTTCAGGTCAGTTATGTATAAGTGCATATGCTGTCGTTGCTCGCTAGACAGCTCCACAAATTCTTGAAATCTGTTGCCATACAGAAGTTCAGGGCCAAGAGGGCCCTGCTCTTCTGTAGGCAGATGGACACTTCCTTGGTGCAAGGCCCAGAAGGACTCTATGAGTCTGCATCTGTTCACACAGGTCCCAAAAGGATCTACTTAAATGTTGATATGATTCCACCATCTCAAAATAGAAAGGAAATTCTTAAAAACAAAACTGTGTTAATGCACCAGTTAAGGTTCAACTTAACACCACAAAAGTAGGGAAATGTGGTGTTAGGGTTTACAACCCTACGCCCCAAGCAGCAAAAGTACAAGACAAGACAAGCAACACCAGATATCCATCATCAAGTAAGAGAAACAACATTCAACTATATCCAGATGACACAAATGCAGTAGCACTGACATGCTATCTTTGTGGATTTGTAGCTATAGTACCCACACTGCAAGGCATACACAGTCACTTCTGGCTGCAGATAGAAATCCACAATATTAAAAGCAAACATGACATCTGTGTGTAGAAGCACAGGTTTCAGCAGCCACAGATAGTAATCTGTGATCAAGAAACTATAAGACTTTGCCTGCAGAAGTGCAAGCCTATATGGGGCCAGCATATCTGTAGCCGCAGGTAGTCTCCATTCTGTAAGACATACACACAGTTTTGTCTGCAGAACTGCAGGCTCCTGAGGGGCCTGCACTTCTGTAACCACAGGTGTAAGACAGACACACCATCCTCTGGCTGCAGAAGTGCAGCCACAATGAAATCCATGAAGCCAAAATTGCAGCAGCACGTTGGTCTACAGAAGTGCAGGCTCCTGAGGGGTCTGCACCTTTTCAGCCACAGGTGTAAAGCATACACACACTGACTTCTGGCTGAGTGGGGGAGCTGTGCTTATGCAGCTGCAGATACAAATTCATGAAGTTAGCACATGAGTGCTGATGATGGCTGTTTGTTGTTGCTTATGTGGTCTTGTCCTTTCACTGCTTGGGGTGGGAGTTAGAGTTTTAGGCCCTAATTTCCTTACTTTATTTTGTCAGGTTGACCCCTAACTGGTTCATTAATGTATTTTTTTTCAAAGAGTAAAAACTGTGTTAATGCAGCAGTTAGGGTTCAACTTACTGCCCAAAAAGTAGGAAAGTGTGGGGTTAGGGTTTCCAACCCTAACCCACTCACCTATATGCATTAAAAAGACAAGACCACACAAGCAACAACAGATAGCCATCATCAGGTAAGACAAGCAACTTACAAATGCTCCAGATGACACAAATGCAGTATCACTCATGTGCTGTATTCATGGATTTCTATCTGTGGTATGCATAACCCAAGAAATACACACTGACTTCTGGCTGCAGATAGAAACCCATGATACTCAAATCACAGAAATACTTCTGTGTGCAGAAGCACAGAACTCTGCAGCCACAGGCACAGATCCACAATACTCAAATTACAAGAGTTATTTTGTCTGTAGAAGCACATTCCCCTCTGCAGTCTCAGGTATAAGACATACACACTGACTTCTTAGTGCAGAAGCGAAGGCCCCTGCAGGGCCTTCACTTCTGCAGCTGCTTATAGAAATCCATAATACCTAAATTGCAACAGTATTTCTGACTGCAAAAGCACAGGCCCCTGAGTGGCCAGTGCTTCAACAGCCACAGATACCTATGCATGGTGTAAGACACACACACACACACACACACACACACACACACACACACACACACACAGTTGTGGCTGCAGCAG
This sequence comes from Neoceratodus forsteri, assembly GCA_016271365.2. NCBI lineage: Eukaryota > Metazoa > Chordata > Ceratodontiformes > Ceratodontidae > Neoceratodus > Neoceratodus forsteri. Next base: position 14,096,175 of record JADMNL010000039.1, on the reverse strand, counting down.
CAAATTCATGAAGGTAGCACACCAATGCTACTGCATTTGTGTTACCTGGAAAGAGATGTACATTGTTTGTTTTACCTGATGATGGCTGTCTGTGGTTGATTGTGTTGTATTGTACTTGTGCTGCAGGGGAGCAGGGAGTTAGGGCTGGAAATTCTTATGCCACATTTCCTTTCTTTTGTGGTGGTAAGTTGAAGCCTAGCTGGTACATTAACCCAAATTTGCATGGAATTTCTTTTTTTTTTGAGATACTGGAATTGTATCTTCATTCACACAGGTCAATTCAGGACCTGTGTGAACAGATGCAGATGTGCAAGGCCCTCTGGGAACTGGGCAATGGGAAAGGTCCACCTGCCTGCAGAAGTGTGGGAATGGATGTCAGGAATTCATGGGGCTGTTTGGCAGGCTGTGGAAGTGCAGGGTCCTCCAGGCCCTATGCTTACATGTGACTATAGATACAGATGTGCAGGGCAAAGAGTCCATCTGTCAGCCAAAGTGCATGGCCCTCTGGCAGCCATAGGTGTAGAGGTGCAAGGCCTTATGCCGAAAGTAATGTAATGTTCACTATATGGTACTTGTGCCATGCAGAAAACCTTGTTCTGTCCCTTCCTAGGCTAGGAGGTGGTGCTGCATGACAGCACTGTCCCCACAGCCACAGCACATCCAGCTGGCTCATTGAGCTCAGCTGGGAACTCAGTTCACCAACAAGGGATACCAAAACACTACCTGCTTGGCCAAAGTCTGGCATGGCACACAGTGTTTCTTAACTTCTTTTACATTTTGACCTCAAATTTTCAACATAGTCATTTTATGACTCCATCTTATAAACATGACATGTGGGGCTAGACTGCCAGTGCAGTGGTAGGGCTTCCACCTGTGATGCTGAAGCCCCAGGTTCTGGAATGGACCCGGGGAGTCAGAAGAATGGCCAGGGGGAGGAGGGTTAAGCATCACATGGACTGCTCTCCTCTTCCAGAGGAGGGTGGGTTACTGATCAGCACTTGATCAACCCCTGGCAGAGGCCAGGGGAGCAGTAATCAGATATGAGCTGTCAGGGAGGCATGCCAGATGTTAGCATTTTGATGCCTTATGTCATTGCATGCCATTCCTCCCAGGGACAAAAAGCATAGGAAATACTGGCCCCACTGATGATGCCCTACTTCCTGATCCCCTGTCACACCTACCACAACACTAGGTTGGTGACCAAGTCCAGTCCTTCATTGGGAATGGCCCGACTCCCTGGCCCTGCCCTGGGGGTAAGCCAGGGTGGAACACTGGCAGTTGAAGGATCTGCTGGGAACCTTGATGTCTGCCTCTGTCAGAAGAATGCCTACTTGAAAGCCCCAACCTGGGGGGTAAGCCCTGGAGGATTGCCAACCTGAGGTAAGTCCAGGGGGTGAGTGGAGACTGGGGAAGCTGGGGTGCTGAGCTAAGGGGCTATAGGCACAAAAAAAGATTAAACATGACATGTGGCATTTATAGAATACTGGTGAAATGTCATTTTGTGCCACAAGTGTGAAAACACATTTCAAACAGGATTTGAAAAGTGACACCATTCATATTTAAGTGGTGGTATGAAAACATGGCTATGCTGAAAGTTTGGAGTGAAAATATTGAAAATACCAAAGTTCAGGGCACTTTCAAGGCACATTTATAATTGTGTTGTTTTTGTTTTAAATATGTTGACCCCAAATTTTGAACATAGTCTTCTTATGACCCCATGTCATGAACCCAGTAAGGGAAAATTCTTAATTCCTGCTTGAAAGGTGATTTTGTTGCATGACTACAAATCACCTTTTGGAGCGGATTTGAAAAAATTCACCTGCCTTGTTCTTGAGGTGAGGTCCCAAAAAGATCTTGTTGAATGTTTGATGGAAAAATATTTAACATTAGCGAAGCTATGAGTGAACACTGAACTACTTCAGTGTTCACTGATGGATTGGTCATTTTACCATATTTCTCCACAAATTTTCAACATGGTCTTCTTATGAAATCATGTTTTGGGCTGGATTTGAAAAAGTTCAGCTGCCTTGTTCATGAGGTGGGGTCCCAAAAAGGCCATGTTGAAAATTTGATGGAAAAAATACTAAAAGATTACAAAGTTATGAGTAAAAGTTCAAAACTCATTGAAAAACATTAACCGGACTTACCTGATTTCCTCATATCCTCATATCCTTATTTCCTCATATCATACATATATCTCATATGAGGGGAGAGCAGATAAAGCAAACAGACCAGGAAAGGGATCTGGGGATTATAATATTAAACAACCTTAGTGTAAGTGATCAAAGTAGTAAGGCGATTGGCAAAGTTAATAGAATGATGGCGTGCCTAGGAAGGGGCATGACTAGTAGGAAGAGGGAGGTGCTGATGCCATTATATAAGACCATGGTTAGACCGCACCTGGAGTATGGGGTATACTTCTGGAGGCCTCATTTAAAAAAGGACATAGATGTAATAGAAAAGGTTCAGAGAAGGGGAACAAAGATGGTGTGGGGTATGCAACGGAAACAATATGAGACAAGATTGAGAGAATTAAATCTCTATCCGCTGGAGTGTAGAAGAGAGAGAGGGGACATGATAGAGCCATTCAAGTGCATGAAGGGGATAAATAAAATGAGGGAGGGAAGGAAGTCTATTTAAAAGGAAAGCTGGAGTTAAAACAAGAGGTCATACTTTAAGATTGGAAGGAGGAAGATTTTAAGGTAATGTAAGGGGGTGTTATTTCACTGAGAGGATGGTTGAACATTGAAACAGATTACCTGAGGAGGTGGTAGGTGTTGAAATGGTAGAGGGATTCAAGAGCGCATGGGATAGACATATGGGGTTGGTTAGAGGACAGAGGATAGGCTCCTTGTACACCAGTGACAAGTAGGGGAGGGGGAGATGGGCAGACTGGATGGGCCAGGATGTTCCTTTTCTGCTTACACATTACTATGATACTGTGATATTATGATATCCTCATTTCCTCATATCAGTGTTGCGGTGGAGGAGGATTTCTTTCAGATCAGAGAGTAGAGTAGATCAGATCTACAATGTGGGACCCTTTTCCAGTGAGTGAGGGTTTGTGGAGGGGGCTGTGGGATAGCAGGTGGGGGTTGTGTGGGGGCCAAGATTGACAAGGGACTATTTTCTTATTTCCAGGTTTATAAAGATCAATGAGGGACTGTTTTCATAGTTTCTGGGGGACCAGAATGATGATGGGAATTGGGCACTCCATTGTCGGTATAGTGTTCAGCAGCAGTGGGAGCACCCTGGTGTTGCCACCTCTATGTTGGGTTGGGGGCATGCAATGTGGAAGGGGGGTTTGAGCAATATCAGGGGTGGACATCCTGGTCTGCTTGAATATTTAAAGTAATTAGAAAGTGGACTGGACTGACACTGGGGATTTGGTGCCCCAGTGTCAGCATAGTGTTTGGCGGCACCTGGGGTGGCATCCCGGTGTCACCATCTATGTGCCAGTTAGGGGTCAGGTGATCTAGATGGGAGTAAGCTGGTATTACATAGTACCAGGGTGGGCATCCCAGTCTGCTTGAACCTTAAAGCAATCAAAAAGAGGCGAGATCTGCAAGGAGCTTTAATTTTTAACTAATTAACACTTTGAGCTGGTGTTTTTTGGTTTCTGCAAGTGATCGGGAGATGGACGGGCTATATGGCAGTGGGAGGGACTATTAAATACTGTTTCTCGTGTGTTACAGTAGGTTTGAGTCAAAAATTGCTCTGTTGCAGCACTTTGTATTTGACAGGAGAATTCTCAGCTGATGACCTTAAAAATGGCCCCTCTCATTAAGCTGGTCACACTGATATTAGGGGACCCAGAAATGGCATTTCTGAGTCAAATTAGAAAAAGCAGGCACCAGAATCTAGCAAAATGGATCCTATTTACCTAGATTCAGGTGTTTGTTTTTTGAAAATACATAATTGTTATGTATTTTCCATGTTTTTTGTTTTGAAAATATAAAAAAAACAAGATGGCAGCCATCACAACCTGAAAAACACTAATTTGTACAAAACAAAAACACTCATGAAAGTAACATTTTAGTGTTGTATCAGAGGGTTACCATAAAACCCTACTCAGCATGCTCTGAAAAAGAACGTTAAATCTGTATAACTCTGGAACTGATTAATATTTTTCACCAAACCTTTGAAAGGCACTACCTTGGCATAGGCCCCTTCTACCCTAAATGTTTTAGAACATGATTCTGTACCATCTAGCCAGTAGTTGAGACCAAAAACATGTATAAAAGGCCTAAAAGTTGTAGACTTTTCTGTAAATGTGACACAGCTGGAACTCAGAAACTGGATAAGTGCCCATCATAAAATTTTTCACACCTTGAGAACTTGTCTACCAGATAATGCATGCCAAATCTGGAGCAATTTCATCAAATACCAGCAAAGTTACAAAGAAGCAAATTTAGGGGTTTAACATTGAGCACTCCACTCAATCCTACCTATACTGGCACTACAGTGCCAGTATTAGATAGATAGATAGATAGATAGATAGATAGATAGATAGATAGATAGATAGATAGATAGATTGATTGATTTAGATATACAGTGTGGGATATGGCATGGGTAAGAGCAGCATAGTAGCAATAGCTCTGCAAGATGTCATTTATCTCTTGATATCCCATGTGTGGTTAAGCCACGAGTGGGATACCAAGAGTTCAATCATAGTAACTGGAGGTATTTCTACTATCTCACTCTCACCCGTGGTCTTATTCAATTTGTACAACAGATGTGGGTTCCTGTTTTCCGTGAGTACATTTTTAAACAGGAAAACTGGAAAGAGACACTGACAGCTTTTTGGTAATTTTCTATTGAATGGTGGTTGATGGTGCCTGTTGCCCAGCATTTTGTTAAGATAATGCTCACTCTACCCTTACTAACAAGAGCCTTTTGGCTTCTACTGAGGCCTATAGGAGCCACTACATTTGTGCTTTCTTTACTTGGCCCCCTGGAGTGAGGAGACCCAACAGGATCAGAGAGGGAGATATAGGGACATCAGTTTGCAGGATGTTTGAGCAGGCATTCGTCACTTGACCCCGGACGGTACTGATGGTAGGGCAGCCCCAAAGTATATGCAGCAGATCTGCACCCTTGACATCACATCTCCGACAGTGGTATGTGGGCAATAGGCCCATTTTGTGCAAAACTGTGTGGGTGCAGTACCATAGGCACAGTATTTGATTCTGAATTAGGAGACTTTTCTGGTCCTTACAGGCACTGTGAGCTATTCTCCAACATCTGCCCCACTCAACATCATCAATGAGAATATTTAACATTGCCTGCCACCGGGCTTTAGCCTGCTGGGCTGGGTCAGTGCTTTCTTGCTTAATCATATTTTACCTGCTAGGCCTTTAGGATTCTGAAGCTACTTTGAGAGTGGGAGGTGCGGGCAGGGATTGGTCAGGCCCCTCTTGCATGTCAGGCATAGGCACTTCTGTTTTTGCCAGGCATAAACTGGCTTCTGAACTAAAGGTGCCTCCAGAATTTAGACCTTAGGATGTGATGGAGAAGCTGTAGTTCTTGGAAGGAAAGCACAGTGCGGCCATCTGGGCCTAGCATATCTTTAATCCTGGCTATCTTTTCAATTTTCCACAATTCCCAGTCTATCGGTTGTTTGTCTATCAGGAGAAGGGGATTTTGTCAAAGAGGGGTATAAATTCCAGGATGCAAGCTAATATTGGCCAGTTTCCCCACCTTCTGTAAGGCAACATGGGCTGCTTTGATGGTGAGCCTGGAGTAAATTTTTTTTGGGAGTGGAGATGTGAATTATACAGCTGGATGAACACCTTCTAACACTGATGGCTTAATCTGCAACCACACTGGTAGTCTGGCTTTTGAGTCCCCAAATATTCGAATTGACATAGCCAGTAGGCTCGTGATGGAGTAGTGATGGAAGTGAGGTAAATTCTACCCTCCTCTATCCTTTGGAGCCCTCATTTTTGGCCAACTAAATCTGGGCCTACCCATGCCCCATAAGAACTTGTATATTACCCCATTCAATTTCTTAAACCATACGTCAGGGATTTCCAATGGGAGGAGAGACAAGATGTAGAAGACCCTTGGGGCTGCAATACTTTTTGTGGCCTCTATCTTACCAGTTAGGGATAGGTTCAGGTGCATCCACCTGTCAGTCTCTTTTTGAAGCGTTTGGATAAGAGGGTTAAGATTATTAGAGATTAGTTGGTGGAGATTGTTTGGGATTTGTATGCCTAAATACTTAATTCCTGTGCTATTGCAGGTTAGGCCAGCATTCAGCACCCCTTGGGGAGGGAGATTTTATTGAGTGAAAGGATTTCAGATTTATTGATATTGATGCATAGGCCTGAAATGGAATCAAAGGATTGTAGGATGTGTAAAATGTGTGGAAGGCCTTTGCCTATGTCCTCTGTCAGGATCAGACAATCATCAGCATTCAATTTCATGGCGTATTTGGATTCCCCCATTCTAATACCACATATCTGCGCATGGGATCTAATGGCAGCCACCAGGGGTTCTATGGCTAACACGAATAATAAAGGTGAAAGGGGGCATCCTTGCCTGGTCCCTCTATATTACTGAAATGGCTCTGAGAGGATGTTGTTAGTTAATAGTCTAGCTGTCAGGGTCTGGTACAATGTGTATACATCCATACACAGAAGCTGTTTCCAAAATGACCTTGTTTCAACACTGTGTGCAAATATTCCCACTCCACGGAATCAAATGCTTTTTTAAAATCAACTGCAATGGCCGCTGCAGGGATGGGAAGGCTGCCCGCAGCTTGGATCAGGGTAATTAGTGCTCTTATGTGGATTGTGCTTGCCCGGCCCTTCACAAGCCCTATATGGGCAGGGTGGGTTAGTGAGGGAAAGTGCTCTTCTAACCTGGCTGCTAGCACTTAAGCTATAATTTTGGCATCCAAATTAATCAAGGATATGGGGCAGAAGTTGGCTGGGTTAGTTGAGTCCTTGCCTTCCTTTGGAAGCACTGTAATTATGACTTCCCAGAGGATGGCAGGGAGACTTCAGTGGGAGTGTGCATCCTCTAACATATACAACAGCGGTGCTGTTATGGACTCCACTACTGTCTGTTGGGTAGTGTTTGCAGGGTAGCCATCGCTTCCTGAGGATTTATGGGGGGCCTTGGCTAGAATAGCTTTCCTAAGTTCCAGCTCTGAAAAAGGAGAATCTAGTTTCTCCTGCTGGCTGTCTGTAAGTTTAGGTAGGGGAAGGTTGGCCATAAAAATCTACGAAGGCCTGCCTATCCCATTGAATATGTGAGTCGTTCAGTATCTTGTAGAAGGTTTCCATGATCTTATTAAGGTCATTAGGGGAGGTAACTTTCTTGCCTGTGCTGTCCAACAATGGATCTATATGCCTGTCTACCGGTTGCTTCCTAAGCCAGAAAGCCAGGAGTTTACTATTCTTCTTCCCGCAGGCCCAATATTTAAATTTGGTTCTTTGTAGTTGTAATTCTGCTTTCCTGGTGGCTAATGAATTTAGTTTGATTCTTAAGGTCGTGATCCCATATATGAGTGAGGAGTTTTTTAATTGGTTGGCGTCCTTCTTAAAGGAGTCCTCTTTCTCTTTTTAAAGCCTTTTCTAAGCTTTCTACCTCCCTTTCTTTCAGTTTTCTTTGAAAGGAAATGTAACTGATAATTTTGCCCCTCATTGTAGCCTTGTATCCTTCTCATATCTCCGCAGGGATTGCTGACTCAGGGGGATTGTCAATAAAATAATTTTGGGACTCTGTTTTCAGCCATTTAGAGCAGTCCTTGTCCTGTAGCAGTAGGGGGTCCAGTCACCATTGTGTACATAGATACATAGACAGTGTCGGCAGATAAGGGCCTATGGTCCACCCAGTCTGCCCATTTGAGCTTGTAAGTTCAGTTTGTTTTCCTAGAAGTCTGTTGCCCCTTACCCCTGACCTCTAGAATTCCTTTATGTCTATCCCATGCATTCTTAAATCCCGTGATTGTTTCAGCCCCCACCACTTCCTCTGGCAGGGTGTTCCACTTGTCCACCACCCGCTCTGTGAAGAAATTCTTTCTCATGTTTCCTCTGAATCATCCTCCTCCAACTTCATCCCATGCCCTCTAGTCCTGAAACATCTTTTCGCTTAAAAATAGTGTTTTCCTGCACCCTGTTCCTCCCTGTAAGATACTTGTATGTCTCTATCATATCCCCTCTCTCCCTCCTCTCCTCCAGGGAGTACATGTTCAGTTCCTTCAACCTGTCTTCATAGGACTTGTGATGCAATCCATGCACCATCTTTGTTGCCCTCCTCTGAACCTTCTCTACCCTGTCTATGTCCTTACGTAGGTATGGTCTCCAGAACTGTACACTGTACTCCAGGTGGGGCCTCACTAGTGTCTTGTATAGTGGAATTATGACCTCCCTTTTCCTGCTGGTGATGCCCCTGCCTATACATCCCAACATCCTATTTGCTTTACCTGCTGCCTTGTCACACTGTTTCCCTACCTTGAGGTCATCAGAGATGACAACCCCAAGATCCCTTTCCTGCTTGGTGCATGCTATATCCTCACCCCCCAACTGATATATTGTGCCAGGGTTTTTGTGCCCCATATGCATTATCTTGCACTTCTTTGCATTGAATTTCAACTGCCAAACCCTTGACCATTCTTCAAGTTTCTGCAGGTTGCTTCTCATTCTGTCTACACCCTCTGCTGTGTCTACTCTGTTATAGAGCTTTGTGTCATCAGCGAACAGTGAAATTCTGCCTTCTAGATCCTGCGCAATGTCACTGATGAAGATGTTGAATAGGACCAGTCCCAGCACTGATCCCTGTGGTACCCCACTGGTCACTCTTCCCTCTGTGGAGTGACAGCCATTTACCACCACCCTCTGTGTCCTGCCACCCAGCCAGTTACCTACCCACCACACTACTGTCCTGCCCACACCCATATTCCCCAGTTTGTGTAATAGTCTTCTATGTGGCACAGTGTCAAAGGCCTTGCTGAAGTCCAGATAGGCCATGTCCACTGCCCTCCCCTGATCCACCTCCCTAGTCACCCAGTCAAAAAATTCAACGAGGTTGGTCTGACATGACCTCCCCCTGGTGAAACCATGCTGCCTTGGGTCCTGTAGTCCATTGACAACCAAATGTTCCACCAATCTCTCCTTCAGTAGTGCTTCCATGATCTTCCCCACTACCGAGGTGAGGCTGACTGGTCTGTAGTTCCCTGCTTCCTCTTTTCCCTTTTTCCTTCCAGCTTTTGGCTGTGGAAGTTCTACAGGATAGTTGAGGGTTATGGGGGCATGATTCAACAAGTATATCGGGACAACGGAGGTCTGCAGGACCTTTGGAGTTACATCCAGGGAGGTTAACCAGTAGTCTATTCTGTTTGCCATGGCTTTTGCAGCTGACAAGTAGGTGTAGTCCCTCCCTGGTGGTTGACCAGCCCTCCATATGTCTGTGAGTTGGTGTATCACTATAAGATTTCTTAGGGAGGCTAGGGAGTGCACATGAGGCTCTGGTCTGGAATTAGACCTATTTAGGAAATGATCTAATGTGAGGTTGAAATAACCCCCAAAATAACATCTGGGTTATCAAATACCAAGTCCATTTAAGCTTGGGATATTTTGCCTATAAACTCCAGCCTATCTTCATTAGGGGTGTAAAAATTTGCTAATATGAGGGGACCCTTGGGATTCGCCAGCTTTACCAACACCCACCCTCCTTGATCATCTGATTTGGACTCTCTGATTTTCCATTTTAGGCTTTTGTGTCCCAAAATGGCAACTCCCCTTTTAGCAGTTTTGGATACACTTTGTACCTCCCATCCCACCCATTGCCTTTTCAATTTGCAAGCCTCCTTCTCTATTAGTTTGGTATCCTGTAGGAAGGCAATCTGCATTTTTAGCTTTTTAAGATGGGACAGTGCTTTTTTCTGTCTTTATAGGGGAGTTTAGGCCCCTTACACTGCATGAGGTGGCCGTTATAATTGGAATATTTACCATGGTCTTTCATACTATGCATTGTATTCACATTGGGAGATGCTGTGCCACCTAAAAGGTCACTTTTACTTATATGCCTTGTGTCCCTCCCTCCTTGCTCAACTATTGTACTTCCCTTCATAGGTCTCTGGCCTAGATGTATGAACTCAGCTGTTAGCTGCAATACCATGCCATAGCTCCTGCCATGTGATACCCTATTTCTTTACCCTTTAAAATCATGCTTAATGAACTACTGATGTGCCTGTTCTACTGTCTTCTGTCTTGTGCAAAAGGTCAGAGAGCTAATGGGATCCAGGCACATCTGTAATGCCCTACTTATGGCAACATTAGTGAACAACATATATAAAGAAATAACTTTACCATTTCTAGCTCTAGTCCTTATAACCATATATCCTACAGTAACAGTCTGACTGCCCCTACTCGGGCAGTCAATGACTCTGCAGACCCCCGGGGGGGCATGGGTTATTGTGCATACCCAATATGCTCACACTGTTGATATATACTCTGTGAGGAAGACAGCGGTATGCAGTAGTGAAGGGGGTTAGAGAAGAGTCCTAGGATCTCTCAGGTTTAAAGCGAATCCAGCTAGACCTCACCTAAGTATTGCCACCCTTGTCCAATAAGGGGTCTGGCCAGGACATCATTCCCTTGGTGAGAGGAAACATGACTCCCCTTTTGTTCAGTGACCCCCATTTTGACCACCAATATCCCACTAGGTAGGTTGCCTGGGGTGTACAAGAGTATACCCAGCATGTAAAGCTCCTATTCATCCTGTGATGTATTAGGAGGGGCTGAGTGTCTCCCCACTTCCTTGGGGAGTGAATAGCTGGTTGAGTTTCCCCTTAATATAAGCTTAGGGGCATAATCAAGTAGCTTTTGGTTCCACCCCCTAGGGAAAAGAGGTACAGAGGTGGTGGGGGGTGGGTGGGTACCAGACATATCCTAACTGTCGGAGCTTGTCTAGGGTATGGGTAGACCCTTTTTTCCATCTACACACCAGGCTGTGTGTTGAAAAGCTTATTTACCCAGCTTGTGTAGTTAGTGCTCTCGGGATATGGCCACATCCATTCAAGATGTACATTTGGCCAGTATTTTCCTGGCATTTACACCTAGGCTCAGGAGAAGTACAGATTACCCCACGCTGTGGGACCCCTCTGGTGATCTCCCTCATATTGGTCAATATTTCACCAACCTCTAGATCTGCCAACTCCCTGATCAACTTCTTGTGTGGTACAGAGTCAAATGCCTTGCTAAAGTCCAGGTAAAGGATGTCCAGTATTTGGCCCCTGCCACTGTTTTAGTAACCCAGTCAAAGAAGTCAGTCAGATTTGTTTAACATGATCTCCCTTCATAAAAGAATATTGCTTCTCATCTTGGAGACTCTTCTCCTCCAGATACTCTTCTAACCTTTCCTTAAGTATGGTCTCCATGAGCTTAAACATGATTGAGATTAGACTGACCAGTCTGTAGTTCCCTGGGCTGTCCTTGGGACCACTCTTATGGAGTGGAACTACATGGGCCTTTCTCCAGTGTTGCAGTATCACACCTGATTTCAGTGAACTATTGAACAGGTCAGCCAAGAGATCTGCTAGCTCTTCCACCAGCTCCCTCAGCACCCTTGGGTGTATGTTATCTGGGCCGGGGAATTTATCAACCCTCAGAGACAGCAATCCTGTCCTCACCCTGTCTACCTCTATCAAAACATCTGTTGCCCTTGCCTCTCTTCCTGTCTTTCTCCCCTGAGGCACTGGTCCAGCTGTCTCTCTCTCTCTTTCTCTGTCTCTTTCTTTCTCTCTCTGGCGAGGATGGAACAGAAGTACTCATTTAGTATCTCTGCTTTGACCCCACTCTCCTCCACCCACCTATTTCCTTTACTGAGTCAAACAATCTCATCTTTCCTATCCCTCTTCTTGTTAATATAGTGAAGAAAGGCATTTTCCCCTTTCTAATTCCTTCAGCAAATTGCAGTTTCTTCTGAACTTCAGCCCACTGGACTACCTTACCTGCTACTTTTGCTGTTTTTAGGTAATCCTCCCTGTCTTCCTCCCTCTCGCTCCTCATGAATTTCTTTTAGGCTGACCTCTTTTTCCTTACTACCCATGCAACCTCAGTACTAAACCAGCCAGGTGATTTAGCCCTCAAATTCTTCCCTTTGAGCTTAACACCTTCCTTGTGCAATCATTATTCCCTCCTTGATGATGGACCCCCTTTTCTCTACTTACCTATCAACTCAGATGCTAGCCAGATGACTCTGTAGCCACTTGCCTATCCTTCTGAAGTTCGCCTTTCTAAAGTCCAGGATTTTAATCTTAGTGGGTGCCTTTTCCCTGCCCATATCCAAACAGAACCACACTGTGCGATGGTCACCCCAACCTAGAGGGTGCTCAGTCTTTATATCCTGGACATGTTCCCAATACTCTCAGGACCAGATCAAGGAATGTCCCCTCTCTGGTGGGTTCTGTGATGCCCTGAAACAGGAACCCGCTTTGCAGTGCATGTAGGATCACCTGACTCCTAGTGCAGGTCATGGGCAGTACATTCTTTGATTGACAATTCTAACCCCACCCAGGTTTCTCCCCATCCCAGAGTTGCCTCCCCCATGGAGGTAGTTATTTTAATATGGGGGGTCAGGAGCACAGCCCTCTGTAATGGGGGATGCAGGGTCATAGCCCCCCACAAACAGTAATTTTGTCTGTGCTTTATTTCAATGATTTTAGCGCTCTGTGTTTTTACCAAGTGTTGTAGTTGTTGTAGCTGCATTGATGGTGCAGAAGCTGACCGCACTGTTTTTGCCAGTGGTGTTTTGACCCCGTAACCACTCCAATCCATCTTGGGCAGATTGAAGTCTCCCGCTATTACCACCTCTGCCTTCCCTTCAGCAGTCAAAATTTGCAAGTTCAATTCCCTATCTCTATCCACCTCCTGGTTCCTGGTTCAGTGGTCTATAACCACCCCTATCCTCACCTTCCTCCCTCTATTAGATAGTAACTAAATCCTCTCTTCTAAGTCTTCCATCAAACAGGCTGTAGTCTCCCTGTTGTAAGCCACTGCCCCTCCTCCTTTTCGTACCTCTCTGTCCCTCCTGTATAATTAATACTCAGGGATCAAGAAGTCCCAGTCATAGTGAGGTATAACCCATGCCACTGTGGCTGCTGAAATTTCCACTCTCTTTTCTTCTAACAATGCATGCAGGTCATCTATCTTGTTTCCAAGATGTTTTGCATTCAGGGACACCACCTTCCTCCTAGATTCTGAGACTTCTTCCCTTCCCTCTATTTTGACTTTCTCATTTCTCCACATTACCTGTACCCCCCCACCCCCACTGCTATCCTCATTACTCTCCTACCACCTTCACCATCCTTTCCCTCCCTACTGGTAAGGGGGGAGGAAATTCTGGATATCCTCCTCCTGGATGCTCAGGGTCTGAGACCCACTCCTGACCCCCGGGTAGTTAAAAGTGTTTTGGTTTATGGAACCCCAGCTTGTCCCTGATGATCCTTGATTCCCCACTACTGAGGTGCAGTCTGACTGTTGTAAACAGCATTTTATCTGACCATGTATCCCCCCATTCCCTCGTACAATCTGACTCTTCCTACTTGCACCACTCCCTCAAACAGTCAATTAAGTCCTCACTCCTTATCTTTCTGACTGTGTTGACTCTCAGTACTGGTATCACATCACAGAATGCTAGTAATTTGAATACCTCTCTACAGGTCTTCCCTACCACCCTGAATCTTTCCTGTACTACCCTCACCTCCTCCCTGGCTAGGATGTTAGTACCTCCTGTAGGTGTATGACTACGATTCCTTCCCCCCCCAGCTCCACTTACCAATGCTCCAATTGTTTGGGCACACCCTCCCTGCTGCCATGCATGCAACCACCTTTCTAATTGGGATCCCCTTCTTTCCCATAATTATGGAGTTCCTTAGGATTACCACCCTTCCTCCACCTCAGTTTCTGCCTTCCTCTTTTCCTTCAGTGACTGCTTTATGAGCTGCTCCCCCAGCTAACTGCTGCCACTCAATCTTGGTTACCAATCCAACCTTAATCTCCTTAATACCTGCTTGACTGAGACCCCCCCCCCACAAACTCTTCTTGCTCCTCCATCTATCTTCTTACCACTCACCCTGTCCTTTCTTTTTTCTCTACCCATACCCTATCTTCCAGCTCCTCCCATCACCTTATCCCCTCTCTCTCTCTCCCCCACCTCCTACTCTCCTCACCATGTACTCTCTTCCCCTCCTACTGTGACTACTCTGTTCTGTCTTAACCTACTCCTTCTGTCTTATTCCCCCAACCCCATTGTCGAAACCCATCCTGTCTCCCCACCACCTAATACTTCCTTCTCACTTCCAGACAGTGAGTAAAATCCATTCCTTAAGGGAACCTCTTTGAATGTTAACCTCCACCCTCCATTGCTAGTCCTGTAGTCGCACTCTCCCTCCCTACTGCTTGTCATTCCCCTTTCCTGGGCCACCTACCCTCTGAGATAGAAGTACCTTGAGTAATCCCATCTACCCTCATCCACTGACTACTGACCTCTGTTCCCTGAGCATCACCCATCTGTCTTCCTCTCCCTTGCCTGCTCCTTCTATGTTCCATGCCAACCTTCCCAGCTCCCATCTGAGTTGCTTGACTTCTGCTGTTAATTGCTTCTGGCTCCTGCACACTGGACATCCCCTTTTTACCCAGACTCTCCCCAGGAATACTTCAGCCCCATTACCATTACAGTATATCACATTATTTCCAGTATCCTGATGCATGTAAATTTTCCTATTCCCCCACTTCCTCCTGATCCATGGTCCACTCATCCTCACACTGTGGTGTTTCTAGTTATTTTCCCTTTTGTTAATCCTTATGCCCCTTATACACTTATCTTGTAATGGGTGTTGCTTCTATTCTAAATTTTTGCCAAACCTTTACCTTAGACCCATCCCTTCTTATATAGTAGGTTAACCTCTTATAACAGATAGTGTTTTAACCCTCGCCTAAAGCTCTGAACTGATGGGGACCTCCTGGAGCTCTCACAGCAGCTGCTTCCAGAAAACTGCAGCAGCTAAAGCACATTCACGATCCCCAGACAACTTTAAATGCAACCTGGGGATCTTCAAGAGTCCCACCTCTGAAGAATGGAGAGGGTGGTGAGGAGCATATGGACAGAGGAGATCTTTTAAGTAGCCAGGACCCAGACTGTGGTGGGCTTTATCTGTTAAACAAATCTGCCTTGCGGATGATGCACCACCTCACAGGCAGTCAGTGCATCATCCACAGAGCCAGACAGATATGCTTGGAGCAGGGAAGATAGACATACTGTGTAGAGGTAAATGTTGACTAAATGTCTTCACATATTTACTGTGCCACAGGGGCGTGAATACATTTTAAGCCATACCTTTTCTATAAGCTGGGGGATCTTTTCTAAGTAATTTATTAAAAAAAAAATATTTCACTACACTGCAGTAGCACAAGTTTGTGATTGTAACTTATACCTTTTTTATTTTATGGTTACAGCTGTGAACAAGAGCTTCTTTCAACTTGCCCACCATTTTAAATAAATTGAACTAATTAAACTGGCAGTCTGAAAACACAAGTAAGTGTGTGTGTGTGTGTGTGTGTGTGTGTTTAGAAAATGGATAGCAAGTCATAGCATAAAAAAGGATTACATCCCCAAAATAATTTCCTCACACTAACAATCATTAAGATATTTTAAAATGAAAAAAAGGGAAAAAAAATAGCATTTAAAATGTTACTTTATTCTTGAACACAGCAGGCATAAGAGCTATCAGTGGTCCTAAATGGAACTGAATTCATGAATTTTAACCAAACAAACATTAGTGTTTAGGTATTAATATATTCTGAATTATGCGAAGGAATCATTATGTTTTTAATGAAAGCTGAATTTCACTCAGGCAATTTTCAATAACTGCATACATCATTCTGATTTTTAGATGTATGACCTGTGAGTATGGTTGCTATAGTAATGGGATAGCTTTCAACAGTGGTGGGGGTGGGAGTGGTGGTGGAGGTTAATTACTGACTCTGAAGATGCTCTTGTTTTAATAATGGCAATTCATCCCCAATAGAAAGTTGTCCTTACAGCAGAAGGTAACAAGCCCACCTTTACTGAACTATAGAGATCCAACAACTAACAAAAGTTATAGTCAGGTACTCTACTGGAGTTCAGCAAATCATTCTGTAAAATAGACATATTTCAACCATTTATACCGTGGTTGATGTATCATTTTGCCATTTTGTTTTTTGCTTGGGGCTTGCTGTAAATCACATGAAAAGGTGTCTAGAAAATGACTGGAGGAAGTGCTCTGGCAGATTATTTTATTTATTTATTTAGTTATTCAAAAAAACCTTTGAGCACAAGCGCTTTTACAAAGGTTCCACATCATAGCTTATGCTGGTGCAAACTCAAAGCAGTTTATTTTCTTCCTTGTAAAAGCTGTGGAGACAGAAAAAATGTATGGAGGGTATTTTAAAATATAAACAGATTCAAGATGTTAAAATCTTAAGAAAAACAAGCAAGATTTAAAACATGAAGACTGTAACTTTGGATGGCCCTTACACACCATGTTCCATGAGCTGTAACCACCGTAAGGGTTGTGCCATGGTGAAAACAGTGCTCTAGTGATCAAATTAACCAATGCAGCATATCTAAACAGTTTACACACTGCAAACTGTGTTTGAGCTCTGCAAACTGGGATGTTAGTGCTCTGAAGGTAGTATGCGAGCCAATATATTAGAAGAAGAACTTTGCAAGACGCAAAGTAGTTTGCACCGTAGCACATAGGTAGGACTGATGCACATGCTAATGTATAGCACAGTCATGCATACATGGCACGGCAGCATACTGAAATCCCTATAAGCAAACTAACTGGCTGCTTGCACAGTGCTGGTTAATTGGGCAAAAGAGCTTGCTGGAAGCATGTTTTAGCAATATAAAAATGAATGTGGACCAGAGCAAGCACTATACCAGTGCTCTGTAGAAGCCTGTTTTGATGAGATGCAGAAAACATGTAATGGAGCTCTATGCAGTACTGTAGATGGAGGGTGGAGTTCAGTGATTTAAAATCAGGAGTTAGTAGACCTCAATCTGATGGTATACTGCTGTTGTGGAACTTCAAGGAGTGCATTTAAGCCATTTTGCTGGACTCCCTATACACACAAATTCATTTATTTTACTGGGTATAAAAGTGTGCAGCATCCCCAGATTTCATCTGCTTCACATGTGAATCTAGATTGCTCTATTGTACTATACAGCCCATGGCCTCCATCCGATGTGAGGAGCAATGTGCCTTGATAGTGATATACAAATGGCAGTTCATGATATATTAAAGTGACATTAGGGCGTTGCATGAAGAGTAGAGGGCTTTTGCATTTTTGTACCAATATTGCATTTCTCTGCTGCAGTGTTTGCAAACTGTCCAGCTTGCTCACAGTGCTCATCCCCATCAGGGGTTTTGTAAGAGTGGTCACCAGTGTTGGGTAAGTTACTTTTTCTGTTACTTTCTATTACTTTTGGAAACGTGTTCCAGGAAGCTCCGTGCAGTCACTAGCAAGGATGGAGAAGTACTAGAAAATGTAATACACCTTACAGTTACAATTACTTATTTCTTTTTATACCAAAACAATACAGAAATAATAAATAACTATAACAGATTTCATTTATTTGAGAGCAATAGGTTAGTTACTAGTTACTTTCAAATAAATGTAATAAGTTTCATTTGCGTATTACTTTTGTATAAAAAGACATAAGTAATTTGCAACTGTAAGGTGTAGTACTTTTTCCAGTACTTCTCCATCCTTGCCAGTGGCTGCACAGAGCTTCCTGGAACAAGTTCCAAAAGTAACAGAAAGTAATAGAAAAAGTAACTTACTCAACACTGGGGGTCACAGCTGTGATTTGTGCTTGTACGTTGGTTTGTACTTTGTGCTGTTCTCACAGGAGGTATACTGGTCACCAGTTAGGGCTTTAAACTCTTGCAGCATGCCCTTCCAAAATACATGCTGCCAGTGTAGCTTGAACATTTGTGCACCTGATCAGCCCTTTGTGGCTCAGTTTGCATTACTTTCCAATATGCTGCCTCTCATCTATGATGGAAGAGTAGGTTTGCTGTCCAAAGCACCTAGCTTCACCTGATCTCTTTCCTTCGAGGTTGCTTGAAAGGACAGAGCAAAGAACCTTACCAGAGCAAGGGAAAGGATTAAGACTTCTTTTGGCTAGGCAGATGTACTGTATGTTGTTATTTTTATTTTGTACTCACAGGGATCATTACTGTTTGTTGCTAACATTTTATTGCTTAATTTTTCTTTGATTCAAATTGTTGTTGCTGGGTATACCTTCTGCTGCATTATTACAAGGTGTGCCTACAGGTGTGCGCCTACAGATTACTGCTGTAATCTTCTGATTCAAATTGTCTTTTGCAATGTATATCTTCTGTTACTGCTTTATTTTTCTCTGTAGCAAAGTGTTTCTTACAGGGTATATCTTCTGTGAAATTATTACAGGTGGTGCTTTATAGGTTTTACAGTTTTATTTATCATTAGGATAAGCTTTCAGAGTTACTGCATTTGTTGCTGACTGATTGTTTCTGCTCTTATCTTCTTGTTTCTTTTGTCTGTGGTTCTTCTTTTTCAGCAGGAGAAGGGCCCAGCCACCAACCCCCATTCCAAACCACCCCACAATATACTCCTTTTATAGGGTAGCACAGTTGTGACATTTCCTGTGGCAAAGCAGGAAGGGGCAGATCAGTGGGGTATCTACACGGTGACCTCATTTACAGGAGCACTAGTAATTTAACTTGTTATAACAAGTTATACAAAAACAAACAAAGAAAACACAAAATCAAACATTTGCTTTCATTTTCTTCCTTCTGATTACTCTGACCAGGTTATAAACCCAGCAACTTATCTGGAATGGATATCATTAACTGCAGGGACTGCGGAACACTTTCAGAAGAGCAGTTTTACAGGATTTAGGACACTATTCTACATGCTGAGCCATTGGAGAGCTTAGGGCTCAGCATCAGGCAGCATGGGCAGAGATTGCGCACCTCAAATTTCATATTGAAGAGGAAAAATATTATAAGACCCACCCACCATTTCCTAACATCCAAAGAAGCACCTCGACCACAGAGGGTAGTTGGTCTGGGAGGTTGGCAGGTGGTTAGGAGGGGCAAATCTGGTGCCCCATCACTCGGTGCTCTCCAACATATCACCTCCACAAACCATATAAAAACTACAAACAGGTATCTGCCTCTAGTTCATAAATCAAACAAAGGGGCAAAGGACACTGCAGAGCAGGACACTGCAGCACAGGAGCTAGCACAACAAAACTCACCCAAAACAAGAACCAAAACAAAAAAAGCAAAAAGGAAATCTGAAAAACTTCTGATCATAGGAGACTCCATGAAACACCTTAAGAGCACTAACAAGGTGAAAGAGTTTAACATGTTTCAATATAAGAAAAATAGCAGGACAAGAGGACACAGCATGAGATTAGAGGGAGGCCGATTAGGGGGTCATGTGAGGAAGTTCTTTCTCACAGAAAGAGTGGTGGATGCATGGAACGGCCTACCTCAGGAAGTGGTGGATATGAAAACAGTGTAGGGCTTCAAACTGGCATGGGACAGGCATAAGGGAGCAATACAGATGAGTATGAATAGATAGGCCATTGACAGAGCAAAGGCTGATGGCACATCTATAAGGTAGAAAAAGAAATGGACAGACTAGATGGGCCTTGCGGTCCTTATCTGCCATCAACTTCTATGTTTCTATGTTTCTATTCCTAGTGCTATTTTGTTTTCAAACTGAGCTCTAGTTCTGGATGTACCAAAAATTGTAAACAGTATTTTTTAGTATTTTGACTTCCTCCGTTTTGTCACATTTAAGTCTTGCGCTCCACCAGAAATATAGAAACATAGACTTTGATGGCAAATAAGGACCACTTGGCCCACCTAGTCTGCCCATTTCCCTACCTAGAGGATAAGCTGCAGATCCTATTTAACCAACAGCCTATTTCTTCCTACCCCCTGCAAAAATTGCCTTATGTCTGTCCCATGCATTCTTGAATTCTCCCACAGTTTTAGACCCCACAACCTCCTCAGGAAGGCTGTTCCATGAGTCCACCATCCTCTCTGTGAAAAAATACTTCCTCACATTGCCCCTGAGCCAGCCCCCCTCTATCTTCAAATTGTGTCCCCTTGTTCTTGCACATCTCTTTTTCTGAAAGATGCTACCCTCTTGGACTTTGTTGATTCCACTGAGGTACTTAAACATTTCTGTCATGTCCCCCATCTCCCTCCTTTCCTCAAGGGTATACATATTAAGCTCCTTTAGCCTCTCCTCATATGGCTTCTCTTGCAGACCCTCCACCATTTTAGTTACCCTCCTCTGAACTGCCTCCATCCTGTCTATGTCCTTGCGGAGATGGGGTCTCCAGAACTGGACACAGTACTCCAGATGGGGTCTCACCAACTGTCTGTACAGGAGGATAACCACTTCCTGTTTTCTGCTGGTGATGCCTCTCCCTATACATCACAGTATCCCTTCAGCCCTCCCTACCGCCTTCTCACATTGCTTGCCAGACTTAAGGTCATCTGATAGGATTACCCCCAGGTCCCTTTCCATTTTTCTTGTTGTTACTACCTCTCTCCCATTGTGCAATCTTCCCCTGGGTTTTTGTTTCCCAGGTGCATTACTTTGTACTTCTTTGCATTGAATCCAAGCTGCCATACTTCTGACCATTCCCCCAACCTTGCCAAGTCCCTTCTCATCCTTTCCACGCCTCCTTGCGTATCAACCCTGTTGCAGATCTTTGTGTCATCTGCAAAGAGGCATACTTTTCCTTCTAGTCCCTCTGCAATGTCACTTATAAAGACATTAAAAGGACTGGACCCAGTACTGAACCCTACATTTGCCCACTAGTAACCCCTCTTTCTTCAGAGTGGACTCCATTTACAATTACCTTCTGTGTCCTGTTGTTCAGCCAATGTTTTACCCAGGCTATCACCCTCGGACCCACTCCCTGGCTGGTTAATTTGACTACTAATCTTTTGTGTGGGACTGTGTCAAATGCCTTGCTAAAGTCTAGGTAGGCCATGTCCACAGCCCCTCCCTGGTCTACTACTTTGGTCACCCAGTCAAAGAAATCAATTAGATTCATCTGACATGACCTTCCCACTGTGAACTCATGCTGCCTTGGGTCCTGTGGCCCACTGGCCTCTAGGTACTCAACAATTCTTTCCTTCAGAAGTGATTCCGTCACTTTCCCTACCACAGAGGTCAAACTGACAGGTCTGTAGTTTCCTGCCTCTGTCTTGCTCCCACTTTTGTGAAGGGGAATCACATCAGCCTTCTTCTAGTCCTCAGGTACCACACCATCCTCCTATGATTTGTTATAAAGGAAAGTGAGTGGTGTCACTAGTTCTCCGCTTAATTCTTTTACAAATCTGGGGTGAATTCCATTTGGCCCCATTGCTTTGTCCACCTTCAGTTTTAGGAGTTCTTTCAGAACCCTTTCTTCTGTGAAAGGACTGGGATTGACCCACCCCGAGTGCTTCTGTTAATTGGATTAGGCACCTCCCCCACTTCCTCGTTTGTGAATACTGAACAGAAGTATTCATTCATTATCCCTGCTTTTTCACTGTCACTCTCTGCCCACCATCCATCCATTCTATTCAGCCTCACTATCCCTCCTTTTGTCTTTCTACGATCCCTGATATACCTATAAAAGGTTTTATCCCCCTTCTTAACCAAGTTGGCTATCTTTTCCTCAGTTTGTGCTTCTGCTATTCTGACTACCCTCCCTGCTTCCTTCTGCCTTAACTGGTACAGTTCTCAGTCCTGCTCCTTCTGTGTTTCCTTATACTTCCTAAATGCTATATTTTTCTCCCTATCCTTCACCACCACTTCTTTTGAGAACCATAGTGGCTTTTCCTTTTGTTTTGATTTGTTTATTTGCTTCACACAAAGGCTTGTTGCCTATGTGATGGCAGTTTTGATATTTCCACATTGTTGCTCCACTCCTCCTTCTAGCCTGTTTGCTAGTGCTTTTCTAAGGCACTCTCTCATCTTGCCAAACTCAGCCCTCCTGAAGTCCAGAACCTTCACTTTTGTATGGCTTGACTCTGTAGCTGAGTTTATCATGAACCACACTGTTTGGTGGTCACTTGTTCACAAATGGCTACCCACTTATAGATCTGAGATCCTCTCACTGTCCCCATTTGAGAGTATGAGGTCTAAGATTGGTCCCTCATGAGTAGGTTCCAAAACTATCTGTATGAGGCATGCCACCTGAAGGGCATCAAGAATGGCCCTGCTTTTGGATGTGGCTACAGCAAAGGTGCTCCAGTTAACATCTGGCATATTAAGGTCCCCCATCAACATTATCTCCCCTTTCTCTGCCATCCTAAGTATGCCTTCTATAATATCCTTGTCCATTCCCTCCGCCTGACATGGGGGTCTGTATACAACCCCTGTGCGGACTGTGGTGCCATTTTCAGTCTCTAAGGTGACCCACATTGCCTCCTTTCCTCCCTGTTTACTCTTTTGCTCAGTTGTTTTTATCCCTTCCCTTACATAGAGAGTTACTCCCCCCCCTTCTGCCCTCCCTGTCTCTCCTGTAGGTTGTGCACCCTGGTATGTTAACATCCCAGTCATGGTTCTCTGTGTACCATGTTTCTGTGACTTCTACAATATCCAGGCATCCCTCTTCCATCAAAGCCACCAGTTCAGGGAGCTTGTTGCCCTGACTATGGGTGTTGATATTCATTACCCTCCATTTCTTGATGGCCTTACCCCTTTTTGCCCCATCTCTGTCCTTATTGTGTTTGTCACTTTCTCCATTTACCCCTGTGCTTCTCCCTATCGACATCTCTTTCTTGGTGTTTACCTCACTTACTACCCTGACTTTTTTTGATGGGGGCTAGGATTTCTCTGCTCCTTTCCAGTGCCTCCCCATCCTTGGCTAGTTTAAATGCTTGCCAATGAAGTATTTAAACCTATCACCTAGGATCCTGGTTCCTCTCCTGGACAGATGGAGACCATCACACAAGTATAGGGCTCATCCATCCAGGTGGACCCCCAGTCCCCAGTGAAACCAATTCCCCTGAGCTCTGCACCAGTTTTTCAACCACTGATTGAATCCCATGGTGTGGAGCACCCTAGCCTCATCCATGCCATAGACAGGCGGCACCTCTGAGAAGGTTACCGTGTGTGCTATTTGTCTAAGGCCCCTCCCCATCTCCACAAATGCTTCTTGCACTGCTCTGATCCCTTTCTTAGCCAGATCATTTGTCCCTAGGTGGACAATGACATCCAGCTCCCTCCTCTGTGCAGCTACTCCTGTGATCCCAAGGATTCACTCCCTGTCTCTCCAAGCCATGGCACCAGGCAGGCACCTCACCTCCCTCTCCCCTTCCTCCCCCAGTTCTACCTTCCTAACAATGGAGTCCCCCACCAGGAGTTGTTTCCTTCCCTTGTGAGGTCCCATGCCACCCTCCTGTGGGTCTCCTTTCTGAAGGTTCCCAGCATCCTCCTTGGTCTCCACTGTGGGTGCCTCCATAGAGGAACCACACTTCTCCAGAATGGCATAGAAATTGTGGAGAGGTATGGGAGGGATGTGCCTCTGTTCCACCACCCTCACCTTCCCTGAGCCCACTGTGGTCCAACTGCTCCTCTTTCTTGGCAACCTCTGAGGCAATGGCAGTGACTCTGGTGGTCCCTGGGTGGGAGAGGAGGTCCCACAAATCCTGGCCAACTCAGCCTGGAGATGAGCAACCTCCTCCCTCAGCCCAGAGAGATGTCTGCAGATGGGACAACACTGCATCCTCCAGAACATCTGCCAGAAGATTGCTGCTCCACAGCCACTGCACTGCACCACTCCCATCATGTCTTTTTTCTGGCCCCTAACTGTTGTTTGGAATACTTACTCTTTCCTCTGTTTGTTTCTTTTCTTTTTTTTCTTTTTTTCTTCCCCTACTTACTGCCTCAGTGCCCTTTTAGCTCCTGATCTTCCTGTTCTAAGACAAGAAGATCCTATATTTCTCAACAGTCTCCTTACTTGCTCAGAGTCAGATCTCCAGCAGCTGGGGGGGGGTGGAGAGCTACTCTTGCCCTTCTAGGATGGTGAGTCTTTGGTGGCTCTGTGATCACTCACTTCCTGCTCCCAAACAGGAAGTTCCTGTTGTCAGCTAAATCCTGTGCCTATAAAAGTAGAACTGGTTTAGGATGGAGGGAAGGGAAGGAGGGCAATATAGTCCCAGTAGAGAAGTTTTAATTATACCAGTAGCTCCTTCCTCCTGGTGTTCTGTCTGTTCTCTGGCAGAAGCTATCTAGGGCAGTGCTTAAATCTGGTTTTAACCTGTCTCCTTCTAGCTAAGCCACTCTCCCTACTTTGCAAATCTTTCTACACTTAGTTAATTTCACAGATAACAATTCCCTTCTGACACCTGTGACAAGCACCTAGATAGGTATACAGATAACAAAGATAACAGATAATAATTTACTTCAACTACCTCTGACAAACACACTAACTCTTTTTTTACCCTAAATTGAAGGTTCCAGTACAAGATTTCTAGTTCTTAGTCCCAGTAGAGAAGTTTTAGTTATACCAGTAGCTCCCTCCTCCTGGGGTTCTGTCTGTTCTCTGGCAGAAGCTATCTAGGGCAGGATGAGTTGAGTTGTCATGGACTCCTCTTTCTCAGGCTGAGAGAGTAGACAAGTAGTTGCCTTCACAACTGATGTGTGTCATTTACTCCCTAGTAGACCTAGTTTTCTGCTGGCATCACCATGTGATTCTCAGGTTCTCATGAGAACCCCCACCTGCAGGTGACAGCATAATACTCAGATCCCACCACTGGTTCTTTCCAAATTTTCCAGTTGCAGAAGAATTTGATGGTCAAGTTCATTTGACATCTACCATCCGAGCCCGTGTTAGGTGTTTGCTGGGACTATTAACTCACAGATGGCTGTGAACTTTCCACTGGCATTTACTAGAAATATTGCCCCACAAATGGCTATGAACTGGCTAAAACAGCATGACCAAAAGGGAGTGAAGTGGTCATTGGTTTAATCCTGTCCAACTGGTGAGTGACAGAGTTTTTGAAATGTTGTTACCAGTTTTTGACTGAATAACAATTAACAAGAAACAAACTCCCAAAAACCTGTGCCCCAATGTCTGTTGACTCAGTGAATATTCACTGGGAGCTATTTATACACATCCTATTCAGAATCAGCCATTACACACAGGATCAGGTGTCAATTGCAATTCCCCTGAAATGGTCATTAATAGGTCAGATATATCAGAAAGTTTAAACAAACTAGGCACCAGTAAGTTCCTGGACCCAGACAGGCTTGTTCCAGACATACTATGGAGTATTTGTACTGAAAATCACAAACTGTCTAATCCTACTGTTCACAATATTAATTAATGAATAATCAGCACCACACTACTGACGAAAAATAAATATTTTTCTTATCTACAAGAAAGGACCCAAAAATGGCCAATTAGCTTGATATCTGTTATAGGTAAAATCCATGACTGTGAGATTCAAGATTATCTTTCACAAATCTATCTGATAAAAATATATCTGATAAAAAAAAATAAAACTCATGACTAGCTGATATACAACAGCATGGTTTCAGAAATGGAAAGTTCTATATCACTAACCTCATGCACTTCTGTGAGAAGGTGAGAAGGGACGTGGATGGTGGGAACCCATTGGATGTGCTCTCTCTGAAGATAAGTAAAGTCTTTTAACTAGTTCCCCATACTGCAATAATTTCTGTTAAAACATATGGAAATTAATGATAAAATGATTAACTGGATTGTGAACTGGTTATCCACTAGGACACAAAAAGTACCAATTAATGAAGTACGATCACATGTAGGTAAGGTGTCTTATAGAGTTCTATAGGGATCAGTACTCAGCCCAATATTATTTCAGATATACACATAAGGGACATAGACAGTGATTTACACAACTGGCTAGATAAATACGCTAGTAATACAAAATTGGGTGGTCTATTAGGACACTGGCACATGCTGTATCATTACAAATAAACTTAAATACAAATGTGATCTTCAGCAGATACATGGGGAATGAAGTTTATAACTGACAAATGTTCAATATTACATAAGGATGTCAAAAATAATTAATCTAAAAACTACATACAAAGGAGGAAATTCAAGGAGACAGAGTTGGTAACAGTCCTTGGAATCATAGTAACTAAGAACATGAAACCTAACAGTCAGTGCAGAGAAGGAGTAGCAGAAGTAACTAGGTAACATGGACATGCAGTATTAGGAGCAGGGTCCAAAGTTATCTGCTGAACTTCATTATTAATATCTGTGGCAGGGCCCCTGACCTTCTGCAATTGAGTTTGTTCATTTCTTTGGCATGAATTATTCATTTCTGTGGCAGAATGCAGTGCGCCATTGCCTAAAATTTTTATTTATTAAATTTTGTTAACCGGGTAGGCCCACTGAGACTAAAAGTCCCTGTTAAAGGGGTGACCCAGAGTTAATTACAATGAGAGCACATAAAAGTAATGGATAAGATTTTTGGAATTACAAACCAGTACAAATTGCAAGAGGATCCCAGAAACATAGGTTAGAGACTTTCAAGTTTTACAGATATCTGGATGAAAATACAGGGGAAGGATAAGAACAGAAATGGAGGTTGAGTTCAGCAATTGCAGGTGCATGGACTACAGGCTAGAAGTGGGGCTTTTGCCATTTATTAAAGCCTTTAAGCCACAAAGCAAGAAGCAGATTTGTAACTCTGAAAGAGGATTACTCCAAAGGGATGAAGCAGTAGTGACAAAAAACATTTTATCTGAGCCTGACTTGAACCTGGGCACTTCAAGTAGAGTGCAAGTGGAGGACCGTAGTACCCTCTTAAGGGGTTAAGGCACAAGAACACCTTGCAGGTTGTGTGTGTGTGTGTGTGTGTGTGTGTGTGTGTGTGTGTGTGTGTGTGTGTGTGTGTGTGTATTTGTTTAGATTTTGAGCATTTTGAAAAACAGGCAGAGGGGGGAGCCAGGATCCCTTCCTGGGAGGGCTAGTGCAACTCAAAGAATATATCACAAAGGCATTTTCTAAGGAGAGCTCCTGCTGCAAACTACCCAGTTTTGTTATACAGAATTTTGAGTCTATTCATTTTGGTGTCCTTAAGGGTATGGAGTACTGGGGCACTATAGATTAGGACAGGAAGCAGAGCACTGTTAGCAATGGCTAGCCATGTTTCATTAGTGAGGAAGGCTCTTAGACAGTACAATTGAACAGGTTTTTGGTGAAAAGATTTTGTTACAGTATCTACATGAACTCTGAGAGAGAATCCCTGATCAAGTACACACCTAGATACCACATGGATTCAACAACTTCTATTTGGGAGCCCATAGAGGTGATTAGCTTTAACCGGTGTTGCCTAGACTTTCCCAGGAGTCTCATGCAAATAGTACAGCTTTGGTTTTTCTAACATTCAGTGCCAACTTTTTTGCAAGAAGCCATCCTTCTAACTGCATGATGTAATTCTTGAGCTCATTGCTTATTTGATTGGAATCACTGGAACTGCTATACAAAACAGTATCATTTGTATATAACTGCAGATTAGCCCCACCACAGTTGCCTGGTATATCAATAATAAACAGTGGAAAGCAAGGGACCCCATATTGAACTTTGGGGGACTCCATTAGTAATGAATCTTTGTGTTGACAAGCCACTCTTCCACTTCACCTGCTGTTTCCAACCTGTCAGGCAGTATTAAAACCAGCAATAGGAAAGACTACCAAGACCTAACTGCTGTAGCTTAGCCAACAGGAGTTTGTGGTTGATCACATCAAAGGCTTGGTGTGGTCTATAAAGACCACACTAGTCATAAGCCCACCATCCATTGCACCAGTATGTTAGAGGATAGCTGTACCAGAGCTGTATCTGTGCCATGGTACTTCCTAAACCTATACTGCATTCCAGAAAGTGAGCAACATTGCTCAAAGTACTTTTCGAGCTGGTTGTAGACCAACCTGTATTGCAGTTTTGCTAGAGAACTAAGTAAAGAGGTGGGGTGCAAGTTCTCTATTGGTTCTCTCGGACCACCCTTACAGATAGGTACTAGCAGGGCCACTTTCGATCTTTCAGGGGTGGCCCTCTCCATTAAAGATTTGTTATAGAGCATTTTGAGTGGGAAAGCAATGACTGGGGTGGCTAATTTTAGAAATTTTGGTTTGAGCTCATCATAGCCAGATGAACCAACAGTTTTTAACCTCCCCAAATTGGGTTAACACCTACTTCTGTGTAATGAAGTGGAAACGAAACATGATGTGATGACATTACCGGCATTATGGGCTGACCATGGAGGAGGGCCTTCAGGATACATAAGGAGGGAAATGGAGCAAGGTACTGCAGAAAAATAGTACATTTTAATGAAAAATCACCAAATTCAATATTATGGGGAATGACTCAGGTTCTGCAGAAAATTCCAGCAGCCTGGGAATCACAGAATTCCAGAGATCTTGATTAGCAGGGCAATCCTAGTAGAGACAGAAAAGACTGTGCCTCTGTACAGAGCTTATGTTAGACTTCACTTGAATAATGAGTCACAGCTTTGGACTCCACACACCAGGTAGAATGCAGGTGCTTTAGTAAGAGTACAGAGAAGGGCAATAACAATTGATTGGTAGACTGGAGGTATTTTTTGACTCTCAAAAGGAAAGAAGAACATTATGAGATGTCCAATGCGGAAGACATAGAAGTCAAAATGGTTGATTTTTCTTAAAGAACGGTGTCTGGAATTTTAATGGTCTGGACGCAGCACTTGTGGCAGATTTACTGCCACAGATGCATCCAGGTAAATATTCCAGAATCTTTGCATTTGATTTTTAAGCATTCCGACATGATTACGATATGTCATTTTCTGTTGCTGACTTGTAGCACTTGTAAAAAGATACTAGACCATGTTTTCTATGATCTATCATTCTTGTTGCAAGTATCGAAGTGTGGCTGAGTCATGCTAGAACTGGCTGAAAATCTATCCCAGTGTATTTTACCAGCAAAGTGTTATGTTAACTAAACTGGTCTCGCTCTGTCTCTGTCTCTCTCTCTCTCTCTCTAGCTTGTCTTTCAAAATTTGGAAGCTGGGAAGTACAGCATTTTGACTTTTAAAAATCTAGAATGCCTTAAGAAAATTTAACTGAACCTCGGCTGCAAGGCTACTCAGAAACAGGCACAACATGCATTTGTATCCACATCTGACTTTTTGCAAAGTTGCACCATTGTTCTTTTAATAGCAGGAGGAAGGAAAAAATATAAAGTTGCACTGGAAAACATTTCTCTGGACCCTTTTGGGGATAGTAATTTTACAGCCGCTGTATGTATAACCAGCAAAAATGAACAAAATATTGCTGCTCTAGTGCTCAAGTGTAATACTGTTGTACTGTTTAGAGACAAATCCGTAAGAAACCACATGCCACTTTCTGTGCTGCTGCTGATTGCAGTTTTGATTGAAATTTAGCAGTTTTGGTTCCAAACAATAGGCTATGTTTATTGCCCTTCTTGGGAGGGGGTGAGTTACATGAATTTGTCAAGTATTTTAAATATATGAGGAAACAGAAATCCAATTGAAATGAAAAGGGGATTTCCTGTGATATTTTGTGATATACGGTATACAGTTCTTGATCTATGCTGGACCTTGTTATAATCCTGCCAAGACCTGTTTGTCATCTGGTTCGTTCACTGGAGGATGTGCCTTATATCATGTAATATATTACCTGTTTACTGTAGCTGTATATCTACAGTACTTCAATATGTTTACTTTATTTATCCTGTATATTTCAAGATTATCCCATGTTCCACAGTCACATCTGTAAACAAGATTTTTTTCTTAATCTCTATGGGCCCAATATTCAAACTAGTGCAAAGTGGAGTGCAAAACATTGCACTATGTCTTGTGACTGCCTGTGAGCCAGAGGATGCTATATTCAATCTAACAGCATACCAGCACTATTAGACTAAATATAGGGCCATGGTGGTGCAGCACTAAGTCAAGTAGCACTGCCCCAACATGGATCCTGAAGTAACCAGAGTAGATAGTACCGGAGTATCATCTGCCATATTCAAAGAGACCCATACAAATGAGCCCATTGGGCATGCAAGGTGCTAAGGGACCATTTACATGTCTATTATGGGCTCATTTGCATGGTTAGTGAGGCAAGTTAATGCAGTGCCACTGCCCCAATTGCCCTGTCCCAGACATATATAAATGTCCCTTGCACCTAGTGGCCCCCCCTCCCTCCAATCACCAGCCCATCATTCCAGTAGAGATGCAGCAAAATAAAATTTTGCCAGTGAAATTGTTGCAAGATCAGCAATTTCACTAGGCAAAATGTTTCATGAAATTGCAGTGAAATTTTGCAATTTCCCCCTCAATTTTGCCCATCGCCACTGGCCACAATGTAAATTGAAGCCCCCCCACACATACAAGTTGCCCTGTACCCTCCATTTGTTTTATTTAAAAAAAATTCACCCACCTCCCTCCACTCTTTGGTGTCTAACTTCCAGCTGTCACTGGCCATAAACATTATCGCCTCCCCCAAAGTTACCCTGCTACCTCTGTTGTTTGTTTTAAAAAAATATATATATCCACTCTGGTGTCTAGTTGGACTCCCCGCAATCAGTATATATAGCAGCACCACCAGCTCCCCAGTACCCGATCAGGCCATCGGCACAGCCCTCCACTCACCTCCATGGCCCACAGCCCAACTGGAGTGCCACTGAGTGCTTGAATGAATGAATGAATGGCCATGCTCATTCATTCATTCAAGTGCTCAGTTGCGCTCAGTCAGCTGCCAGAGGTGGAGGTGGTGAGGTCTGTGCGGTGTGTCAGGTACTTGGGAAAGCTGGAGAGTAATGTCTGATGAGGTGGGGAGTCCCATAGACACCAGGGAGAAAGGGTATATTTTTTTTTGAAAATCAGACAACAGAAGCAGCAGGGTAACTTTGGAGGGGTGCTTATTAATGTTTATGGCCAGTGACAACCGGGAGAGGGGGCTCATTAGACACCAGGGAGAAGTTTGAACACAATTTCGCTGCAGAAGGTGAAATTACTCTTGCAGGTGGCAAAATTTCACTGTGGGTGGTGAAATTTCACCCATGAGCAAAATTTCTGCGGCTTGGGGGCAACATTTCACTCACAACTATGGGTGTAATTTTGCATTTTGCCAAGTGAAATATTTCATGTAATGCATTAATTACACAAAATATTTCACTCAGCAAAATATTCCAATTACACAAAATCTATGTACCAGTACAACCCTTCCTGGTGCTAGTGCCCCCCCCCGATCACCAGCCCATAGTACCAGTGCAACCTTCTCTGGTGCTAGTGGTCCCCCCTCTCTCTGATCGCCAGCCTGTTGTAAAAGACACCCCTCTTTGGTACTAGCAGTCCTCCCCTGATAATCAGCCCATTGTTAAAAAACACCCTCCCTGGTGCTAGTGATCCCCCCATATAACTGCCAGCCTGTTAAAATACTTGCAACCCTCCCTGGCATCCAGTGATCCCCCACGGGCATCAATCCACAGTATTGCCAGTTGCAATATCATAATCCTTGGCATCCAGCTGCCCCCCACCATGGGAACAAACACCAACTGCCCCAATCACTTTACTGATATCCTTGGTACTGCAGGTGCACATACAGTGACCGGCACAGCCCTCCTGATATCTCTTCAGCTACCAGCAGTATGTTGAGGCATGAAGTACACCTGTTCTATAAATAAGATGCATGCTCCATGCCAGGACATATGGTGACCAGCTGTGTAGGTGTGAGAAGGGCTGTGCCAGTCACCGTATGTGCACCCTCTGCACAGAGGATACTGGCAAGGTGATTGGGGGGGTGCGTTCGGTGCCGTGGTGGTGGTGTGGGCTGCTAGACACCAGGGATTATGATATTGCAACTGACAGTACCTTGGATCGGTGCCCAGGGGGAACACTGGATGTCAAGGAGGATTGTAAGTTTTAGAATGGGCTGGCGATTGGAGGAGGGATCACTAGCACCAGGGAGGGTGTTTTTTTACAATGGGTTGGTGACTGGAGGGGGAACTACTAGCACCATGGAGGGTGTTGTTTTCAATGGACTGGCAATTGGAAGGGGGGGCACTAGCACCAGAGAGGGTGTTTTTTTCACAATGGGCAGTTGATCTGGGGAAGGGGGACCACTAGCACCAGGCAGAGTAATTTTTACAATGGGCTGGTGATTAGAGGGAGAAGGGACCACTAGTAGCAGGGAGAGTGTTTTTTACAATGGGCTGGCGATCAGAGGGAGAAGGGACCACTAGCACCAGGGAGGGTGTTTTTACGATGGGCTGGCAACTGGGGGAACTACTAGCACCAGGAAGAACAATTGATGGGGGCTGCCACGAACCACAGAGGGTGGGTGTGCTCCCCCAGTGGCCAACCGGCTAGGTGGCTGCATTTTCTCTGGCAGCCACTAGTGTTACCTGGAGTAAGTCAGGGTTTTGTTTGGTGGTATTTGCACTGCACAAAAGGACCACGTTAAACCCTTTTGTGCAGCACAAAGCTCCTGAATATGGGGTGTCGTGACTATTCATGGCCACGCCCTTCCCCTTGCCCACCTGCATACATTATGTTTGGCTAGGGACCTAACTATCTTTGCCTATGCAAAAGCCCTTTTTGAATAAGGGGATCCAGCGCAAACCCTGGTTTGTGTGGGAAAAGACCCATTAGCATCCATGTAAACTTTTGAATATTAGGCCCCATGTGTTTATCACATAAACCAATTTCAGTAAATAAATATATCTGAATAGTCTGCATAATTTTGTTTGCTACCACTGCATGTATTTACAACCTCTCTTGTTGATGAGAGAGAGGCAATTGGCATCTGAATTGTATACCCCCTATTCATACTGGCTTTAGTTAACTATTCCAAACACAGGGTACACTTGTGGGGACTCCTACATGTAGAGCCTTACATTTGTATCTCCCCTGTAAGGATATTTCATACAAAACAACTACTTTGGCTGCAAATACACTGCAAATACCCTGACTAAAAATAATGGATCACCCTACAACTGCATACTTAATTCAGGTGTTAAAACAAACGTCAAGTAGTAACTAAATTTACAAAAGTCATCATCTTCAGCCTATTTCAGCAGTGCAGTCCCCCTGTAATTGCGGTTGCTGCTGATGCAAAGTGATGTGAGCAATCGTATTAATCAGTGGAATCCAGGAATGTGTGAGTCAGCCCTTTGTAATAGTCAGTTCAAGTGGATAGGATTTGGCAGTGCATTCTATTTCAGGCATATTTTGCTAGACAGAGACTCAGTCTAAACAAATGAATATACCGTGCCTCCTACATTGTTCACCACTTTTACTTATAGTGAAGGGTTAGGCTTTGTGAATAACTATGCCTGAATATTCAGTTAAACATTGCTATTTGGGGCCAAATATTCAGGTGTTTGTTATTTGTTTTTCATGGTTTTGCAGTTTGGAGAAAAATGCCTTTCATCCTTATCAGGTAGCCTTGGCAAGTCTCCCAGCCACCCTTCTGGTTCCAGTGTTTGCCTAAGCATAATCCCCCCCCCCTCCCCCTGGCCCCAAACTTGAAAATGCAAAAGTACTACAAGATGCTGGGTTGAACAGTCAGGGGATAAGCAGTAGAAGATGGGAGCGGATCCTCTGATTGCATAGGTCAGTGATGTGAGCATACCTGGAATACTGAGCAAGGTACTGGCAACCACAACTGAGGAGAGTCTGGGACAGGGATAGAGCAGAACACCCTAGGGCAACCATGATTGCTGGCAGACTAGTTGGAAAGACATACCAGGAGAGACTTCAGGAGTTGAACGTGTACATAATTGAGAAAAAGAGGGAAAGGGGCAACATGATCGAGACGTATTGTACAAGTACCTACACAGGATAAATAGGATATGCACCATGGAACTTTTCTTCTTGAGCTCAAATACAGAGGAAGATCTCACTTAAACTCATGGTGGGGGGAGGAGATTCAAAAGGGACCTCTGAAAGCACTGTATCACACAAACAGTGGTGAGCACGTGGAGCAGGCTGCTGGAGGAAGTGGTACCAGACTAAATCAGTGAGCGGCTTTAACAAGGGATGGAACAAGTACATGGAAGAAGTTAGAAAAGGGGAACAGAAACAAAGGGGAGGGATGGTCTCTAGGGCCAGTGCAGAGTAGTTAGGTAGGGTGGGCAAACTGGATGGGTCAACAGGCCTTTTTCTGCTGTCATTGTCTATGTACCTATATATCTATGTATGCTGGTTCCTGGCTCTATGCAAGGAGCTGCAGCATAATTTCTTAAATGCACCCCGGCATATCCTGACCCCAGCCCCTAAAATACTCTTAGAATGCTTTACCCTTCCTCCTGACTCTGATGCATGATTAGAAGGCTTGTTTTTATGTAAACCTGGCTACCCAGTCAGTCCCCCTCCTGCAGGATGCCCGCTCCATTGAAGTAATGCAGTGTAAATGAAGTAAGTGGGTGTGTGATTGGAATGAAGGGAGTGGAGCAACTGTATCATTATTTTTTTCCTCCCCTACTGAGGTGGGCTGCTCCTTCCACTGCCCCCCCCCCAGCTCTGTCTCCTGGCTTCCCAGAGACTTACCTCAGTCCCAGTCTTCTTCCATGTGTTGTCCCCCATGGAGGAGATCAGTGGCCCCTGCTTGCTAATGGAATGGATCAGGAGTCCAGGAGAGGGCTCTGCAGCCTGGGAGTGGATCCTGCAAGGGGTCGATTTCATCCTGCCCCACCACTGGCCATTTTCCTACTGTTTCCCTACCATCGGAGGAGTGGATGTACAACATCATCCAGCCATTCCTATGTATGCTCCTGTGCATAGGACTTCAATTGCCACTGCGTCTCCATTCCCTATGTTGCAGTCCTGGCAGCCTGTACCTCCAGCCACCACTTGTAGTCAGGCAAATGTCAGAGCTGGTGTCCCCCCCTCCAGAGAAGGAGAGTTGTCCTCTGGATGCTCGATCCTCTTCTCCCTGGCCAACCCTTGACACCCTGAGATCACTCCTGACCCTGGATTGCTGGCATGGCAGTAGCAGAGGCCTGGTGCATCAGCCCTCTGAGACACTGGGCCGGCAACAGTATCATGTTTGACACATGAGACAAACTGATCCACATTAGGTCTGTTTACCTGAGGAGGGCTTTCTTTTTAAATATTTTTTAAATTTGACATTAATTCATAAATATGGAGCATGAATACAGGATACTATTCATTCTTTGGTGCTGAATAATACATACTTTAATATTTCTGGTATTTTTTTTTTTTTTTAATTGTTTAACCAGGAGTGGCACACTAAGCTGAAAGCTTGTTTACAGGTGTGACCTGGGAGCACAGGAAAGTTAAGTGACTTGCTCAGGGTCGCACAGTATGCAAGTGGAGTATGCAAGTGGGGGCTGTGGGATTCAAACCCAGGTCTCCAGATTTGCAGCTGAGGTGTGAGGAAACTCCCATATCCTTATTGTGCCACCTAACAGTGACACAGCATCTCTTTAACAGTGAAGTCTTTCAAAGTGCAATATGAATGCTATGAATGTTTATATATCACACATAAGTAGTTAACTGTAACTGTTTTAGTGGTGGAGGCACTAAATTCCATCTTTTATGGATGGGAGTTACAATTAACCATATACAGTATGTGTTTGTGAGTAGGTGAGGTGGTTACAAGGAGTTCATCAAAACTGGTGAGAGAAACATTTAAATTACAAAAGAAATTAAGTAAAGAAGGATGGAAATACATGGCTGGATGTAAATCACAGACCATTTGATTGGCCTTAAATAGATGGATAGTAGTATTGCCCCTTAAATTCTTGGAAAGAGTCATTTTTTAGATTACATGGAAATATTTTTGGTGAACATAGAGGATCAAGTGTCCAATATCAACTCAGGTTTATCTCAGCAGAGAAATGAAAACTTGATACCCACTCAATCTATTCAAACAACATCAGTTACTTCCTGAAGCTGAGGCTATTATACAAAATTTAGACTTCCAAATTCCAATTGATTTGTGACTACAAGTGCTGCAAACTTTTTATTCACTGGCAAAGTTACTGCAAAGTCACTAACTTTGCAAAATTATCTACTGCCAAGAAAATTCAGAGTTAACTGGACCTGTCACTTTGCTTTTTTTGCCAAGGGGCAAATTTTACTGGGCATTTCAGAAAGAGGCTTGTTGTAACCAGGTCATGTGGTACTACAGAGCACACATAAACAGTGCCCTTCCTTGTTTCTGTGCAGTTCTAGAGAGTGTTGTGTGGAGATGGCCTTTTCTCCTGATCGTTTCTAATTTTATTTTCTATCACTTTCTCACACACACACACACACAACACATATATATATATTATACACATATAGTATATATATATATACAGTGGTGTGAAAAAGTATTTGCCCCCTTCCTGATTTTCTCTATTATTGCATATTTGTCACACTGGATGTTTTCAGTCTTTAGACAAAATGTAATATTAGATTAAAGGAACCTGAGTGAACAAATAACACTTGTTTTTTTTTTATTTCCTTATTTAATGAAAAAAGTTAACCAACACCAATTGGCACTGTGTGAAAAGTAGTGCCCTTACACTTAATAACTGGTTATGCCACATTTAGCTGCAATGACTGCAACCAAACACTTCCTATAATTCAATATCAGTCTTTCACATCGGTGGAGGAATTTTAACCCACTCTTCCTCACAGAACTGCTTTAATTCAGTAACATTTGGTAGGTTTTGAGCATGAACTGCTCGTTTCAGAGTCCTGCCACAGCATCTCTATTGGGTTTAAGTCTGGACTTTGACTGAGCCCTCCAAAACTTTAATTTTACTTCTTTTTCACCATTCTGATGTGGACTTGCTTTGTGTTTTGGATCATTGTCTTGCTCATGACCAACTACGCTTCAGCTTCAGCTGACAGAAGGATGACTGGACATTCTCCTTAAGAATTTTCTGGTACAGAGCGAATTCATGGTTGCTTTAATTATGGCAAGTCATCCAGGTCCTTAGGCAGCAAAAGCATCCCCACCATCACACTACCACCACCATGTTTGACTGTTTGTATGGTGTTCTTACTGTGGAATGCTGTGTTTGCTTTATGCGAGACATTATGGGATCCATGTTGTCCAAAAGTTCCACTTTGGACTCATCTGTCCATAGAACATTTTCCCAAAAGGCTTGTGGATCATCCAGGTGCTTCTTGGCAAATGAGAGGCAAGCATTATGTTCTTCTTAGTTAGCAGTGGTTTCCGGCCTTGCTACTCTACATGAAGCCCATGTTTGCCCAGTCTCTTTCTGATTGTGGAGTCATGAACACTGACCTTAGCTGAGGCAAGAGAAGCCTGCAGTTCTTTGGATGTTGTTTTAGGATCCTTTGAGACTTCTTGGATGATTTTACACTGCACCCTTGGAGTAATTTTGGCAGGCCACCACTCCTGGGAAGGTTCACTACTGTTCAAGTGTTCTCCATTTGAGATTATGGCTCTCACTGTGGTTCGATGGAGTCCCAGAGCCTTAGAAATAGCTTTGTAACCCTTTCCAGACTGATAGAGGGCAACAAAATGTTTTTCTGATCTTTTCAGGAACTTCCTTTGATCATGGCATAATGTGCTTGTTGAATCTTTGTGCTGGCAATGTGACTCTGATGGTAAGGGCCAAAATAAGTGAGGTTTATATTGAGCAGGGCTGGCTGTAATCAAGTCTGGCTGTGTTCAATCAGCTGACTCTAATTATCCCTTTAATTGGGTTGATTTAACTAGGGGCAATTACTTTTCACACAGTGCCAGTTGGTGTTGTTAACTTTTTCATTAAATAAATGAAATAAGTAAAAAAAAGTGTTATTTGTCCACTCAGGTTCCTTTATCTAATATTATATTTTGTCTAAGACCTGAAAACATCCAGTGTGACAAATATGCAATAATAGAAAAAAATCAGGAAGGGGCAAATACTTTTTCACGCCATATATATATATATATATATATATATATATATATATATATATATATATATATATATATGTAAAAGAACCTCTGTGCACAAACACTGAGGCAAGGGTTACCCCAAAGGGCATTTGGGACCATCTTAGGGTAGCTGGTTCATTCCACTGGGGTGTCAAACAGACGAGACATACTGATGAGTCCTGGTAGGACGAAACACGTGCCTATGTCATCTGTTAGCACCCTTTGCAAACTGTGTGAGAGGCCTTTCAGCACCATGCAATTCTGCTTAACGTTGAACCAGCATAAAATTCGGTGGTGATTTGCATATGCAGCCCATGATGCTTTGCATTGTGTGGGCATGTGTGATTTATGTATATATATATATATATATATATATACATATATATATATATATTCTTTGCAAAAAACTGTGTTAGTGTAACAGGGTTTTACAGTGACAAAAGGAAATTCGCCATTAGTGTTACCACCTCTTGCATCCCACAACCACCCACCCCCCCAATAGGCATCGGGGTGTGCATTAGGAGTCATCGGTCCTAACTCTCACCCCATTCCATGTGTAAATAAGCTGAGGT
This sequence comes from Neoceratodus forsteri, assembly GCA_016271365.2. Classification (NCBI taxonomy): domain Eukaryota; kingdom Metazoa; phylum Chordata; order Ceratodontiformes; family Ceratodontidae; genus Neoceratodus; species Neoceratodus forsteri. Next base: position 14,057,645 of record JADMNL010000039.1, on the reverse strand, counting down.
GGTGCAGTATAGGGGAATGGGGTGAGATGTGGGACAGTGACCCCAACACACCCGATGCCTATTGGTGGGGCAATGTGGTCATGGGGTGCAAGGGTGGTAACCTAATGGCAGAATTTCCTCATTTCTGTCCTGTAAAACCCTAACTATTTCATTAACACACTTTTTACAGAATATCTACTTTTGAGAAAGCATACTAAAATGCAATGTCGCACAGAAGTTGGTGGGAGTGTGAGGCCCTTTGGGGCCTGCACACTCCCACCAACTTACAAATTTCTTCCTAACATAACAGTACAAGTACTGAATATCATATGTATTGGTGGGAGCATATATAAGGGCCCCACGCTCACACCAACTTGAAATGAACCAAATTGTCATTCTTCGGAGTGGCATAGTTCTGCACCTGTTTACATTTTAAACACCTAACCACTGAAAAGTACCTCTGTGGCAGTAAGACTAGCTACCCTATAAATTTCAAGCCACTACCACAATGCAGAATGCTATCCGCAAAATGTAAACTGTGCCACGCAATATCTCCACATCAAATTAAGTTTCAGACACCTAAGCACCATAATTCACATCAACAGGACATCCCCTCAACACTCTCCAAATTTCAAGTTAAAAGATCAAACCGTTTCTGAGATATTTGATTTTAAAATGTTGCACCTTTAAAAATTCCTTGATGGCAAGAATCGTCTGTGACCACGCGATCAAAGATCATCTTTAATAGTGAGGGGACATCTGGTCATGAACTCTGGGCTATCTGGTCCCTCCCAGATACATCTGGTCCAGCAAAAATCTGGTCATCTTGTCCTGCCCTCAGAAACAAAACTCATGATCAAAAAAATCTCACTACCAAAGAATTTGCAGGCTCGCGGTCAAAGAATTTAAAAACTTTAAAACTCCATTTTTTGAAACAACTACATTAAACCACAGACATGGTTCAATAGAGAGAAGCCCCCTGAGCAAAACCCATCCTAGTTTTACTTCACAAGTCACCCCTGGGCTGAGATATTTGTTTTTTTCCAACCCCAAAATCTGGCCATCTCATCCCTCCCTAGCAAACGAAGATCACAATTAAAGATTCTCACCATCAAAGAATTTGCAGGCTCGCGATCAAAGATCGCTAGCAAGCCGTGATCAAAGAATTAAACATTTTAAAACTCCATTTTTTGACTTAACTACATTAAATAAACAGACATGGCTCAATAGAGGGAAGCCCCTTGAGCAAAACCCACCCAAGTTTTACTTCAGAAGTCACTCCTGGGCTGAGATATTTGTTTTTTTCCTAACCCCAAACTGAAAACAAGATGGCAACCATCTTGATCGATACATTTCTTGCAATCAAAGAATCTTTGATCGTGACCCTGCAAATTCTTTGATCGTGAGGAGTGACCAGATAGCCAACCCCATTCTTCTTTTGCAAAACAACCATATACATTTTTCCATAGACTTATAATGGGAACTAAAAAGTTTAATAACTTTTGAATGGATTAATATTTTTTCACCAAATAAAAAGTGGCGTGTTCCTTGACTCAAGCTCTGTCTGGTGCCAAGTTGTAGACTGGCATGCCACATGGTGGCTGCACAGCACCACGGACAAAATCCAAAAAACTGCCCTCAAAATTGGTGAAAGTGCATTTTCAGTGACTCACTGCACAAAAACTGTAGGTCTGACCAAAATGCATTTTGCCAGATCAAGAGACCTACCATGCCCCACCACGCATACCACATTTCATGCAAATCTGTTCAACAGGGTAGAAGTTATTAATGTGCAAAATTTCAAGTTTAACATTAAAGTGCCTTCACAACCCTAACTATAGGGGTGCTCACACTCTATAATATATATATATAGATATATATATATAGATATATATATACACACACCTTACCAGGACAAGAAAGTTCAGGAAGCACACACTCCAGAGACTCTGGGGTGAAGAACGGTCAGCATGCCTAATTAATGTTCAAAACTCACATTTACTAAATCCAAAGGCATAAAATACAGCACAAAATACAGCAGCAGCAGGAAAAAGGTGTTGGTAAAAATTGTTTAAGCCCATATGCAGTTCCAACATGCCATACTTAGCCATTTTTAATTCAGCGGACTCCATTAACCAGAACGTCAGCTCCACTAAATCCTTTTACATTTCAGCGTCATAACCAACACCTTCATCAGAACATGTGATGATCACTGACTAGCTACACTGAAATATACAACCCTTAATGTGACAGTGCAATAAATAAGTGAAATAATGAGTGAATAAACAGGTCAAACAACACATAAGAACACAAGAATACTGGTGCTATACAATACTACATTGATGCTAAATACGTATAGCAATACTGTAGCAATGCATTCAGTATTACAGTACAAAATCTAATAAATATATGTAGCAGAGCTCACCAGTTCAATTACTAGTGCAATGGAATGCTAAATAAATACAGAACATAAGCAGATAGAATATAGCAACACAGTAGGTAGCAAAAAAACATTCTCTGAAATCAGCAACGTTAAAGAATTAAAAAAGCAGCAGTGCTGGTTTATAAATTATGCAAAGAAGTAAAATCATTCAATCCCTTTGATTTCACAGGTGCCAGAAAACTGTAGAACTGACACAGAAGTGTGGCTTGCCTCTTTAAAATGTCTTGCCACTGCAAAATCTTCTTTATTAGTTCTGATGGCAATTTTGTGTTCAGCAACCCTATGTTTTAAGGCATGTTTAGTTTGTCCAATATAATAAATATCGCACATACAGGTCCGTGCATAAATAGCACCTTCTGTGCTACAATTTATAAAGCTCTCAATATTAAATCTCTCTCCTATACATGGGGGCATGAAGGAATTCATGTTTCTTGTGTTGCTGCAGTGAGCGCAGTGGCCACATTTAAAGTTACCTATCAGTGGTTTTGGTAGCCACGTTTGGGCATATTCTGTTTTCAGTACAAGTGTATGTACCAACATATCTCTAATATTTCACCCCATTCTGTAAGCAAATCTTGGTTTTTGACAACTAATGGCATCGAACTTCTTGTCTCCTTGCAGGATATTCCAGTGTATTTTTTTATTATATCAGCAATTTTGTTAGCTTTAGGAAAATATTGTGTCACAAATGTTACTTCTTGAATTCCACTATCATAGATATTATTCACATTATTAGTTTCAGATGCACAAGTGAATAAGAATAATTCTGATCTATTTGTATGTCTACAATGTTCGTAAGCTCTGTTACAACATACAGAGTATAGCATCTTTTATAAAACCTTTTTCTCATTGTCTTTGGATTTAGTAAATGTGAGTTTTGAACATTAATTAGGAGTGCTGGCCATTCTTCATCCCAGTGTCTCTGGGGTGTGTGCTTCCTGGATAAATGCACATACCTTGGATCAAGCTTTATCAGACCTGAAAGTTTCAGATTTCAAAGCCTCCTATTTTTTTAGTTATCTGATGGCAAAAAAAGTCTAAAAATTTTCAAAAGCAGTGACTTTTATGTTTATTTGCACCTCGGTAACTTTGCCCCCACTGGCCTGATCTACATGAACTTTTCAGGATCAAGAGATCCTGGCACAAAGGCCATGCCTTCCACATTTCATGTATATTGGTTGAATAGTAGCAAAATAATTAAGTTGCAAAAAATTGGTGTTTAACATGAAAGTGCTTACTCAACCATAATATACAGGCACAACCATGCCTGTATAATACATGTGATTTTTTTTTAAATGAGTGGTAAGGAGGAATATAAAGAGGGCTCATCCTGCCATACACAGCCAATATGGATTCTCCCCATACACCAATGACGCCAGCTGAGGTAGAAGGAGGGGGAGACTATGTACAGATGTATAAGATGGCCAACTGAGGGAGGCTGAGTCCTCCACCATACACAGTCACCAGCCCTCTTTGTGCCGCTCCCTCTGCTATGACCCCAGAACTATCACCTGCACCCTGCTGAAGTGGAACTAATGTAGCCCTTTCTGCCCACCCCCATGCTTTCATTTGTTTGTCGGCAACTGCCAAAATCCCTAGCATGGGATTTCTTTATGTTGGACCCAGCTAACAGCAGTATCGCTATTTGCACACTGTGCAAAGCATGTAATGGCTGTCACTAAAAGGGATTACACCAGTCACAATGCTGAATGGGATGCCCACCATAAGGTAGCTCAGAAGAGGGGAGCAGGCAGTGGTGTTGGTCTTATGTCCCACCCCATTCTTGTGGTCCAGGTGCATAAAAGGGGTTAACAAACCCATAAATCTGTCATAGTTAGAAGGAGAAGGGCACATCAGGAAATCAGGGACCTGATGAAAGTGGAGCTGCTCCTGGACTAGGAGTTGGTGGTTCTGGCAATGCTGGGGCATCTGTAATGGAGTTACAGGTAGAAATGATCTATGGAGGAGAAAATGGATTTTTTATTGGCAAACCAGCTAAACATTATGGTGAACCAGGCAAATATCCTGGCTAAAATGTCAGTACTCCATAAGTTACCCTCAGCCTAGTAGGCAAAGCCATCCCTTCACTGATGCGTAATTGTAAAGCATAGTTGTGGTTCTTCTACCCCGGCCCCCCACACCGCTGCTGCTATGTAATTCTAACTCATTGCTGCATAATTGTAAAGCAGTTTCTGAGGGATACAGTGTACATGAAAGGCACTCTTCATTAAAACAGTGCTTAATTGTAAAGCACTGGGGTGGGATTGTTAAAGGGCTGAATTTAGCACTTGCATCCACATCTCAAACACATGTTGGATCCTGAAAATGTGTGTCCAGATGTTTGTTCACAGACATCCATATGCATTTGCAACACTTCCTGCAGTTTATGGCAATTTTTGCCACAACTGCAGGACACGTTAATTTTTCTGATGCAAGTGTGGAAGTCCATCCAGACAGTTAGACCAGCTTTTTATGGTCTAACTTCCCAAGTGGATTTCCACAACTTGTTTTGGAAAAATGGACACAGGGTGCTGAAAAATCTTACCCTTGGTGTATTATCGCTAGCCCCCACACTGTGCTGTGTGAGTCCCCCACCAAAGCAAATCTCATGAAGCACTTTAGTGGCCAGTGCATGTGAAAAGCACAATAAATTAAATTTTCAGGTCCCTGCATTTTCCACAACATCTACTGTGGTGCACTTTGTTGCCAAGAATTTCTAAATCTAATAAATTCTAATGTCTGGAAATTTTTGCATGCAGTCTCAAAGTGAGATGGGCTCACAGAATTTGTATGAAACACAGATAACACTGCACTAAAAAAATAAAAATTGACCACCATTGCAAAGAGCAAACAGTGCTTTATTAGAATCAAAGAGAAACCATGGCACCAATCTCCCCAGTATTTTGAACCTTGCAGTTCTTTCTGAAGGGGCTCATGAATCCTTGAAAAAGAACCAGAATGTTCAAAGCTCTGGAAAGACTGGTCTCATGGCTTTTCTTTGGTTCTATTAAAGCACTGCTTGCACTTTATGCTGGTGGCTAGTTTTTATTTTTTAGTGCAGTGCTTTCTGTGTTTCATTTCATTGTCAATTACTGGGGTTTTCAATTCAGCTTCACTGCACTGGGTCCCCCTTTCCTACTTCACAGAATTTGTATGCTAGTGCTGCTGCCACTACATCGTCTGAGCCTGTCACCACAGCACCACCTGTAAAGCAGTTTAGTGGGTAGTGCGTGCGAAAAGCAGAATAAATTAAATTCCAATTTCATAATTTTTCCACAGCATCTACTGTGATGCACTTTATTGCCAATAATCTTTCAGTCTAATAAATTGTAATGTCTGAAATTTCTCACAAAAAGCCCCAAAATGAGATGGGCTCCAGGAATTTATATGTTGCTGCTGTGCTGTGTGAGCCTCCTACCATGACACCTCTTTTAAATTACTTTAGTGGGCAGTATGTGTGAAAAGCATGATAAATTTAATTCTCAATTCCCTTAATTTTTCCACAGCATCTATTGTGATGTACTTTAGTGCTTAGAATTTCTCTGTCTAATAAATTCAGATGTCTGGACATTTTTGCATGAGATCCTGAAATGAGATGGGCTCCAAGAATGTATATGCTGTTGCTGCACTGTGTGAGTCTTCACAACAAGTGGCCAGTGCTTGTGTGAAAAGCACATGCATGAAAGTCTCAGTTTCTTGCCTTCTTCACAGCACATATGATGACTGAGAAAGATTTGTTGATCTGTGAGATGGTGGATAAGCCATAAGACAGGAGATCATCACCTAATATATACGATTTTGTGCCTTATTTTACTTGTGCTGCATGTGGGTTCTCCTGCAATCAGTCTGGAAGCAGGAGACAGGAAAGATAGGCAACTAGTAGTTTGTGGGTGAACCCCCATGAACTGTGAATGTGGAGCAGTGGTCTTTTGTATGATTTTAGGGTGATAAAGCCCACTAAACCAGTTGTTGACTCCATGTAGGGGTTCTGAAAGACTATTCTAAATCAAACACAGCTAAATTGCATTTTTGGGAGATCCGTGAGCCCGGGGGGACTTCTGGGTCACATACAGGATATAAACTCACCCCTCAGTAAGTGGGATGAACATGAGTGGGGTACTTGTTAATGTGCATGGAGAAGTGTCCTGAGACTCATATGTATGTGTATGTCAGCAGGCATGTCCGGTGGGGCAGGAGGACCACATCATACTGAAAGGTAAAACTCCTTTGAAGTACTATTTATTATTTGTGCTGCTCAGAGAGTCTGGTATATTAAAAAAGGCTCCCAAATCCTAAACTGATGAAATGAATGAGCCTAATGAACAGCTCCTAGATATCTTATGTGATACTGGTTCAGCTACAGAATGTAAATCCTGTTGTATGCATGCATCAGAAAAGGTAGAAGTGTTGGCCAGAGATTTCATTTGTTCTAAATGTAAAGAGACTGACCAGCTTAAAGCAGAAATAACCTTACTGAATCACTCTTACAAATAAAAGAAATATCAACTAGAAAGATGATGAATAAACTCAAAACAGACACAGAAGCAAGTGAGGCAGCTGACCAAGAAAAAAATTCAGATGACTTGGGGGATGGGGATTGGGCCACTATAGGTAATGTCAAAACACATAAAAGATGAAAAGCGATGGGACATTGTGATATTGACCTCACAAACAGATTCCACATATTAACTGACTTATAAGAACAAGACCAAACACAAGTAGTTTTACAGGACTCAGGTGAAGACATGGATATAATAGGGCCTCTGAATCATGATTCTAATTCAGTACTAGTGTTAGGCGACTCAGGTAAAAGTGGATGTGACTCTGTTATATGCTAGCAGGATAAACTAAACAGGGAGACACACTGCCTACCAGGAGGCAAAATAAAAGATGCCAAATGGTGTATAGACAAACTGTTTAATAAAAAGAAACAATATTCCAAAATCGCTGTACACAAAGGTACCAATGATATTGGAAAAGAGCCTGAAAAAGATGTTATCAGTGACCTAATGGAACTTGGGAAACAAAACATGCTGGAAAAACTGCCATCATTTCAGATATACTCCCCCAGGTAAAACGCCATCCAGAAAAAAAAAACCTAACAACCCAGAGGATCAGTGCAAGGCTTGCATATTAATGTAATCAGCTGGGAATAACATACTTGAACACATGGGACACATTTAGTGGAAAACATGTCTATATGAACGAGATGATTTACATCTAAATAAAGCAGGGACAAATATATTAGGTAGACTGCTTAGGGATGTTACATCCTATAATAAACAAAACAACACCTATTTAAACTGAATAGAAAGGGTGGAGGGAAAAACACTGAGTCCAAAGCCCTTCAAGTAATTCTGATAAATGCAAGGAGCTTAACAAATAAAAAGGATGAAGTGGAACATATACTAAGGACTGAAGAACTGCATATGTGTGCCATTACAGAAACTTGGTGGAAGGAGGACACTTGGGGCAAAGATATCCCTGGTTATGAGGTGTACTGCAAAAATAAATGATTAATATGAGGAGAAGGGGTAGCATTATTTGTGAAAATTTCAATCAAATCCTAGGAAATAAACTGCAATGCGTTAATGATCGATCTAGTGGAACAAGTTTGGGTAAATATTCTGCCAGCTAATGACAAGAAGATAACACTATGCATGGCCTACAGATCCCCCAACCTATCAAAGGATGGAAATGATCAGTTTTTCAATAAACAGGAGGAAACTAACCCAGGGATGGATACCATAATAATGGGTGATTTTAACTTTTCAGACATTGATTGGCAGCATGGTACAGCCATAACTACAAATGGAAATAAACTTATGCAGTTTCTCACATTAAACAATATGCATCAAATTGTGGCAGACCACACAAGAGATAACAGCATCCCTGATTTAGCATGTACAAACATAGGAGAAAGCAGTCTGATGTGCAAAACAAGGGAACCATTAGACAAAGCAACCGCAACATGGTGGAATTCGAAGTCAAAACTAACTGGAAACCAGTAAAAGGCATAACAAAAATTAAATGCTATACCAGGGAAGATTATAATAAAATAAAAAAGCTATCTCAATAGTTGGAACTGGAAAAAAGACTTTGTAAATCAAAATGCCAAAAAACAATGGAATTTGTTAGCTTTTAAAATTACGTATTGCACTGAGACATACGTCTCAGAAAACAAAGTGCAGTAAAAGAGGTAGGATACCACTCCAGTTTACTAACACTGTTAACAAACAATAAAATGGCCAGCCTGCCAGCACTGTGGTTGGATTTCTGCCTGCAATGCTGGCGAACCAGGTTCAGAAGCAATCCCATGTCGTTGGAGGGATGACCGGGGGGAGAAGGCTGCAGCACCCCATGACAGCTCACCTTCTCCAGTGGGATGGGGAGGAATGCACTCAGCATCTGTTGACTCCTGGCAGAGGTGCTGGGTGGGTCTCAGATGGAAGTCTGGGGCTATGCCAGCACCAAGGGTCTTGGTAACAGGGGGTAGGGCATTGCAGACATCGGCATTAGCACCATGACATCAGGGACTCAGGACGCCAGCAAGGAACACCAGAAAATGCCTGCCGGTCCCAGGGAGAAGGAGTTTCAGGGAGCTAGCCCTCATGTGCGACCGCCTGCCTGGCCGACCAAGGATCCGACAAAATGTGAGTATCAGGGTGTCAGGGCCCCATCCCATCCCTGCCCGGTGGGTAAGCCAAGGCTCCATGGGAATCTACGGTGGACCAGGTATGCTCCCGAAGATGCAGGACCAGTGGGAGTAGAGGGGGATTAAAAGAAATTAAAAAAAAATAAAGCATGGAAAATAACTTAAAACACATTCCTCAGACACCAAATAAGGGAAGTACAGCAACTTAAGCAAACAATGCAAAACAATAATAAAAAAGGCAAAAAGGGAGCATGACTACAAACTTGCATCAGACTCAAAGAAAAACAACAAATCATTTTATAATTGCATAAATAACACTAAACAAGACAAAACCTGGGTTGGACCAATTATTACACAGGACACTGTCATTACTGAAAGCAAGGAAATAGCCTCAGAGCTAAATAAATATTTTACTAGTATTACCAACCAAAATTACAAAATCTGGAGATAAACATTAAGTGATACAGATGAGATACTATCAGTTTCCAAAAAACAGATTAAAACATTAATACTCAATCTAAACCCAAATAAATCACCAGGACTGGATGATTTTCACTATGCACTATTAAGAGGAGTTGCAGACCAAATAACTGGACCACTGACAACAATATTTAATTCAGCGTTAAAAGGGGGAATGTACAAAGTGCATGGAAAGAGGCAAATGTGACACCAATTTACAGAAAGGGGACTAGGGCTTCATGCAAAAACTACAGACCCATCAGTATCACCTCAGTTAGTAAAATGTTGGAGGGTACAGTGAAAGAAGCAATAAATGATCCCCTAAAGAAAACAGGAAAATTAGATATTAATAAACATGGCTTTAGAGAGGGCAGGTCATGCTTAAGCAACTTACTACCCAGTTAACAGTGCAGTTGATGCAGGACTACTGGTAGATATATTTTACATGGATTTTTTTGAAGGCATTTGATACCTTGTGCAATAGTCCATTAATACTGAGGTTACAGGAATACCAGGTTAATTTCCATCTAATTTAATGGATACTTTCTTAGCTAGTGGGTAGGAGGCAAAGGATAAATGTGGCAGGGCCACTTTTCTTCTTGGTACAAAGTCACCAGCAGAGTACATCAGGGATTGGTCCAGGCCCTACACATTTCAGTTTATAAATTTTGCTGATACAATGAACATCAAACAGTTGATGCAGCAAGTTTGCTGATGACAAAAAAAAAATGAGATCGATAGTTAATAACAAAGCACATGTAGTCAACTTTCAGAATGAAATAGATCAGGTGGGAGCATGGGTAGAACACAATAATATATAACTCAAAATCATGTGGGACCATGGGTAGAACACAACAAATTACAACTCAGCCTTGACAAATGCAAAAGAATGCACACTGGTAAAGGAAACAGATGTGTAAACTATACATTATACAGAAAGATATATCAGTGGCAAACCAAGAGCGAGATCTAGGAGTCATAATTTCACACAATCTGTCCCCCTCAAAACAGTGCAAAAACAGCAATTGTGGCTAATAAATCATTAAGTAAGTATTTTGAGAAATAATAATAGTAGAGAGAGAGAGAGAGAGACAGGTGATATTGCCCCTGTAAACATCATTGGTAAGGCCACGTCTTAAGTATTGTGTTCAGTTTTGGGCACCAGCACATAGGAAGGTCATCAAAATACTGGAAAAGACCAAACAAAAGGCAACAAAAAGAATAAAACAAACTGGGTATTTGGAATATGGTGACAGATTGAAGGAATTAAACCTTTACTCTCTACAGTATAGGAGATTAAGACCTATGCCTAACACATACAACATTTTACAACAGGAACCTCTGGGAATGTATAGGACTCTCAAAAACAGATACAAATAGCGAAAGTAAATTTCACCTACTCCAACTAAAAGGTGAAAATTATAGGACTAATGATAGAGAAAACTGGTTAAGCCAAAGAGTAATTAATGTTTGGAATCGATTACCTAGAGAGGTTGTACTATGTAAGAACTTAGATACATTCAAGGTCACATTAGATAAACACATGGAGAATAGCAAATTTGCCTATTGTGATTGATGAGACAAGTCATTATGACCTGTTGGCTCCAGACTAGTACACATCTATGAACCTATGAACCTATTAATTTACTTTTGTACCCCAAATTCTCAGACATAATAAATTCTCATGTCTGGAGATTTTTGTATAAGGCCCCAAAATAAGAAGAGCTCACAGAATGTATATGTTACTGCAGTGCATGAGTATCCCTCCGCAGCACTTCTAGCGAAGTACTTTAGTGGACAATGTGTGTGAAAAGGACAATATATTAAAATTCTCAGTTTGCTACATTTTTCCATGGCACCTATTATGATGCACTTTAGTGCCCAGGAATTCTCAGTCTAATAAACTCTCATGTCTATAACTTTTTGCAGAAGACCCCAAAATGAGATGGGCTTAAAGAATGTAAATGCTGTTGCTGCGCTTTGTGAGTCTCCCACCACAGCACCTCCTGTAACACACTTAAGTGGTATGTGTGTGTGAAAAACAAAATACATTACATAGAAACATAGACTTTGATGGCAGATAAGGACCGCTAGGCCCATCTAGTCTGCCCATTTCCTTACCTACAGGATAGACCACAGATCCTAGTTAACCAACAGCCTATTTCTTCCTACCCCCTACAAGAATTGCCTTATGTCTGTCCCATGCATTCTTGAATTCTCCCACAGTTTTAGACCCCACAACCTCCTCAGGAAGGCTGTTCCATGCATCCACTACCCTCTCTGTGAAATAATACTTCTTCACATTGCCCCTGAACCGCCCTCCTTCTATCTTTAAATTGTGTCCCCTTGTTCTTGCACTTCTTTTTTTCTGAACGATGCTACCCTCTTGGTCGTTGTTGATTCCACTGAGGTACTTAAAAGTTTCTATCATGCCCCCCTCTCCCTCCTTTCCCCAAGGGTATACATATTAAGGTCCTTTAGTCTCTCCTCATATGGCTTCTCTTGCAGACCCTGCACCATTTTAGTTGCCCTCCTCTGGACTGCCTCTATCCTGTCTATGTCCTTGCAGATATGGGTTCTCTAGAACGGGACACAGTACTCTAGATGGGGTCTCACCAACTGTCTGTGCAGAGGGATAACAACTTCCTGTTTTCTGCTGGTGATGCCTCTCCCTATGCTTCCCAGTATACCCCCAGCCTTCCCTACTGCCTTCTCCCATTGCTTGCTAACCTTAAGGTCATCTGATATGATTACCCCCAGGTCCCTTTCCTTTTTTGTTGTTGTTATTACTTCCCCCCCATTGTGTAATCTTCCCCTGGGTTTTTGTTTCCCAAGTGCGCCATGCTAGGGTCAGAGGGTCCCACCTTCCCTGGATATCTCCTGAGCTGATAGCTTGCCAACAAGCCAGAGACAAGGCGTGGCATACCTACAAATCCACGCTGCTCCCAGGTGACAATATCACCTACTGGATGCTCCAGAACAAATGCACAAAGGCCATCTGCATAGCTAAGGCCGAATACTTTAACAACACCCTAAACTCAAATCTTGGGAGGCCTTCTAAGATCTGGAAAGTCATCAACTCCCTTTTCTCCCCCCCCCAACAACAAATCCCCCTCCTCTCCTCCTCTCACAAGGGACCCTACTCTCCGACCCTCTGACAGTAGCCTCTGAGTTCAATTTCTACTTCACTACTTGTGCTAAAACCCTCCTGGACTCCCTTCCTCCAGTACCCACACCCACTCCCCAGACAACTACCTTCCTTCCACCTAGCCTGAACCCTTTCTGTTTCAGATACATCTCCCACACTGAAACCTTAGATGCCCTTCACTCCCTGAACCCCTCCAAAGGTAAATCTCCAGACAGCCTTGACAACATACTCCTCTTCCTATCTGCACCGGCCATAGCTACGCCCCTCGCTGCCCTGCTAAACCTCTCTTTCACCACTGAGTCTCTCCCCTAATAGTGGAATCATGCCACTGTCCTACCCCTACCCAAAGGAGGTGACCCTACCTCCGCTGCTAACTACCACCCCATCTCTCTCCTCCCCACCCTCACCAAAATCCAGGAACACCTAGTACTATCACAGTTTACCCACTTTATCTCAGAAACAAATTTCTTCACTCCATTCCAGTCCAGTTTTAGGAAGAACCATTTCACCACCACCACCTCTCTACTAAGACTCACGGACTCCATCCTCTCTGGAATGGACACAGGACATATCACCACTGCTATCTTCATCGACCTAGCCAAAGCTTTCGATACGGTATCCCACTCCCTCCTACTGTCCTGCCTAGATGGTGCTGGTCTATTGCCTTTGACCATAAGTTGGTTCAGAACCTACCTACAAAATAGAACCCAAACTACAAAAATAACTGATAGTACCTTCCCTCCACTCCCCATTACCACCGGTGTCCCCCAGGGCTCAGTCCTCGGCCCCATTCTCTTCTCCATCCTACTAAATGATCTGCCAATGGCTTGCTCCATTACCTCTATACATATGTACGCTGATGACACGGCCCTCTTTACTTGTGGACGCTCCCCTGAAGAAGTCACCTACAACCTCCAGACTGATTTCAACAAAGTATAACATTGGTTCAACTCCAACCAGCTCTCCATGAACGCCAAGAAGACAGTCTCTATGTCCTTCAGCACTAGACAGAGACTATCCTGACTTACAACCCCTCTGACCTTCCATACCCTAAATAACACCACCCTGAAAGACGTGCCCTCCTTTAGATACCTTGGGGTCTGGCTTGATCGCCACCTCTCCTTCTCCACCCCATATGGACACCATCCTGTCAAAACTGTGTCGGAAACTCGGTGCCCTTTACAGAAACCGTGCCAATCTAACGCTTCCTGTGAGATGCGAAATAGTCCAGAAAATGATTCTTCCTTCCTTCAACTACTACAATGTCATCTACAGCACTGCCCCCAAGTCCACCTTATCCAGATTAGACCCTCTCTTCAGTGCCTTCTGCTGCTTCACCCTCGATGCCTCCCAGCACCCATCACTGTAAGCTTTACCATTCATTGGCCCTTCCATCCCTGAGCAAACAGCGCCAACTTCACTGTGCTAAATTTGTTTCTAACTTCTGGCTTGGCTTCCTCCCACCCTACCTTGTTTCCTCCTTATCTTTCCTACCAACCCCAGCGCATGCCCTCAGGTCTACTGACTTCAGGCAATTAGCTATCCCTCATTGACGAACCTCTGCAGGCCAATCTGCTTTCTCTTACCACCTCCCTAAGCTCTGGAATGACCTGCCAGCCCAACTACGCCATTCTTCCTCCAAATACTCTCTATCCTCCTCCCTCTCTAACTTCTTTGCTCCAAATTGTACATGCCTTTAACCCCCCCCGATGACTCATCCACCACCCATGCCCCTCATCCTTTCGCGCCTGACCAAAAGCTGGACCTCGCCCACTTGACTGGCTTATAATAAAGTTGCCCTAACATTCCTTGCTGTTATCTCCCCAGGCTCGTGCTCCCAGTTCACATAGCCAGCCCGATGCATTTTTCTCTTTCTCTAACTATCTAGTTTTCGGCACTTATGTAATCCATGTGTAGTTTCTATGTTAATCAAACATGTATGCCACCACCCACGTGGCACAAATATGTAGTGCTTCCACCTGCTTAAGCCTGCCTAGCTACACTCATCCATGTAACCACTGTTTCTATTTGTTTGACTCTAAATTTCAACCCACTGTCTGTTTTATGGATACTTCTCCTATGTAACCCATGTAATCACTGTGCTGAACTTGCTCGACTCTAAATGCATCACATTGTTTGTATTATGTATTCTCCTCCCATGTTAGCCCCCCCTCCTGACTGCACCGTGAGACGAGCATTATTTTCCTCAGCGTGCCTCTCCTGGTGAAACATTTTCAATAAATAAAATAAATTAAGGTGCATCTAGTTTGCACTTCTTTGCATTGAATCCTGGCTGCCATACTTCTGACCATTCCTCCAACCCTGCCAAGTCCCTTCTCATCCTTTCCACACAGCCTTGTGTATCAACCCTGTTGCAGATCTTTGTGTCATCTGCAAAGAGCATGCTTTTCCTTCCAGTCCCTCTGCAATGTCACTTATAAAGACATTAAGAAGGACTGGACCCAGTACTGAACCCTGTGGTACCCCACTAGTAACACCTCTTTCTTCAGAGTGGACTCCATTTACAATTACCTTCTGTGTCCTGTTGTCCAGCCAATGTTTTACCCAGGCTACCACCCATTTAACTATTAATCTTTTGTGTGGGACTGTGTCAAATGCCTTGCTAATGTCTAGGTAGGCCATGTCCACTGCCCCTCCCAGGCCTACTACTTTGGTCACCCAGTCAAAGAAATCTATTACATTTTCAATATCCTGCATTTTTTCGCAGCACCTATTGGAATGTACTTTATTGTCCAGAAATTCTTAGACTAATAAATTGATAGATCTTGAGATTTTTACACAAGGCCCTAAAATGAGATGGGCTGCCAGAATGTACAGTATATTCTGCTGCTGCACTGAGTGTCTCCTGCCACAGTACCTGCTGTAAAGAATGTTAGTGGCCAGTGTCTATGAAAAGCACAATAGATTAATTTCTCAGCTCCCTGCATTTTTCTGCAACACCTATTATGATGCACTTTAGTGCCCTGAAGTTCTCAGTGTAATACATCCTCATATCTGGACATTTTCACATGAGGCCCCGAAATGAGATGTGCTTCTAGAATTGATATGCTTTTGCTGCTGCTCTATGTGAGTCTTCCAACACAGCACCTGTTGTGATGCACTTTAGTGCCTCAAAATTCTCAATCTAATGAATTCTCATGTTTGGAAATTTGCACGAGGCTCTGAAATCAAAGGGAGCTCCTAGAATTTATATGCCACTTCTGTGTTATGGGTGTCTCCCTCCACAGCACCTGCCATGATGCACTTTAGTGCCCAGAAATTCCCAGTCTAATAAATGCTCATGTCTGGAAAGTGCCACACAAAATGATAAGGCTGTTTTTTGGGCATGGATTTGTTGGGGGATTTTCAAATACTGCTGCATGTCATACCAGCAAAGATAAGTGTTCTTTTTCCTTTTTGCCTGTCGGAGGGTGGTGGTGGAAAGAGTGTCTTTCTAACCATCATGTGTTCCTGTGTGTCTCTCTTTTCAGGTATTTTATTTATTTAGTAGCTTTTGTTTACCGGGTAAGCACACAAGACAAGGAATGCCTATTTTCAGGTACGACCTGGGAGATTACAAGATCATAGTTTACAAAACAGTGCTAGAGAATTACAACAATGTGAAATACAAGCAATGAGCAGGGTGATACAAATAAACAGGTACAAGATGAACAGATAAGCATATATATCAAAGGTAAGAACAAGCAAACAATAGTTACATTTTGTGGAAATAATACAAGTGCAATTTGTCCCATTTTGAGGATGGTAAGTGCTAATGCGAAGTGCATGCAGGATAGTTAATTCCTCTTACTAGTGCTCAGAGTGGGGTAGGGGAACCAGGGAAGTGGAAGGCACACAACAGGGTCCAAGCAGGGGTAGGGGATATCAAGCAGCCTTGTAACAGTTACAGACTAAAGCAGACTTCATGTGCAACCAGAGGGAGCTCTTAAAGATGGAATAGGTGGGGATACATGTGATGGCTGCAGGTAGGATATTCCAGAATCTAGGGGCACAAGCTCCAAAGGCACGATCACCTGACAGTGTATGAGTTTTTGGGACAAGGAGGGACTGCAAGTCAGCTGACCTTAGCCGGTATGATGGTAGAGCCAGCCGAAGGAGTTTGGACAGGGTGGGTGGGTGGTATTGTGGAAGATTTTGTCTGTGAAGCAGCCCGAGACAAATAAATGATAATTATCTGGGGACAACCAGTTTAGTTGATTGTATAAATCACTGTGATGGGTAAGTTGCGGGACAGCGAAGGCATAGTGGCAAATATTATTATAGGCCGCATCCCATTTAGCAAGGCTAGTTTTTGTGGTGAGGTTAAAGATTGTCAGTCCATAGTTGATAAAGGGAAGGAATAAACCTTTAGCAAGGGCAAGCCATGCAGCAGCAGTAAGGGACCCACCAGCCTGGTATGCAAGTCCAAGCTTGATAATTGTTGCCCTTCAGACATTTCAAATGTGTAGACAGGTCTAACTGGGGGTCAAGAGTAACTCCCAGGTATCTAAAGGAGCATGTAGTGCCAACGGTGACACCATCAAGACTTAGGACATTGAGTGGGACAAGACACTGTTTGAGTCTAACAGAGGAGCTGAAGAGCATGAGTTGAGTTTTCTTTAAGTTCAGCACGAGCTTATTTGTCAGGAGCCAGTGCTGCAGTTTAGTGAAACCAGCTTCAGTAGGCTGTGATTTATGGCACGGACATCACCTGGGCTAGCTAGGAGGACCAGGTCATCAGCATATAAGGTTGTGGTGTTATGGGTAGGGACTGTTGGGAAGTCATTGATAAAAAGAGAAAATAGGATAGGGCCCAGAACAGATCCCTGAGGGACACTGATAGTGATAGGAACAGGTTCCGATAAAGACTATTGTACTTAACAAACTGCAGTCTGCCAGGAAGATAGTTGGAAAACCAGTTTAGGGCTGGACCAGCAACACCAAGGGAGTGAAGCCTGGAACAAAGTAGGGAGTGATTCACTAGATTGAAGGCCTTTGAGAGGTCCACGAAGATAGCCCCAGTCAGTATACCCTGGTCCATGGCAATCCTTATATCAGATGTAACTTTAGCAAGGGCTGTACAAGTGCTATGCCCTTTACAAAATCCTTGCTGTTCGGGTGATGGTATGGTATGTTTAGACAGGTAGTCCGTCAGCTGCACTTCCACCACCTTTTCCAGTATCTTGCAAACAGAAGACAGGATGGCTATAAGATGGTAGTTTTCTATGCATTTCCGGTCACCCTGCTTGAAAACAGGGACAACCTTTGCTACTTTCCAGACTGCAGAAACAATTCCAGTGGTGAGGGAGAGGTTAAGAATATGAGATATTATGAGCACAAGCAAAGGGGCCCCAATATTTGGGAGTTTTGGTTCAAGTTCATAATGACCAGCACTCATAAGAGGAGAAAGATCAGTGAAAAGCATGTATGATTCCCTCACTGAGATTGTTTTAAGATAGAAAGGTGGGCAAGACAAAGATTCTGGAGGGGAAGAATGGTTACAGGTAGATGACTCATCATTGTCGGTAGTAAACAAGGAGGTGAATGCCGAGAGCTCAGAGAATTGCTTGTTAAAGGCACTGGCATTGATAGTAGCATTTCTGCCATTTCTACCATTGGCAATCATATCCATAGTATCACACTGGCTTTAACCCCCGACTACAGTTTTAATAGTGCGCCAGGAGTATCGCAGGTCCCTAGCAGAGGATAAGAAGGCAGCCTTGCAAGTATTCACTCTTGGTGTTTTTGCCGATGTTGCAGAGCTGCCAGTATTCATGGTAGTCAGACAATTCCTTAGAAGCTTTAAATTGATCCCAGTGCTTATCGCGGGCTTTCATGAGGGAGAGCAAGTCCCCCTGCAACTATTTAGTGATAGTGCCTCTCTCTTTCTGACACAAGGTGCATGTTTATCCTGTAGAGAGGGGAGGATGTTTAGAAGCTTGTCAAGAGCATTTGTGATGTCCGTGGCAGAGAGTACTGTGGCCCAATCTGTAGTTCCAAGATCTTGAAGAAAGAGAGTTAAAGTGGGAGAAGTCCATAACTTGTATAATTTTATAGAGCACCTTAGGAGAGGAGACTTTCCAAATGCAGTAGATGGGAGAATGGTTAGATATGGAGTCAGGAAGGACTCCAGATGCTGAGATCCTATCAAGCATGTTTGTCAGAAACCAATGGACGAGTGTTCCTCCACCCCTTGGGAAGGTTTTGTGTGGGCTCACTGATGAGCTGAGTAAGGCCCAGGGCCACCAGCAGTGGTTCATACTGCTTGACATTGACACCAGACCAGTTTAGATTGAAGTCACCACATATAAGCACCTCATTTGAGGTGATTTTAGGGCTAATGCTATCAAGCAGACAGGAGAGCCCCTTGATACCCTGCTTTGGAGGGTTTTATGCACAGATGAAGTGAATTTTCTTGGCATATCCTAGTAGGAGGAGCCCCTGAAGGAATTCAAAGGTGGCAGAAGAGGGAACCAAGTCATACTGGATTAGGGATACAGTATGTTAAGGTAACTTTTGTAGTATACCAAAAGACCACCCGTCACGCTTTTTATCCAAGCGATCGGGACACAGGAGGCTAAAATTGGGGAGCATGAGGGCTGGCAGGCGTCAATCATGTTTCCATGAGACACAGAATATCAGGGTTATAGTGGTCATCCCAGGTGGTCAGTTCAGCATGACTGTGGACAAGTCTACAAACATTGAGATGTGCAATTTTAAGACCATTAAGAGAGGAACAGGAGGGGGTGTTAAAGGTCTGCTGTGAGAAAGGTCCGGTATTCAATTAAGCAATAATGCATGACAGGGTGTGTGTTGTGCTGGGATAACATCACGCCTGGGGTGATTAGTCAAGAGGCCGCAGGCCGAGTGCGACTAATCACCCCAGAGGATCGTTACTCCGCACACTACACACGCTTGAGTGCATTATTGTTATTATCTAATGGCTTGTTTGTGAAAATAAAAAAAAAATTTAAAAATATATCTTTAAGTTTTTTTATGAATTTTTTGTATGTAGAGGTATACTTTTTAACAAAAAAGTCCAATTTCTATTCTGTGCAGTAGGTGGTGCTATTGCTTGTTAGCTACTTTTTCTTTGCTGTCCCTGACCATTCTTTGTATAGAAACATGTTTTCTTTTGTGTTGTAGTCTGCCCCCCCATCTACTGCTCCTCCAATGTAATTGAGTTCATCTAGTTTTCTTCTTTTTTTTTTCTGTAAGAAATCGTGTTGTGAAGGAAGTGTGAGTTGTGGAGACTTTCTGATTTTTGTCAATGGTAAGTGATGTTCACTCTTGGAGCAGCTATTGGGATGGGTGAGGTTTTGTGTCAGGTGTTGCGAGATGGCGCTATGAGGAACACAGCCAAAATTGATTCAGTTTGCCGCTTTCAGAACCAGCCACTGTCTGCTGTTTCCTGACACAACGGTTGACCTCGTGCTCTGTTGTGATGCTGTGCCTGTGTGATTAGAAGTGAAGTGGATGCTACGGAGCTGTATAATAAGTAAAAAAAAAAGAAAGTGACATTTTCTTTAGGGAATGGTCAGTGCTGGGGGAGTGTTATGAGGGGGTATCTTACTTTAAGTTGTGAAGGAGTCGGGACTCGGGAGCTACCTGTAGTAACGCAGGCTGCGAGCGGATGAAGCGAGCAGCAGAGTGAGCAAGCGAGCAGCAGAGCAGAGATCTGTTATGTAGGCTCCATGGAGTAATTTTCATGCTGATTGATGTGGTCGTTTGTTTGCTGGGACTAGAGCCGTGATGTTGTGCTGGGATAACATCATGAGTCTAGTCCCAGAGTGACCAATGGGAGCCCAGGATTTTTCTTTGCCATTGTATAATTCAACATCTCCAGCAAGGAGAATAAGAAGAGCAGAGAACCAGAGGAGGTGGCACAGCCAAATCCTCCTGTAAGGTATGTTATGAGTATGGTATTACGAGCATTTGGGCAGTCTAAACACAATTCTCAAAGAATTTGGTGGGAAGCACCAGAGGGGATGTACATTTGCCTGCCAAAAGGCTATAAGATTGGAGTAAGGCTAGTCATCAGTGTGATGCATCGCCAGAGGGCCTACATATGGTGGGAGACAGACAGTGGTGAAATACAGGGACCACAGAGAACAGAACAGGCAGGCTAGGAAGAACATTGTGGCTTTTTTAATAGCAGATGCCTCAGGAAGGAAGTACTTGCTAATGCCTAGTTAAGTGACTGGTCTAGATAAGGTAGAGTAGAAGCTGCAAGTAGAACCTTGTTGAGGTGAAGCTGAGGAAGTAAAATTCAAGTAGGCAAGGGCAGGACAATTTGTTATTGACAGCCTGTAAGATTTAAAGTCAGGTGATGTGTCAGAAAGATTCTTGCCCTTTGAGTAGTGCTGGCTTTGGAACAGTGCCCTCAAGTGGAAGAGATGTATAACTTGCAAATGGGAAAGGGGGTGGTGAAATCCTGTTGCAGCATAGGTCTGGCCTGGATCTACCATAGTTAATTAATTAATATGCTAAAATATGAGACAAATACTTATATTTCCAAACAAATAACCAGGTGATTGACACTGAGCAGTGAGTGTGTCCTATCAGAGAAACTATTTAATTCTTTTTTTTTTTATTATTATCATTTTTTTTTTTTGTTCTTGAATTTTATTTGTATGTCACTCTTGTATTGCTTTCTGCTACTGTTTCTGTAGTTTTAGTATTTTTCAGGTGGGTGAGACTGGAGATCCAAGTAGCAGCATCAGGCTGATGACTGGTAGTTATGCTAGCTACAGAGGACAGACTGACTTTAATAAGACCGCTCATAGTGGTGAAGAAGCTGGAGGAGGAGGAGGAGGATACTAAGGCTGCATTGTAGACCATGTCCTCAGTCTGCTGGAGAAGATAGCAATGGCTTACTTGCTGGAAGAGAAGAGACAGGAAGGAAAGAGACCTGTGAATGCAAGAAAGAAATTATTAGATTCCAGTACACCCTGTTTCGTTGCACCTGTAAAAGGAAACATAAATTAAAAAAGTAAAAGAAAAATGTATTTTGGGAATAATATTTACCATCACATTGGTGACAGCTATGCCATGAAATGGCAAAAAGTTGCTCCAGACAGAGCAGGAGGAGGTAACAAAGTCTTGTTTGCTGGGGAAGTGGCCGCAGGGCAGGAGACATGTGAAGACAAGAGAAAGTATATCTGTTGTCCACTACTAGTCTTAATATACCTGTCACCTGTGAAGAAAACATAAATTATTTTGCCTTACTTGGCCATGGTTGTGGCCGCAGAGTATATCCATTGTCCACTACAGTCACTACTTTTCACCGGTGAAGAAAAAAAATGATTTTGCCTCACTTGGCCACTGTGTTACTGTATACCTGTGACAAAAAACTTAGAAAAACAAGCATTTGTCAATGCTGAATGTTTGCTTGCTGGTATTAGCATTAGAAATGCAGAAGTTAGACAGATGCAGAGAAGGAATGGCTATGAAATAGTGAACTTCACACTAACCCCACCTCTACCCTGTAGAAATGGACAGGAATTGGAGTATGCATTTGGGTTGTCTCCCATAACATTCATGCCATTCCATCTCACCCTATCCTTCAGACGCTGACAAGTGTTGAGGTGTGTCTTTGGGTGTTCGGCTTTACAGTCACCCCACTCCATAAGGACATATGCTGAAATGGGTACAATATAGGAGAAGGGGTGAACTCTGGGGCTGAAGAGTCCAAGGCACACCTCAATGCCTGTTACTGGCTGCAGGGTGGGGGTGGGTGGAATGGCATGAGCATTACAGTCGGCAATTCAAAGGCACACCCCTGATGCCCGTCTGTCTGTACAGAGTGGGACGTTACATTTAGAAACCCTAACATCGCAGGTGTTTGTTGGTATTTGTACTACAAATTTTCAACATGGCCTTTTTGTAACCCTCACCTCATGAAATCATTTCATGATCTCTTCTCATCAACAGTGGTACTGTGATTTTGTGAACGTGTCCCGAAATTTGAGTTCCCACAGTGACTGTGCCATTGTGCACCAGGTGTACGAAAACACAGATGGGACAGGATGTGAAGAATGACAGCTGTACCACTCATAGGGAGGTGAGAAGAGATGGCAATGTTGAAAATCTGTAGTGAAAATTTTAAAAATGCTCGAACTTCCGAGTGTACGTGGAAACTGCACAATGCATGCATGTAACACAGACATTTATTGGAATTATTTCACCAAATGTTCAACATAGGCATTTTGTAACTTCTGCTCCTGAACACTGTCAGCATGATTTTCTTAATCTGTCCTGAACATTGATTTTCTACAGCAACTGCGCTTTTCTGCGCCAGATGTATAAATGCATATTTCGGGCAGGATGTGAACAATGACAGCTGTATTGTTCATAAGGAGGTCTGAAAAAATGCCAATGTTGAAAATCTGGAGTGAAAATACTACAAATTTGCTAAGTTAAGACGGTGCTTGGAAACTGCCCAACACGTGCTTGTAACGCAGTCATTTTATGGACATTTGTCAACAAATTTTCAACACAGGCATTTCAGGACCTCTGCTCATGAACAGAGTCGCTGTGATTTTACATACGAACATAACATACGAACATATGAATCTGCCAGCAGAACAGACCAATCGGTTTATCTAAGTCTGCCCAAGTGTGCAGCTAGCACCCTAGATTGCAGCTGCCCCAGCCTCCTCCCCTCAGTTTCTACCTCTGCTTGTCCCAGCCCCTGCCCTCTAACTCTTCCTTTTGCTTTATCCAACTCCTTCTTAAAGCTATTGACTGTTCTACATGATACCACCCTCTCTGGCAGCACATTCCAACTAGACACCACCCTGTCAGTGAAGTAGTGCCTCCTCATTTCCCTCTTGAAACATCCCTCTTCCAATCTTAGTGCCCCCTTGTCTCTCTTCCACGCCTCAGTTTAAACACCCCCTCAGTGCAAGGTTTATTTACCCCCTCAGGTATTTAAACAATTCAATTATATCCCCCCATCCCTCCTCTCCTTCAGTGTGTACATGTTCAGCTCCTTCAGCCTAACTTCATATGCTTTTCTTTCCATCCCCTTTAACATTTTTGTTGCCCTCCCTTGCACCCCCTCCAGTAACTTTATCTCTCTCTCCTCAGGTATGGCCTCCAGTACTCCAGGATCACATCCCTGTATCTGGATGAGAACCCCTTTTGCAATGCACCCCAGCATCCTGTTTGCCTTTGTTTGCTGCTCCTCTACTGCACTGGGCTGAGTTGTTCACCCTCCCAGTTACCAACACCCCTAGGTCCTGCTCCTCCTCTGTGATCCCCAACCTCACCCCCAACCAATAGTCCCTCTTCTGGTTCTTAGCCCCGAAGTGCATCACCTTATACTTCTTTGCGTTGAATCCTAGTTGCCACTCCACCAACCATGTCTCTAGTTTGTTTAGATCCCCCTTCAGTTTTTCCAATCCGTTTTCATCCACCACTGCCACCAATTTGGTATCATTTGCAAATAGACTAACCCTGCTCCCCACTCCATGTGCTATATCAGAGACAAAGAGCCCAAACAGCACTGAGCCCAGCACTGACCCATGTGGCACCCGCTTGTCACTGCTCTGGATGCCAAGAGTCCCCACCACCACCCTCTGCACCCTCCCCTGTAACCAGTTCTTTATTCATTTAGTCAGCTTTTTTCCCACTCCCACTGCCATCAGCTTCCCCTTATTCTCCCATGAGACACTGTATCAAAGGCCTTACTGAAGTCCAAGTACAGGACATGTAACGCATGGCCCCTGTCCAACTCCCTTGTCACCCAGTCATAATACTCTATTAGGCTGGTTTGAAAAGATGTCTATGAGATGAACCCATGTTGCTGCCAATCTTGGAGGCCATTACTCTCTAGGAATGCCACCAGCCTCTCCTTCAGTATTGCCTCCACTAGCTTACCCACTATGGACGTGAGACTGACTGGCCAATAATTTCCTGGCTCCTCCCTTGACCCACTCTTGTGTATTGGCACCACATGGTCCACCCTCCAGTCCTGGGGCACACACCCCATTTCCAGGGAGGTGTTGAACATATCTGCCAATGGCTCAGCCAACAGCCCTGCCATCTCCCTCAGCACCTCGGGGTGCATATCACTGGGACCAGGTGCCTTGTCTACCCTTATTGCACTCAGTCCCTCTAGCACCCTATTCTCTGTGATCACTTTGTCTGTCACCTCCTCCCTTCCCCTCCCCTCCTTTCCCCTTCCCCCTAGCCCATGCTGGTAGTGAACCATCCCTCTCCTTAGTGAAAATGGAGCAGAAGTACTCATTTAGAATTTCCGCTTGCTCCTTCCCCTTTTCCACCTAATCCCCTCCCCATTTTATCCTCACAATATGTTCCTTGCACTTCCTTTTTTCCCTGACATACCTAAAAAAGTCCTTCCCTCCTCCCCTCCCTTTATGCCTTGTGCTAACCTTAATTTCCCGGAGGCCATAGCTTTTTTCATCCTCCTGGCCACCTCCTTTGACCAACAATCATAAGTCTCCTTATCCTCTCCCTTCCCTGTTCTCCTGTACTGCCGGCATGCAGCCCTCTTTGCCCTCACCCCTTGCAGTACTTCCTTGTTCAGCCAGCACGGTTTCTTGGCTCTGCTCTTCTTACTCCTGGCCCTGGTGCGGCTACTGTGGCCTCTGTTTGCCCAGTCTTTTTGACTCCTCACTTTTGTTCTGCATCCATCCCTGGCTTATATCCTGGAGTCTCCCTTGCAGTATTGCTCCCATCATCCCAAAGTCCACCCTACTAAAGTCCATCACCTTAGTGCCCGTGCCTCCTGTCTCCCTGACCAGCACGAGAATGAGCCACACTGTTTGGTGGTCGCTACCCGCTAGTGGGTCCTCCACTCTTTTCTCCCTCACTGCCTCCCTATTTGCCAGTACTAGGTCTAGAGTGCTACCAAGTCTTGTAGGCCCACTTACCAGTTGTGTTAGAAGGCCATCCTGGAATGCATCAAGAAGCATCTGCTCCCTGGTACTGTGAGAGGCTGGGATACTCCAGTCAACCCCTGGTAGGTTCAAATCCCCATCTATCACCACACTCCCTCTTCTACACACCCTCATCTGCTCTGCAAACTCCCCATCCAGTTCCCTGGATTGGGCTGGTGGTCTGCACACCACTCCCAGTCTCAGTTTTCTGCCCTTGGATTCCAGGAGCTGCACCCAATGCGCCTCTGTCCTCTCCTCTCCTCTTCTCTTCTCCCTCATCCCTTATGCATTGGATCCCTTCCCTCACATAGAGTGCAACCCCCCCCCAACCCCACAGTCCCTCCTGTATATCCTGTATCCCGGGATTGCCAAGTCGCAATCATGGTACTCTGTAGCCCAAGTCTTTATCATTGCAGCAATGTCCACCTTCCCCTCTGAAAGGAGCTCCTGAAGCACTGCAATTTTGTTCCCCAGGCTTCTTGCATTGAGAGAGACCACCTTACACCCATACCCCACCTTCTCCTCACTCTTCTCCTTGGCCTGTGTCCCTCCTCAAGGTACTCTGTGCCCTTGCTCCTCCTTATTCTTACCAGGTGGTGGTGCCCTCTGTATTACACTCAGACCACTCTGTCTGCCCCCTCCTGGGGTTACTATGCCTCCACCTTTAGGCTCCCCTATCTGGACCTTTCTACCAACCTCAGTCTTTTGACCAACCCCCCCCACTAGTTTAAATCAACCTTAATAGAGATATACCCCTCTAATCCCACCTTTAATACTCCCTTCCCTGCTTAAGTGTAGCCTGCTGCCCACGTACAAGTCACTATTCCCCCAGACCCTACCCCAGTTAGTCACTAACCCATCATTTTTGGTGTAGCACCAATCCCTCAGCCACTCGATGAACTCCTTGATCCTATCCTTCCTCCCTGTGCTTGCACATGGTACTGGGAGTACCTCTGAGAATGTCACTGACTCCCACCCCCTCACACTGCCTGCCCAACTCCTCGAAATTCCCCCTCACTACTTCCACAGTCTTCCCTGCCAAGTTGTTTCTACCCACATGCAACACTAAATGAGGTTTCTTCCTCCCCCTCACTACACACTTGAACAGTGCCTGCTCTGCCCTTTCTGCAGTCAACCCGGCGATAGCTTCAACCCAAATATGGCTGTGCCTTCCCCTCTTCTGCCCTTCTCACCCCTTTCAATATAGAATCCACCAAGACAAGTACCCCCCTGTTCCTTACCCCTTTCCCTTCTAATGCCCCTTTCACCACCCCAGTATTTGCTCTTCCCTGCCCCTTACCCCTGCCAGCTCCACCCTCTGTGACTTCTGTATCTGCAACCCGTACTTCTGCCTCACCTCTTTTCTCTGCATTATTTCTCCCATTCTCCTTGAACCTCTTTGCAGCCTGAATACTTCCTACTGGGCTTCACATGTCAACCTCCCCTCTGCCTCTGCTGATTTCCAGCCCCTCTCCTCTCCTATCCCCATTGTTGTTGATTTAGAGCACCCATTCCCTTCAACCCCGATAGTGATGACCCCCCCATCCTTCCCCCTTCCTGTAGCCTTCACTCCTTCAGTCACCCCTTCCTTCCTTACTTACTAGCCCCTTCTACCCTTTCATCCTCGCTATCTCTTGCCTTGCCTGTTGCCATCCCTCTCATGCCCTGCTTGTCCCCCCAGTATGTTCTTGCTCCCCCTCTCTCTCTCTCCCATAGCAGAGGCTTGAATCTATTCCTAGTCAATATCCCTCATACATCTCTTCCCTTTTTTGGATCCCCCCTCCTACTTGTTCCCCTCTGTGCCACCCCTGGTCCCACCTCTGGTCCCTCCCTACCCGCTGCCATCTGCTCTCTCCTCTGGTACTCCTCGTGGCCTCTTCCTCCCCCATCAAGAGGCCCCCCTCACCTCAGGCACCCTCTCCATTCTCCTCTCTTTTCTGCTAGTGCCTCTGATACTGGGATCGGGTTCAGTCCCTAGTTGTTCTTCTTCCCCTGTCCCCCCTTGCCATCCCCTATTCCCCCCAGCCAGAGTGCCTACCATACTCATCTGCCCTGCCACTTAGACTCTTCCCTAGCCTCTACAGTTCCTCCCTCAAACTAGCCAGTCATCTACAGACCATACACCACCCCATCCTCCAAGCCCAGTCCAGGATCATAGCAGACCCACACCCTGTACACCTCACCACCCTTCCAAAGATGCCTGCCCCATAGACATGCGGCACCTGCCCCATTTGGCCCCATCTTATGTTACAGGCTCTTACTCCCAGTTTGTGTACCCAACTACAACTGTTAGGCCCCTATTTACTCAAATTCCTGTTCCCCCCACACTAGTCCCCATACTGCCTTCTTGCTGACCGGGTTAATTCAGTCTCAAATCTCATCCATTAGATACTGTATTACTGCAGCAATCCTAAAGCCTCCTTGTCCGCTTTTCACCCCTCAGCTACCATACTTTTTGTTCTCAGCTCTCATAGAGTTTCACTTAACCCAGTTAGAAATCCTATTGCACTCCAAGTATTACTCAGCTTAGTTAGAGAAATAAACAGAATAAAAAAATATGTATTATTACAGCAATCTTAACAGAATAGCTCAGTACTTAGCTCAGTTAGGGAAATAAACAGAACAACTAAATCTGTATTATTCATTTTTTCATTTCATTTTTATTTCAAGGTTTAACCATTGAGAACAGTACTCATTTAAAAAATGGTGACCAACTGGTGTATTATTACAGCAATCCTAAAAGTCATTGCTTTGTCTCCACCCCAGAGACCCTGCTGTAATATAGGACCACACAGGACCCTAGAAGGGAGGGTGTTCAACTCTAGTCCTGACAGAGCTCTGTTGAGCTTACTCACTTCTCCTCTCTCACTCTCTCATTCTGTTTCTCCCAGCGCTGCAGGCTGCCCTTTTGTACTGGGCTCCTGCCTTTTTCTGCCCACAAAGAAATCTGCAGCAGTCCCAACAGAGCTCTGTTGAGCTCACTCACTCCTCCTTCTCTCTCACGCACTCATTGTTTCTCCTAGCGCTGCAGGTTGCCTTTTTGTACTGGGCTCCTGCCTTTTTCTGCCCACAAAGAAATCTGCAGCAGTCCTAACAGAGCTCCATTGAGCTCACTCACTCCCCGTCTCTGACTCACTCATTCTGTTTCTCCTGGCGCTGCAGGCTGCCCTTTTGTACTGGGCTCCTGCCTGCATTGGCACCTTTTTCTGCCCACAAAGAAATCCGCTGTAGTCCAGATAGAGTTCCGTTGAGCTTGCTCTCTCCTCCTCTCTCTCTCTCGTTCATTCTGTTTCTCCTGGCCCTGCTGGCTTCCCCTTTGTACTGGGCTCCTGCTATTTTCTGCCCATAAAGAAATCCGCAGCAGTCCTGACAGAGCTCCATTGAGCTCACTCACTCTCCCTCTCTCACTCACTCAGTCTGTTTCTCCTGACACTGCAGGCTGCCTTTTGTACTGGGCTCCTGCCTGCATTGGCGCCTTCTTCTGCCCACAAAGAAATTCGCAGCAGTCCCGACAGAGCTCCATTGAGCTTGCTCACTCCCCCTCTCTCACTCACGTGTTCTGTGTCTCCCAGTGCTGCTGGCTGACCTTTTGTACTGTGCCTCTGCCTGCATTGGTGCCTTTTTCTGCCCAAAAAGAAATCTGCAGCAGTCCTGACAAAGCTCCGTTGAGCTCGCTCACTCCCCCCCTCATTTGTTCTGTTCTCCCGACACTGCAGGCTGCCCTTTTGTAATGGGCTCCTGCCTTTTTCTGTCCACAAAGAAATCTTCAGCAGTCCTGACAGAGCTCTGTTGAGCTTGCTCACTCCCCCTCTCTCACTCGCTCATTCTGTTTCTCCCAGTGCTGCAGGCTGCCCTTTTGTACTGGACTCCTGCCTGCATTGGCACATTCTTCTGCCCACAAAGAAATCTGCAGCAGTCCCAACAGAGCTCCATTGAGCTTGCTTACTCTACCTCTCTCTCTCTTACTCGCTTGTTCTTAATCTGTCAAAACACTGATTTCCCACAGCGACCACACTATTCTGCATCGGAAGTGCACAAACACAATTCAGCCATGATGTGAAAAATGACAGTTGTACTGTTCATAAGGAGGTGAGAAAAAATGGCAGTGTTGAAAATCTGGCATGAAAATATTACTAATTTGCGCAGTTACAAGGGTGTATGAAAACTGCAATGCACGCTTGTAACACAGTCATTTTGTGGACTTTCATCACCAAATTTTCAGTAAAGGCATTGTAGGACCTCTGCTCATGAACAGCATCACTGTCATTTTCTTAATCTGTCCCAAACACTGATTTCCCACAGCAACCATGCTATTCTGCACCAGAAGTGCGAAAACACATTTCAGTGAGGATGTGTAAAATGACAGCTATACTGTTCATAAGGAGGTATGGGAAAATGCCAATGTTGAAAATATGGAGTGAAAATATTACAAATTTGTGAAGTTATGAGCATGCATGTCAACTGCACAATGCACGCTCGTAAAACAGTCATTTTTTAGATTTTTGAACCAAATTTGCAGTACAGGCTTTTTGAGAGCCCACCTCATGAACAGTGGCACTGTCATGTCATTAATCAGTCCCAAAAGGTGATTCTGTGCAGTAACTGAATTCATGAGGAGGGGTCCCAATAACCTCATGTTGAAAATTTGGTGCCAAAATTCCCCAAAATGCCCCAGATATGCACCAAAGTTGAAAAAACTATTTATGCCATTATACAGCTTACCAGCATTTCTTCAGTTTGTGGTTGGCTTTGAAGAGTGTAGACATGTTTCTGGTCCACTGAAGATCATTGTGTCAGGCTCCAGAGGTAAGTATTGGGTGAGGGTTTGGGAAGGTAGAGTACACAGAGGGTGGGCATGGGTGGGGGTGAGGGGCATTGGAACACTTTGACAGACTTTTTTTCTCATTTTACAGGTAAAAAAACAAATAAATGGACAATAAGGGTCAGTTTTCCCTTTTCCCAGGTATGTTTGGTACACTGGGGTGGGCTCCCAGTTTATCACCTGCATTTTTGGGAAGGGGGACAGAAGCTGATGGGGATTGAGCCCCCTGTTGGCACAGAAACTGGTGGGGGTGTGTGTATGATGCTGAGGGGGATTGAGCACCCCCTTAGCACAGGTGTGAAAGCATTGGGAGACATTATGACTACAGGGAGGGGGCTCCCCCATTGGCAACTGGAACTCAGAATTGGGAAAATGAAGCTGATGGGGATTTGGCACCCCCATCAGCATGGAAATGTGTGGGGGGCTCATGATGCTGAGGGGGAATAGGTACCAACTCGGCACACAACTAAAATTTGGGGGGCATTATGCTGATGGGGAGTGGGCTCCCCCATCGGCAAATGAACTAGGTTGAGGGCATGCAATCGGGGAATTGGGCACCACCATCAGCTTTCTATGTACCTCTGAGGTGGCAGCATTCAGCTGCCACTTTCCTGGTAATGTTACACAAGACAAGGTTCCGCCCTGCAATGACTGGTTGCTCCCTCATTGCAGCGGAATGGCTGACACTGCAATGATGAGGCAGCCCCTGATTACAGTGGCAAAATCGTTACAACTTGGTGGCACTCTGTACAACCAGTGTCATCAGGACACTGGCCCTGCTTTGGCTGAGCATTGCCAAGCCCAACAATGCAGTGTCAGCATTGGCTGCCACATTGCTGCACCTCCACTACCTGCTTCTTTCCTAAGCTGCCATATAATGTTTCTTGCGCATGCATGCAAGCAAACATAAAAAACATGTAATGCTACTTACCATCAAATTATTGAGGGCCATGCTGTGTACTGATATGATTAGTGTCACAGAGAGAGGTGGTGGAGAAAGAGGCAAACTAAATGTGTGGCTTGAGGACTGTTTGGTTTTGGACTGGCTTGCCAGTTGCCCCTGAGCATGGTCAAACCTACAGTAGGGGGGAGACAAAAGGAAAGAAAGAAACACGTGTTAATGTCTTGAAAGCAATAAGGTGGACGACCCTCCTGTATGAGGAGTCAACACCATCAGTGAGGATGAGGAGTGTGAACAACAGTGAAAGTCACTTACCATCACAGCAGGCAATGTTAGGCATTGCTGGACTTGGAGTTTCGCTAACTTGATGGATTGACTGAGTGGAGGCTTGGCTTGAAGGCTGACTGACTGGAGGTCTGCTTGGCAGTGCATTTAATCTGTATTTAGAGTCTGGATTTGTTATTCTGGATGCATACGGTGGAGGCAATGGTAGCCCATGTTATTTGTGGATATGGAGGGCACCAGCAGGCCAGAGGAGCAGGAAGACCCTAGTGGTCAAAGCACCAGAGCCATTTTTATTTTATATGTCCTGCATTTGTATAATGTTCACAATAAATCTGAAAAGTGCATAGTACTTGTTGCTGTGGATATGTCTTATACTCCTTCCTTGAGTGCTACTTTTGTCTTGCTGCTCAAGCGTTGGGCTGGCCATTCAGATTAGCATTAGCTCCACTCCTCTTGGCACTCTGCATTTTTCTTGTTGTTCCAGATGAGGATGAGGTGGTGTTTTACTTGCTGGAGGAGGCATGGTCTGCCAGGTTGGCAATGGCATTTGTGTTGGATTATGAGTCTATGTTTGTCAGTCTGGATGCATGCAGTGGAGGTAGCAGTGACCCATGTTATTGCTGGCATTAAATTATATAGCATTCATTGATTTTCTAGTTTTTCTGTAGGTATCATGTTAGGGTGGTTGGAGGCAGGTAAATGGATGGATGCAGAGAATAGCAGCGCAACTAGGGGAAAGCAACATTACAGAAAAAATGCGAGTCATAAAGGCAGTAAGGACAGGGATGGGTCTAAAAGGGATAAGGCCATAAATGAATGGAAGGTGATGAGTGCCAATGTCCGCAGTCTGTGTAACAAGCTCCCTGAACTAGTGGCCTTGATGGAAGAGGGATGCCTGAATATAGTGGTAGTCACTGAAAAATAGAACTCAGAGAACCATGACTGGGATGTCAACATACCAAGATAAACAGGCTACAGGAGGGACAGGGTGGGTAAAGGAGGAGGAGGAGGAGGAGGAGGAATAGCTCTCTATATAAGGGAAGGAATTAAAGCAACAGAACTAAAGAGTAAACAAGAAGTTGATGAGTCACTCTGGTTCACCATGGAGATAGGAGATGGCACCACAATCCGCATGGGGGTTGTGTACAGACCCCCATCTCGGGGAGGGGGAATGAACAATGAAATGATAGAAGGCATCCTTAAAATGGCAGAAAAGGGGGAGATATTGTTGATGGGGGACCGGAATATGCCAAATATTAACTAGAGTACCTTTGCTGCAGACACATCCAAGAGCAGGGTCATTCTTGATGCCCTACAGGGGGCATACCTCAGACAGCTAGTGTTGGAACCCACACAGGAGGGAGCAATCTTAGAGCTGGTACTCTCAAATGGGGAAGGAGAAAGGATCTCAGATTTAGAAGTGGGTAGCCATCTAGGAACAAGTGACCACCAAACATTGCGGTTAACAATAAACACAGCCATTGAGTCAAGCCATACAAAAACAAGAGTATTGGACTTTAGAAAGGCTGACTTTGGGAAAATTAGAGAGTGCCCCAGAAAGACATTAGCAAACGGGCAAGAAGGAGGGGTGTGGGAACAATGGGGAATAATCAAAACAGCCAGTGCAGAGGAAACAAGCCTTTGTGTGAAGCAAATCAACAAAACAAAATGAAAGAAAAAACAACTATGGTTCTCAAAAGAGGTGGAAGGGAATGTTAAGGAGAAAAAGATAGCATTCAGGAAATATAAGGAAATGCAGAAGGAGCAGGACAGAGAACATTATCAGTTAAAGCAGAAGGAGGCAGGGAAGGCAATCAGAATAGCAAAGGCACAAACTGAGGAAAAGATAGCAAACTCTGTTAAGAAGGGGGATAAAACCTTTTATAGATACATTAGAGAGGGAACAAAGACTGAGAGAGGGATACAGAGACTTAATAAAGGGGAGGGAATGTAGGCAGAGGGTGACAGTGAAAAAGCAGGGATACTGAATGAATGTTTCTGTTCAGTATTCACAACGGAATAGAAGGGGGAGGTACCTAAACCAAACAAGAGAGAAACTCTGAATAGGGGCGTTGATACAAGTCCATTCACATAGAAACATAGATTTTGACAGCAGATAAGGACCACTTGGCCCACATTTTCTGCCCATTTCCATACCTACAGGATAAGCTACAGATCCTAGTTAACCAACAGCCCAACAGAAGAAAGAGTTTTAAAAGAACTCTTGAAACTGAGGGTGGACAAAGCAATGGGGCCTCATGGGATTCACCCAAGAATTCTAAAATAACTAAGGGTAGAACTAGTAACACCACTGACTACTCTCTTTAACAAATCATGGGAGGATGGGATGGTACCTGAGGACTGGAGGAGGGCAAATGTGATTCCACTTCACAAAAGTGGTAGCAGAGCAGAGGCAGGAAGCTACAAACCAATTAGTTTGACCTCAGAGGTAGGGAACATGATGGAATCACTTCTGAAAGAAAGAATTGTTGAGTACCTAGAGGCCAGTGAAACACAGGACCCAAGGCAGCATGGTTTCACAGCAGTAAGGTCATGTCAGATGAACCTAATAGATTTCTTTGACTGGGTGACCAAAGTAGTAGTCCAGGGAGGGGCTGTGGATATGGCCTACCTAGATTTTAGCAAGGCATTTGACACAGTCTCACACAAAAGATGAATATACAAGTTAATCAGCCTTGGAGTGGGTCCCAAGTGATAACCTGGATAAAAAACTGGCTGGACATCAGGACACAAAGGGTAATAGTAAACAGAGTCCATAGTGAAGAAAGGAGAGTAACTAGCGGGGTACTGCAGGGTTGGGTACTGGGTCCAATCCTTTTTAATGTATTTATAAAAGACATTGGAGAGCACCTGGAAGGAAAGGTATGTCTCTTTGCAAATGACACAAAGATCTGCAACAGGGTTGATACACAAGATGGGGTGGAAAGGATGAAAAGGGACTTGGCAAGGTTGGAGGAATGGTCAAATATGTGGCTTCTCAGATTCAGTGCAAAGAAGTGCAAGATAATGCATCTGGGAAACAAAAACCTAAGGGAAGAGTACACAATGGGGGGTGAGTTAATAACAACAACAAAAATGGAAAGAGACCTAGGAGTAATTATATCAGAGGAACTAAAGGTGGGCAAGCAATGTGAGAAGGCAGTAAGGAGGGCTGGGGGATACTGGGATGCATAGGGAGAGGCATCAACAGTAGAAAACAGGAAGTTGTTATCCCTCTGTACAGACATTTGGTGAAACCCATCTGGAGTACTGTGTGCAATTCTGGAGACCCCATCTCCACAAAGACAGAGTGGAAGCTGTTCAGAGGAGGGCAACCAAAATGGTGCAGGGTCTGCACCAGAAGATGTATGAGGAGAGACTAAAGCAGCTTAATATGTATACATAGAAACATAGAATTTGATGGCAGATAAGGACCGCTTGGCCCACCTAGTCTGCCCATTTTCCTACCTAACAGATAAGCTGCAGATCCTAGTTAACCAACAGCTTACTTCCTCTTACCCACCACTAGGACTGCCTTATGCCTGTCCCATGCATTCTTGAAGTCCCCCACTGTTCTTGACTCCACAAACTCCTCAGGGAGGCTGTTCCATGCATCCACAACCCTCTCAGTGAAAAAATACTTCCTCACATTACCCCTGAGCTGTCTCCCCTCTATCTTCAAATTGTGCCCACTTGTTCTTGCACATCTCTTTTTCTGGAAGATGCTACCCTCTTGGACTTTGTTAATTCCCTTGAGGTACTTGAAAGTTTCTGTCATATCCCCTCTCTCCCTTCTATACCCTTGAGGAAAGGAGGGAATGGGGGTACTTGGTAGAAAGTTTCAAGTATCTCAAGGGAATCAACAAAGTACAAGAGGGTAGCATCTTTCAGAAGAAGAGATGTGCAAGAACAAGGGGGCACAATTTGAAGATAGAGGGGTGGCAGCTCTGAGGTAATGATACAAAAGGATTTTTTCACAGAGAGGGTTGTGGATGCATGGAACAGCATTTCTGAGGAGGTTGTGGAGTCAGGAACAGTGGGAGAATTCAAAAATGCATGGGACAGGCATAAAGCAGTTCTAGTGGGGGTAGAAGGAGGTAAACTGTTGCTTAACTAGAATCTGCAGTTTATCCATCAGGTTGGGAAATGGGCAGACTAGGTGGGCGAAGCGGTCCTTATCTGCCATCAAATTCTATGTTTCTATGTTTCATAAAGAAGAGGATTCATCTGATGAGGAGGAAAGGATGAACAGAATCCATAGCTTTTTATGCTTCATCCTCATCAAGGAATAGCTGTCATTGTCTTTCAGACTGGAGTTGTTTCCACATGGAAATTTTTCTCAATCCATTCTTTATCTACCTCAGTAGAAATGCTGATAACTTCATGCTCTTCAGATTCGTATTCACCACCACTGTCAAGTTCATGTGGTAAAAATGCCAGCATGATTGCATTGTGTAGAGTGTGCTCTACATTCATTTTAATAAATGTTGGCATGCCA
The DNA here is from genome assembly GCA_016271365.2 of Neoceratodus forsteri. Taxonomy (NCBI): domain Eukaryota; kingdom Metazoa; phylum Chordata; order Ceratodontiformes; family Ceratodontidae; genus Neoceratodus; species Neoceratodus forsteri. The sequence goes on along the minus strand of JADMNL010000039.1, from coordinate 14,021,550 downwards.
ACATTTATAGGTGGCATATTTTTATGTCTGTCTGCATAATAGCCCCTGCCAAACTGAACATATGCTCACAGTGATGCTTGGAGGTGGACAGCTCAGGTATTTGATTGCTACTGAGGTTAGTACTGGCCAGTCAGTTACCTTACTACTCCAGTATAGAAAGGCCTCATCTATGATGTTAAAGTGCATTGTGTACACCAAATATACATCCACCATATGTTGTGCTACCTGCAATCCTGCTGCGGGCATGGGGTCATAATGTTGCAGGAGATCATGCCGCATGGCAATATCATGCTGCCAGTACAGCATGATTCTTGCCATGCAGCATATCTCTTTTTTCTGTGGGGGTTTTTGATTGCAGTAAAACTCACCATAAATTGGAAAAAGTTTGTATCACTGAAATGCAGAAGTTTGTAAAATTGAAATTGTACCCAAGGAATTATTGGAGATTAGAATAGAAGCAAATGACTACAATTTACTAATAATTGTGGTGTATATCCCTCCTGTGGATCCAGCTTGCAACACTGTGAGAAAAAACACTGCGGCACAAAACACCGGAGGAAAAAACATCACTGTCTACAGTGTCAGCAAACAAATATATCAACGGACAGAACCATGCAGGCAGGTGACAGGCAGTACAATGTATAGAATCCCTGGTGTCCAGTAGCTCCCCCATCCCACCATCCCCATTGTCAGCATCAGTAACAGTAGGTGTATTACTCCCTGTTGTGATGTCCACTCCCCCCTCCAATGTCAGCAATCACCTGCATCACTGTATCCTTGATGTCTAGTGGACCCCGAACTTCTGCAGCTAGTTCACCACCATCCCACTCCCACCCTCATCCCAACCCCAAGCACGTGACTGGCATAGCCCTTTGCTCTCCACCACAGCTGGCAGCCTGACTGAGCTGAAATGAATGAGCGTATGTGTACTGTATGTGTGTATGCGCTCATTCATTTCAGCTCAGTTGGGTGGCCAGCCATGGTGGAGAGTGGAGGGCAGTGCTATTTGCATGCTTAGGGTAGGGGTGGGGGTCAGAGTGGGGAGGAGGGGAACTACTGTACCTGCAGGGGTGGAGGGGTGGGGGTCCACTAGACACCAGGGATATATTGCAATATATTAAATAATGTGACAGTGGTGCTGGTGACTGGTGACAGCGAAGGGGGGTGGACATCACAACAGGAAGTGATACACCTACTATTACTTAGGCAGACAATCAGCGGGTAGGATGGTGGATCTACTGTATACCAGGGATTCTGTACATTGTATGGCCTGCTGCCTGCCTGTGTGATTGTTTCCAGCAATATATTTGTTTGCCGACATTGCAGGCAGCGATGTTTTGCCAGTGGTGTTTTGTACCGCAATGTTTTTTCCTGTGATGCTGTAGGCTGTTTTATCAGTTGTGTTCTGTTAATGCCTTACCATATGATAAAAAACATTTGGGATTGCCTAAGAGACACCCTGGGAAAATGTAACAGTTGCTTACCCATAAAATTCTCTCTTGTTAATAGGAGATTTTAATTCCAGGAAATGAAGTTTAGTGAACATAGATGTGGATGTGAAAATAGAAACCATTGAGCCAAATGTGCTACGTACAATCAATAATAAAATGAATCTGATATCCAATTGAAAAGATAAGAAATGTAACTCACATGGAAGAAAACGAATGCCATTATGCAATAATTTAATTTGTTATTACTAAATCATCATACCAGTGGAGATGCAGAGAGTAACTTTACTTATTTACGACCAACCAGAGTTTCAATTATAGATTTAGTCTGGGTTGACATCTGCTGCCTAGGAAGTATTAAAGATGTGGAGGTAATTATAAGATTGACATGGAACATCAATCTATTAACATTCTTACAGAAACTCAGGGTCCAATGGCAAGTTCCCCATTTATTCCACTAAATAATACCTTATATGTTAATTGCAAATGTATTGTATGGACTTATGACCTACAGTAGTAGAAGATCTTAATCATATGCTAACTCTTTGGTGAATGATTTGAACGTGGAATTTATGGAGGCAATGGACTCTTCAAAAAATAGAGAAAATTAATACTATCCTTTTCCCCTCTTTACATATTCCCATAGAAACTAAATTTCAGAAAGAAACTTGGTTTAATTCAAGATGTAAGTATGGAAAGTCAAGACCGAATAAGAAACTAAAACATATCAGGATTCATGAAACTGTTACACCATTTAATCAGTTAAACCAAAGTAAGAATTTATACAAATAAATTTTACACCAAGAAAAATCTAGATGTATTCATCACAAATGGAAGGAGTTATATGAAACATTTTATTTTTTTATATATTTTATATATGCCACCCCCACTGTGGCAATGCAACCCTGTGCACCATTTCAACAATATGAAAATGTTCTGGTTGCTGCTTTCTTGTTTCTAAAGGTTATAACCTATATTCCACTAATATAGTTGCTAATATTTTACCAGCAGTGTGGGAGGAGCATTTTCATGACTCCTTTTTGATAATCTTGAGGAGCAGAAAGGCAGAGTCTAGAACAAACTAGCTATGTCCTGTGCTTTAGTTCCTTGCTATATTTTGACTGCTGAAATTATGAGAGCAATTACTTCAACTAAACAGAATAAGGCCCTATGCCCTGATAGAATTTCTGAAGATGTTTACCATTTTGCTGTGCTCTGGTGGCTAGCTCTATTGCGTCACTTGTTTAATTTTATAATTAAGTAAAAAAAGATGTCTTCATCTTGGTTGGGAACAACAATTTTTCCAATATTTAAAAAAATAGTTCACAAAAAATTCTATGATGTATAATTTGATCAGTTTATTGCATGCTTCAAATAACTTTTTTTGCAAAGAATCTGCTGGGAAGATGAAAAAATAAATCTCCTTTTAAATAGACAAATAGGCTTTAGAACAAAAATGCTCACTTTTCAACATTGCTTTGTTCTGAAACATCTAATATACAAATATACAGTTATTAAAAAAGAAAAAAAAAACTGTACTGCTTTTTTTTGTGGATTTACAAACAGGTCCAGATGTTCAAACTGCGCCCAAAAAGTGTGCAACAGCAGGAGCAAGTGCAAGTCCACTGAGCCCATGCACAAGAAGTGCGATATTCAAAAACTCTGCAGGCCAAAATGCGCCTACGGCCGACGACTGAATATCGCGCCACCTGTGCCATAGCACAACTAGGGAGGTTAAGCTGAGCATATCTGATGTGCCATAGCGCAACAAGGGATGTTCAGCTGAGCAGTCCAGATGTGCCATTGCACAACCAGGGATGCCCCCCAGCAGCAGGGCAGCAATGCAACAGCACAATCAGGGATACAGGGGACCACCACCCATGCCACAGATGGGCAGAGGAACACACAGCAGAACAGACATTGTCCCCCCACACCCCATGCACTACAAAACTGGGAGAGGGCTGGAATAACTACTGGCCCATGGAGACCAGCAACCAACCCACAGCTGGGCCATGGCACCTCATCACACCCCCTGGCAACCTGTGACCGGCACACAAGGATGGATGATCACCCCATACCACCACACCATCCCACAAATGGAGAGCACACCTTGCATCATGATCCCCCATACACCCTGCCCAGGAGTAGCACCCAACAGTGCAGGACACCCCCTGCATGCCACCACCCCCACTGTGGCAATGCAACCCTGTGCACCATGGAACCATGCAAGGCAGCCCCACCATAGACACCCTGCAGTGGGTGGCAGCAGACAGTGATGCAAGAGATGCATACACAGTGCTACCCTGCACGTCCCCCCCTGAGGTACAGCTGAGAGACCGACCATGTGTCAGCACATAAGGTACCCCACATGTGACTGGGCATGCCCCAAACCCCACCTCCAGCAGTACAGCACCCTGCACACCCTCCCAAGGACACATTCTGTCCCAGCACTGGCCACAGCAGCCACCACCAACACGCCAGCAGACCGTGCATAACACAGACATGCAAGGGTGTCAGCTGCACAGGCCATGGATGGTCTGACAGGGGTGCCATGCACACAGTGCAGTCCCCATGGACCACTGCACACAGGCATCCAGTGCACAGAGTACAACACACAAACCACAGACAGTGACTGATCCCCCTGCCCACACCATAGGTGGTTCACCTCTGCACACACACACACACACACACGCACACGCCCATGCACCACTTCTGACACCATGCACACTACTGCAGCTGAGCACCTGTAGCCCGCTGCAAATCAGAGACCACCACAGTTGTTATAACAAAATGTATGTATTAAAATATAGGAACTGTGAAACATATTTAAAAATATATACAAGGGGGGGAAGGGCCACAAACCAGGTGGGGGCGAGCATGGGGCAGGGGTGTACAAATGGGAGAGGGAAACATAGAAACATAGAAACATAGAATTTGACGCAGATAAGGACCGCTTGGCCCACCCAGTCTGCCCATTTACCTACCTACTGGATAAGCTGCAGATCCTAGTTAACCAGCAGCCTACTTCTTCCTACCCCACCCCCAGAATTGCCTTATGACTATCCCATGCATGCTTGAATTCCCACTGATTTTGACTCCACAACCTCCTCCGGAAGGCGTTCCATGCATCCACAACCCTTCTGTGAAGAAATACTTCCTTAAATTACCTCTGAGCCGCCTCTCTATCTTCAAATTGTGCCCCCTTGTTCTTGCACACCTCTTTTTCTGAAAGATGCTACCCTCTTGGACTTTGTTGATTCCCTTGAGGTACTTGAAAGTTTCTATCATGTCCCCCCCCTCCCTCCTTTTCTCGAGGCTATATATTTAGCTCCTTAAGTCTCTCTTCATTTGACTTCGATGCAGACCCTGCACCATTTTAGTTGCCCTCCTCTGGACAGCTTCCATCCTGTCTATGTCTTTGCGGAGATTGGGTCTCCAGAACTGCACACAGTACTCCAGATGGGGTCTCACCAGCTGTCTGTACAGAGGGATAATAACTTCCTGTTTTCTACTGGTGATGCCTCTCCCTATGCATCCCAGTATCCCCACAGCCCTCCTTGCTGCCCTCTCACATTGCTTGCCCATCTTTAGGTCATCTGATATGACTACCCCCAGGTCTCTTTCCATTCTTGTTGTTGTTAGTTTCTCACCCCCCATTGTGTACTCTTCCCTTGGGTTTTTGTTTCCCAGGTGCATTACCTTGCACTTCTTAGCATTGAATCTAAGCTGCCATTCATTTGACCATTCCTCTAACCTTGCCAAGCCCTTCTCATCCTTTCCACCCACCCTGTGCATCAACTCTGTTGCAGATCTTAGTGTCATCTGCAAAGAGACATATTTTTCCTTCCAGTCCTTCTGCAATGTCGCTTATAAAGACATTGAAGAGGACTGGTCCCATCTGAACCCTGCGGTACCCACTAGTAACCCTCCTTTCTTCTGAGTGGACTCCATTTACTATAACTCTCTGTGTCCTATTCTCCAGCCAATTCTTTACCCAGGCTGTCATCTTGGGACCCACTCCCAGGCTGGCTAACTTGTATATTAATCTTTGTGTGGGACTGTGTCAAATGCCTTGCTAAAGTCTAGGTAGGCCATGTCCACAGCCCCTCCCTGATCTACTACTTTGGTCACCCAGTCAAGAAATCTATCAGATTCGTCTGGCATGACCTTCTCTCTGTGAATCCATGCTGCCTTGGGTCCTGTGCCCCTCTGGCCTCTAGATACTCGACAGTTCTTTCCTTTAGAAGTGATTCCATCCTTTTCCCTATCACTGAGGTTAAACTAACAGGTCTATAGTTTCCTGCTTCTGCCTTGCTCCCACTTTTGTGAAGGAATCACATCTGCCCTCCTCCAGTCCTCGGTACCACCCATCCTCCCATGATTTGTTAAAAGGGTAGTCAGTGGTGTCACTAGTTCTACCTTAGTTCTTTTAGAATTCTGGGATGAATCCCATCAGGCCCCCTTGCTTTGTCCACCTTCAGTTTTAAGAGTTCTTTCAGAATCCTTTCTGCTGTAAATGGGCCGGTATCAACTTCTGTATCCAGAGTGTTACTACTGTTTGTTTTATGTATCTCCCCCTCTTCCTTTGTAAATACTGAGCAAAAATGTTTGTTTAGTATCTCTGCCTTTTCACAGTCTCCCTCTGCCCACCTCCCTCCCTTTATTAAGCCTCACTATCCCTCCTTGGTCTTCCTTCGCTCCTGATGTACCTATAAAGGTTTTATCCCCTTCTTAACTGAGTTGGCTATCTTTTCCTCGGTTTGGGCCTTTGCTGTTCTGACTGCCTGCCCAACCTCCTTTTGCTTTAACTGATACAGTTCTCTGTCCTGCTCCTTCTGCGATTCCTTGTACTTCCTGAATGCTTTCTTTTTCTCTTGAACCTTCACTGCCACTTCCTTTGAGAACCATAGTGGTTTCTTACATCGTCTTGTTTTGTTTATTTGCTTCACACAAAGGCTTGTTACCTCTGTGATGGCAGTTTTTATTATTCCCCATTGTTCTTCCACCCCTCCTTCCTGCCCATTTGCTAGCGCATTCCTTAGGCACTCACCCATTATGGCAAAGTCAGCCCTCCTAAAGTCCAGTACTTTTGTCTTTTTATGGCTTGACTCTATTACTGTGTTTATTGTGAACCATACTGTTCGATGGTCGCTAGTTCCCAGATGACTACCCACTTCTACATCTGTGATCCTCTCTCCATCTCCATGTGAGAGTATCAAGTCTAATATTGCTCCCTCTCGAGTGGGCTCCAGTACTAGTTGTCTAAGGCATGCCCCCTGTAGGGCATCCTGAATAACTGCACTCTTAGTGGCAGCTGCAACTGCACTCAGTTAACATCTGGCATATTCAGATCACCCATCAGCAGTATCTTCCCTTTTTCTGCCATTCTAAGTATACTTTCTATCATTTCCTTGTCCATTTCCTCCCCCTGAGAAGGGGGTCTGTATACAACCCCAGTGCGGATTGTGGTGCCATTGCCTGTCTCCAAATTTACCCACAGTGCTTCTTCTCCTCCCTGTTTACCCTTTTGTTCTGTTGCTTTTATTCCTTCCTTTATGTAAAGAACTATTCCTCACCCTCTTTTACCCTCCCTGTCCCTCCTGTAGATAGTGTATCCTGGTATGTTTATGTCCCAGTCATGGTTTTGTGTGTACCATGTTTCTGTGACTGCCACGATATCCAGATGTTCCTCCTCCATCAAGGCCACTAATTCAGGAAGCTTGTTACCTATGCTATGGGCATTGATACTCATTGCTCTCCATTTTTTGATGGCTTTACCTTCTGTTGCAGCATCCCCCACTGACCGTTCTACCTTGGTCTTTTTCTCATTTAGTACCCTATTTTGTAGGGAGAGGCTGGGATTTTTCTGCTGCTTGTCAGTGCCTCCCCCTTTGACTAGTTTAAAAGCTTGCCAATGAAGCATTTAAACCGATTGCTCAAAAGACTTGTTCCTTCCTGGACAGATGCAGACCATCCTGCCAGTATAGGCTGTTGTCCTCAGATGGAACCCCAGTCCCCAATGAAGCCAAACCCCTGTGCTCGCACCATTTCTTCAACCATTCATTAAGCTGCATGGTTGCCAATTACCCTCGCCTCACCCATGCCTTTGACAGGCAGCACCTCTGAGAAGGATACTGTGTGTGTTACTTGTCTTGGGCCCTCCCAACTCTGCAATGTCCTCCTGCACTGCTCTAACCTCATGATGAGCCAAGTCATTTGTCCCTAGGTGGACAATTACGTCCAGCTCAGAATCCCTTGCAGCTGTTGTTGTGATCCTGAGGATGGCTTCCTGTCCCTCAAGCCATGGCACCAGGCAGGCACCTTACTTCAGTTTTCCCAGCTCCTCCCAGTTCTATCCTCCTAATAATTGAGTCCCCACCAGGAGCTGCTTCCTTCCTTGTGGTGTCCTCTGCCTCCTTCCTGTGGGCCTCCCTTGTGACAGCTGTCCTCAGCCTCCTTAGTCTCCTCTGTGGGTGCATCCATAGGGGAGCTATGCTCCCCCAGAATGGTGTATGGATTGTGGAGTGGAACAGCTGACTGGGTGTGCCTCCGTTCCACCATCCTCACCCTTCCTGAGCCCACTGTGGTCCAACTGTTGTGTTTTCTTCACAATCTCTGAGGTAGTGGTGGTGGCTGTGGTGCTCCCTGGATGGGGGAGGTTCCCTTCCTACTGTTCAGTGTGGCCTGGGGGAAGGTCCTCATACTACTGTCCAGTGTGGCCTGAAGACGGGCAACTTCCTCCCTCAGGGCAGAGAGTTGTCTGCAAATAGGGCAGCATCTCAGCCTCCAGAAAGACTCCCGGAAGACTGCTGCCCCACAGCCATTACATTGCACTACTCCCCACATTTGTTTTTTTTTTTTTTTTGTGTGTGTGATTGGTTTGTAATATAGAAATATATATTTATAATATACAATGTGTATGCTTATATTGTCAGTGCAGTGTACTAGAGAGGATATGACAGTGACATGCACCTTGCACTCTTGAGGAAATGATGTCAGAACCCCAGGTATAAAGGAACTATTTCCAGGGGTGAGTGGGGTGAGGGATGGGAAGGAGTTGGGCCTAAACTGTGCCCTCGCAAAACAATCAGCTAAAAGCTCTGACCCATTGCTGCAATGAGTGCCTTCCTGTCAGCAAGATGCCTTACACAACAATTTGATAGAGAAATACCCTGCTAATCAAACAGAGAAAAATCCACACATCCATGTCAGACACAGGTAAACCTTCCCAGCCCCAAAACAGGCCTGGTGGTTTGTGCTCCGAGAGCTGTCAGCCCCAAAAATAAGTCAGCTGTGCTTTAAACTCTTCCTGCACTGAAAATCTTAAGAATTGTAACAAACAAACGTAAACCTAGATCCACCACCCTCTGTTGCTTGAAAGACTGTCTTTTCCTGTTTCACACTGCAGGTTTTTGTGACCACTCCTTAACCAAGTAACTCTGTTAAAAGAGTTTAACTATCACAAACTCCCTACGCACCAGTAAATTATTTAAAAATAGTTTCTGTCCCAAAATCCTAGTAGTCAATCCAGCTACCCCAAGGGACAACCAGAATGCAGTATTCAAACACTTATGAGGTTACTTCAAAGATAAGCAGAGTTTGCAAGTTTCTTTTTCAACTCCTCAGCCAACTGTAATTCATTTAAAAATAGTTTAACTGTCAGCAAATCCTAGTAGACAATCTAGCTACCTCAAGGACCTACCCAAATGCAGTATTTAAATCCTTCTGAAGTTACTAACAAGATAAACAGAGTTTACAAGCCCCTTCTTGGTTAAACACTAAATAAATGTGAATAAAAAGCAATTACCAAGGGTGGTTAGTTTCACCTCCCACAGAATTAAGCAACAGGGCACGTTTGTTGCAGATATCAAGTGCAATACAGAATTTCTCACACAGCTCTGCAGTTGAAGAAAAGTGTCCTTCCAGCTACAGAAAATGTGTTTTGTGTTTTTGAAAATTGCAGCCAGCAGTACTTATAGTAATCTGATCTAGTCTGGATATCTCCACCCAGGGCAATTTGTTGCCAATGGTTATATGTAACCCTTCCTGTTCCAATACAACCTGTTTGGTCTGAAAACAATGTCCTGCCCCCTAAGGCTGTCTGTGTTTCAATTCACACTGCAGGTTTTTCTGTGACCACTCCTTAACTGTCAACAAATCCTAGTAGACAATCTAGCTACCTCCAAGGACCTACCCAAATGCAGTATTTAAATCCTTCTGAAGTTACGAACTTGATAAACAAATTTTACAAGCCCCTTCTTGGTTAAAAACTAAATAAATGTGAATAAAAAGCAATTACCAAGGGTGGTTAGTTTCACCTCCCACAGAATTAAGCAAAAGTGCACGTTTGTTGCAGATATCAAGTGCAATACAGAATTTCTCACACAGCTCACAGTTGAAGAAAGTAGTGTCCTTCCAGCTCCAGAAAATGTGTGGGAAGAAGGGGTGTGAGGGTGGGTCCAGGGGGTATGGGTGTCAGGGGGTCATGAAGGGCCTATTGGCCTCAAGATGCTGAAATCCTTTCTCCTATAAATTCTCCTTATGCTGCTTCTGCTCTCAGGAAATGTTCACCCCAACCCAGGACCACCTGGGCAGCCAGCAGTGGCACCAAGCAGAAGGACAGGGACACTCACCATGGCATCCATCAATGCCTGCAGCATCCTCAACAAACTTGACTCCCTCCAAACATGGATCCTACAGCACAACCCTGATGTCCTCTCAGTTGTGGAAACATGGCTAAACCCTAAAATCCCTGTTACCTCAGTCTCCATCCCTGGCTACTGCATTTTCAGGCAAGACAGGATTGCTAAATGGGGCAGAGGCTGCGCCATCTATCTTAAGGATACCCTTATGGGTCACATCATCCCATCCCCCAGCCTGAGCAACTCATCCCAGGTCCTCACAATCAAAATCCTCCTTGGTGCACATAACAAGGAACTCACTGTCATCTCGGTTTACCTACCCCAAGAGACCAGGCTGCTGGCTTCCATAGCATCATGGAATATCTAAGGGTCCAGCAACATAATTCTGAAACCATAATCATGGGTGATTTTAACATTAACTGGCTCTCCGCTGAGGCGCGCTACCTATAAGGATGCAGCCGCGGTGCATCACCTCACTCAACTGGTCCAATGCCCCACTAGGTGTAACTATAGGACAGGCTCCTTACGCTTCTAGACTGGATTCTATCTAACCACCCTGAACGCATCTCCAATGTTTCTGTACTCCAGACACCAACAAAGCCTTGGACCTATTTATCAAACGTTTCAACGAAGCCTGTGACATCTATGCACCAGTGAAAAAGATGAAGGTCAAAGGACAGACCAACCCTGGGTTACTACTGACCTTTTAACTCTGCTCAAGCACAGAAACCACCTCTGGCATTGTGCTCGTGCAACTCTGATGCAAGTAAACATACAATTATACAAAGCAGCCAGAAATGATTGCACTCGAAGAATACGGAATGCTAAACGCAGCTATTACAAAGAGGCTCTGACCAACTCTTGGGGCCAGGGAAACAAATTCTGGAACAACATGAAAGAACTCATAGGCAAGGATCCTAAAGCACCACCCACTATGCTCAACCTTCATGGCACTCCTACACTCAACCTAGGTATCATCACCAGCACTTTTAATAATGCATTTACAAACCTGGACAGTGTCCTTCCACCAAATGTTTTCAACGACCTCCCCTCCAGCTCCTCCCAAGTTACCCCCCAACTAAAACGTACAACCCCAAAGTTTTTTTTAAGGAGGTCCCACCACAAGTAGCTAGAAAATACATTTAAAAGGCCATCGGCAAACAAGGGTACAGTGGTGACTCCCTTGACCTGAAACTGCTGGCACAATTCCTCAATGAAATCTTAGAACCACTTACAAAGATCTTTAATCTCTCGCTTAGTTTGGGCCATTTCCCCTCTCTCTGAAAGAAAGCCACTGTCACACCGGTTCACAAAAGCGGAGATAGGACACTGCACACCAATTACAGACCTATCTCACTCCTCCCCCCACTATCCAAAGCGCTGGAGCGAATAGTGTCGGACCATCTAGCTGAATTCCTGGATAAGTGCAATGTACAATGCCCAGAGCAGCATGGCTTCAGAAAAGGGCACAGCACCACCACTGCTCTACTGGAATTTACAACCTTCATCCATGATACGCTTGACAAAGGGAATTGTGGAGGGGCAGTATTTATAGACCTTACCAAGGCATTCGACACAGTTAACCACCCCCTACTGCTCAAGCAACTGTCCTCCATTGGGATCTCCAGCGATGCCCTTCCATGGTTCACCAGCTACCTTGATAATCGGATCCAATGTGTAAGGATTGCAGGGATCTCTTCAGATGAGAAACCGGTCCACTCCGGAGTCCCCCAGGGGTCTATTCTGGGCCCTCTACTCTTCTTCCTCTTCATCAACAATCTCCCCAGTGCCTGCCACCAAAAAATATTACTATACGCAGACGATGCAGTCCTGTTTTCCAGCCACCATGAAATTACAGTCCTTGAATCCCAGCTGCAGCTCGACTTCAATCGCATTGAAGACTGGTTCAATTCTCATAAACTTGTCCTGAACCACAGCAAGACTAAAGCCATGTCCTTCTGTAACCGACAGAGCAGGCACAACTCTCTGTCCCTCACCATCAAGAACCATGCTGGGAACCCACTCGAACATGTCAAGGAGTTCAAGTACCTTGGTATTACCCTGGATAGTACCCTCTCCTACACTCGGCATATTGACACTGTTGCCAAGACTGCCAATATACGGATTGGACTACTACACAAACACAAGCACTGTATGCCTGCGGATGCCCTTAAACTAGCCATCTACATCTCTGTCACCTCTGTCATTGACTATGGCCTTGCCATCTATGGCTCTGCCCCAACAAGTGCCCTCCGCAGGATCTCAGTTGCTCTCAACAAAGTCTGTAGACTACTGACAGGTGCAGCCCAACTAACTCACACCTGTGACCTCTATGCACAGGCCAGCTGGCTACCCCTATGCAGCAGAATACAATACCAGACCTGCTTACTTACCAAAAAGATTCTCCTTGGTCTCATGCCACCTGGTGTTAGCTCACTCCTTACTACCTACAGTGGCACTCAACAAACACATGGTGCCCAATCTCTAACCTTTCAGGTTCCCAGATGTCATACCTCCATGGGTCAGCGGTCCTTTATCTATAGAGCTGCTCAATGATTCAATTCCCTCAATAAAGAATCACTTTACTCTACTACACTTGGACCCTTCAAAAGGAATCTCAAACTTTACCTCACCTCTACCACTCAATGTGACTGCTTTGTTGAACAGAGATCTCTCTAAACACCTCCCAGCTCACTCATGTCTCACAGCCTGCCCTTTCCCAATCTCATTCCCTCTGGCACTGGGCCTTCCTTGTGACTCCTTTCCTGCTTCACATCTCCACTGGTACAAGACATTTTCCACTACCATCGGACAGTGGCCCATTAGCCTGCCAACTTCCTCTCCCGGTCGCATGCCTGCAAAACTAACTGCCTATGGTGCCTCTTTCTCTTATTGTTACCGCAGCCAGCTGCCTACCAAGCTGCTCATTTTATGAATATTATCTCAAAGTATGTTATAACTGAGTACCTTTATTTTTTCTTTTAGTTGTTTTGGTTGTTTATTGTGCATTCTTTTACTACCTCTGTATGTATGTTGACCCTCATCCTTTGACGTGGAACCTTTGTAAATGAGCAGTTTCTGCTCAAATGTATTTTTAATCAGAGAATTTAATAAATAAATAAATAAATTATCTGCCCTGCTCTCCACTCCTGTGGTGCCTCCGGGTTCTCCTCCTCTGGACCCCATGTCACTCCAATCTCTCCAGTGCTGCCAGGGACACCTGTGCCAGCTGAAGTATCTCTTGTATGGCCCATTCCAGGGCCATCCAGCATTGTCCACCTAGGACAAGGGAGCAGAGTCAATACGTGTTGACTGTCCAGTCCTCTGCAGCAAACCCATTGTGCATGACATACAGCCATGCACCATGCCCCTGTGATGGTGTGTGACCACCCACAGTGATTGTGTCCACAAGACCTGCCTACCCATGCAGCCACAGCCATGTGGACCACTGTACATACCCACCGCCCATGTCCTGCACAGCACCACTGTGGCCATACAGTGACTTGGCAATGTGGTGTGAAGACCGTGGCACAGCCATGTGCCCGGGTGCATGGATGGACCACCATTGATGCTCTCCCAGACATGCAGTGCCACTGAACAGTGCTGACTGTAACAAGTTGCTTTCATGGCAGTGGTTTCAATGGATGGTGGCCATGGCCCGCTGCCCACCATGTTACACAGCATGCAATAGTAATCATGGATGTAAGGCACTCACTATCATCAGGCTGGTCCCTATGCCTCTGCGGACCTTCGCCCCTCCTAGCCTGATGGTCCTCCTGGTGGTGCCTCCTCTCTCTTGCCAGCCTGCACTCTTCTGGGCCTAAGGTGCAAACATGGAGAAAGGAACATCAGTACAATCCTGTAGCAAAGTCCCCCGGCCCCCACGTGTGTGCAATCCAACACAACCAGACCCACCCACCCCACACCCTGATAAAACCACCACAGCCAACACCGGACACCCCCCTGTGTGCTGGACACATGCAACCGTGATACCCGTATGGAAGATAAAAGTGTATGGATGTTGCACCTACCTGGCCATGGCACTGTGCCCCTCCTGGCATGTGCCCACAGGTGGGCAAGCAGGTCTGGGTCCCTCTGCCTCAGGTCCCCATATCAGTGGTGGCACTGTTCTGTCATCCACACCATATCAGTGGCTTCCTCCAGGGTGTCAGCCACCTCCTCCAGCCACACCTGACTCCTGACCCTGTCTAAGGGTGCCTCCCCAAATACTGGGCCAACATGTGGCTCCACAGTGGCAACCAGGTTTGCCAGCTCCACTTGGCCGCACTGCACAGCTCACCTCCGTGCCATCTCTGTTACTCAGTTAAGTCGAAATGGCGCTCTGCAGCATGGTTCTACCACATGCAGATGTTGCGCGGTACAGTGCTGCCATTCCCTATCGCACTGTCACTGAACAGCGTAATAGTGGTGCACCCATGCCTGACGCATGGCACCTAGGGGGCAAATGTCGTGCACAGGGTCAATGGTCTCTGGCACATGGACAGCCACAGCGCGATTGGAACCCAATGCATCTAGTGCGATTAGGTGCCTGTGTGCCACCTCCTGTAGCGGGCCTACCACACTGTTGCCCCAGTGCACCTATGACACCCCAGTGCCACAGAAAGAGGTAGCAAAGAAAGTGAAAGCCAAAAAGATTGCATTCAGGCAATACAAAAAGACACAGGCAGAAGGGGATAGGGAGAAGTACCAGGAGAAGCAAAGGGAGGCAGGGAGGTCAGTAAAGGAAGCCAAAGCTCAGACAGAAGAACACATTGCAAAATCAGTGGGTAGAGGGGACAAAACCTTTTACAGGTACATAAGTGAAAAAACAAAGACAAAGGGAGGAATAGTGAGACTGAAGGGGGAGGATGGGGGCCTCATGGAGGATGACAACAGTAAAGCTGACATATTGAACAGGTATTTCTGCTCAGTCTTTACTGAGGAAGAGGAGGGTAATGGGTCTGAAGGGAGTACAAGGGGTGAGAATGGTGCAGAAATGGACACAAGTCCCTTTACACGAGAAAGGGTCCTGAAGGAACTGGAAGTAATAAGAGTTGATAAAGCAATGGATCCAGATGGGTGCACCCAGGTCCTTAAAGAACTAAGAGAGGTGGTGGCTGAACCTCTGGCTATCCTGTTTAGCCGATCACTGGAAACAGGGAGGTACCCAAAGACTGGAGGACAGCATGTAGTCCCCTTATACAAAAGTGGGAACAAAGAAGAAGCAGGAACTACAGACCAGTCAGCCTCACCTCGTAGTGGGGAAGATCATGGAAGCACTACTGAAGGAGAGATTGGTGGAACATCTGGTTGTCAATGAACTACAGGACCCAAGGCAGCATGGTTTCACCAGCAGGAGGTCATGTCAGACCAACCTCATTGAATGGGTGACTAGGGAGGTGGATCAGGGGAGGCAGTAGACATGGCCTATCTGGACTTCAGCAAGGCCTTTGACACTGTGCCACATAGAAGACTATTACACAAACTGGGGAATATGGGTGTGGGCAGGACAGCAGTGTTGTGGGTAGGTAACTGGCAGGGTGGCAGGACACAGAGGGTGGTGATAAATGGCTGTCACTCCACAGAGGGAAAAGTGACCAGTGGGGTACCACAGGGATCAGTGCTGGGACTGGTCCTATTCAACATCTTCCTCAGTGACATTGCGCAGGACCTAGAAGGCAGAATTTCACTGTTCGCTGATGACACAAAGCTCTGTAACAGAGTAGACGCACCAGAGGGTGTAGACAGAATGAGAAGGGACCTGCAGAAACTTGAAGAATCAGGGTCAGGGGTTTGGCAGTTGAAATTCAATGCAAGGAAGTGCAAGATAATGCATATGGGGCACAAAAACCCTGGCACAATATATCAGTTTGGGGGTGAGGATATAGCATGCACCAAGCAGGAAAGGGATCTTGGGGTTATCATCTCTGATGACCTCAAGGTAGGGAAACAGTGTGACAAGGCAGCAGGTAAAGAAATAGGATGCTGGGATGTATAGCAGGAGCATCACCAGGAAAAGGGAGGTCATAATTCCGCTATACAAGACACTAGTGAGGCCCCACCTGGAGTACAGTGTACAGTTCTGGAGACCATACCTCATGTAGGACATAGACAGGGTAGAGAAGGTTCAGAGGAGGGCAACAAAGATGGTGCATGGATAGCATCACAAGTCCTATGAAGACAGGTTGAAGGAACTGAACATGTACTCCTGGAGGAGAGAGAGAGGTGATATGATAGAGACATACAAGTATCTTACAGGGAGGAACAGGGTGCAGGAATACACTATTTTAAGTGAAAAGATGTTCCAGGACTAGAGGGCATGGGATGAAGTTGGAGGGAGGACGATTCAGAGGAAACATGAGAAAGAATTTCTTCACAGAACGGTGGTGGACAAGTAGAACACCCTGCCAGAGGAAATGGTGGGGCTAAAACAATCACGGATTTAAGAATGCATAGGATAGACATAAAGGAATTCTGGAGGTCAGGGGTAAGGGGCAACAGACTTCTAGGAAAACATAAACTGAACTTACAAGCTCAAATGGGAAGACTGGGTGGGCCATAGGCCCTTATCTGCTGACACTGTCTATGTATCTATGTATCTATGTAACCATATAGGTGAACAGCACTGTAGCACCATTGGCACAATGGTGGCCATGCCCTGCATTGCCTCCCGTGCACAGCACATCAGCAACATGGCAGGCGCCTGCATCATCAACCCGGGCTTGTGCAGTTAGGTGTGTACTGCGCATGTCACAGAACTGCGCCCTTGGCTCAGCATGTTCAACACAATTGCGCAAAGCGTAGCAGCGC
Source organism: Neoceratodus forsteri (assembly GCA_016271365.2). Classification (NCBI taxonomy): domain Eukaryota; kingdom Metazoa; phylum Chordata; order Ceratodontiformes; family Ceratodontidae; genus Neoceratodus; species Neoceratodus forsteri. The sequence goes on along the minus strand of JADMNL010000039.1, from coordinate 14,004,650 downwards.
GATATTCAGCCAGCATATGCAAATCAGCTAATCAGACATTCAATGGTGCAGTCACTGCATTTGCATCCACTTAAAGATGAGCCTCACCTCATTTGCATGGGTTGCACTATAAAAGTGCGACATTGGGCTGCACTGGCCATAGTCAGTTACTGCAGTCTATTGGTGAGTTGCATGCTGTTTGGGAGTGTGGACTGTGGATTTTTGGACATGCTTGGGACTGTACATTCACAGGTAACACCTGTCATTCTCACAGGCTGAATCATGACGAGTGTGTTGTGGAGGAAGAGGAACAGAGTAGTGGGAGGAGGAGGAGGAGGGCAAATTTCATGAAGACTGAGACGGATGCCCTGTTCGAGGCCTACCTAGACCAGGAGCCACTTCTCAGCGGATGCCAGGGAACACCACAGGCCCGTGCTGCTGCATGGGAGGAGGTGGTGCATGCTGTAAACCTGCATGGCAGCCACCAGCACTCCGTGCAGGAGTGCAAGAAGAAGATGGGCACAGACAGGTGGAGGATTAAGGAAAAGGTGGCTGCCATCAGGGCAGCATGGTCTGTGACAGATGGGGGACAGCCAGAGGTGCTACGCATTACCCCACAGGAGGAGAAGGTTGGTGGCAGCATGCAGCATTGCACCATTGAGGGTGTTCTGGATGGTGGATTCCAGATGGGTGGTAGCCTGTCACTGCATGGTATGTCATGGTCTGTCTATTGGGGGGGACAGGGTAGGTCACATGCAGTAACGCGACTTTGTATTCCCTCACAGCTCCTGAGCATCTGCATGGGTCAGTGGTGGTGGGCTTCTCCACTGAGGCAGGTCAGATGGAGATGGAGGAGGGCCCATCCACCTCCACAGGAATATGCATCTCAGGGCAACAGTGGGCCCACCTGGACATCAGACTGATGTTGATGGAGCAGGTGTGGAAGAGGCCTTGCCCATGTCCCAGTGTGCCAGCGTCCATGGATGCCAGCATGCTGAAACTCGGGTTGGTGCCAGATCCGTCACCGATGATGATGTCGCTAATGTCATGGCCAGTGACAAGTATGTGCCACAGGATGGCCACACAGCAGGTTACATTGTGGCCATGGCTGTGGGTGGTGCCGCCATGGAGGCCTGCATGTCATCACAGTCCCAGTCTGTGCCTGTCAGCACCGGTGGGGCAGCACTGGTGTGTGTACAGGACAGTGTGACTGTTGTGGCCACTGTGGTGGCACCATTGAGCCCTGGAGAGCAGCAGCCGGAGGGGTAGCATCAGCAGTCAGCCAATGGGCATGGGGGTACAGTGTCAGGGGGCTGTGCCAGTGCACCACCTGTGGACATGCCCAGCCCTGGCCCTGGTGTGCAGCACCCACCCTCAAGGGGTGATGAGCATCAGGGCCGCGAATACCCTGAGGGACAGCATGCCAATCAGGCAGATGACCTTTTGGATGAACACACCTGCATACTGCAAACATCAGTCAATCAGCAGATGCGGCTTGTGACGGCGGTGTATGCACTGAGTGTGACTCTACACCAGGCAGAGGAGCATCACATCAAAGAAACCGATCTGCTCCTGGTAGGGAAGGACTGGATGCAGGAGGATGTGACCGCTACCATTGACAGGCTGAAATAGACAATCACAGCTGCCATGGCCACAGTGGGCACACAGTTATTTGCCCATGCATTGCAGACACTGCACAGTGCAGTATCCACCCCCATTCCCGGTGTCATGCGACACCATCCTTGTTGACACCGGGTTCAGCTGTGGGCATCTCGAGCATGTCTGGTGCAGGCATGTTCTGTGTGCTGCAGATCCCTGTGTAAGCACGGTCGCATTCATGCAGTGGAACCCCCGGGGGACCATCGGTGCCACACAATGAGGCCAGTGGTCAGCCTGTCACTGCTGGTGGGTCTCGGCAGGGCCATCCTGTATCCTTGGCAGCCGGGGCACTGTGGCGTGTGACTGACCTGTCTCCCAGCACAGCTACTGTCTGATGCTGCCCTGTGCGCATTGTGTCATTCAGCGGGCAATGCACAGGTGGGTACCCGGCCCTGCACGCACACACATACAGTCCATCTGCACACCCTCCCGGCTGCTGTCTGCAGTTGCGTGTGCATGATGATGCCTGCATTGCGCTGTATGCCAATGTGCAATGGTGCCTAGCATCTGACACATGCACAATGACAGGCAGTGGGCGTGGTGGTCTGTGGACATGTGTGTGGCTAGGGGTGATGTTCTGGGTCAGTGTGCCTCCTACCTTTTGTGCATGTCTGGTGAGTTGTGTGTGTGTGTGTGTGTGTGTGTCTGACCGTGTGCCATGTTAGACCTCACCCATCCCTGGCAGTGTGTGTAGTTCCATGCCTGTCCACTTCTCTTGATGGCATGCACCCCTGATATGTGTCCATGCGTGTTTGTGGGTTGTGTCTTTGCCACTGGTGGTTGCACATGGCCCTATGACTTACCTGGGTTGGCTGAAGTGCTCCTCTGTGATGGTGTCCTGGTGCAGCTGTCCCAGCCAGAGCAGTTGGGGGTCCTGTCACCCAAGGGGTGGCTGCCCATCACCATTGTCACTGGCGTCCTCATCGTCCCCATTGCTGTCCCCCTCTTCAACTTGTACGGCTATCCCACATTCATTGGCCATGTTGTGCAGGATGCAACAGGCCAGGAATAGCCCACAGGCCTTTGAGGGGCTGTACTGTAGGGCACCGCTGGAGGTGTCCAGGCAATGGAATGTGCCTTCAGCATACCGAACACCCGCTCAATGACATTACGTGTGGTGGCATGTGCCTCACTGTAGCATTGCTGTGATGGGGTTGTGGGCTGCCGGTATGGTGTGAGCAGCCAGGGATGGAGTGGGTATCCACTGTCACCTGTATGTAGAGGGTGGAGGTTAGTTTGGAAATTAGCATCGCCCTGCCCTGGGCCATGTAGGTCACTACCCATGTCACCTCTGACCATGCCCCTCCCAAGCCCTAAGTTTGTCCATGTGGTTTGCATACTCACCCACTAAGTGGCTAGTGGGGATGTCCCCACTATTGAATCTGTGGCACAGTGCCGACTGGTGCCAGATGAAGGCATCATGTGCTCCCAGGGTACGTGGCATAGACATTGATTACATGCCCCCTGGCGTTGCACACCAACTGGCAGTTGATGCTAGCATAGCCCTTGTGATTAATATAATGTGGCCCCCTTGGGGCCAGGTGGTGTGTGGATGGCCACATGGGTGCAGTCTATTGTCCCTAGCATGCCAGGCATACGTGCTACCCTGTGGAACTCCTGTATGTTTGCTGTGCATTGCACCGGTGTGCTGGGGAAATGGATGTACTCCACAGCATATGGCAGCAGTGTGCTGAGGAATTGGGTGAGGTGGCATTATGCGGCCAACTGGGTTATGCCTGTGATGTCCCCTGTTGGTCTCTGGATGGTACCCGTGGTGAGCAAGCACATGCAAGCCATCACTTTATTCTCCACTGACAGAGCATGGCTCCATCGTGTGGGTGACTTCATCACATCACTGCACAGCTCACAGAGCCACCTCAGAATTGTCCAATTCAGGTGGTACTGGCCCACAATCTCAGCATCACTGTACAGCTCAGAAGCTGGTGCTGGCTCAGTACTGCCTGTTGGGGGCATACTGCCGATGGGCCCTTCCACGGCTGCGCCCCCCCTGCTGCCCACCTTCTCACCCCCCTCATTACTGCCTCCATCTGGATGGTGGCACTGGCCATGTCCCTGGCTTGTGTTCACCCCCAGCAACTGTTTCTGTGTTCCCCTGCTGTTCTGGCTGCTACTTCCCCTGCACTGGGAACACCTAACTGTGGTGGCTCAGTGCTGTGTGGCACTTCCCCCTTCTGCACTGTGGCTGTGGCTCCCCACACTTTCCCTGTGCCTGTGGGTTCCAGGTGCCCTTTCTCTGTCCTGCCCTGTGTGTGTGTGTGTGTTGCCTGTGTGGCTGGCTATAGTTCAGCAACATGTGCCTTCCCTGTGGCGTTCTTGTGCCTCTCCCTTGTTCCTTTTTATTTTGGCTCATTTCCACTATCGCGCAACTTCTGCTTGCTCCCCTATTACGCATGGCGCATGTTGTTGAATATTGCACTGCGCCATTTATGCATGGTTCCTCCCCCTTTAGTTGCACTTACATTCATTATCATTGCATTATTGCTCAGTGTGATTTGGGGGCACAACTACCTCCCGCTGAATATCACAGAATGGCACATTTTCGGACTTGCGCTGGCGCAACCCTATTGTGCATGGCACAACCCTTTTGAATATCTGGGCCACAGTGTTCAATAGTAGGAAAATAGAATATTTTGGCAACAACTGTATAATCTAGGGATCAATATTAATCTTCTTGATACTTTAATAATATTGCACAATGGAACATGATTGAATTGAAAGCACAATATTATACAGTGGTCATCTTACTCAGAGAATAGAAACAAAAGTGTGGGTCAGTCAGAGATGTGTGCTTGCTCTAACACAATTTAATGTTTTCTTCAGCACTATTCCTGTTCAACTCATGCAACCAGATTATGATTCAACAAAAAATTATGGAGTACCTGTGAATCATTTAGAATATGCCAATAATTTAGTTTTGAACTTCCCTATTAGGGCTTCAGTGACAGATAGCCAGGTTTAGTAATTTATGCAAAAAGATTTCTTTACACATTAAAAGAGAATAAAACAACATAGCTATTTCTGGTAATTAAGAAAAGGTACTTACAAAATATTTATAGACTATAAATCAATTGAAACAACAATATTTTATAATTACTTATGTATTTCTTTTGATTATAGAACTTCTTATGGAATGCATTTGAATTTAATACAGAATTAAATAGTAAAGACTTCTGATTGATTCAAGTTGTTTAACGCACAATATGTAGGTAATTCAGTTTACAAAGTAATTTCAGTTGTTAATGCAAATCTAATTCCATTTGACTGTGTTCTGCAGAAATCTGAGGTGATGCCAAAACACATTTATTAGAAGGTCTTCTACTTAAATTAAACAGATAAATTTTGAGAGTCCTACATTTTGTACAAGCCTTTATTCTTAGAACGGAATTGGGTCAGAGGACAGTTGAGTCACTTATGTGGGAAAGAATAATATTTATAAAAGATACTTTGAAACTTCCCAAAACCCACCTTCTGTGCTTGATTTTCAAAAAAATTATTATTATTGTGTAGGTTTCAAATGCCAAGAGTTGAGATTCATTAAGGAGGTGGTGTTTCAAATGGGTTTGGATAATGTTCTTCATGACTGTTTTAGGCTCCCACAGGAAGAGATATTTAAGAATTTAAATGCAAATTAGCTAACATATCATTTCATTTGGACATTAAACAAATTAGAGAAATACAATTCCATGGCTGGTACAAATTAATTAAGGTTTCTCATGGGAGGGATGCACCTAACCTTGGTTACTGATACTGAAGAGAAAATGATCTTAACTACATTTAGATTGGAAATATTCAACTCTAATATGTGGTTCTATTCCTAGAACCACAATACTGTACATGTACATTATTGTAAATACAACAATCAAGTGGTTTATTTTCTAAAAACATGTTTTGTTTTGCCCTTTATATAATGGGCCAAAAGAAAAATGGTTAGGATCCTTGATGCATAACATATATTATTCATGAGATGAAATTATTCAATTACTGCTTACTTCAACTAGTTATTCTGCACTTAAATAATAAAAAAAAAATAGAATTCCTAATAGCAACACATTTATAAATATTAATAATGATAATAAAACTGTATTTATTAAGTGCCCTTCAAGCACCAAGTCACTGTACAAATAAACAATGAAATCACAAAAATAAATACATATATAGAAATCAGAATGATAACAAAACATCAACCCATAAAAGCTTGAGTTTACAGATGGGTCTTAAGTTCCGGCTTGAAACTCCCCACAGTCATGCATTTCTGAAGCTGACAGGGCAGAGAATTCCAGAGGGTTGGGGCTATAAGCATAAAAGCCTGAGACCCAGAAGATTTTAAAATAACCCTCGGAACCTCGAGCAACCCCTCATCAGCCAAACAGAGCTGTCGTACAGGGCTGTAAGGAAACAAAAGCTCTTTCAAGTATTCAGGGCGAAGTCTGTGCAGGGTTTTGTAGGTCAAAAGACCTACTTTGAAGGTGATCTGCCACTGTATCAGCAGCTAGTGCAGATTACGTAAAACAGGGATAATGTGTGTCCTTCTTGACACCCCGTCAACAACCTAGCGGCAGTGTTCTGCACTAGCTGAAAGTGGCAGATGTCAACCCCAGGAAGCCCCAGGTACAGGGAGTTGCAGTAGTCAAGGTGGGAGGTCACGAAGACGTGGGCCAACACAGGTAAATCATTAGACAGAACAAGGTGTTTCACCCTGGCAATGTTTCTGAGATGGTAAAATGCAGAATTTATGACTGCTGACACCTGATAGTGAAGGGTCAGCCTGTTGTCAAGTACCACTCCCAAGTTACGCAGCCGTTCAGGGTTGTGTTAGAAGGTTATTGGATGTACAGCATTTTATGCATATGGGCGCCTCTTTTAGTAATGGGATTTCCCTACCCCAAGAGTGTAGATAGCCAGACTGAACCCTGACTTAGGTTTCATGCTTTATGCATTTCTAATGGTCTTCAGCCAATATATATTCGCAATGCTGTTTTGCCTGACTGCATCCTCTTTTTGTTTTATGATTCTCAAGATGTGTGACATTTTTGAACAGATAGTACTGTATATGAATGTTAACTTCTGTGGGAAAATATTTATTACACATGTAGGTATTGTGTGTTTTTATTTGTGTTGTAATGGCCTTGGTGGCTGAACAAATAAACTGGAGTATAGCAAACGTGAAAAAAAGTCCACACACATGTACAGTTTGTGTCCTGTACAATTTTATTTTAACTCTTGTATAAATCCCATGAGCATTGCATTGCTATACAGAGTCATTGAGTGGCTACAGTACTTGTGTGTAGCAGAAGGCAGTCAGCTGTGGAGATGAGAGATGGGCATGTGCCAGTTGTGCTGTGTGAGGATTGGGGGGGCCACTAGACTACCAAAGAATGTGATATAGAACATTATAATTATGATACGGCTTGAGGTGGGTGGAAGGGACTTTACTTTTGTTGCATATGTGGTATCACAGATACCGGGAGCTTGTGAGAGCTAATGGATCATGTGCATGGGGACCTTCAAATATAGCAAGTTAGTACAAGTGTGCTTACAGGTTTGAGATGCCCAGACTGTGTTTGACTCTTGATCAGCCAATGGTAGGTATAGGTAGAGCATCTGTGTAGCCAGCAGGAGGCTCTGCTTGGTGCTGAGTGCAATTTTAGTGCCTTCTTTGGGGCTTTGCTTTGGGGAGCTCAGCCAGTGACCAACTGTGGTCATAGTAGAGGGCTGTGCTGGTCGCTGGCCCTCAGGGTTGGGATGGAAGAGTGGGGTAGTGAGACACTACCTGCCTGGGAGGGGGTGGAGTACACTAGATCACTAGGGATGGTGTTTCTGGATTGATACGGGCAGGTCAGGGTTAGGGAGGAGGACTGCTAGACTACCAGAAATGCTTTTTTTTTTTCATAAAGGCTGGGATTAGGGCTCAGGGAGGGGGAACTGCTACACTACTGGGGATGTGTTTGTTTTTATAATAGAGGGAAATGGTTCTGGGGTGGGACTGCTGGACAACCAACGATTTACTTTTTGTAACATGAATGGGGATTGAGGTTGGGGAGGGACCACTAGACCACCAGGGTACCCAGCCTTTGACAGTGCATGGAGGGTGTGCAGGGCACCCATCCCCTCTGTGCACTGTTGAGGTCTGGGTTTCAGAAGTGTTAAACTGTGCTGCACTTGCAGCTGTTTAGCATGTCTGAAAAATCTCCAGTATCAAGCTGCAAAGCTGCACTGGATGTGCATGAACTCTTCAATTGCATAAGCGTATGATATTGTGTGCCACAAAGGCCATAGTTGCACACACAGATGACCTTTGAATATGGCCACACCCACGATGACTGGCACTATTCCTAGTTATCGTCACACAAACCCGCTTTGTGCTGTGCTAACCTTTTGAAAATGGGATCCCATATTCTACTTGGTGTTCTGCATTTTCAAACTTAATTTTGAATGCTTTTGCCTACAGTGTAGTTAATTTTTTTCCTTCTCTCTCTCTCTCTCTCTTTGTTGTGCTGCTGTCCAGGACTAGTGCTGTATGTGGGGAGAGGGGCAGGCTTTTGTCTAGAGCCAGCAAGTTTTAGTTTTAGAAACTTTCAGTGAATTTTCAGTTTTCACTGTCACTCTCAGCCTATTCATTTTTCTCAAGTTCTGAAAACCTAATTTTCAATTTTTTCTGCTGTCCCTAATTTTCTGTACACTCTCAGAGTTCCAGTGCTGCTAACATACTAATGTCTGTTCAGGGCTGTGGCAGGTAGATATGTATATATGTATATATGTATATATATATATATATATATATATGTGTGTGTGTTTTTGTTGTTATTTATTTATCCCCCACTGACTGGTGCCCTTCTACCAGCCCCCCCATCACTGCCACTGGACGACATGCCAGCCATTGCCTCTCACTAATTTGAGGCGCCAGCTGACCCTGTGTGACAGGGAGACCAGCTTCCTCACACCAGTTGGCTTCTTTTTCCTATTTTTTTTGTCCCACCCCAAGCACAGAGCCAAGGCATTCAATGATGCCAATGGGCAAGCCATGCACACTTCTGTATGCAGCACGCCATGCCTTCAGCTCTGCCCCTTGCGTGGTCCATTGTCTGCCCCCAGACACTGCTAGGCCAGTCAGGCAGCGGACTCCATCCCCACCCCTCCCGGTAGAAGAGAGCTGTCCTCCAGATGCTTGATCCTCTTCCTCCCCAGCTGACCCCCAGAGACCCGCTTGCACCACAAACATGGGTCACCAGCATGGCAGGAGGTAGGGGATCACTGCCTCAGCCCTCCATGCCACGGGGCCAGATGATGTTAATATATGTGATTATTATTCTTCATAATACTTTAAGCCTTTCTTGTAATTTTAAAATGTTTTTAATTTGATCATAACTATTTTAGTATTTGCAGTATTTTTATTATTGTTTAAGCCACTAGTAGAGCTACACATTACCACACTAGAATGCATGGTAGAGGGAAAGGAGAGAGTAGGCAGGGAAGGAAGCAGTGGTGACCACTGGTTGAGGTGGACGAGTGCAGGGTATGGGTGCAGGAGGTAGTATTCGATCTGCAGTGTGTGAGATGTCAGTGGAACTGTTAAAAAATGATGTGTTATCTGAAATTTTCTCAATCCCATCAACACCAGTGAGTAAACACAGTGGTGTTGAAAACATCAAAAAGAGTTCCAAGTGATTAGTGGTACTAGACCTGAGTCTGAGGATAATGCAGTGGCAGAGTTGTGTGTGACACTGCTACTTCATGTAAATGTGGAAGAGGAGGACCTGAAAAAGGAGGAGGAGGAGGAGGAGGAGGAGGAGGAGGAAATGAAGGGTGAAGGTGAGGAGGGCACTGTCATCAATCCTTTGTGGGAGCTTGAAAAGGAAAAAAAAACAAAGTGCAGTCGCAAAGTGTACAAATTTTTCAAATCAAAGGGTGGGCAACCTCTCTCACAGAAGATAATATATGAAAACACATATTCCAGAACAGAAACAAGTGGTTTGTGCGGTGGTCACCACAACTGGTGCTCCACATAAAACTCTGCATCCTTCAAAATCCCTTTGTGAGACTTTTTATTATTGACCCAAAAGACAACACTATGACAGTATGCCAACTTTGTCAGGCCCAGGTAAGCGTTGCAAGACAGGGTCTCGTGTTGACACAGATGGACAGCATACCCACCTTAAAGTAAAACATATGGCTAGGTGGGCAGCACTTTAGCAGAAAGTACCTGTAGGTGGTTTGGGAGATAGTGATGAGGTGGATGATATTGTGGAGTAGAGATGTTGCAATTAATTTAATTAACTGGCAAAGTTGACACAAATCTGTGTTATTCTCATTTACACAAAAATTTGCAAATTCTGCATAGGTACTAGTCAACTTTGCTGATGGATTTAAAATAAAAATCTCCCCTTTCCACTGTGCTGTGAAACCACCACCTACCATCACCAAACAGCATAATAATTGACCAAAATAACACCCTCACAAGCACCCTCACACTCTTTGACCCAGTGATCATTATGTTGCTGCAAATCAACTGTAAAAGGAAAGGTAATTCCTTCCCTGACCCACACACAAAATTCACTCCTCCAACTCCCCTCTCCCCACGGAGCCCCACTGTCTTTAAATTTTACTCCCAGTACCGTACTCTACCTCTTCTCTGGTCATCATTGCTCCCCTCCCCTCACTAGCACCTGGAAAATATTAACCTGCACATAAAAATTTCATCTGCACTGTTCAGTAACAACTCTTGCAAAATAGTGTGAGCGAGTGAATGCTGATTTCATTGCTCCAAGAAAAACCTGACTGGTTGTATTTTCAACTAATCATGTTGTACTAGGTGCTAGTACGTTACCATTCATTCATTAATGCCATTATTATGAGATGGCAGTTGGGACTTGACAATGAACAGAGCAGACACTGTACACCAGGGGACTGTTTTCTTCATTTGCAGGTTAATCTTTTGTGCGTGCTGGTGGTGGTGGGGGAGGGTGGTAGGAAACAGAGAGTGGCTGGGTAGGGAACTGGAAGTAAAAAATTAAAGACAGTGAGATCTGGAAGTGGGGATTGTATTTGGCTCTCAGTTGAGAGGAGGAGATTACCAATTCTTTTACAGCTGCAGCAGCAGGTGTGATGTTTGCCAGTGCAGGGGGAAAGGATAGAGAAGGGTGCCTGTTTGGGAGTATTTGAGGGGGTGATGTTTTACAACACCAAATTCACCTTGCTATTCAAGGTGGAATTGACCATTCACCAGATGAATTTTGGCCAGTCCGCCTGCTGAATAACAAAGTGAGTTGCAGTCACTAGCTCTGTGAATTGCCTGCAATTCAATTTATTTGCGGAGCGAATTGCAGCAACTTTGCACATCTCTACCTCAGAGCAGTGCAGTGCTCACAATAAAAACGATTCCCAAAAAGCAGTCACCCAAAAAGATACAGTGAGCTATTCCGAGCATTATATCTAAGCAATGTAAATTCCAAGTCATTCAGTGGCCAGGGAATTGATTGCTGCAGTGGCAGCAATGATTGCTATAGATCTAATCCCGTTTTCCTTTGTGGAAAATGCTAAATTTCCTTCACTTCATGTCCGCAGCATGCCCCAAGTGGAGAGTGCTGTCCAGGACCTGCTTTTCATGCTGGGCAAGTAGTGAACTGAGGGATATTGTTGAACAAGAATTTTCACATGACTTGCAGCATACCTCCAATTCATGCATACATCTTACCTCAGCTGTGTGGAATAGTGGGCCAACAGCTGCTTGTTTGTTTATTGCTTAGCAATACGTTGTGTAGAGCTGAAGGGCTTTGGTCATTACTTTTGCAGCAAATACAAGTAATCTAATTGTAATGAAAGCTACATGCCAGGGATTCGCAAGCATGCAACACTGGCTATAAAGAGCACGCTTGATTTGCACACTGGAGACAACATTTTGGCATCAATATTGTAGGAGATTGGCACTTGGTTGAACCCACTGTACTTAAAGGCAGGCTTCATAGCTAGTGATAATGATATAAATGTTATCAGTTTAAAAAAATGCTTCTCAGTGACTGCCAGTTTGCCAGGCTGAGGAATAGATGTTTTAAGAAAGAGAATGCACTGACTACTTTGAATGCTTTGCCTTAAAACAGGATACTAATTGCACTTTATGAATGTTTATTTTGTTGTTAGTGTTGTCTTGGATGTGAGTTTTATTGTAAATAATTTTAGGTGATTGTTGTTTCTTTTTTGAGTGTGTCTTTTTATTATGTTATTATGAATGTATATATGTTTGTATTGGGGACCTCACTGGAAATGAGCTCGTCTCAGTTGAGCCTCCTATTCTTTTGCTTGTCAATTGAATAACATTTTTACTACTACTACTACTACTACTTGTGTTCCAGAGTTGAGAACAGGCAGTGTGATGCAGGCGGGGAAGCTTGGAGTCATGAGGCAGCATGCCGAAGCAAAGGATTTAGGGACTATGACAAAGATTAAGGTATTGTTATACTTTTTTTATTAGTGGAACTTGGGTTGGTGTTAGGGAGAGTATTGCTGGAATGGGTTGACTGGTTTCAAATGTGGCAGTTTAGAACATCGTGTGTAGCAGGCTGATTATGTGTGAGTCAATGAAAGTGAACGCAATTGTGATGGGGGGGGGGGTGTTAGGGTGCCCTGCTTTGTACACTGCCAAAAACTGGTTGAGCAAGAGTTCTTGTCACAAAGTGAAATTAAAGAAGTGCTCACCCTGTGTCAGTGAATATGTAGCCATTTTGCACGATCCGGAAAGGCCAGGGACCAGTTACCTGCACTGCAAGTAAAAAATGGTCCGTCTCAGCACCGATTAAACAGAGGGTGACACGAGGTGGAATTTGACCCTGTATATGCTGGAGCAGATGTGTGAACAGTATAAGGCCTTATCAGAGTACATGCTGCTTCATACAGGTTTTTTCCAAAAACTTTCAGGTGTTACAAGATTGATCTGTGTGTGAGAACTCAATAAACCTCTTGTACTTGTACTCTGCAGAAAAGCGTTTGGAATCTTTCAGAGGGTGAGCAGTCTTTGCAGGTGCTCAACATTCTTATTATCACCACTGAGTATGGCTGAATGCCCCTTTTTGTACCACGGATCCAGCATTGTTGCAGTACTGAAATCCACAGATGTCAGGATAACATTCAGGTGTCTGTTTTGATCCAATACCGCAAGTATGGCAGAAAGTCCTTGTTTGTACCATAGATCTAGTAGTATTGCAGTACTGAAACACACAGGTTTGCTGTACAGATTGTGAGGAGGGGAAGGAAACATCAGAGGATGCCAGACTAAAGGCAGCAGACAGATCAGCTGAGGCATATATAGCAGACCCAAACACCTTGGAGTTGATGCTGAACACCTGCTATAGTGGATCAACAAAGTTAATAGAGTGGCCTACACTGGCAGATGTGACTTTTAAATATTTAAGCTGCCCACTGTCTAGCACTAGATCTGAATGTGCGTGTTCACTGTTGCAGGGGCAATCATCACAGACTTGATGTACAAACCTATACTCCAAAAATATTCTCTATGTTGGCATTCATTAAAATGAATAGTGCACATGTACCTCCATATAGAATTCCATGCTGTGGGTACCACTGACACACCAGGCTGAAACAAGGGAAAGACAATCTCCCACCACGGAGGTAGATGAGAACTTAATGAATGCAGACTTCTCATGTGGAGAAAATCTGATGTAGAGGATGCATATTAAATATTCATTGGGGGGATGAGGAGCAATAGATTGATTAATCTGGAGAATGCAGAAAAAAGGAGGAGAAGGTAACTTTGCTCTGGCCTCCAGTCTCAGAGCCAGGATAGAGTCACAAAAGTCACTAAGTGAAAGCTACTACCTCAGCTTACAGCAAATGCCTGACTGGGCTTAAAAATAAATAAATGAATGCAGAATCAGCATTGAGGAGTTTGCAACTCTTCAGGGGGAGCATAAGGTGGCAGGTGCCACAAAAGTGAGCACTGCTCCAGCGACTGATGTTTAGAGCCCCGAAGAGCTAACTATTAGAAAAGGGAGAGCTTCTTTTCTCAGTTGTAACCAACAGAAATAGAAAAAAAAAATAATTATACAAAATAAATTAGGGGACTGGTGAAACGTACTTTGTACACATCCTTGGTGTGTGCTGTCAATGTAAACTTGTTAAGGTGTGTAAAACACCTCAGAACATATCAGTACCTATACATTAGTCTCTATTTATATTTTAGAGGGTCCTAGCCTGTAGGACTGCCAGATCAGGTGTGCACTTTCCCAGTCCTAGGGTAAAATTTTTGGCAAGTTTGGCGCAAATCCATTTTGTCAGTTGAAAAGTTATTAAAAGGAAACAGCCAGCACTAACAGCCTCACACTCAAGTGTGGGGCTGGTCCCAATTTGTTCATTGTTACCAAAAATCTTTTTACTTACTGCAGTATGGTAGATTATATCTGTCTGATGTTGCTGACTTCCATGATGACATATTTGCTATTACTAGAAATCCAAGAATCCCCCTGAGGCTGATGTTGAAGCAGAGCTGAAGCTGTGGGAGATTCAATAACCAGCAGTGATATAGCTTTTATAAGCTCTGATCAGATATTTTCTGTTTCTGCTGTTCTCCCAGGACTAGGTGAAGCCCTCTGTGACTTTACGTAGCCCTGGAAGGACAGCAGGATCATCAAACAAAACATCATAGCTTATAAAAACTCTAACATGCACTGCGGGATCCTGAATCTCCCACTGCTGCACCCCTGCTATGACATCAGCTGCAGGGAATTCTGATATTTCTGGTAACAGCAAATGTTGGAACCTTTCCTTCCTCACCACAAATCCTTCTTCACCTGTGCTTTTCTTCTTTTTTCTACATAGAAACATAAATATTGTTCCTTCATGACAACACACGGCAGATAATAACACTATAATGATGCCAATACTGCTGCAGACTATGGTGGCTCACAATAGTTGTCAATTATTTTTTAATTTCCTATGCAATGTGCACGGAAGAGGGGGGAATCAAGGGAGAGTGACAGGAGTGACATCACCTGGCCACACTCCACTGACACACCCTCATAGCTGTCCACCCACTGAGACACATTAAGAGACCTATTATCTCACACAGCAGCCTACTTCACTTTTCACTGCCTGGTTGCCTGGTTGATTCACACAAGGCAATAAAAATAAAGGGATGGATTGCTGTACTCTGCAATAGTAGCAGTAGTCTGTAAAATAAAATCAGTTGATAAAACCATCAAAAATCTCCACTGCTTCTTTTTCTGTCTGCTAAAGTCACTGCCCTGATGCAGAACACACTGCACTCTCCTGTCCTTTGTGACAGCCTATAGATTTACTGTCCTACAGTACATATCTGAAACTATAGTAAATTAACTATGATGATGATGCATATCTCTGATGAGTTGTAATTTTTTGATCTGTAAGCCCTATTTTGCCACAGAAATGATGAGCTACCAGAACCCCTCCTTCCCCTCTGAGGAAGCAAGAAACTGAACCAAGGCATACGCAGCTTGAGAAATTCTTGATCTGCACCATTGCCGATTGTATGTTGCAAGTCATGTGACTTTCACAAGCTCAGTGAGTGACCCCTGGAAAAAAAAAAACATAATAATGGTGAAGTGTTGAAATGCTGAAGTGAAACCAAATCTACTTAGACTTGCTTTGCTGGTGCCTAAAGTGCCAGTTTTTGGCACATGCTTCAAACTACAGTTTAGCATTGGATCAGCCTCAGTGGTGCCTTAAAGCTAGGAGAAGAAGTGAATGGGGCTGCTTCAGCCTGTGCCCTCTGAGTATGGATGGTGAACTAAAGTGAGATGAAGACATGTATAAAACAGGTGAATTGTTCCACCCTATGCATTGTTCAGTGTAGCTCATGACCTAAAGCCAGAGGAGCAGGAGGCAAAGAAGAGAGATTTTTTTCCTATCTTACACATTGCTTATTGTGGGTGATGACCAAAAGCCAGAGAATGACATGGGTACACAAGAGGTTGTTTCATTCTTCACACTGCTTTGTGGGTAGTGTCAGGTATTCCCACATTGGTCCCCTTGGGGCAGAGAATGCAGTAGGCTTAGAGAAAGTTCTGTCATCCTACATACTGCTGAGGCTATCCATAACTGGACATTTGAAAAGATGGCCATTTGTCTAAAGCACACCTGTCATGGCTAAGCTGGTACTACACTGTCACTGAAATACTGTTAGTTCTATCAGTCACAAACCAGATCTATCAAAGCATTTACAGACCTCTCTAACAAATTATTTCCCCAACTTAATAGCCAATTACAGTATGAATAGGCCTCTCTTCTGATCTGTTATATGACTTTTAGTATTGTAGAGGGAAATGTCAGGAACATTGTTTAATATTCATACTATAAATTTAATGGGCAGTCAGGGCGAGATGCAAATTAAAAAGAATTTATAATGGTTGCTGTCACTCTGCTACTTGCATTCTGTATCACCAAAGCTGGTATTATTCTGCAGGAAAACTACAGAAAGTTAATTTGCCTAGCCAAGGTTGAAGAGGTTCATAGACACTTAATGGAAGGAGATAGGCAAGAAAAGCACATGAAAATAATGACTTCACTAGAGGGGAAAATAATATTTGATAATATGGAAAAATAAGTATAATCCAATCCAATCCAATGCACTATTATTTTACATGGTATCTTAACACATACGGTATCATAAAACATTTGTATACTGCAAGTACTGCACAATGGTTAGCAACATGTGGCAGCAAAGATTAGTACATATACATTACTGGAATAATCTATTTCTTCATCTTTTTAGTGTGAGGGCAACCTAAAGGCAGAGAAGTACAAGAGTACATGAGGCAGATTGTTTAATCCTACACACACAACGGTGAGTAATGTCAGTTATTCCCAGACTGATTCCCAGATAATGTCTTGAGCAGTCTGGTGACCATGTTGTATAAGTGGCAGTCACACTGGGTTGGTGCTACCTACTGTACCTCGGCAGCTGAGGGAGGTCCCCCAAAGTGGAACAATTTAAAAGGTGATTAAAGTAATACCACCTGTTTGAGCTGGCCTTCACTAACTGAATTCTTTTGTTCCAGTTGTTTTATTAGTGGACTTGGGGACTTTGCGGTATTTGAAATATCATATACATCTGGACAGCGTATGGAAGTTGTAATTGTTGCTGTATACTTATTTACTGTAGTTTTGCAAGGTGTCATGAGCCTCAGGGATAGGGCGTATAAGAAATTAAAAAAAAATTACATTGCCTACAATGTTGCATAGTAAAAGTAACATTTATTTTCCTCATTTTTGGCCTTGCATTCATGCAGTGCGCAGGCTGTTAGCATTTACCTCTCAGCCCCAACGCACCACAATGAGCCATCCTCATAAACTCCTGTGGTTTATCACCCATGGTAGGGTGCTTGGGTTGGGGTGCACCCACCTCAGGTGGACATGATTTAGTGTGGATGGAGTTCAGAGAGTTACAGTCCTTATCTTCCTCTTGACAGCCTGAAGAGCTTTTTTCTAGTAAATCCATGTGGCATTTCAGCAATGGAAGGATTCAATCTTTTTCCTAATCCTTGTCCCTCCATTCTCCCTGGCAATGTGCCTGGTTACAGCCTCATACACAGCAATGATCTTTAATGCATGCACTCACTCACAAAGGAGCAGACTGTCCAGACTGGCATGAGGGGTCACTTTTGCAGTGGGCTGTGGTGCCAACAAACCATAACTGGGACATATTGCCTCAGGCAGAGCCCTCCTTGATCCTGAATGCTCACTTTCTATGACTCAAGCACAGTCATAAACTCAGTGCATCAGCTAAGTGATTTGGTGGCCCATTACAATATATAGAATAATGCATGGGCTACAAGGCTGTGTTTCCATCAAAGAGTTCTGATGACATCATAGGAACCTCAAGTGTGAAGCTCAAGGAATATCTGATGACATCAGAACCCCAAGATAAAAACACTGCCTAGCTGTGCATGGTTACATATGTGTTATTTTGCTCAGTATATGGTTTGAAACATAAAATAAAACAAACAAGCAAAATAAAAAAAAAACTACTTTTTCTTGCCAGAAAATCATGGGTTTATTTTTTTTATTATTTAAAAAACATCCTTACCCTGCTGCTCAGAACCCACACTGGTGAGGAGTATGTTTCTGTCTTTTTAAATAATGAAACAAGAGAAAAGTCTGTGTAAGGAAAATATATGGGTGCTGTGTGTTTTGGGGGGTACAAGTAAAAAAGGAGGTGGTACAAGTTTCCATTCTAATTAAAACTTTGTTGTACCACAGAAGTGACCTTCTATGAGCCTCTGAACTGTGGTACAAAAGCTTTTTGACTAGGATGGAAATCCATGCACAACAAGGGGCAAACCTTAAAAGATATGCATTAACTCATGCATATGCCAATGTTGAACAGAGTTCTCATTGAGAAACTAGATAGCAGTACAAGAAATAAATTGGTAATCATAGGTAAAGACAAATAAAGCAGCCCTCAGTTGTTGCCAGGGCCTGCAGAATTCTGGGATGCATTTAGACCGGGGGAAGTGACCAGCAGTGCATTTAAAGTAATCCTTCTACTTTACATGGCATTGGTCAGGCCCCCACCTGAAGGACTGTATGCAGTTCTGGGCCCCTCAATATGGAACAGACATGGAGACATTGGAGAGGGTGCATTGCAGAGTCACCAAAATGATCAGGGGTATGGGGAGCATACCTACCTCTCAACTGCCCCTTGTTTTCCAGAGATGTCCCTGATTTTGTCTCAGAAATTTCCTCAATCCCTCCTAAGATTCTGTCACTGAAGAGTATGGACTTGAAGTATATTGCCACGTCAACCATTAGCATTACAGTCTATTTTTCATTAAGAGCATTTTACACTAAACAGTGTATTTATTTTACACAGTTTCTGGAACTGATGTTAGTATTTTTTGTCAGACGTGCCCCTGATTTTGTTAATTTATAGCTGATCTTTTTTAAGCCTTGTCCCTGATTCATGAGAATTAGGACGGAGATGTGGGGAGGGGACATGACCTCAGACTTCCATATACTCAGAGTATCAGTAAAGTCAAACAGCTGGAGTTTTATATTATGTCTTCCAGCAGGACACATCCTGAAGTTCAAAGGTACTAAATTCAGGGGTTAACATAGGAGGCAGTTCTTCGCTGGGGTGGGGGAACCTATGGAAGAGCCCACTAGCAGAGACAGTGGTTATGATGTCAGTGCAGGTGTACAAGGTTTTTATTTTTCATTTTTATGTGTTTTGTTTAATCAGGTGATGGACTGAGTTAAAACTCCCCTGACTATCACTATTGTACAATACACAAAATTATCAACAGGCACAATATAAAATTAATAACCTCTACAGGAATTCAAGAACACAGTTATGCTAATAAAACTCACAGTACATCTAGGAGCCTGGATAGAAATGGCACACTGACATTTTGCTTAGGGTAATATATTTTCTCTGATCTATATTTTAAAGCAAGGAAAGGACATATCTAAGGTTATAGTAGATGGCAAATAATTTAGCAGAGAGTCATATACAAGAACAGGAATGTTCGCCAGTTTTGGAGCTTCAATAAATTCATTTGCTGATGTCTTCCTAATATGATGTAAGGTCTGATTTACTAGCAGCTTATTAGAAAGAAAAGAAGGTGAGCTATTTATTAAAAATAAGCCAATTCATAATAGCTAAATAACATTTTATTTTCAAGAGACAGGGCCCCTGATTTTTATAAAGTACACGTTGATGTGCTCTAAAGGTGCCCTTACTATGCTATACCTATATATTGTTGAAGATTGAGCTCTAAAAAGCAAACAGTTTCCATAGTTAACAACAGAAAAAGTACTGTTTATCAAAGATGCCACAAACTGTGCATCAGTAATGAGAACATTTATATTACTATTACAATTTTGGTAGAAACTGTACCAGTACCCAAAAGTTAGGTTTCTACAGATATACATTCCAAGATATTTAAAAAGATGTACTATCTCCATTTGGGCACACTGAGCACCAATGATGGGTTATCTTTTACTCAAGATATTGTACAAGCTGTACTAAGAGGCATTTCTTTAGTTTAAGCCTTATTCAGTATTAATTTATGCTCTGCAACGTGCAAACCCATTTAGAAGAGTATTATAAATTTATTTAAATTTTCCCTAAAATTCTGCTACTGAAATACACTGTCAAAGATGACCATGTCATTAGAATACATAACAATATTAGTATTTTGAAAGGATGCTGCTGATTGGTAACTTTTGGACCTATGCCCCATGATATGTGACACATACTGTAGAGCCAAGTTACGTCCATCCTGGGTGCCCGTTGGACACTTGAAAATTAAGTAACACCCCTCCCTGTTTGTTACATCAGCCGGGAGCTGCTGTAACATGTGCACTCCCCACTGGCAACCATTCAGAAGATATGCAACTACCTCTTAGCCAAGGACCCAATCCCGCCTCCTTACAAGTGAGTGTTGGGAAGAGGATGATGGCTGTGGGATGCATTTTAAAAACAAATAAAAAATGGAAAAATACAGAAAGGGACATGGCACTCTTTATAAAGACTTCCATATCCAGTGATTGACTATGGGACTGAATACTGCTTCTGACTGAAAATCCACAATCCGGACCAGGCCCATCCTTGTGGCTGGCCCCTCCCTTTGCTTGGACCGATGCTCTCAGACATCAGGCCAGCCAGGGTTGGTGCATCCAAGCCCAGTGTGTTGTTTTGGGGCTTGGTACATTGCACATAGTTGTGCAGCCCTGTATGTGCCTGTTTTGGTGCATACCAAGTCTGATAGCGATAGTGACAGAGCCCATGATTCATAAAAATTAAGAAAAGGGGGTGCCTGGGACTTGATCCTTTGGGGACTCCAACTAAAAGAGGTACATGATCACAAAGTATGTGTAAGCAATAAAACTCAGCAGGGCACTGGTTGTCATAGGATAACAACATGCCCTAGGTGCTTGGGAAGCAAGAGGCCAAAGGTTATCAATGACAACCCATGCCCTGGAGTGTCTTATTACACTTATGAAGTGAGTTATGTTGCCAGCTATCAGAATTACAAACCTTTGAGTCAGAGACTCCTTTACAAAGGCTCCACATCAGAGAAGTGCAAGTCAATTAAGGGTGTATAAACATACAATAAGGAGGATCCAAATAATAGAGTGTATCGACAACAAATAACTTATTGATACACACAGTGAGACAGTAGGCACAGATTAAACAAAATGGACATTCTACACAAGTATTTAGGTAAAATCAGGCCATGCAAGACCCGATACAAAACTTTCAGAACTATAGTATTCAGCAGTACGTCAAATTTAAGGGTAGATGGAGGGGGTGTGGGTGTGGGTAGGTCAGGATGCAGGGAGAGATGGGTGGGGATGATGCAGTCAGAGAAGACCTTGTTAAAACCTGGACAGAAGGAGTTTAGGGGACTGGAAGCAGTCACATTAACTGGAGGAAAGTAGGTGCTCCCTGAGATTTGCTTTGAAAGGGTCACATTTCACTTCAGATGAAATACAGGCTGGAAGCTAGAAATATATCATGTAAAGCAGTCATTCTGCATTTTAAAGGGACACCGTCAACCTCTTCTTCTCAAAAACGTAGCGTGATTTTTACTATAGTGTCTACATCAAATGAAGTTGTAGAAAATGTGTCTGGTGTTTTTTTAATTCTAAAATGCAGTCTATTTCTCTGAAATTTTAACAAAATATGCCAGGATGCCATATTAGTGTTACAATACTAACTTGAATGGCTTCCAGTGTTTACATTTATAGCCAGTATGGTTTACTCCTCATGGCAGGTATGGGCTTGTCTATGACTATCTGTTATGTGTGTCTCTACTCCGTGAAAATGCATTCTGAAATAGCCTGTCCCCCCCATTTTAATTGCAGGCTTTGGTATAGTTAGTCATTTGTCTGGACAGAGGTAAATGGTCTCTGTGTAATTAAATACAAATTGCTGTTTTGTTATTTTAAAAACATTTCAGTACTAGTTTCTCTCGTTTTCTTTTTTGTTTGTTCTACACCATGTTAATTATTTTATAAATCTTACCATATTTATTTATTCGATACACACTGATGGCATTTTTTTAGAATTTACAATTACTCTAAACTGTTATTCTTTTAAACTTATCTGTGCCACAGCTGCTAGTCAGAAGCCCGCCTGCAAAGAGGAAGGAGTGGAGCTAGTGAGCAGCTCCTCGGATATGCAGGGAAGTGTTTTTGCTAACCTATTGATGTTTAATTCTGGGCTGCTATAATCACTGTGCAATGGGCGGGAGGTAGAGCTTTATATGTTATTCTTTTGCTGGTGTGGGGTTTATCTTGAAGCACTGTAAGAGTGCTGTGGAAGGTGTAGGGGTGCCTGATTGTTTTTTGGAGAGCCAGAGCTGCAGTGTACTGTAGGTCTCATCCACCTACCCTTCAAACCCGCCCCTGGTCAACTGTACCTTTATAGAAGCCCACTCCTATATTGCTTCCTTATACATCACAGGAAGGTGTTACATGCATATCTACTAGGCAGATTCAGCTGAACATTTATGAGGGACCCTATGCAGCTATACTATACAGAATAGGGGCGGTGGGACCAGAGCCATGAATAGGTTACTTGGGTTGTGAAGAGGGCCCCTGATAAGGGGGGTGGGACTATGATACTTAGGAAATGTGGGTTGGGGCTTACAGGGAGGAGGTAGGGGTAATGTGGAGAGGGTCTTCAGCAGAAGGACTCTTGGAAAGGGGAGATGGGGGGCTGTAACTAGGACAGGTTAAGCTGAGGATGAAGTGGGGCAGTTACGGCAGATGGGGTGGACAGGGGATAAGGGCTGGGTGGGGTCAGGGGAGAATAGTAGGATGTAATACCTGTGGAGCAGCAGTTTGCATGGGCATGCTCTGGAGAATTGGGGGATGTCCAATCTGCATGAGGCTAGGGCAGCTTGAAGCACAATTAAATTGCCTGAGGTGGGAGATTGTAAAGCTATCCATGACTAGGGGGAAGTGAAGGAAGGTCACAGTGCAGACCTTGTGGATGGGAGAATAGAAAGGGGGTTGGATTGGTACAGATCCAGAAATGGCGATGAGAGAGCTTCTAGGGAGGTGATGGGTGGGCAGTGGAAGGGGGGTGGAGGCTCTGATGGGAGGAGGACAAGCCCTAACATGGGTGCTACTAATACGGTAGGAGAGATCAGCACAGCAAATAGGTTTACTGTTCTGGGATTATTGCAGGGTCCGAAAAGCAGACTAGGTCAGAGGACTGGGGAGGGTAGAAGTGGGGGAGTTGGGTGAGGGTGGGAGGGAAGGGGCTGGTCCAGGGGAGGGGGGAGCAGAAGCAGGGTAGACGTTGGGAGTGGTGGTAATCCGTGGGCCAGTGGAGGAGGGAGTAGGAGAGGTGGGCAGGCAGCTTGAGGGGGAAGAAGGATGAGGGGTGCATAGGACATTTTGCTGGAGGGTTCCAGTGGGATGCAAAATAATGGGAGTGGGGGTTTCAGGATTGGAAGTGAGGCAGGGGATAACTTAGCCGGTCAGGAGATGGGGACAGTCAGCACAGTGGAAGGGGAGGTTCCACAGCCACTTGAGGGGGGCCTAGTAGGTGGCAGTGGAAGTGCAGGCAGGGTGGGGGAGATGAATTTATACAGAAAACCAGACAGGCTAAGATGTCTCATGCGCAGGTTCCTGGGATGGCATTGGTGGGGAGGGACGAAGCTGGTAAACAGGATGAAGAAGCTGGGGGCATGGATACAGTAATTGATCCTGGGGACCTGGCAGCATCTGGGGAAGTAAAGGAGGTGGGTGAGGGCAAGGGCAGGGGGGATAGAGGTCTAGTGGTGGTGAACCATCTAGAGGAGGTAGAGGGTACAGGGAACAGTGGGCCGTTTCCGACCATTAGGGTGCGGCATTACAGTGTCGGGTCATTATGGAGCCAAATGCCATATTCATCCCCCTGAGGTTTGCCCCCCTGAATTAGTATCCTTACAAAAGGGGGGTGTGGGGGCACAGCCCCTCGCAAAAAGAGAGGACTGTGACTTTCCCACTTGGTACTGCAATGACTGAGTGCACTGCTGCTGCTGGTGCTCTGAAGTGGTGAAACCCAGGGGGGCATGGGTTGGAGGAACCTAGTTGGGAGCCAGTGAAAAGTAGGTTTGTTGAGGAAACCCATAATCGCTGGTGCACTGAGGGGGTTAGAGTTATAGTTCTGGGGGACTCTATAATTGGGGTATCGGGAGGGGAGCAGTGACAGCAGGAAGAGCAGTGTTAGAGTGGAGTGCATGCCAGGTGTGACAGCACCAGGCCATGTACCTAGTGCACTCCTTGGTGAGGAATGCTGGGGGGCCCCCTCACATCTTGGTGCATATGGGTACAAATGACATGGAGGGCAACAGCATGGAGGAGGTACAGGCAAGGTTCAGGGAGCTGGCCAGGGTCTGTCTAGCTGAGGGATGCAAAGTCTCTTTCTCAGAGGTTCTTGTGGCAATGAGGGCTAGTGTGGAGAAGAAGTTAAAAATTCAAGAGGTCGATGAATGGTTATGGGGCTGGTGCTGGGCCAAGGGGTATGGGATGGTGGAGGATTGGGGAACAACTTGGGAGGACATGGAGCTGTTCGCTAGGAACAGACTCCACCTGAGCGTGGTGGGGAAGGAGGTCCTAAAGCAAAAGCTGGGTGAATTTATAGGAACTATGTGGAGTTTACACTTGTAGCAGGAGGAAGAGGGCTGGGGCTTGTGGGACAGGTGGGCAATCTCAACATGGGGGGGGGGCTTAGGCCTTTCCCCTGACAGTTTCAGCAGGCAGTGGGGTAGGACAGATGAACTCACATGGGATCTTGGGGAAAAAAAAGAGCCCATAATGTCAACAAACTCTATTGACATTGAAAAAAAATGTCGGCATGCTACATTTTTCAATTTTAAGCTGTGTCACAACTAAAAAAGTGCATCAATAACATTGCAGAGAAGCAGTTTCAGATAGTGTTGATATGCTCGCAGTATTATCTAAACATGGTCGGAGCATCAACGCAGCAGATTCCTAATGAACTCCAAGCTGTCATTTTAAAAGATAGGTTTTTATCCCCAACAATTCCAGTTAGAGCTTACAAAAGATAATTTCTTTAAAACTGAATAACTTTGAAACCATGAGGGTAGAAACGTAATCATTTTAAAATGAAAGCTTGGAGTCCGATAAGTTGATATTTCATTATAAAATAGTGCTACAGCTACCATATATCAGTACACAGAAACATAAAATGGTTCACAACATTTCTAAAGTCCATTTTTCTTAACAACATAGCACAGTATATTATTCACATGTACGGATGTGGCAACACATGAGAACTTTATTGTTAGGATCTATTCAGGTTCATTGGATTCTAAACTTATTTCTCCATGCCTAACAGATTAAATGTTAATGTTAAATGTTAAATTAAAGAATTATTAACATCTGGAATAAACTACCTAGTAATGTAGTATCTAGTACATCTTTTAATGGTTTTAAGAAATCTTTGGACCACTATATGGCTCATAAAAAATACTGCGTAAGGTAGATTCTATGAAATTGTTGAGTCTATATTGCTTTCGGCTGATGACTTGGACTGATTCTGTTCTATGAAATGTTGCAGCTTTCAAAACATAATTTCAGGCATTATAAATTATCAGCAGAAAAACAATGAAGTGGAGCACCAGGCAATTTACTGTGGTGCTCATTTTGACAAAAAGTAACAGAGGATATGGCAAGAGCACCCACAACAATCAGACGGCACAGGACTTTGATGAAAAAATGAAGTCCTTTTATTTAAATACAAAACTGCATGTTACATGTGCACCAAGCCCCAAAAATAAGCGGTAAAGGCTGTACCAACATTAACGTTTCCCCTGACCACTGTCAGGCATCATCAGAGTGAATAACATTTCCTCTATTATAAATTATCATAATTTTTCCAGAAATGGCTGGAAGACAAGGAGGGGCAAATTTTATTTTTCTGGCACCCAATCCCAAGGGTTCTGGGCACCGTACAAACACACAAAAGTAAAAAAAAAAAAATATCATCTCACAATACAATAAATAATCACGTCTAAATAGGCAATGTTTTGCATATAAATAATAACCCTATTTGCTTTAAAAAGGGACTGATAGTCTACGTTCTCATCCAGTATCTGAGAAAGCCTGGCTAAACAGTTAGTACTTAAGGCAGGCTTTGAATGCCTCCACAGAAGGTGCCTCCCTCACCAATGGCAGAAGCGAATTCCACAGGATGGGGCCGGCGATACTAAAAGCTCTATCACCTACAGTTTTCAACCACATCCTGGGAATCACCAGGAGGCCCCTCAAGGAGGATCGCAGGGAGCGGACTAAGGCAGCAGGTGTAAGAAGATCCACCAGGTAGCTAGGGCCCAGTCCATGAAGGGCCTTAAAGGTGAGTTAGCCCACCTTGAAGAGCACCCTCTATCGAACCGGCAGCCAGTGCAATTCAATCAGCACTGGGGTGATGTGACAGTATTTCAACTGTTTAGTCAACAGCCTGGCAGCTGCATTCTGCACCAGCTGCAGTTGACGGAGGATGACTCCAGAAACCCCGAGGTAGACCGCATTACAGTCATCAAGCCTAGATGCTACAAATGCATGCACCAAGGTGGGGTGGTCCAGGGGCAGAATCAGGTGTTTGCTCCTGGCAATGTTTCTCAGATGGAAGAAACTAACCATGGCAATGGATGACACTTGATGTTCTATTGTCAGATCGCCGTCTAGAATCACACCAAGATTGCACACCTTAGAGGAGGCCATCAATGGGACAGAGCCTAGAACTAGTCCAGTATCTGCCCCAGAGGCCATCCTATCACTCCTCCTGTTTGACTCCACCACCAGTCCCTTCGTCTTATTGGGGTTCAGTCACAATCAGCTAGAGGCCATCCAGTCATTGATCGCGGCCAGACAGTTGTTTAATACTTCCACCTCATTGGATGTTCCAGGGGCAAAGGATAAGTATAGCTGAGTATCATCAGCATAACAATGAAACCCCAAGCTGTACTTTCTAATGATCTCACCCTGGGGAAGCATATACACGGCAAACAACATCGGTGACAAGACCATACCCGGAGGTACCCCACAAGACAGAAGGCTAGGGGAGGAGGAGAAATTCCCCATCGCCACCCTTTGCCTTCTGCTTGTCAAAAAGGACTCAAACCAGCGGATGACAGTGCTGGTGAGTCCACAAAAGTCCCTCAGGTGGTCAAGTAACACGATGGTCCACCACGTCAAAAGCTGAGGAGAGATAGAGTAGAATGAGAATTGTCCCCTCCTCTTGATACCTCGCCCTGGGGAGATCATTGTGCACCCAAACTAATGTGGTTTCTGCATGAAAACCCAACTGGAGTGGCTCATAGATATCAAATGCCACAAGGTGTTCTCCCAACTGTTGCTCCACAATCTTCTCCACAACCTTTCCCAGAAATAGCAGGTTGGAGACCGATCAATAATTTGCCTTGATGTCAGGGTCCAAAGATGGTTTCTTCAGAAGGAGTCTCACCAGCACCTCCTTCAAGGCATCTGGGAAGAATCCCTCTGACAAGGAACACTGGACAATAAAGGTAAACACCGGGCCAACAGTGTCGACACATCTATAAAAAAAAGAGTCAGCATCGGGTCCAGCTCACAATATGTGTGCTTCAGTTTTGAGGCCACCTCAATGACATCATCCACCTCCACTGGTTTAAACTCCCCCCAACCATGCAGAGTGCCTTGTCGACAGTCAAGGTGACCACTGTTGACCATAACATGGCTCACTGGTGGAATTCCCTGCCTGATGGCAGACACCCTGTCCAAGAAAAAACAAGCAAACTCATTGCACAAGGCCTCAGAAACTGCTTTTTTTGGCTGCAGACAGGCTAGATGTAAAAGCCTGTCCACAGTCTGAAAAAGCATAGCTGGTCAGTGTCTCCTGGCAGCAATCTCCCTGGACAGGAACACTGCCTTCTTATGGTTGATTGCCCCCTGGTACAGACTATAGTGTGTATGCAGGGCCAGTTTGACTGCCTCCAACATGGTCCTCTGCCAGCAGCACTCCAACCTCCAACCCTTGATCTTCAATGCCTTGAGCTCCCCATCAAACCATGTGGACCTCAAGTGAGATGATCTGGGTCATACACAGACCGGTGCAAGGGAGTCCAGTGCCTCAGTCACCAACCTATTATAGGCGTCAACTGCTTCACCCACACCTCCCCTGCATGCACTGTCCACACTAGATAGATCTACTTCTGCCAAAAAAACCTCCAGAGTCAAACCCCTCAAACGGCGGTAGCTTACCATCTCTGCAGGGGGAGGGATCTCAGGAGGGGGTCCTGAGCAAGAATTCCACCATGCAGTGATGAGACCAACTAACCCAATCAGTCTTGAGATTCTCAATCTCAAGCCCCAGCGAGAAGACCAGGTCCAGCATGTGGCCACCCTGGTGGGTCACAGTAGTAACTACTTATGACAGGCCCAGAGATATCATCATCAGGAGGAAGTGATAACCCAACTTAGATGACTCGTCGTCAGCCCAAACATTGAAGTCCCCCAGGACCAAACACCTGGGGGACTCCAATGTTTCTCCGACGACGAAGTCACCCATTTCCTGCAAGAACTCTCCTGCTGTCCCAGTAGGATGGTAAATCAGGATATTAGTGTTTGTACTGTTGAAGAACAAACACATTCTTTTCTAGTTCTGTCTATTCTCTGGGTGCTCCAGTACCTGTTGTGACTTACTGCTGGTAGCTAAGAATATATGCCTGGCAATGTGTGAGGAAACAATAATGCTGCTGAAATCTTGCATGTCAGTATATATCTTTTGTTCAGATTCTAAAGTGCTCTGGAACTAGGCTGTGTCCTAACTGAGTAGAAAGCATATATTTCCTAAGTAACATGCTTTTTATGTTGCTTGCACGCATGTGCAAGAAACATAGTGCCATCATCGGAGATTTCGGAGGTGTGTCACCTCCTCCTCCAATTCAGTCAATGTGCTGGCAGGCACGGCCCTGTAAGCCAATGCATTTTGGGCTGTGTATGACACGCTCAAATGCAGTAACATGATTGAAAGGAGCTATAGCTTCAGTGAGCACCCGATAAGATATCGGCTGCTCACGCCGCAGCCCCCCCACACACACACACACGAGTCATATGCGTCTGACGACTGTAGCCGACAGGGTGCCCAATCCTCCGTGGGCTGAGCTGCATCCCCCCATAGTAGGTGCCACGCTGGGAGCCCACCCCAGTGTGGCAAGCAGTCCTTTTGCCGATGGGGGTGCCCAATCCCCATCGGCTGAATGCCCCCTGTCCTTGTGCCACGCTGGGAGCCCACCCCAGCGTGGCAATAAATTCCATGGCCGACAGGGGTGCCCAATCTCCCATCTGCTGAACGCCCCCCAACGTCCTTGTGCCATGCTGGGAGCCCACCCAGCGTGGCAAAACTGATCCCACAATGTCTTTTTTACCTGTAAGACAAAAACGGTCCCACGGTGCGTCTCCCAACCCCCACAACCCGCACCACCCACTGCGCACTCCAGTTTCATTACCCCTCACCCCATACTTACCTTCGACTCTGGCGCGACGATCTTCGTGGACCGGGAACACGCCTGCACTCTTCAAAGTCGACCGCGAACTGAGGAAATGCCGGTAAGCTGTATAATGGGCTAGATGGGGGTTTCAACTTTGTTGCATATCTACAGAGTCATTTTCGAATCAGCATGGGACCTTTCATGAGTGATGTCACTGTCATGCAGTCTGGCCCGAAGGGTGATTTCGCAGGACTACAAAATCATCCTTCGGCCTGAATACTTCCATGACAGTGACATCATTCATGAGAAGGGGTCCCAAAAACCCCATGTTGAAAATTTGGTGCCAAAATTCCAAAAAATGACTGTTTTACGAGCATGCATTGCGCAGTTCCTATGCAGGCTCGTAAGTTTGCGAAATTTCAATATTTTCACTCCAGATTTTCAACATTGCCATTTTACCACACCTTCTTATGAGTAGTACAGCTGTCATTTTTCACATCTCACCCAAAATGTGTTTCCGCCCATGTAGCGCAGAATGGTGCAGTCGGTGTGCAAACTCAATGTATGGGACTCATTAACAAAATCACAGTGACACTGTTCGTGAGCAGAGGTCTTAAAATGGCTATGTTGAAAATTTGGTGAAAAAATTCCTAAAAATGACTGTTTTACGAGCATGCATTGTGCAGTTCCTACGCACGCTCGTAAGTTCGCAAATTTTCAATATTTGCACTCCAATGACTTCCAAATACCTAAACAGCAGATAGAAGCAAGCAACATTCAGCATTGACAAATGCTTGTTACTGCATGAAATGATGCTGGTCTGTCTCAGGGGAATGATTTTACTGATATGAACTTTTTATTTCATGGTGCCTATTAGGTCTATGGATGGTAATGGTAATAGAGTATACTTTTAGATCCTGTACTCCCTTGGCACTCAGAGTTCCTTGACATCTAACAGCAATTTTACTGAACTAAGTGCTAAATATTAAGGCAATGAGTAATTCTCCCTATGCTGGTGTAACCCCCCTACAAATGGGGGTTCCTAAAAGCTTCCCCAGAGCTTGGGTGAATGCTCCGTGCCTGGTTGGCATTCGGCGTTAAAGCAGCTTAAATGTGAGCGCTTTTGAAGCCTCCGTATGCTGTCTCTTTAAGGGCTGCATGTTGCAACTGCAATTAACTGACATGGATGGGGGGCTGTGTGGTTGTATGCCCGAGTCCCGCCCGGGCCACTGGAAAATAGCTCCTTTTCTGCCACCGCTAGTGGTGCAGAGGGAGCTCTGCTAGGGGATGTGATTGTTGCGAGAAATAACGTACAATTATAATGATAATGTAGTTGTTCTAACCTGCCTTTCTTTGCAGTAAAGACTGTTTCGATTGTCTCCTCCATTTTGGTCCAGAACTGCTGAATTGGACCAATCAGTACCTCGGGACCCTACAGAGTCGTCTGACCAATAGAGGAACTGTTTGTATTTGGGAAAGGCATTATGGGCTATGGCGCTTTTTCGCACCACTGAGAGCAGGAGGAAATGACTGACATGTTCAGCCAGCCAATGGAAAAGGGTAGCGCCCGATCTGAAAGGAGTGCTCAATGCTGCCAGGGGCAGATGCATTGTGGTTGAGGTGAGGAGAGGAGCACTGTGCTTCTGCACTGTGGGAATGTTCACTTGGGAAGCGCATGAAGGCCTGAAGTGGCTGTTTTTTGCCCTTTCGAGCATTTCAGATTAAATCTGCCAGCGTGCGGTTGGAGGAGGCTGGTGCCAGCCCAGCTACCTACCAGGCTCAACCTGAGAGGACTGGAGAGAATTGCTGAATCGCGCTCAGTCCATCCGTGATGTTGAAGCTGCCGTTTGCTGCCCGAATTCCTCTGCAAGTTCATGAAAGCCTGAAAGCAGCTGCCTGGTATGGTACCCCTCTGTTGTTTGCCATATAAATGTGTGAGAAGGCTGGTGAACTTCAGGCTCAGTCCTGCCAAGGGTGAAGGAACCATTGTTGTGGGAGTTGTGAGTACTGAATCAGGGTAGCTCCCTACAAGTGTGTAAAAAGTGGTGTCAAGTTGTCTCAGTATATTGCTGACTGCCTAACTGAACCATTGCTCCTTCTGCTCTAGCTCAGGATTGTAAAGGTTATCTGTGTCAGGGCCCCAACCAGCTGCCACGTTGGACTAGCCGTTAGGGCTTGGGTACCCAGGGACAGCAAATCTTAGGGTTAGGTCTGTGCACAGAGCTCTAGGTAGATAATCACCTGTGCTCTCCCGGGTCGTGGCTGAAAATAGGCAGGTCTGTTGCCTAGCGCACTTACTCGGTTACCAAAAGCTAATAAATAAATAAATAATCATAGTGATAAGCCAATGAACCTGATTTCCCCCTTTCCTTGTTATTTCCCCTTTAATAAATCAGATTTTTGTGTTGCAACTACACCCTGGCTGATTTGTGCATTCCTGTTGAACTGCTGTGTAGTGACTGTGATATACTTGTGTCTTATTTTACAGGGGGTCCCCAGAGTGAGCTGAGAGATACTACCTGGGGGGTAAGTGTATTGGTGAAAAGAATTTTTCGTACCCAGTGTGAGCCACTAGTGGGACAAAAAGGGTGTTGCAGTAACCCAGAGGGCTGTGACCGAGGCAATCTCAACCGTACTAACCCCAACCTCTGGGCGGAGGCACCCGTCAACGGATCTGGGCCCCTCACCCTGTCTCAGTGGAGGCAGGCAGGGTTAGTAGCCCCAAGGGTAGCGCCCCCTGGGAGTTACACTATAATGTATGGAATGGCTATCCAGGGTGGTTGGCTTCAGGCAGGCAGACTTTTTCAAGATAGGGGAAATTCTGGGAAGGCATCTGGTCAGAATTAGACCTGATATGGATGTAAATCAGAAGTGGTATATTATCAAACTTAGGCTGATTGAGGCTACTGGGTCATGTACCAAGATGCTGAGCAAGAAGAGCAGGGCTAAGAAGCCAAGCAGGCTGAACAAGGAGGGTTTGGAAAGGGTAAGGGCAAAAAAAGCAGCTTTTCAGAGGTTCAAGAAGTCTGGGAGGGGGGAGGATAGGGAACTGTATGTGAAGAAGTCCAAGGATGTCATCAGATTAGTCAGGGCAGCGAAGGCTTCCAGGAAACTGAGGTTGGCAAAGGGCATCAGGGAAGGGGAGAAAGACTTTTTCAGATACATAAGGGAGAGAAGGTGCTGCAAGGACCAGATAATGAGGATTAGGAAGGACGAGTAGTGGGTGGATAAGGGGAAAGAACAGGCAAAAGCACTAAATGAGTACCTCTGTTCTGTGTTCACACAGGAGAAGGGTGGACAGCTACCTCAGCGGATGGGCAGGGGGGAAGGGGTGACAGATGGGACAATTATGGAAGACAGGGTGCTGGAGGGTCTGAAGGCACTAAGGGCAGCTAAGACACCAGCTCTAAATGGCATTTATCCCAGGGTGCTGGAAGTACTGGTAGGGATATTGGCGGGGCTGCTGATGGACCTGTTCAATTCATCCCTGGACATAGGTTCTATACCACAGGATTGGAGGATGGCTCATGTGGTGCCCATCCACAAGAGTGGCCCAAAGGATGAACCAGGCAATTACAGACCTGTAAGCCTCACATCCATTGTAGGAAAACTTATGGAAGCAATCCTGAAAGAGAGGCTGGTGACCTTTTTAGAGGAAACTGGACACCAGGATAGTCAGCAGCATAGATTTATCTCTGGAAGATCCTGCCAGAACAACTTAATTGAATACTACAACTGGGTAGCGAGGGAACTGAATAAAGGCCATGCAGTGGATGTGCTGTATTTAGACTTCAGCAAGGTCTTTGATTCAGTGCCTCATAAGAGGCTGTGGGGTAAGTTGCAATATGAGGGGCAGGGACAAAGATGGTAAGCTGTATTGTGAACTGGCTGAAGGGGAGGCAGCAACAGATGGTGGTGGGGGTCATGCTGTTCCCCAAGGGTGGTGACAAGCAGGATGCCACAGGGCTCAGACCTGGGTCTGGTGATGTTTGGGTTATTCATATTGGATGTCTCACATGGTGTTAGGAGCAAGTTCAGTCTCTTTGCAGATGATACCAAGAAAGGGGTGGTGGTGGACAACATAGAGGTGGCAGGGGCTACAGGAGGACCTGCTCAAACTGGAGGAGTGGTCAGAAAAGTGGCCATTGAGCTTTAATGCAAAGAAGTACAAGGTTATGCACTTCGAAGCAAGGAACTCATGGAGGAGCTACTTGTTGGGAGGGGTTCAGATAGAAGTCACAGAGGAGGAGAATGACCTAGGGGTGATCATAAAGGGTAACATGAACAATTCAGCTCAGTGAAGGAAGGTGGCAGCTAAGGCCAACAAGATGCTGGGGTATATTGCGAGAGGAATCTTATTCAGAAACAGGGATGTGATCCTGCCACCGTACAGGTCACTAGTCAGGTCAGACTTGGAGTACTGTGTGCGGTTCTGGCATCCCTTTCTGAAGAAGGATATTGGATTGCTGAAGGGGGTGCAGCATAGGGCAACTAAGATGATCCAGGGTCTGGAGAGCAAAATCTATGAGGACAGGCTGACTGAGTTGAATATGTACAGCCTGGAGGAGAGGATGGATCAGGGGGATATGACTGAGACCTTCAAATATTTGAAGGGGATCAACAAAATGGCACAGAAGGGATATTTAAGCTGAGGAGAGGAAGGGACACCAGAGAGCATGGTCTCAGGTTGGAGGGTGGAAGATTTCGGAGAGAGAGATGAGGAGGCATTTTTTCACAGAGAGGGTGATGGAGAAATGGAACACTCTACCCAAGGAGGGGGTATCCTATAGCACAGTGGACAGTTTTAAAAGGGCATGGGACAGGGTGCAAGGGGGTGAAAAGGTGAGGGGGGAGAGGGGGCAGCAGCCGCAATATAAGGGTACTAGCTGCTCATTTGAGCAGACTAACTTGACAGACTATAAGGCCTGTTTCTGCCGGCAGATTCATATGTTCATATGTTCATATATTCCTAGTTACTATATTGCCCATACGTTGTACTTGTATCTTACGCTGTTACTGATCGCTATTGGTTCATGCAAAATCAATAAAGACAGTTTAAACATTCAGATTCATGCTTTATAGTTTTAAATTTATTTTTTAACAGGAAGACAATGCTTGGTTTGTTCTTTGAAATAGAAAATACAGAACAACCATGGTTTTGTATTCTTGTGTTCTTCCACAGGCATAGAGAATCTTCTCTGCACTTCATTATCCTTTATGGCACATTTGGTTTTATTGTTATTTAGTGCAGGGGTATTGTTCAGACTTTGCATACATTTTTGCTAGTAGTGTTTCCATTTTTGTATCTTCCTTGCACTTTTTTGGACACACTTTTTCAGTGTATAGTACTGTCTGTGTCGTATGGTTGTGTTCTTGATTCTGCAATAGATCTTTTAACCACCAAACCAGAAAATATCAGGAGTAAGACTGACACAGCACTTCTGGTTTCTGAGGAAACTTTGCTTTTCGTTTGTTTTGTTGTCTGTGCACCAAGTATTCTGTTACCAATCAGTATTGTCTGCCGATGGTTTAGGACACATTTTGTGCATTAAAGTATGCGTGCAGAAAGAAAAAAACCTTATAAACACCTAATGGGCACTAGAAATGTCTCTTGGCTGATCACGAGTACATCCTCATAATATCCTAGGGTTCCAATACCACTCAGCTTTGCTTCCTGGTTCTCAGACCCTAACAAGTCACGAGCAGGTACTCTTAGCCAAGAGACCAATCCAATGCCCCATTTCCTTATGTTATACTTACAGGTACTTGGATTAGCATCATCACTGTTATTTACAGCATTCACTGTTACTGTAGATGGCACTACTTTCAACAGATTGCCTTTTCTCACATGTTGTGCAACATAGCCATATAACATAACATCATATATATATGGGGGAGGCAGTATAGCATACTAGTTAAGAGCACAGAGGTGCACACCTGGAGAACTGGGTTTGAATCCCATAGCCACCATTTGCACACTGTGTGACCATGAGCAAATCAGTTAACTTCCCTGCACTCCCAGGATGCACCTGGATACAAGCCTCAGCTTAGTGTGTCTTTCCTGGCTAAAAATTGTAAAATAAGCTAAATAAATAAATACAATAAACTATCTCAGACATCCTTGCTCTGATGGCCAGTTCACACAGGTATATTATTTTGGCCTTGTCTGTCCAGCCAATGACCATTTAAGTAACACAGGGAAGAACAGAAGATTTTGAACAGCACACGTACAAGCAATATTTGTTTAGCGAAACAACTAAAAATCACCTCCTACACTCAGGAATCAGACTAGTATATCTTTCAATGATATTGACAAGTGCTATATGCACTGAGACCCACAATGAACAGTGCAGTGAAGGAAGTGCTTGAGGTTGGAATATGATCTCAGGTTGGTTGGAATGAGCTGGCCACACCTACTGTACTTGTGGTTAAAAGAAATTGGACAGTATGAATTTGCAATTATTTTAAATGGGAATTGTCAGCAGTAAGAGCCGTACACCCAAGTGTAGGCCTGGTACTGATTTACGCTTTGTGTGCAAAGAATTTCATTTTTATTTACTATTTATTATTCTTCAGTACTGTAGATCATATTTGGTTGATCCTACAAACTCCTGCTCTAATATTTGCTCACCCCAGAGCCACCCCCCAGCTGGCTTCAGAGTTGGGCTGCAGTCACACAAGATTCAATTGGCTGCAGTTCATGTTAGAGCTTTTTAAAGCTCTGATCAGCTGTTTGCCAGTCCTGCTATTTTGCTGGGTAATAGTATAATTATGTGATTTCACTGGAGGACAGCAGGACTTGTGAACATCTGATCAAAGCTTTTAAAAGCCCTAACATGAACCTAAGGCAATTGAATCCCCCCCACTGCTACTGCTCTGTCTCTGCTCTGACATCAGTTGCAGGGTATTCTGGGTTTCCTGTTTAGCCAAATGTTGGGGCTGGAGTCAGAAGGACCAACCAGATACTGTATAATATGGTGTGGAATAAGAAATCGTTAGTAAAATGTTTCTTTGCACACAAAGTGCAAACACGGACCAGCCCCCACCTTGGATGTGGGGTTCTTACTGATGACCATTCCCTTTTAAAGAGTTCCTGAATCCAGTTTTGCAAGTAGATCAGTGCCTTTCTTCCCTGGTGGAAGATATCTTTGCATCACTTGCAGGGGTGAAATACTTCAGTAAAATTAATATAATGTAAGTCTACCTTGGGGTGCCCCAGGTATTCAGTGCATTTTGGATGATATGTTTATCACAGGCAACATGGATAAAAACTGTTTAGACAACTTATAACTGATCCTGAAACATCTGAGGCATTTGGAACTTTGAGGCAATCATGGATAAATGCAAAGCTTCCAATGAAAAAATTGCTTTTTGTGGCCATGAAATTGACAGGGAAGGATTACACAAAACTGAATTAAAGGCTGATGCTGGGATTAAGGCACCATGACCAGAAAATGTTGTGCTGTTACTTACTTTTCCATGAAGTATTTTTTCTACTACTCTCATCTGTCCAGTCCTCTGGCCTGAGGGCGTACCCATGTGGCAGCTCCCCAACCCCATCCTCCACTGTCCCAGCCATCTTTCTCCTATGGGGGTCAATGGTGTGGGGATAATAGAGTTGCCTGCTGTCATCCCAACAGTAATGATTTTTTTATCCATATTTGTTCTCCTTGTGTTGCTTTCACCTCCCTCTGGCATTGGCAGTAGCCAACTATTGGCGTACACGTCCACACAGCATTCTGCAAGGGGATATAGATTCCTGGCCTTCCTGCAGATGTGTTGCTGTGGTGTTGGAACCCACTGCCACCCCTCCCAGATGAGACATGCTGCTGGACGGCACCTCTCTCATAGCCATGGCCTGCCCCTGATGTGGCTCTTGAGTCTGTTCCCAAGCTCAGGTTGCCAGCATGGCATTTTGTCACTGGGCCATTTGGTGGCCCTATGGTTCTTTTGCGGGACTTGAGAATTAGGACCATCATTTTTTGCCAGATCTGGCCATGGTTTCCCTTCTCTTACACAAGTGGCTAACCAAAGGAACAAAAGTTACAGTGGACTGAACAGTGGCTGTAGGCATTTCAACAAGTGAGATAACTCATAACTTCAGAAATAAATTATGATCTCAGACTTCATGTCAGATTAGAATGAGATGCTTCCCCATATATTGAGTGTAGTAATTTGACATGTCTTGCCTATTTGATATTAATAGCGGGTAGATGTTGCCTCATGTTCAGTGACTACAGCAGAGAACAACTGTTTACAAACTGATAAGGAGACACTGGCACTGGTATGAGGAATAAAGCATGTTAATGTGTGCTTATATGGACACAGTTTAACTCTAATGACAGATCTTCAGGTGCTCCTGTCAATTCATCACCCACATAAGAGCATGAATGACAGAAATGCAGTTACAGCATTACACTTTGCTGCTAGCAGGAAATTAATATACAGTATGATAGAAGTATAAAAGTACAAATCATTACATGAATGCAGATTGTCTTTCCTGCTTAACTTGGAAAAAGAAGATGACTGAGATAGTGGCCCTCTAGATGTGTTCCAGCAAGTCAATTTCAGATGTTGCTTGTAATGTGCAAGAAATGGTGCAATGAGAAATATGAAAAAAGATAGTATCCTCGCGAGGGTTTATGAATTAAAGTTTACCACTGATATGATGACCCTAGAGGACTCTCACAGCTTAATAAGTACCTTATTACATACCTAATAGGTACCCCACCTCCCCACCCAGATCTACATGCCCCTCCCCCATCCACCCTCGCTCCCCGCTCTATCTACTCCCCTCATCTGCTAAATTTTGACAAGGCCTACTTGGCTGCTCCAGTCCTCCCCTCATCCCCTCTCTTAGTCCTTCCTTTCACTATCCCTCTCCCTGTCCTCCCCTCCCCCTCTGCTACCAGTCCCTTCCCATCCATGGTCCCTCTCTCCTTCTCCTGCCTTGCATTATTAGTGCACTTATGTTACATGTGATTTTGTTGCTGCATATACTGTACCACAACATCTTTACTTTTATAATCCTACATGTTAAACAGCTATATCTGAATTTTCTGTTTGCCTTCTTTGTTAACACTGTTTTGACTTTTATAATTTAACTACTGTATCCCTGTTTTTTCATGATGTGGAGCCTTTGTATTTTTTTTAATGTTCTTTTTATTTAGTTTTTGTTTACCGGGTAGGTGCGCTAGCCATAGCAATGACTATTTTCAGGCACGACCCAGGAGAGTACAAAACAAACTTCAGGAACTAACAGTAACAGTACATTATTAGAGGTAGTCAAGGTAATGGGTACATACAAACAGATAGTAACAAAGGTAATACAGTATCACAGGTGAGTGTAAACAACACAGACAATTGCAATAAAAATGAGGGCTTAATGACTATTTGCAGGCACGACCCGGGACAGTACAAAACAGACTTCTGGAACTAACAGTAACAGTACATTTTTAGATGTAGTCAAGGTAATGGGTACATACAAGCCAGCATTAACATAAGTAATACAGTATCACAGGTAAGTGTAATCAACACAGACACTTGCAATAAAAATTAAGGCTAATACTAACATGAGGAGGAAATAAATTACAGAAAAAATGCAGTGTCACTTTAAGCAGACAATAACTGAGCAGCTTTGAGAGGAGGGAATGGTGAAAGAAGGAAAGTAGAGGTAGTCTTTCAATGACCAGAGCAGGTCTGGGAGAAAGAAGAAAGTAAGGGAAGCAAGTAGTAGCTAGTTGGAGTGGAGGAAAAAGACAGAGGGGTATGTGAAGGGACTAGGATAATGAAGTGCAACAAACAGCAGGGTAAGGAAGCAACCCTGTCAAATTTAGAGAAAGTGCTGAAGCAGAAATGTGGTCAAACTAAGAGGGCAGCGAGTGGAGTCAGAATAGAGTCTTGCATCCATGGTGGTTTGAAACAGGAGCAGCTACAAGAAGATAAGAGATGGTGGTGCAGTGCTTTCACAAAGAAGGTGTGGAAAGAGGCTTGATGAATGGCTAGAGGGATGGAGTTCCAGTACTGGGGGGCCTGACATGCAAAAGCACTAGAGCCCTTGGTGGTAGCATATTTAGGGACATAGACAGGGGCATTGTCAGCAGAGCAAAGGTCATAGCAGGAGACCTGGCTTTGGAAGAGTTCCACTAGGGGTTTATGTATTTGAGTCCTAATTATATTGTCAATGATGGAGTCAAAACAATAAAACCTTGATGCCTGCAGAGGAAGCCAACCAAGGTCAGAGTAGAGGCGGCAATGGTGTTTCAGCTGATGAGAGGAGGATGCATAGTGACATATACTATTGTAGGTGACATCCCATTTATGAAGACTTGATTTGCTTGCAGAAATATAGGTGGCTGCCTCATAGTTAAGTGATGGTAGTATCCTATGGGCTTACAGCAAACCTGGCAGATGGGGTGAGGGCATATCTGGTTCTATTGGCAGCTCCAAGTTTTGAGTTTACAGAGTTGCAGGTCCTCTGAATATAGAGATCATAGTTTAGTAGTGGATCCAGTGTGACCCCCAGGTACTTAAAAGAGTTAATTTCTACTGAGGTGCCACTAGCCGTGGAGACTTTAAACTTGTGTTGGGCATGTTTAAGTTTAAAATTTGAGCCAGAGAGCATAGCTTGGGTTGTTGCTTTGTTTAGGACCAGTTTGTGTCTAACCAGCCACTGCTGGAGTAGTTGGAAGTCATAGGAGAGCTACAAGGTTTATATCCTCAATACATTTGTCGCTAGTGTAGAGCACTATGTCATCCGCATACAACAAGGAGCTGGTTTTCATGAGGTTTGAGGTGATGCTGTTTATAAAGATAGAGAACAGTAAAGGGCCAAGTATGGACCCCTGGGGCACTCCAATGTTAGTCGTGGCATTGTCAGAGAGGGTGGAGTTGTACTTCACAAATTGTGTTCTGTCAGTCAGATAGCTTTTGAACCAGTTCATAATGTTAGGTGAGAAACCTAGTGATTGAAGAGTGGCAATGAGGATGGGGTGGTCAAGTAGGTCAAATGCCTTGGTCATATCAATGAAAATGGCCCCTGTGAGAGAAGCAGAGTCCATGGTCATCAGGGCATCAGATGTGAATTGGAGTAGAGCAGTGGTAGTGCTAGGACCCTTTCAGAAACCATGCTGGGCTGGGTTTAATAGGTCCTTTTCCTGGAGGAATTTGATAGTTTTGTTCGCTACAAGCTTTTCAAGGATTTTACTGAGGATAGACAGGATAGCAATTGGCCTGTAATTTGAGGGGTCCTTTGGGTCATCTTTTTTAAAAACTGGGGTAATCCGTTCCATTTTCCAGATATCTGAGACATGACCCTGGCATAAGGAGAGGGTAAAGATTTTGGCTAAGGGAGCAGCTATGAGTGGCGCAGCTAGTTTAAGAAGTTTGGGTTCAAGATTGTCAGAACCAGAAGCCGTATGCTCAGAGATATTATTAGGCAATTTCAGTACATCAAGTCTGGAGACAGATTTAAAGAAAAAATTTAGTCCAGTGGCATTTGTTGGATATGTTAAGGTCAGGTTGGAGGGGAAGATAGAGGTATAGTTAGTTAGGTCAGAAAATTTGTCATTGAAAAAATTGGCAATAGTGCGTAGATTGTTACAATGGACTCCATTTAGTACCATTTCATTGGGGTTGGAGAATAAGTTTGAGCCATGGAAGAATTTGATGTGGGACCAGAATTTCCTGAAGTCTCCATAGGAGTTCATTAAGAGGTCTTTGCAGTAGGAGCTTTTGGCCAGTTTGATCTCCTTTTTACAGGTGTTACACATAGTTATGTAAGTGATAAGGTCAGCAACCATGCCAGTGCATCTGAAACAGAGCCAGCTTTTATCTCTTTGGTGAAGTTTACAGAGTAGGTCAGAGTAGTAAACGAGCTTCCAGCTCAAAGGTTGTAATCCAAGATTTCAATAAATAAATAAATAATCAACTGCATGCTTTATTGTTCCCTGTCCCTACCTTCACTGAGCAACCGGCACCTAATTCATTGCGCTAAATTCACTTCCAACTTCTGGTTTGGCTCCCTCCCTATCTCGCACCCGCCCTCACCTCCCCACCCACCCCTCACACACCCTCAGATCCACTGACCCTAGACTACTATTCATCCTCGCCGGGACCACCACCGCCAATCTGCATTCTCTTATCTCTTCCTTAAACTCTGGAACGGCCTGCTCACCCAGGTCCGACATTCTTCATCCAAGCTCTCCCTTTCCTATGCCCTCTCTAACTTCCTTGCACCTAACTGTTGCTGCCCCTGACCACCCTCCCATTGGCACCTCCCCCCCGCTCCCCTGTGCCTGACCAGAGGCCTGGCCACACCTAATAGTC
The DNA here is from genome assembly GCA_016271365.2 of Neoceratodus forsteri. Taxonomy (NCBI): domain Eukaryota; kingdom Metazoa; phylum Chordata; order Ceratodontiformes; family Ceratodontidae; genus Neoceratodus; species Neoceratodus forsteri. The sequence continues at coordinate 13,963,188 of JADMNL010000039.1, read as the reverse complement.
TGGCTTATATGCTACCCTGCTCACTTATACCCTCTCTATTACCTACCCCTCACCCGCCATTTGCTCCCTTCCCCCTTCCCAATCAACCTAAGCTCCCCTTCCCCACTCCCTCCCTCCTCACCTTGACCTCTCCCCTATACACCTACGTTTCTACACTCTCCATCTCTCCCCCCATCTTGCTCTCCAAATCCTTCCTTTCTACTTTATGCATCTCCCTGTAGCTCAACCTCCGCTACTGACATTCAAATTCTGCCACTACTACCCCTGTTCTGTAACTGGCACTTATTTATTTCGTGTTTAGCCTCAATGTATACCCTTATATTGTATACTTTGCCTTACGATCATGTTCTGTACTGTTTACCTCGTTGTGTAACCACGATTTGTATAACCTGTACTTGCTGTGCCTGCGATGTGCTGAACTGCACCGCCTATGTAATAGTTCAAATGTAATCCCTCCCAACTATGTACATTTTCAATATTATGCTACTATAAGTTCAACTATTGTATGTATACCTGCCTCCTCTGTAACCCCCCCCCCCAGGTCACACCGTGAGACGAGCATCTTTTTGCTCAGTGTGCCTTTCCTGGTGAAACATTTTCAATAAATAAATAAATAAAGGTGTTTGATATCATTAACCGTTTGACATCATTAACCAGAGCAATTGGCTTTACAAACTGTATCTCCAGGGGCTGCCCACTGCAACATTAAATTGGTTTGTAGACTACTTCCTCAATGGAAGATCATAAAGGTGTGCCTTTCTAAGGTTTTGTGAAAAAATATTATTCAGTTCTAGAGTTATAAGGTTTTTTGAAATTTAGTTCTGGGCATGCTCAGTACAGTGTTTATGATAACCCCACTGATACAACCTGAAAATTCTTCTTTTGTGAACTGTTTTAGGTCATAACTAATTGTTTGTTTGGGTCATGAGAAAAAAAAATTAGGTTGAGATAGCTGTCATCTTTTTTTTAAATAAAAAAGTTGGAAAATACATAAAAGTGACAATTTTTCAAAAAAGAAACCGACACCTGAACTTACAGTAGGTAAATGGGACCCATTTAGATAGATTATGTTGTTTGTTTTCTGAATATCAGCCTAGAAATACCTTTTCTGGGTGCCCCAAAAATCTTGAATGAGGTAGTCAATTATGGAAGATGGGTGCCCAGCTTAGAATGGGGACTGATTTCTGGGTTGTGAGCCACGCCAAAAATTCTTTGATCGCACATAGAGTGCTGTAACCAAATAATTTTTGCTTTGCACATTACAGGGGACAGGAAATCATTTCTATATGTACATGTATGTTTTATTGTGTTTCTTTGGACGATAAACACTTTAGGTCTATTAATTAGAGTCTTGTCTTTATTTTAGTTTCTTTTTTCATTTTACACATTTCACACTGCTATGCTGATCTTCAGTGTTCCTTTTCAGCTTGAGCTCGCCTTCTATAATGCATTGCTATCTGCTGATGGCACCGTGTGTGACGTCTGTCTGCATGTGCCTCTGTTGTCAAGAATATGGTAGCAACAAAGTCCCTGAACATGAACTGTTGTTCCTGTCTTTCTAAATTCACTTTACAGAGGTGCTGGGTATCTCTTCTATAAAATATGTTGTGCTTGTGGTAAACGAAAGGAAACTTACTTTAACCATTTTCCATGGGTTATAAGCAACCAATAATACTCAACAGGATGGGTGGTATTGGGTAATACCAGACCACCCAGGGGCCTAATGAGGCCCAATGCCACAGACAGAGTGCCTTAAAGCCCCTGGAAGGTACAAAATTACCCATACCACCCACCCTGGAGGGTATTATTGCACTCAGAAAATGGGCTTATGTAAAGTTCATAAAAGGAAAAAAATGGAGTGTTTTAAAACCTAAAAACAAATTTCTGAAAATCGTTAAATTGATTACATTTTGCATAAAGCAATCCCTTTCACTAGTTGTCAGCAGAGGGTGCTGTTGTTGGAGGGTACCTCTTCTGTTTTTATGAGAAAGCCATCCTTTTCTACGCTTGCTTTTCCAAAAAGAAAAAACTAATGGAGGTCAGGAACATCTGGCAGTTAAGCTTCCTTTTTCCTTTTCTTTTTAATTAACCAAAGTGTCAGGGTTGGCTGGCAACTTGTTTGTTTGAGCGAGGTCAGTAAAGTAAAACAGCGATGGTTCCAACTCCTGGGTGTTATATTAGTAATCTTAAACAGCAGGTGTTCCAAAAAAAACCGGATCGGTGGTCTTTAATGACTGTTCAGCAGAGGAGCCACCACTGATGAAGAAGTTAGGATGGTAGAACGGTAGTTTATAATCCCATTTTTTATTCAGAAGTGGGAGAAGGCAGAGCTAGGGAGGTGAATGGAGAGCCATGGGAGGAATGTGTGTCACACCTGAGTCAGCAGGCGGCTGGAGGGACAAAGGAGGTGGGCATAATGAAGAACTGACAGGGGGATTGATTACACTATGTAAAAGCACTATGATGAACAAAATGTATATTTTTTTTATTTAAAAGTGCAATGAGGTAGTTTGAGGAAATGTTGACATTATGGGGGGGCACTGGCATGCACTTTGAGTGAGCAGAAAAGAAAATGACGAGTGGTAAGTTTCAAAATTTAACTGGGCATGGTGATGCCATTTGGTAGCTGGGTATGAGGCAGGTTGGGCTGGGGCTCTTTATTTCCTGGGCATCTATTGTAAGTTAATGTATCCCCCTGGCAAGGATACCAGCCAATCAGATGCCAGGAAAAAAAAAGCCTATTTTCTAATCAATTTTGAATTATGTCCTCTCTTCACTTGCAGTATTCCTTCTGTGCTTATGCATTGAAAACAGTCATGGTGTCACACATTTTTTTCATTTTTTTTTTCTTTGATAGCATGCATTTTTCCTTTGAAGCAAGTGCTATTTTAAGGCAGGAATATAATTCTATGAATAATGTGCTAATACAGACATGGTCTGTGTATGTTGTCTATTTGTATGTCTGTGGTATATGCAGTATGTATAACAATTTCAGTACCAAACCTGTCCCTCCCGACTACTTGATAGATTGTTTGTTTCATTAGATAACACATTTTTATATCCTATTGTAACAAATTTTTATATAGTAAAAACTAAGAACGTTCTTTTCTTATCCTTTTCCATCATAACTCTGCTCCATCAGTCTTGCTGTATCATAATTGTGGTCCAGTGCTCCATGTCCTGAAACAAAGAAAAACATCCATCGATGTATTTTGTGGCCTTCCCTGACCCTGATCCCCTCACACTCATCCCACCCTAACCCCCCAGCCCCCCCACCTTCACTCACCTACAGAATGTCCAGTGCCATAATCCACTCACTGGGGTAAAATATGTCCTCCTCTTGAAATGTGACTGTGAAATGAGGAAACAAGGTAAATGCGTCAATGTATTTTCAATGTATTTTGAACTTTGAGTCATAATTTCATTATTTGTAAATATGTTTCCACCAAATTTTCAACATGGCCTTTTTGGGACATCTCTCATGAACAAGATAGATGAAATTTTAAATAATGCACCACTTAGGGTTGAACTTAATCCCACAAAAGTAGGGACATGTGGCATTAGGGTTTCTAACCCTAACTTCTCATCCCTCCAAGCAGCAAAAACACAAGACTACAAAAGCAACCACAGAGAGCCATCATCAGGTAAGACATACAACATACAACTGTTTCAATATGACACAAATGCAGGAGCACTGAAATGTTACCTTTAGGAATTTGTTTGTGCTGCTGCAGAAGCACAGGTCCCATAGTGGCCTGTGTTTCTGGAGCCAGAAGTACCTGTGAATGTCTTTCACTGTGCATGTGTATTTCTTACTGCAGAACCTCTTTTTATTTTTTTTTTATTTAAAAAGTTTCATAGAATACAGGGGGTGGGATATTCAGACTGCGCCAGGCAGGAGCACAAGCCTGGGCGCAGTGCAACTGGGATGCACCAGGGCATGGACTGGGCGATATTCAACGGTGCTGCGCTATGGTTCAGCACCATTGAATATGGCACTGGTGCTGCCCGCACTGCACATGGCACAGTGGCACTGCACCAGCGCAAGTGGCAAGTGAGGAGCAGGGGGATGCACCAGCGCAAGTGCAGGTGCGCTAGGCACATCAACCATGATATTCAGCGCTTGGCATGCAAATTATGCCATTATGCATGCAAGGCACAAATGGGGCCATTTGCATGTCATTATGGCTCCATTTGCATGCAGGTGCACAGATCCCCGTTGTCTTGCACCTGGCGCCCTGCCAGGCTGCAGTTGTTGGGGACTGACGCCCCTGCCCCTCGGAGGGCAACGTGCCCCAATACCCGATCATGGGCATATAATAATTAAATCCCTGGTGGTCCAGTGGACTGGCCCCCCTGCCTGATCACAGGAAAATAATGTAATTATATCCCTGGTGGTCCAGTGGACCCGCTCCCTGCCCAATCACAGGCTTTAGTTACATTTGAACCTTCAGTGGTCCAGTGAACCTCCTGAGCCAGCCCGATCGCGGGCTTTGGTTGTGTTAAATTCCTGGTGGGCCAGTGGGCCCCCCACCCAACCACTCAGATCTGCCACCCGCTCCCAACGTTAGTGGCGAGTGGCAGCTCCTCACCCGCAAGCCGCCTGCCACCTGCCAACTGACAGCATACAGTGCAGCTGTATGCCTATTGGTCCTCTGTGTGGGCCGATGGGCATGCAGACCATACTGTACTACACAGTCCCAAAATGCGGGAGGGAAGCTGCCACCCGCCACTGACCGGGGGGAGTGGGGTGGTGGGTCTTATTTGGTGGGTGGGAGGGGGTACTGCTGGCCCACCAGGGACTTTAAATACAACTAAAACCCACAATCAGGCTAGGGATCAGGTCCACTGGACCACCAGGGATTTAAGTTCATATTACACCCGCAATCGGGCAGGGGGGCAGGTCCACTGGATGACCAGGGTGTTCATTACATTATTTGCCCTCAATCGGGCAAGGGAACAGGTCCACTGGACCACCAGGGTTTAAATATGATATGCCCATGATCGGGTGATGGGGTAGGGTCCACTGGACCACCAGGGATAATGTATTTATATGCCCGCGATTGGGCGATGGGGGGGCACAATGCTCCCTTGGCAGGGAGCATGTGGACTGTGTTCTGGGTGGGCGGGTGGCCACCCACAGCTGGCGGCTGCCGTGTTGCATCCCGCAATATGGCAGCTTACCTGTCGGTGGCCAGGATTTGTTCCTGCTTTTAACAGGCACATCTTTGTGCCCCTGTCTGTGGCGCAAGGTGGGTTTGTGCCTGCATATCGTCCGCACATCCGGCTGAATATCGGATGTGCCGTGATATGCATGGGCACGCCCCCGCACTTGCGCTCGCGATACATTACTGGTGCACCCCGGCGTATCGGGAATTGCACAGCACATCATCCCCCTTTGAATATCGCACCAGGGTGCATCAGTGGGATGCGCATGGTGCAACACTGTTGCGCCATGAGCAACCCCTTTGAATATCCCACCCAGGATGAGTTCCATGACAAGCAAGTCTCTTTTACAGTACAACACAAGTCATAAATGCAACAAACAAAACAGAGAGAATAAAACATTAAGATAACATACACAAACCAATTAATAAAAGCAATTACAGTCAGATTGTTTCTATATCAGCAACTGTTTTAATCTATGTTTAAAAATGCCAGCAGTAGGAGAATTTCTGAGCTATGGGAGAGATTGTTCAAAGGAAAAGGGGCCACCAATAAAAAGCAGTCTTTGCCATAGTGTGTATACAATTTAGGCAAGGAGAAGCCATGATGGTGCACATCTCTGAAGCTGTATTTATGGGCAGGAACAATTAATCTTTCTGATAAGTAAGTAGTGGTCTGTTTTTTTTTCTGTTTTGTAAATAAGGGATAACCAGTGAAACACACCTGGAAGATGGAGATAACCAGCTTAATTGATGCAATTAAGAGCAATGATGTTTTAAATTAATAAAATATGCTGGACATTTTGGTGAACCAGTGTCTGTCCCTGTTTTGTGTGCCCTATTGCTATGGGCATTGCTAGAAGGCACTGTCATTGTGCCGACAATGATGCTGCTATGGAGCAGATGATTGCTTAAACTTATTTTTCATAGCAAGATACAGTGCTGCTTAGTGAGAGTGGCCAGAAGTGGTTTCCCGTAGTAATGTGTAGAGCGAGTCTTTTTCTTAGCAATTGATTCATGGGGAAAAAAATAAAAGATTTTCAACATTATGTTCAAGTGCAGTATGGGCACTGCTGGGTTGACTGTTATGGGGTGGGGATCTGGAGAGTACAGGGAGTAAGTGAGGATTGTTGCGGGAGCTGATTGACTCAGTGGTCATGAATGACAGGCCTATAGTAAATAAATTGTAAAAAAAAACAATGAAAAGGTTGGATGATAGATTAAGTTACATGTTTAAATACATTTTGTGTTTGTTAGATATGGCTTGAGGATGGGGGAGTTATTCTGATGTTTAAAAAAACGATATTTTAGATGTAAAGGAAACTAAAGGGTGTGAAGTTTTTTTTATCTTTACTAACATGGCTGTCATAAATTTGTGTTTTAAAAGTTCCTGGAAGGCACGGCTCTATGGCTGCACCGTGTCCTTCTTGGCTAAAGAAGTACTGGTTGCCAAATATGCACTGATAAGGACATGGCCAAAGGCACCTCTCAGCCAATCAGGATGCAGTACTTTCTCTACTCATTTTATATATATTGATATATATTTAGATAGAAAATCTATGTAATGTTTGAGCCCTTGTGCCTCTCCCATGCTGTCATCTGCCAGTTCTGCTGTAATCTTAGGTACAAAGAATGTCTTGGAATGAATAAACTACACCCAACAGTACACAAAATAAGTTTGTAAAGCTATCTCAGGGTTCTGGTAGCAAACATAAACCATTCAAACATCAGCTTTATGATTTATATGTGTCACAAAAACCCCTCAATAGCTTTACAACTTTATTATATGCAGTTTAGCATAGATTATCTCTAGTATTATGTAGTGTTGGATGTAGTGTATCCCTTACTTCATTCACAAAATTGTAGGTATACACTACGGCTGCAAGTTCGGTTTGACCATCTTCGGGAAAAGGTCAAACCCCTACTGTTTGCACTAATCCACATAGTGTGAACATTTTGCTCCAAACCATAAACTTTGGTTCCCCTAGCTCACCCTTATGTAATTAAAAAATAGAAAAATATACAGTAACATATCAGTGGTTTTTCAATGCCTGCCGATCTGCAGTGCAGGATCTGCTGTGTCTCCTCCTCCATGCTTTCCGATGTAGCACACATGTTGCTGCTTACTGCTGCTGGTGCTAGTCACCCAGGGGTGGAGGGACTTTGTCTGGGAAAGGAAGAAACCCGCAGGTTATTGGCTGATGCCATCCAGTGTAAAAGGCACAACTATTGGAGTGGGATGGAAGAGACCCATGTGGGTGGCCAGCAGCAGCAGTTACTCGCGATGTGCTTGCCATTTGCTGGTAGTGCATGGGCAAGAATCAAGCAGATCTGTAGTACTATCAGTACACAGATGAAGGCAGGTCAAAATACCACGAACAACAGGTGAATTTGGCAGGCACAGACATCAGCTACTAGATAGGGGCTTAGGAGCTAAAGGCAGCAAAAGAAAAAAACTAAAAGAATTAAGAAATTACATTTGGGACTCAGAAGGTTGGAGCAAATGAACTGGTGCACTGTGAGTGATCCAGTCTTTAACTCAGATCACTTCTTCATTCTCCATTGTAAGACACAGAAATGAACTGGGCTAGGCAGACACAGGCAGCTACTACTAGATAAGTGGCTAAAAAACAGGTAGCGATAATAATAATTAAATGAGACCTGGAAAAGAGGGAAAAATGAGTGGGTGCACTATGTGGGTGATCTACTCACTCACTTAGATGGCTTCTCCATCACCACGTTACACTGAGTGACTGATCAGCAGGACTAAGGAGAGGAGGTTAATCACGCTGCTGCTCTACAACAGGATGATCAGAAAAGCAAACCCTTACCATGCCTCTTCAAGTTTCAGCCACAAATAAATAAAAACAAAAATAAAATAAAGACAGTAAGTAAGAATCTGACTAAAGGGAAAATAACATACAGTATATAAAATATGCCAAATTAGAAATAAATTACCACAGCGTATAGAAGTGTTTGGGGTGAATTATGGATTAGGGTGTTGTCATTGAAGAGGGCGAGTGATTTTTAGTACTTTTTTTAAACTTCCCTGCGTTTTCAGTACTTGAAATTTCCACTGGTTCTTTTCTGACCTGTTTGGGAGTAAATTCCACTGTTTTTACAGCTGTGGGCAGAGCCTCACAGTCATCTTGCTTTAGCTGGAAAAATGGGATACCAAAGCACACATTTTTGGAGTTTTCAGTAGATACATCCACAGTTGCAAATCATTACGCCAGTTGAATGAAATACTGCCTTCTCTCTGTTGAGTAGACCATTTCCACCAATATTATTTCAGCTTGTTTGTCTCTGTCAGCAATAATTTCCAACAGAGGACAGCACAAGCTTCTAGAGGAACTCCAGAGGAGTTGCAAATTACTTTTTTTATGGCTGAAAAGAAGAAGCATACAAGTATACTGGAATTCTCTTACTGAAGCTCTGAAACACTTTGTGTGCATACTAAGGTATAGGGAGCAAAGGAGGTTGTAAGCCCATATGTGCTCCTGCTCATTAAGCAGACTACGGAGTCAAATTACAGACAGTCCAGCTATACAGCTTTACCCCTGTAATTCAAAGACTCTCTGTACTGTGGAAGAATGTTGTGTATTTTTTATATTGTAATAACAAAGAATGCATTTGAAAAACTGGAGACTTATTGCAGTATAAAAGAAATGTGTGCTAAGTGGCACTGAAGAGTGTGTGTGTGTATGTGTGTGTGTGTTTTTGCAGAACTCTGTCAGAAGCTCTTTCTCCTGCAAAAGCTCAACCACTCTCTCCCCCTTACAGACAAAACTAAGTTTTAACCCTTAGTCCTATGGGCATTTACTGGGATCTGAGACCATTGTCTTCTGTTGTCTTTTATGTTTTTTTCTATTCAAGCTCTGTATATTTGCTATCCTGGATTAGTGAAAGGTGGGGGTTTACAGCACCTCTGTTTATCCACATAATCGCATTCTCTGCTGGGGTTTCCACTCTGATGTATTTAGTGCTCATAAAAGATACAGCTCAGACAGAACTAGGCAGTAAACTAAAACTCCTTGTTTATCCACAGGGACAGGTACAGTGCAGGCTTCCCCCCACCCACTCACTGTGATGAATTTAGTGCTGGTAAAAAGTGAGGGATAAAGTCCTTGGTTTATCCACAGGTACACATGGGGCAGGCTCAGTGCAAACTTTCCCACGCTATGATGGATTTAGTGCTGATAAAAGGCGAGGGACTGACACCACTTGAGCTTTAAACCCTCTAATAATCCACAAAGACTGCTACATTGTGGGGGAAGGGACAGTGCTTGGTTTTCACACTGTCTACATTTAGTCCTGGTGAATGTTGAGGGACTGCCAGCACTGGGGACTAACGTCTTTTGTTTATCTACAGTGACAGGTACAGTGTGTGACTGGTGAGCAGTAAGAGACTGGCACCACTGGAGACAGAAGCTCTCTATAAATCCACAGGGGCAGATGCAGTGTAGAACAGACAGTCCAGGGTGCCCACCCTGTGATAGCTTTAGTGCTGATGAAAGGTGGCAGATTGACAGCACTAGAGGCTGAAGCCCTCTCTTTATCCGCATGGTTAAGTACAGCATGGGGCAGGGACAGTGCAGGATTCTCACACTGATGGATTCAGTGCTGGTAAAAGCTAAAGGAATGGGCAATATTGGGGACCACTCTACTGTCTTCATGTCCACAGTCTCTATTAGCAGGTAATTTAAGAAGGCCACCACCCTCTGGAACAAAATATGCTTCCCAATGTTACCCCTAAACGTACCATCTGTGACCTTCAGAGCATGCCCCTGTGTCCTGCTGGAGAACATATCCATATATTCATTCCTGTCAATACCCCTGAGTATGAGAAGACTGAGAACATGTCCCACCTCAGCCTGCTGTTCCACATGGAGAAGACAGTAACAACTACTAGTAAACATAAATGTGGATATTTTCTGTTAGATCCTTCATGGTATTCCTGTTTTGAAAATGTTGATTCTCCTTGACAGTGATATCTAAACAGAAAGCCCACCAGCAAATTTGTTTTTATTTTTAGTACTGAATACATTCTCTTTACTGCTGCAGTAAATGTAAACAATGGAGGAAACATGAAGACACTGATAGAGGGAAGCTTACAAAGGATGTCAGTAGGCATTTTATGTGACTGCATAGATATGCAGAATTACAAAATGCTACATAAATTCACTGCCACTAAGCAAGTGGCAGATTAGAGGAGAAATTTGTCAACACAAAAAGGGGGTTGGGTCTGCACTCAGAGGGGAGTGAAAAGGTCAGTTTTCCTATGTGGGACAGTGACCCACAGAGTGTAAAAAGTTGGGGTTTATTAAACATATGATGGATCATAATGGTCTACAGAGCCCATATTCTTAAAGCAGCAGTTTTGCCATCAAGGGAGAAGAAAAGGTGGGTCAGAGTTGATAACCATCTGACATTTCTTACAATCCCCCACTCAAAAATGAATACTGTCAAAATTTAACTTGGTGCAATATTAGACTGCACCAAAGAATTCAGCATCTTGCCAAGCTGGTGTTTCTCAACGTGCCATATATGTTGCATTCTTTTGGCAGGGTCTTTATAATGTACAGTACCACAATACATTTTCTTTTGACCTCCTTACTTCCATCAAAGTGCACCCTAACCCCCTTTCTGCCCTGATGTCATGATATATAGGGCTTGATTAAGTAAAGCTGCATCCAGCTTTCCTCCCTGTGGACCAAGTGAAACTTTTTCAATGTCAGAAAAAGACTAGCAATGCATTCCCTGGCCTCTAATACATTTAATACGGGGTGGTATTATATTTTGCACATTCTTGTGTTCTGTGGTTCTTATATGTTCACCTATTCTCTGTTTTAATGGGCATATAGTTTTTCCAACATAGTGAGCCCTGCATATACATTCTACTCTATACACTGTGCCTGCTGTATTAAAGGTAATTAGCTGTCTTATTGAGAACTCTCTCCCTGTTGTCTTGCTTGAAAGGGTTTTAGCTTTTTTCATATGTCTGCAATACTTGCACCAGACACCAGGAACATTGTTCAGTGTCATATAAGTGAATGCAAAATAGTGACCACCATATGAGAGAGAGCACATCGCAGAAAACAGCACTGGTGATGTGCACAATAGTGGGACCATGAACAGTGATAGTCTGGACCACACTGCACAGGCAAATTTATACTGTTTTAATGCCCCCCTCAGCCCCATGTGGAGGGCTGTACCCCCACACCCCCCTACTAATTATAACCAACTCCGAGGGGGAGCCTGGCACTGGGGTACAGGGCTTGATTGGGAGGGCACTATTCGGGGACGGGACACCAGGAGGGCGGGGGAACGAGGAGCAGAACATAAAAAAAAAAATTAACTGCACATGGGGAGCAAAGCAGAAACAAATAAGTGTGCACACAAATTAAAAAAAAGTAACCAGAGCACCTGCCCAGGTTAGAACCTGGGTCATCCACAACCAGAGGCATACACTGCCTCTACTAGACCACACGGCCAGCTTGGAACTGTCAGACCAAACTACCTGCTGTATCTTCTGCATTATAGATCCCTCCCACCATCACTTTCTCTTGTATTTCACCATTGTTGTCAACCTTCCCTCACTATTTCCATGATCGCTATCTTTTCCTACCCGCGCTATTCACGAGCACTAAAATTGGGTCGCTCAAACTGAGTCACTCAATCTGAGTCACCCATATCACTGGATACCAGGGAAAACTACAAATAGTAGGGGATCCCAACCAGGTATTAGACTGTTTTCTCAAAATGGGCTGTAGCGAGTCACATCCCCAATCTCCTTCCACTGTGTAGTATATGTAGTATTGAAATTAGCTCTCTGTTCTAAGTCTGTGTCCCTATCATGCTACCTGGGTACCAATATGGCCTTCAATCTTGTAAACCACAAACTACTCCTCTCAAAGCTAACCTCATTAGGACTAGACAATCTACCACTACTGTGGTTCTCAGATTACCTAAGAGACAGGTCACAATTTGTTAAATGGAAAGGAGCCCTCTCTGACAAATGCCCCATCAATGAAGGTGTCCCGCAAGGATCAATACTGGGCCCACTATTATTCTCACGTTATGTCACTGAGCTGCCAAACAATTGTGGTGAAGCCAAACTGTTGCTATATGCTGATGAAATGGTTATTTACCACAACTCAAATGATGTCAACAATCTGAACACTATGCTTTCAAGAAACCTGTACACTCTTGAGAACTGACTACATACAAGCAAACTGGTCCTCAACAGGAAAAGAACAAAAGCCATCCTCTTTGAACCAAAAAGCCTAGGCCCCCAAATACATGCTTCCTAAAAACCTCTTTCTCAGACAGAGCACAGATTGAGGTTGTCAGCTCTGACAAGTACCTGGGAGTCCTCCTAGACCAAGATATCACTTTAAGGACCACGCTGAAAGCCTCACCAAGACCTTGCATCACAAAATAGGGTTCCTGTATAGGCTAAGCTCCTACCTCTCTAATGAATCATGGCTAAAAATTGCCAGCTGTATCCTTCTGCCCACTCTACTCTCTGGCACCCTCGTCCTGCACACAGTCAGGAGCATAGAGTGGAATAAACTTAAATCCCTATACCATTCTATCAGATGCTTTGCTACAAGGGCTGCCCTAAAAGATCATCATTGTATAGTCCTCCAAATCCTAAACTGGCCCTCACTTGATGTTAGTATGGATTACTCTGCTATATCCCTAGTGTATAAACATAGGAGAAAAAATGGTCCCCCAAGTCTCAAAGACTTGCTAATGATTAAACCAGACAGGCACCTTCTCAAGTCATCTAAACGCACTTCTCCTCTATACCCCCCCAAGCAAGGACCCAAACAGGGTCTAGGTCCTTCGCCATAGGAGTCTCAATCATTTAGAACACCCTTCCCAATAAAGTACAAGAATGTTCCTCCCTTAGGATCTTAAAACAAGGCCTAAAGGTGCACCTACTTGACCGCAGCTCCTGCAACTGCTACCGGTGACAGGACCAATTCAGGTCACATGAAGGAGGTCTCACGTTATACCTCCTCCATGTAGTCAACCAGAAAAACCTGGGCAGGCTTGTTTGTTTAGGCAAGAGGACCTTGAAGCAAAGCTGAGCAGCTCTGTCTGCCACAACCAGAGTGAGAGGATATCTTTTTAAGTACAAAAGACATCCCTTGCAGCACCTGTTTACTTAAAAGTCATTCAACTTGCCTTGAGTGATTTATGATAAGTTTTCCAGTCGTTTTTTTTCTTCTAATTTAAAAGGCACAATTAGTGCTGGCCCTCCTCCCACCCCTGCCTCATGTATCACTTTATTTTTACATTCCAAGCATGAAATGATAACTGTAAGCAGGATAAGAGGGTCTGTGGCTCTGATTGTTGATTGGCTGAAATCCCTTAAGTGATTTATAATATTAGCAGTATTTTTTATTTATAAGCCCAGTTGAGATGCAACATCTCTTTTTTTTTCAGTTCTCTTTATGCTGCCTAACCTTCTGGCTAGGACACCCTTCCACCTGCTGCCAGTGTCTCCTCCTGTCCCTTGAGACTCCCTTTTCTTGATCCACTGTGATACCACGAGCCATCTGCAACACATCACTTCATTGCCCCCTCGAATTGTTCCCTGAAGCTGCATCTGACTTCAGCAACCTGGCAGGTTCCTCCCCACACTTTCAAGCCACCCACACAGGAGCAAAGCCTGGGAGTGCCTCCAGTCATCAGGAAAAGAAGTCCAAGATGGATATGGGGGGCAGGCAGGCCTTCATATGCCCAGCCACTGCCGATTTCCCCTGTTTTGTTCCCTCCCCTAGGAAGCAGCCATAAATCACACATATACCCATGCAGTAGAGAGACATGCTGATATCAGTCACAACTGCACCTTCCCTTGCTGTAGCTGCTTAAGCCATGCTACAGCCCATCCTTCAGTAGGTGGCAGCCAATCTAGCATGCCTCCCCCACTGAAGTAGAAGAGCTGTCCACTGGATGCTCCAGCCTCCTTCTTTCAGCCGGCCACTGATGACCAGAGTTTATTCCTGAACTTGGGTCACCAGTGTTGCAAGCAGTAGTGCTACCACTGTGCCAATAGGTTGGAGCAACATTTCTTTTTATAGTGGAGGCCTGCTGTCAACCCATTTTACCTCTGGGTGGAATGATGCACAGGGAAGTCACATTATACACATATGACCACACAAGTAGTGAGTGGCTGTGATGGGATTTAAACCTGAAATCTCCTCATTCACTCTTCAGTGCCCTCTCAAAACAATGCTACCATACAGGCATTTTTCCCCATAACAGGAGTTGAACCTCTGCTGTTGAGGTGAAATCAGGAATCCAAACTACTAGGCAGTCTGATTGTGCATCTAATGAAGAAGAGGTGGTTCACTGAATTCCTTCATCACCTAAAGCAAAATTCAAATGCTCAGATTGAGACCTGCTCACAGATCTGGGTTCAGCGTTGTTTTCCATGATAATAAACATGGTGAATCATATGTTAAATATTAAAGCAGTACTTATAAATAATGATATGCAGAACCTCTCCAAAGAAAACTGAGCCACCCTGAATGCACACTGCTTGGTTTTCATGAGACCTGAACTGAATCTTGCCAGGTCAGATCTCAGTGCATTTATTTTTATATCTCCCCCAGCCTCCCAGCTTCAATGCCTGTCATGTGACAGACTTAGGAGGCTGAGAAGATGTCAAACCATGTCTCGGGGAACTATATATAGAATGTGACTCTGACCTCGATACATGGGTTCCAGAACATGGGGAAAAGTTGAGGTGCTCAAGTTCAGAAGGGCACAGGGTAAAAAACTAGTGTTTGCAAGCAAAAGGGCACTTTGAATGCTCATGGGAAAAAGTGGGCAGCTGCAGCACCCCTGTGCCATAGGTTCTGGCATCTATGCCTCAGTACCATTCCGGCTCAATAAGCAGCGGGAAGGAGCTGAATTTTCTGGTTGATGCCATTCACCTGTAGCAGCACTCAGCAGGCCAAAGCAAGGAGAAGAAAGGAGTGAGGAGCTGGGGAGCTGGGGACAGACAGGATAGCAGGAGAAAAAGGTTTTTTTCTTTTAACTAAAAAGAAAAAAAATGAAAACTTTGCCAAATAGCAAAGAAAAGATAACAAAACACTGACTAGAGAGGAGACTGCATGTGTTGAGGGGAGGGAGCAGAGGCCAGAATGCTTACAGTCTGCAGATTTGCAGAACATTAAAGAGTTTGAGAAAAATGATGATTATGAAATCAAATTATGAACAGTAAAGAAGAACAGAGAAAAAGGAAAAGAGACTATGTCACAGAGACTGTGTATTGGGGTGCACTTACTTTCTAGCATGTAGAAAAGAGCAGAACAGAAGAGAATTTGAAGAAGAACATTTAAAAGTACAAAAGAAAGTGCAAAAAAGCAAGAGGGAGACAGGGATGACTGCTCAGACTACAGTCTGTGTTGTCAGTATGCACACAAGTGTACATCACAAACAGTAATATTGCATTTTCTTTATAGTGCACAACAACAGTACACAACTGCAGAAAATACAATTAGAAAAATCAAGTTTTTTTTAACAAGAAAATGTTTACAGAAAGTAATAAAAGGCTTTAAACAATAAAAGAAAAGATTGTACCATTTTACAGAAAAATACCTAAAAAAGAAGAAAAAGTTTACATTTTATTTTATAAGAGAGACTGCTTGTGTGTGTGTGTGTGTGTGCATGTCTGTGTGTGTGGGGAGATGAATCCTGTTTTGGGAGGAGGAACAGCCCTTTGGCAGTTGGATTGCAGCCCCTGTCTGCAGCATTGCTAGCCATTTCCCACATATGCAGTTATTTTTTGTTTTGTGCAACCCAATAAAAAAATAAATTACTGAAGCAGAGCCAGTAAAGGCTTGCATCATATGTGAAGTCTTTTTAAGGGGGAGGGATATCCCTTTGGCAGTTGCATAGTAGCCCCCATCTTTAGCATCACCAGCCATATCCCAGGGAAGTACAGGACAAATTTTGTTTTGTGTACTGTACTGTAGTAAACAAACAAGCAAAAAAAAAAAAAATACTGTGAAAGAAGAGCCAGTAAAGGATTGTTTCAAGTGTGAAACCTTTTTGAAGACAGTGACAGTCCTTTGGCAGTTGCATAGTAGCCCCTGTCTTCAGCATCATCAGTCATTTCCCACATAAGCACATAACCATTTTTGTTTTGTGTAGTCCAATAAAAAACAAACTGTGAAAGCAGAGCCAGTAAAGGTTTGTGTCACATGTGAACCCATTTTGGCGGGGACAGCTCTTTTTCAGTTGCGTAGTAGCCTCATGTCCACACTGTCATCAGCCTTTTCCTATGCAACTACACAGCCATTTTTGTTTTGTGTAGTCCAGTAAAAAACAAAATTGTGAAAGCAAAGCAGGTTAAGGCTTGCAGCACAGGTGAAGCCTTTTCGGGATGGGGAGGGACACACCTTTGGCAGTTGTGTAGTAGCCCCCACTTGTAGTCTTGCTATTTTTAGCCAGTTGTAACCTTGTCTTAAAGATATGCACTCATTATTGCCACCTATTTCCCCAAGGTGACTGAGGAATAGGGACGGGAGAACCTCACAAGGTTCTGAGGTCCTAAAAGGAAGGATTCAGATCCTTTTCCAGACTTTACCCAAGTATTTATACCCTTTATTGTTTTATGGTAACTTTATGTTGGAAAAATCATTTTAAACTGCTTTTAATCAACATATCTGTAGAATAAAAACAATTAAACCATTGTTTGGCAGTAATAAAGAGCATGATTAGTGAACTGAGATGAGAAGGAGTGAATGAAGTGACTGTGGACGAGCTTAGTGAAAGAGCCAGTGCTGTAATATGTACAACTGCCACCAACCTCTAAGATGATGATGAGGATGGTAATGATTTTGTCCAAAGGCAGGCACGTCACAGAACTCTGACCAGCCCTTATAGCTTAGTAGTTAAAGCACCAGTGTGAACCATGAAACTCTGACAGATACCCACTACAAACTGCTTGTGGGATTGTTTTGTTAAAAGTCAGGTAACTCTCAGAATGCTCTCTAATCAATCTTCTGTTTCTGACATTTAAGAAAGTGATACTAATACTATGTATAAGTTATAAAGAGTAGTGATTTCTGTTTCTCAACAGGCACAGGCACCACTGTGAATGTCTCTTAGTTAAGTAATGAAGAAGAAGCCAGGAACACAAAAACAGCACCAGGCCCGAGCAGAGGGCAGCCATCAAGTATTGCATATACCTAGTCATGTCAGCACCGCCATGTTGTGCATGGCTGACTCTGGGGGAAAAAAGCACATGCACTAGTATTATGCATGTGCAGTACTGTATTTGCTGCAGTATTAGTTAAAGGTGACTCCAGTGCAGTGAGTGCACCACATTTTCTTTTCAACACTCTTGCCTCTCCTAACAGCTCTCCATAGCCTTATCAGCTCTGACCAGAACTTGTTTCAAGTACTCGGTGCATCCACTCATGCTTTTTTGACCTGTTTAGGAATTAAATCACAAATGTTTTTAGTACTTAATGCACCCATGGTTTTATGTGATAAGGATGAGTCTATAAGACCACTGATCACATAACATGACTCAACAACCACCCAACATCAAAAGGGTGAATTGCACAGCACTGACCATCGCAAATAGCGATGGTCACTTGCTTAATGAAAAATCAAAAATGAAAACAAGATTTTTATGTGGGGGCAGGCCCTCCGCACCCCCCAAAATATGGATTGCAAACTCCAAGGGGAGCAGACATAGAAGAAAATAGAAACTCCCCCAGGAAGCAAAATAGCTTCCTGCACCAGGATCTGAACCCGGCACCAAGGAGTCCAGGGGCAATGGCTCAAGCCACTACACAACATGGCCAGCTCAGTAGGTCTTGGCCAAATTGGTCTATTTATCTCCTTTCTCTTGAGTGCAGTGCATGTCCCTCAGTGCTACACTCGATATAATAATTTGTTGCTCTTTTTCTCCACTTGCTCTAAAAGTAAGCAGTATTACTGAGTCACTCATATTGAGCTGCTCAATAATACTCACTCACATTACATTATACATGTACCCTTTAGTTCTTTACTGACCTGTTTGGAATACATTTCCCTGTGTTTTCAGTACTTTATAGACCCACTAGTGCTGTAATGATCTGTCTAGTGTGCATTCAGTATTCAACATACCATCTTCTGCTTTATTGTCCTGTTTGGGAATACATTTCCTTGTGTTTTCAGTACTCAATGAACCCATTATTGGGGAATACATTTCCCTATGCTTTCATTATGCTACACACCCCTGGTGTGTTTTTGACCTGTTTGAAATACATTTCCCAGTGTTTTCACAACTCAGTGTATCCAATCATACTTTACTCACCTGTTTGGGAATATTTTCTGTGTGTTCAGTATTCAGTGCACCCATTAGTGCTTTACTGACCTATTTAGGAATACATTTCCCTGTATTTTCAGTAGTTGATGCACCCACTGGGGCTTTTTTGACCTGTTTGGAATACATTTCCCTGTGTTTTCGGTATTTAGCATACCCTCTTGTGCTATTCTGACCTATTTGGGAATACATTTCCCTGTGTTTTCAGTACTTGATGCACCCTATTGTTCTTTACTGACCTGTTTGGGAATAAATCTGTTGAGGACTGGTTCTCTGACAACAAAGGACGAGTGCATCCAAAATGTGTCAGGTGACTGAAATCAAGGTGTTGGTCCACTTTGGTGATGTATTTCTACAATATAATGGATTTTCATTTGGAGCATTGAAGTGATATCTCTTTAATTATTTTAGGAGGTGGTGAGTGCCCAGTTCTTTGGCTTTGATTTTTTGTTGTGAGCACCACACTCCCTGTGTGAACTTGTTTGCACTGTCCAAAAAAATTAAAGCAATACTCTTCACCTGCCCACAACTGAAAAAATTCCCCCCCAACATCTTTAATGTGAAGGGTTAAAACTAGAACAGATAGGTGTTTTTAAATACCATGGGGTAACACTTGATGGCACCCTGCCCTGTGCCCCTCTTGTGGGCAGCTATGTACTGACAGTTAATACAAGACTGGGGCCCTTGTATGAGAACTGCACTAACTTCATGGCAGATGTCAGATGTCTAACTGTGTCCAGTTCTGTACTGTCACTAATAGATTATGGCCTCACCATTTACTTAGTTGCCAATGATTCCATGTTAAACAGAAGTCATGTGATTTGTAGCAATCATCATCATCAGCAGCACTTTAATTGGAAGGCAAATTGAGAAAGTCTCATTTACAACTGCATCCAAAATACAATAAAAAAATATACAATACAAATACCATTGAACAAAGAACACGTAAGTCAAGTTAAGCAAGAATACAGATTCAAAGCACATTTGTTCCGTAAGTGATACAAGTTATGATGAAGGATACTAAAAGCTCATCCAGAGCAATCACACTGACTAAACACCAGCCCATCAATAAAAGTCTTAAGATGGGAAATAGGCAGTAGGGCATTCAGGTTAAATTTTTTCTTAATTTCTGATTCCCAAACAAGGCCTGTCAGTTTGTGCTTGGGGCTGACAACTGCACACATATCTGCTCCCTGTACACACAAACAAATTGGCTCCTACTAGCAAGCAGAATAAAGTATCAAACCTACCTGCTAGCAAAAATATCACTGCTTGGATTTACCCCCATGCATTAAGAAACTGCTTCCACTATGTTGCTAATCAGTATAATACCAGCAGCATGTCTAGGAATGCACTAGAGCTGCCCTTCTGGAAAATAAAATTGGGTCAACACTCCTTTGTAGTAAGTACTGCAGGTTGGCTAAATGAACTGTTGGACTCACTGCTTAATCTTCCCAATCTTGTAAATTTCAAAAGATCTCTGCAGTTATCTCTATCTTCACAATACTGTTGTAAATGCATATAACCTTGCTTGTAGCTTTTGCTGTATTTGGTGATATGATTCAGTGTTTTGGTAGTGTCATTGAATTGTATCTCACTGTATGTTGCTTAATGTTGTTTTTTCCATACCCTAATTGTATTATAATGACCTTGACATGGAACCTTTGTAAAAGAGCAGTAATGCTCAAATATACTTTCAGAATAGCTAAAAGGAATGAATGAATGAATTCATACATTTCACTGTGATTTCAGCACTTGACGTACCACTGGTGCTTTGCTGTTCTATTTGGAAATACATTTCCCTGTGTTTTTCAGTACTCAATGTATACAAGCAACAAAACCATTCAGAAAGCTATGGTGTGTTCTGGATATAAATCAGAAACACAGCACAAAACAAATATCCGCACCACACTAGCACTTAGACCAAAAAGCAGCGTTTAATGTTTAAAATACAAAAATACACGTCATAAGCATCCACTTAGCGAACCTCTACCTGTTTCACAATACTTGTGTCATCAGGAGGCTACGGATGCATAATAGGTGGACCTTTAGATACATACCAGCAACACAACATTTAAAGTGGCAGTGCATACTAAGAGTGCAAAAGTACAAAAAGTGCATATAAATACATTAAAATCAGTATCAAACAGATCCTGTACAGTCTGCATACACAAGGGAACTAAATTCATTTAAACGTATATCAGTCCTACTTTATAACTGAAGAATGGACTTCATTTTAGTGCTATAATCAACAGTTCCTAATATTCAATATATGGTGCTGAGGTACCCCATGGTATTCCTGTGCACCCTAGAAAAAGAACATAAGAACATAGTTAATAATTGAAATACAATATGAAGTACACAGTCAATTTGCAGAGATTTACACAATAGTTCATATCACTTCCTTTTCTGCTTAATGCATGGCATAAGTTCTATGCATTCATTTAAGCCAGGAGGTTCCATGGCCCCTAATGTAAAAGTCCAAAAGGATTCATGGTACAGTAACTTATTGTCCAGATTCCCTCCATGTGGCCCTAATCTGACTTTTTCTATTGCACACAATTTAAAGACATGATGGCCTGTCCTACTTTTTCTGACATGGCATGCTAAGGCATTTTTCTCATCCACACCCCCAATGAATCTAAGGTGTTCTCCAAGGCATACCTTGAGGGGGTCAAGTGGTTTTCCCTACGTAAAATGAACCACATTCACATGTGGCTAAATATATTATATTTTCACTACTGCAATTAAAAAACTCAGTCACTTTTAAAAGTGTGTGGCTATTGCATGCACCCATAGATCCTGGCTTAAATGAATTCGTAGAACTTATGCCATGCATTAAGCAGAAAAGGAAGTGACATGAAATAGTGTGTATATCTCTGTAAATTGACTGTGTACTTCATATTGTATTTCAATTATTAACTGTGTGCTTATGTTGTTTTTTTAGGGTGCACAGGAATATCGTGGGGTACCTCAACACCATATATTGAATATTAGGAACTGTTGATTATAGCACTAAAAGGAAGTCCATTCTTCAGTTATAAAGTAGGACTGGTATACCATTAAATGAATTGCTTAGTTCCCTTGTATATGCAAACACAGCAGGATCTGTTTGATACTGATTTTAAATTGTTTATGTAACCCCCCCTTGTTCCCAGGGGATACTAGAATCCCACTTAGAATCAAAAGCAGGCAGGGAGAGGCAGCTTGTGAGATGCCCGTTTAATGGATTTCACAGTGTTCCACTCTGTTTTCAGTTTCAGCTGAGCTGGAGTGATGATGTCACTTTAGAACTGTCGCAGCAGAAGAAGCCACAATGGAATGCTAGCTGGGGGAGTTAGCTGTAGAATGTTGAGTTAGAGCTCAGTAGTATGTAGAGTGGAGAGTAAGGAGGAGGCTGCTGCCTGGGCAGCTCCTCAGTTTTAGCTCTGATAGAGAGCTACCTCTGTAGTTTGGGTAGTTTGTTCTCACCCTAGAAGAAGAACATAGAAGACCAGTGAGTGAAGTGGTAGAGACCGTTCCTAAAGGGTTTTCCAGTGTCCAATCCCTGGAGAGATGGGGGAATATCAGGATTCAGGAGCAATTCCCTGGTCCTGCCTGGACTGTGTTGAAGCTGGCTGAGATTCATCTTCTCTGTGAGTACTCGAGACTTTTGTGTGGAAAAAAACCCTGGGGCACCTGCATTCCTGTGGTGAGTTTTTTCTCTGACAAAGGGACTCTGTCACCAATACTGTTTCTGTTTAAAAAAAGTCTGCCTACTATGGGGTCCGGAGAGAGACTTGCCAAATACAGAACTTTTAGTCTGTTTCTGTTTAAAAGTGTTGCCTAATGTGGGGTCTGGAGAGAGACTTGCCAAGCACAGAACTTTAGTTCGTGTCTGATTTAAAAGTGTTTGCTAAAGTGGAGGTCTAGTGAAGAGACATTGCCAATTACAGAACTTTTAACTTCAGAGTACCTCAGAGGTGTGAGAAAGTAATATGTTAAATGTGAAAGACATTTCAAGATAGCATCTACAAGAGTTTCTGAGATGGGTGTTGTTATTTATTTATTTATTTAAGTACATAGGAATTACAACCCTTTGAGTCATAGGCTCATTTTCAAAGGGTCCACGTCACAAAAAAAGCACAAACATTTTGATGCATTGACATAAGAAACTTTAGGAGATGGGTACATAGGAGTATCATACATGTGATATGTACTGTACTAAGTTTGAGTCGAATTTTGAAAAAGCAGCCTAAGTGGCTCCATACAGACATTAATGGTACATACATTCAAATGTTGCCTATACAAGTGATTAGCTAGGTTCTATTTACAATATTGACACGATGAATGATACAGTTGCTACCTCTGAGAGGTATTGTCAGATTTTTTTAAACAGGTCTTGAGATCTGTTAGTTATGCTAGACAGACCTCCGACTAGCGCCTCAGCAATACATGACAGAGAGCAGCCTCAAAAAGGCATTGTCGGTGCCAGATGGGCTCCAATGCTATGTAAGCCATTGGATGAAGTTAGTGGGCACAATGACAGGTACGTGAGGCTAGTATATGTGATTTTAGTGTAGCCTTATAAGGACCTAGCTTGGTAATGGATAAGATAGCTGAGGGAGGGCATTGTACCATAATGGGGCTCTGTATAAGAAGAATCTTTGCACTAGGGATGACCCGACATTGGGTACCTTCCAGACAGATTTGGAGCATGCCCGAGTAGTAAGAAGTGGGGTGGCTGACTGAAGGGAGGCCACTACACCTATCGGAGTTAGTCTAAGGTGTATTTTTTTATAAGTAAACAGGTCTGGTACTGCAGGTGCTCCTCTAGCGAGAGAATATTGGTGAGAGCATAGAGAGTGCAGGTGTGCATGCATTTGTTTGCACCCGAGATGAGCTGGCAGGTTTTGTTGATGGCCAGTTGGATTTGATGAAGTGCAGTGGGGTCAGCACCTAAAAAGATTGTAAGGCCATAGTCAACTAGGGACATGACTGAGGACATGACTGCCAGGTGTAGAGCTTCAGACAGGAGGCAGTCTTTGTATCGATATAAGAGATCTAAGCGGATATTGATGGCTGAGGTGAGAGTTTTGATGTGTTCATGGAAGGTAAGAGAGGAGCCAAAGGTAACTCCCAGGTACTTGTAGGTTGAGACCTGTTCCAGGGGGACAAGTGAGTTGGCTAGAATTGTAATGGGGTGGTCTCTGGCCCTGTGCTGTCGGTGCACACAGAGCATAGATTTTGTTTTCTTAATGTTATCAACTAGTCTGCGGGCTATAAACCAGTTTTCAATCTGTTTGAAGGAGTCTTACAGGGAGAAGCTGAAGGGAGGAGGGGTCAGGGTGAAAGGCTATTAATACTGCATTGTCCATGTATTAACCAGATGAATGGTCGAGTATAAATTTGGAAACAAAAGGTGGAGACCCCCCCCGTCTGGAGTAACTATGTTTACCTCTCCGGGTTTAGTTTGGGCACCTTTGTTTTCTCTCAGTGCATTTGGCCAGTGCCTGAAGAAATTACCCAGATGTGGGATTTTGGATTTTTATGTTAGCCTGAGCATGCTCTTTGGTGGTTGAGGGTGCCACCAGTAATTCCTCATGAAATATGGAAAAGTCTCCTAGTACTGGCCGACGGTGCCTAGTCAAGGCAAGTGTACCATTTCTGGCCGTGTGTGCCAATTTCCATGCAGAACTTGAGGGTTCACTGTGTGTGCTCTGTACCTCAGTAATCTGCATTACCGGTGGGAGTAGCCCTGTGGGGGTCCATCTTCGCTTTGTATTATTCTCTGTGTATGTGAATAAAAGCCACACTCTAGAACCCCAACCTGGTTTGGACAATACTGTTGTTGCTTCCACTGTGTCTGGATTTACTTGGGTGCCCCTGACCAGAAGTACAAACCTAGCATAATTCTGAGCAAATGTTTTCTCCCAGGGACCCAGGTTGATGGCCATGCTAAATGGTCCCCCCAGTGTGAGCCAGGTAGTTGCCACACTTGGTTTGCCTGTCTGAGGATGGCAGGCTATGAAGTAGAAGTATTGGTAAACAGAACTGTTTGTAGTGACAACCCCCATCCCTCTTATTGGTGCCATGTGTGAGCGGAGTAGCCCTGCTAGTTGAACAAGGGGGGGTCAGTGGGCGGAGGTTACATTTCCATGTACTATTTGTATGTTTGCACTGTTAGTGTGTACTGTCACTTTAAATCTTGTGGTGCTTGTGCATATTTAGAGGTCCATCTATTATGCATTGGTAGCCTCCTGATGATGCAAGTATTGAGAAACCGGTAGAGATTCGGTGAGCGGATGCTCATGGCATGTATTTTTGTAGTTTAAACATTAAAAGCTGTTTTTTATTTATTTTGTCGAATTTTGTTGACCCGGTAAGCCCACTGGGCCTAGAAGTCCCTTTTTCAGGGGCGACGGGGGGGGAGGGATACAGATGGTAAGCAACTGAAATTGAACCAGATTAAGCTTCCGGTAGTATTTTTGGTGAATGGGAGAAATTTGGCCAGGACACCGGGGATATTCCCCTACTCTGCAGTAGGGGGAGCTGCTTTCCAAGTTGGTGGATGGCAGTCCCGGTCTGGATGGTGGACGAGGAGGTTGTGCTTTCCTTGCAGCTGGAGGTTTCATCCCTGACCTCAGTTGTGGCAAACAGAGGGGATGCTGAGCTGGTTTCAGATATGATGGAGGGCAGGTTAGCTGTCCCAATGGATATGCCTCATAGGGTTGAGGCAGCGGAGACTGTGATGTTACAGAGCCAGAATGAGGAGCCTCCTGTTTCGGTGGGGTGCCAGAGGAAAGCTGGGGAAAGTGCGAGCATTCCCACGAAAGGAAGGGAACCATGTCTGACAGGAGGAAAAGAGGGTTTTCTGGTGAGTCAGCGGGTGGCTGACAGGAGTGAGGCCAATGCATCAGAGGCTCATGACATGGTGGAGAGGAATGCAGGAGGAATGCGAAAGTCCATTGAGTTGCCTGGTCGAGATGCTCCCTTTACGGGAGAAGACTGGTCGAAAGATGCAGCGTTGACGAAAGCTGAATGAATCATGTGGGAGGATGGAAATTGGGTCCCTGACTCAGAATGGATTGAATTTTCTTCTTCGATTGACTCTGTGGGAGCTTTCCAGTCAACCACTGCAGTGAAACAGGACTGTAATGCTGTTCCAGTGGCCGAGACTTCTCAGGTTGATGCTTGTAATCCTGTTTCCGATGTTGAGGGAAAGGATTTAGATGGGGAGCAGAGCAATACTTTTACAGAGACCTCAGGATTTATTTCTTCAGATAACTCCCCAAGGGCATCCCTTCCCACTTCCCCAACTGGAAAGAAATGTAGAACGGGGCCTTTTTTCTCAGATTTATTTAAAAACAACAGAGTTGAACAAGACCCAAGACATAATGCTATACGCTTGAGGTACAGAGGAGGGTTGCAGGAGAACCGGGACAGGACATATGTGGCCAGGACTTTATTAAAGGATTCAATGAACTTTCATTCTGGTGACATCTTTGCCCTTATTAATATAAGACGTGAAGATTTTTTTGATATAAGTTTTAAGTCTTTTATGGGCTTAGACACCTTTTGGAGGAAGTACGGAACTCTTAAATGACTACTTTGTGGACTCCCTTTTAGGCAATTCCTTTGACCAAACCTCTTTTTAAAATGTGGGGGATGTTCAGTTCAGGTTGGAGAAAAAATTTGATGTTTTGGGCCCTCCAGAGGCCATAATAGATTCAGAAGGTATTTGGACTGGGAATTGGAGGTTTAAAGTCAAATTGCAAATGGTGGGGATTGAAGTTTGACACATATCGAACATTTTATTTCTCGGGACAGAGGGGTATGTTTTTATCCTGGCCAGCCAAAAGCTTGTTATAAATGTGGATGTGGTAGACGTCTCAGTAGTACCTGCAATAGGTTGAGATGCACCTTGTGTGGGGACTCTGACCATGACAGTGCAGTTTGCAGAAATACATTTAAATGTAACGTATGTGATACGCAGGGCCACACATACAATCAGTGCCCCTGGGCAGGTCAGAACAGGACTGGAGACCCAGATAAAGACACTCTTATTAACCAGGCCCAAGAAAGATGCAGGCCACAAAAGTCTAACCCCCCATATAGGGAGGACAATCAAGAAGAAGATCAGTCTGCTCACCCACCCACCAATCCTGCACAGGATATTGTGGGTACCTCTACTGGTACAGGTAGTGCACAATCTTGAGAGAAAAGGGATAACTGTTGTCCTCATTCCTCTAAGACAGATCAGAATTTGCAAACTATGCCCCCCCAGGGGCTGAATTTCAGCTCCCTAAATGGATTACCAGGTCTGGAATAAGCCCACGGCCCAACCTCAGCAGGTTCCCCTTCAAAACCCCTTTAATTTACTTCAAGATGGGGATGCTGGGTCTGAATCAGATGTATCATCTAGGCCTGAGGTAGTCTCAGAAATGGAGTGTGAGGAAGAGAATATCTTGATAGGCAGTGGTACGAAGAAAAAAGCAGGGAGGAAACAAAAAAAAGATAAGGAGTAGCTCCCATTATGTTAAACCATGGCATCTCTGCGATTGGGATCTGTCAATGTTCGCATTATAAAGAACCCTAAGAAAAGAGCTGCGGTTTTATCTTTTTGTAAAGATATTGAAGCAGACATAGTGTTTCTGCAGGAGACTTGGTTGCAATCCATGCAGGAGGTTAGTCAAATGAAGAAATTATGGCCTTGGGGGGGTTTCTTTTTTGACATTTGGGGAGGATGCTGTGGATGGGTTGGGAGTTTTGTTCAAGGTATCTCAGCTGCAAGTACAGAGAACTGAAGATATTGCACCTGGGTGGGCTTTCCTGATGGATTGTTATTTTAATGGATTTTCTTTAAGGTTAATTAATACCTATGCTCCACAAAGTAAGGCTGCCATGGTGGAGTTGTTTGAAAAAATCAAACCTTTTCTCTTTAAAGAGAAACATATTATTTGGGGGGGGGGGACATGAACTGTGGGTTAGATTTAAAAATAAAAATTAAGGATAATGTCCAAAAAAAAAGTCTGCTGTGATTCACATGCCCTTCAGGACACTTTAGTGCTTATGAGGCTAAAGGATGCCTACAGAATATTACATAAGGATAAAGGGGCTACTTATTACAGAAGTGGTTTATCCACTCGAATAGATTATGTTTTTGTACCTAAATTTCTATATCCTCAAATATTTCAGATCTCTTTTTCTGAATTCACAGATTATGTATTATTATTGTGTGAAATTTCTTTGAAAAATATTCCCCCTAAATTTCCAGCAGTAAATAAGAGATGGAAGTTAAATACCAGTTTACTACAACAGCAAGAAGTAAAGCAAAAACTAGATATGATGTTTTTATGTAGAAAGTCAGTGGCTGTGATGTATGAGAATTGGTTACACTGGTGGGTAGATATAAAAACAGAACTGAAGAAGTTTTTTATTGATTATGGAAAATGTAATAGTTTTTATTTAGTTGTTTAACCAGAAGTAGCACACTAAGCTGAAAGCTTTTTTACAGGAGTGACCTGGGAGCACAGGGAAGTTAAGTGACTTGCTCAGGGTCACACAGTATGCAAGTGGAAGCTGTGGGATTCAAACCCCAGTCTGGGCTGCTGGATGTCACCAGATTTGCAGCTCAGAGCCTTAAGCCACTGCGCTATACTGCCTCCCAGTAATAGTAATAGGGATTATTTGAACTACTTGGATTATAGAGACCAATTTTATAAACTGATGTCTTTACCAAATGTTTCGGATAGTCGGATCAAGTCTCAACTGGATGAGATAAAAAATAAAATGTTTTTGTACCAATATGATAGGGCAATATCTTTACACGCTGAATTTAAATGTGGTATGGAGAAAAAGCCTTATTCAGATCCATATGCAGTTTGTAAAATAAAGTAGACCATAAAGTTATGATGGGGTTGTATGATAATGAAGGTATTTTGAAAACATGTGATGTGGAGGTTTTAGATATAATTCTTTCTAATCTGGTTAAAACATTAGGGATGGAACAAGTTTCTTTACGACTGTGGGGACATGACATAACCCTTTTCTGATTCCTCATTTGGAGGGAAATTTAGTAGCAGAGTTAGAAAGGCCTATCTCAGAATCTGAGGTCGGGGAAGTTATCGTAAAGTTAAAAACAGGGGTTTCACCTGCAGTGGAAGGGTTAACCAATGAATTTTATAACCAGTTTATAGACAAAATGAGTGGTATACTTCAGCATGTGTCTAATACTTTGAGTGGGGGGGGGCAATGGAAGAATTTGTTTCTGCATTAGTGGTATTAATTTTTAAAAAAGGGGATAAGTGTGACCTAAGAAATTGGAGGCCTATAAGCCTTCTGAACACAGACTATAACATTTTTTTCCTCCATTTTATGTAATAGGTTGCAAAGGGTGCTGGCTGTGTTGATGCACCCTGCTCAAACGTGTTCTATTCCAAGGAGGAATATAAAACAAAATCTGATGCTTTACAGAGCTGTGACTGAGTTTGGTAATCAGAATAAATTATCTGGATTTTTATTGGTGTTACATCAGCAAAAGGCCTTCGATAATGTCTCACATAAATTTTTATTTACAGTGTTGGAAAAGTATTGGCTACCTAGACAGGTGATCAGTTGGATTAAGTCTCTATATACCAATGCCTCTTTTGCTCCTATGGTTAATGGGTTAGTAGAATAGTATTGATTTAAAAAGGGTGGTCCATCAGGGTTGCCCTTTAAGCCCTTTACTTTTTACTTTTGTGTTGGATCCTATGATTTGAAGGATTGTATGGGATGACGCGGTTCAAGGGATTTCCCCGGCTATTGAGATTGTTCCTCAAAAAATTTCTGCATATGCAGATGATGTTTGTCTCATGGTCAGGGACACAGTTTCTGATATAAGAGCTCTGCATATTATTAAGGAGTTTTCAGGTTTCTCAGGGGTATGCCTTAACTATGAGAAAAGTATAGGGTTGCAAATGTGGGGATAGAGTTACTAATATAGGTTCTGTTAAAAATAGTGCAGTCTCAGATTAAGGTTTTAGGGGTTTATTTTGGGAGTGGGGATATTGCAAATGTAAATTTGGAAGAAAAATGTATAACCTAAATTTATAAAGGGGAAAGAAAAGTGCAATTATGGAAATCCTGGGCTCTATCCAAAAAGAAAAGGGTAATGATAATTAAAAAATTTCTTCTCCCAATATTTTCATACATCAGTCATGTTTTTCCATTACTGGTGAAGCTTGAAGCATGAATATTAAGTAGTTTCTTCCAAATGTTCTGGGGAAGCAGATTAAACCCCATAAGAAGGGATTTTACTTATTTATGTGGCAAAAATGAGAGTTTAGATATGATCAATCCTGTGGTATTTTATTATTCCTTCTTCTTCAGTTCAATTTTGCATAATGGTCCAGGAGGTCTGGAGGACATATGGGTTGGTTGGACAGAAGAATTGTTTCACTCCTTTTTTCAGTTTTGGGGTGATCAGGGGGTCAAAAGTACAAAGGGGTTAGGCATTCCAGAATTTGTTATCCCTGGGTTTAAACAATTAAAAGTATGGAAACTAAGGAAAGAGGAGTCATGCTTATTAAATAGAAAACAGATCTATGTTAGAATTATGGAGATAAATTTCACAGTTCAAGTTGATTTTCCGAAATGTAGTCCATCAAAGTTGCAGTATGCTCTCAAACTTCTGAGGGATCCCAGGGTCCCGTTGAACATGTGGGATGTACAATGGCTTTGCTGTTATGGAAGATGGGGGTTAAAGGGTAACTGGAAACATAAGGCTGTGGAGGAAAGGGAATGTTTAAGACAGGGGTGTGGGGGACAATTGAAGACTTTGCAACATTTTTATATACACTGTGGGTATATTGTGCTGTTTGGGCAGGATTTAGGCAGAAAATGGGGATGGGGCCCCATAACTTATGAATCTTTGATATTAGGGGATTATTTAGGTTTTTTTTAGGAGATATCACCCGGTATGCTGAATGTAATATTTGCTTGTATAAAGTTTTACCTTTGGCAGGCGAGATGTCAATATTATATGCAACATGTTATTCTGCCAAATTATGTAATTATTGCACAAACAGAGACTGTGATTAGGAAGGTAAAAAATACAGAATTTTTAAAGCTGGAGAGGAGGCAATTTAATGTATTCTGGAAACATGTGGATTGGCTGATTTGATGATTATTTTTTAATTTTAAAGTTATACTAGTTAAGGTAAAACTGTTATTTTCTATTTTCTCCTTTTTTATGTTGGCTTGCTGTGCCTGCACACAAGTCAACATCTTGCAGTAGTGCAGCTTTGGAGGCGCGGCCACTGTTGGGCGAATGCAGGGCATGCATCAGTAGTTGCGTCCCTCATTTCCCAATCAGCCTGCATGCCGGCAACCACTCCATGCATGCTAATATGGCAAGCACATCTAAGGAAAGGTCACTGCAATCTGAGCAAAGCTCATCAGATGCAGCGGACCCTTTCTGCGTGCTCGCCACATTAGCAGCATGGCGGGCGGCCACCCAACGGCCAACTTCAGGGGTGCCCAATCCCCCAGTTGGCTTACTATGGCAGCACACATTTGCTAATGGGGGAGTCCACTCCCCATCAGCATACAGCAGCCCCCCCATTTCCTATATGCTGAGGGGGTGCCCAATCTACCTCGGTTCTTGCCTCCCCCCCACTTTCATTGTGTGCCGGCGGAGGCCTACTCCCCGTCAGCATAAATCAGCCCCCACATTTCTTATATGCCGAGGAGTGCCCAATCCCCTCAGCTCTTGCCTCCCCCAGCTGTCATTGTGTGGCGACGGGGTGCCCAATCCCGTCAGCATAAGTTAACCCCATTGTCTGCCAATGAGGGTGCCCAATCCCCCATTGGCTGCAGCAACCCCCTCCCCAAAACAGTTAGGTGGCACACTGGGCCCACTCCAGCATGCAAGTCCTCTGAAAAAAAAAACTGTCTCTGATGTTAGTTTTTTCTCCCTGTAACATAAAAAGAGGTTCCTCGTAGTCTCCTGCCCCTACCTGCACCCACCCACTGCGCACTCTGCCTCCCCACACCCCCCTCACCCCATACTTACCTCCAGAGTCTGGTGCGATGATCTTCGGTGGACCAGGAACACATCTGCACTCTTCAAAGCTGACCACGAACTGAGGAAATGCTGGTAAGCTGTATAATGGAATGAAGAGGGTTTTTTCAACTTTGCTGCATATCTCGGGCATTTGTTGGAATTTTGGCACCAAATTTTCAACATGGGGTTTTTGGCCCCTCCTCATGAATTCTATCACTGTCGTGGTGTTACTCAGCCTCGAAAGGTGATTTCGCAGTCACTGCTTGAAATTACTTTTCGGGACCCATTAACGAAATGACAGTGCCAGTGTTCATAAGGTGGCCTCTCAAAAAGCCTATGTTTCAAATTTGGTGGAAAAAATCCAACAATGTCTATTTTATGAGTGTGCATTGTGCAGTTGTTACGCAGGCTCTTAACTTCGTGAATTCACAATATTTTAACGCCAGATTTTCAGCATTGCCATTTTTGTACACCTCCTTGTGAACAGTTCAGCTGTCATTTTCCACATCCTGCCTGAAATGTGTTTCCGCACTTCCGGCACACAATAGCACAGTCACTGTGGGAAATCAGTGTTTGATTAGATTATGAAAATGACAGTGACACAGTTCATGAGCAGAGGTCCTAAAATGCCTATGTTGAAAATTTGGTGATGATACTCCATAAAATGACTGTGTTACAAGCGTGCATTGGCAGATTGCATGCACGCTCGTACCGTCATGCATTTGTGATATTTTCACTCTGGATTTTCACGATTGCCATTTTTCCACACCTCTTGATGAACAGTACAGCTGTCATTTCACATCTCCTGCCCAAAATGTTTTTTTCGCACTTCTGGCACAGAATAGCGTGGTCGCTGTGCAAAATCACTTCTTGGGACACTTTGAGGAAATAACAGTGACACTGTACATGAGCAGAGGTGCTAAGATGCCTATGTTGAAAATTTGGTGCCAAATGCCCATAAAATGGCAGTGTTGCAAGCGTGCATTGCATATTTCCCATGCACCCTTGTAACTTCGCAAATTTGCTATATTTACATTCCACATTTTCAACACTGGCATTTTTTTACACCTCCTTATGAACTGTACAGCTGTCATTTTTTACATCCTGCCCAAAATGTTTTCCCGCACTGCACTACTAAACACCCAAAGGGACACCCCAATGCCTGTCAGTCTCTGCAGGGTGGGGGTGGGTTGGCATCAATTCAATACTTCACTGCCATGCCTATTATGCATCTCTCTAACTCCTGCTCTACCAATGCCAATGCCAGCAAGACAACATTCGGCATTGACAAATGCTTGTTTGTGTCTGTGTTTTCATTTTTAAATTTTCTTCTGGTATTTTGTGAAGATGCAATTTTTTTCTTTGACTGTGTAATGGGGTATGGGTGGTTTGTGGTTTTGGGATGACAACTGTGTTTCTTTATGATGTTGTGTACTTGCAATAAAAAATTCCTGTACTCTTTTTTGAAAGTGCCACGGGATCTTTAGCATCCACCTGAACTACCACCAACCCAGGCAGATGGGACTTTGGTTTAACGTCTCTTCTGAAAGATGGCACCTCAGAAGTGCAGCACCCTCCTCATGCTGCACTACAGTGCCAGTATTGGGATATTAACCCAAATGCTAGATGTGGGAACTGAATCCACAGCTCTCTGATCTTCTGGCATCAGAGGTGAATGTGCTACTTACTGAGCCACTGACACTGACTCACTATCATTGACTTTTGGTCTAACTGCTTGTGTGATGCAGATATTTGTTTTGTGCTACAGAACTCAATGTACCCTCTCATGCTTTACTGACCTGTTTGGGGAATAAATCTCCCTATGTATTCATTAGTCGATGCATCTACTAGTGCTTTGCTTACCTTTTTGGGAATACATTTCCATGTGTTTTCAGTCGTTGATGCATCCACTATTGCGTTACTGACCTGTTTGGGAATATATTTCTTCATGTTTTCAGTACTTGATGAACCATTGGTGCTTTACTGACCTGTTTGGAATAAATTTCCCTGCATTTTCAGTACTCAGTGTACCCTCTTGTGCTATGCTGACCTTTTTGGGGATAAATGTCCCTCACTATTCAGTATGTGACCCACCCACTAGTGCTTTACAGACCTGCTTGGGAATAAATTTCCTTGTGTTTTCAGTACTCATCACTCACTGGTGCTTTACTGACCTGACTGGAACAATTTCCCTGTGTTTTCAGTACTCTATATACCCTTTCATACTTTACAGACCAGTTTTGGAATAAATCCCCCTGTGCACTCAGTTCTCAAAGCACCCACTAGTGCTTTACTGACCAATTTGGGAATAAATGTCCCTGTTTTTTCAATACTTGATACTCCCTCTTGTGCTTTACTGACTTGTTTGGAAATTATTGTCCCTGTTTTTATGCATCCTTGCCACACAAACTAGTGCTTTACTGACCTATTTGGGAACAAATTTCCCTGCATTTGCACCTACTGTATTGTAGATGCACTTACTATTTGCTATTAAACATTTTTAATTAGAAACAACTGTCATTTCTATTATGGAAATATAGAAGGAAAATGTTTCAGAGTTCTTAAGCAGAACCATGGGTGGAAAGAAAAAGAGTAGCAGCACTTCTCAGGCATTCCAGGGAACAACATTTCAAAAAATCCATGACATTGCAGGAGTATCTCATCATGGTACTCAGAGGATCAGCACAAGAGCCATCATTGTGCAGCAACCAATTTTAGTAAGCATGGTGATGGACAATGGAGAGGGGAAGGAGGAGGAGAAGAAAAATGAGACAGAGGAGTTTGTAGTAGAAAAAGTACAATATAATACAATAACAGTCAGTCTGTCAAATAGCAGTAGTTCTGGGAAGTGGATGAAAAGGAGGAATCCTAGAGCCAGAAAAAGAACAGAAAAGGTTTCTCAGCATCCTGGAGTGGCCTAGTCTTAGGCAAACTTCTTCTTTCCCTCCTCTTCCCTCCTTTCCCTTCATCCTTTTTTTTTCTCTCTCTTCTCAACGTGTCCTCACCTTGTTGTGCTCCCTGGCAGGGTTCTCAGCATCCTGGAGGGGATCTAGCACTGGGAAATGACTCTTCCTTCACCCCCTTTCCTCTCCATCCTTTCCACTTAACTCATCCTCACCTGACTTTGCTCTCTGACAGGGTTCTCAGCATCCTGAAGAGGGCTAATCTTAGGCAAGTTTTCCCCCACCTCTCCTCCCCCTCTTTCCCTTTATCATCCCCTCTACTATCTCTACCCAACTTGTCCTTGCCTACTCCTGTCCCTCATTCTAAGTCCTCGCCTCATTCCATCACTGGCAGCAATCTCTGCACTCTGAAGGGGCCAGCTCCAGGTATGACTTGTCCTTCCCTACCCTATCCCTTACCCCCACCTCCCTCCTGCCACCCTCTCTACTCCCCAGCACTTAAACAAAGGAATTAGTTCACTTGAGTTGATAACTTGCGCTTTTTGTTCTGTCTGAGGTGCTCCCAGATTGCACTAGCCGTGTGTTAACTTGCCCCCTGCAAATTGATTTTTTTTTGCTCACTTTGCTCTGGTAATGTTCCCCCCATCATTATCCTCTCCATCCCCCAGCTGGTTTCCCCTGTCTACCCCTCTACCGTCCTTGATGTCCCCTCGCTGCACCTCATTCATTCGTTCATTCATTCAATAATTGCTAAATTATCTGCCTCTTAACTGTGATCCATTCCTACAAGGATTTGGCTCCAAGGTTACATTAAATTTCTTTACTATGTTCCTCCGATATGTCACTTGTATTTAAATGCATATTCCACAGATATGATATATTTAACTGTACGTTATGTCACAAATGTGATTGTATGAGTATTTATAATATTTTTTAATTATACGTCTTGTTACAAATGTAACTGATTGTTTAATTTCTTGGATATATTAAATGGTAACCTGTACATCTAATTCTTCATCCAATTGTACCCCCCAGGTCACACCAGGAGATGAGCAACTTGTGGTTCAGAGTTCCTTCCTGGTGAAACATTTCAATAAAGAAATAAATAAAAAAATACTAATAGGATGGCGATGGTGTTAAAGAAAATGACAGTGGGGCATAAAAAGACACCCACACATGCAAGTGAAAAATAGAGGATAGAAGGACATGGTTCCAGAGGAGTAGAAATAGAAGCAGCTGAGACAGTCACAGAGTCTTTGCACCCAAAAGGCATGCAGACGGAAACTGAAAGACACTGAAGAGATACTGATGTTGCTAGTAGCTGTGGTGGTGGAAGTGGTGGTTTTGGAGGGTTTAACCACAGCACTTCGACACCGCTAGCGTCGACATCCCCTACAGCGACTGCTACAATGCCAACTATCGGCACTGTAGCCACAGGGATTTCAGCACACACAATTGGGGGGCTGTGTCCCCGAACCCCTTCCCTTGTGGGGGGCTCTGTCCCCCACTCCCCCCGGTTTCTAGGATTCTAACTTTGAGTCAGAGTTGGACTGGAGAGAGGGGCAATCATTGAGCGATGCAGTCCCAATCACCGCAAAGACCAGCACAGCGATGGGTGGGTTTTGCTCATTTTCTGGTGCTGTGCTGGTCTTCGCCATAGGGGAGTTGTTGCGGTGAGGGTACATGGTTTTGGAGGTGGTGGTGCACACACCTTCCCCATAATCAGGAGTGCAAATTAATGTATGAAATCCTTGGTGTGGGATTTTTTTCTCATGAGATAAATAATTTTGCAGCCATGTCATTTGCAAATTATGCAAAACAAAATTAAGTCACAGTAAAGTGGGAACTCGGATGGTAACATCAATAATAAGACATATGAACAAGTCTTATATGAATCAGTATCCAAAAGCACAAAAGGAACACACAGAACTTGCTGCACTGCTGCAGGCAGATGGAGAGGAAGAAGAGGACATGGATGTTACTTAACGTGAAGAAGTGATGGATGAGGAGGGGGTCATGAAAGTCTGCCTTCCAGTCAAAGCACATCTTTAGTTCCTAAGTTCTTTCCCCCACTAAGTCCAACACATCAGCCTAAGAGGAGTTGGATGCCACCCACAAACAAAACATCAAACCGCCCCATGGGAGTATAGGTCAAGGAAACCAGAACAAAAAATCTTGAGATGTCAGCTGGTTTAGTGGCCATCAAATTTGCACTTTACTAAGGGGAAGTGCTTCACTTCTACTCTTAGATTCTTTCTGATTTGAGACCTGTTCATTTAATACTGTACCAGAATTGCACGTGGACTATATTTATCATACCTGACAATCATGTATGTTCTCTGTGTTTTTTGGGGACTTGTATTTGACCAGTATGCTGGCCTTCAACGATGTACAGGTATTTGACCTGTAAGTTGGCCTATTGCCAACTTATAGGTTAAATACATTGGCCCTGAGCCTTCGAGGAATGGAGCGTAAAATTAATAAAATCTACTACTACTATTATGGCCCCTGGTACCTTATGTAATTTCACTTTTGTATCCCTCCTTGTATTGTATTTTACTGTACCTTAGGTTGTGCCCTGCTGTCTGTTAAGTACTACCTGTATCTGTATTACTTATTGTGTCATGTTGCGGCTCAGGTTGTGACTGAAAACAGTCCTCTGGATCAATTCACCTACACAGTTACCAAAGACATAAATAAATACATAAATTAATTCATTCATTGATTTCTCTGAAAGACTATTTTGATTAGTCATAGAAATATAAGTCCAGTAGGCCTGAGGAAAGATGATTGACAGTGGTAGTTGAGGAGGTGATAACCACTGACATGTTACCATGTTTCTTAATGGATAATTCAGGTTCTAAGGCACTTATGTAATTCAGAGTGCCAAAAGACCAGGTCCATAGCCAGCCCAATTTCTCAACTGTTGCCATCCAAGATTTATACAACAGTGTCCAGAAAAGCATGTCTGATGCTCAGAAAGGTTCTGTGGGCAAAAAGGTTTATGTCACCACATATATGTGGACCAGTTGACAGATTACTGACTATAGAGGTGTGACTAGCCATTGGGTAAAGTTTTTTCCATCTTCATCCTCCTCCTCCTCCTCCTCCTCCACATCATCTAGTGGCACTGTCAGCAGCAGCAGCAGCAGCAGTCACAGCAGCAAGATGCAAGGGACTTTCACTGTTCACAGGCAGGCAGCATTATGTATTTATGGATTTAAATAATACTACAAGGCTAAACATCTTCTAGAGGGCCTTCAAGAGAAGTTTGCTGAGTGGCTGACCCCAAAGTCCTTGCAACCTGGTTTTATGGCATTTGACAATCTTACAAATATCTTGAAGGCAGTAAGGCTTGTTGACTTTACAGATGACTCATTCTTTGCACACACCATAAACCTGATGGTGAAAGACTTCAGTGACAGAGGTAGAAGAGTTCAGAACATAGCTGCAGCTGTCTGCACTGTGTGCACACATTTTAGCTATTCTGGGAACACCCAAAAGATGCTGAGGTAGATGCAAATGAAAAATAGCCTCCCTCTCCAAAAGATGACACAGGAAGTTCCAATCCAGTGGAATTCCCCCTACAATAGTATATGATGCAGAGAATGCTTGAAGAATAGCAAGCCATGCGCCAATATGCAGCCCAACATGGTATTGGTGAAGGAGATGTAAATATTAGCCTTGGTCAGCACCGATGGATGCAGAACATGTGTTCTGTCCTGAAGCCCTATGAGGAGGCTACTTGAGTAGTAATCGCCGATGATGCTGGGCTAAGCCAGATGTTTCTATTAATTTCACTCATCAAGCTGAGACTGGAGTATTCTGAGTTACAGTTTGTGGACAATGATAAGGCCAGTGCTGTGTCACTTGTGGGTAAAATGTTACACTCCTTTCTGAGTGATCAGCTCATTATAAATAGGTGCGAAGTTGAACATTACATTTTGGTCACACTTTGGGATTCTTGGTTGAAGGGCACAGTTGAGACATTCTTCCAGCCTCATGACTGTAAAGACCTAGAATATTATTGTGAACTGCTAATCGATGAAAGCATCAGCATGTATAGTTGAGAAAAGTATTAAATCATCAGGGCCATTATAGCCCCACTTGGAATCTGCACAAAATCTGGTGAAGAGTGAGGGAACACAATCTGCAGCCACTGTTGCTGGTACCACTAATGATGTTTTTGGGCACTAAACACCAACCAGAAGTACTGCTAGTACCAGGGTGACTGCTGTTACACCACATGAAGACAAACCGCTGTTTATTTATTGTTATTTATTTATTTATGACAATTTCAGATAACACCTTTGAGCAAACAGTGCTCGTTTACAAAGGTTCCACGTCATGGACAGTGGACAAGTATAGACAAGAACAGGCAGATAGATAGTTACTACAATTACAGTACATGAGCTGCCAGTTGCTTTGTCCAGATAAGACAAGACAATAGAATTAATAACAGGTAAAACATTATAGAATGCATGAGCTGCCAAAGGCTTTGTCAGGATTAACGTGGATGGAAGCAGTGGCGCAATATCACCAGACATTATACAAAGAGAGCCTGGGGTGGTTACAATTTAAATAGTGATCTGACAAGTGCATGAGAGGGCCAGAGGTAGCTGGTGAGAGAACAAGGTAGTAGGGGACAAGCAAGATCCGAGGGGGTGGGGGCTTGGAGGGATAAGGTAGGTGGTGAAGGAGAGGAGTAGGTGGTAACAGAGGGGAGGAGAGAAGGGATGGGAGATGTAAGTGGGGGTAACAGGATGGGTGGGGGAAGGAGAGAAGAGTTAGGATGGGCAAGGAGGAGAAAGGAGAGAGAAATGAGAACTAGTAGGGAGTTAAGGAGGGCTAGGGGAGAAAGGAGAGAGAGAGAGAGAGAGAGAGAATATGAGAGCTAGGAGTTGCAGGGGGTAATAGGTGAGGGAAGGGACAAGGATGTGAGAGGGAATGGAGAGAGGGAGGAGTGAAATCTGGGGGGGGCAAGGGAGGAGGCTGAGGTGGCTGACATGAGATATTGGAAAGAGTTAATAGGGAGGGAGTGGGGTGTGAGGAGAGTGCATAAGTAATGGAAAGGCCAGGAGGACAAGCAGGGATTTTAAGTGTAGCAGTCACAGTAGGCACTGGCCACCAAGTGCTGTCGTAGTTTGTGCTTAAAGGAGTTGAGATTCGGTGCGTTGGTGATATCCACTGGGAGTGTGTTGAACCAGTTAGAGGCCCTAACTTTGTACTGTAGGAGCACTGCCCTTGAGTGGTCTGGCAGTGGGGAACTGCGAAGACTATGTTCCAGAACTCCTGGTAAGGTGGGTGGCACAGTGAGGGGAAAGTATAGACTGAACCCCTTGTGGAAGGAGGCCTAGCACTGTCTTCTTAACAAGTAAGCAGGTCTGATACTTAATTCTGCCTTGAAGTTGTAGCCAGTTAGCCTGTTCATAGAGCTCACATATGTAAGTGTGTCTAGAGGCTATAGTGAGGAGCCAGCAGGCCTTGTTTAAGGCTATGGCTATACGCCGGAGGGCAGTGTCAGCAGCTGATCCATAAAATACGAGGCCATAGTCAATTAAAGAGGTGACTGTGGGACATGCTGTCAGATTTTTGACTGATAAAGACAGCTAGAAAGGATCATGCAGCTATAGGGGTGCCAGAAGTCCCGGCTACATAAATGGCAAAGGATTATATGGAGCAGAATGTGCACCTCACTGCAGGTGATGAACCATTTCTGTACTGGCAACACAAGAAATCAATGCGGCATTCTTTAGCTGATAGTTGCCTACCCTCCAGCACATATTCCAAGCGAATTTCTAGTGCTGTTGGAGCAACAGTAAATTAGAAAGAACATGTGTTTCCACTAAAATGTGGATGCTCAATTTTCTGAAAATTAACCTGCCCAAATTCAAGAATATATACTGTCCAAAATGTATGCAGGCTGACAGTGTCAAGATGGCACATCGCACAGATGATGATGATGGCAAGGGATTCTGTTGCCTCTAGCCAATAGCCTTTCCTGTGGTCTTTCCTCCACTGATGGGGCCTCCTGTGATGTGTCCTCCGTCTCCTCTTCCATACATTTCATTACAGGTGAAGGTGCACTGTTAACTATTCAACTAAAACAAACATCAGAATTACTATGCATTTTAATTGCGTCTCACAGTTTTTTCAGTCATTTCATTACCATTTCAATCAATTAATTCTTTATTTAATCAGCCATGATAGAGGAATATCATGATTATTTCACAAAATACATACAGCAGTCACACATTAAAATCTTGTTTACTTTACATAGAATACACAATGCCACTAACAGTGCATATTAATAAAAGTACACATCAGTATTAAAACATTTTAAAATCATGTTAAGAATGCACAGCAACTGTATGTAAAGCATATGAAACAATAATATCTCATAGCCATCTAAGTCATGTTAAGGACTGACATTATATTGAATATATCAAAAAGTATTTTGAGAATCAGTTACTTATTCGAATTTCTATAGGCTTTCTTCTTGCTTTTAATAACAGAAGCAAAAAAAAATAGCAGTAGTCATAGCTTCTTCATAAGTTCTTGGATGTAGAATAACAAATACTACATCATAGTTCTTGTTGGCATAAGTAGTTAATGTTTGAGCAAGATATTGATTTCTTGGTCTAGTATATAATGAACAATTAGTAATTATATGCTTCAGGTCATTACCATTTCTGCTAACCGCACAGATTCAGAATTTAATATGGTATTGTCTTTTTTTCAGTTGGTACTTTTTCTCCCTGTCTTGGCATACCTTCCAATCATGCAAGCCACCACAGCTCTGTCACCTCACCTTACCTCGGAACTTACCTGGCCTTGCTCCTATGGCTTTACCCCCCACTGTGGGATGGCAGCAAGCATGTGCTCAACCTACTGGTCAAGGATCCAGTGGCTGTGCCCAGGTTACTGGATGCAGGGCCTGTTTGGGGGGGTAATCCATGCCAGTCAGGACTAGTTTTTCCCCCCAGTACTGCACTCATGGCATGGAGAAGAAGTGGTGCAATGACATCAATGGTGGTGCCACACATGTTCCTGTGCATAACAGACAGCATGTTTGCCACTCCTCTGCTGCTCGGTACACGTGTTCCCCCAGCCTCCATTAGGGAGCAGTGCTACTGTGGGCACCATGCCACTCCCTCTCAGGAGGAGGAGGAGGAGAAGAGCAGTCCCTTTGATGCTTGATCCTCCTCCTCCTCCTGGCTGACCAGACAATGATACAAACTTATTCCCATACTCGGATCATCAGTGCCACAAGTCATAGCAACTCTACTCCCATGGCTTATCCCCCCCCCACAGTGGGTGATGAGCAGTGCATGTTTGTCCCATTGGTCAAGGATGCAGTGAGCATACCAGTGTTGCTAGATGTGGGGCCTGTAAGTCATCCATGCCAGCCAGGACTTGTTTTGCCTCCTGGTGCCTACCTACTCCCTTTGTAGCATGGAGGAGTGGTGTGCAATGACATCAGTGGTGGCACCACGCACACTGCCATCTGTGACATGCAAGACATCTGCCACTCTTCTGCTGCCTGGTACACTTGTCCCCAGCCTTTGCTAGGGGACAACACTGTTCTGGACAATGCACCACTCCCTCCCTTGGATGGTTGATCTTCCTCTCCCAGCTGACCTGTTGATGACACGAGATTATTTCTGAACTTGGGTTGTTGCCACCACAAGCAGCAATGTTACCACTGTGTCGGCAGGCTGGCCAGGTGTTATTGTCTTTTTTAAGGCCTAGATGGTGATTTTTTATTTTTATTTATTCTTGCTTGCATGTCCCCTTTCCATTCTCTTTTTCAGCTCTGGACCTAACAACACATCTGCATCTTTAATGTTGACTGAACAACCATCCAGACATATACTGTTTTCATCCTAATCTGTAAAATGAAAATGAAAGACTAGAATCAAAATGGCTATCACAAACACACACACACACACACACACACACACACACACACACACACGTAACAATAAATCCCTGATCTAACCTCTCTTAACTGTGTGTCCAGACCCCCTGGGCCACTCTCGCTTACATTTATAATCTTCTTCAGTAGGGGAGTCTTGTGATACAGAAGTTGGAATAGAAGCTAGGGAGAAGAGCTCTGTCTAAATCTCCTATATTTTCTTAAAAAAATGGTCATTAGCCATCTTCTAAAAGGCTCCAGCATGTATCTAAACTCTTCACTATGGCTGTGGAACATTTGGAGGAGTCCGAGATGGATTTTACATCAAATAGAGAAGAATCTTACCAGGTGCAGCTAACAGTAGACAAGGAACCGCTTTCTGAGCTGGAGGCCATGGTTATCCAATGTAGCACATCCCCAGTCTCCCCTCTACTCTAGTCCCCACAGAGCTGTCTCCAAGCCAAATTTATATGGAGTTTCATACAATTAAAGAAACTTTGTTTAAACTTACTGATGATATGAAGACTTGTAACCGGCACTAAGAGATCTCATGCAACAGGTTTCGGATATGGTGGTCCAAACATCTTCACTGGAGAATGGCCAGCAAAAGATGGATCCAGAGTCAGTGGCCATTCAAAGAACTGTTGGCAGGTTAGAATATAAATTACACAACCTTGAAGATTGGAATCAATGCAACAATTACGTTTTGATTGGCCTTCCTGAGGGCAAGTAGGGGACTAGCACTATTGATTTTGTGCAGCAGTTCTTATAAAAACTTGTTGGTCCTTGCCTGAACAGCACTACATATGTTATAGAAAGGGCACATTGTGCTTTGTGAGCCAAGATGATGGCTGGAGAACCCCCCATTATTTTTAAATTACTAAACATTTTTGATTGGGAGCATATCTTGAAAGAAGTCAGGAAACTGGCGGGTCTGCAATGGGCAGGTAAAAAACTTCTGCTGGTCCCAGAAATGTCTTTCAAAGTTCACCAA
The DNA here is from genome assembly GCA_016271365.2 of Neoceratodus forsteri. Classification (NCBI taxonomy): domain Eukaryota; kingdom Metazoa; phylum Chordata; order Ceratodontiformes; family Ceratodontidae; genus Neoceratodus; species Neoceratodus forsteri. Next base: position 13,919,839 of record JADMNL010000039.1, on the reverse strand, counting down.
GTGAAAGCAGCATTTAGACCCCCGAATTCTTGACTCTGGGCAGCCCAAATTAAATATCTACTCCTGTACCCAGCTAGACTGGAGGTGGTCTCAGCTACAGGGACACCTCGCTTTGATACAGCTGAGCAAGCTACGATGGAACTGAAGAGAATTTTCTCAGACCTTTTTGGCAAAAAGAACAGCTGTGGTCAGTAGTCCTTCTGTAGTTATGTCTGAGGATCTCAAGGCTAACTAAGTCTAGATGGTTTCTTCTTATTAAGTTATGACATCTTTGCCTTAGATGGACTGTGACAGCTCAAGTTTGACTGTATGCCTGGTTTGTTTTGTTCTCAGTTAATTTAGTGAAAACTTTTTTATTTAAAACGATCTTCTTAAAATTAACCCCAGTGCCCAGTGGGATCTTAACTTTACTTGAAGCTGTATGACTGACAGCAAGTTGAGTGTAACTGAGGGCATCTTTTCATCTTGTATGCTTATTCACAATAAATGAGATTGAGCAAGTAATGGAATTTCCTTTTTATGTTGCTTGCACGCATGTGCAAGAAACATAGTGCCTTCATCGGAGATTTAGGAGGTGTGTCACCTACTCCTCCAATTCAGTCAGTGGGCTGGCAGGTGTGGCCCCTGTAAGGCAATGCATTTTGGAGCTGTCTGTACACTCCAAAATGCAGTAGCCTCTGATTGAAAGGGGACGCTACGCAGGTGAGCACTGATAAGATATTGGCCTGCACACGAGCCCCCCCCATGCACAGACAGACGCGCACGCCAGACAGAGCAGCCGACGGGTGCCCAATCCTCGCCGGGCTGAGCTGCGTCCCTACCCCTCCAGTTGTAGATGCCACACTGGGGCCCACCCCAGCTTGGCAAGCACTGTAGTCCTTTGGCCAGCGGGGGTGCCGTCCCGTCTGCTGAGCGCCCCCCCAAGTCGTTGTGCCAAGCTGGGAGCCCACCCCAGCGTGGCAAACGGTGCTACGATTTTTTTTTTATTTTGCCGACGGGGGTGCCCAATCCCCCATCGGCTGAACGCCTCCCCCAAGTCTTTGTGCCACGCTGGGAGCCCACCCCAGTGTGGCAAACGTCCACAACGTCTTTTTGTTGTAAAACCTGTAAAATAAAACTGTCCGCTGCTGCCTCCCAACCCCTCCCACAACCCGCACCCACCCACTGCGAACCTAGCCTCCCCACAATTTCACCTCCCATACTTACTCCTCCGACTCCAGCGCTGACGACTGTGGACCGGGAATGCCTGTATTCTTCTAAAGCTGACCGCGAACTGAGGAAATGCGGTAAGCTGTATAATGGGTTACATAGGGGTTTCAACTTTATGCATATCTCGGGCATTTTGGGAATTTTTGCACCAAATTTTCAACATGGGGTTTTTGGGACCCCTTCTCATAAATTATGTCACTGTCATGGCGTTATTCGGGCCCGAAGGGTGATTTCAAGCAGTGACTGTGCAGTGACTGTGAAATCACCCTTTGGGCCTGAATACCACCATGACAGTGACATCATTCATGAGAAGGGGTCCCAAAAACCCCATGTTGAAAATTTGGTGCCAAAATTCCAAAAAATGACTGTTTTACGAGGGTGCATTGCGCAGTTCCTACGCACACTTGTAAGGTCGCGAATTTTCAATATTTTCACTCCAGATTTCCAACATTGCCATTTTATCACACCTTCTTATGAGCAGTACAGGTGTCATTTTTCACATGTCACCCAAAGCATGTTTCTACCCATGTAGCACACAATGGAGCAGTCGGTGTGCGAGATCAATGTACGGGACAAATTAAGAAAATCACTGTGACACTGTTCATGAGCTCAGGTGTTAAAATGGCTATGTTGAAAATTTGGTGAAAAAATTCCTAAAAATGACTGTTTGACGAGCGTGCGTTGCACAGGTCCTATGCACGCTCGTAAGTTCACGAATTTTCAATATTTTCACTCCAGATTTCCAACATTGCCATTTTACCACACCTCCTTATGAGCAGTATAGCTGTCATTTTTCCCATCTTGCCCAAAATGTGCTTCCACCCATGTAGTGCACAATGGCGCAGTATGTGCAAAATCAATGTATGGGACACATTAAGAAAATCACAGTGACACTGTTCATGAGCAGAGGTCTTAAAATGGCTATGTTGAAAATTCGGTGAAAAAATTCCTAAAAATGACTGTTTTTCGAGCGTGCATTGTGCAGTTCCTATGCATGCTCGTAAGTTTGCAAATTTAATATTTTCACTCCAGATTTTCAACATTGCCATTTTATTACACTTCCTTATGAACAGTACAGCTGCCATTTTTCATATGTCGCCCATAAATGTGTTTCAGACATGTAGCGACAATGGTGCTAAAGGAAGCAATGTTTAGGACAGATTAAGAAAATCACAGTTACACTGTTCATGAGCAGAGGTCTTAAAATGGCTATGTTGAAAATTTGGTGACAAAAGTCCATAAAATGACTGTGTTACGAGTGAGCACTGCGCAGTTTCCATGCACCCTCGTAAGTTCATGACTTTATAACATTTTCAGTCCAGATTTTCACCAGTGGCATTTTTTTCACACTTCCTTATGAACAGTACAGCTGTCATTTTTCACAACATGGCTGAAGTGTGTTTTCACACTTTCAGCGCTGAGATGCATGGTCGCTGTGGGAAATCATTGTTTGGCACAGATAAAGAAAATCACAGTGACACTGTTCATGATCGGAGGCACCAAAATGCCTGAGTTGACAATCTGCTGTAAAATATCCCCAACCTAATTATATTATGGGTGTCGTTGCACAGTTTCTATGTAAGCTCATGACTTCACCATTTTTAATATTTTTACTGCAGATTTGCAACATTGCCATTTTTACACCTCCCATGAACAGTACAGCTGTCATTTTTGCATCCTGTTGACGTGTTTTGCACCTGTGGTGCTAAATGCCGTGCTACGCTGTCATAAAGCAGCTTTCGACTAACAAACTGATATTCCCCTGTTCATGAGGTGGGGTCAAAAAAAAACATGTTGAAAATTTGGAGTGAAAATACCAACGAATGCCTGAGGTATTAGGGTTTCCAACCATAATGCCCAACCCTGTAGAGAATGACAGGCATCAGGGATGTGACTTGGGATTCTTGCCTGTAATGCTCATACCATTCCACACCCTGCAGCCAGTGAGAGGCATCGAGGTATGCCTTGGACTCTTCAGCCCCAAAGTTCACCCCATTCTCCTATATCGCACCCATCTCACCACATTTCCTAATGAAATGGGGTGCGCATAAGGGCCAAAGACCCCAAGGAACACCGTGACACTTGTCAGTGTCTGCAGGGTGTGGTGTGGTGAAATGGCGAGGCCGTTATGCCTGATGACCCAAATGCACACCCCAATGCCTGTCACTCTCTGCAGAGTGGTGGTGGGGTTGGCTTCAGTTCAGTACTTCACTGCCATTCCTATTACGCAGCTCTGTAACTTCTACATTACCACTGCCAATGCCAGCAAGCAAACATTCGGCATTGACAAATGATTGTTGTTGTATGGGACAGCAAAGTTTCTAGATTTTTCTGTTGTTACTACGTTACACTCAGGTTTGTCTTAATATATCAGACTGGCTTAGAGTGACACCTAGTGGTTACTGCCACATATTTCCTATGCTTGTTTATACAGAGGCTCTCCACCTTCTCTAGGCAATAGAATTACATGTTTAAAGTTTGTTGATACTTAATATTATATGATAGACTGTGAATAGTTTATTTTTATATGTTACAGTCTGAAACATCTAACAGAGGTAACAAACCTTAATGTAGTCTCCTGCCCAGAGGTCTTTACGTGAATTTGTGGATAACTTGGGGCTAGTCAACCTTCGCGCTTGGCCATCCCCTTGTCCTAGGATTACACATTTTACTCAGCAGCTCACATGGTCTATTCAAGACTGGACTATTTTCTAATTAATAAGTCATCGCTCCCCTTTATTTTAGATTGTCAGTTTTTGGCCAGGGTTCTCTCAAACTACTCTCCTGTGGTGTTATCTATAGACGTCTCATGCTTATGTGTAAGACCTCATACATGGTCTCTCAATACACTGCTGTTAAAGAACCCAGCATTAGTAGCCCACTTCACAAAATTCATGACAGAGACAATTTCCTTTAACCAGTCCTCAATACCTGCAATTGACACCACTTGGGCAGCCCTCAAATCTACTTGGAGGGAAGAATTCATTCATTTGGCCACCAATAGGAAAAGATGGCAACAAACCCAATTAAATAATTGACTCCAAGAGATACGGGCACTAGAGATGAACTTATCTCCTTCCTCTCTGGAAGAAGACCAAATTAAACTTGCAAGCCTTGGAGCCAGTTATTCAGCTTACCTTTTAGAGAAGGTCGACAGGGTAGCATCCAGGATTAAAGCCACTTATATTGGTCAGGGTGACAAGGCACGTAAGCTCTTAGCCCTTCATTTGAAACAGCAGAAGCAATCCAGATCGACTGCTGTATTGAGAGAGCCCAACACTGACTCTTTAGTCAGTGAGGGGAAAGAAATGACCAACATTTTTAAATCCTTCTACCAACAGCTGTATTTGCCTCCTGCCTTATCGCCCTCCCATATTGAGATCATGGATGGATTTTTGACTCAGGCCTGCCTTCCTACACTGTCCAAAGACCAAGAAGAGTGCTTAGAAGGCCCCATCAAAGAGGTGGAAGTGGAACAAGCTATTAATTTCCTTCCTCTGGACAAGGCCCCAGGCTCGGATGGTTTCCCTTCCGTGTTTCACAAAACCCATAGGGGGGAATTAGTACTGCTTCTTACAGCCTTGTTTATCTATTCAAGTACCTTACACATAGGACATAGTAGAGGAATCCTTGTTTGAAGCTACAGTAAAATAGTGCTTTTACTTAAACCAGGAAAGGACTCTACTTCAGCGGGGAATTACCACCAAATTTCCCTTCTGAACCCCAATGTTAAACTCTATGCAAAAATTCTTGCCACTTGTTTTATCAGAGGTATGGACATCTTTGCTGGGCCCAGAGCAAGCAGGATTTGTGTTGGGGTGTAATACTGGTGACCATTTCCATAAGTTATTTTACTTTTTCTCTGTGTCCAGGGACCCAGAAACCAAAGCCGTGCTGGTGTCTCTGGATGTAGAGAAAGCTTTTGGTCAGGTAGCATGGTCTTATTTATTTGAAGTTTTAGAATGTTATGGCATTCCCTCTGATTTCATTACAAAAATTAACATTTTATACCAGTGCCCCTCAACTTGGATACTATGTAACAATGAGCTGTCAGGCCTGTTCTGGCTGGCCAGTGGGATCTGGCAGGGCTGCCCCGTCCCCTTTGTTATTTAATTTATATATAGAACCCTTAGCCCACAGGTTAAACCAAGCCACTGATTCTGAAGGAATCAGAATAGCTGGAGTTGAATTTAAATTGTCATTCGTTGCGGACAACATTTTATTGTGTTTCTCTAACTGGCAAATGTCTTTGCCCTCTGCATTGGAAATTATATCCCAGTTTAACTCCTTTGCAGGTTATCATCTGAATGGGAATAAGACAGTGGTTTACCCATTAACTCCTCTATGTATTATGTATTTTTATGATACTATATATTATATACTTTTATAATACTATGTATTATAACAACATATGTTGCTATGCCTCTTCTGCTCCTCGGCTTAAACACCACTGTCAACTTTATAATGATCTTGGTTGGCTCTTTCCATTAGCTAGTAGGAAATACTACCTTGGCTTTCTTATTGATTCGATAATTTGAAATCAAACCCGTAGGTGTCTTGCAGCTATGCTTGTTCCTCAGGACGCACTCCATGGTCTACAATCGACTGATAAATCCTTTCTGAATTTGCCGAGGTGCCGCACTAAGAAAGGAACTGTTGCATTTGAGCATGCAGCTCCACAGCTGTAGAATTCCCTTCCCCTCGACATTAGACTTTCTAGCTACCACACATGCTTTAAGAGAAAATTGAGCTAAAATCTGCTGATTGCTGATACCTGTTCCTGCTTTCACCCTACCTAATGACTGATGTCTCTGGCCATACAATAGTATTTCCTCACCTCTATATAACCCTCTTACTGCCTCAGCCTGTCCTAGCTCCCTTTCCCTGCCCATATATAATCTTGCACTGCAGGCATCTCCCTTACACTTACATATACTCATATAATCTAATTTCATGGCTTGCTCCCTTTTTCCTCACTTACCGTCCTTTTCCTTAATAACACCCCCTGCTCTCAATGGTTATTTCTTCCTGTTGTATTACCTGTTTTTGTGTACCTTGTTCTGTTTATATGATATGTCACCTTATAAGTTATTGTCCATGGTCCTCTCTATTCATTGCATAGGTAGGCACCTATGAACTTATGAATGGTCTACTCTGTATGTCTCTGATATATTGTGCCCACTTCAACTCACTGTATGTAAAGCACTTATAAATTGTTATCCTGTTAAGTTTCCACATGTCGAGATCACGTGATGAGCTAGCAGGGTTCAGATGTCTCCGAGATCGCGCTCGAGTTTCAGCAGAAAAATAAAAGATTTAAGCTCTATTTGACCCCCTAAGTTGGTTATTACGAGGATCCCTGATGACTAGAGCGAGCCCTATGTAGTGGTGATCGTCTCAAGCTTAATTGTACGAGGGAACAGATCAACTTAGCAATGGCAGGCCAGGAGAGCGAAATGGGTGAGTTAGAAGTTGAAAGCCCCGAGCCTCTCGCTGCAAGAGTGCCGGTGGCTAAATGTTCCAAGCCCCACTCCCCGTCTCCAGATGAGGCCGAGGATCCAAAACAGAAGCCCAAGGAGGGCACTCAACTTTGCAGGATATCAGCGAAATCAAACAGCTTCTGCAGGGGCTAGTTGCGGATTTTACCATACTGAAACCTGCGTTACATGCCTTAACACAAAGGGTGGGGGATGTAGAGGCTAGAGTGGCTTCGTGAGGAGAGAAAAACGGGGGCCATAGACCTAGAAATGATAGGGCTCAAAAGGCAAGTTAAAAAACTTGAAGAGCGTTTGGAGGACCAAGAGTCACGTAGTCGGAGAAACAATTTAATAATGGCAGGCCTACCTGAAAAAATGGAAGGCTCGGACTGTGTAACCTTTATGCAGGACTTTCTTCTGAGGCTATTTGGTCCCTCGCCATTTGGTGACTCATATAACATTGAGAGGGCGCACCGGTCATTGACAGAGACACCCCCACCTGGAGCTTGACCTCAGAGTTCTTATCATGAGGTTTCTAAACTATAAGGAAAAGACTCGTGCTGAATAAAGCGAAAGCAAATAGAACCTTGCAGTGGAATGGGGCTTCAATATGGATCTTTCAAGACTTAGTGCCTTCGGTGAGAGAGAAACAAAAAGAATACACGGAGATAAAAAAGAAGCTGTATCTAGCGGGTCTGAAATTCCGATTGCAATATCCAGCTACACTAACGGTGAAACTTCCGAAAGGAGACAGACGCTATCTTACAGCAACTGAAGCCTTGGAAAGCCTCAGAATTGAACTACCAGAACTATTTAAGTTGATGACTTGAAGTAAAGAGGGTTTGGCAAGAGCACTGGCAATGCAGCGGCGAGTGTGATCAGTAACATTGGGGAAATATTGTGAGAATTGGCAGGGATAGCTAATTCCTGATCTCGACCAGCTTTTGGACTGGAGAAATAGAGACTGACTGTTTTTTACTATCGTTCTGCTTTCTGTGTCTGAGGCTATGCCAGTTGAAAGTGTCAAGAAGGGGTGAATCGAAGCCCTTTGGTGGTTTATCTAGCGGGTCTGTATGGCTAGTTATCCCCCTTTTTTTTCCAGGGGTATTGTTACTCGGACAAGATACAAGAGTGAACGGTTTGGTGGGGAAAGGCTCCTTGCCTGTTACCAAGCTGGGTTATGTATTGGTGGTGGGGCTGTTAAGCTCTTTCCTTTTTGGTCATTGAGCAAAAAGCTCTAGAAGGTGATAGCAAAAGCTAAATCTCAATGTCGGGGTTGGGAAATGTGGGGGGGATCATTCAATGGATGATATGCTGGGATTTGAGTGGGGTTCGGAGATATCTTGAGGGCTGACTCATACACGTTTCATGAGGATTGAGGAGGGCGATCGAAGGATTGGGGAAGGGAGGAAGGGGGGATACTGGGGGGAAAGGAGTGAGAGAGAATCCATAAAGCATGAGGTAAAGAAGGTACAACATATGAGAGTGAATAACTGGGGCTGTGACATAGAAGATGGTAACACTTAAACATCTTTCATGGAATGTGAAAGGTCTCAGGGGGAGAAAAAAAAGAGTGGTCGTACTGCAATATATAAATCAACTGGGGGTGCATATTGCTGCACTCCAAGAAACTCACTTATTGTCTGAGGAAGTAAACCTTCTTAAGAGGGGTTGGGTAGGCAAGGTAGTAGAAGTTGGGAAAAGGAAAACGTCGGGGGGAGTGGTAATATTAATCAGGAAAACGTGCCCATATGTAATTGAATGGACCCAATCAAGAGAGGATGGTAGGGGGATATTTGTGGTGGGTTCGATCTTGGGATGCCCATTTTCTTGTGCTTCAATCTATGGCCCTACTCCAGCTAAGTCAGAATTCTTTGCTTCGCTAGAAGCTGATATTACTACAATCCCTCAGACCCCATTTATTATGGCAGGAGACTGGAATATCTGCTTTGATAATAAGATGGACAGGAACCCTGTCTCAAATAAACCACCTACTCCCCCGCAGAGAGCTTTAAACAGATTCTTAGAAGCAGCAGCATTAGTAGATCCATATAGAATGTACAGGAAAGGGGACACAAAGATGACTTTCTACTCTGGGGTCCACAAGACACATACTAGGATTGATTTTTTTGTGGTTAATAGGGAAGGGTTGAGAGGTATCAAAGGCTTGAATACTTATAATAGGGTTTTATCTGATCATTCTCTGATCCAGTTGCTATGGGAACTGGATAACATTCCCCCAAGGCCATTTCGATGGCGACTAGATGAAAGGATATTTACGGAGGACAGTATGGTGTCTAAGTTAGAGGAGGTACTTAAGGGGATCATTCAAACTCAAATCCCAAAATTAGAGGACAAGAAGCTAGCTTGGCCAGCTTGTAAGGTATTATACGCAGGAATGGCGCAGGAATATACCTCTAGGCGGAATAAACTGAATAGAGCGTGGGAAGAATTTCTAGTTGGGGCCATTAAATCATTACTACCTTTAGAAGGTTCATGCAAAGAAATGGATAAGGAATTAGGGGACTTGAGAGAACAATACAGAAGTATATTGAACCTTAGGGCAGATCGCTGGCTGGAAAGACTAAGTGCTAAATATTTGTTGCAAGGGAATGTGCCTGGCCATGTATTGGCTCATAGAATTAAGGAGTGGGAGGCGGAAAGAATGATCATGGCAGTGAATTTTGGGGATGGAGTATTTCAGAACCGCAGACAATGGCGGATGCTTTTGCGGATTATTATTCAGGGATTTATCAAGAGGGGGGTACCAGTACGGAGGTAGCAATTGAAAGGTTCCTTAATGATATACCGTTGCTCCAAATTGGAAGTAGGGCAAGCCCGGGCATTAGCCCGCACTCAATCTCGAACTAGAGATCAGGGAAGTAATTAGAGACCTTCCAAATAGTAAGGCGCTGGGGCGGATGGCCTGTCTGGTAAATTTTATAAAGTCTACCTAGGGACAATAATCCTTTGCTGATAGACTTATTCTCAAACACTATGAATGATGGAGTTCCCACCTCCCTTTATACCAAGCATACATTACCTTGATTCCTAAGCCGGATAAGCCTAGGGACCTGCCAGGTAATTATAGACCCATTGCTTTAATCAACCAAGATATTAAAATACTTACAAAGATTCTGGCTAATAGGGTTCTGAAAGTCGCACTGTTATTAATTAGTCGGGACCAAGTTGGGTTCATGTCAGGAAGGGGGGCGCAGGACGCGTTAAGAAAGATGCACCACATTTTGCATAGGGCCTCCTACTCAAAATCTGCTATGGCCCTGATAGCACTTGACACCGAAAAGGCATTTGATCGAGTCTCCCATAATTTTTTATTTGCTACAATGGAGAGAATGGGCTTCCCGAAGGGTTTTCTTAGAGGCCTCCAAAATCTTTACAAAGCCCCTACAGCTAGAGTCTTATGTAATGGTTATTTATATAAGGAGTTCCTTTTGCAAAATGGGACTAGGCAGGGCTTCCCCTTGTCACCAATCTTATTTAACATTTATTTGGAACCTTTATTAAGATCACTTAATATGGAGCCCAGGGTTCAGGGGATTGAGGTTCAAGGGATTGAGCTCAAATTATCGGTATTCGCCGATGATATTTTGTTACATTTAAGCAACTCTGCTGCTAGTTTCTAAAAGGCGTTGGAAGTAATTGGGAAATTTTTGGAGGTATCTAACTATAAATTAAACTTAAGCAAAACTCAAATTCTCCCGCTTACCGTTTACACGCATAGAGCAGACTTCGAACACCTGAAGATTAACTGGGCTGGGGAAAAAATTAAGTATCTGGGAATCTGGATCACTTCTAGATTGGAGGATAGGGTGGAGAAAAATGTGGGCAACTTGTTAGTTACAATTAAAACTGACATTTTAAGGTGGAATAAACTTTCTTTAAATTTAACTGCTAGACTGGGACTGATTAAAATGAACCTCCTACCCAGATTATTATACCCGATCTATCTCTCACCCTATAGCATCCCGAAGGGGAGGTTTAGCAGTATCCAGAGGGTAATCTTAGAATTTCTGTGGGACTCCAAACCTCCTAGGAGGAAGCACACTGTTTTACGCCTCCCTTACTCCAAGGGTGGGATTAAGCTTCCGGACCTCTTCCTATATTATGTTGCAGGTCAGCTGAGTGCGATGGGGCGGTGGACAAGGAGTGAAGAAGTAGGGGGATACACTCCAACATGGCTTCAGCTGGAACAGCTTAGGCTAAAGGACCTAAAATTCTCCCCCATTGCAATGCTGTTTATAGACCCGGAGGCTTTGCCAGAAGGGGGAAAGCAGTCACCAATTTATGAATCAGTTAAAGCATGGTGGGATCTGCTGAACTCAATTCAGAGGAGGGTGCAGAAGGGAACCAGAAATCAGCCGGTAATAGGAAACCCTAACTTTCACCTAAAGGGATAAGTAATTAGTGGTCAATGGGCACCACAATTGTCTGGCCTGATCCTGTCAGGCCTTATATTAGAGGATAGAGTGGAACTACCAGTGCAAGTCAGAGCATGGGATCCTTTCAAAAGGATTCAAATTACAAATCTAGTTCAGAAATTTATACGGGATAATAAGGAAAGGGGACGAACACTATTTACTTGGGACCATTTGAAAGAGATAGACCTCTTACAACACCCCCTCTCAAAAGTTTATAGGGTGTTGTTGGACTTTATGAGTGTGGAAGTTAAAGCTCAGATAGGATACTGGGAGAAAACGTTATCCCCCTTGAGGTCTGAATGGAAGGAAATCTGGAGAAATAGTAAGATCTTGCTTATACCGAAGTATAAAACCATGCAGTTTTTTATTAGCTCAAATATCTACTATACTCCTGTTAAATTATGTTCTAGAAAACTCAAACAGACAGACCTGTGTTTTAGATGTGGAGCAGAATCAGGGGATCTGCTGCATGTATTGTGGAGCTGCCCTATAATCCAACCATTGTGGATTCAAATTGGTCAAAAAATGGATCTGTTACTAAATTACTCTGAGTATATCAAACCAGAGATATGCTTGTTAGGGGACATGTAAGTGGTACTAAAGAACTCAGCCAAATATCATGTGTCTTTGATGTCCTCCCTGGTTAAAGCTTTTGTCCTTAGACACTGGAAAAGTGATAGTATTTATAGCTATGACCAATGGGTTGGGGACCTACTGCAAGTTTTGGACAGTCTTAAAAGGCAAATGGTAACAGAAAGGAAAAAGAAGGTATATGATAAAAGATGGAGGATGCTAGAGGCAGTATACTCGATTCAATTGAGGAGTGCCTGGACACAGGTCTGTCTGTCTGAAGGAGTTTAGCTTGTTTGATGGTTTCTCTCAGGAAAATGGGAGAATGGGACAAGACTATATGGAAATATAGGAGCTTGTATAGTGTAATTTTTGTACTAATGGAGGCATATTACTCTCAAGAGATGGTCTCTTTCTGGATTAGCATGTTTTTACTTTTGGCAGATATGGATGGATTCTCTCTCTCTCCTAGGGACACAGTTATTAGAGTTATGTCCGGAGATGATACTACCTGCCTTGAAATTTGAGGAGATTCTAGTAAGACAATTCAAGTTAAGTAGTAGACTGGATTAGAGCTAAATTTCAAGGAATAGTATGGAAGGTAACATTAGGCAAAACTGGATCTAAGCGTATGGCTTTGGTAAAATATAACTGTGATTGTAAATAGTTGTGGGGATGTATATAGTATCCATATCCAGTTTGGGGATATGAGCCAGGGACTAACCCTGGGATATGTGTGTGTAAGTATACTGTTGGAACAAATAAAAATTACAATAAAGAAGATTAAAAAAAAAAATGTTTCCACATGTCTGTACTCTCCCGTGTCGTGCCTGAAAATAGTCATTTTATGGCTAGTGCACTTACCTGGTTAACAAAAGCTAAATAAATACAAATAAAAATATGTAGAAAAGCTAAAGTATTAGAACTGGGTCTACAATGGGAGCTGCATTCATTGCCATATTTGGGACTCAACAATTTGAAAGATCTAACTCAATTCAAGTCCTTGAATGTGGACCTCCTTATTAAGCACTAGGAGGATGATTTAATACATTGGTCTCAGTTATCTATGTCCGTTTGGGGAAGAGCTAATGTGATTAAAATGGTGGTTTTACCAAGACTATTTTAGCTATTGAATATGGTTGTTTTTTTTTCTCCCCAAATCATGGTTTGACAAAGTTCATTCAATATGTTCAACATTTTTGTGGACAGGGAAACTACCCAGGTTGGCCTAGAAAAATTTGTGTAGATCCTGGGGTCTGGGTGGCCTTCATCTTCCTGATATATACTGTTATTATTTAGCTATTCACATGGCAAGCTATTTTTGTTGGTTTAAGTCCCAAATGATGTGTAACCCCCTCCCAAGTTGGTACAAAATGGAGACCCTCCTAACAGATCTGTATGGTTTTTCTTTGTCCTCTTTATTATATCTCTCAATATTTAGCTTAGCTGTAGATCTTAGGGACACTCCTATGGATTGGAATTTGAAAGTACACGCCCAACTTTGCAGAGAATTCCATCTTTCCTATCATAAAGACACCTCCCAACCTTCGTTTGGCAACTTCAACCTCAAAATTTCAAGTCAACCTCTGAAGCCAAGTAAATGGATAATGTTGCCTGTTGACTCGTTATTAGACATTTTAGATAATGAGGGCAGTACGTCAGTACCCAACTTATGAGGCATTTCTTCCTAAATCCCCAGCATGATTTTAAAGTAGTGCAAATCAGGCATGGTATAGCATGGTTTTTGGGCCATCCCCCTGGGCATCAGGAGGAGGGTGTTTTCTTGGAGAAACTCCACTTTCTTTCTATTAAGAAAAAAAAAAACATTTCAAACTTGTATGGAGAGATTAGCCATCGCTCCTAGGGAAAGTGCTCCCCTGTGGCTTATTATTGGAAGCACGTGCTAAATACTGAAAAATCAAATGAGTATTGGCGGAAACTTTGGCAAAACTTTTTGGGTAGTGAAACAAGACAGATTATAGCTATTACAATGTAATATCCTCCATGACCTCAATTACTCTCCCTCCAAATTATTTAAAATGGGTAGGATCCAATCTCCACTATGTGAGGTTTGTCGACTGGAAGATGCTACGTTATATCAAAAATTATTGTCTCGCCCTAAAATCAAAGCTTTTTGGCATTTAATTAAAAAGAAGTTGTCCATATTTTATGATCTAACAAGATTTTTTATGGTATAGGTTTGTATATTGGGAGATTACACCGTCGTACCCACCTCTAAGTTACAGACTCACATGGCGATGATTGCATTGGTTACAAAACTGATAATTTTATGTCATTGGAAAGAAGACAGGGGCCCGGATATTCAAAAGGGTTGCGCCACGCGCAAGTCCAAAAGTGCACCATTTTGCGATATTCAGAAGGAGGCAGTTGCGCAACCGAAAACATGCTGAGCAACAGCGCAAGGCAAATGAAGGCATGCGCAACCAAAGGGGGTGGATCCATGCATAAACAGCGCAATGCGATATTCAAAGACTTGCGCAATGCACAACAGCGGAACAGCTGGAAATTGAGTACTAGCGGAAATGAGCCAAAATAAAAAGGCTCAAGGAAGCGGCGCAAGAACGCTACAAGGATGCCAAGTGGGGAGAGAGAGAGAGACAGACAGACAGACAGACAGACAGACAGACAGTGACAGGCTAGGGCAGGCAAGGCAAGCATGGGCCATAGGCTGTAGAGGCCAGCGGGGTGCCGGTGCAGTGGAAGTAGCAGTGAGGACAGCGGGGTAACACAGCAACACCAGCCGGGGGTCAGAAGCCAGGAGATGGACAGTGCCAGCTTCCACATGGAAGCTGTAATGAGGGGTGAGAATGCATGCTGCAGGGGGCGTGGCGTGGAGGCCCATCGGCGAAGTCGCCCCCAACAGGCAGTACGTGCCGCATCAGCTTTGAGCTGTACACAGATGTAGAGATCGTGGGCCGCTACCGCCTGAACAGGGCAATATTGAGACGGCTCTGTGAGCTGTGCAGCGATGTGATGCAGGCACCCTCACGACGGAGTCACGCTCTGTCGGTGGAGACCAAGGTGACAGCCTGCATGTGCCTGCTCACCACGGGCACCTTCCAGAGGCTGACAGGGGACACCACAGGCATCACACAGTCGGCCAATTCACGCATCCTCACCCAATTCCTCAGCGCACTGCTGCCACATGCTGCAGAGTACATCCATTTCCCCAGCACAGCGGCCGAGCGTACAGCAAACATGCATGAGTTCCACAGGGTAGCACGTATGCCTGGCGTGCTAGGGGCCATAGACTGCACCCATGTGGCCATTCACACGCCACCTGACCCCGATGGGGCTGCATATAGGAACAGAAAGGGCTTCTCCAGTGTCAACTGCCAGGTGGTGTGTGATGCCACTGGGTGCATAATCAATGTCTGTGCCACACACCCTGGTGGAGCACATGATGCCTTCATATGGTATCAGTCTGCACTGTGCCATCGATTCGAGAGTGGGGACATCCCCACAGGCCATCTAGTGGGTCAGTACGCATGTATGGAATGCAAACTCGGGGCAAGGGTGGGATTGCCACAGGTGCCATGGTAGTGGCACACAGGGATATGGGCAATATGGACCTGAACATGATACTGATCTCCACTATCTACACACAGGTGACAGCGGATACTCACTCCATCCCTGGCTGCTCACACCGTACCGGCGCCCCATGACCCCATCGCAGCAATGCTATAATGAGGCACATGCTTCCACATGCAACATCATAAAGCAGGTGTTTGGGATGCTCAAGGCACGCTTCTGATGCCTAGACACCTCCGGCGGTGCCCTACAGTACAGCCCCCAAAAGGCCTGTGGGATATTCCTGGCCTGTTGCATCCTGCACAACATGGCCAAAGACTATGGGATAGCCCTACAGGTTGAAGAGGGGGACAGCGATGGGGACGCCAGTGGCACCGGTGTTGATGGTGATGAGCAGCCCCCCCTGGGATGGCGGGACCCCCGACTGATCCGGCAGGCCCAGCTGCACTGGGACACCATCACAGAGGAGCACTATGCAGAATACAGGTAAGTCAAGGGGACATGTGCAACCAACACTGTCCATGCGCAAACCACAGGCACACAGGGTAACACACCAGGGGTGCATGATGGCCAGGGGAGTGGAAGGGTCCAGGCATACAAACATACCATCAGGGAGGGGTGAACACTCATATGGACACACACACACCAGGCACAGAGCGTACATGGGCAGATGCACAGCACAGCAGAACTGACATTGCTAACACACTGAACCACTGACCACCCCCACCACCTGTACTGTCCAAGTACGTGTGTCAGATGCTGGGCACCCTTGCACCTTGGTGTACAGTACAATGCAGGCATCATCATGCACACACACCTGTGGACAGCAGTTGGGAGGGTGTGCAGGTGGTCCGTGTGTTGGCGTGTTGAGCAAAGCACCCAGCAGTGCACTGCCCACCATGACACACATTGCACACAGGGCAGCACCAGACAGGGCCCGCACTGGGAGACAGGTCAGTCATGTAGCACTGTCCATGGCCACCGCGGATGCGTGGGTGGCCCCGCCATGACCCAACAGCCCTGGCAGGCTGAGCAGGGGCCACATGGGGTGGCACTGTTGGACCACCAGGGTCCCACTGTCTGACAGCGACCTTGCCCACACAGGGTCTGCAGCATGCGGAACAAACCTGCACCAGGGGTGCTCCGGATGCCCACAGCAGAACCCGGTCCGACAGGCCTGTTGTCGCACGATGCGCGGAATGGGGAGTGGAGAGTGAACTGTGTGGGGTGTGCGGTACAGGGGCACCTGACTGTGTGCCCAATGCGTCCACGACAGAGACCACTGCCTGGGTCAGCCTGTCAATGGCGGCGGTCACATCCGTCTGCATACGAACCAGCTCTGCACGGTCCAGAGCACACTCCCTGCTGTGCCACTCCACAGCCACAGACAGTGCCTCCACGGACATTGCAACCCGCCTCTGCTGCTGTACTGATTCCTGCAGCAGGCGGGTGTGCTCGTCCAATGGGTACTGTGCCCCAACGGCATCCTGTCCCCCAGGGTGTGGAAGGTCCTGATGTGCAACACCCCTTGAGGGTGGGTGCTGTTCACCAGGACCAGGAATGGGCAGATCAAAGGGCGGCGGACATGTGCCACCGCTTGACACTGTATCCCCAGACCTGGTGGGTGACTGCTGCTGCTTCCCTTCCAACCGCTGTGCCCCAGGGTCCACTCGTTCCACCACTGTGGCCGCAACAGTGCCAGACACCTGCACAGCCACTGGTGCTGCCCCACCGGTGCTGACAGGCACAGCCTGGGACTGTGCCAACATGCTGGTACACAAGTTGGAACCAGAAGGCCCAGGGGCACATGCTGGCCTGCTGTGTGTCCGTCATGGGACACACACATATCACTGCCCATTGCAGTCCTTGCATCATCAATGGTGCAGGTCGTGCTATAGCCACAGTCACAGCGTGCTGGCATGCTTGCATGCCAGACTGCTGAGACACAGGCTGTGCACCCCACACCGAATCACTGACACCAGATTTGGCGGAGCATGCATGCTGCTGCAGTGCATGCTGGCTGGTGACAGAGGTGGATGGACCATCCTCCATGTCCAGCAGGTCATCATCACTGCCTGGACCCACCACCACCATCTCCTGAAGACGAATGGGATCTGTAACAGAAAGAGAGTACATGTGAGTGCATGAACAACCTTCCCCCAACACCACCACCATGTCATACCGTGCAGTGATGGGCTTCCACCTGTCTGGAATCCACCTCCTGGTACGCCCTCAATAGTGCTCCACTGCATTGATGCAGCCAGTCTCTCCTCAGCCGGGGTCAGCTCCAACACCGCTGGCTGGCCCCTGCCAGTGCCAGCACGTGGCCCCTGAAGGCTGCCACCTTCTCCTTCAACCTCCTGTGGTCTGTCCCCATCTTCTTCTTGCATTCCTGCATGGAGCGCTGGTGGCTTCTGTGCAGGTTCATGGCCCGAGCTACCCCCTCCCATGCAGCCGCACGGGACTGAGGGGTGCCCCGCTGTCCACTCAGTAGTGGCTCCTCCTCCAGGTAGGCCTGGAAGAGGGCCTCTGTCTCTGCTGGGGTAAAGTTGGGCCTCCTCCTACGCCCACCATCCTCACCCTCACCTTGTCTCTGCTCGGTCATGGCGATCTGTATGGGGGGAAGTGGACACCTGTCACTGTGCAGTCTACAGCATTTTCCCATGACCATTGTCCAGAACATCACACAGCATGCAACTCACCTCTCACCTGCAGTACCCGGATCTGGCCAGCGCAGCCCAATGTCACACATTTATAGCGCAATGCATGCAAATTAGGGTGAAGCAACTATAATGAGATGCAATCGCACCACTGTGCCTTTGAATGGCTGATCAGATGATTTGCATGTGTCGGCTGAATATCGCGCAGTTGCGCTTTGCACAATACGGTTGAGTTGGCTGAGCCAATGGTGCAGATCTGTGACTGTGTGGTACACTGCATTACGCATGCCCAGATAGCTTACGCAGGCATCTGCCATGCTGCTGATGTGCTGTGCGCGATCAGCAATTCAGGCCATGGCCACCATTGTGCCAGTGGCGCTACAGCACTGGGCACTATATGGCGCTGTGGCACTACTGCGCAATAGTCCACTGTGGCACTGGTACGCAGGAGGTCAGTCGCGCAGGATGCGTATATGTCAGATGGCGCTGTGCGTGACCTTGCATCATTGCCCATGACCTGGTGTCCGACCTTTGCCCCCTGGCGCTGTTCGGCTGCCATGTGTATGGCCCTATTGCACTGTCTGGTGACAGCGCTATGTGAAGTGATGGCGCTGTTCGAATAGCGCGATTGAAACCTATGGTGGTCTATTGCGCAACATCTCCACGTGGGGTTACGGCGCAGCGGGTGCCATATTGCCTGCTGTAAAGTTGGTACCATGGCACACAGGAGGGCAGTGCAATGGAGCCCCATGGAAGTGGCCAACTTGGTGGCCCTGGTGGAGCCCCACTATGGGGCACTGTATGGTGAGGTGACCCTTACCATTGCTAGGACCCAGGTCTGGCAGCAAGTGGCCAGTGACCTGGTGGGGGTCACTGGGCAGTGCCGGTCAGCTGAACAGTGCCGGCACCATTACAGTGACCTCCACAGGAGGGATCCTCAGCTTCTGGAGTGGCTACGGTCACGTGCCAGGAGGGGCGTGGTCCCTAGGCCAGGTGGGTGTACCATCTATGCACCTGTATTCTCTGTAGGGGTGTGAGTGTGTTTTGGTGGCTGTGCATAGGTGATGGCTCTGCCATGGTTGGCTGTGTCAGTGTGTGCAGGTGTGAGATGCATGGGTCTGGCTGTGTGGGCAGGCACTCTCACTGGGGCAGGGGGCAGTCTGCTTTGGAGTCACACTGATGTTTTTCTCAACATATGTCTCCCACAGGCCGGGATGTGAGGATGCAGGCATGGGGTGAGGAGGGCCATGCCAGGGCCCCGGTGCCGGTTGGTGGTGCTGTGGGTGGTGCGCCCCAGCAGCAGCAGCAGCAGTGGCAGACCCAGCTGCTTGAGGAGTGTGAGTATCATTACTTCATGGATGCTATTGCATGCTGGGGGGGGCAAGACCACCAGCCATGTACAACACAACCATGCATGACACAGGTGACATGCATCACTGTCCAGTGTCACAGCACGTCTGTGTATGTGTCACTGGTGGTCCATGCATGCACTGGGCACATAGCTGTGTAACTGGCATCGCACCACGTTGCCACATCACTTGACAGCCTTGTTTGTGCTGTGATGGACATGGGCAGTGTGTGTGTGCAGTGGTGCACATAGCTGGTGCCACCTGTTTGTGATGGCCATGTGCATGTTCATTGTGGGTGGGTGCATGCCATCACAGGTGCGGGACATTGGGCTATATGGCTTGCAGGTTGGGTGGTGTTCAGGGTTGTGGTCAGTCACAGGCATTGACTGTGTTCCCATTTTCCTAGGCCTCACTGTTCTCAGGAGGATACACCGGGAGATACGTGGGCTGATGCAAGTGTCCCTGGACAATCAGGCCATCCTCAGGGACATCCATCGACATGGCCTGCAGAGGAGGCATCGCCGGGAACAGCGGCACCGGGCGGAGGGAGACCAG
This sequence comes from Neoceratodus forsteri, assembly GCA_016271365.2. Lineage (NCBI taxonomy): Eukaryota > Metazoa > Chordata > Ceratodontiformes > Ceratodontidae > Neoceratodus > Neoceratodus forsteri. The sequence goes on along the minus strand of JADMNL010000039.1, from coordinate 13,900,028 downwards.
CCTGCTGGGCCTTAGGCCTGATTACCCTTCCCACTTCACCCATCCCTACCACCCTGCCTTCCCTCTCCAAGTTGTTCATCCCTTCCCCTTGCCCACCCCTACCTTGTACCCCTACCCCCTTGTAAATAGTTAGGGTTGATTGTTTTGTGCTTTACATTTTGATAATACATTTATATTTTGTTATGAATACTGTGTTGGTCTCTGATTTGCAGCTGGCTATGGTTGCTCAGTTGCAATGGTGTGCATGCCATCTGGGGTGGTATGGTCCTGGGTGTGTGTGTGTGTGTGTGTGTGTGTGTGTGTGCGCGTGCGTGTGTGTGTGCATGGGGAGGTATCTCCAGCATGGCAGTGACTTTCTGTTGTTCTTGCTGTCTGCTGCCACCCACTGCTGGGTGCACAGGGTGTGTCTGGCTTGTATGCTTCTCTGCTGCACAGGGTTGACGTGTGCGGGGGATGCATGGTTTCCTGCAGTGCCAGTCACTGCACATGGGTGGTGTCTTGGGGTCACGGTGCAGGGTGTGCTGTGCGTGCGGGGGCTGATGTGCACTGTGGTTGTCAACCCCCTGTGTGTGGCACTCTCAGCCTGCCAGTGGTTGTGCTGGGGCGTCATGGCTCTGCTGTGCTTTGTTGGCTTGTCCCCATGGGCCAGTAGATCATCCGTCCCACCCCCAGTGATGCTGTGTTTGGGGTGTGCAGGTGTCTTGTTGGTTCTGCAGTGTGTTTCTGTGCCCATGTGTGGCATGGCTGGCTGTGGGCCCCAGCCTGCCTCCCTGGATGTGCAGTTCCATTGCTCTGCGGGAAGGGGCTCTGCTTGTGCTATGGCACCTCTGGACTGCTTAGCTGGGCTGCCCTGGTTGCGCTATAGCACAACCTTTCTGCTCAGCTTCTCCTTCCTGGTTGCGCTATGGCGCAGTTTGTGCGATATTCAGACGTTGGCTGCTTGCGCAATTTGTTCTGCTCCATGTTTGAATATCGAGTCTGTTGCACACATGCGCAATTGATTTGTGCTTGCTCCTGCTGTTGCGCACATTTTGACGCAGTTTGAATATCTGGGCCAGGGTGTTTTTCTATTCTGAATGGTTTCAAGAGTTCTTATCAGCCCTGAATCCTGAAAGTGCGGCTGCCACTGCAAATTCAGCTTGGAATGGGTTCCAGGAGTGCTGGCAATCTTTTTGTACTTTACTCAAGGCTACTTCCTAAACAGTATTATCCTTCCAGTTAGATATTTATTACTCTTTTGGTCAGGGTCACATGTCACTTAGGTCCCTCCAGGGTGATGTGTCCAACTTATTTTTAGTGGGTGCATGCAGAGTGATACGGTGGGAATAGGAGGATGGGTGGTTTTAGTTACTGGTAATAAGTGGTTAGTATTTATCTGTTTCTCTTTTTTATTATAAATTATGTTTTTCCTTTTCTTGTTGTAAGTGTGGTTATTGCTGTATTGCTATGCATTTAATAAAGTTTATTAAACTGCTATGAAAAGTCTCCTTCATTAGTAGATCTACAACCCCACACCATCCTTGAGCCATAAAGAAAAATTGCTGGAGGTAGACCTTTTTTTTTCATTATTTTGAGTAAAGATGAATATATCCAGATCCCTCTTTTCCCCATTCCAAAATGCACCTTCTTCTGACTCCCATCCTCCTTCAACCAAGTGCCCAAGTATACTAATACCTCCTTATTTACCTAACCTTGCACACACTCCTCTCACTGTTCTCTTTAGCAATATCACATAGATAATTTTCCCAAAACATCTTACTTTTTTAGCACACCTCTAGCATCTTTCTTCTCCAAGAATGAATGCTACCAAAGAAAGTGTCAAATCAATTAGTTCCTTTCTTCCACCCATCTTCCTTACACATCATTAGACACTCTCCTCTTTCCCTTAGTTACACTTGCAGCCGGCCATTCGATAAGAAAAACCTTCTTCCCCCTCTCATATATGAAAGTGGTACTTGATATCTCTCCCACATATAATATAAGCCCCAAAGCACATTTTTCCTGTGGTTAGAGAGAGAGGTAGGGTGGGGTGTTAGAGAGGAAGGGGCACTATTGTTACAGTTTAGGAAGGTATGGAGAGGAGGGTGGGAGATCATACTAGAGGGACTGGAGAAGAGGATGAAGATATTGATTTTCACTCAAAATAACAGAAAACTCAAAACTGTTAGCTGCTACCAGCCACCAATGCATCTCTTTATGGCCCATGGTCATGATCATGGGGAAGCTATCTGTGCCTGGGATCAACAATGAGAGGATAATTTGAATTATTTTAACAGAGAGTAGCTCAGGGTTTTAACTCTTTTGGCTGCAACCAAATTTAGAATGAGCTGGATGTCAGGAATGATATACCCCACTACCATATTTTAAAGCATGGCTGTTACTGTACACCACTGAGAGGGAGCATGGCAGAGTGGCATGTACCACAGGGGAGCACTGATTGAGTTGTTTTTGGGTCGCAATGAAGGAGCAGAGAACATGAAAAGGAACCAGCAGACCGGGGAAGAGTCTGCACAAGGAGAGGGTGAACTGGAGCAGAACGGAGAGGTGTTCTGAAGGGAAGGTTTTCTTTTCTGTTTGCATACATGTTTTGGCTATTCGATCTACAGGTGTGTACAGTTGATTTAGTGTCTGGACTTACCTGGGGAACTTCTGTGCTGTTTAAGGGTGTGTTGTGGAACAAATTTTTTTTTTTTGGTCCGGAGGTAGCAGAAGGAGTTGGGGACTGTGCTCAACGGGGTTAAAATCTGGCAAGCAATAGGAGAGCTGTGATGAGATTTTTTTTTTCAAATTCTCAGTGCAGAGCTAAAAGGGCTGAAAGTACACTTGCTGCTGAGTTCATTACTCCAAGAGGGAGCGTGGCAGAGATCTACAGACTGCAGGAGAGTGCCAACTGAGCTGTTTGTGGGTCACAAAGAAGGAGCGGAGAACACAGAAAGGAACCAGCAGACTGGGGAGGAGCCTGCACAGGGAGCGGGTGAACTAGAGCAGAACAGAGAGGTTTTCTGCTTAACTAAGTGCAGTTTGCCTGGAGGGAAGGTTTTCTTTTCTTTTTGCATACACTGTTTGGCTATTTGATTTAAAGTGGTGTACAGCTTATTTAGTGTCTGGACTTAACTGGGGAATTTCTGTGCTGTTTCAGGGTGTGTTGTGGAACAGATTGTTTTTTTTTCTTCATCCGGAGGTAACAGAAGGATTAACCAACCCTTCCTCCTCCCATCCCCAGCCAACCCAGGGTTCATCCACCTTTATAGGCATCACACCAACCACACCTACTTAAAGATACAGTGGCAGGATTGTACAATAAATAGCCCTTGTTCTAGTCACCAGAACAAGAGGTGTACCAATCAGTAGAAATGCAGTAGTCGGTAAAAAAAAAGAGAGGAGAGGTAACAAGACAGAGGAAGGGAAGGAGAGAGAGAAAAACAAGCTAGGAATAAATACAGGGTAAATGGGGAAGGTGAATACCAGCAGCATACATACTGTAGGTTAAGGAAAAAGAAAAAAGAACTAAACACCTAGAGACAGGCAGAAAAAAAGAGGTGTAGCACAGTACTCAAGTACAATGTACAGAGTGGTGCAGTGCAGTGTGTGGGGGGGCAGCAGTATTCAGAAGGACATTCTAGGAACTGCAATGCTCATCATATACAGACACCTCTCTGGGCTTAGGGTGAAAGTGGCCAGTCTCTGAGCTGAGCTGGCAGGCATACTGAGGACCATCACCCCCACCCAGAGGCCATCATGTCCCCTGTAGGCACCTCAACAGTTTCCTTGGCAGAGGGAAGGATGGATGACAGTGGGCTCTGGGAGGTTCAGGTACGGGGGCCCCAGGCATAACCCAAACCTGGTCCAACTCAGTAACAGGTATGATGTCCTACAGGAAAGGTCAAGTCCTGAAAGGGAACCTAGAGTTGAGACCAAGGAAGATGTGCAAGTCATCCAAAAGGGAGACCACGGGGGAGAGAGAACCCAAGAACAGGAGAAAGATACTCCTGGTGGGGGACTCAATCATCAGGTCCATGGAACTAGGTGCCAGAGCAGGGGAGGTGAGGGAGGTGAAGTGCATTCCAGGAAGCACCGCTAGAAGGGAGGGAGGGAGAGTGGATCATGAAGATTGGTAAGGCAGTGGCTAGGGGTCATGCAGATTGTTGTCTACCTAGGGACAAATGACTTAACCAGTGAGACCATTAACACTGAAGAGGTAAAGGAGGAATTTAGGCAGTTGGGAGGGAAGTTTGGACAGGTAGCAGACTCCGTAACATTTTCTGAGGTGCTACCAGTCCAAGGCAGTGGGGAGGCTAGGAATCTCCAGATCAGTTGCTTCAATGAGTGGTTGAAGAGCTGCTGCAGCGAGAAGGAACACAGCTTCATTGGGGACTAGAGACAGACCTGGAATGAAGTGACCCTGAACTCTCGGGATGAGCTGCATCTGTCCAGGAATGGTAAATCAGTCCTGAATGACCATTTTAAGTGCTTCATTGCCAAGCATTTGAATTAGCGAAGGGGGTCCAACAGCAGCAGTGAGACTCTTGCAGCCCACCTCCTCAAGTCAGGATAGACAGAATGGATGAACAGGAAGGCAAGAAGCAGGTGAAAGCACCAGAGAAGGACATAAAGCTGTAGGTTAAAAACACAACCAAAAAAAGGGGCATCAGGGCGGGGTGGGGAAGCAGGAAGGCAGTGGCAAGAAGATTGGGAATACAGCCAGCAGAACTTGAAGGGCCATGGTGACAAATGCTTGAAGCCTGGGTAATAAAATCCCAGAGCTGGAAGCACTGCTGGTGGGGGTGGACCTGGACATAGCAGCAATAACAGAGACTTGGTACACAACAAGTCATGACTGGGGCATAAATGTACCAGGGTTTGCTATGTTCAGGAGGGACAGAGGAGCAAGAAAAAGGGGGCAATGTATGTCAGGGAGGGTATTAAGGCAACAGAAACATAGGGTATACAGGGGGAGGCTGAGACACTATAAGTCTCCCTTGAGTCAGGAAAGGGCACTGCAACCCATGCAGGGGTGATTTACAGGCCTCCAATGTAAGGGGAGGAGCTAGACAGGCAGCTAGTGGAAGAAATACATAAGATGGCTGCAAAGGGGAAGTACTGCTAATAGGGTATTTCAATATGCCTGACGTGGATCGGACCATCCTGGTAGCAGCTTCAACCAGAAGCAGAAACATTTTGGATTCCCTACAGAAGGCGGGCCTCAAGCAGCTAGTGCTTGAGCCCACCAAGGACAGAGCAATTTTGGAATTAGTACTGACAAATAGCAACAAAATCATGGAAGTCTGGGTAGAAGGCCATCTAGGGTTCAGTGACCACCACATAGTGTAGTTTAGCTTGGGGACATGGACACAGACAAGTCACACAAAGGCTAAGGTCATAGATTTCTGGAAGACAGACCTTGAAAAGATGTGTAGGAATTTCAAGGAAACTCTGTTGAGCAGGAGAGAAGCAGAGGGATAGAGGCCCAGTGGGAACACATAAAAAATGCCATATGGGAGGTAACAAACCAATGCCCTAGGGAGATAACAAATGGCAAGAGATGGAGGAAACCACTATGGTTCACTAAAGATGTGGCAGAGAAGGTAAAGGTGGGATTGAGAAAGTATAAAGGGATTAAAAAGGAAGAAGACAGGGAGGTATACCTAAGGTGTCTAAAGGAAGCAGGGAAGGCTGTTAAAAACACAAAGGTGCAGACTGAGGAAAGATTAGCCTAGAATGTCAAGAAAGGGGATAAAACTTTCTAAAGGGACATCAGGAAGAGAAGAAAAACTAGGGGAGGAATTGTAAGGATCAAAGGGGAGGAGGGGGGAGTGCAAGAATGGAGACCAGGAAAAGGCAGAGATACTTAATAAATATTTCTGTTCTGTATTCACTGTGTAGGGGCAGGGCCAAGGACAACAACTGGACAGCAGATATGAAGGAAGGGGGAGCAACACCAATCCATTCACAGTGGAGAGAGTCCTGGAGGAGCTCATGAAACTGAGGGTGAAAAAAGCAAGGAGGCCTGACAGCATATACCCAAGAATATTAAAGGAACTGTGAAGGGAGCTGGCAAAGCCTCTGGCAAACCTGTTCACAAGGTTACTCAACACAGGAGTGGTGCTTCAGGACTGGAGTTGGACGCATGTAGTTCTTCTTCACAAGAACGGTAGTAGGGAGGAGGAAGAAAACTCCAGGCCAGTCAGCCTTACCTCAGTGGTGGGTAAAATCATGGAGGCACTGCTTAAAGAAAGGATAGTGGGGCAACTGGAATCCATTGGAGCCCAAGACTCAAGGCAGCATGGATTCACAGCAGGGAGGTCATGTCAAACAAATCTGATTGATTTCTTTGATTGGGTAACAAAAGAAGTGGATCGGGGGAGTGGCAGACGTGGCCTACCTTGATTTGAGCAAGGCTTTTGACACTGTCCCACATAAAAGACTGGTCAACAAGATGGGCAGTCTGGGCATGGGCCATAAGGTAGTGAACTGGCTCAGAAGCTGGTTGATGGACAGTAGGCAGAGAGTGGTGGTAAAAGGGATCCAATCTGGGGAGAGAGGGGTAACAAGTGGGGTAACTCAGGGTTCAGTCCTTGGGCCAGTACTGTTTAACATCTACATTAGTGACAAAGCAGTTGGGCTGGAGGGAAAGGTCTGCCTGTTTGCAGATGACACTAAAATATGCAACCGGGTGGATACACCAGAAGGTGTGGCAAAAATTAGAAGGGACCTAATGAAACTAGAAAACTCATCCAAGGTGTGACAACTGAGGTTCAATTCTAAGAAGTGCAAGATAATGCATCTGGGATGCAGGAACCCAGGGGAAAGCTACAGGATGGGGGGAGAGGTACTGACTGTCATCAAGGAGGAAAGGGATCTCTGGATTATTATTTCTGATACCCTAAAGGTGTCACAGCAGAGTACAAAGGCTGCAGCAAGGCCAGTGGCATGCTGGGGTGCATAGGCAGCTGCATCACTAGCAGAAGGAGGGAGGTGCTGATTCCGCTGTAAAAAACACTGTTGAGGCTTCACCTGGAGTACTGTGTGCAGTTCTGAAGGCCGCATCTTTGAAAGGACATTGATAGCATGGAGGCAGTCCAGAGAAGGGTGACAAGGATGGTTCACGGCTTGCACCAGAAGACATATGAGGAAAGGCTGAAGGACTTCAATATGTACTCACTGGAGGAGAGGAGGGAGTGGGGAGACATGATTGGGATCTTCAAGTACCTTCAAGGCATAAACAAGGTGCAGGGGGTGGTATCTTTCAATATCGGAGGAATTCACAAACAAGGGGGCATGATATGAGAATGAGGGGGCAGGATAAGGGGCAAAGGGAGGAAGTTTTTCTTCACAGAAAGGGTGGTGGATTTTTGGAACAATCTACCGCAGGAAGTGGTGAGCACAAACACAGTGGGGGCTTTAAACATGCATGGGACAGATATAAAGGGACCCTTGGGGTGGGAAGTAAAGGAGACAGCCACTGACCAGGTAGGGTCAAAGGCTAAAAGCAAGGATAGGCTTATGGGCAGACTGGATGGGTCTGGTGGTCCTTATCTGCATCAATTTCTATGTTTCTATGCACCAAAACATTGCAAAATATGCCCTACTTAGAATGACATGTACGTTCCCAAACATGCAAAATACTTCTGTGGTTTTCAATCAAGTAGAGCCAGGTAGGACTTGATCATATATTTTGGAATCTGGTTATATATGGTAGAACCTGGTTGTATCCGATAGAAGCTGGTTGAATCTGGTAGAACCTGGTTAAGCATGGCAGGACCAGATAACATCATGTTCTGCCTGGTACAACAAGGTAGAATCCAATAGAAGTTGTTTGGGTTCTACTCAGAAAGTTCACATGGTAGAACTTTTTGAAGGATTGCACAGACTACACAGTATACCAAGGTGCTGCTAATGTTTCAATGATAATGCTAATTACGTCATCCAGGCTACACTGTTGGGTCTGTGTATTTGAAGGCTTCTCAGAATTTCAATAATATTTGGTTTCTTTTCCTGAATTTCAGTTAGGAGAAGAGACCAAATGTCATTGAAATATAGTCAAGATCACTGACTTTTTGTTTTGGTTCTTAAAATAATGAAATTCCATTTTCAAGACCTGAAATTCTGGGAATTGTACCAGTGAGTATTAGGACAATTTCCTGATTTTAACAATATTCAATTGTCTTTCTTTTAGTATGTGCATAAATAATTAGAACAAAAGAGGTCTTAGTATACACAGCATTTAATGAAGCATACTGAAAATAGTACAGTAAGCAATTTATTAGAAAAATACAAGTTCTGTGATCTAAAAATTCCATGAAATTCTTTGTTTTGACTGGTGTGCAGATAGTCTAAATTCCAGAATGTTACTGTGTTTTCTGGTAAAAGCCGGAAACCAGTGACCTTGAATATAATGTATCTGTCTGTCTGTCTATCGATCTATATATCTTTCTTGCAAAAAAACCTATGATAATGGAGCAGTTAGGGTTCAACTTAATACCACAAAAATAGGGAAATGTGGCATTAGGATTTCCAACTGACTCCCCCCCACTCCTAAACCAGCAGAAGGATAAGACCACACAAGGAAGTACAGACAGTCATCATCAGGCAAGACAAGCAACATACAACTGTTTCCAGATGACACAAATGCTGTAGCACTGATGTGCTGTCTTTGTGGATTTGTCTGTGGTACGCACACCGCAACACATTTTCACGCACTGTTTGCTGCAGACAGAAATCCATGATACTGAAATCACAACATTACTTCTGTGTGCAGACACACAGGTCTCTGCAGCAACAGAGTAGCAGCTTTTAACATATATTTCTAATGTGTGGATGTTTCTTGTGTTCTTTAATTTTCATTATTTTTTATATTTATTAAAACAGTTTGGACTCTGTAGATAATTTAACAAAGGTGATAACTCTGAAAACCCAATCTAGGTTCTAAGAGAGGTTGGATGTGGAATTCCTGTCATCAAATGTCTTTTGTTTTGTATCACAGCAGGGTCTGCTTTCCAGTAATGTGTGGCTGTTTTGGGAATCTTCAAAGGAAGATGAACTCTTTTCATATCAAATAAGCTGTTCTGAGTTTAAACAGGGTCAGGTTCAAACATGATAGCTCCCTGCAGTGAGGACAGCTGAGAGAACAGTGGCCTGGGATTACACTCCACATACTTTGACTGAGAAATTACAACTCTGATTTGGACCAGTTTTTGAAAGAGGTGGTCCACTAGGAATCAAACAGATGGCTGAACCAATGATTTCAGAGTGACATGCAAGATGAAGTGGCATGGTGGGTTGGTCAGCCAATGGCTTTTTGGGTCTGTGTTCAAGCCAGCCACATCAGTACAGATTGTGTCTCTGAGCAAGCAACATTAATGGGTTAAGTCTGCCTTTACGCACTGAGTTCCCAGTTTGGGTAAAAATCTTCTCTGCTTAGAATTTAGACAGAAGGAATCAGGTTTTTCTGTGTGTTTTCTTTCTGTTCAAAAAAGTTTCTTTTTATCTCTGTAGCTATACTGTGTGCCTCATAGTTTTAGCATGCATTATCCTGTAGCTTATGTAAATATCTTGGAAAATTAAATGTCATTTTTATATACTTCAGGATTTATGTGACTAAGTTATTTTTGGTACAGACAACTGGGATAAATGGCAAAAGCTGTGATCTGTCTTCAGAGAGAGGTGACAGTTACCATATGTTAAAGTGAAGTGTCTCAGCGGTGTCAAAAGGAGTGGGTCATTTGCCCTTTGGTAAGTAGTACTGTACTGTGTGGTCAGTCACTTTTTGTGGAAATCTGACCTAGAGATACTCTGAGTGTGGATCACATTGCGTGGTGGCAAAATTCAGGTATCCTTGCAGGCATAAGAAGGGTCAAGAAAACTGCTAACAAGTCACAAGCCGCATTCTGGGAGACAACCAGTTTGTGACAAACTGGAGGCATTGGTTGGGATCTGAAACAGTTGGTCAATAAAAAGGTTATCTGTCCAGTCACAGAACAGGATATACAAAATGAGATACTGTGTATGCTATCAGTTTTACTTTGTTGTAGGTTAGAGTAGATGGCTAGAAGACAATATATCTAGGCCATACAAAAAGTTAAAGTTAGTACACCTTGAGCAGCTTTGCAAAAAGAGAAGGATTGCATTTGAGGATTGACAGCCATTACCAGACCTTATAGACCAAGTGATCAGTTAAGTGGTGGAATAGTGGCCACTGCTAGCTAATGTTGTGAGACAGGCTAGGGAGAATGAGTATGATCGAGAGCTTATAACAGAGGCTGCTGAGTAAGTGGGTCTGATACAGATGTTGCAGCTGGAGCTCACCCAGATTAGGGCAAAGGCAGATGTGGAACTGCATAGGACAAAGCTGGAAACTGAGGAGTGAAAAGGAAACACCAGCACAAGATCCAAATGACAGAGGAGTGAGAGCGAGAGTGTGAATATGAGATGAAGATGGAGATTCTACAGCAGAAGACAGCATTGCAAACCACAATTACTGGCATCAAGGGTTTGAACCAAGAAGCAAAAATTAATTTCAAAATGTTTTGAAAGTATCAGGAGGGGATGATCTTCATTTGAGAGAATGTGTGGGCAATTTGAATTGGACAAGGTTCTTGGACAACTTACCTTTTGCCATTTCTTATAGACAAGGCATTAGAGGCCTTGACCAGAATGGACAATCAGAACTGAATGGAATACAGTAAAGTGAAAAATGCCTTACTAAAATGTTTTGAATTGACTCCCAAGGCCTATAGATAAAAATTTAGAAGTTTAAGAAAGGCACTGGGAGATAGCTATTCAGAAATGTATGCACAACTCAGCAGTCTGTTAGAGCAATGGTTAGAGGGTGCAAAGGCTAGCTCTGTAGAACAGGTAGAGGATTTATTCCTCATGGAAACATTTTTGAAGACTGTACCAGAGGAACTGAGAATATAGTTGCTGGTAGGACTCTGAGCTCCACAAAGGAGCCAGCTCAGAGGGCTGATCAGTTCATGTCTAGCTGACTGTTTACTCAGCACAGACATACAGTAATGGGTGAGGAACAGCAGGTGGTTTTAAAGGAACTGGGTGGGGGAACCTAGAGGAATCCAACCTTTGCCCAAACAAAAAGGGAAGCCATATGGTTTCAGAAGTAAGGAGTCATGGGAATGCAGATGCTATATCTACCAGAAACTGGGACACTTGTATGACTGTCCGAAAAATATGGCACAAGATGTGAGTGCAGCTGCATGGGGTAGCTGTTGAAGTTCCTAGCAGCCTGTGGCCTGTACCCAGAGTGCAGTTCCCACCAACTCCACTATACACATACTCCCTGTGTTAGTAAATGGGATGGTAACCTGGGGACTGAGGGGCACTAGGGCCTCTATTTCAATGGTAAAACAGGATTTTGTTTGCAAAGGACAGATCCTTTTTTTTTTAATAATATTTTTTTTTATTTTCTTTTTTTTGGCCAATATTCTGTACATCACTCCCCATAGTAAGGCTAGGGAAATGGCTTCTGAGAACATTGAGGGGTCAGTGCAGCCAGAAGCAACCCCTCCCTCAGCAGCAGCAGAAGGTGTAGCAGAAGAATAAGCTGGAAGGAGCAGTTCTGAGCTATAGCTACAGACTGAGAACAGCCCAGACCTGGGTGGCTCTCCCACAGTACAGTGCATTTTAGGGAAGGTCAGTTGTGTGGAGGTGGGGCGAGTTCAGAAAGTTTAACCATCCTTACAGAAATTAAGGGACTTAGCCACCATGGTGGAATGTGATTATCAGGGTTCAAAAAATGGAAGGTTTACTGGGAGTCTTGGCTCCAGTATTATGAGTGGGTTTGAAAGGGAGGACTGGAGGAAGGGTACTTCAACAGATAGTAGTTTCTAGAGAATATAGGAAACAGCTCCTGGCTTTAGCCCATGACATACCCTTCTCTAGCACTTAGGTGTCAGTCATAAAAAAGGCAGCTGACAAACAATTTTTACTGGTCAAGCATTTTTTAGAGATGTAGAAAATTATTGATGGACTTGTCTGCAGTGCCTGGGGTAGGAAAAATGGGGACAAGGCTAAAAGGCCTTGATTTCCCTGCCTATAGTTGATCAGCCATTCCAGCAAGTTGCTGTGGACATTGTGGGACGACTCAGCAACCTTAGTTGTACAGACAAGAGGTGCATTTTGGTGGTTGTGGATTATGCCACAAGGTACCCAGAGGCAGAGGCAGTGCCCTTGTCCTCCACTGTGGTGGAAAAAGTGACCGATGAATTGCTGGAGCTATTTTTCAAGGTTGGCTTTCCCCAAGAGATTCTGTTCAACCAGGGCACCAATTTCATGTCTGACCTATTGATTAGTCATTGGAAGAAAGGTGGGGTGAGGCAACCAGGTGCTTCCCATACCACCCCAGACTAATGGTCTGATTGAATGATTTAATGGGTCTCTTAATATCATGTTAAGGGCATTCATTGACTAGCATGCAAAGAGAGTTGGATAAGTACTTACACTGTCTCTTATTCACATACAGGGACGTCTCCAAGAATCCACAGGGTGCTCACCCTTCAAACTCCTGTTTGGCCATAGGGTTAGGGATCCATTTGATTTGATAAGGGATGACTGCAAGGGTGTGCTTGCTCCCCAAGGGGAATCCATTGTGCAGTATGTCCTCAATTTCAGGTCATGACTCAAGCAGCTCATGGGGTTTACCTAGAAGCACCTAGCCACTGCAAAACAGAGAGAGAAGGTATGGTACATCTGTGGGACCAGAGTCTGGGAGTAAAAACTCAGGCAATAAGTGATGGTACTAATCCTTGTCTGACAAAATAAATTACAGGCAGCCTGGAAGATTCCTTACTTGGTGCTCAAGAGGGGAGAATTATGTTAATTACATGATGGATCTACCAGACCAGAGGCAGAAACAGCGAATCTACCATGTAACCATGATGAAGCCCTACCATGACTAGGACAAGACAATCATGGCTATGTGCATCTATCTGGAGGAGGCAAAATTAGACCCACTAATGGATGTCCAGGGAGATGTTAATGAAGGATCCTCAGTGGATCCTGTCACCCTCTCACAGCAGCTAACACTGGCCCAGGCTGCTGAAATACGTAGGGTGCTGCATACATTTAGTGAACTGTTCATTGGGAAACTGATTTTTTAACAGTGGAATATTCAATATTAGAAAATGGGTTGGGAAAATCCCTAAATCTGATTGGCTTAGGCAACCAGCTACCCCGGGCCGGTATCAGGCAACACAGACAGGAAAATAATGAGACCCAGTCTCTGTTGTCTGATTACATTCCAAATGCTTGTGCCAATAGAACTTTCAATTAAAAAACACAGCCATCTTTTAAATCTCGGTTAGTGAGAGCCGTTCCATCATCAGCAGAATCCAATGTCTTTCCCATAACTTGATTGCTCCAAGTGACTAATCATCCCCCACAACATAAAAAAATATAAATAAAATTATTTTATTGAAAAAACGAGGTTCGGTTTTCCAGCAGCCCGTTTCAAACTTTCAACCGCGCGGGTCTTCTTTTTAAAAAAGCACCAGCACAGTCGTGTGCTCAGGACCGTTACCACATCCCGTAACTTTCTTCCAGACATGCCCTACCTCCTCCATGCTCGCTGCAGAAAAAAAAACTGACTGAACAGCGCAAGTCCTTGCACTATAGGGCACAGGAGTGTCATTAATCAAAGAGTCTCAGTAATCCATTTTTATTTTACACAGCCCAGTTTATTACTGTACAAGCTGCAGCTATTGGGGAGAGAGAGACAGCACTTTTATCATTTTCAGCGGCTCTCTTCCTGTATGCACTAGTAACGGCTTCAGTGTGAGTTCCAGGAGACAGCTCAGGGACTCTTTCTGGTGGTGGGAAAGAGAGAGAGAGACTGCAGTATATTAGTTTTCCTTTTTGAAACAAAGCAGCATCTCTCTCTCTCTCTCTCTCTGAGTAGACCGCATTAAAGGCTTCAGTGTGAGCTCCGGGACACAGCTACGGACTGTTTGTGTGGGGGCGGGGAGAGCGAGAGAGCGCCCTTTTACAAATTTCAGCGTCTCTCTCTCTCCTTGTACAGTATGCTGTAAATTAAGTTATTTTTTCCTGTGATGGTAACGTGAAATTGTCCTCTTTTCTCCTTGAAAAAATACAGCCGTACATATAATAGACAATAAAAAATGAAGCAGATGACTTACAATAGCAAAACGCTATTGTGGATCACGCTGATCTAATGAAACGCTATTTAAGTTGAAGTCTCACAAACAAACTTCTGTTGCCAGTGGCGATGGGGGGGGTGGCATGAACAAAAAAATAAAAAAAAATGGTATAGAAAAGCAAAGGTGCCTCATCTTAACAGGCTGGGGGAGGGGTGCTTTCTAGTCATTCTGATACAGGTGGAGGAATTATTTTATCTCAAAACTTACATTGAACTATTTTATTAACAGTTTTTATTGACTTCTTTTTTTTTACAGTGCCCATTTTCTAAAAGCGCAATAATACCCACTCAGGGTGGGTGGTATTGTGCTATACGGGGACTTCAGGGGCTATAAGGCCCTCCGCCTGCAGCGTCGGGCCTCATTACGCCCCTGGGCAGTCCGGTATATCACAATACCGCCCACCCTGTTGGGTATTATTGCTTACACATCTACTATATGTGATCTGCCTGAGCTTCATAAAGATTGTAAAAATCCATTGAGACTAATAGAATCCAGTATAATCTCATTCTTCAGGCATCTGGCACAGTACTTAGACCAATATTTAAAACCTATAGTGCCAAAGGGGAGATCATATATGAGGGATACTTCACATATTTTAGAGATTTTAAATGATTTAACTGTGGAAGTAGACTGGTATTTGGTAACAATGGACATACAATCATTATACACAAATATATAGCATCAGGATCTAATGGATGCTGTGTAACATGCACTATATAGTAAATCAAAATTTGAATAATGAGTTTGTTCAGTTTCTAGTTACCTTGACAGAGAAAATCTTAATATGTAACTTTTCTTTGCTATTGAATATGTTTTTTTTTGCAGGTCAAAGGGACCGCAATGGGTACATCTTCTGCCCTGGAATTTGCTGATGCTTATTTTTTTTTTTTGCTGTTAAATCTTTTATTATTATTTCCATTTCTTTTACAGTAATGATAGCACTTATTCTAAACATGAGTCTAGTAATGAGTTGTTGGTTACATATACAACTCAACATAGAAGCAGAAAAGGCAATGTTATGTTTGACCTGTACTTACCCCACTATATACGATTCTTATCTTAAAGCGACGGAGAGGCAAGGCTTCCATGCTCCATAGTCATATCTCGAAACAAAAGAAGACACTTATATGCTTCGGGTGCTGTCCAGGCTTCTGGCACCCTAGCTAAAAGAAAACAAGCAAACACAAAGAACCACTGTTCTATATATTATTAGGTACATTGCATATGAGTAAGGAGGCATTGTAGTGCCACCCATGCGTACAGTCCTGGTTAGCCAAGTTGACAGTTCCCTTTACATAATCCTGTTACCTTAGTAGAAATCCTGGTTGTACAGTTTCAGCCCACTCCGGTCTTAGGGGTGGCATATCTAACAAAAGGGGTCCAACCTTCCTCATATACTACTAGGGAATTGCTTGTCAAGTGGGAGAGTTTGTCCATAGTAGCAATGTGAACCATGGAGGCGAGAAGCTCTTGTGTACTAGGTATCAGTGTGGTCCTCCATCTACATACAAGAAGCCTCTTCGCCTGCATGGCCCACAGAGCTAGCCAACGATGTTCCAACTTTCTTAACTGGGGTGCTTCTGATTTCATACCCAGGAGAAGCAAGGATGGGGACCGAGGAATACACTTTTTTAACACTTTGGCTCCCACTTCACATATATTGTTCCACACTGGTTGTATTATTGGGCAGGACCAAAGTATATGGGCCAAATCTCCAGGATGAGAGTTACATCTCCAACATAGATTGGACTTTATTACCCCAGCCTTCTGTAGTACTACCGGTGTGCGGTACCAGCAGTGTAGAATTTTATTTTGTATTAACTTACTTCTCGCATCTGTGAAATATTTTTGAGCCCTCTTCCAGCACTCCTTCCACTGCACATCTGTAATCTCCAATTGTAAGGCCCTTTCCCATTTTTGTTTAGACTTTTCAGTTTGGCTAGGTATTGTGTCTTGGAGATCACTGTAGACTGAACTGGCCAGCCCTTTTCTTTTTTTATCCAGGAAGGTGTACTCAAGATATCTCTTTTTGCCACCTGGGTCAGATATTTTTGAACTGCACTGCATAATTGTAAATATTTCCAGAAATCGGAAGTCGGAATTGACCATCTGACCTGCAGGTTGGCAAACAAGTCCACTACCAAGGAGGTTGGGGCTAGTATATCTTCCAACCTGGTAATACCCTTGTCTGCCCAGCTCTTCCAGTACATTGCTTTTTTGTCTATACACAGGTTACCATTTCCCCATAGCGGAGTTAGTTTGATAGGCATCAAGTCTACCTTCAACTTTCTCCTTACTTTTTCCCAGCATTGCAAAGCGGCCCCTATCGTGGGATGATTTTTTAAGTTTGTTGGGGGGCTATTATAAACAAGCAGTGACAGAGAGATTTTTTGACTTACAGCTTGCTCTATATCCACCCATTGTGGTTGGGGGGAGGTACCCAACCCCAACCAGCATATCGACTGTGCCAAGTGAAATGCCCACTTATAACCTGTAAACCAGGGAAGACACCCCCCCCATGCTCCAATGTGCCCGAAGTTTGTTCCTACTGTACCTGGGGGTTTTCCCTTCCCACAGAAAACTCCCTATTGCCTTATCTATCTTCTGGATCCAGCCTTGTGGTAATGAGAGGGGGATATGCGCCAAAAAATAGAAAATTTTTGGGGCCAGGATCATCTTAATCGCAGCTATTTTACTCACTAGGGTTAGATAAAGTTTGGTCCACCTGGACATATCTTCCTGTATTTCCACCAAAAGGGGACGGAGATTATATTCCCATAATTTTGAGAGTTCGGCAGAGAAACGAATACCTAAATAAGTGATGTTTTACCCGGCCCACTTCAAGCCCATGTTCCCTAGTACCGATGGTTGACATCTGGAATTGAGAGGGAGAACTTTGGTTTTAGTGGCATTTAATTGAAGTCCAGAAATTCCCTTAAAGTGGCACAGGGTAGTGAGTATAAAAGGTATCGCCTCAGCTGCATCCGCAACTAGGACCAAGAGATCATCAGCATATAAAAGGGTGGTGTATTCTGTATTTACAGCTAATATCCCTTTTATAGATTGACTACCTCAAAGGTGCGCCGCTAAAGGCTCTACAGTCAACACAAATAGGAGGGGAGAGAGTGGGCAACCTTGCCTAGTACCATGTGCCAACTCGAAAGGTGGAGATAGGGTAGAGTTTGTCAATAGTCTGTCCATTGGGGAAGTATACAGGGCTGTTACCCGGATCAAAATCTAGGGCCTATTCCAGCTTACCCAGCACCTCATGGAGGTAATCCCACTCCAGGGAATTGAACGCCTTTTCAAATCTATAGCTACCGCTGCCGCTGGGGTATCTAGTTGAGACGCATTGTGGGCTAAATTGGTTAAGGTCCTAAGATGATCTGCACTGAACCTACCAGGGACAAACCCTACTTGGGAGAGGTGTATTAACTGCGGTAACAGGTGACCCAATCTTAGTGCTAATGCTTTGGTAAATATTTTACTATCTACATTTAAAAGTGAGATCGGACGGTAACTAGCAGGGGAAGTGGGATCTTTCCCTTTTTTGGGCAGTATGGTGATAACCGCTTCGCATAGCATGGGTGGGAATATCCCTTGCACCTCTGCCTGGACATAAACTTGTTGAAGTATTGGAGCAATAATGTCTGCTAAGGCCTGCCAGAATTCCACTAAATAACCATCCCCCCCGGAGCTTTCCCTGGTTTAGGAGAAAATAAGGCCTTTTTTATTTCTTCTATAGTTAATGA
Source organism: Neoceratodus forsteri (assembly GCA_016271365.2). Classification (NCBI taxonomy): domain Eukaryota; kingdom Metazoa; phylum Chordata; order Ceratodontiformes; family Ceratodontidae; genus Neoceratodus; species Neoceratodus forsteri. The sequence goes on along the minus strand of JADMNL010000039.1, from coordinate 13,882,108 downwards.
GGCATCCAGTAGCTCCGTCTGCTGTGAAGTTATAGAGGGGAGTTTCAGTGTTTGTAGAAAAACATGATGACTTGGGGATCCACCTGTCTAGATGAGGCATACAGGGATTGATAGTATTCTGCCACGACTGCATTTAATTCTTCACTGTTAGTATGCACCCATCCTGCAGTATCTCTCAGCCCGGCTATGTATCGATCCATTTGCTGTTTCTCTAACCTATATGCTAACACCTTCCCCCCTTTCTCTCCCTCTTCCCAGTATTTGTGCTGCAGTCGCAATATAGAGAGTTCAGCCCTACGTGACAAAAGAGAATTTATCTCCATTTCAAGACCTACTATCTTCCTATGGAGAAAATCATGCCTTGCTTTCCCTCTTTGCTCCTTATGCTGTCTCTGCACTTCTTTGAGCTCCTCTTCCAAGTTCTTTAATTTGTGTTCCCTATCTCTCCTTCTCGCCCCTGCATAGGCAATGATCTTGCCTCTCATGGTGGCTTTAAAGGCTTCCCACCTGATCCCAGCTGTGATGTCCTGTGCTGGGTTTTCCCAAAAAAATCTCTGAGCCTCCACCTTAGTCCATTCTAGGAACTTAACATCCTTTATTAACAAGGGGTCTAACCTCCAAGAGGTAGAAGTGGGGGTACAGGGGTCCCATTTTACAGACAAACGCACAGGGGCATGGTCTGATATTACAATAGGAAATATATTTGACTCCATAGATGCCTGTGTAATCTGAGGGGATGTTCGGAAAAAATCAATACAGCTATAGGAATTGTGTACCGGTGAATAAAATGAATAATCTTTCCCCCGGGATTCAATACTTGCCATATATCTGTCAAGCCTTGATCACCCATCCAGTTCATCAGGGCTCTCCTACCTTTCCCATGGCCAGTGTCTTTTTTTATAGGGGTTTTGTCCACCATAGGGTCTGGCAATAAATTAAATTCCCCTCCAAAAATGGTGGGCATATTATTTTTATTCATGTCTAAGAGCACTTGGGAGGTTTGGTGGAAAAAGGCTGCATCGTCCTCGTTTGGCCCATAAATGTTCCCCAGTACTATAGGCCCTGTGGGAGTCTGAAATGTACCTATCACCCATCTGCCTTGTGGGTCTGCCCTTGAAGCAGTGAGAGACCAGTGTAGCTGCTTATGTATTAATATAGCTACTCCATGCTTTTTTGTAGCAGCAGAGGCATGGATCTCTATGCTCACCCAGTCCCTTTGAAGGAGCCCATGGCCCTTCCCATCTAGTTTTGTCTCCTGCAGGAAAACCACTTGAGCTTTATTCTTTTGCAAATATGACAGTACCTTCTTCCTCTTCACCGGCGTGTTCATACCCCTCACATTCCAAGTGATACAGGATATTTCAGCCATAATCGTAACCCTCGAGAAGCAATAAAATGTGAAATGCTAATTTCGAACAGCCGGTGAGGATGGGAAGGCACCAATTTACCACACACCAGTACCCGTGGCCCAGTCTAGATTGGGGTTCCAGACCTTGTGACACTATTAGGCTCCCTTTACCCTGTACAACCAGTCTACCAATATCTCTGTACCTACCCCTGACCTTCCTTGACAACCAGGTTACACTGTAAAACAAGTACCACCCTAAAATCCTAAACATAATCACACAAAACAACCACACACTAAACCTATTTACATGCTGCACTTCCGTGCTTCGTTGGAACCATCCTGCATATAAGATCATTTGCCTCCCGAAGAGAGGCCTGACCTGCAAAGTAGTTCCTGGAGATGTAGCAGTCTGGCCATAACTCAATCCAACCTTACCCTGTTTGTCCAAGGTCATAGCAGTTGTGGGGGGGAAGCTGCGTGCCAAGACATACCCCCAGGAGACAGACTGCATCCTCCTAAATACCTTCCCCAGCCTAGCAGTCAGTTGGCCATTACAAAACAAGGCTAGGGTTACCCATATATGGGGAAGTTCCATCTGTGTATTCCATGGTGTTATATCCCTTCCCCCAGTATCATTAAGGTAATACAGTTAAACCTTGGCCGAGAGCTTCTTAGGCTTATCCCATACCCCACCCGGCTACCGGCTCTTATACCCATCATAACCACGGTCTACTCTCCAAGCCCAAAACATGTGGCACCGGCTGGCTGATCTTCCATCTTAAAATACTCAGACCCATATACATCCCATCTCCCGCTACCCAGCCTCCAAAAGTGCCTATAAAACACTTCCCAACTCACATAACATACCCAGGATTCAATTGCACATGCAACTTTGTATTCTGTTTAGTTACTACCCCTGCCCCCCCCATATTGAACCACCCACAGAGGGTTGGCTCCAGCCCTGAGATCAATATGCCCTGGAGGGATCAAAGTCCCAGTGTCTCGTGATCTCATGGGCCTCGATTTTAAAATCAAAACCATAAACAGCTCCCCAGCCCAGGTAGTATCTACTATGCCCGGATACCTTCTGCTGCCCAAGGTTTGAAACAGATGCGTTACTTATCTAATTAACACCAGAGGCTGCTGCTCCTCTCAAGGATTCTGATGACTCAATGTCGCTGCTTCAGCGGCCTGGTCTCCTTCGCAGCCTTTGGATGCTGCACCTGGAGAATGTTGTTCCTTCTGCGGTTCCTCTTCACCATTACCTTCCAACGCCGCCACGTTCCCCGTAATACAGCTGTCCTGGGGGTCTGCTTCTGCCCTGGAGATTCCTTCCTCAAAATGCGCATTGGGGGGAGGCAAGGGAGATCTCAGTGCCTTATAGGGATTGTGAGTCATGTAACGTACCAGGGCTGTACTTTCACTGCGTTGTACCTCTCGATCTGCTGTCTCAGTATACAGGGTGGTTCTGATATGGGGGTGATCTCTTCGCCTATGACTGTCTCTCGCTGTTCTTCTTCTACTTCAAGAGGGAGGCCAGTGGATGACTCAGGCTGCATTCCAAGGTCTGTCACCATCTCTTCTGGTTCCGAGGGGTCTGGGCAAGTGGATAGGCTAGACGGTTCACCTGATTGCCTGTTCAAAAAGTCCTTCAGGGCTTCTGGAGTTTCAAAGAAGAGCGGGGTCCCATTGTGCACTATCCGCATTGTGGAGGGGTACCTTAAGGAGTACTGAATTCCCAGTTTTTGCATCTTATGGTGCAAGGGGGTATACTCTCTTCTCTTAATTGATAACTCCCTGGAGAAGTCCTGGTATAGCGATATGGGGTGCCCCTGCCAGCTCAAGCGACCCACCTCCCTGGCACACTGTAGCAAAGCCTGCCGTGTATTGAATGAGAGCAATTTAAACAGAATAGCCCTTGGTTTACCTCCTTTAACTGGCGCTGGGACAGTAGCTGTATATACCCTTTCTATCTCTAGGCAAAAGTCTGCTTGCAGGCCAAGGATCTCAGGGAGGGCTTGTTGAAGGAATAGGGCAGTATCTCTTTTTTCCACACCCTCTGGGAACCCTATTACCCGCAGGTTATTTCTTCTACTCCGATTCTCCAAATCATCAACTTTAGCCATAAGCATATTGATTTTTCCCTGCTGATCCCTCTGCATACCTTTAAATCCCTCAATTTCAGATTCCTGCGCCAACTCTTTCTGTTCAATTGTTACTATTCGCCCTGTTAAGTTTTTAATTGCTTCTGTGGTGTGATGCGACGCATCAGTTACTTCATCCATCCTATGAAGTAATTTTTCGAATAGGCTATTGAAGTATACCAGATCGAGCCCTGAGCCCGGCACCTCCACCATTTTGCAGGCCGCAATATTGAGATGGGCTTTCTGGCAAGTTTTCGGCTGTCTATGTTTAAAATTTCTTTATACTCATATATCGGAGCTCTTTGGACATATTTCCCAGTTCTTCCACTCAATTTAACCCTCCGTAGATGCGAGTTTGTTGGACATAGACGTCCACAAGCAACAGCTCCGATAAATTATGCTGCCATTCAGTTCAGCAGCTAAGCCACGCCCCCGCTAATGCTTATTTAATGGAATGGGAAGAGAAATGTATTTATGATGATACATCAAATATTTTTTATGATAGAATTGATTTATATAAATGTTAAATAGATGACATCTTCATTATATGAAAGGGCACTATTATTGAGTTAGTTGACTGGGACAAGAAGGGGTGGAGCTAAACAGTTTAAAAGGCTCTTGCCATCTTCCATTCCTGCTGGCTGCTGCTTTACTAAGACCAAACCTGCTTGCTGTGCTTTTGAACTCTCCAGCTTCCGCCAGAGAACTCTGCAGCATCAGCCATGACATTTTCGTCCTTGTCCCTGTAATTCAACTTCACTATAATACACAAGAAGAGGGTGCTTGTTGGTTAGCCAATCAGGACAAGAAGGAGAAGAGCTTAACAGTTTAAAATGCTCTTGCCAGCCCAAGGCATGAGCCCTTGGGTGCAAGCATGAGTGACTGCACCACTTGTAGGAGATTTAAAATTTATAAAGGTATGCGCTTTTATTGTTGTGATTAGGTCTGGGAGGAGGTCTGTTTTTGGGAGGTCCTGTCAACAGGAGAGGTATGTTTTTGTTTTCTGTCCTATGAAGTTTGATTGTTCATTTAGTAACAGTATGGTAGTAACAGCCCCCTGCCTTACCTAATTACAACTAATACTAAACCCCTTTTACATTTGGAGGCTTTTTTTAATTAATTATAACACTATTTTATTCTTTTTAGGTTTATGCATACATTTGAATGTTATATGGTTTTAGTTTTAAATATTTTTTATATTACTTATTGACATACTTTTACAAGCTCAATTTATAGATAATATATTTCAACTCTTAAGTAATTGTGTGCTTTTAGATGTAAGCACTTTCTTATATTAATTATTGAATTATTTGTATATGCCTTTTTTAGGCTTTAGCCTACTATTTGGGCTTTTTATTAGTGTTAATAAGATAATTATTCCTATGAACAGATTTCAAGATGAATTTATTGTAATTTCTAGGGTGTTTAGTAGTTATGTTTTGGATTAAACAGGGTGCAAGTAGAAATATTAATTTTAATAAAACAGAAAGTCACACAGCACTCCAGGCAAAGAGAGGAAACTTACTGATAAAAGTGCAAGTACTGTACGAAAAGCCAATCTGAAGGTTATTGTTTATAAAAATAAAAAAATGCTATTATGATTGACTACAAAACAGTTAAAATGAGACAGAGGATTTGGCTATGAGTTACAGGGAAATCAAATGGATTTTGCATCTATGTACTGCTCTTGGCTGGCAATGTAGAAAAACATCCGAGGCCAATGAACTGTAGAGATTTTGGACTAGCTGATATTAATGCTAGAAGCTTACTACCAAAAATAGATGAGTTAATGTTATGGTGCAATATTAATAAACCAGTTGCTCTGTGAATTTCAGAAACTTGGTTGAATGCTAGTATCACTGAGAAGGAAATTCTGATCTAGGACTATACTGTAGTGAGAAATGATAGAAATAGAAAAGGAGGAGAGGTCCTAATGTATTTGCATAAATGTATGGGTCAGTGTAGTAAGGCAATACCATTTAACATCAAAGGTAAAGAGGGTTTAATAATTGACCTCAATAAACTAAACTTAACAATAGTAATAGTCTCCGCACCCACACAAAGAGGTGTTCAGTTTTTTTGATGATTTGGTTACTTTCCTGAGTAATAACCTTAATCTGGAACATTTTATTTGTCTGGGTGATTTTAATGCTCATTGGGATGGCCCAAGGGGAAAAGATTAAAATAATCAATAGACCAACTGGATGTTACCCAGATTATTCAAGAACCAACATGGAATAGTAATGGAGGGGACACAAAATCTATTATTGATCTTATTTTGTTTCTAAGGATTGTTGTAGGTAACTAATTAGGTTGGTGCCCCTATTGGGTGACCATTGTCTGATAAAGTGCAAAATCAAATTGAACCTGTTTTCTATCCAGGGTGCAGTACCTTTAATATATCATAGATTGTATAAAAACTTCAAACATACTGTATTCATGAAAGACCAAGAGAGGGTTAAATGGTATAGGATGGACCTAATCCCAGAGTTGGCACTCCATTAAAGCACATTTAAATTCTGGTAAAGTTTGCATGCTTCTGATCCTTGGGGGCAGAGTATGCTAAGCATTAGAGGCAATGTAGTCAAATCCCAGAGTTGGAAGATGCAGTGGAATGTTTCACTAATGAGTTTTTATTGGTGTGTGATAAACGTGCACCCAGATTATAAACTAAAAAAAAGAAAAATAGCTTACCATGGTTCAGCGAGAAAACATTTAAAATGTTAAGGGTCAGAAAAAGGTTATGGAAATTTGCAAAAAAATCAAACTGGGATAGTGATTGGGAGAGGTATAGAACATATAGAAATATGTGTCAGAAATTAATTTGAGAGGAAAAAGGGAAATAATTCAAGACCAAGTTTGAAGCAACAACTAGTACAAGAGAGTTTTGAAAAGTTGTAAGGCATTTACAAACTTCTGTTGATAAAAAACTCCCATTCTCTATGAAAATTAAGGAGGAGGTTGTTCCAGATCCTAAAAAGATGGTAGAGACATTGAATGACTTAGGGGCAGAGTATTCCAAGCAATAGAAGCAATGTAGTCTAATCCCAGAGTTGGAAAATGCAGTGGAATTTTTCACGAGTGAGTTTTTATTGGTGTGTGACAAACATGCATCTAGATTATAATCTAAAAAAAGAAAAATCACTTATCATGGGTCAGCGGGAAAACATTCAAATTTTTAAGGGTCAGAAACAAGTTATGGAAACTTGCAACCAAATCAAACTGGGATAGTGATTGGGAGAAGTATAGAACCTATAAGAATATGTGTCAGCAATTATTTCGAGAGGAAAAAAGGGAAATATTATACGATCAAGTCTGAAACAACAACTAATACAAGAGAGTTTTGGAAAGCTGTAAGGCATTTACAAACTTCTGTTGATAAAAAAAACTCCCGTCCTCTATAAAAATCCAGAAGGAGGTTGTTGCAGATCCTAAAAAGATTGCAGAGACATTGAATTACTTCTTTACCATGTTACACTCATTACTGCAGGAACAGTCCTCTTTTACATTGGACAGTGAAGGAAATACAGAAGAACGAGTTAGCACCAAGTTAGTGGATAGTACTGAGAGCACAGAAGAAAAAGTACATGCATGATTTATGTTTAAGATTTTAAAAACTAGGGACATAAGAAACCATCTAAGTAAACTGGATGTGACCAAATCTGGTGGTCTTGATGGCCTAGAGGCCTCATTTTTGAGAGCAGGAGATGAAGTACTAGCTAAACCATTAACAAATGTATTTAATAGATGCTTACAGTATGTCTAGGAAAGTTCCCAGAGAAGTGGAAAGTTTCAAAAATCATCCCAATTTTTAAGGGTGATGATTCTCAAATGGCTGATAACTATAGGCCTATAGCCTTGTTATCTAATATTTCTAAGATATTCGAAAGAGAGGTGTATAAGCAGATATAAGCATTTTTGAGTACAATGTATCTCTTGGCTCCCCATCAATCAGGTTTTAAACCTTTGCATTCTACAAGTACAACCTTTTTGGATTTCATGGACACCATCTCCCGCACATTTGATAACAATGTGTGTGTGAGGGTGGTGTTCGTGGATCTTTTAAAGGCATTTGACACTGTTGATTATGCAGTCCTTTTGAATGTTTTGAAAGGTAAAGGGGTTGTCGATAAACCATTAAAAGGGTCCAGTTCAGACTTGGAGGGCCAAAATCAAATATTGTACATGGAGTGTTATCTAGAGCAACAGGGCTGAGCAGGGGAGTCCCCCAGGGCTCGATCCTGGGGCCTCTCCTATTCATTTCCTTTATTGATGTATTATCAAGGGTCTGCACAAACAGTAACATTAAACCTACATGTAGATGATACTGCACTATTGTGCCTAGGTAAATATTATAGTGAAGTACAGAAAGTCTTGAAACAAGAATTCCTAGTGATGAAATCATGGTTTAGTCAAAATAAATTAATTATGAACACAAAGAAAACAGATACAATGTTCTTTAGTCCTAGAAAACATTAAATAGGTGTGATAAAGAGACTACAAATATTACTATAAAAACAGTTAAGGATAACTCATTGGTCCAGGTGGATACATACAAGTATTTGGGAGTCCATATTGACTATTGACTAAAACATGATTTTCATATCGACCAGCTATGTACTAAGGTTTCTTAGAAACTAAGGGCCCTGAGAAGGCATAAAGAGAACATGTCTCTAGAAACTAGAAGAAAATTAGTCCAGTCTGTAATTCTCCCATTAATTGATTATGGAAGAATGGTATATTCGAATACCAGAAAATATAATCTCCATAAATTGGATATGTTACAATATAAATTAGCTTGATTTGTATTAGCTGTCAAAGGTCCAAATGATCACTTCCATCATTGTGATTTACTCTATCAATTGTGATGTATCCCCTTAGATGTTAGAAGGGGTAGAATTTTAAGCAATTTTGTTCATAAATGCCTCCATGGGTCTGCTCCTAACTATTTAACCAATACAATGGTTTTGGAAAATTCACATTTCACTTTACGTAATGTAAAGGGAAGAGATTTAAAAGTCCCACTTATGAAAACTAGATGTGGCAAAGCAAGATTTGACTACATTGCCTCTAATGCTTGGAATACTCTGCCCCCAGGAGTCAGAAACATACCACCTTTACCAGCATTTAAATCTGCTCTAATGGAGTGCTATGTGTTTGAGTGTAAATGTTTTAAGTGAATGTATTTACTTGCATTTTTTTATTTTATTTAATTTATTTTTATTTATTTAAGGATTCAGAAAAGACCTTTGAGCACAGGCTCTTTTACAAAGGTTCCATATCAGGTTAGCAGTCTAACAGACATATAACAGCACAAATTCAGGATAGGTGGAGAACATACATTAGATTACAGCATTACACAATCATTTCTAGTACTAGAGATTAGTACAGCATCACACAAAGGAATTATAATAGCAATAGTGAACTTAGGAGAGAAAGGAAGGAGAAAGCCTCCTCTTTAGTGGACAGGAGATTTAAGGAAATCAAAGGGCAGGTTTAATCTGTATTTGTACTCTGCTTAATCTGTTGTGCATGTAAATTCCCAATGAGTGTTGAGACTTTGGTCTTTTGCTATTTTGCACATGTAGGATTTGATTAATGTTGAAACTTTTGTAACCTTGTACTGTTTGCAATTTTGTACTCAGGACGGCATTGAAAGTAGGCATGCCTAATGCTATATCCTGAAGAAATATACAAATAAAATAAAACAAATGAAATGTATTGAATTATTTGGAAAATTCTAATAATAATTTAAAGTTCAGAGCAACATGGGACCTTAAAGAGATTATGTTTTTGGATTTATGTATCCAGAGGGATAGGGAGGTGGGAGTAGTGACAAGGCTTTTTTGTAAGCCTACTGACAGAAATTATTGTTGTATAATGAGTTGCCATCTCAGACACTGTATTGATAACATCACAATAGAGCAATTCCTCAGACTCAGGAGGAACTGCAGTGATTTTAATGATTTTACAGAAGGGGTAGTGGATCTTACAGAAAGATTTAAAGAAAGGGGATATGGTGATAATTGCATTCAGACAGCCTTTGAGAGAGCACAACATAGTCATGGAAATGAGTTATTTACCAGGAGTAACATTACTTGTCACAAATCTACTCTGGGGGTTAGGCCCTCTGCTCCCACAGTGCCCAACCTTGAAATGTGATTTGAGAACAGGGGACAAACAGGGACACCCTTCTATTTGTTTTGGGTCTGAACAAACTACCAGTCTCAAGTCCTGGGGTCAATTATGAACCCTTTTTAGCTTGCACACCCAGTTAACAGGTCCAAATAACACACTCTCGTTGGGGAAAGCAGCCCAATACGTGACCCAGTGGGCATACAACCAACCTGGTTCACAACCCCCTGCTGACTCAATTGAGACACTGGTATTTTCTTACCTTGCTGGATCTTTACACAGATCCTTGTTAGCATGGTTACATATGGTGATACACTAAGCAATTTAAAAGTTATGTCAGAATTATCAATACCGTCCCACCATTCACATTCAAAATGAGCAAGTCCCCAGGAAAATTTAAGGAAAAACAAGGTTTGCTAAAATTAAAAGTAGTAAATAAATACATTAGATGTATACATTAAGGTTATAGTCAGAAAAGAAATGGACAATTACAAAACAAAGCACCTTGTAACTTGTTTAGCTAATTCTACCTCAGGTTTTCAGTTGGCAAATGATTTGGGCTATTACCTATATCGGCAGAAATGTCCCTTAGAAGCCCAGAAACAAAGATGAGTCTTAGAAGTCCAGAAAAGAGTGTCAGTCATTTCAGCCAAGCTTCACCAATATCAGGAAGAATGTCCCTCCCTCCTTGTGCTGTCACAGCTCTGAGGTGCTAGTGTGAGGTCACACTCAGTCCTGCATACTTAATTTGTAACATTTTTATTTTTTATTTTAGTCTTTGGTAACCGGTTAAGGCCCACTAGGCACAAGTGCCTGTTTTCAGGGGTGACCTGGGAGCACTGGGCAGTTAAGTGACCTGCTCAGAGTCACACAGTATGCAAGTGGAGGTTGTGAGAATCAAACTCAGGTCTGGTCTTCTGGATGTATCAAGCTTGTTCACTCCTCATTCCTCTAACCTCTAGGCTATACTGCCATACAGCTACATAGGCAAACAGGACAGATTACTACTTGACTGGAATCTGCAACTACAGCAATATTCTTAATTATAACAAGACAGTCTGTCTTCCTCAGAGTATGGTTTACGACACCCTTTAATGGTGCAGAAATATCCTATAAGGTTAATTCACATATGTTTTCCAAAAACAATCTTCCTTCTGTTTTCCTATAAAATGTAACCTTTTTGTGGCAGTCTTCCTAAGTTCAAAGCAGTTGTTTTTATGTTGTCTTGTGCATGCAGTGCAGACAGCATATTGGGATTGCTTGAAGTAGAAGAGCGGGTTTTGGAGGCGCAGTAGTGTTGTGGCCAGTGGCACCACTGCTTTTTAAGGCTGGACTCCATGGCATGAATTAGATTGCACTCTGTCTATGACATCAGTTGAGAAACATGCAACCAACTTGAAACATTTTAGCTGCTGCAATGAGGGAGTGATTCCTCATTGTAGGGCGTGCCTTGCCTGGTATAACATTTCAATAAACATGGCGGACGGTGGCTCACCACCCGCCACCTGCCACCCACAGTCCCTAGGAAGCTGATGTGGGGGGGTGCCCAATCCACCTGTCGGCATATGTGACCCCTTTACTGATGTGGTCTGCCAAGGGGGTACCCAATTCCCCTTAGCATTATGCCTCCAAGCACAAATATACTTGCCAATGGGGGTGCCAAATCCCCCTGTCAGTATGTTAACCCCCTTCACATTTTCCTGCCGCTGTCCCACCCCAATTGTGTGCCACACTGGGAGCCCACTCCAATGTGGCTAACATGCCCCTCAAAGAAATGTGCCACACTGGGAGCCCACCCCAGTGTGGCCAAACCTGTAAATAAAAAGACAATGGTTCATGGTGAATTGTTAAATTTTTGTTACCTGAAACAAAGGAAATGGTCCCTCACCATCCTGTCCCCTTCCCCAGGCTGCAGCCACCCTCTATGCATCCCACCTCCCCACACCCCGCTCACCTCATAACTACCTCCAGAGCCTGGCATGATGATCTTCGGTGGACTGGGAACATGTCTGCACTCTTTAAAGCCAACCGCAAACTGAAGAAATGCCGGTAAGCTGTATAATGGCATACATTTTTTTTTTCAACTTTGGTAAATATCTCAGCCATTTTTGAAAATTTTGGCACCAAATTTTCAACATAGTGTTCTTGGGACCCCATCTCATGCATTCAGTCACTGTCATCTCATTATTCAGTCCTGAAAGGTGATTTTGCGGTCACTGCATGGAATCACCTTTCAGGACCAATTAATGAAATGACAGTGTGACTGTTTATGAGGTGGGCTCCCAAAAAGCTATGTCACAAATTTGGTGTACAAATTCAAAAAAATTACCATGTTACGAATGTGCATTGCGCAGTTTCCACTCACGCTTGTAACTTCGCAAATTTTTAATATTTTTACTCTAAATTTTCAACATTGCCATTTTTTTGCACCTCCTTATGAACAGTACAGCTGTCATTTTCCACATCCTGCCCAAAATGTGTTTTTGCATATCTGGCGCACAGTGGCGCAGTTGCTGTAGGAGAACAATGTTTGGGACAGAGTAGGAAAATCACCATAACACTGTTCATGAGCAGAGGTCCCAAAAAGCCTATGATGCAAATTTAGTGAAATAATTCCATAAAATGACCGTGTTATGAGCATGTGTTGTGCAGTTTCCATGCACACTTGTAACTTCGAGAATTTTTAATATTTTTACTCCAGATTTTCAGCATTGCCATTTTTTCACAGCTCCTTATGAACAGCACAGCTGTCATTTTCTTCATCCTGCTTGAAATGTGTTTTCACACATCTGGCTCACAGTGGCAAAGTTGCTGTAGGAAAACAATGTTTGGGACAGAGTAAGAAAGTCACAGTAACATTGTTCATGAGCAGAGGTCCCAAAAAGCCTATGCTGAAAATTTGGTGAAAAAATTCCACAAAACTACCATGTTACAAACCTGCATTGTGCAGTTTCCACGCAGGCTTGTAACTTTGAGAATTTTTAATATTTTTACTCCAGATTTTCAACATTGCCATTTTTCCACCCCTCTTTATGAACAGTATGGCTGTCATTTTCCACATCCAGCCCAAAATGTGTTTTAGCTCATCCAGTGCACACTGATGCAGTTGCTGTAGGAAAACAATGTTCTGGAGAGAGTAAGAAAATCACAGTAACACTGTTCGTAAGCAGAGTTCCCAAAATGCCTATGTTAACCAATTGGTGAAAAAAATTCCACAAAATGACTATGTTAAAAGCGTGTGTTGCGCAGTGTCCATGTACAGTTGTAAGTGAGAATTTTTAATATTTTTACTCCAGATGTACAACATTTCCATTTTTGCACACCTTTTTATGAACAGTACAGCTGTCATTTTTCACATCCTGCCCGAAATGTGGTTTCGCACATCTGGTGCACAATGACGCAGTTGCTGTGGGAAATCAACGTTTGGGACAGATTAAGAAAATCATACTGCCACTGTTCATGAGCAGAGGTCCCAAAATGCCTATGTTAAAAATTTGGTGAAAGAGTTCCAAGAAAAGACTGTTATGAGTGTGTGTTGCACAGTTTTCATGCACACTTGTAACTTCGAGAATTTGTAATATTTTCACTCCAGATTTTCAACATTGTCATCTCTTCACAGCTCCTTATGAATGGTGCAGCAGACATTTTTATGTGGAGCAGAATGGCGTGGTCACTGTGGGACATCAATGTTTGGGACTCATTAAAAAATCACAGTGACACTGTTCATGAGCAGAGGTCACACAAGCTTTCATGACGTGGGGTCACAAAATGGCCATGTTGAAAATTTGGAGTGCAAATACTAATAAACACCCAGGGGTTAGGGTTTCTAGCCATAATGTCCTACCCAGTACAAACTAACAGGCATCAGGGTGTGCTTTTGGATTGTCGGCTGTAATGCTCATGCCATTGTACCCCAACCCCCACCTTGCAGCCACTGACAGCCATCCAGGTGTGCCTTGGACTCTTCTGCCCCAAAGTTCACCCCATTCTCCTATGCTGCACCCATCTTAACGTACTTCCTTATGAAATGGGGTGAGCGTAAGGCCCGCTGTCCCCAAGGCACAATGCGACACTTGTCAGAGTCTGCAGGGTAGGGTAAGGTGAAATGGCATGAGTGTTCTGGCCAACGACCCAGTAGGCATTTTACTCACAGGTCTATGTAACGGAATAACTGTTATGGAAACAGTATTCCATTACATCCCTAGTGTGTAAAAAGCATTTGTTTCATTCCCTTAGTGAATGTTCATCCAAACTGCAATCTCTGCTTCTTGCAGTTTGCACGAACGGGCTTCGTTTGATCTGGCTGTGTAAAACAGCCATTCCGGTACCACTGCAGAAACTGCCATTAGAGCAGCAAACTCTAGGGTGCCAAAACAAATGGAAGTGGGATTAGCTGGAATAATTGCAGGGGTGTAAAAGGAAACCCGAATGCAACATTGTACAATGGTGCCACACAGGTAACATTTATTTCATTTTACAAACCTGTGTGTAAAAGCGCTTAAAGGCACACCGCAATGCCTGTCACTCTCTGCAGGGTGGGTGGGGTTGACATTGGTTCTATACTTCACTGCCATCCCTATTATGTGTCTCTCTAATGCCTGCACTACCAATGCCAATGCCAGCAAGACAACATTTGGCATTGAAAAATGCTTGTTTTATAACCTGCTTATATGACAGCTACACAAGTTTTGGCAGGTAGGTGTTAAAACAGGAAAGGAAGCGCTAACCAGCTTATCCTCTAGGTCAGTGAGAGGACAGGTTATTTTTTTTTCTTCTCTTTTAAAATCCGGTGTTCCATTAGGCAATGCTGCTTGACCTGTTTCCTAAGCAGGACTGCCATACAAAACAGATTTATGACAAAATTATATAGACATAACTGGCAGATGGCTATTCCCGTTACTTTACTAACATCAATAAAGGTAAAAAGTGGCAAAGCATGGTAAATGCTGTAATTTGGTCACAACCTTTCATTCACAGGCTCCAGAGATCCATGCAATTATAGTGAGACACTGTCATGTTTTGAAAACTGATTCTAGTTTGAAGGATATTGTGGAGAACCCCCCTTCTGTGATTTATAAAAGAGGCAGAAATCTTAAAGATCAGTTGGTCCACAGTTTTTATCAACCACCCAGAACATATGGCCCAGGATCAGAACTGCTACATGGAACTTTCAAATATGGGAACTGTAAGTTTTGTACAAGTATCCTTCAAGCTACATGCTGTGCATCCATTAATGAATCATCAGGATGACATAAATGAGTTTATAACTTGTTCAATCGGAAGCATTAATTTATGTGGCAGTTTGCTCCTGCAAGGCATTTTATGTGGGAAGAACTAGACACTTTTAAGAAAAGAACTGGTGAAAATTTAAGTGCAATCAACAAACTGGAACTTAATAATGCATTAGCACTGCATGTAAAGATCAGAGAAATGACATTACAAATCTTTGTTTTCTGTTCTGTGGACTGGAGAACGTTAAACTAAAACCACAAGGGGGTTCTCACTAATGCAATTCTGAAACAGGAAACATTTTGGCAGCATGCGTTATGAGCAGTACACAAGCCAGGATTAAATAATATTTTTCAATTGTCTCCTTTTTATGTTGGCTTGCGCACCTGTGCAACCAACATCTTGTGACAGTAGCACTTTCAGAGGTGCATCAGAGTGGGCGAATGCAGGGCATGCTTTAATAAGTGCATCCCTCATTCCCCAATAAGCCGGCTTACAGGCACTGACACCAACATTATGCAAAGTGGACAAAACTTGCAAAGAAAGCACCACTGCAATCACAGACAAGCTCATCATGCAGCAGCACAGATGACACGCCTCCTGACATGCCTTTCCTGGTGAAGCATTTCAAGCTACCTAGGTGGGTCATAAAAGAAGCTCTTCTTTGGTTATCACTTTCCCATTTTTACATCAGACTGCTAAACAGTCTAAAGCTGCTACAGTTTGCTTTAAACACTCTTTGTAGAGTCATACACACTTTACATAGTCTGTCTGCAAATCAAGCATTTCCCCCACTCTGAAAGAGTACATCAATGGAACAAAGACAGTAGCTCAAATAAAAAGAAAAGAGAAAAAAAATGCATCACGGAAAGTTAACTTCCTGGGTATCAAATGACAGCTTTGCCCACTGGTTGTCTTTTCCTTCTTTATACACAATACCTGGTGGTGGTGAATGAATGCAGACAGGCTGCTGCTACATTGATGTCCTCTTTGGATGGCTTTCAAAGTTTGCTCTCTCTCAGGCTCTTTGTCCCGCTCTCTGCCAAATGGTCTTCCTTGCCTGCCTCCCCTCACATCCAGTGGAAACCCCCCATCATCCCCATCTGGTGCTCCAGGGAGCAAGCAGAGCACTTTGCAGCCTACCCTGCACCTCCAGGGACAACAGCACATCAGCTGTGTGCTTACTTTGGATACCCCCCATCAACAATTTGCGATGGGCTCCACTGAGCAGTGCTTACAGCACCCTAGTAAACACAGACCTCTGGAGCAATAAGAGCAGCTAGCAGCCTTCCCTCAGCACCTCAGATGACAAGAGCACATTGGCTCCATGGAGTAAGCAGAGCAGCGTATGGAGTGGTCACTGCACCTCCAGCAGCATAACTGTGTACTGTGGTCCCTCATCATACAGTCAGCATGTGATTATGCCACTGCCCGCTAAATATGAGCTCTATTTTTATTTTTATTTTTTTAGTTTAGCCATGAGATGGCAGGTCTGTACTCACATCACAAACTCCTAGCTCACTCACTAGTTAGGCATACTTTTGCAAGTAACAGCATTTGCAACTCCATCGATGCTGATGGATTTTGTGCTTTATTTAGTAGGAATGTATTTGTGTGTAACAGTGTTGTTGCAGTTCTGTATCACTACAAAATGTATGGGACTGGCACTGGTGTATGTAAAAGGTTAAATGGAAATTTAACAGCATTACATTTTGTAACGCCCCTCTGCAAGAATGTACTAAATCTTGTTCCAGAAGAGCAGTTATCAGAATTGTTAAAATGCTGGTTTTGACACAGTTATTTTCCCTGATGATCTGTGTAATTAGCTGAGGTTCAATGAATGAAAGATAGTGAAAAAAGGCTTACTGCTTTCTTTTTGCATGAGTGTCTTGTCTTTCAGAAGTTAATCTCTAATCCCTTCCCCCACATCCCCAGCACACACTCACTTGTTGACACAAAATCCTGTAGACATAATTATAATTATGAATTGGTGTCTAGTGATCTCTTTCCCCTACTGGAAACTATTAACTTAATTTTAAGAATAATTCCCTTCAGCTGTCTAGCTGTCCATCACCCTCTCCAGAAACCATGCTTGATTTTTATTAAAACCTGTACCTTTGTGACTACTGATATCTTTCCATTTTAATTGTTTAACCAGGAGAGAGATACACTAAGCTGGAAGCTTGTTTACAGGTACAACCTGGGAGCACAGGGAAGTTAAGTGGTTTGCTCATGGTCACACAGTATGCAAGTGGGGCTGTGGGATTCAAACCCAAATCTCCAGATTTGAAGCTCAGAACTTTAATGCACTGCACTATACTGACTCCTGAACCCATGTCCATGATTCATAAAATACTTTAAATTATAACTAGTTGTCCCTCTCCTGGTCTTGAACTCATGACAGCAATTTTACAAGTTAATCTCTCAGGGTAATTTGAACCTCCCAAATACCAAACTTCTTGTGGTACTTTATGAATGACAATTTAGGGTACAGTAAGACAGTCGCCTGACCGACTGCCCTTCCCCTTACTTCACTTACCACAGTACCACTACCATTTGGATGACCTTTACCGTTTGCCTCACATTCACCCAATCCATCCGTTCTTCTGAGCTGTCAGTGAATTAATGAGCCCTTACTAGTACACATTCATTCTTTCATTGAAATTTCAGTCTGTCAATAGTCTGCAATTGTTTTGAACTCTCTATCTGAATTCTGTTACAGTTACAAACATACATAGGTACATATGAATAAGCCAGCAGAAGAAGGTAATTTGGTTGATCAAGTCTGCTCTTATTGCAGGGTCCACAGCTTGAGCTAATGTTCCTATCTCCCTCCCCACTCCTCCCATTCTACCTACCCATGATCCTTACCTTCCTATGCCATCACAGAATTTATTACAACTCTTTGCTGACTTTTTTTATATCTTGAGAAAACGTTTAAAACCCATACCTCCAATTGCATTTCCTTGAAGGCAGAAAATAGTGCACAACTTTTGTTGTGCTATTCAGTTGTTACACATACTCTTTTTGTTGTTGTCATTGTGATCAATGGCATCGCTGTTGTAAGGGTGATGCTGTTGAAATGTTTAGTACATCCTGTAGATGACTGACATTGTAATGTGTCCCCCCAAAAAGTTCTATTTCAGTACTCCTCTGCTTGCCTCATGTTGAATAAGTCACAGCAATGTAAATGTAACACCTGTAATGTGTGGATATGTTTTGTGTGACCGACTCCAGCAGAAGCATTTTTTCCCTATTACATTCTGAGCTACTGTTCACTTGCATGTTTTCCCGATCCCGTTATGGACAGTGGTTCAGACCTCAATCAAGATTGTGATTTGTCGATTCGACTAAGTTGTTGATTATATGATTCATCACATTTATTTCAATAAAAGTAGTTTCATTTAGGACCTTAAGCCCATCTTTTTGGGAAACATAAACCTTATGTCTGAGGGACCAGCTAAAAATCTGAGTTGTTCATTATACAGCTATTCTAAAATATTATATGATGTTATGTCAGAATGCTTTCAAATTACATGAATTTGTTTGATTTGCAAGCAAATCCCCTGACACAGCATCACATTGTGTGTTTTAATAGTTGACCATGACTTCACTCCATTTCTTATTAGATGAGTTAGGTTTTTAACTTCAGTCCCTGAAAGGGACTCTCCTGTCCCACCCACCCCTAAAAAAAACAACAACTGTAATTTGCTTATTATTTTTTTTCTGTAGTAGTGAGCGACTGAGTGAATGTTTTGCAAGTGACTGGCTATGGGAGTAGTGGAAAGACTGAGTACACATGAAACTCTTCACTCTTCAAAGATGGGCCAGCAACCAAATAAACAAGTATGCCATTCATCAAAGATTTTCAATAAAACTGGAGCTGGTCAGGAGAACAAAGTGCAGTTGGGGCTGTATCACTTAAAAGAAGGTAGAATGAACTTAATTATCAGCGTGTTTTTTCAGCCTCTTGAATCTGATCAGAGTCCATCTAATTAATCTCTGATATTTATCAGTAGTTGGGATAGTGCTCTTCAATATTCAGCCATTTTGTATGTGTATAGCTCAAACTTTCTTTAGGGTAATTATTATTATTATTATTTACTTTATGATGCCTGTAATGTACTTCCGCTGTTAGCTAACATAACGGTCAAGAGGAAAACATATAGGACAGCAGTGCTGTTCTTGCCGTGAGCTGAGTTTAGGTATCGGGCTGTAAAGTATGTACTGTAGTAAGAGCCATCTGATCAGTTCTCTTTGCAAGAAACGTGTTTCACAGCAACTTCATTATGATTTTTGCCTTCCAGTGCATGCTTAGTCCTATAAGAGTGAACTATGGGACTGTAAATTAAATAGAGTATACAGCAGTTCACAGAACGGCAAAAGTAATTAATAAAGGCATTGCCATGTCTGTAATTTTCGGTCAGGAAAGTATACAGAGATGAACGTGTTTTATCATTAGTTGCTCACCAGTTTTCAAGCCCATCAATATAATTGTTCTAGTCTGCAAAAGTATTTTGAATAAAATGTCTTCAAAACAGAACTAATCAAATGGCTCTTCCAGCAGAGTTCACATCCTGGCACATAAACTCTTCTTCAGGCAGATAGAATTATGTGAGCTCATCTGCTTACCTCTTGTGCTCTCTTTAGGCTGGTTAGCAGTGGTAGTAGTTTATGAAATAATAAAGTAATAACATTGTCTCTCCAGTCCTTGGGGGTACTTGCCACAACTGGAGATTGGTGAGGGATGACTCTAGGGAGTTGGAAACAGGGTGTATACACCAGCCAAGACCTGCAAGGAGCATAAAAAAAAATGTTATCCTATTGGTTCGGCCAAAACACATACCTATACTGTGGTGCACCTATTCTGAATGAAGCTACATAGTCAGTGACAGACTTAGAAGCCTGTCACCAGCATCCCCTCCCCACACATGCACACAGGCTGACATGATGCCACCAGAATTTAAGAATAAAAATAAATGTAGCAGTTCCTGTGGAAAAATAACTAATCTTACGCCTTGAATTATCCTGGGTGCACAATGCAATTTGCAAGAAACTATATGAAGATCAGGCTGGCATTACACATTTAGGACTCTGGAGGATGTGAAATCAAATAGAAACATAGATTTTGATGGCAGATAAGGCCCACTTGGCCCACCCAGTCTGCCCATTTCCCTACCTATTGAATAAGTTGCAGATTCTAGTTTTTGACTCTGAAGAAGCCTGGCAGCGTGCCAGGTGAAACGTTAGTCTTTTTCGCATTATAAGCCATCGCAGTGTTTGATTTGCACACTTGTTTTCTATAAAGGGCTTTCTACTATAGATACTGGTGTCCTGGTCATTCATATATTGGTGTGGGTGCTGCTCAAATTTTCTTGGACCGTTTGTTTTTACTCGAACTAGCACCACACGCTTTCCTGGTGCTCCACATCATTTGTTCTTCAGATTATAGTTTACCAACAGCCTACTTCCTCCTACCCCCCACTATGATTGCCTTATGGCTGTCCCATGGGGTGATCCCCCCAACCCCTCCTAATGTCAATGCTATTCATTCTGTTGCAAAAAGAGCCAGGGGTGATGTGCTTGTCAATAATATTCCACTTAACCTTAAAAAGTATATATTTATATTTATGACAATTTTCCCCCACTAATAACAAAAGGTCTTAACTTGATGGTAAACCACTTGAATAGGGGACCCATTGTAAGCTCTTTAAAAGTTCCCCTGTACAGTATTTCTCCCAATGAACACCTGGTAAAACTGAAGCTGGTCAGGAGGACAAAGTGCAATTGGAGCTATATTACTTAAAAGAAGGTAGAATGAGCTTAATTATCAACTAGTTCTTTTCAACCTGTTGAATCTGATCAGAACCCCTGTCTAATTAAGTAAGCAATAATACCCGACAGGGTGGGCGGTGTGCTATACGGACCGCCCAGGCGTAATGAGGCCCGGCGCTTGCCGGGCGGAGGTCATGCTTGGAAGGTAGATATTGCCATGCCGCCACCCTGAGAATATTAATAATGAAAAAATGGCCATTGTGTAGTAGTTGTTAAAAAAATATTGTGTATGTCTGAATGATAAAACTCTGTGGTATTTTTTTTTTTGGTAATAAAATAGTTCCTCCATGTTTTGAGGTGTGGACTTTTGTCCTAGTTGAGCTTCTGTATTTGTTGCTTTGGAGCACATTGCCTTGGTAACTCCTCCCCGCCCACACAGGGCTACGGAGTTTACTAAGCTACATAAAGTATGTACCTGTGTTTAAACAGGGTATATTTGTGTGTTTTTTGTGGTTTATGCGCGAAGTGCAGCCGATGGACCGAGCTAAGCAGGCGGTGGACAGTAGCAGAGATGGCTGTCAGCGTGTAACAACTACGATTGGGACAAATACTGTTTCCTCTGCTCAACCGCATACAAGTACGTTTTAATCCTTTTTGTCCTTTTACTGACACAAAATAATTGTCAAAATGGGGATAGGAGGAGGTTACTAACTTTGTCTGCCTGACCCATTGCTGCTCCTTATGCAGGCACTTTGCTTAATTAGTCTGTGTTGTGTCTCTCCCCTTCCGAGACAGTGGCACTATGGTTTAGCTTTTATTTGAAGCTCGGAGCAGGAGCTGTGGGGTACGGAACACAGTCGGGGACAGTAAGGTGATATAGGGAGCGAGTGGCACACTAGCACTAGGGACAGAGGCTTTGAAGTTTAACATTGCTGGCATGGTGTGGGCAGGCAGCGAAACCGAGCAGAGAACTGATAAAACAATCAAGTCGATGGAGAGAGAGAGAGAGAGAGAGAGAGAGAGAGAGAGAGAAGGGAAAATTTAATGTCAATTTAAGGTTTGAGAAACAGTCTTTTATAACTGAGTTGTGACACTTAGATTTTCTAATAAATAGAGTCGGAGAGCGACTGTGAGCATTCAGATCATGGGATGGCAGTTAGTGGTTGGGAAGTGGCGTGACAGGGCTGTTTTCTTTTTAACGTTGTCTTTGTGCACTGTATTTGGTAATGGGGTACAGGATGACAAAAAAATAGATGCTGCAGTCATTTACTCGGTTGTGACTGAGGAAGTTCAGTTAAATGTCAGGCGCGACAGGAGGAGATCAGCTAACTGCTTTGTTTGTAGGTGAGAAGCAACATGGCTGCACTTGCCGTTTTCAACGTTCTACTGGCCCAATATTATTAGAACTATATGAGGCAGCAGAGACTGGGACTAGATATTTCCTGGTCTCTGTTGTCTCATACTGGACTGGCTGATTGGCAGTTTTATCCAATCAAAATGTAGTTTTCTATAGTCCCATTTTCTAATCTCTGATATTTGTCAATCAGGGTACCGCTCTTCAATATTCAGCCATTGTGTATGTGTATAACTCAAATTTCTTTAGGGTAATTATTATTTTCTATTTTATTATCCCTGCATCACCAACAGGTTTAACATACCTCACCTCTGGTAAAACAATACAAGTACCCAAGTCTATGCTTCAGAAAGGTTAGGACTCCAGTCACCTCAACTTGTCCAGCATTTCAAATTTTTCTCACCGAGAGAGAGAGAGAGAGAGAGATAGAGAGAGAGAAAGAGAGAGATAGAGAGAATGAGAGAGAGACCAGGATATGTAATGCAAAATGCCTACAGTGCCCTTTCTATGTTTCTCTTTCGCTATCTGTGAGTGAGCTGTGCATCTGTCTTTCTCTGTCTGTGAATGAGCTAAAAGTGCCACATACCTTATCAGCCTGATTCCCATTCCCTCTCCTCCCCACAGCCTGCGGAGTAAGTCCCCATAATGTTGTGTCCTGGAGCTCCGGGGATGTATAGCCTCTACCTTCTTCACCGGCCCAGTACAAAGCAGACTCCCTTAGGAATGTGGCACATATCTGCCCTACCATCCTGTGTAGCCAAGATTTTACTTTGTGTGCTGAAGGAACACACGTCCAGATTCATGCACCACTGCATGCGGTGCCCCTATAATGAGCATCCTGCCTGAAAGGCACTCTGTGGCTTTTCCCGTTCTTCTGCACATGTGGACTGACTGGGAACATTCTGAGGACTGGACCCTTAAACAGCACAAGGATACTATGATTACCAGATTTACAAGAAGATATTGATTTTTTCCCCAGATTTTTATTTTTAACCAGGAAGTGAACTGGGCACAACTAATTTACAGCCACAACTGACATAAAACAATGAAACCGCAATAACAAATAAATTAATTTAGGTCAATTATAAATACAACCAAGCACATTTAAAATTTGCAAAATCTAACATCTTCAAAAGTTAGCCATGAATAATGAAATAATTTACTGTGAACCATGAGTTACAATTTATGATGTTATGAAAGTGTTCATATATATTTTTACCTTGCACCCCCCACCCCAGTGCACTGCTGCCCTGTAACATTGGAATTAGCATCAGGATGAGATTCCAAGTGCAACCCCCACCCAACATTCTGTGATGGAGCACAAAACACAACAGTTGAAACTGTGAAGGGCTGATAAATTTCAAGACGCTGTTATTACAGGACATTCAATTCTGAAATAGCTGTTATTGTTTAGGTACCAGGAAAATACCGGGCCAGGGCACATTCCAGTAGTAGCTCCCTAGTGACTACAAAGCATTAAGGGTGACCTGGTCAATTGATGAGAAAGGTACGTAAATGGAAAAATAAAGGGTGAATGAGCGAGAGAGACAGGAAGATGGAAACAGACAAGAGCTTCATTTCAACAGATGCCTGGGAGTAAGGCATTTGTTACAGTGGAGCTGTTACCTATTTCAATCTAACTCTCACTCTTTATTTATTTTTTACTGATTTATATTTAATATAATACAGTAAATATAATATTTAATATAATAAATAAACATTTCAATAAATAAAATAAAAATATTTCTCAGGTTCAGTGTCCACGAAAACTTGCAAAACATCCCCAATCTCTCTCTCTCTCTCTCTCTGTCTCTGTCTCTGTCTCTCTCTCTCTCTCTCTCTCCCTCCCTCCCTCTGAAAGTTCCTAGGAAGCAGTACTCAAGCTGGGGAAATTGCTGTGGCAGTCCTGGCAAAGGGGGTTAAGCAGACTGATTTATAAAAAATAAAGAGATCAATTTATAAAACAAGATGTTTGTGTAGAGGCACCTCCACCCACCCACGCTCAGTCACTGATCACCTTTCCCAATGTCTAGTGACACTCCCACCCATCCTACCACCCTTCCCTCTGTATTCTTTCTGACCCAATCCTCTGTTATTGGTCCCAACAGCCAGCCCTTATTGAAACTGAGAATCAGCAGGACTATCAGAGGCACAGGAGGTCAGGACACTGAGCCCCTTTTGTTTGCCTCTAGTTTCACAAGAAACCTCACCACAGGAATGGCATCACTGTTAAGTCACAACAAGTCGTGGTGGCTTAACATGTAAAGACATACAATACAGGAAAGCCATGGTTCATCTCCCACCACAGCCACTGACTCTAGCAACAATAACTACAACAACAACAGACAGTCTATGCCATTGATTGCAGAATTGTGAATCTATCTGATAACTGCTGGCTTTTGTTTATTTTATTCCCACAATATTTGGGCCAAGCCAGTAGTGAAATAGATTTTATAGTACAGCCTGATGACGACAGAGAGTAGAGCCCTGGGTTACTAACTACCACTGTGGACTAAAAAAACAATGAGGTATTATACACATTAAAAACAACAACAGTGTATTTGCAACATAACATGTAGCCCTTGCACAAATGTATAGAAGCCTTCATTTTCTGTATGCAGTTAATCATCTCAGTCACTAAAGCTCACTTTCTTTAGGGTAATTATTTATTTCTTTTTTAACTGTATTATCACTATAACCTACTACTGCAGCTAAAAAGGTCAAGAGGTAAACAGATAGAACAACACTGTACTACCTGAAAGGAGGCAAGTTTATATCGGGCTGTGAACCCTTTAGTAAGAGCCATCTGATTAGTTCTCTTTGGAAGAAAGGCGTTTCACAGCAACTTTTTATTATGTTTGGCTTCCTGGGCATGCTTAGTCCTGCAAGGGTGAACTATAGGACCATAAATCAAATACATGATACAGCAGTGCATTCACAGAAAGGCAAAAGTAAAAAATAAAGGAATGGCTACAGTATGTCTGTAATTTTCAGTCAAGAAAGTATACACAGGTGAATATGCAAAATTATTACTTGCACATTAGTTTTCAAGCCCATTAATATCCCTTGTTTCATTTGCAAAACTTTTTTGAATAAAATGTCTTGAAAACTAAACTAATCAAACGGCTCTTACAGCAGAGTTCACATCATGGTACATAACGTCATCAACCAGATGAAGAGGGGACCCATTGTGAGCTCTTTAAAAAATCTCCCTACCCAGTATTTTTCCTAATGAGCTCCTGGTGAAACTGGAGCTGGTCAGCAGAAGAAAGTACAATTTGAGGGCTGTATTACTTAAAAGAAGTTAGAATGAACTTAATCATCAGCTACTTCCTTTCAGCCTCTTGAATCTGATCAGAGCCTCTGTCTAATTAATCTCCGATATTTATACAGTTGTGGCACTGCTCTTCAATATTCAGCCATTCTATTGGCGTATAGCTCAAACCTTCTTTAGGGTAATTATCATTATTTTTTTACTTTATTATCTCTGTAACCTACTACTACTGCTGTTAGCTAACATAATGGTCAAGAGGTAAACAGATAGGACAGCAGTGTTGTCCTTGCCAGGAGACAAGTTTAGGTATCAGGCTGTGAACTATGTACTGTAGTAAGAGCCATCTGATCAGTTCTCTTTGCAAGAAATGTGTTTCACAGCAACTTCTTTATTATTTTTGCCTTTCTGGGCATGCTTAGTCCTGTAAGGGTGAACTAATTTTAGGAGGCAGTATAGAGCAGTGGATTAGGGCTCTGAGCTGCAGATCTGAAAACTTGGGTTTGAATCCCACAGCCGCCTATGTGCATACTGTGTGATCTAGAGCAAGTCACTTAACTTCCTTGTGCTCCCAAGTCGCATCTGGAAACAAGTGTCGGCTTAGTGTGCTACTCCTGGTTAAACAATTTTTCCTTCCCTAATGGACCATAAATCAAATACAGGATACAGCAGTTCACAGAAATGCAATAGTATTTCAAACCTTTTGAATTGCAATGTCTGTAATTTTCAGTCAGGAAAGTATACAAAGGTTAATATGTTTTATTATTAGTTGCACACTAATTTCCAAGCCCCTCCATATCCTTTTTTTTCATTTGCAAAAACTGTTTGAATAAAATGTCATGAAAACAGAACTAATCAAACGACTCTTGCAGAAGACTTCACATCCCGGCACATTAACTCTTCTTGAGGCAGATAGAATGATACGATCGCATCTGCTTACCTTTTGAGCTCCCTTTATTCTGGTTAGCAGCTGTACTACTTTAAGAAATAATAAAGTAAAAACATTTTCCCCCAATTCCTGGAAGTACTGGAGATTGGCAAGGAATGACCCTAGGGAGTGGGGACAAGGTTTATAAGCCGCCCAAGACCTGCCAAGGTGCATAACATTTTTGTTATTTTATTAGTTCTGCCAAAACACATACCTGTACCGTTTTGCACCTATTCTAAACAAAGCTACATAGTCAGTGACATATTTAGAAGCCTGTCACCAGCAATCCCCCCCCCCCCACACACACACACTGACAGAATGCCCCCAGAATTTAAGAATAAAAATAAATGTAACTGTTCCTGTGGAAAAAATAACGAATCTTATGTCTTGAATTATTCTGGGTGCACAATGCAATTTGCAAGGTACTATATGAAGATCAGACTGGCATTATACATTTAGGACTCTGATGCCTGTGAAGTTGAATAGCTATGGAGTGATCCACCTAATATCAATGCTATTATCCATTTTGTTGCCCAAAAAAGCCAGGGGTGTCATGCTTGTGAATAATGTCCCATTGTACCTTAAAAAGTATAGAATATTTATATTATGACAATTTTCCCTCAAGTATTGCAAAATGACCCATCTTGATGGTAAACCCAGATGAATAGGGAACCCATTGTGAGCATTTTTTTTTTAAAGTCTCTCTGCCATGTATGTCTCCCGATGAATACCTACATAGATACATAGATAGATAGACAGTGTCGGCAGATAAGGGCCTATGGCCCACCCAGTCTGCCCATTTGAGCTTGTAAGTTCAGTTTGTTTTCCTAGAAGTCTGTTGCCCCTTACCTCTGACCTCCAGAATTCCTTTATGTCTATCCCATGCATTCTTAAATCCCGTGATTGTTTCAGCCCCCACCACTTCCTCTGGCAGGGTGTTCACTTGTCCACCACCCGTTCTGTGAAGAAATTCTTTCTCATGTTTCCTCTGAATCGTCCTCCTCCAACTTCATCCCATGCCCTCTAGTCCTGGAACATCTTTTTCACTTAAAAATCGTGTTTTCCTGCACCCTGTTCCTCCCTGTAAAATACTTGTATGTCTCTATCATATCCCCTCTCTCCCTCCTCTCCTCCAGAGAGTACATGTTCAGTTCCTTCAACCTGTCTTCATAGGACTTGTGATGCAATCCATGCACCATCTTTATTGTCCTCCTCTGAACCTTCTCTACCCTGTCTATGTCCTTACATAGGTATGAGCTCCAGAACTGTACACTGTACTCCAGGTGGGGCCTCACTAGTGTCTTGTATAGTGGAATTATGACCTCCCTTTTCCTGCTGGTGATGCCCTGCCTATACATCTCAGCATCCTATTTGCTTTACCTGCTGCCTTGTCACACTGTTTCCTCTACCTTGGAGGTCATCAGAGATGATAACCCCAAGATCCCTTTCCTGCTTGGTGCATGCTATATCCTCACCCCCAACTGATATATTGTGCCAGGGTTTTTGTGCCCCTATATGCATTATCTTGCACTTCTTTGCATTGAATTTCAACTGCCAAACCCTGACCATTCTTCAAGTTTCTGCAGGTTGCTTCTCATTCTGTCTACACCGTCTGGTGTGTCTACTCTGTTACAGAGCTTTGTGTCATCAGCGAACAGTGAAATTCTGCCTTCTAGGTCCTGCGCAATGTCACTGATGAAGATGTTGAATAGGACCGGTCCCAGCACTGATCCCTTGTGGTACCCCACTGGTCACTCTTCCCTCTGTGGAGTGACAGCCATTTACCACCACCCTCTGTGTCCTGCCACCCAGCCAGTTACCTACCCACCACACTACTGTCCTGCCCACACCCATATTCCCCAGTTTGTGTAATAGTCTTCTATGTGGCACAGTGTCAAAGGCCTTGCTGAAGTCCAGATAGGCCATGTCCACTGCCCTCCCTGATCCACCTCCCTAGTCACCCAGTCAAAATTCAATGAGGTTGGTCTGACATGACCTCCCCCTGGTGAAACCATGCTGCCTTGGGTCCTGTAGTCCATTGACAACCAGATGTTCCACCAATCTCTCCTTCAGAAGTGCTTCCATGATCTTCCCCACTACCGAGGTGTGGCTGACTGGTCTGTAGTTCCCTGCTTCCTCTACCTGGTGAAGCTGGAGCTGGTCAGGAGAACAAAGAGCAAATGAGTTTAGGTATCTCGATGCAAGCCTTTTAATATGAGCCGTCTAATTAGTTCTCTTCGTAAGAAATGTGTTTCACAGCAACTTATTTATTATTTTTAGCTTTCTGTGCATGCTATTACTTTTCAACCCCATGAATATCTTTTTTTTTTTTTTTGCAAAACGTTTTTGAATAAAGTGTCTTGAAAACAGAACTAATCAAATGGATCGTCTCCAGGTAGAAAGAATGATGCAATTGTATTTGTTTACCTCTTGAGCTACCTTTATGTTGGTTAGCAGTGGTAGTTGCTTACAAAATAATAAAGTAACAACCTTTTCCTCCAATCCCTGGGAGTATTCGGCATGGCTGGAGATTGGCGAGGGATGACCCTGGGGAGTGGGGACAGGGTTTACAAGCCACCCAAGACCTTCTAAGGAGGATAAAAAAAATTCATATTGGCTCTGCCAAAACACATACTGATACTGTGGTGCACCAATTCCAAGCGGAGCTACAAAGTGACAGATTTAGAAGCCTGTCAGCAGCACCACACACACACACACACACACACACACACACACGCACGCACACTGACACAATGCTCCCAGCATTTAACAATAAAATAAATGTAGCAGTTCCTGTGGAAAAAATAAGTAATCTTACGCCTTGAATTATCATGGGTGCACAATGCAATTTGCAAGGTACTATATGAAGATCAGACTGGCATTACATGTTTTAGAATCTGGAGGCTGTGAAGTGGAAAACCGTAGGTCTGTAGTGACACCCCACCCCCCGCCTGATGTAAATGCTGTTGTGCATTCTGTTTCCCGAAAGAGCCAGGGGTGAAGTGTTTGTGAACAATGTCTCACTTTACCTTACGAGCTATATAATATTTATATTATGGCAATTTTCCCCAACTCATCCAAGAAGGTCATTTTGTCTATCAAGTCTGCTCATATTGCAGGGTACACAGCTTGACCTAATGTTCGTGCCCTCCCTTCCTCCCCACTCCTCCCATCTTCCCTACTCAAGGGCAGGGGTGGGGTCATTGTCGGTTCACTACTTCACTGCCATTCCTATTATGCATCTCTCTAACTCCTGCACTACCAAAGCTAATGCCAGCAAGCCAATATTCGGCATTAACAAATGCTTGTTTTAAGGGATATGTTTTCAGATTAAGTATAAATAGTGTGTTTACAGTGTTGGGTTAGGCAAAATGGATTATTATGCATAGCATGATATTTATTTCTTCATCACTGTTTTGTGTAAATATGTAAATAAGATCTATATAGGGAAGCTAAAATCGTCAGTAATAAGTGAGAAATTCTCCTTGATCTTTTACTTGATTTCTTGACCTCCACTAATTAAGTCTTGTTGCCTTCAGTTTGGCAATTTGTGCAACTATGTTAATTTCATATTTGATGGGAGCTTACATTTTTATTTATTAAGAGGATATTGGTTTGACCTTTTGCATTTATATTGACCTTCCACTGATATGATTTTAATCGTAATTGTATGTGTTAGGTAATTTTTAGTGTGTCATCTGATAGTAATATTGTATTGTTAGCTGGATGGGTAATGTGGAATTTATGTATTAATTTTTTTTAATTCTAAACAAATGGTTGTAAAACAAATGTGACCTGCAACTTTAAGTGTGCGCTATAAAAGGGTATATGTTTGCCACATTTGCCATGCCTTCATAAAACCCAGGGTGTTGTGGGTGAAACATTGGAAGATGCTGGTGGGGTGAGTGAGATGATTTTATGCAAGAAAAGCAAATTTTAATCACAAACAAAGCTATGGGTTTGCATTTTTGAGATGTACACTAGTGCATGTTAGCTACTCTTTCCTTTCCTTTTGTTGCTGTTACCTGTGATTGTTTTAGCTGGACCTGAGCCTTATCAACCTACTACAGCTTCCTAGAGTCACCCCAGGACAGTTGCTCTGCTGCTGCAACCCTTGAGACTGTTGTCTGGCCTCATCTTGCCTGTATAGCCGTCTCCCAGCTAATATTGTTACTCTTTGTGGCCTTTCTTTCCCCGTGTATGGCCCCCTGGAACCTAAACTCTACCCCTCAGAGGATGACTATATCTTCTCTAATCAGATAGCTGCTAAGCAGTTGTGTCTTTGCCCTACCTGATGCCTGAAATATAAGACGTTCCCCTATGCCACCTGCCTGGTCAAGTGCACCATTCTTAAAGCTAAGTCCAATAAGAAAGGATGTGTGCTGCCTTGCCTTGTTTTATTTCTGCTTTTTCTTATAATCCTGGCCAGAAATATTGAACTTAACCCTGGGACTGCTACTTCCTCGTCTACCATTCAGCCCTCTTCCTCCCCCTCATTGCTTACTTCAAAGGGCCCAAAAATGCCACTTGAATGTCTGCACAGCCTTCTGCCTAATTTTACTGAGCTTTCAGCTTGGGTTGCCCCTTACAGTTCAGACATACTGGGGTCTTGGAGATGTGGCTAAAACCTGCCACCCCAGATTCAGTTTGTGCCCTCCTGTGGTATAATATATTGAGGCAAGATTGCACTGGGAAAAACCGGGGGGGGGTGGCCTGCTGCTTTACTATAAGAGTCACCTTAATTTGTCTGTCATACTTCTTCTGATCCCCTCATCTCCTGCCTGACAATTCCTCCATACCCTACTTGTACTGGGCAACACAAAAAAAAGTTGCACCTAGTCTGTGCAGATAACCCTTCAAAAGGTGGCATACAAGGGCTCTCCTACCTCCTTGACAGCTTATGTCCTAAGGTGTGTTCCAGTGAATTATTAGTTTTTGGTGACTTCAATCTAAACTGGAGAGGTAGCAATGTTAAGCAATATGAACCCCTGTTGGCAGGCCCTGCTGTCTCTCAATTCATTGCTGAGCCAACCAGGCTTTCTTTCACTGGGGGGAAAGGCACCCTTCCTAACTGGATCCTGACCAATAGGCCTGAGTGGAATGTCCTATCTGGCTTTTTCCAGACTCTAACTCCGATCACCCCCCCCCCCATCTATTGTGTCTGGAGAGTCTCCCCACCTAAAATTCCCTGCAAGGTCTTCCAAATGAAGGACTTCTCCAAATTTAACATTGAATCCTACCATGCTGATCTGAAACTTACAGACTGGTCACTGCTTCATAGCCACAAATGATACCTCAGTTGCCCTTGGCAACTTTCTTGCTATATTCTTATCCCTGCAAGATAAGCATGTCCCCCTTACAAAACAGAGAGTGAGGGGCATGGTCACCAGTTGGCTTCATAGTGGTTTATTTTCCCCTCATGAAGTTAAGGGACAAATGCTGGGTGAAATTTAAGGCCTTCCATGATATGTTCATCTTCCAGGAGTATAGGCAATTTAGAAATGCTTGCAAAAAAGCCATCCACTCTGCCAAGAGCAAATTCTGTAAATCCACCCTGATATCCTCAGCTAGGGACCTGAAGAGCTTCTGGTGAATATCAAGAATATTTTTAGTGGCTCCTTCAGAGCCTACATCACTGACACACACTTGTGTGTGGGGTAAACTGTAACAACGCCATGACTATTGCAAATGCATTTAACTCCCAGTTGTCAGACTTGTCTACCTACATCTACCAGTTCAATGATCATAGTGAGCCGAGCCTTTCCTGTAGTCCCCAGCATGGGCTGTCCCCCACCCACCCACCCTCCTTTCTATTTTAAGGCTGTCTCTGTCAGTGAAATTCAGAGACTCCTAGCTGGCTCTCCCACACCAGTGCTGGTCATGACAACATTGAGCCTAAACTTATTTGTTTAGAGGCCCCTTTCCTTGCCCTTACCCATCTCCCATATCTTCAGGACATCTCTTATTACTGGTATCATCTTCAACATATGGAAAATAGCTAGGATTATTCTGTATTCAAACAAGGTGATCCAAAAAACCTCAAGAATTACTGCCCCATTGCTATCCTATTAGCTATCAGCAAGTTGCTTGAAAAAGTGGTGGCTACCCAGCTCACGGACTACATCAAAAGTTATGACCTACTTAACCAAGTGCAGCATGGCTTTTGAAAGGGTCATAGCACCTCCGCTGCAAGTGGCTCACAAGTATTCCAAGTTCCCAAAAGCCATACCCAAATGGGTGATTGGGCATTCGCTATCTATGCACCTAGATGATGGAACTCCCTCCCTGTCCATGTTTGTACCTCCCCCTCCCACACCTGCTTCAAAAACTGCCTTTGGGGCTTCCTGAAACTTGCCTTGACCTGTCATTGTACCTACGGTATCTTGTCACTTTGTTGCACTGTGCTGTACTTTATGGTTCTATCAAGCCCTCACTTTTGAGATTGGTGTATTTATAAGATTATAATCATGGTTGTCAAATGTTATCTTACTATGTGATGTTCTACACCTGACTGTCAGTTGCTTACCTTGTCATGTTATGTTTTTCTACATGCCTCCTTGTTATGTTTTGCTGCGACTGACTATTGTTCTTTTCTCTGAAATTCTGTAATACCTGCTTTTTGATTGCGATCTGCTTGTAATCTCCTGGGTCACACCTGAAAATAGGCATATGATTGTCTAATGTGCTTATCTAGTTAACAAAAGCTAAATAAATAAATAAATAACCTGACAAGGGAAAAATGTGATTTCTTAAGGTAGATTACAGTACAAATGCTAATCTCTGTAGTAGGAGACACATGGTCTAAACTTCTTCCATCATTTTCACATGAACTGGCCCCATATTTATTTATTTATTTATTTGATATATCAGGTTTACAACCTTTGAGCCAAAGGCTCATTTATAAAGGTACCTCGTCACATATAAGACAGAAACTAATACAGACAGGGTATAACATTTGTACTGTAATCTACCTTAAGAAATCACATTTTTCCCTTGTCAGGTTATTTATTTAGCTTTTGTTAACTAGATAAGCACATTAGACAATCATATGCCTATTTTCAAGTGTGACCCAGTAGATTACAAGAACCCAGGGGAAGAATACACAATGGGTGGGGAGGCAGTAACAACAACAAAAAAGGAAAGAGACCTGGGGGTGATCATATCAGATGACCTTAAGGTTAGCAAGCAATGTGAGAAGGCAGTAGGGAGGGCTGGGGGTATACTGGGATGTATAGGGAGAGGCATCATCAGCAGAAAACAGGAAGTTGTTATCCCTCTGTACAGACAGTTGGTGAGACCCCATCTGGAGTACTGTGTCCAGTTCTGGAGACCCCATCTCCGCAAGGACATAGACAACATAGAGGCAGTCCAGAGGAGGGCAACTAAAATGGTGCAGGGTTTGCAAGAGAAGCCGTATGAGGAGATACTAAAGGAGCTTAACATGTATACCCTTGAGGAAAGAAGGGAGAGGGGGGACATGATAGAAACATTTAAGTACCTCAGTGGAATCAACAAAGTCCAAGAGGGTAGCATCTTTCAGAAAAAGAGACTTGCAAGAACAAGGGGACACAATTTAAAGATAGATGGAGGGCGATTCAGGGGCAATGTGAGGAAGTATTATTTCACAGAGAGGGTAGTGGATGCATGGAACAGCCTTCCTGAGGAGGTTGTGGGGTCTAAAGCTGTGGGAGAATTCAAGAATGCATGGGACAGACATAAGGCAATTCTTGTGGTGGGTAGGAAGAAATAGGCTGTTGGTTAACTAGGATCTGCGGCCTATCCTGTAGGTAGGGAAATGGGCAGACTAGATGGGCCTAGCGGTCCTTATCTGCCATCAAAGTCTATGTTTCTATGTAACAGCAATTTCATTAAGCATGTGTTACAGACATTTGTCACAGACACTATTTACAGTATTTGGATGTAGATATTTACAGACATTATTTACAGTATTTGGATGATAATATTTACGTCATCACAGCAGAAAGACAGTATTAGCTTGAAAAAGCATCTAAACAGAGTAGTCAGTCCTATTCATGGGTTTGGTATTGTTGATGGAGGTTGCAGTCCATAATGGACTTTGTCAGAGAATTTGGATCAGAGTGGGTGAGAGAGTGAAATGTTAGTTGCAGTTACAGGAGCGGAAATTGAAGAGGTGGTTGCGAAAAGTGGTTTTGAAGTAAAAGTGTGTCAAGTAAATTATCAGCCTGACTCCTGATACCCTCATCCAGGCTACTACCAGTTTGAGTAGCTTTGTGAAACATCATGGTGCTGTAGTCAGACCAAAAGAAAGATAGTTAAACTGCCAAACAAAGCTGTATCCATTTCTTGTGAAAGGGAATGGGTGGGTAACTGCCAAAACAAAGCTGTATCCATTTCTTGTCAGCCTTTTGAATGGGAATGGGTAGGCAAGCATCTGTGAGGTCTATTCTTGCAAAGCAATATCTCACCATAAGGATATCCTTGAAAAGATGAACCCCCTTTATCTTAAAATGTCAGAAACGGTCATACTGATTCAACTGTTTTAAATTTAAACATGAAACTTATAACTGGACAATAGAGCAGTATAGGGTCTGACTACTATTTTGCAAATACCATGAATAGTAGGCTATTTGAATATTCAGGACCTAAGAGTGAATAGCCTACTATTTGTATTTGGGAACTAGTATGTGGAGGGAAGGGGGAAAAACAGCCTTTAGCATGGCCAGTGCTTGTGCCTTGGACTCCCTTCTCTATATAACCAAAATAAAGCAATCCCCCCCCTCCTGCCCCAACATAAACAATAGTTTAACTGAAAAACAAAGTTGACTCCCAGCTGAAAAGTCTACTTGTAGTTGTGTAGTAGCTAATGGAGCACTCCCTCCCTAAGCACAACATCCTCATGTGTCTTCAAATGTACTATGCATTGCAAAGTCACTGGAAGCTCGGAACATACCCCCTATTCATGAGCATTGTTGAAGTCAAGCCTGGCTAGTTACTTACCTCCCTCGTAAGAAAGATGTCCCAAAGTAGTAGTGTCAGAAAAGCAGCCAGAGTCACAAAGAAACACAGACAAAGACCAAAAGGTAAACCATAATCTCAGATAACAAGTGAATCTGGGTGTGTGATGGGGTAGGAGGGGGCAATTGTTTTAATATCATTTTATTGTTTTATGATGCAGTAACATATATTAAAGCTCATACATAAGATGTTACACATAATATATAAATAATAATTCAAGACATTATACCAAAAATACTTTATAGCAAAAGCTTCCTTTAAGTCCCTTTCACCCTTATACTGACAGCAAATTACTAAATCACGTGCTTATGCTTTTTCATTATTTTTACTTCTTTACATTATTGAATTTTCATATGAGGGGTACTGTACAACACATTTTCTTCCTATACCATTAATCAGTTTTATAAATTAATCATGGGTAGAAGGATGGTTTCTATTTCTTTCCAGGTAGTTCCCCAATGGTTGTCAGTTTCAGTTACATCATGCCATAATCTTTCATAAGAAGCATTTCTCAGCATTTACAACATTTCTCAACATTTACCACTATCTTTGTGTTTCAAATTTGTCAATGGTTTTGGTGTTCCATTTTTCTATGATTAATCTTTTTGTAATCACTGTACCAAAGACAAACACCTTTTCTTCCGATTTCTTGAGTTTTAAGTTATGTACATCGTTAAAATAATAATATATTGGGCTTGAAGTGGATGTCCACACTTAACATGCTTGACATTAAGTTACTTGTCTGATCCCACCATTATGGAATATGTGGACAACCGCATACACAATAATTTAAATCCCCAGTGCCTCCACATTGGCGTCAACATTGATCATTCCCAGTGTTGCCAATTTGTCCCAAAATCTGTGGGGTATAGTATGCTCTATCAGTTATCTTTTTCTTTACATTTCTATTTTTTGCATACATAAACATTTTGTTTGCCTTAATCTGCACATTTTTCAGTTGCTGTGTAACTAATTTTAAATTTGTCTCTAGGTACCATTTCCTATTTGAGTTAGTCCATGTTTTTTTTTAGTGATTATCAGTATATTATGTTGCATTTACAGTAATTTATCTGTACCTTGTTTTATGATCTTCTTTTGTTCTTTTCCTAGCTTATCAATTTCAGGTTTTAGATCTAGATTGAGATTTCTAGTCGAGAAGAGACTAAATTTGTTTTCTAAGATAAGATAGGTTAGAAAATGTTTATTTTCATAGAAGGTGGGCATAATTCCTTAAATTTCAAAAAGAGAAAATATCCAGTTTTCTAGCAGTTCATATTTGGATTCCCAATTTACTTAATAATATAGGTTCCTTTTAATCCTTCCTAGCCATAACAGATTACTTCCACATATATTCAAATATAACTATGGGAGATGAGTGTTAGGGAATTTCTTTGAAGCTATTTGGAATAAAGGCCATGTCATTGTAAAAAAGGGGCGAATCTAGTTTCATTTTCTTGTGGTAATCGAGTAGTAAATCATTTATGTTCTTGATCAAAAAGATGATCTGTCTTGGGATGGAATGCCCATTCTCATGCTAGCCCAAATTGGTGGTCCAGTTTGTACAACTCCAAATTTTGACAGCGCTATCCCTCCATTTGCCTGTGAGTAATAAGTTGCTGCCTTGCTATTTGGGGTATCCCACTTTTCCATAAAAACGTGGAAAAAAAATCCCTCTAAGGTCAGCAAACCAAAAAACTGAGGTACAGCCAATACTATTTAGCACTGTAAAAATTTAATGTGGGAAAGTCATTATTTTTATTGTTTTAACATGGCCCCAAAGTGTCAAGGATAGTTTATGCCAATTGTCTAATAATGTTTTTTTTTTTCATGTTCAAACCTTATCTTAATGGTCTCAGTTTGATTATTCATAAGAATGATTCCTAAATATTTAATAGATTTGTCAATTTTGAAATTCATCACAGTCTGTGGGTCCAATATGATCTCTTCATTTGAGATTTTCATTATTACAGATTGTTGTTTATTTGTGCTACAGTCACAGTCATATACATGGTCAGATAGTTCCTGAAATTTCTGTGATATTTCTAGAGAAATTTCCTGCTTTCTGCATTTTCACAGTAAGGGCAGCAGAGAGAAACTCTTTAGAAATGTTGTGAAATATCTGGAAATATCTGACCATGTTTGTGGCTACTACTGTATATCCAGTTAGAATTGCAAAATTATTTACTTCCTCAAGAAACATGGGTAAAGAAGTATTAGTATTTTTAATAAGTAATAATATGTCATCAGCAAATGCACTAATTTTAATATGGTTCCCTTTCAATACTATTCTCTCGGATTCTTGGTTATTTCTGAGAAGATTCAAAAAAGTTTCTAAGCCCAAAACAAACAAAACTGATGATAGAGCACACCTCTGATGGACTC
This sequence comes from Neoceratodus forsteri, assembly GCA_016271365.2. NCBI lineage: Eukaryota > Metazoa > Chordata > Ceratodontiformes > Ceratodontidae > Neoceratodus > Neoceratodus forsteri. The sequence goes on along the minus strand of JADMNL010000039.1, from coordinate 13,844,545 downwards.
CATTAAGCATATGAAATGTTTTTTATATACTGAATGTGCACTAACAAGAATCTTAACAGTAGTGTTAGAATACAATAAGTCTATCATTTGATACAACATTTTTCAGATCCTCCTTGTCTCTAAACACTTAAGCATAAAGGTTCTATTTAGAACATTGGAGGCTTTACTTGCATTAGTGGGTACTGTGTGATAAACTGAATTTCTAACTTTAATGTAGTGGAATAAGGTTTGAACTCATCTAATGGCTTGGGCAATTGTTCTCCCTTGGAGGAAACCAGACTGGTCCACATGGATGGCCTTGGGCAGAGCAACCTTCAACTGATTCACTATTAATTTTGCAATTAACTTACAAGCAATTTTTAATAAAGCAGTAGGTCTGTAGCTGTCTGGTTTCATTGGATTTTCCCCATACTTCACAATCAAAATTACTTTAGCCTCTTCAATCAATTTTGCTATCTTCCCTATGGCCATCATCCTGCTGAGTTAACATTAATCCAAACCAGGGCACTATTTGCTCTGAACATGTTGTAAAATAACTCTGCCTTAAAGCCATCTAATCCTGGACTTTTCCTTTTTGGCATGTTAAGAATAGTTTGCTCTATTTCCCTAATTGTAAAGCAGTCTTTAATGCAATCAATTTCAAGTAAATTTGAGTCTGTGGAATAATTCTGTAATTTTATTTTATTTTATGGCAGTTTGTTTTGATTTGGTATTTTGTTTTATAATAATTTTGTGTAATTCTACTCTTTTCTTCTTCCTTATAAACTCTGTTGCCTTGTTCTTCCTCTAATTCTGTTTAAAAAAGTATTTTTTTAAATAAAGATGCCATCCTTTTAACTAATGTATTGCCTTGAAGATATGTTGTCTTTATTACCTTTTTAATATTAGTTGTTGTCTCTGGGCTATTTAATTCTAATCTTTTTAACCTCAATTCTTGTCACTCTTGTTGGTACATCTTATGACCAGTTACAATTAAAGGGTCCTTGTTGTGTAGCCTTTTTGTTAATTTTTTCCTCTTCTATTTTCTTTGGCTTTAATTTGTGGGCCTGGTAGGATATTATTAAACCCCTCATTACCACCCTGAGGGATCCTAGAGTTTAATTATTGGTGTCTTCTGATCATAGTTGCAGTACCAGTTTTCTTCTATTCTAGTCTTATTTTGTCTAAAAAGAACTCATTATTTAAAAGTTCATTACTGAATGTCCATGACTGTTGGTATTTTCTGTATGGATTGGTTATTTTTAAATCCTGTTGGATTAAAGAATAATTAGACAATATAATAGAGTCTATTTTAGCTCTTCCATTTTTGTTGATAAGATCTTTGGCATACATATAACCAATTTGTGTAAAAGTTAGATTATTTTACTGAAATAAGAATATTCTCTATTAGTTGGATAGTGAGTCTCCATGGGTCAATTAAAGAGGTTGTGTAAAGTGCCATTTTCTGGCATTATTAGTAGTGGAGCAGTGAATTAATGTGGTTGGTGGTGTCTTTATGTGTGATTTATCATGATAGCTATGACCATTTTAAAGCTGAATGTGCAGGTCCATTGTGGATTTCTCCCTCACGGAGTGAAGAGTGTCAGTTGCACGCTGGTGCCAGCTTCAAGGTGGGAGGAAGGTTGTCAATCAGTTGTCTGGCAGTATTTAAAGTGACAGTTCCACCATTCTTTGTCGACAGTAAAGGTGTGTTTTATGTGTGTGTGTGTGACTGATGAGTGTTATGTGAAAGTCATATATAATGGCCATGAATTAAAGTGTGTATTTTTTTAATTATTAATGTTCGCAGAGATAGCAGTAGTTATCGGGGGCTGGAAGCAAGGGATATAACTTGTCAGTGCAGTTGCTAGTGAAGAAACCTAAATAGAATGTTGCTATTGCCACAAAGCTCCTATTTTGGGTAAGATAACTGCTCATATATATGTATCTTGTGTGAAAATCGGCTGTTTTTCTAAAAATGTTTTTACATGCCGTTCTATCAGAAGCAGCTTTGTGGATGGGTTCCACCTGTTTGCTTTCCCTTGACAGTACTGGACTTCCATTATTCAGGTTTGCATCAATGTGCATAAATTCAGCTCGTCACAATATGGTCATGATAGTTTTGGGCTGGATTTTTTTGAATGTGTTATCTTTGACCTTGGCCACCCTCCTGCCCCCATTTGAGTTTCATGTGAATGGACTAAGAAAGTGCAATTTAGTAAAAGACTCCATAATTGGTGCAGCGCAATGGCATTCATCGTTTTTGATACAGCATTTCATTTACTTGTGTAGGGTACATAAGTGTATCTTATCATTACCACAAAAAAGTAGTTCTTTGTAATGCAAATGCCTCGCTTACTAAAGAAGACTGGAGAAGGACAAATGCTGTGACCTCACGTGAGTTGTGCCACCCTGTGCCCCATGAAAGTAATGTCTGCTATGTAAACTCATGCTGAAAAAAAGGCAGCAGTTAAAAACAAAAGTTTAGTCAGGGACTCACTGGTGTAGGATCTCAGCAGATTATTTCTCCATTTGCAGTATTTTTATTTAGTTTTTGTTGACCAGGTAAGTGCACTAGATAAATCCTGCCTATTTTCAGGCACGACCCAGAGGAGGGGGATACAGATGAATGCCAACTCATCTTGAACCTGATTAAGCTGTTGGTAGTATTTTTAGTGAATGAGGGAAATTTGGCCAGGACACCAGGGAAATTCCCCTACTTTCTGCTTCCTGTGAGCAGGGGGGGACCCATTTTCTGGTGGGACCAAGATGGCGGAGGAGGAGGACAGTGGAGGAGGACATGCTGTGGCTGGTGAGTTAGCAAGGCTCAGCGGGGAACATGAAATGCAGCTGGAATGCACTCTCAGGGTGGCCAGCATATACGTACCTCAGCCCTCGCTCTTGCTGTGATACGCAACGGGTGGAGGAGCCACCAAAATGGAGTTTTGCCACTCCTCTACAATGGTGACACTAGGTGTTACAGGAAGTCCCGGAGCAGGCCCCATACCTGTGGAGGACAATGAAGATATAGACGTAGTAGTCCGTGTGAAACAGGACCTCTTATTACAGGCTGAGGCTGATTACAGAGCAGCTAAACTGCATGCTGAAGGAAAAAAAAGGAAACGCTCGATTCAAGGTTCACCATCGCCTTCTACGGCATCTACAGCAAAAGTTTTTGCAGCAGGCCCTCTAATAGAGGATACTACATCAGGCAAAGACACGGGATTGGAAAATCACTCACAGCATGATTCAGCATGGTCTCCGGAACGGGCACTGGAACGAGCTGGTTGGATCCAAACAGAAACAGGTCAGTGGGTTGCGGATCCTGATATTCCGCTTCTGGGTTCGGGTAGTGTCATGGGGGTACTGGAGGGAACTGTGGATGGCCTCCTACACAATATGCACAGGCCTGATACAGTCCTGTTTACTAAACCATTTGTGCTAGCCTTAGCCCCTGTTTCAGGGCACACTTTATCTGCTAATACAGATGCAGAGATGGTTATGATGGACTTGCCCATTTCACAAGCAGATTCCATTTCCTTCTCCCCTATACAGTCTCCAGCACAGCAGGGGCCTATGGAAAACATTACTGTGGCTAGTGATTCCCCCCAGTCGGAAGAAGCGCTGGGATCTATTCCTATAGTACCTCCTGACAATGAGTCAGTATCCCCAGCCCTGACAGCTCCCACTTTTGCTAGTTTATTTCAAAAACTTGTTTCTTTAGCTAAACACAGGAATGCAGTTCAGCTGCGGTTTTTAGGACCAGCGGATACGATGCCAGACTGCTTTTATGTGGGGAAAGTTCTATTGAAGCAGATGCTGGGGTTTTCTCCCTCGGAAGTGTATGCTTTGATTCATACACCGGGAGAATCTACATATGACATAAGTTTCATTCCCTGACATCCTGAATCGTTTCTGGATGAAGTATGCCCTGTTTAAAATGAACCCAGCTTGGACCCACTTTCAAGCTATACCTTTAACAAAACAAACTTTTAAAAGTGATCACTGTCTTATTCAGAAATGAAGGGGTGAATATTATGGACATTTCATATTGGCTGGAGAAACATTGTCAAATACAAGGAATCTGGAACCAATTTTAGATTCTGAAGGTTTTTGAATGGAGGGTGGAGGTATAAGGTGACTTTACCACAAACGGAGGATGGACTTCAACATCTACCAAGTTGTTTTACCTGGGTCATGACAAGGGTTTTATTTTTATCCTGGACAGCCACGCCATTGTTATAAATGTGGTTCCAGTAGACATTTGAGTCGAGCCTGTGATACAATGAAATGCCAATGTGGGAAGTGGGGCATATTATGACTGACTGTCATCATCCTCCCAAGTGTAGTCTTTGTGAGGAACAGCATTCTTTTACGGATTGTCCTTGGGCAGCCCATAATACTGCAGACAAGGATTATACCACTCAGGATTTTTATTTGAATATGGCATTAAAATTGGCTTTGAAACAATATGGGCCCCCCTCCCCTACCTAAGAGGGCACCTCCTGAAAGGCCTATTAATCCCCCTTCAGAGGCCTTATCCACTTCTGTTTTGGTTTCTCATATGTCTCCATCTGAGGCAGAACCGTTAGTACTAGAGGTATCTGGTGATGTAGGTTCTATGCCTCCCCCCCTTCCACCAGAAGGTGCCTTCACTGTAGTTAATAATCGAAGAAGGAGTTTATGGAAGAAAACTGCAGCATCTGTTTCAGAAGTCTTCCATCTCCCAGTGGAAAACACCTTTTCCACCTTGCAGGTTGAAGAACCTGATGTAGGTACAGAATCAGACTCAGTTTCGGTTCACTCCTCTCAAGCTGATGGAGGATCAGACACTGAGCATTCTACAGAAGATTTGACTATCCCTCCAAAAATAAATCTAGGATGGGTTCCCATAAATGGGTCAGGAAGAAATCTAATGTTTTCAATTTTTTTCAGGATTAATTAGTTCTCCTTTAGTTAAACACTTAATGGGTTTTGTTTTTGTTTTATACACACGGATATGTTATTTAGTATTACTGTGGCCTCTTTAATACTAACAGTATTCAGTCAGATAGAAAACAACTTTTGGTATATGCTTTATTTGATTCCTTTTTTATGATGTGGTATTCTTTCAAGACACTGATTACATAGCAGACAAGAGATGGATAGAGCCTCTGTGGGATGGAAATGGGGAGTGACTTATTGGTCTATGGAGAGGATCTTTCTTGTGGGGTTGGAATTTGTTTAAATTCCCCTTTGGCACAATCCATACAGGTAGTGGACATAGCCCCGGGCCATGCTTTGTTATTAGATGTCATGTTAAATAAATTGCACTGTCGGTTTATTAATGTATATGCCCCACAAACAAAGACAGCTAGAATTGAGCTTTTTAACACTATACAGCTTTATTTGTTTACATCTCATTATGTTTTCTTGGGAGGAGATTTCAATTGTGGGTTGTATTTAAAGGATAGGGGTCCTCAAACCCCAAAATTATATTGTGATACCAATTGCCTGGCTGCTTTGATTTCACAAACTGGTTTGGTTGATGCTTGTGTGTTTTTTTGGCCGGCCAGATAAGACCTATTTCAGAGGTAACCTAGCTATTAGGATCGAATTCTGGTTTATATCTCCTGCCTTGGAGATTAAAAATACCAGGACCCGTCCTGTTGCTCCATCTGACCATGCCATCATAGAACTGACGGTTTCTAATTATGATGATATGCAACAAGGGCCTGGGTATTGGAGGTTGAACTTGGAACTGTTGTCTCTTCCAACTGTTAAGGATGGTTTATTTCCTTATTAGAAGCACGTAAATCAGTTAAAATGTTATATGATACTTCACAGGAATGGTGGGAGGATACAAAGCTAGATATTAAAAGATACTTTCAACACATAGGAAGATTAAATGGAAATTTAAGAGGGACCAATATTGTATTTACAAAACACAGTTTCAGAATTTAGTGTTTCAAGCTTCCCAAGGAGATAAAATGATTCTTGCAGAATTAGCAGAAACCAGGCGAAAAATGAATGATCTACAATATAATAGACTTAGATCTTTAGAACAGGAACGGAAATTTGGAACCCAGGGTTCACAGGATTTTATGAATCCATTTCAATTCTGTGTTCAACTACAATATCAAAAGCGGATATCTTTAATTCAGGATGCTAAGGGGTATCTTTGTTCCAAAAGGTATGAAATTATGACAGCCATAGAGGAGCATGTGCAGTCTTTATTTAGTCATCAGAAATCCTCCCAGGATGGTCATAAGGTTTGGTTGGAAAAATGTATTTTACCACAAGTTTTGTCATCCGATCAACGGTACTGGTGTCACCACTTACTCAATCTGAAATAATGACCACTTTTTAATGGTTCAAAAGAATTCTGCACCTGGAACAGATGGAATTCCATATGAATTGTACAGTGTGATTCTGCAAGTTTTGTTACCTGAAATCCTAGAGTTATTTCAGGATATGATGGTTTCAGGAATTTGCCTGATTCAATGGGTAATGGTTGGTGGTTTTATGTATAAATCTGGGGACAGGACTGACCTTTCAAACTGGCTCCCATCACATTATTAAATACTGATTTTAAATTGTATACCAAATTGTTGAATAACAGGTTGTTGCTTTGTGCATCTACTCTGATACATTCTTCTCAGACTTGTACTATTCCTGACCGGAGTATAACAGATGGATTAATTTTATTAAGAGAAATTTTGTCCCGGGGGGAGACTGGAGAATTAACTGGTTTCATTCTTAGTTTAGATCAGGAAAAGGCCTTCGACAGGGTAAACCATGAATATCTTTGGGACTGTTTAGCTAGTTATGGGATTCTGGGTACTTTTATTTTTTGGATAAAATCTTGTTATTCTAATGCTAAAGTTTTAGCATACTGTAATGGATGGATGGGGAAGGCATGCACGGTTACCCGGGGAGTTAGACAGGGATGTCCCCTGAGTCCTCTTCTCTATCATTTTACACTGGACCCTTTAATTCGTCGCGTTAATGATAATATTGCTATTCAGGGGTTCTTTTTCTAGTACCTCAGAAGAAATTAAAAGTATTGCATTTGCAGATGACATCTGCTTTCTTGTGGGGATTTACCTTGACCTGTTTAGTGGGACAAATACTTTGGGAATTTTCCGAATTCACGGAGCCAGAGTTAACTATAGGAAAAGTAAATGCCTTCCCTTTGGATTAGAACGTTTTAGAATCTATGGTAATTGGGATCCCTGTTGTGACAGGGGACCTGTACAATTCTTGGACTTCTTTTGGTACGAGGATTTGGCCTTCTTAATTGGTCCTCAAATTGGACATTGCATATGGAAAAATTTTACTGTGGAATAAGTGGAGATTGTCCAAATTAAAAAGGGTATATATGATTAAGACCTTCTTACTCCCATTTTTTTTGTATTTAGCTGCAGTTTTTAGTCTAAGCTGGAGACCCGGATGTATGGTTGTTTTTTTTCAGGCATTTGGGGTAGTAGATTGAATCCAATTAAACGGTGTTTACTGTTTAGAGACAAAAAATTGGGGGGTAGTAAAATGATTAATCCCATTGTTTTCTTTTTACAATTTTGCTAAAGTAAACTCGAGACCATTATTATTGAAATCTGAGGGTATTTGGATCCCATGGGTTTTAGATTCCTTGGCAGGATACTCCTTCTGGCTTCCTCATTCATGCATCCCAAAACAGCGTTCTTTGTATAATATTCCAGAAACTTTAAGGGTATGTTTGGGAAAATAAAACTTTGGTGTTTAGTACCAGAACATTTTCACAACAGGACGGAAAACACTATATGCACATCTTCTATCTACTTTTTCACGATACAGCCTGTTTTGACTTTAAACCTATTTCAGATAAAATATTGATTGGGAAAATGTTGACATCTACCTGTATACCGTTTATATGTGGGATGTTATGTGGCTTTCCCATGGGAAACTCAATGTCAAAGGAAACCTAAAACATAAAAGTGTAGAACACATCGTTACTGCCTAGGGAGACTTGTGTTGAGGTGGTGGAATCCATGCACCATTTGTTCTTTCTGTGTCCTTTTGTAAACGGTTTTGGAATTTTACGGGTAAATGGCCTACATCACCCTTTTGTGATTTAACCCCTGAGATTTTATACTTGGGTATTCTTCCATTCAAATGGACTAAACATGATAGGGTTACACTTTGGTTATTTTTGGTGTGCTTTAAATTCTATATATGGCATGTGCAGTGTAGGCTGACACTGCAACAATTAAAATATGCAGAGGAACAATTATTTCATATGATTACTACTACAATTCTTAGTCATAGAAATACTGAAAGGAAGTCAGTGCCATATGAAATCTTCCAGTCTTGGTGGTACAGTATAGATTGGCTATGAGTTGGTAGGGTATATTTTGAGATACATTTCAGTCATTGCATAATTCTACTTTTGCTCATGACTAGTAATATGTTTTTCTTTGTAATTTCACTGTTATTTTCTTCTGGTCTTAATTAATGAGAAGTGGCAGTTTCTGGTAGAAATGAATTATTTTCTGGTATATATATATATATATATATATATATAGAACATAAAGAATCCATATATTATGGAAGTGTATGTTGTGGAGACTAGTTAATTTTATATGAGCTGCTTGGAGTTGGGAAAACATACTGCCATATAGTGGTATGCATGTGCGAGGGGGGGTGGTTATTTCAGCTTACTATGTATGGGATAATGTTGCGTTTATGTTTTTCATCTTATTTTCACAATTTTTTCCCCCTTTAGGTTTACAAGGGACAAAAAGTATGCTGTATACTTATTTTTCTTTGTTTTTTTATTTTGTATGTTGTCATACAATTTTGGTATTTTGGTTCTCTCATAGAATCCCTGGCTCCTTTAAGTAAGGGGGGAGGACTTTCTGCATTTACTACTTGGGTTTTAGGACTCTAATGACAGAGTTTTTCTTCTTTTCCATTGCATGTATGATGAAATACTTATTTCTGTTTATTATTTGTGTTATAATTTAGTATGTAGTAATACTTTTGTATATATGAGTTTCTCATATTTTTGTTTTAGGGGAGTTTTGTTTAGCTTTGGTTATTTCTTCTTCCTTTTTTTTTGGACTTTAAAAATTTTGATATTTGTTTTTGTTCATTTGGATGCTGTATTACCTTTTATATTACTTGTTTAATTTTGTATTATGATTTGGTGTGCTGTAACACCTTGTGTATTTAGTTTGCTTTTCAGTCTTAATAAAAAGTTCCCCTACTCTTTTTCGATAAGTGCCATGGGATCTTTAACATCCACCTGAACTACTGCCGATCTAGGCAGATGGGACCTTGGTTTAATGTCTCATCTGAAAGACGGCACCTCAGAAGTGTAGCACCCATCTCATGCAACACTACAGTGTCAGTACTGGGATATTAACCCAAGTGCCAGATGTGGGAACTGAACCCACAGCCCTCTGATCTCCCAGCCTCAGAGGCGAGTGTGCTACCTACTGAGCCACTAACACTATACACTGCCAGTATGAAGTGGGATGGGGGGATGGGGGAGAGATCCTGAAGACAACATGTCTTACAGTGGAGGAGATGGTAGCATCTATGCATGAATGATTAGCGACTGATGTAGCCTGACAAAGGTGAAAAGGTGTGTTGTTGGGTTGCAGGCATCGGTTGTGCTAGTTCCCTGAGCCATGCTGCTTAGAGCGAGTGGTTGTGTGCTTATCCTCAATGCCTGTAATGAACTGATATATCATGAGTGTAGCTTTTGCTCCGACAGGCATACCATGGTTGAAGTCAGATCACTGCGTGGTACCCTATTACTGATCCCTAGTATGTGCAGTGTTGTTATGATGTGTTGTCTCCTGTCATGGTAAAGCATCACAATTAGAGTTCAGAGGAGCATACTGCGTGTTAGGCATGTGCTGCACTCGTTTTCAGCAGTAACAGTTGATGGCTGATGTCCTAGAAATATTTTGCAGTATTTGGTTTGTGATCAGTGAATGGGTGAGTGCTTACATCATCCCTTATTTGTTTAGATTAAACTGCTTGGCTTGTCAGTTGTTCATGGTATACTTACACGCTGAGTTCGAGTTGAGTCTTGACACTGCATTAGTAGCCCTTGTTGCAGTGGTCTGTAGTGTGTGCATGTGTGTGTGTCTGTGTTGGGGGGGGTGATTGTATTCAGCATTGACAGAAGCTGATATTCCTGCATTTTGGTGACTGAGTGTAAATAACGTCTTATGGTGAAGACAAACGTGTAGGGACAGCAATGCAAAGAAACAATACTGTAAGAGTGGTAAAGTGCTGATCAGCTTTTGTACAGCACTGTGGTTGTAGTGGCAGAGTCATCCCCATACTACCATACATAGTAGACACCAGCTGAGTAGGCCTATTGGTCTATCGGGTTGGCTCATGTTTTTGCACCCTGAGTGGTTACCGTAGTTCTCTATCTGTCTTGTTCCATTGTTACTCCATCCCCCCAGTCCAGTCCTCTCCTCTGGGAAACCAGCCTGTGCTTCCCCCTTGCCTATACCTGTCCCACCCTCTGTTGAACCCCTCCACCATAGTTACCATTCCAAGTATCCCTGCTGTGCATTCCATGGATCCACCACTGTCTTGGTGAAGTACTTCCTCCTCCTTTCCCCCAAATCCTACAACCTTCCAAATGTGTCCTGTTGTGATTTCCCCTTTATTCAGCCAAAAGATTCTATCTCAGCTGACCTTACAATCTCCCCTGAGGTATTTGAAGACCGCAATCATGTTCCCCCAGACCCTCTTCTCCTCCATCGAGAACAGGTTGATCTCCCTTACTCTATCCTAATATGTCATATCCCCAAGGCCTTGGATCATTGTGGTTGCTCTTCTCTGAACCCTCTCCAGTAGTTGGATGTCCCTCATTAGATGCTGCTTCCACAACTGCACATAGTACTCAAGATGTCGTGTAATCAGGCTGTTGCACAGTGGCAAATCACCTCCCTGTTCAATGAAGTAAATCCCCATAGTGATGCATCCTAGTGCTCTGAAATATTGATGTTGACATCCAGCAAGACCCCTAGGTCTATTTTTTTTCTCCTTTGCCATGGCCTGCAACCCCCCCCACACACACACACATGGTGTCCACATAGGCTGTACTAGATGGATTCTCTTGTGCCTCGCCTATTCCTCATTTCCATCAGTAACAATCAGTGGCACCAATTGAAATTCTTTAATTATATAGGGAGCATGTTGAGAAGCTGGAAGGAGAAATTGTGTGATGGAATGCAGCAACTTTCTGGGAATGTTGCTGGTTCTGAAGCATTGGTGATATGCGGAGAGGGTGATATCCTACACACTAACATGTATCACATATGTATGAGATAGAAATGTGGGCACCCTAGTAGTGTTTTTTAAGGTCTAACATCAGCTTTGAAGGATTGTATGTTATTACATATGCAAGGCAAATGTTATGTATGTGGCATGCATTCTGGAATGGTCTTGGTGCCTTACATCGAAAGGAGAGGTAGTATGAATACAATATTCTGTAAAATAGATGTCAGAATAAGTTCAGAACTAAGCCTTTGTGGATGTAACGTAGTAACACACTATGAACTCAGCAGAATATGCCCTGTTGTCTAGCGAGTCTGCTACATGGTAAGGTCCTATGCAGGGCACCGAATGTAGCCCTCCTTCCCTCCCAAACAAGGACCCCTACTTCTCAGCAGGGCTCCTGGATGTTCCATCTCCTTGCATCTATCCCAGCTATTCTTGAACTGCTCCATGGCAGTTGCAGCCACCAGTTCGCTGGGCAGCGCAGTCAAGGCATTCATCACTCTCTCAGTGAAGTAGCAAATCCTTGTTTCCCCCTCAGCCTCCCCCCAACCAGCTTCATGGGGTATCCCCTGGTGGCCACCGGATCCTTCAGCTGAAGGACCCCCCTCAAGGCTTACCCTATTAAACTCCATGAGACAATTGAAAACCGTTATAGTGTGTGCTGGAACATTGTTGTGGATGGAAATCCACACCTTCAAAAATGTTGTTATGCTGCAATAGCTACGTCATTGTATCTGTTGTGCTGCACTTGCTGTGTGTTCTGCTTAGTCTAGATACTGCCCCTCCACACTGGTTCACAACCCTCAGGTTTCACTACATGATGATGATGCATAAGTCCCTTTACTTGTTCCATTACCTGTTTGGATCTTTCTACCTGTGAATAGTCAGTTCTCCCATTTGTTTTGCCACAATGCATAATATTACACTTAGATATAAATGTTTTTTTGTCATAGTAAAATATTTATTACACTCATTAAAACCAAGAACAGGTGTTAACAGGGATACACCAATGTATGTGACATTAGTACCAAAGAAAATCCGCAATCATACAGTTGTAAAAACTATGTACTGTAGTTTGAAAATGGTACTACACTGACAAAATTGAGTCCTGCAGAACTGGTCCTGTTGGATGCCAATAAAAAGGCAGAGAATGACAACTGTAAAGGAATAAACACATTACTTTTCTCTATATGAGCAAGGATAAAGAAGTAACGAGGCTTAAACTCCATATGCACTTCCGGGTAAAAAGGGGGGGGTTGTTCCCTTGCTCACCATCATGAAGAGGGGAGAGTCCATTCCAACCTTTTATCTATGTGACCTACCCATAGTCAAAGAAGGCTGGAGGAAAAAGGGGACTAAAAAAAGTAGAAGAGGTGGGAGCCTAGAAGTTAATTAGAAGGAAGGAGTGCTTGTGAGAGGAGATGGTATCCTAAATAGATGTAACTCACTCTGTTCCCTCAAAACCATTGGATGCACTCTGTGCTGTCCCATGAAGTTGTCAATTTTCAAGTTCCTAAGCTCCTTTATTACCTCTCTTCCTGAGACAGGCTGTCATCCACTCCTTCCCATGTGGTTACTGCTACACTACAGAAGTCCCCGTCCCAGTCTACTTCTTTTGCGAAACCTGGGCGGAAGTAGTTATGCAGCAGTGTACCCTTCTGCTGTCGCACATCAGCTGCAGTCATGCCTGGCAATAAAGTGACTCAGACCTTGCCTCTGTCCCCCAACACAATAAATGAAGTGTAACAATCTCCTGGAAGTAGAACTCTTTAGATTTTTTTTTCATGTGTTGCATGTTCTGATTAACTATTGTGAGTATATGCTTCAGCAGAATCCATAAGCTTGAAGTCAACCTGGAGTGCAACAACATGTCAACTATTAAGAAATTATCTACACACATTTGCCCTGGACAGCAGGAATTGAAAGTAAAATAGTAGAGTTAAGTATTACCTATTAATGAATGCAAACAATAAATACTGTGACATTACAGTTATTATAAAGGAAACAGTTAGATAGTGTTCCCATTGTTGAGTAGGAAATGGTCTCCATTTCATACGTGTATTTTAAGGAACTGTATGACTACTTGATAAGTTGTTAATGAGGTGTCATAGCATGCATCATGTCTGCCATTGATTTGATGTGTTGCAGTCCATCAGTGTTCTTTGATATTTGCTTTCAGCTTCATGGATGCCATTGAAGTTCACAGCAGTTCCAGTGATGAGTGTGAGTCAAATGGGGAAAGTGACACATCCCCGTCAGATGTGATGGGCCACAGCAATGACCACTTCAACTCCGCTAATGTCAGCATAGGGATTTCACCATATCAGTTTGAGCCATCAGGATCAGAGCGTGGAGTTGAGCAAGCACCTGTGGGGCCAGAGCATGGCGTACAACATTTGAGGATTGAAATGTGGACAGGTACTTTTATTTCACCATTTTATTCCTTAGATATTTCTTTGGTTACCCACATTCAAAGTGATACTTACATACAGCATGTCAGTTGTATGAAGAGCTGTATTTGCCTGGACACCCATACATCTTCACAATTGCTGGCTGTTTTATCTATGGATGGAGCATGTCAGTTACATGGTTGGTAACCGGGGAAGTACGTGGAGAATTGTGCTGCAGGGTAATTGGAAGGATCAGGGTATTGGGTGGGGGATTTTCTACAGGAATGGGTAGGTGGTGTAGCAATGGCAACTGTGATTTTGGACTAGCAGCAGTGGGCATTTGGATATGGTGGGTGGGTGTCTAGTTTACCTGCAGATAGGCACATTCATATGGGAATGGCTGTGCATAACTGGGTGTGGGGGGGCAGGCATGTGTGGCGTGGATGGTGTGCCTCACCAGGGACACTGCCAGATGTGTGTAGGTGGGGCTACATGGGCCTAGCAGTGTGTTGATTTTGGGAACATGGAAATGTATGTCTGACTCGTAACTGAGATAAAGCTATCAAAAAGTACCAATAAGTAATGGGCAAAGAAAGTCCTGTGTCCTGGTTGGCGGAGACTTGGTTCTATACTTTACAGTAAGAGAATACCACCACTGGCTAAAACAAGTTCCTGCCAACCAGGGCAAGTCACAGAATGCAGTAGCCACCTATTTCCTAGCTTCCATCAGAAACATGACTTCAGCCATTAATCATATGTGGTGAAACATTTTATGATGAAACATGTTCAAACAAATAAATAAAACACATAAGAAACTCAAACTAAGCCCAGAAAATAAAAGCTGACTAAAATATATAAAATAAGTTAAGAATCTAATGGTATTTTCACTCATGAGTCCTCCTTACGCACATATACAAATGTAAGAATTAGGTGTGGTTCAGAGTTTCAATAGCTGGTGTTTCTTTGATTGCCATGAACAATCCCCTACCTATCCATGCCACTTTGCCTATAAACTCCCTGCTCCTTATCTGGCAGCAGATAAAATTGAGGGTCTGTATTCATTTCAGGCCTGTGTGTGTGTGCTATCTCCCATTCTGCATGTGTGTGTGATGGTGGCGGGGGCATTCTAGTAGTATGATAATGCAGAGCTTGGGTCTTGCACATCCAGGCCAGTGTGAAGTGTCAGTCAGCAACAAGTTATGTGTGCACAGAAAGCACTTGTGTGTATAAGTAATACAGCATGACCAGGTCAGTCACGGTCAGTTAATCGTCTAGGGGTGTAACGTGGCACGAGGTGTAGCCGTGTGCCACATGCCCCTAGAGGGTGATTAACTGACCATTAACATAATCCCTGGGAATGCCTTATTGCTATTATAATAAACATGCATTTGTCAATGCTGAATGTTGTTGCATTGGCATTGGCAGTGGCGGAGCTAGAGATGCATAGGGCTGAGATTTTGTTAATGTGTCCCAAAAGGTGATTTTGCACAGTGAGCATGTCATTGTGTGCCACAGCTGTGGAAACGCGTTTTGGGCAGGCTGTGAGAAATGGCAGCTGGACTGTTGATAAGGAGGTGTGCAGAAATGCCAGTGGTGAAAATGTGTCATGAAAATATTGCTGATTGACGAAGTTACAAGGGTGCATGGAAACTACGCAATGCACACTTACAACACAGTCATTGTGTGGACTTTCGTCACCAAATTTTCAACATAGGCATTTTAGGACCTCTGCTCATGAATAGTGTCACCGTCATTTCCTCAAACTGTCCCAAAAACTGATTTTGCACAGCCACAGAGCAATTCTGCGCCGGATATGCGAAAACACATTTCAGCCAGCTGTACTGTTCATAAGGAGGTATGGAAAATGCCAATGATGAACAGCTGGAGTGAAACTATTACAAATTCACAAAGTCACGAACGTGTGTGCAAACTGCGCAATGCACGCTCATAAAACACTCATTTTATTGACTTTCGTCCCCAAATTTTCAACATAGGCATTTTAGGACATCTGCTAATGAACAGTGTCACTGCCATTTTCATAATGTGTCTCGAACATGGACTTTCCACAGTGACCGTGCTATTCTGTGCCGGAACTGCGAAAACAGATTTTGGTCAAAATGTGAAAAATGACAGCTGTACTAGGGTTGTCTGAACCCTCTGAAGTTCTGGGTTCTAGTTCTAGTCTAGAACTTTTGAAAAAGTTCTAGGGTTCTAATCTTTTTTAGAACTTTTTAGAACTCGAACCCTATTTTTTTATTGTGCTGCCAGTAACGAAGATAGTAATAAAATACATGTAAAGGAAAAACTGTTCAATATAAGGGGGAGAGAAATTATCTTGTGTGACATTGATAGGAATACAACTAGGTTTATCTATGGTTTCTTCTGTTTGCAAAGTCAGCAACTAATAAGTAACAGGCCCACCACCCACCCATATGTTAAAGTTTTCCTGCTGCAGCTGCATCATAGTTCCTTAGTGAAAGAAAGAGCACATTAGCCATTTATGTACTCAGCTATATATACTATCGTCATGAATTAGGAGAAAAAATAACTGATATTACCTAATTTCAGCTATTTGCTGCTTTCTGTTTTAAATGAGTGAATCAAAAGTTGCTATGTTTAAAAGAAAGCTTTTATAACAAAGTCAAGCCAAGTACTACAGCAGCAACATGTGGAACTGTTACAAAACATATTATGTCATAACATATTCAGTCAAGTCATTGAATAAAAAATATGCCAGTCATTGTTGCTGGCAAAATGCATGCAATTTTCTAAGGTAATGCATACATATACCAACATTTTGTTGGCAAATTGAAGTAATACATACAAAAATTCTAAGATGATGCATTTTTGCAGCTGATACTTCAATAAAATCTGTATTTCAGTCACATAAATAAAAAGTGGTTCTCACCACATACTAAGGAACATTTAATGTAGCTGCAGCAGTTGGCATGTGATGTTTATGGACAGCGCCTGTCAACCCCCATTATGTATCAAATTATCACTACTTATAAAGCAAAACACTATGATATCGTCACATTCTGTGAAAACTGTGATGCAGATTTTCTTTATTTCTGATTCTTTATTTTTTTAACGGGACAGGACAATTGCTAGGGCAGCAGTTTGCAATGTATTTAATAAGAATATATATTATGTGTACAGTAGGTTCGGTCTGTCATCATTTTTCCTCACCATCCCCAGCTGATCACTTAATCTGTAAATGAAAGAACTAAACAACACCCACCTTTCACCCCATCACCCATTCCACTTTTCTTCCACCACCCTTATCTGTGCAGTAGCACCTATGCCACCCTTACACCTATGTTAAAACCAACCCACAACCTCACCCATGTACTAGCATCCATTTTTCGTTTATGGCTAACATTTCTGTAATTGAAAAATAATAAACAGCTACCAATTAGAACTCATTGTTTTGTCCTCTTTAAAATTGGAAAATAGACCGCTTCCTGTCCCAGCCTATACTGATGCACCACAAAGTCACAGAAGGTAAATCCAAAATATATGTTTGCACTTTAACTATAAATAATATGATACAGAAAGGATTGACATGACAGTGTCCCTTTTATGCCAAATTTGGGCCTGTTCCCACTGATGTTAAAATTGCCCTGTATATAAAACTTGTTGACTTTAGTTTAGACCCTAGCTACAAAGCAGTTTGCCATGAAATGGTGAAAGTTTTGGGGGGTATATAGTCCAAGGTAGTAGATCAAGAAAGGAGAGAGACGACAACCAAAGTCATCACAGTCTGTAAAAGTTTCCTTTTGGTGCAGAGACTCGTTCCACACAGTATTTACCAGCCACCACCATCTGAGTTGTCATCACGATCAACATCCACAACATCAATCACTTCAGGATCAGTTTGTATACTTTGTAGGATACGAAAATCTTGACTTATTAACTTTAATAAAAGTTAACGTGTGTACATTTTCTGGCAGCAACCTATTTCTGGTGTCTGTCACAATATTGCCAGCTGTACTAAACATGCGTTCTGAAGAGACACTTGTTGCAGGACAACCAAGATATTACAGGCTTCATCATACAGCTCTGTCCAAATTGACTTTTTGATCTCCAGTATTCAAAAGGGCATGCATCAATAGGAATAGGCAGTTCTTGCAGGTAACTGTCTACCATGTTGGACAGAGACCGCCTCAGAAGAGGAATCAGCAGAAGCAGCTGGTATGGCAGCAATTTGGGAAAGGTTTTGCCACAGATTTAGCTTTCTTAAGGGTTGAAGAAGTGGCAGTTGTGGAACAACTACTGTTAATGTTTGGTGACTTTTCCAGTTCTGTATCCCTTTGTGAAGATGAACCTGCATGTTGTGGTGATGACAACCTGAGGGTACTGTGCGTGTCTGTGTTTGACTCCTGTGAGTGCTGCAGCTCATCTAGCAACATACATTTGTACTGCTCTATATCATCTGTTTTGGAAGATGTATAGCCTTGAACCTGGGATCTAAGAGAGTTGCAAGGATGTAGTGTCTTGATTTCGTCATTGCAACTAATTTGTCATTGGTTTTGAAGCGCTCGCTTATTCTCTTTATGAGATTCCCATGATACAGGCGACATGTTGCCTGCGCTTCAGATCTGTCTTTTCGATTTGTAGATTTAGAACACTAAGATGATGTGAAATGAGCATTATGAGTGGGATAACCTGACTCACAGATGCACCTTCAGAAGACATGTCCCTTGTAGCTGTCTCAAAGGAGCTAGATACAGCACACTGTCTCCATTAATTTCCACTGCAGCACAGACAGCATAATGCCATCTCCAATAATGTAACTGGAGCAGTACATGTACAGCTTGCTTTTTTTCCAAGAGGCGCTGCAGCATATAGCGTTGAGTTCCAATGAGTGGAAACATTTTGAATCAGCTTTGCTGGGGCAGCTTTGTGTTTTTGAGTTCGGACAATGTCCGATAGCCTTGGTTGAATGTGAAAGTGAGTCACAATTTTTTGCAAACAGCAATCATACCATCCACTTGTGTTTCGTTGCTGAGAAATCCCGTGACAATTAAATGCAATGTGCAAAGCAAGAAGCATGCAGAAATCCTCCATCCTCTACTGCTTTTTAAGATGTTGGCTCCATTGTCACTTACTATGAAGCCACATTTTAGACCGTGAGAATAAACCCATTCGTCAAGGAGGTCATTTAGTTCCTGCAAGATGTTTGCAGCAGTATGACTTTGCCCAAACTTCTTTATATGCAGCACAGCAGCGCCATCTTTTGGGGTGTCTTTGTTTTTGAAGAAGCACAAGAAAACGTGACCCAATGAGCGGTAAGGGACATGTAATCTATGTTTTGAGTGCTGGTCCACATATCTGTTGTGACATGAATAACCCCACCCTCTGCAGTTTTAGTGCAAGCATCACTGTCGCTTTTAAAGCCTGATAAATGTTTGGTATTTCAACATAGGAAAGTACCTTCGATGAGGAACATTGTAACGAGGCTCTGCTAATGTCATGAGCTCCTAAAATCCTCATGATCTACCAAAGAGTATGGGAGAAGGGTCTGCTAACAGTTCACCAATTCGTGATTAAGATGAAGGGTCTTTGGATGATTTCTAGTAAAGGTATTCTTCCTTTCAAATGCCTGAGTCAGTGTTAGCTGTTTGCAACATGTCCCTGCTGGTTTATTATACAACGTGCTTCAATGGGCAGATGGACGTAGAGATGGTGGACTAGGACTTATACATTCAGTGCCATCACTGGATGTGCAACTGGTACCAATGGTGCTGGCATTGGTGGTAACAGTGATCCTAGGGCTGGCAGTGGTTCTGCCCGATCAAGTTCAGACAATTCAGTATCCATTTCAGATTCCTGACCTTCTCACGCGGTGGTCTGGAAGATGGAGGACATGGGTTTGGATGATCAAGCAAAACCGAATGCTTTTTCAGATGGATTTAGAGCCAGTAGTGCCAGGCATGACACAACCTTACCACGGCTTACACTCTGTTTACACAGGAACAAATTGCCTGCATGGATCAGTTTTACTGACTGAGAAATAATTCCACACCTCAGATGTGACAGATTTTGTTCGAGTGCTAGGAAGATAGCTAAAGACTGTTTGTGTTTTTTCACCTGTCCTAACAGAACCTGGGACATGCTCCTTGTGCTAGAAGAGTGGACAGAAGACTCTGATGGATTTTCATTGCTGGCCAACACAGAAGTGGTGGATTCAATGGATATGTCCTTTTCATTGCCAACAGTGCTGGATGTATTTGCAAGTGCACTACCTGATTCATTGTCAGCAGACATACTCATTTCACTTTGTTGAGGAAATAATGATTTGTCGCGAGACACAACAGTGTGGGACTGAGACAAAGAGCTATTGTCTGAGTCAGAGAGGGACTCACTGTCACTTGCATTATTGCTGCTAGTCACAGGGATCTTAACGGCATGAATGGCTTACCTTATGGTGCCTCTCCGTGTGACCCCAGCAGCTGTACAGGTTTTCTTAAAAGGTCCCCCTTTACCACACTTCACTGTTGCTCTTTTGCTGTTTGTTGAATTTTTATCACATGAAACATTTTGGTTATTTCTGTTAGCACCAGGATTACCACTACCACCAACACCTGCTCAAACACCAGCACTAAATGCTTCATCTATGCTGGTGTCAGCCATAACAGACAGTAAGTACCAGTACTACCAGTCCAGTATACTGCAGTGAACACACCGACACCCAAACAATTCCTGTGTAACAAAGCAATGTGATCTGTAATCACTGGCTACAACTCCAAAATTTTATTTTGGTTGTGTGACACTGTGATATGTGGACTGAAAGTAATTGAAGAATATGACAGTTTGCAACTAAAGGATCCCAGGTTCAAGGCTTACAGAATGATTGGGCTGCTGGGCATAGGCATACACATAGCAATCAAAAGGTGCACAGCAGCAGGGTGATGGGCTGACCACAGGAGACGGAGTCACATACACAACCCAGGGAATGAGAATTATATTTCTATGTTTCTGTCATGTAAGGTTAATGCCACCACACAACTGGCCACTGGACTTCTCTCTGTAACACACACTGGGTAGGGTACAGTGCAGTCAAAGGGCACACAGCAGCAGGGTGATGGGCTGACCACAGGAGACGGAGTCATATGCAACCCAGGGAATGAGAATTATATTTCTACGTTTCTGTCATGTAAGGTTAATGCCACCACACAACTGGCCACTGGGCTTCTCTCTGTAACACACACACTGGGTAGGTACAGTGCAGTCAAAGGGCACACAGCAGCAGGGTGATGGGCTGACCACAGGAGACGGAGTCACATACGCAACCCAGGGAATGAGAATTATATTTCTACGTTTCTGTCATGTAAGGTTAATGCCACCGCACAACTGGCCACTGGGCTTCTCTCTGTAACACACACTGGGTAGGGTACAGTGCAGTCAAGGGGCACACACTGGGCTTCTCTCTGTGACACACACACTAGGGTTCAGAAAGATTTATTTGCCTTTTTGTGCCCCCCTTGTATGCTTGTTGCTGGCAGCTGCTGAGTGTGCAGTGTGCTGCAGTTTCAAATAATCACATTTCACAAAGGTTCTTAGTCTTCAGTCTTCTTCTTATTTTTTTTTTATTCTCTCTCCGAGTCCTCCTCCAGTCCTGATATTGGTCTCAATCCTCCCTATTCCCAGTCCCTTCCCAATCTTGATTAATCCTCCTTCTGTCCTGAACCTACCCCTAGTCCCACTCCCAGTCTCCTTCCCCCGATTTTCAGCTTTTTTTTTTGAGCCTTTCTCTTGTTCTCGGTCTCACAGGAGAAGAAGAAGTGGCCACTGGACAAGAGTAGCGTTATACGCGCTAACCGCTAATTGCTACAGTTTAGTGGGCTGCTGCCTGCTGCTGCTGCCTCTGCTCCGATGATCCTCAGCAAATGGCGCTCCTCCTCCTCATGGCGCATCTCCTTAAATACCCCCACAGATCCCGCGGCTCGCATAGCTTACTCGACCCCCACGTCATCTTGCGTCTCGCGGTGATTCGAACCCTTTTGCGAACCGTTTAGTGTTCGAGTTCTGAGTTAGAACTCGAACACCAGGGTTCGAGGAGGGTTTGAATCTTTACCGAACCTGTTCTGACAACCCTAAGCTGTACTGTTCATTAGGAGGTACAGAACAATGGCACTGCTGAAAATCTGGCGTGAAAATATTATAAGTTTGCGAACTTACGAGCGTGTGTGCAAACTGCGCAATGCAAGCTCGTAACACAGTCTTTTTATGGAGTATTGTCACCAAATTTTCAACACAGGCATTTTAGGACCTCTGCTCATGAACAGTGTCACTGTCATTTTTGTAATATGTCCCAAACACTGATTTAGCACAGCGACCACGCTATTCAGCGCCGGAAGTACAAAAACACATTTCAGCCAGGATGTGAAAAGTGACAGCTATACAGTTCATAAGAAGGTGTGGTAAAATGCCAATGTTGAGAATCTGGTGTGAAAATATTGCGAATTCAGTAACTTATGAGTGTGCATAGCAACTGCGCAATGCACGCTCATAAAACAGTAATTTTGGGGATTTTTCCTACCAAATTTTCAACATAGGCTTTTTGAGAGACCCCCTCATGAACAGTGGTACTGTCATTTTGTTACTTGGTCCCAAAAGGTTATTCCATGCAGTGATTGTGAAATCACCTTTCGGGACCAAATAACGCCACGACAGTGCAAGAATTCATGAGGAGGGGTCCCAAAAAACCCCTGTTGAAAATTTGGGGCCAAAATTCCCCAAAATGTCTGAGATATGCAGCAAAGTTGAAAAACCCCTATTTATTCCATTATACAGCTTACGGCAATTAGCGGTTGGCTTTGAAGGGTGAACATGTTCCTGGTCCACAGAAGATGCGTCACACTGGACTCCACAGGTAAGTATGGGGTCTGCGGGGTGTTGCGGAGGTAGGATGCACAGAGGGTGGGTGTGGGTGGGGCAGGAAGACTTCGAGGGACCGTTTTCGTTTTTACAGGTGACAAAAAAACATTGCGGACAGTTTTTTGTTTTAGGGATTTGGCATGCCGAGGTGGGCTCCCAGCGTCCACCTAAATGTTTGGGGAGGTGTCTGTAGCTGACAGGGGATTGGGCACCCTCATCCAGCACACAACGAGGGGAGGATTTGTACTGACAGGGATTGGGCACCCCATTCGGCACACAAAAGCGGGAGGCGAGCTGAGGATTAGGCACCCCCTCGGCATTTAACAATGCGGGGTTCTTTATACCGACGGGGAGTGGGCCCCCTGTTGGCACACAAAGAAAGCGGATGGGGCTGAGGCGAGGGGGATTGGGCACTCCCTTGGCATTTAACAATCGGTGGGGTGATTTATGATGACGGGGAATGGGATCCACCATCGGCACATACACAGGGGCAGGGTTAACCAACAGGGGGATTGGGCACCCCCAAAGTCGGCAGTTTGGCAGCCACTGTACCGCCATGCTCTTAATGTTGGTGAGCACGTCCAGGGAAGGTCCACTGCATCTGATGAGCTTTGCTCGGATTGCAACTGACCTTTTCTTAGATGTGCTCACCACATTATGTATGCATTGTGTGGCGCCAGCATGTAGGCTGATTGGAGAATGAGGGACGCACCTACTGGTGCATGCCCTGCATTTGCCCAACAGTGACCGTGCCTCCAAAGCTGCACTACTGCAAGATGTTGGCTGCGCAAGCGTGCCAACATAAAAAAAATCTTAAACAGTGTCAAACCTTGTTCAGCACATGGCTAAGCTGTACATGTATATTTATAAAAGGTTAACATAAGGCTGTTAGAATGTTTGCAGCCAATCGGAAAGCTCAATTTCTCAGACCCTTTTTATAATGCTTACTATAGTTTAATGAAACTGCTCAGTGTACAGTACTTCAACATACAATTGCAAAGGAATGGCCGATTGAACTCAGTCTTCAGTGGTGTTGTTGAGCTGGCTAAACAATGTCATGCAGTGCAATGGGTTCTCTCTTATTTTATCATTGTCTCTTTAAATCAGCTAAATTATAATAAGCATTGGGTATAGTCTGTGTAAGGTATTTATCCTGCTATGTATTTTCATATTGCAGGTGTATGTGTCTTCAATGTGTGTCAATGAGTACTTTGACTGAGAGCAAATGTTGTGCAGAAATCACTGTTGTGCAATCCATGCTAAGTGAAACCAGGTCCACCTGCATTGCACAACATCCTGGATTCTATTCAATTTGTCTAGATGTTTGGAGTCTACAATTAGCTTGGAGTGAATTGCAATGACAGTATGCAAGGTCTTATGAGGGTCCAACACACAAAAAATATAGACATGTGGCATATTGTCACTTTGTTAGATGGTGTTGAGGTATTTTAGAGAGGCACATAGTGTACCCATTCCATCCTGTGTAGCTTATGTTATACATGAAAATTTTCCACCTGCGCCTAATGATGGTGAGTTTGTAGGATTCCGTTATCCAGCCTTACATTAGTAGTAAGATATGAAAGTACCTACATATGTGCTGAAAGGTGCTGATTGTAGTTTTATTTGTAATACTGAGAAAAGAAAAAACATATTGTGTTAATGCTCCATACATTGCTTCCATGTCAGGTGAGTTGCAAATATCAGTAGGAGGAGGAGTGGGTACCAGATGGTAAACAGCTGAATACAGGGGTTATGGGAGTAATGTACTGAAAGTGCATCAGTATCCCAAGCTGTGATGTATGGCTACTGCCATTCCATGTAGATTTACTAAGCATGTGGATGTCACACACACTGCAGTATTCAACAGTGTTGCATATGGCTAGTGGCGTTAAGGGGATAGCTGCCAAATTTACTTGTGAAAGTATTCTTCTTGTACCATTATGTGTGTTTAGATAGTGGGACCCAGAGTGTGTATTTTAAATGACATTTAATTTAAAGTGCGGTCGCCTGTCATTGTTTCTATAGTTTTTAACTTCCTGGTCGAACGTAACGGGTTCGCACAAGGTCACACGCCTGATCAGTCGCAAATCCCTTGTGCCATCCACCAGCAAAGTAAATGATAAACTTGAAAGGACCAGGAAACTGAAAATACAATAATGAAACACAATAGTAATACCTCTGTCCTGGTCTGCAGGGTAGGCAGCAAGAACCGGGAAACTGATAAAAAACAAAACAGTAAGTCTTTACTCCTGGTACTCAGGGCAGGCATGGAGGCTCGGGAAACTGACAACAAACTGGGCTGGCAGTGAGTCAGAGGGAGTACTGTACTGCAAAACAACTAAAAAACACACTTGTGCTCATTTTTTTATTGAATTACTGTTGTTTTTGTAATCCTATAAAAAACATGTAGCCCATTTTCTAAGTGCACAATAATACCCTCCAGGGTGGGCAGTATGGGCAATACCAGACCTTCTAGGGGTGTGGCGTCAGGACTCATTACACCCCTGGTTGGTCTGGTATTGACCAATACCGCCCACCCTGGAGGGTATTATTGCTTGCATGTTATCTCATTAATTGTTCAGAAAATTGAGATGAAGCTGTTTTTTGAGTATTATACATTGCTGTTAAATAGGTAAGTCATAGAAACCGTTTATGTCCTATGTCAATGTTACATACAGTATGTGTTGCAATCCTGCTTATGTTTGTTTCACTAGTCTGTGTTACTCTTGCTGTTTCTCCAAATGTCATTCACTGGTTGTATGTACTGTACATAAGTATACGCAATTCGAATTAAAAGATCTGCATTTCACTGTGTTCAGATTTTGCAACACTCCCTGTTGTTGAGGGTGTCTTCCTGTTAATTAAACATATTTGAACATCAGGACAAGTGATCTGCATTTACTGTATTTTTCAAGTACCATGGCTTTCACTCAGCAAATGAATAAATGTATTGCATACCTATTCCTCAGTGTATCGTAAATACTTTTCCTGAATGGCTTCCTGCTTGTTGGGACGATCAAAGGATGAACATGGGGTGGTGGAATACATTCTTGAAATGTCATCTTGTCTTTCACCACATTTGCCAGTTCATTGAAAAGCTTGTTAACATAATCTAGGTATGAGAATGGAACATGGTAAGTAAATATGTAGAGCTGCGTAACAACACATCATGTTTTTCAGTGCTTACATTTCTTTTTTCACTTTCCAAAAGAACTAAACAGATCCATGTGACTATGTCTGTGTCATGAGGTGCATTATCCTGACTTTGAAATGGGACAGTTTAATTGGTACACATACTCCTCAGTAATACAAGTCAGCAGAATGTAGCAGATATTGGTGACGAGGGAGACTATGGTGGAGACATTCAAATATTTCAAGGGCAAAAGCAAGGTGATGGTCAATCACATATTCAGAACTAGTAAGAATATTTGTGCTAGAGGGCAAGCCTTCACAGTAGGAGGGGATAAATTCAGAGGTGACATCAGGGGAAGATTATTTACTGAGAGGTCGGTAAAGGCAGGGATCAGTCTACTGAAATTGTTGGTGGGGTGGATATGGTGGACAACTCCAAAACAGCCTGGGATACAAACGTGGCCATAACAGACAAGGGGCAGGATGGGAGCGCAGTACGTTGGTATACTGCTCAGACCAGTGATGCTTAAAACCTGTATGTCTTATTCTCCCCCCAAATTTTCATTTACTCTGAATCTGCACAAGTTGTTTTTCTTCCACGTAATTGCTGACTGTTTCTGTGAAAATGCTTATGGTAACTGTTACTTATTTGGTTGAGCAATGTCCCCTTTGCAATTTCCTACCCGTATCATGATTCTTACCATAACTGCATTCAGAACGGACTTTCCTAACTGTGTGTCCTCCATGTTTAAATCTGGGGTACACAATGTTGAAGACAATCTCCCCTTTTTGATTTTTATATTGCTTTCTTGCAGCATTCTTGTTGTAATGAAGAACAGCAAGCAGAAGTCTGAAATTAATTTTGTCAAATAGGTTAATGGCTTGATGAATATTAAGTGCTCAGCATCCCATACAAACTGCTGTTCTTTCAGCTCTGCAACTTCATTGGAGTTATGCAGCACAAGGTGATGCCCTATGCAAACACCCTATGGAAATGTGATGATTCATACACTGATCATATCCATAGAGTGACAGTTCTTCATGAGAATAATTGCTTTCATGTGTCACTTGTATGAGGGCACAGTTATGGTAAAAGGACGCTGCATTTCATAGAAGATGTGATGCTATAGGAGAAGGGACCTACAGAGGAAGACAATACACTGGAGTCGTGAAAGGATGGGCCACAGCAGAGGATGAATTGGGATGTGTGGTTACACAATGGTAATACTTGGAAACACCATACTGAAGGGAAGACAGTGAGGACAGTACACATGCAATGAGGAACAGTAGGAGAACTAAGTAATTGTTTTGACGCATATCTACATCTAGAAATTGCTTTTGAAATGCACAGACCCATTGTACCTCAAAATAATAATAAAGGGACTTTTTATAAGCACAATAAGACACTCCGGGGATGTGCATTACGGTGTGATAAGTGCACTCAAAGGGACGACCAGCACTTGGCCTTCAGCCTCGTGCCTAACTATGCCCATAGGAGTGTAGTTATCACACCATAATGCACACCCCGTCATGTCTTATTGCTTACCTGAAACTCACCCCAGGATGCCGTACTGTATACAGATTTACTGTGTTCAACTAAGGCGGACACAGTGGTCCACCAAACGCAGTATATTTGTAGGTTAATCAAGTAGCATTTACTCTATCAATCTCTACCATTTAAAATTGCAACGAAATGCTGCCATAGGAAATACCTGCTTTTCATTCCCATGTAAGAAAAATGATATAGTTTTGGAGCAAAGTAATTGACTACAGAATGGAAAGCCCCCCCAGACGAAGTTTGCCCATATGGAGAAAGTTGCCTTATATCCCTCATTAGTCCTTTACTCAGTTGTTGTATCATTGAGTTTGTTAGATGCCTTAGATTCTTTGGAATACAGAAGAATCATACGACAGTGTTAGTGAATGCAATATTACAGAATAACAGTGTTCATTGTAGTTTGCAGAAGCTAAGGGAAAGTGGTAGCCTGTCAGACATATGAACATAAGTAATTGCCATCACGTACAGGCTTTATGGACTATCTAGTGTGCTTGAGTGTTCAGCATATCAGTCCATTACACTGCAGATACCAACCCACCCTCCACCTCCTCCCTCCACCCACCCTGCTACCTCCTGGTCTGTATTTTATCCCTGAATATGTTTCTCTCCCTTTTCAAGCTCCCCACAGTCTGCCAGAATATGAGTTCCTCAGTCACTGCATTCCACCCTGCTACCACCCTTTCAGTGAAGTCGTGCCTCCTCATTTACCTTCTGAATCTGCCCCACTTCAACTTCAGGGAGTGCCCTCTGATATCTGTTTTACTCGAGAGAGGAAGCACACCCCTGGAGCCTACTCTGTTCATCCCCTTTATGTACATGAAGGTCTCGATCTGTTGATTTGTCTTAGTCTTTCCTTGTGAGGTGTGTCCCCCAACCGTCATTGAAATGTAGCCTGCCCCCTGCATATAGATGAAGCTTCTAATTCTAATTCTAAGTATTGAAAAATCATCTGTACGTACACACCCGGGGTTATCCACTTCCAATTTGCAGCAGAACCCTTCAAAGGGCCATGCTTACATTTACTGAAGGGTTCCCCTTGGCCAGTGTGCATATTTCTCACATGATTGAGTATCCTTGGCCACTTAGCTTCAGCCATGTCCCCAATGCCTGCTGATGAATTTGCTAACCAATAGACATGGTTATTAATGGACTGCTTCCATTTGCTGAGTATGTCACATTCTTTAAACGTTGACAACTTCTCAATTGATTTGGTAATACCTGAGGCAAGAATTTCAAAACATAGTTATTTATACAGAGCATCCAGTTTATATTACACATTACTCAATACTGTCTGTACGTAATACTGTACAGTGAAAGCAACCATGATTGCCTTTTACAACGTGCCACACATCGAAGTAATGTCGAAAAGAAGATGCCCATGTATCTTTTAGGTACTTCTCTACTTGCCGATGACGATCACTAACCAATGCCTCAACTGGACCCCAATGAGTCACTTCAGAAAGACATTTCTTCAGTCCTTTGAGTTCCATGTAATAACTACCTCCAGTCTCTTTACTCTGTTATTGGAAGCAATATTGGTTAGTGTTTACACTGTACAATTCCAGTAATAATGAAATTCACACACACACACACAGGACACGGCAAAGTTGATGCATATTGAAAATATGGCTATCAGAGGGCATGCTACTGATAGACTAGCTACACTTAACAGACAACAACCTGACCGTCCCCGAGGAAGCTTCAGTAAGAAGTATGGAGATAATGCTCAAACTAAGTAAGGTGTTCCGCAAACAACTGTCACATAGTCTATCAGGAGGACAATATGCTTGATGTGGTCTTGACAAATGGATAGAATGTTGAGGTGTAGGTAATATGGGACACACTATGTAAACAGTCCACCTGACTTTATGGATCAAGGTGAGGATGGGAGGAAGGGGACTACAACCAGTACAATGGTGTTGGACTTGTGACTGGCAAAATTTGGCAAATTAAGAGTGGTGGAGAGGGAGGTGTTGAAATGATTCGGGGGATATAAGGGATGCTGACAAATCTTGGGTAGCTATCAATGCCAGCAATGGTAAGTCATTCCGTAACCCACACCCTCTCATGGTTTACTGCTGAATCAATGTACCGTTAGCATCTTCTCATTTACCACAGGTACATATCCACCACAGGAAATGCTGCAATTAACTTTTCACTAACCTGGAGGAGTTCTATATGGAGAATTTTACTATTATGTATATCCATCATGGTGTATCTTCCATATTTGGCACTGAAGCCAGGACTGTCACACCTTGCATCCCCTGCTAACAGCATTAGCTTTCTCTGCTGAGACATTTCCAGTTTAAGCAAACCCTGCTCATGTTGCCATACATTCATTACTGTAGTATATAGATATTTTCGTTCATGTTTGAAAAAGGAAGGTCTGCTGGTGGTGGCTATATTGCAAAATGTAATTAGTTTGAGCACTTTGGAAGGCATTTCACCAGCGAGTAAAATAGTGGCAGATAGACATAGATTAAAGTTAGAAAGTCCAGCTGACATGTTCTGTCCTCGCCAATTATAAACTTGCCTAGCATACAGAGGAAGGAAATGTCAGAAGTGGTGATCTGCAAGCACCTGAACAGTATGTCATGTTTGAACCCCACCCTCCACCAATACCACCATTTGGAATTCTTATCCACGGGGTGTTGATTATGCTGTGAGTGAAACAATGCCAGTTGAGCTTATGAAACAGAAGACAGTAAATCTCAGAATTACCATCTGTCTGCACTGCTTTACTGCAATTACATCTTATAACACAAAACACTGTGGTAACAGTAAAACAAGAGTATTCAGAAAGATGTCTTTCTCTTCCAAACCAGTAACATGACTTGCAGGTTTGAAAAATCTGGTTCACTATTACCATGGTTCCAAACAGCTTGACTATTTCAACAACTGTATGAGGCATAAAGCAGTAGATACAGAATGCAAAGAGCTGCAGGAGGCATGATTCAGCAACAATGTAGTGTCTGTCACGCTCATTGGTATCATGTGATGAGCTGGAAGCACTGCAAGTAAATAGTACACCAGTATGATCATAATGAACTACTAATTAGGCAATACAAGGTACATTCTACTGGTACACTTGTCCAATTCTGGTCGTTCTGTCTGCCTAACAGAACAAGCCATGATATAGGTCTGACATTACAGTGTTTAGGCAACACACACCAGTGTACAGTTCCTTTGACGGGCTCAAGTATTTTGCATCCGACCTTTTACCGTAATCTGCTGATGTTACAATTTTTGTATTACTATGTCTATGTATCGTACTGTTCCTTGTCCAGGACCACTTTGAAAATGAGCTTGCTCAATGGTGTTGATGCCTGGTTAAATAAAGTTTGATTTGATTTGATACTGCGATGTGCAGTCTCTATAATTCCTTAGCATACAATGAATGTCAGTAATCACTATTATACATCTGAATAATTATTCATGGCGGCAGCGACCTCCGTGATTGGATGCTGTGCCACCCTGAAATCTCTAAGAAGTTTCCCATAACAAGTGATACACTTTTTTAAGAAAAGGCAGCCCCCCCAAAAAATTAAGTCAATAAAATGGGGGTGGGGGTTCTGTGCAGATAACCATGATCATGACAACCAGATGAGGCTCCACTGGAACAATCACAAGCTCCTACCTTTAAAAAAAGGCATTCCAATGCAGGTGGATGGACTTTTTTTTATCACAATATAGATGAAACATTTAATAGTTTTAACATGTGAACATTGAAATTATATTTTGGAGCACATATTAGTAAGCAATAAGGCGTGACAGGAGTTGTGTTATGGTGGGATAACGACCCACCTCGGGTGGGTTGAAGCACGAGGCATAGCCGAGTGCTTCTACCACCGGAGAAGGGTCATTAGCCCACCATAATGCACCCCCTGGAGTGCCTGATTGTGATTATGACATGGGTCCTTTTCAGTAAATTTGATGCCTTTTTTCAACATATTACTTTCGGCTAGGCCGTTGTGCTGGGATAACGGCCCAGCTAAAAGCTGCTCTTGGCCAAGCAGGAGCCAGCATTCTTTCTACCCATTTCATAATATGGTTTAAACATTTTCTAATCGCAATAATACCCTCTAGAGTGGTCGGTTTTAGGCTATACTGGATCTACCAGGGACCATAGGGCAATCCTCCTGCGGCATCAGGCAGCATTACACCCCTGGGTGGTCTGGTATAGCCCAATACCACACATCCTGTTGGGTATGACTGCTTACGGAGATGACAGGCTCTTTGCTCATTATTACTTTAGTCAATAGTACAGAGACATCAATCAGTTTCCTTAGGTTAGTAAACGTGGACAGAGTGACCTTTTAACCTCTGTTTCTAGTACAACATCAAGGTGAACACCCCAAAAGCAGTTAAGGAAGCAGTTCCACTGGGTCAAACAATAAGTTACGTTGAACCATCAAAATGTCCAATAGGCCACTGCACAAGGAGGGAGTAACCATAACTTGTGGAGAAAACAACTTATTTAGTAGATATGGACCGTACTGTAACAAAGAGAAAGTTGATGAAGGTCACTGAGTAACAGACTAGATAATTATTTCCCTTTCTTTGAATACATCACTTCCTCAGTGCACCACAGTTTACTGTTTCATAAGTCTTGCATACCAGAGACAGATGCATACTGCTAGACAATGAAGTTATACCTAATGTCAGATTCAACATCCGGATCACTGACAGGACGGTAATCGACATCTTTTGGATCATTCACAAACTCCAAGACATCAGAAGACTCACCACTGGCATCACTTAACACTTTATCATAATGCTTAGGTAGCATACATGGCCTCACATGCATTCCCACAGAACGTGTCCGTACAGAAGTCTGAACACCTGATGAGAATATAGAGTAGCAACATGTGTCAACATAATACTGAAATCATATATTAGTATTCCATACACTATCTCACATTACAGTTGCAGAATATATTTATAGTTTATAGTGAAGTTTTGTTCTGTATAGACCTTCATCCCTGACCTAATCGTGGCTCTGTCTCCTGTAAAACTAGGAAAATCAACAGCGATAGTGATCGTTGTAGCACTGGCAGGAAGTTATAAGACATAGTTGTATGTTACCAGCAAAATACCTATCACACAGTGCATTGCTTCCTAGTAGTAGATAAATTAGTACAGGGACTGCTTTACCGCCCAAATGCTAAACACTGACAGATGCTGTCAGGTTATGATGTAGTACTGAAACACTGGAGAATATAACACAATGTCTCAATAACACATCTACCCTGACTGCACCACAGACTACAGAGATTAAGTGATCATCAAAGTGGTCTGAAAAACAGTATCCTGTAACACACAAATTGTATATTATCTATACAGTAAAATAATTAAACAGTACTGTAACAATAATATGTGTACTGCACATAATGCATACATGTCCCACACACTGTATCTGTTAACTAACCTTTGGCTACAATATGACTAGATGTCTGAGTAGCCTTGCTTGACAGTCTCACAGCAGATGTTCATGTTACATAACTGTGATCATGCATCACATCTATCAATCCAGGTCTGTTATCCTTGCAAATATAATCAGAGTAATTTATGGTACATTCCTCACAAATGTCATTATCATTCAAGTTCAGGGGAACATCCATTTCGACTATTTGAAGCTCATCATCCACAGACTGAGCAATACACATTAGGTCATCATGACAACTTTCCTGCATCCATATATAATTCTCACCGAGCTGCTCTGCAAACCCAACATTTTCTGAGTCTGACAAGCTTTCAAGAGTAGATGTACAGACTTCCATTACAGCACACTTATTACTATCGGAAGAAATAGCCTATAAGCAGACAGCAAAAATATCTTTCAGTTCCTGTGTGGAACATGTTATACGCCGGCTAACATATAAACACTAAGTGGGAATGTAGAACGATATCATGTTAGTGTCTGGCACAGGGATAAAATGTACCCTGCACATTTTTTTTTTTGTTTCATTGCAAGCCCTTCAAATGGACACTAGATAAAATGGAGAGCCATAATACAGTCACAACAAAGTCAGTACACCATTAAGGCATTTTATAACATT
The DNA here is from genome assembly GCA_016271365.2 of Neoceratodus forsteri. Classification (NCBI taxonomy): domain Eukaryota; kingdom Metazoa; phylum Chordata; order Ceratodontiformes; family Ceratodontidae; genus Neoceratodus; species Neoceratodus forsteri. The sequence continues at coordinate 13,811,273 of JADMNL010000039.1, read as the reverse complement.
ACCACCAAATCTGACAACAAATGACAGTGGATAGGCTCATCTAGGCTGCAAATTGATTGATAACCGACCGCTGGAGCCACAGACCTGACTTCAGCACTGGCCTTCTCTACTCAATCCGTTGGATTCCCTCCTGTATCCCGCACACTTACAGTTTCTTGGCTGCTTACCAGACTCATGTCCCAACCGCTGCTCCCTGGAACAGTGATCCAGGAGTCCGTTACCCTTTCAGACAAACATTACTTACAGACATAGCACACGAGGTGGCCACCATTCAGCATCTTATAATGCTTTCTTGTTGTTGTGTACAGTTGCAGATGACATATGTGTAATCCCCCTAAAAATTTGGAGTGTAATAGATTGTCATCTAGGACTCCCAACTGCCCACTGCCAGCCTGGTGTCATACCTTTAGTAGTGTGGGCTACTTGTGTGAGACTGCCCTACCTAGCCTCTGCCTCTCCCTATTTAAGAAAGGAAAGAGTTCTGCATTTCTTGTATTTGTAACCATTGGTGCAAAAACTGGCATGGAGGGAAAGCATAGAGAGCTATACCAATGAAATTATACTACTCCAATACCATTCCTCTGACTGGAGAAACCCATCACAGAACTCAGGACCCTCAACATGTGAACAGCCATACAAGCAGGGGTAGTATCCCATAGGGTAGTGCCACATGGGGGTTACATATTCTTTGCCCATGTTCCCTGTTTATTCCCAAAGTGCCTAATGAAGACACTGCATAAGATTGGCCACAACATGAACTGCGAACCCCCATTCATAAGTCACAATTCCTCACCCTCGCCCTCCCCTTCCCTGATGAATACTTAGCAAAGGTGCTTGTTCTGTATCTCAGCCTTTACTGACTTATGTTTCACCCTTTCTCCTACCCTCCAAATACCTGCTTCGTCTGTCCAGAGTTATATAGTTACAGCTCTTTCCCCATGTAAATGTACAGACTATGTAATACAGGTCATGATGACCATGATAAAGATTTATAATGACACTACTATGGTAAAAATGACTACAGTTGCCTCTCCACTTTCCATTTCCACAGTTGGACACCTTGTTTTCTTCACTGGTGGCTCATAATCTGGGACAGAAATGCATGGCACTGCTTCCTTTTTTAGACATCTCCTGCCAAAGTTTACATATAACATCTCATCACAAACAGCATAACATGCACATAAAATACATTAGTAACATGTAGAGAACTACACAGTGAATGTTGGCATGTGTTGTACACTGCATAAAACACCATAGCACAATTTAGTATAAAGGGAGACAGTGTGCATCCTTATCACAGAACAGGTACAGACAAAGACAAAAGACAATACATGTATGACAGTTTTCTTACATGTATTCATTTCATTTAAAAGTCACTGATAATTTCAATGCTGAGATAAATTACTTTGGTTAAACTTCACTCATGGACAAAGTGAATGCCAAAGTGACTCCAAATTGAAAATTAGAACTAAAATGCACTGAAGGGGCACAAGGCCCCAAAAATCTGCTCATTTGCAATACTTACAGGATGATTCACTAACCTTGTCCAACTGCAAGCTCTCAGCATACCTTCACCAGTGATAGAGTTCACTGGTGTATTTGCCATGCATACTGTTATTCACACCTATGAAATCATCCTCCATCATTGCTGCATGCAGGCAAAACCTAGCATCCACCACCCCTTCCACAGAGAGAATCTTTTTAATATTATATGCTACACAATGGAGCTACAGATCAACGCGCTTGGAATGAAATGAGGATTTGCCATTGCCATCAAAGAAACATCAGTAATAAAATATGTAAGGTGTACCACCATTTTTTCTTACTTATCCTTTTTTGCCACAGCCAGGGCCGGCGTTAGGCACCCGCAGACAGCGGCCCGCAGAGGAGGCCCCCAAATGTAAGACATGGCTGTATGTAGTGGGTCTGGCGGCAGGGCACCAGCAGCATACTTTTTTTGTCTGTCCCACCCCACTCCCTGCCTGGATCAACACAGCATCCCATAGCTGAGCAGCATTATTAGTACCTGGCAAGAAAATCGGGCCCCGATTTCCCCGAAGGAACGCCAGACTACGCCACGCGGTCCACGCCACCATCCTGCCTTCAGTTCTTTCCCCAGGGAGGTTTCATGTTCCCCATGGTCCTCTGTTGTGCTGCACAGAACGTGCTGACGTGGGAGGAGGTCCTGTGCTGGAAAACCAATCACAGGGCTCCAATAGGTCCGTGGCTGTTTATCGCACTCTCCTCCAACTCAACTTGAAAATTTCTGTTCCCCCACAGGTCCGTGTCTGCAGCATAAGTACAGGGATATGGGAGTCTGGAAAGATAGAGAGCAGAACAGCAGAGGTAAAAACAAATATTGCAGCTGCTGGAGAGGAGCAATTTTTTTGCAATTTATTCTATTAACTATCTGTTAGAAACGTAATACTTCTAGTGTCTCCAGGTCAGATTGTGTCTGAAAAATCATGCAGTAGTTGGATTGATGTACAAAGATTACTGGGGGTTTGTGGAGGGGGAACAGGGAAGGGGGCCCAGGGAGGAGGATGCGGGGGCCCATCGAGGGGCCCCAGAGATGGAGTTTGCTGGGGGCCCCCAAAGTCCTAACACCGGCCCTGGCCACAGCCCACCCCCCCCAACCTTCCCCATAATGGAGCTTAGTCAATGCTACAAAATGCCAATCCACCATGTCCACCCCACCCACCCAGTGATGTGAAATGGAATCTCCCTTCCCTCAAATGACACAATATCAGTCAGTGTCTGACAACTAACATCTGGGCTACAAGTGCGATCTCACCACTGCCAACTCTGCTGGCAGGGAAAGTTGAGGCAAACCTTCACATAAAAACACAGCTACCCCTCACACACACTGCATCATACTTCATCAAGACCTCCCCATCCCTGCTTCCATATACCTGCTTTTTACAAACTGTCCCTTTGTGTAAGGGTGGGGGGTAAATTTGGAAATCACATCACATTTCCGGCATATAGAAATTACTGACCAGCACATGTCTTTTCACAGCACAGATCCACAATTTTACCAATGGATACAGAAGGCACCCACATTTCACAAACACATTACGACTTGCGTAGCTACTAGGGTTACTACCTTTTAGGAAGCCCAAAGTGGGGCATTTCTTACCAAAGTATGATTTTTCACAGGACAATATGTAACCACAACCAATGCATCAGACTTACATTCTCTAAATAATCAGAATTAAGACTATATGTTACAGTATTTTTAGCTCTTTCTAGTATTTCTTATCATTTTACAGTCTTTCAGGTAAGGTATTATAGTTTTTTGCAACATTTAGAAGAAAGTCGGAAAATATTTTTTATACTACAATGTCATGACATTCAGTATTTTTCATGTTTTTTTGCAGGACACAGCTGCCCAAATCAGGACAGTCCTGCGAAAAAAGCAGGACAGCTGGTAACCCTAGTAGCTACTGAGCTGTATGACATGACATACTTGACAGAACCTTGCTTTCATCAACTGGTACTGCTTTACTACTGCCATGTTTAGGACATTATATCACCCCACTGATAAGCTGAACACAATCAAATACTAGCCAAATTACAAATGAACCCAATTCATGTAAGAGAATTACTGACATGATGCCTGAAATGCTGCTAAAGAACACACACAACCACACACACACACACACACACACACACACACACCTTGTATTACAACACATTGCAGCCCATTAAACAGGAGCAGGTTAACATACATAGAACAGTACAGCACCACTTTTTGAAAAAAAATATTCCTCGGATAAAGCAAAACTAATTCTACAGGCAAGTGAAAATGGTAAATATTTCAAAAGTATCAGCAAAAAGCGATCACTACAAAATTATCCAAACCTCTTCTACTTGGTTATACTATCACCAGCCTGACATGACCACAGCTGATACCTGCTACCTGACAACCCAGTCGCATTAGCTGAAGGAACCTCGACATTACCATGCCTATAACAAAACGTTTCTATGCCAATCTCCCGACATCACTGCCTAAAAACGCAGCTTATACATCAGAGGACAACAAACAAAAACTAATGTAGGTTCCTACCCTTGCCTACCCCTTCCCCCTCCAAACCCCCACCACTACAGGGTGCCTTCATCAATCTATCAGTAATACTGTGTACAGCATCAGTGGAGCAAAGTCAACCGACAAGATCTCAATGGAAAGCAACAAAGGATATGTGCTCACATCACAATAGTTAACCTACCCAGAGACACATAACGTCTCATTTTAATACAGACACACACCACCCTACTTGTACTGCTGACCCCTAACTTTCACCATCCATACAAGAAGAAAGCATACAGTGCAATACTGAGAACCGGGCAGACTGCACACAGACCATAACTTTTTTACATGCCAGATTACAGGACTGTTGCAATGGCAAAAACACGCACACACACACAAAAAAAAATTAAGACACAGACACAAGTCAGATATTCACTCTGTTATGACATGAAAGCTTCATAGGTGCCAGTCAATCCCCCATCTCTCACATATCGATATGCTGTGCGCAGCTGCACCACATGTTAGCACTGCCCTTCTTTCACGCAATTCGGTCCTTACGTTACCATAGTTTAACTCATCCGGGACTGCCTTTAAATCCGAAAGCTATTTTGAAATGGGACACTTCCACAAAATCATTAGGAATGAAATGTGCACTACATATCACAGAGTGCCTGGACCAGGAAAAGTTATACCAGGTACTATGGACAAAGGATATCCACATCTGCTTCAGTTTGTCCTCAGTCGGGGAAAAAATGTAAAGATACATTATTGGCTGCAGTATTACTGCAGCCATAGACAACACATCTCTTTGGCAATTTTTGTCCCTCTCACAGGTACAGATGAAGGTAAGACTGTGCCACACAGCAACAACGGGAGATTTACCACAAAAAAATCACAGACTGAAAGACATATAACGCCTCGTCTAAAACACTACCTATACAGTGGAAAAACAAAATGAGGGAACACGTAACCATCCACAGACTAGCAACACACTGGGGGCATATACTACATCTCTCAATGGGAACTCCATTTGAGAAGAAAAATCTCTCTACAACTAACGCGCAGCGGTACAACAAAACCTTACAATGCCAACACCATGGAGAAGTAGAGCACACACTGAAATGAGTGGTGCATGGCACACATGAACACAACTGGCATAATTATGAATGATGTACGTGGTGCCTCACACCACATCACTCACGTGGACTTTCACTGTACATGGCGGGGAAGAGTTTTAAAACAAGCCCGTTTCGAAAGTGACAGGAAATATCCACTAACACAACCGCAGATCACATAGAGGAACACTTTTTCAAAGATTTCTATGACAACTGTGCAGCAGCTAAAACGCAGCGAGGTCCCCCTTCCTTCTCTGTACACTAGCTCTTTAAGTCATGTAATAACAAATCATTTGACTGCATTTTTCCATAGTATTTATTAGTAGATAATCATTTTGTTGATTTATCCATTTCTGGAATCATTAATCCATTAAAATCCCCATTCAAAATATTATTTGTTGAATGTAATTGTACCAATCCTGCAGTAAGTGTGGCCAAAAAATCTGAATAACTGGTAAAGGGGAAATAGACCAATCCCACTGTGAATTCTTGGTCATAGGCTTTAAGTCCAACAAATATCAATCAACCTTGAGAATCAGAAACAAGTATCTAAAACAGTACAGTTAAAAGTTTTTCCTAACACAATTGAATCTCCAAAGTTTTTTCCTGTTCCTTCTGAACTAAAAATGTGGTAGACTCTATTTCTTTTAAATTTGTTAATGTCTAATTTGTCAAAGTGGGTCTCTTGAATGCAAATGCAGTCCACTTTATTTTTATTCATATCATTTATTAATCTTGCTCTTTTGGTCAGTGAATGTACACTGTTAAACAATAAAAGAGGCACATCTGAGTTTTCTGGAACTGATGATCTAGCTATTGAAATACATTTGTTCTCAAAATAGTAGCCTGCATGCATATACTGAAATAAATGACAACAAGATATCCTCCCATGGTATATTCATGCAGCTGAATTCAATCTCAGTCTGTATGTCCTTGTTCTCAGATTTTTTTTAACACATACCAGTTGTAGTAAGTAATCACAACTTCCAATTTAGGAACATCTAAGTGATAAGAAACTACACTATTTTTGCTGCCAACCTGAGCTGCCTAGAAATAACATTTAAGTATCTCTCTTCTAAACCCCCACTTCAGCCTTTCAGCTCTCTAATAACTTAGATTGATTAAGCATTCATTTATGCTACTTGAATCATTCAGCTATTGCTGTCCTCCAAAAGTCTTTCTTTCTAAATTATATTAGTTGATATACTTATCAGATCCTTTTAATGTGTTTATTCCTGGAAGATATTTGGAAATCTGATCCTCAAAACTTTCTTGGCTTCTTGAGGCATTTCAAGGGCAAGTCTAGTTCCATCATTTACCACCTTCATTTTTCTGGAACGATCATGGTTGCTTTCAGATTGCTTGCACAATTTTCCTTTTTTTTTATAAACAAGTTCCAGTGGAAGATAATTGAAGATGGAAACTGTGACCTCCATCAGTTTTATTTTTTTGTTTCTTCTTATAGACCTCAGTCATTACCCTTTCCTTGTCGTCTGATTTGAAGAATTTGGCAGTGATAGGTCTTGGAGGGCCTTGTAGATTTTTGCTTGCTCTGTACATCCTTGGGATCCTATCCACCTCTACTTTTGCATTATTAGGATCTGCCTCCATGTATTCTGCTATTACTTGGGCTAAAGTTTCTCTCAGCAGTTTATTGTTCTCCCATGTCTATGGAACACCTAGATTTTGGATACTTCAAGCTGTCTTTGTATTGGTAGCATTTCATCTTCCAAAGCTCAATTTTGTTGTTGTGTTTCAGTTAGTTCTTGCTTTACTTCTTTATTTTCCAGGACCATATGGTTTATTACAGATTAAAAGTTATCTATTTAAGCTTCTAATACTTTTTTCTTTTCCAACTGGTTATTTATTTTTGCCATTTTGTTAAAAATTATGTTAGACCATTTTAGACCATGGAGGTCTCCTTCCTGATCCTCTGACTCAAGAATGTCAGAGTCAGACTTTTCACCAATTTTAAAGCTTTCAGGGCTTGTTGCCCTTTTTTAATTTGGTTTTGATTTCAAAACTTGTGTTAATCCCTGTGACTCTACATGTGGCTGTTGCAGAGATGTTGCCACTGGGATTTTAAATTCTTTTGAATCATCATATATAGCCAGGCTTAAATAACTAGGAATTGTCTCTGTCTGACTGTTATTGTTAGTAGCCCCCTTGGATTCTATAGTTTTGATTGAGAAATTGGACATATTTATATTTTTCTCCACTGATAGAATCATTGGGCCCAATTCTAGAAGATGGGCACAGGGAGTGCACAGAGCCCTGAGTCCACTGCAAATTTTGTCACAGCTGCACCAAAGCCCTCAGACGCAACTTGTTCCTATTCCAGAAGGGCTGGCACAGTTGCAACAGTTTTCCCCACTTTATGGCAGCTTGCACCAAAGGTTTGGCACAAGCCACATACAAAGTGTACACCCATGGATGAAAAGTTAGACCGGGGGGAGCTGGTCTAACTTTGCTGCATCGGGGACTTGTGGCAGCCAACTTCTGGAATAGTAGTCTTGGCACAAATCAGCACTTGCCTCAATTGCCTTTCTGCAAGTCCCCTGGGGTGATCACAGCCACTTACAGAATCGGGCCCCGAGTTTCCACTATTTAGGTTACAATAGCACTATCTGTTTCAATGACTGAAAAAAAATTATTCAGGTTACTTACAATTTGCTCAGTGGGTCTTGAGTGCTGGGAAATGGCTTGCTGCTTAAGGCACTTTTGCTTACTCTGGACACTGCTCTGAACTTTGTTAGTTCCCAACAGAATCTCCATTTTCTGATGTTTATACTGCTTTTTGTCCACATTGTTGCATCATCACAAAACTGTTTTGGCACTGTTTCCAGCTACAGGTTTATGCTGAAGTCATCCCTCTGAATGTTGTCCTGATCAACTACATCATAGCTCGCAGGTAATCATTTGTTAGCTTCCAGCATGTGGCCTGAAGTTCTAAGTGAAGGAGCTGCCACTACTAGTCACAGGGTTAAAACCCAAATTCTAAAATCTTTTACATGTTTTATTCTTCCACTCTCCATCAGTTGCTGTGCCAGTGCAAGATCCAGCTCTCCATTTGTTCCTTCTTGGGGGTGCACCTCTGCATCTTAGCTTGGTTCATCTTCCACAACTGCAAAATCAGTCACTGTGGTCTCAGATACTGAAGTTCTCCCTGCACCCAGCTATCCGCCATCTTTATCATTCCTGCAGTGTGATTCAGCAGGGGTCTCTCTGCATTTGCCATCACTTCAAGACCATATTTGGGAGAGCTGAAGCCAGACATTCAACAGGGGGAAATAGCTCCTCTCACATTCCAAAAAAAAGCTTTTCTCTCCCAGCAACTCTCACGTAGCATGTTGTGAAACTGGTCAGCCAATGAGTGCATACTGTCTACTGTACATGCTCTGTGACAGTTCAGTCGATTGGCTGTCCATGGCAGTGTGAGGTGGGCTGTGCCCTGTCACCAACTCTGGTAGGGTTGGGGGGAATGGGGTGGTGGGTCAGTACTTGCCAGGGTGGGGAAGTGTGGGCCACTAGACTAACAGAGTATTGTCATTTTAGTCCTGATGGCAATCGGAGAATGAGGGAGGGACCACTGGACTTCCAGGGTATGTATTTTAACTAAATGGGGACAGTGATCAGTGAAAGGGGGAGGGACCACTAGACCACCAATGCTGTCATTTTTTGCAATATTTGTGAGTATCGAGGCTAGTGAGGGACTGCTGGATCACCAAGTTACCCAGCCCTTGACAATGCAAGGACAGGGTGCATGGCACCGACTCCCTCTGTGCACTGTTAAGGGCTGGGTTTCAGAAATGTTAAACTGCGCCACTTATGGCAGCCATTTAGCACTTCTGAATACTTTCAATATTGTGCTGGGTCGCATATACATAAAGGATATTTCTCATGCATGGACACAGCAAATATTGTGCATGACAGTGCTGTTTGGAATGCGCCATGAATAAGTGTCCTTTGAATATGGGCACCCCTGCCCACCAGGAGTGTTATTCCAGGTTATCACAGCAGAAACCCAGTTTGTGTCATGCAAACCTTTTGAAAATGGGGTCCATAGTCTGTGTCTGAGCAGTATCCTATCTTTCTGCACTAGTCTGGTGCTAAGAATACCTGAACCTAGTCTGTTTCTCTTTCTCTTTCACTCCTGTCTAATTGCAGCTACTGGGAACCATTCTTGTGGGAAACCAGACCAAATATGTAGCCAGGAGTGGAGGAGTGCTATTGCAGCACACAGCACTAGAGGAATTACAGTACCAGGAACTGCTGACACAGAGGGAGTTATTTTTACTTTTGAGCAACTTGGCAAGCCCAGATGCTTAAGTAATAACTAGGACTTTGGTATTACATTTGTTTTATGCATTTTTGGGATGAAGCTGAAACTGACAGTAGCTCACCACTTCACTTCCACTTTTGGATTCTGGTGGCCAATCCAAACCTCTCTATACCGTATAAAGAGTGCACCACGAAGTTTTGGGAAGCAGAGCATATACATTTGGTGGAAAATTCAGACACTGTGAATCTGTATCTGAGCAAAATCGTGTCTTTCTGCAGCAGTCTTTGATGCTGAGAATACCTGCACCTTCCATTTGTATATCTCTATCATGTCTAACTGCAACTGCTGGGAACCTTTCAGGAGGGGAACCAAACTCTGCTTGCAGCAGAGGTAGAGGACTGCTGTTCCAGCACAGAGCCAACAGGGAATTACCAGGGACAAATAGTCAGAGATGGAACTGCATGCTCACAGCTAAGGGGGAGGGAGTGCAACAAAGAAGAAGGCTGTCCTCTTGGGCACACACAGAACAAACAATAAGGTGCCTGCAGAGAGGATAAACAGCATCAAGCAAAAATGGTATGTCATTTAAAGACTTGCTGAACTGCATATATTAAATCAAAATACAGACCGGCAAAACACCAAGGAGCATGCAGACAGAGCACACCAACTGCCCTGGCACTTCAACCAGAAAGCTTTCTTCAGGGAAAGTTATGTTTATGGTTTTTTTTACACACCCTTAGTATATGATACGTACATACTCCTCTTGTTTATACAAACCTCATAGTATTTTTCTCACCATACATGTTATGATCTATAATGAATCATAATCAGAAAAGGCATACTGAATGGATTCTGAACTACTGTTATAGACTTGGGAGCCATCTGAGGAGCTGGAGGATGAATATGCCCTTTTTGATTTCTTTGACCTTTTACTTTCATTTTTACCCCTACTGTGGGAAGCTCTTTTAAAGTCAGAATGTATTGTCTTTCTAGATTTTGTTGATTTTAGAGGCCTTTTTACTGGTTTGTCTCTCTCTTCAGTACCACTGATTATCAGAGGTCTCTCTTTCCCCAAACTGGCAGTCGCCTGAGCTTGCCTTGGCCTTAATAACAGTCTGCTGGAGTGAGGTGCAGTACAAAACTGGGAGAGCCCTAATGTGGTGGGAGTTTTTTTTCTAAAAGGCCTACACATCAGTGTTCTAATTTCATCCATGAAGGCCAGTTTGTCCATTATTGTCATCTTCTCAGCTATACTCAGACTTGATCCTGTATAATCTATGGCATTATGAGGAGCAAATGAATTTTGAAGAAGAATACAATTACTAAAAGTGAGATCAAGTGTAGCATAAAATAACTGCTCTAGACAGTGGGCTTGATTCAGAAACAGCAGTGCAAGCTGCAGCAAACAGCAGCATGCGCCAATTGGCAGTGCACCATGGACCCTGCAACTGATTCACTATTGGGGTAGGGTCCCAGAGCCAAAGTCCCATAGCTTATGACAAATGTGGCCACAGCAAAAAGATGGCACACCAGAGCAGTTTGCCGCAAACTAAGGGGTGGTCAGGTGGCATCTGCATTCAGGATAACTGAGCCACTGGGAAGCTGTCAGGGCCATGGAGGACAGGGCATTGCATGGAGAGGGTAGTTGGCACATGATGGGAGATGGGATGGGAGGCAACAGCATCCTGATGGGACATCAGAGGGGCTGCTGTGGTGCCAGTGGGTTGGGGTGCCCACATGTGGTCACAGCACTATGAAGGACACCTATGTATGTCTTTATGTGAGTTTTGGTACAGAGACTGGCATTAGATGGATATAGTGCCAGAGAAGATGTTGGCAGGTGGTGGCAGATGTTCCCTTCCTCCCTGCGAAGGGTCCAGGGGTGGCGCATAGAGTGTTAGACCAGCATCTAGCTGGTCTAACTGTCTCCTAATGAGTGCCCTCTGAGAGGATTTCCTGAATCCCCCTGCAGGGTTTATGGCAGCATGTGTCTTCTGCAAGCCCCCTAGCACCCTGGTGCAACTGTATGTCTGGTGCAGATCTGGTGCAGCCAGGTCTGGTGCATGGGGTCCAATGTTTGGTGCAGGGGGCATTCCTGAATCGTAAAGTCTACAAGTTGTGGCACAAGGTGCCATTTGTATCAGTTCTGTTTGAAGCAGGCACCTTGTGCCAGCTGTGAAGTTTTTAGAATCAAGACCAGTGCTTTTAACTCCTTGTGCTTCCAGGTCATACCTGGAAGCAAGCTTCAGCTTAGTGTACCCTTCCTGGTTAAACAATTTCCTCTTCCCTTCTTCCCTCCCTTCCTCCCTTCCTTCCTTCCTTCCTTCCTTCCTTCCTTCCTTCCTTCCTTCCTTCCTTCCTTCCTTCCTTCCTTGTCAGTTGAACTGCCTGAGGAATGCTGTGCTCAAACAATGTTGCCAGAAAAGAGGTTTTGGCACTCCTGCCATTCATAGTTTAAAAAATTAAAAGCCTGTAGCTGCTAGTACAACGGTGGTGAGCAGCTGGAAAAGAGGAAGACCCCTGTAGGCCCTACACTTTTATGCGCCACTACTAGAAACTATGCTTGGTGTTGTCTCATAGAAAGGTGGTGGTTTCCTGATTATCACTAGTTTTTGGTTTTTTTGTAATCCTACTGGTCAGTGAGATGGTGTAATTTGCTGTTGTTGTGAGTGAAATAAATAAGAAGGCAGTAATATCCAGACTCAGAAGGGTGAAAGGAACTCAGAGTGGCACAGTCCATTTATTCCAATCCCACCAGGTCTTATTACATGCAATTATCTCACCAGTGTTGGATTACTGTGTCACATTATGTGGGTGTGCATGGACATAAGAGATCTGTTGCCTGCAACTAGAACAGGACACAGCTGTTAGGATTTTCAGTCAGAAGGTAGTATATATGTCTCATCTTCACAATCTGTGCTGGCTGTCTATAAGATGGAGGATTGATGCTAAGGTTTAACATACAAAGCTCTGAAAGAACTGGGCCATCCCTATCTCCTCAAGCTCCCCTATGTCCCTCAGTGTCCCCATAGATAATGTGGTATGATGCTTCTAACACTGCCAAAATGAAGGCTAAAATCAGGAAGTGAATAAACCTTACAGGTTAAAGCCTTTCAGTGATGAAAAGCTCTTCATTGTGTAACCCCAGACTGGCTCCCTAAACCACCTAAGAGCACTACGGCTCCATCAGGGAATCTTCCTTTCAATCCCATGTCTGGGTGCTTTCTTCAGGAACTGGCCAAGTACCTGAGAGGAAGCAAAAGGTGTATCAGAGCAAATCTGTAGAGGTGAATTTGGTTACTACTGATGGGGGGGTCTCCCACCTCTCGCTCCCACAATTCATACCAGGCCATTTCTCTGGACAGTAAACACCTCATCCTTTAACACTCGCAGTGTAGATTCTTGCTAAATGTATTTCACATTCCATCTGCTTGCATTGCTTCCCATTTGTGCTGGACTTGAACATACTTATACGTGGCTTTGTCCATTACTCTAGACCCCCTACGAAGTTAAGCAGTCCAATCCCCACTTTCTTTCTTTCCTTTTGTGCTGGACTTGAACATACTTATAAGTGGCATTGTCCATTACTCTAGACCCCCCACTGAGTTAAGCAGTCCAATCCCCACATCTTCCAACTGTACTTGGCTGTCTTTTCCTGACCCCACAGTAACAGTCCCTTTAGTTTCCTTCTGTTCAGGTGAAAACACTTGGCCCTTTTTCAGAGCAAACTCACCCTTTGGTTGCAGGTGCCCACCAGGCATTTCCTCCACAAGGAATCCTTCCTTTCAGAGCTTCTGGTGCCTCAGCACAACTTGAACAGGCAGCTTCTTTCCCTTAGCGGGACCCAGGGGGGTTGCCCCTGGAAAACAGGCAAACACCTTCCCCCCATCCCATCAGGGATGGGGCTCTGAACCATTGAAAGTGGTCTCCACCACTTCAATTACCAGTTCCTGTGTTCCTCTTCAGGTGGAAACACTCATCTTACCAAAAGTAGCTCTTAAACAGAGCTTAAAGCTCACAGAGTCTGCACACACACTCTGCTGCACTACAGGCTCTCTCTAAGACTGCACACAAACTGGCTTCAGATTCCCCAGTGTTCTACTCTAACCTCCAAAGGCAACATTCCAGTGTGGCTTATGCAGCTGCGACAATTCTAAAATGATGTCATCCCTCAATCTCAGCTGAGACTGAGAGCAGAGTGAGACGGTGTGAAATCCATTTAACTGGAGTTTCACAAGCTGCTTTCCCTGCCTACCACTAGGTCTTACTGGGATTCTAGTAACCCTGGGTAACAGGGGGGTTACATTCACCCTGGCCAGGAAAATGACTGTCTGCAGTCATTAATCACCCAGCTTAGGCCATATCGCCCCATGTGTTGACTACGGGGAGGTAGCACTACCTTCTCCCCTACCTTGTGCCGGCACAGGCAGACAACACTAAGGGCCTAGAGGCCTTTGGCTGATGCATCAGCCTCTACTCTACCCGCTGACTATGGGTACCTAGTGGCTCCAGTAGAATTGCCCAGAGCATAGCCCTAAAAGATCAGTACTACAACCCCTACGGCAGGTCAGGGCTGCTGCCTGTCTATCCCCCCAGCCCTCTAGGTAAAATCTGTCTGCCTCTAACTCAAATCCCAAAACAAAACAAACAGGGGACCTCCCCAACCCTGGACACCATGCAACCATACACTGGGAGCTAATACCATACCTATGCATTACTCCCACTCTCCCCCACAACCATAACTGTGGAAGGAAAATGTTACACACAATAACAACAACAACAACAGTTTTACTTTAACAACTTTAAATACTACACTCTAAAGTATTAGTGAGGGACTCCGATGAGTCCCTCCTCCTCTTCTTGCCTTCTCTTCTATCTTCTTCAGGAACACCTGCAAGAAAAAGAAAGACAACACACACTCCTAATCTGCATACACAGTCTATCTAAACCCCTACCATCAAACACTGGAGAATCCCAAAAATATTTTTATTTAGAAAAGTAGAAAAACAGTATAAACATTAGAAAACAGTAGAAAACAATGCCATTATTTACCATACACCATATTTGGTGGTGGAGTACCCAAAAATTCCATCTAGTGACCACAGTGCCAAAAGCAAGTCCAATAAAGAGTTTCTCCTGGGCCAGAGCCCGGTGAAGCACAGTTCTAGCAGGCCAAAGTCCCGAAGGGGAGAGTCTTTGAGGACAGTTCAAACATCTGGAGTCTGCTAGTGTAGGGTGTGTACTGCAATGTCGTAAGAATAGAAAAGTCTGGACTTACCAGTCCCTTGTAGAACGACAATGGCACCAACCTGGTCCTCAGCTGAAGATTCTCCCTGGCAGCATTCTTCCTATACAGCTGGGTGGACATCTTCTGGGAATGACAGGAGGGCACATCTGGAAACTGCTGGGATGATGTCATCTCTGGAGATGGAACCTTGGAGCAGGAACAAAACAGGAAAACAGCTGGTCTAAAGTCATCCGATTACCAGGCGATGAATCAGGATACTGGTGTCCTCTCTGGATCTAAAGTTATCTGGTGGGCCAGTTGATGGATTCTGGAAAGTCAGTGCACTGTAGAACTGATAAATGTTGGGCACCTGAGTCCTGGACATCCATACTGGTGGAACAACATAGGCACTGCAATGGCTGGAGTGGCAGCACTGGCTACCACTGCTCTGCTTTCCATTTGGTAGCCATGGGCACATTCACAGGGAGATCTCTGCATTGTGGCCAATAGCACAATGGGTCAGGTGCTTGAATTATTACCCCATCTGGGTGCACATAATGAAAGGTTTCATGTCCCTCTCCATCCACAATTCGAACAGTGTCCATTAACAGTGTCCTGCCTCTTTTCCACTGGCTGTATTTTTCGTGAAACATTCTGTTCCTGACATGCTTGTTTGCACCAGGATGCACACATTTCATTGCTTCTGCCCAAATCCAGGACTTCCTGTTTTGTTCAATCTCCTCCCAGACTCTCCAAGGAAAGGTAGGAAAGGACATCCCATAGATTTCATTTGCCTTCCTAGGAACCAGTCTCTCCTCTTTACTAGCTTTGGTCAACCAGAGACTGCTGGCCTGGCTTGGGGGCAGCCAGTCCTGATTCTGACAGCAATACTTTCTCAAAAACACAAAAAATGGATCTCTAGCTGCTTCTTGCACAGCTAGGGCAGTGGCATCACCACTCTCTTCCATGCATTCCTCTGAGGCAAGAGCTTGAGGCTGTGTACCAGTTCCTTTTTCACAAGGCCACATAGGTTCCCCATCTTCTTCTTCCTCACTGAGAATCTGTGCCTAGGAGTGAGCAGTCGTCCTCACTCCTGAGACTATCCACTCTTCGCTGGGTGCAGAGGTCAAAACCTCCCATTCAAAGGCCTCCCTCATCTAGTCTTCTCCTTTGAGACTTGGGCTAGGCCCCGATCTCCACAGGTCTACTGATGCTCTTCCTGAGATGTCTCTCTGCGACTCAGAATCTGAAACATCAGCACATTGTTCTGTCTGTGAATCTGCACCCTCTAGCTTTGTGCCACACTCCCGTGAGGGGCCTTCTCCAACAGGCTCCGCCTGGTGCTGTGGGCTGCCAACTGCAGATTCTTGAACATTTGTCCATGTGAGAGGCAAATGAATTTTGTGCGCTTTAAATAAACCATATTTCTCTAAGCACCCAGAACAGTGAGGTACCATGAAGATGTCCCTTCCAGCATTTAAGGACATCAAACATACTTGCACTGGATATCCAGAAATCACCACATGAGGAGGCAGTCATCTTCCGTAGTAACATCTCTCAATGTCCCTGAACTTGTTTACTTCTACTGCTGCCACAGCCTGGGCATGATCCGGGTAGTGGGCTGGTTCTGAAGCCATGACTGCAGAGAAAAACAAACAAATGCTCGCTGTTATTTCAAGTCCCATTTCACTGAAAACTTTCTCTCTCTTTCAAAATGGCTCCTCTGCTGCTGTGTTTACATTACTACCCCACCCTGTAATGGCAGCTGCAGCACTCCTACGCATCAACATTCTGAAATTGGGTCAAGCCACTGCGCATCCAATTTACACACTCTACTGATAACTTTTCTCAAACTGCACAAACTTGCACTGTTCTTTTTCATAGCACATTTATGATTTACCACTGACTTTTCACTTGCTGAAGACATTGCTCTAGCTCACAGTCCCTTAAAGCCTCAGTATTTCAAGCACAGGATTGCCTATAACTCTTGCTGCATATCTGATACAACTAACAGTCTCTCATGGCTTTGAAACTTATACTGACGCTGAACCCATATCTATGCTCACGGTCAATGGCTTAAAAGACTTGCTTTTGCTGGTAGAACTTAACACAATCCTTATTTGCAAAGCGATTACACTGCTACACTCAGATTCAGCTGGCTTTTGGAAAAATCACTTAGTTTGAGCAATTATTTCTGTTGGTACTCACTGTTATCAGTAGCTGTTTGCTGCAATGGAAAATGGCCTGCAGCCAGTCTTGGAGGCCTCTGGAAAGAAATGGGTTGGCAGTCCTGCTGATTGTCCCTCTGAACACCACACTCACAGTCCAGTTGATCGAGATGTGGGTTGAGCCCGAATTTAAACAGAAAAGTCAGTTTTTTGAACTTTTTACAGTGCTTTCAGTCACCGTGACACTCTTCCTGATAAGCCAGTATGTACACTCCACTTACTCTCCCTCTCGAATGTTGGTCAGTCGCTGTAGAGCTGGCTTGGAGGCGGGACTGATTGCAGTGTCACCAATCACTCGACGCCATGCAATTGAGCCTCTTTCCTCTCGAGTGCTCTTCTCCTCACGGCGATTGTCGAGCAGGCAAATTTAAACTGCAAAACCACACTTTTTTATTCCTCAGCTGACTCCACGGTGGGAGTCCATTTCAACCATTTTTCATGGCCATTAACAGAAGTCTTTAAGTTCACAAAAAAGCATTTCCAACATCCAGGGCACAATTTTCCTTTTGCTACCCCTAGTTTTCCACACTTTTCTTTGTCACAATACTTTTAAAAGCTGACAAAATGCTGTAATTTTGATGCTGGACAAGGGCATATGCTCTCAGGCTTTACTGCTCCTTGGTAAACAGTTGGCATTTTAACAGCAGCACATGGACAACAGCGCACAGCGGTACATCAGTTAACCTTTGCTTCAGATTTTTGGGCTACCCACTGCCAGATGGCCAAAATGCTAGCCCTTTCCCTGAGCACCTTTCTTACATTCCTCCCTAAATTCCAAACCCAAATCCTCAGCGGTGCCTCCATTTTTGTAACCCCAGGCCAGTATGCCATTTGTATCTGACAGTAATACCAGGTGGGCTGGGTTCGGGGAGGAATAGGTCACTTGGCACAAAGGCTAGGTTTGGCTACTCTGCACAGGGGCACCCAAGTAACTCTGAACACAGGAAGCAATAACTGTAATGTCCAATACTGGAAGTGGGATTCTAAAGTATGGCTTTTATTCACATCCAAACAGAATAAACAAAGCATAGATGGACCCGCACAGGGATACACTCCTGGTAATGCAGATTAAAAGAGACCAGAACACATCCTCATCACTTTAGCCCTCAGGCTCTACCACACACTGGGTACACAGCCCAGACTTGTACGCTACTTTGGGTTACACAGCCCGAACTTGTACACTACTCTGGGTTTTCCCTGGCTCGGCTCCCTTGCCAGCCACTTGGACACCTTCCCTACTTCATGGAAACATTTTCTGGTGGCTTCCTAAACCACCTAAGAGCACCAAGGCTCCATCAGGGAATCTTCCTTTCAATCCCATGTCTGGGTCCTTTCCTCAGGCACTGGCCAAGTACCTGAGAGAAAGCAAAAGGTGTCTCAGAGCAAATCCGTAGAGGTGAATTTGGTTACTACTGATGGGGGTCTCCCACCTCTCGCTCCCACAATTCATACCCAGCCATTTCTCTGGACAGTAAACACCTCATCCTTTAGCCCTTTGCAGTGTAGATTCTTGCTAAATGTATTTTACATTCCATCTACTTGCATTGCTTCCCATTTGTGCTGGACTTGAACATACTTATATGTGGCTTTGTCCATTACTCTAGACCCCCCACGAAGTTAAGCAGTCCAATTCCCACTTTCTTTCTTTCCCTTTGTGCTGGACTTGAACATACTTATAAGTAGCATTGTCCATTACTCTAGACCCCCCCACTGAGTTAAGCAGTCCAGTCCCCACATCTTCCAACTGTTCTTAGCTGTCTTTTCCTGATCCCACAGTAACAGTCCCTTTAGTTTCCTTCTGTTCAGGTGAAAATACTTGGCCCTTTTTCAGAGCGAACTCACCCATTGGTTGCAGGTGCCCCACAGGCATTTCCTCCACAAGGAATCTTCCTCTCAGAGCTTCTGGTGTCTCAGCACAACTTGAACAGGCAGCTTCTTTCCCTTAGCCAGACCCAGGGGGGGGTTGCCCCTGGAAAATAGGCAAACACCTTCCCCATCCCCTCAGGGATGGGGCTCTGAACCATTGAAGCAGTCTCCACCACTTCAATTACCAGTTCCTGTGTTCCTCTTCAGGTGGAAACACACACCTTACCAAAAGTAGCTCTTAAACAGAGCTTAAAACTCTGAGAGCCTGCACACTCTCTGCTGCACTACAGTCTCTCTCTAAGACCGCACACAGACTGGCTTCAAATTCCCCAGCGTTCTACTCTAACCTCCAACTGCAACATTCAAGTGTGGCTTATGCAGCTGCGGCAATTCTAAAATGATGTCATCCCTCAGTCTCAGCTAAGACTGAGAACAGAGTCAGACAGTGTGAAATCCATTTAACTGGAGTTTCACAAGCTGCCTTTCCCTGCCTACCACTAGGTCTTACTGGGATTCTAGTAACCCCAGGTAACAGGGGGGTTGCAATTGGATATTTGCTGGGCACCCACTGTATCTAAGTTTGAAGTTAAAAATAAATATTTTTAGTTGGGGATTTTAATTGTTTATTTCGGCATCCTTTATCTTTGTACAATTTGTCAGTGTTATGATTATATTACATTACTTAAAGTCGCAGTGTGACAAAATTAGGCGAAAAATTAGACCTACCTTTTCTGCACTACAAGAGATTCCAGAGGCATGACATTCAAAGCTTTGCCCAGGTGCAAAGCTGAGTTTGCCCACACAAACCAGGTTTTGCGTGGATGTGCTATATTGAAAAGCCTCGTTTGCGTGGGCAAACAGGATTTGCACCCAGGCAAATGTTGGAGGGGGTCACAATGCAAATTGAGGGTCTGGGAACTGAATATTGGCACAGTCCAATATTCAGAGCATTTGCACCACGCAAGGACATTTTGCATGGTCCCCTTGTGTGGCACAAATACTGCCGATTCAGAGCTTGACTTACTCCAGTGCAAGCCTAGCAGTTGGCAGAGGAAGCGTGGAGGCCCCCCCTCGTGCCAATCCTGATCAAACAAAAAAGTGTCCCTGGACTCCCCCCACCTGTTTCCTGGCCCCGTACCATGGAAAGCCCCCCACCATTTTTCAGTCCCTCCATGGCAATTGCCTGCCTGATGTAATGAATAAGTTCTCCCTGGGGTCTAGCTGTCTTCACTCACTGATCACCAGCCTGATGTATGATATATTATTCCCTGGCATCTAGTGGTACCCCCCTCACTGATCGCTGTCCTGATGAAATGATATAGCATTTCCTGACATCTAGTGGTCTCATCCTCATTGATCGCTGGCCTGATGCTATAATATAGCATTCCCTGGTGTCCAGTGGTCCGTGCCCCCCCCCACCCAACACCAGCCCAATCATAAAAATAATTTTCCCTGATGTCCAGTGGTCCCTCCTCCATGCGATGTCCACCAGATCATACAAATAACTTTTCCTGGTGTTCAGTGGTCCTTCCCCCCACCTAACACCCATCTGATGTATAAATATAATGTTCCCTGGATTCCAAAGGTCCCACAATCCCAATTCCCTGTATCTGAAAGGTATATTATTCTGTGGTGTCTAGCGGACCTCCACCCCTCACTCCAGCAGATAGTGCCCCACCACCCTGCTCATCCTTCATCCTGACCCAAGCCAGCAACCAGCACAGCCCTCCTCTCTCCACCATGGTCAGACACCGACTGAGATGTCAAGGAACATGTACTGTACAGTACACGCTCCTTGACAGCTCAGTTGGTAGCCAGATGTGGTGGAGTGAGGAGGGCTGTGCCCAGCCATTGGCTTGGGGTTGGTGTGGGTGGATGGGTTGGTGAGGCATTACCTGCTGGGGTGGGATTCTGCTAGACACCAGGGAATAGCATACCTTTCAGACACAGAGGATTGAGATGGAGGACCACTGGACCCCAGGGAACATTATATTTATACTTCAGATGGGTATCAGGCAGAGGGAGGGACCACTGGACATCAAGGAAAGTTATTTTTATAATTGGGTGGGTGTAGGGAGGAGGCACCACTGGACACCAGGGAATGCTATATTATAACATTGGGTTGGCGATCACTGGGGGCACTAGACACCAGGGAATGATTTATCACACATCGGGCCGGTGATCGGTGAGGTGGGAACCACTAGACACCACGCAAAAATCTATTCATTACATCGGGCTGGTGATCGGCAAGGGGGAGATCACTAACACCAAGGAAAACTTATTTATTACATCGGGCTGGTGATCAGTGCAGGGGAGTCACTAGCAATAGGCACAGCTCTCTGGGACCGGGCAAGTGTGTGTGGGGGGGGGGCTGCACTGTATTGAAGGGCTGCCCATGAAAATGAGCCCAAGAAGGTCATCTGATTGCCTGGATGAGATGGCTGCCTAATTGCTTTACTCTGTGCTGCCTCCTGTGAATCCCACTCATTTCACCCCTCCTGCTTCTCAGAGCATTAGTTTATCTGCACTACCAGCAAGTTTTGTAACTATACATTCTGCTGAGGTCCCATGAACGGATCAATGTGCTCTCCAGAAATGGAAAAATTAATAGAAAAATCACTTCCCCACCTGCAGCTACCAGACTCTAAGATGACAGTAACTAAAGAACGTAATGCCAAGCTGCCCGATCCCATATGCAAGGCACTTCTTATTGAACAAATTGCATCCTCTGTAGCAGCAATTAAAGTTATGTTCACTGATACACAAGCTAGTCTAGTCTCTTTTACTGACCAGTCCATGCCTGCTGCACAGAAGCTTCTGTGGTGGTGGAAGTGAAATGTAATTCCAGCCAGAATCATCAGCTCCAGGCCGCTGAAACTCAGATTGCCTGGTTTGCCGCAAAACTTGAAGATTTGGAGGATCAAGACCGGAGAAAAAATATCCATATTCTGGGTTTGCAGGAGGGTTCTGAAGGGAAGGATTCAGAACAATACCTTCAGACCCTGACTGCTACTCTCCCCAGCTGATAACAAGTCTGAAGTGTAGAGATCCCACTGCATTTGCTGGGCACAGAGTGTGAATTCCCCTAATAGCCACTGATATTTAAATTGCTTCAGTATTTAGATAGAGATCTTAGTTTGGCCAAGACTTGTGAGCTCTGAAATATAGTTGTTAATGGTTCTAGGATTTCTTTTAACCTTGATTATCCTGGGGGCATTCTAGAGAAAAGACCAGCATTTGACCAGATTAAGCAAAGTCTCAAGAACCGGGGGAATCACCTATGCCTTGCTTTATCCAACTACTTTGGTAACTATAATTGATGGACAGGTGGTGCATTTCCATACACTGGAGGTGGCTGATGCCATTTTGCAGACTTACTTTGGATCTTCTTTGTCTGGGACTCATCTGGCACCTACTGTACATCTCAGCCACAGGGGGAACACGTGGACCTAGGAGCCCTTGAGGAGACTGATCTGGCTTCGGTGACTCCCACCTGAAAGGTACTGTGGCTTATTTTTTCTTATGTGGAAGCATTGCCAGGCTATTTTTCATTTACTGAGGTTGTTGTACATTTGCTTTATGAGCTGTACTTTCTCTTTGACAGATTATTGCATGACTGAACTTTCCATTATCACCGCCTCAGCTTTGTTGTGGCTTTCCATTATGTCCGATTTGTGATCTTATTCAAGGATGTCTCCAGGGATCATTGGACTGCTTCTTCATTTATGGACTTTTCCTTAATGGAGTCCTTGCAGAGGGGTGCCATCTGAATTGGGATTGTTTGCTCCTGTTGTCTCTGCTCCTTGCAGAGTCCCCTCCACCCCCTTTTTTACTTCTTGCTCCTGTGAACTTTCCACTCCTTGCGATTTAAGGGGTTAGATTACTGTTGCAGCTACTATATTTGGAACTTTAAAGCTCAGACATTTTGGGACATTGTAATTTTTCTATGTGATTTGGGTCTTTATTATTTGTTCCTTCCTTAAGTACTTTTTGCTGTGTTATTGCCCCATAGGAAGCTGTAACATATCTCACCATTGGGGTGAGGGGGGTGAGAAGCTTCTTTATCTGCTCTCCAAGATCCTTGTTTGTTGTCTTGAGTGCTCTTTGGAGAGTCCCCTTTTAATAGAGGTTGCTCCCATTTTGATCTTTTTCTACCCCTTCTCAATGCACCCCCCCCCACCTCCAGTGCAGTCCCCTCTATTGGAGTCTGTTACTTTTAATTAGTATGTTCTCCTTTCTGGGATATGTATTGTTTTTCTTTTAATGTAGCGTAGTTATTGTTAATTTCATTATTGTTGTATGTTCACTTTGAAATGCAATTGGATTTCTTTTAACTTTTAGGAATACACTCTGGGGGGGATAATATGTCATTTAGTTTCCTTTTCCTTTTTTGTTACTTTTTTTTTTTTTAGCTGTTTGTTCTGTGAGGTTGTGGTGGTAGTTTGTTCACTTGCGGAAACTTTTTTTTTTTCAATTACTTATCTGGGGATTCTCTCTGGACCTTGTAAACTGATAGCCATGATGCTACCCTGGTTTGCTGTACCTTGTTGATTTCTAAGTTTATTATCCTGTGGGTGATCTCCTCTTTCTTTTTTTGTAGTTTTTTGCTTTTCCATCTCTTTATCTTTCACTTGCTGTGGCAAGTACTCTGTCTATAGCTTCCACTGGCTTTCTCTTCTTTTGAATGTGTGAGGAGAAGGGGCTTGGGGTCTTCCCTCCTGTCCGTCCTTTCTTTTTGTACCTCCTTTGTTACTGTCCAGTGGCTTCTCTCTCCTTTTTAATCTGCTACTTCTCATATTAACTTTCTTCTTGTTCTAGTTTTGTTAGCCCCATTTGGCCAGATAGGGAGGGAAGAGTGGGGGTGGCAGGAGTCTCACATGGTGTTTTATTTTTTCCTTGAGGCATCCAGGAACTTTGTAAGCAGCAATTATTTGCTCCCCAATATCTTCCCCTTAGGGGAGTGACCAGTGGGCCTCCACTGGGAGTGGGACCGCTTATTGTAGTCTGTCTTTCTGTTGGTGTACTTTTTACTGGGCTTATCCCACTTGAACTCCTTCTTGTGAGTGTCACAACCCTATTTTTTGTGAGTTTTCCCTGCTTTTTGGCAGGAATCTAGCTTTATGGCTCCTCCCATGTATGTTCCATGGCTATTTTTGGGAGGTGCTTTCTTTAATATTAACTAGGATGGCCGAAGAGTTGAGCAGGGGATTTTGAGGTTTCAGGAGGGTTTGCAGGGGGTGGAATGGTGCCCTAGTGTGTCTCCCTTTTCGATAGATATGACAAGTGTTAACCACTTAAAGACAGTGTCTTGGAATGTACAGGGCCTTTACTGTCCCAAGAAATGAAGAAAAGTTATTCAATGTCTTAATGATTTGCACTCTGATAATGCCCTCCTACAGGAGACCCACCTACTGGATGGGGATTCCAAGCTGTTAGGTCATATGTGGGTTGGCCAGTACTATCATAATGCTCATCCCACTCAGGAAAGAGGTGTCACTGTCTTATGTAGGAAGGGTTTGCAAATAGATATTTCCAA
The DNA here is from genome assembly GCA_016271365.2 of Neoceratodus forsteri. Classification (NCBI taxonomy): domain Eukaryota; kingdom Metazoa; phylum Chordata; order Ceratodontiformes; family Ceratodontidae; genus Neoceratodus; species Neoceratodus forsteri. Next base: position 13,786,989 of record JADMNL010000039.1, on the reverse strand, counting down.
GAAATATAGGGATTCTGGTGGGAGGGTCTTGTTGTTGAGAGGCAGTTACTTAGGTTCTCCCCTGGTATTGGGTAGTGTTTATGCTCCAAATTCCCCTGACCTTCAATTTTGTCAGACTTTGTTAACTGAACTCCCTGATACCCCTGCTTCTATTGTTCTGGGAGGTGACCTTAACTTAGAACTCAACCATCAGAGAGACTTAAGAGGTCCTGGTCCCTAGCAGGAATTGACCCTTGCAGCTCAAGTGCCAGCACTATTTCAAGATCTGGGTTTGCAAGATATCTGGCATGTTCTTCACCCAACTGATATAGACTTTACATGTTTCTCAACCTCTCATAAATCCTATAGCCAAATTGATGCGATATTGACTTCTTCTGACCGTGACCATCGGGCTTGGGGAGTTTCTATAGTGAATCTTTTGGTCTCAGATCATGCCCCAGTCACCCTTTCCCTTGCTTGGGAGGCCCCTATTAATAATCACAATAAATGGACCCTTAATACCTCTCTTCTGCAGTTAGAGACTCGATGTTGGCTTTGCCAGGCCATTCAGGACTACTTTTCCTTTAATGACACCCAGGACTGTTCATATGCTACTCAGTGGGTAGCCCTTAAGGCAGTTTTGGGAGGAAGATTAATAGCCCTGACAGCCCATCTTAAGAGGCAATGTATCTTCTCCCTGAAGGATAAGGAGGAGGAACTAAAGAACCTCACATGTATAGCGGCCTGGGACCCCCATCACAATCCCTGTGATAGGGACCAAATTACCCAACTTAAAACAGAACCTGAGGATATGTTACAATCTAAAATGGATTATGCACTTTTTAGGCTGAACCAGAAAAATTGGGAAGCTGTGGAGCAGTAAGGGAAGCTTCTGGTGGCCCGTTTACATGCCCAGGCCCAAGACAGATACATTCCTTTAATTACTGATCCTCACAGGAATGCATTATCGGATTCGAATGATATTAATCAGGCTTTTAAAGATTTTTATGTTCCCTTTACTCCTTTAAAGTTCATCCTACACCTGATCAGTTCTCGGCTTTTTATGAGGGTTTATCTCTGCCTCAGGTTCCTGCACATTATCTGTCATCCCTTACTGCCCCCATTTGCTTTGATGAGATCATCTGGGCCATTCATAGTATGTCATTGGGTAAGGCCCCTGGCCCAGATGGCTTTCCTACTGACCTTTCTGCCACTTTTCCAGATCTCCTAGCCCCACGACTTACTTTTAATGAAGCATGAGAAAAGGGCTCCCTTCTGCCTACCTTTTCCCAGGCTATTATTTCCCTTATTCCCAAACAAGTTAAGGATAGCACTTCCTGTTCCCAGTTCCAACCAATTTCATTACTTAATGTGGATGTGGAAGTTTTTGCAAAGGTCTTTGCTAAGTGAATGGAGCCTATTATGCTTCTTCTAATTCATTCGGATCAGGTAGATTTTCTTTCAGGAAGATTGGAGTCTGATAGTATTCAGAGGACCTTCTACCTCCTCTGGTATGCCCATTCCTCCTCTCAGCCCACTGCCACCCTTTCTCTGAATGCTGAAAAGGCATTCAACAGGGTGGAGTGGGCTTATTGGTTTGATGTCAAGGCTAGATTTGGATTCCTGGCTCCCTTTATCTCCCCATGTGACTCCTCTTTTTGTCACCTACTGTTGCAGTTCTCACTAACTCTGTGCTCTCCCCTTATTTTCCCCTAGGTAGAGGGACTCAGCAAGGCTGCCCTTTATCTCTCTTTTTATTTTTGTTGGTGGTAGAACCCTTAGTGCTTAAGATCAGAGCAGATTCCTGCTTCCCAGGCCTGAGATTGGGGGAGTTGTCCCATAAAATTGCCCTTTTTATCAATGACATTATCCCTTACCTCTGCAACATGGCTTCTTCCTTCCTTGCCCTTCAGGAAAGAATCAGTGACTATTCTGCTCTGTCCAGACAAACAGACACACACCTGTGACCTCTATCGACAAAAACTGAATGGCTCCACCTTCATGGGAGAATAAGATATCAAACCTGTCTTATGGCGAAAAAAAATTCCTCACCTTAACTCCTCCTGCTACCTGGTCTCTACTTCTCCCCTCAGCAAACCAATGTAATATGCATAGTTCCTCTAAGCTGGCTTTCCTCGTTCCCCCACTGCAGGACATTGCAAGCCCAGCAAACTTTCAGCTTTACAGCCCGAGGCTAGATGAATGACCTGCCCCCGAGGTCCTCTCTGAACCAAAATTAAGTACCTTCAAAACCAAACTATGGACTCACCTTACAACCCTAAGTGAATGTGATTATTCTTCATAGTCACCAACTCTGTTCCCTTGCTTCCCCTAGCTTCCCCACACCCGGTAACCCTTTTGCCCTTTATCCTGTCTCCCTCATGCCTATCCCCCCCCGCTATCTATCAATCCATCCCTACTTCAATCCCGTAGGTTTATTCATGTACAGTATAGCTGTTTTGTAGACAAAGACTTTCACGTAATAGACTGCATACTTGTCTACTGTGATAGTGTCACTCATTTATTGTTGAATCCTATAATCCTTGATACCCAATTGAAACTCCTCTGTAATTGTCTGCTTATTCAATTTACACACTATGTTATTTATTCCCATTGTATTTCTATTTTTTCTTTCATCTATGTTGTGTATTGATTTCTCACTTGATGTGGAACCTTTGTAAAAGAACCCCTGGTTGAAAGATTCTTGTAATCCTAGTTATGAATAAATAAATAAATAAAAAGAAAAAGGTTCTGACACATGCTAACTCAAAAGAGGGACGCAAAATAATTATCTCAAATCCATCTTATTACACCAAGACACATTGGTCTGGATATTCAAAAGGGTTGCACCATGCGCAAGTCTGAAATTGCGCCATTCTGCGATATTCAGAAGGAGGCAGTTGCGCCCCCCAAGTCATGCTGAGCAACAGCGCAATGCTAATGAAGGCATGCTCAACTGGAGGGGGAGGAACCATGCATAAACTGCACAGCCTGATATTCAGCCGGGCTGTGCAGAGTTGTGCAGGCGCAACCCCCTACCTACGCCTGCACAACTTTGAGCCCCCAAAAAGGATTAAGTCGAGGGCCACCACAGGTGAGCTGGCCGTATTGCAGGGCACAACAAAGCAGCTGTCACCTGTGGGTAGCCCTCCATATTCCTATGCCCCCATGGCGGATCGTGGGCATAATGAATGATACCCCCGACTGGCCCGATCGTGGCCAGAATGGAGTTCACCCCAAAGAGAATATCCTTGGTGGTCCAGTGGACCACGAAGCCCGATCACGGGCTAAGAGTCAACCCCTCAAAGTCCACTTTCCTGGTGGTTAAGTCTACCCACCCACAGAGCCCCACCACCCCGCCTCCCCATCAGCCGCGGGGCAGCACCCCACCCGCTGCTGCCCTGCCGCCCAACAGGGGAGAGCGGGGTGGTGGGGCTCAGGGTGGGTGGGCCACTGGACCAACAGGAAATTGACTTTGTGGGGTTGACTTGGCCCACGATTGGCTTTATGGTCCACTGGACCACCAGGATATTGCTCTTTGGGGTGAACTCCATTTTGGCGGTGATCAGGCCAGTGGGGGGGGGTTGTCATTCACATTATTCCCACGATCGAGCCAGTGGGGAAGGGGATTTACTCCATGCCCATGATTGGGCTGCAGGGGGCGTCGGTCCCTGACGGCTGCTGCCTGGCAGGGCACCAGGCGCAAGTCATTGGGGTTCGGCGCACCTGCATGCTAATGGCATGCAAATGGGGCTGTTAGTAGAAGCAAATGGCCCTCCGTGCACCTTGCATGAATTATGGTCCCATTTGCATGTCACCTTTTGAAAATCTGAAATTTGCGCATGGCGCAATGGCACTTATGCCACCACATCTTGAATACTCCACTCTGACCACTTGCAGTGGTGCAAGTTCCACTGCTCCATGCACAGTGGCTGTGGCCGGTGGGCAATATTCAAAGGAGTTGCTCAATAGCGCAACTCCGTTGAAAACCCCCCCGGCCACACCCTAGCGCAACTTTTTTGAGCATCGCAAGGGCTTGCACCACAGAATAGCGCAGTTTGAATATCCAACCCATTGTCTGGCCTGACATGCTTTGTACTGTCTGCAATCCTTCTTCAAAGTGCGCACTCATTTTGAAACATGAATAAATAAATAGATAAATAAATTAAATGCAGTGAAATCCCAATTACTTCCCTACAATACAGCAGATTTTTTTATGGCCTATCCTTATCAATGGGCTTCTGATGATGTGACTTGTTTGGGTATTATTCTTAAACCCTCTATCTCTGATCTAGTAGTGTCCAGTGCTCAGAAAATGTTAGATACTGAGAGTGCCATGGTGCAGGTTGCTCACGCCAAGATGGAACATACAGAAAGCATCTAGGGGAACTCCTGCAGCTTTCCCTGAGATATGCAGGCATGTACTGGCATATACTGGCTATGAGCCCACTTGAAACAGTTGGAACCCATTGTTGGAGCCATGGTTTCCTAATTACGAGATGCTAGCAATCTGTGTGAGTCCTTCTGATACTGGCATCGGCTACACAGCTAAAAGAAAAGACTGCCTGCAAAACGCTTTGGGGCATAAAACTACAATGACCCCTAAGAAAGAGATGAAGAAAACCTACACCAGATCTATTAAACAACTTCAGGTTCAAATGCATCTGAGAACATGTGTGGACATTAAAAAACCTGTTAAACCAATTGAGCCAGGTCCTGCCAGCAACTTTCTATTCCCCTCAGGATTGACGGAGATGGAGGTGAACTTTGAAAGGATTTCAGAGAAGCAGTGGGCAGGTACATCCAGAGTCATTAACAAACCAGTGTTGCAAGCAATAACACCAATATTCCTTAAAAAAGCCACTGACAAACAAGATGAAATGGAGGTCTGTAAAACTGACTCTAGGCAGACACTACCTAATTCGGAACAAAGCCTGAGTGATGCATCCTCTGGTGCTTCATTTTTGGAAACTTTCCTCTGATGATGTGGGAGGATCTGGTGGTTTGTTACCTGCCAGTTCTGGATCAGAATCTTCTAAAAGCCCACAGATAAAAAGGATAATCCAAAACAGTGTATCCTGTCCTTAGAGGTAGCTGAAATTGGAGCATTAGAGAAGGCTGACACCAAGCCTGCTCAGAGTGTAACTCAAGAGAACATTGAGGAGCTGTTACCTTCAAACAGCTTAACTCAGGGTAAGCAAATGGATTTATCTACAGACAATGAAAATAGCTAGGAAAAGAAAGCTAAAACAACAAAGCTAAAGCTATGTGATCATAGGAGTAGGACAGAAATGTTGTTGGCAAATGATTTATGAGAAAATACGAGTCAATTGTTTCACAAGGGGAAAGGGGAGGCCTCTTTAACTGGTCTTGATGGTACCATCACTGCTGCCATGAGTAACAGATTCAACTTTGAAATAAGCATTTGTCAATGCCGAATGTTGCCTTGCTGGTGTTGGCATTGGTAGTGCAGGAGTTAGAGAGATGTATAATAGGAATGGCAGTGAAGTATAGAACCAATGTCAACCCCACCCCACCCTGCAGAGAGTGATAGGCATTGAGGTGTGCCTTTGGGCCATCGACCATAACACTCATGCAATTTCCCCTCACCCTATTCTGCAGACTCTGATAAGTGTCGCATTGTGCCTTGGGGTCGTCGGGCCTTATGTTCACCCCATTCCATAAGAAAGTAGGTTAAGATGGGTGCAGTATAAGAAAATGAGGTGAACTTTGCGGCCAAAGAGTCCAAGGCACACCTTACATAGAAACATAGAAACATAGAAACATAGAAGTTGACGGCAGATAAGGACCGCAAGGCCCATCCAGTCTGCCCATTTCTTTTTCTACCTTATAAATGTGCAATCGGCCTTTGCTCTGTCAGTGGCCTATCTATTCATAGTCATTTGTATTGCTCCCTTATGCCTATCCCATGCCTGTTTGAAGCCCTGCACTGTATTCATAGCCACCACTTCTTGTGGTAAGCCATTCCATGCATCCACCACCCTTTCTGTGAAAAAGAATTTCCCACATTCCCCCTTAATCGGCCCCCCTCTAATCTCATGCTGTGTCCTCTTGTCCTGCTATTTTTCTTATATTTAAACATGTTAGACTCTTTCACCTTGTTTATGCCCTTAAGATTTTTGAATGCCTCGATCATATCCCTCTCTCCCTCCTTTGTTCAAGGGTATACATATTGAGCTCCGTTAATCTGTCCTCATATGTCTTCTGATGCAGTCCCTGCACCATTTTGGTTGCCCTTCTCTGGACTGCCTCAATTTGGTTAATGTCCTTGTGAAGGTGTGGCCTCCAATACTGCATGCAGTACTCCAGATGGGGCCTAACCAGTGTCTTGTACAGAGGGATTATTACCTCCCTCTTACGACTTGTGATACCCCTACTAATACACCCTAACACCCACCTAGCCTTACCTACTGCTTTAGAGGTCTGCTTGGATGATTTTAGGTCATCAGTGATGATGATGCCCAAGTCTCTTTCTTCCTTTGTGACTGCTAGCAACTCCCCTCCCAGCCTATAGGTGGCTTCAGGTTTCTCTTCCTATGTGCATGATTTTGCACTTCTTTGCATTAAATCCCAGTTGCCACTCTTCTGACCATTCTGCTAGTTTATCCAGATCTCTTCTCATTCTGCCCACCCCATCTGGATCATCTACTCTGTTGCAGATCTTGGTGTCATCTGCAAACAGACAAGCCTTACCCTCTAGTCCATCTGCAAGGTCACTAATGAAGATGTTGAAGAGGACTGGCCCCAGGACTGATCCCTGAGGTACCCCACTTGTAACTTGCATCTCTTCTGACTGTATACCATTTACCACCACTCTCTGTTTTCTGCCCTTCACCCAGTTTGCCACCCAGTTGACCAACTTCTGACCCACCCCGAGCCTACCCAGCTTATTTATCAATCTTCTATGTGGAACAGTGTCAAAAGCTTTGCTGAAGTCAAGGTAGGTGACATCAACTGCTCCCCCTTGGTCCACCACTCTGGTTACCCAGTCAAAGAAATCTATGAGATTAGTTTGACAGTACCTTCCTTTTGTAAACCCATGCTGTCTTGGATCCTGTGCCCTTATGGATTCCAGGTGTTGCACTATCCTTTCCTTAAGGAGCCTCCATAATCTTGCCACTACTGAGGTAAGACTGACGGTCTGTAGTTCCCGCCTCCACCCTGCTACCACTCTTGTGGGTGGGATCACATGAGCCCTTCTCCAGTCTTCTGGGACCTCTCCTGTGCTCAGAGACTCACTAAACAATTCTGCTAATGGCTCTGCTAGTTCCTCCTTTAGCTCCTTAAGTCTCCTGGGATGTATGCCATCAGTTGCCTTATCCACCTGAGCTAGCAAGCTCTTGTGGACCTTTCTTTGTGAAGGAGTAGTGCTCACCTCCCTCCCCTGTGTCCATGATGCTGAGCTGTGGGCCTGCCCTACCTTCTCTTCAGTAAATACTGAGCAAAGTATCTATTTGGGATAGATGCCTTTACAGGGTCCTCCTCCTCACATGCTCCCTTTCTCCATTAAGCTTAGCAATACCCCTCTGGACTTTCTCCTTTCACTAATGTATCTATAGAAAGTCTTGTCACCTTCTCTTTTACTGTTCGTGCTAGTGTTTCCTCAGTTTGGGACTTTGCCTGCCTTACTGCCTTACCTGCTTCCCTTAGGGCAGTTTGGTATGCCTCCCTATCTTCATCCCGCTGTGTTCCCTTATATTTCCTGAAGCCGGCCTTTTGGCTCTGACCTTTTCTGCTACTGTATTTGAGAACCATAGTGGTTTCCTTCTTCTTTTGCACTTCCTTTTCTGTCTAACACAATGGGATGTTGCTTCAAGTATTGCATCCTTAATGCTTGCCCACTTTGCCTGTACCCCCTCACCTGTGTTTCTTTTTGCCAGGGCTAGCTTAACTCTGTTGGCCATCTTATCAAAGTCAGCTCCCTGAAGTCCCATATTTTTGCCTTGGAATGGGATGATTTAGATGTAGTAGCCAAATTGAACCATACCATGTGATGGTCACTGGCCCCCAGGTGACCTTCTACCTGGAGATCTGTGATCCCTTCTTTGTTAGTCAGTACTAGATCTAGGATAGCCCTGTCTCTTGTGGGTTGCTGTACCAGTTGTTTGAGGCCCTCCCCCTGCAGGGAATCCACTATGAGTCTAGTTCTGGCAGATGTTCCTGCTGGTATTGACCAATCTGTATCCGGCATGTTGAAGTCTCCCATTATCAGAACCTCCCCTTTAGCTGTCATGTTTTGATGCCTGTCAGTGGCTGCAGGGTGGGGGTGCAATGGCATGAGCATTACAGCTGACAATCCAAAGGCACTCCCTGATGCCTGTTAGTCTGTACAGGGTGGAACATTATGGTTAGAAACCCTAATGCACCGGGTATTTGTTGGTATTTGCACTCCAAATTTTCAACATGGTCTTTTTGTGACCCTACCTTATGAAAGCAATTGGGACTGCTGTTCATGAACAGTGGCACTGTGATTTTGTTAATCTGTTCATAATGTTGATTTCCCACAGCAACTGTGCCACGCTGCACCACGTGTGAAAACACAGTTTGGGCAGGATGTGAAAAATGACAGCTGCACCATTCATAAGGAGGTGTGAAGAGATGGCAATTTTGAAAATCTGGAGTGTAAATATTAAAAATTCTTGAAGTTATGAGTGTGCGTGAAAACTGCGCAACACACACTTGTAACACAGTTATTTTTTGGAATTCTTTCACCAAATTTTTAACGTAGGCATTTTGAGACCTTTGCTCATGAACAGTGGCAATATGATTGTCTTAATCTGTCCCAAACATTGATTTCCCACTGCAACTGCACCATTGTGTGCCACATGTGTGAAACCACATTTTGGGCAGGATATGAAAAATGACAGCTATACTGTTCATAAGGAGGTGTTCAAAAATGGCAATGTTGAAAATCTGAAGTAAAAATATTAAAAATTCTTGAAGTTACGATTGTGCAGGGAAACTGTGCAACTCATGCTCATAACATAGTCATTTTGTGGAATTTTGTCACCAAATTTTCAACATAGGCATTTTGGAACCTCTGCCATGAACAGTGTTACTGTGATTTTCTTACTCTGTCCTAAACATTGTTTTCCTACAGCGACTATGACATTGTGTGCCGGATGTACGAAAACACATTTTGGGCAGGATGTGGAAAATAACAGCTATACTGTTCATAAGGAGGTGTTCAAAAATGGCAATGTTGAAAATCTGAAGTAAAAACATTAAAAATTCTTGAAGTTACGATTGTGCATGGAAACTGTGCAACTCATGCTCATAACATAGTAATTTTGTGGAATTTTGTCACCAAATTTTCAACATAGGCATTTTGGAACCTCTGCCATGAACAGTGTTATTGTGATTTTCTTACTCTGTCTAAACATTGTTTTCCTACAGCACATGACATGTCATATTGTGCGGATGTGCGAAAACACATTTTGGGCAGGATGTGAAAAATGACAGCTATACTGTTCATAAGGAGGTGAAAAAATGGCAATGTTGAAAATCTGAGTAAAACTATTAAAAATTCTCGAAGTTATGAGTGTGCATGGAAACTGCACAATGCACACTTATAACACAGTCATTTTTTAGAATTTTTTCACCAAATTTGCAACATAGGCTTTTTGGGAGCCCACCTCATGAACAGTGACACTGTCATTTTGTTAATCGGTCCTGAAAGGTGATTCCATGCAGTGACTGTGAAACCACCTTTTGGGACATAATAACGAGATGACAGTGACTGAATTCATGAGGTGGGGTCCCAAGAACCCCATGTTGAAAGTTTGGTGCCAAAATTTGCAAAAATGGACGAGCTATGCACCAAAGTTGAAAAAAAAAACCCATTTATGCCATTTTACAGCTTACCAGTTTTTCCTTAGTTCATGGTCAGCTTGGAAGAGTGCAGGCATGTTCGGTCACGAAGATCATCGTGCCAGGCTCTGGAGGTAAGTATGGAGTGAGGGGGTGTGGGAGGTGGGAGTGCACTGAGGGTGGTGCCGGGTTGGGGGAGGGACACCGGATACATTGAGAGACCATTTTCTTGTTTTTCAGTTAAAAACTATTGAAAATGTAAAACTTAGTTTGGTGTGCTTGTAGTGGTGCTGGTTTCCTTTGCTGTCTTTACTTGCTGCGAATTTTGTCTTGTCTGTCTTGCCCTGTAGTTTGGGGGAAGGGTGCTAACTGTCTGACCTCTGACCTCAGCTACGTGATAACTGGAGTTGGGGCTAAGTCAAATTTGAGGTAGCAAGTTGATTTTTGGTTTCTCAGAAGAAGCTAGAAGAGGAAGGATTCAGATTTGTTTCAGTGCAGTACAGTAACTTCTCATTGCTGTTTTTTATTTTAAACTTAGATTTGTGGGTTTTAGTGGTACTGTTATTTATTTGTTGTCTTTACTTAGAATTGTTTTTGGGCTGTTGAAAATTTAAAACCCAGTTTGGTGTGCTTGTAGTAGTGCTGGTTTCCTTTGCTGTCTTTACTAGCTGCAGATTTTTTCACCCACCCTCCCTCTCCTGCCCCCCCAGTCTTAATTATATTCCCTGTTAAATCTGATTGACAGGAGCTAAGCACCAGGAATAGCAGGGGTTGTGGAGTAGGAGGAACATAAGTGGGAGGAAGCCTGCCTTTGGCACAAGTGTTTTGACTAACTTTTTTTTGTTTGTTTTGGTTTTCCTTCTTTAAAAGAAAGTGTCTGAGGATCGGTAGCAGGATTTTCAGGACAGTAAATTAATAAAGAGGGAACTAGGAAAGATTCAGTAACAGACAAGTACTGGAATAGCAGTAAAAGTGCAGAATAATGTGGGGAGTAGTGCAATGCAGTGGATGCGGGGCAGCCGGATTCAGACAGACCTTCTGGACGCTAAGGTGCTGCCCTATCTGCACTCATCTCTCTGGACTGTGAGATGAGGTAGCCAGACTCAGAGTGAAAGTAAACTGGGTCAGGAGTACATTTGCCCCTATCCAGAGACCACCTAGTCCATTGTTGCTGCCTCAAGATTGCTGCAAGATCATGCACATAGGGAAGAAAAACCCTGAAGCCACCTATAGGCTGGGAGGGGAGTTGCTGGCAGTCACAAGGGAAGAAAGAGACTTGGGTATCATCATCACTGATAACCTGAAATCATCCAAGCAGACCACTAAAGTAGTAGGTAAGACTGGGGAATGTTGGGATGTATTAGTAGGGGTATCACAGGTCGTATGAGTTAGGTAATAATTCCTCTTTACAAGACACTGGTTAGGCTCCATCTGGAGTACTGTATGCATTACTGGAGGCCACACCTTCACAAGGACATTAACCAAACTGAGGCAGTCCAGAGAAGGGCAACCAAAATGGTGCAGAGACTGCATCAGAAAACATATGAGGACAGATTAACTGAAATCAAATATGTATACCCTAAAGCAAAGGAGGGAGTGAGGTGATATGATCGAAACGTTCAACACCTTAAGGGCATTAACAAGGTGAAAGAGTCTAACATGTTTCAATATAAGAAAAATAGCAGGACAAGAGGACACAGCATGAGATTAGAAGGAGGCTGATTAAGGGGTAATGTGAGGAAGTTCTTTTTCACAGAAAGGGTGGTGAATGCATGCACGACCTACCTCAGGAAGTAGTGGATATGAATACAGTGCAGGGCTTCAAACAGGCATGGGATAGGCACAAGGGAGCAATACAGATGAGTATGAATAGATAGGCCATTGACAGAGCAAAGGCAGATGGCACATTCATAAGGCGGAAAAAGAAATGGGCAGACTGGATGGGCCTTGCAGTCGTTATCTGCCATCAAATTCTGTGTGTCTATGTTTCAAACGATGCCAAAAATGAGAAGCACTTGGATAACAGTGGGCTCGGGGAGGGATAGGGCAGTCAGGCAGAGGCACATCCCAAATCCTATTCCACTCCAGAACTCATATGACACACTGGCAAATGGGGACAACCAAACGGAGGTACCCAGAGAAGTGGAAGGGAAGGATGTGGAGGTCAACCAAGGAGATAACCTCAGTGAGGAGAGCAGTGGACCCCAGAGGAGGAGGAAGCAAATCCTGGTGGGGGACTCTATTATAAGAGTGATCCAGCTAGGAACACAGGAAGAGGAGGACAGGGAGCTGAGGTGCCTACCAGGTGGCATGGCTGGGATTGATGGGAGGAAAATCCTGGGGATTGCTGGGAAGGCAAGATGGGAGGGTGAGCTGGATGTCATTATCCACCTAGATACTAATGACCTGGCAAACGGGGAGCCTAAGAAAGTTCAGGAAGAGTTCAGAAAACTGAGGAGGGTTCTCAAGCAAGTAGCTACTTCTGTCACCTTCTTAGAAGTACTACCTGTGAGAGGCATGGGAGAGCGTAGGGGCACTTGCACCAGGAACTTTAATTCATGGTTGAAGAATTGGTGCTGTGAGGAAGGGTATGAATTCATTGGTGACTGGGGACCCACCTGGAGGAATGGAGAGGCTTGTTCAAGCCTGATGGAATATATCCACCCTGGAGGGGAATCCAAGCACTCAATGATAAGTTTAAATGATACATGGACAAGCATTTAAACTAGCCGGGGGGGGGGCAGGCCAGCAAGGAAGGTACCTAATTGCCCACCCCCCACAGCTAGTGGTGGGACAAGTGAACAGGAGGAGTGGATATCTCTACAAAGCAGTGTACAAAAGATGAAGATAAGCAACCAAGAGGTGGATAGGCAGAAAGAGGGCACAATTAATCATGAGGGCAGACAGCAGGGAGAACCAGGGATAAAGGACAACAAGGGAGGGCTGGAGTAGAACAGCTAAACAGTTCAGGGAGTTCAAATCATAGAAAGCCTTAGCAACAGGATGGAGGATCTGGAGGCTGTCATGGTGTAGTCGGATCTGGGCAATGTGGCCATCACAGAAACCTGGTGCAAGGATAACCATGACTCGGAGATAGCCATACCAGGCTACAACATATTCAGAAGGGACAGAGTAGGCAGGAAGGGAGGAGGAGGAGTGGTACTTTATGTGAAAGACGGCATAAAGGCCACAGAGATCCAGGAGGAACAAAATGGGGGAGAGATACTGTGGGTTAAGCTGGAAAGGAAAATGGGGTCCGCCATCTGCACAGAGGTGGTCTACAGACAATCAGCCCAGGAGATAGAAACAGACAGGGATCTGATGCTAGCCACCCAAAGGATGGCAGACAAGGGTGAGGTGGTGCTGGTTGGAGACGTCAATATTCCAGATGTGGACTGAAGCCTCCAGGCAGCAGCATCAACCAGGAGCAGATTTATCCTGGGCTCCCTTCAAGGTGCCTTCCTCTGTCAACTGGTCATGGAACCAACTTGGCAGAGGGCAATACTGGAACTCGTGCTCACAAATGGGGACAATGTGATGGTATAACAGTAGGGGAGCACCTGGGGAACAGTGACCACTGGTCAGTGTGGTTGGAAATCACAGAAGGAGCAGAACCAAACTGCACAAAAACACATATATTGGATTTTAGGGGGGCAGACTTTGGGAAAATGGGGAGATGCTTGAAAGAGGCATTCATGGGAATGGGGCAGGAACCAGGGTTGAGGAACAGTGAGCAATTTTTAAAACAGGGATTACAAGAGCAGCAGAATTATGCATTAAGCAGGTTAGCAAGGGGAAATGGAAAGGTGGCCATTATGGTGTTCTAAGGAGGTATCAGAGAAAGTGAAAGCCAAAAAGATTGCATTCAGGCAGTACAAAAAGATGTAGGCAGAAGGGGATAGGGAAAAGTACCAGGAGAAGCAAAGGGAAGGTTCATAAGGGAAGCCAAGCAGACAGAAGAGTGCATTGCAAAATCAGTGTGTAGAGGGGACAAAACCTTTTACAGGTAAATAAGTGAAAAAGAAAGGCAAAGGGAGGGATAGTGAGACTGAATGGGAAGGATGGGGGCTGTGTGGAGGATGACAACAGTAAAGCTGACATACTGAACAGGTATTTCTGCTCAGTCTTTACTGAGGAAGAGGAGGGTAATGAGTCTGAAGGGAGTACAAGGGGTGGGAATGGCACAGAAATAAACACAAGTCCCTTTACACAGGAAAGGGTCCTGAAGGGACTGGAAGGAATGAGTTGATAAAACAATGGGGCCAGATGGGGTGCACCCCAGGGTCCTAAAGGAACTAAGAGGGGTGGTAGCTGAACCTTTGGCAATCCTGTTTAGCTGATCGCTGGAACAGGGGAGGTACCCAAAGACTGGAGGACAGCAGATGTAGTCCCCTTATACAAAAGTAGGAACAAAGAAGATGTGGGGAACTACAGATCAGTCAACCTGACCTCGGTAGTGGGACAAATCATGGAAGCACTACTGAAGGAGAGTTTGATGGAACATCTGGTTGCCATCGGACTACAGGATCCAAGGCAGCATGGTTTCAACCGGGGGAGGTCATGTCAGACCAAACTCATTGAATTGTTCTACTGAGTGACAAGGAAGGAGGATCAGGGGAGGGCAGTGGACGTGGCCTATCTAGACTTCAGCAAGGCATTTGTGCCACATAGAAGGCTATTAAACAAACTGGGGAATATGGGAGTGGGCAGAACAGTAGTGCGGTGGGTAGGTAATTGGCTGGGTGGCAGGTCACAGAAGGTGGTGGTAAATGGCTGTCACTCCACAGAAGGAAGAGTGACCAGTGGGGTTCCACATGGATCAGTGTTGGGACAGGTTCTATTCAACATCTTCATCAGGGACATTGCGCAGGACCTAGATGGCAGAATTTCCCTGTTCGCTGATGACATGAAGCTCTGTAACAGAGTGGACACACCAGAGGGTGTAGACAGAATGAGGAGGGACCTGAAGAAGCTTGAAGAATAATCAAGAGTTTGGCAGTTGAAATTCAATGCAAAGAAGTGCAAAATAATGCATATGGGGCACACAAACTTGGGATACAGCATGCACCAAGCAGGAAAGGGACCCTGGGGCTATCATTTCTGATGACTTCAAGGTAGGGAAACAGTGTTACAAGGCAGCTCGTAAAGCAAATAGGATGCTGGGATGCATAGGCAGGGGCATCACCCGCAGGAAAAGGGAGGTCATAATTCTGCGGACAAGACACTAGTGAGGCCCCACCTGGAGTACAGTGTACAGTTCTGGAGACCTTACCTATGTAAGGACATAAACTGGGTAGATAAGGTTCAGAGGAGGGTAACAAAGATGGTACAGGGATTGCATCACAAGTCCTATGAGGACAGGTTGAAGGACATGAATATGTACTTCCTGGAGGATAGAAGGGAGAGAGGGGATATGATAGAGACTTACAAGGAGGGAAAGGGTGCAGGAACACACTATTTTCCAGCAAAAAAGATGTTCCAGGACTAGAGGGCATGGGATGAATTTGGAGGGAGGGTGATTCAGAGGAAACATGAGCAAGAATTTCTTCACAGAACGGGTGGTGGACAAGTGGAACACCCTGCCAGAGGAAGTGGTGGAGGCTGAAACAATCATGAGATTTAGGAGTGCAAGAGATAGAAATGAGGGAATTCTGGAGGTCAGGGGTAAGGGGCAACAGCCTTCTAGGAAAATAGAATAAACTTACAAGCTCAAATGGGCAGACTGAGTGGGCCATAGGCCCTTATCTGTCGACAGTGTCTATGTATCTCTTTATCTAATTGTTACTCCTGTACACAGAAGTGGTGACAGAACTTTGCCATCCTTGCCCCTCTCTCCAAAGCCCTTGAGCAGATTGTTGTAGACCAACTTACAGAATACCTAGCCAAGCATGATATCCAGTGCCCCAAGAAGCATGGTTTTAGAAAAGCTCATAGTACGATGACTGCTTTACTTGAGTTTACTGACTACATACATAGTGTACCAGACCATAGCCAATTAGTGGGGACAATATTCATTGACCTCACTAAGGCATTTGATACCATTCACCACCTCCTTCAGCTCACTACATTTGCATGCCTTGGCCTATCAACTACAGTCACTGGCTGGTTCATGAGCTACCTTGGTAACCCCACCCAACAAGTTAAAATCGGTGATACCCTATACTGTAGCCTTCAAGTATGCTCTGGTGTTTCTCAAGGGTCTATCACTGGTCCCTTGCTGTTCAGTCTATTTCTAAACACCCCCCAAGCCCGTATCACCAACATGATCCTTTACGCCAATGATGGTGTCCTCTTTGACTGACAGACCCAACCTTCCCCTGTCCCAAATGCCCTGAAAGCTGACTTCCTATCAGTGGAAACCTGGTTAATCCAATACAAACTTTTAACGAATTACAAAAAAATGAAAGTGATGCTCTTCTCTAACCCACCAAACAGATATAATTTTGCCTGCCTATATCTCCTTAACAGTAACAACCTGCCCCTTGAACAAGTTAACGAGTTTATCTTGCCATCACTCTTGATAGCTCTCTAACCTATGCATTGCACGTTAATAAGATCTTGAAGGTAGTTAATGCCAGAATTGGTGTCCTGTATAGACACAGACAATGTATGACCCCAGATGTCCTCCAACAAGTTGTCAGTTCAGTTATCTCCATTATAGACTATGGTTTAATCATCTATGGTGCAGTGATGGATACTACCCTTAATAGAATTACAACTGCGTTAAATAAATCTTATGGACTGGTGTCTGGAGCCAACAGATGCATGCACACATGTGATCTCTTTGAGCAGACAAACTGACTCCACCTTAAGGGTAAGATTAAGTACCAAACCTGCTTGTTTGCCAAGAAAATTCAACTGGGACTAACGCCTCCTGCTGCCTTACCTCTCATTAAGCCTTCCCTTAACCTATGTTCAACCCAATGTGCTTCCAAAGAAACATTCATTGTCCCATTTTGTAAGACCCCCCAAGCCCAGCACACATTTAGCTACAGGGCTTCCACATGGCTTAATATGCTTCCTCCTGATATTGTCCTTTTAAGCTTAAGCTTCACAAGCACCTTATGGCCCTAAGCAACTGTGACTGTGTCCCTTAGTGGACCTCCCTCTTATGCTCCTCTTGCACTTCCCCCTTCCAATGCCTTCTCCTCCTCATTTCTTTCCTTCCCTCTAGCCCCCTCCCTTTACCCCCTCCTCCACCCTAACAAAATCCTCTCCCAGTTCCTCCCACTACTCCATGCTCACCCTCCCCCTACCTATTGCCTATCTCCACTCCCCCTCTCCATTTACCCCAAGTCTTACCTGACCTCTCTTTTTCCCCTCCCCATCTCCACTCTAGTCCCTCTAACCTATTGCTCTCTTCTCTCTCTCTCTCGTCACTGTCAATGATTGCTGCCTAGCGCCCCTCCCAGTCAGGCCCACTCTTCTCCTAGCCTCCACTCCTGTGTTCTCACTCAACAAGTTCATCCTTGACTGCTCTGTACCCATCCCAATTCCTCAACCCTGATCTTTAACCTTGTCCTACACCCTCTGCTGCCTTCCTCATATCTTTGCTCATGACTTGGTACCCTTACTCTGTCTTCCAATATACAACATGATACTACAATGTCTATGCTCTGTACCATAGTTATACTCATAAGCTTCTTGTTATGCTGTTCTTGATATATTTGTAATCGTGTCTTTTACTACTCTTGTTGTTATACTATTTACCTTGTTTACCTGCTGTTAATTTGCATGATGCAGAACCTTTGTAAAAGAGCCTCTGGTTCAAAGATATTTGTAATCCAAGCTATCATACTAACATACTAAAATGCCAGCAGAGTAGGCCTCATGGTGTATCGAGTCTGTTTGAGAATCAACACTCGTATCAGGCACCGTTTCTGCCTTCCCCAACTCTCCTGTGGATCCCCCTACCCCCTAACTGAAGTTCCCCTCCAGTTTTGGCATTACTCAGCTTCACAGTCTTCCTATACCTGTCCCAGCCTCACTTAAACCCCTCCACAGAATCCATATCCACAAGTTCCTCAGGCAGTGCATTCCAGGGTTCCACCACCCTCACAGTGAAGTAATGCCTCCTTCTCTCTCCCCTGAGTGTCCCCCCAGCCTCAATTTGTGCCCCCTGGTGGACCCCCTCTGCTGAAACACCCTATCTAGGCTTATCCTATTTATCCCCTTTAGATACTTGAAGATCTCATTCATATCCCCTCTGTCTCTCCTCTTCTCCAGAGATTACAGGTTGAGCTCCTTAAGTCTCTCCCCATAGGACCTATCTCCTAGACCCCGTATCATTCTGGTCACCCTCCTCTGGACCCTCTCTCTAGGAGTGCAATATTCTTTTTTAAGTGTGGACACCAAAACTGCACACAGTATTCAAGTTGTGATCTAACCATACAGTTATACAGAGGGAGAAGCACATCCTGGCTTCTTGAGGTTATCCCCCTGGTGATGCAACCCAGTATTTTATTTGCCTTTGCCACAGCCTTCCTACAGTACTGAGAGTTGTTCATATTGGCATCCACCACCACCCCCCCAGGTCCCTTTCCCCACTCAAAGCCTGCAGTGTATCTCCTCCCAGGGTATACACATGAGCTGGGTTCCTAAGCCCCAGGTCGAGAACCCTGTATGTCCCTGTATTAAATTTCAGTTTACATGTATGTGACCACCTCTCCAGAGTCCTCAGATCTTTCTGTAGGGCTACTCTACCCTCATCCCTATCCACCACCACCCCCCAGCTTTGAGTCATCTGCAAGGAAGATCATTTCGCTCCTGATACCTTTTCTGATGTCTGAGATGTAAGCATTAAACAGGAGTGGTTCCAGCACAATCCCTGTGGGACCCCGCTAATGACCCTCCTAGGAGATAAGACCCCCCCAACCACCACCTTCTGAGAATACACAGATAGCCAGTTTCCTATCAACCTGGCCATCCATTCCCCAACCCCCATTTCCCCGGGCTTGTCCAAGAGCCCAGTATGAGGTACCAAAGCACAAGCCTTGCTAAAGTCTAGAAAGAGGATATCCAGTAGCCTTCCCTGGTCCAGTGCCTTCATCACCCAATCATAAAACTCCACAAGATTGGTCTGAACAATCTGCCTTGGACAAAGCCATGCTGGTGATCATACAGGTATCCCTGTTCCTCCAGAAACACTCTCAGCCTTTTCTTTAAGGTGGCCTCCATCAATTTTCCCACCACCGATGTCAGGCTGTAGTTCTATTAATAAATAAATAAATATATGAAAATGTGGCATTTCTTGCCACTCCTATATGTTCTATTTCTTTTACACACCTTGGTTTATGGAAAATCAATTTAATTTTAGTTGCGCTACCATGAATGTAAATGGTATGCACACACCCATAAAAAGGGCTAGAATTCTTAATTATATTAACAAATCTAAAGCTTTATGCATCACCCTCCAGAAAACTAATTTGGAGGACCAAAAAGCATTAGAAGTTAAAAGAAAATGGATGGCACATATGTTCTTCTCAACAGGTACTCACAAAAGAGCAGATGTTACGTTAATTTTAAAGAATATTCCTGCCCACATCGTACTGGATAAGTTTGCAGACACCCAAGGTAGAATTATTTATTATGATAACAATCACATCAGTCTATGCACCATTTACAGGTTATAAGACTTTCCTGGCTGAATTAACAAAAGGAATAGAGTCCTTGCAATCAAATAAAATTATTATTTTATTCAAGGTTCCATTCTGGTGTACCACGCAAGGCCAAAGATCCTTTGGTTATAGAACACCACTCTGGTTAAACTACCTGCCAACAGAGCTCACTTCTGAACCCAAGACTGGGTCCTTCAAAGCAAAATTAAGGATCCGTATCACTAATCTTATGACCTGCTCCTGCTATTTATAACCTGTTCTCTCCATTACCCCTGACCTTCCACCTGATAATAGCACTTCTACACAACCCCTGATTACAGCACATACACCTTTCCATTCCTGCCACCTCCCCTCTAAACCAACTACACCTCCTTTCCTCCCCAAGTCTATCCCCTACACTTGCCTCCCTCCCTCCCTCCTTCCCCCTCCATTCCTCCACCAACCAGTCTCTCCCCAGTTACCTCTCTCACGTCCTTTTTTCACTTCCATCCATGGATACCACATCTCTTATCTCCTTCTGCCCCATTTTAGAACCTATTCTTCCCTCCCTCACCCTCTCTATTGACAAAGACAGCCCTTGTATGCTTCTTGCACTATCTCACTATTGTAACCTTTTGCAATACATATGAAATGTACTGTTAAACCCTCACTGGGAAATGTCATCTGAACTTAACTTGTGTAGTGTACGTGTCAATATGTATGCCTTCCTAATGAGATGGAACCTATGTAAATGAGCTCTAGCTCATAGGTTGTAACGCCTAGATTCTAATAAATTAAATAAAAAATAAATAAAGTATTGTTGGGTGATTTTAATGCTTTGCTTAATCCAGCTACAGACAAAATCTCTAGATCATTTTACTTCAGTAAATATCATACTGAATTATTAAGAAACTTCCTAAATCAACATGATCTAGAAGATGCTTGGATAACAATTTATCCTAACAAAAGAGAGTATATACACACTATGACAAAAAAAAAAAGGATTCTCAAGAATTGATTATATTATGGTTTCAAAAATCAATAATTAAAGATACAAATTTGATAGAGAACCATACCATTATTTTGTCAGATCATGCTTTAATTAAGGCAGAAATTAAAATGATATATGAAAATAGAATGAAAACCAAAACTTGGAGATTAAATAATGATCTATTTAGAGAAAAAGAATTACAAGAAAAAATAACTAATGGTATTAAAGAGTACTGGTACTTTAATTATGAAGAAAATAGCTAAATTTCCTTATGGGATCCATTCAAGGCAGCAATTCGAGGTATTATAATATATCAATCTTATAAAAATAAGAAGACTAAAAAACAGGAAAAAGACTTGGAGGAAAGGTTAAAAAATCTCGATCAGAAAGTGACTACTGATCACAAGAAATATTATGAAGAATGGACCAGTTTAAAGCTTCAAAAAATTGCAAACAATAGAGAAGTCCTTAAGAATATAATTAAATTAAAGAGAATTAGATATATACAGGAAGAAAAAACAGGGAAGTTGTTAGCAATGCAACTTAGAAAACAGAGAGAGAGATTAACCTAATAACTGTACTAGAAGATAAAGAGGGGACCCAGATTTTTAAGGATGATGAGATGGGCAGGATTGTTATGGAAGAATTTAAACAAATATGCCAACAGGAATTTAACACAGAAAGTCAAGAGATTATAGACTATCTAGAAAATATTGAATTTAATAAACTACAATGTGAGGATTCTACCTTTACTATACAGGAAATCATAGACACTATAAAAACCCTACCCAAAAAACAAGATTCCAGGGTTAGATGGTTTGACCACCGAGCTTTATCAGACCTTTAGTGAATTATTGGCACCCTGGAACTGGAGACTATTAAATAAATTAAGAGAGGCCCCTACTGAAATACCTACATCCATTCAAGAAGCCAAAACAATTCTATTACTAAAGGAAGGCAAAGACCCAAAAACGTCACAAGCTACAGGCCAATAGAACTCCTGAATACTGATTATAAAATCATAACTAAGATATTAGTGAACATAATCAAACCTAAATTACCATTGGCTATAAATCAGGAGCAATACGGTTTTGTTCATGGGAAAACAATCTTTCAAGCCACCAGAATGGTATAATCTATGATTCAAGTTATTAACATCCGGAAAAATCCATATCATTTTGTAGTAATAGATGCTGTTATGCTTGACAGTCTTAAAGCATGGGGGGTATCTCACGATATCATTTTTATGATTCAGAAAATTTATAACACAACAAAAGTAAGATTTGGTTATCAATTCGCACCTAACTCCATTTATGTTTATGAAGAATGGAGTAAGACAGGGATGTTCCCTGTCTCCCATTCTTTATATACTATCCTTAGAACCTTTCTCGAATTATAGCAAGGCTAAAAAAGAGATTGAAGAGATACAAATGAAAGGAGGTCACGAGAAAGTAAATTTTTTTGCAGATGGCATTTTACTTGCAATGAAAAATATTAATACTACTACGCCAATCTTTTTACAAAAAGTCAAGAAATATTAATTGGTATCTTGATATAGTTTAAATCAATCTAAATATGTCATTATAGCAATAAACATTCCCAGTTATCCATTATTTCCTGAAATTAAATAAGAATTTGCAATTAGCAATAGTTTCAAATATTTAGGTATTATACTTTCTAATAAGCAAGAAGAAATAATCAGTACTAACTAGAAGTTGGTAAAGGATAACATTCAGGGCCTAACGGACAACTGGGAAAAACAATCTTTGTCCGCTTACTGGACACATTGAGACAATTAAGATGATGGCTATGGCACATAATATGCACGTTATCCCCAGGCAATCATTGGGTGTCCTGCTTTGTCATGGTATGACTCTGTGAAAAGAATTTTCAAAAAATTCTTATGGAGGGGAAGGAAACCTAGGATTTGTTGGCAGTAATTAACTATTCCCCCAAAATGGGAGGCTATGGCTGCCCTGAACCATTGAATTATAAAGTTTCATATCAAGTAAAAATATGGTGGCAATATGCCTTTTTGAAATCTGATCTAATTTCTGGGGAACTTTCTTTCTGGGAACCTGAAGGGACAATGGATACTTGTTCCTTATTATGGGACATTTAAAAAAAATGAAAATTCTCTATGTTTTCTGTGCCATTGGTCAACAAATCAAAAAAGAGATGGTAAGATTAAGAACAAGGAACATTTTGCCATGGTTATTATTTAGATTGGAGCATACCATAAATTTGTGGCCAGCAGAATGCATTAAAATTATACAACAGCTTCACAGAGCAGGATTGATAAGGTGGAGCCAGTTAACAAATCCTGATGGCTTATTTATTTTATATGATGACTTTAAACAAATTACTAACAACATTCCCAGAATGCACTTTATGTTTTATATTAAACTGAAAAGGAAATTCACAGAATTTTTAAATTTCAATACAGGGACGTTATGTAGGGACTTAGCTAGACTACTAGAAGAACAGATAAAATGGATTGAGTTATGGAAGGTTAAACTACTGCAAAATCTGTATAGCAAAATAAGATAATCAGATAAAGACCCTTGGACTAAAATAAATTTGAAATGGAACAAAGAATCTTAACTGAGACTAGCTGATCAACAATGGAGAAATTTAAGGACCAGAATTAATGGCGACTACATCTATGCAAAAAAATAGAACTATTCAGAAAAAGAATAAAATATTGGGTGTATTTTATACCTGAAGTATTAGGTCACTTTATTACTAATGGTTCAAAACAATGTTGACACCAATGTAAACATAAAACAAACTTATATCACTGCCTTTGGAGTTGCCCCAAACTCAAAGAACTTTAGGAAAATACTGCTAGGTGGTTATCAGAAATATTAAAATTAAGTATTCCCAAAATCTTTTCAACCATGATTTTAAATGAGACAGAAAACATAGTTCAGAGTATAAATCAACATAAAATTACATGTATTTGAACTATGTGCACCAAAAGACATATTCTAGCTAATTGGAATGCACAAGAAATAGAACAATTACATAAATTAAATTGGTGGTACCAAGTACAGCAAGCTATTTTATATGAAAAATTGTGGAGTGACATGATGGATATGGAAGAAGAAAAATTAGAAGAGCTTGTAAACTAGAAAGAGTACTTTATTCCACTGTAGGTAATTCCTTGAAATGTTGTATATGCTTTTCTAGGGAAGGGAAGGGGGGTGTTATGAGTTATAGGTATTTCTTTTTGCTATAATTACTTGTATGTATACCACCTTAAGATTATGTGGAGGACAAAAACTAATGTGATTTACATCTAAAAAATGATAAAAACATTAAAAAAAAAAAGAAAATGTTAGATACTTTGGATATAGACATAGCTTGCTGGAATGCCCATCTCCTTTCTCTCTGGGGCAGGATTTATACATTCAAGCTTATCACTCTCACTAAGATTCAATAAGTACTAGCCAAATTGACAGTTTCCCTTCTGGGGACTTTTTTTTAAAAGCTGGTGAGTAAATTGACCACTCTTACTTGGGATGGCAAGCCCCCCAAGATAAAGCTCAAAACGTTACAGTTGCTCTGGAGAAAGGGTGGATTTAGCTTACCAGACATGTGTGCTTACCATGATTTTACTGTCTTGCATCAAGCGATACTCTGTTATGCTTCCTATCTCACCTCATCTCCACCTAAATTAATTTCCTCAGAATTAGCAATGAGCCATTTACCAGCTCTGAAAGCCTTGCTACTCCTGGACTGGTCCCTATGCATGGATATCTCCCCTTGTCCACATTATACTAAGTATATTTGGGATAAATATACAAAGATACTGGATTGGGACTACTGGACCATGTCCTTTCAACCTCCATGGCATAAACCAGGCCTGCGTATAGAAAAGAGACCAGTGTGTTGGAAAGACTGGGAAGCTTGTGGTATCTCAATACTTCAAAACCTTTTTGACCCACATTCAGGTTCCCTTTATTACTTTGAGAC
The DNA here is from genome assembly GCA_016271365.2 of Neoceratodus forsteri. Classification (NCBI taxonomy): domain Eukaryota; kingdom Metazoa; phylum Chordata; order Ceratodontiformes; family Ceratodontidae; genus Neoceratodus; species Neoceratodus forsteri. The sequence continues at coordinate 13,762,614 of JADMNL010000039.1, read as the reverse complement.
TCTCCAAGCAAGATACCAGCTACCTGGATCTTATTTCTGGAAGTACTTACAGATTCAAAATTTGATTAAATGTGAATTTATGCCAGATTATGTTTTTCCTTAGCTGAAGACACTTGATGGTTGGATCCTTACACTAGATGGTGCACAGCACCTCTCCGCTAAGTTAAAATGTTTCTGGGGTCAGGTTCATCCTTCATTACTCCGGGTAGGCTCAATAAAGAAATATGAGTTGGATCATGGAGTTACAATCCCTTCACAAGAATGGGGCAAGATATGACCCAATGCATATGTTATTTATTTAGTAATAATTCAGAATTACACCTTTGAGCTAAAAGCTCATTTACAAAGGTTCCTTATCAGACAAAGGTGAAAGGGGAGACAACTAGTAATATATGCAGGAAGGTGGGGGAAACAGTTGCAGCTAACAAGCATTTTCTGGTAAATACATATCTTGCATCCCAGGAGATGCAGTCTAAATCTATCCAATTTAAGATACTCCATATGGCCTACAGAACACTGAAGTGGCTCTATCGAGCTGGCCTCTTACCTCACAGTGATTTTTGGAGGTGCTCCTCCCCTCAGGCTAATTTAACTCATAGCCTGTGGTCCTGTCCTCTTATTGACCCTTTTTGGAGTAAATATGGACCACCTGCCTGTCCATTTTCCCTAACCTGGGGATTTGGGATCCTCAGCTGGCCCTTCTTGATGTATCAGACAGTCCAAAGCAGCTCCACCATCTGTTGTTCCTCAGGAAGGTCGCAGGCACAAAACCTGGTTAACAAAGACTAATAAATAAATAAACCAGTAAGTGCACTCAATGGTGGTTGTTTTCTCCTCATCCAGGTTGGAGTGCTGCACTTGTATTTTTCAAGTAATAAAGAACAATTTTTAGAATAACAGAGTTGGTGCTGGTCTTTGCCTTCTTGGTTTACCTCAAGTCGACTGTGGTCTTACTCATCCTCAGCTCCTTTGGATTAATGGAGCAATGGTGACTGTCAAAAGAGTGCTCCTTAGACACTGGAGGGCTCCATCAGCCTCCTGCATATGAAAAGTAGTTTAATTTTTAGTTTCTTTATGCCTGGTATGAAAGAAACTCTCATTTGATAGTGGGCAAGTTGAAGGATTATTTTTTAAACTGGGATCCATTCCTGGCTAAATTCCATCATGCTACCCTCTAATATAGTTCTAATGGCTGACATCTCTAGGTATTGTCCCCCCTTATGCTGTTTTCTTTTTTTGTCAGTATACAGGCTGGAGTCTCTGAGGTGTGCAAACCTTTTGGGTGCTTCTCCCGGTTGACTCCTTTTTGTAGATTTTGTCCCACCTCCCATCCTTTCTCTTTAATATGCTTATATTATCTTTGTCATAGATTTTTATTCATATTTGTGAACCTATTTTTCTCTATTGGGGCCCCTAGACATTGTCAATGCCACGAGGTCTGACATCTTCCTGCTGTGTCCTTCAGTGCCTTTCCTTATACTCTTTTTCTTCTTCTTCTTCTTTCCGTTTTCTGTTCCTGGACACCTTTTCTGTACTTTTTGCTTCTTTCAGCTTGGTTTAGAGGTTATTCAGCTTGCTTATATTATGTCTAGCATGTCCCTGCAAAGGGGTTGGGATTTAATGGGTTTATTCCTTTCCCCCTGCTCCCCTCTGCTTAGTTTTCCTACTCCCCATTTTTATGACTCTCCTGTTTATCTTTTTTGGTATTCTTTCATTTTTTTGTCCTGTAGTTTTTTCTGATTGTTCTTTATGCTTGCATTTCTCTCTGTCTCTTCTTCATTTTTGCGTCACTAATGTATCATTTTCGTGGCTGTGGCTTGATCCAGGATAGTAAGCTCTTGGTTTAATTGTTTACTGTTGCTTTCTTTTAGTAAATGGTTGCAATTTACAGATTATTTTACATGTTTAAACTTCTGATTTGTTATGATCATGTTGAGTAATGTGACTGTTATATGTGTCAGATTTGCAAAATTCAATAAAAAAACTGATGGGAAAAAAAAAAAAAAGAAAATGAGCCCATAATGAGCATGCAAATGGGCTGTCAGTGCCTTGCATGCCCAATGAGCTCATTTGCATGGGTCCCTTTGAATATCAGAAATTTAGTGCAGGCACAAGCCATTATGGCACCATATTTCAGGAGCCATGTCTGCCCAATGCTAAGTGGCTTAATGCTTTGCCACCATGGCCCTATAGTCAGTCAAATAGCGCTGGCGCACTATTCAACTGAATATAGCTCTTTTGGACACCCAGGCAACTGTAAGATGCAGCACTAATGTTTGCACTGCACTTTGCACCTTTTTGAATATTGGGCACCAGGTATCTTCCTATTAACACTTTCTAGTTCCACCAAAATTGGATTTTTTAAAAATGTTTTAATACAGTTTTTTTTTTTTCAAGAAAAAAAAAGATGTCCACCACATTTGGCTTAGAAATAGCACTGTAAACCTGACAAAGGTTAGGGTCAAGGAAATAAAAACATATGGTTCACCACAAAGGAGATGCCTAGAAATGTAGATTTAACAGATACAGTATGCTGATATTTTTATTAATGACAGCAAAAACCAACTTTTTGCAAAAAAAACAAAAACAAAGAAATAACATTGCAGATCTGGAAAGGTTAGGCTCAAGGAAAAAAAGAGTATGGTTCACCACTAGTAGGTGCTGAGAAATGTAGATTTAACAGATACAATATGCTGATATTTTTATTAATTACAGCTAAAACCAACTTTTTGCAAAAAATAAAATATTTTTGTTGTACTAATGCTTTAAATACCCCTAATGTTCCTTCTGTTCCTGCGATCCGCCAGTCAGGACATCACAAGTTCACCCTTTTCTTCCAGCTGGGACAGTGAGCAAGTGATTGCCTTTGCAACCAGTGCCAAATACAGTTTTGTTCTCCAGCAGAACATGCTCTCTCTGAGAGCTAGTAATTTCTAACTCTATATAATGCACTCAAACCCAAGTAGTCTCAGTATTCTGTCATTAACTCTCACATAAATCTGGGTCTACCTGGAGATTGGCATATTTCATCTCAAGGGAAACACAGGTTCGTGTGAGAGTGAAATATGCTGTTAGTTATAACAACAGTTAGTTGTTCAGCATCCCGAGCCCCGTGGCAGAAGGAAGCCATGTAAGTCAAAGTTGTCATACGTTGCTTTTTAATTCACTACCAAAAAGAGCAGCAAACACTTTAAGTATTGTTGATTAAAACCCTTCCCCCCACACTTACTAAAGACACCCTGCCTGGCCAGCAGTACTAGGATTAAAACTTGTGTCTGGGAAGCACTGGGCCTTTGTACCACCCAGATGATTGTGCAATATACTGAAGTCCACTTTGTTGCAAACCATACGGATGACTGTTTGCCCTTATGCTGAAAAATCTTCCACTCTGATATTTACAGCAAAACTGCTTCTGCAGATGGGAGCTACTTTATTGTAAATGTTTCCTTGTATTCTCCTCACCAAATATAATGTCACCTTCTCCTCCCAGCCAGTCCATTAGTATAGCCTTTTATGTAGGAACTAATAAATGTTGCTAGATGTAATCATCTAGATGAATTGTAGCAAGCAAAATAAATCACCAGAAAGATTGGGCAGACAGCGATCAACATGTTCAATTTATTAAAAAGGGAAGATAGTGCTGCAGTCATTCATATTAATAAGTGTGTCTGTGTGTGTGTGTGTGTGTGTGTGTGTGTGTGTACACGTGTGACAATTATGCTAGTAAGACCAAGACAAAGAAAGAAACACATAATATACCTCTATTGGAATGAATGTGTAACCCCCAGGGGGTGCTATTCTAAGGGCTACTACCCCTGTCTGTTCTAACTGTAACAGGGTGAGGGACCTAGATCCGTTGCCGGGTGCCTCCACCCAGAGGTCGGGATTAGAACGGTCGAGTATGACTTGGTCACAGCCCTCTGGGTTGCTGCAACCCCCTTTTCTTCCCACTAGTGGCCCACACAATTCAATTACAGTGTCCTTACCATACACACTTACCCCCCGGCTCGAACCAATCAGCTTGCTCTGGGGACCCCCTGAAAAGTAAGTTGCAGTTACACAATATTCACTGTGCAGTAATTCACCATTAACACACAAACTAGCCAGTGTACCTTTGCAAAACAAGCAATCTGATTTATTTAAGGGGAAATAACAAGGACTGGGGGGAAATCAGGTTAATTAGCGTACCACTACAATATATGAGTATCTACCTAGGGCTCTGTGCACAGGCCTAACCTATAAGTTACTGTCTATGGGTATCCAAGCCCTAAAGGCTAGTTCCTCGATGCAGCTGGTTGGGGCCCTGACACAAACGAGCATTTACTTCCTGTGAAGATTAAATGGAGCCAGCAGGGCCAGATAGTGTCACCAGTACAGAACCCAAACCATCCTACCCTCACTAGGACCATTGGCCAGGGAGCTACCCTGATTTAGTACTCACGACTCCAGCAGACAGAGCGCTCTTGCACTTCTCACAGGACCAAGCCTGTACTTCCAGCATTTCTCCACACATTTATATGCAAGGCAGAGGGGTACCATACCAGGCAGCTGCTGTCCCTCTCGATCACCCACACACCCTACACTGGGCCAAACTGACGCAACTTCATGTTCCTGACAGACTGAGTGCGATTCAAGCAGATTCTCCAGTCTTCTACAGGGTGAGCCTGGTAGGTAGCCACGCTCCTGCACAGCCTCCTCTGACTGCTTCCCAGTGGATTTAGTCTGTGATAACTGGCGTTTGCAAATGCCCGACGCTGGCCTTACACGTGCTTCCTGCATGACCGCTCAAACAGCGCAGGAGCCCCTGAGCTCCTTACTTGCTCACAGCCACAATGTATCTGCCCCTTGGACAGTATAGGGCAAGCCTCTCAGTTCGGGTGCCACCGGATCCCATTGGTGGGCTGCTGAAGCCAGCCACTAAGTTCAACCCTCATTGGTGCAAAAAAAGGCCCCATGGTCCAGAACTTCACTTCCCAGAACTTCTAGCTGTATCCCCATTGGTCAGCAGGCTCCATCGAGAGTCGCAATCCTGGTTGGTCACTATTTACTCCATTTTAGATACTCCTTTGCCCCTATTGGACCCTTCAGACAGTCCTGGTCCAAAATGGAGGGACACAGCACACAAAGTCCAGCTGCAAGAAAGGCAGGTTAAACAGCTTACATTCCCACGAACACATCTAAAAGGTATGGGGCAAACAATTACACTTTCTGGAAAGTGCTCACTCTGCCCCTTCGGTGATGGCTGAAAGCAGAGCAATTAGTCAGCGGCTCAAGTGGGACTCGAGCAGGAGAACACACAGCCCCCCTCATAAGCAACGAATATGTCTGCAAGCGGACAGTTCTTAAAGAGACAGTACGTGGAGGCTCTACAAGCACTCACAGAGCCATTTAAATGGCTTTAAGCGCCGAACGCCGTCCACCATGGGGACACTTAGACAGCTCCTAGACGGCTGTTAGAAACCCCCATTTATAGGGGGGGTTACAAATATATTTGCATATTGCAGAGATACAGATTGTATCATATCCTCTAAATACTGTATAAAAAATGTAAGCAATAACTCATGATGGGGTATGAGGTTATTGAGGATTAATCAACACCCCAGGTGTGTTGTGAGGCATGCGGCTGCAGGCTGAGTGCCCTCACAGCACCCAGGATGTTGATTAATCCCCAATAACCCCATACCCTTGAGGGGATTATTGTGCTTATTGTGGTGGGATAAAGCCGTACCTTATTATTCTAATAATATTTTCATGTTATTTTATGTGTGTACTACATCAGGGATGCCCATGGTGGCCCAGCCTAACTTGCAAGGGATCATAGGTACAAAGAAAACATGAGCCCTGGAATGATGTACTCCCTTGTTGCTGGGCAGAAACTGTTAGCTGCTTAGCCTGAGACTGGGGTTTGATTAGACTATTTAAATGAAACAAAAGAGCTAATTAAGCCTAGCTGGAAGGCCATGCACCCCAGTTTGCTTGTAAAAGGCCCAGGCCTTGAGAGGAGCCAAGATACAAATATATAAACATACAAAAAAGCAAGCAGATACAGGCATTATGGTCTATCATGTCTGCTTGATTGTGCAGCTGTCAGTGATTACCACTGATGCTGCCCTTCCCTCTCTTTTTCCTTTCTTACTCTAATTCTACCCTTAACCCTGTCCCACCCTCTCTTAAATCCCTCCACTGTTGTCAGTGAAATCAGATCCTCAGGCAATTCAATTAACTCCACTTCTCCACCACCCTCTCTGTGAGGAAATGCCTCCTCATCTCCCTTTTGAATCTCCCCCTTCTAACTTCTGACCATGCCCTCTCTTGATCCCCTCCATCCTGAATTTGAACAGACCTTCTTGGCTGACCCTATGTATGCCCTCCAAGTACTTACAGTAAAGGTCTCAATTATGTCCCCTCTGTGCCTTCGATCTTCCAATGAGTACTTGTTGAGCTCTGTTAACCTATCCTCTTAGGGCTTTTCCCCTCATCCCATTTAGAATCTTGGTTGACCTTCTCTGCACCCCCTCCAATAGCCTGATGTCCCTCTTTAGGAAGGGGTGCCAGAACTGCACACAGTACTCCAGGTGCAGCCTCACCAGCAACCTGTACAGCAGCAGGATCACTTCCTCACTCCTTGAAGTAATTCTCCTTGCTATCGACCTCAGCATCCTGTTGGCCTTTGCTGCCACTTCCCTACACTATGCTGAGTGATTCTGATCAGTGACCATCACACCCAGATCTTTTTCCTCAGTGGAGACTGATAGCTTTTCACCCACCAACTGGTATCTGTGCCCTGGATTCTTGGTTGTGAAATGCATAAGCCTGTACTTCCTAGGTTTGAATCCCAGCTGCCATGTGTCAGACCTCTTCTGCAATGTATATAGGAAACTCTGGAGTACCCTCCCACCTTCCACTGTGTCTACCACCACTCCCAGTTTAGCATTATTGGCAAACAGGCTCATTCCACTCTGTACCCCCTCTGCCATAACTGATAGAAAGATATTGAATAACACCAGCCCCAGCACTGAGCCCTGCGGGACACCATTGATGACTATTCAGGGTGTTGAAAGTTCCCCCCTCCAACCACCACCCTCTGCTGTCTATTCTTCAGCCAGCCCCCAGTCCATCTGATCAGTTTTTCCCCCTACTCCCAGGCTTTTCAGCTTGCCAATCAGACTCATGTGAGGTACCAAGTCAAAGGCCTTGCTGAAGTCCAGATACAGGATGTCAACCACCTTTCCTTCATCCAGGGTCCTTGTCACCCAGTCATAAAAATTCACCAAGCTGGTCTGACATGACCTTCCCTGGGTGAACCCATGCTGCCGGTCATCAAGGAGGCCATTCTGCTCCAAGAATGTCACCATCCTCTCTTGTCTGATGATCTTTTGTCTTGAAGGTCTACCCTGAGTTAATCTAATTACAGTTGAATGGACTAGCATTTAGGTAAATTGCTGTACTGAGTTTAGCTTAATTCCAGTCATTAAAAGGAGGCAGAGGAAGGCTAATGCTAGTCTAAAGCTGGTTCAAACTGGTTTGCCTCTGAACCCTTTGCTCTCCTACTCAGAAATGAACATTTGTTTTTTTGTAATAAAATATTAAAACCTGAAACGGGGTGCAGATTTTATCACAGCTTTTTTGCCTTTTGCTTTTTGTGAAAGAAAAAGAGAGAGAGCAGATACACTTCTTTTCAAGACTTTTCTCCAGGACCATAAGAGCCAAGGTTCAGTTACTCTTTTAAGGACACCTTGCACTTCAAATTCAGCAACCAAGGACTTGAGGTAGAACTTTCAAACCAGAATTTCACAGTTTAGTTTTTATTGTATATTTCCATTTTCTTTCCCATATTCTGTAACTAATGTCTAAAATTTTCTGTCTTCAAGTTATTTAATGTAATTAGTAATTAATTAGTAAAGTTTTTGTCTTACTTTAAGATAGTTCTGCCAGTGTCTTTTGTGTGTGTTGGTTTGGAAAGGTTTGTTCAAACTATACTACGCCTGTGTGACTGCTTAAGGGCTGAACACTACTGAAGTAAAGTACCACAAGAGACTCTGTGGATAAAAGGAGGGGAGGAATATGAAAAGTCTCAAGAAGGGGTGTGTTGGAGTTTGAACCGGTCTCTATATTTCTGGGGAAAGATACATATAGGGTGTATAGGGCAACCCCCGAAGGCCTATACACACCTGTGGCTTTTCTGGTTTGTTGTGCAGTGACCTAAGAGGGTTCTCTCTGATGAACACAGACTCTAAACTGCATTTGCAGTCCCTCACATGGAGAGAGGGAGTCTCAGGATCCTCTGGTGTATGTTCAGTTGTGAAACAGCATACTAAAAGGACAGAGAAGAGGTTGTGATCGCAAATTCTGTCACTGTAAGTATTACCTGAGCAACCACTCCCATCGTCACGGGGCAAAAAACACACCACTGGGTTTTGTCTTAACGTCGCTTTATTTGATCAAACCTTACACATGCATGCGGGAGATTCTGCAAAGGAGAAAGCTCTCCGATTACAATTTACAGCAGCTTTTTATAAGCTAGATTTTGCACTTCTTATCTTGAAAAATACTAATATTTTAGTCCAAGCCAATCATAAAGCAGAATAACAAGTTGATACCAATGTAACAGAAAAACAAGTTGATACCAAGTACTTTTCCACTGCTTATTCCATTTCTTTCCCAATACTTCTTGATACATATGCCTGGGTCAATCTGACCTGAGTGAAACAATGAGTTTTCACTCACACCATAGCAACGTACAGCTTGCCTTCAATGCCTCAACGTGCTGTTATCTTATATTTTGTCCGAGCCTGTTATTCAGGCTGGTACAACCAGTTCTGCTCAGTTTTCTGTTTTTACAAATGTACCTCAAGTAACCTCAGTATCATTCTATAACCCTGTAAAAAACACGAACTCAGAAATTTCTACTACATTCATTATAACTTTGTTACAGCATGGCTTTCAAAGCAAGCATAGCTTCAAGGCATATAATAGCAAATATAGCTTTAGGATATATAACAATTTCCTCACACTCTCCCCCCTTTTGATACTATGTATCAACTAACCGATCCCTTTTTACTTTTTCTCACTTTATATTTTGGTCACAATCTGGCTCGTTTTGTAATGGAAACACCCCTTCCAGTTTAATGGGGTCCTTTTGTTCGGGTTGTAGCAAGGGGGCAGGTGGGTGGCATCCTGTGACACCATTGTGTTGCACAGGCATCGTAGGAGAAGTCTGATTAGGACAGTCAGTAGCCAGAGTGCCAATATGACCACTTACAAGTACTGTCACCCAATGGAGAAGAGTAGCACCCCAGTCACCAAATATGCTTGTAAGCCATGACCATGGGTCCCATATTTATGTGTAGCAAGCTTAGAAAAAAATGCAAGGCTGGAATTTCCCAAGAAACTATGACAGCATAGCCTGGACACCTGTACATTAATACATTTTCATAATTAAAGTTTTTTATACATGTTGTAGCTACAATTTCTGAGACATCCTGTAATCAAATTTCTTAGTTACGAGATGAACCTGACATTTTGCCAAGACAGGGGAGTTATTCTCATCCTTGGAGGGGAAAACAAATGGTGACAGAATAGTATATTTATCACAAATAACTTTTGTTTTGGGAGCCAGAAAGCATATGAGAGAAGTGACTAGCTTGCTACAAATGTCAAAGTAACCTTATACCAGCAACTAAATGAGGTATCTCATTATTTCTTATCAGTTTTTTTTTTAAACATATTTTTGTTTTTAACACAAGAGAATTATATGATGAGAAACTTTTAACAGTCAAGGCTAAACACAGCTGTGTGCATATTTCGGCCACAGCCTCATCTTATGCTTTCAGCTATTTTCTTCATTGTATAGAATTTTACAATTAACCCTTTTAAAGTCTTACACACACATATATTAAGTGACATGGTGGTATTTAGCCACTTGCAGCCTTTTGCTACTAGATATACTAAGTTACATGTTGGCATCATTTAGTCATTTACTAACCATTTTTACCTTTTACTAGCCCTTTAGCAATCTACACTAGCCATTTTACACCTTTCTATTTCCTCAATCTTTTGGTTAGCTAACTACATATTGTTGATAAAAGTTTGGTCACTGATTACTAAAACCTTGGCCACTGACCACTGTTAATAATTTCCACCCTGAAGATAGGAGGCCCCTGAGGGACTCGAACATTCACAAAAATTGAACATAAATGTAAAGATATTAGTTATTAACTGAAGGTTAAAAAAACAACTAAACATTTCTACTTTTAGACTGTTAGTCTAGGTGAATAGGTATATGATTTAAAACTGGTTGCCAGCATACAGATAGTCAAGGCATTTATAAAAAGCATCCTGTTTTGGAGTTGGTACAGGGGTGGTTACAGACGGAACACAAATCGTGAGTTTGTAAAACATAATACAGAATTGAGGATGTCAACACCATAATTGAAATATGTGAAAAATGCTAACATGTGACACCACATATAACACAATATAACATAACAATTTTGTTGATGAAAAGTTCATGGAATCCACTTTGAGAGTGAATAAGGTAGATGCTACCTTGTGTTGAGGTGTGGCACACCTTGGAGCTTGATTGAAGAATCTGTTGATAATGTCTCTTGACAGATAAGTCCTTATAAAACATAATAGTCCATGAAATTAACAGTTCATAAGTTTATATAAGTAACCACAGGTTGGTGTAGTTACAGTACAGGTGAAATGTCATTTGCAGAATGGTGGTAACCCCACAAGGCATATGGGGCAATGCAGACAGTAATTTAAAAGCAAAACACCAGCATAGTAGAAAAGTCACTGTTCATTTTGCTGGCTGCTGGATGGCTGATTAGCAGACACACTGGCCAGGGGTGCATTGAGTCCTTTTAATGGAGTAGCCACACACACACACACACACTGGCATGGCATTTGTTTTGTGGTAGTTGATTACACCCCAGCATAAAGATTAACAGTCCATAAAGGTAACAATTGACAATAAACCATTAAGAACACAGTCCATAACAGAGCAATAGGGTTGTAGAAAGTACCAGCCATGTTTGGAACAAGCAGCAGTGAAGAAAATGGATGTATTGCTTGAAGGTCAATTGAAGAAGAATCTTCTTGCGAAGTTAGGGATTGCCCTAACCTAGACTTAACTTCATAGTAAGCAGAAACAATAAGCTTGATTGCAGAGTCTGAACTGACTGGACCTTCTTCAGTTGATTTAAAGTTCTACAAATAGGTGTAATTGCTGAAAACATTACACTTGGCAGAGGTAATAATAACTGGATTCATGCAATAGTCCTTATAAGGAACCAGTCAGGCACAAAGATGGTGATAACATTAAAACTGTGGCAGTTGTTTTCCTTTTTTAAGGAAAAAGATGAAGGTCTTGGCAACTTAGATGAAAGTATTACTGCTGTTGAACGTGGAGATCTTATGTGTGCCACACCGTGGAAACCTGCAAACTTGCAAAGTGTGTTAGACACTGAATTAAAAAACACATAAATAACAATCTTGTAAACCATTGGCTTTTTGTTTTGTAAAGAGTGGTGTGACAGAGCCTAAATTCTGGCAATTGGAAGGAGAAAATTAAAAAATGGGACATCAACCGCACACCTGGGGGTGCAGGCCGAGGTTCAATTATACCATTTGACCATCTGTAAATTATGACAATGTTATGGTTACCTCCTGCTTTTAAATCACAGAAGCAGTTATGACAGTGATGAACATTATTTCCCTGTCTGTTGCAAGCAGGTCTGACTGAGACCTGAGTTATAAAATCTTGTAATGTTACAATAACACACTTCAAACATATAGTTCATAGCAATATGCCTGTTACACAATGCAATTAGTGGGACAAATACATATGTTGTTGGCCTATGCCAATTTAATAACAGTGCCTATTGCACCTGTGACAAGTGAAAAGGTCTACCTTCTTTACCCTGTATAGTGAAATACTCCAAAGTACTGAGTGGGGTAGGCTTGAAGCATAGGTTTGGAGTACAATCTAAATTCTGCATATTATAATTGTTAAAATTTAAAATGACAAAACCTGCATAGAGTACACTCATTCTTCAGGGGTACCTATGAGTAATAAGACAAACGGAGCATTAATTTTACTTTTGGTTTTGCTTTGGAACATATTGTAGGGTGGGTCAGCAATGCTGGCCCCAGTATTTAGGTTTGGTTATGAGCATTAAAAACGTCATACATGTGGAGCACTTTTTTGAATACACACATGATACAGTGTAGCAAGATGTATATCAAAACATTATAACATAAACGTGAAACATAAGCATGTTTGTAATAGAACAATTTCAGTATTGAGCATAATGCATAAAATACATTTTAAACAACACATATAGACTGTAAAAAATGATTACACCATGGTCACACATAAAAACAAAAGCCATTGTTTTTAACTGTAGATGATAAACTCTCAAAAACAGCTGTAATAGTCCTTTTTCAAAAGTGTACTGCATAAATATAAAAAAAGTAATATAATAAAAAAAAGTATGGGGAGATGATGAATAATTCTCCCCTTCCAGCTGGAGTATTGCCTGTGTTGGCTGCAAGTCAGAAGTAGTGAGAAGAGAAGAAAAGTTTGTTCCTCTTCACTTAGAATACTAGTTTTGCAATAAAAAGTAAAATTACATGGTTCACTCTTGGTGTGCTTTCATGAAAACATACATTTTGTGTGAAAAGTTGTACTTTAGGTATGGAATACACATCAAGTTTGAACTGGTAGTAACATCAAATGTTGAAACACAAGAAGGTCAAATAACGTGCAAAAGGTCACAGTGTGCATGCAAGGGTCGTTCAAACCCAGTTATTTTTGTAGTGTCCTTGAACACTACTAATATTAAAATATCTTTAAATAATAATAGAGCACACAATAAAACTGCTGGCCAAGACAGTACTTCACACAAAAATAAATACTTAACAGAAAATAAGACTGACATTATTTGACACCAATTTGCTGAGGTAATGCCCATAGTTTCATTAGAAAACTGTACGTGTTTTAGATAATGTACTGCCTCCCCTGTCTTGTAACACTGACAATTTTTTTTTTTTAAACCAACAAATTTATACATATCTCCATGCCAAATCTTTCCAGAACAAAACACTTTTAAACACATTCTAACTCCTTTAAAATGCAGTACAACACACCATCTGTAAGTGAACACATCTAGTATAACATGGATTACACCTTTTGGCGCATATGAAAATTTGCCACCTGCCATTTTGCAAAAGTTTCTGGTTTTAGCTAGAAGTATGATAAAGCCATTTATAGCTGTTAACACATTACATTTTCACCTAGCAGTGGCTTGGCACGTTGTTTGCAAACTACAAATCTTTTGCACATTGCAATATATGACGCCATAACTCTTCACCATCAACACTACCTGCCCAACCAACAACTACAAACAAAAGTTCTTCACTGACCCTATCTAGGCAGCACAAATGTTCCATTAAAAATAAAACCAATTAAAACAGTCAGCTATGAGGCAAAGAAGCTTCTTCTTTCTTTTTTTTTTTTACTGTAACATTTTGTGCACCGAGGGCAGTCAGTCCTATCTCGCAACCTTGACAACAGAACATAATTACAGAACACAGATATAAGCTAGAAAATATGCACGAGAAAGATGGAGCATTACCTTGTTTAGTATATGTATTACAGAAATAAAACAGACAGACATAAAACAACTTTGAATAAAAAAATTCAGACTTACCCGGTGCCAAGGTATTTTCCTTCTTCTTTTCCGATACACTAGTCTGAGTAAGAAAACTGACTGCAGGACCTTCATGATAATTTCCAAACACTGCAGCTATTAACCCTTTCAAAGGTTTTCTTTTTGGCCGTTTTAGTAACTTGCCAAACCAAGTCTTTTTCCAGAGCTCTGGTTTGCAGTTTAAAAACAAAACAAAGAAATCTCTAACAGTACTAGGTTGAGATCCATCTGGTAGAGGTCCCCAGTACTTGGGTTTGGGATCAAATGTTTCAGCCTCTATAGGAGGCAAGGGAACTTGAAATTGATACAGAAAAACTTGAAACTACACAGATAGGCAACATGGGGGGGATTTTCAAATCATCCCGTCTGTAGTCACCTACTGTACGTACATCCACAGTAGTTTATTATTCTTTCTCTAGATGTTGCTTATCTAACATTACTTAATCAGCGCTGCTTTTCTCTAAAAGCAGCCTGAACTGTAAAGCCATCATTGGCTCAAACAGTATATACTTGCAGCAAGCACAAATTACAAGGGCAAAGGCAGTGCAGTTGCCCTTGTAATTTCATTTAATAAACTTATCAAACATACATTTGCGGTCAGATAATACTAACTCTGGACCCAGCTATTTTTTTCCTTGTTTCCCATATTATCTAGGCCTGTCCTTTATAGTGCACACTCACTCCAAGGTATTCTTGCCTACAGTGATGATGAGTGTGTAGCTCCTAGGCGTCCACGTCCTGATAGGGTTCCACAAAATGTCCTTCTTTTGTCCAGAAACAACAATCACAAGGTGACATGGACGAAGAACTCATCCTGCTAACTACCCAAAACTGTGATCTCAAATTCTCTCACTGTAAGTACCTGAGCAACCACTCCCGTCGTCAAGGGGCAAAAACTTTACTGGGTTTTGTCTTAACGTCACTTTATTTAATCAAACCTTACACATGCATGCGGAGATTCTGCAAAGGAGAAAGCTCTCCGATTACAATTTACAGCATTTTTATAAGCTAGATTTTGCACTTCTTATCTTGAAAAATACCAATATTTTAGTCCAAGCCAATCATAAAGCAGAATAACAAGTTGATACCAATGTAACAGAAAACAAGTTGATACAAGTACTTTTCCACTGCTTATTCCATTTCTTTCCCAATACTTCTTGATACATATGCCTGGGTCAATCTGACCTGAGTGAAACAATGAGTTTTCACTCACACCATAGCAACGTACAGCTTGCTTTCAATGCCTCAACGTGCTGTTATCTTATATTTTGTCCGAGCCTGTTATTCAGGCTGGTACAACCAGTTCTGCTCAGTTTTATCTTGCTTTCTGTTTTTACAAATGTACCTCAAGTAACCTCAGTATCATTCTATAACCCTGTAAAAAACATGAACTCAGAAATTTCTACTACATTCATTATGACTTTGTTACAGCATGGCTGTCAAAGCAAGCATAGCTTCAAGGCATATAATAGCAAATATAGCTTTAGGATATATAAAAATTCCCTCACAAGGTATCCCTGACTCTGATCACAATGGGATTCACTGTAGCCCAGGGAATTCCTGTCCTACCAGAGTGGGCTTGTGACAGATTTGTTGAGCAGCAATGGGATTGATGAACTGTTTGAACAAACCACACACAAAGAGGGCAGAAATTGGAAAAGGGAACATTAATTACAAAATATAGTTCACTACCCCTGTTTTTTTTTTGCAAGTAAAGGCAGACTAGTGGTAGCATAGGGAAGAAAGGTGACTTCCAAGTACAGTGACTACAATGTAGAAGAGCTGAAACAGCTGTACCAGCAGAAAGAGAGGTCTAGTATAAGGGACAAAGTAAGAAGCACCTCATGGAAGTCCTTGTGGCAGCTGATGACCAGGTGGCAGCCCAGGGCATCGAGTCATAGCTGGTGACTGAAAGGGACCAGACCTTGGGCATGAGGGTGCCTGAAGAATTTGCAGGGACCAGATCTGGTGTGGAGGCCAGTGAGACCAGACAGAACCCAGGACCACAGGCACCAAGTGAAGTCCACCACAGATGCTGAACTGGAGTGGTTAAGGCTTCAGTTGGAGTTGAGGAAACTGGAGCTTGCTGAGAAACAGCTTCAAAGGAAGCATAAGCAGAGATGCAAGAAAGACCAGCATCAAAAGAGAACTTGCCATTTAAGAAAGGCAGCTCGCTATGCAAGAAAAGCAGTGTGAAAGGGAGCTTGAGCTGGAGAGACTGAAGCTTCAACTGCCAGCACCAGGGCAGGTAAGTGGCAGGGGTGAATCTGAAAATCCAGGGCTGAGGTATAAATTCAATTCCAAATTAATAGCAGAATTTAAAGAGTGGGAGGCTATGGATGCATTTTTGAATTCATTTGGTAGCTATACTTTTATGGGCTCCAAAGGTTTCTCTATGATAGATCTGGTTTGGGTTAATGTTGAATCTTTAAACTTTTTTGTTAGATCTTGAGGTTCTGGATTGCTCTGATGCTGCCCACTGCCCTGTAGTTACTACATTTCAGATACAGCATGCTTCTCAAACTAACACAACTTTTGAGAATGAAGATCTTATGGAAATAATAAATTTAAAAAAGAATAAATTGGAAAAGTGATACAATACAAAACTTTCAAGAGTTATTTTCTGAAGGCACTCTACTTACTGAACGTCAGAATATATTACATAGAACTAATTTTGAAACCATATTGGGACAGTGGAATGAAATGATTGTATACATTAGTGCACTTTGCAAAACTTACGGCTCTACCAATCAGAAAGAGAAAACTTTGTTTAACAAAACCTGCAAGATAGCGAAATTTGAACTCAATTGGAAGGTAAGATAGGTGAGGAAATATAAAAGTAAGGGGAAAATTAAATAATTAAATAAACTAAGAAACAATATTGAAAGCCTTTAGAGCAGGAAAAGAACAAATATTATGTCAGACAATGGGAGAAGCTCTGTAGTGCAGTAACGAGGAAGACAACAAAGCATTTTGGAGGATTGTAAGTGGAGGTTGTGGGCAATACACAAATAGGATAGAGGCCTGTGTCACTCCAGCAACTTGGGAACTCTAGTTTGAAAAGTTGTACTTTTCAGAAGAAGAAGCAAATAAGTCCAAAAGGAGAACAAAAGAAACAGTGTGTCACAATACCCAATTCCCATCTGTCTGCAAGAGACAGAAATACACTTTGCAATAACATCTTTGGCATCTGACAAGGCTCCTGGACCAGATTGCATTTTGGGAGATATATTTAAAACATTTTCAGATTGGTGGCTGCAAATATTTAAAGTTCTTTTCAATGCACTTATCCAGGGTCAGAATGTACCTTGCAGTTGGTTAGGGAGAATTGTCTTTCCCATACTCAAGAAGGGAGATCCAGCCAACCCCAAAATGTATAGGCCCATCAGTTTGATAGATGCATCTTAAAAGTTATTTTGTAAACTCTTATTGCAATGTATCCATTTATGGATTAAAGAAAACAACATACTGAGTGAATACCAAAATCAGGTTCAGGTTGGCAGATAGACAGCACAACACTGTTTCATTTTGAGACACTTAATATGGAAATATGTTACTGTCAAGGGCAATAAATTGTACTGTTTTGTTATAGATTTAACTACTGCCTTTGACAGTATCAGCAGGATTTTTCTATGGGAAAAACTAGAAAGTTATGGGATGGACAATGCACTCTTGGATATAATCATTAGGTTACATAATGAAGCATGGATTCAAGTACAATATGATCATTCTGGTTCTTTAACATCTTCTATAAAAACAAATCTAGGTGTGCATCAGGGGTGCATATTGGCTCCAACCCTATTCAACTTGTATACCAGCTCTATACTGGAGAACTTGCAAGACGTTAACTTGTATTCACATAAAATTAGGGATGACAGGATGTCCCTGTTAGCCTACATGGATTGCCTGATTTTAATTTCATGCTCCTTATTGGGGCTACAAAGAAAGCTAAATAAATGTGCAATACTTTGTAAAGAAAATGGGCAGTTGATTAATAGAGAGAAAATTAAAGCAGTAGTATTTGGCATGAGAAGCAGAACCCTACCAAAGGTAACTATTAATAATGAGATAATAATGACAGACAAATATTATGATTATTTAGGTATTCTTTTTTCACAGAACACAACCTGGAAAGCTCATTGTATACTTCTATTAACCAAGATGAAAATGTCATCTAACGTTCTGAGACTATTTTATTCAAAACTGGATAAAGCAACAGTTCAGGGTATTGTAAAGGTCCTAAATGCAAAACTGAAAACCAGTATAATAAATGCCTCAGAAGTATGGGGTGATTTCAAGTTGAAGGACCTGGAATGTATTATTAATAAATTACACCATTACATCGTGATGGTACTGCAGTCAGTACTGTCAGAAGTAGTATGCTCAGAATTAGGTCAATTTTCTTTAAAAAATCTAATACTAGAATGGTGTATAAACTTTTTGCTGGGAATATTTCTTCTTCTAGAGACAATAATACCCAGATGATGTCTCAAGAAGGAAATTTCTTATATTACCCTTGGGTTTATTTCACCAAATATCCAACTAATACAGAAGGAACTTTACCCACAGGGTCTTGGCCATCTATTACTTGAAATATATTTGAGACAGATGGTAGAAATTACTTCCCAGGTTAAAATTAGAATAAGGGATACTGCAAAGGCAAAAGATCCAGAAAGAATATCAGAACTCAGAAATTACAGATGGTTTAAGGATATAAATCAGATTCATCAGTTAGAATTCCACTTAACTAAATTTACTAACCCCCAACACTGATGAATCATTACAAGATATCGGATGGAACTTTATTTGGCCAATTATAAACTGTTTGAGCAAAAAAGAGAAAATGTAATAAGCCCTTCCTGTGGTTGTGGAAATTCAGTTGAAGACAATTTTAAACACATTGTATTGCTTTGTCCTACATTTGAAAATCACAGAAGAAAACGGCTGAGAGAAATCTTTTGTAACACTGCCCTCCCTCCTGACCTGTTAATTATTCATTTGTTCAACAATACAAACTTAGTGACTCCGAAAAAACTGGTGAGAGTTTTGTCTCTATTACACCTGTAAGAAGGACATTTGTTTAGTTGCCAGATTTTAGGAGATTGACGTAATGGCAATTTGTTGATGTTTTGCACATTTGTAATTGTCAGGCTTGAAAAACTTCAATTAATTTATACCAGAGTTGATAATGTTGTTAATGGTATGACATGTAGTAATATTTAAAATTTTGTAAAATTTTAAAATGTTATGTTGTAAAAGCTTATGCTGAACAATAAAAATCTTTGAATTGAATTGAAATGAATTCATTTGAAAAGGTCTGTATCCAGGCCAAGGCATCCAAGGAGGCCTGGAGCTTTCAACTATCCCCACTGCTTACTGAAAAGGGGTGTGATGCACAATAGGCTAAATGGACAATGAGGACAGTAAAGACTGAAAACTTACAACTGCTTTATTGAAAAAGTATGAACTAACTCCTGAGGCCTATAGAATTAAATTCTGGAAGCTCCGTAAGGGCTCTGAAATGAGTTTTGAGGAACTCACCACAAAGCAATGGCAGTTTTTGAAATGTTGGTGGGAGGAGGTGAAAGCAAACTCTGTAGGGAAAATTGGGGAGGTTCTGCTTTTGGAACAGTTCTTTTGGGCTTGCCCAGCAGAGCTGAAAACCTGGCTGGAGGACTGGGATCCTAAAATGGCACAGCAGGCTGCTGAGCTCTTGGATCGCTAAGCCAGGAGCAGACCTGCTCTGAAAGGAAGTGGGGGAGCAGGTTCTGATAGGACAATAGGGAAAAGCATGCCTTCAGGGCAATTAAAACCATCACTGTGTTTGCAGAAAGGGGGAAGCCACAAGTTATCAAAAAGGGATTTATTGGATAAAAAAGTTATGAATGTTGGTTTTGCAAGCAGCCAGGGCAACTTGCTAGACAGTGTCCTAAAAAGGCACAGACTGGACAAAGTGTCCCTCAAAAGGAAGTGGGTGCACTGTGTATCCTGGAGAGTATTCTTGTGAACATGAGGGAGGACATTCACCTGGTTACCATAAATGGGGTGCAGACCCATGGGTTAAGGGACACTGGGGCTTCTCTTACCCTAGTAAAAGGGGATTTGGTTGGGTATGAACAGCTTATACCTAATCAGTTTGTAACTGTGAGGGGATTCACTGGGGAGGAGAAAACCCTTCCACTAGCTAGTGTTCTCCTGGATTGGGGTGAGACAGGAGAGAGGGAGCAAAAAGTAGCAGTGGCAGACAACCTCACCCTGGATGTGATTATAGGAATAATCTTTAGCAGGGGGTGGTTTGTACAGTTACCCACAGGTGATGTGTGCGGTTACCCACTGCCAGATAGCTAAGGCTGCTTATGATTCCCTGAACCCTGCAGAAGTCCCTGTAGAAAAGAATAGGAGGCTTGTTCCCCAGCCTGTGTCTCCTGAAAGAGACAGTAGTGAAAGGAAGGTAGGACTTCTCCAAGTAGCCATTCACCAAACTGCTACAGAAGGTTACTCTGAGGAGGGAGGGGTAAAAAATGGTCAGAAAGTTAGGGATGGCAGTGACCTTGAATGCCCTGATGCTAAAGCTAAAGACCTCATTGTGGAGGAGCCATTCCAAAAGGAAAGAATGGATATTGTTGGACCCTTGAGTACCCCAAGCTCCTCCAGGAAAAGTACATCCTGAAGGTTTTCAATTTCACCACCCAATACCCAGAAGTGGTTGCCCTCTCCTCAATTAAGGCAGTATAGCGCAGTGGTTTAAGGCTCTGAGCTGCAAATCTGGAGACCTGGGTTTGAATCCCACAGCCCCCACTTGCATACTGTGTGACCCTGAGCAAGTCACTTATCTTCCTTGTGCTCCCAGGTTGCACCAGTAAACAAGCTTTCAGCTTAGTGTGTCTCACCTGGTTAAACAATTGGAAAAAAAAAAAGATAAAGTGGCAGATGCCATGTAAGGGATTTTCTCCCATGTAGGGTTTCTACAAGAGGTTATCTCCGATCATGGGGGTTACTTTATGTCAGACCTGATGAAGTGTTTGTGGAAGATGGGTGGGGTGGTGAAGAGATGCATGACACCTTGTCACCCATAAGCCAGTAGCCTCGTGGAATGATTTAATGGTACCCTACAAATGATGTTCTAAGTGGTTGCTGAACAGCATGAGAGGGACTGGGAGAAATACCTTCCTCACCTGCTGTTTGCATACAGGGAGGTACCTCAAGAGTTGACAGGGTTCACCCCCTTCAAACTCTTATATGGATGTAGGGTGTGTGGGACCCTAGACTTGATCCAGGAAGACTGGGAAGGCAAGCACTCCACCTAGGGAACTCCCATAGTGAAGTATGTCCTTAAGTTTATGGAGAAGCTGATGGAGCTTATGGGGGGGCACAAAGCAATTTATCAGCTGCCCAGCAGAAACAAAAGATCCAGTATTATTGTGGATCCAGAGCTTGCAAGTACATTGCAGACCAGGAAGTAATGGTCCTAATTCCAGTCTGGAAGGACAAGTTGCAGGCTGAGTGGGTGGGACCATACAAGGTAGTCCGACAGGTCAATGACGTGAACTGTACTGTGGAACTGCCTGACAGGAGACATACCCATAGGATGTACCTTGTCAATATGATGAAGCCATATGTAAATATGGCTGATATGGCTTTTGTAGTGTGTAGTCCGGTGGAGGGGATGGACGAGGAAGACCCCGTCCTGGAATTGCTAGAGCAAAGCAAGTGGGAGTCATCTATGTGGACAATCAAGTTGTCGCCCCAATTGACCCCAGAACAGACCCAGGAAATGAAGGAGGTTTTAGAGGATTTTTCCCCTTTATTTACAGCCAAGCCCGTACAAACACCATTAGCTAACCATGATGTAGACACGGAGATGCAAGTGCCCATACGACAGACAGCCTATCAGGTGCCTGATGCCATCCTAATGGACATTAGGAGGGAAGCAGAGGAAATGCTGGCCCTAGAGGTTATTCAGAAATCCCACAGACCCTGGGTCTTGCCTGTAGTTCTTGTCCCCAAGCCAAATGGGTCTATTTGCTTTTGCATGGACTATCATGAACTCAGTGCAATCACAAAGTCTGACACACACCCAATACCCCAGATGGATGAGTTGTTGGATTGTTGGACAAGTTGGGGAGGCAACTTATCCAACAACCATAGACCTGATAAAGGGGTACTGGCAGGTGGAGTTGACTGCCAGAGCTAGGGAACAGTCAACCTTTGTCACTCCAATGGGTCTCTTTGAATTTAAGGTGATGCTTTTTTGGATGAAGAACATCCCTGCCACCTTCCAATGGTTGATAAATCAGGTGATACAGGGTACTGGAGAGTATGCAGTGGCCCATCTGCATTATATTGCAATTTTCAGTATTATCTGGAAAGAGCACCTGCCTCATCTGAGAGTAGTGTTGGGCAAGATAAAGGAGGCAGGACTAACTGTCAAAGCTAAGAAGTGCCAGGTGACCATGGCTGAGGTATCAAATTTTGACATGTAGTGGGGAGGGGACAACTATATCCAAATCAGGCCAAGACAGAGGCCATTGAGGCATGGCCCATGCCGGAGACCAAGGAGCAGGTCAGAAACTTCCTTAGGACTGCAAGGTACTACAGAAAATTTGTACCAAATTACAGCACCCTGGCAGCTCCTCTGTCTAGATTGTTAAAGAAAAAACAACCCAAGAATGTAAAATGGGACCCAGCATGTAACAGGGCCTTCACACAGCTAAAAGCAATGCTGTGCAGTGCCCCTGTGCTAGCCAGCCCAGAAAACACTAGGCTATTTGTGATGCAGACAGATGCCTCAGATGTGGGGATTGGAGCTATCCTCAGCCAGACATCCCAACAGGGGAAAGATCACCCCATTGTGTACCTAAGTAGAAAGCTACTTCCCTGGGAGCAGGCTTACTCCACTGTGCAAAAAGAATGCCTTGCCCTTGTGTATTCACTTAAGAAGTTAGAGCCATGCTTCTATGGGAGGCACTTAGAGGTACAGACAGACTACAACCCTCTGGTGTGGCTAAACAAAATGTGAAAGATGAATGGGAGACTCCTTAGATGGAACATTGCCCTAGAGGCCTATGACATGGACATTAAACATAGGCCAGGGTCTGCTAATGCCAATGCAGATAGCCTATTCTGCCAATCAGAGTAAGGGACAGGACCGGTGGAAACAGAAAAGGGGCATGTTCCCCCCAGGTTCTGTTAAGGAGGAAGGATTGTGGTGGGATAAAGCCATACCTTATTGTTCTAATCATATTGCATGTTATTTTATGTGTGTAATACATCAGGGATGCCCATGGTGGCTCAGTCTAACTTGCAAGGGCTCATGGATACAAAGAAAACATGGGCCCTGGAATGATGTAATCCCTTGTTGCTGGGCAGAAACTGTTAGCTGGTTAACCTGGAACTGGGGTTTTTATTGGGCCATTTAAAGGAAACAAAAGGGCTAATTAAGCCTAGCTGGAAGACCATGCACACAAATTTGCTTATGAAAGGCCCAGGCCTCGAGGGGAGCCAAGATGTCTGAAGATCTTTCGTCCTGAAGGCCTACCATAAGTTAATCTAATTACAGCTGAATGGACTAGCATTTAGGTAAATTGTTATACTGAGTTTAGCTTAATTACAGTCATTAAAACGAGGTAGGGGAAGGCTAATGATAGCCCAAGGTTGGTATAAGCTGACTTGCCTCTGAGCCCTTTGCTGTCCTACTCAGAAATGAACATTTGTTTTTTTTGTAATAAAATATTAAAACCTGATTGGTTGCACAGCCATGGAGATGGAAAGCTAGCAAGTCGCAGGGCAAGTCAGTATCTACTGGACCTCTCCTTTGAGAACCCCATCAAACAGAGGTGCATGATTTTATCAGAGCCTTTTTACCTTTTGCCTTTTGTGAAAGAAACTGCACTTGGGACTCTGTCCTGCTGTGAGAGCAGAGACATTTCTTTTCAAGACTTCTCCAGGACCACAAGAGCCAAGATTCAGCTACTCTTCTTAGGACACTTAGGGATGGACAGTGGTCAAATCAAGTCTGTCATTTTTGTCGACCTAGCCAAGGCTTTTGACACAGTTTCCCATACCCTACTACTAAACTCCCTTTCATCAGCAGGTCTGAATGACTCAGCCTCTAACCAGTTCAAAGCCTACCTTGTAGGTCAGACTCAGTCAGTCAGAAGCACTGATTCCACATCTCCCCCCTCCCTATCAACACTGGTGTCTCTCAAGGGTCCGTGTTGCACCCTATACTTTTTTCCATATTTCTTAATGACCTAGCATCTGTCTGTACAGCAACCTCAATACATATGCACACAGATGACCTGGTCCTGTACATCTCTGGACAGTCCCCCACTGATGTTGCAAACAGACTTCAGCAGGACTTCAATAATGTTCAGCACTGGTTTTACTCTAATTACATTTTTCTAAATGTCAAGAAGACAGTCTCCATGACCTTCAGCAGTAGGTAGAGACTCTCTAGGCTTCCTTCCCTGCCCTCCTTCCATACCCTTTATGGGACAGTCCTTGAGGACACCACCTCATTCATATATCTGTGTGTTTGGCTTGACCAACATCTCAGCTTCTCTGGATATGTGGACACCATCCTGAAAAAGTTACACCCCAAGCTCAGCACTCTATACAAGAACTGGAACTGCCACCTTCTCCTGGCTAGGCACAAACTTGTCCTGAAGATGATCCTTCCTATTTTTGACTACTGTGATATAGTCTACAGTGCTGCTCCCAAGACCTCCTTAGCCAGATTGGATGCCCTCTTCACAGCCTTCTGTCGCTTCGCTCTGGACTCTCCTACTCTCACCCACCACTGTCAACTCTATTACTCCATGACATTTTCCTCACTAGAAAATAGACACCTCCATCATTGTGTTAAATTGGTCTCTAAATTCTGGTTTGGATCGCTCCCATCCTGTCTCACTTCCTCTCTATCAGCCCTCCCTCCCTCTGACAACTCACTTAGATCTTATGACTCCCGTTCCTTGGTCATCCCTCTCTGGTCTACCACTGTAGGCCAGGCTGCTTTCTCATATCACTTCCCAAAATTATGAAATTCACTTCCTCACCATATTCCCCACTCATCTCCCTCCCCCTCCTCTATAACTTCAGCCCTACATAATTTCCTCTCTGTGAATTGTATCTGCCTTTAACCTACCTGGTATTCCTGACCTGCTCTCCAACCTCTATCAATATATTAAGCAACTATTCTGAATTACAACTCCCTTCCAGCTTCACTACTTTCTTTCCCTGCAGAGATCCCTACCTGCCCATTCCTTTGTGTCATCTATAACTACCAATATAACTATGACTTTAGACTCCTATCAATCTACAGCTATCAATATATCTATAACCTTGATTCCTATTCATCTAATCCCATCCCAGCCTCGCTACCTTTTCATCTGTGTTGTTACTCCATAACCACCCCCTTCCTTTCAGGCTAAATGGTACCATCACCATGAATTTAGGGTGTTGTCATTATCCTAATGTAATGCATGTGACCTGTCCATTATGTCCTCTGCATACAATTGTACTCACATGCTGCTCTTAATATTGTTCTTTCTGTTATTTGCTATTCACCACTGCCAATATTGTTATAATAATGTTTGCTGTTGTATGAATGTATGTATTTCCACTAACCTTTCTCCTAAGACACACCATGAGATGAGCAACTTGTTGTTCAGTGTGTCTTTCCTGGTGAAATGTTTTAATAAATAAATAAATAAGACACTTTGCACTTCAAATTCGGCAACCAACTAGGACTTGAGGTAGAACTCATAAACCAAAATTTCACAGTTTAGTTTTTTTATTGTATATTTCCATTTTCTTTTCCATATCCTGTAACCAATGTCTAAAAATCTTTGTCTTTAAGTTATTTATTGTAATTAGTAAAGCTTTTGGCTTACTTTAAGATAATTCTGCCAGTGTCTTTTGTGTGTGTTGGTTTGGGAAGGTTTATTCAAGCAATACTGCACCTGTGTGACTGCTTAAGGACCAAACACTGCCGAAGTAAAAATGGGACTTTGTGGACAAAAGGAGGAGAAGAATATGAAAGGTCTCATGAAGGGGTCTGTGGTGCTTTGAACCGGTCTCTGTGCTTCTGGGGAAAGACACATATAGGGTATATAGGGTAACCCCTGAAGGCCTATACAAGCCTGTGTTAAAACACCCAGGGTGTTGATTAAGTCCCAATAACCCTATACCCTTGAGGAGGTTATTGTGTTTATAACATGGGTTCTTTCAACAATTAAAAATAATTAACAGAAAGCCTTTTTCTGTTCGTCAAAAACTAGAAATTTAACTGTATCCTGCCACCTTGACAAGTAGACCTAACTACTTAATGCATAGGCCACTGATGTTATGAACACAGAAATGCTAGAAATGTAGTATTACAATGTCTTCTGGCATTTCTTGTTCATAACATGCTTTTGCATGTGCACAGAGAGCTTTCCTTGCCCCCTCCCCACCACCGCGGAAACACGGTCCTCTGAGTCCATCTTTACTGAACTGCACTTTCCTCTCTGACGTCTCTCTAACTTTGGTGTGATGTTTGCTCTGGCTCTGTAACTCTCTGGGAAAATGCCATTACCCTTGCTGTTTTCCTTTTGCCACTTGTGCTCCTGCAGTGTTTTGTCACTTTGTCTGCACCTCGGTTTTGCTGGCTTGCTCTCTGTCTCCCTGTTCTGCTCTCTTTCTCCCTGATGGTCTGTCTCTCCTCTGCCACTATATGGTTGGGGGGCCATGATACTGATCTCCAGAGGACAGTGTGGTCATTGCAGTGGAGAGGCACACAGAAACCTCCAGCCAAACAAGCAGACCTTGTCACTTAAAGGTATCCAGTGAGCTCCCCACTCAGGGATGCTGTACGAAGGGGCGGAACAGGCAAGGAGCTTCATCTGACTCTCTGTCTCTATCCAGTCTCTCTCACTGTCTCTCAACTACTGCTGAGCTGATGGTACAGTACACTCTGAGATGCAGACAACCACCTTACATTTGAGAGACACACAGGAGATTCACTCTATCTGGCTGCACAGAAACGCAACCGCAGACACTGTGGGTGACAAGTGTGGAAAGACTCTGGTCTCTCACTTGTGGTGCTTCAGATGAGAGTGGGGGACCAACAAAGGACACAGTGTTTGGTGACAACAGAGCATGGGGGAGCACTACAGTTACACTCTGATTCTGTGTCTCCTGCTTGTGCTGCCTGCCACTCAGTCACTCTCTCTCACACTCCCTCCTCTGTTGTCAACCAGAGACACTGCAGGTAGCCTGAAAGGTGATGGGGTTACTCTCCATTACATGGACATGGGGGTGGGAGATGTGAATGGTGTGACTCCATAGCAGGGGAAGGCAAGATTGCCAAAGGGGGGAATGGTCAGAAAGGACAGCCTGTCAGGAGCTCTGTATGGTCTGCTTTTGTAAAAGTATCACCCGCCTTTGCCATGCATTTCAGTGGCTGCCATTTAAAAACCATTTTCCCCACACATAACGAGTGCAAGTCTGCCCAGAGATCGCGTCTCTGTGGGGCTTTTCAGCAATTGTGCATTAACAAAGATTAATGAACAGTCATGTGGTGCTGTTTAGTAACTGGCATTATAGTTTTTCTTAACCCATGTTATAAACCACCAGCAAAAATACCACCAAATGAGCAAATTTAATAACCTGAGAGCATGTTGAGGGAGGAACTGGTGAGTGTACAGCTACCCTCATTAAGAACAAGATGTCATGGTTAGCACAAGATATTAACATCGGTGATTGGGAGGCCTACAATAATGGCAACCCAATACTCGGCACAAGTCTTCAGGGCTATGGTAGGGTAGGGCGGCTGGATGGGGAGGGTCGGCAAATATAGCAAAGGGATGTCACTATACGTACATGTACGGGGTGGGGAGAGTGAGCATGCACAGCAAGGGGTGGGAAGGCATGTGAGGGTTAGTGCCGCAATGGGTTGCTGAGCTGACCCCATGGCGTGGTGAGTGGATTGGCGGCGTGGGTGGGCAGGGTACTGGGTTCAGGTCTGGTTGCTGGTGCATTTTTGTTGTGGGCCTGCCCAAACTTTTTTTTTTTGTTTTTCACACACCCTGACATGCACCCCCCGGAGTTGAGAATCCTTAAATAGGGGGGTGCAGGGAGAGAAGCCCCCTTGGGGGGTGGGGGGTGCAGTCCCCTGCATAAAACATTAAAAACTAAGTCACCAGCAATGTTTTGCTGTGCACCAAGGTGTTAGTGTACCAGAATAAATTATCGGCACTCTGACTTTGCGATAATGGTGATCGCCCTTTTGGCTTTCACCATTATCACATAAATCCATGTCATGTGTTCCTCTTGATAAAATAATGACTAAAGCAAAAATTGTTTTCAATTTCTAAAGGTACCATCAGTGTATACAGATAGCCATACTGACTAATCCTGTCCCCTATTTCCTTACAACTATTTTGTCATGAGCAAAGTTCTGAATTGTCAGTATATACTGCTGAAGAGATTTATGGACATACCTGAAGTTGCCATTTCTAGTCTTCATTATTTTCTATAAACATGATGGTTGCCAGTGGCAGCTTCATGGTATGACACAGGGCAGCATGGCTTGTGCTGTGTGGCACTAACAATGAACATGATGATTTTTACCACTGTGGATCACTACTAATATCCTAGCCCAGCCAATATTGGCAGGTTGTCTGTATGAGCTTGCATGTTGAATATGTTTAATACTTAACATGTCAACTTGAGGAAATACCTTATGATTTCTTACACTATACAGTACTTGTTTCATTTCCCTTGCTGATTGTCCCCATTTCCTATGATGATAGCCAGTGATGGTGTGGGGCCATGATTGATGCCACTGTAAAGGTAAAACCACAGTGTTGATCAGGACTGGCATGGCTGACCATAAGCTGGACAATGTGTGTGGTGCTCAAAGAGATGAGGTGGCTCATATTTTTATTTTATATTAGTCCATAGTCTAAAGGCGTCTAGATATACTGAGAAGCATAGGTTCTCTTTTGGTTTCATCCCTTCCCTTTCAATTGTTTTCCCTGCCACCCCACCCCCGACCCCAACTCAAGGTCCACAGTTACCAGTACAGCTCCATTCCTCTGACTAGAACTCAAAAGATACTGTCTTCACAGCCAATAACAATAATTTTATGTGATTATAATCACACAACCAGCTCTCTTGTGCCGGGAGAATGACTGGTTCTATGACAAGGCCTCTGGCTGCCTCTTCTCCTCCCCCACTTCCTTGCCAGCACCTCCCCTTCCTGATAGTGCTGCCCTCTCCTTAGCCACCACTTATACTGCATTCATTGGCTACTGACTTCCCCCTGTCTCACTGTCCTCTCCACACCCTTTCCCCTGGCTCCACTACTCCCATCCCACCATCCTCTTATTCCCTGTACTCCCTCTCTCCTTTCCTTCCCTATGTTTTTCCTTGTTTCACACGTGACAATTGCCACCTAGCAGCAACTTTCTCCCTCCCCGTAACTACTTGTCTGCCTCCCTACACTCTGACTATGAACAGCTTGTATTAATGACTTTTACTGTACATTGTAATCAATCTGTTTTTCCTCTTGTCTTTCTACTACCCTTACCACAATGATGTAGAACCTTTGTAAATAAGCTGTTCTGTGCTCAAAGGTATTGTAATCCAAGAATGAATAAATAAATAAATGATTAGCCAACATGGTGAGGTCGAACTCCTGTTCATCAGTCAAATACCTTATTGATTCTGGCATATGCTCAGCCCCAGCCAGTCCCAGTGTAAGTTTGCTGGGTTCACATATGACCCCTGCACCAGTGGGCTAGCGCAGAATAGGGCTCCTTCTGGTTTAACTTTATTATGTGACTGAAAGCATATCTCAAAAACTTTGAGGATATGCAGATTTGTCCATATTAGTTACATACTTACTTACATTCATCTGGGGATTTTCTCAAATCCTGCCAATGACCCTTTTTAACTTTTTTTTATTAGGTTTTGCAATTAATACATGAATGAGTGAAACAGTCAGACATAAATTAGAATTTATCCTATCACAAAGCGTAAACAGTATTTTGTACCAATATCTTAATTGACTTAACACTGGGGTGTCCAGCTGGAGAGGGGGAAGAAGCCCAAAACAATTGCAAACACAGCAGATCAAGCCTGCTATAAAATAGCAGTGCAACAAAATGGGCCAAAATGTGATCATAACTTCCCCCTATAAAACATTCCAGGCATCTTCCAGTTTTATTTGGTGGTAAAATATTCTTGTTCCACCAAAATCTGAGTGTTTTGTAAATGTCTTACTTTAGTATTTTCTCATGAAAAAAGATGGTCACAACATTTGCCTTAGAAATTGCACTGTAGACCTGGCAAGCGCTAGGATCAAGAAAATAAATAAAAACTCATGACGCATAGCATGAAAGGTACCTACAAATGTAGATTTGACAGACATGCTAATATTTTTATTTATTATAGCTAGATTGAGCTTTTTTGGGAAAATATTTTTGTTGCACTGCTGCTTTAAACAAATGATAGCTAGGTCATTTTAACAACAGGTGCCGAAATACAAAATTTCCACATGGAGGCATTTAGTGACTTAAATGCAATACGTGCAGGCAGATTAACTTTATAACATCTCCCTTGAATATTCTGCTGCCATCCTTCTGTCCAAAATGTAATAGACATACTTAAATCTATCCTTACTAACTTCAACAAATATTTCTTTCAATTCTTAAAAACGTGTTTAGTCTTTATTTTTCAGCTTCACGTCCTGAAGCCCTGACAGGCATCACCAGTAGGCAATTCTTTAGAGAATATAATCGTCATCCTCAGTTTTCTCATCCATGTACATTGGCCACTTGTTTACCGCAGCATTCTCTCTCTCTCTCTCTCTCCCTCTTAAAAATCCTAACATATTTAAAAGTAAGTGACTACTGCACCAATAAATATCTAATTCCTACTAATTCTCCACAGTCATAGATACTGACCAAGTCAGTAGGCATGTGCAATCATGAAGGGGATGGGGCAGCAGCATCACAATGCTATAGGTGGCATAAGCAAAACTACTCATCCTAATGTCATGAAATTAAAATCTTGGAGCCACGTGACAACATGATATTCTCAGTGTTCATTAATACATGTTTAACCATGTCATTATGGTTACAAATGTAGTGATGTATATTGATATTTATAAAATGGGCAGGAAAAGCCTTGCATTTAGGTTGGCTAAGACTTGTTTCTATCCATGCCCTTGGTAGATTACAACTAATTAGAGCTTCCCTTGAAAACAGAGCCACTTTGAATGCAAGTGGCTGTGTTGTTGTGTGATCCAAACTGAAAAGAGATGGTTTGACTCGGATTTTACACTCCACAGCCTCCCTGTCATGTGGCAGGCTTGGAAGGCTGGGAAAGAGGTCAGAGGGCACCCGGACAGTGCACCAAGATGCTGGGAGCCACACCCACTGACTTGACATTTTCTTGTGTTTTTCTCTTGATAACCCCTTTTTCTTTCAATTATACATATACAGTAGGCCAAATCTGGCTAATCCAAATCCTTGTCAAATCCAAATCCAAACTCAGCCTGCATCTGGAACATCAAAAACCAAATCCAAATCCAAACTCAGCCTGCATCTGGAACATCAAAAACCAAATCCAAACTCAGCCTACATCTAGCAAATCCAAAACCAAATCCAAATCCAAACACAGCCTATATCTGGAACATCAAAAACCAAATCCAAACTCGGCCTACATCTAGCAAATCAAAAACCAAATCCAGATCCAAACTCAACCTACATCTGGCAAATCCAAAAACAAATCCAAGGGAGGCCTTGGATAGACTCCAGGCCAACTGTGATACATTCTAAGCTTGGTTGCTAGCCAGTTAACTTGTGCTTAATTGAGTAAAAAACAAAATTATGTTTTTTTCGAGTAAAAAGTCTAATCTGTCCAATTTTCCATCTCTCTATGATGCTAAGGGGAATGCCATTGAATATGCTGACACATTGAAATATTTGGGACTTATTTTTGACACTAATCTTACTTGTGATCAACATGTTTTTTATTCTATAAAAAAGTTAATCAAAGACTTGGATGTCTTTATTAAGAATTATTTAACTCCTGAATCTAGGAGGCTATTGGCACACAGTTTCCTCTTTAGTGTCTTAGATTATGGGTTGGTGGTTTATGCTTCAATAAGCACTAAATTAGTAGGAAAACTGTTAGTCACATATAACTCTATGCTGAGGTTTATGCTCTGTGCCCCAGCCCGAACCCATCATTGCTTATTGTTAAAGTCTTCCAGTTGTCTTTCTCTAACAAACAGGATTCAGTTTAAAATGTGTCTCTTCCTATATAAAATCAAAGCTGGTATGTTACCTAATTCAGTGAGTTCAATTTTCTCAAGATATGTTCATTCTAATTGCACTAGAACTCAGTCAAAGTTCACATTTAATGTTCCAGTTTTTAAGAGAACTATGGACCAATGTTCCTCATTATTCTTTATTTATTTTATTTATTTATTTGGTTGTTTAACCAGGTATAGCACACTAAGCTGAAAGCTTTTTTACAGGAGCGACCTGGGAGCACAAGGAGGTTAAGTGACTTGCTATTCTTCAAGTGTCCAAGTTTTTTTCTCACTCCCATGTGATTTATCAATCTGTAATTCTGTACTCTCCTTTAAATCTAAGGTAAAATACTTACAATGTAATCAATAATGTACTTGTTAATCGTTTGTAAAATGTTTTAATTATTGTATATGTTATTGTCTTTGTTTATTGTTTTTTGTATTGCTTGCCTTCTGTGAAAATGGGCAGTTTGCTCATCAGACTTACAAGGGTAAAAAATAAAATGAAATGAAAATGGCAAATCCTATCTCAGCTTACATCTGGCAAATCAGAAACCAAATCCAAATCCACCCTGGTTTTGCCCCTCCCTAGACAGAACCACTGAAATTCTAGGTCCTGGTTCTGGTTTATAACTTTACAAACAGTTCTAGGGTTCTAAGCTGTTTTAGAACTCAAACTCTTTTGTATATAGTACTGAAGAGAAATAACTGATAAAGACACTGAGAGGAGAAAAAAACATAAATAAAAGACCTGCCCTTTCAGCACAGCAATAATATTGTTTTACCACGTGGAAAATTACAATGCCTTAAATATCTATGGGGCTAGAAAGCAGAATATTTTGGTAGTATTTCTGTCCAGGAGAATAACACACTTTTTCTAGTTTATTTTGTTTCTAATATCCTTTTTACAGTACAGCCAGGATATTGACAGCCTGTTAAGAACTACAAAATGGGTTAGTGACTCGCTAACACTGCTTTGCGTTTGCTGGTCCTGTTGTCCTCCCAGAGCTACATACAGATACATAGGTCTGTACTTAGGCCTGGGAGGACAGAGGAACTGGCAGACATCTGATCTGTGCTTATAAAAGCTCAAAACATGCACTGCAAGCTATTGAATCTACCACTGCTGCAGCTCATCCCTGATGTCAGTGACAGGGGATTCTGGGATTTGTAGTTATAGAAAATATCAGATTGGTAGTCAGCACAACCAGCCTAATACAATCTACAGTACTTGGTAAACAGTAAATAAGAAACAAGTTTTTGCACACAAAATGAAAAACTAGCCCCACCCTCCCACCCGTTTCAGTGTGAGACTCTTAGTATTGACTGTTCCCCTTATGGAACATAGTAGTAGTATAGTAAATTAAGATTAGAAAGGACACTAGGTCCATCATGGCCATCACCCTGTTTCATAAACAGGGGTAAAATAAGTGTGCTGTCCAAACACACACTAATATGTATATAGGGGTTTCCTACCGATTTTACAATGCAGGGTACACAGTGGTTCCCTTGGTAAGCCAAAACTTTGCCAGTCTTACCTCAATGGTTTGTGCTGTCCTCATGTCCACTGTCACTGATGGTAGGCTGTTTTAAAGGTTTATTGTGAGCTGTCATAAAAAATGCCTCCTAACATTACTCCTGCATTTTACCGTGCCTAAGCTTCAAGACATTCCACCGCATCCTGCTGCAGGATACCGGATTAAACTTCTACGACTGATTGGCTTATCAGCACAGCAGTAGCACTATGACTTATGACACTGGCAACCCAGGCTAGAGAATGAGCCCAAGCCAGAGGGAGGAAAATCAGTCATTCCAGAGGACCCAGCTGCTGCTGCTGCTTTACTGCAACCTGAATGACCACAGGGGGTAGTGCAGTTGGTAGCACCTGTGGGAGGGAGGCAGGATGCCAGCTGAGGTCTACATGAGTCATGCTCATGTGCTTCAGTTAGATCCTCATGCATGCTGGCTTCCTACGGGGTAGGACCAAAAATAAAAAAAGGCCTGCACCAGGCAAGGTGAACCTGCATGCTCTGGCCCCAACACCCGACAAACACATTTACAGGAGGGGCAAGAGGTTGTACTTAGCACTGCTGGTCCCACCACCAGTGGGGGGAGTTGTGATGAACCCGTGGGGTTGAAATCCCCAAGGTAAGTCCAAGAAATATGGTGGGCTGGGGCTGGAGCTGGTTGGGTGAGGTGGACTAAATGCCATTCTGAGAGAAACAAAAAGTAAAAAAAAAAACATATATGACTGTATGATCTTGTCCATACCCTTGTGTACATAGAGGACTAACATCCAGTGGCGAAAATAGGGGGGAAGCCGGGAGTACTCAGTTCCTAGAGTAAAATTAGGAATCTGACTCAATTCCAGCAGTAACATGGGGAAGGGATGCTCCTTTGTAACATTTGCCTACCAAAAGACATATAACTGAATAAATAACATTCTAAAATGCGTCATATAATGAAGACATATATCCCCAAACCATTTTCAGGTATGATTCATGTCTACATAAAAAGGTTGTGAGTTCTCCCCGTGAATTGTCCAGCACTGCTAAGATGATGTCTCCTCTTAGCCTTCTTTTCTCCATTTTAGTTTAGTTTGGATTAGTTTAGTTTAGACAGTTTAGTTAAGACTAGTTTAATTTTATTTTGGTAACCAGGAAAGTGCGCTGGTGCCAAAAGCTCCTTATTCAGGCATAACCCAGGTACTCATGTACAAACAATTACAGTGCAATCAATTTTACAATTATTATAGGGTACAGTAGCACCCCTATAGTTAGGATTGAGTGGGGTGTTCAATGTTAAATCTCTAACTCTGCACATTAATATCATTGGTGCCCTTTGACAAAATGAGCTAAAGTTTTGTATGTGTTGTCTAGGAGGCAGGCATGTGATGTGTGAAGAGTTTTGTGATGTCAGCTTGTTCAGTTTCTGAGATCAAGATATGTAATTTTTTTGTAAATGTCTAATTTTTCTTCTGTACATAACATAGTTGTTTTTGCTGTCACCTATAGCCTGCATTGCATAAGTACAACCAGCGGGGGGGCAGTCCCCTCAACTTTTTAAACCTGCAAAATAGACAATGATACTGGTATTGTCGGGAAAGGCTCTGTTGATCCATGTCTCCACCAAATTTTTAGCCGTGGTTGCACCAATGCTACATGGAAAGGAACTTTTGTCCCAAACTTGCAGGGGTCATGTGTCATATCTCAAGGTAATGCCTTTGACAGGTCTGGTGAAAAAGTATATAAGGGTTCCTGAGTTATAAGGCTTTAAAATTTAGGGTTTTCTGACCTGCACATGCACAGTAAGGGTTTTCAGATAAAGCTCTGTGGCGGCAGTAAAAATTTGATGATACAAATGCTGTTTTTTTGTTTTGTGCCACTGAACTGGCAGGGCACCAAACATTTTTGATGTTGTGCTAACCGCATCTTGTTTATTTTTTCCAAGAACTGATGAATGTGGAAAATACATGAAAGTGCTGGAATTTTGTAAAAGCGAACATCCAAACCTAGCTAAGCAGAAGCTGTTTATCTAAATTCTGATGTCTAATTATGAAGATTATGGCCAGAAATACATTTTCAGGGCACCCAAAATCCCAGTTGCCCAGCTTAGCGAGAGGAGTGTTTCCCCCATGGTCTCTGTATGAGAACAGCTGGGATTTCTTGACTTCTGCAGCTGCAGCTAAACTCATGCTGCCAGCTGCAGGTGACACTCTGTTGACTGTAAGGTACACATCTGTGTCTGCAAAATGGTGGTTTATACCATGCAGATCACGGATGTGCTCCTCAGTGTTTTTTCCAATTAGGGGTGAGTCTTATTCTTTTTTTGTGTTGCACAGTCCTCGATCTTTTAGAAAAAGGGGGTGAATCCAGTGGCAGTATGGTTGTCTGTCTCCAGATCCAGTCTACTTCCCTTCTGTCTCCGGCAGCTAGACATGAACTCTGGATGTGGGTCCTTCCTGTTTCTTTGTGGGCTGTCGTTCTTTTTTTTGTGTAGGAGAAACTCCCGTATCCCAGTGCTTACTTATACTCTGAATACCCACTGCAGTGGTGTTCCCATCCCTAAATCAAAATTAGCCACAGCAACAGTCCAAGCAAAGGGTTCATTTTTTAAGACAAAATGACAGAGGGGAGCCCAATACAACTGGGGACAAGCACAGACAACACAAGAGAAAATCAAGACAAGGCAGAAGAGGACGTAAAAAAACAAAATCTGACCAGAACCTTGTGAGACAAGAAGAAGAACTACAAATTATAAATCTCTCATGTTTAACATTAACAGATGGTCAAGCCTGTGTTTTGAAGAAAGACTTACATTTTGCCTCAGCCCCTAAAATCAATGACTTTGATGTTCATGTGGATTTATTTAGATTCTTTAGAAAGATCAAGCTAAAATACATTTTCTTTGATAAAGGACAGCAGAACAATTCTAGCATGGGGTTCAATGTACAAGAGGACCTTGCAGGAAATAAGGACATTTTTCTGGATATTGACGCTCTCACTACAGATGTGAACAATATGGAGTCCCTTTAAATGTATTACTAGATCTTATTGGTGAGGGAAATGTTGAAGGCTCGCATTTGGACTTAAATACATTTGAGAAATTAAGAAAACAAACATTTAAAAGTAAATCTGAGTTTTGCCAGATGGTTATTAACAGCTCTAGTGCTGCATATGAAAAGACAGTACTTAAAGAGGTAAATGAGTTACTTAAAGAAAAAAGATTTGTGTATCACAACATGGACTACCAAGAGAAGCAGGCATTGAAAGAATTAACTGAAATTAAAGAAGTTATAATAAAACCTGCCGACAAGGGTGGCAATGTTGTGCTCATTAATCAGGACTCCATAATGGGAAATCCTGCTACAAAAAAGTAACAACAAAAGGTTACAGGAAAGTGACAGCCACAAATGCCCTACACAACAGTGCTCACCCCCAAAAATTAAAGGACTCCATACCTATAGCCAGATGCTAAGGATACGCAGGAACTGCACAGATCAATCAGACTTTGAGGTACAGGCTAAAGAATTAGAACAAAGCTTCCTTTATTGGGGATACAGTCTGGATACCTTAACTAAAGTAAAGTCAGAAGTTAGAGATACATTTTAGAGGGAATTGTGCACCAAAGGAAAAGAAGATCAGGAAATATCTAGCTAGGGTCCTGTAAGTATGACTTTAGAATACAACAACATCACTGGGGATATGGGAAACATTATATGGAGGAATTGGGAAATCCTATTAGCAGATGACATGGTGGAATTGCCAGTAGACCCCAATCCAAGGGTCTCTTTCAGGAAAGCACCCAACTTGAGGGACAGACTGGTCCACAGCCATCTCTATACACCTCAAAATACAAAGTATGCTTGGCTTTCACAGAGGCCAAAGGGGATGTATAGATGCAAAAAGTGCAGTATCTGCCAATATGTGAATGAAGGCAAAAACATGGGTGCTTTTAAACAGAAAGAGAATATTATTGTCAGTGTCTTGATAACATGTAACACTGTATTTGTTGTATACATCATCTGGTGCCCATATGAAATGGCATATGCAGGGAGAACTGTTAGAAGCTTCAAAGAGTGAATACAAGAACATAGAGGCCCGGATAGTCAAAGAAGTTGTGCATGGTGCAACTGAGTTGTGCTGGCACAAGTGCAGACTTCCGCCAAGGAGCCATATTCAGTGGGAGCCAGTGCACAGCGCAAATCTCATTGCACCAATGTGCAACTATAATGAATGCAGGCGCAAGTGCAGGGGGCATTCCCATGAATATCCAGTGCAGTGGGATATTCAACTGTGAAATCATGGTGCAAGTGTGGAGCAAATAAAAAATGTGCCGAGCAGACTTGTTCCTATAAATACAGGGTGCAAGCACAAAGGCAGCACTTGTGCCAGGTGAGAGGGAGTGAGAGAGGGAAAGAAAGAAGGAAAGAAAGAAAGGCAGACAGAGAGACAGACAGACCAAGGCAGACACAGAGGGAGAGGGACAGAGGTGGTATTGAAGAGGGAGACAAGGGCAAAGAGAGTGAGAGAGAGAGAGAGAGAGAGAGAGAGAGACAGACAGACAGACACACTACCAGGCAGTGCACCAGGTGGCACACAGCCAGCAGCAGCCAACTGCCTAGGGGGATATTGGACAGCAAGGGTCATGGATAGTGCACCCTTCATGATGGAGGCCATAATGAGGGGTGTGAGGGGACAGGAGGAACAGCAACATGGCCATGGAAAGGCCCATCGGCAGTATACCCGACACAGGTGGTACCGTGCCCACATTACCTTCAAGCAGTACAGTGACATGGAGATTGTGAGCTGGTACCACCTGAACAGGGCCATTCTGATGCAGCTCTGTGAGCTGTGCAATGAGGAGATACAGGCACCCACCAGACGGAGTCAGGCCATGTCCGTGGAGATGAAAATGACAGCCATCATGTACCTGCTCACCACGGGCACTTTCCACATACCAACAGGGGACACCACAGGCATAACCCAGTTGTCCATGTCCTGCCTCCTCACACAGTTCCTCAATGTTCTGCTGCCACGTGCATTGGAAAACATCTGTTTCCCCAGCACATAGGCGGAGCGTACAGCAACAATGCAGGACTTTCACAGGGTAGCGTGTATGACTGGCATCACTGGGGACATTAACTGCACTCATGTGGTCATCCGCATGCCACCTGGCCCCAAGGGTGTGGCATACATCAACAGGAAGGGGAGCTCAAGTATCAACTGCCAGGTGGTGTGCGATACCATGGGGCACATAACCAATGTCCGTGCCACACACCCTGTGAGTGCACATGTTGCTTCATCTGGCACAGCTCTTTGCTGTGCCACAGGTTTGAACATGGGGACATCCCCACGGGCCACCTACTGGGTGAGTAAGGCATGGGCAAGGGGCGATGGGCAGAGCATACCTTGGGATGTGGGAGGGCAGGGTATGCATGTTGACATGGGCGCCAGGGACAGGCAAGGGGCACAGCATAGTATAGCAGAGGGTTAACCATGTCATTATTCACACAGGGGACAGCACCTATCCTCTGGGGCCCTGGCTGCTCACCCCTACCGGCGCCCGTCATCCCCAGCAGAGGAACGCCACAACGAGGCTCACGTCAGCACACGCAACATCGTCGAGTGAGTCTTTGGCATGCTGAAAGCATGGTTCCATTGCCTAGACAGGTTAGGTGGTGCCCTACAGTACAGCCCTTGAAAGCCTGTGGCCTATTCCTGGCCTGCTGCATACTGCACAACATGGCCATTGACCATGGGATAGCTGTCAAGGCTGATGAGGGTGACAGTAGTGGAGTTAATGGAGGCAATGGGCCAGAGGGAGGTGGACAGCCACCCCCTGGGTGGAGGGATCCCCAGCTGCAACAGCAGGTGAGATGATACCAGGACACCACTGCACAGGAGCACTATGGTACACGCAGGTAGGTGGTGCGATACACATACATGGGCTGCACAAACAGGTACAGCACACATGCAGAGGCATGCATGGCATTGGGCATGAACATACAGTGGCAGGCAGCAGGGGCAGGGGAGACAGGGGCACACAACCACACACAACCACACACAACACACAACACCTCTCACAGCCCCCCACATACACACACCCATACATATAGGCGTGGGTATGTGGCATGGATCAGATGCATCGCACCGGTGCACAGGTGCAACCAGTGCAAGACTGCCATCATTGCACCCATGCCACATGGCCCAGTGGCCGGGCAAGCATGCATACAGGCAGAATGTGGTGGGACACACAGGTGCTACACCAGTGGTAGGCGCACACACACCACCCATGTTCACACTGGGCAGAAACTGCAGACCGCAGGTGGGGCAGCCCGCACATCAGGTATGCTACATGGAACCATGGCCACCATGGCCATGGGGGCAGCTGTGCCTGGGCCATTCAGCAGTCACAGGTTGCACATCAGCCATGGGGAGGGTGCAACAGCCCCCACAGGGGTTGAACCGCAGGACCGTGTCCATGTCCACGCGGGGGTGTCAAGGTGCCCAAACAGGCCAGTCCCGGGTGTGCCTGGGATGCCAACAGGTATGTGGCATGGATCAGATGCTCACAGCCAGCTGCTGTTGCCCATCTGGCCACTGCATGCCACCCAGTACCTGCTCGGCCACGTCACCTGCGCTGCAGAGCACAGCCAGGGCAGCGCACAATGCTGCACTTGCAGTGGTGGTGGGCAGCTGTTCCACCACTGGCAGAGAGCTGGGTGGACTGCCTGTATCGGTGGTCAGCAAGGGCATCTCACCTACAACAATGTCCATGCTGTCCGGGATGAGCGTGACGTCATCATCAGTGTTAGATCCCACCCTGATCTGCGTCTCTGTACAGAGGACACCAAGGCAGGCATCCTGCAGGAACACATCCAGGGCCTCATCCAACCCCAGGTCCAGGTCATCCACCTGCACAGTGGTGGTGAGCTGCAGCCTGTCAGATCCCAGATGCCAGTGGAGGTGGAAGGCTGGTCTTCCGGGGCCATTCCAGCATCCACGGCTGCTATTGCCACCAGCTCCCCATAATCTGCACAGAGGTGTGCTGGTGCTGCAAGAGAAAGAGAGGTGTGTTAGTGATGCATTGCCCACATGTGCCCCCCCACACTGCCACTGCATGTGTCCTGCAGCATGGCATGCATGTGGGTGCGCACACATGCACATGACATGCATGCTGGGTGCACACACACCAGCATGGCCATGTACGCACCCTCCATGCCCCCAGCTGTGTGTAGCTGACATACTTACTATGCAGTGATGGGCTGACACCCATATGGAATCAGTTGCCAGGCACACCCTCCACCATGCTGTGGCACATGGTGGCTGGCACCAAATCCTCCTGCACCATGAGTGGTGGCGCATCTGCAGGCCCCCCTCCAGTAGCAGTCTGGGCACATGGATCACCACCACCTTCTGCTTGGTGCACCTCTTGTCTTTGCCCACCTTCTTCTGGCACTCCTGCACTGACCACTGGTGGCTGCTATGCTGGTTGACGTATGCTGCCACCTCCTCCCAGGCCCCAGCCCTGACCTGTGGTGTGTCCATGGCACCATTCAACAGGGGCTTCCTGTCGAGGTAGGCATTAAACAGGGCCTCTGTCTATGCCTTTGTGAAATTAGGCCTGCGCTTATGAGCAGGCCCATACTCCTCACCCTCCTCATGTTCCGACATGTTGCTTCCTGTGGACATGGACAACACAGTGTGTCAGTGGCAGCAGCACCCTATTCCATTCCACCCTGCTGTGCTGGCAGCTCCCAGTGAGCTGCAGCGGCATGCGCAACTTATCCCTAAAGTATGCAATACCGGTCCATGGTCAGTGCTGCTCCGTGGTGCTTATATAGTGCAACGCATGCAAATGAGATTTGTTGCAATGGTAATGACATGCTAATACACCCAGTGCACCATGCATTGGCTGATGAGCTCATTTGCATGTGGCGTCTGAATATCGCAGTTTTGCTCCATGTGCAATGAGATTGCTCTGGAGTGAGTCGCAGCACAATGCGCACACATGCGTGGTGCACAGGCCCACAGTGTGCACGCACCAAATGGTATCATCATGTCAATTGCAAACTGTGCACCAACAGTGTGATGGGGGCATAGCACACGATGTGCCAGGCCTGCTATCGTGCACGTGCGCACTGCGTAGAGGTTGGCCACCCATGACCCCTGTTCCCTGGGTCACTCCCCTCACCCGGTGACCCCACCTAGCCACACCCATGCTGCACATCTCCAAGACTGTGCAATGGGTGGACACAGTGCATGTTCCCTTGCATCGTGCATCTGGCACATGCCATGGCCATGTGTGTGTACTGCCACCATTTTGGTCACTGACTTTGTTTCACACCATGGTGCAGCAACAGGTACTGAAAGCACAGAACTGGACACAGGTCGAACTGGTCAACTTGGTCGCCTGTTTCCAGACCCACACCCAGCCAACTATTTGGCTAGGTGCCCCTGCAGCAACCCAGGGTCATGGTGTGGCAGAGGATTGCTGCCACACTGCAGCAGAGGACCAGGGTGGCCAGGATGGGGGAGCAGTACTGCCACCAGTATGGTGACCTTGTGCAGATGGATCCAGAGCACATGAGGAGGCTTCAGGCGCATGTCAGGTGTGGGGCTGTGCCACAGCCAGGAAAGTAGGCCCATATTTCATGTGTGCCCTGGTGCTGTACTGTGGTGTTGGTTAGGCTGCCTGGCATGCCCTGCAGAGTGGTGCTCTTTCATTGTGCACATCGTGGAGTGGCATTGCTAGCCACCGCTTGTGTTGCAATGCAGCTGTGCGGGAGGTGTTGGGCAGGGGCTCACCCTGCGCACAGGGGTAGGGGTGGTGGGCAGCTGCTGTGGATGTTTACTAATGTGTACCTGTCTATGTTCCATTCCCAGGGCCTGAGAATCACTGGAGGGCGCAGGTAGGAGGGGCAGCAGCGGCAGGACAGCAGGCCGCAGCGGGCCATGGAGGCAGAGCAGGAGTGGCTAGAGAAAAAGTGGGGCCATGGAGGGCAGGAAGGCACTGTCATAGTACTTCACACATTACATGGGGGGTGGCAGGGGCATGGGTGTGGGCATGGCTGCCTGTGCCATGTGCCATGGCAGCTGTGTGTGTGTCGCACTGTGCGTGGTGCTTGCCACTGTGATGCATCCATTGGGCATGTGTGCCAGCAGTTGGTGGGGTGGGTGTTGACCCAGATGCCACTGACATTGCTGTGGTGCTGCTGGTGCACTGTGCCATGTGACTGTCATTGCACAGTGAGTTGGCCATTGTGCAGCAGGGACCACCTCTGTGCACTGTTGTGGTGTGCCATGTTACTGGCAGGCATTGGCCCACCACCCTGCAGGTGGCCAGTACGGGCCCTCTGGGGTGTGTGTTCCTACTGCCCATTGTGCGGTGTGGGTGGGCATGGTTCCTTGGGACATTCCATTGATCACCTGTCCTGTCACTTGTTATAGGTGTCCAGTGAAGATGACAGAGGCCCATCAACTGCAGGCTGCTCTGGCAGCTGATCCTTATTACTTCCACCATGATGGAGGCTGTCTTACAGGTTCACCACCTGCTGATGGAGGAAAGGAGGCAGTGAGGGCACCAAGGGGTGGCAGGCCATGGCCACTGGTAGATTGGCCCCAGTATTCCCCTGTCTCCCCTGCTGTACCTCCCCCTCCAGCCCCCCATCCCACTGTATAGTCCCTGTTCCCTGTCTCCTTCCCTCATCTTTCCTACCCTTTCCCACCCCCTTGTTGTTGTAAATAGTTTGGTTTTGCATTATATACTGTATATATATATTTTGACTTACCTGCCTGTGTCAGTGTCTGGTTTGCAGGTGGCATGAGGAGCCATGCTGCAGTGGCTTAGTGCCTGTCCATGTGGTGTGCATGTGTCGGGGAGCATGTTGTGCTTCTGTGGTTCACTGCTGAGTGCTGTGGTGTGTCCCACTGTGGTGGTATCCCTCCCCTCAGCCAGTGGCAGTGCCTTGGGGTGCCCATGGGGTGGCTGTCAGGGGTGTGTGGCAGGTGTGTGTGATGATGAAACACGGCCATGGTCTTTGGTCTGGTACTGGCCGCACGCTGTGTTTGGGGCCCCTGCTTTGTGTTGTGCAGCCTGTTCCATGTGGTTTGCCATGCTACGTGCCTCCCGGCACATTCTGTGCCTACTGTGTGGGCCGCCTGTGTGCCTGTGTGGCGTGTGTGTGTTTGGCTGCATGGTCCTTGGTGTGGCCTGCTCTGGTCTGGGTGTGTTGGGGGGCTCCCTTGGTAGCCCTCCTTTGGCCATTGGCACCTCCTGTTACCTACGATCTGTGCCACTGTTGTGTTCTGGGGGGGTTCTGGGTGCCTGTGTGTGCCCTGCTGTACCCTGCTGGTGGTGGCCTCCTGTGGCCAGTCATTGTGCT
Source organism: Neoceratodus forsteri (assembly GCA_016271365.2). NCBI lineage: Eukaryota > Metazoa > Chordata > Ceratodontiformes > Ceratodontidae > Neoceratodus > Neoceratodus forsteri. The sequence continues at coordinate 13,718,702 of JADMNL010000039.1, read as the reverse complement.
TCCCTGGGTCTCTTCACTGTGCCATGCCCCCCCTCTGTTGCTCTGCTGCTCTGCTCCCACAGTTGCACTGGAGCATCTCTTTCTGCACGATGGCGCAACTGTGTTTGCACCATGGCGCAAGCCTGGTTATGCCATGGCACAACTGTGCCATATTCAGCCAGGTAGCACTGGTGCAGTGAGGCCAGTGCATATCCTCTGAATATGGCTCCTGTTGCACCATAGCACATCAGATTTGTGCTGCGCTAGACTTGTGCCAGCCTTTGGCACATTTCTGAATATCTGGGCCATAGTGTACATCAGAAAGAGACACATGGATAAGGCAGTGGTTAGACATTTCTCTGAAATACATGGAGGAGATACTAGTGGAATGAAATGCATGGGTGTAACCTTACGAATTGCCAGCCAGTGAGTGGTAGGTTATGTGATTTTTGGCCCTGGCACCTGGAGGATAAAGACATCAAAGAGTAACTGACCGGAGAACGCTCCTGCAGACAAAAAGGTATTTTATTAAGAACGATGCAGCGCTCTGCTCAATCTGGTTCCATGTTCTCGTTACATGTTCTCGTTACATGTTCTCTCAAACCTTTAGGCAGTGGGGTATATATACAGTGTGAAAAACAACTTTAGGAAGTTACATGATATTTGTCAATCTCTGATTAGCTATGTTGGTATGGCCTAATGTTGTCCATGAGTTGTGACACTGGTGATTATGTTTTTGCTTGGTCATTGCTTTCATAACAGTTTATCCATATTTGGTCATACTGCTTCCCCTAGCTTAAAAATGTAATGTTTCTGACAAAGGACTGGTTGGTCCGAAAGCTAGATCACTTTGTTCTTGTTACATTTATGTTGGTCCATTAAAAGGTATCAAATCATTTGCTTCTGTCTAAGCTAACAATTTTAACTGCCACTACAAGATGGCGACATTGCTCCATTAGGATTATACTGAGACATTTGTTAAACCGATATGACAAACGAGCAGAAGTAATCCAGCATGTATCCTAGTAGATTTAATAACACTTTGTAATTAAAATGGAACTTACTAGCATGTAGAAAACAGGTAATCACAAGCAGACACTACTGCTAGGTCTTTTTTTTTATGCTTGCCCTTTATTGATTGCACATCATAAAATATGTTTAGGTTGGACATTTAGTATTATTTGTAGCTCCCCCACAACTAATACAAAACTAAATGACCATTATACATATATGGACTATGCAATCTGAAGGTTTACTTTGTATTTTTAGAAAGTCTTCTGATCTAAATGCTGTCATAACTCCTTATGACCCACTTGGCACAGGCTGACTTTGTTTTGGCCGATTTTAAGGTCACGTAATCTGTATGCTGTCACAGCTCCCTGTGGTTTACATATCTCTGACTGACCATTTTTGTAACTTTAAAAGAGCACAGGCATTATTAGGTTATATATATATATATATATATATATATACCAGAATTTACATGCTGTAAACCCAAAGGGTTAATATTTAATAAAGTACAGCTACTGAGGGGCTGTTTCCACATAATGACTAAGTCTTAGATACATGCTGTTCTTAATTCTGGCCTGTTTGTTATAGAACAGCATAGTTTGGCATATCTCAATATTTTTCCATAGCTGAGGCATGTGCTGATTATTCAGTGTGACGTTGTACTCTCATGCGTTGTGTTTATGATTAAGGAAGCAACAGTTTGTTCTCTCTTTAAGCTACATAACAACCATGAGTTTAGAAATGGCTTGTTGTACATGGTGGGTGGGATATTCAGACTGCACCAGGCTGTGGCACAAGCCTGGGCACAGCACAACTTGACTGTGCAGGGGCGTTGACAGGGTGATATTCATCGGCGCTGCGCCATGGCACAGCATAATTAAATATTGCTCCTTGGCCATCAGCAGTGCACATGGCGCAGTGAAACTGCCAGCGGAAGTGGCCAGAGTGGAGCAGGGGGATGCGCTAGCACAACTGCCGTTGCGATAGGTGCAACTACCGTGATATATTTAAAAGTGCACAAGCAAATGAGGCCATAATGTATGCAAGATGCAAATAGGTCCATTTGCATGTCATTATGGCCCCCATTTACATGCAGGTGCACTGATCCCCGGCGAATTGCACCTGGCGCCCTGCCAGGCTGCAGCCGTCAGGGACTGATGCCCCCTGCACAAGTGGCAACATGCTCCGATGCCCGATCGTGGGCATACGAATAGAATGTATACGTCCCATATCCCAGGTGGTCCAGTGGACCGCTCACAGCCCAATCACGGGCAGAAGTACAGTAATATTAGCCCTCCCATATCCCTGGTGGTCCAGTGGATCGCTCGCAGCCTCGATCGCTGGTGTCAGTAATAAATTTTGACAAACAAATCCAATCCTGGTGATCCAGCAGTACCCCCCTCCTCACCCACCCACCCACTGAGCTCAGCGCCCTTCTCCCAGTCAGTGGCGGGCAGCAGCTCCCCACCACTTATACCCTGCCCACTGACTGACTCCATGAGTAGGGCTGTACACCCATTGGTCCACAGCGTGAGCCAATGGGCATAGCCAGCGCAGCACCACAGTCACGATATGAATGGATCCTTCACATTTCTGGACTGTGTAGTACGGTACAGGCTGCATGCCCATTGGCCTCCACTGTGGACCAACAGGTGTACAGCCCTACCGTATGGAGTCAGTCGGTGGGCGAGGCGGCAAGGGTGGGGAACTGCCACCCCTGCTGACCGGGGAGAGTGTGGCGGTGGGGATCAGTGGGTGGTGGGAGGTACCACTGACCACCAGGGCTGGATTGGATTGTCATACGACATTGACGCCCACGATCGGGCTGTGAGCGGTCCACTGGGCCACCAGGGATATAGGACTATTATTTCTAACATATGCCCGCAATTGGGCATGGGGGGGCGCCAACACGAAAGTGCCGCCGGAGCTCGGGTGGCCACCCACAGGTGGCAGCTGCTGTGTTGCACCCTGCAATATGGCAGCTCACCTGTGGGTGGCTAGCTGTTTCTCCTTTTTTTTTTTGGCTCACCTGTGTGCAGCACAAGTAAGGGTTGCGCATGCATGGGCTCAGCACATCCCAGGCTGAATATCAGGATGTGCAGAGTATGCATGGGCATGCCCCCCACTTGCGCCGCATACATTACTGATGCACTCCGGCTCATCGGGATTTGTGCCAGGCTCAATTCCCTTTGAACATCGCGCCAGGGTGCAACCCTTCTGAATATCCCACCTGGTGTGTCCATCCACTACTATGCTTGCACAAGGACTTGTTTTAGTCATGTACAACAGTACCAGTAAATCAAAACAAGATAGTGACAAAACATTTGTGTATAGCAAGTACATTATAAACATAGCAGTAATTAAAACATAGTTAATATAATGGGTATTGATGTTGCCAAATGGTAACAGAGGGGGTGACAGAGCAAATCTATTATTGAAAAAAGAGAGTTATTAGATTTATAGAATGAATAGTGTGGGATGAGTCACGTGATGTGGTGTGCTGGGTAAGATGCCTCTCTGCTCGCTCCGACTTACTGCCCATTATTTACCCTTCAAAACCCTGTTTTTTTGGCATTTTTTACCAAAGATCGCCTGCCTGTCGCCTTTCTGAATGCTTCTGCTTTCATTATAAGGAATCGATGGATGAGGAGATGCGGAAAACCGCTTCAAAACATACGCCTCCCGCTGCACCCGAGAAGGACTCTAAGAAAGCCAGGGCCTCCTCCTTGCAATCATCGCTGCCTGCTACTGCTGAGTGTCCTGATGCAGATCTTCTCACCCTCTCAAAGTTTCTAGAGGAGTTTCAGCCTTTTAAGTATGAAATGATGAATATGGCAGTGGAAATTAAAAGTATCTCTAACACTTTGGAGGAGCTCTCTAAGAAGACTGCTGACAACGAAGCATGTATACGATCTGTTGAAAAGAAGTAGGATAAAACTGATTTGGAGTTGGTGGCCCTGAGGCAAAGGCTAGTGAAAATGGAGAACAAGGTGGAAGACCTGGAGGGCTGCAGTCACCGTAACAACGGAGTAATCATCGGCTTGCCCGAGGGCGAAGAAGGCTCAGACCCCATCAAGTTTGTTAAAACGTTTGTGGAGAAGGTGGCAGGCCCTTCCCCTTTGGTGCTAGCTACATCATAGAAAGATCTCATCGGGCACTACGCCCCCTCCCCCAGTTGGAGCCCTCCCCCAGGTTACTCATATTTCATTTTCTGAACTTCTGGGAGTGACAGCATTTGTTATACAAGGTCAAGGAGGTGCAAGATTTGCAATGGGAAGGTAAAAAACTGAGGGTGGCACAAGATCTGCCCCTATCTGTGTGTCAGAAAAGAGCTACATTCCACAAAGTGGTCCTCAAGCTGATTGCTGCAGGAATCAAGTTCCGCATGGGATTCCCTGCAAGGCTTCAAGTTTCCTTGAATGATACCTGGGTGACCTATGAGGAGGCAGAGATGGCAACCGTAGGGCTTCCTGATCTATTCAAGCCTACATGACAACTGACCTGGCGCAGGGAGCTATGCCAAGTTTTCATTTGGTGGCATTGTCTATCTGCAGCAAATCATAATTCACTACAATATTTTTGGGGCGATGCTGCTGACAAACTGTGCAACTGGCTACTTAACCTTACACTACAGCTCTCAAGTGGGGTCCTCTTTCTGATAAAAAATGGACATCTTGCTCTCGATTTGGTTCTCATCTTCAGGACTTTTTTAATATTTTGTTGACTTTCATTTTTACTCTGGCTCAACCCAGTTTCAATTTTGGTTCACGAGTCAGGTGATAGCGGGCTCATTTGTGCTTTTCCTGGTGCCAATTATCGAGTACTTGCGTGGGGTCACTGTTCTCATGCTAAGTCCCAATTTGTTAGTTCTGGTATCCCAGTTTTCCAGGAGTGTTGTCCTGATCTCATGGCAATGGGTGGGGGGGCAATGCTTTCCTCTCTCAGATCTTAATATGAGATTCTGTTTGCATAAGTGGTCTCTTCCTGGCCCTGTTAGCATGGCCCGTTTCTTTTCAGGTTTTCCTCCTTTCTTGCTCCCTGTTACTATGGGGCAATAAGTATGGTTAGTCTGAATATCAAGGGTGATCCCACACTTAAGGATAGATGAGAACACCAGGGTTTTGTACGCCCTTACTGGGCTTTGGTTGGCCCCTTCTCTATAACCCCGCTTAAGTGCTCTCTCTGGAAGAATCCCGTTTTCTCCCCTTTCTCAAATTTCTCTTTTGGAAATGTGACAGTCACTGTCTGATTCAACAAAGCAGTCTGGACAGCGACTTTGGGGCTCTCAGTTTTCCCCCATATCATAGAGGGTACTTAGGGTTTGCCTGCTCTTGGCAATTAACTTCTGATGTTTGTGGGCTGTGCCACAAGAGGGTGTCTGAGATTAATTTTTACACATGATACCAATCTGTTACATGCCCCGCGCTCTGCGGGCCACATTGTTGCATGGCTCGTGGGGTTTCTGCAGGGAGGATCGCTTCCTCTAAGGGGCTAGTATAGTTAATTGCCCGGTATTATTTAGGGGGCACTGTTAGGCAATCACTGCTGACGACAGGCTATTTTTTTTGAAGTGTTATGATTATAGAGTGGTAATTCTGTTCCTGATTCCCGCTTTATGAGGGCGGGGTGGTTGGGGGGAGAGGAACTTTTCAGTCTGCTGGTCATCATGTACCATGCAAAATATGGGAGGGTGTGGGAGGAGGGGAGGTCAGGGGTTACGGGGTATTCTGGGCGGGGGGTTTTGGTGGGGTGGCTGGGGGAATGGATTTAATGGAGGTAGACTTGGGGGGAGGGCAGAAGAACCCAGCCCATATTATGTTTGGAGTGGTATTGATGGAAAATACATGTATATGTGTGCTTTGGAGGATTTTGGACTGGCATCATGAGTGATGGCTAGAAACATTCAATTTATCAGTTGGAATGTTAAGGGGGTGAGGCACAAGACCAAGCAATATAAAATACTGAAACATATAAACCATCTGAAGGCAGAAGTTATGTTTTTGCAGGAGATGCATTTGCTTAAGAGGGAGGCTGACAAGATGAGACGGCAACAAATTGGGCAGATGTTTGCAGCGGAGGGTATGACCCACAGTAGAGGGGTCATGATCCTTCTGCACAGGTCTGTTCCGTTTAAGCCTCTTCAAGTTTTATCTGACCCTTTGGGCAGATTCTTGTTTGTAAAAGGCAGACTGCATACCCTGGACATTGTCTTGGGTGCTATTTATGGCCCTAATGTAGATTCCCCTAGTTTCTTTGTTCAGATAATTAAAGTTCTAACCCCATTTCTGGATACCCCCATGGTCATAGGGGGTGATTTCAATCTCATTTTCGACCAGGCTCTCGACAGGTCGGGCCAATCCGTCAAGGTCTCTCTCCGGCACAAAGAGCCTTTAGGGATCTGATGGATTCCATTGGTCTTTGTGATATATGGCGCGTATTACATCCCAATGTAAGGGAGTATACTTTTGTTTCCCGGTGCATGCAACCTCCTCTAGGATTGATTATATACTCATTTCTCAAACCCTGTTACCAGGGGTTATATGTTCTAGTATTGTCTCAGGGCCCCTGTCGGATCACTCTGTGGTCACCTGCCTAATTGCCCTAGCTTCATTGCCAAACAAAGGGGGCAGGTGGAAGTTAAACAACCAAATTCTGAAGGAGCTAAAGACGGTTCAATATATAACATCCCAAATAGAGCAGTTTATTGTTTCTAATTCTAACTCCTTGGGGAAGCCTGATATGATATGGGGTTCCTGTAAAGCGTATTTAAGGGGGATTATAATTGGCCTAACCTCGAAAAGGAAAAAGGAGAGACATCTTGGATTTCTAATCTTCTCTCCCAAATTAGGTCTATGGAGAATGCTCTTTCTCCATCTTCTTCTGAGACATTCCAGCAAGACTTAACGAAACTGAGAGATGCCTACCTAGCAATGTTAACGGAACAAGCTGAATTCATAATTTTGAAAACAAATGCGGTGTATACCGATCAGGGTGAGAAGGCGGGCAAAATGTTAACACTGCGTATTAAGCAACAGGAATCTGCCAGACTTATTCCTGCTATCCATCCTCCTAGCGACGATTCCCTTAAGATCTCGCCCTCGGAGATTGCGGAGGAGTTTACAAAGTATTTCCAGTAATTATATGGCCCTATGGCCAATTCCCCATCCAGGGAAAGACTTTATGAATATCTGAGTGATTTACAGTTGCCCACTCTTACACAATCCCAGCAAAAAATTCTGGAGACTCCCATCTCTGAGGGTGAGATCGAAAGAGTTATCAAATCTCTCCCATCTGATAAATCTCTGGGCCCTGATGGGTTCACTTCCAGTTTTTATAAGGTTTTTTCTAAACAACTGATTCCCATCTTGCTGCCGCTTTTCCAGGTATTCTCTCTGGTCAGGTGTCTGATCCCTCTCTCTTTGAGGCGTTAATAGTCTTGTTCATAGGCGCCGGGTTGTACGGGCCCGTGGGACATTTGCCCCAGCAATATTTTTTAACCTGGGCTGAGCCCCAGCAATATCTTGCCACATGCTGCCTTTTCCTTTCTTTAATTTGTTTCCCCTGGCTGGTTTCTCTGTCACTCTGTGTGCCCACCCTCTGCTGACTGTAACCGCGCCGCCCTCCCGCCCCTCCACTGTTTAATTGACTGGCAGTGTAGCTGTCATTATTTAAAATTGGAGCCTTTCTTTGCCTGCTTGGTTTATCACCCCCAGAAAATCATTGTGAGTGGTTGGCAAGTGCACTGTGATTGGCTGGGGGAGGGCTTACTGGGCACGATAGTTATGCGTGCGTTGGGTGATTTATTCTGTGCACGAGGAGGCATGGGCACGATGGTTTCCATAATGTAATGTGGCGGGCTGGCCTAGAACAAGTAGTCGAAGGATGCCCAAGAGAAGCTTAGACGGAGAGGGAGAGCATTCAAACGCGAAAGACTGGTGCGGCGGTGTGGCAGGAGTCGGCCAGGAGAGAGAGAGAGAGTCCACCAGGAGTCGGCCAATCGGGAGTCTGGGACACCACTAGGCACTGGCAGAAGAAAGTTGCAAGGAGGAATGCCAGGCTGAGCAGCAGATTAGTGGTGCTACAGTGGAGTGGAGTGGAGGGGGGGGGAGTCAGAGGAGTAGAGTGAGTTGGCGAGTTGGGCAATGGACACATGAGTGTGCCGGATGGGGTTGGGTTGGTTTAGGCAGGTGGCAGGCCTGCAAGCAGTTAAAGTGGCCAGGTCGTCGGGTGGTGAGGGTCCTTCGGTCCAGGCAGCACCAGCACAGAAAATCAGCCAGCAGGTCAAGGAGGAGCGAAGTGACGAGCAGCAGAGGAGAAGAGTGACAGCACATCCACCAGCATGATGCATCATGACCCCCACCAAAGGTAGACAGCTGCTGGCAGCAGCAGAAAGAAAGAAAGAACTGAACAGCTAGTGCTAATGCAATGTTGTTCGCCAAACATTAACAAAACCCTCCTGGAGTTTTATATCAGGAGGGAAGCAGGTAGTACAAGTAAGATAAATTAAAATGGTGTATAGACAAGCAAACATGACATAACCGAGGTAACAGCAGAAAATACCAGCATTGCAATATTTTATGAGATGGAAGCACATGATGATTGGGGGTAAATCAGTACAGGCCGTCAATTTTTATTTATTTATTTATTGAGGATCCAGAAAAGACCTTTGAGGCAAGGACTCCTTTACAAAGGTTCCATGTCAGACATATAGATTACAGAGACAACATATGCAAGTGGAGGGGGTTGTGCAAATCAAACCCAGTCTGCTGGATGTACCAAGCAATCCACAGCTCATTACTATAACCTTGAGGCTGTAATGTCAGCCACTTTTTATAATAATTGCACTTTTAGGCTCCACTCTTGGACTGATTTGAAAGGGGTGTTGTGAGCATTTCACATGCAAAACTCTTAGAAATTATATGTGGCATGTGGCATATAACTGTTAATCCAATACAGTCTAATCAGTTGGTCAGCATACTCTGTTCCCTCCTGAGCTGAGGGCAACTAGGGGTCAGAGTTCATTTGCTTATCAAGCTTCACATCAGTGGAATCCTTTACCTTCTCATACCAGCACCTCCTGCTGGTCACTGTATGGTGTTTGACGCATGGGTGGAATGCATCGGAAATCTGCGTAAGCCTTGGTGGGCACCTGCCTATTGTTCTTCAGTTTCGATATCTCTGTGTTTATTGATTTGATAGTATTGCTGTCTGAATGGGTTTTTCATACATAAGAACTCATCACTGCTAGCTTACCAGGAGCCCCTGGCAAATGAGATGTAAATCTGATGGGTTGCATTGTCCTGTCACATCAGTGCATTTACTGATGCACTCACTCTGCTGTTTTTTTGCTAATTATAAAAAAATCTATTAATCTATTAAGGTATCTGTAAATGAAATACCACTCATTTTGTAGATAATTTTGTGCCGCACAACTTTCATGCTCACAGCACTATGCTATCTTTTTTTTATTTTAAAGTTATTTGCATTTGAATGTAGTTAGTACTGGTACTAAGGCTGAACATGCTAAATGAGTTACAGAGTGATTGTGACATACCTACTATGTGTGTAAATCTACTATGTGTAGAAATTATATGCGACTTTGCAATACTGTCCCCAAAGGTGACAGGTCAGTCCTGAAAAGCTCAGCAAGCATGCTGGCCCAGGCCACATATACCACATCTGTGTACTGCTTTCCCTCGGAATTCTTTCTTCTGTTTTAACTAGTATTTTGTCAAGTAAAACATCAGCCCCCATTTTTGTAGGGCATGGAGCTAAACATGCTACTGGGAACAGCATGGTCAGTGTCACCTGGTACATGCCATTAATCTAATGTCAGGTACACATTGCATATACTGCTGTGCCATCTGCCATGCAAAAGAGGAATTCTCCCTGCATACAGGGTACAGCTTTATATACAGTGGTTCTGACAGTGCTAAATGGCCAAAGTCGCAGCACCTTTACCGTAGTGCACAGCAGTGTATGTTGCTTCCCAGTTTCCGATCACCAAACTAATTCCCCATAACCTCATCTTGTACAGATCCATGGCATCTACTGGTCCCACACCCCTCAATTGCCATTCTGATCCCCCATGAACATGTTATTCAATGTTCCCTGGCATCTTGTAGACCCCCACCCTCAATCACTGGTCTGAACCCAAATAACCCTTTATCTCAATCCCTTGTGTCTAGTCCCTCTACTTACCCAAGCTGGCAGCTTCCATTGGGTGACTGTGACTGGCACAGCCCCTCCGCTCACTACCTCTGCCTTCTGCCATCTGAGTGATGGGGCGCGAGCTTGCAGGTACTGTAAAAACAGCTGTTTCTACAGTAGGCGAGCACTTATTCCCTATTATTCAGACTGCTGCATTAGGGAGTGAAGAAAGGCAAAGAGAGGGATAGTGAGGCTTAATAAAGGGGAGGGTGGGTAGGTAGGCAGGGAGGGACAATGAAAAAGCATGGATACTGAATGAATACTTCTGCTCCATATTCACAAAAGAAGAGGAGGGGGAGGTACCTTATCCAATCAATGGAAGCACTCCAGATAGGGGAGGTCGATCCCAGTTCTTTCACAGAAGAAAGGGTTCTGAAAGAACTCCTAAAACTGAAGGTGGACAAAGCAATGGGGCCTGACCGAATCCACCCCAGAATTCTAAAAGAACTCAGGGGAGAACTAGTGACACCACTGCCCACCCTTTTTAACAAATCATAGGGTGGTGTGGTACCTGAGGACTGGAGGAGGGCGGATGTGTGATTCCCCTTCATGAAAGTGGGAGCAAGACAGAGGCAGGAAACTACAGACCTGTCAGTTTGACCTCAGTGGTGGGGAAAATGATAGAATCGCTTCTGAAGGAAAGAACTGTTGAGTACCTAGAGGCCAGTGGGGGCACAGGACCCAAGGCACCATGGATTAACAGTGGGAAGGTCATGTCAGACGAATCTAATTGATTTCTTTGACTGGTGACCAAAGTGGTAGACCAGGGAAGGGCTGTGAACATGGCCTACCTAGACTTTAGCAAGGCATCTGACACCGTCCTACACAAAAGATTAATAAACAAATTAACCAGCCTGGGAGTGGGTCCCAAGGTGGTAGCCTGGGTAAAACATTGTCTGGACAACAGGTCACAGAGGGTAATAGTAAATGGAGTCCACTCCAAAGAAAGGGTCTGGGTTACTAGTGGGGGTACCACAGGGTTCGGTACTGGGTTCAGTCCTTTTTAATGTCCTTATGTGACATTGCAGGAGGACTGGAAGGAAAAATATGCCTCTTTGCAGATGAAACAAAGATCTGCAACAGGACTGATACACAATGGGGGGTGGAAAGGATGAGAAGGGACTTGGCAAGGTTGGAGGAATGGTCATAAGTATGGTAGCTTAGATTCACTGCAAAGGAGTGCAAGTAATACACCTGGGAAATAAAACCCAGGGAAGAGTACACAGTGGGGGTAGTACAGCAACAAAAACAGGAAGTTGTTATCCTTCTGTACAGACAGTTGGTGAGACCCCCATATGAAGTACTTTGTGTGGTTCTGGAGACCCCATCTCCGCAAGGACATAGACAGAATGGAGGCAGTCCAGAGGAGGGCAACTAAAATGGTGCAGGATCTGCAACAGAAGCCGTACGAGGAGAGACTGAAGGAGCTTAATATGTAAACCCTTGAGGAAAGGAGGGGGGGACATGATAAAAACTTTCAAATACCTCAAGGGAATCAACAAAGTCCAAGAGGGTAGCATCTTTCAGAAAAAGAGATGTGCAAGAACAAGGAGACACAATATGAAGTTAGAGGGGGGGGATGGCTTGGGGGCAATGTGAGGAAGTATTTTTTCACAGAGAGGGTGGTGGACACATGGAACGGCCTTCCTGGGGTGGTCATGGAGTCAAAAACAGTGGGGGAGTTCAAGAATGCATGGGACAGACATAAGGCAATTCTTGTGGGGGGTAGGAAGAAATAGGCTGTTGGTTAACTAGGAGCTGCAGCTTATCCAACAGGTAGGGGAAATAGGCAGACTAGGTGGGCCAAGCAGTCCTTATCTGCTGTCAGAGTTTATGTTTCTGTGTTAAACACTTTTGCCGAAACTGCTCCCAATTTTCTATCAGGTGCAGTTGAGACAATTTCTTCAGTTTATGGCAGCTTGCCCCAAATATTTGGTGCAAACCCCGTAAAAAGGGTCCCATGAATGTCGTAAGTTAGGTCAGAGCAAAGCTGGTCTAAGCTGTGGCATTGGCGCATGGGATTGAAAATCTTGATCACCAGCCGGGAGAATACCATAAGCCCCATGCACCAATCAATTGGTGCACGAGAGGCCTGCGGCATTTTCAGGGTTTTGAAAATCCAGCCTCCTATCTTTCTTTGCTCCTGAAACTCAGTGTCCAACAGGGGGCTGTGTTAGTGCAGTTTAAATGCACTTCCACATGGCCTCTTGTGCAATGTACATTTTTTGTGCTAAAAATGTCTGCTATATTAACTGTTTTTTTATTTGATGTAACCACCCACATTATGATACAAGGTACTCTACTCCCATAGACACCTGGTGGTGGTGGATTGACCTCTGACCCCCAGCCCATGGGGCGGGTCTCTGACTCCTAGAACCCCGATGGTTCACCTCTGATCCTTGGCCAGGGGGCGGGGTCTTGACCCCTGACCCCTGGACCCCACCAAAAATTTTACAAACCTGGCTCCCCTGGTCTTGTTGCCCAATCCAGACAGACCGTTGGATCAGGTCTCAAGTTACAGGCCGATCTCCCTCCTTAACCATGACATTAAAATCCTGGCAAGATTACTAGCTGACCATGTGGAGGCAGTACTTCATTTTCTAATTGGGGCAGATCGGGTTGGTTTTATGAAAGGAAGATCTTCGGTTGATCATCGGAGGGCCCTGTCTCACGTCTTCTTGGCATCCAAAGATGATCCACATCCAATGGTCTTGATCTCACTGGATGCTGAGAAGGCGTTTGACAGAGTCCATTGGGACTACCTTTTTGTTGCGATGGAAGCTTTTGGTTTTCCCACGGATTTCCAGAATTGGGTGAGTTCTCTATATAAGTTTCCCTCTGCTAGAATTTCATGTAATGGGGTTATTTCTAGCTCTTTCAAATTGCATGTAGAGACCAGACAGGGGTGTCCTTTATCTCCCCTTCTCTTTAATATCTATTTAGAGACGCTTATCAGGAGGTTATCAGGAGCCCAGGACATATCGGGTATTTCTCTAGAGGAGCAGACGGTTAAAATGGCGGCCTATGCTGATGACCTTTTGCTGCAGGTATCGTATCCTCTAACATCTATTCCCGCTATCCTAAACCTAATAGAGGATTTTAGTAAGGTCTCAAACTATAAACTTAACGTAGGAAAGACGGTGGTTTTTCCTCTTAACCACAGGGTTTGCAAACAGGATATTATTGTGTTTGGACTCACCTGGAATTCTGATTATATTAAATACCTGGGGCTTCTTTTAACAAGGAATATAACACGGCTCAGACGATTAAATATCGATGCACTTGTACACAAAGTAGATCTTGACCTTTGTAGGTGGGCCCTACTTCCCTCTCTCTATGGGGCAGAATAAATTTTATCAAAATGAACATTTTCCCCCATCTGTTCTACCCTCTCAACATGTTAAATATATGGCTTCCTCTGTCCTGGGTTAAAAAAGTGCACAGTATGATCTCCACTTTTATATGGGGTGATAAGAAGGCCAGGATAGCATTCCAGAAATTAGCAGCTCCGAAGGCCAAAGGAGGTTTAAGGCTTCCCCATATCGGGTTATATTACTGGGCCAGTCAGGCCAATAAATATCTCAGATGGCTGACCATGGATCAACCATCTGCAGCTGCTTCATACATCTCGACTTGGTTAGCTGTCGAGTCTGCCTCCATTAAAAAACACATTTTTTTCCCCCGCTGCGCTGCTATATACCAAGATTAGTTCCTTACCAGCGTCTGTACATAGTTCTCCTGTAGCTGTTTCAATCAGGGTTCATACCCAGTTGTGTGCATTTCTGAGATATAAGAATCTCAAGGACTTATTTCAACCCGTAATTGGCAGTCCCAGTTTTTTATTAGAAGGTAAGCCTCTCCCAGCCACCTGGCTTCCTCAGATAGGAAATTACCGTTTAGAGGAGTTCGTGTCACCCATTAGTCAATGGTATTCCTCAGCTGATATTATGTCCAAGTTTTCGATATCTCGTACAAATATTTTCAAGATTTTCCAGTTTCGTCATCTTCTGGTTAAGGTAATGGGCTCACCCCCCCCCCCCAGCTCCTCATAACAGTTTTCAGGTTACCTTAACGGAGCTGGCGGGTCTGCCTCATGCTGTATCCAAAATATACAGTGCTCTCTTTACCTGGGCCTACCCTGACAATTATGCTCCCATCTCCTTTTGGGCCTCTCTCTTCCAGGGCAGAGATTTGGATCGGTCTCTTCTGTGGCAAAGTTGCCATAAGTTTCTCAAGCAGGATAGACTCAGATTAATGCAATTCAAAATCTTGCACAATATTTATTATTCGCTGCAGAAACTTGCTAGGCTAGGTCTTGTGTCCTCTCCCCTTTGCACAAGATGTCAATCTCAAGAAGGAGATCTTCTCCATATTTTCTGGAGCTGTTCTAAAGTCGTCCCATTCTGGACCGCGATTAAACAGCGTGTTGATCCTCTGTTGGGGCTCTCAGACTTGTTCACCCCCGAAATTTGCCTTCTTGGGGATTTCTCCTCCATTCCAGTGATGAACAGGAGGTATCACATAGCTTTGATGTCAAAGTCTGTTAAAAAGGTGGTGTTAAGACACTGGAAGGATACGGAGGTACCAACATATGTTGAATGGCTTCAGGAGTTACTTGCAAACCTCAGAACTGAAAGGATTATTGTCAGTTTATTAAACAAACTTAAGAAGTTTGATAGGATTTGGGGCCCAGTGCAAACCCTTTACGCACTTCAAGTTTAGGCACCATTAGGTTACATTCACAGGTATAGTGCTAAAGGAATAAAAGCAGCGCTGGGTTGTTGAGTGGGGGTCGGGCTGGGTGGGTGGGGAGTGGGGGAGGCCAGTAATTCTGTATCTTTATCTGATGTATGCGGTCATATTATGCACTGCTATGATTAGTTCTCTGTATTGGAAACTTCAATAAAATTTGAATTGAAAAAAAAAAGAATGAATAGTGTGAATCCTTTAAGACTGAATGAAATGTGATACCTAAAACCTTATTTAAAATGAATGTACCAGAAGAGTTTTTGGAATTAGTAGATAAGTAATTTAAATGATATTTAGAATCTTTTTGGTTACCACTTACTTTTTTTTCTTTGTGTCACCCCATAAATTACTCTGAGCCATATTTTTACCTTTTACCTTAAGTATTAATTCATACAAAGAGATAGTAGGAATTATCTCTTTCATGGTTCCCCCCATTAGCCTTGTATTAGTTGAAAAAACTGTACTCAGATTAGCCATATGTGGTCTCAGCTTTTCTTCCAATATTGAAAGAAACACAGAGGTAGAGATGTACATAAATATTTTTGTACTTCATTATATACCCTATTTCCTTTTCTATTATGTAAATCTCAAATACAAATGAGAATCGAAACTGACATCTGTAAAGTAGATGTGAACCAGGATTTAAGTCTTAAAATACTTGGGTTTCAGTACTTTACGTCATCTCCAAGCATCCTTCTCCCTTTAAAGTATAGGAGTTTGCAACATATGTATTGAGAAGATATAATTCTATGTTATTTTCTGAGTGAATCTGAGACACCCCAACATGTCACTAACTAATTAATTAAGTGAATTTTTATTCATTCTCGATTTTGAAAAATCAACTTTCCCTTAGGCAATATTAAGATAAATGGAACTAGTGAGATAAAGAATAAGATGAAAAGGTCAATTTAGTGAAATAGTTAAAAATAATTACAAATAAAAGCTCCTTATCCATGGTCAATTATTGAACTAGTATACTGCAGCAACCATGTGAACTAACACTGTACTGTGTATTTTTTTGATATAATATGACAACATTGTTGTTCTTTAATTTAATTTAATTTAATTTAATGCACTTATCACTTTTTTGTGCTTTTGAAATTTTGGCAACCAATCAAAAGTCTGTATAGGCAGTGATGTCATACATCTATCACTTTAAATGTTGATTTCTCTACCTGCTTGTTACCCCCCTTTGAAGCCTCATGGAGAGGTGAGGCGCTAGGGCTGTGTACCTCATTTCAGTGAATTTAAACTGCACTTTATTGTAAGGAATAAAATCCTTGAAACAAACCGATTGACAGTGGTGTTGGCTTATTTCAGAACTTAGAGTGCAGCGTTTGGATGGTTTGTCAATTGCTTGGGGGTTAGCCACCCTTGCTGCACTTCCGTGAGAGTGAACTCCGTTTTGAAATTTCCATCCCTAACCCTGCCTGTTACTTGCTGCAGCATTCTCCCCTATACCTCTTTCCTCATACTGGGTGCCCTGGGGCTGATATGAGTGCCATGCTTCTGACCACCACAGCCACATTCTCTATGAACAAGCAGTCCAGGAACCTCTTGTCCAGTGGCAACTCCCACACTAGCAAGCTGCTTGAGCATTGCAATGTACAGATCATGCGCCCAGGACTGTGCTCTCACCTAACGATCAGTAAACCTATCTCACCCTGGTTCTCTATCCTCAGCATCATTGATGGTAGTGACACCGGGATCCCCTGCACCATGATGTGTGAACTGCATATCAGCCAAATGCACTAGGCTTTACTCCGGGACATTACTACTGCCCCTGCCATTGCTTTGTCAGTACTGCTGGGCAATCCCTAACAGAGCCTCATTCCCAAATTCCCTGGTGTCTAATGGCACCCCCAACCCACCAATCGCCATCCCCATTCCTTTGAATATATTCCCTGGTGTCGAGTGGCACCCCCACCCTCTCATTTCAGACAGTACCTGAAATGAAGAAAATGATCCTGTGATTTTTTTTTAAACCTGAAAAAAAAAAAAAAAAGAAAAGGGTCCTTCGTCAATCAGTTCACCCCCACCCCAGCTCCCACTCAGCACTCACCACCCCACACTCCCCAGTACACCCCCACACACCCTCACTCACCTAAGCAGGTCCCAGGTTCGAGATCCACTCCCCAATCGAAGACACATCTTGCTACAGGAACCACTGACTGCAATAAATGTAAATGTGGTTCAATGTATTTCAATGGGGATTTCAACTCTTATGCATAACATAGCTATTTGTTGACATTTTGACACCAAATTTTCAACATGGCCTTTTGGGGCCACCACCTCATGAACAATATGACTGCCATTACACAAGTCCTACCCAGAAGGTGATTCACAGTTAGTTGGTGTATTCATCTTTTGGGCAGGATTTGAACATTTCCCCTGCCTTGTTCAGGAGGTGGGGTCATAAGAAGGCTATGTTGAAAATCTGTGGTCAAAATATGTAAAAATGGCAAAGTTATGACCATTCATTGCAATTTCACTACGCACACTCATAACTTTGGAAATTTCAAATATTTTGACCCCAGATTTTCAACCTTGCCTTATTGTTACCCCACCTCATGTATGTCACAGCTGTCATTTTTCAAATTCTGGCCAGAATGTGTTTTCTCACCTGTGGCATGGAATGGCATTGCAGTGTCACAGAATTATGTTTTGGCAGGGATTCGAACATTTTCTGTACTGAGTACATGAGGTGGGCTAATACATTGCCTATGCTGATAATTTGATCAATGTTGTTCTGTAAATGGAAGTGCAGGGCCCTCCAGCTACATACATATATGCATCTATGGAGGGGATGGGAGTGCAGGGCCCGAAGGGTCATGCGCTCCCATAGGCAAATAAGGAAACAATTATACTATCTCAGAAAGTAAGAAAATATATTGCAAAAAACTTTGTTAATGCTCTAGTTAGGGTTACAGCCACAAAAGCAGGGAAATGTGGCATTAGGTGTTCCAAACCTAACACCCCGCCCCCACACTGCACACTGCACACACCAACAGGCGTTGGGGGTGTTTCTTGGGGTCATCAGCCCTAACGCTCACTCCATTCTCCTATATTGTACCCATCTCAGCTTATTTACTTATGGAATGGGGTGGCTGTTAGGGCTGATGACACCAAGGGACACCTTTGACGCCTATTGGTGTGTGCAGCATGGTGGTGAGATGTTAGGTTTGGAAACCCTAATGCTACATTTCCCTGCTTTTGTGGCTTTAATCCTAATTAGAGCATTCACAAAGTAGATATATATATATATATACACAGACACACATACAGTGGAGTCAGCCACGATGAAGCACAGTAACTTGCAGTAATGGCATGTCACAAAATCCTGCATGACAAAAGGGCTTGATTGCCATTGACTTACAGTGGCCCCTGCAGTAAACTGCAGCGTTCTGTGATATTCTGCAGCATTTCTGCATTGCATCCTGTCGGCCACGTCTGTGTATGTATGTGTGTGTATATATATACACATATACACTAACATGCTAAAATGCCAGCAGAATAGGCCTAATGGTCTTTCATGTCTTCTTGTTTATATATACATGAAATACATACTGTACAGTACAATAAATACTTTAGACAACAAGCTTTAAAAAGCTGAAAAGTACTGTACATGCAGTATATTATGTAAGGTTAAGCAAAATATTTACAAACACTCAGATTCTGAAAAGTATCATTCAATGTGACATTGAAAACAGCTGAGGAAGATGAAGATCAAATTGACACAGGTATGATATTCCATAAGCAGATGCCCTGTAGCTAAAAGCATTCTGTTACAATTCAGTATGCATGCAAAAAAACTGAAGCAAATTCTTTGACTTACAATGGGACTATAGTTACTGTTTTGATCCTTGAACAAATTAGCCAAAAAATAAGCCCTTTTGTGCAAGATCTTACAAGTAAAATTCATCATTGTTAACTGAGATTTATATCCAAATGAACCCAATCCAGTTTGGTAGTATTTAAGCAATGATGTGTTCTTTTACCAGTAAACAGGACAAATTTAGCTATCTTGTGATATAAAGTTATCTTTCTATCTAAATTAGTTTTCATGCCAGCATCAACAATTAATGATCTATTTTCAGTAATTGGTAATAGATTTTGAGTTGCAGTTTTTAAATGAGATTCATAAGTCAAATGTTTTCTAACATGATACAGCTGACACAGTTTTTGATGAACTCTAGTGGTCATGTTTTTAACAGGTTCACCAAGGCCGCAATGACAATGAAGTTGATGGCATAACGTACAGTGCCAGCACTTCATCGACATCAGTCACCACGCTCCGACTATCTGCCGATTCACCCCCCACCACTTATTTATATAACAAACTCCAGGTCGCATCCTGGTGGCAAAAATGGTGAAGCGCAGATCGGCAACATTGCTTAACACCAAAAAATCAAAGTCGCACAAGAAGCGTGCAACATTATTCCGCTGGCAACATCACCACGGCAAGAATCAGTTGGCACATTAATGGGATACATTTTTAACATGTGCACTAAAGGTTAGTCCTAAGTCAAGGTTAATGCCAAGGTACTTAACCACATCAACTGTTTCAAGCTGATTTCCATTTACTGTATATGGTGTTAACTGAAAAATATTGAGACACTTTCTTGAGTTTTGGAGATGTGCCAAATAACACGGTTTGTGGTTTTCATGTGTTAAGCAATAATTTGTTCTTCCTTAACCATTTGTGTAAACCCTGAAATTCTTTTTGAAGAGTATTAATTTTATCAAAATTTTTGAACTGAACCTAAAGAACCATGTCATTTGCATATAATAATGAATTTATCAATGGACAGACCTTTGGGGGCATCATTAATAAACAGTGAAAAGAGCAAAGGCCCTAAAATGGACCCCTGTATCATGTTTGAAAAACAAAAAGTCCAATGTTACAGCTTGTGTTCTATCATGCAAGTAGTCAGAAATCCAATTTAAAGAAGACATACCAAATCCCAGTGTTTTAATTTTTGCAACACTATGCTGTTGTCAACCAGATACATTTTGAACATGTGAAGAACCTTGACAGCCTCCCCTCATAGCTTTTGCCCCCAAATCACTAATGATTTTGATGCCTTACATTGTACCCTCTTAAGAGCCTCAGTACCATTTTTGCATGTATGTGACAAGAACTGCACCCAGTTCGCTAGGTGGAACTTACCAGGGCCTTATAAAGTGGCAGAATCACTTCACCTACTCTGCTGGTCTCACCCATTGTGATGCACCCAGGCATTCAGTTTGTCTTCTTGACAGAAGTCATGCATTACTTGTCCTGCTTCCGTTCTTTGTCTGTTATCACCCCCAGTTCATTTTTCTCCTCAACCATAAGCAGGCAGAGCCTGACCCATTTTGTAGGATTTGTGACTGTTTTCCTTTTTTTGAAATTAAAGTTTTTCAGAAAGTTATGATTTGTAACAAGCCTTGCAATTCCACAATCATAAAAAAGTAAGTGCCAGGGCAGGAAGTAAAAAACTTCTACAGACATTCTTAGAATAACAATACTTTAAAAAAAATTTCAGTTGTTATTAAATTATTAATTAATTATAGTGAGCCAGGATCTACACCATGTTAAATACTTCTTTTTCTGCAAGGAAATGAATAAAGGGCATCCTTCTGCTATGAAAATGCTCTCTCTCTCTCTCTTTCTCTGTGCAACCTGAGTAGAGCCATCATCCACTCCATAGTAAAAATTATGTGACAGTTGCGTAACCACAAATCCTCCAGAGGCATCATTGGAGTTAACCATAATTGTGTAAGGGTCTTTAAAGCCACAACTACAAGAATTTAAAATAATTATTTAACCCCTTTCCCCTTCAGAACCAGTGGGGGTAATCCCAAAACCCAAACCTGAAAATGAAAAGGGATATCCAGCCTCAACATCCAGCATACTGCTGCAGTAACCGTCCTCCAATATGTCTGAATCAGGGGGCATTCCCTAAATATATGTGTAGGATTTCCAACCATCATTCACCCCCTCTGACATAATTCAGAGCAAAAATGCCCATAGTGCTTAACTATAACTGGTGTATGAAAAAACCTAGCAACTACCTGCCAGCCAAACTCCCTCCAGGAGGGTGAAACCATGGTGCTATGAACTCCTTGCCAGATCTAAACCCAATCTGTTCCCATCAGAGATACTCCAGCTTCCACTTCCCATTTATGTTTAACTGAAATAAGAAGGTTTGGCTCCAAATCCCTAAGCTGTTTATACTGCTTAGAAATGAGGCCCTTTATTCTCAACTGTGTGCTCAGTGTCAATAGAAATGTTCATAAAGGGTTAACCTCTGACTTTAAAATTTTAAATCTGGAATGTACCATTAAATAATGATGAATTTGTAAGTAGCAGAAAAAGTCTGAAGGGGCTTAACCGAATTCCACCTTAAGCTGAGCACAAGATTTGAAGGGAAGCACCAAGTTTTCCCATCAGCGAAAATGCCAACCACCCCCACGGTGACAGAACAATACTGACACGGGTATTGTACCGCCTCTTGACTCGTTGTTTTCTGTGGGGGGCTGTGCCCCCCACACACCCCATGCAGGGAGCTCTGCCACCCGCACCCCCCAGATGCTAAGATTCCAACTCCAGGTCAGAGTTGGTCCGGGCAGGGGGCGGAACACTGGGGGAAGGCGAAACAAGGAAAATGGACCATTACCATGAATGTTGCCGTAATGGTCCTTTTCCTTGTTTCACCATTGGGGTGTCAACAAAAAGGAGTGCTACAGATTTGAAGACCTCCCCATCAAAAAACTGCAACTAATGGTTGAGACCTAGGCTGGCCCAATGTTGAAAACTGTTGTCAGAATGAAAAAGGGGAAAAGTCCAAGCAGGAGCAGAGTGTGGTCTCACTACAAATGCTTAAGTTTAACTGGAAGGCCTTAAAGATCTCCTGCCAGGTTTTAATCATGAGAACCACCCAAGGGTTCATAGCCTTCAAAGAATAAGATTAACAGTATCCATAAATAGAACATCAGATAAGTTTAAAGAGAGTAAGGAATTCTATTCTAGAGCCCTTCATCGGGGGTTCGATTGGATATATAAGTCACAAAGTGCTAAAGTTGTGCAGCCCAATAATATGCCCTAAAATCATAAACTGCCAGACCTCCCTTAAAATTCTGCGATGTTAAGACCAACCAGCTGACCCTCAGACATTTCCCCTTCCATACAAATCTGGACAGTGTTCGCCTTTAAGAATGCCAAAAAGCAACCGGAACTGGTAAAGGAAGAGTTGACAAAAGAAACAAAAACTGGGGTAGAATATTTTATTTAAATAGTTTCAACTCTGCCTGCCACAGACAGTAGGAGTTCCTTCCAACAAAAACAATCTATTTGAACATCTTTCGATAGCTTACTGTAGTTAGTGGCAAAGAGAGTGGAAAGCTCCTGAGGTACCCAAATATCCAACTATCTGAATTTCTGAGACACCCATTTGAACACACACGTATTATAGAGAGTGCCCACTGTAGGGGACCCCAAAAACAAAATTTCAGTCTTAGACTCATTCACTTTAAACCCGAGACCCGACCATATCGAACCAACATAGTCTTTACTACTGGGAGGATACGGGAGGGATTCCTTAAGTATAACAAAGTCTCATTGGTGTACAGGGAAATTTGCAAATCCTTACCCACTAATGAGAAACACTGGTATTCCTCTGACTGCCTAATCCACACCACCAATGACTCCAAACTCAATGCAAATAAAAGAGGAGAAAGCGGGCAGCTCTGCCTCATACCACATTCTATTTGAAACCCGGAAGACAGTAGACCATTTACCCGAACACGTGCCTGGGTTTGTGAGTATAAATTCCTGAGCCAATTGCAAAATTTCTGACCAAAATGAAATTTGGACAATGTAACCATTAGAAAGTGCCAATCCAAATGGTTGAACACATTCTCGGTATCAATTGACACTACCACTCCCACACAATCTTGAGGCCATGCCTGAGATGCTGAGAGGACATTCAACAACTTTCTAACATTGTCCTGCAAATGTCTGCCAGGAATAAACCTGGTTTGATCTGAATGAACCAGTGAAGGTATTACTTTCTGTAAATGTAGCACAATAGCTTTAGTGTCAATCTTCAAATCAAAATTCAACAAAGAAATCTGGTGAAAGTTAAAACAATGTACCGGGTCCTTTCTGGGTTTTGTTGGCACAGAAATAATTGCTTCATTCCATGTATCTAGCAAGGCTCTGGGCTCATAGGCTAAATTACAAAGCTGAGTTAGCAAAGGGGTCAATTCCATCCAGGGCAAAGACCTTATAAAATTCTGGAATAAATCCATCTGGGCCCGGGGGTCTAACCGGATTTCAAAGAATGAATAACTGCCTGCAATTCGACTTCCAAAAAAGGAGCCTCCAGACTGTCCCGCTGAGACTGGGTAAGGGAAGGTAGGAAGATTCCACCCAAAAAATTGGATATTTCAGCTTCTTGATTGTTCTTAAGCATATAAGCGAGTGTAATAATCCTGAAAATCCCTGATAATTGAGTGCAGACCAGTATGAGTGTCATGAGGGGGATTGCTGGAAATAATGCGGGAAACATACCTATCAGCCTCTTGTTTTCTCAACCGCATAGCTAACAGCCTACCCACCTGATTCCCCCCCATAATATTTCTGGTTAGTGAAACAAAGGGATTTTTCTACTCTGGAGAGAGCCAGTTTATTATGCTCCTTCCTAATCACCTGCAATCTGTATGGAATCCATTGTTAATTTACCAACTAACAAAGCATGGTCTGAAATAGAAGTCGAATGAATGTTAATTGGCTTAAACACTGACACCCATTTTTGTTGTACATAAAATCAGTCCAGACGGGCATATGAGTTTGAAGTTGGAAAATAAAAAGCGTAATCCCTGGAGGCTGCAAATTGCTGATGCCAGGGATCCACTAGTCCATCTTCAGAAATCAAAGTTCAAAGTAGTATAGAGTGAACCCCATCCCCTTTCTGGGGGCTGGAGTTCTATCTAATTGAAGTAACTCAGCACAATTCCAGTCCCCAACACATATCAACTGGTCTTCCAGGAGTCTAGCTAGGAAGGCAAAAAACTGTTGAAAAAATCTATAGTAGGAGGAGTCGGGGCATAAACTGAAACCAAATGAACAGGATTACCCTGCAAGGTTCCTGTAGCACCCACATATCTGCCTCCCAAATCTTTCTGCAACTGCATAAAATGAAATGCAAATCCCTTCCTTAACAATATGGCCATCCCTAGTTTGATGGCCAAAGGATGGGTGGCTGAAAATACCTTTCCAACTCACGGCCTCCAGAGCTTATTATGCACCTCCTCAGACAGTCAAGTTTCCTGCAAAAACCCACATCAAACTTGCAATGGTTAAGTTCTTGTAAGATCCTGGCTCACTTTACCATGTCATGAATACCCTTTACATTTAAATAACATACAGTTAAACTTCCCATAATGTCTATAGGAGAACAACTGAGTAAGAAAATACCCCAAATTACCTGCCCAGGCTAACAAATACTTCTTAACCCCAGCCGCATTACCCCAACAAGTCAACAATAAAACATCCAACCAATGCAAAAGTTAATTTCTCCCAAAATTTGCCACAAACAAGACAAGACAATTGGCTTTAATTCTCCATAGCCACATGGCTATGGAGAAATAAACAAGTTAGTACAACAATTAGTACAACAATAAAACTTATACCCACTCATTGCAGTATTCGAGCCCCCATCCCATAAGAACTAACCCCTCAGAAGAAAACAAATCCCATAAGCATCATCCCCGAAGCCTGATAGGGGCCAGTACCAGCCAGGTACAAAGGTAGGCCACAGACAAAGAAAAGAGACCTACAAGAACCAAATAGGTTCTCCAGAAAGGGAACATACCCCCCACTCCAGAAGCGCGACAGTGAGTAGAGGAGGCACGCAAACTTGCCTGGTCTCCCTCAGATGCACTGCCCTCTGACCAAAGAACTTCCAGTGTCTATATTAGATTAATTTGTACAACACCTACACAGAACTGCAAAAGCCCAAAAGAAGATAATTATAAACCTAGATGAGTAAGGGAACTTGGCCCCCTTATGATAAATTACTCTCTCCAGTATGAAAATAATTAAAAGCCTGACAACAGTTAAAAATAAAGAAGTCTGGCTCAGTTTGCCTTGCAACCTTGAAATAAACATAAACATAAAATATAAAAATACCAAAACAAAACAAATTCTACCCTCAACCCTCAAATAATGTATGCAAGAAGGGTTTGACGTCAAACACTGCCATCATGTGGGCGGTCAGTTGGTTATTAGAAAACTAAAAAGAGTCACAAATCAATCAGCGCATAAAATAGATAAGATCCAAATAGATCCCTCCAAAAGAGCATTCTTTTTTATCATAGACAAGTTTATTGATTTTCCAAGTAACAATACTTCATAGGATGCATTCAATGCAACTGATAACAAAGCAGGCACCAGAGTAAACATATGGTCATCTGCTGTATTAACTCTATAACAGCGGAGGTCTAACATGGCAGAAGTGCTGCAGCCAAACCAAGTGTCATGTAACATAGGTACACAGACAATCCTAAGCTTAGGGTACATGTACAGTAATAGTGAACCACTTAGACTAAGTATATGCACAACTCAGCTGACAGAGAGAAAGGTCAGGGACAGATGTCAATAGATGTCACCTGTAACAAGTTATCAGCTGGTTGGAGGAGGGAGGATAAGCAGGGATAAGGGAGAGGAATGAAAGGGAATCAGGGCCAATGATACTAAACTGGTTGATTACATGGAGAAGGTAGGGGAACTTTGCAGAGGGGAGAATGCAGATATGCATCCCATTTTCAAGAATAGCTGATGAGCCATCCTGACTTGAAGTACGAAAGTCTCTCCAACGTGACCAGTTTAGACAATGCTGCATGCCAGGAGGAGACTGCAGAGGGTGAGAGCTGCTGCCATTTCATTAGTAAAAGCCGCTTAGCTTCCAGGAGAGCCACCAAAACCCATTCTCTATGTGTGGACGATTATGAGTGGAGTGTAGAGGGGTCACCTAATAGAAGCATGGGGTCCGACAGGTCGATCGTTTGGCCCAGGATACTGGAGCAGTCTGAGGAAACAGAGGACCAGAAAGAGGCACGATGTGGACATTGCCAAAGAATATGCAGGATGTGGGCAGGGTTGTGTTGACACCTCCAGCACTGGGCATGAGGGAGTATTCCCCATGAATGAAGGACAGCCAGGGTCCTGTACCTTTGGAGAAGCATTTTAAGTTGAATCAACTGGCTCCTGGCATCCTTATAGGCAGAGTGGGCCAGCTGGAGGCATCAAGACCAGATTTCTGGTGAAATGGGGAGTTGTATGTCGGCGGGGCAGGCCCATCGGCAGGAGTTGGTATGGCTCAGTTAAGAGTCACGCCAGACATGATAGAAATGCCCCACCAGACTTTGGGAGGTGATATTTTTGTGTAAGGTATCCAGCCACTGCCATTTGGGATCTAGGGAGTAGATCAGCTTAAGAGTTTGGATCACACTGCAAATTTGCAAATAGCGCCAGAAGTCTTTAACAGGGAGATTATATTGGGATTGCAGTTGCTTGAAAGACCTTCATTCAATGAAGTTACGTAAGTACAGGTCTTGAATAAGCCTGATGCCCTGTTTCTCCCAGCTGAGCTAGTGCAAAGGTTTCTTATCCATGGTCATAAGCCAGTTGTTACAAATGTTGACATATCTCAAGGAAGGGGACCATGCTTATTTGGGGGTACTGGATAGAGCCATAAGTTGGTGCCAGGACCTCCTGGTTTCTGCCTTTACTGGAGTTAAAGGAAGGGGTGCAGAGGGCACATGTGACAACAGTATACTAGGAGAATGCCCCATCAGTGTTTGAGTTTCTAGCTGTATCTGGGGTTGGGGGGGGGTTTGTGACTGGGATGGAACAAACCACTTCGTGGTTGGGCAGATAGGTATGCCAGGTGGTATCCTGGGAACCAGAAGAGCCCTTATCCGCCCTTAGTCCAGTAGGCTCTCAATTTGTTGTGGCTCCAGCATGGCTTCTTGTCTTCCTAGAGCAGGAGTGAAACCATTTTGTCCAGGGAGTGATATAACTGAGTTAAGAGGGGAATAGGGAGATTGTTGAGGAGATAGGCCACCCTCGGGAGAATCAGCATACGTATGACAGCCACTTTGTCTTGGAGGGAGAGGTTAAGCTGACACCAGTGATTGATCTCTGCTGAGAGGTTAGATAACAGGGTTGAGAAACTGGAGGTTTCTAAGTCCTTCCCTGCAGACAGGATCACTGCTCCAAAATAAGAAAAACCTTGAGGAGCCCAGGCCAGTTCTGTGCCTTGCAGACAGTCTTTAGTGCAGGCGGATTTCAGGGGTGCCAGAATGGTTTTCCTTTGATTGGTTTGTAAACCTGATAGCCAGGCAAAATCCTGAAGAATGGTCAAAACTGTTGGAAGGGGAGTCTCATGGGTGGGAGAGAGTGAGTAGGAGATCATCTGCATAGGAGATGGTCAGGTAGGAATGCTGTCCCACCTGTATGCCAGTGATCTCGCTAGAGGAAATGAGTTTCCATGTTAGTGGATCCAGGGCCACCAGAAACAGCAGTGGCAAGAGGGAACAGCCTTGGCGGGTGCCCCTGTATAGTGGAAAGGGGGGAGATGTCCTTGTTAGTGAGAATCTTAGCCATCAGGGAGTTGTATAAAGTGGAGACTCACTGACGGAAATAGGGACCGAAGCCATAGAGATGGAGGACATCATGCAGGTAGTACCATTGCAATGAATCGAATGCCTTTGAGAAGTCAACCACCATGGCTGCCATGGGGTTATGAGAGTGCAAAGTCAACCATTTAAAGTTGAGGAGCAATCTAGTGTTGTCAGCCGTGGATTTTCCTTTAGTGAAGCCAACTTGGGAGGGGTGAGTTATGGATTGCAGTACCTCCATCATCCGATTGGCTAAAATTTTGGCTGTTATTTTGGTATCAACCAAAATGAGGGAAACCTCTGCAGTCATGCTGTCAGGCCCCAGGGTTTTACCCTTAGCCAATTGAGAGAGTGCTAGCTTGAGTTCTGTGACCGAGAAGGATTTGTCTAGGGCTTCCACCATGGTCGGGGGAAGGTGCGGTATATCAGAGGAGAGGCAGAACTCTCTTAATGCAGTAGATAATTGGGTGGGGTCTAAAAATGAGTGGGACTGGTATAACATCTGGTAGAATTGCTGTATACGGGCATTAATGCCCTTGGAATCTGAGATCACAGACCCTGAGGCATCCTTAAGGGCTTGTATGCGGGCAAAGGCCTGCTGCTTCCTTACCTGGTAAGCTATAAGTTTCCCACCTTTATCCCCCCAAAATGGGCATGCATGGCACAGAGCAGAATTTTGTTGTAGCAATGTGTTCATTCAGTATTTTACCCCAACAATTTCCCTGATAAGGGATTGGTCCAGGGAGGTAGGCGAAGAGACATTAAGCTGGGTCTCTAGTCTTGACAGCTCTGTCTGCAGCTGAGTAAGGGTTGCTCTCCTAGCCCGTTTTTTAGTAGCTGCATAAGAGATAATGTGTCCACATAGGACAGGCCTGAAGGCTTCCCATACTTTTCCAGCAGTCACTTCCCCTGTGGCGTTAACGGCAAAGTAGTCCTTGGTTGCTGACTGCACCACCCGGTGGAATTCCAGATCCTGCAGGAGCAGTGGGTTACATCACCATCTGGTACTGGTATTAGCATGCCCTAATGAGGTATAGGAGCACAATAGAGAGGCATGGTCAGAAATAAGCATAATACCAATTTGGGGTGATGATATACAATGAGCAGCTACAGAGTTAGCCAGCCAGAAATCTATGTGACTGTGTGTGGAGTGGGCAGCAGAATAGAAGGTATAGTCTCATCCAGATAGGTGGTCACACGTCCACACATCCACTAGGCCTCATTCATCAATCATTTCCTGTAGAGCAGCTCAGGCTTTGGGGTGCATCTAGGGGGTAGGCTTGGACTTATCTAGGAAAATGTCTGACACTAGAGTGAAGTTGCCTCCAGCCAGAACAGGTATATGATGGTGATTGGGGGGAGGAATGTAATCACTTAGTTGAGATCGGGAAATAGACCAGTGCTATCTACATTGGGACCATATACGTTAGCAAGAACGGCGTTCCCCAAAGGAAAGGCGAATCTGGCAGCCATCCACCGCCCCTGTTTATCCATTTTAGCCTCTTCTTCTACCCATGGACAGGAACATTGTACCAAGATGGCTACACCTCTAGATTTCGTACAGGCTGAACTGGCAATAACTTTCCCCACCCAGGATTTTTTGAACCACTTGGTGGTCCTGCTAGTGAGGTGCTTCTCTTGTAGAAATGCTATATTAGCCTGCAGGGAGCATAGGTGCTGAAGTACCTTCTTTCATTTGACTGGATGGTTCAGTCCCTTCACATTCCGTGATACAAACTTAACCCCAGAGCTGGAGTTCAACATCTGAATACCCAAAAAGAAAACAAAAGAAAGAAATGAAAAGAACACTGCCAGATGTACTCACCCCAGGGATGGTAGCCGTAGGGATGGGGGGGGGTACCTGATACATCTAAGTAGTGGTATCTACAACTTCTACACAATCTGGTCTGTCAGTGAGAGGTGCTGTAACAGTATCTTATAGGTTGTGAGTAAAACAACAATGTTAACTAACAAGCTTCATAAAAGCTAATATAATAACAGTAGTAAAAATAGACAAGGACAACTGTATAAGCCTCAAGAAGTTTAAACGTTTAAGAAAAAACAGGAAAGCAAGGCTTGCAAAAAGTATCTTAATGTACAGTGGTACACTAACGGTGAAGAGGTGTATGCGTGAAAGAGACCCTTAAAGGGGTGAATCTCGGGGGTGTGGCCAGCAGCCGAGCTAGTGACAGTGTCTTGTTTAAGCTACATGCTACACAGTATAAATATAGAACTTTTGAAACAAATAAACAGCCCATGCAAAAAGATTCTTAAATTTTTAGATAGAGAATGCTGCCCTGATCATTTTCAGACCAAACACATCAGGTTTCGGCTAAAAGATCCAGAGAATGGGCCGAACAAATAAAACGACGTCTGGCAGTGAGGCAGCCCGTATGAGAGAATCCAGATTCGGGTTGAACAAGGAATCGGGCGTGGGGACGACGGAGGAGACCACTCAGCCGACTAATGCTGCACTATTAAAGGCAATCCAGAAATTAGATGGCAGGATGGAAGAATTCACTGCCCAGTTCAGAATACTGGATACAAAGATATAAAAACTGGAGGAGGACACTAAA
Organism: Neoceratodus forsteri; assembly: GCA_016271365.2. NCBI lineage: Eukaryota > Metazoa > Chordata > Ceratodontiformes > Ceratodontidae > Neoceratodus > Neoceratodus forsteri. Next base: position 13,688,508 of record JADMNL010000039.1, on the reverse strand, counting down.
GCTGCTACTAAATCAGCATCAGCAGCAATTGTCACTTCGGCAGGACTGGCGAAGGAGAATGGGGTACTGAGGAGGCGCCTCGAGAACCTGGAAAATCTGTCTAGAGCCATGAATATGAGGATCCTGGGCATACCGGAACAAGCAGAAGAAAATGATCAAATTGGTTTCATGCAAAAGCTCCTTAGGGACATTTTTCAGACTTCGGAGGAATTCTCGATCATCAGGGCCTACAGAATTACACCATGTGGAGCCAGGCAACGCATGGCCTCAGGTCAGCTACCTCCAGGATCCCTTTTGGTAGTGTTGGGGTCAGTTCTTCAAAAAGATTTATTGATTGCAACGGCTAAGAAAGCAGGGCCGATGGAATGGGAAGGCAATAAAATTCATATCTTTCCTGATCTTAGCTACGTGACAAGGCAAAGGAGAAAAAGCTTTGATTCAGTGCGGTCTCAGCTGAGACAGTTGGGTATCCAGCACATTCTCATAATGCCAGCAAGTCTGCAGATTTTTTATGGAGGAAAAACATACCAATTTTCAGATCATGAAGAAGCTGGTAAATACATTGATCGAGTGGAGAGGGAGTTTCAAACGAAGGACTGTGAGGATGGTAGTGAAAATGAGGACAGTGATTGAAGTTGAGTAATGGGGTTCTTCTTATAAATACCGTTTATACTAACGACTTATGATGGGGACTTAGGGAGAGACTTGACTTTCAGTTTTGGAAAATCTATCATCCTTAATATAAAACTCTGAAGCAGGGTAATCTTGTATGGATTACTGGAAGTTCTTTCCTTTATGAAAATAGCTTAGGGCGATACATAATACATGCTATGCTAGTATTTTACATGGAAATAAGTTCTTTCTACCCCAGAAATGTTAAAATTACTGGCAAGTTATGTTTTAAAAGTTCTAAATATGTTGGGAGATATTACAAGAACTGGGTAACCTTTTGTTATATTTGCAGATGTGGATAGGGAGCAGTAACTATCTTATTGATAGGGATATAGTTTGATCTTAAAACGGAAAAAATGTTGGTTCACTCCCTGCTCTTAGCAGCAACAGGCCATTATGGATCCCAGTTTGAGGTATATTAGTTAGTTAATCACCCCCGATATTGTACCATATTATAGGGGTCTACTGACTGTGGGTTCTGTACAAATGACGTATTGCATCTATGTAATGATACTAAATGTCTGTTCACCTGCCTATATGAACACTATACTGTAATGTCTTATTTGCAGTACAATGTAATAAAATAAAGTAAAAAAAAAGGCGAATCTAAGTCCACGTTGCTCCACTCGCGGGGTAGAAATAGAGCCAAATGATCCATTCATCCCCTGCTGGAGTATCTCCATAAACTCATAAAGTGTGTAACCAGAGGAAGGAGGGATGGGGAGGAAGTCAAAAGGGGGCCCAGAATATAGATGGGGCCAGGACAAGGAAAAGGGGGTAGTGGGGGGGAACCCCCCCAACTGATGTAGTCATGTGTTTAACAGAGGACCTTTTTTCATAACTGGGGGTGGACAAGGAGTGGAGGGGGGGAACCCCCAAAGCCTTCATACCCTAAGACCGGGGAGTAGCATCAAATCTGAGAGACATCCTAACCATTTGTAATTCGATAGTAGTAAGTAACCAGGGTCTGATTTACATTAAGATGCGTGAGCATGGCCATAGAAAATTTAGCAGTATCAGGTCTATACTGGGCCCTCTCTCTCACTGCCCATCTACTGCAGATGGCTAATAGCCAGAGGAGACAGACAGTGGAAGACCAAGATTATAGATGGACCCTGGAGAGGGGGAGGGGGCAAGCAACCTTCCTAATAAGTACCACACAAGCATCATGGCAATCGCTAATGAATTAAGGCAATTACTTTCCCCTCAGGCGTATCCCAACCCCCCCAGAATAGTGCAGCCCCTTAAAATGAGAGACAGCCAATAAGAGCAGCAGTATACAGACATAAGTCCTTATGTCAAAGGTTCATCCATCGGGGAGGCTGAGATCGCAGAGCTAGACAGGCCAGTAGTGGCAGCTGCCGCAAATGATTTGAGTCCAGGTCTTATGGGCAGTTGAGTTTCTTCTTTTGAGGTGCCAGTGTCTATCAGAGCTTCTCACCATTCTTGGGGGGATGCCACATCCATGGGGGAGGCCTCCAGTGTTGAGGGCAGAGAAACAACATCATCTGGTGAGGAGTCATCCCTTGATAGTTTAGCTGGTGGGGCAGTCATGTGGCGATCCAGAGGTGGGGGCTGGCCACTTCTGGGGCACTGTCTGGGGAGAAGCAACTGGGTCGAGGAGTGTTGTGAGATGGCTATCAGTGCAGCAGCAGGAGCATTAAATTTGAAAACAGCAACTGTGGGCATTCCTGAGTCGTTTCTGCAGGCATGGCTGGGGGAGCCATCAGGTGGCAGATCAGTCTGGTCAAAATCAAAGATCCCTTGAATCAGTCTCTCTGCTTTTTGGTTCCCATTGCATTGATTGCAGTCTTCTGGCGCTCAGAGGCATCTGGGTACTGTAGTTTGAAGGGATAGATTTGGCAGCGTCTAGAGACCTAGGTGTCAATGTCTTTAGGCTGGGAAGCTACGATCTCTCTTCCATCCCTGGAGACTAGTAGCGAGGTAAGATTTTTAAAATGGCACTGGAATCCCTGGGCTTAAAGGGCTTTCTTAATAGGGATAAAGGCCTTACACCTTGTTGTGGCCTCCTGCGAGAAGTCTCAGTAGAAAGAGATCCTATTGCCCAGCCAGGTAATGTCACCTTTGTCCCTGGCAGCTCGCAGCACTCTCTCTTTAGTGGAGTACTGTAATAGGTATGCTATGATGGGCCGTGGGGATTGGCCCAGTGAGCAATCCCTACTAGATAGCCTGTGTGCCCTCTCAACTTCCACAGGCCATTTCCACCTTTTGCCCAGCATTTGCAGAATGACCTCATTCAAAAAGCACTCCACATTTTGCCCTTCAGAACTTTCGGGGATGCCAATGATCCATATGTTATTATAGCGTTCCTGGTTCTCCTGATCTTCAGTGTGGTGCCAGAGAGCAGCGAGCTTTGCTTCATGAGCATGGAGGCATTGCCAGATTTTGTGCTGCTGTAGTTCCAAATCCTCCATTTTCTGCTCAACCACATTCATTTTGTCCTGAAGGTTGCGTAAACCCGCTACTGTACCCACCAATGCATCATTGATCCTGTCCACCCGGGTAAGCAGTGTTTTAAGCAAACTGGTAATATATTGCAAGGAGGTGCCCACATTAGTAGATCGGGGTGAAGTTTTGTTGCACTCCGAAGGCTGGGCAAGCTGTCATGGTGTAGCAGAGGCCATAACGGGCTTAGAAAGCCGTAGTGAACTCATGTGCTAGGAGGGCAGATAGCTGAAAAGTTAGGCCATGGTGGGCCAGACAGGCAGAGCAGGTGGTACCCGAATGCTTTAAGTAAATGCAGTCAACTCCGGGTAATGATAGCCAAGATCCAGGCCTATGTGGCCTAGCGCTGTCCGAACTAACTCATGAGCACACTGGCATAACAGGACAATAACCGGGTGCCTTTCAGTGGAAATGATCATGCAGGATAGTCGGGGAGGGGTAATGTGGCAGATGAAGCAGTTTCAGTGGGGCCAATCCCTGGTATATGGAGGTAAGGCACATATACAATCCAGCTGAAGATAGAGATAAGAGTTCAAGTGGCCATCTTTGTTGGCATCCAAGCCATGCCCCCCCAAAAGACCATTCGTAATATTGAATAATATCCTAAGAATCTACAAAAGAAAGGGGGGAGATGGGGAACAAGTAGAAAACCATCCATATTGCCCACATGAACAGAGACAGACTGTAACAACAATCTAGCAAGAGGGCTGACTCAAAAAAGAAAATGGGGAGAACATTACACCACGAAGTAAAATAAGTATGCAACGAGGATCCCTTATTTCAGACTGAACTGCAGTCATACTCCTTTCCAGGAGCTCAAAATCCCAGTTCTGAAGGGATCCCCTAAACTTCCTGAGTCCAAACTAATTTTACTGGCCCAGTACCCAAATAAAAACAGCTCCATATTGAGTCAAAGCCACTAAATTAAAATGCTTGCTAAATAGGACACATAAGTAGCCCCTATTCTCTTACCTTGAACCTAGTTTCCCCCAGTGTAAAAATGAAATAAACATAGGAATATATAGTAATAAAATAAAGCGGTCCCAGTACATATTTCATCCCTGAAAATCGTTGTGCCTGAAAATAGTCATTTCATGGTTAGTGCACCTACCCGGTTAACAAAAACTAAATAAATATTTCACCTTAACATGTAGAGCAATCAATAAATGTGGCAGTTCTAAAAATAAATAAACTCCACTGACAGCACAAGGGGAGATGTACAGTATATAGTATGCATTTGCAGACATTGCCATCGTGTGGCAAGTCAAAGGTAAAACAAATAAATGAGTCCTCTAAAGAAACAATCTCCGCTCACTGTAGCAGTCTTTAAGAAAGTAAAAAGAAAAAGTTCTAAAAAGTGGCTATAGAAGTGAGAGCTATCTAAGCCTGAAGTCCACTGCCAGAAATCATCCATGAAATATAGGGACAAATATACAGTACAATGAGTGAAAATGCAGGCAGGAAATCCCACTGAAGTCCCAAAGAACAGGTATACTCTGTAGCAAATGTCAGATTAGTCCTTCACCAGGAGTCAAGCACCTCAAACAAGGAAGGAGAGAGAGTCAAAGTTCACAACAATTCCAGCATACAGTAATCACGCAGGCTCTTGTCTCCTAACGGACTGCAGCAGTGCCTTTACCTACTCCAGGGCTTGGTCTGCATGGCATTTTTTACCTGATGGTGAAACTTCAGACCATGTATCCTTTTGTTAATTCCCATTTTTCCCATGACTCCGAACATTTCATTCCTTCCTCCGCAGCCAAGAGACCCTGGGTTTTTAATTCCTGCGTAGCAGCATGAGGTTCATCAAATAACTTAACTCCATCCTGAAAATACACCTTAAGACATGCAGGATATGGAGTGGAAAATATTATCTGGTGTTGCTTGAGGGTGCAGAAAATTGGAGAGTAAGCCCTTCTCTTAGTGGCCAAGTCTGGAAAATAGTCATTGTCCAGTCGAATCTTGTGTCCCTTATAAAGTAGCTGACCGTTACTCCAGACCCTTGATAAAAGGGCTTGTTTCACTGCAAAACTGAAGAATCAGCAGACCACAGAATGGGGTTGTTGATCCGATCAGGTTGGAGCAGGAGCCAAAGCCCAATGAGCTCTCTCCACAGGAAGGGTGTACAAATCTTGAATATCGAGGAGATCCAGGAGCCAACTCAGCAAAAAAATCACCCTGTCTCCTTTTTCTTCTTCACCTTCCCGGACACCATAGATTCTGGCATTATTTCTGTGGGTGCGAGTCTCAAGGTTGTCACATTTCTCTGCCAATCAGTTAGTCTCCTGGATCACTTAGATCAGTACATGCACCGCTCTATCCATTCAGGCATCGGTAGCCGATTGATAAATTTCCAACTCTTTAAATTTGGTATCAAGGGACCTTAAGTTAGTGTTCAGCTCTTCAAGCATCGCTTCTGTTTCAGAACAAAAGGTCTGAAGCTCTTCTAAAAGAGCCACATTTGAATAGGCTGCCTCCATTGCTGAAGAAGCTGTGTCAGGTACACAAGCCATCCCGGACTCCTGAAGTTCAAATGAAGAGTTGCAAGGCAAAGCGTTGGGTAAGTCTTTCTCTTTAGTTTTTTTAGGCTTGCCCAACAAATCAGCAATCCTCCCAAAAGTCAAAATGATTCCTCAAAGTTAAGTAAGAGAGCTGCAGGAAGGGAGACATGGGTAGACTAGCAGAGCGAAGAATCTAGAGCTCCATCTTGAATGGTGACGTCATCAGAAGTCTGTATCTCTTTTTCCTGTCCAAGGGTAGAACTCTGCATTTGGCTACATTGGGTCTGGAGCATCGGGAGTCAGGTAAGTTATCCTGCTTTCTCAGGGCCTTCTGAAGCTTGTTCCTATGCTCAAAGAAGTCCACCACCCTTGTCAGCTTAGTATCATTCACAAATGCAGCAGAATGCTAGAGACCTCAGCTTCCAGCTCCTTGAGGAAAATGTTTAGGTGCAGTTGCTCAAGCACTGATCTCTGCAGAATGCTGCTGAGTACTCCTTTCCACTCTGAGTAGTGCCTGTCTACTGCAACCCTCTTTTTCCTGTCCAAAGCAAATTAGCATTCCACCTTGTGTATGTCTTGTGTGTACTGGACTGGTTAACTTTTCCCAGAAGCTTGTCATGAACCAGAGTATTAAAGTCCTTGCTGAAAGCAAGGTAGATTATAGCCCTGATCCTGTCCACCTTTTTAGTCACCTAATCAAAAAAGTGGTTAAGACTGTTTTGGCATGATCTGTTCCTCATAAAATAAGGCTGAGAGGATACAAAGATCTTGCACTATGCAAGTGATCTATTATTTGGTCCTTGATAATGGTCTCCAGGATCTTGTCAAGCACTGATGCGAGGCTAACCAAACTACTGTTGCCCAGGTCCTGACTTGCATCATTCTTAAAGATGGAGACCACATTGACCATGTTCCAGTCCTCTGCCACAACACCTGTCGAGATAGAGCCTTGAAAGATAACTGCAAGTGGTACTAATAGTTGTTCCTTTGGTTTCACTGTGATCCTGAGGTGTATCTTGTCTGCCCCTTGTGGCGTATCCAGCCTGGTCTTTGCCAGGTAGTCAGCTACCAGGGAAGTCATGATGTTCACTGGCTATATCATGGCTACCCCTAATGCTATAAACCCTTCCAATGAATCCCTTTCCCCACCCAGGGCTTTTTGGTGAATAGTTAAGTACAGTACTCATTTAGAAAATAAGTCATCACCTCTGATACTGTCATAGATTTCTCCTCCAATCCTGTTTCCAAGAGCTCTTGTAAAATTGTTTGCTCCTCTGATGTCCTCCTTGTCTTCAACAGTGACTGATTTCCTTATGAAGTTGCCATTACGACCTTTTCTTTCTGACCTAACCTTCTGGATAGTCAATATCCATCTATCACTGTGCCCCAGTAATTTACTCCATCCCAATCAGATCTCTATGAAAACCACTACCTCCTGGCTTTTAGAGTGCATTAGGCCCTGGAGCTCACCCATTTTGAAGGGGGAGCTCCACATGTTGGCCTATTTGTACAGTAAGTGAGGATGGTTCTCCCTCATGCATTCTTGATCCCCAGAGGGTTTCTTTTCCTTATGCTCAGCTGCTCTGATTTCCTTATTTCAGTGATCCTGTGAATCTGCTTTCCTCTTATGGTGATCCTGTGCACCAGCCCCTTCCCACATTTTTTTGTTTAAATTCCTTAAACTGCCCTATCCATTCTCCTAGGCAGTACCCACATTCCCTCTGGGTTTAGGTACAACCTATCCTGAGCATAATGGTGTCCTTAGTAGCATTCCCACCTCCCTGTGTCCCTGTGGTGTCTCCAGATATGCTTCCCCCACAGTATCCTGGAGGCTGACCTCTAACTCCCAATCCCTGTTCCCCCCAGAAGGACCTCCAATTGACAAGAAAAACAAAACCTTCCTTCTTGCACCAGACTCTTAGCTAAGTATTGGCCTGTCTAATGATCCATAGCCACTCTTCACTGGCACCAGTAACTGGAAGGAGCCCTGAAAAGATCATCTTGCCTACCATTCCCTTCAACAACATCCCTAGTTGCAAGAACGATGTCCTTGGAGCTAGCGCTTCTTGTGTTGTTCATGCCAACATGGACAATGCTGTTCTTCTCCTTCCAGTTGTGCTGCTTGGCCAAGGAAAGTGCTCTCTCAATCCATGCTTCAGGCAGGAAACCACCTCAAATGAGCTACTATCCTGATCCAAAAATGCCCCCTCTCTTGCCCATTGCTCTAACCATTGAGTCCTTAATGACTAGTATATTTCTGCCTGTCTTTCCAGTCTTTTCCTTCCACCTACTTGGCAGCTTAGATGCACTAGTACCAGTTCTACCCCCACCTGCCCAAATCACCTGTGGGCCCTCCTCAGCTGGCCAGCCAGATGCTGACAACATGCTGCTGGTGTCCAGTGGTAATAGTGCTCCCTTGTGACCATGCCAGATACCTCATTTCTTTACACTGATCCATCCTTACCACTAGAGATCATTGATCCTGCTATCCTCCTCCCTACTCTCTCTGTCTTGCCACCTGCTCCTCCCAGGTCTAGTGACCATATATTTAGTCTCCATAGCTACCTTCTCACCTTCTTGTGCCCTTATGGTGTCTCTAACTGCCCTGCTAGCCTGACAATAATTTTCTTGGGAGCATCAACCATCCTACAGTGGCTGCAGTTGTATCCCCTACGCTCCATAAGAAACATTGCATACATCACATTGCCATAACCTGGTTCTATGTAATAACAGTGACTGCAAAGGGTGATCACCATTACGATGGCGTCAGAGCACCGAAAATCAATTTCGGCACTCTGACTCCCCAGCGCACAACAAAACAGCACTGGAGACTTGCATTTTTTTACATTTATGCGGGGCGCTGTGCCCCCCACACCTCCCTACTTAAGGATTCTCAACTCCTGGGGTGCAGTGGGGGCAAAATGTAAAAATATTTAATCCTGACCGTGCTCAACAAAAACTTACCTCTGCCCGGACCCAAACCCAGCACCCTACTCAACAAAGCTTCAAGCTGACCCGCTACACCACAGAGCCAGCTCAGCAGCCTACTGCAGTGCCACCCCCTCAAATCTCCTCCAACCCCGCTCGATCCCATCCCCCCGGGCACGTACCTGCAGCAGTGTGCTCTCTTCCACCCCCCCCGGGTGTACCTGTAGTGACTTCTTGTTGCTCAGGTCTCCAACCCACCCCATCTGGTCACTGTAGCTCCTGGGTTGCCGCTCTGACATGCGCCACAATTGAGTCACCCTTTTGCAGGTCGCTCAATTGTGGTTGCCGATGTCACGGAATACCCCATGCCAGTGGACCAGTTGTGCTTCCCTCCTAGTGTCCTGGATGCTCACCTCCAACCCCAAACCCCTGCCCCCCTCAGACTCTCCCATCAGCTTCCTTCCCTCCATGCCATTCTCCCAGTACACTGATAGTTGCATTCCAGACTAGCAACATGTCTCTTTGGAGCAGTGACCAGCTTGCAGTCACTGCAGAAGCAACCCCTCCTGACCTCTGCAGGCAGGGTGGAACACTTCTTGCAGTCGTGAAGCCCTACAACTGTTCATCCATCCTTCTTTGTCATCTACACTGTCAGAAACCATTTTTAACCCCTTTCCCACTCACCTTCAGTCCAAATCTGACTTCAGCCAACTCTGCTTCATGACCATTTGCCATTAGCTCACTCAGTGTCTGACTGATAATGTAGTGAACACTGCCTCCCAGTCAACACCTTATTGAAACTGATTCTCTTTGCACAATGAACCTGGTATCAAGTAATCATTTCTAGCTGGATTAGTAACTTAACCCCTGGCTATTTTTCACATACTTGACATGACTGGAACTAAGGTTCTTGGTACACTAAATTTAAAAAAGATAACCTGGACCCATAGATTAAAGTGAACCTCCTTCTTCCCTGAAATACATGTACTTTATCTTAGCTCCTAAGGTCCATTATCTATCACACTTCCCTCATTGCTGGCCCAATTTAAACTGTCCCTCCACAAATTACAAATTGGTACTTTCACACATTTCTCACCACTTACTTCTCATGAAGTAGGGTGAGTCACTTACAAGCTTTAATGTGCTGGAACTTTTACAGCAGATGCACTGGTTGAGATCAAGGTACTGTCCCATGTTTTTTTTTTTGTTAGATTGGTTGATTACTTCTATCAGTCTGTTAGTATAGAAACAACAAACACATATTTTGTTTGGTAGTGCTGATACTTATAGTAGGCAAACAAATAGTTTAGGTTTACAAGATTCTTGTTAGTTAAGCGGTGACCATCCTTTATTCTGAATGGTCATTTAAAGTATCAAAATTTAACTTTAAAAAACAGCCCCCATTCATATCTATAGGTGCACACCCTTGCGCTCCTCATATACTGATGTCACAAAACGTGGTAGCACGGGAGCAGATCAGGGACGGAGTGCACTTTGCAGAGCTGCAAGGAAGTGGAAGGGATCTGCACCACAAGGCTCCTCAGAGCAAAAATACGAATTGGTGTGGCCTATAAAGCTAGCTATGTCCTTACGCAGTCTGCTAGACTAGCCATAGCCTGCGGAATATTGCTTACATCACTATCCTATGGGGTAGTCACATATCTCTGTGCACCCAAAACCCTCTTTAGGAAGTAGGCTATTACATACAACAGTATCTGCAGATATGCCTCCACCTCTCCTTGGTCAAAACATCATTGCCAGCTTTATGAAGAACTCAGTTGGCTACCCCACTCTTCCATTCGGATCCTTGCCCTAGGCTCCCAGACTGACAATATTATTACAGCAGGTATCCCTGTCTCCTCTGCCCTCCTCCCATGGCCTTCTATCATCTGATAAATCTCTACTGCTTTTTCCCAGGTGCAACTCTTCCAAAGGAACCCTAGCCTTCTCTCACTTGGCGACCAAAGTCCAGAGCTCCCTACCTCTTGATGTTCACCTTGCTCCCAGTCATGCTCAATTCAAAAACAAATATCGCTCCTTCCTCGTTAGCCAGGTCTCCTGTTCCTGCTTCAAGCCCCTCTGAATTTACACTCATCCTCATGTCTTTTTCCCTCCCTGCTGCTAACTAATCTCCAATTATCCATCCCTTTTAGTTACTTTGTCTGGCGTCTCATTGCTATTGCTGCATCTGCACTTTAACCTGATTTTGTTCTGCTACCTGTTTATGCTATCATGATAACTGTTACTCTTTATGAACTCTTGACCTATCTTGTCTTATATACTCATATACTGTAATATTTGTTTCTCTCTGTTATACCCTGTATACCAACTGTATTTCCTGTTATCCTCTTTCATTGTAACCTCCTGGGTCGTGCCTGAAAAGAGTCATGTTTCGGCTATGGCACTCACCCAGTAAACAAAAACTAAATAAACTAAATAAATAAACCACAGCACCAAAAAAATACATTTCTACATGCTTTGGATTTGGGGGCAGGTAAGGGTTCTTTGTACTTCTTGGGGGGGGATGTAGAGCATGATAATTGCTCCTTAATGTGTGCAGTTGTTTAACTTGCTCCAGTAGCAACCAGACAGGACTCTTAAGCAATGTACAATGGTGTGTTTTCCTTGGAGCAAGCAGGACAAAGCAAGACAATTTATGATACAGTAGACGTGACTCACAAACGTCGGCGCAAACTGAGCTAAAGGCAGCTTGGGTCGATCACTGGTGTGCCAAGGACCTGCTCCCGATTCACTATCAGGAAAGGTCCTGGTGGTAAAGTCCCATGGCTTGTGGCAACCTTGGTCCTGCACTAACCTGAGGGCGCATCTGGAAGGTGTGCTGTAAGCCGGGGGTTGGCCATGCAGCAATAGCACTATGGACAGTAGTCCCTTGTGGCTAGCAGTCCTGCCAGCCCCGATCCCGTAGTAATATTACAAATTAAAGTCCCTGGGGGCTAGCAGTCCCCCCTAGCCCCAATTCCCTGGTAATATAAAAAATTAAAGTCCCTGGTGGCTAGTGGTCCCCCCACCTTGATCCCCATTCATGGATAAATCCAATGCCTCTGGTGGTCTAGCAGCCCCCTGATTCCTGATACCCTTTTATTAAGAAAACAACATCCATAGCTGTCTAGTGAACCTCCCCCCCACCTGGGCAAGCATAGACCCATCACCTTGCTCCTTCCTGTCCCATCCCTGGCTCTGCTCTCCACCATGGCCGGGCGCTGACTGAGCTATCAAGGACCGTACTATATACAGCTCAGTCACTTATGTCAGAGACCACCAGGGACATTAGATTTATTCATGAATGGGAGAATGGGGTGGGGGGGGACTGCTAGCCACCAGGGACTTTAATTTTAATATTACTAGAATTGGGGCTTAGAGGGGGGGAATGTAGCACATTGGTGCAGGGTTCTCAACCCTTCCAGAGGCCAAATTTCTAAGCACCCCTAGGCCAGCTCTGGCTGGTCTAATAGTATAGTATATAAAAATGTGCCCTGTAGGAGGGTTTTATGAATCCTGATTTTTGGGATATGACAGCCTATGTCTGCCGCAAGGCCCCAGCACCATGCCGCAGCATATTTTGGTGTGCAAGGCTAGTGCAAGCCCACTTTGGTGCAGGCAGCCTGCTTTTGACTCAGGCAGCAGTGTATGAAGACCACACAGAGTGTGTGAGTGGATTACCAGCATGGAGTAAAGTGCAAAAAGAAGTAACTGGTCTCAAACACTCTGCCCAAATCACCAAAGGAATTAAAAATGTTCCAAGTCAGATCATTTTATTCACATTAAATACAAAAAGTCTGCATAGAAAACATATAAATGTTGGCTGTCCCGGTGGCACTGAGGGTTGAGGTGCTGGATGCCACACCTTGCACCATGCCAGAGACCCGGGTTCGGGAACGAGTCCAGGCTGCCAGGGGTCAGCAAGGGAGGACTGCTGTCCTTGTTCGGGGGGATCCAGGCTCATTCCTGGCATCACGAAGGCATTGCAATGCACAGGGCTTGCTAGAGGGGAGGCAGAGCTGTGGCGGGCGTGCCTGGTGCCATTGCACGTCCGAGCTCCACCGGGGGGGAGTGATGGAGGAGAGGAAAGCAATGCAGCCAAGAAAATCCACACTCCCAGAGATAGGCAATGGCACTGCCCCCTCAACCACACTCTACTAGCCGGACCCACCCAGCTCCTGGGCCAAGCTCAGCCCGGCCTGAATTACAAGATAGATCCTGGGTGGATAGGGCGGCCCCACCTTGGGAGGGCTCAGAGCTGAGGGGATAGACAGACTGGTGCCAGAAGCTGGGTGTTTTCAGGCTTGGAGGTAGAGCCAAGGGTGTGCAGATGCCTGAGAGAGTTCTCTGGTGTCCAAGTGGAGCCAGAAAAAGAGTTAAACAAAAAAAAGAAAACATACAAATGTGCAGCCATGGTACAAACGATCTCCCTCTTACGTTTCAAGCCACACTGACTCTTTTTCTTGAAAAGCTTGAGGCATTCTCCTGGCTGGCAATCGGGATTTTCAATCCCATGCTCCAAATTCTGCAAGTTACACCACGTTTCCTCTGGACTAACTTGTGGCATTTGGGGGACCCTTTTTACAGGGCTTGCACCAAATATTTGGTGCCAGCTGTCATAAAGTGAGAAAACTGTTGTGACTGTGCCGGACAATATAAAATCAGGTGTTGTGGCAAAGGAGTTTGGCACAGCTGTGCCAAAAAATGACTTTGATGCTGGGCTTGATGCAATCCCTGCATCAGCCTTTTAAAATTGAGCCCAAAGTATTAATTATTGAGATGGTGCCGGTCAACGTTTGCCTAGACCTGTCACACATCAAATACCATACCCAACAAACAAAATACAGGTGTTATGAAGATAAACAGAAACATAGCAATTATCATTCTCCAGCTGCATCAGACAAAAAAAAATCTAAATTTATATTTAGGTATATGAATTCAGTAGAAATCCTTGCTGCTGCTGCTCAAACTACACAGTGAACAATAGAGTACATATTATCTCACTGAGTTCTGGAAGATCAATAAATTTTCACAATCCAGTCTAAGAGAATACTATAGTAAGGATGTGGAAAGACAGGAAAGAAGTAGTACTGCAGGGAAAATGATGTGGGAAGAAAATACCCATCCAGGAGACTATGAGACAGGTAAAAAGGGGCAAAACAATTAACCAGTGAGGTATATGAATTAGAAGTGAACCACCAACACAAAAAAGTTAAAAAAATATACATGGTGCCAGGGTATTCATAGCCTGCATCTAAAAAGAACATGAAAACAGTACTGAACATCTAGGTTGTCTTATAATTCACCTATGTAATGTCATAAACTTAGGGCTATAGGAAAGGGGTCCAGATACTGAAGGTATAATGTTTTCAATTTAAGATAACACTGACTCTCCTTTTGAAGGCGATGGCAGGTATGACTGCCCCCCACCAATGATTTAACCACTTCAATGCCCATAAATTTCTTAACCCCACTGTCACCCCATTGGACTCCCGACAATGATTACCCATAGTGTGATTCAGTCTGCCACTGCTGATGGCCTTAACGTGCTCTTGTATACTAAGCTTCAGGAGCCAGATGGTTCACCATCACCACTATAAATTAACCTACAGGGGAACCCCAGAAAGAGCAAAACAAAAAGAATTTGTGTAACTAATAAACCGTCTTATTTGCACCTGGATATCAATTTCAGGGTAATAAAATGCATCACCTGTGACGGCAGACCTGCAGGTATTGTAATTGTGTTAAGTAAAGAAGTCCTGTGACTTAGCTGGCTTACACAACACATTTTCTATAGTACACTCAAAGTGGCCATGCATAACTTGATCCCCAGTGCTTCTCCCTTAAATAAAGGTTACTCTTGCACCTTGGCTAAGGGTTGGTCCTGGGTCTGGGTCCAGGGACAGGAGAGACCAATGTTTCAACACTGTTCTCTTTAAATCAATAGACACTGAATTAAACTGTTACAAATGTAATTTGTCGCTGATTATCAGTGGTTTTAGTTCTTCTGCAAAATAATTAGACCAATTCAAATTACATGCCCTGTTAAGAACAAACTGAAATCTGTTGTCATGGAGGTCTGCAGTTTCTTAATCCATAGAAATATCCTCAGGGCAATTGCACTGGCAGTGTAGCAACTGGAGTACAGCATGCTCTCAATTAATGGCCAAGGGTGTGCACAGTTTGCAGGCAGCAGGGTCTTACCCACTGTTGGTTTATGGTAGTCAGCAGAATGTACCTTACGCCCATGTCACTCGGGGTCACATCAAGAAATGTGATCCTTGCAGCATCTGATGTGGAAGTCCCATTTGCCTCTGATTGACATGTGTGGGAAATGCCTTTAAGTCAATATCTGAATCCATCTATACACAAAGTTTGTTGTCTTTGAATGTTATCTTCCACCTGGACAGTGACCACAGATTTCAGAAGAGTCCTTCATTTAACATCTCATTCTAAATCTGAAAGATGGCACTCAACAGTGCAGCAAATGTCCGTAATGACTATTACTCCAAGTACCTAGTAAGGGGCTAGAAAATTCAATCTGTACAAGAGATGAGTGTGCTAACTACTGAGCTATTGATTCTGATAGAATAACCAATGCATTCTTGAACTGAACTTTAGAGTACCCATTTCTTGTCCAAAATATTGCACATAATAGCCAATGTATTAGCCAATGTCACTTTTTAATATAAATTGCAGCATACACATAAAATGTTAGCATAATGAGTCCATACTGTATCTACATAATAGTGATCATAAACATTTTATTTATTTCAGATATAATTTCAAATACTAGAAAAGTCTCTAGATTAGCACTGGTGATGCATCTATGCCAAAATTCAAGTTTCATAACTTTAATGGCATGAACATGCTCAGAACAGGATTTCTGATCTTAATGTAGGCATTTTACCTGAAATTAATTTTATTTTACAAAATACAAAAAGCAGCTATATTGATTGAGGGACTTATTCCATACAAAATGTTGTCGATTAAAACATTGCTAATTTACTACAACGTTACTATATTCAGTGAAAAAAAAGTCACCAGTCAGAAACCCTTTTACCCCATCCCCCACACCAAATGTAAAAACTACTGAACAGATTTTTCATAATTTCCAGAGGTGCTATAGCGTTTCCAACAATCTTTTAGGGTACACAATTTAATACAAAGTCTGCCAAAGCATTGCAGCAGATGTCACTTTGTTGGTGTCCCCTCCCCCTGTAGCCTGAAGGTAGGCAAGTAGGGATCTTCCCTGGGTATGGGGGCTTAGCCATGGCACCAGCCATGAGGGAGGAACCACTGGGACTGCCCACAAGGTGTGTGACACCTGGAATAGGTGGAGAACAAAGGGGCAAAAAGGGTTGGTAGCCAGCAGCATCCTCTCATTACTTCTTACCTGCTCCAGATCTCCAGATATCAGGAATGACCAGAGGTCCACAGCAGCTAAAACACCCTCATCTTGTTCGAAGATGAGGCCTCAGGATGTAACTTTCCTTTTGAAGCTTGGAACCATGGCTGGTGTTACCAAGACTGCTTAGCAGATATTTGCTGCTGTTTTCCACCTCATTGCTAAGGACAAACCTAGCTTTACTGGGCAAATGTTATGCTGTTATTCCCTCTTTGTAGGTATGGGTAGCAGCCAGCATGACTTCCTTGGTTTGTCCTGGGGAACAATGTACACCGGAGAAACAGGCAATCAATATACTGTTAAAATTCATACAGCAAAAAACTGGGTTACAAATTGTCTATGAATGATTCACGTGTAACCATTGGCAGATCTCCAACCAATGGGGTTTGCACGGGGCCAAACTCAGCCCCTCCTCACTGCCCAGGTGGGTACTGGTTCATGGGCATTCGCATCGCTCCAAATTGGCAACTAGACTCAGGATAGAGCAGGTCTAAAATCAGTGCTGCAAGTAAAAAGGGCCACAGATGCAGGCACAAGAGGGTTTCAACACGATACTAGTGTCACACCGAAAATTCACAGTTACTGATTCGGCAATTCAGCACCACATCAAACCGCATGGTGTGCCCCCACCCAGCTGGAAAGAAGAGCCAACTAACAGCTACTGAATTGGTGGCTTTAGTACCAAGCAATCCAAAACAGGACTGCCAGACATAAGGTAGCACAAGTATGTTATTGCTGATTTGATTCAAAACACCACTGGGCCAACAGGCAGATGTGTGCTTGGGCTTACAAGGGCATTGCATAATTATAACGATTCAAAATATGCTGTCTGAATGGCTGGGAGTGCAGTTCACCTGTGATGGAGTTTCAAGGCCATCAGACTGTTTAGAAGAAGAATGTTAAAGAGTAGTTGACACCTGCAGAAGAACTTTAACAAAACATAGTATTTAGACACTGTTCAGCTTGTATTTCACATTAGCTCTGTATCCGTCCTCCACATTATTTATTACTGAGGTCATTGGAATGAAAACAGGATCTTTGCTCCTGAAGAGTTCCTCTATTTGTGTTGCTTTCTCCCTACCTGAGGTCATAATGCACTGTTTGTGACATCCTCTATTGTACACCAAGAATGGCAGAGAGTGGCTTCAGGCCTGCCTCAAAGGGACCAGTACTCTGAAGTGGAAGAAAGCCCTAGAGAAGTGCATTCTAAAATTGTTCCTGCCTGCGACATTCTGAAATTGTGTCTAAACTTCCATGCTCCAGTATTACCTGTCATTGTCATATTCTGAAAATGTGCATTCCCACCATATTCCAAAACGGCACATCCCCACCACATTCTGAAGATGTGTGTCACTGCCACATTCAAAAATTGCATGCTCAAGTTACATTCTAAAATTATGCATCCCTGCCTCATTCTGAAATTCCATGTGGCTACCAGATTCTGAAACTGTATCACTGCCACTTTCTGAAATTTCATGTCCACACCGCATTCTGAAATTGAATCTTGCCACAATGTGAAATCAAGCATACCAACCACGTTTTGAAATTTTGCATCACTACACCACATGCCAAATTAATCCATCTAAGACATATTATGAAATTACATATCCTTACCTCCTTCCACAATTATGTGTCTCCAGCATTTCAAAATTGTGCATCTCTGCCACATTCTAAAACTATATGACACCACCACATTAAGAATTTTAGCATTCATGTAACTTTCCAAAATTGTGTGTCCCACCTACTTTCTGAGATTCTGTCATTGCTGCATCCCACAGTTGCAGTCTGGTGACATTTCAAAATCTCATCCCTGCAGTATTATAAAAATTGCATATATTTTTGTTATTCTAAAGCCATGTTTGCTGCTGTATTCCCACCCTCCCCGACCACACTCTTAAGCACTGTACCTTGCATCTGCACATTATGGATATGCATGCCCTGACTCACCCATTGTCAGCTTTCCTTTTCTAGATGTTAAATACTACTGCAGTTTTATGCAACGTGGGGGAAATAAGTCTTGTAAGGTAGTTTGCAAGAAGGACTAGTCTGTGGGTTCTGGTTGTGACATCATTAGTAGCTCTATACTGAAACTGGCTGTTTTGAACAGGCAGTAAATTTAGGGTTGCAAAATGAATTGTAACTTTTAAACAAAGTAACTTAGAGAGCTTATTTTTGGCATGAGACTAACTGGGGATATGTTGATCCAAATTCTGAATTTATTGATGCTAGAAATTTTGGCTGGGCTCCCTCTTTAAAATTGAGTCCCTTCCCCCTGTCTTTGTGGTTCATCTCATATTCTTCTTTCCTATAATTTTTGCCCACTCCGCCTCAAATATTCTCACCCCTATTACTTCCAACCCTCTCCTTCTGTCTCTGTGACTCATCTCTGACTCTTCCTTCCCATAATTTTTGCCCACTCTGCCTCATAAATCTCATCCCCTGTTACCTCCAACTCTCTCCTTCCACCCAAGCTTACCCCCACCCCTCTTCTTAGTCTTCAGGACACTGAGCTCTCTTCCACCCCCTACCCTCCCTCATGGTGACTGCAGGGACTGCACAATTTCCAGTTGACTATAGCTACTCATCTGTATCCCCCTCCAGCCCGGAAGCATTCTTGTCCACCAGCACTATCCACTAACACAATGCTTCCAATAAAAACAATTTGCTTTCTGGCAGTGCATCAGATACTGGCACCTATTGCAATGAAGACACCGGATTCAGCAATAAAATAAACCTTAATGATAAAAATTAAAATATTACTCTACCAACATAGCCCAAAATCAACCTCCACCCAGGAACTAATTACGACCAGCAATACAACACTACACTTCAGTTTGGGAATGGATAAGGGGTGCCTGGTGTATTCCACCCCCAACAGATCACTAATATGATAATTACTATTTCCATAGTTAAGCATTGCAAACCCAAAAAATGTAGGCGCTTGCAGATACAAGCAAACATAAAGTGGCAGGCAGTACGCATGGCCTGGTTACTCTTACTTCACTCGGGAAATATCCACCCTAACCCTGGCCCCATTGAAAGTATTACGGCTCCACCTAGAAGGCACTGCAGCTTGACTCTCACCACTATTAACTTTTGCAGCCTTTTGGCAAAACATGACTCATTACAAATTTGGATTTCCCAATATCAGCCTGATATCCTATCAGTAGTCGAAACATGGCTCAGTCCTAGGATTGCTGATATGGTCATTCAACTACCAGGCTACACCTCATTCAGACTTGACAGGATAGGCAAGTGTGGGGGGTGGATGTGTTCTTTACCTAAAGGAACACATTCAGGCACAAATGTTACCTCCCATCACTACCAGCGGTAACACCCAACTCCTGACAATAAAAGTATTGCTCAGCACAAATGGTAAAACATTAATAGTAGCATTGGTTTATAACCCCCCAACAAAGACCAATCTAGCAGCTTCAAACTTGTCCATGACTACCTTGCTGAGCACCGCCAGAAGGCGGAAGTAATAATGATGGGGGATTTTAACATTAACTGGGTATTCCCCTGAAACAGCACCATATAAAGATGTATTATCTGCTGTCAACATGACACAAATAGTGAACTCTCCCACTCCTATAAATTACCACACGGGTACATGTTCTCTGATCAATTGGATTATCACCAACCGGCCAAAGAGAATAAGTCACACAACAGTCCTCCAGGATTCCCTCAGCCACCATTCACCCATCCTTTTCATCTGGTCAAATAAGTCCCCCAAGGTACCAACTAGAACAGTCACAAACAGATTTTAGTAAAAAGGTAAACTGGCTTCCTTGAAAGCACACCTAGGACTCCAAGACTGGAGCTTTCTAGACACTACAGATGGTGACATTTGCATTAGAAGGTTTCATACACAAACTCAATGAGTCCTGTAATATCTATTCTCCCCCAACAAAGTGGAAGATACAGGACTCCATCACTCCTGGATCTCACCCAACTCTTAGAAATGATGAAACACAGAGATGACCTGTTGGCTAAAGCAAAAAGAACAGGGTGTCAGGCAGACAGAGGAGAGGAGGGAGAGAAGGGATATGATAGAGACATACAAGTATCTTACAGGGAGGAACAGGGTGCAGGAATACACTATTTTTAAGCGAAAAAGATGTTCCAGGACTAGAGAGCATGGGATGAAGTTGGAGGGAGGATGATTCAGAGGAAACGTGAGGAAGAATTTCTTCACAGAACGGGTGGTGGACAAGTGAAACACCCTGCCAGAGGAAGTGGTGGGGGCTGAAACAATCACGGGATTTAAGAATGCATGGGATAGACATAAAGGAATTCTGGAGGTCAGGGGTAAGGGGCAACAGACTTCTTGGAAAACATAAACTGAACTTACAAGCTCAAATGGGCAGACTGGGTGGGCCATAGGCCCTTATCTGCCGACACTGTCTATGTATCTATGTACAAAGCTGCTTGGAACAATTGCACATGGACAATCCGGAAGGCAAGAAGCCAGCATTTCAGAGCTGAATTCACAAACTAATGGGATGATAGCTGTAGATTTTGGGAAAACATTAAAACATTCTCATGTAAACCTGATAAGACTCCACCCACTATACTAAATGCAGAAAGCACTCCCACCCAGGACCCCTGCATCATTGCCAACACATTTAATAAGGTATTCACTGACCTCAGCAGTGTTCTGCCCCCTGAATTCCCACAACCATCATGTGATGATAATCTTTCACAGGGCTCTGTGTCCCTCTCTAGTTCTCCACCCCCCTTCTACCTGAAAATTATCACTCCAGCAAAGGCCAAAAAGTACCTTGCTAAAGCGCTTGGCAAGTCCAGAGCCAGTAGTGATATGCTCAACCTCAAGCTCATTAAGCTCACCCTTGATATTATCCTCATTTCCCTTACCAAAATTCTAAACTTATCTCTTATCTCTGGTAAATTCCCTCTACTATGGAAAGCTGCAGTGGTCACACCTGTCCACGAAAACCGTGACAGAACCATCCATTCTAATTACCAACCGATATCAATACTTCCCCCCTCCTTTCAAAAGTGCTCAAACGCACTGTATCTGATCAATTGACGAACTACCTAGAGAAATATCAGCTGCAGTGCCGACAATAGCATGGCTTTCAGAAGCAGCATAGCACCATAGCCGCCCTAGTTGAAGTTACTGGATATGTTCACAATGCATTAGACTGAGGGTTCATGGTGGGGGAAACCTATATAGACCTCATCAAGGCCTTCAACACTGTTAACCATAAACTGCTTCTGAACCAATTATCCTGTACGGGACTCTCTGCAGACTCAGTATCCTGGTTCAGGAGCTATCTCACAGGGAGAGTGCAGAAAGTGAAAATTCTAAATGTGCTCTCTAATAATCATCTGGTAACTACAGGGGTGCCCCATGGTTCAATTCTTGGCCTACTACTCTTTATTTAATTGTTTCTTAACCACTTACACCAAGCTGTAAATAAAAATGTTTTGTTGTACGCAGCAGACAATGCTGTACTTTATTGAAGTCACCCCGACCCCAACGTGCTAGAAAGTCAGATGCAGTCTAACTTCTCCACAGTTGAACAATGGTTTCTCAAACCCAAATTATTACTAAACTACAAAAAGACGACAGCCATGATATTCACGTCTGCCCATAATAAAAACAGTTTCCACCAGCTGCAAATATGTAACAATCTTAATTCCCCCCCTTGAAGTGGTGCAAACCTTCAAATATCTAGGTGTAACATTGGACAGCACTCTATCATATACACAACATATTGATCAAATAGCTAAGACTGCTAATGCTAAATTTGGTCTGCTCTACCAAAACAAATACTACCTAACCAATGAAGCTCTAAAAATTGTGGTGACAAGCTCTATGCTGGCAATCATTGATTACAACCTTGTAGTATATGGTGCCACAACTCACATGGCTCTCAAACGTATCAAGGTTACACTTAACAAGGCCTGTAGACTTGTGCTGGATGCTGACCGGTTGACACACACACACATGAACACTGTCTGTACAGTCTGGGTGGCTTAATTTGGACAGTAGACTACAATATCAGGTCTGCCTTCTGGCTAAGAAATCCACCTTAAGGCTTACCCCTTCCCGGAGTGTGAATCCTCCTCACAACACCCAACTCTTCTAGAAGTACTAAGAGCATAAACAACCAGTCACTTAAAACCCCCTTCCACTGGACCACATAAGGTCAATGGTCATAGGACTACCATGCACCTGTATGGCTAAACTCTCTTGCAGAAGATATACAGAAGGAAATCAAGCTCAGACCATTTAAATTAAAACTGTGTGCATTACTAGCATCGCCAGTGGCTGTGATTATGGGATCTAACATCCTGTATTACTTCCTTTCACTAGGTGCATAATCAAAGTTAGCTATTAGCTACTCCCCGTCTCCTTTCCCCTACCCCTACTCTACCTAGATTCCCCTATCCTGTACCCTTTATCATCTCTGTGCAGTCTACCTCTATTATATTCTTCCCCTGCTTCTTCCTGATTCACCAGAGCTACTTTCCCCTTCTCTCCCTCCTTCCTACATTTTCCTCTTCCCCTGCCACCCCCTCTCTCCTCCCCCCTCTAAATACTGCCCCTGCCTCTGGTGTATGCTCATCCTTTCCGTGCCTACCCTTCCTTTATCCTCACCATCTTCCTCTCCTTAACCCCTTCCTATACCTTCACCATCTTCCTCTCCTTGCCTCTTATAACTGGTCTCTCCTTCCCCCTCTAATTCTCTGCAGCAGCTGGCCCTTCTCCCTAACATCTCAATATTCTGCCCCTCTACACACTTTTCTCTCTTGATCAAGGCGTAACCTGCTGCGATATCCTCTTGGCACTTGTACAAAGGATATCTTATTAAGGCATGTCTTGCTATGTTCTCAGCACCATTATTTGCATTTCTGTAACCTATGCTTGTACCTGCTGTATTTTGCCCAGTGTGTTTAACCTTGTGTATTCCTCAAATATTTGTAACTGCTATTCATCTGTTTTGTTGTGCTGACATGGAACCTCTGTAAACGAGCCTATGGCTCATAGGTATTTCTGAAAACTAAACAA
Organism: Neoceratodus forsteri; assembly: GCA_016271365.2. Taxonomy (NCBI): domain Eukaryota; kingdom Metazoa; phylum Chordata; order Ceratodontiformes; family Ceratodontidae; genus Neoceratodus; species Neoceratodus forsteri. Next base: position 13,665,491 of record JADMNL010000039.1, on the reverse strand, counting down.
ATAAATAGATAAAGAAATAAAAATGACAGGGATCTTCTGGGGATGAAGTTTGAGGACCAGTATTACAGTACATTGACAATTGCATGCCCATGAGGTGTTTGGTGACCTGCGTAGTGTTTGAAAGTTTCAGTAATTTCTTACACTGGGTGATGGTCCAAGAGACAAACAATTCAGGTATAGTGCACTACTTTGGTGACTTTCTGTTCATGGGATTGGTGTACTCCTCAGTCTGTGGGCAGACATTGGACACCTTTGTGGGGTTGTGAAAACGTTTGGGTGTACTGCTGGCCCTTGGGAAAGTTGAGGCTCCTAACTTAGTGATGACATTCATAGATACATAGGTACATAGATACTGATGGGAGATAAAGTCCTTTGGCCCAACAAGTCTGCCCAATTGCACATGTAATTTTGCCTCATTAAGCTTCTCTTGAATTGGATTGTCCCTTTTCCCATCTGCATTATTTGTTGTAGTGACTGACATGGAGAAGCAAGAGTGCCACTTGCCTCATAAAAAGATAAACTCCCTGAGGTGTCTTTTGTCCAAGACCATAGCAGCAAAAAAGATGACTTTACCGGAGCTGCAACAGCTCGTGGGGCACCTTAACTTCACTTGTTGGGTCATCTCCTTGGGGAAGGCCTTTTTTTAAAGGATCACAAAGTCGGGGTCTGGAGGTCAGAAGCCATATCTTCAGATCTGGGTGACCAGCAGTTTCAGGGAGGATCTGCAGGTGTGGCTGCTCTTCATAGCACATTTTAACAGTGTGTCAGTGTAAGGGGACACAGTAGACAGCAAAGAGCTAGAACTGTTCATGGACACATCTGGGGGACTAGGATTCAGGATGTACTTCAGTGGTGAATGGTGTGCCGTGGAATGACCCTCCTCACGAGCAACCACAGGGCTCATGATAGAGATCATGCCGCACTGTATTATAATTCTTCCCAGTCATAGTGGCCATATGCATATGGGATCCCCAATTGTGGAATAAGAAGGTCATATTCTGGTCTGATGATATGGGAGTGGTCCACATCATAGGTAGGCAGTTAGGTACAAAAGGCGCCATATGTGACTTAAAGAGAACATCTATTTAAAAATGCATGATACTAAATATATATTTTAAGGCTATGTTCCTGGCTTTGAGAATGATACTGATGATGCTTTAACTAGTTCACAGTGGTATAAGTTTAGGGAGTTGGTGCCAACGGTGGACCAGAATCTACAACTGGTCCCTTCCTTTCTGTGGAAGACAGTGACAGTGACACATGGGAGTGCATAGGTAATGCTATTGCTCCCTGGACCAGAGTAGCCTACAGCTGTGGTGTGAAACATTACTATGCTATTACAGCAGATATGGAATGGCCAAGTAGCTGGCCAATCCCTACAAACTAAATATGCAGCTGTCTCGTGAAGGCCAAATGATGGGGCTTGACTGCAGGGATTGCAGGGCAGCACCCAGCGGGCGAGTCGTGGTTTTCCAAGGTGTTGAGTTTTACAGACAATACGTGTTCTTTTAAGGTCTGGAAGGTCCAATAAAGGTGGAGTAAAGGACAACCCAAGCAGAAATATCATAGGCATCCAATCATGCCGACCATTCTGGAGCAATTATTGGAAGCCCTTACAGTGGTTTACATACTAACATACTAAAATGCCAGCAGAATAGGCCTAACGGTCTTTCGTGTCTGCTCGTTTGGTCAGTCCCCAACCTGGGTGCTGACCTTGCTGTCCCCCTCGCCTTCTCTGGCTTCTCCCTTCCCAGTTCCGGATATTCTTGCTGCATTGGATTTTGCTTCCAGAACCCTTCCCCTGTACCTGTCCCACCCCCTCTTGAACCCCTCCACTGTCTCTGCCTCCACCAGCCCCCTAGGCAGTGCATTCCATGGCTCCACCACCCTCTCAGTGAAGTAGCACCTCCTCCTTTCTCCCCTGAATCTTCCCCTCCAGCTTCCAGCCATGCCCTCTAGTGGCCCCTTCCTCCTTCCTTCGAAGCACCCCAACTGTTCCTCCCTATTTATCCTCTTCATGTACCTAAAGACCTCTATCATGTCTCCCCAGTCCATTCTCTCTTCCAATGTGTACATATTTAGCTCTTCGAGCCTCTCCTCATAGGTCCTGTCCCCAAGCCCCAAATCATTTTGGTTGCCCTCCTCTGGACCCTCTCCAGGAGGTTAATGTCCCGCTTTAAGTGTGGCTCCAAACTGCACGAGTACTCAAAGTGCGGCCTCACCAAGCAGTTATACAGGAGTATCACTTCCTCCTTCTGGAGGTGATCCACTAGCGATGCATCCCAGCATCCTGTTGGCCTTGGCTGCTGCCCTCCTACAAGTCTCAGAGTTGTTCATCTTGACATCCACCACCACCCCCAGGTCCCTCTCAGCCATCGAGACTTGTAGCATTTCCCCCCCCAGGGTGTACACTTGACCTGGGTTTCTGGCCCCCAGGTGGAGTACCTTGCATTTCCCTGCATTGAACCTCAGCTTCCACTTTCTAGACCATCTTTCCAGAGCCTCCAGGTCCCCCTGTAGGGCCACCCTCCCCTCCTCCCCATCCACCACCGCCCCCAGTTTCGAGTCATCTGCAAAGAGACTCATCTCACTCCTGATTCCTGTCCTTATGTCAGATACGTAGGCGTTGAACAGAAGGGGCCCAAGGACTGATTCCTGTGGGACCCCACTAATGACCCTCCTTGGGGATGAGACTATCCCACCAACTACGACCCTCTGGGTCCGGTCCTGGAGCCAATTGCCTATCCATCTGATCATCTGGTTCCCCACCCCCATTTCTCCCAGCTTATCCAACAGGCCCACGTGAGGAACAGAGTCAAATGCCTTGCTGAAGTCCAGAAAGAGGACATCTACTGGTCTACCCAGGTCCAAGGCACTTGTCACCCAGTCATAGAACTCCACCAGGTTTGTCTGACACGATTTCCCTGGGATGAATCCATGCTGTCTATCGTCCAGGCACCCTGACATCCAGGTCCCCCCTAGCCTCTCCTTGACAATGCCCTCCATCACCTTGCCCACCACCGAGGTCAGGCTGACAGGCCTGTAGTTTCCTGCCACCTCCCTTGATCCCCCCTTGTGGATAGGCACTATATGCGCCACCTTCCAGTCTTGGGGCACCCACCCTGTCCTCAGAGAGATGGTGAAAAGCTCTGCCAGGGGTTTTGCCAGGACATCTGCAAGTTCCTTCAGCACTCTGGGATGTAATTTATCCGGCCCCGGTGCTTTCTCCGTCTTAAGGGAGCTGAGGGCTTCCCTCACTCTCTCAGCTGTGATTTCCACTTCTGGTACCCCTTCTCCTGCTTAGCCCTCCCCCACCTGCCAGTGATGCCTCCCCCTCTCCCCAGACCTGCCGATCGGTAAGGGTCCCCCCTCCTCAGTATCTCCGCTCCTCCCATGTATGATGCAGCACCCCATTTTCCCTGGTGAAAACTGAGGTGAAGTACTCATTTAATACCTCAGCCTGCTCCCCGGGTCTTGTGCCCATCTCTCCCCTGATTTAATCCTGCTAATCTGCCCCTTCACCCTTCGTTTTTCCTCAATGTATCTAAAGAACCCCTTGTTCCCTCTCCTAATTTCCCTGGCCAGGTTCTGCTCCTTCCTTGCCTTAGCCGCCCTCACCACTCTAGTGGCCCTTCTAGCCATCAGCTCGTACTCCCCTCGATCCCTTTCACTCCTTGAGCACTTGAATTGCTTATAGGCTGCTTTCTTTCCCCGCACCACCTCCTGGACCTCCCTGGTCCACCAACAGGGTTTTTGGGCCCTACCGCATTTTCGTCTTACTCTTGCACAGGTGCTGGTAGCATCCTGCACCCCTCTCCTGATGATTTCCCACCTACTATCAGCGTCCATGTCTGACCCAATCCCATCCAAATGCTCCTTAAGGATCCTTCCCATTTCCTTAAAATCCGCCCCCCTGGTTTGCTGATCTGCTTATGAGGCTGCAGTCTTCAGGATGGCCTGTACTTTGACATTTTGTGAGGAGTTCCGGGTGTCAGAGCTGGTGCAACCCAGTACCATGGTGAGCCTGGGGGAGACAGATTTTGCTGGTTACCCCCCTGACAGTGACATTTTGCCAGCGAGGTCCCCCACAGCGACTACAGCGCCAAGCCGTGGTGGGAGACCCGCTGTAACCCGGTGTTGTCTGTTGGGGGTCCTACACCCCCCCAATCAGCTCTGACTGGAGTTGAGAATCCTTAAGTGGGGGTGGTGTGGGGGGCATAGCCCCCCATGTGGGGGGGTTCAGGGGCAAAGCCCCCTGAAGAAAACAAGAGAACAAAGTGCGAACCCGGCAGATGACTGCAGAATGCAGTTAACCTGTTGGTGTCATTGATGGGGCATTCGACAAAATTTTTGTCAGACTCCCATCGTGGATCCAGATTTTGCAACTACCTTGGAAGCAGACTTAGTACGGCTGCAGTGGAGCAAGACAGACCAAGCAGGCATTGGCTGCTGCTTTGCAGAGAAAGTCCCAACAGGGGTATTATGGGATATAGCTTCAATGGTGTCTGATTACATGGTACTCCACATGGACTCATGTGAGGGCTTCCTGCGGCAAGCAGATGGCAAGTCAGTAGCAACATATCAGTTCAGGCATGTGTTGAGCTTAGCAGTGTGTTGGGCAGGCTTGAAAGTTAAACAGTATAACATCCATTCATTCAGATTTAGGGTAGCAACAACTTCCAGGACCCAGGGACTCTCAGATAGAGAGAGATCTAAGCCATGGGACAGTGGAGGTCCCAAACATTTCTATGCTATGTCCATGCTCACTTGTTTAACTTTGCTTTACTGTTTTCCAGGTTCCCTTAGTGGTTCCAAAGAACTCTAGATCTGTGGGAACTCCTTTATCCATTGGGCAGCAGAGCAAGTCGGATGTTCAGGTGGAATAACCTATTGATCCTGAGGTGAAAGGCACATTTTCACAGGATGCATATGAGAGATATGTGCTGGGAGGACGTTTTCCCCTGGCGGGTGATGGAGGCCAAACAAGGACATTCATCAGACAACCCACTGATCCATCCAGATGGGAATGACCTGAAACTTTGGAAATCCATGGACCTGCTGTTGAGGAAGAAGGAGGGTTTGCAATCCATTCGAGCACTGTGGCACTAAACCAGGCTTATTTGGTTTTACATCGTCCATTGGCTACACTGGCAGCACGCAAATGGATCTAAAGCCATGGACAAAGTGTACATACACATTAATCAGAAGATATGGCTATTTATGGAATCCATTGTGGAGACTGTGATAAGGCACCAAAACACTGACACTTCCTGCCAGGGACTCTATGTTACGGATGGTGTGCATTTCGGGGACATTGGTTGGGATTCCTGTTACACTCGTCCTGTCAGGTTTTGGAGCACAGTTAAGAGTGAGCTGATTTTGGAGTTGGACAGTGTTTGTCCTGTGGAGGCTTGGGAGTCTCTCAAATTGATGGTACAAGGGCAAAAAGAGGAATGAGTCAAATTCTTCTGAAGGGCTCATCAACTCCAGTCGGCAAGAAGACTGTGGTGCTGCAAGACCAGGACCGCACTTGGTGGTGGTGGGGGAGGCACAGTCAAACCTTATCAGGCTTGACTGTGAAGGGGGGGCAGCCAAACTAGATGGGTTGGTCATTCGCTACCTCTGCCACATGGCCAGCCCACATCTGCTGGGGCTTGGGTACCAACTCAGTAAGTACATCATTTCCTCAGCCCACACAAGGGGGAAGCCATTTGCTGGAAGGAGCAGGTCAGAGTTAGGGTTCGTGATCTCTCTGCATGCCACTCCAATTGTATAATATCCACTAATAAACCTATGGCTATGGTTATTTCTCCAAGACCTGTGTGTGTGAGTTTTTTGGAGGAGGGAATTGGAATGACTAAGACAATATTAAGTCTTCCGAGCATTTCACCATATGTCACTTTTTCAGTGTCTTCTTCCCTGTAGCCTGAAGGTATGCAGGTAGGGATGCTCCCCTGGGGATAAGGAGGGTGAGGGAGTCACTAATGGTGACTTCCAGGCAGGCTGGAGTGACTGCACTGGGCTGCTCATCTGGAGTTCAGTAAGGGGGCCCATTTTTTTTAGATTTTAGCTGGTGTTTTCTGGCATTTCTTTGACATTTTTACAGCACTTTTATAGTATTATAAGTTATTTTCCATCAATAGTTTTAAAGTTTAAGCTATTCGGTTTTAGTTAGTGAGTAGTATTAGGTTTGGGAGCGATAGGGGAATCAGTGAGCCAGAGATAGGAGCCAGCATTTTTGTTTTTAGTTGAGGTCAGAGTTCTGTGGAGTGTTTTCTAAAATAGACTGGGATATCAGAGGTGTAACTGAAGGCACTGGCGATTCCATTAAGGATCATAATCAGAGAACTTTCACTGCTGTCAGTAGAACCAGAGCTGGGGATTGAGGGTCCTGAGCCGATGGAGTAGTGGAGGATTGGTCAGCTTTCTCTGTGTGGGAGAAAGACTGGAGGATTTTGAGGCAGTAGCCCAGAAGACCTTGACTGCTAAGGTTAAATCGGCATCAGAGATCTGCTGTTTAGGTTGTTGGAGAGATGGACAACTGACCAGTTTATTTCATTATTGCAGGAGAGAGACTGAGGGACTATGGCAATGGTTCACCCGACTGAGGGACCATGGTAACAGTTTATCTGAGTGGGGACAATTTTTCGGATGGACTTGTGGAGTCGGTGTATATGAGGGATTTCTTCAATTGATTCTGCCCCTGAATGGTGAAATTGTTTCTTTGGAAGAAGTCTGGATTGTGAAGCCCTCCGTAAGGCCGTGAGAGGGCCGTGCAGTGTGTGTGGAATCCAGCTTCTAGGTCAACTAATTGCACATCTTGACTGTCATTTTTTGGTGTTTGAATTATCAAAGAGATATTGGTTCTTTGAACATTGAGGCCTGTGAGCAAGAGCCCATGAGAGGAACTATTGCTGGACTGAGACCAGTTTTTGCCTGGTAGTAGCAGCTTGGGGGGTGAGAGCCCCTGTTGCTGTTTTCCTGGAACAAGGTGGCTGCATGGTAGCAGTAGTTTGGTGGTGAGAGCCCCTGATGCTGCCCTGGGTTTTATTACATTCTAGAACTGCCTTTGATACACTGTTCTCTTTCTTATTAAATGCCAATAGTCTATCCCTGACCTCTCAGCTGAAGACTGGATTTGGGTCTGCTGGGACTTGTGTCCTTATAAGATCTTTATGTTTTGTTAAATACTCCTGGATTTTTGACCCCCCATATTAATGCTGTTATTTTAAATGTGGGTTTATTTTAGTTTGTTGGGTGGGGGGTGGAGAGGGTGATTTGTTAGTTGTAATTATAGGTGACGTTGGAGTGAGAGTTGTTTGTGTGTGCATGCGCGCGTGCGTGCGTGTATGCATGAGTGAGTATTAGGGTAAATAGTATTTGAGATTTTTTGCTATAGGTTATTAGTTAACATTTTAATTTAGTACAGTAGTAGTGATATAAGAATAGCATTCATGGTTTTAGAAATGGGTTATCTAATTCAGACCCCTGGATTTTGTTACTTCCCCCTCCTTTTAAAGGTCTTGCACCCCTTCTGTGACCCACCTCTTTTGGCTATAGTCCATCAGAGATGCTGCGAGCTGGGTATTGGGGGAGGAGGTGTGAAGGGAGGTGAGGTTGGAGAGAGGCCAATTTGGGGTGTGGGGACCAGGAGATAACCTGGGATCAGAAGGCAGTTAGAGAGGGATCCTTTGTGCCTTGTTCCTCTGACCAGGGAGCCCTCTAGACTAAAAAGGCAGGTAGCTGAGGGACTAGCCTCAGCCTTTCATCTTCTTCAGGCAGTGTTGCACAATTCCAAGTTGATGGCAAATAAGATTGCCATAATGATGCAACCTGTGGCATCTGATGAACTGGCATGCATTAAGGAGACCTGGCTGAGGGATGCATCTGGCCCTGTGCTGGCAACATCTGTCCAGGCTGGTTTCTCTGTGGTACACTGCCCGGGGGAGGTAGCTATTTGATTTAAGTTGAAGCTGGGCATGATGGTGCATCCAGTGGGAGACACCAGTTCCTTTGATTGTGTGGCAGTTGAGGGGGGCTACTGGAGTGATTTCAGAATTCTTCTTGTCTACCATCCACCTGGTTGGAACAAGAGTTTTCTGCAAGAGGTGCTGGCCTTTGTCACTGAGAGGATGTTGGAGTTGCCAAGGTGGCTTTCTTGGCGGCTTCAACATCTGGGTGGATGACAAGCTTTCATCTGGGGCCAGGGGCATCCTGTCCATTATGGAGGCCCTTGGCCTGATTCTTGGGACCACTTCCAGGACCCACCAGTCTGGGCATGTGCTTGATCTGATGTTCTCCCTAGGATTTGAGATGAACACCCTCAGGACCGATCTGGTCATTTGGTCGGATCATTGCACCATCAGGTTCAGCTTTAGCACCCCCCAATTTGTCCCTTTCCTGTGAAAATGATCCAGTTCTGCCCTTTGAAGGGTTGTGGTTCGGAGGGACTGCTGGCAGAGCTGGACATTTTGTTTCTACTGGAGGCTTGTCCTGAGGGGTCCGGGGAAGCTGTGGTTGCCTATAACAGGGCTGCCACAGGGGCCCTGGATTGCCTGGCGCTGATCTGTGTACACCCGCTGGTTTCATGCATTGGCTTTCCTTGGTTTAGTGGGGTGCTGAGGGCATTAAAAACTTGGGGGCAGAGGTTTCAGAGGAGTTGGAGGAAGACCAGATCCCAGGAGGACAAGCTGGTTTGATGACTCATTATGATGAGCATCAGAATGCAATCATTCATAAAAAGGCAGCCTTTATGTCCAGGATGATTGCAGCTGGGAAGAATCAACAGGCTCATCTCTTTTGGGCTGTAGACAGGTTATTACATCCTGCTTGACTAGAACCTATTAGAGCTTTTTCAACTCAAAAATGTGAGGAGTTCACCAGGTTCTTTTTAGACAGAGTCCTCTGTTAGGGCTTGGATTTCTCTGGGTGGCATACCATTATCCAACAGTGGTGGGCCTCTGAAGGGCAGACACATTTGGCCTTCTTGGGGGGGGGAGTTCCAACTGGTTACAATGGTGGAGGTCTGTGGGGTGATCTCAGGACTTAAACCAATGTTCTGTGACCTGGACCCAGGCCCGACGTGATTATTTGTTGATTGCATCGGAGTCCTGGGTCCAGTTTTAGCTGAGATTGTTGGGTGTTCTCTTTTTACGGGAGTGTTCCCTGAGTCCCTTAAACAGGCTGTGGTGAAACCCCAGTTGAAAAAAACATCTTATGACATCGACGTCTTGGCAAATTACTGTCCTGTCTCAAACCTTCCTTTTTTTAGGAAAGGTTCCTGAGAATCTGGTCACAGAACATATCGAGATTCACCTCATGGACTTCCAGATTTACGAACCATTCCAGTCCAGGTTTAGGGCCATGTATAGCACAGAGATCACGTTAGTAAGGGTGTAGAATGACCTGCTCAAGGTGAGAGATAGAGGAGAGTGATCAATTCTCGTTCTCCTCGATCTCTCTTCGGCATTTGACACTGTGGACCATGGGGTGTTATTGGACAGGCGTTTTGCTGGTGAGTCCAACATAGTCTTGTAGGACTATGTTGGACTCACCAGCAAAGTCATCAGCTGATTTGAGTCCTTCCTTCAGAGCAGGTCCCAGAGAGTGGTAGTGGGGAATTATTCCTCAGGCCTGATAGCCCTGCCCTGTGGAGTGCCCCAAGGTTCTGTCCTTTTCCCCATGTTGTTTGCAGTGTATGTGCAGCCCATGGGTAAAGTCATAAGGTGGTATGAATTGAGTTTTCATTGCTATGCTGATAATATTCAGCTCTATTTGTCCTTTACACTTGGAAGATCCAACACATTTGATGTGCTGAATAAGTGTCTGGTCAAAATCTGGACTTGGACGTCGTTGACCTGGTTGAGGCTCAACCTGGGGAAGACCGAAGTATTGATGATTGAGCCAGGTTGAAGGGAGGGGTGGGGGACTTCTGAGGAAGGATTAGGGTTTTTTATTGGTCTGACTATACTTGAGGCCTCCCCTGAGGTAAAGAATTTGGGCAATGTTCTGGACAATGAGCTGATGCTTGATACTTAGGTGTCGGCTGTTGTCTGGATCAGTTTTTACCATCTCCTCAACATCACCCAAATTAAATCCCTTGAACCTTCTGATGATCTGGCTACCCTAATACATGTGTTTGTCACCTTGAGGCTTGACTACGGTAATGCACTCTACCTCGGGGTCAGTGAGGGTGCACTGCACAGGTGCAGACTGAAAGAGCCACATAAATCTTTCCTCCGAAACCACGGATGCAAACCAAAGGAGATCCATTAAAGGTACAAAAGAAGCATGTCAAAACAAAAGGAAAACCACTTGTGTTAAGAGTGGAGTAGAACATGAAAGGCAATGGCAATAAACACCCAAAGCCTGGCAAACAAAATCCCTGACCTCATGGTCATGGCCATCATGGCAAAGACTGAACTCAACTTAATGGCCATGATGGAAACCTGGTTCATGGAGAACCATGGTTGGGACATGACTGTCCCAGGCTAACATTTGAACAGAAGGGACAAGAAGGGTAGGAAAGGAGTGGGGTAGCATTATATGTCCAGGAGTAAATCAAGACAAATTCAGGGGATCCAGGATGAGTCAGAAGTACTATGGGTAACAGCTAAGAGAGGATCGGGGCAGCCATTAGGATAGGAGTTATCTACAAGCCCCCACCACAGGGGGATATTGGGGAAAAGGAAATGATGGAGACATTCCACAAAATGACATACAAGGGCGAGACAATAATAGTAGGAGCTTTTAACTTGCCCAACATGAACTGGAATCTTGTACAGCATCTGCATCAAGAGTAAGGGGCTTTGTAATGGTCCTGCAAGGTGCAGGGCTGAGGCAGCTAGTGGAAACTTCTACCAGAGGTGAAGCTGTCCTGGACTTGATTTTAACAATGACAGGGTAAAGGAGGTAGATATGGGGTGCTACTTAGGAAATAGCGATCATCGTATGGTAGGATTTAAAGTAAACGCTAGTGAAAACATTAGTTATTCCAAGATCAGGGTTTTAGATTTCAGAAAAGCAGACATTCAGATGAAGAGAGATAGCCTGGCAGAGAATCTTAGATACAGGGAAGAGAAAGGAGAAGATGAAATGTGAGAGTACCTCAAAGGAGCTATCACAGAGGTAACTTGACTGTGCATCAGAAGAGTAAGCAAGGCAAATAAGAAAAGGAAACTCCTCTGGTTCTTCAGGCAGGTGGCTGCAATAGTAAGGGAGAAAAAGAAGGTTCACATAAAGTTTAGGGTGTCAATGAAAGATGAAGATAAGGAAACCTATAAGGTAGCACAGAGGAAAACTGGTAAGGCAATAAAGAAGGCTAAAGCCCTGACTGAACTGAGGATTGTGCAGAGGGTAAAGGAGGAAGATTATGCCTTCTTTAGGTACATAAGGAAAAAGAAAAAAACCAAGGGGGGATAGTTAGATTAGCAGATACTGGAGGGAAACTGGTAGAAAAAGATTGCGAGAAAGCAGAAGTCTTAAAGCAGTACTTATGTGCTGTGTTCACCAAAGAGAATGCAGGGGATGGGCCAACCCTGCATCAGAGTAACACCCAGGGACCTAGGGGTCATTATATCAGAAGACTCGAAAGTGGGTAAACAGTGTGAAAAGGCAGCACTAAAGGCAAGTGGCACACTGGGCTACATCGGGAGGGGAATCATGAGTCACAGGAGGGAAGTGGTATTACCACTGTACAGGATGCTGGTGTAACTCCACTTGGAGTACTACATACAGTAATGGAAATCGCTCCTTAAGAGGGACATAGACAGAATCGATACAGTGCAAAGGAGGGCCATGAAAAGTTGCTCCTATATTACCTGTGGATAATTGTACCAACTGTTGTATGATGTTCTTTCTGTATATTGTTACTGTGTTAATGGTGCATTCTGTTCACTATTATCCTCTGTTTCCATGTTGTTTTTACCTGGGTCACATCTGAAAATGAGTCTTGGCTCAGTGTGCCTTTCCTGGTTGCCAATGTTTAAAAAAATAAATAAATAAATAAATAAATGATTCTAGGACTACAATGTATGGCAAACCAGGACAGGCTGAGATAACTAAACATGTATTCCCTGGAACACAGGAGGGAGAGGAGCGATATGACTGAGATTTTTGAATGTATGAGGGGTAAAAATAAGGTTAACATTGAGGAGCTTTTCCAGTTGAAAGAAAGTGGGAGAATGAGAAGGCATGACATGAGGCTGAAGGGAGGGAGTTTCAGGAGTAATACAACAAAGTTCTTCTTTACAGAGAGTATAGTGGACCCATGGAATAGCCTACCCAAGGAGGTAGTGGGGGCCAAAATGGTAAGCGAGTTCAAGGATGCATGGGTTAGAAATAAAGGTAACATACAGAATGGCAAAGGAGAGGAGGGCGAATAGCACCAGGTAGGTTCTTGGGCAGACTAGATGGACCTTGCAGCCCCTTTCTGCCATCACACTTTTATGTTTCTACTGTGATGCCTATAGCTGTTGCAGAACGCTGTGGCTGAACTGCATTGGCTGTCAGTGCATTGGCACATCACCTTTAAAATAGGTCTTCTGACCTATAAGGCCCTACATGGGTTGGGTCTGGGCTACCTGAAGGAGCTCCTGCATCCCTATGTCCTGAGCCATTCCCTCAGATCAGGTGGGGAGGCCCTCCTGGAGGTCTCTAGAGCAAGGCTAAAATCTTCCAGGCACCGGGCATTTGAGGTGGTGACATCAATCCTTTGGAACCCCTAGCAAGGGTACCTCTGGGAGGTACCTTCCTTGAGATATTTAAAAAGAATTTAAAGACCTTCCTCTTTCAAGAGGCATTCAGAGCCTGAGATCTTCACTGCCTAGGACAAGCAGCGTATGATTAATCAATCTGAGTTTTATTGTTCATGCTTTTATTCATATTTATTTTTTGTAAGTTATAGGTTTCTACGTTGCTGATGGTCTATTTTTGCTGTAAGGGTGCCCTGAGCCTTCAGGGAAGGGCACCCTAAACAAATAAAATTTACTACTACTACTACCATGGACTTATCCCTGACACTACCCCTGGGAGAGAAACCACTGGGGCAACCCACAGGGTGTGGGCCACCTGGAATGGAAGGAGAGGAAAGGTTCAAAACATTGCAGGAAAGAGGTGGGTCAGAGTTAGGGTTCGAGATCTCCCAGCTGTGCATACCACTCCAACTGTAATAGCCACTAATAAACATATAGTCATTACCATTTCTCTAAAACCTGTGTGTATGTGAGCTCTTTAGGGGAGAAGGTATGGGAACTACTATGACAAAATCATATGTTGTCAGACAGCCATGATAATAATGTCAAAACACCAGGATTTTGTTTATAGAAAACCTGAGAAAAAGACAAATGTTAATATATTTTTACTATTGTACCATGCTTGCATCATTCATTGTACCAATAGAGTACACATGTTGGTTGATGCGGATGATTTTTCTTTACTAACTGAGACTATTTTGAGAGTCTGGATTGATAACAGAACTGCAATGTTATTTATTCTTAATATCCATCATAAAGTAACTGATAATCCTGTTCTTACACCAATGCTGCAGGATCAAAAGGGAATACATTTTCCTTGTAAAACTACAGCTCAGTGAATGCACAACATTATAGAAAAACTAATACTAATCAACATTTTAAATTTGTAATTTTAGCAAGACTTTATGAGGAATTTAATTGGCTCTGATGTTTCTAAATCATGCAGTTTTAGCTCTTCAATTAGGATTATGTTTTTGAAACACTCCAATACATTTTATATGCTTTAATTTGTTTAATCTTGAGCTAACAGCCTGAACATTCAAAATCTGTAAGCTAGACTTTTTTTTCTGTAAACAATAAAGCCTTTTTAATTTTAGACTTTTATTGAACCTCACCTACCTGAACCCTTTGCCAATCAATGTATCATTAACCCTGTGTTTTAAACTGCCCTCACTCAATTGGGGTCTCCATGGTATACTGACCAACTCAGGACCTTAAGTGTCTAGGTCACAGTCTTGTTAAGTGCAGGGTGCCTCTTGCCTCCATATCCACTGTGAGGCCTGAAAGTCTTACATTGCCACATATCACAGTACTCTCCATAGTGCCAAATACAGCTTCTAAGCTTCCCTCAGCACTATAACGGGTTACTGTACTTCATTACTCATCTTCTCCTCCCTAGGCATAGAAATCTGAATAATTCTTTTGCACTAAAATCTTAGCTATACTTGACTCTTTTCCTCTTCCTATTCTCTATTGTCCCTCAATCTAAACACTCTTAACACTCCCCCCTTAACCCCCCACCGCCCCACCATTACTATTCCATGGCCTCACAGATTGTCATTCTGTCTCTGATAAACATCACTGTCTCTCTTGATCCTCTTCATTCTTCTTGGTCTCCTCTCTTCAGTCTGGCCCTACAGCTATTGTTAACCTAACCACACATTCTTATCATCTACTTTTCATAACTCTCATAAAACTGTCATCTCTCATGCCCTAGTAAACCCTCCATTGACCTTAAATTTCTCTCTTCAGCCACCATCCCATCTCTAGCCTTCCTTTCCTGAGTATGTCCATTGAGAAACTAGTTTTTACTCATCTGGCCACCCACCATTCTGCTAGCAACATCTTAGAACTCTTCCAGTCTGTTTTCCATGCTGGCATATTATTAAAACAACCTGCCTCAGAGTCATTAATGATATACTCCTCTCCTTGGATAATAGACAGCTGGTGAAATAGGCCCCTTGAAGCATTTGACCCTTTGTCTGTAGGACCAAAGTGGCTAAAAAAGGGCCAAGATATGGGACCCTAGCCTCTTTGCTCCTTCGCCTGGTGAGATTTTCACCTGCACACTCTGGAAACTGGAGAAGAGGGCTCAGGACAGTTCAGGAGCCTGTTATCCCATTAAAATGTATCACATTATGGATCAAGGAGGAATTTTCCTGGTTATTCTCATGAGGTGTTTTCCAAGTTTATTGCTTCCCTAACAGGATAGTGGTAGAGGTAGTTTAGGGTTGTGACAGCCATATAAGTGTGGCAGTGCAGTAATCTTGCAGGTAGAGTACAAAGGAGGTAATGGGAGGGGCGTGCCACTGACACAGATGGGTTCCTCTTGAGGCTGGCAGAAGGAAAACCACCGATGATGGGGAGCCCTACAGGACTGTCAGGGGATGGCTCTGGGGATTTGGATTGCATATGTAGCACCTTCTGATGGGGAGGGTTGCATTACACATGGCTCAGGAGTCACTCCATATGTGTCAGAGGCTGGAGGCCCTCCACAGCCTGTGCCCTTTTTAAGTAATTGCGCTTCTACCATAGGGTCCTCCTTGGGCAGGTGGACAGACTAGTAGAAGGTGCAGAAACACAATAAGAGGTTTGCTGACACTACTGAGCTGTGCATGCCATGCTACCACTATTTTGTTGGTTGTTTCTAAATAAACTCATGAATATGGCCATTTCTTCCAAAACACTATGTATGTCTTTTCTGTTCAGGTGAAGTAGGTAAGAGACCTACCCAGACAATGAGTCTCTCTGTCTCTCTCTCTCTCTCTCTTTCGCCTTGCATTCCTTGATGACAGTGTTGCTTTTCACACTGTTTACCATTCCACAGTGAAGACAGGAGTTGCTCAGTCCTGCTACAATTAGGGTTGTCAGAACTCGCTGAAGTTCTGGGTTCTAGTTCTGGTCTAGAACTTTACAAATAGTTCTAGGGTTCTAACTGTCCTTACAACTAGAACTGTTTTGTGTATAGGACTGGAGAGAAATAATAGATAAAGATATTGAGAGGAGAAAAAAACACGAATCAAAGTCCTGCACTCTCAGCACTGCAACAATATTGTTGCACTGCACATGTATAAAAGAAAAACACACTGTGCCTTTCAAAATGCAAATTCCAGGTGTGACAGTTCCATGTGTTTGGCACATCTGCATATGAACCTCACACTCTCATATTGTCTCTCTCTAAAGCAATTTAAGACGTAATTCTCAAAAATTAGTTAGTTTTCCAGGCTGGAATCTCCCGTTTTTGAAATTTCTGAACAAAAAAAGTAATTTATTTAGTATTTAGAACTATTAACACTTAGAACCCATGGCTGTTCTAGTTCTAAATTAGAACTCAAATCCTGGGTTCTAAAAGGGTTCTATTTTTTTAGAACTAGTTCTGACAACCCTAGCTACAGTCCTATTCCTTGTGTTTCTTATTTGCCAATGTGGCCACATAGAGGATTGTGTATGAGCAGTCATATACAACAAAGATATTCTTGTATCGAGAGGTTTCCTTGGTAACAGATTACCTTGAGAGCGTAGAGCAAGAGGTGCTCTGTTATCAAGGGAACCTCAAGACACAAGAATATTTTTGTTTATGACTGCTCATACACAGTCTTTTATAGTGTATGGGCAGTCACAGCATAGACAATCACACAAAACCAGCTAGTGAAGACAATGGAGAACAGAAATTTTAAAATTTTCTTTTTTTTCTTTTTTTAACTGACACAGTGTGCTGCAGATGTTTCTGCAAGTTCAAGTTTAAAAAAAAAAACAACTTCTAGCTTAACTGGATAAAGGAACGCAACTGTGTGGCAGCATTCTAAGTTGTTCTGCTGCAGTAGTGACATCACTACTGTGGCAGAACAACATAATGATGTTACTACTGAAGCAGAACAAAGAGGATAATGTATGGTCTTTGCTTAATAACCATGCTGTAAACACTTTGAGAGGTTACCAAGACATCATTGTAAACCTCGAGAGCACACCTTGAGAGGTTTCCAGATGTCATGACAACCTTGAGAAGTGTTTTCAGTACAGTTGTTAACAGAAGACCGTACATTATTTTCTATAGTGTATGGGCTACCAAGATTGTGTAATTGTGGATTGAATTACTTTACGGAACAGTGATTGTTGTGAGCATTCTGTTTTGTTATACCATTGATATGACATACTCAAGAAGGGCTAACAACAGAGTGATGTCATAATGATGGCATAACAAGGTTGTAATCTGCTTGATTTCAGTTAATAATAAGGGCTAGCCATACGCATATTCCAGGCAGGGCCGCAGTAATGGGGGGGTAAGTGAGGAAGTTGTCTGGGGCCCCGAGCTCAGGAGGGGCCCTCCTGAGGAGCTGGCATTACCTCTGTCATTAGCTGGTTTGGGAAACAGGGGCCCATTACAAGTGACTTGTCAGGGGCCCCAGGATTCATAGCTGCAGCCCTGAATCCAGGGATGCAATTCCATGCATAACAGTATTCCACCATACACTATATCCTAAAGCTATCTGGCATTTTGAAGCCAATGCATCTCTTAGTCATGGGTGGTGGTCCTACACTTCAAATGACATCTAAATCTTTTAGTACCTTATCTTTTTGAACAGTATGTGCAATTGCATTTTGACCTGAGCTTTTTATTCAGTTTTTCTATCTGTCCACCTATAAAAGACTGATGTTAGTGTATGCAATGTCTAGCCACTGAAGTTATCAAGAAAAGACTAACAGCCTGATCAGAGAAATGCCATATACAGTCAAATCCACTTATAGCACCCCCGGGTATAGCGGGCACTCACTTTTAGCGAGCAGTTTCAATTTACCAAAAGCCATTCTAGTATGTTTCAATACAAAAACATAGTAGTATAACATCTATTGGCTGCCGTCTATATCGCCCACTTGTTAGCTGTCAATGGCAACTGTGCAAGATGTAAATGATTGTAATTACAGTGCAGGCAAGCACTTATGTCTTTATAATGTGAGCGTTGCTGGTAGCAGTTCATTGTCAGTTCATTCTCTGTCAGTGTACTGCTCACCCCTTTGATCTGCAAAATGTCAAAATGCAAGGCGATGTCACTGTGTGATAAAGTGGAACTGTTAAAACAAATTGATGCCTTGCCCAAAATGAGTCAACACGACTTGGCTGATGACATTACTTATGTAGTAGACAGCATGCACACAGAGGAAATGGAAGAAGAGGATGATGAACACAATGAAGAGCAGCCAGAGGCAACAGTTTCACCGAATGATATTAAATATGCATTCCTTACTCTGCGACGAGCGATGGAGCAAAATCCTGATGTTCTGCCAGAATGGAGGGCTCTCGCTGCTGATGAACAAGTGTGGAACCCCGACTGCCAGAAATCAACAATACAGAGTAAAATCTCTGACTACTTTAAGTAAGACTTTTCAAATGGAGCTTTCAAATTGAGCTATAATTCCTTGTTTTCTTGTTAATGCTACTGGTGAAAACACTGCAGATTATGTTTAGTGTGCTGTGGGGGAAAATCTCATTAAAAAATTTCACAGCGATTCCGTTGTTTGTATTTTTTTGGTTTTATATTTTTTTGATTCAGTGGGCATAGCGACCATTCTTTATAATGGGCAAACAGTTGTAGCACATATGTGCCTGCTATAAGTGGGTTAGACTGTACTCTTCAAAAAAAGTCCAGAGGTAGATGTATGAAAAATGAGTTAAACACTACGGGAGAAGCAGAACATTGTGCATACAAAAATCAATATTATTTTCAGGAGTGAGATCTTGTATGGAGTCTTGGACCACTGCCCACAGCTAAGAGATGTATAGGCCTTAAAATGTTCTTAGTTATTTTACTTATTTAAAAGATTGGTAACCGGGAGAAGCACACTGAGTTGAGGCTCATTTCCAGATGCTACCCCAGGGAGGGGGAAAAGGGGTACAATTACAGAGCAAGAATACAGAATTGCAAATTCATAAGTGCAAAAAAGATAGGAAGGTAACAGGTTATACAGGGGCACAGGCAGTTATAAAACTGTACATGAAGTTGTGTATAACAACAACACTTATGCAAGGTTCTATGTCATTTCAGTGAATGAATGATAGCGAGTGCAAATTCAGAGATTTTTTTTATAACGACGCAAAATACAACGACTGACAACTTCAGCGAGGGCACTTTTCAGCTACTATATTTAGATCTGTAACTAAAAATCAGTCCAGTGAGCATTTAAAATGACAGAAATACCTTGCTCTTCATTCTATTAAATTTCTCCCTTCAGATCATCTTCTCTCACAGCAATTCCAGCTCCTGCTAGCTGTACTCACATTTTTCTGATGCCATTCCCTCCCAGTCCCACTTGCTCCACCTGACATTCACATGTACTTAAAAAAAATACATCTGCATATACAGTATGTACCTGTAGGTAATCAGTCTACTTGGTATTGCAGGGTGGCTATGCCCCCCTACACCCCCACGGGGGCTGCACCCTGAACCCCCCTATTTCTAAAATAACATCCTCCGAGTTACTTGTTGACATTAGAGGATCACTGAAAGGTCGCAGTCACTGTGTTTGTGTCCTCGCTGTAATGCTGCAGTTGCTGTGATTGTAATTGCTGATATTGCATTGCTGAACTTTCCTCACTGTAATTGACTAGCTAAATTGACTAGTTACCCTTACGCAGTATAGCAGCGGGTGGTTACAAGCAGATAACAAGATGGTACGTAACATATGCATATCAAAAACACATTATGCAACATAGTTGCGGTGGGTTATTATTGAAACCTGGGAAGGCGGTAGGACCCATGGGAAACTTGGGCAGATGCTATCTTCAGAAGAAGCAGAGAACCTGGCACATTGGGATACAGGTAAACCCATGATGACTAGTCAGGCTACTACCTAGAGGTTATTCAGTTTGAGGTCATGAGCATGGTGCTGGGGGGAGAGGTAGAGAGTTTGTTTAAAGAGACTTTTTTTGTACATTCTCTTTCTGCACTGGGGACCAGGGCATCTCAAGGGACTGCCCTCACAGCCACTGCCTCTACTCCCAGCCTGAAACCTCTGTTCCCCAGGAGACACGTTGCTGAACACCCCCTCCCGGACTCATGGACGTATTCAGCCCCCTGGATCATCGCCCCGGGGGAGGGCCTGCCTTACCTACCTTGGCAGCCTGTCTGAGATTAGAGGGATGGTCCGTGTCTGGGTCGAGGGGCTCAGGAGAGCTGGTGCAAGGCAGGTCTGGCATTGGTATGTGGGCCTGGGCTTCCAGGGCCTCTGTCTCCTCCCAAAGTCCACCAGGGATTTTCCTTGTAGTGTTTCCCCCTTGGGACATGGCATGCAATGACTCCTGCATGGCTTCCACCATGCCTCTGTCGCTTGAGTCTGCCAACATCCCACCCCCTATGACATCCCTTGCTCCTGTGCTGCCTCCAGCTTCTACCGGGGCTGCTACAGAACTGGGAACACCCCACGACCCACCCCAGGAGAGGAGAGCAGACCTTCGGATGCCAAATCCTGTCTCTCCCCCATGATGACCCCCAATGGCCCAGGTCCATTCCCGAACCTGGGTCACCGGTATGGGTCACAAGGTGTGGCATCCAGCACCTCAACCATCAGTGCCACTGGTCCAGCTTGTTTAAAGAGACTTAATGAAGGCAATGTACACAGTGAGGAAGGCAGGGAGTTCTACTGACAAGGGAAGTGGAAAGAGAAGGCAGCCTTGCCTGAGTTTGAGTGAGGGCGGGGTGGAATAAAGAAGCGTGGGTCACAGGAATGGATACTATAGCAGGTGTGGGTGGTGGGGGTAAGAGGGAGGCTAGGTGGAGGGGGAAAGCTGAACCAGTATTTAGCAGCAAGGATGGAGGTGTGGAGGTTTCGGTGTGAAGCAAGAGAGGGGAGTGGTAGCGAGGAGTAAAGGGTACAATGATGCTTTCTGGGGGGCTGTTCAGGGCGAAACAACAAAAGGTGTTGAGGAGAACATCCAGTCTGGAGAGGGTGGATGTGAAGGCAGACTTGTACATGATGTCAACATAGTCAAAAAGTGGCAGGATGGTCTTTGTAAGGAGAGTCTGGTGAACAGGAAGGGAGAGGGCATACTTGTTTCTGTAGAAAGACCCAAGTTTAGGGCAGAGTTTGGAGTGAATATGGTTGATATGAGTACAGAAATCCAGGTAACTGTCCAGTCAGACTCCAAGGTATTTGTAGGCCAGGAGTATGTGTAGGGTTTTGCCATCAAGGATGGAGAAGGCAGGGGGTGAGAGGAATTTGGCTAGTTTCTGTGTGGTGCTAAAATTAATCGAGACTGTTTTAGTGGTGTTGACCTTCAGTTGATTTTCCTCAAACCAGTTCAGGACATTGGTGAAATCAGACTGCAGCTGAGATGTCACCATTGAGGCAGAGGGGATGGAGTTATAGAGGATGGTGTTGTTGGCATAGAGGTGTATGTGGGAGGAGGATCATACGAGGGGGAGGTCATTGAGGAATATCAAAAAGAGGATGGGGCCCGAGAATTAACCCTTGTGGTACTCCAGCCAGTATTGGGGGAAGGAGAGAACATCTCCAGATTGAACGCATTGAGAGGGGCCAGAGAGGTATGAGCTGAACCTCTTGACTGAGAGGAGGGAGAGGCCTGTGTGTCCAAGCTTGGTGAGAAGGATGGGATGGGATACAGAGTCAAATGCCTTGGCTAGATCTACAAATATGGCTTAGGTAATGTAGCCTTGGTCCATACCAGTGAGAATGGTGTCGGTGACCCTAAGTAGGAATGAGACAGTTGAGTGATTTTTCCTGAAGCCCGACCAATAAGGGGACAGGAAATCTGTGGAAGTGAGGAAGTTTGTGAATCTGAAGAGGATGAGAAATTCTTGTAGTTTGGCTAAAGCAGGGAGGAGTGAGATGAGGCGGTAATTACCAAGTTGGGAGTGATCACCACCTTTGTGCAGTGGAATCACTTTGGCCTCTTTCCAGGCCTGTGGTACTGTGCCAAGGGAAAAAGAAAGATTGAGTAGATGGGACAGGGGATGGGTGATGGCTGCAGCTGAGATCTTTAATATGAGGGGGGGGCAAGACCATCATAGCTGGATTTGCATGGGTTTAGTGATTGGAGAGCCCTGAGGACCTCCTGGGTTGTGATAGGGTCAAGCTGATATGTGTGTGGGGCTGAAGAGGGTGGCGGTGCTGTGGGAGGGGATACCGGGGAGTCAGGTGTAGGTGAGGTGTGCCGGGGGGATGAGGAATGGGCAGAGGAAGATGGAAGGGCACATGTTGTGAAAAATGTATTTATGGTAGAGGCAATAGTGTGAGGGTCTGAGACCAGAGTGTTGTCAATTAGGAGGAAGGAGGAGAGGAAGTGTGTCATGCTTTGAGAAGGGAAGACAGTGTTTGCCATAATTTATTTGGAGAATTTAAATTTTCTTGCAACGTGTTCTTAAAATAGTTGGATTTAGCTGCCCTGATAGCTTTGGTGCAAGTGTTTCTCAGAGTGCAATAGGTGGGGAGATCATTGATGGTACGTGAGGCTTTATATCAAGCCCAAACATGGTCGCAGGAGTTGCATAGCTTGATTAGATCATTGGCTATCCAAAGGTGGTGGAAGTTTCTCAATCTCCAGCGGTGTAAGAGCGCATGATGATTCAAGACATTGTTTAATATGCAGCAGAAAAGGGAGAAAGCCATTTCTATGTCATTTGAGGCATAGAAAGGGGACCAGTCTGAGGATGCGAGATCATGCAGGAGCATAGCGGTGTTTAAAGAGCGAAGGGAGCAGAACCAGCGATAAGTAGGGACTCAGTTTACTGAATGGTGGGTTGGGGTAGGGGAGGACCAATTCAGGTTAAAGTCGCCATGTAAAATGAGTTTGGTAGAGCTGGCGGTGGCAGGAACGGCTCAGATGGTGCTGACCACAGTGGAGGGAGGTGCTTTGGAGGAGGAGCAGAGTACTCCAATGTGGATGGGGAGAGAGGAAGGTAGAAGCAGTTTAACGAGGAGGAGGAGCTCATGGGACTTAGGGACCGCCTCATTAGTAACAATTAAGACCGGCAAGTTTTGGCAGTGGTAGATTGCTACACTGCCACCTCTCTTAGAGGTCTATGGAGAAGGTAACCATATAGGGAGAGTAAGGGTCAGAAACGTGGCGTGATAGCCATGACTCGGTAATACAGAGTATATCTGGGCAATGCAGTGGCACCCAGACTTTCAGGAGATCTATCTTAGGAAGTAAACTCCTAGCGTTGAGGTAATATTTGGTGATGCCTTTCATGGGTAACAAAAGAATAGGTGTGGCTGCTCCCATTGCTTTTTATAGAAAGCATCAGAAACCTCTTTGTATGTTTCCAAATGTCTTTATTCAAATTGATTTTGTCCCAGTGTTTCCCTAGATGGCTTCTTCATGGGACTTCTAAGACCGATATCAGAAGAATTTACTGTAGTAAGTATTTTCCAGGTATGAAACCTTCAATAAAACATAAAAATAAAATGTTGATCAAGAACGTGTGTTATGTACCTTTTGCCTATACTTTATACATCAATTCATGAGCAACTGCTTCTCTATAGTTAACCCTTGCAGGGCCGTGGACTGATATAGCAGTCCAAAATTCCTATACGTTCTAATTCTGTCAGCAGCCTAAGGGTTAAATAATGCTTGAAGGCTGCTTAAAATATGAGAGAGACCGCCTTTTAAAGAACAATTGTACAAGTAAATTACTCTTTGGTTATACATTCAGTTGTAACTGATACAGCAGGTACTACTACAGCTGGTTGCAGGATCCTTCTTGTATACCAGCCTCTAGGGCATGAGTGGGAAATCCTGAAGAGAATCACAGACTTCATCACTGAGAAGGTATTGGAGTCACCCAGATGGTGGTTCTGTATAGAGGTTACTACATTCTGCCTGTCTATAACTGGTAAAAGCTAATTCATCCACCAGGTGCAGAGTTCACTCAGTTCTTCTCTGCCCTCCATCAGGTCTTCAGAAGGGCTGATTTTACTAAGATGGGAGAATGCCTCAGGAATGAATTGTCTGGGGAAGATGACCTGGGTTGGAAGAAAAGTGGGCCAAACTAAAACAGGGCATAGTGAAGGCAACAAAATCTGTGTTAAGCAAGGAAGGAAAAGTAAATAAAGAGAAGACCACTATGGTGCTCAAAAGAGGTAGTAGAAAAAGTAAAGACTAAAAGAGTGACATTCAGAAGGTATCAAGAGGCCCTGAGACAGGGGGAATGGCAATGGTATCAAGGAAAACAGAGGAAGGCAGGCAAAGCAGTAAGGAATTCAAAGGCACAAACTGAGAAAAGAATTGCTCAGGGAGTATCAAAAGAGGACAAGACATTTTTTAGGTATGTTAGTGAAAAAAGGAAGACAAAGGGAAGGTTAGTACAGTTAAAGAGGGAAGGGTGACTATAAGAAGGTGGAGCAAGAAAAAGAAAACTTCTTAAACAAATACTTCTGCTCAGTGTTCACAGTAGAAGGGGAAAGGGAGGGCCCATGAAAAGACACCAGGAGCTTTGGTGGGAGGGAAATGGACGTGTAGTCCATTTTCTGTGGAGAAAGTCTGGAAAGCATTCATTAACCTGAAGGTGGACAAAGCTATGGGACCAGACAGGGTACATCCAAGGGTTTTGAGGGAGTTCAGGGAGGTACTTGTGTAATACCCCAAACCTGGTGCCCCCAGTGGAGCCAGTAAACACCAATATCCCCAGTTATCTCTAGTTAGGTGCCCTGGTAAACAAAGTGGGAGGGTCCACCTTAAGTAAACTGCAGCCTCAATTTAAAAACATTTTTTTCCTTTTGCTCAACCTGCTTAGTAAAGTGACATGAGCCAGTGCCACATTAAAAAGCCCAGCTTGTGCTGGAGAACTGGTTGCCCCAGCTTTGCAAGTGACTCAGCATCCCGAACATTAGTGAGCTTTGAAAACAGTAGCCAGTAATGACTGAGGGAGAGAGAAGCGTTGCCAGCAGCCAGAAGTGGCAGAAGAAATAGGAGCCAGTGACTGGCCAGCCAGTGATAGAAGGGGGGACTTACCTCAGTCTTGAGGGGGATCCTACATTGTGTTTTGGTCAGTCCAGTGAAGAATTTAGGTTGATTTTAGTTGCAGTGGTCCATGCAGTGTGGTGGCTCATCCTGAAGCAGGTGGCCAAAGAAAACTGAAGATCAGTGGTTCTAGTGTCAGTGGCCATGGTGTGGGCTCTGTATATCCCCTTTTGTTATTAATTTTAAAGTTAATCCTCAGTTGCTTGGTGGTGGCATAATTAAGTGGGACCGTGCCATCATGAGGAGCAGAGAGCATCGCAATGGGAGAAGCATCTGGTGGAGCAAGCACAGCAAGGCCCCTCGGAGCACCTCCCACAGCCACCCTGCCAGCATCTGCAACCAAACCTTCTCCTCCAGTTACTTCTCCCCTGGCCAGGGCAGTGAGTCAGTGGCAGGTGCTGTCTGTCAGAACTGTTGGAAAAAAATACATTTTGTTTTAATGCGCTGGTTGGCACAGCAAAAGGCAGCCACAGTGTTAGTGGGACTAAGGCAGGGCCCCAGCATAAGAGACACCCCAAGAGTGGGCCTATTTAAATTTATTTAAATCACACTCCAGCCTGGCGCATATGATGAGGGTGGCCCTAGGAGAATTCATTTAAATATATTACAATAAGCTCCAGCAAGGGAGGAAAGGCAGGGGTGGGCTTATTTAGATTAAGTAGCTCCTGGAAGCTGAGCATTGGGCAAGGATAGTAAAAAAAAAAAAACCCAGCCCCAGTTTAAAGCCAGGCTAGTCCAGGTGGGCTATTGAATAAGGGCAAGCAAGCCCAAAACTGGTTTAGTAGTTAATTAAGCAACAAGGGGGCCAGAGAGGGGGGAAGCTAGCCTCTAGATTATAAAGGGAGTGCACCCCAGGGTGACAAAGGTGGCCAGTAGCCAGGTGGTCACCAGTAACAAAGTTAATGTCAGATGTCTAAAATTGTAAATTTTGATCATTTAAGTTATTGGCTCCAGCCATAAGCAAAGGGAAGGAAGTGAATCAGCCAGTTAGCCACCCCAGTAGTATAGTTACATTTGCCCTATCCAAGGACTAATAACCTGAACCTGTAAAGTGTGTAACTAACTCATAGCCACTAAGCCAGGGAGGGAAGGTTAGTGTGGAATCTTTAGCATATAGACTAGTCCGATTTCTCTTAGCCTATAGGGTAGTATGCCTGTTAATTTCTTTGAATACAATCAAATGTTGGTGGGAGACAGAACACACCTCAGGGTCCCCATGTGGCTAGAAATATTCAGCATTTAGTCAGGTTTTCTCTTGTTTCCTGCTTGTCCTAGTGCAACTCCTATACAAAGTGATTCTGCGGAACATTTTTGAAGGGAAAATGCTGAACTAAACATTTCTTTTTTTTCTATATATGCACAGTTCAAGTTGAGTTTTTTCCTGAAAGCTTTCCTCTTGTGTACTAATTTTTGAATAACGATGTTCTTATAAAAAAAAAGGAAGAAAAAAAGCAAAAACTGTAATTGATCTGAGACATATTTAAAGGGACAGTGCCCAAAATGTAATGCATGTTCTGAGACTGAGTAATTGACCTGCATGCACAAAATTGGCCTATTTATTTATTATTTATTTATTTATTAATTAAATTTTGGTAACCGGGTAGGCCCACTGGGCCCCAAAGGTCCCTTCTTCAGGGGCGACCCGGGCTAACAATGCATTTATGATACAGTGGTTAATCATTTGGTTACAGGATTATACAGGTTTACTTATGCAGTTTGCATACATGGTTATCATCATGACACAGTCTTAACTAGAATGCTGCTAGACCTAGTATTAAGCATGGTGAAATTGTTGTGAAGTTTTCGGCAGGAGAGAGACTCCCATGCCAGAGATAGTGTATAGGGTTTGGGGAACCTGGGGACCCTGGATATTGGGAGAGTTTCCTCAGTTAGCTCACTTTTTTGGGAGGGGTGTTGTGGGAGCTGGAGGCAGCTATGAGCAGTGGCAGTGGCATGTGCTTATGGCAATCATATGTGCTTTAAGTCTGGTGCAGAAGTTCAAGAGTGAGGAGGCCTCCTGCACCAGCGTTGGGAGGTTGTTCCACAAGTTGGGGGCAAGGGAGGAGAAAGATCTGCCACCTGCATTTGTTCTTACTCTGGAAACTGTCAGTAACATTTGTTCTGACGTCCGTAGACTCCTAGGGTTTTGTTTTATAGCTATAGTTCCTGCTATGCTGGGAGGGGTGGGCAGTTTTAGTAGTTTGTATGCCGGGACGAGCAGGGGATATTGCAGGCAAGCGGTCAGGAAGGGCCAGTGTAGCTGGACCAGTGTATCACAGTGGTGACGTCGCGGATGGTCATGGGTAGCAAACCAAGCCACTTTGTTGTACAAGATTTGCATCCTCGAGACCTCTTGTTTAGCCATGCCCTGTATGATAGGTGTGGCATAGGTCAAGGTAGGGAGCAGGACACTTGTGGTAATGGATAGCCTAGCCTCAGGGATTAGCTGGTCCTTGAGTCGGTACAAGGTTCCAAGTTTACGGTGTAAGGTCTTGGTGATCTGCTCCAAATGGTCCTTGAATGTGATATTTTGGTCAAGGGTCAGGCCTAAGTATTTAAGGAAGGGCACTACATTGATGCTTTTTCCAGCGAGCGTGGTAAGGTGCAAGGATGTAGTCCTGTCATGACCCAGTGATCTGGGCCCGAATAGCATCGCCTTGGTTTTGTCTGCATTTAGCACCATTCTATTCTCTCTCAGCCATGCCTTGATGGATGAGAGGTCTTTTTGGAGGAGAGGACCCAGAGCAGCTATGTCCCCCAGGGATCGGTAGATGACTGTGTCATCAGTGTACTGGATGACCAAGCTTTCCCCACAGTAGGTGCTCAGATCGTTGGTGAATAAGGAGAATAGAAGGGAGCCAAGGATTGAGCCCTGAGGTACACCCTGTTTTAAGGGTAGTGATCCCGACATAGCTCCATTCCAGGAGAGTCTTTGTGTCCAGCCAGTTAAGTAGCTGTCAAGCCACTTTAGAGTGTGGGGGTCTAGGCCCACATTGTTCAGTTTCAGAAGCAGGAGATTGTGGTCAACAAGGTCAAATGCCTTGGACAGGTCTATGAAGACTGCACCTGTAGGTATACCGTTGTCCACTGCTCTGAGTACTTCGTCTGAGAAGCTAATGAGGGCAGTATCAGTCCCATGGTTGGCTCTGAAACCATGCTGAAAGGGAGCTATAAGCTGATGAGCCTCCAGGTAATCATGGAGCTGGTTGTAGACAAGCCTTTCTTGCAGCTTCGCAAGTGTGCAGAGCAGGGAGATAGGGCAGTAGTTAATTAGGTTTTCCCTGGGGCCAACTTTGTGGATTGGGACCACATTGGCCTATTTCCACTGGTTAGGAACAATTCCTTCCCTTAGTGATCTATATAAGAGCCAAGTCAAAGGTCTGGATAAGGAGGTGGCCCCTGCCTTGAGTAGCCAAGGGTTTATCCCATTGGGTCCCCCTGAGCCTTTGACTTTCAGCGCCTTTAGGAGGGCTAGGACCTCTTTTCACTTTACTAGTCTCAGGTGGAAGGAGGGTCATTCGTAGTGAGTTGGTTCACTTACGATCGGCGCAGAGGTCTGGGAGGTCTGCCCAGCCTTGTAGGCCTCGAGGTCTGTGAAGTAGTTGTTAAGGGCAGCTGCTGTTTGTGAGGGGTCACTTATGAGCTGACCGTTGACCACAATGGGGCAAGGTTCAGTCTTTTTGTTGCCCTTGATTAGGTCATTGACATGATTCCAGAATTGCTTAGGGTTACCTAAGTTGGTTTTCTGGAAGTTTGTGAGGTAATCCCTTTTAGCAAGTTTAATGGCACTCTTGGCTTTGTTTCTTAGTGCTTTGTATGTAACAAAGTCAGCTGGAAGGGAAGACAGCTTGTACTTTTTCCAGGCCTTGTCCCGGCTAATCATTAGGGATTTGAGGGATGGGGTTATCCATTTGTAACAGCTGCCCTTTGCTCTTAGTCTTTTTAGAAGAGCAAAGAGGTTGGCGGCTGTACATAGTAGGCCCTGGAAATATTCCAGGGCCTCGGTAAGAGTAGGGAGGAGTGTTATTGGGCTCCAGTCCCGACTGCTTAGGTAATCATTAAATTGCCACTCCCCCCCGAGAAGTTGGTGTAGTCCCAGGCAGTAAGGACTCTGGGCTGGATCCTTGGTGCCCTGTTCTTCCAGATACAGAAGATTGGGGAATGGTCACTCAAGGAGTCTGCCATAGTACCAGCAAGCTGGGTGTTGGCAGGGTTGGACACCAGGGCCCAGTCGAGGGTGGTGTGATTCACAGTTTTGTAGTTCAGTCTGGTCAGTTCAGAAATGACTTGCATCATTCCTGCCTCTTGGGTCAGTGACATCAGGGCATGGCCTGGGTGCTGGGCCCAGTTGAGGTTGAAGTATCCTAAAATGATAAGCTCAGTTGAGACTTCTGAG
This sequence comes from Neoceratodus forsteri, assembly GCA_016271365.2. Classification (NCBI taxonomy): domain Eukaryota; kingdom Metazoa; phylum Chordata; order Ceratodontiformes; family Ceratodontidae; genus Neoceratodus; species Neoceratodus forsteri. The sequence goes on along the minus strand of JADMNL010000039.1, from coordinate 13,636,369 downwards.
GTCAAGGCATTTGTGTTGGCCTCGAGAGATTGGAGGGCCGTCTTTGGAGGATTGTAGACACACCCAATAGTAATTTGCTTGGTACGTCCAAGTGTAATGCGGATGAATATAGATTCTCCGTCGGAGAGGGGGCTTTGCTGCAGGCTTAGAGGTGATATAGTTAGGTCTTGTTTAGTATAGATTAGTACGCCTCCCCCTTTTCTGGATGCCGTGTGCCTGGAACTCATGGTCAAGGATGTGGGCTTTTAGCAGGTTTCTGAGATTGCTAGGACATCGGGCTTGTATAGGCCAAGCCAGGCTTGGACTTCATGTATTTGCTTTGCATTTGCCCTGTTTACTCTAAATACTGTTTGGATTATATCAGAAATGTGCACTGCATGTGAAAAACTGCCATGCATGTGAAAAACTGCCCTGCATGCTATCAGATTGCTTGCTCGTTAATGGACTATTTAGCATAATACTTATCATCCTGTTTGATGGTTGCTCAACCAAAGACTGCCACCAAAAGTGACCACCAAGAGAAAGACAGTGTACACAAGGACTAAGTAGACTTTCAACAACAGCATGTTCATAGTTTCCCTTATATGACCCAGAGACTGTGTCAGTTATCTGCACCGTGACAGTCTGTGGCCAGTCATTAGTGTAAGAATAGAATAGTCAGCTAAGGAACTCCCTGTCACTTCTTTTCTACAGAATCTTCAAGCCAACCCCTCCCTAACACTGAGCTAGGTAAAAGTAGGGAATCACACTGGTTCATAGATAGGGATCCAACGCCATTGGGTTAAGGTTGTTGTTGCAGGTCTTAAGTTTTCCAGAGGTTCTTCAGCAGAAGTGTTCCAGTTCTTCAGTTCATCAGATCTTCAGCACTTCATATCTTTTCTGGGTCAGTGGTGACAACCCAGAGGTGTTACAGTTCTTCAGTTTATCAGTCCTCAGTTCTTAAAGTCTTTCCTGGGTCAGCGGTGAAAGCCTAGAGGTGGTTCAGTTCTTCAGTTCATCTGTCTTCAGTTCCTCAAGTTTCCCTGATGACAGCTCAGAGGTGCTTTAGTTCTTCAGTCCATCAGTTTTTAGCCTTCAAGTCTTTCTTGGATTATTGGTAGCAGTCCAGAGGTATTCCAGTTCTGCAATTTGTCAACCTGCACTCTTTTAAATCTTTCCCCGGTCAGTGGTGGCATCCTGCAGGTGTTCCAGTTCTGCATTTGTCAACCTGCACTCTTTAAAACTTTCCCGGGTCAGTGACAATGGCCCAGAGGTGTTCTTGTTTTCAGTTTGTCAGTCTTTGATCCACAAGCCTTTACCAGGGTCAGTGGTGACAGCCAAGAAGCCTGCAGTGTGCACCATTCCTTTAGAATACAAGTGTTTTGGTTTGCTTGTATCATTGGGTTCGATCGAGGCCTAGTGTCCAAGTCTTTGCCTCATCTGCTCTACAAGCCAGTCAATGGAAGTACATGCACAGAGGTTTCTTATTTGCATTCCTCTGCAACATCTATCTATGACACCCAATAAACCTAAATGTACTCTGGGGTGAAAATAATGCAAATTGTGCAAATGTTACAGGGTTAGTTTTGCAATAGATCTCAGTCTGAGTCTTAGAGATAGTAATTTTATAAACTATAGTCTTAGTAGTGGTTTCAGAAAAAAAATGAAAGTTTATATCAGCATTTGAAAGTGAAAATAATTGTCTCATCACCCTTTTCTCCTACTCTGAGTTCTGTAGTCAGTTGCTTAATAAACTGGTCTTTTTCATGAGTTGTATATCCTATCTCTCCATTTTGGTGAAATTAGATTGTGGAGCCAAATAATCAAAGAACCACATTACCACCTATTTGGTGTATCTCGTCTTTACCCCAGAGAGAGAGAGAGAGAGACTATCATCTCTAACACCAAAAAGGGGTACCACCTTTTTGGCTCACTACACCTGGCATACTCAGCAGGGTGTGTGTGTTGGATAGGTTGGTTTTTCTCTCAACAGCCAACAACAAAAAGGGAAAGACCTCAGCTCACTTCTCCAGCTGCACCTTAGACAAACCCATTTAACAGATCACTGCAGACTGACATGGTCCTGAAAGACTGGAGAAAGGCAGATTTAGTCCCACTTCACAAAAGTAGTACTAAAGAAGAGGCAGACAATTATAGTCCTGTCAGCCTGACATTGGTGGTGGGTAAGTTAAAGGAAACATATAAACACAGAGACTGATGGCAGATAAGGACTGTGTGACCCACCCAGTCTTCCCATTTTGCCTACCTATTGTAAAGATCACAGACCCTAGTTGATCTGCAGCTCACCCTTTTTGCCCTATCCAAAGAGTACCCTTATGTCTATTGCATGCACTCTTGAATTCCCTGTTTTTGTCCCCACCACTTCTGTAGTGAGGTTGCTCCAAGCATCCTACACTCTTTCAGTGAAAAAGTACTTTTTTACATTGTCACTGAGCCTACCCCCCTTTAGCTTCATCTCATGCCCCCTTGTTCTTGTATGTCTTTTTATGTTGTCTTGTGCGCACAGCGCAAGCAACATTTTGTGGCAGCTTGCTGGAGTAGTAGGTTGTGGAGCTGCAGCAGTGTTGTGGCCAATGCCGACACTGCTTTTTTGGGCTTGTCTCTGTGGCACCAATGAATGAGCACACTGCCTATGACAGCAGTTGAGAAGCGTTCCACCAACTTGAAAGACATTCGCCGCCACAATGAGGGAGCACCCCATCATTGAAGGGTGTGCCTTGCCTGCTGAAACATTTCAATAAACGTGGCTGCAGCTGTCGCTGTCCACCTCTCACAATCCTTAGAAAATCAACTACGGGGGTGCCCAATACCCCTGTCAGCATGTTTATAACCCCCTCCAAGATTGTGTGGCACACTGGGAGCCCACCCCATTGTGCTTCGTGTGTTCCGAAGCCGACTGCATCAGCATGTTCCTGTCCCTGCCCCACCCCACCACCATTGTGTGTCACATTGGGATCCCACTCCAGTGTGGCCAACAGAACCCCCCAAAGTCATGGAGCACACTGGGAGCCCACCCCAGTGTGCCCAACAGTTGTTTTATTTCACCTGTAAATGAAGAAAACCTTCCCATGATGTCTGTTCCTGAAAAAAAAAGACGGTCCGTCGTTGAGTCAGGAGTGGCCCCTCCTCCAACCTGTACTCACCCTATGCGCAAACCACCTCCCCACACTCCCTCACCTCATACTTACATCTGAAGGTCCAGCTCCACGATCTTCACTGGAGAGGGAACACATCTGCAGTCTTCAAAGCCAACTGCGAACTGAAGAAATGCCGGTAAGCTGAATAATGGCATCAATGGGGGGGGTTCAACTTAGGTGGATATCTTGTCAATTTTTTTGACTTTTGGCTGAAAATTTTCAACGTGGGGTTCTTGGGACCCCACCTCATGAAATCAGTCACTGTCATTTCATTATTCAGTCTGCATGGTGATTTTGTAGTCACTGCGTGGAATCACCTTTTGGGACTGAGTAATGAAATGACAGTGCCACTGTTCATGAGGTGGGCTCCCAAAAAGCGTGTGTTGCAAATCTGGGGAAAAAATTCCCAAAAAATTATTGTGTTATGAGCATGTGTTGTACAGTTTCCACGCATGCTCGTAACTTTGAGCATTTTTAATATTTGCACTCCAGATTTTCAACATTGCCATTTTTTCACAGCTTCTTATGAACAGTATAGCTGTCATTTTTCAAATCCTGCCCGAAATGTGTTTTCACACATCTGGCACACAATGACGTTGTCTATGTGGGAAATCAATGTTCAGGATAGAGTAAGAAAATCACAATGGCACCGTTCATGAGCAGAGGTCCCATAATGCCTATGTTGAAAATTTGGTGAAAAAATTCCAAAGAATTGCTGTGTTACAAGCGTGCATTGTGTAGTTTCCATGCACACTCATAACTTCGAGAATTTGTAATATTTTCACTCCAGATTTTCAACATTGCCATTTCTTCACACCTCCTTATGAATGGTGCAGTTGTCATTTTTCATATCCTGCCCAAAATGTGTTTTCGCACATCTGGCACAGAATGGCGCAGTTGCTGTGGGAAATCAACGTTCGGGCCAGATTAACAAAATCACAGTGCCACTGTTCATGAGCAGAGGTCCCAAATACTTTCATGAGGTGGGGTCACAAAAAGCCCATGTTGAAAATTTGGAGTTCAAATACCAACAAACGCCCAGGGCATTAGGTTTTCTAACTGTAACGTCCCACCCTGTAGAGACTGACAGGCGTCAGGGGTGTGACTTTGGATTGTCAGCTGTAATGCTCATGCCATTCCACCCACTCCCACTCTGCAGCTAGTGACAGGCATCAAGGTTTGCCTTGGACTCTTCGGCCCCAAAGTTCACCCCGTTCTCCTATACTGCACCCATCTCAATGTCCTTATGGAATGGGGTGAGCGTAAGGTCAGACGACCCCAAGGCCCAACGCAACACTTGTCAGAGTCTAGAGGGTAGGGTGAGGTGAAATGACATGAGCATTATGGCTGACAACTCAAAGGCACACCTCAATGCCTGTTAGTCTCTCTAGGGTGGGGTGGGGTTGGCATCAGTTCCATGCTTCACCTCCATTCCTATTATGCATCTCTCTAACTCCTGTACTACCAATGCCAATGCCAGCAAGACAATATTCGGCATTGACAAATGCTTGTTTGAAAGATGCTACCATCTTGTACCTTATTAATCCCCCTGAGGTACTTGAACATTTCTATCATATCCCCCCTCTCTCTCATCTCTGCTAGAGAATACATGTTGAGTTCCCCTGGCCTCTCCTCATAGGACTTTTCCTGCAGACCCTACACCATCTTGGTAGCCCTCCTCTGAACTGCTACCACTTTGTCCATGTCTTTCTGGAGATGTGGTCTACAGAACTGGAGACAGTATTCCAGCTGCAGTCTCACCAGCAATCTGTACAGTGGCATAACCACTTCCTTCTTTCTGCTGGTGATACCTTTCCCTATACACCCCAGCATCCTACTGGCTTTCCCCATAGACTTCTCACATTGTATGATTACCTTTAGGTCATCAGATATAAGTACCTCCAGGTCCCGTTCTTGTTTTGTTGCTGCCAGTACCCCCCCACTATTAAAGGAAAGGATTGTGGAATATATTGTATCCAGTGAATTACAGGGCCTACGACACCATGGCTTCATGTGAGAAGGTCATGCCAAACTAATCTGAGAGATTTCTTTGACTGGGTGGCAAAGGAGTTGGATCAGGGAGGAATGGTAGATGTGGCCTACCTGGATTTCAGCAAGGCTTTCAACACTGTTCCACATAGGAGACTGGTAAGCAAGTCAGGTAATTTGGGGTGGGCAATAAGGTGGTAACCTGGTAAGAAACTGGGTAGTGGATAGGACACAGTGGGTAGTAGTAATTGGAGTTCACACTGAGGAAGGGAGGGTGACTAGTGGGGTACCTCAGGGATCAGTGCTGGGACCGGTGCTTTTCAGTGTCTTAATAAGTGATGTAGCTGAGGAACTGGAAGGGAAGGTCTACCTTTTTGTTGATGACACCAAGATCTGCAACATAGTGGACACTTGGGGGGTGCAAAGGATGGGCAGGGATGTGAAAAGACTGGAAGAGTGGTAAGTGGTATGGCAGCTGAGTTTTAATGCATAAAACAGCAAAATAATTTATTTGGGCATAGAAACCAGGGATCCAAGTTCAAAATGGGCTGAGTGATACTGACAAAGACCAAGCAGGTAACAGACCTAGGGATAAACTTATTGGATGACCTAAAGGTGGCCAGGCAGTGTGACAAGGCAGTCAGAAGGGCTAGTAGGATGCTAGGGTGCTTATGAAGGGATGTCGCTAGTAGAAAGGGGGAGGTGGTGTTGCCCCTATATAGATCGCTGCTAAGACCCTGCTTTGAAGGCTATGTTCAGTTCTGGAGACTTCATCTCAGGAAGGACATAGACAGAGTGGAGGTGGTGCAGAGGAGGGCTACCAAAATGGTGCAAGGTCTGCACCAGAGACCCTATGAGGAAAGGCTAAAGGAACTAAATATGTACATTCTTGGGAGGATAGGACAGAAACATTAAAAACCTCATTGGGGTAATAAGGTACAGGAGGGGACATTTTTCAGAGAAAAAGATACTCTAGAACAAGGGGCATACTATGAAGCTGGAGGGGATAAATTCAGGAGGGATGTGAGGAAGTACTTCTTCACAGAAATGGTGGGGGATACCTGGAACAGACTTTCAGCAGAGGTAGTGGGGGTGAAACCAGTGGTGGGGCTCAAAAATGCCTGAGACAGGCACAAGGAAATTATAGGGTAAGGTGGGAGAGATTGTACCATAGATCAAGCAGGGTCTGCAGCAAAGAAAAAGAAGGTAAGGGGCTGGCCCATTGGTGCAGCTGTAGCACTACTGCTCAAAATGCTGGCAACTGGGATTCAGAAGTGAGCCCTGGGTCGTCAGGGCCTGGCCGGTGGGAGGAGAACTGAGGATCCTATCAGATGCTCTCCTCCTCCTCCTCTGGGGAGGGATAGTAGCAGCCCTTGCTGTTATATTGCCACCAGGGTGCACACGGGTGGTAGTGCAGATTGAGGACACCAGGGGAGTGACAGACATCTGCTGGGTCCGGAGAGGTGCCACGCCTATGCGTGAGCATGACCCTTGGATTCCTACTGTGCTCTGATGTCCACGGGGTGTTAGAAGAAAAATAGAAAAATGGTCTCTGCACACATAGATGATGAAGCACCCCACACCGTCCTAGATCCCCCCCCCATGTGGCCCATGGTGACAGCTTCCCAACAAAGTTATAAAGTTCGACTTGGGGCAGATGTTAGCAAAGGGTCTGCTCTCCACCACATCCCCATCTGGGGGGGAAAACCATGGCTCCATGAGGGAAGGCCTGAGCACTGTTCAACAGGTAAGGGAGGAGAGAACAGCAGAATGGATGCCTTGGTGACTCCTGAAGGAGTTGTGTGTGTAGATGGCAGGGGGGATAAATACATAAAATAAAAATAAAAAATAGGCAGACTGGGTGGGCCCAGTTGCCTTTATCTGCCATCACATTCTGTGTTTTTGTGTAAGTCTGGGATTACCCTAACTGGGCTGTCATGGTCCAGCAGAGAGGAGCTGGTTATCAATAGGAGCACTGCTCCTGTCTGGAGAGAGTTTAGGTCAGTACTGGTGGAGGAGATTTGTAAAGTGATTTCAGAGTTTTGGCCCACTTTTTGTGCGCTGAAACTGGGCCTGACACACCTAGTGAGTTGTGTGGGGTTTCTGGGTCTAGTGTTGACTGAGCTAGTCTGTTGCTTCATTTCAGAAGGGCTCTTCCCAAGCACTTTGGAAGAAGCATTTGAGAGGCACCTTCTGAAAAAAAAATCCCTGAACCTGGACTGCTAAGCAATTTTTTGACCCATCTCTAATCTCCCCTTCCTGGAAAAGGTTATCGAGAAGATGGTGGCACTGTAGTTTAAGGCACACCTCATGACCTTTTAACATCTTTGAACTGCTCCAGTCCAGATTGAGGTCAAGGCACAGTACAGAGACCGTATTGGTCAGGGTGCATAATGACCTCTTCAGGGCAAGAGATGGAGGGGGAATGGTCAGTTCTCATTATACTCGATTTCTCTTTAGCATTTGATACCATGGACCATGAACTGTTGGTGACTTGCTTAAAGGACTCATAAACAGGTCCTTGATATATGCCCTGGAAAAAGACAGCATCGTAGTTGAGGGAATTACCTACATAATGCTGGGTTCCCTTGTTCTGGAAACTTGTTTAATCCATAGTCTCTAAGGCATAAATGTTGTGGTGAAATGTAAATAAATCCCTGGCTCCTGTTTAAACTTAACACCACGTTAGCTCCCTAACATGGTGGCTACTTCTGTATGTGATTTCATCATCTGAGCGACAGCGCTCGGAAGTGGTAATGCCAGCAGAATGGGGACTTAAGAATAAAGTATGAAATTACCTATACATAGCGCTTCCCCTCCAAATCCTTTATCTGTGCAGGTGTGACCTCCGATTTCACACCTGCGCAGGTAAAGCATTTGGAGGAGAAGAGCTTTGTATCGGTAATTTCATACTTTATTCATAACTCATAAGTCCCCATTCAGCCCACATTACCGCTTCTGAGCACCGTTGCTCAGATGATGTAATCAAGTACGAACGTAGCCGCCATGTTAGGCTGCTACCTCGGCATTAACTTTAAATAGGATCCAGGGGTTTATTTACATTTTGCTACAACACTTATGCCATAGCGACTATGGATTAAACAAGTTTCCAGGACAAGGGAACCCAGCATTATGTAGGTAAGCCCATCATCTATGATACTGTGTCTTTTTCCAGGGCATATATCAAGGACCTGTTTATGTGTCCTTTAAGAGAGAACTATGGACTCACCATTCCAGCATGGTTAATGTACTGATTTTGTGCCTGGCCAAGATCCAGGGCTGGATGTTCACCAGCCAGCTAAGGCTCAACCAGTAAAGATGAAGGTACTAGTGATTCAGCCTGGTCAATGGCAGGGTGTTGGGGTTAAAGAGGAGACAACTGACCTGGTACTTGGTCCTTCCAGTCTTGTAGCCTCTGCTGAGGTTTAGAATCTGAGGATATTCTGGAAGAAAGATTGAAACTTGAGGCTTAGGTGTCATCTGTAGTCCAGAATGGTTTTTACCATCTCAGGAATATCACCTGGATCAATGCCTTGATCCCATCAGATAACCTGCCATCACTTGTGCATGCTTTTGTGACTTCCAGACATGACTAGTGTAATGCCCTGCATCTCAGGGTTAGTGTATGGGTCCTTTGATGCCTACAGATGGTGCAGAACACTGCAGCCAGGTTAGCCACAGACCTACCTAGTCGGAATAGTGTTACTATAATTGCTCCAGGAAGAACAGTGCGGTCTATACAGTGTTACCTTGGACAGTAATAGGAGATTAACAGCGCTATGTACTAAGTGCTCCCCAAGTCACTGTCCATGGTACTAGAGGAGACCACAAGAGCAGAGGAAATCAGGAGATTGGCCAGGCTACTCCCATGGTGTGGAGGGGTACAGCATGGAGCAGCTTGGCCGGATGGTGGTGGAGACCAGGATTCTAATCTTTCTCCCTTAACTTTTTCTTGTGGGTTGTATCTTTGTTTTTTACAAGAGGCCATGGAAACATTATTCCATGGCCCATGTATTTCTTCTTTCCCCAAGATCTGCCCCCCCCCCCCGAGTGAGAATCTTAAAGATCGGGGGGGAGGGCAGAGCCCCTGCACCGGAGGGGGAGGGGGGTTGAGGGCTTAGCCCCCTACATAGATATATATTAATGTTTGTTGATGGAGCTGTGTTGCACAGTGGCATTCTGTTGTGCTGCTGTTCTGAAGAGCGCTGTCAATATGGCGTTGTTCTGGATGGCGCTGTTATTGACAGCGCTCTTGTGACATAATAGGCCTTTCCAGGTCATGTTCAGTCTGAATTTAGGTCTAGACACAGTACAGAGACTGCTTTGGTCAGTGTGCATAATGACCTCCTCAGGGCAAACAGTAGAGAGGTACAGTCAGTGATCATTCTATTCGAAGTCTCTTAAAGGGACATTGTCAACCCTTTTTGCATCATACTGTTTCAAGTTGAAAACCCACATTTTATGATTACTTACCTTCTATAAAACTCACTGGTGTTGCTGGGGATTTAATCTGCCTCATCTCTTAGTAGAACTGAAATAAATGATAATTATTTAATTATACCCAAGCTTGTTTTGTTTCAAATTCTTGATCTGCTCTTATTGCTCACTTCCTGAACATTAAGAACACCCCCAAGCAGTGCAGCCACTCATTATGCAACAGTCTCCTCTGCTACCACTGCATCTTGAGTGGCTCGTCTGTGTTAGGGCATGTTCCCAAGTCCAGGAAAGATGCAGTGGGAGTTGATTAAGGCATGTAAACAGATTTTGGTGTGGTAACATCAGTATGGCGAGCAGTCTGTTTTACACTTTTAAAAAGAAAAAAGGAATCACAATAAAACTTCCAACCACATCAGCATCTTCTACAGAATGTAAACAAGCTTAAAATACTTTTTAAACTAGGGACAGTTTGAGGTCTAAAAGGTTTACATAGCTACATAGACAGTGTCAGCAGATAAGGGCCTATGGCCCACCCAGTCTGCCCATTTGAGCTTGTAAGTTCAGTTTATGTTTTCCTAGAAGTCTGTTGCCCCTTAACCCTGACCTCCAGAATTCCTTTATATCTATCCCATGCATTCTTAAATCCCGTGACTGTTTCAGCCCCCACCACTTCCTTTGGCAAGGTGTTCCACTTGTCCACCACCCGTTCTGTGAAGAAATTCTTCCTCATGTTTCCTCTGAATCATTCTCCCTCCAACTTCATCCCATGCCCTCTAGTCCTGAAACATATTTTTTGCTTAAAAATAGTGTATTCCTGCACCCTGATCCTCTCTGTAAGATACTGGTGTAACCCCCCTGCAAATGGGGGTTCCCAAAAGACTTCCAGGAGCTTGCTTGAATGCTCCAAGCCTGAATGGTGTTTGGCGTTTAAGCCATTTATCAGTGAGTGTTTTTAGAACCTCTGGTACTGTCTCTTTAAGAGCTGTCTGCTTGCAGACATAATTAGTTTGTATGGGGACTGTGTGTTTTTGATTGAGTACCACTCGAGCTGCTGCCAATTCACCCCATTTTTGCGGTCACTAGGAGTGCAAAGGGAACTCTATGTGGAAAGATGTAACTTGTTTGCCAGAAATTATTTAGAGTAATAATGAAATTACAGTTTGTCTAACCTGCTTTCTTTGCAGTCAGAACTGTGTCTGCTAGTTCCCCATTCTAGTTTTGAACTGCTGAACTGGACCAATCAGTGTGGGGTAAGCTAGCTCTAAAATGGTGCCTTGACGAATCAGAACTTGACTCATAATCTGAGCCAGCCACAAGAGGATTGTATGGGCAGTGACTTGGGAGATGTAGCTTTAGACTTCGGTGCCCTTTTGGACCAACAGCAGCAGTCTATTGTGAGGACAGCCAATCCAGTCAAGAACTGGGAGGAACTCAAAGGAAGTGCCCGTTTTGTCTGTTGGGAGTTTCAGTTTGAGATCTGAAAGTGAAGGAAAAGAAACGTGTGCTCCTTCAGTGCACAGTTTCAGTCAAAAAAAGGTGTAAGGCCCAGAGTTCCGGGCTACAACTTGTGTAACTGCTTTGTTAGGACTGAATCGTTCTGTGAAAAGAATCAAAGGATCTCTGAAGAGTAGAAACCAGGCTCACCCTGTAGAAGACTGAAGAAATTGTTGAATTACACTCGGTCTGTCAGAACTGAATCTGCTGTGTGTTCTCCTGGTTATTGTGTAGATTGCGATTGGGATACAGATGCAGCCTGCTTGGTATCGTGCTTTTTTTTTTTTACCATATAAATGTGTGAGGAGTCTCTTGAGATCAAAAGTAGCCCTGCTGACATTGAAGGACCATATCTTCTTTGGAGGTCGTGAGTACTAATTGGGTCGCCCTGTTGAATTGCCCATTAAATCCAAAATGGAATTACTGTACTGCTGACTGTTTAATTTTCCTTTTCTCTGTGTGAAAGGGCCCTACCAGCTGCCACGGTTTGGACTAGCTACTAGGGCCTGGGTACCCAGGGACAGTAACTGGTAGGGATAGGCCTGTGCACAGAGCCATAGGTAGATAGTAGAAGTGATAAGCTAATTAACCTGATTTCTCTGTCCTTGTTATATCCCCTAAATAAATCTTGGAGCTGTTTGTTTTAACAAAGTTATACTGCTCTGAGGTATTTGTCTATAAAAGTACTGTACTGTGATTGTTGCACTGTATCTTATTTTACAGGATGTCCCGGTGCCTGAACCAGCCTTGGGGTAAGTGTATACTGTGAAGGTAATTCTGCTATATTGTGTGGGCTACTAGTGGGAAGAAAGGGGTTGCAGTGTCCCAGAGGGCTGTGACCAAGTAAGTTTAACTATTGCAACCCTGACCTCTGGGTGGAGGCACCCGCATTGGATCCAGGCCCCTCAACCTGTTAGTGGTAAATCAGGCGTGGTAGTAGCCTGGGATAGCGCCATCTAGGGGTTACATCTTGGAGGCACCGCTGGGATTGTGTGTCCTCTAGTGGCCAGTATTTACTAAACCACTGTTAAGAAAAAAATGGGTACCCGACTGAAGTGGCTGTGCAGCCGCTGGTGGAGTGGTGTACTGGGGAGGAGATCAACCCCAAAATGCTATGTTTATCCTGGACATCCCCTGGGTATCAATACGGACACTGTGCAGGGAGTACTTTCCAAGGTGGAAGGTTTACAAACCCTGTGGTGGTGGGTCGGCATGCTAATCTGCTCACCCACACTTTCCTGGCCCTAGTAGAGTTTAAGGATCCCATAGATAGCTCCAAAGTGCCACAGACCATTACCTCCCAGAGGGAGCCCTCACTGCTTGGAGAGTGATAACTAAGGGACAGTAAAGACCTGGGGGAATCAGCCCCACCACTATCTGAAACTTTTGAGGAGAAATTTGCTGAATGGTTGCTGGGAGAGGGGAAAACTGTGGAGGACTTGAAGAAACTTATTCTTGCTACCTGGGGTGTTCTCTCTCAACACCCTCTCCTGCTCCAGTGTCCGTAATGGTGGCTGAACCAATGCAGACTCCTATTTCTGCACCTGCCATTAGTCACGACTCTTACCGAAGGTTGAGGATCTTCTCTGGCATCCTCCCACCCCCAAGGGAGGATGACTGGGAGACCTGGATAGACTATGTTGCTCCCCTTAAGTGCTAGGAATGGCAATGCTCGGAAGGCGGTGTCAAAAGAGGGTTAGTGAGAGCCTCCAGGTCCCGGTTCCCCTGTGCTACTATCCGTACAACGGCCAGTAACCTTGAAGCGACTGCACAGGCCTTATCTTTGAGGCCTCGAGAATGTGTATGGGAGCCCAGATTCTGATGAGGACCTATGGTGGAGAGTAAGAAATGCACAACAGTACCAAGGGAGTTGTTGTCTGTGTATGTCTCTCTGCTGGAAAATTGTTGCAAGAATGCCTCAGAAAGGTGTAGTTTGCCAGCGATTGAACTGGACCGAACCAGACTGGACAGAATCCTTAAGTCTGCCCCTTCCGAGAACTGCTGTTGCTCAGCCACGCCTGGCAAATCGACTGAACTCCCCACCCTCCTATGATGAGTTAATGAGAAATTCGAGGAGTTGAGAAAAGGCGACCTCGGGAGGTACTCTGCACCAACAGCTGTGGCTACGATCCGAGTGGACTGAGGGTGACCCATCAAGTGAAGTTCAGGGGCAGAGGTTGACAGTCAATGAGTGCTCTGACAAGGAAAAAGATATGCCACAATGGGGCGAACTGTTGAGAGATCCGAGAATTCAAAACATGTCCTTTTATGAAGGCCACGCCTCTGCAAGTACGGGCCCTGACCTATATCCGACTGCATCTGCTATGGGGTGGGGGTATCACCCATGTATCTCCTGCTGATAACAGCCCTCCAAACTCAATTCCTTGACCATGGAAGTGGAGAAACTGACGAGATGTCTCCAAATGCTTATCATGCCACAGACAGAGATGGCACCCAGGTTTCCAGTTAGTAATCACCCCCGCCCTGGCTCCCAGTGTGGCGCCCGCCAGCTCAAACTCCAGAAAGTATGTTTTGCTATAATTGTGGAAAGATGGGCACATGAAAAGGAATGCCAGTCCCAAAAGACACTGACAAAGTTGCATATAGGCTAGCTAGGAGAGCTTCGGAGAAGAAATCAGTGGTTAAGAGGTGCACGATATGATCCCAGTGAGGGCACCAAAATGCTAATTCACGCGCCCTTTTGTGGCAAGGTCAGTTGCCCAGGCCCCCACTACCGCCTCCAGACTGGTCCAGAATAGTGGGTCCCTCCATGGAGACCACTGTAAAGGTGAATGGAGTGTCTACAAGAGCTGTATTAGACAGTGGCTCCCAAGTGACAATTATGTTCCAGGATTGGTATCAGAAGCATTTGTCAGACGACCCTTACAACCATTAGAAGGACTGCATGTATGGGGGTTAAGTGAGAAGGCCACCCCTCATTCCGGTATATCCGAATTTGGCTGTCTTTCCTCACTTCCGTGGCTGGAGTGGCTGAACAAGTAGAGACTCTAGCCTTAGTGTGTCCCCCCACTGGACTGTATGATGGTGTCCCTTTGTTGATTGGAACAAATGCTCACATGTTCGGAAGGCTGGTAACAGTTGTGTTATGAAAAACAGGGTCAAAGACTAGTAGAGCTTTAAGAGTTCCGGCTTTAATTAAGAAGGCCTATGAGGCACAGAGAGATGCTGAAAAACAGAACCCAGAGGAACCGGTCGGAATTGTATGGAAGAAGGATCCTGAGTCTCTGATCCTGGCCCAAATGCCCATGTACCTACAGGAGGTCCGGACTGAAAGGATGTTAAGAATAAAATATTAATGTTGGGATGCACCAGGCGATGGAAAATTGCCAGGAGGGACTGCTGGTCAAGTTCAGTATTTTGCCCGCTAGAGCCCATGCTTATGCCAGAAGGGTAATGGTCCAAGTCTCATAATGTGTCTGAAAGAGACATCTCGAGTAAACAGAGGTTGCATCCTGGCTAATGTGCATTGTGCAGACACTGCAGTGCTACCCAGCAGCAAGAGTTCAAGGAAGAATGACAGAGTAACGCCTGACTTGTTTGATTTCGGCGACTCCCCGCTGCCAGCTGAATGGAAAGTGAGGATCAGTGAGAAGCTTGCCCAGAGAGACCAGGTGTTTTCTTTTAAAGGAATGGGATGTAGGATGCGTGCAAGGAGCTGAGCACAATATCCGGCTGCATGACGAAAGACCATTTCGTGAGAGGTCTCGACGCCTGGCACCTGCTGACATAGATGATGTGAGACGGCATCTGCAAGAGATGTTAGCTGCTGGTGTATACAAGAATCCAGAAGCCCTTGTGCTTCCCCATTGTGGTAGTGAGGAAAAGAATGGAACAGTAAGGATGTGTGTGGATTATCGTACCTTAAACCGGGCGGACTATCCTGATCAGTACACTATGCCCCGCATTCAGGATGCTTGACTGCCTAAACGGGAGCAGAGTGGTTCTCTGTTGCTGGATCTCCTCGCAGTGGGTACTACAGATCCCGATGGCCCCAGAGGACCGTGGAGAAGACGGCCTTTATCTGTCCGCTTGGCTTCTATGAATTCATGAGGATGCCTCAAGGATTTGATGGTGCCCCAGCCACTTTTCAACGATTGATGGAGCGTGCAGTGGGGGACATGAACTTACTAGAGTGCCTGGTATATCTAGATGATGTTATTGTGTTTGGCAGCTCACTGGAGGAACATGAGAGCAGATTATTTAAGGTATTGGACCGACTGGAGGACTTTGTCTTAAACTGTCCATTGATAAGTGTCAATTCTTTCAAACATCAGTAAAGTATGTGGGACACATAGTATCCACCGAGGGAATAGAGACCTCACCCAAGTAAAGTTGAAGCCTTGACCACCTGGCCACAGCCCAAAAATCTAAAAGAACTGCAAAAGATTCCTGGGATTCTGTGGTTATTATCGGCGCTTCATCAAGGACTATTCAAGAGTGATCCGCCTTTACTTAACCTTTACTCAAGGGTATCCCCCAACCCACAAAAATACTCAAAAGTCAAGTCCTCAAGACTGAAAGAGTGTATTTTCATCCGAAAGTGAAGTATTTGGGGCTCGCTGGACTCCTGATTGTGAGACTGCTTTTCATGAGATCATATATCAATTACCCATGCTCCAGTGCTGGCCTATGCTGATCCAAGAAAACCTTACGGCCCTGCACACCGATGCTAGCTTGCAAGGGTTGGGGCTGTGTTGTACCAAGAGCATCTAGAATGGCCTGAGACCAGTGGCCTTTTGCCAGTAGAAGCCTGACCCCATCCGTCAAGAACTATCCTGTACATAAGTTGGAGTTCTTAGCTTTGAAGTGGGCTATTGTGACCAATTCCATGAGTACTGTATGGGGCTAAAATACTAGTAAAACTGACAATAATCCTTTGACCTATGTGCAGACCCCGCCAAGTTGGATGCCACTGGCCATAGGTGGCTTTCTGCATTATCTACATATGACTATGCTCGAATACCGAGCAGGTCTGGAATCAAGACAGATGCTGAGCCCGGAGGCCTGTTCCCCAGAATGATTGGGTCGATTGGCAGACCTGACATTCGGGCACTGCCAAGTTTATAGGAGAACAATGTCCACGGACTCAGTGGACTGCATGTGATTGTTGGGACCCTCTGAGAATTGCATACCTGCTGCTTTATTGCACTTTTTCTGCAATAGACATTGGTGCACCGCTCCAGCTGGACAATGACAGTATTCGAGGGCTCAATCCATCGATCCTATGATCAAATCAACTTTAGAAGCCCTCTATGCAGGAAAAGATGTGTCAAATTGACTCCACTGATTTGAGAACTGCAGCTGTTATACAAAGAAGGTCCCAGTGTTGAAACTGATCAATAAACTGTTATATAGAGAAACAGTAGACAGAGGGGACAAGTAGACAAACAACAACTGGTGCTGCCCACTGCCTTCGAGACTCAGTATTGGTCCTTGCACAACCACATGGGGCACCTTGGTATAGACAGAACACTTGACTTGGTGAGATCCAGATTCCTATTGGCCTAAGATGGGGGCTGATGTGGAGCAACACATACGAACTTGTAGTCTGTCTTTACAGAGGAAAGCTTTGCCCAGAGGGTGCCCCTCGTTAACATAACCACCAGTGCACCCATGGAGCTGGTCTGTGATTGATTTTCTGAGTTTGAGTCAGATCAAAAGAAATATCAGTAATGTGCTGGTGGTCACTGACCATTTCACGAGATATGCCCAAACTTTCCCCACCAAAGACCAGAAAGCATCCACTGTAGCCAAGTACTCGTGAAAACTTTTTGTTCACTATGGGGCTCCACAAAATCCCATTCTGATCAAGGGAGAGACTTTGAGAGTCGTCTGATCAAAGAGATGCTTTCTCTGTGGGGAGTGAGAAAGTCCAGAACCACTCCTTACCCCCCCAGGGGGACCCCACAGCCTGAACGTTTCAACCAGCCTTTGCTAGATATGCTAGGCACCCTGCACCCAAAGGACAAGCCTAGATGGAGCTAACAAATTAGCACCCTGGTACATGCTTATAACTGCACCAAAAGTGATGCCACTGGGTTCTCCCCTACAGCCTGATGTTTGGAAGAAGCTCGACTACCGGTAGATGTGTGTTTGGGGTCTCTCCTGATGGGGTTCAAGCTGACAACTATTTACAGTATGTGCAAAGTTAAAGGCCCAGCTAACTCATGCGTATCAACTGGCTCAAACCATGGCTGCTAAAAGAAATCTGGCCAACAAAGAAAGGTATGATAAAAGGTGAAAGCACAGGAACTCAGGAGGGAGATCGGGTATTGCTAAGAAATCTGGGACTGCATGGCAAACACAAGATTGCTGACAGATGGCCCATCTCCTCACATTGTAGTGGGCAAACTAGATGATCTGCCAGTGTGCAAAGTAAGGCCTGAGAACAATTCAAAGATGTAAACAATGCATAGAAATCATTTACTACCCATTGGACAAATCCCTGATTGAGTCTGAGCCCCCAGAAGATGCCCCCTCTGGACCAGTGACTAGAGCTGCTGCTGAAAAGATCAGGGAAGTCTGCACCTACAGAAGCAGAGTTAAGTGTTCCCTGCACAAGTCCCAGTTGAGCATGACTGTCAGTCCATATCAGAAGAAAGTGAGAGTGACTTTGAAT
Source organism: Neoceratodus forsteri (assembly GCA_016271365.2). Classification (NCBI taxonomy): domain Eukaryota; kingdom Metazoa; phylum Chordata; order Ceratodontiformes; family Ceratodontidae; genus Neoceratodus; species Neoceratodus forsteri. Next base: position 13,618,672 of record JADMNL010000039.1, on the reverse strand, counting down.
ACTATCCTTCTTACGAACTGAGTCAATTGTTTACTGGGCAATCCCTAGTCAATACTGGAGACAAAGCTGGGCCTTCTGGACTGTCTATGCTCCCTGCTTCCCTGGAGCCAATGCTCCCAGAAAGTGAAGTGCAAACATCAGATCAGATGAAATGGAATCGTGTTGTGCATGGTTGAACTGTTTTGAGCTTTCGGGGGAGGAAAATGATAGATTGGGGCAGACTGTGATGCACCGGACAAGAAAGAGTATTTTGAGTGCCCTGACAGTCACCTGCCAGTGTCTGAAAGCTCTCCATTCAGGCAAATGTTGTGGACTCAGAAACTGTAACTCCTGGAGCTGAAAGTGCCCCCAAGTTCTAGCCTCTCTACCCCCATGGAGACCCCTGACAAGTGAGGACAATGCTGAAAATGAGGCTCAGAGTGCAGAGACTGTAGCAGCTCCCCTAGAAAGACTGGTCGAGCTGTAAAGCCTGTGGTGCACCTCAGTTATGATTCCCTGGGCGGCCAGTGGACCTGCCTCTCAATGTTGTCCATAAAGGGTATGTGTCCCGAGCTCATTGCCCAAACTGGCGTTAGTGCTAACTCCAAGTTACTTGTGTTGCCCTCTAAGTATGGTGCGCACTTGCCCACGTCCAGCCCCAAGGTAACTGATAGGAAGGGTCCCTCTCTTCAGGTTTCATGTACAAGAGGTAATAACTTGAGTTATGGTACAATGTGTAGTGTTATACTGTGTAAAGTGGCGTACTGCAATGTTTCAGAAATGGTTCTTGGTAAAATGATGTATTGACTGATGATTACATGTGTGAGCCTAATGCAAATGTATATGGTTGCAGTTGAAACTTATGGGGGTACTTGGCGACGCGGACGTTAAGCTTTTCCCAGGCCAGGAAGGGTGTAACCCCTGCAAATGGGGGTTCCCAAAAAGACTTCAGGAGCTTGCTTGGATACTCCAAGCCTGAATGGTGTTTGGCGTTTAAGCCATTTATCAGTGAGTGTTTTTAGAACCTCTGGTACTGTCTCTTTAAGAGCGTGTGCTTTGCATAATTAGTTTGTATGGGGGACTGTGTGTTTCTTTGATTGAGTACCACTCAGAGCTGCTGCCAATTCACCCCATTTTTTGCGGTCACTAAATGGGTGCAAAGGAACCTATGTGAAAGATGTAACTGTTTGCCAGAAATTATTTAGAGTAATAATGAAATTACAGTTTGTCTAACCTGCTTTCTTTGCAGTCAGAACTGTGTCTGCTAGTTCCCATTCTAGTTTTGAACTGCTGAACTGGACCAATCAGTGTGGGGATGAAAGCTAGCTCTAAATGAACAACTTGGACGAATCAGAACTTGGATCTCATAATCTGAGCCAGCCACAAGAAGGATTATGAGGCAGTGACTCTGGGAGATGTAGTTTAGACCGAGAGCTTCTTTGGACCAACCAGGCAGTCTCTTGTAGTGACAGCCAATCCAGTCAAGAACTGGGAGGAACTCCAAGGAAGTGCCCTGTTTTGTCTGTTGGGAGTTCAGTTTGAGATCTGAAAGTGAAGGGAAAAGAAACCCTGTGCTCCTTCAGTGCACAGTTTCAGTCAAAAGCGTGTACAGGCCCAGAGTTCGGTCTACAACTTGTGTAACTGCTTGTTAGGACTGAATCACGTCCTGTGAAAAGAATCAAGGATCTCTGAAGAGTAGAAGCCAGAGCTCACCCTGTAGAAGACTGAAGAAATTGTTGAATTACACTCGGTCTGTCAGGAACTAGAATCTGCTGTGTGTTCTCCTGGTTATTGTGCAGTAATGGATTGGGATACAGATGCAGCCTGCCTGGTATAGTGCTTTCTTTTTTTTACCATATAAATGTGTGAGGAGTCTCTTGGAGATCAAAGTAGCCCTGCTTGACATTGAAGGACCATATCTTCTTTGGAGGTCGTGAGTACTAATTAGGGGTTAAGCTCCTGGTTGAATTGCCATATTAAATCAAATGGAATTACTGTACTGCTGACTGTTTAATTTTCCTTTTCTCTGTGTAATGAAAGACTACCAGCTGCCACGGGGTTTGGACCTTAGCCACTGGGGCCTGGGTACTTAGGACAGTAACTGGTAGGGATAGGCCTGTGCACAGAGCCATAGGTCAGATAGTAAAGTGATAAGCTAATTAACCTGATTTCCCCTGTCCTTGTTATATCCCCTAAATAAATCAGAGCTGTTTGTTTCAACAAAGTTATACTGCCTGAGGTATTTGTCTATGTTAAAGTACTGTACTGTGATTGTTGCACTGTATCTTATTTTACAGGATGTCCAGTGCCTGAACAGCCTTGGGGTAAGTGTATACTGTGAGGTAATTCTGCTATATTGTGTGGGCCACTAGTGGGAAGAAAGGGGTTGCAGTGTCCCAGAGGGCTGTGACCAAGTAAGTTTAACCATTGCAAACTCCTGACCTCTGGGTGGAGGCACCCGCTTACTGGATCCAGGCCCTCAACCTGTTAGTGGTAAATCAGGCAGGGTAGTAGCCCCTGGGATGGCGCCATCTAGGGGTTACACTTGTATGTCTCTATCATGTCCCCTCTCTCCCTCCTCTCCTCCAGGGAGTGCATATTCAATCCCTTCAACCTGTCCTCATAGGACTTGTGATGCAGTCTATGTACCATCTTTGCCGACCTCCTCTGAACCTTCGCTACCCTGTCTATGTCCTTACGTAGGTAAGGTCTCCAGAACTGTACACTGTACTCCAGGTGGGGCCTCACTAGTGTCTTGTATAGTGGAATTATGACCTCCCTTTTCCTGCTGGTGATGCCCCTGCCTATGCATCCCAACGTCCTATTTGCTTTTCCTGCTGCCTTGTAACACTGTTTCCCTACCTTGAGGTCATCAGAGATGATAACTCCAAGATCCCTTTTCTGCTTGGTTCATGCTATATCCTCACCCCCCAACTGATATATTGTGCGAGGGTTTTTGTGCCCCATATGCATTATCTTGCACTTCTTGCATTGAATTTCAACTGCCAAACCCTGACCATTCTTCAAGTTTCTGCAGGTCCCTTCTCATTCTGTCTACACCCTTTAGTGTATCTACTCTGTTACAGAGCTTTGTGTCATCAGCGAACAGTGAAATTCTGCCTTATAGGTCCTGCGCAATGTCACTGATGAAGATGTTGAATAGGACCAGTCCCAGCACTGATCCCTGTGGTACCCCACTGGTCACTCTTCCCTCTGTGGAGTGACAGCCGTTTACCACCACCCTCTGTGTCCTGCCACCCAGCCAGTTACCTACCCATCCCACTACTGTCCTGCCCACACCCATATTCCCCAGTTTGTGTAATAGTCTTCTGTGTGGCACAGTGTCAAAGGCCTTGCTGAAGTCCAGATATGCCATGTCCACTGCCCTCCCCGATCCACCTCCCTAGTCACCCAGTCAAAAAATTCAATGAGGTTGGTCTGACATGACCTCCCCCTGGTGAAACCAAGCTACCTTGGCTCCTGTAGTCCATTGACAACCAAATGTTTAACCAATCTCTCCTTCAGTAGTGCTTCCATGATCTTCCCCACAACCGAGGTGAGGCTAACTGGTCTGTAGTTCTCCGCTTCCTCTTTGTTCCCACTTTTGTATAAGGGGACTACATCTGCTGTCCTCCAGTCTTTGGGTACCTCCCCTGTTTCCAGTGATCGGCTAAACAGGATAGCCAGAGGTTCAGCCACCACCTCTTTAGTTCTTTAAGGACCCTGGGTGCACCCGTCTGGCCCCATTGCTTTATCAACTCTTAATACTTCCAGTTCCTTCAGGACCTTTTCTCGTGTAAAGGGACTTGTGTCCATTTCTGCACCATTCTCACCCTTGTACTCCCTTCAGACCCATTACCCTCCTCTTCCTCAGTAAAGACTGAGCAGAAATACCTGTTCAATATGTCAGCTTTACTGTTGTTACCTCCACGCGGCTCCCATCCTCCCCCTTCAGTCTCACTATCCCTCCCTTTGCTTTTCTTTTTTCACTTATGTACCTGTAAAAGGTTTTGTCCCCCCTACCCACTGATTTTGCAATGTGTTCTTCTGTCTGAGCTTTTGCTTCCCTTACTGACCTCCCTGCCTCCCTTTGCTTCTCCTGGTACTTCTCCTGTGTCTTTTTGTATTGCCTGAATGCAATCTTTTTGGCTTTCACTTTCTTTGCTACCTCTTTGGAAAACCATAATGGTCTCCTCTTTCTTTTCCTCTTGCTAACCTGCTTAATGCATAATTCTGTTGCTCTTGGAATCCCCATTTTAAATACTGCCCACTGTTCCTCAACCCCTGCTTCCTGCCCCATTCCCCTTAATGCCTCTTTCAAGTATCTCCCCATTTTCCCAAAGTCTGCCCCTAAAATCCAGGATACATGTTTTTGTGTGGTTTGATTCTGCTCCTTCTGTGATTTCAAACCACAATGACTGGTGGTCACTGTTCCCCAGGTGCTCCCCCATTGTTATCCTCATCACACTGTTCCTGTTTGTGAGCACAAGGTCCAGTATTGCCTTCTGCTGAGTTGGTTCCATGACCAGTTGCTTGAGGAAGGCACCCTGAAGGGAGTCCAGGATAAATCTGCTCCTAATTGATGCTGCTGCTGAGATGCTCCAGTCAACGTCTGGAATATTGAGGTCTCCAACCAGTACTACCTCACCCTTTTCTGCCATCCTTTGGATGGCTTACATCAGCTCCCTATCTGTTTCTTCCTCCTGGGCTGGTCGTCTATAGACCACACCAGTGTGGATGGCTGGCTCCATTTACCTCTCCAGCTTAACCCACAGTATCTCTCCCCCATTTTGTTCCTCCTGGATCTCTGTGGCCCTTATATCATTTTTCACATACAGTGCCACTCTTCCTCCTTTCCTACCTGCCCTGTCTCTTCTGAATACATTGTAGCCAGGTATGGCCATCTTCCAATCATGGTTATCATTATATCAGGTTTCCCTGATGGCCACAATGTCCAGGTCTGACTGCACCATGACAGCCTCCAGATCTTCCATCTTGCTGCTAAGGCTCCTGGCATTGTCACACATAGCTTTCCATGATCTGACCTCCCTAGACTGTTTAGCTATTCTAATCCAGCCCCTTCCCTGGTTGTTCTTTATCCCTGGTTCTCCTTGCTGTCTGCCCTTCTGCTGAATTTTGCCCCTTTTCTGCCTATCCACCTCTTGGGTGCTAATCTCCATCTTTCGCACACTGCTTTGTAGAGATAGCCACTCCTCCAGTTCACTGGTTCCACTGCTAGCTGTGGGGGGTGAGCAAGTAGGTACCCTCATTGCTGGCCTGCCAGCCCTCTTGGCTAGTTTAAATGCTTGTCAATGTAGCATTTAAACTTATCATTGAGTGCTTGGATTCCCCTCCAGGATGGATGTAGGCCGTCAGGCTTGAACAAACCTCGATCCCTCCAGGTGGGTCCCCAGTCACCAATGAATCCAAACCCTTCCTCACAGCACCAGTTCTTCAAGGAATCCAAACCCTTCCTCACAGCACCAGTTCTTCAACCATGAGTTAAAGTTCCTGGTGCATGCACCCCTTTACTCTCCCTTGCCTCTCACAGGTAGTACTTCTGAGAAGGTGACAGAAGTAGCTACTTGCTTGAGACCCCTCCCCAATTTCCTAAACTCTTCCTGAACTTCCTTTGGCTCCCCATTTGCCAGGTCATTAGTACCTAGGTGGATAATCACATCCAGCTCACCTCCCGTCTTGCCTTCCCAGTGATCCCCAGGATCTTCCTTCCATCCCTCCATGCCATGGCACCTGGTAGGCACCTCAACTCCCTGTCCTCCCCTCCTGTGTTCCTAGCTGGATCCCTCTGATGATGGAGTCCCCCACCAGGATTCGCTTCCTCCTCCTCTGGGGTCCACTGCTCTCCCCACTGAGGTCACCTCCTTGACTAACCTCCACATCCTTTCCTTCCACTTCTCTGGGTACCTGTATTTGGTTGTCCTGGTTTGCCAGTGTGGCATAGGAGTTCTTGAGTGGAATAGGATCTGGGATGTGCCTCTGCCTGACTGCCCTAACCCTTTCTGAGCCCACTGTCATCCAAGTGCTCTCGTTCTTGGCATCCTTTGAGGCAGCGGCATTGGACTGGGTGGTCTCTGGATAGGGGTGATGGTACTCCTGACCCAGTTTACTTTCGCTCTGAGTCTGGCTACCTCATCCCACAGTCCAGAGAGATGCATGCAGATAGGGCAGCACCTCAGTGTCCAGAAGGTCTGCCTGAATATGGCTGGCCTGCAGCCTCTGCATTGCACCACTCCCCACATTATACTGCAATTATACTGCTATTCCACTACTTGTCTGTCACTGGAGCTCTCCTAGTTCCCTTTTTATTAATTTACTGTCCTAAAAATCCTGTCATTGATCCTCAGATACTTTAAAAATAAATAAATAAATAAATAAATCAAAACACTTGTCGTGCTGGGGATGGGCTTCTTCCTCCTTATGTCCCTCCTACTCCACACCCCCTACTATCCCCTGTGTTTAGCTCCTGTCAATCAGATTTACTACGGCATATAATTAAGAGTTGAGGGAAGGGGGGGCAAAAATTTGCAGCAATTAAAGACAGCAAAGAAATACACCACCACTATGTTTTAAATTTTCAACAGCCCAAAAACAATTAAAGACAGCAAAGAAATTACAGTGTCACTAAAAGCCCACAATCTAAGTTTAAAAGAAAAATAGCAATTACCAGTTACTGTAAAGCACTGAAATGAATATGTTTCCTTCCCCTTCTGGCTTCTTCTGAGAATGAAGGAACACTGTCAGAGTTGACAGTGTCCCTTCATTCATTTGATACTGTGGAACATGGATTGTTAGTGGATAGTGTAAGGGGGAGTACTTTGGACTCACTGGCACTGTCATCAGCTGGTTTGAGTCCTTCCTTAAAGAAAGGATGCAGGGGATGGTGATGCAGAATTTCTCGTCATTACCGAAGACCGTGCTCTGTGGGATACCCCAAAGCTTGATCCTCTCATCTTACTGTTCGCTGTGTACATGCTGCCCCAGGGTGGAATCATCAGATATCACAGATTGGGTTTTCTCTGCAATGCAGACATCATCCTGCTGTACTTGTCCTTTGTACTAGGGATTCCTTGCACATTTTAATGTACTGAATATGTGCCTGGCTGAGATCCAGGACTGGCTGTCCTCCAGCTGGCTAAGACTCAACCTGGATAAGATGGAGGTACTAGCGACTGAGCCTGGTCAATGGCAGGGTGCAAGGGTTAAAGAGGAGATGATTGGCCTGATGCTTGGTCTCTCCAGCCTTGTAGCGTCTGCTAAGATTAAGAATCTGGGGGTAATTCTGGATGAAACATTGACTCTTGAGGTGTAGGTGTCATCTGTATTCTGGAGGGGGTTTTACCATATCAGGAAAATCATCTGATCAAAGTTTTGATCCCATCAGACAACCTACTATCACTTGTACACACTTAGTGACTTCCAGATTCAGCTACTATAATGTTCTGTATCTCGGGGTTAGTGATTGGTCCTTTGATGCCTGTAGCTGGTGCACAACGCAGTGGCAAGGTTATTAACAAGCCTTCTGAGGTCTTGTCACATGATTCCACCCCTGCATGACCTGCACTGTCTGCCAGGGAAGGGGTGAATCATCTTTAGTGTTGGTTTACTGACCTATAAAGCCCTATACAGACTTGGCCCAGGTTATATGAGTGTCCTCTTGACACTGTAATGTAACTCTCACCCCTCTCCACTCCTCCAAGGTGGGCCTCCTAGCAGTGCCCAGGGCTAGGCTAAAGACATCAGGAGACCATGCGTTTGAGGTTACCAAACTTGCAGAACATGCTCCTAAGATCTTCAGGAGAGGTCTCCTTGATGGAGGCCTTTAAGAGGGGTCTAAAGACCTACCTGTTCAGGGAGGCATTGGGTTTTAGTTATTAATTACTTCCCCACTGGCTGACTTTCTGATTACTTGGTCTTAATTTATTTATTGTAGCCTATTTTGTATTATTATTATTCTGTATTTTTTATTTTATTTTATTTTATTTTATTTTAGTTTATTGATTCTAGGAATTATTACCTTTGAGCCAATGGCTCTTTTACAAAGGTTCCACGTCATCAATGTACAAACAAACAAGACATGTTACATAGAATGGTCAGCAAATTATGAAGGTTTCAATAAGCCAGTATAATACAGTACATCACAGGAAAAAAACAAAACATTGGAGGAATGGTCAAGGTGGGAAGGGTAGGAGGAGATATGGGAAGGGGAGCAGACTTAGAGTAGTTAGAGGTACTCAGATGCCTTTGTCAAGAAAGGAGCAGAGGAGGAGGAGGATGAAAAACAGTAAAAACAGCCATGAGGTTTTAATGATGCAATGCTCTGAGCCTCCAGGAATAGGCGCAAAACAAATAAACTTACTTCTACTACTGTGCCACTATATTCACCAAATATGCTAATGTAACTAAATAGCCCTCCCTTTTAACTCACCTGGGATACCCTGCACCCCTCCCTGTCTGAAATCCAGACTTCTAAGCCTTGTGGTTTACTCTAATGGTTCTGGGTATTCAAAAATAAAAATTAAATTAAAAATCCAATTATAATTAATGGATAACAATATCTGCTCTCAGATTTATATGGTTTTTCAAAAATTTGCTTTTACCTCTATTAGCCACACCACTTCTTCAGCAGAAAAGTGTTTATTTTTCACTGTCAACATGCTGTTAAATAATAATAAAAATCTATGCCTACTGATTTAATTTTAGTACCTGTGAACCTTATAAATTGTGCCCATAGTTTAAAATACTGTAGTACCTTGTTTTCTTATTTCTGTACTCCCTTCTGTATTAATATTGTCATGTGACTAAGTCCTGCAACAAGATAAATTAAGAGACTTTTAGAGAGCAGGTCTACCAGATAAGTGTCAAAGTTTGAGACTGCTCTGGGTGAATATGGATTACTTTCTAACTCTTATTCCATTCCTGATTGTCAGGCGGCAACACGAGGCACACTAGGGTGCTTCATCTTGCACTCATGGCAGGGAAAGAGGGTGCTAATATAATTGTATTGTGCATGCTATGTTATGAGAGAAATTCACATTTCACAGTTTGTAGATTATGTGAGGAATAAGACATGTGGTTTATGGGCTGATAAGAGCATGCCCCACATGCATAATGAGGTGTGAGGTGCTTGTGCTGAGCGCCTTTAGCAGCTGGGAAGTGGTCTTATCAGCTATAAACCACACTTTGAAGTATCTTATTTCACATAAAATGGGTATAAAATTTTCAATAGAGTCTGAACATCTTAGAGCTGTTTGAAAAGTAAAGTGTTATTTATTAATATTTTTGTTTCAAGATTTGAAGAGAGAATAGTCCCTTATACTGCAGAGCTACAGTACAGAACATTTTTAGTCATTTTAAACTTTTTAGGGAGGTGCTGTATGTCTGTCCCCCCGCCCCATACACACAAATACTTTTTTTTCCTTTTTCTTGGCAGGCTGTCTTTGGCAGGGAGCAAGAGAGGTAGCAACAGAGTGGCTGGTTTCACTGTGAGTTACCGTGTCATGTCATGTTCCCCCAGGTAACCCCTACTGAGACAGTCAGCCTATTTTGTTTGTCTTTTAGTTTTTATTTATTTATTTAATTCATAGCTCGAATTTACAAACCTTTGAGTCAGACACTCATTTACAAAGGTACCTCGTCACAGGGAGGGGGGACAAACATATTTACGTGGCAAGACATTGGAGAACAATACAGGTGAGATACAAAGGAGTATACAGCAAGGCATTGCAGTGACCAAAACAGGTGAGATACAGCAGATCAAAACAACAAACAAAAAACAAAACAAAACAAAATACAAAAACTGTTTAGTGTCCCTGTGGCGTACTCAGGGTACTGTGCGTGGCGTGCAGACTACAACAATCAATTCTAAGTAGGCTGGGATGTATGTAGTACTTACGGGACAGATGGGTTCAGAGGGTGCTCTAGGAAAGCACTATAATGGACAAGTACAGCTCCGATTGTTAGTGAGGTATTTGCGTAGGGCTATTTTGAAGGGGTCGATTTTGGGGATGTTTGTAATGTGCGTGGGGAGGGAGTTATACCAAGAGGGTGCTCTGTGGTGAAAGGACCTTTGGGCGAGCAAGGTCCTAGATCTAGGCACCTGGAAGGTGGCTTTGGTTGTAATGCGGGTGACAACCGGGTGGGAGGCCCGTTGAAGGGTGTGGTGACACCTGGGGGGCAAAGCCCAAGTAGAGCCTTTTTTGCCAGTATACAGGTGTGGTATTGCAGACGTTCTTCAAAGGTGAGTATGTTAGAGGCGGAGTAGAGTAGGCATGTGTGAGTTCTGCTGTGGGCACCAGTCAGGAGCCTACAGGATTTGTTGATAGAGGTCTGGACTTTGGTGAGAGCAGTGGGGTCAGCAGCTGCATAGGTAGGGAATCCATAATCAACCAATGACAGAATGGACGAAGTGATAGCAAGCCTCAGGGCAAACTCAGGAAGGCAGTCTTTGTGGTGGTAGAGAAGTCCAATCCGGACATTCATGGCTGATGACAAAGCGTTAAGATGGGTATGGAAGGAGAATGCTGAGTCGAAGGTGAGGGCCAGGTATTTGTATGTTGATACCTGTTCAAGGGGGTGGAGTATGCTGGGGATGATGTGAAGGGAAGCATTTCTGGAGTTACTTTGGCGGTGTGCAAAAATCATAGATTTTGTCTTCTTGAGGTTCAGAACCAGACGGTGGTCAAGGAACCATTTTTCAGCTTGCTTGAAGGTGAGTTTCAGGGAGCTCTGGAGTGTGATTGGGTCGGGGTGTGAGGCGACGAGGACTGCGTCGTCGGCGTATAGAAGCATTTTGCCTGTGCAGGAGCTGGGGAGGGTGTTTAGAAAGAGACTAAACAAGGTGGGGCCCAGGATGGAGCCTTGAGGGACCCCGGATCGTACTGGTAGGACTGTTGATAGAATACCATTTAATTTGACCCATTGGGATCTATCCTGGAGGTAGCTGGAGAACCAGTCCAGGGGGCCCAATGAGAGTCCCAGCAGACGAAGGAAGTCAAGCATTAGTGGGTGACACACAGTGTCAAAGGCCTTAGATAGGTCAATGAACACTGCCCTGGCGATCTCCCCAGCATCAAGTGCAGAGTGTATTTGATGGGAGAACTCCAAAAGGGCTGTGGAGGTGCTGTGACCAGGGCAGAAGCCATGTTGCTCTGGGCAAAGTATGTTATATTTAGATAGGTAATCCATGAGTTGGGTGGATACTATCTTCTCCAGGGCTTTGGGGGTGGGGGTGGAGATGGGTCTGTAATTGTTTGGTAATGTTCAGTCTCCATTTTTATTGATAGGGGTAATTTCAGCCAATTTCCATGCACTTGGGAATTGGCCAAGGCATAGGGATCGGTTAAGGAGATCCGTGAGGGGGGGCTAACATGATATCAAGTGTTAGACGGAGTATCCTGGAGTCAAGGGGGTCTCCGCTCGGGTTGTGGGAGGAGAGGGCTTTTAGGAGGAGAGGTTTGGTGTCATGGGGGGAGATAGTCCTGAAGAGAAATGGGGGTTGGGAGGTAGCTGGGTGGTTGGATGTAAGGATAGGGTCAAAGAAGTGGGCAGGAAGAACTGCACTTAGGTCAGAAAATGTTGTGTTGAGGCAGTCCGCAATATGTGGTTGGTCAGTATTAATTGTGCCGTTAATAATCATCTGGGGGGGAGAGTGGGTATTTCCATTAAACTCCTTTATGTTATCCCAGAAAGCTCAGGCAGAGCCCCAGGATGAGGTCAAGGCAGTTTGGTAGTAGCTGGCCTTGGCTTGTCTAATGGCCCAGGTGCATCGGTTGCGAGCAGCTTTATAGGCTTGCCTGTCCGCTGTCCTGCCAGACTCAACTGCAATGTGCCAAAGGTTATCCCGCTGCTTCAGTTGCTGGACCAGAGAGGGGGAAATCCAGGCAACATTTTGCCTCTTGGGGCGAGTGTTGATGATGGGGGCAAAGATGTCACAGGCCTTGCAGAAGGCACTGGTGAGGAAGGCTAGAGCAGTATCTATATCCGTTGCAAGGGAGATCAGGGACCAGTCGAGCTGGGCAAGGTACCGCTTTAGCTTATTAAGGCCCCCGGGGTGGAAGCGGTGATGGGGGGTGGCATTGTACGCAGGACTGAGTGTGGGGGAGGACCAGAAACAAAGAATTGGTGAGTGGTCACTAAGGAAATCTGCTAGGACGTTAACAGACTTGATTTTGTGTGGTCGGTTAGAGAGTACTATATCCAGGAGGGAGCTGGTCCCTCTAGCTTGGTTAAATCTGGTGGGCCGAGTGACCGACTGGGATAGGTCAAGGGCTGTGAAGTTGTCCTTAATGTGTGCTGAAGTTGAGCAAAGCCAGTTGATACTGAGGTCTCGTAGTACAAGCTGTTCAGCCTTGTGTGGCAGGGTGGAGAGATAGTCTGTGAGACAGCGGATAGCTAAACTTAGTGCCTGCGGGGGTATGTAGGTGGTTGTGAGGTAAAGCGGGCCCTGACCAGGGTGTGGGGTCATTTTCAGGTTGATGGCTTGGGCCCCGTGGTCGAGCTTGGGAGTAGGTAGTGAGTGACCCAGGAGGGAGTCATGCAGGTAGACTGCACACCCACCACCACGCTTGCCCACCCGATCTTCTCTGAATAGAGTGAAGCCGGGAAGGGAGACAGCAGAGTCTGGAGCTGATTGGGAAAGCCAAGTCTCCACTATCACAAGAATGTCGGGCGTGTGCTGTGAGACCCAACACTGGAGTGCTGCAGTCTTCCTTGGGAGACTGCAGATATTCATAGAGGCAATGCGTAGGCCATGTCCAGTAGGGGTGATGGTGAGGTAGCGGATCCCGGCCCAGGGTTAGGGTGGACATTCCCAGAGAGCATGAGGAGTAAGGCAATAAGATGGAGAGAAAGACTGCGGTGGTTGTGGTAGTGTCGCTTGTGCAGATGCAAGGATCTCAGGGGGGCAGTGCAGGGGATGGGTAGTGAGTTGAGGGCAGGTATGGCTAGGATAGAGAGGGACCAACTACCACAGTGTGCAGGGGATAGGGGGGTGGGTGTCGGTGGTGGTGGTGGTGAGAGAGGGTAGTGGAGTGGTCCAGTGTGTGAGGTATGTTAGTGGGGAGCGGTAATAAGATGGTCGAGCTATGAGTAATGGGGTGATGTGCGCGATGAGGCCAGGATTCTGGCAGGTGTCCATTTACAGAGGTGCTGGAGAGATTCTTTGCAGTGGGGGGGGGGTAGGAACATGAGGAGTGAAGCAATTATCCAGAGTACTACTGGGGCATGGTTGTGCATGGGATGTAGGAAGGGAGACAGAGTTTGTAGGCAGGATCCCCCTAGTGTTCAAGAAATATAACCTGCTGGTGGAAAAGTGGGCTGATTGGTTCTGCACAACACGTAACTATCAGTATAAAACTGAGAGCTGACCAAGGGTGGTGGTGGGGGCGGCAGAGCCAAACAACACACCTTGTGAAAAAAGCCTGGCGCTGTTCCTGAGCCCTTAATGCATACCTACGGTAGTCAGGGGTGTGGGGGGCGATTCCTGAGTCAAGGTCCTGGGAAGGGCAGGTTCTCCAGCCCTTGTGACCCGCGGTGCAGCTTCCGTGGACAAAACCCCTGAAAATGAGGAGAGAGGGGAGATTATAATCGTTTGATTCAGAGGCGGGGCTACGGTAAGGACACAAGATAATGTTATTGAAAATTACCTAACTCTGCTGCACTGTTTTAAAATGGGAGCCGAATCAGTTTCACTTTGCACAAGATAAGGTTACTGAACATTATCTAACTCTGCTGCACTGTTTTAAAATGGGAGCCAAATCAGTTCCACTTTGCACAGGATAAGGTTACTGAAAATTATCTAACTCTGCTGCACTGTTTTAAAGCGGGGGCCGAATCAGTTCCACTTTGCACAAGATAAGGTTACTGAAAATTGTCTAACTGTGCTGCACTGTTTTAAAATGGGAGCTGAATCAGTTTCAGTTTGCACAGTTTTAAAATGGGAGCCACATCAATTTGAGTCTGTTCCAGCCTGCACAGTTTTTAAAATGCATTAATCAAGCGCTAAAGTGCTTCTTTTGGTAAAAAGCGAATGTATGATTACACTGGCAGTGCAATACTCTTAAGGAGACTAGATTCATTTCAGTTAAGGCAAGCTACTTGTTTAATTTACAGTACTGGCAGCTGTAGGATCATAATACTTGTGAAATAGTCTTAAGGCAACCCGAATAAACACAATAAACTGTATATAAAGGCAGCAGAAAGGTACATGAAAAAACTATCTTCAGTGTTGCGCCGACTCTTAAGGTGAGTGGAAACTCAATGTCCTTTGTTCAACTCCAGGTTTGAAAAATGGGGTTTGGCGCCAAACAACACGCCTTGTGAAAAAAGCCTGACGCTGCTTCTGAGCCCTTAATGCATACCTACGGCAGTCCAGGGGGTAAGGGTGATTCCTGAATCAAGGTCCTGGGAAGGGCAGGCTCTCCAGCCCTTGCGACCCGTGGTGCAGTTTCCGTGGATGAAACCTGGCAGTCCGGGGGGTGGGGGGGCGATTCCTGAGTCAAGGTCCTGGGAAGGGCAGGCTCTCCAGCCCTCGTGACCCACGGTGCAGTTTCCGTGTTTTCCTCTATGGATTTTCTTTTTTAATTGATTAATAGATCATCCTGTGTGACTGTGAGTGAGTGGCTGGCTTAAGCAGGAGCAAACATGTCTCTTAGCAGCTGCCATACTGAGCCACTTTTGGTTTTGCAGTTGACGTGCTATCGTGGCCGGTTTTACTGTCTGGTTCACTCTGGGTCAGGGTTTCTTTGAAAAAGAAGAGAATGTCTTGATTTTGTGGGTAAATGTAAATGGGAAGGAGGTCTGGAAATCAGAGAAATGACCAGCACTGTAGCCATGTGTGTGTAAAGTGGGAGGTGTGGAGGTGCAATGAACCCGAGCGACGAATCGTGAATCGGTGGCCTGTCATCAACATTTGTGAACAGTCAGGGTAAAAAAGGTTATATTGTTACTGTAAGATTCTGGAAAATTAAATTGGGTCTGATTTAGTTATTTTAGTGGCTGGTAGTGTTTGTGAAATGGGGGATTTTATTTTTAACTGTTAGGGCAAGTACTGTTTTTGCAGTACTAATGTTGTTGCCACAAAATGATTTCTGGAAGGTATTGATCTCTGAGTGTGCTGCATTTTGGTTGGCAGAAGTAGTACCAGCTGCCAGAACATATCCTGATAAGGACATGGCAAATGGTACCTCTTAGTCAATCAAAATAAAGGAAATTTTCTACCCATTTTATAAGATAAATTAACACACCCCTTGAAGACATCTGGCTATGCCTCTGGCACAAACCACCAGGAAGCGTTTTTCCAAATTTAACCCATACTCTGTTGTATTGTTCTTCACATAACACATTATCTATGATTCAGCAAATTCCAAAAACTCAATTGCCCCCTTCCCGACTGACAGTATCTTTATTTACAGATCCCTTCCCCTGAACCTAACTCTCCACAAACCCCCAAATAAATGCTACCCTTTTTCTGTATTTTTCACAGAAACATAGGATTTGTCAGTGGATAACAACAGCTTGGCCCACCCAGTTTGCACATTTTTCCCTTGCTATACTTTCATCTCAGACCCTACTTGATTTCTGGCTACACCCATCCCTCTGCTTCCCAACTAAGATTCCCTTGTGCCAATCACAAGCATGCTCGAACTCACCACTCTTTTCGCCGGTATCCAGTAATACAGGCAACTCAAATTGAGAGATTCAATTTGAGCTCCTAGATGAGAGTGCCTGTGAATACTACAAGTGTGAAACAGTAGCGATCCTGTCAATAGCGAGGGAAGGTTGACAACAATAGCGAGAGACTAGAGAGAGCGTGGGTAGGCAGGATCTATGACATGGAAGTTATAGCAGGTAGTGTGGACTTGCAGTTTTGAGCTGGCCATGTGGTCTGGTGCAGGCAGTGTATACCACCGGAGCTGCAGGGCCCAGGTTCTAACGTGGGCAGGAGCTCTGTATTTTTTTTGGTTTCATTTGTGCACTTTAGTTTTTGTTGCGTGTTGCTCCCCAAGTGCACTTACTTTTTTTTGCATGTTTTGCTCCCCATTCCCATGCCCCTCTCCTGTATATCTCCTTCCCGAACATTCAGTGTTCCTCAGTGTTAGGCCCCCCCTTGGAGTTAGTTATAATTATTAGGGGTGTGTGTGGGAGGTGCAGGGGCATAGCCCCCCATATTAAACAGCATGTTTAATTGCATTTTTCTTGTGGTTTGGACCATCGCCGTTTATGGTCCGGCTCTTGTGCACATCGCCATTCCTGTTTTTCAGTGATGTGCACTCGCTTATATGGCTATCACTATTTTGCTTTCGCTCATATGACATGGTACCATTTTTGCCCCTACTGCCTTTGCTGGAAGATTGTTCAAACCATACACCACTTTTTCAGTGAAGCAGTACATCCTCACATCCCTCCTAAATTTCCCCCTTCCAGTTTCATTGTATGCCCCCTTGTTCTTGTGTGCCTTCTCTGAAAAATACTCCCCTCCTTTACCTTGTTTAACCCGGCAAGGTATTTATAGGTCTCTATCATATCCGCCCTCTCTCTCTCTCTCCTCTCTTTTAGGGTGTACATATTGAGATTCTTTAGTCCCTCCTCATAAGACTTTTAATGCAGCCCCTGCACCATTTTAGTTGCCCTCCTCTGGACAGCCTCCCCCCGGCTATGTCCTTCTTGAGATGTGGTCTCCAGAACTGGATACAGTACTCCAGGTGGGATCTTACCAATGATCTCTACAGTGGCAACACCACCTCCCTTCTTCTGCTGATGTTACTCCTCCCTCTGCACTCCAGCATCCCACTGGTCCTACATATTGCCTTGCTGCACAGATTCGACACCTTCAGGTCTTCAGTTGTGATCACTTCCAGGTCTCTTTCCTGTTTGATGACAATCAACACCTGTCCCCCATTTTATACTCTGAGTTTCTGTGCCCTAGGTGCATGATTTTGCACTTTTTCACATTGAAACCCAGCTGCCATACTGTACACTTGATAACTCCTTGAATTTTCTCAGGTCTCTGCACATTCTCACCCACCCCCCCCCCGGGTGTCCACACTACTGCAGATTTTGGTGTTATCTGCAAAAGAGGCATACCTTCCCTTTCCGACTTTCTGCAATGTAACTTACAAATACATTAATGAGGACTACAACCAGTGCTGAGCCCTTAGCTATCCCACTGGTCACCCTCAATTCTGCAGAGTGAGTGCTATTTGCCACCACCTTCTGTCACCTATCCATCAAGCAGTTTTTTATCCAGTTTATCACCTTGTGTCTGCCCTTAAACTGCCCAGTTTCCTTATAAGCCTTGTAAGCTGACATGATTCTAGACCTGTTGGCAAAAGATGACACAGAAGCCCAGATATTACAGGGAGAAGTTTATTCCCAAACATGCAGAAAAGCAGCATGCCTTGCTGGAAGTTTGGAAACCTCCTAACACCATGGTATGGTGAAAAACAGTCTTACAGAGATTCTTATACTATAGATAAGAAAAGTGTGTTACTTGGTAACACACTCTTCCAAAGAAGGCAGTTAGAAAATACAACAATTCTGTTGGTGAGTAGTGGTCTGCAGTTAGCACCTAGGACAGTTAGATCATTACTTGTTTTGCACGTACACACTAATAATGGTAAACCTAGCCGAAACTGGTTTTGGGTTACAGCACAAAAGATGCTTAGTGCTGAACAAAAATAAAGATGTTTCAGCTGTATATAAAAGAAAAACAACTCACCATCAGCCCTGCCTAAGCAATCCTAATACTGTTAGGGCCAGAGGTTACTAGCACATAGCTCTGTTAGGATACTACAATCATATGCACATGTGTATTACAGAGGCACATAGGACTATACTATATCCTACCTTGTTAAGCATATTAGAGGCTATACACTAACAAGTGGGATGTACGCACCTGAGGTGCATGTCCTGCCCATGTAGCTCTGCACTTGTGGACAGGTGTGCACAAGGCAGCATTCACAAATGCTGGCCACCTGTCTGTGGCCCCACCCCCCGGTACGCAGGGTCATGTGGGACAGACAGGGGCAAAGCCTGCGGACCAGGCGGGTATCCAATCGGATGCCCATCATGGGTCCTACAGTAGATCTCTTACACGGCAGGGCACTCGGTAGCTGAGCACCCTTATGGATGTTGGACAGCTAGTGGCTGTGGAGGCGTGTGGTGTGCAGTGCCGTCAGCCATCCCAAGACACAGCAGTGACAGACCATGATGGGGGGAGTGTCAGTGCCACAGGTGTGTGTGTGGGGGGGTATTGCTGGATAGTGGAGTGTGTGGGACAGGGACCCAGGGCACCCATGTCCATGTGTGTGTATGGGTGAGGGGGGTGTAGCACCCAAGGCAGGTGTCCATATGGTGGGCCGTGCAATTCGGGAATGGGTGCAGCCAAGATGGGTGTGTGTGTGCCTTGCCTCACCAGGTGCCTTGCAGGCACAGTTTCAGGCCGTGGGCAGCATGGGCATGATGGTGCTGCCTTGGGGGGGTGCAGCCTTGGGTGATGGAGCGGCACAGTATGTGTGTGGGGGGGTTAGCCTCTGGGGTACGGGGATGGGGCCGCCTTGCTCTGTTGAGAATGCCCACTTGCCATGGAGCCATTCCCTCATCTGGTGTGCACAGGGGCAAGTCATGTAGGAGACTTATGGCAGGGCTTACCCTGGCATAATGGCTACCCTCCTATGCACCCTGGTGCACTGCTGTATGTGGCATTTTGCATGACATGTGTTTCTGGCATGTGCCCCACCTGCTCCCTGTGCATTGTGGTCCTTGTGGGTGGGTGATTGGGTGTGTAGGAGCTGTGCATTCCCCATTAGTGCATCCTGCACAGGGGCGCAATGGGTGTGGAGTGTCTCTACACCTCACATACATGGTATGGAGGTGCTCAGCACCTTTGTGCATAGGACCCATGATGAATAAATGTATGTGTACCATATGCTGTACTAAGAATAGGGTTGTGGGGTGGTCCAAGTTTATGTATTCCCCCACTTGTTGCTGCTAAACTGGCAACACAAGATGGTGAGTTAGCATAGAATGGGCAGCATAGCTGTCTGAGATGATGTGTGAGGATTTTTGCATTGGCAGCAAATGGTACAAACTATTACAATCAAGATAGTCTGCAAAATGACAAGGGTTTTAAAAGACATTTCTAGCATTTTATGAGTTAAAACAAGATGTAAATTAGCATCATGCATTAAATCATTTAAATCTCAATCAGCTTTCCGAGTGCTGTTGCTGATATGTATCCGATGAGTATGTGTTCTATCTAACAGGAGTTAAGATTCAGGTTGAGTGTATCGATATGCACATTAAAACCTAGTATCTACTGGTCAATAGTATTCAGATAGTCAAGGTCACTGTCAATATAGTCCTGTTCAGGAGTGGGTACAGGGGTGATCAAGGATTGACCAAGAATGGTTGGTTTATTGTTTATGAGGCACAAAGCAGCAATTAGGAATGTCAGCACCACAATTGATATGTCCATAAGAAAAGTTCTTAATGTTCGCCACAACATGATATTGTTCATCCATATTGCATGTTGTTTTGACTTGTAGTAGATGCCACTTGGTGAGTTGTACTGGACATGTGACAGAGACAAAGATCTGGAGATATCCATGTTGCTGGATGTTCGATGGCTGACTGGCTGGATCTGTTTCATTGCATTAGTTGTATCAGTGGCATGTTTTGGAGGTGCAGTAACATTTTGTTCACTGAGTATGTCAATGGAGTAGCTGCACACTGGCGTAGATACATGGAAAACATCACACCTGCACAGGTATCAGTAGCCATTTTATGGAACAACAGTCTGTATGAGATGCCAGCTAGGCTTGCAGTCGGAACACCAGCAGTGGAGGAAGGCTGATTTTTTGCATGTAGATGCCTTAGTGTAGGTATCCAACAAAGTGCACATGTGCCAGTCTGTCAAAAACTGAAGATTTTTTTTTTCAAACACTGGTCAAGTCACAGTAAATGAAACATACATGGCTTTTTGGAAAGAGCAATGGCGAGTTGAGTAGCAAGGTCCTTGATTAGGATGTGGCATGACATAACCTAAGTGTGTGGCAGTTGTGAGAAGAAAAGTGAGGGAGTCGGTCATACATTTTGAATTGAAGGCTGAGGTCCAACAATGAAGGCAATACCATTTGGCTACAGTGAGTCCTTGGCAATGTCAGGGATATGCCCTGCTTCTAGGTCTCAGAAGAGGTTCGTGACAGTGGTCAGAACATAATTTCCCTACCTATGTGTTACTGTCTGGCCTAATTTTGGTCAGTGTTATATTAAGTAAATGTGCAATATCATACATGTTATATACCATGAGCCTTTTTCCAGTGGCTAAGACATCAATATCATGCAGCATGGGCTTAAACACATTTTCAGCTCATTGCTTTTTAAAATAATTAATGTCTCTTGATTAGTTGTATATCTTCCCTATTCCGCATTGAATACCCAATCCAAATAAACCTGATATTATCTACACCAGGCCTGTTACACTCAAATCCCACTTATGGCATTTAAAGTGGAACATCCCATGATGTAGAGCAGTTTCCTGCCTACCTACAGGGTCTTGAGCTTGTGCTTAATAAGCTGCAACAATATTTAACAACATAGTAGCATGAAACCTAAACACATGGACATATGGGGCCACGTTCCACTGCAATACATTTAAAACAACAGGAACATGCATAAATTGAACATTGTTAAGATTGCCCCAGGAATAGAAGTAGCAGTCAGTTTGCTGTCGGGACCTGGTTCCAGTTTAGGGCATTGCAAAGGCTGTAGTGGAAAAGTGGTGGTCACAGAATATGTGAAAATAGTTGGGCACAGTAGTGGGATAAGTTGTAGTGAGTAGGTATGCAGTTAAATTTGTGGAACCAAATACTGTTCAAGAAGTTGCATTATGATTTCAAAAGTCCAAATCCCTTGGTCTAGTTGTTATATGTTCTTTATTAAAAGAGAACCGTGTGAATATCCCACTACTCTGTAGACCTGAGAAGGGCCTGGCTGTCCCTGTTGCCAGGCATTATGATCAGGATCAGCAGGTCCTTTTCAGGATACCCCATTAGTAACCATGGTACCTTTAAGATAATAAATCTTGAAGATCTCATTTATGTCTGGAAAAGCGATTATTTGTGCCCAAGCTGTCAACAGCCATTTGCCTTTTGGCCAGTCAAAGTATTCTGCATTGTCCTGGAAAGACAAAGAAGAAATAGGAGAAGGTACAACCCCCACCCCCGCCAGCTAAGTAAATCACTTACTCAGCTGATTGGAATGAACCATTTGTCAATAGGTTTCCTGCAGTTTGGCAACCACACCTGATAGATCGAAAGGCTGAGTTTGTTCACAATATCAAAGTACATTTTAGACTTTTGGTGGGCATTGCCCAATGTTTGAGAAGCAAAATGATGAATTTCCTCCACATTTTTCTGTAACTATTTTACATAGGTGTTCTGGCAACCTCATTTGCCAACCAGTCATCACCTCAAAGGCTGTATACTGAATAGATGCTGATGGTGTAACCCTAATTGCCATTAGGAGTAAGGGCAACAAAGTATCCCAATGTTTGCATCCTCATTAACAAAATGTAACAGCATTGTTTTAATGTACTTATTGGTTTGTTCTACATCACCTGAAGACTGAGGATGGGAAGTAGACCATCCATGGATATCTCCCCTGAAAAGGCAAATCCCATAACTTGCAGCAAGGCATCCTCTGTGGACAGAGACAATTTCATCACTGATAAGCACCTTCATATTCCTGAAAGACAAACGAAAAATGAAGAGGAGGGCCTCAGGCCCCTTCCTCTTTAGTATGTTGGTGTTGACCTTTTAAAATGTTGATGCATTATTTTTATACAGATGTATGCTTTTGGGAGTATTGTCCAGCATCTGCTGCTACCACTGCCAAACATGCCATGAGCATGGTAGGAATGTAAATAGTCTTGTGACTACCAGCCACACATTACTTGATTTTTGAGAAACAAAAAACAGAGAAAAAGAGTGCCCCTTTCCTCACTGATAGTTTAGGAAACAGTTTCAACTCATTTACATAAAATCCTGTTCAATGCCATGTCTCTTACTTCTAGTTGTATTTCATGGTCTTGTTTTTCTATGAACATTTTATTTCCATGTTGAGTCATCCCAACATTTGCAACACTGACACCTACACCCATGCTTCTCTGGTGAACTGTGAAAGAGCCTTCTACGAGAGTGAGTTTGTTTTTGTGGGAGCAGTGTGCATTTACTACCATTTCTTTGGTGTTAGCCTTAATTAGAACAGATTGCCATAAAATCATTAACTATGTAACTGATGTTCAAAAATTGTTGTCTATCTCCTGTGGACACATCAGTATCAGGGCTCCCAGAATTACAGGGATGCTCTTCCCATAAACTTGCATTTGCTATATTGCAAAACAAAGCAATTCAGCTGACATAGGAAATAATGCAATCTACTGGAAAACATAGGAAAATTACCATGGTGTTACAAGGAAAATTACAAATCAATCTGGGAGTGCTGCTGTATTTTCTTTTATGCTCTCTTTTTGTTTAAAACATTTGTGAATCAGAGACTGCTGGAAAGCAGTTAATAATGGGGGTGGGGCTTATGGAGGGTCCATGTCTCTCCCCCCTCCCCAATCTCCTGTTATTCAAGGGGATCGATGTAGGCATTGCAGTGGGCAAAGGAAGCCATTCTAAAATGGGTTTTACCTATTTTATTATTTTGTTTACAGTTAAACTATCCAGTACATGTGATTTGTTTTACTGGGAAGCTCCACATGTCTCCCTCCAAACTGCATGCCATTGCAAAATGGAAACTGGCATGAGCTTTTTAGCCATGTAATCCCATTTACATAAAATCAACTGACCATAAAAATAGTAAAATTAAAAAACATTGTACATACTACGGATGCACAAAATATATATGCACATAATACAAGGACAGATTTTGTGTATAATAACATTTCAAGAAACTTTCAAATTAGTCTGAAAATATAAATTTAATTTCCCTGTGATTCCTGAAAAGAAAGGGTATCTGATTACAATGTACATCATCCCAACCAGTCACACCCTCTTCAGTAAGGGCTGATGTGCCATTAGACTCAGGAGGCAAATTAACCCTTTCTCAGTCATTTATTTCTTTTGCATATGAGAAATCCCTTTTCACAAAATTACCCACCCACCTTGTAAGAGAAGGTGGATTACAGAAAACCCCAAATTTAAAACCTCTGATGCCTAACTTGCAGTATGGCATCAGGAAACCTGTTGTTACACAACAGGGGTCTGTTAAGAGTCTGGACCCCCTTGCAATAGAGATTACACAAAATGTGCCATTGCAAAAAACAATCCACAAGTAACTTCAAATAAGCAAACATTACATGGAAGAAAGAACATTATTATTTCAGTGTTCCCTTCCCTTACTAAATTCAAACCAGTAAAGGCATTTTGAGCTACAGTATCTGGACTCCAGACACATTTATCTATTATGTAATTTTGCATTACAGCACCCTACATTTGAAACCATTTCAAATTCCATCTAATCTGAAATCCTCTAGCAGATTCTCTGCCATCAGAAATATCATATCATACACAGACACGTTCTTCCCCTTTCTCAGACCATCTTCATTATGTGCAAGAAACAATCTTGACATCAGTTCTGTCCAGACTAACATCATTATTTCTGAAAATATTTTGTCTATGGGGACTCTTCCTCCATACATTTTCTGGAAACTACATTTGTAAAAGGGTATTAATGCACAGTGCGAAATATATAAAGCAACCTCTCTCATATCCAGGCTGTAAGAGCCAAACAAATCCCAGCACCCTTGCAAGGAGTTAGAGACACATTGTTTTTGTGCTGCATTATCTCAAGGGCAGCTTGCTGAAACCTTGAATCATAAAAAAGCCTCACATGATTATGTTCAATGAGAAGAAAAGAAAACATTAAGCATTTTGAATTCACATAGCACATTGCAGGATTGCAGATTCACAGCATATAATTCAGTTAATAGGATATTTAGTGCACACTAAAGCAAGGAAACTTTTTTCCTTTAAACAGCAGGCTATAGTCGTTAGTATTGTATGTGTTGTGTGTGATGAAAAGAAAACCACCCCAATTTGTCAGATCGAGATTAGAAGTTATTTAGAATCATAGAAGACACAGAATGACTGGTCAGCCCATAAATATAGAAAGGTTAGACATGAGGTACAGTTAGATGAGTTAAATGATTATGCAGCATGCTTTAATTTCATTTTTATGCACCTCACCTTGTTAATGAACACCACTGCTGAAAAGAGGCATTGCTTCCAGACTGACCCCAAACCTTTTTTTCAGGGTTAGACTGGCTCCCACTGGATTCCATAACTGTATCTGCCCTCATGCATGTCCAGTGTCCTGGGGCTAGCTATCAGTCTCACTATCCTTCTCTGAGGACAGCAGTTCTGATGGTTGGGCAAACGGCATAGTTTTCACATGACCCATCTTGCACACTGACTGATCCACACTGCTTTTAATCTGTCCCTTGCAAACCTGATCCTGTTTCTTTGTCCATGCTGCTTCCCCAATTTATTCTGACATTTCTTTTCTCCGTGCACCCTAACAACCACTCTGTCTCTTTCTTGCCTAACACATTCAAGTTCTTTCTGATGCTCTTTCTCACACTTTTCAGTTTCTCTTTCCAAACCTTCCCATTGCTCACACACTTCCCTGCATTTGGAGTCTGACTCTTGTCTCAGAGCCCAATTCTCAGACTCCACTGCTTTTGATAAAGTATATGGGGCTGCAACCATAACACCTTTCTGGTCATGTCCTTGGCTGCAGACTTCATCTTGGTGTGCAGTCTGCCCACATACTGTACCAGATCAGTCTGAAATGTCACGACCAGCTTGAAATCAACCCTCCCTCTATAGGAGACAAGAAATTTAAGATGTCTATTTTGAGCTCAGTATTAATGGACATTGTTGCAGATTCCCCTTTTCTGTACTAAGAGCATGAAGTGTACCAGTTCCACTCAACCCCAACGGTTAGACAGCCACATGATCTGGTACAGAAGTCCCACTGGGCCTAAGCTGAACAAGGAGCATAGGTTCAGACATCTTTGTGATTCCTAATCCTGTTTGGGATGTGGGGGGGTCAGTAGGATCTTCCACTAGGGTTGAATGGGGGGGGGGGAGGTTTGAACACCTTTGTGATTCCCAGTCCCATTCATCTGTGTACCTATTAGAATATTGGCTCAGTTCTGTCCAAACAGGTGCTGCCCATGGTCGCCAGTTTGTTAGCTGGGAGGATTCTAGATCTGTTGGCAAAACACAACACAGAAACCTAGATATGACAGGGAGAAGTTTATTCCAAAACATGCAGAAAAACAGCATACTTTGCTGGGAGTTAAGAAACCTCCTAACACCATGGTGTCATCATGCAGACTCAGTGAAAGTCAGTCTTACAGAGGTTCTTATACTATAGTTAAGAAAAGCATGTTACTTGGTAACAGACTCTCCCAAAGAAGGCAGTTAGAAAATACAGCAATTCTATTGGTGAGCAGTGGTGGGCACTTAGCACTTAGAACAGTTAGATCATCACTTGTTTTGCACGTACACACTGATAAAAGTAAAGGTAGCTAAAATTAGTTTTGGGTTGCAACACAAAAGATGCTTTGTATTGCACAAAAATGAAGATGTGCCAGCCGTATATAAAAGGAAAACAACTGCACCATCAGGCCTGCATAGACAATCCTAATATTATTAGGGCCAGAAGTAACTATCAAATAGTCCCGTAAGGATATTACAATCATATGCACATATGTATTACAGAGGCACATAGTACTACACTACATCCTGTTTCCCCAGCTCAATACCAGAGACAGTCATTGGGGTTCATTGTAGCCCTTCCCCCACTAACAACCATACCAGAGTCTGCTACTGACTCTCAGGTAGTGACAGGAGGACTGTGTTGGCCTGCTGTCACTACCATTACAGCTGCTCCTCCCATTCTAGGTGAGCATTTGCTTTATAGGCTGATCTACCCATGTGACCTAGTTACATGATCAGGTCAATTACCTATCACCCTTAAGCTACATTGGCAGATTATCTTGGCTGACCAGTAGAGGTGTTACTGCTCCACATTAAGTGTGGCAACATATTAGCTTCCCCTCTACTACTATAATACCTATTGTTCCATTTTTCCCTTTCTTCCCGCAGCTCCTGCATTCCTGCACTCTCTCAGTTATACCCTTGAACCATGGACCTTGACACCAACACCCTCCTGTGTTAGCCACTGTTTTCCTCTAGACTACACTATCTGGCTAGTGTTCGTCCTCCTAAATTACCTCTATTCCTTTTCCAGTCATGAACTGAAACTATCACCTTAGACTGTCATTAGTTCATTATAAGATCTGCCACTAGGGGTGTTTTCAGCTTATATCTACTACTGCATCCCTGCTCCTACTGTATTTGTTCTGTTCCTGTCCCACCCAAGTCATGTTTCTCAATTCATTTTGATTTCTCCCCCTTTTCTTCACCTTACCATCTCTCCCCCTGTATTTTCTCCACCTATTCTATCTCTACCCTACCCTCCTTCTCTGAGTCCATACTATTGCTCACTTCCTCCATTACCAACCCCCATTTCCCTCCTTTCAACCCACAACTCCTTGCCTCCTGGTCCTTCTGTCCTGCCCTGCTGTTTCCATGCTAGCTTACTTGCTTTTAAGCTGTCACCCCCCCCTTTCCACTCTTGCCTCTCACATCCTCCCCACTCTTTACCAAGGAAGTTTTCTTCCCACAATTTCAAGCTCTGTTAGTAGGGGATATCAAACATAATTCTGGCCCAGCTTCTTAAATTTACATTGTTGCAGCCAGTAGCCTTAGACCTCTCTCCTGACATTCTAATCATAGCTGAATCTTGGCTAAAATCCAATATTTCTGATGTGAATGTCTCAGGTTACTCCCTCCTCTGCCAGGACTGCAGCACTAGAGTAGGTGGCATTGCTATGTATATCGACTTCTCCATCCAGTTCACCACTATACTTGCTACTACCCTCCTGAAGGCCTAAGAACCTCTGATAAAGATTTCCTTTCACTATATATTCTATACTCATTTTTGTAGCAGAGATTTGCTGCTGCCCTAATTTTTCTCCTTCCTCTATCTCAGTGATACTGTTTACAGTTCAGTCTCACTTCTCTTCAGGTGAACTGTATATCCTGGGTGATTTTAAAATAAACTGGGTTTTCATCCACTTAAAATGAAACTCAAAATGAAATTGCATTGCTTAACCTAACCCAGTTAATAAAGGAACCCACCCATCTAAACTCCAAATCCCTAAATCACTCCTTAATTGACTAGGTCTTCACCTTCCACCCCCAATGCACTATTGCTGCTGGTATACTACCTGATGACTTAAGTAATCACCACCTGATATACACTGTTCACAAAAATCTGTCACCCAAAAGCACCCCCCCTTGAGACATTACTGGTCCACTTGTATAAATCTTTGGATCTAGCCCCTGCTCTAAATTATCTATCTAACACTGATTGATCCCCATCTCCCAGTTTTCCTCCATTGATTCTGCCCTGTAATTCTTTTGCTCCAAGTTACTCACCATCTGGGATCATTATGCCCCCCTCAGACATACCTGTGTGCAAGGTTCTCACCTCCCTCAGGTTTTGACTGAGCTACTAACCTGTCTAGATGCCAGGGATCAGGCATGGAAGTTGCACAATTAAACTGGCTCCATTATAGCCCTACAAAAATACTGTACTCTCTGAAATGCTTGCACTAGGGCAATTAGACTGGCCAAAGCTGAATACTTGTCAGACACATTCAATTCCAACATCAACCACCCATCTAAATTCTGGAAGGTGGCTCACTCCTTGTTCACCCCTTCTTCTCATCCCCTGCCTCCTGTTTTGAAAGTAGGTGATGTCTCCCTAGCTGTGGCCATTGAGTTTAACAAGTTTTTTTATGTCTTGTGCCTCCTCACTGCTCTCCACTCTCCCTCCTTTCTCAGCTCCATCCTCCCCCTTGATCACTCTTTTGCGAGTCCCCCCTCATCCTCCTCTTTCTCGTTCTCTCCTATATCCCCATCTGATGTTTTAAATGCTCTTCTGGCCCTTAATCCCACTAAGGGTAAGTGCTCCTCTGGTCATGACTCCAGAATCCTTTACCTTTCTGCTCCTGCTATTGCTTCTCCCCTTGCTTTTTTACTAACTCTATCTTTCACTCTTGCTTTTGTTTCATCTCTCTGGAAACATGCCAGTGTTATTCCCCTTGCAAAAGGAGGTGATCCCTCCTCCCCTGGTAACTACCAGCCTATCTCTCTGCTCCACATTCTTACCTAGCTACAGGAATACTTGGCTCTATCCCAACTCTCTCTTTACCTTGATTCCTCCTCTTTCTTCATACCTTACCAGGCTGACTTCTGTAAACACCACTCCACCACCACCTCCTCCCTCCTGAGGATCTCTGATTCCAAACTCACTGGGATGGACCAGGCCTTATCACCTGTGCTATCATTATCAATCTAGCCAAGGCATTCAATACGGTCTCCCACCACCTTCTGCTTGCCAAAACTCACTACTGCAGGGCTGTTTTCTGCAGCCGCCAATTGGTTTCTTTCCTACTTAGTGGGTAGAACCCAATTTATCTGGATTAGTGATGCTAATTCTCCTTCCCTTCCTGTTAACACTGGTATTCCTCAGAGCTCTGTGTTGGGCCCTCTACTTTTTTCTATCTTTCTGAATTACCTTCCTTCTGCCTGCCCTCGCATCTCTATCCCCATGTATGCAGATTATACTGTCCTATTTGTATCTGGCCCTTCCCCTTCTGTTGTAGCATCTAAACATCAACTTGATTTTGACAAAGTTCAGCTCTGGTTTAGCTCAAAACAGTTATTTTTAAATGTGAAGAAGACATCTCCATTACCTTTGGCACAAAGCAGAGGCTCTCTCAGCTAGACTCCCTCATTTCTTACCACACCATAGATGGGACATTACTTGAGGTCACTTCCTCTTCCTTCAGATACCTTAGGGGCTGGCTTGACCAGCACCTCACCTTTTCTGGACACATTGATGCTCTCCACAAAAAGCTACACCCCAAACTGGGTGCTTTATATAGAAATCATGCTTATATTCCTCTGCCAGATCACTTTGCTTTGGTCCAGAAAATGATCTACCTATTTTTGACTACAGTGCTGTGGTCTACAGTGCAGCTCCCAAGTTTTCCCTAATTAGAGTTGATTCTCTTTTCCACTCTTTCTGCTATTTCACTCTTAACAGTCTTCCCCTTACCCATCACTACACCCTTTATCAGTCTGTCTCTCTTCCTTCCCTAGCGGACAGGCATCACATCCACTGTGCCAACTTTCTTGCCAAATTCTGGCTTCACTACCTACCCCTCATTATCTCTTCTCCTCTATTTTGCTCAAACTGTCTTCTTCTCATGCACTCAGAAACCATGACCTCCACACTTTTACCATCCCACCCAGGACTACCTCGGTTGGTCAGGCTGCATTCTCACAGTGTTTCCCTAAAATCTGGAATGCCTTCCATCCTCCAATCTGACATGCTGCCTCCCCTTATATTCTCACCTCTCTCATCAAGGACCATCTCCCCCCTTCCTGTAGATGTCTCTAATGTTTAATTTTTCACTTACCTTACTTGCCTCTACTCTCGTCTTAAATTACTACCTATCCTATATTACCTACAAATCTGTTCGTTTTTTGTTTCTTTTAGTCTCCTAGCACCTTTTTTGTTTTTGAAATGTATTATTTATTTTTGCTCACACTTTGACAGAGGGAGGTTTGGACAGACTGAATGGACCATTGGGTCCTTTTCTGCCAGTACGTTTCTATGTGTAAGTTTGTATTCTATTTCCATTATGCACTGTTTTAGACTTGTGATGCTGTACTGCTGTGCATTCCTTTTCCCTTCCCCAGTACACATCTGGAAATTAGCATGTCTGCTCGGTATGTCTTTCCTGGTAAAACTTTTATATAAATTAATAAATATCCTACCTTGCTAAGCATGTTATGAATAAATTTATGCTTGCCATATGCTGCACTAAGTATAGGTTGTGGGGTGGTCCAGATCTATAGCCTCCTATGTGGTACTGCGTAGAAGGCCATGCTGCAGTCTAAGCAGACCACGTTCACCTCCCCACTATGACCTATTTCCCTGGTAAGCAGAGTAGTGCATTACAGTATGGAACACCTACAGCATTCTAAGACATTGCAAAAATATTACAGTTTCACATGTTGGTCATGCCCATCCCATTAAATACAGTAACAATGAAGTATTCATAACAGGCATATAGCTTCCACTTGCATATTGTGTGACCCTGAGCAAGTCACTTAACCTCCTTGTGCTCCCAGGTTGCTCCTGTAAAAAAGCTTTCAGCTTAGTATGCTATACCTGGTTAAACAACTAAATAAAAATATATCAATGCTGTGTTCTGTGGGTATATTTTGTTCATTATCTATGCACTAAAAAAGCATGTTAATTTCAGGGTATTTTAGGTAATTAAAGTGCTTAATAGTGCTAGAACTACTGGACCAATTGTATTTTAAAAAATGGCAGGCACTTAGCTTCAAGGACTAAGAGGTCGAATGCCAGTTTTTAAAATGCAAGATCCTAAGATGATTGAATATAGAGTTGGGATTTTTACATAAATGCTAACTGAAATGACTACCATACCAGCATTATGTATGTATGTATATATGTCTGTCCATCATTTGTCTGTCTGTCTGTCTATCTCTCTCTCTCTCTCTCTCTCTATTATACAGGAATGGTAGTGCCTGTAAACTAGGGTAGAGTAAGCATTTCTATGTTAAACCATGATTTCTATCATAACTTGGCCCTGATTTGACTAATTTACTTAAGATTTCGAGAAATGGAATTAGGGCCCATTTCTCTGGATCCTGTAAATTCTGTTAAGATCAGTTTAGTGGGGCAAAGTTATAGAGGTGCAAAAATTGATACATTCAACAACATTTCGAGGCCTTTTCTTTGTGCTTTGCTCACCTTTCACTAGCAAGCATTTTTCAGTGCTGACTGCTAGCACACTGTTACAAGTTAGAGCAGCAGTGCCTTCAGACTATGGGCAGACCTTACTTGTTTACACTGCATTAACCCAGGAGAGAACAGTTCAGATCCAATACAGTAGAACCCGGTCTATCCAAAGGTACTGGGGGATATGAAAAGCATTTGGTTTACTGGGGGTCTGGATAAATGGGACAGAGCAGTCAGCAATCAAGAACTAACACAGTAAACACACAAAATGCAGCAACTGCTATTCAATTAAAATATGATTAGTTTATTCAATCAATACAAAATCGTGTGTTAAAAAAAATGTCAAGTCAGACCCATTTAAAATAGTGATTGATGACTGCTTTTTCTCTGTTGTTCCGCATCCTTACTGCATTGTTGGGAGCTGGGGGAGAAGGAGAATTGGTAGAGTGTCAGCTTCAGCTACATTCTACAGTCAGTGGATACATTTGTCAAAGCACTCCACTGCCTCTGTATCAGTTGGAACTGGGTTCAATGGATTGTTCTCCTCTTCTGGGCCCCGGGGTTCTTCCGCCTCTACTTTCACCACTGTGATTTTCTGCAAGCAGAGCAAAGACAATGTTTATTTCAGTCAGCAATTCTGGAGCCATCTCTTCAACTTGCTGTTTCCATTCGTTAATATCAATGTCACTGCCCTCAGCAAGAGGGTGGATGCATTTTTTTTACTTCTGATTCTAGATCTGTGGTTTCAGAAACAGTAGCATCTCGGGGATAATCTGTCAGCAGTACTGATTCGACCCAGCATTAAAAAACAGTGTCTTTGCAAATTTCATGCCAACTCTCAGCTAACATGAATACTCTGTCTTTGGTAGTTAAGGATTCAGTGATGTCACATGGGGCGCCATCATTTACTTCTGTAAGAACACTTGACAGGAGCTTGCTACAAAATAGCCTCTTTAAAGTATCCAGGATAACCTGCTCCATAGGGTAAATCTTTGCTATCACATTAACCAGCAAGAACTCGCACCTAATACTCCCATCTTCAGTTGTTAATCTGTCATTGCTTGGGTTCACACCATCATTATCAATAAACAGCACAGCATGGGTCGAGAGCCCATTAGCTTGCAAGTGAGCTTTAACTGCTGTGACAAAATGAGAAAAATGTCTGGGCGCATCCAAGTATTTCTTTGTGCTCGGTAAATGACAGGGAGGTTATTCCTATTGACATGCTTGAAGCACCTGGGGTTCTGGGCTTTGCATATAACAAGCAGTGGCAGCATAAGGTTCCCTGTGGCATTACCACAGACAAGCACAGTGAGACAATCCTTGGTTTTTTTATACTCTGGAACATTTCTTTCTAAGCTGGAGGCTAACGTCTTCTCGCGGAGCAATTTCCAGTAGCTCTACATTTCATTAGCATTGCAAATTTCCTCCTCCAGAAGTGACTGTCTTGCTATCAGACCTCCCATCTTTTTTCAAAACAGATCAATGGATCCCAAAGATGCTGACAGGCTGTCCCTAGCAATTGATAACTGTTGAATACCATGCCAATGTTTGTCTCTATCCAGCCAGCCCTCACTTGCCACAAAGGGAATGTCAGCCCCAAGCTGCCTGTGAAAATAATGTGCCTTTTCCTTCAGTAAAGTGCCAGATATTGGAGTGCCCTCATTGCAGTTTTGTAAAAAACACATGTAGACAGCTTTATCTAGGTTTACATCTTGGTATGTGTGCATCGTCTTCCTAGATACTGCCTTGGCACCAGTATCCATTGTGGCTGCAAAATACCGAAGCTTATCTTTTGCTTTCATACCGAGGCATTCCCCACTCCAAACCGTGTAGCAACATCAGTGTCTTTTTTGCCAGCTTCAACAGCCTCCAGCACTCGATGTTCAACATGGAACATTTTTGTTTTGGTATTTTCAGGGACTACACATTACCTCTTACTCTGATCACCATTTAAATTGAAATATCTACTGGTGTTAATTTAGAAGCTGTTAATGAGCTAGCAGCTGGCATGACTACCTGAATGAATGATTGTTTAGACACTTTATTACTGCTAATAGCCACATTCAGCTGTTATGAGCGTGATTGAGGGGGACATCACTGATGTTCAGATAACTGAGAGTTTTGGTTAAGAGGGATTCGGATAAGTGTGATTTCACTGTATCTCATTTTCAGTGGCATCCTTCTTTTATCCATTTTTAGACTGTATTTATCCAAGATAGCCAAGCTGAGATGAAATATCTCCTTTTCAATGTGGTTCTGCTTTGACTCACAAATGTTACACTACATTTCTCCATGATGGGCCAGCAGAGATGCAATATCTCATTTTCAGTAGGGGCTCAGCTTTTACCTGTGTTTCCACTGTATTTACACAGGATAGTACGACAGAGATGCAACATTTTGTTTTTGGTAAGGACTCATTTTTTATGCATTTTTACAGTGGCTTTACCCAGTATAGCCCTGCTGAGATACAATGTCTCATTTTCAATGGGGTTCAGCTTCTACAGTGTATTTTTCCAGTGTTGATGCACATCATTCAGTGGGGTTCTGCTGTAGAGTCCTGCTTTTATAAAGTTTTATAGTGTATTTACCATGGATAGCCAATCTAAACTGCAATAACTCACTTTCAGTGGGGTCCTGCTTTGACACATTTTTAAACTGTATTTACTCACTACAGTACAGTTCAGAGGCAGTAACTCATTTTCTGTGTGGTCTTGCTTTTACCTATTTTTATATAGTATTTATCCAAGGCAGCACAGTGGAGATGCACTAGTTTATTTTTAGTGAAGGCTCAGATTTTACCCATTTTCACAATGTATTTACCCAGGATACTATAGCTGTGAGGCAATGTCTCATTTTCAGTGGAGTCCAGCTTTTACAATGTATTTTTCACAGGATAGATTAGCATAGATGCACATTTTTCGCTGTGGATCTACTGTATGAGGGTCCTGTTTTGACACATTATTACACTGTATTTATCCAGGATAGGCCAGTGTAGATACAGTATCTCATTTTCAGTGTGGTCCTGCCTTTACCCATTTTTACACTGTATTTACCCAGGACAGCATAGCACAGATGCAATAATTCATTTTTAGTGGGGTACCAGCTTTTATGTATTTTGGTACTTGTGCCCAACTAGTAATAGTAGTAGTACTACTTTTCCCAGTTCCAGTGCTACCTTAACCAGAACTAGTCTGGCTAGAGGAGAACAAGATTTTGAAATGGTGACTATGCCATTAGCATCTAGCAGCCTGTTCCTCGACACTTCTTGGGACTGGAGGTAGAGATGACAGTTTGTTGGAGCTGGAATGGGAAGCACCAAGTTTGGTCAACAGTAAATTTGTTGACCACCCGCACAGTGATGGCACAATACAGACGCAGGTATTGTGCCGCCCAAGCCCCCAGTGTTTTCTGTGGAGGGCTATGCCCACCACACCCTCATGCGGGGGCTCTGCCTCCCGCACCCCCCGGACTTTAGAATTCTCAACTCCAGGTCGGGAGGGGGCAGGATACTGGGGAAAAGCAAAACATGGAAACAGACCATTACAGTGACTATTGCTGTAGTGGTCATTTTACGTGTTTCACCGTCGGGGTGTCAGGCAAAAGGGGGCCACCCACTGGAACAAGCCAGTTTGTGGGGGTTTGTTAAACAGAGTTAGCATGCTTGTGCTGCTTGTGTCAAACACACACAACACCCACACCAAAGTCTAGCAACTTGAATTAGCAGCAACTATAATGCAAAACAATTGACTGCTGCTGTAGCGGAAGTCAACTGACAGCCCTCCTTACTCACATGGAACTGGATGACACAAACTACACAATCCAGAGAATCAAGCATGGTCCACTGAGAGCTGCAGTAATTTCACAAAGTGCATGCATATTGTTGTTCACATACAGGGAACAGATTCACACAAAAACAAAATGCAGGCACAGGGAAGTCATGCAGGGTAAGCTGCAGGAAGGGAAAGTAAGCCAACTGCCCTGCATGGTCACACATGGAACCAAGCCCAAAACTGGACAACAAACAATATACAACTCAATGAGGCAAGCCTAACCCAAAAAGAATGTTATGTTAATTCATTATTTCAATTAACAAAAACAGTTATTGTCCTTGGTACTGAGTATACAGTAAAAGGAAATAACGTCAAATAATTTCATTAAGTAATACTTATCTCTGTGTTATATGTCACAGATTGCAAGAAAAGTATGTTATCAGAAGTGAGGACAGTAAGCCATACATAGCACAACCATGGACAAATATTGGGCAGCACTGGTGATGCTTGACTATGTTTCTAAAATTAAAAAGGTTGTGTGAACAAGGGCATGGAGGAGATAGATGAAATAGGGGGACTAAATGGTTCTTTATACAATGAATGCAACTGTACAGGATCTTATATGGATTCCTCCCCTCTTGAGGGGCAGGCAGGCTGGACTAGTGCCAAGCATGGCTCCTAGATGAGTGCATCCCCTTTTAACTGAATGGTGGTACAGCTCTTATTTCTACTTCTGTGGATGAAACAGAATGGACCACCTTGGCAGTGGGCTGCTGGTTGGGTCCCTGCCACTGCTGCAAGGTGACTGTCATGGTCTGACTTGGCAGCTGGCAGCTGGTTGAGCACTGGCACCCACCTCTGTTCCTCATTATGGCTTCTCTGTCCCTCAATGCTGACTTCTCAATCTCCCTCGAGATATGCAGAAATCCAAGATTGGATGAATTCCAGCGGTCTAAAGTTGAACCCAGGAAAGACTGAGGTTTTGGTTTTGGTTGTGGACCCGGGTCATAGGGTAGAGGGACTGAAGACTGGGCTTGCTTCTGGTTTAGTCCTGGGGGAGGACCAGATTCTCACCTCTGAATGGGTGCGCAACCTGGGAGTGGAGCTTGACATTGGTCTGACTCTTCGACATCAGGTATCAGCGATCATCAAGCTGGCCTTTTTCCCATCTTAGGAGCATTTCCAAGATTAGGCACCTTGTTCCATCCAGTGACCTGCTTATTTTGGTCCATGCCTTTGTGACATCACGCCTTGATTACTGCAACTCCCTTTATCTAGGGCTTCCTGGGGTTAATATCCGCTGCTTGCAGCTAGTGCAGAATGCGGCAGCACGTTTGTTGACTGGGGCATCTAGAAGCTCTCATATCACCCCTGTGCTGCATGCTCTGCACTGGCTGCCAATACAGTGGTGGATCACCTTTAAGTTAGGTCTTTTGACCTACAAAGCCCTACATGGATTGGGTCCCGGTTACTTGAAAGAGCTCCTGGTTCCTTACACCCCTCTGCAACAGATCCACTCAGCTGACGAGGGGTTGCTGGAGATTCCGAGGGTTTACTTGAAGTCATCTGGTGCATTTGCCTTTGGATTTGCTGCACCTACCCTCTGGAATTCTCTGCTCCATCAGCTCCGGGAGTGCAGCACAGTGGGGAGTTTTAAGCA
Source organism: Neoceratodus forsteri (assembly GCA_016271365.2). Lineage (NCBI taxonomy): Eukaryota > Metazoa > Chordata > Ceratodontiformes > Ceratodontidae > Neoceratodus > Neoceratodus forsteri. The sequence goes on along the minus strand of JADMNL010000039.1, from coordinate 13,582,255 downwards.
GGCACTAAAGACATTTTTATGGGGAAAGGTGTTTCCTGTTTTATCCTGATTTTATATTTTATGTATCTGAATATGTGTTTTGTTTTGTACTAATATTGTACAGTGCTTTGAAACACTGAAAGGCGCTTAATTAAATACATTTTATTATTTTTATTATTATTACTTTTCCTCTAACCATCTACCATTTTGAAATGAAAAGTGCCCATTCATTTTAATGGGCTATTTATTTCAATGTTTTTTTCTTAAATTCAGAACTTTTTGGTTTTTTTAATATTCTTCCTACTTTTTTCTAATGAGGCCTCTTCTTATTTCCAAGTTTGTGTAGCAAGGCCGCTCCAGAGACAGGGTGTCACTGAGAAAGTGTACATACGTGAAACTGGTCAGGGCATGCCAGGAAGTCAGGTTTCCCACTTGTCAAGCTCTGATGGATAAATTGTAACAGTGTTTATTGCTACTTTCTTACATTTTTTGCCCTTACTAGCCCCGTCCTAACAAACACTATGGCTGTCATCTTTCAAGTCCTCCCAAAATGGGTGTATGTGGTGCACACCAGGGTTCACTACAAACATCCATTTCAGGGAGGATTTGAAGGTTGACACTCACAGGGTCTGTGAGGGCGGGGCTAAAAAAAGGACGTTGACAGGAAACAGTAGGTAAAAATACTGAAAAATAAAAAAAAAGTATGAATTAAAGAAGAGAATCTATTTGAAATGAATGGCCCAATGAAATAAATGGGGTATATTCATTTCAATGTGGTCAGCAGAAAGAAGAGCACAGCATCAAAGAACATTGAGGAATTGGCAAAGAGGGACAGAGGAGCCACAATGAAGGACACATGTGAATGCCAGTGGTGGAAAGGTGGGTGGTAGTGCACACAGTGAATGAGAAAGGGTTGGGGATTATTTGTAAAAATTTGAGTAGATCCTGATGGCAGGATTGGGCACCCACCTTCAGTAATTCTGTGTGGTGGTAGGCAGTTGCATTCATTATCAGGGGAGGAGAGTGGTGGAGCACTGAGAGGATGGTAGGGGTAGAGGCTAAGCTCCATTGTAATAAAACAACAGAAGTGAGCAGCTGGGTATATGTGATAAATAGTGGTTACATGATGGGCAGGAATGTGATATGGAAAATATTTTCACTACTGCAGAGTGACCTCTGGATACACACAAGTGGTGAAACCACGAGTGCTAGTATCCAGAGATCACTCTGCAGGAGTGAAAATATTTTCCATAGCACATAACTGCACATCATGTGTGCGATTTATGCAATGGGGACAGAGTTATAACATTTTTATTTGTGGTTTTCTTTTGTTCTGTTGTATTCTTCCACTAAATGTATGCTTGCTTTTCAGGTTGACAGGTGGGTTAGGAGGAAACTGGATGAGTGAGCAGCAGGATTGACTGAATCACTGAACTGAGGGCCAGAAAACCAGGTGACTTAGTCAAAAAATGGGTAAGTGGCAACTTGAGCAGTGACTGCACTAACCATTAATGGGTAGGAGCAGGAGCATGCCTCAGTGGTTATACTCGGTTCACCAATAAGTTGCTTCAAGTGAGGCCCAATCAAAGTTTTTTTTAAATTTTATTTCTATAATCTGACACAAGGATGCCCATCCCTGGTGTCAGATGTCCCTCAGCCCATTGTTTTAATAATGCTTGCTGACATTGGGGGGACTCAATCCTTGTGTCAGAAGTCAGAACCCCCCAGCAGAGTGGGACACTGGGGAGCCCACCCCCAGTGTTTCCAAATATATTTTTTTATATGTATCTGCAAAAAGGAAAAACATCCTCAACTTCTTTTTTAAACCTGAAATAAAGAAAGCAGTCTATCACTGTCACTGCTGTTCCCTTCCCCACAGTCGACTCTCCCACTGAGCACCCACCTCCCCACACCCCCCTTACCCTATACTTACCTCCAGAGGTCATATGCTGTCATCTTCTGCTGATCGAGACACGTCTGTGCTCTTCAAAGCTGAACTGAGAACTGAGGAATAATAGTAAGCATGGTATAATGCATTTCAATGGTGTTTTGAACTTATGTTGATAACATTGCCATTTTTACACCAAATTTTCAACATGGCCATTTTGGTACCCCACCCCATGAACACTGCAACTGACATTTAATTAATCGGGCCCAGAAGTTGATTTCACGGTCTCTGCACAAAATCACCTTTCAGGACTGAATAATGAAATTTCACCACCAGTGTTCATGAAGTGGGGTCCCAAAATGGACATGTTAAAAATGTGGGGAAAAATTTTCAAAAAATGTCTGAGTTACACGAATTCATTGAAATTTTTCTATGCACGCTTGTAACTTTGGTAATTTCCAATATTTTGACTCCAAATTTTCAACATAGTCATTTCTTCACACCACATCATGAACAGTACAGCTGTCATTTTTTACATCCTGTCTGAAAAGTGTTTTCACACCTGGGGCGCAGAACGGTATTTTGACATGGATTTGAAAATTTTCACCTATAAGGTTTATGAATTGGGGTCATAAGAAGACTATGTTGAAAATTTGGGTTTAAAATATGTAAAAATGCCAAAGTTGTGACCATTTGTTGCAGTTTCACTATGCCCGCTAGTACTTCGGAAATGTTAAATATTTTCACCCCAGATTTTCAACATGGCCTTCTTAGTAACCCACCTCATGTATGTCACAGCTGTCATTTTTAAAATCCCGGTCAAAATGTGTTTTCACACCTGCGGCATGTAATGGCGTTGCAGGTGCACAAAACTATGTTTTGGCAAGGATTTGAAAATCTTCTGTACCAGGTACATGAGGTGAGGTAATAAGATGCTTTGTTGACAGTTTAATCACTGTTCTCCTATAAATAGAAGTGCAGGGCACAAAGGGCCTTGTGGTTTCACAGCTACATACTGTACATATACTCATCTATGGAGGGATGGGAGCACAAGGTCCTTTGGACCTTGTGCTCCCACAGTAAAACAAGGATACTATTATACTACCTCAAAAAGTAAGGAAATAAGTTACAAAAAATTCATTAATGCTCCAGTTAGGGTCAAAGTGACAAAAGTTGGGAAATTAGGTGTTAGGGTTTTCCTTCTCAAGCATAACGCCCACCCCATTCTCATAAAGTCTACACATCTGACCTTATTTACAGATGGAATGGAGTGAGCGTTAGGCTTGGGAAGCCCAAGGCACACCACACACCTGCTCTCCTGTCTGGTTTGAGGGGGGTTGGGTGTAAGGGAAATCTTAACACCTCGTTTCCCAACTTTTGTCACTTTAACCCTAACTGGAGTATTAACAAAGTTTTTTGCAGCTTATGTATGTATACTATATATATATATATATATATATATATATATATATATATATATATATGTGTGTGTGTGTGTGTGTTTTAGGGGTGCATTCGCAGTAGGCAGTTCAATGTTAAACTCACAAATTAACACTTTAATAACTCTAAAACCGTTCAACGGATTTGCAAGAAATTTGACATGTGCCTTCCTGTGGGGTAGATCTCTTGATCTGGCAAGTTTCGTTCTGGTCAGATGTGCAGTCACAGGGAGGTAAAAACACATGTTTTTGTCATTGACTTTGCTGGGATTGTTCTTTGAACTTGCCTCCAACACAGAGGGTTTGTTTTTTGGGGTGTGAAATGTTCAGTGTAGAAAGGGACTACCCCACAGATGTGTCTTTTGCTAGTCTGGTGAAAAAAGTTTTAAGCAATTTTCAAGTCAATGCAATTTAAAAATTAAAAAAAAAAGTTTCTGAGCATGCTCAGTAAGCACTTCAAGTTAGCTGTATGAAAAGAAGTAGAAATCCTGCTCCACATGAAGAAATTCTTACTTCATGTGGCCGCCATCTTGTTTTCAGTTATGCCTCTCAAAAAACAGTAGAAACCTCCCAAAATTATATTCTGGGGAGAAACCAATACATGTAGCTTGCTTATTGGGACCCCCTTTGGTGCATTCTGCACTTTTCATGATAAAATATGCCCCTAAAATGTGTTTCATTTAATAATTAAAATCATTTCTCATATCTGTGTAGTATGACCTAGGAACCTAATTCATATGTCAAGATACGAAGAAGGATCCTAGGTTATGAGCCAAAACTCCCAGACTATTTCTTTTAAAAAACAAAATGTTTCTGCCCAATCCCCATGTCAGCAACAGATGCCACTGTATCCCACATTGCTAACATCTGGGTGCCCAGTCCCTGTGTTGGTAGTAGCACCCCTCCCACAAAGTGGGGCACTGGGGAGCCACTCCCAGTGTTCCCAGTTATGTCATACCCCTCGAACACCACGAGTATGGTCTGACTCTTGGGAGCCCACCCCAGTGTCCCTAAATATTTTTTTCTATACCTGCATTAAAGAAAATCTCCAGATGTCTTATTTTTATTTTTCACCCTGTAAAAAGGAAAATGGTCCCTTGTCATCTCCCTGTCCCCCTCCCCCATCCCAAACCTCCCTCTGCACACCCACCTCCCTGCACCCCGTCACCCCATACTTACCTCCAGAAGTCAGCAGCTGTGATCTCCTCTGGACTTGGACATATCTGCACTCTTCAAAGCTGAACCAGGAACTGAATAATCAATGTAATTATCATATAATGGTTGTCTGTGGTGTTTTGAACTTATGTTGATATCTCAGTCAGTTTTAAATATTTTTGCACCAAATTTTCTCCAGGGGCTTTTTTGGATGCCAACTCATGAACACTGTCACTGTTATCTCATTACTCAGTACTGAAAGATGATTTCACTGTCACTGCATGGAATCCCCTTTCAGTACTGATTAATGAAATGACAGTGCCAGTGTTCATGAGGAGAGGTCTCAAAAAGTCCATTTTGAAAATCTGGTGCAAATAAACAAAAAAACAGCTGTGCTATGAGTGTTCATTGTGCAGTTTCTATGCACATTCATAACTTCTCCAATTTTTTATATTTTCACTCCAGATTTTCAACATTGCCATTTTTTCACACCTCCTCATGAACAGTACAGCTGCTATTTTTCACATCCTGCCCAAAATGTCTTTTCACACCAGTGGCATACAATAGCATGGTCGCTGTGCAAAATCACCTTTCAGGATGCAGTAATGAAATCACAGTGCCAGTGTTCATGAGGTGGGGTCCTCAAAAGGCCACGTTTAAAATCTTTTGAGAAAATTCCTGAAAATGCCTGAGGTACTTGTAGCCATTGAATTTATTCTATGCACGTGCATAACTTTGGTACTTTTCAATATTTTGCTGCCAAATTTTCAGCATAGCCATTTTATCACACCACCTCATCAACAGTACAGCTGTCATTTTTCACATCCTTTCCAAAATGTGTTTTTGCACCTGTGATGCAGAATGGCATTGCAGTTGCACATAATTATGTTTTGCCTTGCATTTCACAATTTCTGTGTACCAGGGTACATGAGGTGGGGCAATAAGATGGCTATGATGAGAATTGGCACAGATGACCCCGCGCCTCCACACCTACATACATATGTACATCTATGGTGGAATTGGAGTGCAGAGTCCAAAGAACCCTGCACTCCCACAGTTAAATAAGGATACTATTATATTATCTCAAAAAGAAGGGGAATTCATTGCAAAAAACTCCATTAATGCATCAGTTAGGGTTTCTATTACAGCAATAAAAGGCTGGAAATTCAGTGGTAGGGTTACCAACCCTACAATCTCTCCACCCTCCACACAACAACAGGTGTTGGGGTGTGCCTTGGGGTCATCGGGCCTAACTCTTACCCTTTTCTCCAATACTGTAACATCTCAGCTTGTTTACACATGGAATGGGATGAGAGTTAGTTCTGATAGCAAAATTAGCTTGGAATGATCATTCTGAATATCTGCACACTGGAAGAGAGGAGGGAAAGTGGGATATGCTAAAGGGGGTAAGTAGGGTACAGGAGGGAGTCCTAGCTGTTTTCTTGCTATGAAGTGGTAAAGAAACTGGTTTTTGTGGCTGTTTATCTGCTTTAACTTTCAGATCAAATATTTTTTTTACCCATAGGCTATAATGAGAAAATTTAGAGTTTAATAACTTTTGAATGGATTATTTTTTTCACCAAACCTTCAAAAGGCATATCTGTGAGTCAAAGGCCTTCTACCCTGAAAATTTCAGACCACAACCTAAAGCCATTTCTGAGCTCCAGGTGGACAAAGAAATGTAAAAAAACATGGATGTTTCTGTTTTTTAATACTCTGTATCTCAGAAACCACATAACATATTCCAAATAATTTGGCAGGTCAAGAGCCCTACCCCTCAACAGTATGCTTGCCAAATTTTATGCAAATCCATTAAATGGTTCCAAAATTTAACATAGATGTTACCTTTCACCCTAAGTATACTGGCACAGTTACTCTAACTGTACTTGAAAATGTATAATATATATATATATATATATATATATATATATATATACACTGTATATATGTATATAGTTCTGCAGTATACTGTGCTTTTATATTTTAGCTTGTCAAGTTTTCTCTAACTGTGCTTGCCCTGAGCCTGCCCAAGGCTTTCTATCTCTCTCTCTCTCTCTCTCTCTCTCTCCAAGTCTCCTAAATGCCACTTGATGAGCCACTCAATGATGATGTGCAGCTGTCTCTCTGACACATAACTTCCTGCCTGCCATGCTGTCTGCCTCTGACCCTGATGCACTGATGTGAGGGTTTATAAACCCACAGAGTGCCATTCTGCATTGTCCAGTCATGATATATCTACCAGCAGGAGGGTCAGAGTAGGCAAAGAGACAAACACTTTGATTGGACTGCTGCTAATGTAGTCAAGCTTCCACTACCAATTGGTGGCTGAGTGTGTGTGTGCACACACACTGCAGAGGAGGACCAGAAGAAAGTTAGGAGAGCATCCGTGTCAGCTGCCTTGAGTGTACAGTACACACTCACTCAAAGGAGGAGCCAGACTGACTCACCTTCAGGTAAAGCCTTCCCTCCTGACTGCTGTTCTGCCATCAGTTTCGCCTCACCTCCGCCCCTTGCTGGATTCTTGCCAGTCAGTCACCCACCCACATTAGTGACACAGTTCAGTTGTGATGTCTACCCTCCACTACACACACACACACACACACACACACACACATATCAGCAATATTTTTTTCACTTTCTGCAGCACACATCTGTAATTTCAAGTCAGCGGCTTTTTGAGCTTTGGCAGTAAAACCCAATTCAGAGGTTTATTTCCAAGCACTGCTAAACCCAAATGGCCCAGATGTAGGGGTCAAATGGAGGTGGGTATGCCTTAATGCCAGAAGCCTAGGCAACAAACTTAGTGAGTTCCAGGCCTGATGGCAGACACTTAAGTGGACCTGCTGGCCATTGTGGAAATGAGGGCCACAGATAAAAATGACTGGGAGATTATGGTCACAGGATATTCACTGTTCAGGAGGAATAGCACTGGTGGGGGAGGAGTTACCCTTTTTGCTAAGGAGGGCATTGAAGTGGCAGAAGAAGGAAGTATTAGGGATAACAGTGGTGAGGCTGAGTCAGTATGGGTGCAACTCACGGCAGCCTCAGGCTGGAAAGTGTGCTTAGGGGTGATCTATAAGCCTTGACTGCAAGGGCAAGAATGGGACAAAGAACTCGAGAAGGAACTTAAAAGAGGGGAAGCAAAGGGTGATGTAGTAGTGTTGGGTGACCTGAACCTGCCTAACATTGACTGGGAGGTCCCAGTGGCCAAGAATGCCATGAGTCAGACATTACTGGACACCTTCCAAGGCTGTCTACTGGTGCAGATTGTTAAGGAACCTACAAGGCAGAATGTGGTGGAAGGTGCTGTGGGAGTAGGGGAGCCACTAGGGAATAACAAACACAACTCCATGTGGTTTGACTTGGCCCTCAGGGCCGGCAACCCACAATCAAGAACTGAAGTCCTTGATTTTAGAAGGGTGGACTTTGGTTCAGGGAACTGGTCAGGGATAAGTTAGTTGGGGTGGAGGACATTGGAGGTGGAGGATGGATGGGGCAATAAAGAGAGTCATTCTCAAGGCAACAAAGGCAACTGTAAAAACAGTGTAAAAAAACAGGTTTAAGAGACCACAATGGTTATCAGCTAGGGTCTGGGAAGCAGTTAGGGCCAAAAAGAGGTCCTTCTACAAATTCAAGGAAAATCAGGGCGAGGCAAAATGGGAGGATTATCAACAGAAAAATAGGGAAGCAAAGAGGGCCATCAGGGAGGAGAAAGCAGACACAGAGCCGTGTATTGTGGAGGGGGGGTCAAGAATGGAGAGAAACGCTGTTTTAGATATAGCAGTCAAAAAAGAAAACAAAGAGGGTGCATCACATGACTAGTTGGGGTGGGTAGGGTGATAAAGGAGGATGAGCAAAAGGCCGCTATCCTGAATGATGACTTTTGCTCAGTATTCACTGAGGAGGACTGCAGATCCATGCTAGAAAGAGGCATCAAAGCGGCTACTAAGGGAGCCCCTGAAATAAGGCAGTTAATACTTACTAGCAAGAGGGTCCTGAAAATGTTGGCAACCCTTGAAATAGATAAGGGCCAGTATCAGATGGGCTGCTTCCAAGAATACTTAGGGAATTAGCAGCAGAACTGGCTGAACCACTGACTGGATTGTTCAACAGCTCACTTAGGTGTGGGGAAGTTTCAAAGGATTGGAGAATAGCAGACATTATACTGCTTCATAAGATAGGAGGGGGAGAAACCAGGGAACTTCAGGCCTGTCAGGCTGACTTCCATCATGGGGAAGCTGACAGAATCACTAATCAATGTGAACCTCGTGGACTACCTAGAGAGCAATGGGCTCCAGGATAGTAAACAGCACAGTTTCATGGTGGGATTCCGGGAAAGTCTTTTCAGACTAACTTGAATTTTTCCTTTGACTGAGTGACCGAGGAACTAGACAAGGGCCACATTGTGGATCTGCTGTACATTGACTTCAGCAAGGCTTTTGATTCGGTACTGCACAAAAGGTTGCTCAAAAAGATGGAAGACCTGGGTACAATTAAAACCATAGTGAACTGGGAGGGTCACTGGCTAAAAGGGAAGTAGCAGATGGTGGTGGTCAGTGGGGTTAAATAAGAGAGAAATGAAGGTTACAAGGAGTGTTCCACAGAGATCTATCCTGGGTCCAGTCCTCTTCAGCATGTTCATTAGTGACACTGGTGAGGGAATCCAGGGCAGGCTATCTCTTCACAGATGAGGGAATCCGGGGTAGGCTGTCTCTTTGCAGATGACACAAACTCTTTGGGAGGGTGGCTTTTGTGATGCAGGAATAAGGTATTTTCAGAGGTTCCTACAAAAACTCAAGGGGAGGTCAAAGGTCTGGCAGTTAAAATTCAATGCCAAAAAATGCAAGCAATGCACCTAGGGGACAGAAACCCCAAGACGGAGTACTTAATGGGTGGGTTGAGATGTAGCACTACAGAAGAGGAACAGGATCTAGGAGTTATCATCAGTAACTCCCTTAAACAAACAAGCTAGTGCAACAAGGCCTCTAGAAATGCTAAGAGGATGCTGGGATGTATTGGGAGAGGTATACATAGCACAGGAAAAGAGGCAATACTTTCCTATAAAGATCCCTGGTGAGGCCTCACCTAGAGTACTGGGTCCGGTTCTGGAGCCCTTACCTCAGAATGGACAGGGATTGGTTGGAAACAGTGCCACACAGAGTAACATAAATGATCCAGGGCCATCAGAGCAGATCCTATGAGGAGAGCCTCACAGCACTAAATAATTACTCACTGGAAACCAGAAGGGAGAGGGGAGATATGATATAGACCTTCAAGTTCCTTAAAGGAATTAACAAGGTGTTATGCCTGGGTTATATACCACCAACTGACCCACATGTAATCATAACCTTATACACCTATAAGTATTAGTGCCTCACCACAGTCTTATAATGTTTTATCTTGTTTCATTACCAACACAGGTGTCCTTTGTTATATTTGCTATGCTCATATTTGTCTGCAATGCATTTACCTATATAATATGTTTCTGCCATATAGTCTAATATACTCATAAGCACTCACATTTTGTATTTTTCCACTATTGTAACATGCTGTATGCTTTTCTGATTACACTGCAAGTGTTTCCAGACTCACTGTCTCCAGTGAGACTGATGACAGGTTTTCCATGTGTTGCTGACTATAAATTTCCTTTGTTCAGAGATTCTTCCTTACTTTGCAACTTCATTTCCTATGTAATTGCCCAAGGGAGCTGCCTTATTTACATACCTTATCCAATGCTGGATGTTTATCATATCTATAACTGTACTCTTATCAGTCATATATAATTGTATGCACACCAGCTCCTCGGCGAGAAAGACATACTCGAGGAATGGTGGGAAATCGGATCCCTTTTGATTTCTTTGCCACATGTCTGATGTGAGTATTTGTAATAAAACTGCTCTTTATTATATACTGCTTGTGGTATATTCTTTGGATAGCCAATCCAACATACAACAATCTGATGGTAAACTGGACTTACCGCAACAATGGTGGCCATGGAAAATGTTGCTTTTTGGCTAACCAAGGTATACTCATTTCCTATTGGGAACTGAGTTCTGGGAATTAATTTTACCCTTCAAGAAGCTGAGAGCTACAGCTTTGGACTCCAGTTTAAAATCACGGACTGCAGTTCTCCATTTGGTAGAGCACTGGCACTAGGGACTTTGATGTATGGTATTCTGTCACTCCCCTACTGGATGGGTCTTAGGCAGCTTTGAACCGCTGTACAGGTGGACTGCCACTCTGCATTTGGATTAACCTTAAGCAGCTTCGGAACTCTGTGAAGTTGGGCTGCTTGCTTGTAGGTTGTGGGGTCCTTTTACAGTCACCCACATATGTCAGAGCCGTCTGTGTGTCTTCAACTACTGTGGTTCAAAACACAGTTGCTGAGCCACAAACGGTTACAGATTTCCCTGCTTATTGACATGTCTAAAATGTGCATGGAGTTGAGAGAAGACATCTCAGCTTATCTCACTGCACATGGTGGGTGGGAAGTGCTTTTATGTACTGTTGTTAACTGAAGATGTTTTGGATCCAATTAAGTTGATCTGTGTGCAATATATTGAACTGAACAGTCAACTACAATGCACTCTGCATGAGGGCTGCTTTAGAGGCTTTCATGCCTAAAAGGGTTAATGGCTACTGATCAATCAGTGGCTGAGCCATCTCATAAGATTATTATAGACTTCCATGAGGAATCCGCCTCGTTACTGGGATTCATGGATTAAACATTTGTCTGTTATGACCTTGGAGGAATTGTTTTTTTCATATGGAAAGACCATCTGGCTGGGTGTTGACCCTGTCCTTGTGCTTTGTATTTGTGGTGAGTACACCTTAATTATACCTGTTGGTTGATCCACCTTTCATTGCAATCTTAATAAATCTAAGTGTACACACTTTTGTCTATACAACTATTCCTTGCTACTCACTTTAGGAAGAGCACTACATTTAATAGTAGTATGCCATATCTTATTTTGTGTTCCCTGAATGCTTAGTTTTTTTTTTTGTTTGTTTGTTTGTTTTAAAATAGTGTTTATTGAAGTTTCTACAAAACACCAGACAGGATCATGATAACAAAACGAGATACACATATACAGGAACCGGATACATGATCCCATCCCCCTCCCCCCAAATACACCCCAAAATACCCCCCCGCACAGTCTTGAGGTTCATCAATCCAGAAATCCCAGGTATGTGAAAAAAGGTCTAAATAGAATACAAAGTATGTAACGGGGCCCAAATCCTCTCGTATTTAGAATTACTGTTGTTAAGACTCAAAATGATCCTGAATGCTTAGTTTAATCTCTGCTAGACAGAAGACAGACTAGTCAAGGACTCGCTGTATTCCCGCAGTTGAGATAATAACTAACTGGTGAATGTTCAAAGCAGAAGAGACTTTACTGTATTCTGTAATGACTCTAAAGATTTCATGGTGTTAGCTTCACTAACTATTATGATGTGTTTGATTTTAAAGCTGTTTTGAGAACAGTAATTAGTGTTGGCTGGGATGCATAAGTTAAGTTTGTCTATTAGATTAATTGCATCACTTGGCTTTGTTCACTTGAGCTAATTGTTTTTGAATTACAGTAGAAGAATCTTCTTTTACTTATTCAAGGTTTGCCTTCGTCTGTGACATAGGGTTGAAGAGTATGCTTTTGTGTCAGATTAAGCATATGCTAAATCTAATTGTAACTGTTACCAGTTATGAGTCTCTAACTGTGTTTTCTGAAGCTCCACTAGTTTTTTTATGTTGTTTGTAATTAGGAAGATCTACTCGTAACATGGCCAACACCTTTGGTTTGTCACCAAGGACATATTCCTGTCTGCAGTGTTGTCACATTGTCTGTAAACTTTCTATCTTTCAGATAAGTGGTTGGTTTAATGTTGAAGTAAGTGAACTGGTGTCATTAGCCTTGATTCAGGTTAATCATAGTTTGTTGAGAAAAAACACAGCATGAAACAGAAGCTTGCAAATGTTTTCTATATATATATATATTATAGTGGTGCGGTCACGCCACTATAGTTAGGGCTGAGTGGCCAGTTACATACTAAAGTCAAAAGTTTGGACGTTAATAACTTTGGACCTGTTCAATGGATTTGCCTGAAATTTGGTACACACGTTGGGGTGCACTAGATCTCTTGATTTGCCAAATTGTGTTTCTGTTGGAGTGCCAGTCTTTGTTTACGAAAGGGTGGAAAAATTCAAAATTATCCATTTTTGGAGGCACCTTTTGGCATTCTTAATGTGGTCCTGCATGGCTGTTGTGTGGCGTGCCACTCTGCAAGATGGCTTGTTTGAAAAAGTTTTGGTGGCCAAACATGCCGCTTTATGTTTGTTGAAAAAATTTTAAGGCATTCAAAATTTATGACACTTTTAAGTTCTCATTATAAGTCAATGGGAAATTTTATATGTATATCTTGCGATCAAAGAATGGGGGTTCTGACCATCTGGTCCCACCTGGCAGTCAAAGAATTTGCAGTCTCGATGTTCAAGAATGTTTGTTCCCGAGGATTTTCAAAATTCTTTGATCGCGAGGTCTGCCATTTTTTTTTCCAATTGGAAAAACACAAATATCTCAGCTCAGCGGTCACTTCTGAAGTAAAACTTTGATGGGTTTTATTCAGGGGCTCTGAATTATCGAGCCATGCCTTTGGTTTCATCCAAATCAGTCAAAAAATCGAGATATAAGCTTTTAAAATCTTAATTTGTGGCTCGCTAACGATCTTTGATCTCAAGCCTGCAAATTCTTTGATTGTGAGATTCTTTGATCGTGATCTTGCATCGCAACCTAACAACACTAATATCTCCGATCAGAGGTGGGCTAGGGACACAAATGAGGGTGGGCTTTCCTCAGGAGGGTCCATTCTATCGAGGCATGCCATTGGTTTGGTTAAAATTGGTGAAAAATTCACTTTTCACCATTTTTAATTCTTTGTTCATGAGCCTGCAAATTCTTTGATTGTGAGCCTGCAATTCTTTGATCATGAGATTCTTTGATCGCGATCATGCCTCATGATCGAGGGATGAGATGGCCCAATTTAAAAATCTATTTTCTCAGCCCAGGGGTGTCCTAGGAAGTCAAATGAGGGTGGGTTTTACTCAGGGCCCTTCGTTCTGTTGAACCGTGATGGTGGTATACTGCAATTCCATCAATTTTTTGATTTATAAGATTTGTAATTCTTTGTTCGTGAGCCTGAAAATTCTTTGATCATGAGTGCAAATTCTTTGATCATGAGATTCTTTGATCGCCATCTTTGATCACGAGGTAGAGACAAGATGGACAGATTTTTTATAATGAAATAGATAGGGACATTTTACCAATATTTAATATTAAATATCTTGGAAATGGTTTGGTCTTTTTACTTGAACTTTGGAGGGTGTTTACAGCATGTCATGTAGATGTGAATTATGGTGTTTATGTGTCAGACAAAATGTATTTTGCAGAGTTATTGTGTGATGCACTATACATGTTGTGGACAGTGTTTTGCTTGTGGTGGTGGCTTGAAATTGGCAGGATACTTAGAATTAGTGACATGGATGTAGTTTTCAGTCATTGTGTATGTTAAATGCAAACAAGTGCAGAACTGTGCCAGTCTGCCGAATTAAAATCTCATACGTTAAAATGTTATATCTCGGACACGGTTTGGTCTTTTCACTTGAAAGTTGGAGGGTGTTGACAGCATGTCATGTGGATGAAAATTACAGTGTTTCCATGTTGGAAAACATTTTTTGGTGGAGATATGGTGTGGTGCAGTTTACGTTCTGAGGACAGCGTTTTGCTTGTGGTGGTGGCTTGAAATTGATAGGATACCTAGCCTTAGTGTCATGGATGTAGTTTTCAGTCGTTGTGTGTATTAAATGTCAATAGGTGTGTAACTGTGCCACTCTGATGAATAAAAATGTCAAATTTTGACATATCATATCTTGGACACGGTTTGGTCTTTTTACTTGAAATTTGGAGGGTGTTGATGGCATGTCCTGTAGATGTCAATAAAGGTGTTTGCGTCAGACAATATATATCTTTTGCGGACATATTGTGTGACACAGTTTACATTTTATGGACAGCGTTTTCTATTGTCCTACTAGATTAACATTTGTTTGGTGGCTGGCCTTGCTGTTGTGAATATACTTTTTAGTCATTGGGTGTGTTATGTGGCTTGACACTTACGAGTTGGTGAAAGCGCAGAAACTTGGCAACTTTCCACTTTTCTATTCTTTCTTAAAAAGTAAGGAAATTCTATGCAAAAACTTCATTAATACATCAGTTAAGGTTCTTCTACAGCAAAAAGTTATGGTTATTTGGCATTAAGGGTTCCCATTCCTTACCCCACCCCCTACCTCCACCAGCAGGCATCAGGGTGTGCGTTGGGTCATTGGTCCTTACTCTCACCCCATTCTCTACACTGCACCACCTCAGCTTGTTTACACATGGGATGGGGTGAGCATTAGGACAATGACCCCAATGCACACCCTGATGCCTGCTGGTGGGGGTAGGGTGGGGTGGGTGCAAGGGTGGGAACCCTAATGCCGAATTTCTCACTTTTTTTGCTGTAGAAGAACCCTAACTGATGCATTAACAAAGTTTTTGCATAGAATACATATATATATATATATATTTTTTTTCCTTTCACAATGGTCTCTCCATCTGCACTCATGTACGTCATGATGGTTATGCATTTTTTTTGCTGCCTCAACCAGCAGCTATGAATTGTTCTTTTATCTGTAAGAACTCTCATTCAGTGCAGTGTTGTAGGGCACTGTAGCTACAGTTGCATTTGAATCTCAGCAGCCATCGTTTACACTGTGTATAATCTTTGGCAAGTCACTTGACTACCTTCTGCTTTTGAGCTGTACCTGTTTTTCCAGCTCAGAATTGATGTGCCTCCCTAATTAAATCAGTATTTCTTATCCCAATATAACTTTGATGGGGGGGGTGCACATCAAAGTACCATTTAAAGTTACTTTTTTTCCAGTCTTCATCATCTGTTCATGACGTTGGGACTGCAGTTTTTTTCCCTGGGCTTGCAGCAATAGAGCTGCTTGCTATCTACAAATCCGCCCATTCCTACATATGTCTTTCTTAATGGATGTTCTCATGGCTTCATTGTTCTTGTCTTGTATCACTTATCCCCATGCATTGCATGGCGATCTGGGGGAGGGTGGCTGATCACCCCCAGCATTTGTGATGAGCAGTTTACTTCAACTTTAACAAGCTAGCTTAAATCTATACTGCCAAAAAAAGTATTATAATTGTTTTGAGAGATTTTACCATTTATGTTTGTCACATGCCTTGTTTTAATACCTTTTTAACAAATTTGTATGCACAAAATATCAGTATTATAACTTGTGTTACTTACCAGAATGATGTGTGTGTTAATGACACAATTCTTTTTTTTTTAATATGATTTTTATAAAAAGTTTCCACAGGGTACAGGGTATCGGCAGTCATAAGTTCATCTTCATACACATAGTTAAACATGTACAGGTCTAGAAATCAGTAAGTTATTGGCATACAGAGTTCATAAGATTCAATATTTTGTCATCTTTTGGCCTGGAAGAATCCTAGCTAATGGGGGCTTTATGGATTGTATTCATATATTCAGAGTAATCCCCTCTCCTCAGCCCATCAGGGTGGTCCACTCCCCTGCTCCATCCATCCTAATGTAATGCCCCCTATGGTGCTAGTAGACTCTATGATTTTAAGGCACAAAACTAGGGTCTCTTGCCATAATATACATGATCCATTTGGTCCACTTCAGTGTGCCTAGCTCGGAGCAATCATTCTAATACAATGAAATTCTTTCTGTCTTATAAATATCAGTCACTATTTCTCTCCATTCAGGTATTGTAGGTGTCTGAGGTGAGAGCCAGTGTCTAGTTAAGGCCTTTTTCACCACCAAGAGGACTATCCCCAGAAAGTAGCATGTATGGGAATCCCTAAATTCTTGTGGAAAGATTTGCAGTATGAAAAGTTCTGCTGTTAGGGTGATTGGTTGCCCTTGTAGTTCGGCTAACTCTGACTGCATGGAAGACAAGAAGGGTTGTATAATGGCGCATAGCCAAAACACGTGAGTGTGGTGTGCCAGTGGTTCCCCACACTGGTGCCAACATTCGGTTGTTCTTGTAGTTGAGTAATGGGCTATTATTGCTGGGGTTCCAAAGTATCTAATTATTAGTTGCCAGGAAAAGAGTCACCAGCTATGTGAGTATGTAAGTTTAGACTCTAGGAGGCAGCTTCTATCCCATTGTTGTGAGGTGA
Organism: Neoceratodus forsteri; assembly: GCA_016271365.2. Taxonomy (NCBI): domain Eukaryota; kingdom Metazoa; phylum Chordata; order Ceratodontiformes; family Ceratodontidae; genus Neoceratodus; species Neoceratodus forsteri. The sequence continues at coordinate 13,565,537 of JADMNL010000039.1, read as the reverse complement.
CATCCAATCCCAATTCTGTATGCCATTTCTCAAGCGTCCTCAGCGTGCTTCCCCCAGGGTTTCATTAGTAGCCTTGTAAAGGTAAGAAATAACATGGGGAATCTTGGTGGCAACAATAGTAGTCTGCAAAAAGATTATTAGTGGGGGAAGGTCCTCAAGCCTTCGTAGCCCAGGGGGAAGGCAGTAAAAAAAAGTCTCAGTTGTAGGAACCTAAAAAAATCCTCCTGCCTCAGACCATGGGCCTGTCTTAGCTCTTGGAAGGACTTAAACTCATTCCCATTTAACAATTGCGATATGAAGGTGAGATGGAGACAGTCCCACTGACTAAATGTGTGGTCCATTCGGGCTGGGAGGAAGGGCTCCAGTAGGGCTATTGGGCAAAGATACATCAGGTAGGGGGATTGGGCAAGCTGTCTATGGATCAGGTTCTAGGTTTTGGTCTCGTGTACAATCCATGGGCCAGGGTTCAATTGAGAGAAACATGCTGTGACCGATATAAGGTTGCCCTGACCAGGTCATTAAATGGGAATAGGCCTTCTTCGGTCTCCCTCCAAATGACAGGGCTGATCCGCCTAAAGCAGGTAACAATAAAGGAGAGATGCAAAGCCCAACTGTATAGTTTAAGATTCAGAAGGGCCAGCCCCCCTGCCCGCCTGGAGAGAAAAATGACTGAGGCCCTTATTCTAGGGCGCTTGCCAGTCCATATACTGTAAAACCCATTATGGCTTTATTCCAAGCTTGAAATATCTTGGCTGGGATGTATATTGGTACATTTTGAAAGAGGTAAAGAGCCCAGGGTAGGATCACCATCCTGACAACCTCCACCCTCTGCAGCAGGTTAAGCAGAAGGATGCTCCACTTAGCCAGATCTGCCTGAAGCTGGGTATAAAATAGGACATAATTGTTTTGCGCAGCCTTTCCAACATTGTGTGACAGGTAAGTGTCCAGGTATTTAAATTTTTCAAGATCCCAGCAGAAAGGGTAGGTCTGCCTGAATAATGGTGGTGGGACAAAATGGAATGTTAATGCATCCATTTTGGAGGTATTTAATTTGTACCCTGAACATAGCCCAAAGTCCTGCAGTGTTTTAAACACAGCTGGAACTGACTGTGTGGGGTCGGTAAGGAAAAGAAAAACATCATCCTCATATAAAGCAATGCTGTGTTCCTTCCCCTCCAGCTAGAGTTTGGTGATTTGTGGGGAATGCCTGATGGCTTGGGCCAGTGGTTCAATAAAAATGGCAAAGAGCCCTGGAAACAGAGGGCAATCTTGGTGGGTACCCCTGTACGGGGGAATTAAGCAGAATGATGGCCAGAATCTTTAACACAAGCCCTGGGGGAGGAACAGAGTGCCCTAATCATTGAAACAAGGGGACCGGGGAATCCCATCCTGGACATAGTGGCAAACAGGGAGGGCCGAGTGACCCTATCAAAAGCCTTCTCAGCATCTAGGCTGAGAAGGACTGAGGGAGCTCGGCGGGAGTGCATTTCCTGGACCAGATGCAAGGCCCTCCTAGTATTGTCTGTTGTGGATCTAGAGCTAACAAAGCCTGTCTGATCCAGGCCAATCAGGGATGGGGGACCTTGTCTAATCGCTTGACCATAATGGACATGAGAATTTTATAATCTACATTTAGTACTGAGATGGGGTGGTAGGAAGTACATAATTGGGGATTCTTATCAGGTTTGGGGATGACTGAAGTTACGGCATATGACCAGCTTGGAGGGGGGTCGCTAAGGCCCTGGAGCACCCCGTTACAGACCTGCACCAGAAGTGGGCTGATCAAATGCTCTGTGGACTCTGTACCATAACCATCAGGGCCAGGAGCCTTCACTGTTTTTAACCAGGAAATGACTGCTCGTAGTTCCATCTGGGATTATGGGAGATGTCAGACTCGTCTGCTGGTCTCTGTTATGTTTAGGAAGGTCCAGAAAGGAAAGGAAGGTATCAATATTATTGGAATCTGACAGGTGGTCAGGAGTGTACAGTTTCTTGTAATAGTCTCAGGACGCTAGTGCGATACCTCTCATCCTCATGTGCAGGATGTTAGTCTCCAGGTCCTTAATGGTAGCTACAGTAGAACGCCTTCTCTGTTTGCGGAGATGGAAGGCTAGTAACCGAGATGCTTTTGGGCCTATCTCTCCATACCGCTGTCTTAAGAATGCTAGTGCTATTTCTGTACATTGCAAGCACAGCTCATCCAGTTCCTGTCTGGTCTATTTAAGCTGTGCTACCACTGACAGGTCACCTTGCTGGTGGGCCTCTTGGAGAAAACCAAGAGTTTGTTCCAAATATGATTGTCTTTCCTTACGTTGCCTTGTAAGAAAGGCAGTATGTTGTATTAAGTGGCCCCAGAGGACCGCCTTCAGCATGTTCCACTGGATTGCTGGGGAGGTCTCCAGGTCAGAGTCATCCTCTAGGATTTCCTGTTACTTATCTCCTTGGAACACCTGGAATGGTTTGCTCTTAAGATGGGTCGGGTTGAGTCTCCACAGGGTGTCACACCTCTCGAGACCCATCTCCCAAGTCATTATCACAGGGGCGTAATCAGAGTGGGCGATGTCCCTATGGCGGCCTCTCTAAGAATCTCCAAGTTTTCCTTTTGTGTGTAACAATGGTCTATCCTGGTATATGTACCATGTACAGCTGAGTAAAACCCCCGTAATTGGACTGGCTCCTGGGGACTGTGGCTACTTCCCGATTGGATGCTGCAGATCCCCATTGAGAAAGAAAGCACCCAAGGCACATTTTTCAAAACACAGCTAGCCCACTGCCTTACTGTACTGCTCCCTGGATAGTTTTTTCTGCTGAATTTACTGCTCATGTGTAAATATTTTTTTCTCTCCTCTTGGAATTTTCTGCTGTTTAGCCTGCTGTATTAGCTAGGTCTGACTTCTATATAGCTTATGGCTTGTACTGCTGAATATTTTTACTGCTTACACATTTAACCTTTAAACTATTGTATTGTATATGTAGGAATTGCCTATCAGAGTATAGCAGAGTTGTAGCAAACTTTAACTGACTGCCTGACGTCTATATAGCTTATTGCCTGCACTGATGAATTTTTTCTGCTCATTGCCCAATATTGTAGAATAGCTAGAACTGACTACTGCCTACTACTTTTTTCTGCCATACTCTTTCCCCATCACAGTTCCTCTCGTTCATCCTCAGACTGCCTTCTTTGTTTCTCTCTTTCTCTTGCTCTTTCCCTTTTGTATTTCTTTCTCTCTATTCCCCACAATGTTTCTCTGCCATCCACTGGACCCGTGATTCCCTCTCCTGATACCCCCCCTCAACCAGCACATTCTGTAAATATTGCCCGGCTTTTTGGGCCATCTTCTCTACCCATTCCAGACTAGCCTGAGTCCTCTCCACCACATGCCTCCTTCCCAGCTCTCCCTGGTCTCATTCAAGGGCCCCCCAACCTCCTGAATCAGCCTTTTGTTTTGCTAAATTCCCACCTGGCACCTTTGACCCGACCTCTCTACAGGAACCTTTTCTCTCCCACTATTTGCACCTAGGCTACTTCTGCCATGAGCACTATATTGCCCAGGGCCCTCCCACCAATTTACTTGACCTTTGTTCTTGACTTTTTAACTAATGGCCTGCTTTTTTTTCTGCTCTATTTTAGCCACAAGCCCAAACCAGGCTCTCTACTTCAGCTGAGTGGCCCTGTCACTGCTACCTGCTGGTGGCCGGACCTCTGCATCCAGCCCGCCACTCCGTGACCAAGGAATGCAGGTACGTTTGGTCAGCTCCTAGCTTGGAACTGTCAGGCTTCAATCCTCGTAATTGGACTGGCTCCTGGGGACTGTGGCTGCTTCCTGATTGGATGCTACAGATCCCCATTGAGAAAGAAAGCACCCAAGGTACCTTTTTCAAAAAACAGCTCGGCCACTGCCTTGCTGTACTGATCTCTGGACAGTTATTTAGACCACCCCCCACTCTCCCTCCTTTATTAAGTACACTTCCCCAGTGATTCCCCACCCCTGAGGCCTCACATTAGTCAATTACAGCAACTCCTTAAAGGGGCTCTCCTTTCTGTAACTTCTTAAAGGGGTGATCCTCTCCCGTGCTCAAATAACTTATCATCCTCAATGCATCTGGAATCAAGTGCATTGACACTGACCATGGTCCTCCTCCTACTTCCTACACCTGCCCTATCTCACTTTGGACCATTACCCTCTACCCATAGTACCCCCCCAATTATCTACAACACCTCTACCAGACCCCCTGATGCTCAACCACCTCCCCGCGGTACCCCCCACACACTTCCGGCCCCTGCTACCTCTTACTTCCCACTCATGCCTTGGTCTCTTCTCCTCAATGCCTTTCCCACCCTTTGTACTCTACCCACCCTCTACACCCCAGCACCCGGCCCCATGTCCACTCGCAAGGGGAGATGCCACAATCACTACCATGCTTTGGTGGCCTAATCACCCTCCTATCACTTCTATCAGGTATTATTCATCCAATTCTTGGCCCCGTGCCCAACTTTTATTTTTTTTTTATTTATTTTTATTTAGCTTTTGTTGACCGGGTAAGTGCACTAGACAAATCCTGCCTATTTTCAGGCACGACCCGGGGGAGGGGGATACAGATGAATGCCAACTGACCTTGAACCAGATTAAGCTGTTGATGGTATTTTTAGTGAAATGAGGGAAATTTGGCCAGGACACCGGGGAAATTCCCCTACTCTTTTCGATAAGTGCCATGGGATCTTTAACATCCACCTGAACTACCACCAATCCAGGCAGATGGGACCTCGGTTTAACATCTCATCCGAAGACGGCACCTCAGAACTGCAGCACCCCTCTCATGCTGCACTACAGTGTCAGTACTGGGATATTAACCCAAGTGCCAGATGTGGGAACTGAACCCACAGCCCTCTGATCTCCCGGCCTCAGAGGCGAGTGTGCTACCTACTGAGCCACTGACACTGCACTTTATGAGCAAGTCTGCCCAGGTTCAAGGACTCTGCATAGCTTCTATGGACATTTTCAGCCTCCTTAAGAAGGCTGCTGCATTCCAATGCTGGGTTACTCAGCACTAACCGGACATTGTCACACTCGTCGAAACCTGGTTATCCAAATCTGCCCCGACTCCTTCGTCTCCTTCCCTGGTTACACCCTTTCCAGGGAAGATCGGATGGGTAAGCGTGGAGGTGGTTGTGCTGTCTACATGCATGACTCCATCCTTGGACATGCACGTCCACCACCCAAGCTTGATAACGGGGCGCAAGCCCTCATGCTAAAAATCTCCCCCAACCCTGCTAAGGACCCACTCTTTCTCACCGTTGCCTATATTCCCCCCAGAAAGCAAGACCTCACCATTCGGGCACTTGCTGGCTACCTCTCTGACCTACCACCCAAAATGGCCCAGATAATTGTTGGTGACCTGAATATCAACTGGCTCTCTGCCATGGCCTCCCAAATCAGAGATATCTTTGCCACCCTTGACATATCTCAGCTTGTCACCACCACAACTAGATTCAACCCCTCTACTGCCTCCAGCACCCTCCTGCATATCACCATTACCAACCACCCCCAGAAGGTGCTCGATATCAGTGTACTTCCCAACTCAGTTAATGACCACTCCCCGGTCGTATTCTCTTGGTCTGCTGCCAACAGCAAACCTGCACCACAAACCACCCAGCGATGTCGCCTACTCCCAGGTGGCCTGCATCACCTTAAACTGTACCTGTCACAACTGGATTGGTCCCCAATCAGGCTTGCACCATCCATAGACAAGGCATTGGATTTTTTCACTCGCACTTTTAACACTGCCTGTGACCTCTATGTTTCCTTCACTAGAAATCGCACCAAAAAGCAAAGCACACCCTGAGTTACCCCCTCCCTCTTTCACAAACTTAAAATGAGAGACAACCTATGGCACATTGCGGTGAAATCTGGCAAGCCAGCTGATAGGCAAGCGTACAACGCCGAGAGCAATAAGTGTACTTGGGCCATTTCGACAGGCCAAAGCCCAGTACTACCAATCTGTTCTTGTCTCCTCCTGGGGGTCGGCTAGAAACTTTTGGGATAATGTAAAGGAGCTGAATGGGAAATCCCACTCCCCACCTCCCTCTCAACTCTCCTTTAATGGAACTGTCTGCTCTGACCCCCTTGGCATTGCAGACTGCCTAAACCACACTTTCACAGACCTGAGTTCTGTCCTGCCCAGTAATTTCTTTGACCCCATCCCAGTAGCAACCCTGTCCACTCTCCAGAAACCTCTTTCTATCTACATACCATCTCCCCACTGGAGGCTAGACCACTTCTGCAAAAGGTTGTTAGTAGTAACAACCCCGGCACTGACCTACTGGATACTAGGCTACTTTGTCTGATGTTGGATGCTATTCTGGTCCCACTTACCAAGCTGCTCAACTGCTCTCTGTGCCTTGGGCAGTTCCCCTGCACATGGAAAACTGCCATCATCACTCCCATCCTAAAGAGCAGCAATCGAGTGACCCCGGGTAACTACTGACCTATCTCCATCCCCCCACTCTCTAAGGCCCTTGAAAAAGTAGTTGCCAACCAGCTTGCTGAATACCTGGCCATGCACAATAGCCTGTGCCATGAACAACATGGCTTTCATGCAGGGCACAGCACCACAACCACGCTACTTGAATTCTCCAACTTCCTGCACTCTACTCTTGATGCTGGAAGTCCTGCTGGTGCTGTGTTCATTGACTTCTCCCAGGCCTTTGACACAGTTTGCCATCCCCTCCTGCTTGACTCCCTCAGATGCCTTGGTTTCTCCCCCAGCCTCCTTGCATGGTTCACCAACTACCTCTCTGCCAGAACTCAGTGTGTAAAAAAACAATAGCACCCTATCTGACACATGATCTGTCCACTCTGGGGTTCCCCAGGGCTCCATTTTAAGCCCTCTCCTCTTCAGTCTGTACCTCAACTCCTTCCCCTCGGCCTACCTAAGTAAGATCCTCCTCTATGCGGATGACGCTGTGCTTTTTGCCTCTGACCGCAACCCGAACATACTCCAGGCAACCCGCCAACAAGCTTTTGATAGAGTTGAACATTGGTCCACATCCCGAAGGCTAGTTCTGAACCTAAAAAAGACCAAAGCAATGCTCTTCTCACATCGCCAAAGTAAAGCCAGTGGTGCCCCTCTCGTGATACTGCCTAGCACACTAAACCCCATTGAGTAGGTTTTGTCCTACAAGTATCTGGGCATTACCTTTTATTTGGCACTCTCCTTCCATTCCCATATCAATGCCCTTTCTACTTCCACCAATGTCAGGATTGGACTGTTATACCACCATAGGAACTGGCAACCACAAGAGACCCTTAGATTGGCAATCACCTCCTCTGTCCTGTTGCTAATCGGCTATGGGCTACCCATCTATGCTGTAGCTGACAACACTGCACTTGCAAGAATCCAACTCTCTATAAACAAGGCCTGCAGGCTAATGCTGGGAGCCCCTAGGCGCACCCATACATGCCTGCTGTACTCCACCACCAACTTGCTCATCCTTGAAGCAAGACTCCACTTCCAAACCTGCCTTCTTGTGAAAAAGACCCTGCTAGGGCTCTCCCCCCGGGGTCACCACCTCCCTGCAGTGTGCCTCCCCCTCAGTCTCCACCCACAGCACTGTCAAAACTTCCCTTATTGTCCCCAGGGTAAGGACCTCTATGGCCCAGAGATCCTTTTGCTATCGGGCTTCCTCCTGGTTTAATTCCTTCCCAGCCAACATAGCTGACTCCACTAAGCTTGGTCCTTTCAAGGTCTCCCTCAGAAGCCATCCGACAAACACTCGCTGCTGCAACTGCACATAATCCCCCACCAGCCCCTTACCCTCACCTCTAGGCTGGGTCTACCCTGTCTACTTTTGCTGTATATTCCTGGTGTCTCAGGTAACATCTGCTGACTAATGTAATAAAATATCTCTGGTTGCTACCTGACGTGGTACTCATGTACCTATATTATGACTACTGTGATCTACCTATTACCAAGCTTGTACCACCAGTGAATGCCTGTAACACTGGTTGCTTCTTTAATCTAAATGTTATATACTGTACTGTTTTGTTTGCTGTGATGTATTGCTCTCTTGAGGAGGTGCCTTTGTAAATGAGTCAAAGGTCTGTAAACTGATGATCTAATAAATAAAATAAAATAAAAAAATGAGTACCTTTTATCTCAAGGGTAGAGGGAACGCCATACATCCAGCCAGCCCACCTCCTGTCAAACCACTTAAAAAACTTGTATGAGGCAGGATGTCTGCCCCTAGCAATGCCTGTAGAATCCAAGTTAGGGCTTGGGGCAATATTAAAGTCTCCTGCTAAAATCAGAGTCCCCATAGTCATCTCCAGCACCTTCCTTAGTAGGTATTGAATTGTCAGTGTTTTCGACCCCGAAGGAAAGTAGGCATTAGCAAGGGTTACCTCATTGTCCTGCAACAGCCCTTAGATAATCAGCAAGTGACCCTCTGCACCTGCCCACTCCCGAGTGGCTCGAAAGGGGGTGTGGCCTAAAACCAGTATAGCGCCCCCCCTTCTTCTACCTCCTACATAACAGGATGAGAAAACATGAGCAAATCACTTACTGGCCAGCTTTTTATGTATATTTACAATAAAATTCTTGTATATAGACAATCCCCGCTTGACTCTTTTTGAATAGAGTAATCATTCTTGAGCATTTAACGGAACTGCCCAGCTATTCACATTTAGTGAGAAAATCTGTAATGGTTTGTCAGCCATTTAGGTCCCTTTACACATGGAGAGGTTCAGCAAGGTCCACTGCTGGACCTTAATCCTATGACTCTGTTTTATCTAAAACCTGCCATGTGAGTAAATGACTGCCTGTGGGGGGAGAGATAAACCACCCTCAAACTTTGAACTCTCAAAATACAATAGTAAGTTAACAAACTGGTAAAACATCAAAAAGCCGGAACCCACCAACTGGGCAGGTCCTGCCGAACTATGAACAGCTTCTATAGGGGATGAGAGATTAAGAAGCACCCAGATGCCAAAGTGTGCCAAGTTTGGCTTGGTCCTACCCTACAGTGGACCAGACGTAAACGTCTCAGGAAGGGGAGATTTTGGACATGACTAACTTCCCCCAGGGCTGTGAGTAAAAGTTATGTAATTACAATTACTTTTCAACTGACCACAATGTTTCCTGAGCATTTCAGGGCCAACCTAGGGTGCATCATGGAGGCCATACAATTTGGTTGTACCACTAGGGCCTGAGCCTATTCAGCCCACAGGTGAGGGAAGAGGCCAGTAGGCCAAATCGGGAAGGTCCATTCGCCCACCCCCTCAGCTCCACTGTACAGTGGTGGGAGAGCACTTGAGGGGGAGAGCCGGCCCGAGCCCCCTGCTCATGACCCAATCTTCGATGAGGAGGGGGGAGGAGGGAAAATCCCTTCACAGGGCCCCCCAACCCACCAGGAAAAACCGGGGTAGAAAGAGAAAAGGGGAAAAAATGATGCCCCTTCAACACTGCAGCATGACCCAGTGAATCAATGGTCCTCCCCATTCCCCACAAGAGGAAACAAGCCCCAGACCCTCTGAGGCCTCCCCAAGCAAACAGTTCAGCAATTAGCCATTGGCAATAAGAGAGAATAAACTTAAGTATCTGTCTGGACTGCTAGCACGCCAATTAGGTGCCACCGACCTGGCTCGCATCGTCGAATCCTCATTTTTGTCAGGGCCATGAGGAGGCCTGAGGGTTAGTCAGCCCTTAATCTCCCACCCCTGCGACTAGCCTGTTCTCCGCCCTCAACCCTTTTTCTCCCAACCTGAATTTGGGTTCACCCAAAGGAGACTGTCCACCAGGATGTCCCTCAGGCACTTACTCAGCGGGCCTCTGGAGGAGAGCCATGTAGCTCTGGGTTCCTCCATGTGGTGATGGCCCCCAAGGGTGTCTCCTTAATGTGGGTGCAAGAAGGGGAGATACTCAGGGAAGGGGTGGAGGCTACAGGGGTCACTAGGGGGCTCAAAGTATTAGGGAGAGAATGTGGCCAGCCTATCTGCAGATAAGTAAAATAGAGAACGGCCCATTGGTTCTAGTGTCCCTTCATTTTACAGTCTGGCTGAGAGGCTTATTCTCTGGCTCGGCTGTTGCTTGTCTCCTCAGACTGGCAACAATTTGCTGGATTGCTGACTCTCCTTCTCTGTGGCACTGGTCCCTCGATGGCACTCTGCTCCATGCTTTCTGCACTAATTTAGCCGCCAGTGAGGAGTTGAAGGTTTTCTGGCTTGTCGCAACCTCAATTCCCAATTTGGTGAGCTCCTGAGCCACTTCTTCTGCACTTTCAAAGCTTTTGGGGCCTTTAGCGAGGTGTACCACAAGCTTTGTGGGGTATGGCATTCTGAACTTTATCCCTGTCTCCTTCAGCTTCCTCAGGATGGGGGCACAGGCTCTATGTTGCATCACAATGGCAGTGAGGTAATCATTGTCGATGGTAGATTCTGTGTTCCTGGTAGACCATGTTCCCCTTCTGCCAAGATTTATGCAGTACCATTTCCTTCTCCTGGTACCTCAAAAAGTGCACCAGGATTGAGCATGGGCGGTTAGGTGTTTGGGGTCCCAGTGTGCATTGGACACGGTCCATCTCCAGATAACCACCCTAAGGTAGGTCTAGCTTAGATTTAAAATATTGCTGCCTGAAGTTGATAGGGTTGTTTCCCTCTGCTCCTTCGGGGAAACCTGAGATTCTTAAATTGTTCCTCCTGCTCCAAGCCTCTGCATTGTCTGCCTGCTCTTGTAGGCCTTTCACTGTCTGGTATAATTGAAGGATTGCGTGCTTGGTGTGGTCTATGCAGGAGTCGACAGCTGTGGCCTGCTTCTCAAGGCCATCAAGCCTTTTTTCAGTTTTGCCCACATCTGCTCTTATGGCTGCAAAGGTGGATCTTGTCTCTTTCCGAAAGTCCCTAAGTTCTCTCAGGACTATAGCCATCTGTCTGGTGATGCTGTGAGCACCGGTGAGGTCAGCTGCTGAGGGATCACCACGGCCCGAAATCTGTGAACTATCACTGTCTAACTGCAATCCATCTGGATCAAAAAGATCTGGTGATGATTTTTGATTATCTGGCTTTCATCAGGGCATCCTTGCAGTGTTATATGTCAGTTTAGCCCAGTATTCTTCCTTTGGCCAGTTGAAAATCAGTGGTTTTAAGCCCTGGAGGAGACAGAGCTGAAATTTCAAGCTGCAGCTGCGGGCATGACATCCTGCCTCAATGACATGATTCTAATATCATATTCAGTTAATTAGGGATGCCTAATTATCTGACTTTAAGTCTAATTATATTTCATTTTCAGGAATCCTTCGGAGTGTATTCATAGCTACAATAACATTTCCTACCCCCATGGGTAAGTCGAAGGCATACATCTGTATATTATCAGTATCAGCATTTTGCAACCTTTGCTAACCTTCATCAAGGAGAACACTCTGAGGGTAAGAGCCATTCCCTTTAGTGGCTTATGTTTTATTTTTTCTCTCTTACAGGGATAAGACCATCCTTCACAGGCAACCACTGGTAGTGTATAATGATACTTTAACCAGTGGCCCAATTTCATTATAATGTTACTATAGTTTGAATCATAGTAGGATACTGTATTGCTCTAATTACCTTGTTTTTTTTTTTTTTACAAGTTGGGTCAAACCCATCTGTATTTCTTCAGCATACAACCTCCCAGGTGATGACTGATTTGGCAAAGAAAGATTGCCCAATTATTTGTGGATGACTATCCACACCTGTTGGGAACAGAGTGTTCTCTAACATTTATGCAAACACCTGTTACAAGTAAATTTTTACAGTATTTACTGCTGCATGGTCAGGGATCTGCTCCAGCATTGGTCCTACAGTATCCTAGTATCTCCGAGCTGCCTCTTTCACAGATGAAGAAGCTCGGGGGGAGCCAAAGGCATGAATTCTATGTATGCCCAGCCCCAGTAACTGATCGCTTGCATTAACACCTGTTTTAACAACTGGTGTGCCCGTAGGGGGAAGATAATTGTTGTTAACTGTTAATGACATAGTTAACTACTAACACATCATTGCATGCCTATTTGTTTAACAAGTAACAGTCTAGAAATGGTGTCAGCTGCATATATACTATTTAATACAGGTTGTACTCACTGATAGAAAGCTTTTACGGTTCATTAGTGATGGGTATGTATAATGCTGCAGCTGCTACCATTCTTACTGTGATTCACCATGTCTATGACATTTCCATAGATATGATATACTGTAAGCCTAGCCTCCTGAACTATACAAGGAGCATATATATATATATATATATATATATATATATATATATTATACACCTGTATATAATGTACTCTAACATTATGAAACAGCTCAGCCTCTCTGCCTTCCCAGTGCAGTCTAGAAAAACTGTACACAATCTATTTGCAAGTGGCTTTATGCCAACGACCAGCACCAGCCAGGTGCAAGGGACTTGGCCCTCAACAAGTATTCATCTGAGCTGGGGGAAGGGGGACTGTGTACATTCCCATATTCTTTCACATATCCGTTTTGTCTTTTTAGCTCCTGTAAAAGACAATATTATTTCAACAGTCATACCTGGAATCTGATGACCAAAGACCACCATGGGGGGGGGGTCAAGTACCAACCACTTACATGACAAATTAGTTGTTTTTACAAGCTGAAATGTCCCAACGACACCCCCATGAATTATTATTTCTTTCTTACAGGTTATGTGCCACCATTCATACTCCCAAACAAAAGGGATCAGCATTGCTGTCCCATCCAGATTAATTACAACATGATAACCATGTACACCTGGACACCATAGAGGTGGCCTCTAACCAACCTAACTTAGAGACTAAATGGCAGACAGCTAACAATCGACAACAAATCCCTAAGGCCCACCTAGCTAATGGCACACTCCAAGGTAGGCTCTACACCACTATAGGGCAGTAGGCACATGACCCAAAACAGCATGGATTCACAGCAGGAAAGTCATGTCAGACAAATCTAATTGATTTCTTTGACTGGGTGACTAAACTAGTAGACCAGGGAGGGACTGTGGACATGGCCTACCTAGACTTTAGCAAGGCATTTGGCACAGTCCCACACAAAAGGAGAGGGGGGACATGATAGAAATGTTTAAGTACCTCAGTGGAATCAACAAAGTCCAAGAGGGTAGCATGTTTCAGAAAAAGAGATGTGCAAGAACAAGGGGACACAATTTGAAGATAGAGGGGGTGGCTCAAGGCAATGTGAGGAAGTATTTTTTCACAGAGAGGGTGGTGGACACATGGAACAGCCTTCCTGAGGAGGTTGTGGGGTCTAAAACTGTGGGAGAATTCAAGAATGCATGGGACAGACATAAGGCAGTTTTGTGGGGGGGTAGGAAGAAATAGGCTGTTGGTTAAATAGGATCTGCAGCTTATCCTCTAGGTAGGGAAATGGGCAGACTAGGTGGGCCAAGCGATCCTTATCTGCCGTCAAAGTCTATGTTTCTATAAAAGATTAATAAACAAATTAGCCAGCCTTGGAGTGGGTAACAGGGTTGTAGCCTGGGTAAAACACTGGCTGGACAACAGGACGCAGAGTGTAATAGTAAATGGAGTCCACTTCAAAGAAAGGGATGTAACTAGTGGGATACCACAGGGTTCAGTACTGGGACCAGTCCTATTTAATGTCTTTATAGGTGACATTGCAGTGGGACTGGAAGGGAAAGTATGCCTCTTTGCAGACAACACAAAGATCTGCAACAGGACTGATACACAAGAGGAGGTGGTAAGGATGAGAAGGGACTTGGCAAGGTTGGAAGAATGGTCAAAAGTATGGCAGCTTAGAGTCAATGCAAAGAAGTGCAAAGTGATGCACCTGGGAAACAAAAACCCAGGTGAAGAGTACACAATGTGGGGAGAGGTACTAACAACAACAAAAATGGAAAGGGACCTGGGGGTAGTCATATCAGATGACTTAAAGGTAGGCGAGCAATGTGAGAAGGCAGTATGGAGGGCTAGGGGGATACTGGGATGCATAGGGAGAGGCATCACCAGTAGAAAACAGGAAGTTGTTATCCCTCGGTACAGACAGCTGGTGAGACCCCATCTGGAATACTGCGTGCAGTCCTGGAGACCTCATCTCTACAAGGACATAGACAGGATGGAGGCAGTCCAGAGGAGGGCAACTAAAATGGTGCAGGATCTGCACCAGAAGCCATACGAAGAGAAACTAAAGGAGCTTAATATGTATACCCTCGAGGAAAGGGGGTAGCATGATAGAAACATTTAAGTACCTCAAGGGAATCATTAAAGTCCAAGAGGGTAGCAACTTTTAGAAAAAGAGATGTGCAAGAACAAGGGGGCACAATTTGAAGATAGAGGGGGGACTGCTCAGGGACAATGTAAGGAAATATTTTTTCACAGAGAGGGTAGTGGATGCATGGAATGGCCTTCCTGAGGAGGCTGTGGGGTCAAAAACAGTGGGGGAATTCAAGAATGCATGGGACAGACATAAAGCAATTCTTGTGGGGGGTAGGAGAAAGTAGGCTGTTGGTTAACTAGGGTCTGCATCTTATCCAATAGGTAGGGAAATGGGCAGACTGGGTGGGTCAAGCAATCCTTATCTGCCATCAAAGTCTATGTTTCTATATTTCTATGTTACATCAGAAGGTCACCCACTGGCATGCTGTCTATATACCAGGCCCAAGCACAACACACAGGTTTCTACACCAGTACTGTACTCCTATATCCATAGTATTGTACACCTCATTCCATTGCTAGCACTGCCATGTTTCCAACTGTTGTTACCCCAACAGAGAAAAAGCCTGCCCAATGTTCCAAGCATAAACCCAGACCAACTGGTGGCCTGATTGCTTCATCACCCCGAGGTACGCTTATATAGAATGTGTAAATACACACATAATATGGCAGAATGTAAATTCTGCTTCAGTACAAACACTTCTAGGTTTCATAGCATCATGTTACCAGACCGCTTTGCAATAGAACTGACACATACTCAAGACCCAGTTTCAGAGCACCACACTACTGACTACCTAGGAGAATTACACCCTAGACCACAGACCTAACAAAAGAGACCTTTTCAAATCCCACAGGCGCAACAGGTGCTATTGTATACCCCTGTGCTACATGGTGTAAATGGCATACTTCCATAAGATAAAGGTTCAAAGTGCATCTAACAAGCATAATATTGCACTTTCATTTCATGAGATAGGCCCAAACTAGGCCAAAAAGCAACACATATGCAGGGAAAATATGTTTTATTTGTCTGACTGTCACAACTTCTTCTGAGACTTGGAAACAGGGTCCATTCACAGATAAATAAATGGTATATTCTTATTATTGGACCTCGATCTGCACCTCTGAGTGCATGGCCGATGCCATCATTTGTCTATGTCACACCACACCATAACCAAAGTCATCGCTAGTAATCATACCATTTTCCTTTTCCCTTTTACAACTACTATATGTATGTTTTAAAACTAAGTTTTTAACAAAGTTTTACAAGTTTTTAGGTTTCCACAGAGTGGCAATGGTAAGATCTTCAAGCAACACATGCAACTTTTCTTCACTGCTGGTTTTCCAAACTTGGCAGGCACCTCATATGAACTGATTGTTCTTACATGGACTGTGATCTTGGTTGCTCTTTCATGAATTATGTTCTGTATGAGCTGTCAATATTTGTGCAAAATGTGCTCTTCTTATGAAAAGATATGCGTGTGTGGGTGTGACTGTTCCACTGAAGCATTCAATGGTCGGTCTCATGCAACCCTTGCCAAGGTCTTTGCCAATCGAGCCAACCAGCAGCCAGCTACATGAACATTACCTTTCTTACCATGTTTACCATGCCGGTACACATCTGCACAGCCCCAAGAGCCATGTATGCCCCATGGGTAACAAACTTTCGATGAATGACATTTCAAATGTAACTACACTGCTTTGTGGTTACCAGCTCGAGCCTTATGGACTGGTTCCTCTTTAAGGACATTGTTATTAGATTCTTCAATCTTCCCAGCGGTCGAGAGGGCTGCACTCCTTAGCTCTCCCCCACCTTTCAGGAACTGGAGCCCCCAGAGAAACCTTTGCTTGCCCATCTTCCCAGCGGTCAGACGGCTGCACGCCTTAGCTCTCCCCACCTCTCAGGAACGGAGCCCCTGGAGAAAACCATCTGCTTGCCCAGCTTCCCAGCAGTCATGAGGCTGCACGCCTTAGCTCTCCCCCACATCTTCAGGAATGGAGCCCC
The DNA here is from genome assembly GCA_016271365.2 of Neoceratodus forsteri. Lineage (NCBI taxonomy): Eukaryota > Metazoa > Chordata > Ceratodontiformes > Ceratodontidae > Neoceratodus > Neoceratodus forsteri. The sequence goes on along the minus strand of JADMNL010000039.1, from coordinate 13,549,329 downwards.
GGAGAAAACCGCTTGCTTTCCCAGGTACTTATCCTCGCTTAAAGAGGCAGTCACCTGATCGCAACTGCTTGCCCAGGACGCTAGCTTTTTTCAAATTGAATTACTTCGCCCTTTTTCAAGAGGCTGTAATATCTATCGGCCCAACAGTGGAGATAGGCTACTGAAGAACATTTTAAACCATTTAAGACGCTAGTTCTAAATAATACTGTTGCATTTACTGCTTGAAATAATTAAATGTGTAGCCTTAGCCTTGCTGTATTTTTAGACCTGCATACCGACTGCCTTTTAAAGACCATTACAAGCCCTTTAAGCATTTTTTTACTCTTAAAACTGCTGCCTTTACTGAATTAAATCTGCAATCTTAAGTTAAAGCTGGTATCCCGATACTACCCTGCCCCCACCACCCGCAGTGAAAACTCCCTCCTCAGCCCTATACTTAACTGCCTCTGTTTCTCCTCTCTTCTCCACAGCTTCCCAGCGGTCGAGAGGGCTGCACACCTTAGCTCTCCCCCACCTTTCAGGAACCGGAGCCCCCGGAGAAACCTTTGCTTGCCCAGGTACTTATCCTCGCTAAAGAAGCAGCTTCACCTGATCGCGACCACTTTGCCCAGGATGCTAGCTTTTGCCCCACTGAACGCTATGCGTTCGGCTCCCCACCGTCCCCACCACCACCCTTGGTCGGCATCCCAATATATAGGTTGATTTCTGATCACATGATCATGAAATAACCTATCAGGCCACTTTCCCATCTGCAGCTTATCTTTTGCCACCACTAGAGGCCCCCTTACTTTTTCTCACTTTTTCCCTTCTCTCCTGTCCTGTCACTTACTTCCAAACTTTCTACCCTACCATGCTCCCACTTGCCCTCATCACTCTACTCCTGCAATTCCCTCAGGCACCTTCACCTCACGCTCATAACGTGAAAATGGGGAGCAAAAATGAAACCTTCTATCAACCTGCTGGCTGGCATTCCCAGCTCTGCCCCCCCTGCACATGAACACCAAGCCTCTACAAACTCAGAAAGAAAAACCATCAAACCCCCCCCCAATACAACACTTACATAGACACCTCCACCCTCACCTCTGGATGCCATCTCCCACAGCATGTAACCCACTGGAGCCCCTCTTTCTCTTGCCAACCTCCTTCCACATCCACGAAACAGCAAACCCTCCCCCGTTTACTCCTCCTATCTGCCCCCCTCACCCTGAAACTACCAATACCCGCCATCAGCCACACACAGCATAAATGCCAGAGACCCACTACTCGAACAAACTGCTACCGCCTCAGGTCTCTCATTCTTCTTCTTCTACTGACAGGCAATGTCCACCCTAACCCCGGCCCCCTAAATTCACCACCATCCCGCCCATCTACTGGAAACGGCCTATGCATTGCCTCACTAAACATTTGCAGCCTACAAAAAAAATGGGACTCATTTCAAGGTTGGGTACTCCAGAATGACCCAGACATCCTTGCCCTGAGTGAAACCTGGCTCTCCCCCTCTGTCCCCGACTCGGCAGTAAACATCCCAGGATACCGCCTCTATCGCTCCGACCGAGTGGGAAAGCGGGGGGGTGGCTGTGCTGTCTACCTCAAGGACTCCCTCAGTGCCCACCTACTCCCTCTGCCCATACAAACAACCAGGGCACAAGTTCTCACCCTAAAACCAACCCTAGGTAAGTCTACATCCCTTCTCCTCCTCACCATGGCCTATGTCCCTCCCAGGGACCAGAAGCCAGCCTTCCAAGCCATCATGTCCTACCTCTCCACCCTACCCCCAAAACATGAAAAAATACTACTGGGGGATTTCAACATAAATTGGCTGGCCAAAACAGCTGGCCCATACATCAACGAGGCTGCTGCCCTCGATCTCACTCAGATCATCAAAACCCCCACCAGGCTACACGCCCACACGGGGACATCCTCCCTACTAGACCTTGTTTTCACCAACCACCCCCACAAAATAACAAACACCCAAGTCCTCCCCGACACCCTAAGTGACCACTCACCAGTACTCTGCAACTGGTCTGGTACCCCCTCAAAGCCACTCCCAAAATTACTGAGAAACACAAACTATGGCCTGGTAAGCTGGCCCATCTCAAGGCCCACCTCAGAGAATGGGACTGGACACCCCTAACAAATACCCTCGACCCGGACCACGTCCTTGAACTGCACCTTTAATGCAGCCTGTGACAAGTTGGCCCCCCCTTACCAAAACTATGACCAAAGGGAATCATGCCCCATGGTTCTCGGACCATCTCCAAGGATTACTATGTCAGTGTGACGTGCTATGGCACCTTGCAAATGAGACCAACGGCCTCAGGACAGGCAACGTTATCGGGAGGCACGTAACAAGTGCACCTGGGCCATACGAACCACCAAAGCAAGCTATTACAAAGCCACCTTAACCTCCACCTGGGGCACTGGACGCAAGTTCTGGGAGAATATGAAGGAACTGTGTGGCAAAGACCCTAATCTGCCACCTGACCAAATGCAAATAGATGGTAGCCTCTCCACCTACCCTTTCAGGATAGCCTCAGCCCTAAATACCGATTCACTGATCTCTCCCATGTGCTGCCCCCAAATTTCTTTGACCACCTGCCTGCCTGTATTGCCCCCATCCCCCCTTGCTGCACCCTTCTACCTAAGAGTCCTTACCCTAAAGACAGCCAAACCCTACCTCACCAAAGCTATCAGCCAAAATCACTACAGTCACGACTCCCTGGACCTCAGGCTTCTCCGCCTCACCCTCCAGGAAGTCCTGGCCCCACTCACCCACATTCTCAATCGCTCCCTCTGCCAAGGGAAATTCCCCACCCTCTGGAAATTGGCCTACATCACACCAATCCATAAAAGTGGTGACCGCACATCCACAAACAACTACCACCCCATCTCTATCCTACCCCCATCAAAGGCACTAGAGCATAGTCACCGACCAACTCACTTACCACCTCAACAAATATAACCTTCTATCCAGACAACAGCACGGTTTTCGCAAGGGCCATAGCACCACTACCGCCCTCCTTGAATTTACCTTCCATGTCCACTCTGCCCTGGACCGTAGCCACCTCACAGGCGCCATCTTCGTGGGCCTATCTAAGGCTTTTGATACCGTAAACCATGCCCTCTTATTGAACACCCTGGCCTACATGGGTTTCTCCAATGACACCCTAAACTGGTTCACCAGCTATCTCTCCGATAGAACGCAGATAGTCAAGGTAGGCCCTGTCCTGTCACCCCACCTCCCAATCCGCTCCGGTGTCCCACAGGGCTCCATACTTGGCCCCCTACTTTTCAGCCTATACCTTAACTCCCTCCCATCCTCATGCCCCGGAAACCTGCTCCTATACGCGGATGATGCGGTCCTGTTCGCCTCTGACCCGGCACCCTCAAACTCCACGAATCTCTCCAGCACTCTTTAAGTGAAATCGAGGACTGACTCACCACCCAGCATCTTATTATCAACTATAATAAGACTAAAGTCATGATTTTCACCCACCCTCAGAACCCACACAAGAACCTCTGCCCCCAATTTCTCACTGCCAATCAGACCCCCTTAGAACAAGTAAGCAGCTTTAAATACTTAGGGATCACATTAGACCCTGCCCTCAGCTTTAATCAGCACATCCTACACATATCAACTGCCCTTAGCTCCAGACTAGGCGTACTCTACCAGTACAAACACTGCCTCACCCCTGAAGCTTTACAACTTACCATAAACTCATCTATCCTCTCCCTGCTAGACTATGGCATCCTAATATACAGTGCTGCACCTCCCACAACCCTAAACAGACTCCGACTCATGCTAAACAAAGCCTACTGTCTCATCCTTGGATGTGATCATTTCACACACTTCTGCTCCCTTTACAGTAGCACAAACTGGCTAAACCTGGACAGCAGAATCAAGTACCACACCTGCCTTATGACCAAAAAGGTATTGCTAGGCCTCACCCAACCTACTCTAGACCAAATTATTCTCCCAACACCACCAGGCAAAACAACCCATAGTACTAGCAAGTGGCTACTATGGGTACCCCATGGTCGGACCTCCCAATACCAACGCACTTTCAGTTTCAGAGCTCCTTCTTGGACAAACACCCTCCCTAGCCATATAACTGATGAAATAAGGCTGGGCCCTTATAAATCCAAGCTAAGGGAATACCTTCGGGCCTCAAACCAATGTGACTGCCCCTGACACCTGATCTGACTTTGCCGCTTTCAAAGAAACTACTATCGGGTCCCTGTACCTAACAAAAAAAAGAAAGCCCCTATGAAACTATATGACCATCAGCCTATTACAGAACCTTCTGTAACTATTTCTGGCTGTGCTAATGTACCTAAACTACTGTTAGCCATCTACTGAACAACTATGTAACCTCTTGAATGTTATTTGTAACTGTGCTATAATTTCTGTTTTTCAAATGCTGTCACTGTACCTTTATGTATGATATGGAACCTTTGTAAATGAGTCTCTGACTCAAATGTCTTTTCTGAATACTTCAAATAAAAAAAAAAAAATAACATATGCCGCCATCCCATACACCACCGTTGTCTGCCTTTTCCACTCTCAATATGGACTGTTCTTTACGAATCGACAATGACTTTAACACTGTTTTTACAAACAGTGTTCTATGATAATACACATCACCAATTGTTAATATACACATATCCACTGTGGTGTTGACATACCTAGTTTCTGTTTTGTGTTTTATGATCTAACCATCTGTGATTACCCCTGTGTCAACTCCTGTATAGGACTACTTTCGCAGTCACCCTATCTAAATGCTATAGAAATGTAATTCATTTACATTAAGAGTGTTTATGTGCTTTAAAAAGCAGATATTCAAATCAATGTTTTAAAGCTTAATAGTAGTTTATATCTTGTTTTTACTCATCCACTACTCACCATTTGCTGTCTGAGGCGTACCTTTAACCAGCATCTTGCATGGCTGCAGTTCTTTTACAAGGCTCATGCCTCAGGCTTGTTGAATTAATAAGATATACCATTACTACACCTAACCATCTCTTTTTTTTTGTTGTGTTGCCCTTTGAGCAAGGCAAAATGGAGGGGACTGTTATGCCTAGGTTATATACCACCAGCTGACCTATATGTAACCATAACCTTATACACCTATAAGTATTAGTGCCTTACCACAATCCTATGATGTTTTATCTCGTTTCATTACTAATATTATTGTCCTTTATTATATTTGCTATGCTCATATTTGTCTGCATTGCATTTACCTGTATGATATGTTTCTGCCATATTTATTTATTTATTTATTAAAGTTTCGGAATTACAACCTTTGAGTCAGAGACTCTTTTGCAAAGGCTCCACCTCAAAACAAACAGACAGATTTCTTTAAGACAGATTGAACATGCTTCATAAATTAGGATAATACATTGGTACTTTACATAATTACATCAAACAATTACTATACTTGGTTTGTCTCTCAAGGGTTGATTATAAACCCTGGGGTCGTTGTGGTGTAGTGTGGTTAGTTGCAGCCACACTTCTCGGAGTAAATGAGATGTCTCTTGATTCTGTTTTTAAATTGGCCTAGTCTTGGGGCCAGGGAGATGGAAGAAGGGAGTTCATTGAGCCAGATGGGATCCTGATAGCTGAAGAACCTTTGTTCTAGTGCGGTCCTGCAGTGGGGGACAAGGATGGGAGTGCTTGCCTGGTGCCTAGGGGTGCTTCTGTGGGGATTAGGTTGGATGAGGGAGTGTAGGCCAGTGGGTGCAAGCTTCATGAGTATCTTTTTGGCTTGGAGACAAGTGTGGTATTTTAGCCTTCCTTTGAAGGTCAGCCAGTCCGCTCTTTTGTAGAAGTCGCAGGTGTGGGTAAGTCGATCACTTTCTGTGACCAGTCAGCAGGCTTTATTGAGGGCAAGATTGATTCGATTAAGGGCTGTGAGGTCAGCCGTCCCATATATTTTAATCCCATAGTCAACTAGTGATAGGACTGAGCTAGTTACTGCCAGTCATAGGGCCTGTGGTGGGAGGCATTGTCTGTGCTTATAGAGGATCCCTAGTTTGGTGTTTACTGAGGAGGAGAGATGGTTGATGTGCATGTGATAGGTAAGGGAAGTGTCAAGTGTAATGCCTAGGTATTTGAAGTGTGGGACCTGTTCAATTTGGATGCCCTGGTAGTTTGAGATATTAAGTTGAGTGCTACTGTAGGGATTTTGGCGGTGCACAAAGATCATGGATTTGGTTTTAGTGTAGTTTAGTATTAATCGGTGATCTGTGAACCAGTCTTCTAGTTCATGAAAGTAACTTTGTAGCGTGTGTTGGAGGGAGTTGGGAGTGCTATCTTTCCAGTACACTACTGCATCATCTGCATAGAGCAGAAGCTTGCCATTGCAGGCTTTTGGGATGGAGTTCAGGAAGAGGGTGAATAATAGTGGGCTTAGGATTGATCCTTGAGGTACACCCACATGAACTGGTTTCTTGTCGGATAGGGTGGTGTTGATTTTGACTTCAGTGAGATAGTTTTTAAACCAGTGTATTGTGTCCGGGGCGAGATTGAGGGAGGGGAGTAAGTGGAGAAGTAGATCATGACTGACGGTGTTGAACGCTTTGGTTAGGTCAACAAAGATTGTGCCTGCTATTGCCCCCTGATCAACAGCCTATATACTGTATTCTACTATACTCATAATCAGTCACATTCTGCATTTTTCCACTATTGTAACACATTGTATGCTTTTCTGATTACACTGCAAGTGTTTCCAGGCTCACTGTCTCCAGTGAAACTGATAACAGGTTTTCCATTTGTTGCTGACTATGAATTTCCTTTGTTCAGAGATTCTTCTTTACTTTGCAACTTAATTTCCTATGTAATTGCCCAAGGGAGCTGCCTTATTTACATGTCTTATCCAATGCTGTATGTTTCTCATATCTGTAACTGCATGATTATCAGTCATATATAATTGTATGCACACCAGCTCCTTGGAGAGAAAGAGACCAAGGAATGGTGGGAAATCGGCTCCCTTGTAATTTATTTGTCACATGTCTGATGTGAGTATTTGTAATACACTGCTCTTTATTACATACTGCTTGTGGTATATTGTTTGGATAACCAATCCAACATACAAGTATCCGATGGTAATCTGGACTTACCTCAACAAAGGTAAACTGATAGGAATTATTTACCCTGAATATCAACTCGTGGTCACATGGTCATGAGTGGAAAGTAACAGGAGGGAGGTTCTGAAGGGACGTGAGGAAGTGCTTCTTATAGAAAAGATGGTAGAACCTTGGAACGGTCTCTTGGCTGAGGTGGTGGGTGCAAAAACAGTCAGGAGATTCAAGCAGGCATGGGTTAGAATAAAGGGAATACTGGTCACCCAGAGTGACAAGACCAGGGAGGTGAATGGGGATAGGATGGGGAGAGTTAGTAGCCTGGAGGAACAGTGGGTTCCAGGGAAGGTGCCAGGGATTATAGGGAATATGGGCAGACTGGATGGACCTCTGATCTTTTTCTGCCATTATAGTCGATGTGTCTATGCCTATGTCAAAATACAAAGCTCAGCTCAGACACATGTTTCCACTTCTCTACCTTGAGAGAGTGAGACAATCACATGTTCTGGCTTCTGTGAGCTTCAGGAGCAGCCTCTGATTGGCACAGAAAGTACTGCAAGATTTTGAAACCTCACTGAATACCTTTTCCTGGAGTACCACCAAATAGTAGAAAGTACTCAGCATTTGGTCCTGCGAACTCAGAGGACCAAAACATTTGTAGCATGGACACCCCTAATGTTTAGTTCTGCCCATCCTAAGTAGTGGGCGTTACCACCATGAAACTTTAGCTGGTTTGAAGAATATGTTTCTTTAGGTTAATACAGATTCTGAATAAAATATGTGACATTTGAGTATAAGCTTGGTAAGGGAGTCATTTCTCCAGTTATAGAACATTACATTCAAACTAGTTCCCAGTTCACATGAGGATGTTAGCTTTTTCAAGAAATCCAGTATACTATATGCTGGCTTTTCTCAGTTACTGCCTTTAGCTGCAAAACTTAAACCTTTCAGCCATCACATTTTACTTTGCCAAATAAAAGTCTCTCAAATTTGTCAGGCATTCTGAACATGCAGTCTTGTTTGGTTTCTTTGGAGATAAAATATCCCTAAGCAGGGAAAATGCTCTTAGCCATGTTTTTTCAACAAGGGGTCCGTGGCCCACAGGGGGTCCACGATCAACTCCTGGGGGGTCCGCAGATCACCGACTGAAAATCACAACCACACTGAAAAGGCAATGAACCTCAAGTAATACCATGCTGTGGTTACGTTTTGACTGTTTGCCTGACGTCATTCAGTATGCATTCATGTCTACTTCTTCATTAATGAGGTCTACTAACAGCTTGTTTAACTAAATCTTTTGCCAGTAACACACAATAGCCTGTAATTAGCTACTAGTTAATTGTGGCTGTATAACTGATAATGCAGCAATGTAATTGTCTTTTCACTGTCTGCTTACAGTTACGATCAGCTGTGCCCTCACAGAAGTGATCCGGTTCTGTAGTGTGCTCCTGGTAACAAACTGACACTGCAGCACTCTCATTTAATTTCCACTTCTGATTATGATTATGAGTAATATCAGCTGTGCCCCCTCCCTCAAACACATAATAATTCCCACGTGTCTGTGTCTCCATTGGCACCTACTTTAGAAGTGACTCAGTTCCCTCCCTGCTGGTTTGTTCTGCTCTGTTTGGTGGGTCAGTTTCTCAATATCAACTGGCTGTTTCTGCTTCTGTAGCATAAGTTGTGGCTCTCATTTAAAAACTTCTGCTGTTCATTTTTTTTTCAGTCTCCCCTTCTGAAGTTTAAAGCACCTTTTGGAGTCATGGCTTCATGGCTACTTGGTGTCTCATTTGTGAGGATCAACACTGACACTGGTAATGTTGCTTGATTGACTAATTGCTTTCTACTAGGTAAGAAAAAGTACAATAATTTGCTGAACTAGTTTACTGATGCTAAATAAATGTCAGCTGTGCCCCCCCCCCACCACCACCACAACACACACACACTCTAAATTGCTGGACTATTGAGTTAATGCTGTACAAAGAATATTAAGTTCAGTCAGCTTTACTCACTGCAGAATGAGTCAGTCTGTCTATCTGTGCCTCTCTCCAGCCTTGGATGTAATTGTGCATGGTAGTCTCATTTTACATTTAAATTACAATAAAAAGTGTTTTTTACATTGGTTTATAGTGGTTTGGTGTTTGCTTCTTGTTATTATGTTTTATACCAGTATGTAATTTGGTATCACTCCACGTGCTGCCACATGGGGATCCCCAACACTGCTGACATTTGGCCAGGGGGGGTCCTGGACCCAAAAAGGTTGAAAACCCCTGCTCTTAGCTATAAGTAAAGTTATCAAAGCTCGAATTGGATTGGTTGCCAATAGAGCTGTGCAGAATGCAGAATTCCACTAGCACAATTAGCTTGGAATGACAATTCTGAATATCCACACACTGGAAGAGAGGAAGGAAAGTGGGTTATGCTAAAGGCAGTAAATATGGTATAGGAGGGAAGTATTAAAAAAAGGTATTCAAGAACAAGGGGGCATGCTATGAAGCTGGAGGGGGGTAAATTCAGGAGAGATTTTAGGAAGAGCTTCTTCACAGAGAGTGGTGGATTTTTGGGACAGCCTTCCAATGGAGGTGGTGGGATTCAAGAATGCATAGGGTAGGCACAAAGGAAAAGGAAAAGGGGGAGGGATAACAGCCTTGAGATCAAGTAGGCTCTTCAGTGATACTATAGGCATGGAAAAATTGGCCGACTAGGTGGGCCTTACCTACCAACAAATTTTACATTTTATGTTTCTGCCAGCAGAATTTCCATTAGAATTTCACTGGTCATTCTGTGGATTTCCACTGGCTGTGAACAGCAGAATTATATTTTCACATCACAACATTTTCCCCCAGAAAATCATTGCACAACCATTTCCACAGAAAATATTGAAATCCACAGACTTTAATTCGATAGAAATATAACAGAAAATCAATTCTGCATTAATCCATCTCAGAATTCTGCCATTCCAGTTCTGTAGAAATTCAGTAAAATCTCAGCAGAATTTTGCGAAAGACTGTGAAATTCCAGTCCGCCAGAATTTGATGAAGCCCATGTAGGGCGAATGCACATAGGGGTCTGTTTCCCTGCAGTTTGTATGCATATTTCTAACTAAAAAAAAACATTGCTGCACCTATACATAGTGGGCACCCGAATCTTTCATTTTTTCCACACACCGCTAGTTGCCAAAGATTATTTATGTATTTAGTTTTTGAAAAGTTTTGCAAGAAAGCCCATTGAGCTGGGAAACAGCTTAACTTCAGAGGCACCCTAGGGGTACTGAGAAAATGCAGATACATTACAGTCACATCAAGAAAACAGCCTGAACAACAATACAATAAATTGCTGGCTAAAGACTGTACAACCAAATAGCGGTCACAAACTAGTGCTGCACAGAGTTTTCAAATTACAGTGGAATGGAATTCTGTAGCATTTCAGAAAATTCTTACTAATTCCATGGAACTCAGTTGGACACAGAATGGTGGAATTCTGCTGTGCAGCGTATTGAAATTCTGAAGTTCTGCCCCCAAATTTTGCAGCACTCCTGTTTATTAGCTTTTTCTCAGTAGAACATGTTTCTGAGACCATCATATGTGAATTGTGCAGAAGCTAGTGGGTAAATTTAATCAGAAACATACCCACTTGCTTCATGATGGTCCTTTACACTCCTGCCGTGGTTCCATCCTATGATTTGATGGTCAATTTTGTTTATTTATTGTTTTTATTTATTTCATCTAGGATTACAATACCTTTGAGCAGAGGCTGTTTTACAAAAGTTCCACGTCAGCATGCGCAACAGTCATCATTTTTAGTTACAAACATATAGTCATTGACTTACAGACATGTAATAACCAGTACAAAGACTTGAGCTATGAGCAGGACAAGGGAAGGAGGGGTGGGTGGGGGAAGTGAGGTAGGAGATCGGGGTAGGAGGTGCAGGGGTAAGGGAGTACAGGAGGTGGTTGAGGCAGGGGCAGGAATGGAATGCGAGGGAGAGGTGGGGAAGGGGGGAGACAGTGCAGCCAGGGGGCCTTGTCGAGGGAATGTGGCAGTTAAGGTGCTAGGGGTGCAAAGACTGATTGTAAGTACTGGGTGCTGCTGCATGTGCAGCTGGAATGGTGAAAATGTTAAGATGGGCAATCGCAGGATACAAGCAGTGAGAGGTGCAGCTTGGACTTGTCTGCTTAAACTGTGAAAAACTATTCCTCCATTAAAAACTGTTTGCAGAAAATAAATAAAACCCCTCAGTATACTGTTAGAATTCAGCAGAATTTACAAAATAGTTCAAACAATCATTATTCTGCAATGCTCCTACAAGCATATCAAAACATGGTGCAGGCAAATGTGCTGCACTGCATAGAGAATCAGTAACCAGATGCAGTGTGACAGCAACTTGTAAACAGCAAGACCACAGTGTAATACTTTGGCTAACAGGAAGTTAACTTTCAGCAGAGCTGTGGCCTATGAGATCAGTGGCTAGATTCACAAAGAATTGCCGTCCTTGCAAAGTTTGCATTGCATCATAGAGTGCACAACAGCATGACAGCCCTATTCACAAATTTTAGCACCGGTGCTAAACACATGGCAAATAGAGCACTAAGCAGGGGGTGCAATGGGATAGTATCATGCACCACAAGCTGTTATGCAGGCCTGTGAAAATGCACTACATGGTACAATTGCATAATGGCACAATGCTGCAGGTCAGTGGACCACAACAGGGGGCAACAGCAATGTGCACTCCCACATGGTTGGGCATGTTGCACACTGCCACATTTCTACCCAGATGGGGCAGATCCACCAAGACCCAACTACAGGAGAAGGCAGCATACAGCACACCCAGGTGGGTACCACAGTGTTGTGGCACAGCTGGTGACAGACATGGACCTGCCAAAAAGGGGCATGGTGGAGGGTGTTCCACAGGTTGCAGTGCAAAGACTACAAGGTTGAGGCCTTTGTTATCCAAGGGAACAGTCAGGACGGCAGTCCCATGGGCACATATAGCAAACTGGATGAACATTAACACAGAGGTGTCCATCCATGGAGGAATACAGGCGGCATGGTGAGATGTGATGAGTCCCCAACCCCTCCACTGGACCCACACTGGTAGAGGGCAGAACAATAGACACCCACAAGGGAAGCACAGCAGGAAGAAATATGACACATAGGAAACAGGAAAAGGTAAATGTAAGAAATATTTACTGAAAAAACAGGAAATGACAGAATGAAATATAAAAAAATACCATACAATGCAAAAACCATGTGCAAAAGGGGACAGGTTGGGCAAAGAAGAGTAAAACCCTATATACATGGGGTGTAGGGTGCTCTTAGTGGGCATGTGGAAGCCACTGCAGTATCCTCTACAGTGTGTCAGCCACATTCTCAAGGACGAGATCCTCTTCTGCATGTCCAGCACCACTGGGACACCTTCTGCCACCACTGGAGGTGCCAGGCCAACCACAGCTGAATGAGTTTCATCATCTCCTGCCACACCTGGCTGTGTTCTGCTGCATCCTCTCAATGGGAACATAGGTGGAGACAAAGGATGAAATCAGTACCAAAGCAATGACAGTGTGGAGATGTGCAAGGAAAATAAACCCAACCACCCCAATACCCGTGTGATGCATAGCTGGGACACTGTGTGTTCACCAGCCAGAGTCATTGGCACTGGGCACCATGACAAAGAGGTCCTGTGCCATGGATGACATGCATGACAACACACATGGGGCAAATGCTACTGTTGGGGTTGTAGGTGAGGTACATGGAGGCAAGGCAGCATGCCCTGTCTTGCACAACATGAGGAAGAGGTGCATGGGCGGGTGGCCCCCGTGCAATGGCAGCATCAAGTGTGCACTGTGGGCCAGGCTGACAGGTGCAAGACAGGCATGGGACACTCAAAATGGTTAAATGGAGTCACAGTGTGGAAGCATGACTGGCACAGCTCACACAGGGCAGAGCAACCTCAAGAGTGAGGGACACAGGGGTGTGACCCACCACCAGCATTGACCAGGGGTGGCCACTGGAAGGCACTGGGCCATGTAGCTACATCAGGATTTAGGGACAGGTTCCCAAGATGCAGCAAGTGTCAGAAGATGCAGCACACCACCATGAATAGGAACAGCAGGCCCCAATGCAGGTACAGAAGGTCCTGTGTAAAGGGTGGTGTGCGGAAGTAAAGCAGAATGTGAGTGGCAACATATAGCCAGTGATCAACAGGGACTGCAGGGCATGCTGCACATGAAGCAGCGCGTGCAGCATAACAAGGTACTGCATGTCACCCCACAGAGCCGTGAGCAGCAGGGAAGATACAACCTATGGTATAATGGAAAGTGTTAGACATGGCCGATGTCCAAAGGGGCACCTGTTGGTCCTGCAAGTGCACAGCCTGTACACACATCAGCTGCAGCAGTGCTAAGACCGTGGCCAGCCACACATGACATGGTAGGTGTGGATGTCGCACACACAACACACAACCACTGCTACACAAACAGTAGCCAGCACAGCAGATACATAACCTATGACCAGAACTGGAAGCAAAAGCACAGTATACAGAAAAACCAAAATACACTTACCACACATACTGATGTGGCAGTTTGGCCCCTACAAATGATTCATTTGTCTTTGTTTTTATCTCTCAGTATCTCGAGGCGTTTCCCCTTTTCTATGCCATATACTTTATATTAAATATATCTGCTGCAGCAGTCTTCCTTTTCTAGTATACTTTCCCTTTTTCCCACCATAATAGGGTGGCCTCCTATTATAGCTTCTTACTGTTATTTCCCCGCTGTTTTTCTTTTCCTTCCTCGGGATCTAGTTTCCTCAGAAATGGGGAAGGGGGGAATACCGTTTAGCTTCATAAACTAAAAATGCCCCGTAAGAAGAAATAAATAAGTTCCTTTCATCCGCCTTTAGAATTAAGCATTTATATGGTGAAGTTCGTAGTATTAGTAGGCTAAATATAGCTCTCGAAATTATAAGTGGTGGAAGCGCCAGGTTCGAGCTGTAAAGTAAAAAGTGAATGCACCAAGACCAAGCTTGACAGTGGAGCAGTGAAACTCCAGAAAGCGCCTTTTCCCTTTAAAATGAAATATGTGGAGAATACAATTCTTTTCTTACCCCCTGCTTATTATTTTGCTGCTAAAAGAAGTAAATCACACCTCAGAAGTGGCAGTGGCAGTTGTTTGGAACTTGTTTTCCAACCGCAATAAAAAAGATGCTACAGAGGTTTTTTTTCTTCCTCCTTCACATTCCTGCAATGACAAAATTAAATACCTGGTTGCTACGAGGAAAGCTAGCCCTGGAACGTCTAGTCTCAGCTGTACAAGGGAGAAGAGACTACGACGGGGGTAGCATTCGGACAGTCAGTCAGCTGTGCAGTTTCAGCTACTCTCCTTGCATCTACTTGCTGGTTTAATCGGAGAGTCAGCTGAAAAGTGAGCAAAACACCACAGTTCACGATATCTTCTGGGGAAAACATATTTTATAACCCCAAATAAATGTACCACATCAAATAGGGTAGCTAAATTAAACTGTTTGGTCTTTAGGATATATGGATATGTGGTGTGTTTAATTAAACAAAATATATACAAAAACATGTTGCTGCTTACCTAAAGCTTGGTACTGAGCCTTAAAGGGAAAGGTTCCTATTAGGGGAGCAGCGGCTCAACATGATGCTTATTTATAGGACGGAATAAACTGACTCCTCTTTGTAGGCAGAACCTTCTGTTGTAATGAGCCATTATATATGCAACCTTGTTTTTAGTCTTTTAACATTCAAAATGTGGGAATTAGAATGCTTTATGATGTAATGATGTCTTTATGCAAAGCATACTTTGGGTTTGATCTCCCAATAATTTGTATTAAGGAAGAAACTGTTAATAATAAGAATAGGGGAGGATCAACCCAATCATGTGACTTCATGTTCCCTGCTCCATAGAGGGATATAAGGAACTCTAGTACTCAGTTGGAGCAGATTGGTGGGAGAGAGCAGTTCACCTCTCTTCCAGAAAAATTCCATAGAGGTAGTGGAACCTTACAGCAACTTCTTCCACTCTATGGGAATAAGTTTTATTTTGATGCAGCTGAAACGCTCTTGGTGAGCCAGGCTTTGGTTTGTAATTTTCATGTAAACCAGGTTTATTTTTTCATTTTTTTTTACCTTGTTTTGGTTCTTCAATAAACAAAACACATGAAGGAAATGTGTGTTTAACCTGATATCTGTCTGCAGTCTCTGCTTCTTGAGTTGTTTGTACCCACACGTTCACAACTGACAGAGGAGCAGGGCATGTCACCTACCCAGTGAGCACCACAGCATGAAAGGAAGGGGATCCAGAGAAGGTAGATGGCCACTGCCAATATGCCAAGGATTGCTGAAGGTCCACGCTAGTGGACTGCAATGGGAGCAGGCGTAGGGGCACAGCACCACACACTTCGGTGTGAAGTCAACACAAGGGAAGATGGTCAGCAGGTGGACTCAGGAAAATGGCATGTGGGAACATCAAAGAGGCACTGGCCACCCACACTGCATCCCGTGCCCTGGAGAAGTGCCAGGAGGCACATGATGGAGCATGGTCTGCAGCATTCTGAGTGTGGTGCAGTCCAGGGCCACTGCACGGGAGTAGTGCACTAAAAGGGTGGCACACAGGGGCATTCCCTCACTGCCAGGCTGTAGGCCACATGCAAGGTAAAGGATACATGAGGACCCTGTGAGCACCCCCACATACAAGGAACAAACTGGTATCTCATCCAACAAAATGAAGTGTGCACAGGACACACAGACAGCAGACCATGGCCAGGTTGACAACAACCACCATGTGCACAGGCCACTGGCAGGGTGTGAGTGTGTCCCACAAGGTCCTGTATGCCACAGGTGCATTGCCCATGCACAACATCAAGAAGGCAAGACAATGCCATGTGCAGGTAGCCCTGGGTGGGATGGTCACCCAATGTCCCACAGCATGACGGAAACTGCAGTGTCACAAGTCAGCCATACCAGGACCACTTCAAATTGTGTGTAGGCAATATGCATACACAAACAAGTGGAGAACTCCTGGACACGGTGGATGATGCACCGTGCAATGGTGCCACAGTTGAAGGACAGCAATGAGTGTGAGACAGGCACACTCATGTGACTGGCTGCACCACCCAGCATGGCCCACACTACCATCTTTCTGACTGACTGATAGCCCAGCATTGGCCCATCTAGGCTCCTGGCTACTCTGTCCTCTGGCACCTTGGTCTGCAACAGAAATATAAAATACACCATCAGTGGCATGCAACACCATATATGTCCTCCAAAGCCCACCCAGGATTATGGAGACATGGGTGATGGCACATATCAGCTCATGATCTGGACTGGTCTCCCACTCAACACAGGAACGAGTGTCACACGAGTGCCCAGGCACTAACCCCAAACAGGCCTAGGATAGCAATGTGTGGATGATGGCACCGTGGGAGGGACTGGCAGTGTAGGTGGCACCCTACAAGTGGTACAGGCCAGTCAGTTGTGACTGTACAATTCAGTGGCACTTTCCCACAGGCTGTCACCCATGCTGTTTGACAACAGCACACAGTGCTGAATAGGTACTGCACTCATGGCCACTAACACAGGTGTCCAGCACACAGGACAACCAACAGTCATTGTGGCGCCGTGCAAGTGAGGTGCAGAGGACACATTAGCCAGCAAAGGTACAACCCCAGCCTGGCACACATGTGATAGTCCATGTGAGCAGTACTGTTGTGGTCGGCCACATGCAACATGTGTGCAGCAAATGTATGGGCCCACCTCCAGATGGTGGTCACCATCATGATAGTGTGAGGAGCCAGGTGGAGTATAAAATAACCAACATTGTGTCATGGGGAGACCTATGGCCACATGTTACCCAGGGTGTGTGTACAGGTGCAGGTGCACAGCAGTGATAACATGCCATTGACATGCAGGGAAGGAGGTATGTGGGTAACCCTACACCTCAGAGCAGTACACGCTGGAGTAAGTGTGAGGCTGTTGGCACTGCATCCAGTGTCCATCCCATGACCTCCCAGTGACAGCACATGGCAGCAGTGGCAGCAATGGAGAAAGTCTATGAGCTGAACAACATGTATAGTAGTGTACACATGTAGAAGTCTGGCATGTACTCAGGACATCTGCGTAAACCAGTACAGTGACCTGACACAAACCACGCTGTGCCAGTGCTTGGCCGAATGGTTATGGTGAACCACACATTGGCTGTGTGGCATTGCCTGTGGACACACCCAGCCTGACAGGCCAAGCCAGTGAAGAGGCATTCACAGTACAGGACTCGTGGGACCCAGCACTGGGGGACATGGGGTACCGTGGCTTGCACCATGACAGGGGTAGTCAATGGGCATGATCCATGACTGTGGCGAATGGCACCTGTGAGTCACCTAGCCAGGTAACAGTAGGCATGCATGGACATGGAATGGTGGCATGCCACCCTTGAACACTGCACCCATGCACAACAACAGTGTGAGCACGTATGGTGAAACGCAACACCACAGCCACTGGCTTGCACCAGGAGACAGGCAACATAAGCCATATGTGTGCAGGCCATGAGGGGTGCCAGAACATGATGCCAAGTCAGTGACACACAGTACCCACCAGTGTCCAGTGTACACCATTAGGAAGGCATAGGTACATGCTACACTTGCTGTACTGGACCTGTGTCATAACCAGCAAAGTGGAGATATGTACCATGGGTGTACATCCATGGCCTGAGTCCACATCACAGGTTAGGGTGTGTGGGGTGGGTGTTATCCCTCAGCAGTGCAGAGCTGACACAGCATTTGGGCAGGGTGGGTCATAGGCACAGGTTTGTGTGATGGCATACGATAACACCGTGTGCTGGCAGCACCAGAGGGACATGGAGCAGAAGACCACCCCACCAGGGAGGGAGCATGGACCATGATCCACCCCTGCATGAGACAACAGGTCATGGAATTGTGTTACTTAGGTTCAAGAGCCCTGCCCCACCCATTTTGGGACAGTGTGAAAGTAGTAGCACATGTAACCATGCAACAGTGTGATGGATAAGGGATACTGAACAGCAGTACACATACAACAGTGACAAGGGAGCTGTGGATTACAGATGTGAGCTGCGACACATATATCAGGGGTAACACCTCAGTCTGGTGTCAATCATTGTGCACAACTGGAGTTAACAAGCCAAACATATGGTGAGAAGTACAATATCATACAGCTAGTGCACCAGCAGTACAATGTTTAAGAAACTAAACATATATTGCAGGGTTTTATTTAACTCTAAAAATTGATTAGCGTTTTGCTCATAAAAGTTCTAAAACATTGTGAAAATGTATAGCACTTGCCTCACTGTGTTTAACAAACATAACACTTCTAGAAAGCCTATATAAATGCTTTCTGTACAGTTAGTATTGTCCCAAGAAAAAAACTGCAAATCAATTATTTAAAACCCTGTATTGAGACTGTAAAACCATAGTATGACCAGGCTGGGGTGCCACAGTACTATGCACAACACCCACTCATGTGGCCAGTGGTGCTGTCCACCAGTCACATAGTACCCTACACCAAAACAGCCAGATGCTGTGATGTGTGGCTGTCTGCATAGCTAATGTGAAGTATGCAGTGGGGCGTGTAATGACAAAATGTCATGGCCTGTGAGGGTACACACCTTGTGCCAGGTGTCACATGGTAGACAGTGCCAAAAAGCCCTACACCTCCTACTTACAGGCCTCCTACTAGTAAGACATGGCAAAAGTCCACATACCTTTACATGGCAACATGCCACCCTGAACCATGTCAGGGTACCGCTGCACCCTCTCCCGGTCCCACCTCAGCAGGTCCCTATACCGATGGTGACAGTATTTCCCCTGTGGAGCCCATTAGGTGCCAACTAACAGGGGTCCACACAGCATCCCGGGGCAATCCAGGTCCTCTGCTCCAAAGAGCTGGCCATCCCTGGTGACCACAAGGTCAACCAGGTTGGCCAGCTCGATGTCAGACCACCTTTGGTCCTCTGCATAGTGGTTCTGACCCTGCTTGGCCTTGAAATGGTAGCAGTTATAGAGCCTTCACAGTTCTGATGCCACATTGTTGCAGAACAGCAAACCATGTAGTTTGCGTGAGTGGGTTACACCAATTAGCTCTACGCAATGTGTGTTGCAGTGTGCCAGATGCGCGGTACAGTAGTGTTGTCAGTACCTCACACATGCGCAGTATCTGTGGTCTGTGCGGCAATGTGCAACATCATTGTGCAGCCTTGTACCACACATGCATGGTGAAATATTAGCACCATATTGGGAAGGTTCTGGAAAGGCCATGAGTCATACATTGTATACCGTGTGGTTCACTATTAGTTTGAGTGGTGCACTGCCTTCGCTCAAGAGCAATATGTATTT
This sequence comes from Neoceratodus forsteri, assembly GCA_016271365.2. NCBI lineage: Eukaryota > Metazoa > Chordata > Ceratodontiformes > Ceratodontidae > Neoceratodus > Neoceratodus forsteri. The sequence continues at coordinate 13,529,868 of JADMNL010000039.1, read as the reverse complement.
GTGAGTTGCAAAAAAAAAAATATTGAGAAAGGAACCATGTAAATCAGCTGCTTAGGTGGTCGGAGGCAAAGCTCCCAATTTCCATCTCATTCTGAAGACATCTGCATACTGCTTTGTTCCAATGCTATTTATGGGGACTAGTGCACCACCTTCATAAGGATGGGGAATCGCTGGCAATAGAACCAGCAGAGACTGCTACTGAAGCCAGCCAAATGGAACATTCCAGACAACCAGGTAGGGACAATACAGATTTGTAGGGTACGATTGCTGCATTCCAGAACATTGCAACCTAAGGGCTGTGCAGCTTACCTTGCTACATGACAGTCGTCGCATCTGTGGTCCACAACTTTGAAATCTTTGTCTTGTTAGGCCTCTGTCCCCCTGTCCGGCTGCATGTCCCTGTGGGACTACAACTTTTGGTGGCTGGAAACCTGATGGTACCCCAGTCCAACAGGTGGTTCTGTATTGTACAGGGGCTTAAAACCAGCCACAGGAATACTGTATCTGCCTACCTGCCTACCATAAGTGGGTCAGAGGATGAACTGCACATCATGGCGTGCACCGTCCTATGCAGGGACACACTGGAGAGATGCCCTGCATGCATGGGGTGACGTCAGCCACTGAACGTGCCCCATTGCTGTGTTGGGCACATTAGACACAGGTCACGATGGTGTGGTTCACACATACTGACATTCATTAACCCCACCAACCATCACAGTATTTCATGTCTGTAGGGATATGCATGCCTGTCCTATGGACACTGGACAGGTAACATTGCCTGTGTCAGACATCGTGGGCCCTCAGCACCACTTCTCAGAGTCATGTTCCCTGCCTATGACAGTGCAGAGTCATGTCACTGTATTGCACCCACCCCCACCGAACATGCACAACATGTCGGTCACATACCATGTTACATGGGTATATGTCACTGTGCCACTGTACCCTGTGCAACATGTATGTGCTTGCACAAGCACTGCTTGGCCACTAGCATGCTCCACATATAGAATCACATATGTGTGTCTACAGTTCAACTGGCCCACAGTGGTCTTTGGACAGTGCGTGGTGCACCATATACCTGCAGCTTGGAAGGACCTTCAGACTATGTGTGTGTTGCACTTGCACTATACGCACAAGTGGGGATGGGGGGTGGTATACCATGGCACTGGCCACTGCAGATACCTCTGTGATGACCACCATGTGTCATGAGTGCAGTTGGGTGTGCTTCAGTGCCATAGCAGTGCCTTGGCATGATGGGTCATGGTCATGACCAACTGCATTCGGCTGCTGTTCGTGGGATACTCGGACATCCTCATTGTCCCTGTGGGGATTGGTGGGGGTCACACATATTTGTATACTACCATAATTTTGTCATGTGTACACCATGGTTGTGGTCTGATACACTGCTGTGGTACAGGATTGGGCAACATGTGCACACAGGCAGACCACATGGCACTGACCTGTCCCTCTCACATCTCCTCAGCAGATGCTGTCCCCAAAATGGAGAGGATCTGGGAGCACAGGTTTAGTGCTTATGAACTGCATGCCTTCATCTAGGCATCTATGGCCTGGGAGGCAACCCTGTCATGGTACCAGAGCACCAATGCAATCACACCGTATACGGCAGTCCTAGACTGAGATCATGGAGGCTGCAAATGCAGTAGGTGGTCAGGGCAGATCGGTCTACATAGTGCATAAGCACTACAGTGACCTCTGTCTTCATGCTAAGGAATCCTTGGTGGTGCGACAAAGGGAACTGTGTGATACTGGTGGCAGATGCCCTGCACCCATGATGACCCACCCCCAAACCCAGCAGAGGAGGCTGTGGCATCATTGCTGTGGACTGTGGAGGTGTTCGGCATACATGGCAGGGGCTATGAGACCCTGGTGTAATCTAGCCTTCCCTGTAAGTAATCTGGTGACACCACTACTGCGTTGGCATCTCACACATCTCTGGGTGTATGTCTATGGTTACCACAGGGTACAGATCCAGGTCACACATGGAGCAACTGCCAGGCCCCTTACAATAGCACCCTTGACTGGATCATGGTCTGCCACAATCACATGACCCTCGGGCAGTCCATGTGTTTTGGAATCCTACCATGCATGCACATGCAGCTTGTCTCAGATGTGCGCTGCTTCACATCACACACTTTGTTGCTTGCCCTCACTACTGTGACCTCCACCATTACCATCCATTCCTGCATTGTCTTTGCTACACAGTGTGTTTTGTACTGGGGTGTTGTTCACCTGTCATGTGCGCTTGTTGTGACTGGTCTGCATGTGCATGTGCATGTGAGCACATACTGTATCTCACTGTGGGTCATGGTGGTGGGCGACACTTTCCCCTGCACCCATTGCATGCTCACACCTTGCACCTGTTCACTTCACCATCACGCTCCTGCTATAACATAGACCTGTTGCTAAACCCTGCAATGTCTCATGAGCATACCCTCAACTACATTTTTCTGTCCCTGCACCTCAAGATACAGTCCACTATCCAATAGTGGCAGACCAGCCAGGCCCAGCAAGTGGCATCATGGGTCCACCCATTGCCTGGCCAGACCTCCTGGAGGATAGCAGTTGCAGTTCTGACTCCACTGCAGGCAGTGATGGGAGACATATGTGGCCAGCGAGAATTTGTTTTCAGGCTACACACAAGCAGAACCGGATGTGGTGATCAGCACCGCCAACAGCCATGTGGAGATACGGCCTGTTGCAGTGCCCATTACCATCACCATTGCCTCACAGGCCCTTGCACAGGACACAGCCCTGCCATCCTACACTTTCACCACCATCACCTCCTCCTCTGCCATGCAGCCATCCCTACCCACTGTCCTCTCCAGATGTGTTCCACAACATGACTCAAAAGCTAGGGTGTCTGCCCTGCATGGGGACACCATGGTCCAGGCTATGATGGGTGTTGCACATCCACCACCATCACCACCACCTAGGCTGCCACTGTCTGTTGTCAGTGTCACTGGCACACATGGGGTTACCCGACCAGTCCATCAACCTGCAGCTGCTCTGGTGCCTGTACCTCCTGTGGCTCAGTGGGATGCACATGGGGCCCATGACATGATGCGCGCAGTCGTGAACATCCTGGCTGTCTCCATCCAGGTGCTTGAGCAGATCAGGGACATTCTGCAGCAGGACCTCAACCTCCACCAGCAACAACATTGCTTGGATAGGCAGCATGCCCAGAAGCATGAAGACCCACTCATTTCTGCCATTAGACATATATTTGGTGACCTGTCGAGGACATTTCTGACTCTGGCAAATGGCGCTTCATGCCTTTCGGCACCATGCATGCAGTACATTTGCCCACAGTGACAATTTTTCTGTTTCTCAGAGGGCATGGAGGTATGGGTCCACAGCACGGCATGGGACATCTGTGTCACCTTCCTCCATTGGAAGACCACTCACCCCTGGCTGTGGCACGTTTGTGCGGGCATCCGGTACCCCGTCTGGGTGTGCTGGCTCTTGGCTGATTTACCAGGGCCCATGTTTCCCCATGCTTGGCAACACCCTCCTCCGGGTCCATAACACCATCTCCACATCTTTTGCACTGCCACACCATCAGGACATCTGGTGGTCTTCTAGGGACAGAGATCCCCAACACCCACCTTACCAGGTCCTGTGCAGGGATGCCACCATGCCTGAATATCCTTGATCTACATGTCTGTCATAACATGGACTAGCTGAACCTGTGCATGCAACCAGAGCATTGTCTGTAGGTTGCTTACTGTGGCATGGTACACTGTCACCTGTACAGTGTTTTTTTGTGGCTGTCTTCACTGTTGTCTTTTTTTCTGGTATAGTGCAATGCTGCTCTGTTGCCATTTCACCTAAGGCTAGTTCTTTATTTGTTATGGACAGACAGCTGGGTTGCCTGTCACTGTTTTTATCTTTGTTTATATGTAATATTCATTAGTCATTGACATGTAGTCATTTTATTCATTCCCTGTTTGTTTTCCAGTACATGCAATAAATATTTCATACATGCTGACATTTTTGGTGTGGTTGCTACTCACCATCTGCTGGCTTCTAGCAGTTGTATGATGTTGTTTCTATGCTCCTGGGCCCTCCATGCCATGCATGGATCCCTGCTCTGTAGCCTCTGTGCAATCTCCTGCTCCTCTGGCTCTGTGACTGGTGTTGTCTGTTCCTCTTGGACCAGCAGTCATATCCCACTGGAGTGTGCCATGTTGTGTAGCATATAACAGGCAATGGTTATGCCTCAGGCCTTCTGATGCATATACTGTAGGGAAGCACAGGAGTGGTCTAGGCGACAGAAAAGCATTTTGAGCGTGCATAGACCCACTCAATGATGTTACATGTGGCAGTATGTGCCGCATTGTATCTCTCCTATGCCTCTGGCATGGGGCAGAGGACAGGGGTGAGGAGTCAGGGACGCAGAGGGTAGGCACTGTCACCTGTAATAGACACATACATATGTGAAATATGATATGTTCTTCATGATGTCCTTCAGCCCATGTTATGGAACCTTCTTGCATGTTCCACCACCTCCCCTACCCTGGGATGAATACCCATGTAACCCACAGGGATGTGACATCCTGCCCTGTGGTGGGTTCTCACATCCTAAGTGGCAAATGTGCCAGACACTTCCAGCTTTGGCATTTGCCTCGGTCTTGCCATTTGATAGTGTGCTAACATTCCAGAACATTCTTGGGGTACTGACCCCCTTTCCCTAACCCTTGGATGCAGCCTTGTGTACCCCACAGGAGATTGCTGTCCTGTCCCACAGGACTTACTCACCCACTAGGTATCCAACAGATGTATCACCTCATTCAAATCTCTGGCACAGGATGGAATTGTGCCAGATGAAGGAGTCATGGGCATTCCTGGGGTAGTACATCAGCACATTGGTGATGTGCCCTGTGGCACTGCACACCACCTGACAGTTAATGGAGTGGTAGTCTTTCCTGTTCATGTAGGCATCCGACTCCAGGCCAGGTGGTGCACAGATGGCAATATGGGTGAAATCAATTGCAACAAATACTCCTGGCAGGTGTGCTACCTGGTAGAACTGCTGCATTGTTGTTCTTTGCTCCACTGCAGTGCTGGGGAATACTATGAGTTCCCTAACATGTGGCAGCACAGTGTCTGGGAATTCAGCCAACAGGCACAAGGTGGATGACTACAACACTCCCGTTGTATCCCCAACAGGTTCTTGTTGCCAGGAAGCACATGGCAGCAGTTACCTTCATCTCGACTGTCAGGGATTGGCTGGGCTGGGTGGTGCTGCGCAGGTCTTCATTCAGGAGTTCACACAGCTGCATGAGCATGGCCCATCCAGAAGTTCATCAGTCAGAGTCTCAAAGGAGACTTATGGCCGGAACTGTCTGTGTGCAAGAGGGTGCCTCTGACAGTGATGGATGGGCTCAGGGTGTCCCTGTTGGTGTTCTTCCTGGAGAGCATCCCCCAGCATGTATATGAACTGTGCTGTGAAGTCAGCCATTCTGCTCCCTCCTGCAGTTCCTGCTTCTGCCTCTGGACTTTGTCAAGTTTAAGAGGGCCTTTTTATAGGTGGTAATTAGCGCCATGCAATGTGCCACGCAAACCATTTTGCACTGTGCTAATTCTCTGTCAACAGCATTGCCCCTGTATGTAAGGGCACTCCCCTCCATCTGCATCATGCATACATTATTGTTTCGTGACTGTGCTAACTGGTTTTACTTGCACAAAATGTCCTTTTGTGACTTGTGGTTCCCGGCAAACTCCACACAAACACTTTGTGCAATTCACAAGCTTTTGTAAATCTAGGCCGAGGGATTCAAAGGTCAATCCCAGGATCTGGCTCTTAAAACATGCATGCCTGTAATTCAGTTTACGAAAGATGCCCCCCCACCCACAATGAGCTGAGGTGAGGACATCTGATCATTTTCATCCTCATCCCAGAGAAGTGCTATAGATGCAAACTTACATATTAAATAAGGTTGGTGGTATTTAAGTGAATGGGGGAAATTTGGCCACGACACTGGGGAGTTTCCCCTACTCAGCCAGTAGGGGGCTTTACTTCCTATCCCAATGATGGAGGAGCCCAGTGTGAGTGTGGAGAAGGAGAAAGCAGGAGGCTCTCAAGCTGCAGCAGAGGCGGCTGTAGTGGAGGCAGCTGGATTGCACCCTTCGGGTGGCCAGCATAGTGCGTCACAGCCTACAGAAAATGCAAAGCATGAAGCTGACAAACCAGCAGCATTTTCTACAAAAGTTCAAGAAGACAGGCCCACCAAATTCTCTGGAGATAATTACTGAGAAGCGCCGGAGATTGCAAGCTGAGCTGGAAGCTCTGTATTGACTATGTTATGGTATACAGAATATCAGCGAGGAGGAGAAAAAAGAAAACCCAGAGGAGAGCAATTCCCCTGAAGTTACGAAAGCTATGTCAGCAAAAATTTTTGTTTTCTCTGGGTCAGGCAGTTCCCTGGATGTAAACATTCAGAATCCCACAGCAATAGAACCAGAGGTGAATATAGATATCGAGCAGCCCTGGTCACCAGAAAAGACACTGCAAAACGCAGGTTGGATACAAACAGAAACAGAAGGCTGGGTCCCTGACCCTGACATACCACTTCCTGGATCAGAAATTGAAGTGGAAATGGCTGAGAATGAGGCTACTGGGCCTAATAACTTGGGAGCTACAAACCAACACAGACAGGACCCAGAGCATACTATAGACGCACAAACAGGTACTATTAATTATTCCCCTCTAGATTCCACACATGATAAATTTTTTTATGCATAGAGTGGATTGCAAGTTTGCTTTACTGCAGATAGGAATGAGAATCCTGGGGCAGAGGATACTAGAGCATCTACTTCTCCACCTCCAGGACAAAACACTGCTCCTACATACTGTATGCTAGTTTATCTAACAAACCCATTGAACTAGCGAAACACAGAAATGCAGTAAGAGTAAGATATCTGGGTAGGTCTGAAGAAATCCCAGATAGAATCTATGTGGGCAAAATATTACTAAAGCAGTTCTTAGGTTTCTTCCCTGCAGAAGTGTATGCACTGATACATACACCAGTGGAGAACACATTTGATATTAGTTTCCATACAAAAGATAACTTGGACAGATTCTGGGTTAAATATGCCTAGTTAAAAACCAACCCGATATGGCAACATTTCCAGGCTATTCCCCTCGTGAAACAGACATTTAAAGTCATCACTGTTCTCATTCAGAATGAGGGTGTAAATGTGACTAACATCATTTACTGGTTGAAAAAGAGATGCAAAATTCAAGGCAACCCTGAACCTATCCTGGATGATAAGGGGGGTTGGAATGGAGGGTGGAGGTTCAAAATAAATCTACAACAAACAGAAAATGGTATTCAGTACCAGCCAAATTGTTTTTATCTGGGGAGAGACAACAGTGCTATTTTTTATCTGGGCCAGCCTAGACATTGCTACAGATGTGGTTCTCCCAGACATTTGAGCCGTACCTGTGAGGTGATAAAGTGTGCTCAGTGTGGAGAAACTGGGCATTTGGCCCTACATTGTTACAGTCCCCCCAAATGTTCACTATGTGAAGAGGGCCACTCCTTTACTAGTTGCCCGTGAGTGGTCCTCAATAACTTAGATGCGGATTATGGTATTCAAGACTTTTACATAAACACAGCTGGGAAAGAAGCTAGATCCACTATCCCACATAGACCATCAACACAAGGTACTGCCACTGGTTTGGCTGCAACGGCTGTGGCTGATCCACCTCCAGACACCTCGCCCCCACCCCAACCACCTTCTGCAGCACCCATATCAAGACCAGAAGGTACAGTTTCAGTACCTCAAGATCGAAGGCAGGAGAACTCAGCACCAGGAACTTCCTCTATGCCCCCCTCAGCCACCAGAAGAACCCTTTTCAGCTCCCTAAGAAAATGACAGGCCAGAGGAAAAGAGATCAGGGCAAAATTGGTATTCCAAGCTCTGCGATCCTAGTCCAGAACAAATTCAATGTCTTGCAAGAGTCGGAAACGGAAACTGAATCAGAACCTGATTCTGCTTCTATCCATTCCTCTCATCCTAAGGGGGATTGGATGGAGAAACATTGCAGAAAGTTCTAGAAAGCAAAGTAAAGAAAGAATGGATGGGGACCAGAGCCTGGTTAAAAAAAAAAAGAAAGCAGGGCAACCCCCACCAGACTGAGTAACATATGAAACAAGCTCTATATCACTTCTCTCTGGCATCGCTTGATGTCAACAATATAAAGTCAGAATGGAAAAGAACATAGACTTATGCTCATTTTGCTGATAATATGTACAGTTTTATTTTTTTACTGGATACAAGGATACATGTGGTTAGGGGGACACAGGAAGCTAATACATTATGGCTTTGGGGGCAGACTTATTGGTCCTTGGGGAGAAGAAAGTTGCTCAGGGTGGGTATTTTTATTTTTAACCCTGCTGCTAAATTAATCCACATGGCGGACATTGTACCAGGTAGAGTGTTATTATTGGATATTTCTATGGCTGGGATAGAGCTTAGACTTATTAACGTGTATGTTCCCCAAACGAAAGCTTCTAGGATAGAGCTATTTAATCAGATGTGTCCCTTTTTATTTTCATCCAGGAAAATCTTGCTAGCAGAAGATTTTAATTGCAGCAGGTTCTCTTCTGATATGGATTTAAAAACAAGGAACATTTTCTGTGACACCTCCCGCTTAAGCAAACTGATAGAACAAGCATCCTTAAATGATGCCTTTGCTATAGGAGGAAGACCACCCATAAAAACTTATTTTAGAGGTGAAATTGCACACTAGAATAGGCTATGTCGCTACGTCAGTGAACTTAGGTGTGCAACAAGATCTGGTGTCACAAGTTAGAGCTTCATACCATTTTCAACTAAGCTAATCAAAACTAATCCATTTCTAACTATGCCAGAATGAGTTGAGGGCCAGGGTACTGGATAATTAACCTTAGCTTGATGAATAATAACTTGATTCAGCAAGGGTTTCAACATCTTCTGGACACCCAGAAATCTGTGCATTTTTTATATGATTCCCTACAGGAATGGTGGGTGGAGACAAAAACAATATCCAGGATTACAGGTATTTTAAAAAGATAGGACACTTTAGTGGAAAATGTAAAACTGACCAGTATAAGTTTTATAGAATCCAATTACAAGATTTATTATCCTACTAAGCAGAGAACTTAGAAATTACACCACAGAAATAAATTCCTTAATAATAAAACTGGCTCAGATACAGTACAATAGATTTAAAAAGTTAGAAGCAGAACAGCGTTTTGGCACACAAGGAAGACAGGCCTTTGTGAACCCTTTCGAATTTTGCTATACCCAACATAACTTAGACATTTCTTTTATTACTTTACCAGACGGCTCCACTATAACAAATAAAACAGACATCCTGAATGAAACTGAAAAATATGTGAAAGGAATGCTTCATCCTCCACCCCCCCCCACCCCCCGAGGAAGAGATTCAGGGTTGGTTAGATCAGAGTAATCTGCCACAACTTTCAGCTGCAATCCAACATCTTCTAATCCAACCCATTACAAAACTAGAATTAGTAGCAGTACTGTCCCAATTGAAATCTGGGTCTGCCTGAGGGACTGATCCATATGAAATATACAAACAGATAGCAAATACACTATTAGATGAATTGTTAGAGGTTTACAATAATATTTTGGCCACTCAACACATACCAAAAAATATGGCAAATGGTCAGTTAGTTCTAATGTATAAGACAGGGGATGAGGGTTTTTTAACATAGATACATAGATACATAGTCAGTGTCGGCAGATAAGGGCCTATGGCCCACCCAGTCTGCCCATTTGAGCTTGTAAGTTCAGTTTATGTTTTCCTAGAAGTCTGTTGCCCCTTACCCCTGACCTCCAGAATTCCTTTATGTCTATCCCATGCATTCTTAAATCCAGTGATTGTTTCAGCCCCCACCACTTCCTCTGGCAGGGTGTTCCACTTGTCCACCACCGTTCTGTGAAGAAATTCTTCCTCACGTTTCCTCTGAATCGTCCTCCTCCAACTTCATCCCATGCCCTCTAGTCCTGGAACATCTTTTTCGCTTAAAAATAGTGTATTCCTGCACCCTTTTCCTCCTTGTAAGATACTTGTAAGTCTCTATCATATCCCCTCTCTCTGTCCTCTCCTCCAGGGAGTACATGTTCAGTTCCTTCAACCTGTCTTCATAGGACTTGTGATGCATTCCATGCACCATCTTTGTTGTCCTCCTCTGAACCTTTTCTACCCTGTCTATGTCCTTACGTAGGTAAGGTCTCCAGAACTGTACACTGTACTTCAGGTGGGGCCTCACTAGTGTCTTGTATAGTGGAATTATGACCTCCCTTTTCCTGTTGGTGATGCCCCTGCCTATGCATCCCAGCATCCTATTTGCTTTACCTGCTGCCTTGTCACACTGTTTCCCTACCTTGAGGTCATCAGAGATGATAACCCCAAGATCCCTTTCCTGCTTGGTGCATGCTATATCCTCACCCCCCTAACTGATATATTGTGCCAGGGTTTTTGCGCCCCATATGCATTATCTTGCACTTCTTTGCATTCAATTTCAACTGCCAAACCCCTGACTATTCTTCAAGTTTCTTCAGGTCCGTTCTCATTCTGTCTACACCCTCTGATGTGTCTACTCTGTTACAGAGCTTTGTGTCATCAGCGAACAGTGAAATTCTGCCTTCTAGGTACTGCATAATGTCACTAATGAAGATGTTGAATAGGACCGGTCTCAGCACTGATCCCTGTGGTACCCCACTGGTCACTCTTCCCTCTGTGGAGTGACAGCCATTTACCACCACCCTCTGTATCCTGCCACCCAGCCAGTTAACAACCCACCACACTACTGCCCTGCCCACACCCTTTTTCCCCAGTTAGTGTAATAGTCTTCTATATGGCACAGTGTCAAAGGCCTTGCTGAAGTCCAGATAGGCCATGTCCACTGCCCTCCCCTGATCCACCTCCCTAGTCACCCAGTCAAAAAATTCAACGAGGTTGGTCTGACATGACCTCCCCATGGTAAAACCATGCTGCCTTGGGTCCTGTAGTCCATTGACAACCAGATGTTCCACCAATCTCTCCTTCAGTAGTGCTTCCATGATCTTCCCCACTACCGAGGTGAGGTTGACTGGTCTGTAGTTCCCCGCTTCCTCTTTGTTCCCACTTTTGTATAAGGGGATTACATCTGCTGTCCTCCAGTCTTTGGGTATCTCCCCTGTTTCCAGTGATCAGCTAAACAGGATAGCCAGAGGTTCAGCCACCACCTCTCTTAGTTCTTTAAGGACCCTGGGTGCACCCCATCTGGCCCCATTGCTTTGTCAACTCTTATTACTTCCAGTTCCTTCAGGACCCTTTTCGTGTAAAGGGACTTGTGTCCATTTCTGCACCATTCTCACCCCTTGTACTCCCTTCAGACCCATTACCCTCCTCTTCCTCAGTAAAGACTGAGCAGAAATACCTGTTCAGTATGTCAGCTTTACTGTTGTCATCCTCCACGTGGCCCGCTTCCTCCCCCTTCAGTCTCACTATCCCTCCCTTTGCCTTTCTTTTTTCACTTATGTGCCTGTAAAAGGTTTTGTCCCCTCTACCCACTGATTTTGCAATGTGTTCTTCTGTCTGAGCTTTGGCTTCCCTTACTGACCTCCCTGCCTCCCTTTGCTTCTCCTGGTACTTCTCCCTATCCCCTTCTGCCTGGGTCTTTTTATATTGCTTGAATGCAGTCTTTTTGGCTTTCACTTTCTTTGCTACCTCTTTGGAAAACCATAATGTTCTCCTCTTCCTTTTCCTCTAGCTAGCCTGCTTAATGCATAATTCTGTTGCTCTTGTAATCCCCATTTTAAATACTGCCCACTGTTCCTCAACCCCTAATTCCTGCCCCATTCCCCTTAATGCCTCTTTCAAGTATCTCCCCATTTTCCCAAAGTCTGCCCCCTAAAATCCAGGATACGTGTTTTTGTGTGGTTTGGTTCTGTTCTTTCTGTGATTTCAAACCACAATGACTGGTGGTCACTGTTCCCCAGGTGCTCCCCCTGTTACCTCCATCACACTGTCCCTGTTTGTAGAGCACAAGGTCCAGTATTGCCTTCTGCCGAGTTGGTTCCATGACCAGTTGTTGAGGAAGGCACCTGAAGGGAGTCCAGGATAAATCTGCTCCTAGTTGATGCTGCTGCTGGGATGCTCCAGTCCACGTCTGGAATATTGAAGTCTCCAACCAGTACTACCTCAGCCTTGTCTGCCATCCTTTGGATGGCTAGCATCAACTCTATCTGTTTCTTCCTCCTGGGCTGGTGTCTATAGACCACACCTGTGCGGATGACTGGCCCCATTTTCCTTTCCAGCTTAACCCACAGTATCTCTCCCCCATATTGTTCCTCCTGGATCTCTGTGGCCCTTATGTCATTTTTCACATACAGTGCTACTCCTCCTCCCTTCCTGCCTGCCCTGTCTCTTCTGAATATGTTGTAGCCAGGTATGGCCATCTCCCAGTCGTGGTTATCATTACACCAGGTTTCAGTGATGGCTACAATGTCCAGGTCTGACTGCACCATGACAGCCTCCAGATCTTCTGTCTTGTTGCTAAGGCTCCTGGCATTTGCACACATGGCTTTCCATGATTTGACCTCCTTAGACTGTTTCACTGTTCTACTCCAGCCCCTTCCTTGGTTGTCCTTTATCCCTGGCTCTCCTTGCTGTCTGCTCTTCTGCTGAATTTTGCCCCTTTTCTGCCTATCTACCTCTTGGGCGCTAATCTCCATCTTTTGCACACTGCTTTGTAGAGATAGCCACTCCTCTGGTTCACTGGTTCCACTGCTAGCTGTGGGGGGTGAGCAAGTAGGTACCCTCCTTGCTGGCCTGCCACCCCCCTTTGCTAGTTTAAATGCTTGTCAATGCAGCATTTAAACATATCATTGAGTGCTTGGATTCCCCTCCAGGATGGATGCAGGCCGTCAGGCTTGAACAAGCCTCCATCTCTCCAGGTGGGTCCCCAGTCACCAATGAATCCAAACCCTTCCTCACAGCACCAGTTCTTCAATCATGAGTTAAAGTTCCTGGTGCATGCACCCCTATGCTCTCCCTTGCCTCTCGCAGGTAGTACTTCTGAGAAAGTGACAGAAGTAGCTACTTGCTTGAGACCCTTCCCCAATTTCCTAAACTCTCCCTGAACTTCCTTTGGCTCCCCATTTGCCAGGTCATTAGTACCTAGGTGGATAATGACATCCAGCTCACCATCCCGTCTTGTCTTCCCTGTGATCCCCAGGATCTTCCTTCCATCCCTCCATGCCGTGGCACCTGGTAGGCACCTCATCTCCCTGTCTTCCCCCTCCTGTGTTCCTAGCTGGATCCCTCTTATGATAGAGTCCCCCACCAGGATTCACTTCATCTTCCTCTGGGGTCCACTGCTTTCCCCGCTGAGGTCACCTCCTTGGCTAACCTCCACATCCTTTCCTTACACTTCTCTGGGTACCTCTATTTGGTTGTCCCCATTTGCCAGTGTGGCATATGAGTTCTTGAGTCAAATAGGATCTGGTAAGTGCCTCTGCCTGACCGCTCTAACCCACCTTGAGCCCACTGTCATCCAAGTGCTCCTCGTTCTCGGCATCCTTTGAGGCAGTTGCATTGGACTGGGTGGTCTCTGGATAGGGGTGATGGTACTCCTGACCCAGTTTACTTCCACTCTGAGTCTGGCTACCACATCCCAGTCCAGAGAGATGCATGACAGATAGGGCAGCACCTCAGTGTCCAGAAGGTCTGCCTGAATATGGCTGCCCCACAGCCACTGCATTGCACCACTCCCCATATTATACTGCAATTATACTGCTATTCCGCTACTTGTCTGCTACTGAAACTCTCCTAGTTCCCTTTTTATTAATTTACTGTTCTAAAATCCTGCCACTGATCCTCAGATACTTTTCTTTTAAAAAAAAAAGAAAATAAACCAATAAATAAATAAATAAATGAGTAAAAACACTTCTCGTGCTGAGGTGTGCTTCTTCCCTTATGCCCCTCCTACTCCACACCCTTACTATACCCTGTGTTTAGCTCCTGTCAATCAGATTTAACAGGGCATATAATTAAAAGTTGGGGGAAGGGGAGGAGGGTGAAAATTTGCAGCAATTAAAGACAGCACAGAAATACACCACCACTACGTTTTACATTTTCAACAGCCCAAAAACAATTCTAAGTAAAGACAACAAAGAAAGTACAGTGTCACTAAAAGCCCACAATCTAAGTTTAAAAGAAAAATAGCAATTACCAGTTACTGTAAAGCACTGAACTGAATGTTTCCTTCCCCTTCTGGCTTCTTCTGAGAAAATAAAACTCACTTGCTACCTCAACTCTGACTAAGTCCCACCTCCAGTTATCACATAGCTGAGGTCAGAGGCCAGACAATTAACACCCCTCACCCAAACTACAGGGCAAGTCAGACAAGCCAAGACAAAATTTGCAGCAATTAAAGACAGCACAGAAATACACCACCACTACGTTTTAAATTTTCTACAACCCAAAAACAATTCTAAGTAAAGACAACAAAGAAAGTACAGAGTCACTAAAAGCCCACAATCTAAGTTTAAAAGAAAAATAGCAATTAACAGTTACTGTAAAGCACTGAATTGAATATGTGTCCTTCCCCTTCTGGCTTCTTCTGAGAAAAAAAAATCAACAAATTGGAGGCCTGTAACTCGTTTACATTCCGGCTTCAAAATATTCACCAAAATATTAAGCAACAGGCTAACATTAGCTGCTTTAGATATACATCCATCACAGATGTGTGCAATTCCTGGAAGATCAATATTGGATAACTTCATTTTAATATGGGAAATACTGGAAAGAGGACAAGACAAGGAGCTAGCAGTATTTCTTTTAACTGTAGATCAGGCCAAAGCATTTCACAGAGTACCACATGAGTATATGCTTAAGAGTTGCGGATTTCCAGTAAGTTTTATTAGGGCAATTCAAGTTTGTTATGCTGAAACTTCAACTACCCCATTTAGTAGTGGATGGTTAGGCAAAAATATACAGGTGTGCAGAGGGGTAAGGCCCGGGTGCCTTCTAAGCCCAGTGCTTTACATAATATCTATAGATCCATTATTGTACAGATTAAATATTTCCACAGTTATTACAGGTCTCTCTTTTTCCAGTACAGTTCCCGAAATCAGGACGCTAGCATATGCTAATGATTTATGTCTTATAATGGCTGATTTGGAACCATGTACACAAGCTAATCTAGAGTTACAGACCTATTCAAAAGTGACATGTGCAAGTATAAATTACAGCAAAAGTAAATGTATACACATTGGAGACACATCACCAGCCCCAGCAGATAATATTGATACCCTCGTCCCAAAGGAACCATTTAAAATACTTTGTCTATTATTTAGTCCAGGTGATTTGGCCTTGTTAAACTGGCAAAATATTCTAAAGAATGCCCAGATGAAAATTGATTCTTGGAATAAACGGAAAATGGCAAAACGGGAAAGGGTCTTTATGATCAAAACCTTTTTACTTTCTTTATTCTTGCACTTAATTGCTGTGTTTATATTACCCCAACAGTTAGAAGTAAGCATGCATAGTTGCTTCTTCTCTTATGTCTGGGGGAGCAGGCTTAACCCCATAAAGAGAGGGATTTTATATAGACTGGTATCACAAGGAGGCCTCAACATGGTCCATCTGATACCTTTTTTATTCTCCATGTTTATAGCCCATAATTTATGCCCTCTCTTACAACAGGGGGGGAAAAGTATGGTGCTCTTGGGTTTTGGATAGGCTGGGTAAATTTTTATCAGAATGGCACATAGATGGCACTATAGCCAAACAAAGACCTTTGTCAGAACTACCCCGTTCTTATAAATCATGCTTTATCAAAATTAAGTTATGGTTGCTGACTAAACATCAGGTGGTTACTTTTTCTAGGAAAAACCTGTACTCCCATCTTATGAAAAAAATTTTTATGGAAAATGCACATTTTGATTCTTGAGCTTCACATGAATTGACACAGATTGCTAAAATGATTACTCCCCCCAGTACCCCAACTTATATGTGGAACGTGAATTGGCTATTGCTGCACCATAAACTTAATGTAAAGAGGAACCTAAAACACAAGGCCTTGGAAGACAGATACTGTCCATGACCACTCTGCATTATGCAGATAGAAACAGTAACCCACTTGTTTTTTGAATGCCCATTTATTCCGAAAACTTTGGAGCATTTTAAGGCAAGGATGGCCTAGGTCTCTTTTTTCTACTCTTACACCTGACATACTTTTGTAAGGGATTTTACTCTTCCAACAGACAAAACATGACAAAACCACATTGTGGTTATTTCTGGTATGCTTTAAATGCTATATCTGGAATGTTAGATGTCAAATGTCCTCACAGCAACAATATACTGTATATCAGAAGAACAATTGCTTATTATGACAGAGACCAATATTCATAAACTGAAAAGTCAAGAACAATGTATTATGCCCCCATAGGTTTTTCATGCACAGTGGGACTCCATTTCCTGGATATAGTGGTACCTCCAGTTGCCTTGATGGAACCACTAGTAATGCCCTTGTTTTGCCATGACAGTAAGGGTACGGTAACTGAGGGCATTGCCCGTTCTGCAAGTCCTTCTTATTAAAGCATATGATGAATTATGATAGAAGATATGTGGAAAAGAATCTTTAGTGAGGATCTTAGATCCAAAGATAGGAATTTTTTTGTAATAATGTTGATTATAAGGAGATCTTGTATGAGGTTAATATATGTTTTCTAGTATGTATATAGAATAATACCTTTACATACTGGCATGTGACTTATAATAGACAATAGTTTATTTTCCATGAGCTCTTGTAGCATACAGCAGCTTAGACTTTAGCCCCTCAAAAAAACAGTGTTTGAGTAATTCTTGATTTTTGTTTTCGGTATTTGATTTTCAATACAGGAGAAAAAGGGGATCTCAGCTGTTGGTATACTAGTATGACAATATGCCATGCTTTAGGATTGTCATTTGAAATATGGCCTCAATACTCTCTCTTATTAGTTATGTTTGATTATGTTTTTTCTCTTTTTTTTATGAACGCATTATATACTTACTTATGGTTTCAATAAAAACAAAAGTCCTCTACTCATTTAAAGATGTGGTTGGGGGAGTATAAAAATTGCATGATTTAAATGCATACATTGAGGTTTTATTTTTCAAAATTCTTTTTTTTTCAGTTTTACTGTGGCAGGCTATAAAGAAATTATGAAGGGGCAAGTATGAATTAATATGTTATTTTGCATTTAGTTCCTTTTCTTTTCCATTTTCAATCATTTCGTGTATTTTGTTTACGTTTCAATAGTATGACTGAAATACATTTTTGATTTTTCATCCATTTATGTATTATTTGATGTGAATCAACATTGCTTGTCACTATTTGTTTTAAAGTTGTAATAAAAAATGTTCCTACTTTTCCAGCAGGGGGAAACTCTGGTCATTGGGCAAATGCCAAAACTGCTGACCCATGAGGAGGTGGAGGAGGAGGATAAGGACCACATAGTTTGGAGGTAACAGCTGGAAAACTGATTTTTGTAAGTTCAGTGGAAATCCCTGACAGGTTGGGGTTTTCAACAGATATGGAGATACGAGAAAATTCACAAAAACAGTTACAAGAAAATATTATAGGCCAGGACATTATAGAGATGGATATTTCAGTTCACTTAACAGATATGATGGAAACTTCAGCATGAAGCAATAGCCATAAGGTATAGGATGAAGGAACAAGGTTGACATGTATTCAATAAAGAGCTCACCTTCTCCAAATATTAGCTGATGAGGATACTGCACTTATGTTTATCATGGGAAATTAATCAATACACACTACTGCAGTACATAAAGGAATGTGCAATCCTTCAAATCTTTCCCAGGATAATTTGCATACAGCACAAAATGACAGTGGCACAAGTGTGTGTTTGGAGGGAAATGGAAAAGCTGGTATACCGACCTGGTTTATGGCAGGAGCCCCCTGCTCTCAAGAAAGCACCCTGTTAGCAGCGGACTGGAAACAGTCCTCGGACAGAGCTTTATGGAAGGCTGGTATGGCTCCCACAGTGGCTGAAACAATAAGGATGGCAAAAGGAAAAACTTGCAAGAATCAGCGAAAAAGGAAGGAAAAAGCATTACTGCAAACAAATGCTGGTTTGACAAGCCGGACGGCTACATCAGCAAGTAAGGTTGACATGGTAACAACGACAGCCAATTGGATGGTTGATGAAGTGAGAGCTTCTGAAACTGAGAACAATTCAACTAATGATAGCGCAAACAGTCTTGCATGGAAACAGAATACAGCTCTTGCAGAATCTTGGAAAACTAAACAAGAGAACAAGCTTTGCCTGGAAACAAACCTCAATAATAGTCACACACAACAGAAAATAATAGTTTTGGGGCTATTGTATACAACCAAAATAAGGCACAGTACAGCTGACTGGAGTAATAGGGAGAAAACACTGTAATTGACAAAGTTAGTGGGTGGGGCAAGATTTCACTCTTGAAAACTATCAGCACTTGGGGGGACTGCAGAAATAAATAATGTCGTTTTTTTAAATGCAGTGCATCATATGGACCACTCTGAAGCTGTACCAGTTTCTGCTGCAAAACCTTCAAATTCCTGGGCAGACTCAGTGGAGGTGGAAGATGAAAGGACAAAGGCAAATAATGAGGATTATAATCCTACACATTTCCAGACAACAACAGTTACCTGCCCCCCTCCTGGAGCCCATCAGTAGAGACACTGGCCCTGAGAATACTTCACAAATGACAGGCCCCTCTACTTGGTGTAATGAGGAAAATACAAATCAAGGGACATTTAGAATGTTAGATCTTTTTGCAAATTTGGGTGAACCGACAAAAGATTGGAGTGTTGTCCACTTAGGTATAGAGGAGGACTGGAAGAAGCACTGGGTAGTCTATGTTGCATGCAGATTGCTAAAGGAATCTCTACAGTTTCTAGCTATAGACATTTATGCACTTATTCACACTTCTGGGGACACTCAATTTGATATACATTTTAAAACCCTGCAGTTCCTGGAATTGTTTTGGAAAAAATGTCATACTCTGAAAACATCCCCTCTATGGTCTCCCTTCATAGCAATCTGTTTACCGAAGCCTACAGTGAGAAATATAACCATCCTGTTTAAAAATGAAGGCGTTCATATCTCTGACTTCTATACTGGGTCAATCAACGGGCTGATGTGACTGACTGTCCAACACCTATTTTAGACTCAGAGGACATTTGGACAGGAGGATGGAAAATTAAAGTGAGACTGAGAACTACCAACCAAGGAACACTGCAACTCTCTAGCAGTTTCTATATCTCACGAGAGCGGGGTTTCTGTTTTAATGCAGGAAAACCCAAGACCTTCCATAGATGTACATAATTTAAAGTAATGTTTGTGATGCCATAGTATGTGAATTATGCTTAGGGATGGGACATTCAAGTCATATTTGTCCAAACCCAGTGCAGTGTAATTTGTGGGATGAACTGGGCCACTAATATAAGAATGCCAATGGGCAGTTCATAATGAAGGGTCCTTTTACAATGAAGAAGATATAATGCATGAGGTACAATATAAAAGATCTCAGGAATCAACTTCTCAGAATGTGGCAAGAAAGTCAGTCCTCACGAGTGCTGTGCAATGAACCTATAAATAATGTTGTATCTAGTGATCCTATATAAACCAGAACTGAAACTGGTCCAGGAACTGAGGATACACAAGACGTTGCGGTGCACTTGGAGGTCTCTGCTTCACTACAAAATGAGCAAAAATAAAGCAGACAATAAGACTTGCATGCAAATCAGCAAGGCACTTCAGAAAAGTCTAATCAAACAGTAATGCCACCCCCAGCACTTCCTCAGGAGGAGTTCCAAATGGTAAGAGGGAAAAGAAGGAGTAAAAGGCTTCAACCAAAGTCAAATATACTGAAAAAAAAGATACAGTGAAAATTCAGAACAGTTATGCAGTGTTACTAGTGGAGACAGAGGAAGAGGATGGGAACTTAGAAACCTCCTTGGCTAAACTTCCCAAAAGGACCTCTCAGATACAGATGGGGACATTTTAGAAACTAAGATGACCAAAAAAATGAATAGAAGGGGAAACAATTGTGGGACATCTTTGTAGCACTAATGAAGAGGTTTTTCTTTTCTGTAAATTTCAATGACTGAATGATCAACACACCATTTAAAAATAATTACACTTAATGTCAATAGTATCAGGAATTATAAGAGAAGAGTAACCACATTTTCCTCACTGAGCTATTCAGAGGCATGTATCATTTTATTACAGGATACCAGGTTGAGAACTACAGGAGACATGTACCCAGCTCAGAAAGCATTGCCTTGGGGGCCATTTGTCTGGTCAATAGGGGAACACCCCCACACAAGACTGGGTATATTGTTTAAATCAACAAAATTAAAAAATCTAACATGTAATGGCTAGAGATACAGGCAGATTATTGTTACTAGATATTGTATGGCAAGAGCAGCCTATGAGAATAGGAGTGGCCTATGCAACACAGACAAAAACAGCCCATACAGATATGTTTCAGTTGCTACAGCCATATTTACATACAGCTAGACTATTTATAGTGGGCCCCATGCACTATTGGAGTGGAGTGGCTATGTACACATATCAGGGGTGCACAGCCACTCTGCACCCTATGTGCCCTTGTGTGGGATTCACTAAGAGGGAGTGCACAACACCTATGTGCCCGATCCCCTGGTTGTGCGAAGAGTAACATGCCAGGAGTGGTTGAGGGGCGGGCCGGCACAGCGTGCCATGCACTAAGGCACATTGTGCTGGCCGCAGGGGGGGAGAGTGTAGAAGAGGGTGCAGGGTATGACAGGGAGAACCCTGTCATAAGCCCCCTACACACCATGCATACACTACTGTGCACCTCCTGGATGAGGCGGTTTGTCTACTATGCCAATGGGACCACTTCTGCCAGACCACCCCATGGCTGCCCAGTGCCACCCAACACACATTAGTGCATGGCATCTACCTGGCACCCTCAACCATACCCAGACAGTCACCAACCCATGGATGATGCCCCCTGAACTGGTCAACCCCTGCCTAGGGCCACCCAGGCAAGTTGTGGGGTACAGTGCCTCCAGCACCACCAATGGACCCCCCCATCCCTGCAACCCATTCTGGGGCTGCATCGCAGGAGGGCCAGTGGCATTGCCCTTCTCTCACTGCCTCAGCCACTGGCCATTGGTCATCCATGGGGCACACTGCCAAGCATGCCATGCTGTGGAAGTGAGCCACTCTATGCCCCAGTCCAGGCATCTGACTGGATGCCTGGCCAGGTCTGAGCTCCACCCCCCAGCTGCCTTGCAGAGTCCAGTGCGCCAGGCTGTGGGTTCATGGACAGGTGGCTAGTGGTCGTGAATGCCAGCGGTGCACACCTGTCCACTGGTGTGCAGCTTCGTGGGCAGGGTACATGCAGATTCTGCATACCCCCTCCCCAGTAGTGCATAGGAGCAATTTGGAGAGTGTTTTAACTGCCCCAGGATATTGGAGATAAAATGGGCAAAACAAAGAAATTGTACTGTGGCACAAAGTTTTTAAAAAGATGGTAACTACCACAGGTTTACATTATGCTTTTAGAAAACTACTTCAGACTGGAAGCCATACCTACCATAGGAGAACATTGTCCTCATGTATCAATTTCATTTTTGTTTCTAGTTGGTGTGAGGTTTTGGAGGATAATATAGTGGCCTCTGCAATGTCTGATCATCTTGAGGTACATATTAAGATAAGATGTGGTAAGCAAAAGGTTATGGGTAGAAAATATTGGAGGTTAAATACTTACCTTCTATAAAACAATGAAATCAGGGAGAAATGTGAAGATCTTAAAGCATGGGGATCTGTTGCCAGTTGTTTTGAAAATCTGGTAGAATGGTGGGAAGATACAAATAAAGAAATATGGAAATTCTTTCAATCAATAGGGAAAATAAATGTAAAATGGAATATTTTAAGTATTTCCATTGATACGCAATTAGTAATCACACTTTAAACAGTAAATGTCTTTTAAAGAACAAATAGATAATCTAAGAAGTGAAATTAAGTCACATTTACAGTGGCGTGAAAAAGTATTTGCCCCCTTCCTGATTTTCTCTGTTATTGCATATTTGGCATACTGGATGTTTTCAGGTCTTTAGACAAAATGTTATATTAGATAAAGGGAACCTGAGTGAACAAATAACACTTGTTTTTTTTTACTTATTTCATTTATTTAATGAAAAAAGTTAACCAACATCAACTGGCACTGTGTGAAAAATTTGCCCCCTTACACTTAATAACTGGTTCGCCACCTTTAGCTGCAATGACTGCAACCAAACGCTTCCTATAATTCAATATCAGTCTTTCACATCACTGTGGAGGAATTGTAGCCTCTTCCTCATAGAACTGCTTTAATTCAGTAACATTGGTAGGTTTTGAGCATGAACTGCTTGTTTCAGGTCCTGCCACAGCATCTCTATTGGGTTTAGGTCTGGACTTTGACTAGGCCATCCAAACTTTAATTTTACTTCTTTTCAGCCATTCTGATGTGGACTTGCTTTTGTGTTTTGGATCATTGTCTTGCTGCATGACCCAACTACGCTTCAGCTTCAGCTGACGGACGGATGACCGGACATTCTCCTTAAGAATTTTCTGGTACAGAGCAGAATTCATGGTTCCTACAATTATGGCAAGTCGTCCAGGTCCTGAGACAGCAAATCATCCCCACACCATCACACTACCACCACCATGTTTGACTGTTGGTATGATGTTCTTACTGTGGAATGCTGTGTATGCTTTACGCCAGACATTATGGGATCCATGTCGTCCAAAAAGTTCCACTTTGGACTCATCTGTCCATAGAACATTTTCCCAAAAGGCTTGTGGATCATCCAGGTGCTTCTTGGCAAATGAGAGATGAGCATTTATGTTCTTCTTGGTTAGCAGTGGTTTCCACCTGCTACTTTCCCATGAAGCCCATTTTTGCCAAGTCTCTTTCTGATTGTGGAGTCATGAACACTGACCTTAGCTGAGGCAAGAGAAGCCTGCAGTTCTTTGGATGTTGTTTTAGGATCCTTTGAGACTTCCTGGATGATTTTACGCTGCGCCTCTTGGAGTAATTTTGGCAGGCGCCCACTCCTGGGAAGATTCACTACTGTTCCAAATGTTCTCTATTTGGGGATTATGTCTCTCACTGTGGTTCGATGGAGTCCCAGAGCCTTAGAAATAGCTTTGTAACCCTTTCCAGACTGATAGATAGCAACAACTTTTTTTCTGATCTTTTCAGGAACCTCCTTTGATCGTGGCATAATGTGCTTGTTGAATCTTTGTGCTGGCAATGTGACTCTGATGGTAAGGGTCAAAATAAGTGAGGTTTATATTGAGCAGGGCTGGCTGTAATCAAGCCTGGCTGTGTTCAATCAGCTGACTCTAATTATCCCTTTAATTGGGTTGATTTAATTGGGGGCAATTACTTTTCACACAGTGCCAGTTGGTGTTGGTTAACTTTTTCATTAAATAAATGAAATAAGTAAAAAAAAAACAAGTGTTATTTGTTCACTCAGGTTCCCTTTATCTAATATTACATTTTGTCTAAAGACCTGAAAACATCCAGTGTGACAAATATGCAATAATATGGAAAATCAGGAAGGGGGCAAATACTTTTTCACGCCACTGTATATGAGAGAACAACATCTTTGACAGCAGAACAACAATTCATTAAAAATACCACCAACAGCTTAATCTGGTTCAATGTCAGTTGGTATACATCTGTATCTGAAACTAGGCAGAATTGTCTAGTCCTCCTTTCCCGGTCAACAAAAATCAAATAAAAACTAAATAAATGTGGTTCTCAGAGTTCCAGACACTTCCTTGATATTTTTATGTTGGCTTGCATGTATGCTCAAGCAACATATGAAAGGCTTGCCTATAGTTCGGTGGCCAAGCAGCCAGTCACTCCCGCTTCCTGAGCTATATAAGTAGTTCCTCTAAGCCTCACTGTGAAACATTTTTTTTTTTTTGCAGCCGGAGGCAATGTTGGTTTGTCCTCTGAGTTGGCTGGGGCCAACCCCCCCCCCGCCTGCTGTTTCTGTGTTTCTCTGCTGGGCTTTGGTGTTTGTTTTCCTGCTTCTGGTTTGTAGCTTTCCTCCTGCTGTGTGCTTCCCTGTGTGTTTTGTTTCTTGTTTTGGGGCTTTCCCTGTTTTCTGTTTTGCTACGTTTTGGTTGTTTTTTTTTTGGGGGGGGGCTTTGTTCTAAACTCTTAGCATACTGCTACTACAGAGCTCATACTGCTTGCTTTCAGTTACAGCTCTCAAATTACTTGCATTGCAACTGCAAACCTACTCAGAGCTTATGCTACTGCTTTCAGTTACCCACAATTGTAGCCACTGCTGTTTACTTTACTTACTATTGTATCCCGTGCTTGTGTTTTTTACACTATGCTCACCACGCTCAAACTACTGCAATGCAACTGCTATAATCTGTGTGTTTCAGCTCAACCATAGCTGCTCCATGTTGCATACTTAATTCTTTTCACCTGAGCTTCATTGCATTGCCTGGCTACACCTGCTTCAAAGCATTTGACTCCATGTTTCATTGCAATTACAACTCTGAGGTCAGCCAACTAGGCTCCTGCTAAGGCTGTTAATATAGCTTGTTTTTCATTCTTGCCTCACCACCGAAAATCCTCAGGGTGGGATATTCAGACTGCGCCAGGCTGTGGTGCAAGCCTGGGTGCAGCACAACTGGGATGTGCCACGGCGGTGACAGGGTGATATTCAATGGTGCTGTGCCATGGCACAGCACTGTTGAAACTTGACACTGTATTACGCATTATGCTTTTACATTTCACTGCGCCAGTGCAAGCTGGTGGCTGCCATGTTGCACCCTGCAACACGGCGTCACCTGTGGGTAGCCATCCTTTTCTTTCTGGCTCAACTGTGTGCGGCACAAGTAGGGGTTGCACCTGCTTCTGCTCAGCACATCCTGGGCTGAATATTGGGATGTGCAGAATATGCATGAGCACGCCCCCCCTTACTTGCGCCGCATACATTACTGTTGCAACCCAATGCATTGGGATTTGTGCAGGGCATGATCCCCTTTTGAATATCGCTCCGGGGCGCATCAGTGAGTTGCACATGGTGCAATTCCGCTGCGCTATGCGCACCCCTTTGAATATCCCACCCCCAGTGTTTGTCACCTTGATTTGGCTATTCATGTCTGGCTGGCTTGCCCCCAAATCAGTGCTGTTTAATTGCTATGCAGTATGTTATGCACATCCACCTACCACTACTACTGCTCACTGACTATCAGGTCCACTCTTGCTTACGCAACCGTTACTCCTTTCTTACGCGAACCATTGCTTCATGCCTACTACCATCCCTTCGACCTGGGATTCTGCTGTGCTCAATCTACATTTGACCTTGCAAGGTCTCAGCATTCAATGCTCATTACAATCTCAGCACGCCATGCTCATTCAGCTTACTAGCTTTTCAGCTGTCAATCAATTCTGGGGCATGCCAGCCATTCTATTTTGGTGCAGGGTTCCTGCAGCCAATGGTCTCTCTCTGCTGTAAGTCTGCATCATCGAGTGTGTCCAACTTGGGGAAGGATCCTTCTCACCTGGCCCATAGCCAGGAATGTCCTCACCACG
The DNA here is from genome assembly GCA_016271365.2 of Neoceratodus forsteri. NCBI lineage: Eukaryota > Metazoa > Chordata > Ceratodontiformes > Ceratodontidae > Neoceratodus > Neoceratodus forsteri. The sequence goes on along the minus strand of JADMNL010000039.1, from coordinate 13,504,196 downwards.
GGTTTGGCTTTAGCTGCCTGCTATGCGACAGCAGCTCCTGGTGTAGAATTTAAGACTAGCAGTGAAGGGTGGTTACGATGATCTCCTTTGGCTCTAGTGTCTCACTACATAGTGTTTCCCTAGTGAGGCATCTTCACTGCATCCTCCCTATGACTGCCTCTGGTTCACCTGGTTTGATTTAGGGTGGGTAAGCCAGGTTAGTGCCTCAGCAGTTGTCGCTCTCCTCCTGTGCCTTGGATGCATGTATTGTTGCAGAGTTTTCTCACAATCTTCCACGGCATTCCCACTAGAGGGTTTGGGTGAGAGCCTTCCTCCAAATTGGAATATTTTCCACCTCCCTTTAATTGGGTTTTCCAAATTGCAACTGCAGAGCCGTCACTAAATAAATTATCCCAAGCCTGGAGGGAAGGCGACCTAGGCCTTGGATCTCCAGAGATTTCCTCCTCATAGGGTTTTTTTCTCTCCTCTGTTGCCTCAGGTCATAACACTTAGTTAGCTTAGTTGTTTCCCTTAGTTTCTTTAGGTAGGTTCCGTTGTTGGATAGAGGTGGAGGATGTCCTGCCATTCTCTCTCTCCTTGGGGGATCCCCTACTCTCTAAGCAAACCATCAGTATCCTGCTATGCAGCCTGGGCAGTGATTATGACAACTGAGCATCTCAGTGCATTATCAAACTGCCTATACTTCTCTACTACTACATTACAGTTACTACTCCTATGTCACAGTTACTGCTTGCTCATATGCTCATGTTGCCTCTTTTTGGGGAAGATACTACATTTTTGGGGGGGATTCCTAAGGTACCTTTAGTCACGGGAACTGTCCCGTTGCCCCTCTGGGGTGGAACCCTCTCCAAGGGTTCCTTGCCTTCGTTCCCCTACAGGGTGGTAATTCCTCTGGAATAGGGAGTGCAAACGGCCCAAACCAAACTAACACAGTTGCACAAGCATAACACTATACTGGATGCATAGGCCAGTGAAATGAAAGGCTTGCCTATAGTTCAGTGGCTAAACAGCTAGACACTCCCACTTCCTGAGCTATATAAGCAGTTCCTCTAAGCCTCACTGTGAAGCATTTTTCTTTGCTTCACCATCCTCCCCTCCTCCTCCAGTGGCAGCACTCTCTCCTTAGGGGGATTCCTAAGGTATCTTTAGCCATGGGAACCATCCCATTGCACCTTTAGGGGTGGAACCCTCTCTGAGGGTTCCTTGCCTTGGTAGCCCTACAGGCTAACACAGTTGCTCAAGCATAACACTATACTGGCTGCATAGGCCAGTGAACTTATGGTAGTAGCACATTTCAGAGGTGTGTCAGCGTTGGCCATTCAGGGGATGCTTTAGTGGGTGTGTCCCACAGTCACGAATCAGTGAGCATGCTGCCAATGACAGCAGTTTCAGAGCAAGCCAAAGAGTTGAAATGAATCTGCTGCTGCAATCAGAGACAGGCTTGTCATTACAACGGCAGATGACACACCTCCATTACTTGTCTTTCCTGGTGAAACAGTTCAATAAGTATGCAGCTCCTGCTGTCTGCCTCACAATCCCCAGAAAGCTGACATTGGGGTGCACAATCCCTGTGTCGGCATGTTTCCTCCCCACATTATGTGGCACACTGTAACATGGCAGCTCCTGACGCCCTCTACACAATCCCAAAAAGCTGACATCGGGCCCGGTGCCCAATCCCTGTGTCGGCATCCCCCCTCTTAGTGTGTCTTTCCTGGTTAAACAGTTTCCCCTTTACTTTCGACACAGGGATGCCCACTCCTGGTGTTGGATGCATGCCCCCTCAACCTGTCTATATGCCTTGCTGACATTGGGGTGCAAAATCCCTGTGTTGACATCCCCCCCAAGAATTGTGGCACACTGGGAACCCACCCCAGTGTGCCTATGTTTTTTTTTTTTTTGTGTAGCCTGTAAATGAAGAAAATGTTCCCTCTTGGTCTTTTTTCCCCCTGCAAACATGAAAACAGTCCACCATTGTCTGTCTTATCCTCTTACCCCATCCCACCCTCCCTCTGCACACCCACCTCCCCACATCCCCCCTCACCCATACTTGCCCTCTGGAGGTCAGGAGCCACGATCTTCTCTGAACCGGGACATGTCTGCACTCTTCAAAACCGAACTGCAAACTGAAGAAATGACAGTAACCTTTACAATGGGAGGCAATGGGGGGGTTCACCTTTGGTTGATATCTCAGCCATTATTTGGAGTTTTTGGCCCAAAATTTTCAACATGGGGTTCTTGGAACCCCACCTTGTGAAAATGTCACTGTCGTTTAGTTTCTCAGTCCCAAAAGATGATTTTGCATTTGCTGCACGGAATCACCTTTTGGGACCAATTAACAAAACAATGTCACTGTTCATGAGGGAAGGTCCCAAAAAGCCCATGTTGCAAATTTGGTGAAAAAATTCCAAAAAATGACTGCATTATGAGTGTGCATTGTGCAGTTTCTACGCACGCTCATAACTTTGCCAGTTTTTAATATTTTCTTTCCAGATTTTCAACATTGCCATTTTTTCACACCTCCTTATAAACAGTATAGCTGTCATTTTTCACATCCTTCCTGAAACATGTTTTCACACCTGTGGCACAGAATGGCACAGTCACTATGGGAAATCAACTTTTGAAACAGAGTAACAAAATCACAGTGCCACTGTTCATGAGGAGAGGTTCAAAAATGCCCATGTTGAAAATCTGGTGAAAAAATTCAAACAAATGATTGCGTTATGGGCGTGTGTTGCGCAGTTTCTATGCATGTTCGTAACTTCACCAACTGTTCATATTTTCACTTTAGATTTTCAACAGTGCCATTTTTTCATACCACCTCATGAACAGTACAGCTGTCATTTTTCACATCCTGCCAGAAATGTGTTTTCACACCTGTGGCACCAAATGGCGCAGTTGCTGTGCAAATCTACCTTTAGAGATTGTGTAATGAAATGATAGTGCCACTGTTCATGAGGCTGGGTCACAAAAAGCCCATTTTGAAAATTTGGAGTGAAAATATCAACAAATGGCCAGTGTATTACAGTTTCCAATCATAATGCCCTACTCTGTAGAGATTGACAGGCATACGGGGTGTGACTTGGGATCGTCTGCCATAATGCTCACTCCATTCCATCCCCACCCTGCAGCCAGTAACAGACATGGAGGAGTGCCTTGGGGTCTTTGGCCCCAAAGTTCACCCCATTCTCCCATACCACACCCATCTCAGCATATTTCCTTGTGGAATGGGGTGAATTTAAGGTCGGAGGACCCCAAGACACACCGCAACACCTGTCAGTGTCTGCAGGGTAGGGTGAGGTGAAATGGCATGAGTGTTATGGCCAGTGACCCAAAGGCACATCCCTAATGCCTGTCAGTCTCTGCAGGGTGTGGGGTGAGGTTGGCATCAGTTCAGTACTTCACTACCATTCCTATTATGCATCTCTCTCTCTCTAACTGCTGCACTACCAATGCCAATGCCAGCAAGCTAGCATTCAGCATTGACAAATTCTTGTTAAAGGAAGCCGGGTGTATGTAAGGAATAAGGTGCTCATGTCCATAAGGGATATAATGGGTATGATACATTCACGGAACAGACAAATAAGGTTGGTTGTAGAATCAAGGTTATGAAATTTGAGGGAGGGGCAGTGGTACCAACAACGGGTAGCATAGGGGACTTTTTACAGAGCCCTAATATAAACTTGCTGTTGGAAGAGGAAAAACTAAATTAATAAGGCCTTTTAGGTTAGAGGGAATACAACAAATTATAATTTTTCAAGGTCAAAGACTGCTCCAGGCCCTGATGGTTTAAGTACAGAATTTTATGAACATTTTTCAGCAATTTTACCTGTAATGTTACTGGAAGTATTTAATGATATGTTGGTTAATCTAAGATCAACAGCAAAATATGATAGAGGTATTTTTAACTTTTTTATATAAAATAGGAGATCAGCTAGATTTTGGAAACTGGAGACCCATTTTTCTTATGAATACAAATTTAAAGATATTAGCAACAATTTCAGGTAATCAACTGAACAAAATAGACAATAAGGTTATTGCACCTAACTAAATGTGTAATACCAGGAAGAGCCATAGGAGAGAATTTAATTCAAATTAGGGAGGTGATTACTATAGGTAAAATGAATAACCTACAAGGGGTTATTATAGCTTTGGATAAAGAAAAAGCGTTTGATCAAATCTCATGGCTATCTTTTTCAAGCTTTAGCTTTCCATGGCATACCTAAACAGTCTGTACAATGAATTCAGCTTCTGTGCAAGTATCAACATTTTACACCTTTAATAAATGGACTTCTAGGGGGAAAATTCAAATTGCCAGGGGAGTCAGGCAAGGATGCCCCTTAAGTCCCCTTTTATATGTATTTTGTATAGATGTTTTGATTCAAGGGATTAGGGAGGCCCCTGTGGTGTGGGAATTGACAACAATAAGAATACTTTACCGCTTAAAGGAGATAAGAAATGTTTTATAGTTATTTACAACTAATAAATACATCTTAATTACCAAGCAGTGGTCTCAGTGTGTGTGTTTTTTCGCTATTGTAGAAGTGTAATACGTATTTTTACATGCTGCCCTGTTAATGGAGAAACCTCCATCGGTTTGTCTGGCTTATTTTTTAGTCGAGAGTTGGTGTGTGACAAGCTGTGAAAGGTCATGTCACTGATTCTGATTTTAGACTACTGCAGTGTATGTGCTGGACTAGCAATGGTTTCAGCTTCACGAAAATTAAAATTACAGTCCTTCCAGACTTAATGCAAAAAACACCAGACTCTAAAAAATTTAACACTTTTTGGCAACAAACTCACTCTGTTAACCCCGAACATGAACAAGCACACTTGGCCAGCCATACAAATCAGTTTTAAGTCAGGATCCTGTACTAATAAAAGCTCTTTGTTTTTCCTGATGTGCTATAGATATCCTCAGATTACCTGTTGCTGTCCAGCAACAACATTACCCTCTTGCTGTCCCACAACACCCCCATCCTGTCTGGACCTTAATTTACCTTCCTGTCCCAGAAGCACCATCAGCCTCTGCTGAACTCGATCCCTTAGTGGCTGGCAATGATTGTCAACTCCGGTAGCCTGATTTATTTTCAAACCCACAGTGGGATGATCTTCACGCCGTTCCTTCTACTACTTCATGAACACCTACCCTGGGACCTTTATGATTCATCCATTTCTGATGGGACGGCAGGGCACTTGTGCTCATTTGCATCTAGCTGTCTTATGTCACTGTATATTCTTCATCTTTTTCCATATCTCTGTCTCACTCCTTTCCCACTTGGATCCCCCTCCACTCCCACACCTGTGTCTACAGTGTGTGTCCTCACTACTTTTATTGCACCTCTGACCAAAGTGCCACTGAAATTCATCGTCAGGTCTCCTTGTCTCCATTCACCATATCCCAGCTCTGCACCCCCATCGCAGTCTGACCCATACATACAATGAGCATTTTGCCTTGGCACTGTTGTTCTCACTGCGAGTGTCCCGGTGTGGGGTCCATTCAAGAGGAATTGCAAACATGACCAAAAGATGATGGTGCTTCTGGGACAGGAAAGTAAATTTAGCTCCAGATGGGATGGGGATTTTATGGGACAGCAAGAGGGTAGTGTGGTTACCGGACAGCAACAGTTAGTGCGTGGATATGTATAGCACATCAGGAAAAACAAAGTGCTTTTTTTCATACAGAATCCTGACTTAACACTGATTTGCATGGCCAGCCAAATGTGTTTGTGTGCATTGGCGGTGGGGGAGGTAACAGCATTAGTTGGTCGCCAGAAATGGTTACATTTTTTAGGGTCTAGTGCTTTTTGCATAAAGTCTGGGAGGAGTGTGATTTTAATTTTCATGAAGCTGAAACCATTGCTAGTCCAGTGCACACACTACAGTAGTCTAAAATAGGAGTCAGTAAGGTGACTCCCAACTGAAAAAAAAAGCCAGTCAAACTGATGGAGGTTTCTCCATTAACAGATCAGAATGTAAAAATACATTTTACACTTCTACAATAGTGAAAAAAACACACACTGATACCATTGCTTGTTATTTACAATTTATTTATTAGTTATAAATGACTATAAATCATTTCCTATCTCCTTAAAAGTTAATACCTATTCAGATGATATTTGCCTATTTTTGGCTAATCTGAATTTATGTCAAATGTCTGGAAAATGTAACAGGTATGCTCAAAGGTATCAGGTACTAACATAAATGCACATAAAAGTAAAGCTGTATGTTTAGGCCCATGAAAGATCTTGGACTCAAACAAGTAGTTGACATCCAAGTGGAAGAGTCTAACCTTAAAATCTTGGGCATAACATTTTGATACCCAGATATGGATAAGTTAAACTGGGAGGAAAAGATTGCGGAAGGAGAAAGGAAAGTAAAGCTGTGGAAAACAATGCAAATAGTCAAAATGAAAAGAGTATACTTGATGAAAACATTATTATTATTACCTGTATTCCTATTATTTAAGTTATGTATTCCCCTCCCCCACGAGAATTAGAAACATACAGAATATTGGCTGAGCAATCATGCTGAACCAGTGTGTTCAGCCATGGGGGGGGGGGGTTTATGATTCCATGTGACCTCAAGAGCGAAGCTCAAGAGGTCTGATGGAATCATGAACCCCGAGGTGGCTGAACTCACACTGATTCAGCAAGACTGAGAAGCCAATATCTTTTATAGTGTATGGTGACCCAGGGGAACACAGTACATAAACACGTGAGAGCAGTTAGAAACAAATTTAAGAATAAAGCCAGCACAACACACTAGTAATTTACAACGTTACAGAATTTTTCAAAAAATATAAACAGCAGGACTATACCCAGAACATGAAAGCTGGCAGTTCAAACAACAAGAAGTTTAAAACATAACAGCATTTTCAGATAAATTAGAACAGCCTACTGTCTTACTTGTTAGATGCTGATGACAGGTGGCAGTGTTTTCCTGAGAGGGCTTTCATGAGTGGCTCGAGCTTCCCATTATAAATGAATGGTATGCTGTTCTGCAGATATGGTCAGTACAGTATTCCATTCATTGTTGATTGTGTAGCTGAATGAAGATTTAATTTTGGGGAAATCGCATTAGTACAGTGTTCCACCATACACCATAAAATTATATAGTCTGTTTTTTCAGGCAATGTAAGGTAGCAGACTCAATCCAGTTTGTAAACATTTCATGTATCTTCCTGTGGTGAAGGGTGGCCTATCAATGATAAACCCCATAGTTTTCTTCTATTTAATATTTTTTCTGCTACTTTTACTACCTTATTTTCAGTAAAAGAAACTGATTGAATTATATAGGTACAAGACTGGGTCGGGGCTGGCTCTACCACAATGGGAAATGGGTAAGTGGAATTTTCATACAGTCTTTATGAGAGGCCATATTCCTCAACATGTGAATACTGCCATACGGAAAGTAAAGCAGTGGAAATTAATGTCTGTCATTTCAAAACATACTCTAGGAAGGGGGTATATCAAAACATAATAGACACAAATTTTTCAGAAACCTTAATTTTCCCAAATAGTGCTATCCAAACAACAGTAATGACATTAAAACAATTGATGGAACTTAGGCTTCTGGAATACATATGGCATGTTTTATGGTTAACATGTCATGATAGGCTAGGTGTGAGAGATTCTCACAAACATAAGCAGGTATCAGAAATATATTGCTCCAGAGATACATGTAAGGAGGTTTATTGTAAAATGCTTCTATATAAGCAATTTTTGGTAACTAATAGAGCAGTCACTGAAGAGTGCAGAGTGTAGGAAAAATAACATATGAAATATTGGTATTAGGTGTATACACAGGGGAATGGAAGAAGTGCTACCCAAGTACTTTAAAAGTTAATTGTGGTCTGCTAACATTTTATACCTAGCAGGTCAGGTGTAGATCAATGATTCAATAATAATTCTGGTCTCAAAAGAAAGTGTTTCTGTGTATTAAAAAAAAACAAGTATTAAGGCAATATGAAATATAGAAGCAAAGTATGTCCAAAGCACAGCTTTATACTTGTTGGAAGCACTGTTTGGAGTGGTTGGGATAGTCAGGTAGTATTTGGAATAGAGTACAGGCAAAATGTGTTTTTGTTCTTACTTTTGTTTTGAATCACTGCTTTACGTTACTTTGTGTATCTTTATTTCGATACAGGAGGTTACAGAGTATCTCTGAAAATGTGGAATGTTTTTCTAATGTTTATCATATGATACTATATATCCTCAATAAAAAAATTCCCCTACTACCCTTCACGCACCATGCAGGTCATATTTGCAGTTCTGCAGTATTATATTTGACTGGTGCATTGGGTTTGGGTCATGCAACAGAAGACACTGTTACATCTAAAGATTTGAATAATGTTGTTATTTCTCTGCAAAAGGTAAGTGAGCAGGATGAACTGGCTTTACTTAGACCCCAGGTCTTGGAATTATGGCAACGCTGCACTTTTTTGAACAGTAGTAGACATCGCCACTTCCCAAAAATAGTGCAGGGTGGCACAAAACAGCAAGTCCTGATACCAGAAATGCCACATGGGAATGAATGTTGTTTTGAATAACAGTATTAGGTTGTGGTGTGCCATACCCTACAATGTCCTTGAAAGTGGTGTTGGGCACGACTGCAGTACTGGACAGAACATAACTGCAAAACTGAGCCTTTTCAATGAGTGTATTTCAGATTGTGTATTGTTCTGGGCTACACCCAAGTATCATGGAATCTTTAATGTCCACCTGTCTAACCACCCAGACAGGCAGATGGGACCTCGGTTTAATGTCTCATCCAAAATACAGTACCTAAAGAGTGCAGAACCCTCCTCAGGTTGCACTACAGTGTCAGTATTGGACTTAACACACATTTCCTAGTGTGGGATTAGAAACCCAAACTTCTGATCTTCCAGCCTCAAAGATGAGAGTGCAACCTTCTGAGCCACTGCCACTGTTTTATGTTACACCTCTCCCCACCAAAACCCAGTCCAAAATTCATTTAATCTGTATAAATCGGGACTCCTTATCCCAGTCTGAAGAATGGTGTTTGATAAAAAGTTACTGAATGCTTGTTTTTCACAAGGTCATAATGGACTAGAACAGAAAATGAGCAAAACAAAATCAGCATTTCATTGTTTTAGGAACAATGTCTGATTATTGGTTAGTCTTTGTGAGGTTGCATATTGTGGTCTAAAATTTAGGAAGGCATTTTTCATGAAGGCTTAAAAATAACCTGAAAGGCTTTATTAAAGATATGAAACATTACAGGTTCTTTACATCAGTAATAACTCCTATTAATCACTTCAAACTAGGAAATGTATTGCGATGATACAAAGCAAAATTACTCTAGGATTTATAATGGATACATTATTCATTTGGTGAGGGTGTAGAAGGTGCAAATATTAGTTTAACTCTATGTAAGCAGAACCTCTTCTTTGCATTTTAGTGTGTCACTGCACTATGGAGCTGAATAATTTTAAATAATTTTAATCATTTTAAAAGTTCTCTGAAACAAGTAACATGGAAAACTGTGGCTTATTGGTTTTGATGTAAGCATTATGTTTAGGAAGCTTGCCTGTTATATTGCTTTACAGTGACCAAACTGGAAATAATTATTGGGGGGGGGGACTCTCACATCTAGATTTGTAGGGGAGGGAACTGCTATCTCTAGATGGTGGAACTCTCCTGCAGGATTCAATGGGAAAAGATGACAGAGGTGCAAGGACTCTAATACAATTTTGTAAAAGATGGGGGAACCAAGTCGCTGTGGGATCCTGCCTAATTTAACCCCTGACTTTTATTTATTTATTTATTGGTTTGGTAACTGGGTATGTGCACTAAGTGAAAGGTTAGCCCATTTTCACACACAGCCCAAGCCATATGTTAGAACTCTGTTACAGACAACGTAAAGACATGAAGTAGAAAAACAGATTACAAAACTGCCAGGTAATGATTCAATTCAAGAGTGGCATAAGATGCCAGTTAACAGTATGAAATTTGGCACTTAGACCCTTTGAAGCAGAAATAACATACGTAAGAAGACTACGTTACAGGTTACACACAGGAATAATATATAAATAGGTATCATTTATAAGACATAATACATTAGGGAGTTGGCAGTAGGGTACAGTAAGGAGAAGACCCATCACACAGTATACTTTGGCAGCAGCAGCACACAAACTGGGACATCTAATGCAGCTATTAATTTTGCATCCTGAATAACCTTTATTTATTTATGTATGTATTTATTTAAGCATTTCACCAGGAAAGACATACTGAGCTCAAAGAGCTTGTTTCCAGATATGTCCTAGGGGTGAGGGGAGAGGGAGTAGCTCAGAGAATATAATACAAAATATATACATATGCATAAATGAATCAATACAGATTTACAATGAGTACAGATTGGTGGGTACAAAATATAGATGTACAACACTGAGACAGAGTAAATAAGTTAAGTGGTGTAGTATATACCTCGGGCCAGATATTCAAACTGCCCCCAAAAAGTGCGCAACAGCAGGAGCAAGCGCAAGTCAATTGCACACATGCGCAACACACGCGATATTCAAACATGGAGCAAGACAATTTGCGCAAGCAGCCAACGTCTGAATATCGCACAACCTGTGCCATAGCGCAACCAGGAAGAGGAAGCTGAGCAGAGATGATGCGCCAAAGCGCAACAAAGGTGGCCCAGCTGAGCAGTCCAGAGGCACCACAGCGCAAGCAAAGAGACCCCCAGCAGCACAGAAATGGAACTGCACAACCAGGGAGTTAGGCAGGGGCCCACCACCCATGCCACAGATGGGCACAGGGACACACTGCAGAACCAACAATGTACCCCCACACCCCAAGCACAGCATAACTGGGGGAGGGATGGAACAGCCACCGGACCATGGGGACAAGCAAAGAAAGCACATCCCGGCCGTGTTACTGCAGCACACCCACTGGCAAGCTGAGACTGCCACACAAAGGGGGCGGACCACTCCAGTGTCCAGCAGCCCCCATGTGCACAGCACTCCCAGCACTGTGACCCCAAGACACCACCCATGTGCAGTGACCAGCACTGCAGGAATCCCCAGCCCCCCGGCACACTGCAACCCCGTGAACCACAGAACTATACCAGCCAAACCCACCATGAGCACTCAGCAGTGGGTGGCAGCACACAGCAATACTGACTGGACACCCACACCAGAGACACCACCCCACACACACGCACACACATACCCATGACCATACCAACCCAGATGCCATGCACACCACTGCAACTGTGCACCTATAGCCAGCTGCAAATCAGAGACCACCACAGTATTCATATCAAAATATAAATGTAATGCTGAAGATGAACAACAAGAACAACAAACAACTATCAACATATTTACAAAGCAGGGGTGGGGGTATGGGTATGAGGTAGGGGTGGGTAAGGGGAAGGGGTGAACAACCGGGAGAGGGAAGGTGGGGTGTGCTGTCCTTTAGCTAGCACCTGGCAGCCTTTCCTCCTCCTGCCTGGTGCTGTGTCTGTGGCCTCCACTGGTGCCACATCCCATGCCTCTGCAAATCCTGTAGAATGGTGTGGGTGTCGATGGCCACCTGAGTGAGCCTCCGCAGTCCCTGCTCAATACGTCTCAGGATCTGGATACCTAGGACAAGGGATCAGAGTCAATGGCTGTGACTGTCCACATCCCTGAATCCCACCCATCATGCATGGCATACAGCCAAGTGCCCCTCTCCTGTGATGGACTGCACCCACCCACAGTGACCGTGCATAAGACATGCCCAACCAGGCAGCAACAGCCATGTGTACCACTGCACACACACACCGCCCATGTCCATCACAGCACAACCAAGGCTGCCCAGTGACGTGGCTCAGTGGTGGGATGGCAGTGCCACAGCCATGTGCCCAGTGCATGCATGGACCTCCAGTGATGCACACACACACATGCAGTGCCACTGGACAGTGATGACTGTCACATGTTGCGTGCATGGTAGTGTCATCCATGGAAGGTGGTCATGCCCCCCCCCAGCATGCAATAGCATCCATGATGTAATGACACTCACCCTCATCAAGCTGCTGCTGCAGATGCTGCTGTGGCTGCGGCTGCTGCTGCTGTGGCTGCTGCTGCTGCGGCGGCTGTGGCACAACTCCTCCACCAGCCACCCCGGCACCTCCATCCCAGGCCTCAGCCTGTGCCCGCCTCCGCTCCTCCACGCCTGTGGGAGACAAATGAAGAGAAACACATCAGTGAGATACCAAAGCAGACAGCCCCTTGCCCCATTAAGTGTGCCTGCCCACACAACCAGACCCAAACAGCACACACCTGCAAACACATTCACAGCAAACCATAGCCAAACCCACCCCCATGCGCAGGTCACATTACACAGTGTCACCCATGTGGACAATACCGGTGCATACACAGCACACCCACCTGGCCTAGGCACAATGCCCCTCCTGGCATGAGACCTGAGGTGCTCCAGCAGAGCACGATCCCTCCTCCGCAGGTCACTGTAGTGGTTTCTGCACTGCTCAGGAGTCCTCCTCTGCCCAGTGGCCTGCTCCAGGGCAGCAGCCACCTGCTGCCACACATGGGTGTGTGCCACCTGCAGGGGCATGCCCCCAAACAGTGTGCCATGGTGAGGCTCCACCACAGCCACCAGGTTTGCAACCTGCAAGGCCCCCCACAGTGGAGCTCTCCTGCATGCCATTTCCAATTTGTACAGTGGCAATATAGCTTTTCCGTAGCCTTGACAACCCCAGTGAAATATTCGCAATTGAACTCCATCAGTCCCTATCGTGCTGTTCGTACAGTGCCATTGGTCCCCATCGCGCTGTCACCGAACAGCGCGATAGAGCCGTACACATGCCAGACGTACAGCGCCGGGGGCAAAGGTCGGGCACAAGGTCAGAGGTCAGTGGCACAAGGCCACGCACAGCGCCATCGGACGTCTACACGTCCTGCTCGAACGGTCACCTGCACGCCAGTGCCACAGTGGACTATTGCGCAGTTGTGCCACAGCGCCATTTGGTGCCCAGCGCTGTAGTGCCACTGGCACAATGGTGGCCGTGTCCTGAATTGCTGATCGTGCACAGCAGGTCATCAGTGCGGCAGACGTCTACGTAAGCTACCTGGGCATGCGCAATGCGGTGTACTACACAGTCACAGAAATGCGCCATTGGCTCAGCCAGCTCAACCGTATTACGCAAAGCGCAACGGCGCGATATTCAGCCGACACATGCAAATCATCTGATCAGCCATTCAAAGGTGCAGTGGCGCGATTTGCATGTCATTAAAGTTGAGCCACTCCTAATTTGCATGCATTGCGCTTATCATCTGAAGACATTGGGCTGCGCTAGAGTCGGTTACTGCAGGTGAGAGGTGAGTTGCATGCTGTGTGATGTTCTGGTCAATGGTCATGGGATAATGCTGTAGACTGCACAGTGACAGGTGTCCACTTCCACCCATACAGACCGACATGACCGAGCAGAGCCAAGGTGAGGGTGAGGATGGTGGGTGAAGGAGGAGGCCCAACTTCACCAAGGCAGAGACAGAGGCCCTCTTCCAGGCCTACCTGGAAGAGAAGCCACTACGGAGTGGACGGCAGGGCACCCCTCAGGCCCATGCGGCTGCATGGGAGGGGGTAGCTCAGGCAGTGAACCTGCATGAGCCACCAGCTCCGTGCAGGAATGCAAAAGAAGATGGGGACAGACCGCAGAAGGGGTGAAGGAGAGGTGGCCGCCCTCAGGGCGGCACGCGCTGGCACAGGCGGGGGCCAGCCAGCAGTGGCGGAGCTGACCCCGGCTAAGGACAGACTGGCTGCATCAATGCAGCAGAGTTCTATAGAGGGCGTACCAGGAAGTGGATTCCAGACAGGTGGAAGCCCATCAGTGCATGGTATGACATGGTGGTGGTGTTTGGGGGGGGAAGGTTGATCACATGCACTAACATGTCCTCACTTTCTGTTACAGATCCCGTTCATCTGCAGGGGATGGTGGTGGTGGGACCATGCAGTGAGGAAGACCTGCCAGAGTTGGAGGAGGGTCCATCCACCTCCGGCACCAGCCGGCATGCACTGCACCAGCATGCACGCCTGGCTGCCACCTCTGTTGTCAGTGATTCAGGTGTGGGGGTGCACAGCCTGTGTCTCAGCAGTCTGGCATGCAAGCATGCCAGCACGCTGTGACTGTGGCTGTTGCACATACCTGCACCATTGGTGATGCAAGTACTGCAATGGGCAGTGACACGTGTGTGTCCCATGACGGACACACAGCAGGCCAGCACGTGCCCCTGGACCTAGCTGGTTCCAACGTGTGTGCCAGCACATCAGCACAGTCCCAGGCTGTGCCTGTCAGCACCGGTGGGGCAGCACCGGTGGCTCCGCAGGTCTCTGGCACTGTTGTGGCCACAGCAGTGGAATGAGTGGTCCTTGGGGCACAGCAGTTGGAGGGGCAGCAGTCACCCACCAAGTCTGTGGGTACAGGGTCCAGCGGTGGCACATGCACACCGCCCGTTGATATGCCCATACCTGGTCCTGGTGAACAGCGCCCACCCTCAAGGGGTGTTGAGCATCAGGACCTTCCATACCCTGGGGGACAGGATGCCGATATGGCACAGGACCCATTTGACGAGCACACCCACCTGCTGCGGGAATCAGTACAGCAGCAGGGGCGGATTGCAACATCCATGGAGGCACTGTGAGTGGCTGTGAAGTGGCACAGCAGGGACAATGCTTTGATCCTTGCAGAGATGGTCCAAATGCGGATGGATGTGACTGCTGCCATTGACAGGCAGACCCAGGCATTGGTCGCTGTCGTGTCTGCATTGGGCACACAGTCAGGTGCCCCTGTACCACGCACCCCACACAGTACGCTCTCCACTCCCCGTTCCCGGCATCGTGCGACACCCAGCCTGTCGATGCCGGGTTCTGCTGTGGCCATCCCGAGCACCCCTGGTGCAGGTATGTTTGGCATGCTGCAGACCCCTGTGCGGACAAGGTCGTGAACGTGCAGTGGGACCCCTGGTGGTCCATCGGTGCCACCCCATGTGGCCCATGCTCAGCCTGCCAGTGCTGCTGGGTCATGGCGGGGCCATCCACACATCCGAGGTGGCCGTGGCACAGTGCAACATGACTGACCTGTCTCCCAGTGCGGGCCCTGTCTGGTGCTGCCCTGTGTGCAATGTGTGTCATGGTGGGCACTGCACTGGTGGGTGCCCTGCCCAACACGCCGTCACACGAACCACCTGCACACCCACCTGACTGCTGTCCACAGGTGCGTGTGCATGATGATGCCTGCATTGTACTGTACACCAAGGTGCAAGGGTGCCCAGCATCTGACACACGTACTTGGACAGTACAGGTGGTGGGGGTGGTCTGTGGATCTGTGTGTTTGACATGTCTTTTCCTGCTCTGCTGTGCACCTGCCCATGTACGCTTTGTGCCTGGGGTGTGTGTGTGTGTGTGTGTGTGTGTGTGTCCATATGACTGTTCACCCCTCCCTGATGGTGTGTTCATGTGCCTGGACCCTTCCACTCCCCTTGCCGTCATGCACCCCTGGTGTGTTACCCTGTGTGCCTGTGGGTTGCGCCTGGACAGTGTTGGTTGCACATGGCCCCTTGACTTACCTGTGTCATGCAAAATGCTCCTCCGTGATGGTGTCCCGGTGCAGCTGGGCCTGCTGGATCAGTTGGGGATCCCGCCGTCCAAGGGGGGGCTGCTCATCAACATCATCACCGGCATCGCTGGCGTCCCCATTGCTGTCCCCCTCCTCGACCTGTATGGCTATCCCACAGTCTTTGGCCATGTTGTGCAGGATACAACAGGCCAGGAATATCCCATAGGTCTTTGAGGGGCTGTACTGTAGGGCACCGCCGGAGATGTCTAGGCATCGGAAGCATGCCTTGAGCATCCCAAACACCCGCTCGATGATGCTGCGTGTGGCGGCATGTGCTTCATTATAGCATTGCTGCGATGGGGTCATGGGCCGCCAGTATGGTGTGAGCAGCCAGGGACGGAGTGGGTATCTGCTGTCACCTGTGTGGAGATAGTGGAGATAAGTATCATGTTCAGGTCCATATTGCCCATATCCCTTTGTGCCACTACCATGGCACCTGTGGCATTCCCACCCTTGCCCCAGGTTTGCAATTCCTACATGTGTACTCACCCACTAAATGGCCTGTGGGGATGTCCCCACTCTCGAATCGATGGCACAGTGCAGACTGATACCATATGAAGGCATCATGTGCTCCACCGGGGTGTGTGGCACAGACATTGATTATGCGCCCACTGGCATCACACACCACCTGGCAGTTGACACTGGAAAAGCCCTTCCTGTTCCTGTATGCGGCCCCATCAGGGCCAGGTAGTGTGTGAATAGCCACATGGGTGCAGTCTATGGCCCCTAGCACGCCAGGCATATGTGCTACCCTGTGGAACTCCTGCATGTTTGCTGTACGCTCTGCCGTGGTGCTGGGGAAATGGATGTACTCCGCAGCATGTGGCAGCAGTGCGCTGAGGAATTGGGTGAGGATGCGTGACGTGGCCAACTGTGTTATGCCTATAGTGTCCCCTGTCGGCCTCTGGAAGGTACCCGTGGTGAGCAGGCACATGCAGGCTGTCACCTTTGTCTCCACTGACAGAGTGTGACTCCGTCGTGAGGGTGCCTGCATCACATCACTGCACAGCTCACAGAGCCACCTCAGTATTGCCCTGTTCAGGTGGTACCGGCCCACAATCTCTACTTCTGAATACAGCTCAAAGCTGATGCGGGCACGGTACTGCCTGTTGGGGGCATACCGCCAACGGGCCCTTCCACGGCCACGTCCCCCTGCAGCATGCCTTCTCACCCCCCTCATTACAGCTTCCATATGGAAGCTGGCACTGTCCATCTCCCTGGCTTGTGTCCCCCGCTGTTGTTGATCTGTTACCCCCGCTGTCCTGACTGCTACCTCCACTGCACCGGGTACACCTACTGGCCTCTGCAGTCTGTGGCCCCGCACATCCTCCCTTGTTCCTCTTCTCTCCTGTGCACTCCCAGGCCTGCACTCTTTGCCACTGTCTCCCTCTTTCTCCCTGCCTCATGTGGCTTCCCTGTAGCATTCTTGCGCCTCTTTCTTGAGCCTTTTTATTTTGGCTCATTTCCGCTGTGGTGCACCTTCCGGCTCATCCGCTGTTGCGCATTGCACAAGTCTTTAAATATCGCATTACGCTCTTTATGCATGGGTCCACCCCCTTTGGTTGCACATGCCTTCATTTGCATTGCGCTGTTGCTCAGCCTGTTTTCAGTGGTGCAACTGCCTCCTGCTGAATATCGCAAAATGGCGCAAATTCGGACTTGCGCATGAGCAAACCTATTGCACATGGCGCAACCCTTTTGAATATCCCATCCAAAATTTACAAATAACTGTGAAGATTCAGGTAGCTGATCACAGGCAAGGCAGGTTGACTCTGAAAATAATGCATTAGGTACTGGGATTAGATGTACAATGTAAACAGAAACCTCTATTGTCCATATGGGTAGTTTGAGCGGAGGGAGAATGGGTTTACGCATGTGACTAGAAAGTAGGGGTTAGAGAGAGAAGGCCAGTCATACTAAGTGCAGTGGCAGGAGGGAGAGGTATGGGATCATAGCAAAGAGATTAAGGATAGTCTGAAGGAGGCAGAATGAATGGGTAGGGGGAGAGAATTCCAAAGTTTAGGAAAGCAGAAAAAGAAGGATGCTTGTCCAGCATGTGATCCACAGGTTCTATGTGATAAAGGCGAGTCTGAAAGATTGCCAATTACATAGAGCAAGCAAACTTGAGCCCATAGTCAAAAGGGCGATGGATATTGTACTGACCATTGCAAATAGCGATGGTGGCTACAATACTTAACTGAACCACACAGAAATTAATTTTTAATTATCTGGGGAGCTGTGCCCTCCATACCCCCCCTTGTGGGGGCAAGTCCCCTGCACCCCCCAAACCTAAATAACCAACTCTGAGGGGGTGTGGACCACGGGGCAAGTTACTGGATCCAAAAGCAAAAAAAATATTTCTGCCTGTAGCCGGACCCGGGTCTGCTTGCATCGCAAGCAGTGGTGTACACCACTATGCTATGCAAGCAGCTTGGTGGGAATTGGTCACAAATCATCCTATATCCTGCAGTAGTGAGTACACCTCCTTGCTGTACTCGCTATGCAGGATATAGCGATGTATTGCACCACTCAATCTCTTGTACATGGCTATTATTGATGCCTTCAAAAGTGCAGTGCTCAATAATCAGCGCTTTACATGGGTGCTACCAATGCATGAGATGGGAGCTGGAGGGAGTGAAACCATGAGTTTTGGAGGGAGTAGGGAGAAGGGGTGGAGGGAGAGAGGAGGGAGTCAAGGTAGGGGGTGGGGAGGAAAGCCAGAATTTGGAAGTGAAGGAGGCACAGTGGGTTAGACAGAAATCCTCCAGGGAAGGGAGGGAGAGAGCAGAGTGAAGGGTACAGTTGTGGGTTTGGGGAGGGCAGTTGAGAGTGAAGTGGCAGAAGGAATGGAAGATGGGATCTAATCTGGCCAGGATGGACCTAGGGGCAGCTCCACAGACTATGTTGCCATAATCAAAAATTGGGAGAATCATCTTGGTTAGGATGACTCGACGGGCAGGTAGGGGAATGCAACTTTTGTGCTTATAGAGGGCACCAAGTTTAGGATGGAGCTTTTTGTATATGGTGTCTATGTGCTGGGAGAAATGGAGGTGATGGTCAAGCCATACACCAAGGTACTTGAATGAACACTTGTTATCTATTGGGTCACCATCTCGGGTGTGGAAGGAAGTAAGAGATGGGAATTTAGAAAGCCTCAGTCTAGTGCCAAAGCACATAGAGACCATCTTTTTGGCATTTAGTGATAACTGACAGGGCCTAAACCATTTCTGGCCTGAGTCAAAATCAGGTTGAAGTTTGGATCTCAACTCAGCTGAACAGGAACCAGAGACAAATAGGGAAGTGTCATCTGTCTACATGTGGATGGACGCAGATAAGCATTACAATTCCTTAAAGGTTTTGTGCACAACTAAAAAGACAAATTGGACCTATGACAGTTGGTCAACAATTTTGTTGTCGACCAACATTACAGTGACTCCTTTATGTCAACAGCATTTGCAGTCAGCATAAAAGGGTCACTTTGGACTGTGTTTTCTTTGGGGGGCTTCACCCCAAACCCCCCATGCAGAGGGCTCTGCTCCCCCGCAACCCCTGCTACTTAATTAATCAACTCTGAGTCAGAATTGCTTCGGGGAGGAGGTGCAATACCCCCAGAAAGCAGAGCCGGGGTCCTGCGCTGACACTACAGCAACATGGCACTGTTGTCGATGTAGTGTCGGGTGCGGTAAAGTTGTCACTGTAGTGATGGTATACTGACAAATCAAAGTTTGGATACAGTAGGTTCTCTTGGGACACTGCATAGTAGTTTTTATTAGCAGTGGGTTTCTTGAGTCTATAGGTCCCAGTTCAGTTGTTACCCAATGTTATCATCAGATGGATATTTAGTGTCTTACGAGGTGCACATTATGGTCATCACAGTTCTGTTCCTAGTGAACATGTGACCACATCAGAGTGACCACATCACAAACTACACCAATATAATTGCACCTTAAATTGACAAATGTACTGATGTCTTAAAAGGCTCAGAATAGATGGGTATGAAGTCTGAACTACTACAGATGGCCCTTCGTATTACACTGATGCTGTGGTATGTGCACTGGCTTTCAATTATTTTGTTTAGTTTTTGTTTACCGGGTAAGTACACTAGACAAGTTTTATGCCTATTTTCAGGAACGACCCGGGAGAGTACAAAAGGGTACAACAGGTACATTGATACAGTAATTGGTTCAGACGAATACATTCAGGTACAAAAACAGGAGGAAAGACAATTTTTACAGTTTTTACATTTACGTGGAAAGTACACCCAGATACAGTGCTGGGGCAAGTTATACGTTAGAGATAAATTCAATGACCAACAGGGCTGGTGAGGATTATGAGCATAGTAACATCATAGCGTCGGTCAAGCAAGGGAGGGGGAATTTGGACGAGGACATAGCGCAAGAGTGGTGATGCCAGAGCAGGAGAGAAGAAGCCGGCACCAGTGGACACCGGAAGGCTAAGGAGGCTTAGGACATTCACAGCGAGAAGCCACCTTAAGATGATCCCACAGGAGGTCCGGAAACTCTTGTGAGAGGAGGCATACGGACTCTTTCAGGAAAGGAGTTCCAGAGCCTGGGGCCATGGACACAAAACCTCCGTCCCCATGTTGGTGCGGGAAGTAGGTACACTTAGTAGGCCGGGGCCTTGGGATCTAAGCAGGTAGGGGGAGAGGTCAGCAGGAGCAAGAAACCGGGCCAGTTCTGGAGGGGTGCTGGAGCTAAGTACTTTACTCACGAGGCACCCAGTGCTAAAGTTAAGGTGATTGAGTGGGGATAGCCAGCCAAGCTTCTCGTAGAGCTCGCAGTGATGGGTGAGGCGGGGGGCGGCCAGGGCAAACGACAGATGTTATTGTACGCTGTGCCCACTTGCTTAGGAGGTCTTAGAAGTATGAGCAAATATAGGGAGCCGAGCTGAGGGAGGGTAGTACTCCCTGGCAAGAGCTAAGCGAGCCGCTGGAGTGAGTTGTACCAGCCCTGTAGGCCATCCCCAGTTTGCGGTTTACCCACTGCAGGCATTATGGATATGACTACCAAGGTCCAATTGGGGATCAAGTGTCACCCAAGATATTTGAGGGAGGTCACAGGGAGAGAGGAGCCATCTTCTGTAGTTGATATGTAGGGAGTTGAAGGCTCGTGTTTGTGCGAGGAACCCGAAGAGCATAGCCCAGGTTTTGTTTTGATTTACGACCAATTTATGGTTGGAGAGCCATGCCTGGATGTTCCAGAGGTCTTCAGATAAGTGACGGTTTAGTGTGGCTGTATCACAGGAGTGGGCCAGGAGAACCAGGTCATCCGCATACATGATGACACGGCAGCTGGAGACCACATCAGGGAGATTGTTGATAGGTGGCATACCACCTTCAAGATGGCTTATTTAACATACAAAACCCTGCACAATTCGGGGCCTGGTTAACTTAAAGACCTCTTGACCTTGTATACTCCAAGCTATTCATTCTGCTCCACCAAATAGTTTTCCTTGGCTGTCCTGAGATCATGCCTCAAGTTATCTGGATTAAGGACATTTTTGGTGGTGGCGCAGTCTGTCTGGAAAGCCTTAGCATACCATCATTGGAGGTCCTCCATTAGTGGAGGTTTTTAAAAGGGGCTGCAATGTCATCTTTTGTATTAGCCTCTGGTGCTGATGGCTGAATAATATGCTCAATGTTTGATATTGCTATTATGTTGTTAGTTATTCTTTTTATTGTATAATCTATTATCTACTGTACTCTGGGAAGTGTGCTGTGCCCTAGAGATAGAGTGATATACAAATAAAAATGCCTTGCCTTCCGGGTCAGAATTTAATGCAATAGTTGTGCCCCATGGTGCACAGTACCTTGCTCTGTAGGATGCTCACACTGTACGTATTACCCAGTGTTTTTAAACAGCAACTACCACATTAGAGTTATGACTGCATCAAAGTAAATGTGTTAAAATGTTTGAATGTTATTTTTAAATGTTTTGATGCATTTGCAATTGTTTGCTTGCTTTATGGCAGCTTGGGTCAAAAAGAGTGATGCATATGTCACTTATTTGATGCAGAATTACCCATAATGTTGCAACTAGTACCACTTGTACAAATAAGTTAGAACACCTACCTTTTTTGTGACTAGATGTTTCGGGGCAAGTGCTGGGGATTCTGTACATTAACAATAGTTATGGATACGAAGACACTGTCATACAAAACCCCTATTTTGAGACCCTTGAAATGCATCCATTTCTTGACAGAATGCCATGAAATTTACAGTGTGTATTGTGAAACAGGATCTTGTGATCTGACAACTTTGGAGATGTGTTCAGAGGTTATTTTACTAGGACATGGCAAAAAACATGGAAAATATAAAATAATTCAATTGTCACTCTAGTCCCCTGTTGTTGAAGGCTCAAGCATGTCAAAGTTACACTTAACAGTGACCTACAACAATGAGTATTATGTGTATAAAAAAACAAATTATGTGGACACTGGTAAACCAACCCCAGTGCCACCAAAGAAGCCCCCCCCCCCCAGTTCCAACTGTGGGTGCTCAAACCTGGTGTCAGAAACATTAAAAAATACAAAAAGAAAGTAGCAGCAAGAGGGTCTGCAAGGTGCTCCCACTCACTATTTCAATTACAAATGATCTCTGATGAAGCTATTTTTATTGGCATGAAAACGTTTAGGTTTGGCATATAATTTTGATCTCTGTTGTAGCATGGCTCATGTGAGCTACAGTCTATTTATTATATGCTAAATAAGGCTTTTTTCTATATTATGGACAGTTGTAGAGCATATCTCTTCCAGGGTATAACCCTATGTACTAAAAAGAAAACACTTTGCAGCCACTGGAAGCCCAACTCCAGCACCACCGAAGAAGATTCCCTACCATTCTAAAATTAGCTGCCCAACCCTGTGTTGGAAACATTTGTGAAAAAAAAAATTCTGCCACTGGGAACCCAACCTCTGTGCCACCAACCCCTTCATTCCAAACCTGGGTGCCCATTCCCAGTGTCGTACATACTGAGTTATTAAAAAAAAGAAAACAATGTCATTGCCCTTCCACTACCTCCTAGTATCGATCCCCCCATTCACCCAGGCCACAACACTTAAACATAACACCCTTCCCCAATCCACTAGCATCCCATTTCAGCACCCCATGCCACATATTTTTAAATTGAAAAAGGAGACACCAACTGGTGCAGCCCTCCACTGAACTTGCCAGCTGACGGCCATCTAAAAGAACAAAAGCATGTTCACAAATAGCTGATCGTATTGTCATTCTTTCAGGCAGCAGATGGGTGAGGGAGTGAGAGGAGAGCTGTGTGAGTCATCCTCTCCTTTTTCATTCTAATTATGGCTGGCATAGGGGAAAGGGGGTTGGAATGGAGTGCTACTGTGGTGGAGAAGGGAAAGATGGAGGGAGCAGCGCTATGGGTGGGGGAAGGAAATTACTTCTTAAATAGTTTTTAAAATTACTCACTCTAGCTGATACTGGGGTTGCACCCCTAGTGTTAGAATTTGGGGGGCACTGGTGAGAGTGAAGGGCACCACAGGATGCCATGGATACTTGGATAGGGCAAAGTGTGTGTGTGTGGGGGGGTCACTGGACACCAGGGTGGCTTGTACAAGACTGAGGTGAAGGAAGGGGATGCCAGTGGAAACCAGGAACTTCTTGGTATGGGGGGGGTGGGCATGCTAGTGTACTACTAGAACTGTTTGAAACAAGGTGGGATAAGTGCAGGGAATGGCACCGTGACTTAGCACTGCTTTTCATTAAAGGTATTGATAGTGCCAGCTGAAGTCCGGCATTGTCAATACAGAGTAGGCTGCATCTGTTATAAAAGTTCCATTCTAAGAAGTAAGGAAATTCGTTACAAAAAAAAAACAGCCATGTTTACGCATCAGTTAGGGCTACCCCTTAATGCCACAAAAGTAGGGAAATGCGATGTTAGTGTAATACAAATTCCCCTGTGCCATAGTATTTCTTAGACTTTGAACAGTATTTCAATGCAGCATTACCATTGCTTTGTCTTCTACACCCTCTCTCCAGCATTGGTGTGCAACTGTTGTTTCTCTGCCAGGACAGACAGTGCCAAAGTTAGGGCAACACCAATGCTGTGTTGCACAAACATTCAAAGCCAAAGAAACACCACGCCAAAGATTCAACAAGGTATGGAGAAATTAAGCAATGATGCATGACAGGGTGTGTGTCTTACTCAGCTAACATCATGGCTAGGGTGGTTGGGCATGAGGCTGCAGGCCAAGTGCATCCAACACCCCAGACGTGATGCTATCTTAGCACGACACACACCTTGTAGTGC
This sequence comes from Neoceratodus forsteri, assembly GCA_016271365.2. Lineage (NCBI taxonomy): Eukaryota > Metazoa > Chordata > Ceratodontiformes > Ceratodontidae > Neoceratodus > Neoceratodus forsteri. Next base: position 13,480,269 of record JADMNL010000039.1, on the reverse strand, counting down.
ATTATTACTATTATACAATGGCTCATTTGTAAAATAAACACAAAAATGATGGCAAACTAATTTTAAAGTAGATTTTACTGTCATTTTTTTGAATGGGTAGGGTCACCTTACAAAAAAGTAATGCTGATTCAGTCAGCAGGTGGAGCTGATGTGTTTTTTGAGTAGCTGTACAGTTCCCATAGCAATGTTTGTCAATGAGTCACTCTTTCTTAATATGACCTATTGCCTTGGTGTTTACATTGTCTTTTGTCATGGTTTTTACACTGTGTTTTCCTCTGTCTTTCCCTGACTCTGTTTTCATCCTGGTTCTGCTTGAGAATTGAGATTGCCGCAACCCCCCACCAATCATGTATGATTCACTGCTGCGCTGCTGTGTGGATGTCCATGAAAGCGGAAGGAAGGAAGTAGGGATGATATTTCTAAGTGCGTTTTTATGGTCCAGCGTAAAAACAAAGGGGGAATGGAAGAAGAAAGTGAGTTGAAGAGTGAATGAGTGAGGCTTACAGCCATGTGGTGACTGTATAAAGACTTACTTGCTTGCTGATTCACTGGGCATGCTCGGTGTGAACCAGATGGTAATTATGGGTTTCATGTAAATGTTTTTTAAATAAGAGAAAGACACTTTGGGGAGGGGGTGTATGAGGATTGTTGTTGGTTTTTGTTTGTGCTGGTTTGTGAGTTTTCTTTTATGGTTAAGGAGTCGGGACATGAAAGGTGGCTGCAGAGTGAATGAAGTGGGCTGCAGAGTGGGAAGCAGTGAAGCAGGCTGTGTGCAGTGATTTTCTTTTACTTGCAGTCTTTTGTGTGCTGGGACAAGACTCATGATGTTGTACTGGGATAACATCATGGGTTAAGTCCCAGACTGACTAATCAGAGGCCAGCATTCTTTCTTACCATGACAGAAGGCTAGGGGAGGAGGAGAAATTCCCCATCACTACCCATTGCCTTCTGTTTGTGAGGCAGGACTCAAACATGCAGATGGCAGTGCCGGAGAGTCCACAAAATTCCATCACACAATGATCTACCATGTCAAATGCTGAAGAGTGGGTGAGAATTGTCCCCTCTCTTGGATCTTGAGCCCTGATGAGGCCATTGTGTACCCGAACTAATGCAGTTTCCATGCTATGCCTTCCCCAAAACTCTGACTGGAGGGACTCGTAAACATCAAAGGTCTTGAGGTGCTCCTCTATCTGCTGCACCACAACTTTCTCAACAACCTTCCCTAAGAATGGGAGGTTGGAGATTGGACGGTAATTCACCTTAATGTCAGGGTCTAAAAATGGTTTCTTCAGAAGCGGCCTAACCAGTGCCTTCTTCAACACATCTGGAAAGATCTCCTCTGAGACAGAACACTGGACAATGAAGACGAACACTGGGCCATCGGAGTCAATGCATCTCATCAGAAAATGCGTCAGCACCGGGTCCAGTTCACAATATATGTGCTTTAGCCCAAGGGCAACCTCAATGACCTCAGCCACCTCCACTGGTTTAAACTCCTCCCAACTAGTCAGAGTGCTCTCCGAACACCGAAGGCAACCACTGTCGGCCACTATGTGGCACACTGATGGAATGCCCTGCTGGATAGTAGACACCCTGTCCAAGAAGAAATGAGCAAACTCTCCACATAAAGCATCAGAAAATACTTTTTTTGGCTGCAGACAGGCTGGATTTAATTGCCTGTCCACAGTCTGAAAGAGCTCAATTGGTTGATTCTTCATGGCAGCAATCTCAGAAGGTTGTGGATTCTGGTCCCACACCAGGATTGGGTCATAGCAAAGAGATTAAGGATAGTCTGAAGGAGGCAGAATGAATGGGTAGGGGGAGAGAATTCCAAAGTTTAGGAAAGCAGAAAGAGAAGGATGCTTGTCCAGCATGTGATCCACAGGTTCTATGTGATAAAGGCGAGTCTGAAAGATTGCCAATCACATAGAGCAAGCAAACTTGAGCCCATAGTCAAAAGGGCGATGGATATTGTACTGACACTGCAAATAGCGATGGTGGCTACAATACTTAACTGAACCACACAGAAATGAATTTTTAATTATCTGGGGGGCTGTGCCATCATTGCTAATACCCAAGTGCAGTACTTGGGGTGCTGTACTGTCAGGGTATGCCATCTTTCAGATGAGATATTATGGTTTTACTATGGTGCTGCGACATTCGCAGCGTCGACATCTCCAACAGTGACAGCCGCAATACTGAATGTCGACATTGCACTGTCAGGGATGCATCCATGTTGTATCTGGGGGCTGCAATCCTGAATTCCCTATATGGGGGGCTCTGCCCCATACACCCCTAGGTCTCTAGATATCTAACTCCAAGTCAGCGTTGGAATGGGGGGGGGTGCAACACCTGGAACCGCACTGCCAATGTCTGCTGTTCACCAGCACAGCGACTCGCCACATCCTGGAGAAATCTGTTGCTGTGCTAGACTTCAAGGTGGTGGTGTCAACCTTGTGTCAGCACATAAGATGTTACACTGAGGTTCCTTCTAGTCATCTCTGGTACTGTCCAGGTGGAAGTAAAAAAAAAAACAAGGCACTTATTGCAAAATGCAGGGGATTTTCCCAGGTGTCCAGGCCCATATTCTCCTTCCAATAAAGCCAGTTTATGCAATTGTCCATGGCTGTGTGTAGGTGTAGATCTGTGAAATGGCCACCACTACACATTCAGTCACTTCACTACCAGCCTAGCATTGCTTGTAAAGTGCTTTGGGATACAATGTGAATGAAAATTGCCATATAAATGCTGATTCCTTCTTGTCATGTGCTGTCTGTCTGTAACCTTTCATGAGCACTGAAAATTACTACAGATACAAAAAATGTGAAAAAGCAAGAGAGTTGGCCCTAAGTGACTTTGAGTCTGTGTATGTCAAATGCCTATATGATCTTGTGCCAGAATTGCTGCCAGGGTGTGAAGTCATCAGAGAAAAAGCTTTTTGCAGTGTGCAGCAATGAAAGTAAATTGATTCTCAATAAATAATGATAAAAGCTTGTTTGTAAGAAACAAAATGCACTAACATGGTCCTATGGTAATTCCTATAGTAAAGTGGAAAAAATCCCATATAAGACCTTGAGGGACTGGACAGTGGTGCTAGCAGTAGGGCTATGACAGTGGAATGCAGAAACTCCACGCTCATAAGGGACTGCATCATAATTGAAAAGCTGTGTACTGGATCAGGAGCTTATGATAATGTGGAAATCATGAGACCTGCAAGTGTAAAGCACCATGATCACCCAGCACCTGGAGATTAAAATTAGAAAATAAAAACAGCACCTAGCTGTCTCTTGTCATGATTAAATCTTGACAGTTGGTGAGACTGATTCGCCTTCTGTTTCATCTTAAAAAAGCATCAGGTTAACAAATTTGTTTCAGCTTTGTTCATCATCACTTGAAATGTGGGTCGGGAAGAGTTACACATGGCAGCACACAACTGTTAGTAAATTCACTGACTGTTAAGCAAAGATGGTGCCTTATTTCTCAGAATCCGTGATGCATCTCTACTCCTTTTTGATCTCCAGATTAACTGCGTTATAAATTGAACAGGGACTCAGCAGTAGCTGGGGATTTCCTGGGCAGCACAATTAGTTGACAGTGTGAGGCTTGCCTTTTGCCTTCATTACTGATGAATAGACTAATGTACCTGTATCTGGGATTTGCAGAAGTGACTCAACCTCTCAATTTTTTTCCCGGCTCTGTCTTGCCTTTAGCAGATAGCTGTCCTTGGAATAACCCTACAGCTTTCAAGACATCTGAGAAAAAGGTTGTTTCACAAAAATGCATGTTTCAGAACAATCAGTTAGCTGATAGGAACACAGAGAAGAAAGAAATAGAGATAGTGACTCAAAAAGTATAAAGAGAGAGAGACTTGGTGCAGGATTTTCAGAAGTCTCCACCCGCAAAGACTGTAAATTGAGGCAAAAATGTGAAACACTGACTTAACAACATCTTTTGCCATCTGGCATATACAGCAGCTCCCAGTTTTCCCAGGAGTGGTAACCGCAGGAAAACTAGGAATGTAAATGAAACTGGAGATTGAGTGCCAAATAAATCAATGACATTCACACTGCATTTTGATAAACAAATATTGGCTCCATTCAGATTCAGAAGAATTGGAAATAGCTACACCCACCCAAAAGCTGCAACTTATCCTGCCCTACTCCACCCAGGATTAGAAGAGTTTAAGAGCGTAATGTTTTCCCTGCTCCCTCCTCAGCCCATGAGAACAAGCACCACCCATATCCCGCCCACTCGACACTATTTTGTGTATGCCCCAATATCATTAATAATGATCCCATATGGCCCCCATCTTCAATCCATTGTTCCCAGACCCCCAACTCTTACTCTGAGAGGAGGTCATGATCCTCATCTTTAATGGTCTAGTGATGATAAGCCAAGTAGATGACGGATGTGACAGCTGGCAAGATAAGTGGAATATTACCAGACTAGCTGAATGGTTTCTTCCTGGGTTTTTTGTCACTCCCGTGATGCAGAAACTTGTCTGTGGCATCCTTAAAGTCATCACTGAGTAATACCCAGCATCATCATCTAAGAGCAACAACAGACTCTGGAACAAGACCACTGAGCCACCCCAATAATTAGAAGACACAGTGTGCAACTAGCAACAGCTGTCAGCAACTAGGGGTGTGCAAATTCATGAATTCAAATATTCTGTCAAATATTCTTATTCAGGGAAGCCCAATGTTTGGGGATTCTTAACTTGGTATTTATTACCGGGACAAAAAAGGTAAAATAAAACTTAAAAAAATGCCCTTCCCCCAGCTAGGAGTCCAGAGTTACACGAAAATAGTATTATTCAGCTGTCAGCAAGCACCCTGCCACCACTCTTAAAGAGCTGCTGATGCCTCAAATAAAACTTTGAAAAACATGATATTTAGGTACAATACAGCTTGCATTCCTTATATATGTTATAGATTTCTCCTCCCCATTATTTATTTCTGAGGAAATTGGCATGACTACATGATCTTTATACCTTAGAGTCCATCTGCCTCTTTAGCTTATTCCCTACTTCAAGCCATAATCCTGTTATGACATCACAATCTGTTGCCATGGGAGTAACTGTGATGTCACAAGGAGTGCATTACAACCTCAGGTAGGGAGAAAGCAATAGGAATAAATGAACTCTTCAGGAGCAAAGATCCTGTTTTTATGAAAATTACATCAGTAATAAATAATGGGGAGGAGGAATTCAGAACTAATACAAAATACAAGTCAAACTGTGCCTAAATGTTATGTTTTGTTAAAGTTCTCCTGAAGGTGTCAGCTGCTCCTTAAACATCTATGAAAGATGCTCCCTTCCAAAACTGACTTTCCTGTTCTCAAAGCATCATATATGTATGGGAACGTAGCTCTGCAGTCCCCCAATCTATATTGGGGGTGGAGTAATGTGGCAAATATACTATCTGGTCAGCGGGTCTCCTCTCCCTAACCAGAAGTACACTGGTGTGTTTTAACTTATTAAATTCCTCTGTCAGCTTAGCCTGTTTTCAGCACACACACACACACACATATGGGGCCGGGGAGGGGTCTCTGCATGTCATTGAAAGAGCATATCACTCTGTTCAAGTCTCAGGCATGCTGCAGGAAGGCTTATCTGACAGCAGAAGCAAGTGAGGTACAGATACAGCAACATTCTTTTAGGGAGGGGGGCCTGCTGATCAGCTGGTGTTTTTACTACATTGTCACCCACCATAGATCAGGGGTTTGGGAGCTACTTTAAAGATATGGTGTGGTGATTTTGAGTTGGATCTGGGAGGGGATACCAGGCTAGTAAGGGGTGTCCAAGAGTTGAAGTAAGGGAAATGGAGTTAAATCCAGTACAGGCTGCCAACAAAACCCAACATTCCTCCTTCCCTTTCCACCCCAAAAGTCCTAAAGAAAATAGTGAGCTGTCAGCAAATTCCTCAGCACAGGGAGCCTTCCACAGTAGTAATATAGTATTACAAGTCCTACACCCCTTCCCCCGCCCACCATAACCCCTCAACTCCCACACTAAGCCCAATGCCAGACCATAACATATACAAAACATTTCCTTAGATATTCAAGGGTCTGTGCCTTTTTTTCTCATTTAGTGGTGGTGGTGATGGTGGGGGTGGGGTCAGCTTATATGTTACACTTCACAGCTGTCACTGGTTATTGTATGAATACCATATACAGGATATCATTCTAAGTTTAATGTTATGGAGGACTTAGGACTTTCCTCCCTGCCCTTCCCCATTACCTAGAGCATTTCCATCTTATAATCTTTTAGTCATCTAATATTTTGTATCATCACAACCCAGCCTGAATCTTGATATACCACTGTATCACAACTAGCTCCTCCAGGCTCTTCTCTCCATATCAGTCCCTTTATTCTGCTTACTCTTCCATGTAGACCAATTTAATTACAACCTCTATTCACCCCAGCCTCAAACTACAGTAAATGAAGAGGGACCGAGTCTTTGAACATTTGGATGGAGAGTGCCTGGGTTCTAGTGTTGATAAAGTGATTTGGCATAGTGTGGTGCTTTCCCCTGTGGGGATTCTTTTGACAAACCTATGCTACCAGGGTGCTGCTCCAAAGAACACTATAGTACCAAATACCTTGTAACACAATACCCCATAAACTAAGGGCAAAAACCCAGAGCTGTAATAACACACAGTGAAATGCTAAAAATGGACACAGTAAATGCTCTAGAAACCAGGAAAGGTGTTATTAAGGGGTCACGTGAACTCAGGAACTGGGCTCTGAAAGGAAACAGGGGAAAGGCAGACAATGGAACTAATAAATAATGAATTGCAGTGTTTGAATCCCACCATTTCCCAAGCACACATACTGTACAATCCCCAACACAGTCTCAAACCCCCCCTCTCAATGGATCACCAGTACCGGGAGTCTTTTGGGAATCTCTCACTGTCTATATCTGCACACAGTGCAAATAAAGGGTTGCAGTTCAGTTGCTGAAGTGGTGCCCACTGAAATTTTCTGGGTGAATGCAGATCCCTTAGCAATAAAGAGTCACCCCATGACTGGGTGTGCTAGAAAAGGAATTCAGAACCACAGTACCAAAACTTCAGCACCACCCATCATCAAACGTACAGTGGTTCTGAATGCAGATCCCAAAAGAATACAGTACTTCATAAAGTAGGTGGAAAAGAATGGAAACAAACAGTCTCTTATGGAGATGTAATATGCAGGTGTCCTGAGCACTATTAGTTCATTCTGGGACCAGAATGTTTGAGATCTTACTATAACATAACAAAACTAAAAAGGATGCAGAACAGGACCCTGTTTTGTATGCACAACTTCAACAACACAGTTACAACAACAATCACTGGGGAAGGTTATCCACTCTAGTTCAGCAGACAAGCTGGATTAAATGAGCTGGGGAATTAAGAGGTGAATGGTGTGGACAGTGATGAAACCTCTGACATTTCCCTATTGGGTCCCCTCATTACTTGGATGGAGACTTCCTCTTTTTACCCATGCAAAAGAAAGTCATCACACAGGGTTTTGGTTTGCTAGGCTCCCTACTGGGAAGAATTCTTACAGTAGAAGATAATCAGCTGCTGTTGGCTTCTTCCATGAAACTGAAGGTGTGCAAGGTAACCCCTGCTCTGAGGTCTCTTGTCCCAGGCAAGCACTTATATATGAACATACGAAAGTATGAAATTGTCAGCAGATACAGGCCTTAAGGTTTAACAAGTCTGCTTGATTGTGCAGCTAGCAGTCCTTATGCTGCAGCTGCCCCTCCCTCTCCTCCCCCTCCAGTGACCCTCCTCCTTACCCTCCTCTTTTGAAGCAGCCCACTGTCCTACAGTATATCGCTTCCTTTGGCAATGCATTTCACCCCGACACCACCCTCTCTGTAAACAAATTCTGGCAGAGCCACTAAGGCTGCAAATGTATTAACTAGATAAGGGTGTTTCATGAGCTTAAACATAAACATGATTTGTATTTAGTAAGGCCTATTATACTGTTCCACGTATGACTTGTGAACAAGCTAGGCAGCCTGAGAGTGGGTCACAAGGTGGTAAACTGGGTTAGGAACTGGTTGAATGATAGAAGATAGAGAGTCATGGTAAATGGTGCTGAATGTAAGGAAAGGAGTGTGACCAGCAGGATGCCACAGGGATCAGTCCTAGGCTCAGTCCTGTTTAATGTCTTCATTAGTGAAATTATAAAGGGGCTAGAGGGGAAAGTGTGCCTCTTTGCGAATGACACTAAGATCTGCAATAGGGTAGACACTCCGGGAAGGGTGGAAAGAATGAAGAGGAACCTAGGTATATTGGAGGAATGGTCTGAAGTGTGGCAGCTGAGATTTAATGCAAAAAAGTGCAAAATCATGTATTTGGTTTGCAGAAACTCAGGGAAGGATTACGACGGGGGGCGGGGACTGATGGTCACCAAACAGGAAAGGGATTTTGAAGTAATCATACTGCATGACCTAAAGGTGGCTAAACAATGTACAAAGGCTATGGGGAGAGCCAGTGGGATGCTGGGGTGCATAGGGAGAGGTATCACCAGCAGAAGGAGGGAGGTGGGGAAGTCAATGTGCAGATCACTGGTGAGGCCTCATTTGGAATACAGTGTCCAGTTTTGGAGGCTGCATCTCCGTAAGGGTGTAGACAGAGTGGAGGCAGTAAAGAAGGGCAACAAAGATGGTGCAGGGCATGCAGTAAAAGTAATATGAGGAGAGACTGGTAGACCTCAATATATATATACCCTGGAGAAGAAAAGAGGCAGGGCTGATATGATAGAAACCTTCACCTATCTAAAAGGCATAAATAGGGTGCTGGAGGGTAGTATCTTTCAGAAAAGGAGATGTCCATGACTGAGGGGCATGACATGAGGTTGGAAGGTGGTAGACTAAGAGGTACCACGAGGAAGTATTTCTTCACAGAAAGAGTGGTGGAACCTCTAAAGACTTCACAAGTCAATTTCATTATGAAAGAGAAAAAAACACAATTGACACATTTCACATAATACAGCTACACACTATAAAAAATATAGGATGAGCAACGTTATGCATAACCAATGTGTTCTGATGCTTCAGGGTTCTGATTCCCACGGACCTCTCGAGCTTCGCTCTCCTGGTCAGAGGGAATCAGAACCCCTGTATGGCAGAAGATACTGGTTGTGCATAGTTGCCCATCCAATATTCTCTATATTTAGTGCTGCATTGAGGATTTCTAAGTAATAAACCTGGGTCATACAATTGCTTTAAATAAGTCCAAGATTCTGGTCTATTCAATTCAAATTTGTTAAGATGAGGAGCAAAATATTTTTGGAAGAAACCAAAGGAATAACAATCCTATAACTCAGGAGGTAATGTCTTATAACTTATTTTATACATAGGTGTGAAGGGCTACCCAGCGATTAGGCAATATCAATTCTGACATCTCTGCAACAAAGCAATAAAGAAAGGCAGAAGACATTTCTCAAAACCTATAGACAGAAATTGATGCCAGATTTTAGCTACAGTAGTAATATGCTGCTCAGCACAGCTTTATCAATTGCAGAATCAGTTTCAGTCTCATGGTTCTATGAAATGGATACTGCCTTGATTTAAGATAAGACTGAGTTAGACAGGAATATGCCTGGACAGCTGACATCTAAAGGTAAGTCCAACACTTCATCTCCTTTGCACCTATGATCCACTCTGGAAATTGAATATTTTAAAAACTTTTTTTTACAATCTTTACTTCCTACCAGTTGTACAATCACAGTACTCCACTGCACAGTGTGGAGTGCACTGGGACTTATGCAAGCCTGGTGTTGTTGGTCACTTGCCAGGTGTGGGTAAATCCTATGCCAACCCACACCTTGTTGTGGATTATTAAAGGAAAACTGCATGTTAAAATTGGGAAAATATATGTATTATTAATCTCTGTGTTCTTATTTCACCCCAGTGTTTTTTTTTTCCTGCTCAGGCTGTAAGATGATTTTTTTCTAACATTCTCTGGCTGTTTTATGGCCACATGGGGCTGCCTTTCAGGTTTCATTTATTGCATCTTGTCCCAGAGAGTCTTCCCAGAGTGCCCCTTTGTTCTGATATCTAATACAGTAGCCCCTGCAGGAGGCCAGTGTCTTGTTACAGAGTCTTTTTGACAGCTCAGCCACAGCAGAGAGAAGCAGCCAGGAGTCACACTGCTAGTCTTTGGGTAAGTGTAATAAGTTTCTTAAATATTGGTACCTTATCCAGCTGTGTTCTGCTTAGGGTATTGCATATGTGTGTGTGTGTGTGTGTGTGTGTGTGTGTGTGTGTGTGTGTGTGTGTGTATGTGCGCTTGTGTCTTGCATAGAAGACAGTGCTTGTAGTAAAATGTAATCATTTTGTAGCTGTGGTCATCCAATGGCTAAGCAGGCTTCAGGATTGTTTGTGTTTATGTGATCCACTCCAGGAGCTCTCTGCATGATTTCTTCAGGTTTTATTGTTAAAACCAGCTAGTACCATATTAAATGGAACATTAAAATATTTAAAGAGCTGCTTGCTAATGGCATATTCTTCCTATTTGTGTAAGTGCTGTCCGGTGCTATATGGTTTCTACTTGTGCTGGTGTGTGATGGGGGAAATGAGGTGGATGGATCATCTACTCAAAACATGAGGCTTTCATATTGTGGGAGAACCAAGCAAGTAAAATCAACCAGCATGGTTTGGAAACAAACAAATTCACACCTCTGGATGAGTGGGGAAGGGGATACCAGCAAAGCAGGTGTTTCTCAGTTTGAAAAAGGTAGTAAATTCAGCACTGAAACCTAACAAAGAAAAGGCCCATAAAAAACTTTGGAGGAGGTTTCAACTTGCAAAAAAAAAAGGCAGTACTGGGGAGGGCTCAATTGTTGGAGTAGGTTGTGTGAGTGTGGGTGTGCGTGTAAGCATGTCACTGTTTCCAATAGTTTGCACTCATTTTGCTATACCTCTTAGTCGCCTTTAGTGTTTGCAGCAGTACTAAGTAGCAGAAATGGAACAGCACTTTATAGTTTGTTCGAGTAGCCCCTAAATGAAATAATATATGCAGCATTGGAATGGTTTATATAAACTAGTCTGGAAACATGATGGAGCACAGGCAGGTATTTATAAAACAAGTCTGAGATTGCTCCAACAATGCTCCTTCCACCCCCCACTGCAGAGCAGAAGGCACATCAGTTTATCTCAGCAGCATTTACTGCTGCATGCAATCTGTATATAAACTGTGTCACTTTGCCCAGAATCCTGCTCCCCTCCCCTGTTTTGATCAGCATATTACGTACTTTTGATTCTGTTGCCTTTGTCTTGCATATAAGACAGTGCTTGCAGACAAATGTAATTAGTTTGCAGCTGTGGTCATTAATGGCTAAGCAGGCTTCAAGATTGTTTGTGTTTATGTGATTTACTCCAGGAGTCATCTGTATGATTTCTTCAGGTTTTATTGTTAAAACCAGCTAGTACCATATTAACTGGAACTTTAAAATATTTAAAGAGCTGCTTGGTAATGGCATATTGTTCATGTTTGTGTAAGTGCTGCCAGATGCTAGATGGTTTCTACTTGTGTTGGTGTGTGGTGGGGGAGAGGGCAAACTGAGGTGGTTGGATCATCTACTCAAAACATGAGGCTTCCATATTGTGGGAAACCAAGCAAGTAAAATCAACCAGCATGATTAGGAAACAAAAGATTTCACACCTCTGGATGAGTGGGGAAGGGGATACCAGCAAAGCAGGAGTTTCTCTGTTTGAAAAAGGTAGTAAATTTAGCACTGAAACTTAAAGACGAGGCCCATAAAACACTTTGGAGGAGGATTTAACTTGCAAAAAAAAAGGCAGTACTGGGAAGGGCTCAGTTGTTGAAGGAGGTTTCAACTTGCAAGAAAAGGCAGCGTTGGGGAGGGCTCAATTGTTGGAGGAGGTTTCAACTTGCAAAAAAAGGCAGTACTGGGGAAGGCTGAATTAACTTCTTAAGCCAGAGGAAAAATAGTGCTTTTAAGCTCTCATACACACCCAGGCAGCGTAGTAATGAGGCTTCAGTGAAGGACACTATTTTTAACACTCTGTCATGTTGTTTGGAAGGTAATTTATGCAGGGAGTCCTTTTCTCAAAGCAAAACATCTGCAAGGCTATGCCCACTGCAGACGTAAAAAGTGTCTCCTCATTTCCCTCCTGAACCTTCTCCCTTCCAATCTCAGATCATGCCCATGAGTGTCCCGCCCCCTTCTTAATTTGAAAAGCCATTCTGTGCCCACCTTATTTATTCCCTTAATGTACTTGTTTCAATCATGTCCCCCAGTTCTCCTTTCCACCAGGGAGTACATATTCAACTCCCTCAGTCTGCTCTTATAGGGTAAGTCCCATAGATCCTGGATCATTTTTGTTGCCCTGCACTGCATCATCTCCTGTAGCCTAATGTCCTTCTTCAGGTAAAGTCACCAGAACTGCATGCAGTGCTCTAGGTGTGATCTAACCAGTGACCTATATAGCGAGAGGATCACCTCCCCCCTCCTGGAGGCTATGCCTCTGGCAATACAACCCAGCATTCTGTTGACCTCTGCAGCTGCCTTTCTACACTGTGCTGAGCTGTTCATTGCTCCCATTATGATCACCCTCAGATCCTTCTCCTCCTCTGTCTTGACTAGTTAAATACCCCCCCAGCTGGTAGCTCCTTCTTGTTTTTTTTGCACCAAAATGTAGCACCTTACATTTCTTGGCATTGAACCCCAGCTGCCAAGTGACTGTCCAGGCCTCCAATTTTGCTAGATCATCTTGCAGTCACTGCCATCCTGCTAAGTCATCCACTACTGCTCCCATCTTGGTGTCATCTGCAAACAGACTGATCTTACTCTCAATGCCTATTGAGATGTCTGTTTGAAGATCCTAAACAACACCAGTCCCAGTACAGAGCCTGTGGCACCCCACTTGTCACTGCCCTGGCAGATAAGTGCTTCACATCCACCACCACCACCACCCTCTGCTAGCTCCCTTGCAGAGAGTTCACTACCCATCCCTTGTGCCTTCCAGCTTATTTCCTAGCCTCCCATGCAGCATAAAATCAAAGGCCTTACTGAAGTGCAAGTACTGGACATCTACTGCATGGCTCTTGTCTAGTTGCCTGGTTACCCAGTCATATTACTCCACCAGGCTGGTCTGACAGGCTATGCCTAAGACAAACCCATGCTGTCTGCTGTCCTGCATCCCATTAGCCTCTAGGAGGGAAACCAGCCTCTCCTTCATGATTGTCTCCATCAGCTGTCCCACAATAGATGTGAGGCTTACTGGTCTGCAGTTTCCTGGCTCATTCTTGGGGCTGCTCTTGTGGAGGAGTACCACATGCACCATCTTCCAGTCCTGAGACACACTCCTCATGTCCAAGGAGGCATTGAACAGGTCTGCCAAGGGTTCTGCCAGGACTTCTGCCAGCTCCTTTAGCACACTGGGTTGTATACCATCAGGCCAAGGCACTTTGTCCACCCTCAGTGCCCTCAAGCCCTCCAGTACTCTCCCCTGGTATTTCCCATCTGTCACCTCCTACCCCCGTGCCCACCCTCCCATCCCTTTGGGCATAGCTCCCCTTTCTCTAGTAAATACTGAGCAGAAGTACTTGTTTAACTTCAGACTTAAGGCACTGAAAGCTGATTAAGAGACCCAGGTAGGAAACTTTAGTTGGAATCAACTTAATGACTGATATCCAAAACACATATCTCTCCATCTTGGGCAAACAGGATGATTTGATCTGGTCCTGGCACTCTTCAGAAGTTACATTAACTAGCTTCAGTATTCACTGAATATTTCCAAAGGGGAGATTTTCTTCCAAAGGAACCCTCTGATTGTTTGACTGATTCACACTCTTTTCTTCTGTAATCAGCCTCTCACCCCCCTGCTGGTTTGGGTCCAGTTAATAAACAAGCATTTGTCAATGCCGAATGTTGTCTTGCTCTCATTGGCATTGGTAGTGCAGGAGTTAGAGAGATGCATAATAGGAGTGGCAGTGAAGTATTGAACTGATGCCAACCCCACCCCCACCCTGTAGAGACTGACAGACATTGGGGTGTGCCTTTGGGTCATCAGCCATAACACTCACAGCATTTTACCTCACCCTACCCTACAGGCACTGACAAGTGTCTCAGTGAGCCTTGGGGTCTTTTGGTCTTATGCTCACCCCATTCCATATTTTCACTTCAAATTTTCATTGTGAGTTTTTTGTGACCCCACCTCATGAAGAGTGGCACTATCAGCTAGTTAGTCAAAAGGTGATTTTGCACAGTGACTGCGCCATTTGGTGCCACAGGTGTGAAAACACATTTTGAGAAGGATGTGAAAAATGACAACTGTACTGTTCATGAGGAGGTGTTAAAAAATGGCAATGTTGAAAATCTGGAGTGAAAATATGGAAAATTGCTGAAGTCATGAGCACACATAGAAATTGTGCAGCGCATGCCCTTAACTCAATTATTTTTATGATTTTTTAACCACATTTTCAAGACAGGCATTTCGGTACCTCCCCTCATGAACAGTGGCACTGTGATTTTGTTCATCTGTCCCAAAAGTTGATTTCCCACAGCGACCGTGCCATTGTGCACCACAGATGTGAAAACACATTTTGGGCAGGAAGTGAAAAATTACAACTGTACTGTTCACAAGGAGCTGTGAAAAAATGGCAATGTTGAAAATCTGGAGTGAAAATATAAAAAACTGTCAAAGTTACAAGGGGTGTGTAGAAACTGCACAATGCACACTCATAATGCAGTAATTTTTGGAATTTTTTCACCAAATTTGCAACATGGGCATTTTGGGACCCCACCTCATGAATAGTGGCACTGATGTTTCATTACTCAGTCCCAAAAGGTGATTCCTCCCAGTGACCATGAAATCACCTTTAGAGACCAAGTAACTTGATGACAGTGCATGTGTTCATGAGATGGGGTCCAAGAACCCCATGTTGAAAATCTGGTGCCAAAATTCCCAAAAATGGCTGAGATATCCACCTAAGTGGAAACCTCCCATTGCCTGCCATTCTAAAGCTTACCACATTTTGTTCGGTTCCTGGTCAGCTTTTGAAGAGTTCAGACATGTTCCCACTCCACAGAAGATCACAGCACTGGCCCTCCAGAGGTATGTATGAGGGGACGGGGGTGCAGAGAGGTGGAGTGCACAGAAGGTGGGTGAGGGTTGGGGAGGCGGCGTAGCAGGACAATGAGGGGCCATTTGATTTTCACAGGTAAAAAAATAGAAACTGGACTTTGGGGGACTGTTTTCTTTATCTTCAGGTAAAGAAAAATGATTTCAGGCACACTGGGGTGGGTTCCCAGTGTTCCACAAGTTTGGGGGGGCATGATGCCAATGGGGATTGGGAAGCCCCATCGGCAAAGAAAGTGTGTACGTGTTGAGGGGACATGATGCTGATGGGGATTGGGGCCCCCCCTTTGGCAAATAAATTGAACTGGGGGGGCATGCCAATATGGGGATTGGGCATCCCCGATGTCGGCTTTGTGGAGATTGTGTGGTGGGTGGCAGGAGCCACCATATTTATTAGACAGTTTCACCAGGAAAGGCACATAACAGAACCTTGCCATATGATGCTCCGCTGAGGAAACTGCACCTCACTGGAGTGGCAGATTTCTTTCAACTCCATGGATCTCTCTGAAACTGCTGTCATCACCAGCATACTCGCTAATTGGTAGCTGAGGAACGCACCCACTAAAGTGTTCCCTGTATTCGCCACAAAAATGACACACCTCTGAATGTGCTACTACCGCAAGATGTTGCTTGTGCATGCATGCAAGACAACATAAAAAGGAAAAATGGTGAGAGTTAGAGGCCCTGACCCATTGCACCCTGCATTGTTAAACAGTTGAGTCATTGTGCAACCTTGCACATATGAGTGCTATGCAAATGTTCAGTTACTGCCAGCCCCTCCCTGTCTCTATATAAGGGAGAGGCCAAGCACATAGTTAGTTCTGAATCCCTAGCTCAGAGGACTGAAGAGTTACTGGCAAGATAAAGAAAAAGAGAGAGAGAGAGAAAGATCAGCAGCTTTTCCCCTCTCTCCTTCAGGGAGGGAAGAAGTGCTTCTGGCCAGAGTCAGTAAACTGACAACAGAGAAGAGAGAAATGATCCAATGAAATAATGTCACTTACAAAGTGAGAAAGATGGACAAAATCCTGAGGCCACACAGTCTCTTCAGTGAGGTGAGAGAAAGGGCTTCACAGGGCCAGATTAAGTTTACCAGGGGCCCTAGGTCCAGATAAAATCTGACTCCCCAAACTCAGGGCTATGCTCCTAGGCCCTGATCTTCAAAAGACTTCTAGCCTTTCTGTATGTGCAGAGGCCTGGGAAAATCCATGGCATGCCCCTCTGCACATGTTGCACACAGCAGGGCACTCTGTGTCTTCCATATAACTGTATATGCATCCTGACCACCAGCCCCATAACCTCTACAGTGGGCTGGAGGGTTGCTCTGGCCAGTACCAGAAATAACTATTGTTTTAAATATCAATTATCATCAGTTTCAATGCACAGGCCTGTCAGGTTAGTGCCGTACTAGAGACAAATTGGTACATTTTGAAAACTGTTGACAAATAGTCAAAACTAATACCAGAGAAACCAGTGATCACATATAAAACAGCCAGAAAAGTGTAGTGATAGTATAATATGTTGATTATTGTCACTCCATTTTGTATGCTATTTCATGTAATGTATGTCATTTTATACTCCATTTTGTATTGTGTGACTCCATTTTACATGCTGCTTCATTTAATTGGTGTTTTGCTCTTTAGATAGCCTCATTATTATGTTTTGCTTCAGACAGTGTATTTTGCTGACTTGAAGGTCGCATATTATCAGGCAACCTGTTTTTGTAGTTTTGTTTAAACTTCTGCTTAGCTCATAGTGTTCTAGGCACCGGCCAGTGTTTGGAGCACAGTGACCCTAGCAGGTATAGGGAATTCTGAGCAGTCCTTATCGGTGATTCATAACATCCTGGGAGCCCGCCAGCTTCTAGAATGTGGGAAAACAACACTATGAGGGCTGCACGTTATTTTTAGCATAGAATAAGATATAAATGTAGCTTTCTCAATGCCTGGTTTGAAGCCTCTCCTGCAGGGTGGATGCATCGCTGTGGGGCCAGTTCCCGGTTCGAGAGACTCCTAGCCAGGCTGACAAGGGGGCTTCCCAGCCATTGGAAGAGGGCTTGGATGATGCTTTATTGAATCGGTGATGTATAACCTTTTGTATTATATTTTGTTATAATAAAGCTTTGGCTTGCTGTACTTATTGTATTGTTATTGTGTGTATGTGAGTGAGTAAATAGCTGCCTGGTTTGAGCTGGCAGAACAAAAAGTGAGGAAGATAATGATGAAATCTTTATAGGTACAAAAATCAGAGCCTGCCAAAGTGTTACATTTTGCTAATCATCTACCTTTCTTTACCAACAGGAAGTCAAAGATGTGGTAGGTGCAAATACTGCATATTACTTGTTTCATCGAAAAACCTAATCCATCTGAGATCATCATGCTCAATACAGGTGAAACAACTGATAACCTGTGCCACAGAGGGAGTAGTTTACCTCATGGCATGTACTTGAGATGTGTGCTATGTAGGCCGCACCTGCATCAAGCTGAAAATGCATGTAAGTGAGCATGTCACTGTTAGGGAGCCCAGGTGACAGAAAGCATGCCATAGGCCATCATGTGTCTGATAAGAGACTAAATGATCACCAAATTTCTTTCTTTGGAAGTGAGAATGTGTTTCTGAAATCAAGAGGGAGTAATTTTGAGGCTGCCATGAATAGGAGAGAGAGCTAATAGATTTAGAAAATGTAGGCTTGCCAATATCCAGGTCTCAATGATCAGTCTGAGCTAGTGCATTTTTCAGTATCATTTGTTTCTGTTATATTCATTATACATACTTCTTATTGACGTATGCTGGTTCCCCAGCCCTGGGCATACCTGCACTAAATGTGTCAGGAGTCCACATAGAATGAGCCCTTCTATTGATGTATTGTTCCTGTAGGGGGTTAGGGACTTAAAAATAATACATCCCAATGGGATACAACTCTCCCATTTTGGGGTTTGGTGTCATGGGTATGAACATACAGTATTGATACGATACTCTGTAATGACATGCCATTTTTGACTTATGAAGTGGTAATTACAAAAAAGTATGATTTAGTATATAATTTGTGCTTTATTATTTTTATTTGTTTTGATTGTTCGTGTATAATGTTTTAAAATTTGTACGGCACCCAGATCCTCTGGGATTGGGCGTCTTTTAAATAAATTTGCCTTGCCTTGCCTAATTGTTTTTGCATTAACAGATTATGTTCAATATGCTGTTGTGATGTTAACAGACCAGGACTCATTCCATGGAGAATTGGACCACACTGCAGACTACATGGAGGGACATATGACACACCTCTGTTTAATAAGGACTTCTAATATAACATGTTGCTCTAGCACCGTATGTGGTATATGATCACTGTGGCAAGATTAAGTAATTTGTCTTTAGTGTAGTATTCAGTTGTTGTAGTGGGTTAGTGTTTTAGATAAAACATATCCTTTACACTACCTTTTGCATTTTTTGCACATGTTTACATTTTGTACACTTCATAAAATATCCTTATGCATAGCAGTTGTGTATATTATTGTAAAAATCTGCTTTCTTATATGTATATCTATTACAATTAACAAAAAAAAAAAGACCATGTTAAGGCTATGCAGAGACAAGAAAACCATGATTGATTGCCTGATTCAAATACCTTCATTGTGAGGGTACATACTATTGTTTATTTAATTGATAAACCACAAGGGGGTGTGGGTTATGGGGGATTTACCACGGCTATCGTGGTCAAATCCTCACCAGCCATGGTAAATCCCCCCATAACCCACCCCAAGTGGTTTATTGTGATTATACAATTGAGCCTTTTTAAAGATTTGTTTTAAAAAGATTAAAGTGGTTTGATTTGAAAATAGACAGCTTTTTAAATTTATTTTCCTGTAATATCCTTCCTCTGTAATATTAAATAGTTCTCCCTTGTTAGGTGATTTCAGTCCCCTCCCCGTTGCTACAATGATTATTATTTATTTTGTTAAGTCTTTAGCACGCCATCCTCTCTTGATCTTTCTCAGAGGACTCAGTTCTCCATTTGACTCCGAGAGCAGCACTGCCTCTCACAGTTTCTGTAACTGCTGACAGTGTAGTGAAAAATGAAGGAAAATCTTAATTTCTTTCTCCTCTCTCTCAGTAGATGTTGTCGCTTGATTCATTCAGAGCAGCCCGCATGGTGTATGTTTTAATTTTTCAAAAGAAACAAACAAAAGATGACACTATCCCCTTTTTTGTACTTGAAACTGCATGTGGCATACAATTGCAAGTGCCAATGGGCTGCCGTCCATCAGCCTGCTTGCTTTTGGGTTCAGCCTTGCAGTGAGGAAAGAAGAATAGATGTGCCTCGGTTGAAATTTTTAATACATTTTTTTAATTGTTAAAATACTGGATGGAGTGGCGAGGCAGTGGTCAACTCAAGGGAGCTGGGACTCTGAGGGAATTAGTGATTGGAGCAATTGCTGGAAAAGGAAGTTGCAGACAGGAAACAGCCAAAAGACCCATCAGTTTGTGGTGTGGAGGTTATCAGGATTGTTCCTGTTAGTGTGTTTGTTTTTTTTCCATTTCGAGTATGTAACCTCACTCCCTCAGTTTTCTTGAGTGTGAGCAAGAGAGCGAGATTGTGGTTTGAGCAGGGCGCAGAAAGCTGTTCATATTTTTTTCTTTGTAAATGTCACAGGAGACAGATGGAGAGAGTGGGAGTGCAGCCAAAAGAGAGACTAGAGTGGAACAGAGAGCTAGTGAGAGGAGGAGGGTGCAAACTGGGAGCAGCTGTGAGAAAAGAAATACGTTGATGTGGGTTCAGGGCTTCTTGCTGTAAATGAAGCTGCTTTGGCAGCTTGAGTATTTTTACTTATGTTGTATCTAGTTTTATATTTGAAGGCGGCAGCTAAACACATGTAATGGAGAAAGGTGGGTTAGCAGGGAAAAGAAGATGGCCGGTTGGAGCTTTTTGTTTTCAAGAGTCGGCTTGACTTTTTTTGTGGTGCAGCACACTGGCACCTTTGTCATGGGTATATTGTAGGATTTACCATGGCAGAAAGGTGCCAGCCAGCCAATCATAGTACAGGATTTTTGTTTAATTGTTATGTCCATGGTATAATGTTTATTGTTTATAGATAAGAATCAGAATTACAGCCCTTTGAGTTATAGACTCCTTTACAAAGGCTCTATGCCAGGACATTATGACACTGCATGAGGAAAACAATCGAGGTCTGACAGAAAACAAATATATAGCATAGGGAGGAAACCCTGGATCCGAGTTACAGTTGATCAAGGGGTGTAGACCTGTGTCAGTGAATTAAACATAGATGGTCAAGGAGCAATGAGAAGCTTTACAAATATATACAAAATCATAAGCAAAGTGAAGCAGTATTATACAGTGGATTAAGCACAGCTGGCAAAAGGAACGTCAGCAAGCTATGCAAGTATGTACACAATCATAAGCAAAGTGAAGCAGTAATATATAGGGGACACATCACTGACCCATGAGAGGACATAGTCCGGCAGCCCTGGGGGGGGGAAAGGGCAGGTGATAGGGGCTAAGGACAGTCACAGAGGCTAGAGGTGCCGATGGCCTCCCTTAATTTGACTTTGAAAGAGCCTAACTTGTCAATAGTGGAAATTTCATCTTGGAAGGCATTTAGCCAGAGGGGGGCTCTGTAACAAAAGGACCATTGCCCCAGGGAGGTCTGACAGTGAGGGACATTGAATAAGGCTTTTGAAGAGCTATGGGTGACCCAAGCATGGAGAGCAGGTTGTGAATGCCGGGGGGTGGGGGCATTACCCAATGCAATCTTTTTGGTGAATAGGCAAGTGTGGTATTTTAGCCTATCCTGCAGGTTGAACCAATAGGAGCACTGATAAAGGTCACAGGAGATGGTCATCCTGTCACACCCAGTGACCAATTGGCATGCCTTGTTTAGGGCAACCAAGATCCTGCGAAGGGCAGTAGGGTTGCAGTACCATATGTAACAAGCCCATACTCAATCAGTGAGAGGATGGAGGAGTTTACAGCTAGGTTGACAGCCTCTGGAGGTAACCACCTTTCATGCCTGTATAGGAGACCAGCCTGGAGTTAATAGCAGAGGAGACATTATGGATGTTCTTGGAGTAGGTCAGGGAAGAGTCCAGTGTAATACCTAGGTATTTAAAGGAAGAGACTTGCTCAAGTGGAACATTGTGAGCATTGAGGACATTAAGTGTGGCAGTGGCATGACTATTTTGCCAATGGGTGAATAACATTACCTTAGTATTTTTATAATTTAGCATCAGCTTATGTGTGTCGAACCAGTTTTTGGCCTCATTGAAGAAGTTCTGGAGTATAAGCTGGAGGACGGTAGAGTGGAAATTTTGTCTGGGAGGGCATTTAGCCTTAGGGGGGGCTCTGTAGAAAAAAGACCATTGCCCCAGAGAGGTCCAACAGTTAGGGATGTTGAATAAGATTTTTGAAGAGCTACAGGTGACCTGAGCAGGGAGAGCAGGTTGAGCAGGTTGTGAATGCCCGGGGGGGGGGGGGCATAACCCAATACAATCTTTTTGGTGAATAGGCAGGTGTAGTATTTTAGCCTACCCTGAAGGTTGAGCCAAGAGGAGCATTGATAAAAGGTCACAGGGGTGGGTCATCTGGTCACACCCAGTGACCAAGCGGCATGCCTTGTTTAGGGCAACAGACATCCTGTGCAGGGCAGTAGAGTTGGCAGTGCCATATATAACAAGCCCATAGTCTATCAGCAAAAGGATGGAGGAGTTTACAGCTAGGCAGAGAGCCTCTGGAGGTAAGCATCTTTTATGCCTGTAAAGGAAGCTCAGCCTGGAGTTAATAGTGGAGGAGACATTATGGATGTGCTTGGAGTAGGTGAGGGAAGAGTCCAGCGTAATGCCTAGGCATTTAAAGGAAGAGACTTGTTCAAGTAGAGCACTGTGAGCATTGAGCATACAAAGTGTGGTGGTGGCATGACTATTTTGCTGATTGGTGAACAACATCATCTTAGTTTTTTTTATAATTTAGCACCAGCTTATGTGCAGTGAACCAGTCTTTGGCCTCATTGAAGGAGATCTGGAGTGTGAGTTGGAGGGAGATTGGGTCAAGATGGCTCCTAAAGAGAACAGCATCGTCTGCATAGAGGAATATTTATCCAAGGCAGGATGAAGGGAAAGAGTTTAAGAAGATGCTAAAGAGGAGTGGGCCCAGGATGGAGCCCTGGGGAACACCAGAGCATACAGGGAGAGTGTCTGAGAGGGTGGAGTGTATTCTGACTTTTTGTGGTCAGCCACTGAGGTAGTTCTCAAACCAGAAGGTAGCTTCAGGCATCAGGCCAGAAGTGTATAGGGTACTGACGAGCAGGGCATGATTTCCTGTATCAAATGACTTAGTCAGATCGATGTATACTGATCCAACTAAGTGACCCCTGTCAAGAGCTTTATGTATGAAGCTGGGATATTCTAGGAAGGCGGATATCATGCTGTGACCTGTGAATGTTTAAAAATGGGTTTGTTAAATGGTTGAATAGTCTGAATGATTGAAATTGCCGTTCCTAACATTGCATTGCATTTTATATTGTAAGTTTTGTGTCTTGATATTGTTCTTTGTGTCTGTTTTAATTGTTTTTTGTATTGTTTTTTGTAGCCTATTTGCTAAACTTGTCACATGTGAAAATGGGCAGTTTGCTCATCTTTCTAACAAGTATAAAAAACAAGCATTTGTCAATGCTGAATGTTGCTTGCTTGTATGTGCTGTTTAGGTATTTGGAAGTGATAGTTCCATGCCTTCCTCCCAAGACATCCACTGTGTCTTTCTGTTCAGTACTCAGAGAAGAGTGGGAGGGGCAAGGGCCACAGCAGTACAACAGTTGCCAAGGGGGTGAAGAGGTGGGCAATAGTCCATTCAAAGGCAAAACAGTCCTGCAGGAGGTCACTAAATTGAAGGTGGACAAAGCGATGGAACCAGATGGCATACGCCCAAGGATATTAACAGAACTGCGAAGGGAGATAGCAGTACCTCTGACAGCCATGTTCACTGAGTCATTCAACATGAGTGAATTGGAGGAGGTCACATGTGGTCCCTCTACACTAGTCCGGAAGCAGGGAGGAGGCAGGGAACAATAGGCCGTTCAGCCTCACCTCAGTAGTGGGGAAGATCATGGAGACATTGCTGAAAGAAATGATAGTGGGGCATCTAGATGCCATCGGAGCCCAAGACCATAGACAACATGGATTCACAGTGGGACATCATGTCAGATACATCTGGTTGATTTCTTTGACTGGGTGACAAAGGAAGTGAATCAGGGTGGGGCAGTGGACAAGGCTTACCCTGATTTCAGAAAAGCCTTTGACACCATCCCATATAGGAGGCCGATAAACTAGCTGGGTAGGCTGGGCATGGGGGAAAGGGTGGCAAACTGGGTTAGAAACTGGCTAACAGACAGGAGGCAGAGAGTGGTGGTAAATGGTGTGCAGTCTAGGGAGAGGGGGCGACCAGTGGGGTACTGCAGGGATCGGTCCTGTGGCCAGTTCTGTTCAATGTCTTCATTAGTAATATTGCAGAACATCTGAAGGGAATTTTTTCACCAAATTTTCAACATAGCCATTTTAAGACCTCTGCTCATGAACAGTGTCACTGTGATTTTCTTAATCTGTCCCAAACATTGATTGCACACACCGAAAGCGCCATTGTGCACTACATGCACGGAAACACATTTTGGGTGACGTGAAAAATGACAGCTGTACTGCTCATAAGGAGGTGTGGTAAAATGGCAATGTTGAAAATCTGGAGTGCAAATATTAAAAATTTACAAACTTATGAGGGTACATAGGAACTGCACAACACACGCTCGTAAAACAGTCATTTTTAGGAATTTTTTCACCAAATTTTCAACATAGCCATTTTAAGACCTCTGCTCATGAACAGTATCACTGTGATTTTCTTAATGTGTCCCATACAATGATTTCGCACACTGACTGTGCCATTGTGCGCTACATGGGCGGAAACACATTTTGGGTGAGATGTGAAAAATGACAGCTGTACTGCTCAAAAGGAGGTGTGGTAAAATGGTAATGTTGAAAATCTGGAGTGAAAATATTGAAAATTCGCAAACTTACAAGCATGCATAGGAACTGTGCAATGCACGCTTATAAAACAGTCATTTTTAGGAATTTTTTCACCAAATTTTCAACATAGACTTTTTGAGAGCCCACCTTATGAAAACCGACAATGTCATTTCATTAATCAGTCCCAAAAGGTGATTTCACGCAGTGACCACGAAATCACCCTTTGGGCCCGGTTAAGGCCATGACAGTGCAAGAATTCATGAGGAGGGGTCCCAAAAACCCCATGTTGAAAATTTGGGCCCCAAATTCCAAAAAATGCCTGAGATATGTAACAAAGTAGAAAAAACCCTATCTATCCCATTATACAGCTTACCAGCATTTCCTCAGTTCGCGGTCGGCTTTGAAGAGTGCAGACGTGTTCCCGGTCCACTGAAGATCGTCGTGCCGAGCTCCAAAGGTAAGTATGGGGTGAGGGGGGTGTGGTGAGGCAGGGTGCGCAGTGGGTGGGTGCGGATTGTGGAAGGGGGTCAGGGAGAAGTGCCGAGGGACAGTTTTTGTATTTACAGTTTTTTTTTTTTAGTAAGACGACGAGGGACGTTTGCCACGCTGGGGTGGGCTCCCAGCGTGGCAGCTGGAAGGCTGTTTAGGGCTGAGCGATGGGGATTGGGCACCCCCAGCCATAATATCATTTTGCCACGCTGGGGTGGGCTCCCAGCATGGCATCTGATGCTTTGGGCGGCAGCCGACGGGATTGGGCACCCGTCGGCCGTGAGAAAACATTTGCCACAGTGGGTGTGGGCCTCAGCGTGGCACCTGGTTGCTTTGTATGAGTCGACGGGGTATTGGGCACCTGTCAGCTGTACAGTGTGGGGGAGGGGAAGGCGCATGAGTATGCAGTGTGCATGCGTGCGCGTGTGTGTATGGAGGGGGGAGCTCTGCTCACTGAGGCGGAGCCCTCCCTTTCAACTGTACAACCACTGCATTTTCAACTGCTGTCATAGACAGCTGCAGCAGTGATTGGGGAACTGGGGCCGTGCCTGCAAACACACTGAATGCATTGGAAGATGGGTGCCACACCTCCGAAAACTCGGATGATGGCACTATGTTTCTTGCACATGTGTGCAAACAACATAATAAAAATGAAAATGAAAAATGACCTTTTCTGAATCCGTGTTGTTCCCAGCAGAGGAGGTCATATTTGGATAGGTGGTCTGTGAGCTGATCTGAGACATTTTTCTCAAGGGCCTTGGAGAGATGGGGGATAGAGATAATTAATTGGAGAGGTTGGGTTATTGGCCTTCAGGATGGGAGTAATGACTACCTGCTTCCAGATGATGTGGAATTGGCACAGACATAGAGAAAGGTTTAGAATTTTTATTAAGGGTGCAATGACAGTTTTTAGTGCTAGACTGTGCACTTTTAGGTCTAACGAGTCACCGCTGTGCCGAGTTTTAGCCAGAGCTTTGATTAGGTATGGTTTGGCCTGGTGAGCAGAGATAGTCCTAAGGCAGAAAGGGAAGGGGGCATGAGGGGGTGGGGTAGGGGTGAGATGAGTGGACTGTGGATCAAAGAAGTTTGGGGGGATGACACTTCAGAGGTCTGAGAAGGAGGAATTGAGCGAGTTGGCGATATGATACAGGTCCTGGGTGAGGGAGCTGTTAATGTTTAGATGGGGGAGCAGATACAACCTTGCTACTAAGCTCTTTAATGTTGTTCCAAAATTTTCTGCCTGAGCCCCAAGAGGCAGAGAGTATATCCTGGAAGTGAGCTGTCTTCACCTTCTGGATCTCCCAAGTGCATTTGTTTCTAGCAGCTCTTTATTGCTGTCTGACAGTGGAATTTCCTGATTCTGGGGCCTTATGCCAGAGGGCATCCCTGTGGTTCATGAGATCCCAGAGAGCCTGAGTAATCCAAGGGGTATTAGGACCTTTGATAATCCTTTTAGCTTAGGGGAAGAACTGGTCACTGTCCAAGTTAAATGTGGTAATGGAGTATGAAGGGCAGCGTCGACTGACCGTGCCAAAAAAACTGCCATCCAGTAACTGTGATAAAGGAAATGTTTGAGGTGGCTGAGGGCACCCTTTTTTAGACAATGCTGATAGATGACTTTAGGTGGGGATTTATTGGGTTTGTGGGACCGGTCACATAGGATGGGCGAATGGTCGCTCAGCGCATCAGGAAGAACATAAACATTGGAGAGCCTGTCAGGGTGATTAGTGAGCACTAGGTCAGTTAGGGTGGTGGTGCCAGTGGAGGGGTTCTGTCGAGTCAGGGATAAGACTATTTGGGACAGATTTAGGGATGCAATGGCATCTTTATAGTGTGCAGTATCTGGGGACTGCCTATTAACATTGTAGTCACCTGTGGTGATAATTTCTGAATTGTTTGCCAGCTGGGAGATGCGCTCTACAACTGAATCAAATGCTGGCTTCTGGTTTCAAGGAGGGATGTAAACAGCCATGATAAGTAGGGGCTTTCTGGAACTGCCAGTCTGGATTTTTTACAGGTAACACCTGGGCTCCATGGCTTGAGCTGTGACTGGGATGACATGTCCTTGAATGGAGTCACGTATGTAGCTTAGACAGCCATCACCTTTTTTAGCTAACCTATCTAATCTGAAGATTTGGTACCCACTTAGGGCCATGGCAGAGTTCTTCACATTGGGGATAGCCAGGTTTCAACCAAGGCCAGGATGTCAGGGTTATGCTGAATAACCCAGCCTTGTAGGGCATCAAACTATTTTTGCAAACTGCAAATGTTAATAGAGGTGATGTGGAGTCCTTCAGGAAGACCAGTAGTAGGCGGGGGGGGGGTCAGGCCTGGGGTTGGGGTGTATATTGCCAGATAAGAGAAGAAGGAGGAGGAGGAGTGCAAGCCAGAGAATGGCTGCTTTGTGGAATTTCATTCTAAGGTGAGGATTTCTGAGTGGATGGGCAGGATTTCTGCTAGTAACTGGCAGTGGGAGAGCATGAATAGGGGGTTAGAAGTACTAGACAGGTAAAACAGGAGATGAGAGCATTGCAGACATACTGGGTAGTCAAGTGGTGGGGAGCTGTATGGTGGGTGATAGCAGTCCCTTTAATGTATGTGAATAGGAGGGTAAACTTGTTAGGTTCAGCCCAGACGGGGACCTCCCGTGTGAGACAGGGGGCAGGATTTGTAGTGGGGGCTATTTAGAGACCTAGGCATAGCGTGCCAAGAAGCAAGTGCAGAGGACACAGTCAAATGAGATAACGTTATGCTCTGGGAGGGAGGGGCCACAAGGCATCGGATAAGAATAAGGTAAAGGGGGGGTGGGTTTAGCAGAATCAGGAACAAGGTTGTTGTGTTGCAGGTAGTAGAAGATGTGGGATAAGGTAAAGTTATGGCTGAGTAGGAACTAGGAGGGCTAAATGGTGCAACGGTAGAACTGCTGCCTTCTGTGTGTGAGGTGCAGGGTTCAGATCCTAGGTAGTGAGAAAGGCAAGAGGCCATGGAAAGAGGCTGGGAGGTGGGGTATACAGTGGGGGAGGGCAGGGAAATAGAGACTAGTGGTCAGGTCAAGGAGAGGGGTGCTAAGGGGGAATCAAAGGAGGATGGAGGGTGCAGGACTGACCCCTACTAGGGTGAAAGAATAAATTGCTAATGGGAAAGTGGGGACTTAGCAGCTAGAGGAGACAGAAAAGTCACGTGACCAGAAAATGGTAACATAAGAGGGCCGGCTTTGGGTGGGAGCATGGCTGGAGTGGGTGGGGAGTCGACCCGAAGTGAAACACCCAAGCAAGAGTGCAGGGAGAAGGAGAGAGCCTTTATCTTTACAGGCTTTCCCAACTGTCTGCTCCTGGGTGAGGCTTCCTGTCGATGGCCAGAGTTGCTGTGTGCAGGGGGTTCCAGTGAAGAAGCCTAAAGAGGGTGAGATACAAAGAGAGAGGATAAGGTTACAGGGCTGTGGTGGGAATGGGAGACAATAGGATTGCCAGCCTCAACTGCACATGTGTAATAATCGTGAGAGGCAGCAGGGAGCCAGAGACAGGAACCAATCCAAATACAGGGAACCGCAGGTGCAATGCAACCCTTACACATTCAAACAGCAGAAATATAGAGCAAATGCGACTTGCTACTTACACTAAATGACTCAAAGTAACACATTCAAACAGTAGAAAACACTGTAGAAAAACAGAGCAAATGTGACTTACTACTTGCACTAAATGACTTAAAGTAACACATTTTAAACAGCAGAAAAATAAAGCAAATGTGACTTGCAACTTGTGGTACAAATCAGTCAGTCCTGGTTGGCCAAATTAAGGCACCCACAGAGTCCCATGTAGTAGCAGGCATGAAAACACCCAAGCAAGAGAGCAGGGAGAAGGGGACAGCCTTTACCTTTACAGGCTTTCCCCACTGTCTGCTCCAGGGTGAGGCATCCTGTTGGCCGCCTGAGTTGGTGTGTGCACGGGGTTCCAGTGAAGAAGCCTTTATAGGCTTTCCCCACTGTCCGCTCCTGGGTTAGGTGTCCTGTCAGCGGCTGGAGTACTAGCAGCACTACTGCATGCCACCATGTAGATTTCATTGGTGTGATTTCAATGGTCAGTGCAATGAAATCTACATTGCATTAATCTTTGATTAATATGCAAGTAGAGCCATTTTACTTGCACAGTAATATGCTAACTCAAGTCCATTATGGAATTGTGATGTTGAATTAACACCAGCATTCCATGACAGTTTCAGCTGACCTCCATAACCACTCCTGCTTACTTGAATCAACCAGTATTGACCTCCCTTCTACCCTTTATGACTTAGTCTGTGTAATTAACAAACAACAACAAAAAAAGATTTCTGTAGCAGAAAGCTCCCAACAGTTGAAACTTCCAATTTACCCTTTTTGCAGCTTGGTCTGTGTAGTTTAAAAGAAATACTTGATTGTTATACATAGGCAGCTTGGTCCATGTAGTTAAAAAGAAATGCTTACTCTTGTACAGAAATGCAAACACAAAGAAATATCTGGTTTAAATTGTCACTGCAGCACACATCAGGTGACAGAGGCAAATATCACAGATGGTGAGTGCAGTCTGCACTTCTATCCACCAAGTCCATGAAAACACTGATTAGCTCCTGGACAGTAAATATCTGGCAGTTCATACAAGGCAATACAGATCAATTGTTAACCAAACTCTGAGCTCCTGTCAGCTGTTCATCACAGAACCCTGCTTCCCACTGAAGATAATGACAGTACTCTTGGGTTGATGGGTTCAGACAGAACAGCTGATGAGAGATCTTGAGCTAGTATGACTGCCACTGTCACGGTGACATATATTACCAGCTATGTAAATAGAGAATGTGAAACCCGATGTAGGTGATACTCAGGCTGCCTTTATGGTGCTGCAGGCAAAAACAAAAACACACTTTACAGCAGATTGGTTCTGGAAACAACGGAGACAGTAAATAAAGTGACAAAACCAGAAATATATAAAAAAACTTGCATCTGTATTTGTGCTATGTTACGTGACCGCCATTCACCAGATCACCCAGCTGAAAAGTTTGAAACTACAATGCCGTTCAGTGAACTCAGATGGAGTATCAGAACATGGGGTCTGACAGATTACGATGAAATGTAGAAGGACTATTTGTCAACTGAAATGAGGCACATTCGAATGAAAAAAATAAGACTGTTCACTAGAGATAATAAACTTTGCTTTCTACATTGCTATAAAAGCAGTAAGGTACCCTCAGAGGTTGCATTAATCATGTGTTAATCACCCCCGGGGGGGGGTATGTGGTACTCAGCTTTGCCTCATACTGCATTACACCCCCAGGGGTTGATTAACGTATGATTAATGTAACCCCTGGCCATACCTTGTTGCTTAATTATCTAGGTTGTTTAAGTGTTTTACCTCCCATAGTATGGGAAGCTGTTTTTAATAATTTGTATGCAATGTTCTATTGAATACGGAAGGCTGTGGCTGGAGTATGAATAGTTTCGGTGTTCAAATCACTCTAAAGAAACCTTTATGAACAAGGGTGAAATGTTAGTCACTGGTCGGAGCTTGTTGTCGGGGCATATTGCCCTGTATTGCACTGCATTATCTTTCACACATCTAAAATCGTAATGCAGACACTTTAGATGTGTGCCTGCTGAGTGTATTATTTACTGAACATAGTGCTGCAGTGGACGGTATTAAGTTAGTGCACCATATTGCTTTTTTACTTACCATATGGAAATGATAAAATAGATTTCAACTGTCACTGTGGGACGGTAATAACAGAAAATCTTTAGTATATATTCTTCCACTGTCCAAAATTTAAAGAGGCTGGGAACAAATGCTTAAGCTCATTTTTAAGATATATTACAGAAGTAGATACAGAACCAGTAAAGGGCTCAATGAATACACAGGTGGATGTGATAAGCCATTCTAGCCATTCTGAAAATCATTGATAGTATGCTGACCAAAATATATAGGAACATACAAGGCAATCTAAATGTCTGAAGTATTTTAAGAAGCCCTAGGTCTTGCAGAAAAAAATGTGAATGAATACATACATACACTATAAGGATAAATGAGGCAAAGGATGAATATTTACTATACAAATTGAGGACATGGATAATAGCATTTTAAGGCATTGAGGCCATCAGTACAAAAGGAGTAGAGGCTACAGACTATCTTCATGAAAAGGATGTACTGTAGGTAACCAGACCAAAACCGCTCATAGATATAGGCAATTTGTCTATGTCACATGGGTGCCCCCATGTTTACTAAAGCTGGTACACGTATGTTCGATGACACATAGAAACAATAAGTGCACTAATAAATAATTATAGACTGTCTAAGATAACCTGCACAATGGAATAATACATACTGTATTTAGGATGAGATAGTCTGAGCTTTTAATGTATTTTAAATGAACATTTATAATAGGAACCTAATAGTGGATGTGGTTAGGAGATGAGTGATAGTCTTGTAATGATATATTGAGAAGTGTATTTTTGGTTTTATAATGTATGTGTTGTAATCTATGTAATGGCATAACATGCTGAATATAAATAAAGAACCTGAACTTAACTCTGCTTGCTTACTTGATAAAATATGTTTCAAATAAAACAAAATTAAAAAAACAAATGTTGGAGCAGTGACAGCAGGTCATTCTTCTATGGTCACTAAGCTGTGAAGCAACTCTGTTGTCTCAGGGGACAGGGACCTACATTGACTGTTGCTGGTATTTAGTGGCAGGTCTTTGGATGGTCAGAGCCAATGTAGCACATTTTCTGGGATTCATTGCCTGTCATTGAAGCACTATAAAATATCATGGTGTCCACAGCCTCTTGAGTCCCTCATGGGCTAGTGATGCTGGTGTCAAAAGCAAGTGGCCTTTCTCTCTACTTCACTTAGGAGGTACAATGATCCACTGGTCATAGCAGGGTCAGGCACTAGACTGGCAGGATCAGGCTGTCCCTGGGTCAGGCATGGACCACTCTGAAGACTATGCAAATATCATGGCTGGATATCATTCCCTTTCCAGCCACAGTTATTGCACTAAGGATTCCAGTTAAGCTTTACACAGAGAAGGGTCGCCCGTTGTGTTCATTCTCACTGGCTCTGCTGAGCACTCTGCTGTTCCTGTTCAATCATCCAGCTTCAGATACGGGCAAGCAGCTGTTACTGGCAATTCATGTCCTGCAACTGAAAGATGGAAAAAAGTTTTTCTTTTAGCTGGACACAGAAACCCTGGTGCTTTTCCTGTTGCTCACTTTCTGTGTCTCATGGCACACTCTGTTGTTGCTGTATCTGCCACTTGTGTACAGCACCCATCCTGCTTGCTCAGGACCTCCCCACAACAAACTCAGCCTGGTCACCCAGCTTTCACTTGGGAAATGCAATATATAAATTCCAATGTCTATGTTTCTATCCAGTCCATCAGCATTATTTCACTCCTAATGTGTCTGGCACAAAGGGGGCAGTATCTTGACAGACTCTGAGTTGAAACGTTGATCATTTAGTGTTTTCCCTGGCCCTGGAGGGTCAGTTTTGCTGTTAAAATGTCTCATTAAATGAAGAGAAAGTATTTAATTGAACCTTACAACTTGGTTGGACTCTTCATTTGGTTTTCTATATATGCTCTGGGTAAATTACATGACTTCTCCAAAGCTTCATATATATGTTATCACTGAGCACCCCAGGCCACCTTGCTGTGGCTCTTTTTTGTTCTTCACTACTGCTGTTTTCTTGCTCTTTGCTCCCTGTCCTGGAACATCTTTGTGCAAAAAAAGCAGCCAAGTTTTTCAGGTGTTATTATTTATCCACAAAGAGTTTGCACTGTACCCCAAGTCCCACATTACTGAGCCATTTTGTAACTTGGTTCCGGGGCGGGGGGTCTTTGAATACACATTGGAGGCCAATTGTAGTTTAAGTTCAGGTCTCAGAAAGTTGTGGACATGGATGGGGTGCAACATTCAGGCTTCTTACATAAGGTTTACTAACCACAAATTTAAAAAGGCCATTATCCACAACAGTACATCATAGTCAAAGTGATGGAAGTGGCATTGTTTACACTTCAGATCACATTTAAATGAAACACATTCTGTCCAGGCTGCTACAGATGTTTGTTTCTTCTAATAATGCCCCATTTGGGTTCACATACATAATCCCTTTGTAGCCCATGCATGGACCGTGGGCGAGAGTCCCACCTTTCTCCTCTCCTTACTCTCCCTGTCTTGCTCAAAGTTGCCCTTTCCCGAAAGTTTTAGGGACTTGGGCTTTCTGCTGGGGATCCAGACAAAAACATCAAATATGTCTGTGTTCACAGTCCTGTTCAGAACGAGGAATCAAAAAATGATGAAGTTCTGTAGTTTTTCTTGTCTGTGGACATTACGTAGAAACATAGAATTTGTCAGTAAAGATGTGCGAGGTTGGCAAAAGTTGCTCCACAAAATAACTTGCAAAGTTTGCCAAATTTGTGAAGTGTGAAAGGCTGATTTCACAAAGTTTTTGGCTGGAGAAGTGTCACTTTTTCAGGAGAAGTTATGCAAATTAGTGACAAAATTTGCAACTCCATCTTAAGTTCTCCTGACTTTGCCTGAAAAAGTGCCATTTCCCCAGGAATATGCAATGTGAAACACTGAAATGGGCAATTTGTGAAGTTATTCTTGAAAGTGAATTTCACAATTTTGTCAGTGAAGTAAAACTTTATGACATCTCTATTTATTGGCAGATAAGGATCGCTTGGCCCACCCAGTCTTCCCATTTGTCCTTACCTACAGTATCACCACAGACCCTACTGGTCTCCGTCTCTTTCTCCCTCCCCCTCCCTGTTCCTTTCCCCTAAGATTCTTTTATACCTATCCCATGCATTCTTGAACACCACCAGGTTTCAGCTCCACTACATCAGCTGGTGGGCTGTTCCAGGAATCCACTACTCTTTCTGTGAAGAAGTACATCCTCACATCTCTCCTGACTCAATTCCCATCGAACTTCATGACTTGTCCCTTTATTTTTGAGCACCTTTTTTTTCTGAACAATACTTTCTTCCTGTACTATATTTACCCACATGAGGTATTTAATGGTCTCTATGATATCCGGCCCCCTTTCCTTCCAGTGTGTACAGACTGAGTTCTTTAGTCTCTCCTCATAGGGCTTTTGATAAAGACCCCACACTATTTTAGTTGCCCTAATCTGGACTAAGTCAACGCTGTCTATTATCCTTCCAGAAATGTGACCTCCAGAACTGTATTTAGCACTCTAGGTGAGGAGCATTCTAGGTGAGGTCTTATAGCGATCTATACAGAGGCAGCACCACCTACCTCCTGCCTGCGATACCTTTTCCTATGCACTCCAACATTCTGCCAGCCCTCCCAGCTACCTTGTCACACTGCCTGGCCACCTTTGTTTATCAGAGATGATTACCTCCAGGTCTCTTTCTTGCTTTGTAGTCATCAATAACATGCTCCCATTTAGTACTCTGCTACTGGGTTCCTGTGCCCCAAGGGCATTAGTTTGCATGGTTTCGCATTGAAAACCAACGGCTATACCTTTGGCCACTCCTTGAGTTTTATCAGGTCTCTACTCATCCTTTCCACCCTTAGAACATCTACTCTATTGCAGATTTTGTTGTCATCTGCAAAGAGGCAGACCTTCCCCTCCAGCTCCTCTGCAAGTCACCTATAAAGACATTAAAGAGGATTCATCCCAGCACTGATCCCTGAGGTACACTGCTGGTCACCCTCCCCTCCCCTCCCCTCCTCCGAGTGAACTCTGTTTGCCACCACCTTCTGTTGCCTATCCCCTAACCAATTTCTTACCCAGTTTACCACCTTTGGACCCACTCCTAATCTACTAAGCTTACTTAATAGTCTCCTGTGTGGAACTGTGTTAAATACCTTATTGAACTCCAGGTAGGCCATATCCACTGCTCCACACTGATCTAACTCCTTGGTCTCCCAATCAAAGAAATCTATCAGATTTATTTGACATGATCTCCCACCCATGAATTCATTCTGTATTGGTCTTGCAACCTATTAGATTCAATACATTCCACTATTGTCCCCTTAAGCAGTGATCCCACTAACTTTCTTAACACCAAGGTCAGGTTGAGTGGCTTATAATTGCTAGTCTCCTCCCTGCTAACACGTTTGTGAAGGGGGACTACATCACCCCTCCTCCAGTACTCTAGAACCACTCCTGTTTCCAGTGAGCTATTAAATAAGACTGTTAGAGGTGCAGTCAGTACTTCCCTGAGCTTGATCAATACCCTAGGATGTATCCTGTCTGCTCCCATTTCTTTGTCCACTTTCAGATTATGAGCCACTTTAGGAATCTCTCCTCTGAAAAAGGACTAGTTTCCACCTCCTTCCTTTCAGAGCTCTTGGTGCTTTTTTTGTGGCTTCTTCCTTTTTTCTTCCATTGTGAACACCGAACAAAAGTATTTGTTTTTAATGTCTGCCTTTTCCTGGTCCCTCTCTATTAGAGATGCAGCGAATTTAAAATTCGCTGGCGAACTGCACGCGAAGTGGGCACTTTGCGTTGCCACTCCGCTATGCAGAGTGGGCAATGCAAAGTGCTCACTATCTTGTCATTACCCTGCGTTGGCATAATGAGAACATGAAGTAAGCGAAGTCATTGTTTTTAATGGACTTTGCATTCCTCATTATGATTCAAAGTGATCCACTTGGTGTTTCAGACTTGGCAGCCCCCCCCCCACAGATCACATGGCTTACAGTACTGTAAGTCGCATGCTCTCTAGCCAGGCAGGAAGGAAGTGAGTCACACAGACAGTTTCACTTTCTCCTGTGCAGACTGAGAGAGAGGAGTGTGTGGGTTCTAGAGAGAGGAGTGTTTTTTTGATTCCAGAGAGAGTTAACATTTAATACTTAAACCAACAGCTTTATAAAAGCTACATTTTTTTGTCTTTTCTGTACTGTTTTTTACTTAATTTGTTCTTTCTGTAAATTTTATTTTTCTTACCTACTTAGTTGTTTGTCTGTGTGTGTGTGTGTGTGTGTGTGTGTGTGACTGTGTGTGTGTTGTGCTTGTGTCGTGAGATGGAGCAGGGTGAGGGAATGTCTGGGGCAGGGGCAGCTCTGAGAGAGTTTGGTAGTATGCGTCGTTGTACCATGCGGATGCCCATTTGTGTTGGACTGCTCTAAACTTCTGAGTGTCCAACCCCTGGAAGCAGGACAAGCACCACCTCCTGACTCTGAGGCAGTTCAGCCACCACCACCACCAAGTTACAGCACAAGGTCCTTTGGAGCAGGATGTGCCTGTTCCCCCAGGCCCAGGTGTGGATCCCACCATCAGAACTGTTGAGCAGTGTGAGCAGCCTACTGCCAGTTCATCTGGTCCTCCACTGCCTGTGCCTGGTCCTCCCTGCACCTCCGTTGTTTGGCAGTTTTTTGACTGTGTCAGGGGGGCAGCAGTGTGGCTAAGTGTTGCCTATGTGTGGTGGAGGTGCACCGTGGCCCCCGGGGGAGTCACCTGGGGACTGGGGGCCAGTGCACCCATATGCTTAATCACCACCAGTTGGAGTGGCAGGCTGCCACAGAACGGACCATGTCTGCACCCTGTTCCATGGCAGAGGATGCCGCTGTGCATAGTGGGCACGGCATCCCTAAGAAGAGGAGGGCCACAGCAGCACCTGTTGCTCCACCAGCACCCCCCCCACCACCACCACCAGCAGGTCAGTCTGTCGAAGGAGTGGATGCCGGAGAAGTGCGTGTAACACTGTCTGACTTGGCAGTTCTCTGGAGTGCTGTTGAGGAGAACAGCAAGAGGATGAGTGCTGTGGAGCAGCGGCTGGATGACATAGAGGGACATCAGCTTCAAATTATGTCCATGCTGGAACTGCTGCTGGATCACCATAGGATCCCACATTAGTTTTGTTTCCTCACACCATGTTCTCCCCCAACCTTCCTTGCTGTGCCATAAAATGTATTCCTCCACCATCCCTGACCCTTGTATGTAATTATGCCCTTTTTGTTGTCTTCAGTATGTGTTACACTTTGTATTCTGGGGCCCCTTCCTTCTGTTAAGCGTCTGTGTGTTTTGTGTATGTGCGCTGTTTTGGTGACTCATTTTTCTGCATCCACAAAAGGCATCTGTCTTGTGTCCAGAAAATTGACAAGTGGTAACACAGTGAAATGAGACTGTTTCAGCACATACAAAGTCCCCCAGAATTTAGGGCACACTCAGTTATGCACACAACAGTGGCACAGAGTCCTCAGATTTTTTCTGCAGTCCCAGAATGCATCCTCCATGTGTCCAGAAAATTGACAAGTGGTAACACAGTGAAATGAGAGTGTTTCAGCACATACAAAGTCCCCCAGAATTTATGGCGCACTCAGTCATGCGCACAACAGTGGCAGAGTCCCCAGATTTTTTCTGCAGTCCCAGAATGCATCCTCCTTGTGTGCTGAGAAGTGAAAAGTGATCACCTCAACTGGATTGAAAGGTGCCCTTTGGATGTACAGTAATAGTAGCCTTGGTGAGTAGATATATATATATATATATATGTGGTTGTGTATTTTGAAGGTGATGGTGAGGGGGGTTGAACTTGACATGGACATGTATTCATGCTATTGTTCTGCATCACACACAGGTGACTCCGTCTCTGAACTGTTGCTGTGCACCGTCCAGTGCTCAATGACAATTTTTTGCACTTAAATGGAACTGGATAATTCTCAAGCACATGAAGGTAAGTATTTCATTTTTTTTGCGGGGGGGGTCATATTTTCAGTTTTGTCTGTAATGGTTTGTTATTTTTTTATTTCTTCACAGATTTCATCAGCATTCTTCTGGAGTCTGGTTCTTAATGTTGGTCGTGGTCATGGAATGAAATGACTTCTGCGTGTTGCATGTGTGCCCAAGCTCAGGTCAGGGAGGGGTGTGCCTGATCATATTGACAAACTTTTTTGGATCAGTCCCGGTGGTGGTGGTCCGGGGTGGGCAGACAGACTCATGGTGGCAGCAGACTTGGATAACATCAGTCCCGGTCGTGGTGGTGGCCCATGGGGGTAGGCAGACTCATGGTGGCAGCAGACTTGGATAACATCAGTCCCGGTGGTGATGGTCTGGGGTGGGGGCACACCGCCTTTTAAATACTGCAGTTAAAACCTGCCAACATTAACCACATCCTCATCTTCATAAAGAAAACTGCCCTCACAGTCATCGATGTCTGAAGTCTGACCACTGGGAAATTCTTTCTCCATTGTGTCATCATCTACGTCAGTGGTGGGCTGTTTCAGGCAGCCACTGCCAGTGCCACCAGGATGCTCCATTTCCACATCAGCAAGACCACCATGACTAGGCCAGGGTACGAATACCGAGGTTGCAGTCTGTGCTGGTATGTGCCTCTCATTCATTTTAATGAATGTTAACAAACTAACATTTGCAGGAGACAGGTTTGCCCGACGATCCCTGACTATTGCATCTGCTGAGCTGAATACCCTCTCAACACTTACAGTACACTGGAGGGTGGGCATGTGAGGTACTTCAGTGCCACTGC
This sequence comes from Neoceratodus forsteri, assembly GCA_016271365.2. NCBI lineage: Eukaryota > Metazoa > Chordata > Ceratodontiformes > Ceratodontidae > Neoceratodus > Neoceratodus forsteri. The sequence goes on along the minus strand of JADMNL010000039.1, from coordinate 13,442,179 downwards.
AGTCAGCTCTGGCCATTCACTGACCTTTTCACTCCAGTACAAAAGAGGATCTTCACTTATTGTCAGATGCCTGTTTTCAGACAAATATGACTCAACCATTCTCTGTGCCACACTAAGTCCAATTGTTGATGCATCCGCCTGTTCCTTGGAATCATTGATGTCACAAATACCCACTTGGGACAAAGCCTCCCAAGGTGGGTTGATGCCAACCACTTTGGATGACAGACCACCAGGAAACTACAGTCCCCTTACCCTTGCATGATATGCTTGCTGGTTCTCCAGCTACACCTTCAGCTGGATTATACTGCTGAGGTTTGCAAACCTTGGCACGTGACTTCTGTGCCCCATGAACCAAGCGGACCAGTTGACCACTGATATTTTTTACCTGTTCAGGCCCTCCCTCCAGTACTGATGCAATTCCACATTTGTATTGTGGGTCCAACATTGTTGCCACGGCAAAGTTGTCACTACGCTGAATGCTCACAATGTGATGATTCTGGTCGAATACTGTTAGCATGTGTTGCAGCAACATACTGCTACCACCGTCTCCGGCAACATCAAGGCTATGCTGTACATTCACCAATGTCTGCCTCAGCACCCGCAGCAGTGGAATTGATTGGCTAATGGAGGCAGACTTGCCACTCACTGCCTGTGTGGCATGTTCAAAAGGCCACAAAATTGTTATTACAGAGTCCATGAGGCACCACTGTTCAGTCGTCATAGACATGGAGGCCCCAGAACTGTCACGGCTAGTGTGCATAACAGGATATTCTGTGATGGCTTTGTATGGTTCATACAACCTCTCTGCCATGTATAGCATCGAGTTCCATTGGGTGACAACTTCCAGCTTCAAGCGGTGCTGAGGCAGGCTGTTTTGTATCTGCAACTGCCGCAGTTGGTCACGGGCCTTTCCAGATCTTGAAAAGTGAGAGCAGATATGTCGTGCAATGGTCAGCATTTCCTTTATGTCAGGGTGCTGCAGAAACTCCTGAACCACAAGATTTAAACAGTGGGCCATGCATGGAACATGAAAAAAAACACCATTCGTGATGCATTTCACCACATTTCACCCATTGTCACTTGCTATGAACCCAGCTCTCAGGGACAGAGGGTTTAGCCATCTGTCAATTTCAGTCAGTACCATGTCCAACACGTTCTCACCAGTGTGTGAACAGGTCACACTGCTCATAGCAATTGTTGCATGCTGGCGAATTCCAGGAAGATTGCTACCGTGACAATCTACCTTCCTGCACTGATTATTCACACTACCAGCATCACAAACAACCCCCGGCACCTGCGCCCAGTGTGCAGTTATACACAGATATGAGCTCCCCCGCTGTTTTGCCACTTGTCCACATATCCATACTTAAATGGATGAATGTAGAGGAGGAATGTTGAAGGGCATGTCTTACTGAGTCTGAGTCTGAGACAGTGCGGAACAACTCAGGAACAGCACGGGTAGAAAAGTATGTCCTGGATGGGACTTTCCATTTTGGACAGACACGGGCAGCAAACTGCCGGAACCCAGAATTCTCCACAAAGGAGAAGGGCAAAAGATTGATTGCCAGAATTTCTGCTACAGCAGCATTAAGTTCACATGACACTGTATGATTGGGAGGGTACTTCAGCTTATGCTCAAAAACACTCTGTAACGTGGGCTGACTTAAATGTTTTACAGGGTGTGTGTTGGTCATAAATGGTTGTGCTCTGTGATGAATGGCATTGGCTGGGGTGGAGTGTGGACATTTGATGAAGACAGTTGCACAGGTGATGATGACAAACCCAGAAATGATGTTATTTTTCCGGATTTGCCAACCAGGGTTGATGTACCACTTGCACTAGACACACTGCATTCACCACCACCACAAAAACTGCTACTCTCACAAGCACTGGACAACATTTCAAAGTCATTATGGTCCTCCACCTCATCATCATCATGCCTGTAGTAATCCTCTGCTCTTATTGCCGCACTACTGCACTGGGCTTAACAGTCATGGAAGGGGATAACATGCTGGCTGTGGTTGCCGCCGGTGATACAGATGAATGCCCAAGTCTGGTATTAGCTGCCAGCTTGTGCTGGGTCCACAGAGCCAAGTGCCTATTCTTAAGATGCGTATGCTGTCCTCCTGTCCCAAGATGGCTCCCCTTTTTACCTCAACTCACATGCACATGGCAAACCTGGCAGATTGCAACTGAATCATCATTTGCATCTTGAACAAAAAAATCCCAAACAAGAGACTGTGATGCTCTGCTTTTAACATGTCCATGATGATGTGGCTTATTTAAGTCTGTTATTGTAAGCACAGAAGTGGGGGGGGCACATGATGTTTCTGGCACTGCACACCTGGACTGCAACTGACCACCACCACTACCTATCATATTGAGTACGGGTCATCATCACATCATCATCCACTAAACCGTACATCACAAGTTTTACGGGGTTCCTGCAAACAGATTCAGAAATTTCTGACACAGCCACTTTTAATTTCTTTTTCTCCGGTTCCCAACTGGGTCAATTAAATCATCATCATATTCATCAATGTCACTGTCACACATCCACATCTTCTGCTGGGATGCTAACATGTGGACTGCAAATGTTCAAGATAGATCCAGAAGCAAATGATTTGATACCTTTTAATGGACCAACATAGATGTAACAACAAGAACAAAGTGCTCTAGCTTTCGGACCAACCAGTCCTTCTTCAGAAGCTCATGGCAGTTGTTTAGAAAATACAATACTTATAACAGCTAGATAATGCAGAGAAAAACAGAAAAAAATCCCCATTGGTTTAAAATACTCAATTAAAAAAAAAAAAAACAGAAGATGATGTCAGAGAAGTTTAACAGTACAATACTGCCTTCAGCCAGAAGCAACCTTGGATTAAACATGCTTGGTGGAACACATACACAAAGAATCCTACTGCATATAAATTTAATTGAGATAAGATAACACTGCTGAAGCAGATAACTCCTAAATCAACCTATGAGTGTCACAGTTAGTATAAGGATGTGATTACTGAAAGGCAACCCCCACTCAGATTAAAGACAAACTAAGATTTTTATAAGGCCCAAGAAATTTCAAAAACCTCAGGACTATATAAATGATAATTTAAATATAAATTGATAATATTAGTGTCAAACAAAAAACTCTAGTCGAGGAACCTCAAGGAATTAAGACCATGTAGCCTGATATGTACTGATGTCAATATATAATGAGAATGTAGCAACTTGATGTACCACAAGTGTCTAAGGAATCTGAAAAAGAGATAAAAATGTAATTTCTCTCCTCCTCTTCATACAAACAATACAACCTAACCTCCCACATCACAATAATGTGGGTGGGGGAGATACATAGCTTAAAGGAGATGTTGTCTCTCTCTCTCTCTCTCTCCCCCCCCCTTTTTTTTCAATGTTCAAGATAGTCATTTTATGACCCCCCAATAAGCATGCCATGTGGCATTTGTAGAATACTGGCTAAAATGTAATTTTGCACCAGAAAGGTGAAAACTCATTTTGGTCATGGTTTGTGTTGTTCGTGAGGTGTGGTCCCAAAAAGGCCATTTTGAAAGTATTGTGGAAAACTATGGAAAAACAGTGAAGTTATAAGTGAACATTGAAAAATGTCAGTGTACTGTCATAGATTGGTCATTTTACCATATTTTACCACCAAATTTTCAACTTAGCCTTCTTATGACACCACTTCATGAACCCAGTTGGTGAAAATTTTCAGATCTCACTGATAAGGTGATTTTGTGTAGTAACAACAAAATCACCTTTCAGTAAAGATTTGAAAATGTTCACCTACCTAGTTCATGAAGTGGGGTCCTCAAAAAGCCACATTGAAAATTTGGTGTATAAGTAGCAAAAAATGATGAGATTATGAGTCAAATTCAAAATCCACTGAAACACATTAAACTGCACTAACCTGTTTTTCTTCATATCACAGTCACCAGTTCCTGCACTATGACATCTTTTTAATTTAAGAGTGGATCTATGTCACGGGACACTTTTAGGTGACTGAGGGTGTGTGTTGGATTATGGGGTGGTGGGTGCTGAGTGAAGGGGGGCCAGGATGGGGTGGGTCAGATTGGTGAGGAACTGTTTTCTTTTTTACAGGTTCAACACCCTCAAAAAAAATCAGTTACCAATGATTTTCTTTGTTTCAGGGCACTTTCTGACACTGGGGCATCTGGGGTCTTGAAGCAGCATAGCAGGTACAAAAAAAGCTGTGACCCATACTTGACTACGTGAAGGGACTTTGGAGAGGGGAAACTCAAAGGGTGCAAGTACCTGGCAAAATAAGGGGATGAGCGGACATGTGAAGCACAAAGGATAGTAGTAAAGCAGGATCAGGGGTCAGATGGAAGGAAGTGTGCCTTAATGCCAGGAATCTAGGTATTAAAATCAGGAATCTCCAGGCACTGATAGCAGATACTGTGGTGGACATTGTGGCCTTAATAGGAACATGGGCTTTAGAAAATAATGATTGGGAACTGATGGTTGCTGGGTATTGATATTCAGGATGGATAGAGGAACAGGTAGAGGGGAAGGAGTAGCCCTTTATGTCAAAGAGGAGATAAAAGTGATGGAAGATGGGGCATCAGGGCTAGTAATCGGGAGACTGAGTCATTGTGAGTGTAACCCACAGCAGCCTCAGGCAAGAAACTGTGCTTGGGGGTGCTGTATAGAACACTGGGCAAGGGAAGGAGAGGGACAGAGAGTTCAGGGAAAAACTGGAAAGAGGAATAACTAAGGGGGGAAGTAGTGGTAGTGGGAGATCTGACCCTGATGGACATCGACTGGGATGTTTCAGTGGCCAGGAGCATCAGAAACCAGGTCTTGCTGGGTGTGTTCCAGGACTGTCTGCTGGCACTGTTAGTTAAGGAGCCCACCAAACAGATCACAATTCTCAACATGGTGCTCACCAACTTGGAGGTGGTAGGAGCTGTGGGGGTCGGGGAGCTGTTAGGGAACCGTGACCATAACTTTGGTTCAAACTGGCCCTCAGGTCTGGTAGACTGCAATCGAGAGATGAAGTCCTTGATTTTAGAAGGGAAGACTGCAATAGGTTGAAGGAGCTGGTCAGGGATAAGTTAGTAGGGGTGGACAACATAGATGGGGAGGAGAATAGATGGGGCAATTAAGGGGTCCATTTTCAGGGTATCTAAGGTATAAATGAGAGTGGAAATCAAAAAGTGTGAGTTCAAGAGAGAACTGTGGTTTTCAGCAAGGGTCAAAAAAGTGGATTGGTCCAAGAAAAAGGCCTTCTAGAAATTTAAAGAAAAGCAGGGGGCGGAACAATATTTGGTGAAAAACAGAGAAGCAAACAGAGTGGTTAGGAAAGCAAAAGCAGACACAGAGCTGCTTATTGCAGAGGGGGTCAAGAGCAGAGAAAAACAGTTCTTCAGGTACATCAATTAAAAATGATCAAAGTAGGAATAATTGTGTGGCTAACAGAAGGGGATGAGATGACTGAAGCAGATGAGCAAAAGGCCGTTGTCCTCAACAATTTCTGTTCCTCAGTTTTCACTAGCGAGGATGGTGGGCCCTTTCCAGAGAGTTGAATCAAAGCGACCATTAGTGGGATCATGGAGATGAGGCAGACAATATTTACTAGTGAAAGGGTCATGAAAGGGTCCTGAAAGGACTGGCAGCCCTGAAGATTGATAAGGCCACAGAATCAGATAAGCATCTGAGAATACTCAGTGACCCTGGTAGGACTATTCAACAGCTGTCTAAGGATGGGTGGTTCTAAAGGATTGGAGTGTGGCAGATGCAGTTCTTATCCATATGGGGGGGGCAAGGAACAAGCAGGGGACTACAAATCTGTCAGTCTTACCTCTGTTGTGGGGAAACTGATGGAATCACTAGTCAAAGAGGATCTGGGGGACTACTTGAGAGCAATGATCTCCAGGATAGCAAGCAGCATGGATTTGTGACAGGGAGGTCTTGTCAAACTAATCTGATAGTTTATTTTACTAGGTGATGAGATAATTAAATAGGGACCATGCTGTGGATCTACTCTAAGTTGACTTCAGCAACACTTTCAGCTCGGTACCTCACAGATGCTTGCTGAGGAAGATGAAAGATCTGGGTATGGCTAAGATTATAGTAATCTGAGGAGGTAGGTGGCTAAAGGGGAGGTAGCAGAGGGTAGTGGCCAATGGGGTTAAATCAGATAAGATAGAGTTCACAAGTGAGGTTCCCAAGGGATCTGTCCCGGGTTCGGTCCTCTTCGACATGTTAATTGGTGACATTGGTGAGGGGATCAAGGGGAGGTTGTGTTTTTTCACAGATGACACTAAGCTCTGTGGGATAGTGGATAGTGATGAGGGAATAAAGGAAAAGCAGAGAGACTTGAAAAACATAGAGGGGTGGTCAAGGGTTTGGCAGTTGAAATTCAATGCCAAAAAGTGCAAGGTTATGCACCTAGGGAACAAGAACCCCAGGACAGAGTACTGATGGGAGTGGTGGGACTCTGTACCATGGCTGAGGTATGAGACATTAGAGTCATCATCAGCAGGTCCTTAAAGCAATTGCATCAGTGCAACAAGATAAATAGGATGCTTCGATGTATTGGGAGGGGTATTGATAGCAGGAAAAAGGGAGGTAGTAGTTCCCCTATTTAGATCCTTGGTGAGGCCACAGCTGGAGTATTGTGCCTAGTTCAGGGTCCTCTACTCAGGAAGGATTGAGATATGCTCAAGACAATGCAGTGCAAGGCAACAAAAATGATTCAGGGCCAGCAGGACATGTCCTATGAGGAGTGCCTCAAGGCAGTGACATGTACTCACTGGAGATCAGAAGGGAAACAAAGATATGATAAAAACTTTCTTTATGAGAAAGTTATGCACAGAAAACAGAGGTGTCTAGCCACCATTAAAATTAAATCTTTCCAAAACAGGCAGCACTCACCTGAGACTGAACTCCAGCAGCAGTAGGCTTCAAGAACAAAGCATTGACACAAATGTATAGCTTCCAACCACAGTTCTATTGGTACCAAACATGTTTTGTAAGAAACTTAAAAGCAGGTGCAAATTAGTACATTTCCCAGTACAAACTGAACATGGGCAACTCTGGCGAGATGGTGATATCCATCTCTCCCTCCACCTAACATTTCACTTCACCCGCCAAATACCTCTGGTGAAGCTCCAGTGGGTAAAGCAAAATGTTAGGAGGAGGCAGAGATGGCTATCACCATCTTGCCAGAGGTACCCATGTCCAGTTTGTGCTGGGAATTGTATTCATTTGCACCTGCTTTTATGTTTCTTAGATTGAAAACTTCTGGTGCTATAGCATTTATGTATGCAGCCCCGACCCTGTGGAACTCTTTACCTTACCGGATTAGAGAGTGTCTGACCTTGGAGAGCTTTAAGATGGCTTTAAAAACCTATTTGTTCAGTTGTGCCTTCTGGTATTAACCATGTGAATGCTGTGGTTGTATATTATATTAATGTATTTGCTCTGTATTTTACTGTTTTATCTCTGTTTTTATATTTTACTGTACAGCGCTTTGATAAGTATTGAATTGCGTTATATAAATACATTTTATTATTATTCTTTATTATAAAAACTTTTTGGCACTAATAATACTGTGGTTGGAGGCTATACATTTTTGTCCGTGCTTTGTTCTTGAAGCCTGCTGCTGCTGGGTTTCAGTCTCGGGTGAGTGCTGCCTATTTTGGAAAGATCTGATAAAGACCTTCAAATTTATAAAAAGAATTAACAGAGTGAACTGTGGGAAACTATTTCACTTGAATCTTAGATTGCAGTCATGAGTAGAAGTTAACAGGAGGGAGTTTAAGGAGGGATGTGAGGAAATATTATTTTACTGCAAGGGTGGTGGAGCTGTGGAACAGGATGTCAGCAGTGGGTGCAAAATGAATTAGTAGTTTTAAGCACGTTTGGGACAGAATGAATGGTAAAGTGGTTGCTCAATGCATCAGAATTTGAGAGGAGAATGGAGGGGAGGAAGGAAGGGCTAGGACCCTGGCGGAACAGTATGACCCAGGGCAAAATACAGAACTCCAGCAGTCTGGGTGAACCTTTGGTCTTTCCCTGTCATCATTGTCTATATTTGTATGTTTGTAACCCCTGGGCGGCACCACCCCCCAGTGTTACACCCTTGTCTACTACCCTGGACATAGGCTAAGGGGTTTGGGTTTGCTAGCTAATAACATTTTTAAAACCTTTGCGCAGTGCCTCCACTTAGGGTGCCTTACGTGGGTGAGATGGTGCTGGGTGAAGCCCCCTGAGCTGCTACACTACCCACGGTGACCAGAACATTCTCCAGACATGCCCCAAGACACAGCTCCCCACATTTCAACATTTTGAATTAAAGGCTCTCTCTAATAATATGCTCACACAGGATTTCAAACAACAACAACAAGATATTTATTTTGGGGGGAATAAAGGAGCTAGGAAAGGGAAACAGGAGAAGTAGAGGATATGTTACCGTATTTACACATGTACAGAGATCATTTTGGATTTTGCTGGTAAACTCTCCAGCTGGGTGGCTACATATTAACAGGCAGACATAAATCACATTTTACCATTCGACTTAAGACATTCAGAGCCCTGGCTATCTAGCTGCTGATAAATCAGATGTTAAACATAATTATTAATATTACCCACACTGGTACCAGTCCCAGATACAGCAGAAACCCCGCAATCTCATACCATACTGGTTAAACAGATACCACAGTCCAAGATGTTGCAGGCCTGATGGAGTTGCAGGTGGTCGAGGTGGCCGGCTATTAATTTGAGGGTGGGGGCAACTTGGAAACAGATTTTTGTAAAGCAGCAAATTACTGTTTACAACCACAGCAGGGATTGCCCTGCACTCACAGACAAATCAGGGATTGCCCTGCACTTGCAGACTTCTGAACATTCCAGAACAAACTATGAGGATCTTACATCCAGAACATTCAGCACAATATTTGAAAGTCTCATCCAATGCAATGAGTGATGCTTCTGTCAAGCATCCTAAACGCAGTTTAAACACGGTCACATCCAGTACTTTATATACAAAAAGGCATCCATCCAGAGTAAGTTGGCAATGACACTTTTATCAAGCATCCCATACTTTAGTCACAGGCAGTCACATCCAGTACATTCTATATACCAAGAACATTATCCACAAGCGGAGTCCTATCTAGCATGTCTAGCCATTTAACACTTATACCCAGCGCTCTTAGACGAAATTCTGTGCAGACACAGGTACATTCTCTTTAAGGTATCTTATACATTAATATGCTCTAGTGCCTCCTGTCTCATGAAGTGGCAAGCGCGTCTTGGCAGACAGCTCCATGATGGCAGGACTCTAACACCTAGCTACACATTTATATGATTCACTAAGCCCAGCATCTCCTGCACCTGCAACTTAGCCATTTGGGCCACAGACAAGATGCATCCATTACTTGAACTAGGCAGTCTCTTATGGGGTTAGTAGCCCAGACTGATGACTTCAATACTTCACACTTAACAGCACACATTTCTTAATGGGGCATGGAGCCCCCTAGATTACTTGCTTAGCTTCTCCCTCGCACCTAGGGGTACGAGGGTACTCACTTAGGTCTTCCACGGGCCTCATCCGCAGCTGAAGGCATCCTGAAGACTTCCTCAGCTATCTCGCTGCTGAGGTACTTGGTGAACACTCTCACCACTGCATGATGTCATCTGGTCTGGTCAGCGCTCTCACCACTGCTGGACATCTGATTCTTCGGTCCACATCTTTCCCTGACGTGGGAGGGAAGGCTAGCCTCGGGAAGACAGTACTGGCAACCTCCAGACTAGCTGTTGCAGAAAGCCCAATTATTGTAACTAATTAATTGTTAACTGAGGAAAATAACAAATGCCCCTTGAAGACTGAAAGTTCTTGAATTAAGTGGCCCAGGCCTGATGGCATGGCTGAAGCCTGAGCCCCTCCCCCATGGGGGGCTCCCAGCAGGCTGGAGCCTGCTCTGCTGCTCTCTCTCTCTCTCAGCTCTGCATCTCTGAATCTCCCTCTGAATCTCCAGATAAACTGGCAACATTGTCTCTTTATACAGCTCCTAGCTCAACTCCTGATTTGTAGCAGGGATGGGGTGACAGGTCTCCAAGTTGCTGAAGGATCTGTCAATCAGAACACTCAAGGCACAATTGGGTTGTGGAATTTGCACCTTAAATAATGTCCCTGTAAGCCCCCATAAGCACTTGGGTGCTTACCCATGAGATGCAGTGAATGTCCCACGAGTCCTGGCTTTCTATTGCTGCAATTCCAATTGGCTATACTGCTGGCAATGGCTGCTTAACCCACTGTCCCTTATAGCAGATTAGATACAGTCCCGAATAATGTCCTGGTGCAGCCAGAAAGAAGTAATTATTTGCCTCAAATGCCCCACAGTTCTATAGCTTAAAGGCTGTACTTGCAGTCACTGCACAGATGAAAAACATGGCTCTTTTACTTTTCCTGTCGCTACCTCACTTATGCAAGCTCCCCTTGCAGCAGCTGGCAGGCTGACACACAGAGCCCCAGATACGGGAACTGCCAGGAAAACAGTACTCATTTTAACTTTAAACACTTGTCCCCACATGTACAGTATATTCCCAACAAGCAGCAACAGTTCCATTATGTAAAACATTTTAATTCTTTACTTTTCGGCTGGAGCTGAACATAGCTACCATGGAGGCAGCCAGATACACTGTTATGCATCATTCAGATGACTGGGGCCCTGCACAGGCATACTGAAATGAGCCCCGGTCAGAACTCCTTTAATTCCCACCTGAGCGGTACCCCAGCAGGCTGTCCATGGTCACCGGGTCCCAAATAGGTGGAAGGGATCCCGGGACCTATGGCACAGTCCCCGAGGTGACTGCAAAACAAGCAGCTCCACATCAAAGGTGCTTTGTGCACCAACGTGACTCCCACTGCCCTGGAGGCAGCGCTTTTGCAGCAGGAGCCCGCGGTCAACAGTTTAAGCCACGAGGGGCTGAATTTTCATTTGACTGCAAGCTGGGGCACACACAAGGGCAAACAAGACCTGGTAAGCCAGAAAAATTAGAGGCCAAGTCAGGAGAAGCCCGAGAGACAGCGGGAGAAGGACAGAACAAACCAGGCTAAGGTAAACCCAGACTGGCATTTCTAAGAACCCCCATTTGCAAGGGGGTTACACTCTCCTGTGGCCACAAATCTTGGCGTCCGCACCAAGGGTGTACCAAGCCTGGCACACAAGGGTACCATCACACAATAACTATTAACATACGGAAACACTTTGTCTTATCTGGGGCGTATGGCTTCCTAGATGTAATTGGTTACCAAACATCCCGATCTAGACAATTGCATCCTATTCTAAATCAGCAAAACATTTTATTTTAACCACTGTGAGCATTACCAGATGTTACATTGTACAAGGATCCTTATATAAACTGTTCTTTTTAGCTACAAAAACATAACAAGCGTAATTCTACATTTGGCCACTAGGAGGCGTCCCCCCTACATATTGTCACTGAGTCAGCAGTGAACAAACAGCTTAGCAGGGCCGTTGCCAGGATTTTCACAAGGGGGGTTCTTTTTGTGCAGTCTGCAACCTTTTAAGAAAAGCTGTGGGTCTTAGCGCCACCAGGACCCCAGAAGTCATGTGGTGAATTTAGGGCTTATTTTGAAGATAAAGAAGTCATATCTGAGACCTCCTACACCCCTTGCCCTAAGAAAAATTATTATCTGGCTGGCTGTAGGGTGAATACATATATGTATTCAGTACCAGAGGGCAGCAAGATGCTGCTACTGTAATATACCTAAGGCATTGCCTCAGATATAGTATGTTCCCCAGAAACCATGGGTTACGGTATGCTCTGTGGTGCACTTTTGTGGCTTATTTTAAGCCTATATAACTCATATCTGAGCTCCCTCTACCCCTTACTGTAACCCCCACCCTCCCCAACTCAATATACCATTTAAGCAATAGTGCAACATGGCCTATAGCAAGGCAAGCAGGATGCTGGGATGTATTGGTAGGGGTATTGATAGCAGAAGAAAGGAGATAATACTTCCCCTCTACAGATCCCTGGCGAGGCCTCACCTAGAGTACTGTGCCCAGTTCTGAAGTCCTCACTTCAGAAAGTATAAGAACTGGTTGGAGACAGTGCAGCACAGAATAACTAAAATGATTCAGGAACAGCAGGGCAGATCCTATGAGGAGTGCCTCAAGGCACTAAATATGTACTCACTGGAGACCAGAAGGGAGAGGGGAGATGTGATAGGGATCTTCAAGTTTTTTAAAGGAATTAAAGTGAACTGCGGGGTAGTATTTAGCCTGAATACCAATTCATGGTCACATGGATACGAATGGAAATAAACAGGAGGTAGGTTCTGGAGAGATGTGAGGAAGTACTGCTTTACAGAAAGGGTGGTGGAACTTTGGAACAGTCTGTCAGCTGAACTGGGGGGTGCAAAAACAGTCAGAGGATTCAAGCAGACTGGGACATAACGAAGGAAATAGTGGTTACTGGGGGCAACAGGACCAAGGAGGAGAAGAGAGAGAGGATGGGGAGGGTTAGTACCCTGGAGGAACAGTAGGTTCCAGGGATTATAGGGAACTTGGGCAGGCAGGCTGGACCTCTGTCTTTTTCTGCCGTCACTGTCTAGGTTTCCATACCAAGCACTCTGCTTGAAAAAAATCTGTAACATAATTCTTAGTTCAGTATTGGGTACTACACTTGTTGCCCCCACTCCATTCTCCAGTGTGGTAGGCATGACAATGGGAGTGAGGGGAAAGGTAATTTGATAGTGGAGGGGATTCCCAGTGCAAAGTTACCATCTCGTAAATGCCTACCCTCCACCTCCACCATACTTCCAAAAGTATAGCGGGTATGTTCATAACACTGAACTGTAGCAACATATGTCATTCTACTGACACTCATTCACTAAAAATACCACCAACTGCTTAATCTGGTTCAATTTCAGTTGCTTACCATCTGTATCCCCCCCCCAGTCCCCCCTGAAAAAGGGACTTCTAGGTCCAGTGGGCTTACTGGGTTAACAAAATTCAACAAACAGACAAACAAACAAACAAACATGTGATCATCTGGAGAAAACGCTTATCACAATGTATTTGTTTTAACTGCATCTGGCACAGATAGCACAGACAAAAGTGGAATTGAATGTCAATAAATATGGGACCACAATGTAGACATCTCTGAACAGCACAATTAGTGAGGTGGCAGTGTAGATCCCAGCCAGACCCTTCCAAACACTTGCATTGCCTTTCCCTGTGATACCTCTTTTGTTTAACTTACGAAAAGTTAAAACAGGCATATGAAATATGACAACTTAGCATTTGGGAGGATTTAAGTAATTTATTTCTAAATCGTCAGCCCACCCATCTGAAAAACTCCTTTGCCCAGTTCTGCACAGCCTTTCTCTTGATATACAGTTATTAAGGGACACATGTTTGGCAATTGTGACCAGCAAAATTTACCTGCCAGTGACCAATAATATTATAAGTCGAGGTCCTCTACTTCTATTTTGCTCTCCTGGGGACGTTGTCTCAAAGCCTGCCGCCATGCTTCATCTTCCTCGAGTGCTAGCTGGCAGTGTGAATTGTGGGCAGCGGCCATGCTGTATTCCGGTCACATTCACAATGCTGACATGAGCTGCAATTGGCCGGCCAGCCAGCCATTGGGGGACAGTGCTGAGAAAGACTCACAAAGCAGCTCAAGTCCTCTTACTGGCACTGAGGAAGCTGATTAACAGCAGATGGGGGGGGCGCATGCAGAGAGAAAGTGCTGAGGTTCATCATGTGTGCATAAACAGTCTGTGGCAGTTAAAAAATAAGTCACAAAATCAATAGAAATTATGAAAACATTTTACAAATAATGAAAAAAAGGGGGATTTTCAAAAGGGGGAGTTCTTTCGAACCATACGAACCCCCCATGGCAATGGCTATGAGCTTAGGCAGTTTTGGCACCAACATACACTCCTGAAGCTATGTGATGGCAGCCATTTTAAGAGTCTCCACACACACAAAATGGGGGGGATCAATGCTGGTTTTGGTGCGTGGCTTAAAACATAATCCCAGCAGTGAGTCCCCATCGTGTAACCCCTGAGTGGCACCACCCCCCATTGTTGCACCCATGCCTACTACCCTGGACATAGGCTAAGGGGTTTGGATTCGCTAGCTAATAACATTTTTTAAAACCTTTGCACAGTGCCTCCACTCAGGGTGCTTTACATGGGTGAGATGGTGCTGGGTGTAGCCCCCTGAGCTGCTACACCACCCACGGTGACCAGTTACCTTCTCCAGACATGCCCCAAGACACAGCTCCCCACATTTCAACATTTTGAATTAAAGGCTCTCTCTAATAATATGCTCACACGGGATTTCAAACAACAACAAGATATTTATTTCTGGAGGAAATAAAGGAGCTAGGAAATGGAAACAGGGGGAGTAGAAGATATCTTACCGTATTTACACATGTACAGAGATCATTTTGGATTTTGTGTATAAACCCTCCAGCTGGGTGGCTACATATTAACAGGCAGACATAAATCACATTTTACCATTTGACTTAAGACATCCAGAGCCCTGGCTATCTAGCTGCTGATAAAACAGATGTTAAACATAATTATTAATATTACCCACTCTGGTACTAGTCCCAGATACAGCAGAAACCCCGCAATCTCATACCATACTGGTTAAACAGATACCACAGTCCAAGATGTTGCAGGCCTGATGGAGTTGCAGCTGGTCGAGGTGGTCGGCTATTAATTTGAAGGTGAGGGCAACTTGGAAACAGATTTTTGTAAAACAGTAAATTGCTATTTACAACCACAACAGGGATTGCCCTGCACTTTAGCAAACATGGCAGGGATTGCCCTGCACTTGCAGACAAATCAGGGATTGCCCCGCAGTCGCAGACTTCTGAACATTCTAGAACAAACTATGTGGATCTTACATCCAGAACATTCAGCACAATATTTGAAAGTCCCATCCAATGAAATGAGAGTGTTGCTTCTGTCAAGCATCATAAACCCAGTTTATACACGGTCACATCCAGTACTTTATATACCAAAAGGCATCCATCCAGAGTAAGTTGGCAACTACACTTTTATCAAGCATCCCATACTTTAGTCACAGGCAGTCACATCCAGTACATTCTATATACCAAGAACATTATCCACAAGCGGAGTCCTATCCAGCACATCTAGCCATTTAGCACTTATACCCAGCGCTCTTAGACGAAATTCTGTGCAGACACAGGTACATTCTCTTTAAGGTATCTTAGATATTAATATGCTCTAGGACCCCCTGTCTCATGAAGTGTTAAGTGTGTCTTTGCAGACAGCTCCATGATGGCAGGACTCTAACCCATAGCTACACATTTATATGATTCACTAAGCCCAGCATCTTGCTGCACCTGCAACTTAGCCATTTGGGCAACAGACAAGATGCATCCATTACTTGAACTAGGCAGTCTCTTATGGGGTTAGTAGCCCAGACTGATGACTTCAATACTTCACACTTATCAGCACACATTTCTTAATGGGGCATGGAGCCCCCAAGATTACCTGCTTAGCTTCTCCCTTGCACCTGGGGGTACGAGAGTACTCACTTAGGTCCTCCACAGGTCTCATCCACAATTGAAGGCATCCTGAAGACTTCTTCAGCTCTTTCACTGCTGAGGTACTTGGTCAGCACTCTCATCACTGCATGATGTCATCCAGTCTGGTCAGCACTCTCACCGCTGCTGGACATCTGATTCTTCGGTCCATATCTTTCCCCGACGTGGGAGGGAAGGCTAGCCTCTGGAGAACAGTACTGGCAACTTGCAGGCTAGCTGTTGCAGAAAGCCCAATTATTGTAACTAGTTAACTGTTAACTGAGGAAAATAACAAATGCCCCCTGAAGACTGAAAGGGCTTGAATTAAGTGGCCCAGGCCCGATGGCATGGCTGAAGCCTGAGGCCCTCCCCCATAGGGGTCTCTCTGCAGGCTGGAGCCTGCTCTGCTGCTTTCTCTCTCTATCTCTCTCTCTCAGCATCTCTGAATCTCCCTCTGAATCTCCAGACAAACTGGCAACATTGTCTCTTTATAGAACTCCTAGCTCAACTCCTGATTTGTAGCAGGGATGGGGTGACATGTCTTGAAGTTGCTGAAGGACCTGTCAATCAGAACACTCAAGACACAATTAGATTGTGGAATTTGTGCCTTAAATAATGACCCTGTAAACCCCCATAAGCACTTGGGTGCTTACCCATGAGATGCAGTGAATGTCCCACAAGTCCTGGATTTCTATTGCTGCAATTCCAATTGGCTGTACTGCTGGCAATGGCAGCTTAACCCACTGTCCCTTATAGAAGATTAGATACAGTCCAGAATAATGTCCTGGTGCAGCCAGAAAGAAGTAATTATTTGCCTCAAATGCCCCACAGTTCTATAGCTTAAAGGCTGTAATTGCAGTTGCTGCACAGATGAAAAACATGGCTCTTTTACTTTTCCTGTCACTACCGCACTTTTGCAAGCTCCCCTTGCAGCAGCTGACAGGCTGACACACAGAGTCCCAGATACTGGAATTGCCAGGGAAACAGTACTCATTTTAACGTTAAACACTTTTCCCCACATGCACAGTATATTCCCAACAAAGAGCAACAGTTCCATTATGTAAAACATTTTAATTCTTTACTTTTCAGCTGGAGATGAACATAGCTACCCTGGAGGCAGCCAGATACACTGTTATGCATTATTCAGATGACCGGGGCCCTGCACAGGCATACTCAAATGAGTCCCAGTCATAACTCCTTTAATTCCCATCTGAGTGGTCCCCCAGCAGGCTGTCCATGGTCACCGGGTCCCAAATAGATGGAAGGGATCCCGGGACACACGGCACAGTCCCCGAGATAACCGCAAAACATGTGGCTTCACATCAAAGGTGCTTTGCACACCAACGCGACTCCCGCTGCCCTGGAGGCAGCGCTTTTGCAGCGGGAGCCCGCAGTCAGCAGTTTAAGCCCCGAGGGGCTGGATTTTCATTTGACTGCAAGCTGGGGCACACATGAGGGCAAAGAGGACCTGGGAAGCCAGAAAAATTAGAGACCAAGTCAGGAGAAGCCCGAGAGACAGCGGGAGAAGGACAGAAAAAACAAGACTAAGGTAAACCCAGACTGGCATTTCTAGGAACCCTGATTTGCAAGGGGGTTACATGTTTCTACCCCAGTATCAGGCTACTGTTCAACAGCACTGGGGATGGACACCCTGCTGCCACCACATATAGTGGTGTCCCCAGGGATGAAAACCACTTTTAAAGCACTCTGCAGTATGCTGCAGCAGACCTACTGAATAAAGCAATGTAATTTCAGGCAATTAGTCCCTTTTGTCATGCAGGAAACTGTGGCATTCACTTCATCCTGGCAGTGTCACATTTTCCTGCATAACAAAAGGGATTAATTGGCATTGAAATTACATTGCTTTATTCAGTAGGTCTGCTGCAACATTCTGCAGAGTGCTGCAAAATGCTGCAGAATTGGGTTTCATCCTGGCAGATGCCACTGTATATAGTGGGAAGGGGCCGGGCAACCTGTAAGAGAGGAGGTTGAATGAAAGCAGTACTGGAGGTGGGTACCCTGGTCAGCTTATAAGACTTAAAATTAAACATGGGAAAGGGGTGGCAGGCAAACTGGAGGTGAGTGGAGAAAGAGAGAAAGTAGAAGTACCTGAGCATGCATCCCGATCCATTAGTTATTTGAATGAACAGATATATATATATATATATATATATATATATATAAAAAGAGATAGATCTGTAGATAGATCTATAGAGAGAGACAGACTGACTGACTTGATTGATTGATTAGATAGAGAGATAGATAGAGATAGATAGAGAGAGAGAGAGAGAGAGCGAGAGAGAGAGAGAGATCGCCATTACCATTGCCAGCTCACTGCTGCAAATAAAGCTGCCAGCACAACTCCAGCTACGGCTTCACTTCTTAAGAAAGTCCTACTGTTCTCATACAGAGAATGCAGGTGAATGGCTATTCTCACTAACCTGAGCAACCTGGATTTTGGGGTGTCCAGAAAAGGTGGCAGTATGGCCTACAGATTAGAGTAATGAATTGGAATGAGTCTAGTACTTCCAGCAGACCTGGGTTTGATTCCCACAACCTCCACCTGCATACTGTGTAAGTCTGAGCAAGTCACTTAACCTCCATAGTGGTATCAGGTCACCCCTGAAAACAGGCACTTGTGCCTAGTGGACCTTACCTGTTTACCAAAGAATTAAAAAATAA
Organism: Neoceratodus forsteri; assembly: GCA_016271365.2. Lineage (NCBI taxonomy): Eukaryota > Metazoa > Chordata > Ceratodontiformes > Ceratodontidae > Neoceratodus > Neoceratodus forsteri. Next base: position 13,423,918 of record JADMNL010000039.1, on the reverse strand, counting down.
AAGTATTTCTGGAGCTTCTTTTAAAAAAACAAACACCAGAATCTAGCTAAATGTGTCATGTTTAGCTAGGTTCAGGAGTTTGTTTTTTAAAAATACAGTTATGTATTTTCCATGTTTTTTAGTTTGTTGAATAAAAAAAGAGATGGTGGCCATCATGACACGAAAATCATTTTTCAGGTTATAAGAAGCAAATGGTGAGAAAGCAAAAATCTCTTGCAATGCAAAGTTTTATGTGTCATATCAGATGATTATTCAAAAATCCTACTGAGCATTCTCAGTGAAAAACACTTAAAACATTATACTCTTGAACAGTATAATACTTTTTCATGGACAGTTTGAAAGGCATTACCTTGGCACAGCCAATTTCTACCCTGAAAGATTCAGAAACTAATTCTGTTCCACTTAGGCTGTAGGTGAGACCAAAAAAAAACATGTTAAGTATAGAAAAACATTTAGCACTTTACAGAAAAATTATAGATTCAGATCTCAGAAATCACACAAGCTGCCCCAATGAAACATTACTCATATTTAGACCTTGCTCCTAAACAGTGCATGCCAAATTTGAGACAATTTTGTCAAACACTGACACAGCAATTAAGGTGCTAAGTTAAGTGTTTAACATAGAATTCTCAGTCAATCCTAATTATAATATACAGTTATATGTATATTCTTTGCAGAAAACTGTGTTAATGCACCAGTTAGGGTTCAACTTAATGCTACAAAAGTAGGGAAATAAGGCATTAGGGTTTCCAACACTAACGCCCCACCTCCTAAGCAGCAAAAGGAAAAAAAAAAAACATCAGGGTTTTGGGTCTCCTGAGTTCGGCCAATCGATGGTGGGCTCTTCCTTGGGGTTGTCTACCCTAATGCTCACCCCTTCCCACCAAACCATAGCCTCTTGTCTGAAGCATAAGGCACAGCTCCATGCCAGTTTCTAATAGTGATAAACTCTTGAAAGTAGAGAAGTATGTGTCACTGCATGTTGCCAGCAGAATCTGTTGTAGCATGAAGAAAAGGAATCACGTCTGACCAAGTTTGCTTAGGGGATGGGGTGGGCATTAGGGTCGACAAACACAAGGAAGACCCCAACACTGATTTGCCAAGACTGGAGACCCAAAACCCTATTTTTTATAGGTGTGCCTTCCTAGATGTAACCTTAAATACTAATTTTATAAGGTGTACTGTATGGTGTTGCTATCATTACTTGAACATTTCTGTGAAGAGGATGAATGAGAGGTTGAAATGGAGGAACTCAAACAGTCCTAGGGCTAGCTGAAGCTTAAAAGAGATTCTTGAGCTTGACCCCTTCCCCCAGCCCCCAATAGCTCGGCTCACAGGTCTGTGGTATAAAATGAATATATTGCCCCATGGGAAGGCAGAATGGCAGCTGCTTTGATCCAAGCATAAGTTTTGAGAGTTGGGGGGGAGGGACAAGTTGCTGATTTTCAGACTTCACAAACAGCATGCTGAATCCCACATCTTGGCACTGTGCAGGATGGATGGTACTACCACCGCAGCACCTTTCTTTTTATTTTAATATTCTTTATTGGAATTTTGAAAGCATTTTCAACAACACATACATAACAAAATACGATACACAACAGATGTAACACTATAAAAACAACAAAAAGAAATAATCAACTCCCCCCACCCCCTCCATCCCACCAGAGTGCTACCCCCTATGTGCACTTCTCAGCTGTGAAGTGGAAAACCCTGAAGTTAACAGGCACATAAGCAAAAATCTATAACATCTAAGTGGTGCTAGTACACAGCTTTACAAGCTATATATCGAGGCATGGTGGGGGAGTGGCCTCTATCAGTCATAATTACATCTATGATTTACATTTTTAATGTGTCTTTCAATAGTCAATGCACTCAAGATCTCAGTATGCCACTCAACTGAAGATGGTGTCTTGTCATCCATCCATTGATGATGGACAATTTTAGTGGCTGTCACAATTAGGGCTATATATCCCTTGCGTAGCCTCAGTTCTTTACCCATAAAGTCAATCAATCAATCAATCAAACTTTATTTAACTAGGCAATTCATCCTTGAGCAAGCTCATTTGCAAGATGGTCTTGAACAGAGAACATACAAGTGGAGACAAAGGTTGATACATTCAAATACAGTGCCAATAATATAAGGTATAGTTTATTTACACATGGAAGAGTACAATGAGGAAGATTATAATGATAATTCATTTCAGTGAATATGAGGTAATTTGACAGGAAGGAAGGGAGGGGAGGAGGGGGTTTACAAGCTAGGGGGACAGCTTAAGAGGGAACTGCTATAGGAGCTAAGGGAGATGGGGAAGGGATTGGGGAAGAAAAGAGAAGGAAGTGCTGTTGTTGGCAAAGTTAGAGCAAAAGTTGTCAGGCCTGGGCAGTAGAATGGCAAGGTATATGTAAGTTTCCCTGAGTCAGGCACAGGTATCCCTTAGATAGTGTGCAAGCAGCATTTTGAAAGTGTGGGACCGAGGCAAAGAAGCAAATTTTAGGGTATTTTGGGCTGTGTTCTATAGAGTGGGGAAAGGGCAGTAGATGGCAGCTGAACCATAATGCGTCTTTATTCTAGGTACCTTGAAAGTTAGCAGAGCAAGTCTTCTCAAGCCATATGACCCCTGAGCTTTAACAAAGAGGTTAGAGATATAGGTAGGCAGTCAATCAGTTAATGCCTTCTAAAACCAAAGGAGAGCATTCCTTTGCCTCCTGATTGATAGGGAGGACCAGCCCAGCAGCTTGTATAGGAGACAGTGGTGAGTGCATAGAGGTAAGTTCCGGATGAACCTTAAGGCACGATGGTAAAGAGTGTCTAATTTATTCAAGTCCACAATAGGGCAATGGCTATAAAGAAAGTCTGCGTAGTCAATCATAGGGAGAAAGGTCATTTGGACTAGACTCATCCTGGCTTCTAGTGTAAGCAAGTGTCTGATACGAAAGAAGACACCTACTCATTGCCTTAACTTTTCTGGAGCTCAGTCAAGTGTGTCATGAAGCTTAGCCTATTGTCTAACCAGAATCCCAGGTACTTGAACTTGTCCACAAATTCCAGAGATTCACCTAGTAGTGTGTGAATCTGCAGGTTTGCTGAAGGCACAGTGGCATGGGAGAACTGGGGTGATATAATCATGGCTTTAGTTTTTTTTTGTGTTGAGCAGTAGCTTAAGCTTTAGCAAATTATGCTGAAGGGTGATAAAGTCCTGTTGAGGTTCCTTGTGGTCTATATACCAAGAACATTATCCACAAGCGGAGTCCTATCCAGCACGTCTAGCCATTTAACACTTATACCCAGTGCTCTTAGACAAAATTCTGTGCAGACACAGGTACATTCTCTTTAAGGTATCTTATACATTAATATGCTCTAGGGCCTCCTGTCTCATGAAGTGGCAAGCGCGTCTTGGCAGACAGCTCCACGATGGCAGGACTCTAACCCTTAGCTACACATTTATATGATTCACTAAGCCCAGCATCTTGCTGCACCTGCAACTTAGCCATTTGGGCCACAGACAAGATGCATCCATTACTTGAACTAGGCAGTTTCTTATGGGGTTAGTAGCCCAGACTGATGACTTCAATACTTCACATTTAGCACACATTTCTTAATGGGGCATGGAGCCCCCTAGATTACTTGCTTAGCTTCTCCCTCGCACCTAGGGGTATGAGGGTACTCACTTAGGTCCGCCAAGGGCCTCATCCACAATTGAAGGCATCCTGAAGACTTCTTCAGCTCTCTCACCGCTAAGGTACTTGGTCAGCACTCTCATCACTGCACGAAGTCATCTGGTCTGGTCAGCGCTCTCGCCACTGCTGGACATCTGATTCTTCGGTCCACATCTTTCCCCGACGTGGGAGGGAAGGCTAGCCTCTGCAGGACAGTACTGGCAACCTCCAGACTAGCTGTTGCAGAAAGCCCAATTATTGTAACTAGTTAACTGTATCAGCTTTTGAACTCTGAGCCAGTTTCTTAGGAGTGTGGAGCTGGTGCCACCATAAGTTGTTAAGCATCTTCTTAACGTGGGCAGACCCTGCCTGGGTACCATTGCCTAGTCGCTTCTGTCAGCTATGTCTCATCCCTAAGGGCCAATCTAAATTATATATAAAAATATCTGACATGTGCCTACCAAAACAGGCTGTCTGACTCCATTGAATAAGAATATAGACAGGCCAGTGAGCTCCCAATGTGTGCCCCAAACCAGACACCTTGAAGGCTTCTGGGAGCCTTACCACTCATGCTCAATAACAAACATTGTACTGTACTGTATGCCACAGGTATTACATAAACCACTATGACAGAAGATGTAGACTTCAAGTACTGCATAACACCTACTATAAGTAGCATTTGGTGCTCTGCCACTGATAGGTAAATCAGAAACAGTAATTTAAACATCCAAAATTCAACTGTAAGAACTCTAACCTTATTGGGGGACAGAGGCTAAAAGGTACATGATAGTGGGAGTTCTCAAGTCCTCTGCCCCCTGGCATGAATCGCACTGCATTGTTCTTTGAGTGCAGAAATAATGCAGTGTGTCACCCGTGAGAGTGTGCTACCCTTATGTGTGGCCCAGCAGTGCTTGAGTCGGCATTGGGTGCCAGATAACAAATGATGCTGCTGTGTTCTTGTTCAGGTTGGGGATTTCAGTCTCCCACCCCCAATCTCCTCATATTCTGGTTGGGAGCAGACTAATTCTCCACCATTCTGATTCTGTGATTTGTCCATGGGGTGTCCTACCACCTCAGTTGGGGGGGGGGATCACTGACCCATTCTTTCACCAAGAAGTGCTGGGTGGAGTCAGGAATGACCAGATATTCTGTATAGCTTCCCCTGTCTCTGCCCCTCCTTAGAATAAATGTACTTTCTACCTCCTTGCGTGATTGTTGCCCTGTGCCTTGTGCAGGAGAACAAGGTGGGGAAGGGATGAAGGAAAGAATGATGGCTTGTGAGTGGTCATGGGATAGCCAGTAGGATAGGTGTGGATGAGCCCTGAAGTGAAGAAGGACTGTAAGAGCTAGCTACTGGGGCATAAAGAGGCTTACCTCATGACAGCTTGAGTATTGGGTCGGACATCAAAAGTGCAGTTGCCTTTACCAGTTAATGTGGAAATAAGTGTATTCACAGCAAGCCACATCAGCGTCGCAATGGTTGCATTCCCCCCATCCCCGTTTGGGCCCCTATCTCCCACAGTAGGCAATCTCAACATCCCCTTCCCGTTCTCCCTCAGGTTTGCTATCACGGAATGTGGCATTCTACCCCCCCCATCCCTTTTACTGTCATTTGGTTGGATATTTTAAACAACAAGAGCCACTCTCACTACTCAGGCGAACAGAATTTCAGTATGTCCCCTCTCCCCTTTCCCTCCTGCTGAGCACAAATTGTTGCAGGATGTACAGCAACCTGTGAAGAGAAAAGATCAGTTAGTTATTACAGTCACTGTAAAGAAAGGGTACTTTTTTCCCCCAGATCACCCAGCCAAATGCAGCTATGCAAGGAGTCTTCCAAGTCCCTTACATGATTACACTTCACCCTGTTTCAAAAATGGCTCAGCCATGGGGGACGGTTGTTGGGCCTGTTTCAGGTTCACAGTGGCATTGGCTGGTACTTGGTCTGCCCAGGAACATTCTTCCCCAGTGCTTTTGTCATAGAAGAGCTAGCTCCAGCAACATCATCTGGGGGCAGCTGGCATCGGGGCGGAATCTCTCATCCCAGACTTTTTGATTATCAGCTCCCCCATCAAGGGACTACATGAGGATTGTCCAGAGTCAGCACTGTCCATCCTGCACTCCCCCATCCCATTTCCTAGGGCAATGGTTGTCTCTGCTTTTCCTTTTCAAGTGGGTGCTCTGCCAGTCCATGTCCTGTGCATCCGCTGCCTTATCCAAGTTCCATGCCCTGGATCCCTGGGGTTGGGAAGAAAACTGCCCAGCATCTCAAGCTTTCTCTGGTGTTTGATTCCAGAGGTTTGCAGACACAAATCCCCATATGTCCTCCGAGCTGCTGGAGACATGTGTAACCCCATTCAGTACAATCTATAGCTTGGCTGGATATAAAAGATGACAAAGGATGCCATGTTCCAGCAAGATTTTCTTGGTAGCCCTATAGTCTTTCCTTTTTTTTGCAACAGTCCCACGGAGAAGTCTTGAAATATTGAGATTCTGTGCTCATGCCACAATAAGGGGCCTCGGTCTCAGTCCAAAGATAGGATGAGCTCCTTTTCAGTGAATATGAGGAAGTGGGCCAGCCTTAATGTCCTTTGGGCACAGTCAACTTCAAGTGGCATTTTCCACTGATGCTGCAGTAATTCTGGAAGCACATGTACAAGGAAAGCAGCTGCATCTTGGCCCTCTGTTCTCTCCTGGAAGCTCACAAACTAGAGGTTGTTGTGGCAACTCCTGTTCTCTGAGTCCTCAGCCTGGTTTCAGAGCACCAGGACCATGTGCTCCAGCTCTTGAATTCGGGCCTCATGGTGGCTGTTCTTGTCATCGATGTATGACAAGTAGGTTTCTATCCTTTCTGGCCATTAGCATGCTGGCATTAGTGTATCAGCACACCAGGGTGCTGATTTTGGGATGCATGCACTCTCTCTGAGGTCCATCCCCCTTCATAATCAGAATAGTAATAAAGGAGGGGGTGTGGTGGTTGCAGGAAGTTCAGCCCCCACAAAAACAGGGGTTGGTGAAATCCTGACTTGGTACCCTGATGAATGGGCACACTAAAGCCGGTGCTCTGAATAGGTGGAACTGGTTTCTATATCTCTCACCTTGCACTGTAAATCATGGACTTTTTCCTCCAAAGATGCCACTGAGGTCTTGAAAGTGATGATTTCCTGAAGGACCTGCTGGAGAAGGGATTTTATTTCCCCCATTTTGTTCTTCATGGTTTCGGCCACTATTCTTCCTGTTTACAAGCCCTCACCTCTGCAAAGTACTCCCTGCTGCTGCAGATTGTGACTGGATAAACAAAGAAGCCAATAGGATTTCATAGAGAAACTGTGGTTTTCATTTTAGGAGACTGCTTACTAACGAAAATCATTGAAAACCCGGTGCTTGCTGCTCAAGTGCCCAAATAGTTATTAAATATTTTATCCGGTGGCAAGGAACTAACTCTTTACGCTGCCATTCCGCAGTCTGGCCCATGCATGCACCCAATGCCAAGCCCTAGCTAACATTTTTCACTACTGTACCATGCTGAGATAAAAAATTGAGAAATAAACTGGGCAGACACAATCCTCCTAGCTACTTAGGTTAGAATACTCGGAGTATGATCTCCTAACAGACCTACCTTGTCAAAGAAACTCATTTAGTGACATCTGTAACCATATAAACCACATTTTATGCAATATTACATGTAACATCCTCACTGGATATGGAATCTGTGGTAAGATGTTCATTTTAACAATATTGATCCTGCCCAATAATGAAATGGGTAGGGCGGACCAATGGTAAAGGTCCAGTTTAATAGCCTGTAGTAGGGGATCTAAATTATTTTTTCTGTAGGTCAGAGAGGTGTCTAGTAACCACTATGCCCAGGTAGGTTAGGGACTGTGGCTCCCAGTGAAGTCCAAAATCTCTCATTTCCCTCTTATTCACTGGATTGTTCAAGGGCATAACACTCATTTTTCCCATGTTGCGCTTATACCTGCCTACTTGACTGAAATGATCAGTTTCTGTTAGAGCAGTTGTGATTGAAGTGGCAGGATGTTCCATATGAAAAAGGATGTCATCCACATATGCAGAGATTTTAGATTCAGCACAACTGATCCTGATCCCCTGAACAATGGGGTTACTCTTCAAAAGTTTCACCTAAGGCTCAAGCTATAGATTAAATAAGAGGGACGAGAGAGGATATTCCTGTTGCATCCCTCATTCTAGCTGAATAGGATGAGAAAACATCCCATTACAGAAAATTCTGGTCAAAGGATTCAGGTATAACACCTTAAGCACAAATTAATTGATGATATTATAGGCTTTAAGAGATTCAAACAAATAGGGCTAGGAGACCCAATCAAATGCCTTCTTCGCACCCAAGGAGACCAAAGCCACAGGTACCTTGCCCTCCCCAAATACTGAGATAAGATGGCGCAATTTACACATATGATGCTTGTGACCTGACCTCCCATTAAGCCGACCTGCTTCATGCCAATAAGGCTAGCCCACAACTTTTCAAGCCATTTAACATGGATGCTAGCAAGTATCTTGAAAGCCATATTAATTAAGGAGATTGGAAGATAGCTGCCCATTAGGAATTCATCCTTACCTGGTTTCAGTAAAAGTGTGATGCAAGCTTTTGTGAGTGAGCCGTCTGTTATTCCATTAGAAAACACATAATTAAAAGTATCTGCTAAAACTGGAGCTGACTCTTTCATGAAAGTTTGGTAAAAATGTGCTGGATACATGTCTGGGCTTGTAGCCATGCCTGATTTAAGCTGATTGATAACCCTACAAACCTCCTCTGTAGTTATAGATCCTTTAAGTGAGATATATTGCTGTTGCAAAAAGGAGAAGCTGGGCACCAGCAAGGAACTCCTGAATAGACTCCCCAGCTGTGGGTCTGACTGATCACTAGCTGCCCATAACATTCCCTAAAAGTGGCCACTATTTCCCGTGGTTTGGTAATAAGGGGCTTATCCTCTCCCAGCTTCAGACCTTTGACTACTCTTAGGGCTTCCTGATGTCACAAAAGTAGGGCTAACAGTTTACTGGCATTCTCAACTTATTCTAAATATCTGATTTTAGCCTGGAAAATTGCCAGTTCTGCTTTTTCATTGAGCAAGTTAGCATTTTGGGCTCTAAGAGTTAAGTGTCAACCAAGTCTGCTCAGTGGTATCTGGAGTGAAATGAACCTCAATGTCTTGAATCTGATGGATCAGTTCCTCAGATTGTTGTTTGTCTTTCCCTGTGTGTTTTGGTCTCTGTCCTAATACACTCACCCCTGATGACACGTTTCTCTGCTCTCCAGCAAATGTCTAGCTGTTCTATTGATCCTCTGTTGGTCTCAAAAAAGTGTTGCAGATTTTATTGTAAATGTGAACCTGTATCACTATCTCATAATAATTGGGTATTGAAATGCCAAATAGAATCTCTTTCCATCCCCCCTAATATGAGTCATACAGACAGGGGCATGATCAGACAAGAGAGTCTCTCCAATTGAAACATGCATCAGACCTGAAAGGCTTTCTTGGTTGACAACAAAGAAAACTATTTGAGAAAAAGAGTTATGAGGAAGTGATTGAAAGGTGTAGCAACATTCCATCGGGTGTAATGCCCTCCATGAATCAGTCAGTCTCATCAGGTCCAGCAATTCGCGAAGGCCCCACTGGCCCAGGGAAAGGCCTTTCCTATCAGCATTTAATTTGTCTAGATCAGGCTGATATACAATATTCTAAGCATCTCCAATTAAGATTAGTATTGGGAGTGAGAAGTGAGGCAAGTTTTATGAAGAAATTAGAGCTATCAACATTGGGGCCATACACAGTTCCCATAAGGTTGTTGTCTGAACCCTGTCTCCCGTGTAAGAAGACATAATGGCTCTCATCATCCCACAACTCATAAATTAGCTGAAAAGCAACCCTCCTAGCTATAAAAACACACACTCCTTTTTTCTTGGTATTATCACTGGTGCCATATACCTGTTTTACCCATTCCCTCTGAAAATAGGTAAGCTGTTCCCTCCTAAGATGAGTCTCCTGAAGATATCCAATGTGAGTCCTTAATTTTTTTAGATATTTTTGTGTGGCATACTTTTCTTCTTATCATGAGCCCCCTTAACGTTCCATTTTACAAAAGAATATTTACTCCCTATCCCTCAGTACAAACCCCAAAAGTATAACTTGGGCAGCCATATGCATCGGGAGATTCATAATTGGTGACCACAAAGAACACCAGACTCCAACTGCATACAAATCTGTAATACATGTAAGTAAAAAACAAGAACACAGATTGAGCTGAACACTAAGAACACTTTATAATCCCCCAACTGTTATATAAGGTCCCCCAATATGCACCCCCAGTCCTGGAGACTGCATATCTAGTCCTTAAAGTCTGTGACTGGTCCTCAAACAGTCTCCTCTTACAAATGCTCCACCCTGATCCACCCACAGAATAAACCATGTGTTAGTGATCCCCGCGAGAACATTATTAATAATGAAGGAGGTTGCTGCCTCCTCCCAACCATTACAGAAACTACCCATGCCCAAAATACAAAACCAGGTTCCACCAAAAGTTAAATTATAATGATCATTCATCTGGCTCACCAGGGCCCTCATTAAAGTGGCTCTGGGGATGATAAACATGAATCACACCACCCCCCATGTGCTCCATCACAAGCAGCCAACCCCTGAAGCCTGCAAATGGAAGAGACACAGACTCCAAAGAAAGATACACCAACACAGTTGCTCATCCCACCAAAAAGAGACAAAACCACTTCAGTGTCAAACAGCTGTCCAGCTCATGATTCACTGAATTCCCCATCAGTCATCTCTCTACACCAGTGCCCTCCCATCGCCACACCCCTGTGCTCAACATGAAATACCTTCAGTACTTTATATTATGGCTACACATAAGTCATCACAGTTTTTACTGCTTAAATAATAATACAAAAGTTGTACATCAGTTGCAATGCCCAATGATCATAATGCACTTTTGATGATGTCCCTTGTGTCTGTACAGTTTACTGTATAATATGACACTGGTTTCAATGGTGAAAAAGACTGCTTAAGAATGGATAGCCAGTCTGATGTTCAAAAAGATCTGTAGCCGTTAGTTCACGACAATCACAAATGTCCCTCAGTAATAGAAGATTAACCACTGTATCTAAGAACCATCGGAAAAAAAATTGAAAAGAACTTGAAAAAAGGTAGCAAACCTTGAGCGAAGGTTAGGTGGGGGAGGAGCATTTATCTAGAACTTCAACCAAACAATGTAATTTAGTTAAAATCTGAAAAGATGCCTGATGGGGACTGTCACAAATGCACCCCACAGGTCAGGCCCTCTGCTTCCACAGTGCCAAACCTCTAAGTGCAGTATGTGAACAGGAGACAAACAGGGTAACCTTCCTGTCTGTTTTGGGTCCAAATCACCCACTAGTCTTGAGTCTTAGGGTCAAATATGAACCTTTTTCCACTAGCACACCCAGTTAATAGGCTCAGATATGTACTTTCTTTGGAGGATGCAGTGCAATACTTAACCCAGTGGGCACCAGCCTGGTTCACAAGTCTACCCTTATGATTCAGTTTGAGACCTAGGTATTTTTATTTTATTTTTTTATTTGTTCTAGGAATTAATACCTTTGAGCCAAAGGCTCTTTTACAAAGGTTCCATGTCAATTGGGTACAATGCAAGTGTAGTTACAAAGTATGGCAATTCAGTTGAATATTGTCACAGGCAAGGAGAAATAACACAATACCTTAAAATATAAAAAACAAGTAACAGAACAGGGAGAAAAGGAAAAAAAATATATATATATTTTTCTTAAACAAAACAACAATAGATAATGGGAAAAAAGTCTTGAGAGAGAATATACTACTTGAGAGAGTAAGGGGAGAGAGGGGAGCAGTCAATAGTGAGGGAGAGCCTCACGTATGCCTTTGTCAAGAATACTGTGGTGAGAAAAGAGGAGGAGAGAAAAATAAAAGAGAAGGGAGTAATTTAATAAAGTTATTTAGTCAAGGCAGTCACAGAAGCTGGAGGCTGCGAGGTGTGAGTGGAGTTGTGTTTGAAAACTCCCAGGGATGTAGAGGGTGAGATGAGGGTATTTATGACATTTAGCCAGCTAGGTGCACGGTAAGCAAATGATCGCTGACCCTGAGTAGTCCGGCAACGTGGAACCTGGAGAGGTTGATGAATTGATCCTCTCATGAGATGGATGCAAGGATTAGGGTGAAGCAGGTCTTGGATACAAGGAGGGGTAAGGCCCATGGTTGTTTTTTTAGCCATCAGGCAGGTAAGATAGTTTAGGCGGTTTGAAAGTTGCAGCCAGCCAGTTTCAGTGTAGAGCTCACAGGTGTGAGTGCGTCTATGTGCACAAGTGAGCAGTCGACAGGCCTTGTTGAGGGAGGTTGTTATGCGCTTAAGACAGGTGGTTGAGGCAGCCCCATATATAATTAAGCCATAGTCAATCATTGAAATGACAGAGCTTTGAATAGCAATCCTGAGAGCAGGTTGTGTAAGGAACTGCCGGTTCCTGAACAAGATACCAATACGCTGGTTTGCCACGTTTGCTGTCTTATCAATGTGGGTAGCAAAGGTTAGGCCTTGGTCAAAGGTGATTCCAAGATATTTAAAGGTAGTCACTTGTTCTAGGAACTTCCCAGATATGTATTGATTGAGAGTGGTAGTTGCCTTTTTTGTTTTAAGAGCTAGAGAAAGCATTGATTTTGTTTTTTGTGGTTGAGGACCAGCTTGTGATCAAGGAACCACTTTTAAACTTTGGTAAAAGCAAATTGAAGGCGGTGGTGTAGTAGTTTCGTCTTTGTGGGAGGTTAGAATTACGGCATCATCAGCATATAAGATTATTTGTTCAGGGCATGAGTTGGAAGTGAGTTGAGAAAATGCTGAAAAGAAGAGGGCCCAAAATGGATCCCTGGGGAACACCTGAGAGAACAGGTTTAGGTCAGAAACAGCTCCTCACGATTTTACAGACTGAGCTTGGAGTACGTTGAAGAGATAATTTAACCCAGTCTCCAGCACTTTGAGAGAGGCCAAGGAATTGTAGTTGTTTGACAAGTAGGCCATGATGAACAGTATCGAACGCCTTTGTTAAGTCAATGAAAACTGCACCGGTTTGGAAACCTTTGTCCAAGGCATTATGGATAGCACCTGAGAACTCCAAAAGGGCAGTCGTTGTGCTGTGTCCTTTCCTGAAGCCATGTTGCTGAGTGCAGAGGATGTTATACTTTTGAAGGTAGTCAGTGAGTTGGTCTGCCACTATCCTTTCGAGGGCCTTTGAGAGAGGTGGGAGTATAGATATGGGCCGGTAGTTACCTGGAAGGGACTTGTCACCATTTTTGAATACAGGGGTGACAAGAGCTGATTTCCATTTGCTGGGAAATTGACTGTGGCAGAGTGATAGGTTAAAGATTTTTGTAAGTAGGGGCAGCACCACATCCAGAGTAAGTGATAGAAGTTTGAGGTCAATAGTATCACTACTTACTCAGGATTTGGAGATAGCCTTCTTAACATATTTGTGGACATCATGGGCGTTGACTAATTTAAAATGGAAAGGAGGTTTGGTTGGAGAGGTAGCAGGAAGTGTTTGGTTTGGTGTGACAGGTTCAGAGTAAAAATCCGTAGGGAGAACCCCACTAAGGTCTGTGAAGGTTTCATTAAGGTCTTTGCCATGATCATAGGGTCTAGGTAGTGACTCCGCAACAGTCATTAGGGTGGAGAGGACTTAGTCTGTTTACCAGTGACATTTCTTATGTTGTCCCAGAAAGATTTCCCATTACCCCAGGAGTTGGAGAGGGCATTCTTGTAGTAGGAGCTCTTTAACAAACGGATTTCCTTAGTGCAGTTATTGCGAGCATGTTTATAGTTTTGAGAGTCCATTGGAGAGCCTGTAGCTCTTGCAATAGTCCAGAGATGGTCCCGTTCCTTGAGTTGCACCAGGAGCTTGGCCGTGACCCAAGGGTTTGAGAGTGCTTTAATTTTGCGCTTTTTAACAGGAGCATAGGTGTCACAGGCGGCATTGAATGTAGTGATAAAGTAGTCAAGAGCTGAGTCAACATCTTGGGTATTGTAAATTAGAGACCAGTCTTGCTGCCTGAGACATGCCTTGAGATGCGTAAGGTTGCCAAAGGGTAGTGCTCTACTAAAAATGGTTTTTGGAGGCGGCTTTCAGAACTTATTTGTCCATGTACAGATGACAGGAGAGTGGTCACTAAGGGAGTCTGGGAGAACAGCAACATTTCGTATACGGGCAGGATGACTTGTTAGGATCCAGTCAATGAGGGTGCTTGTCCCCGATTTGTAATTCTTTCTAGTGGGCGAGCTTATCATCTGTGTAAGGTTAGCTGCTAGTAAAGCATCCTTGTAAGACCCTACATCAGAGGCAAGCAGTTGATATTAAAGTCACCAAGCAGAATGACCTCAGTGTCAGGAGGTTGCCCACTTACAAATTCAAGGACAGTCTGAAGGCCGAGTCCGGGGTCATTAGGTGGGATATAGACAGCCACGACAGTGAGAACTTTATTTTGTGCACCTAGGAGTAATTTGATAGGAAGGAGTTGCACTGAGGTGTTTGCAGAGGGATGACTGGCATAGTGACTCGTGGAGGTAGTCTTTATGTAGATTGCACCTCTTTTGGAAGTCCGATCCAATCTGATAACATTGTAACCTTGCAGAGAGATTGTATAGTCAGGAATGTTTGGTTTCAGCCATGTTTCAGTTATGGCTAGAATGTCTGGGTTGTGTTGGCTGGCAAAGATTTAGAGGGCGGCCAGTTTTGGAAGAAGACTGCAAATATTTAGTGTGGCAATGGTGAGACCCCCTTCGGATTTGGTAAATTTAGTAGAACTGGTTGAGACAGGGCCAGGATTAGGATGAACGCTTCCAGACATCAGGAGGAGGAGGAGGAGCGTAAGTTTGAGAGACATCCGTCGTAATTCATAGAGTGAGGAATGACTTCTTCGTTGTTTGTCATGGTAAGTAAAGTTCAGCCATCTAGGGTCCCAATGCAGGGAGGCGGCAAGAAGCAGAGGGTGAACTGGACTCAGAATATTAGTGTAACTTGGCATCGTTAACCAACTCTTGACAGGAGGGTGTAACAGGTGATGATAGGGGGAGTAATCCATAGTTCCAGCTAGGAGGTGGTGTATGTGGATAGTCGGGGTGTAGGGTAGAGTGGGGTGGGAGGAAATTGGAAGATGACAGAGAGGAGGAAAAAAGAAGAGTATTAGAAAGGACAGGGAAACTTGATAGGAGAAAGGCATTTCTGAGAAGGAAAACAGGGAATGAGAAAGTAGGAGGTAGCAGAGAGCAGAGCAGGGTAACAAAAATAATGAGAGAATCAACAAGGGTAAGGTGGTTAGAGGACTAGGCTATTGTACCAGAGCAAAAGCTAGAAGGGAAACGCAGAGTTGAGGGACAGAGGAAATAGCTGTGGGAAACAGGAGATGAGGAAAGATCAGGGGAGGATCCTTAGAGCAGGAGGTGGGGTGAAGAGACTATTTAATAAAGGTCGGGGGCCGGGGGGCGGGCGTAAAATTTCTGCACTGTGCAGTGCAAGTGAATGGGCGCCGAGCCCGGAAAAGCAACAAGTTTGGAGTCACCAACCAGAAGGCAGGGTCTGGAGCCGGCGGCCAATCACAGTTCAGTTCTGAGCGTGGCCACCAATAGCAGCCGATCCCAGTGTCCCCGGCCCAGAGAATGTCCTTACCTGGCTCGAAAGTGAAAATCTGCGGCAGGAGGAGGCGTCTAGGGTGGCGTGAAGTTCCCGGGCCCAGTAACCATGCCAGGGAGGCACACGGCTAGCCCTACCAGGGCTTGAAAATCTATGGATATTAAGGAGAGAAGGAGACTAGGGTGAGTAGGCTCTTTCAACAGTCGAGGTGACAAAGGCGATGACGTGGGTGCAGTATCAGGGGTGGGGGGAGAGGCGGCAGCTGGAATTAGCAAAATAAAAGAAGACAATGTGAAAAAGTGTAAATTTGGGGGGCGGGGGTAGCAGCCTGATATATATATTCTTACTGTAGCAAGATAGTAGCACACTTTAAGCCCTTAACAGTTGTGTTATTTTCTTTTGTACTCACAGGGATTGTTACTGTTTGTTGCTAATATTTTATTGCTTTATTTTTCTCAGATCCAAATTGTTGTTGCTGGGTACACCTTCTGCTGCATTAATTACAGGGTGTGCCTAGAGGTGTGTGCTTACAGATTACTGCTGTAATCTGATTCAAATTGTCTTTTGCAAGGCATATCTTCTGTTACTGCTTTATTTTTCTCTGTAGCAAAGTGTTTCGTCCAGGGTATATCTTCTGTAAAATTATTACAGGTGGTGCTTTAGAGGTTTTTCAGTTATATCTGTCATTAGGATATGCTTTCAGGGCTACTGCATTTGTTGCTGGCTGATTGCTTCTGCTCTTACCTCCTTGTTTCTTTCATCCGTGGTTCTTCTTTTTCAGCAGGGGAAGGGCACAGTCATCCACCCCCATCCCCAACCACCCCACACTACACTCCTTTTATAGGGTAGCACAGTCATGACATTTCCTGTAGCAATGCAGGAAGGAGCGGATCACGGGGTATCCACACAGTGACTTCATTTACAGGGCACAAGTAATTTAACTTATTATAAAAAATTATACAAAAACAAACAAACAAAACACAAAATCAAACTTTTGCTTTCATTTTCCTTCTTCTAATTACTCTGACCAGGTTATAAACCCAGCAAGTTGTCTGGAATGGATATTATTAACCGCAGGTACTGCAGGACACTTTTCAAAATGGCAGTTATACAGGATTTAGGACACTGTCCCACATGCTGTGCCATTGGAGATCTAAGGACTCAGCTCCAGGAAGCATGGGCAGAGATTGCCTGCATCAAATTGCATATTCAGGAGGAAATATATTATAAGAACCACCCGCCATTTCCCCAACATCCAACAGAAGCAGCTTGACCGCAGAGGGTAGTTGGTCCAGGAGGTTGGCAGGTGGTTAGGATAGGCAAATCAGGTGCCCAATCACTCAGTGCTATCCAATATGTCACCTCCACATACCATATAAAAACTACAAACAGGTATCTGCCTCTATCTCTGAAATCAAACAAAGGAGCAGAGGACACTGCAGAGTAGGACACTGCAGTACAGGAGCTAGCACAACAAAAGTCACCCAAAACAGGAACCAAAACAAAAAAAGCAAAAAAAAAATCTAAAACACTTCTGATCATAGGAGACTCCATGATTCAAAGAGTTGATACCTATCTCCAGCCAGGGGTAATGGCCAGATGTCTCCCAGGTACATCAGCATGGAGAGACACTGACTGCATTGTTAAAATTGTACAGGAAGTAGGACAAAACATCAACATCCTGGTACACATAGGGACTAATGATCTTGCCAGCCAGTCAGTTGTGGAGATCAAGGAACACCTGACCAGGCTGAGTGACAAATTATCATCCATTTTGTCCGGCATCTCCTTCTCTGAAATCCTGCCAGTCTGGAAGAGGGGGCAGATGGACGGAAGGTCAGAGAAGGGGAGATAGAGGAACTAAACATGTGGCTGAAAGGCTGGTGCCAGGAAAAAGGACACAAATTTGTAGGTAACTGGCAACAGTTTTGGGAGTGAAAGTTCTTTAAATTCAATGGACTGCATCTGACTAAAGAGGGAGTCAGTGCATTGTGGCAGAAGTTTGATGTCTTTGCAGAATATTTAAACTAGCAAATGGGGAGGGGGTGCAGCACCCAATACGTCAAATGGAAAGAACACCCCTCCCCCCTCAGCTAGTGATTTAACAGGAGTTCAGCATGTTTGTAGTTCATTTGCATCACCAGGTAAGGAAAAAGATCTGGCTCCCCATACGACACACAGGGAAATGCCAGACCTTGCCCAACAACTAACACACCAAAATCTGGCCAATGGAAAATCATGTACACAAATGCATTCAGTCTGGGAAACAAGATCCCAGACCTGCAGGCAATAATGACAGAGGCTAAACTGGACATAGTAGCCATTAGTAAGACATGGTTCACCACTAACCACACTTGAGAGACTTCAGTACCCTACAATGTACTGTTCAGAAGAGACCAAGGTGCAAAAAGGGGGGGGGGTGGAGTGGCCCTTATTACAGGTGGCCGAGGAGTTGAATAAGGAGCTTGCAAACTCTGCTTATCTTGGGGGTAACTTTACAAGGGTTTGAATACTGCATTTTGGTTGTCCCTTGGGGGTAGCTGGATTGACTATTAGGATTTTGGGACAGAAACTATTTTTAAATAATTTACTGGTGCATAGGATTTTGTGATAGTTAAACTATTTTAAAAAAAGTTACTGTGGTTAAGGAGTTGTCATAGCAAAACCTGCAGTGTGAATTGAAACACAGACAGCCTCAGGTGCAGGAAATTGTTTCCCTCATTGTTTTCAGACCACAAAGTGTTGTATTGGATCTGGAAAGGTTGCATCATAACCATTGTCAACCAATTGCCCTGGGTGGAGCTTTCCAGACTTGATCAGATTACTATAAGTGACTGGTGGCTACAATATTTAGAGGCACAAAGCACATCTTCTTGACCTGGAAGGACACTACTTCTTTATTCAGCTGTGAGCTGTGTGGGAATTCTATATTGCACTTGATATCTGCAACAACGTGCATTTTTGCTCAATTCTGTATGAGGTGAAACAAACTACCCTTGGTAAATGCTTTTTATTTACATATTTATTTAGTTTTTAACCAAGAAGGGGCTTGCAAACTCTGTTTATCTTGTGAGTAACTTCAGAAGGATTTAAATACTGTATTTGGGTAGACCCTTAGAGGTAGCTAGATTGTCTGCTAGGATTTTCTGACAGATAAACTATTTTTAAATAAATTACAGGTGGCTGAGGAGTTGAATAAGGAGCATGCAAACTCTGCTTATCTTGGGAGTAACTTCACAAGGGTTTGCATACTGCATTTTGGTTGTCCCTTGGGGGTAGCTGGATTGACTACTAGGATTTTGGGACAGAAACTATTTTTAAATAATTTACTGGTGCGTAGGATTTTATGATAGTTAAACTATTTTTAAATAAGTTACTGGAGGTTAGTTGAATTATTATAAAGGGCAGTACTCACCAGGGTGGTGGAGCGGTGGTGTATTTGATCATTTCTAACAGTCACCTGTGGTTGTGGACTACCCACCCACCCTTTTCCACACCCCACCCCCCAGGTGTGGCATTTCCTTTATAGCCAAAGTTCTGACATCACTTCATCAACAGGTCTTGGGGAAGAACTGTCACATTCTTAATAACCCAGCACAGTGCATAAAGGGTAGTACACACCACACACACAAAAATAATCATATATATTACATATTGTATATTATAAGGGAGAGGGACATGTGGGGAGTGGTGCAATGCAATGGCTGTGGGGCAGCAGTTTTCTGGGAGACATTCTGGAAACTGCGTTGCTGTCCTATTTGCAGGCAACTGTCAGCTCTGAGGGAGGAGGCTTCCCACCTCCAGGCTGAACTGACAAGGACTAAGGAGGCCTCCCCACCCAAAGAGCACCACTGCCACAACCACTGCCTCAGAGGTTGCCAAGTATGAAGAGCAGTTAGACCACTGTGGGTTCTGGGAGGGTGCAGGTGGTGGAACAGAGGTGAAGCCCCCTAGTTGTACCTTTACACAAATCATATGCCAGTCTGGCAGAGCAAGGTTCCTCTATGATGGTACCCTCAGTGGAGACCAAGAAGAATGCTGAGGACATCCACAAGGTAGATCCACAAAAGGGTGGCAAGGGACACCACAGGGGAAGGAAACAGCTTCTGATAGGGGTCTCAATTGTTAGAGGGATAGAACTGGGGAAGGGAGAGGAGAGGAGAGGAGAGGAGAGGAGAGGAGAGGAGAGGAGAAGAGAGGGGAAGTAAAGTGCCTGCCTGGTGCCGTGGCTTGGAGGGACAAGAAGCAAATCCCTCAGGATTGCAGAAGCAGCATCACAGGAGAGAGAACTAGATATCATTGTGCACTTTGGGACAAATGACATAGCTAGGCATGGAATCAGTGCAGTGCAGGATGAATTTGTGGATTTGGGGATGGGCCTCAGACAGGTAGCAAGCACGGTTACCTTCTCAGAGGTGCTGCCAGTCCATGGCAGGAGTGAGGCTAGGGTACTGCACACCATGCAGTTTAATGAATGGTTACAAAACTGGTGCAGAGCACAGGGATTTGGCTTCATTGGGGACTGGGGGTACACTTGGAGAGATGAAGGTCTATACTGGCACGATGGTCTGCATCTGTCCACGAAGGGAACCCAGCTCCTAAGTGACAGGTTTAAATGCTTCCTTGGCAAGCTTTTAAATGAGCCAAGGGGGGAGGTGCTGATAAGAGGCAGGAAATGTCAAGCCTCCCCCCACAAAACATGGTAGGTAGTAAGGTAAACACTGAGGTACAGAGCTCAACAGAGAGCAGTACAGGGGTAAATGGAAAAATAGACAAGTGCAATAAAAGCAGGGATGGGGAAAAAAAGATAAAGCCAACAGTAAATGGAATGCAATGAGTACCAATGCCCGTAGTCTGGGAAACAAGCTTCCTGAGCTACTAGCCCTGATGGAAGATGAACAATTGGATATTGTGGCAGTCACAGAAACATGATACAAAGAGAACCATGAATGGGATGTCAACATACTGGGTACACAGTCTACAGAAGAAACAGGGAGGGCAAAAGAGGAGGTGGAGTAGCTCTATACATAAGGGAAGGGATCAAAGCTACAGAACTAAAAAGTAAAGGGGCAGGACAAGAGGCACTCTGGGTCACCTTGGAGACAGGGAATGGCATCACAATCTGCACAGGGGTTGTATACAGACCCCCATCTCAAGGGGAGGAAATGGAGAAGAAAATGATAGAGGACATTCTCAAAATGGCTGAAAAAGCAGAGATACTGTTGATGGGAGACCTGAATATGCCAGATGTTAACTGGATGACATGTACTGCAGCCACATCCAAGAGCAGGGTCATTCTCAATGCCCTGCAGGGGGCATGCCTTAGACAGCTAGTGTTGGAACCCACTCGGGAGGGAACAATACTAGACCTGGTACTCTCAAATGGAGAGAGGATCACAAATTTAGAAGTCAGTAGTCATCTGGGAACAAGCGACCACTGCACAGTGTGCTTCACGATAAGCACAACCATGGAGACAAGCCATACAAAAACAAGGATACTGGACTTTAGAAGGGCTGACTTTGGCAAAATGGGTGAATACCTGAGGAATACACTCGCAAATGGCCAAAAAGGAGCGGTGGAAGAACAATGGAGAAAAATCAAAACTGCCATTATAGAGGCAACAAGCCTTTGTGTGAAACAAATAAAGAAAACAAAACAGAGTAAAAAACCACCATGGTTCTCAAAAGAGGTGGCAGGGAAGGTTAAGGAGAAGGCTGCATTCAAAAAGTATAAGGAATCACAGAAGGAGCACGACAGGGAACTGTATCAATTAAAGCAGAAAGAAGTGGGGAAGGCAGTCAGAATAGCAAAGGCCCAAACTGAGGAAAAAATAGCCAACTCAGTTAAGAAGGGGGATAAAACCTTTTATATGTACATTAGGGAGCATAGAAAGGTTAAGGGAGGAATAGTGAAGATTAATAAAGGAGAGGGTAAGTGGGTAGAGGGAGACAGTGAAAAGGCAGATACTGAATGAATACTTTTGCTCAGTATTCACAAAAGACGGTGAGGAGGAGTTACCTAAACCAGACAATAGAAGCAGTATGGGTAGGGGGGGTTGACACCAGTCCATTTACAGAAGAAAGAGTCCTGAAAGAACTCCTAAAACTCAAGGTGGACAAAGCAATGGGGCCTGATGGGATTCACCCCAGAATCCTAAAAGAACTAAGGGAGGACCTAGTGACACCACTGACCACACTTTTTAACAAATCATGGGAGGATGGGGTGGTACCTGAACTGGAGGAGGACAGATGTGATTCCCCTTCACAAAAGTGGGAGCAAGGCAGAAGCAGGAAACTACAGACCTGTAAGTTTGACCTCAGTGGTAGGGAAAATGATGAAATCACTTCTGAAAGAAAGAGTTATTGAGTACCTAGAGGCCAGTGGGGCACAGGACCCAAAGCAGCATGGATTTACAGCAGGAAGGTCATGTCAGACAAACCTAATTGATTTCTTTGACTAGGTGACCAAAGTAATAGACCAGGGAGGGGCTGTGGATATGGCCTACCTAGACTTTAACAAGGCATTCGACACAGTCCCACACAAAAGATTAATAATCAAGTTAGCCAGCCTGGGAGTGGGTTCCAGGGTAGTAGCCTGGGTAGCAAATTGGCTGCACAACAGGACACAGAAGGTAATAGTGAATGGAACACATTCCAAAGAAAAGGGGGTTACTAGTGAAGTTCCTCAGGGCTCAGTACTGGGTCCAGTCCTCTTTAATATCTTTATATGTGACATTGCAGAGGATCTGGAGGGAAAGGTATGCCTCTTTGCAGATGACACAAAGATCTGTAACAGAGTTGATACACAAGGTGGGGGTAGAAATGATGAGAAGGGACTTGGCAAGGTTGGAGGAATGGTCAGACATATGGCAACTTAGATTCAATGCAAAGAAGTGCAAAGTAATGTACCTGGGAAACAAAAATGCAGGAGAAGACTACACAATAGCAGGGGAGGTACTAACAACAACAAAAATGGAAAGGGACTTGGGGGTAGTCATATCAGATGACCTAAAGGTGGGTAAGCAATGTAAGAAGTCAGTAAGGGGAGCCAGGGGGATACTGGAATGCATAGGAAGGGGCATCACACATAGAAAAAGGGAAGTGTTTATCCCTCTGTTCAGACAGTTGGTGAGACCCCATCTGGAATACTGTGTGCAGTTTGGAGACCCCATCTATGCAAAGACATAGACAGGATGGAAGCAGTCTAGAGGAGGGCAACTAAAATAGTGCAGGGTCTGCATCAGAAACCATATGAAAAGAGACTGAGAGAGCTTAATAAGTATACCCTTGATGAAAGGAGGTATAGGGGGGACATGACAGAAACTTTCAAGTACCTCAAGGGAATCAACAAAATCCAGGAGGGTAGCATCTTTCAGAAAAAGAGGTGTGTAAGAACAAGGGGGCACAATTTAAAGATAGAAGGAGGACAGCTCAGGGGTAATGTGAGGAAATTTTTTTTCACGGAGAGAGTGGTGGATGCATGGAACCACCTTACTGGGGAGGTTGTTGGGTCTAAAACAGTGGGGGAATTCAAACATGCATGGGACAGACATAAGGCAATTGTGGTAGGGGGTTGCAGGAAGTAGGCTGTTGGTTAACTAGAATCTGCAGCTTATCCAATAGGTAGGAAAATGGGCAGACTGGGTGGGCCAAGTGGTCCTTATCTGCTATCAAAGTCTATGTTTCTATGTTACAGAAATTCAGAATACACATAAGGAGCCACAAGAACTGTGGGTCACCCTGGAAACAGGAAATGGGACATCCATACGAACCGGGGTTGTCTACAGGCCTCCAGACCAGAGGGAGGACATAGACAAATTACTTTTTTTTTTTTATTTAGTACATTTTATTACGTTTTTGCTTAAAAAAAAAAGAGATAAATAAGATACAGATTGTGAGATCATGACCAGGGTACATACAGTAACACAAGACATAAACAATATGTCACGAACACTTTATTCTACTTCCTATCCCCCCACCTCCCCCTCCTTGCCTACCACCCTAACCACATCCTATCCACCCTCCCTCCCATCCCAGTGCCAACACTAATCAGGTATTCTGTGTATAATAAAGAAATCTAGTATATAAGAGGATAAGTGGCTCCTTATGGTTTCCATAAGGATAACAGTGTAAGAAAGGGGTTCCCACATCTTGTTGTAGACTTGAGGCATATTACACATATGAGCAGTATGCTTCTCTAGCTGTATAGCTAATAGAGTTTCACGATGCCATTCCAGAGCTTTCAGGAGTGAAGCTTCTTTCCAGTGTCTCAACATAGTCAGCTTTGCAGTGGCTGATACCAAGGCCAAGTGTGCCTTTCTTATTTTAGGGGTGCCATGGGGAAAAATGTTTACAAGACAGCTTTCAGGTGTAAATAGAGGTTCAAGTCCTAACATGGGGTTTAAAGCCTGCTTAACTGCAGTCCAAAATCCTTGAGCTTTTGGGCACTGCCACAACAAGTGAAACAAGGACCCGTTAAGGTCATCGCATCGGGAGCAAGAAGAGGAAGGGAGTCAGCCCATTTTGTGAAGCTTGATAGGGGTATAATAGAGATTGTGCATAATATTGAATTGGACAAGCCTAAGTCTGTCCTGCTTAATAAATCGATATACTGAGTCTCAAATTTTACCCCAATCCGCCTTCTCTTTAGAGAGAGACAGTTCCTGTACCCAGTAATAACAAATACCCTGGGGAAGATAGGAGTCCAATGATTGGAGAATCTTATATGTCTTAAAGAGTACATGTGGTTGACCGGCTACCTCGAACAATGAAAGGGGAACCTCATGAAGGGAAGACGACCATGGTTTCTTACCTAAAAATGAAGAGATGGCCTTTCTTACTTGTAAATACTTAAATAAATCTGTACCTGGGAGATTAAGTTGAGTTTGGAGTGAGGAGAGAGGGATTATGGTATCACCCTCGAGTAGTGTGGATAGAGTGTGGTCCTTCGGGGGGGCTAGAAGGATATTGGAATAGGCCAGTTATTTATTTGAAAGTGGGGATTAGTTAAGATAGGCTGTTCACCAGACCTATGCCAATTTCTCAAAAGGTAAGTCTGTATTTGTGAACGTGCTCTGACCGACCACCCGATTGGGAATTCCTTAGAGGTTTAGAAACATCTGAACGGGTTAGATAGACTAGGACAAAAGGGAACATTGTTTTTTATTCGTAAGAGCCCATTCTATGTCCAGCCATAGGGGAATATATTCCTTAATTTTGCAAGGGGTTATTCTTGTTGCCTGTAGGGCTAACCTGCCAATATGGTGAGCTCCATAATAGAGAAAGAAGAAAGGAAGTGCCAGACCTCCTTTAATTTTCGGGGCAGTAAATTTATTATATGCTTTATGGACTTCCTTTTTTTTTCCATATAAAGGCATTGAGGATATTCTGAAGATGAGTGAACCATGCCTTAGGGAAGTGGAAACCTAACATGTCCATTGGATATAGGAGTCAAGGAAGTATATTCATTTTAATAATATTAATCCATCCCCATAAGGATGTGGCAATAGTGCCCATCTTTTCAGGTCTTGTTCTATCATGTGGAGTAGTTTAGTAAAATTCTCTTTGATCATGACAGAGAGATTTCTTGCTATTTTAATACCCAAATACGTTAATAGGGTAGGCTCCCAGGCTAGACCAGTACTACTCACATCAGCTCTAGTCATGTGCGGATTTGAAGGGAAAATTTTGGATTTTGAGAGATTAATCTTATAATCTAAGACTGCTGAGAACTCTCGGATTTCCTATAAGAGGATAGGGATGGTGAGCTGTGGGTTATCTAGATGCAGTAGCAGGTCATCTTCATAGGCTGAGAGGGAGTAGCGTTTGCCTGCTATTTGAATGCCGGTTAAGGTAGATAAATTAATTAATTTACGAATGAGGGGTTCTAAATAGATGTTAAACAACAAAGGTGAGAGCTGACATCCTTGTCGGGTGCCACTCTGAAGGGGAAAAGAATCGGATAAGCAACCATTGCACAATATGCGGGCTGTTGGGAAAGTGTATAAGATTTGGATCCATTTAATGAAATCAGGGTGGAAGCCAAACTGTCGCAGGGACTCAGAGAGAAATTCCCAGGATACCTGATCAAAGGCTTTTTAAGCATCCAAGGAAATCAACACAGCAGGCAGTCAGATTCCTTGGCGGCCGAGATAAGATGAAGTAATTTTCTCATGTGGTCACTGGACAAACTTCGATCATAAAGCCGGCCTGTTCTGGGCTAATGATTTCTCCTAGGACCGCTGAGAGACAGTTTGCTAGGATTTTAGATAGGATCTTTATATCAGTGTTAAGCGGTGATATGGGACGATAATTTTCAGGAAATTTGGGATCACTCCCCGGCTTTGGGAGAAGAGTAATTAGAACTTCTAGAAAAGAAGGGTGTGTTATCCCCTCGTCAAACGAGAAATTAAAAACGTCTGTTAAGGAAGGGACTAGCTGTGCACTGTGTAATTTATAGAGATTGTTTGAAAAGCCATCTAGGCCAGGAGTTTTGTCCATGGAAAACTGTTTAATTGCCTGCTGTACTTTGTGTAGGGAAATGTGGGTACCCAGAGCTGTCACAGAAGTCTCTGATAGTTTAGGGAGATTAGCAGACTTAATATAGGCAGTTATCATCCGATGAGGTACGAAGGACTCAACCGGCTTTGAATAAAAATCCCAGAAATATGTCCCAAAAGCTGTGACAATGTCCCTGGAGTCCGTAAGCACCACCCCATTTTGTGAAGATTGAAGGGCACCGATGAATCTACTTGTTTCCATCGGCCACAACCTAAGGGCTAGGAGCTTGCCCGCTTTTTCCCCAGACTCTAAATATTTGAGTTTGGTATTATTTTTTTTCAATTAACTCTTTATTTGGTTTCAGTTACAGGGATATGAATCAACAATTCACCACTCAGGCAAAACATGACACATATATATATATATTTAAAAATACCTATGAGAGCAGACCCTGTAACAAACCCCCAACCCCTCCCCCCAATCCTCCCCTACCCTCCCAGCACAAGTTCAAGAAGGTAGCATACCCACCAATACTAACTAATTCCTACACTCTAGACAGAAAAAAGGGCGAAAAAGGAACCCCAGATCTTATCAAACCTGGAAAGCTTATTCTGGAGGATAGCCGTCATCCTTTCAATCCTCAAACAAGCTAGCAACTCCTCCAGCCATTCGGTGTAACTTAGCATGACAGAATCCTTCCAGTGCCTAAGCACAATTTTCTTACATGTAGCTGCAATTAAAACTATGTGATACCTTCTATTCTCAACAGGGATGCCAGAGACATTGCCCAGCAGACATATCTCCGGAGTAAATAGGTCACTTAGCCCCAGTAACGGGTTTGCATTGCTTTAAATCTCCATCCACAATGGAGTTACTTTAGGGCATTGCCAAAAAACATGCATCAAATCTCCTTCCCCTGCTTGGCACCTAAAACACTTAAAGTCCTTCGTCAGCTTCAACCTGCCTAATTTTTACGGGGAATAGTAAATGTTATGAAGAATCTTAAACTGCATCAGCTTTAACCAATCCTGCAAAAGGAACTTATGACAATTCATCCACAAAGCTTTCCAATTAAGCGCAAATCAGGAAAACAGAGGTCCAGTAAGACCCCTGCCAGGGACTTGAGGAATATGCCCATTCAAACAACACCGAATATATTTTAGAAATTGTATCTTGTATTCCCACCAAAGGCTCAAGGGAGCCAAAAAACTCCAGCCTGGGATTCGGAACTACCCCACTACCCAGCTGGGCAACCAGTAGGTGCCTAATCTGATATATCTTAAATATTGCCTTAGAGGGCAACCCAAATTTACTCAAAATCTCAACAGAGGGGAGAATCTCCCCCTCAGTTGAGAGAAGGTCTCTCACACGACAAGCCTCGGGTATAGGCAACCAGAATGACCCAGCATTCTATTTCCTAGTGTAAACGAGGGTTACCACAGATTGGTTGTGCCCATCCTTAAGGTAGTCATATTGCAAAAATCAAAGTTGAGAGTGGGCTCTCAGAGACCCCAACTGGAGAGTTTCGCAACTGGGAGGTAAAGGTTAGGTTTTAAGATGAAGCAAGGCCTCAGGTCTAAGACCAAATTCTGATCAGGGCAAGCTCCACCTGCAGCCATAACAGGCGGTAAGAGAGCTGCCCCAAGAGTCCCATACCGCCCACCCCAAATACATGCTAGCATGAGCCCCAGAAATAAAGGGCAAAGTGAGGAAGCCTGAGACCCCCATCCACTTAGGAGCCGCCAACTTTGAGTAAGCCTTATAGTGACTTCCTCAGCCCCATACAAAATTGGCAATCATCTTATGTACCCTTCTAAACCAGGCCAGCGGTACCCAAATATTTAACATACTTAGGTAAACAATCTGGGAATACATTCATTTTCACTAAGTTGATCCTCCCCATAAGGAGATAGGCAATTTCACCCACCTCTCAAGGTCTAATTCTATGGCTCGCACTAAAGGATCTAAGTTCAATTGAAATATCTTGGCAGGACCCTTGTCATTTTCAGCCCTAGGTACTCCATGTAATCCGATTTCCAAGATAACCTAATTCTACCACTTCATGTTTAAAAACATAATTGTTAAGAGGATATACCACCGACTTGTCTAAATTTAATCTATAATTGGCCAACTTACCAAACTCCTAATAACTTCCAATAGAGCAGGAACAGAAGCCCTTGAGTAGTAACATAAACCAGTAAATCATCTGCATACGCTGTAACTTTCACCGTATAGTCTAAGATTCTAATGCCCTCAATGTCACGCTTACATACAATTGTCCTAATAAGAGGCTCTAGGTATAAATTAAAGAGAAGTGGGGACAGAGGACATCCTGCCTGCACCCACATAGAGACAAAAGGGTCCGAGATAGCACCATTACAGCCAACCCTCTCAGTAGGATTAGAGTAAAGAGAGCTAATCCATCCCAAAAAGGTCAGGAAACCGAATTTTTCCATGGCAGCCAACAAGAATCCCTAGTAACCCTGTGAAAGCTTCAAGGCCCAAGGACAGCAGAGCCATAGCAGTACTCACTGCCCTCAGACACCGAGAAAGCATGAGCCAAAGTCCTCAAGTGATCAGCAGACGACCGGCCCTTCATAAAGCCAACCTGCTCTGGGTCAATAAGTCCCGGTAAAACCTTACTAACATGCTCAGCAGTAATTTGCCAAGATCTTGACATCATAATTAAGTAAAGATATAGGCCTATAACTAGATGGATGTTCGGGGTTTGTCCTGCTTGGAATTAGCACAATCAACACCTCAAACAAAGAATGGTCCTGCACTTGATGAGATAGGATATACCTAAATAGCTTAAGGAGCAGAGGGATAAAAGCTTGCAAACTTTATAAAAATTAGCCGAGAATCCGTCCGCCCCGGCGTTCTATCTAAAGGGAGGCTCTGTATAACCGCTTCAATTTCACTCTGAGTAATATCAGCCACTAACTGTGCTTGCTGAGATTCTGACAGTAAAGGAGATCCAGCTCTTCAAAAAGGCAAACATTTCCTGTTTGGTAGGGCATTCTCCATTCTACTATACAGGATTTAAAATAATATTTGAATTCTTGCACTATCTCCTCAGGTGTAGTCTTAATCCGGCCATCAACTTCAGACATAATCCCTGGGATTAAGCGAGATGCCTCCAATTGTTTAAGCCTCCTAGCCAAAGTGACCCGCCTTTTCCCCTGGTCTAGATAACTGCTTGTGGTCTTAATTAGGGCCAATTCAAGCATTCCCCAGCAGTTTTAGATAAAGATCCTCAGCTTTACCAATTCCAGTCTTTCCTCATCAGTCGCCTGTACTGACACAGTGGTTTCTTTAATTCTGATTTTACCCAACAGTTCAGTCAAAACCCGAACCCGCTCCTTCTTCCTTTTGGACACTAGGCCAATCAGAATCCCCCTTACGTATGCCTTGAATGCGCCCCAAACCATATCCGGGTAAGTTTGATCCCCCACATTATTAGCTATGAATTCCTCTATTTGCCTAGTTACAAATTCAATGACTTGGGGACTACGCAGCATCTGATTATTAATCCTCCATCTATTACCTCTTTTAGGGATAGTGGCAAGAGAAATAGATGCAACAACTGCAGCATGATCAGAGAGCGGTCCCGGCATAATTTCAGCTTCTAGTACTTCAGAAAGAAGTGCACCAGAAAAAAGTAAATAATCTATACGGGACGCCGATCCATGAGCTGCTGAGGTGAATGTATATGTCCTATCTTTCGGATGGACCACCCTCCATATATCCACTAAACCACACTGGTCTAATAGTTCCCCAAGGGCTCAATGAGCAGGGGAAAAATAGATAGCCCTACTCCTAGACCTGTCCATCAATGGATCTAACACGAGATTCAGATCCCCCCCTAAGATCATGGGAATCTGCACAAAAGGGGTTAGAGTCTCTAAAAGATTAACAAAAACTCCTGAGAGTCAGAATTGGGGCCATAGATTGCTCCCAAAAGTATCTCCATATCCTGAAGCTTACCCTCACAAGCACAAATCTACCCTCATCATCCTGAATGACCTGAAGCGGCACAAAGGGTATAGATCTGCATGAAGAATCATCACACCCTCTGCTGTCACGTATGACTCTGTCTGCAAAAACTGACCCTACCTGTAATGCCTCATGGAATTACATTCCGATAACACAAAGTGTCTCCTGCAAGAACACAATGTCTGCCTTTAATACTTTAGGTGCTTTAAAATACCATACTGCTTTAACCTTCTGACGGGTACCCTTTATATTCCAGGATGCTACTTTAAAAGCCCCAGACAGCACCATCCTCCAAAATTCCAAGCTCAAGACATGGTATGCTTCCCTTTAAGCTTTTTATCTTATCGCTTAAGTTAAGAACTTGTGCACCCTCCCTCCCCCCTAAGTGAGCCTTATGATCACAATAAAACCTACATGGCCTAAACCCCCAACCAATCCCCTCTCCTACCCAACCCTCATCAAAAACTTTCGCTACTATACCTTCTCCTATACCATCCCATCCTTTCTCCCAGCATCCACATCCTATCCCTAACCCACCAAAACATTGGGCATGAACCACTCCCTCCAAAAACTCCCCACTTTCCCCAATATACCCCCCCTTCCACACTCTATTGGTCCGTGACATCAGCCCACACAGCCACGCTCACCTCTGCCCCCCACCTCCCTTCTAGGCAAATGCCTCCATATTTCTATTAAACACCCCATCCACAACTGTTATATCAACTCTCTAACATTAACTACTAACCCTTCCAATAACTATTAACAATATTCCAGTAAACCCGTCCACCAAAGTCTTCCTTTGACCTGGGGCCAACACATATGAACACATATAGCTACCAATACTATTAACAGCATGAGTCCAACTACTAGAAAAGTACCTAAGCCATCAATTCTTAATATCATTAAGCTAAAGTCCCATCTTCATACCCAAATACCCAACCTCCTCACCAAAGGTTCCCATATACTGTATTGTGTTCTAAAAAAAAAATTATCTCCTTTGTTAAGCCAAAGGCAGCTCAATTAGATCCTTTTAAGTCCATTTCTCAAGTCCCATGCAAAAAAAAAAAAACGTGTTCGGGTAATAAATTCAAAAATTAGGCCCCCAGTCCATATAAATTCGGTCCATTTTATATACAAATTCACGCGTTGAAGGTTCCACATACTGAAATGAATAGCTTCAAGCCCCTCTTATCAGAGAAACATGCAATATGGTATATTCCATCCGTCCCAAAGGCCGCAGACCTGCACCATGTAGCTCCTACCGCCGACTTCAAGGGTCCTTAAACAAATTAGGGAAAGCTGCTTGTAATGCCAGCTGGGCTATCTCCACAGATTCATAATGCTTCCACTCTCCCTCTATCAGGACTTGAAATTTCACGGATAGCCCATTTTAAGAGCACACCTGCACGTGATCAGCTTATTGATCAAGGATTAAAGGCTGATCTCTTCTGCCGCACTGTAACAGGGATATCCTGTACAACCCTTATTCTTACTCCTTCCCAATACAAGTCTTTAGCCTCTCTGGCTTTTGTGAAAAAAAACTGTCACTCCAAGTAATTTAAAAAACGAAAAATAAAGGTGCGCGGTGGAGCATTAGGAGGGGGCAATGATCGTAAGGCATGATGAGCCCTTTCGATTATATAACTAGGACCATATGGAGATGGGCCTGCTATCTTCTCCACAAATTTCTGCGCAAATCTGATCGGATCTGGCCCTTCCTCCTTTTCTGGTAAACCCAAAATCACTGCGTTGTTATGACGACATCTCCCCTCTAAATCTTCAACCTTCAGCTCAGCTTGGCCGTTCTCGTTGTTTTAACAGAGTTGCCCCCCTTCCATCCTTTCAGCATTCCTCTCCAGCGAGCAAATTCTGGCTTCACTATCCGCGGTCCTGCAGGTCAAATCTTCTAGTGCTGCTGATATGCCTTTGATTTCACTGGCCATCTCTGTCATCTCCTGTTTAAAAGGGCAAAATTCCTCTAAGAATCTTGCTACTGCTAAAGTCTCACTCTCCGTGACTCCTGACGTGGAGCCCTGCACTTGTTGCACATTCAAGGCCCTTGCTTTTTTTGAGGCCTTCTCCGGGGATACTGGGGGAGTGTGTTTGGGAGGGGCTTTTCGCATTTCGGCCTCCATCAAGCCCACAAACCGTTCCACACAGGGTCTCCTGCTACAATCGCAAAACCGAACCGTCCGAGGCGGGTTGGAACAGCTGTGAATGTTAAATTAAACGGGAAGGAGAACGGAGCTATCGGGGAACACAGCTACTCCGTGCTCTGCATCACGTGACTCCCTTGAGTTTGGTATTATGCAAAGCTAATTCTGACTTTTGGGACAGGAAGTCAAAGTACTGAGATTGGAGACAATATAATTTAGCCCAGGTTGAGTTATTGGATGAGCATTTTAGGGAATGTTCTATTTGAGCAATGTCAGAGAGCAGAGAGGAGAGGTGCTCCTGGGTTCCACGGGCCCTCGCCGCCACTAGGTGAATAAACTCACCTCATAATGAGCACTTGAGGGCTGCCCAAACTATATCAAGCTTACTCACTGAGTTCCTGTTTTGTTCTAGGAAAAGGGGGATGGTATCCTGGTTACTCTTAAGTACTTGGGGGGATTTGAGCAGTTGAGTGTTCAAACACCAGACAGAGTCATGCTTAAGCCCAGGGTCCAACAAATAGGGCAAACTAATGGGGGAGTGATCCAAGATCACTCTGGCTTGTATTGTGGCTGCCAACACTCCAGGAAGACCAAAGGAACTGACAAAAAATAATCAATACGGAAGAATGTACGGTGTACGGAAGAGTAATAGGTAGACTGTCTTTCTGTAGGATGTAGAACACACCAGGCATCTATGGTTCCAGTACCCTTCATGAGGACCCTTAAAGCCCACTGAGTGGGGGGTTAATCCTAATCTTTTGCAATCTGACCGATCTAGGTCAATTTGGGGGACCAGATTCCAGTCTCCCCCCAAGATCGTCAGCTTGGGGGGATCCGAGATGAGCTGCGATAAAAGCTGGGAAAAGAAGAGGGAGGGAGTCAATATTTGGGCCATATATTGAGCCTACTAGTATTGGGTGTGATTCTAGCTTGCCATGTAGAATGATATAATGCCCTTCTGGGTCATGGCATTCCTGTGTTAAGGTAAAGGGAACAGGTCTGGCAATCAAGATTATAACACCCCCTTTCTGTGAGGAAGAACCCGAGCTGTATACTTGCCCCACCCAGTTTCTTTAGAAAAACACTATATCCTCCCTACAGAGATGCGTCTCCTGCAAGCACACTACACTGGCCTTGAGGAGTTGGAGATGGCGGAGTATTATGTGCCTCTTTTTTTATTATGTGCTCCTTTTATATTCCAGCTAATGAAATTATAGGGCCCTCCCATTTAGTTACTACTTCTATTAAATCTATGACTTGGAAAAAGGAGCTTTCCAATATCTTTTATGTTGACCCTCTTATGTGGGAAAGTAGCAAAAGTGTGGCACAGCCCACCCCTCCATCCCGTCATACAAGAAAAACTGCAGTTTGGTATGGGCAATATTTCTTTAAATTTCCCACCCCTCCCCCAAAACTCTCATTATAACCCCATATAAGAAAAAAAATACTACACATATAACAATGCTGTACTAACTAATCCCCAGTTCTGTCTAACTGTCTCACCAATTAAACACCATCAAGTGATGTTTTCCAAAACTAGCTTAAGAGAAAACTGTCACTACAACCCACCACCCATCCTGCAGCACAACTCGCCTTACTGCACCTTTGAGAAATGATGTGCTACACTTATAAAGTAAAGCAACAATGTCAAATGTATGGCCTGAAATAAATAATGATTACAACTATAGTTTAATTCTATGCTCATTACAAAAAGAATTAAGTCTCCATACGAATATAGTATAAACATGTGGTTGAGATTGAGAGGCTTATAGGAGATCAGAACTATTTACTATGAGAGGTATAACCACAATAACATTCTAGTCTACTTCTGAATTTAAAGTAAAGGAAAATACTCGTTAACTGTCTGCAACAGAAAATCCAATTGCTGGCCCAGATTTTAGTTTAATCTTGAATCTGTAGTTGCCATCTTTTAGGCCTGAGCAAAAGAAGCGCATATAAACTTGAGTTCCATTCCAAATGCAGGGAGGAGTTCCTGTTAGATATATGGTCGTGGTGTCTCTCAAAACTGGAAAAATGTCTAGGTCTAAAGTCAGTGCGCATACAGTGAAACCATAGGGCTAACAGAGAGTGGTGCATCAGGGAATAACAGCAGTGAAAAAATTGCTAAGAGACAGTAATTATACCCGCAAGCACCAGCTATGTACTGTTTGAAGGTAACTCGCTGGTTTTCCCCAGCTATTCACTTAAATAAGTCAGGGAAGAGGGAGCAAAGTTCAATTGTCGCTTGTTCTGGAGAGTCGAATGCTACCCATTTATCCTGAGGCTTTACTTGCAATATTGAAGGATATCGTACACTGAAGAGCTTGCCAGCAGTTATCAGCTTAGAGACCAAGGGGTGTAGCTCTTGTCTCCTGATTCTAACAGATTGAAGGATATTCTGTGCTATACATATCTTGTGGCCTTCCCAGAGCAGGCTCTGAATTTCTTTGGTTTTCATTATGATATGCTGTTTGTCTTGGAAATTCAGTAACTTAAAAATAAAAGGCAGAGGAGGGTAACCCATGAAGTGGGTGCATGAGGAAGGGCGCCGTGCGTTCGGTGACACCTTCTCGCGTAATTCCTCCGCAGCTACCCGGCGGGTAGGGGCGGCAGGATGAGGGGTGGGCGAACTGGGCTGACGGGGGTGGGAGTGAGCACGTGAGCGTGGGCTGGGGGGTGGAGAGGCTATAAGGGGTGGCACTGCAGTCATCAGTCAAGCTGCAGCATGGTGTCGGGATTGGGCAATGGCTGGGGTGGCTGAGGTACTGGGTTCAGGTCCCGGCGCTGGTGTGATTTTTATTGCGCCTGGCCCAACTTTTACTTTTACTACTTTCACCCCGACATACACCCCCTGGAGTTGAGAATCTTACGTAGGGGGTGTGGGCGAACCCCTGTGATGAGGGGTGTGGGTGGGCACAGCACCCCCCCCACAGAAAGTAGTAAAAATATGTCCTGGTGCCATTGCGCTGGTGTGCCAGGGTTGTCAGAGTGCTGAAAATGTGTTCGTCACTCTGACTGAGTGATAATGGTGATCACCTTTAGGCGTTCGCTGCTATCACATAGACCCGAAGAGGAGCACCAGCTGGGGGGAGGGACACAGGGAGCAGTGTGCACTCTCAATGATGTACAAACTGCCATTAGGGGATAGCTCCACTATTTTGGTGCAGAACTTCTGGAAGGAGGAGATGGGATTACAGCCTTCATCGTTTTTCTGGTAAACCGAGGACCTGGAGGTTATTACGCCAGCTGCGCCTCTCCAGGTCCACCAATTTTTCTTCCAGCTTTTTGATTCTGTGTTGAGTAGTATTAGTGTCCTGTTCAGCTCATCCTTGCCATTTTTCTACTCAGGAAATTCATGCTTCGGAGTCACTGACCCATATTGCAAGTGCATCCACCGGTGTCCAGAGCTGCTGGAGATCTGTCGAGATACCAGAGATAGTCTCCTGCAGTGGATGCATAAATTTGAGAAACCACTCTTCAGTAAGGGCGGTAGTAGCTGTTGGAGTCTACGAGGTAGAAGCAGCCTGTTGCTTAGGCCTCTTCGTGTACTTGTCCTTTCCTGGAGTTGTGGGAGGCGAGTGAAGCGGCAGCATATTTTTCATTTCCACCTCCATGTTGTGCATTTATCACACACTGCTATGTCTCTAGAGGTACTGTCACCACTCTCAGCATGGTAGTAAGTCACCAGAGGCTAGTTTTATGGAAGTTCTCTGAGAGAGGGATTGAGCGCAAAAGTTGTGTGCTGCTTTCCCTCAGCTAGTCATCATGTGACCCCCATAGACACATTACTGTTAGAAGATATACAAAACATGACAGCTAAAGGGAGGTTCTGATAATGGGAGACTTCAACATGCCAGATACAGATTGGTCAATACCTTCAGGAACATCTGCCAGAACTAGACACATAGTGGAGTCCCTGCAGAGGGAGGGCCTCAAACAACTGGCACAACAACCCACAAGAGACAGGGCCATCTTAGATCTAGTACTGACTAACAGGGAAAGGACCACAGATCTCCAGGAAGAAGGTCATTTGGGGGCCAGTGACCATCACATGGTATGGTTCAGTTTGGCCACTAGAACTAAATCATCCCATTCCAAGGCAAAAATATGGGACTTCAGAGGAGCTGACTTTGATAAATGGCCAACAGAGTTAAGCTAGCCCTGACAAGAAGAAATGCAGGTGAGGGGGTACAAGCAAAATGGGCAAGCATTAAGGATGTAGTACTTGAAACAACATCCCATTGTGTTAGAGAGAAAAGAAAGTGCAAAAGAAGAAGGAAACCACTTTGGGTCTCTAAAACAGAAGCAGAAAAAGTCAGAGCCAAAAGGCTGGCCTTCAGGAAATAGAAGGGAACACAGTGGGATGAAGAAAGGGAAGCATACCAAACTTCCCTAAGGGAAGCAAGGAAGGCAGTAAGGCAGGCAAAGGCCCAAACTGAGGTAACACTAGCACGGACAGTAAAAGAAGGTGACAAGACTTTTAATAGATACATTAGTGAAAGGAGAAGGTCCAGAGGGGGGTATTGCTAAGTTCAAAGGGGATAAGTGGGCGTGTGAGGAGGAGGAGGACCATGTAAAAGCATCTGTCCTAAATAGATACTTCTGCTCAGTATTTACTGAGGAGAAGGTAGGCAGGGCCCACAGCTCAGCACCATGGCCACAGGGGGGAAGAAGGTATGCACTAGTCCCTTCACAAAAGAAAGGGTCCTACAAGAGCTTGATAAGCTCAGGGTGGACAAAGTAATGGGACCTGATGGCATACATCCCAGGGTACTAAAGGAGCTAAGAGTGGAACTAGTAGAGCCATTCTCAGAACTGTTTAGTGAGTCTCTGAGCACAGGAGAGGTCCCAGAAGACTGGACAAGGGCTCAGGTGATCCTGCTCTACAAGACTGGTAGCAGAGAGGAGGTAGGGAACTACAGACCAGTCAGTCTTACCTCAGTAGTGGGCAAGATTATGGAGGCAGTCCTTAAGGAAATGATAGTGCAACACCTGGAATCCATAGGAGCACAGGCTCTAAGACAGCATGGATTTACAACAGGAAGGTCCTGTCAAACTAATCTCATAGATTTCTTTGACTGGGTAACCAGAGTGGTGGACCAAGGGGGGGGTGTCAATTAATGTCACCTACCTTGACTTCAGCAAAGCATTTGATACTGTTCACATAGAAGATTGATTAACAAGCTGAGTAGGCTTGGGGTGGGTCAGAAGTTGGGCAACTGAGTGGCAAACTGGTTGATGGGCAGAAAACAGAGAGTGGTGATAAATGGTATACAGTCAGAAGAGATGCAAGTCACAAGTGGGGTACCTCAAGGATCAGTCGTGGGGCCAGTCCTCTTCAATATCTTCATCAGTGACATTGCAGATAGACTGAAGGGTAAGGTTTGTCTGTTTGCAGATGACACCAAGATCTGCAACAGAGTAGATGATCCAGATGGGGTGGGCAGAATGAGAAGATGTCTGGATAAACTGTCAAAATGATCAGAAGAGTGGCAACTGGGGTTTAATGCAAAGAAGTGCAAGATCATGCACATAGGGAAGAGAAACCCTGAAGTCACCTATAGGTTGGGAGGGAAGTTGCTGGCAGTCACAAGGGAAGAAAGAGACTTGGACGTCATCATCACAGATGACCTGAAATCATCCAAGCAGACCACAAAAGCAGTAGGTAAGGCTAAGGGGATGTTGGGGTGTATTAGTAGGAGTATCACAAGTCATAAGAGGGAGGTAATAATCCCTCTTTACAAGACACTGGTTAGGCCCCATCTGGAGTACTGCATGCAGTACTAGAAACCATACCTTCACTAGGACATTAACCAAATTGAGGCAGCCCAGAGAAAGGCAACCAAAATGGTGCAAGGACTGCATCAGAAAACATTTGTGGACAGATTAACGGAGCCCAATATGTATACCCTAGAGCAAAGGAAGGAGAAAGGTGATATGATTGAAACATTAAAATACCTTAAGGGCATTAACCAGGTGAAAGAGTATAACATGTTTCAATATAAGAAAAATAGTAGGACAAGAGGACACAGCATGAGATTACAGGGAGGCCGATTAAGGGGTAATGTGAGGAAGTTCTTTTGCAGAGAAAGGGTGGTGGATGCATGGAATGGCCTACCTCAGGAAGTGGTTGATATGAATACAGTTCAGGGCTTCAAACAGGCATGGGATAGGCATAAGAGAGCAATACAGATGAGTACGAATAGATAGGCCATTGACAGAGCAAAAGCTGATGGCACATTCATAAGGTAGAAAAATAAATGGGCAGACTGGATGGGTCTTGTGGTCCTTATCTGCCATCAGCTTCTATGTTTCTATGTAACAGTTGTCAGAATTATTAACACTTTTCCAGCATTCACATGCAAAAGAAACTGAGAAAGGCACATGCAGAATTTCAAGAAAAATAGTGTTTACTAAAAATTGAAAACAGATAAAATACAAAACACAGAACATATAAAATTGGGTTTACAGTCTTTTAAAGTAAATAGATAATTATACAAAAACTATGCCTTATTACAAAATTTCTACTATCCTAGATTTCAAGTAAAAAAAAAAACAGATGGTTTAATCTACCTAACATGCTGTGAGAGGTTGTCAAAAGTCCAAGGCAAGTTTGTCAAATGCCCACACCAAAAATCAAAATACCAAATGCCAATCTTTTCTCCCAACTGGCTGGTAATATATTTCTCTCAAGGCCGGCCCGGTGGCGCTGAGGGTTGAAGCACTGGATGCCACACCTCGCGCCACGCCGGCAACCCGGGTTTGGGAATAAGCCCAAACTGCTAGGGGTCAGCAGGGGGGAGAGAGAGAGAGAGGATTGAGTGTCCGAGGGACTGCTCTCCTTTCTCAGGGAGAGATCCAGGGGTAGCCCGGTGTAGCAGCAGCCCACGGTGGAGACCAGCAGCACTGCCACGTGCAGGGGCTTACAGGCTTGGGGCAGATGTTGGGTGGCTGCCTTCTAGACGTGAGTGGGAGCACTCACATTGCAGGCTGGGCACCATTGCATGTCCCACTTCAGGGGCGTAAACATTACTAAATACCTATCCGGTCTGAATAGGTGACGGCCCTCCCAGAGCCTTGCCACCACACACCCAACACTGGAACCCCGCCACCGGCTCTTCGATCTCCTCGGGACTCTATGTCCCCCTGAGGGGAGCCCGCGGAGACAGTAATGACCTTGGGAATGGTGGGGTTCACAGTGGGTGGCAGAGTGGCACCGGACAGCAGAGAGGTCTGAGAGAGTTCTGGAGTTGGGGGAGATAAAACAGAGTTGAAAAAAATATATATATAAATTTCTCTCAAACTCCTCCTCCTCCCTGATGACACAGCTCACAGATGCGGCCTTGAGGTCACTCAAACCTGAGAACTTGAATTCATTTTATCAGTCACATATCTCAGCACACTGCTAACACATTCCAAAAAAATATATATCTTTCTTCTTAATTAGCGCGACTTTATGACAGATAGAATTATCCCTTTGATCTCTCTACAAGCTTCCTGGCCTATAAAGTGATTGCAAGTTTACAAGCTAACAGGAACCTGTTAAAATGGTCTTTTCCTCAGGGGGTCCTAAAATGCATACTTTGTCCCTGTAGATCAAAGACAAGAAATACTTAAAACTGACTGTTATAACCTGGCATAAGGAAGTCCATCAACTATGTGTCAAGCAGAGCAGGAAGCTAGCAATTTTGGCTACTACAGTTACTGTGTTGGGGTCTGAAGGTCAGACCCCTTTAAAAGCTGATGGCTACCATTTCTCTAAGCAGATATTCACATAAACATATATCTATATCACAAATATAATACAATGTAATGACAAGCAGATGGCAGAGCGTCACAGGGATAACCAACTCGAAGTTTCTAACAAATGTAGTTATGCGGGGGAGGGTAGGGCACGTCTAAATACCCTGACACCGCGTTCAAAACACCATCCCCCAAACCATATGGAAAAGTGAATAAAGCTTGCCATATCATAAAATCATCAAACTGCTAAAAAAAAAAAAATACGAGGTCATATAACAATAAAATCACAACCACACATCAAGTTGAACGGAGGCTATAAAACTAGTTTTTCTTACAACTAGCTGATGAGAAAATAAGGTGTTTTAAATAAATCAGGAACAGGGCAGGTAATTCATGGTTGGCTTGCTCTGCTAACATAAATATTATGGGCTGCCCATTAATGGTACTGTAATGTTAAGCTTTGCTGGGTACAATAAATGGAAACCAATACTGGCAGCTTGCAATATTGAAGTGACTGGGCGGTAGGCAACCCTCTGCTCATCTGTTTGAGGTGGTAAATCCTGAAAAATGTAAATTCTCAGCTCCTCCTAAAGCACTTCCTGCATTACTGCATGCTTTTTACTTTACTTAAAATATATTGCTTATCCAAGTCATTTAATATTCTATAGATCAAGGGCTGTGGCTTTTCCACGTCAGCCGACACAAGCCTGAGGGCTGTATGAGCTCTCACTATATACCGTGGCCCATTAAGGGAAGGGCTTTCCAATTTCTCACAAAGGCACTGAACAAAAACAATAAAATCCTTGCCCTTGCTTCTCTGTGGAAGGCCAACAATAACCAGATTATTCTGATGACTTCACCCATCTTAATCATCCAGATGTTCTTCAAGTTAAGTATGTTTGCTGTGAATGGCCTGCATTTCAGGGTCCAGTTTCACTACTCAATCTTCACTTGAGCTCACCAGGGCTTCTGTATCCACCATTTACCAGATGAACCCCTCTATAGCTAGACGAATGACTATAAGGCCTCCGGAAAGATCTAAGATAGTGTCTTTCAGTGAAGCAAGCTCATGCAAAAAGAGCTCTACTTTCAGAATATCCATGGCAGGGCCAGTGGTAGGAGAAGCATTACTGTCTTGCTTGGAACACTTGGGGCCCTTAGTCTTGCTCCAGAGTAGGAGGTGGTGTATGATGCACTGAGAGTTTTTCACTGTCCGTGTCTATCTGATCAGCAGTTTTTGCCACTGCCATGCCACTAAAGATATAATAGAACACCACCGCTGAAAAAAAATGGAATATAAAGTGGTTAACTATAATTTTAGCAAAAACAAAATAAAAATGACTCAGGTAGTCAAAGCAGCGTGGGAAAGCTGAAGCCAGCTTTGTCTCATCACATGACTCTCCCCATCGTTTTGGACTTTAATGGGGCATATTCAGCTCCTAACACTGCTGGACTATGTCAGGGATGAATTAGACAGCTTTTTGGGGGAGCAGGAACTATGAGCAGCATTGGATAAGCTGGCCAAAGGGAAGGTGTCTGACTGAGATGGATCATCATATATCTACATCAGGTCAAGCCAGATGTGATTACCACTTGCCATTGTGCAGGAGGTGCAAGTTAAGAATGTCCTCCATCCAGTGATGGGAGAAACCATCATGACTCCTCCTGAATAAGATGAACAACACATTAGATTGTGTCAATTTCTGACCGATTTCCCTGATCACCACTGACAGCAAACTTCTAGCCAAAGTGCTTGCCACCAGGCTGGAGAGGGTCCTCCTTCTTTATACACCATATTCAAGTAGATTTACATAAAGGAGAAACTGTGGTGGACAATAGCTGCACTTTGTTGAACTTGAAATGGTACATAGGACCAGCCAGTACCCAAAAGCAGCCTTGGCAGCAGCTTTTCACAAGACCATTGACACGGTGGAGTAGGGTATCTCCATGAAGACCTGGTCACCTATGAATTCAGTACTCTCTTTAGGGATTTTAGCTACTTTGTACCACAAGCCTATTGCAGTGGTACTCACAATCTAGCACAACAAAGAAGGGATCACCCATGGTCTGTTGAAAGACTTTCTTGCAAGAAGGTTGTCTTCTAGCCATTGCTATAGAGGACAAATGATGCATCCTGATGCTCTTGGGGTAACTTGCAGACCCCTCCCCACTCTCCTGGCACACCTCCCTCTCAAAGCATGCTCTGTCCACAGGCTTTCTTGCATTGCTTTGTGCAAGTTAAGAACATTTCACAAGAAATGGGGCACCTTCCTAAACTCTTACCTACTGTATGTTCAGTGCCTCTCCCATCACCGCTCAATCAACCTGTTCCCTACTGTGCTCCCCACCACCATTACATATGTGAAATCCAAACAACTTCCCCTCTTGTTGGAAGAAAGGGAACAGGATGCTCTGTAATACATAAATTGATGTTATCTAGCTGGGTGCTAACAAGTTGCTGTAGCAATTTCTATGATGTAAGTACCTGTTCTCTTTGCACCTCTTCTGTCCTCTCAATACACCGTACTACACAGCCATGCTGAGATAACTATTGGTTGTGTACAAGTAACTACAGAACTTCAACTGGAAACCAAATGGCCTCTTGTGTCTCTTTAGCGGTACCCCATTATCTTACATAATACTTGAGTTGGTGGATGGCATTTCACCTATTCCTCTTATTAACAATTTACTTTTGTCCATTATGTGTAGCACATTAAGGGTATACACTCAGTCTGTCTCTCTCCCCACTGCTCCTGGAAGTTTCCTTTGTACCTATACTTATGGAAGCTCTAATGTGATTACAGCATGAACTTATTTGAAATTGTCAATAAAATTAATGTAAAAAAGTTGCTTCTTTGTTTCAACAACACATGCTGTCACAGCAGAAGGACTGCAGTTCAGCTGTGAGGTTTCTCATGCTAGCCCTCTGCCAGTGTCAGTCTGGCACTGGTTCAATGATTTTTCTCATTGGATTTACCCCACACACACACACACACTTACTCTGTGAGGGCAGCAACTGAAAGAAGCATCTCTGCTGCTTTATCAATGTAGTGGCACTGTGATACCAAATTTACTGCCAGTGTTATTGTGCAAGCTCATTGAGTCTGAGAGACATTACTCATCAACTGTTTAAAAGCTGTTTTCCAATAATAACTTGCTATCAGAGGCAGAACAGCTGGTTACCTCTTTGTGTATGAGTTTGCTCCTGAAATACAGTCAGTAGGATATAAAATGCAGACACATTCCTGTCAAAAGATATTAGTTCCTAAGTTGTTAAACTCTCAACTCTGATTTTCAGTAATGTATAGGATAATGACACATGGGCGCCTAATTGAACATTATTCCCTTCTGCATACTAAAAAGGCTCCTTTTTGTGTATGTCTGTCATCTATGCAGTCCTCTATCCTGCTGTCAAAAAAGATTAGCAGAATTTGCAGTTATAAGTCTTGCCTCCAATTTCACTTCCACAAGTGCATCGAGTTACCAACTCTATATGTATTTTTTTCAGGAAAAGGATTGTACATTATCACGACACTTAAAAGAGCCTCCAGGGTGAACATCTGTCATAAAACTCATTGCCAGGCATTCTACTAGGTGACCAATATGTTCCTTTTTCCTGGGGTTTGGTACAGTGTTACAAACGTTGTGGACTTAAGTACAATAAAAGTGATGGGAAAGGGAAACTGCACAGCATTTTGTATGCTATTCATTTTGTAACATCACCATTTTAATGTACAATTACTACCATTGACTATAATATGATGGTTTATATGAAGGGCTGTTATATGCAGCAATAAGCCAGCAATATGTCCCAGTATATATAGATATATACAACAGGTTGAGATGAAAATAAATGTAGAATAAAGGATGGGAAGTGTCTGATATGAGAACTTATTGCATCCCAAGGCATGGGATGCCACATAAACCCCGAGGGTGAAGCCAGAGGGGTTTATTAATGCATCCCACACTGAAATTCTCATGCACACTTTCCCATCTTTTGTTTTATATAACTGCTGGTCAGAAATTTTTTCCAGCCCAAGTCCTGTGACCATGTGTGTCAGGCACACACACACACACACACACTACAGTCACTCTTTTTTTCTCTCTCCTCCCCCATCCTTTTTGAAGAGCTAAATTTGTTTTATGTTTTTGCTCCAGTTATAGGTTGAAATCATGATCATGATCACACTTAATGCAGTCAGCTACAGAGCCATTCCTGCTGGCAGTGGGTATCTCTTGAGGTGG
The DNA here is from genome assembly GCA_016271365.2 of Neoceratodus forsteri. Taxonomy (NCBI): domain Eukaryota; kingdom Metazoa; phylum Chordata; order Ceratodontiformes; family Ceratodontidae; genus Neoceratodus; species Neoceratodus forsteri. The sequence goes on along the minus strand of JADMNL010000039.1, from coordinate 13,379,947 downwards.
GTGAACAACAGGATCAACCAGATATGACTTTTCTTTTTTTACGTTTAAGTGTAGGATTAACCAGATAGGTAAAAAGAAATGACTGTGCCATGGCAAAGACTGTTGTTGTGATGGCTCCTCAGTAATGAAACATAGAAACAGAATTTGATGGCAGATAAGGACCGCTTGGCCCACTCAGTCTGCCCATTTCCCTACCTAATGGATAAGCTGCAGATCCTAGTTAACCAGCAGCCTGCTTCTTTCTACCACCACCCCCTAGAATTGCCTTACAACTGTCCCATGCATGCTTGGATTCAGCCACTGTTTTTGACTCCACAACCTCCTCCAGAAGGCCGTTCCATGCATCCACAACCCTCTCTGTGAAAAAATACTTCCTTACATTACCTCTGAGCCACCCCCCCTCTATCTTCAAATTGTGCCCCCTTGTTCTTGCACACCTCTTTTTTTGAAAATGCTACCCTCTTGGACTTTGTTGATTCCCTTGAGGTACTTGAAAGTTTCTATCATGCCCCCCCCCATTTCCTCGAATGGACATAAGGAGCCACCATGTTTATGGAACTGTTCAGCCCACCCACTCAGACTGTGACAGCCAATGAGGGAACACTAAGTTTTGACAGGAGGAGCATGTGAATGCCTTAAAAACCCATGGGTTATTATGGCAAATAACTCAGTCAGCCCATATAAAAAAATTGCTGACCGGTAATTATATAGAAGATAACATTCACCTTTACTCTATGTTTCCTTTCCAAGACCCTCTAAAATGCACCCTGTATGGCTCAAAGTGGCCAAAAAATGTAATAGCTAGCTAGCACAGTTTCATTTACCAGTATAAAACAGATTCCCATTGTTAAATATTTGCACATTTAAAGTATGATCCATTTCATTTTTTACTGCACTTTTGTTACACAGCACATATAGTATAAAATATATTTGTTTGCCTAAAGTCCATTGAAAATGTTATATATTACGTAGTGATTTGGGGCAGGGTTTTTGAAGTGTGGTGCAGGGAAGGGGGCACAGGAGCCTTTTTTAGAGGAAGAAATCCTTATACAAGGACAACAGGCTACCAGACAGACAACAGAACAACGGGGACAAAGATATTACCTAAGAAACAGGGACTGGAAGAGGGATTCCCAATACTGAGACACAAAAGGAGGACAGAGAGAAGGGGTTTGAGGCAGAGGTGCAAGAGGAGGCAGAGGAGGAGGAGGGGGGTTACAGGGGCAGACAGAGGAGGTTCAGGTGATTTTCAACTTAAGTGGGAGAATTATTTCAGATATGGAAGCTCAGATTCTCAAAAAGGGACTATCCTTCACACTGATTAGGAATTTTGATGCCTTCCAGGTAGAAATAGATTTACAGAAGTCTTATCAGAAAATTTGATCAGTTGATTGGCTTGCGAACAAACCACAGGAACAAATTACCAAAAAAAAAAAAAAGTTTCAAAAAGCATTAGGAGCGAAATCTAACTTTCCCCCACCAAGGGGAACAAATACTGTAGAAAGTTACATAAAAGTAGTGGATCAGAAGATTGAAAAATTGTGTATTAGAGAGGACATGAGACCTACACATAACAATCTGACAAAAATAGAAGGATAGACTCTTCAACTCTTGGAAGATGACAGAATGATAATTATAAAACCTGCAGATAAAGGAGGAGGTATAGTCTTTTGAAAATATGAGGACTATAAAGAGGATTGCATTAACCAGTTAAATGACGCCGATAAGTGCATGATTTCACTTTGGGATACTAATGATGAGATTTGATGTGACATTCAGGATTTATTAGACCTAGTAACAGACATGGGGTGGATAACACAAGATGAAGCAGATATGCAAGTGAAAAGAAACCCTAGAACTCCCATGTTCTATGTACTGCCCAAAGTCCACAAAAATCCAGACAACCCACCAAGATGCACTATAGTGTCTGGACTGAACTCCATATTGGAATAACCATCTAAATATGTCAATTTCCACATACAGCCAGAAGTGGAAAAGATGGAAACATATGTAAAGGACACAGGACACATGACAGAAATGATGGAGGAGATTAACAGAGAACAGTAGGATTGGGAGAATATTATTCTGGTGATATTTGACATTAAAGACCTATACACTAGCATCCAATGTGAGGATGGCATAAGTGCCTTGTTAAGGGCCCTGAATGGTAGGGAGTTCACCCACCCACTGAGTGAATTCTTGCACCAACTAGCCAAGATGGTGTTGATGGAAAACCACTTCACATTTGAGGGGACATACTATCTCCAAGTAAAGAGTACATCAATTGGGAGCACTATGGTCCCATCTTATACCAATTTATTCATGTGGGAATTTGACCCAATACACATCCTTGATATCAACAACAATCCATATTCCCGAATATAGCATTCTGGAAGAGGTTTATTGATGATATATTGGTTTTGTGTAAGGGAACATGAGTTTTCAAGATACCTGAACAGTAGAAATGAGAACTTAATATTCACTATGACAGCTTACTTTGAGAAGATACCCCTTTTGGACCTTTTAATGTACAAAACAGGCTATGGCTTAGAGATGACATTATAGCAGAAATTTAGATTTAGTATTTGCCGTATTGGTCCTTGCAAGAACATATCCAGAAGCAAATGATTTAATACCTTTTAGTGGACCAACATAGATGTAACAACAAGAACAAAGTGCTCTAGCTTTTGGACCAACCAGTCCTTCAGAATCCTAATGGCAGTTATTTAGAAAAAAAACACATTTCTAAACAACTGCCATTAGGCTTCTGAAGAAGGACTGCTTGGTCCGAAAGCTAGAGCACTTTGTTCTTGTTGTTACATCTATGTTGGTCCATTAAAAGGTATCAAATCATTTGCTTCTGGATCTATTATAGCAGAAAGACACTGACAGAAACACAACATTGCATTTTACGAGTTACCGTGACTCAAAATTGAAAAAGATTATTCTGAAGGCACAAATCATTAGAGTGAAATGTAATTGTACTGAAGACAATGAATTCCAGAGGGTGGCAGAAGATATGGCCGACAGATTCATGGACGGGGATACAGTAGACCTTTAGCTGTAAATGAAGTAAAGAAAATTCCAAGGGATGAACATCTTACTAACAGACCAGCAAGATGCACAGTGGGCAGGTTAGTACTATCAACCTGCTATAGCCATTTAAGTAACAAAGCGAGAAATATAGTTATGAGTAATTGGCACATCATACAGGCAGGTGAGAGTGAAAATTCACGATTTAATAACCCACCATTGGTGGCATCAAAGAAAAACCAAACCATTAAAGATAAACTAATAAATACACTACACCACACATTTACTAAACAGACAAGACAACTATTGTTGGGACCACTAAGAAATGACAGTTTTCAATGCAGATGATTTTGATGTGGGAATATGAGAGGAAAAACTTATTTTGAACATCCATGCACAAACGTGAAATATTATATGAAGCAACACATCATCTGTGCCACAAAATATGTTGTGTATTTCTATAATGCCCATGTGATAAGATATACATGGGGAAAATGAAAAGGGAACTCAAAGTGCAAATTGGTGAACATAACAGCGACATTAGTCTACATGACAAGGGCTCCACAGTTGCAAAACATTTCAACGCTGTGGGTCATTCAATGGCATCTCTTAGGTTCTGGGGACCAGAACATGTTAAAGAACCCAAGAAAAAGGATATCGATTGGGATGATGCCTTACACAAGAGGGAAGCCTTCTGGATCTTTACTTTGGACTGCATGAATCCTAGAGTTGGGTTAAATAAAGAATGTGATTGGCACTTGCATCAGTGAAAATTAATCCAGTTTCATATGGCAATGTGAACTATGGAAAGGACAACTTAAAGAACTAATTGACCTATGGAATGACATTAGAAAAATAAATCTGATTCCTTTCCCTTTTGTGCCCCTACTTTGTTGGACTGTTCATATAAATGGCAACCCATATATATCAAATGGACACATAAATTAATAATTGATTCAAGAAAATAGGTTAATACTGATAGAGGAAGAAGAAGATAGCATTAATTAAAAAAAAATGACTGGGCCATCAGCCTGAGGTTGGGGGCGAACCTCCATCTGGCAGGATATATCAGTGTTGTGCCCTGTGGCACCAGTTCTACCTGTAGCACCATGGTGTCTGTCTTCAAACTGCAGCTTGCAGGCACAGATGGCTCACACTGTGAGCAGGAACAGCAACAAACTTCATTCATTTGGCTCTGCTCCCCACCTTTTAGCAGTATTTAAACTGCATAGGTGTGCGCTATGGTGGCTCCAACTCTGTGAGAGTCAGTGACCAGCTACAGTATGCCACCCCCCTCTCTCACAGTAAGTGTCTCCTTTTTCATTAGGGAATATATACAGGAAGGCTGATTTATAACAGATTCTGTACTATATAGTTGATGTTTACTTTCTGAGTTGAAAGCCCAGCACAGGAACGAACTGAAGGGAGTAGGAATAGAGGAGAAACACCCTAATAGACTTACAAGGTAAGTTTATTTCCAAGGAAAACATTTAATCTCCTATTTAAATTATGGGAATATGTTTAACTTCGTGTTGTATGGTCATCTTCCATGAAGACATGAATAAGGATATTTAAAATCAGGAGAGCCTACAATATAGCAATTTGAGAAAGCTAAAAAGGAGCATTAGTTTATTAAAAAAGGACACATATGGATATAAAATTCCTGTGTATGTGAAATAAGACACCTGCGAGGTTGAAAAAAGCTCACTGTTACCATGAAGAGTTACATGTGTATACTGCTGAACCAGTTAGTTGGAAATTTGGAATTTTGTTCATAAGTATAAAATAAAAGTTTTCATTGTTTAAAAAAAGTGCATTCAGGAACTTTGTGGCATTTAGAAAAAGAATATTTAGGAACCAAGAGAAAGAGGCCATTCAGCCCCATAGGAGGTGAGCGTCTATACACTAGGGGCTAGATATTCGGACATGGGCCAAAGGTGAGCACAAGTCCGGTGCAGCACAAGTCAGATGCACCATGGGGAAAAGGGAACCATATTCAGAAGATACAACCTAAAATGCTCTGGCACAACCAGGCTGAATATGGCAAACATGCGCAACAGCCCAACCACATATGTGCCGGTGCAGGCAGGAATGCACGGGAGTAGACCAGAACACAAAACCCAGTGGACTGAGCAAGGGAAATAGGCTGCAGGGATGCACGGGCAAGGAAGCACAGGGGCAGGGAGCACAGAACCCCACCAGCACGGCAGACCCAAGAACATAGATGCACCATCCTGGAGGCAATAAAGGGCATCAGGGGAGGGTGCACAGAGAACCCCAGTCCACCAAACATGGAACAGGCACCAGACCAACACATCATCACCACTGCCATGCCAATGGCAGAGCCATCCAAGAGACACCTACCAGGCAGGACTGCAGGGTGCCATGGCCATAGTGCCAGGAGAACAAGCAACCACAGAGATCCAACGTCCAGGAGTGAGGGAGGCACAGGCCACCCAGGGCCACACAGGCTGCCACCCAGAGTGGGGAAGGGCACCATACTGCTGCCCACAGTTGAGATGGCAGCACTACAGGGAAAGGATGGGCAGGCAGACAAGTGCACAAAGTGCAGAGGCAGTCGCAGGCCACCATGGGACCCTTGATACAGGGCCATGCACAGGACAGGGACAAGGGGCACATGCCCGGTGAACACATGTGCAGTAGCCCAAGGGAAAGGTGGAGGGACACATGAGATGCAGCAAAGCAGAGCAGAACAGACATCTGCAGCATGGCTCCATGTGCCATCTGCAAAGAAAACATAGACACAGTGATGTAGCAGTGTAAATGCTTTACTGGTATAAAACAAAGGTGAACTATATACAAGTGGTAAGATTGGCATGGGGGAGGGTAATGGGAGGTTGGGGACAGGATCCAGGGGCTATACAATGGGATGGGGGGTTGGGCAGGGTGCCGTGGGTTGAACAAATCAGGTCACACAGGAATCAACAAATTTGGTACAACATACCTAAATGGTATGATTTTTATTAAACAAACAAAAATTAAATAAAAAAAAATAACAGCTTACAGCTGCGAACTTACGATAATAAACAAACAAAATAAATAAACAGCACAGCTTCCCTGCCAAGGGTCTAGCAGTGGAACATACTCTTGTGCAGTATAACAGAGAACAGGAGGTCCTCACATGAAATCTCCCTAACAGCATCTAACCTGAAGATCTAGGCTGGCTTCTTTTAAAGAGTGGAGCTCCACCTCTTAGCTCAAAGCCCCACCTAATTATTAAGTTATTTACAGGAAATCTTATTTCTTTGTACAATCAATTACATAGAATACACATATATGAACGGCATAACAAATAATCCATTATTATGACATCAACATAAACACCCTAATGCTCTATCAGATGTTATTGCACATTTCTTGCAGAGTGGGCTGCATTATAAACAACTCCTCCCCTTTTGTAAAGGTAACCTAGGAGCTGCAGCACATAAAAGAAGGGAGAAAGGTGCTGCTGACTTTCTATAGGAGACAGCACCTTGCAAGGACACCAGCACTGATTGGACACATGATACTCCTGGGAGTTGTGTAGGTAGAACACATTTTAGTTCTTATCTATTATCCTGTAATTTAGTTAATTTGCTATCTGTTTATCCTTTTCAAGAACAGGATATTCCAGTCTGCACCTGTACACGTCCTAAAGAAAACATTTAAACTGCCATTGGTTATTTCTTAAGTTTGACTGTCAATACCAGCTTGCTTTTTACATTGTGAAAAAACCTTTGCCTACCACGTCTGTTTACAGACCTTTATTTAGTTTCATTCTTTAAGCCTGCACAGCTCATTTAGACAATTTCTGCACTTTTAAGGGTAATACAGGGAAAAAGTGCTTATATTTAACTGGACCATGATGTAGAAGAGCAGAAATAGCAAGGGGATGAAAAATAGTTTAAATTGTAATACACAGCGCCAGATGGCCAGTCTGACTGCAGCATATTCTGACTATTTTACACAAAAAAGGAGGGGGAGGAATTAGAAAGGGACAGGAAGACATAAAATGAAGGAGTAAAGTAAAGCTGTTGTGCAACAGTCTTTGGAACAGATGTAGGAGAGAAGAAGAAAACGTCAGGTTCAGCTAAGCACTATTCACATGGGGGGGGGTTCAACTACCACATTTCCCCCTCTTTAAGAACAAACCAATAATTTGGTTTGAAGACCACATTCCCTTTTTCACAACATAAACCCAAGGGCATGGGGTGGGACTTCCACCCACCCTCACAGAAATCCCACCCCAGGGCACCCTATAAACAAAAACAATAAATACAATTAACATCATTCATTGTCATACGTCATACTTTGCCCTGGGGTTGAAACAGGATACTGTATCCCATTCTAGATTCAATTTCCTTAAGCACCATATCTAGAAAGGAAAGCTGCATTTTTATGTTTGCTGCCTGGTCTATGCTTAATCTCAAAATGATAGGGCTGCAGAGCCAAGGACCAACTTAGAATATGTGCATTTTTATCCTTCATCTGGTTAAGCCAGCATAAAAGGTTGTGATCCATAATTAAAGTAAAATGAGACCCCCATAGATGGAATTTCAATGTCTCTATAGCCCATTTAATTGCTAAAGATTCCTTTTCTGTTGTAGCATACTTCTGTTCTCTGGGATATAGTTTCTGGCTGATGAATAAGATGGGGTGCTCTTCTCCATTAATATTTTGACACAATCCTGCACCAAGACCAGTTTCTGAAGCATCTGTTTGTAATTCAAAAGGTTTATTAAAATCTGGAGATTGCAACACTGGTGCTGAACACAGTATAGCTTTTATTGTCCTAAAAGCTAAATCACAAGCAGGTGACCACGGGATTTTATTTGGGACTTGTTTCTTAGTCAAGTCAGTCAATGGGGTTGCAATTGTGGTGAAATCAGTGATAAAGCATCTATTATAACTAGCTAAACCCAAAAAGAATCTCACTTGTTTTTTTTGTTTCTGGGACTGCACATTGGGCTACTGCCTCCATCTTCTCTATTTCTGGACGTACTATTCCATTACCCAAAACAAAGCCCAAATATCTTGTCTCAATAATGGCTAGGGTACACTTGGAAGGATTAATAGTTAAACCAGCTTTTTCAATGGTATATAAAACATTAGACAAACGGGTAAGATGTGTTGACCAATCTGAACTGAAAATCACCACATCATCCAAATAAGCAGAACAATAGGAAGAGTGATCATTCAACAATTTATCCATATATCTTTGGAAGGTGGCAGGGGCCACATGTAAGCAAACTGGTATAACCCCTTAGGAGTGCTAAAAGCTGCTTTTTTGTTAGACTGCTCTTCCAAAAAGATCTGCCAATAACCCTTTGTGAAATCGAGAGTAGAGATGTATTTTGCCTGTCCAATGTGATCTATTATATCATCCATTCTAGGAATTGGATAGCTATCAAACTGAGATACTTGATTGAGTTTACGGAAATCGAGACATAAACGGATACCCCCTTCCCTTTTAGGTACAATCACCATAGGGGATGACCATGGACTTCTAGAAGGTTCAATAATATTTAATTTTCATAATTTCTCAATTTTCTGTACAACATCAGATCTACTTCTTTCTGGTAATCGATATGCCTTTTGCATTATTGGAACAGAATCAGTTTTAATCGTATATGCTACATCAATGGCTTTACCTGGGATAGTTGTGAAAACTTTTGTATAATGTTGTAGTACATTTTCTAATTCTGCATGTTGCTGACTGGTTAAATTTGAGTTAATATGTACATCTCTAATCGTTTCCTCTGATTCAAGACTTTTATAGGCAGAATGTAATTCAGTGTCTGAACTACTGGGCATAACATAAAGGTCAGCTTTAACATCAGAAGTAGGTCTCTCATGCCATTTCTTTAAGATATTTGCATGATAAATGGGTATACACTTTCTTCTCCCGGGTATCTCAACTTGGTAAGTGACAGGACCAGTCTGGGAAACAAAGGAGTAAGGTCCCTGCCATTTCATTAAAAGTTTATTGTCATTGGATGGCACTAATAACAGTACCTTTTCCCCTGAATGAAATTGTTTTTCCTGAGTTTTACTATCATAATAGCATTTCTGCCTAGTTTGGGCTACCATATTTTGTTCATGTGCCTTTTTTGTGTACTGCACTAGTCGCTTTCTAAGATTTACCAAATAGACTAGAATATTGGTATATTTCACTGTGGTCTCTCCTTCCCGTGTTTCTTTAACTATGTCAAGAGGTCCCTGGGGGTTTCTTCCATACAGCAAACTAAATGTTGAAAATCCTGTTGAGGCTTGTGGGACCTCTCGGTATGCAAACAGGAATAGGGGAAGATATTGATCCCACTTTTTACCTTCTTCGTCCACAAATTTCCTAATCATACATTTTAATGTCTGATTAAATCTTTCTGTAAGACCATCGGTTTGTAGATGGTAAGGGGTGGTTCATAATGTAGTAATTCCTAAAGCTTTGTACAATTCAGTGAGTAGTGCAGCATTAAAATTTGTACCACAATCTGTCAGGACCTCCTTAGGAATACCCATACGACTGCAGAATTCCACTACTTTTTCTGCTATTTTTGGGGCTGTAACTGTTCTCAAGGGAAAAGCTTCAGGATATTTGGTTGCATAATTACAAAGGACAAGTATGAATCTATTACCCTTACTGCTTTTTACCAATGGTCCTACCATTTCCATAGCTATTCTTTCAAAGGGTTGAGCTACAACTGGTAGGAGCATTAAGGGTACTTTGTCCCTGTGAGTTATCTGGCTGATTTGCTGACAGGAGGGACAACATCTGCAATACTCAGCAATGTCCTCCTGTAGACCAGGCCAGAAGAATCGTTGCAATAGTCTAGCAGAAGTTCGGTCTCATCCTGCATGTCCAGCACTAGGGATATCGTGTGCTAAAAATAGAAGATCTTTTCTTAATTTCTGAGGCACCAGCATTTGTTCTATCTGTTCTTGTGTTTTAGGATTTATACATATTCTATATAGAATTCCATTCTGTTGTACGACATATGGTGAACCCAAAGGTACTTGTTTGTTAAGCTGTGAAAAGAAAGTGTTAAGTGTATTGTCATTTTGCTGTTCAGTTTTAATATCAACAATATGATATTGAGGCATGACGTCACCAGTCCCATTTTTTTTGTTTCCAGTCTTTCTGTAATCATTTCTTTTCAGCCTTTGTTTTTCATGCCCCTTTACCCTTTTCAAACAAAGAATCATCAAAAGAAAATATAGGGTCCTGTTGTATCAGTTGTGACTGAGCCCTTGTAGTTACAGCTGATAAGGCAGTGTCACATGAGGTTAAAAGGTCATTAAAGGCTGGAAAGTCCTGACCAATAATCAAAGGTACAGGTAAAGCGGGTACAACTCCTAATGTCATATCACATGTCTGTCCATTTATACATACTTGTGTCTGTGTAGTTGGGTACTGATGCACATCACCATGGATACACATTACACCAGTGGGTTTAGTACTTAATAACTTGTTATCTAGTAGGTCAGCCCAGATTAAGCTTTGTCGCTCCCTGAGTCCACCAACCCTTCTATTTGAGTTCCATTTACCATAGTCTTTATGAAAAAGTTCCCCAAGTTCATAGAAGCTAGGTATGCAGACTTTTTCTTTGGGAAGAAACGGGCTATGTGTCCCAGTCCATGGCAATAATGGCATTCTATGGTGGATTCAGATGCCATCTCCTGACCTTCCCCTCTAGTCTTAGCAATCCCTGTCCCAACTGATGAAACAATAGGTCTTACTGTAGTGGTTGCAGATGTTGTAGTAGGAATGACACTTTCTGTTCTCCTATACCCTTTTTGTACCGGTTGTCATGCAGATAAGAAATCCTCGGTTAGGGTAATTGCAGCTTCAGCATTATCACGATGGTGTTCCCTTACCCATAGTTGGACATCTGCAGGCATAATCTGTACAAATTGCTCCAACACAAACTGCTCAATGATGGCTGGTACAGTCTTTCCCTCGGGTTGTAGCCATTTGTGGCACAAGTCAATCAGTCTGGTGTAGTTCTCCCAAGGTGGTACATGGGGTAAATGCTTTAAAGATCGAAACCTTTGTCTATACGTCTCTGTGTTAATGTCATATCTTTTTAGCATCTCCTTCTTTACAGAGGCATAATCATTAGCAATCTGGATATCCATACAGGTGTATGCCAATTGAGCTTTGCCAGATAGATATGGGGCAAGTCTTACCACCTATTGGGTAGCAGGCCAATTACAAGCCTGTGCTACACGTTCAACTGTTGTGAGATATGCCTCTGTATCATCAAAGGGAGTCATTTTCATTAATTTTATGTCTCTGGGATCTGTATGGGCCGCCCCTTGACCAGCCCCAATAAGTTGTAAGGCCTGTATTCTGTCAGCCCACCTCTGGTCTTGTCACCTTCTTTCTTCTTCTCTTTCCCTCAGATCTACCTCTCGCTGGCATTCCATCTCCATCTGATGTATAGCTAACCAACGGAGTAAATCCCTGAGGTCTTTGGGGGGGTTTCCAGCTGTTCTTCTGGTCTCTTCACACCTGCCTCTTCCATCTTCTGTATGCCCTGTTTAACTTTAGGACATGTGGCAGCAGATAATCCTTCAAGAAGTGGTTCACCAACTGCAGCCTCTTGGGTTCTGGTCAAAACCCCCTAATAAGGCACCAGTTTCCTCGGGTTTATGTGCCATGTACCTGTTGAAAACCACTTGTGACCTGGATACTATGTGCAGTATCTTTACTGGAGTCCACCTATTCCTTATGGATCTCCAATCAACCCCACTTCTGGTACCAAATGTCATGGGTTGAACAAATCAGATCACACAGTAATCAACAAATTTGGTACAACATACCTAAACGGTATGATTTTTATTAAACAAACAAACAAAAAATTAATACAAAAAAAAATAACAGCTTACAGCAGCAAACTTACGATAATAAACAAACAAAATAAAACTTGAAAACAGCACAGCTTCTCTGCTAAGGGTCTAGCAGTGGAACATAATCGTGTGCAGTGTAACAGAGAGCAGGTGGTCCTCACATGAACTCTCCCTAACAGCATCTAACCTGAAGATCTAGGCTGGCTTCTTTTAAAGAGTGGAGCTCCACCTCTTAGGTCAAAGCCCCACCTAATTATTAAGTTATTTATAGGAAATCTTCTTATTTCTTTGTACAATCAATTACATAGAATACACATATTTGAAAGGCATAACAAATTATCCATTATTATGACATCAACATAAACACCCTAATGCTCTATCAGATATTATTGCACATTTCTCGCAGTGTGGGCTGCATTATAGACAACTCTTCCCCTTTTGTAAAGATAACCTAGGAGCTGCAGCATATAAAAGAAGGGAGAAAGGTACTGCTGACTTTCTATAGGAGACAGCACCTTGCAAGGACACCAGCACTGATTGGACACATGATACTCCTGGGAGTTGTGTAGGTAGACCACATTTTAGTTCTCTATTATCCTGTATTTTAGTTAATTTGCTATCTGTTTATCCTTTTCAAGAACAGGATATTCCAATCTGCACATGTACATGTCCTAAAGAAAACAACATTTAAACTGCCATTGGTAATTTCTTAAGTTTGACTGTCAATACCAGCTTGCTTTTTACATTGTGAAAAAACCTTTGCCTACCAAGTCTGTTTATAGACCTTTATTTACTTCCATTCTTTAAGCCTGCACAGCTCATTTAGACCATTTCTGCACATTTAAGAGCAATACAGGGAAAAAGTGCTTATATTTAATTGGACCATGATGTAGAAGAGCAGAAATAGGAAGGAGATGAAAAATAGTTTAAATTGTAATACACAGCGTCAGATGGCCAGTCTGACTGCAGCATATTCTGACTGTTTTACACAAAAAAAGGGGGGAGGAATTAGAAAGAGACAGGAAGACATAAAATGAAGGAGTAAAGTGCTGTTGCGCAACAGTCTTTGGAACAGATGTAGGAGAGAAGACGAAAATGTCAGGTTCAGCTAAGCACTATTCACATGGGGGGTTCAACTACCACACAGGGCAACAGGGTAAGGCCAGGACAAAGAGGGGCTATACACAGAACTGACAGGATACTGTCTGCCACCAACATCTGCTGCAACACTTCCCACACCACCACAGTCTTCCTTATGTTCCTTAACATCAGGCACATCATTCACTGCTGGTTTGCCAGTAGGCTCCTCAACATCCACACCACACAGGCAGGTCTCTTCTGGGCTGCCATCCTGGGAACACCTAGGAGAAGGGACAGGACAGGCATTAAGTGACTTGCCCAAATGATACCCAGCCCACCCACAGTGTTCATTGGACAGCGGGGGCACACACCACTGGACGGACCATACAGGACAAGAAAAGCCATCCACAAAGCACACCACAACAGTGCAGACAGTGCTGTGCAGTGGGTGCATGTGTGCATGGGCAGGGGCACACAGCACACAGTGCAGGCTGCCATTGCCACACACATGGTGGATGCTGTCCACACCCTCCCAGGGTGGCACAAGGCCAGCACAAGCTGTACAACACCGGCACACTCAACAGACAGTGTGCCCACCATGGCCATGCAAAGACATGGCTGGTGTGACCTTGTCCGGATCCTATGACCACCCATGACCCACAGAGACACAGTACAGCAATGTGAACAAGCCTACCTGTCTGACGTTGTCCAGCTGGTCCAGCCACCATGCCTCTACCTGGCCCCTGTGCCATGGCTGCCCTGGCCCTCCTGTGGTCCTCTGGCCCTGTGGAAGGACGCAAGAGAGATGGACATGAATACACATGCATGTACTGATAGCCCCGCCACCACACAGCCCGCATGATGCAGGGTATGAACCCATCTGCCCTGTGGCCCTGGTGCCTGCACAACTGCAACACACACAGCAGCCATTTAGGACATGCAGTGACCATCAGGACCATGACAGCCCCCGGCAGCAGCCTACACTGTGCAGCAGTACACCCACTACAGTTGCACCCTGTGTATGCATGTCATATGTGCATACTAACCTGGCTGTGGCACTGCCCCATGTTGCACACATGCCTGCAGATGTTGCAGTCATTCCAGGTCCCTGCATTGCAGGTCACCATACCTGTACCTGCACTGCTCTGCACTGTGTTGCACCCCTGTGTGGTGCTCAAGGTCCATGGCCACATGCTGCCACACCTCTCCTGGAGGCTGTTGTAGAGGGAACTGCCCATAAAGCTGGACCAGAAATGGCTGGACCATGGCCATGGGGTTGACCATCTCAACCTCTGTCCAGTCAAGTGTCCTCCTTGACCCAATCGTTTGCAGCATGTCTACAGTCGGTATACAGTCAGTATGACTGTTAGAGGTGTAATAGCTGACACAGCAGGCATATGGAGCTGCACACAGATGATGCACAATAGTAAAGAGTGGTGTGTGACCATGCAGCATGTGGATACGTGATTGCTGCACACTGTGGAGGTGTATTACGCAGCAGCATGCATGCTCACTGTGCCATGACCTGGTGGGTGACCAGGGTCATGTCCTCGACCCCTAGGGCACAGGGCGTGACCCCGCACAGTGTCATGCATGTACCTGGCATGTGCAGCATGTGATATTCAGTGCGATAGGTGGCTGCACCATGATGCGCATGCATGCGGGATGGGCATCCAGCACCGCATGCAAACTGGCTCCCCATCATGCAAGTAAGATGGTCGCACAATAGGCCTATGCTACGGTGTGCGCACATGTGCACTGCAGGCATGCACAAATGCACATGTGCTGTACTTGCGCCACAGGACTGCTCTAGCGCAAGTCAACTGCACATGGCACAATATCTTGATATTCAGCTGCTGTATGCAGATCACCTCATCAGCTAACGTCTGGTGCATTAGGGTGCATTAGCATATTATTACCATTGCGCACAGGCTCATTTGCATGCCATGCCATGCCATGCATCTTAAGAGCACCACGGCACTGCACAGGGCATGGACTGGTATTGCAGCCTCATAGGAAAGTGGAAGCATACACTGGGATTGTGAGGCCTACAACAGTACTGCAATGGTGCACTGCATTGGGCCATGCTGACACTGACCCCATGTGCTGTCACTGTCCTCAGGTAGCAGAATGTCTGAGATTGAAGGGGAGGAGGAGGAGTGTTGGCCTGCCCACAAGCACAGGCCCAACTTTATTAAAGCTGAACAGCAGGCCCTATTCGATTCTTACTTGGACAGGGAGTCCCTGCTGAGTGGTGCCACTGGTACCCCACATGACAGGTCGGCAGGGTGGGAGGCCATGGCGATGTATGTCAACACCTATGGCAGGCATCAGAGCAGTGCACAGGAGTGCAGGAAAAAGGTTGAGACTGACAAGCTCAGGATAAAGGAGAAGGTGGCAGCCATCTGGGCATCCTGCAGCAGGACCAGCGGGGGCCCATCCACCACATCCACCCTATCAGCCACCAAGGAGCTTGTGGCATCCACCATCAGCCACATAACAGTTGATGGTGTGCCCGGTGGTGGGTTTCAGATAGGTGGCAGACCCTCACAGCATGATGAGTATGTACACTACTTGCGTGTATGGTGGGTGTGGAATGTCACATGCAGGAGTGCCTACTGCCATGCAGCATGCCTCATGTGTGAGTTGCCTGCTGCCATGCATGGTGCACCATCAGACAGCAGCAATGGTGCAAGGCACACCTGGGTGGGCCATGTGCATGGGGGCTACAGGGCCACTAACACTGTGTTCCTTTCTTGCAGCATCATCACGTCTCTGTGGAGAGGCCTAATCAGAGGCAGCTGCAGCTACGGTCCTAGAGGATGAAACATCTACATCCATGGGGATCCATGGCAGGGACCAGCTGTGGCACAGCAGTGTGGGGCTGGAGATTATCCTTGGACTGGGGTCGGACGATGCGCTGGTCTAGCTCCTGCTAGATGGCAGTCTGCTGGTGCTCTGTGCTGACACCCAGCTGGGGGCTACATCTGACTCTGATGATGACTTCACTCTGATCCTGGACAGCAATGGGCATGTAGTGCCTAAGATGCCCCAGGGACTGGTTCAGGCAACAGCAGGACCCAATGCTGTGCCTGTGGCTGCGCAGCTGCCACCCATCCCCACCAGCACAGTGGTGTGTGGAACCACTGCTGTGCCTGGCGAGGGTGGTGGTGCTGTGGTAGATGTGGAACCGCTGGGATGTGCCCAGTGGACAGTTGGGCAGTGGCAGCAAGATGCGGACACCACCAGGCAGCACACCATGGGGTCCACTGCCAGTGTGCCTGTTGCAACTGTACCCCCTGTGCAGTCCCCTGTGCAGTGTCCACCACAGTAGGGCACTTGACAGCATGCCATGTCACCCCCAGCAGGCCAGCGTCCTTCCCAGAAGGTGCCGGATGCCAATTGGCTGGCAGAGCAAGACCCAGTTGCTGCGGGCATCCATGGAGAACCAAGCACTGTTTGCCATGGAGATGCATGCACTGTGGGCAGAGGTGTGTCAGCTGGCTGAGTATCAGACTGGGGTCATGTGCAACTTATTGATGAGTTCCGTAAGCTGCAAGATGCCATGACCATGTCATTGGACCGCATGACCAGTACCATTGTGGCTTGGTTTGCATTGCTGGCAGCCACTGGGCTCAGCCACATGCAGAAGACCTACCCTGCAGTGCTCTGTCTACTTCACAGTCCCGGCGTACGATGACCTCTGCACAGCAGACACCAGGCTCTGATGTTGGCATCCCGGGAACCCCTGGCACGAGCCTGTTTGGTCACCTATACACCCCAGTGAAAACATGGTTGTGTTCTCAGGCATCCACCCCTGCAAATGTGACAGACATCCCCCATTGGCTGATGTGCAGCCTGCGGCTGCTGACTGGCCTCGATGCAGCCACCCATGCAGTTACCCTGATGTGTGTGCTGCCCTTACCTGCTGTTCACTGCTGCTGCTGCTGCTGCCCAGTGCACACTTGGGTGGTGGTGGTGCATCATGCATATGGTGGCATGCATGTGTGTTGTGGCGCATGTCCCTGTGTGTGCTGGCCGGGCTGCTGGGCCTTGTGGCATGGGTGTGATGAGGCAGCTTCATGTCGGTTATGCCTTTACACTGGTATCTTGCTTCTGATCCATGCCATGTTCTTCAGCCCGTGTGTGTGTGGCCATGCCTGTGCTGTGTGTATGTGTGTATCTGTGTGGCACTGCCTCCACCATGCCTGCTGTATGCCTCATCCTCTGAATGCATCCTGCTGTGCACGTCCAGACCTGTGTGTGGTATGGTGGTCTGTGTGACCCATGCATGCATGTCGGTGCACTTACCTGCGTTCTCCAAAATGCTCCTGTATTATTATGGCCCTGTGCCCCTTGGCCTCTGCTACCAGCCTGGGGTCCCACCTCTCAAGGAGTGGCTGCCCACCACCCTCTGGTGCATTCTCATCATCGTTCCTGCTGCCTTCACCCTCATCCACATGGGCAGCTATCCCACCATCAATGGCCATGTTGTGTAGTATGCAGCAGGCCAGGAATAGGCCACAGGTGTTCTATGGGCTGTATTGTAGGGCACCACCTGACCTGTCTAGGCAACAGAAATGCATCTTCAGCATGCCAAAGACACAAACAATGATACTGCGCATGAAGGTGTGTGCCTCATTGTATCTCTGCTCTGCAGGGGACAATGGCCGCTAGTAGGGGTGAGCAGCCAGGGCCTGAGCAGGTATGCACAGTCACCTGTGTGGGGGAGGACATGGTTAGCACTGCACTGTGTTGTTGCCACCCCTTGCCCCTGCTGCCTACTGCCCCTCTACCCCACCCACCCTGTTTGCCTGCCTTCCTCCCACAGCCATGTTGCACCCACCCCCTGCCCAATGCCCTACTCACCCAACAGGTGCCCCGTGGGGATATCCCCATGTTCACATCTCTGGAACAGTATGGAACTGTGCCAGATGAATGCATCATGTGCACTCCCAGGGTGTGTGGTGCAGACATTGATTATGGGCCTCATGTCATTGCACACCACCTGGCAACTGATGGATGTGTAGTCCTTCCTATTGATGTACATTGGCCCCTTGGGGCTGGGTGGTGTGCGTATGGCCACATGGGTGCAATCAATGGCCCCAATCATGCCTGGCATGTGTGCCACCCTGTGGAAGTCCTGCGTGTTTGCTGTACGCCCTGTCTCTGTGCTTGGGAACAGTATGAACTCTGAAGCATGTGGCAGCAGAGCATTGAGGAACTGTGTGAGGAGGTGGGACATGGCTGACTGGGTGATGCCTGTGGTGTCACCTATTGGTCTCTGGAAGGTGCCCGTGGTGAGCAAGCACATCGCATCTGTCATCTTGGTTTCCACTGACATGGCATGACTACGTCTGGTGGGTGCCTCCATCTCCTCTCTGCACAGATCACAGAGTTGCCTCAGAATGGCCCTGTTCTGGCAGTACTGGCCCACAATCTCAGCATCACTGAAGTTTTCAAATATGATGTGGGCACAGTACCACCTACCATGAGCCCTTCATTGGCCACATTGCTGTTCCTCCCTCCTCCTTATCACACCCTTTCATTACCTCTTCCATTAGATATGGTATCCTATCCATGTTACCTGGCTGGTTGCACAAGGTTGCGCATTTGCTGTCTGTGTGTTTGAGCCAGTTTTTATAGGCTGAAGTCTGACTGGCACATCTTGTGTTTTGCTTTGGACTTGTGCCATGATTTTAGGTTGAATATGCCATCCCACCACTTATTCATGAGAACGCCCCCCTGCACTTGTACTGCATACGTTATTTTTGTGTCACGGCACATTGTGACTTGCGCTGCATGGACGCGGTGTTTGAATATTGCTCGGAGGTGCAAGTCCATGGTTGCTCCAGTGCAACTCAGTTGTGCCATGTGCAACTGCTCTGAATATCTAGCCTTACATATAAAAATGTTTATAAAAACAGGAAGGCTTTTGTCTAATAGAGTTGAAGCAGTATGATGCACAAAATTAGGGTAAAGAGTATGTGTAAATGAATTACAACTAAACAATAATACTAAACTAGAATTATTTATTTATTTCCTTGGTGGGGGATTACTTATACTTAAGGATGGGATTCAGGTACAAATAATATAAAATCATTTGATGTGTTCAGTAAGCCAATATGTGCTAGTTAGATATAGGATGTATTTTTGGGACCATACTTCCTCATTGCAGTTCAGATGCATGGCTCTTGCAGTAATATTGGTTTTTGGAAGCATACAGAGTACTACAACATTAATTATATGTATATGATTTTTATTTAGTGACACACAAGGGCCTGATGAAGTGGCATGCCCAGGAAACATAGCTCATAATTGTGTATATTGGAAATAAAAGAAAATTGATTCAAAAACTTATTGGTTGAATGAAGTTCATCCAGAAACATTTTGTCGCAATATTTGGTGTCTGAGAAAGCCACATTTAGCATAAATGAAAAAGCTGGAGAATGTAGTTGTTTTCCTTTAAATTGATTATGGTATCTGACCTAAATAACCTTTGTTTTGTAGACTGCCCAGACCCAGTTGTAAACAGCCTTGAAAACAGTTGCAACCTGCCTTTGTTTTTCAGTCTGCCTGAAACAAGAAAGAGAGAAGGACATACGGTCTTCATGTCCTCAAAGCAATCTGAAGCACTCATGAGAAAAGGATCCCAGTGACGTTATATGATCCTGACTGTTGCATCCTGACAAATGCTATGCAATGATTTATTCTCTTTTAGTTATTTTTCTTACCAAGGAGACATTATTAACAAGATTTAAGAATAAAAAACAGCTCTAACATTAACAATGCTCCATTCAGACATTCCAAGCCAATGTAATAGAAATAAGTACACAACTGGCTACTTCAGTAGAAGATACTGAAAAACTTTGATTGAACATAGCAATGGTAACATAACTTACAGCACATAAAGATAGCAACACTGCATTTCATAGCAATGGAAATAAAATGTGGGCTAAGTTGAGAGTGAAAGTACTAAATACTGTATTAATCTTGTAAGAAGAAACCTGTACTGAGTAATAATATGGAGTGAGTAAGTAATAGGAAACAACAAAACACAGGACAAGGTAAAAACTTAACAAAAAGCAACCTTAGCCAGAAGACTAGAGGCATACGGAGATTAAAGGGAAATAGAAAAAGGAAGGTGGAGAACAAGAAAAGTAATATAAAAAACAATAGATATACCAAACCCTAATAATAATACTATAACAAAAGCCTAAATTAGGAGGGGGGAAGCAGCATTCAAGCATTAATACAAGTTATAAAACTGCGACAGAGTATGGAGCATTTGCCATCGAGAACAATAAGTCTTCCCTGAGTTACGAATATTAGATATCATATGCTCCACATGCAAAGCATCAATTGCCACAAACCATTCTTTGTATGTAGGAGGAGAGTCAACAAGCCAGTGCTGTGAAATAATCCATTTAGTCATCACCATAATCAATGCCATTTGGAAGCACTGCTATCCCATGAGATGCTCCAACCCCAACCTTGTTAAACAAAGTATGGGGAAAAGGCTCCTGGAGGCCCAGCAGTGGGTCCAGAAGCTTTATTATACCTTGCGAGAAGCACTGGATTTTTTCACCATCCCAAAATATGTGCTTGAGGGTTCCCCTACACACAAGACACTCATTACATATGGGACTATCCAACATTTGAAATTTGGCTAGTCAATCCAGGGTATAATACATATTACAAAGTAGCTTTTATTGAAATAGCTTAAGGCTGTCAAATTTCAAAAAATGATGCAAGTTTCGCCATACTGTTGTCCTAGAGGCCCGATACTCCAATTCCCCAAATACAGATGCCCAATAGGGGAAACCAAGGTCCAGTTGCTCTGATGCATGAAGTCAAAACCTCTTATAGTGATGAGAAATAGTATGGGGTTCAGTGAAGGAGCAACAAAGTTCGGCCCAAATGTCTGTAGTCCAGGCAGACCAGGGGGAGGACCCATTTCCTTATGGATACATGAAGCAACTGCATATATGCAAAAGCAGCCTTATTGGATAGGGCAAAATGAGATTTAAAGGTATTACATTACAAAAAACTACCATTCTGCTCTAAGGATGAAAAGGAGCCCAACTCTGAATTGGGAAGAAAGGTGGATCTAATAGACATGGAACCAATGCGAAGTTAAGATTATGTCAAACCGATTGGAACAAATTGAAAAGGGGGCTGGTGCCTAGAAAATTATGAAACTAGTGACTAACCTTAACTGATTTGCCAATTGGTGAGTCCTTTAATATACTTGGAAGCAGTCGAGGAGGACTGCATGTAAGGGAGCCTAAATCTAGGTGATGTACTTTGGCCAAGGCTAGCTCAATAACTTGATAAGCAAGAAGTTTGCTAATGCATATCCCTAGTTCAGAGGCACAATGCCATCATAGAAATTGAGAAGCATGGCCAGTGAGGTAATAAAGAAAAAGTCAGGCAGACTTAACCTTCCCCCCCCCAGATTTTTTACCAGGCACTAGCTTGGCATATGCCCTCATTGGAAGCATTTGCTCAATGCAAAAAAGACAAAAGCCATGCTCTTCTCCCCCTCCTTGCATGCGGCAATTCCTGCTGGAGAGGGGGGACTATCCCACAAATTACCACTGTTCTTGGAGAAACACTAGAGTATGTAGTTAAATTCAAATATCTAGGAGTTTGGCTCGATCATAAACATTCCTTTGCCGACCTCTCAAAGAACTACAGAAGAAACTAAGGCAAAGATTAGGACTATTCTACAGAATTAACCACCTGCTCACAAAGGAGGCCAAGATTCAACTGGTTCAAGCTACCTTTCTATCTTTAATAGATTATGCAGACCTGCTCTACAGCCACTACAATGCCTCTGCACTGGCTAAGTTGGACACCCTCTACCACACAGCTATCAGGTTCATTACTGGCCTTCCACTTTTCACACACCACTGTTCCCTGTACTCATCGTTAGACTAGACTTCCCCTCACTATAGAAGGAATAGAAATGCCTCCCTATGGGCCTTCAGAGCAGTGACCAACAAGCTCCCCTCATATGTCTCAGATTGTATTCCCCAGAGTGTGTTAGGTGCCTACACTCTAAGGAGCTATTCTCTAATTGCCTTCCAAGTTCCAAGGGTCAAGCCTCGTTTCGGCAAAGCTGCTCTAAGCTTCTCTTTACGCACATTGTGGAATGATTTACAAAGGAATTTGAAGCTGAGCTACCCTGTTAGCCTGAATATCTTCAAGGCGCTCTACAATCGCTACATGAAAGCACCTTGCAAATGTTTTCCTCTCCGCAAGCCCACTAATTCCACAACTCCCCCTTTCCATCCTGACGCTTGCCATGTTTCTACCCCTGGCTCTCACTCTTTCCCTATTAACTCTTCCTGCTGCACCCACCCTTCCCTGTCTGCTCCAGTCTGGCTAAAGTCCCAACCCATCCATAGTAGTGTCCCAATTATCTACCCCTCCTCTGTCATTATCATAATAAACAAGTACACGATAGTCATTGTCACTTTCAGTGGTTTTAGCCCAATTTTTCCCCAGTCGTCGGTAATATATCCCTCCTCTTCTTTACCTCTCTAACCTGCCACCCATACACAGCCTCTTTCCCCTATATGTGTAGATGCTGGCTGACTCACTCAAAGGATCTCTGCTTATAATCCCAGTATGCCTATGGTTGATTGTACATCTGCTGACATCTTCAATTGCAAAATAATGCTGTTTTTTTTATTATTTATTTCAACCTTGTACTGTACCGTATACACTGTATATACTTTTTCTTCCTTGTATATTATTGCTTTTTGTATACCTGCTTCTGTACTGTACTTTGATGTATTCATGACAGGTCCACCTTGCAAATGAGCCTTGCTCAATGGTGCCCATCTGGATAAATAAAGATTTTGATTGATTGATTGATTGAAAATAGAGATCAAGAAGTGCAAAGAACTGAACCATTTATTGGGTGAAAACACGCCTGTCATGGTGAGAGGATAAAGGAGACGTGGAAGAATGTTCATCTTGATTACATTAATACAAGCCCATACTATTAAAGGGAGTTTAAGCCAGTGGCCCAGATCTTGTTTCAGGGTGGGCAACAAAGCAGAGAGATTGTTTGACCATAGCATGAACCATTCTGCACACCTTGATTCCCAGATAGCCTAATGTGTCCGATACCCAGGAGCCTCCTCATCTCACGACATCAGATTTAAAAGTACTTGAGTTCCAGGGCACAAACACAGTTTTGTCAATATTTAATTTGTATCCTGAAATAGAGCCAGACATCTTTAATACCTCAAAAACTAAAGGGAAGGAGACAGAGGGATATTGCAAATGCAGAAGAATATCATCTGCATGCATAGAAATAGCTTATGAATGTCCAGCAGCCTGGATCTCATGTATGCGGAAGTGCCCTTTAACAGTACGGGTGAGGGGTTCCAACTATAAATTAAATAACAAGGGGGATAAGGGACAGCCCTGTTGGCTACCCTTCTTTAAAGGGAAAGGAGGAGAGAGGAATCCATTACAATGAGCAGAGGGCTGGGAGTATGACAGCCTCATCCACGACATAAACATTTGTCACGACATTTGTCAGTGTCAGTGACTCAGTAGGTAGCACACTCGCCTCTGAGGCCAGGAGATCAGAGGGCTGTGGGTTCAGTTCCCACATCTGGCACTTGGGTTAATATCCCAGTACTGACACTGTAGTGCAGCATGAGAGGGATGCTGCACTTCTGAGGTGCAATCTTTCGGATGAGACGTTAAATCGAGGTCCCATCTGCCTGGATTGGTGGTAGTTCAAGTGGATGTTAAAGATCCCATGGCACTTATCGAAAAGAGCAGGGGAATTTCCCTGGTGTCCTGGCCAAATTTCCCTCATTCACTAAAAAATACCACCAACAGCTTAATCTGGTTCAAGGTCAGTTGGCATTCATCTGTATCCCCTTCCCCCGGGTCGTGCCTGAAAATAGGCAGGATTTGTCTAGTGCACTTACCCGGTCAACAAAAACTAAATAAATAAAATAAATAAATAAACTCTGAAGGAAACCCAAACTGCTTAAGCACCTGAAATAAATAAAAAAAACAAGAGACCCTAATGAAAGTTTTTTCTGCGTTCAGGGACACCAACACTGCAGGGGTGTGGGAGCTCCCCAACGCAGAAAAAAGATGGGCCAGTTTTCATAAATGGTCCCAGTAGTGTTGGCCCGGCATGAACCCAGTCTGTTCTGCACCAATCAAATCATGGCATTCCAGTAGAATCCTCTGAGCCAAAATTTTTGCCAGTACTTTAATGTTAGTGTTTAGTAAAGAAATAGGTATATAGCTTTGTACCAGTTCTGGGTTCCTGTCGGGCTTCAGTAGGAGGGTGATAAACACCTCCTGACAGGATGGATTCAGGTAATACTTAGAGTGAATCTCATTAAAAAAATGTTGTTAAATGAGGTACCAGTTGGTGTCTAAGGGCCTTGTAAAAACTGGTTGAAAGCCCATCAGGGCCCAGGGCTTTGTTCAGAGGAAGATCCTGGATAGCACTGTCCACCTGCTCTTAGAAAATTGGTTGCTTAAGCAGTTCTGTCTGCTCAGCACAAAATTGAGGGAGAGAGGCATTTTGCAAAAAGGAATGAATAGCTCCATTGAGAGGGGAAGGTTCCTCTGCATAAAGCTCAGAATAATAAGAAACAAAGCAGCTGGCATTTCCCATGGATCAGTCAGGCAAGGGGAATCTGGAGCATATTTAATAGTGGGAATTGTCCGAGCAGCAGCTTGTTCTTTTAGCCTAAGTGCTAACAATCTTCCTGCTTTCTGCCCCTGGTCAACATAGTGCATTTTAGCCCTGAATAGTGCCTACTCCGCCCCTCATGCAGAAGGTCAGCATATTTTTCTCTGGCCACAGATAATGCATTCCAGTCCTTGTCTGATAAGTAAGCAGAGATAGCCCTCCCCCACTGCCTAATGTCTACAAGTAGCTGGCTACTGGCCTGCAAGCACTCCTTCTTACTCATGCAAGTCAGCCGGATTAGCTCACCTTTAACTGCAGCTTTATAAGCACCCCAAGCTGTATGAAAATGTTCCACAGATCCAATGTTACACCAAAAAAATGAATCAGTGCAATCCCTCAGCTGTTTCAAAAGGTTGGGGTCTTTCAAAAGGTGATTGTTGACTGGACAAACTTTATCTCTGGCTTGGGTGGACCAATTAGCAATGATACAGGGGCATGGTCTGAGACAACTTGGGTCTCAATATCACAGAAAGAAACACTATTGAGAACAATGTGAGAAATCAAAAAATTATCTAGATGAGAGGAGGAAGAGTGAACTGGAGAGTAAAAGGTGTACAGCTTCTGAGTAGGGTTAAATACCCTCTATGGGTCAACAACCCCCAGGATGGCTATGAGCTCAGAGAAAGCCCTCTGGGTTGGTAAAAGGCATTGATGTCATTGGATGGATCTATCCAAGTTAGAATCCTTGACCAAATTCCAGTCGCCCCTAAAATAAGCAGATACTCAGCCAAGGAACTCAGAAGGGCTAGAAGGGTAGTAAAAAAAGGGGGGATCATTGCCATAAGGGCCATAAATAGAGGCCAAAGTGATGAAAGATCCAGCAAGGGTACCATGTAAAATTAAATATCTGCCATCTGGATCTGAGTAATCTTGGACAACCTGGAAAGCAATAGATCCAGCAAAAAGGATAGCAACCCCAGCACAATGCTTACTTCAGCCGGCCATGTAGGCTTGGACCACCCATGTCTGCCTCCACAGCATGGAGTCTTGAAACTTAGTATGAGTTTCTTTTTTTTTTTTTTTTTTTACTTTCTTTCTTTATCTCCTCCTTACTACCCCTGGAGCCCCCTCCTTCCGTCCGCTCATGTCCTCCTCAACCTACCTTGGGGATCTGCCCCTAGAGTGCTTGTCCTCCTCCTCCTCGCACATCGGGGTCTGTCCTGCCGGTGGTCTGGGGACTTAGAGGCGGCCTTCATCTAGGGCTGCCAGGGTTTTCCGTTTTCCCTTACGTCCCGCCCCTAGGAGGCGTCGGTCGCTTGGGGCGTACGTCCCGGAGGAGACGTGCTAGCGCATCAACACCCTCATGCGTCAGCGGCGTCCCCCTCCCGACTCCGTTGACGGAGCGCCTCCATCCCCTCAACTGTCGGCAAGCTCCCACCGCCGCGAGATGCAGAGCACAAGCGCTCATGGTTCCACCCCTGAGGAAGAGCATCCGCTGGGACGCCGATCCTTCCTCCCCTGCCGACTCGCGGCAACCCGAGTCCGTTCCCGACCCGTTGGCCGGGCGAAGCGCGAGGTGAGGCTTCCAGCACCTCAGCCCTCAGCGCCACCGGGCCGGCCCAGTATGAGTTTCTTAAAGAAATATTATTTGGGCTCCCTAAGAATGCAAATGCCTGAGGATCATGTGCCTTTTTTCTGGAGTCTGGGCTCCCTTAACATTCCAGCTAACAAACTTGTGAGAAGAGGTCAGTAAACTTGACAAAGCCATCCATCAGTCAATAATAATGCAGACAAGAATACAAATTACTCAGATAAACTGTGGATATAAACCCCCAATAATACCAATAACCATAGATATCACGCTGCCACCAGAAATAGTGAAACCCCTGAAATAAGTAGGTAATCAGAACTAAATGAATAGTGGTCTGGCATAACTTAGAAACAGACAGTAGCACAGAAAAATCAGACAACAAGGGAGCACAGTACAAAGTCACCTGGCTATAAAAATGAAAGAAGAACCAACAAATAGGGACCAGAGAACTATATACAAAAGTCCCACTCAAAGGAGGGAGAACCCCTCCAACCCCACATAACTAGTTAACAGGGCAACCATAAACAGAGAAACAGCAACAACCAAAGTGCACAGTTTGACCTCTGAAGGAGCAGAGAGAGCTGGCCTGGCACATGCCAAAGTGGTCATTAAACACCAAAATAACATTCTGGTCCATGAAGCATATGTCCAAGAACCCGTTGGACCTGGCCACCAGCTGAGTCATATTTATTAATTAATTTATTTATTTATTGATAATTTATTTGAATTTTGGTAAAAGGGTGAGTCCACTGAGACAGTACAGTCCCTTTTTCAGGGCCAACCTGGAAAATGGAGTACAGTGATAATGACATGGCAGGTACAATGGTTACATTTACACCATTTACAATTACAACTACATTGTTTACAGTTACATTTACACATTGCATACATATAGGAAGTTCAGACATTATTTACAGTTACATTTACACTTTACATATACATAGGAAGTACAGCCAGTATGAATACCAATACATGATGTTTGGAATGCAGAGTTATGAGTCAGTGGAATCTGGAATACAGTGAAGAGGCAGAGACATGGAGTAATAGGGAGCATTGGAATTGTGAGAGAGAGAGAGAGAGAGAGAGAGAGAGCAGGACAAAGAACAAAGTGGTAGAGAGTTCCAACAAGACACTGCTGAGAAAGCAAATGATCTCCTGCCCACAGTTAACCAGGGTCTGGGCATAACAAGAAGGGGAAGGAGGCAGACCTTAGAGCACATGGGGGGTGCTGAAGCTGAATAAGGTCACCAAGATGGGGGTGTAATGGTGTACCACTTTGAATACTACACTCAAGGTGGCATACTGGAGCTTTTATTCATACGATAGCCAGCCCAGGGAAGAGAGGACATCACAGTGGTGGTAATGGCCATTGGCCCCTAGGGCAAACCTTCCCACCCAAACATAAGCCTGTTTGAGGTGAGAGAGGATGGTTGAGTTGGTAGTGAGTAGTAGTGGGGTGCCATAAGAAAGGAGGTGGGAGAAGGGTGGCGGCAGCAATTTTATGGCAGGAATGAAAAGAAAGGTAGGAATGGAGGTGATAAAGCAGATGCAGTTTCTGGTTTTTAGTGCCTTAGTTAGGAGGGTGACATGGGTGTCCAGGAAAAGAGAGGTGTCTAAGGTGATGCCCAGATATTTAAAGATTGGATGGATTTAAGGGCATCACCATTGTGGGAGAGTAGCACAAGAGAGGGGTAGGGATGAGGTGTGGAGGAGGGGTTGGAGAATAGCATGCATTTGTTTTTTTTAGTGTTGCAGACTAGTTGGTTTTCAAGGAACCAGCCCTCAAGAGTTTGGAAGTCTGATGTGAGCATACTATTGAGCCAGCCAACATCAGATGAGGAATGGTTGACAATGGCACCATCTGCACAGAGGTGCACAGAGGCCTCACCCCAGTTATTAGGTAGTTCATTAATAAATAGGGAGAATAGTAACAGGCCCAAAAACAGAGCCCTGAGGCACACCATGGGTCATAGGTTTGAAGTCCAAGAGAGACCCAGACCACTTGACCCTTTGTGTGTAGCCTGTAAGGTAATTTTGGAGCCATGTTTAGGTGCTAGAGTCAAGGTCAAGGGAGTGTAACTTCCATAGCAGAAGGTTGTGGTTAACCAAGTCTAATGCCTTCATCAAATCAATGAAGATAGCACTGGTGGCAAGGCCTTGGTCCATAGCATGGAACAGATCAGATGAAACTTTTATTAAAGATGTAAGGGTACTGCGGTTTTTCCTGAATCCATGTTGGAAAAGTGAGAGGAGGTGGTGGTGGTCCTGTTAATCCTGTAGGTGGTTGTAGAATATTCGCTCTTGGATTTTAGCCAGTGAAAAGAGGAATAGAAATAGGCCTATAATTCTTGACAGCTGTGTTGGATCCACCCTTGTAAATGGAAAACAACCATGTCTACCTTCCATTTATCAGGGACGGACCCCATGCGGAAGGATCAGTTAAACCGGTCACAAATTGGATAGGCAAGGGCTGCAGCCCCTAATTTGAAAAACTTGGGTTCAGGGATGTCATGACCTGAGGAGCTATCAGTTTTTAGGTAATCGAGACACCAGCGTACTTCTTTAAGGGTGGTAAGTTTAAGGTGGAAGGCTGGGCGAGCACCAGTTTCCACCAGTGGGGGTGGGGAGGTGAGATGTGGGAGAACTGGTAAACAGCTCTGTATATCTATGTAGGTCAGTAAAAAACTCATTAACTCCAGTGGCAATGGTCATGGGGGGGGTTGGAGAGGATGGTGCCTTGGGCATTGAGGGAGCTGGGAGCCTCAGGGTTCTTGCCTTTGATAACAAGTTCACTTGCCTGCAGAATGTTTTGGGGTTGCAGAAGTGCTTGATTCAGAGTGCCCTGAAATGGGTGCACTTGGCTTTCTGAAGTGAATTTTTGTTCCTGAGCTGCCTGTAGGCTTGCTGGTCAGTGGTAGTCTGCTGCATTTGAAGGTTTTCCAAGCCCGATCATGTGCAGTCATGAGCTTCCTTAACACCTTAGAGAGCCAGGGGACTTTGAGTCCTTTTTGATCTGCACCTCTTTAGGGGGGTGTGATGGTTAACTATATTGATGAAGGTGGCCACGAAAATGTCGAGGACCTGGTTAATATCAGGGAGAGTGTTTATAGGTTCCCAGTTGGCATCGGAGATTGAGGTGAGAAAGGCTCTGGGATCAAGTCGGAACATATTCCAGACCAGGGTGATCTTTGCTGGGGGGTTGGGGAAGTTATTTTGCCATATACAGAAGGTAGGTGAGTGATCACTGATGCAATCAGGGAGAACACCCCATGGATTTCTCCTTGAGGGCACAGTTGGTGACCATGCAATCAAGTAAGTAATGGTTGCTCGATTTTGTGTTTATTCTTGTGGGGTTGGTGATGAGTTGAGCAAGGTTACAATCGGCAAGGGTGGCAGGTATCTTGTCAGTGCTGGGGTTCAGCCAGTCCATGTTTAAGACACTGCAAAGTATGTGCTCATGGTGAGGGAGATTGGCAAGGAAGGCTATGAAAGGCAAACAGAGGTCTCTTTGGGGGGCAGATAGATGCAGCCCAGTGTTAGTTTTTTAATGGAATCAAGAGTCAGGGAGAGAAACAGTGATTCTGCCATTGGTCATATTCCTGGGATGTCTAAAAATAAAATTCAACCAAGACTAAATATGTAGGTCTGCTAAGAAGCACTAAATTACAATAACAGCACTCATAACTAATACAGAGTAGCAATACAGTGTAGCTCAGCCAGCAAGGTTAACTAAAAAGGGAAAAAGAGGAAAAGGGAAAAAGGAGAAAAAAAGTGTGTGTGGGGGGAGGGGGGATGGGAAAGGAAAACCATCCTGTGAATTTAGCTATGTAGGCAAGAAAAAACCCCAGCTAAAAATGGAGTGAGAAGGGGTAATAAGAATAACAAAAAGTGTAAGTGAGAGTGAGTGGTCCAAGCACTATCAAAGAGAGAGGTCAAGAAAAAGAGAAGAGGGGAATATAGCAGTAGTGTGTAGCTCCAAATAAAACACATGTACACCCCAAAAAGAAGGAAAAAAAAGTGTTAACCCCAAGCAGAGCTGAAATGAACTAATCCTCTAATTGCCCATGGAAAACTCTGTTA
Organism: Neoceratodus forsteri; assembly: GCA_016271365.2. Lineage (NCBI taxonomy): Eukaryota > Metazoa > Chordata > Ceratodontiformes > Ceratodontidae > Neoceratodus > Neoceratodus forsteri. The sequence continues at coordinate 13,349,627 of JADMNL010000039.1, read as the reverse complement.
GGAAACTTGAATTGGGATCTATGACAGTCGGTTGAGAATTTAGTTGTCTACCGATGTTACAGCGACTCCTTAATATCAACCTCATTTGTGGTTGGCATAAAGGGAGTCGCATCAAACTTTGTTTTTTTCAGGGGGCTTTGCCTTCCAAATCCTTCATGTGGGATGCTCTGTCCCTCGCATCCCCTGCTACTTAAATAATCAACTCTGAGTCAGAGTTGCTTCAGAGAGGGGGTGCAATACCCCCAGAAAGCAGTCCCAGGGTCCCATGCTAACACTACAGTGACCAGGCCCTGTTGTCGCTGTAGTGTCGGTCGTGGTAAAGTTGTCGAGGAAGGGTCAGTATACCCTTGAATAGCAGCACATGATCAAACATTATTTTAAGATGAAAAAGCTGGCTACACTGAAGCATCAGCTTGACTACACATTCGCTTGATCATGCCGACAGAACTGTGCCGTCATTTAAGCCAAAGTTAGAGTGGCTTACTAAGGCTCTGGAGCTGCAGTCAATAAATCAAACTTGCTGCAGAAATACCAAAGGAAAATGTAATGCTCCGTTAGATGTTCAGAAGCGGTCTGATGTTTAACTATAAGGGCCAGACATGAACAGGCATTGCTGAGGCATGGGGCAGAACAGAAACATCATAACAGCCATTTTGCTTCAGACTAGTAAGATGGTACAGTCTATAATACGTCATCATTGGCAATGGACCAAACAGCTCCCGGAGATCTCTGGAGGAAACAGACAGTAGGTTGTTCATGCCAGAAAATAACAAGTCAAGCAAGCAAAAACCATATCAAACCAGCATACCTCCAAAAGCTTCCATATGATGGAAAAGTGTCTCGAATGGTGGGTTCAATGAATCAGAGCCAGCAGAGTAGTAAAAAGGGGCACCCCACCTTCTAGGTCAACAAGCAACAGGCAACTATATATTATTATGTTGACCTTTGTATGTATGTATATCCCCCATTCCTTTGACGTGGAACCTTTGTAAACGAGCAGTTCCTGCTCAAAGGTTTTTGTAATCCTAGATTTCAATAAAATAAATAAAATAAAATAAAAACTGAAGGCTGGTTATAAGCTGTCACAATTCTTGTTGGGCTGCTGCAGCAGATTGAAATTCCATGGTACCTGATGGGGCATATACTAATAGACGGGCTGGGTAAAGCATACAAAACTGCACTTTGGCTGGATATAAAGCTTTCTTTGCATCTCTGAAGGCCATCTGCTGGTCTTGAACCTAGGAGTAACATCCCCAAAGATGTAAAAATGATGGTTACTCCAAAACAAAGAGCCATTTCTCTGGCTTTCATTTGAACATAGATCTTCTGCTGGAAGTTGAGACATCATATTATTATGACAACAAACCAAATGTTTTTGGGACATGGTAGTTATTCTGGTGCGAACTGCCAGGGAGTCCAGATTTATTAAAAAGTGTTCATCTAAAGTGAACTCTCCAGCTGCACGCTGTAATTGCCTATTGGAAAAATGCTTTGATTCTTTAAAGTAGTGCAACATTTATTTTTCATTTTATTTTAAACTCATTTGCAACAATAACAAAAAATACTCTGCTTGTATGGTTTGTTCTTTTTATTTTAAAGTCTTCCCAGTCTTATTCATACACTCCTTTTTATGATAAAAATAAAAGTTTCTTTCACAAAGAAAGTTTTACCATACTTCAGGTCAGGTCAGACATCATATCTGTGCCCCTCCATTTTGCTTCCTGGCTCAATTGCCTAATCCAACATATGGGTGTTGCTGCCTCCAAAATTTACTTATCCATGGTTCAATTGCTAGCCACACTTAGTGCCTGAGATATTCTCTCTGCTTAAGAAAGGAGCAATGAAGTGCACCACACTCGTTTCTTCAAAGTTTGCTACTTGCTACTTGTTACTTTTCTTTGAATATAGATCTTCCGGAAGTCGAGACATCGTATAATTATGGCTTGAGGCTTGTCATTAGGAGGGGGACTGGTTTAAGAGATCTTATTTATTTATTTATTGAGTAATTGGAATTACAACCTTTGAGCTAAAAGCTCTTTTACAAAGAATCTTCATCAGACAAAAGGGAGGGGGGTGAATACATGAGCAGGAGACACAGTAGCAGCCAAAGGCCTTGTCAAAGGTCATCAGTTAGGAGACAATCGTACATAATATAATAATACACACATGGCAAAACATAATCATGTCAATGAATACAAAGTACATAGGGAGACATTTCCCTCAGCAGTATACATACAATGCGCACCAGTTCAGTAAGTGCAATCAAGGATGATCAGAGCAGTAGCTAAAACCATGTCATCATCCTATCAGGTGCTAAAGGCATCCATTTAGTAGAAGTCAGTACAGCCAAAGGGGGAGGTGGTGAAGGCAAGGTGCAGTTGAGGGTATCATAGTAGAAAGAGAAAAGGCAGAAGGAGAGGCAGAACTGTCGTAGTTGGGGGAGTGAGAAAGGGAGGGGTTAAGGAGGCAGGTGCTGACTCAGCAGGTGGAGGTGCTGGGAGAGGGGTGGGTACAAGCTCAGTAAGCAGAGCAGGTGGGGAATAGTGGACTTCAGGGAGCGAAGGAGCAATGGGAGGTGAACCCAAGCATTGCCTGAGGGTAGTAGGTGTTACATCAGGGTTAGGTGAGACAGAAGCAGTGTATTGGAGGTGAGATTAGATTCCTGAGCTTGAACTTGAAGTGGCCAAAGCATGTGAGTCTTGTGGTGGCATGAGGGAGCTCATTTAACCAAATTGGGGCCCTTACTGCAAAGGCTCACCTCCCCAAGGCAGTTCTTCTGAATGGCACTGCAAGAGCCTGCCTAGTGACACTTCTAGTAACATGTTTGGTGGGGCAGGGTGCAAAAGGGCTTGTAGGGAAGGAGGTTCAAATCCTGGGATGGTCTTTTTCCCTAGAAGGCAAGAGTGTAGCATGACGAGGTCCATAAGAGGAAGCCATTTCATCCTGATGTAAAGATCGCACGTATGTGTTAAGCAGTCGGCACCTAAGTCAAATCTGCAAATCTGCAGGCAGATCTGTGGGCCTGTTCCACATAGTAATGATCACTGAGTGGAGAGGGCCCAGTAATGTCGATGAACAGATTCTGGATAAACTTCAGCATATCTGAACCTTCGACTTTTTCTGGTATACCCACGAATATCAAGTTATTTTGCTGATTTTGGTTTTCTTGGTCTTCTTTCCTCTCCTCCACTTTCTCTACTTTGCGCTACAAGTCTGTGAGCTCATTTTCCTCTTTGGTTTGAGAATCTTTGAGAGAATATTGCCTACATTTCACATGCCCCACATGAATAGCCAGATTCTCCAAGGAGGGTTTCAGAGCCTTTAGATCATCTGCCACCTCTACTAAGGTTAGTTTAATAGAGGTGAGCTTGGCCAAAAATTTATCTAAACAAGCATGCAGGCCTTCCAACTCTGGCTCATAGGGGCATTCTGAGATTGAGCAACATTTTTACTGGAGGTGGCCACAGCAGGAATTGTTGCACTGGTAGAGAGGTCTCAGTAGTCTCCATCTATATAGATTCTGTTTTGGACATCATGGGAACTGAACAGTACCCTCACGCTCTATAAAGTGACCTGGCAAAACACTTAAAAAAAATAAAATACAGCCAAATTAAATACAAAAAGCCGCGTTAATAAGTCACTAAAGCTGGAGCCGATCCAACCATGTCTGATCAGAGCACAACCATAACGTGACTCCCCTATTTTAGTTATTTTTATTCCCTTGTGTTTTTTTTTATTTTTGGAACTTTGTGAAATAAAATCATGTAGCAAGCGTGTTGTACAGTACCTCATACAAACTGAGTCAGTGTCTATCTTTTATACCGACACACACTTTGACACATGTTGTTAGAAGTGGGATTCTGATTAACATTCAGGTGGTCCGGGGAAAGTTGACCAGCAGATATCCACCGTGGTATCAAGACAGACCTAAGGTACATGTCACAAGACAAGAACAACAGCCTAAAAGGAGCATTACATATCTAAGGGTTATGAACAAGGGCAATGGCTGAAGAAATTGGAGAAAAGCCAATGCCTGGTTTGGAGCTTGGAGCCAGAAGGAAGACAAAGCCTGATCGCTTATTTGATGATCGTATGGATGACACAGGTGAGGAACTGGCCAATGAATCCCCAAAGTATATAACTGAACCATTGCAGTGGTTGGCTGTCAAGTAGATGAAGAAACAGAGAGAAAGCCAAGAAAGAGAATTGGAGTGGAAAAGACAGGATCAGTTGTGGGCTGATACAATGCGAGTACTCCAGGTCATTGAGACCAGATGTCTTACTGGTGGGACTGATACATCCCCAAAAGACCTACAACTTACCAAAATGACTGGCACAGATGATATTGAGATCTTCCTGACTACCTTCAAAAGATTTGCAAGAGCCTGTGAGTGGCCTCAGGCCCATGGGTAGCATGATTAGCCCCAAACTTAATTGGTCATGCCCAGTTAGCCTACAGTCATATAGACAGTAGAGATGCAGATGACTATGAACTAGTAAAAAAGAAAATCTTAAGACAATTTGATGTTAGCACTGAGACCTACAAGCAAAGGTTTTGTTCACTTTATCAAACTGTGGATACTCCAAGAGAAGTGTATACCCGGCTAAAGGATTTGTGCACCAAGTGTCTTCTACCTGAAGGGCAGATGATTGCTGAAATCTTGGAAACCTTGGTGATCAATCAGTTCTTACAAATACTACCTCAAGATGTCCAGACGTGGGTGAGCGAACATCGACCGGAAACTGTGGAGACAACCATCACATTGGCAGAGGATTTCCTGGCTGCCCAACAGTGTAGTAAAAGATGGTAAAGAGATACTTTTTTTTTTAACTCTACCACGTCTAGTATAGTAAGACAAACCCCTTTTATGCCTAATCGAGCCCTAGAAAAATCCTCAGAGAAACCTGAGGGAAAACCAGGAAAAGGAGGGAGAAGTGTTCCACCTGACATTATCTGCCACAGTTGTCAAGGGGCAGGCCATATAACTCGCTATTGCCAGAAAAATAAAATGGATCTCATACATCTGGCCTTCGCCAACTGGGGACATTATTTAACTAATGTTAACATTGATAACAAGCAAGTGATTGGACTAATAGACTTTGGCAGAAAGCAGACATTGATCCTTTCGGATCTCCCTGACAATGTGCCAGACAGGGTTCCTTGAATAGGTGTCATTTGTATTCATTGGGACACTCACCATTACCCTACCACTTTTGTAAATATGACCATACAAGCTAAACCAGTTAGAATAACTGCAAGACTTGTGCTGAGAATCCCTGCACCTGTGGTTATTGGGCATGATTTCCCAGACTTTGGCACTTTGATAAATAAGGATGAAACGATGTCTGCAGTGGCTACCAGGGCCCAGGTTAAGCAAGAAAAGACTCTTAATGACACCTTTTCTTTTTAAGGCGATGTAATAGGGGCTCCAGGAAAGGATACACATTCCAGAAAAGAAAAAAGACAAAAGAAGAAATGGAACAAACATAATGCACTGTCTGAGGTTCACTTAGACAAAATTTTTGAAGGTTGTGATATTGGGGTTGAACAAAAGAATGATAAAACAATAACCCTTTTTTCCCCAATGGGTGGGGAAAAGCATGTGTAAAGGGATGGTATCCTCTGAATATAAGAAGTCAATTTTGGTGACTCAATTTGGCAATGTAAAAATAGTGACTTCAAAATGGGCTGTGCGCTCTTAATAGTGCATTGTAAGTTCAGCATTTTCATTTCTGCATGGAGTAGTCATTTTATGGACTACTGTACATAGGGCTTTGTCTGTTGAGACAGTTCGGAGCTGGCTGTCTGGTCTAGTGGTTGCAGTCACTGCCTCTGTGGCTGTAAGACCTGGGTTAGGGATTGGTTGCAGGGCATATTTTTTCTGTTTTTTTATTCTGCAATATTTTTTGGGTGTTGTTGCACTCCTTTCCCCTACCCCCCAACTTTGTCCCCCACCCACAGGTTGCCCCCACCCCAAACATTCTCCCCTGACCACTTGAGTTCCCCACTGGATAGCCCCGTCCTGAGTTTTCTTCTGTCCCCCATCATCATCCTCCCATGATTGTTATATCATTTATGGGGGTGTGGGGGGCACAGGGGGTGTAGCCCCCTGCATAAAATGTAAATTTGCATTGCCCCCCATAGAGAAACTAAGTGCCTGTCACTGTTTCTTGTCATTGCTGTAGTACTCATCGCTGTTTTTGTTTTCGATGATATGCACTCGCTATTTTTGGTCGATGCCATTTTGCAGGTGCTATTGTCACATAGAACCTAAACTTACACTGGAGTATAAGGAGAAAAATAATATTTTATACTTGATCTGGGTTAATACAAACACAGGAGATGTAGTAGAGCAGTTGGTCATCTCTGAAAGGTTTCATCCCCAATTGTTATACTTGGCCCACAATTTACCATTAGCAGGTTATGCTGGGAGGGACCATATCTTGACATACTTATTGAAAAGGTTATTTTGGCCCAGTAGCCATGAACAGGTAGTTGAGTATTGTTGAGCTTGTGCAGAATGTCAAAACATTGCACAGATAGGGAGAAAGGATATGGTGTCCTGATGCCCTTAACTTTGGTGACTATGTCCTTTGAAAGAATAGCTACTGTATGGACATAGTAAGCCCATTAGAGAAGAGCTCTCAAGAAAATTGATTCATACTGATTGTGTGCAGTGGTGTAGTGCTAACTTAGAAGTGTGGGATCTCCATGAACCACAATGCCCCCAACCCACTACAGGCTGGTATCAGATTTTAGAAGAATTCTGGTGCATTTTGAGAGTCATTTTGACACTACTTGGCTGCTTTTAAAGCTCTCTTTGACTTGTTATGGATAACCAATATCACTATCAAAACAACTACTTTGTATTTTCTTTTAAAAAAGTTGTCAAAACAAAAGCAAAATATCCCACTCCAGCCACGCTTCAAACACCCGACTATATGCCACTTCTCTTGAGTACAGTCAGCTATCACTGCAGCAGGCATTGCGCTTGTTACCTTGCAAGCTGAACAGAAGACTCTGCCCCCCCCACCTCCAACAGGGAACCACAAGGTCAGACATACAAGGCAGCCAGAAGGGCACACAGAACACCAGCCTATTACAGCATGTGCCTTTGTACATTCCATAACACCTTTTATTTACATTTATACCCCAAACCAACAATCTTAGCAGTCAGTTATCAGTAGATTGTTTTTAAGTTTTAAATGAAACTCATTTTATAATTCCAGTGTGACACACCAATCCAGTGATTTACTAATGCTGCCATACAACTGCAGTATGTCCCAGTTTACATTTTTACCTGTGACTTCATTCTACTCTTGTAACTACTAAACATTTGCTACTTACTGCAGAAAATATAAATATGAAAACATTTAACTTGTAAACCTTTTTTTGTTTACCATTTCTTCAGCCCAAAAAAAGCAAAAAAAAAAAAAAAAAAGTTTGCCAAAGACAAAGTAAATATATCAATTACCTTGTATGTAAAAGAAACTTACTTGACCTCCAGGGCTACTTTTGTACTTCTTTTTCTGCACTCTAGTGCTGCAAACAGTAATATGATATCCTATGGGGTTTAAATACTGTTGCTATTTAAAACTGGCACTGTCATTTCAGAGCTATACAGACCGTGGGCAAGAGGGCAGCTTCTCTAAAAAAACCTCTCACAAGAGGGCAAGGTGTGTCACAGAGGCCCTGATATTGGGATGGACTCCCCAACCCCCACATGAAATTTCCAGAATTCCTCTAATGTAAACAGTGAACCCAGCCAATTCATTTATATTAGCCTTCCCATGGGAGAAACAAAAGTTGGTTTCTATGGATGGAGGCCTTGGGGAATATGGATGTCTAGCCACAAATCAACTAAATATTTTCTATTGTTACACCTGCTGTGTCATAAGCTAGGGCTAACAATATGAGACACCCTTGTCCATGCCACACTGTTGTTTTTAACCAACTAGGTGAAATGATTACAGCACCACAGTGCACCCAGCACCAGGGGTCCAGAACCATAAAGTGTAACACATGCACAGTCCAGGGATACTGGTGGCTCAGTGAAGAAACTGCTGAAAATGGCAGTTTCCCTACAGGTTGCTGGTGCAAAGTTTTTTCCTTCGTCTACAAGTTGAGCCCTATACTTAGTCCCTGACCCGTTCCCAGACCATTGAAAATATTTAGGATTTTTGGCTCAGAAAAGCACATGGAGCTGAAGCTCATTTCCAGGTGTGACCTGGGAGTGCTGGAGGTTTTCAAAGTGACATGCTCAGGGTTATATTGAATGCAAGGGCAGCTGTGGGATTTAAACCAAGGTTTGACTGGTCTCCAGGTTAACAGCTTGTTGCACTAACTCCTTGGCAATACCGCCTCCCTAAAATGGTGCTTCAGAAAAATGCGGACCAAAGGGACCTACTGAGTATCAAGACCTGTAGTTTAGAACCCAGCTATGGGGCTACAGTGCTGACAGATTCCCCAAGCAGATATACTACCCATGAAGCTTATTTCTTTGGAGCCTTTGTTGGATTGGATTAATTGGTACGTTGTCAAGTAACTTCTGAACCTCATGGTGTCTAATCAGTCTCAGCTGAGCACACCCAATGACACTCTTTATGTGCTGCTTGAGCTAAGCACAGCACAGTTAGCAAAATAAATACACTTATAATGAATATTTCTGAAATGTATGAGTTACCCTAAGTTTGGATGCCTCTCTGGGGCTGCACTAAAGAAAATGTCCCATTTCACTCCCATCTTTTTTTTTTTTTGCAGATATGATTATGATAATTACAGTGCCACAGCCATTCTTTAATATGGTGTGAACAAATAGGTTTTACCACCAAAGTAGTGAGCCCTGGGCATTTTGCTTCTGCTAGTTAGATGAGATGTAGGTCATGATTTTGAGCAAGTAATTCTGACAATTCACTTTCAGGGCTTGTATGATAAAATAGTAGCTAACACTCAAATCTTGGATACAATGGGACTATACATAATACCTTTAGAGCAAAAACAAACAAGGGAAAACAGTTAAAAGTAGCTGCAAGTAGAAAACCTAATAGTAGAAAGTAACAAAGAATTAGATGATACTGACAGACTTTTACTTAATTTCACAACACAAAATAGATTTGATCCCCTGAGAGTGGAACCTTGACTAACCAAAAAAGGGTTAAACGAAAGTAACAGGACAATAACATCACTATATGATGTCATATCTTAGAATGTAGCAGGTTTGCAAAATAAATTTTCAGATGAGGAATGGGTTAAGTACATGACGGGCTTTGCAATAGCATGCCTACAAGAAACTTGGCATTCACATGAAAGTGATGTATCTAGGAATGGCTATCAGGACATTTATGTTCCAGCTGTTAAATCTGTAAAAACAGGGAGATATGCTGGGGGTTTAGTGTCATGGTTTAAAATTTACAAAAATCTTAAAGTTGATTTGACAGCATCAAATGAAAATATGCAAGCATTTATGGCGCAATTAAATCAAGAAATGTTTAATATTCTAAATGTTTATATCCCACAGACAACAACAAAATATTATAAGGAGGAACTATGGGAATTATTAGAAGATGTATTACATATAGCTTGGGCAGCAACCTCGTGTGAAAGGACACTTGTATGTGGTGATTTTAATGCCAGGATTGGAAATTTTGACTGATATTCTGATTGCAGCTACCATAATTGGTGTCATAAAGACACACAGAAATGTCTTAGGGAAACATCGGATCAGAAAATAAGTAATACAGGTCTGAAACTGATTAACATCCTTAAAGTGCACTTTTTGGCACCAATAAATGGTAGAATTAAGAGTGACTATAAAGTGAACTATACACACATTTTCTCATATGGGCCATCAGTACTGGACCTGGTGTTACGGAATGGGGAAATGGGATTTTGGGACCAGTGTACTATTATTAAGCGCTTAGATAGTGATCATTTTCCAGTAACTTTAAAATGTAAGGTCTCATCCATTAAAGTTAAAAATAACCCTACTGACCAAGTGCTAGAGATTAGGAACAAAAATAAAATAAGGTGGAACCAGTCAAATGAAAAATCTATTTTGGAGATACTACATTCTTTAAAAAATAATACTGTGAGTTACAATTCAGAGGTAGATTTAGAAGAAAAAAGTCATGCTTTGCCTTAAAGCCATAAGGGAGGTATTAGAGACTCCAAATACATCAGGTCGTCCTACAAGGAAAGCTGACACCTGGTATGATCAAGAGTGTCACATGGCTAAAAAGTCCTTAAATAAATTAGTTAAGTCATTGAAAAATTTTGACCTAAAAGCAAAAAGTAAAATATTGAACAAAGAAAGGGAAACATACAAAACAATGCTCCAGAAAAAAAACAGAGTGAATTTTACACCAAGCAGTGGGACAGAATCCTCACAATAATAAAGAATATGGATCAGCAGTCCTACTAGCTGTTAGTAGCTAAAGGAACTGATAACTCGGAGTATGAAATTGATTCTTATATTTCCATGGAAGAGTGGATTAAATACTACTCAGCTGTTTTCTTTGATTCAAGTGATAAAAGTCAAATAGACATAGTGATACTTGCTATGTCAACATTTAAGCCAATAACTAATGCTGAAACTTACTTTTCAGTTGTGAACTTATAACCAAAAAAAGTCCCAGGACCTGATATAATATCTGCTGAAGTATATCTGGTAGCTCCCTCTCTATGGTCACACATATTAACTAAATAGTTTAATGCATGTTCTCAAAGTTTAAAATTTCTGGATTCCTGGAAAGGAGCCACAATTGTATCTATTCACAAAAAAGCGGATAAAGAGGATCCAGCTATGTATAGACCCATTTCTTCATTAGGCATCATGGGGAATTTTTTTTAATTATTTTGGAAAGGTTAAAAGAACAAATAGCCATGTAAGGGGACCTTTCAGAATACCAAGGAGGCTTTAGAGGTGGTTATACTACTATGGATAACTGTTATATACTTAATCATCTTCAAGAGAAATATGTTAAATTCAGGAACCAAAAGATGTATTTAGCATTTATTGATTTCAGCTCAGCTTTTGACATGATTACCAGACAAAAATTGTGATTAGAAATGAGAAAGTGGGGCATATCAGAACATTTAATACACATTTAATTGGGCTGGCAGTATAGCTGAGAGGTTAGAGGAATGAGGTGTGAACATGTTTGATATATCCAGCAGATCAGACCTGAGTCTGATTCTCACAACCTCCTCTGGCATACTGTGTGACTCTGAGCAGGTCACTTAACCACCCAGTGCTCCCAGGTCACCCCTGAAAACAGGCACGTTTGCCTAGTGGGCATTTCCCAGTTACCAAAGACTAAAATAAATAAATAAAATAAGTAAATAAAAGGGCTGTATACTGGAACATGTGCACAGGTCAGGACAAGCTCTTGCTCACAGACCTCTAGCAAATTTCCCATCAACTGTGGTGTTTGCCAGGGCTGTGTACTGGCACCTACATTGTTCTGTATATACATAAATAAATTACTAATGCAACTAAAGAATTCATAAAATGATTCATCAAAAAATACTAGGGGGGGAAATGTGCTGCTCTTGCATATGTTGACAATCTTGTTATTATGTCCTTAACACAGTCTGGTCTTTCTAAAAATTTGGAAATATTGCACAAATTTGCCAACAGCTGTGAGTTGAAAATCAATGAATCAAAAAGTCAAGTGATGGTAATGGATACAAGACATTATACCAAAACATGGTATATAGGTAAATTAAGCCTTAAAACAACAAATCAATTTGACCTCAAATGGATTATGGACAAAGCACATGGATATGCTGAAAATTAAGTTAAAGTAAACAGCTAACTCATTAAACCTCTTTAACAAACAGTTTGGGGGGGGTTCAATTAAGCCTTTGATTATAGCAGCAAAAGCAAAATATAATGCACAAGTGTTGCACATGCACAAATCTGGGAAATAAAAAAATGGAAGTTTTAATGGTACCACTTTTAAAAATACTAAGATCAAGTCTTGATTTAGGGAAATCGGTTCCTGCAGCCATGGTAAGAGCAGAACTAGGACTAAAGTATTCCTGCATATGCCTGTGCAAGAAAAATAAATTACTGGATTAAGTTACTGCGGTTAGACAAACATTGTGTACCACATTTATGTTTAGAAGAAAAATGCAAATGGAAATATCATGGTTTGCCTCCATCTGGTTGGTTAAAAACAGTTTCTAATAGTTTAAAAGAAAATGGGCTAGATAATCTAGAAGTGTATGTTGAGTAAGGAATTACTATTAGCTACAAATATCAGAAGTACGTAACACAGAAAGTTATTGGAAACCATAATTATAATGACTTAAGATGCATAGAAAACATGCACATTTCAAACTGGCTGGTACAAAATGATGTGTTCCATCAGTATAGATATTATTTGGATATTTTGCTAGATAATAAACAAAGGAAACTTTACACTAATTATTGTGTGGAACTATTCCCAAGTAAAGTTTTGACAGCTAGATACAGTAAGGAGAAATACCCCTTGGCTTGCTGTTATGAATGCAACAGAGTAGAGGTGGAAAATTTAAGATATGTCATCTTTGAGTGTAGATGGTATCTAGGTTTCAGGAAAAAATTGTTATATCCAATAATGAATAATATACAAACAAAGGATGATGATCTTCTACTGTTTATTTTCATCACTACTGATGATGAAACAATTATAAAGAGTGTTACTGCCTATTTAGTAGCTATTAGTAAGATACGAATGAAAAAGGAGTATGATTGGTACCTGGTATTTGGCCCTACAAAAGAACTCTGGGGCACTCAAATGATAAATATATTGCAGGGGTTATTAGTGAATAATATATTACAGACATGCTGTGTGCAGTATAAGTATTACAGCACTTTATGGATTTTTGGTAGTTATTAGGAAGCATTAGAAATGATGGAACTCATTTACAACATGTTTTATACTGAATGTTAATTCTTATAACCTTAAGGGTATTGGTCAAAGTGTATTTATCTATGTAGTTTATTTATTTGGACTGATGTATTCATTGCAGTCATAACAAGAATGGAATTGTATTTTGCAATACATGTGATATTTTGTAGTGTTATAGAATGTATTTTAATTGTCAAGGTCTTTGACCGAACAATAAACTTTGTAACTTTAGTTAGATGAGAAAATGTTAGGGCAAGTGATCCAGGAGATCACAGATTCATCCCCCACTAGAGTCAAATATTGAGTGACCAATTGGCAAGTCACTTGTAATCTCCAAATGCTTTGCAGTTCAACCAGCTGTGGAAATGGGAGGAAGTAAGAGGACCCTGCTGGAAACAAGAAGCTGCATCTCAGCTTGGTTATCCTGAGGAAACAACTAGGGACCATGAGAAAACAATACTGCCTGACCTTTGAGACAACACCAGCAGGAGTGTGTTCTTTTGGACTTTGGAGCAGAGCACAGCCGAACAGAAATTCAATTTATGCAACTTTTTTTTTTTTATTATTTTGTTTATCTCCAACCCTGGAGAACTCCTTCCAGCAGCCCGGGAGCTCCCCAGCCTCTACCTCCTTCCATGACCACTCCTCCCCCCCCCCGTGCACCAAGCACCACCTCTTGGTCTGAACCCCCTGGAGGTAGGGCTGCCTTATCCACCCAGGGCTCTCTATCTTTATAGGGCAAAGTACCCAGCACACAAGTCGGCAGGAGAGGAGATAGCCAGGAATTGGGAGTGTGAGCTATGGAAGGTTGAGGTGCCTTCACCTATCCCCAGGATCAGGGTTTTTCTCTCTTTTTTCAGTTCCCCTCCTCCCTGTGGAACCATGGCCGGCAAGGCGACGTGGTGCCATATCTCCACCCACCCAAGGCTTATGCCGCGCTGTTCAGTCGGTGATCCTCCAGCCACCACCAGAGGTCGCTCCATGAGTGAGCACTTCACCCACCCTCTCCGGAAAGAGAGCAGTTCTCTGGACGCTCGATCTCTTCCCCCCCCTGCCAACTCCCAGTGGCCCCTGGCTCATTCCCGAACCCAGGTTGCTGGTGTGGTGTGAGGTGTGGCATCCAGCGCCTCAACCCTCAGCGCCACTGGGCTGGCCCCAATTTATGCAACTTAATGCAGTGTTAGCTTTGCTGGTTTGCCACCATAGTCAACACCTAGCATTTCTGTCCATGAAACCCGATTACAGCCTGGACAGTGACTCCTCTCCAGCATGTGTTTTAGTTTATATTACAGTCAGCCATCGACTCATCAATCAAATACTGTAGGTGAACAAATTACAATGAAATTAAAAACCCACCAGAACTGACTCTATGACTTCTTGCTGGCTTCAGATTTTATCACAATTAAAATTTTGGCTTCACTTTACAACCTTGCCACATATCAGTAATCCAATACCAGTCACTTTCCTAGTAATGTGAGCTACTCCTCTGGTTGAACACAAAACAATGTATAACATTTTAGCAGAGTAAAGCATGCACCTTGCCATCTCTTACCTTCTATCAGTGGTGGTAGCTCCAAAAACCTGTGGATGCACCCCCTATTCTGATGTAGTTAACGGACTGTGGGGACTGCCTGGTTTCAGCAGATCAACAGTGAGACAGCCAGATGGGAGTCCGAAGGAGCCGGCATTAAATGCACATGCACTGACTCTGAAAACTGTATAAAAAACATAACTGAAGACTTTAAGAAGTATGAGAGCAGTGCCTCCTCTCAATATGGAGTAAGGGGTCAGCGCTCCTATATGACCCAGCAGGACTACACCCCTGATTGTGTGTGACTATACCACCAAATACCCAGAGGCCATACCCTTATGTACAATCACTACCCCAAAAATTGCTGAGGACTTGGTAAAATTATTCAGCAGATTAAGCATCCCATAGTGATCCTGACTGATAAGGGAAGCAATTTTGATGCTACATTGTTAAAAGAACTGTATCGCCTATTGGGTGTATTAGCAGTACAGACATCTCCCTACCATCCCCAAACAGATGGGCTAGTGGAAAAGTTTAACCAAACCCTGAAATGAATGCTGAGAAAGTTTGTCCATGATGATGGAAAGGACTAGGATAGGTATTTAGCTTTCATGTTGCTTGCATACCGTGAGGTGCCCCAAGCGTCCACTGGTTACTCCTCCTTTTCACTGTTATTTGAAAGAAACCCTCAGGGTCCATCAGTTGTTGTCAAAAAATATCAGGAGGAGGGAAAAGGAATTGGACACACAAGTGTAGCAGAGTATATGATGCAACTTCATAGGAAGCTGGTTAAGTATACTGAAATAGCACATAACAACAATGTACAGGCCCAGAGAAAGCAAAAGTAATTTTATGCTCAGGGAATGATACATAAAGAGTTTTTTTTATTCGTTATGGTTACCAGGTAAGGCCCACTAGGCACAACTGCCTGTTCTCAGGGGTGGCCTGGGAGAAATGGGGCAGTCAAGTGATTTGCTCAGAGTCACACAATAAGCAAGTGGAAGTTGTGGAAATCAAACTCAGGTCTGCTGGATGTATCAAGTTCATTCACAGCTCGTTACTCTAACCTCTAGGCTATACTACCAACCCCAATTTACAGAAGGAGAAAAAGTCTTGTTACTTTTACTCTCCTCTGAAAATAAGTTATTTATGAAATGACAGGAGCCTTACCAGGTCCTTAGACAGACAGTACCAAAGACTTATGAGATAGAGATCCCAGAGAGATGCCAGAGTAAAAAAATATATCATGCAAACTTGTTAAAAAAAATGGCATGAGAAAGACAACCCCTCTGATCTGAGCCTGAAAGTTTTTCCAGAGAGAGAGAGAGAGAGAGAGAGAGAGAGGACACATAGATGGATTTGAACTATATAAGGTTAGAAAAACCAGGTGGGATGCAGGAACTGACAATCAACTTTACATTGCAGTGTACACAACAGAATGAGGTAAAACAACTGTTACATACTTTTCAAACCACTTTTATGAGCATTCCATGAAAAGCAGAAGGGGTGGAACACCAAATAGCTGTTACCCAAGCACATCCTATAATGCCAAAACTCTATTGACTCCTTGAGTGGGTGAGAAGTGAGGTTATGGCAGAGACAAACATACTGAATACGTTAGGCATTATAGAGTCATCCCCTAGCACCTGGACCTTACCTATTGTAGTGGTTGGTAAGAAAGAGGGTGGAATCAGACAATACCTGGATTTCTGGAAGCTAAATGCTGCATCTCACTTTTATGGTAACCCCATGCCATGGGTTGATGATGTAACAGACCGTACTTTAAATGCCAAGTATATTACCACACTGGATCTGACAAAAGTGTACTTGCAAATCCCTTAGGAAAATAAATCTAGGGCTAAGACAACCTTTATTACCCCACTAGGTCTTTTGCAGTTTGTAACCATGCCCTTTGGCCTACATGATGTCCCAGCTACTTTCCAGTGGTTTATGGATCAGATTTTAACACCACACACTGATAATTGTTCGGCCTATCTAGATGATATGATTCTGTATAGCCCAGACTGGAACACACACCTCATGCAGTTAGCTGCTGTTATAAAGTGTATAAAAAGAGCAGGGATGACCATCAACCAGCTAAATGTACTGTGGCTATGATTGAAGCCAAGTACCTAGGATTTATGTTGGAAAATGGGCAACTCAGGCCTGAGATTGTGAAAATAGAAGCCGTGGCAACACAGAAACATAGAAACATAGACGCTGACAGCAGATGAGGCCCGCAAGGCCCATCCAGTCTGCCCATTTCTTTTTCTACCTTATGAATGTGCCATTGGCATTTGCTTTGTCAACGGCCTATCTATTCATACTTATCTATATTGCTCCCTTATGCCTATCCCATGCCTGTTTGAAGCCCTGCACTGTATTCATATTCCTGAGGTAGGCCGTTCCATGCATCCACCACCCTTTCTGCGAAAAAGAACTTCTTCACATTACCCCTTAATCGGCCTCCCTCTAATCTCATGCTGTGTCCTCTTGTCTTGCTATTTTTCTTATACTGAAATATGTTAGACTCTTTCATCTTGTTAATGCCCTTAAGGTGTTTGAAAGTTTCAATCATATCACCTCTCTCCATTCTTTTCTCCAGGGTATACATATTGAGTTCTGTTAATCTGTCCTCATATGTTTTCTGATGCAGTCCCTAAACCATTTTGGTTGCCCTTCTCTGGACTGCCTCAATTTGGATAATGTCCTTGTGAAGGTGTGGTCTCCAGTACTGCACACAGTACTCCAGGTGGGGCCTAACCAGTGTCTTGTAAAGTGGGATCATTCCCTCCCTCTTATGACTTGTGATACCCCTACTAATACACCCCATCATCCCCCTAGCCTTACCTACTGCTTTACTGCCTTCCCTGCTTCCCTTAGGGAAGTTTGGTATGCCTCCCTATCTTCATCCCACTGCATTCCCTTATATTTCCTAAAGGCCAACCTTTTTGGCTCTGACTTTTTCTGCTACTGTTTTTGAGAACCAAAGTGGTTTCCTTCTTCTTTTGCACTTCCTTTTTTCTCTAACACAATGGGATGTTGCTTCAGGTACTGCATGCTTAATACTTGCCCACTTTGCCTGCACCCCCTCACCTGTATTTCTTCTTGCCAGGGCTAGCTTAACTCTGTTGGCCATCTTATCAAAGTCAGCTCCTCTGAAGTCTCATATTTTTGCCTTGGAATGGGATGATTTGCTTCTAGTAGATAAATTGAATCATACCATGTGATGGTCACTGGCCCCCAGGTGACCTTCTACCTAGATATCTGTGATCCTTTCCCTGTTAGTCAGTATTAGCTTTAGGATAGCCCTGTCTCTTGTAGTTGTTGTACCAGTTGCTTGAGGCCCTCCCCCTGCAGGGAATCCACTATGTGTCTAGTTCTGGCAGATGTGCCTGCTGGTTTTGAAAAATTTGTATCTGGCATGTTGAAGTCTCCCATTATCAGAACCTCCCGCTTAGCTGTCATGTTTTATATATCTTCTAACAGTAATGTGTCTATGTCCTCCGCCTGGTCTGGAGGCCTGTAGACAACCCCAGTTCTTATGGCTGTCCCATTTCCTGTTTCCAGGGTGACCAACAGTTTTTCTGGCTCCTTATGTGTATTCTGAATTTCTGTAGCTTTGATATTTTCATTGACATACAGGGCCACTCCCCCCCCCCCTTTTGCACCTTGGTCTCTTCTGAACAGTACATTGCCAAGTACTGAAGTCTCCCAAGTGTGGTTACTGGTGAACCATGTCTCGCTAATGGCTACTATGTCCAGTTTAGCCTCTATCATTATTGCCTGCAGGTCTGGGATCTTGTTTCCCAGACTGCGAGCATTTGTGTACATGATTTTCCACTGGCCAGATTTTGGTGTGTTGGTTGTTGGACGAGGTTTGGCAAGGTGTATTTTCCCCCAAACAAAAAAACATGTTAAATTATTCCTGGGCTTGGCAAGTTACTAACGAAGGTTCATCCCTAATTATGCCACAATAGCTGCCCCCTTAACAGATTTAACTATGAAAAGGTGTTTCAACAAAGTCAAATGGAGCCCTGCCTGTGAAAAAGCTTTCAGGTCAATTAAGGCTGCCCTTTATTCTGTTCCTGTTTTAAAATGCCCAGATTTTACAGTCCCATTTGAGGTACAGACAGATGCCTATCAGACTGGTATCGAGGCTGTACTCAGCCAGACAATATAGGAGGGAGAACATCCAGTTAAATACTTAAATAGAAAGCTGCATGAAAGAGAAGAAAAATATTCTACTATAGAGAAAGAATGCTGGGCAATTATGCGGACCATAGAAGCACTATGATTGTATTTGTGGGACACTGAGTTCAAACTAATTACAGACCATAACCTACATTGCCGGATACAACAACTGAAAGATAAAAATCCACAGATTATGTGGTGCTATCTTGCTTTGCAGCCCTATCATTTTACTGTGCAACAGTCACCTGGTGCTCATCACAAAAATGTAGATTTTTTGTCTAGACATGGAGCAGATATAAGACATGCATAAAATAATGCTGTAAAAGGTATCTCAGATGTTAGATACTATATAACCCCAGGGTATATGTATATGATTGCATGCCTATGGAAACTTAAAGAAAAGTTTTTCTATTGTTTAAGAGGGACCTTGGGGTGGGGCTTCTGTAGAGGGTGGGTGGAAGCTCCCAGTGCTCCATTATGTGTGGTTCATAGCTCAGTGCTTATGTAACATATAGTGGAATGATATAGATGGTTGTTGTATACAGAGGCCAGCATAGAATGATTTGTGCTTGGGTACTTACTTGGATGCTTGAATTGAGTCATTTCATAATATTTGATGGTTTTGGCCTTTCTCTGTATCCCACCTGTAGGAAGGAAGGAGGTTTGATTAGAATTATGGAGCCCCAAAAGAATAAATATCAATGATTGTTCAGTAACTGAATGCTAAATAAGTTGTGCATAACACTTTAATGATAAGAATAGACGATCACCTCCTCCAACTCCGGAGAGTGTGACCTGTAGCACTCAGGAAAGGAAAAACCCCCTTGGGGGGAAACCTCTGAGGACCCATGGCTACTGACCTGCCCGTCCTTCTGGGCATACTAAAGGGGAGAGAGAGAGATCCTAGTTAAACTAAATTAATCAGCTAAATCTAAATTGAAATTAGTAGAATTCAGTCCAGATCAATGGAGCTTAAGAAAGCTGAATCGTAGATGTCCAATGAATAATTTCCTTCCAATAAAGTCCAAGTCCGAGAATCCATGTATAATTCTGAATGATGGAGAGTAGATATATTGAAGAACCGTATTCCATACTTCAGTTGATAGGGCATAATCCAAGGATATGGATGATGTTTTGAGATGAAGTTGATGACTGACGAAATCAATACAGGAGACTAGAAAATAATTGCATCCAAGCTTGATGTCTACGAGGCAGAAAGAATTAGATGTAGTATGACTTCAGGTTTCTAATAGGGCTTATATAGTACAAAGAATGAGAGAAGGCTTGAGGCCAGGCTATCGAGTGATGAATTCAGTTCTGATAGGAAATATAATCATTAGGAATTGATATGAAGCAACGGCTGTAGAGTTGAGCTGGAATGGCATGCTGAATATGATAATCGGAGACACTGGTGCGATTTATGAAGCATCCAAGTAGTAGAATGAGGTGTGCCCAATGAAATAAGGCAGTCAAACTGGATCCAAAGTGAGAGGTAGTAGGAGCAGGATTGCACCAACAGATGCAGATGAGACGGAACATGACGTGGCAACCAGCTCGTGAAGAAACGTAGCTAAGAGACAGCTGGTGAGATAGGAGAGAGGTAGCTGATTACAGTATGGGAAGGCCAGCTAGACTCAGGAATGTTCGCCAGCAGATATCAAGCGATGTAGGCCCTCGACTATGCATAGGAATCCATCAGCTGGATGGGCACGAATCACCTTGAAGAAACTGAGATGGAGACATGGCAACAGTATGAGAGGAATAACACTGAGAACTGAAGGTATGCAAATTTGAGGCATGAAGCAGATGAGACCCGAAGTGTCTGAAATGGAGATAACTGAAGAAGTGGAGTCCAATGAAGTAGCAGTGTCACAGGCCTGAAGTTGGTAGAGCACAAATAGGAGAATGAAAGTCTGCAGGAGACACCAACCAGGTCCTGGGAAGAAGCAGCCATAATTCCACAGCCGAGGCAACAGGGCAAAACAGCCATGACAGCAAACCCAGAAGCTGCTGAATGAGCACAGAGGCAATTGGAAAGCACCTGAGCATGAGGACCAGCCACTTAGCTGGAGAAGTAGGAGTCACCAGGCATGTAGGGGAGCAAAGGTGAGATGGCAACTAATGTCCCGAAAGGGAAGCATCAGTGAGTCCAGGGCTGAGGTAGCAGAGGCATATAGGCATAAGCAGAATAGAATCACCTGGTTCTGAGCTGGGCAAAGCAGAAGTAGAACAGAAGTAGGGGAAACTCCCAGCCTGAAGGGCGAAGGCAGGTCAGAGAAGCAAGCAAGTTGTAGGTAAACTTCCCAGCCCAAAGGGTGAAAGCAGGTCCTAGAATCAAGTGATTAGTACATAAACCTCCCAACCCAATGGGCAAAGGCAGGTCATAGAAGCAGAAGATGCAGTAGGTGAACCTCCTAGCCCGATGGGCGAAGGCAGGCCGTAGACCCATGAAGGTCTGGTGGTAGAAATAGAGCATGGCAGCTAGTCCCCAGTGACAAGCATAGCTTAGCCAGCAGCTGGAGAGGTAAGGAGAGAGGCGACTAGCTCCAGGTGACAGGTAGACAAGCTAGACCTTTAGTAGAGCCACTAAAGTAAGCATGGTATGCAGGGTGACCAGTAGGAGAAATTGTCAGATCCAGAGGTAGCAACAGGTAACCACAGGATGAGGTGCACTGGCTGAGTAGGGCTAGCAGATGAGGAAGTCTCCCAGGAGGAGAGGCGTGTGAACAAATGAGCAGAATCCGATAGGAGAATACGGACGTGGATCCGAGGCTGAGCCACAGCAGCAAGGTCAGATATGAGATAAAGGTATATGAATATCCAAGGTCATCCTGGTAAGTAGAAATCGCAGTAATACGGAAACAGGGTAGAAGGAAGCCAGTTCATGAGGAATGCAGTAGATTGCAACGTCAAGCCATTCGTAAGGGCTTGAAGCCCAAGCTGCAGGAGGTAGGCATGGTAGCAGGAAGCAGGCAAGCTCATCCAAGGAGTATATGTAAAATGACAAACGACGAACTCAATCAGGAGCAGGGAGCTCCTGCCAGGCAGCCACAGCAGCGAGTAGACATCCGAAGGGAGGTAGGAGCAAGGAACGACTGAAGCGAGAAGGCATGGCAAATGTCCAAGGATAGCAAGGCAAGTCCATGTGCACAATGATGGAGTGACTGAGACATTGGAAGGAGTCATAAAGGTAGGGCTGGTCGGAGTGCTGAAACAGGAAGCAGCTGGATCCCTTCGAGGAGAAACTGAAGTAAGTCCAATATAGATATTATTACTCAGTAATACGAAAGCACTTCAGGAGTATGGATATAGCAGCCAAGGATGCAGGCAAGAAATGAAACACCCAGATAATCTGAAAGGAGGAAGCAACTCAGGAAGACAAGCTGCAACCATATAAATCATGAGGAGGTACAATGACACATCGTCTCCATGAAGGAAACCTGCAGCCACATTCTGCGGGAGCTGCCAGTGGTTTGAATGCTGCAAGCAGACCACTGCACAAGTGAGCTAAAGGAAGGCACTAGATAGGAATCATTCCCCAGCCACAAGTCCCGAAGCAGCTGATGGCAAACAAGACATGCAATTGCCCAATCCCTTACATGACAGCGGCTGACAGGTGGAATCCGACTCACTTGAACAGGAGCCCATCGAGCAGATGATCCTTAAAAGGCAATTTGCAGGAAGTGTGTTGCTCAAGTCCCAAAGTAACAGGAAACCGAAGAAGTCGATGAAGGAGCTCCAAATGAGGGAGGCAGGAGACCCTGATGACAGCTCGCCGCCATAGCAAAGCTGAGCTAGGAGTAGGAGAGGCTGGAACGAGGACATCTGGAGTAGCTCCATCCAGGGAGAAGGGAAAGCAAGGCACCAATGGCAGGCAGGAAGGGCGAAGGGAATCCAAGCCAGGGATCTGAGAAGCTGCAGCAGAATGAAGAAGCCCAGCAGCGGTGGTGGCGTTAGGCCACAGCAGAGAGTCAGAGCAATGCAGCGTAGGCAGGCGCAAGGCACTGGAGCAGGTAGGCAGTGCAGCGGTGAGGGAAGAAACCCCCACAATAACTGAACAAAGAAGTCAGCGGTGATGGACTAGGCGTGGAGCCGGGCTGCCCGAGGAGAAAAAGATAGGAAGACTAAACAGGAGAAGGGGATGCAGGTAGAATACATAGAGCAGAGTCAGAAGAGCCATACTAAAGAACAACAACAGGGAACAAGCAAATGGAGGAAGGGGGGAGGAAGAGGAGGAGAGAAGGAGTGCAGGAACAATGGAAGCAGGTCAAAATAAACAGGCAGGGAGAAGCTCGAGCCAACAGCAAACATAACAGGGAAGAGAAATGGGGGGTGAAACTAGGGAAGAAACAAACGGCAGGACTGGCAGGGAAAAGATAGAGTAGCCACGGACCAGGTGATGACACAACAGCGAGCGCGACTCGCTCTAAGCAGAAGCAGAAGTCATTTGATCTATTTAAATAGGCTGTGAGGGAGGAGCTCTTCCCCCACATAATTACAGGCAAGCCTTTCAATTATGCCTGAGTATATGAAAACCACTTAATTAAAAAGTCACTGGTTTCCTGCTGAACAGGGGTGTGTGTGGTAGGGCTGGTTGTCATATCTAAATAGTAAAGGGACTCTATTCTAATTTATTTCTCTAAAGCCTGTTGCAACAGCATTTTAACTATTCTACATTGTACTGTCCTCTCCCTGTTCAGTCAGCATGGCCACTCACAGAACCCCCAACCCCCCTTTCTTCTTCTTTATGTTTTCTTTTCAAGTCCCTCTAAAATGCATCCTGTATGGCTCAAAGTGACCAAACAATGCAATAGCTAGCTAGCACAGCTTTATTTGCCAGTATAAAACAGATACCCTTTGTTCAATATTTGCACATTTAAACTATGAGCCATTTTTTTTCTGCACTGTTGTTATGTAGCGCATGCAGTATAACATTTGTTTGTTTGCCTAAAATACATTGAAAATGCTATATACTACATAGTGGTTTGGTGTCTGAGAAAGCCAGATTAAGTATAAATGAAAAGTATGGAGAAAGTATTTGTTTTACTTTAAATTCTGATATAAATAGCCTCGGTTTTGCAGACTGCATGGAACCAGTTGCAACCAGCCTTGAAAACTGTTACAAGCAGCCTTTGTTTCCAGTCTAGGTAATGAGCACTCCAGGACACAGAAAAATATACTTACCTTTTGGATTAAAATCACTTGCAGTATATTTTTCTGTGTCCTGGAGTGCTCATTACCTTGGCTTTTGTGTGAATTATTGAGGTTTGCACCTCACGCTGTGAGCACCAGCTCGTAGTGTTGCGTTGTTTATCTGTTGGATTCGTTTGTTTCCAGTCTGCCTGAACCATGAGAGAGAAAAGCCATGCAGTCTTCATGTCCTCAAAGCTATCTAAAGCACAGATAAGAAAAGGATCCCAGTGATGTTATGTGATCCCAACTGCTGCATCCTGACAAATGCTATCTAATGATTTATTTTCTTTTATTTATTTCCTTGTGTTTTTCATTTTTGGAACCTTGTTGAAATAAAATCATGCAACAAGCATGTTGTACCTTATACAAACTGAATCAATGTCTATCTTTTACACCCACACCCTGGGACAAGGAATATCACAATGGAGCACAGAGCCAATCAGAGAGTAACTTTTACAATGCTAATATCGTAATTACCTAGTGCAGCACCGAATCCAGCAGCTGAAAAAAAAGAGAAACACATCTTCAAACAATCAGAAAACTTAGAAGTTGTAACTAGTAAATGCATGTTGTATAAACTGACACTGCAATGATCTGACTCAAAATGCAGAATTCATCATAACTTATGAGGAGGCCGAACATGCATAACTCTCTTATGGCACCACAAGCACCACCATGGCACCACCAGTAAGGAGTTTACTCTAGCTATTTGAGCAAGGAGGCAGCTGACTGAGGCAGCTAGAGCATTTCTGCTAGAGCATTTCTAGAGGGGGTAAGTAGACAGATACTTTATTAGAACTGTAGGTCTGTAAGGTAAATTGGGACCTTCAGTCAGGGTATATGAGGAAACACAGTAGTTATTAGAATGCTCGTCTGAGTTGTGGGAAGGCAGCTGGCAATCATCCTTGTAGTTAACTGGATAAGGATTGCAGTGAATTGGTGGGTGTGGCTTAGGCAGAAGTGAAGTAGTTTGTCTGCATTTAGACTTCCCTAGCCTTCTTACAAGAACATTATAAAACAACGTTCTCCTAATATGTCCCATTCATGTTCATGTCCCAACACATGAGTAGAACAGCACAGGATTGGAACAGGATTGGCATCTTAAGTATTGGCAGGCAACTGCAGGTAGGCAGAAAAGTCTTCTGGTCCCTTAAGGTAAGGTAAAGTACCAGCTTGCTTTTTGCTGCCTGAGTTAAACAGTACTAAAAGAAGGTAAGAGAGTACCAGAAGGGAGGAAATAGGCTGTACAAGCAGTATCTGCCTGTTGAGTGTGAAAGAGGAAACACCCTATCTAGGGTAAGAGTACAAAAGGTTTAAGTAAATCAAGAAAGGGGAAACCTAGAAACACCCTTTCTATGGTAAGTATACCAAAGGGTTAAGTAAATCAAAACAGGTGAAAACTAGAAACACCTTATCTAGGGCAAGGGTACAAAGTAAATTCCTGTAATAATTAGAGCATGAGGAAGGGGACTTTTGGGAGAGGTGCAGTACAGTGAATGTGAAGCTACAGTTTTCAGAGAGACCTTCTGAGGACTGAGGTGCTGCCCCATCTGCACGTACCTCCCTGGGCTGGGCAAGAAGGTCGCTGGACTCCGGGCTGAGCTGGCTAGGACTCAGGGGATCTCTTCCCCCACCAGGGAGCCACTGAGACTATCATGGATGCCCTAGAGGAGGCCTAGGAGAAGAAGGGCTGGCAGAACTGTGGTGGGCTCCAGGAGGGTGAGGGTGGTGAGTCAGGGGCACATTCCTCTGTCTGTGCCACTATGAAACTCATTTGCTGCTCTGGTGGGATGGGAGCACTGGGAGGTAGCACCCATAGTATAGGCCAGGGAGGATGTGGGGGTCCTACAGAGAGGAGGCCCCAAGATGGGAGGTTGAGGACCCCAGCAGAGGAGGAGGCAACTTCTGGCAGGGGATTCTATTGTTACTGGGGTATATTTGGGAACAAGAAGTGATGAAAAGAGGGAAGTGAGGTGCCTACTTGAAGCCATGGCCTGGAGGCACAGAATGCAGATCTTAAGGATCGCTAGGGCAGTGGGGAAGGAGGGGGAGCTGGATGTCATTGTCCATCTGGTGACTAATGACCTGGCTAGAGATGGGGCTGGGATGGTCCAGGGGGATTTTAGGGAGCTAGGGAGAGGTCTTAAGCAGGTAGAACACTCAGTGGCTCTCACTGAGGTGATACCTATTTAAGACTGGGGGACAGATAGGGTTCCCTGCACCAGGAACTTCGATTTATGGTTAAAGGAATGGTGCAGAGAAGAGGGGTTCAGCTACATTGGGGACTGGGGACCAACCTTGAGGGATCTGGGCCTATGCAGCGTGATGACCTTCATCTATCTGGGAGGGGACTAGCAGTGCTCAGTGGAAAGTTTGAATGTTACTTTGATGAATGTTTAAAGTAGCTGAGGGGGTAGTGGAAGAAAAAAGGGAAACATAAACTGTGCCCCCCCCACCACAAACAAAGATTGTGGCAGGAAAAAAACAGGACCTGAGAGGTGAAAAACTTCCCAAGGTGCAAAATAAACAAAACAAACCAAAAAAAAAAAAACGAACAGTGGGTAGAAAACAATGGGGACGGGAAAAAGAGTTGTACAAAGAGAGGGGGAAAAGGAGGCAGGGCAAAAGGGAAAAGAGGGGAGTATCAGGTAGAATGGGAACAAAGTGTGGAAAGCCATATGTACAAAGTTAAGAACTCTAGGAAACACAATTCTTGACCTAGAGGACATCATGGTGGAGACAGATCTGGATATTGTATACAATACAGAGTTATGGTGTACAGGAACTGGGACATGGCCATACCAGGCTATAATCAGCTCAGGAAAGATTGGGGGGAGGAAGGGAGAGGGGTGGTGACATTTGTAAAGGAGGGTATCAAGGCACCAGGGATACAGGGAATCCAGAGGGGAATGAAGGAGTTGGAAGTTCTATGGGTCACCCTGGAGACAGGAACTAGAGCTACTGTTTGCACAGGTATGGTCCACAGACCTCCAGCACAGGGGAGAAACTGGTTAGGTCACTGGTAGAAGCAATTAGCACTATGGCAGAAAAAGGGGAGATGCTGATGGTGGAGGACTTCAAGTCTGCCTGGTATAGATTGGAGTCTCCCTGCCACAGCTTCAGTTAGAAGCAGGGACATTCTAGACTCCCTGTAGGGGGTGTTTCTAAGGCAGCTATTCAGGGAGCCTACTTGTGATGAGACAATAATGGACCAGGCACTCATGAACAGGGACAGTATTGCAGCGACAAGATGGGCATGTACTTGGGGACCTATGGTCACCATACAGTGTGGATTAACATACGGACAGCAGTGGAAGCGAAGCACACAAAGGCAAGGGTCCTGGACTTCAGGAGGGCAGTTTATAAAAAATGAGTCAATGCCTCAGAGATGACCTAGTTGGGGGGGGGTACAACCTGGTTTGGGTGGAGGAACAGTGGACTAAGATTAGGGAAGGCATACTGAGGGCACAAAACCTTTGCACAAAGTAAGTAATCAAAAGCAGGAGAAAAGAGACCATTATGGTTCTCAAAGGATGTGGCTGAAAAGGTTAAGGCAAAAGGTAGGAAGAGGATAGGGAGGTGTATCAGGAGAAGCAAATGGAAGCATGGAAAGTGGTGAGGATCACAAAGGCACAAACTGAAGAAAGAATAACTGAAGGGGTAACAAAAGGGGACAAGACCTTTTCTAGGTACATAAGCAAAAAGAGGCAGGCAAGGGGAGGAACTGTGAGTTTAAGAAGGGCAGTGGGGAATATGCAGAGAGGGATCAAGAAAAAGCTGATATCCTGAACAAATACATTTGTTGTCTTCACAGAGGAAGGGGATAGGGATGGACCCTATAAAAGGAGCAAGAGCACTGGTGGAGGGAGATAGACACAAGTCCATTTACAGAGGAGAGGGTCGTGAGGAGACTCGGAAATCTGAAACTGGACAAAGCTATGGGGTCAGACAGGTACCCCGAAGGGTATCGAGGGAGCTCAGGGAGGTACTGGCTACACCTCTGATAGCCCTATTCAACAACTCACTGGAAACAGGAGTGACTCTGGAGGACTGGGGGAGGGCAGATGTAGTCCTGCTTCATAAAAGTGGTAACAGGGAGGAGGCTGGCAACTACAGGTCGGTCAGTCTGACATCAGTGCTGGGGAAGGTAATGGAGTCACTAGTAAAGGAACTGATTGTGGATTGTCTTGAATCCAGTGGGTTACAGGACCTGAGGCAGCACAAGTTCATGTGTGTGTGTGTGTGGGGGGGGTTGGACAAATCTGATAGATTTCTTTTACTGGATGAACAGGGAGATAGATCAGGGTGGGGCAGTAGACATAGTCTACTTAGATTTTAGTAAGGCATTCAACGCCATACCACATAGGTAACGTATAAGGAAACTGGGCAGCTTAGGGTTGGGTCTCAAAGTAGTAAACTAGGTAGGAAATTAGTTAATGAATAGATGACTGAGGGTGGTGGCAAACAAAGTTCACTCCTGGGAAGGGAGGGTGACCAGCAGGGTGCCTCAGGGTTCACTACTGAGACCAGTCCTCTTCAATGTGTTTATAAGTGACACAAGTCTCAGTACTGGGTAATGTGTATAAATATATATATATATATATATATATGTCAGCAAGATGGTGGGCGCCCCGGGCTGCCATCGATGAGAGGAGAGGAGTCCTGTTGGTTTTAGTCCAAATAGCTTAATTTTAAATCTTTTAATGTTATTTGTATTTAGAGATTAGTACACTGACTCGAGAGAGTTAGTAAGGGCAAAAAAGAAAGGAAGAAGTAGGAGACATCATTTTTTATTCAAAGAGAGATTCATATCTCTAGCAAACTGCATTCTGCAGTTTGATAACCTGCCTAAGGTGAAGCTGCCTGAAGCTCACCCTACAAGCAAGGTATGGGTTGGAACTCTGAATTTTGGCATCTACCCCTGGAGGAATCTCACTTGCTCCTGTTTGCCAGTAGAGTGTTTCCTCACACTCTGTGCAGCAATCCAGAAGTCCTCTAGGAACTGCTGCCAAGAAATTAATGCAAGGGCTTATTTCTGCTAGAAATGTTTTGATTTCTCTCTTTAAGCAATGTTTAGTCTGATGTAGAGATTTCTTAGAGTTGATTTAAGTTTGGATAGTTTGTTTTTTTTGTTTTTTTTAAATACCCAGTTTCCCGTTTGCAGTTTATATTGATCTGCCTCTAGAGGCATCTTATTTTTCCTATTAATCCTCCAACCCACTTGTCCAGTTCACCTCTGCCTTTTTCCTGTTCTAATCACCGTTATACCCCTCCTTGTTTCTCACTTTTAACATATTGTACTTAGGAAAAAAAAATACAAAAACCCACAGACATTATTAACCTTGCACTGTACTTGGGACCTTGCGTGTGCTCTTACTGCTGCACTCCTTGGTATCATAATGTCTCTTATATCGGCTCTATTTCCTAGAGGTACTATATTGCTCACTCTATTGACCCTATCTGACCTTGCCAGTGATAAGTTTCTAACATCTACCTCGCCAGCATTGGATAGTAATCATTTATGTGTTTATAGTACGATCACCTCATCCCAGTGCTGTGACCCTCTTACTGTGCCATGGAACCTGCATTCCCCTGGTCACTGGGAGTTGCCATTCCGTCACCATAGCTGGCTGCCCCCTTTGGCACTTCTCCCTGGGATCTTCAACATGCAAGCCAACTGTAAAGCGTGCTCAACTCAGAGGAAGCTTCACAAACTCAGCAACAAGCAGTTAAAGGAATATCTGTGTGGACTGGCCTTACTGTTGCTGCTGCTCTCTGGCAATATTAGCAGATGCTTCGATTTCCATCCCAGGCTACACAATCTTTAGACAGGATCATCTCTCCAAGCATGGGGGCTGTTGTGAGATCTACCTCCGTAACAACCTTCACGGTCTTATCCTAACTCTGCCCAAAACTGATGACCATATGCAAGCCCTTGCCATAAAAGTGCTTCTAGGTGCACACAATAAAACCCTTACTGTGTTTTCAATCTATATTTCTTCCAGACAGATGGCATCCTGCTTTGATTCACTACTGGAGTGTTTTGGCTCGCTGAGTCTTAATTCGGAAATTATCATGTTAGGAGATTTCAATATCAATTGGTTCTCTCCTGACACAAGCCCTTTCAAAGATGCAGTTTCAGCAGTTCACCTCACCCAGCTAGTCGAATCCCCCACTAGAATCAACTATAAAACTGGGACAGGTACCTTACTGGACTGGGTGCTCTCTAACCACCCTGATCAGATATCAGACACAACCATATTCCCAGATGCCTTCAGTGACCACTCCCCAGTCTTTTTTCATTGGTCGAACAAATTCTCTAAACCATCCACTAGAACACCCCCCCCCAAAAAAAGTGTAAAATCAAAGGCCGCTGTAATCTCTGATTCTTTCTGGACCTCCTTGAGCTTCTGAATGCCAGGGACCATCTATGGCACAGGTCTAGATCATTGTGTAATCAGGCCAACATTCAGAGGTACAAAGCAGCTAGAAACAACTGCATGAGGGCTATTCGTGCAGCTAAAAATCAATATTATAAGGAAGTACTCTCTCGGACCTGGAATGATGGCAGAAAATTTTGGACTAACCTTGAAGAGGTCACTGGGAGAGACCTCAGATCGGCCCTACCATGCTTAACATTGATGGTGTACCCTAACTTGACCCCAAACTTATTGCTAACATTTTTAATAATGCCTTCACGGACCGGAGTGGTCCCACCTGGCTACTTCTCTCAACCCCTCACTAGTGACTACTCTAGGAAAGAGACGCAACACCCTTCCCATCCTCCTTTCTACTTCAAAACCCTCTCAGCCCATGAAGCTAGGAACTGCCTACTCAAGGTACTAGGGAAATCGAGATTTAGTGGTGACACCCTGGATCTTAAGTTTGTAGCCCTTACAATGGATGAAATTATATCTCCTCTAACACATATTATTAACATGTCACTTAGTTACTCTCATTTCCCTCATAAATGGAAATCTGCCACTGTGACACCAGTTCATAAGTCTGGGGATTGCACAATTACTGGGAACTACAGGCCTATCTCTATCCTGCCCCCACTCTCGAAAGCTCTTGAGCGTATAGTGGCTGACCAACTGGTTGAATACATAGAAAAATATCAGCTACAATGCCTGCAGCAACACGGGTTCAGAAATGGTCATAGTACCACTACCACCCTTTTGGAATTCACAGGCTTTATTCATCACTCCTTAGATCAAGGACACTTGGTCAGTGCTGCTTAAGTTGATTTAACCATAGCTTTCGACACAGTGAATCATGCCCTCCTGGTCGAACAGCTTGCCACCACTGGCCTAGCTCATGACAGCATAGCCTGGTTTTTTAAGCTGCCTGCACAACTGTACACAGCAGGTGAAGAGTGGTAGCACCCTCTCGGATAGCAGACCTGTCCTATCTGGAGTTCCTCAAAGGTCTATCTTTGGCCCTCTTTCAGTTATCACTTTCCTCAACAACTTTGCTTATTCCTGTTGGGTCACATCCTTTTATATGCAGATGATGCTGTCCTGTTTATCAGTGATCCAGACCCTAAGGTTCTTGAATCCAGGCTACAGAGTAGTTTTGTAGTCATAGAAAAATGGTTCCATAAGCACAAGTTAATTATGAATTACAGCAAGACTAAAACTATGCTGTTCTCCAGCTCCCAAAATAGGCACAGAACTTAGCCTCTTTCTATCACCAATGAAGAGGGTTCTCCCCTGGAGCTAGTTCAGATCTTTAAATATCTGGGGATTACAATTGATAGTACGATGACCTATGCCTATCACATTGACAACATTGCTAAGGCTGTTAACACCCGCAGTGGGCTACTTTATAGGCATAAGCAATGTTTGACTCCAGAGGCTCTTGACCTGGCTATTCATAGCTCTCTTGTCTTGCTTATTGACCACGGCTTAACAATCTATGGATCAGCTACTGAACTAACTCTTCACCACATCGTAGTTGCACTCAACAAAGCATGCCGGCTCCTTACTGGCTCAGCCCGTCTGTCCTATAGCTGTGACATGTACGCTCATGCTAACTGGCTCCAATTCAAAGGTAGACTCAGGTACCAAACATGTTTACTGTCTAAAAATGTAAGCTTAGGCAAAATGCCCCCTGGTGTGCAAAAGCTTATTACCCCCACTATCAACCATTGTTGCACCAGAAGCTCTACTAGCCAGATTTTTAATATATCCTGCTGTTGCACTTCTCTGGGACAAAGGTCCTTTGCCTGCTATGAATGAACTCTCTGCACCATGACATCACTTCAGCATTCACCTTGGGGTCTTTCAAGGTTAAACTTAAACAACAGCTAGTTGCTGATGCCAGTTGTGACTGCTTCCAGTAACCTTCCTTCTTGTGACCAGCACTTATCCTAACCTTATGCTATCCTGACTTTATGCATAACTGTTCTCAGCACATAAATAACTGTTCTGAGTTACTAATTATTCTCCTTTCACACTTCCTTTTGATCCCTTCTACTCTTCCCCTCACCCCTTTATGGCTTTCTCCCTATTCTCACTTTACCCCCACTCTCTCCCTCCACCCCACGTTATCTATCCTGAGCTCCCTTGCTCACTCTAAAATGCTTTGTCCCATATCTATGTACCTCTGACGAGGCCCCTGGGCTGATGCCATCTCTTACCTTGTTGATTATTAGATATTAGGCTGAGTCTGTTCTCATTTTCCTGTAAAGGGTCATCTCATAAGACTCCACCCCCTCTAATATAACCCTTTGAATTCCAGGTTTTAATCAAATACACACCTTGGCATACATTGTATAATGTCACATGTATTGGAACTTCTCTAATTATACACTCTTGTAATGTTTTGTTATAATTCCTTGTGTTGTTTGTTCTCCATCTCATACTTTTCCATTGTATTGTCATCTGACGTGAACCTATGAAATGATCTTATTCTCAAAGGTGTTATCTGAAATTTCAATAGATAAATAAATAAATATGTTCATCTGTGGAAGCATTTGGAGAGCAATGCTGGTTACCTTAATTGAGCAGCGTTGCCTATGGTGTACTGACTGGAGGAAGCAGAAGAATTCCTGGAGTGGCGACGGGCTGTTTACTCAAAGACTGAAGAGGCAAACACAGGAAACTGTGCTCTTGGAGAGACAGGAGCCCGATACAGCTGTGGATTGCAGCATCAGGATGTTGCTGGAGATAGCTTGGTGATCTGGGAAGTTCCCCCAAGTGTACTGTCCAGGTGTCCTCTGAAGTTTGTGGAGGAACTGAACTCTCATACTACTGAAGATTTCCATGACCCTCTATGTAAAGGTACATTTTTTCAGGTAGTGGCATTTGTGGCATTTGGGTAGCGGCATTTGCAATAAGAAGGGGATAGTGAGCATTATTTCCCAACCCAAACTGAGATACCTTGAACAGTGTGCTGTGGTTGACTTATGGATTTCCAGACTAAAGGGGGACTACTGTGCAA
Organism: Neoceratodus forsteri; assembly: GCA_016271365.2. NCBI lineage: Eukaryota > Metazoa > Chordata > Ceratodontiformes > Ceratodontidae > Neoceratodus > Neoceratodus forsteri. The sequence continues at coordinate 13,316,368 of JADMNL010000039.1, read as the reverse complement.
AGGAGTGCTATTGTTTGAGCCCTGAGGTCAAGTGAGCAGGAATGGTTAAAGTGGTGATCTGGTGGGACTGTGGCTTGTGCTGGTGGGTAGTGGGTCGTTAGAGGACCCCTACCGAAAGCCCAAGAACAGTAACTGCTTGAAATCTATCTGGAAAGGTTGCCATGGGCTAAAAATTTAATTCAGGAGCTTGGACATGAAGGCAGAACCAGAACAGTCCTCGACTGGTGAGAGGGGTTGAGGATCTGTATATTTCTGGTCCTGCTTAAAGAACTGCAGTAGACCTTAGGGGTGAAAGCTCTGAAGTAGTGGGATCTTGAACTATATGTGACTCTGTGGCCTCTCTTGTAGGTGCTCTTCTTTCATAGGATCTGCTCTCTAAATGAACAGTGATAAGAACTATCTGTTATTTGCTTCACAGACCTATGGACTCCTCTGAAAAATAGAATTTTTATTAAAGCTTGTTGATGGTGAGAGACTGGGGGTTGGTGGGAGGTAGTGGGTAAGAGTGGAAGTGAGTGAGTGTGAGTGGTATGTGTACGGGAGTGTATGGTATTAGTTAGTATTTATTATTAAATTTAATTTGTTGTGATTTGAGTTATTTAGTGGATAAGCTATTGCGATGTGTCAGTCAGCGGCTCCCAAGGGAAGATGTTATTCCCCCTCCAGGCTTCACTATCTCCAACCCTTCGACTGTCCCCCATTGTCACCTGAGGTGTATAAGCACTGTAGAGTGCTGGGGATAGTGTGCAGCAGTAGGAAATGGAGATTTGCTGGAGCTGGTGGGGGGAGTATAGCGGAGGGATGGTGGATTGAGGTGGTGGGAACCAGGAGATACCCTGGGGTGAAATGGGCCCAGGAGAGGGGTCCTCCTTGCCTGGTGCCCATACCCAAGGGCTCCCCAATTGGTGGGCAGGTGACTGGACCAGTCTCATTGACCTATCCTTCTCAGGCAGTGTTGTGCAATTCCAGATTGATTAAGAACAAGACAGCAATTATTGCTGATCTGGTTGCAACATCTGAGCTGGCTTGCATCACCATGACCTGGCTGTATGAGAATGCCGGTCCGGTTTTGGAATTGCTATTCCATCTGGGTACTCGGTGGTACACTGCCTGACAAAGGATCACGGGGGGGGGTGTGGCAGTATGTTTTAAAGTTGGACTTGAACCTCAGAGCCCCCTTCAGTAGGAACAATGAGATCATTTGAATGTGTAGCAGTTCAGTGGTGTGCAGGTGCAGGTTGCAGAATCCTTCTCATCTACCGGCCACCTGGAGATGGAAAGGAGTTTCTGCAGGAAGTCGCGGACTTCATCATTAAAATGGTATTGGAGTCACCCAGATGGATTATTCTGGGTGACTTCAATGCCTGGATTGATGATGAACTCTCGCAGTTTGGTCAAGACTTCCTCCAACTAATGTGTTCATTGAGCATGACACAGGTTACCTCTGCCACCCACATACACGGCCATTCATTGGAGCTCCTCTTCCTGCTGGGAAAGGAGGTTTTTGACCTTATGGTGGAACCGGTTGTATGGTTGGACCACCACACTGTGAGGTTCTCCTTCGAGACTCTCCAAATAGATCCTCCCCTATGCAGATGGTCCAGTAATGACTTTTAAGAGGTTTAACCTCACAGGGTCTCATGGCGGTGCTGGATCTATCAGACCCGATGAGTGCATGCGAGGAGACGGGGGAATTGGTTTTGACTTACAACAGGGTGATTGCCGAGACCCTCGACTCTATTGCACCTGTCCGTGTTCAACCCCTCACCTCACACCAGAGGTCCCCGTGGTTTTATGGAACCCTCAGGGAGATGAAGAGGAGGGGTCGAAGATTAGAATGGCATTGGCAGAGGTCAGGTTTGGGGAGGACAAACTTATATTAAGGGCCCATTACCAGGACTATCAATCAGCAATCTCCTGTAAGAAGGCAGAGTTCCTGTTCAAGTAGATTGCTGTAGCAATAAACAGAGTGACTCAGCTCTTCTGCACCTTGGACAGGATCTGCAATCCAGCCTGTCTTTGGCTTGGGCGGCCTTTTCGCAGTCAAGATGTAATGAGTTTGCTCTGTTTTTTGCTGATAAGTTTGCCTCAATCAGATTGGCGATCCAGTCACCACCTTCGAATGGGCATTACAGTGAAGGGCATGATGTGGCAGGCACTCAGTCTGTCTGGTCCAACTTTGACCAGGTAACTGTAGTAGACTTCTTGAGGGTCATCTGGGAGTTATGGCCAACCTACTGTAGTTTTGACCTGGGACTAATGCCCCTCCTTGTGGAGTGCATTAATGCCATCAGCCCAGTTCTGCATAAGGTTGTCCAATCTTCTCTGGTATGTGTTTTTTTTTTCTGGAGCCCCTGAAGGAGGCAGTTGTAAGGCCCCTCCTTATAAAACCTTCACTAGACGCGGACTGTCTGGCAAACTATAGACCTGTCTCTAATCTTCCCTTTGGGGGGAAGGTTATTGAGAAGGTGGTGGCTGCTCAATTGGAGATCTATTTAAGAGCCCATAAAATCTATGAGCCTTTCCAGTCATGATTTAGCAAATGGCATAGTACTGAGACTGCCCTGGTTCAAGTGTTGAATGAACTCCTGGTGGTGAGGGATCGGGGGAGATGTTCCATTCTTATTCTCCTCAATCTCTCAGCAACATTTGACACCATGGTCCATGGGGTGCTGATGAAACATCTGTGGATATGTGGTGGAGTGACAGGTAAAGTCCACAGTTGGTTTAGATCTTACCTTACTGGCAGGTCAGAGCATGTGGTGTCTGGAGTTTATTCCTCAGCTCCCATGCCCCTGCCGTGTGGGGTCCCGCAGGGTTCTGTTCTGTCCCCCATGTTGTTCACTGTGTACATGCTGCCACTTGGGGACATTATAAGGTGGTATGGGCTGAATTTTCACTGTCATGCAGATGATATTCAGCTCTGCATGTCCTATGCAGCCAAGCAGCAGTAGACGGTCTTAGCATTGAACACCTGTCTGGATGAGATCCAAGACTGGATGATGGTGAACTGGCTGAGGTTGAATCCTGATGAGACTGTTGTACTGGTGCTGGAATCTGGTCACCAGGGAATGAGGGTGCAGTCTGGTCTAGTCTCAAGGCTTAGGCTCGGAGACTCCCAGATGCTCACCTCTGATCGAGTGAGGAACCTTGGCATTATTTTGGACTGCAGCCTGAAGCTGAAACCACAGGTGACAGCCATGGTCAAGATCTCATTTTACCATCTGAGGAACATCACCAGGTTGAAACACCTGATACTCCTGGCTGATCTGCCGGCATTAATGCCTTTGTGATGTCGTGCCTGGATTACTGCAATATTCTGTACCTGGGGCTGGCGGGGATAGATCTGTGCTGCCTACAGCTAGTGCAGAGTACAGCGGCCAGGTTGTTGTCTGATCTACCTAGATCATGTCATATTACACCTGTGCTGCACTTCCTGCACTGCTGCCAGTTTGGTGGATCTCCTTTAAGGTCGGTTTGCTGACCTATAAGGCCCTACACGGTCAGAGGCCTGGTTACATGCAAGATCTCCTGTGTCCCTACTGGCCAACCAGATCCCTTCATTCCACAGATGAGAGTCTTTTGGGAGTTCCCAGGATCCATTTAAAGACATCAGGGTCTCGAGCCTTCTTTTCTGCAGCCCCAGTCCTGTGGAACTCCCTCCCTCATCAGATTCAAGCCAAACAGTTGACATCTTCAAATGGGAACTCAAGACCATTTCATTTAATTAAGCTTTTATGAGAAGCTAATATGTTTTTATCAGGAATGAATCGTTCTATGTATTTGTATGTTTTGTTTGGTTTTGTATTATATTTTTAAAATATTTGAATTATGTAAAGCGCATTGAGTCACAATAAAGACATGTGCTTAATCAAATAAAGTTTGATTGATTGATTGATAAATTGATTGACTGACATTGCAGATGAATTGGAAGGGAAGTTATGCTTCTTTGCAGATGTCACTAAAATCTGAAATATGGTAGACAGTCCAGCGGGGGTGGAAAGAATGTGCAGATACCTGAGAAAACTCAAGGAGAGGGTAAGGGCATGGCAGCTGGGTTTTAATGTGAGGGAAATAGCCAGCTTGTGTCACCAGCTAATCTAGAGTTCAAACCAACCTTGTCCTCTCTGCCAGAGACCCACAGGCCCTAGGGGTTGGAGGGTTGTGGGGAGGAGAGGGGGAAGATTTCAAGGATGGACCATGCAGGATCTATTCAGAGCAATACCATTCCAACTAAGAACCATTTTTCACCACTGGAGAAGATGAAGGATCCTGACTCTGTGAGAGATGACGCTGAGCTCATTGAGGAGACCAGGCATAGTGGAGAGAGAGATGGCATCCAAAGGCGGCAAGGAAATGTGGTGGATCAAGGAGTAAGCAATTTCTTGTTCTGGGGGACTCAATGATCAGGGGAATCTAGTCCCACCTGAGTAAAGGTACGCAACCTAAGGTGATGGTTAAATGCCTTCCTGGAGCTTCAGCACAGTGCAACACCAAATCACATTAGGAGGTTGGTAGACAAAGCAGAGAAAGGAACCAATTTTCTGATTTATCACAGTATGAATGACCTGTCTGCCTGAACAGTGGAAGAAACCAAGCAAAATTAATTAAGCTGGGGGAACAGCTGGAAGCTAGAATGACCGCCCTGACATTTTTGGAGATCCTCCCAGTGTGGGACAAAGGGGATGACAAAGACAAAATTAGGAATAAAGACATCAAGGAATTCAATGCTTGGCTACATGGATGGTGTCATGAAAAAGGATGTCACATCATAGGCTCATGGGGGGCTTCTGGGAGATGAAGCTATTCAGATTTGACAAACTTCATCTAACAAAGGAAGGATTGCATGTGCTTGGGCAGAAATTTGATGTCCATCTCAACCATTTAAACTAGGTGAAGGGGAGTCTAACACTAGTGATTCTATCAGAAAATACACTTCTGATGGGAACTTAATTGTCACTCCCACACAAGCAGGAATTTCTGTCCCACAACCTAAGAAAATATGAAGAAAACAATCGGAAACTATTGGGAACCAAACACAGAGCCAGGCTTCTGCAGGCCCAAGAGCAGAACCAATAGTAGCAAATAGCAGCAGGGTTACCAGGCTAAGGAAAGGGATATGCATCAATGCCTGGGAAACAAATTAAGTGACCTGCAGGCAATGATGGCAGATTCCCGAGTGGACCTAGTGGCTGTCATGGAGACTTGGGCCTCAGAGAAAAAAGGCTAGGACCTTTCAGTGCCAGGCTATGCCCTGTTCAGACAGGATAGAAGGGAGGGCATGGGGGAGGGATAGCATTATATGTAAAGGATGGGATAAATGCCATCTCAGTAAACAGCATCAAAAAGGAGGGTGTGGAATCCCTGTGGATGCTACTCAGCTTGGTAACAGAGGGAGAGGATCCTCATAGGTATGGTATACCGGCCTCTGAGGCAGGCTGAGGGCAGGGGTGAAGACCTCCTAGAGGAGATTACAGGTGTAGCACAAAAAGGGGATACAGTGGTGGTAGGATACCTGAACATGCACAATGTTAACTGGAGCATCCCAGTGGCAAGTCCACTAGGAGCCAAAAGGTGGTTGATGCCCTACAAAACTGCCTACTTATATAAGAGATAGTGCCCCGACTAGGTTGAACACCATCCTGGATGTGGTCCTCACTAACTCGGAGATAGTAAGGGCTACAGGGTTGGGGAAGTCATTAGCCAATAGCAACCACAACTCTGTGTGGTTTGAGTTAGACCCAGGGGTAGAAAAATCGCAATCCAAGACACAGGCTTTAAACTTTAGAGGAGCTAATTTTAACAAAATGAGGGATGTAGTCAGCAGCAAGCTGTTAAGGATCCAGGAACATTTAGATAAGGAAGAAATATGGGAGCTGGTTAAGTTAGCCATTTTAAAGGCTATCAGGATGTGTGTAATAACAGCGTTCAAACCAAAAAAAAAATATGGTTCAGTCACCGGGTAAGGACCACAATCAGAACAAAAAGGGAGGCCTATTGAAACTATAAAAGAACTAAGGAAGACAGCTCATGGGATGCCTACATTCAGAAGAACAAAGAACCAAAGAGTGTGGTGAAATCAGCAATGGCTTCAATAGAGCTTTGGCTTGCAGAAGCGGTTAAAGAAGGGAACAAACACTTTTTTTGATATGTACAAGAAAAAAGAAAGAAAAGGGGAGGAATAGTTAGACTCAGAGATGGTGACAGAGTAGTGAAGGAGGATAAGCAGAAGGCCACTGTTCTGAACAACTTTTTTGCTCCGTGTTTACCAAGGAACACAAAGGCCCAGTACCAGACAGTGGCATCAAGGCTGTTAACAAAGGTGTTCCACAAATGGAAGCACCATCCATCACCAACAGTAGGGTTAGAGAGGCCCTGGATCAACTCAAGGAAGACAAGTCACCATGGCCTGTTGGAATACACTCAAGGGTGCTAGTGGAGCTACCAAGTGAATTGGCAGGTCCCTTAGCACATTTATTCAGCAGACTACTTTAGATGGGGGTAGGGCTGGGAGACTGGAGTAGAGCTGATGTGGTACCTCTCTACAAAGGAGGGAGTCGAGGAAGCAGACAACTACCGACTGGTCAGTCTTAAGTCAGTAGTGGGGAACCTGATGGAAACCTTAATAAAACAAGATTTGGTAGGGTGCCTAGATAAGAACAGTCTGCAAGATGAAAGGCAACATGGGTTCATGGTGGGAAGGTCGTGCTAAATTAATCTAATCACATTTTTGATTGGGTCACGAGGGAACTAGAGAGAGGCCATCCAGTGGACCTCCTCTACTTCAGTTTCAGTAAGGCTTTTGATTAGGTGCCACACAACTGCCTGCTTAAAAAGTTGGAGGACCTGGGTGTAGCCAAGTGCATAGTCAGTTGGGTAGGTAATTGGCTTAGGGACAGAAAACAGAAAGTAGTGGTCAATGGGGTGAGGTTTGATGAAGGCGCGATCACTAGTGGTTTGCGCCAAGGCTAAGTGTTGGGGCCAGTCCTGTTTAATGCCTTTATCAGTGTCATCAGCATAGGTATTCAGGGGAAAATGTACCTATCCATGGACGATACCAAGCTAGGAGGAAGGGTTGACAGTGAAGAGGTAGTTAAGGACCTACAAAAAGACCTACAGAGGCTAGAAAGATTGTCCAACATCTGGCAAATAATGTTCAATGCAAAAAAATGTAAGGTGGTGCATTTGGGTAAAGGGAACCCAAAGACAGATTGCCACCTCAATGGAGTCCAGCTCAGCACCACGCAGGAAGAACGGGACCTAGGTGTCATCATAAGCAGCACCCTTAAATAGACAAGCCAATGCAACAAAGCTTAAAACAGTGGGGGAATTCAAGCATGCATGGGACAGACATAAGGCAATTATAGTGGGGGGTTGCAGGAAGTAGGCTGTTGGTTAACTAGAATCTGCAGCTTATCCAGTAGGTAGGGAAATAAGCAGACTGGGTGGGCCAAGTGGTCCTTATCTGCTGTCAAAGTCTATGTTTCTATGTTTCTACAGTATGTTAAAGCAAGGCCAACAAAATGCTGGGTTGCAGCAGGAGGGGATTCAACAGCAGGAAGAAGGAGGTAATATTGCCACTCCACAAGTCCCTAATAAGGCCCCATCTAGAGTACTGTGTCCAGTTTTGGAGTCCACATTTGAAAAAGGATATATGCAGGTTGGAGGCTGTTCAGAGAAGAGTGACCAAAATGATCCAGGGCCTTCAAGGGCACTTTTATGAGGAGCATCTGGAAGCATGAGGGAAAGGGAAAGAGGGAATTGTTTAACCAGGAAAGGCACACTAAGCTGAAGCTTGTTTCTAGGTGTGACCTGGGAGCATAAGGAAGTTAAGTGACTTGCTCAGGATCACACAGTATGCAAGTGGGGGCTGTGGGATTCAAACCCGGGTCTTCAAGTTTGCAGCTCAGAGCATTAAACCACTACTCTATACTGCATCCTATAAATATTAAATAATTAAATATGTTCTCACTGGAGACAAAAAGGGATGGGGAGATATGATTGAAACATACAAGTTCCTGAAAGGAATAAATAAGGTGCCATCCTAGGACCTGTTCAACAGAGTCTATGACTCTAACACTAGACGGCACGGGTGGAAGGTTGGGGGGGGCTTCAAGAGGGAACTTAGAAAACACTGTTTTACAGAAATAGTCATGGATCCATGGAATAAAAAGCCAGCTGAGGTTGTGGAAGCAAAGTCCATGACATCATTCAAGCTGGGGTGGGACAAGGCTAAAGCAAGATCAAAAGCAACAGGAGCAGTAGGAGGCATTAGGCAGAAGGGTGGTTAGATCCTGTGATCCGAGCAGGTCCAAGGAACACATGGGCAGACTAGATGGACCCTTGGTCTCCTTCTGCTGTCTTTTCTTTCTCTGTTTCTATGAAAAAGTGCAAATTCATGCACCGAGGGCACAAAAACCCAGAGGTGGAGTATAAAATGGGAGAAGTGGCATTGAGGATCACCTAATAGGAAAGGGACCTGGGGGTAATCATATTTGGTGACCTCAAGGTGGCAAGACAGTGTAACAGGGCCATGGTTATGGTCAGCAGGATGCTGGGATGCATAGGGAGCAGTATTGCAGGCAGAATGAGGAAGGTGGTGTTACCACTGTATAGGCTGCTGCTAAGACCCCTCCAGGAGTACTGTGTCCAATTCAGCAGACCACATCTCAGGAAGGACATAGACTAAGTAGAGGCTGTCTTGAGAAAGGCAACTAATATGATGCAAGGGCTGCATCAGAAGCCCTATGAGGAGCAACTAAAGGACCTAAATATGTACACCCTGGAAGGGGGGGGGACATAATGGAGACCTATAAATACCTCATGGAGCTAAATAAGGTACAAGAGGGAGTATTTTTCTGAGGAAAAGATGCACAAAACCAAAGGGACATGCAATGAAGCTGAAAGGGGGAAAATGTAAGGGAGATGTTAAGAAATACAATCCTTCTTCTGTGACATAGTGGTGGATGCCCGGAACTTTCTTCTAGTGGAGGTGGTGGGGGCAAAAACAATGGTGGGCTTCAAGCATGCATGGGCTAGGCACAAGGAAATATTAGTCTGGAAATGGGGGGGGAGCAGAGATCAAATAGGGTCTGCAGTTACCAGATAAGATAGGCAGGGAAGAATGGGAAGACTGGGTAGGCCAAGCAGTCCTTATCTGCTGTCAAATTTTATGTTTCTATGTTTCATTAATAAGATATGGTCCTGCCCCCTCACACATGAAGATAAATTACATATTTAAATTCAGGCCATTGCATACTGTATTACTAATACTGTATATCTAGATCTAGCAAAGGAAATCTCCATTTATTGCAGCGGAATTTACTGCGATATACTGTACTGTGTCTGGCTATATCTTGATATTTACTGATACATATCTATGGCTACCACTATGTTACCATTGAGGAACTTAGGCTAGCTGGAAACTATGCTGTACTGTACACTGAAAAAATACATCAAAAGCGACTTGCAAAACATCAAAAGGAAACATACAGACTTGGTTTTCATGTTTTATGGTTCCTTGGCATGGTGAAACCATTATCTCAGCCTAAGAAAGGCAGCCAGCCACACAGTCATGATACCTTTGTGGGTATGTGACCTTAAGGCAGTTTTTAAAGAAAACCCCAACATACAAACACAACAGGGTGAAGGTTACATACATTATGGAGGCATACTAGCAGTGAAATCAAACATTAAAGCAGCAGTGCAACAAAATTGGGCAAACAGTTTCACCCTACCTTTTTTCAGTATAAAACAGACCATACTTCTTCTAGTTTTATTTGGTGGTAACATTTTCTAGTTTCCCCCAAATTTGAGTATTTTATAAATGTCCCCTCCCCAAAAAAAAATAGATGATGGCCACATTTGTGTAATTGTTTATGCCCCATGCTCTCTGTTCTGCCCCCATCTACTTGACCTACCACAGCCTCCTCACCCTGGCATCCCCTAGGACTTACCATCACCTCCCCATGTGCCCACAAAGCTTCCCCTTCTGGTGGGGGTGGTAGAGTCTCCCTATTCCTGTTGCCACTGAAGGATCTACTTGTGGGAGGCGCTGCCCATGTAGCCATTTGGGGGGGCCTGCAAGCAGGCCAGTGTCATGAAGCCAGTAAGGGTCTTTTCCTTTCCCCCCATTCCCCCTCATGATGTCGACAGTGGGGAGACACAAGCATGCATGCAAGTGTGTGCAGTGTGACACCAGCTGACCTCCTCCCACACACAAGCAGCTCCAACAGCTCTGCCGCCTGTGGTCACCCACACGTGGTTGAAGCTAGCTTTTTGGAAAAACATTTTTTGTTACACTGCTGCTTTAACATGAACCAGAATTGTACACATCACTCTTTATGAAAAGCAATAAATGAAGATGACCATAAAGAAACAAAAGCTGACTCAACCTCAAACACTGCACTTTAGAGTCTCAAAAAGCATTACTGTACATACTGTCTGCAATAGCTAAAACAGATCTGTTTCAAGTTGTTAAGTGTATCTAGTAGGGAGGCATAGCCATACCTCTTGTGTGATCCTCATTTGCAGGGATGTCCATGAATTATCTTCAATAATTTCTGCCATCTATCTTAAATTTGGCATTTCTTGTACCAAATATTAATGATTTCAAGCACTAAATACAGTTCCATATAATAAGTATCACAGGCTAGTTTTCCTCAGAAAATGTATTTCTCACTAAGCGAAGTACAGTACCAGATTATTGAGCTGATAATACCATTTAGAAATATATGTCCTTATTTTTTATGGCTGCAGTAGGCCTGCAGATATTTTGCATATACAAAAGGAGTGATGTCATGTTTTATGTCCGTGGAACTGACTGAAGGTGTAAATAGTCTCTTCCACCTTACCCTCCTCCAAGCAATGTTTTCCGCCCTCAAGTAAACACGCTTTCATGTTAGTCAATGATTGTAGGGTACTATTTTCTTTCTTAAATGGGTGGTATAAGAACTGTAACCTGAGTAGTGGGAGGCAGCATTATTTTTTTTTAGTAAGATCCACCCGAGAAGCTCCTAAAGATCCACCCCAACTTTCTTTTTATTCATGTGGGAGGGGCATCAGGCATGAGGTGATTCTATCATGCTGTAACAAGACACACTAGTTTGGGACCTGTATCAAGCAACAGAACACGTCTGTGAAGTTGTGGAGCCCCTGCATTTTATTAAGGACTAGGAGAACAGAAGATACTTAATGCCTTTATTAAGGACCAGAAGAACAGAAGATTTTAATGCCTTCAAACTGACTTAAAAAACCTTTGGAACAAATGATTATCAGAGCCACCTGGGGCCTCAGAAGGAGACAACAAGTGAAACTGCATCTCCCAAGGAAAACATAGACACAGCTTTTTAATTAACAGTAAGAGCCACATGTTTTTCTTAAACATTTATATACAAAAAACATAAAGTTCAGATTTTGGGATTAACAATATCTGTTTACCATATTTAATATATAGTTTATATACAGTATAATTAGTCTTTTTAGTAGCTTCAAAACTTTGAAAGCATTGGTGTTAGTAATCAATCTAGAAAAAAATATTTTAATTGTCTTTAAGTTAAACATGCAGTTTCATGTCAGGCACATGTTTTGGGTGATGGGGTTCAAATTATTTTAATCCTGGGTACTGTACTTGATAAATACAAACTTTGATGATAAAGTGTGTTTTTCCTTTTAAGTTTGAGAAGTATGTATGAGAAAACATTGAACAAGAAAACAATTGGTGATTTTAAAAGCTATTCTGAACAGACCAGACATAAAAAAAAAATTTCAGCTGTATTTTTTATTTCATTTTATCAGGGACACTAGAAACAGGATATTAACATTTACTCCCAGGAACCTGCTATTCAGTTTTTTTTATTGCATCTTGTCCCAGGCAATCTTCCCAGAATGCAGTTTGTCAGAGCACATTTTTAGGGGGAGGGGGTTCAAATTATTTTAATCATGAAGCATTGGTTTTAGTAATACATTTAGAAATAATTTTTTTAATTGTCTTTACCGTTAAACATGCAGTTTCATGTCAGGGCACATTTTTGTGGAGAGGGGGTTCACATTATTTTAATCCTGAGCACAGTACTTAGTAAAAACAAACTTTGATGATAAAGTGTATTTTTTATTTTGTGTTGTTGAAGAAACAGAGAACTCCCTGTTGTGGTGGTGCCAAGTTCAAAATTAGAAATGCTGCTATGCCACACAATGGGAGGGCACACATCTCATTTCAATGGAGTAAGCAGGCCTGGGTTCTGTGATTACCGTTGGCACATCTTGTGATGCTAGTGCTAAGACAGCTCTTTATTGAAAATATAGGTGTCTCAATACAAGATGATAAAGAGCAGCTAGAAAAAATAACATCCATGTAGAATTCTTACATATTTGTTTAAGACACCAGCTCAGCGTCCAGCTGTTAAAATTCCCAACTGATGTTTTACACTTTGCGCATCCTCAAAGTACCGTGCAGCAATTTGTTAGCTATAATTTAAGTTCTGCCAGTGTGTATAATAACCTGGCAATGGACTTCCATTGATCCAGTTCTTAATTACATGCCCACATTGCTTTGGCATACAATTGCTAGGTAACCATAATGTCACCTGTTACACATTTATTCTTTGACTCCTAAATGGCAAAACAGTCCATTATACACACTTAAAACAGGCATTTAAAATATGTTCTTTTCAGGCTAGAACAGGAGACAAGATCAATATACATTTTTTCCATTTCAAAAATGGAAGCTGCAGCCCCAAACAACTCTTGTCTCCCCCCCCCCCATTGTTGTACCTCTGCATGTCTCGTTGGTAGAATGACTGATCTGTGTGTTTTTTCATTTTTTTTTTTTTTTTATAACAGCCTACTGTCTAGTCAATGAAGAAACACACCTTGCTTCTGGGGACACTTAACACATCCCAAACCACTAACTGTCATAATTTACATTAGTCTGGTCAAAAGAAAGGTGCTACTTCTTTTTATCATTAAATTAAAAAAAAGAGGAAAGACCTAATATCTTGCAACAGATTTAAGAAAAATTATTCTGCACTTACTTTGAGACACATGTTTTCAGGTCTCCTCTTTATAATCAGAGCTGCTGATGTCACAGTGAAAACTTTGAAAAAACTAATAACTTGGTACAACTCAGCTTACATTTTAAATATATTTTGTAGTTTTCTCCTGCCTATCTTTTATTACAGAGGAAATTTGGATGACTATATGATATTTATTTGTGAGAGTTCATCTGCCTCTGTAGTTAATTCCCTGCTTCAAGTCATAATGGTATGTTGTGACATCACAGTCTGCTGTTATGGGAGTAACTGTGATGTCACAAGCCATACATTATGACCTCAGGTAGGGAGAAAGCACCAGGAATTCATGAACACTTCAGGAACAGCAGTTCTCTTTTCGAGCAAATGGTCTCAGTAAAAAATAATGGGGGGAAAAATACAGAACTAATGTGAAATATAAGCTGATCTGTGTCTAAATATTATGTTTTCTTTCACTTATCCTAAAGGTGTCAGATGCCCTTTAAGACTAGCATTCTACTTGGGGGAGGGTGTTCATTGGAGCAAGGTGGCAACATGTATGTTACATGTATGTTTCAGTGCTAAACTGTAACACAATTGCTTTCATTGTTTTTCCCTGTACTATAACTGTTTTAAGACATTCCAAAACATGCTTAAACCCATAGGTGATTACTGACAGCAAAATAGTGCTGCTTGAAAAGTTTTTCAACCCAAATTAGTGAACAGGATGGAGGCAGTCCAGAGGAGGGCAACTAAAATGGTGCAGGGTCTGCAAGAAAAGCTGTACGAGGAGAGACTAAAGGAGCTTAATATGTATACCCTTGAGGAAAGAAGGGAGAGGGGGGACATGATAGAAACTTTTAAGTACCTCAGTGGAATCAGTAAAGTCCAAGAGGGTAGCATCTTTCAAAAAAAGAGATGTGCAAGAACAAGGGGACACAATTTAAAGATAGAGGGGGGTGGTTCTGGGGCAATGTGAGGAAGTATTTTTTCACAGAGAGGGTAGTGGATGCATGGAACAGACTTCTTGAGGAGGTTGTGGGGTTTAAAACTGTGGGAGAATTCAAGAATGCATGGGACAGACATAAGGCAATTCTTGTGGGGGGTAGGAAGAAATAGGCTGTTGGTTAACTAGGATCTGTGGCCCATCCTGTAGGTAGGGAAATGGGCAGACTAGGTGGGCCAAGCAGTCCTTATCTGCTGTCAAAGTCTATGTTTCTATGTTTCTAACATGACTGTAACTCCAGGGGCAGTTGCCACTCCAAAGACTGTCATGACTATAACTTCTCCCTCTGTCTGTCTGTCTTTCTATGTAATTATCTATATTTCTATCAATTGCATCTATTCCTATTTTACCTACTGTATATGTAAAATAAACCTGCATATCACATTTGCCTGCACTCTGAACACATACTTATGATACAGTGCATATTTGTACTCCACTCCTCTATAGACCTCATACTGTCCTGATATTCCCATTATCACAGGCATAACTACCTTAACTTCATCAACAGTGACATAGAAACATAGAAACATAGAAGATGATGGCAGAAAAGGACCGCAAGGCCCATCCAGTCTGCCCATTTCTTTTTCTACCTTATGTATGTGCCATTGGCCTTTGCTCTGTCAATGGCCTATCTATTCATACTCATATGTATTGCTCCCTTATGCTTATCCCATGCCTGTTTGAAGCCTTGCACTGTATTCATATCCGCCATTTCCTGAGGTAGGTCATTCCATGCATCTACCACCCTTTTTGTGAAAAAAACGTCCTCACATTACTCCTTAATTGGCCTCCTTCTAATCTCATGATGTGTCCTCTTGTCCTCCTATTTTTCTTATATTGAAACATGTTAGACTCTTTCACCTTGATAATGCCCTTAAAGAGTTTGAATGTTTTGATCATCTCACCTCTCTCCCTCCTTTGCTGTTGGGTATACATATTGAGCTCCATTAATCTTTCCTCATATGATTTCTGATGCAGTCCATGCACAGTTTTGGTTGCCCTTCTCTGGACTGCCCCCAATTTGGTTAATGTCCTTGTGAAGGTGTGACCTCCAGTACTGCACGCATACTTCAGATGGGGGTCTAACCAGTCTCTTGTAAAGAGGGATTATTACCTCCCTCTTCTGACTTGTGATACCCCTACTAATACACCCTAACACCCCCCTAGCCTTACCTACTGCTTTAGTGGCCAGCTTGGATGATTTCAGGTCAACCCCTTATTAAAGTGATTATCACATTTTCTCTGCTAATGAAGTCCATCATTACACCTGACTGCCTGACATCAACACATTACTTAAATATAACTTACATCACTGCATGGACAAACCCCATGGTTTTCTCTATAAAACTGTGTTAATAATCCCACGACTGAACATATGCCAGCCATTACTTTTTCATGTACTGCCACCTATTCTACCTGTCAAACTTATATTGCTTACCATTCCTTTCATTGGAATCTATACCTCCATATATTTTTCTAATAATGTGTCTGCCTTCCATAGAATGCAAAGTATAACAAATCTTATTAGTTAAAAATCATTGGGTTGTTTCTCCATGTCTCCTTAACAGTTCCACAGAACCTCATTAACTTCATTATGCAGCCGTGGTGGATCTGACCAGATTTTGTTTTAAGTATTGTCCCTGACTTGTGAGTCAAGTGACGGAGAGATATGGGTATAACCACTGTCTTAAGTCTGCAAAATGAGGCCAAAGGCAGAGGATGAAAACATTGTAATTAATGGAATTCTCGAAGCAGTAAATTATTTAAAAAAAGGGCACCTTTCAGTGTATAGTTTAAGTTTGGGGAAATGTTGCTTTAAAATATTCTACTTCACAGAGAAGTCCCATGATTTTCTGTTCCACTACTTGCAGATTTTTTTTTTCCTGAGGCCTTTTGGTTCATTAAACTATCCTGTTTAAAGCCTAGACAGTCACTTCCTCCATGACAATGTCATGGCTGTTTCACCCACCATCACTAAAAGTAGCAGGACAAGGTTAAAACATGACATTTCTGCAGGACCATACTTTGTGTCCAGTACTGCCCTAATGCTTCAATGTGTCTGCTAGTCACCAACTCTAGGGACTCTGGGAAATCCAGTCAGTGGATTTCCATCACTATGTCATAACAAAGAGGGTTGTTTTCTTCTTTTTACCGAAGCTCACCATGTGCTCTAACATCTGGCTGCTAGAGATGTGAAACTCTATAATGAATGTAGTACCTGCTGGGCCTACGCCTTGGCATGTCTCACCTCTGCCTTGCTCCTATTTCCACCTGGTGATAATGTTCCATTTCTACCATTCCAGGTTCATGTTTGAAAATATTCCCTTCACTTTGATATGAAAGGGCAAGATTTTCAACAGCAGCAGCACAACCCCTGTCAGCATGCAAATCTCCCAATTAATGCCAGTCCCAATAGATGGCCATGGACATCTGTTAATGCTGCATTCAAACATGTAGCATCATTAGCCAGATGCCTAGGCTAATGGTGTTACATGTATATGCATAAACGGGGCTGGGGGGTGTTAGCAATAACATAGGTAGTGTGCTGTAGGGGCTTACAGTACTTTATAAAAAAGGCTCTGTTTGTAAACTATGTTAATGCTTATGCTGCCAGAAGATTTAGAACATATAGTTTTTTATAATGTGTGCACACGCTGGTGACATGGCAAGGGTTAAAATACTGTACTAAAAAAAAAAACAATATTTCATTTCTTTTTTTGTAACAATGTTGAAGTTTCTAGACCGTGCCCCCCTCAGACTCTCTTCACTCCTTATCAGTTACAGTATCAGTGACTTCTCAAGTTCGATTACCACCAATCTGCTACAAAAGCCCCCCCCCGTTTATCCACTGCAGTGGTAACTTAGGTAAGATGTCCATCCACTCAGGGAGAGGATTAGCTCGTTGGTGCCTGCTTCCTCTCTCCACCCTTGCATCATTGCATGCACAACCCAGCACAACCTCATCTGCACACAGTAATCTTCAGCAGAGGGGCACGCTGTGGTGACAGAATACTGTGCCATTTCTCCACAGCTGGATGTCCAGTGGCAGTGCTCTTCCCAGTTGGCTGCTTGATCACAGTTGTCCCAGGTGTGGTCCAGGACCCAGGTCTCAGGCATGGTAAATGTTTCATTTCTAAAAGGAATTTTTCAGCAATCTGAAACACTCTGACCATGCTACCAATACATCTAGTGCTCCTCTCAGATGGAATGAAGGTCAAAAACAAGGGACACTACTGAACTTGTGCTGAGGCTGGAATATATCCAGTTTTTTTAATGCTTCAGCAAGTACAGCAAACGTGACAGCCTTACAAAAGAATTAGAGTCCCAGTGTTTCAAGAATGATGCCTCTTAGTGGGGGGCCCACAGTGGCATCAAGGCTTTTAAATCTCCAAATTAAAGATGATGTATGCTTCTGCTGTCCTACTAACAACACCCAGTTCTATTATATTTTGGCAAAGGTTTTTTTTTTAATTGATCATGTTTTAATTGGGAGATATAAAAGCACTGATGACAATGCAGGACCATACCCCACTGATGAAGAGATGGAAGCCTTGAGGCAGCAGAGCCCTATTATGTTTCTAAGACTGCCACCACTGTTTCACACGCTAAAACATTAGAACTGCTAGCTATATTCCAGCCTGGGCACAAATGCAAGAGTGCACCCTTTTTTTCAGTTATTTCAGCCCCTGGTATTAGTGAGAAATGGCAGTAACTAAAATACTGCACTTGTAACATGAAATGCACAAACTATTCACACAGAGTGCGTGCCGCAGAACTGGAGGTTGGTGCATGTGGCACCAATCCATAAGAGCAGCCCAAACGATGAGCTGGGTAATTACAGACCTGTCAGTCTCACTTTCGTAGTGGGTAAACCTATGGAAGCAATCTTGAAGGAGAGACTGGTAACCTTCTTGGAGGTCAGTGAGCTCCAGAATGGGCAGCAGCATGGGTTAGTCTCTGGGAGATCATGCCAGACCAACCTAACAGAATACTATGACTGGGTTACAAGGGAGTTGGACAAGAGCCATGAGGTGGATGTCCAATATTTGGAGTTCAGCAAGGCCTTTGATTTGGTCCGTCACGGGTGACTGGGGGTAAAGCTGAAATACATAGGAGCGGGGGCTAAGATGTCTTACTGGATCAAGAATTGGCTGGAAGATAGACTGCAATGGGTGGCTGTGGGGGGGGGGGGACTCTCATCTCCTAAGCCAGTGATCAGCAGTGTGCTGCAGGGCTCTGTGCTGGGGCTGGTGATGTTTGGTCTGTTCATATTGGATATTGCACATGGGGTTGGGAGCAAGATCAGTTTGTTCTCTGATGACACCAAGATGGGGCTGTTGTGGATGACATAGAGGGGTGGCAGAAGCTACAGGGTGACCCAACCAGACTTGAGGAGTGGTTGGCAAGGTGGCAATTGGGTTTTAATGAAAAGAAGTGCAAAGTTATGCACTTCAGGGTGAAGAATCTGAGGAGGGAATATTGGGTGGGTGAGGTGCAGCTGGGAGTCACTAAAGAGGAGAAGGATCTAGGGGTCATAGAAACGGGGAGCATGAACAACTCTGCTTAGTGCAGAAAGGCTGCAGCTAAGGTCAATAGGATGCTGGGGTGCATTGCGCAGGGGTTCTCATCCAGACACAAGGATCTGATCCTGCCCCTGTACAGGTCCTTGGTCAGGCCACACATGGAGTACTGCGTACAGTACTGGCATCCATTTCTGATGAAGGATATCAGGCTGCTCGAGGCGGTGCACTGTAGGGCAACAAAAATAATATGGGATAGAAAGCAGAACCTGTGAAGAAAGGCTAAAATACTTTTTTTTTTTTAGTTGTTTAACCAGGAACAGCACACTAAGCTGAAAGCTTTTTTACAGGAGTGACCTGGGAGCACAGGGAAGTTAAGTGACTTGTTCAGGGTCACACAGTATGCAAGTGGAAGCTGTGGGATTCAAACTCAGGTCTGGTCTGCTGGATGTCACTAGATTTGCAGCTTAAAGCCTTAAACCACTGTGCTATACTGCCTCCAACTTGAGTTTGTACACCCTGGAGGAGAGAGGGGATCCAGGGGATATGACTGAAACTTTCAAATACTTGAGAGGGATCAACAAACCTGGCAGAGAGGGGTTGCTCAAGCTAAGGAAATGAAGGGACACGAGGGGGCACGGGCTAAGACTGGAGGGTGGCAGATTTAGGAGGGAGATGAGGAGGCATTTTTTCACTGAGATGGTGTTGTCGAAATGGAACATTCTAACAGAGGAGGTGGTGGCATGCAGGACAGTGGTCAGTTTCAAAAGAACATGGGACAGAGCAAGGGAAGGGGTCTGGGCAAACAATGTTTAGCAGTTTCTGAGGGTGAGGGGGGATGGGGCAGCTGTAGTACAAGGGTGCTAGCTGTACATTTGAGCAGACTTGATAGACCATGAGGCCTGCTTCTGCTTCTGCTGGCAAGTTTCATATGTTTGTATGTTCGTATGTGCTGTGTAAGGCTTTGCCAGACGGTCAGCTATCAAATCCCTTTCCCACACCACTGCTTCATTCATAGTTCTTCTTCAGTTTTACCTTTCTGTGGTCTGTCTCTAATCCATCTTTGTGCTGTCTGAATTGCCTTGTGAACTCAGTTGTGGCAGCTTTCCCTTTCCTTTTGCGCTTGGATTGTTATATGCTTTGAGATATCATTCGTATTAAAGGTGCTAAAAACACTTAGTTTCTTTCCTGCCTTTCCTTCTCTACTGTCAGCCGAATAAGTTCCTAATCCCTTTCCATCCCTGGCCAGTTTTGCGATAACTGCCGCTTGTGCAAATTGTTAAACTGTGCGGTTTCTTTTTCCAAAATTGCACTGCAAAAGGATGAAGCTTAACAGACTGTTTTTAAGAAATTCAGAACCTGACTGTAAAGGTGGGGCATATAAATTGTCTTTTGGTCCCTAGTAAATTTAGTTCTGAAGTTTAGCCTTGGCTTATAAAGAAACGCATGAGACTTTGCTTTGGCTAGATAACAGGTGACAGAACTGGGTTCTTGATTAATTGATGTGCTAAAATGATTTTTTGAGATGAAACTCTTCTTTTGGAAACCTCATTATCTTGTAATGCCTGTATTCAAAATCAAAATTGTATCAGACCCGGCCTGAATCAGATGTATAATTCATCATATCCAAGGTCAAACGTGGCATTCAGTGAGTAAAGTTAAAAAATCTCTCCCCAGCCCACCTCAGTTCTGGCATACACACTCAGACATAGCCTAGGGTTTCACTTTTAATATTTGGTTGATGCAGTTTTCGGCATATTGCCCTCAACATACAGTATGTCAGATTGTCAGTGCCCAGTGTACTATACAGCTACTGATGACACATTCTCTTATTTTGTAACCGGTGCTGTTTGTGGGGCAGGTAACCGCACTTTCAAATGTTGCCTGTGTGAAAAACCTGAATATACAACACTGTGAGAACACCCCAGAAAGTTATTCAGGGCACTAAGATGATAAAGGTGACATACTCCTGTCTTTCAAAAACCAAACGGGGTGCATGTATGTAGGTATACATGTATGTGGTTTTTTTGGGGACAGGGAGCACTGTCATACTGAAAGTAAAATAACTTTTATATTATATAGTGGAGAAGCTGTGCTGTTAAATTAAGTAACAAACACCACCCCATCTCAGTCTTAGAGATGGTGGTATTAAAGTGAAATTGATTTCTTCTTTATGGAGACTTTTAAATCTGCTCTCTTAGCTGAGGAAAGGCATGAGTGTTAATACCCCAGCACCCACTGTGTGTAACAATTAGCAATATTAAATTTGGCTTAGGGCAATATTAATGCTGAAAATACCTGTCCTATATCTCTGGCTATATTTACAGGAAAAATATAATGGAAGTTATGAGCTAGTGCTAACTGAGACAACAGTAACATAGAAACGGAATTTGTCAGCAAAACAGGACCAATTGGCTCTCCCAGTCTGCCCAGTGGGCCCTGACTAGTTTGTCTCTGCAAACCCTAACTGGTCTCTAGCGACCATCAGTCTTGCTTGTTTGCTAATATTCCCCCCCTATAATTCCCCTATCACAAAAATGCTTGAAGCCCCCTACTGTTTTCACTCTCACTTCCATCATATCTGCTGACAGTCTGTTCTGGGTTTCCAACACTTTTTCAGTGAAGAAGTACTTCCTTACATCTCTCCTTAAACTCCCCACCCCAGCTTCATGACATGCCCTCTGGTTCTGGTGCTCTTTTACATTTGAAAGAGACTCCTCTTCCTGCCCCCTGTTCACCCCATGAGGTACCTGTAGGTCTCTATCATGTCCTCTCTCACTCTCCTGTCTTCCAGTGTATACAGTACCTGCTGAAATCCCTCAGTCTCTCTTCATAGGGCATTTGAGGCAACTCCTGTACCATTTCAGTTGCCCTCATCTGGACTGCCTCCACTCTGTCTATGTTCTTTCTGAGGTGTGACCTCCAGAACTGGACACAATACTCTAGGTGGGGTCTCAAAAGCAAGCGATACAGTGGTAACACCAACTCCCTCCTCCTGGTGGAGATACCTCTCTCTATACATCTCAGCATCCCACTGGCCCTACCCACTGCTTCTTCACACTACCCTGCCACTTTGAGGTCATAAGACATGATAACCCCAAGGTTTCTTTCCTGTTAGTGATTGTTAATACCACTCGCCACCTCCTACACTCAGCTCCTGGATTCCTACGCCCTAGGTGCATGATTTTGCACTTTCCGACATTGAAGCCCAACTGCCACGCACTTGGCCACTCCTCCAGTTTACCAATGTCCCTACACATTCTCTCCACCCCATCCTGATGTCAACCCCATTATGGATTTTGGTGTCAGTTGCAAGAAAGCATCTCTTCCCTTACAGTTCTTCTGCAATGTCACTTATGAAGACATTGAAGAGGCCTGGTCCTGGTAGTGAGCCCTATGGCATCCAGCTGAATTCTACATCATAACAGTGATCACATAACAACGATCACCATTTGGGTGAGTGTACATCGCTGAAAATGAATTATGGCGATGTACAGTCGCGGCTATCTGCAAAGTGGTGACTGCATATATGCCTCCTGCATCCCCTTACTGAAGGATTCTCAACTCCAGTGGGGTTCATGTTGGGGGTGAAATTCTTAAAAAAAGCCTTCTCCTGGGACAAAAAAAAAAAATAATGCTCCGCCCCAGACCCTGCACCCTGCACATCCCAATCAACCACCCTCCCCACCACGCTAGCCGATCAGCTTGGGAGCTGCCTGCCTTGCTCCCTTGCACATACCTCCCTGCCCCTTCCTCCCCCCCCATGCATGTGCACATGCGTATGCTTCCCATTGCCCTACCTCTCCCACCCAGGTATCTGGTTGTTACTCTGCCAGGTAGCCCAGAAGACAGGCATCATAACTGAGTCACCGGTTTTGTAAGCGCTCAATTGCGATTGCCATGTTCATGAGATACCATCCAGCTGGTCACTGTCCCCTCATTATAATGGGTGCCACCACCCTCTGCTGTCCTCTGCCACCCATCCATTAACTGATCCTTACCCAACTCGCCATTTTTGGCCACACCCCTATGCTGCTCAATTTCTTCATCAGTCTCCAGTGTGGCACAGCACTGAAGGCCTTGCTAACGTCCAGCTAAGCCACACCCACTGCCTTCCCTGATCTATTCCCCTGGGCATCCAGTTGAAGAAATCAATAGAGTCATCTGCCCTGAACCACCCCCTGTGAATCCATACTGTGGTATGACCTACTGAGAAGTTGTTTTGCATTTATTTAAACACTGTTTAAATTGCGCAATTCATTATAAATAGAGTTGCTCTGACAGTGCCTTAACTGATCTGTGCACACACTGGTGGATAAAACTGCAGCCAGTGACAAGCTGCAGTACAGTTCAGTTCACATTAAACTGTCACACTGATGAATTGGTTAGGTTTTACATTTTTTTATAAAGCTGGGAATGCATTGACAATTCACATTGTGTTGCTTTTCGACTTTTTACTAGTTCAAGGGCAACTTATACACATTTTTTTAACTCAACAGAAAAGCATCTGCAGTTCTTTGACAATGTAGTACGAAACTAAGCTGGCAGTCTTAGGCAGCAGTTCTTTTCTGAGGCTTTATGCCAACCTATATAGCAACACTTATGCAACTCATTGAGAAATGCTAAGTCAACTGGCTGATGAGACAGTTTTGTGTGAATTGTACTGTATTTGCATATATATTACAATCTATCTTGATGTAGCTAAGAATCCCATTAGGATTTTTGTATGTAATATATTACAATACATCTGGACATACAGTGCACCCTCTATTATCCACTGTGTCATTGGTGCACTAATGTTTTGGTGAATAATAGAGGGTGGTGAATAACAGAGGGTGGTGGATAATAGAGGTGTGCTTTGTTGCACTGGTAAAATATGGGAAAATTAGCATAAGGCTACATTTAAATATTAGCTATTCAGTTTCTTTATTTGTGTGCAGTTTGGTAAGAAGACTTAAAAACACCATATTACTTTTAAAATCTAGTTTAGTTCATTTATAAATTGTCATCAATTAACTTTAAGGTTATCAATGATGGCCAACTGTTAGACTTTATTTGTCATGATGATTTGGAAGATTGGGAAGGGAGAGACTGTGGGGATGCTGGGATAAAATGTATCACCTCATTGGCAGACTACAATATGTATGCCTCTTACAGTTTTTCACTGAAATATCGGACACTGATACTCAAAATGTAAGACAATGAGAGACACAGGGCTCAGTTATGTAGGGCACATCAACACACACACACACACACAAAGACAGAAACATGGAACACTGAGAGGTAGTAACTTAACAGCACACCACCCCTGATTGTTGCCTGTACTCTAGTTGAAACCCCTAACAATGGGGTGATAGTGATTCACATTGAGTCTTTTGCTGGGTGCTCACCTCACACTGCCAAGTGCACGGTAACTGCATATCTTAAAAAAAACTATCAATCACACAGTGTGACATGGGGATCTGGAACAGTGAGATTAGCATGAAGAGTAGAACCTGATAAAGTAGGGACTTTTTTAACTTCACTTGCAGCTATAAAAGGCCTGCACCAGCCAAGATGGACAAATAGAGGGTTAGCTGTACTTTGAATGATGCCCCAGACAAGCAAAACAATGTTAAAATTGACTGTCTCTTTTAATATAACATCTTCTTTTTCTTCACCCCTAACAATTTCAATAATAACATCATTAATGATGTTAAAAATCTCACATCAAGTCACAAATGTAAGAGCGGTGCATTGTAAAATAATTTTTAAAGACATATGTAACAGCCAAAACATCAGGACAATAATGCACATTGTCAGTGCTGGTGATGCTGTGGATGCTAGAGGGGGAATATAATGACAAACATACAGTCTACACTGGAAAGTGTCGGTGGATAGAGAGGGTGGTGGATATTAAAGGGAGTTTCCATAGGCAGAGAATGGTACAAGAGGTCAGGCCAGTGGATAAAGAGGGTGGAGGATAACAGAGGGCTGGATAATCAAGGGTGCACTGTACTATGACTTGTCACAGGCTGCAACTGTATCTCATCTGGAACGTAACCTTATTGGGGAATGCATCAAGTTTATCTTATACTTGCACAGGACTGGATTACTGTTAGAGATGGGTGAAGTGGCCCCAATTCGCTCCGCGAAGTGAATCGTGAAGTGAAAGCGGATTTGCAGAGTGCCCGCAATGAGAAGTGGAATACTTTGTGTTATAATGGGTAATGCAAAGTCCATTGAAAGCAATGACTTTGCGTTACTTCGCCTTCCCAGACCACTACTCCACCAATTCTTAAGTCGAAGTACATTGAAAACAATGTACTTTACCTTGTTTTTAAACTCTGAAGGTGAATTTTGCAGTGATTCATGGGATTTCAGCTCATATGGGCTCTATATTGTTCTGCACAGCCTCAGTTTGGGGTAGCGTGTAGGAAGCAGTAGGAGGCAGTCTGCTTTGAGAGATCTCTGTGATTCAAACCTTCTACAAGCTGTTCAAAAAGCCTTTTTGAGTATTTTTTTTGCTCAAACTTAGTTCGTCGATTGTAGGAAACCATCCTGTGCTCATATCATTGAGCATTTATTGTTTGTGTGTGGATTTTGAATGTCAATGTACAACACTGAGTCTGTGTAGTAAGAAACAGTGAAAGTGTGCTTTGAGGGAGGGGTGTATCTGTGGTGTAGGTAGATTAACTTGAAGAAAAAGACAGTTCTTTCTGTTTTGGTGATATTTTTCTTGTATAATAACTGTGTTAATGTACACACACTAATATTTTCAATAATTCTTGCCTTTTTTTGCTGATTGTTGTGGAGCAGCAGTGCATAATTTTAGTTTGTTTAAAATACGTGTTTATATTACTAAAGTTTTCAACTTGCTACACATTACTTAGTTTGTTTGTTAGTATGTGTGTGATGCATTTCATCAAATCAGACACCTTTTATTGTGACATATAGTAATTTCAGCAATGTGTTGTGAACCTGCTATCCACTGCAGCTATGTGATTTGTGTACTTCTTTGTGGTATCTTTACTGGTACTGGTACTAGTACTAGTGACTGTTACTGCATCAGTGCAGTACACTGCCCCCCATGGCTCACCCTCAACTGGCAAAGGTGTTCTTTTTCAGATTTGAATTTCTGATGGTGAGCACTGGTTAGGTGTTGTGTCTTTGTGTCTGCATCTCTTCAGTGCAGAGCGCAATCTTAATCTGTCTGTGCATTTGCATCTCTTTAGGACCCAATCTCCATCTGTAACTCAAGTCACACTTGTTTCTTTGGCTTCCCTTCAGAGTACTGGACTGGTGTGGTGCATAATTCAGCATGAACAGTGTACTTATTAATATGCACTTTTAAGTCAAGACCATCATCATGTTCACGAGTCACTCGTGATAGAAATCACATTCTTCCTCATCACAGTCACAGATGCTGTCACAAATCACGATTCACGATCATGTCACTTACGAACCACAACATTAATTTTTTTTACTAGTTACTTGGATGTATTGTAAGCCTGTTTTGCAGTATCTCTCCATGCTTCACCACCCCACCATTGTACTCATTAATGAGTGTTTTTAAGTCAGGGAGTTTTATGCCACACCTCATCGGGGCCCGGGGAAGTACAGCCATAGGCATTCGCGTTCCTTCATCATCACAGTTACAAATGCAGTCACAAATCATGATTTGCAATCATGTCATGAATCACAACATTACTTTTTTTACTAGTTACTTGGATGTATTGTAAGCCTTATTTGTAGTATCTCTCCAGGCTTCACCATCCCACCACTGTACTCATTAATAAGTGTTTTTAAGTCAGGGAGTTGGACAGTGTCTGCAGTACATACACAGACTGGAAAGAAGACTGACTGCACACATGCAGTTTAGCACAGTATACTTGCACTGCTCAGAATACAAAGTGTCACACATATGGAAGACAACAAAAAAGGGCATAATTACATACAAGGGTCAGGGATGGTGGAGGAATACATTTTATAACACAGCAAGGAAGGTGTGGGGAGCACATGGTGTGAGGAAAAAAAACTAATATGGAATCCCATGGTGATCCAGCAGCAGTTCCAGCATGGACATAATTTGTAACTGATGTCCCTCTATGTGATCCAACTGCTGCTCAACAGCACTCATGCTCTCATTGTTCTCCTCAACAGTACTCCAGAGAACTCCCAAGTCTGCCTGTGTTACATGCAGTTCTCTGGGGTCCACACGTTCTACAGGCTGACCTGCTGGTGGTGGTGGTGGTTTGGGTGCTGGTGGAGCAGCAGGTGCTGCTCTTGCCCTCTTCTTCTTTGGGCCACCACCATGCACAGCTGCACCCTCTGCCACAGAAGGGCTAGAAGCTGCAGGCATGACCCGTTCTGTGGCAGCCTGCCACTCCAACTGGTGGTGATTGAGTATATGGGTGCGCTGGCCCCCAGTCCCCAGGTGAGTTCCCTGGGGGTCACGGTGCACCTCCACCTCACATTGGTGGCACCTGACCATGCTGCTGTCCCCCCCGACACAGTCAAAAAACTGCTAAACAATGGAGTTGTGGGGAGGACCAGGAACAGGCAGGGAAGGGCCAGATGAACTGGCAGCAGGCAGGTCATGGGCTCAGAAGGGATGGGATCCATACCTGGGCCCAGGGGCACTGGCACATACTGCTCCAGAGAACCTGGTGCTGGAGCTGGTGCTGGACATGGTGATGATGTTTCAACTGCCTCGGAGTCAGGAGGCAGTGCTGGTCCTGCTTCCGGGGGGAGGCACTCAGAATTTTCTATCTTTCCAACAGGAACTGGCAGCCATGCTCACCACGTATGCACATGGTACGATGCCTACCAGTACCACGCTCTCCCAGAGCTGCCCCGGCCCCAGACATTCCCTCAGACCCTTACCCTGGTCCATCTCTCCTACTGCACTCCCTCAGTCTGAGCGATGACTACTCACACTGTCACACAACACACACACAGTCACACAGACACAGACAAATAACTAACTACTTACAAAAGTAAGAAAAATAAATTTATAGAAAGAACACATTAAGTAAAAAAGAATACAGAAAAGACAAAAAATGTAGCTTATAAAAAAGCAGTTGGGTGTAAATCAAAGTTTAAATCTCCTCCTTGCTCTGATCTCCAAGTCTCAATAGTGACAAAACAATACACTCCCCTCTCTCTCTGTCTCTGTCTGCACAGGAGAAAGTAAAGTGTCTGCTTGTATGGCTCACTTCTTCCTTTTCGTGCCTGGCTATGGCTAAAGAGCATGGCAAAGTCCATTGAAAACAACAACTTCATGTTGTCATTCCTCCTTAACATGAAGTGCTAATGATAAGGCAGAGTGAGCACTTCACATTGCCCACTCCGCGTAGTTATAGTAGCAATGCGAAGAACCCACTTCGCGGACACTTCGACGGCGGAATTTCAATTTGCTGTATCTCTAATTACTGCGAGGCCATCTCAGGTACAGGATCATCACATCACACTCCCACATTACAAGTTCTATACAATAGAATAAAATAAAGCATGGCATGCTATCTGTGTGTCTGTCACCACGTTTACATGCTATTAGTTTTCCGATTCATGTCTTGAATCGGCTTTTTACATAATCGGATATTTTGAACGAGGTTTGTGTTTACATGATGTTTTTGCCAAATTTCTGAAAACTCTGTCAGGCAACTGCATGTTTACATGCTGCACAGTAATCCGATAACATATCTATTCCAAGCATGTGCTGTTGGACTTTGAGTAACTCTCCAGCGTGACACATTACACTGTCTCGAAACTGTCATGCACAGTTGTTTCTTTAGCAACCTGGTGTCTGAACATGACAATTGCTGTAAGGATGATAAATATTTAATAGTTTTCTTGCTTGGTAAAAATAAACACATACATACAGAGCAGCTGTTTATTGTGTATTTGAGTATAATTTATCTTGTTATTTATTGATCGTATTTTCCTGGGTTTTGTGCTCCTTAAAGAAACATTTTCCTGTGATGCCCCATTCTGCAGTAACCAGAATTGTGCTGATTAACTAGTCATATAGTCCAAGTACTGCTACAATAGCATTACAAGACATGTACTGGTAATCCCTGATACAGTGGTCCAGTCCTCATCCCATTCTGCAAATGCAGTGTGGAAAAAGAAGTTGCAGCATGACTGTGCGTGAAAAGAGGACTGCAGTTTAGTCTCTCGTACTATAGTTGAGACTCAAAGAACCGTAGTGTTTTGGTGACTTGTATTATGGTGTGTTTTCTGATAGATTAAGAATTTTCCCTGTAAATCCATCGCAATTTCCCTTTATTGCTAGAGTAGAATTTCTAGTATATAGGATTTTCTGCAGATCTGGTAGCTAAATTATTGAAGGATCACGTTTTAAATATTATGGTTGAAGATGTGTGTGTAGGGAAGGGGGGATTCAGTTTCACCACCTGTCCTCAAGTCAACATAGCATATTTTTTTTACTTTGTATCTAAATGAAATGAAATGATCATTGGTGTGTGTCAGTGGCAATGTGTTAACCTGTCCTGCATCTAGGTCTTGTCATTAAACAGTCTTGCTGTTCCACTCCACTTTGCAAATGTCATTCCTGCCTGATCTGTTGCCTGTCAGTTTGTTAATATGGTGCTAGTATGACACATGTGCTACACTGCTTTCTTTATGTGTGCACATACATATCTGTCTCAGTATTTCATTCCCTCCTTGCTGTGGTTACACACACATCCAGAATACAGTGTGTTATTAATTTAAAATTGTGTAAGTCTGTTTAACGTTGCTGGCATCCATAATAAAAGTTATCTTAAATACATGGGATAACCAATATATACACACTAAAGAAGTGTGGTTTAATATACAGTACTTCTTGCCAACTGACCCAGTTTGCAAATAGTTGTCAACTTTTTTTTTTGTAAGTGCTGCAATGTTGCTATTTAGCTCAGCCCTTGTGAATATAATGAGTTTATAAATGTTATGGAATGACCTAATATACATTATGTCCTGCCCTACTGTTATTTGTACAATGGCTAATCTGTTCACATCAGAATTCTTTAGCAAATTAAATAAATCATGTCAGCATAGTGTGAAACTGCTTTTTATGACAAAACATGTACAAATCAACAGATTAGAAATCAGTCTCACACTGCATACTTTTGATATCAAAACAGAGTTCATTTTCACCTCTTTTAGGCATTTCAACATTTTTCAAGAATGTAGGAAAAATTAGTTTTCAGTAGATAGTTGGTAATGGGATGCACTTTAATCAGTATCAAACATCCTGAAGTATATATAAATTAATAAAGTAATGAATATTTCACTCTGTGTTTTACTTCTTTGCAGAATCATACATACTGCAAGACATTATGAATGTATATATATTTTTTTACAATTCTTTTCCTAGCACCGGTGCACCCAGGCATATCTTACAGGTACCTGCTCTACTTTCAGTCCCTGCTACTCCCAGCCGTGATGCTCCACCACAGACTTCCCCCACATCTGGATGTTTCCCAGTGCCCCAGATCACAGCCTGAGGCAGGGCCAGTCTCTCCTACTCGGTGGCATTTGTCTGAAATTAGAGGGTCCATCTCCCCTTTGGGGGTCAGTCATGGGTTGTCTGTTTGGCCATCTGGTGTTGGGGATGCAAGGGAGGTCCCTGAGGCCTTCATTGCCTCCTCACCCTCACCTCCATGTACAGCTGAACATGCAATGACACCAGGGATGTCAGTTGCTTCTCTGTGTCCCTCTGTTGTAGCTCTTGGTGTTGCAGTGGCTCTGGTCTCCACCAGGGGCCGCTCTGATGCTGGGCAGTTCCTGGCTCCCCCACTCCCCCCTCCGAGATAGGATAGCAGTCCTCCGGATGCTCGATCCTCTCTCTCCCCAGCCAACCCCCAATGGCCCGGGATTGTTCCTTAACCCGGATTGCTGGCGTGGTGTGAGGTGTGGCATCCAGTGCCTTAACCCTCAGTACCACCTGGCCAGCTATTATGACCCTATTTAATTCTTTGATAAATTGATATCAGGACTTGTTATTTGTGTCAAGTTTGTTTTGCATACATCTTTGTTAACTGTATTTATTTGAGAGAAAATAGAGAAACAATGTGGGAAAAATTATTTTTACTACATATCAGTATTTAAATTAAGCACATACAATACAGCAGTTCATCAGTAAGCATTGACATTTCATTGAAAAAAGTAAAACATGTTTTGATAAAGTGTGCAAGTTACATTGATCATTTCTGCAAGTAGAATCTAGTCTGGAATCCAGGCTTTAGGGATCCTGTATGACAGATTGTTAATTAAATATCTGCTCCACTATGAATGAGAAATGGTGTGGGGCTACCAGCCCCCCACCTCCAGGATATTGCCAAAATGGTGGGCATGATGGTGACAGGTGAAGGGGGAATGGAGGGGGAACCTGGTTGAAGGGTTTAGTAGTCAATGCCTGGAGTTTTGGAAATAAGATAGTAGACATAGGGGCCATCATGAGATATGAGTGGGCTAGATACAGTATCAATAAGTTGGACCTGGTGGACAGAGCATCACACCTGGGAAATTACAATTCCGTGTTACAGACTTTGCAGAAGGGAGAGTGACAGAAAGAAGGGTTTGTCTGTGTGTGTGTGTGTGTGTGTGTGTGTGTGTGAGTTGCCTTAGACACCATAGAAGGCATATGTGTAACTGAGAGACAAGAGGAGGATGGAGAGACTGAGCTGATGTGCTTAACGCTAGGCAGGAGGATGGGAGAATCCTTGTGGCTGGTCATATACAGGACACCTACACAAGTAGATGAGGGTGATCGATAGTTGACTCAGACAATCACAAGGTTATCCCTAAAATGAGCACTAGTACTGGTAGGGGGCCTAAACCACACAGATGTAGACTGTGAAATCCTGAATGCAGCTCCAACAAGAAGCAGGGAGATATTAGCTGTATTGCAGCGTGGGTATTCCTACAACAGCTAGTCACTGTTTGAGAGATGGCTAAGGCCTTATAGTACCCATCCTCTTACCTTGAGCCTGGTGCAGTCTATCCCCATGTAGTCATGACTATATTCCCTAGTTGGGCACGAGGTTGGGGCCCTTACACCCTGGAGTCTTCCTTGTTTTCATCGGGATGATGATACCGGAACAGGTAGGGGCATTGGGGATTGGGGCCCTGAGCTTCATGTATAGGGAGCACTACAGGGTATTTTCTGGTGTTTTCTGATCATGCTGTGCTCCCTGATGTCAAGGTGCTGCATGCCGATGTCCAACACGCCACCCACAAATGTGGCTGTCACCTTTTAATAAAAACCTTCAACTAGGTCCTGAAAAGAAAACCATATTAAATAAATAAACATAAGATTTAAATATTTGCCCTCATATTACTTTTGTTACACACATACAGAACTTAAAAAATGAAGAACTACATTACCTAGAATTGAAATATAGTGCATGGTGGAGTGTGGTTCTGTATATAATTCCATCCCTTTCAAAATGCTGTTATACCACAGTTCAAAGGTCATGGAATGTGATTTCACATTACTGTGCTAGAACAGCATGCTAGAACCTCTAGATGCTACATGAGTCAGATTCATTTGGAAAGCAAAAGAACTCACAAGCAAGAGTGCCGGAAGATGGTAAAAGCTGAGGGGGCTGAGAATCAAAAGGGCACTTATGAGGGTACAAAGGGCACTTTTTCTATACTAGTTTTGCCATACAGAAATAAAAAGTGGAATGGCTACTGCCCCTTCCCCCGGTTCCAGCACCTATGCTCACAAGCACCTATTTTACACAGTACTGTGTGTACACGATATAAAATACAGGATGAGCAACTCTATGCACAACCAGTGTGTTGTGCCACAAAGTGTTTGTGATCCCCCCTGACCTCGAGAGTGGGATGCAAAAGTGGCGAAACATACTGGCTGCACGCAGAATTGCTCATCCTGTAATTTTTATAGTGTACAGTACTGTGTGAAATATGTGTTTCAAACAACATGAAGTCTTGCTATATTATGACAATTGCAGTTTGTCCCACCATTAGAACTGCTCCGGAGGTGAAAGAGTTAACTCCATTCTAAGAATGGAACTTAGAACACGAGCTCTATTAGAGAAGCTCTGTCTGGGTTATTTCAAACACAAACTGTCAGATTCTTTACTCCGCCTCACTGAACAGTCGCTCCGGAGATTTCTCCTACTGCTCGATTCATTTCTTGGTTTAAACAGTGTTTTCTCGGTTCAATTTAACCGAGAATATTTTATTTTAACCACAAACCGATCGGTTCAAGCTCTGTCTAGTATATCGTAAGTAATTTATGTTTAAATTCTGTGTGGAACTTGTAAATGTTATCGGTTCGGTTTGAACCGATCAGCTTCTTTAAAACTTGAAGTTTACAAAATTAGAGGTTTTAGAGTGCAGTTCCAGTTCTTATCGGTTCTAAAAAAAAGCGGAATTTATTCATTTTTCCAAAACCCGATAATGCAGTTAGGAACCGATAAGGGTGTCTTGTCCATACCACTGCTAAAAGGGCAAGTTTTGTTAGGCTGGCATTATGTCTGAGAAACCCAAAAGAAAACCGGGCCCACTGGGTTTCAACACTGTGATGCTTGTGGGGAAGTCTTTGCCAAGGCTAACCCACACACCATGTGTATATTGTCTGAGGTTTGACCACCTCAATACAGACTGCCAGATTTGTAAAATTTCCTGCAGCCACCCTGGATAAGAGGTTGGCAGGCTCAGGGCAGAGAGGCCAAATAGTCCGCTGACCGGATGGCCAGCCCGGTTCGGTGCCAGCGAACTGGAGATGCCCTCTGACAGGGCTGAGACTTCCTCAAGACAAGCGCAAAGCTGGCTCAGATGAGCCAATTCCAGTAAAGAAAACAAGAAAATCAGCAGGTGTGGAGCCCAAAATTCCTTCTCCAACTGCTGCAGAGATAGCAAGAGCTATTCAGATTGTCCAGTCACTTTCTCCGGTTCCGTCCGAACCGCCACTGTCTGGTAAAAGGTCGGTTCGGTCGGTTCCATCGGTTCAAGAATATGATGTTGAGGAGTTTATGAACCAGAAGAGGGAGGATGATTATGAACAGTATGAATGTGACTTGGAGGGTCTGGGTGTGCCCATTGAACGGACATCTCCCCAGACAGACCTTTAGAATCTCCCTTATGCTTTCTGAGTCCCCTCTCACTTTATGTTTTACAAAAGTTGCTAAACCCTCCAGCTCCCATTAGAGGAAGCTGTGGATGAGCAAGAGGAACCTGATTTTGTAGAAATGATGGATATACCAGAGTCTAGGAGATTGTCTATTCCTTTGCATAAATCTTTCAGGAAACAAACAATAAAGATTTTAAAAACTCCTAATTCTGTGCCTCCTGTGGATAAAAAGATGGACAGGAGGTACACACTGTCAGGTCCTGAAACAGAATTCCTTTCACAGCAATGCAGTCATGTTGGGGTGGTTCAGGCTGCAGCCTGTGATAAAGCTAATATTCCCCAGGCTTCACATCCTCCTGACAAGGATTCCAGGAAGATTGATGCCATGGCTAAAAAACAATACATGGCAGCGTCCTTGGGACTCAGGCAAGCAAATTACATGGCTTATGTAGCAAGGTATCAAAAATCTAGATGGGACACTGTCATGGCTTTGGCCAAACAGGCCTCTGGCCAGCTTGCTGATGAGCTGGAACAGGTGGCTGCTGATGGCATTGAGGCATCCAAGGGTGCAGTTTCATGCTGCTGTGGATTTTAATGATGTATCCTCTACAGTCATGGCTACGTCTGTAGCTTTTCGTAGGTTGGCCTGGCTCAGGTGTACTAGCTTGTCACAGGATACCCAGACTAAGGCTATGGATTTTCCTGTGGTGGCAAATTCTCTGTTTGGGGAGCAGACAGAGAATTATATGAAGAAAATGGATGAATATAGGACTACCTATAAGAGTGCCCAAGCCAAGGAGCGGCAAGCCACTCCTCAGAGGCAGACCCCCAGGGGTAGGGGTAGGTCTTTCCACAGGCCTTTTTACCAAACCCAGGCCTCCTCTGCTTATGCTCAGAGGGGGTTCTTCAGAGGCAGAGGCAGACGGGGTGTGGGCAGGCCTGCTCCCACCTCTCAGCCTAAAGCGCCTGCCAAACAGACACCCTGATGGGGTGCCCAGGGCGATTCTCCTTTACCCGTAGAGGCAGGTTAGCTTACTTCATTCAGAACTGGGTGTCTCTAACTTCAGACAAGTGGGTCCTGGAAGTAGTAAGCCAGGGTCTGGTTCTCAGCTTCAAAAAGTTCCCAAAGATGAGAATCAGATCTTTCCCACCTGCAAACTCTTTAGAGACTTTTTCTCTAGAAACAGAAGTCTCAACCCTCCTGGCTCTCAGAGCTGTAGAAAGGGTCTCTCCCCTACATCAGGGCAAGGGTCTATACTCCAGATATTTCCTTACCCCAAAAAAGACAGGAGAATGGCGTCCCATTTTAGACCTCAGATATTTGAACAAACACCTTTTGAAACCAAAGTTCAGAATGGTGACTCTGGCAATGATTTTACCCTCTCTAAGGCCAGGGGACTGGCTAGCCTCCCTGGACCTCAAGGATGCCTATTTTAACGTCCTAATCAGAAGCTCCCACAGAAAGTACCTCAGATTTGAACTGCCCTCAGGTCACTACCAGTTCAGAGCAATGCCCTTCGGCCTCACCTCTGCCCCAAGGGTATTCACAAAATGTCTGGCAGTAGCAGTTGCTCATTTAAGGAGGCAAAGGATTGTTGTTTTTCCCTATCTGGACGACTGGCTCATTGTAGGCCAGTCCCCAGAACTGGTAAAATCTCACCTGTAAGTTACCCAGCAGCTGCTCACCTCCTTGGGCTTCTTGCTAAATCTTCCAAAGTCAGTTCTGGAACCAGTTCAGGTGCTCACCTTCATAGGTGCAGAATTGGACACAAAGCAGGCCAGAGCCTTCCTACCCTTAGAGAGGGTAAGGAACTTGGTGGCTCTGGCCTCCTCCTTCACTCTGCAGGTCTTTCGACCAGCAAGACACTTTTTGCAGCTCCTGGGGCACATGGCTGCGTCCACAGCCGTTGTGCAAGGAGCAAGATTTCAGATGAGGGACATTCAGTTTCACTTGAGAGCCTTTTGGTCTCAGAAAGAGACCCCCTTTCCAAGTTGGTCCCAGTGACCCAAACCCTGATCCAGGCCCTCCAGTGGTGGCAGGATCAGAGCAATTTGAGACTGGGGTCCCCTTTGTTCCTCTGTCTCACTCCTTGACCCTCACTACAGATGCTTCCCTCCTGGGGTGGGGGGCCCACATGGACGATCTCTCCACTCAGGGAGTGTGGTCCCCCCAGGAATCTCTGCTCCACATCAATTTGCCGGAACTCAGAGCTGTCTTTTAGCACTTCAAGTGTTTTCTCGTCTGTTCAGAACAAAGTGGTACAAGTCAGAAAAGACAACACCACAACAATGTGGTACATCAACAAGCAGGGGCACTCGGTCTTGTTGCTTGTGCACCAGGGCAATGAAGTTGTGGTCTCTGGCCTATTCCCTGAACACTTCCCTAATAGCAGTTCATCTTCCAGGAAAGGACAATGTCCTAGCAGATGCTCTCAGCAGGATTTCCCAGGGCCATCACGAATGGTCTCTGGATCCTCAAGTACTGGGGATAGTTTTTGCCAGATGGGGCTCCCCTCAGATAGATCTTTTTGCAGCCCCAGACAATCACCAACTTCCACTGTTCTGTTGCAGGCCCCCAGTGTTGGGCTCAGTCCCCCTGGATGCCTTTCTCCTAGATTGGGAAGGGAAGTTTCTTTATGCCTTTCCCCCTTTCCCTCTCCTTTTCAAGGTGCTAGTCAAAATCAGATCCCAGCCTTGCAGGGTGATTCTGATTGCCCCAGATTGGCCAGGCAGCCCTGGTACCCCTCCTTCTGTCCCTAACAGTCCATCTTCCTTGTGTCTCCCCAGGAATCACAACCTGTTAACCCTGTGCCCAGGGGAGAGTTTGGTATCCGAACCTCAAATCCCTCAACCTCAAGGCCTGGCTCTTGAGGAGTTAGAATTTGCTTACCTACACCTTTCTCAGGGTGTTCTTGAAATTCTAAGGGCTTTTAGGAAGCCTTCCACTAGGGCTACTTATAATTCTAAGTGGAAAAGGTTTTCCATTTGGTGTGCTGGGAAACATATTTCCTCAGAATCTGCTGATTTGCCCATTGTTTTGGACTATATGGTCCATCTTAATTCTCTGGGCCTGAGACCAGCTACCCTGAAAGTACATTTGGCAGCTGTCTCTGCTTTTGTTTCAGCAGGAAAGCCCTCCTCTCTTTCCGCTCACCCTGTATTTTCCAAGTTTTTTAAAGGATTACTTCATACTAATCCACCTTTTAGGGATCCCGCCCTGCCTGGACCTTAATGTTTTGCATTGCCCAATTAATGCAACCCCTTTTTGAACCTCTCTGTCTTCTGCAGAGCTTAAGTACTAACTTGGAAAACTGTTTTCCTAGTGGCTATCACTTCTGCCAGACGCATAAGTGAGTTGCAAGCCTTGTCAGTAGAAACTGACTTTATTTCTTTCCACAGGGATAAGGTAGTCCTCAGGACTAACAGGAAGTTTTGCCTAAGGTGGTTTCAGATTTCCATCTTAACCAATCTATCTCCCTTCCAGTGTTTTTCACTGAACATTCCTCCTCTGGTGAAAGGAGATTGCACAGTTTAGACGTTAAGAGGGCCCTAAGTTACTATATAGAACATACCAAGGGTCACAGGTTCGAATCCCTCCAACTTTTTCTCATTTATGGTGAGGTTGGGAAAGGGAGACCTGCAACTAAGAGATCAATTGCCAGGGGGATTGTCTCTTGTATCCAATTTTGTTATCAGAAACTGGGGAGAGTTCCCCCCTCTGGCCTGAGGGCTCATTCTACCAGAGGTACAGCCGCATCTCTAGCTGCTGCCAGAGACATCCCTATCTTAGAGATATGTCAAGCTGCTACCTGGAAAAGCGGTCCACACTTTCACAAGCATTACTCCCTGGATGTCCAGGCCAGGAGAGATGCTCGGTTTACTCAGCTAACTCTAGAGCCTATTCCTAAGTGGGTTCTGTCCCTCCTCCATGGAGGTACTGCTGTGTAGTCTGCAATTGTCATAATATAGCAAGACTTCATGTTGTTTGAAGAAAAAATTACTCACCTTAGTAATGTTGTTTCTTCTAATGGAGTCTTGCTATATTATGACCTCCCAGCCTGCCCCTCTCAGAACTTCTACTTGGGTATGGGGTGGGCAGCCTAGTGTGGGCACTAGTTGTGCCCATTATGTTTTCCACCCCTTCTTGGGGTTTTGGGGTGTGGTGTTTTTATTTTATCTTATATTACTTCTCATATTATTATATTATACTATTACTTTGGGTCCCCTGACTTGAGTCTTTGTGTTGGGACCAGCATTGGGTGTTAATATTTAGGTAGCCAGTTGGCTAGTGTAGGTTACAGCTTCCACACAGACCTTAGTGAGTTTTTGCTCGTAAAGATCTGACAGTTTGTGTTTGAAATAACCCAGACAGAGCTTCTCTAATAGAGCTCATGCTCTAAGTTCCATTCTTAGAATGGAGTTAACTCTTTCACCTCCGGAGCAGTTCTAATGGTGGGACAAACTGCAATTGTCATAATATAGCAAGACTCCATTAGAAGAAACAACATTACTAAGGTGAGTAATTTTTTCTTGTGAGTTCTTTTGCTTTCCAAATGAAACTGACTCATGCAGTATGCAGATATGCAATAGCATTTTGAAAGGGATGGAATTCTATTTAGAACAATACTCTGCTATACACTATATGGTGTTTCTTTGCTGACCATGTAAAATCCCCCTCCAAGCCTCAACTTCTTACTGGAGAAATCTGTGTTGTTTAAGCTGTAATAGATAAAACTCTGGCCCTTGTTCCAGCTAAGGCCTTCTGTTGCATGCTAGTAGGAGTAAACATTCTTAACTTCTGTTTAAAAAAATAATCAATAAGGCACTTCCAGGAGGAGTTAAATTAACAGTTAGTTAATCACCATCTAGTGGAATTATACTGCACCTTGTGTCAAGTTGCACCCCTTGTGGGGGGGGGGAATAAAAGACTGTTAATCTAGTCCCTGATTATGTCCTATTGCTTAATTTCCTTGTCCCTTCAGTCAGTAATGATTCGATTACCGTGCCAATTTCTGATGTAATGTTAACAGACATGAAATTTAATGTTCTGCCTTTTCTCTATTTCAACTGTTGCAGAATGGGACCACAACTGCCCTTCTCCATTGCACCTTGCACATCCCCTTGTTTTCAATGAGAGGTTGAACAGGGCTGCCTTATGTGCAGTTAGTTGATCTCTGAGCTACCTCAGTATTCTGTGGTGTATCCCATGTGTTGCCACTGCATTGTCTAATTTTATGTGCACTAGTTCACTAAGGTATCTGTCTTCCGTAATGGTACTAGTGTCTGCCTCCCACATCTTACTGCCACTGTTCCTTATTAGTTGTCTGTTTCCCACCTCCCTATTTCATATGTAACCCTCCTACAAATGATGGTTTCTAAAATGTCTTCCTGGGATTACAAAATGCCCAACTGCCAGGCTGCTGTTCTGTGTCTAAGCAAGCAATAATACCCAACAAGGTGGGCGGTATTGGGCAATACCAGACCGTCCAGGGGTGTAATGAGGCCCGATGCCTCAGGCGGAGGGCCTTATAGCACCTGGAAGGTCCGTACTGCTCATACTACTCTTCCTGTTCGGTATTATTGCGCTTAGAAATGGGCTACCTGTAAGCAGTTTGTGTAGGTTTCTACAAAAATTAAACAATTTAAATAAAAAAAAGAGACTGAATTTTAAGTCTTTGCTTGCAAAGTAGTCCCTTGCTTTCTGTGCTATTCCATCTGTTATTGCCCTCCCCTCACAGCACCATTCTGTTGTACTTATGTCCCCCCATCACCTCCGTAGTGGTACATTGAATTTTCAGGTTTCCTCCTCAGCAATCTGAGAAACAACCAGACAGACAAACAAAGCAATACAGCCCCACATGAAAAAAGTGTTTTTTTTTTATAATTGGAACTTACGGCTGTTACAGGCGTGACCTGTTCCAACACATTAAACCAGGAAGAGCAGAGCAACATACTTAATGTGGTAGAGCAGCGCTGTAAATGTTATTTTCCAAAATTTAGAGTCTAACACAGTATGGTCCGGGAGTATGGTGTTATGTTTTACATTTGAGCCGATGACCAACGTGAAAGTTCATTCTCGCTGTGCCACTTGCATGCCTGAAATACGATCGGTATCAGGGATCTGGAGTAACGCTATGAAGTAAGGAAGGAAAGAAAATGTCTGTTGATTCTTTACGGGGGAACCAGGTTTCACTGCTCAATGGAAAATATGAGGTGCCCAGTATTAGTAAAATAACATGATAGTTTTGTGATTTCCCGTGTAATTCATGTATGGAGAGTCGCACGGCGCGGTTTTTAAAAAGGGGGCTACTGACAGTCAATTAAGCGATGTTGATCACAGTTACAGCTTGCTTCTTGATTTTAAAATGTGTGGATCTTTTAATTTGCTGTACTTTTTTCATGTTGTGGTAAGTGAGCCAAGCAGAGGGTGGTGTGTGGTTTGTTGTGTTAGCTGGTTATGAAGTACGGACTGTAGATTGGTCCGTGTCTCTCACTAAGTGAAGAGAAAAAAAATGGTGGCATTTTTAAATTGAATGGGGTGCTTTTGCCCAATGGGCAAGCAGGGTGGGAACAAGGATTCTTGCATGGGTGAATGGGGCACTTGGGCTGGCACTTTTTGTTTCCTGGGCATCTATTGAGAGTTAATGTACTACCCCAGGAGAATCCTGTGTTCGGAGCCCAGGAATTAAAAGGCCCATTTTCTAAACAGTATGAAAGTACTTGCAAGTACTTGTAAAGTAGAAGATATACCCATCTCATAATGTAGAACACTTTCCTTAACTCATCTTCATCTACAGTGGTTTTCTTAATTTATGAAGTGAGGGGTGTCTGGCCAAGAGTAGTACAGCTCTACAATTTTAAGTGTTATAAAACATTTACTGATAATCTTTTTTGTTAACTATTAATGAAAAGTTTTGAAGAAAATGAATCAATGCTCACGTAATATAATTTTGTGTTTTTTTTCAGATAGTTACTCTGACCTTGTAGTGCCACATTTACTGCATCGCAAGTTCATTAAAATTTTAAAACCATAGCTCCATATACAGTGAAGAAACTGAGTGATATTATAAATAATTGATACATCATCTATACCTTGCTTCAGCCCTTTGTGGTTTTGCAGAGCAGGAGCCAAAAAAAAACCAGGGTGAAGCTACAAGGGATCGTCAAACCCAGTAACATATTTTTCTTTACAACAAGAAAAGATATATTTCATTAAGTAGTTATGTACCCAATTGATCAATGAATGGTAATCAATGATATCCAGTTTGCTGTATTATATACTGATGTTTAAAAGAGACTTGAAATGTAAATTTTTTTCAATGCTGCAAATGCAATGCCATCATCAGTATGACTTCTTAATTTCTTGTTTCAATGTATATGTAATAAACTGTAACATGATATGTGCAGCATCTGATTGTTATATTCATGATCGTGCAATTTGCATGAAAGTTCGCAGTCAGGACAGGTGAGAGAGAATTGCTTTATCTCAGTTCAATGATGTGGATTGGAGATAGAATTTTTGAACGTCTCAAGCCTCCTTTATGAAACTTGCTCACATTATGGCATCATATATGGAACCAGATACTGCTTACGTAACGTAGGCCAATACCACTACTGATGAGAGTAGCTTTGGTGTTATACAAGCTGGGTAGCTGTTGCGAATATAGATTGGTTGCTAACCAATTTGGAATTCATAAATCTACTGTACATATCTTTGTACACTTCTTCTGTGTAGTGTTCTTTCAAAATGTGTTATGAAACCTGATGAAGGTTCCAATGAAATCAGAAGCCATTGAAATAGCTGTTGCATTCGAAAAAGTGCATGGGTTACCGCAGGTCATAGGTTGTGTGGATGGTACACACATTCCTATACAGGCACCAACAGAAGTATATAGAGATTTTGTGAATCACAAAGGCTGGCCATCATATGTATTACAAGCTGATGTTGGCCACAAATATTGGTAATTCATTTCCCCCTTTTAAATTAATTGTCTATTAAGGAATCTAAACATGTATTTTTTTAATTTCAATAGATATCTGAGACATACTGTACATGCCAATATGACAGTGTTACTTATAAATATAATAGGTACACATAACTTAGCAGTCTGAGTGGCCTTTAGGATCCCAACAGACTTACATTAATACCTGTTACACTGTCATGTACTATCTGATCGCCATGGCACACAAATTCTTCCTTTCATCAGTACATCCTCTACCATAACTGAATGATTTTAACATTGTAACGGCAGTCTACACTTCCTGTAGGTGAATCTGGGAACCGTGGTCAGGTTTCATTTCT
Organism: Neoceratodus forsteri; assembly: GCA_016271365.2. Classification (NCBI taxonomy): domain Eukaryota; kingdom Metazoa; phylum Chordata; order Ceratodontiformes; family Ceratodontidae; genus Neoceratodus; species Neoceratodus forsteri. The sequence goes on along the minus strand of JADMNL010000039.1, from coordinate 13,274,442 downwards.
TTTTTTTTTCTTTTTCTTTCTGCTCCTCCGGTCAGCCCCCTCATCCAACTGCCCCCCCCAGCCCCATCACCTGGAATAGCCAGCGCTTAACTTGTGCTTGGCCAGGAGTGGAGCCTGTGGGGAGTTGGTCTTCATCCTGCTGCCATCATTTTTCTTTCCTCTAGTTTTCTCCCAGGTGCCCCAGGAGTAGGAGCCCATGTGTATGGAAGTGTGCCTGTGCCTACAGCCCCAGACACAACCCCTTTCCCGCACCCTATGGCCTAGCACCCTGCACCCTATGATCCCATGCCACCCTAGCCTCCACTAGGGGCTGCCATTGGCTGAGGTATGCCGAATCACCTCCCCGGAGTGGAGAGCCTGCCCGCTGGAAGCTCTATCCAGCTGATCTCTCCAACCTTCCCCACACCCCCCCTCTGCTGACCTCCAACAAGAGTAGCTCATTCCTGAACCCGGGTTGCCAATGTGCCTGAGATAAGGCATCCAGCACCTCAAGCCTCAGCACCACAGAGCAGGCTCCAAGTTTAATTTTTAATGTAAATGTTCCTGGTTCCTTAGGCTCACAAGTTGAGGCTACAGTGGCAGTGCGTCACATACAGGGGTCAACCTTAACTTTTCTTGGCACCAGCCAGATGGACAAGTTGATCAAAAATTGCACTAGCCCACAGATGGTTGCACTAGCCCACAATAATAATGGTAAATTTTGATTGGTTATACAGAAAAAATATGAGCCAAGAAATACTTTGATTATTGCATATTTATCCTGCTCCCACACTGCTTCCTGCCCCAGCAAAAAAAAAAAAAAATAACCACAATCAAATCACATGCAGTGTGTACCCCCACTATTTTTTTACCATGTGCCCCATGCTTCCTCTTTCTTCACCCCCCCACACCAAAGTAGAGGATACCATAATAGCAAATGTTCAGTTAAGCAGTTTTAGCTCTGCACACACAACAGGAAACATCATCATGCACCTCACCACAGTCCTACCCTGACCTGCAGGGCAATGTACAGAGTCAGGCGGAGAAAGACACTCTTATCCCCCACCCTGTGATTAACTAGAGCTGCACTTCTGGAAGTTTTCTTACACAGCAAAGTGAACCTGGGGCAATTCTAAGATTTCTTTGGGGAGAGTTTGGGATGTAATAAACTTTGGCATACCTGTTTATACAGTATGTCCCAGGCATAAAAGTACTGCTTTAACATGCTTTGCCCTAACAACAAGATTTTTCATAACAGTGTCCTTTCATCAGCCAAAGGGGAAGCAGTATACAGGCATGATGCTGCACTGCCTCTCTTTCTATATAGGATGATCTATGCACACCAGAAATACCCATTTTAACCTTTCAAATTATATATTTTACTAAGGTTTTGCTTTGTACCATTCATGCTCCAAAGCACTGTTTTTAAGATAAAATGGCATGCTGGGTGCTATAAGAGTGGGACTGCATGAATGGCACTGACTGATGTGATCCTTTAAGTGGAGATGTGGACCCCTACACCAGTGATGGAGCTAGAGCGGGGGCTGGGGGGAAGGTCACCCCTCCTGGCTGCCCCAGTGTGAGTAGTGGTGCCCCACCACCATCTTATTCAATGTTTAGTGCCCATTGTAGAGCCCATGATTGACTGAATGGCCCACCCCGGCTCCCAAATGCTCCTAAACCTGGCTCACCACTGCCCTACACCAGTCAGTAATGGCAGCTATGGGTCTCCGGGTGGCCACTTCAGAGTCTAGTTTGCAGTCGCGTCAATGGAAAGTATAGAGTTGATGGACCACCTGGCGGTGACAGACTGTGTATACATCATAGCATTCTGTCACTGCAGTGTTGGATACAGAAACTCAAAAGGATGGGAAATGAGGCACTCTGGTCTTAATATTGTGTGACAAATCAAAGACAAGTTCAGCAAACTGGAAGCTAGTGAATTAACTACTCTACCATTGATCACAGCATACACACTAGCTGAATGTCCTAACAATTGAGTAATAATGACTCACATCAAGTCTTTTGTTGGTTCCCCCTCTTGAACTGCCAGATAATTGCAGCTCTTAATGAGCTGTTAATCACACCAGGCCACCTGGAACACTGAAGGAGATTAGCAAAAGGACTACAGCTTGCTAAAGTAGGGGCTTTTTCAACTTCATTAACAGCCATGAAAAACCTGCACTAGTCAAGACGGACAAGTTGAGGGTTAGCTGCACTAGCCCTGATCAATTTGCACTAGGTTCAGGGCTGGTAAAACAATGTTAAGATTGAAGCTTGGTCACATATGTTGTGCACATCATTGGAATGCTGCAACATCCACTAGTCTGATGGTGTGCTCTCTGTCCCCTGTGATGGAGTCATTTCATTAACTTGTGTCTACCGTCATCATCAAGACCTTATATGTCCATTTGTTGTCTGGAAAGTCACATTTATATCTAATACTCTCTTAAAAAAAATCCCTGGTTATTGGACACTCCAACCCTCTAAAGGTTATCATGGGTTACTAGGTAGCACAATACTGCACCACTAGCAATGAAGTGATGTAAAAGTAATGTAACATCTCAAAATATCACTTATGCATAATTAAGTAATAATGCACTACAGGGTGTGTGTCATTGCTGAATGAAGTCACACCTATGGTGGGTGGAAGTATGAGGCTGCAGGGCGAGTTCTTCCGCCACCATAGATGTGACATTATTCAGCAATGATGTACACTCTGTAGTGCCTTATTGCCTTTATAAGATGATTTTTTTTTCTGTTTCCTTGTTTATTTTAACTGGAGTGAAGCTTGTCCTATCAAACAGAAGAAAAAAAACAAATAATAAGACATGACAGGGTATGATATGAGGCATCGCTGAGTGCCTTCACTTCAACCACCCGAGAAGTGCCGTTAACCAACCACAATAATTATCCTGGAGTGTCTTAATGTGATTATAAAATGGGTATGCAATTTTTGTTAAAATAGGACCAGCCCATCCCTGCACTGGCATGCCATTTCATGTTTCAATATTATGTACAGCAACATTCATGTATTTTCAATTACCTCATAAATCCCCTAGTTTCCCCCAACATACCCCCTTTTACCTATTCCCTCACCTATCTTTCTTCTTCTTTTTAATATATTATCCCTTTTCTCTGTCTTGTTTATTTATTTATTTATGGCATGACATACCTAAAGCACATATGTATGCATGTGTCATTTAACGCTATATTGTTTAACAGATCTTTTTCAGCTTTTGGAACATAAATTGTAGTTCACCCAGAAGTGCTCATGATGCCAAAGTGTTGAGGAACTCCACATTATTCACTTGTTCTGAAGAACTTCCAAAAGTAATCATAAATTCATTTGTAAAGTAAATTCATCATTTTTGATGATGTATATAACCTATCTATTTGTTATTTGTAAATCAAATATAGGATAGTGTCTGGATAATTAAGAAATAAGGCACAACATGGTGTCTGCTGATCAGCAACTGTCGATTGATGCTGCGAACCAGGTCAGACATCAGAACAAACCTGAAGGCCACCTGGACTTGCAGTGCATATTGTCTGGTAGGCAGGGTGGGGGGATACCATTAATGTCTGAGTTGCTGGAGGTGGGTGTTTGAACAGGGTCATCCATTGCTCTATGATTACCTGAAGAATGCAAGTGTGACTAGCACGATGGTGCTGGAATGAGTAGACTTTCGATCAGTCTTTACTAAACTGTTCTCTCTTGCAAATATAGAGATTAATTAATGACTAACTATTGGTAACAAGCCAGTTAGTTCCTTGAGAGGTTCCTATGGTGACCGTTTGAACCCCAAGAGTGCAGCTTGAGAGGTTTGGTCACCATGGGAAACTCAAGATGAACTAGCCGGCTTGTTACCAACTCGTTAGCTATCAATTATTTTTTATAGTGTATGATGCTAGTACAGCAAAACAAACTAGCTGACGTGGCTAGTATAGCATAACAACATTTTAGTATGGATGAATTTCGATCCATAACTATGTTCCAACATACACTACAATACCATAGCCATGTGTAATGTTACTTGGTAGAATAATGGGTATCATTGTGGCAACAGCATATGCAGACATGTGTCATTATCTGTTGTGTATTCCCTGACAATTCACGCATATGCACAGTAGTCTTTATTATAAAAAGGGTCTCAGGGATGCTGCAGTCTGATTGGCTGTTATGATTACAATAGCCATATATTAATCCCTGTTACACTGTCATGTACAGCCTAATCACCATGGCACATGCATTATTCCTGTCAGCATGAAACCCTCTAGCACTGCTGAACGCCTGGAATGCTGCATTTTGATTTTGAACCATCATTCTTAAACTGTTGGTGGAAGAACCATTTTATTAAAAATCTATTTCCAAAGAAAGAAAACATTCAAAAAGTATACTTTTAACACTTTTGTTTTGGAATAATGTTTTATAATAGCAATAAGACACTCCCAGGAGTTAGAGTAACAGTGAGTTAATCACCCCCTATGGGTTTAATATGGCACTTGGTTTCACCTCGTGCCTCATTACACCAATAGGGGTTGATTAACAGACTGTTAATCTAACCCTCGGTCAGGCCTTATTGCTTAATTGTAAATCTACTGTATGCTGCATATGTAGTGGCACTATATAAAAGTCTAGTTATGAAACAGAATACTAAACTGGGTAGCTAACTTTTTTTATTCTTGAACAGGAACCATGGCTTATAGACAAACAATTAACATGTACATTGTTGGTGACCCAGTTTGCCCTCTAATGGAATGGTTAATAAAGGGTTATCTGAACTCATCTCATCTAACACGTGCTCTAGAGTCTTTCAATGTGTATCTGAGTTCTGTACACATTGCGGTTGACATAACATTTGGTTGTTTGGAAGGCAGATGGCATGTGCTACTAAAAAAGAGTGACTTTGACTATCAATTTACTCCATATGTGATTGCAGCTTGTTGTGGCCTCCTCAACTTCTGTGAACAGCAAAAAGATTAAGTACACTCCGGATGGTTAGAGGATGTTCATAGTTCTGAACTTGGTCATTCACAACCTATAATCAACCAATGTAATGTGGAATTTACAAGTGCCACTCATATTAGAGAAGTTCTGACAGGATACATGGCTATCAATTTTCCACTCAGAAGGCAACATAACCATTAGACATTAAACATACTCTACAGTCACTAATTAAAGTTGAAATAAAAGAACAAGAACATTCAACAAAGAGAGCAGTGTGTGTTCCAAATCTTTCTCTTTTTATTAATATGTGTTATAACAGATATGTATAGATAGTATGTGTTAAATTAATATTTATTGCAAGTTAAACCTGTTATTGCTATATAGCTTATCATTTACAGGTTTATTCAGCTTGGTTATTTAAGTATAAAGTCTAGATATACAGGTTTTGAACTGAAATGCATTTACAATTAACTCTTGTAGTGTGCAAACAATCATATAATACTATATAGCTTTTAAAGTTTTGCATTAAATTACTGTGAATGTACTGTAATATATCATAACATGGTAATCATTTAGTATAATTTTTCAATTAGTTGTGAACATTAACACTGATTCAGTTAAACATTAATCGTATTCACATATTGGAAACTACGTTTAAATTGTTAATAACAAGTATAATACTGTCTTTTGTTTATTTAAATTGTGGTAATCATTAAACATGCTAAAATGAAACCAGTAAGCAATTTTTTTTATTGATAATTTTTACTGTACTTTTTCCTTTTTTTGTCTTCTCATGCATGTCCAGGCACCAAACATATGCATGTGAAGGAACACACACGTCAAGCACTGTGGAACAATGCAACATTAAGTAATGAAACATACACACTTCTATATGATATTGTCCTAATGCCCACTCTGGTTTCTAGCTGGCTAAAATCACTTACTCTGAATTTTAAATCGCTGCCATGATTAATCTTGCTAAGCGACAGGAAATAACGACTAAGCACACACAGACACACTCGCACAAACCTGCCCACAACAGCAGTGCCCCATCCCCCAAATCTAGTTTGATTTGTAGAAAAAAAAACATTCCATTGAGTGGGAAAACAGCAAGATAGAAGCCCCATAGAGAAAACTGACTGTTGGCAATGCTACAGGAGTAATACATTCACAGTCCCTATGACCCTCTTCAATAGTTTGCCACTTGTGTCCCTTACCCTACTTATTCACCCATCTTACAGATGGGAAAGACAACAGTTTATGTCATATTTTGGGGGTCTTCCGGTTCTGTACCTGCGCAATACCCTTACTCTCATTCCACATGCCACTGCATCTCTCTCTCTCTCTTTCTCTCTACACATGCCACTGCAGCTGTCTCACTGCACAAGCTGCCCCTGCTTTCTCTCCACATGCCACTTCTCTATTGAAATTGATTGTGAATCTTCCCTCCAAAAACAAAACTGCACCCCTCCCCTGCAAATTGATTCCGAGGCAGAGCAATTTAACAGTGCTGGAAATCACCACATATAAATACGTGTACTGCTTTGTAAATTATTTGCCAATTCACTCGCTTATCACCACTGCTAACTATCCTGCTCACAGCTGCTGATATTCCTCTCACACACACAACATCCATTCCATAATACAGAAGTTTAATAATTAGCTTTATTGTAAAGTTAAAAAAAAAATGAAGTAAAAGAATTTAGGGGTTTGCCACCTCTTTCCCTTTCTGCATATGGTACTTTTGGGTTCACATCACTGGGCATGCCTAAGGTAATGGCTACATCTTCCTAGGCACAGCTGTGTAATAAACACACACACACACAAAAAAAAAAAAACAGGAAAAATGCAGGCTGCAACCATAAACACACAGGCTAGAACAAAAACATTTTTGCCTGTTTTAAGCCCTGTGTATATTGGGGGGGGGGTAACTATGACAACCCACTCCCTAGCTCGAAAAAAAACCAACATTGTAATATAGGTGGAGGAACTATTTTTTTTTTTTTTTTACAAAATAAGTGAAATAATAGTTTTACATTTTAACATTGAAAATGTTTTCTTTTTTAATATAGTGACCTATTTTCTAAGTGCAATAATACCCTCCAGGGTGGGTGGTAATGGGCAATATTGGACCTTCCAGGGGCTATAAGGCACTCTGCCTGAGACGTCGGGGGGCATCATTACACCTCTGGGTGGTCTGGTATTGCTCATTACTGCCCACCCTGTTGGTTATTATTGCCTACATATATCATTTTCAATTTAAACTTATAACAAATAGAGAGTATTGATCTGTATGTGTGTGTGTGTGTGTGTGTGTGTGTGTGTGTGTGTGTATATATATATATATATTCATATTTAATAAACAATATCAATAACTGGACTTCAGATGAATCTACATTAATATTACCAACTTTAAATAACTTTTCAGACATTAAGTCACTGAAAAACATAATCAACCTCATCAAACTGTTCAACAGATGTATTGTTCCTCATACTATACTGTGTGTTAAACTCTGTCTGAGAAGTCTATAAATATGGTGAGCTAGTGCATTGGAAATCACCTCCAAACTGAGTCCTCACTTGATACGTATTATTCTGAGGGATTCGTTGGTATGTTGCTTGACCAGGATCTCATCTTTCAACTCTAGAATATTTCAAAAAGTTTGAAAACATGTAACGTGTTAAACTGTAACAGTATATATTTAGTACTAAACAAACAGTGCTAACTTACACCCATTTTACATGCACAGTATTACACTGAAATGTGTGAAGCATTTGTACTTTTTCCAGATCTTTCAGAGGCTGTAATGCCCACTACCTGATGTTTCTGGTCTCATTACAACTATAGGTAATACAGTGCAGGCAAATGGTGCCCACACTGACAATTATGCCTGCTTACTTTTAAACCATTTCACGGACCACGCCATTTTTGTGTCTGCATATTTATGTCTTCTCATCCACCACTCATCTTACTGAACATATATTTCAGCAGAGAGGCATGATAGGGTGTAATTTGTTGCTGAATAGCATCACACCTAGAGTGTGTTGATGCACTAGTCCACAGGCTGAGTGCTTCCTCCGCAGTGGGAGTGCTGGTATGTAGTGACGATGCACGCCCTGGAGCATCTTACTTTAACTGTAATATGGCTCTAAAAAATTAGGATATACTTAAATGATTAAGCAATTAACATAATAAACAAATCTGAAATTATAACTGTTTTATAATTAATTTTACCATGAAAGAGTATGTACTGGGGTTGGATAGTGCTGCATCATGGGATATCAGCATTGTGTTATGAGTTCCTCAACCAATCAGATTAATTGATTTTTTATCACTATATTATAATCTAGTAAGATGACACATGGTATAAATGTTAAACATCCAACAGTCAGTCAGCTAACATAATGAAAAACTTATAAAGATTTATTAATATTAACCTGTTTTGACTGGGGGTGATTGCTGATGGATTAAAAATTAGATTATGCATCCCTTGAAAGAATGAATGCATAATTTCCTTAGATGTGTTTGTTGATGATTCGATAAAATCCTTCATCATTTTTTCATTCATTTTCTCCTTCCAGTCCTGTCGTGCACGTTGGTGCTTATACAATTGTTTAATAAAGTATTGCTGCTCTCGAGACCAGTGGTTCATTATTTCATGTAGTTTGCCCTTTTTATTTTTGGCAGGCAATGGTCCTAAAAAAGGTTAATAATAACATCTTAACATCTTATGACAAAAAAGAATAAAATAATTTAATAACTGGTCAGCAATTTTTTACATTGCCTGACCCAGTTATAATTTCCCGTTATAACTCATGAGTTATAATGGGGAACACATGCCATGTCACTCAAACAAGTGCCGCATCCTAATTGGCTCTTTATGCCTCCTGGGCGGGCTTTCCACTAAAAGAAACATGGCGGCTCCTCCGTTCCGCTTACCGACAAGCCGCCACACTAAGAGCATGGGTGATTTTATTTTTAAACATTTATTCTCTCCTCTACTCGCTCTCGCTGATCCTGCCATTCAGAAACTGCACCGTGCAGTTTTCATCCACACTGGAGAAAAACTGGCAGTGGGAATCACGATGTGCTTCAGAGGTAAGCACTAACAGGACAGGACAACCCAGAACCATATGTGTGTGTGTGTGTGTGTGTGTGTGTGTGTGTGTGTGTGTGTGTGTCAAAATAAACAAAAAAAATTGCTGACCAGCAATTGTAAAAAATAACAGATGGGGTAGTGTGCAAAACTTGATTTTACACACACCCTTGTTGTGGGATGCTTTGCATATATGTAGCATCCCACAACCCAGGTGTGTGTGTGTAAAATCTCGTTATATTCACCACCCCATCCATTAATATATATATAAAGGGCTACATTATTTAAGCATAGAGGCACAACAGGCTGTGGATCATGCAAGCTATAAGACATGATGCGGTGTGCATTATGCTGTGATAACCACAATCGTAGGGGCATAGTTAAGCACAAGGTCAACGGTCGAGTGCCAGTTGCCTGTAGGAGTGCAGTTATCACACCGTAATGCACACCCCAGAATGTCTTATTGCACTTATAAAATAGCCTAAGTAAAGAAATATGTATAGTGTATTTTGAAAATATTTTAAAGTTATATTTCACTAGACATCATGATTTGAGTAATACTTCCGTTATACATACTCGATGGTGAATGTGAACTGTGTCCTTCCCCAGCATCATCATCATCATCTTCTGATGTATTTTGAGGGTCTAACACTGAGCAATGATTACTACATCAGGCTCTTCAATATGTGTTGCATCTTCAACTGCATCTTGTTCAGTACTTTGTTCATCTTGCTCCTTGTTTATTGTCAAATCTGCAAGACATTGATTAAGTGTACTTAAATGTTTTGATGTAGTTAGAATACATAATGCAATTTACAAAATGGGCTCTTTATCTCCTAGCATCGGATATGCTAGTACTCTTGCCAGGGGGGTACATTAACTTTCAATAGATGCCCAAGAAACAAAAAGTACCAGTCTGCAGTGCCCCTTCACCCGGTAAGCATCGTAGTGCCCACTCTGCTTCCTAATTGGCTGCAACACCTCATTTCAATTTTAAAAACACTGCCATTTTGTTCTCTCGCTTAGCGAGAGAGCCCCCATCACCGTTAGACCTTAGCCTAGACATAGTATGCCCAGTACCATGTAAAGTAAAAAAAAAATAACAGCAGTACACATACAAAACAAGTGAAAGCAATTTTTTTCAGTTCTCTCTCGCTATTCCATTAGGTGATGATGGAGCGTTGTTCTCTGTAGGTGAAGGAGCGACAGATCGCAGGTGGCAGTTTCCTGGTACACTCCTTCCTGATGTTTTACATTTTAACATTAAGATTATTTTCTTTTTCAATACAGTGGCCCATTTTCTAAGTGCAATAATACTCTCCAGGGTGGGTGGTATTAGGCAATTCCAGACCTTCCAGGGGCCCTGGTGACCTGGTATTGCTAATACCCACCCTGTCTCAAATAATATTAGCAGCCTCTTGTGTGTGTCTTTGTTTGTATGCCAGTTGAGCTCTGAAGAATGTTGAATTCATGTATTCCATGCTGGAATAAATCTTCTATTCCATGGTAAACAATCACACAATGTATTGAGTGTGAAGAAAGACAGATGACTGACAGGTGAAAAACATCTGTGGAAGGACTATTTTACATTATTCAGCAGCATGTGTACAGGGTACAAAGTGGAGAGGAGGTGGAGGCTGAAATCCTATTAGACAGAGTGAGGGAAGACCTAAGTACCCTTCTGATGGAGAAACCACCTGGGCAACATGGGATACATCACAGGATGCTGAGAAAACTATCAGATGTCTTTGCAGTCCCCCTGGCTGAGCTATTCAACATCTCTCTGAAGACTGGATGGGTGCCCCAAGACTGGTTGGTGGCCCATGTTGTACTGATCCACAAGGGGGGGTCAAGGGAGGAGGTGGGACATTACAGGCCCGGTAGTCTGATATCAGTGGATGGAAGGTGATGGAGGGTATCAACAAGGATACACTAGGGAAGCTAGCCCTATTTAACTGGCATTTTAGTATGTTGGCATTCTAACATACAAAGAAGCCTGCAGAAAAGACACAATGGTCTATTGAGTCTTCTATATGGTCATTACCTTCCCTGTAAATGATTTGTAGCCCCCTCTCCCCACAAGGTCCCCATTTCCAAGTGAGGCATCACAGTGCACACTCCATCTGTACCTATCCCAGCCTTTATTGAACTCATTATTTACTCAGTATTAGACTTGATTCTCTCAAATGGAGATGGAGAGAGGATCACAGATGTAGAAGTGGGTAGCCATCTGGGAACTAGCGACCATCGAACAGTATGGTTCACAATAAACACAGCAATAGAGTCAAGCCATACAAAGACAAAAGTACTGGACTTTAGGAGGGCTGACTTTGCCAAAATGGGTGAGTGCCTAAGGAATGCACTAGCAAATGGGCAGGAAGGAGGGTGGAAGAACAATGGGAATAATAAAAACTGCCATCACAGAGTAACGAGCCTTTGTGTGAAGCAAATAAACAAAACAAGACGATGTAAGAAACCACTATGGTTCTCAAAGGAAGTGGCAGTGAAGGTTCAAGAGAAAAAGCATTCAGGAAGTACAAGGAATCGCAGAAGGAGCAGGACAGAGAAATGTATCAGTTAAAGCAAAGGAGGCTGGAAGGCAGTCAGAACAGCAAAGGTCCAAACCGAGAAAAGATAGCCAACTCAGTTAAGAATGGGATAAAACCTTTTATAGGTACATCAGAGGAGCAAAGGAAGACCAAGGGAGGGATAGTGAGGCTTAATAAAGGTGAGGAGGGTGGGCAGAGGAGACTGTGAAAAGGAAGAGATACTAAACAAATATTTTTGCTCAGTATTTACAAATGAAGAGGGGAGTACATAAAACAAACAGTAGTAACACTCTGGATACAGAAGTTGATACCAGCCCATTTACAGAAGAAAGGGTTCTGAAAAAACTCTTAAAACTGAAGGTGGACAAAGCAATGGGGTCTGATGGGATTTATCCCAGAATTCTAAAAGAGATAAGGGTAGAACTAGTGACACCACTGACTACCCTTTTTAACAAATCATGGGAGGATGGGGTGGTACCCAAGGACTGGAGGAGGCCAGATGTGATTCCCCTTCACAAAAGTGGGAGCAAGGCAGAAGCAGGAAACTACAGGCCTGTTAGTTTAACCTCAGTGATAGGGAAAATGATGGAATCACTTCTGAAGGAAAGAATTGTCGAGTATCTAGAGGCCAGAGGGCACAGGACCCTAGGCAGCATGGATTCACAGTGGGAAGGTCATGCCAGACAAATCTGATAGATTTCTTTGACTGGGTGACCAAAGTAGTAGATCAGGGAGGGGCTGTGGACATGGCCTACCTAGACTTTAGCAAGGCATTTGACACAGTCCCACACAAAGATTAATACACAAGTTAGCCAGCCTGGGACTGGGTCCCAAGATGACAGCCTGGGTAAAGGATTGGCTGGAGAATAGGACACAGAGGTAATAGTAAATGGAGTCCTCAGAAGAAAGGAGGTTTACTAGTGGGGTACCGCAGGGTTCAGTATGGACGGTCCTCTTCAATGTCTTTATAAGCGACATTGCAGAAGGACTGGAAGGAAAAGTATGTCTCTTTGCAGATGACACTAAGATCTGCAACAGAGTTGATGCACAGGGTGGGGTGGAAAGGATGAGAAGGACTTGACAAGGTTAGAGGAATGGTCAAATGTATGGCAGCTTAGATTCAATGCTAAGAAGTGCAAGGTAATGCACCTGGGAAACAAAACCCAGGGAAGAGTACACAATGGGGGTGAGATACTAACAACAACAAAAATGGAAAGGGACCTGGGGTAGTCATATCAAGATGACCTAAAGGTGGGCAAGCAATGTGAGAGGGCAGCAAGGAGGGCTGGGGGTTACTGGGATGCATAGGAGAGGCATCACCAGTAGAAAACAGGAAGTTATTATCCTCTGTACAGACAGCTGGTGAGACCCCATCTGAGTACTGTGTGCAGTTCTGGAGACCCAATCTCCGCAAAGACATAGACAGGATGGAAGCTGTCAGAGGAGGGCAACTAAAATGGTGCAGGGTCTGCCGGAAGACATATGAGAGAGACTTAGGAGCTTAATATGTATAGCCTCGAGGAAAGAGGAGGGGGACATGATAGAAACTTTCAAGTACCTCAAGGGAATCAACAAAGTCCAAGAGGGTAGCATCTTTCAAAAAGGGTGTGCAAGAACAAGAGGGCACAATTTGAAGATAGAGGCGGCTCAGAGGTAATTTAAGGAAGTATTTTTTCACAGAGAGGGTTGTGGATGCATGGAGCGGCCTTCCGAGAAGGTTGTGGAGTCAAAATCAGTGGTGGAATTCAAGCATGCATGGGACAGTCATAAGGTAATTCTGGGGGGTGGGGGTAAGAAGAAGTAGGCTGCTGGTTAACTAGGATCTGCAGCTTATCCAGTAGGTAGGGAAATGGGCAGACTGGGTGGGCCAAGCGGTCCTTATCTGCTGTCAAATTCTATGTTTCTATGTTTCATCCACAGTTGCAACTGTCACCAACTCAGCTAGCCAATTACATATCCACCTGACCATCTGCATGCCACCACCATTTTTTAGAGTTTTCTCAGTGGCCCATTATATGACACTGAGTCAAATGGTCTGCTGAAGTCCAGAAAGTGGACATTCACTTACCTGTCCTGATCCAAAGAGGAGTTAAAAAGGTTCACCAGTGTCACAGTCAGAGTATCTGACAGCTCTTTAAGCTCCCTTGGATAGATCCCATGTGAGTCCAGTGCTTTATCCCCTCTTATGGGTTTGAGTGCTTCCCACACCCTTCCACTGGGTATTTCAACATCCATTTCCCCCACTTCATCTGATTATCACCTGATATACCTGAAGAAATATTTTTCCTCTCTTCTAGTTCCCTGTGCCAATCTGAGCTCCATCTCTGCCTTGACCGACCCCACCACACTGGCGACACTCCTCCACCCTCCCAAACTCCATCAATCTAAAATCTACAATTGTCACTCTTATGTATTCTATATACAACCACTAGTTCTAGCTACAACCAAACCATGGAGTGGTCACTCCCCATCAGTGGGTCTCAAACAATTAGGTCCCAGATGAGATCCCTGAAATACAGGACCACATCCAATATGCACCCCTCCCTCATATAGCTTTATAATGGTGGTTCACACAGAATGAGAATTATTTCATAGTACCACATCACAACTAACCTGTGGATGACTCTGTAACCATGTGATCATCTTCGGATGCTGTGCAGGTGTCTTGGCCCCTATCAAGAAAACCTACATCAAGGTTATTAGATTCCATCATAGAAGACGGCCTGTGACCTATCAACTCATCCATTTCTAAATAGAACTTAAAAGTGGACCTTGACGCTCCACTTTGCCCATTGTTGTTCTTTGCCTTGAAGTATAATGTTTTAAGGAATGTCCATCTATGTTTGACTTGATTGACAGTTCTTATAAATCCGAATGTCTTAATTATTTCAACTACTTTCCTGTATATATTACTATTCAGTGCTTTTCTGCCATTTAACTGCCTAATGATATTCAACTATTTCAAGCAGTTAATAAGTACTGCTGTTTCCTCACCTAATCTAAAGTACGACTGATTCTTTCCAGATGACATTTCAATATCTGCTGAAGTTAAATTAAAAAAAGAAATATTATTAAAGGACATTGGAAAATACATATTGTTCTATATTATGTACACATTATACTATCCTAGTGTTAATAACTTTGTTATATACCTGTATAGCTTAATTATACACTACTTAATTATGTACTAGATTTCTCTCTTATATATAGTACATCCTTGTATGATGGATTTCTAACCAAAAATTGAGTAGGCTTCATAACCTTTTTTATAAAATTGTTCAACATAGAAGTGACACTTACTTTACTATGGATTGGACAAGTTTTACCTCAAAAGGCTGAGCTGTTTTTGCACATCAATTACTGAAAATCACTTATATTATTAAAATGAATTAGCATACATCAGATAGAGCTCCCTAACAGTATGGGACATTCAATGTTCAGAAAAGATTGGAATATGTAAGTAGTAAGACACACCATGGTGTGCATGGAACATATTTTACTGCAAAGCCAGAGGTGTATTAATGCACAAGGCCTCATGCCAAGTGACTTTAGCTGATGGCCATGCAGTACAATATGTTCCATGCACACTCTGTGGTGTCTTATTGTGATTATAAAATGAAATGTGACAGCTTAAGTCTTGGTGACATGCATTACAAAAGCCATCACGTAGGGTGGCAGTGTGCAGTTACACGAACGTACCATGCGGTAAGTACACAGGGTCATGGTCACATAACGCCATGCGTTAGCGACCATTGCATGCATGCTTGACACAGCGTACCATGCACAGCGTCTTGAAGCATGGCACCAACACATATACAACTGGGAGGGCTTACACAAGGCATGTAGAACAAGCCCCAGCAGCCTGATGGAGGTGGAATATGACCACCAAACCACCTTCCAACAGATTAGCACACCAATGCAATCTCATGCAGAGCACCATTCAGGCAGTAACATGGGTACTGCAGCACCCAGGTCACTGATACCCATGTGGGCACACCAAATGGCCATGGAGCCAGCATGCCACAAGGCACATGCTGAACAAGCGTGTGCCCTGCATGGAAATGTGCACTACCACTGTCAGTGTGCCACACAGACAGGCCCCACCAAGCCACCACTAAAAAGTGGCCTGTTTTGTGATGTAATCATACCGCCACTGACTGCCAGCCACAGCATGTGCCCGTAATGGGAATGTGAGAGGTGGCAACCAACACAGGTGGCCTAATGGAGTGTGGCCATGCCATGGTGCATCAACATTACAAACCACCCAGGACAGCCAGCTGGGGGTTACATCTCTTCCAATGTCCATGTGCCCTGGTGGGCCATGCAGTAACTGTGGATGACCCCTGATGGCATGGATAGACACTGCATCATGCGGTGCCATTTGTGGTCTCATGGAGGCTGCATGGTAAGGATACACGGACATGGGACTTCCAAAATTATTTCTCTCCCTATCCATCATGAATCTGTTCCTCACTATCCCACATTTCTTTTATCCAACTGCAGCTATCTGATCACACAGATGTAGGGTGACAACATTTGGTACTGTGTGTATCTCTGTCACATCTCACTTTCATAGATGCATAAAAATGTGAAGACAGAAAAGGATCACCAGGCCAACCTAGTCTACCTGCTTTGCCCATTAATTGCACCTGTCCCCTACTATCCCCCCCCACGCACATGCACACACATACTCACTTATTTCTTCCTCTGTGCAATTCTATGTTGGATTGTATGAAGAGGTCTATAATTGACACTGTGTGTGTGTTTCAATTTACTGCCCCACCTGTGTCTGTTCTCAAGTTTCCCTCACTTCTTTTATCCCCTATGCATCTCTTCTATAAGGTAGATGAATGGGGGCTCAATTTCACACCGTGTGTGTATCTCTCCCCTCTACACTGGCACACTATTTAAAAATAATAAAACAATATATATATATCTCCAGCACTGGTCCATGATGCAACACATCAACCCGTCTTAATCATTAAAATAAGTATTATTAAAATAAAATACATATAAAAAAAAATTCCACTGCCCTCATCCATCTCACCTGTCTCCACTCCAGAATACAGCTGTCATGTAAACATGGCAAGAGTTGTCGACGATGGGGGTGGGGCAGGATGATTGGCTCCATTTTGCACCTTGTATGTTTCTATTCTCATGCACTAAACTCGCTTAGTACAGTAATAACAAACATGGTGCCATTTGAGAATGTATCAATGGGAAACTGTGGCTTTTTAACCAAGTAAGGCACATGAAGTTGAAGCTTGTTCCAAGGAGCAACCTGGTTGTATAATGAAAGTAAAGTGAACTGTTCAGGATCACGCACTACGTAAGTGGGGGCTGTGGGATTTAAACTCAATTTTTCAGGTGATCAGATCCAAATATGATGAGGTTTAAGATGGCATATGGGGGTTTATCTCAGCATTTTAATAGCCTGAGCCAACTAGAGGAGACCACTTTCATTACCTGAGATATGTGCTGGATGTCAAAATGTGATTACTTTATATTCATTATACCCCCAGGTTCCATGTTTGTCTCCCTACACCAGCATGTCTGCTAGTCAGTGAGGAGCACTGCTCATCAACACACTTCAGGTGCTGACAACAGAGTGAGCTGGCAGAAAAGTTGTCAGCATACATTACAAGCCCATCATTTCAGCAAATGAAATTGTAATGTATGCCTAAAAATGAAGCTACAGTTCAGTCTGTGGGCAGCTGTAGAGGTCTTGGGATAGGTTGAGCTTCTCGCCCGCCGACTACCGGACATTCTAGGGAAGGTATTAAGTGCATGGGACTTCACATTCCGTGATGGGTGGGAATTGGGGGTGGAAAGGGGGGGGAATTTAAATTGAAATTAGTGTCCATACATATGAGGTAATACTTCCACACAATAAGAGGGGGTGCCCTAATACAGGATGCATCGTTAATCGACTGGACAATCTGGCAATTATGTGTGTGTGGGTGATGGGGGCCATATGGATTGTTGTTTTTCAGTAATCTGATGTTTGCTCAGATAAAAATTTACAGCACATCAACATTTACCGATTGTAAAATAAAAATTCTGTATTCAAATAAATTAAAAATAAAATCTGACGACTCTTAAGATGACAGTACATTTACTGCAGAAGTCATGATTTTGGGGAAGACACTTACATATCTGATCGTAGACAATTGCTTGACAACCTGTCAGCCTTCTGAGGTAAACACTGAAGTAAGGAAAGAAATGCATGCGTGTGCATTACATTTACTAGGCTGACATTCCAGAACATGTTAAACAGTGCATGTTCAAGAAATACTTATCGGAAAATAATGTTTACATGCCGTATTGTTCTGATAATAATGACCATTTTCCACCCACAAAAAAACAGAAAACTGGAACTATCGGATAATAAAAAAACAGTGGATAATTATGGTTACATGACTGCCTTTTTTCCGATACAGATATCTGAAATTTCAGTAATCCAACTGTAATCGGAAAACAGCCATCATGTAAACATACTGAGTGTGTCTATCTATCTATCTATCTATCTATCTATCTATCTATCTATCTGATCTATCTATCTATCTATCTATTTCTCTCTCTCTGTTACACAGGCACAGTACCACCTGCATTTTAGGGTTGAGTTAGGGTTTGTGCCAAAATACATAGATGTTTCTTAATTGTTTGATAATATATATCTTAACAATCGTAGCCCATTTGACTGTTGAATTTGGAGAACACCTACCCAGTCAAAAGGGCTTATTCTTTGGCAAGTATGGCATAACGTTTCCATTGTTCAAAATTGATTAATTTGTACAATTCTGTAAAATACATCCTATTTTGAGCTGTTTGCTCACACTAAATAAAAAGTCTATGAGAATTTAACTTGTGAAACTTGGAGGCTTGTTAGAGTTTATCCCATGGAAGTTCCTTTTAGTGGTTTAAACATATATATATATATATATATATATATATATATATATATATATTACTTTTTTGAGTTCTTTACATTTAATTAACCAGAACGTGTATTAACCAGAACAGTTCTGAATTATTATCAGTAAACGGAACCAGAGATAATACAGTAGTGTACTAATGTCCTTTCAGACCCTATCAACCTTAGTATGAACCTTAGTACAGTATTTTTAGGTTTGTGTATGGGAAGTAAAAAGATACTGACAAAAATGGCTAAAAAAATTAAGCTTTTTTTCCCTAGATAAACTGGATCACAAACAAAAGATTCAAAAGTAAAAAAAAAAAAAAAATACTTATCTCTAAAGGATGACAGTTGTATAGTTCATTAGAAGACAATCTAATAAAACATCAGAGATGGCATTGAAAACAAATTGTTAAAGTTAGTAGTTATTATTTTCATTGGAAAGAAAGTTTCACAATTGTCTACAAAAGCCACTGAGCTAAAGTTTGACAAACTCAGTATGTGTGTACAGCATATAGCACATACACTTAGTAACATGAAACCAAATCATGAAAGCCATAGTGAATATTGTTTGAACCCACATCATGAATGAAATGTTTAAAGCACGAAAATTGTCAAAAACAATTTTCTAAGTCCAACAGCAACAGAAAAGCCCTACAATTATCATGAAACATTTGCTATTACACGTGAAACAAAATGTTGAAAGCCTAGAAACATGAAAATGGCAGAGGACATGACCAGAAAAAAAAAACACAATATGCATTAAGTACAGTCCAAAAATTAAAGTCATTCATGAACAAAATAGTAAGAAGGTTATATGTCATGTCTTGCTTTGCACACTCACACACTGTGCAAAAAAAAAACTATGTTAATGCACCAGTTACGGTTCATCTCAGTGCCAAAAAAGTAGGGAAATGTGGTGTTAGGGGTTTCAACCCTAACTCTCCACCCCCCAAGCAGCAAAAGGACAAGACCATACAAGCAACCAAAGGCAGCCATCATCAGGTAAGACAACATACAACTGTTTCCAGATGACTCAGATGCAGTAGCATTGATGTACTACCTTTATGAATTTTACCTGCAACACGCATACTGCAAGACATGCACAGTCACTACTGGCTGCATATAAAAATTTAGAATTCTAAAATCACAACACTGCTTCTGTTTCCAAAACACAGGTCCCTGCAGTCATAAATATAAATCAACAAAACAGAATTACAGGACTTCTTTTGCTTGCAGAAATGCAGGCTCCTATGAGACCAGTGCTTTTGTGGCCACAGGCATTCATGCACACTGTAAGGCATACCCACACTGTGCAGGTCCTTGAGGGTCTACACTTCAGCAGCTGTGGGCATAAGACATAAACACTGACCTCTAGCTCCAGAAGTGCTGGCCACATGAAATCCATGATACCAAGATTACAACACTACTTCTGTCTGCAGAAGTGCAAGCCCCTGAGGGGCATGCACCTCTGCACCTGCAGGTGTAAGACATGCACACCAACTTCTGGCTGCAGAAGGGTAGACTCCTGTGTAGCCTGCACTTCTGCAGCTGCAGCTGCATACAGAAATCCAGAATACCTAAATTGCAGCAGCATTTTACCTACAGAAGTGCAGACCACAGTGGGGACAGTGTTCCTGCAGCAGAGGTACTCATGCACACTGTAGGACATACACACACAGGTCTGGCTGCAGAAGCACAGGTCCCTGAGGGTCCTGTTTGTTTGCCACCACAGATACAAATCCATGAAGGTAGCACATCAGTGCCACTGCATCTGTGAGACCAGAAAATAGTTGTATGTTGTTTGTCTTACCTGATGATAGCTGTCTGTAGTTGATTGTGTGGTCTTGTTCTTTTGCTGCCGGGGTGGTAGGGAGCTAGGTCTGGAAACTCATACACCACATTTCCCTACTTTTGTGGTGTTAAGTTAAACCCAAACTGGCAAGTTAACACAGTTTTTGTGCAATGAATTTCCTTTCTTTCTGAGAAAGAGGTATCGGATCATCATTTACACACCCATACAAAAAAAAGTTTGCAAATAACTAGTGCTTCCCTTTTCATTAACTAATGGCTAACTGAAAAGTTGAGCATTAAGCTTGACCATTGGTTGAGGGGTTTTACTCAACTAATCTTTAACTTTGGCTATCTAGCCATTAGTTGGGAATTTGTTTGTTCACTTATGCATTAGTTGAGAAATAAGACTGAAAATACTGTAGATAGGAATTAGCTGAAGTTTTCTACTTAAACATAATCCAGCTTGAGAGTTCATTGTTTATATGACTTAGGCAATTTCTCAGTTGTTAGTTACTTGAAATGCAAGACTTAGAAAACATTCTCAATTATTAATTACTTGAGATTTTAACTTAGAATTGTTTTCAGTCACTAATTACTTTATAATAGACTCACCTGTCCAGGAGTAGGGTCCACTCTAGGTCTTCCTCTTGAAGAGCCCTAAAATAAATGAGTGGAAAGGGGTCACAAAGAATCCACAGTTCAGGAGAACAAATCTAAATAATGCACAACTAGAAGACAAATTATATACTAATCTGATAACTGTGCAAGAGACAAGGTCAGACCTGTAAAATAAAAGATGGAATTAAGAATATGTTAAAGTTAGAAATGCTAAAAAGAATAATAACGGATTCTACTTCTGCAGCATAAAAGGGTCATGAATTCTTGTGTTTGGTACAGCATACATGGCCACCCACCCACGACCAGTACTCTGTTGATGCCCTGCTACTGTCCATGTTCCTTTCCGCATTGTTGTTCAGGTACTATAGATGTTACAGATCCCATGGCATGTCCTGAAAAGGGTAGGGGAATGTTCCTGTATCCTTGTGAAATTTCCCCCATTCACTAAAAATACCACTAACAGTTAAATCTGGTTCAGTGTCAGTTGGATTCCATCTGTGTTCCATTTCCCTGGGACCAGGCTAAAAATAGACAGAACTGCCTAGTCCTCCTTTCCCTGAGGAAATGAAAGAAATACAAAATAAATCTTCTCCCTATAACAAATAAATCATCTCCATACCATGGTAGCAATGAGGTGGAATTTGCAACAGTTTAGGCTGTTTCTTATGATACTTGGAGCCCAATTCTCAAAGCCCTACTTTTGATGCAAGGTGCCTGTGCCAAACAGATATGGTGCAAGGTGCATCTTGCATCCATGAATGTCCTCCGAGCAATTCACAAAGGTGGCCTGTGTCAACCACAGGCTATCTCCCACAAACAAGTCCTGTGCCACCCTTGCTCCCAGTAATGGGCTGCAGCAAGGTGCAATGGGGCATGTGGCAGATGCAAGCTGCCACAGCCCCAGAATAGCAATTCTCAAAGATCTCCCAAAGGGAGAATTTCTAAGTACCCTTAGACCAGCCAGGGCTGGTCTAAGGGGACTTAGACAATTCTCCCCTGGTTGAGATGCAAGAAGCAATAGTGGTGTGGGTCCCCCCTCCCCAATCCCAGATGTGCCCCATACCCATAACATATTGTAGAACACCCCTCATTGTTATGTTCCCCATTTGTTAACAATGCAACCCCGCCCGGATCCCTCACGTCCCTACATGTAACACAGCCCTCACATTGTTGGTCTAGTGCTCACCACCTCCACCCAGCTGCTAGTGCTCCCATCCCCAGACAGAGCCAGGGACCAGCACATCCATCTGCAGACCTCTGTGGCCAGTCCTGACTGAACTGTCAATGCTCACATACTGTACACATTACAGTAGCGAGCACTGACGGTCAGTCGAGAACCAACCTGAGGGTAGCCAGTCTAGTCTGTCTGGGAAGATGTTTAACAGCTGAAGGAAGATAATAGCACTGGACCTCCAATGCAGGGGCTGTGTTATGTAAGGGACATCAGGGATCTAGCAGGGTCTACATTGTAACATATGGGAAACTCGGGATCTGGGCGGGGTTTGCACATAGTTAACTTACTGGGGGTCACTCAGGGATCTGGGCAGGGTACATATGGGACATGTACTGTATGGGGAAACAGGGGATCTGGTTGGGGGACAGCTTGTCATTGATGCTAGGGGCTTCAGGCAACTCCTTCAGTGCACCTTGTGCATGCCGCATGGAATGGGTTGCCACAAGTGTGGGGACTTAGGTGCAGGGACCCCTCCTGTACCAGAATTGGGTGCAGGGTCCATGGTGCATGAGGCTTTGGTGTAAGCTGCTGTTTGCCGCAGCTTGCACCAAACATAACCCCTGTCATGAATCGTGCCCCACAGAAACAGGAAACAGCTGTGCATTATGAATGCAGGAACAGGATCGTCACATCTCACTGTGCAGGTATAAGGTGTTACACTCTGACACAGATTCACAAGTCTCAAAAAGATGAAACTAAGACCGAACACCAGAAAGCACAACATTCACTCTATCTGAACAATGTTGGATATGCCTGATCAATGCTAGAGCTGCCTCCGCTACCCTTAGCCACTGAAGGAACACCACCATCCTACCTGTCCTGTGTGGTGGAGGGATTGCAGTCTTGTGTCTTGGTGACTGCCAATGTGTTGAATGGCAGGAGGATCAGGGGATGATTACCAACTATGCACCCCAAACCACTTCCCTGTTATAGAATAGCATGGGTGGGGTGGGGGATTATTAGACTTATCCCCTTGATCAGTACCTCTGCCTGGGGTAGTCATATTTTCCCCAATCACTGCTCCAGTACTGAATGACGGGCTTGAGGTGGATAATGCATAACCTTTGTGTTTCTAGTTGCTGTCCTTCTACTGCATAGTGTTTGAGGGGATAGGTGTTGCCAGTATTCTTTGCTCAACTTCAACAATTCTACACCCCCCCCACCCAGCAGTCTAACCTTGTTGGGAACTTTTATATTATAGGTTAGATTTTGATCTGCTCCATGCCTGTGCTGGCGGTCATCAGCACTACTGCACAGCCTGCCTGATTTCTTTACAGCACCCCAGGCAATGTCCCAGAAAGTTTGCCTGCATAATTTATATACTGTATCTATCTATATATATTGATTCATTTGCTGTTACTGCTGTATTTGAGTGTATTTTTTTTCTTTTCATTGTATCTTTTATAGTATGTGTATATCTTTACATTTATGTACCTTCACCCTACTGTATTTTTTCCTCTGTTATGCATCATGTCCGGGTCCACCTTACAAATAAGTTATCCTCAGTGGTGTTTCACCTGGTAAAATAAAGACTGATTGAAATCATTAAATAAATATTAAATTATATTTTATGATCCACTGAGACTCAACGTGTTGTGGACAAGATTCCAACTTGTCAGCCTGAAACAGCACATATACATACCTGAAGTCATCTTTTATATAGTGTACTTGTTTCTCACAGAACTCGAAAGAAAGACTGGTTAGGAAGTTTTGCAGCTTTGGACTTCTGAAAACTCCAACACTGGTCAGGAAGCATTTCAGCATCAGAATTCTGGTCCAGAAGCCTGAGAAAAAGATAATGACAGTTGGTTGAAATGAGAGAACATGGGCTATAATGCATTGATTCAACATGAAAAATCAAACTCCAGGAGTAGAGATGCAGCGAATTTCAAATCCACTGGCAAAGTGAATGCGAAGTGGCCACTTCGCGTTGGCACTTCACTACGCGGAGTGCCCCATAGGAAAGGCTCACTTCGCCTTGTTATTATTACTTTGCATTGTCATTCCACCTTAAATGTGAAGTAAGGTGGAATGACAACAATATTGGCAGCATCCCACCCACACAGTCACCAGAATGAATGTGCATCCCCAAAGTGCTACTGTCTTGTGTCCAGAAAAATCCCCAGTACTGATGAAGTGAGATGAGAGTGTAAAAAGAAATACAAAGTCTCTCAGAATTAATGGCACACTCAGTCATGCTCACAGTGATCAGGTCAAACACAGAGTCACCAGAATTAATGTGCATCCCCAAAATGCTACTGTCTTGTGTCCAGAAAATTCCCCAGTGCTGACGAAGTGAAATGGGAGAGTAACAAGAAATGCAGTCTCCCAGAATTAATGGTGTTATGCAAATGCACAGAAAGATTAAGATTGCACTGCACACTCAAGGGATGCATACAAAAAGGGACAACAACACCTAACCAGTGCTCACAAGTCACAAATCCAAACCTGGAAAGGAATACATTTTGCCAGTTGGGGGATTAGTGCACAGCAGTAACAATCCACTACCAGTAAAGATATCACAAAGCAGTATAAAAAATGCATGCAGGTGTGGTGGATAGCAGGTTCACACTGCTGCAATTACTCTGTAACACAATAAAAGGTGTCTGATTTAACGGCACGCATGGCACACACATTCACACGCGCATAACTAAGTAATGTAGCAAATTGAAAACCTTTAGTAATATAACCAAATGTTTTAAACAGACAAATTGTACACTGCTACACCACAACAATCAGCAAAAAAAGTCAAGAAAATATTACTGTGTGTACATTAACACAGTTATACAAGAAAAATATAACCAAAACAGAAAGACTGCCTTTTTCTCCCAGTTAATCTACCTACACCACAAATACACCCCGCCCCAAAGCACACTTCACAGTACACAGACTGGCTGTTCTAAATTAACATTCAAAATCCACACACAACGATAAACACTCAATGAGGGGGTCTGCGCCTCTGGGGTTTTAAGGGGGTTCCCTCTGGTGGGAGCCAATGGGCTCTCTCCCTGGGATCCCCGGACTTACTGACTTACTGCAGGCTGGCCAGTCCTCTGCCCCCTGGGGGTGCTATCTTGTGGCTCTGAAACTAAGGGTTTGGCAAACAGGAAAAAAACAGTGAATAGATTATAAGATCTGGACATTAGCCCTCCTTGGCAATGGTCTGGTGTCTCCTTTTATACCTGGTGGAACTTTGGACTTGGACTGGGGAGGTAGTGAGAGTACCTCCTAAGACTGTGTTCAAACTGCATCAGTTCTGTTGTCTGTTGTTAGTGGGAAAGGAAAGGAACCTGGACATGTAATCATATGGACTGGGTGAGGGTGAGGGTGAGAGCCTCACCTGTCTACAGACGATTCCTTAGAAGCTCTGGTGTGCTTCTCTTTATTGTTTATCGACCCTGTACTAACTATTTTGGTTTTTTATTTTATAGTCATTTTGAATTTGCTTTGGGATTTTTAATATGTTTGGGGGAAGGGGGGGATTGTTTATTTTATTTGTGTGTTATTGCTTAGTCATTGGGGGTTGGCGAACGTGCTGACAAAAGGCTCTCCCAGTCAGGCACTACTTCTCCTCAGAGCTCTGAGGCCTCCATTCCTTTAACTGTCTCCCTTTGCCCGCTGACATTTATACCCATTGCATGGCTTTGGAGATTGTGGGTAGGAGGCATGGGAAGGGGGGCCCTGGACCTAGGGGAGGGGAGGACCGAGGCAAGCAGATTAGGATAGTGGGGACAAGAAGATGCCCTGGGGTGAAATGAAGACTGGAGAGAGGTTCTCCCTGCCTGGTTCTTATACTCAAGGGATCCACCTTGAGTGGGCAGGCTTCTCGGTTGGCCTTGGAATCTCATCCAACTCGGGTGGTGTTGTGCAATGCCAAGTCCATAAAGAACAAGACGGCAATGATTGCTGATCGTGTTGGGTCATCTGACCTGGCGTGCATCACTGAGACCTGGCTGGATGCCAGTGCTGGCCTAACTGTTGATGTGGCAGTTCCAGCCAGGTTCTTGTTGATACACTGCCGAGGTTGGATCATAGGGGTGAGGTGTTTGCCATTTGTTTTAGATCAGAGTTGGACCTGGTAGATGTGCCAGTGGGGGAGACTCAATCCTTTGAATGTATCTTGGGCGCAGGTGTAGGGGTGCAAAATTCTTCTCATCTACTGTCCACCCGGGGGTGGGAAGCAATTTTTGCAGGAAGTCGCAGACTTTGTTGTCAACACGGTGTTGGAGTCCCCCAGGCTGATGGTACTGGGCAACTTCAACACCTGGATTGATGACTAACTTTTGCATTTAGGGCAGGACTTCCTCCAGTTGATGAATTTGCTGAGCTTCATACAGGTGGTTACCTCTGCGACTCGTAATTCATGTCACTCATTGGATCTGGTCTTCCTACTGGGTTTGGAGAATGCCAACCTGGTGGGTGAACTGGTCAGATGGTCTGACCATTACATCATCAAGTTCAGCTTCCAGGCACCCCCTTATAGGCTTGCCCCTTTGGAGTTGGTCCTGTACCACCTATTAAGGGGTGTGACCCCAGATGGCCTTATGGTGGTACTCAACTTATCAGGACTTCAGAGTGCAAGCATGGGTCCAGAAAATCTACTGCAGGCCTATAACATGACTGTGGTGGCAACTCTGGACTCTATTGCTCTTGTCTGTGTTCGCCTCATATCCCTTCACTCCTGGTCCCCATAGTTTGATGGGACCTTGAGGAAGATGAGGAGAGTAGGGCGAAGGCTGGAGTGTCGCAGGAGGAAATCTGGCCTTGATGTCAACAATCTTAGATTGATGGTGCATTAGGCAGATTATCAATCAGTGATCTCCAGTAAGAAGGCAGAGTTCCTGTCCAGAGAGATCACAGCTGCACAGAACTGAACTGTGGACAGACTGTGCAATCCAGCCTGTCTGCAATTGCAGAGAACCTTGTCACAAGAGAAGTGTGATGAGTCTGTTCGCGTCTTTGCAGATAAGATAGCTGGCATCTGATCAGAGATCTGTTCAGCCCACTCCAATTGGTGTTTTGGTGATCAGTGGAAGGCCACAGCACCCCGGTCTGGTAGGTCGGTTTTCGACCAGCTGGCAATCTCGGATGTCATGAAGATCGGCCAAAGTATGCAGCTGACCTGCTGTAGTTTGAACCTGGCCCAACCCACCTCCTTGTGGGGTGAGTTGAGGTCATCAGCCCGGTCCTGGATGAGATTGTCCAGTGCTCGTTAGAGACCAGGGAGTTTCTGGACTCCCTGAAGGAGGCAGTGGTGACACCCCTCCTACAGAAATCTTCTCTCGACTTGGACTGTCTCACCAACTACAGGCCTGTTTCTAACCTTCCCTTCATAGATAAAGTTGTTGAGAAGGTGGTTGCGCTGCAGCTGGATAACTATCTTGCAATCCATGACATCTACAATCCCTTCCAGTCGGGATTTAGGAAAAGGCATAGTACTGAGACTTCCCTTGTTCAGGAGCTCAATGACCTCCTTGTAGTGAGCGATTGGAGAAGTCATAACATTTGGTCCTCCTTGATCTCTCTGTGACATTTAACACCATGGATCATGGAGTATTACTAGAGCACCTGTGGTCTATATGTGGACTGTCAGGTACAGTCCTCCATTGGTCTCACTCCTTCCTTAATGGTAGGTGTCAGAGGGTAGTGTCTGGGATTCATTCCTCAGATGCATTCTCCCACCATGTGGGGTCCCACAGGGCTCTGTACTATCACCCATGTTGTTCACGGTGTACATGTTGCCACTGGGGAACATTGTAAGGTGATACAGTCTGAGTTTTCACTCCTATGCAGATGATACTCAGCTGTACATGTCCAATGCATCTGAGCAGGATGTAGCAGTCTCGGTATTTAACAATTACTTATCCAAGATTCAGGACTGGATGAGTGCCAACTGGTTGAAGCTGAATCCTGACAAGACTGAGGATTTGGTTGTGGACCCGGGACATTTGGTACAGGGGCCTTTGGCAGGGCAGGCCTCTGGCCTTGTTTTCAGGGCTGCCAGCTGAGGACTTCCAAACAGGTGTGGAGTCTGGGTGTTACTCTTGATGAGGGGATTACTCTAAAATCTCAGGTGTCATCCCTCATCAAGACCTCATTTTACTACCTGAGGAATATCACCTGGATTAAGTACCTGGTCCCGCCTGATGATCTCCCGACTTTGGTCCATGCCTTTGTGATCTCCCATCTGGATTACTCTAATGCCCTATACTTAGGGCTGCCGGGGGTTAACAGCCACCATCTGAGGCTGGTGCAGAATGCAGCAGCCAGGTTACTGACTGAACTTTCTTAAACTAGCCATATTTTACCTGTGCTGGTGGATCACCTTCAAGATTGGCTTGCTGACCTATAAAGCCCTACACAGACAAGGACCAGGGTACCTGCAAGAGCTTCTTCACCCCTACTGCCCCTCCTGACCATTCTGCTGATGAGGGATTGATAGAGATTCCTAGGGTCCAGTTGCAGACATCTGGGGCGCTTGCATTCGTATTTGCAGCTCCCATCCTGTGGAATGCTCTACCTCGTCGGGTTTGTGAGTGCCAGACAGCTTCAAATCAGCATTGAAGACATATTTATTTAACCTTTCTTTCTCCATTAGGGACCTGGGTACCTGCAAGAGGTGGAAGTGAAACTCTGCAGAGCAAGGCAGGCAGCTGGAGCTGGAAGATAAGCACTTTCTCTGTGCTGTTTCTTTTCTTTTAGGATTCAGGTAGCATTTAATGAGACTGCAATGCATGCTGTGTGATTTTAAACAGTGTAACTGTTAAAAAAATGATTTTGTCTTGGCTGGGAGGATGGGGGCATTTAACTGAGTGAGGGAGAGGCTGGGAAATACACAGGAGGGGGAAGGGTGGTCACATGACTCGGACCAGCTGGGCTGGGATCTATTTATATTTCAAAGGGGAACAGGTGACCCTGAAGCTTGAGTGCAACAAAGCAGGAGTGTAGCATCTTGAGTAGCATCTGCTGGGGGTCAGCAGGGCACACTGGCAGACTGGGAAGAGCCTAACTGGGAGGGCCACATATGTCTTGTACAGACATGGGAAGTCCAAGGTCAGGAAAGGGTTCCATGGAATGGGGTAGGACCAGGATAAGGGAGGAGATGATGTGCAGGGGCAGTCAGATAGGGTGGGAGGTGGGAAGGGTTGTTTGTTGCCAAGGATGTGGATCAGCCATATTCCTGACAGTGACTTGGAGGGCAGGAGGTTGTAGGGTGTGTTGGCAGGTGGGCCAGCTCAGGCAGGAAATAGGGTGGTTGGGAGGGAACTGGAGGCATGGAAGAGACAGAATAGGGGGGAGCACAGCCAGAAGGGGGAACTAATGAGGTACCCAAAAGAGCTCAAAACAGGCAAAAATGAGGGAGAACTTGGTGGGACAGCAGGATGGCCACACAAGCGGGTGCAGTCAAGGGAAGGAAGTAATGACTGGAGGAGGGTCAGGCACAGGAGCATGACTAAGACTGGGTTGTAGCAAAGATATCAGCCTGTGGGAAGGGGACTGGACTCATTCAAGGAAAGGAGAATTGCACTGAAAACAGATTCTCAGGATTGGCTTGTCTAGAAGACCAGGTAGCAGAGAGGAGGTAAGCTACAGTGAAGGAGCAGGGAGAAGACACTACAGGGGAAAAGGTATACAGAGGGGAAGCAGTAGGCAGTACACCAAGAAGACACACTGGCAAGTGGGGCAGCAAGGTGATGGTGATGCAGTCTCTCCAGAGGGAGAGAAGAAGCAAGGAGACAGGAGGAAGGAGGAAGTGGCAGGCAACCTGGGAAAGCCTAAGGATATTGAGAAGAGGGGCGTCTGAGTTGGGAATGGCCACATTTCAGGGAAGACACAGGGAAGTAATAGTAGAGGAGGTGGCAGCGTGGTGGACAGAACAACAAGTCAGTGCAAAGGGGAAGTTCCACAGACAAAAAACAGTTCAAAGGTGGAGGTCAGTAGCCTTGTCATAGTTGTGGGGGGCGAGAGGACAGAACAAAGGTTAGAGGAGGCAAAGGGGGCCTGAGACAGAGGGACTGACAGGACCTTGCAAGTTGGGATGCGGGGGAGTAGACGGCAACAAGAGGGTGAGCAGGAAAAGCGTCAGAGAGTCATAATCCTAGGGGATTCTATACTTAAGGGTCTAAGGTAGAGGGGTGCAAGAAAAAGTAACAACTGGGTACAGAGCATGCCAGGCATGACAGCAAGTAGAGTAGGGTAGCATATGGGCAGATATTTGGGGAGGGTGGGGTGAAGCTGCACATTGTGGTGCACCTGGGAACAAATGATCAGGAAGGGAGAAAGATAGAGGAGGTACAAGACAGCTTCAGGGAAGTGGGAAAACTATATGCAGCAAAGATGGAACAATGGTAGCCTTCTCAGAAGTCCTTCCAGTGCCAAGGGCTAGTACAGACAGGGAGAGAAGAATCAGCAACCTCAACAAGTGGCTGAGGGAATGGTGTGGGACCAAGGGGTATGGACTGGTGGAGTACTGGGGTAGCACAGACATGGGATAACACAAATCTTTATGCAGGGGATAGGTTACACCTCAGCAGGGTAGGTTCACAGGTGTTGAAGCAGAAGCTGGGGGATTTCATCAATGAGAGGTATCATTTAAACTAGGTGGGGGGATACACTGGAGTTGGAAATCACCAGGAGAGGAGGTCCCATGGACCTCCTCCCACCACAGGGATCAATATGACCTTAGGTGAAATAGGGGTTGGAGTGAAGGGTAAGGAAGCAGCAAGGATAGGTGCAGCATGTAGAATAGTTTCACCAAATGCTAGGAGCCTGGGGAACAAGTTGGCAGAGTTGCAGGCATTGATGGCAGAGGGAGAGAGGGACATAGCTGCCATTACTGAGACATAAGCAACCAAGCATCATGACTGGGACCTAACCATCCCAGGGTACAAACATTCCTGGAGGGATAGAGATAAAGGTAAGGCTGGGGGGGTTGTCATTTACGTAAGGGAAGGGATCAGATGTAATAGGGAGGAAGGTGAGGAGGGCACGTCGGAAGTAATCTGTCTGCAACTACACAGCCAGAAAGTGACCAAGATCTGTCTGGGAGTTGTTTATAGACCTCCTGCCCAGAAGGAGGACATTGACAGGGAACTGGGGGAGCAGATAAGGAGGCATAGTGGCAAAGGGAGCACAGTGGTGGTGTGGGACTTACATCTACTGGGGGTGGATTGGAGCATGCCAGCAACCAAGTGAGCTAGGGAGCAGATCCTCCTGGAAGCATTCCAGGATTGCTTCCTCACTCAGAGGGTAATGAAGCCAGTGATGGAGGGGAATATACTAGACCTGGTACTGGAAGATGGGGAACAGGTCAGGGATGTAAGGGTGGAGGAACTTCTGGCAAACAGTGACCACCACACAGTGCATCTTTCAATCAACCTGGGTAGGGAAGTAGCCACTACAAAAAACTAGGGTCCTGGACTTCAAAAGGGCGGACTTTGGCAGGATGAGAAACATACTGAAAAGTCATATGGCAAGCATCCACCCAGAAATGGACATGGAACAAAAATGGGCAGTCATCAAGACAGGACTGGCTGAAGCCACTAAAACTTCTGTCAAGAGCCACAGCAAGAAAGCCAGGACCAAGAAACCTAGTTGGATGAGTAGAGAGGTAGTAGAGAAGGTGAGGGAAAAGAGGAATACATTTTGGACCTCCAAATGATCCAACAGGTAAGATGACAAAGAAGAATATGTGAAGAAATACAGAGAAGTGAGCAGAGTGGTAAGGGCAGCAAAGACGGCTAGGTAACAGGAGGTTAGCACAGGGGATCAAAGGAGGAGAAAAGGATTTCTTGAGATATATCAGAGAGAAAAGGAAGAGCAAGGATCAAATTGTTAGGGTCTGGAGGGGAAGTGGGTGAGTAGAAAAGGGGGCTAAGCAGGCAGAAGTACTTGATGAATACTTCTATTTATTTATTTAAGAGTTTAACCAGGCAGGTGTACTGAGCGGAGTACCACTCATTTCCAGACGCAACCTGGGGGAGATGGGGGATAGAGGAACATTGATTATTACATACGGTACAGGTAAATACAAGGTGAAACAAATGATGCTTAAAACATACAGTATAGATATTTACAATGTAACAGAATTTACAGCCAGAGGGCTGCAGAAACAGCTGACAGAGGACATATTATCATAAGTTTTACATTTTACAAACAGTAGTGAGCAGAACAACCATTAATCTTTTGACCCTACAGTGTAGCAGCTGGGATTTGGCATGTCTACCAGTTATCAGGAACCAGCGAGCTTGTGCTTATGGCTACTGCGATCATGTGCATGTGGCGGGGAAGTGTGCGTAGAGGACTGGGTTGAGACGCCCGGGGTTTGTGGAGCTCCTGATATCAGCAGGCAAGTCATTCCATAGTTTGGGCATACGATACTTGAAAGCCAATTGGCCTTAGAGGTATGCATGAAAGGGATGTGGAGAAGCCTGGAGTCAGTGCTTCTGAGTGAGTAGGTAGGGGAGGGCTGAGCCGATAAGGCGGAGTCAAGATAAGGCGGAAGGGACTGTGACCAGAATTTGGCGATGACTCTGGAGCAGTGGATCTGTCTGTGGGTCGTGAGTGAAAGCAGGGCTAGGTCCCTGTACAGATCACAGTGGTGGGTCATTGGGGGGCAATCCAGGATGTAGTGACAGAAGGAGTGGAAAAGAGTGTCCAGGCTGGCCAGGTTAGATAGAGGTGCGGCGCCATATAACACTTCGCCATAGTCAAGTGTAGGGAGGATCATTTTTTGAACAATTTCTCTCTGGACCTGTTTGGGCATGCAAACCTTATTGCGATATATAGCACCAAGTTTCGGGTGCAACTTATTGTGTAAGGATTCGACATGGGTGGAGAAATCCAGGTATTGGTCAAGCCAGACTACCAGGTATCTGAATGAGGTGCAGGACTCAAGGCGGGCCCCATCTAGGGTAAGGAATGAGGGGTGTGATGCTAAGTGGGAGAGTTGTGAACGTGACCTGAAGGTGAGTGTGACGGTTGTTTTCATATTTAGGGATAGCTGGTTGGACAGGAACCAATTCTGTACGGCATTGAAATCCCGCCGAAGCACATTTGACACATCTCCAGTGGAAGGGCCGGAGGCGTACAGTACGGTGTCGTCCACGTACATTTGGATGGATGATAGTGTGCAGGCCTACAGGAGGTCATTTAGGAATATTGAAAAAAGCAGAGTCCCTGGACTGAGCCTTGGGGGACCCCCATAGTGAATGGTAGGGGGGAAGATATGTGAGGGCCAATTTTCACCGATTGATCTCTGCCTACCAGGTAGGCATGAAACCAGCTAGTGGCATGTCCTGAAAGGCCAGCACCATTTAGTTTTGCTAGTAGCTTAGAGTGGGTGACGGTATCAAAAGCCTTGGCCAGGTCAATGAAAATGGCCAAGGTGATATGCCCCTTGTCCATTCCAGACAGGATGTCATCGGTGATTCTTAATAGGGAGGTGATGGTAGAGTGAGACTTTCGGAAACCAGACTGATATGGGGTGAAGAAAGAGGTTGTGTCTAGGAATTGAGAAAGTTGGGCAAGTGCGAGGTGTTCCTGAATTTTAGCCAGAATGGGA
The DNA here is from genome assembly GCA_016271365.2 of Neoceratodus forsteri. Taxonomy (NCBI): domain Eukaryota; kingdom Metazoa; phylum Chordata; order Ceratodontiformes; family Ceratodontidae; genus Neoceratodus; species Neoceratodus forsteri. The sequence continues at coordinate 13,240,741 of JADMNL010000039.1, read as the reverse complement.
AGAAGGGATTTGGGGTGGTAATTACCCAGTGTAGAGGGGTCTCCGCCCTTAGGGAGGGGGATAACAGTCGCATGCTTCCAACCAGCTGGGATTTTGGCCATGGAGAAGGAGAGGTTGAGAAGATCGGCTAGTGGAGCGGCTATGGCAGGAGCAGATAAGTGAAGCAATTTGAGCCGGCCCGTCGGCGCAGCGGTTGGATTTTCTGCTTGCGACGCCGGCGACCCGGGTTCGGGAACGGGCCCGGCTCGCCGGAGGGACGGCCAGGAGGGGAAGGATTGAGCGTCCCTTGGACAGCTCTCCTTCCCTGGGGGGAGGGCAGGGCGGCGCTCGGTGTACGAGCAGCACCTAGCGGAGGCTGGGTGGCTGCAATACGTCGGCGCATAACAGTACGTCAGGATGGGACAGACGCTGGTCATCATTGCACGTCCCATCCTGTTAAAGGGGAGGGGGGGATAAAGAAAAAAAAAAATCCAGAGCCTCGCCGTCTTAATGGTGCTCTGCCCCTGGTAGCCCTGATCAGCCTCGGGCCGATCCCCCAACTAGTCACAGTTCCTCGGCCCGATATTGGGGGTCAGAGCTGCGGTCCCGCTCTCTGGGGGGTAAGCCAGGGATGACTGGGGGGATGCGGTGATATCTGGAGGTGGGGGCAACAGGGGTCCTTGACCAGAGCTGATAGCCGACGGGAGCAGTAGGGGGCAAAAATAGATAATAGAAAAATAAAGTGAAGCAATTTGGTGTCCAGGCCTGATGGACATTTACCTTTGTTAGGGTTGAGTGAAGTCAGTACTTGCAGCAGTTTGGCTGGGGTTACTGGATGGAAGGAGAAACTGGGACCGTGCGTGGAGTTCAGAGATTTCAGTGGGGTGTGTGGTGTGGATGAGGTAGGCGGGTGATTGGATAGGAGAGACGCTGCACAGCTTGTGAAGAAAGTATTAAAGGCAGAAGCTACTTCACCAGGGTCAGTGATGGTCGAGCCTAGGATGGATAGGGTCGGGGTTGGAGGTTGGAGGTTGGATGGTGGGGGAGAGGAAGGATTTGAGAGTTTTCCAGAAATTGGTGGGGTGGTTGAGGTTTTAGTTTAAAGCCGATGTGAAGTAGCTCCTTTTTGCCCGATGAATCAGTTTGGTTCAGGAGTTGCAGATGGTCCGGTATCTTTGTAGGGATTCTTGGTAGCATGCAAGTTTATGTTTAAGTCAAGCCTGATCTTTGGTGCAGCAGCTGTTAATGAGATCGGCTGAGACCCAAGGTAGGTGGGAGCCCCTTACTCGTGTGCTTCTTAGCGGGGCATGATTATCCCAAGCTGCGAGAAACCTGGTCTTAAATGTTTCATAAGCATAGTCAATTGAGGGTGCTTTTGGTATGAAGGACCAGTCAATTTGAGCCAGGTGATAAAGGAGCACAGGTAGAAGTAAGGAGTTATAAGATCTCATGAGAATCATCCTAGAGGGGGGCTTTGCGGGTCTGTGCACTTTCCTGACCATGTATATCACGTGATGGTCACTTAGGGAGTCAGGGAGAAGACCAGCACTAATGATTCTGTGAGGATGGGAAATGAGGGCCCAGTCCAGGAGGGAGTGGTTGGGTGTTTTAGGGTTTAGCTGGGTGGGTTGGGAGATTTGCTGGGAGAGGTTTAGTGCATTTATTTTGGTGCTTAGTTTGGCACTGTCTTTAGCTAGCCAGTTGAAATTGAAATCACCAAGGATATGGAGCTCACCAGCTGTGGCAGTAGACTTTAGCGAGGCCAGGTGTTCTAGGACACTGGGCAGGGGGTACTAGGGGCACAGTAGGAGCTCGCAGTGTAGACAGGGGTGGACTAAGGCAGTGCAAGTTTGATTACTATGGACTCTATTTGGGGTGACGGTGTGGGGATTTGGACCAGGGTGAACTGTAGCCTGGAGGAGATAAGCATGGCAATACCTCCCCCCCTTTTCTTGCCTAGACAGTCTTGCCTGATCACTGCATAGCCAAGGATGGCAATAGTAGAGTCCATGTGGTGTGGCTTTAGCCAGGTCTCTGAAAGTATGAGGGTGTCTGGGCACAGAGATAGGGCAGTAAGTTGCAGTTCTGGAATTTTTTTCAGGAGGCTGCAGATGTTGAGATGCAGTAGTCAGAGGCCTTTGGGGAGGCTCATTTGAGTGTGGTGACTGGGAGACGTGGGACCCAGGTTTTCTTCGATGTCACCTGTCAGCAGAAGAAGCAGTGTGAGAATGATTTTGGTTTTGTGCCAGGTGTGTCTGGCCAGGCGAAGGGAGGGCGTTGCGTTAAGGGTGGGTGCAGTGGCAGAAGTTGCTGAGTTACATAGGACAGTTAGCCCTGGGAAAAAGGAGGGAGGAAGGATGGTAGCTCTGAGCTCCCAATTTTGTGCTGGTCTGTGTGTGAGGCATTGTGGGGAAAGTGGTTGGGGGTGGGGGATAGTGAGGGTGTAATAGGGGAGGTAGTTGGGGTACCGTCGAGGGTGGGTTGCTGAGGGGAGAAAGGCTAGGTGAAAAGACAGTAGGAATAGTGGGAGGAAAAGCAGTAGCATCTTGCCTCATAATGTCCCAGCAAGCAAGTGGTTGCGGTCTCTAGTGGTGATAGCAGATAAACTGCTAATGAGAGAGTGGGCTGATAGGTTCTGCGGTCACATGTGACTCCACGTATAAAGCAGAGAGCCAACCAAGGGTGGTGGTGGTGGGGGTGGTGGGGAGCCAGCGTGCAGCTCCGGTGGGGTAAAACAAACACCGTGTACAACACGCTGGCGCTGCTCCTGTAACCACACTGTCCGTATCTTTCAGCAGTCCTGTGGGGGTGGGTGGGCATTCTGCAAGGTGATTTCTGGGGAGGGCAGGCACTTCCTGAGCCCTCATGACCCTTGTGGAGCTTCCAATGACCCCTGCAGCTCAAGGAGAGAGGGAGGAGAGAATTTAAGTGTGATTGGAGAGGCAGGGCTAAGGTTAGGACAAAGGAGAAATGCAGAGCTATGCAGGATAAACAGGAGCCATCAAATGTTACACAGGGTTACTGAGTAATCTGTTGCTATGAGAGGCTAAGTAAACTAAACATTTGTACAATTAACTTGAGCGATAGAGTCACAGTTCTTACGAGAGATGCAGACTATAGCGACTTTTTAACACTATGCAGCAGCAGAACTGTTGGTTTTGTCTAGAACTTTTAAGGTACTTATTCGATTACAGGCAAACTGTATGATTTGTAAAAAGAAATCAGCACAGAAAAACTATCTGCAGTGCTGTGCTGACTCTTAAAGTCAACATTTGAGTTAGAAGCAAGGTCCTTTGTCAGAAGTACAGAATTCAAAAATGCTTTGGCGCCAAAACAAACGCCGTGTACAACAGGCTGGCACTGCTTCTGCAACCACGTTGTCCGTACCTTTTGGCAGTCCTGGGAGAGGTACCACATGTGCTTCCCTCCAGTCCCTGGGCACACACCCTGAGTTCAGAGAGGTATTGAACAGGTCCACCAATGGCTGTACCAGTACAACAGTACAACTTCTGTTCAGTATGCATCAAGAAGAGGGATGGGCCCATACCTGAGAGGAAGGGTGAGGTGGGAGAGGATTGGGAAGAAGCAACCACAGATGAGGAAATCACATTGGAAAGGGTAAGGAAGGGTCTTAAGTCCCTGAAGGTGGACAATGCACCTTGCCCAGATGGAGTCCACCCCAGGGTGCTGAAAGGGTTTACAGAGGTACTGGCAGGGCCATTGGCGGACCTGTTCAATACCTCTCTGAACTCAGGGTGTGTGCCCAGGGACCAGAGGGAAGCACATGTGGTACCTCTCCATAAGAGTGGGCTCAACGAGGAACTGGGGAGCTACAGATTGGTGATCCTTACTGCAATTGTGGGAAAACTGATGGAGACAATCCTCAAAGAAAGGCTGATGCAATTTCTTGAGGATAACAACCTCCAGGAAAGCAGGCAGCATGGGTTTGTCTCAGGCAGATCCCACCAGACAAACTTGGTTGATTTTTATGACTGGGTTACGAGGGCGCTGGACAGGGGACATGTGGTGGATATCTTCTACCTGGATTTCAGCAAGGCCTTTGATTCGGTGCCACATGGTAGGCTGACCTGCAAGTTGAAGAGTCTAGGTGCAGAGAAGAAACTGGTCAGATGGGTTGAGAACTGGCTGCAGGGTAGACAGCAGAAGGTTATAGTGGGGGGGAGACATCTGAACCCAGGGTAGTAACAAGTGGTGTACCACAGGGCTAGGTGCTGGGACCAGTTCTGTTTAACATTTTCATAGCCAACATTGCAGTAGGGATTAACAGCAAGATCAGTCTCTTCACAGATGACACAAAGATTTGTGTTGAGGTAGATGGGGAGGCAAAAGTGTTTCAGGATGAGTTGGCAAAACTGGAAGATTGGTCTCACACTTGGCAGCTTGGTTTCACTGCCAAGAAGTGCAAAGTGATGCATTTAGGAGGCAAGAACCCAGGACGCAATCACTGGCTGGATCGTGTCCCGTTAACAAAATACAAGGAGGAGAAGGATCTGGGAGTGCTGGTAACCAGGGAGATGAACCACTCTGCTTAGTACAGGAAGGCAGCAGTGAAGGCAAACAGGATGCTAGGATGCATAGCAAGGGGGATTACTTCTAGGAGTGGGGAGGTCATCTTGCCCCTGTACAGGTCCCTGGTGAGACTGCAACTAGAGTATTGCATGCAGTTCTTGTGCCCCTACTTGAAAAAGGACATCAAACTACTGGAGGGGGTACAGCGCAGGGCAACAAAAATGATCCTGGGGTCAGGGGACAGACCATATGAGGAGAGAGTGAGAGAGCTCAATATGTATACCCTGGAGGAAAGAAGGGAGAAAGAGGATATGATTGAGACCTTCAAGTACCTGAAGGGTTTGAACAGACTAGACACTAGGTGTATGTTCAATCTGAAGGGCGGAAGGGAAACCAGGGGACACTCTATGAAGTTGGAAGGGAGCAGGTTCAAGAGGGAACAGAGGAGGCACTATTTCACAGAAAGGGTGGTGGCAGCGTGGAACACTGGCAGAGGAAGTCATATTGTTGCAGAGTGTTGGGGGCTTCAAGAAGGGGTGGGACAGATTCAAGGGAAGAATACAAACTGGGAGGAGGCACGAGATGGGGGGAGGGCATATGGGGGGGTAACTGCAGTCTAATGGACTGAAGTGCTACACACTTAAGCAGAGTAGACAGACCAAATGGCCTGTATCTGCTGGCAATTTTGTATGTTCGTATGTTCATATTAACTGATCTGTTTTGATTCTGTTGTTCTTATTGAATTTTAACTATTTATGATTTTAGATTTTGTTGTTTACTATTCTTAAAGAGCTTTGATATTCATGAATTGTGCTCTACAAATAAAGATTATTATTATTATTATTATAATCATTATCAATGTCACTATCCTGGTTGCCTTTCTCTGCAGCCTTTGCAGTCACTTGATAGGGCACCATGGTGCGCCCTGCTAAGTTCTGGGTTCACCTACAGTGTCACATAGACTGTTCCAATAATGGGATATTGGGGAACTGCTTACCATGCTGGCAACTCATGTTTTTACCATGAACATGGTTAGTTGTTGCAGTTGGTAGAAGGCTGGTAGGGTGTCCACCAGTATGCTCCTAGCCCTGGAAGAGGAGGGTAGAGTTGACTGTTCCATAGCTGCTTCCTGCTTGGCTATAGGGCACCATGATGAACAGGGTACAACAAACTTATAAGGCAGGGTTGGTCCCACATTGGCATGCCTCAGTATTCATGCGCCTGTAAGCCCTGGCTGATTTTGTCCTGGAAAAAGAGATAAAAAATGTGAGTGGCCAGCAGGATGAAACTCTGGAATGCATGGTCCCATGACCTCTGTACAGTTCTTGTGCCCCATTGTACTCTGGATGGGGAGGTGGCAGTGCCCACCTGACTATGGGCCCCACCATGGGGGATCTCCAGGGGCAGTGTTAACAGCAGTTGAAGGGCTGGGCAGCCACCTGTGGAGCCTAAAGGAAGACAACAAGCTCCCAGAGTATTGAAGAAGAAGAAAAAAAAAGATAATTCCTCCTATTAAAAGTTGGTGGAGTATCAAAATTGTCTTTATGCTGTATGGGCTGTAGAAACAGCCTATTAAGATAGATTACAGAGGGAGTCTCATTGCATAATCCATTGCCGATCACAATTAAAGGTTTAAAGGTTTGACTTTTTTTCTGTTCTGTTTCATCCACATCCTATGCTTAACCCCTTCTAACTATTCTATGTAATTACCAGCATCTTAACTGCCTAAATGTTATCCGGTTGTTTAGCCCTTCCCAAAGCCCCCAAGCCCCACGGATCGCCGATTGGAGCACAAGGTAGTGATCCCACGCCCAAGGCAGAGCCCCAACTGACTGCGTGTAGAAGACAATTTGAACTTGGTGCCTTTTTGAACAAAGGCACTTGCTTGTTTTATACTTGGCAGAGCACTGTAGATAGTTTTTTTCCTGCCTGCTCCATGCTCCTACCTATATTTGCTCCAGGATGAAGGGAACTTTAAGGATACCTTGGCAATCATGTTCTTTAAGGACTTTATGTACAGTTTATTCAAGACTTTATGCTCATTTTATTCTGTCTTAAAAGCCTTGGTATAACAGAGCTTAAATCGGGGGGACTGTGCACAAGCTGCTGAGGTCATGAGGGAATCCAGTTCTTTAGCCCTCCCCAGAGCTCCCAAGCCCTGCGGATTGCCGATCAGAGCACAAGCTGCTGAGGTTGTGAGGGAATCCGGTTGCTTAGCCCTCCCCAGAGCCTCTGAGCCCTACAGATTGCCAATCGGAACACAAGGTAGTGATCCCATTTCCAAGGCTGAGCCCCAGCTGACTGCATGTAGGAGTGTAGGAGGCAATTTGAACTTAGTGCCTTTTTGAACAAAGGTGCTCGCTTTTTTTACTGTCAGCAGAACACTGTAGATAGTTTTTTTCCTGCCTGCTCCATGCTCCTACCTATATTTGCTTCAGGCTGAAGGGAACTTTAAGGATACCTTGGCAATCATGTTCTTTAAGGACTTTATGTACAGTTTATTCAAGTCTTTATGTTCATTTTATTCTGCCTTAAAGACTTGGTATACCGGAGCTTAAATCGGTGGAAGTGTGCACGGGGTACCAGCTCATTTCTGCCTTTACTTAAAATAACAGCTTTTCTGCCTTTCAGTTAAACCATAAGCCTAGAGACTATAACAAGTATGCTGAATGGACAGAAACAGTGATTGCTGTAATTTGAACCCTAGGCTACGTTTGTTAGGTTTATAGTACGAGTAATTTTAACTCCTCCTTCCCTACTTGCTATTTAAACTCTGTTCTCTCCTCTGTCCATAGCTGCTGAGGTCATGAGGGAATCTGGTTGTTTAGCCCTCCCCAGAGCCCCCGAGCCCCACAGATCGCCGATCAGAGCACAAGGTAGTGATCCCATGCCCAAGGCAGAGCCCCAGCTGACTGCGTGTAGGAGATCCCAGCCGGCTCTACGCACCAGCTCCCCACCACCTCCACCACCACCCTTGGTGAGCTCCTACTTTTATAGGCTGAACCACGTGACTGTCAGAACCAATCAGCCCTCTTTTCCATTAGCTCCTAATACTTTCCTAACACTAGTGGCCGCCCCTGAGCAGTGTTCCTAACTCACATCAAAATGTTTCCTCTCTCACTTGCATTAGTTGCGCTGCTCATAACTATATTGCCCCTCCCACCTTCTTCCTACACGACTCAACAATTCTCTCTGCCCCTCATCCCTGAGACTAGAAAGCAGCCTCTCCACTCTTCCTATACCATAGTGCTCCACCCCCTGCACTGCTGGCAAAACTGGATACTGGGGGCTACCATCCTCCTGCTCTCTTTTCATGCTGGGTTGGCTGTTATAAAAGTCTCCTACTCTTTCGACCCTAAGTTTACCTCGGGTGCACCGCACCACTTCCCTATCCACTGTAAGTTACTAAGGAACATGCGCCTATTAAAACATCTCCTGTCACTCCTGCTCCCTATAGCCGGTGATGTTGAATGAAACCCTGGTCCTACCACCCCAATAAACAGTCTCCACTCCGCCTCGGCAAATCACCTCCCAAGGGGGCTCAAAATAGTACATCTAAATATATGCGGCATTCTAAACTAAATCATAAACTAAACAAAATAACAGCCTTACAAACAAGTGCCCTATCACTACGGCCAGACATCTTAATCATTACAGAATCCTGGCTGAAACCCCACAACCTTAATGCCGAATTCTCAATACCTGGCTACTCCCTCATTTGGCAGGACTGCCAGGGAAAAAAGAAGGGAGGTGGCACTGCCATGTACATCTCCTCCAAATTTCAGTTCACCACAATCAAACCTACATTACCCTCGTTGTCAGTGGATTCCCTACTAATCAAACTCTCTCTCCCGCACTTGATCCCTATATACGTAATTGGGTCTTACTGCCCCCCCCGGACACACCACTGCCTATCATCCTAGATCACCTAGGTGCCCTGAGGTCCCTCGCGGTGGGAGGTGAACTCCATATCCTGGGGGATTTCAACCAGAACTGGCTAGCCAGCACACCCTCTAAAACACGTTGTCAAGTAAATGCGTTAAACCTGTCCCAACAAATAACTGAACCACCCACCTAAACCATAAATCCAAGAAGCATACCCTACTGGATTGGGCCCTAACCACCCACCCCATCGTATAATTGATGCTGGCCTACTTCTGGACTCTCTCAGCGATCACCACATGATTTATTTGGTGCATAAAATATTCAGACCTAAGACCCCTCCCCCCCCGCACATTGTACAATAGATCTTACAAATCTCTGGACCAGACCGTGCTCCTAAATGACCTCACCAACATCGATTGGTCATTCATTCCTAGGGCCCCCTCCATGGATGAGGCCCTTGAATTCTTCACGACCAGATTCCTGGCTATCTGAGATTCCCATATGCCTCTTAGAAGATCCAGAGTAAGGGGATCCCACCTACCCTGGGTAACAGCCAACCTTTTGGAACAATTACTAGTCAGGGACCGTGCCTGGAAAACCTATAAGACAACCAGCACCCAAACGGCTCTGCAACACTACCGCTCTCTAAGGAATACCTGCACAAGACTCATCCGTCAGGCCAAATCAAATTATTTCAAGTCTGCTTTCCACAATAACTTTAGTCATCCAGCAAAATTCTGGAAGTCAATTAAATCCCTCCTCACCCAACCGGCCCAACCCCCTACCCCAACCCTCAATATAGCAGGAACTATTATCGCGGCACTAAGCACTGTAGCCACAGAGCTCAACTCCTATTTCACAAACTGTATGTCCACTCTGCTCTCCTCTCCTCTCACCCCTGGCTCCCTCCCCCTGTTCACCCAGTTTTTTCCTCACCAGCCCACTTCTCTTTTTGCCTTGTTACACCCTCAAAGGTACTAAAAATACTTTGGTCTCTAAATCCCACCAAAGGAAAATGCCCATCGAGCCTTGATTCCAAAATGCTCCATTTTGCTGCCTCAGCCATGGCCAACACTCTAGCCAATCTCTTTAACCTGTCATTAAATAAATAAATAAATAAATACCATCCCTAAAAAATGGCAACATGCCATAGTCATACCTCTCTCCAAAGGAGGTGACCCCTCCTACCCATGCAACTACCGACCTATATCACTACTCTCCATCCTAGCCAAAATCCAAGATCGCCTTGTACTTGCCCAGCTCTCCAACTTCCTCGACTCTATCTCCTTCTTCACTCCTTACCAAGCTGGGTTTAAAAAAAAATCATCCCACTATCACCTCTCTCCTTCGTCTCACCAACACCATCCTCACGGGCATGGATAAAGGGGAGATAAGTGCGGCTATCTTTGATGACCTGGCTAAAGCCTTCAACACGGTCTCTCATGCTCTGTTACTGTCCATACTCGCCCAAGCCGGACTGACTAAGCATGCCACCAACTGGTTCCAGTTGTACTTGGCAGGCAGATCCCAGTCTGTCTGAATGGGCTCGACCATCTCCACCTCACTACCTGTTACCACCGGTGTCCCCCAAGGATTGGTCTTAGGCCCTTTGTTGTTTTCTGTCTTCCTCAATGATCTGCCTACAGTCTGCCCTCATACGTCTATCCACATGTATGCAGATGACACAGTGCTGTATGCCTTTGGGTCATCCCTCTCCACCATGGTAATCTGCCTGCAGCAAGATTTTGACTCTGTCCAATGCTGGTTCCATTCAAATCAGCTATTCCTGAACCCAAATAAAACTGTCTCCCTAACGTTTGGCACTTGGGCAAAACTGTCCCATCTCCCAGCCTCCCCAACATTCCACATATTGTAAGGCTCCCCCCTGGAGGCTTGCACTTCCTACAGATACCTCGGGGTCTGGTTAGACCAGCATCTTGACTTCACCGCGTAAATTGATGCTATTCATAAGAAACTACACCCCATGCTAGGAGCGTTATACCGTAATAAAAGCTACATCCCCCTGCCCACGCGCCTGGCTATCATTCAAAAGATGATCCTCCCAATAATGGACTATGGAGATGTAGTCTACTGTGTAGCCTCTAAATCCTCCCTGGCCAAACTAGACCCTCTGTTCAACTCATTCTGCCATTTCTCCCTGGACTGCCCTCCCAGTACACACCACTACGACCTCTACCATTCCTTAGACCTCCCTTCTCTCCACAATCAGAGATTGGTACACAGTGCTAGAACTGCCATGAAATTCTGGTTGCAGACCCTCCCCTCCTACCTTGCGACCACCCTTAATGTTCTTCCCCTCCAGCCTACTCACTCAGAAACATTGATTCTCAGCTACGCCACATCCCCCACAGGTCCACCAGGTCTGGGAAGGCTGCTTTTAGCTTCCGGATACCTAAGTTATGGGACTCCCTGACAGCTGATATTGGACATACCTCCAGCACTCCTCACCACAATGCTCTATTCAAGACTACATTCTCCACTACTTGCTCATGCATTCCAGCCCGCTGAAGCCCTTGCAGTCTTGATGGCAGCTGTTTAGTATCCTTGTTAAATGTTACCCTGCTGTTGCCAACCCTGCTTATTGTTATGATATTGGTTGTTGTGTAATTATGTAATTATGTGAATATAGCCACCTTGCCTGTACTACCCTGTGGTATATTTACTATTTATTTATATGTATTTGCCTATTTTGTCATGTCTGTACTGGTGAAAACACGCACATGTAGAATTCTATTAAGTCTGTATCATGCCTATCCCCTATACCCCCAGGGCCCATCTGAAATCAAGCAGTACTCTGCTCAGTATGCCTTCCTGGTAAAACTCTTAAATAAATAAATAAATAAATATATATATATATATACCTCTGTATGTATAAATCACCCAAGTCCCTGGGTTGCACCAGGAAATGAGCCTCGGCTAAGTGTGCTTTTTCCTGGTTACCAAATTTCAAATAAATAAATAACATTCCTCTCCTAGCCTCAGCCAGTGTCAAATGCGCCCCTCATCCTTACATGCTGGTCTCCACACTTACCGCACAATTTCCAGCACCAAAACATCAGAGAAAGCTGCCCCCCACCACCACGGCAGTGGGCCCTGACCTTACTAATGTTTGTTGTGGTGCAATGAGTTAATGGTATGAGGGTGGGACATAGCTGGGGCAGGTGATATGTTGCTGCATTGTCATCATTTCAGCAGCATTTTATTTTCATGCAGTTTCTTCCATTCCTTCCCACTAACTAACTCACTATGAATCTCTTGCAGTACAATGGATGGTTACTCACAATGTCCAGTTCTGCCTTTAACCCACCACAGGGGAGGCACTGCAGCAAAGAGACTCCTGAATTCATTGTTACTACAATGTTACCTAGACTACTTTGGGGTCAGGAAGTCAGTTAGCAGTGCAAACTAGGGTCTTCTGCATGGTAGTGTAGCTCCTAATCTCTGGCACCAGCAAGCTGGACCTGTCTAAGAGTTTGTCAGTTTGGCTAAACGTTAAGGAGAAACTAGCCAAAATATTAAACTTATATCATGAACACTGAGGATCTTCCAAGCTATTTTTTAAAAGCCCCTCTGGGCTTGCAGAGGGAGGGTACATAAAGTCAGGGTAGGAAATGACCCTGACAGTCTGCCAGTGGTGATGGACTTACTTGAGAGGGACTGTTGGTTTAATAGGCATGCCTTGTCTCCAAAGCATGCAGCAGTTGTCTCCCACCCTTTGAGTGCTGGAATGTGGAGAGCCACTTGGGAGTGAGCTGGGCTTAGTGTTGGTCTCTCAGTTAAAGAAGAATTGACTTCAGCCAAAGAGCTTCCTTTGCCAGAGGTAGTACAATGAAAGAGAAGTGATATGGCAGGACACATCCCAACAGAGTAGTGCGGTGTAGTGGGTTGAGTAAAGTTTGGTAACCAGGAGAGCCAGGTTCAAATCCTAGTGATGGAGTCACTTCTGAAGGAAAGAATAGTTGAGTACCTAGAGGTCAGTGGAGCACAGGATCCAAGGCAGCATGGGTTCAGAGCGGGAAGGTCATGTCAGACGAATCTAATAGATTTCTTTGACTGGGTGACCAAAGTAGTAGACCAGGGAGGGGCTGTGGACATGGCCTACCTAGACTTTAGCAAGGCATTTGACACAGTCCCACACAAAGATTGATAGTCAAATTAACCAGCCTGGGAGTGGGTCCCAGGGTGGTAGCCTGGGTAAAACATTGGCTGGACAACAGGACACAGAAGGTAATTGTAAATGGAGTCCACTCTGAAGAAAGGGCTGTTACTAGTGGGGCAACCGTGGTTCAGTATGGGTCCAGTCCTTTTAATGTCTTCATCAGTGACATTGCAGAGGGACTGGAAGGAAAAGATGCCTTTTGCAGATGACACAAAGATCTGCAACAGGGTTGATACACAAGGAGGCGTGGAAAGGATGAAAAGGGACTTAGCAAGGTTGGAGGAATGGTCAGACGATGGCAGCTAGGATTCAATGCAAAAAGTGCAAATAATGCACCTGGGAAACAAGAACCAGGGAAGAATACACAATGGGTGGGGAGCTAGTAACAACAACAAAACAGGAAAGGGACCTGGGGTAATCATGTCAGATGACCTTAAGGTTAGCAAGCAATGTGAGAAGGCAGTAGGGAGGGCGGGGGTATACTGGGATGTATAGGAGAGGCATCAGCAGCAGAAACAGGAAGTTGTTATCTCTCTGTACAGACAGTTGGTGAGACCCCAACTGGAGTACTATGTCCAGTTCTGGAGACCCCATCTCCACAAGGACATAGACAGGATAGAGGCAGTCCAGAGGAGGGCAACTAAAATGGTGCAGGGTCTGCAAGAGAAGCCATATGAGGAGAGACTAAAGGAGCTTAATATGTATACCCTTGAGGAAAGAAGGAGAGGGGGATGATAGAAACTTTCAAGTACCTCAAGGGAATTAACAAAGTCCAAGAGGGTAGCATCTTTCAGAAAAAGACTTGCAAGAACAAGGGGACACAATTTAAAGATAGAAGGAGGGCAGTTCAGGGCAATGTGAGGAAGTATTATTTCACAGAGAGGGTAGTGGATGCATGGAAAGCCTTCCTGAGGAAGTTGTGGGGTCTAAAACTGTGGGAGAATTCAAGAATGCATGGGACAGACATAAGGCAATTCTTGTGGGGGGCAGGAAGATAAAGGCTGTTGGTTAACTAGGATCTGCGGCCTATCCTGTAGGTAGGGAAATGGGCAGACTAGATGGGCCTAGCGGTCCTTATCTGCCGTCAAAGTCTATGTTTCTATGTTTCTATGTTACCATAGAAATGTACTCACTCTGTGATAGCTGTGTCGAGTGGCTGTGTGAAAAAAGGCATAATTTGGTTCAGACGTCACAGTCAGCACGAATAGGTGCAGCTGCACCATAACAGTTCACCCACCTAGCATGTGCAATAAGCAAGGGTATCTCTTAACTGGTTGAATGAGCCCAGGGTAAAGGTTTAGAAGTGAAGAATGGTTGTACCTGTGAAAGAAAATTAGAGAAGAGGTCACAAAGGATCCATAGTCAGGGAGAGAAATATGACAGAATAGATAGATAAACAAAAAGGTAATACTTATGTGATAGTAGTCGATGTCTGTTTGGTCCTGATGGAATAAAAGGAAAATCAGGTTTGTATAGGGTACATGTCAGTAGCGATAGCAGAGACAGAATAGTATAGGGATAGGGGGTATCAAACAAGAGCAGACATATGGTAAAAAACACAATAGGGGAAATGGTGCAGTCTAAAGGTAAAAGAGAGAGTATACAAAGGACAGAAAAACAGGAGTAAACAGAGAAGATAGAGGAAAGAGCATAAAGTGGGTGGGGGGGGGGGTGTTACAGACTCCATCAGTGGTAGTGCTTTTGTTAAAATAATATTAGGCCCTGGTGCGTAAAGAAGATCAGCAAAGGTGTTTGGTGCAGGGCTGCCTCTATAGTTATTACTTACGCTGCCAGTCAATGTTGCCAGACAGGTCACTGTGATACTTTCCACCCATTTTGTCTTTTAGTTTAATTTTAAGAGTTTAAGTGAATGCCAAAGCAGAGGCAGCTGAACAATGGGCCAAGCTGAGCAACTTCAAAGGATTTCTTGGTAAAATCCTTGGTTTGATGACATGGATCACACCATACTGATAGTGATGCTGAAAACCATATGGTGTGGATATTGCTATTATACTTTTATAGCATTGGCAGAAACATCAGTGTTTAAAAGTATAGTTAAATGTAATTTAAGACCCAAACTTCAGTCCACCCAACTATAAAAATAAGAGCAAGAACCCACTGAAAATGAGCTGTTACTTCACACCAGGGCTATTCTGGGTGAATCGATTGCAAATTAATACACACACACACACACACACACACACACACACACACACACCTCCTAACTTCCCTATCCATTCTTCCAGTTGGTACATCCATTATTCAGCACATTCTGAGAATACAGGTGGCCTTTGCCCCCCAAATGTTCTCCATTGACCCAGAAAAACAAAACACTTCCTCTTGCGCCCGACCCTTAGATTGTCTAATTTGTTAATGGTTCACATAATAATCTGACGCTACATTTTTTTCCATACAGACATCCATCAGGATTACCATGTGGGAACTGACTCCTCAGCTAGTTAGACTGATTAGGTAAGTTAAAACAAAAAAGTCCCCAAGAAACAGAAATGTGTCTTATGGCCTGGAAAGACGACCAGCACATTTTTAAAATCAGTTCATTGCTTTTATATTATATTTGGGCTCTGAGGAGCCATTTGCTCGATACCTTCTTCTTCCTGGATTGATAGCCAGATACACATATGTGCCCAGGATATGATCAAACTGAACATATCCTAGCTGTGACTCTGTGCTCCTGATGCAAAATATCCACAGCTCCATCTACCACATTCCGGTGGTGCAGAGCCCTGCCCTGGGACAGAGGTTGGCAGCCATGGTCCGGCAGAGTGTAGGGACTGTCTGGATACAGCAGACCTCCAGGATTTCCATATCCCCATCAGAATGCTGGCATAATTCCAACCTATGACAAACAGTACTGGTACTTCCCCCTGCCACATGCAGATGCTCTTAGAGCTGGGGGCTGGTAGCAGGGGATTGGCCTCCAGGACCGAAATTGTCCATATGTGGAAGGGGCACATAGTCACTAATACAGCCCCAAGAGCAGTGGAGAGCCTGCCCCCTCCTTGGTAGTGGAAGTTGGCTTAATTTTTTTTTTCAACAAATGGGGCTAAAATATTTAAAAAATTAAAAAATGCCTCCACTGAGTTATGTGCAGCATGTTCCCATGCTTTTCCAACTGAGAAATTCCAAAATACAGTATATGCACTCCGTGTACTTTTTGGGGGGGAAAGTGGAAGCGATTGGGCTGCTGGCTCCATGGGGCCCAAATACAATCCCTTCTATTCCCTTCCCAAAAGACTAGATGTGGAGTACCCAGAGTCTTTTTTGTGAGGTAAGGCTGCTCTTTATTTTTTAAAAACAAAATATGTTTTCTTTAAGGTTTCTTCAGCAGCTGGGTGCATGAGGGAGGGATTTTATATTGTGATTGTGGGGTTCAGCAGCTGGGTGGAAGACTGATAATATTGGGATCAGGGGTTAGCAGCTTGGGGAGGGAGAGTAAGATGACATCCTGCTGCTTTCCATAGAATGTTACCATGCAGAGAACCCTGGGGCAAAGAGGGCAGTGGCAAACACTTGAGAGTGGCACTTTTCAACACTTTTATTTGAAAAGATTTATTTTGTTACAAATTAATAATAACAATGATAAAATGCTTTTTATGTTACAGATGATCTTGAAGATAAATGAATCCACACATGGGTCTGTAGGGGATCATACTGAGTCTGGAGTTTCAGCTTGATGCAGATCAGCAGCATGGAAAACCTGGTACTGTTTTAAAGAAAAAAAGAAACACACTGCATAAATCTTCTGCATACAGTGTACACTGAGTACACTGGAAAGAGCACTGCGAGCGTACAGTGCATTCATATGTTCTGTACCAGTGCAATGTGTTTTCAGTGCTCATTATGGTTGTGGGTGGAGCCTATAGCCATCTTGCTGAAGCTCAGCTGGAAAATGGCTTATCGTGGAACACATGTTTGGACTTTTCAGTGTATCCTTCGACTTATGCAAATCACTATGTATTTGAATTAAGTAATCCACTCTTTCTGTTTAAAGATCATGTGCAACGCTTTATTTTTTTACTGCAAATGGTAGTGTTAATAAAGAAATACCTTTAAAGCAGTGCCCTAGTTGTTTTTTTACCCCTCTGCTTAGAGCTGCACTGTCAACTTTTCCCCTTCGTTTTTTGGTAAAAACAAGTAGTATGCCTCTTGGCCACATACCACTTAGGGAGATGCTTGGAATGCCCATAGGGATGTAAAATAAATCAATGTTTACCTGGCTTCTTAATTTTTCTGTAAATAGGTATTCTACCAGCCCGCCCATAATCCCGTACATACCAGAAGTATTTCTAGGTCAGGACTGCGCGTCTGCCACAAGCGTGGTCCTTATGTACGATTATTTTCACATGGATAAAGAAGAATCATGTCGCACTTATTCCTTCTGTATTTCTCAACTCTTACATCTATCTGGCACCAGAAACCGAGCACTGGAAATGTAATAGTTTCATTTTTAAGCTGCGGCCAAAATCCCATGCATGTGCACCAGATGCAAGACCTAAGATCCCGCCGACGCGCAGACTGTGCCATTGGTGCACGTGCGTGGGATTTCGGCCGCAGCTTAAAAATGAAACTATTACATTTCCAGTGCTCGAGTTTGTGGTGCCAGATAGATGTAAGAGTTGAGAAATATGGAAGGAATAAGTGCGACATGATTCTTCTTTATCCATGTGAAAATAATCGTACATCGGGACCACGCTTGTGGCAGACGCGCGGTCCTGACCTAGAAATACTTCCGGTATGTATGGGATTATGGGCGGGCTGGTAGAATACCTATTTACAGAAAAATTAAGAAGCCAGGTAAACATTGATTTATTTTATATCCCTATGGGCATTCTAAGCATCTCCTTAAGTGGTATGTGGCCAAGAGGCATACTGCTCGTTTTTACAAAAAAACAAAAGGAAAAACTGACCGTGCAGCTTTAATGAATACTGTAATTTTGTTTTCATTTTCATAGCTCCATTTTTCTCTGACTGATGTAATTTGTCCCAGATGCTCTGTTAATCTGGGCTGCCGGCATCTGCAGCATCATAACATCAGTGGGTGGTCTGTGAGCATTACCATCTGTCAGAGATGTTGTTCCAACCGTAGTATTTCCTGGTCAGCAACAGGCTGCAGTCAGGGCATTTTGCTTTGATTTAACACACTCTTCTTATCCTTATACTGAGTCCTTCATAATTTCTTTTAAATTGTTAGATTTATGTGTCTAACAGTCTATCATTGCAGTGTTTGTCTGTAATCTGAGTACCGGAGTGGCCTATGCCAGTGTTTCACATGCTCTCAAAATGTATTGTGTTTCCTGACAGTTTAAATAGTACTGCTGGATATACAAGAAATTTGATCCTAGAGTCATGTGCATCAACTAACCTATCAGGTGGGCTCAAACCCATGATGTAAGGTCTGGAGTGCCATGGATGGTCAACCAATCACAATCATTTTATTTCCCTGCTTTTATAATGCTATCAACTTGTTAACAATGTTTGTTACAGTATATTTTATTTTTAACTGACTTTAATGTCTGTCTGTGTGGTTACTTTTTGTTCAATTTTTTGTTTCCTGTTTTAATTTTTTATTGATATGAAGCACTGCTGTGCCACTGGTTATAATAATGGGAAAGAGTATGCACACAGTTTCTATCACTTTCCTAAAGATAACCATCGGTGCAAGCAGTGGGCATGTGGTGTTAAATGTGCCTGCTAGGAATCATCTGATCATAGTGTTTTATGTGCTGGCCACTTTACAGAAGCTCAATTTACAATTTCACAAACTCTTTTTGATACTCTTGGTTTTAATCTGTCAGTGTTGCTTGAAACCAGAAGCATGTCCCACCATTTTTGTTATTTAAACAAGAAAAAACAAAATGCCAACATAATGTATATTGCAACTGTCATATCTGATTGCTGCTGAATGCTAACAGTGTGTCTGTAAAAGTGGTTGAAAGAGACAGGTATTTATTTTACTGTTACTGGCAATGTAGTGTCTGTGTTTATGGGTTCATGATAGTGTTACAAACGTGTGCATTGTTTTCTGCTTTTGCTGGTTAATATTATGTAGGTGTGTATGTCTGCAGTAAATTATTATGTGCATGGATTTCTGTGACTGATGCTCTTACATGTCTTTGTGTTGTTGCAGGGTGTTTTTAGATCACTTTTCAAAATCAGTGGCTCACTACTCTTATGTTGGTGTGTATGGGTGAATGATATGGCGATATGCATGCATGACAGTTATGCCTGATTTATAGTGCACTGCTCATTAATATATCTTTATGGATGAAGTATTCTATAATGGAGGCATTCATGGGTGAAAGGCAATAGTACACATGTGTAAAGTTGCAGGACACTGTTATCTGCACTGACTTTTGTGCCCAGCATTCTTGTGACTGTCTGCATGGGTGCACATTACTATTATTGAAGTGTGTATAGGTGCAGAGCAATGGTACAAATGTGCATATGTGTGCAGCACACTTATGTACTGTTATTTTAGTTCAGGTCATGGTTGCATATCTTTGTATTGATGCACGGTACTCTTATGTGTGTTTATGGGTAGAAGATAATGGTACTAATGTGTATATGGGCAAAGCACACTTATGCCTGGTTACTGTAGTGCAGAACACAGTTGCATATCTTTGTATGATTGTGGGTTACTGCTACTTGACTGTGCATGGGTGAAAGACCATGGTATAAGTCTGTGTATGTGTGCAGCACACTGCAATGTCCAGGGATTAGTTGAAGTGCATTGATACGTATCTCTATAAGGGTTTTTGGTAATGGTGTGTTATTGTGCATGGCTGAGAGGAAATATAGAAACACAGAATTTGACTAAAGGGAGACTGTCTATCTACTCTTCCCTTGCTATACTAACTCACTCCACTGGCCTACTGTGCTGCTGTACTGTACCCCTTCCCCCCACTACCACACCTCAAACCCTTACTGCCCCTCTTGGGGACTATGATCCATCTTGCTCTGTCCCAGTCCCATTTAGACACTTGAAGGGAATTTACATCCTACCAACCTCCACTCATTCTGCTAGTGACTGCATCCCTATTTTGTACAAACAGAACATAACTATTTACCTTCTTTATAGCACAGATAAACTTGTATGTTTCAATCATGTACCCACACTGTCTTCTGGATTTCAGTGTTTACAGCCATAGTCTGTCTAGGTCTTTCCTCAGGTGAGGTCTCCAAAACAGGTCACAGCACTCCAGGTGAAGCCTCACTAGGGATCTGTGCAGTGACGTTGGTGTGTATGGGTAAATGATGTGACGAGATGGGTGCAAGATAGTTATGCCTTATTTATAGTGCAGTGCTCATTAATATATCTTTATGGATGAAGTATTCTATTATGGAGGCATGCATGGGTGAAGGGCAATAGTACACATGTGTGTAAAGTTGCAGGATACTGTTATCTGCACTAATTTTTGTGCCCAGCTTTCTTTTTTGAATGTCTGCATGGGTGCACAGTACTATTATAGGGGTGTGTATACTGTAGGTGCAGGGCAATGGTACAAATGTGCATATGTATGCAGGGCACTTATGTACTGTTATTTTTGTTCAGGTCATGGTTGCATATCTTTGTTTTGATGCACGATACTCTTATGTGTGTTTATGGGTGGAAGGTAATGGTACTAATGTGTGTATGAGCACAGCACACTTATGCCTGGTTATTGTAGTACAGAACACAGTTGCATATCTTTGTATGACTGTGGGTTACTGCTTCATGACTGTCTAGGTCTTTCCTCAGGTTAGGTCTCCAAAACTGGTCACAGCACTTTTTACCCTCATAAACTGAAATTGTTTGGAACCCTTTGTATATGCTGAAAGGAGTAAGTAGCTACAAGCACGCTTCAGAAAAAGAGGATATAGTGGGAAATTGACTGCACATGCTGAAGAAGTGGTCAGCAAGATTGACAGATTGGAATTGTTAAGGTACAAGGTGAAAGAGAATAGTCTAAGGGACCAGATTAAGTTTATGTATTTATTTATTTAGATTTTGGTAACTGGGTAAGCCCACTGAGACCAGTGGTCCCTTTTTCAGGGGCGACCCGGGATTAGATACATACAGCAGCAATTACATACAGTGGATGATAATACAGTGGTTAAACTTGAGACATAACATTAGAGAGACAGCAATTACAGGTTGACAGTCAAGAAATCACAGTTGCACAATGCACAGAATTAACAGGAGGGTAGACAAAATCGCCAAATAGGGCAATAGTAGTACAATGGTCACAGTTGATTAGGAGGGGAAAGGGACTAGTGATTATAGCCACAAAGGCTAAGTTCCAGGAGGTACACTTTGAGGCCCGACTTGAATCCTTGGAGACAAGGCCAATCAACCAGTTTTGCTGGGTGTGAGTTCCATAACTGCGGGGCAGTGTATTTAAAGGAGTGCTTGCCAGGGTTGGTGCGTACACTAGGGATGTCAAGGGGACAGCCAGTTGAGGATCTCATGTATTGGCATTGTACTCTGGGGTTGAGCAGTCCATGCAGATGAGGAGGAGGGCCAGAGGTGGTGAATTTGTAGGTCAGGCAGATAGAGGGGTACACCAGCTTATGACGTATGCTGGGCCAATGGAGGTCAGCGAGGACCTCACAGTGGTGCCTCCTGTGGGGGAGTTGGTGGCAAAGAGTGCCACTCTGTGGTAGAGCACAGTGAGTTTTCTAAGTTCCCCTTCTCTTAGAAACTGTAACAGGGGAGCCCCATAGAGGCGGTGTGGCAGAAGTGTGCAGTTAGCGATTACACACCTCGTCTTGTCAGAAAGGGAGCTTCCCAGATGGTAGAGGAGTCCAAGCCACTGGTCGATGGACTTAGTTAACAAGTTGATGAGAGGTTTATAGGACAGTTCCTGGTCAAGGAGGATCCCTAGGTATTTGATCCTATCTAGGACCTCGACTCGCTTCCCCTGGGCAGTTCGGAGCAGGAGAAGATCACACCTGTCCGAGCCAAGGCATCTGGTTCCAAACAGGACAGCCTTCGTTTTCTCCTCATTTAATACTAGAGAGTTAGCAGAGAACCAGGCTTCAAGTGCTGAAAGGCTGGTCTGTAGTTTGGCAGTGATAACACTAGGCAGTGGATCACTACAGTAGACGACAGTGTCATCTGCATACAGAATGAGTTTGCTCGGCCCGCAAACCCTCTCTATGTCATTGACAAAGAAAGTGAAGAGCATGGGGCCCAGGATAGAGCCCTGAGGTACCCCAGGGACTACCGGTTGGGTGCTGAACTGAGTTCCTCTCCAGAGGACTTTTTGGCTTTGATTGAGTAGATAGCTCTTGAACCAGGAGTGAGAGAGCCCATCCAGTCTGAGGAGATGGAGTTTGGGGAGAAGAAGTCTATGGCTGACCAAGTCAAAAGCCTTCTACAGGTCAATAAATAATGCACCTGTCTGAGAGCCCTGATCCATGGAGTCAAGGACATCAGATGTAAGCCGGATAAGGGCCGTGTCTGTGCCATGGCCTTTCCTGAAGCCATGTTGTACATCGGCTAGGAGAGAGTGCTGCTCAAGGTAGTCGCTCAGTTGGTTGTGGACCAATCTCTCCTGCACCTTTCCAAGAGGGCAGAGAATGAAGATAGGCCTGTAGTTCCCCACTTTGTCCCTGGGCCCTTTTTTATGGACTAGGACTATGGTTGCTACTTTCCATTTGCTTGGGACAGTTCCATCGAGGAGGGACCTATTGATTAGCCAGGTGACAGGGAGGGTGATGGCAGGAGTAGCGGCCCTCAGCTGCTTTAGTTCAAGTAGGTCATGTCCCGGGGAGGAATCAGGGTTAATTTTGAGCAGGAGAGGTAATACTTAAGATGGTTTGACAATTTTCAGATGAAACTGAGGCCAAGCATGCTCCCATTTGGTACTGTGAATGAGGGGAGTGCCAGGAGGGATGAAGGAGAGAGTCCACCTGGGTTCGAAAAAGAGGCATTGAATGCCTCTACTACTGTGGAGGGGTCATTGGTCAGGCTATTCCTAACAAGTAGTGCTCCATCCTGGGTATTGGGGGCACCTTTAAGTAGAAGATTTATTCGGCTTCAGAATTCTTTGGAGTCCCGGAGGTGACTGGTCTGGAGATCACGCAGGTACTTAGACTTGGCTTGTTTGGAGGATTTCTTACAGTGATTCCACAATTCCCTGTATTTCTCACAGTCAGCAGTGCGGCCAGAGGATTTATATAGTCCCCAGGCCTTGTCACGGAGCAGCATACTGCATTTGAGGCCAGGGCCTAGCCATTTGCGGCACTTTCCCTGTACTCTAAGTTCATTAGGTAGTATTGTGCTAATAGTAATGTGGTGATAGATAGTATCAATCAATGCTGGCACATTTTAAAGACAGAACCAACACTAGCATAAATGGTCAGGGAGCCCCCAAATATTACCTACAGAAAGAGGAAAAACATAGGTGATTGGTTAGTGCATAGCTGTCTTCCTATAGAAGTTTCACAATCTCAAAGTTGGTTACCCACTAAACCTATTCAATGTTATACATGTGGTAGATGCGTCTTTTGTTAGCACATCAAAAAGATGAAAACATTCAGTGCTGTTAATAATAACAAAATATCTGAAGTTAAGCAATTTATCAATTGCAGTACACAACATATATAGTTTATCTGGCCATATATAACTGCAATGCTTTTTATGTAGGTAAAACCAAAAGGATGTTCAAGAACAGAATATGTGAGCAATTGAGTTCCATTAGAACAGTAGATAAATATAATGCTTTGCCACGTCATAACTCAAAAAATAAACACAAGGAAAAACACGCTTTTCAGTTTCAGAGACTTGAGAAGGTCCCTTTGGAACAGAGAGAGGGGACCAAGATTTGTTCCTAGAAAGACTGGAGGCCTATTGGATAAACACACTTGGGGCCTTGAATCCACCTGGGCCGAATGATAATATTGACTTATCATTATTCTTGGTCAAATGAAGTTGTGCTCTGATTATGTTTAGGTACATAATATATAAATTCTGTTCTTTTTGATGTATTATTGTCCCATTGAAATAATGGAACATATTGATATTATTGTTTTTCCCTGTGTCCTTTCGTACTTTTTCTCCATCCCTGCTATCTATTCATGACTCATATATTCTATTCTTTCTCTTCTCTCCCCCCTTCCATTCTTAGGTTACATAATATGAATTTGAGTGGCGATCTTTAATATGTGCCTATAAATTAATATAGATATTTATTGCTTTGTACAAATTGAACTATGAAGGTACACTATAACTAATATAAATAATATAAAATAAGTTAATGATGTTTAATTATTTAACATATATGTTATATTAGACATCTTATAATAAATATGCATGAGCCTGATAGTAGATATTGAGGTATATGTGAACATGTGTAAATGTGATATATAATTTTAGGCAATATTTAAATGTATTATCTGTAGGTGATCTATGAGTCTTAGGTAACATTATTGCACTCTTTACACATATTGTTTTTCAATACACTTTTGATAGAGGGTTAATATTATATATTTTAGCACTTTGCACTGTTATATTTGTATGTATATATAAGCAATATAAATGAAATGTGACCACTGTCACTTTAAGAACGCCATATAAAGGTGCTTAATCACTTACCTAGGGCACTCCCTGATGAGGCCTTAGTAGTGAAACCAGTTGGAGTTTTGTCTGTGGGATCTGTATGGCATCCTCATTTTGGACAAGGTCTGTGTATCCTTTCTCTGGCTTTTTTATGGCTGTTTATGCACTTTAAATTAAACTGTGGCAACATTTAAAAACCATATGTGGTACTGCTTCTTATTTCTAAGGGGGGACAGTGTAGTGTATTACTTTTGTCTTTGGGTCTCTACTAAATTAGCACGTCCATGTCAGGGAGGCAGTTTTCTTTTGCCCTATGGAAAATTCAGGAAGACCAACAGAGAGGTGGATAGTGAAAATTACCCAAGGTTGGCTAGTGAGGCAAGTAAGGACGTCTGGTGAGCTAAAGCATAGAAGGAGCTGCAGGTAGCTGAAGGAATTAAGAAGGAGAGAAGACTTTCTTTTGCTATATAAGTAAAAAAAGAGACAAGAAGGAAGAAATAGGCTAAAGAAAGGGGAGGAGTAGGTGGAGGATAATGGTGTAAAAGCAGAGATACTAAATTAATACTTCTGTTTCGTTTTCACCAGGATGAAGGATGGCCCAGTGCCTTCAAGAAGGAGCAGAAGACAAGGAGGAGAGGGGAACATAGATGTGGTGATAGAGGAGAATAGAGTGAGGGATGGGCTGCTAGCATTAAAGGTAGACAAATCACCAGGCCCAGACAGAGTACATCCAAGGGTACTAAGGGAACTGGCCAAGGATCTGGTAGGGCCACTGGCAGACCTATTTAATAGTTCACTAGAGTCAGGCATGGTACTGCAGGATTGGAGAACAGAACATGTGGTGCCCTTCACATAAGCGGTCCCAAGAATGACCCAGGGAATTACAGACCAGTCAGTCTGACCTCAGTTGTGGGCAAGCTCATGGAGACCATGGATCGACTTCTAAACTCAAATCCTCCAAAGTGAACCTCAAAGTATCTGGCACTACTGGCTCACAAATTAGTATTGTTTCTTCCTTCAAATACTTAGGTATCACTATGGATCAGTCCCTTGACTTTAACCTACATGTGCAGTCCACTTGCAAATCCATAAATTCGATACTTGGCATAGCATATAAGACTAGTTACACTCTTACCCCGTCATCTAGGCTGGTCATCGCAGAAGGTATCCTACTTCCTTCCCTGACCTATGGGGTACTGACTTATGCTGTCATGAAAAAGTCTTCACTACGTAGATGGGATGTTGCTTATAACAACATTTGTCGGTATGCCTCCTCATCGACGTGGCTGAAGCACTACTGTCAGCTTTATTCTGAGTTAGGTAGGCTATCACCCTCTGCAGTCAGACTATACTCCTTTGGTTCTCTGGTTAACAGTATCATGAGGTCCCAAACTCCTGTAGTGCTTGCTGCCATACTGCTTCCCCAGTCATCCCCATATGGCCTAAGCTCGGTTGAGAAATCCCTTCTTCATGTCCCAAGATGTAAAACCTCAAAAGACTCTAGTGCCTTCTCCCACTTCGCCCCAATGTACTGGAACACTCTGCCTCTTGCTGTCTGTCAGTCTCCATCACATGCCACTTTCAAAAATGACCTCTGCAAATTCTTATCACTCTCTGATGTTTGCTCTTGCTTTAAACCACCATAATTTGATTCTCCAAGCTCTTTCTTCCTTTTCTCTCCACTAAACCTATTCTTGTTTCTCACTTATGCTTCTATCTACCCTCTCCTGCCTACCTCTCTAGCTAAGGGCCACCTCCTTGCTAGGGTAGTGATTAAGTGCAGTCTGGCACTCTGAGCTATCATATCCCTCTCACTTATACCTAGGCCTCTTAGTGTGCCATGCACTTATATCTGTATTGAGTTACTGATATTCTTTCCTGCTGGCAATTTATTTGTTTTTCTGCTGAAATGTTTACTCAATTCTTTGTACTCCTTCAAAACATACGGGGCCCAATTCACAACGGGGGCTACATTCAGTGCAAGCTGTGGCAAGCAGCAGCTTGTGCCAAAGCTTCATGCACCAGGGACCCTGCACCCAATTCAGGTACAGGAGGGATCCTGGCACCTAAGTCCCCACACTTACAGCAACCACTCCCAAGTGGCATACACAAGGTGCACCGAAGGGGTTGCCACAAGCCCCTAGCATCAATGACAAGCTGTCCCCCTGAGCAGATCCCCTGTTCCCCCATACTGTACATCTCACATATGCCCCCTGCCCTGATCCTCAAGTATCCCCCCTTATGTCAACTATGTACCGACCCCCACCCAGATCCCTGAGTTCCCCTCATGTCACAAATGTGCAAACCCCCACCGGATCCCAACATCCCTTACACATAACACAGTCCATGCATTGGTGGTCCAGTGCCCACCTCCTCACCCAGCTGCTAGTGCCCCCATCCCCAGACAGAGCCAGGGACCAGCACAGCCATCCACACACCTCTGTGGCCATTCCCTGACTAAACTTTCAATGCTCACTTACTGTAATGTGTAGAGTATGTGAACATTGACAGTTCAGTTGGGGACTGGCCATGGAGGTGTGCAGATGGCTGTGCCAGTCCTTGACCTTGTCTGGGGATGGGGGCACTAGCAGCTGGGTGGGGGGAGCACTGGACCACCAATGTGAGGGCTGTGTTATGTGTAGGGGACATCGGAGATCCGGGCAGGGGGTTTGCACATTGTTAACATATGGGGGAACATTGGGAATGGGGGGTGTTCTACAATATGTTATGGGTATGAGGCACATTGGGGATTGGGGATTGGGCACCCGTGCCACTATTGCGTACTGCATCTCACCCAGGGGAGAATCATCTAAGTCCCCTTAGGCCAGCCCTGGCTGGATCATTTCTAAAATGTGCATACGAGCATGGGTACCACTTTTATTCAGACAGTGCCACCACCGACAGCTACCACTTCAAGACTGCTATTACCCCCAACTAATACAACCAGGAGAAAATCAGAAGTAGCATAGCATCACTGAGATCAATATGGTTAAGGCACATTTACCAGAAATTACTGCTTAGAAAAGAATGCAAAAGTGACTATGATGACAAGCAAGTCCCAGACCAGATCTCTTGTTTGTTAATAGTCTCTTCCTGAGTCTGATTTTTACAGCTGCATGGGCCAAGCTCCACATATGTTTTGCCATCATCAGATTTGAATAAGAGCACTTTGGAATCATGTGACCAGATCGCAGTCTGATGTGCTGCCACAGTGCTTCTGCATAATTTCCAATGATTCTGTTTATGCATCCCTTCTCCTCTGCAGGCCGCATAAACATACCCCTTCCCAGTGTACTACTTCTTCTTTCTACAACTGCGGAAATGACGACCGCTGTGGATAACATGGCAGCACAGACTTAAACTGCTCACGCATGAGTGTTGTGCATAAGTAGTCATGTCAGTGCCACCATGTTGCACATGGCTGACTCTTGGGCAAACTGCTCATGTGTGAGCATCACTCATGTGCAGTACTGTAACCACTGCAGTACTAGTTATGGCTGACTCCAGTGTGGTGAGAGTCCTGCATATTCTTTTCAATGTTCTTGCCACGCCTAAAAGCTCTCCACAGCCATATTGGCTCTGACCAGAGTTTGTTTTCGTATAGGAACTCATTGAAATTACATTGCATGCACACTGTGTGAAATCTTCTTGGGCAGTAACACGTGACAGACTCTGCATTTATTGGCAGATACAGTCTACTCCAGGGTGTGCTGAGGTACAAGGCTACATACCACCGCACACCAGAGGAGTGCCTTTATCTCCTCAAATATGCAGCACAATGGAGCGTGTTGTTGCCCTCTTAGGATTATTGGTTAGGTACTGTACATTGATGCACAAATTTTCAGAAGTTTCAAAACCCTTAAATCTGTACATGAGTGATAGCACAGATATGTAGTATAACTTGTGTGTATTATCCCCCTGTATATTGCTGGATTTGCCTCATGCACAATCAAGGTTCAGCTGATTCACAAGCTTAAAGAGCTGCTGACACGTCCTGTCATGTGGGGCAGGCAATTCATGCCCAGAAGCTGCATGCCCCAGGACCCAAAGTAGCTATAGTTTTAATTTTTTTCTCCAAGCATAAATATTTTTTTGCCCAAGCATTAAATAGACATTTACCTTAATAGAAGTGTGATGGCACTTCCTTGTTTTTTCAAAGCTGCTGAGCAGCCACTGCAGTCCTGCCCAAAAAATTGCATTTTGATGATGCAAAGTAGGTAAGAGACTGCAGACCTATAGATATCATTATAATGCTATTGGGAGCAATGACACCCTTTAGGTGCAATATCTGCTTAAGCCAAGCAACTGAACATGTTAAGGTGGAATAGAACATGCTATCCTGATATTTAAGATAGATTTGGATCGATTTAGGAGGCAGTATAGAGCAGTGGTTTAAGGCTCTGAACTGCAAACCTGGAGACCTGGGTTTGAATCCCACAGCCCCCACTTGCATACTGTGTGACCCTGAGCAAGTCACTAAACATCCTTGTGCTCTCAGGTCACACCTGTAAACAAGCTTTCAGCTTAGTGTGTTTCTCCTCGTTAAAAAAAAAAAAAAGATTTAAACTGCTGTCTACAAATATACATGGAAAGGTATCAAGTTTCTATCTACTGTACCTTTCATATTCTTGCCAGCCAGCACCGTCAGTCCTGACCGCTTAACTAGCCCCATCACCCACCTACCCTGGGATTTACCTTTGCCTCTTGCTTGACACTTGGGCCTACCCCTAGGGAGTTTTACCATCAGGATTAGGCTGTACCCTAGACAGGGATTGTTTCTGGCTTCTGGGGGATGGAGGGGAGCACGGGGTCATAATGTAGCAAGACATTATGCTACATGCATATACCGCACTGCCAATACAGTGAGATATATGCCATGTGGCATAAGTCTTTTTTTTGTGGGGGGCTCCACACCCTGCACCCCCCCTCCGTTATGGGAAGCTGCACAACCCCAAACTCCCCCACAACTAAAATAACTAACTCCAGGGGGATGGAGTTGACAATTACATCACACAAAGTGAGAAAAAAATTCAATCACTATGTGTCTGGGACTGGGAATCAAACCCTGGTTCCCTTGCTGCCAGTAACTCAGTCCATTGCACTATGACAGCTGCTTGGTGGAACCCTGTCCCAGCAGAAGTCTTATCCTCTGCCTGGAACAGTGAAATAGGTGCAATACCGCACACAGACCCATTCGCAGTATTGCAGCCTCTCACTCTGTTACACTGTTGCAGTTTCGGGGAAATGTCATACGCTACTAAATGTACGACATTTCGACCTAGCAGGGTAGAGGAGTGCCTCGGGGTGTTTTCATCAGATGTGTGGCACCTGCAGTGAGGGGGTGGATGTGCTCCTGCAGCTTACCTACACCAGCTGGACTCCCAGATGGACTCCCAGTGTCTAGCACCACTGTGCAAATTAGCTGGTTAAGAACTGGCTAGTCTTAACTAATTGCTATGCATTACTATGTGGTGTACGGTTAGTTATCAGCTAATGCTCAACAAGTTGAGTATTGAGTGTAAATAAATTATGTATTACATAAGTTCAACTAGTAATTAATGAATGCCAAACTAATACTCAGTTCATGGGGATTAGTTAATTCTTAATTAGGAAACATGTTAATAAATGACTTACTGCTGAAATTGTTAAGAATTAGTTATCAGGAGGTTGAACTTGAAGGAGTTAGCAACTAACTCATTTGTATGTGAAAATCTCAACCAAAGCAAAACTGAAGATTAGTTAATTATTTATTAATTGTTAGTTATTTGAGGCAGTTGAGCATTAGGCATATATTTTTGCATGGGCAGGTCCCAAACAGATGCCGGTGTGCAGAGCCCTCTGATCCCTGTCTGAAGGGAAGAGTCTATCTGCCTGTTAAAGTACAGCTATGGATGCAAAGAATTAATGGAACTGTCTGGTGAACTGTGGAAGCTTAGGATCCTCTGGTCCATGTGCTTCCATGTTGCTACAGATACAGATGCACAGGGCCAAGAGTTCTTCTATCAGTGACAGCACAGAGCCCTCTAGCAGCTATTGGTTCAAAGGTGCAAGGCCCTGTGGAAACAGAAGGCTTCTCTTCATTATATGGTACTTGGGTCCATGTGGCCAACCCTGCTCCTTCTCTTCCCAGGCTGGGATGTTGCCACATAACATCACTGTCCTGCAGCCGCAGCCCATCCACCTGGCTTACTGAGATCTCCCCAGAACTAAGCTCACAAGTATGGGATCACAAAACACTACCTGCTGAGCTTAAGTATGGTGCTGTACACAATGTTCCTTAATAAGTTTTATTAACCTTTAACTCCACATTTTTAAGATACCCATTTTATGACCCCCCTTATCAAAATTACATGATGCATTTATAAAAGACTGGATGAAACGTCATTTTGCACCACAAGTGCAAAAACAAATGTTGCCCAGGATCTGAAATATGAAACTTATGTTCATGACATTATGCGAGAAAGGCTATGCTGAAAGTTTGGAAGGAAAATATTGAAAATTTCCAAAGGTGTGAGTCAGCATGGAAAAATCTCAATGTATATTCATAACTTTGTTATTTTATAAAATCTTGACCACAGATTTTAAACACACTCTTCTTATGACCCCATCTCGTGAACCCAGTTGGTGAAAATGTTCAAATCATAGTTGAAAGGTTATTTCGTGGAGTGACTGTGAAATCACCTTTTGGCCTGGATTTGAAAAATTCCACATACCTTGTTCATGAGGTGGGGCAACAAAAGGGCTGTTGAAAGGTTAGTGGACAAATATTGAAAAACAACAAGGTTATGAGTGAATGCTGAAACATTTCAGTATTCCCTCACAACTTGATTATTTTACCATATTTAGTGACCACATTTTCAAAATAGTCTTTTCATGACCCTACCTCATGAACCCGTTAAGTGAGAATTTTCAAATTCCACCAGTATACATGGGACAGACATAAGGCAATTATAGAGGGTGGTAGGAGGAAGTAGACTGTTGGTTAACTAGGATCATCTGCAGTTTATCCAATAGGTAGGGACATGGGCAGAGTAGGTGGACCAAGCAGTCCTTATCTGCCATCAAATTCTATGTTTCTATGTATGGTGATTTCCCAGAGTGACTGCAGAATCACCTTTTGGCTTGGATTTTAAACATTTCCCCTACCTTGTTCATAAGGTGGGGTCCCCAAAAGGCCATGCTAAATGTTTGGTGGGAAAATTATTGAGTAGCCAAGCTCAGCTACCAGTACTGTGCTTTGTGCATAGCAATTTTGGCACTTCTATGGATTTCCTGTATAACTGACTGTTGTTTGCATTATACTGTACTAGACTGTATTATTGTATATTATACTATTTCAGAAATGGTCAGATTCAAAAGGCTGACCTTCAGGAAATATAAGGGAACACAGTGGGATGAAAATAGGGAGGCATACCAAACTGCCCTAAGGGAAGCAGAGAAGGCAGTAAGGCAGGCAAAGTCCCAAACTGAGGAAACACTAGCATGGACAGTAAAAGAAGGTGACAAGACTTTCTATGGGTACATGAGTGAAAGGAGAAAGTCCAGAGGGAGTATTGCTAAGCTCAAAGAAGAAAAGCGGGCGTGTGAGGAGGAGGACCCTGTAAAAGCATCTATCCTAAATAGATACTTTTGCTCAGTTTTTACTGAAGAGAAGGTAGGGCAGGGCCCACAGCTCAGCACCATGGACACGGGGGGGGGGAGATGAACACTATTCCCTTCACAAAAGAAAGGGTCCTACAAGAGCTCGCTAAGCTCAGGGTGGCAAGGCAATGGGACCTGATGGCATACATCCCAGGGTACTAAGGGAGATAAGGGTGGAACTAGCAGAGCCATTATCAGAACTGTTTAGTAAGTCTCTGAGCACAGGAGAGGTCCCAGAAGACTGAAGAAGGGCTCATGAGATCCCGCTCCACAAGAGTGGTAGCAGGGAGGAGGCAGGGAACTACAGACCAGTCAGTCTTACTTCAGTAGTGGGCAGGATTATGGAGGCACCCCTTAAGGGAAAGGATAGTGCAACACCTGGAATCCATAGGGGCACAGGATCCATGACAGTATGGGTTTACAAAAGGAAGGTCCTGTCAAACTAATCTCCTAGATTTCTTTGACTGG
This sequence comes from Neoceratodus forsteri, assembly GCA_016271365.2. Lineage (NCBI taxonomy): Eukaryota > Metazoa > Chordata > Ceratodontiformes > Ceratodontidae > Neoceratodus > Neoceratodus forsteri. The sequence continues at coordinate 13,208,495 of JADMNL010000039.1, read as the reverse complement.
GAAACCAGAGTGATGGACCAAGGGGGAGCAGTTGATGTCGCCTACCTTGACTTCAGCAAAGCTTTTGACACTGTTCCACATAGAAGATTGATAAACAAGCTGGGTAGGCTTGGGGTGGGTCAGAAGTTGGTCAACTGGGTGGCAAACTGGTTGACAGGCAGAAAACATAGAGTGGTGGTAAATGGTATGCAGTCAGAAGAGATGCAAGTCACAAGTGGGGTACCTCAGGGATCAGTCCTGGGGCCAGTCCTCTTCAGTATCTTCATCAGTGATATTGCAGATGGACTAGATGGTAAGGCATGTCTGTTTGCAGATGACATCATGATCTGCAACAGAGTAGATGGGGTGGGCAGAATGAGAAGAGATCTGGATAAACTAGCAAAATGGTCAGAAGAGTGGCAACTGGGATTTAATGCAAAGAAGTGCAAGATCATGCACATGGGGAAGAGAAACCCTTAAGCTACCTATAGGCTGGGAGGGGAGTTGCTGGCAGTCACAAAGGAAGAAAGAGACTTGGGCATCATCATCACCGATGACCTGAAATCGTCTAACAGACCTCAAAGCAGTAGGTAAGGCTAGGGGATGTTAGGGTGTGATATTAGGGGTATCACAAGTTGTAAGAGGGAGGTAATAATCTCTCTTTACAAGACATTGGTTAGGCCCCATCTGGAGTACTGTGTGCAGTACTGGAGGCCACACCTACACAAGGACATTAACCAAATTGAGGCAGTCCAGAGAAGGGCAACCAAAATGGTGCAGGGACTGCATCAGAAGACATAGGAGAATAGATTAACGGAGCTCAATATGTATACCCTAGAGCAAAGGAGAGAGAGAGGTGATATGATCGAAACATTCAAACACCTTAAGGGCATTAACAGGGTGAAAGAGTCTAACATGTTTCAATATAAGAAAAATAGCAGGACAAGAGGACACAGCATAAGATTAGAGGGAGGCCAATTAGGGGGTAATGTGAGGAAGTTCTTTTTCACAGAAAGGGTGGTGAATGCATGGAATGGCCTACCTCAGGAAGTGGTGGCTACGAATACAATGCAGGGCTTCAAACAGTCATGGGATAGGCATAAGGGAGCAATACAGATGAGTATGACTAGATAGGCCACTGACAGAGCAAAGGCCGATGTCACATTCATAAGGTAGAAAAAGAAATGGGCAGACTAGATGGCCCTTGCGGTCCTTATCTGCCATCAACTTCTATGTTTCTATGTTTCTACTGTATTCATAACTCTTGTTTGTTTTTTTCTGTACTAGATTTCATAGTGTTGTACTTGTATTTATCCTGTACTGTATCATGTACGTTGTACTTTTATCTACCCTTGTTCCATCTTCATAGCCCAGGTTGCACCTGAAAACAGTCTCCATTGATTCAGTGCACCTACCCAGTTAACAAATACACAATAAACAAATAAATAAAAAGATTTTAAAATGACAAACGTATAAGTGAAAGTCCAAAATGCATTGAAATACATTAATCACACTTATCTTATTTTCCAATTTCAAAGTGGTGGCTCCTGGAGGAGGATGATGTCTTTCAGCTTGGAAACTCAGTATATGACAGGGTACTCTCTTGAGTGTGTGTGGAGAGGTTAGGTTGGTGGATGCTGAGTTGAGCAGTCAGGGTTGGGTGCTCGATCAGAGATTGACAAGGGACCATTTGCTTATTTTCATGTCTTTAACCAAACAAATTCTGTGAGGAAGAGTTTTCTTTTTTTTTTGCAGGGGGACAGGACCAACACTGGAATTAAGAACCTATTGTTGGTATAGTCTTCAGCAGTACTGAATGTGGGCACCCCAGTCTCACTATCTATCTGGGGAGATCTGGAGGGAAGGGGTTCTCATTCAGCAGTACTGGATGAAGGCACCATTGTCTGCTTTTCAATGGGGAAAAAAAATTGTCAGGGGCAGTTTTCTTTCTTGCAGAGGGACTGGACCAACACTAGGGATTGGGCACCCACGGTCCAGAATACTCATTGGAGGCACCAGGGATAGGCACCCGAGTGTCACCAGCTATTTCTATGTATGTGGGGGGAGGGGCATTCTGGAGAGGAGGAGGGTTAGTTTACTTGTACTGTAAACCTGGCATTGGGCAGGATGAGGAAGGACTGGCTAAGCTGGGAGGAGCAAGAAGCATACTTCAAAATTAAGTGAGAAAGCTGAATTAAACAACATGCACCACCACACTTCCCATAAGCATGACAGGACATGATTACTGACGTTTTGGGTTTGAGATAAAAATTACCCCATCACAGCACTTTATGTGCAATAGGAGGTTTCTAGGCTCACAATCTGGAAAATTGTGCCCTCCCTAAGCTGGACACCCAGGATTTTTGAGTTTCCCAGATAAAGTATTTATGGGCTGAATTTAAAAAACAAACACAAGAATCTAACTAAAAAGGGCCCCTTTACCAAGATTCAGTTTTTTTTTAAATCATCATTGTTATGTATTTTCCATCTTGTTATCTAACAAGATAACAGCTGTCATGACCCACAGTTTTTATTCTTTGCAGTTAATTTGTTTATTGAAAAAAGAAAAAAAAACAGAAAGCTTTTTAACTAATACACATACAGTATACAGTAAAGAGAATAAGAGAAATAGATGAAACAACATATTCTGAATTACAAATAGTTCACATTGAATAAAAGTAGAGAATAACGCTGAGTAAAATAGTACATATCTAATATAAATCTTCATGTTCATTATCCAGCAAAGAAGGATTGGCAAGGTATTCTGCACTGTACACAAGGGAAACCTAATTCATAGAGTAACAGTTGTAACATACATATGCAACAGAGAGATACAATAATTATATTAAACAATATTGTGTACATAGGAAATAAAACTCTGTATAGAGTCTGAGGATACCTTCTGATTATGCAGATTGTAGAAAATTAAAATAATCCAGCCAACAGAGTCTAAATTCATTCAGCTGATCTAAGGCCAAATAGGAAAGATGCTCCAAGGATGCAGTATGAGTTAAGTTATTAAGGATATCTGCAAGTGTAGATATTGTCTGGGATTTCCAATGAATTAAAATTAGATGTTTAACCAGCATAAATAGTATATGCAACCATCTATGTTGGTGTGTTGACAGCTTAATATCCTAGTTTATAATACCCAGTACAAAGTAGTTGGGGTCAAAAGGAATGATACATCTTGTGATGTTAGAGACCAAATGGTGGATGGACCACCATAGTATAGGGATTAGTTTATAGAGCCATAGAATGTGTACTAGATCTCCACCTGATGAGTTACAGCACCAACAATGATTGTTAGGTAATAGTCCCATTCTATAAACAAAAGATGGAATTCTATACCAAAAGTGAAGGATATTATACTGAATAAGCATATTGTGAACATCTCTAAAGGTACCATGGCAGAAGGTCCAATATTCATTCCATTGAGAATCAGTTATGTTATATTGTAGAGCTAGGTTCCATTTAGCTTTGGCTAAAAGAGATTGATTTGGCAGGGTATCTCTGGTAAGCTTACAAATTTTGCTAACTAAGCTTGGTGAGGTGTTTATCCATGCAGTGACATAAGAAGAGGTGGGAGTTTGTATATTCATTTGTTGTAATATAGGGGATAGTGCAGAATGGGTTTGTAAATATTTCCAGAACTCCTGTCTAGGTACTGTATACCCCATGTAGCTTGTATGCCAGTAAAGGAATTTAATGTGTTACTATCATTGATTAAGATGTCACCCAAGAAGATTTTATTTTTGTACTTCCACGAGTTACAGAACAGTAGTTGGCCATCAAGGGTTGAATTCTAATTCACCCAAAGAAGAGTGTAAAGGACAAGTGGGATTGGTTTTAGCCATTTATGTAGCTTAAACCAATAGAGGACAGATGGGCAATAATAGGATGCTTCCTTAAGTTTTTAGTCAGGGCATTTAATATAAAGCTAGTAGGGATCTTACCCAGGGTCAGAGAAACTTCCATATCTAGCCATAAAGGAGTTTCACCATTAGGTTTAATATACCATTTAATGGTCTGTGAAGCTCAAAATGCCCAAAGATAGGCCAAGAACCAGGGAAGACCAACGCCACCCCAGGACCAGTGAAAACTTAATTTGATTTGGCTGAACCTTGGGATGTGACCTTCCCAAATAAAGTCTCCTATTATGTTATCAATTTTGGAGATAAAGGAAGGGGGTAATGTTAGCGGTATGTTAGAAACTAAGTAAACTATCTTTGGAGTGATAGTCATTTTTATAGTGGCAATTTTTGCCAGCTAAAGATAAGTTGAGGGTTTTCCATCTATCTAAGATTGTTCTAATGTCAGTAAGTAAGGGGGAAGATTTGCTTCCAAATCTTATCAATGTTAGGTAGGATCTTAATCCCTAGATAGTAAATACCTTGAGGGACCCATCGAAACCCAAGGAGATAATTCATATAGGGTTTACAAAACTTGTTTAAAGGTAATACCTCATTTTTTTTATAATTGACTGCCAACCCAGATAAACTAGTAAACATATTCAACAGTTGTGTAGGAGTTTGAGCAGCGGATTCTATATTTTCAAGTAAGATTAGCAGTCATCTGCATATGACAGTGAGGTATATTGTCTATTGCCAATAGAAATGCCTTTAATCTCATTGATTTGGTGGGCAGCAGCTGCCAAGGGTTCAAAGGTTAAGATAAGAAGAGATGGGAATAGGGGAAATCCTTGCCTAATACCTCTAGCTAGGTTGAAGGATTGGGATAGTGCAGTGTCTGTAAGGACTCTAGCTGAGGGAAAGGTGTAAAGTAATTTTATCCAGGAACAGAAACAATCACCAATACCCAGGCAGGATAACACCAGGTAGAGGAAATTCCAATTTAAGGAATCAAAAGCTTTTTCAAAATCAACAGCTATAGCAGCTGCAGGGGACTTAAGAGGTTTAGCTTTATGCATAAGATTGAATAAAGAGTGAAGATGATCAGAGCGTTCCCTCCCCTTAATGAAACCCATCTGGGATCGGTGAACTAATTGTGGAATAAAAAGTTCTAGGCATGTAACTAAAAGCTTTGCAAATATTTTACCATCACTATTGAGTAGAGATATGGGACGCTAATTAGAGGGAAGGGTAGTATCTTTATCTTTCTTTGGAAGCACTGTAATAATCACATCTGTCATAGTTTGGGGTAACTTGCCTAAAAGGGCAGATTTGTGGAATACCCTACATAATAAAGGACTAAGTAGGTCAGCCAGGGGTTTATAGAATTCCACAGAAAAAACATCTCCGCTGGGGGTCTGCCCAGACTTAAGGGAAAGAAGGGCTTGGTGAACTTCTTCTACTGAGAAGGGTTTATGAATGGAGTTCGCTACATTAAGGGGAAGGCGAGGAAGGGTTAGTTTTTCCAGAAAGTTATTAATGTGTAGGAGTAGAGAAGGAGACGAGTATAGATTATTATAAAAAACAGTCATGATTTTGTTGACGGAGGAGTTGTCAATATGTACTCTGCCCGAAGAGTCTTTTAATCTAGCAATGTAGTGTTCCATTTGTTGTGATCTGAGCCAATAAGCTAATAGTTTACTACCTTTCTCACCTCCCTCCCAGTATTTATGTTTAATTCTTAATAATGCTATATCAGTTTTGCAAAAGATTAAGATGTTGGTTTGCATTCATAGTTGAAGGATTTAGTGGTGTAGGGGAGAGTTAGAGTCGGGATGTGGATGGCTAGATATTGTGACTCTTTGGTTTTAAGTAAGTTTTCAAGATTATTAAGCTGTTGTTCCCTCATTCTTTTTCTGTGTGCAGAAAAACTAATAATTTTGCCACAAAGCATGACTTAAAGTGCTTCCCAGGTTATGCCGATGGATGTTTCATCAGGGTCATTGTGAGCAATAAAATCCTGTATTTGTCTTCTTATCCAGGGTAGAAATTCAGGATATTTGAGTAAAAGTGGATCTAAATGCCAAGAAGGGGATTTCAGAGGAGGGGAGTCCCAAGTTAGGTCAAGCTTGACAGGGGAGTGGTCCAAAATAAGAAGAGGTAGAATAGTAAAATCTATTATATTTGTCATAATTATGGGGGAAGCTCGCCAATAGTCAATTCTACTGTATGATTGGTGGAGGGAGGAGTAGAATATATACTCTCTGTCTCTAGGATGGAAAAGCCTCCAAATATCTGATAACCCCAAATCTTTCATTAGTAGGGAAAAGGCAGCTATACTCCTTGGGTGGGCAGTAGGAGAGGAGTTGCTCCTGTCTAAATATGAGTGAAGTGTAAGGTTAAGGTCACCCCCAATAAAAATAGGGGTGTTAGGTAAATTTAAGGAAGTTAATTGTCATGCCAGGTTATGAAAAAATGTGGGTTTATCAGAGTTTGGAGAGTAAATGTTAACTAAGGTTAATGTCCCAGAAGCAGTATCAAAGGTTGTAATCAGCCATCTACCATTGGGGTCTTTCAAAATATTGGAGAGTGTCCATTTTAAATTTCTATGAATTAAAATTGTGACCCCTCACTTTTTGGAAGTAGCTGAGGCTGTGTGAACTTGACCAACCCAGTCACGCTTTAATCTGTCATTATCTGTGGACAATAATTTTGTTTCTTGCAAAAAAGCAATTTGTGCTTTATGTCTTTTAAGATTATTTAGAACTTGCTTATGATTGCTATGCACATTGTGTCCCTTGACATTCCATGTATATAATATTAAGTCATCCATAGGGATCTGAGTCCAGCAAGTGTGTAATGGATATTAATGGAATTGTCAGGAACCCAAGTCGCCAAGCAACAAAAGCAAAAAAAAGTGCGGATTAGAATGACAGAATTAAAAACAGTAATCTGTCTCTGAGCAGGAATAGGGAAAATTATGAGGGAAATAAACATCAGGAGGACTCCCAGACTCCAGATATTGCATCTCTCCATGTCTATCATTACCATTATTAATATTAATGACCAAAATATTAAAAAAGACAAATCTGAAGCCATCTAAGATGAGCAGAGAAGTATAGGTCGCCCAATAAATAAAGGTGAACCAAGACCATTTCTTTGCTCTCTAGGGTGTGGAATAGAAACATAAATAGATTGAATATAACTTAAGGATCTGATACTCCTTAAGAAACACCTAGCTTTGGAACCTATAGTTTGGAAAGCTAGAGATAATATTGTTGTGTTAACAGTAAGTAAGAAAAGAGCAACTAAAATAGGGGAGGCTTTGTTATATTCTCTATGCAGTACTGATAGTTAAGTGCAGCCTGCACACAGCTTAGGGAATAGATAAATTATCAGCAAATTCTCCATCTTCCGTAATGTGTGCTATTAAGAAAAGACAATATTCAGAATTCCAAACCACGGCAATTAAAAAAAAAAAATACTGCCATGAATCAGATTCCAGAGATCTAAACATAGATAGCATAGTCACAAGATTTGAACAGGCAGTAAAATTGATATGACAAGCATGGCATGCACTGTCTATAAACATCTAATAGATTACACACTTCACAGTTATAATAAATATTTTAGGCTAATGCAATCGTAACTAATAACAGCTGTGGCATTCAGATTAACACAGACTAAAAGACACTTTGCAAATTTTATGCTATTAAGTAAATATTCGTAAACCAGCCTGTATTTATGAATCAGGCTATGGATAAACCCAGTGCAACTAGAAGGGGAGTAGCAGGGCAAAATAAAGTTATAAATCGCCCTGTATAGATGCAGCACCATGGTGAATCGAGAGTTGCATGCAGTAAGGGAGAGAGCTGCTAGTGCACAGTCTCAGAAACCAATCTGCAGAATGTGCAGGGTTCACTCTAGGGTATTTTGCAGAAAAGCCCCGAGGACGGCAATGGCAGGCTTGAAAATGACCTTGAATAGGCTTTGAACTCTGTCCTCAGCCACCCACAAGGGGTCATTAAATTAGGTCTTAGTTAAAGGTGAATAGACACCTTCAGATAATGAAGCATGGGTATGAGTTGGGCAAAACAAAAGCAAAACACAGCCGCAGGCTTTGTGTAACACTGGAGCACTGTAAAAGTAGATCATAAAGTCAAGAAACTGCATATGCCCCCAGTAGAAACGATGCGCCCCAGCTGTAAGAAAATTGCCTGCCCAGAAGTGTTTATAAGAATCACATGATTAGTAATCAGAATATTGTTACGGGATTATTATCACTTAATGAAAGAACTATAATTTAGCTGTGTTATAAAGAGCAGAAAACCCTAGAAAGTGTGAATATTGTTTATAGGCACCAGGAGAAAGTGACACAGTCTAGCAAAATATAGAGTGAATAAACATTAAGGTAGTTGTACACAAAGTACAAGCTGACCTTGTGTGGAATAACAGGCATACCATATATATTATAACATATGCAGCATCTGTATATCTCACATCCTTATTGCTAGCAGGCAAGGGAAGTAAAGATACAGTTTATATGACAATCCCATGAATAGCTGGCTGCCATCAGAGGATAAAAGTTCTGGCCTTATTACAGAAATTAGATTGGCTTCTTTTAAGTGATCAATTACCAGATGGAATAGAAGATGAACTCTTAAACTGTTTTTTTAGTAACAGGGTCTGATTTGGTCTTCCACTTACTGTGGTATTTTTTCTTGGGAGGCTCTGAGAATTTCTGAGGTGAACTTGCTACAGTATCTACCCATGAGGTGTTGGCTGAATTACACTCCATCTCAGGTATAGTGGAGGGGTTGTCTTCAATGGATATGCAGTCATTGTATATAGAACTTTGTGGAGACAGTAGGTTATCCTGGAGAGGAACATATGTATTGTGCATGGGAATAGGTGAAGCAACTTTGTTTATTACGCTTGCTTTGATGTCCTTGCCGAGTTTGGTCCCAGGGCTGCAGCTTTGAGGTTTACTGTGCACTGGGTTAGTACAGACCTTTTCTTATAAATGGCTGGATTGTCTTTTAGCTAATTCTACAGGCAAGTCAGAGACATTAGAAGCAGATGAGGCAGTAACAGCAGAAATAGATTGCACAGTAGCATTGGAGAGATCTGCAGCTTTAAGGGAGGGTAAACTGGAGCTATTTAGAAAGTTCATTAAGGATTTTGGAGTGTTGAAGTCCTTGAAGGTATTACTGATAAATACCCGTATTAACGCAAGATAAGGCATCGAGAAACATAGACCCATCTGGTGCATAACTCGTCTAGCAGGAGTAAAGGCTTTCCTCATAGCAGAGACATCTTTGGAGAAGTCATGATAAATGTAACTATGGTGCTCCTGCCAGCTAAGGTGGCAGATTTCTCTGTCCCTCTGTAAAATGAGCTCTGTATGGGCAAAGTTGAGACATTTAGCCACAATTGATCTAGGCCTTTGTTCAAATGGGGATTTACAGCCTAACAAGCGGTGTGAGCACTCTATAATTAGGCCATGGTCCATAGGCAGCTTCAATATTTGTAGCTGGACATGCAGTAGGAATGCAGAGTTATTTTTGAGGTCCACGTCTTCAGGAAAGCCAAAACATCACAGATTGTTTCTATGACTGCGATTTTCAATATTGTCGATTTTAGTTTGGAGATCGTTGATGGTGCAGTCTTGTTCCCTGATTGTAGCCTGAAGTTCTTGTATGGATGATTCATTCTGCCATGCTTTATTTTCAGTTGTAGCCAGATGGGGTCTTCGGTTTTTAAAGAAGTTGTGTTTTGCTGAGTTGCAATTTTTTAGGTCATTCATCTCCATTGTCAGCTTTTGAAACATAGCTTCCACCTTGCCAAGGGGAGCCAGTTGATTTTCAGTTTTAGCCATGATGTAAGTCCTGTGGTCTGTATTCCCAGGAAAATGTCAGATGCAATAAAACACAAAATAATAAGGACTGAGAAAGAAAAATCTTAAGAAGCTGCTGCAGTAGGACACATCTAGCTGGGATTCATATGCAGGTCTTCTGCAACAGGCTTAGATGGGTGTAGATGATGTTAGATTGTTAGATTAGATGCAGCGCTCAGGATTCAGGCATCCATGCTGTTCAGGGCCAGGACACGCCCCCCACAATTTTTTTATGAAGACAGGAAAAACACTAATTTTGCAAAAGGAAAACACTTGTGAAGGCAAAATGTTGGTGTCATATTAGAGGGCTATCCTAAAAGTTAACTGAGCACGCTCAGAAGCAAAATTTCAAAACCTTATAATTCTGGAACTAGTTAATATTTTTTCACAAAACCTTTGACATGCACACCCTTGATATAGACCCCTTCAACATTGAAACATTTTGAACAAAATTCTGTACAATCTAAGCTTGGTGACAGCAAAAAATGTAAAACAACGTAGCTTTTTCTCTAAACACAACACATCCAGATCTCAGAAATTAGAAAAGCATCCATCATGGGGGGGGGGGGAGGTTGCTGTGGAGCCCAAGCAGTGCAGCAACAGATATGTGTAGCTGTCCAATAAACTTTGTTTAATTTCCAAATAAGCTATTTTTGGAGTGCAGAAAACACTTTTGGATATCAGAATCTGAACGAGCATTTCCAAAAGGTACTGTACCCTAACTGAAAACAGTGCTGAGACAACTGTATGTTATGACAAGGTAGAAGATAAACACAATGTTAAGACAAATTTTTGAAGAAACATAGAAACATAGATTTTGACGGCAGATAAGGACCGCTTGGCCCACCCAGTCTGCCCATTTCCCTACCTATTGGATAAGTTGCAGATCCTAGTTAACCAGCAGCCTACTTCTTCCTACCCCAACCCCCTAGAATTGCCTTATGACTGTCATTTGATGCATTTCTTTGTTTTTTTTAGAAACTGATATACAGTTCACACACAAAATTCATACAATATAAAAGTGCATATGCCCAAATGTCAATGTAAATTTGCCACATTTCATTACAAGCTGTTCTGTTGAAGGAAGATATTACTATATAAGGCCTAAAAATTGGCATCAGGTAAATGTAAACTGGGGTAGGTATGTTATTGAGGGTATTGCATGGTTTATCTTTTATTGCTACTCCACTGGATCAGCAATATTTGCACAAGCTGTGCCCAGTCCAGATTTTACAGCTCTGGCCTGGGTCTGGTGATGTGGGTTTTACCCATACCCCACTGCATGTGGCTTAGTGGTATACTGTACAGATAGCTACAAAGTCTAAGCCATTGAAGGTTGAAGTTTCAGAAAGCCATTATGCTAAAAATATCAAGACTCATTCCCTCCCTCACTCCTCAGTCACAATTAATCCTCTACCAAAGTCATGCTTAAATACTGAAGCCTCTACATCCACACCACTAAGCTTTAATGTCAACATGCTTCTTCTGCTGCTGTGACCAATTCAATGTGTGATCTGCTCAACCCTGGCTTTATAAATTTATTTAATTATTTTTAGAGGGGCTCCTGGTTGTGACCAATATCAAACAAATGACTGAAGTCCAGTGCCCCCCCAAACTGCCCAAACAGGCCTGTAATGGAAGATTTTTCCAGCTTTCATGTCCCAAATAGGGTCTCTTAGTTATCAAACCTTGGCCAAAATGTGAACATGCCAAACCACTACGTCAAAGTGGCCCCAATCTCTTTAGTCCAGCACTTTAAATAATGTAAAACGTACCTTGCTGATCTGAGTTAGAGTCCAGCTGTTTCATTCTTTGTTTGCAAAGACAATACTCCAGCTTCCTTGTTTCACATTTATAAATTGCAGTCTGCTAGGTTGGCTGGGAGCAAATCACTAGGAAAGTGATCACAGCTTTCCCCTAATCATAAAGCAATTCAATGTGTGATCTGCTCAACCCTGGCTTTATCAATTTATTAAATTTTTTTAGAGAGGCGCCTGGTTGTGACCAATATCAAACAAACAACTGAAGTCCAGTGTGCCCCCCGGAGAACTGCCAGCCTGAGAATGAAGTTGGCATATTATTTGGAAAAATGCAAGGCTGGGTCTCTTATTATGCAGTGTCCAGCAAAGATGGTGTTGTCAAATGGCTTAATGAGGTGCTGTGAGGTGCCTATGGGAACTTGTCATGTAGAAAGTTCCAGGGACACAGTCATAAAAACTGGAATTACAAGTTCCAAGGAGTAATTAATTTGGGAGGAATGTTAGAAAGTCAACTCTACTATAAAATGAGCTAGGAAAAAAGTAAATAGGACAAGAAAAAACAGAATTTTGTTTCTAAAATGAGTTGCTAATTGCAACTGGTATTTTTAACATGTGCAAGTCAACTCCACTTCTCAAACTTAAAAAGAAAAATACACTTCATCACAGACTGTATTTACCAAGTACTGTGCCCATTTTAGTAAATAAATGTTTAAGAAGCACCTGAAAGCTGTCTATTTTCCATAGAAGGTGACTCCTTAGTAGTTTCAGACACTTAGTCTTTCCCTTTGAGACACCAGGTGACTCTGATAATCATTTGTTCCAAGGGTTTTTAAGTCAGTTTGAAGGCATTAAGTATTTTCTGTTCTCATACTCCTTAAAAAAATGCAGGGATTCCACAGACTTCTTGTGTGCCAAGGTCCAGTTCCTAAACTAGAGAATCATATTTCAACATAACAGATCCAACTCATGCCCCTCCCACATGAATAAAAAAAAGGTGGGCTGGCTGTTTAGGAGCTTCTTGGGTGGAAGGGTGCTGAATCTTACTTCCCCCAAAAAACAATGCTGCCTTCCACTACTCAGGTTCCAGTTCTTGTACCACTCATTTAAGAAAGGAAGTAGCACCCTGCAGCCATTGATTAACATGAAAGCATATTTATTTGAGGGCGGAAAACATTTCTTAGAGGAGGGTAAGGCGGAGGAGACTATTTACACCTTCAGTCAGTTCCATGGACAGAAAACATGACATCACTCCTTTTGTACTTGCAAAACTCCTGTAGGCTCCACCTACAGTCATAATAATGCAGAGGTTGCAGCTTCAGGTCTGCCTGCTTTCATGCCTCTACAGTGACCTTTGAATGCATCTTTTACTGCTGCAGATCATAAAATCCACCTCCAGCGCTTACCAAGACTGTCCTGACATTACTTTTTTTAAGACCTTGACTTGCTGTAGTCATCTGGATAAAATTTAAACCAAAGTTCTGGTCTCTCCCTTATGTAAAACCCACCTGGATTTTCTTCTGAATGCCATCTAAGATGAGGTCAGAGAAACTAGAAAGAGAAGAAGCATTGGGAAAACCACTGACAGACTACACTTGAAATGGACTGTATGACATTTATTTTGTTATAGTATGCAAACATATTTTAAACAGGGCAAAAACAACAAATGGAATTTAATAATGTCACATTCTATAGCATTTTGTAATAAAAGGCATTCATTCTGTTAACAGAATTCCTAAAAATCCATCTGTTTCTGCTGCATGGAAATAATCTAAAAGTTAAAGACACTTCTAAATGTTTTCCATTTAAAATTAAAACACAGAATATGCTCTTGCCTATATAGATGCATACAGTAAGTGTTTTATAAAAGAAATATACAGTACTTAAGTGTCTGCAGATGAAATCTTGCCAGAGGTCCTTAATGTTTTGTATATGCTTTGCATTAAACAAACGTAAAATGTTTGTGAGTTCTTACATTCAAGTACTGGTAAGATTAAAATTAGAAGCCAGTTCTCGGATACAATTTTCTCTGTTAATTTTGTTGAGTTTCGTCCTGCGGTTCCAAATTGAGATGTTGGTATGTCAGGATGATCCTCTTGCTTATCTCCAGGTGGCACTCATTCATGAAGTACATATTGAACAAATATTATTTCTCTAAGTTTGGAGTAAGGACATCTTTTCTTTCTATTGCTTTTTGCTATCACCCAGTTTCCAGTAATGTTTTCTGCCTTTATTTCTCTATGTCTGTCTATCTATCTATCTATCTATCTATCCATCTATCTTCCATCACTAAATGGAGAAAAAGAGATCTAATAGATGGTCTAACAGATTAGGAGCCCCATTTTCAAAAGGTTAGGATGGCACAAACCGGGTTTGTGCAGCACTCATTTGGAACAGTGCCAACTTCCAGGGTTGTGGCCATATTCAAACGCCACCAACTGGTATGTACAGCACACCCCTGGCAGCACCATTGTGCACAGTATTTTGCTGCATCCATGCAAATGTGGGATTGCTCATGCACATGCGGCACGGCACAATATTGAACGTTTTCAGAAGCACTAAATGGCTGCCAGCAATGGCACAGTTTAAAGTTTCTGAAACCCAGCCCTTTAGAGTGCACAGAAGGGGAGGGTGCCCTGCACCCCCTCCACATGCTGTTAAGGGATGGGTACCCTGGTGATCTAGTGGTCTTCCTCAAGTCCTGATCCAATGCAGAATAATGTGAAATAAAACCTGGTGGTCTAGTGGTCCCTCACTAGTCCTGAGCCACATCCAAGTATAATGAAATAAATCATTGGAGGTCCAGTGGTCCCACCCCAGCCCCAATCCCTGTCCACATATACTAAACTAAATCATTGGTGGTCCACTGGTCTCACCCCAGCACTGATATCCATCCATGTACTCTGAAGCTCACCAGGATTAAACCAAATTCTGTATCTTGCTGCAACAGAGTTACTACAGTAAATAATGCAATTTCAATGGGAATTTGTCCCTTTTATCATTCTGGAAACTGTGACACTGTGCTTAATCCTGGCGGGCTTCACTGTACACTAAACTAAATAGTAGGTGGTCCAGTGGACCCAATCCAGCCAAGCCCCCATCCACATACACTAAACTAAACTAAACTGTCAGTGGTCCAGTGGACCCTCCCCAGCCCTGATCCCATGATATAATGTAAATAACATAAGACCTGGTTGTCTAGTGGTCCTTCCCCCTCCCCATTCTCTGATTGCTGTCCTGACTACAAAACCCATTGCCATGATAGTCTAGTGGCCCCCCACCCTGGCAGGTAGTGACCCATCACCCCACTCTCCCTGACCTAAGCCAGCAACTGGCACAACCCTCCTCACACTGCCATGGCCAGCTCCTGATGAACTGTCTATGAGTGTGTAGAGCAGGCAGTACATACTCACTGGTTGACCAGTCAACCAATGAATGCATACTGCTGACTGCATGTGCTCAGTAACAGTTCCTGTCGGTGGCTGGCAGTGGTGTTGTGAGGAGAGTTCTGCAAGCCTCTGGCTCGGGTCTGGTATGGGGCAGCTGAGTGGTTGGTCACTACCTGCCAGGGTAGGGGGGCCACTAGAATACCAGGGCAATGGATTTTGTAGTCGGGATGGTGATCAGAGACTGGAGAGGGGAGACCACTAGACCACCAGGTGTCTTATGTTATTTATATTATACAAGGGGATCAGGGCTGGGAAGGGAACACTGGACTACCTATGATTTAGCTTAGTATACGTGGATGGGAATTGGAGTGGGGTGGGTCCACTGGGCATCCAACAATTTAGTTTAGTATACATGGACAGGGATCAGGGCTGGGGTGGGTCCACTGGACCACCAACATTTTATTTCATTATACAGGGACTGGAACTTGTGAGGGACTGCTACATCACTAAGTTTTATTTAGTGGTATTTTGCAGGGGATCAGGGCTAGGGAGGGACTGCTAGACCACAGGTTGCATTTAACATTATTCTCTAGGGGACTGGGGTTTGATAGGGACTGCTAGACTACCAGGTTTTATTCAACATTATTCTGCATGGGATCAGCACTTGGGAGGGACTGCTACACCACCAGGTTTTATTTAACATTATTCTGAAGGGGACTGGGACTTGGGAGGGACCACTAGATCATCAGGTTGCATTCAACAGTATTCTGCAGGGGATCAGAACTTGGGAGGGACTGCTAGACCACCAGGTTTTATTTAACCATATTCTGCAGGGGATTGGGGATTGGTAGGGACCACTAGACCACCAGGCTTTATTTAACAGTATTCTGCAAGGGTAGGGACTGCTTGACCACCTGGGTTTATTTAACATTATTCTGCAGGGGACCAGAGCTTGGGGGAACTGGCCTGGCACACTCAGCTGGGTGCTGTCATGCAGATGAGTCCACAATGGGCATGCAAATGGCTCCTTAGTGCCATTCATCTGCATGTTTGGGCTGAATGTCACCCATAAGGGTCATGATGCTAACCAGTGTGTGCCACACTTTACCCCATAGGCAGATTTCAGCCCAGCGCACTGGTAGCGTAGCACAAAACATGGCAACTACTTGTCATCCCTCATGCTACCATGGCCCAACATTTAGACAGATAGCATGGTCAGTTCAGGTTGCACTATCTGTTTGAATGTATCACCAGAGTCAGCCAGCCCTATTTTTCGATACACTCACCTGTTTACGTGTGTAGCTAGCTGGCTTTGAAAATGGGCCCTTGGACTTTTCATAATGGCAATGGGATAAAAGCCATGCTATAGAGCTCTTATCAGTCAATTTTTCCAAATGCTTTAGTTAGTACTACCATGGGAAAATCAGCAGTACATTTATCCAAACAGACTAAGAAACATCTTACAGCAGAGCAGCAGAAGAGGAAGAAGGATTCCTCTTCTTCAGACCTGGAAATGCAGATTTGTAAAGGAACGTTGGACTGATTTCTTACCTGATCACTTGGTCCCAGTGAAATGCAAGCACCAACTGGTGTGAGGAGCCCATCCATAGCCTCAGAGGGCCCTTCAAGCTCTGACCTGGAGATAATGACTGTACCTGTATCCTACCTCCTCGCCTCGCAAGGATCATCAAAGTTAACAGAAGCTTTCAAGCTAACTGGCCCAATATCTATAGCAGTCACACTGTCGACCTTACAAAAATCACCCAACATCAAAATTTCTAAAACACCCGTGAGTGAAGGTGAAGAGGAGACCTCTATCTATGCAGGCAAGAGGAAGACAGGGAAGATGTCAGCTCCTGAGAAACTTCAACAAATTCCCTCCTCTTCACTAAAATAATCGACACGACTGAGTACACCACCATCATAACTAGCAACTAAAGTTGAACTTAAAAGTCTAAAAGAGGCATCTTCCTCCTTTTCTGAGTTCTTTACTTTTTTATTCTCTTTCAATAAGAAGTTAGATCTGTTGATTAACAAATATGATTAGTTGGAAACAGAACTTAAAACTATCAAATCTGATGTGAAAACATTATAAGATGTCCAGAATAATATTCAAAAAGAGGCAGCGGTGGTTAAGCAAAAGAAACAAACTAAGCCCTTTCAACCACCAATCTAAAAGCTACTGTATTATTCTTTGCTGGGGAAAACAGAGATAATGGAGAATACTTTATGCTATAAAAACTTAAGTTTTAGTGGACAGAAAGGATTGAGGTCTGCACCTGGGTCCTGTGCTCAGCTCTCACATACATAGACACAAAAAGTAAAGTTGCCAGCACCAGCCAGATCAACAGAGCACCACTACAGGGCTTATGGATGAATACAATGTGCTATGAATGCACATAAAGGAAAAACCAAAAGCCATGATGTACTTCTTCCAATTTTATTCACAGCACACGGCTTCCACATCCATAAAACTCCTTCAGTAGTATCCTAACGCATTTCGCGCCATCTAGCGCTTAATTATAGGAAAAAAAAGTTATGAGAAGGGATGAGAAACAGAGAAGAGCAGTTGAACTAGAAGAAGAAATGCTTATTTTAGAGGGTGAAAATGATGGATGATTTTTTCCTCTGACTCTAATATAAGCAACATAAGACTGCTTAACATAACTTATTAATTAAATCCCTCTATCTGTTTAGTTTTTTTTAATAGAATTTTGATGGGTTGTGTTTAGGGGTTGAGATTTAGACTGTTTATCTTTTTAAGATATTATGAAACTGTAGTCTTGTGGCCACTGTCCTGAATATACATGTATTACAATTGTTTAAAAGACTCCAAATATTAGAGTGTCATTTGGATCTTCCCCTGAATAGAGAACACTTTAAGTTATAAGTATATTAGTAAAGCTAACAGTAAAAGGATATCATAGTTAGCTTAATTCAGAATTGTTATGTTAGCTATGTATACACTTTAAAGGATTATACATATGAAACTATTATAAATAAAATATTAAGAAAAAATAAATGTAGCAAAAGAGAGATGCCAATTTTTCACTCAGGATGCCTTCTATGTATGGTAATTTTTGTTACCCAAATACTTAAAGGTTTGAAGAATAACAGGTTTCAATGTCTGTCTTTAAAATATTAGACTTCACTTTTAACATGGTTTCTTTTAAAAATTTAACCTTTCCCCTAATGTAAGTTTGATATTAGAAATAAATCAACACAAAGAATAATTTCTGTGACAGTTATCAGTTTAAGACTGAGATCAGAGAATTTGTATTTGTAATACATATAATTTTCTCTTTATTTCATCAATCTTGAAACTCATGACACAGTTCTTACTAGCACACAAAAAAAAATCCACTGAAACTCTATTTGCCTGTGTCAAAAACAATTTCAATTGATCCATTGTCAAAATCCAGTTAACCAGGAGGTTTATGTTGTGGTATCATATGAAGTAAGCACAGACCAAAGAAGAGAGGTCAATAGCACTCGGTGAAAAGCATGAAGGTCAGGTGAGCGAGGCAAGCAATTTAGCACTTGCATGAAAGAGTATAGAAGAGGTGCCTTAACCATGCGGTGTGAAAGTGATATTAAAGTAGGCAGCAAGACTTGTAATTAGAGGTGTTTGGCTGATTTTATCCATGGTGTCATGGTGTTGTTATAGTAAATGTACACTGAAGAAAAAAAATAATTAGAGTGATGATCCATGGTGGCGTGGTGTTGTAATACTAAATCTACACTGAAGGAAAAATTTCACTGGATTGGTGATCCATGGTGATGTGGTGTTGTAATACTAATTAAACAATGGCAAGAAAATTTCCTGGACTCTCATTGGTCAGTGTGTGACTGGGACAGTGATGTTATTGAACAATAACATCACTGTATTGAGTTCAGGCACACAAATGACCGCAGAGCAGCGAAACAAATCCCTCCCTCCCCACGCATGCCACCGGGAAGCCGACAGTCCCTAAATCGGTCACACCGTAGCCTACCTTACCTCCTCTCCACCCCCCTGCCCGCAAACAAACACATGTTCCGTACCCAACTGCCTCAATCTGTCACACAAGTACACAAAACGTAAAATATTAAAAAAAAAAAATCAGCTCTCCATCTTTAAGTTCACAGTAGCTGCCTGTGACTGTGAACTGCGCGCGCTCGGCTGTTCAAACACAAATGCACAAATACTCCAAATTACATTTCAAATGTTCGCCACCTTCTGAGCAAGCAAACTTCCTAAAAAGCATTGTATCAAAATTAAAAAGACCTCTAACTTACATGTCCCTACTCATGTCCAGTTACGGAGCGAAGCAGGAAACCGGAAGTAACTGCTCGGCTTCACAGTTTTCTTTTATGCTCTCCACATGTTCCTCACAGGCATCAGAAAATTAAAAAAAACTTCAACTGCTCCCAGGACAAGCAGCGGGAGCAAAGATACAAGACGACTGAGTGTCTCTCTGGGGGGGGGGGGGATCACCATTCACAAGAAATGCAGATACTACCAACAGCACCACCTACTGGACTACTTTTTCTTTCATTTCTAAAATATGCCTCTCATACAAAAAGCAATACAAATATAGCAACAATATTTTTCATTTTAACTTTTTAATATTATTTTAAAATGAGCCATTGTATAATAGCAATAAGGCACTCCAGTGTGTGTGTTATTGTGTAATAACATCACTCCTGGGGTGGCGGAAGCACTCGGCTTCGCCTCGTGCTTCGACCCACCCCAGAAGTGATGTTATTACACAATAACACACACCCTCTCATGCCTTATTGCTTAAATCTATACTATTGGTTACACACTGTGCAATGTTTTTCACTTTAAGCTGTTTTTGCTGTAGCTGATTTTGAGAGGTGAAACATAGAAACATAGACTTTGACGGCAGATAAGGACTGCTAGGCCCATCTAGTCTGCCCATTTCCCTACCTACAGGATAGGCCGCAGATCCTAGTTAACCAACAGCCTATTTCTTCCTACCCACCACAAGAATTGCCTTATGTCTGTCCCATGCATTCTTGAATTCTCCCACAGCTTTAGACCCCACAACCTCCTCAGGAAGGCTGTTCCATGCATCCACTACCCTCTCTGTGAAATAATGCTTCCTCACATTGCCCCTGAACCACCCTCCTTCTATCTTTAAATTGTGTCCTCTTGTTCTTGCATGTCTCTTTTTCTGAAAGATGCTACCCTCTTGGACTTTGTTGATTCCACTGAGGTACTTAAAAGTTTCTATCATGTCCCCCCTCTCCCTTCTTTCCTCAGGGGTATACATATTAAGCTCCTTTAGTCTCTCCTCATACGGCTTCTCTTGCAGACCCTGCACCATTTTAGTTGCCCTCCTCTGGACTGCCTCTATCCTGTCTATGTCCTTGCAGAGATGGGGTCTCCAGAACTGGACATAGTACTAGATGGGGTCTCACCAACTGTCTGTACAGAGGGATAACAACTTCCTGTTTTCTGCTGATGATGCCTCTCCCTATACATCCCAGTATACCCTCAGCCCTCCCTACTGCCTTCTCACATTGCTTGCTAACCTTAAGGTCATCTGATATGATTACCTCCAGGTCCCTTTCCTTTTTTGTCGTTGTTACCACCTCCCCACCCATTGTGTATTCTTCCCCTGGGTTCTTGCGGGTGCGGTTTTGCTTTGCTTTGCATCATTTTTGCGAACTCTGGTTTTTACTGTATTGTATTTCACTCAGTTGTCATGGAACCTTATGTTGTGGGGAAAGCGTATAGTTCCTAAATTATAAGTGCATCAGCATATCGTTCCTAAATTATAAGTGCAGGTTTAAAATAATAATGATAATAATCATAAATAAAAAAGCACTACATGCACTTGTAGTTTGTTTTTTATTGATAGCACTGTGGTGGAATAAAAAGATCTGGCTAAGTCAAATGTTATTTGTATTCTAAATTGTGCCTTTACCTCATTTGCATTTAATTAAAAAAAAAGTTTAAGTAACATGATACCAGATTGTATGCACATTCTGCACCACAGCAAGTTAAATTAAAATGTTAATGTTAAGCTATATTAATATTAATATAAATGTATAATATATTTGTTCTTTTACAGAAATATGTATTTGAAACTTGGCTTCCTGGCCAAATGCCCTTTGGGGTAACTATTGCCTCAGTGCTTGCGCACAGAGGTTCTTTGTCTTTTAAATTGTGTTTTGTTTTAATTGGATTCACCACAACATAACCCAGATGGACCATCATAGGGTAGTTGGTTCATTCCACTGGGGTGTCAAACAGATGAGGCATACTGATGAGTCCTGGTAGGACGAAACACGTGTCTATGTCCTCTGTTGGCATCCTTTGCAAACTGTGTGAGAGGCATTTCGGCACCAAGCATTTCTGCTTAAAGTTGAACCAGCATAATATTCTGTGGTGATTTGCATATGCAGCCCATGATGCTTTGCATTATGGGGGCATGTGTGATTTTGTATTTCTTTGAAACTTGGCTTCCCGGCCAAATGCTATTTGGGGTAACCATTGCCTCAGTGCTTTCACACAGAGGGTTCTTTGTCTCCTCTCTCTCTCTCTATATATATATATATATATATATATAGCCAATCCAGATTCAATATTTTAGCTGAGCACAGACAAAATAATGAAGCTTAAAGTGGTGAACAAATGAACAAACAAAAAATTCACATGTTGCTTTTTATAACCTTCAAAGAGAACCACTTCTTAGTTTTGAATATGTATTTGGCAATCCTAATAACACTAGAAACTATATCAGTATGTATTTAACTTGCACATTAAGACATGTATTTTATTGCAGAAGAATAACAAGTGTAAGGTTTCATTTTCATGAGTAGATCCGTTGATTAATGGAGAGGCTGAGACTATAAGTGCCTATGCCTGGACACACTGACTTTGCTAGTACAAGTAAAACTCTTTCCAAGCAAATAGTTTCTTATCAATATTTTACCTTAACTGCCCGTATTGCAATAACAGAATTTAGGAAAAGCAAGTAACCATTCAGAGCTGCAAATACCACTTTCTCAAAGATTTTTTGGATAAAGACTAGCTAGCAAGTTACTTTAATAATGAAGAATTGTTTTTATTTGCTTGCTTTTTTTTTTGTATGCAACACCAACTTGCATACCGGGTCTTAATGTCACACGCATAATAGCATATGACATTATAGTGAGCCCAGACCAGGGTGCGCTCCAAGTTGGCCCCCCCCCGGAGTTGAGAATCTTTAGTGGAGGGGTCCAGGGGGGTGCAGTCCCCTCTAATGGGGGTGTGGGTGCAGAGTCTCCACAGAACAAAAACTGCCAGAAATCGCGCAACGCAGTTGTGCCACACAGCATTCTGCCATGCGACATAATGACCCCATGCCCACCACTTGCTTTATGTGGTGTTTCTACATAAATTCACATTCATTTTGATCTATCTATCTATCTATCTATCTATCTATCTATCTATCTATCTGTCTATCCATTTTCATCCTAAATCCTCTCTCCCAGTTCAGCCAGATCTCCCCTGTTTTTCCTGAATTTGATTTAAAAAAGCAGATCAGAGTGCCTATCCCAGTATTGCTTGCCAGCCCAGCTCCCCTCTAGGTCACAGGCCCTCTATTCATAGTTGACAACACTGGGGTGCCCAGCCCCATTGCTTCTGTAAAATATATACCAGTACCTGCATAAAAGAAAATTGTCCCTTATTGTCTTATAATTTTTTTAACCTGTTAAAAAGAAAATAGTCGATTACCAATCTGAGCCCCACCTCATGAACAAGGTAGCTGAGATTTTTCAAATGCTTGCTGAATGATGATTTAATAATCGCTGTTTGAAATCATATTTTGGGTGTGATCTGAACATTTTCACCTTCTGGGTTCATAAGGTTGGGTCATAAGATGTCTATGTTGAAATTCTGGTGTATAAGTATTGTAAAATAGGAAACACCAAAATATTTCAATGTTCACTCATTACTTCACAAATTTTCATTATTTTGACTCCAAACTTTCACCATTGCCATTTTTTCCCACCACCTCATAAATGTGACAGGTGTCCTTTTTTTAATCCTGGACAAGACCTGTTTTTATACTTGTGGTGCAAAATGATGTTATGGCCAAGATACTTTAAATGTCACATGTCACGTTTATAAGTGGAGCCATAAAACGACTATCTTGAAAATTTAGGATCAAAATAAAAAAAATATATATTATTAAGAAATGTTGTGTGTAGTGCCAGACTTTACCCTAGCTAGTAGTGCTTTGTGATCCTGTACCAGTGTTCAGGGGTGAGCTCAGTAAGTAGTAAAATGTGACACTAGGATTTTCAGCCCTAATTCTTCACTTGCACCCCCACCTCCACCCTCACCCACCAAGCAGGAAAAAGGACAAGACCATGCAAACAACCACAGGCAGCCATAATCAGGTAAGACAAACAATGTACAACTGTTTCCAGGAGACACAAATGCAGTAGCATTGATGTGCTACCTTTGTGAATTTTTATTTGTGACTGTAAAAGCACAGGCCTTATATGGGCCTGTGCTTATGCAGCCATACCTGCGTGTGTATGTCATACAGTGTACATGAGTAGATGTGGCTGCAGAAGAGCAAGCCCCATGGGGCCTGTGCCTCTGCAGACAGAGATACTCATGCATCCTGTATGACTTACCTCACAAGATGGAATGAACCCTAGAGCATGTTTTCGTATATGCATCTGCATAACTGAAAAACTGGTACCCCTTGAACAATTTGTAGATTCACTGTTGGAGCCATGATACCCACATTGGAACAGTACTTCTATCTACATTATGGCAGACCTCAGGGGGCCTACTCTTCTGGAGCCAGAAGTTGGGTGTGTATGACTTATACCTGTAACTGAAAAGGCACAGGTCCCAAGGCCTGCACTTCTATAGACTGAAGTACTGTTCAGTTTTGTTATTAAGGAGCAGATATCCACTAACTTTCTTTTTTTTTATTTGCCGGTTTTTACCTTTCAGTACTGCCGAGGACAGGTTGGAATTTGTTCCAGCTGGTAATGTAGGCAACCTCAACATCATGTAAATGGCAGTGACAGCGATTGTCTACAGTAGAAGACCAGCTACTTTTTAAAAAAGAAACTGCTCCATGGACCATGAAACCCGTGCTGATGTGACGTCAGTAACAATATTCAGCGGAGGTTTCAGGGGAGTGCTCTTTCAATTATGTGCCCAGTGCTCGTTCATGACAGGGGCAGTGAACACACCCCTCCAGGTCATGGCAGTGTTTGATAGGTGGTAGCAGTGTGAGCTAGGTTGAATTGCTTTTCCTGAGTGAAAGCCACCAGCTTAGAGAGAGAGAGAGAGAGAGAGAGAGAGAGCGAGAGAGCGATTGCCTGGAGCCCCTTGCATACCAGTTGAAAAAAAAGAAACAGTACAAAGTGAGTTTCGCATAAAAAGTGTTTTTTATATGGCTCAAATAAAGTTGTTTGATCAGAAATACGCTCCGGTTTCAGTCTATCCCTGCTTCTATTTACAGTATGTACTAAGCTTCTTCTACTGTAAGTGCAAGCTGTCACCCACGTTAAACAACTGTCATTTTCCCATTTGCGTCTGAGGTAATTTATAAGGTGACAGCCTTGCAGCCTGCAGCATCACACTGTTTGTGACTGAATTTCTTGATAAAGGAGCTAAAGTAGCTTGTGAAAACTTTCTGAATGACTTGTAGTTAGCTGCCTTATGTAGTGTGCACGTCTCCCCTCGGATCACATCTGAAAATACTCAGAGACCTGAGCCTGCCAGAAGAGAAGTAGTTACCCTCTACTGGCATGTCTTTACTCACTTCTTGATCTTTGCCCCTTGTTTGATTTAATGTGCCAGCAGCCGGTGACTTTACTTGTCTGTGCAGACTTCTTGGCTTTCTGGCTTGTGCTTGCAGTACAATTACATTGACCGTCACCTGGCAACTGAAGCTTATCTGCTGCCTGTGTCAGTTGTGAATTTCTCCCCCATCAAACAGTACAACACTGCCTTGTAAATCAAGATGTTCCACACTGTGAATGGGACACTTTGGTTTTTTCTCCCTACAAAGATTCTGCTTATGGACACGCGAGTAGCTTCACTCTCAATACACTACTGTTTATGCTGTTACTCCCTTGTGTTTTTTACACTCTACAGACATGCATTCATCATAGGCATGTTTGTTTTATTGTATATGATTTTTATATCATGTTGTCATGCTACATAAATGTGTCTAATTACGATTTCAATTAATGTAAGTTTGCACATGTTGTTGACTGGCTTAAGACCAATCCATGTCAAATGTCCTCACCTACTACCAGCAAGATAAAATGGAACCTTCAATTTTTTTTGTTTGTCGTTAATAAATATTTCACTCCAGTTGTAGTATGATCCTAACTGATATGTTAATGATTGATACTTTTTTTGATCTAGCTGTAAGTCTTGTTTATATTTTAATAAAGGTGGCATTGTCTCACACTATGAATTCTTCTTAAATTCCTCCTTCTGTCTTAACATTTAATTTTAAATCACATCTTATAAACGAATGAAACAAAATATAGCAATAAAAGTAACTTTTCTAATACTTTAATCTGATTGGCTATACTTTATTATGTGATATGTCTCTTAAATGTGTCCCATTTATAAATGTTTATGTTCTAATAGATGTTTTGCAAATGAATAAAATGAAAAATAACCAAAATATAAGTTAAAAATATTTTTTAATAAATGTTTACGTCCATTAATTTTGGTCGAACACATGATATCATCTGTCCTATTTGAGGGTGTTAAGTGATAATAAATAAATGAATTCATCACCATTTGAGGTTTAACATGTGAACGAAATGAACTATTGTCAAAAAATTTTTTTTTAATTTATTAAATGCTGCGATCTGATTGGTCGGTGCACATTTTTTGTTTGAAACTAAAAAATTATGTGAGAATCACTTATACACACTTGATTTCTTGTAGAAACCAGTTTTAACTTTTCCTCATTACTGTTTTTTGTGCAAATAATGAAGAATTTTGTAATCTTTATGCTGATTGGCTGAATTCAGTAGTATGATTGATAGTATTCATATAAACAGGATCACTACTATCATGTACATACCCCCTGATAAGAAACCTTAATTGGAGAGGCACCAGGTTACATGTGTGTGTGTGTGTGTGTGTGTGTGTCTGTGTGTGTGTGTGACATAGTGTGGTTGGGTAATCTTTTGTCTATCCTTTGGTGTTTAAAGTATTAATAAATAAATGAATTCACCCTTATTTGATGTTTAACATGTGAACAAAATGAAATATGGTTAACAAAACTGTTTTTTGAATTTTATTAAATGCTGCGATCTGATTGGTTGGTGCACATTTTTTGTTTGAAACTAAAAGATTATGTGAGAATCAGGTAGAGACACTTGATTCATTATGGAAACAAGTGTTTACGTTTCCTTATTTCCTTATACTGTGCAAATAATGAAGAATTTTTCATTATTTATGCTGATTGGTTGAAATCAGCAGTATGATTAATTAGTATGTATATGAACAGGATCACTACTACCAGGTACATGCCCTGTGATAAAACCTTAATTGGAGAGGTGCTGGGTTACAAGTGTGCATGTGTGTGTATATGTGTGTGTGTGTGTGTGTTTGTGTGTGAGATAGTGTGATTGGGTAATCTTTTGTCTATCTTATTTTGGGGTTTAAAGTAATAACAAATAAATTAATTCACCTTTATTTGATGTTTAACATGTGAACAAAATGAAATATGGTTAAAAAAATTGTTTTTTGAATTTTATTAAATGTAGCGATCTGATTGGTCGGTGCAGATTTTTTGTTTGAAAGTAAAAAATTATGTGAGAAGCAGGTAGAGACACTTGATTCATTGTAGAAACCAGTGTTTACTTTTCCTCATTTCCTTATACTGTGCAAATAATGAAGAATTTTTCATTATTTATGCTGATTGGTTGAAATCAGCAGTATGATTAATTAGTATGTATATAAACAGGATCACTACTATAAATTTAGTGTCAAATATCGAACTCTATTAAAGTTACACAGGATTTCCCAAGCCATTTCCCTTTCTTTCTATTAGTGTAATACAGTATGAAAGGAAACCATTACCAAATATTCTGTACACATCTATTTCTTCATTTAGACAAGAGGGTCTGAGACTATACTGAGTGAAAATCCACCATGGTTTTCTGTTTGTTCACTAAATGGCTTTTAGTTAAGAGGTACAGCCCCACTGCAGTGGGAACTAACCTAACTAAACCAGTAATCTCAAAGTGGGAGAGGGTTTTAGTCATAAATGTTGCTTACTTGGCTTACTATTTAAAGTGTTAATGCAGTTAGCAAAGCATGACATCAGCTAGCAAGAAATATAGAATGTGAAGGCTATGTCCCACATCAAGGAGAACCAGATCTGTCTGGCCCATGGAAGAGCCACCGTGGTATTTGTGGATGGCACATTCTGGAACTTGACCAGAACCAGCTGAATTGGGGAACAAGTGTAAATGAACCATTTTATTTAGCAAAGGACAATGCATCTCAGCATTAAACTCCAGGCCCTGGAATGACAGAATAAGCAAAAGGAAGGCAGTTTTTCATTTAGTGGAAATGCAAAAAGGTACAACTTTGGATACCCCACCTCCTGAACACATGTGCTGCCACATTCCATTATAAGTCCCATTTCTGAGCTTATGCCATGGAGTGACTCAGAGTATATGCTGGCACATTTGGCATGCCTGCTATGTGGATTGTAACAATGTGTTCATTGCACTCTGCCCACTTCTACATCCATTGTTTTGCAATGCAGAGGACAGGAGAGTATGCACTACTTACATTCAGGTAGTACTTCACACACTGATTGTCTGTGCCATCAAAGGGGAGCTGGAAATATAACCTAGAGGTTAGAGTAATGAATTGTGAATAAGCTTGGTACATCCAGAAGACCTGTGTTTGAGTCTGACAGCTTCCACTTTCATACTGTGAGATCCTGAGTGAGTCAATTTAACCTACCAAATGCTCCCGGGTCACCCTTGAAAATAGTCCTTGTGCCTAGTGGGCCTTAACAGGTTACCAAAGAAAAAAAAAACCTGTCTCATATCCGGTGGAGCCAATGCCTGGAGATTGTACAGAACTACCTTGATATCTATCACATTTATATGGAGAGTGTGATTCACTATGGACAAGATTCCTTGAGTCTAGAGGGAACAAAGACAGTCAAACAACCCAAAGTTGGGTGCACCAATGTCAGATCAACCAGCAACTGGTCCCTGAAGAGAGGAGCACCTACCAGCAGATTGTGCTTGTCTTTCTCAGAGGAGCACACATCCTGATTGGGTGCTTGAGAGATTGATGCACTTGAGACCACTGAGACTGCATAATTATCTGAGGAATCTACATGCATGCAGGACAGTGGGACTATGAGTATAGAGATTGCAAGGAGGCCCAATGCCCCAAACATAGTTCTGGCTGAGAGCATGTTACTTCTGGCAACAATACCAGTCAGCATTTTCAAGGTGGCTATCAGATTCTCTGGCAGGAAAGCATTTTCCTGAGATGTGTCCTGAACAACTCCAGTGTACTGTAACCTTTTGCTAGAATGGACTTTGGTATGCTGACTAGGAAACTGAACTGGTCAAGTAACTGCCATATTCAGCTCACTGTGTGAACAGTCAGGTCTGCAGAGGAACCCTTCAGGAGCCAGTTTTCCAGAGAGGGGAACACATGCAGCTTCTCATGACAAAGAGTCATGGCTATCATTGCAAATCAATTGGGAAATGTACATGGTGCCAAGGATAAACCAAAGCGGAACACAGAATTGAAAACTACAGTAATTGTCTGCGTTGTTTCCTGAGCAGATGACACTTTTTGTAAGCTGTGTACTCATTTAGTGCCCAAAGATCCAAGATGGGATGAAAGTTTAACTGCCTGTCTTTTTCTGGAAGTAGGAAATAAACTGAGTACAACCCTAGATTCTGTTCTATGGTGTAGGCATCAGTTGGATCACTCATTTCTTAAGAAGAACTGTGACTTCCTTCTCAAGGAAGGACAAGTACTCTTGAAGATAGAACTATGGCCTGGGGTATCGCTGTGGTCTGATTGATGGACTCCAGTACACAGCCCAGTTGGATAATTTTCAAGACCCACCTGGATGAGATGACGTTCCACCAGTGGGGCAGGAACATTGAGATACTGCCCCTAGCTGAATCCTTGGAGGCAGAGGGAGGATGACTAACTTAGAAAGAGGTGGAAGGGCAGTCAGCTGTTGATCTGCGCCATGACACATTTAAGCCCTGTAAGGGGCACACATGTATTTCTGCTGCTAACAACAGTGGTATCCTCCAAGGGAGGAATTTAGGGAAAAACAGCCATTTTGAAAATTGTCACCCCCTGCTTCTAGGTTGATGGTGGCTAACTGACTAGATCAACTGAAGGATCTGGCATGATGCCCCAAGGTCATTCAGAGTAGCCTCAATTGAAGCTCAGCCACCTAGTATACTCACATTTTCTAACAGCATGGTGGTGCGATTCAATTTGTATTGTTATAATAATTGTAAAACTATCTGACAGATATTTACATTTATATTTATATTTAACACAGTCCAGGAGCATTATCACACTACTGTTTATACTTGCAATGTATGTTTGAGTATTTTTAATTATGAAATATGCATCCCTTGTGGGGAATATGTACATGTTTATATCTGTTTGTAGCAATCTTTTATATGTTCCAAAAAAGTAACTGTTCAACCAAAAAAACCTTACTTTTTTTTCACAGTAAATGGATATTGATTTGATGGACAGTGAGTTCAAGCGACCTGCCATCCTCTGACAATGAGGATGTATACAATGTCACCACAGCAGAACAGGATAGTGACAATGATGAAGGTAGCAGCATTGATGAAGGGACATCTGATGCTGTCTCCATATTTACCATAACACCTTATAGGTTTGAACCCCCTGCAAGAGTGTGTGCAGATCACAGAGATGAAGAGCAAGAGGAGTCTGATGATGAAGACCTAAGGCTGAGATTAAATAACACAGACTGGTAGGTTCTGTTGTGTGTACGTCAGACTAATATCTCAAGTTGCACTCCTGAGAGTCCTGCCAAATTACCTCCCACTGATGGAGGCCAATGGTTGGTGCAGTGAGGCCTCACACTTAATGGAGGATACTGTGGGTCAAAATATGTGTGAATGCCTCCACGCTTGCATGGTTATGTATGAGCCATGGCAATATGGATGAAGGAGAGAAAAAATGGAAAATGCCAGGTAGCAGCATAATTACTGGTTTGCCCATTGCTGGCCTTGTAATGGTTGCAAAATTGTTACATTTTTAGTCAATAATGTTCATGTAAATGGGCATTGCTACTGGTTAGAAAATGGGCTAAATTCTAGGAGTTCTTTCATTGGCTGAGAGCTACTGCAGGTGGGTACATTGACTCACAATAGATGTCACTGCAAATTAAGTATGGAGCCTGTATAGCACAGTGTGTTAAGGCTCTGAGCTGCAGATCTGGAGATCTGGGTTTGACTATCACAGCTATCTAGATGCATACTGTATGATCACTTAGCTTTCTTGAGCTCCCAGGTCACATCTGGAAATAAGCTTCGACTTAGTGTGCTACTTCTGCTTAAACAATGTTACTAGCTTGGGGTGTTCTGTTGCTTAGTGTATCGTGAGACACCCCACATTTTTAAATCAGAACCCACCATTTTTGTTTTGCCACTAAATGGGCAATTTGCTACTTCTACCAGTAACTGTCACAGACTGGCAAACTCAATAACTATATCCACAACTCCAGTTCCATTATTGTTGTAAAAAATGTGACCCAGTCCAAAACTTCATGCCCGGTTTACTGTACCTTCATGACTACTGTGACTCTTCACTGACTACTTTTGCATAAATATTTGTGTAATCAGTGAACTGGCTGATCTTACTCTTTACCCAGTCTGTAGGTACACCTAATACAGTAGGCACTGTGACAATCATTTCAATTCCCAGCTATGGTGATCGTGTGCGGAGGGTCCTTGCCCGCTGCTATAACGTGGTAAAAATAGACAGTGGATACAATAGAGGTTAATAGAGTATGAAAGTAGGCATCTGCCAGAAGCTAACTTGTACCTCACAACTACTCTTTTCAGGTGCAAGAGTTGAGCAAAACCCCTTCTGCCACAGGCAGCCACGTCTGACATTGGACAATGAAAATTCAGCCTATATTACCACTATGTAACAGATAAAAGAAATGTTGTTTGGTGTTATTAGTTAGATATTAGATTCCACATTGTCATTTTTATTATTTCAGGTGCACATGTACCAAATGGATGCAAATGGATGATATCCAGAACAATCATTGCTGTCATGAGATTCATCAGATTGTGACAAGAATACAAGAGGATGAGACCTACACAGAAGGAGAAAGCATGGAATGCATAACCACACATGGGGGGTTTGCACCAGTTTGTTTAAATCCACATGTGCTGGAAACTGCATATTACCAATATAGACAAGAATATTCTGAAGACGCAGCTGTTATTCCATATGTGCATGAGTGTGTTTAACATTATGACTTCATTGGCTCTTTTTTTTATTTATATGTTATATACATCTGTGATTAAAGCTGCGATTGTGTGTGTCACATATCAAAACTAATAGTCTTTGTTAAGACTGCATGTATAATGAAAAGCCACTGATCACATAGGGTCAGTGGCCACATACAGTGTATAGGGAATATGGGCAGACTGGATTGACCTAATGGTCCTTATCTGTTTATCTGGTTTTATGGCATTAAGTAGACAGTTGTGGAATATGTAAGATAATTTAATATGTACTAGTCTATGTAAGCAATAATACCTGACAGGGTGGGCGGTATTGGGCTATACCAGACCGCCCAGGGGCGTGTCGGAGGGCCTTATAGCCCCTGGAAGGTCCGGTATAGCCCAATACCGCCAACCCTGGAAGGTATTATTATGCTTAGAAAATGGGCAAGTGTGTAGTAACATATAAAATATTTAAAATAAAAAGAAAACCACTTGACAAGTAATAAAAAAAGGTAAAAAAAAGTTTTCCTATAAAGTAGTCCCTCTACTGGTACAATTACCAGTAGAATGTGCTGCTGTTTTTAAGACACTTTTCTCCTGCCTTTGTCTCTGCTGTAAAAAAAATTTCAGAACTGACTTGGGGGGGTAAGAGAGGTAAACACACTTGGTAGCTATAAAAGAAAGCTGTTCACTGCCAGCTCTTTGCGATGTTCACCACCGGTTCTGATCTTTTTCAATGTTCAGAAATGGCATGCAAGGGTGGCCCAATCAATCTGGAGTGGGGGTTGCGCAGTTGGTTGGCACAGTACCTCTGCTACCTACAAGCTGCTTGAGGTAGTGTTTTTTAACGTAAAAAGAGACTGTTCATTTTCTTTTGGGAAGAGGGGCTGCAGTTAAGGCGAGCTGTGTGAGCTGAGGAGCATCCATTCCATGTCTTGTGTACTGGACTCCTAAATCATAAGGTGGATTCCTGGATATTTCCATTAGAAACATAGAAACATTGAAACATAGAAACATAGATTTTGATGGCAGATAAGGACCGCTTGGCCCACCCAGTCTGCCCATTTCCCTACCTAATGGATAAGCTGCAGATCCTAGTTAACCAGCAGTCTACTTCTTCCTACCCCTACCCTCTAGAATTGCCTTATGACTGTCCCATGCATGCAGATTCCACCACTGTTTTTGACTCCACAACCTCCCTCCGGAAGGCGTTCCATGCATCCACAACCCTCTCTGTGAAAAAATACTTCCTTAAATGACCTCTGAGCCGCCCCCTTCTATCTTCAGAATTGTGCCTTGTTCTTGGCACTCTTTTTTGAAAGATGATACCCTCTTGGACTTTGTTGATTCCTTTGAGGTACTTGAAAGTTTCTATCATGTCCCCCCTCTCCCTCCTTTCCTCGAGGCTATACATATTCAGCTCCTTAAGTCTCTCTTCATATGTCTTCCGGTGCAGACCCTGCACCATTTTAGTTGCCCTCCTCTGGACAGCCTCCATCCTGTCTATGTCTTTTCGGAGATCGGGTCTCCAGAACTGCATGCAGTACTCCAGATGGGATCTCACCAACTGTCTGTACAGAGAGATAATAACTTCCTGTTTTCTACTGGTGGTGCCTCTCCCTACGCATCCCAGTATCCCCCCAGCCCTCCTTGCTGCCCTCTCACATTGCTTTCCCACCTTTAGGTCATCTGATAGGACTACCCCCAGGTCCCTTTCCATTTTTGTTGTTGTTAGTATCTCACCCCCCATTGTGTACTCTTCCCCTGGGTTTTTGTTACCCAGGTGCATTACCTTGCACTTCTTAGCATTGAATCTAAGCTGCCATACATTTGACCATTCCTCTAACCTTGCCAAGTCCCTTCTCATCCTTTCCACCCCACCTTGTGCATCAACTCTGTGAGTGAGTGGTCTGTGCAGGATGCATTAATTTAGACCTGAAATAAATGTTTTAAGTGCTGTTTCTATTGTTGAAGCCACTTTTGCAAGGAGGAAATGCATGGACAGTTTCGATCGGGTTTTAAATGTAGCGCTTCTCCAGCGGCAGTTACAAAGCAGTGAGCGAGTGACTTGACCGGAGCATCAATATACACACACATATATCACGGTTGTGATTTCTACATTTCCTGAACCATTTGGGAACATCTGAGGTTAGGTACTGCTAAGTTTGATTTGTTTCTTTCATTTGTTACCACGTTAACTGCGTCAGGAGGAGGAGGAGGCACTCAGTTGACAACAGGGATTCATGAGTCGGGCACGATGAGCGAGTGACTTGACTGGAGCATCGATAGTGCTTTCTAACAGTGCTATGCTGAGTAAAAGTGTTTCTTTTTTTCAAATTGAAACTGAGAGATGTGGGGGGGTCTTCATTAACTTGAGGCATGTGTTTATTTTTCATTACTGATTATGCGACCGGGTGGTATCTCCAGGTGCTGTGTATGAGAGAAGCGGTATTTTCTTGATTTCCTTTACCACAGATGGATGTCTATCGGTGGTGTGGGAAACTAAGAAATTCCCACTGCTCTTATGCTCAGTAATGGTGTTGGAGATGTCGGTCTTTCCCAGTGAACACAATGTGCCTTTTGAAAGTCAGAACGTTTCCTAGGGCATATCCACCTATTAGCTCTAATTTTAGTATTTTTGGGTGGCTGCTCTGGGTGGGAGCAGCAGAACGGCCGAGCTGCTACTTTTAAATGGCTCACTTGGCGAGGGTACAGAAATGGTGGCTGGCTACTGTGAACATTAGGGATGCCCAAGGATAGCCGAAGTAATAGGACACCCCGAATTGGCACTCAATTTTTACAGGGCTCTATCGGAAAATAAATGAATGCGTCCCCGGGCATTTCAGTCAATCGGATTAGCTAATTTTCCAAGCCCATTTTCTAATGGAATGTTCATGACTGTAGAATGTAGTTATAAGTGTTTAACATTTATTCAATAATTGAATGGAATTATTCATTTAATGTCATCATTTAACACATGATATTTCTTCTCTATTATAAGCGATACAGATACATCTCATGCCATCAGTTTGTGCATTGGTGCTGGGGTTGACTAGGAAGGAAGAACCGTGTACCTCTACCTGCATGTGTCATGCACAAAATCAGGGAAACTTTTCCTCCTGAAGGTGGATATTACAAAGGATTCTCCCTAGCTTAAGATCAAATGAATAGTTGGAAAAATAAACATTATAATTATGCTATATCAATAAATAAAAAAGCATTTGAAATGTTTTAACATTTCTGAAAGTTTATTAAGTTATAACATTACATGTATACTAATAAATATTCACCAAACTTCATTAGTGTTTTAATTCTGTTTTCAGTTTGTTTCTTCTTTGGGAGAGTTGGGATAGTTCTATGCTACATATGTACGATGCATTCCAATATGTGATATACCTGGAAATTATTACTGAAATTCACCATTAACTTTAGCATATACTGCACATATCTATATCTATATATATGTAAGCTGTAAGACATGGCTGGGTGTTGGTAGTGGTCAGATACCTGCACACCCAGTGGCATAGTGAGACACGAGGCCTCAGTACTACCAACACCCTGCCATCTCTTATTGTGTTTATAAAATGGGCCTGTATTAAAAAAAAATACAAACAGCATTGAATAAGATCAAAAAATAATAAATTTATTCACTGTCTGTTAACATTACATTACACACCAGAAAATTGTCTCAAAACTAACTTTTACCATAGGGGACTATTACATTTCATTGAATTACATTGTTTTACTGCTTCTATGTACACACAGTTGTGCAGCTGCTGTGATTGTCCTGCTAGCTGCTCATTGTTCACGGTGCCACTCGTTACCCCCCCAATCCAACCCCACCTCCAACACCCACACATACACACAGGTGCAGATTTTATAGGAAGGCAAGTATTTTATGTGCTGTGATGTGGTTATGGACATTACATTTCCTCCCATTTTTTTTTATTCATTATGTCAGTAATGATGGCAGACTTACTGTACTGTTACAGTCAGGTAATGGTGAGGACAGATGGGGTCTTCACTGAGAATGTATAGGAACCATCAGCCATGCTTTCCTGAGCAGCATTCAGAATGGTGCTATATGCAAAGGGACATGGATTGTAAACATGGCCCATTGAGATAGTCTCTGCATGGGGGAGTGGAGTCACCTTAGGAGATGCCGACAGTTAAGAAGAATTGTGCCACATAAATATGCCACATGACACTGTTGGGTCATGAATGAATGCCTCTTGATTCAGGTGTGGGGCTAATTATATTACTAATACAGGGGGTTAAAAATAACAGTGCTTGCCATGTCTTCAGTTGGGTCAGCCATGCTGGTGACAGGCTGACAATGCTGGGATTGTGAAGATACATTTCTGAGCATGCTTAATAACCAGTTTCTTTTATTATCCCTCATGACAACACCACAGATGAGTTTTATAAGTCATTTAGCCATTTGAATTAAAACTGTTTTAATTAAAAAGTAAATTATGTGAGATGACATTTAGTTTCTGATTACATATACAGTAATCTACATAGTTTACATTGTATCTTTTTATCTTTTCTGGCTTTTTACAATTTCTGTCACAAACCACCTAAACACCTGGTGTATGAATGGAACAATCTCATCAGCTGTCATTGGTTGCATTCATAATTAAAAGCATTCTTCATCAAAGTCATTACTTCGTCATCTGGTATCTGCTTGTAAAGTCCATTATGGCAACATGTTTGTCAGGTCGCTCAATCACACCTGAGCATAGCGGCTTAGGTACATTCTTCCTAATGTCATCCAAGGATTGACTTAACTGGAATGGGTCTGTTCAATACTCTGTAACGAGTGTTTCTAACAATTCCTCAGCATATCCTGTAAAATGAATCAAATGAGTCAGTGTTTAACTGTACCATATCAGTAGCATGATCACAGTGAGAGTTTTTAGATTCCAACTTAGCAGTCTTCCACATCTGTAAGTAGCAGGTAATGCTAACACTTGCGCAACAAGCAATGTAATAATATAAACAACACAAAAAACATTTCCTAACACCTTCTACATCAGTCATATAGACAACCCCGAATGGGTAACCATGCAGAACCAGTGTGTTCTGCCACAGAAGGGTCTTACTCCTTTTGACCTCAAGAGCGAGGTGTGAGAGGTCCTGGGGAATCAGACCCTGAGGTGGAAGAACACAGGTTCTGCATGGGGTTGCCCATTTGGTATTTTTTATAGTGCATGATGTCCTTTTTAGGCTTTTTAAATTAATTTTATTCAATGATGAATTGCAATATGTTTCATTTGAACTATAAATACAAACAAAAAAATAGTTCTTATTCTGGAAACTGTGGGGTTAGAGAAAAACATGAAACACAATGACTATATCTTACCATACGTAGCATTCTTTAGAAGCTTTTGCACAGTGTAGCCACCCTTTTTAAACTTTGGGAATCTAATTAGGTATTGTGGCTCCCCGTCAAGCCGAACTGATTGCTGTCTGTTTACATTTTCATTAAAGTACATACCTGCCAAAATTAGACTAACACACACACTTGTTAATAAGCAACTTTGTTTGTAGGGATGTAGCATGTTAATACATGACATTTGAAAAAAAAAACATATTTAATGATGCATACCGAGAGCGTATTCCCAGGTTAGAAAATGCTGTGTGCTTGAGGGCAAAATGCAGAATCAAGCTGTGGAATGCTTCCAAGTTAGCAGTCTGAAAGTTAATAGACAGATGCTTTATGTCATTAACCAACATGTTGTTCGACACAATTGCTTCAAGTTTCATGGCACCTTTTGAATCTATCCAGAAATGATCACATGGAATAGATCAATGTTATAAATGATAGCAGTGAAGCATACAGAAATATACCTGCCAACTTCGACACATTACTGTTTGAAGAGAAGCAACACATGACAGCTAAATGAGAGGTTCTGATAATGGGAGACTTCAACTTGCCGAATAAAGATTGATCAATATTTTCAGGAACATCTGCCAGAACTAGACACATGGTGGATTCCCTGAAGGGGGAGGGCTTCAGACAACTAGTACAACAACCAACAAGAGACTCTGATAAGATGGCCAACAGAGTTAAGCTAGACCTGACAAGAAGAAATACAGGTGAGGGAGTACAGGCAAAGTGGGCAAGCATTAAGGATGCAATATATGAATCAACATCCTACTGTGTTAGAAAGGGAAAGGGAAATGCAAAAGAGGAAGTATGAAGATAGAGAGGCATACCAAACTTCCCAAAGGGAAGCAGGAAAAGTAGTAAGGCAGGCAAAGGCCCAAACTGAGGAAACAGTAGCACAGACAGTAAAAGAAGATGACATGACTGTCTATAGATACTTTAGTACTGGAGGGTACACCTTCACAAGGACATTAACCAAACTGAGGCAGTCCAGAGCAGATGTTTTCATGTCCTTAACTGTGCAAGTAATGATATAGTTGGGGGCCATTAAGCCCATAATGTTATTTTTATAAAATTTGAACTTTTACATTGAAAACTATCTGTGCCGGATACATTTGTATATATCATAACAACATTCATAATATGGGTACCTGATTTGCAATCAGAATATGATATGCTCACTTGGTATGATCCACTGCTTATGCCTTTCATCTCCACTTAGTTCGTCATGTAGACATTTCTCAAAGAGGTCATGGTGACCCTCATGAATATTCATCACATGATTTAGTACACTTTCCCATTTTGCTGCTATTACTTCCCCACGTTGCTCAACACTGGAAGCAGTGCACCAGTACATACGATTTACAATAGATGCATGCCATAACCCAATGTCTTTACACTCTTTCTGCATTGCTAGAACGTCAATTTTTTCCCAACATCTTTTGAAATAAATTGAAACGTCATCATATATTAATGGTATTGTAATGTGCCCTGCTAATAAAACAAAAATTGAGATAGAGAGAAACACGGCCTTTGTGTGAAACAAATAAAAAAATCTATACAAAAGAAAAAATACTATGTTTTCAAAAGCGTTGGTGGTGAAGGTTAGGGATAGACTGGCAGCATGGGTTTGTGCCTGGTGGACTGTGTCAAACAAACCTTGTAGAGTTCTATGAGTGCGTGACATCGCACTCATCAGGGGGAGACCAGTGGATGTACTATTCCTGGACTTCAGTAAGGAATTTGAAGCTGGGAGCTCTGACGAAGGAGGAGAAGGGGAGATTGGTCCTGCAAGGGGACCTGGATACTGTGGAAAGGTGGTCCTGCACCTGGAAATTGAAATGTAACTTCTCCAAGTGCAATGTGTTATACCTAGGGCGGGAAAAACCCAACCA
This sequence comes from Neoceratodus forsteri, assembly GCA_016271365.2. Taxonomy (NCBI): domain Eukaryota; kingdom Metazoa; phylum Chordata; order Ceratodontiformes; family Ceratodontidae; genus Neoceratodus; species Neoceratodus forsteri. The sequence goes on along the minus strand of JADMNL010000039.1, from coordinate 13,169,830 downwards.
TGTGTACACTGGGGGGGGGGGAATAGTTACAGACCATGGCATGGGATTTTGGATGCATAAAATGCCTTTCCTGACTTATGTGTTATGGTGGAAGTAAAGAACTGTTTTTGTCTCTTTACTCTTGACCGCTTCTACAATGTCATTGACTATGCACTCTAGGATGACACTAACATTTTTTATACATCTGAAATAATAAATTATATGTCTCTCTCTTACAGTTAACCCTTAGTTACGAGCATTCAGTCCTTTTTTTTAAACTTGTCAGCTATTAACTTATTCTTAGCAACATGCCATATGTCCTATTGGTGTTTTGTGTTGGGCAGGTTTTCTCGTACCCATTTGGCAATTTGTCTATGCTGATCAGTGATAAGCGTGTCTATTTCATGGTTGTTTCTTGATATGTATTCTACCGTGCATTTCAACCCTTCTAACTCACACCAGGTGCTACTCTTTACTTCATTGCTCTGTGAAGCACCCAAAACAAATTTGGTTATTTTAACTATTTTTTTCCAGTTTGGTTCTTTATGTTTCACAATTATTTTATTGCATTGGATGCTATTAAAATACTTTGTAAACCTCAATATTCAGTGTATTCAATTAAGTAAAGTCTCATCTTCATCCAGAACACATTTCATGCTGATTAATATTTATTTTGGGTTACCCCCCCATCCCCATTTTACATAATTGTCCTTAAACAAACTACCATTGGTTTGCAATATAATAAGCACGGCAAATGTATCACTTGGCTCTATTAAATGTCCAAATTGAAAATTGCTAAACATAGTTACATATTTTCCTGTGTAAAATATTTAAGCAATAAGGCATGACCAGGGGTTATGTTAATGGTCTGTTAATCACCTTCTAGAGTTGTACTGTGGCACAAGGTGTAGCCGAGTGCCACATGCCCCTAGAGGATGATTAACTGACCATTAACAATCCTTGGGAGTGCCTTATTGCTATTATAATAAAACATGTTTTTAAACTGTGTTAAACCTTGTTCAGCATATGATTAAGCTCTACATGTCTGTTAATAAAAGATTAACATAAGGCTGTTAGAATGTTTACAACCAATCAGAAAGCTTCATTTCTCAGACCCTTTTTATAATAAAAATTGTTTCACTAATATTCAACCATTTATATATGCACAATGTACCAATGGCAATTGGATTAATACTGCACCTGCACAATCTCAATGTTCAATACTCTGTTGATACATTGCTCTATCATGCTATATGAACCATACTTCGCACAGTGACCTGGGCTATCAGAACACTCATCCCCAGCTAGCACAAGACCACCATCAATACTGCAAAGCTGATCTATCATACCCTCCTGCTGCATTTTCCACTGTTTGAATATCACAGGTTGCAGATAATGACGTTGATGATTGAAGAAAGTGTTCTTCGAGTAAACAGCAACTTTTAAAAGATTAAAGAGATGAATTGCTTTTGAGGGAAGGTTACCTGAAAATAATATGGAACTGGACAACAAGAGATTGCAAGATGGAATATGGTCTATATGTGATTGATTCACCTATGTTCATTGATAGCCACATTCAGCACATATCTGTTCAATGTGAACTGCAGTTCTGCAACGTCTAAATATTTGTGGATTAGTGACGTCATTACATTTAACACATATGTTGAACAAGGCAAGCAAATTAGTCTTGCAGATAATGAACTTCTCATCTGTTGTCAGGCTACAATGATCTATAGAAGAGGAACCGTTCAGTTCAATGTCTGTTTCAATTTCTTCATCAACGCTCTCTAGACTGCTTGGTATATAGTCTGGATCTTTGCCAAGACTGGATATGTTTTCTAAGGAAGTTTTATCAGTTTCAATAGAAACATCTTCAGTCTAGATTTCATTGACATTTTAGAATCTTTACAAGAGGCCCTCCTATAAGCTGGCATTGCACACCAATATCACATGATGTGACTGACTTATTTGACTTTCCTATCTGTTGATAGTCAGATGTCTGTACCCCTACGTGAATTTTAAAAACATATATTTGTATCTATTTTTGGAGTACATCATGTAAGTAATAGAAACAAAATCATGAAGTAATTTTTTAAAAGCTTGACACACAGCAAATACATGTATAATGGATTCATCTCATTTAATTTTTGAAATATCAGTTAACTCCTAAAAATGCACCCGGCACACATGCTACCCCCCAAAGTTGTCAGGCATCTGACATATACTGGCATGCATCATCTGTATGTCCCATCATACATCAGATGGCTGGCAGCTGAAGCAGTGAGTGGAGAGCTGTGCCAATGGCAATACTGGAAACAGCACTAACACATTTGAATGATGGCAGAGGGGTGGTAGTATGGTGCTGAGTTGGGATGGTTGCACACATGAGAGGTTCCAGGATGGGGCAGAGCCAATGTGGTCCAGGGCATGTGGGGGAAAGGTTGGGATATTGGTACATGAAGTGGCCATACAGTTCAACATAGCCACCCTATACTGTATATGGGTTACTGACATGAGTACAATCAGTTAGCAAAATGCTATTATTTTGACCACAGTAATATTATATGCATTTCTGTTATGTAACTTACCAAAACTTTGCTGTCTCTTTTTAAGATGGCATTGTGTTCCGTGATCTACTGAAGTACGATGAGCTGAAGTCTTTGTGTACGAGTGATCGAACACATCAATATATGATGAAAAGATTTCCATGTTTTCACTGTGACAATCTGTCAACATGTCTGAAGTGCATGTTGCCATCCCAACAGATTGTGCAACCTTGTCTTGAATGATTTCTTCCTGACCGTATCAGCATAACTGTTTATTTGCAAAATTGGCTGATGCAATACCTAACAACAACAGAAACAATAACACAAATTAAGTTTTAACATCACCACATTATCTACAGTAAATGAGAAAAATGAAAAGGAAGACATATACTGATATATATGTACTGCTATAACATACGGCAGTCTGAACAGATACATTCTGAGTGACTGTTCATATTCTAAAGACATTGCATTACTATGAGGTACTATAGGCTAATATCTCAGACATGGCCCTGAGAAAGTTAAGTCTAATTGCAGATGATACATTGATGGTAGCTGGACAGCATAAACAACTCAGCTCAGTACAAGAAGGCAGCACCAAAGGCCAACAGGATGCTGAGATGTATAGCGAGGGTAATCTCATCCAGATCTAAGGAGATGATTCTTCCCTTATACAGATACCCAGTCAGGCCGCACATAGAGTAGTGCATGCCGGACTGGCACCCATTCCTGAATAAGAACATCACATTGTTTGGGGGGGTACAATGTCGGGTGACCAAGATGATGAAGGGATTGGAGGGTAAAGTCATATGGGATGGCTTGGATGAGCTGAAAAGTTACTCCCTAGATGTGGAAGGGATGGGGAGCTATGACTGAAACCTTTAAATACCTTAAGATGTTTCATAAGGTTAATAAGGAGGTGATATCCTGCACAACAGTATGCAGCATTATAAGGAGTTGGGACAGTATGGGATGGGGGGGGGCAGCCATAAGTTAATACATCTGTAGATGAACAGATTTGCACAGTATAATATCCTGGTAATACATAAATAAATAAATAAATAAATAAATAAATAAATAAAGTAACAAATTCAACCTTGATGCTACCTATTATGTATTTTAACCAGACACAATTTATCCACCACAACCACTCCCTCCTTATATCATATAATTACAGCACATTTTGCTGTCTTGTAAAATGTAGCCATCAACAAGGGTGATATACTCACCGCTGCATCAGGGAAATAATCTTCCTTGTCATGCTGATGACGTTCAGATTAATTCACAGTAGAACACTCGATGGGATGAGGTATGGTGTCTGTTCTTAACCTTGATGGACAAGCTCCTTTTACAAGGTCCAGTTTTTTTTTAAATCCTAGGTTTCCACTGCTGACATCCTACAAGTCTCTAGGTGCAACAAAATGTTCTCCTCAAATAACAGATGTAGGACTGCCACCTTTCCAATTCTTATGTGTTTTCCTTACAAACTCATCCCAGCCATCACGTAGAGATGGATCCTGTGGCCAAATGTGAGGACTGACTGTCTGTCTTACTGTGTGTATTGCCGCAACCACCTACAGCACAGCGTCTTGGCATCTCACTGAATGGTGATATCACTGTAACTATGGCACCTATGGTATAAAGTTAAATATATGATTAACAGTCATACAAACATTACATAGTGAACAATAAACATATATTATGAAGTATCTACATGACTAATGTCCCATACAGCCAATGTTTCACACAATAAGTAAGAAACAACATGCATTACTGATCTCGACGAATTATTTGATATCAGACAGTCCACATTAACCTCGTCAGTTTGTTTCTATGTATATGGTTATTCATTTACACAGTCAGTTATTCATTTATTAACTTTAACAGGCAGTAGTGAGGAGTATTCACATTCGTGGCGTACGCTTACCTATGTTTCTCATCCTATCATGGATAGTCTGGAACTAGGAAATTATGTACAATAGGATGCCACATAATTACTTGCATATATTCATATATTCTTAGATGTGTTGGACCAAAAAGGACTTTCCTTGGCCATCGACTCCACCCATCCCCCCACCATCCCAGCACTACCAAGACCCGGCCATGTCTTTATTTTATTTTATTTATTTATTTTATTTAGTTTTTGTTGACCGGGTAAGTGAACTAGACGAATACTGCCTATTTTCAGGCACGACCCGGGGGAGGGGGATACAGATGAATGCCAACTGACCTTGAACTAGATTAAGCTGTTGGTGGTATTTTTTAGTGAATGAGGGAAATTTGGCCAGGACACCAGGGAAATTCTCCCACTCTTTTCGAGAAGTGTCATGGGATTTTTAACATCCACCTGAACTACCACCAATCCAGGCAGATGGGACCTTGGTTTATCGTCTCATCTGAAAGACGGCACCTCAGAAGTGCAGCGCCCCTCTTATGCTGCACTACAGTGTTAGTACTGGGATATTAACTCAGGTGCCAGATGTGGGAACTGAACCCACAGCCCTCTGATCTCCCGGCTTCAGAGGCAAGTGTGCTACCTACTGAGTCACTGACACTGACTTATTGCTTATATAATCATTCCACAGATGTTTTTTACCTGTCACTCATCTGTCTTACTTCACACATATTACACTGTGTAATTGTTTACCATGGAACAGAAAAATAAAAGCTCTGCTGTGCAAGAACTAGGGGGTTCAATTTGAAGACAGAGTGGGGATGGCTCAGCGGTAGTGTGAGTAAATATATTTTCACAGAAAGGGTTCTGGATATATGGAATGGCCTTCCCCACTAGGCAGTGGAGACAAAAACAGTGGGGGAATTAAAGAACATATGGGAAAAGGCTGGCCATCGGGGGGTAGCAGGGGAGGGAGAGGATTGTGTAATGCTCCAAAGTTGGGGCATCCCAGAAATGTAAATTAAGTAAAAGATTAGGGGTTTACAGGTGCCCAGGGTGCCTGCCTTAGGTATAGACTGCAGGATATTTAGGTAAAAAGGGGCTCCTCAGTAGTTGTTTCCCCTCGCTGTACAGTATAAAGCACTGTAATTGATAAAGAAAGTGCCCTGTGCACTCAAACCTGGTAAAAAAATAGAATTCAGGTAGCTTCAGCAACAATGGCCTGAATGGAATGCTGTGCTGAGCTGCTCATGCACAGCATTCCACTTCAGCCATTCTAGAACCCTGGTGGGTTCAGGTTTAAAAATTGTTTGTTCAGTTGGTCAGTTGTTCCTGGGCAGTGGTTGAGGAGACAGGACACAGAAGTCAAGGGACAGTTTAGGGCTTACCTTGTGTTGAAGCCATCCCTCTGGGCTTGCTGTGGTCCTGTGTTGCCTCCCATGCCTGAAGACTCCTTGCTCTGCTTTGTTCTGCAATCGGTGGTGCCATCGGGGCACCACAAAGAAGTAAAATGGCCGTTTGCCTGGCGTTGGGCTTAAGAGCCCTATCGTTTTATTATTTTGACCCCCCTGTATATTTAAAGTTTAATTTCAGTCCCCCATTGGCGGCAGAGAAGCGCCACATTGTCACAAGTTAGGTCTGCCCTCTGAGGCCCCCCGTCACCCACCGCAGTGCCTGTAGAGCTCCCTTCCACTGCCAGCATCCCTCCCACCTCCCGAGACCATGCAACAGCCCTCCAACAGCCCAAGGAGCAGTGTGTCATGCTAGGTGCTGACTGCCTGTGCAGAAGTGACTGTTTGTTTTTTATTTTTTAAGTAGCGCAGGAGGCGTGAAGAAAGGCGGACGAGTACCACAGGGGAATAGGGTCGCTAGGACCCTGGATTTAAATATTTAGGAGGGAGGCAGGGTAGCGATGCCCACATGGAGGGGCCAGAAACGCAAGGCCAGTTCAAGGCCTTATAAATATTCATAAAGGGAGCACCAGGCCCAGTTTGGAAAGGGCTAGTAGGCCCACAGCCATGTGTAGGGCATCAGGCCTGAGGTAAATGTAGGACATTAGGCCCGAGGTAAAGCAGGGTTCAAGGGAGGCTTCCAGCCTACTGTATTAGGACAAGCCAGCCTAGTAGAAGTAAGGGCAGCCCCGGCCTAGTGTATTAGGGCAAGCCAGCCTAGTAGTAGTAAGGGCAGCCCTGGCCTAGTGTATTAGGGCAAGCCAGCCTAGGAGTAGTAAGGGCAGCCCCGGCCTAGTGTATTAGGGCAAGCCAGCCTAGTAGTAGTAAGGGCAGCCCCGGCCTAGTGGATTAAGGCAAGCCAGCCTAGTAGTAGTAAGGGCAGCCCCAGCCTAGTGGATTAGGGCAATCCAGCCTAGCGACAGTAAGTGAGGCGTATAGGCCCCATAGTAAATAAGGCATTTAGGCCTTTGGTATTCTCAGCAATTAACCTAGGGCAAGTGGTACCCTCAATATAGGGGTTAGGGAATCCTTAGCAAAACGTTCAGGGTTAGCCAGATCTTATTCGGGAAGACCCTACATTTAGGAAAAGGGGTCCATCCAAGGGTGCTCAATTCACAAATACTGTAAAGCTCTTTAAGAACTGTACTGTTCATACATCTGTTATTGCTGAAGTACTTGAAAGACTGTGAACTTGCTAGGAAGCACCAAGACTGTATTGTATAAGGATTGTGGTTATTTGCCACTGGTTATCCAAACTATTGCCCTAAGCATTTGTGCTATTGCCCTAAGCATCTGAAATATTGCCCTAAGCATCTGAAATATTGCTCTAAGCATCTGAACTATTGCTCTAAGCATCTGAACTATTGCCCTAAGCATCTGAGCTTTTGCTCTATGCATCTGAACTATTGCCCTAAGCATCCAAACTATTGCTCTAAGCATCAGAACTATTGCCCTAAGCATGTGAACTACTGCTGTAAGCATGTGAACTATTGCTGTAAGCATTTGAACTATTGCTCCAAGCACCTGAACAATTGCCCCACCTGTAATAATTACCCCTAAATTTATAATTTGCCTTTCCTCTGCAAATTATCAGATCATTCTGCAGTCCCCTTGGCATTGCAGGAAGGTGCATCTTTCAGCCACATTGTTACCAGCATATGGGGACAGTCTTAATCTTCTACCACACTGCAGTCCCATAGTGTGGCCTGTAATACTTTGTACTCAGAATCAGTCTCTGCCCAGAAGAGGACGTCTTCTCAGCATTCTTCAACCAAGTGGGATCAACCTTCAGATCATCTCCTCCATCTGTGTCATCTGCCGAAGTCGAGTCCGCCGCCAGTCGTACAGGTGGCACCTGCCGTTTCTTGTTTTCACAGCTTGAAGGTACGTCCACTGAAGCGCATCATGACAGCCGTGCCAGTGTCATTTCATATGGTTCCTGTTCCAGATGTCCCGAAGTTGGTTGCAATCCACAGAAGAGTGTGCTCATCCTGGAGAACCTGGTCTGCACCCCTGGTCGTTCGCCGAAAGTCAAGTCCATCGAAGCCCAGTATGGGACATGTCCGCCATTTCTTTGTTTTTGTTCTAGTTTCTGGTGACAAGATTGCAGAATCAACCAGCATCTCTACAGATTATTCTGGTTCCTGGTCCTATCAGAGATCCTTCAGAGTTTAGCTGGCCCTTGGAGTGCTGCAGCATCATTCAGGTCATGGTAGTCCTCCATTGGATTGGTCGCCAAGCAGGTCCTGATTTCTCTTTGTCCTTGGTGACCCTGGAAATGGATTTTGGCCAAGGAACCCTTTGTTTTCAGTTGGGGATCCAACAGCCCATCAGTGGGTTATTTCAGGAACCAGTTGCCCTTATTCTTTTATTCCGGCTGCCTTGGAGAGAGTGGGCTTTTGCCGAAGAATCATATGGTCTGTTTAACAAACCTCTCACCACCCAGTGGCCTTTACAAGGCCCCTGCTGAGAACTGTGTTAGCATCTACTGTCTCATTTGTTTCCCCTTCGTAGCTACCATTGTAGACCAATGGTGTACATGAATACGTCAGACCTCTAGACTCCTGTAGCACCTGGACTTTGGTAGAAGTGTGTAGTTATAGCTAAACCAAATACTGTTGTGGGTAGTGTATGTCATCAGATCTTCACCTTAGATTATTGATAGGAATAAGAATTGTAGAATAATTATAGAATTAGACTGGCAGTAGGCCTCAGCATCTATTCTATTCTTGTTGAAATAATTTTAGCAGTCATAGATAAAGTATCTGTCTTATTTACCGCCCTATTGTTTTGGGTGACTTCTCTTCCTCTTGTGCCTGTGTCTCCCTACCCTCTGGTACAAAATAAATGCCCTGCAAGTACTGAATCTCTAGGACAACTTCTGCCTCTCCTTGTCTGGGTAACAGTTATCTTATCCACAATAATTCGGACCTTGGTGTCTCACCCATCTCTTTTACCACCTTTAGAGCAGAGTACCTCAGAACACCTCTAGACCATCACAATTGCGCATCCGCAGGACAGCTCTCCTCTCCCGGAAGGGGGGGGTCAGCACTCAGTGCTTGAATGGCATCTGGCAGAAGCCGGTGGCATGACAAGTGCAAAGCAGACATAGAGGGAAGGGGAAGTGGCGATGCTGGCAGTGATACCTTGGTGTAGGGAGCGTGCCACTCCCCCCACAGGAAAAACGCAAAAATGCCTGCAGTACCTGGGAAGAAGGAGCACCCAGAGCATGCCTCCAATATGCCCTCTCCTGCTTGGTACCTCCGGTCTGACGAGACATGAGTATCAGGGTGCTTGCCCGCCCCACCAACCACACTATGTCTCACACACACACACAGGCCACACACACACACACACACACACACATACATGTAATCCGGTGCCTCTCCAATTAAGATTTCTTATCAGGTGGTATGTACCTGATAGCAGTGATTCTGTTTATACACATACTAATTAATCATACTGCTGATTTCAACCAACCAGCATAAACAATACAAACGTCTTCATTATTTGCACAGTATGAGGAAATGAGGAAAAGTAAAAACTGGTTTCTACAATGAATCAAGTGTCTCTACCTGATTCTCACAACATTTTTTTGTTTCAAACAAAAAATGTGCACCGACCAATCAGATCGCTGCATTTAATAAAATTCAAAAAACAATTTTTTTAACCATATTTCATTTTGTTCACATGTTAAACATCAAATAATGGTGAATTCATTTATTTGTTATTACTTTAAACCCCAAAATAAGATAGACATAAGTTTACCCAAGCACACTATGTCTCACACACAAACACACACACACACACACACACACACACACACACGGTAACCCAGCACCTCTCCAATCAAGGTTTTATCATGTGGCACATACCTGGTAGTAGTGATCCTGTTTATATACATACTAATTAATCATACTGCTGATTTCAACCAATCAGCATAAATAATGTAAAATTCTTCATTATTTGCACAATATAAGGAAATGAGGAAAAGTAAACATTGGTTTCTACAATGAATCAAGTGTCTCTACCTGCTTCTCACATCATTTTTTACTTTCAAACAAAAAATGTGCACTGACTAATCAGATCGCTGCATTTAATAAAATTCAAAAAACAATTATTTAACAATATTTCATTTTGTTCACATGTTAAACATCAAATAAGGGTGAATTCATTTATTTATTATTACTTTAAACACCAAAAAAGGATAGACAAAAGATAACTAACCACACTATGTCACATACACACACACACACACACACACACACGTAACCCGGTGCCTCTCCAATTAATGTTTCTTATCATGGGGTATGTACCTGATAGTAGTGATCCTGTTTATATGCATACTGATCAATCATACTGCTGAATTCAGCCAATCAGCATAAAGATTAAAAAATTCTTCATTATTTGCACAAAAAAGGTAATGAGAAAAAGTTAAAACTGGTTTCTACAAGAAATCAAGTGTGTGTAAGTGATTCTCACATAATTTTTTAGTTTCAAACAAAAAATGTGCACCGACCAATCAGATTGCAGCATTTAGCAAATAAAAAAAAAAAAATTTTGACCATATTTCATTTTGTTCACATATTAAACATCAAATGGTGATGAATTCATTCATTTATTATCACTTAACACCCCCAAATAAGATAGATGATATCATGTGTTCAACCCAAATTAATGGACATCAACATTTATTTAAAAAAAAATGTTAACTTCTTTTTTGGTTATTTTTCATTTTATTCATTTGCAAAACATCTATTAGAACATAAACATTTATAAATGGGACACATTTAAGAGACATATCACATAATAAAGTATAGCCAATCAGATTAAAGTATTCAAAAAGTTACTTTTACTACTTTATTTCGTTTCATTCATTTATAAGGTGTGATTTAAAATTAAATGTTAAGACAGAAGGAGGAATTTAAGAAGAATTCATAGTGTGAGACAATGCCGCCTTTATTAAAATATAAACAAGACTTACAGCTAGATCAAAAAAAGTATAAATCATTAACATATCAGTTAGGATCATACTACAACTGGAGTGAAATATTTATTACAGACAAACAAAAAAAGTTGAAGCGTCCAGTTTATCTTGCTGGTAGTAGGTGAGGACATTTGACATGGATTGGTCTTAAGCCAGTGAACTACATGTGCAACTTACATTAATTAAAATCGTAATTAGACACACTTATGTAGCATAAAAACATGATATAAAAATCATATACAGTAAAACAAACATGCCTGTGATGAATGCATGTCTGTAGAGTGTAAAAAACACAAGGGAGTAACAGCATAAACAGTAGTGTATTGAGAGTGAAGCTACTCGCGCGTCCATAAGCAGAATCTTTGTAGGGAGAAAAAAACAAAAGTGTCCCATTCACAGTGTGGAACATCTTGATTTAGAAGGCAGTGTTACACTGTTTGTGGGGGGAGAAATTCACAACTGACACAGGCAGCTGATAAGCTTCAGTTGCAAGGTGACGGTCAATGTAATTGTACTGCAAGCACAAGCCTGAAAGCTGAGAAGTCTGCGCGGACAAGTAAAGTCTGCTGGCACATTGTATCAAACAAGTGACAAAGATCAAGAAGTGAGTAAAGACATGCCAGTAGAGGGTAACTACTTCTCTTCAGGCAGGCTCGTTCTCTAAATATTTTCAGATATGATCCGAGGGGAGACGTGCACGCTACATAAGGCAGCTAACTACAAGTTATTCAGAAAGTTTTCACAAGCTACTTTAGCTCCTTTATCAAGAAATTCAGTCACAAACAGTGTGATGCTGCAGGCTGCAAGGCTGTCACCTTATAAATTACCTTAGACGTAAATGGGAAAATGACAGTTTTTTAACGCGGGTTACAGCTTGCACTTACAGTAGAAGGAGCTCAGTACATAAATGGAAGCAGGGATAGACTGAAGCCGGAGGGTATTTCTGATCAAACAACTTTATTTGAGCCATAAAAAAACACTTTTTATCCGAAACTCACTTTGTACTGTTCCCTTTTTTTCAACTGGTATGCAGCGGGCTCCAGGCAATCGCTCACTCTCTCTCACTCTCTTAACTGGCGGCTTTCACTCAGGAAAAGCAATTCAACCTGGCTCGCGCTGCTACCACCTATCAAACACTGTCACGACCTGGAGGGGCTCGTTCAGTGCCCTGTCATGAATGAGCGCTGGGCACATTATTGAAAGAGCACTCCCGTGAAACGTCAGCTGAATACTGTTACTGACATCACATCAGCATGGGTTTCATGGTCCACGGAGCAGTTTCTTTTTTAAAAATGTAGCTGGTCTTCTGCTTTAGACAGTCACTGTCACTGCCATTTACTGTACATGATGTTGGGGTTGCCTAGATTACCAGCAGGAACAAATTCCAACCTGTCCTCAGCAGTATTGAAAGGTAAAAACCTGCAATTAAAAAAAGAAAGAAAGTTAGTGGATATCTGCTCTTTAAGGATACTGTAGCACCTGCAGTTCTGCAGCCAGAGACTGGTGTATGTCTTACACCTGTGGCTGCAGAAGCACAAGCTCATTAAGTGTTTGTATGTCTTATAGGGTACATGAGTACCTGAGGCTACAGAAGTGGTGGCCCCATAGGGGTCTGCATTTTTACAGACAAAATAACTCTTGCAATTTGAGTATCATGGATTTGTATAGCTGGCTATAGGGACCTGTGCTTCCACACACAGAAGCAGTGTTGTGTTTTGAGTATTGTGAATTTCCATCTGCAGTGACAAGTGAGTGTGTATGTCTTACAGTATGCATGCCACATATACATGTCCATGAAGGTAGAAAATGAGTGCTACTACATTTGTGTCATCTGGAAATGGTTGTATGTTGTTTTCCTTACCTGATGATGGCTGTCTGTAGTTGCTTGAGTGGTCTTGTCCTTTTGCTGCTCGGGGGATGGGGTGAGGAGTTAGGGTTGAAAACCCAAATGCCACATTTCTCTACTTTTTGCTGTGTTGAGTTGAACCCTAACTGGTGTATAAGCATAGCTGTTTGCAATGTACATATATTATAAATATATACAGTATGCATTCAAAAAATTAAATTCAGCCACTCTGGTTCAAATTTGCAGGACTATTTTGTTTCATATCTGGATTTACAGTAATCATCCATATGCTGGGTTTATTATCCATTATGCCACAGGTATCTAGTTGAAGCCAATCAGAACACAAGAAAATTGGCAGTTATTATTCCACAGACTACCATATACATGCTGACAGTAGGCTATCCATATTTAGCCATGCCTACAGTAGGCTATCCTCATGTAAACTAATCGCACTGTAGATTATTCACCTAAAAGCATGCCTATAGTAGGTTATCCATATTTCCTCCTCTGCTGTCAATACTGCCTGTCTGCTCTGGAGTCCTCTCACACTTGTGCTCCCCCAATGTTCTTATGTGAGCCCTTATACAATGCAGCTAAGTTTAGTATTTCTATCGCCAACTCTATTTAATTTATGTGTGAGGCTCAACAAAGTAGACTGACTGTGGAGATCAAAGTTGAGTGAGGAGAGAGAGATGATTTTCTTGCTTAGGTGAGCCAGGCTTGGAGGAAAGATGGGGAGAGAGAGAGAGAGAGAGAGAGAAACAACTTTCTGAATTGGGGACAGAACGGGTCATCAACATTAACAAATGAAAACTGTGTTGTTTTTAATTTGTACCTTTGACAGATTCTGTAGCTCGAGTAGAGTTACAGCATGACAACTGGCTTTGAAAAGTAAAGTCGTGACTCTGGGCATGCATACTACCACTGGCACTTATGTGCATGCCCGGAGCCACAGCTTTACTTTTCAAAGCCCTGATTCCAACATGCAACATAGCTCGGTTTTCATTAGGAGTTACATAAAAATATTCTATGTAACTCCTAGTGGTATAATAAAAACATTTATTTAGTTGGAGTATACTATTATTAATTGAGTGTCTAGGATGATTGAAGCCTTGACTTTGCCTCAGCATTTAATAATCCACAGAAGTTGGTTATATCTTTGTATATCCGACTAAATAAATGTTATCACTTAATTACAGGATGCTTGGATATCCTAGGAAATGACAATTTTAGGCAAGAATTTTTTTATCTGAAGCAGTTTCCTAGTTAATATCTTATAAGTTATTCAGATTATCAAGCCATAGTATTCCATTATGTGGGTTACTTTTAGCAGGTTGGGTAAGAAAAAAAAGTAAACATGATCAGTGGAAAAAAGCAGAGTTCTTATTTGTATTGCTCCCACCACAGATCATTAACTCTTGGGGTGTCCAGAAATGTAAACTGATATCTGAGCAACTCAAGTGACTTAGAGGAGTCATAGCACAGTGGTTTAAGGCTCTGAGCTGCAAGTCTGGAGACCTGGGTTTGAATCCCACAGCTCCCACTTGCATACTGTGTGACCCTGAGCAAGTCACTAAACTTTCCTATGCTCCCAGGTCACACTTGTACACAAGCTTTCAGCTTAGTGTGCCACTCCTGGTTAAATAACTGAAAAATATAGATATATACTAGATAGACCCTCTGTACTATAACTGGTTGGAAAGTTGATAGCCACCATTAGCTGTGTTTGAGAGTTTGTCAGCTGAGCAGTGTGAGTGCAGTGATGCAGTGAGCATTCTCTGAGTGGCTTCATTATTAGAAAAATGTTCTTATGTAATTGTGCTATGTCTTCTAAGACTTTTGCATCTTTTTTATCTCAGAAATTGTCACTCAACTTATAAAAAAGTGTAGGTGTTGCAGATTTTGAATGCTTGTCTGAGTCTGTGCCTGATAACCTTCTTGAAGCTAAACCATTGTCGCTATTATTGTGGGCATTAAAAGACAAAACAGAAGAGATTCTTTAAAAATGACATTTTTGTTTTTGTATCTAGCTATTGAAAAAAAAAATCCTGTAAAAGTACTTTATAGTGCAATGAAATGCAGAGATGGTTATTGGAGACTGATAAAAATTAAAAAAAATTTTTCTGTTTTATGTAATCTAATACTTGCTGACTTGACAGGGGATCTAGTCTCACCAGCAAACTTATATTGTAAATATTCCCAGAAGAAGGCCAGGGTTTAAACCTTGAGAATAACTTGGTTATTTAAAAGATTATGGGTGGAAGTGGTGGGATCAGAAACCATAAATGGTTTCAAAATGGGTGCTAAGGTATATAAGGCTGATAAGTCCAAGAGGAGGAGCTAGGAAGGTGGTGGGGTTAGACTTAGAGGGATGTGAGGGTGGTAGGAGATAGGCATTGGGGCTAATTAACCATTTATAAGTCAAAGGAACAGGTAGGACATACTACAGGTATACTGGATGGACCCTTGGCCATAATCTGATGTGAACACAAATGTTTCTGTTATTGTAATATAAGTGCTAAATATGTGCATTCCCTATTTTCTGTGCAGTGAGAATCTGGTTGAACATTGATTTATGGTACTACATTCCATTTTTTTTAAGAAATGGCACATGAATGCCTCCTTATTTAGGATTTGCTTTTTTCATATTTTATTATTCTTTTATAATATGACTTTTTTGGTCATTATATAAAAGTTTTACTTGATTTTATTAATACTGGAGTCCTCACTGAACTAAGAAAGCGTAAAGTTAGGTAGTGAGAATTTTGTCAGCACTCATTAGCACTCAAATATACCAATTTTATTTGTTCTACTGTATCCAGTACTAATTTGGACTCAATTGCATCTATTTTTGGATGAAAACTTTGGATGCTGTTAGGCCAGCTAATAGACGATATAACAGGTGTGGACACATTTCTGCTTTGAAGATTGCAGCAGACACATCTTGGGCAATTCTATCTTTTCTTTTTTGTTCCTTTACTAATTTGTATGGCACTGGGCAGATCCTACAGCCATTTTGCTATCTGTAGCTTCAAAATGCAATATTGTGGATCACATTTTTTTGACTTTTCAATGTATCCTTCCACATCTACGAATCACTATGACAACTAAAATAAAATAATCCCTTCTTTCTGTTTAGAATGATGGAGACATAACTCCAAGCTGCTTATCAGATGGCCATTAGGAAACTGAAACAGCTTGTTAAATATTGATTGCCTATTACACTGGAGATTTGTTTACCCCCTTAGAAATGCAACATCTTGCACATTTAAATGCCTAGCATTTAAACATTTTTTGCTACTAACTTCAGTTGGGGATGAATATCTTTCAAGAAAGATTCATACCTCATAAATGTTACCCTTTCCCAGCAAATTTTGCAAAGATTTACATTGTTTTTTAACCTATCAAGACCTATCAGATAAAATGCCAGGTCTTCAGTGAACCACCCAGACTAAATATATAAATTTATTTTTGACAGGAAGGGCTGCGGCTTGTTTCCCACGCATAACAGATAAGAGCTACTGAAATCTCTTATAGTGAGTGAGTGAGTGAGTGTTTGTGTGTGTGTGTGTCTGTGTTTGGGGAGGGGTGGAGAAACAGTCAAACTGCTGGCAAGGGAGACCTCATCTAATGAATTAACTGCTGACAAACCATGAGTGATAGAAAAGCAAATGATTTGATGCCTTTTATTGGACCAACATAGATATAACAAAAATGACATATCATTTATAAAATTCCTGCTCAAACTGGAAACAGAAGACTGTTCTTTGCCATTTTCTGATATGATATACTGAGTGTGTATTTACTGAGTTGCTGGATCAGGACCTAGAAGAAAATAATAATATTTACTTAACTTATTCAAGATTAAATCAGGTGGACAGAAAAAAGTCAATGAGAGTTTGTCTGAAAACTAACAACTGTAAGATGCAAAAATAGCAATTGTGTGTGTGTGTGTGTGTGTATATATATATATATATATATAATAGATAACCCACACTTAGGTGTGGTCACACTCTGATATACACATGCCTTGGTGTGTGTTGTACACACACAGGGCCGCCAGGCCAGTCAATCGCCACCGGTGTAGGATATCAGAGTATGACCGCATATCCTAGAGTGGGTTATCTATCTTATTAAATGGCAAAATTGTTTTTGGGGTGTAAAAGTGCAGATGTGTGGTCGTACTTGTATATATGCATGGTCATGTGATGATGATTGTCCAATAGATGAGCTACTTTTTCTACCCATTTTATAAATATATATATATATATATATATATATATATATATATATACATATACTGTGTATATATATATAAATATATATATATATATATATATACACAGTATATATATATATATATATATACACATAGACTTTGATGGCAGATAAGGACCGCTTGGCTCATCTAGTCTGCCCATTTCCCTACCTACAGGATAAGCTGCAGATCCTAGTTAACCAACTGCTTATTTCTTCTTAAACTCCCCCACAAGAATTGTGTTGTGTCTGTCCCATGTATTCTTGAATTCTCCCACAGTTTTAGTCCTCACAACCTCCTCAGGAAGGCTGTTCCATGCGTCCACCACCCTCTCTGTGAAGAAAATACTTCCTCATATTGCCCCCCATCTTTAAATTGTGCCCCCTTGTTCTTGGACGTCTCTTTTTCTGAAAGATGCTACCCTCTTGGACTTTGTTGATTCCACTGAGGTACTTTAAAGTTTCTATCATGTCCCCTCTCTCCCTCCTTTCCTCAAGGGTATACATATTAAGCTCCTTTAGTCTCTCCTCATATGGCATCTCTTGCAGACCCTGTACCATTTTATTTGCCCTCCTCTGGACTGTCTCTATCCTGTCTATGTCCTTGCATAGATGGCGTCTTCAGAAATGGACGTAGTACTCCTGATGGGGTCTCAACAAATGTCTGTACAGAGGTATAACAACTTCCTGTTTTCAGCTGGTGATACCTCTTCCTATACATCCCAATATACCCCCAGCCCTCCTTACTGCCTTCTCACATTGCTTGCTAACCTTAAGGTTGTCTGATATGATTACTCCCAGGTCCCTTTCCATTTTTGTTGTTGTTGTTGTTACTACCCCCCATTGTGTACTCTTCCCCATGGTTTTTGTTTCCCAGGTGCATTATGTTGCACTTCTTTGCTTTGAATCCAAGCTGTCATACTTCTGACCATTCCTCCAACCTTGCCAAGTCCCTTCTCGTCCATTCTACGCCTCCTTGTGTATCAACCCTGTTGCAGATCTTTGAGTTATCTGCAAAGAGGCATGCTTTTCCTTCCAGTCCCTCTGCAATGTCACTTATAAAGACACTAAAAGGGACTGGACCCAGTACTGAACCTTGCAGTACCCAACTAGTAACCCTCTCTTTCTTCAGAGTGGACTCCATTTACAATTATCTTCTGGGTTCTGTTGTCCAGCCAATGTTTTATCCAGGATATCACTCTGGGATCCACTCCCAGGCTGGTTAATCTGACAATTAATCTTTTGTGTGGGACTGTGTCAAATGCCTTGCTAAAGTCTAGGTAGACCATGTCCACAGCCCCTCCCTGGTCTACTACTTTGATCACCCAGTCAAAGAAATCAATTAGTCTCACCTGATATGACCTTCCTGCTGTGAACCCATGCTGCCTTGGGTCCTGTGCCCCACTGACCTCTAGGTACTCAACAATTCTTTCCTTCAGAAGTGATTCCATCACTTTCCCTACCACAGAGGTCAAACTGAAAGGTCTGTAGTTTCCTGCCTCTGTCTTGGTCCCACTTTTGTGAAGGGGAATCACATCCACCTTCCTCCAATCCTCAGGTACCACGCCATCCTCCCATGATTTGTTAAAAAGGGTAGTCAGTGGTTTCACTAGTTCTCCTCTTAATTCTTTTAGAATTCTGGGGTGAATTCCATCAGGCCCCATTGCTTTGTCCACCTTTAGTTTTAGGAGTTCTTTCTAAACCCTTTCTTCTGTGAAAGGACTGGGATCGACCCCCCTATCAAAAGTGCTTCTATTAACTGGATTAGGCACCTCCCCTTCCTCCTCTTTTGTGAATACTGAGCAGAAATATTCTTTCAGTATCCCTGCTTTTTCACTGTCCCTCTCTGCCCACCCACCATCCATTCTATTCAGCCTCACCATCCCTCCTTTTGTCTTTCTATGCTCCCTGATGTACCTATAAAAAAGGTTTTATCCCCCTTCTTAACTGAGTTGGCCATCTTTTCCTCAGTTTGGGCCTTTACTATTCTGCCTTACCTCCCTGTTTCATTCTGCCTTAACTGGTACAGCACTCTGTCCTGCTCCTTCTGTGTTTCCCTATACTTCCTGAATGCTATCTTTTTCTTCCTGACTTTCCCCGCCACCTCTTTTGAGAATCATAGTGGCTTTTTATTTCATTTTGATTTGTTTATTTGCTTCACACAAAGGCTTGTTGCCTCTGTGATGGCAGTTTTGGTGTTTCTCCATTGTTGTTCCACCTATCCTTCTAGCCTGTTTGCTAGTGCTTTTCTAATGCACTCTCCCATCTTGCCAATGTCAGCCATCCTGAAGTCCAGTACCCTTACTTGGTATGGCTTGACTCTGTAGCTGAGTTTATTGTGAACCACACTGTTTGATGGTCACTTGTTTCCAGATGGCAACCCACTTCTACATCTGAGATCCTCTCACTGTCCCCATTTGAGAGTACAAGGTCTAAGATTGCTCCCTCATGAGTGGATTCTGAAACTAGCTGTCTGAAGCATGCCACCTGTAGGCATCGGAATGGCCCTGCTCTTGGATGTGGCTTCAGCAAATGTGCTTCAGTTAACATTTGGCATATTTAGGTATCCCATCAACAATATTTTCTCTTTCTCTGCCAACCTAAGAATGCCTTCTATCTTATCCTTGTCCATTGCCTCTCCCTGACATGGGGGTCTGTATACAACCCCTGTGCGGATTGTGGTGCCATTTCCAGTCTCTAAGGTGACCCACAGTACCTCCTCTCCTCCCTGTTTACTCTTTTGTTCAGTTGGTTTAATCCCTTCCTTTACATAGAGAGCTAATCCTTCTCCTCTTCTCCCCTCCCTGTCTCTCCTGTAAGTTATGTACCCTGGTATGTTAACATCCCAGTCATGGTTCTCTGTGTACCATGTTTCTGTGACTGTTACTATATCCAGGCATTCCTCTTCCATCAAGACCATCAGTTCAGGGAGCTTGTTGCGCAGACTACAGGCATTGGTACTCATTATCCTCCATTTCCTGATGGCCTTGCTCCTTTTTGCCACATCCCTGTCCTTATTGTCTTTTTCACTTTCTCCATTTACCCTACCCTTTTCCCTATCGACATCTCTGTCTTGGTGTTTACTGCACTTACTACCCTGACTTTTTGGGGGGGCTAGAATTTCTCTGCTCCTTTCCAGTGCCTCCCCCCCTTGGCTAATTTAAATGCTAGCCAATGAAGCATTTAAACCTATCACCTAGGATCCTGGTTCCCCTCTTGGACAGATGCAGCCTATCATGCCAGTATAGGCCTGCATCATTCCAGGTGGACCCCCAGTCCCCAATGATGCCAAATCCCTGAGTTCTGCACCAGTTTTTCAACCATTGATTAAATCCCAAGGTGTGGAGCATCCTAGCCTCACCTACGCCGTACACAGGCAACACCTCTGAGAAGGTTACCGTGTGTGCTACTTGTCTAAGGCCCCTCCCTAACTCCACAAACTCTTCCTACACTGCTCTGATCCCTTACTCAGCCAGGTCATTTGTTCCTAGGTGGACAACAACATCCAACTCCCTCCCCTGTGCTGCTGCTCCAGCAATCCTGAGGATTCGCTCCCTGTCTCTCCAAGCCATGGTGTCAGGCAGGCACCTTACCTCCTTCTCCCCTTCCTCCCACAGTTCTACCTTCCTAACAATGGAGTCCCCTACCAGGAGTTGTTTCCTTCCCCTGTGGGGTCTTATGCCACTCTTCTGTGGGTGTCCCTTGTGGAGATTATGGGCATCATCCTTGATCTCCACTGCAGTTGTCTTCATAGAGGGATCACACTTTGCCAGAATGGCATAGGAATTGTGGAGAGGTACAACTGGAGGGATGCACCTATGTTCCACCACCCTCACCCTCCCTGAGCCCACTGTGGTCCAACCACTCCTCTTTTTTGGCAACTACTGAAGCAACAGCAGTGACCCTGGTGGTCCCTGGATGGAAAAGGAGGTCCCACAAATCCTGGCCAACTCAGTCTGGAGATGAGCAACCTCCTCCCTCAGCCCAGAGTGGTGCCTGCAAATGGGACTACACCACATTCTCCAGAACGTCTCCCAGAAGACTACTGTTCCACAGCCACTGCACTGCACCACTACCATCACGACTTACTTCTGGCCCCTTCACTGTTGTTTGGAATCATTACTCTTTCCTCTGTTTTTTTTTCTTCTCTCCCTGCTTACTTACTGCCTCTGTGTCCTTTAAGCTCCTGATCATGCTGTTCTGTTACAAGAAGATTCTTTATTTCTCAGTAGACCTCTTACTTGCTCAGAGGCAGACCTCCAGCAGCTGGGGGGGGCAGAGAGCTACTCTTGCCCTTCTAGGATGGTGAGTCTTTGGTGGCTCTGTGATCACTCATTTCCTGTTTCCAAACAGGAAGTTCCTGTTGTCAGTCAAATCCTGTACCTATGGGCCGGCCCGGTGGTGCTGAGGGTTGAGGCGCTGGTCGCTACACCTGGCGCCACGGCCGGCAACCCGATGCTCGAGGAATGGGCATGGGTTGCTGGGGTTGCGGGAGAGATGATTGAGCATCCGGAGGACTGCTCCATCTCCAGGGTGGGGGATTCAGGCAGCCGGTGCTTGCCTCGACCCTAGCGGAGGCTGGTCATACACCTGGCGCCACCGGGCAACCCATGTTCGGAATGGGCATGGGTTGCTGGGGTTATGGGAGGAGATGTATTGAGCATCCGGAGGACTGCTCTCCATCTCCAGGGTGGGGGATTCAGGCAGCCGGTGCCCTGACCCCTAAGCGGAGGCTGAGGATCGACAGCACACAGACACAAGCCAGGGGCAGGACGTGGCAGGCGCTTGACTGGCCGCGGAGCATGCGGCGCACTCAGTCACTGGTGTTATTGTACGCCAGCACTACCGGAGAAAAACAAAGAAAATGGGAGCCCGCAGCACGACGTTATTCCCCGGCTCCATTCCTGGAGGGCGCCCTGGCATGGATCCATTGGGGTGGGTTGAGTGCTCCCCACCACCCTGCTGTGAAGGGTAAGTCACGGGTGCTGAAGGGAGGGTCTCCATGTCCGGGGATACGCCGGGGAGAATCACTGAGGCGGGGTTGTAGCTGGAGCTCCAGGAGAGAAAATAACATCAAAAAAAAAAAACTTGTACCTATAAAAGTAGAACTAGCTTTGGGTGGGAGGGAAGGAGGGCAATATAGTCCCAGTAGAGAAATCCAGTCACACAGCACTCCTTCCTCCTAATGTTCTCTGCCAAGCCTCTGGCAGAATCTATCTAGGGCAGTATTTAAATCTAGCTTCCTTCTAGCTAAGCCACTCCCCCTACTTAATATATATTTCTACATGTAATTAAATTGCACAGATAACAATCCCCTTCAGCCACCTGAGATTTACACCTAGATACACCATCTGAGATAACTGCTCAGATAGCCATTCACTTCAGCTAACTCAGACAAACACACTTTTTTTTGTATATATATTGCAATAAATTTGTTTACATGCATTACTAGTATCTTTTGAAAGATTGTCTGACTTGTGATTACTAATTTTGAGTATAGTTAATGAATTAATGAGTGTAATATTTTATTTCATATAGTCCCCCATTATACCTTGTGTATAGCATATAAATTCAAATCATTCCAATGCCATCTTGACATATAATATTATGCAGCAAATCAGAGCTCTTTTCCTAATGAAAGGCTGCTGATATAATAAATACAGAACAAAGTCATAAATAAGGAACCAGTGACTTATGAAAAAAATCTACAGGGATTTGATTCTGCCACTGGGGGGAAAACACAGGGAAAATAAGGGCTTCTTATAAGGTAATGGTTATTTGGATTTGGGAGCACTGAGTATTTGTTATCCTATATTTTGTGTCCTGGATAGGGCAGGGGAGATGTTACATATCACTGTCACAGGGATGTTCATTTACATATCTTTGCACTGTATTTACTCAGGCTGTCCCAGATTAGATGCAATATCTTGTTTTCAGCGGGGTCATGATTTTACCATTTTTATAATGTATTTATTCAGGGTACCTAGTCTAGAGCCCCCATATTCAAAGGAGATATGCAGCACATCCTGGTGGGAAAGGGAGATGTGCTGCATAACTCCAACAATGCCCAGCAGTGCGATATTCAAATGTGCAGGATGCGCCGGCCGCAAGGGAATGGGCCAGGGCACACACAAATGGTATGGCATTCAAGTCAAGAGGGCAATCCCAAGCATATGCCGTACTGCAGCATATTCAGTGGGAATGTGCCCTTCGCAGTCCAGAGCACCACAGCCCACAGTTAGGCCATGAATAGCCTAACCCAGCCTGCCACTCACAGGTAGGTAGCAGATGTGCACCCAGGTGCACAGCAGCCTGGCAACCCTAGTGGACTAGAGGTACCCCCTTTCTATCACCAATCTATCCAACTCCATCCCTGAAGAGCTCCATAATGTAGAGGCCCCCCCAGACCCAATCACACCAGAGGAAACCATGGTCCATATTCCTAGTCTAGAGGACTCCCACCCACCACCCCTGTACACAGACACCCTCAATCCCCCCATACCTGACCTGTTGCAAAGACTGGCAAAGCTCTCCACACCCTGCCATGGCCAGCCATTGACTGCACTGAACCAGGGCTGGGGACCTGCACTCTGGAATGACCCAACTGGCCGTACTGTGCATTGGGGCACCACACCAGCTGCAGATCCACCAGTGTATGCAGCCATGTGTACACCCCTGGCAAACTGAAGAGGGAATGTACATACCTTCAATGTACACCTTGCCAATGCTGTATCTTCCTGCTGTCCTACACCACTGTATGTCCACACTCTTCCCTGTTTCCCTGTGTAATATACCACTCTCTGGAGTGCTGAGGTATTCTGGGTGCAATGGGGTGTGGTATCCTACAATGCCATTTGCAGTGTATGCTTCAGGCTATGGATAGTTCATCCGCAGTTCCCCAATTGTACAAACAAATGGGAGGTCAGCTCTAACATGCCTGTTTTGGGACCTGTGTGAGTGGGTACAGCATCGGTCATCACCCACACTGAGCAGTGCAATGGCTCTGGGATGATGGATCTGCATGCAAGTGCCTGAGATGTATGGCTACTGGGTGTTATCACCCCCACACAACTCATGCCTACATATAACACATTCCAGCAACTTACTGTAAGTGCTCTGCCACGTGCTGCTAGAGTGGTACAATCCCATTACAGAGCCAGTCATCTCAATGGTATGGGCTGGGATGGCAGGGAGGGAGAGTGTCTGTGCTTCGTTGAGGGGAGCTTGGACCACTACACTATGGACATGGATTCTAGGTATTCAGGTGCAATTAAGAGATGGCATTGGGTTCCCTACAATATGGAACCGATAAAGCCTGTACTCAGGTTGATCAGGGCTGGTGGAATGAGGGGTGCCACTATGACACTAGAGACTTCAGGGCCTGTCCCATGTGGGAGCGATCGGGGTCAGGGCTTGTGGGCGAGAGCTGCACTGGCACATTCATCCCCATACCAACCTGCAAATGGGTGAGTAATGAGCATGCATAAGGCCCCTTTGCACCCTGCATGCTCAATTAGTTCATTTGCATTCCTGGGCTGAATATCACCCATGGGGGCTGTGACACATACTGGTATGTGCCATACATTCCCCCTAGAAGGTATTCAGTTGGGGTCACCCTGGATGCACCTGACTTGGCAGCCACCTGCATTGTGACTCCAGTCCAGGGTCACATTTTCAACAGGTACAATGAAGCCTGCCAGGAAGAAGCACAGTGTCACAGGTTTGTCAGGTATGTCAAAAGGGATTGACTTTGAAACTGCTTTGTTTGCTGCAGTAACTCTACTGCAGAATTCTGCAGTGATGCACTTCATCCTGGTGGGCTTCACTGTATGTACACCCTGTACCTGTGGCACATTCTCTTTGAATATTGTATCAGTGCTGACTGGCGCACCCTCTTTGTGCAACGTATCTTTCTGCATGTGCATTGATCTGGCACTTAATATATCCCCCCAGATCTAAAATATTGTTTTTAGTGCATTCTGATTTTACACAATGCAGCATAATCTTGTGTAGCTGTAGAGCCCCACTGAAAATAAAATGCTGTTTCTTCTGTGAACTATCCAGGCTAAATATATAGCAATCAGCAGGCATATTCTAGGAAAACACATTAGAAAAATGTGGAAAAGGAAGACCACATTGAAACTGCCTCTCCACAGATCTGTGTTGTGCAAATTCATTAGAAATAATGGGTTAAAGGATCCAAAAAGCTCTCCACAGCCATATTGGCTCTGAACAGAGATTGTTATTTTTTGGTGTACTAAAAGGATTTAGTAATCTATATGTTTAATAACAGTTTTCCATCTGCACTTATAGGTAGGATCCTCATTCTTCTCCCAATGTTTTGGTACTTATGGATATGTTCTTTTTTCTTCTCAGTCTGATTCTGATTTAAGAAAATCTTCTAGAATGATTCCCTCAGGTCATCTAAGATTACTGCATGAGAACCTGGTTATAAAATACTGTTCCAATAATCCAGCTGCATTAGAGGAGTTGGTTAAGGATTTTGACTTGGTTTTAAATAAAAAAATGTGAAAATCAGTAAGTTACTAAAGATTAGGCACATAGCCACTCTACACCCTTTGTGTCCCCATGCCGAATTCATCAGTTGGATTGCACAGCTCCTTGGCACCCGATTCCCTGGCTGCATGGACAGCAATGCACTGGAGGTGGGTGGGAAGGGTGTCAAGGGCATGCCAACACTCCACACCATTCACAAAGGTCCAGACTGGTGAGTGCGAGGGATGTAACTTATGCTGGGTGACATCCAGCTGTAAGGGATATGCACCCTCCCAGGATGCTACTGCCTGTAGCAGCACTGATGTGGGGGCACTGCAGACTCCCTCATGCTGCCCCAGCTCATGGATCATCAAGAAGGGCTGGGGGCAGCCAACTGGGCACCCACCTAGCATGAACTGGTGGCACACATTGCACCCTCTACTGTTCTCCATGCCCAGTGGGCACAAGGGATCCATTAATGGAATGGGTCTGGCATCCCAACGGATACACACCTGCTTGGCAGAAATGCCCCCCATGCATCTGCATGCTAGGGGGCAGGGCCATGGATAAGTGGTGGTCGGTAGTGAATACCAGTCAGTGTGCACGTGTCTGCAGGTGTGGAACTCCACGGGTGAGCAACCCACCTGTGGTGCATATTACCCACCTATTTGTGCATAAGGCCCATTGCCTGTACCACAGACAACAGTATTATAGGGTGGTATCTAGCTTTTAGAGGACCATACAAATAATCCTAATCACAGCTAGGGATGTACAGGTGACTGATCTACAGCAAACATGTCCTTATATTTTTAGTCCTGGATATGATTATATGGCAGATTATTTGTACTGGACCCAAAGCCTTCACTTAAGAATAACATTGTAAGACAGACTTCTGGCATAATGGCGGCCCTGTGAGGAGCTCTTTTAAATTGCTCTCCTAACCTCCTCCTAAATTGAGTGATTTTTCATATTTTAGAGACTGAGTTCAGTATTAATGAGTGGGAAGACTACCAGAATAGTGAGAAACTCAATCCAGTGCTTACCGGATCACGGTTTTAGAATGGAAGCTGAGATGAAAGTGTCGGCTCTCCGACACACTCCCCCACCGACTCCAGGTAATGATAAGAACCCGAAGCGATCCAAAGTGAGCGGATCAGAAATGACTACTTCTCTTACGCAACAAAGCATGTTAACAGAAGAGTGGTTCCTAGAGGAAATGGGCCCCATGAAAGAAATGTTGCTTGCCCTAACCTCTGATTTAAAGGGCCTGAAACTATCACTGGAACAACTAAATACACGGACGAAGGATAATGAAACTAGGATCTCATCGTTAGATGATTGGAAGGCAAGAATGGATCCAGAAATGGTTGCCCTGTGGCACAGGATTAAGAAAGCAGAGGACTGGTTAGAAGATCTTGAGGGCCGATCCAGGAGGAACAACTTGGTGGTGTTGGGGCTCCCGGAGTGGTTTTATTTGCTCAAAAATTATGCGAGAAACTGGAAGGGCCTTCTCCTAATGGGCCGACATTTATAATTGAAAGAGCCCACAGATCACTGCAGCCAATGCCCCCATTGGGATCTCCCCCTCGCCCTTTTCTCTTTAGACTTAAAACTTTTTTGGATAAGCAGTTTATTTTGTCCAAGATAAAAGAAGTTGCTGAGCTGCAATGGGATGGAAGTGTATCTGAGTGGTCCAGGATCTCCTTTACTCTGTATGCCAGAAACGCTCAGCCTATCATCCTTTAGTTTCAAAATTAATGCTAGCTGGCATTCGTTTCAGGGTGTGCTATCCAGCTACTCTTCAGATTAACAGAGATGGACAATGGCACTCTTTTGATTCTTTGAAGCCAGCCTTTAAATCATACAAAGAATGGTATCCAGATTTACTTAAGTGACTGGTGTTTAAGACTGATGGCCGAAGCCTGCCATCTTGTGGCCACTCAGCTGAAATGCGATCATCCGCTTTCTCCCTCGTGCATTTTATGTTTGACTTAAGCTATAGAGGAGCATTTGAATTTGGTGAAAGGATGTGGGACTGTATGTTAATTACTTACCAGTGGACTGAGTTTAGGCTGGTTTTAGATCTAAAGATTGAATAGGGGGGATAGGCAGCAAATGGACAAGTTATAAAATAGACTGAAATGGTGAAGCGCTCCAAAACTCCAGTTGTATGGTTAATTATTTGGAGCTAATTTTATAAATAGCAGGTAGTTTTTGTGTTTAAGAAGTAAGGAGAGTCATTGACTATTACATATGGCAGCGATTTATAACTGATGCTTAAATGTCAAAGAATTTTGGGATTATCATGCTGCCTGAGGGGGTGGAGTATGTTGAATTATAAAGGCAATTATGCTGCCTGATTTATTTCCTCTACTTTCAGATGTGGTCCTGTTTCTAAGCTGTTAGTACCATTTATCAGGGACTTTTGTTTGTGTTGGAGAGAGATTGTTGAACTCTATTTACTAGGGAAGATGTTGCAGATATAGTTAGAGAATATGTTTTTTTTTTTTTAGATAGATTGGGAGGAGGACGGAAGGGATGGGATGGGTAATCCAGGGTTGTATGAGAAGCATTGTGCTGAATGCTTATATGGTGGCACAGTCTTCGGCCTGGGGTAGCTCTTGATTCAAATTTACCTACAAGGGCACATTGTATCACACTTTGAGCTGCCTGGGGTAGTTTTGGGGTTAAAATCAGATTTTGGGATGGGGTTATGTAGTTGGGATCTTGGGTGTATATGGGGAGGGTCCATAGTCAGTCTCTGTAAAATTATTTTTATTTAAGGACAATCTTGCAGGCCACTTCTCAAATGAGTGATTTTGAAAGGTTCCCCTCCTTTATGCAGACAATCGGGTATGAGAATTGCCTCATGGAATGTCAAAGGGGCAAGGGTTAGATTAAAACAACATCAAATCCTTAAACATTTAGCTTTATTGCATTTAGATTTGGCTCTCCTTCAAGAGACACACCTGTTAGCTGGGGAAAGTATTTGTTACGTAGAGAACACATTGGGCAGGCTTTTGCAGTGGGTAACTCCACCTCCCAAAGAGGAGTCGCAATATTGGTTACTAAAGGGGTACAGTTTCAACCTTTACAAGAAATTGGTGACCTGCAGGGGTGATTTTTGGTAATTAGAGGGTTGCTGAATCATAGAGAGCTTATTATAGGGACAATCTATGGGCTGAATTGTGCTTCTCCCGAATCTTTTTCCCAAATAGCTGTTAAATTAGCTCCCTTCAAGCATCTCCCAATAATACTAGCTGGGGATTGGAATCTTACCTACGAGGATAAGATGGACAGAATTACTAGGAGTAGTCAGACACTATCCCCAGCACAGAAATCTTGCATGAAATAATGGAGGTTTAAATTTGGACCCATGGCTCCTTTATCCACATAGGAAGGAGTATACATTTTACTCGCAGCACAAATCATATTCTCATCTGGATTTTTTTCTGGTTAGTTGAGCTATTCTGATGGGCTCAGTAGCCTTTGGAATTTCCCCTAGGGTGCTATCAGACCACTTTTTGGTGTGGTTTGAAAGGAGTTTACCTCAAGGCATTCCTAAACAAACTCAATGCAAGCTTAATATCCAATTATTATCGCAAGAGAAAATAGTGGACAGGATACGTACATTAATTAATCAATATTTAGAGCATAATAGGGGCTCGGTAATGGCATATGATCAGTTATGGTGTTCCCTAAAGTGTTATTTGAGAGGTGAGTTTATAAGATTGGCGGCTACCCACAAAAGGGTGAGGGATAAGGCTGCTAAATCTTTGTTATACTCTATTCAGAACCTGGAGAGTAGGACTAACCTTTGCCCAACTGATGATGATATGCATCAGCTTACAGTCCTCAAAGACCAATATGCTAATCTGTTAAGGGAAAAGGCTGAATATGCACTGTTTAAAACACACATTAGATATTTGGATCAGGGAGATAAGGCAGGACATCTTTTGGCTCTGAAATTGAGACAGCAAGAGGAGTCTAGGCTGATCACATGTCTAACCACGGGGGCTGGGGGGAACATTGTAGTCACGCCTAAAGCTATAGTGGATGAATTTGAACATTTTTCTAAAAAGCTATATGGCTATTCAGATAATAGTATTACTTCCACAGAGATTCAACAATATTTGTCTAAATTTTCCCTTCCCACCCTTAGTCAAGATCAAAAGGCCCAGTTGAATTCCCCTATATCTGTGGCTGAGATAACAAAGGCTATTCAGTCCTTATCGCTTAATAAGGCTCGCGGACCAGATGGTTCCCATCAAATTTTTATCCTACATTTGAGAAGGAGCTTACCCTATTCTTCAGGAGTTATATGGACATGTTTGTACTATGGTATTGTTGATCCAACGTTATAGAAGCAACTATTATTGCATTGCCTAAACTGGGAAGCCTAAAGATAAAGTTTCTAATTACAGGACAATTTCTTGATGAACTATGATGTTAAGATCTTAGCTAAGATCTTGACATCTAGAATTACTAAGGTTTGGGATAACTTAATTAGTCCTGAACAAATAGGATTTATTGGTGGCAGAAATTCCCTAGATAATGTTCAGAAACTGGCCCACATTTTCTCCGTATCCAGGGACGCACATTGTCCGATGGCTCTTGTCTCCCTGGATGCAGAGAAAGCTTTTGACAGGGTAAGTTGGAATTTTTTGTTTAACATTATGGACCAATTTGGTTTCCCCTCAGAATTTATGGGGTGGATTAAACATTTATATTCTAACCCTAGAGCCAGAATTTGTTGCAAAGGGATTTTTTTTAACAGTTTTCCAGTACTTTCTGGAATGAGGCAAGGGTCTCCACTCTCACCTTTGTTGTTTAATTTATATTTGGAACCCTTGATTCGCAGTTTGAAATTATCCCCAGAGAAAGTCGGAATCCCAGTTGGTCCATTTGATCTGAAATTATCAGTTTATGCAGATGATCTCCTACTCCATATATCAGACCCAGTCAAGGTTATACCGAAAATGTTGGATATAATAGGAGAATTTAGTAGGTTTTCTAACTATAAGTTGAATATTAGTAAGACCGAAATTATGCCACTTAATGTATACTTACAAAAAGGTGACATAAGTGGGTGCTGGATGACCTGGACTAATAGACTTAAATATTTGGGTATTACTTTAGCAACGCCAGGCTTTCTCCTGAAGAAATATAACCTAGATAATCTCCTACTAACTATTCAGCAGGACTTAGTCAGATGGTCCCCTCTATTCATGTCACTTCAAGGGAGAGTTAATGTTATCAAAATGAATGTGTTACCTAGAGTAATTTATCCTTCAAATATGCTGAACATATATCTTCCTTATACATGGTTTCGGAGGCTTCATAGCATGATCATAAGATTTTTATGGCAAGCTAAACCCCCGTGAAAATCCTATAATCATCTGAGTGCCCTGAAAGATCTGGGTGGCTTGAAGCTTCCAAATTTTTATTACTATTATCTGGCGGGCTATATGACAAAATATATGAGGTGGACAAATATGTCCATGGAGTCTAATTCCGGTACATTCCTCATATGGTTGCAAATAGAGCAAAATATGATTAAAAAGTCTAAAGTGACACTTGATAGTCTATGGCATGTACTTCCCAAGACAGTTTCTAAATTGATAGGGTCCATGGTGATCCTTACGTCGATTAAGGTTCACAATCAAATGCGAGGTCTTTGGGGATTAACCATACTAGAAATGTTTCACAACCACTGTTTGGTAATCCTAATTTTAGGTTGGACAGAACCCTTTCACCACATAAATGGAGATTACCTCCAAATACGAAGGTCTGTGACCTAATTGAGATGGGGAAGTTGAAATCATTACATCAAATATTAGAGAGTTTTTATCTTCATCTAAATGTCTTTCACATTTACCAAATTAGGCATCTACTTATTGCCTGGTTTGGGACTAATCAGTGGGATAATAATGAAGGGGAGGCCTTTTGATTATTTCAGTCCCTGGCTTGGTGACCACATGTGGTTTCCGGTCTAGTGGCTGTCTTGCAGGAAAGATTGTATCAAAATAAAGCTGCCTATTCTCAATACTGGATGGATATATTCCCTAATAATCATTTTACCTGGAAGCATATATAGAAAGGTGTATATCTATATAGTAAAAACGATAGACTTAGGTTGATACAATTTTATATTCTCATACTATACATCTGACTCCTGTAAAATTATGAAAATGGGAAACTCTCACATGATGACTGTTTTAGATGTGATCAGGCACAAGGCTTCCCACTTCATATTTTTGGGAATGCCCATCGGTGGCTCCGTTATGGTCTGAGATTAGACTAAAGTGGATCCCTTGTCAGGGTTGTAAGACTTATTCACTCAAAAATTGGTTTATTGGGAGATTACACAACAGTCGAGTGAAGGAAAGAGATATTATATTAATTTAATATCACTCATGGTTAAGGCCTTAGTTCTTAAGCATTGAAAGATCAGATCATTATTTCCTATCAGGAATGGCTTGCCGGGCTATTGTATAACTTAAGGATAGAGAAAACTATAGCTAGCTACAGAAATGCCTTGCCTAAATGTAATGCTAAATGGGAGAAGTTTCATGATTTATGGATAATTGCCTCGTCACACTAACCTGATGCATATCGCTTCTTCCCTTAGTGAGGCACTTGCAGTATACTGTAGATGGAGACCAAATAACATGCCCTTGTTTTTTTTTTCTTTTTCCCCTTATCTCTTTTCTTTTATTTGGGAGGATGTTGCTTTTTTCTTTCAATCCCCTTATCGTATAGGGATAGGGATGTGGCCTGCAGGATCATATTCAGTGGAATGGCTTTGGGAAGAGGGGATGGAGGGGGGAGAGGGATAAAGGGGGTTGAAGGAAAGTAGGGGAGGGGGAAAGGGGAGCGGTATGGGTTGGTTATCTACTGCAATTTGTATTTAGTAGGTCTAATGTTCACCTGCTGTGTTATCTAATGCAGTATTTGTATGTTGGAATTGTATATGGAAATTGAATAAAACAAAAAGAATAACATTGTAAGACCTGTTTGCAGGTGACTGATGCATAAGAAAAGATAAGAAAAGTAAAGTGATATCTAACCAAACTATTTACAGAATGTGTCACATGTGTCCTTATAAAAGAGTCAGCACTTGTTGAGTGTGTTCTGTAATAGTGCCTTGAAGAGCTACTACAGAATGCCCCAAGAGCTGTCTGTGGTATGTGTGTGAGGGGTAGGGAGGGTGGGGGAGTCATCCTCTCCATCCAGGGAGTAGCCTTGTGTTTGGCTAACATATTCCTGCCTGGGGGATAGAGGCCAGTGTCTGAGTTGATGGTCATCTAAGTGGTGGAGTTTGTTGGAGATAAGCATGGAAGGGGGCCAGATTTTGTTGCAATGTTCCATAAAGTTGGTGTCCATTTGTGACAGCCTCTCATACTGGGTTAGTTGAATCACACAGGCCAGGAATTCATTTCTGAAGGGGATTTCTGTAGTACGCCATCAGTACAACAGCAACTGTTTGGCTTCTATACTGGTTAGAATCAATAATCTGCAGAGGTTGGGATAGGTGTAAAGAGAATTTTCTGTAGGATATCAGCTATTAGTTGCCATTATTTTGCCATTTTTAACATGTCCATATGATATGGTAAAGGTCTCCATTAGGGCTTGCACATCTCCAGCAGGTATTTGTCAGCATAAGGTGGGTTGCATGCAATACTGCTGGCATTGGTACCAGCAGTGGAGGATCTTGTTTTGTGTAACTGCAATGGCATTTTTAACTGGGGTGTGCAGTCTTCCAGGATTCTCACCATTCTACTGCATCTGTGACTATCATTATGGTATTCTCCAGGTATTCTCAAGTCCGGTTGTCTGGTGCAGGATATTGTCACAAATGATACCAACTGTAGGAGAGAGGATTTTGGTGGCAGTCACATCACAAGTATCAGCCAGAGTAGCACCAAAATCCCCCAGTGGTTGCTTCACAAGTATCGGCTCATGGAGGAGCCAATCTCAGATGGGAGCAGCTCCTAGGGGAGCCAATCAGGATTGAGAGCACTGCAGTTCAAGAGAGTGGCTGGGCTTTAAAAGGCCCTGACACTGTTTTTTCCCTCAACAAAGCAAAAAATGCAGAGAAGGGGAGCCTGGCAGCTGTAGCCACACCAGCCACAGCAGACAAGAGGTGAAGATGCATCTGGGGCACAGTGGCCTCAGACCCAACTGCAGGAGAGAGGATTTTTCCACCCACCCAGGCCCTGACCTCTACTGAATGCCCATAGAAGAAGACAGAGTCATATCCAAGGAAGAGCACATAGCCAGGGACTGGAGAACAGTGGAAGGCAAAACCCTCTAGAGGGAAGGCCTTTATACAGAAGTGGGCCAGGGAAGAGCTGATCACTATGTGGAACTTATGGTGAGTCTGTGGCGGTCCTTCTAGAGGGAAGGACTTTATACAGAAGAGGGTCAGGGAAGAGCTGATCACCAATTTGGAACTTGGACTGAAGAAGATGGTGACACTGATTTGGCAATACAATACTGACTATGGAGGGACAGTGAAGGGTAGTAGAGGGAGGGTATGAACAGCTAAGTAAAGCATCTCAATGTTAGAGGATCTCAGTTAAATGTACTAAGTGTGTGAGTAGCTAAGGAAACTTCTAGTAGGTAGTACGTAAATATAATGAGTGTATAAAACAGCATCTAGACAGGTCTCTGAAGGGGAGAGACATGAGACTGTATATGCATAGGGACGAGGGCTGGTGGGCTAAGTTCAATTAGGGAGGCTGTGCACTAGTGAAATAATCATAGCTAGTATTAGTTGGCAAACGTTTTTGCATAATTGCCAAAATTGAACATGTCTAAGAGGGATAGAGAAGGGAGGGGGTGGTATGGGGGAGAGAAAGAGATCCTTCAAAAGGCAAGGCAGGGGGTCATTGGTGGGCAAATAGGGATATGGGATGGGTGGTAGGATGCAGCAACTGTGGTATGCCAATATTTCATAAACTTTTTTGGAGAGTGGGGGTATCTAGTGTGTAACCAAATAGGGCAGCTCAGAAAGGAAATCATGGGACTGGAAGAGGAGTTGAGGCAGGCAAGACAGGCTATAGGATGTTATGGAGCAGCAGAGAGAGAAGGAAGGTGGGGAACAAGAGAAGGAGGTCACTTATGCAGTCAGAGGGAGGGAGGATATAGGTTAGTGGAGGAGGAAATGATCAGGCAAACCTGGCCTAGGGCACTGGGTAGAGGGAACAAAATGGGGTGGTGGGTGATAGAAGAAAGATGAAGGCAGAGAATGGGAGAAGAAGGGCAAAAGGCACTGGACAAGGACTCGGAATGGGCGGATAAGATAGCATGGAGACGGTGGGAGGAGGAATAGGAGAAGGATCCTCAGACAACAATTGCACAATTGTGTAGTGGAAGGATTTGTACTGTGGGGAAGAGGGTGACTGGAATGAAAATGGAGTGGAGGGAAATACTGAGGGGAAATTGCAACAGGGCAGAGGAAAGGAATAATGTGCAGGAGGAGGAGGAGGAGGAAGAGGAGTTGGAGAGGTGGGGAGGGGAAGGAAGCAGGCAGATGGAAATGGAGGGGAATATTATTACTAGGGATTCAATAATAAGAGGTGTCAGGTGGGGAAGCAAGGGGAAAGGCATAGTCATATTTGGGTGGAGGAATGTCAGAAAGAACAGTGGAAAGGGTGGGGCAGTCAGTCCTGAAGTATGCTAGAAAGAGAGGGAGAAACCTAATTTAATATTACATTTGGGGACAAACAACCTGGCTAATAGGATGACAGATGTGGTGAAGACAAGGTTTGAGGAGCTAGGAACATAATGGGCAGGGGCAGAAAGATCAGTAATGTTTTCAGAGGTACTACCAGTGCCCAGGTGAGCATGGTAAGAAAACAGAGAATTGAGGAATTTAACAATGGTTAGGGACGTGGTGTCATGCCAGGGGTATGGGTTGATGGAACAGTGGAAAGGAATTGGGAGGACAGTAGTTTACGTGATATGCTAAAAATAGACTGCATTTAAGTGAAGAGGGCAAGAATGTGTTGAAAAGAAGACTGAGATTACATTGTGGTAGCTGGGAATTTAAACTAGAGCGGGGGTGGCAGGAGGAGAGAGGGCATGCAGAAGCCACTAGATGGGAAGCTACACAAGCTACCCCAAAACAGGGGCAAGGGATTAGTGAAAGTACTAAAGGGATTGCTAGAGGGGGAGGGCAGGGACACGGGGGTGGGAAAATAAGGTGATGGAAGGTGGTCACCTTAAAGATACCTGTGACAAGGTACCTTTGTAAATGAGCCTATGGCTCAAAGGTTTTCCAAACTGCTGTTTAAATAAAATAAAATAAAAATAAATGATAGAAGCCTGGGAAATAAAATGACGGAGCTACAGACCACCATGGTAGAGGGGAAGGTGGACGTGGCATTCATCACTGAATCATGGGCTACCCAATACCACGACTGGAACATGGCAGTCCCAGGATACAGGTTATTCTGCAGGGATATGGTAAATGAGAGAGGGGAGGGTTGGCACTATACGTGAGGAAGGGATTGAAGTGCCTAAGGGAGGAGGGCAGCATGGAGTAAATATGATGACTGCTGATCCAGGATTCCAGAAACAGGACTCTCCAGATAGGAGTGGTGTACAGGCCACCATCCCAGATGGAGGAGCTTGACAGGGAACTAGTGGAATAGCTTAGGAAGACATGCAGGAAGGAGATTGTGGTGGTCGTGGGGGACTTCAACCTGCCGGGAGTAGATTGGGGTACCCCAGCCATCCGCAATAGGTGGGAGCAGGTACTGCTGGATGCTTTCCTGGACAGTTTCCTGATACAAATGGTCAGTGAACCAACCAGGAGGGGGGAGCATCCTTGACCTAGTGCTGACAAATGGGGAATATGTGAGGGATCTGAGGATGGAAGAACCACTGGCGGGGAATGACCACCAGTCAATATGGTTCATGTTGAAGATAGGTAAAGAGGGAGCAGTAACCAACACGAAGGTACAGCACCTCAGGAAGGCTGATTTTGAGATGATGGGGGAAGTAGTGAGAGGGTGCCTAGTCAAAATCCAACCTAGTATGGACACAAACCAGAGATGGGAGCTCAAAAAGAAGGGAATAGAAGAAGCAACCAAATCCTGCAGCAGGTTTCAGAGTAAGAAGCCTAGGGTGAAAAAGCCAAGTTGGATGAGCAGGGGTGTTATGGATAAGCTGAGGAGGAAAACAGAACCTTTAAGAGATACAAGAAAACAGGGAGGGAGGAAGATGGGGGGAGTGCCTGAAGGAAGAGAGGAAGGCGAGAAGGGCAGTGAGAGCAGCAAAAGTGTCTAGGGAGCTTGGGCTGGTGTAAGGAATTAAGGATGGGGAGAAGAACTTCTTCAGGTACATCAGGGAGAAAAGGAGCTGCAATGAAAAGATAGTATGGATTAGGAAGGAAGGGTGGAAAATGGGGGGAGATAAGGCAGAAGTACTTAATGACTACTTCTGCTCAGTATTTACTAAAGAGAAAGGGGGGAGATACCCAAGGGATGTGGGAGGGCAGGAATGGAGGGAGGGGTGACAGATGGGGTTATCACAGAAAGTAGAGTACTTGAGGGCTTGAGGGAGCTGAGGGTGGACAAGGCACCAAGGCCAGATGGCATCCACCCCAAGGTACTGAGAGAACTGGCAGAGGTCCCAGTGGGGCCCTTGGCAGACCTGTTCAGTGCCTCTTTGGAATCGGGGTGTATACCTCAGGATTGGAGGATGGCTCACATGGTACCCTCCATAAGAGTGATTCCAAGGATGAACCGGGAAACTATAGACCAGTAAGCCTCACATCCATCGTGCGGAAGCTGATGGAGACTATCCTGAAGGAGAGGTTGGTGTCTCTTCTGTAGGCCAGTGGGATGCAAGACAGCAGACAGCATGGCTTTATCACTAACAGATCCTGTCAGACCAACCTGGTAGAATACTACAACTGGGTAACAAGGCAGTTGGATGGGGACTATGCAGTGTATGTCCTGTATCTTAACATCGTCAAGACATTTGACTCTGTGCCACATGGGAGGCTAGGAAGTAAACTAGAAGGCACTGAGGCGGGTGCTAAGATGGTGGGATGGGTAGGTAACTGGCTAAATGGAAGGCAAAAAAGAGTGATGGTGGACAGGGTACTGTCATCACCAAGAGTGGTAATAAGCAGAGTTCCACAGGGCTCAGTGCTGGGACCAGTGTTATTTGGGATATTCATTGCAGACATTTCAGTGGGTGTCATAAGCAAGATCAGTCTGTTTGCAAATGACACCAAAATCGGAGTAGTGGTGGATGACCTGGAGGGGTGACAAGGTTTGCAAGAGGATCTGAAAGCTGAAGGCCTGGTCTGACACCTGGCAATTGGGGTTCAATGCCAAAAAGTGCAAGGTGCTGCATTTTGGAGCAAAAAAAAAAAACAAAAGAGCTACCATCTTGGGGGGTTCAGCTTGCTAAGACTGAAGAAGAAAAGGACTTAGGGTACTCGTAATGGGATTGATGAACAACTCCAGCTCAATGAAGGAAGGTGACTGCAAAAGCCAATAAAATGCTGGGTTGTATTCCAGAGGTATATCCTCAAGGAGGGGGGAGGTTATTCTTCCATTGTATAGATCACTAGCAAGGCCACACCTAGAGTACTGCATGCAGTACTAGAGCCAATACCTTACGAAAGACATTACGTTACTGGAAGGGGTGCAACACAGGGCAATAAAGATGATCCATGATCTGGGGGAGTTATCATATGAGAGCAGCTTGAGGGAATTGAACATGTACTCTCTGAAGGACAGAAGGGACAGGGGGATAAGATAAAAACCTTCAAGTACATGAAAGGCATAAACAGGACTGGGACAGAAGGGCTTTTCAAAGTAAGGGAGGTGAGAGGTACTAGATGCCATGCTATGAGATTGGAGAGGAGTAGGTGCAGGAGAGAGATGAGAAGACATTTCTTTACAGAGTGGTTAGTGGCTGAGTGGAATACATTACTGGCAGAAGTGGTAGCCTGCAGATCAGTATCTGCTTCAAAAGGGGCTGGGACATGGTAAGGTGGAGAGTTAATAGAGGGGGGAAGTGAGGGAGGGGCAGCTGCTGAGTAGAGTGGCTAGCTGCAAAATCGAGCAGACTAGATAGACCTATTGACCTTTATCTGCTGGCTAATTGTGTATGATCATATGAGTGCATATATATTGTCTGTTCTGTCTTTCTTTTTGGGTAGCCACTTAGCGAGAGAGTGTAGCAATAGAGGAGTCTGTATAAACATAAGCTTTTGTTATCCATGGTGTAATGGCACTTCTTATTTGGAGATACCTTCAAAAATCAGCTTTATGTAGTTCATATCTTGATTGGAGTCCTTGGAATGAGTCCAGCTTGGTAGAGTTGGGCATTAAGATGTCAAGACAGGGTGTGAATGCATTTGTCTGTCCAGGTCTTCCAGTTTAGGGGTTGCCCCCTTACAGTACAAGTCACATTAAACTGTTCCTCCAATGAGCTGTTTTACCATTTTTTTAATGAGTTGCAAATGTGTTGCTGGATCTAGCACAAAGCCCTGTACAAACTGTTTAAGAGTTAAAACACAGTTTTGCATTGCATTGTGACTGGACTGCAGATGCAGTCCAGCTGAGTTGCAAAAACATTGTACAAAGATTACTCTTGAGCTGGTTAAGCACTGAAAATAATGCAATATGAATTGCCAGTGCATTACTAACTGTAAAAAACAATGCTAAACCAACTAATTGGTGAAACAGTTTAATACGACTTGTACTGTATTTTTATCAGTTGGGTTCCACAGAGGGGAATAAATGCAGGATGAAAAGTTCCAGTTTGAACCATTTCCTAAATGGACCCAGGTATTCGAGGGATGTCAATGGGGAGAGGCATATACTGGTAACCTATATGAATCGAATAAACATGTATGAGGAGGGCAGTTCCTAGCAAGTGAGATTCAATGTCAGCCAAAAGAGGATGATCATGATCAGGATCAGGAAACCATCTCAAGGTTTGGGCAGTTCTGTATGTCTAGTAATAGCCTTTGAGCCATGAGAGATCCCATCCTCCTTTGCACTAGTGTGATCTCAGTTTGTTTCTACTGTATCTAGGTTGTTTGCCACACCCATACAAATTGACCCATGAGTTTATGGATGTGGAAGTTAGCGGGTGCAATGTAAGGTGAGGTAATTTGGGGGTAGTGATCATTTTTATTGTTTTAATTTTTCTCACAAGTGATAACTGTAGGTGTTTCCTCCTATCAATTTCTGCTTTGATCTTAGCTAGTAGAGGTGTCATATTTAGTTGGCATAATTGCTTAATCTTAGGGTAATTTTAATCCCCAAACATGTTATGGAATTTAGAGTCCAACATAGGTTTTGGGAGTCGAAAGCTGGGTCCTGACAAGTGTGTAGAGGTGTACGAAGTTGGGAACATTAACTCTGTGTAAAATTTTGCAGATTTTGACTATTCTGCAAAGTTTTTTTTCCCTGCAAAATCACACTTTTAACCCTTTTTTTGTGGATTTGCGAAATTTAGAAGTTGAAAACTCTGATTCCTGTTACAGTCAATAGCAGACATTTCCCAGATCTGCGAAGCTGGAACATCGCCGGCAAAGTTCAGCATAAGGATTGAAGTTTGCAATGAACCATGGGATATGAGTTCACATTTTGCTGAAGAGCCAATGAGAAGCTAGATTTGTCGTTCTGTGATTGTAGTGTGTTTGAGAGAGACTTAGAGAGCAGAGCTTGTGCTGCAGCTTACATTCATATTTAAAAATATTATTTTTTTTTAATTTAAAGTTTATTGTTTTCAAACATAAAACAAATGACATGGCACAGTACTGAAATAACATGGATACACATACAGGCAATATATCAGTCACCAGAAGAACAGTACCATGTCCCCTCCCCTTTTAACCCTCCCAACAATAACAACCTCCCCCCCAATGACCCAAAGCAGTCCCATCACCCACCCACTCAACCCTCCCCACCTTGGCATGGATGTTTATTGAACACCCTCCCTACTGAAATCAAAGCCATACAAAGAAAGTGCATTGGATTGATGCCATAAATAGACAGTGTCCGACCATTCTCATGGGGACAGGTCAAACCGTAAATACCCTTAAACTGGGTGATCTCCCACATAAGTAGTATGCATCCCAGCCCATATCTTTTTGTATCTGGAAGAGATTTGACCCAGAAATACTTTAAATTGCTCCACCCACAAATTAAAGAAAAGACCCTGAAGCCATTCTATATACAAAGCTTCTGAGCATCAATCCAATGCCTTGAATCAAGTTTCTTATGTCATGTGATCATCACCATATGGTATTGATGCACTCTGACCTGTATCTTGGAATAATCTCCTATGAGACAAATCTCTGGTGTAAACAGATCTTCTAGACCTAGCAATGGGTTAGCTTTATGGCTGATTTCCATCCAGAGATCCTGAACAGAAGGGCAGTCCCAGAAAATATGATGGAGGGAACCTTCTCCAGATTACACCTGGTACAATTGAGTCGGGACTTGCCTATCTTGAAAAGTTTGAGGGTGTCCAGTATAGATTATGTAAAATTGGAATTAAGTAAGTCTCAATCTATCTTGAGATAAGTAAATGTAGGTTCCTTCCCAGATTTTGCTCCAGTTAATGTTAGGATCTGGAAACTGTTTAACCCAGTATTTTGGGCCTCCGTCCTGAACAGTAAATGTCAGGTCTAAAAGGGAAACATATACCTGGGCTATCGCATGAGGGAGAAATACTACTTCAGCTAGGGAAGTAAAGAAATCATAGAATTTATCCTTCATAAACAGTTGACTGCTGATCCGGCTCAAGAGATGAGATATCTGGTATGTTCTGAACTGTTGTCCCTTATTTAATGAGAACTTATTAGTAATTATTAGTAATAGCAGACGCAGGGATACCCTTCCCTACTGGGTCCAGTAAATCTTTCATTTTTGTGTTCTGGAACTGGGGAATCCAAAGTTTAGGAATCTTTTGATTACCTATCTTGAAATTCGAGTTCTCTACTAGCGGCTGATTCCAATCTTGGGTATGTTTATATTTTAAAAAATTACAGTTGAGTATGGGCTCTTACTGATACCCCTATGGGAGAGTAGGAAATATTAACCAGTAAATTTCTAATTGTGCAGTGTAGCAACATGGATGTGGATAACTGTGCTTCAGCTAGCATTTTCTTCACAAGTATTAACCACAATGGGACATATGACAGGCTGGCCAACAATGCCTTATTGGTCATCCATTTCATATATTTGGAGACTTGACTAGCCCAGTAATATCCTCCTATATGGAGTAATCTCAAGCCACCTCTAACCTTGGGTACAATCAATTTCTGGTAAGCTTTTCTTGGGGGCTTGGCAGCCCATATGAAGGAAAAGATAATAGAATGGACTTTCTTAAACCATTTGGTGGGTAACCAAATGTTGAGCATACGCAATGGATAAAAGATCCTTGGTAAGACATTCATTTTAACTATATCAATGCGTCCCCAAAAGAGAAATAGAAAGGGATGACCATCTAGCAATATCTTATTGTATAATGCACAGGGTGTCATCAAGATTTAGCTTCTTCATGAGGAAATCAGAGTTGGTGAGATAAATACCCAGATATTTCAGGCTTCTGGAAGTCCATTGAAAACCTAAATGTGAAATGTCAGTTTTTAGCAATCTAAAATTTAATGGGAAGATCATGCTTTTGTCCAAATTAATTTTGTAATTAGAGTAGGTACCAAATTCTAAAATAATTTGCAAGGGCTTCAAACGCAACAGCTGGGCTGGTGGAATGGAGCAGAAATTTAAAATATTACATAAAGAGCATTTGTTCCTCAGATTGCTTCAGAACTGTTACTGTGAGCGCTGTTTGCACACATAGTGATTTTATGTTGATTTTTCCATATCGTATTGTTTATTTGAAGTATTTAGCTTTCTGTTAGAAGTTGTTGTTTGGTGGTTTGTGTCTGGGAGGGTAGGAGCAGTTTAGAAGGCACAGTTGTCTCCTGAACAAAATCAGTGGGCAAGTGCCCTGTCTTTCTTAAGAAAAATCACTGTCCTCCTGACTGTGATTAAAGCAGAGTGATTTTTGTGTGACTGTGTGTACAACTGTATTTAGGAAACAAATCACTGTCCTCCTGATCAGCGATCAAATCAAATCAACTTTATTTACATAGCGCTTTCAGAGCCAAGGCGCTGTACATAAAAAACATATACATAATATAGATTAAAACAGCATTAAACTATATCAACTGTAATTAAATAAAAGCTAGACTAAATAAATATGTTTTTAAACCAATTTTAAAACTGTCGATGGTTGGGTATTCTCTCAACCAATGAGGCAGAGAATTCCACAGGGTTGGTGCTGAAAAAGCAAAAGCACGGGATCCTGATGTCTTCAGTCAAAGCCTGGGAATCTCCAGCAATCCCTCATTAGCAGAACGGAGAGATCTTAAAAATGCCGCACATGGCACTTTAATCCAGCCTTGACAGTGTATCACCAAGAAACTGGCTGGAACTGCCGAGGCCAATATAGGGCCTGGATTTTCATCTAGCCAGGTCTCAGTGATGCAAGCCAGATCAGTGGATCCAACAAGATCAGCTATAATAGCTGTCTTGTTCTTAATAGATCTGGCATTGCACAACACCACCAAGGTGGGATGAGTTGTCGAGGAAGACCTCGGCACCTGTCCATTAACATGAGAACCCTTTGGTGTGGGGACAGGACAAGAATAACCCCTATCCTGACCCCATTTTGCCCCAGGGTGTCTTCTGAACCCCAAAACCCCAATCCACCCACCCCCTTCCTGTCCCCCAACAGGCCCAGCTTTCCACCTTCACCTACTCTTCCTGAGAATTCCCAATGCATGACACCTAAAATAGGTGTCGGATGACAATGGGGACATTCAAAGGGCGAATTCCTGAGCCTGGTGGGGAATAACCTAACCATCGCTTGAACCTCCCCGATACATTATAAACAAATAAACAGGAGAGGAAAAAACAGAAATAAACAAAATAAACCTATAAATATCAAACAACCAAAAATAATCAATTACTCCTTCACTCTCTCACACAGATGAGGTAGTCAAACAAAAACCAAACACTATTACATATTATAGAAAAAATAGAATACAATCTCAACCCAAAATATAACCCCAAAATAGCAATACAAACAATTTTGATAACTGCAACAAGTTTGATCATCTCATTTTTGTCCAGTAGAACAAAGTGTCCAATATCTTCAAAGATTTTTGCTAAGTCTCATTTGAAAAATTTTAAAACAGAAAATAATAATAAATCCAAACTAAGAAAATGTGGCACTTTCACTACCACAACAAAGGATAATAAATCAAGCTGAAAAATATCGGCACTCTCACTACCACAGCGACTGCAATTAAATTGTATATGAATCTCTGTTCTACCAAGCTCTCTCACTGCTTCCAATAAAATGTAATTACAGTACCTGAAGATGTTGAAACACTGAGCAGAATAGAACAAAACAGCAAACCCTTGTAGGTCAGATCGAGGATGAATGATACGGAAATTTCTGGCCAGAAAAGAGATCCCTGAAACAAGAGACACCCCACTTAGCCCACCAAAGCCACTCAGTAAAAACTAGGGCGCCATAAGGGGCAGAGGAGGATGATTATCCACCTGCCCTCTGACTGGTAGCTTCAAGCCCCATGGGGAATCTCAAGAGTCAGGTACCCAAATTCCACTGCAAGCCAGCTCAGAGTTCCAATTTAGATTAATCTCCACTCACTCCCTCAAAATGAATATAGAGTCAAACTCAGATATAACCAGAGTGATTTTTGTGTCCCTGCATACACATCTGTATTTAGGAAAAAAAAAAACACTGTTCTCCAGACAGCAATTTAACTAGAGTGATTTTTGTGTGACTGCATGCACAACTGTATTTAGGTGGAAAAAAATCACTGTTCTCCTAATTGCAATTTACCCCGAGTGATTGTTGTGTCCTTACATACAAACCTGTATTTAGGAAAAAATCACTGTCCTCCTGGCTGCAATATAACCAGAGTGATTGTTGTGTGACTGTGTGCACCTGTATTTAGGAAAAAAATCACTGTCCTT
Source organism: Neoceratodus forsteri (assembly GCA_016271365.2). NCBI lineage: Eukaryota > Metazoa > Chordata > Ceratodontiformes > Ceratodontidae > Neoceratodus > Neoceratodus forsteri. The sequence continues at coordinate 13,125,316 of JADMNL010000039.1, read as the reverse complement.
CTGACTGTGATTTAACCTGAGTGATTTTTGTGTCCCTAGGTACACACCAGTATTTAGGAAAAAAAATCACTGTTCTCCAGACAGCAATTTAACCAGAGTGATTTTTGTGTGACTGAATGCACAACTGTATTTCAAAAAAACATCACTCTTCTCCTGACTGCGATTTAACTCGAGTGATTCTTGTGTCTCTTTGTACACACCTGTATTTAGGAAAAAGACTGTTCTCCAGACAGAGACTTAACCAGAATGATTTTTGTGTGACTGTATGCACAACTATATTTAGAAAAAATCACTGTCGTCCTGCTCATGATATATAACCAGATTGATTGTTGTGTGACCGCGCACCTGTATTTAGGAAATAAATCACTGTCCTCCTGACTACGATTTAACCTGAGTGATTGTTGTGTCCCTGTGTGCATACCTCTATTTAGGAAAAAAAATCACTGTTTTCCAGACAGCAATTTAACCAGAGTGATTGTTGTGTGACTGCATGCACCTGTATTTAGGAAATAAATCACTGTTCTCCAGACAGCGACTTAACCAGAGTGATTTTATGTGACTGCGTGCACAACTGTATTTAGGGAAAAAATCACTGTCCTCCTGACTGTGATTTAACCTGAGTGATTGTTGTGTCCCTACGTACATACCTCTATTTAGGAAAAAAAATCACTGTTCTCCAGACAGCGACTTAACCAGAGTGATTTTTATGTGACTGCGTGTACAACTGTATTTAGGAAAAAAAATCACTGTCCTCCTGACTACGATTTAACCTGAGTGATTGTTGTGTCCCTGCATACATATTTGTATTTAGGGAAAAAAATCTCTGTTCTCCAGACTGCGATATAACCAGAGTGATTGTTGTGTCCATGACACCAAAAAAAGCAGGGCACACACCAACCTCTAAAAAGATAGCAAGGGCACAGGTCCTTTAGCAAATAAAAATACTTTTATTAAGATAAAAAACGCCAATCAGCTTGAAGTATTTTGGATTACATCCCTTATCAAAGGCTTGATAACAATGAATGCCATGGCAGTTATATACCCATTTCAAACCATGCCATCATGACATCACACCTTTTTAGTGAATCTGATTGGTTTGCCTTAAAACATCCATTTATATCAAAACCACAGTGTTCACATATCCTAACCAGTTCATAAACTTAATTATATACAATATAGCATCAGAATAATAGAAGACATTATAAAATACATACATTAAGAACAAAAGAGACTATGCGAAGGAAGTGATAAGACAGCTGGAGAATGTGATGTTTTATAAGAAGTTAGAGAGTGACCCCACATGAATTTTAGGTTTTTGTTTGATGAATGTATCAGAGAAGCATTTCGAAATGGGGATATAACTACACAGGAAAGGGACTTTCTAATTACAGAAACACCAATTAAAGCCACTTTTTACCTGCTGCCTAAAATCCATAAATCCTTAACCAATCCACCTGTCCATCTGATTGTCAGCAGTATTGGTTCCTTGACAAAGAGTCTCTCTCAATTTTTTGATATTCACCTGTGCCCTTTTGTGAGCAATCTACCATCCTACCTACAGGACACAAATGACATTTTAAGAATTTTGCAGGACTTGGTATTAGAAGATGATTGTTTGGTGGTTACCATGGATGTGGAAGCACTATATTCGAACATACCCCATGAAGGGGCTTTAGACACTGCCACATAAGTCTGCAACACCAGGGGGGAGAAGGCAGTTCCTTCAACAAACTTTCTGTTTAAATTGTTAGAGTTTATTTTGAAGTATAACGCCTTTTTTTCTGATAAAAAATTTTTTTTACAGGTCAAAGGAACTGCCATGGGGACCACATGTGCCACTTCTGTTGTGAACATTTACATGGGGGAATGGGAAAACTATGTTGTATTAGATAAACATAGAAACCCTTTTTTGAGCAACTGAAAATATGGAGATGCTACACTGATGACTTGAGTTTATATGGAGGGGAACCACCACTGAATTGCATTCCTTCATACAGTATTTAAGAGGAACATACATAAATTTAAAATTCACTTATCAGGCATGTAAAGAAATTCAGTTTCTGGATTTAACAATATCCAGAGGGAAGGGGATAAGATCAAAACAGATATTTATAGGAAGCCAATAGATGGTAACACCATACTAAGAGTTATCAGTTGTCACCTCCAGCACACAATTAGGAACATACCTAAGGGACAGTTCCTCAGAACTAGGAGAAATTGTGGGATTGAAATACTGTTTGAGAGGGGGGCCATCGAATTAAGTGAACACCTGAATGTTAGAGGATATAAGAAGCAGCTATTAGAGTGGGCTGGGAATATACTGCCTCTTAAGAGAGGCTTTACTTACATGAGAAAATGGTAGGAAGAATAATAATACCAGTAATAAACACTTTACTTTTGTAACAACTTTCTCAACACATGCTGGTGAAGTAGAGAGAATTATTTGGCCTACAGGAAAGCACAAAAAATAGGTGGTAGGATGACACATAGTCATTTTTTGAACGGGACAGGCTCAGCAGCCACATGGCTTAAGAAATCAATAGTGGGTTGTTAACAGTTTAAGAGATGTAATACCTGTAGTCACATTGAGGAAGGAAAATATTTCAGCTGCTTTAACAATAACTGTAATTTTGAGATCAGACAGCTTATAACATGTGATTCTGAGAGTGTCATTTATAAAGCGATTCGTAGTTGTGGATTTTTCTACATTGGAAAAACAAAAAGAAGTTTGAAAATCAGGATGAATGAACATATTAGGGCTATAGTAAAAAAGGATTTGACCTATGCAACTGCTGCACATGTAAAAAGGTTCATAGATAAAAAAGCACATTTTTACTTTTCAAGGAATAGATAAAGTGAATGTCAGACCTGTCGGAGGTAACTTTATTGACATCCTACTAATGAGGGAAGCTGTTTTGGATCATAAATCTTGATGCTTCCAAAGAATTTGGCCTGAATTATGGTTTTGAATTAAAGTCTTTCCTCAGACAGAAAAAGAAGAATTTAATGCCAGATTTGATTATAAGAGATGTTATGGCACTTTAATTATTTTTTATCTGGCTTGATAGGGATGATATTATTTGTGTATGGGTGTGTAATGTATGGTACTGGGTGTTTACTCACCTGGTAAAGGTGATTGTGTTGGTCGGTGTCCATGGCACTCCAGACATTACATCATGGGTTTTAGCCCACCTGATAGGCTATAGATGCACATGTGACCTAGTATCAAATTTTGCAGTCTATCTTGGTCCCAGGAGTCCCTGCTCTCCAGTTCAATTGTCTTTCCAAGCTGAAACAAGGTTAGTCAATAGCAACATACACTACGCTTTATGTACCATATTCAAATGAAAATAGCGGAGGAGGCCACACGATGTATCATCAGGGTTTATTTCCTATTGCTACAATGTTAATGCTCAGGCTTATTAGGACTGATGAGATCATGAATAAGTCTCTTAGCCACTCTGTTTCCAAACCCACATATTTTTGGCCCAGAATTCATGCCCACTTGAATCTCTCCATGTGTTCTGATGGGAGGGCTCTGGAGTGCCATGGACATCGACCAACACAATCACCTTTACCAGGTGAGTAAACACCCATTGTGTTGGTTGTGTGTTTATGGCACTCCAGACATTGCATCATGGGTACTTAAGCAGCAGTACTCTATCCATCAGGGTGGGACAGAGTGACTAAGAGTGGGCATGTAGGGAGGCTGCCGAAAGGACCTTCGTGGCAAAAGAAGCCCTCTGTTTATACATGGTTTCTAGTCTGTAATGTCTTGCAAATGTGTGGATGAATGTCCAGGTTGCTGCCCAACAAATATTCTTGGATGATGGGTTGGCCCATTCGGCCCAGGATGTGGCTACTGCCCTGGTCGAATGAGCCTTGATGCCTTCTGGTGGGGTGACATCCTTGAGTCTATATATCTCTGGAATCGTCCTCTTTAGCCAACTAGCAGTGGTTGTCCTTGAGGATGCCATTCCCTGTCTGTGTCTCTTCACAATGATGAAGAGCCTTTCAGTTTTTCTCAGGTTCTGAGTTCTGGTGATGTACATTGCTAGGGTGGCTTGTACATCGGGTGATGTGGATAGGATAGTCCCCTGTGCTCCTTGGTTATACAAGGTTGGGAACTCTAATGTCTGTTCCATATGAAACTGGGAAGTGGCCTTCAGAGTGAATGTAAATACTGTTTTCAAGGATACCCCTCGGAGTAAAGATGATATAGGGTTCTTTACATGATAATGTCCCAATTTCCCCACCCTGTGGGCTGAGCATATGGCTATGAGGAAGGTCTTAACCCCATCCAGTACAGTTGATTGTCCTGTATTGGCTGGAATGGTGGCAATGCCAGAGCATCCAGGACCAGAGTGAGGTCCCAAGGTGCTATGGATGGTCTGGTTCGAAACCTCATTACCTGTACCACTCCCATGAATTTGACAGCATCCAGGTGAGACCCTGGGCTATGTAGGCCCACCGGTCCTAATGCTTCCCCTATGGCTGAGAGTTGGACTCTGAGGGAAGAATGGGGCAGTCCTTTTTCCATACCCTACTGTAGAAACAGTAAGATAGTTGACATATCTGCTGAGTTTGGGTCTTTGTTCCTACTGCAGCACCAAGTGGAGAAAATGTTCCACTGACGGGCGTACGTGGATGTGGTGGAGGATCCTCTGGATGCAGCATGGTGGAGATGACTGCACTGTAATACCCTACTTTTAGTAGTCTCTGCCTCTCAGGACCCAGGCCGACAACTGGAAGGATTCCGGTGTCGGGTGGTTCATCTGGCCCTGGGTCAGTAGGTCTGGCCTGCATGGGAGCTTCCATCTGTCCACTGTCATGGCCTTGGCCATGGAGAACCATGCCCTCCATGGCCAGTAAAGTACCACCAGAATGATGACTCTTTGAGATTCCCTGATCTTGTCTAGTACTTGGGGATTAGCGGAATCGGAGGAAATATGTATGCTTTGTCCCGGTCCAATCTTGTGACAAGACATTGACTCCTTAGCCTTTCTCTCCCCTGTACCTTGAAAAGAAGTCTTTCACCTGCTGATTTGCTTCTTGGCCACAAGGTCCATAGTGATGGGCCCCACCTGCTCTGAATAGATTGAATACCTCTGGGTGGAGTTGCCACCCCCGGATGAACCCATTGTCAACTTAGCCAGTCTTCCCTGACATTCAGTTTGCCTGTGAGGTGGACAGCTCTGATGTGTTTGAGGTGGACTTGTGCCCAGGTAAATACCATTGTTACTCGGCCATCAAGGCTCAACTTTTGTGCTCCTTGTTTTGACAGATAGGCTACTGTGACCTGGTTGTCTGAGTGTATGAGGATGTTGTGTCCCCACTGGTAGCCTTTGAATGCATTTAGTGAAAGGAACACCACTCTCATCTCCAGAACATTGATGGACTGTCTGGCTTCTGCTGGAGTCCATAGACCTTGTGCTGATTGGGAGCCTAGACATGCCCCCCACCCAGTGAGGCTGGCATCTGTCTCTATGGTTATCTCATATGTCAGCTTCGGAGGAGTCCCCCGCTGGAGGTTGTGCCTGTCCAACCACCAAGCGAGGGAGTGTCTTATCTGTTGTGGTAGAGTGACCCTGACTCCCATATTGTCCCCAGATTGGGAGCTCTGGGTCCGCAGGTAGGTTTGCAGTGGTCTCATGTTCCACCTGACCCATGGGACAAGGTCTATGCAGGAGGCCATGCATCCTAGCACTTGTGCTATCTGGCCAATGGTGGGTCACTAGCATGCCTTTAGGCCTTTTATTAGACCCATCATGTTGTCTATGCATCTCTGTGATTGTCGTGCTAAGCCTGTGGCCGTATCTATCTCCACTCCTAGGTGCTCCAGCTGCTGAGCTGATACCAGAGAGCTCTTGCTGTAATTAACTACCCAGCCATGCTCTTCGAGGGTTAGTAGCACTAGTTGAGTGCTCTTTTGCGCCTGACTCTTGGACCTGGCTTGTATTAGCCAGTCATCCAGATAACGGATGATATCCACCCCCCTTTCCCATAGGCAAGCTGCCAGGATGATAGCCATGTTTGTGAAGGTTCGTGGAGTGGAAGCTAGGCCAAAAGGTAGTGCCTGGTACTGAAAGTGTTGGTCTAGTACATGGAAACATAGGTACCGCTGGTGACTTGGTTGAACAGGAATATGAAGGTAGGCATCCTTCAGGTCGATTGAGGTTAAGAAATCCCCGACCCTGACTCTTCTGAGTGTGGAGCGGAGGGTCTCCATCTTGAACTTCTGAGTATGAACAAACTTGTTCATGTACTTCAGATCCAGGATAGGGCAGAGCTCTCCTGTCTTTTTGGGAACCATGAAGAAAATGGAGTAAACTCCTCCCCCTGTTCTTAAACAGGAGCAGTTTGGATGGCCTTGTTCTGGACCAGCTCCAGAAGGATCTGCTGCACCTGGTGAGCAGATGTCCTTCTCCTGGAGATTGGGGATTGTACAAATCTGTCTCAATGTGGTCGCTGTGTGAATTCTGTTGTGTGTTTCTGGATACTACCTCCAGAACCCATTTGTCCATCGTGGTGTGCATCCACTGTTCCAGGAACAGCGAGAGTCTCCTTCCCACTGGGGAGGATTGTCTTTCTCCATGTAGATGTTAGTGGCTCTCTGTGAAGATAGTCATTGTGCCTTTCCTCTACCTCCTCTGCCTATGAGTTTGTTGTTTCTTCCTCTGAATGAGGAGAATGAGGAAGAGAATAGCTGGAGTTGAAGTTACCACGGTTCGCCATGTCATTGTGGTACCCTCTGCCTCAAAAGGACGGAGACTGCCCATATTGGTTCTGCTGTTTCCCCTTGGTGAAACCAGTTGTTTTCCCAAAACTGGAGTTTACCCTATGGCAGGTATGTGGACCTGTTGTTGCCCCTACCCAAATCCTTGCCTTCCTCTTTTTGCTTCAGGTATTCCTGAAGACCTTCCCCAAAAACATGCTTCCTTTTTAGAGGCAGGTTTTGTAGAAGATTCTTGGATTCAATATCTGCCTCCCACAATTTCAACCATAGTGCCCTCCTTGCTCTATTACTTAGAGCCAATGCTCTAGCCTCTAATTTGAGCGTATTCACTGCCATATCCCCCAAGTACTTAGCAGTATCAAGACAGCATGCCACACAATTCTGCATCCCTTGACTTGGGGTCTACTCTGTCTAAGAGTTCTTCCAGCCATCTGATTTGTGCCCTATCTGCATAGACTTCTGTGGTGGCTGCCCTTGATGCCATGCCAGTGATTTCAAACATCTTCTTTAACATATTCTCTACCTTCTTGTCCGTAGGGTCCTTCAAGGATATTGTTCCACATGGCAACATGGTTTTCTTGCTGAGGGCAGCAATCTGTGAGTCTATTGTAGGGGCCACACACCAGTCCTGTGCTCTGTCCTCCTGAATAGGGTACATCCTATCCAAGTTCCTCTTTTCTGACATGCACCCGGGTTTGTTTGATTCACATTCTTTAGAGAATATTTCATCGATTGCTGGGCACACTGGGAAGGTCTCTTTACACTTGGGTCTCTGTTGAATCATTAGATCAAGTTTAGATTCTGTCTTTGAAGCCTCTTCTTTGAACCCAATCATAATTATTATGGCTTTCATGATCTCTGGAATGAGGTCGAAGAAGCATAGTTTAGAGGTGAGAGAAGGAATGGACTGGGAGATGGCCATCTCTTCCTCCTCCTCTGAGTCCTCCCCCTCTTCATCCTGTGGTTCTTCATCTCTTTGTCTATTGCCTGGCTGAGGGGTGGATTCCAATGGTGATGTGCTCTTATCACCGTGTTCACCTGGAGGGGGGTGAGTTCTGGTCTTGGGTTCAGTGATGGAGAAATGTTCTTGGCAAGAGCCTCCAGCTTCACCATGACCCACAACATAAAATTCTGCTGGCTTTCCATCATGGCCACTGTGGCCTGTTGATTTTGGATGAGGAGCACCCCCTGGTTGACCTACGTGTTTCTTCTGGCATCTGGGATACTTGGATCCAGTGAGGGGGATTACTCCAAGGATAGTTCGTCATCATCATGGAGGCAGACTGGGCACTGCGGGCCTGTGTTGTGAGGTGGGGGGGCACTGCTTAAGGTGTACTTTCTTGTTTTTGCCATCTGTAAAAACACAAGTGGACAAAACATGTCCGATTAGGGGGTGAGCTAAATGAGTGACCAGGTGGGTGAACCAGTGTCAGCACCTCCTGGAAACTCACATCTTATTATTCTTAGAGGCAAAAAGACAAACTCTGAGATGTATAGACATTCTGTGCCCTAGAGGGGGCAGTATGACCTCTGTCCCGACCCTCTTGTTAGGTGGTCTGGAAGGGTCACTCCCAATAACTTGTCTCCCCTGACAACTGAGAGCTGCCGCTGTTAAGAGGCGCCTGATGGGACTAGATGGGTTGTGAGCTTTGATCTGCTGTGATAGGTGATTGAGGCTGACCTATACCCAAGGTAGGGAAAGTAGAACTCATTATAGTAGATTGTATTAGTAAGCTGCCACTGTTAAGGGGAGCTACAGATGGGACTAAATGATGTAGGTGCCTAGATCCGCTGGGATAGGGGAGTGAGGCTAACCTTAAAAAACACTCAGGTAGTTATGAATATTGCTAATAATTAAAACATATCTGCTGCTGAGCCTTCTTTTGATCCACTATAGGAGGTGACCGAAAGAGTAGTCAGCTAGAACCCTGGGAGTTACAAAATGGTGGCTGAGCATCATGTTCAAAATGGCTGCCACATCTCCTGTGTGGACATGGCCAATTGCACAGCCAAGAAGCATGAGAGGGGATACAAAATGGAGGCTCTAGGCCCCTTATACAAAATGACTGCCATGTAGAGGGTCTCCTTCTCCATGCTACGTGGTCTGGCATGGGGGGGCGAGAGCCATGGAGGTTTGCTGCTGTGTGCAAGCGCTTCTCTTTTAGCACTTGCTGTAATTCCCTGCCATGACTAGAAGCAGGAGAGGCAGGCCTGTGACCTGTGGTGCTTGTGAGGGAGCAGGCTAGGCCAAAGCACTTCACTGCTGTGGAGGAGGTAGATTCCTGGGTTATCACCATTAAGGGGGAGCTCGCAGGTGACCACTAATTATGGGCATAACTCTGCTCAAAACGGAATGCTGCCTGTTAACGTGAGGAGTGCAAGGGGATGCCCACAATCTGATACTGGCTCTCTGAGGGAGCCAGAGCATGTGCGTTTCATTAGAAGCTGCCCGACTAGCGCCGCTGTAAGCTGTGGGTTTTCTCTACCTCCTCAGGTGTGATATTTGAAACAAAGGCAGGTGCATGTCTGCCTGTCATGTTACTACTAAAAGGCCACTTCTCCCACAACAGGAATCTCTCTAACTGGTCACAATCTAGCCAAGCACTCTCCAAACTTCTTTCTATAAACTTTATACAGCGTTTAATCACATCTCTAGTGACCAAAATCACCAGCTTCAGCTTTTTGTTTGTTTGAAATAATCTGATCAAACTTCACAAACTGACTAAATGCCAACATCAGCTTTTTTCTTTTCTTTTAAAGAGGAATCTGAACAAACTTAATCTGATCAAACTTCACAAGCTGACTAAACACCAGCATCAGCTTTTTTCTTTCTTTAAAAGAGAATGTGAACACACAGGTTATGCTGCTTGCCTTAACTGTACCTAGCTGTGAGGAGGGCCCCTCTTTAACTAACACATCCATACATTCAGATAATTAGATCTTAGAGCCAGCATTAACTAGTTCTTCAGGAACTCCCCTGGGATGGTTGATTCCTGAGAATGCAGATTGTAATACAGATTTTTTTTAGCAAAATCAAAGATAAACTTCTTGCCTCTTACCTTGTTTATGATTCTAAGAAGGGATCCCTGTGTGCTAGCCTTTCAGATGAACTAGAGAACTGGAGAGCAGGGACTTCTGGGACCAAGGTATACTGCAAAATTTGATACTAGGTCACATGTGCATCTATAGCCTATCAGGTGGGCTAAAACCCATGATGGAATGTCTGGAGTGCCATGGACACACAACCAACGCAATGTAGATGTACAGTATGTATGTTTTACCTTGAGGTGTATGCTATGAGTGATTCTGTATCATGTAAGGTTTATTGTATATCTAATCCCCCTTAGACCTATACAGGTTATTTGATGGCTTTACATAGACCCCCATTTTTCATTCTGGATTGAATTTAGGATGTTGTTCCACAAATTCCACCTAGTGGCTCCTTTTTTCATATTCAGTCCTTTCTTGTCTTCCCCTTCCCCTCTCCCTTCCCTGTGTCCCCCATTCTCATTGACAAATGTGATGTATTTATTTTTCTTAGACACATCAAGTTCTTTAATGTACGCATTTTATAATGAGTCTTTTATTATTCTGATGCTATATCGTCTATATTTAAGTTTATGATCTGGTTAGGATATGTGAACACTGGTTTTGATATAAATGGATGTTTTAAGGCAAACCAATCAGATTCACTAAAAAGATGTGTTGTCATGATGACATGGTTTGAAATGGGTATATGACTGCCATGGTTTTAATTATTATTCAGCCTTTGATAAAGGATATTATCAAAAACCATTGGGCTGAGTGCGTTTTTATCTTAATAAAAGTATTTTATTTGCCAAAGGATCTGTGCCCTTACTATCTTTTTAGAGGTTGGTGCGCTTTGCTTTTTTTGATGTTATTTAAATTGTTTAGTGAGATGCACCACTATCCCAGTGCTTACTCCTTATTGCAGTTTGTTTGACTGTTGTGTCCCTGTGTGCACCTGTATTTAGGAAAAAAAAACTGTTCTCCAGACAGTGATTTAACCAGAGTGATTTTTATATGACTGTGTACCCTACAGAATGACTGGGAAGGAAAAGGCAACTAAAGGGAGAGGCCATGGAATGGCCACAAAGAACATTTCCCAGTTTGTGGTTTGTAATCCTAATAGTGGGGCAGGAACCATAAATGTGTCTGTGAGAGCACAGGGACGGCATTCAGATGACTCTGTGGCATGCAGTAGCAGTAGTAGCAATGTATATGGCCCTGGTGCTGGATTTCCTGCCATTAAGTTTTCTCTGCTGAATCTGTGGCAGACATGTTGATGAATGTGCCAATGTCAAGTGTCATAGTGAGAGGAAGCAGCAGCAATTCACCCAAACAAGTATGGGCTTGGAGGAAGTTGTTTCTGAAGTGCAATTTGAAAGTGGTGCTGTTGGTGATGGTGGATTGGAGGTGGAGCCTGATAATGTGTGTCCAGTGAGTGAGGGTGAGGTGGTGGTACATGTGGAGCAACATGAGGACAACAGTCATGAAGAGAAGGTGCATGGTACAGAACCTGTGGCCCTTCTACTGAGGCTGACAGACCTGCTAAGGCTGATGAGACTGCCAGAGTTTTTGCAGACTATGATGTGGAAGATGATGATGTGCCAAATGACACGGATCCCCATGGGAGCCAGAAAAGAAAAGGGCAAAGCAGGTTGTTATAGAACGTGTATTTCCTGTTGCCTTAACTGCTAAAACCGCCAAGGAGAAGGACACCCCATGCACTGTTTCTCCCATTTCTACATTGTTTCAGTCACCCCACAACATAACAAAGAGCAAATCTCCTTTGCTATCACAATCACAGTCATATTGGCACCAGGTAAATACAAAGGTCCCATAAATCCCTAGTTTGGGATTTTTATGCACTGGACTCATCTGATGAGACAGTGGCAATTTGCCAGCTGTGTCAAACCTGAGTAAGTTGGGGTAAGAAGAGTAGTCACCTCAGCACAGGTGGACAACAAACACACCTTAAAAATAGGCAACCAATTCGGTGGCATCAGCACCAGAAGGCAAGCAGTGCCAGTGGTTCTGGTCCATCCCCATCAGAGGGAAATGTAAGCAAAATACACCCAGCACCACTAGAGGGACATGGCGGTGCAGGTGAGGAGGAGGACATAATTGTGGTACTGGATGAGTAGGATTCTGGATGTGGGAAAGTAGTGGTCCTAGCATCAGGAGTATCATCCCAAACCAAAATGTGATTGCTACCCCAGTTATGAAAAACCAAAAAGAAGCTGAGGTGTGTCATGCATCACCCCAGGCTGTGAGTAAAATTGGCAGACCCCAGACAAGAAGCACTTCCTTACTGGTACAGTGATGAGGCAAACTGTTTGGCACACCACCAAGTGCATCACTGACCACTGCAGTATCAAGAAAAGTTCAGTCAACACTGCTTTCCATTTTAGATAAGCAAACAAATTCCCACCTAATCATGCTACAGTGTGAGAGTTGAATCCAGCATGGTCAGAAATGATTGCTCTGGATTTGTTGCCATACTCCTTCATTGAGGACGTAGGATTTAGAGTTTTGAGTCTGTGCCTTGCCTAAATGGCATGTGCCATCACATATATACTTTTCAAAGCATTCCATCCCTGAACTGTACAGTACTGTATGTGACATGGTACATCATACTCTGCAGCATTCCTCAGCACAGTATGCCCATCTGAGCATGCATATGTGGACCAGTGGGAAAACATCTGGTAGCTCTTACCTATGCATTACAGCACACTAGGCACAGGTACCTGGGGTAGTGGCTGATTGGGGGAGAGGCAAGAATTGCAGTAGGACAAACTGTGGTTGTAGCAACATGCCTGGTGTTAGACAACATGCAACACTGACCATGAAGAGTATCCCTGGGTCACACACTGGAGAAAAGATGCTGGAAGTTGTACTAACCAAGATTGATAAGTGGCTCCACCTCATGCACTGAAAGTTGAATTCATCACCATTAATAATGGCTCAAATGTGTGGAAATGCATCACTGATGGAGGATTTGTTAGGGTGCCATGCCTTGCACATTGCCTTAACCTTGTTGTGCAGGCTTTCATTAACCATCCAGGTATAAAAGAAGTTTTGACTTTTGTCTGACACATCTGTGCCCACTTTGCATGTTCAGCAAAAGCATGTGACCATCTTCGTGATCTGCAGATAAAGAACAAGCTGCCTCAGCACCATTTAAAGTTTGACGTTGTCACCCGGTGGAACTCCACCTTGTATACGGTGGACCATCTATACCAGCAGTACAAGGCTATATCTGAGTATCTGCTAATTCATGTGAGTCGTGACAGCAGTGGGACATCCATGTGTCTCACAACAGAGCAGTGGCACCTAATGGATGGGCTCATCTCAATTCTGAGACCCTTCGAGCATGCAACACAGGCAGTGAATGGGACACTGCCTGCATCACTGAGTCCATCCTCTTCTATTGGTGCTGAGGAAGACACTGCTGAACATGCAGCAACAGCTGGAGGCAGGTGGTGACAGAGCAATTTGCTCATTAATGGAACACATGCTGTCCACATTAGACTCCAACACCCACATAAAGTATATTATGCAGTTTGAGGAGTTTGGAATTGCAACAATGCTCAACTCACATTATGAATGTGAGCCGGCAGCCATTTTACAAGGTGGGCATCATGAGTTGCAGAGACTGACAGAACTATTCACTCAGAGGGTAAGTGGTGCACAGTTGCTGCTACGGCCACAGAGGTAAAAAAAAGATGATGGTACTGCACAGCGATCCGGTGTTACTGCCACCCACTTCTCTTCATCTCAGCCAGGGTGCAGAAAAGCAATGCAAGTTAAATGAACCTATGCTGAATTCCATTTGGACCACCCTCAGTCAGGTGGGAGTTATAGACATGGAGGAAACTGAGGAGGAGGAAGAGGAGGAGGAGGAGGATGATCACATTGCTCATCTTCAACTGGCAAAACGTATGGTAGATGCATATTTCGCAGAAGCAAAGAACCTCACCACTGGAGATGAGCCACTACTATACTGGGGCACTAAGGTATATGACTGGCCAGTACTGACAGTGGTTGTCCTGAAATATCTTTGCTGCCCATCCTCCAGTGTCAGCACTGAGCGGTTGTTCAGTTCAGCAGGTGCCATTGTGCTTGACAGGAACACAAATCTATCTCCAAAAAATGTTGGCATGCTTACATTTATCACAATGAATGAGGCTCATATACCATCAAAAAGAGTAATATCAATGGTAACAGCCCAATTAACAGTGCTAATGATAAGGAGGAAAGTGCTTTAGGCAGACCAGGATGTACCTTATCATTACCTCGCAGCACTGGAGTGGATGAATCAGTGATGGAGAGGGAGTTCCCATATGGAGACACTTCCAATACTGAAGATTGTGAGGGATGCATCATGGAGAAAATGGAAAAATAATGAACTCTACTATTTATTTTCTCCTTCTCCCTCCATGTCCCCACCAATCCACAACCATAAAATCCTGGACGTCAACTTAATAACAATAATAATGTATTATATTCAGTGCTGAGATATACATCTAGAACTATTAATTAGTGCTGCTTTTTAATTGTCAGATTGAACAGCAGTAAACAATGCACTATGCACTTATGAATTAATGAACACCCACTCTAGCCAGCAAGACACACCTCAGCTGTGCAGCACTGACCTCAACACCTCAAGCTTCTTCTCCTCCTATTATCTCTTGTGTGTAGATGCCTTGGATACTCCTCCAACACAGGCAAACGACATGGCACAGCACTTCCACCACATCAGTGGTATGTACTAGACAGCATATTGTGATAATGAGAACCACCTCCTCTACCTCCTCTGTGCTCCCTGAGCTGGTTCAGCTATGTCCTCCTCCTCCTCACAGTCACATCAAGTAAGAAACAGCATTGGCTTGGCTGCCACTTACATCACCGTAGTGATGATTCATTGCCACCAATGTGATAAACAGAAGCTCCTCTTGTACCTCCTCAAAACTCTCCTCTTGACAGATTCATCTTGATCCTCTCCTCCTCCTCCATCAAGCCATGGTTCTATGTGATAATGGTGAAAGCCTAAAGGCGATCTCCGTTATTGCACAATCAGAGTGCCGAAAATATTTTGGCACTCTGACACCAGCGCACAGGACAATGGTGCTGGGGGACATAAATTTCATTGCTTTTGCCCCCACACCCCCCCACTAAAGGATTCTCAACCTCGGGCGGGGGTGTAAGGTCGGGGCTGAAAACTTGTAAAATTAAAGGTTCGAGCTTGGCCCAATAAAACTGCATCAGCACCGAACCGAACCCGTATCTCACCCACGCCAACCACAGGCCAACCCCTGATGCCACGACGCAGCTCAACAACCCACTTCAGTTACCACCCTACATCTCCTCCGCCCCTCCAGCCCACACTTGCAGTGCTCACTCCCCACAAGCATTACATATAGACATCTTGTCACTCATTTTGCCACCCCATCCAGTCGCCCTACCCTGCTATTGCCATGAAGGATTTCACAGGGAACGACTCGCTGATATGGCCGGCATGCTTCCCCACGCACCTACCTTTTGGGATACCTCAATGGACGTACTGACTAAAGTCTGCAAGGCATCATCATGGGGAACCACACTGCATCAAGGACATTCTTCATCTGCTGTTGGTAAGACACCTGCACTGTTTTTCAGACACTACAGCCCTTCTATAAGCCTACTAGAGGCAGAAAATCAGTCCATGACTGGTGAGACTCATTGCAGCATTAAAAATGTTTTCATGTCATATCTCTTCATGTAGGTTTTGCTGGTTCTACTACAGAACACAGACACCAAAACAGAACTGCACAGCCAGCAGTAGTACTCTGACAGTAAGTGTCATTGTGATGTAATGTTTTCCTTTCCTTTCCTTTCCTTTCCTTTCCTTTCCTTTCCTTTCCTTTCCTTTCCTTTCCTTTCCTTTCCTTTCCTTTCCTTTCCTTTCTTTCTTCCCTTCCCTTTCATTTACTTTCCTTTCTACAACTTTCATTCACAAAAATCCTTTCTTGTTTTCCAGGTGCTGCCTGTGGACTGACATCATTTGCTTGGTGAATCAAGCACATCGTTGCAACAAATTCAGGCACAAGAATACCTGTAAGGATATGGAAGAACAGCAGATGCAGTGATTAAGACATGAAATTAATTTATCAATTATGGTACAGAAACAAGTCCTCACACCCCGCAAAAAACACAAAAATACTTACTTTCGCAGTTGGCCAATGTTATGTATGAGTCAGACAACACCATCAATGTTGCAGCAGCCCAGAAGTATGATGTCATCTATCTGCATTCTGCACAAATGACTGAAAATCAATGAAAGAGAAGTATGAATATATTAGACTTCGAACAGTAGCAATAACTCCCCTTCCCTTTCAATGAAAACAAAACAAAGGTAATCACCAGTGCATTATGTCTATGTGCCATCATGAATCTCCAATGAGCAAGTCCCCCCCCAAACAAAAAAATACTTACAGCACGTAAAGAGTGCACACACTGAACTGTGGAGCTACAGGAACCAACTATTCTGACTTCCAACCATGTTCCTAGCACTCACAAGCCAAAAAGTCAGGATGCCTCATACATTAGAAAAGTTTTATTTATAACAACAGCTGTCCAGCAGTATGATGTCATATGCACAAATAACTGAAAATCAATGAAAGAGAACTATGAATATATTAGACTTCAAACAGTAGCAATAACCCCTCCCTTACAATGAAAAGAAACAAAGGTACTTACTTGCAGAATCCAGGACCACAACGAGCAAGAGGTCATTTTTCTGACTTCTGAACAACAACAGCATGCAGCAGCAGCATCAAAGCACCTTCTCCATGCGGCAATAGTATTTAACTGAAAGGAAGCATTTTCTTTCTGGGGACAAAACTTCACATTTCTGGCTAAGAACTGGTGGTGGTGGTGGTGAGGCAAGCCCTGAAACACTTTGTGCAATAAATATGTTTAAGTTGGCAGACTTCCAGTGATGTCAGTGGCCTGAATGGATGCCTGATCAGGAGCTTTACGTGCTGGGGTACTCAGTCCATCATCATCGGTCACCTATCAGTGCAATTTTGCAGCTTTGTTCTGTATTATTGAGCCTCTTGGAAGGCTATGCCTGTAGTTCAGTTGACAAGCAGCCAGCCACTCCCTTCCTGTGCTATATAAGCAATTCCTCTGAGCCTCTCTGAAGCACTTTTTCTTTGCAGCCAAAGGCTCTGTTGGTCTGTCCTTTGCTGCTGGCGGGGGACTACCTTCCTTGCTATTTTGACTCTGCTTGTTTCTGCTGGACTTCTGTTGTCTGTTCTCCTGCATTTGGTTTGTATTTTGCCTCCGGCTGTGTGCTTCTTTGTGTTGTTTGTTCCCTGTTCCTCTGTGTTTGCGTGTCTCTGTGTTGCCTTCTTTTTGGGGGCTTCTGTTTCTAAACTCCTTGTATATTGCTAATCCAGACCTCATGCTACTTGCTCCCATTTACTCGCAATGCAACTGCAATCATCTGTGTGTTTCAATTCATACCACATAGCTGCTCTCCATGCTAGGCACCTTCATTTTCACCTGGTTCAGTCTCAGTCTGAACCCTAGCCTCTGCAGCTCAATCCTGCTTCTTCAACTCATACCATATACCTCATTACTGTTGTTTCACTGCACTGCCTGGCGATAGGTGCTTCAGAGCATTGCCTCCCTCCAATCTACGTTCATTGAATCCTACAACTCATAGTTACTCAATGCAGCTGCTGTTCTTTATGTTTGTACATTGTTATTATACTCTGTAGGTCAGCCAAGCTACCGCTGATGCCGTAAACTAGTTTTAATAGCTGCATGTGGGTCTCGGTGCATTCCATCACTTTCTTGTTTTTCCTACAGTGGGGACTTGGAGGTGTTGAGGAGTCATGGCCTCTGTGGCATACTTACTTTGTTTCAATCCTGCCTCTGCCACCAAAAATGTTCAGAGTGTTTGTCACCTTTCATTGACTTCCTTGAATGTCTGGCTGGCTTCCCCCACTATTCATATTTGCTGCTTCTCCCACCTACATGCAGGTCCAACTATTGCTACGCTTCCTTACTGACCTATGTGCAGGTCCACTCATTGCTTACTGCTCAATGCACACTACTACCATCTGACCTACATGAGATCCCAGCACTCACTGCTCATTGAGCTCCTCTTTAGTTTTTTGGGAAATGCCAGCCATACCAGTCTGGTGCAGGGCCTCCCTGCAGCCAACAGTCTCACTCTTCATTTCTAAGTCCGCATCTTGAGTGTGCCTGACTTGGGGCGGGGTCCTTCTCGCCTAGCTCATAGCTGGGAATGTCCTTGCTCCGGGCCTGGCTTTAGCTGTTTGAGACTCAACGGCAGCTCCTGGTGTAGAATTTAAGACTAGTCATGAAGGGTGGTTACTGCAATCTCATTTGGCTCTAGTATTCTACTAGCAAGACACCTTCACCGCATTCTCCCTATGTCTGCCTCTGGTTCACCTGGTTTGTTTTAAGGGGGAGTAGGTCAGGTGAGTGCCTCAGCAATTTCTGCTTTCCTCCTCCTGCCTTGGTTGCCCCCAATGTTGCAGAACACTCTCGCAACCTTCCACAGTGTTCCCATTAGAGGGGTTGAGCAAGAGTTTTCCTCTAAATTGGAATATTTTCCACCCCTCTTTTTATTGGGTTTCTAGATTGCAGCAGCAGGGTCATCAAAAAATAAACATCCCAAGCCTGAAGTGAAGGTGACCTAGGCCTTGGATCCCCAGAGATTTCCTCCTCAAGGGTTTTTTTCTCTCCTCCGTATCTCAGGTCATGACTGTCAGTTAACCATAGTCAGTGTTCCCTAGTTCCCTTAGGTAGGTTACGCTGTTGGATGGAGGTGGATGATGTCCCTACTTGCGGTTCCCTCTTTCCTTAGGAGGTCCCCTCAGTCTCCAACACAACCCATCATATTCATGCCATTGCTAACCCACACATCTCATTACATTATCAAGCTGCCTGATGCCTTATCTACTACCATGCTTCACAGCTGCTGATTACTAACATGCTTCGTACTACTACATTTCCTTTTGGGGATCCTTCTTAAGGTACCTTTAGCCAAGGGAATCATCCAGCGGCACCTCTAGGGGTGGAACCCTTTTCAAGGGTTCCTTGTCTTTGGTGCCCCTACAGGGTGATGATTCTTCTGGAATAGAGAGTGTGAATGGCCAACACCAAGTAACACAGTTGCACAAGCATAACATCATACTGGCTATGTAGGCCACTGAATTGGAAGGCTATGCTTGTAGTTCAGTGGACAAGCAGCCAGCCACCCCCTTCCTGTGCTATATAAGTAGTTCCTCTGAGCCTCTCTCTCAAGCACTTTTTCTTGCTTCACCATCCTCCCTCCTCCACCAGTGGCATAGCCTCTCCTTGGGATCCTTCGTAAGGTACCTTTAGCCATGGGAATCATCCCACAGCACCTCTAGGGATGGAACCCTCTTTGAGGGTTCCTTGCTTTTAGTACCTCTACAGGGTAGTAATTCCTCTGGAACAGAGAGGAATGGCCAAAACCAAGTAACACAGTTTCACAAGCATAACATCATACCGCAAGGAGGCCACTGAATCAATACGACAGGATATGGATGCACCAAAACAGCCACAGTAAGCATGAAACAACATCAACTGGGTGCATTGTCCTAGCAGTTGGGAGGCCTCAGCCCTGCTCCCTTGTGTTCATCATTACTCACCAGATCAGCAGAAGAGGAGACAATTGGGGCTTTGATCACGAAGTTCAACAGTTATGAGAGCTGATAGCTACAGAATATTGAAACTCCTACAGAAAATTAACATCAAAGTAATGGGCATAAAGAAGGACTTTTGGAAGTTGGAAGCCTGCACCTCCAGTTTAGAATCACATGTAGACACCCTCCAAGGAGAGCACATGACATACGGGTGCTCTCTGGCTTTTTTGCATCAAAGAGAAAGTGCCTTGATCCTCAGAGCAGAAGATGCAGAAGCTAGTGCCAGATGCAATAACATTAGAATTTTTGGGGTCCTGCAGGGGGCTGAACAGGCATACATGGCCCAATTTATGGAGCGCTGGCTTAAACAAGAACTTGGCTTGGGGGAAGACTTTAAGATGGATATTGAATAAGCGCATTGTACAATAACCCCTAAACCCAAAACAGGTGCTCCCCCATGATTTATTATCATCCACTTCCTCAAGTATTTAGTAAAAGACCAAATTCTTAGGATGGCATATGCTGACTGTGATTGTCCTCCATCAGTGCTGACTGAAGAGAAGAAAATTTTATTTGTGGTCAGACAACTCTGGGAAAAAGGAATGAAGGCTCAAATATGCTACCTGGCACAATTATGGGTTGAGGACAAGGAAGGGGGTCTAACAATTTGAGACCCTGCCAGCGGCTGTACCCTTCTTGGAAGCAAGGGATGTTTCCTTACCTGATCTCAAAGAAGACGAGGTGAAGCAGGGGATCGAGGTGATCCTCTGGTCAGTGGCTCCAGGGAATAAATGATTGGAGAAAAGCAGAATGGATATGCTACTACCCTTACACTTGGATATAGCCGAATAGGTTACCACCAGGAAACACTCCTGACTGTACCTTCAGTGTTAATTGTATCTAATTTGTCCTGATGAAGAGGATATGGTAACTTTTCTGGTATTGAATTGACTCAGAACCTTCTGGAGGATGGAGCAGTCTGCAATTAAATTTGGATGCCTTCACATCTGAATTGTTCAGCCAGGTCCATCTATGTTTGCTCTCAAGTCTATACACCTTCTTTTTCTGCTACATCAACAGAATAACACCTATATATGGGTGGAACTTTCTTCTGAAAGGTTGGTTTCTGGGTCCGACTTCTTTCTGATCTGAACCCGAGTGGTACATGGTTTAATTCCCCCCTCCCCCCCCCATTTTGTTTGCTGTATCATTAACTCTGGTGGTGGTGGTTTAGCAGTTTGGTGATCCTGGATTTCTTTTTCAAGGCCAGACTCCTCATTTCAATGCCCTTACCAGAGGACGATGGATATCTCACACACAAGTACTTTCATTATCTACTCCCAGTTTTATCAGCCTCTGCTCCTTGGTTAACTAGTCCTGCCACCGTAAGCATTGGAACATTGTTATTCAAGGCCAACTACAAGTTTTATACTGGGCAATATATACTGAACATTTATTAGATAGTTGGACAGTTTTACTCTTGTTTTGAATCCTTCTTATTGGTGAAGCCATCATAGATTTAATAACTGTTCTGACCTGAAGATTTAATTTGATGTGTAACCTTACATGGGTACTGAAGGTGATGGGACTATAATGGGGACAGTATACTAGAATGCAACCTCTTCTTGGATATCTGATTGGTGTCTTTTTCTTGTTATGTTGCTTGCACACATCTGCAAGAAACATAGTGCCATCATTGGAGATTTCAGAGGTGTGTCACCTCCGCCTCCAATTCAGTCAGTGTGCTGGCAGGCGCGGCCCCTGTAAGCCAATGCATTTTGGAGCCATCTATAGCACGCTCCAAAATGCAGTGGCATACAGTTGAAAGGGGGAGCTACGCTTCAGTGAGCACCGATAAGAGGCTGCCCGCGCGCAGCTCCCCCACACCGCAGGCGGGCACGCCTGCATGCACTGTATAGCCGACGGGTGCCCAATCTCGCCGGCTAAGCTCGCGCCCCCCCAGTAGGTGCCACGCCAGAGCCCACCCAGCATGGCAAGCAGTCCTATGGCCGATGGGGGGTGCCCAACCCCTGTTGGCTGAATGCCCCCCAACGCCCTTGTGCCAGGCTGGGAGCCCACCCAGTGTGGCAAACGTCCCATGACGCTCTTTTTGAAACCTGTAAAACGAACGGTCCTGGGCGCGCCTCCCACCCCCACAACCCACACCCACCCACTGTGCACCCAGCTCTCCCCACACCCTCACCCATACTTACCTCCGACTCCGGCGGACGATCTTGGGTGGACCGGGAACACGCTCTGCACTCTTCAAAGCCAACCGCGAACTGAGGAAATGCCGTAAGCTGTATAATGGTCTAGATAGGGGTTTCAACTTTGTTGCATATCTCAGGCATTTGGGAATTTTGCAAATTTTCAACATGGGGTTTTTGGGACCCCTTCTCATGAATGATGTCACTGTCATGGCGTTATTCGGGCCCAAAGGGTGATTTCGCGCCGTGACTGCACAGTGACTGCAAAATCACCCTTCAGGCCTGAAAACCACCATGACTGTGACATCATTCATGAGAAGGGTCCCAAAACCCATGTTGAAAATTTGGTGCCAAAATTCAAAAATGACTGTTTTTATTTAGCGTGTAAAAGTTGCGAGTTCCAATGCAGGCTCGTAAGCTCATGTAAATTTCAATATTTCACTCCAGATTTTCAACATTGCCATTTTATCACACCTTCTTATGAGTAGTATAGCTGTCATTTTTACATCTCACCCAAAATGTGTTTCCACCCGACGAGCGCAGAATGGCGCAGTTGGTGTGCGAAATCAATGTACGGGACAAATTAAGAAAATTACAGTGACACTGATCATGAGCAGAGGTCTTAAAATGCCTGTGTTGAAAATTTGGTGAAAAAATTCCTAAAAATGACTGTTTTACGAGTGTGCGTTGCACAGTTCCTACGCACGCTCGTAAGTTTACGAATTTTCAATATTTTCACTCCAGATTTTCAACATTGCCATTTTATCATACTTCCTCATGAGCAGTGCAGCTGTCATTTTTCACATCCTGCCCAAAACATGTTTCCGCCGGCCCGTTGGCGCAGCGGTGGGATTTCCGCTTGCGACGCTGGCGACCCGGGTTCCGAAACGGATCCGGATCATCGGAGGGCCGGCCGGGGGGAGTAGGATTGAGCATCTGATGGGCAGCTCTCCTACTCCGGGGGGAGGGTGCGGGCAGCATTCGGTGCGTTGGGGACCCCTGGTGGAGACCTGGAGTGCCACGCAACCGACGCTTGACATGGGGGGGAGAGGAGGCGGGGCGGACGCTGGCGTCATTGCACGTCCCCACCTCCTCTGGGGAGAAAACCAGGAAAAAGGGAGGAGCCGCCTGCCGCCGCAAATGATGCTCGCCGCTGCTTCGATGTGCCCCCCAGGACAAGCCCCCGACCTAATCCCAGTGCCTGCGGCATAAGGGCCGGTGCCGTAGGCCCCACCGTGGGGGGCAAGCCACGGGGTATCGGTGGGCTGTGGCCGATTTGGGAGGCAAGCGGCCCGTGACCGGGCTGAAGACTAGGCGGTAGGCGGTTCAGGAGTAAAGGAAAAAAAAAAAAACATGTTTTACCATGCAGCCTGTGTGCTAACTCAGTGTATGGGACACATTAAGAAAATCACAGTGTCACTGTTCATGAGCAGAGATCTTAAAATGGCAATGTTGAAAATTTGGTGAAGAATTCTAAAATGACTGTTTCACAGTGTCGCGTTGCACAGATTCCACTTTCGCTTGTAGGTTTGCGAATTTTCAATATTTCCACTCCGATTTTCAACATTGCCATTTTACCACACCTCCTTATGAGCAGTACAGCTGTCATTTTTCACATCCTGCCCAAAACGTAGCTTCGCCATATAGCTTAAATGGCGTAGTCGGTGTGCAAACTCAATGTATGGGACATATTAACAAAATCACAGTGACACTGTTCATGAGAAGAGGTCTGTCTTAAAATGGCTATGTTGAAAATTTGGTGAAAAATTCCTAAAAATGACTGTTTCTGAGGCGTTGCGACACTTCAGTTCCACGACGCCGTAGAAGTTCTAAATTTTCAATATTTGCACTCCAATGACTTCCAAATACCTAAACAGCACATAGAAGCAAGCAACATTCGGCATTGACAAATGCTTGTTTTTATTATGGTTTACACACTTCACAAGAATATCTATGGCTCCTTAGTAAATATGCAATTAAGAGTCTTAATTATGGTTCTGAATTCCCAGGGTGCATTTTTATTTTTTTTTACTGGACAGGTTACTACTTTTACTCAATTGTGTCATATTGTTTTTTTTTTATACTCTTCCCCTAGATATCAAGTTTCACTATTGAATTATTAGTTAATAAGGGGTAGAGACTGCTTATATTTATACTTTCTGAGATGATTTCTCTGCCGCTTGAAGTCACTTATATGTTCTCTTTGGCTATTGGATTGTGTGCCCGGACACACGGCTTCATTGGGTTCTTGTTCTCCAAGTTTTATCAAAGGACTTGGCTTCACTACTCTCTGGCACTGACACAGCAGTGGGCCATTGCTGCATATTATTACAGCTATTCACTTTGGGTTAATTATCCTGACAGAGGATGCCCTTGAACACCCTCTTTGCAATTGTTTAAAGTTGCAGGGATCTTCCCCAGCCAGGCTAGTTGCCCTATCTTCTTGTTTACCCCACATTTAATTAGGGGTCGTGCTTCTTTCTTATTGTGTTATGTGTATTTTCTATTGTTATTTGTGTTTTCCGTATTGTGAATATTTTACTTTTGGTATGCTGAATCCTGAGGGGAAAGGTTGGTTGGGGGAGCTTAATTTTAAGGTTCTTATGATTGCAGTTACAAATTACCTTGTTAATGGCTGAACTAAATATTTTTGTTGTTGTTTTTTTTTTTTTACCAGGAGAGACACACTTTGCTGAAAGCTTGTTTACAGGTGTGATCTGGGAGCACATGAAAGCTAAGTGATTTGCTCAGGGTCACACAGTATGCAAGTGGGAGCTGTGGGATTCAAACCCAGGTCTCCATGTTTGCAGCTCAGAGCCTTAAACTACTGCGCTATACTGCCTCCATATTTGCACTATTAATGTCAAGGGGATTAATAATGCCGTAAAACATACGAGGATTTTACTGAAACTCAGAAAAGAAAAATGTGATATTGCCTGCATACAGGAAACTAGTTATCAGATTCTGAACATTTAAAACTATGTCACTCATGGGTGGGCACGGGTACTCTGATATGCACCCCCAGGTGAAAAGTAGGAGGGTGATCTCATCCACCGAAGCTGCCTCTTCAAGTTACAAATATTTTTAATTTGGGGACAGGGAGAATGGTTGCACTTTCTGGGATATATTTGGGTCAGCCTATACATATAATCTACATTTATGCCCCAACCCCTCCCACGGGGGAATTTTTTAGATCCTTGTTCCACAGGCTGTCTGCCTTTCCACAGTGGCATATCATCTGTGTGGGGGATTGGAATTGTGTTGAGGACCCTGGCCTTGACAGGAGTCCTGCTGGGTCAAAAGGACATGTGGTTCATTCCCTCTTACTTAAAATATTTCATTGGTGGCTGGTCTGATTGACCCTCGGCAAGTACAAAATTCCTCAGTGTAAGGATTTTTCTGCAGCTGCCAATTCTTATTCTAGGCTAGATAGATTTTACACACAAATGGGGATGACCTATACTTTTCATGATATTTGGATTCACCCAGTAACGCTTTCTGATCATGCTATGGTCTCAGCCAGCTCGATGGGGTCCTATCAAAAACAGGGAAGTTGGAGATTTGACCCAGGTTTGCTGCATGATAAGATCTATGTGATTCCACTAAACAAGTAATAAAAACATCACACAGTGGAGAACACGGTGGCAGATACTTCTTTAAACTAATTTGGGACAGACTGAAAGTGGTTGTGTGGCATCACACTATAGCTTATGCCTCACACAAAATAATCAACATCAGGCTAAACTACAGAAAGCTTTAGATTTGATTAAAGCCCTAGAGCAAGAACATAAATGTATGAGGAACACTTCCTTCTTCCCAGACTTAAAGAGACAAGGCAAGCATCTAACAAGCTCATGTTGAGGCATACTCAGAATTCTCTTAGGTACACTAATCAGCGCTATTGTGAATGGGGGGAGAAAGTGTGGGTAAAATTCTGGCCCAAAGACTTAGGAAACAAGAAGCAGACAGATATGTCCCAATAATCAGGTCACCAACTGCCCCACGCTCCATGGTTTCTCAACCATCTCAAATTGCCTCTGAATTGTTGCAGTATTATAAACAACTGTATACGGAGGAACTTGGTTCAGACTACGCTTAACAGGTGGAGTAATTTTTACAAATAGTCCAACTGCCTGCCTGCCTTCTCATCAGAAGATAATATAGAGTTTGAAACCCCTATTACTGAGGCAGAGGTTTAGCTGGCAATTTAATCTTTCAAATTTGGCAAAGCGCTGGGCCTGGTTGGCTTCACAGCAGAGTTTTATAAAGTCTTTGCAGCCAGATTAGTACCTCTTTTTACTAAACTCTGCAATGTAGCTCATGAGGAGGAGGAGGTGACCCTAGATACATGGAATGAGGCTTTGACTTCTGTTATTCCAAAGCCTGGGAAAACCTGACCCTTTGCTCTAGTTTTAGACCATTTTCACTTTTGAATCAAAATGCAAAACTCTTCACTAAGGTCCTTGGCACCTGACTTCAGAAGATTATACCTCATTTGGTCCATCCGATGAAACAGGTTTCATCCCTGGACACCATATCCAGGAAGGACAACATTCATCTTCTTCTTAATGCCTTAGTTGCAACAGGATCAGTTTCAGGGCATACTTCACAAGCTGTAATATCTTTAGATGCTGAGAAGGCATTTGATCACCTGGACTGCCACTAACTGGATGAAACCTTGAAGAAGTCTGGTTTCAAGGAAAACGTTTGCAGCTGTATTTTTAACATATATAGGGATTCAAGGGCTCAGATGAAAGTTATGGGATGATCTCCTAGATTTAAAATTGAAGGGGACCAGACAGGGATGCCTGTGCTCTTCACCTCTTATTTAGCGCTTAATATGGAACCTTCAGCAGCCCTTATAAGGCAGTCTGAAGAATTCAAAGGAATAAAATTAGGGGACATAGAGATCCGTATCTCATTATATGCAGATGATGCCCTGTTATACATCCAAGATCCTGCCACCACAATCCCACTTGTGAAAAATTTACTGAATGAATGTGGTTCAATTTCTAGGTTCAAAATAAATGACTCAAACACTAAAATGCTTCCGTTGGGTGTACCTCTGGGGGAAATCTTTCCCAAGGTAGGGAACTTTAAATGGGCAAAACAAGGGTTTTGATACTTGGGGGTATGGATCCCATGGGATATAAGAAAATTGTACATCCTTAATTACCTCAAGTTACTTCAAGAAGTACGAACAGATTGTAATCGGTGGAAGGAATTACCCCTTTCCCTATCCAGCAGGGTTGAATGCATTAGAATAAATGTTTTATCCCATTTGTTATTTATTTTTTCAGTTTTACCTTTATGACCACCTGTTGCTTTCTGAAAATCCCTGAGAATGACTGTCTCCAAGTTCATTTGGTCCAGAAAAGCCCCTAGGACTTGTTGGAAAGTTCTCACTACACTAAAAAACTGGTGTGGTTTAGGTTTACCAGACTTCTTCAAGTACTACTGGGCAGCTTGACTCAGATCCTTATCCCATTTTTAACCAATTCTGAACTCCCACTGTTGGTGGAATGGGAGGCAAGATCAGGTGCAACAGGTACATTAGCAGATGCAATTGTTATGGATCAAGAGGGTCTTCAGAAGCTTAATTTACATAACCTTGGACGGCGGTGATAAAATCTACTTGGAAAGAAGTGTGCTGAGAATTTAAACTGGGTCTAAATTTAAAAATTGTAACTC
This sequence comes from Neoceratodus forsteri, assembly GCA_016271365.2. Lineage (NCBI taxonomy): Eukaryota > Metazoa > Chordata > Ceratodontiformes > Ceratodontidae > Neoceratodus > Neoceratodus forsteri. The sequence continues at coordinate 13,097,969 of JADMNL010000039.1, read as the reverse complement.
CATTACGGGCATGCCTAGGTTTTCTCCCCTATAAATTAGACTCTGGATTTCGCACCTGGGCTAGATATGGGTTGTACTTGGTAGGTCAGTTTTTTGCATCAGGGATTTAAATCTTTTGAAACACTTCAGGAAGAATTTAATTTACCAAACAAAGATTTATTCTGGTTTTTACAAGTCAGAAACTGTTTGCTAGATGGGAACAAAAATTCTCAGTTGATCTTAAAATTAAATGTGCTACAAGAATGTCTGATGACACTGGCTAGTAATCCCACCATGGGAGGGAAGTTATCACATATTGTTTGGAGATTTACTTTATTAGATTCTGACCACCAAATGTATATTAAAGATACATGGAGGGCTGAAGCTAAAGTTCAACTGGGGGCTTCTGAATGGGACAATATTTGGTTGGGCATACAATCTATGACTACCTCTCTATTCTGGTGGGAATTCCACTGGAAACTGGTCCTCAGATATTCTAGGACTCCAGTAATAACCAAACATTATGAATCACATCACTCTGAGGCTTGCTGGAGAGGTTGTCACAATATGGATACACACACCCTATTTATTGGTCTTGTCCCAGTCACTCCAGAATTAAAGCTGCAGTGGATAATATCCTGGGGTGGTGGTGCCAATGGATCTGGCCTATTGTCTTTTAGGTTGTCCCCAACTTAGGTCAAGACAAGGGTAGAAATGTTTATTCCATATATTTGTAGCTGCTAGTCTGAAAGCTATTACTCAGTGTTGACTCTCTTCAAGAGTTCCTATTCTAGACTCTTGGTATAAGATCTGTTCACATATAATGGATACAGAATCATTGACTGCCCAGCTTCACCTACAATTGAATAAGTTCACTAGCAGATAACTCCCTTCATGCATTTTAAAGTAGAGAAAGAAAACAAAGACATTTTAGAAATCCTGGCAGAAAAAACTTGCCACATAGTTTATTCTGGACTTGTCATCCCTCACTGGGCCTCCTTCTGACACCACCACCCACGCTTTTTAGTCATAGTACACAATTTTAGAGGGAGGATGTCAATGGTGAGTTGTTGGGGTTACCTCTCAGGAAATATATAAATATATAAAGATTTTCTTCCTCTCTTTTCTTCTTTTCTTCACTTCTTCCTTTCTTTCTTGGTTTATGTTTGTCTAGGTTGTTTTTGTCAGTTTTATATTGTGATTAGTGTTAAAGTAATGATAATTGTATATTTGCATTGATTCTGTTTCAATGTCTTGTTGAAGATTATCTATTGTTGGATGATTGGCAAAACCTAAAAAAGTATGATTTCAAAATATATTTATATATATGTTTAAGTTCTCTTGCAAGCTTCACATATGCTTTGCACTACCTTCTCAGGTGTGTGCGGCAACCGTATTTCAGTGAAGGGATGCAATTTATGTCTGTGGACACAACTTCACATTTCTGGCAAACGCAGTAAACATGTTAAGTGCTTAAAACAGATTTATGTTTAACTTCTCAGTAGAATAGCTCATGTTTGTGTTATGGTTTGCACTTCTTTGGGTGGTTGGCGGTTGCACACAACACAACTACCAGTTACGCACCATCACAACACATGGGAAACAATTTTTTAATGTGGCAAATACTTGACATTTGTGGATAGAAGGGAGTACATGATGAACCAGTAACAAAATTGAAAGGAAGGAAAGTGGTTCATCATTTGTAAAAAGGATTAAAGAAATAACAGAACTGGACAAGCAAGAGACATCAACACAAATGAAACAATACTAAAAAAGAGGACAGAGAAAAAAAGACCTTAAAACAACAGAGCTTATTTTATTTTATTTTTATATTTTTGGGTATTTTTTCTTTTTAATTGGAGAGACTAGAGAGTGGAGAAATTAAGAACACAGAAGACAGAATAACTATTTATAAAATAAAATGTTTCTTGAAACAAAACAACTCAGACTACCTCACCAATACTGCCAGAAGACGAGCCATGCCCACCGCCACGTAGTTCAGATAGAAGAGTGAGGATTCTCTCATGGCTGGACATGACACTGTCCAGCTGATCCATTACTTCCTGCCAGAAGGTGTTAAATTCTTGCTACAGATCAGTCACCTTGGCTCAAACTACCAAATAGCCATTTGTGGCAGGTGCCATGGGGTCATCATTACTGTCACTTCCATAACAGTGATGCAATCTGTGAGGTACAGGTGGAGTACTGCTGCAGTCCATCCCATACCTGCTATGCTGATTCTCTGGAGCAGCACTGCAGACCTCATGCTGCTCGACATTTCCCCAGGGCCATCACCACCACCATCATGTGATGCAGCCACATCATGCTCCTTGGCCCTCCACTCAGTGAGGTGGTGGATGCAGAGGTGTGTCCTCTGGCCTCTGGTTGCAAGATGGCTCCCTTTTTAACCCACCTCACATATCACCCACACACCTTGCAGATGGCCGCTGTCTCATTTACAGGGTGCATGTCAAACAAAAATCCCACCCCACAGAGCACTGCAGGATTGGAGGAGCACCAGAAGAGGAGGAGGTGGCAGGCTCCTGCTGGGGGGGACTTGTGGCTGCTGCTGCTGCTGCTGTTGTTCCTGGTCCTGCTGTTCAGGCTGCTGAGATTTTTCTTGTTGCTGCTGTTTTGCTGCACCAGAACTCCTTCTTGAGCTGGGAGGCACAGTCCCTTTGGAAAAAACACAACTGCTAAGGTGTGGGTGCCTTACTGGTGCTCCAGCCCCATCTGGTCTGGACTCAGCTGAGTCCTGATGCTGCCCCTCCATCACAAAAAGCAATGTAAAGAAAATGAAAGAAAAAGACAGTAGGAAGTCAGAAAAAAGAACTACACATTAACAACATTTATAAAATCAGAAACTACAGTAAAGAAAGATAAGGATTACAACTCAAAAACGTGTAAAATATTCAACTCTAAAGATATATAAAATGCTCTTCTGTGAGTCAGTCAGACTGCCTCCACTCTCCTTCAGCTACAGCTGCTGAAATGAAAGTGAAACATTCACTTCCTGCCTGCCTGGACTCTCCCATGTGACATGCAGTAAGTGAATCATGTGACAAACCATGTGTTTCAATAACTTTGAAGTTACTAACAAAGTTGAAGTTGCTTTTGAAGTTAACTGGCAAAGGTTTGGCACTAGATTAAGCCAATTACCTTCAAAGTTACTAAAAAGTTGAAGTTAACCCGCAAGTTACCTCTCTAAGTTTTAGCATCAGAAAGGCCATTTATGCATAGTTTTCACAGGGCTAATTTGGTGACTTTGTGGAACTTTGCCAGTGGATTTAAACTTCAACATCTCTACAAGTGTGACTTAGGGCAAGAACCTCTGTTTTGTTCTGATTGAATGTTAACCCTGAAAAGGAGGTGAAGTTTTTTTGCAACTGCATCATCAAATGAAAGGAGGAGTAGGCATCTTCTATAAGTACTAGCAGGTTGTCTGCATATATTAACATTTTGTGTTGGGTGTACCTACTTGTATGCCTTTAAATCCATTTGTTGTCAAATTGTGGCTGCTAGCAGTTCCATTACTAGAATGAGTAAGAGTGGGGATAGGGAGATCCTTGTCTGGTGCCTCTGGCCAGAAAAAGGGTGGTGATAGTGAGCTATTTGTCAGTATCTAGGCCTGGAGTGCAGTATACATCACCTGTACTGCAGATACTAATAGGGCTCCCAATCTCAGGTGTGTCAACTATGTAGAGTTATTGCCACTCCACTGAGTCAAAAGTTTTTTCAACATTTATCGCTATCACTATAGCTGGAGTGGAAACGGTCTTAGCCATTAAGTTTAGTGCGGTGCGAATGTGGTCAGAACTTAGTTGGCCATGAATAAAGCCCACCAGGGAGGGATGGAACAGTTGAGGTAGGAGGTTCTCAAGTCTACTCACTATGACTCTGGTATAGATTGGTAACCTTATGTTGTCCTGTGGCTCACTATCCCAACACGCACCTGCCCGGGCACTATTGTCTGACAGGTGCAGTGTCCCGATAGTGATTGTGCCAATGGAGACATGCCCGACGATGTTACAAGATGGGGTAAGGTAGTGGATGAGATGGCTTGCTACCTTACCCCTGAAAACACTGTCTGATCTGTAAGCTGGCCGAGATGCCCATATGGTGTGGGAGGCTGGAGCACTGGCAGCTTGGCCAGCATGCACCGTAGGATCCAGGTTCTCATCCAGCCACATACTTTTGCCCCCCTAACTGTTGGTTTTTAACTCCAGGGTCTGCCCCCGCCTCGGAGTTTGTTATTTTAGTTACAGGTGGTGTGGGGGGTCAAGCCCCCCACATGGGCGGTGCGGGTGGAGCAGCCCCCAGCAGTAAAAGAAATGGCATTTGTAGCCATGTTGCATGACATTAGATCGGGGCAGTGGTGCCATCGGGATTGTGCAGTTCAGTTATCTGGGCTTGGTATCCTAAGCATCAAGATACCGAGTTTCCAGATACATAGATAGTGTCAGCAGATAAGGGCCTATGGCCCACCCAGTCTGCCCATTTGAGCTTGTAAGTTCAGTTTATGTTTTCCTAGAAGTCTGTTGCCCCTTACCCCTGACCTCCAGAATTCCTTTATGTCTATCCCATGCATTCTTAAATCTCGTGATTGTTTCAGCCCCCACCATTTCCTCTGGCAGGGTGTTCCACTTGTCCACCACCCATTCTGTGAAGAAATTCTTCCTCATGTTTCCTCTGAATCATCCTCCCTCCAACTTCATCCCATGCCCTCTAGTCCTGGAACATCTTTTTTGCTTAAAAATAGTGTATTCCTGCACCCTGTTCCTCCCTGTAAGATACTGGTATGTCTCTATCATATCCCCTCTCCCTCCTCTCCTCCAGGGAGTACATGTTCAGTTCCTTCAACCTGTCCTCATAGGACTTGTGATGCAATCCATGCACCATCTTTGTTGCCCTCCTCTGAACCTTCTCTACCCAGTCTATGTCCTACGTAGGTAAGGTCTCCAGAACTACACACTGTACTCCAGGTGGGGCCTTACTAGTGTCTTGTATAGTGGAATTATGACCTCCCTTTTCCTGATGGTGATGCCCCTGCCTATGCATCCCAGCATCCTATTTGCTTTATGTGCTGTCTTGTCACACTGTTTCCCTACCTTGAGGTCATCAGAGATGATAACCCCAAGATACCTTTCCTGCTTAGTGCAAGCTATATCCTCACCCCCAACTGATATACTGTGCCAGGGTTTTTGTGCCCCATATGCATTATCTTGCACTTCTTTGCATTGAATTTCAACTGCCAAACCCCTGTCCATTCTTCAGGTTTCTGCAGGTCCCTTCTCATTCTGTCTACACCCTCTGGTGTGTCTACTCTGTTACAGAGCTTTGTGTCATCAGCGAACAGTGAAATTCTGCCTTCTAGATCCTGTGCAATGCCACTGATGAAGATGTTGAATAGGACCGGTCCCAGCACTGATCCCTGTGGTACCCCACTGGTCACTCTTCCCTCTGTGGAGTGACAGCCATTTACCATGGCCCTCTGTGTCCTGCTGCCCAGCCAGTTACCTACCCACCACACTACTCCTCCTGCCCACACCCATATTCCCCAGTCTGTGTAATAGTCTTCTATGTGGCACAGTGTCAAAGGCCTTGCTGAAGTCCAGATAGGCCATGTCCACTGCCCTCCCCAATCCACCTCCCTAGTCACCCAGTCAAAAAATTCAACAAGATTGGTATGACATGACCTCCCCCTGGTGAAACCATGCTACCTTGGGTCCTGTAGTCCATTGACAACCAGATGTTCCACCAATCTCTCCTTCAGTAGTGCTTCCATGATCTTCCCCACTACTGAGGTGAGGCTGACTGGTCTGTAGTTCCCCCGCTTCCTCTTTGTTCCCACTTTTGTTTAAGGGGACTACATCTGCTATCCTCCAGTCCTTGGGTACCTCCCCTGTTTCCAGTGATCGGCTAAACAGGATAGCCAGAGGTTCAGTCACCACCTCTCTTAGTTCTTTAACTCATTCAGGCCTAGATATGTCTGTAGGTGGCATCTGAAAGCATAGCCACTCAGGACAATAACGCCTGTAGACGTACTCAACTGACTTTCACCCAGGCCTAGAAACGTCTGAGGAAGTCAGCAGTTTTTTATCTAACTATTAAACAAACCGAATTGCTTAGAATTGATTGCATAGCACCGTTAGATAGGTAATTTTGCTCTGAACAATTTTGCTGCTGATATTGTGTGTCTATCATGTATACTTTAGGAGTTATTCATATTAGTTTAAGGTATGGTGTGCATGACTAACATTTGTCTCTCAAGCCTCACCTAAGCACCTTGAATAAATCTGAAAAAAAACAGTTGTTTGGTATTTCAGCTACTATAAAATAAAAACTAAATGGATTACAGTTGATTGCATAGCACCATTAGAAAGATTATTTTGTGCTGAACAATTTTGCCACTGATACTTTGTGTCTACCACATATACTTTAGGAGTTACTTGCATTTGTTTAAGGTATGGTGTGCATGGCTGACATTTGTCTCTCGTGTCATCTAAGCACCTTGAAAAAATCAAAAAAATCAGTTGTTTGGAATTTCAGCTAGTATAAAATAAAAACTAAATTGATTACAAATGATTGCATAGCACCATTGGAATGGTAACATTGTGCTGAACAACTTTGCACTCATACTTTGTATGTAGCACTTACGGTTCAAGAGGTAGTCACATTTGTTTGTGGCATGCTGATTGTGGCTTGATTTTGCTTAGAAAGGCCCAGGATGCAGTGCTAAGAGTATACAGGGCACAAGTGGTGGAAGTCTCAAAGAGCTCTTGTGGTGTGAATGAGTTAAGGACCCTGGGGTGCACCCCATCTGGCCCCATTGCTTTATCAACTCTTATTACTTCCAGTTCCTTCAGGACCCTTTCTCGTGTAAAAGGACTTGTGTCCATTTCTGCACCATTCTCACCCTTGTACTCCTTCAGACCCATTACCCTCCTCTTCCTCAGTAAAGACAGAGCAGAAATACCTGTTCAATATGTCAGCTTTACTGTTGTCATCCTCTCACGAGCCCCCATCCTCCCCCTTCAGTCTCACTATTCCTCCCTTTGCCTTTCTTTTTTCACTTATGTACCTGTAAAAGGTTTTGTCACCTCTACCCACTGATTTTACAATGTGTTCTTCTGTCTGAGCATTGGCTTCCCTTACTGACCTCCCTGCATCCCTTTGCTTCTCCTGGTACTTCTCCCTATCCCCTTCTGCCTGTGTCTTTTTGTATTGCCTGAATGCAATCTTTTTGACTTCCACTTTCTTTGCTACCTCTTTGGAAAACCATAATGGTCTCCTCTTCCTTTTCCTCTTGCTAACCTGCAACTTTTGCAGCTGATGGAATTAATTGGGTCAGGATAGTACCAGACTAAGTATTGAATAGCAGCCACTCTAATAAAAAATCGATCATCACATAATGTTTATTTATTTTTATTTGTACTTCCAGGTCTCCAAATATGAATCCAATTGGAATGGTGTGGCATGCCATGGAAACATTTATCCAGACAAAGAAAAAAACTATATAAATAAAGCAAGCACACAATTCCATTAAGCTATTTCTGAAGATGTTAGAAAGAAGACACTGCAGATGATGCAACACATATTTGCAGAAAGTGTTGCCAGTGGTGGTTGCCAAACAGGGGCACACAACTGGAACATGAATCACATACTGTATGAGCTACAGATTATAGTCATGAATTGCATGTGTTATGTAAAATGTTTTTTTTGCTATTGTTTTCCTTTTTGCTGCTCTGTTTTGCACTCTAATGTATGTCCTGTAATGACCCATACTGGTGTGTAAGAATGTGTTAATAAACTGTAATTATGCTTCTCATGTTTTCTGTTACAAATGTTAAAATGTATTGCATACCATATTGTACTGTATGTAAAAATTAATTACATTTTTAAATGTATGTCAATAACAGCACCCCATTGATAATATACTGTAATCTGTAATATGTATAAAACACAGGAGTGAGGCAGCATTTCATTAAGTGCTCCTGGGAGTAGGGGGGACACATCCATGCTGATGGTTTCCCAGTGATTTCCACCTCTGGTCTTTTTTTTCCTCTCCTGAGTGCCTGGATGTTGTGAAATGACATTGTCTGGCAATAATCTGCAACACTTTTATAAGATCCTAACACATTTGCTGTACTTTATAAACACATCACAATTCATAAAAACATTTCTACGTAGAAATCATGCACTGTGCAAGTAAGCATCAGGAGCAAAAAATAGTACATCACACATACATTAAAGGGATGTTCAAACTGTGTCGTGGCCACATTTCATTAAGTGGTCCCAGGAGTTAGTGGGGCACATCCAAGCCCATGGTTTCCCAGATATCTCTGCCTCTGGTGCTTTTTTCCTCTCCTGAGTGCCTGGGTATTGTGCAACAAGGAGCATGAATATCATTCACACCAGGAGAAATGTCAGTGCTGTAACAAAAAACAAGAACTGCACAAAGCAAGCACCTAAACAACAAGGAGTATGCAAAATGTGCCTTTAAAAGTGTTAAATCACATTGCCATACATGAAGTGACTCTCAGATTACCATGGTTATATGCAGCAGTAGGCGTGTGCATGATTGGGGCTGCTTTATGTATATAGTGGCAAGCTGAGAGTCACTGCATGTATGGCACTGTGGTTTAGCACTTTATAAAGACACATGTTGCATGTTCCTTGTTGTTTGGGTGCTTGCTTTGTTTTGTTCATGTTGTGAAATGACACTGTCTGACAAAAATGTGCAGCAATTTTGTAAGACCCTAACACATGTGCTGTACTTTATAAATACAATTCATGGTCATTTCCATACACAAGCCATGCACTGCACAATTACAAAAAAGCAGCACTGTGCAAGTAAGCATAAACAGCAAACTATAGTACATCACACTCACACATTAAACAGATGTTGTGAAATGACACTGCCTGGCCATTACTTTCTGCATTGTCTAAAACAAGAACACATATACAATACTTTATGAGGCTGTATGGAGCTCCAGCTAGACTCTATCCCTGTTGGGATAATTGCAGTGGAGGATTTGGAGTTAACAACCACCAACAAACAGATTGTTACCTTGTCACTATGACAACATTACAATATGGTGTAAAGTGGTTGTCACCTTATTCAGATTATAATAACTGGGTTGCATTTTTTCCCTAAGGGAAACCCGGTTTGTAATTTGCCATTTTAAAGGAGTGTTTATAACAGCAAACACATGCCAGGTTTCCCTTGACCTGTCCATGTCCAAGCCATAACTCTTGCCTTATTCAGCACCACCCCACTCCTTACTGCCAAAAACTTCACTGCTATGCGGACTTGGTGGTAAGTTCTTCAAAAAAAAAATTACAGGGCTAACATAACTGGGATCCTTTTAAAAGATGAAAAAAAAAGGTTAACATCTTTCACAGCAGGTGCTTCAGACCACTCTGAAACTTGATGGACAGCGGCTGCACAGGGATGTCTTTTACTTTATATAATTGCTGTGGCAATAAAACAATACCCAGCAATTATATAAACTAAAACATGAGGTTGTGTGTAAAAAACTTGAATTTTACACACACCCTCAGTATTGGATGCTTGTATAAACCCCTCAAACTTCACTGTTGGGGTTGATGTAGCATACAACATCTCAGGTGTGTGTAAAATTCTTGTTACACACACTACCCCATGCTTTTATCTATATTTAATGAGAAGCCCTGTCGGAGAGGTTTCGCACTGACATAGGAAGCCCGGTCTTAGAAATGATGAATTATGGTTGACCACGTGATGCAAGCTACGGATAGTCACTCATCAGTACAGCTCCAGCCTCCGTCTCTTTCTAATTGTTATCTGGTATAGTTCCTCAATCTCCAAACCTTCTATTTTATGCTATTCTGGTTCCCTATAACTCTGTGCCCTTGCAGGGTGATTTTGAGAGAGAATGGACATCTACATGAAAAAGCAACTGCAGAAACACACCCTGCCAGTTACACCAGAGAAGGCCCCAAAAAAATCCTGGGCCTCGAGTGGAGCGGAGAAGGGAGACGCTTTGAATCGAGGTGTGGATCAGGAGCCGCTCACATTGTCTAAATTTCTGGAAGAATTTAAACCATTTAGAGATGAGATTAAGGAGATGGCATCAGAGATGAAATCGCTCATGAGAAAAATAGAAGAGATTACTCTTGCTACCTCAGACAACATGACTAGGATCTTGTCATTAGAGAAGCAAGTGGAAAGGTTCGAACCTGAGATGGCAGCAATGCGCCAGAAATTGTCCAGATTTGATGTTAAGCTTGAAGACCTTGAAGGTCATAGCCAGAGAAATAATGTAGTCCTTGGGCTACCGGAGGGAGAGGAGGGCCAGAATGCCATTGCTTTTACCCAGAAGCTGGTGAAGAGGATTGCTGGCCCTTCCCCATTTGGGGCCAAATATATTATAGAGAGAGCCCACAGGTCATTAAGACCGAAGCCCCCTCCTGGAGCAATGCCCCGACCTGTAATTTGTTGTTTCTTAAATTTTTTAAAGCTACAACACTTTCTGTACAAAGTAAGAGAACTCCAAGAAGTTCGCTAGGAGCAAGCTAAGCTTAGAATAGCACAAGATATTACTGGTTCAGTCCTTTTGAAACGTGCGGCATTTCATCCGGTTGTCTCAAAAATCATTGCTGCTGGACTTAAAATTCGTATGGGATACCCAGCCAGGCTATAGGTACAGGTGGCTGGTTCCTGGGCTACCTATGAAGACCCTGAGGCAGTGCTTGCTGGCTTAAAAGTATCCCTGCCAGATCTCTTTAGGGATACATGAAAGGCCTCAGGACTTTCCTGACAAGATAAGAATTGATCTTAGAAGGCTGGGCATTCATGCAAAGGAATCTGCTGGAAAGAAGCAGTTAAACATTCTTGGACTCTCATTTCAGCACCAATAAGGGGCAGAAGGGACCCTTCTGTTTTCATAGTGATCTAATTATGGATGCATATTCTTGTTTGTTTTATCTGGGTCTGGGGCTTCAAGTAATTAAGTAATCTCTCGTTAGTTCTTGTGTTTGGAGAAAACAAAGCCAACTCAGCAATATTTAGTCTCCCCTTCCCCTGTAAGAGTTTGGTAAGAATGGGTCTGGTAAAAGTTTATGGTTTTTGGAGAAATTTAATTACAAGAGCTGTGATGTCCTTTCCTGGTAAAACACCAGGGTGCAGTTACGTGTTTGCAACACAGGAGGAATCTTGTGTTTCATGCATTAAGTGTTAAAGGTCACTAAGGCCAGAAAGCGGGGGTTTACTGGGGCAAGTCCACAACAAATTAAAGGAGAGGAACGGGGGCCTGTCCCTATGGGGCTGGAGAGCTTATTGAGACAATGGCCCGCATAGTGAATTTCATGTATTGCTGTGGCTGGCTTCCTGACCTTGCACCACGAGGTGCCTTTTCATATCTAGCAAGCCACATGTCCTAGCAAGCCACGATGTTTCTGGTGGTGATGTCTTACCAATACTGGCTTGCTGTCAATGGCTTTCATTAGGGGATAGGTGAGAGATACAATGGCTTGTAGTGCAATGATGTTCAGTCCTTTCTCCTTCTTCATTACTAGCATTTCAAAAAAGGGGATTGAATTATAACTAATGCAGGGTTTGGGGATATTTTTCCAGGGGCTGGGGAAGAGTAGTAAGCAGGTATTGCTGAACGTTGTTAGCAATAAGAGGGGGTTTGGGGATGGTTTTAGACAATGTTCTGGGGTTGCTGGCTTGGATTATTCAAGGGATATCTGGGGGTTTGAGGAGGACAGGGGCTTAATAAAGGAGGGTTGGGGGGGGAGACTGGCACAACAGGTTCAGAGGAATAGAATCGCCTGTTACATGGTTGCAGTATACGACAGATGTCTTATCTGGTTTTATACCTGACATAAAAGATGGATCAGAATATTAATATTGCTATGTGGAACGTTCAGGGGATCAGGAAAAAACTGACACAATACCAGGTACTTAAACAACTGAGTTTGTTGCATGCCCAGATATCATTTTTACAAGAATCTCACTTAGTGGATTCCGAAGTATTACAACTTTGGAGACAACAGATAAGCCAGGTTTTTTATGCTTCAGGAGAAACCAATAGTTGCGGGGTCATGATACTGATTAATAGAGACTTCCATTTGTCCCTTCTCAGGTGTTTAAGGACACAGATGGCAGATTCGTCTTAGTTCAGGATACTATTTGGGCCATGCCATTGGTTCTGGGTAGCATTTATGGACCAAACACAGATTATCCCTCTTTTTTCATGAAACTGATCTCTACTATCCTTCCTATACTCCCTATTCCAATTATCTTAGGGGAGACTTCAATTTGGTCTCTGATCCAAATTTTGATAGATTGAGCATTGGGTCGAGGGGACTGTCCCCTGGGCATAGGGCCTTTAAGGAAATGATGGATCAGTGTGGGTTGTGTGATGTCTGGAGAGTCACACATCCCTAATATTAGGAATATACTTATTGCTTGCCAGTACATGGCACACAACCTCGCACTGACTACTTGTTAGTTTCTCATGAACTCTTGCCGGGCGTATTGTCCACCTCGATCCAACCGGGTCCAATATCAGATCATTCCTTAGTCCTGGGTAATCTGGCTTTGCTTAACATTCCCAAAAGGGAGACCAGATGGAAATTAAACGAACCATTACTAAAGGATGAAAAGTATCGAGGATTGGTGAAAGAGCAGATAGAGTTTTTCTTTTCCACCAACCCAATAGATAGTGCAAGGCTGGATATTTTATCGGGAGCCTTTAAGGCTTATATAAGGGGCATTCTCATTAGTCTAGCTACAAAGAGGAAGAGGGCACAGAAAACGGAGTTATTGTCCTTATCGTCTCAGATACGGGCATTAGAAAATATACAGCCAGAAAAAATTTCTCAAGAGGAGTCACAGAAGCTATTAATATATAAAGATACATACTTGGGAATGTTAAGAGAAAAGGCAGAGCTGGCTATAATCCGCACAAAAGCCAGTTTTACAGATCAAGGAGAAAAAGCAGGGCGCCTGTTGGCTTTATGTTTAAAACAACAAGAGTCAGCAAGATTTATACCCCCAAAAAGGTCACAGTCAGATGGGACCCTGAAGGTATCCCCCTCAGAGATAGTCCAGGAGTTTGTTACTTTTTATGAGCAATTATATAGTGATATGGATAGTCCTCCATCCATTCAAAAACTGGAGGAGTATCTCAGGGAAGCACATCTTCCGTTACTATCTAACTCCCAAAAGAAATTCATATCTTCCCCTTTATCACAGGAAAAAATAGCTGCTGTTATAAAGGACTTGCCTTCGGGTAAAGTCCCAGGTCCAGACAGGTTTTCTGCCTTATTTTATAAAGTTTTCAGGGAACAATTACTACCTGTGCTGCATCGTCTCTATTTGCAAATTTTTTCTGGAGAGACGGCAAATGCACATTTGTTTGAAGCGTTGATAGTTTTGTTACCTAAACCAGACAAGGACCCAGAATTGGTTCAGAGCTATAGGCCAATATATTTGCTGAATCAAGATGTCAAAATTCTCTCAAAGATATTGGCAGATAGACTAACCCTGGTTCTCCCATGTCTCATGGGTATGTCTCAAGTGGGATTTATGAGAGGACATGCATCTTCAGATCACCTGCATACCTTCCTCATGCTCTTCTCGGAGTCCAGGGATGCCATATATCCTGCAGGGTTGGTCTCCCTGGACGCCAAGAAGGCATTTGATCAGGTTAATTGGACTTTTCTATTTCAAGCCGTAAGGCATTTGGATTCCTATCCATGTTCATAGATTGGGTCAGGGCAATTTACCGGTCTCCTACAGCGAGGATTTCAGGGAATGGGACCTTCTCCAAATCTTTTACACTGCGGTCAGGTACAAGGCAGGGATGCCCTCTCTCTCTCCATTACTTTTCAATCTTTATCTGGAACCTCTTATTCAACATATTCTCAATAATGAAGGAATACAAGGTTTTCCCATTAGGAATGAAGTAGTGAAAATAACAGAGTACGCTGATGACCTCCTCTTATATCTGGCTAATCCAGAAATATCTATTCTGAACATGTTAAGGGAGGTTAATAGATTTAGTATTTTCTCAAATTACAAATTAAATCCCAACAAGACATCCTTTTTCCCTCTTAACCATAAAGTTTTCAAGACTGACATTACCTCTCTGGAACTATGCTGGTCATCCCGGGCTATTAAGTATTTAGGTATAAAACTAACGTGTAATCCTTCCTTGTTGTTTAAAGGAAATCTGGACCCTCTTTGCAGGGATTACTCAAGATCTAGAGAGATGGGATAAACTCCTTATCTTTATAGGTCATATTAATATAATTAAGATGAATGTGTTTCCCGCTTATTTTACCCTCTGTCACATCTTAACTCACTTGTCCCCTTAAGTTGGTTTCAGAAAATGCATAAACTCTTTACCAAGTTTATATGGTAAAATAAAGACCTCTAGACTGGCATACCACAAGCTAGCTGCACCAAAATTGAGGGGGACTGCAGATTCCTTACTTGCCCACCTACTACTGAGCTAGTCATTTGGCTAAATACCTGAGATGGGTAAGACGGGCCCAGATAACATGAACTCGGCTTGGCTCAAGATTGAATTAGATTTTATCCAATCTATGAACATGGACCCTTTGAACATGCTCTATCTAAAAATTTCTCAGTTGCAAAATATTAACAAATGTCCCACTATCATGACTTCGCTAAGAGTACATTCACAATTGTGCTCCTTTCTGCATTATAATCAAAGTAAAGATCTCGCTCAATCCATTTGGAATTCCCCGGCCTTCACCATAAACAAACAGAAAATGTCCCATTTATGGTTGCCTCATTTAGGAGAAGGGATAGTATCCTCAATTTTGGATGAAGCTGGAGAGTGGCTCTCATTCTCTGAGTTCATTTACAAGTTCAAAATTCCAGAGTCTCAGGTTTTTAAAGTGTTTCAATTGAGGCACTTGTTAACCACAGTTCTTGGGGCCACTCCACCCCATCCAGCGGCCTTTGCATTGGTATCTGAACTTTCTCCTTTTCTCGTCTCCTCAGGTGTGATTTCTAAGATTTATCAAGTGTTGTTCTGATGGCGGGTTGGATGCGGTAGTGGCCATACTAACTTTTGGGTTTCATTTTTTCCCAATATACTTTTTAAATGGTCCGTCCTCTGGATGTATTGTCATAAATATGTATCCCAAGATAGATTACGCTCATGCAGTTTCACATCCCTGCATAATTTGTACTATACTCCCACTAAACTGGTGAAATGGGACCTGCTCGACACCGATAGGTGCAATAACTGTTCCCAGGACACAGGGTCACTTTTTCATCTATTCTGGTCGTGTCCCCGGATAGCCTTGTTATGGGAGTATATAAAAGCCAATCTGAATCCTTTATTGGGTTTACAAGACTATTTTACACCGGATATTTGCCTGTTGGGGGATTTGTCTTCCATAATGGTTAAAATCTGGAGATTTCATATATCCATGGTTGTGCTCTCGGCCCAAAAAATCATTCTTAGGCATTGGAAAGAAGGGACTTGTCCAACATATCAGGAGTGGCTCAATAAGATTTTAGCAAATATACGTACAGAGAAGGCTACTGCTAGCCTTCAAAACAAAGTACATAGGTATAAGGTTATCTGGGATCCCCTTCACACTCTAATTATGGTGGCTATGAAGTAATGTGTAATTGAGATTACTACTCTACTTATTCTTGGTAAAGGTTGTTAGTGGGTGATAACAGTGTTAGAATGAACTGCTGTCAGGGAGGGTTGGGGCAATATGACTTGCCTTATGAATCTCATGTCAGAATGTTCATTACTGCCTCCTGTAATGTGGAAATGTGGTGAATAAACTTTGAATTGAAAAAAAGAAATTGTGAATTATCTATCTAGAATCCAAACACACTGCTCCTGAACATTGCAGCAAAGTGGAACGTCTAAAGAGCAGTACACATTCAAATACCTAATCTCTTTTTTTAGGGGCTTGGTGTTTTATGTATTGTATTCTTATTATTGTATTTTAACTACATGTGGATAAAATGCTATTTTACTGGAATTCAGGGAAAATATTTGTTAGAACCCATGGAGAAATTGTTAGATACTCCTGATTGTACAAACATTATTGAATACCTTGCATGCCTAAAAAGCAGGTACTGGAGAGTCTTTTGATTAGTTTATAAAATATTTTATTTTATTGAATTTTGTGTCACATGTTAATTTGTATCACGTGATGCCTTGCTACAAGTGGCACTGCACAGACTTGGCATACCCAAATTCAGGCAAAGGCCTGCTAGAGTAACCACGGGAAGTGCATTGCTGCAGAAGTCTTTCTGCTTACTCAATTTAACCACAATATTATGGGCTGTTTAGGTCAGTAAGGTTGCCCATGCTTAAGTTGGATTGCTTTAAAATAAGCTTTAAGCCTAGCAGCAAAAGCACTTGATTTGGATCTGCTTGTTTTATGTTTCATCATTCAAACATGGCCCCAACTTATTGAGATTCGTGGTAATAGCACGACTTAACTGCCCAAAAGGACTGCTGTCAATCGGATTGGAGAATCCAGTGGTTGCCATTAAAGAAGTCTAAGTTAATTTTAAAAATTATATTAAAACTTATAAAAGGACCCTGGGACTCTTGGGTCTATAATAGTCGAGTAGCTTAATACTGTGTTAAATTGGGATACTTCATTTGGTAGAATTTGGTTTGAACTTGATTTTAGAAGCATATACAGTGATATTTAGGAGATCAATGTATAACATAATTATTTTATTGTTTAAAGGGGACTTAAATTATATATTTATTTCTCATTTTGTAGTGTCTTCTATGAAGATTGTGTCTGCTCTTGTTTGAACCTGGCTGAATTTGGGAAACTATCAAAGAAAGGCCTCCAAGGACAAAGAACTACAATACTTTATCTTTGCCAAGACAGATTTTTTAAGACTGTCACATCCACAAAGGCTGTGTATAAGGTAGCAAATGGTCTGCTTCCACCTGGAGAATTCAGACTTTGGCCACTTGGCTTTTGCTTTCTTTACTGCGTCATCTGAGATATTTGAGATAGCTGAACTATCTGCCCATTAGTTGATTTATGGAAGCTGAACTTAATCATTGACTCTAAGTGAGAGAAAAAGGATCCTAGAAGAAGAAGAGCTGTGGTCCGGTGATTCATCATATACTTTAATATCAGAAATCTTTTCATTGCTCTTTTAGGCCTTTTTTTAGCATAAATGGTTAATACAAGGTTAGAGGGAAAGAAGCAAAGTTGCTCACCATTGCTGGGTGAGTCTTTGTTGGAAAAAGAAGTAAAAATAATGAAAAGAATTCAATCTAGACAGACAAAAATAATGGAACACATAAAGCCCCATATGACATTGGAGGGCAAAAAGACTTCTATCCCAAATAAAATGCCACTAAAACTAATTACACATTCTTTAGAGGTCACTCCAGACTTGCTCTATTATAGTGAGCAGTCTCTTATTATGAGTACCACAGAGCATGACTTAGTACAAAGTAAAGATACCATCTCAGGGTGGGATGAGTTTTGGGGAAGTGGGATATTAGATCATGAGATATTTGGAAATGTTTTTTCAGAAGAAGAGTTTTCTAAACTCCCTAACAATGGTAGTGGAAAATTGGCTTCCTCTGTTAGAGGAACAAAACACCAATAAATCAGTCTATTCTGGACAATATGTTTCTGGTCTCAGCTCCTGAATTTAGAAAAATAAACAATACATTACAAAAGACTATTAAAGGAATCAAAGAAATAGCATCACATTGTAACTGTAGTCAAACCCTCAAGCAGACTGATGGCTCAATCGGGGCAAATTCGCCCCCAGGTGGTGTGGGGCTCATTAATAGGGTAACTACCAAAAGTAATGAAAATATCCCATAGTATATTCCTGTTTCAATTAGTGATGAATTGGTGTCCATCTTGGACACCAATATACAACAGACTTGCTACAAATGGAACAATTAATTGTGCTTGAAACAAATTGAAAATGCATGTTATGATACAGCAGTCAATCACGTTAAACTAGTATCAATCGAAAATAAACTAGAAACAGTCTTTCCAACCCCTCCTTCTGACTCAGTGATTTATTCTGAGAGTCAAAAGGAGGAAAGAGTGGATCAAGTCCAACATAGACCTGACTTTTCAATAATAGAAATACCTGATTTCATTAAGCCACAAAGAAAAGTCTAGTAAAAATCTGGTAAAAGGGAAAAGTGGAAAAAGATGGAAATTCATACCAAATGTATAGCTGAGTATCCACTTCATTAAAAGCTAAAAAAAAAAGAAATGTGGGAACACTTTAAGGCAAAATAATCCTGAATGTAAAACTAAAGAAGCTGAGTGCAGGGATAATCAACTAAATACTGGTAATAAAATGTTTGCCAATCCAGGAAAACCCTGTGAAGTTTAATTGGCTGCTATTTAAAAAATGTAGGTAAACATTTAGAGCTTCTAGAGAAAGAAGTTAATGCTCTTAAACTGTGTTGCTCTAGTGTGAATAACCAGAATGAATCAAACACTGATGAATACAGTATAAAGGTTGATGTGACACCCAAGGAAAAAAAGCACCTGGGGGAGAACTGGAGCAGACAACTCAATAGGCAGTACATGTGCACAAACTAAAGGTATAAACAGAAATGTTCCAAGTTTGAGACTTACTAGAAGTACCGAATGGCCTAAAATTACAAAGCAAGAGCTTTTAGATTATGTTATTAACTAATATCTATACAATTTTGGCATAGCATGAGGAGTTTATTTGAATGGATACATCTAAGGATGGTAGAATAAATACCATTGAAGTTTATCTAGAATCACCCTAAATAGCAAATCACTTGTGGTATAATGCGGACTTGTTAGAAACAATAGGACTGATAATTAGTTTTACAAACAGAGAATCCTTTAATCCCAGATACAGAGTATCTTCTGAGTTTGAAGCTCCAGTGACTCTCTCACTATATATAGAATGTCTGTTCTTAATAGGGAAAACAACTGGAAACTGAAAGGAAATATGGAAATAGGAATCTCTTTGCAAATGTACTTACTATACATCTGGGATATCAGGACATTTGGAGAGAGGGGACAGAATTGCTAACTCAACACAGGTAGATATTGAAGTCAGAGATAAACAACTGGCACAAGCATTATTACAGCAAAGTAGTGCACTGGACCACCTGGGATTACATTTGGTGGACCCACAACAGATCTTAGACCCCTGCAGCAATTATAAGTACTCTCCCAAATGATACAGCCAATCAGCAGATGGGGTGTACAGTGAAGAACATAAGTTCAGTAGACAACCAAATGGAGCTAGAATAACTCAGAAATCCTGACCTGAGAAGGAACAAAAGACAAATAAATCAACTGGAACCTCTCAGGAAACATTTCTTACAATTATATCTTGGAACACAGCAGGAATTGCCAACAAAAGGGAGGCAGTATAGCACAGTGGTTTGAGGCTTTGAGCTGCAAATCTGGTGATATCCAGCAGACCAGACCTGGGTTTGAATCCCACAGCTTCCACTTGCATACTGTGTAACCCTGAGCAAGTCTATGCTCCTAGGTCACACCTGTAAAAAAGCTTTTGGCTTAGTGTGTTACTTCTGGTTAAACAACTGAAAAAACAAAACAAATGGAATGACACAGAGCGGTTTAATTTTATTAGTACAGCTGATATCTTATGCCTTTAGGAAACATGGCATCTTGTAGAGGGGAGTACCTATTAAACAGCTACAATATGTTTCATGTTCTAGTATCCAAGGAAAAACAAATTGGTAGACCACCAGGGGGCCTAGTAGTTTATATAAAATTTGGTTTGCTTATGAAACACACTCCCCTGTATACAAAAAATTATATTTTTGTTCTTCTAGAGCACCAAACTCTTTCCATAATTATCTGTAATGTATTTGTTCCCCCATCACAATCAAAATATTGTAAGAAAACTATTTGGAAAGAGCTGGAAAAAGACCTTGCTGACATTAGATGCGGATTCCCTATTACAGATATACTAATTATAGGGGATCTGAGTGCTAGAATCAGTAACTTTGATGGCCTAACAGATAATTCAATGTATGATGAAATCTCAGGTATGCCTCTAAAAATTAGAAATACTTAGGTCTCAAAAATGTATTAATCTGGGCATTTATTAATTGATATATTGAAAAACTATAATTTATTTCCATTGAATGGCAGAATTGAAGGGGATCTAGAAGGCAACTGTTCTTACATTAAAAATATGGGGATGTCACTGCTTGATCTGGCCCATTGGTCGGGCAATTTTGATATGTGAACTTGTTAAAAATCCATCCTCGGCCGGAAAGTGATCATTTCCCCATTCAATTAAATACTGCATGGAATCTAACTAATGTTACCAAAATAGAACATTTTATAGAAAATGGTCTACAAAAACTTGGATATAACAAAAAACTCAGATGCTGTAATGATTTAGAAAGAAACATAGTGGAAAAATTGAAACTGAACTCACAAGTAATTTAACAGATGCACATCTTTCTCTCCCAGCCCAAGACCTCATGGGGCTTTTAATTTCCATTTTCAACTCAATATCCAAATTGTTATATAAAGGAAGTTACTTTATTCAAAACCAATAGAAGAAAGATCTATGGTTTGATGCAGAATGTAAAACTACTACAGCTGAACTACAAACCAAAGTAAGGTCAACAAAATATTCCAAAACAAACATAACTTTAAAAACCTTAACTTTCATAGGAAAACTTATAAACAATTAAAAAAAAATAAACAACACCAATATAATTGCTTAAAATGGATAGAAATGCCACATGGTATAGAACTAAAGGATATCAAAACCTTCTGGACACTGGTAGATAGATGCACCAAGGGTTCTGCTATAAATTTTGACATCCATATACATGAAGAACAATGGGTAAAGTACTTTGCAACAATTTTCTACCATTTATCTAATTATAAGGAAGGATCCTTTTTCATAAGGGACCAATCCTTTTTCATAATGAAAAAATCAATTTTTCATATGGCTGTCCTCTTGTTTCCATTTTTTTCAAAATAAAAAATTTCAAAACCTACAAAAATGACATCCTGCAGAGCCACCAACACATGTATCTTGGTGGATTCTGCAATTAACTGTTGGAAAAATTACCCAATTTTTTCATCCTTTTTAGTGACTCACTTCTGCTTTTTTTGTATGGCCATATGATAAAAGAATTCAGCCATACAAAAAATAATCCATTCCTATGTTTCCTGTACCACCAGTATTAGCAGACATGTGCAGTGTACTTTGAGAGTACAGTAAAAATCAGACAGGCAACAAAGGGAGGGCAGTTTAATAAAATCTTGCATTTACAAAACTTTATTTCTGTGTTTTTCTTGTGCCCGCATGGGTTTGTTATGCACTTGAGTCAGTGATGGGGGGTAGGCTGCTGTTGAGTCTGCCAAGAAGCATGACAGATCTCCTGTGATCCTTGTAGTTTATAAGTAATTAATTGACTAATATTTATAAAGTGCAAATTCTGCTATCCCCCATACCCTTGTAGCAGCACCCCTGGCTATGTAGTCAGATTGCCAGTATGGTTGTTCAACATGGGAGTAGGGGCATTAGTGCAGAGACCAAGTCAGATAATTGGTATTAGGTGTACCAGATCAAAGACTGGCTTGTAGAGTGACAAGGTGTCCCGGAGCAGAGAATAGTTGCAGAGTGTAGCGAAAGTTCTTACTTATTACAGTACAGTGTAGTGGTGGGAGGGCACCAGAGCAGAGACCAAGTCGGACTGCCAGTAGGAGGTGTATCAGAGTGGAGACTGGCTTGTGGAGTGACAAAGCATATCAGAGTGGAGACTGGTTGTGGAGTGGAGAACAGTGAGAGACTGAGTATAATGAGAGACTGCTACATGTGGTATGAGATTCAAAGTGATTTCTGAAACCTATTAAGTTTACAAAAAAAAGAAACTACTGATGCGGGCAGGAGGTTGGAGTGGATGCAAACAGTGATAGTCAGGAATAGAGATTGGATGCTGGCAAACCACTACACAGCATTCCTATGATAGCAAAAATGCTTCTTTGTGTAAAAGATACAGCTGCTTATAATGAACAAAAAGGCCACACACAAAGTAATCCATTCTAAGTGTCTTTTCTACTGTATCTTAGATTTTAGCAAGCTTTTACTGTTTATAACCTTTACATTTAGAGCCCCCACCCTATGCTATTGAGAGGCATAAACCAGAAACATTTTGGCCAACAGGGCCCATTTACCCCCCCCCCCAAAAGCTCATACTGTTCCTTCTTGCTAGGCAGAATTTTCCATTTTTGCTTGCCAACATAGGCTACATAAATCATTTAAACCTGAGCGGTAAGCCAAAGCTGAGGGACCTGGATAACACTGGATCTTTACGAAGCCATTACTCCCTCAATATTTGGATTGAAGGGACAGTCTATATATCAAAACAAAGATCTTAACAAGTACTGCAAGGATAACACATACCCTCCCCTCCTCACAGTGGTTTAGGGACAATATAAAAAATGCATACAAAATAAAAAATGCAGTTTCTCATAGGATAATACTGGAAGTTTAACAAGCCATACAATGAAGGAAAAAAATTGCTGTGTTGCCACAAATGCAAGTGCAAGGTCCTGCCCTGCACTTCCACAGCAACATACATGTACACATCTATGGAGGGATGGGAGTGTAGGGGCCACCCTGCACTCCCACAGGCAGATGAGCATACAATTATACTACCTCAAAAAGTAAGGAAATTCATTGCAAAAATCTTCATTAATGCACTAGTTAGGGTTTAACTGACAAAAGTAGGGAAATGTGGCATCACAGTTTCCAACGTTAACACCCCACCCCCACCCTGGAGGGAGCAACTTGAAAAAACATTATGGTTTGACCTCTCCTGCATCTCTGCAAATCAAGTGTGGGGTGTGACTCAGAGTTGTCAACCCTAACACCCACCATCACAAACCTGAGAAGGGCACCACTATGTGAACCCATACAACAAGGAGTGGCAGATTGCACTGGGTCAGAAATTGGTTGAATGTTAGGACACAGAGGGTGGTGGTGAATGGAGTGCAATTCAAAAGAGGGGGTGACCAGCAGGGTACCACAGGGAATGGTATTGTGGCCAGTCCTCTTTAATGTCTTCATAAGAGGCATTGCAAGGGGGCTGGAAGGGAAGGTATGCCTCTTTACAGATGGCACTAAGACCTGCAACAGAGTAGACACTCCGGGGAAGGGGTGGAGAAAATGAGAAGAGACCTAGGCAAGCCTGAGGAGTGACTGAGAGTGTGGCAGCTCAGATTCATTGCAAAGAAGTGCAAGATTATACATTTGGGGCTCAGGAATCCATGGGAGCAGTACAGAATGGGGGGGAGGTTCTGACACCCACCACACAGGAAAGGGACCTGACCATATCTGATGACCTAAAGGTGTCCAGACAATGTGAGAAGGCTTAAGGAGAGGCAGTGGAATGCTAAGGTGCATGGGGGCTATCAGTAGCAGAAAAAGGGAGGTGGCAATTTCACTGTACAGATTATTGGTGAGACCTCATCTGGAGAACTGTGTCCAGTTCTGGAGGCTGCACCTGAGAAAAGACATAGACAGAGTGGAGGAAGTTCAGAGAAGGGCAACAAAGATGGTGCAAGGGTTGCATTGGAAGTCATGTGAAGAGAGACTAGAGGACCTCAGTATGTATTCGCTGGAGGAAAGAAGAGAGAGGGGGATATGATAGATACTTTCAAATACCTCAAAGGTAAAAACAAGGTACAAGAGAGTAGAATTTTCCTGAAAAGAAGAGGTTCAAGAACACGGAGTCAGGATATGAGACCACTGCAGGCATTCAGAAGGCCAGCATTAGGGCGCTGAGCCATTATGGTGCCAAAATCAGGATTCACCACGCCCTCCCCGAGACCCGCCCCCCTCAGAGTTAGTATCTATAGTTTGGGAGAATGTGAGGGCATAGCCCCCCACAAGAGGGGGTCCTGGGGGTGAAGCCTCCTGCAAAAACAGTGGTCAACGACATTCCTGATTGGAACCCTAATGGATCAGCACCATAACACTGGTGTATTCTGAGGGTGAAACCATATGATACTAGAGGGGAATAGACTCAGGGGTAATGTTAGGAAATATTGCTTCACAGAAAGGCTAGAGAATACATGGAATAACCTCCATGGCAAAAATGGTGGGGGAATTCAAAACTGCATGGGATAGATATACAGGAACCCTAGCAATAGGAAAGAGAGAGTAAGCTGCAGAGTAAATAAGGGTCTGCAGTATATGCAGTGGGTAGGGACAATGGACAGACTAGATGGGCCAGGTAGTTCTTATCTGCCATAAAATTCTATGTTTCTCACCCCATTCTCATGTACTCCACACATCTGAGTTTCTTTAATGATGGAATATAATGAGCGTTAGGGTTGACAACCCCCAAGACACACCCAACACCTGATTTGCAAAGATGCAGGAGAGGTCCATCCATAATGTTTTTTCCTATTGCTGCCTACATGGTGGGGGCAGGGTGTTAGGGTTGGAAACCCTAATGCCATGTTTCCCTACTTTTGCTGGTTTAACCCTAACTAGTGCATTAATTAAGTTTTTTTGCAATGACTATAGATATATATAGATATATGTATGTATATATACAGTATATATATTTATATAATAGTGGTGAGCTGATAACCAGTTGAATAAATATTGTTATTTTCACCCCAGTGGAATAAATCCTGCTGATGTAACCACAGTGAAAATATCTGCCATTATTCACACAGTGTCTATGTCAGCAGCTGATATTCTCACTGTGGTTATGTCAGCAGTAGCACCTGCCTGACCGGACTACTTTTCAAAACAACCAGAATATAAGTATACCCAAAAACACTAACAAGTGCTCAAAACATCAGCTCACCCACAATCCCGCACTGTCTAAACATGAACACTGCAAAAAAACAGTCCTGACTAAAAACCTCATCTGTACCTCCACGGCATTCTGTATGTCTGGTCACATAAATGGAGATGCAGGAAAACTACAAGTGTTACCCACAGAAGCTTATCTAATTCACAGTTCACACTCCATCGATAACCATGTCCCAGTAATACCCCAACACACAGCAGACAATAAAACAAAAAGTTAACTCACCAACATAAACTTTGTCTGCGAGTTATCCTGAGAAGCTGTCCTGAAATGAAAATCAATCCCTGTCAGAAACCGGCAACAAAACTAAATGAAAGTACAAACCCAGTCAATATGCACTGGATTCAGCAAACACTTTCTTAAACATTAACATGCAAAAAGAGTACTTTTATCAGCTCCAATAAAATCAGAAGCAGAAAAATAAAACTACTGAACATTCAGATACAAACAGGAGCACTGTCCTTTAACATAACCCCGCCCAGAAACAACAGCACACCAATCAAAAAGCACACAAAATGCACAGCATTCATCAGCAACCAATCAGAAAGCCTCCATTCATAAAAACAACTAATGAAATACCACAACCTCCCCATTCACAACCTAACAAACACACAATGCAAATAACCTTGCTAGAACCGAACAACATGCACAGCTGTACCTAGGAGGAAAAAGAACACCTAAAACAACAAGTCATAGAGAAGCATGATTATAAAATACACTTCATACAAAAACAGGGAACTATTGTATAAACTGCACACATGATGTGCAACTTGCAAAATATGTGAAATGTTAGCATGAGTGCAGAGTGACCACTGATAATATCACTCGTGGCTTCGCCACTTGTGATATTATCACTGGTCACTCTGTACTCATGCTAATATTTCCCATATTTTACAGTCACCCATCATGTATCCTATATATATACACATATACATATATCTATATTCAATTCAATTCAATTCAACTTTATTTTTAAAAGGCGCTTTTCTTAAAATCAAAGCGCCTGTACAGATACATATAACAATAAATATAATAAGTCAAACTAATAAAAATCCTTAAAAGCTATATTAAAAGGTGGGTTTTCAGCGCTCACTTAAAACTAAGGGCAGTCGGGCAATCTACTTTCCTGGCGGTGAAAATTCCACAGGGTAGGTGCCATAAAACTAAACGATCTAGCACCAGATGTTTTCAAGCCTACCCTGGGAATCTCTAGCAATCCCTCGTCAGTGGATTGGAGGGGGCGAGAGGGACTATAGGGGCAAAGGAGCTCTTTCAGGTAGGTAGGTCCCAGATCATGTAGGGCTTTATAGGTCAGCAAACCTACCTTGAAGGTAATTCGCCAAAACACTGGCAGCCAGTGCAGTCCGCGGAGCACAGGCATTATGTGACTGGATCTAGAAACTCCAGTCAACAGCCTGGCTGCCGCATTCTGCACCAGCTGCAGACGGTGAAGTTCAACCCTCAATAGCCCTAGGTATAGGGAGTTACAATAGTCAAACCGGGAGGTAACAAAGGCGTGGATCAGTGTTGGAAGGTCTTCTGGAGGAACCAAGTGCTTCACCCTGGCAATATTCCTCAGATGAAAAAAGGAAGTTTTTATGACCGCTGACACCTGGGATTTAAGTGTCAAACGGTCAACAATTATTACGCCAAGATTTCGCACCTGGTCTGAGGTTGTCAGCTGGACACCTCCAAGCCATAGGCCTGAGGGTGATCCCTCTGGCAGACCCGCCTCACAGCGACCTTTATCCACAACCAACACCTCAGTTTTCTCCGGGTTTAACCTCAGCCAACTCCCATTCATCCAGTCTTGGATTTCTTCAAGGCAGTTATTAAATACTGACAAGGCAGCGTCCTGACCGGGCACAAAAGACATATACAGCTGGGTATCATCTGCATAGCAGTGAAAACCCAAACCGTACCATCTAATAATCGCCCCCAATGGTAGCATATACACCGAAAACAACATGGGTGCTAAAATGGAGCCCTGCGGTACCCCACAGGGCAGGGAGAATGATGCTGAGGAAAAAATTCCCGACACCACTCTCTGAGTCCTACCCTCAAGGTAAGATTGAAACCATCTGAGGACCGTACCAGACAGTCCACAGACTAACCGCAGGCGCTCCAACAGCACACCATGGTCAACGCTGTCAAACGCTGCAGAGAGATCAAGTAGTACCAAGATGGATCGGGTCCTACGATCTCTTGCCATTAGGAGGTCATTTAGTACCAGTACAAGCGCTGTCTCGGTACTATGCCTTTTCCTAAATCCAGACTGGAACAGAATCAGTAGATATTGTTGTTGGTCAGATGATCCTCTAACTGCACTAGACCACTTTCTCAATAACTTTACCCACAAAGGGTAAGTTAGAGACTAGCCTGTAATTTGCTAGACAGTATGGGTCTAAGGAGGGTTTCTTTAATAGAGGCTTAACTATAGCCTCTTTAAGGGGATCTGGAAAATTCCCCCTCTCCAAAGACTTCCATACGATCAAAGCTAGGACTAGGCCAATCTTATCCACGCAATCCACTAAGAGGCACGTGGGACCAGGGTCCAAATCACAGCAGGTCGGTTATAGTAGCGCAGTTGCACCACTATATTTAGGGTTATGAAGGCACTTCTATGCTAAAGTCAAGATTTTGGGCATTAATAACTTTGGACCCATTCAACAGATTTGCATGAAATTTGGTATGTGCGGTGGAGCATAGTAGTTCTCTTGATGTAACAAATTTTGTTTCGTTTGGACTTAACGTTTTTTTGCGCACAAAAACACTGAAAAATGCTAAATTATCTAGTTTTAAAGACAGTTTTGGGATATTGTCTGTGGCACTGCATGGCCATCATGTAGTGTGCCACTCTACAACATGGCTTGTTTGAAAGAGCTTCACTGGCCAAACTTTTCATTCCATGACAAAATACTGAGGCATTCAAAAGATATAGCACTTTTAATTTTCCATTATAAGTCAATGGGACAATTTATATGGTTATTTTGCGAATAAAGAATGGGGTTCTGGACATCTGGTCTAGTCTCACAGTTCAAGAATTTGCAGCCTTGCGGTCAAAGAATCTTTGTCCCCAAGAATTCTTTGATTGCAAGGTCCGCCATCTTGTTTTTAAATTCTGATCGTAAAAAATCAAATATCTCTGCTCTGGGGTCACTCCTGAAGTAAAACTTACATGGGTTTTACTCAGGGGGGCTTCAATCTATCAAGCCATGCCTTTGGTTTGGTGTAAAATGGTCAAAAAATAGAGTTATACGCTTTTAAATTCTTTGATCACAGCTTGCTAATGATCTTTGATCGCTAGCCTGCAAATTCTTTGATCACAAGATTCTTTGATCACGATCTTGCATTTCAAGCTAAAAATACAATTATCTCAGCTCAGGGATGGCCTAGGAACACAAATAAGGGTAGGTTTTGATCAGGGGGCTCTGTTCTATTGAGGCATGGCTGCTGTGTCATCTAAATCATCTAAAAACTCACGTTTCACCATTTTATATTCTTTGATCACAAGGGTGCAAATTCTTTGATCATGAGATTCTTTGATCGCGATCTTGCATCGCGAGCAGGGGACAAGATGGCCCTTTGAAAAATGCAAATTTCTCAGCTCAGGGTTGGCCTTGGAAGACAAATGAGGGTGGATTCTGCTCAGAGGGCTTCGTTCTGTCGAACCACGGTAGTGGTTTGCTGCATTTGTCTCAAGATCTTGATTTTCAGCATTTTTTATTCTTTGATCATGAGCCTGCACATTCTTTGATCACGAGCCTGCAAATGTTTTGATTGTGAGATTTTTTGATTGCGATCTTGCATCACGAGTGAGGGATGAGATGGCCCTTTGAAAAATGCAAATTTCTCAGCTCAGGGGTGGTCTAGGAAGACAAATGAGGGTGGGTTCTGCTCAGGGGGCTTCGTTCTGTGGAACCGCGGTGGTTTGCCACATTTGTCTAAAAATTTTGATTTCCAGCATTTTTTACTCTTTGATTGTGAGCCAGCAAATTCTTTGATTGTGAGATTCTTTGATTGCGATCTTTGATCGTGAGATAGGGACAAGATGACCAGATTTTATAATGCATTAGATAGGCCAATTTTACTAATTTTTAACATTATATATCTCGGAAATGGTTTAGTCTTTTTACTTGAAATTTGGAGGGTGTTTACGGCTTGTCCTATAGATGTCAATTATGGCATTTACATGTCAGACAATATATTTTTTGTGGAGATATTGCAAGGTGCACTTTGCACTTTGTGGACAGTGTTTTGCATTGTCATGGTGGCTTGAAATTGATAGGGTACCTAGCCTTAGTGTCATGGATGCACTTTTCAGTTGTTGTGTCATTAATATGTCAACAGGTGTGGAATTGTGCAACTCCGATGAATGAAAATCTGAAATTTTAGCATGTTATATCTCAGACACAGTTTGGTCTTTTATATTGAAAGTTGGAGGGTGTTGATGATTAACACATGTTTACAAGTTGGTGGGAGCGTGGGCCCAAAGGGCCTGTGCTTCCACCAACTTCCTCAATATTTTAATTTTATATTCCTTCTCAAAAAGTAAGGAAATTCTATGCAAAAAACTGCTTTAAAGCATCATTTAGGATTAAAACAAAAAAAGTCGGGAAATGAAAAATCTTTAGGATTGCCCCCACACCCATCAGTCATCCCCAGATTGACAGATGATGGGGTGTGTCATTGGGGTTGTGAGGCCTAAATGTCACGACATTCTTTTTCACTGTCCCTTTTCAATATGATTACACATGGAATGGGGTGACATTTAGGTCTCACAACTCCAATGACACACCCCATCATCTGTCAATCTGGGGATGATTGGTGGGTGGGGGGAGGGGCAACCCTAAAGATTGTTCATTTCCTGACTTTTTTTTGTTTTAACCCTAAATGATGCATTAACGCAGTTTTTTGCATTATATATGTATATATTTATGTATTTACATATATCTTTTTATATATATTTATTGTAAAAAATATATATATATATTGACCCATTCCACTACTGTCTGTGTATATTTATTCTGTACAGTATACTCAGCAAAGTGTTTTCAGGAAGTGCATCTGTATTTTTTTTATCATTTAACAATTTCTCCTTCCCTTACAACCACAGTCCTGCCTTACCTCCAGCCTCCGCTCCTCCGTTCTACCTCTGACCCCAAAGCTCCATGCCCAGCTGGCAGATGCATCTCTGCCTGTGAAGGGGGCTCCACAAAGCCCCCATGCCCAGTGAGGAACCATTATCAGCACATGTCCGTGCATCATTGGCTGGTGAAACTGCGGCTATCAAGCTGCCGTGGATCTGTGTGTTGCTTTTTCCTCCATTGGTTCCCTGGAAGCACGGACGTGCAAGGACATCAGCGCACTAATGTGCAGACATCTGCTGTGCTTCCTCCCACTAGCACCCACGCTACTGCAGTACCACCAGGCATCCCCAGGGACCAGCAGAGAATGGTGTGCATCCCTCCCTCCCCCCTAGGGCTAGGAGAGCTGTCATCAGATGCTCGATTCTAGTACTGCTATGCTGACCCCCGATGACCCAGGCTCATTCCCGAACCTGGGTTGCCAGCATGGCACGAGGTGTGGCATCCAGTGCCTCAACCCTCAGCACCACCGGGCTGGCTAGGAAGTGCATTTGTATGATGTTTGTTAGGCAAAGTGCAGCTATTGTAGAATGTCTCCTCACAGCCCCTGCATTTGCTTCACAAACTTCAAACAGAGGCAGTGGGGCATTTAATGTGATGATTACTCGGCTTAATTTGGCAGACATCACACAAAATGGCTCATCTTTGGCATCTATGGTTACAGTGGAGCCAATGAGGATGAAACTAGTGCTGTGCAAAAACAACATCTGCCAGCAGAATTTGTGCAAAAACTGGACTTTTAATTTCATGAAAGTTCAGAGATCTTTATGGTAACTTCACAGAAATTGTGACTTGGAATAGTGGAATAAATGTTTTAACTTGTGGATTAATGTATTAAACTGTGGAAGAAAATTCTGCAGAACTGACCACTGTCAGAGATCAGTTCTGCAGAATTTCTTTTGGCAATTTAAAACATGAATCCTCAATTCATACATTTATTCTGCAGTTTAATGAGTCATTGTACTGTGGAATGAATGTATGAATTGTGCATCACTGGCCCAATATTAATTTAATGTTTCCCTCCTTGGTGTCTAATGGCACCCTCACCCTCCCTTCTGACTCAGTATTCATGTAATATTTCCCTGGTGTCTTGTGGCACAACACCTCAATTGCCGGACCCATATTAACTGAATTCTTCCCTGGTGTCTAGTGGCACCCACACCCTCCTGTTTCTGGTCCCATATTAACTGAATGCTTCCCTGGTGTCTAGTGGCAACACCACACTCCAGTTGGCAGCCCCATATTATATAAACATTTCCCTGGTGTCTAGTGGCACCCCCACCCTCTGATCACTGGCCACCTATTAAATAAATGTTTTCCTGGTGTCTAGTGGTACTTCCCATCCTCTGAGTGCCAGCCTTCTATTACATAAATGTTCCCATGGTGTCTAGTGGCACCCCCCCATCCTCCAATCACTAGCCCCTATTAAATAAATGTTATTCTGGTGTCTAGTGGCACCCCCACCCTCTGATTACTCACTGTCATTTAACTCCCTGGTGTCTAGCACCTCCCTGCACTGCTCACAGTGGGCTGGGTACACTATCCTGCCACCCCCTCCCATTTCCATAGTCATCAGTTCCTTGGGAGCCCATATGTCAACCGGTGCAGCCCTCCTATCACCACCTCGGCCAGTGGCCATATGCAATAACAGAGAGCATGGGCTCTTATTTTTGAGATAAATCTCAGTACAGAATTCTTGTTTTGATTGCTTTTTACAACGTGTTTAAAAATTTCTTGGAGATTCCTCTGGTAGAAGGTGGAGTGAAGGAAGTGCCTAGGATGAAAGTTTTGTTCCAGCAAAGTAGCCCAGTAGATTTAATGATAAGGATTAAGTAATTGGGAAATGCAATACTTAAATATAGCTTGAAGCTGGGTTTCCCAGGTCTTTACTTTAGGATGTGGAAGAAATTGTTAGACCTGCTAACTTGCCCACTTCTGAGGAGAGAGAGCTCTTATTAATGTAATAATAGGTTCTGCCCCTCATGTGGATTCATCTACCATTTAAGGGTCTCTACCAAAGTTGTCC
This sequence comes from Neoceratodus forsteri, assembly GCA_016271365.2. Lineage (NCBI taxonomy): Eukaryota > Metazoa > Chordata > Ceratodontiformes > Ceratodontidae > Neoceratodus > Neoceratodus forsteri. The sequence goes on along the minus strand of JADMNL010000039.1, from coordinate 13,065,939 downwards.
CAATGCAAAATCTTGCTCAATGATTACTTATTGAGGAATAAATGTTGGGAATTCCATCCCCTGTGCTGTTAAGACAGAAGAATCAGGTTGTGCTGCTATTGACAACTATAGAAAATTTGTTTCATTAGGTATACCATGATGATAGCGACCACATATGGGTGACTGTCAAAGCGGTGACCCATATGAGGGTACTATCATCATGGGCAATGGTATGGGGATGGAGACGGTTGTGACAGCGAGGGTAGGGTGGGGAACAGGGAGGGAGGGTGGCAAGAGAACATGGAGGGATGAGGAACAGGGTTGTGACCCTATATTTTGCCTGCTTCTACTGAGCCAACCATGTGGTGTGGTGTGGTGTGGTGTGGTGTGTAGGGCAGTTGGCTCTGATGGAGCAGATCCTGGGTTCGAGACTGGGGGAGGGTACAATTTTGCTGTGACCCACAGCTGTGGGACTTCATTTTTTTTAAACTGGGCTTTGCCCCCCTCCCTGACATGCACCCCCCCAGAGTTGAGAATCTTTAGTTAGGGGGTTGTGGAGGGGCACATCCCCCCACATGTACAGTTTCCTGGTCGCCTTTTTCTGCATATCACAAATGCAGTTCACAATTATAGGGATCGCCTTTCGGTGGGCACTATTATCACATAGAACCATTTAATTGAATTTATTGGGTAAAAATACTAAATGTTCTGACCATGATTTGGAAAAATATTGTTGATAAGGATGAATTTGCTCTTCAAAAAACTTGAAATTTGAATAGTCAGAAAATTTACTTAAATAAGTTTCAGTTATTTCATGTCCCAGTGTGAGACTTAACAAAATTCGTGGATATGTTGCTAGCCTAAATATCTTTGTAAAAGTTGGTCCAGGAATTAAAGTATAAAAGAAAATCCATAGAACAAACAATACATTAGTTTTTTTTTAACTTTCTATGAGTAGGAATGAAATAATCTCTTGCAATGCTTGTACTACCAACTCATATCATGCATTGCTTTAGCTACCAATTGTATAGGTCTTAAACGCTCATTAGGTAACTATGTTGATAGCTCTGCCCTGTTTTAGCTACCAAATGTATAGACATTAACCAGTGCTCATTGTAGTTATACTCTGTATAATTGCTCACCCACATTTATTCTATGTATGTACTGTATGAACGTTTATGCTTTATTCTGATGTGGAGCCTTTGGAAACGAGTCTATGACTCAAAGGATGTAATTCCGATTTCCTAAATAAATAAATTATTCCCCTAAGAGTTTCAAATATTAACTCTCCTATTATTTGGGATGACATAACCCCCCCTTCCCCATTATTTATTCCATCTGCAGTTACCATTATTGGATATATTATTGCTAGGATTTTTAAATAAAAGACTTAGCAATTGTGATAATTTGGTAGATAATGCAATTACTAACATCTTTTTTCCATGATCCTTATGGATGTGTTAGAAAATTAAGAACCTTCACATTAATGCAAATGGGTTTATTTTTGAGATAACTCTCAGTACAGAATTATTTTCTTGTGTTGAATCATAGCTTGATGGGTGACTTCAAAGGTATGGTTACCTTTTCTCTCAAAGTGGAGCTCTGTTGTAGACAATGCAATCTGGTCAGGGAATAGGTTAAATGATTCTGTCATGTTAAATATTCCAAGCAGGACAGATAGTGATAATTTCCACCTTAATTGTGACATTGAAAGGGATGGGCAATTACTTTTACCTTATTAACTGCCCTCCCATTTTCATTTCCATGCCATTTAAATATTCTGATATGGTTTGACTGATTTTTGCTAAATATATAATCTAGCATTGGGAGTTCCTCATATCTACATACTGTTCCAGTCTCCCCACCAACTACTGCTCCTTCTTTTTATATTTCTAATAATATATTTCTGATACATTCCATGATATTAGTTACCATTCCATGCTGTTCATGTGAACTGAATGGCCTGGAATGATGTTACTTGAGGTCATAGAATGTTCAGGTAGTATGAAAAGAGAGAGCAGCAACTGTTGAGGAAAGAGCAAGTCAGGGTAGATACAAAGGCAACCCCCCCAAAAAAAGATTATTTAACTGAATGCAAGAAGATCAAACCGTATCAGAAAACTGAATAAACACTACATGGAAAAAAGGCATACAGAGGTGTAAAACAGATTCCTATCACCTTTAAGTTCATCTGTCTCTTCTCAGACTGGATCTACTACCATTATACCAGATATCATTTTTTTAATAAAAAAACAAAAAACAGTCACTTGGAATAGATAATTTGAATGGTGTGTCTTAAGGGCTATGGATCAGGGTATTTTAGATCATTGTGAAAAATGAATGGGGAATGTCCTAATGCTAGCATACACTGTAGATAAAGATGTTGAGAGGACCTGTCCAAGAACAATCCCTGTGGAATCTCAGTAGTGACTCTCTTGCCCTCTGAGGGCTTTCTATTTATTACCCCTGTCTGGATTCTGTCAATTAACAAACTGATCACCCACCTAGTAATTCTGTATCCTTCCTAGTGGTGCAGAGAAGGTGGAATTCTGCTGGTGGTATTCATGCAGAATGGCAAATCCATATCCGAAATGCATTTCAGAATTTATTTTTTAATTCCACAGAATTTCAAACAGCATTTCTATGTAAACTGATTAGAATATTATGTGGATTATACAATCTGAGGAATATTATTACTCGGTTTACAAAAAAATGAATCTGCGGTTTACAGAAACAGCGGATTATGATTCCACTGTTAGCATTGCACTTTCAGAATTTTGGAATTCCATTTCTGATGGAATTTCATAGAATTAGGTGAAAATTCAGAAACTTAACAGAATTCTGGCAGAAGTAGAATTTGACAGTGCCACACAGCTCTACTCCTGTCCTTAGGTCGTGAATCCTTATAAGTATCTGTCCCAGCAGGATGACATCAGAAGCTTTAATAAGGTCAAGGTACAGTTGGTTTACCACCTGTCCCTTGTCCACTGCCTTTGTCACCCAATTTAAAAAATCACTGCCATTGTCACCTAATCTAAAAATCACTCAGGTCTATCTAACATGCCCCCCCCCCCCATGAACTCATGTTGTCTTTTGTCCTGTAGTCCCATTACCACTAGAAAACCTATTATCCCTTTCCAGATTATGGTCTCTCTAGCAGTTTACCCACAAGAGACATTATGCTGACAGGTGTGTGGTTCTCCAGATCATGACTGGCCCTGTTCTTGTGTAGGGAACTACATTTGCCAGCCTCTAGTCCCTGGGAACTATCCTTCCCTCCAGTGAGCTACTAAATAGCTCAACTAGTGATTCAGCCAGGACCTGCCCCATCTCATTAAGGACACAGGGATGTAGCCTATCAAAGTGCATGATCTTTTCCACTTCCAGTGTGATTAAGCCCTCCAGTGTTTTTGTAATTGAAATGGGACCTTCACTGACTACTCTACTTTCCCTGATGGCACAGTCAGACACTGGCCTCTTTTCCTGGACTGTGAATACTGCAAAGAAATATCTGTTTAAAATGCCTGCCTTACCTTTATCATCCTCTTCCCACTGCTATCCCTGCTCAACATAATTATTTCTTTCCTCGGCTTCCTTTTCTCCTGTATATAGTAAAATAAAGCTTTGTATCTCTTCTTTGTACTCTTCGCATTTTTCAATTCCATATCAGTCTTAACCTTCCATACTCTCCTGCTAGCCTCTTTTATCATACTATGACACTCCATCATGTCCTCCACTGCTTGGCTGTTTCTGTATTTTAAAATGTTTTTTCCTTTTTTCAACCCCCACAGCCTCTCCTACTTTTTTCATGAGCCATAATTGCTTTTTACATCTCTTCTGCTTGCCTATTACAATGACACAGACATTTATGAGCTCTACTACCCCATTTTTACATTTTCACACTTGCGTAGCCAACATCTTGTGAGTAGTGCAGATTTGGAGGCACGGTCACTGTTGGGTGAATGCAGGGCATGCACCAGTAGGTGTGTCCCGCATTCCCCAATCAGCCAGCATCAGGGGCTGACACCCTGCCTAGCTAATCAGGTGTAGACGTTACAGAAAAGGTCCACTGCAATAAGAATGAAGCTCTCATGCAGCGTGATCACAACACACCTGTCCCTAAGTGCAGGCAACATGTCGGCAGTGTCTGTCGCTGTTGCCTCTCAACCCCCCTTCCTTTATTGTGTGCTGACAAGGATGCCCAATCCCCATCAGCATCATGTAACCCCTTTTTTGACCCAGTTGCCGGTGCCCAATCCCCTAAATATGTACTTAACAGTTTTTCTTTGCCGATGGGGCCCAATCCCCATCGGCATGTATCCCTCTCCTGATGAATTTTGCCAATGGAAGCCCACTCCCCATCGGCATAATCTGTTCCCCCTTTTTTGCTTGCGAGGGGTGCCTAATCCTCCTCGGCTCCTGTACCCCCCTTTACTTGTTTGCCAACAGGGGTGCCTAATCCCCCATTGGCTAAAGCACCCATCCACACACACACAGGTGGCACACTGGAAGCCCACCCCAGCATGCCAAACCACCTATTAAAGCGAAAACAGTCCCCCAATGTCTTTTATTTTTTCACCAATAAAGCAAAAATGGTCCCTCGTCATCTTCCAACCCCCTCCCACAATCCACACCCACCCACTGAGCATCCTGTCTCCCCACACCCCCCACTCCCCACCCCATACTTACCTCTGGAGACCAGTGCGATGATCTTCGGTGGACCAGGAACACGTCTGCACTCTTTAATGCCGACCACAAATTGAGGAAATGCCAGTAAGCTGTATAATGGAATAAATAGGGTTTTTTTCAACTTTAATGCATATCTTGGTCATTTTTGGGAATTTTTACACCAAATTTTCAACATGGGGTTTTGGGGACTCCTCCTTATGAATTATGTCACTGTCATGTTGTTAATAGGTCCAGAAAGGTGATTTTGCAATCACTGCGTGGAATCACCTTGTGGGGCCTGTTAATGAGATGAGAGTGCCACTGTTCATGAGGTGGGCCCTGAAAAAGCCTATGTTGCAAATTTGGTGGAAAAATTCCCCAAAATGGCTGTTTTATGAGTGTGCATTGTACAGCTGCTACGCAGGCTCACAACTTCATGAATTTGCAATATTTTCACACCAGATTTTCAATATTGTCATTTTTGTACACCTCCTTGTGGACAGTACAGCTGTCATTTTTCACATTCTGGCCGAAATGTGTTTTCCGCACTTCTGGCGCACAATAGCATGGTTGCTGTGGGAAATCAGTGTTTGGGCCAGATTATGAAAATGACAGTGACACTGTTCATGAGCAGAGGTCCTAAAATGCCTATGTTGAAAATTTGGTGATGGTACTCCATAAAATGACTGTGTTACGAGCGTGCATTGGCAGATTGCAAACACGCCTGTAATGTCATGCATTTGAAATATTTTCACTCTGGATTTTCACCATTGTCATTTTTCCACACCTCTTGATGAACAGTACAGCTGTCATTTCACATATCCTGCCCAAAATGTGTTTTCACACGTCCCGTACAAAATAGTGTGGTCGCTGTGCAAAATCACTTTTTGGGACAGTTTGAGGAAATAACAGTGACACTGTACATGAGCAGAGGTGCTAAAATGCCTATGTTGAAAATTTGGTGCCGAACGTCCATAACATGACTGTGTTAAAAGTAGTTGCGCATTTCCCACACACCCTTGTAACTTGGCAAATTTGCAATATTTACATGCCACATTTTCAACGCTGCCATTTTTTTACACCTCCTTATGAACTGTACAGCTGTCATTTTTCACATCCTGCCCAGAATGTTTTTCTGCACTACACTACCAAAGCCAATGCCAGCCCGACAACATTAGGCATTGACAAATACTTGTTAATCAGTTCCCATTTAGTTTTCACCTCCTGTGTCACTCTTACGTACTCTAATTCCCCCTGCAGCAATTCCTCATTCTTCTGAATTCAGCCTTCCTAAAACCCAGGACTTCAGTCTGGGACTCATTTCTCTTGACCTTAGGTTTGACACTAAATCAATCCATCTGATGGTTACTGGTTTCCAATGAGTTCACCACCACAACATTCCCACATTGTACCAAATAGTAAATAAAAAAGTAATTAAGAAAAAGCAAGGAAAAGTTTATTTATAAAGTGCTCTATCCTTGAGACTCAGGGTGCTGTACAGGCTACAGACAATAGCAATAACTAAGCAACAATAACATGTTTAAAGCACGTGAAAAAAGTGGCTAAAACTTTGGAACACTGTGATTAGGGAGCTAAACTGCATGGAACCACTAAGTCCCAAAAGCCTCCCTAAATAAATGTTCCTTCAGGCCCTGTCTAAAAGCTTTCAATGAGGGGCCTTCTTCAAAGATCTTCAGAGTGAATTCCACAGGGTCAGTCCTGGTACATCAAATGAGCATTCTCCAGATGTTTACAGCTGGACCCTGGGAATCGCAAGGAGGCTATCATTGGAGGAGCGAAGAGAGTGCTGATTGCATTGGGGAGTTACAAAAAGTCTAGGATGGCTGCCTCCCTTGTAATGTACTATGACTGAATCCTGAAAGACTTCCACCACTTATTGGCTTCTAGCACTTGTTGCTACTGGGATCATCTAGTCCATGTCTGGCATGTGAATGTCATCCAGTTGCAACTCCTGCCCTAACCATGGTGCCTTTGTAATCTCTCCCTCCCTTTTTATGATGTTTTTATTTTTAGTTATTTTGCTTGTATACTTAAGCAGTAATGATTGAAGAGTTGGTCATTTCCTAGAGATTAATGACTGGCTGGGGGAGAAGGGTGGCCCAAAGTGCAGCCGAGGACCACCCCCACCCAGCCGGTCATTAGAGACGAAATGACCAGCTCTGAGGTCATTATTGTGATTATAAATCTAATCACAATAATGATTTCTATTTACTTCATTTATGTTATTTTTCAAAATTGTTTCTGTGGCACAGCTTGGCACCGCTAATGCCGGCATCATCAATATTTATTGAGAGTACGGATGCACTATAACATGGATGATGAATGAGGGTGAAGGGTCAGAGTGGTCATCATTAATATTCATAAGATGCAACAAAGAAGTTAGCAGATGCAATGGCGATGGCCAAGAAGTTAACTTTATTTAAATGTGATACATGGAAAATGTAACTAATGACATCAGTTTTAATTTTAGAAGTCAGCTTTTGTAGTGGTACATTGAGAATACTTTTGAAAAATTTTTCTTGCTAGGAAAATGCTACAGTAACTTTTCAACATTTTCAGAAACATCTTAATTCTATGGTAACTTTTCAACATTTTAAGAACCATCTTAAGTATGAGAACTACACTCGGGTACTGTCATTTTTTTCCTGATTTACTGCAGTCTTTGTTTCGAGGTTCTCTTTTCCAATGGTTCTATCAGACTTGCTGTATGAGTCGGTGCTTGACAACACAGTATCTGTAAATAGTCTCAGTAGCGGGAACAGCTGACTGGCTGCCATACCGGGCATTTCTTAGAGATTTCAGACCAGCATGGCAGTCAATCAGTGAGCAAGTTGAGCTCATGAATAATTCATTAGACTTATGATTGGTGTTATAGCCAAGGCTTAATTTTTCTGCGGCATGTTGGGACCAAGTTCAGCAGCAGGATTCTCATTTGCCACTGAACTTCTACAGTGGTAGTTTGTTATTTCCACAAAAGTTATGTGCCTATTTGTCTTTGCATAGGTGTTAAAACATATATATTTAACATATGAATATACAGTACATATATCTATCTATCTATCTATCTATCTATCTATCTATCTATCTATCTATATCATTTCTCTAAAATCTGAAACTCCCTCCCTCCCTCATGTTATACGCCATGCCAAATCCCATTGTGCCTTCTCAAACCACCTCAGAGGCCTCACTTCTCCCTCCTGCAACTGCTTCTAAACTCTTCACCCCTGCCTTACACACACCTGCCCTTACCCCCCCTCCAGTTTCCAGTTTCCTCTCCTGACTTTCATTTTCCAAGTGATAAACCAATTTATGGGCACTTGTGTTCCTCCTGCTCAAATTTTTTTAATGGCTACTGTAACTGATTCTCTTACTCTAGTTATTCATGTCTTGTACTGTCCATGTTCTCAATGTATATAAACACGAGCATTTTTTTCAGCTCTGTAAATAGATTGCCAACTTATTTCCTTTTACTCTAGTTCCCGTGACTTGTGCTTTACCTATTTTCAATGTATATTGCACTTGTGAGTTATTACTGTGCTCAAAATGGATTGCAATACGTAACTGTGCTTCTGCTCTTGAGCTATCAAGACCCACTTTGTACCATTACCGTTCCCCCCAGGACACATCTAGAAATGAACTCCTAGCTCAGTATGCCTCTCCTGGTGAAATGTTTAAATAAATAAATAAAAATACATAAATTATATTTTCATTCATGCAGGTTTCTTCTTGTTGGTCAATGGATGGATGGTTTTCTGCTTTTCAGGTTTAAATTAAAAACAACAAAAAAACTTCAAGAGACCAAGTATGACACTGAGGATTTCGCACCCCAGTGTTACAATAAGGGTGTTTCAAATATCACTTTGGGGTGGGGGTGGCAGGGTACAACCCAGAATGGGCTTTAATTTATTTACTATTTTCACTGGTAGCAGGGTTCAGCCCAGGAGGGTTTTAAGTTATTTAAAATTCCCACTCAGATCAAGGCTCAGCCCAGGGATTTTCAGTATTGCATTCACCCAGTCAGAGCAGGTCTGTGCCCATGATGGGATATTTTTTATTTAACTTTCTCACAGGTAGTGGGGTCAGCCCAGGAGTGCTTCAATGTATTTAATATTCCTGCTAGTAATGGGGTTCATCCAAGGTGGGCTTTAATGGTGTCTCATGGTTGGCCTCAACCTCTGTGGTGAGCTGTTAATTGTGCGGTTGACCGTGAATTACACTGGATGATGCAACTTCCATGATAAATTCCACTGTCAGCGTTAGCCACAAAACTGAGAAAATCGTGGGTCATTGGTTATAATAAGCAGCATAGTGTTCATCCTTCCTACACACTGTAGGACTGCACATCATATCTTGCTTGTCTGCTGAGTGTTATGGCAAGCAGCATAGCAGTCAGACTGTCACATAATGTCTGTGTAATTTCTCGCATATTTATTTATGTGGTTGTCTGGTTTTATGATTCAATTGCCAAACTAGGAAGTCTTCTGTCTTCTTGTTGTGACCTTAGCAATTCAGTTAATAAACCTCCCAGTTATGTAATCTCTATAATAGCTCTCAAATCTGTTTAATTGGCGGTCTGGCTTTATGATTCCAGTGCAGATCTAGGAGGTTGGGAACCCTGAGACAGAGGACTGATAATCCCTTCAAACACTGCCTTCTTTTAGTGACCTGAGCAAGACAGTTAAAGAACCTCCAAACCAAGTAATCTCTCCGTAATTTCTCTCAGATGTACAATATTTCAGTGGCTGTCTGGCTTCATGATTCAGGAACAGAGCTGGGTAGGTAGTGGGGAATCATGAGGCAGAGAACTGAAAAATCCCCAATTCCTTGCCTTCTCTGTGTGACCCAAGCAAGTCAGTTAGTGAACCTCCCCATCAAATAATCTCTCTGTAATATCACTTGAATGCAGTTCAGTGGCTGTCTGGTTTTGTGGTTTAGAAGCAGAGCTAGGAAGTTGGAAAACCCCAAGACAGAGGCCTGAAAAAAAGAATCACTGCCTTCTTTGTGTGACCTGAGCAAGTCAGTTTTAAGTATAGTACAGTGAACAAGTATGTTCACTGCATTATTTGCCTGTTCTAACCATGACCTCCTTGTAAATGAGCACTGCTAAATGGAGTTTTTTTAAAGTAAAGCAAATAAATACAAATACAGTTAATTAACTTCACAGCCATGTTTTCTTTCTATAGTTTCTCTTATGTGTATTTCAGTGGCTGTCTGGCTTTATAATTCAGAAGCTGAGCTGAGAACCCTGAGACAGAAGCATTAACAATCCCCCAAGTGAGCAGGCCTGATGGTGCTGAGGGTTGAGGCACTGGATGCCACACTTCACTCCATGCCAGCGACCCGTGTTTGGGAATGGACCTAAGCCACCTGGGATCAGCAGGGGAGGGAGAGGATTGAGCATCCAGAGGACTGTTCTCCTCCCCCTGGGGTGTGATCTGGGGCCTGCTCAGTGCAGTTGTGACCCCCTGGTGGAGACCAGGAGTTCCCTGATGCTGAGCTGGAAGTAAGGGGCAGAGTGACGGCAGATGCCAGCGACTTCGTCACGCAGATGTCATTGCATGCCCGCACTCTGAGGGGAAACCACATGCACAAAAATCCCTGACCTCAGGGATAGGCAATGGCACCATGCCATCCAGGTCATACTCCAGTATACCGGGCATTCTCCTCTCTGCAGTCATCCAAGCCTGATATACCAGATTCTAGATAGAGCACCCTGGGAGGATAGGGCAGCCCCATCTTGGGGGGCTCAGAGCCAGGGGGTTCATCGGGCTGGTGACAGGAGTAGGAGGTGCTTCAGGTAGGAGGCAGAGCCTGTGATGGTGTGGATGCCAGAGAGTTCCCCAAGGAAGGTGCACAATTAGAACTGAAAAAAAAATAAATCCCCCAAGTAATTTCATTTACCAGAAACTGGAACTCCTATCTCTAGCTCATATCTGTATAAAATCTGCAAAAAAGGAACAAAAAACAAACTGCAAAAAAGGAAGAATTCCAATAAAGGCAATTAGGATGGTGCAAGTGTGATCAAAGCATTATGGGTAGAGTAGTTATGCGGAAATTCAAGCACTACCAAAAAACCAAAACTAGCCAATTTAAATGCAGCTCAGAGGATATAGGGCCATTTGGAATGCTTTTTATTGTACTCAGTGGGATAATACAATCCTGCATTTAGTGCAACTGTAGTTTGTCCTTTTAGGTTCAGAGAGGTTAGAGGGACCAAAAACAGCAGTGCTCTCTATTAGTAGATGTGTTCACTGAGCACAGGTTTACAAAAGCAGAGGCTCTTCAACTCTGAAAACAGAAAGACTGAGTGATTCAAATATTCTCCCACTCAAAATAACCCTGAAACCAGACATTAGAACTCAATCTCTATAAGAGCTAAAAAAGGAAAGAAAAATACATAATTTGCAATAAAAGGGGGGAAGTGAGAATTCCTATAAGGGCATTATGGTAGTGTGAGTGTGTGCAAAGCATTGTGGGTAGAATAGTGCTGTGAGAGTCCAAGATTGTCACTGAGGCACAGATCAGGAAGCACAGGAAAAGCAGATGCAGTTATAACAAACGAGACAGGGTCTTTTTCAACTCTGTCACATACCCACCTCTTTAGAAGGGAATCTGTTTTAAAAAACAGGTTTCCAAAATGTCCTTTAATTCTCTTGTAACATTACTACTCCTACTCCTGTGCCATACCTATCCCTACATTACACCCCCACACACACACACACACACTTCCTTGGTTACCTTTCTCTTCTCTGCTCACACTTTCTAGTTGGTTCAGTGTTATTGCTCTCAACTAAGATAATGCTTCTTCTCAAGAAGTTACATTTGGTCTGATCCTTTACCATTTTTATTGCATATATTGTCCATAAGTTGCACTTATTTTGTTCATTACTTTTGTATCATCCACACTGTTTACACTGCTGTGTTTCAATCTATTCTTGCATCAAGGTTGACTGTCTGAATGTTCTCCATGATACCCTCTCCCCCAGGATGCACCGTGAGATGAGTAACTTGTCAGTGTGCCTTTTCCTGGGGAAACATTTCAATAAATAAATAAATTAACTTTTAAACTTTACAGTTCTGAGCATATGTAATATACCTTTTCCCATGAAAAAACAGTTCAGTAAATACTTAAGTTTAAAGGCACACGTTTCATCGACCTTCAGAATTCTCAATTCCAGATTAATATACTGTATATTTTTTTGCATCTCTCTTTCTCACCCTTCTGACTGGCCCCTTCCACTGGCCCCCTCCAACCCTGTCACCCCGGCATCCACTGAACTCACCTCTAGCTTCATGAGATGCCAGCTGGCTGGCTGTGGTGCCTACGAGGGTCTGGCATAATCTCGCCGGTCGGGATTTTTCCACCCTGTTTTTTTCATCCTGTCCCCTGAGTGTGGTGTGGTGGTATGCAATGACATCAATGGCCGAGCCATGCATGCTTCCATGCACAGCACACTGAGCATCTGCGCCGCATCCACCCCTTCATCTGTGGGTCTGTTGCACCACCCCCTAGCCACTACTAGGGACCAGGTAAGCAGTGGACTCCATCCCCACCCCTCCCCAGGAGAGGACTGCTGTCCTCTCGATGCTCCATCCTCTCCTTCCCCAGCTGACCCCTGGTGGCCCACTTGCACCACTAACATGGGTTGCTGGCATGGCAGGAGGTAAGGCAAAGATACCTCAGGCCCCCACACCACTGGGCCGGCTTCCTGATCCATATCTTGACAGAAAATCAGCACTGATGTTCTGTTTTCCAGACTTGTGCATCACTTTGAATTTAAATGGCTGTACTTCCAGGTATCACCTTGTGATTCTGGAATTTTTATCCTGTGTTTGGTTAAGCCAAGAGAGGGGATTGTGGTCTGTTATAAGTACAAAGTCAGCTCCTAGCAAGTAAAACTTTAGGGTCCTCATAGCTCACTTTTCTACAAGGCATCCTTTTCAATGGTAGGGGACCTTTTCTTTCTGTTGTACAATTTCCTACTGATATATGGAATAGGTTGTTCCTTCTCATCTATATTCTGACTCAAAACTACACCTCACCCTACCTCTGATGTTTTTGGCTATAACAAAAAATGTTTCTTAGAGTCTGGGCTTTTCAAAACAGGGATTGAACAAAATGCAGCCTTGATGGCCCAAGAAAACTCATTGCACTCTGGGGACCATTTCATATTATTTGTTCGTTATTGCTTCATGCATTCAGTAATGGGGGGGCGGGGGGCTAGTTAATTGGTAAAAGTTGGGAATGAATCTCTGATAGCAAACAGCCAGCTTTAAAAATGACCCTAACATGTGTCTTTGTTTTAGGGACAGGAGTGTTAGCTACAGCTTCTGTCTTGCAAATCTCTGGCTTTACTTCTCCATTTCCCAAAACATATCCCAGATAGCTGGTTTCCTGCATGCCCAATGCACATTTGGTAGGATTAATGGTCAGACCTGCCATTTTGATAGATTGGATAATTGCTTATAGCTGTTCCAAGTTTCTTTCTCATTTTTTTTTGTTTTCTTTATTTTTATCTTTACTTCACCTGTTTTATAATTAGAAGCACCCTATCTATGAATGCAAGGAACTATTGGGTCACTTAAGGATGTTAAATAATTAATTGGACACAGTTTAAAAGGTGGAATATGGTTTTCATTAGCCACACCCTCCTGAGGAAGGGTCTGTTGACCCGAAGCGCTGGGGATCTAAGTGTGGCTAGTGTATTGGCTTCTCTCCAACCTTCTTCTGTATGTTTATTTTTTGCAATAAATGGTATTTCTTCAGCATTTTTGTCAGGCTGTAGTTATTTACCGGACATTTATCATGAACAAAGTCATACAGCCTAGAAAAAGAGGTTCTGCTGGAGTGCACAGGCGGTTTGTGGAGTTGTTAATGAGCGGGGTGCCCCCCATGTCTGCACAACCACCTATTAGTGGTATTCACAGTTCTTTTTGTTGGAGTGGCTTTTCCAGCCTGGATTGTACACCACAACATCATCCAGGTAAGTAATACAATAATCAGAATAAGTAGCTAAAATTAGATCCATGTAAGCTGGCTGGCTGGCAAAGAGGGCTGAGACATCTCGCCTTACCTCGTGCCATACCAGTGACCTAGGTTTGGGAACAACCTCGGGTCATCATGGAGCTGGCAAGGGGTGGGGAGAGGGTGGGAGTAGGATTGAGCTGCCTCATGATGGCTTTCCTATCCCAGGAAGGGGGGGTCACCCTCTTGCCATCCTGCCATCACTGGGTGGAGGTCCAACGGTGGTGCAGGCAGGCTTGGGTGACTGTTAGGGCGGGGTGTCCTACAGTGCCCTGTGTGCATGCGCCCCCACATGTGCACGCTCATGTCAATGACAAGAGGGCAGGGGGGTGCAAAAAACTGGGAAAACAATGATAAATAACAGAAAAAAAATACATCCATGTACTGTTGGAATGTAGTGGGTGTGCCATGTAAACCAAATGGCATGGCAGTGAACTGATAAAATCCAGTAGGAGTGGCAAGTGCAGTTTTGTCTCTGGATTCTTTAACTCTGGGAATTTTCCAGTAACCCTTGGTGAGATCAAAAGTACTGATGTACTCGGCACTTTCCAATCTGTCCACCAAATCATCTATCCTGGGCTTAGGATAACTGTCTAATTCAGAAACTTGATTAAGTTTCTTAAATCTAGGCAGATTGTTACACCCCATTCTTTTTTATTTGCAATCACCATTGGTGAAAACCAAGCAGTTTGATTCTTCAATAATAACCAATTCTTTCATTATTTTTTATTTCCTTAACCATATCTGCTCTTAACCACTCTGGTAGTCTATATGTCTTTTGTTTAATAGGGCGAACATTCCCTGTCACTATTATGTGCTCTACCCTTTTGCTCAATGTGGCATTGTGGTAAAAGTACTATTAAATGTCTTCAGCAAGTTATGAATGTCTGCAGTTTGTTAAGAGGTTAAGAAAACATTCACCTTTACAGTATCAGCAGTTACAATTTGTTCCAATCTGTCATAAGCTATAGCAATATCTTCTGCAGAAGTTTCTAGTGAAACTAACAAAGCAGCTTTTTCTGTTTTTTCAACCCATTTCTTCAAGCGGTTAGCATGGTATATCTTGGTAGGATTTTTCCTATCAGTGGTCTCAGTCTCATAGTTAACTGTGCCAGTACATCAAAGCACATTTAAGGCCCTTGCCACATCATTAACAGTTTATCTTCTGCAGTGAGTAACAGTAGTAAGACCTTCTCACCTGGTGCATAACTTTTTTTTTAACCCATAGTCATAATATGCCTTCTGCTGGTTTTGGACCTCTTCATTATTACTATAGGCAATTTCAACATAGAAACATAGAAAAATAGACTTTGATGGCAGATAAGGACCACTTGGCCCACCCAGTCTGCCCATTTCCCTACCTAATGGATAAGCTGCAGATTCTAGTTAACCAACAGCCTACTTCCTGCAACCCCCCACTATAATTGCCTTGTGTCTGTCCCATGCATGTTTGAATTCCCCCACTGTTTTAGACCCAACGACCTCCTCAGGAAGGCTGTTCCATGTATCCACCACTCTCTCCGTGAAAAAAATTTCCTCACATTACCCCTGAGCCATCCCCCCTCTATCTTTAAATTGTGCCCCCTTGTTCTTACACATCTCTTTTTCTGAAAGATGCTACCCTCCTGGACTTTGTTGATTCCCTTGAGGTACTTGAACGTTTCTATCATGTTCCCCTTTCCCTCCTTTCATCAAGAGTATACATATTAAGCTCTCTCAGTCTCTCTTCATATGGTTTCTGCTGCAGACCCTGCACCATTTTAGTTGCCCTCCTCTGACTACTTCCATCCTGTCTATGTCCTTGCGTAGATGAGGTCTCCAAAACTGCACACAGTACTCCAGATGGGGTCTCACCAACTGTCTGTACAGAGGATAACCAATTCCTTTTTCTACTTGTGATGCCCTTCCTATGCATCCCAGTATCCCCCTGGCTCTCCGCACTAACTTTTTACATTGCTTACCCAACTTTTAGGTCATCTGATATGACTATCCCCAGGTCCCTTTCCATTTTTGTTGTTACCCCCTGCTATTGTGTACTCTTCTCCTGGTTTTGTTTCCCAGGTGCATTACTTGCACTTCTTTGCATTGAATCTAAGTTGCCATATGTCTGACCATTCCTCCAACCTTGCCAAGTCCTTCTCATCTTTCTACCCCCCGTGTATCAACTCTGTTACAGATCTTTGTTTCATCTGCAAAGAGACATACCTTTCCTCCAGACCCTCTGCAATGTCACCTATAAAGATGTTAAAGAGGACTGGACCCAGTACTGAGCCCTGAGGTACTCCAATAGTGACCCCTTTCTTCAGAATGTGTTCCATTCACTATTACCTTCTGTGTCCTGTTGTGCAGCCAGTTTGCTCCAGACTACCACCCTGGGACCCACCCAGCTGGCTAACTTGATTATTAATCTTTGCGGGACTGTGTCAAATGCCTTGCTAAAGTCTAGGTAGGCCATATCCACAGCCCTCCCTGGTCTATTACTTTGGTCACCCAGTCAAATAAATCAATTACTATTCATCTGACATGACCTTCCTGCTGTAAATCCATGCTGCTTTGGGTCCTGTGCCCTGCTGGCCTCTAGGTACTCAACAATTCTTTCTTTCAGAAGTGATTCCATCATTTTCCCTACCACTGAGGTCAAACTTACAGGTCTGTAGTTTTCTGCTTCTGCCTTGCTCCCACTTTTGTGAAGGGGAATCACATCTGCCCTCCTCTAGTCCTCAGGTACTGCCCCATCCTGCCATGATCTGTTAAAAAGCGTGGTCAGTGGTGTCACTAGGTCCTCCCTTAGTTCTTTTAGGATTCTGGGGTGAATCCCGTCAAGCCCCATTGCTTTGTCCACCTTGAGTTTTAGGAGTTCTTTCAGGACTCTTTCTTCTGTGAATGGACTGGTATCAAACCCCCTACCCAGAGTGCTTCTATTGTCTGTTTAGGTAACTCCTCCTCATCTTCTTTTGTGAATACTGAGCAAAAGTATTCATTCAGTATCTCTGCCTTTTCACTGTCTCCCTCTGCCCACCTCTCCTCTCCTTTATAAATCTTCACTATCCCTCCTTAACCTTTCTATGCCCCTAATGTACCTATAAAGGTTTTATCCCTTCTAACTGAGTTGGCTATTTTTTCCTTGGTTTGGGCCTTTGCTAGTCTGACTGCCTTCCCACTTCTTTCTGCTTTAATTGATACAGTTCTCGTGTGCACCTTCTGTGATTCCTTATACTTTTTGAACGCAGCCTTTCTCTCCTTAACCTTCCCTGCCACTTCTTTTGAGAACCATAGTGGTTTTTTACTCCGCTTTGTTTTTTTTATTTGTTTCACACAAAGGCTTGTTGCCTCTATGATGGCAGTTTTGATTTTTCTCCATTGTTCTTCCACCCCTCCTTTTTGGTCATTTGCTAGTGCATTTTTCAGGTATTCTCCCATTTTGCCAAAGTCAGCCCTTCTAAAGTACAGCATCCTTGTTTTTGTATTGCTTATCTCCATGGTTGTGCTCATTGTGAAGCACACTGTGCAGTGGTCGCTTGTTCCCAGATGTCTACTGACTAAATTTGTGATCCTCTCTCCATTTGAGAGTACCAGGTCTAGTATTGCTCCCTCCCGAGTGGGTTCCAACACTAGCTGTCTAAGGCCTGCCCCCTGCAGGGCATCGGGAATGACCCTGCTCTTGGATGTGGCTGAAGTACATGTTATCCAGTTAACATCTGCATATTCAGGTCCCCCATCAACAGTATCTCCCTTTTTCAGCCATTTTGAGAATGTCCTCTATCATTTTGTTGTCCATTTCCTCCCCTTGAGATGGGGGTCTGTATACAACCCCTGTGCGGATTGTGATGCCATTCTCTGTCTCCAAGACCCAAGTGCCTCTTGTCCTCCCCCTTTACTTTTTAGTTCTGTAGCTTTGATCCCTTCCCTTATGTATAGAGCTACTCCACCTCCTCTTTTACCTTCCCTGTCCCTTCTGTAGATTGTGTACCCTGGTATGTTGACATCCCAGTCATGGGTCTCAGTGTACCATGTTTCTGTGACTGCCACAATATCCAATTGTTCATCTTCCATCAGGGCTACTAGTTCAGGTAGCTTGTTTCCCAGACTATGGGCATTAGTACTCATTGTCCTCCATTTAATGTTGGCTTTATCCTTCCCCCCCCCCATCCCTGCTCTTATTGTCCTTGTCTATTTTTCCATTTACCCCTGTCCTGCCCTGTGTTGAGCTCTGTACCTCAGTGTTTACCTTACTACCTGCAATGTTTTGTGGTGGGAGGCTTGAAATTTCCTGCCTTTTATCAGCACCCCCGGCTAGTTTAAAAGCTTGCCAAGGAAGCATTTAAACCTATCACCTAGAAGCTTGGTTCCCTTCGTGGACAGATGCAGACCATCATGCCAGTATAGACCTTTATCTCTCCAGGTGGCCCCCCCAGTCCCCAATGAAGCCAAAGCCCTGTGTTTGCACCAGTTTGCAACCATTCATTAAACTGCATGGTGTGCAGTACCCTAGCCTCACTCCTGCCATGGACTGGTAGCACCTCTGAGAAGATTACCATGCTTGCTACCCATTTGAGGCCCCTCCCCAACTCCACAAATTAATTCTGCACTGCACTGATCCCATGCCTAGCTAGGTCATTTGTCCCAAGGTGGACTATGATATCTAGTTCCCTCTCCTGTGATGCTGCTTCTGCAATCCTGAGGATTCGATTCCTGTCCCTCCAAGCCATGGCACCAGGCAGGCACCTTACTTCCTTCTCCTCTCTCTTTCCCAGTTTCACCCCATAACAATAGAGTCCCCTATCAGAAGCTGTTTCCTTCCCCTGTGGTGTCTCTTACCACCCTTTTGTGGGTCTTCCTTGTGGATGTCCTCAGCATTCTTCTGGGTATCCACTGAGGGTGCCATCATAGAGGAACCTTGCTCTGCCAGAATGGCATATGATTTGTGTAGAGGTACAACTAGGGTGCTTCGCCTCTGGTCCACCACCCACACCCTCCCAGAACCCACTGTGGTCCAACTGCTCTTCATACTTGGCAACCTCTGAGGCAGTGGTTGTGGCAGTGGTGCTCTTTGGAAGGGGGAGGCCTCCTTAGTCCTTGCTAGTTCAGCTTGGAGGTAGGCAACCTCCTCCATCAGAGTTGAAAGTTGCCTGCAAATAGGACAGCAACACAGTTTCCAGAATGTCTCCCAGAAAACTGCTGGCCCACAGCCAGTGCATTGCACCACTCCCCACATGTCCTCTCCCTTATAATATACAATATTATATATATATATATATATATATATATATATTATATATTTATGGTGTGTACCTACCCTTTTGCACTGTGCTGGGTTATTAGGATTTGACAGTTCTGCCTCAAGACCTGTTGAGGAAGTGATGTCAGAACTGTGGCTATAAAGGAAATGCCACAACTGGGGTGTGGGGTGTGGGATAGGTGGTGGGTAGTCCACAGCCACTGGTGACTGTTAGAAATGATCAAATACACAACTGCTCCACCACCCTGGTGAATATTGCCCTTTATAGTAATTCAACTAACACCACAATTTACTAGACCACGGCTCCTGCACAAACCACTCTACTGAGTCCAGGGATACAAATTAACTCACTCCTCAGCCAGCAGGACACTTTTAAAATGTTGCAAAAATATCATTCCAAATCCTAGGTCTCAACCCCAACAATCAAGCAAATTCAGTTGTCTCTCACTCCCTCTGGTTATAAAATTACTACACTTTTAATGGAATCCTGCAATTCTCTGCTTAATGCCAATAAGGAAAAAAAAATGAAACTTTTTGTAGAAAGTGTAGCTCCCCTTCTTAACAAGTATTATGCCTTACCAGGTTTCCATGTACTAAATGGAGTTATAGTTTGTTCTTTGCAGTGTAGCAAGGTTCTCAGCTTCCAACAGACAAATCAAAGTCAGTCTGACTGGCTTCTAACTGTGAAGGATGCCTAAGACAGCACAGTGATGAAACCCCACCCAGAGCCAATTGATTGACTAGTGACACCTGTGATGTAAGCAGGCCTTTCAATGTAGGCAGTCTGCTATGTCTGATTCCAATACACAACATCTTTCAGTGAAACAAGGGATAAAAACTTAACTTCTCAGCCAGCAGGACACTTTTAAAATGTTGCCAAAATATCCTTCCAAATCCTAGGTCTCAACCCCAACAATCAAGCAAATTCAATTGTATCTCACTCCCTCTGGTTATAAAATTACTACACTTTTAATGGAATCCTGCAATTCTCTGCTTAATGCCAATAAGGAAAAAAAATGAAACTTTTTGTAGAAAGCGTAGCTCCCCTTCTTAACAAGTATTATGCCTTACCAGGTTTCCAGGTCCTAAATGGAGTTATAGTTTGTTCTTTGAAGTGTAGCAAGGTTCTCAGCTTCCAACAGACAAATCAAAGTCAGTCTGACTTACTACATACCAGTATTTAGCCAGTTTCTTTCTCAGGGCACACATATAAGATGTAATGGATGTCTTCTGAGAGGGGTTATCTTCCCATGATTCTTTTAATAAATCTAGTGACCCTTTAGGTGTCTGCCATACATAATTTCAAATGGTGAATAACCTGTTGAAGCTTGTGGCACTTCTCTGTAACCAAAAAGCAGGTAAGGTAAGTATTGGTCCCAGTCTTTTCCTTGCCCTTTTATAAACCTTTTTAATATGTGTTTTAAAGTTTGGTTAAATCATTCAGCAAAACCATCCATCTGAGGGTGGTAAAGGGAGGTTTTCATGGCAGTGACACCTAATAGTCGGTACAGCTCCTTCAGTAATGCAGCACCATAATTACAGTACTACCCTGATCAGTAAATAGGTATGCCCACCATACTGAACATTTTGGCAAGCTCTGTTGTCACCTTTGGGGCTGTGACAATATGCATTGAAACTGCCTCTGGGTATTGAGTAGCATGGTCACATACTACCAAAATGAATCAATTACCCTTTTTGCTTTTGTCTAAGGGGCCAACCACATCCATTGCAATGCTTTCAAAAGGCACATCTATCAAGGGTAGGGGCACCAGGGGCACTTTTTTTTTCAGTCACTAGGGCTACTTTCTGGCATTCAGCACAAGAACTGCGATAGGTAGCAGCAACATCATGAATTTCTGGCTGGTAAAATCTGTATTGCAATCCGGCAAGAGTGCAATTCCTCCCTGAGTGATCATCCATAGGACTATCTTGTGCTATCTGTAACATCTCAGTTCTATACTTCTTTGGTATGACCAATTGCTCTATCTGTTCCTGCATCTGAGGATTAACCCAAGCTCTGTACAGTAGCCTATAACATTTTTTAAACACTGGTTCACTCTGTTTTTGTTTCACCCCAGCTGTTTAAAATAACCTTGGAGAGAAACACCATTAGTTTGCTCAGAAACAAAATCATGATCAGTTATCAGTTTAGTTTCAGCATTTTCATATATGAACCCCTCATGTCCATCAGTCTTTTGTTGCCACTGATTTTTTTTTCAGACATCTTCTTTCTTTCCAGGATTTCCAGATCATGGAGCTGGTCTCCAGCAAGTCCACATCAAAGTCAACAAAAAGAAGTGTTCCTACCATCTGAGACTTCCTTTGTCTGTGCTCCTGTCATCACTACTGCTAAAACTACAGGTTTTGCTCCCTCTGTGATGAACTCAGTAAATCCTGAAAAGTCATTTCCAATAATCACAGGTACAGGTAACTTAGTTATTACCCCCACTTTCATTTGATGTGACACCCCATTAATATTCAGAGTCACTTTGGTGGTGGAGCAGTATAGAGTGTCCCTGTGGGTGCAAATGAAACTAGTATCCAGTCCTTTTGACACAGTGTTTTCCCAGCACTTCAACATGCACTAGGGTCTGTCTGTTTCCCAAATCAATAAGTCCCTTCACAGTCTTATCTTCCATCTTGACATCTGTTAAATACTTGCACCAATTTGCTAAGTCCAAATCTGTTCCAGTGTTACCCTCCTAATATTTATTGGAAGTTTCTTGCAAAATGACCTGACTTGATACAGTTATAGCAAATAAAGCATTTGGGTGCAGATTTGTTACCCCAACCAGAGTTCCTATCTGATCTGGAGTCAAATTGGAAAAAAAAAGGGTCTTACCATCTAAGCAATTCTCTATGTTCTGCTGACAAGAGACAGATCCCTTGTTTAGTCTCTTATCTAAGCACATGTAGATTGGAAGTGTCAGCATTCTCTTTGTATAAGGTTTATGCAACAGAAGCATTATTTCTTATACTTATTAGTAATTCTGTCTCCTAAGTAATTATCCAATACAGAATGTATTGTGTAACATTGTTTACAAGATAGAACCAATCCATCAGGTTCTGTATATCTCTGAGTTAGACCTTATCTTAGTATATATAAGACTGTTTTGCCAGTTCTGCTCTCCTAGAAGATTTGTACTTCCTTCTTTAGACTGGCAAGTTACCCTTTCATCTGTGATTTACTATCATATGCTTGGTGTGAGTATAATAAATACTTTATTTACGACTGCTTGTGAGTGTTATCTCTGGCTAACATTGTAGACATAGAACAAATTTGATTTATCTTAGCAGTTAGTCTTCTGACATATATGGCTGTTACTTCACTGCTGTAATGTCTGTCTGGCAATCTGATAGTCCTTAGCCAAAGAAACAGCCTTTCCCCCACTTTCTTGTCAGTGTTCTTTTACCCAAAGCTGCACAACTGTAGGCAGGATGTTGATGAATTGCTCCATTGCAAATATGTTGATATCTTTGGGACTGTTTTGTCCTCTGGTTGGAGCCAGTTAATGAGGCATTCTGTGACTTAGGTGAAGGATTCTTGAGGATTGTCAACTGAATGGTACTTCAGGGACCAAAATGTTTTCCTGTGGGTCTTTCCTGAGATATCATGTCTTTTCAGGATTTCTTTTTTCACAAGGTCATATTTTTCTGATTTTTGTGTTTCCATAGATTACTGTAGGTGAGTTGGGCTTTACCGGTCACCTAAGGTATTGGCCTGTTTGCGCAGTGCTGCTTTGGCCACTGGCAGGCTCTGGCAAGTCTTTCAAAAGTTGTCAGGTATGCTTTGAAATCATATGAGGTACACAACTTTGCAAATTTAATTTCCTTTAAGTTGTTTGTGTTTTGTTGCTCTTCTAGATCTGTGCCAGATCCTCCAGCTTTGATAACTTGCAAGGCATCCAACCATTGCTGCTCCTGGTAGTGCATCTCTTCACTTCTCTGCTGCTCCTGTCACTGCTTCTCTCTCTTCTTCTCTTCTCTTCTCTTCTCTTCTCTTCTCTTCTCTTCCCTTCTCTCTGATGCTCCTATCACTGCATCTCTCGCCTCTCCTCTCCTCTCTTTCTTTCTCTTCCTTCTCTTCTCTTCTTCTTCTTCTCTTCTTCTTTCTCTTCTCCTCCTGTTGCTGCATTTCTTCTTTTGTCTACTTCTCTTTCTCTCATTGTTGTATAGCCCACCATTTGAAGAAGGCAGGCAGGATTTCAGGTCATATCCCTGCCTGTTCTTCTTTTTCCATCACTGATTCTGACTGTACAGTCTCAGTTTGGACTTTTGTTTCTGCTTCTAGTTTGGCTGTCATTCTTCTGTTAATTGCTCCTGGGCTTGCTGTTGCAGGGTCCATACCTTTCGTCTGTGCTTCCCTGGTACCAGGACTAGTGCTCACACACAAAACTTATAGCTTAAAGTTTGCACAGTGTAAATCCCACTTCTGAAACCGTCTATCATCAAGGCAGATTAGGAGGCATAGAAAAACCAGGACCAGTTATAAAATCCACAGGTAACATTTTATTATTATCAATAAGAATAGCATAAAAAAGTTAAATTGTACAGGATAGCTTTTTTTGAAGGCAGTTCAAACAAAACAAAGTCCTTCATCTGACTGTAGCTCTAAATCTCAATCTCTCTTTCTCTCTCTCTCTCTCTCTCTCTTTCCAACAAAACATTGCTCTCTTTTTATAAGACATCTTTGCCTGGCAATTAATTTCTGCATCCTGAGCTTGCTAAGAGATATCCTGTTTCTCACAAAATGTAGCAGAACTTTGTCAGTTTCTTCCTTGTAGTTGTAACAAAATAGAACATTGTGTTCCAGAACTAATCTCCTGTAGAAAACTCTGCAAATGAGTTTATGGCAGTCAAACAGCATTTCAAAGTTAACCCCCTGAGTTCCAAATAGCTTTTTGCAATCATTTCAACAATATAATTACAGTATATACATTTTCAAACCAGAAAACTTAGTTTCACATAAAGAGCCACACAAATATTCATATGTAACCACTGATAAGCAAGGGGGGAGAAAAGAGAGAAACAGAAAGTGAAGACAGAAAGAAAGTTGGAGGGGGAGAATTACGAGACTGTCAGAGTTATCAGTTCCTAGGTCTCTCAAGAAAATTTGATTGCACAATCAGAAAGACATGAGACAGAAAAGGAGAGGCTAGAAAAGACCCTTGCTTTAAACTCTTTCTGCATAACAAATGGGGCAGGGTCTTATTCAGCCCTATCACAAGGACTATAAAAATGAGCACAGTGTTAACTTGTGAAATCATTTTTATTTTATAAGCTAGCCAATTTTAAGTGCAGCTCAGAGGCTAGGGAGCTGTTTGGGGTGTTTGTTATTGTATTCTGTAGAATAATAGGATTGTGCTCATAATAACTATAAAACCACTATGGTTCTCAAAAGAGGTGGCAGGGAAGATTAAGGAGAAAAAGGCAGCATTCAAAAAGTATAAGGCATCACAGAAGGAGCACGACAGGGAACTGTATCAATTAAAGCAGAAAGAAGTGGGGAAGGCAGTCAGAAAAGCAAAGGCCCAAAGCGAGGAAAAAATAGCCAACTCAGTTAAGAAGGGGATAAAACCGTTTATAGGTACATTAGGGAGCATAGAAAGGTTAAGGGAGGAATAGTGAAGATTAATAAGGGAGAGGGAAGGTGGGCAGAGGGAGACAGTGAAAAGGCAGAGATACTGAATGAATACTTTTGCTCAGTATTCACAAAAGAAGATGAGGAGGAGTTACCTAAACCAGACAATAGAAGCACTCTGGGTAGGGGGGTTGACACCAGTCCATTTACAGAAGAAAGAGTCCTGAAAGAACTCCTAAAACTTGAGGTGGACAAAGCAATGGGGCCTGATAGATTCACCCAGAACTCTAAAAGAACTAAGGGAGGACCTAGTGACACCACTGACCACACTTTTAACAAATCATGGCAGGATGGGTGGTATCTGAGGACTAGAGGAGGGCAGATGTGATTCCTCTTCACAAAAGTGGGAGGGCAGAAGCAGGAAACTACAGACCTGTAAGTTTGACTTCAGTGGTAGGGAAAATGATGGAATCACTTCTGAAAGAAAGAATTGTTGAGTACCTAGGGGTCAGGGGCACAGGACCCAAAGCAGCATGGATTTACAGCAGGAAGGTCATGTCAGATGAATCTAATAGATTTCTTTGACTGGGTGACCAAAGTAATAGACCAGGGAGGGCTGTGGATATGGCCTACCTAGACTTTAGAAGGCATTTGACAGGTTCTGCACAAAAGATTAATAATCAAGTTAGCCAGCTTGGGAGTGGGTCCCAGGGTGGTAGCCTGGGTTGCAAACTGGCTACACAACAGGACACAGAAGATAATAGTGAATGGAACACATTCCGAAGAAAGGGGGGTCACTAGTGGAGTACCTCTGGGCTCAGTACTGGGTCCAGTCCTCTTTAACATCTTTATAGGTGACATTGCAGAGGGTCTGGAGGGAAAGGTATGCCTCTTTGCAGATGAAACAAAGATCTGTAACAGAGTTGATACACAAGGGGGGGTAGAAAGGATGAGAAGGGACTTAGCAAGGTTGGAGGAGTGGTCAGACATATGACAACTTAGATTCAATGCAAAGAAATGCAAAGTAATGCACCTGGGAAACAAAAACCCAGGAGAAGAGTACAAAATAGCAGGGGAGGTACTAACAACAACAAAAATGGAAAGGGACTTTGGGGTAGTCATATCAGATGATCTAAAGGTGGATAAGCAATGTGAGAAGTCAGTGAGGAGAGCCAGGGGTGCATAGGAAGGGGCATCACAAGTAGAAAAAGGGAAGGGGTTATCCCTCTGCACAGACAGTTGGCGAGACCCCATCTGGAGTACTGTGTGCAGTTTTGGAGACCTCATCTACGCAAGGACATAGACAGGATGGAAGCAGTCCAGAGGAGGGCAACTAAAATGGTGCAGGGTCTGCATCAGAAATCATATGAAGAGAGACTGAGAGCTTAATATGTATACCCTTGATGAAAGGAGGGACAGGGGGGACATGTTAGAAATGTTCAAGTACCTCAAGGGAATCAACAAAGTCCAGGAGGGTAGCATCTTTCAGAAAAAGAGATGTGTAAGAACAAAGGGACACAATTTAAAGATAGACGGAGGACGGCTCAGGGGTAATGTGAGGAAATCTTTTTTCACGGAGAGAGATGTGGATGCGTGGAACTGCCTTCCTGGGGAGGTTGTTGGGGCTAAAACAGTGGGGGAATTCAAACATGCATGGGACAGACACAAGGCAATTGTAGTGGGGGGAGGCAAGAAGTAGGCTGTTGGTTAATTAGAATCTGAGCTTATCCAGTAGGTAGAATGGCAGACTGGTGGGTTATGGTCTTATATTCGCCGTCAAAGTCTATGTTTCTATGTTTCTTCATAGAAACATATAAAAACAGAATTTTCTGGCAGATAAGGACCACACAGCCCACCTAGTCTGCCAATTCCCATCCAGTTTCAGACACGTCGGTGGACCCACACAACCCTGGTGATTCTAAACAACAGTCAAAGTAGGTTGTTAATTTATAGGGATTTAATCAAGTGACATGGGAGGACCAAAGGGTACAGTTATACTGAGATGGGGAAGGAGTGGAATACAGAGACAGCAAATTGATGAGATTGTTAGTAAAAAGAATAAAATAAACAAACATGATTACATGCTTAACAGTGGTGCATATTAAGGACACTGATAAGAATTTGAATGGGATTATCAAATCAGCAGGAAGTAAGCCACAAATAATAATAATACACGTGGGAGTAAATTATATTGTGAGATGAAGTTAGTTTGAGAGCAAACATGACTATATAAGTTTGGGGAGGAAACTGAAAACATTAGTCTGCAACCCAATATTTTCTGAGAGCCTACCTGTCCTGAGGGCATCTAAAAAGAAACAAAGAGACATAATAAACATAACAGATGGTTAGATGACTGGACATTTAGGAAAACTTCATATTCTTGAAACATTGGGACCTCTTTCTGGATAATAACTCACTGTATGCAAGGGACACACTCCATCAAAATACCAAGGGGTCAACAGCATTAACAGATCAATTTTAAAAGCACTGGAAAACAATTTAAACAGATAAATGGGAGAGGGTGACTGCAAGTTTATATTTTTGAAGAGCAGAGTAACAATAAAAAGCCATATAGTTACTGCAAATAGCTCAAGATACTCTCCCTGTAGAAACTTGGTTAACAAAATGGACAGCTTTAAAATCATACTAGCTAAGCAAAAAATGCATATATCAACTGCTACCGAAACTTGATGGGATCTTGATAATAACTGAGATAAATCAATACATGGACCTAAACTTGTGTGTAAGGATGGAGAAAACAGAAGGTCATTGCTATTTATACATTAAGGATCACTTATATACAGACAAAGTAAGCACATTCCCCAATAAAGAACATCTTGAAACAATATAGGCAAGAATAAACAACATCAAGTCAAACAGCATTATAATAGGGCATTGTTATAGCTCCCCAAACATCAGTGTGAAAAAAATGTAATGCCCAATTAGATGAAATAAAGACCTACTCAGATAAGGGATATATGATAGTACTGGGTGATTTCAATCAACCAGAGGTAACACAGAGACATAGAAGTTGATGGTAGATAAGGACCGCAAGGCCCATCCAGTCTGCCCATTTTTTATACCTTATGAATGTGCCATAGGTCTTTACTCTGTCAATGACCTATCTATTCATATTCACATGTATTGCTCCCTTATGCCTATCCCATGACTGTTTGAATCCCTGCACTATATTCATATCCACCACTTCCTGAGGTAGGTCGTTCCATGCATCCACCACCCTTTCTGTAAAAAAGAATTTCCTCACATTACCCCTTAATCTGCCTCCCCCTAATCCCATGCTGTGTCCTACTGTATTGCTATTTTTCTTATATTTAAATATGTTAGACTCTTTCACCTTGTTAATGCCCTTAAAATGTTTGAATGTTTCAATCATATTGCCTCTCATCCTCCTTTGCTGTAGGGTATATATATTAAGCTACGTTAATCTGTACTCATGTGTTTTCTGATGCAGTCCCTGCACCATTTTGGCTGCCCTTCTCTCGTCTGCCTCCATTTTGTTAATGTCCTTGTGAAGGTGTGGCCTTCAGTACTGCACGCAGTGTTCCAGATAGGGCCTAACCAGTGTCTTGTAAAGAGGGATTATTACCTCCCCCTTATGACTTGTGATACCCCTACTAATACACCCTAACATCCCTCTAGCTTTACCAACTGCTTTAGTTGTCTGTTTGATGAATAACTAGATTAATAATTATGACACTCACTGTCAACAGCTGCTAGATTTATGTACAGTATAAGTGAGGTGGGAAAGTACTGTATATAGCCAATTATTTTCTAACAGTCCCGATCTGATTTGGTACTACGTTTCTTGCCCCTCCCTTAACCACTAATCAAACTATGCCTCGAATTAATGAGTGAATAGCCTTCATTTCTTTAGACTCCACAACTTGCAAAAACCAATAGAGAGAGAGAGAGAGAGAGAGAGAGACTATAGATCTTGTACCTCAGAACCAACAGGATACATAAATAAATAAATAAACAGGATTGACAAACATTTCACCCCGACAGCATTACCATTGGATCTCCCCTTCTTTGCCTGCTCATGCTCCCCCTAGTTACCATTTAGGGCACTGAAGTGGTGGAGTAGAATGGGGGCCAACTTGCAGTGCTGCTTGCCAGGATGCTGACAGGTATGACAGACCCCCCTCCATGGTGGCAAAATGGGGAGATGGAACCTAATACCATGCAAGTGTCATGCATAGTGACATGTATTGTTAGGTCAGCCAAAGAAAGCAATAATGCTGTGATCAGGAATTGGGGTGGCACAGTGTGCATGTTAGTCAGATTCCATTGCTGATGCTGTGTACACAATGCCACCCTACTGGTACACGGACATCACGGTCAAGTCAGGGGATCACCTACTGTGGGCAGGAATAAAAATTGTCCTGGAACAGTGGTCAATGTCAAGAATACTTCTTAAAACTCTTGCTAAGAGCCTGAATTACAATTTTGATAATCCCCTTATTCATTTGCAAACTTCAAGTCTCATCCATGGCAAAAAATGTCAGAGTTCAGTTTACCTGACACCATCTTGCATAATTGGTGTGATTCAATGTTCTCATAGCATAAAACTTACAGAACAAATGAATATCAGTGTAAAGGCCAGCTAACAACCTCTACCAGGCCACTTCATCCTTTTTCAAAAATATCCATCTATTCCAGGGTATCTATCCTGAAGGACTTTTGTTTTTGTACATTTATAACATTAGGTCTATCATGGCAGCAGAATCAAATAGGATCCATTAATTGGTGGGTAACATACTGTAAGATTCATTGTTACAGTACCAGCCACCTTGCCACAAACTGGTGCCCCCCTCCAGCTCGACACCGTGACAGCTACACTCAAAAAAAGACCATTACAGTGACAGTGGCTGTAATGGTCCGATTTCCAGTGTAGCCATCCCCCAGTGTTCTGCCCCTCCCTGAAACAACTCTGACCTGGATTTGACAATCTTAAAGTCTGGGGGGTGCAGGGGCAGAGCCATTTGTTGTTCTGACAGCACAATACCTGCGTGGGTATTGTGCCGTCGCTATGCGGGAGCTCGGCATTTTCACTGTCGCCCTCTCTTGGTGCTTCAGCCACAAACAGGCAAAAAATATCTGATTATTATTTTAATGTTAGACCCTCATCCACATGATTGCATTCATGCACTGTGTGATTAGACTTGATATTGGGCTGCCAGAGGCACTAACTAAGAAGGCAGAAAAGACAATAACAGTAGTAAGGTATCATGTACAAAAATGTTCTGGATTTACGAACATACGCAATTTGTCAACAGATAAAGGCCTAGAGGTCTATCAAGTCTGTTCAAATGTGCAGCTAGCACCCCTTATTCTGCAGCTGCCCCTCCCTTTACCACTCTCACCAGGCATATTAGTCATGCCAGAATGCCATTCGGCAAGCTTTACACTCGCAACCTTCAAACAAGCAAAACTCTGTGCCCAAACATGTCATGATTTAGAATGATGTTCCACAGCACCCCTCCTTATATAAAAAATGTATTTAGATGTTTTTAGATACCTGTGCATTTTTACTAGACTTTAGACAATGACACAGTGACACACAAAATGTACAGCCCTGAGTCATGTGATGCCCGCTGAGGAGTAGCTGCTCTTTAGAGGAGCTCCACTTATACTTCGGCATTATACTAGCATTTCCCCAAACTTTGATAAAAATCTGCCCAGTTTTGGACTTCTCTTACTGTCCAGATTTTAGCAGCTGCCATCAGGATGGAGGATATATGAAACTTACCACAGGAATCAGGCTTTCTCCAGACTGAGGACTCCAAGGGGGAACAGAACGTGGAGCAAGGCCTGGATGCTAAATGGCCTCGCAAGAGCAACTCCACCTCTGACCTTACATCTGCGATCTCACAACCGATCACTCAGGAGCAGATGTTTGAAGAGCTACAAACGATAAAATTGGCCCTGTTTGCACTGATTTCAGAGTTCTGTGAATGGAAACCCACACTGTCTGCAGTGACCCAACAGGTGATGGACGCGGTGGCCTGAATTTTCTCGGCGATTGCATTAACAGGACGGAGCCTGAAATTGTAAATCTCTGGCGCACAGTTAAAAAATTAGAGAAGAAGGTAGATGATCTTGAGGGGTGCTCCAGGAGGAATAACTTAGTACTCCTGGGGCTCCCTGAAGGTGAGGAGGGCCAGCCTACCATTACTTTTCTTCAGAAACTCTGTTCCAAGCTTGCTGGGCCCTCGCCACACAGCCCCATGTATGTGATTGAAAGAGCTCACCATTCAATCGGGCCCAAGTCTGACCCAGGAGAACCACCTTGACCCATCATTTTTAAAGTGCTCAACTACTTAGACTGCAATCACTTGCTAAAGGCAGCCAGAGCAGTGGAGAAATTTGAATGGGCTGGAAACTCCCTTTGGCTGGTACCTGATTTCACTTATAAAATTTGTCAGGAGCATGCGGCTTATTGTGCCTCTTCAATTAAAATTGTGGGCAGCAAAGATTCAGCCTAGAATGATGTACCCTGCATTACTTGAGGTTATTCTCCCTTCAGGATCCCACTGATCTAATTCCATGCAGCAGGCTGCTGAAGATTTGTTGAAGCTGCTTCCGAACTTATTTGGCAAGAGAGGCTGATAGCTGAGAATGGTCCCTTCAGTACGCAGGTTGACAATCTCCGCACTGTTACTGTATAGTGACACTTTTTGTGAACTCTTGGGTACCCTATAATATGTTTATTCAGACTGACATGGTCGAACACTCAATTCTTTATTTTTTCATCATTTGAACTGGTCTGAGGGAAATTGTTAATCTGGCAAAGCAAAGATAATGTATTTCTTTTGGTTATAAGGTCTGCTGCACAACTTTACACAGATTGGCTATTTTGGAGTGGTATTTTGAGCAGTTCACATTAATCCTAATGCACGGACCTGCATTTATGTTTGGGGATCTTCTGTTTAGTGCTGCTGAGGGAGAGACTTTGCATTTCCTCGATGAGAAGGGAAAAGATTAGCCAAATGGTTGATTTATCAGATCACTCTGCTGAACCCTGCCTGAGTACTACACAAATTATTTTCTCCAGCTTTAGCCTTATTTGGACTTTCGAACAAGTTGTTTCACAATTTTTTCAAGAATGCACAAGGGGGTTGTGTTTGTCCTTTCAGGTGCCTGCCTTTATTACCAATGTTTCTTGACTGAACTGTTTCTATTACTACTCATGATTTGAACATCCTCCTCATATGTTTAGCAATAATATAATAGACAGTCTTCGAGGTACCACTGTTGGTGTCAGTATTTTTCCAGTTTAGCATTTCTAAATATATGAATATAGAGGGTACTAGTAGACATAAACTATTAGTTCACTGTTGCTGTTTTGTAACAAAGTCCAGGAGGGTAGCATCTTTCAGAAAAAGAGATGTGTAAGAACAAGGGGGCACAATTTAAAGACAGAGGGCGGATGGCTCAGGGGTAATGTGAGGAAATTTTTTTTCGCGGAGAGAGTGGTGGATGCATGGAACCGCCTTCCTGGGGAGGTTGTTGGGTCTAAAACAGTGGGGGGAATTCAAACATGCATGGGACAGACATAAGGCAATTGTAGTGGGGGGTGGCAGGAAGTAGACTGTTGGTTAACTAGAATCTGCAGCTTATCCAGTAGGTAGGGAAATGAGCAGACTGGGTGGGCCAAATGGTCCTTATCTGCCATCAAAGTCTATGTTTCTATGTTTCTATGTATCTGTTAATTTAGGCATCTTTTTTAAATTACACTGCAATAAGTTTTTGATTTCTAGGCGAATGATCAGACAGGATTAAAGTATTCCTCAGCCAAAATCTAACATTGCTTTAGGGGACTTAATGTCCTGTTATTCATGAGCTATGATTGTTAGTCATGTTTTAAAGTAAAATTTCTTCCCCTGAACTGCTATTATATTGGTCAAGACAATTCAGTTCTTTTCAGAGGAATCAAATGCTTTCTAATGTATACAGTGAATTTCAGGAGGCCTCCTAAATTGGAGGTCGAATTAGAGAACATGAGGATTAGTTTCAGTGGGGGATGATAGATTCTGCATGTATGTCTAATTTATTAACCTTTGTCCCACAGTGCAGGGAGTACGTTATCAGGTAGGGCAGTTATACACGGCAATTTCCTTTACATCAATGCCACTCTATCTGGTAGGGGATAGAGCTTATGTAGATTCAATTCTAAGTCTGTTTTTATATATATAATTTAACAGTTAATTTCAGGGAATATTTAAGGGAATGTGAGGTGGGCAGTATTTTACTTTATTTGATGCAGATTGCTCCTCTCCAGGCATCATGGACCTTACAGTTGGGGCAGGCATTTGGCCTGGGTGGATAGAAGGTTGATGGGGTGTGTGGGATAAAGGGCTTTTCAGTTAGGGGGTTGGTGAGGGGAGGGAGGAGGTGGGGTTGGGTCGGAGGAGGCAGTTGGGGGCTTTGTTAGTCAACTTCATGGGGAAGGTGTGCAAAGATTCATTTTATTGAGATTTTAGGATGGGAAGCTTTAACATTCTTTCATGGAACATTAGAGGGGGAAGATAAGTCCAAAAAATATTGCATCCTTCGACATCTAAAAAGATACGATCCTCATGTTGTAGTGCTGCAGGAAACCCACATTCTGAGGGATCAATTAAAACATTTGCAAAAGATGAGGGTGGAGCAGGTATTTTCTGCATGATCGAGTACCAGGCGAGGAGGCGTGGCGATTGTAATTCATAAATCAGTTCCGTTCACCATAACAAAAGAATAGTTTGATGCTGATGGTTGCTATATTATTGTCCAAGGCACATTAGCAAATATGGAAATCATTCTGTGTTCCATTTATGGCCCTAATGCAGAGACCCCTTCCTTTTTTTCACCACTCATGGCTATTTTGGCATCACTGAAAGATACTGCCTGCTTATTATGCGATTTAGACAGGTCCTTTCACAATAGAGCCAAACTTTCCATGGCTCAATGAGGGCTCTGAGAATTTATGTCCGATCTAGGCTTGGAGGACCCTTGGAGAGTCCTACAAGCTACCAAAAAGGACTACAATTATTATTCCCCACCTCATAGAGTATACTCCTGAATTGATTTTTTTTACTGAGTAAATTTTGTATGAATGAGGTCAGTGGGGTTGGAATATGTCCTCGAGTATTATTGGACCATTCGCCTATTTGGATTACATGGACACTGGCTCTATGGCCTCCTCACACTGGCACTTGGTCTCTCAACATTTTTCTTTTAGTTGATGAACATATCGTGGCTCATATGAAAAAGTTAATACTTAACTCCTGGCAAGAAAATGCTCAGTCTGTTACAGTGATAGATGTTATTTGGGGGTCATTAAAAGCCTTATGGAGAGGAGAGTTTATACATCTTGCAGCAGTTAAAAATAAAAAGTTAATATCGTAAGTGGCTGTCTAGAATTAGGGAGTTAGAATCACAGATGTCGGACAGACTGACGGATTCCTTTTGGGCAGAACTCCAATCTTTGAGAGCGAAGTACTCTGCCTTTTTGTTAGACAAAGTCAACTATTCAATACTCAAAATGAAAGCAACATATACTGGCCAGGGAGATAAGGTGGGAAAACTTCTTGCTCATAGGCTGAAACAACAAAAATCTGCTTGCTGGATCACTGCTTTAGCAGATCCTGTGTCGGGAGCATCAACCTCTGATCCTGGTAAGATGGTGGGGATCTTTCAATCCTTCTATCAGGATTTATATACCTCCCCCATCACATAAGTATAGAGAATCCCTTCATTCCTTTTTGACTGAAATTGATATCCCTCAACTATCTGCAGGCCAGCAAGATCAGTTGAAGGGACACCCCTGACAATTACCCCTAGTGAGAGAAAATAAGGGGGAAAGTGCACCATTGCACATAATTCTTGCTATAGGGCAATGATGCATTATGTTAATCCACTGAATAAAGGCCATTGATAAATTATATGGGAGCAAGATATCAAACAAAAATTCCTATGCCACCCTATCAAATGCCTCCCTGGATGTGGAGAAGACATTTGATAGGGTGGCATGGGAATTTTTGTTTGCTATCTTGCCCCGATATAATTTATCAAAGGCTTTTATTCAGTGGGTTAAAATAATGTATCATTGCCCTATGGCAATTGGAATGGAATGGAATATGGAATTATGTGCAATGGTGCATTTTCCACCTTATTTTGTCTCACTAGGGGTACACATCAGCGGTGTCCCCTTTCACCCATGTGTTTTAATTTATATCTTGAGCCCCTAGTCAGAAAATAAGAAGCTCTGTAGAGGTAAGGGGATTTAAGGTGGGACAATATGAGTCCAAACTTTCCATGTTTGTGGACAATATATTATTACACTTATCCAATTGGAATATTTCTCTCCCTAAGGTTTTGGAGAACATAGCTTAGTATAGTGACTTGGTAGGGTACAAGCTAAATAAGCATAAAACAATGGTTTTAGCCCTTTCAAGTTCTTGTTCGAAAGAAATGATCGAATGCTTGGGCCTAAAGTGGGCTTCCTGATTGATAACGTTTTTGGGGATGGAACTTACCCCAGACTTTCAAGCTTTAAAAGTTCTAAATTTGGATCCAGTAGATAAGCAAGCAAAACAAGACCTCTCATGCTAGCAGCATTTGCCACTCACCTTGTGAGGTAGCGGTAATATTTTGAAGATGAATATATTCCCTTGTTTTATGCACCCACTTTCGGCATTAAATATATCCCTCCCTAAGACCTGGTTCACAAAAAGTAATGCAATCTGGTCAATGTTCCTGTGGTGGAAGAAGCGACCTCATAGAGCAATAGACAAATGATGTAGTCCCAGATAAACTGGGGGCCTCTAGGTATCACACCTTTGTCTTTATTACTTGGCATTCCAAGGTTGTAAATACTTGAAAAGGTTAGGCAATTCAGGAGATGGACCGCTTTCCCTGATCTGGTGGAACACTGAACTATTTAAGTCCAAAAGTTTTAACATTACATTGCCCTCACTTGTATATGTTCCTTTTAGTAAAATTCCCACTCAGTTGAAAGATTCTCCAATTGGTTGGTCTGTAAGAGCCCATCAACAACCTTGTGCTCTCTTTAAATTAAATGCACGAAAGATTCTGGACAGCCCCTTTTCCACAATCTAAACATTTTGATTGGTCAAAAAGTATTTAAGCCAGTTCCATGTCATAACGGAGATTGCAGAAAGGCGATCGCCATTAGGGCGAGTGCACATCACTGAAAATCTATTTTGTCAGAGTACACTCATGGCGCAGATCAAAAGGGCACTGAAGACATATCATTTTTTTTTATTTATGCAGGGGTCTGTACCCTCCACACCTCCCCTACTAAAGGATTCTCAACTCTGGGGGGGTGCATGTCGGGGGGTGCAAAAAAACCCAAAAGTGTCAATCCAGGACCAGCGCAAAAAAAACAAACGTGCCTGGATTCGACCCCGGCACCCTAGCCTGCCACCAACCCACCATGCCACATGGCCAGCTCAGCAGCCCACCACTGCACTACACCTCACAAACCCTCCCTTTCTGCCCATCATACAGCGTGCTCGCTCCCCCCCAAGTGTATGTACATATAGTGACATCCTATCGCTATATTCACCCTCCCATCTGGTCACCCTCCCTGTCCAGTAACCCTGTGAACAGACACCATTATTGAGTCACCCTTTTTGAAGGTGCTCAATAACGGCTGCCATCATCACAGGATGCCCATAAACCCGCAAATTGGTAGGGGCTCAAAGTGTCATCTCTTTCAGTTTTTGTAAGTGGAGAGTCCTTCCTTTCTTATGCCGTCACAATTAAGAGAATTTTTTCACCTCCCTGCTTTCACAGCCTTTAAATATTCTCAACTGAAACATTGTCTTTACTTGTTTTTAGGAATACCACCATGGTCGGACGAGGTCTCCAGATGTTTTTTTATTGGCCTCTGTAGTGCTTAATGATAGGCTGATTTCCAGACTATATAGAGAACTGGGAACTAGGCTTTGGTCCTCATGCTCTCCAATTGCGTACTACTGGCAGTTGGCAGCAGAACTACCTTATGGACCAGCTGAGTGGCAATCAATATGGTTAGACATACATGAATATATAAAGCAGGATATGCTGCATTTGATTCAGTTTAATATTTTGCATAATTTATGTTACATGCCGCTCAGACTTTATTGTTCGGGCCTTTGCTCCAAAGCCACCTGCCAGAAATGCTCTCAGGAGGATGGGTCACTTATACACATGATTTGGACATGTCTGGGAGTGGCCTCTGTTTGGAATAAGATTAA
Organism: Neoceratodus forsteri; assembly: GCA_016271365.2. Lineage (NCBI taxonomy): Eukaryota > Metazoa > Chordata > Ceratodontiformes > Ceratodontidae > Neoceratodus > Neoceratodus forsteri. Next base: position 13,029,163 of record JADMNL010000039.1, on the reverse strand, counting down.
ACAACTTGTTTTCCCTTTTTTGGGGGACATGGATTATTTTTCTTTATCAATCTGTGTAATTGGTAATTACATAACTATCAAAATCCGTAATCACCAAGCTTATATGGATCTCATTTCAGCAGTTGCCAAACTCCTTCTACTTGCACATTGGATTGAGGAATCTTTTCTGCCTCAGAAGGAATGGCTACAAGAAATGCATACAGCATTAAATGCAGAAAGAGCTGTTGCGATACAATATCATCACCTCAAGTAGTTCCATACCTTCTGGGAACCTCTTTGGAGCTTTTTAGCAGGGAGGTGACATGTGGCAATTGAGGGTTTTTTCATTTTGTTTCTTCTTACCCCCTTAACAGTCAGTGTAGCTACCCATTAGATGGATATTGTCATGTATTGGTTCATTGTTTCAAGATGGTTACCTTATTCCTCTCCGGAAACAATATAAAAGGTCTTGCTTCCTTTCCTGGGGGAGAGGATGGGATTTTGGGGGAGGACCGTGGTACTGGGGAATATCGATTCCTTTTTTTTTTATAATTCAACTTTTTATTAGCAAAGTTTTCCACTTACAGAGGCAGTAACATGAAAGAAGACAAGAATACAGCACTTACTGCATTTAAAACTGCCCCTCCCCCCCCACAGCAGTTACATATCAATGTACCACTTAAGTATAAGACCATTGTACAGGAGCATACAGGGCAATTATACTAAAACACTACTATTTCTGAGCAGCTAAAATTAGAGAGTGAAGGGGATCCCATATTTGAGTATAAACAGATAATCTGTTGTGAAGGCTAGCAATAGCCTTTTCCGTACACAGGTTATTAAGGATTTCGTTCACCCATCCCTGTAATGTCGGAGTAAGCTTGTCTTTCCAATGAAGTAAAATAAGCTTTTTGACCAATAAAGCTATCATTGAAATATGAAATCTTCTCACTTTGACTCTAATAGAAGACATGTGCCTGAGGAGACAAATATCAGGTGTGAAATGTTCCTGTAAACCCAGTATAGGATCTAGGGAAGCTTTGATAGAATCCCACAACTGGGAGATTTTGGGACAGGACCAAAATATGTGAATGAGTGTCCCCTCCTCCTGTGAACATTTAACACATATATTTGAGTCCAGCAGACCCCACTTCATTAACTTAACCGGAGTATAATACATATTATGTAAAATATGAAATTGCATAAGGAGCAATCTGTCTTGGGAGACGAATTTGTGGCAGGACCTCCACAAAGCTTGCCAATTAAGTGAGTATTGAGGAAGTAAGGAGCTCCAGAACCTCGTCAGTCCAAAAGAGTCCCCACACCTTTTGTGAAATAGCACTTGGTATACTTTGGATACACTGCCCGAAGACCCAAGTAAAGAAAGAGTTTCAGGTATCAGGGCCCCAACCATCTGAATAGAAGGGGTGTTACTGAACACTGTTGCGAGTAAATGTCTAATCTGTACAGCTTTAAAAATGTGAGAATGCCGGGATACTAAATTTCTGTATAAGATCACGTATGGATAGCCATTGCCCCTCCTCATCCACAAAGGAAAGTACTATCCCATCCCCCAATTGGGGCAACCAGGTACGGAGAATCTGCTGCTTATTCATAGTGAAAGATGGAGAGTTCCAAATAGATTGGCCTAGGTCTAGCTGAGGAGTATAACGCAAGAAAGAGCAAAGTTGTGCGTATATCCTTAAAGAAGTGGTAACTATAGGAGATTTCTCAGCAACGTGCACCTGAGAGATTTTTACATAAAACAGAGTTGAGGGTTTCAGGTTCATGGACTGGATTGAGTCCAACTCTATTCTAAGCCAAGTCAGCTGCATCCTTTCAGAACCCGGATTTACCCATTTCAGGCATTTCACCAGGTGACTAGCCCAGTAATATAAGGATAGATGGGGAATCTGCAGGCCCCCCTCAGATTTTGGAGCAGCCAACTTGTAGTAAGCCAGTTGGGGGTATTTGTCAGACCAGATAAACTTGGTAAAAATACCATGCAATTTCTTAAACCAGGATAATGGGATGAAAGAATTGAGAAGAGATAAAGGATAGAAAATTTGTGGGAAGATATTCATCTTGATTTTATTGATCCGGCCCCAAAGCGAGATAGGGAGTTTAGACCATCTGTCGAGATCTTGAATTATAAGCTGGGAAAGGGGCTTCAGATTTTCCTTGAACCATACTGAAGGATTACGAGCCAGTTTAATGCCCAAGTATTTCAGTGACCTAGGGGACCAACATAGACAAAAGGGGGCAATATCGGTCTTAAAAATCTTGTGATTTAAAGGGAAAAAGGAAGATTTATTAGCATTAAGCTTATAGTTAGATAGGACGCTAAATTTAGCAATATCACCCAGCAAAACCAGAACAGAAGATACCAGATGGGATAAGTACACAAGGAGATCATCCGCATACGCAGTGATTTTGACCTCGTGACGCCCCACCCAGATGCCTTGTATTCCTGTATTATTGAGAATATTCTGAATGAGAGGTTCAAGATACAGGTTGAATAACAGGGGAGAGAGGGGACAACCCTGTCTGGTACCAGAATATAATGAGAAGGACTTAGAAAATGCACCATTTCCTGAAATCCTTGCAGTAGGTGCTTTGTATAATGCAACTATCCAGGATATAAAGACAGGAGGAAACTGAAAGGCTTCAAGAACATGGAACAGAAATTTCCAGTTCACTCGAACAAATGCCTTCTCGGCATCCAGGGAGACCAGTCCAGTGGGAAACACAGCATCCCTGGAGACTGAGAAGACATGGGAAAGGGTACGCAAATGATCCGAAGATGAACATCCCTTCATGAATCCAACCTGTGCCATACCTATTAGATCAGGGAGAACTACAGTTAGTCTGTTGGCCAGTATCTTCGAGAGGATTTTAATATCCTGATTTAAAAGAGATATGGGCCTGTAACTTTGGACTAACTCAGGATCTTTATCTGGTTTAGGGAGGAAAACAATCAGGGCTTTGAACAGGTAAGGATCAGTCTCGACCCCAGATAGACTGTACTGAAATAAACGATAAAGCACTGGTAATAAGAGGTCACAAAAAACTTTGTAAAATAAAGAGGAGAACCCATCCGGTCATGGGACTTTGCCTGAAGGTAGCCCTTTAATAACTTTGGAAATTACCTCCTGGGATATAGGAGAAACCAAAAAGCTCTTGTGTTGTTCCGATAGAGAGGGCAAGTGGGAGTTTTTAAGGTACTCCTCAAGAGTCCCAGGACAGGGAGGACTCTCTATATCCCTATATAATTTCTCATAATATAAAGTGAACTCCTACACTGTCTCAGTAGGGGATACTTTCAGATACCCGTCTGCCATTGCCCGAATTAGTGGAATGAATCTTGCGGATTTGTGTTGTTTTAAACGCAATGCCAGCAAAGGCCCTGCTTTCTCTCCCTGATCCGTATAGCTGGCCTTAGTTCGGATTATAGCTAGTTCTGCCTTCTCCCGTAACAACTCTAGATATCTATCTTTGGCCACCAGAAGCCTCTTCTTGTCCTCATTAGAGAGACTAACAGAGAGATTCCCTTCAAGGGACCGAATTTGAGATAATAGTGACAAGAGCTCTTCCTCCTGCACCCTTTTCCTTTTTGCCGCTATACCAGTAAAAGCCCCTCTCATATAAGCTTTAAAAGCCCCCCATAGAATATCTGGCTTTGCACTATCCAATGGGTTGGATGTGAAAAAGAATTCAATTTACTCTCTTATAAGCTTACAATACTTGGCATCTTTAAGAAGCTGTTCATTGAGCTTCCACCTAGTCTCCCTCTTAGGTGAATCAAGAAATGCCAGGTTGCATACCACAAGGGAATGGTCAGAAATGGGACCAGGTTGGATCGAGGCAAACTTGACCCCAGGCAAGAGACCCTGTGAGATAAAAACATAATCAATGCGAGACTGCGAGCCGTACGCCATTGAAGAGAAAGTGAACTTCTTAGAGTCAGGATGCAACACATGCCAGACATCACAGAGCCCGCATTGATCTACCAGATCTTTAAATGCCCTCTGTTCCGGGGACATCCCTCTCAGCCCACTTCCTGACCTATCCAGGTCAGAGTCAATAACCTGATTAAAATCGCCCCCCATAATAATCCTAATAGGAAACATTGGGAACACAGTGGCTATCAGCCTCATAAAAAAACCCGGGTCATCAATGTTGGGTCCATATATGCTACCGAGTAAAAGCGGTATGGACCAGAGAGTACCTTTGACTAAAACAAATCTGCCTCCTGGATCCTTGATAACCTGCGTAGCAATGAAAGGGATACTTTTATTAATAATGAGCATGACCCCGCAACTTTTAGTGGAGCCCTGAGCTTCATAAACCTGACCCACTTGTTGTCTCCTTAATTGTAAAGCTTCACACTCCAGTAGATGGGATTCCTGCAAAAAAGTTATCTGAGACCGCAATAAATTTAAGTGTTTGAACACCTGATATTTAGATTTTTTTCTGATCCCCTTAACATTCCAGGTAGCAAAAGTCACATCATTAGCCATCTGACCAGATTAATAAGCTTAACTTCCTCAGCCCTGTATAGGGACATCGAAAAATATTCAACCAGGTTCAAATGGTTACTGCTGTATGATCCACCCTCCCCCACACCCTCATCCCCAAAACAAGCTATTTGTTCTTCTATCACCCTCATAATAATCCTCCCACAATAAACAAGAAAGTATCTGAAGCAAAACGCCTGAACTCCCACCCCTCCCATCCACCCCAACTGTCACAAACAGCGCCAGCAAAGTACTTCATCCCTTCCTCCCCCAGCCTCCAAATAGACCCCTAAGCCCCAAACTAGTACAATAACATTTCCCCAACCAGAAAAATTTAGGTAGGAACCGAGAAAACTCTGCAACCTAAACAATTCTAGATAGTTTAACAAGAGGAGCTGGAATTAAAACGTACGAGCTCAGCATAGATGCTGCCATAATACACTGAATATCTGTGGCCTAGCAAGAGAGAGACCCAACGCACAAAGAATACAGGTAACTAACTTAAATATTAAGTTCTTAACTACAGCATCACGCCAGCAAGGAATCAGATAATACAGTAAAGGTAATCAACAGTTGACCAAATATTAAGGGAGAGAGCCGTGCAAACAAGACTAGGCCCCAGTTAGTGAGATGCATATAACCTACTTAATGAACACCAGTACTTCGAGGTGCTAGTAAAAAATCTGGAAGAGTAGGGCTCTTTTGCCTCAGCATCATACCCTACCAAAACCAACTGGCATGATAATGAGTGCATTTATTACCCCAGGCTACGAGACAACAGCTCACACTGAGCTGATAATCCTGTGCGCTGAGCTCCCCCTTGTGGACACAGAGCGAAATTCAAATGCCCAGCACTTCTTCTGTATTAGTCTACCCCCAGAACAAGACCATAAACCTGAGTGATATTCTTTAACCATCCCCTTTGTACTAACAAATAACGTTCCTGAAGAGACCAAAATACCGAACACCGTTCCCCCACAAGAACAGACTTGAGGCTCAAACAAAACTAATATGAAGGCTGCAGTCCCATGTTTTGAATTCAAAACCAAAAAGTCTCATATTGGTTAAGATAGCGAGATAACAGCTCAGCATCTCCCCCCAATAAGATCCTCTGGATTCCAACCACTCTGTTTAGCCTATTCAGTAGTGGACATGAGAAGCAGTCCCATCTTGACAACGCAGGTCTTCCCTTCACATGGGTAAGGGCTCCTCATGAGTCGCGAAACAGATCAGGAAGAGCAAGCTTGAGGCCAGTGAGAGCAACATCAGGATCCTCATATGCTAACCAGGATCCGTTCACTAGAACCTGCAACTTAGCTGGGTACCCCATCTTAAACTTGAGCCCAGCTGCGATAATCTTGGTTACGATGGGATGAAATGCTGTGCGCTTCAGTCAAATGGATCCCGGGAGGTCCTGCGCTATTCTTAGCTTCGAGTTTTCCCACCGGACCTCTTGTAGGTCTCTCACTTTATACAAGAGGTGTTGCCTTTCCAGAAAATTGAGAAATTGGCATATTATAGGGCAGGGAGCAGCCCCCAAAGGAGGTTTTGGTCGAAGGGATCTATGCGCCCTCTCAATAGTGTACACAGAGCCAAAGGGAGAGGGACCGGTAACACATTCTACCAGCTTCTGTACAAAGTTAATAGCATTCTGGCCTTCTCCACCTTCAGGTAGCCCCAATATCACCACATTATTCCTGCGGCTACGGCCCTCGAGATCCTCCAGCTTTGCTTCAACTCGAGAGAGTTTCTGCCACAGTGCAGCTAGTCCAGGATCAATCTTTTCCAGATGTTTCTCGATAGACACAATGCAAGCTGTATTATCAGATGTTACTGTAGTGACCTCTTTCAGCTTCTTAGACAGGGCATTAAGCTCAGTTGCTATTTCTTTAACTTCCTCATGAAAGGGCTTGAATTCTTCGAGGAACCTGTTCAGGGTCAAAGGCTCCTGATCTGGTACTTGGCTAAGTTGGTCAGGCCTGTTTGATCCACTCGAGGCCCTAGGTTTCTTCGGGGCCTTCTCGGGGGTAACTGGCGGGGTATTCTTTTTGCGAAGGTTTTTTCATGTAAGCCTCTATAAATATTCCAACTCGCAACCCCGAACCCTGAAAAGGTTAGAAGGCAGATTCCGAGGACACCAAGGGGTTTTAAGCAATATAGCAGGCCAAAAAAGACAAATTTATGATCGGGAGGCTGGAGCTATGAGGAGGAGCTTCTATTCAGCACTCTGCATCACGTGATCTCCCAATATCGATTCCTTTCATATTTTGACATCTGTCCAACATGAGAATGGGGGTTGTGTCAGCTGTTAGCGTTTACTTTTTTTTCCTTCTTTTTGTTTTGTTCATGTTGGATGTCTGTTCTTTTTAGGATGCTATATGTTTATGGTCTGTACTAGCTGTGATTATTATGTATGTAACTTTATATAATTTTTGAATAAAGTTTACTTAATTGCAAAATGCACGTACCCACAATGAATTTTGATATGAACACTGTTTCTATAAACTTGCACATTCTGTGAATTTTATAATAAATTAACTTGGATGGATACATGCATAAGTGGGACTCGATTGCTTGATGCATTTTGTAAAGCTGATATTTTATTAATAATAATTAAATATCACAATATATAATATAATAAATAACTAAATAAAACATATAAAAATAAAACATTTTTGGATCTGCAGGCAGTGTACTCCACCCCCCCCCCTTACCATTTAGGGCACTGAAGTGGCAGAGTAGACAGGGGGCCAACTTGCAGTGGTGCTTGCCCGGATGCTGACAGGTATGCCAGACCCCCCCCCCCAAGGTGGCGAATGGGGTGATGGAACCTAACACCATGCAAGTGTCATGTACAGTGACATGATTGTTAGGTCAGCCAAAGAAAGCAATAATGCTGTGATCAGGAATCAGGAAACTGTTTCACATTGTGCATTTTAATCAGATTCCATTGCCAATGCTGTGTACACAATTGAGCCCTACTGGTACAGGGACTTTACAATCAAGTCAGGGGGTCACCTCCTGTGGACAGAAATGAAGACTGTCCTGGAATAGTGATCAGTGTCAAGAATCATGTATTAGCAGCAGTATAATCTGTGTGGTAAATACTTAGTGCCTGGCTCCCCCCATGCTATTGCCAGCATATGTACAAAACATCCATAAGAGTAAAATAGATGATAGGTAATAAATATATATTGTTAGAATAATCTAAGACTGTAAGCATAAGTTTGTTATAATTCAAATGTACAGAGGCACTTTCTTATCCTGCTTCCCGTAAATGAATTATCTCGGCCGCCTGTTTAAACTGTGGGAGAAAAATCCAACTAAGCTCTGCCCTTCAAATGCTCAAAATAAAATCTAGAAATTGTTGCCATAAACCTATGTGGTATTCAGACACAGGCTCATATTAGGGGGAATCATCCTTCAACATTAGAGAACAGCATAAATAATCAGGGTTTCAAAGTCAAGTGCATAGTTACTAGAATGGGGTTCAGCATACAAATAACATGACAGCAAGGGGAGGGTTCCAAGTATAGCGGATCATATTTTTGAATATAGGGTCTGGGTGTCACACCAATCGATCTTCCTTACTGTGACATTCACGGAAGTTGGACAGTTGCTCCTCACTAATAACTAAACGGGGGAATAAAGGCATACCAAAAATGGAAAAAAAATCCTTTCTCCTCCCTAAATAAATAAATAAACAAAAATATGATACTATTACATGCATACCGTCTCTTTATTACACACATTACAGAACTGGAAACTATGGTTACCACCTGTCCCTATTTTCGCAAGACAGTCTAGAGCCCATGTGACCTGAAATCCCATGAATCACTGCAAAATTCACCTTTGGAGCTTAAAAACAAGGTGAAGTAAAGCGAAGTACATTGTTTTCAATGTACTTCACCTTAAGAATTGGTGGAGTAGTGGTTTGGGAAGGCGGAGTAACACAAAATCATTGTTTTCAATGGACTTTGCGTTACCCATCAATAATGCAAAGTACTCCGCAAATTCGCTTTCACTCCGCGTTCCACTTCGCGGAGCGTATTGGGGCCACTTCGCCCATCTCTAATGCCATGCACTGGGGAAATCTCCAGCAATGCCCTTGTATTCCTTGAACTTCACATAGAAGTTACAACGTGCAGGCATGCTTGTCTGGACTAAGGTGCAGTACACCAGTGATGAACTCCTGTGACAACTGTGACCAATACCACACAGCGACATTGGTGGAGTTAAAGAGATTTAGGAGGCCCACTGAGTGTCACTTTGTGCGAAGCAGCATGGCACAGAACACTAGGCAATACAATGATGCATTCAGTGATGCATCCAGTGGACACAGTTTAGTCACTTGAATTCACTGGAGCTGTAAATTGATTCATTCAGCGGCTACTTTGATTTTTTTTACAGCAGTGATCTAACAAACATTAATCATATTGTTGCTCTTGCTGACTTATATTTCAACATAGGAGTATGTTTTTTCAAATAAGTATCCTTGTTTTAAAAGCTGCTATTGTGGTGTGTATGCACTGTAGGATCACACTGAGACAAGGCAAATAAACTTTTAATTCATATAGCACCTCTTCCACAGCATCTCTACAGGTAGGACAAAAATCCACCATCAATTAACATAAAACATACAGACAGTGTTTCAGACAGCATGGTAGGCAAGACTCAACAAGACACATCAGATGTATGAAAGTAAATGATAACAGGTGTCGGCACACTTGTTATACTAACAATACAGCATAAATAATTAATTTGACTGACCAACTGTAGGAGAATTAAAACTAAAGGGAGTGGATAGGAACAGACATATTGGGACCCTGCAAAGTAAACGAGAATTAGAGGCGAAATTAAAGTGCTATGCAAAGGTAATGGTATTGCAATGCCAGCCGAGACAATGCCACTGTGCTTCCAATCACTACCTTGGTATGCCATGCACTGGGGAAATCTCCAACAATGCCCTTGTATTCCTTGAACTTTACATAGAAGTTACAACATGCAGGCATGTTTGTTTGGACTAAGGTGTAGTACACCAGTGACGAATCCCTGCAACAGCTGTGACCAATGATGATCAAGAAACCGTGGTGGCAGGTAAATGGAATATGGGCACCATCATATCATGATCAAATACCGATATCTCACAGGCAAAACAGTCGAGGCAATGATCAGCAAAAGCAGTAATAGCTGGCCTTTCAGTAGACATCACGGCTGTGGCAATGAGTGATGGACATCAATTACTAAGTGGCTCTCCCTGCCTTTTTTGCGGGGTATTATGTTCTGTGTGTTGTCACCCTACTCAATATACAGTAGCATGCACAGGTAAAAAATGAAGTGGGGGTGGGACAAAGCAGCAATAGCTTTAGATTCAATGGCCATGGGTGCTATGTCAAGTAGCATAGGGGAACAATTTGATCAGCAGCTGCCACTGGTTATGGGTGGGGGTTCCATTTGCTTCTCGGTGTTGTGGCTGACATACACATATTGCCCTGAAACATCTGCCAAGACTCCCTGCTCCCATTGTAAAAATGCACCATATACAGTACATCATGTGTGGCAATGCATGGAAGTTATACACAAGACATGGATTTATTTATCAACTGTGCTTTAACAAAAGGTGCTTGTGTATGGCAGGACTGGGCTGTGGGGACACCTACTGGAAACAAATTTAAAGAAAGGTAAAATGTAACGAGGAAAAGTGCCACCTGGCACATTACAACAGATGGTGAGCGGATTCAATTAATTAACAGCTTACTGCACACCACATAAAACACCGCTGCACTGCTGCATTAAGGAGGCACCACTGGGCATGACGCTTGGTACACCACACCTGACGAGGCATACTGAGATACTGGACAACTTCTCTATAGCAACCACTGTATAATAAGAGAAATTATAACAATGGGCCCTATTCACTAATGGGCTGGAAGTACATGCCGTAAGTGCATATCCCACTTGCATAACTGCACATCTGCGGACAGGTACACCCAGCTGGCATTCACCATTGGCCACCACCTGTCCAAGGCTCTGCTCCCCCGGTGTGCAGTACTCTGCAGGGCAGCTGGGGGTGGAGTTGCTGATTCAGTTGGGCATCCAGTGGGATACCCAGCATGGGTTCCACAGTGGATCCCTACACAGGTGGGCATGGGCTAGGGTGCGTGAATTGCACCAGCAGACACACAGACCAATGCAGCTATGCCTGTCAGGTGGCAAAATACTAGAAGTGCCCCAGGTGTATAGTGGCCTCCCACAGCACCTCCCACACATGGCAGCCCTGACTCCCACACCCATGCAGCATGACATGCCATACATGCCACCCAACCATGCATGGCAGCCACAGCACCCACCACCCCATCACATGGCTGCCCATGTCCTCTATGTCCGGCAAGGGCCCCCCCTGTCCTGGGAGTCCATCAAGAGCCCCCATCCCCAGTATCCATCATGGCCCCCCTTGACGCACACAAGTGCCCCAGTCCACACAACCAATCCCAATCCCATACCCCAAACTCTCATTGGTAGTTGGTGGCCACCCCCCCCCACCAGTATCAACACCCCCGTATCTGCTAGCGGTGCCAGCCAGGTATGGCCAGCAGCAGAGCTCTCCAAAAACCCTCCTTGGCCACCAGCAATCCAAGTGATGTTGGGAGTATACTACCAATATATAGGCAGCATGCTCCCTGCATCACTTGGATGGCCGGTGGCTGAGGCAGTGTGGGGAGGGCTGTGTGGCTGGCTGTACCTAGCCAGCACCAGCTATGCAAGTGTGGGGGGTTGTTGGTACCACGTTGGGGTGGCCTGGTGGTCATGTACATGGCAGGGATGGGGAGTGTCTGCATCCAAGGGCTGGTGCCCCATGTGTCATGTGTGAGTTTTGGGGGGGCAGCCTACAAGGGGCCAGGGCACAGCTGTGTGCTGGGGTGGGTGGCGCTGGGTGGCTATCAGGGATGGCCACAGTGGTCATGTCAGTGGGAGAGTGGGCTATCCACCTAGTCCAGGCAGTGACCGGTAGTGTGCACAGGGTGCATTGGGGTTTACAGAAGGGTTCTCCCTGGTATACCCTGTGCCCTTTTCCACACCCCTGCAGCCAGCGCTATGTGCCTTAGTGCATGGTGCATAGTGCCAGCATGCCCCAGTCCATCCCCAGTGTGTTGTGATCCATGGGGCCAGGGGGATGGGTGCATAGGGGCTGCACACCCCCATTAGTGCATCCCGTGCAGGGGGCACAACGGGTGCAGAGTGTCTACGTGCCACAGATATGTGACACATGGTCACTACAACCATTCATGCATAGGGTCCAATATGAGAGAGGAAATTAGACACTGGAAGTGGAAGTGCGAGAGATAAGGCATTTTAGTACACATCAGATTGCTGAGGATATTTATGGAAAAAATATTTCAGTTAAGAAATAATATGTACCATCCAAATGTGTTTATAACAGTGTTGGTAAAATACCAGCATGGCTTACGAGGAAAATAAATAATATTAACAGTAAGAAGAACAGAAACATAGAGAGACTGAATCTGATGACAGATAAAGACTGCATGGCCCACCAAGTCTGCCCATTTTTTCCTGCCTACAGCATCACCACAGACCCTACTTGATCTCCGTCCCATTCTCCCTTTCCCCTTCCTTTCCCTCAAGATTCCCTTATGACTGCCCCATGCATTCTTGAACCCCACAACTCTCCCTCTCATCACCACCATCACCTTCATTTTCAAGGCTATTCCAGGAATTCACTACTCTTTCTGTGAAATACTTCCCCACATCATTCCTGACTCTACTCCCTCAGCTTCATAGAATGTCCCCTTATTCTTGAGCACCTATTCTTCTGATAAATACTCCCCTTCTGTGCCTTATTTACCCCGTGAGATATTTAAAGGTCTGTATCATATCACCCCTCTCCCTCCTCTGTTCCAGGATATGCGTATTGCGGTCCTTTAGTCTGTCCTTGTAGGGCTTCTGATGTAGACCCCATACCATTTTACTTGCTATCCTCTGGACTGCCTCCACTCTATGTCCTTACAGAGATGTACCCTCCAGAACAGGACACAGTACTCTAGGTAGGTCTTACCAGTGATCTATACAGGGACAACACCACCTCCCTCTTTCTGCTGGTGATACCCCTCCTTATGCACCCTAGATTCCTGCTAGCTCTCCCAACTGCCTTGTCACACTACCTGGCTAACTTCAGGTCATCAAATATGGAACTATAGCATATAAGAAGGTTGAAAAACATCTGTGTCAGGGAAATAAATTAAAACTAAAGAATCTAATAATATAAGAAACAATTCAGAAAAGCCAAAAGAGATTATGACATTAAGTTAGCTACTGATAAGAACAGTATTAAGACATTTTATGGTTACCTAAATTCAAAAAAAGGTGGAAACTAGTATAGGGACATTGATCATGAAAATTAATGTGATTGCAGGTGATAAAGAAATAGCAGAGGAACTGAATGATGACTTTGTTCAGTATCCCAAAAAGGAAATAATCTACCAGAAATAAACAGTAGTACAGAAACAATTGAAGAAATAAGACATGAGGCAGTACTGGTGCATCTAAAATCACTGAGGGTTGACAAAGCATCAGGACCAGATGAAATAACTCCAAGGATTTTGAAGGAACTAGCAAATGAAATTTCAGAGATAATAACACATACTGTGTATTTAACCTATCAATAAGTGACTGGGCCATACCTAAGGACTAGAGAATAGCAGATGTGGTGCCACTATTTAAGAAGGAGTATAGACAATTGCCAGCTAATTGCAGATCTATTAGCTTGACAGCTGCAACAGGCAAAATGTTAGAAAAATACATAAAAGATAGATTTGAAAGGGAATGTAAGAACAAGGGTGACACTGACAAAAACAGCATGGATTCAAAGCAGGAAGTTTGTGTGTCACAAATCTTTTAACATTCAACAAATGCATTAGCAGAGAATTGGATGAGGAAATGCAATGGACATTATATTTTTTGATTTTAGGAAATCCTGTGATGCTGCAGAACCTGCTGAACTGATTAAGAAGATGTTGGGCATTGGGCTGAATACTAAGTTAGTAAACAATTGCAAAGTAGTTGGAAGACAGAAGTCATAGAGTAAGAGTTAAAGGAAATTTATCATCAAATGAAATCGGTGGCTAGCAGAGTGCCGCAGCACTCATTGTTGGGCCCAGTGTTGTTTGGCATCCTTATACAGATTTGGGAATAGGACTGAAGAACTATGGTATCAACCTTTTGGTGACACTAAGCTGGGAGGGAAGGTAAATACACATTTGGAGGTGGAAACCATGCAACAAGATCTCAATAAAATGGTAGAATGGACTGAGAAATGGAACATGTGCTACAATTGCAGCAAATGTACAATAATGCATTTTGGAAAAAATAATATGCACTATGATTATTGCATGAATGGGAAGAAACTAAAAGTTACAGAAAATGAGAAGGATTTAGGCATCCACGTTACAAATGATTTACAAAACAGGAAACAGGTTAATGCAGTGTTTAATAAAGTGAACCATATACTAAACACTATTAGGAGACATTTCTCACACAGATCCAAAGATACTCTAGACGGCAGCACTGGACCTTATCTTCAGGGGAGGAGTGGGCGGCTCTAGCTGTCCATTCCCCCCTGCCACGGACACCTTTTCGGCAAGTGGAGCACTTCGGGGTTGAGGCGCTGGCTACCTTTCCGTGAGCCGGGCGGACCTCCCCTGAAGAACTTCAGTCCCTGAAGCTGCAGAGGGACACAGTGGGATTTTCAGCAGCAGTGGGCTTAATTTCAGACTATGAACCAGAGCCTCTGCACTTGTCTTTGTGGGCGCCAATTTTCAAAAAAGGCATCCGCGCCCTATTGGTTCACAACTGCCGTGATGTTTGGGCAGCCTGGACAAAAGGCTGCAACCGAGCACCAGCAGCCAGCATACTCTAGACAGCAACATGGGACCTTATCTTCAGGGGAGGAGTGGGCAGCTCTAGCTGTCTGTTCCCCCCGCCACAGACACCTTTTCAGCAAGCGGGGCACTTCAGGGTTGAGGTTCCGGCTACCTTTCCGTGAGCTGGGCGGACCTCCCCCAAAGAATTTCAGTCCCTGGAAGCTACAGAGGACACAGTGGAATTTTCATCCCGGCCCACCACCCCATTCCTCCTCCCATTAAATGCTCCCCAACCACGCCTACCTAGCAGCTGGGGCCAATCTGGTTTGGTGTAAGCCTTCAACTGACTTCAATATACAATACATTCTAGACTGCTACTGTGCAATCTCTTAGACAGGTTACTGTATCTGCTTAATGTTTCATTACTGCCTCTTAGACAGATCTTATGATTTATTATAAGGTTATTGGCTGTGATCGTGAGGTTACTGGCTTGATCTGCTAGCAATTAGGAAGAATTAAAGTCTGAAAGTACATAGTATCATAATCCGAATGCTAACCTAACCCGTTGCTCACGACTTGGTCAGATGCCCACAGGGGAAGATCAGTGCCTACTGTTAGTTAGAAGGTGGTAAAATAGAAGTTGCTAGTCATTCCTGTTCTTATAAGACTTCTCTTACAGGGGACACAGAGTACAGAAGTGTTTGCTAAGCTGTAGCAATTCTGACCATATCATATCTAGGTGTCTCTAAGATAGCAGACTAGGGATAACTTGAATTTCTCCCTCTCCTACTTAGAGGTCCCCCTACCTGTAGGAATGTCTGTAAAGCAAGGTATACCTTACCATTATTGGCCCAACAGAGGACTACTCCTAGTTGCCATGTATATCCTGTCCCCTCTCTGGGCTGACAGGCTCATCTGTACAGGTGACCCAGAAAACAGAGGACCCCAAAAGCCTGATACCCCTCCATACTCACATTGGCTATTCCCCCTCCAAAAGCAGTCTCCAGTTGCTTTTGATGGCCCACGAATTCTCCAAGAAAGGTACTTGGTACTCCACTCTCCTCCTCACAAAAAGAACACTCAGAATTGACCTACTACCTCTCCCCAGCCCCGCTTCACTCTGTGTCATCACTGCCTCCTGCTCCTGGCAGGTGTTATACAACCAAACCCAGATCCCCCTCCTAACAACCTCCTGATATCCTCCCTGCAGGACCCACATTGGGTGTCCTCGAAGGGCATGTGGATTGCGCACATGAACATATGCAGTCTGTGGCCCAAGATGCAAGAAGTACAAGCCTGGTTGGACCTGTACAAACTAGATGTCCTGGCAGTATCATAGACGTGGCTCAAACCTCAAGTCCTCTCACATGAGGTTGCTGCCCTTGGGTACCACTCCTACAGAAAAGACAGGGCCAACAAAAGAGGGTGAGGGGGAGTAATCTACATAAAAGACACCCTGAACTCTGTACAGGTCAACCTGTGCATAATACCTGCACTGACAGGGAATCAGTCTTCATACGCATCACCCTTGGTCTCTCCAAGCATCTCACCATTGGGTGTATATACAATCCCCCTAAGCATGCTCTCCTATCCCTTGAGGCAGTCCTCAAGGATATAGCTGAGGAAGTCTCCTCTGAACTACTCATCCTGGGGGAATTCAACCTGAACTGGTCCAGAATGCAAACCAGTCTCTTAAAGGCCCAATTCAAAAAGCAGACCTTGCTGTAATTTACGGACCCACAAGACTGAACCACAAAACAGGGAATCACTCCACCCTTGACTGGGCATTAGTGACTAACCCCTGTAACATCCAGGCAGCTGGCACCCTAGCTGATGCCCTGAGTGACCACTCCCCCATATTCTGCATCTGGAAAAATAAGGCGCCTAGGGTTCGACTACGAATCCTGGCTATGCGGGATTTTACCCTCCTCTTACCTGAACAATTCTCCAACTACCTTAGTAGCCTAGACAGAAGCCCAATCAAATCTCTCCCCACTCTGGATGCTGCGGTTGCCTTCTTCCAGAGAACACTCAACATAGCAGCTAACCTATTCGCCCCTATGAAAAAACTCCATACTAAGGGAAGCTGCTACAAGTGGATCACCCCCACCGTTAAAGGCCCTAATAATAAACCATGACAAGGCTTGGGAAAAATACAAGCACTCCTCCCTACCTGTTAACCTCGTGAGCAACAAAACTCTCAGGAACAAGTGCAAACTGGCCATCAAAACTGCCAAAAGGGAGTTTGTCATACAAATTCAGAAAAAAAATCTAGGGAACCCTAGACTTTTCTGGGTCCACATTAATCAGTTGTTAAAGGGGAAAGGCAAGTCCAAACTGGGTCCCATTGAGGTCAACTGACAACTGTTACACGATGACCCCCAGATTGCCAATTCATTAAACCTCCACTTCACTAACCTAGATTCATACAAGGCTGGCCTACCTCCCCTCAATATAGACCCTAGCATGCGGTCACTTCCTAATCTTGACTGTCCAACCTTCCATCTCAGACTGGTCAAGCCAAAAGAAGTTCTCTCACTACTAAGGACCCTAAAACCCTTGGGCTCTGGGAGACCCAATGGAATTCACCGCAGGCTGCTGAAGGAAGGTTCACTGGCCCTGGCCAGACCCCTGACCTGGCTTATTAACCGGCCCCTGAAGGAGGGGACAGTCCCTAAACAGTGGAAACAGGCCAATGTGATCCCAATCCACAAGGGAGGCCGACGAGAGTCTATATGCAATTACAAGCCAATCTCCCTGCTCTGTATCCTGTCAAAAATCCAGGAAAGGCTGATCTACAGGCAGCTCTGAGATTATTTGGAGACCCATCAACTTCTGGCACCCTGCCAGCGTGGTTTCAGAACCAGGCATGAGACAGATACTGCCCTAACCAAATTCTCAATGGATGTACTCAGAGAAATGGATAAGGGGACCCCTACTGGTGCGGTCTTCATAGACCTTTCCAAGGCCTACGACCTGGTCAAGCACAATCTGCTACTAGCCAAGCTGGGCAACATAGGCCTTGACAGCCATGTTATAAGGTGGTTCAACAGCTACCTAACCGGTCGCACACAGAGGGTAAAGTGGAAAGACACCATATCAGACCCGCTTCCATTAAAAGAGAGGGTGCCGCAAGGGTCGATTCTCTGCCCCCTGCTCTTCTCCCTCTTCACTAATGAATTAAGTGACCACTGTGGTGGGAGCTCTGTTGTCCAGTCTGTGGATGATGCTGTCATCTATCGACCCTCCGCTAACCTGGGAGGCCTCAGTCCCCTACTCCAAGGTGACCTGCAATCCCTCGAGAACTGGCTCGTCGAGCACAGAATGGTCCTTAACACTGACAAAACCATGGTCATGTTGTTTGGTCCAAGATCTCTTGGACATGATAGAAAACAACACCTACATCTTACCTCTGCATCTGGCAGCAGCTTAGATGTAGTGCCATCACTAAAATACCTTGGCCTCACCCTGGACCAGGATTTCACCCTCAAGAACCATGTGGACCAAGTCACTAAAACCATACATGGGAACCTAGGCACCCTCTACTGACTGAAAGACCAGCTGGTACCTGAAGCCAGGTCTCTGTCACCACCAGTGTTCTCCTCTCGACACTCACTTATGCTGCACCAGTTGTTCATGGACTGGCAAGGCTTGAGAAGAACAATCTCCAAGTACTGTACAATAAGGTGGCTCATTTCACCACCCAGGCAAACCCCAGGAACCACCATTGTGACACCCTATCCCTACTAAATTGGCCCTCACTGGATGCTCATCTCCAGTACCCACTGCTATGCCAAGCCTACAAGTTAATCAGTCCAGCTCCTCCACCCAGTCCCTCCGGACTCATTGCACTAAAGACCAATACCCGGCTCCTCTGTACAACAGACCAAACTCTTCTAGTTGTCCCCAGAGTAAGAACCAAGGTGGGGGGCAAGTCATTCACCCACACTGCTCCAACTCTGTGGAACTTACTCCCTCCCGGGGTGCAGGAAGCACCTTCTATCAAAAGTTTCCACACTAGGCTTAAGGCCCACATGGTGGCAACTACTACTTGCCATTGCAAGGGCTCCTGGAACCACCCCACGGACAAATGATTTTCCCAGTCCTATACTACCTCTAGTGTGTACCTACTGGGTCAAGCAATATTTATCAGCAATGTGGCTCACCCCTCTCTCTTTTTTCTTGTTACTCCTAATGTTCTACTACATTCCCGTATGCTACCACGACTGTATGTTACTTACATTACATGTAACAAGTGCTGAATGTATAATGCTGTTTATTTATCAATGCTATGTAATCCCAGGTCACCCCGGAAAAAGGGACCTCCGGGGCTCAGTGGGCTTACCCGGTCACCAAAATTTAATAAATAAATAAATAAAAGATGCTATTTTACAGTTTTACTCAAGCTACGTTAGACTGCTTATTTACTATGGGTCACAAGTATGAGGAGGGTTAACAATGAGTGATAACATAAAGGTAGAACACTTGCAACACAGAGAAACATAAATGATTATGGGTCTGGAGAATAAGACATACAAGGAAAGACTAATGATGTGTCTACACGACTGATGTGCTGCAACTTCTGCAGTGCTCCAAATGGGTATCACATTATATAGGAGAACCAAACTGAGCGATTCGAATAAGAGCGACTCAATTTGTGCACCCGTGGTAGCAGCGATGGTGGAGATTTAGTGAGGGAAGGGTACAGTGATGCATGTAAGACAGAATAGCAACTGTGAATGACGGGGGTTTTGTTTAGTGATGTAGGTTAAGTAGATGAGTGCAGCAGGCTGCTGCTGAGCTGGTCACCTGGTGTGGCAGCAACAGGCACCAGCTACAGTGTTTATGGTTCTGGGTTCAGGACTGCGTGTGAGTACTTTTTCTTAAAACTGTCTTTGGGTGTTGTAAATTTTTTTTCCTATTATGTTGCCCCAGCCGGGGTATCCCCCCTGTGCACTGTGGCCCCACCCATGTAGTCTGCTGTCTCCCTGGGTCTATCCCCTGGAGTTGATTATATTTATATGGCGGTGTTGGGGTGTCACTCACCACAAAGGAGGGTGCAGAGGGCATAGGCCCCTGCATTAAATGTTCATTGTAATGTCTTTGCTGTCGCCATTTTGTTAGGTGTGGAGATTGGCTCTGTGCCGATTTTACATTCGGCAACGTGTACTTGCTGTTTTGCAAGTTGAGGTAATATATACAGTACATTGTTATGACATGGAATCCTCCAAACATGCCACAAATGCTGGAGATGATCAGATGTTTTTCTAGATGGCTTAATGAAACACGGAAAGAATCACTCTAGAAACACAGTGCTCTCAGGCCTGTAAATACAGACTTGATTCCTTGCAGACTAGGCACATGCATCGGCACAGTGCTTGAAATCACATGCTGATCGAGAGTTCAAGTGTACAGACCATTTTAATGAAAGAATGCATGCTGGAATAGATAGTGCAGAGGTACAAATGGACCAAGGCTTCACACAGGCTCACTATGCCTTGCGAAGGCTTTGAAAAAGCACAGCGAGCTTGCACAAAGGGTTAGTCCATTTGTACCTCTTCACTGTCTGTACACTTGAGCTCTTGATTAGCATGTAATTTTTTTTCATGCCTGCCTGCTGCTTGGCTGTCCACTCCTTTGGGCTGCCAAGGGCCCCCTACCAGCCAGGTCTTCCCCCTCCTGCCATCTGCTGCTGACTCTGATTCCATGCCCTCAGACATGCCGGGTGTATCCCTTCACCGGGGTATCCCCCTCCCTAAGTAGGGGCAGGGAGGAGAGACTGGGATTCAATCTGGATCCGGGGCATGGGGCTACGGATGCATCCTTGAGAGAACATTCTGCTGGGGCTTCATGGTGGAGGGTACCAGGTGACTGTCATCCGGTCAATTGGGTGGACATTTTCTGTTTTCGTGCCTCGTCCCACCACCCTCCAAATTCAGCCACACCTGTGGTGTCCTGGCTGAATGCACTTACTGTGTGTGGCCACCCATGTCATATCATGCATCACCCCTACTGGTCACCAGGAGCTGCTGTACAGCGACACAGGCTTTGCACCCCCCCCCCAGGGAGGAGAGCATCCAACAAATGCTCTTAATCCTCCCTGCCAGTCTCCATTCCTGTTGTTCTGGGCTCGGCTACAAACTCACATCATCAGCGTACCAGGCAATCCCTCATCAGCTAGCACCACAGAGCTGGCAACATGTAATTTCAAGTACTGTGCTTATGCTTGTGTTCAAAACATTGGGCAGTATGTACCTCTGCACTGTCAGTGCACTTAAACTCTTGATCAGCATGTAATACAGTGCTGATACTTGTGCCTGTATTGCAAGGAATAAAGTTTGTCTAGATGGCTCTTTCTGCACCAGTGCATGATGTGTAGGAGAAGGGCCATATGTCCACATGGGAGACGGTGAAGAATCCTGGGAGGCAGATGGGACTGTTAATATACATTGGAGTAAGCAGTGCAACCTTTCCACATGGCTGCTTACACCATTCACTCACATCAGCACCCCTACAAGTTCCCTGCTGATCCAGAAGTGGCATAGTGATTGATTTACCATTAAGTGTGTACACCAGTAAGTGTGTACATGGCTGCCTTTGTGCCACAGGAACCTCAGTACTCACAGTTCTCTGGTGCAAATGCTACCGTGTAAACAGGGCTTATGTCACTTAGGATTGTATAGTTTAGAGCAAAGGTGCACTAGAATAGAATTGATATTATTCACTATGGGCCCTATGCACTATGCCAATGCGCCACATAACCTGGGTGTGTTGGCATAGCTAAGTCTGAATGCTGCATAGCGGGGTCCCATGGACCCCACACAGCATTCACTAGGGGAGGGTGCAGGACAGGTTCACTCTGATCCCCCAGCCGCGTGGACAGCAGCTCACCAGGGGGCATGTTGGGGGGTGTGCCCGAGCTGTGCACCATTCACAAAGATACAGAGTGCTGGGTGAAAGGGCTGCACCTTACACTTGGGAACCCCAGGCATAAGGGTTACACCCCCCCCAGGATGCCACCGCTGGCAGCGGCCAAGACGTTGGGGTGCTGCAGACCCCTACGACATGCTGCCCCCACCCATTGAGGCCACGAGGAGGGCCGAGGGTGGCCGATTAGGCATCCTGTGCAAGTGTGGTTGGCACACTGGTGCTGGCAGCCCGCATCTGTGCCCCATGGGTGCAAGGGATCCACTGGCAGACTGGGTCTGGGCATCCCATTATATGAATACCCGGTCCGCGTAACACCCCTCCGTGCACCTGTGCACAGGGGGGAGGGGCTGTGGACAGGTGGCTGGCATTAATGAATGCCGGTACTGGCACACCTGTTCGCAGCTCCATGGGCAGGGTACACACATTTCGTGAAAACTCTGCCCCATTGGTGCATAGCACCCAATAGATGAGAAATTGATGGAGGAATTGAATTTCACAAGGGGACAAGAAATACATTTTTTAAGGAGACACAATAAACAATTACAGGACAAACAATGGAAAAGTATTTTGTGAAAAAAGGGTTGTACAAATGTGGAATAATCTTCCAAAGGAAACAGTTAATTCCACTAGTACAGTGTCCTTTAAGAGGAGTCTTGGTAAATGGATGACAGATGGAAATTTCAAAAGCTATTTTACTGACAGGCTTTGTAAGAAAAAATATTTCAAATCCTGACTCAGAACTCAACATATCAACAGACGTATAATGAACTGTTTGTTTGACTTCAGCAAATCACTTAACCTCCCAGTTATGTACTGTAACCTCTCACAATTTCTCTCAAATCAATCTAAGTGGCTGTTTGCCCTTGTGATTAGATAGTAATTGCACTAATTCATATCCCTGTACACCTTATGGCAGGAAAATGCTGAAAAACCTTACTCCTCAATTTACATTTCATTCCAGTCAGTCTCTTGTAGACCTACTCTCTCTTTATTCTGTTTTTAAGGTCAATCAATCCGTCAGTCCAGTCATTCAGACAGTCTCTAGCAGAGTTAAGCAGTGATTACACAGTTGCCTCATACCTCTGTAGAGATCAGAATGAGTTGCCTGCAAGCTTACAGAGATGGTTACGTGGCAAAGGTTATCCACTATTGGCTGGCACAAATGCCAGTCTTATTACATACTTTTATCGCTGCCTGAAGATTGCAGATGCCTTGAATAGGTCATTATGAGCAGTTGCTTTGGACATCACGTGGTTCCCATCATTATATCACTAGGGCAGTGACTGAAATTTGCCACAGCAATTAGGGCACCACAACAATGATGACAGTGACAGGGGTGATCTTGAGTTTAGATCACCCCTCACTGGTACCCTCCTTTTCGCCCAGTTTCTACCTCCTCCAAGGCATGCCCACCCCAGAGGAGGTTATATTTAGTTTTCGGTGGTGTGGGGAGGCCTGCACCAGAGATTAGGAAAGGCAGACACAATAGATGGCCATTTAGGTGAAGCAATCACAGGAGCTGTCAGATACGAGATGCTGGGGGAGCAGGCATTTGAACTGGCCAAGCTTGGGTATAGATGTTAGTTCAGAGTCCAACACAATGAGCCATAATGGTGCTCTGTAGGAGAAAGATCATTGTCCTTGTGAAGTCTGACATCTGGGGATAAGGAGTAGTTCATTGTCTGAAGCACGAGTGTTCTGGGAGCTGTGGTATGGAGATAGAAGGTCAACAACCCCAGGGGGCATGAGTCCAAGTAACGCTTTTATGGTTAGTAAACATGTTTGATACATAATTCTTCCACTAAGTTGGAGCCAGCCCGAGAGCATATATAAATCACAAAGTGTGGGTAAGGAGAACAGAATCAGTTAGAAGCTTGCACGCCTTATTGAGTGCAACAGCTATCCTTCTAAGAGATTTGGTTTTATACTAACCTCTTTAGTAATTTGCTTAATGTACAAAGGATGGAGATTGGTCAATAATTTGCTACTAGTGTTTTTGCACCCCCACTTTGTGTACCGGGGTTACAAGTGCCACTTTCCACACAGAAGGCACTACCCCTCCTGGATGGACCTATTAAAGAGTAGCATGATGTGATATGCAATTACTGGGGCTCCCAGATTGAGGAGCTTTGGCTCAAGCTTATCATATGCTGTGGAGCCCATTATTTTTATCTTGGACAGGAGTAACAGTACTTCTTTTTTTGTTACAAGCCTAAAGTGGAAGTTGGTGCATGGGAGGTTAGGGGTAGTGAGGTCAAGGGGTGTTGAGGAAGAGGGCTGCGAAGGATTCTTATAACTATCAAGGTAAGTGAAGAATGTGTTAAATGTGATTGCTGCATCCCTGGGACTTACACTAGTTTTACCCTCAAATTCAGTATTGCAATTACTTTCTGATGACTGTCCCTCTAAAATGGCGTTAATCTGAGACCTGAACTTTTTAAGGTCTCTAAAGTTACATTCCTGTAGATTATGTAGGTAGCTCTGCTTAGCATTTCCTTTTCTTACTCTCCTTTCCCTGTCTTCCTGGTTGGCATCTCTTATCCAGGCATCCTCCAAGTATCCGGACACTGTCTGGTCTGTCCCCCAGCTTCATCTTGAGAGGCCATCACCTTTTGCCCCCGTGGCTTGCCCCCTGCAGTGGGCTGGTGGGGAGCACCCAACTCATCCACCAGGACAGGATTCAGTTCCAGTGATCCCCCTTGCGAAGCCGGGGCACCTGTAGGATGGCCATCAAGCCGCAGCAACCAGGATGCCATTTTCCCCCTGATTTTCCACCCCCCGTGGTGCTCGGCGTGCAATGATGCCATTAATGTGAATGCGCACACTCCAATGCACACCACCTCAGGCCTCTGCTGTGCTCCAAGCCCCTGCAATTGTGGCACCATGCAGGCTGACTCCACAGGGAAGAGAAGAGGCACACTCTTAGAAGTCCAAACAATTTGCAAGAGTATAGAAAGGAGCTCAAATTCTCTGCCTGGAGATATGTAAGGAAGGTCTACTACCTTGGAAGAGGGGCAGGGGCAGTGCAGAGTAGAGTAATGCTTGGTATTCTAATGATGGGACAGTCCAAGGAGCTTCAAATGAGGGGAGGGTTGGGTGAGATGACAGGGTGCGAGAGTTACGGGTGAGAAATTAGACTGAATGGAAGCACCACAGAAGCACGACTCTCTCGCAGTGACCCCCCTACAGCGACACTCCCCCCAGAGTCAACTGCACCCACAGTGCCTGGCAGAACACAGCAAGCCCCCCCAAGAGTGACAACATGTGAGGTGATGGCACACTACAGAAATGGAAGCAGTATGACAGCACCCTGCACCGGGTGCGAAGGGGAGGTGATGGCGGCGGAATAACTGCCCATCTGTGCCAGGTGTTGCTGCAGTGCATCTCACATTGTTTGCATGCTGCACCCAGTTGGACCACACCGGGACTGTCCATTGCCGTCCATGAGCTGTCGGGCTGTCGGGGGTGCACTATTGGCAGTTTGCTCTCGTGTGGCTGGTCATGGCAGTGTCCATTTGGGTGTGCGGGGGTGTGATACTGTTCATCACTGTTCTGTCCATCGGGCTGGCACACATCGAGGTTCTCTGTTTCGGTTTGGCTGTGTCACTGTGGGCGATGCCAGAGCAGTTGCCGTCACTCTTCTGTGGTGCTTCTGACTGACTGATTGGTTTCACCAGTAGTCTTCACCATAAAATGAGCATGAGCTTTGGGTGGGGGGGGGGTAGTTGGGACGAGCAGCAAACAGGATACGGTGGTGCACAAAGCACTACACAGAGTTCCTGGAGTGCTGTAGCAGGTAAGCCTGTACTCTGTACCTGGGGAGTGAACTGCTGTGTAGGTCCTGAGCTGCAGAGGATAGCTGGCAGGTGGGGGGAGGTTTCTCATAATCTTGCCTTCCCTCACAGCCCCCTAGTATGTGTTGGCAGTGGAGTCAAGGTCCAGGAACTGGGAGCTGGGAGGAAAAGTAGAAGGTATGAGATTAAATAGGAAGATAAGCTGGGGCAGGCAGGTAATATGAGCTGGGCGGGGGAAGAGAGAGAGACAGAGAGAGAGAGAGAGAGAGAGAGAGAGGGGAGTTGTAACACACAGAGACAGGATGGTGAAAACAAACCTCTCAGCTGCTCAATCCCTAAAGATAGGGAGAAGCTCACTATATGCAGTCCAGTAACATAAAAAGAAATGTTCTGTATTTTTTTTCTCAGGTGCTACTATTAGCTGGCTTCAGGTAGGACTGAGGCAGCGGCTGCAGGTAATCAGGCAGCACACCACAGAACTACTTACTATATCACACTAAATCCATGTGGCAACTATCATGAATCTCAGCAATACAGTCCAAAAATAATCTAGAAAAACCCTTAAAGCAACTGTACAACTACTAAGATATATAGTCAAGTACAAACAATATCACAGGATTAAAAACCATCCGCATTTGTTCGTCGACCCTCTTGGAGGGACCATGTGGTCTAGCATTGTCTATGAAAGTTCCATTAAGATGGCACTGAGAGCCTGGAGTACTGTAGCAGGCAAGCCTGTACTCTGTGCCTGGGGAGTGAACTGCTGTAAAGGTCCTGAGCTGCAGGGTATGGCTGATGGGTGGGGGGAGGGTTTCTGTGATCTTACCTTCTCTTACAGCCCCCTAGTAGGTGCCAGCAGTGGAGCTGAGGTCTGGGAACTGGGAGATGGGGAGTGAACTGCTGAGAAGGTCCTGAGCTGCAGGGGATGTCTGGCAGATAAGGGGAGAGTTCCCATCATCTTGCCTTCCCTCATGACCCTCTAGTAGGTGCCTGCAGCTGAGCCAAGATCAGGGAAACATGAATTACATTCCACAGCACAAAATAAATAATAAGGAAAAAAAAAAGAACAAAAAAGAGGTTTTACATTGCAAATAAACAGTCAGTATAACAGTTAGTTTTAAGTCTCCTGAAAGAAAATATGACACTGACGGTTAAGATATGCACATTAACAAATGTGATTGTCTCCAACAAACAAAATACACACAAATTCCATTTGCAAAAGTCTAACAGTCAGCAGTAGAACCCCATGAAATAGCAAGAAATCCCAAGAAAATCATTGCTATGTTGAGCACCTACATTGCATATGCATATCTTATTATGCAGCTGCATCAGAATTTAACAGCTGTGGACCACTCAGTTATGTAAGCTTTTGGTGTGATGGTCTGTGAAGTAGCTGATAATTCATTTCCAGGGTTTGAATCTTAATAAAGAGGTATTTAAATAATGAAGTGCTTGCTGCAGTTGAAATCAGTTCAAATACATACAGTGTGATTGTAGAGTAACGATCCCTCAATCTCTGCAACTTCATCATACATTGCATAAAAAAAGTATTTCACTGATGAAAACAAATGGTCTACTTGAATTAAAAAAAAATGACAGGGGAATCTTCCTACAAATGTGTTGTGAAATAACAGTAGTTTAGGACAGAAAGGGCACAGTCCTGATACAGCTATTTCAAGATTAACTACAATGTGATGGCTTTAGACAGTACCCTGTAAAAGTTGTCAACTCTGCTTTGAAAAAAAGATATTTTTTTAACTAAATAGGCTGCTGTTAATTATGTTGATGTCTAGAATGCACAGGCAGTGTCATGCAGCTCCATGGCTGAAAGGACTAGAAAACTGGCCCACTTACATAGAGAGAGTGAGAGAGACAGAGAGAGAGAGAGACAGAAATAGAGAAAGAGAGAGAGAGAGATAGATAGACAGACAGACAGACAGAGACCTTCCATGACAGCGACCATGAAATAAGGGAAATCTACTGGTTTCCACAACTAACAATCTGGAGATTTTCATGTGCCCATTACTTATGCAAGACCTGGTGAGTAAATGAAAACACTGAAGCAAAAACAAACAAAATCTTTACATAATTTTGTTTTTTGTTGACACCCCCCACCTGGTGACCATAACCAGAAGTGGATGGGCTTTTCCCAACAGTGATGCGGATCAGGGGCAGGCAGGCAGTGCTTTCTGTAGGCTGTGCTAATTTCTCTGTTTTGTCTCCAATTTCCTGTTGTATCACGGTTGACAGGGTGTGCTGCATGGAAGCACACATGTTCTGTGTCAAGCCTGCGTTGCCCTCCCTACAGCATCGCCCATGCTCGCAGTGCCACCAAGCCTCCAATCAGTGGTAGTCCACAGCGGGATGGTGAAACACCCCTCTCTTAAAGAGTATAGCTGTCTTCATGAAGCTCGATTTTTGTCAACCTCCACTGACCCCCAGCAACTTGCATTCACAAGCGCACCAAAGTTGCCAAAGTGGTGGCAGGTGAGGCTTCCAGCACCTCAGTTCTCCATGCCATTGGGATGGCCATCATATCTTATTTTGCTTAAGTGCCACAGTTCAAACCTCAGTGAACTTTAAAAGACACCAGAAGCACTAGTAGGTGAAGAACACAAGAAGCTAACATTTCAGCCAAAGGAGACAACTATTTCACAATTCTTGGATTTTAAACTCAATTCAAAAGAGAACAGTTCCCCCAACACAGAAAAAGAACAAAGTGAAGCTATAAATCTTTTCACATACAGTACATTTACCCTGATGCAAATTGCTTCTTGTAAAAGAAAGTACTCAAAATATTAATCAGTTCAAAACACTCACCAGTTCCAAAGAAAGAAAGACTAAGGCCAGGATTCACAAAACTTTGTCTCAGCACAAAATACATTTTGTGCTGAGCTGGTATCCACAAAAGACCAGTTTGCATACTGAAACCATGGGTGTGCCAGGGCTGACTGTGGAGGAGGCCACAATGCAAATGGGGGGGGCATGAATACCACCGCTGTCACTAGGCATTTGCTCTGCATAAGGGCCTCTTGCACAGTCACCTTACGCAGAGCAAATACTGCCAGCTGAGACTTTGCCTTATCCCACAAAATCCTAGTGGTTGGTGGAGGTACTGCGGCAGCCCTCCTCCATCAATCGGCAGCCTGATTCCAAAGAAATCACACACCCTGGTGCCAGTGTCCCCCATCCCCCCCTACGATCACCGATCGCTGAATCGAGTATATACACATAAGTGTCCCTAGCTTCTAGGGGCCCCCCATGCTGATCACCAGTGGCTGGACTGAGTACATACATATGTGTCCTTCACATATAATGGTCGCCCTCACTGATCACCTGCCCAATACCAAAACTATGTATTCCCTGGTGTTCAATGGTTCCTCCCAACCCCATCCCTCACCCCATATCACGAACACTATTCCCTGGTGTCCAGTAGTTCCCCCTCCGGCCACATCCATGCCCAATACAGTCATCAGTATTCCCTGGTGTCCAGTGGTCCCTCACCCCACCCGATCCCTCGTCCCAAATCACAAACACTATTCCACTCCCTCACCCCACATCACACACACTATTCGCTGGAGTCCAGTGTTCTTACCCCTACCTCCGCCCAATCCGATATAGTCATCAGTATTCCCTAGTGTCCAGTGGACCCTCCCTCCCTCCACCCGATCCCCAACCTCTGTAAAACAAATGAAACCCATTCCCTGGCATCTAGTGGACCCCCCATCCTGATCACCAATAAAATAACCAAACATCCATTCCCTAGTGTCTAATGGACCTCCCACCCCAGCAGGTAGTGCCCAACCACCCCACTCTCCCCCATCCTGAACCCAAACTAGCGACTGGCACAGCCATCCTCTCTCCACCATGGCTGACTGATAACTCAGCTGTCAATGAGCACATACAGTACATGATCTTTGACAGCTCAGTTAGTGGCTGGCTGTTATGGAGAGAGGAGGGCTGTCCTGGATGCTGCTCGGGCTTGGGTTGGGGTAAACAATGTGGTGGGGCATTACCTGCCAGGGTGAGGGGGTCCGCTAGATACCAGGGAAGAGACATTTGGTTATTTTGCTGAGGATAGGAAGGTGAGTCTGCTAGACACCATGGAATGGGTTTCATTTATTTTACAGGGGATCGGGGATAGGGTGGGTGGAGGGACCACTGTGCATGAGGGAATACTGATAATTATATTGGGCATGGGTGCAGGTAGGGGGAACTGAACACCAGGAAATAGTGTTTATGACATGGAGTGAGGGATCTGGGGGGAGGGATCGCTGGACACTAGGGAATACTGATGACTATAACAGGCATGGATGCAGGTGGGGGGCAGAATCACTGGACACAAGGGAATAGTGTTTGTGATGTGGAGTGAGGGATCAGGTGGGCAATGGACCACTGGACACCAGAGACTAGTGTGTGTGACATGGAGTGAGGGATCTGGGGGAGGGTCCACTGGACACAGGGAACACTGGTGACTATAACAGGCATGGATGCAGGTGGGGGGGCAGAATCACCGGACACAAGGGAATAGTGTTTGTAATGTGGAGTGACGAATCAGGTGGGTGAGGTACCACTGGATACCAGGGAATACATAGTATTGGTATAGCACTGGTGATCAGTGGGGGAGGAGCACTAGATGCCAGGGACACTTATGTGTATGTATTCAGCCTGGCGATTGCATGGGGGGGCACTGGCACCAGGGTGAATGATTTCTTTGTACTTAAGCCAGCAATCACAGGGGATGGGGGCCCTGACACCAGATTGAATAATTTATTTTGAATCAGCCAGCAATCATGGGGTGGAACACTGGCACCAGAGTGATTTATTTCTTTTACTCATCTGGCATTGGGGGAGGGCACTAGCACCAGTGACAGAGAGCAGCTGCCTATGGAGCAGGGGCTGTGGGTTGGGCATGCTACTCTCCAGCGCAGCAAATGTAAATGGGCCCACACAGGCATGCAAATGGCCACATAGTGCCTTGCATGCCCAATGGGCTCATTTACACTTTAGTGAATTCCAAACAGCACACCTGCACTATTTATTGCAGGGCCACACTCCTGGATGCATGTTGGATGGTGCTACTGGGGCTAGCAGTAGTGGTACTGGGGGGAGCAATGACGCATCCTGGCCCTATTCACAGTTAGATAGTACAGGTGCGTTATCTGACTGTGAAGAGCAACCTTTGACACCTAGCCAAAAGCAAAGCGCAACACAAATTTTTGTGTTGTGCTTTCTGACTTTTTGTGAATCTAGCCCCAAGTGAGCAAATATAAATACAGCAGATAGCAGCGGCAATTTAATTGGGAAATACCATGTGTTCTCTAACATTTTATGGCTTGGAGCAGTTTGAATTCTATGTGTCAGCTACAAGTACTGACAGGATTTGGCAAAGCATACAACTGCTAAGACAATGGGTTTCTTCCGTTCAGCCTCACAAGAATGTTTTCCCTGTTCGGCTGATAGGCTTGGAAACCTTTATTTCTGAATCTAAAAAAAATACACAAACACTCTATGACTAGTAATTTGATAGTGATAGAAAATGCTCCGTATATAGAAAACATCTCTTCCATAGGCAAACTTCATACCACATCATAGCTGTAGCCTGTCAAAAATAACATTGGTGACTGAGCTGAATATAGTGATATGATTGTCTTCGAGACTGCAGAAGTGGCCGAAAACCTGTCAGCCATACATGACACCTAACCTACTCCAGTTATCACTGATTCTCATCTTTACTTCAAGAACAAAATGGTAGAAAGCAACATTCTAGGCATACTTATTTCCTTCTGATTTTGTAATGGGATGGGAGAACACAGGATGGACCTAGAGCCTCTTTGTATACCATTGTAACAGTGGTGCTTTTACAGCAACACTATTAGAGTGACACCAACCCATCGACACCTGCAGTGATGACCCGGTTGGCAGAGCGACGACCGTGTTATCGACTCTGGAGTTTGGCTGCTCTCCCTCAATATCTGCCCCCCTCAGAGTTCGAATCTATAAATCTGGGGGTTGCGGAGGCACAGCCCCCCCCGCACAAACATCGAACAGATGTCGATGTGATCCCCGGTTGGGATCAGGACATGGCAGTGTAGGGGATGTCAGTGACCATGTATCGCTGTGGGGGAGGCTGGCAATATTCTTGTCACTACAGCATGGTGGAACCAAATCTCTTCATGTTGCTTAAATTGCTAAATCAGATGCAAAGTAGAGAAAAGAAGCACACAATTGAACAAAGGGCAGTTTGAAATGTAATAAACAATGGTACATACAAATATTTAATTCTACAAGAATTGCTACCTTTACCAGTGCACTGAATGATGTTATATTTGACTAATTCAACTGCAAATGGGTAATAGTTTATAACTACTTGACCACATTTGCTACATTTTCATTTGATCTCACTTACCATAAAAAGAAACCAGTTATTATTAGTTGAAAATAAAATACTACTTCTACTTAAGTTCATACTATTAAGGTATCAGGGTGCTGAGAAGGTCATAGGTCCATAGATCCATTACTAATAGTATTTCACTTCAGTGCCTGCTAAGTGGCTGTCCAGTCTAGACTGAAAGTGGCTTTCAGAGTTGCTTGCTATTCTTGATAATGGTAGAGGAGTATATATATTAATCACTCCATTGGTAAAAAAGTACTTTCTTTTAATGGTACATCTTTTTCCCATTATTTGCAGTTGGTGACCTTGTGCCTCTGTTATATCAGATTTAAATTCTACATCAAGGTCATTTAATAGAGTGGTACTTGATGTTATTTTTTACATCATAAGTAGATCACCCCTTAGTCTTCTTTTGGATAGTATCATAAGTTGCATCTCAAATGTCGTGTATTAACCTTGTTGCCCTGCTCTGAACTTGTTTGATGTGTTTATGTGGGCACCATAATGGGCTTGTGTAATCAAGGTGTGGTCGAACACAGGCCCTATACAAAGGGAGGATTACAGATTTTTGTCGAGAGGTGATATTTCTCCTTATGGACCATAATACTCTGCTAACCTTAGCTATAACTGCATTACATTATTTTTGGGAGTCAAAGTCAGAAGTAACTAAGACCCTCAGGTCTCTCTAACATGTGGTTTCAGTAAGTAATGTGGGTTCCAGTTTGTATTCAGTCATGGGGTAATTTCTTCCCATGTGCACTTGTACAATATGTTTTTGCTTCAAGTTCAAAGAAACTACTGACCTATGGCTGAATGTATACTGTGATGTGTGCTTACCGTATGAGTTGCTTGGCATTCTGTGAATCTTTCCTGTGCACTCCTTAGGGCATTCGGTAATAACTGAGGAGAGGCACAGCCAGGATTTACTAGGATAATTTCTAAATATTCATAGGGGTATCTGGGGGCATGCCACCTCAGGAAAAAAATAAATAAATTTAACCCTTGCTGTGCTGTCGGCGTGTATACACATCTTAAAAATCTGTATGTTCTGAATCTTCTTGCAGCCTAAGGGTTAAGAGTTAATTGTGTATTTTTGTGTCCATACTGAAAAGTACTAAATGGATTTTCTACTCAGTACTGTTTCACCATCCATTTGAATTTCTAAATCTTTTCTTTTACATAGGGTAATAAATGCATTGAACATGCACTCAAATGAAGGAGTAATAAAGAAAAAAGAACAAATACCACGGAACAAATACAGTTCAAACAAAAAGTGGAAGCTCTAAGAATAAATAATTAAAGCCACACAAAAATAACATTATGACTTGTATGCTGGGATCATTGGCTAAGGATGCTAGGTATATCAGCCATTAATATTAGTTAATATTCAATAATAAAAATAAATAGAAAATTGAGAAAAATATCAACTTTCATTCCAAGCTCAAATAAACAAATAAATATATTGGGCTCACCACAGCTCAACCCAGATAGACCATGTTAGGGTAGCTGGTCCATTTCACTGGGGTGTCATACAGACGAGGCATACTGATGAGTCCTGGTAGGACGAAACACATGTCTGTGTCTTTCTGTTGGCACCCTTTGCAAACTGTGTGAGAGGCCTTTCAGCACCATGCATTTCTGCTTAAAGTTGAACCAGCATAATATTTTGTGGTGATTTGCATGTACAGCCCATGATGCTTTGCATTATGGAGGTATGTGTGATTTTGTATTTCGAATAAATATATGCCTATGTAAGCATGAAGCAAATTCTGAACTGAAGGAGTTTGCAGAGCAAATTATTGAGCAGATAGTCAAAGAAACAGCAATCCCCTGAGAGAAATCAAAAAGACCAGAATGTATATTTTATAATATAAAAGATGAAACATACATCATGGTTACTGTATATGGCTTGTTATTCCAAACTAAATTAAGCTAGTTAATTACCAACTTGGTATGATGCAAATATAAATGTATCACTCCATATTGTGTAACAATCTGATACGGTAAATTAACTGTCTTGTTAAAGACACTTTACTTCATTTGTTTATATCCCAACCAAATTAGGCAAAATATATTCCGTAAGTGGAAGGAAGTAAATTATCACTACAGAAGTTTGGGCAACTAATTACAGTAGACAATCAAAATTGCAGCAGTCTTGTAAGAAAACTAAAAAAGGCAGAAATCTGTCTTATTTGTAACACAAAAAGACCTGCTTTCTTCTTGAGGACCAATTTTGTTGCATTTAAGTGTTGGTATTTTATTAAAACAAATCAGTAGAAACATATAATCCTGGAAGACCAGAAAAGATGCAGCAATGACCAGATCACACTGGTTAACCTTTTGGTTTTTTAAGTCTGGGTAACTTATAGGGCCAGATATTCAAAACTTGGCCCCTGGGCCAAGTTAATACTGCCTGGCAGGAAAACATAGCCCGGAGCACAAAGCAAGCTATATTCAAAAGGAATAGCACTGGGCAAACAGCTTCTGAATATAGCTTGGGAAAGAGGCCGTGCAAACTGGGCTGGGAGTGCAGGGCAACCATAGCCCTGGAATATGACAGAACTGAATATAGCAACCAGGAAGTGCAAACCACAACAACAACACAGTGCGCAGTGACGTGAGGGTAGGTAGAGAGGAACTATGTGGCCAATGTGTGTGCCAGCAAATGTATGGACCCAGTACAGCTGCAGGTAGCAGCAGATGTGAAAGAACAGTGATCAAAACTGTAAAATATTCCCATAATCGTTAGCGCCGCGCTAACATGTTAGGATGGC
Organism: Neoceratodus forsteri; assembly: GCA_016271365.2. Taxonomy (NCBI): domain Eukaryota; kingdom Metazoa; phylum Chordata; order Ceratodontiformes; family Ceratodontidae; genus Neoceratodus; species Neoceratodus forsteri. The sequence continues at coordinate 12,994,897 of JADMNL010000039.1, read as the reverse complement.
TTTAGCACGGAGCTAAGCGATTTGCCCGGTGCAAACACGTTAGCCTGATGCTAAACTTTGCCATATTCAAAAGGGACATGCAAATGAGCCTACTTACATAGTCACTGGGCAAACAGCCACATTAGCATCTCATCATGCCTTGATTTGTATGCAGTTTGCCCAGTGTTACTGCAGGGTCCCACAGCTACACCTGTAGGTCAGTCTGGAAGTACAGGGGCTGGCCAGTTCCAACCACAGCTTCACCTGTAGGTCAGTCAGGCAGTGCTGATGATAGCTGCAGGCTACATGTGAACAGTACAGCATACCATACCATAGCATATCATACCCCAGGGGACAACACAGCATAGGCACAGGTAGTGGTGGTGCTGCATGCAACCGTCACACTGCAGGGCATCCTACAGTGCACAGCAGACACTACAGTAGCAAGGGGGCTGGTAGTGTGAGGGACACAGCAATGCCTATGGTGTGTAGGGCAGTGATGACCACTGCACTGTACACAGTGACAGGCCCAGCTTGCAGATAATTATTGACAGTGGACAGTACTATTACACTGTTGAATGATCCACAGATGCTGCACCTGTGGCATGGGATGCACACAGTGTCATGTACATGGCTGGCTGTGTGTGCCGTGGCATCTGTACAGTTGTGTGGTAGGTGACTGAGGGGCATGTAAGATCCGACAGGCACACAGGTGGTGGCATATTCCCACTACTGGCCCATGTGCACTGCATGTTGTGTCCCAGCCTTGTGGCCACACCTGGGCTGTGGTGAGGTCTGGACACCCGTACACCCTCCCCTCACTGGCCACCATGCCCACTGTGCTGCATGTGTGTGCTGGCATCTGTTAGGCACCACAGACATATGGTCTGCAGGTGTGTGCTATATGGCCACACTACCATGCTGTTCCCTGTGGTTCAGATCACCCCTTACTGTCTGTGCTTGGCTGGGACTGGTGGCTGCTGCTGGCATCATGGTGGCACCATCAGTGAGCAGCATGTGTCCTCCATGTCTGGCATTTTCTAAGTGTCATACACCTATGTTAGGGTCATGCAAGCCACGCAAATCCCACGCAGACACTTCACAATGCACCAATATTGTGAAAGGCTGTTTGCCCAGGGTTAAGACCAGGTTTTCCTGGGCAGTAAATTGTACCGCGCTAAGGGTTGTGCTATGTCACGCTAAACACCTTAGTGTGGCACTAGTCGCTGAATATCTCATAGCCCTTTATTCATGTTCAATATGCCCCTTGCATATCATTATGCTTTGCCCAGCGCTACTGCTGTTTGCGCATGCTAGTTGGCCTTTTGAATATGGCAGACCTGCGCTAATCCTGCACAAACTGCGAACTGCACAAAGCTTTGACTATCTGCCACCTATTTTCATAAAATGGGCACAGTATAAAAAATGCAACTTTATGGTTGGCTTAACTGTGGGGGTTTTCTCAGCTTTGTCCTACATAAGAGGTAAAGACCCTGATAAGTGAATCTGTACCACACCTGCACCCTGTGTAGCAGTTTGCTTTGCAAATTTCAGAGTCCCACTCTTGGCCTGTATGTGCTATTGGCAATATACTGAACTGGATCAAACGCCTCCGCTTTAACCACACCTGAATTGAACCACACAGGCTCTGAAGCATGGAAATACTGCCACTAGGATCAACCATCCCTACTGAACTCAAAGATAATATAATCAAGTTGCAACCAAATCAGACTGGACCACTCACCCCCAGACTGTGCAGTAAGGTATCTTGCCCCACAGGATGAAACCTGGCTCAGAAGTAGGAGGTGCAACCCAAAACAGTAGGCATTTTTTCCAAACGACTGTTCTTTGTGCCTGCAAGAGGCATATAACTAGTAAGAGCCCTTGTGAATCTGGGAATAAGCCATTCTGGGGATAGTGGAGGGGGGGGGGTCCACCACTAGAGAGACTGCATTTCAGAAACAGAAAGCAAGTGAGAGGAAGATAATGGCAGTAGGGCAGCCTGTGTCTGTTTGTCAGAAGATGGCCAGCCTAGGGTTTGGAACTCAATTCAAGTGTCATTTTACTGCATTAGAGTAACCAGAAACTATCAACAGTTAGAGTCAGTTCTAATATATTTAACCACTTGGATGCTTTTGTCTTCTATAACATTTTATAGAAGACAAAAGCATCCAAGTGTTCTAGTTGCAGCTGATTATGTCAGTTTTGCATTATGTAACATGTTAAATCTGTTTAGACTACTAGTTCAGTGTAACTACCATTGTAAAACAAGCTACTATGGACAAAATTGTGGAAGCAAAATGCGGAACAAACAAAAAAGGAACATAAGTGCAATAAAGTAAAGGTTGTAGATATAACATTCTCTAATACTGAAATCAATCAGAATATTCACAGATCATCAGAAATACTTGAAATGATTGATCAGAAGAGGATTCAAAATGTAAGGACATGATGCATTAAGAAAAAATTGGAAGATTTAAATGCAGATCTAACAAGCATTTGTCAATGCTGAATGCTGTCTCGCTGGCATCGGCATTGGTAGTGCTGGAGTTAGAGACACATAATAGGAATGGCAGTGAAGTATTAAAATGATGCCAACCCCATCCCCACCCTGTAGAGACCAACAGGCATTGGGGTGTGTCTTTGGGTTGTGAGCTATAACGATCATTCCATTTTGCCCACCCTACCCTGTAGACACTGACAAGTGTGGTGTGCTTTGGGGTCTTTGATCATTATACTTACCCCATTCCATAAGGAAATATGCTGAAGTGGGTGAAGTATAAGAGAATGAGGTGAACTTTGTGGCTGAATAGTGCAAGACACACCATGATGCCTGTTACTGGCTGCAGGGTGGGGGTGGAATGGCGTGAAGATTACAGCCGATGATCCCAAGTCACACCCCTGACACCTGTCAGTCTCTACAGGGTGGGGTGCTACAGTTGGCAACCCAAACACCGTAAGCTTGTATTGATATTTTTCACTCCAAATTTTCAACATTGGCTTTTTGTGAGCCCACCTCATGAAAAGCGGCACTATCAGTTTGTTAGCTGACAGGTGGTTTTGCACAGTGGCTATGCCATTTGGTGACACAGGGACCAAAACACATTTTGGGCAGGATGTGGAAAATGACAACTGTATTGTTCATGAGGAGATGTAAAAAATGGCAACACTGAAAATCTGGAGTGAAAATATAAAAAATTGGTGAAGGTATGAGCATGCATAAAAACTGTGCAACACACATCAGTAACCCAATTATTTTGGGGATTTTTTTAACCACATCTTTAACATAGGTATTTTGGGATCTCCCCTCATGAACAGTGGCAGTCTGATTCTGTTAATGGGTCTGAAACCTTGATTTTGCACAGTGACCATGCCATTGTGTGCCACAGGTGCAGAAACACATTTAGGGCAGGATACGAAAAATGAGAGCTGTATTGTTCATAACGAGGTGTAAAAAATGCCAGTGTTGATCTGGCATGAAAATTGTGCAAATTTGCGAAGTTACAAGGGTGTGTGAAAGCTGCTCAACGCACGCTTGTAACACAGTCATTTTATGGAATTTTGTCACCGGATTTTCAACATAGGCATTTTAGGACCTCTGCTCATGAGCAGCATCACCGTCATTTCCTGAAACTGTCCCAAAAATTGATTTCGTGCAGCGACCACGCTTATCTGCACCGGACATGCGAAAACATATTTTGGCCAAGATAAGTAAAATGACAGCTATACTGTTCATAAGGAGGTGTGGAAAAATGCCAATTTTGAAAATATGGAGTGAAAATATTAAAAATATATGAAGTTACGCACGTGCATGGAAACTGCACAAAACACACTCGTAGAACTGTCATTTTTGGGATTTTTGCCACCAAATTTGCAACATAGGCTTTTTGAGAGCCCACCTCATGGACACTGACACTGTCATTTCATTAATTGGTCCCGACAGGGGATTCTGTGCAGTGACCTCGAAATCACCTTTCAGGGACGATTAACGCCATGACAGTGGGTAAGGAAGGGGCGGACCAGAAACTCTCTCCTCCAGATGAGGGGAGTAGCCTTCAAACCCAAGGAGAGGAGGGGGAAAACAGACTGGGGGGAGGTTTCAGGAGGAGCAGAGGGAGGATGGAAGTATAAGGAACCTGGGTGGGGTTCGACAAAGGCTATCAGGGATAAGGGGTTGGGGGTGGTGTTAGTAAATGCCAGGAGCTTGGGAAACAAGTTGCCAGAGTTCCAGGCCATGCTGTTCAGGGGTGGATGGGCAGTGGTCACGGAAATGTGGCCCAACAAAAACCATGACTGGGATCTAAAAGTGGGGGGGTACACTATGTTTGGGGGGGTACACTATGCTTAGGAAGGATAGAAAGGAGGGCAGAGTGGGTGGAGTGGCTATGTTCATTAGAGATGACATAGAAATTGCTAGGGTAGAAGAGGCAGAGGGAAACGTGGAGGTCTTATGGGTCACCTTACGAACCCCAGCAGGAGGTAAGGTCAAGCTGGGCGTAGTATATAGGCTCCCCGGGATGGGTGATGTTCTGGAGGATGGTTTGCTGGACAACATCATTGCCCAGTGTGGACCAAAAAGGGAGGGAGTGGTGTTGATGGGGGACCTTAATATGCTAGATACAAACTGGGGAACCATGTCCTCTAAGGTGGCCAAGGAGCAAAGGCTGCTGGATGGCTTCCAGGATGTGTTCTTAGCACAGCACATGATGGAGCCCACAAGGGAGGGGCATGTCTTGAACATGGTTCTGGCAGATGGGGATCTGGTAAAGGACGTGGTTGTAGAGGATCCCTTGACTGGGAGCGACCTCAATACTGTCTGGTTTATAGAAACATAGACTTTGACAGCAGATAAGGACTGCTAGGCCCATCTAGTCTGCCCATTTCCCTACCTACAGAATAGGCCGCAGATCCTAGTTAACCAACAGCCTATTTCTTCCTACCCCCACAAGAATTGCCTTATGTCTGTCCCATGCATTCTTGAATTCTCCCACAGTTTTAGACCCCACAACCTCCTCAGGAGGGCTGTTCCATGCATCCACTACCCTCTCTGTGAAATAATACTTCCTCACATTGCCCCTGAACCGCCCTCCTTCTATCTTTAAATTGTATCCCTTGTTCTTGCAAGTCTCTTTTTCTGAAAAATGCTACCCTCTTGGACTTTGTTGATTCCACTGAGGGTACTCTAAAGTTTCTATCATGTCCCCTCTCCTTCTTTCCTCAAGGGTATACATATTAAGCTCCTTTAGTCTCTCCTCATACGGCTTCTCTTGCAGACCCTGCACCATTTTAGTTGCCCTCCTCTGGACTGCCTCTATCCTGTCTATGTTCTGGCGGAGATGGGGTCTCCAGAACTGGACACAGTACTCCAGATGGGGTCTCACCAACTGTCTGTACAGAGGGATAACAACTTCCTGTTTTCTGCTGCTGATGCCTCTCCCTATACATCCCAGTATACCCCAGCCCTCCCTACTGCCTTCTCACATTGCTTGCTAACCTTAAGGTCATCTGATATGATTACCCCGAGGTCCCTTTCCTTTTTTGTTGTCGTTACTACCTCCCCATCCATTGTGTATTCTTCCCCTGGGTTCTTGTTTCCCAGGTGCATTATTTTGCACTTCTTTGCATTGAATCCTAGCTGCCATGCTTCTGACCATTCCTCCAACCTTGCCAAGTCCCTTTTCATCCTTTCCACGCCTCCTTGTGTATCAACCCTGTTGCAGATTTTTGTGTCATCTGCAAAAAGGCATACTTTTTCTTCCAGTCCCTCTGCAATGTCACTGATGAAGACATTAAAAAGGACTGGACCCAATACTGAACCCTGCAGTACCCCACTAGTAACCCCCCTTTCTTCAGAATGGACTCCATTTACAATTACCTTCTGTGTCCTGTTGTCCAGCCAATGTTTTACCAGGCTACCACCCTGGGTCCCACTCCCAGGCTGGTTAATTTGACTATTAATCTTTGTGTGGGACTGTGTCAAATGCCTTGCTAAAGTCTAGGTAGGCCATGTCCACAGCCCCTCCCTGGTCTACTACTTTGGTCACCCAGTCAAAGAAATCTATTAGATTCGTCTGACATGACCTTCCGCTGTGAACCCATGCTGCCTTGGGTCCTGTGCTCCACTGGCCTCTAGGTACTGACTATTCTTTCCTTCAGAAGTGACTCCATCACTTTCCCCACGACAGAGGTCAGACTGACAGGTCTGTAGTTTCCTGCCTCTGTCTTGGACCCACTTTTGTGAAGGGGAATCACATCTGCCTTCCTCCAGTCCTCGGGTACCACACCATCCTCCCATGATTTATTAAAAGAGTAGCCAGTGGTTTCACTAGTTCCTCCCTTAATTCTTTTAGAATTCTGGGGTGAATTCCATCAGGACCCATTGCTTTGTCCACCTTCAGTTTTAGGAGTTCTTGCAGAACTGGGAGCAACCTCAATAGTGTCTGGTTTCAAATAAGCAAGGGAGAGATCTAGGACACTGGCAGTGGACTTCAGGGGCAGACTTTGTGGGAATGGGAAATATTCTCAAGGATAACTTGAAGGGAATCGCAACAATGTCAAATGTGGAAAAGAGATGGGAGGTCATAAAAAGGGGACTTCATGAGGCAGTCAGTACCTGCGCTAAAGTGAAGCATAAGGGATCAAGGTCACATAAACCGTGCTGGTGGTCCAGTGAGGTTTAGGTAGTGGTCAGAGAAAAGAAGGCTACCTACAAAAAATATGAAACAACAAGAGGGGATAGGAAAAAGGAAATGCACCATCTTGCATCTAGAAAAGCCACCCGGATGGTGCAGGGGGCAAAGTCCAGTATAGAGCAACGGCTGACACAGGGGATATGGGAAGGGGAAAAGGGGTTCTTCCAGTACATTGGGGAGTGGAGAAAAACTAAGGGCCGTCTCAGCAGATTGAGATCAGAAGGAGGGTGGGTGGAAGAGGCGAGGGACCAGGCAGAGGTATTAAACCAGTACTTTGCCTCTGTGTTCACTAGGGAGGGGGATAGGATAGCTACAAAGCAAGACACAATGGGGATAGAAGCGTTAGTGAGTGGGATCAGGGGAGCAACAGAAATGGAGCAAGAGGGAGTGAGAGGTACCCCAGGTGTGTCACATCAGGATAAGGATAAAAAGGCCAGTAAGAAGGAGGGGATGGCTGATGCTATCTCCACCGAAAGGGTGTGGTTAGCCCTTAAGGCCCTAAAGAAAGATAAATCTCCTGGGCCGGATGGCATTCATCCAAGAGTACTATGGGAATTGGTGGACATACTGGTTGCATCCCTGGTGGAGCTCTTCAACAGGTCGCTTGAGACAGGAAGAATGCCTAGGGTTTGGCGAGAGAGACACATGTAGTGCCAATCCATAAAGGGGGGTTGAGGGAAGTACCAGGTAACTATAGACCCATCAGTTTGACCTCGGTGGTGGGAAAATTAATGGAGAGTATACTAAAGGAACGATTGGGGGTGTACTTGGAGGAGGTGGGAGGTCTGGATAGTCGGCAACATGGGTTAGTGCCAGGTAGATCATGCCAAACCAGTCTTGTAGAGTTCTATGAATGGGCAACATCAGAACTGGACAAGGGAAAGCCTGTGGAAGTATTATTTTTGGACTTGAGCAAGGTGTTTGACTCTGTCCCCCACAATGGTCAGTTGGAGAAACTGACAGGGTTGGGAGTAGGCTTTTTGATGGTCAGATGGATTGAAAACTGGCTAGCTGGATGCACTCAGAGAGTAGTGGTTGGTGGGGAGCTCTCGAATCCTAGAGAGGTCGGTAGTGGGCTACCGCAGGGCTCGGTCCTTGGTCCGATCCTGTTTAATGCATACATATCGGACATCAGGGAGGGTATAGGGTGTGAAATAAGTCTGTTTGCTGACGACTCCAAGATGGGAGCAGTAGTTGAGTGGGAAGAGGGGAGACTGGCCCTGCAAGGGGACCTGGACACCGTGCAAAGGTGGGCTCACACATGGAAATTAAATTTCAATATCACCAAGTGCAAGGTGTTACATCTTGGGTAGGGAAACCCTAAACACAGGTACACCCTGGGAGAGGAGGTGCTGGAGGCCTCAACAGGGGAAAAAGACCTAGGGGTCATGGTGGATGCGTGTATGAATTACTCTGAGCAGTGCAGTAAAGTGGCTAGCAAAGCAAACAGGATGTTGGGATGCATCGTAAGGGGGATCACCTCTAGGAGCAGGGAAGCTATTCTGCTGCTGTACAATGGACTGGTTAGACCACACCTTGAGTGCTGTGTACAGTACTGGAGACCATACTATGGAGGCAGTATAGCGCAGTGGTCTAAGGCTCTGAGCTGCAAATCTGGTGACATCCAGCAGACCAGACCAGGGTTTGAATCCCACAGCTTCCACTTGCATACTGTGTGACCCTGAGCAAGTCACTTAACCTCCTTGTGCTCCCAGGTCACTCCTGTAAAAAAGCTTTCAGCTTAGTGTGCTATACCTGGTTAAACAACAAAAATAAAAAAAATTAAAAAATACTTGAAGAGGAACATACAGCTCTTGGAGAGGGTACAGAAGAGGGCAACTAAGATGATACAAGGACTAGGGGAATTAACGTATGAGGACAGACTTGAGGAGCTCTGCCTGTTTTCATTGGAGGACAGGAGAGACAGGGGGGACATGATTGAGGTCTTCAAGTACCCCAAGGGAATAAATAGGGTAAACATGGAGCGGATCTTTAGACTAAAGCAGGGAGGTATCAGCAGAGGGCATGGTTTGAAGTTGGAAGATGGAAGGGTGAGGGGGAAGTGGAGGAGGTTTTTCACTGAGAGGGTGGTGGATCCTTGGAACGCGATGCCTGGTGAGCTGGTTCAGAGATCCATAATGGAGGGCTTCAAGACAGGGTGGACAGACACAGAAAGCAGATGTATCAGATGATGGCCTGGCCCAGGGGGGTGGGCATGAATGATAAAGGTTTCTGGAACACAAGGAGGGGGGCCTCAGTACCCAACTAGGGATCTGAGGTTCAAGCAGACTCGATAGACCATAAGACCTCATCTGCAGGCAATTACAATGTTAGTATGTTAATTCATGAGGAGGGGTCCCAAAAACCCCATGTTGAAAAAATGCCTGAGATATGCATCAAAGCTGAAAAAAAAAACATTTATTCCATTATACAGCTTACTGGCATTTCCTCAGTTCATGGTCAGCTTTGAAGAGTGCAGACGTGTTCCTGGTCCATCGAAGATCATCGTGCCAGACTCCAGAGGCAAGTATGGGGTGAGGGGTGTGAGGAGGCAGTGTGCACAGTGGGTGGGTGTGGGTTGTGGGGGCAGGGAGACCAGAGGACCATTTTCTTTTGACATGGTAAAAAAAAGAAAAAACAACATCGGAGGACTATTTTTTTTTTTAACAGGGGCATGTGGCACGCTGGGGTGGGCAACCAGCATGCCAGCTGACTCTGTTTTGGGGGGTAGCTGTAGCCGATGGGGAATTGGGCACCCTCAGTGGCACACAACAAAAGTGGGGTGTTACATAATGCTGATGGGGATTGGGCTCCCCCATAGGCAACATCACTCGACCACTGAAGCCGACAGGGATTGGGGCCCCTGTCAGCAAAGAAAAACTGTTGGGGTGAACGCATGATGCCAAGGGGGATTGGGTGCCCCCTCAGCATACACTGTAAATGGGAGGGGTTTTATTATGCTGACGGGGAGTGGGCTCCCCTGTTGGCATTCTGACATAAGGCGGCGGCAGTGTTGCATTCAGGTCGGGAGGGTATTGTGGTCACGTTGCATGAGAGCTCCACTCCCATTGCAGCAGACCTTTTACTAGATCTGGTGGCCACATTTTACATTGCTGATGTGGTGCCTGCATGCTGCCTGATTGGGGAATGAGGGATGTACCTACTGATGCGTGCCTTGCATTCGTCCAATAGTGACCGTGCCTCCAAATCTGCTGCTACCACAATATGTTAGCTGCACATGCACGAGCCAACATAAAAATGCAGAGGGACATTTCAGGTAATAAGGGTGAAAGAGTGAACAATGATTCTCATGCAAAATACCACCAACAGCTTAATCTGGTTCAATTTCAGTTGGTTACTATATGTATCCTCCCCCAGGATCACCCCTGAAAAAGGGACTTCTAATCTCAGTGGGCCTACCCGGTCAACAAAATTCAATAAATAAATACAGAAATTCTCAGTGAAAAACAGCCTTGTATTAGAATTTATGGTTTTAAAAAAGGGGAAAATGAGACTATATCACTCAGGCAGAAGACTGTGAGCCTATTTAGGACAGGACTTGGGGCTGATTTTAGAAGATGATGACATACAGTACAGAAAGTTGTTAGGCTTAGTGAAAACCAAGAGACTATTTACACAGAGTATGTAGATGTATTCTGTATATCACCTAGAATTACTAACTACCTCTGGATCAACAGAGATGCTCTTGATTACTAGCATTATGTCAAGACCACACAGTCAAGAACAGCATGGTCAATAACTGCACTGCGCAGTGAGTACAAAACCATGGAGTCTAAAACCATGCTTGATTAGATATACTAACTCCAAAACTGTGTGGTTTTGCATTTTGGGGCAACTAATTTGAGGGAACCAGAGCTGGATGTTGTCACAATTCAGCTGAAATCTAGTCATCAGCTCTGCAGGAGAGAAGCCAGAGGCAAATAAGACAGTATCATCTGCGTACAAATGAATGGATGCAGAGATACAGGCAGTGGGGAGGCTATTTAGAAAAATGGAGAAAAGAACAGGGCCAAGCACCGATTCTTGGGGGATGCCAGTCTTCATATGGGGGTAGGGAGTTGCCAATTTTAACTGATTTAGTTCTGCCCAGAAAGTATGAATGGAACCAATCAGTGGCTTGGGAGGAAAGTCCTGCAGCAGAGAGCTTTGCAAGGAGAATGGGGTGGCCTATGGTGTCAAAGCCTTTGGCCAGGTTGACAAAAATTGTAGAGGTGATCAGACCCTGATCCATGCCAGACAAAATGGAGTCAGTCAGCCTGAGAAGGGAGGCGGAGGTGAAGTGGAATTTGCCAAAGCCAGACTAGGAAGGGGTGAAGTAAGAGGATGAGTCAAGAAAAGGAGAAAGTTGAGAAAGCATGTCATGTTCTTGAAATTTAGCGAGATGAGGAAGTAGGGAGATAGGGTGGCAGTTCCCAGGAGCAGATGAGTCACTACCTTTAGGGAGGGGAATGACTGTGGAATTTTTCCAAGACACTGGGATGGAGGCAAGGGAGAAGGAGAGGTTAAGAAAGGATGTGAGAGGGAGTCAGATAGCAGGGGCAGAGAGATGAAGGAGTTTATGGTTCAGCCCATCCAGGCATTTGCCCTTAAGAGGTTTTAGATCTAGGAGGGCCTTAAGAGTGGCAGCAGGTGTGACTGAGGAGAAGGAGAAAGCAGAAGATAGGAAGCTTTGGAGAGGGACAGTGGGGGGGAGAGGGGGAGGGCAAGGAAGAGAAGAAGGAAGAGGCACAGGAGCTGAAGAAGTCATTAAAATCAGCGACGACAGCAGAGGGGTTGGAGATGTTGGCACCTCTCTTCCTGAGGACTGAGACAGAGGGCTGTGTAGGGGATGAGAAGAGGGAGTGGATGACCTTCCAAAACTTTGAGGGTGGTTAATATTGTTTTGGAAGCTGGCAGAAAAGTACACTGCCTTAGCATGTTTGGTAGCCCTGGTGCAGACATTACGTAAGGCTCGATGTTTGTGATAATTGGCAAAGGAGCCTGAGGACTTGTGAGCCTTCTAAGCCAGATCTCGTGCTTGCAGGCAGGCTAGCAGTTCATCAGAGACCCAGGGGAGATGAGAACCTCAAACCCTAATTTTCCTGGGGGGGGGGGTGACAATCCCAAGCAGACAGGAAGTATGGATGTAAAGAAATTTAGGCCTGAGTCAATGGAGCTGGCAGCGGAGATAGGTGACCATATGATCACATGAAAACACCAGCAGAAGTAGGCCTTATGGTCTATCGAGTCTGCTTCATTGTGCAGCTAGCCCCCTCAACTTGTAGCTGCCCCACCCTCCCTATCCCACTTCATCATAACCCCCACCCTATCCCAACCCTCTTAAAGCCACCCACCATTCTACAGGACACCACCCCCTCAGGCAGAGCATTCCACCTGTCCACCACCCTTTCTGTGAAAAAAATGCCTCCTGATTTCCCTCCTGAATCTTCTCCCCTCCAGCCTCAACTGACGCTCTCTTGTATCCCTCCCTCTTCTAAGCAGGAAAATTCCTTCTGTATTAAACTTATTTATCCCCTTGAGGTATTTAAATGTCTCAATCATATCCCCCCATCCCTCCTCCTCTCCTTCTGGGAATACATGTTCAATTCTGCTAATCTCCTCTCATAGGACTTCCCCTTAAATCCCTGGATCATCTTTGTCACCCCACACTGCAGCCCCTCCAACAACTTGATGTCCTTTTTCAGGAACGGGTGCCAGTACTGCATGCAGTACTCCAGGTGAGTCCTGACCAGAGACCTGTAGAGGGGAAGGGTCACCTCCCTATTCCTGGAGGAGATTCCTCTCGCTATATACCCTTGTTTTTATTTAGTTGTTTAACCAAGAGTAGCACACTAAGTTGAAAGCTTTTTTTACAGGTGCAACCTGGGAGCACAGGGAAGTTAAGTGACTTGATCAGGGTCACACAGTATGCAAGTTGATTATACAGCTAGCCCCTCAACTTTTAGCTGCCCAACTCTCCCCATCCCACTTCATCATAACCCCCCTCACCCTTTCCCAACCCCTCTTAAAGCCATCCACAGTTCTACAGGACACCACCCCCTCAGGCAGAGCATTCCACCTGTCCACCACCCTTTCCATGGCTTTAAGAAGCCAGAAGGGGAAGGAAACACATTCATTTCAGTGCTTTACAGTAACTGGTAATTGCTATTTTTGTTATTAAACTTAGACTGTGGGCTTTTAGTGACACTGTAATTTCTTTGCTGTCTTTACTTAGAATTGTTTTTGGGCTGTTGAAAATTTAAAACGTAGTGGTGGTGTATTTCTTTGCTGTCTTTAATTGCTGCAAATCCCCGCCCTCTTCTCCCAGCTCTTAATTATATGCCCTGTTAAATCTGAATGACAGGAGCTAAACATAGGGAAAAGTAGGGGGTGTGGAGTAGGAGGGGCATAAGAGGAAGAAGCCCACCCTCAGCAAGACAAATGTTTTGACTCATTTATTTATTTATTTTATTTTTTTTAAAGAAACGCATCTGAGGATCAGTGGCAGGATTTTCAGGACAGTACATTAATAAAAAGGGAACTAGGAGAGCTTCAGTAAATGACAAGCAGTGGAATAGCAGTATAATTGCAGTATAATGTGGGGAGTGGTGCAATGCAGTGGCTGCAGAGCAGCCATATTCAGGCAGACCTTCTGGACACTGAGGTGCTGCCCTATCTGCATGCATCTCTCTGGACTGCAGAATGAGGTAGCCAGACTCAGAGTGGAAGTAAACTGGGTCAGGAGTACCATCACCCCTATCCAGAGACCACCCAGTCCAATGCCGCTGCCTCAAAGGATGCCGAGAACGAGGAGTACTTGGATGACAGTGGGCTCAGGGCAGGTTAAGATGGTCAGGCAGAGGCACATCACAGATCCTATTCCACTCAAGAACTCATATGCCACACTGGAAAATGGGGGAACGAAATAGAGGTACCCAGAGAAGTGGAAGGAAAGGATATGGAGGTTAGCCAAGGAGGTGACCTCAATGGGGACAGCAGTGGACCCCAGAGGAGGAGGAAGTGAATCCTGGTGGGGGACTCCATCATAAGAGGGATCCAGCTAGGGACACTGGAGGGGAAGGACAGGGAGGTGAGGTGCCTACCAGGTGCCATGGCATGGAGGGATGGAAGGAAGATCTTGGGGAGTACTGGGAAGGCAAGATGGGAGGGTGAGCTGGATGTCATTATCCACCTAGGTACTAATGACCTGGAAAATGGGGAGCCAAAGGAAGTTCAGTAAGAGTTTAGGCAATTGGGGAGGAGTCTCAAGCAAGTAGCTACTTCTGTCACCTTCTCAGAAGTGCTACCTGAGCGAGGCATGGGAAAGCAAAGGGGTGCATGCACCAGGAACTTTAACTCATGGTTGAAGAACTGGTGCTGTGAGGAAGGGTTTGGATTCATTGGTGACTGAGGACCCACCTGGAGGGATGGAGGTTTATTCAAGCCTGACGGCCTGCATCCATCCTGGAGGGGAATCCAAGCACTCAATGATAAGTTTAAATGCTGCATTGACAAGCATTTAAACTAGCCAAGGGGGGTGGCAGACCAGCAAGGAGGGTACCTACTTGCTCACTCTCCACAGCTAGCAGTGGAACCAGTGAACTGGAGGAGTGGATATCTCAACAAAGCAGTGTGCAAAAGATGGAGATTAGTGCCCAAGAGGTGGATAGGCAGAAAAGGGGCAAAAATCAGCAGAAGGGCAGACAGCAAGGAGAACCAGGGATAAAGGACAACCAGGGAAGGGGCTGGAGTAGAACAGCCAAGCAATCTAGGGAGGTCAACTCATGGAAAGCCATGTGTGCCAATGCCAGGAGCCTTAGCAACAAGATGGAAGATCTGGAGGCTGTCATGGTGCAGTCAGACCTGGACATTGTGGCTATCATAGAAACCTGGTGTAACGATAACCACGACTGGGAGATGGCCATTTCTGGCTACAACATATTCAGAAGAGACCGGGCAGGTAGAAAGGGAGAAGGAGTGGCACTGCATGTGAAAAATGACATAAGGGCCACAGAGATCCAGGAAGAACAAAATGGGGGAGAGATACTGTGGGTTAAGCTGGAAAGGAAAATGGAGCCAGCCATCTGCACAGGTGTGGTCTATAGACCACCAGCCCAGGAGGAAAAAACAGATAGGGAGCTGATGCTAGCCATCCAAAGGATGGCAGACAAGGGTGAGGTCGTACTGGTTGGAGACTTCAATATTCCAGACGTGGACTGGAGCATCCCAGCAGCAGCATCAACTAGGAGCAGATTTATCCTGACTCAGTTCAGGGTGCCTTTCTCAAACAACTGGTCATGGAATCAACTCGACAGAAGGCAATACTGGACCTTGTGCTCACAAACAGGGACAGTGTGATGGGGGTAACAGTGAGGGAGCACCTGGGGAACAGTGACCACCAGTCACTGTGGTTTGAAATCACTGAAGGAGCAGAACCAAACCACACAAAAACATGTATTCTGGATTTCAGGGGGGCAGACTTTGGGAAAATGAGGAGATACTTGAAAGAGGCATTAAGGGGAATGGGGCAGGAATCAGGGGTTGAGGAACAGTGGGCAGTATTTAAAACAGGGATTACAAGAGCAACATAATTATGCATTAAGCAGGTTAGCAAGAGGAAAAGGAAGAGGAGGCCATTATGGTTTTCCAAAGAGGTAGCAAAGAAAGTGAAAGCCAAAAAGATTGCATTCAGACAATACAAAAAGACACAGGCAGAAGGGGATAGGGAGAAGTACCAGGAGAAGCAAAGGGAGGCAGGGAGGTCAGTAAGGGAAGCCAAAGCTCAGACAGAAGAGCACATTGCAAAATCAGTGAGTAGAAGAGACAAAACCTTTTACAGGTACATAAGTGAAAAAAGAAAGGCAAAGGGAGGGATAGTGAGACTGAAGGGGGAGGATGGGGGCCACGTGGAGGATGACAACAGTAAAGCTGACATACTGAACAGGTATTTCTGCTCAGTCTTTACTGTGGAAGAGGAGGGTAATGGGTCTGAAGGGAGTACAAGGGACGTGAATGGTGCAGAAATGGACACAAGTCCCTTTACATGAGAAAGGGCCCTGAAGGAACTGGACGTAAGAGTTGATAAAGCAATGGGACCAGATGGGGTGCATCCCAGGATCCATAAAAAACTAAGAGAGGTGGTGGCTGAACCTCTGGCTATCCCATTTAGCCGATCACTCGAAACATGTGAGGTACCCAAAGACTGGAGGACAGCAGATGTAGTCCCCTTATACAAAAGTGGGAACAAAGAGGAAGTGGGGAACTACAGACCAGTTAGCCTCACCTCAGTAGTGGGGAAGATCATGGAAGCACTACCGAAGGAGAGATTGGTGGAACATCTGGTTGTCAATGGACTGCAGGACCCAAGGTAGCATGGTTTCACCAGGGGGAGATCATGTCAGACCAACCTCGTTGAATTCTTTGACTGGGTGACTAGGGAGGTGGATCAGGGGAGGGCAGTGGACATGGCCCTTTCTGGACTTCAGCAAGGTCTTTGACACTGTGCCACATAGAAGACTATTGCATAAACTAGGGAATATGGATGTGGGCAGGACAGTAGTGTGGTGGGTAGGTAACTGGCTGGGCGGTGGTAAATGGCTGTCACTCTACAGACGAAAGAGTGACTAGAGGGGTACCACAGGGATCAGTGCTGGGTCCGGTCCTATTCAACATCTTCATCAGTGACATTGCGCAGAACCTAGAAGGCAGAATTTCACTGTTCGCTGATGACACAAAGCTCTGTAACAGAGTAGACACACCAAAGGGTGTGGACAGAATGAGAAGGGACGTGCAGAAACTTGAAGAATGGTCAGGGATTTGGCAGTTGAAATTCATTACAAAGAAGTGCAAGATAATGCTTATGGGGCACAAAAGTCCTGGCACAATATTATCATTTAGGGAGTGAGGATATAACATGCACCAAGCAGGAAAGGGATCTTGGGGTTATCATCTCTGATGACCTCAAGGTAGAGAAACAGTGTGACAAGGCAGCAGGTAAAGCAAATATGATGCTGGGATGCATAGGCAGGGGCATCACCAGCAGGAAAAGGGAGGTCATAATTCCACTATACAAGGCATTAGTGAGGCCCCACCTGGAGTACAGGTACACTTCTGGAGACCTTACCTATGTAAGGACATAGACAGGGTGGAGAAGGTTCAGAGGAGGGCAACAAAGATGGTACATGGATTGCATCACAAGTCATATGAGGACAGATTGAAGGAATTGAATATGTACTCCCTGGAGGAGAGGAGGGAGAGACGGGACATGACAGAGACATACAAGTATCTTACAGGGAGGAACAGGGTGCAAGAGTACACTATTTTTAAGTGAAAAAGATGTTCAAGGACTAGAGGGCATTGGATGGAGTTGGAGGGAGGACGATTCAGAAGAAATGTAAGGAAGAATTTCTTCACAGAAAGAGTGGTGGACAAGTGGAACACCCTGCCAGAGGAAGTGGTGGGGGCTGAAATAATCATGGGATTTATGAATGCATGGGATAGACACAAAGGAATTCAGGAAGTCAGGGGTAAGGGGCAACAGAGTTCTAGGAAACTGGGCAGACTAGGTGGGCCATAGGTACTGTCTATGTATCTATGTAAGTGGAAACTGTAGGATTCAAACCCCGGTCTGGTCTGCTGGATGTCACCAGATTTGCAGCTTAGAGCTTTAAACCACTGTGCTATATTGCTTCCCTAACCCTAACATCCTATTGACCTTTGCCACTGTCTCACTGCACTGAGCCGAGTTTTTCATGCTGCCCATTATAATCACCCTCAGATACTTTTCTTCCTTGTTACTTTCCAGCTGTACCCCTCCCAGCTGATAGCTCCTCCCCTGGTCCCTAGCTCCAAAGTGCAGTACCTTGGACTTCTTGGCATTGAACCCCAGCTGCCATGTTACCGACCTCTCCTGTAGTTTGTTCAGGTCCTCCTGCAGACCCTTCCAGCCTTTGATGTCATCTACCATATCTTCCATCTTTGCATTGTCCTTGAACAGACTGATCCTACTCCAGACCCCATGTGAGATAACAGCTATGAATATCCCAAACAACACTGGTCCCAGCACTGATCCCTGTGGCACCCCTCTCGTCACTTCACTTGGTGATGAGAGCTCCCCCCACCACCACCCTCTGCTGCCTTCCATTCAGTCAGTTGATTATCCAATTTACCATCTTTGTTCCCACCCCTATGTATTTCAGCCCCCCCCCCAGCCTCCCATGCGGCATGGAATCAAAGGCCTTACTGAAGTCCAAATACACAACATCCACTGTGTGGCCCTTGTCCAGTTCCCTGGTCACCCAGTCATAATACCCAATTAGATTTGTCTGGCAGGATCTGATGGAGACAAACAAATATTGATGACCGTACTGGAGACCATTGTCCTCCAAGAAGGTCACCAGCTGCTCCTTTAAGATTTTCTCCATGAGTTTCCCCACAATCGATGTGATGCTCACTGGCCTGTAGTTGCCCGGCTTATCCCTGGGGCCACTTTTGTGAATGGGCACCACATGGTTCATCCTCCAGTCCTGTGGTATGCATCCTGTGTCCATTGAGGTATGGAACTGGTCAGTCAGCGGCCCGGACAGGATCTCCACCAACTCCCTGAGTACCCTAAGGTGGATGCCATCCGGTCCTGGTGCCTTGTCTGCCTTTAATGCCCTCAATCCTTCCAGAACCCTGTCCTCTGTAATCCCTACGTCAGTAACCCCTTCCCCTCCACTACCTCCCAACGCCGCCTTGGAGTATCTGCTCCCCTTTCTCCTTCATGAACACAGAACAGAAGTATTCATTTAATGCCTCTGCCTGTCTCCCTCCCTTCTCCACCCACCCACTGTCCTTCCTAATCCTCACAATCTGGTCCTTGTTCTTCCTTCTTTCTCTAAAGTATCAGAAGAAGTCCTTTTCTCCTTCCCTAATACCCGGTTCCAGTCTCAGTTCTCTTGAGGCCTGGGCCGCTCTGACTAGCTTGGAAACTTCCACTAGACTTCATCATATAGTCTTCTTTCTCAACCCCCGATGTCTTGAGTTTCCAAAATACCTTACTCTTGGCCCTTACCCCCTCTGTAACCTCCAGAGTCAACCAACTGGGCTTCTTTGCCTTTCCCTTCTTGTGGGGGAATTCAAACATGCATGGGACAGACACAAGGCAATTATAGTGGGGGGTTGCAGGAAGCAGGCTGTTGGTTAACTAGAATCTGCAACTTATCCAGTAGGTAGGGAAATGGGCAGACTTGGTGGGCCAAGTGGTCCTTATCTGCCGTCAAAGTCTATGTTTCTATGCTTCCTGCCTTTGTACATGCCCCAGTGGCCTCTGTCAGGCCTCTTTTAATAACCTCCTACTTTTGACTAGCATCCATGCCCTGGTGAATGCTTGCCAGATACTTACCAAAAATTTCTCCCATCATACTAAAGACTGCCCCTTTAAAATCAATCACCCTGGTTTCCGTACCCCCTGTTGCCCTACTCATATTAAGCGTGAACCACACTGAGTGGTGGTCACTCCCAGCCAAAGGGTCTTTCACCCCAGATCACTTACAGGCTCCACATTTAAAAGTACTAGGTCCAGAGTCCTATCCAATCTAGTAGGCTCATGTACCAACTGCTCCAGGAAGCTGTCCTGAAATGCCTCCAGTATGACCTGCTCCCTCACACTCGTGGTGGATGGAGTGCTCCACTCCACCCCAGGTAGGTTGAACCCACCCACCGCACCACCACAGTGCTCCCCTTCCTACAGACCTTTCTAATTTGCTCAGCTAGCTCTCTGTCCAGGTCCTCCCCTTGTGCTGGAGGTCTGTGTACTATCCACATCTTCAGTGTCCTACCTCTCAAGTCCTGAAGCTGCATCCATAAGGCCTCTGTTCTACATTCTTCACCTTCCTCCATTGTACACCTTATCCCTTCTCATACATAGATTGCCACCCCCTTCCCTTTAGCCGTATCCTTCCTGAATATTTTGTGCACTGGGATCATCATATCCCAGTCCTGGTACTAGGTAGCCCACATTTCTGTGATGGCCACAATATCCACCCTCCTCACTGCCAAGAGAGCCTGCAACTCAGCTAACTTATTACTTAAGCTCCTAGCATTCAAAGTGACCATCCTCCAGCCTGTATCCTTCCTTGCCTTACACTGGGTTTCCCCCAACCCCCCTGTGCCTTTACCCTGACTCGTCCCCGGTTGTCTTGGGAGGTAAGGATGTCAGGCTCCCCTCTCTGGGTACCCCGCTTACCAATTGTACACTTGCCACCCACAACCTAGTTTAAATTCACCTTTGCTGCTATGTACCCCTCTATCCACTATTTTAATAACCCCCTCTCCACTCAAGTACAGTCTATTTTCTGTGTATAGATCATTGTTGTCCCAGGTTTGTCCCCAGCCCCTCACTAAATTGTACCCCTTGGATAGACACCATTCCCCCTGCCGTGTGCTGAACTCTCTAATCCTCCCTTTCCTTGCTGTACTCACGCACAGTACTGGAAGCACTTCCGAGAAGACCACCTATTCTCCCAGTTTCTCACACACCCTACCCAGTTCCTTGAACCTCTCCCTCACCACTTCCACAGTCTTCCCAGCCAGGTCATTTCTACCCATATGTACCACAAGATGCGGTTTCCTCCTACCCCTTCTTGCGCACTTCAGAATTGACCGCCCTGCCCTGCTCACTGTTAACCCAGGTATGCACTGCACCCATATACGATTGTGCCTTTCCCTCAATCAGTTGCTGGTAAATCCTTGTGGAAGGAGGGTAGGTTCAAGGACCAGAATGATCAAATTAGGAGGAGTTTGGGCAGAGCTTTGGGTCAGTGAACCTTGCGTACACAGTAGACCATGTGGTGGTCACTGACGGTATCTGGAGGGTGCCCAATGCAATAATTCGGTGTGGGTGGGAGGCAAGGGCACATTCCAAAAGGGTGAGATTCAGGGATTTGTGGTTGGGTTATATTTGACACAAGACATGGTAGATGCAGCCATGGCTTTTTGCTATGTCACAGAGAGATGTCACACAGTGTAGCTATGAAAGGGCTCAGGGCACCTAACAGGCTAACAGCAGTGCAATACAACCTAAATGGCATTTGCTGTACTGCAGAGATACACTGAGTAGCTATGTCACAGACAGGGCTCGAGGCACCTAACAGATACTGCGTAAAACATCCTAAATGGCTTTCACTAAATTGCAAAGACACGCAGTGTAGCATTGTCACAGACAGGGCTCAGGGCACCTAACAGACAGTGTGTGATACAGCCTAAATGGCTTTCACTATACTGCAGAGATACACAGAGTACTAGCTATGTCACAGACCGGGCTCAGGGCGCTTACAGATAGTGTGTGTGTGTCTGTATACTGCCTAAATGACTTTCACTATATTGCAGAGACACACAGAGTAGCTATATCACAAACAGGGCTCAGGGCACCAACAACAGATAGTGTATAATAGAGCCTAAATGGCTTCACTATACCGCAGAGAGACAGAGAGTATGTGTCACAGATAGGGCTCAGAGCATCTACAGACAGTGAGTGTGTCTGTGTGTGTGTACTACTGCACACTGTATATAGTCTGAATGGCTTTCACTATACTGCAGAGATACACAGAGTACCAGCTACAGTAGCAGCCACAGACACTGCCAGATATTTCCCCAAATTTCTGTGATATTTCCAGAAATATTTCCTGCTTTCTGCATTTCCACAGTAGGGGCAGCAGAGAGAAACTCTTCAGAAATTTTGTGAAATATCTGGAAATAGCTGGCAATGTCTCTGGCTACTACTGTATGTCACAGACAGGGCTCAGGACACCTACAAACAGTGTGCCCGATTCTAGAAGGGTAGCGCAAGTTGCTGCCGAATGCAACTTGCACCACCTGCAACTGCAACATTGTCCCTGCGCCCTATTCTAGAAGGGGCAGGGTCTCTGCAGAAAAGTCCTTCGACCTGCAACATGCAGCAAGGTATGCCGCACAGAGTCCAGTGCCTCCCCAACCATAAAATCATAATAGAATCCTGTTTCACTGGTAGTCTAGTGCCCCCCCCAAACTGTACAATAATAAAATAGAAAATGATCCTTGTTTCCCTGGTAGTCTAGTGCCCCACCCCCCGAACTGTACAGTAATAAAATAGAAAATGATCCCATTTCCTGGTGGTCTAGTGCCCCCTGACTGTACAGTAATAAAATAGAACATGATCTCTGCTTCCCTAGTAGTCTAGTGCCCCCGACCTGTACAGTAATAGAATAAAATGATCCCTCTTTCCTGGTAGTCTAGTGGCCCCCCTCACCCCCCTATCCAGCTGTGCCAGCCCACCTAGCACCCCACCCGTCTGCCAGGTATTGGCGCTACTGCCGAGATGTGCTCAGAAATTAGTTTCTGAGCACGTCTGTCAGTAGATGTAATACTACACTCAGTCGATGGCTGGCCGTGAAGGTGAGAGGTGTGGGCTGTGCCAGTTGCCAGCTGGGAATGGGGGCGGGGGTGCTGGCTGGGCTGGCATAGCTGGATGGGGGGTAGGGGGCCACTAGACTATGAGAGAAATGGGGATCTCTGTTTTATATTGCTTTACAGTTTGGGAGGGCACTAGACTACCAGGGATACAGACGATATATTAATTTATTATACAGATCGAGGGTGCAGCTAGACTACCGGGGATATGGGGCTCTCTTTATTTATTCTTTTACATTTGGGAGGGCCACTAGACTACCAGGGCTGGCTTATTTCCACATATGCTTGGGCAACTCACGGTTTGGGGCATGGGTGGGGGGATGGCAGCGCCACCCTATGGGGCTTCTGCCAATGGCTGTTTCAAGGGGCTGGGGGTATGGATAGCCCTGTGGGGCCCTGCTGGAGTGTGCTGGGCATGGGTGGGAGGGAAACCGCTCACTGTCAGCTGGACAGCCGACGGGTCTGCAGGATCCCCGGGGGTGTCCATAAGTTATACTGGGGGTTCTTGTAGAATCCCGATGTGGACACTTTATGGCTGCCCTTCTAGAATGGGGCACAGCTGCTGCTGCCGTAAACCTCCTAGAACCATATTGCAGGGGGTTTATGTGGTGTAACTGCTGTTTGGCGCAAGCGGCCTGCACCATGTTGCAGGCCACTATGTAGAATCGCGCATGTCACAACTGCTGGCGAAGTTGCTACATGCCATTCTATCTTGTTGTAACTGCAGCGCCTGGCGTAACCCTTCTAGAATCAGGCCCAGTGTGTGTATGTATACAACTGAAATACATTTCACTGTGTTAGATATAGATACATAGACACTGTTGGCAGATAAGGGCCTATGGCCCCACCCAATCTGCCCATTTGAGCCCGTAAGATCACTTTAGGTTTGTCTAGGAGTCTGTTGTCCCTTACTCTTGACCTCCAGGATTCCCTTATGTCTATTCAATGCATTCTTAAATCTCATGATTGTTTCAGCCCCCACCACTTCCTCAGGCAGGGTGTTCCACTTGTTCACCACCCTTTCTGTGAAAACATTCTTCCTCATTTTTCCTCTGAATTGCCCTGCCTCCAACTTCATCCCATGCCCTCTAGTCCTGGTCATCTTTTTGCTGGAAAATATTGTTTTCCTGCACCCTGTTCCTCCCCATAAGGTACTTGTATGTCTCTATCATATCCCCTTTCTCCCTTCTCTCCTCCAGGGAGTGCATGTTCAAGTCCTTCAGCCTGTCCTCATAGGACTTGTGATGCAATCGCTGTGTAACCACTCAGTCCCCTAGGGTTGCTAGAATCCCATTAGTTCTAGTCTATTGGTAGGTGAAAAGGCAGCTAGTAAGGAACTCTTTAAGGGGTTTTTTACCTAATGACATCATTTACTCAGCTAGTCTGAGTGGGAATGATTATGTTATTTAGAACTCTTGCAACAGCATAACCATTTTTGAGTCAGCTGCTCAGGGGATGTTTAGAAAGTTCAGTTAGTCTGAGTTTGGAAGTCAAAGTGGCAAGAGGTCTGCCAGTTGGGTATCTGTCACAGAGAGCTCTGTGTTTCTCACCCTAGTTTGAATTAAATCTACAGTTGCCAGTGAAGTGGTGGAGACATTTTGCAGCAGGATTCCTTGATTTCACTCCAGGGGGAGTGAGACGGACAGCCAGTTCAGTGGACCCAAGGGGCAATCCCCTGAAGGTCCTAGAGTGTGTACTGAATTTCTGGCAAGCTACCATGGAAAAAGGGTGCTTTCTGGGTTGTTTCCATGCCTAAAGAAAGGAGCAACAAATATGTGAGTACAGATGCTGAAACTGTCTCATTAAGGAGTTGGCTGAGGTGTGCATGCCCTAGATAATGCTTGATCACACCTGTCAGGACCCTCATACACTTCAGTGTCAAATTTAATGTTTAGAGTTCTGAGTCTTTAGCAGTTCAGTGGGAATTGAAGGCTTCTTTTGGTGTAACCCCGAAGGAATGGCAGAGACTGTCAGTTGGGGCAAAGCGTGGGAGGAGCACCATCTGGTGTCTACATGGCAGGGCTAACTGGTTCGTTGATGGGCACCAAGGTCCCCTGGGTAGAGGCCAATGCCCAGGATGAACCTGGAATATGTGGCGCAGGTCACGAGTTTCATTGTGAAATGTGTTTTGGAGATGGCTCAAGAATGTTGTTCAGGCCACGAGCATCCAATTTGGGAAATGGAAATGTGTTTTGAAAGTAGATCAAGAATGTGATTCAGGCCACAAGCACTTTGGGAAAATGGATAGAGTTTCTGTGGAAAACTGTACTGCCTAGCAAATAGTTTCTGGAAAAGAGTGTACTTGTTCTGCCATGACCAACCATTGGGGGTCCACTTGTGCTTTAGCAACATCTATGAATAAAGCCATACTGCAGAATCACAGCTGTTACACTGGACATTCTGATAATTGCTTTCTGTGTGGAGTTATTGGGGTCCTCTCAGCAGTTAGGTCTAGAATACGCCTAGCATCCTCTCCCCTGGACCTGGTTGTATTTACAAAGGTTAATTTTGGTAATTGTACCCCCACCCCTTTCTTTAGACAATGAGCCTGGTATACACTCTAAAGCTAGGGGTGGTACCAATCTGAGTATTTCTGCTAAAAGTAAATGGTGTGCCATATTTGGGTACTAGTTCTTTCAATGGGAGGTGCAAACTTGCCAAAACTGGTGTTGGGGTTGCACCTGTACCATCTCTGTTGCCCTCCTCTGAATCTTCTCCACTCTGGCTCTGTCCTTACGTAGGTAAGGTCTCCATAACTGGACACTGTACTCCAGGTGGGCCTCACTAATGTCAAGTATAATGGGATTATGATCTCCCTTTTCCTGCTGGTGATTCCCCTGTATATGCATCCTAGCATCCTATTTGCTTTACCTGCCACTTTGTCGTAATGTTTCCCTACCTTTAGGTCATCAGAGATGATAACCCCAAGGTCCCTTTCCTGCTTGGTGCATGCTATATCCTGACCCCCAATAGATATGTTGTTCCAGGGTTTTTGTGACCCAAATGCATTATTTTGCACTTTTTTGCATTAAATTTCAACTGCCAAACCCTTGACCATTCTTCAAGCTTCTGCAGATCCCTCCTTATTCTGTCTACACCCTCTGGCATATCCACTCTATTACAGAACTTTGTGTCATCAGCAAACAAGGAAATTCTGCCTTCTAGGTCCTGCGCAATGTCACCGATAAAGATGTTGAATAGGACCAGTCCCAGCACTGATCCCTGTGGCACCCCACTGGTCACTCTTCCCTCAGTGGAGTGTCAGCCATTTACCACCACTCTCTGTGTCCTGCCACCCAACCAATTACCCACTCACCACACTACTGTCATGCCCACTCCCATATTCCCCAGTTTATTTAATAGCCTTCTTTGTGGCACAGAGTCAAAGGCCTTGCTGAAGTTCAAATAGGCCACATCTGCCACCCTCCCATGATCCACCTAGCTTGTCACCCAGTCGTAAATTCAATGAGGTTGGTCTGGCATGATCTCCCACCAGTGAAACCATGCTGCCTTAGATCTTGTAGTCCGTTAGCAACCAGATGTTCCACCAATCTCTCCTTCTGTAGTGCTTCCATGATCTTCCCCACTACCAAGGTCAGGTTGACTGATCTGTAGTTCCCTCTTCCTCTTTGTTCCCTTTTCTATATAACGGGACTACATCTGCTGTCCTCCAGTCTTTGGGTATCTCCCCTGTTTCCAGTGGTAAGCTACACAGGATTGCCAGAAGTTCAGCCACCACTTCTGTTAGTTCCATTAGGACTCTGGTGTGCACCCCATTGCACCATTGCTTTATCGACACTCATTCCTTCCAGTTCCTTTATGACCCTTTCCCATGTAAAAGGACTTGTGTCCATTTCCGTGCCCTTCCCACCCCTTGCAATCCCTTCAGGCCCATTAGCCTCCACTTCCTCAGTAAAGATTGAACAGAAATATCTGTTCAGTATGTCAGCTTTACTGTTGTCATCCTCTACGCTGCCCCATCCTCCCCTTCAGTCTCATTATCCCTCCCTTTGCCCTTCTTTTTTTACTTATGTACCTGTAAAAGGTTTTGTCCCTTCTAACCATTGATTTTGTGATGCACTTTTCTGTTAGAGCTTTGACTTCTCTTACTGACCTTCCTGCCTCCCTTTACTTCTCCTGGTACTTCTCCCTATCCCCTTCTGCTTGTGTCTTTTTGTTTTGCCTGAATACAATCTTTTTCACTTTCACTTTCTCTGCTACCTCTGTGGAAAACCATAATTGCCTCTTCTTCCTTTTCCCCTTGCTAACCTGCTTAACACATAATTGTGTTGCTCTTGTAATCTCTGTTTTAAATATTGCCCACTGTTTCACCCCCCCCCCGATTCCCTCCCCATTCCTATTAGTGCCTCTTTCAAGCATGTCCCTATTTTCCCCAAAATCTGCCCTCCTAAAATCCAGGATATACGTTCTTGCACAGTTTGGTTCTGCTCCTTTTGTGATTTCAAACCACAGTGACAGGTGGTCACTTTCCCCAGGTGCTCTCCCACTGTTACGCCTATCACATTGTCCCCATGTGTGAGCACGCGGTCCAGTATTGCCTTCTGCCGAGTTGGTTCCATGACCAGTAGCTTAAGGAAGGCATCTTGAAGGGAGTTCAGGATAAATCTGCTCCTAGTTGATGCTGCTGTCAAAAATCTTCAGTCCACATATGGAATACTGAAGTCTCCAACCAGCACCACCTCCCCTTTGTCCACCATCCTTTTGATGGCTAGCATTAACTCCCTTTCTGTCTCTTTCTCCTGGGCTGATGGTCTGTAGACCAACCAGTGTGGATGGCTGACCCCGTTTTCCTTTCCAGCTTAACCCACAGTATCTCCCCCCATTTTGTTCCTCCTGGATCTCTATGGCCTTTATGCCATCTTTCACATAAAGTGCCACTTCTCCTCCCTTCCTGCCTGCCCTGTCTCTTCTGAATATGTTGTAGCCTGGTATAGTCATCTCCCAGTCATGGGTGTCATTACAACAGGTCTCTGTGATGACCACAATGTCCAGGTCCGACTGCACCATGGCAGCCTCCAGATCCACCATCTTGTTGCTAAGGCTCCTGGCATTATCACACATGGCTTTCCATGATGTGACCTCCCTGGTCTGTGGTGCTGTTCTACTCCAGTCCCCCTCCCTGGTTTTCCTTTATCCTTGGTTCTCCCTGCTGTCTGCCCTTCTGTTGTATTTTGTCCTTTTTCTGCCTATCTACCCCTTGGGTGCCTTTCTCCATCTTTTGCACACTGCTTTGTATTGATACCTCCTTGTTTTGTTTTCTGGTTCCACTGCTAGGTACGGGGGGAGGTGGTCAATTAGGTACCCTCCTTGCTGACCTGCCCCCCCCATCTAGTTTAAATGCTTGTCCATGTAGTACTTAGATTTTTCATTGAGTGCTTGGATTCCCCCTCCAGGATGGATGCAGGCCATCAGGCTTGAACAAGCCCCCCATCCCTCCAGGTGGGTCCCCAGTCACCAATGAACCTGAACCCTTCCTCACAGCACCAGTTTTTCAATGATGTGTTAAAGTTCCTGTTGTGTGCATCCCACACTCTCCCATGCATCTCACAGGTAGTACTTCTGAGAAGGTGACAGATGTAGCTGCTTGCTTGAGGCCCCTCCCCAATTTTCTAAACTCTTCTTGAACTTCCTTAGGCTCCTTGGTTGCCAGGTCATTAGTTCCTAGGTGGATAATTGCATCCAGTTCTCCCTCCCATCTTGCCTTCCTGACAATCCCCAGGATCTTTCTCCCATCACTCCAGGCCATGGCACCTGGTAGGCACCTCAGCTCCCCGTTCTCCAATCACATGTTCCTAGCTTGATCCCCCGTATGATGGAGTCCCCCAGCAGGATTCACTTCCTCTTCCTTTGCAGTCCACTGTTCCCCCACTGAGGTCACCTCCTTGGCTGACTTCCATATCCTTTCCTTCTCTGGGTGCCTCTGTCTGGTTGTCCCCGTTTGCCAGTACGGCATATGAGTTCTGGAGTGAAATAGGATTTGGGATGCAACTCTGCCTGACAGTCCTAACCCTGCCCATGCCCACCATTGTCCAAGTGCTCCTTGTTCTTGCCATCCTTTGAGACAGTGGTTTTGGACTGGGTGGTCTCTGGATGCAGGCGAAGGAACTCCTGACCCAGTTTGCCTCAGCTCTAAGTCTGGCTACCTCATCCCACAGTCCACAGAGATACCTGCAGATAGGGCAGCACCTCAGCGTACAGAAGGTCTGCCTGAACACAGCTGCCCCACATCCACTGCATTGCACCACTCCCCACATTATTCTGCACTTATACAGCTATTACACTATTTGTGTAATTATACTATTAAACTGTTAGCTATTACACTAGTTGCCTGTTTCTGAAGCCCTCCTTCTAGTTCCTCCTAGTTGTCATTCTAGGTCCCTGTGTTTTTTTTTTTTTGCAAGTCTTTTTACTTGATGTCAGATTTTATTATGCTACGGTAGCCCCTGGGTTGACTGCACTTCTATGTTACTGCAACTTGTTGTGCCAAGGACGGGCTTACTTCCCTTTATGCCCTTCCTACTCAACAGCCCCTGCTATTGCAGAAACACACAGAATAGCTATATGACAAACAGGACTCAGGGCGCCAACAACAGACAGTGTGTTATACAGCCTAAATGACTTTCACTGTATCGCACAGACACACAGAGTAACTATATAACAAGCAGGGTTCAGGGCACCAACAACAGACAGTGTGCAACAGAGTCTAAATGGCTTCACTATACTGCAGAGAGACACACAGTATGTGTCACAGATAGGGCTAAGGGCACCTAACAACAGACAGAGTGTATATATCCTAAATGGCTTTTCACAGCTGCTGCCAGCATCAATGAGTACCTCTGTCCCTTTCTACTTCTTTTACGAGTGCTGCTGTACTTGATGACCCCTGCTCTGATTATTCCCCCTTTCTTTAGTCCCAATTCTTGCTCCCTCTTCCTTCCTGGGCAAAAGTGCTTTAACTTTTTTTTTTTTTCAGCTTTTGTGGCTTTTTACCAAGGTCGCGAGGGCTAAATCTTATTCCCTCTACCACCAAGCTCCAGAGCTAGTCTGCATGCTCATACAGTAGACAGGGTGCTAAGACACTAGCACTGACCAATCAGATTGTCAGGCTGGTGTCATGTGCTCCAGTCTGATGTGAGGACTCCACGGGCTGCCTGTAATGCTCAATAAAAGATTTGGAAGAGTCCAAGGACCCCATAGGCTATCGAAAAATGCTTTTATTTTAATTACCCGTTACTTGCCCAGTTACCTGTGTCCACAGTACCCGACCTGTGAAGTACAATGTTGGGTAGGGCAGTAAATTACCTGAACTAACCTACCTGACCAAAAAACATTGATATCCGACCTACCCGCTCCAGCTACCTGATGGGTAGCCCATCCCTAATAAAAATAAATTCCCCTGGTACTCCCCCTTTCCCGTTCTCCAATCACCTTCCCAATATTAAAAAACATTATTCTCTAGCAGTCCCTCCACCTTCCCCAGGTCTCTAACTGCTGTACTGAGTACAACAAAAGTCCTTCCTGGTAGTCCAGTGTTCCTTCCCCCAGAACACCCACCCAATAAATATATGCAGTTTACATTGGTGTCCAGTTTACACGGCCCACCCGCCTCGCTCCTTGGAAAAACACGAAAGTGTCTCATTTGCCTGGTGGACTAGTGGACCCCCCACCCTCCCACCCTGGCAGACAGTGACCTACCACCCAGCTCCTCCATCCCAAAACTCAGCTGGTGACTGACATAGCCCTCCTCCCACCAACACAGCTGGCCACCGACTGAACTGTGAATGAGTGAGCAGAGTATACTTTATGTGCTCATTGGTTCACAGTGTCAACCAATGATTGCATAGTGTATACTGTACTCGCTCATTCACATTTCAGTCAGCGGCCAGCCATGGTGGTGGGAGAAGGGCTGTGCCAGTCACTGTTGGGTTTCAGGATGGGGGGAGTGGGGTGGTAGATCACTGTCTGCAAGGGAGAGAGGGTGGGGGTCCACTATTCCACCAGGGAAATGGGACACTTTCATGTTTTTCCAAGGGAATATGGTGGGGGGGAGGTACACTGGACACCAATGTAAATTACATATATTTATTGTGCGGGTGTTCAGGTGGAGGGGGAGAGACCACTGGACTACCAGGGAATCATTTTTTTAATATCAGGATGGTGATAAGAGAACAGGGAGAGGAGAGGGACAACTAGACTTCCAGGGAATCATTTTTTTTATATTGGGACGGCGATTGGAGAATGAGGTGGGGGGTGACCACTAGATAACCAGGAATATATTTTTTTTAATATCAGGATGGCGATCGGACATCAGGGGAGGGACCACTGGATTACGAGGGCATATCTTTTTTTTGTAAGGGGATAGCAATCACCAATTGGGGAGGAGGAGGGACCACCGAACTACCAGGGACATGGTGTTGTGGGTCAGGAGGCCACCTTGCACTGCCTCTGACAACCACTAGGACTGCATGGAGTTAAGAGGAGGTTTTCCTTGGCAGTATTTTCTCCATGTAAGAGAACCCTGCAAAAGACCCTAACATGGAGAAAATACTTCATGAATGGGATTGGGCCGATATGCTGGTCCTCTCCCCTTCATTTGAACTGTGGATCCCTCAAACCATTGCCCCACTGCAAACCCAGTTTGCAGGTGCAAACTGGGCTTTTGTGAGTACCCCACTGGAGTAAATCCCAGTTCGCACTGTGCCAACTGGGTTTGCATCGGGGAAACATTTTGTGAATCTAGCCCATGGACTCCACATCTCAGAGGAGAGGTTGGATAATTGGAAAGAGTAAGCCATAACACACAACAGAGTGCACATTATATTAGATTGCCACATTCCCAGGGGACACTATGAAGCAAAAGACAGTAGGCCAAATGCCTTCAACCATCCAGGAAGTGTGGCGATCTAGCATAATACACACCCTGGAGTGTGTTATTAAGCTTATAAAATCGGTTTTGTTTCTTTTTAAATGTATTTAACAGGTAAAATAAATAGTTTAAATATGTAAAACAGAAATATTTAGATTTAGTTTTTCATAAAGTAGTTTTTTTTCTGCCTACTTTAATATGATTGATTTTTCAGTTTTGAGTTGGCTACAGGAGGGCGCACCCTGCCCTGGAGCTCCCCAGCTAGCGATTACAAAGGCTCCTCATCACTAAGCCTCAGCTACAGGAGGGCACACCCTGCCCTGGAGCTCCCCAGCTAGCGATTACAAAGGCTCCTTATCACTAAGATAATTCTTTCTCCAGCCTAGCAGTGCCTCCTATGTTGAGCCATCCTTTGTGCAACTGTTTGAATTTGGCACTGTTTTTCTTCTGGACTCTATGCCCAATTTCTCAAATGGCTGCAATGACTGCCATAGTCAGAAGCCACTGGGTGTTGTATAAGTGTAAATGTAATGTAGTTTGTGTGCTCTCTAGGTGGGGATCGTGAAATAAATTAATTTTCTGCACCTTCAGCTACGGTCACCCACCCACTAAAGTAGCACAGAGTTTAAACTCTGCCTCGGACTCAACAGCAGTACGAGCTGGATTTTCACCTAAAGTGCCCTTGCATTTTATTTGTAAATTCGTATAGCTGCTGATTGGTGCTACAGACCGTGAGTACTTTGTACTGCATTTCCTTTTGTGAGGCACACCTCAGTCTTGAACCCATGTGGGAATTTAAAGCTTTTAACTGCTAAATACGGCACAAAGCAGTAGATAGGTCAAATTGCCCCTTCTGTAATTTCGAAGCGATAATAGTGCTTCTCCTCTCTGTGTGCAGGTGTGGTGATAGCAGCGCTCAGGAGGAGATGGTAAATGAATTGTAAAACTGCTCCCTCAGTTGTAGAAGCTGCTGCTCCTAATACTTTTCCCAAGCGCCAGCAGCCTTGGGAGAAACGGCCTTAACTGCTGCAGCTACTCTGTAAACTAAATCGGTACTGCTTTCCCCATGATCGGCTTGAGACTGCTCCACCATCCCCACCACCCCACCCTTGCTCGACATTACTTATATAGCGTGGGGAATTCTCTGGGCGATGCTCAGAAAGAAATTAACTATCTCCTGACTTTACCATTAGCAGGTTATACTTCTCAGCTCTAGAGGCACCACTTGGTTAGATTACATCTCTCTGGCTCATAAATCATATCCTGCTAGCAAAACAGTTGTGTAACTCTCAGGGTCACCTTAAATCATAACCTTGCTAGGAAATAATTTTGCTACTCTCAATCTAGCCTTCATCTCTCTAGTACACCCTCACATCTAAAAATCCCTCTCAATTAAAACTCAATATGGCCATAAAATCTTATGCTATATTCCTACTAGTCTTCATTTTCTCCAACCTTTTATGGCTCCCAATCTTTTACTACCCGCCAGTCAGGAACCATTGCTCCACCCATCCTGATGACACCAAACTCTCCTTAATGCGAATGCGACCACACTGGCCCCATGACGTCTCCCCACTTCTCGTCCCTAATAAGTTCATCTACCACCATCTAGGATACTCCCTATCCTACACACTGCATAAATCCCCTCTGCTAAACCTCATCCTGCCCACCCCATTTTTCCATCGCAAACTATGGTACCTCTTTCTCTTAGCCTTACTGCTAGCTGGGGATATTGAGCCAAACCTGGGGCCCGTAAGTAGTTTATCCAACAATGCTACAACCTGGAATGACACTAAGGGACTACGCATTGTACACATGAATATCAGGATCCTGCTCCATAATAAAGCTGAACTCGAGGCGTGGGTTGCTCAATACCACCCCGATATCCTTTGCCTATCTGAAACATGGCTAAAACCCTCCACCTCTGATTCTCTCTGTTCACTACCCAACTACAATCTCATCAGACAGGACAGGCCCTCTTCAAAACGTGGAGGTGGTATAGCCATCCTCTATAAACCTCATCTGCTGATATCCCATAATATCCTGCCTACCCAATCTCACTGCGAAGCTATCCATGCAACCTTACAGCTAGGCTCAAAGAAATTGCAAGTAGTTTGTGCCTACAACACTCCTGCAGGTGGTAATTATGTACAGGTACCCTTACTGATGCAATAAGTGATCCATCTCCAATATTATGCATCTGGCGTTCTACCTGCAAACCATCCCCGCCTCCAAAACTCGTTACTTTCCTCAACATGGCCAATTTCGACTTAACACACTTTACACATGATCTCTCATTGATTGACTGGTCTCCCATCTACACCTCAACCAATGCCCAGTCGGCACTAGACTACTTCCTGACCCATTTTGGTTTGCTCCAAGACACCCATGCTCCCCGTGTCACTTGTCGTATTCGGGGAATGCAGACAAAATGGCTAAACAAAGACCTTCTCACTCAAATAAGAGCCAGGGACAAACTATGGTGGTGTTTCAAAGCCACTGGATTGCAGACCCACTATAATCACTACCGATCTCTAAGGAACACATGTAAACAAAACATTTGCTTAGCTAAAAGCGCTTTCTGTAGAGACCTGCTGACTAAAGCTGCAGGAGACTCTAAGAAATTCTGGTCCACCATAAAAACACTCCTTGGTGCTAATCACAGAGCCCATGCTAGTGATATGCTGATAAATGGCATTCACTGCAATAATCGAGTGACTATAGTAAACTCTTTCAATTGCCAGTTCTCAGCTCTAACAAATTACCTGTCCTCCTTCCCACCTGCACACACCACGTCCCCCACCAGTGATGCTATACCTCAACGCACGCATCCTCCCTTTAGGTTCTGGCCCCTTACAAAAGCAGAGGTGCTAAAACTGCTACTCTCCATTCCTGGCAGCACTAGCTCAGGATCTGATGGGCTAGAACCTAGGCTCCTGAAAGCATCTGCCCCTCTCATAGCCTCTCCCCAAACCAAATCTTCAACCTATCTCTATGTCATGGTATAGTTCCTAATATCTGGAAAAAAGCCCAAGTAACACCAATTCCTAAGTAGAGTGATCCTAAAGATATTAAGAACTGTCATCCCATAGAAATTCTCTCTGTGCTTAGCAAACTATTGGAAAAACTTGTGGCCACCCAATCCATAGACTATCTCCAGAAGTATAACCTTCTTGCTCACAGCATGGCTTCCGCAAAGGCCACAGCACCTCCACCGCTCTCCTCAAACTCACAAATTACATTAATGCTGCTATGGACTTGGGCCTACTGACAGGTGCAGTTTTCATTGATTTAACAAAGGCATTCGACCTGGTCAACCATTCCCTTCTTCTTGCCAAACTATGTTCCCTAGGCTTCTCCGTCGAAGCAGTAGACTGGTTCAAAAGCTATCTGTCCGACAGGAAACAGGCTGTAGTTTTCAACTCAGCCATGTCAGATCTTTCATCAATGCACGTTGGAGTACCCTAAGGATCCATACTTGGCCCCTTGCTTTTCTCCATCTTCATTAACAACATCCTGCTCCTTGCACCCTCCTGCTCATCTTTGCTCTATGCTGACAACCTAGTTATTTACCTTAGTGCAAGAAATATCGAAGACTTAAACCTCCCTCTTGCCTCGTACTTCACTAGTATTCAGTCTTGGCTAGCAGAAAATAAACTTGTTCTGAACATAAGCAAGACTTACTCTATGCTCTTTGGTTCACCTGCCAGACTAAAAGCGACTCATGATGACCTCAAAATCTCATGTGCTGATGGCTCCCCACTAGCTAGTACCAATTCCTTCAAATATCTGGGGGTAACACTGGACAAATCTCTAGATTTTGACCTGCACATAACTACCACCTGCAAATCTGTCAATGCCAAGTTAGGTAGTGCCTATCACACTAGCTACACCCTTACCCCTTTGGCTAGACTCGCTGTGGCTCAATGCTTTTTTCTCCAAGCCCTGGCCTATGGCTCAGTCATTTACCTATCAGCCTCAAAGTCCTCCCTTCATAAATGGGACACCGCTTATAATAACATCTGCCGCTATGCCTCTGCATCCCCATGCTACAAACACCATTGCCAACTCTACGCTGACCTAAATTGGCCAAGCCCTACTGTCCATTGACTCCAGTCTCTTGGTTCACTAATTGACAGGATTGTCAGATCAGGCCTTCCCTTATCCCTTGCCTCCCTGCTGCACTCACAACCTCTCTCCTACGGACTATGATCTACTGAACAGGCCTATCTCCACATTCCCAGATGCAGAACCAATATGGGTGCATGTGCTTTCTTCCATACGGCTCCAAAATGCTGGAATTCTATACCTCAAACTATTCATCAAGCGACCACCCACGCCTAGTTTTAAGAAACTAAACCATGAGTATCTGCACGGTACTAGCCCCTGCACTTGCTTTCACCCATCTTGAACCATCCTTTTTCCCTGCACTCTGTTTTCCTTAGGTTAATCTACTTCTCTCACCCCTCTTTCTCTACCTTTCCTAATACCCTCTAAGTCTGACACTCTCTCATCCCTTACCTTTCTTCCCCTGCTTCCTACCACTCCTCCTTCCTCTCATCCCTGTTTCATTAACTACACATCGATGGCACTTATGGTATTGTTTCTATGTATGCTTGCTGTTGCAATGACTGTTTCTCACATTTGTATTTATCTTGTTGTATCCTGTCCAAACTGTAGTTAACTGCATTATAGCACATAATATTTCTCTATACCCTAAGTTTACTAGCATGTTAAACCAATGTTTCTCTATACCCTAATCTGATTGTGTGTAATTCCCTCTTAATTGTGCTTCATATCTCATGTGCTGCGTCACATGCATACCTATGTATTTTCAAACTGTTTTCTCCCAGGTCGTGCCTGAAAATAGGCATTCTTATGCCTAGTGCAGCCACCCAGTTACCAAAAGCAAAGAAATAAATTTGTCCTTGCATGACTTTTCGGGACAGATATTCAAAAGTCTGTGCGGGTGCTAATGGGTCTTTGCCCGCACATATCTCTGTCTGAGCTGGATCCCCATATTCAAAAGAGGCTCTTCAGTGGGCCAAGAGGGTTTGAGCTTATGCAAAACATAGGGTATGCAAGTTGGTGAGGGGTGTGGCCACAAATAACCGCACTACCCTATATTCAGTGGTTTTGTGCAGCAAAAAGGGTTTAGCACGGTCCTTTTGTGCAATGCAAGTACCGCTGAACAAAACAGTAACTGACTCCAGACAACCCCAGAGGCACCCAGGGGTAATGCAGCCGCCTAGCCAGTTGGCCACTGGGGCAGCACACCAACATTCTGTGGTCCATGGCACACTCTGCACTGATCACCATCCCATAGTACCAGTGCAACCCTCCCTGGTGTGAGTGATACCTCCTCCCTCCAATCATGAGCCTGTACTGTCAAAATAAAACTCACAGGTGCTAGTAGTCTCCCCCCACTCTGATCACCAGCTTGTACTGTAATAAAAAACTCCCTGGTGATAGTGGTACCCCCTCCCTCCAATCACCGGCCTACACTGTAATAAAAAAACTCTCTGGTGCTAGTGGTCACTGCTCCCTCTGATCTCAAGCCCGTAATGTAATAAAAACTATATGATGCTAGAGGCCCCCTGCCAATTGCTAGACTGTACTATAAAATAAAATGCCCTAGTGCAAGTGGTCACCCCTCCCAATGATCACCAGCCCATACTGTAATAAAACATTCCATGGTGCTAGTAGTCCCCCTACCCCGATTGTCAACCTGTACTGTAAAAATAAAACTCCCTGCTGCTAATTGGCTCAACTACTGATTGCTAACCCACACTGTAATAAAAAACTCCCTCATGCTTGGCCCA
The DNA here is from genome assembly GCA_016271365.2 of Neoceratodus forsteri. Taxonomy (NCBI): domain Eukaryota; kingdom Metazoa; phylum Chordata; order Ceratodontiformes; family Ceratodontidae; genus Neoceratodus; species Neoceratodus forsteri. Next base: position 12,958,088 of record JADMNL010000039.1, on the reverse strand, counting down.
TTGGTGCAGCAGTTGAATTTCTGCTTGCGACACCAGTGACCCAAGTTCGGGAGCGGACTTGGGTAGTCGGAGAGCCAGCTGGGGGAGAAAGACTTGAGCGTCCCACGACTGTTGGCCTTCTCCGGAGGAAGGGGGGGAGGCCAAGGCCCACAGTTTGCCTGACCCTGGGTGGAGGCCCAGGGTACTGCAAGTCCTGATTTCAGGAAGGGCCAGCAGAGAGACGTGGTGGACGTCGGTGACCAGCGCCTTGACGTCATGGGACATGCACCATGCTGAGGGGAAAAAAGGAGGAAAAACTGGTGTTGGTCTCCTAGGTGACGGAGACCCAGCAGTGACCCTGATTGCCCGCACCTCCCTGATGTCCCTGGTGGTCTAACACAGCAAGATTATCGAGGTTCACCACCTCGTCCCATACCCACCTGAGTGGTACAGCCACAACTTGATGGTGACCACCAGGGCAGAATTGGGGAGACGGAGTTGCGAGGATAGACTGCAATATGTGTCTCCCAAAAGAGTGGAGACCAACACTGCGGGGGGGAGTATAAACAGAAACTTAAAAAACAATCCTTTGTGCTAGTGGTCCCCCCCTCCCTCCAAATGCTAGCCTGTAGTAAAATGGGAAACTCTCTCTGGCATCAAGTGGTCTGCCCAGCATTGATCCATGGTACCGCCGCTCACAATTCCATAATCTCTGGTGCCTAATGGCTCCCCCGCAGAACTGAGCACCCATCTCCCAGTCACCTCACCAGTACCCTCGGTGCCACAGGTGTGCATACAGTGACTGGAACAGCCCTCCTCACACCTCTTTGGCCAGATGCCATATGTCCAGGCAGGGAGTGCACCTCATATTTATAGGACAGGGTGCATCACTAGCACCAGGGAGTTTTATTTTTATAGCACTGGCTGGTGCTCAGAGGCAGTAGCTTGAGAGATATCTACACATGTCTGGGATCAGGCAATTGGGGGTGACACCATGCTAACCTGCCTTGCTACCCATGCAAGTGAGCCCATAATAGACATGCAAATGGTGCCTTAGAACCTTGCATTCCAATGAGTTGAATATAGCATCCTCAGGTTCCCAGACAACTGCAAGGTGCAGAACAAGATTTTGCATTTGGCTTTGCACTCTTTTGAATATCGGGCACCTGTAGTTGTAGTTTAGTATAGTTTTGAGTGAGCTTTCAACCTTGCCACTTGATACTGTTTGGATAATTTATTTATTTAGAACATATTTTACCAGGTAGACAAGCTGAGCCTGAGGCTCATTTCCAGTTTCAACTAGAAGGGGGTGGAAGATAGGGAAGGTATGTGTATACGTGCAAGTACATGGCTGCAGTTCTGAGGCAAATGCATACATTCAATGTTTACAGTTATGTTGGGGTCTCAGCCACAATGCAATGTACTATCTTGTAGTAAATGACATGTTACAAAATACAGAACTGAAGTAAAAAGGGCCTTAATTGCCACTAAATTACATAGTTTCCATCAGCATAGTGCAGAATTTTTTGTGTATACTGCAGCATTGTTGCATTGCAGCCTGGCTGAACTAAAAACTACTTTGAGAGAAGTATGCTCAATCTCCAGACCCTACGTCTGCATAGACGTTATTAACATTTAGAAGACTACCCGATAAAAAGTTCATAATAAATGGAAAATGTAAAAAAATATATTGTGACTGATTATTTTAGTTATGTATGTAGTCACTGCAAGTGCAGGATTTCAAAATGTGCATACTGTCACAAATCCGCTCCGGGGGTCAGACTTTCTGCTCCCACAGTGCCCAACCTTGAAGTGTGATTCATGAACAGGAACAAACAGGGACACACTCCTGTTTGTTTTGGGTCCAAGCAAGCTACCAGTTTCGAGTCCTGGGGTCAATTATGAACCCTTTTTAGCTAGCACACCCAGGTAACAGGTCCAAATATCACACTCTCTTCAGGGAAAGCAGCACAATACTTGACCCAGTGGGCATACAACCATCCTGGTTCACGACCCCTGCCTACTCAATTGAGACGCTGGTATTTTCTTACCTTGCTGGATCTTTACACATGTCTTTGTTAGTGTGGCTGCATAAGGTGACACAATAAGCATTTAACAGCTGTGTTAGAATATTAAGACTATTCCACCATTCACACCCAAATGAGCAGTATCAGGTAGTATTTTAAGGAAAAACAAAGTCTACTAAAATTTAAAATAGTAACTACAATACCAAAACACAGAATATATATACATTAAGGGTACAGTCAGAAAATAAATGGGCAGTCATAACCAAAGTGCCTTGCACTGAATAACTAATTGCTACCTCAGTCTTTCTGTTAGCAGATGGTATAGGCTAAAGTTGTCTATCTTGGCAGATGTGTCCAAAATACCAAGATGACTCTTTGAAGTCCAGAAAAAAGTGTCCCTTCAAAGTTCAGAACAAGAGTGTGCATCAGTCACTTCAGCCAGCTTGGTAATATCAGAGTTCAAGTCCCACCCTTCTTGTGATGTCACAGCACAGGAAGTCACTTTTAGTCCTGTAATTAATTTGTAACATGTAGCTGCAGAGGCAATGAGTCTGGTTACTACTTAATTGGAATCTGCAAATACAGCAATATTTTTAATTATAACAAGACAATCTCTTCTTCATCAAAGCATAGTTTATGACAGCATTCCCCTTTGATCTCTCAGCAAAACATCATAAAAACACCTCTCATAGCTGGGTGAATTTTCACAAGTATCTATCAGAAACTGATTCCCTCTTGATACACCGTAAAAGGCAACATTTTATGACAAGCTGCCTGGGTTCAAAGCAGTGGTTGGTTTATGACCTTGGTTTTATTATAGTCCCAGGAAGTCAGCTTTTACAAGCTAGCTGTGACAGCAAGCAAGGCCAGAACATGTTATTTTCTTTTAAAAATCCAATGCCCTATGATGCCTTTTTCTGACTGCCATGTTTCATAAGCAAAATTCTAAAATACTGTATATATGTATATCAAAATGATATATTCATAACTGGCAGACAGGGATTCCCATCACACTCCTCCCTCCTAGACTGAATTTGGGGGAAATCTACTCCTAGGCATGGGATGAGCTCCCTAAATTCAGTTCACTGCTCTAGTTGTTAGGATAACCTGTCTGTTTTCTCATTTGCTGACCCTGTTCTGTGGATGATAGTCATATTGCAGCCCTGTGGAGCAAGACTCCATCTTAGAAGTCTGCCATTCCTCTTGCCCATTTGGGATAGCCAAACCAGGGGGTTATGGTCCGTGTGAATCTCAAAGTGCCTCCTGTACAGGTATGGCTCCAGTTTCTTCAGTGCCCACACCAGTGCAAGGCACTCCTTCTGCACTGTAGAATAAGCCTGTTCCCTGGGAATTAATTTCTTACTGAGGTACACTATTGGGTGATCCGTCCCTTGGTTAGAAGTCTGACTAAGTACTGCCCCAATACCCATGTCTAAGGCATCTGTCTGGACTACAAATGGCTTACTGTAGTCTGGACTGGCTAACACAGGAGCACTGCACAGTGCCTTTTTTAGCTGTGTAAAGGCTCATTCATAGGCTGGCTCCCATTTTACCTTTTTAAGCTTTCTTCTCTTTAGCAGGCCAGATAGGGGAGCTGCCAGGGCACTGTAGATTGATGCAAATTTTAAGTACTACCCTGCAGTCCCTAGAAAGCTCTGGACCTGCTTATGTGTTTCAGGCCTTGGTCACACCTCTATTGTCTCAGTCTTTGCTTGGTTAGGACAGAGCTGTCCCCTGCCTACTACATGCCCTAGGTATGTCACCACTGCCATGGCCATTTGACACTTTCAGCTTTTACAGTGAGCCCAGCCCTCAGTATCCTGCCCAACACTTCCTTAAGGTCAGACAGGTGTTCCTTCCAGCTGGCACTGAAGATGGTAATATCATCCAGGTACACCATGGTGTACTGTCCAGTACCATGTAACACCTGGTTCACCAACCTTTGAAAGGTGGCAGGGGTGTTCTTCATTCGGAAAGGTGTTACCTTGAACTCAAATAACCCTATCAGAGTGATGAAGGCCAACCACTCCCTAGCTCTGGCAGTTATTCCACCTGCCAATACCCTTTCATCAGGTCAATAGTGGTAAAGTAGGTTGCCCCTCCCAACTTGTCCAGTAGTTTGTCCGTCTGTGACATTGGGTGGGCGTCCAACCTCATGACTGCATTGAGTCCACAATAGTCCACACAAAAATCAGTAGCGCAATCCAACTTGGGAATGAGGACTATGGGTGAGGCCCAGTGGCTGTGGGATTTCTGGATTACCCCCAAATCCAGCATTTCTTCCCCTTCCCTTGTAATGTCCTTTAGGATGGCCTCAGACACCTGATATGCTGTCCACCATATGAGCACTTGCAACCTCATGTCTACATTGTGTGTCACCAAGGGGGTTAGTTCAGGCTTGGCATTAAACAATGGGGCAAAGTCTGCTAAAATCTCCCTTACTTCCTGGGTCTGTTCCGGGGTCAACTGGGGTGACAGTTTGATTGCCTCCACAGAGGACTCCTGCTTGCTTTCCTCCAGCATGTCCAGAAGGGGGTCTTCCTTGTCCGTCCCCTCCCCAGGACTACAAATACCTTGTCAGCCCTATTTGCATGTGGCTTCATCATGTTGACATGGTACATCCCTTGGGTATGTCTTCTGTCAGGCAGTTCCACAATGCAATTTACATCATTCACCTGTTTGACTACTTTGTACAGTCCTGCCCACTCAGGCTGCAGCTTGTCCCTTTGGACTGGTATTAGGGCCATGACTTCCTGACCTACAGTGTACGAGTGAGTTCTGGCTCTGCGGTCGTTCCATATCTTTTGCTTTTGCTGGGTGGCTGCCAGGTTGTTCTGGGCTGTTCCCATAAGCTCCTTCAGTTTTTCCCTAAACTGAAGGACATAATTCACTATGGGAGTTCCCTTGGTGGCATGCTTGTCTTCCCAGTCCTCCCATATCAAGTCTAGGGGCCCACACACCCTGCATCCCTATAAGAGCTTGAAGTGGGAAGACCCTGTTGACTCTTGGGGCACCTCCCTGTATGCGAACAACAGGTGGGGAAGGTATTTCTCCCAGTCCCTCCCTTGCTGTTCAGCAAACCCTTGAAGCACTGATTTAAGGGTACCATTAAACCTTTCCACAAGCCCATTGGCTTGCTGGTGATAAGGTGTCATGTGTCTCTGCACCACCCCACACTTCTCCCACAAGCACTTCATCAGGTCCAACATGAAGGAACACCCTCAATCAGTAATAACCTCCTGTGGGAACCTGACATAGAAGAAAATCCCTAGCAAAGCATCTAACACTTTTCTGTCCTCAGTGAGGACAGGGTGACTGCATCTGGGTTGACATAATCCACCACTGTTAGGATAAATCCTTTCCTGGAGGAGCTGGGGTTATTCAAGGGCCCCACAACATCCATTCCTACCCTCTGGAATGGCTCCTCCGCTATGGGCAAGGGAATAAGGGTGGCTTGGGTTTTATTACCCGCCTTCCCTATTTCTTGGCACCGGTGACAAGACCTTCAATATTCCTTCACCTGCTGGGTGAAGTTGGGCCAATAGAAATTCTGGGCCAGTCCCTGCATAGTGCATGAGATTCCCAGATGTCCAGACATGGGGATATCATAAGCAGTCTTGAGCAGCCACTCACAGTACCCCTGTGGAATGACAAGCTGCCTGCCCATCACCTCTCCTTCTGTCCTCACATCCTGCATATACAGCAGTCCATTGTCCCAATACACTATGTCTCCCATCACCTCCCTGTGTCAAGTCAGATTCTGCACAAGCCCTCAGTCTCTCTAAACTGGGGTCATTTTTCTGAGCAGCTGCAAAATCTTTACATATTCCCAAGGTATGGAAAACATCCCATTCAGTTTCTAAACTAGGGTCCCTATCTCTAGCATCAGGGCATTCAGGGTCACTGCCATCCCTAGCTCTCTGACCACTGGTTACCCCTCCCTCCTCAGAGTAACCTTCTGTAGCTGTTTTGTTAACTGCTACCTGTGGAATTTCTATCCCCCTTTCACGATTCTCTGTATCAGGAGACACAGGCAGTGGAACAAGCCTCCCAGTGTTTTCCACAGGGGCTTCTGTGGGGTCCAGGAAACTACAATTGGCCTTTGCCATCTTACTACAGGTAACTGCACACACCATCCCCTTTTGGAGATTATTCCCTATAATCACACCCAGGGCAAGATTTTCTGCCACTGCAACCTTTTGCACAGTCTCTTCTGTCTCACCCCAGTCCAGGAGAACACTAGCAAGTGGCAGAGTTTTCTCCTCCCCAATGAATCCCCATACCGTAACAAACTGATTATGTATAAGCTGTTCATGCTCAACCAAATCCCCTTTTACCAAAGCAAAGGACACCCCCATGCCCCTCAACACATGGGTTTACACCCCATTTACAGTAACCGGGTGTATGTGCTCCCTCATGTTTAAAGACTTGCTTTCAGGGATATACAGTCCACCCACCTCTGTTCAAGCACCACTTTGTGCACTCTGTGCCTTTTTAGGACACTGTCTTGTAAGATGCCCTGGTTGCTTGCAAAACCAAAATTCATCATTTTGTTAATCAGGAAAATCCTTTTTTTGTAACGTGGGGCTGCCCTCTTTCTGGGAAGGCAGTGAGGGTTTTAGCTGCCCTGAAGGTGGGATTTTCCCTTTCTGTACTGCCACACCAACCCCACTTTGTTTCAGAGCAGACCTGCTTCTGGCATAGCAGTTCGAGAGCTTGGCAGCCTCTTGCACTGTTTTTGGATCTCTGTCCTCTAGCCAGGTTTTCAGCTCTGCTGGGCAAGCCCAAAGGAATTGCTCCAAAAGTACCACATTCTCAATTTTCTGTACAGAGTCTGCCTTGACCCCCTCCCACCAACGCTTCTAAAACTGATGTTGCTTTGTGGCTAGTTCCTTGTAGTTCATGTCAGGGATTCTCCTGAGCTTACAGAACTTAACTCTATATGCTTCAGGTGTCAGTTCATACTTTTTAAACAATGCAGTTTTAAGTTTATCATAATCATTACTGTCCTGATTGTCCATTTGACCCAAGGTGTCATGAACTTTCCAGGTAAGCAACAGTGATAGCTGGAAGCTCCACAACTCTCAGGGATTTTTTGACTGAATGCATATCTTTTCAAATGAATTTAAAAATGCATCCATATCCTCCCCCTCTTTAAATTCAGCAATTAATTTAGAATTTAATTTATACCCCCATGCTGGAACTCCGGGTTCACCCATGCCACTTATCTGCTCTGGTGTTGGACGCTGGAGTCTCACCTTCTCCAATTCAGATTCTTGCTGGTGCTCTCTCTCCTCTTGATCAGCCTCTCTCTGAAGCTGTCAGTCTCTTTCCTTGGCCTCTTGCTTCTCTCGTTCGGCCTCTCTCCGAAGCTGGTTCTATTTTTCCTGTTTCTCCAGCTCCCTTTGGAACTTCCTCTGTTCTAATTCCAGCTCCATTCTCCTCTATGCTTGCTATAGCCTGATCCATTATGGCTCCAACATTGTGGTGAACTTCCCCTGCTGCTGTGGCTCTCAGTTCCCACTGGTCCACTGTTCTCCTCCATGTGACTAGACATTGCAATGGAACCAGGCCCCTTCACGCCCAAAGTCTGGTCCCTTTCAGTTACCGACTGTGACTTGAGGTCTTGGGCAATTGCTTGTGCATCAGCTGCCACAAGATCCTCCATGAGGTGCTGTTTGGTTTGCCCCTCACATGGGACTCCTCTTTCCTGGCAAAACTGCCTCAGGTATTCCGCTGTGTATTCGCTGTAGGTGGAAGCTATTTTCTTCCTTCATCTATGATTACACTAGCATGGCAGCTAAAAAAAAAACCAGACAGGGAACTTTATACTGTAACCAAGATTATATATTCCTTTTAAAATCTCTGCCTTGTTTGTGTGTGAACTGTTAAAGTTTATAAATCTGACACACTGGTCTATTAATGCTCGTGTCACCAAATAATTGCATAGTATGCAGACAAATCTTTCAGATTGCGGCACTGTGTACCAGGTCTGTCACAAATCCACTCTGGAAGTCAGGTTTCTGTTCCCAGAGCGCCCAACCTTGAAGTGTGATTTGTGATTAGGGGACAAAGAGCGACACCCTTCTGTTTGTTTTGGGTCTGAGCAAACTATCAGTCTCAAGACCTGACATCAATTATGAACCCTTTTTAGCTAGCACGACCAGGTAAGAGGTCCAAATATCACAATCTCTTCAGGGAAAGCAGCACAATACTTGACCCATCTGGCATGCATGAAATCTGATTCACAACCCCCTGCCAACTCAATTGAGACGCTGATATTTTCTTACCTTGCTGGATCTTACACAGATCCTTGTTAATGTGGATGCATAAGGTGACACAATAAGCATTTAATGGCTGTGTTAGAATATTAAGTCTGTTCCACCATTCACACCCAAATGAGCATGTCTCAGGCAGCATTTTAAGGAAAAACAAAGTCTACTAAAATTAAAAATAGTAACTACAATACCAAAACACAGAATATATATACATTAAGGGTACAGTCAGAAGATAAATGGACAGTTATAACCAAAGCCCCTTGCACTGAATAACTAATTGCTGCCTCAGTCTTTCAGTTAGCAGATGGTTTAGGCTAAAGTTACCTGTCTTGGCAGATGTGTCCAAAATACCAAGATGTCTCTTAGAAGTCCAGAAAAGAGTACCCCTTCCAAGTTCAGAACAGGAGTGTGCATCAGCCCCTTCAGCCAGCTTGGCAATATCAGAGTTCAAGTCCCACCCTACTTGTGGTGTCACAGCATATGTCATCACTTTTAGTCCTGTAATTAATTTGTAACATGAAGCTGCAGATGCAAACAGGTCAGGTTACTACTTAATTGGAATCTGCAAATACATCAATATGTGTAATTATAACAAGACAGTCTCTTGTTCATCAAAGCATAGTTTATTACAACATTCCCTTTTGATCTCTCAGCAAAACATCATAAAAATACCTCTCATAGCTGGGTGAGTTTTCACAGGTATCTGTCAGAAACTGCTTCCCTCTTGATATGCCGTAAAAAGCAATATTTTATAACAAGCTGCATGGGTTCAAAGCAATGGTTGATTTATGACCTTGGTTTTATTATAGTCCCAGGAAGTCAACTTTTACAAGCTAACTGTGATGGCAAGCAAGGCCAAAACATTTTTTTGTCTTTTCAAAATCCTCTGTCCCATGATGCCTTGGGCTAGCTGCCATGTTTCACAAGCTGAATTCTAAAACATATATTTATATCAAAATTATATACACATAACTGGCAGATGTCTATTCCCATCACACTTACCTTTTGTTAAAGAGAAGCAATATTTCCTTCTGCTCAGATTATGTTCCAGATTAATTCTCCAGTCATTGTGCCTGCTTTTGCACAAAAACAAAATAAGTTCACAACAAGCAAACAGACAGTGATGGCAGAAAAAGGCCAATGGTCATCTAGTTTGTCAAGTTCCCTTTTAGCCCTGGCACATACTGTCCCTTCCAGGGTCCTAGCACTCCCCATCCTCCACCCTGGTTTTGGTGCCCCAGCAGCCACTGTACCCCTCAGTCTGGCCCTGTGCTTTGAACCACTAATTGTTTTCATCACATCAGCTAGCAGACTGTTCAAGGGCTCCACCACTCTCTGTGTAAAGCAGTACTTCCTCACATCCCTCTTAAACCTCACCTCATGTGCGATATGAGGCATGATGCGCTTGCACAAAGTGCCTTTATCACCAGGAACTGCTCTTATCAGGCATTATACCACAGGTATCTGTTCTCAGCTAATCACAATGCAGAACAACCCTCAGTTATTCTCTCACAAACTACACTTACAAAAGACCAGAGGCAGTTATTCAAGTAAACCCCTCCCATAGTCAGGTAAAGGCCCTGTAACCATGTCCACTGTCAGTTAATGGCCCCCTCTAGCCACACCCACTGTCAGTTAATGTCCTATTACCATGCCCACAGTCAGTTTATTGTCATCTGTTCATATTGCCCATAAGCAGATCTACTGGGGAGACCAAGGTCAATCAATCAATCAATCAAACTTTATTTAACCAGGCAATTACATCATTGAGCAAGCTCATTTTCAAGATGGTCCTGGACACAGAGGACACTTTTGCTTACAGTAGACAACACTTCATACAAAAATAGACATGGTACAGGCAGTTACAATATACAAAGTCAGTACTTGGATGAATCAGACATGTGAAGCAAGTGCAAATATAGGCATTTAAAGTGCAGCATTTACAGGTTGTAGGTTATAGAATACAAGTGAGGAGAGGAAGGAGGAACATAGAGAAGGGCAGTGGTAAGAAAGGGTATCAGACACATACAGTAGTAGAGAGGGGAAAATAGGGCATCCTAATAGAATGAGGTCCCCTGCGAAGCTAATTGATGAGAGAGGGGAAGTTGGGGGGGAGGTGGTTGCCCGAGGTGGATGAGCAGTGAGAGACAATTGTTTATTTTTATTATTTTCTTTTTGAGGAGCTGGCAGGTGGCTCCGTCCCCTCCCTTGGAAGGGCTCATCTCTCTGTTCCCGGTGTGAAGGCAGCCAGGCCATTTCTCCTGGGCCCACAATCATGAAATGGGCAGAGTGGCTGGGATCTGCCTCCATGGAGGCAGTCTTATGTCATGAAGGTGGGCCCTCCCCATTCTGACAGCATGCTTGTGCTGACACCCAGCCATCACTGGGTGTAAGGAAACATCGTGCTGTGCTATCCCCCTTCCCCCTGGGGAAGGGAAGCTGTCTGTGGATGCTCAATCCTCCCCAACCCCTGCTGACCCCTGAGCTCATTTCAAAACTCAGGTCACTGGTGGGGTGCAAGGTGTTGCATCACCCTCAATCCTCAGCACCACCTTGCCTGCTAAGATTTATTTTCTGAAGTGCACTGAGCATGGGGGAAATACAGAAAAACAGAGAGAGAGACAGAGAAAGAGAGAAAGAGAGAGAACTTTCAGCATTTAGGACAGAACAGGTCAGCAACAACAGCAGAGTTACAAGAAAATGGGCTTTCTAAAGCAAGTCATGACTCTGTCCATGCGTATTACCGCTGGCACTAACGCACATGCCCAAAGTCACAGCTTTACTTTTCAAAGCCTGATTTCAAAATGCAGCAGCACTTGTTTTTCATTAGGAGTTACATAAAAAAAAAACCTATGTAACTCCTAGCAGTATAATAGCAGTAACATTCATGTAATAGGAGTATACGCTCAATAACCATCTAATGTGGATGATTAAATGCCTCGGCTTCAACCTTGGCATTTAATCATCCACAGAAGCTGATTATTGCTTCATATACACCTACTACATAAATGTTACCACTTAAATAACCCACACTTCAAAGTGTCTGTTTGTTCTTGTATCCTGTGAAAAAAGTTGCCAATATTAAGAAAAGAAAATACTTTACATCTTTATCTAGGACAGAAGAAAATGTAAAGTAGTCCCTGTTTCTGCCTTTTGCCATAATGGCACTGTCTGCCAATGTATTATTTGATCTTTAGACTGTTTTGTTTTAAGTGATTTTACACTTTATGACCTAAGGTACCTCTTTTGGGACATGGTACCTTAGGTCAGCGATAGTCTCTCTGTGTAATTTTTAGCATTTTATTTTCAGTCTTTTTTAAGTGGTAAGGGATTGCAGTTTGGCTCGACAAGGTTAATCCCTTCCACTATCTGATTCAGCTATCCCCCCCCACACATGCACATAGTGATGTGAAGCAAGAGAGAATGTGGGGGTCAGCCCCACCGAAATGAATGAGAGGAGACTTATTTATTCCTTACTTTTTAATACATTATGATGGCAACTTGGAAATTAATTTGGGACACTGATTAACTAACAAGAGCCTTCTTAGTCAGTCGGTGTCTCTTATCAATCTCCAAGTCACCATCATAATGTATTGAAAAGGAAAATAAATCAGAGGATGGAGGCTCAAGTGGCACACTGGTGCCCCTATCTTGCAACTGCCAGCATTCCTGACATGCAGTGGACTGTAGCTACTGGATGGCACCTGCCCATAGTGCAGGACTCCTTGATGTACTATGGTACACTGGTACCCTCAATCCCCTGCTCCCATATGGTAGAAGCTAACCATGTAGCAACAGTGGATGCAGAACATCATAAAGAAAAATGCTTTTGTTAAACTGGAAGGGAGAGGTGGGGGACTGAAAGTGGGTTTACATGTGAGAAAAGGGAAGGGAGGTGAAGAAGAGGTAGAAGGTAATACACCAGAGTATACTTCTTGGAGAAATAGCACTAGAGTAAGAGGAAGGAGAGGGAGCAGCACAAGAAGGTTGCTTCATGTGTTGCAAGGTTCAGGAGAGGTGGTAGAGGTGAAAGCAGAGAAGCTGGGGGAGTAGAAGTGGGTAGAGTTTGAAGGTTAGGGAAGAGAGGTAGGGGAAAGCAAAAGGGGCTTGGAGGACAGCTTTGGGAGAAAAGGAGGTGGGGAGAGAGTGTGAGAACCATGGTGCTGAGAAGTGGATCAGGAACAGCAGCAGGAAGGGGAGCTAAAATTGAGAAGGAGAGAGGATAGAGACTGAAGGAAAGGGACAGATGAGTAAGGGAAGGGAGTTCCAGATTCAGGAGCTCAAGATTTGAACTTCTATTCCTGATGCTCCTATGACCAGGAGTCTACTAAGGTCCCATCTGTTGTTTTGGTGATTCCTTAGTTGGACGTTAAATATCCCATTGCACTTCTTGAAAAAAAATATGGTGAATTTTCCCCGTGTGCTGGCCAGATTTTCCCCATTCACTAAACAAAAAACAAAAAAAAACCCACCAAACAGCTTAATCTGCTTCAATTTCAGTTGGTCTCCATCCCCAGAGGATGAAGCTGAAAATAGGCAGAATTGCCTAGTTCTCTTTCTGTAAACAAAAACTAACTAAATAAATAAAGGCTGAGGCCCACACTGCATGCTGCAGCACTTCTTACCATTCTCAGCACATCTAGCTGGCTCACTGAGCTGTGCTCACACCTGGAGTACTTTGCCTAGTTCTGATGCCAGCATTGCTTGCCACAGTACCTTCCTCTCAGACTCAGCCATCCAGCCATCTCACTGAGCTGTGCTCACACCTGGAGTACTTTGCCCAGTTCTGAGACCCGTTCTGCATGCCACACCTCTGTAGAGGGTGTGGCCATACTGTTACAGTCAACCCACCAAGTATAGGTATAAGTCAAGAGTCTCTTATCCAAGTACTTGGGAGCCAGATGTAGGGATCTGTAAGGGATGATGTCCATGGGACCTGTAAAATAAAATACAGGAAAGGGGGGGCACAAAGGATCCACAATTCTAAGAGAGTAAATAGAGTGGAAAGGAAACATTAGGCATAGAATGATACTTATCTTATGGGGGAGGAAGGAGTCAACATCCTGTCAGACCAGTAAAATAAAGAAAATTACATTAACATTGAGAAAATATAGTAGCAAGAGCAGAAAGATGAGGGATACAAGAGACATAGGACAGCACAGAAGTAGGAAAAGGGGAAATTTAGAATTAAAGGTTATAGTGCATCAAAGTAGGAAAATAGACTAGAAAGGAAATAAAATAATAAAGATAGAAAAGAGTAGAGAAAGTGTTGTTTGGGGAGGGGCTCAGCTAAAACCACTTTGTGCTCTGGATGGTCAGATGGCCATTATTTTGGAATGGTAGCCCAGGTGGGCTAGGGGAGCCTCTTTTGGGCTATGTCCCAGTTTTAATGAAACAGGGAAAAGGGAAATTGTTTTACCAGGAAAAGCACATTAAGCTTTACTCCAGGCATGTCTTGGGAGAACAAGGCAATTAGGTGACTGCTCAGGGTTACACAGTGTATAAGTGGGGGCTGTGGGATTCAAACACAGGTCTCAAGGTTTGCAGCTTAGTGGCCTAAACCACAGCACTATATTGCCTCTTAAAAAATAAAGTTAGTACTGGTGGTCCTGTGGGCTAAGGATGTCCTAGGAGGCCTGCTTCCTAGAACTGGTAGTGCAGGTGGGCTAGTTCCCTAGAGCATAGTGGCCAATGATGTTAACCAAATAAGAACCCCTTCCTGAGATCTAGGGGGGGGGTCCTTGGGTCCAGATTTTGTGGCTGAGAGCAGAGAGGAGAGAAATAGAGGAAAACAAGCTTGGGCTGCTGCATCAGCCATCCCTACAGCGTGATCATGCTAAAAGTGAAAGTGCCTGCAGATATTTGTTACTCCCAGCTCGTAAGGAGCTCAGGCTGTGGCCTGCTCCATGCGGGTGGGAGAGGGGGAGGCATAAGTTCAATGGCAGGTGGAGGAGGCCATGGTAGGAGCACCTCCCTCCACCTTCCTGAACACCACTGTGGTAGTAATTTTGAGGCCTTGGGAGGCAGCATGAAGCAGTCAGAGAGACAGCCACATTTGCAGCTAGTTAATGCTCCCAGTCAGGAGCAGAAAAATGCCAGGGCTACTGACTAGGAAAATCCACTAGCCCCACAGACTTTTCCACTAGCCCAGCTGGTGTTCTTCTTGAAATGGCACCTTCTCCAGTACACATCTGCAGGGATAGTTAAAGGAAACTCTTACTAGCCATATGCACATTCTGCTGGCATTTGACTAGTGGGCCAGATCCATTTTTGACCCCTGAGGTGAAAGGATGATTTAAAACCACAGGCTGCAAAGTGCCTTACTGTATTTTTCCTAAGTTCCACACAACTTCTATTACAGGGGCCTAAAGCTTGTGGGGGAACAGACGCTTCCTATTTACTTTGAAAGCAAGAGATAAGGAAGAGAGAGATATGTAGAAATGGTGAAGAGGAGGTGCAGAAGGCAGGTGTCAGTGAAGGACATTAAGGTAAGGAAAGAGAGAAAAAGTTAAGTGGGCCCATGTAAATGTAACCCCCCTGTTACCCGGGGTTACTAGAATCCCAGTAAGACATGGTGGTAGGCAGGGAAGGCAGCTTGTGAAACTCCAGTTAAATGGATTTCACACTGTCTCACTCTGTTCTCAGTCTCAGCTGAGAATGAGGGATGACATCACCATAGAACTCTCGCAGCTGCATGAGCCACACTGGAGTGCTGCAGTTGGAAGTTAGGATAGAATGTTGGGGATTTTTGAATAGAGTCTGTGTGCAGTCTTGAAGAGAGAAGCAGCACAGCAGTCTGGCTGCAGGCTTTCAAGCCTTAAGCTCTGTTTTAGAGCTACTGTAAAGGAGGTGTGTGTTTCCACCGAAAGAGGAACACAGTAAGCTGATTGTGAAGTGTTGGAGACTGCTGTTACTGGTTTTGGTAGAAAGGTTTGCCTGTCATCCAGGGGCAATCCTCCTGGTTCTGGCTATGGAAGAAGCTGCCTTATTTCAAGTTGTGCTGTGGCACTAGAAGCTGTGGGAGAGAAATTCCTGTGAGGAATCTGCTGTGTGGCACCTGCAACCAAAGGGTGAGTTTGCTCTGACAGAGGGTCTATGTTTTCACCTGAACTGTTGGAACGTGGTGATTGAATTACTTAATTTGTAGGAGGTCTAGTGTAATAGACATTGCGGTTAATTCAAGTAGGTTCAAGTACAGCATGAAGAGTAAAATAAAGTGGGGATTGGACTGCTTAATCAGTGGGAGGCCTAGAGCAATGGGCTAAGCCAAGTAAAAGTATGTTCAAGTCCAGCACAATGGGAAAGCAAGACAAGGAGAGGAAATGTGATATACATTTAGCCTTAATCTACATTGCCAAGCTTTACAGAATGAGATGTTTAATGTCCAGAGAAATGGCCGGGTATGAATTGTGGAAGCGAGAGATGGGAGACCCCCCATCAGTAGTAACCAAATTCACCTCTACGGATTTGCTCTGTGGCACCTTTACTTTCTCTCAGGTACTTGGCCAGTGCCTGAGGAAAGTACCCAGATGTGGGATTAAAAGGAGAACTCTCTTACAGAGCTGAGGTGCTCTTAGGTGGTTTAGGGAGCCACCAGAAAAGGTTTCCATGACATATGGAAGGTATCCGAGTGGCCGGCAAGGGAGCCAAGCCAGGGAAATCCCAGATAGTGTACAAGTTTGGGCTTTGTCACCAAAGCAGCGTGCAAGTCTCGGCTGTATGCCCAGTGGGTTCAAAGCCTGAGGGCTGGAGTGTTGAAGAAGTGTTCCTGATTCTTTTAATCTGCATTACCAGAAGTGTAGTCCCGTGGGGGTCCATCTACGCTTTGTTTATTCTGCTTGGATGTGAATAAAAGTCACACTTTAGAATCCCACTTCTGGTATTGGACATTAGAGTTATTACTTCCTGTGTTTGGAATTACTTGGGTGCCCCTGTGCAGAGTAGCCAAACCTAGCCCTTGTGCCGTGTAACCTATTCCTCCCCGAACCCAGTCCCCACCTGGTACTGCTGTCAGATTCAAACAGCATACCACCTGTCATTTGCAAAAAGGTGGGAGGGTTGCAAAATGGAGGCACCACTTTGGATTTTGAATTTAGGGAGGAAAGGTGCTCGGGCAAAGGGCTAGCGTTTTGGTTATCTGGCAGTTGGTAGCCCAAAAAGCTGAAGCAAGGTTAACTAGTGTGTCGCTGTGTGCTGTTGTCCATGTGCTGCTGTTAAATGCCAACTGTTTACCAAGGAGCAGTAAAGCCTGAGAGAGTATGCCCTTGTCCTGCATCAAACATTTACAGCATTTTGCCAGCTTTAAAAAAAACTGTGTGACAAAGAAAAGTGTGGAAGACTAGGGGTAGCAACAGGAAAATTGTGCCCTGGACATTGGAAATGCTTTCTAGTGAATGGAAAGACTTGCTGTGTTAATAGCCATGACAAATGGTTGAAATGGGCTCCCGCCGTAGAGTCAAATTCGAAAAAAAAAGTGGTTTTGCAGTTTAAATTTGCCTACTCGACGATCGCCGTGAGGAGAAGAGCACTCACAAGGGAAAGTGGCTCATTTGCATGGCGTCGAGTGATTGGTGAGACTGCAATCAGTCCGGCCCCCATGCCATCTCTACAGCGACTGCCCAGCATTCGAGAGGGATTGTGAGTGGAGTGCGTGTACTGGCTTACCGGAGGAGCGTCGTGGTGACTGAAAGCGCTGTAAAAATTTAAAAACTCGGACTTTTCTGTCTAAATTTTAGCTCAACCCGCATCTTGATCAACTGGATTGTGAGTGTGGTGTTCGGAGGGACGATCAGCAGGACTGCCAACCTGCTTCTGTCCCAAGGCCTCCAAGACTGGCTGCAGGCCATTTTCCATCACAGCAAACAGCTACTGATAACAGTGAGTACCAACAGAAATAATTGCTCAAACAAGTGATTTTTGCCAAAAACCAGCTGAATCTGTGTGCAGCAGTGCAATCGTGTTGCAATCAAAGACTGTGTTAACTTTACCAGCAAAAGCAAATCTTTTAAGCCATCGACTGTGGGCATACTTATGGGTTCAGCATCAGTAAAGTTTCAAAGCCATGAGAGAGACTGTGAGTTGTATCACAATTTGCAACAAGAGTTACAGGCAATCCTGTGCTTGAAATACTGAGGCTTTAAGGGACTGTGAGCTAGAGTAATGTCTTCAGCAAGTGAAAAGTCCATGGTAAATCAAATAAATGTGCTAGGAAAAAAGACAGTGCAAGTTTGTGCAGTTTGAGCTAAGTTATCAGTAGAGTGTGTAAATCGGATGCGCAGTGGCTTGACCCAATTTCAGAATGTTGATGCATAGGAGTGCTGCCGCCGCCATTACAGGGTGGGGTAGTAATGTAAACACAGCAGCACAGGAGCCATTTTGAAAGTGAAAGAAAGTGTTCAGTGATATGGGGCTTTCAATAACAGTGAGCGTTTGTTTGTTTTTCTCTGCAGTCATGGCCTCAGGACCAGCCCGCTACCCGGATCATGCCCGGGCTGTGGTAGCAGCAGAAGTAAACAAGTTAAGGGACATTGAGAGGTCTTACTATGGAGTATAACTGCCTCCTCATGTGACGATTCTTGGATACCCAGTGCAAGTGTGCTTAATATGCTTAAATGCTGGAAGGGACGTCTTCATGGTACCTCACTGTTCGAGGTGCTTAGAGAAATACGGTTTATTTAAAGTGCCCAAGATTTGTTTGGCTCCCACATGGACAAAAGTTCAAGAATCTGCAGTTGGCAGCACACAGCACCTGGCGGAGCCTGTTGGAGAAGGTCCCTCCGGGGAGTGTAGCATAAAGCTAGAGGGTGCAGATTTACAGACAGAACTATATGCTGGTGTTTTGGATGCTGGATTGCAGAGAGACAATTCAGGTAGAGCATCAGTAGACCCTTGGAGAGGGGGGCCTAGCCCAAGTCTCATAGGAGAAGATGAGATGAGGGAGGCCTTTGAACAGGAGGTATTGACCTCCGTGCCCAGCAAAGAATGGATAGTCTCAGGAGTGAGGATGACGGCTCACTCCTGGGCACAGATTCTCAGTGAGGAAGAAGAAGAGGGAGAACCTATGTGGCCTTGTGAAAAAGGAACGGGTACACAGCCTCAAGCTCTTGCCTCAGAGGAATGCATGGAAGAGAGTGGTGATTCCTCTGCCCTGGCTGTGCAAGAAGAAGTCAGGGATCCATTATTTGTCTCTTTGAGAATGCGTAGCTGGCAGAACCAGGACTGGCCACCCTCAAGCCTGACCAGCGGTCTCAGGCTGACCAAAGCAAGTAAAGAGGAAAGACTGGTTCGTAGGAAGGTGAATGAAATCTTTGGGATGTCCTTTCCTACCTTTCCTCAGAGAGTCTGGGAGGAGATTGAGAACAGCAGGAAATCCTGGATTTGGGCCGAAGCAATGAAATGTGTGCATCCTGGTGCAAACAAGCATGTCAGGAACAGAATGTTTAATAAAAAATACAGCCAGTGGAAAAGAGGCAGGACACTGTTAATGGACACTGTTCGAATAATGAATGAAGAGGGATGTGAAACCTTTCACAGTGTGGATTGTGTGCACCCAGATGGGGTAATAATTCAAGTGCCTGACCTGTTGTGCTGTTGGCCACTATGCAAAGACCTCCCTGCAAATGTGCACATGCCTACCAACTGGAAAGCAGAGCAGTGGTAGCCAGTGCTGCCACTTCAGCCATTGCAGTGCCTTTGTTGTTCTGCCAGTATGGACGTCCAGGACTCAGGTGCCCCACATTCATTAGTTCTACAGTGCACTGACTTTCCAGAATCCATCAACTGGCTCACCAGATGACTTCAGATCCACAGAGGATGCCAGCCCAGCTGTATCCTGATTCATCTCCTGGTAACCAGATGATGTCAGACCAGTTGTTTTCCTTTTTGTTCCTGTTCCAAGGTTCCATCTCCAGAGATGACATCAGCCCAGCAGTTTCCAGATGTTCCCTCCTGTCATTTCCGGAAGATGTTCCCCAGCTGTATTGGAAGAGTGCTGCCAGGGAGAGTCTTCGGCCGAGGACCAGGTCCATGTTTTGTTCATTCTACAAGAGACTGGTAAGTCCAAACTTTTCTATTCTTATGACATTGCAGTACACAGCCTACACTAGCAGACTATAGATGTGTGAACTTTCCTCAAAGACTCTCCCCTTCAGGACTTTGGCCTGCTAGAACTGTGCTTCACCAGGCTCCGGCCCAGGAGAGACTCTTTAATGGACTAGCCTTTGGGCACTGTGGTCACTAGATGGGACTTTTAGGGCACTCCATCCCACAAATGTGTATTGTAAATAATGTCATTGTTTTTCTACTGTTTTCTAATGTTTATACTGTTTTTATACCTTTTCTAAAAAAAAAAATCTTTTGGGGATTCTCCATGTGTTTTGATGGTAGGGGTTTAGATAGACTGTGTATGCAGATTAGGAGTGTGTGTTGTCTTTCTTTTCTTGCAGGTGTTCCTGAAGAAGATAGAAGAGAAGGAAAGAAGAGGAGGAGGGACTCATCAGAGTTCCTCACTAGTACTTTAGTGTGTAGTATTTAAAGTACTGTTGTTGTTGTTACTATGTAGTAACCCTTTTCTTCCACAGGTATGGTTGTGGGGGAGTGAGGTAGTAATGTAATGGTGTGGTATTAGCTCCTGGTGTGTGGTTGCATGGTGCCCAAGGTCAGGGATGTCCCCTGTTTGTTTATTTTGGGGTTTGAGTTAAAGGCAGATAGGTTTTCCCTAGAGGGCTGGGGGGATAGACAGGTTGTGGCCCTAACCTGCAGTAGGGGCTGCAGTGCTGATCTATTAGGGCTATGCTCTGGGCAGTTCTACCAGAGCCACTAGGTACCCTTAGTTAGTGGGTAGAGTAGAGGCTGATGCGTCAGCCAATGGCCTCTGGGCCCTTAGTGTTGTCTGCCTGTGCTGGCACATGGTAGGGGAGAAGGTAGCGCTACCTCCCCATAGTCAACACATGGGGCGAGATGGCTTAAGCTGGGTAAATAATGACTGTGGACAGTCATTTTCCTGGCCAAGGGTGAGTGTAACCCCCCCGTTACCTGGGGTTACTAGAATCCCAGTAAGACCTAGTGGTAGGCAGGGAAGGCAGCTTGTGAAACATCAGTTAAATGGATTTCACACTGTCTCACTCTGTTCTCAGGCTCAGCTGAGACTGAGGGATGACATCACCATAGAACTCTCGCAGCTGCATGAGCCACACTGGAGTGCAGCAGTTGGAAGTTAGGATAGAATGTTGGGGATTTTTGAACAGAGTCTGTGTGCAGTCTTGAAGAGAGGAGCAGCACAGCAGTCTGGTTGCAGGCTCTGAGAGCCTTAAGCTCTGTTTTAGAGCTACTGTAAAGGAGGTGTGTGTTTCCAAAGAAAGAGGAACACAGTAAGCTGATTGTGAAGAGGTGGAAACTGCTGTTACTGGTCTACGTGCCCCATCCCTGAGGGGATGGAGTTAGAAAGGTTTGCCTGTCTTCCAGGGGCAACCCTCCTGGTTTGGGCTAAGGAAGAAGCTGCCTTATTTCAAGTTGTGCTGCGGCACCAGAAGCTGTGGGAGAGAAATTCCAGTGAGGAATCACCTGTGGGGCACCTGCAACCAAAGGGTGAGTTCTTTCTGACAGAGGGCCTATGTTTTCACCTGAACTGTTGGAACATGGGGATTGGACTACTTAATTTGTAGGAGGTCTAGTGTAACAGACATTGCTGGTTAATTCAAGTAGGTTCAAGTCCAGCACAAAGAGTGAAGTAACATAGGGATTGGACTACTTAATTTGTAGGAGGTCTAGTGTAATAGACATTACCGGTTAATTCAAGTAGGTTTAAGTACAGCACAAAGAGTAAAGCAATGTGGGGATTGGACTGCTTAATCAGTGGGAGGCCTACAGCAATGAGCTAAGCCAAGTAAAAGTATGTTCAAGTCCAGCACAATGGGAAAGCAAGACAAGGAGAGGAAATGTGACATACATTTAGCCTTAATCTACATTGTCAAGCTTTACAGAATGAGATGTTTAATGTCCAGAGAAATGGCTGGGTATGAATTGTGGAAGCGAGAGGTGGGAGACTCCCCCATCAGTAGTAACCAAATTCACCTCTGGATCTGCTCTGTGGCACCTTTACTTTCTCTCAGGTACTTGGACAGTGCCTGAGGAAAGTACCCAGATGTGGGATTAAAAGGAGAACTCCTTTATAGAGCTGAGGTGCTCTTAGGTGGTTTAGGGAGCCACCAGGAAAGGTTTCCATGACATATGGAAGGTATTCAAGTGGCCGGCAAGGGAGCCGAGCCAGGGAAATCCCAGATAGTGTACAAGTTTGGGCTGTGTACCCAAAGCAGCATGCAAGTCTGGGCTGTGTGCCTGGTGGGTTCAGAGCCTGAGGGCTGGAGTGTTGAAGAAATGTTCCTGATTCTTTTAATCTGCATTACCAGAAGTGTAGCCCCGTGGGGGTCCATCTATGCTTTGTTTGTTCTGCTTGGATGTGAATAAAAGCCACACACTAGAATCCCACTTCTGGTATTGGACATTACAGTTATTGCTTCCTGTGTTCAGAATTACTTGGGTGCCCCTGTGCAGAGTAGCCAAACCTAGCCCTTGTGCCATGTAACCTCTTCCTCCCCGAACCCAGTCCTCAACTGGTACTGCTGTCAGATTCAAACAGCATACCACCTGTCATTTGCAAAAAGACAGGGGAGTGGGGGTTACATAAACATAGTCTGTTGTGGTGGCTAATTTTGCATGAGCTGGTAAAAGATACCTCTATGTGGAGTCTGCATACATTTGGGGGGGCAGCTCCAATGCACACCAGGTTTTGCACCAGCTCAAACATACCCTATCTGGGTCCCTTAACAGCTTGTCTTTCTCTGGACTTGTGGGTGATTTAGTTCAGCTTAAAATATAGTGCAGACCATGTCTCTAATGTCCACAGGGAATAAGATCCTTTCAAATGAATCACATTCAAGAGGGTGACCAGCAAGCCTGGCTATTATGGCAGGTTGCAATCAAATTGGGGATGTGGCTTGGTAATGAATAATGACAGCCTCAAGGCATTACAAATAAGTGAAGAGCTGCAGTAGTGGTAAAGCTAGACATTTTGAGCAGTGCTCCCATATTTACAGGGATCCCTGTATTTAATGGGGTTTTACTTGCAAACACGGGGTACAGGGATGGAAAACAAATCTCGGGCTCTCTCACTGGGATTCAGCTTTTCCTAACAGAACTCTACAGGGTATCAGTAGTATACACCTTCTCCTTAAATCATCACCCATGATTCAAACTTATTTGCACCATTGTGTTTAAAGCATGGGATTGGGGCAGCAAGTACAAGTAAGTCTGATTGGCCACAGCACGGGACAGGAATAGTAAGCGCAAGTCTGATTGGCCACAGCATCGATAAGGTGCTATGAATTTTGACAGGATCCACACTGGGCTGGCGGCACTATAAATCTTGATGTGCCAAGTGGGAGATGGTTGTTTGATCAGTTCTCCCAGTTCAGCACCTTAACACATCTCTGCAGTCATTCTGGCTCAGTGACGGGCTTGCATCAATCCTGACCAGTAGTTGGGTTGCCTCTAGGGACTGTGATTTTTAAAATGTAGACCCCTGTATGTTTTGAAAATAATACCCTCCCCCTTCTGCATAAAACCCGGCTTCAGTTCCAGTATACTGTAGTCACCAGCAATGGTTTATTTCTCAGGACTGTGCTTGCTGTGAACAGGACCAGAACCTAATTAGAAAACTTAGCTAAAGAAAATAATAAATTACCAATATCCTCCACAGTACAGTTTATCAATGTTTGTTTGGATGTGCAGTTCCTCGGAACTGCTTCTATAAGTACTTACTAAGTAGCTGCCCTCACTGAGTTCTGATTGGACCTGGAGTGAACACAGTGACAGCAACCAGGTAAAAAAAAATCATAATGGCTACTTTGTATTCAGCAATTAGTATATGTGCATTCAGTAGTTGACAATATGTGTGTGTTCTAATTTATTCACTAGGAGTTAAAGCAGCAGTGCAATGAAAAAAGTTGTTCCAAAAAGCTAATTTTCTGCTATGGTTATAAAAAATATTGGGAACACTGTTAATTTGGGTTTTCTGGATGCTACCTATGCTGTGTACTGTACATTTGCATTTTTATCTGGACTCTTATATTCCTTGGATCCTCAGTATGATTTCTATGCAAAAATGAGGCAGTCATCTTTTTTTCTTGAGAAATAATTGCTTTAAAACATTCATCAAATTCTTAAATGATAATGAAAGCTGAAAATGTCACCACCAAAATAAACTGGAAGACATCTGGCACCATTTAGGAAGAAAAAACGGTGGGGTCAAATTTTAATCCATTTTTGTTGCACTGCTGCTTTAAGCCATTAGTTGCCAGAATGGGTACACAGTACTTGAATTCTATAACTTGCACATAGTATTTGCTCTTCATCATATATGCATTGTATTGACTTCCCAGACAGACCATGTATACTATAGTTACTATAATGTGTATAGTGTACTAGCTGTACCCCTCCACACCTAATAAGTACCTTCTGTTTCAAAATTTCAAACAACCTCTGCTTTGACTGTTTAATTACTTGGAACTCTGGTTCAGTGAATTCAGTGTGCTCCTTCCTTACTTTCTACACTGTGGATTATGATGTCAGACAATCAACCAAAGCAAATAAGGGTTAGGGGTTAGTTGTCTCATTTTAATGAGCATATCCTCAGTGAAGCAAGCAAGGAAAAGAATTAGAGAACATATATAAATTGTAATTAAATTGTGTCTAAATATTACATTTTTAAAACTATTCAAAATGGTGTCAGGGGCTTCTTAAATGAATGTGCATGTTTGCTTATAGTAATCCTGGGTTTGCTTCCACTAGTGCGTTCTATGGCAGGGCTTTACTGTCACTTTGATGTTTCCTCCAACAGTCTTATGTGTAAACATCTCCTGGTTTCAGCTAGGTAGTAAGCTCTATCTGCCACAGTTAGCCGCTATTACACTTTTATTTTATTATTATACTTCTATACTAATAATTTTATTATTATACATACTATTATTAAACTTGATCTTGATTCCTTGCTGGCCTCACTACCCACTGCCATCACTTTAATGCACTACCTCTTATCTTGACTACTCCCGTTCTTTCTTTTACTGTACTAGTCATAACTATTCTTCCCTTGCATGCTGTTCTACCTGTTTTTCTCCTAACTTTCTCTGCAGTTCTGCACTTTATGAAATGAATATTCCTATCTTTGTTAATCACCTGACTATGTGAGCTCAAGATTTGTATATTACTTTGTTTAACTGGTACGATTTTGCTTTATCAATCCTGTATCTTGCTGTTGCTGTATTTAATTTGTTATAACTCCCAGGTCACCCCTGAAAAAGGGACTGCACTGTCTCAGTGGATTTATCGGTTACTAAAACTCAAATAATAATATTATTATGTTACTGTTCTGTATATTCACTGTTGTTGCTGCATGGCTGTCTGAAATGCTTGGTATAAATCCTCCACCACCACTGAACACGTACATTTTTTTCTGGAGTTTAGCACTCTTAAAGTTTGATCAAACAGTGAAATAATGAGGAAAAACATCTGCTTAGTCTGACAGTATCTGCCCGAGTATGTCTGCATTAGTGTTATCTGTTTAGTTTCCTGAACAGACAGCATTCATGCTTGTCTGCTTAGTTTGGTAGAACTATAAATCTGCCTAAGAATGTTTTCTTTATCAGTCCAGTTTCCTGAACAGACAACGTTCATGTTATACTCATCATTCCAAGGCCAACTTGAGATATAATATTTAATATCTAACAGGGAATTAGAGCTCTTTTGCTTATAAAAGGCTGCAAACATGTTAAATAGAGAACAGTGTCATAAATAAGGAACTGGTGGCTTATAAAAAATCTACAGGGATTTGACTCTGCCTCTATGGAGAAAATACAGGAAAAATGTGAGCTTGTTACAGGGAAATGGTTATTTGGATTTGAGAGCTCTGTTTGAATGAACTGTGTAGTCGGAGGAAAGGGTGTCATTGTGAACTGGTCTGGGGACTAGCCAGTCTGTAGCCTTAAAGTGTAGGCCTTGATTTTGATTTAATAATTTTTACATAATAGACCTTAATTCTGCTGCCCATGGAAACTACCTGACGTATAGAGCATGTATCAATACTTGGGCCTTCAAGGGTGGGTGGGTGGATGAAAATAAATAATGCCACAGATGCCCCAGCCTCCAGCCCAAGGCCAACGAGCAAGGGCACAGCAATGGTCAGCACCAGGCACAGTTCCAGTGGAGTCAGCAGTGCACATGGCACCAAATATTGATAGCAGTACAAACGGCTCAGTGTGGAATTGGCAGTGCATGTGGCACAGCAAGTGGTGGCACTGTACATAGAACAGTAAACTGGCGGCTGTGCAAGTGGCACTGTGTGGTGATGACAGTGTACATGGCACAGCAGAGTTGGCAGTGCATGTGGCAATGCAGTGATGACAATACACAAATCACTGTGTGGTGTTGGCAGAGCATGTGGCACAGCATCGAGTCAGCAGGGCACATGATGCCACAAAGAGATGGTGGTGCACATGACATAGTGTAGTGGCAGTAGTGTAAAAGTGAGGTGGTGGCAATGCATGTGGTATTGCATGCTGCAGTGCACATGATGCAGAGTTGGCAGTGCATGTGGAAATGCACTGTGATGGCGGTGCACACGGCACAGTACAGAGGCAGAAGTGTGTGTGGAACAACGAGGTGGTAGCAGTGCACATGACACAGTGATGAGGGGAGTACACATGGCACAGCATGGAGCCAGCAGTACTAGCCTTACCAATTGAGGGCTAGAGGGAGAAAATATTGATCCTAATGGATGGACTACTAATTGACAGTAGTTTTGACTGTTGGTAATCAATAGTTCATCCCGAAAAGTCAAGGTTTCCCATTATATATCTTAACAATTCTGGTTATATATCCTAAAAATTCTGGTCTGACCACCACCTCCACCATCCAATGCTTGGATCAGTCTCTCCCCTCCACCAACAGCCAATCACCCTCCTCTCTGTTAGATCACCCTTCCAGGCACCAAACTATCCTCCATGCAGCTGGGCAACCATTCTACCCCAAGAGGCTACCTACTCCAAGCCTCTCCCATGATGAGCAACCTCACTAGATCAAGAGCACTACACAGCCTTCAGACCAGCCTCTTCCCAAGCCAGCCACTCTTCCTGCATCTGGATCAGCCTCCAACTACATGTCAGTCATACAACCTCCATGTAGCAGGAGCATCCCCCAAGCCTCCCCTCCAACAGATCACATCTCTGCAGTTGTCCACCCCAAGCCCCTGTATGAGCACTCCTCCAGCCAACCACTCTACCTACAGCTGGACCCACCAGAAGCCCCATACCAGCCTCACCATCTGACCACCCACCATGCAGCTGGACCTCGCTTCCATTTCTGAACTAGCCCCCCCACCAGCCACCCTCCCTGCTGCAGGCTTAGCCTTTCATGCCTTGGACCAGCATCCCCCAGCAGACAACCCTCCCTGAAGCTAGAACTCCTGTGTTCATTCCCACCCATAGACCAGCTTCTGCCCCAAGTTGAGCACCCTCAATGGAGCTGGACACCCAGATGATCAGCCTTCCCAGGAGCTGGACCAACCCTCCCTCTCTCCAGAGCAGAACCTCCCCCAGACCACCCTCCCTGCAACTAGATCCCCCTCCTCAGATAACCCTTCCACAACCATGGACCCCATACTTCTCAATGTAGTATAAATAAAATGTGAGACAATAACATACACAATATAAATTCATGATTGCCTTTAAAATAAACAGCTACGTGGATCCAAAGACAGTTCAAAAAGGCATGCTTTTCAGAAACAGGAAAATTATTCAAGAAATTCTTCCATAAATACACAAAAGAGAGATTTTCATAATCAGCAGTTTTCAGCAAAAAAAAAAGTACACTGATCTTTGCATTACTATTTAATTTAATGTAATGGATTTACGTATGCTAAAGTTTTATTCAAATGCAATATCAAATGCAAAAGCACACCTCAAATAAGGAACAAACAGGATCCAAACAAAGATAAATTCCTCCAGAAGTATATAAGGAGATATTTTCATAAACAACAGTCAGCTGCTTTAGGAACAGAAAATAAACACAAGGATCCCATCATTACAATTTAATATAATGGATTAACACATGCAAATGTTTTAATCAAATATAATCAAATGTAAAAAGCTTAGCTTCCCACACACATTAAAACACTCAAATATCTGAAGTAAATACATCTTTCTTTATCACTCTGCAGGTCACATTTTCTCAGATAAAAAAACTGTAAAGTCTTTTCTCTGTAAATATAGATAAAATGGCTACTGAATGGATATGCACACAGAAAATGCATTATGAATTTGCTAATTCATACAATCTTCCTGCTGCTAAGTAACTCCCCTGCCACCCCCCAAAGAAACTACAAGTTTAAAAGTAACCAAATCAGTAAAAATACCACAAATAATAGCTAATCTATTGGCACAATGCACAGTAGACACTTTAAGGAGTGATTTGATTAAAAAAAAACTGTGTATTTTAAAGGCTTTTCAAATATTTTTAGCCATGAGTTTAGATCAGAGAACATTTCTTCATAACAAAATATTCACAATTAAAAATGCATTAGAAAACATAAACCCTGAATTATAATTCCCTTACTGTATTTAACATTTCAGGGAGTGAAAATGATGCTCTTTTCTATTTAAATATAAGCACTTACCTGATGACAAAACCAGCTTGATGCATCTTCAAAATGGGGACTAACATTCAGTGCTCATGTATGTTTTTTTTCCTCAGTCTGGGCAGGAAGAGGAAGTGGTTCTGGTAAATGTAGTTCACTGACTGAGTAGACTTCTGGAAAATGTAGTTAAGTAGACTTTTAAAGGGACACTGTCAACTTATTTTTTGCTTCATATTATTTCTAGGTAAAAAAAAACACATTTTATGATTGCTTACCTTCTCAAAAATTCATTGGTATTGCTGGTTGTTTTATCTGCCTCCTTGCTTATTAGAACTAAAATGCATGGTAATGTACCCAGCAATGTTTGCCTTCAAATCTTGAACTACTCGGCTGACTGTAATCTTCATTTATGATTCGGTAGTATTTTACAAATTGTACTTTGAAGAGCATTGCAGTTCTATTTCTAAGCCTCATTTAGTAATAATTTACTCTTAAACAAGTAGTCTGTTGAATTCTTCTTTGAATTTAGCATTCTTAGAGGTTATATATTTTAATGATGATTAAAGATGATTACAAATGACTAAAATTAGTCTTCAAAGACAAATTAATGACTGCTTTAATACTAAATTTAGTATTTGACTTTGGTGAGTGCAATGTCCCATATGTCCCTGCTCTTCGACCAACCCTGAGACCGCTATACTGGCCTCTCCCATTTTAGTCCCTCCTGTCCCCCCACCCAGACCAGTTCTGGAATCTCAGACTGGTATGTCCCTCGTAAAGTATGAACATTCTTATGCAACATGATCATGGTTGGTGAGAAGAGGATTCAGGACCAAAACAAATAAAAGGAATTTTAAGGTGGCTGAAAAGACTGGGCTTCAACACTTCCAAGTTTGAAGCATTCCTCAGCAGAAGAGGAGTTTGTTCTAGGTGTCTGGTGCTGCAAATGCAAAAGGCCTTTTTATCAATTTCGCACAACATCCTGGGAACTGAGAATATAAGTGCTGCTGTTGAATGGCATGAGTAGGCATTACTTAACCTAGTGAGGCTGGCTAGAAGACAATTAGAGTTTTTTCATTGTGCACAGATGTGCAACAAAGAAAGCCAGTAATAGTCATGCCTGATTAAGGGAAATGATCAGTTAAGCTGGTCATTTGATGTTACGATTGCAAATGGAACAGCTGAATGAGTAAGAAAGTTCTGGGATCCAAACACCATAGGGTCATTGCATGAAAAGAGGCTACCAGTGGATTCGCTAACTTCCAAATGCTCACAAAAGCAGTGGAATCATTGCTATGTACAAATTTATGTTGCATTTTATTATGCACCACATAAAGACATTAAAAAAAATGCAATTGTATGTTTGTGTGGCCAGTAACTTAACTTATTATGAGCAAAACCTGTTAGTTATGGTGGCCTTTTTTTGTGACATGGCAAATGGGGTATGACCAAGGCCTGTGGAATTCTGCGGTTCTGCAGTTGTGAAATCTACAGCAGAATTTGCATCATGCCGCAGAATATATATAGTGCCACAGAATTCATTGTTTTTGGTGAATTTTCATATAAATATACTGTTTTTCCATAGTGTCAGGCTTTCTTTCCCACCTTGTTTATCCTGAAGCCCCCTCCTCTATGCTCAGCATATAATATCATCGATGACATCACATCATATTTAGCCAATGACAGGACTGCATTCTGACAGAGAAATGAATAAATCATGCCACAGAAATCAGAAAATGCTGCCGCAGAAGTCAAGGAGCCCTGCCGCAGAAATCAGAAAATTCTGCTGCAGAACACCAGTGGCCCTGGGTATGACAAAATTGTCTGTATTGACACTGTTTTTTGATATTTAAATAAATAAAATTTTGTTTAACATAGCAAAGGCTCTTGTTTTTATTTTCTGACTATTTCTGGAATACTGTGTCATAAATTCCAACCCTCCAGGTGGCACCAAACTTTAGTCCTTGAACATAATTCATTATGTCTAAAAGTGTTAGGTATACACATCCCCTTGTAATTCATCAAAAAAATAGAAATTTTGCCTAATGTCTGCTATACAGGCATTGCTCAGTGTCTCCTCCACTGTGAGTTTGATTTTAGTGCCTCACCTTGCCATGCCATGCTCATGATACCTGAGCAGTTACCCCATCACTTTTTTATGTCCAGCCACACAGGAGTTCATGCGAGGCTACAGGGGAGGGGCAGGTGGCTTTATGCTCCCATTTGGATCTGGCCAAGCTGTGAAAAGTGGGCCTGCTTTGGTGCAGGTTTAAAACCAGCCATCCCACAGTTGCCAGCCCTTTGTTTGCCTGCAAGCTTGGGAGAATAACTCCCTATGTCCCTTGAGGATCCCTGAAAATGTGTCAATCCAGCTCAGCGGTTACATGGTGAGAGTGTTACATCGCGAGTTCAGCAAGGTAAACCACATGCTCAAGTTGTTTGGGAACTCACTACAATATGGGAGTTTTACTGAGCCGTTACCGTTCAGAACCCAATGCCAGAATCTTCTTGTGTGCATCTGATTGCGACCAGGGGAATAAAAGGTGGGGTCTGTCTGGGCTGTGCTTAATCTGATAAATCTGGTGCCATTTTTTTATTTTTGGACCTTCCTTCAGGTGAGCATTGTTGGGGCTTATTTTGCTGTATGGATTGTGTGTGGCTAATGTTTTTTTAAGTGCAGCTGTGTTACTAAAAGGAGGGCTGATGCCAGTGACTGTGTTGCTCCTTACATAGTATGGAAGTGGTGCAATTTCCCTCACTACATGGTCTTTCATTGGCTCCACCTCGCTGCAGCATTGTTTGTTTTGGGCCTTGCCTTGCTGGCATTTTCATGGGTTGTGGCTATTTCTGAGTGCAGCCAATGGGGGTCTGATGCTGGGTTGTGGTTACACAGTCTGGAGCTGGTGCCATTTTGTTTTCTGTTACCACATGGTTTTTTTGGGCCCACCGCATGGCAGCATTTTCTGTGGGGGCACTCTGTCATTGGCATCAGACCCCCTTTTAGTAATATAGCTGCACTTTAAAAAACATTAGCCACACACAATCCATACAGCAAAACAAGATCCAAACAATGCTCACCCGAAGTAAGGTCCAAAAGTAAAAAAACGGCATCAGATTTATCAGAATAAGCACAACCCAGACAGACTCCACCTTTTATTCTCCTGGTCATGATCAGATGTGCACAAGAAGATTCTGGCATGGGGTTCCAAACAGTAATGGCTTAGCAAAACTCCCATACTGTAGTGATCCCCCAAACAACTTGAGTGCGTGACTTACTTTGCTGAACTCGCAACGTAACACTCGCCACATAACTGCAGAGCTGGATCAACACATTTTCAGGGATCCTCAAGGGACATAGGGAGCTATTCTTCCAATCCCTCAGGCAAACAGAGGGCTAGCAACTATGGAATGGCTGGTTTTAAACCCACGCCAAAGCCGGACCACTTTCACAGCTCAGCCGGATCCAAATGGGAACACAAAGCCACCTACTCCTCTCCCGTAGCCTCGCATGAACTCCCATGTGGCTGGACATAAAAGTGAAGGGGTGACTGCTCAGGCATCGTGAGTGTGGTATGGTAAGGTGAGGCACTAAAACCAAACACACAGTGGAGGAGACACTGAGCAATGCCACTATAGCAGACATTTGGCAAAATATCTATTTTTTGATGAATTACAGGGGGATGTGTGTATCTAACACTCTTGGACATAATGAATTGTGTTCAAGGACTAAAGTTTGATGCCTCCTGGGGGGGTGGAATTTATGACACAGCATTCCAGAAATGGTCAGTAAATAAAAACAAGAGCCTTTGCTATGTTAAACATTTTATTTATTTATTTAAATATCTAAAAACAGTGTCAATAGAGACAGTTTTGTCACACCCTCTTTGCCATGTCAATAAAAAGGCCACCATAACTAACTGATTTTGCTCATAATAAGTTAAGTTACCGGCCACACAAATATGCAATTGCATAATTTTTTTTTAATCTCTTTATGTGGTGCATAATAAAATGCCCCACAAACTTGTACGTAGCAGTGATTCAACTTCTTTTGTGAGCATTTGGAAGTTAGTGAATCCACTGGTAGCCCCTTTTCATGCACTGACCCAGTTTAGTTTACCCCTTCAAAATACAACCACTTGCAAACTTGTTAGCATTTAAACGTTTTCTTGGGGTGGGGGACTGCCATGTTTAATGTTTAAAGAAAAAAAAATCCCATGGTAAAATCATGGAAATGGTCCTACTCTCAGCCAGGCTCAACTGTAGTTAAAGTTACACAGATCAATTATAGTATGCTTCACGCTAAGTGTACTCGTGTGTGTGTGCGTGTGTGTGTGTGCATGCGTGTGTGTGTGTGTGTGTGTTTGTCTACAAAATGGTCCTGCTCTCAGCCAGGCCCAGCTGTAGTCTCTAGGTAGCTGAGGCCAGCCATCGAAGATTTTTTCCTGTGAGCCAGGGGTGGGGTGAGACCTACCAGAACTTTGCTTTATTAGCCATGCCAGCCTTAACATGCACCGCAGAGCATCTAAAACCCCTGAGCTTCTGGGGACCTCTCATAACACTGACACTGGGGTGCCCACTCCTCCAGTCTCTCCACCTGAAATAAAGAAAACCCTCCCTCGTAGTTTTTTTTTTAAATATTGTAAAAAGGAAAAACATCAATGTCTGTTGCTGGCCTGCCGTCACTGTCCCAAGCCCAGCCCAACAATCATCTTCCTGCAAGGGGATTTCCTCCTAGACTTGTTGAAACAGCAATACCAGTGGCAAACATCCAGCATTGACAAATGCTTGTTAACTGTGTGACTGTTAAATCAGATGTTTTCATACAAGAGCTTGTACATTCATGTGACATTTTTAATGAATTCAATGGAAATTGCATACAAATAAAAAAAAGGAAAAACGCCTATAGATATCCAGTAACTAGAGATATGGCAAATGGGGATACAAAATAATTTTTTGCATGAATGGCCAACGGGGGGGGGGGGGCTCCCATGGTGTGGAATTATTCCACTCAGACTCTAGACTTTTTAAGGATTTTGCAAACACTGAGATTCAAGCTTCCCTTCCACAATCTCATTTGTGGAGATATTCACAGATCCGCCACCTTATCTCTTCTTATACCGGCTCTCAGCTCAAACTGTCTTCAAGGGCACAAGGGAAGATATTTTAGGTTTAGCTAAAGCACCCCTCAAAATAGAGTAGATCTATAAAGGACTCCTACAAGAAAATACCCCAACAGATACATTGAAATCTGGATGGGAAAAACAGTTTGGTTGCCAAACAGAGGAGGAGGAGGACAAGGACTGGTGTTGGTTCAATGCAATGGATCCTGTAGGGATGTGGAGGGGAGACTTATGTAATTGAAATCCTTGCAGCTGTGGTATAGAACACCTGACCAGTTGGAAAACATGAACTTGGTTAACACATCTGAGTGCTGATGATGACACCAGTAAGAAGGCTCATTGATACATATTCATTGGTCCTGTCCTAAGTTGTCCGGCTACTGGAGCCAGGTACAGGCATGAATGTCAGGAGTTATGCAGTGCCAGGTAACTATGGATGCCTCCTTCATGGTCAAGGGTAATACCAACAAACTCCCCGTCTGGCACAAAACCCCTCCAATTGTGGTTTAGGCAGTTATTACAGAAGCTAAAAGACTAGTGTATAAAAAATGGAGGTCAGAAGAAATACCTACCAGTGAATGAATGAAAAGACAATATGCATAAATTAGGTGGTTTAGAACACCTCTCATTAATTACTGCAGAAAATAGACAGTATATGAGGAAGTGTGGGGGTCATACCTATCCTGACTAAAATATTACCCCTTATCATCCCAAGAGTTCTGCGTGGGAGTATATTCCTTGTATGCTTCTAAATTTCCAATGAGGTCCTATGTTCTATGGACAAAGACTATAACAACCCTTCCCACCCTCACTCCAACTCTGGTGGGGGAATACCTGCTGGGTTTGATTATTCTTAGGAGCTTACCCATGAGGGAGAGACCTTTTGTTATCTAGTATTCTGTCTTACATAGAATATTCATTTGTTTATTTATTTCAATAACTCCAGTTAATGGAATTGTTATTATTATTATTGCTATTGTCTCTTATTGTTTGTATCCTAGAATCTTGTTTATTGTTGTGGCCAATGTATATTACAGGGCTACAACACTGTACCCAGCTGGGATGGAAGAGATTTTGAGACTTTATTTTGTTGTAGATGTGGATTTGACTGACTCATGTAATAGAGAATGTGCCTCTGTATGTTGGAATTAACTTGTAACCTATGGAATTTATGTTCCAATTATGTTCAGACAGCTATATTGGCATCATTGTTTGGTTATATGTATTGTGATGTATAAATTATACATCACAATACATATAACCAAACAATACAGTATAATATAAAACCTCAATAAGCTATAAACTGGAAAAAATTCAGATAGGAAACCAAAATGAAATCTGCTTGTAAACACTAGCGCTGTGTGCAATACGTGATCATAAAAGACAAATGCAAAACTGATGATGGTATTTCACTACAAACCAAAAACAGTACTAGGTTATTTATAATAATAGGAATCATGGGAGTAGTGGTGCAGATGAGGGGAAGGGATGGGAGGCAGTTTTAATTACAATGGGGTTGAGAGGGTGGGTCGTCAAAATAAAACATTCTGGAAGAAATACAGTGTATTTTGAAACTAAATGCACATTTTATATTAAACTGAAATGTACCACAGAAGGGTTTAGATGTTTGTGAATAAAAGTAACGCTTATTTTTGGGGATGTTAATTTTCAATATATTTCCATCAAACTGTCAACAGGGCCCATTTGTGACCCATCCTCATGAACAAGGCAGTTGAGATTTTTCAAATACTTGCCAAATGGTAATTTTGCAGTCATCATATAAAATCACGTTTCGGACAGGATTTGAACATTTTTACCGACTGGTTTTATCAGGTGGGGTCATAAGAAGGCTAGGCAGTATAGCCTAGAGGTTAGAGAAATGAGGTGTGAACAAGCTTGGTACATCCAGCAGACTAGACCTGAGTTTGATTATCACAACTAGAGATGCAGAGAATTTTTAATCTGCCTGCGAAGTGGACTCAAAGTGGGCACTTCGCGTCCACGGTGCACAATGTGAAGTGGACACTGCAAAGTGCTCATTTCACGTTATTATTATTACCACTTAGCGTTACCATTATGCCTTAATGTGAAGTAAGGCGAAGTGAGAAGAAAATAGGCACATCACTTGGCTTGCAGTACAGTATGTCACATGCTTTAGCCAGGCAGGAAGGAAGTGAGTCACAGAAGCAGTTTCACTTTCTCCTTTGCATTTGTTGAGGGAGAAAGCATTTGTGAGAGGAGAGGAGTTACTGCTTGCCTTTCGTTGCATTTCAGTGTCAGAACAAAACAATCAGCTTTTTTAAAAGCTATTTCTTTATTTAGTTTTTGTATTGTATTTGTGTTTTCTTTGTTAGTGAATTTCTTTGGATAAGTTTTGTTTTGTTTTGTGTGTGTGACTGACTGATTGTGTGTGTGTGTGTGTGTGTGTGTGTGTGTCCACTGTCTGTGTGTGTGTGTCAGCCCATGGACTTCAGGAGGATGGATGTAGGAGAAGGTCAGTCACTGGCCCATGGGCATGGAAGGAGTGGAGGAGTGTGGACCCATGGTGGGCGGGGTGGTCGTATCATGTTGGACTGCTCCCTACTCCTGCTAGTGTTGCTTCCCCCATTGAAGCAACAGGAGCAGCAGCAGCACCACCAGTGCCACTGGTGGCTGCTGTGTGTCCACCTTCTCCACCACTACCACCATTAGCATCACCACCACCTCTAGCAACAGCTGTTTGAGCTTCAGAAATACCCCCTCCACCACCTCCACAGCCACAGGAAGTGGCCCCGGAAATTGTAGGTGGTGGTGGGACTCATGCCCGATGTGTGAGGACTGTGTCTGGTTCCCTCCCGCAGCTCCCCAGTGTGGGAGTTTTTTAACTGTGTGGGGGGAGACAGCACAGTGGTGGAGTGCCATGTGTGTGGTGTGCTGGTGCACCATGGCCCCCCTGGGACACATTTGGGGACCGGAGGCCAATGCACCCACATGCTGAACCACCACAGGGCAGAGTGGCAGGCTGCCACGGAAGGGGCCAGGCGTCCACCTGCTGGCCCTTCCGTGGCAGTGGCCAAGGGTGCTGCTGGGGTTGGAGTTGTGCCTCACAGTCACCACCGCAGCAGGAGGAGGAGGAGAGCTACTACAAGCAGCTGCTCCAACACCGCAACCACCACCGCCACCACAGCCACCAGCACCACCCTGTCCACCATGAGCCCCATTACCTAGATTCCCCACTGCAGTGGACCCTGCCACAGTCCCTGCAACCCAGTCTGATATTGGCCTGGTGTGGGCAGTGCTTGAGGAAAATAATGAGCAATTCAGTGCTTTGGAGCAGCAGGTGAACAAAGTGGAAGCACAGCAGCAGCAAGTACTTTCAATGCTGCACCTGCTGCTGGATCACCATGGCATCCCACAGCCAAAGTAAGAGGAGGCAGTATGGTGCAGTGGTTTAAGGCTCTGAGCTGCAAATCTGGAGACCTGGGTTTGACTCCCACAGCCCCCTCTTGCATACTGTGTAACCCTGAACAAGTCACTTAAACTTCCTCATGCTTCCAGGTTGCACCTGCAAACAAGCTTTCAGCTTAGTGTGTCTTACCTGGTAAAATAATTGGCAAAAAAAAAAAAGAGAGGGGATTATTTTCTGCCCCGCACATCCACACCTGACCCCATCCCACTACTGTGTTGTACTGTTTTTGTGCATTTTTCCTTTGTTATTGTTTAATCATAAAAATGTTCCCTTCCAGGGGAATCTTTCTTGCACCACATAGTGCAATACATTTTTGTGAAAGCCACTCATAATTTCATTACAGTGTGTCACGTGATGGAGGAATTCTGGTTCTGAAAATCCGCCCACATTCTGCCTCCCTTCTCAGCAACTTTAGGATGTGATGGCAGGGAGAGTGCATGTGCGTGCTCCTTACAGTGGCTATCAAATTGTCTGGTAGGTTTCTGAATGTTTCTTTATGTTATAATGGTCAGTTTGTGGTGAAATGTGTGGGCATGTTTCCAGTAAGAAGAGCCTTGTTAGTGGAAATATCCCACATTACACCACAAAGTCAACCTTATAACATAAGGAAACATTGGGATAGCTGCCAGACATTCACTATAGTGGAGCATGTACCTGCGCTTCCCCTGGCATCACGTCCTAATGTTGCTGAGAAAGGTTGGCAGAATGTGGGTGGCTTTTCTGATCAGTAATTCCTCCATCCCGTGACTCACTGTAATGAAATTATGGGTGGTTTTCACAGAAAT
Organism: Neoceratodus forsteri; assembly: GCA_016271365.2. Lineage (NCBI taxonomy): Eukaryota > Metazoa > Chordata > Ceratodontiformes > Ceratodontidae > Neoceratodus > Neoceratodus forsteri. The sequence goes on along the minus strand of JADMNL010000039.1, from coordinate 12,920,767 downwards.
AGATTGCACTCTGTGGAGCAAGAAACATTTCAGTGGGAGTAATGCCCCCACATATTAGTTTACATGCATCACCATAACTACGTAATGTGGTGAATCTCTGTAAAGCAGCAGCACAACAATCTGTTGATAACTCTGACCTTTATTTTTTAATGCTATGTTACAACTTCCTTTACTTACATCCTGGCTGACTGGAATGATATGAGAATTTACAGTAGTTGAGTATGCAGTATTATCTTTTTTCATGTGTGAAATAATGAAAGGAGCATTCCTTTAAATTGGCACTGACCTGGTCTTTGTCATTGTGTTCCTCTGCTTTTCTCCATCAAATCAAGTAGTTGTTATATATTACTTTTGTTGTTAATTAACAGTTATGAATCAGGCAATGTTTTATGGCACCACGGAACAATAGTTATTGAAAAGCAGCTGCAAATTAATACAAACCTGGTTCGAACAATATAGGAAAATATGCTAATTTTTATTTCATACATGAAAAAAAGTAGTCAAGTAAGTAAAGCAGACATAAATTGTGAAAAGAATCATATCATTCAAGTCATGACTCGGAGGTAATTAGTGGTGGCTGTGGCTGTGGTAATGTAAAGTAGCATAAAAAAGTACAGTTTAAGACTGTGAAGACATTCTTGCAATGCTGCTGTAATTGTAAAAATGTCAGTATGACATCATGAGCTCACAGCAACAATCACAGAACACACAAAAGTGGCACAGAGTCCCCAGATTTTTTCTGCATGCCAAAAATGCATCCTTCTTCTGTGCAGAAAGTTGACAAGTGGTAATGAAGTGAAATGGGATCGTTTCAGGACATACTAAGTCCCCCAGAATTAATGGCACACTCAGTCATGTGCACAAAAGTGGCACAGAATCCCCAGATTTTTTCTGCAGGCCCAAAATGCATGCATCCTCCTTGTGTGCAGAAAATTGAAAAGTGGTTACACAGTGAAATGAGACTGTTTCAGCACATACGAAGTCCCCCAGAATTAATGGTGCATTCAATCACGTGGACAAAGGTGGCACAGAGTCCCCAGATTTTTTCTGCATGCCCAAAATGCACCCTGCTTGTGTGCAGAAAATTGACAAGTGGTAACGAAGTGAAATGGGATTGTTTCAGCACATACAAAGTCCCCCAGAATTAATGGCGCACTCAGTCATGCGCGCAGTGGTGGCACAGAGTTCCCAGATTTTTTCTGCATGCCCAAAATGCATCCGCCTTGTGACCAGAAAATTGACAAGTGATAATGAAGTGAAATGGGATTGTTTCAGCACATACAAAGTCCCCCAGAATTAATGGCGCACTCAGTCATGCGCGCAGTGGTGGCACAGAGTCTCCAGATTTTTTCTTCAGGCCCAAAATGCATCCTCCTAGTGTGCAGAAAATTGACAAGTCATTACACAGCAAAATTAGACTGTTTCAGCACATACAAAGTCCCCCAGAATTAATGGCGCACTCAGTCATGTGCACAAAAGTGGCACAGAGTTCCCAGATTTTTTCCGCATGCCCAAAATGCATCCGCCTTGTGACCAGAAAATTGACAAGTGATAACGAAGTGAAATGGGATTGTTTCAGCACATGCAAAGTACCCCGAGGATTTATTGTATAGTCACTCATGTGCGCAGTGCCCCAGAATAAAATGATGACCATGAGCGAACTGTTGCTGGTCCAATGTGTGCTGTGATTCGAGCAAATGCAATGTGATCATCTCAACTGGATGGAAGGGTGCCCTTTGTCTTTACACTAATAGTAGACTTGGTGAGTTGATATACATAGATATATATTTCTGTATTTTGTAGGTGAGGGGGGTTGACATGGACATGTACTCATGGTATTGTTCTATATAACATGTCACAGATACTTTTGGTGTGCACATTCCAATGCTTGATGAGAATTTTTTGCATAGAAATTTGCAATGGATAACTGTTAAGTACATTAAGGTAAGTATTTTTTCCTTTTTGGGTGGGGGGAAGCATATTTGCATGTTTGTCTGTAATGGTTTCTTATTTTGTTACTTCTTCACAGATTTCATCTGCATCCTTCTCGAGTCTGGTTGTTAATGACGGTCATAGTCATCTAATGAAATGACTTCTGCTTGTTGCATGTGTGCCCCAGCCCAGGAGGGTGCCTGATGTTGAAGAACCCATTTGGATAAGGCCACTTTGTCAGAAGAATAAAGCATCTGGAAGTTTCTTAAAAAAAGAAATGAGTAACTTCTTACAACTTAATTGTTATGTGTCCCTCCCTGGTTCTCAAATCTCAATCCCTAAAGTCAAGTTACATTTCAAACCCGCATCTTGTCGACTAACACAACCTGAGTGCAATATTTGCTGCAGTCTTTACAAAACAATGAAATGGATGAAATAAAATCTTCATACTTACCAGTATGGATTTCACATGGATATTACATTGCTTTCTCTCTGTATGGAACAGCTACAGTACCATTCCCAATGAGTTTTAGTGATGGAGCCTTTTTTTATTACCCTGTAAAAGAAACAGAAGAAGTGTACTGTATGTGTTTTACCATTGCAGCTCTGAAAAGCTACAGAAAACAAAACACACAACTAAAGGAAGTGAAGCAGCATAACAAACATGAGTACACATACTCACTTTATGGTTTAAATATTAAGAAGCTTTCTGTCTCTGGCTGATGGATGTGGTGGTCCGGGCAGACCCATGGTGGCAGTGGATAACATCAGTCTTGGTGGTGGTGGTGGAGGTCTGGGGGGGCAGACAGACTCATGGTGGCAGTGGATAACATCAGTCCCAGTGCTGGTGGTGGTGGTGGTCTGGGGGCCAGACAGACTCATGGTGATAGTGGATAACATCAGTCCCAGTAGTGGTGCTGGTCCAGAGGGCAGAGAGACTCATGGTGGCAGTGAATAACATCAGTCCCAGTGGTGGTGGTGGTCTGGAGGGCAGACAGACTCATTGTGGCAGTGGCTAATATCAGTCCATGAGGTAGTGGTGTGGGGGGGCAGACAGGCTCATGGTGGCAGTGGTTAACATCAGTCCCAGTGGTGGTGGTCTGGGGAGGCAGACAGACTCATGGTGGCAGTGGAAAACATCAGTCCCAGTGGTGGTGGTGGTCTGGGGGGACAGACAGACTCATGGTGTCAATAGATAACATCAGTCCATATGGTGGTGGTGGATCGGGGGGGCAGACAGACTCATGGTGGAAGTGGATAACATCAGTCCTGGTGGTGGTGGCCCAGGGGGGCACACCGCCTTTTAAAAACTTCAGCTAAACCTGCCAACATTAACCACAGCATCATCCTCATAAAGAAAACTGCCCTCACAGTCATCGATGTCTGAAGTCTGACCACTGGGAAATTCCTTCTCCATTGAGTCATCATCTACATCAGTGGTGGTTGGTGGGCTGTTTCAGGCAGCCACTGCCAGTGCCACAAGGATACTCCATTTCCACATCAGCAAGACCACCATGACAAGGCCTGGGTATGAATACCGAGGTTGCACTCTGTGCTAGTATGTGTTTCTCTTTCATTTAAATGAATATAAGCAAACTAACATTTGCAGGAGATAGGTTTGTCTGACGATCCCTGACTATTGCACCTGCTGAGCTGAATACCCTCTCAACACTTACACTGGAGGGTGGGCATGTGAGGTACTTCAGTGCCACTGCAGTCAGCTCTGGCCATTCACTGACCTTTCCACTCCAATACAAACGAGGATCTTCAGTTATTGCCAGATGCCTGTTTTCAGGCAAATATGACTCAACCATTCTCTGTGCAGCACTATGTCCCATTGTTGATGCATCATCCTGTTCTCCCGAATCATTTATTTCACAAATACCCAATTGGGACAAAGCCTCCCAGAGAGGGTTGATGCCAGCCACTTTGGATGACAGACTACCTGGAACTGCAGTCCCCTTACCCTTTCAGGATATGCTTCATGGTCCTCCAGGTACACCTTCAGCTGGATTATGCTGCTGAGGTTTGCTGACCTTGGCACGTGATTTCTGTGCCCCATGAACCAAGCGCATAAGTTGACCACTGATATTTTTTACCTGTTCAGGCCCTCCCTCCAGTACTGATGCAATTCTATGTTTGTATCGTGGGTCCAGCATTGTTGCTATGGCAAAGTTGTCACTGTGCTGAATGCTGACAATGTGACAATTCTGGTCAAATACTGTCAGCGTGTGTTGCAGCAACACACTGCTACCATTGTCTCCAGCAACATCAAGGCTATGCTGTACATTCACCAATGTCTGCCTCAGCATCCGCAGCAGTGGAATTGATTGGCTAATGGAGGCAGACTCACCACTCACTGCCTGTGTAGCATGTTCAAAAGGCCACAAAATTGTTATTACAGAGTCCATGAGGTGCCACTGTTCAGTCGTCATAGACATGGAGGTCCCGGAACTGTCACAGCTAGTGTGCATAACAAGATATTTTGAGATGGCTTTGTATTGTTCATACAACCTGTCTGCCATGTATAACATGGGGTTCCATTGGGTGACAACTTCCAGCTTCAAGCGGTGCTGAGGCAGGCTGTTTTGTATCTGCAATTGCTACAGCTGGTCACGGGCCTTTCCAGATCTTGAAAAGTGAGAGCAGATATGTCATGCCAATGGCCAGCATTTCCTTTATATCATGGTGCTGCAGAAATTCTTGAACCACAAGATTTAAAGGGCCATGCATGGAACACGAAAAAAAAAAAACACCATTCGTGATGAATTTCACCACATTTGACCCATTGTCACTTGCTATGAACCCAGCTCTAAGGAACAGAGGGTTTACCCATATGTCAATTTCAGTCAGTGCCATGTCCAACATGTTCTCGCCAGTGTGTGAACAGGTCACACTGAGCATAGCAATCGTTGTATGCTGTCCAATTACAGGAAGATTACTACCATGACAATCCACCTTACTGCACTGATTATTCACACTACCAACATCACAAACAACCCCCGGCTCCTGTGCCCAGTGTGCAGTTATACACAGATATGAACTCCCCGCTGTTTTGCCACTTGTCCATATATCTATACTTAAATGGATGAATCGAGAGAGGAGGAGGAATGTTGAAGGGCATGTCTTATTGAGTTGGACACAGTGCGGAACAACTCGGGGACAGCACGGGTAGAAAAGTATGTCCTGGATGGGACTTTCCATTTTGGACAGACACATGCAGCAAACCACTGGAACCCAGAATTCTCCACAAAGGAGAAGGGCAAAAGATCAATTGCCAGCATTTCCGCTACAGCAGCATTGAGTTCACATGACACTGTATGATTCGGGGGGTGCTTCAGCTTATGTGCAAAAACACTGTAACGTGGACTGACTTAAATGTTTTACGCATGGTGTGTTGATCACAAATGGTTGTGCTCTGTGATGACTGGCTTTGGCAGGGTGTGGAGTGTGGACATTTGATGAAGATGGTTGCACAGGTGATGATAACAATCCCAGAAATTATGTTATTTTGCCAGATTTGCCAACCGGGGTTGATGTACCACTTGCACTAGACATATTGCATTCACCACCACCACAAAAACTGCTACTCTCACCAGCACTGGATAAGATTTCAAAGTAATTATGGTCATCCACCTCATCATGCCTGTAGTAATCCTCTGCTCTTATTACCGCACTACTGCACACGTTTAATTTCCTACTGGGCTTAACAGTCATGGAAGGGGATAACATGCTGGCTATGGTTGCCGGTGATACAGGTGAACACACCACTGTGGTATTAGCTGCCAGCTTGTGCTGGGTCCACAGTGCCAAGTGCCTATTCTTAAGATGCATATGCTGTCCTCCTGTGCCCAGATGGCTCCCGTTTTTACCTCGACTCACATGCACATGGCAAACCTGGCAGACTGTAACTGAATCATCATTTGCATCTTGAACAAAAAAATCCCAAACAAGAGATTGTGATGATCTTCTTTTAACATGTCCATGATGATGAGGCTTATTTAAGTCTGTTATTTTAATCACTGAAGTGGGAGGGTGGGCATGTGATGTTTCGGGTACTGCACACCTGGACTGCAACTGACCACCATGACAACCTATCATATTGATTACTGGGTCATCATCATCATCTACTAAAACTGGTAGATCACAAGTTTTTACAGGGGGGGATTCCTGCAAACAGACTCAAACACAGCCACTTTTAATTTATTTTTCTCAGGTTCCCAACTGTGATCAATTATACCATCATCATATTCATCAACGTCACACACATCCACATCTTCTGCTTGGATGCGAGCATGTGGACTGCATGTTACAACAACAGCAACATCATCATCATCACATTCATCATCAGCATCTACACCACCAACAACTGATATTTTTTCACCACACTGTGAATCCCTGCTTGGAAAATGCGTGATGTTAAGTGCCACGGTGGATGGAATATCACATTGTATGCTATCGTTGACATGATCATCAGAATCCTCAGGTTCAGTTACTGGGATGTTACTGGGAAATATGACATCATCTATGCTGCCTCTCACTTGCACTGTTTCACACTCAATATTTTTGGAAACGGTACACTGGTCGGAATTTGAACTTGACTCAACAATACTAATACTACCTACACCACCACTAACATCAGTAACACTACACCACCAGCTGGGAAAACATTATCTCCTCCAACTATGAGTGAAGCTACTGATTGGGCTGTAAAAAACATTGCAGGATAAATACCTTTCCTCACATCATCACTGCACTTCTGCATGTGCGTACTACTGCCACGACCACAGACCAGCTTACTGCCAACATTGCCATGGTGAGATACAGCTTTGCTTGCACGTCTCTTTGCTGGCATTTTGAGGGATCAACCACAAATATTATATCCAAATTCAGTTTTTGATACGTGCACTCTCTAAATGGAGGGATGCTGGATGTGAAGCCAAATAAACACCTGTGGCTTCAGCAACAGATAAGAGACTACTCGGAGACTGTCACAGAATTAAAACAACTTCAGTAACCAGTGGTGCTGATGAGGTCACAAAAACAATCCAATCTGGTAAAAAATACCTTTCGAACGTGGGGGGGGGGAGCACTGAATACAGACAGTGCTGATTTTTATGGCACTACAAGCAGGAAAACTAAGAACAGATACCACGACCGCAGTACAAAATCAGGCAGCTGCAGTGGGTAACAGGATCACACTGCTCCACTTGCAATTACACTAGTCTGTGGCACAATAAAAGGTGTATTATTTGATGTACGCAACACTGCATACACACTCACACACAGAACAGTTTGTGTACAATGCTGAACGAGGAATGCACCTCAAATGCAAAAGTTCAGTACTATGCCACGTTACATATTGTAAATTTGTAATGCGAACAATCTCAACTTATAAACTGCTGCACCACATCCACACAATAAACAGCAAGAAACTTTCTACTATTACTGACAATATTACTGTGTGTACATTAACACAGTCAGTTATATAACAAAAATATAACAAAAAAAAATAAATCACTATTTCTCCATCCTAAATCTACCTACACCACAGATACGCCCCTCCCTAAAGCACACTTTCACCACACACATTCAATGTTGTAAATTATCATTCAAAATCCACACAAAAACAAAAACACTCAATGACATGAACACAGGAGGATTTCCTACAATCGATGAACTAAAGTTGGATCCACAAAAAAAGCAAAAATGCTTTTTGAACTGCTTTTACAAGATTCCTATCACAGACTGCTATCAGAGCACACTTTCTCTTACTCCTTCCTACTCATACTAACACAAACTGAGGCTGTGCAGATCAATATAGAGCCCATGTGACCTGAAATCCCATGAATCACTGCAAAATTCACCTTTTGAGCCCAAAACTAAGGCAAAGTGAGGGGAAGTGCACTGCCCACAATGCACTTTGCCTTAAAATTGGCAGAGTAGTGGCCTTGGGAGGTGGAGTAAAGCGAAGTCATTGCTTCCAATGGACTTCGCGTTCCTCATTATAATGTGAAGTACTCCGCTTCATGTTGCGGAGCACTCCGTGAATCCGCCTTCACTCCACGAATAGCTTCACAGAGCGGATTGAGCCCACTTCACCCACCACTACTCACAACCTCTACTTGCATACTGTGTGACTCTGAGCAAGACACTTAACTGCCCAATGCTCCCAGGTCGCCCCTGAAAACAGGCACTTGTGCCTAGTGGGCGTTACCCGGTTACCTAAGACTAAAATAAAAAACTACTGAATATTAGGTATAAAAAATAAGGTAAAATGACCAAGTTATAAGTGAACATTGAACTATTTTAATGTTCACTCATAACTTTGCTAATTCTCAATATTTTTACTCCAAACTTTCAACATAGCCCTTTTTTCACACCACCTGATCACAATGACATTTCACAAATATAATATAAATGACACACATCAGGCTCGATTCTCAAAGGTGTTGGATTGCTGCTAGCCCCAGATGCACTGAACAGTTGGCACATGAGGCTTGCAATGTTCCCTGGCTGGCAATCGGATTTCTCGATCCAATGTGCCACATGCTGTGAGTTATACCAGGTTTTTGCTGGTCTAACTTTCCATCAATCATGGGACCTATTCATGGGGTTTTCACCAAATATTTGGCACAAGTTTTCTTAAAGGGAGTAAAGCATCACAAATGCATGCAACCTTTGAAAATTGAGCACATAGAAACCTAGAAATTGATGGCAGATAAGGATCGCTAGGCCCACCATGCCTATTCCATGCATTTTTGAATCTCCCTAGCAAATTTGCCCCAATGGCCTTCACTGAGAGGCTGTTCTAAGCATCCACCACCCTTACTGTGAAGAAATCACTGTGTCTGTTCGGGGCACCAGCGTTAGTATGCACTTCATTAGGATGTCAAAAACTGAAATTCACCACCTCTCCCCGAGGTCTGCCCCCCTGAGTTGGAATCCTTAGTTGGGGGGGTGGGGGCACAGTTCCCCAGCAGGGGGGGTGTGTAGGGGGCACTGCCTGCTGTATAAATGGCAATTAGTGAAATTGCAGACAGCCGCCCTAATGAAGGGTGCACTGCTGCTGGTGCATTCCAAGGGTGGAACTTGAAGACATACTTCCTCATGTAACCCTTTAGTCTACCCCTTTCCAGCCTTTTGTCATGACCTCTTGTTCGAGAACATCTTTTTTTCTGAAAGATTCTACCCTCCTGTACCCTATTTATGCCCTTGAGATATTTGAAGGTCTCTATCATATCCCCCCCTCCTCCAGAGCATAAATATTGAGGTCCTCATGTCTCTGCTTATATGACTTTTGGTGGCAGCTCACTACCATTTTAGTTGCCCTTCTCTGAACTGCCTCTACCCTGTTTATGTACCTATAGAGATGTGGCCTCCAGAACTGGAAACAGTACTCCAGATGAAGTCTCACTAATGATCTGTACAGAGGCATAACCTCCTCCTTTCTTCTGCTAGTGATACCTCTCCCTATGCACCCAGTACTCAACTGACTCTCCCCACAGCCTTGACACATTATGCAAGGTGCATTAATGTGTTTAGCACAGCACTAGGTTTAACACAGGGCTTGTCACAAGCCTGCATCAACCTTTGAGAATCGAGCACATCATGTTTATATGGGAGTCAAAAAATGACTATCTTAAAAATTTGGGTTCAAAATAAAAAAAGAAACTATTGAAAAACATGCATAATGTCAGCCTTTACCCCAGCAGGTAGTGCTTTATGATGATCCTATTCTGGTGAGATGAGTTTTGGGGCAAGCTCAGTGAGCCATCTGGATGGGACGAGGCTGAGGGGACATCGCTGCTATGCAACACAACCTCACAGCCAGGGAAGGAAAAGTGCAGGGTTGTCTGCATGAGCCCAGATATCAAATAGCGAAGAGAACTCTTCTCTTGGCATAGGGCCCTGCACCCCTTCACATGTGAGTGGCAGTCAACCCTGTGCATTGGCTGAGAGATAGACTCCTTGACCCGGGTCTCTTCATCTGTGGCCACATGGAAGCACAGAACCCAGAGGACCCTGTACTTCTGCAGCCCACAAGATAGCACAATGAATTCATGACATACTTTGTTGTACTCCTGTAGGCACATGTAGTCTTCCCTTGGTGCAGGGCCCGGCAGGCCCTGTACCTCTGCATCTGCTCACAAAGCTTCTGAAGGTACCTGCCTGAATGAGGATACAGTCCTATTACCTCAAAAAGAAGAAAATTCTTTACCAAAAAACTGCATTAATTCACCAGTTAGGGTTCAACTTAATGTTATAAAAGTAGGGAAATGTGGCATTAGGGGTTCCAACCCTAACTCCCCACCCTCCAAACCAGCAAAAGGACAAGACCACAGAAGCAACTTCAGACAGTTATCATCAGGTAAGACAAACAACACACAACTGTTTCCAGATGACATAAATGCAGTAACACTGATGTGCTACCTTCGTAGATTTGTATCTGTGGCTCCATGTGCACAGGCCCCACAGGGGCATGTGCTTATGCAGTCATACATACAGTATGTTATGTATATTATACTGGGTGCATTAGTGTGTGAGGCTGCAGAAGCACAGGCCACATGGGGGCCTGCCCTTTTGTAGACAGAAGGCCCCATGGGGATTATGCCTCTGCAGCCAGAGGTACTCATGCATGATAAACAAGGTACCTCCCTAGAAATCATGATCAATTAGTGCATGCTTTTCTACAGGCATCTGTGTAACTGAAAAACTGCTACCCCCTTGAACTGTTTCTAGATCTGCTACTGAGACCATTATACCCACATTGCAACAGTACTTCTGTCTGCATAACTGCAGGCCCCATGAGGCCTACCCTTCTTAAGCCAGAAGTTGGTGTATGTGTGTATTAGGATCTGTGATGCCAGTTCGACAACAAAGTTGTCCATTGAAGTTATCGCGATGGATTAATGTCTACCGCAATTGCGGTAGGCATAAAGCAGTCCATAGAAAAGTGCTTTTTGGGGGGGCTCTAACCCCCCCCGTAATTTACTATTATCAGCTCTGAGTCAAAGTTGATTTGGGTATGAGTGACATACCCAGAGAAAGAAGTGCTGGGGCCATAAGGGTACATTACAGCGGAGACAGTGAATTGCCACTGTAATGTCATTAGATATCAAAAATTTTGCTGTGTCATCAGCATACATGTGCATTACATCTGTGGTTGAAGAGGTGCAGGCCCCTCAGAGGCCTGTGCTTCTGCAGACAGTACTGTTGCTATTTGGGTATCGTGGACTTTATGCACCTGTGCTTCTGCAGTTTGAGGTTGGTGTGTATGGCTTACACCTATGACTGCAGAACAGCAGGCCTGTCAAGAGTGTGTGTATGTCTGACAGTGTGCATGAGCACCTCAGCCTACTGAAGCCCCATAGGGACTTGCCTTTCTGCAGACAAAAGAATTATTGTAATTTGAGAACCATGTATTTGTATCTGTGGCTGCAGGGGCCTGTTATTCTGAACACAGAATCAATGTTGTGAGTTGGGTATCTTGGATTTATTTCTGCTGCAACAAATGAGCATGAATGTCTTGTGGTGTACATGCCACAGATACTAATCCATGAAGGTAGCACGTCAGTGCTACTGCATTTGTGTCACCTGGAAACATGTTGTTTGTCTTACCTGAGGATGGCTGTATATGTTTGTTGATGTGGTCTTCACTTTTTGCTGCTTTGAGGGGGAATTAGGATTGGAAGCCCTAACACCACATTTCCTTCCTTTTTGGCATTAAGTTGAACCCTAACTAGTGCATTAATGTAGTTTTCTTGCTAAGAATATAAATATAGCATATAGTATATACTGTAATTCCATATGGGTAATGATCTCTCCCACTGGGGTAGTGGTACAGCCCAAAGCTGTGATCTCAGCACAGAACCCTGGCAACATGAAGATTTTGGTTGCAGCAATTAATCAGTTTCAGCTGTATCACTGAAGGGGTAGGATGCATAGAGTACAGCTGTCTGGAAGATTTCTATGTCTCCACAACTGTTGTTTTCTTGATTCAAGATAGTGAAACTAGTAGGCAGATTAGGGCTTCCTGGTGACATGGAGCACCCCTAAATGTAGAATGCCTGGTAAATTGAGGCTTTCAAACTAATCTGACAGCCAAAATCATATTCCAGTGCCTACAGTGCCTGGATGAGAACCACTCTTAATAGCAGGGTGTTTTATCTTCATTTGTTTTTAAAGGATGTTAACCTGGTGCCCCAGGGACATATCACTTTGATTTTCTAGACTTGGGGGGGGCCTAGGCAGATAGCTATGTGAGGTGATATTAAATGGTTGCTGTTTTTTCCCACAGGCACCCCCCCCCATTAGCTCTAGTTTTTCTCTCCTCTGCAGAGTGAAGGTGTTCAACTGGAGAAAAAATTTTACAATTTACTATGGCAGGAGATATGGCAGGTATTTTTTAAATGTCAGCAGAGGGAAGTTTTTCTATCCTGGGTTGGACCTTTGTGGTCTGGAGGCAGTTAGCTGCATCTTACACTATTTGTCCCCTGGTCTGTGAAAGTTCAGTTTTGTACGGTGCGAAGATACAGTTTTTTTTCCCATTCTGGTGAGAGTCTCTACATGGACAGTATTGTGGATACTGTTCGGCCCAGCTTTCTCTACCTGGTTGGACTGTTGCAATCTGGAGGCAGATAGTAGTGTGTCACACTACTGAGCACCTCCAGCCTCATGGCTGACATTTAGCCAGTCCCTTGTCAGTGCTCCAGTAAGTTTTTGGTCTTCTTGACCTTTACAGTTAGTCTTCAGTGGGGGAAAATGCACATAAAATGCTAAATGCGAACATACTGGGAGATCATCATGCAATTGTGTGACATCACCACATATCTCAATTGACATTTTCTGCTTCAGTGCAGCTGGCTGTATCATTGTGCTCCAGGAGGGAGCCCATGAAACAGAGGCAGTGCAGGTGCTTTTCCCTGCATTTGTGTGTGTGTGGTGGGGTGCTTGTTTCTTCCTTCACTCTTAGGGCTTCTGAAATTGCACTTTCCAGTGCGTTGCTTGTGGGGACAAGTATCTTCCACATTGGAGTCCTAAAACAGCACTTCCAGATAGTGCAGTCCTTGATAGCTCTTCTTAGAGTGGTCCATCGGACCAGACAATAGTAACTGGAGGAGAAAATCTGACAGGAAGCTTGTCTGCAGCATGAAAGTAGGAGACAATGCAGAAAGCAACTATTGGAGGCACTATGCAGTGAGACTGGCTCAACTACGTAGGAGCCATTTTTCAGAGAGGGCCGAGTTTGTATTTGCTGAAGGAGTCATAAGGGGATCTTATTGTACACAAGGTACACAGAAGTGGAGTTCCTGCCCTCTGTAGGGACAGCATTGTATTGCTCTTCTTCATGTCTGTGGGTTCTCTTAGGGGTCAGAGATCCCCTTCCACATCTTAAATCCCACTGATATTTATCTAGGTAGTGAAGAGTACGGATGGTACCAGAACAGGGATAGTACTGTGAGAAAAAGAGTCTTCATTTTATCTCTTGTTGTACCTAAGAATCAGTGGCACCATGGCATATCCTAGTCCTTTAATTTAAAAGATGTAAGACTTGCCATAGGACAATGATAACCTGTGCATTCTGATCCTACTGTCCGTACAAATTAATGGAATCTAACATGTCTAATTTGGTTTCTTCCAGCTGAACCACCAGGCTGGGAATGCAGTGGGTGTATTTGTGGCACCATTTAGCAGTGGTAGGCTGAGTTGCACAAAATACTTCTTGCCTTTCTTACAGGTGGGGCTGTATGCTAATAACCAACAGGTCATGCCTCAGACAGAAACTGTGAAGACACCCAAACTCAAGCAGGTCCCTCAGGTTTGAGGGGGAAAATACAGGCACATACAGATGCACCAGAGCAGTGTGTTGGAAAATAAAGGGACTTCTCTAACAATCAAAGGTACTGGCAGGTATCAATGTAACATTATGGTCCGAGCTGTGCAACAGAATTAAACAATCAAGGAAGATATCACATCTTAATGGTATCGAGTTAGGATATAGTACTATATTGGGGCATTGGAACTAGGTAAGTAAAGAGTACAGGGGTACCAGGGGATTGAGCAGTCAGGCTTCAAGGGCAGAGGCAGGAGTGGGGATGGGCACTGGGTTGGGGAGGATGAGCAGGAGCAGTGCAGGAGGGGATGTAGGAAGGATAGTTAACTACAATGGATGGTGGGGCTGCCATCTTCTTAAAGATTGCATGGAGGGCAGAGGAATGCTTGGTGTACAAAGCAGCTTGTGCTGTTAAAGGAGGAAATTGCATGGTTGAGGGGGGAGCTGTGCAGAAGACAGGAAAGGGGGTGGAGAGGCCAGCTGAGAACAAGGGACCATAGGAAGGCATACTCAAATGGCATAGAATGCAGGCACTGAATGGAACAGATGGGGTTAGCAAATGGGACAACACCACTGTACCCTCATGAGCCACTAGAGGAATGGGCAAAGTAATGGACAATGATCTAAAAAAGGGTTAGATATTGACCTGGGAGGGAACAGAACTGGAACACTCCATACAAAGGATCAGGGACAATCCAAGGAGAGGTGAGAGAGGAGAGCAACAGGTTATCTGTGCTGGCTAGTCTGAAGGAGGTGGAGTGTAGGAATTTCAAGGGGGAGGCAAAAGCAAGGGGAAGGAGAAACACAACAGAGGTTATTGGCCTGGCTGATGGTAAGGTCAGGGTGTCAGATGATAGAAGTTGGATAGCAGAGGCTAAGGAGGGGGGTGGGATGGAGGAGGCATTAGGGAAGAGTGAGCAAGCAGATGGTGGACAGAGATTGAATGAAGAAGGTAATGTTGGTGAGGATGGAGGGCTGGGAGGGCAGACAAGAGGGGTGGGTAGTGGAGATGGCAGTGGGTCAGCTGGTGATACAACATGAGTAAGGGTCAGGAGTGCAACAGAACTCAGTAAGGCTTTGGGGGGAGGAAGAATAGGTAGAATAGCAGGAAACAGGGGCATGAGGAATGAGGACATGCATGGGGACTGTGGCCTGCAAAGGGGAGGCCAGCCAGGATACAAGAATGATGTAGTGGAAACATTCATTGGATTGGGAGACCAGGATATAGGAGTGGGAGGGGAGGAAATGATCATGGGAGACAGGAGGGAGGGCAGAAATGCTATGCCAGTGAGGAAAAAAAAAACACTCACTGG
The DNA here is from genome assembly GCA_016271365.2 of Neoceratodus forsteri. Taxonomy (NCBI): domain Eukaryota; kingdom Metazoa; phylum Chordata; order Ceratodontiformes; family Ceratodontidae; genus Neoceratodus; species Neoceratodus forsteri. The sequence continues at coordinate 12,905,686 of JADMNL010000039.1, read as the reverse complement.
AGAGAGCACAGTGGAGGAAGCAGAGGCAACAGGAGATGACGACAGTGCTGAAGGAGTGGGACAGTGAGGTAAGAGGCAGCTTATGGGTGAGAAAACTGGGGGACTGCAGGAATTAGAACCGAGGTTCATCATACTGGGCAACTCAATAGTGAAAGGTATCAGGTGGGTGGGCAAAGGAGCCAGGAAGAGTTCTATCTGGGTGGAATGCATGCCAGGTATGATGGTAGGTACAGTAGGACAGCATGTCTTTAAATGTGTGAGAAGACAGGGGGTGAAGCCCCACAGAGTGGTGCATTTAGGCACTAAAAAACTGGAGGGCAGGAGACTGGAGGAAGTGCAGGACAGTTTCAGGGAGTTGGGCTGATTGAGCAGCATCGAGGGGCAAACAGTTGCATTCTCTGATATCCTACCAGTACCCAGGGCAAGCACAGCCAGGAAACAGAGGATCATAGAATTTAATGCATGGCTGGTGGAGTGGTGTAGAACTATGGGGTTTGGATTAGTGGGGGTTGGGGGAGCAACATGGGATAACAAGAACCTCTACTCACTACATAGGCTTTACCTGAGCAAGGAGGGTTCCTGTGTTCTGAAACAGAAACTGGTGGAGATCATTACAGCCAACTATAATTTAAACTGACTAAGGAGGAGGAACTTAACACTGGGCAGCAGTCAGAGCCAAAAGGTGAGGGAAGCAATGTACTTCCCCTCCAGCTAGCAAGCAGAGGAAGGGGGGTAATCAAAAAAGCAGAGGAGCTAAAGGGGAGGGGAGTATTGGGGTAGGCAGAGGATCCTGATGGAGGGTGGTGTCTCTAAATGCAAGGAGCTTGGGAACAAAATACCTCTGCTCCAAGCATTAATGGCAGAAGGGGAGGTGGATATAGCTTGCATCACTGAGACATGGGCCAACAACCACCATGACTGGGACATCATGTTACCGGGAAACAGACTGTATCATAAGGATAGGACAAAAGGGATGGATGGAGGGGGTATATTTGTGAGGAAGGGATAGTGACTGCATGGAGAAGGAGTTGTGGAGAGGCTGGAAGCCTTATGGGTTCAACTGTAGAACAATAAAGGTAAAAGGGTCAGAGTGGGGGTTGTATATAGACCACCCTCACAGTCAGAGGTCATCGATAGAGAACTGGCAGATCAGTTACGGAGATACTGTGGAAGGGGTGGCACTGTGGTGGTCGGGGGTTTCACTCTACCAGGGGTGGATTGGAAAACCATGTTGAGAACAAGTGCTATGGAGCAGATAATTTTGGAAGCCTTCCGGGATGTATTCCTGTCACAAAAGGTGGAGGAACCAAAAAGGGAGGAAAACATCGTGGATCATGTGCTGACCGATGGAGACAATGTGCAGGGCATATGGACTGAGGACCTCCTAGCAGGCAGCGACCACCAAACAGTGTTGTTCTCCCTGGATATGGGTAGGGAGCGGATGTCTACAAAACCCAAGACAGTGGACTTCAAAAGGGCTGACTTCTGCAGGATGGCTGACATCTTTAGGGGGTATTTGGCTAGCATCACACCTGACATGGATACCATCCAGAAATGGGCCATCCTGAAGGAAGGCCTGTTAGCAGCCACAGACATCGGCACAAAGAAATGCAATAAGAAGGCAGGGACCAGGAAGCCATGTTGGTGGTCAAAGGAGGTACAGAAAAGGGTGTGAGGAAGGCCTTCAGAAGATGGAAGGGGTCCACAAGAGAGAGGGATAGGGAGGAGTACACAAGGAAACACAGGGAGGTGAACAGGGCTGTGAAGGCTACCAAGGCTTCAAAGGAACTAAGGCTAGCAGAGGGGATAAAGGAGGTGGACAAGGCCTTCTTCAAGTTAATAAGGAAGAAGAGGAACTGCAGGAAGCAAATCACCAGGATAAAGAAGGATGAAGGATTGTTAGAGAAGGGGTCTGAGCAGGCAGAGGTGCTCAATGAGTACTTCTTCGCAGATTTTACCAGGGAAAGAGATGGGCCACTATTGCAGGGGCAGGGTAACACTGGCATGGGAGGAGATAGGATAATGGGTGGAGAGATCCCTGTGAACAAACTGCTTGAGGGCCTTAAGTCACTGAACATGGATAAGTCTTCAAAGCCAGATGGGCTGCACCCTAGCATCCTGAGGGAGTTGGTTGAGGTCCTGTCGGCACCATGGGTAAACTTGCTTAATACCTCCCTGCAGATGGGGTGTGTGCCTCAGGACTGGAGGATGACACATGTACCCTTGCACAACAGTGGTCCCAAGCATGAGCTTGGTGACTATAGACCAGTCAGTCTGAGATCCATTGTGGGTAAGTTCATAAAAATGATCCTAAAGGAAAGGTTGGTAACCTTGGAGGTAAACAGTCTTATGGACAATAAACAGCATGGGTTTGTCTCCAGAAGATCATGTCAAACAAACCTGTTTTTTTTGACTGGGTGACCAGAGAAATAGACACCGGTCTGGCCATAGATGATCTGTATCTGGATTTCAACAAGGCCTTTGACTCGGTACCGCATGGCTGATTAACTAGTAAATTGAGGAATCTGAGAGCAGGGGAGAAACTGGTTAACTTGGTTGGTAACTGGTTGGGGAACAGACATCAGAGGGTGGTTAGGGGAGACTATCAACTCATAAGGCAGTCACAAGTGGGGTCCCACAGGGTTCAGTGCTGGGGCTGGTGGTGTTTAACATCTTCATAGCTGATATAGCAGTTGAAGTTAAGAGCAGAATCAGTCTATTCACAGATGACACCAAGATAGGGGCAGTTGTGGATGGGGTAGAGAGAGAGAGGAAAAGGCCTCCAAGAAGATTTGGGAAGGCTTGAGCAGTGGTCAGACACTTGGCAGCTGGGTTTCAATCCTAAGAAGTGCAAGGTCTTGCAATTTGGAGTGAGGAATCCTGAGTACAGTTACCATCTGGAAGGGGTTCAGCTGTCTGTCTCTGAGGAGGAAAAGGATTTGGGGAATAATGGTCACAAAAAATATGAACCACTCATCTCAATGTAGGAAAGCAGTGGCAAAAGGCAATAGAATGCTGGGGTGCATTGCTAGAAGAATCACCACTAGATGGGAGGAAGTCATTCTGCGACACTGTACAGGTCACTGGTGAGCCGCACTTGGAGTACTATGCACAGTTCTGGAACCCATATTAAAAGAAGGACATCAGGTTACTGGAGGGGGTACAGTGGAGGGCAACTAAAATCATCAGAGGTATGATGGGGAAGTCTTACGAGGACAGGTTGAGAGGCCTCAAGATCTACTCATTGGAGGAGAGAAGGAAAAGGGGTGATGTGATCGAAACCTTCAAGTACTTAAACGGCATCAACAGGGTTAGTACAGAGGGCATATTTTGATTAAAGGGAGAAGGGACTTCTAGAGGGCACAGCCTGATGTTGGGGGGATAGAGTCAGGAAGGAGGCAAAGAAGCATTACTTCATGGAGAGGGTGGTAAGAGGATGGAACATGCTTCCTGAAAAAGTGGTATATCTTAAAACAATGGAGAGCTTTAAAAGGGGGTGGGATAGGGTTAAGGGCAAGATACTAGTCAGTGGAAGATGAGGGGGAAGAGAGAGGACAAGGGGTGGGGAAAGCATCAGGAATCTAACCTCTGTGCTGCACAATCAAGCAGACTTGATAGACCATTTGGCCTGTATCTGCTGGCAGTTTCATATATTTGTATGTTTGTATGTTCCTGCTCATCCAGATTTGCAGATAACCCCTACCCTTGACAAGCAGTTGGTCAAGAGGAACAGGTAAGGGGTCCTTGAGAAAGCCTTGATCCAATGGTCTGGATCTGTCAGATGAGGCAAAATGTCCATCTGAGGAGGAACAGAAGTGGACAGAGCACGAGGAGAGAGGTGTAGATATCTCCCTCTTTTTATTGGTTGTAACTTGCTTTTTTATCTTATTCTAGCAGCTGGCAGGGAGTTGCTGCTCCAGGAGGTTCATGGCATGGTAGCTGGCAGAGTGTTGTGTCACTGAGGTACAGGTCTGGAAGCATAGGAAAACCCGGAGCAGTTTCAAAATTCGCAAATAGCCTTTTATTTTTTCAATAATAGCAAAATAAAAAATAAAAATTATTTAGTGTAGCTATTTACAAAGGCAGTACAAACAGAGAAAACTAAGTCCTTCTTCTGAGGGTATCTCTTAATTCTAAGTTTCAGTCTCTTAGTCTCTCACTCTCCTTGTCTCTGTAGCAAAAATATTGCTGCCCTTTTTATCAATATTTGTCTGGGAACTCGTTAAGAGAGCCTGCTTCTCACACAATGTTTTGTAAGTTTACAGAATGTTCTTGTCAGTTTTGATGTAGGTGCAGCAAAAAGAACATAGAAACCCAGAACTGACCTCTTGTTTACAGCTCTGCAAAAGGCTTAAAACTGCATCTCAGGTTAACCCCTCGAGTCCCAAATAGCTGTTTCCAATCATTTCAACAGTATGACTATATACAGTTTTAAATAAAGGGATCCCAGTATCACATACAGTTTTACACAGAGATGTACATATATTTTTTTATAACTGCAGATATGCAAGAGGGTAGAAAATACAGAAACAGCAAGTGAAGGCAGAGAGATAGCAAGAGGCAGACAATTGAAAAACCGTCAGAGTGATCAGTTACTAGGTCTCATGAGAAAATATGGTTGCACAAGCAGACAGAAAAGAGACAGAAAAGGAAAGGATAGAACAGACCCTTTCGTTTAAACTCTTTCTGTATAACAAATGGGACAGAGCCTAATTTATCCCTGTCACATGTTGCAGCTCCAGGAAGTTCAAGGCATAGAGGCCCATCGTGTTCTCTTTAGGGTGAAGGTCTGTTGTTAGTCCTCACAAAGACATTTTAGAAAGCTGGAAGTCCCTCCAGAGCACAAATGACCTTACACATGAATGCTCACTTTCTTGCCTTTTGCAGGCATGGATGTGATTAGCAGACAAGCCTTACCATAACTGGCATTACCCTACATCTGGTGTACGCCTCTTATTTCTTTTTGGAACTATTGCCTTAATTGGGTTGTCCCACAAAGTCATAGTAGTTGCATGGCTTTGTAGCTCAACTTATGGATTTACTCTTTTTGGGTAATGTAGCTGCTGGCAGTTTGTGGAACACTCTATCTGTAATAGCCAGGCAGCGGTATGGCCTATCTCTGAACCACAGTTCAGCATAGGCGGTGGAGCCAGTGGGTCAGGGGGTCTGCTGACTCCTCACTATCAAAAATAAAGGTCAGAATGTACATTTTGACCCCCCACTTCTGATACAGAATTTACTAGCCTGTTATCTTAAGTCTGTGGCCCATATCACACACACATTCACTGGAAGTCAGCGAGTGCTAAGGTTAGATGAGCTCATTGAATTGCTGATTAATTGCTACACACTCTTCTCCTAATGGCACACACAAACACATTTTTCCAACCTTTACCTAGGAATGGAATGTGACAAAGGCTATAAATTGTCAAGTGCTTAATTGCCTCCCTGAAAATGGACACCAAAGTGTGTGCATGAGGTTTTGTTTTTAGAATGCTAAAATATTCATTGTAAAAGTTCAGTTTAATAAGTCCCCTCATTAATCTTACCCCAAAGGACATTTGGCAATCTGCTTTGCCTTCATGACCCCTAGTAGGGTACATCAATGGTAACTGTACAGCTGGCCATGCTCAGTTAAGCCCTGCCACTACTGTGCCAAATTTGAAAAAATCTATATAGACCTAATTCAAGTTATATTTCATATACTGTTTTTAGTTCTCATCCATCTTTTCATGTTTGCTGGAGCGCATGCACAAAGATAAATAGTGCCACCATATGACTTTTTGGAGGTGTGCCTCCCACTCTGCCAATGCCCTCATCCATTTTGCAGGTGGGACCACACCACACCAATGAATGGCCGAGCTGTCTATGACAGCAGTTCAGATGCAGTGGTGTGCAGTTGAAAGAAAACTACCACTGCAATCAGTGGTGGTAACATGTAGGCAATTTGCATATTGACGGCAAGCAGCGGCTGTCACTGGCTGCCTCTCAGTACCCATGAAAGCCAATGGGGGTGCCCAATTCCCCTGTTGGCATGCCCCTTCCCCAGTTCATTTGTCAATGGGTAGCCCAATCCTCATTGGCATAATGTCTGCCTCCCATTTGTTGTGTGCTGAGGTGCGTGCTCAATCCCCCTCAGCCTATGTGCCCCCCAGCACACTGAATGGATGATGAGGTGCCCAATTACCATCGGCTCCAGCCCCTTACCAATAAACACCCAGGTGGCATGATGGGAACCCACATCAGCGTGCCAAAAGCCTCCCATGTTGTTTGGCTTTTTTCCCCTGTAAAAACAGAAAACAGTCCCTCACTGTCTCTGGTGCTCCCTCCCCCAATCCGCACCCACCCTTTGTGCACCCCACATCCCCGCACTCCCCTCTCCCCATACTTACCTCTGGAGCCCAGTGCGACGATCTTCGGTGGACTGGGAACACTTCTGCACTGTTCAAATCTGACTGCGAACTGAAGAAATGCCGGTAAGCTGTATAATGGCATAAATGGGTTTTTTTCAACTTAGATGAATATCTCGGCCATGTTTACGAATTTTGGCACCAAATTTTCAACATGGGGTTCCTGGGACCCCACCTCATGAATTCAATCACTGTCATGTCGCTATTTGGTCTTGAAAGGTGATTTTGTGGTCACTGCATGGAATCATCTTTCAGGACTGATTAATGAAATAAAAGTGTCACTCTTCATGAGGTGGCCTCCCAAAAAGCCTATGTTGCAAATTTGGTGAAAAAAATTCCAAAAAATAACTGCATTACGAGCGTGCGTTGCACAATTTCTAAGCACACTCGTACCTTTGTGAATTTGTAATATTTTCACTCCAGATTTACAACATAAGCATTTTTTTCACACCTTCTTATGAATAGTACAGGTGTCATTTTTCACATCCTGCCCGAAATATGTTTTCTCACATCTGGCGTACAATGGCGCAGTCACTGTGGGAAATCAATGTTCGGGACAGATTAAGAAAATCATTATGACACTGTTCATGAGCAGAAGTCACAAAATGCCTATGTTGAAAATTTGGTGAAATAATTCAGCTAAATGACTGTGTTACGAGCATGCATTAAGCAGTTTCCACATACGCTCGTAATGTCAAGCATTTCTTATATTTTCACTCCAGATTTTCAACATTGCCATCTCTTCACACCTCCCTATGAATGGTACGGCTGTCATTTTTCACATCTTGCCTGAACTGTGTTTTTGCACATCTGGCACAGAATGGTGCAGTTGCTGTGGGAAATCAATGTTCGGGACAGATTAACAAAATCACAATGCCACTGTTCATGAGCAGATGTCCCAAATGCTTTCATAATGTGGGGGTCACAAAAAGGCCATGCTGAAAGTTTGTACTGCAAATGCCAACAAACGTCTGGGGCGTTAGGGTTTCTTACCATATCATCCCACCCTGTACAGACTGACAGGCATCGGGGTGTACCTTTGGATTGTCTGTTGCAATACCCCCTCCACCACCTCCACAGCCACAGGAAGTGGCCCCGGAAATTGTAGGTGGTGGTGGGACTCATGCCAGATGTGTGAGGACTGTGTCTGGTTCCCCACCGCAGCTCCCCAGTGTGGGAGTTTTTTAACTGTGTGGGGGGAGACAGCACAGTGGTGGAGTGCCATGTGTGTGGTGTGCTGGTGCACCGTGGCCCCCCTGGGACACATTCGGGGACCGGTGGCCAACGCACCCACATGCTGAACCACCACAGGGCAGAGTGGCAGGCTGCCACGGAAGGGGCCAGGCGTCCACCTGCTGGCCCTTCCGTGGCAGTGGCCAAGGGTGCTGCTGGTGTGGGAGTTGTGCCTCACAGTCACCACTGCAGCAGGAGGAGGAGGGCTACTACAGTAGCTGCTCCACCACCGCAACCACCACCATCACCACAGCCACCAGCACCACCCTGTCCACCATGAGCCCCACTACCTATATTCCCCACTGCATTGGACCCTGCCACAGTCCCTGCAACCCAGTCTGATATTGGCCTGGTGTGGGCAGTGCTTGAGGAAAATAATGAGCGCTTCAGTGCTTTGGAGCAGCAGGTGAACAAAGTGGAAGCACAACAGCTGCAAGTACTTTCAATGCTGCACCTGCTGCTGGATCACCATGGCATCCCACGGCCAAAGTAAGAGGAGGCAGTATGGTGCAGTGGTTTAAGGCTCTGAACTGCAAATCTGGAGACCTGGGTTTGACTCCCACAGCCCCCACTTGCATACTGTGTGACCCTGAGCAAGTCACTTAACTTCCTCGTGCTTCCAGGTTGCACCTGCAAACAAGCTTTCAGCTTAGTGTGTCTTACCTGGTAAAATAATTGGTAAAAAAAGTGAGGGGATTATTTTCAGCCCCCAACCCCCACACCTGACCCCATCCCACTACTGTGTTGTACTGTTTTTGTGCATTTTTCCTTTGTTATTGTTTAATCATACACATTTTCCCTTCCAGGGGAATCTTTCTTGCACCACATAGTGCAATACATTTTTGTGAAAGCCACTCATAATTTCATTACAGTGTGTCACATGATGGAGGAATTCCGGTTCTGAAAATCTGCCCACATTCTGCCTCCCTTCTCAGTAACTTTAGGATGTGATGGCAGGGAGAATGCATGTGCGTGCTTCTTACAGTGACTATCCGATTGTCTGGTAGGTTTCTGAATGTTTCTTTATGTTATAATGGTCAGTTTGTGGTGAAATGTGTGGGCACGTTTCCAGTAAGAAGAGCCTTGTTAGTGGAAATATCCCACATTTCACCACAAAGTCAACCTTATAACATAAGGAAACATTGGGATAGCTGCCGACATTCATTATAGTGGAGCATGTACCTGCATATCCCTGGTATCACATCCTAATGTTGCTGAGAAAGGTTGGCAGAATGTGGGTGGCTTTTCTGATCAGTAATTCATCCATCACTTGACTCACTGTAATGAAATTATGGGTGGTTTTCACAGAAATAGATTGCACTCTGTGGAGCAAGAAACATTTCAGTGGGAGTAATGCCCCTACATATTAGTTTACATGCATCACCATAACTACGTAATGTGGTGAATCTCTGTAAAGCAGCAGCATAACAATCTGTTGATAACTCTGACCTATATTTTTTAATGCTATGTTACAACTTCCTTTACTTACATCCTGGCTGACTGGAATGATATAAGAATTTACAGTAGTTGAGTCTGCAGTACTATCTTTTTTCATGTGTGAAATAATGAAAGGAGCATTCCTTTTAAATTGGCACTGACCTGGTCTTTGTCATTGTGTTCCTCTGCTTTTCTCCATCAAATCAAGTAGTTGTTATATATTACTTTTGTTGTTAATAAACAGTTATGAATCAGGCAATGTTTTATGACACCACGGAACAATAGCTATTGAAAAGCAGCTGCAAATAAATAAAAACCTGGTTCGAACAATATAGGAAAATATGCTAATTTGTATTTCATACATGAAAAAAATAGTCAAGTAAGTAAAGCAGACATAAATTGTGAAAAGAACCATATCATTCAAGTCACGACTCGGAGGTAACTAGTGGTGGCTGTGGCTGTGGCAATGTAAAGTAGCTTAAAAAAGTACAGTTTAGGACTGTGAGGACATTCTTGTAATGCTGCTGTAATTGTAAAAATGTCTGTATGACATCATGAGCTCACAGCAACAATCACAGAATACACAAAAGTGGCACAGAGTCCACAGATTTTTTCTGCATACCAAAAATGCATCCTTCCTCTGTGCAGAAAGTTGACAAGTGGTAATGAAGTGAAATGGGATGGTTTCAGGACATACTAAGTCCCCCAGAATTAATGGCGCACTCAGTCATGTGCACAAAAGTGGCACAGAATCCCCAGATTTTTTCTGCAGGCCTAAAATGCATCCTCCTTGTGTGCAGAAAATTGATAAGTGGTTACACAGTGAAATGAGACTGTTTCAGCACATACAAAGTCCCCCAGAATTAATGGTGCATTCAAACATGTGGACAAAAGTGGCACAGTCCCAGATTTTTTCTGCATGCCCAAAATGCACCCTGCTTGTGTGCAGAAAATTGACAAGTGGTAACAAAGTGAAATGGGATTGTTTCAGCACATACAAAGTCCCCCAGAATTAATGGCGCACTCAATCATGCGCGCAGTGGTGGCACAGAGTCTCCAGATTTTTTCTGCAGGCCCAAAATGCATCCGCCTTGTGACCAGAAAATTGACAAGTGATAACGAAGTGAAATGGGATTGTTTCAGCACATGCAAAGTACCTCGAGGATTTATCGTACAGTCACTCATGTACGCAGTGCCCCAGAATTAAATGATGACCGTGAACGAACTGTTGCTGGTCCAATGTGTGCTGCGATTCGAGCAAATGCAATGTGATCATCTCAACTGGATGGAAGGGTGCCCTTTGTCTTTACACTAATAGTAGTCTTGGTGAGTTGATATATATAGATATATATTTCTGTATTTTGTAGGTGAGGGGGGTTGACATGGACATGTACTCATGGTATTGTTCTGTGTCACAGGTCACAGATACTTTTGGTGTGCACATTCCAATGCTCGATGAGAACTTTTTGCATAGAAATTTGCAATGGATAACTGTCAAGTACATTAAGGTAAGTATTTTTTCCTTTTTGGGTTGGGGGAAGCATATTTGCAGGTTTGTCTGTAATGGTTTCTTATTTTGTTACTTCTTCACAGATTTCATCTGCATCCTTCTCGAGTCTGGTTTTTAATTATGGTCATGGTCATCTAATAAAATGACTTCTGCTTGTTGCATGTGTGCCCCAGCCCAGGTGGGTGCCTGATGTTGAAGAACCCATTTGGATAAGGCCACTTTGTCAGAAGAATAAAGCATCTGGAAGTTTTCTAAAAAAAGAAATGAGTAACTTCTTACAACTTAATTGTTATGTGTCCCTCCCTGGTTCTCAAATCTCAGTCCCTAAAGTCAAGTTACATTTCAAACCCTCATCTTGTCAACTAACACAACCTGAGTGCAATATTTGCTGCAGTCTTTACAAAACAATGAAATGGATGAAATAAAATCTTCATACTTACCAGAATGGATTTCACATGGATATTACATCGCTTTCTGTCTGTATGGTACAGCTGCAGTACCATTCCCAATGAGTTTTAGTGATGGAGCCTTTTTTTATTACCTTGTAAAAGAAACAAAAGAAGTGTACTGTATGTGTTTTATCATTGCAGCTCTGAAAAGCTACAGAAAACAAAACATACAACTAAAGGAAGTGAAGCAGCATAACAAACATGAGTACACATACTCACTTTATGATTTAAATAAGAAGCTTTCTGTCTCTGGCTGATGGATGTGGTGGTCTGGGCAGACCCATGGTGGCAGTGGATAACATCAGTCCTGGTGGTGGTGGTGGTGGTGGTCCGGGGGGGCAGACAGACTCATGGTGGCAGTGGCTAACATCAGTCCTTATGGTGGTGGTCTGGGGGTAAACTGACTCATGGTGGCAGTGGAAAACATCAGTCCCGGTGGTGGTGGTGGTCCAGGGGGACAGACAGACTCATGGTGGCAATAGATAACATCAGTCCCGGTGGTGGTGGAGGATCGGGGGGGCAGACAGACTCATGGTGGCAGTGGATAACATTAGTCCTGGTGGTGGTGGCTCAGGGGGGCAAAACGCCTTTTAAAAACTTCAGCTAAACCTGCCAACATTAACCACAGCATCATCCTCATAAAGAAAACTGCCCTCACAGTCATCGATGTCTGAAGTCTGACCACTGGGAAATTCTTTCTCCATTGAGTCATCATCTACATCAGTGGTGGTTGGTGGGCCGTTTCAGGCAGCCACTGCCAGTGCCACCAGGATACTCCATTTCCACATCAGCAAGACCACAATGACTAGGCCTGGGTATGAATACTGAGGTTGCAGTCTGTGCTGGTATGTGCCTCTCATTCATTTAAATGAATATTAGCAAACTAACATTTGCAGGAGATAGGTTTGTCTGATGATCCCTGACTATTGCACCTGCTGAGCTGAATACCCTCTCAACACTTACACTGGAGGGTGGGCATGTGAGGTACTTCAGTGCCACTGCAGTCAGCTCTGGCCATTCTCTGGCCTTTCTCTCCAGTATAAACGAGGATCTTCAGTTATTGTCAGATGCCTGTTTTCAGACAAATATGACTCAACCATTCTCTGTGCAGCACTATGTCCCATTGTTGATGCATCATCCTGTTCTCCCGAATCATTTATTTCACAAATACCCAATTGGGACAAAGCCTCCCAAAGCAGGCTGATGCCAGCCACTTTGGATGACAGACTACCTGGAACTGCAGTCCCCTTTCCCTTTCAGAATATGCTTGATGGTCCTCCAGGTACACCTTCAGCTGGATTATGCTGCTGAGGTTTGCTGACCTTGGCACGTGACTTCTGTGCCCCATGAACCAAGCGCATAAGTTGACCACTTATATTTTTTACCTGTTCAGGCCCTCCCTCCAGTACTGATGCAATTCCATGTTTGTATCATGGGTCCAGCATTGTTGCTATGGCAAAGTTGTCACTGTGCTGAATGCTGACAATGTGACAATTCTGGTCAAATACTGTCAGCATGTGTTGCAGCAACACACTGCTACCACTGTCTCCAGCAACATCAAGGCTATGCTGTACATTCACCAATGTCTGCCTCAGCACCTGCAGCAGTGGAATTGATTGGCTAATGGAGGCAGTCTCACCACTCACTGCCTGTGTGGCATGTTCAAAAGGCCACAAAATTGTTATTACAGAGCCCATGAGGTGCCACTGTTCAGTCGTCATAGACATGGAGGTCCCGGAACTGTCACGGCTAGTGTGCATAACAAAATATTTTGAGATGGCTTTGTATTGTTCATACAACCTCTCTGTCTTGTATAACGTGGAGTTCCATCGGGTGACAACTTCCAGCTTCAAGCGGTTCTGAGGCAGGCTGTTTTGTATCTGCAATTGCTGCAGCTGGTCACAGGCCTTTCCAGATCTTGAAAAGTGAGAGAAGATATGTCATGCAATGGTCAGCATTTCCTTTATATCATGGTGCTGCAGAAACTCTTGAACCACAAGATTTAAACAGTGGGCCATGCATGGAACACGAAAAAAAAAAAAAAAACACCATTCGGGATGAATTTCACCACATTTGACCCATTGTCACTTGCTATGAGCCCAGATCTCAGGAACAGAGGGTTTACTCATCTGTCAATTTCAGTCAGTACCATGTCCAACATGTTCTTGCCAGTGTGTGAACAGGTCACACTGAGCATAGCAATTGTTGCATGCTGTCGAATTACAGGAAGATTACTACCTTGACAATCCACCTTACTGCACTGATTATTCACACTACCAACATCACAAACAACCCCCGGCACCTGTGCCCAGTGTGCAGTTATACACAGATATGAACTCCCCGCTGTTTTGCCACTTGTCCATATATCTATACTTAAATGGATGAATCGAGAGGAGGAGGAATGTTGAAGGGCATGTCTTATTGAGTCGGACACAGTGCGGAACAATTCGGGGACAGCACGGGTAGAAAAGTATGTCCTGGATGGGACTTTCCATTTTTGACAGACACATGCAGCAAAGCACTGGAACCCAGAATTCTCCACAAAGGAGAAGGGCAAAAGATCAATTGCCAGCATTTCCGCTACAGCAGCATTGAGTTCACATGACACTATGATTCGGGGGTGCTTCAGCTTATGTGCAAAAACACTGTACCGTGGACTGACTTAAATGTTTTACATATGGTGTGTTGATCACAAATGGTTGTGCTCTGTGATGAATGGCATTTTCAGGGTGTGGAGTGTGGACATTTGATGAAGACGGTTGCACAGGTGATGATAACAAACCCAGAAATTTTGTTATTTTGCCAGATTTGCCAACCGGGGTTGATGTACCACTTGCACTAGACATATTGCATTCTCCACCACCACCACCACCACAAAAACTGCTACTCTCACCAGCACTGGACAACATTTCAAAGTCATTATGGTCATCCACCTCATCATGCCTGTAGTAATCCTCTGCTCTTATTACCGCACTACTGCACACGTTTAATTTCCTACTGGGCTTAACAGTCATGGAAGGGAATAACATGCTGGCTATGGTTGCCGGTGATGCGGGGTGAACACCCCACAGTGATATTAGCTGCCAGCTTGTGCTGGGTCCACAGTGCCAAATGCCTATACTTAAGATGCATATGCTGTCCTCCTGTGCCCAGATGGCTCCCCTTTTTTCCTCGACTCACATGCATATGGCAAACCTGGCAGACTGTAACTGAATCATCATTTGCATCTTGAACAAAAAAATCCCAAACAAGAGATTGTGATGGTCTTTTTTTAACATGTCCATGATGATGTGGCTTATTTATGTCTGTTATTTTAAGCACTGAAGTGGGAGGGCGGGCACGTGATGTTTCGGGCACTGCACACCTGGACTGCAACTGACCACCATGACAACCTATCAAACTGATTACTGGGTCATCATCATCATCAACTAAAACCGGTAGATCACAAGTTTTTACGGGGGCGGGATTCCTGCAAACAGGCTCAAACACAGCCACTTTTAATTTATTTTTCTCAGGTTCCCAACTGGGATCAATTACATCATCATCATATTCATCAACGTCACACACATCCACATCTTCTGCTTGGATGCGAGCATGTGGACTGCACGTTGCAACAACAGCAACATCATCATCATCACATTCATCATCAGCATCTACACCACCAACACTTAATATTTTTTCACCACACTGTGAATCACTGCTTGGAAAATGCGTGATGTTAAGTGCCACGGTGGATGGAATATCACATTGCATGCTATCGTTGACATGATCATCAGAATCCTCAGGTTCAGTTACTGGGATGTTACTGGGAAATATGACATCATCTATGCTGCCTCTCACTTGCACTGTTTCACACTCAATATTTTTGGAAATGGTACACTGGGCTGAATTAGAACTTGATGCAACAATACTAATACTACCTCCACCACCACTAACATCAGTAACACTACACCACCAGATGGGAAAACATAATCTCCTCCAACTATGAGTGAAGCTACTGATTGGGCTGTAAAAAACATTGCAGGAGAAATACCTTTCCTCACATCATCACTGCACTTCTGCGTCTGCGTACTACTACCACGACCACAGACCAGCTTACTGCCAACATTGCCATGGCGAGATACAGCTTTGCTTGCACGTCTGTTTGCTGGCATTTTGGGGGATCAACCACAAATATTATATCCAAATTCAGATTTTGATACGTTCACTCTCTAAATGGAGGGATGCTGGATGTGAAGCCAAATAAACACCTGTGGCTTCAGCAACAGATAAGAGACTACTCGGAGACTGTCACAGAATTAAAACAACTTCACTACCAGTGGTGCTGATGAGGTCACAAAAACAATCCAATCTGGTAAAAAATACCTTTCGAACATGGGTGGGGGAGCACTGAATACAGACAGTGCTGATTTTTATGGCACTACAAGCAGGAAAACTAAGAACAGATACCACGACCGCAGTACAAAATCAGGCAGCTGCAGTGGGTAACAGGATCACACTGCTCCACTTGCAATTACACTAGTCTGTGGCACAATAAAAGGTGTATTATTTGATGCACGCAACACTGCATACACACTCACACACAGAACACTTTGTGTACAATGCTGAACGAGGAATGCACCACAAATGCAAAAGTTTAGTACTATGCCACGTTACATATCGTAAATTTGTAATGCAAACAATCTGAACTTATAAACTGCTGCACCACATCCACACAATAAACAGCAAGAAACTTTCTACTATTACTGACAATATTACGGTGTGTACATTAACACAGTCAGTTATATAACAAAAATATAACAAAAAAAAATAAATCACTATTTCTCCAACCTAAATCTACCTACACCACAGATATGCCCCTCCCTAAAGCACACTTTCACCACACAAGCTCAATGTTGTAAATTATCATTCAAAATCCACACAAAACCAAAAACACTCAATGACATGAACACAGGAGGGTTTCCTACAATCGATGAACTAAAGTTGGATCAACAAAAAAAGCAAAAATGCTTTTTGAACTGCTTTTACAAGATTCCTATCACAGACTGCTATCAGAGCACACTTCTCTTACTCCTTCCTACTCATACTACACAAACTGAGGCTGTGCAGATCAATATAGAGCCCATGTGACCTGAAACCCATGAATCACTGCAGAATTCTCCTTTTGAGCCCAAAATAAGGCAAAGTGAGGGGAAGTGCACTGCCCACAAACACTTTGCCTTAAAATTGGCAGAGTAGTGGCTTTGGGAGGTGGAGTAAGCAAGTCATTGCTTCCAATGGACTTCGCTGCTCCTCATTATAATGTGAAGTACTCCGCCTATGTTGCGGAGCACTGGTGAACTGCCTTCACTCCACTTAATAGCTTCACAGAGCGGATTGAGCCCACTTCGCCCACCACGACTCACAACCTCCACTTGCATACTGTGTGACTCTGAGCAAGACACTTAACCGCCCAGTGCTCCCAGGTCACCCCTGAAAACAGGCACTTGTGCCTAGTGGGCCTTACCTGGTTACCTAAGACTAAAATAAAAAACTACTGAAAATTAGGTATAAAAAATAAGTTAAAATGACCAAGTTATAAGTGAACATTGAACTATTTTAATGTTCACTCATAACTTTGCTAATTCTCAATATTTTTACTCCAAACTTTCAACATAGCCCTTTTTTCACACCACCTGATCACAATGACATTTCACAAATATAATATAAATGACACACATCAGGCTCGATTCTCAAAGGTGTTGGATTGCTGCTAGCCCCAGCTGCACTGAACAGATGGCACATGAGGCTTGCAATGTTCCCTGGCTGGCAATTGGATTTCTCGATCCAATGTGCCACATGCTGTGAGTTACACCAGGTTTTTGATGGTCTAACTTTCCATCAATCATGGGACCTTTTCATGGGTTTTCACCAAATATTTGGCACAAGTTGTCTTAAAGGGAGTAAAGCATCACAAATGCATGCAGTCTTTGAAAATTGAGCACACAGAAACCTAGAAATTGATGGCAGATAAGGACCGCTAGGCCCACCATGCCTATTCCATGCATTTTTGAATCTCCCTAGCAAATTTGCCCCAATGGCCTTCACTGGGAGGCTGTTCTAAGCAACCACTATCCTTACTGTGAAGAAATCACTGTGCCTGTTCAGGGCACCAGCGTTAGTACGCCCATTATTAGGGTACCAAAAACTGAAATTCACCACCTCTCCCCGAAGTCTGCCCCACTGAGATGGAATCCCTAGTT
Source organism: Neoceratodus forsteri (assembly GCA_016271365.2). Lineage (NCBI taxonomy): Eukaryota > Metazoa > Chordata > Ceratodontiformes > Ceratodontidae > Neoceratodus > Neoceratodus forsteri. The sequence continues at coordinate 12,888,408 of JADMNL010000039.1, read as the reverse complement.
GGGGGTTGGGGGCACAGTTCCCCAATAGGGGGTTGCGGAGGGGGCACAGCCTGCCGCATAAATGGCAATCAGTGAAATTGCAGACTGCCACCCTAATGAAGGGTGCACTGCTGTTGGTGCATTCCAAGGGTGGAACTTGAAGACATACTTCCTCATGTAACCCTTTAGTCTACCCCTTTCCAGCCTTTTGTCATGACCTCTTGTTCGAGAACATATTTTTTTTCTGAAAGATTCTACCCTCCTGTACCTTATTTATGCCCTTGAGATATTTGAAGGTCTCTATCATATCCCTCCCCTCCTCCAGAGAATAAATATTGAGGTCCTCAAGTCTCTGCTTATATGACTTTTGGTGCCAGCTCACTACCATTTTAGTTGCCCTTCTCTGAACTGCCTCTACCCTGTTTATGTCCCTACAGAGATGTGGCCTCCAGAACTGGACACAGTACTCCAGATGAGGTCTCACTAATGATTTGTACAGAGGCATCTCCTCCTCCTTTCTTCTGCTAGTGATACCTCTCCCTATGCACCCAGTACTCAACTGACTCTCCCCACAGCCTTGGCACATTATGCAAGGTGCATTAATATGTTTAGCACAGCACTGGGTTTAACACAGGGCTTGTCACAAGCCTGCATCAACCTTTGAGAATCGAGCCCTTCATGTTTATATGGGGAGTCAAAAAATTACTGTCTTAAAAATTTGGGTTCAAAATAAAAAAAGAAACTATTGAAAAACATGCATAATGTCAGCCTTTACCCCAGCAGATTGTGCTATGTGATGATCCTATTCTGGTGAGATGAGTTTTGGGGCAAGCTCAGTAAGCCATCTGGATGGGACGAGGCTGAGGGGACATCGCTGCTAAGCAACACAACCTCACAGCCAGGGAAGGAAAAGTGCAGGGTTGTCTGCATGAGCCCAGGTATCAAATAGCGAAGAGAACTCTTCTCTTGGCATAGAGCCCTACACCCCTTCACATGTGAGTGGCAGTCAACCGTGTGCATTGGCTGAGAGGTAGACTCCTTGACCCGGGTGTCTTCATCTGTGGCCACATGGAAGCACAGAACCCAGAGGATCCTGCACTTCTGCAGCCCACCAGATAGCCCCATGAATTCATGACATACTTTGTTGCACTCCTGTAGGCACATGTAGTCTTCCATTGGTGCAGGGCCCGGCAGGCCCTGTACGTCTGCATCTGTTCACAAAGCTTCTGAAGGTACCTGCCTGAATGAGGATACAGTCCTATTACCTCAAAAAGAAGAAAATTCTTCACCAGAAAACTGCATTAATGCACCAGTTAGGGTTCAACTTAATGCCATAAAAGTAGGGAAATGTGGCATTAGGGGTTCCAACCCTAACTCACCACCCTCCAAACCAGCAAAAGGACAAGACCACAGAAGCAACTTCAGACAGTTATCATCATGTAAGACAAACAACACACAACTGTTTCCAGATGACATAAATGCAGTAACACTGATGTGCTACCTTCGTAGATTTGTATCTGTGGCTCCATATGCACAGGCCCCACAGGGGGATGTGCTTATGCAGTCACACATACAGTATGTTATGTATATTATACTGGGTGCATTAGTGTGTGAGGCTGCAGAAGCACAGGCCACATGGGGGCCTGCCCTTTAGTAGACAGAAGGCCCAATGGGGACTTTGCCTCTGCAGACAGAGGTACTCATGCATGATAAACAAGGTACCTCCCTAGACTTCATAATACATAGATACATAGATACATAGACAATGTCAGTAGATAAGGGCCTATGGCACACCCAGTCTGCCCATTTGAGCTTGTAAGCTTCAATTAGTGCATGCTTTTCTACAGGCATCTGTGAAACTGAAAAACTGCTACCCCCTTGAACTGTTTCTAGATCTGCTACTGAGACCATTATACCCACATTGCAACAGTACTTCTGTCTGCATAACTGCAGGCCTCATGAGGCCTACCCTTCTTAAGCCAGAAGTTGGTGTATGTGTGTATTAGGATCTGTGATGCCAGTTCGACAACCAAGTTTTCCATTGAAGTTATCGCGATGGATTAATCTCGACCGCAATTGCGGTAGGCGTAAAGCAGTCCATAGAAAAGTGCTTTTTGGGGGGGCTTTGCCCGGCCCCCATAATTTACTATTATCAGCTCTGAGTCAAAGTTGATTTGGGGATAAGTGACAAACCCAGAGAGAAGTGCTGGGGCCATAAGGGTACATTACAGTGGCAACAGTGAATTGCCACTGTAATGTCATTAGATATCAAAATTTTGCTGTGGCATCAGCATACATGTGTATTACATCTGTGGTTGAAGAGGTGCAGGCCCCTCAGAGGCCTGTGCTTCTGCAGACAGTACTGCTGCTATTTGGGTATCGTGGATTTTATGCACCTGTGCTTCTGCATTTTTAGGTTGGTGTGTATGGCTTACACCTATGACTGCAGAACAGCAGGCCTGTCAAGTGTGTGTATGTCTGACAGTGTGCATGAGTACCTCAGCCTACTGAAGCCCCATAGGGACTTGCCTTTCTGCAGACAAAAGAATTCTTGTAATTTGAGAACCATGTATTTGTATCTGTGGCTGCAGGGGCCTGTTATTCTGAACACAGAATCAATGTTGTGAGTTGGGTTTCTTGGATTTCTTTCTGCTGCAACAAATGAGCATGAATGTCTTGTGGTGTACATGCCACAGATACTAATCCATGAAGGTAGCACATCAGTGCTACTGCATTTGTGTCACCTGGAAACATGTTGTTTGTCTTACCTGAGGATGGCTGTTGATGTTTGTTGATGTGGTCTTCTCTTTTTGCTGCTTTGAGGGGGAATTAGGATTGGAAGCCCTAACACCACATTTCCTTCCTTTTTGGCATTAAGTTGAACCCTAACTAGTGCATTAATGTAGTTTTCTTACTAAGAATATATATATAGCATATATTATATACTGTAATTACATATGGGTAATGATCTCTCCCACTGGGGTAGTGGTACAGCCCAAAGCTGTGATCTCAGCACAGAACCCTGGCAACATGAAGATTTTGGCTACAGCCTTTAATCAGTTTCAGCTGTATCATTGAAGGGGTAGGATGCATAGAGTATAGCTCTCTGGAAGATTTCAATGTTTCCACAACTGTTGTTTTCTTGATTCAAGATTGTGAAACTAGTAGGCAGATTAGGGCTTCCTGGTGACATGGAGCACCCCTAAATGTAGAATGCCTGGTAAATTGAGGCTTTCAAACTAATCTGACAGCCAAAATCTTATTCCAGTGCCTACAGTGCCTGGATGAGAGCCACTCTTAATAGCAGGGTGTTTTATCTCCATTTGTTTTCAAAGAATGTTAACCTGGTGCCCCAGGGACATATCACTTTGATTTTCTAGACTTGGGAGGGCTAGGCAGATAGCTATGTGAGGTGATATTAAATGGTTGCTATTTTTTTCCACAGGCACCCCCCAAATTAGCTCTAGTTTTTCTCTCCTCTGCAGAGTGAAGGTGTTCAACTGGAGAATAAATTGTACATTTTACTATGGCAGGCGACATGGCTGGTATTTTGTAAATGTCAGCAGAGGGAAGTTTTTCTATCCTGGGTTGGACCTTTGTGGTCTGGAGGCAGTTAGCTGCATCTTACACTATTTGTCCCCTGGTCTGTGAAAATTCAGTTTTGTACGGTGCGAAGATACAGTTTTTTCTTTCTCAATTCTGGTGAGAGTCTCTACATGGACAGTATTGTGGATACTGTTCGGCCCAGCTTTCTCTACCTGGTTGGACTGTTGCAATCTGGAGGCAGATAGTAGTGCATCACACTACTGAGCACCTCCAGCCTCATGGCTGACATTTAGCCAGTCCCTTGTCAGTGCTCCAGTAAGTTTTTGGTCTTGTTGACCTTTACAGTTAGTCTTCAGTGGGGAAAATGCACACAAAATGCTAAATGCGAACATACAGGGAGATCATCATGCAATTGTGTGACATCACCACACATCTCAATTGGCATTTTCTGCTTCAGTGCAGCTGGCTGCCTCATTGTGCTCCAGGAGGGAGCACATGTAACAGAGGCTGTGCAGGTGCTTTTCCCTGCATGTGTGTGTGTGTGGGGGGGTGCTTGTTTCTTCCTTCACTCTTAGGGCTTCTGAAATTGCACTTTCCAGTGCGTTGCTTGTGGGGACAAGTATCTTCCACATTGGAGTCCTAAAACATCACTTCCAGAAAGTGCAGTCCTTGATAGCTCTTCTTAGAGTGGTCCATCGGACCAGACAATAGTAACAGGAGGAGCAAATCTGACAGAAAGCTAGTCTGCAGCATGAAGGTAGGAGACAATGCAGAAAGCAACTATTGGAGGCACTATGCAGTGAGACTGGCTCAACTACGAAGGAGCCATTTTTCAGAGAGGACCTAGTTTGTATTTGCTGAAGGAGTCATAAGGGGATCTTATTGTACACAAGGTACACAGGAGTGGAGTTTCTGCCCTCTTTAGGGACAGTTTTGTATTGTTCTTCTTCATGTCTGTGGGTTCTCTTAGGGGCCAGAGATCCCCTTCCACATCTTAAATCCCACTGATATTTATCTAGGTAGTGAAGAGTACGGATGGTACCAGAACAGGGATAGTACTGTGATAAAAAGAGTCTTCATTTTATCTCTTGTTGTACCTAAGAATCAGTGGCACCATGACATATCCTAGTCCTTTAATTTAAAAGATGTAAGACTTGCCATAGGACAATGATACACTGAGTATTCTGATCCTACTATCCGTACAAATTAACGGAATCTAACATGACTAATTTGGTTTCTTGCAGCTGAACCTCCAGGCTGGGAATGGAGTGGGTGTATTTGTGGCACCATTTAGCAGTGGTAGGCTGAGTTGCACAAAATACTTATTGCCTTTCTTACAGATGGGGCTGTATGCTAATAACCAACAGGTCATGCCTCAGACAGAAACTGTGAAGACACCCAAACTCAAGCAGGTCACTCTGGTTTGAGGGGGAAAATACAGGCACATACAGATGCACCAGAGCAGTGTGTTGGAGGATAAAGGGACTTCCCTAACAATCACAGGTATTGGCAGGTATCAATGTAACATTATGGTCCGAACTGTGCAACAGAATTAAACAATCAAGGAAGATATCACATATTAATGATATTGAATTAGGATATAGTACTATATTGGGGCATTGGAACTAGGTAAGTAAAGAGTACAGGGGTACCAAGGGATTGAGCAGTCAGGCTTCAAGGGCAGAGGCAGGAGTGGGATGGGCACTGGGTTGGGGAGGATGAGCAGGAGCAGTGCAGGAGGGATGTAGGAAGGATGTTGCTACAATGGATGGTGGGGCTGCCATCTTCTTAAAGGTGCATGGAGGGCAGAGGAATGCTTGGTGTACAAAGCAGCTTGTGCGTTAAAGGAGGAAATTGCATGGTTGAGGGGGAGCTGTGCAGAAGACAGGAAAGGGGTGGAGGCCAGCTGAGAACAAGGGACCATAGAAGGATACTCAAATGGCATAGAATGCAGGCACTGAATGGAACAGATGGGGTTAGCAATGGGACAACACCACTGTACCCTCATGAGCCACTAGAGGAATGGGCAAAGTAGTGACAATGATCTAAAAAAGGGTTGGATATTGACCTGGGAGGGAACAGAACTGGAACACTCCATACAAAGGATCAGGGACAATCCAAGGAGAGGTGAGAGAGGAAAGCAACAAGTTATCTGTGCTGGCTAGTCTGAAGGAGGTGGAGTGTAGGAATTTCAAGGGGGAGGCAATAGCAAGGGGAAGGAGAAACACAACAGAGGTTATTGGCCTGGCTGATGGTAAGGTCAGGGTGTCAGATGATACAAGTTGGATAGCAGAGGCTAAGGAGGGGGTGGGATGGAGGAGGCATTTGGGAAGAGTGAGCAAGTAGATGGTGGACAGAGGTTGAATGAAGGTGGTAATGGTGAGGATGGAGGGCTGGGAGGGCAGACAAGAGGGGTGGGTAATGGAGATGGCAGTGGGTCAGATGGTGATACAACATGAGTAAGGGTCAGGTGTGCAACAGAACTTAAGAAGGCTTTGGGGGAGGAAGAATAGGTAGAACAGCAGGAAACAGTGGCATGAGGAATGAGGACCTGCATGGGGACTGCGGCCTGCAAAGGGGAGGCAAGCCAGGATACAAGAATGATGTAGTGGAAACATTCATTGGATTGGGAGATCAGGATATAGGAGTGGGAGGGGAGCACATGGATCATGGGAGACAGGAGGGAGGGCAGAAATGCTATGCCAGTGAGAAAAAAACACACTCCCTGGGGAGAGCACAATGGAGGAAGCAGAGGCAACAGGAGATGACGACAGTGCTGGAGGGGTGGGACAGCGGGGTAAGAGGCAGCTTATGGGTGAGAAAACTGAGAGCTGCAGGAATTAGAACCGAGGTTCATCATACTGGGCAACTCAATAGTGAAAGGTATCAGGTGGGGGGGCAAAGGAGCCAGGAAGAGTTCTATCTGGGTGGAATGCATGCCAGGTATGATGGTAGGTACAGTAGGACAGCATGTCATTAAATGTGTGAGAAGACAGGGGGCGAAGCCCCACAGAGTGGTGTATTTAGGCACTAAAGAACTGGAGGGCAGGAGCCTGGAGGTAGTGCAGGACAGTTTCAGGGAGTTGGGCCGATTGTGCAGCATCGAGGGGCAAACAGTTGCATTCTCTGATATCCTACCAGTACCCAGGGCAAGCACAGCCAGGAAATAGAGGATCATGGAATTTAATGCATGGCTGGTGGAGTGGTGTAGAACTATGGGGTTTGGATTAGTGGGGGTGTTGGGGGAGCAACATGGGATAACAAGAACCTCTACTCACTACATAGGCTTTACCTGAGCAAGGAGGGTTATTGTGTTCTGAAACAGAAACTGGTGGAGTTCATTACAGCCAAGTATAATTTAAACTGACTAAGCAGGGGGGACTTAACACTGGGCAGCAGTAGGAGCCAAAAGGTGAGGGAAGCAATGTACTTACCCCCAGCTAGCAAGGAGAGGAAGGCGCCATATTGAAAGGAATAAAGTGTTCTAGTAAACTAAGAACGTTCTATTTCGTCAAGATGTTGTACCTCGAAGACTACCTAGAGATGATTGAACAGCTTCCCATGGATCTGCGCGACAGGTTTACGGAAATGAGAGAGATGGACCTACAAGTTCAGAATGCAATGGATCAGCTTGAGCAGAGGGTCAATGAGTTCTTTGCGAATGCGAAAAAGAACAAACCAGAATGGAGGGAGGAACAGATGGCATCCATAAAGAAAGATTATTATAAAGCTTTGGAAGATGCAGATGAAAAAGTTCAGTTGGCAAATCAGATATATGACCTGGTTGATAGACATTTACGAAAATTGGACCAGGAGCTAGCCAAGTTTAAAATGGAGTTAGAAGCTGATAATGCCGGAATTACAGAAATATTGGAGAGACGCTCTTTGGAGTTAGATACTCCATCCCAGCCAGTGAATAACCACCATGCTCATTCACACTCTTCATTAGAGAAAAGAAAATACAATCCACCTTCTCACCATACTACTGCAGATCATATTCCAGAAAAGAAGTTCAAATCAGAAGTTCTTTTATCCACACTCACGTCAGAGGCTTCCAAAGAAAACACGCCTGGGTGTCGAAACAGCAATGTATCATCCTCAGCAAACAATGTGTACAGTGTGAATTCTTCTCAGCCCTTAACTTCTTACAACCTGAGCTCGTTATCCACAGGAGCAGGAGCAGGAACTGGTGCTAGTTCTGTTGCTGGTGCTGGTGCTATTACCATGGCAGCAGCCCAAGCAGTCCAGGCAATAGCACAGATGAAAGAAGGAAGACGAACATCTAGTTTAAAAGCTAGCTATGAGGCCTTCAAAAATACTGACTTTCAGATTGGACGAGAATTTTCCTTATCCAGAGAAACTCCTGGATATTCTTCTTCAGCTCTGGCATCTACATTAACACAGACTTTGAGTTCATCAGCTACAGATTCCAGGAGTGGTCGAAAAAGCAAAAGCAACCACAAGTCTTCAAATCACCAGTCATCTTCGTCTTCATCGTCTTCATCATTGTCTTCCTGCTCTTCATCATCGGCTCTAGCTCAGGAACTCACTCAGCAGGTCACAGTGCTCCCAGAGTCTGAGACCAGCAATCAAGTTGATTGGACATATGACCCAAATGAGCCACGGTACTGCATTTGTAATCAGGTGTCCTATGGAGAAATGGTGGGCTGTGATAATCAAGACTGTCCCATAGAATGGTTTCATTATGGATGTGTGGGACTAACAGAGGCTCCCAAAGGAAAGTGGTACTGTCCTCAGTGTACTGCTGCTATGAAGAGAAGAGGCAATCGGCACAAATGAGCTTCTTGGATGGCACTTGAAGAGCTGTTGCCCACCATATAGTGTATGAAACTTAATGAAAGCCGATGTACCTTGGGAATTGGTGCTGAATAAAAAAAAAAAAAAAAATTAACCAAATTGAGGCAGTCCAGAGAAGGGCAACCAAAATGGTGCAGGGACTGCATCAGAAGACATATGAGGACAGATTAACGGAGCTCAATATGTATACCCTTGAGCAAAGGAGGGAGAGAGGTGATAAGATCGAGGCATTCAAACACCTTAAGGGCATAAACAAGGTGAAAGAGTCTAACATGTTTAAATATAAGAAAAATAGCAGGACAAGAGGACACAGCATGAGATTAGAGGGAGGCCGATTAAGGGGGGGAATGTGAGGAAATTCTTTTTCACAGAAAGGGTGGTGGATGCATGGAATGGCTTACCACAAGAAGTGGTGGCTATGAATACAGTGCAGGGCTTCAAACAGGCATGGGATAGGCATAAGGGAGCAATACAAATGACTATGAATAGATAGGTCACTGACAGAGCAAAGGCCGAAGGCACATTTATAAGGTAGAAAAAGAAATGGGCAGACTGGATGGGCCTTGCGGTCCTTATCTGCCATCAAATTCTATGTTTCTATGTTTCTAAGGCGGGTAATCAAAAAAGCAGAGGAGCTAGAGGGGAGGGGAGTATTGGGATAGGCAGGGGATCCTGATGGAGGGTGGTGTCTCTAAATGCAAGGAGCTTGGGAACAAAATACCTGTGCTCCAAGCATTAATGGCAGAAGAGGAGGTGGATATAGCTTGCATCACTGAGACATGGGCCAACAACCACCATGACTGGGACATCATGTTACCGGAAACAGACTGTATCATAAGGATAGGACAAAAGGGATGGATGGAGGGGTGGTATTATTTGTGAGGGAAGGGATAGTGATCAGTATGGAGGAGGGAGTTGTAGAGAGGCTGGAAGCCTTATGGGTTCAACTGTAGAACAATAAAGGTAAAAGGGTCAGAGTGGGGGTTGTATATAGACCACCCTCACAGTCAGAGGTCATCGATAGAGAACTAGCAGATCAGTTACAGAGAAACTGTGGAAGGGGTGGCACTGTGGTGGTCGGGGGTTTCACTCTACCAGGGGTGGATTGGAAAACCATGTTGAGAACAAGTGCTATGGAGCAGATAATTTTGGAAGCCTTCCAGGATGTATTCCTGACACAAAAGGTGGAGGAACCAAAAAGGGAGGAAAACATCGTGGATCATGTGCTGACCGATGGAGACAATGTGCAGGGCGTATGGACTGAGGACCTCCTAGCAGGCAGTGACCACCAAACAGTGTGGTTCTCCCTGGATATGGGTAGGGAGAGGATGTCTACAAAACCCAAGACAGTGGACTTCAAAAGGACTGACTTCTGCAGGATGGCTGACATCCTTAGGGGGTATTTGGCTAGCATCACACCTGACATGGATACCATCCAGAAATGGGCCATCCTGAAGGAAGGCCTGTTAGCAGCCACAGACATCGGCACAAAGAAATGCAGTAAGAAGGCAGGGACCAAGAAGCCATGTTGGTGGTCAAAGGAGGTGCAGATAAGGGTGAGGGAGGCCTTCAGAAGATGGAAGGGGTCCACAAGAGAGGAGGATAGGGAGGAGTACACAAGGAAACCCAGGGAGGTGAACAGGGCTGTGAAGGCTGCCAAGGCTTCAAAGGAACTAAGGTCAGCAGAGGGGATAAAGGAGGTGGGCAAGGCCTTCTTCAAGTTAATAAGGAAGAAGAGGAACTGCTGGAAGCAAATCACCAGGATAAAGAAGGATGAAGGATTGTTAGAGAAGGGGTCTGAGCAGGCAGAGGTGCTCAATGAGTACTTCTTCGCAGATTTTACCAGGGAAAGAGATGGGCCACTATTGCAGGGGCAGGGTAACACTGGCATGGGAGGAGATAGGATAATGGGTGGAGAGATCCTGTGAACAAACTGCTTGAGGGCCTTAAGTCACTGAACATGGATAAGTCTTCAAAGCCAGATGGGCTGCACCCTAGCATCCTGGGGAGTTGGTTGAGGTCCTGTAGCTGTGGGCAGACTTGCATCATACCTCCTGCAGATGGGTGTGTGCCTCAGGACTGGAGGGATGCACATGTACCCTTGCACAACAGTGGTCCCAAGCATGAGCTTGGTGACTATAGACCAGTCAGTCTGAGATCCATTGTGGGAAGTTCATAAAATGATCCTAAAGGAAAGGTTGGTAACCTTGAGGTAACAGTCTTATGGACAATAAACAGCATGGGTTTGTCTCCAGAAGATCATGTCAAACAAACCTGTTTTTTTTGACTTGGTGACCAGAGAAATAGACACCGCTCTGGCCATAGATGATCTGTATCTGGATTTCAGCAAGGCCTTTGACTCGGTACCGCATGGCAGATTATCTAGTAAATTGAGGAACCTGAGAGAAGGGGAGAAACTGGTTAACTAGGTTGGTAACTGGTTTGGGAACAGACATCAGAGGGTGGTTAGGGGAGACTATCAACTCATAGGGCAGTCACAAGTGGGGTCCCACAGGGTTCAGTGCTGGGGCTGGTGGTGTTTAACATCTTCATAGCCGATATAGCAGTTGAAGTTAAGAGCAGAATCAGTCTATTCACAGATGACACCAAGATAGAGGCAGTTGTGGATGGGGTAGAGGGAGGAAAAGGCCTCCGAGAAGATTTGGGAAGGCTTGAGCAGTGGTCAGACACTTGGCAGCTGGGTTTCAATCCTAAGAAGTGCAAGGTCTTGCACTTTGGAGTGAGGAATCCTGGGTACAGTTACCATCTGGAAGGGGTTCAGCTGTCTGTCTCTGAGGAGGAAAAGGATTTGGGGAATAATGGTCACAAAAAATATGAACCACTCATCTCAATGTAGGAAAGCAATGGCAAAAGGCAATAGAATGCTGGGGTGCATTGCTAGAAGAATCACCACTAGATGGGAGGAAGTCATTCTGCGACACTGTACAGGTCACTGGTGAGGCCGCACTTGGAGTACTATGCACAGTTCTGGAACCCATATTAAAAGAAGGACATCAGGTTACTGGAGGGGGTACAGTGGAGGGCAACTAAAATCATCAGAGGTATGATGGGGAAGTCTTACGAGGACAGGTTGAGAGACCTCAAGATCTACTCATTGGAGGAGAGAAGGAAAAGGGGTGATGTGATAGAAACCTTCAAGTACTTAAAGGGCATCAACAGGGTTAGTACAGAGGGCATATTTTGATTAAAGGGAGAAGGGACTTCTAGGGGGCACAGCCTGATGTTGGGGGGATAGAGTCAGGAAGGAGGCAATGAAGCATTACTTCATGGAGAGGGTGGTAGGAGGATGGAACGTGCTTCCTGAAAAAGTGGTATATCTTAAAACAATGGAGAGCTTTAAAAGGGGGTGGGATAGGGTTAAGGGCAAGATACTAGTCAGTGGAAGATGAGGGGGAAGAGAGAGGACAAGGGGGGGGAGCAGCAGGAATCTAACCTCTGTGCTGCACAATCAAGCAGACTTGATAGACCATTTGGCCTGTATCTGCTGGCAGTTTCATATATTTGTATGTTTGTATGTTCCTGCTCATCCAGATTTGCAGATAACCCCTACCCTTGACAAGCAGTTGGTCAAGAGGAACAGGTAAGGGGTCCTGGATAAAGCCTCGATCCAATGGATTGGATCTGTCAGATGAGGCAAAAAGTCCATCTGAGGAGGAACAGAAGAGGACAGAGCACGAGGAGAGAGGTGTAGATATCTCCCTCTTTTTATTGGTTGGGACTTGCTTTTGTATCTTATTCTAGTAGCTGGCAGGGAGTTGCTGCTCCAGGATGTTCAAGGCATGGTAGCTGGCAGAGTGTTCTGTCACTGAGGTACAGGTCAGGAAGCATAGGAAAACCAGAAGCAGTTTCAAAATTCACAAATAGCCTTTTATTTTTTCAATATTAGCAAAATAAAAAATAAAAATTATTTAGTGTAGCTATTTACAAAGGCAGTACAAACAGAGAAAACTAAGTCCTTCTTCTGAGGGTATCTCTTAATTCTAAGTTTCAGTCTCTTAGTCTCTCACTCTCCTTGTCTCTGTAGCAAAAATATTGCTGCCCTTTTTATCAATATTTGTCTGGGAACTCGTTAAGAGAGCCTGCTTCTCACACAATGTTTTGTAAGTTTACAGAATGTTCTTATCAGTTTTGATGTAGGTGCAGCAAAAAGAACATAGTAACCCAGAACTGACCTCTTATTTACAGCTCTGCAAAAGGCTTAAAACTGCATCTCAGGTTAACCCCTCGAGTCCCAAATAGCTGTTTCCAATCATTTCAACAGTATGACTATATACAGTCTTAAACAAAGGGATCCCAGTATCACATACAGTTTTACACAGAGATGTACATATATTTTTTTTATAACTGCAGATATGCAAGAGGGTAGAAAATACAGAAACAGCAAGTGAAGGCAGAGAGATAGCAAGAGGCAGACAATTGCAAAACCGTCAGAGTGATCAGTTACTAGGTCTCATGAGAAAATATGGTTGCACAAGCAGACAGAAAAGAGACAGAAAAGGAAAGGATAGAACAGACCCTTGTGTTTAAACTCTTTCTGTATAACAAATGGGACAGATCCTAATTTATCCCTGTCACATGTTGCAGCTCCAGGAAGTTCAAGGCATAGAGGCCCATCGTGTTCTCTTTAGGGTGAAGGTCTGTTGTTAGTCCTCACAAAGACATTTTAGAAAGCTGGAAGTCCCTCCTGAGCCCAAATGACCTTACACATGAATGCTCACTTTCTTGCCTTTTTGCAAGCACGGATGTGATTAGCAGACACGCCTTACCATAACTGGCATTACCCTACATCTGGTGTACGCCTCTTGTTTCTTTTTGGAACCATTGCCTTAATTGGGTTGTCCCACAAAAGTCATAGGAGTTGCATGGCTTTGTAGCTCAACTTATGGATTTACTCTTTTTGGGTAATGTAGCTGCTGGCAGTTTGTGGAACACTCTATCTGTAATAGCCAGGCAGTGGTATGGCCTATCTCTGAACCACAGTTCAGCATAGGCGGTGGAGCCAGTGGGTCAGGGGGTCTGCTGACTCCTCACTATCAGAAGTAAAGGTCAGAATGTTCATTTTGACCCCCCACTTCTGATACAGAATTTACTAGCCTGTTATCTTAAGTCTGTGGCACATATCACACACACATTCACTGGAAGTCAGCGAGCACTAAGGTTAGATGAGCTCACTGAATTGCTGATTAATTGCTACACACTCTTCTCCTAATGGCACACACAAACACATTTTTCCAACCTTTACCTAGGAATGGAATGTGACAAAGGCTATAAATTGTCAAGTGCTTAATTACCTCCCTGAAAATGGACACCAAAGTGTGTGCGTGAGGTTTTGTTTTTAGAATGCTAAAATATTCATTGTAAAAGTTCAGTTTAATAAGTCACCTCATTAATCTTACCCCAAAGGACATTTGGCAATCTGCTTTGCCTCATGACCCCATAGGGGTATATCAATGGTAACTGTACAGCTGGCCATGCGTTAAAGAAGCCCTGCCACTACTGTGCCAAATTTGAAAAAATCTATATAGACCTAATTCAAGTTATATTTCATATATTGTTTTTAGTTCTCATCCATCTTTTCATGTTTGCTTGAGCGCATGCACAAAGATGAATAGTGCCACCATATGACTTTTTCGGAGGTGTGCCTCCCACTCTGCCAATGCCCTCATCCATTTTGCAGGTGGGACCACACCACACCAATGAATGGCCGAGCTGTCTATGACAGCAGTTCAGATGCAGTGGCGTGCAGTTGAAAGAAAACTACTACTGCAATCAGTGGTGGTAACATGTTGGCAATTTGCATATTGAGGGCAAGCAGTGGCTGTCACTGGCTGCCTCTCAGTCCCATGAAAGCCAATGGGGGTGCCCAATTCCCCTGTTGGCATGCCCCCTCTCCAGTTCATTTGTCAATGGGGTAGCCCAATCCTCATTGGCATAATGTCTGCCTCCCATTTGTTGTGTGCTGAGGGGTGTGCTCAATCCCCCTCAGCCTATGTGCCCCCCAGCACACTGAATGGATGATGAGGTGCCCAATCACCATCGGCTCCAGCCCCCTACCAATAAACACCCAGGTGGCATGATGGGAACCCACATCAGCGTGCCAAAAGCCTCTCATGTTGTCATTTTTTTTTCGCCTGTAAAAACAGAAAACAGTCCCTCGCTGTCTCTGGTGCTCCCTCCCCCAACCCGCACCCACTCTTTGTGCACCCCACATCCCCGCACTCCCCTCACCCCATACTTACCTCTGGAGCCCAGTGCGATGATCTTCGGTGGACCAGGAACACTTTTGCACTCTTCAAATCTGACTGCGAACTGAAGAAATGCCGGTAAGCTCTATAATGGCATAAATGGGTTTTTTTCAACTTAGGTGAATATCTCGGCCATGTTTACGAATTTTGGCACCAAATTTTCAAAATGGTGTTCCTGGGACCCTGCCTCATGAATTCAATCACTGTCATGTCGCTATTTGGTCTTGAAAGCGATTTTGTGGTCACTGCATGGAATCATCTTTCAGGACTGATTAATGAAATAAAAGTGTCACTCTTCATGAGGTGGCCTCCCAAAAAGCCTATGTTGCAAATTTGGTGAAAAAAATTCCAAAAAATGACTGCATTACGAGCGTGCATTGCACAATTTCTAAGCACACTCATACCTTTGTGAATTTGTATTATTTTCACTCCAGATTTACAACATAAGCATTTTTTTCACACTTTCTTATGAATAGTACAGCTGTCATTTTTCACATGCTGCCCGAAATATATTTTCGCACATCTGGCGTACAATGGCGCAGTCACTGTGGGAAATCAATGTTCGGGACAGATTAAGAAAATCATTATGACACTGTTCATGAGCAGAAGTCACAAAATGCCTATGTTGAAAATTTGGTGAAATAATTCAACTAAATGACTGTGTTACGAGCATGCATTGAGCAGTTTCCACATACTCTCGTAATGTCAAGCATTTCTTATATTTTCACTCCAGATTTTCAACATTGCCATCTCTTCACACCTCCCTATGACTGGTACAGCTGTCATTTTTCACATCTTGCCTGTGTTTTTGCACATCTGGCACAGAATGGTGCAGTTGCTGTGGGAAATCAATGTTCGGGACAGATTAACAAAATCACAATGCCACTGTTCATGAGCAGATGTCCCAAATGCTTTCATAATGTGGGGGTCACAAAAAGGCCATGTTGAAAGTTTGTACTGCAAATGCCAACAAACGTCTGGGGCGTTAGGGTTTCTAACCATAACATCCCACCCTGTACAGACTGACAGGCATCGGGGTGTGCCTTTGGATTGTCAGTTGTAATGCTCATGCCATTCCACCCCCACCCTGAAGACAGTGACATGCATCAAGGTGTGCCTTGGACTCTTTGGCCTCAGAGTTCACCCCATTCTCCTATACTGCATCCATTTCAGCGTATGTCCCTATGACGTGGGGTGACTGTTAAGCCGAACACCCCAAGTCACACCTCAACACTTGTTGGTGTCTGCAGGATGAGGTCAAATGTCATGAGCATTATGGCCAATGACCCAAAGGCACGCCCCAATGCCTGTCCATCTCTGCAGGGTGGTGGTGAGGTTGGCATAAGTTCAATACTTCACTGCCATTCCTATTCTGCATCTGTCTAACTCCTGCACATCCAATGCTAATATCAGCAAGCAAACATTTGGCATTGACAAATGCTTGTTTTATTACTGAGGGCATTTGAATGAAAACTGGATCGTGGCCCCAGCCGCTTGTCTACACATGACATAAACCTCCGCAGGGGGTTCTCTATTTTATGTATTTCAAAAGTTTTATCAAGAAAGATAAACAGCTGGTCACAGCATGATTCCACATGCATTCAGGGGAAAGGAGGAAAACAATGCAAAACAGCAGTTCTTATCAGGTGCACACATAATAACTAAAACAGCATAGTAACTAAACAGAGGAACAAAAGTGTAAGCAGCTGTTGTACATATATAATTGTGTGCCATTTGGAAAAATACAGTATCTTCATGGATTTTATTGTGAGTACATGCACAGGGTTTCCATTGCACATTATCACTGAACTGGCTAATAGGAGAGTGGATTGCCCATTCAGTATAGTTATTGACTACTGCATGTGGGTATAAGTTAAGACTAGCTGCTCTGTACCAGTGCTCCTGAAGAGTCTCTTTCTTGCCTCGTGTGCTTGTATGGATTTTAATAATTACTGACATGGTTCTAGAATCCAGTGACCTTATTTAAGTGGAGGGCCACGTACAGAAGTAGAAATTCTGATTCTCTGCTCAGCTGACTCCTCCAGGTCCTAGAAGGGATCACAAAGAATAAAACAGAGTATCAGGAAGGGGAAAGGCTATAGCAACAACAGGAAAAAAAACTGGTATATAAAAAAGTCAGAATTATTCCAAGGTGAACTTAAAAAAGAAATAAAAACATATTAGGGAGATTAAATATGCTGCACACATGCCCAGATTTCCTATTATAGTAAACACTGGGAATGTTCATGTTCTGTTTAAAGGAGTACTACCAGCAGAGGTGAAGTCCTGACCATGGCACAGATCCGGGCTTCAGCTCATCCACCCTGCAGGCACCATATTAAATCAATTGTTGTAACTAATTACTCATAAAAAGTGCCCAATTCTCCAGTGCAGCCAGTATTTTCAAGTATGGCCCTCATTGATGTGTTTATGATTTTTCACAGGTACTTTTTTTAAAGGGGCACAGTCTACCTGCAGCACATTGCTGCTTAAGTGAATTCTGTTGTGTTTTTTTTTTAACAATTTGACTTAATTTAAAATAAATTATATGCCAGTCAGTCTGACATAGGCGGTGGAAACAATTAATGGAATCACTGCTGAAGGAAAGGATTGTAGAATATCTTGAATCCAGTAGGTTACAAGAACTGAGGCAGCACGGTTCCACGGGGTGAGGGGTGGGTCGTGTCAAATAAAGCTGACAGATTTCTCTAACTGGGTGAAAAAGGATTTTAGATCAGAGTGGAGTAGTGGACATGGTGGCCTACTTAAATGTCAGTAAGGCTTTTGACACTGTTCCAAATAGGAGACTAGTAAACTAGCTGGGTAGCTTAGGAATGGGCCCAAACATGGTAAACTGGGTAAGAAATTGGTTAGAGGATAGGCAACAGAGGGTGGTGGTAAATGGAGTTTACTCCAAGCAAGGTGCTCAGGAACAAGGAGACATTCTATGAAGCTGGAGGGGGTGGATTCAGAAGAGATGTTAGGAAGTACTTCTTCGCAAAAAGAGTGGTGGATTTGTGGAACAATCTTCTAGCAGAGGTGGTGGGGGTGAAGACAGTGTTGGGGTTCCACAATGCATGGGATAGGCATAAGGCTATCATAGTGCAAAGGAAAGGGGAAGGGAGAAAGAGTGGTAGATCAAGTTTGGTCACTGGTAACAATGTAGGCAGGAAAAAAAGGGCACACTAGGCGGGCCAAGTGGTCCTAATCTGCTATCAAATTCTATGTTTCTATGCTGTTTGGAGCAGAGCGAGGACCAACTTCACTGGGCCTGGTTTGGAGGGGCTGGTTGGGTCAGCTTATCATTTGAATAATGATAAGAAAACCAAAATGATTCAAAACAAAAAGAATTGTGTTGTGTGCATGCATCTAACGCTCATAGATTAGAAACAGCTGTTTTCTGTTGGTTTGTTGGAGAGCTGGATGGGGCATTGGGCAGCAAATGTAAATAGATCAATGTTTAATAAAAGCAATGGATTTCTGTCTGTGTGCAAAGTTAGAGGATACCAGCAAGTTTAAGGCAAGAGTACCTTATGCATAGAGTGCCTATTTAATTAAATAAAATTGAAGGCTATGCATCTGAGACTTTAGCTATTTTTAGTTAACAATGGGAAGGAGGTGGTGTCTGCATTTGGCAGAGCATTACATTTTAAATAAATAAAATAATACAGCAAACTGATGGGGTGTTAAGGGATGAGAGATCAATATTAGGGAAGATCTTGACCGCCAAACATACAAGCTCTAGCCAGAGCTGATGAGGCTGTGGAGAGCTGCCAAATGACCAAAGTTACACATGTGCATAGAAAATTTTGAATGCCTGGGTGTAACTAGACCATTTTTTGTAGTTATTTCACCAAATTTTCAACATATCCTTTTTAGGACCCCACCTCATGAAGAGTGCCACTGTCATTTTATTCACTCATCCTGAAGGGTGATTTCACAGAGCAACCATGCCATTCTGTGCCATGGGTGTGAAAACACATTTTGGGCAGGATGTGAAAAATGACATCTGTACTGTTAATAAGTAGGTGACGAAAATGGCAATGTTGAAAATCTGGAGTGAAAATATAAAAAATTGGAAAAGTTAGGAGCACACATAGAAACTGCGCAATGCACGTTCGTAATGCAGATATTTTTGGGAATTTTTTCACCAAATTTTCAACGTGGGCTTTTTGGGATGCCACCTCACAAACACTGGCAATGTCATTTCATTAATTGGTCCTGAAATGTGAATCCGTGCAATGACCTTGACCTCGAAATCACCTGTCAGGACTGAGTAACAAAATGACAGTGACAGTGTTCATGAGGTGGGGTCCCAAGAACTCCTTATTGAAAATTTTGGGCCAAAATTCCCTAAAAATGGCTGCACTATCAACATAAGTTGAAAACCGCATTGACTGCCATTATATCACACTTACCTTTGATTCTTCAGTTTGTGGTTCGGCTTTGAAGAGTGCAGAGAAGGTGACAGCGCTGACCTCTGGAGGTAAGTACGGGGTAAGGGTGGGGTGTTGGGAGATGGGTGCTCAGTGCGAGGGTGGGGATGGGGAGGGGGACTGGAGAAACGATGAGGGACCATTTTCCTTTTTACAGGTAAAAAAACAAGATGTCGGGGATGGTTTTCTTTATTTACAGGACAAAAAAGAAAACAAAGCATAAACTGTGGCACACTGGAGTGGGCCCCCAGTGTGCCACATGAGTTGGCGGTGTACATGATGCCAATGTGGGGATTGGGCACCTCGATATAAGCATGGAGAAAAAATTGAAAAAAAACATAAATTTGGGCAAATGGGGGTGGGCTCTCATTGTGCCACGAGTTGGGGGTGTACATGATGCTAACATGAGGATTGGGCACCCCAATGTCAGCAGGGGAACAAAAAAACATAATTTGGAGCACACTGGGGTGGACTACCAGTGTGCCACATGAGTTGGGGGTGTACATGATGCTAACATGAGGATTGGGCACCCCGATGTCAGCAGGGGAACAAAAAAACATAATTTGGGGCACACTGGGGTGGACTACCAGTGCGCCACATGAGTTGGGGGGTACATGATGCTGACACGAAGACTGGCTACCCCAGTGTCAGAGCAGGGATAGGGAATGGAGGGAACAGGAAGGACAGCAGCAGTGGGAGGGAGCAGGAGGGTTTTATTTGCTGCCAGTGCTGGGAGGGAGTGGGGAGGACAGGAGCAGTGGGAGGGTGAGGGAGGAGTGCCATCCAAAAGATAGTGGCGGTGATGCAACTGCGTGGCCCTCGCACTGGCACGTGCGTAGTTGTGGTGAATGACATTGTGCCATTCACATGATGAATCGAGTCATACACGCACAGTTCTTGCGCCAGAATGTAGAAGTAACAGCCAAAATAGTGCGGCTGTTATTCCATAGCGGCCAATTGTGGTGAAGTGTTTCAAGCTCCATTTGACTTTTGGAAGGATACTTCCAAAAGTCCAGTGGAAGGTGTCATGTTCAGCCGTTTTTAAGGCAAGACATGCCAAAATGGCAGCAGGCTCCTCCCACAGCCGATACAAACAGAATGTTAAGTAAAGGAAATGAGGCAAGTATGGTTTCCACAGTGGTGTTTTTGTTGGGGGCGCTTGGAGGCTGAATGCTGTTTAGATTTATGAGTGAAAGGAATAAACCTACTAATTGATATACGTGTGTGTGTGTGTGTGTGTGTGTGTATGTGTGTATATATATATATATATATATATATATATTATATAGTATAGTAGTGCTACCATAGTTAGGGTTGAGGAGCCATTTCTATGTCAAACCCCAAAACTTTGCACCTTAATAACTTTGCAACTGTTTGATAGATTTGGCTGAAATTTGGAATACATGATCAAGAACCACAGGCCATGGGATCTGCCAAGTTTCGTAGTGGTCGGATATACAGCTGCGGAGTTATTAAGCGTGATCTGTGCATGCGTTTACACTTTTTCTGGAATTCTACGGTCGCACCTACAGGTCGTACGGTTTGCGCAACTGGTCCAAAATATTCAGGAAACATGCAGCCAGGGTCCCCAAAGTGCCTTTCAAAGATTTCATGAAAAAATATTAAACGGTTCAAAAGTTATTCAAAAAACAGTTTCCCATTATAAGTCAATGGGAAAAGTTAACAAAAAGTTCAACACTTCCATGAAATGCATTTTACTTTCACAAATGGACCTGTTACTTTGCAAATCGGCCATTTTGTTTTCAGTTGG
Organism: Neoceratodus forsteri; assembly: GCA_016271365.2. Taxonomy (NCBI): domain Eukaryota; kingdom Metazoa; phylum Chordata; order Ceratodontiformes; family Ceratodontidae; genus Neoceratodus; species Neoceratodus forsteri. Next base: position 12,867,592 of record JADMNL010000039.1, on the reverse strand, counting down.
TGATCAGAAAAATGGTTGGCATTTAAATTTGGGACCCTCTAGCAACCTAATTCTTTTTGTATTCACCTAGTCGGACCCTGAGGATGCTTGCCATGTCTTTATTTTGTGGTAAACACCCCAGAAATATGATTTTAAATTTCTGGAAAAAGTACTTTCAAAAATTACTTTCGTGCTCATGAAAGTGTCGAACTTTTTTTCGAAAGCTTTGGCAAATTGCGACAGTAGTTTTCCATCTGTGGGAAAGTGACAGCGATTCTTTGGCACTGCACTGCAAAAGAACTGTTGGGAGTTTTGGGCTGAAATTTGGAGGGAACGGAGCCGACATCTCACAGATGTGCCTTTCAGTGTTGTATTGAAAAAATATTACATGGCGGCAAAGTTACGGCACTCCAAAGTTGACAGTTTTTCCCATAGGATAACATTACGGCGCCTAACGCATTACAGAAATCCTTTGGATCCCTGCTGCAAAATAACGGTTTGGTCTTTTTCCTGAAATTTGGAGGAAGACAGCCACAGCCACAGATGTGCCTTTCAGTGGTTTGGTGAAAAAACATTACAGGAGGCAAAGTTATGGTGCTCTGAACTTTCTTTTTTCCCCATGGGATAACATTACGGCGTTCGCCGCGCCTTTCAGGGCCCGTATCTCGGAAACGGTAAGAGATACGGACTTTTCGTTGGAAAATTTCTTGGCCCCTTAATGGGGGCTAAGATTCAAATTAGCCAGGACAGTTGTAAATAATATGACTTTTAAATTTTTTTTCTACGTCGTACAGTTCCGGAGATATTATGTATTTAGTATTCCAAGATCTCATTTTCTGCGCCGATTCTCATTATTATGCATACATTATTTGTACTCACTGTCTTTCTCTATGCAGGTTTAGGAAAGAAACCAAGCAATAAGCTTACATTACTGTTACTGTTGCCCTTTCTGCTACGGTTCCTTACCCGTTTCACTTACCGTTGACGTCTGCGCCACCATGTGCGTTATCCTTTGCGTTTTCATTTGTGCTGGTGTTTCTGTTATTTTTTACCATTTCTGTCTACAGTACTGTTTATCTTTCTGTTTCACTTTATGTCACCATGCCCATTGACATTTCTGTTTGCAGGCACCATGTTACTATGTGACAACACATCACGTGGCAGACCATTCCCGTCTACGCCACCATGTGCGCTACCCTTTCTGTTCTCATTCACGCTTGTGTTACCATGTGCACCACTGTTAGCATTTCTGTTTGCATTGCTGTCCCTGTTAGTATGCCACAAGACATCATGTGGGCGGAGTCGAGGGCCCTCCGCTGCTGCATTACATTCACTATTTCTCGTTATCATTCTCAAAGAAGGGAAATTAGAGGCAAAAACTCCATTTAATGCATTAGTTATGGTTGTTCCACAGCGACAAAAGTGAGGAAATTTGTTGTTAGGGTGAAAACCCCTTACCCCACCTCCCCAGACCCGGCATTGGGGTGTGCATTGGGATCGTGGTCCCCTAACTCTCACCCATTCTCCTATACTTCTGCTGCTTTACACATGTCATGGGGTGAGAGTTAGGGCTGATGATCCCAATACCGCCACAATGCAACCACATCGCGTCATCCTTTCGTTTTCATTTGCACTTGCGTTTCTGTACTTTTTGCCATTTGTGTGTGTACCTTACTGTTTCTCTTTCTGTTTCATTTTCGTCACCATGCCCATTGACATTTCCATTTACAGGCACCATGTTACTATGTGACAAGACATCACGTAACACACCGTTCCCCTCCGCCACCATGTCGTTACCTTTCTGTTCTCATTACCGCTTGTGTTACCATATTGTGCCACTGTTAGCATTCTGTTTGCATTGCTGATCCTGTTACTATGCCACAAGACATCTGTATGGCAGGCAGCAATATGGGCCCCACGCCCGCCACCACATTACATTCATTATTTCTCATTATCATTCTCAAAAGAAGGGAAATTAGAGGCAAAAACTCCGTTTAATGCATTAGTTAGGGTTGTTCCACAGCGACAAAAGTGAGGAAATTCGCTGTTAGGGTTGAAAACCCTAACCCCGAATTCACCCCAGCACCACACAGACACACACACATTCAAGTATGGGGAGGACCAAGTCAACACAACCAATGACAGACATCCAGCAGCAGGTGACAGAAATAACAAACAATTGTCTAAATGTACTACGAGACATCCCCACCCACCTGACCAGGTACTACATGCTCAGTGGAGATCAACAGCAAAACTGAGGCCATGTACACCAAACGTACACATCCCTGATTGCAGCTGCACACAACGTACCACAATTAGTAGTGCATGGCCTTACCTACCGATGCCTCTACACCAGACCACACCACTTGTGGTGGCCACCTGAGCAGTAGAGTTCAGCAAAACCAAGGAGTTGTACAGGTATAATATCTCTGATTATAACAAGGGTTTGAGAAATGCAGCTTTCTAATTGACTGTAAACATTGTAACAGCCTTATGTTTAGTTTTTATTAACATACATGTAGAGCCTAACCATATGATGAACATGGTTTAATGTTGTTTAAAAACAGTTTTATTATGATAACAATAAGTCACTCCCAGGTATTATGTTAATGGTCAGTTTATCACTGTCTAGCGACATGTGGCTTCTCGACTATGCCTCATTCAACATTAAATACCTACAGGTGATTAACAGACCATTTAACATAACTGTTGGTCATGCCTTATTGCTTAATTGTCTTTATGAGTAGATACTCTCCCTCTGCTAGGCACTGCAGCAGCTTTTGCAACACAATGTCCCACCCAGTTACACCATACACTGCCTAGTTACTGGAGAATGGCTGTGAATATGAACTCATGAAGATGAACAGTGTAACTTGATCATTACAGTCCTTGAAACCCTAGTGTGATTATAACTGACAGAGTCAAGTGATGAGGATAACCCCTGCTGTCCTAGTACACTTACCCCATTGTGAGTTAAATCAATACTAAAAGACATTCTGTTTATATCTACACCATACCTACTTGATTCCTGTTGTACCACAATTAACATAGTTATCACTTTGATAGCATCAGTGACAGAAGTGTGGCAAACCCAAACAGTAGGCATACAGCCTGAGTATGAAACAACTGTTAAAAAAATCACACTGTGTCCATAAGTGGCATAGATCACTCATTTTAACAATAGTTAATGTATTACTATTTGAATAAGTTAGTCATCACAGATGCAATGAGATTGTCTTTATCAGGTACAACATACTCAGTAAGTGCCTACAGGAAAATCTATCCCATATACATCTCCGATACAGGTACATCATTGTTGGCTCAGTGAGCTATGATATTTAGAAGTTGCTTGGCCTGATCCATGCAATTACAATGCTTCTTACAAAGAATACTTACTGCATCCTTAGTATTGAAACACACTGAAGGTCTATGTATGTACATCAGCAGTACACCTTCATCAGTAAGAATGCATGTGATACTGGCAGTACGAATTTCACAGAGTTGAACAGGCAATGCTTTTCCATACGTTTACATCAGCCTCTCTATGTTGAGTAAACCATTGCAGTAAATGTACTACTATGTAAATCACCTACTAAATGTATCACTACTTTTATCTTGAGCATGCTAGTGTCTTGTAGTTAATTCATGCTTCTCTTAATTAATGTATACTCACTAGTGTTAAAACCTTTCTACAACTGTCATCCTGCACCTTCAGCATTTATGTTGAATAACGACACAGTACCAGTTTGTGGTGTGGTGTGGGCATCGGTAGGTAAGGCCATGCAACTACTAAGTGTAGTGCGTGTGTGCAGCTGCAATCAGGGATGTGTACATTTGGTGTACATGGCCTCAGTTTTGCTGTTGATCTCCACTGAGCATGCAGTACCTGGTCAGGTGGGTGGGGATGTCTCGTAGTACATTTAGACAATTGTTTGTTATTTCTGTCACCTGCTGCTGGATGTCTGTCATTGGTTGTGTTGACTTGGTCCTCCCCCATACTTGAATGTGTGTGTGTCTGTGTGTGTGTGGTGCTGGGGGGGGTGAATTCGGAGTTAGGGTTTTCAACCCTAACAGCGAATTTCCTCACTTTCGTCGCTGTGGAACAACCCTAACTAATGCATTAAACAGAGTTTTTTGCCTCTAATATATATATATATATATTTTTTAACCAATTATTTTACCAGGTGAGACACACTAAGCTGAAAGCTTGTTTGCAGGTGCAACCTGGGGCACAGGAAGTTAAGTGACTTGCTCAGGGTCACACAGTATGCACCTAGGGGGCTGTGGGATTCAAACCCAGGTCTCCAGATTTGCAGCTCAGAGCCTTAACCACTGCCCATACTGCCTCATATGTATATATATATATATATATATATATATATATATGTAATAGATAACCCATTGTTAGGTGTCCGGTCACACTATGATATATGCACACCTTGGTGTGCGTCAACCACCCAAGGCGTGCATATATCAGAGCGTGACCACACACCATAGAGTGGGTTATCTGTCTTATAAACTAGCAAAATTGTTTTTAAGGGGGGTAAAAGTGCAGGTGTGCGGTCACACTCTGATATACACACGGTCATGTAATGTGTTTTATACAATCAGAAAATTGGATTTGGAGCTACTAGATTTATCCATTTTATAAATATATATATTCATTGGAAAAAATCTATTAATGCATAAGTTAGGGTTATTTCCACAGTGACAAAAGTGTGGAAATTCAATGTTAGGGTTACCACCCCACTCCCACGCCCCATCCTCAAAACCTTAATTCCACATTCCCCCCACCCTCACACACACACACACATACACACACACACACACACACACACACACATGCAAGTGGAGGAAGGTCAAAGGCAACACAACCAATCAGAGACAACCAGCATCAGGCAACAGATGTAACATAGAACTCTCTAAACGTAGTACAAGACACATCCATCATCATGGTCCAGCAAACTGTATGAGTTCTGCTGCCATCAGAGTGCCTTGGGGCATACACGCATGCTGGGCAACCATGGGAGATGGTCCACAGTAAGTATTTTTCTGTTACAAACATCAATAACAAGATTTAAGCAGATGCCTATATTTCAATTGTTAAATGATGAAGCAGTATGTTATCTATAGATAGATGTATTGGAAACAAGAGTTTGGATAATCCTAGCAACAGTCTTTTGATGTTTGCATATTTTTTTCTGATAGAGTGAGTCAGTCCTAATAACAAATGGTAATAATAAAAGTAATGTTTTGTAGTATAGTTTACAAGCAACATGTGACAGCAACAGTTGTAACATCCAAAGCTAACCATAACATACTGCTAATGAGTATTTCCAGGCAACGCATCAGTATAACAACATGTGATGGTGCTAGTTTCATACCTGACCAGTATCTGAAAAGTGCTATGTATGTGACAGCTCTATCTTTCCTGCTACCACACGCCTATGTGGCAGCAGTGATACCTGCAGAGCGACAGTTGTTGAATTATGACACATAAAAATCAATATTTAGAAAATTTGTACAGACTAAGTTTCACTGTATGAAAAAGATATGCCTGCTATAATGTGTCATCATACTGTGCTGGCACTATAGAGTCGATCATACTGTATTTCATTTTTCATTACATAGTGTTATGTGAAATGAGTACAGTGTAGTGATTATTGTGCTTACAGATGTGACTGACTTGTATAGTGTCTTACAGTCTTGCACGTGTCTTGCATGTATGTGTGTGGGGGAGTGGGGGAATGCAGAGTTAGGGTTTTGAAGACAGGGCATGGGGGTGGGGTGGTGGGGTGGTAACCCTAATGTTGAATTTCCACACTTTTGTCACTGTAGAAACAATGCTAACTGATGCATTAATGGAGTTTTTTTTGCAATGAATTTCCCTTATTTTTCAGAAAGTGTAATGTGAGTGGTATGCGTTAATAGGAGTGTCGGTCCTCCTGGCCCTGCTTTACCTTTACATTGTCCATATTTTTATATAATGGTATGCGTATATGGGGCGTGGGACCCCAGACCCTCGCTCCCACTTATACATAACTATGGAGCCATACAGCGGCCCTATAGGGCAAGGATGCCTTGTAACAGTAATTTACTAATATCTCAGCAACAGTAGCAGCTAGGAAAAAAATTCCAGTGCTGGTGTAATCATGGCAGTGAGTACTTCACATGATATAGTCTGCCAAATTCATATCTCACATCATTTCTGAGATACGGGCACCGAAAACCACTGAGAAGGCACCCTTCATACCCTTGGAATATGTTTTTGCCAATTTCTCTGTAATTGAAGCAAGTAGGAAAAAAATTCCACTGCAGATGTCTTCTACTATGTCCAAACTTGTTTCAGCAGAAAACTCCATATCTCACTGCGTTTTCGAGATACAGATGCCGAAAGGCACAACGGCACCGTAGTGTTAACCTGAGGGAAATTTCTCAACTTCAGAATGCTGTAACTTTGGGTCTCTTGAGTGTTGTTGCACCAATCCACAAAAACGCACATCTGTGTGACCAGGGCTTGCCATTCAGCCCAAAAGACCAAACCGTTTTGTTGCAGGAGGATGACAAAGATTTATAGTTATTTTGAAATACTTTCGCAAATTATTTTCGCAAATCATGAAAGTTTTGCAAAAATGTCATGGAAATTTCTCATTTCAAAAGTATTTTGCGAAAGTACTTTTTCCTTGACATTGGAAAAGGCATTTCTGGGGGGGTTAACATCACCAAAAAAGATAGGGCTAGCATCCTCAGGACCCACTAGGTAAACACAACAGTCAGTGTTTACTTAGAGAGTCCCAATTTTAAATGCCAGGCATTTCTCTTTGTCACCAACTGAAACCAGGATGGCCGAAACATAAAACTAACAGGTCCATTTGTGAAAGTAAAAATGGCATTTGCGAAACTTTCATGATGCACAGCTAATTTTCCCTGTTGATTATAATGGGAAATTTGTTTTTTGTTAACCAGGTAAGCACACTAGACATCCAAGTGCCTATTTGAATAGCTTTTGAATGGTTTATTATTTTTTAACCAAATCTTTGAAAGGCACATCGGTGACCAAGACTGCATCTTTCCTCAACATTTGAGACTACATGGACAAACCATGCGGGCTATGAGCGTGAGCAAAGAAACACGCAAAAAGTCAGGATTTTTTGTGTTTTTTTGCATTCTGTAGCTCCACAACTGTACATCTGACCATAATGCAAATTTCAAGATCCAGAGATCTATGGTACCAGACCACACATGCAAAATTTCAGGCAAATCCGTCATATGGTGGAAAAGTTATTAAGGTGCAAAATTTGATGTTAAAGTTCTTACTCAACCATAACTATAATAGCACTAATGTGCTATATATATATATATATATATATATATATATATATATATATATATATATATATATATAACACACACATATATTATGGTAGCACTGTAGTGCTGCTATAGTTAGGGTTAAGTACCCCATTTAAGGTTACAGTACATGGTGAAATTTTGCACCTTAATAACTTTGCCACCATTCAACGGATCTGCCTGTAATTTGGCAGGCATGGGACACAACCATAGATCTTGGGATCTGCCAACTTTTGCTCTGGTCAGATATACAGCTGTGGAGTTATTAAGTGACATTCTGGGGCACATTTACCTTTTTTTGTGCATTCTTTGCTCGTTCCTACAGGTCGCATGGTTTGCGCGACCAGTCCAAAGACTTCAGGAAATGTGTGGCCAGGGTCCCCACTGTGCCTTTTGAAGATTTCAAGAAAAAATATTGAATGGCCAAAAGTTATTCAAAAAACAAGTTTCCCATTATAATCAATGGGAACAGTTAACAAAAAGTTTGACAGTGTCGCAAATGCATTTTTTAGTGTCTCCAATGACCCTAGTAGTGTTGCAAATCAGCCATTTTGTTTTCAGTTACTGATCACAGAAATGTTTGGCATTTAAAATTGGGACCATCTAGGGCAGGGGTTCTCAAATGGTGAGGCCAGCCTCCCTGGGGAGGCCTCAACCTGTTCAAGGGGAGGCTCAAGCAAGTCTGAAAAAGTACTGTATTTAAATTTTGAGTTTTATATAATTTGTGTGAAGAGATGACACAAACTGAAAGAGGATAATAGTAGATGAACATTATGTATTTATTTACTAATAGGTGACAAGGGAAGGTGAATGAGCCAAGGCACATTTCAGGTGTACATGGGGAAGGGTAGGGAGTGATTACATTTCAAAAGGTAACTGCAAAACAATCAAGAAATACACAAAGAACAATAGTGCAAACAAATATGAACAATAAATTAATAATGAGTGGTGGTAATTGATCAATTTGTAGACTGATGGCAGAACAGCCAAATACAAGGGTTGAGCACAGACGTGCCAAGAGCAATAGCAGGAAGAAGCAAAGTAATCCCTGAGAAGTTGCTTGTGAGCAGGGATGGCGGGGGAGAGGCAAAGTAAGAAGGAAGGTTATTTCATATAGAGAGGAAACAGAAAAAGTAGTCTAATCCATGAAGGTACTGCCACAAGGGGTAACAATGGTTCAAGAATGAAAATAGCGAAGGAAGTAGGCTGGCCGGGGAGGGGGTTACAATAAGCTGAATGATAATATTTGTTATTTTATTTATTTATTATTTAGATAACACCTTTGAGCACAGGAGCTCTTTTCCAAAGGTTCCACGTCAGTATAAGACAAAGAACTGAATGTGAGCCAAGTACTCAGAGGGATTTCAATTTATTCATGGTGTACTGCACAAAGTACAGTATGTTATTTTACTTTAGGGAGGCCCAAGATTATTTCAGTTTTTGGGGGAGGCTCAAAATCTTTTCCATGGATTTGGGGAGGCTCACTGTGACAAAGTCTGAGAACTATTGATCTAGGGACATAATTCTTTTTGTGTTTACCTAATTGAGCCCTGAGGATGCTAGCCATGTCTTTATTTGGGGGTTAAACACCCCAGAAATATGTTTTTCAAATTTTTGGGAAAAGTAGTGTCACTAACTAGTCTTGCACTTGTGACACTGTTGCAATTTTTTGAGAAAGGTGTCGCAAATCACAACCCTGCTTTTCAACACTATGTCCAAAATGACAGGAATTGTTTGCTACCCTGCTGCAAAAGAACGGTTTGGTCTTTTAGGCTGAAATTTGGAGGGACGGCAGCCAACATCTCACAGATGTGCCTTTTGGTGACTTGGTGACAAAATATTGCAGGGATGCAAAGTTACGATACTCCGAAGTTGCCATTTTTTTCCCATAGCTTTCGAGGTCCGTATCTCAAAAATGGTGCGAGATACGGATTTTTCATTGGAAAAATGCTTAACCCCTTTGGGGGCTATGCATTCAAAAAAAACTTAGACAGGAAAGTCATGAGTCATATGAAATTTAAATTTTTTGTCTTCGTCGTATGGTTCCTGAGATATAAACAATTCAGTATAGCTACACCTCATTTTCTGCTCTGAGACCTATTATTATGCATACATTCTTTGTGGTCAGTGTGTTTATCTATGCAGCTGTAGGGGAAAACCAGGGTGTGCGCTCCACTTACTGTTACTCTTCACCTTTCCACTTGTGTTTCCGTACCCATTTCCGCTAGCATTTAAGTGTACACTACCATGTGCGTTACCCTTTGCATTTTCTTTTGCACTTGCGTTTGCATTACTGTTAGCATTTGCATCTCAACTACTGTTTCTGGGTGCGTTTCACTTTGCATGACCGTGTGCATTACCATTTGCATTTGTGGCCACCCTTCTGTTTGCTTTTGCTTTTCTCTTTCATTTTGCGTCATTGTTGCTCTTACTGCTACCATTTGCATTTCCAATTGCAATACTGTGCCCGTGCGCATGACGGTTTACATTTCCATACACACTTGCATTTGCATTTTCTGTTTCCTTTGGCATTATTGTTGCTGTTACCATTACCATTTGCATTTGCAATTGTGGTACCATACTAACATACTAAAATGCCAGCAGAATAGGCCTAATGGTCTTTCGTGTCTGCTCGTTTTGTCAGCCCCCACCCTGGGTGCTGACCTTGCTGTCCCCTCGCCTTCTCTGGCTTCTCCCTTCCCAGTTCCGGATATTCTTGCTGCATTGGATTTTGCTTCCTGAACCCTTCCCCTGTACCTGTCCCACCCCCTCTTGAACCCCTCCACTGTCTCTGCCTCCACCAGCCCCTAGGTAGTGCATTCCATGGCTCTACCACCCTCTCAGTGAAGTAGCACCTCCTCCTTTCTCCCTGAATCTTCCCCTCCAGCTTCCACCCATGCCCTCTAGTGGCCCCTTCCTCCTTCCTTCAAGCACCCTCACTGTTCCTCCCCTATTTACCCTCTTCATGTACCGAGACCTCTATCATGTTCCCCGGTCCTTCTCTCTTCCAAAGTGTACATATTTAGCTCTTGAGCCTCTCCTCATAGGTCCTCTCCCCAAGCCCCAAATCATTTTGGTTGCCCTCCTCTGGACCCTCTCAGGAGGTTAATGTCCCTCTTTAGTGTGGCCTCCAAAACTGCATGCAGTACTCCAGGTGCAGCCTCACCAAGCAGTTATACAGGAGTATCACTTCCCTCCTTCTGGAGGTGATCCCCTAGCGATGCATCCCAGCATCCTGTTGGCCTTGGCTGCTGCCCTCCTACAAGTTTCAGAGTTGTTCATCTTGACATCCACCACCACCCCCAGGTCCCTCTCAGCCATTGAGACTTGTATTCCCCCAGGGTGTACACTTGGCTTGGGTTTCTGGCCCCCAGATGGAGTACCTTGCATTTCCCTGCATTAAACCTCAGCTTCCACTTTCTAGACCATCTTTCCAGAGCCTCCAGGTCCCCCTGCAGGGCCACCCTCCCCTCCTCCCCATCCACCACTGCCCCCAGTTTCAGTCATCTGCAAGAGACTCATCTCCTCCTGATTCCTGTCCTTATGTCAGATCGTAGGCGTTGAACAGAAGGGGCCCAAGGACTGATCCCTGTGGGACCCCACTAATGAACCTCCTTGGGGAAGAGATTATCCCACCAACTACGACCCTCTGGGTCCGGTCCTGGAGTCAATTTCCTATCCATCGGATCATCTGGTTTCCCACCCCCATTTCTCCTAGTTTATCCAACAGGACCCCGTGAGGAACAGAGTCAAATGCCTTGCTGAAGTCCAGAAAGAGGACATCCACTGGTCTACCCAGGTCCAAGGCACTTGTCACCCAGTCATAGAACTCCACCAAGTTTGTCTGACATGATTTCCCCGGGATGAATCCATGCTGTCTATTGTCCAGGCACCCTGACCTATCCAGTGCCCCCCCAGCCACTCCTTGACAATGCCCTCCATCACCTTGCCCACCACTGATGTCAGGCTGACGGGCCTGTAGTTCCCTGCCACCTCCCTTGATCCCCCCTTGTGGATAGGCACTACATGCACCACCTTCCAGTCTTGGGGCACCCACCCTGTCCTCAGAGAGATGGTGAAAAGCTCTGCCAGGGGTTTCGCCAGGACATCTGCAAGTTCCTTCAGCACTCTAGGATGTAATTTATCCGGCCCGATGCTTTCTCCGTCTTAAGGGAGCTGAGGGCTTCCCTCACTCTCTCTGCTGTGATTTCCACTTCCAGTACCTCTTCTCCCTGCTTAGCCCTCCTCCAACTGTCAGTGATGCCCCCCTCTCCCCAGACCTGCCGATTGGTAGGGGTCCCCCCTCCTCATTATCTCTGTCTCCTCCCATGTATGATGCAGCATCCCCATTTTCCCTGGTGAAAACTGAGGTGAAGTACTCATTTAGTACCTCAGCCTGCTCCTCTGGGTCTTGTGCCCATCTCTTCCCTGATTTAATCCTGCTAATCTGCCCCTTCACCCTTCGTCTTTCCCCAATGTATCTAAAGAACCTCTTTTTCCCTCTCCTAATTTCCCTGGCCAGGTTCTGCTCCTTCCTTGCCTTAGCCCCCTCACCACTCTAGTGGCCCTTCTAGCCAACAGCTTATACTCCCTCGATCCCTTTCACTCCTTGAGCACTTGAATTTCTTATAGGCTGCTTCTTTCCCTTCACCACCTCCTGGACCTCCCTGGTCCACCAACAGGGTTTTGGGCCCTACCACATTTTCGTCTTACTCTTGCACAGGTGCTGGTAGCATCCTGCACCCTCTCCTGATGATTTCCACCTACTATCAGCGTCCATGTCGACCCAATCCCATCCAAATGCTCCTAAGGATCCTTCCCATTTCCTTAAAATCCACCCCCTGAAGTCGGTTACTTCCGTCTTTGTGCAGCCTTCTACCCTCCTAGGTCCAGGCAGAACCAGACCGTGGCATGGTACTCCCGCCAATGGGTCCCTTACCTCCAGGCCCCCAATCTGGTCACTGCCTGCAGGACCACATCAGTACCCGTGCCTCCCTGGTGGGTTCCCTCACCTGCTGAGTTAGGAGAGCGTCTTGAAAGACATCCAACAACCTCTGTTCCCTGGTCACAGAGGATGTCATAGTCTCCCAGTCTGTTCCTGGCATGTTTAAGTCCCTAACACCACCACCTTTCCTCTGCCCAGTCTGCAGTGTCTCTAACATCTGCCACCAGACTGTCCTCCAGCTCCTCCGCCAGGGCAGGGGTCTATACACCACTCCTATTTTACTCTCTTGCCCCCCCTTGTTATCAAGGTGACCCAAATCGCCTCCATGGTTCCCTCAGCCTCCTCTACTCCCCTATGCCAATGCAGTTTTTGACTATCATTGCTACCCCTCCTCCCCTTCCCTCCCCCCTGTCCTTCCTGAACATAGTGTAACCCTCCAGGTTCAGGTCCCAGTCATGTCTTGCAGTGGCCCAAGTCTCAGTGACCACTGCCACATCCACTGCTCCCTCAGTTAACATCACCTGGAGCTCAGGCATTTTATTGCCCAAGCTCCTGGCATTTAGCAGGACTACCTTCCACCCTTTCCCTATAGTTTCATTTTCCCTGCTCGTGTTCCCTTGGGGATTCTGTTTTCTCCTGGTCTGCACTTTGCCAGTTGGTCTTTTCCTACAATCCTCCTGGTCCCCAGGGGGGTGGAGACAGAGTCCCTCCTTTATCGTACCATGACCTTGTGCGTTATGCTTTGCATTTCCATACACGCTTGCATTTGTGTTTCTGTTTCCTTTGGCGTTGTTATTGCTGTTACTGTTACCATTTGCATTTACAATTGCGGTACCATCACCATGCGCGTTACGGTTTGCATTTCCAAAAGCATTTGCCTTTCCGTTTCTGTTTTCTTTGGCATTATTTTTGCTGTTACCATTACCATTTGAATTTGCAATTGTGGTACCATGACCGTGCGCATTATGTTTTGCATTTCCATATGTGCTTGCATTTGCCTTTCCGTTTCTGTTCCCTTTGGCATTATTGTTGCTGTAACAGTTAACGTTTGCATTTACAATAGCAGTACCATCACCGTGAGCATTACCAGTTTCATTTTCGTATGCGCTTGTATCTCCGTTTGCGTCCCTGTTCACTTTGGCATCACTTTGCATTTGCATTTCTGTTAACGTTTGCATTACCATTTATGTTTCCATGTGCGTAACTGTTAGCGCTTGTGTTTGTGTTGCAGTTATCGTTACTATGTCACAAGACATCACTTGGTGGAAGCGTGGGGCCCAAAGGGCCCATGCTCCCACCACCACATTCTACTCACTATTTATAGTCCTCATTCTCAAAAACAAGAGAAATTCATGGCACAAAACTCCATTTAATGCATCAGTTAGGGTTGTTCCAAAGTGACAAAAGTGAAGAAATTCAGTGTTAGGGTTGAAAGCCCCTCTTGTGCCCCCCAGCCCGCTCCTCTAAATGGCATCTGGGTGTGCATTGGGGTCGTCGGTCCTAACTCTCACCCCATTCTCTTTTACTTCAGCTTGTTTACACATGTTATGGGGAGGTGAGTTAGGGGCCAGTGGCTAATGCACCTTCTTCTCATTGGAAGCGGGCTTAAGTGAGAGACTTTCAACCCTAACACTGAATTTCCTCACATTTGTCACTGTATCAGCCCTAACTAATGCATTAAACAGAGTTTTTTGCCATGAATATATGTATGTATATATATATATATATATATATATATATTTAAACACTCTTTAATGTTGATACATTACGTAACTTGGTTGTTGTAGTACGATGAACTTCATAGGGGATATGCAATGGGGAACCATTGGATAAACTTGTTATTTTCACAAGTTCCAGGTGACCTCAGGTAATCTCATGAGTGGCATAGCATAGTGGAGCCATGAGTGATTGACCCGAGGTCACCAAGGACGTGTGAAAATAACAAGTTTATCCCATGGTCTCTTATTGCATGTGTGATTTATGCAATGGGTTTTGTGGTGGTTTTGGTTGTGTTTGTGGTTGAAGTTTTTTTTTACTTTATTGTTTTTTTGATTGTGGACTATATTGTTTTTGTGGCAGCACTCCACCGTGTTGCTTGTGTTGTGAATGGGCGTGTGGTTGTGGGCTTTGATTGACTGGTTCAGTGAATGGAGGGTGGCTGGAGTGATTTAATTGGCTGAGGTAACGTGGGAAATTAGTTTTGATTGTCTTGGAGACTTGACCATGACCCTCTATCTTTTGATTACATAGTTCTCAAAGATGTATGGGGAGTCCAGCTGACATGGCACTTGAAGCAGTTAATTAAATTGGTCTGACTCACAACATTCAAGAGATAGGAACAGTAACAAACTGAAATGTGTTGTCTGCATGGTTTAATCCAGGGAATCTGGCATCCATTGGTATAGAGGGCATCTGTTCTCACAGTCTGTCTCCCACCATTTACATCTGAAATGCCAAAAGTCTTCCAATCTTTGTTGTCCTTCTCAGTCCCTAATTACAAATACAGAGGCTTTGCCAATCAGTGATATCCTCTTCAGTCCCTAGTTCCTCAGCAGGGTTCATTGACATGACTTGCACAACATTCAGAGGCAAGGACTTTAGCTGTGCTGGTGGTGTATGATTGGACAGTTACATAGGGGAGAAGTCTCCTCTAACACTATTGCAGGAATTGCAGTACCTGGGAGTAGAGATGTTACAAAGTTTTAATTTACCAGGGAGGTCAAGGCAACGTTTCCAAATTCACCTCCGTGGGCAATTTCACAGATTTTCTCTATTTAACAGAAAATTCTCCATTGGTAACTTTGCCTGACAATTTTGCCTGTAACTTCTCTTCAGGGTACATCAAAGTGAAGTTCACCTGGCAACTTCACCTGTAACTTCTCCTTAGGGTACACCAAGGTGAAGTTGGGTCAAAATGAAGCTACTGATACACAGAAGTCTCTAGGTCAGCAGTCCCCTGTACCCACCACTCTGCAGCCCAAAGACCCTGTGTCACCCCTACACCCACCCCCTCATGATACCACCGCCACTGGCTGCACCCATTTATCAATCTCAGTCAGGAGCAATTTTAATGTTTTCTGACATGTGTGTGTGATCTAGTTACATTCTTCACTGCCAGAATGACATGCTGGCAAATATCCAGTATGCTGCTACCACTGCAGTTGCCTTAGTACAATATTTTGCCCTGGCTGGAATCAAATACTACCCTATGTACCTGTGTCCAATGTGCTGTAATGCACAGAAAGGAGCTTCCAGCTTTCTGGTCCACATATCCTTACTGGGAACCTATTATCCAGATCAGGTTCAGCGCCACCACCACAAACAGTTAAGGGGACACCAGCAACCTCCTTCTTGACCACTGTTTCAGAGCCAGAGATTTTGCTACCTCTCAGACTGATCGTCTTGTTCCTGACTCCCCCAGCACCCATCAGCATGGATGCCACAGATATGACAGAGAATAATTTGGCAACATGATTGCCACCACCCCACGTCCACTAACTACTCCTTTTGGTTTGTTTTAGGCATAACTCGATCAGTTTTTGCTGAATTAGTTTGAAACTTGTTATGGCTGCAGTCAGAGGAGATACATATTTGGTGTATTCTGGATGATTATCAGACTTAAATTGTGGATTTGGCACCATGGTGAAACTGGGAGGTAATTTGGGGGTTTCTGTATGTACCATGCGTGTACAATGAATTTGTATGGAGGTATTATGTGTTAGTTTTAGCCTTATAGTACTCATTGAGGTCTTTTTTTTGATAATAGATTGTCTCTTAATTCCAAAGACTGATGACATTATGCCCTGTTACTGATGCAATGTTATCCTATAGGAATTTTCTCTTTTTAATGTTATGTTTTTTTATATGTCTCTTTTCAGTTGATATTTCTTATGGACTTAGTCTAATAGTACTCCACATACCCAAGTCCACTCTTGTGTGGCCTTTGTTTATTTCATATCAAATCACTGGGCTGAGTGGAAGGAAAAGCAGAAGGAAGCAATGAGTGGTGGTGGTGGAGGTGACGGTCCATCCATGATGGCAATGGTTTGTGGAGATAGTAAGGGAAGTTCTCATGTCATGGTGTAGCAGCGGGTACACCCTGTGGAAGTGGCAGTGCCCTGTTCAAGTTCAAGCTCCTCCTGAACCAGCAGCACCAGCAGCACCTGCAGTACCGCCATTTTTTTTTTGTTACAGAAATAATGCACAACAGAGATTTCAAGGACTAAGGGGACACATAAAAGACACAACAAAGCAGGTAATTATAATGATGTTACTATGTACACAAAAAAGCTAACTTCTATCAATGAACAAAAATAAAATCAAGATAAACTACAGTGACAAAAATAATTCAGTATATGGCATGTTTATAACCTACTGATCCCCTACAATCCAATAAGATTATCAAATGCCCAGTCCTCTTTGATCACTCCTGTGTGTATTCTGTGTGAATGTAGATGTTACTTTTTCACTATCATGAGAATATGCAATTCACTGTGACACCATTTAGCATCTTGCATGAATCTTACTCCTTTAGCTGAACTTTAATGGAAGTAGATTTGGAAGCTGGTTTTATTTGATATTTAATATTTGTAATACTGTAGTGAACTTGTAATTGCATCAATTGAAATGACAACTTGGCACTCAATAAACTTGAAACTTGACAAAAATAATTCAGAAAAACACACCTAACTGTTCTACAGAACTAAAATAACAAACCACAGAAATCGGGAAAATACATTCACACAAAATACTGACTATAACAATGCTGCTTGGGAAGACAGAAAAGACTGCCTAAACTATCTTTTTCTTGCTGGAGGTTGCTGCAGCTTAGTTCCCTTCCCCAACAGCAGTCTCATCACACAGAATACAGAAAATGAAACTATAACTTTAAACTAACTAAATCACAACAAATACCAGAAATAAGTTGTGATCTAGAGGCACAAGGCACAGTAGTGAAGTAATGGAGTGATTTGTTGAGGGAAAACTGTGTGTTTTAAGCACTTTCCAAAACTTCTTAGGCACAAATATACAAAGCACACTAAACACCAGCTTTCTCCTCCTCACACCGCACTGAATTTGGCCTATGCATGACAACACAGCTCATTGCAGCACCATGTGACCTCTAGTCCCATAAATCCTTGCAAACATATACTAAGGTGCATATTAAAGTGTGAGGAGCTGAAAAGGCAGTATGCTCATTAGAGATCCTGTCCCTTTATCTATAATAGGAAGGTATATTTCCTTTTAAAATATAAGAATCAAGACTGTTTTTAAATTGTTCCTTGTTCTTACTAGTTATTGGCCATATTCACCAATTGGTGGGAATTACATGCCAGAGGTGTGTATCCCACCAGTGTATGTCCGCACCTGTGGACAGGTGTGTGCCGTCGGAATCCAATACTGGTCACCACCTGTCTGCAGCCCTGCCCCCCAGCATGCAGAAATCTGCAGGGCTCCAGTGGCAGAATCATGGACCCAGACTGGGTCACTCAGTGGATCCCCTATGTAGCAGGGTGCATGTTGGCAGTGCACCCTGTGGATGTCCAATTGCCAGTGGCTGTGGAGGTCAGAGGAAGGCACAGCTGCTGGACCTGTTGTGATGCAGCACCAAAGTGATCCACAGGGATGGGGTGGGGGTCTGCTGGTGGTGCTGGAGGGCACCATACCCCACCGTATGCCCGGAGGGGCCAGTGGTGGGTGTGGGCCAGTGGTGCCATTTGGGGGGCAGGGGGACAGCATCCTTGGGATGGTGCCCCTGTGTGGGATGTGTGTTGGATGGGAGGTGCTGGTAAGGGCCACACACCTATGTGTGTTCTGAGGCAGGTGGTACCGGGTGGCCACAGGGGTATGGCTGCAATTGTCTCAGTGGGTGGGTGAGTGGGCTATCTGCACTGTCTTGGTGGAGACCCAATGTGTGCATAGAGTGCATAGGGGGCTTATGGCAGAGTTCTCTCTGGTGTACCCTATGTCCCCCTCCACACCCCTGTGGCCAGCACTATGCACCTTTGTGCATGGTACATAGTGCTGTGTTATGCCTGGGTCCCACACCCCTTGCACCCTTATGCACACACCAATGGCAGATGATTTCATCATTACTATGATATTGCTGTATTGCACTAACATGTAGTAATAGGTACCCACCATAAAAGCATGGATACTAGGGATTATGCTTGCTATTGTATACACTGTATCATATTCACTCATTTTACAGTGGTATTTACTTATTTTCTGTTATATTCATATATATTCATTTTGTTTATAGTTTTATTATACCTGGTGTGTTTATGTTTTACTGTTGTGCATTTGCTTATATGAGCTATGTGTTTAGAGTCATGGATATTATGTGTGCATTAACTGATATTCTGTTGTAATCATGTATTCATAGTGTATGTACTTTGGGCCTGCTGTCATAATCATATCCTTTTACCAAAGTATCATTCCACATGTATTTTCTGTATACTGTATGCTGCATTTCCTTTGTAATTAGTTTATTGCTGACAATGTATTTTCTTTGTTCTAAGTATCTTGCTAAGTCTACATTTTTCCTGTATAAGATTATACCCACGGGAGACTCCTTATTTGCACCTTTTGGCCAATAGGGCATGTTTACTGTATCTAGAATTGTAACTGTTATCAGTAGTATAATTACTTGCACAGTCAGCCTCTCAGAGAGCGAGAGAGAGAGAGAGAGAGAGAGAGAGACTATGCCTGAGAGCTGGGGGAAAACTTGCTCTGTTCCCTTGTGACTGCTTTGCTTCACTTGTAATGGCATGAGTATGTGTAATAAACTGCATTATTACATTATACTTGTTATGTTCTTGTCCAGCATTACCATCAAAGAACCTGATGTTTGTACTTGACACAGACATAACAATGGTGACTGTGTGCAAATGGTTTTGTCTGGCAAAGAATAACACTCATTCTACTTTGTAAATTGAGTTCTGGGATGTGTTTTTCCTGCAGAGGCAAGTAGCAATGAGCTTGGTAGCTTGGGACTCTGATGAAGGTACATAGACTGCTGTTCCTCTTTGGGTTGAATGTGGCACTAGGGACTCCGTGTTTGATGGACTGCTGCTCATTGTGTTGTGTGTTTCTTCTTCATGGGAGCACACATACGCCATCTGTCTGTGAGTATTTAATTTCTGTGGATGCATACTCGGTAGTATAGCCACAGAATGGTTTAACGTTCCCCCTTTAGTTTAAAGACATGTCATTTATCTGTACAGACCTGAGACTTCATGTCTCGTATCATTTTACTTCCTGTGGAAGCCTGATCACAGGATCCTCCTATAACACTGTGCTGAGGGTTGCTCCACAGCACTCTAAGCAGAGACAAACAGCTGAACAGCTGTCATGGGAATTGTTTCAGTCAGAGAGTAAACTGCAAGAGAAACTCCAATCCTTATGCAGCGACATCAAAACTCTGGCTTTGCAAGCTTGTCAAATGGCCAAGATGCAGCCTGACTTACCATCATGAATGTTTCACATAAACTTTCATCAGTATGACTCCAAGCAACCAGAGTTCCCAAAGAAAAAAACTGCATCTTTTGACCCCGGAAGGGCTCTGAGAAACACTCTGGCAATGTGCTAAACCTGTCCAAATGTTCCTTTTCCACCCTAATATCTAGTTAGTAGTTTCATTTATAATCTCTAACCTTTTTTATTGTTGGGCAACCAGTTTCTGTGTATAACATGCTTTCTTATGTAATCCATAATATTTTTAACTGTGGTTTCTATTGAGTACAAGTGTTATTTGCTACTCACTTTAGGAGGCACTGATATTCCACAGTATATGCCATGTTTTTTTTTATCTGTTACGTAAATGTCCAAGTTTACTTTCTCAGCTAGACTGAATACTGGTTTCATGTTTCACAGTTACCAGTGAGGCAGAGATTTCTGTGCTTTTAGTTGTCTGTAAAAAAGAGATTAGCTGTGAAAGGAAATCCTTCACAAAGAAATTGTGTTATTTTTAAATATTTTCAAAGACAGAGTGTAGTTAGCATGTGTGTGGTATGTTGCCGATGGTCTGTGTAAGTGCATGAAGGAAGAGGTTTATGCGTGCAGTAGTGGTGAATTGGAATATTTCAATGGAGACAGGTTGTGAAAGTGGTAAAATTAGATGTTTGCAAGATTTCTGGGTTAGAATATTTTAGTGTGTACAAGTACTAGTCAGTTCATTGTGGTTGAATTATAGCTTAGAATGCCTTTGATGTTTGAAAATGTTATATATATATATGAAAGATTGTTTCAACTGTGTGAATCACATTAACTATGGATAGCTGAGAGCATGTTTATTTTGCTTGCCCATAACCCGATCCCCATAGAAATGCTGGAATACTGTCAAGTTCTTGTGAATGGCTTCATATACTAATAGCTTCTCTGCTGTGTGAACACCCTTTATGTACTGGTATAAACTATCCTAGATATAATTTACAGCTGTGACTATGTTTCCTGTATTTTGTGTGCACTTGCAGTGTCCATGTGGTACTGTGTATCAAGGGGACAGTCATTCCTATCACCCCTTTCAATAAACCATTCCATCCTGCACTTCATTTTTGATTGCCACGTGTTTAATGTTATACCCTTTTGCCTTCTGTTTAATATAAATGAAGGTATGCACCCTGGGTACAGTTCAGTGCTTCAGGGCACTGCAGTTTCAAACCTAGACATCTGGTTTGACTCCCACTAATCATCTATTTCACACTGTGTGACCTTTGGCAAGTCACTTGACCTCCTTGTCTTTTTGAGCTGCACCTGTTTTCCAGCTCCAAATTGATGTGTTTCCCTCAATCAATACCCATTTTTAACTTATATGCTAGTTTTGCTAGGGGCACACACCAATTGTGGTTTGTAAAAATTTACTGTTTTCTCAGTGCTCATCTTCTGTTCGAGAATTAAGGATAGCTATTTTCTTCTGAGCTTGCAGTCAGAACATTTTGATCTCTCTAACCCACCCATCCCTATGTATGCCTTCCTTCATATAGGTTAATTTTTGGCATGACTACTCTGTCCATGTACTGTATCATGTGATCCCCATGCCATGCAAGGTGATGGGGGGGGGGGCTAATCACCCCAGTATTTGAAGTGAGACATTTATTTTAACAAAGCTTGTTATACAGTGTACTGCTACAAATATTACAGCTGTTTTAGGAGATTTTAACCAACTGTGTTTAATGATCAGAACTTTTGTTTAGGCCTGAATGTTACCACCTTTTGTATGTAAGATGAATGAATTCTAAAAATATATGTACTGTACATACATTATAGCATAAAATACAACAATTGGCATTAATCCAGATCTTTTATGAGCTCAAGTGACATGTTCTAATGTTAAAGACAAAGAATTTAGGGATGTCTAGCTCTCTGACTGTAAGTCTTATCTTATTTTATTTTCAGGAATCCATCGAGATGTGGCTAGAAGCCACAAGAAAACACCTACCCCAACCCTCCAGGGGTAGCTGAAGGCATACATCTGTGTAAAGCTAAGGTATTGCAGCATTTTTAAAATCAGTGCTAGCCTCTCACTGAGAGAACCATCTGAAAAGATGTTCCTTTGTTGTTGTCTTTTGTTCTTTTTTTTCTCTTTCTCAGGAAAAAGAGAATTCCTCACAATCAACCTCTGGTAATGTATAAAAATGTTTTAACCAGTAGTCGGATTTTCAATGTAATGTTGTTACAGTTTGAAAAATAGTGGGTTACTGTATTGCCCTTATTTCTATGACAAATTAGGATAATCTCATTGGGATTTATTCAGCATACACCTTTAAGGTGATGACTAATTGGCAAAGAGGATTGCCAAAATATTTATGGATACATATCCACACCACTATTGTAAAAGAAGTGTTATCAAACATTTATGCAATACTCTAACAGGTAAATTTAATAGAATTTATTATTTTATTGTCTGGCCTCTTCTCCAGCCGTGTTCATCCTAAGCATAACCCTTCCATTACTACAATATTCGAGCTGCCTCTTTCACCAAAGAAGGTGCTCGGGGGGGGGGGAGAATACATCATGCCTCTTTCCAGTGCAATACCTACAGTGCTTGCAAACAAGCAAAATTCCCACTGGACCTGACTGAGCCACAGTTAGCAGATTCAGAGATGAGGGAGGTATAACCAATATCCCTTCAAAGGTGAAAACAAAAAAATGAAAATGTGTGATTGCTAATTACCCATTTGTTGTTTGCCAGTTTAGAAAATACCCAATGTATTCTAACATTATAACCCATCTCAGCCCCTCTGTCCTTTTAGTGCAAATCGCTAAACTGCACAAAACTCACCAAATGGCTTTATGCCAACCAGAACCAGCCTGGTGCAAGGGCTCCAGCCCTCAACAAGTAATCAACTGAGATGGGGGGCTGTGTAGATTCACATATTTATTTTCTCATTTCAGCTTTCTAATTCTGTCCAAGAGAATGCAACAAGGATTTTTTCAATGGTCACAAGGGCAATGGGTGCAAATATTTGTTTCCTGTTAGCACAAACAAGTCTCCATACTTTCAAAGTTGCAAAGTATGGCATATCCAGGAAATACTTTACAAATTATAAGTGCTATGCCTGGTAACAAAGTAACTGCCAGGCCTTCTTTTCAAGTTAACAAAGCAGAGTGATGGGTTACTCAAATAATTCTGACAACCAAAACAAAGGACTTAAACTTTTACAATCCAAAATTGCAACCCACAAACTTGAACTGTATTGCATGCTCTACAACTTATTCCACTACTTTGCTCAACACAAGTGGATTCACAATATTCCAAGAACTATACCTTTCTACAACAATCTAAATAACCTCAGCTTGGGCCAAGCCAAGCTACACAGCAAATTGGTTACAATTTTCATTCCCTAACTCTGAAACAAACTTTAAGTCTACACTTGTTCTGTTGTTTAAAATGCATTTTGTGCATTATACTCAATACTAATATTGTTCAGCTGCAAAAATGTTTATGTTTTATGCTGTTATGTTTTGATATACATCTTGCTACATGTTATCGAGTATGTGCTCAGAAAGCTGCTCTACTTCCATGAACGTTTTAGTGTTCAAGACCCATTTAGGGTTATATCTGTCCAATCACCTATGGAGGGGAAGATACACTACCATTTCAGGAAAACAAATTACTACTGTTCTAAGCTGCTTAACAATTTTAATTATTTATTTATTTAAGAGTTTTACCAGGAAGGCATACTGAGTGGTGACCCACTCAATTCCAGATGCATCCTGGGGGAAAAGGGAAGGGAAGCAAGAGAATATACACAGACATAGACCAAGTACAGTAGCAGCCACAGACACTGCCAGCTA
Organism: Neoceratodus forsteri; assembly: GCA_016271365.2. Classification (NCBI taxonomy): domain Eukaryota; kingdom Metazoa; phylum Chordata; order Ceratodontiformes; family Ceratodontidae; genus Neoceratodus; species Neoceratodus forsteri. Next base: position 12,844,020 of record JADMNL010000039.1, on the reverse strand, counting down.
TTTCCTGAAATTTCTGTGATATTTCCAGAAATACCTCCTGCTTTCTGCATTTCCAGAGTAGGGGCAGCAGAGAGAAACCCTTCAGAAATGTTGCAAAATATCTGGGAATAGCTGGCAATGTCAGTGGCTACTACTGTACTACAGGTTAAAATGCACCCCTAAAGAGGGCAACATAGATGGTAAAGATGCGCTAGACAAGAGAACTCCAGGAATGGCAGTTACATAGCAAGCATGTAGGGATAACATGATACATTTACAGCAGGAAAAATAAATACATGTTAAGCATCTTAGGATTATAAGTAATAGCAACAAATGTTACCGAGCGATGTGGAAAGGCAGTAGGACCACCTAATTTCAGACTACAGTTGGTCATGCAAGCCTAGGTGGTGATTAACGAGTACTAAGCAGGGGTACTACTTAGCAATTGCCTGTGGCAGTGGAGAGCAGTAGAATCTGGACCCCTGGTGGTGCCAGTGCATGCACATGTGGAAGAGAAGTGTGATTTTAGGAGGTGGTTGAGATGCTGCATGTTTGTGGTGAGCCTAATGTCAACAGGCAATGCGTTCCAAGGTTTGGGCATGTGGTGATTGAACAATGCCTGGCCATTAGACGAGCCCATTAGTGGAACAAAAAGGAGCAGGGGGTCATTGCTCCTGAGAGCATACGCTGGTAGTGGAAGGCTTGAGAGGACAGCTTTGAGATAGGGGGTAAGGGATTGGGTCCAGAATTTAGCCATGAGCCTGCCTCAGTGTACCTGTCTACAGTCCTGGAGAGAGGGCAGATCCAGGGCGCTATAGAGGTCACAGTGATGAGTCCAGGGAGGGCAGTCCAGTGCAAAGCAACAGAAGGAGTGAAAGAGTGTGTTGAGGCTAGCCAGGGAGGCATAAGGAGCAGTACCATAGACCACATCATTGTAGTCAAGTAAGGGGAGGATCATCTTTTGAACAATTTCCTTCTGGGTGGGCAGAGGGATACTGGCCTTGTTTCAATATAGTACTTCTAGTTTTGGGTGCAGTCTCTTGTGTATCAAGTCGATGTGGGTCGAGAATGCATGGTGCTGGTCAAGCCATACCCTAGGTATCTGAAGGAGGCGCACGCCTCCAAAGGAGTCCCTTCAATGGTGAGGAAGTTAGTGTGGATGGGAGTTGGGAGAGCCTTTGTCTTGGGCTGAAGGTTAGAGATACATTTTTTTTGGCATTAAGGAAAATCTGGTTGGTGAGAAACCAATGCTGAACTGTGTTAAATCCTGCTGTAGTATGGCGGCCACATCTGCAGGGGAGGGGCCCGATGTGAATAGTACAGTGTCATCAGCATACATGTGAATAGATGCTTGAGGGCAGACTGAGGGTAGGTCATTCAGAAAAATGGAGAAGAGTATCGGGCCAAGGACTGAGCCTTGGGGGACACCAGATGTGACAGGGAGGAGGTTAGAGGTGTGTGTGCGAATTCTTACTGACTGGGACTTGCCTGTCAGGTATGAGTGAAACCAACTGGTGGCAGCTCCCGAAAGACCATCTCTCGTAAGTTTGGTTAGTAGCAGGTAGTGAGAGATGGTGTTGAAGACCTTTGCAAGGTCAATGAAAATGGCCAATGTGACATGACCTTTATCCATACCCATGAGAATGGTGTCAGTTAGCCTTAGAAAGGAGGTAATTGTTGAGTGCATTTTCCTAAATCCAGACTGGTAGTGGGTGAAGAAGGAGGATGAGTAGGGAAAGGAGGAGAGCTGGGCTAGTACAAGGCACTCCTGAAGTTTGGCCAGGATGGGGATTAGAGAGATGGGGCAGTAGTTGCCTGGTGAGGAGTGATCACCACCTTTGGGAAGGGGGATGACTGTGGTGTGCTTTCAGTCTGAAGGGATATTAGCCAGTGTAAAAGAGAGATTAAAGAGAGCTGCCAGTGGGGTGACAATGGCTGGGGCAGACAGGTGTAGCATTTTGGCATCCAGTCCTGCAGGACATTTGTCTTTGGTGGTGTTGAGTGCCAACAGAGCTTTTAACACTTTGCAGGGATTTATTTAACTCTAAAAATTGATTCGTGTTTTGCTCATAAAAGTGCTAAATCTTTGTGAAAATGCATGGCTCTTGCCCCACTGTGTTTAACAAACTCAGCACTTCTAGAAAATCAATATAAATACTTTCTGTACAGTTAGTATAGTCCCAAGAAAAAACTGTTAATCAATTATTTAAAACCCTGGTTTGGATGGGGTAACCAAGTGGAAGGAGAAGCAGGAAGATGGGGAGGTGGGTGGCAGTTGCAGGGGTGTGCTTGTGCAAGGTGGCGGAAGAGAGGATAGGAGAGAGGCTGTACAGCTGGTGAAAACAGTGTTGAAAGCAGAGGCCACATCACTTGGTTTGGAGATGTTGGACCCATGGACATTGAGGGAAGGAGTGGGTAGTTGAGCAGGGGGGATAGAAGAGATTTTACTGTATTCCAGAATTTAGTTGGGTAGTTGAAGTTAGTGTTGAAGGCCACCTTGAAGTAATTGGCCTTGGCCCACCAGATGAGTTTAGTGCAGGAGTTACGGAGTGTGTGGTAGAGTAGGAGTGCTGCCTGTGTGCCTGTAGCTTTGTACTTTTTCCATGCCTGGTCCCTGGTGTGTAGTTGCTCAATGATGTGTGCTGAGACCCAGGGCAGGTGGGCGCCCCTTACCCGAGTCCATTGGAGAGGCATGTGGGAGTCCCACACTGTGAGGAAGCTGGACTTGAAGAGGGTAAAGGCACTGTCAATGGAGGGCGCATTGGGGATGAAAGATCAGTCGATGTGTCTCAGATCATATAAGAGGATAGCAAGGTCGAGGGATTTGTATGATCTAGTGAGCAGCGTCAGTGAGGGCAGTGCTTTGGGTCTGTGTATTTTATGAACCATGTAGATCATGTGGTGGTCATTTAGGGAGTCAGGAAGTAGACCAGCCTTGACTATGTGATGAGGGTGTGAAGTTAAGGCCCAGTCCAAGAGGGAGTGGTTTTGTGATTTGAGATTTAGGCGGGTGGGTTGTGAAATGAGTTGGGTGAGGTTTAGTGCATTGATTTTACTGTAAAGCTTGGAGCAGGTGTTGGCAAGCCAGTTAAAATTGAAATCCCCTAGGATAAGTAGTTCGCCTGCCATTGCGTATGACTTTAGGGTGCCCAGGTGTTCCAACACTATTTGCAAGGGGATGTCAGGGGAGCAGTAGAAGCCAGCTACATACACAGGGGCATAGTATGGGAGGGTGAGTTTGATTAAGAGTGAGTCTATGGCCTGCATATGCAAGGGGAGCTGGACTGGGGTGAACTGGTGCTTGGAGGAGATGTACATGGCAATGCCTCCACCCCTTTTTTCCCCTGTCGGTTTTGACGAATGAGCGAGTAGCCAGGGATGGTAAATTCTGCATCCATGTGATGGGGCTTCAACCAGGTTTCAGAGATGATCAATACATCTGGGCTTAATGAAAGTACTATTGGTTGCAGAGCTGTAATTTTGTTTAGAATGCTGCAAATGTTGAGGTGTGCTACTTTTAGGCCTTTGGGTAGAGTAATAGGTACTGGGAGGGTAAGGACCTAGGTTCAGTTCTATGTCTCCAGCCAGGAGTAGCAGTATTGCTAGCAGCTGTTTGGTTTTGTGCATAGACCATTGGGGCTTGCAGAGGGCTGAGAGTTTCTGGGAGTGGTGCGGAGTGTGGTTTAAACCACAGGTGTAAAACACTGTTTGACCTGGGTGAAAAGAGGGTGGCGGAATGGCTGGGTCAAGTACGCAGTTGTTTGTGGAGCAATGGTGTTGCTTCCCCTGTGAGAATGATGTGTGATGGGGAGGAGGACCAGTCCCTGTATCTGCTATAGGAAGGTTTGGCTTGTTTTGGGGGTTTGAGGCAGGTGGGAGGGAGGTTAGGGACATGAGTATGCATATTACAGTGAGTAATAAAGACATCCTGCTTCTGCTGGGTTCTATCAATGAGCTGGGTGTAGTGGACACTAGTGGTGAGAGCAGATAAACTGCTAATGAGAGAATGGGCTGATAGGTTATTTTCAAGTCACGTGGAGAACTCTATATAAGCCTTTGCTCACCAAGGGTGGTGGTGGGGTGGTGGGGCAGCCGGCACGTAGTGCTGGCGGGGCTCACACACATTCAGGTCAAACTGAAAATCTGAGGCACTCCTTTGAGTCACGATCACTGTATCTTCTGTGTGGCTCTCCGGGGGGCTCATGGTGCTCTGAGTTGGGGAAGGGCAGGCTGCGATGGCCCTCACGACCACAGCTCAGGAAGAAAGAGAAGATCGACTTTATATGGTGCAGTAGGAGGAGCAATGACCCAATTCAAAGAGGCTTCACCATGTCCTTTACCCATAATTAATTATTTTCCTTAGCTTATGTGCCATAACCAAACCCAGGTAAATGGGCCAGCACTGATGTCCCAACTATGTTTCCTCAACAAAGGGAAACCCTGCCCTATGTTCCAAGCAGGAACCCAGATCAAAGTGGACTGATTGTCTCACCATTCCCAGGGATCCTGGCAAATAAGTGCACTCCATGCATGTTTTTGTGATTTTTAAATCTTAACTATAATATGGCAGAATTTAGATTCTGCTCAAGAATCCATACTTCAAGGTTTCATAGTAAGCCTTTACTAGGCCCTACCCTACTCGGTACTTTGGAGTATTTCACTATACAATGCAAAGAAAGAAGACTCATATGGGACCCCTTTCAATAGTCACAGGTGCACTAGGCACTATCACCAATTGATATAGACCAACACTGTATTTACCCAGCTATTACATGGTGTAACTGGCATACTGCCATAAGCTAATGATCGAAGTGTGTTGTTGATATAGTATTATAAAATTTTATAAGACAGGCCTCAGTTAGGCCTACCAGCAACACATAGACAGGGGCATTATGTTAATCACTGTCATAGTCTCTTCTGCAACCTGGAAGCAGGGTGTAACCCTGACTTTGTCATGAATTCACAGATGGGCAGTATTATTGAACCTTGAACAACAACAAGGTACTGTGCTCAGTGACCGGGGCAGGGTGCTGGTGCAGGGCTGCCACCTTCTTTAACCACACACAAAGATGCACCAGCAATCCAAAACACGGAGTTAGCAAGTAACACCAATGAAGGGTTTCCACACAATCCATGAAAGATAAATTTAATTTTAATGGGAGAAATTTTCCATACAGTGACACAGTGAAATCAAATGGTGAGTCTGTCTCACCAGCTGCTCCATGCTTCACCATGTAAGGCTTCATCAGTGTGCCAAAATTTTTATTACGTGGATTGTGTTGTGTGGAGAATCTTCACTGGAGTTACTTACTAAGTCCTTGCTCTGGAGTGCTGGTGCATCTTTGTGTGTGGTGTATTATTGGACCTCTGCCTACACCTCCATGTGTATGGCTGACGCCTCTATTTTTCCTCTACTCCTTCCACAATTGTCAGGAATTTAGGCTCTGTCACACAACGCTTAAAAAAAAATCATTGGTATGATAACCTTGTTATTTTTCATTCTCAGCATAGCTATGTGTGTTTCACAACCTGTGCTTATAACAGCATTTTACAAGTCTACAGGTTTCTACAAAATGGCATGTGTAAGATCTTTAAGCATCTCTTTCAACTTTTCTTCACTGCTGGTGTTTTTCAAGCCTGGCTGGCAGCTCATACAAACTGATTGTTCTCTTACGAACTGTTAATCTTTGTGCAGGGGTGTGATCAATTTCCACAACACAAACATTATGCCAGTGTCTGTGGTTATTCCATTACGGGATTCAATGCACAATCTAATGCATGCTCTGCCAAGGCCTCTGCAAATCCAGCCATACAACAGCCAAAAACCTGAACATTGTCTTCCTTTCTATGCTGGTGTATCATCTTTCACTCAATGTCTGCATAGCCCTATGTGCTTTGTGGGGTTACCGCCTTTTTGCAAATGACATTTCACCTGTGAGTATGCCACTTTGTGGTTACTCACATAAACTTTATGGACTGTTACTCATATAAACTTTCTGAACTGGTCATATCCATTTTATAATGATCTATCTGTCTAGAGACATTATCAACAGCTTCCTCACTCAATAACAGAGTCAATCTCTCTGTCACCTATCTTATTCACTCTCAAAGTGACATCATCATCAATCGACTTTCTTGTGTCATGTTATTTTATGTTGCTCAATGCATTCAATACTGTTTTTAAATATGCATATCAATTGTTTTGCTGACATCCTTGGATTCTCCCCTGTGCTTTACAAACTCACCATTTGTGTTCCATCTGTGGTCCATCTGTGACCAGCTCATCCCAACTCCTGAACAGGCCCATTTGTGGCAGTGCTCCTGACTATCTGTTTGCTTTATACAAACTAAATGAATTTTTGTCTACATTTAAGTTTCAATCTGTGATTATCCATCCCACATGTAACCGCTGTTTCATTTTTATCATATATCTAACACTACAAAAAATAGTACTATACAAAGAATAAATGGTAGATTATCAAACAGCTGTGGAACAAGAGGATTGTTTTTTATAGATACTTGAAATAGCTTTCTAAATAATAAAAGTCTGTACATAAAAGATGGGTTACACTTAAATGCTCAAGGAACAAAAAAATGCTAGCAACAGCAATAAAAGAATGAGTAAGAATCCATTTAAACTTGAAATGGGGGGAGGGCAGTACTGTGAAGGTGCTATAATGATGAAAATAAAAGCTAGCATACAGGCAAAGGCCCCCAAAAATGCTAGCCACTGTATACTCCTAAATGCACAGAGTCTAAGTAAAAAAAAAGGACAAGCTGTAAACACTTATGAGTGCAGAAAAAGAGGTAGATATGGTCTTCATCACTGAAACATGGTGATCAAGCCAAAATGACTGGGGAAAGGAAATGCCGGGATACTACCTGTGAGAGGCAAGGGAGAGCATAGGAGTGCATGCACCAGGAACTTTAACTCATGGTTGAAGAACTGGTGTTGTGAGGAAGGGTTTGGATTCATTGGTGACTGGGGACCCACCTGGAGGGATGGAGGTTTGTTCAAGCCTGACGGCCTGCATCCATCCTGGAGGGGAATCCAAGCACTCAATAATAAGTTTAAATGCTACATTGACAAGCATTTAAACTAGCAAAGGGGGGTGGCAGGTCAGCAAGGAGGGAATTACTTGCTCACCCCCACAGCTAGCAGTGGAACCAGTGAACCAGAGGAGTGGCTATCTCTGCAAAGCAGTGTGCAAAAGATGGAGATTAGTGCCCAAGATGTGGATATGCAGAAAAGGGGCAAAATTCAGCAGAAGGGCAGACAACAAGGAGAACCAGGGATAAATGACAACCAAGGAAGGGGCTGGAGTAGAACAGTGAAGAAGTCTAGGGAGGTCAAATCATGGAAAGCCATGTGTGCAAATGCCAGGAGCCTTAGCAACAAGATGGAAGATCTGGAGGCTGTCATGGTACAGTCAGACCTGGACATTGTGGCCATCACTGAAACCTGGTGTAATGATAACCATGACTGGGAGATGGCCATACCTGGCTACAACATATTCAGAAGAGACAGAGCAGGCAGGAAGGGAGAAGGAGTGGCTCTGTATGTGAAAAATGACATAAGGGCCACAGAGATCCAGGAGGAACAAAATGGGGGAGAGATACTGTGGGTTAAGCTGGAAAGGAAAATGGGGACAGCCATCTGCACAGGTGCGGTCTACAGACCACCAGCCCAGGAGCAAGAAACAGATAGGGAGCTGATGCTAGCCATCCAAAAGATGGCAGACAAGGGTGAGGTAGTACTGGTTGGAGACTTCAATATTCCAGATGTGGACTGGAGCATCCCAGCAGCAGCATCAACTAGAGCAGATTTATCCTGGACTCCCTTCAGGGTGCCTTCCTAAAGCAACTGGTCATGGAACCAACTCGGCAGAAGACAATACTGGACCTTGTGCTCACAAACAGGGACAGTGTGATGGGGAGTAACAGTGGGGAAGCACCTGGGTAACAGTGACCACCAGTCATTGTGGTTTGAAATCACAGAAAGAGCAGAACCAAACCACACAAAACACTATCCTGGATTTTAGGGGTCAGACTTTGGGAAAATGGGAGATACTTGAAAGAGGCATTAAAAGGAATGGGACAGGAATCAGGGTTGAGGAACAGTGGGCAGTATTTAAAATGGGGATTACAAGAACAACAGAATTATGCATTAAGCAGGTTAGCAAGAGGAAAAGGAAGAGGAGACCATTATGGTTTTCCAAAGGGTAGCAAAAGAAAGTGAAAGCCAAAAGATTACATTCAGGCAATACAAAAGACACAGGCAGAAGGGGATAGGAAGAAGTACCAGGAGAAGCAAAGGGAGGTAGGGAGGTCAGTAAGGGAAGCCAAAGCTCAGACAGAAGAACACATTGCAAAATCAGTGGGTAAAGGGGACAAAACCTTTTACAGGTACATAAGTGAAAAAAGAAAGACAAAGGGAGGGATAGTGAGACTGAAGGGGGAGGATGGGAGCCTCATGGAGGATGACAACAGTAAAGCTGACATATTGAACAGGTATTTCTGCTCAGTCTTTACTGAGGAAGAGGGGGGTAATGGGTCTGAAGGGAGTACAAGGGGTGAGAATGGTGCAGAAATGGACACAAGTCCCTTTACACGAGAAAGGGTCCTGAAGGAACTGGAAGTAATAAGAGTTGATAAAGCAATGGGGCCAGATGGGGTGCACCCCAGGTCCTTAAAGAACTAAGAGAGGTGGTGGCTGAACCTCTGGCTATCCTGTTTAGCTGATCACTGGAAACAGGGGAGGTACCCAAAGACTGGAGGACAGCAGATGTAGTCCCCTTATACTAAAGTGGGAACAAAGAGGAAGCAGGGAACTACAGACCAGTCAGCCTCACCTCGGTAGTGGGGAAGATCATGGAAGCGCTGCTGAAGGAGAGCTTGGTGGAACATCTGGTTGTCAATGGACTACAGGACCCAAGGCAGCATGGTTTCACCAGGGGGAGGTCATGTCAGACCAACCTCATTGAATTTTTGACTGGGTGACTAGGGAGGTGGATCAGGGAGGGCAGTGGACATGGCCTATCTGGAGTTCAGCAAGGCCTTTGACACTGTGCCACATAGAAGACTATTACACAAATTGGGGAATATGGGTGTGGGCAGGACAGTAGTGTGGTGGGTAGGTAACTGGCAGGGTGGCAGGACACAGAGGGTGGTGGTAAATGGCTGTCACTCCACAGAGGGAAGAGTGACCAGTGGGGTACCACAGGGATCAGTGCTGGGACCGGTCCTATTCAACATCTTCATCAGTGACATTGTGCAGGATCTAGAAGGCAGAATTTCACTGTTCACTGATGACACAAAGCTCTGTAACAGAGTAGACACACCAGAGGGTGTAGACAGAATGAGAAGCGACCTGCAGAAACTTGAAGAATGGTCAGGGGTTTGGCAGTTGAAATTCCATGCAAAGAAGTGCAAGATAATGCATATGGGGCCCAAAAACTCTGGCACAATATATCAGTTGGGGGGGTGAGGATATAGCATGCACCAAGCAGGAAAGGGATCTTGGGGTTGTCATCTCTGATGACCTCAAGGTAGGGGAAACAGTGTGACAAGGCAGCAGGTAAAGCAAATAGGATGCTGGGATGTATAGGCAGGGGCATCACCAGCAGGAAAAGGGAGGTCATAATTCCGCTATACAAGACACTAGTGAGGCCCCACCTGGAGTACAGTGTACAGTTCTGGAGACCATACCTACGTAAGGACATAGACAGGGTAGAGAAGGTTCAGAGGAGGGCAACAAAGATGGTGCATGGATTGCATCACAAGTCCTATGAAGACAGGTTGAAGGAACTGAACATGTACTCCCTGGAGGAGAGGAGAGAGAGGGATATGATAGAGACATACAAGTATCTTACAGGGAGGAACAGGGTGCAGGAAAACACTATTTTTAAGCGAAAAGATGTTCCAGGACTAGAGGGCATGGGATGAAGTTGGAGGAGGATGATTCAGAGGAAACATGAGAAAGAATTTCTTCACAGAACAGGTGGTGGTCAAGTGGAACACCCTGCCAGAGGAAGTGGTGGGGCTGAAACAATCACGGGATTTAAGAATGCATGGGATAGACATAAAGGAATTCTAGAGGTCAGGGGTAAGGGGAAACAGACTTCTAGGAAAACAAACTGAACTTACAAGCTCAAATGGGCAGACTGGGTGGGCCATAGGCCCTTATCTGCCGACACAGTCTATGTATGTACTATTTCATAGGGACAGGGAGGGGAAAGCGGGGGGGGGGAATAGCAGCATATATATAAAATAAAATAAAAGCTGTAGATGTTACAAATAAAGTTAAACTAGGCATAACAGGCACAGAAACCATTTGGATCCAGATAGACTCATGCACAAATCAACATGTAATAGTAGGGTTCTGCTATAGACTCCGGGAGAAATAACAGAACTCTCAAATCAAATGAACACAGAATTAACAAGAGCTTGTGAAATGGGTAAAGTGATATTTGTGGAGGAGCTAAACTATAATGACATAAATTGGAATAGCCAGCAGGCCACAAATGCTCAAAGTAAAATATTCTTGGAACTCTACCAGGAGCTGGATATAACCCAGCATGTAAAAAGGCCAACCAGAGGTAATAACATTCTAGATTTAGTAATGACTGTAAGGGATATTAGTATTACAGGACACCATACGATGGCACCATTAGGATATAATGGCCAAGATGGAGTGCAGTTCACATTTCAGCAGTATGTAAGTACGTACCTATAGACAAAGGGTGTAAAGAAATCTGTAGGGTATATACAGCAGACAAATCAAAAATATTGAGGGCTTCAGATAACATAAATTGGGAAAGCTTACTAGCAAATAAATCAGTAGAAGAAATGTGGGTTACCTTTACTAAGCACATCTTTGAAATATGTAATGAGCACATTAAAATGGTGAAGGTGTATAATAATTTGGAGGGAACCAAGATGGCTCACAAAGACAATAATTAAACTTTTAAAAAAGACAAAACAGTTATATTTAAACTTTAAAAGAAACAAAAATTCTCATGCTTGGACAAACTATAAACAAACTCAGGTACGGTGTAAGCAAATGATAAAAAGAAGTAAGCAGAGAATGGAATTTAAACTGGCCTCTACAGCCAAAAAGGATAATATGCAACATTTCTATAGCAATGTTAATTCACTAAGAAAAACAAATAATAACTTATGTAGTATAAAAGAGGGTAAAGCATTAGTTTCAGATCCAACTAAGGTGGCAAACATTTTTAATAGGTATTTCAGCAAGGCATTTTCTACAAAATCCCAAGGACTGGTAAATATTACTCTAAATCAGGAATTAAACATAATGATTATGCCAGACATTATCATAAAAAAGATAAAAGCCTTAAAGAATACAAACTCAGCAGGGTCGGATAACATTTCAAACAACATCCTTTAACTACTATCCCCAAATATCACAACTCCATTGACACTTATCTTCCAACAATCACTGCAGAGCGATGAGGTGCCCCGGGATTGGTGAACTGCAAGTGTGATACCCATACATAAGAAGGGTGATAGAGCAGACCACACAAACTATAGGCCCATAAGCCTGACCTCTGTGCCAGGCAAATTGATGGAGTCAGTATTAAAAGATGTAATAAATACATATTTAATAGAAACTGGTCAGATAGACTGTAAGCAGCATGGATTTGTGGCGAGAAGGTCATGTGTGACAAATACGTTATGTTTTTATGAGAAAATTTCTGCAGCATTGGATGGGGGAGGTGGTGGATTGTATATATCTTGATTTTGCAAAGGCCTTGATAAAGTTCCTCACATAGAAATATTATGTTGTCTAATAGATATAGGTATGGATCATAGAGTGAGTCAGTGGATACAGGCATGGATGATGGATAGGACCCAGAGGGTGTGTATAAATGGCTATTATTCGGAGAGAGTGCCTGTAACTAGTGGGGTCCCACAGGGATCGGTGTTGGGACCAGTGCTGTTCAGAATATTTATGGCACAAATGGGAGGAGGAATACATAACTGGATAAGTAAATATGCAGATGACACCAAATTGGCAGGAGTAGTGACACAACCTGGGGGGGTGGAAACAATTCAGAAAGACCTGGAGGACATTTATAGATGGGCAAGTGTTAGAGGAATGTGTTTTAACATAGACAAGTGTTGTGTCATTCATTTGGGAACTAGAAACCCCAAGCAAAACTATACTATTAATGGGAAAATTCTGAGAAAATTATAGATGCAAAAGGACTTGGGGATAATGGCAGATCATAAGCTTCAATATCAGGCCCGGTGTAACAATCAAATAATAAAAGCAAAAAGGGTACCATGGAATATAAAGAAAAACTTCAGAAGCCGGAGTAGATCAGCGATTATGCCACTGTATAGAGCCTATGTTAGGCCAATACTGGACTACAGAACCCTAGTCTGGGGACCCATAGGCAGAGGTGCAGTGGCAGAGATTGAGAGAGTGCAGAGGCAGGCCAAAAAGATGATACATAACTTGCAGGGGGAGTCCTATGAGCAAATACTTAGTAAATTTAATCTGATGTCCCTGGAGATGAGAAGGGTAAGAGGGGACTTGCTAATGTGCTATGACCTAATGCAATATGACTATATGTTCAATGAGCTAAATCTGCAATTTAAAAACAACCAGAAAGACACCAGGGGGCACCATCTCCAGCTGAGACACATTAAATGCAACATAAATAGGAGAAAGGCTTTCTTCACACAGATGGTGGCTGACCCTGGAATGGGTTGCCAAAGGAGATTATCTGCTATAAAAACAAGGCCCAGTTTAAAACAAATCTGGACTCCTATAGTCTGAGTGGGCTCAAACTGAAATATTACGGGTAAAGAGTACAGGAGCAGCTATGGGCCTTACATAGGGCTCCTAAAGCTACTAACTACTTAGTATGAAACTCTTTGCTGTCTGTGATGTACTCTCAGACAACATCGTGAGCAATTTATATTCCTTTACAAGGCTCATGCCTTGGGCTTGTAAATGATTCCAACCACTTCCCTATGGTTGTGTTGCCTTTTCTAAGGAAACAAGGAGGGGAATCTTATGCCTGGGTCCCCCCCCCATTGCACCCTCATGCACACACCAATGACAGATGATTTCATCACTACTGTGATATTGCTGTATTGCACTAACATATAGCAATAGGTACCCACCATACAAGCGTGGATACTAGGGATTATGCTTGCTGTTGTATACACTGTAGCACGTACACTCATTTTACAGTGTTATTTACTTATTTTCTGTTATATTCATACATCTTCATTTTGCTTATAGTTTTATTATACCTGCTGTGCTTATGTTTTACTGTTATGCATGTGCTTACATGAGCTATGTGTTTAGAATCATGGATATTATATGTGCATTCACTGATATTCTGTTGTAATCATGTATTCATATTTTATATTATAGGGTTTGACTGATAACTCATTTGATAAAAACAGCTATTAGTACCACTAAACAGATTCCTTCTAATGGTGTGTAGACAGGCAACAAGAACTGCAGGTTTTCAGTACTGTTATTACGTAGGTGCTGCAATCAGCCCAGTCTACAAGCCACTCATAACATCAATGCTGAACTACATTCAGTAGTAACACTGCCAGTCATGTTTCAGCTGCAGTAAAGCAGAAATTAAAGTATGAACTTGTAAAGCAGCAACACAGAAGCACAAATGAAACCCCAAACACAGCAGAAAACTAGCAAAATAACCACAGAAATACATAACCAAATGACACAATGAAGTCAACCCCTTTAATATAAAATGAATATGTGATGCTGCAGCATCTGATAGCAGTTTATATCAACATACGTGGAAGTGAGCTCTGGGATTAACCACTCGTGGTTCACGCTTTGCGGAGCCACTCGTGATAACCCCTGAGCTCACTTGCTACCCATATTGATAAAACCACTATCAGATACTGCAGCACCACATATCCACTTAGTATGTGCTTTGGGCCTGCTGTCATAGTCATATCCTTTTACTAAAGTATCATTCCACATGTATTTCTGTATTCACTGCATTTCCTTTGTCTTTAGTTTATTGCTGACAATGCATTTTATTTGTTCTAAGTTTTTTGCTAAGTCTACATTTTTCCTATACAGTGGAGCCCGCTTATAAGAACACCCTTTTTGCCAAAGAAAATTGTTCTTATAAATGGGCTGTTCTTATAGATGGGCTACCATTATAGCGAGAAAATACCATGTAATTTTCTAATCCTGCCACAGGATTTAATGTCAATATTTGCTGGTGTTTCAGGGACGTCCACATCTATTGAGTCCTTATCATCCGACGACCCTTCTTTCGGTGTGAGGATGTCATGGGTTATTTCCTCCTCAGTGATTGAGCCTGTAGTTTCGACCTCGTCATCGCACCAAACATAATTCTCAAAGTCCTTCTGAGTGAGCCCTGGTGCATCCACTATCTCTTCACCACTAGCTTCTTGCTCTGTAGGTGCCACAGCAGTACACACAGTAAACCCTGCTTTTAAAAAAACAATTCCTGACTGTTTCTGGTTTTGCCTTCTTCCAGGCAGCATCGATCATCTGTATACAGTCAAGGATGTTAATTCCACAAGCCAGGTCACTCGCCTTGGTTGCCCTCCTCCCTCCCTCCATCAATTGCCACCAACAGTTTTTCAACCACTTTCTTATAATAGTGCTGCTTTAGATTTTTAATGACACCTTGGTCCATTGGTTGGATAAGTGCAGCTGTGTTTGGAGGCAAAAAAACAAAACGAATGTGACTCAGGGTTAGACTGGGGTGGGCACTACAGTTATCAAGGATTAGACAGAATTTTCATTTCTTTCTCCACATTCTGGCATTAAGTCGAGTCACCCACTCTTGAAAATCTGCCCAGTCATCCAGGCATTTGAATTGGTTTCATATTCAATTGGCAAGGAACTTATATCTATCCCTCTAAAACATTGTGGCTTTTTGGATTTGCCAATTAAGAGCAGTGGTAACTTTTCATCCCCAGTCATGTTAGCACAGACTAGAGCAGAGATTGTTTCTTTACTTTTCTTACCCCCAGCTGCGGTTTCTGTGTGGAAAGCTAGAGTTCCATCAGGAACCACAAGGAAATAGATCCCTGTTTCATCTGCATTAAAAATGTCATTGTCCCAAAAATCGTTTAAAAGCATTGTCAGCACAGTGTCTTTCCATGACAACGCTCCTTCTGTATCAGCGTCTTGTTTTTCACCATGACATCTTTTGAACTGTATGCCATGGTGTTCTTTCCATCTGCAGAGCCACCTGTTTGTGGCTGTGAAGCTCAGACCCATTCCGTCAGCTAGTTGTTGTGCCTTACTTAGCAGAATAGGACCACTGATAGG
Organism: Neoceratodus forsteri; assembly: GCA_016271365.2. NCBI lineage: Eukaryota > Metazoa > Chordata > Ceratodontiformes > Ceratodontidae > Neoceratodus > Neoceratodus forsteri. The sequence goes on along the minus strand of JADMNL010000039.1, from coordinate 12,828,707 downwards.
TGCATTTACTGTGCGACAGGCGCTGAACCACTGAAGCAAAGCATTTTCAACAAGCTCATCCGTGCCAGTTCCTTTCCGTTTACTGTCCCTGTTCAACCCTTGCTCTAAGTCAGCAATCAGCTAGTCCTTATTGCTGATGATTTTTGAAATTGTGCAAACATTCACACTGAACTCCTTCGCTATGTCACTCCTTCTTGATGAAGGGCTGCTAAGGCATTCAATTACAGATAACTTCTGCGATAAGGTAAGTGCAGTTCTCTGCTTTCCATTCAGAGGGGTGTTAGCCTGTTTAGCCATGTATTTTCAAAATTACTGCCACAGGATGAAAGGGATCAGGAAACTTTAGAAAGGCAGCATATTTATCAGGTGAATCAATGCAGGAATGCTCAGAGTGCTGCAGCTAATCATTTCCTATTAACACTTAGCCACATACAAGAGAATGTGTTAACCACATTAATCGCCTGAGCTGAGTCAGTGACACAGTTTGTTTTAATCACTGACAGCTATCAGATCAGGCAAAGATGCTGAAGATATTTATTCTTTTAACCGGGCTGAATGTTACTATAAGCGGGCACTCACTGCATAGGAATACATGGGGAAAAATTGGAACATCATAGTAATGTTCTTATAACCGGGATGTTCCACTAACCGATGTTCTTATAAGTGAGCTTCACTGTATAAGATTATACCCAAGGGAGACTCCTTATTCACACCTTTTGGTCAACAGGGCCTGTTTACTGTATCTAGAATTATAACTGTTATTAGTAGTATAATTGCTTTCGCAGCCAGCCTCTCAGAGAGAGAGAGAGAGAGAGAGAGAGAGAGAGACTACACCCGAAGGCTGGGGGAAAACTTGCTCTGCTCCCTTGTGACTGCTTTGCTTCACTTGTAATGGCATGAGTATGTGTAATAAACTGCATTATTACATTATACTTGTTGTCATGTTCTTGTCCAGCATTATCGTCCAAGAACCTGATGTTTGGGCTTGTCACAGACATAACAGCTGGTACACCCCTAGCGCACCCCTAGCATGGTGCGGTCCACATATTTGGGATCAGATGTGTTGGGACTGCATGCCCCATTAATGCATCTTTCATGGGGGGCATATTGGGTGCAGAATGGCTACTCACCCCAGATACGCAGCATGTAGCCACTCCACCCATTGGTGAATGGGACCCTATATTTTCGAGTGGGAGTTTGTTCCATGGGTTAATCATTCTCTATGTATAGAAGGCTTTCCTTTTATTGATGTTGAATTTTCTAGGTCTTAGTTCTAGGGCATGACCTCTGGCGCCCTGTAGATCATTTTTAAATTTGAAACCCCTATCATTAAAAAGGTAGTCATCTTGCATGATGTCATTGCACAAAAGCAAATCCCCATGTATTCTTCAAGTCTCAGGCGACATTAAACCAAGTTTCTTTAGTCGTTCAAGGTAGGGTAAGGTTTTGATGTTGTATATCAATTTTGTGGTCTGTCTTTGAACTCTTTCAAGGTGAAGGTGAGTTTGAAGACCTTTTCCTACTAATAAAATGCTATGGTTTATCCACCAACCAGCAGGAGTCCAGGGAAGTCACAGAATTTTTTTCAATTGACTCTATAAGTAGAATGAGAAGGGCAATCATCTCAGTTAATGAAATGGACATCCAAGAAAATACAGGCCTATAATATCTTTTTAAATATTTGAGTCAGGTTTAGATTGGTGATCTTTTTGTTACGGGGGTCATGCCATTGTTATTTAAGAGGCTCACCTGGAGACATGGAGATCGATATGCGTGTATGTTGTCTGATAAGAATGCATAGAGAAAGGTAACCGAGTAATGGCTATAGCCAGAACATTCACATTCCCAGGGTTCTATGCTGCACTCACAGCTTTGGGCTGTACCATTATCCTGATGGGGGAGCACATTACCCATATGTAATTATTTCCCATCATCATTGTTGGAGCTAACAGAAAAGGAATTTATGGTGGTATGAAGGAATTTCTCCTTCTTGCCCTATCTCACTGTATCTATGTTATATTAACAGTATTCATTTACTCATAAGGTTAGCAAATAGCTGTCTGTGTTTTATATTACATTGTTGCTGCTTACTCAGGTCTAATCATGCTTATTCTGGTGTTATTCCTCTCTGTGTAGTCTCTGATTTTGTGTTTGAGCTGCTGGGTTAATTACTGGATGGTTGTTACATTGTGGTTTTAATGATTTGTTAATATTTGCAGTATCAACTTATACCCTGTGGTATCCTAGGCACTCCCTATCTGGTAACCACTGTAGGTACATTTCATAAAGTGTTTCTGCCTCTCTGTAACTGGGTAGCTTCCTCATTGTGGTCATAAATATGGGGTGGTTAAATATCTATGGAATTAAGGGCGAAAAATTCCTTACATGAATTTCAAATAGCTTTGAGAAAATCTTTTAAAACATTATGCAATTGCTACACTTCAGTATTATGAACTGATTAACTATGTGTAGTATTGTAATGCTTTATGTTAATGTTGTATTATTTTGAGTGTTACAGTGCAGGGCATTCTTGTTGAAAATAGGGATACTTTTCCCTAATGTTTGTTCCTGTATAAAAATAAAATTTTATCAGTCAAATAAAGTGCCCCTGGTTCCGCTGTTCACTGACAACAGATCTCTGATATTATGGAATGTTTGTTTGGCAATGGCATTATGTAATCATTAATACCTGACAGGGTGGGTGGTACTGGGGAATACTGGACCACCCAGGGGTGTTATGAGGCCCGACACCGCATGCAGAGGGCCTTATAGTCCCTAGAAGGTCTGGCATTCCCCAGTACTGCACATCCTGGAGGGTATTATTGTGCTTAGAAAATGGGCTACATGGTGCATTTTATATGACAGTCAAAGATTTTAAAAAATAGTATCAAAAAACAGCAAAAAAGAATGAAAGGTCTTTGTTTGGTAAAGTAGTTCCTCCAACGGTATATTTCCCAGTAGAGGTCACTGCAGTCTTTCACAGCTGCTCTTGTTGCAGAGACTGCTGTTTCTGTAGGGCTGTTTAACTTTTTCACACACACCCATTTGCTCCCTTTCCCCCTCCAACACACACACACACACACACACACACACACACACACATACACACACACACACATATGCTGGCCAGTTTTCAGTTTTTAATTTTAATGTGAAATTGGAATGGATTTCAGTTGAGGTCAAATCAGAGTTAAATGGCTGTACTGCGATGGGAAGCCGGGTGAAAGAGTTACATGCATTAGCTTTGTTACCAGTAAGATTTAAAGGTTTAAAGATCACATTTATTATGCTGCTTGTCCAACAGCTTTTTTAACTTTTAACCGTGGTGTGTTTTTTTTTGTCGGAGTTCATGGTCTGAAAGTTAGGAATGAGGAGAGAGTGCAGCAGGCATCAGTGGGTGTGTTTGCTATGCTGCTTGTGCAGCACCTGTTTTAGTTTTAAGCCTGTTTTTTTTTTTAGTTAGAGTCTGTGGTGTGGAACTCAGTTCTGAAATAGGGAGATAGTGTAGCAGGCATCTGTGTGTGTTTATTATGCTGCTTGTACATCATTAGTTTTAAATGTGGTGTTTTTTTCTCAGAGTCCATGGTCTGTAAGTCCATTACAGAGCAGGGAGAGAGTGCAGTAGGCATTGCCTGTCATTGATGGAGCACGAGGGATTATGGCTAAGAGATTTCTGTCGTGATCAAATGAGGGATGTAAATTACCAAAACTAAATGTATTTACATAAAATATGCTTTTTGTGTGTTTTAAAGTTGTTTTAACGTGAGACTTAATAGAGTCGAGCAGGGGGCTTTGTTCACTTGCCAACTCTCTTGCTAAGTGAGGGAAAAAATGGCAGCTGGTAAATTTGAAAATTCGGGGTGCCCAATTATAAGATAAGTAATGGGGCACCCTGAATTGGCACTCGTTTTTTGCCAGGCATCTATTGAAAAATAAATGCATGCCTGGCATAGCCTTTCAGTCAGTCAACATGCTTTATTTTTCAACCCCATTTTCTAATTATTAATATGGACCTGAGATATTCACCCCCTTATCTTTCTAGCTCTAACCCTTCTGCTATCTGCGGGAGATGTTGAGCTTGATCCAGGTCCCTCATCTGCCCAGTACCTTTGTTTCACCTCACACAAGGGGCCTAAAATAATTCACCTTAATATAAAAAGTTTTGTCCCCAAAATAAATATGTTTATGGCATGGATCACTCGCTATCAACCAATGATCTAAGGATATCCGAGACGTTGATGAAAACTGTCATTTCTGATAATCTTTGTGCACTACCAGAGTATAGTTTTCGTCACTGTGATCACACTGGCTCAAAGAAAGGGATTGTTGATATACTATAAATCTGATTTTAATATATCAATTCCAAACCACCCTCTCCCCTCTGAATCCCCACTGAAAGTTGTCATGGTGTGCTCTCACTGGGTGGCATAAAAAAACTACATTTTCTCTGTATTTATATTCTTCCAATTGGAAGCATGAATCTGTTCTTCTTTCTGATCAAGTATATTAGCTTACTGATCAGGAACGATGAGTTCATTCTTTTTAGTGACTTTAATATAAATTAGAATAATGATTATAATAAATCTGTGTTGCAGGCCCTGAGTAATCTCAATCAACCCAAGTCATCTCTGAGCTCTGAGCCCACCAGACACTCTAATAATGGTAATGCACTTGATTGAGTGGATACTCACAGCCAATGTAGATAGAATCAGGTGCCCAGGGGCCAGATATTCAAAGACCTGTGCTGGGTGCAAACCTTTTGCACCTCAATTACACCCGGCTGCAATATTCAAAAGAGGAATTAGTGTCGGTGCAATGTGACAGTGTTGGTGCTAGCAAATAATGTATGCAGGGGAGGGATGGAGGGGTGGGGACATGAATTCCCATGCACCAGGAAAGTCAAAAGAATAGCACCACACTACAGCTGGTAGCATGAACTGTAGCATAGCGCTAACTACTGCCACTGAAAAGCATGTGGTAATGCCAGGAAATCATGGAGAAGCAGCCTCCTCCTCCTGGCAACATACCCGACATGTTCCCTTGTGGACTAGTCCCTCCTCCCCACCCATCACCAATCCCTGGCACACTCAGAAGTCAGATCTGTTCAATTACTCTGGTAGTCTAGTGGTACCCCCTCACCCCCAGCACCAATCCCCATAAAGGTATTTCCATGGAAGGAACACACAGTCCCAGTAGTCAAGTGCCCCCTCTGCCCTGATCTCCTGTGTGAAAGGTGTACATAGTCATTGTGGTCCAGTGAACCATGACAGCCCTGATTCCCAATATTGTGCAAGCAACAAATACCTGGTGGTTTAGTGCCCCCCCCACACTGCCTACCACCCCAAGCCCCACCCCACCCCTCATCCAGTAACTGAGCAGCAACTGGCTCAACCCACCACTCACTTCCATGGCCAGCCAGTGACTGAGCTCTGAATGAGTGCGTACCTGTGCAATTGTGTACATGCTCATTCAGAAATTGGTCAGTGGCTGGCCATGGAGGTGAGAGAGTCACCACTTGGGTACAGGATGGGGGGCAGGGTGGTTGGCACTACGGGGGGGCACCAGACTACCAGATATTTGCTGCTTGCACAATACGGGGGATCTGGGCTGTCATAGTCCACTGGGCCACCAGACATAATGACACCTGTTGCGGGGTTGGGGGATCGGGTAGAAGAGGCATAGACATAGCTATGTAAAATCCAAAAAAGAAATTATCTGATTGATCCTGCCATTTCCCCCTGGTCTCACCGAATGAGTTTCCGTTCATATGTCTTATATGTGTAGCGTGACCGAGCGCTGTCGATACATTACATAAAGGACCCGGCAAATGTTCTAAAAAAGGCACACTCACTCTGACCTGTTAGAAATCCACTGCTTTTTTGTTAATCTTGCTGAGTTTTCTTGAACAGGAGCATGAGTGTGTTTTGCTATGGCAATACTCACGCTCATTCACTTCTCTGAAGCCGTCAGCTTGCTCTCTGTCCTCTTTCTCCTGTCAACAGCTTGTTTATAAGACAGCCCAGCATGAATACCATAAAGGCAGTAGATTTCTATGGTTGCAGAGTGAGAGTGCCTTATTAGTAATGTCTGTTAGGTCTGCAATGTAATGCATGGCAAGTGCTCAGTCATGCTACACATTTAGGACATAAGCAATGGAACTCTGGTGAGATGAGAGGGAAATGGCAGGAACAACCAGATATATTTGCATCAAGTACTATTGATTTGGTAATGATGGCAGGATCAACCAGATGTAAGAGCTGCACTGGTGGTGGGGACGGAGTGCAGGTCATGGAGAGGCAGAGCCTTGGAACAGTTTGTTTTCACAGGTGTTTAGAGGATAACAGGATGACCTATAGGTGTATTGCAGATATGCTGACTATAACAGTGTTATCCCCACTGGCTGCTTCAGATATCACTCTTCATACTGGCACTAGTGCTTGCAGCCTGGAACAGGTCACTCAGTTATCCATGGCCTCTCTGTGAAGCACCCATACATAGAAATATAGAAATTGTCAGCAGATAAGGACCACCTGGCCCATCTAGTCTGCCTATAAGCCCTTGTACTGCATTACTACTTCCGATCCACTCATCGCTGTACATTTATGGTTCCTCTATGCCTGTCCCAAGCATGCTTAAAGTCATCAATAGTGCTTGCTCCCACCACCTCCTAAGGCAGACCATTATATGTATCCACCACCCTCTCTGTGAAGAAGAACTTCCTCACATTCCCTCTTAACCTTCCGCCTTCCAATTTCATGTCATGCTCCCTCATTCTTGTGCTCCTCCTGTATTGAAAAATGTCTTCCCTTGCACCTTGTTTATACCCCTGAGATACTTGAATGTTTCTATCATGTTCCCTCTTTCCCGCCTCTCTTCCAGCGAGTGCATATTGAGGTCCCTTAATCTCTCCTCATAAGTCTTGTGTTGCAAGCCCTGTACCATCTTAGTCACCCTTCTCTGGACTGTCTCCAGCCTGTTAATATCCTTAGAATGGTGCAGCCTCCAGAACTGCACACAGTACTCCATGTGAGGCCTGATCATGGTTTTATATAACGGCATCACTATCTCCCTCCTTCTGCTGATGATACCCCTGCCTATGTACCCCAGTATGCCACTGGCCCTCCCAACTGTCTTAGCACTATGCTTTAACATTTTCAGGTCATCTGAAATAACAACCCCCAGGTCCCTTTCCTAATTTGTGACTGTCAGAAACTCCCCTGTCCCATCCTGTAGCTTTCTCCAGGGACCCTCCACAACCTCACACTAAGGCATCCAGGGAGGGAATACAGTTCTGCAGGTACAGCAGGCTCTGTCTGTGTTTGTTTCCCTGTCCTGGGGCTCATGTTACCCCTACCTTACCACTCAAAATAGCCCAGTCCCTCATTGTCCCTCATTTAGTGTGTCTGTGTCCCTCAATTCAGTGATGCAAGGTTGAGAGATATGCACTGAGTAAGCCTGCCAACTCCCATGGTCTGCAGCTACCGCTTTGTTGTTCAGTCTGACATACAGGTGGAACTGTATGCACCTCCCAGCCTTCAGCTCCCAACCTGTAGTTCCAGTTCACCCTACAGGTGGAGCTGTGGGATCCATGCAATAGTGCTGGACTAACTTTATGGGAGTGCATGAAAAGCAGCCCATGAGATGCTAATGTGGCTGTTTGACCATGGATTGCCTAAGTAGGCTCATTTGCACAGAAGCTTTGAATATAGCAAACTTTAGCCCCAGGCTAATGTGTTAGCCTGGGGCAAAGTGTTAGTGCCAGGCTACTGCATTTGCTCCTGGCTAACCTGTCACTTGCACAGCACAGTTCTGCTGTGTGTGGCCTGCATTCATTGATTGTTGCTGTTGTTGTGCGGCACTCCATTACTATCACTCATATTGGCCTGCTACTGTAGCTCTGCCTTCCTCAACCTCTGTGTCCACTGAACTGCTGTTGCATTTTGGCCTTCCCTATTGCTATATTCAGAGCTGTTTTATTTCCTGGGCTATTTTTGCACTGCATTCTCAGCCCTGTTTGCACGGCTTCCTTTGCACACTATATTCAGCAGGTTTAATCCCGGGGCTATTCCTTTGAATATAGCGTGCTTATGGTTCAGGGCTAATTTAGCATGCAGTGCAGTGCTTAAATTTGCCCCAGGGCTAAGTTTTGAATATCTGTCCCCAGGTGTTCTCTTTGATGCCATTAGTGATTTCTCACCTGTGCATTGTTTCTTTTTTTATTTTTGCTTTTGGTAACTGGATAAGTGCACTAGACATAGAAATGCCTATTTTCAGGTACAGCCTGGGAAGTTACAAGTTGGTTTACAAAACATTAACAGTGTTTACAGTATAACAATGGGTCACAGAGAGTACAAGCCAGGTAGCATTCATCAGTGGACAGAAATTCAGGGTGTAACAAAAGGGCATAAATAACAAGTGTGAATGCCACCATTATCATAAATATAATTAGTAGAGAGATTCGTGTCATGCATAAAAATGAAGAAAAGCACATTTAAATGGAACAAATGAGAATACAAAAATTCATATCAATTAAAGAAAAACCAAAGGACTACTGGTGCGAGAAGGCAGTAGACTGAATAATAGATAAAAAAGATTCAAGTAGTTGAATGCCAGTTGGTAGGAAGACATACAATATGGCAGATAAATCCAAGGTTAGTAGGTAAAATTGACGTCAGGGTCAATATAGAAGAGAGGAGGGAGAAGAGGTGGCACTGTGAGGTGGGCATGGGAAGAGCATGGGCCAGGGGAGCCATGGAAAGAAGGCTGGAAGCCAACGCAAAGGAAAGTTGCATAGGAGCAGAAATGTGCAATAGGGGGGTAAAAGGGTGATGACCAAGAGGTAGGGGATGGAGGGCCTAAGGTGGGTGAAAGCATATGCAGGAGGCTGCAGCAAGTTGATGATTATGGTGTAGCCTTTTGAAGCAGACATGAGTAGGAGCAAGGTGGATGGCTTGGGGAAGAGAGTTCCAGTCTTGAGGGGCAGCATGGGAGAAAGCACGAACACCCATAGAAGTTTTGCATCTAGCGATGTGGAGGGGAGCTTGGTCAACAGATCTAAGCCCATAGGGTGCAGCATGGAGGCAAGGGGTTGGGTTTTTTATATCTGACAATGCCATCTATAAGAGAGCCAAAGGAACAGAGTCTGTAGGCGGTGGGGGAGAGCCATTTTAGGTCAGCATAAAGCTGGCAGTGGTGCTTGCAGCATGGGGATGATGAGGCATAGCGGCAAATACTACTATAGGCGGTGTCCCACTTATGAAGAGTGACTTTTGATGCACCAACATAATTGACAGAGCTGTAGGCAAGAGCAGGGAGCAAAATGCCATGTGCAATGGCTAACTTAGCTGATAGCAGGCAGAGCTGATCGAAGCCCCTCCTAGATTTATCCATTTCAGAAAGTTCTTTAACTTGGATCCTGCACTTTTTAAGCTAGCAGTTTCTAACATCAGTTAATGCTATCTACTGTATACGATGCTTCTGATGCCAGTCTGGCAGTCACCTTTTGAACTTCAATATTTACAGATTTACATGACACATTTGCCCCTATTTCAAAGAGAAGGGTGCATGGTCCTGTCTCCAAATGGCTGGACCAACCACTCCTAACCAAACTCGTTGAACAGGATAAAAAGGGGTTTGAGTGTAAGGCCTCCTCATCAGCAATGGCTGATCTGCTTATAGCACATTGCATAATGAATGCAAAAGAGCAATCAGGCACAACAAAAGCTCCCACTGCAAGCAACTATTTAACTCTACCACCCAAAACCCTAGGCTCTATTGGGAGCAGATCAAACAAATGGGTGGTCAGTCAGGAGATTATACTTCCTCCAACATGGTCTTAAATGGTGTAACTTGTAATGATAGCTCCACCACAGCCAATGTATTCAATTGCTATTTCTGAATCCTCTCCTCTTACTCTCAGGCTTTCACTAATCTGCCCTCACCATCATCTATTAGTGAGTCCCTTCTAGCACCCCCATCCTTTGTACATCCCCCCTTTTATTTTAAATGGAATAGTACAGCTGAAGTCCACAGACTCTTTCTGCAGGATCCTGATTCAAAATCTGCAGTCTCTGACAGTATTAAACTTAACATATAGGAGTGTCGATTGAAAGGGTAAATAAAAGGGTGGGAGCTCTTAGAAGAATAACTAAGTGTTTAACAGAAAACAGTAGAAAAGGGGTTGCTGAACAATTGATTATTCCGGTATTGACTTATGGGGACCTTTTGTATCGTACTACAAATAAGATATCATTAAATAACTTAAATAGGGTGTACCACAGGAACGCAGGTTATGTCTTGCGGTGTAGTCCAAGAACACATCACTGCAGTTTGTTGACTTCTTTCAAATGGTTACCTCTTGATATAAGATGTGCCACAAAATGGCAAAAGTTAATTTACAAATACCATATAGATAGTCCTGAGCATTACATAAACAAAAACTTATTCTGAGGCTGCTATCAGTTTGACTTAAGATTAACGAGATCAAGCTACCAAAACAAAATCACTATTGTGGCTTCTAAAAACAAATATGGGGAAAAGACATTAAGTAACCAAGCAGCTAAATATTGGAATATTTTACCCAGCCTAGTGCGCACATTTCCACTGTATAGCCAGTTTATGCAGGAATTAATTAAACCAAGTTCTGTTTCATGTAAATGTTTTGGATGATCAACTAGAAGTCTGGAGAATGTTACTGAATTTTGATGAGTGAACTACATATTTATTGTGAATGTTAGTACCTATTTTGTGTTTTGTACTTAATGGCCCAGATATTCAAACTGCGCCAGGCTGTGGCGCAAGCTTGGGCGCAGCTCAACTTGGCTGCACAGTGTGTGGACTGGGCGATATTCGACGGAGCTGCGCCATGGCTCAGCAGCATTGAATATCGCACCCTGTCCACCCCCAGTGTGCATGACACAGTGGCACTGTGCCAGCACAAGTGGCCAGAGCGGAGCATGGGGATGTGCTAGCGCAAGTTCCATTGCGCCATGCACAGCAACTGCGATATTCAAAAGTTGACATGCAGTTGGGGCCATAATGTATGCAAGGCACACCTGGGGCCATTTGCATGTCATTATGGCCCCATTTACATGCAGGTGCGCTGATCCCAGATGACTTGCACCTGGCGCCCTGCCAGGCAGCAGCCATTGGGGACTGACACCCCCTGCAGCCCGATCACGGGCATTTGTAATAAAATAGAAGCTATTCCATCCTATATCCCTGGTGGTCCAGTGGACTGCTATCTGCCTGATCATGGGCATTTGTAGAAAGAGAAGAATACGTCCTATATCCCTGGTGGTCCAGTGGACCATTATCCACCCGATCGCAGGCATGTGTAAAAAGTAAATATTCCATTATCCCTGGTGGTCTAGCGGACCCTATCTGCCTGATTGCGGGCATGTGTAAAAAGTAAATATTCCATTATACCTGGTGGTCTAGCAGACCCTATCTGCCTGATTGTGGGCATGTGTACAAACAAGATAAGTCCAATATCCCTGGTGGCCAGTGGACCACTGTTTGCCCCGATTGCGGGCATCTGTAAAAAAAAAAAATTCCAATATCCCTGGTGGTCTAGTGGTATCCCCACCCACCCACTGAGCCCCACCCCGCCCCGGTCAGCTGGTGGGCGGCAGTACCTGCCTGCCACCTGCCGCCCCACTAACTGAGCCTCCTGGTAGGGCGGCACTACCACAGATTCACAGCGTGAGCCAATGAGCGTGCAGCCCATACCATACTACACATTCCAAATATGTGAATGATTTTCATTGTGGTGTGGCAGCTGGGTTTCAGTGCAAAAAAGTGCAAAAAACATGCATCTAGGGCACAGAAACCCTGGTGCAGAGTACACAATTGGTGGCTTGGTATTGATGATCACCAAGCAGGAAAGAGACCTGGGTGAAATCATATTAGATGAGCTAAAGGTGGCCAGGCAGTGTAACAATACAGTAAGGAGAGCAAGTGGGATGCTGGGTTGCATAGGGAAGGGTATCACCAGCAGAAAGAGGGAGGTGGTGTTGACTCTGTGTAGACCACTGGTAAGACTCCACCTAGAATATTGTGTCTAATTCTGGAGATCACATCTGTGGAAAGACATAAACAGGGTGGAGGCAGTCCCGAGGAGGGCAACTAAAATGAAGCAAAGTCTGCATCAAAAGCCCTACAAGGAGAGGCTCAATATGTACACCCTGTAACAGAGAAGGGAGAGGGGAAATTTAATATAGACCTTTAAATACCTCATGGGAGTAAGTAAGGTACAGGAGGGGAGTATTTTTCAGAAGAAAAAATGCTCAAGAACAATTGGACATGCTGTGAAGCTGGAGAGGGGTAGATTCAGGAGAGACATGAGGAAGTACTTCTTCACAGAATGAATGGAGGATTCCTGAAACAGCCTTCAAGCAGAGGTGGTGGGGGCAAAACAGTGATAGTGTTCAAGAATGAATGGGATTACCACAAAGGAATCATAGTGGAAAGGAAGAGAGAGGGAATAAGAGCTTTAGATCAGGCTTAGTCTGATGTAATTGAGTATGTAGTGAGAAATCGGCAGACTGGATGGGCCAAGGGGGTCCATATATGCCATTAGATTCTATTTTTCTGTGTTTACCTATGTGTTCCTACCAATCCAGAGTTTGCATTTTATTAGACCCTCGACAATTTATAGTTGTGACCTTTGCACATTAATGTTGCCTTATAAAATGGGAAGGGAAATTGTTGCATCCTGATTGGTTACTTGATATGAATTATGAGAGCACTACCAGTGGCTTAAAAAGTGCTGGTAATCAGAACACATTAAACTAATATACTGTATCAATGCCCTTTGTAAAACATTCCTGACTTTCATTTAAAATAATGCTGTTACCATTCATCTCCCTAAAGTCAAAAGTATGGCAGCTTAGATTCAATGCAAAGAAGTGCAAAGTAATGTACTGTACCTGGGAACAAAATCCCAGGGGAAGAGTACACAATGGGGGGGGGGGTATTAACAACAAAAAAATGGAAAGGGACCTGGGGGGTAGTCATATCAGATGACCTAAAGGTAAGCAAGCAATGTGAGAAGGCAGTAAGGAGGGCTGTGGGGATACTGGGATGTATAACAAGAGGCATCACCAGTAGAAAACAATAAGTTGTTATCCCTTTGTACAGATAGTTGATGAGACCCCATTTGGAGTACTGTGTGCAGTTCTGGAGACACCATCTCTGCGAAGACATAGACAGGATGGAGGCAGTCCAGAGGAGGGCAACTAAAATGATGCAGGGTCTGCAACAGAAGTCACACAAAGAGACATTAAATGAGCTTAACATGTATACCTTTGAGCAAAGGAAGGGGAGGGAGATATGATAGAAACTTTCAAGTACCTCAAGGGAATCAACAAACTCTAAGAGGGTAGCATCTTTCAGAAAAAGAGATGTGCAAACACAAGGGGACACAATTTGAAGATGGGGGGACTGCTCAGGGGCAATGTGAGGAAGTATTTTTCACAGAGAGGGTGGTGAACATACAGAACGGCCTTCCTGAGGAGGTTGTGGGGTCAAAAACAGTGGGGGAATTCAAGAATGCATGGGACAGACATAAGGCAATTCTTGTGGGGGGGAGGAAGATGTAGGCTGTTGGTTAACTACGATCTGCAGCTTATCCCATAGGTAGGGAAATGGGCAGACTAGGTGGGCCAAGCGGTCCTATCTGCCTTCAAAGTCTTTGTTTCTATGTTTCCATAAAAAGGGACATCTAGGCCCTAAAAATAAAACTACTGTACCTCAAAATTAAAAAAATAATTATTTAAATGTTCTTTCTATTTGTAATTCCCCATTTTACACACATACTCTACACCAGTTTATAAAAATGATGTACTACTCATGGCTTTACTTTCTTGAGCTTCTTTCCTAACCATCAAACCACCCTACATATCTTTACCTTCCGACCACAAAATCGTTGCTGCTTACTCTGCCCAGATGAAATTAAATGCCTGGCTTTACTGAGGCCTACAGTTGTTGTGTTTGTAGTGGGAGAGATGAACATTCTACCAGTAAACTTCTGCAGAAGTCTGAATTCCTGAATTCCATGATAAACAAACTTTTCATCTACTGGATGTGTGGAAATAACAGGTGACAGACAGGTGGATGGAGTACCTTTTACTAGTTAGTTTTAACAAAAGAAATTTAATAAAAGAAGATACCTGTTTTTAGTTATTTTTGTTTGTTTTTTGAAATTAAAGTTTTTATTGGTTTTTAACTTTCTCCGGAAGGGGTTTGCATAGATGTACATACTGTATAATGCTGTGATTAATGTTGTACAAGGGTTAAGAATTTGAATTTACATATACCATAGACAACAGGTATAAGGATACATATTGGTTACAGAAAATTGGGAGTAGACAAGAAAACCATATCCTGCTTTGCATTGCTCATGTGAACACTTACTATTGCTGAGATCAGTTACCTATTGCCTAGAGGTCTGATGCATCTGGAAACCCTCCTATCCTAGAACAGAACTTTAAAAAAACACACAAAGGACTTAATCTAATAAGAAATAAATTTTAACTATTAACATTGTGGTAGACATTCAGCATTAATATTACTGGTAAGACTGTGGTATTGGTTCAGTATATTATATTGATGTATGTTGTATATATTCCATCCTGTAGTGAGGATAGACTGGAGAAGGCATAACCAATGCCTGTCCTTGGTTTGGTAAACTGCATAAAAGGTTGCCAACACTTGTTATACACTGAAAGATGATTATGAGCTGAATATGTTAGTCTAGCCATGTTTGCTTTCTGAGACATGGCTCCTAGTATTTCTCCCAGGGTAGGAACATAGTTACTCCACCAGTTACAAAGGATCAGCCTCTTGACTTCAGACTGCAGGCCTAGCAATAAAAGAGGTGCAGAGTGCGGAACCTGTTTCCAGAAAATTTTCGAGCCCATGTGGCAGATCTGTGACCAATAAGACTGGAGCAGCGGGCATGCCCCAAGAATGTGGAGTAGATCTCCTTTATGCTTGTGACATCTCCAGCATTTATCTGTGTCCAATAATCTTGCCTTGCAGAGAAATGCCAGGGTCTGGTACCACTGATGCATGACTTTGTTTTGGATTAATCTGGTCCTAGTGTCAGTATAAGAAGTGAGGGCTGTCTTCCAGCATTGGCACCACTGCTAGTTTGTTATTGTGATATTCAAGGTGGTTTCCCACTTTACCCTAGAGGCTTCCAATTGACTTGGCAGTTTATCTCAAAGAGAAGAATATATTACATTGGCTTGTCCCTTTGTCCCTGAAGTAGAGGAAGCTAATCTGCTAAAGGGAAGGGGCTAGGGTTGCTGGTTATGGAGTGGATCCATTTAAATGAACGTACTTCTGATCTGGAGATATCTCCAGAAGTCGGTTACTGGCAGATCCTACTTGTCATGGGGGGCCTCAAAGGTATCCACTAAGAGCCTGCATGCTGAAAAATATTTTGGACGTACAGGATCCCTTTGTTAACCCATCATGGCCAGTTTAGCATGTTCTGGTCTACTTGAATACTGTGGTTCTGCCACAATGGGACATGGACCACTGGGCATGGGTTGGTACTTAGTTTGTGGTGTATTTGAGTCCAGTATTGGATTGTAGGTCCTATGGTGGGGTGAGTGGTTAGAGTGGGAGAGGGGCAGAGTATAGGCGTGGTGCAAGTGTGTTCATCCCACTCTGAGCATGCTCCACATCTACCCATTGGAGAGGATCTCTAATATCTAATCTAAACCAGTGCAATGCTTCTACAGTCTGATATGCTAATTTATAACCTCAAGTCATGGTAACCCCAGCCACCATCATGCTAGTGGGCTTGTAATTTGTTGCTGCTGTATCTGGGCTTCTGCCCTTCCCATAGAAAGTCACAAAACAGCTTGTCTAATTTGTCAAACCATCCTTTAGGGATTTGCAGTGGGAGATATAACATAATGTAGAATATCTTTGGGGCCATTACCATTTTGATGGCAGAAATGTTCCCTGCCGCGGTAAGGTGCAGAAGCCTCCACCTGTCAAATTATTTCTTACATGTTTTCAAGAGGGGCTGAAGATTTGTGTCCCATAACTAGGTAATGTTTGGGGTCATTTTGATGCCCAGGTATGTGATACTTCCTTGTGCCTATCTTAGGCCATGCTTAAGTATAACGCTAGGCTGGCAGTGGGAGTTAAAGGGCATACTTTCCATTTTGCTTGATGTACTTTGAGCCCTAATAGTTCTGCAAAGTTATGCAGCAGAAGGAGGAGAGGCGGGAGTGAAAGATCTACATTTCCAAGAGGAACCAACATGTCATCTGCGTACATGAGAGTGGAGTAAGACCGCTGTCCTATCCAGATGCCTGTGGATACACTCTGTTGCCTGATCACAGCTGCCAGAGGTTCAACCACCAGGACAAAAAGTAGAGCGGAGAGTGGACACCCCTGTCTGGTACCTTTCTCAAGAGGAAAGGGCTCGGAAAGAATGGAGTTTGTTAATACTCGGGCAGTAGGGAGAGTATAAATAGCCCGGGCTTAAAAGATAGCTTTGACTGATTTGAGCTCATCTTCCACCTGGAAGCATACCTCTCAACCTTTTGTCACTGAAATGAGGGACGTGGACATTTTTGGACACTCAAAATGAGGGACAATCAGGGACACAGATCCTCAGAATGAAAGACACATCCTCAAACATAGAGTTACAAGCTCAGAACACTGTGAAAACCATAGTGTTTACTTGTACAAAGTTTATTTTGGATTTAGAATTTTAGAATATTAAGAGTTTCTGCTTTAAAGTCTGAATTTACAGCACATTCTCTGTGTGGGCAGCACCTTTTCCATGAGGGACGGATGAGGGACAGAGCAATTTTAAGGGGCAAAATGAGGGATGTCCCTCGTAATGAGGGACACTTGAGAAGTATGCCTGGAAGAGGAGGTGTTCCCTATTCTTATGTCTTTGAGCTACAAAACTGATTATTTTCTCTCTGATTGTCACCTTGAAGGCTTCCTGGGTGTTGGTAGCTGAAGTATCTTCCACCAGATTTTACCTAAAAAAATATGTTGCCTCTTCCTGTGCCCAGGCTAGGAAGCATGGGTCTCGGAGTAGCAGTGGATCTAATCACCAAGCAGGGGAGGCAGTCATCTGTAATCCTTATTCAGACTGAAACTGAACAGGGGAATTGTCTGAGATTATTTAGGGAAGAATGGATGAGCCCAGGGTAACCTGCTTTCTATAGGAGGAGGTTAACCAGAAGTCGAGTTGAATATGTGACTTGTGGACCACTGTGTAAAGGATACAATCCCTGTCTCTAGGCTGAAGCAGGCACCAGATATCTGTTTCACCAGGGTCATGCATCATATTGCATACTATGTGTCTACCACTAATATGCATCTCTTTGCCCATGGAGCTTCTATCTACAATAGGAGACAGTGTAAGGTTAAAAACCCCACCTAACAAAGTGGGAGTGTTAGGCTGTGCCAATAAATCCAGATTACTGACTATATTATGAAAGAAGGTTGGATCATCTTCATTTGGGGAATAGATATTCCCCAAAAGGAAAGGTCTAGATGTGGTATTCATTAGAGCCAGGATCCACTTGCCTTGTGGATCTACTTCTTTCTGCATGACTGTCCATTTAAGATGTTTGCGAATTAGGATTATACTATGGGGTCTGAGAATCAGAGTCCCTCATTGGCTGACTGGCACCATTCTGCCATGGTAAATCCTGGCATTACCCATGCAAAAGGTGCCAGTCAGCCACTTCTGGAATCGACACCTTTTCTTTTGGTTTTTGGCTACTGCTTTTTTTCTCCTTTTTCCTGGCCGCCTTCAGTCTGCTCCCCTTGTCCCTGCATCTGATCGGGGATTCCGGCCAATATCCGCCTCTACCTGGTTAGTCCCAGGCACCCATATGCCCTTGCGGTCATACCCTCTGCAGAAGGGCCACAGGAAGCCCCCCAGACTCCCTGCGGAACACGGATCCAGCCTGGTTGCCTGGCCACTGGGTGAAGCTCACAGACAGCCATCAAGCCACTCAACTGGGCACCTGTTTTTTTCCCCCCTCACTGAGGACATGCAATGACATCACCGGGGGGGGGGCACACGTGTCTGCACGTGCTCTCTGCCAGATGTCTGCATTCAGCTCCACCCCTGAATGTAACAAGCATGCAGTCTCCCAGCCTCCGCCAGGAGGCAACCATGCACCGACTGCCATGGACCCCCCCTCCTCGGAGAAGGAGAGCAATCCTTCAGATGATCGATCCTTCTCCTCCCCAGCTGACCCCTGGTGACCTGTGCTCATTCCCAAACACCGGTCGCTGGCGTGGAGTGAGGTGTGGTGATCAGCGCCTCAGCCCTCAGCACCACTGGGTCAGGAATCCACACCTTTTCAAATCCCTCTGCCCACCAAAAATCCTAGAAAAACAGCCATATTGTTTACCCACTAAAGTGGTACTGAACTGCGAGTTTTGAACATACAGGTGATGCTTCTACTGCATACATAAAAAAGAGATTTAACCAATCTTCATTTCAATAAGTGATGAGGAAATACATATTCCTCACATCAGACTAAGAGACGAATCCATCTTACTCAACTCCTGGTGAAAATGGTAATACCACTCCTCAGTGTTTCTGCCATCCGCTACAAAAGTAAACACTCCACTCTCTCCCCAGTGCTCTTCCAGCCATCAGCAACCACTTGCCCACTGGCAAGACCAACTCCAAGGTAAAGAAACACTGCACACTTGATATGTTTAAGGATGCCACTCCTCCCAAACCTCACTGTCTTCTTAAATTGCTGCTGCTCCCCCAAATGACCTAACCAACCCCCATTCACAGTTCAGATAACACCTGCAATAGTAGGGAAGTCAGTGGGGTGAACGAGACTGACACACTGGCTATTCCCGTTTCAGGACATTGTCTACTGACATGGCATACATCGGGACTCCATGTAAAAAAAAAAAAAGGTAGAATACTATCACTGTACCCTGAGTTGGGAATGCCTCTCCTACCTCGTTCGGTCTCCTAAACTGGCTGCTGCTACCCCCCAACTGATGTAATAACCCCACTCCCACAGTTTATATGGCACCTGCAATAGCAGTAAAGTCAGTGAGGTGAATGAGGCTGACACATGCCCTATTCCTGTCTCATGTGACTGTCTCTTCCACCATACATCAAGAGCCTGTCTGTTAAAAAAAAAAAAAGGCAGTAACATGCTGTTACTATACATTGAGTTTTGGGCAACTCCTCAATATTCTACCTAGTAACAGGGAACTATTTTTATAGCATAAGAATAAATGAAAGGAAAATTATGTAAACTACAAAAAAAAATATTGTTTCTTTATTTTTGTTACAAAATAGTACAGGGGACATTGGATAGGTACAATAAACCACTTCCAGGGTGTGGGTTATGCTGGGATTTACCCATGGCTGACCTGGTTTGATGACACCAGCTGTGGGTAAATCCCAGCATAACCCACACCCTGTAGTGGTTTATTGCTTAATTATGACTCCTTTTGCACATTGGGGCTTCTGCATGGATTTCCTGGCCTATCCAGTCTTTTACAAGGTATTTATGATCTCCTTTGATAAGTTTTGCCTGCTGAAGGAAGGCAACCTGGGACCTTAGCCACTTGAGGTGCAACAATGCCTTTTTCCTTTTTGCAGGGGAGTTGAGCCCCCTGACATTCCAAGTATGACAATTACTCTCTTCCATGATCCAGGTTAGAGGCTGAGATGTCTGAACAAATACTGCATAGACCTCGAGAGGAAGGGACCAGGTATTCCTTATTTGGAGCAAGCTCAGATATTAAGTCAAAAATGTTTTGTAGTCACCAATAGGAGTTGAGATACAACCATAATTATGCATACTCTATAATTTTTAACTGTTGTGTGTTATAATCATTCACATCTACAAGTAAATTAGCTAACAGTTCTCTGAAACTAAAGCAACCAACACATGTAACCACAGAACTATTTGCAAAATTATTTACAAAATCCATAGAGGAGTTAGTTGGACTCAAAACCACTGGCAAAATGCCAGTAATGGTCAGCCTAGCTGCTCTCAGGAGTGAAACCTGGGAAGACATTTCAATGAAGAAAGGGGCTGGATATCCTAATTGGGTACTTGTTACCATTAAAGCCTAGTAGATCTGTATTCAGATCTCTGCTTGCCTTGGGGGAGGAGGGACACTGAAAATGAAAGTGGAGTAACACTGTCAGGAGTTGCTAGGCAATAACATACATAGCTGTGTGCCTATCCTTGGGCAGAGGGAGAGGGATAGTGAAGCCCCTCTCTCATGAGCCAGACAAAAGCCAAAGCAAGATTGTCGCAGAAGGGAGAGAGGGTAAGAGAAGCAGATTGTGGACCACCTTAGTCTTATACAGAAGGGCCATGTCAGGCGTCATCTTCACAATATGTGGGGTATGTAAATGACCATTCCTATTAGTATGCTGCTATTCAAACCAATGAAGCAGCTTGCGTGGACACAGCCCAGGTCTCAGTCCAATTGTGGCATTACAAAGTGGGGGGAGGGAGGAGGTAAAATATTAACAGGATGTTCACCCATGGGGAGCTGAAGTGCATAGTATGGTAGTACAGGTAAGCAGCTGAGGAGAAGGGCTCTTAGTATACTTATGTATGTGTATCACAGTCATCCTCCTCAGAAACATATTGAGGTCACCAGTCACCCTGGAACTTTGGTAGGGGCTATCCTGAAGTCATACAGTATAACAGATAAATGAGTCAATTTTAGCTCAAATAATTATTTGACTGATTGTATCCACATAGGTTTGAAAAAAATATCATGATAGTGAATAAGGCACGTGTTAACACACATGCCTGAACATCTTAGGATGCATATTGGGTCTTCGCTGGTGAAGGAGCAAATAATCTGGTACTCTTAGGGAAGAAGAGTCCCACTTGTGAGAGAACCCCAGTCATTGTAGCAGCTGCTGTGCAAAGATATGTCAGTACCAGATCAGGTTAACATGTTTATGGATGAGCGGCACACACCAGTATTCTGCCTGGCTTTTCTGATGAGTGCAGGAGAGTGGGGATGGAGACAGAACAGAGGCTACAGGAGATCAGTTATTTTGGAGGGGGGGACAGGGAAGTTAACACACGTGTGGGGACCCCTTTTCGGTGCATCCCCAGAGGTCTTATACTGGAGCAGACAGGTGATTAATCCCTAACCCTTCTGCCTACCCCCTCAACCCCCACCCTCCCCAAAGTACCAAACATAGCTGCACTTATCTAACTGGTTCTCAACTTGCTGTGAAATCCTCAGGATCGGCTGGAGTCGATGTGGTTCTGCCCGGTGGATTTTCGGTGGCTTTCTTTGGTAGGCTATCCATTTGTGGGGTTAGCACTGCAGGGTACTTGCTGGTGGATAAAGCACACTGGGCTACAGTGGTAGCCCATTACATCATCATCTGCCCATGGGAATGTATTCTGCCAGCACTAATAGGTGAGGTGAGCTCCTGGTGTGGGCCTGGTGAAGAGGTTGGACAAAGTGGAATGTATCAGTTCTGCATGAAGTAGGGGTTAGTGATGGTCACCTCTTTCTCTCTCTCAGTATACCCCAACTTCAGCTCCAGGATTGCTCTCTTTCTCTGGGAGGATCTCTTTTTTTGTTCTTCGATGCTTTAGTCACTTATGGGATCAGGCAGGCAGGCTCCATTGCTCCTGCAATTCCTCATGGTGCTGCTGATCTCTGTGCCTGTGGTTTGCGAGCTTACAGTGCCAGTATCCATGTTGGAGGAGCTGTCCTTGTGTTTTGCCTGACACTGAGCTCTGAGTTCCTGCAGCCAAGTTCTGTGGAGGAAATCCAACAGGACTTCTGGAGCAGGGAAGATTAAAGGAGTACCATTATAATATATGCACATGGATGCTGGGTGTCTGTGAGAAAACCTGACCCTGAGTTGGTGCAGCAAGTGCTGTGCCTCCATATATTCCCACTGTCAATTGCAGAGCTCCTTAGAATAAACTTGAAAAATGCGAATTTTATGTCCTTTTCATAGTAGGGGCCCCTTTTCTCTCATCCTTGACAGTAGGAGCTCCTAAGTAGTGAAGCACAAGAAATGGACAAGAATAGGCCATGATTTATCCCTGGGCTTGGGTGGTGGTGTAAGGGAGCAGTATGCCCACACTATTTCCAGTGGCAGCCCCTTCTCTTAATACAGTAGCTCTTGAAGTGCATTGGAAAGGAAACTGGCAGTGTTTTTTTGGTTAATGCCCTCCAGGAAGCTCAAGATCCACAAGGTGTTCCGGCAGCTGTGGTTTTCCAAATCATCTATCTTTTCTTGCAGGTGTGGATTGCCCATCCCTGTTCTCATAGGGCTGCCGTGAGTTCCTTTATGGCTGTGTCATGCGAAGTGACTTTGTATTTGGTTTGAAATATGCGGGTATCCAGTCAATGGATGGCAGAAGTGGTGTTGCTAGAAGTAGGGTAAGCTCTGTCATCTATTGCATCAGGGCTACAAACATCTCATTTATGGAGGCCACATTCTTGAGCTCTCCTCTGGTCGCCATGCTTCCCCTCATGTGATAAAAGATTGTCTCTGCTCGTTAGACCATGGAAACTCAAGGTAACCCAGAAAGGCATACTTCAGTCGACTGTAGGTAGCAAAAGAATTCAGGCAGTGTCCTACTGTAATGCATGCTCCCTTTTGTAAAGCAATGTTGCCAGATTAATACCCTGAGACATGCAGAGGGAGTAGTTTAAGCATCCATCTTGCTTGAAGTCAGGCCATGCCCCCTGAAGATACCAGTTTTTAATAAAAAGGTAGGCATTTTTTTTAGATGTCTAAGTTTACCCATTTTTAAAAGTCCAAAAATACACGTCTGGGTAGGGGTAGTTATGTGATAATTTCACTTTCAAGTGCTGAAGGCCCTCTGCATAAATGCCTCATTCCTCAGAATGCACATGGGAGTGCATTTATCACCTAACTACCCACACCCTTTTGTGCCTTATTGTTTACATCAAAAGCAGCAATGTTCTGTTGGGTCATGTAAATTCTGAGTTTCAGCTCTGAGCCAAATAGCATGACTTAGTGTTATTAGAATGCAATACCAGCCTGCTCATGAAACTTAACAGTATCAGCCTGAGTTCCACTGTAGTAAGGAACAGTGTCATCCACATATACATGCACCTTTAATTGTGTTACCTGCAGGTCAATGTTTTTTTATAAATTATGAGAGTAACAGATGCTCAGGATGGAGCCCAAAGCACCCTCTGGCTACAGGGAGCTGACTTCTAAAAAACCTTTGATGGGCATAAACTGGGATATACTAAAGCTGTAGCATTTAAACCAGTCCACAAAGTTGTTAGCATTATCAGGGAGTTGTAACCTGGCCAAGATCAATTCATGCTCAATGGGGTCAAATGTCTTGAACAAAGACTGCAGCTGTGAACAAGACATTTCCCATAGCCAACCAGATGTCATTGCTGAACTTAGTTACTGTAGTGGGAGTGCTGTGGAGCTTTTGAAAGACAGATTGCTTAGTACTCTATTTAGACGATAATGGTTTAATAAAAGTTTATTCAGTGATTATCAATATCTGTAAGATTTTAGACACTGCTGGATGGAGAGACATGAGCCTATAGTTCAAAATATATTTTCTAGGGCCAGCTGTCAAATTAGGTACAGTTTTCCAACCAGCGAGAACAGCAGAAGTACTAATTCATAGGCTAAAAATAACTCTGAGGAGCATACAACTGACTAGAGCAGTGCATTTCAGAGGATTACTACTAACTCCATCTACAGCAGAAGATTTGTTCACATTAGGCACCAATAATTCATTACATACATGAAGTGGTCCAATATGACTGAATCTTCAAATGAAGCAGACCAATATTTCGTCAGTTACTGTATTTTTTTAAAAAAGATTCATAGGCAATATTCTAAGAAATTTAAAAATGCTTTACATTTGAACTTGACTTTTATTTTTTTCATATCTTAATGGGAAATCAAAGCAAAATAGTTTGTTTTTTCAGAATCTGATTGTTAGAAATTAAGACAGTAAGCTTGTAACAGACATGCTGTATTGGAAAACTGCAAAACATAGCATGCAAGAAATATTCTTAAAAACGTTCTTAGTAACAGAGTGCAATATATCAATTTTTTCAAGTAAGAATAACTGCACTAATTAAAAATTGTACTTGAAAATATTTGAGGAGGACTTCCAGTGATGTCACCTTAGTATGAGGGAGAGGGAGTAAAGAGAGCTGTGAAACCAGCAAACAAAAATCACATTTTCACCTTTTTTAAACACAAAAAGAATATGAGAAAAGAAAACAGAAGAAATTATAATGTGAACAAGGCAGAAACTGAAAACGTTTGCAGTGGAGAAAAAGAAAATGAAGGACTCTACAGGAGTGGACTGGGTGAGAAGCAGGAACCACTCATGCTTGAGAAGGCCTGATTTCCCAGAGTGACCATTAGACAGTGAGTATGAGGAGATATAAGAATAATTTACAATAACCTCCCTGTACCTTTACAAGGAGTTTCACCAACTGGGAGATACTCTAGACGAACTTCAAGGGGATGTAAAGGAGAACAAAAAGAAAATCAAGCAACAGGAACAAAAGATACAAGAAAAGGAAACTCACATGTCACAGTTGTCAGAGACTTCTGATTTACATAAAGGCACCATATTACAGCTACACAACAAGGAGGTTTTCTTATATCAGAAGCTCAAGGACCTGGAGAACAGGTTGAATCAAATAAACCTGATAATACATGGCATCCCTGAACACACAGAAACAGGAAACATGGTCAGCTTTATAGATAACTTTTTAAAAGAAATACTGCACCTAGATAAAGAGTTCCCTCTCAATATCGTCCTATCACACAGGACCTTGTCGACCTCGCCAACAGATCTGAAGGCTCGGCTGAGGTCAGTGATAGCAGCGTTCATGGACTACAGAACTAAGGAGACCATACTCAAAAAGGTGTGAGAATGCAAAGAAATCCATTTTTGACAAACAACTTTTTTTCCTGACTGGATTATACACACATGACCATGGATCATAGAAAACAGGTTTTTCCAATAATAAAAGAATTAAGGGCCAAATGCATGAACGCATGTGATGAATATCTGGGCAAGCTGCACATCACTTGTGACGCAGCTACAAAGCTCTTTGAATGTTTAAAAGATACCAGAACATTTCTACAGTCATTAGAAATATTGGTAGACAGCATGGGATCAATTCAGCACCTGAAAGAACTAGAGAAGCAACACTGGTGGTACAGAGGAAATGGGAAAAGGGAACTTACTATTCACAAGCCATGCAGCAGAGACCAGCACTTTGACAAAGATGGCTATGGCTCATAAAAAACAATTTTCAACACAGGATCTGGTGGCCAAAATCTTGAACAGCCAACAAGATCAAGAACAGGAAGATGAGGAGGTGACTCCGGGACCATCATGAGGATCAAACCGCTGAACTACAGAAGCTGTACGCCCCTTTACTTTTGGAAAATCAGGACTCATAAGTTGTTTGTTTTGTTTCATAGAGTTCTGTTGCCAGAGGTACTAGTATCATTAAGAGGTAATGGAGAAAATAATTCCTTGTTCATTTTTCATATGAAGAGTTTGTTTAAGTGCAGATAGGAGGTAGGAAAAGGTTATTAGGAGGGTGGAAAGGTTATTATAAGGTGCTCTGTAGTTATATTTGCTAGTGGTAAGCTTAAGGGGAGTTTAAGTAATGGACCAGGGTGGCCAGTTACAGATATGATGGGGATAAGGGAAGGGGAGAAGCCCCTGAGTGGCTGTCATGGCATGTAGCACTACACACCTCCCTCATAGTAATGCTAGGTGCAAACATGAGGCAGCCCACACTCACTTGAGAGGGTAGTACAGAATCGAAGGGCACACGGAAATTAATAGAACTTGGTGGTTTTGGATGGGAAATAATGATATTGCTCTTTTACAGGGTTGACCAGCACTCACTGCTGTCGAGGGATAGATCTGTTTGCAGTGGTAAAATATAGCATTTTTGGCTATACTGCCCGTTACCAACAGAAAATGAAAGGTAACAGGAGGCGAATGCTATAAATGGAAGGGGAGAGAGGGCGGAGACCAGACCTTAAAATGTCATGGCTCAGACAAAGTTATATGTTCACAATGTTCACTGTTGTTGGGTTATATTCGATACAAAAAGATTCACAAGGGAAGGAACTGAAGATGTGAAAAAATGTATATATGTATTTTGGATTGAAGTTGAATGGCTTACACAGTGTGATGGGGTTGCATTTGGGGACTAGGGAGATGTGGGTATAGTTTGGAAAGCATACAGATTTAAGGAGAGGTCTCCTGGAAGGTGCATGAGGAAAAGTAAAATCACAACAATATTCTACAATCCTAATGATGGCAGACTTTAAATTAGTAACATATAATGTCAGGGGATATAATAGCCCCATAAAGAGGACAAATATCTTAAGGGAATTAAGGTTGACAGGAGCCACTCTAGCATTTCTACAAGAAACACATTTAACACCACCGGAGAATGAAAAGTTATAAAGGAAATGAGTGGGGGAGGTGTATGCTGTGTACTGGGGAGAGTGCACCCACATCAGCATGGCTCAGCCATCTTAATTAGGAAAGATAGCCCAGCACACATTGAGACAGTTGAACTGGATCCAGAAGGCCGGTATGTTAGGCTTCATGGCACATATAGAGATAATGAGTGCATCTTCTTGAACCTCTATGCACCTAATAAGGACAATGAGTGTTTACTGTTTCTAAAAATGGTGCTGCTGGAGACAGTTACAGATCCAAACAGATTATATGTTATTGGTGGGGATTTCAATACAGTCATGTCAGGGACATAAGATAAAAGAGGGAGACTTACAAGGACAGACAGTAAATCAGAGAAACTATTTAAATGCCTGTCTATGGAATTAGGTCTCACAGACATTTAGAAACACATAAATGCTAGTGCACGAGACTACACCCACTACTCAGACAGACATAATAGTTATTCAAGAATTTATATGTTCTTGGTGGCTACAGATTGGGTCTTGGGGTGGAGGACAGTACCATTTTAACTCATACAGTGTTGGATCATGCCTCAGTCTTACTAAAGATGGTGTTGTCCCCCCACCCATAACTCAAACTGGTGGTTGAATGTTGGATTGCTTAAGTCACAGGAATTTAAAGAATTAAAAGAGGAATCCATAAAAAGGTATATGAATGAAAACCCAGAGGGAATCTTGTCTCATTCTGTATGATGGGATGCCCTAAAAGCAACGTTGAGGGGGATTATACAGTAGCAGCCACAGACACTGCCAACTATTTCCCGAAATTTCTGTGATATTTCCAGAAACATCTCCTGCTTTCTGTATTTCCGCAGTAGAGGCAGCAGAGAGAAACTCTTCAGAAATTTCTTGAAATATCTGGAAATAGCTGGCAATGTCGGTGGCTACTGTTGTAATTGAATATGCTTCTAGACAAAAGAAACTGAGGATGTCCCAACAGCAGGCTTTTGAGAGGGATATTGCTGATTTAGAGTTCCAACATAAAATAGCACTTAATTACATAGTTAAAAAATGGTTGAATAGAAAACTTGGAGAGGTCTCCACCCTGCTGAATGCTAAAATTGAAGGAAACAATATGCAAGTGCAACAGAAATACTATGAGTGAGGTAATAAGACAGGCTGCAAATTAACATACTATCTGAGGAAACAACAGTGTAACTGAGCTGTACTACATCTAAAAGACCCACAGAAGGGGAGACAGATAACTGGAAACTTAGGAGAAATATTGAATATTTTTGCACAATACTATCAGAAATGATAAATGCAGGAAACAGATATGGCATTAGAAGAACAAATGGAAGAGTTCTTTACAGACCTGGCCATCCCAGGTTTGGAAGAATTGGAGGCTGAAAGTTTGGGAAGGGAAATATAACTGAATGAAATACTAGTTAGATTAAAACAGTTAAAAAGTGGAAAATCCCTAGGTTTAGATGGTTTTCCTGCAGAATTCTATAAAACATTTGCCATGCAATTGCCCCCTGTTACAAAAAGTCTACCAGGAGGTTCAGGGGAAAGGAATAATTCCAAATTCATGGAGACAGGAGCAAATTTTAGTATTGCCCAAGCCAGGTAAGGATTCTACAGATCTTAATTTATATTGACCAATTTCCCTATTGAATACAGATTTAAAGATGCTCACAGGCATTTTAGCAGAGAGAGTACAAAAAATAATATATGCAGTGATTTATCAGGACCAAAAAGGATTCATATTTGGCAGGTATAGTACTTGCAAGATAATATACAACACCTCTTAAACATATTAGATGGGCAGGATATGCAAGGACCCTTTCAAATGGCCATCTCCATGGATGCAGAAAAAGCTTTTGATAGGGGGAATTGGTACTCCTTTTTAAAAACCATGGAGAGAATGCAATTTAGCCCCAAATTCATAGAAACCATAAAGAAGCTCTATATTAACCCACAAGTGTTAGTTCATGTGAATGGTATCAATTTGACATTCTTTGATTTATCCAGAGGAACACGACAGGGTTGTCCTTTGTCACCTCTATTATTTGCCATTTGCTTGGAACCATTGGCAGCAAAGATACACCAGGACACCAACATTTATTTATTTATTTTATTGCTTTTGGTAACCAGGTAGGTGTACTAGACATAGCAATACCTATTTTCAGGCACGACCCGAGAGGATACAGGAAGTATTATGACAACAAACAGTTTGTATAGTACAACAATAGGTGAAAAACAGCGGGTACAGGTCCAAGTACAATTTTCAGTAGAATAGATGTACAGTATACACAAAACAATAAAGATAACAAGAGATAACATAAAAGTAATGAAAATAAGTGCAAGTTCACCCATTTTAGGGATACAACATGGGAGAGATAGCTAATGAGTGCAGTGCAGAACTGGAGCCTAGTTTGAACACAAATCGATCAACTTGAGCAAAAACCAAAAGACTAGAGGTCCAAGAGGGTGGTAGAGAAACAGTTCAGAGAGAAAACTAAGCAGGGAAGATGGGGGGGTAAGTACTGTGCTTGGGATAGGGGACAGAAAAGTAGGGGAGAAGATAGGGACTTAAGTGAAGAGATGGAGGGAGGGTGGGAGGGTGATATCATGAGAAAGTGAAGTGGAAGGTCAGAGCTCAGGTAGAGAAGAGAGATGGGGAGAGACAAAGAAAGTAGAGGCCAGGGGTTGGAGGATGGGAGGGTCTATGGAGGGTGAAAGCAGGTGCAGAGGGTTGAGCCAAGTAGATGATCATGGTGCAGCCTCTTGAAAGAGGCATGGGACAGAGAAAGACAAATGGTTTGGAGGAGAGACTTCCAATATTTTGGTACAGCATGCAAGAAAGTCCACAAACCCATGACAGTTTTGCATCTAGAAATGTTGAGAGGTGCATTGTCAGTGGATTAAAGACCATAGGAGATGACTTGTGCATCCAGCATGGATGCTAGGGATTGGGGGAAGATCTGATCTGGTGATGCTGTCAATGAGAGATCCAAGGAACTAGATCTGATAAGCAGTAGGAGAGGGCCATTGTAGGTCAGCATAAAGCTGACAGTGGTGCTTGTAGCGAGGGGATGCAGAGGCATATCTGCAAATATTATTATAGGTGGTGTCCCACTTGTGAAGAGAAGTTTTTGAAACACCTAGGTAGGTATTACAGTAAAAGGGATGGAACAGGAAGTCTCACTTTATGCAGATCATTCCATTTTTTTTCCTGGGCCACATGGAACAAACAGTCCCATAGTTGGTTTCCCATTTACCTAACATCGGACAGATTTCAGGATACAAAATAAACTTTACAAAATCAGAGGCAATAGTGGCCACAAATCAGGAGA
The DNA here is from genome assembly GCA_016271365.2 of Neoceratodus forsteri. NCBI lineage: Eukaryota > Metazoa > Chordata > Ceratodontiformes > Ceratodontidae > Neoceratodus > Neoceratodus forsteri. Next base: position 12,798,896 of record JADMNL010000039.1, on the reverse strand, counting down.
CTTTGATGCCACCATTCCCTTTAGTTGGGCCACCCAGGGGGAAATTTGATATCTTGGCATCCATATTTCTACTCACTTGGGGAAATTGTTTAAGTTAAATTATAACAGACTTTGAGAAGCAGTAGCAGCTGACCTAGCAAGATAGCATCTGCTGCCCCTGTCATTGGTGGGCAGAATAGCCACCCTGAAAATGAACGTGCTTCCCAGATGTCTCTTCCTTTTTGAAATCCTCCCCCTACACATTCCCCTGGCATTCTGGAACAAGAACACAACCCAAATGCAGAAATTTGTGTGGCATGGTAAATGTCCCCAAGTAACAAAAAGTATATTGCACCAACCCCAGGAAAAATAAGAACTAGCCCTTCTAGACTTTCAAAAATATTACTTGACAGGCCAGCTGTCTGCAGTGTGTATGTGGGAAAGGCAGAGATCATCATCAGGGTGGTATGATGTAGAAAATGTGGCCATGGGAGGGCAGCCATTGTTCATGTTGTCCTTTACACCAGTTACCCCAGATGTGGTCTGCACGGTAAGAAATAGATTGGTGATGCATAGTTTATGTAACAGAAACATGGAATCTGTCAGCAGATAAGGACCATATGGCCTACCTAATCTGCCCATTCCCTTACTCACTGCTGCAGCCCCTGATCCTATTTTGTCTGTGACTCTCTTGCTCTTCACATCTCCAGGGTACCCTTATGTCTATCCCATGCACTCTTGAACCCCTGTATTATTTTCACACCCACCACTTCTGCTGAAAGGCTGTTCCATAGCTCTACCACCCTTTCAGTGAAAAAGTACTTCCTAACATTACCCCTGAGTCTTCCACTCTTCAACAACATATCATGCTCCCTTGTTCTTGTGCAGAGTTTTCTCTGAAATATGCTTTTCTCCTGTACCCTGTTGAATCCCCTAAGGTACTTGAAAGTCTCTACCATATCTCCCCTCTCCCTTCTTTCCTCCAGTGAATAGATATAAAGGTCCTTAAGTCTTTCCTCATAGGGCTTCTGGTGCAGTCCATGTACCATCTTTGTTGCCCTTCTCTGGACTGCCACTTTTTTGTCAATGTCCTTTCAGAGATGGCATCTCCAGAACTGGACACACTACTCAAGCTGAGGCCTCACAAGTGATCTGTACAGTGGCATCACCACTTCTTTCATCCTGCTTGCTGTGCCCCCCAATGTACCACAACATTCTGTTTGCTCTCCCCACTGCCTCTTCACAGTTTGGTCACCTTCAGGTCATCAGATATGATAACCCCCATGTCCCTCTCCAGATCTGTGGTGTCCAGAATTTGCCCACCCATCCTGTACTCCTCTTTTGGATTCCTGTACTAAACAAAAGGTCCACTGCATTACTCAAATCCCAAGTGGGGTCAGCCCAATGTCATTAGTTCGGTATGAAACAAAATTTTTGACACCTCGGCTGGACAGGGGCTATGCTAGATGGGAGAGAGGGGGAATAACCAGGTTTATACAGTTCATAGAACTGGGTAACTGTGTTGTCTTCAGCAGGGCAAAAGATAATTTGGCTGAGACAATTCAAAATTTATGAGGTACTTGCAGATTAGACACTATATCAATACCTCTGGGAATAAAGACAAATTATGTTGAACACCATCAGACTGCGAAGAATATGACTGCTGGGTTGTCAAACTGTCAGAATCACAGAGATATATATCTGGCATATATAAATCATTACAAAGAGGTCAGGGGGTTCCATCAACACAGATTAAGGCAACTTGGGAGTGGAAACAGGTATTGAGATACAGGACAGAGACTGGGAATCCAGATTACAGAAAAACTGAATAGTGACCTCTGCTCCTCTGTGGAGAGACTTCTACTGGAAGGTGATGATTTGTTTTTTTAGAACACCAACAGTAACTAAACACTATCAGAACAGTAATACAGACAGATGTTGGAGACAGTGTGGAGGGCGGGGAGACCATTTGTACACCTTCTGGCAGTGCCCACTCATTGTGCCATTTTGGCAGATGATACAGAGGGAGACATAGAACACTACAGGTGTTAATTTTCACAAGCTAGCCAACTGCCAATCATTATTTGCAATATATGTTTCTGTTATATGTTGTTTTATTGGATTTCTGTGTATGCCCATGACAGTGTTAATTCAAGGCATAGGGAAAAGCCTAGATTTTTTTTAAAGGGGTGGCCTTTTGACTCAGATGCCACCTGCTTACCAGGAAGGGAGATTTCAGTTCCCAGGTTCGTTTAGCAGAGCTGTGCCAAAAGCCAATTTACCTGCCATAAACATGCACTACAGAAGCAGATTGTTTTGATCTCAGGAACTATGATAGGATATCACATTTTATGAGGGAATAGGATGTTTGAGCCAGGAATTCGATGGCAGATGACCATTCTAGCAGTACTATGTGAAATTCTAACGTGACACTGTGAATTAGCTTGCAAGATGCTATATTGATACATCAAAGTTTTAACAGTGACTGTCCTGTTACTAGTTAATTATGGAGGCAGAATTTATGTTGAAGCTGGGTGACATCACCAGGTGGCCAGAAAATTGTGGGTCACTGGTGGGGAAGATAAACTGATTTCCTTATGACTGGAATATTGCTGACACTGTAGTTCAGAAAAGATAGTTAAGCTCACAGCACAGTTACTCAGAGCCATTCTGGTTTTGGACTTCCTCCTGACACAACAGACCAGCTGCCAAGCTGCTACACAGAAAAAAGACTTTGAACATTTTCATCTTTGAGGTAGAGATGTAGTTAAACAGATTTAAGGTGTACACTGTATATGTTCCCATTTGTTTTTAATACTGTAACCTAAATTTGTATATGTTTTCTTTTACTGCATTTATTTATTTTAGTAAAGACTTTTGTTTTTCTAAAGAATTCTGCCTGTGTGAGATTCCTTATATTGTATGTGTGACTGTAGAAGTTTTATTACAAATCTGTGACAACTGTTTATGCTTACAAGGGTCACCAAATAGCAACCAAATTGAAAAGGGTCAGTAGGGGATCCAGCAGGATTATGGAGAGTATCAGAGTCTCATATGAGTCTGCACAGATTATGAACTGAGCTATTGCATGTCCTGTAGGGTGGAGGCCAAGTCAGGTTTTTTCTCTGCTCTCCCAAAGAGGTCGTACTTACTTGGGCCTTCCTCCTGTGTGTTAGAGCCATGAAAAAGGGTTTATATTTGGCCACAAGACTCAAGACTGGTATTGTGCCCTTACCCAAAGTATAGAGGTATGCTCTTGGACCTCGCGGCAAATGTTCTGTTGTAAACCCAGCAAACACTCTGGGCAGACATGAAGAGGGTATCCCTGTTTTCTCCCCTCACTGTCATGGACTGCACTCATGGGTGGACACTGTGAGCTGAAGTGATATGACCCTCATGAGTGGGTTTGTGACAGATCTGTTGCACAGTGTTGGGATACGATAGATCTGGTTGCATTGCGATTCGAGATATTGGTGGCCACAGGCATAACAGTTGAGTTTGATTCCATGTACAGTTTATCAGATTGTTAAAATGAAAATAGTCCACACACAATCAAGGCAGAGATTTTAAAAATATACATAAGTTGGTTACAGTATCAAGTTACCAACCTGCTATTTTTTTTTCTCGGGTGCAAGCTAGTGTAGCAGTAATTAGGGAAGAAGATGGCTTCCATCTACAGCAAATACACTTCGGAATACCTGAAGCAGCTGTGCCAGGAGAGAGGAGTCCGGTATGAGGGGTGAGCCAAAAAGCATCTGGTGGAGGCTCTTGTAACAGCCGATGAGCTAGCGACTGCCCAGGACCTTGAGTCACAGCTGGTGTCTGACAGGGACCAGGCTTTGGCCATGGGGTGCCAAGAGACATCTTAGTGTCCAGTCCCAGGAAGGAGGACAGCTAGACCAGAGAGAACCCAGAGTCACAGCAGCAGGGGAAGGTCACCACAATGCTGGAACCAGATGGGATTAGGCTGCAGATAGAGTTGAGGAGAATGGAGCTGGAATTTGAGCAGAGAAAGTTCCAGATGGAACTAGAGATGCAGGAAAAAGGAAACCAGCATCACAGCGAGGCCAAGAGAGAGGACAGATAGTGCCAGAGAGAATTTGAGCTGCAGAAACTAAAACTCCAATGACCAATGCCAGAGGAGGTAAGTGGCAGGGGTAAACCTGAAACTTCAGGACTGGGGTATAAGTTAAATTCAAAATTAGTAACTGAATTTAAAGAAGGGGATGATATGGATGCATTTTTGAATTCATTAGAAAAGGTCTGTGTTCAGGGAAAAATAACAAGGGAATCCTGGAGCTTCCATCTATCCCCACTACTTACTGGGCAGGGTCATAAAGCATTGGGTCAAATGGACAATCAGGACAGTAGTGATTATGAGAAACTTAAAGCTGCATTGCTTAAAGAGTATGAGTTCATTCCTGAAGCATACAGGGTTAAGTTCTGTAGGCTCTGAAGAAGCCCTGACATAAGCTACAAGGAACTTGCCACAAAGCAACATCAGTTTTTGAAATGTTGGTGGGATGGAGAGGAAACAAACTCCATAGAGAAAATTGAAGAGGTTGTACTTTTTGAGCAATTATTTTGGGCTTGCCCAGCAGAGCTAAAAACCTGGTTTGAGGACCGAGACCCGAAATCAATGCAGTAGGCAGCTGAGCTCTCAGACCGCTATGCCAGGAGTAGGCCTGCACTGAAAGGGAGTGAAGTGGGAATGGGATTGGCAGAAGGGGAAAAGCATTCCTTAAGGGTAGCTAAAACCCTCACTGCCTCCACAAAAAGGGGGCATTCCCAGGTTACAAAAAAAGTATTTCTCAGAAAAAAGAAATGAGAACTGTTGGTTTTGCAAACAGACAGGGCATCTTGCAAGACAGTGTCCTAAAAAGGCACAGAGTGGTCAAAAAGTGGTGCTCAAACCAAGTTGGGTACACTCTGTATCCCTGAAAGCATGCCTACAAACATGAAGGGGCACATACACCTGGGTACTGTAAATGGGGTGCACACCCATGGATTAAGGGACATGGGGGCATCTCTTACTTTAGTAAAAGGTGATTTGATTGAGCTGGAACAGCTTATATCAAATCAGTTCATAACAGTAAGGGGATTCACTGGGGAGGCGAAAACCCTGCCACTTGCTAGTTGCTAGTTTTCTCCTGGGTTGGGGTGAGACAGGAGAGAGAGATAGAGAGAGAGTACATAAGGTGGCAGTTGTAGACAATCTCACTCTGGATGTGATAATTGGGAACACTCTCCAGAAAGGGGTGATATGTGTGGTTACCCACAGTCAGATGGCCAAGGATGATTGTAGGTCCCTGGACCCCATAGAAGCACCTGTGGAAAACAATGGGAGGCTGGTTCCCCAGCCTGTGTCTCCTGACATGGAGAACAGGGAAAGGTGGATAGGGCTTCCCCACATAGCAGTTCACAAAACAGCTACAGAAGGTTACTCTAGGGAAGGGTAACCAATGGTCAGATGGTTAGGAATGGCAGTGATCCTGAATGCCCTAATGCTAGAGCTATGGACCGTAGTTTAGAAACTGAAGGGAAATGTCCCAGACCTTGGGAAAATGTGAAGAATTTGCAGCTGCTCAGAGGACTGATCCTAGTTTGGAGAGGATGAGGGCTTATGCAGAATCTGATGGGACACAGGGAGGTGATGGGAGGCACAGAGTATATTGGGACAATGGTTACTTGTATACACAGTATGTAAGGACAGAGGGAGAAGTGATGGGCAAGCAGCTTGTTGTTCCCCAGGTGTACCGTGAGAGGTTACTCAAGATCGCTCATGATATACCCCTGTCTGGACATCTGTGGACTGTGTGCACCACACAGCAATGGGCCCAGAATTTCTACTGGCCCAACTTTACCCAGCAGGTGAAGGAATATTGCAGCTCTTGTCATCGGTGCCAACAAATAGGGAAGGCAGGTAGTAAAACCCAAGCCACCCTAATTTCCTTGCTCATTGTAGAAGAGACATTCCAGAGGGTAGGAATGGATATTGTGTGACCTTTGAGTACCCCAAGCTCCTCCTGGAGGAGGTTTATCCTGACGGTGGTGGATTATGCCACCCGATACCCAAAGGCAGCAGCCCTTTCCTCGCTTAGGACAGACAAAGTAGCAGACGCCTTGCTAGAGATTTTCTCCCATGTCAGGTTTCTGCAAGAGGTTATCACTGATCAAGGGGGTACCTTCATGTTGGACCTGATGAAATGTTTATGGGAAAAGTGTGGGGTGGTTAAGAGATGCATGGCATCTTTTCACCCGCAAGTCAATGGGCTTGTGGAAAGGTTTAATGGTACCTTAAAATCAATGCTCCAAGCATTTGCTGAACAGCATGGGAGGGACTGGGAGAAATACCTTCCCACCTGTTGTTCACATACAGGGAGGTGCCCCAAGAGTCAACAGGGTTTTCCCCCCTTCAAATTCTTATTTGGACGTAGGGTAAGTGGGCCCCAAGACTTGGTCCAGGAAGATCAGGAAGGCAAGCACACCACCCAGGGAACTCCCATAATGGAATATGTCCCAACATTTAGGGAAAAGATGAAGGAGCTTATGGAAGCAGCCCAGAGCAACCTCTCAGCCTCCCAGCAGAAGCAAAATGTCTTATATGGCCACAGAGCCAGGGCTCACTTGTACAGTGTAGGTCAGAAAGTCATAGTCCTAATCCTAGTCTGGAAGGACAAGCAGCAGACTGAATGGTAGGACCATACAAAGTAGACAGACAAATGAATGACATAAACTATATTGTGGAACTGCTTGACAGAAGACATATCCATAGAATGTACCATGTCAACATGATAAAGCCATATGCAAGTAGGGCAGACATGGTATTTGCAGTGTGTAGTCCTGGGGAGGGGATGGATGAAGCAGATTCCCTACTGGACTTACTGGAGGAAAGCAACCGGGAGTCCTGTGTGGAGGCAATCAAGCTGTCAGCCCAGTTGACCCTGGAACAGTCTCAGGAAGTGAGAGAGGTTTTAGAGGACTTTGCCCCTTTGTTTACGGCCAATCTTGGACATATCCCCTTAGCAACACACAACATAGACACAGGAACATGAGCACTCATCTGACAGACATCCTATCAGGTGTCTGAGGCCATCCTAAAGGACATTAGGAGGTAGGTAGAGGAAATGCTGGATTTAGGGGTAATTCAGAGATCCCGCAGTCCCTAGGCTTCACCCGTAGCCCTTTTTGCCAAACAGGATGGCTCTACTCTCTTCTGTGTAGACTATCATGGACTCAATGGAATCATGAAGTCTGATGCTCAACCAATGCCACAGACAGATGAATTACTGGACAAGTTGGGAGGGGTGACATCTCACCACCACTGACCTGACAAAAGGATATTGGCAGGTGGAGTTAACTGACAGAGCTAGGCAGAGGTTAGCTTTCATCACTCTAATAGGGTTATTCAAGTTCATGGTAATGCCCTTTGGAATGAAGAATGCCCCTGCCACCTTCCAAAGGTTGGTGAACCAGATGTTATATGGTACCAAAGAGTATGTCATGGTGTACCTGGATGATACTGCCATCTTCAGTGCCAGCTGGAAGGAACATCTGTCCCAGCTAAGGAAAGCGTTGGACAGGATATAGAGGGCAGGGCTCACTGTCAAGGCTGAAAAGTGCCAGGTGGCCAGGGTGGAGGTAGAATACCTAGGACATGTAGTAGGAAGGGGACAGCTTCACCCTTATCAAGCCATGGTTAAGGCAATACAGGTGTGGCCCAGGCCAGAAATCCAGAAGCAGGTTCAGAGTTTCCTAGCGACTGATGGATACTATTGTAAGTTTGCACAATATTAAAGTATCCTGGCAGCTCCTCTATCTTGGCCTGCTAAAGAAAAGAATGTCTAAAAAGGTAAAATGGGAACTAGCCTGTGAACGAGCCTTTACACGGCTAAAGGAGGCACTGTGCGGTGCTCCTGTGTTGGCCAGTCCAGACTACAGTAAGTCATTTGTCGCAGATGTGGGGATTGGAGCAGTCCTTGGTCAGACCTCTAGTCAAGGGAAAGATCACCCAATAGTCTACCTTAGTAAAAGGTTGCTTCCTCAGGAGCAGGCCTATTCCACAGTCGAGAAGGAGTGCCTTGCACTGGTATGGGCCCTCAAGAAGTTAGAACCATGCCTCTATGAGAGGTACTTTGAGGTACAGAAGGATCATAACCCCCTGGTGTGACTGATGCAAATGGGGAAGATGAATGGTCATCTTTTGAGATGAAATATTGTCTTACAGGGCTATGATAAGACCATTACCCACAGGGCCAGTTCAGTAAATCTAATGCAGATGGGCTATCTCAGCAGTTAGAGCAATCAACAGAATTTGTGAAACTCATACCATATTAGGGATGGATTCACACAAATTCAGTCTAGGAGGGAGGAGTATCATGAGCTAGCCAACTGCCAATCATTATTTTCAATATATATTTCCATTACATATTGTTTTATGGGACTTCTGTGTATGCCCATGCTAGTGTTAATTCAAGGCATAGAGAAAGACCTAGATTTTTTTAAAGCAATGACCTTTTGACTCATAGGACTCTTGCTTACCAGGAAGGGAGATTTCAGTTCCCAGGTTCTTTTAGCAGACTTGTGCCACAAGCCATTTACCTGCCATAAACATGCATTACAGAAGTAGATTGTTTTGATCTCAAGAACTATGATAGGATATCACATTTTATGAGGGAACAGGATGTTTGAGCCAGGAATTGGATGGCAGTGGACATTCTAGCAGTACTATGTGAAATTCTAACATGACACTGAATTAGCTTAGAAGATGCTATATTGATACATCAAAGTTTTAACAGTGACTGTCCTGTTACTAGTTAATTATGGAGGCAGAATTTATGTTGAAGCTGGGTGACATCACCAGGTGGTCAGGAAATTGTGGGTCACCAATGGGGAAGATAAACTGGTTTCCTTATGACCGGAATATTGCTGACACCGCAATTCAGAAAAGATAGTTAAGCTCTCAGCACAGTTACAGTGGTGATCTTACAAAAGTTTATAGGTGCTGAGGAATATCTCAAGGTACCGCAATGTACCACTGAGACACTCAAGTTAAATTTGCATTGACTGTAATGTGATCCTGCCTCAGTACCATCAAGGTATACCTTGAGGTATACCTCAGTACTGATAAACTTTTGTACTACTGAACACAGCCACTCTGGTTTTGGAGTTTCTCCTGACACAACAGACTAGCTGCCAAGCTGCAACACAGAAAAAGGACTTTGAACACTTTCATCTTTGAGGTAGAGACACAGTTAAACAGTTTTAAGGTGTATACTGTATACCTTCCCATTTGTTTCTAATACTGTAACCTAAATTTGTATATGTTCTCTTTTACTGCATTTATTTAATTATTTTAGTAAAGACTTTTGTTTTTCTAAAGATTTCTGCCTGCATGAGATTCCTTATACTGTATGTGTGACTGTAGAAGTTTAATTACAAATCTGTGACAACTTTTTATGCTGACAAGGGTCACCAAATAGCAACCAAATTGAAAAGGGTCAGTAAGGGATCCGGCAGGATTATGGAGAGCATCAAAATCTCATACAAGTCTGCAGGGATTATGAACTGGGCTATTGCATGTCCTGTAGGGCAAAGGCCAAAACAGTTTTTTTTTTCTGCTACCCCGAAGAAGATGTACTTACTTAGGCCTTCCTCCTGTGTGTAATAGCCATGAAAAAGGTTTCATATTTGGCCACATGACTCGAGACTGGTATTGTGTCCTGATTCAAAGTATAGAGGGATGCTCTATGACCTCATTTCAAGTGTTCTGTTGTAAACCCAGCAAACACTCTGGGTGGACATGAAGAGGGTATCCCTGTTCCCCCCGTCACGGATTGAACTTAGGAGTGGGCACTGTGAGCTCAGTGATCTGACCCTCATGAGTAGGTTTGTGACATTAATATCCCCCCTAGAATTTATTGAGTGAATCTTGAGCCTTCCCAGTGTGTCAAAATTGTCATCAGAGAGTAGATATATGGTTTTGATATGTATAGCAACAGCCTTACACTGCATTGCCTCACTGTAAATATTCCAACTAAGGAAGAGTGGCTGCACAGAATATCAAAAGTTTATGACATGGAGCTACTAACAGCTAAGCTTAGTCTATCAGAGAAAAAACACAGAGAACGTTGAAGAGGCTGGGCTTTATGGTCTGCTGGTGAAATACAATCTTCAGAATTAACAGATCAAGACCAATGTATCCCATGCCATTTTCATAGGGTTCTCTATGGGTGACTGGAGTGCAGGCCGTCCTCGACAGATGCCTTGGAAGTATATAGATCCGGAGTGTGGAACCCCTCTTCTGTCCTCCCTTACATATTGTTTGCAGCTGGGTTTAATCAGGTAACCTTTTTTATTACCTTATTACACTCTGATCCTGCTTCCAGTTGATACCTCATTTTTCTGCCTTCCCAAAGACACAAAGAAAAGAAAACAAAGTATAGGTAACCACACGTTCTTGGTTCTAAGATGAATATTTTTAAAGTCTAGAAAAGTTATTTTTTTCTCTCTCATCACTTTATCATTATTTAACATAATATATTTTAAAATTTAAGAGTTATAGTTAATAGACTATATGAAGAAAATTGAAAGTTTATAATATATTTAAAATGTTTAAAAGTTTAAATGAGACAGATAGATTATCACAGAAGCTGCACATGTAATAAGATAGCACAGTCAATGCTATACATGCTGTTGGGGATTATGCATGGGGAAGATAGTAGATAGTAGAGCATACAGAATGTTAGAAATGACCACTCCTTACAGTAGAAAACTAGCAGTGCATATAATTTTGTTTTTTAAATCTTAAATATGCTGGATATGCAGCAAGTTTTAATATGTAACAGAGATACCTGTATCAGAAAGGCAATGTACAGGATGTCTTATTCTCCATTTTTGAATAAAGCTGAGTTTCAAAAAAGGAAAAGATCTGAGGAGTTAAAGGTTAAACTTAAAGCAGGTTGACCGAATTCAAGAACAAAATATTACAGAAATCGGTATGTACAGAAAATGCTGATGACAAAAGCCTTCTCAAATTTCCTTTGTACTAGGAATCTAATTTGAAAATGCTAGAAGATACAGCAATTAACTAAATTTAGAGCAGTGACATTTAAAGAACAACTTTAGATAACAGCAAAGAGGGTCAGGAGCATTAGGAACAAGCTTGTAAACACTAAGCATAAAGTCGCCAAAACTGATAGAATAGTTTGTTGGTTGGAAACTCCACCTCTGTGGGAAATGTTTTGCAATAATGCTACTAATGCTAAGGACATCTGAGGCTCAAGTTTCAAAGCCCTGTGAATACTGTAAGTCCCTGGTGTGCTGATCGTTTGGCGCACAGGGCTTGTAGCTTTCACCCAACGGTTGATCAGTATTTTCAATCCCAGTAGCCAAATGCCACAAGTTAGAGAAGCTTTTTCCTGGATTAACATGTGTCATTTTGGGGATCCTTTTTATGGGGCTTGCTTAAAATGTTTGATGCAAGCTCCCATAAAGTGTGGAAATTGTCACAGCTGCACCCAATGTACTGAAATCAGGTGCAATTGTGTCAAAGGAGTTTGGCACAGCTGCGCCAAAGAATGAGGGTGAAGCAGGTTTTGAGTCATGCTATGAAAATCGATCCTCTGGAATTCAATACTTATGTTAAAGAGGTCCTAGAGCATACTGAAAATGCACATTTTCACTCCCCCAATATTAACAGCAAATCATGTCCTACATTCACATATGCAGATGGCATTATATTATTTTCTTTATCGCCAATCAGATTACAGTGTAAGCTAAATCAATTTCACAAAATTTGTGTCTGTCATAAGTTTAGTGTTAACTTTGATAAAACCCAGACCATGGTATTTGGAGGGAGAAAATAATATAATTTGTTCATGTCTTATCACAGACTGAATATGGTGAAAGGGTCAAATTTACATCCAACAGAAAGAAAATGGTACAAGCATGTCCAGATCCATCAAAAGAAAACAAGATAAAATGCTCAAGCACTATTGAAATTTAATTATATGTATGGCGGTCAGAGTCTTATACTGGTATTAAGAGCTTGTGAAGTGAAAATCAACCCAATGGCTTTATATGGTGCAGAGGTGTGGGGTTATTATTTCCCACATTACTCAGAAGCCCCATTCTCACTGTTGTATAATTCCATATTAAAAGTAAAAAATAATCTTGCCAAGAACAGCCTGTTAGATCTGAATTAGGTAGACTTCCTTTAGAAGAACTAACAAACTTGTGAATCTTACGTTATTGGATTTGGCCAATTAACAATTTAGGTAATGTCTGGCCAAAATTATGTTTAACTTAAAAATGTAAATGGGGCCAAAAACAAGAAGGCTCACCGTGGCTAATATATTAGCAGAACATTTTGAGATTAGTTGGCCTACAGATATTTATTTTATTTATTTGTTTATTCATTTATTTATTTCAAAACGTCATACTGAGTGGGTATCAGCTCATTTTGAGATGCATTGGGGGGTTGAAGAGAGAAGATGTGAGAACAGATGTAAAGTACAATGTATAAAAGCAGTACAATAATACAGAAATAGCAACAGAATATGCAATTTCAAGAAAACTCAAAGAATAAAATTGCCATACAGTAAATTATCATATAGTACATTGCGAACCGGGCAAGAGAACATTAAACAGTAAGCAATACAACAAAATAAGAAACAGGGAGTAATGACTGATACTAGAGGAGGAGGCAGTGCTGTAGTCAGTGTGGGGTGGAAGGCAGGTGAATAGGAGTCCTCCCTAAATCAGAAGCAACTGCAGTAGTGAATAGAGAAATCATGAAGGAGACATTACAGAGCAGAAAAGGGAGAAGCAGAGTGAATGGAAGAGGGACTAGATATTTTAGGGAAGCAGAATGAGAAAGCAGCTTAGCCAGCAGCAGATCTCATTGGTGGGACAGCAAGAGAGTGACAACATGCATGGAGAATGGAGTCAGAGGTAGAAGGTGGAAAGAGATGACAAAAAAAAAAATATTTGGGGAGAGAGCAAAACCTATGTTTTGAAATAAAGGAAGCACAATGGGTAAGGCATCTGGCATCAAGAAAGGGAGGAGGAAAAGTGACGAGTACAGACTAAAACAGTGAGTATGCAGGGGTTTTTCAAAGGCAACGTGACAGAAGAAGTGAAAAAGGGGATCCAAAGGCTAGTTAAAGTGGACCTTGGAGCAGCACTCTAAGAAATGTCTCCATAGTGAAAAATGGGGAGAATCATCTTAATGAGGATTTCTCTGCATTCAGGAAGTGGAATGCTTTCTCTTTTTTCTGTGTAGTGGTACAAGTTTGGGGTGGAGCTTCTTGTGGATAGCATCCACATGAACAGAAAAGTCAAGGTGGTGATTCAGACAGACCCTGAGGTGGTTGAAGGAGGAGACATCTTTAATAGTTGCACCATCAAGGGTATGAAAGGAGGGAAGGGGAAAGACTCTAGCAAGCCCCTACCTGGTGCAAAAAGTAATAGAGTCTGTTTTCTTTGCATTGAGGGATACCTGATTTTCTCAAAACCAGAGCTGTATGTTATTAAAGTCCAGTTGGAGCTGGTTTGTGACATCAGGGGTAGGGAAGCCAGAAGAAAAAAGTACTGTATCATCTATGTACATATGAATGAACACATAGGACAGGCATTGGGGAAGTCATTTAGAAAATGGAGAAAATAATTGGGCCAAGGACAGACTCTTGTAAGACAACTGAGCTGATAGGGAGTGGTAGTGAAAGAGATTCTCCAGTGCAGATGGCTTGTAACCTGCCCTCAAGGTAGGAGCAGAACCACTCAGTTGAAGAAGCTGAGATTCCAACTGCATTAAGGTTGTCCTGGAAAATGAGATGAGGAACAGTGTCAAAACCTTTGTCTAAGTCAACAAAAATGGCAGCGGTGACACGTCCCTGATCCATGCCAGAGAGGATAGTATCAGTGAGCCAGAGGAGGGAAGTGGCAGTGAAGTGTGTCTTTCTAAAGCCAGACTGGAAAGTAGTGAAGAAGGAGGTTGAGAAAAGAAAAGGGGAGCAGCAGGAGGGAATGAGGTGTTTCTGAAGTTTAGCCAGAGTGGGGAGTAGAAAGATAGGATGGATGTCACTAGGGGAAGAGAGGTCACCCCATTTCAGAATATAAATGACAGTAGAAGACTTTCAAGAATCAGGGAACACAGGGTAAGGAGAAAGAGAAGTTGAGGATGTAGGTAATAGGGAGGGCAAAGGCATGAGCAGACAGAAATAGGAGTCTGAGGTCAAGACCATCAGAGCTTCCACCCTTGTGAGGATTTAGAGCCAAGAGGGCCTTAAGAGCATGAACATGGGTAACGGGAGAAAGGAGAGGGGCAGTAGGACAGATAGAGGAGGAGAGTGAGAGAGAAGAGAAGAAGGAAGAGAGGGAGAGGAGGAAGAGAGGAGTGACTAGGCACAGAAGATGAAAAAAAGGAATTAAAAGATGAGGTGACTGCAGGACAGTCAAAGACAAGAGTTTCTCCCATCTTGAGATCTGGAAGAGGTGGTCGGAAGGGAGAAAAGTGCATCAATTATTTTCCAGAACCTAGAGGGGTGATTAAGGTTGTTCTGGAGTATAGATGCAAAATATTTAGACTTTGCAAGCCTAGTAGCTTTAGTACAAGCATTACAATGGGTTCAGTAATTAGTAAGGTCAGAAGTGTAACCAGAGGACTTGTAGGTTGTCCAGGCAAGGTCATGCTTATGGTGACAAGCCAGCAACTCAACTAAAGTCCACGGGAGGTGTGAACCTCAGATCCTGGTTCTAAGGGAGGGGGCATTATGATCCCAGGCAGACATACATTTAGAGGTGGATAATTCAAAGGCATTGTCCACATTACTAGCTATAGAAATAGGGGACCAGTCAGTGGCTACCAGGTCAGCACAAAGGTGGCACAAGTCCAGTGAACAGAAAGAATAGCTCTGAATGAATGTGGGGTGAGCTTTGGGATGATGAATCTTTTGCACACAGTAGACCATATGGTGGTCACTGAGGGCATTGAAGAGGGTACTAGTTTCCACAACACAATGGGGATTAGATGAGAGGAGCCAGTCCAAGAGGGAGTGATTTAGACATTTGAAATTAAAGCGAGTAGGGGCACAAATTAGCTGTATTAAAAGGAGGGACTTCATGTTAAGGCAAAATGTATGAAGAAGGGGAAGAGTCAATTTAAATTGTAATCACCTAGTATGAGAACGCATCAGAGGAGGCCTGGGAGGAGATAGTAATGAGTAATTCAGGTACTAAAGGTTGGGACTGTGAAAGAATGTTCAAGTCTCTCCAGAGGTTCATTCCTTTCTCTAGCAAAAGACTACTGCAGTAGAGCTAAGATCCTAATTCTCTCTCTGTTGCCTTCTTTCCTCTTTCTCATTTTCCCCCTTTTTTTTCCAGGCTGGCTATCTGAAAATACAGGTGTCTCTCAAATGCTTGTCCTTTTTCTTCTTTCTCTGCACTTCTGGAGCCTTGATGTTCTCACCCCCCCCCCCCCGGGTAGCTAATATATCTTCACTTGTGTCCCATTATTGCAACATTATGGCACTTTGACAGTGCTAGAATTTCAATGCGCAGTGCATTTTGCAGAGCTTTTGCGGTATGGGCGTTGCCCTGTTAGTTTCGTTTAAAACCTGCATGCGGTGTACTCAGTAAAGCAGTGGTTTAAAGCTGCCAAGTAAACCCTCCCTTCTCGCGCTGCTGTAAAACCCTTTTCCTTTTTTCCCTTGTGAGATGTCCAAAGAGACCTCCATCTGGAGGTATTTGTTAAACTGTTGAGTTTGCCTCAGTAGAAGCTGTATTTTAAACCTAAACCAAAACAAACACAGTTTTCTGTTTGTTTTCTTGAGGCCTAGGCATCCAAGAATAACACTGAATGATATGAAGTTCTTTCTGTTATTAGTAACCCAGTGAAATTAATTTTAGAAAACATGGTTTTAATGTTTATGTTTTCTGCAGAATCTCCATAAGTATTATAGCTGAATACACATCAAGTAAGAATGTTACTGGCCATACAAAAGCAACACAATGCTTCTAAGAGCTCTGTGTTTCCCCTGTGCTGCAACATGTTTGTAAATATTAGAATTAAACTTCTGTACTTAAATGTGCAGAATTCTAGATAACTTTCAGCTTTTGGTTAAAAGCATGTATAAAATTCCAATGTTAGTTTATTTGTTACTTAAGAATGGAAGGTGTTACCTAGGTATACGCAGGGGGAATCTTCTAGAAGGGGTTGTCTCCTTGCAGGGATCATTATGAATGGATCCTTAGGGAGTCAGCCAGACCTCTCTTCTCCATACTTATACCGTGGGTCATTCATGGGAGGAGCCATAGAGTGCATAACATTTTCTTTTTGTTAAGGACTGATTTCTTTTTGTGTATATTAGCATATACTGACTACAGACAGACCCAGATAATTTTTAAAAGGTTTATAAAATACCTTTATGTTGAATAAAGAAAGTTTAAGTTTAAAAGTGTTGTGGGTGGAGTCTGATATGGTCACATGCTGTTCTCTTGGGTTAAAAGGAGCTCCTAGCCTGGACCATGTCAGATTAGTTTTGGGATCAGCTCTGGGCTGCTCTACTGGGGAGTCTGTGCCTTTTTCAGGCTATGTACCCTTGATGTTCCCAGGTGGCTGATGCTCTTATTGCCTGTGTGAACAAAAGTTTATTTTTGTACCTTTTGATTTCATTTCTTATTCATGTATGAAGTACAAGTTAATTTTGTTCTGTTTGTATCTCAATTAATATTTTTAGGCTTGGCTGCTTCTTTTAAGCCTTGCCTCTCTATAATTTGATGTCAGTGTCCATCTTTACATCCATACCCTTTTACAGGGACTTGGGGACATGCCAGGGATATAGGATTCTTTATTTATTTTACTGAAGCCTGCGATCGGGCTGACAGCGGTCTGCTGGACAACCAGGGATGTAGGATTATTTATTTATTTTACTGAAGCCCGCGATTGGGCTGACAGCAGTTCACTGGACCACCAGAGATATAGAAGTCTATTTTTATTTTACTGAAGCCCGCGATCAGGCTGACAGCGGTCCACTGGACTACCAGGTATATAGGAGTCTATATTTTCATAACAATGCCCAAGATCGGGCATGGGGGGGTGCCACCACGGAGGTGCAGCCAGAGCACGGGTGGCAACCCACAGGTGGCAGCTGCCATGTTGTGCCCTGCAATTCGGCAGCTCACCTGTGGGTGGCTGGCCGTTGCTCCTTTTTATTTTTTGGTTCAACTTTGTGCGGTGCAATTAGGGGTTGTACATGCATGGCTCAGCACATCCTGGGCTGAATATCGGGATGTGCAGAGTATGCATGGGCACACCCCCTCTATCTGCACCTGCATACATTACTGATGCACTCTTATGCATTGGGATTTGTGCCAGGCACAATTCCCATTTGAATATCACGCCGGGGTGCATCAGTGGGTTGCGCATGGCACACACTGTTGCGCCATGTGCAAGCCTTTTGAATATCTGGGCCCAGCAATAAAATATGGCAGTAGAGAAGGGGTAAGACAGTTTGAGAAGAAGGGGGGAGAGGACATCAACTGGAGTAATTTAGTTGCTAGATCATCAAGAAGTCAGACTGTGATAGATGCCTTACAGGACTGCCTCGTCACTCAACTGGTTAGCGCACTGACCAGACTGGACACCATCTTTGATGTGGTTCTCAGAAATTCAGAGATAGTTGAGGACGTTAAGGTAGGGGAACAACTGGCAAATTGTGACCACAACTCCATACAGTTCATGCTGTCACCTGAGGGTGTAAAATATGAGTCTCGGACAGTGGTCCTGCGCTTCAAGGGAGCTGACCTATATAAAATGAGAACAATATTCAAAGAGTGTCTGGGGTACATGAAAAATGAGAGGTAGAAGAGATCTGGGAGACGATCAAACAAGTCATACTCGATGCCACAAAACCTTGTGTTAAAACAGTATCAAGAAAAAAAGCATAAAAAAACAGTGTGGTTCACTAGCCAGGTCAAGACAGCAATTGGAGCCAAATGAGAAGCTTATCTTAGACAAAAGAAGAGCCAGAAAGATAGAGACTGGTATGACTACATCAAGAGAAGTAAAGAGGCCAAAAGGGCTATAAGACTAGCCAAAGCATTGACCGAGCTTTGGATTTCTCAAGATATCAAAACCACCAACAAACATTTTCCAATACATTCAGGAAAAGAGAAAGAAAGGAGAAGGGATAGCCATACTCTCAGGGGGCAGGATCATCAAAGACGATGGACAAAAGGCTAATGTCCTCAACAACTTCTTCTGGTTTACAAAGGAACACAATGGTCCATTGCCTGAAAGTGGCATTGAAGCAACTGATTTAGGAATCCTACAAATGGAGACTCTGAAGATTTCCACCAACAGGCTTAAGGAGACACTAAAGCACATAAGGACCAACAAAGCACCAGAACCTGATAGGCTGCATCCAAGGGTGCTGAAGGAACCTGATGAAGAATTAACAAATCCATTGGCACATAGGAGGTAGGAGGAAGTAAGCTGTTGCTTAACTAGAATCTGCAACTTATCCATCAGGTAGGGAAATGGGCAGACTAGGTGGGCCTAGAGGTCCTTATCTGCCATCAAACTCTATGTTTCTATGTTTCTATTTGTACAACTTTTTGGTTCTGATGGGGTGATGCCAGCATAGGGGAGAAGGGCAGAAGTGGTACCTCTCCACAAGGGAGGGAGTAGAGAGGGGGCTGGCAACTACTTACCAGTCAGGCTCACATCAGTTGTTGGGAAACTAATGGAAACCTTCTTAAGCAGGATATTGTGGAATACCTGGATGAATACAATATACAGGATGACAGTCAGCATGGATTCATGGTGGGCAGGTTGTGTCAGGTGAACTGTATTATGTTCTTTTACTGAGTGACCAAGGAACTGGAGAGGGGTCACCCAGTGGACATCCTCTACTTCAATTTCAGCAAGGCATTTGACTCAGTGCCGCACAATCACCTGCTGAAAAAGATGGAAGACCCAGGCATTGCTGAAAGCTTAGTCAGGTGGGTGAGAAATTGGCTTTGAGATAGGAGTCAGTGGGTTGTTGTCAAAGAAGTGAGGTTCGATGAAGGTAGAGTCACCAGTGGTGTGCCCCAGGGCTCGGTCCTGGGCCTGATCCTGTTTAACATGTTCATTTGTGACATAAGTGTCTGCATTTGGTGTAAGCTGGGGTCAACAGCATGGAGGTGATTAGAGAACTTCAAAATGACCTACAAATGTTAGAAAAATGGTCTAATGCCTGGCCACTGAAGTACAACACAAAAAAATGCAAGGTGTTGCATCTGGGTAAGGGAAATCCTAGGACTGAATACTGTCTCAATGGAGAAAAAC
This sequence comes from Neoceratodus forsteri, assembly GCA_016271365.2. Classification (NCBI taxonomy): domain Eukaryota; kingdom Metazoa; phylum Chordata; order Ceratodontiformes; family Ceratodontidae; genus Neoceratodus; species Neoceratodus forsteri. Next base: position 12,779,584 of record JADMNL010000039.1, on the reverse strand, counting down.
TCACCACCCCCTCTGGAAGAGAGAAAGAGACCTGGGGAGTTCATATGCAGCACCCTAAAACAGTTGAGTCAATGTAACAAAGCCTACAGCAATGCAAATAGAATGATGTGGTATATAGGGAGAGGATTCAACAAAAGGATCAAGTAGGTGATCCTTCCACTTTATAGGTCCCTAGTGTGGTCCCACCTGGAGTACTGTGTCCAGTTTTGGAATCTGCACCTAAAAATGGACAAGAACAGGCTGGAAACTGTGCAAAGAAGAGTGACCAATATGATATGGAGCTTTAATGATCTCTCATACGAGGAGTGCCTGAAGGAGCTAAACTTGTTGTCACTGGAAACTCAGAGGGAGAGAGAGGGGGAGAGAGAGGGGATATGCTTGAGACTTTCAAGTTCTTGAAAGGCATCAGTAAGGTGCCTCACATTGAACTATTCCAGAGGGCCACCTTCTCCACCACCAGGGGGAATAAATGGAAGCTCAGGGGAGGGAGCTTCAGAAATTATCTAAGAAAGCATTCTTTTCACAGAAAGGGTGGTGGAACCCTGGAATAGCCTCCCAGTGGAAATAATGAATGCAAGCTCTGTGGCAGCCTTCAAACAAGGGTAAGATAGAGCATGGGGAATAGGGGAATAGAAGGAGCAGGAAAGGGCTAAATTCAAAAGGGGACTAGTTCCCAGGATCTATAAGGGGTATGGGGTATTCTTGGGCAGACTAGATGGACCATCGTCTCCTTCTGCTGTCACTTTTCTATGTTTCTGCTTCTAAGAAGCAGCTCATAGGCAGATAGGACAGAGGTGGAGAACATGGTCACGTGATGCAGCCGAGCTGAAAGCAGCCTAGCTCTTGGAGCTCTGCCTGTGGACTCTATATCTCAAAGCATCTATACTCTAAAATTTCCCTTTTTGCTGAATATGCACTATCAGTCACCCCTACCTGAAGTCAAGAAACCAGATGAGAATCCATTGCCAGACTTAAATATGCTTAAGAAGCCATAAAAAGACAAAGTTCAGTCTGATGCAGCAACTACCTCAGCCAATATGGTGGACTGTTCTAGAGATTCTACTACTCCCAGTATGGGCCAGGTCCTTCAGGATATTTAACCTTCCTTATCTATCATTAAGATGCAGCTTTCCAATTTAACCCTGATGCACAAGGCTGTAAGGGGTGGTCAATGGCTTAGGAGCACAGATGGCCAAAGCAGAGGAATTATTTAAGATTTATTAGATTTGTAAGATTTATTAGGAAAAGGACATGCTAGGAATAACAACTCAAAAATAGAATAATAAGACTTATTACCTTAAAAAAAAAACTAGAGGCAAGATGTAACAAAAAGTTAAGAGAGCCAGATACAGAATTTTATTGTAAACAAACTCTGGCCAGAGCTGATAGGGCCACAGTTGAGGAACTTGGGGTAAAAGTATAGAAAATTTATTTTGTAATATTTTTACACCAAATTTTCAATATAGCCTTGTTATGACAGTGCCTCATGAAGAAGGGTAGAGAAAATGTTCAGCTCTTGGCCTGAAGGCGACTTTGGACAGGGACTGCGAAATTAACTTTCAGGATGCAGAAACACATTTTGGGCAGCAGTTGAAAAATGACAGCTGTCACTTTCGTGGGGTGCTGTAAAGAAATGGCAATGTTGAAAAGTTAGGGTAAAAATCTTGAATATTACCAAAGTTTTGATTCTGTTTGCAAAATTCAACATTGCCTCATAACTGTTTTTTCTTAAAATATTTTTACACCAAATTTTCAGTATAATCTTCTTATGACCACCTCATGAATAAAGTCAGAGAAAATTTGCAGCTTCTGTCTGAAAAGTGATTTCATGCAAGGACCACAAAATCCCTTTTCCGGATGTAAAATAAAAAAACATTTTGACCAAAAGGATTTGAAAAATGACAGCTGTCACATTCATGAGATGCTGTAAAGATATGGCTATTTTGTTAATTTCAGTTAAAATATTGAAAATTACCAACGTTAAAAGCCTGCATTCACAAAATTCAATGTAGGCGCATAACTTTGTTTTTTAAATATTTTTACACCACATTTTCAATATAGTCTTCTTATGACCACACCTCATAAACAAGGGCAGATAACATTTTTCGGCTTCCAAGCCCAAAAGGTGATTTCACGAAGGGACCATGAAATCCCCTTTTGGGACAGATCTGCCTAATAACAGTGCAATTGTTTATGAGGTAGGGTCCCAAAGAAGGCATGTTGAAAATGCAGGTCACAAATATGCATATATGCCCAAGTTTTTTACTAGTTTTTTTTAATTAGACAGAAAAAGGCTGTTAGCCCATTAAAATGTCTCCCACAACTGTGTAGGTATATTATAATGTTTCAAGACCCAGTTTAGATGAGTGCCTAGTTTTCTTTTAAATGTACTACAATCAGTGGCTTCAACCACTTCTTGTGGCTGCATGTTCCGAGCCTTTACAGTCCTAATGGTAAAGCAATTACCTCTTTTAGAGGAGAGAGCCCTGTGAACTAGCAGTTGTTTGGAGTGACTCCTAATATTTACCCTTTTATCTGAAAATAGGATACCACATTGAGCTGCTAAATCTGAGTCTAGCAATATTTTAAAGAGAAGTAAGAGATTACTCCTGAATCTTTTGTCCTCAAGAGTAACTAAGCCAGTGAATGACAATCTTTGATGGTACAGAAGATGTCTTGAATTGGGGACGATCTTAGTTATCCTATGTTGAATCTGCTCTAGGAGTTTAATATCTTGTTTAAGATGGGGATTCCAGGCTGGAGAACAGTAGTCTACGTGGGGCCTGATGTGCATACGGTAAAGGGGAATTATACACTGGGAACTTTTGTTAACAAAGGTTCTTTTAATATTATTTAATAAGATGTTAGCTGTAAGTGAAATTTTTTTACAGTGATCTGATGGCGTTAACTTGTTATTTATAATTACCCCAAGATCTCTTTCTTTGTTTGATGATTTGATAGGTGAATTGTTAAGATAGTAATTATAGTTAGGAATGTTTTTCCCCATATGTATAACTACACATTTATCAGCATCCAGTATAATTTTGTTTCTCATGGTCCAGTCTTCAATAATTTTTAAATCACTAGCAAGTATAACATGGTTTTCTAATGTTTTGAAAGTTCAGAGCTGCTCTTACTATGGCTGTGGTTCCATGTGGCAACAGAAACAGTAGAGTACCAACAGAAAAAGCCACAGAACTCACAGTTCCATGGCTTTTTCTGTTGGTTTTCTAATGTGTACACTTCACCAAAGTCTTGGTATAGTCGGCGAATTTTGTAGTATAATTTTTGGTATCTAGCTTAATATCATGAATGAATAAATTAAACAGTAAAGGTCCCAAGACTGATCCCTGGGGGACACCACTAGTTCTGTTAAGGATAATTTTCCTCCAGTTCAGACTTTTTGCATTCTATTAGTAAGCCATTTAGCAATCCATCTTATTAAAGTATAACTTAAACCTAGATTTGAAAGTTTGAGTAATAATTCCTGATGGGGCACTTTGTCAAATGCTTTGCCAAAATCAAGGGTACTAAATGTCCACTGGCTTTTTACCATCCAGACTAGCACCTACCAGGTTGTAAAATGTTAGTAGATTTGTTATGCAGGAACGACCTCCAGTGAAACCATTTTGATGAGTGTCCTTAAAGCCAAGTGAAATTAATTTGTCCTCAATTTTTATTTTTGATCAGACACTCCATGATTTTACTGATAACTGATGCAAGGCTTATGCAGCCATAATTTGATAGAACATTTTTAGACCCTTTTTTATATAGGGGAATTACAACCTAGCTTTTCCAGTCAAGAGGCACTTCACCAGAGCTAATAGAATAGTTAAATATTAAAGGTATTGGAAGTGACAGAAGGGTGGACAGCTCCACCATAAACCTTGACTTGTTATTGTCAGACCCAGGAGAAGAATTAATATTAAGTTTATTAATGGCCATTCGTACGTCATGTATGGAGAAGATGATTGCATTTGAATGACAGGCAGTAATAGGGGTGATAGTCCTAGAAGGGGAATTACAGATAGTGCAAAAATATTTATTAAATGTGTTAGCTTATATGGAGTCATCAGCAATTACATTGTTATTTTCAATAATTGGGCCAATTTCATTAAAGTGCTTTCTTTTGGAATTGACATATGAATAAAGTGTCACTAAGTTCAAAACCCAATTGAAATACATTAAACTACATACCTGTTTCTTCAGTTCATAGTCTGGCTTTGAAGAGTGAAGATGTCCCTGTGGTCCAGAGAGGATTATTGAATTGGACCCCTGATGGGTAAGTAAGGGCTTGGGAAGGGTGCATGGTTGTGGTTGCTGAGTGGAAGGGTCAGTTGGGGGTCAGTTATGGCTCCAAAAGACATTGATTGACAGTTTTCTTTTTGCAGAGTTTTAAAAAAAAGAACATCAATGTATGGAGGATTTCTCATTGGGATACTGGGGACTGGGCACCCCCAGTGTCACTCTGATGTTTGTGGTGGAGTGGGCTGGTGGGTGCTGAGAGGGAGTGTCTGGTGGGGGATATATGTGTGTGTGTGTGTGTATATATATATATATATATATATATATATATACATATATATATGTATATATATATATATATATATATATATATTTTATTGCACATGCACAGTGGGGGCACTTTAAAAATAAAAAATTGAGGATTCCACATTGGGTCACTGGGGTATAGAGTACCCACAGAATCACTTATTTTTTTTGGGGGGGATGCTGAGAGGGAGGGTCAGGTAGGGGGATAATTCTAATGTTAAAAGAAGAAACAATCACGCATGCGGAGTGAGGAGGTACTTTAAACAAAATCGAGAATTCCACATCGGGACTCTGGGGGACTGGGCACCCCCAGTGCAACTGTTATGTTTGTGGGGGATGAGGGGTGGTGGGTGTTAAGAAGGAGGGTCAGGTGTGGGGGATAACTCTAATTTTAAAGAAAAAACAAACAGCGGTCACTGCAGAACACAGCACCCTCTGTCTTGTGCAAGAGGGCTGCTGTTTGTTTTTTTCTTTAAAGTCAGAGTTATCTCCCCCCACCCAACCCTGCCTCTCAGCACCCACCAACCTCCCCCCCCCACAAACATCAGAGTGACACTGGGGATGCCCAATTCCCCAATGTCATGATCAGGACACCCCTGATTTGTTTTTGTCAATTAAAAAATAATGCAGTGCGAGCACTCCGTGGATGTGGAGGTGACTATGGTATAACTACAACATGTTGTTTGGTCACAAAGAATGCAAGGAATGTGGAGTTCTTTTCTCAAAGCAGGAGGTCTGCAGGGCTCCACCCACTGCAGCCCTAAAAAGTTAAAAACGAAGACTTACTGTATATCATGTGCCATTTGATTGCCCTCTGTATGAGAAATGGTGTAACAAGTATCTTAAGGATTAGATCATCTTAAATAACTCGGTTTTATGGATTATATGTATATTCTGCCTAACCAATTAAATGAATATGATACAAAGAATTTAGTAAAATATGTTGACACTGTCATGAGATAAAGGAAAAAGATTGCTGCTACCTCTAGTATTGATGATTGTTAGAAGACTTATTTAAGAAATGTGTTGCGCTAATATGATGATATGTGCAATAATTATTTATCTATGTATTTATTTTTAAAATTAGCTTGGAATGACTCATCGCTGATTCAGGTTGAAGTAATAAAAACTTGAAACTGAAACATCTGGAATACAATAAACCACAATCTCCTGCATTTTGACCATGTGATCTATTGTCTGATATATATATATTCATGATCCAGCTTATTTGTGAAAAGCAATTCAGTCACTGAAAATCTGAATAACAGCAGTTTTGGGATGCTTTGTAATAGGGCAATAAGAATAAATCTAGAAAGTACAGAAAAAACAAGAATGATTGAGGGTTGCAATGATATAAAGTATACAATTAGATTATAAAGTTTGGGTCTTCACAGTATCCATAGAAGATGAATTAGACAAGCCCTCCTGTTGCTTTACAGATCCTAAATGAGTATAAACAGATGAAAAATCTGAATTTAAGGTTAAACAAAACAGATTCAGGGCCCATGGCCACAATAACAACTGTGTACTAAGCACTGTAAAACAACTAAGAGTAGACTATTTTTCACTCAGCGAATGCTGAGATTATGGAACTCCTTATCCCCAAAATATTCATGATAATAATAATATTAACATGTTTTTTACTCCCTCCCAGATGGCAGTTGTTTTAAAGCCAGACTGGATATTCTCATGGATGGAGCCCATTGCTTAGATCATTACTGCTGAGGGGGTGGAGCAATTCCATAGACCACGTTCTCTTGAGTCTCTGACATCCTAGTATGAATTCTAGTATAAGTTCCTACATGTGAAATTTTGAGAGGTGCCCCAATGCCCAATTGTCATTACACTTTTTTTTAACAGAAAGGCACCACATGTCTACTTTGTGGTTCATTACAGCTGAGAATATCAAAACTCAAATCATGGAGGAATGTGCAACTGATATCTCTTGAGAAGATGTTACTGGATTGATAAATTGATAAAGTCAGAACCATAAATGAGAATTATTTATTATGCTTGTTTTAATTGTTATTATGTATGGCGCCTTGACATCTGAAAGGCGCCTTATAAATAAACATTATTATTATTATAGCCTGAATAATATTATAGCCTGAATAAAGAGATTAAATAGGTGGTTTAATGTCAAATTATCATGTTATGGTTTATGTTTTGTGCATTGTTTATAGATTTACTGGCTTTTAAATGAAGAGCTGGTTTGAATAAGGTTGGAAAACAGTAGATGTACTGAATTTCCAGACTTGACTATGACCTTCTGTTTTCACAATGGGTTCTATGCACAAATGTGCACTGGGTATGCACAAGAGACATGTACCTGGCATGCACAGCTCTGAACCCAAAGAAAGTCGCATACTGTCTGGCATTCACTATCACCAACTGCCTGTGTATGGGCCAGCCCCCCCGACATGCAGCTGTGCAGGGGCGGATCATGGGATACAGGTGGTCATCCAGTCAGATGTCTGTTCTGGTTCCCATTATGGATCCCCTGCTCTGCATGAGCAGGGGATTGTGGGCAGGTACTGCTCCCGTATATGAAAAAGATTGGCGGGACCTTTTGCAGATAACAGGCATGACTGCCACAGTATGGCTGGCACCAGAATGGAGCTGTGAGACTCTGGCATTTGGAATGTCAGCCTGCTATGGTGTGTGACATGTAAGCTTGGAAACATACTGGAAAGTAGTTATGAAACTATCTTCTAATACCATATATCTGTGTGGCTAGCAGTGTAGTGGATGTGGTGGCATAGTGCCTGCAGGATTGCCCCCAGCCCTACCATGCAGCTAGGTGGGCTGGGGCATTACAGTGGGGGGCACATTAGGAAAAGGAATCCCCCCACTGTGATGCCCCCTGCCCACCTAGCTGTATGGTAGGCCTGGGGGTAACCTTGCAAGCACCGTGCCTCCACATCCACTACACTGGTAGCCACACAGCTACATGGTAGTAGTAGTAGTAGATAGTATAATAACTACCTTCTGGTATGGTACTGGGCTTACCTGTCACATGCCATAGTGTGCTGGCATTCCAAATGCCAGGGTCTCATGGCTTTATTCCAGTGGTGTACATAGGTACTTCAGTGTCTATGGTGCTGCCCCTGGCCAGTGTCTGTTGTTCTACTGTGCAGAGGTGGTGGGTGTCTTTGTAGGGGGTGAGCAATACAGAAGTGGCACAGTCCCCACTGCTGCAACCTGTGCCCCACCATGTCCTGCACTATGCACCTTTGTGCATGGTGTGGAGTGGGGGGCATGCTCCTGATACTCCCCCTGATCACCGATGTGCATAGCCACACAGCCGGTGGGAGAATACAGTGTGCAAGTGGCTCATTCAACTTCTGTAAATGCCATCAGGGTCTGTTGGATACCCGCTTCACAGTATTCTGATGTAAAGCTGCCTATGTGCCTCCATGTCAGCATGTGTATAGGCCTTAATGTTTGAGATGTTGGATTTCACTTCTTCAGTCTGGAGTTAATTTTGCATAAAGGCATCAAGACAGACTTAATGCAAGCAAGGCTCCCTAGTGTTCCTGGAGGACAACAGGTTTCACCTGTCCTAGGGAGTTCAGCACTCTTATGAGAGCATAGAATGCTCAGCATGATGTGTCATGCACCCAGAGCATGTTGACAGCATGATGCCTAGCATAACACACATTGTACAGCCTGCTATCTTCCCCATGATTACAGAGATTATTTTAAAAATAAAATGCACACCTATTTCATCAAAAGCATGAATTCACTTGAATACATGTCCCTGTGTTATGATTAGTGTTTCCTGAAAATAGCATGCTGTTTGGTTTTGTGGTTTTCTTTAAAAAAACATCTGTCAATGTGATCTGCAGTAACTGAAACAGTGAAGAGACAGTGAAGATGTTTCTGTCCCTGTCAGTGAGCAAAGACATCATAGCTGTCCAGCCTGCTGCTTCACCAATTAAATCCCTGATTGACTGAATAAGCTGTTGCACTTCCTAGTTAGAGCAGTCTGTTGAGCTAATTGTTTTCACTCAGAGTTTGTTACTAACCCATCTAGCTTGTGTTTAGAGAGATATGCTTAAAATGTATCTTTCTGTTCTAATAAAAAGTTGATCATTTGGGGTGTAGTGCTGAATTTTAGTGGCATGAATGAATGTCTGTGAGAAATTACCTTGTCTGTATCACAGGTGTCAGTTCTCTGTCATCAAAACTCTGCATTCTGTTCTGGCTATATAACACAGGGTTGTTGAATGGATGTAACACAAATCAGCATTCTGTTAATTCATAGAACCAGTGTGTCTTTGATGTAGCTTCAATAAATAGGTTCATGTGAGAACAATTTTGTTTTTATGTCAGATTGACAAACATGCGTCTGCCACACTGCTATTTCAGGAACATGTACTGTATGAACTCATAACATTCAGTTCTTTGTTTGGTTCTGTGTGAAAATACATCATGTATGTGCATAACTAGAGATACTATATAGCATCCTGATGCCCCTGTCTCCTGACTGTCAGTTGAGGCTGCTGCATCCTGCTTCCCTCAGTCCACCACCCCCACAGTCAGGACCAATGCACACTATTGCCCCCTTTTCCTGTCTCCACAGACAGGGCTGCTGTGCTCTGCAAAACTCTAGAGTCCCAGGGGCACTGCCTTCACAGTTTGGGCTGCTGAACCATGCTTCCCCAGGCCACTAAAGGTTGGGCTTTTGCTGCACCCTGCTGCCCACTTCCATTGCCCCAAATCAGCAAGGCTGCTGCACCACATGCACCCCATCACACAGTCAGGGCTGCTATACCCTGATTCTCCACCGCATCCTGCACCACAGTCAAGGCTTCTGCACCATGCTGTTCTCTGTCCCCTGACTCCACTGTGCCCTGCTGCACCATAGAGCCTCTTGGCCCCACAGTTAGAGTTGTTGCACCATGCTGCTCCATGCCACTAGAATCAGATCCTTTGGTACACTGCCCTACCTCATAGAAAATACAAAAAAATATTTTATTCTTGTGTTATAGGGTGGGGGACAGAGGGTAGCAGGGTGCGGCAGCCTAAACTGTTTGTGCAAGGGGCAGCAGGGTGCAGCAGCCCTGAATGTGTGGAGAAGACAATGGGCAGCAGGTTGCAGCAGCCTGATATGAGGGCAAAAGAAAGGGGGAAGTAGGGAGCTGCTGCCCCAACTGTCAGCAGGAGACAGGGGGCATCAGGATGCCATATAATATTTCTAGTTATACACATACATGATGCATTTTCACACAGAAACCCTCAAATAACAGAATTTTATGAGTTCATATGGTACATGTTCCTGAAATAGCAGAGTGCAGCAGACACAGGTTTGTCAATCTGACATGTAAACAACATTGTTATCACATGAACCTATTTATTGAGGCTACATCAAAGACACACTGCTTCTATGAACTAATGGAATGTAGATTTATTTTATATCCATTAAACAACCCTGTGTTATACAGCCAGAGAGAATGCATAGTTTTGATGACAGAAAACTGACATCCGTGATGCAGACAAGGCAATTTCTCACAGACATTCATTCATACCACTTCAATTCAGCACTGAACCCCAACTGATCAACTGTTTATGAGAACAAAATAATTACTGTATACGCTCATCTCTCTAAACACAAACCAGATAGATTAGTAATTGAGAGATTATCCCCTACAATAAACTTTGAGTGAAAACAATTAGCTGTACAGCCTGCTCTAACTAGGAACTGCAACAGCTTATTCAGTGAATCAGGGGCTTAATTGGTGAAGCAGCAGGCTGGACAGGTATGATGTCATTGCTCACTGACAGGGACAGAAACATATTCACTGTTTCTTCACTGTTTCAGTTACTGCAGAGCACATTGACAGATGCTGATTTAAAGAAAACCACAAAACCAAACATCATGATATTTTCAGGAAACTCTAATCATGACACAGGGATGTGAATTCAAGGGAAATCAAGCTTTTTATGAAATATGTGTGTAACCCCCCTACAAATGGGGGTTCCCAAAAAGCCTTCCTTGGGTGTGCCTAAATGCCCTCTGCCAGGCTGATGTCCTGTATTTCAGGGGTGGAATATTCAGACTGCGCCAAAAAGATGCACAATAGTGGGAGCAGGCTCAAGAGCAGTATGCCACTGCGCAATGAGTGAGATATTCAAACTAAGAGCAGGCCAAGGTGCACCTGCGCAAAACAGCTGAAAATTGTGCCACACGCCCCATGGCACAACCAGGGATGTGCAGTGGAGCAGGACCAATGTGCAGTAGCACATCCAGTGATGTGCAGGGACAAGGACAGGAAGCAGGGGTGCACTAGCCATGGAAGTCATGGGCGGAAGAACATGCATCAGACCAGACAGACCGACCCCTCCAGGCCCCTCATGAACTGCACAACCAGAGGTGAGTTGGATGGACCACCAGCCCATGAACCCCAGCACTGATTCAACAGCAGAGGCATGGTGCCCCAGCACAGCCCATGGCAAACAGTGACCACAACACAAGGAGGGCCGGACCCTCCTGTGCCACTGCACCCCACCAATGCTGATCATCCCTGTACAGTGATCCCAAGACACCTGGCCCAGAAGCATCACCAAACAGTGCATGGCAATGAAGGCATGTCACCACCACCACTGTGACAATGCAACCTTGTGCCCCATGGTGCCATGCATGACAGCCCCACTGTGATCCCCTCACAGCAGATGACACCAGCCACTGATGAAACAGCAGCATACACAATGCCCCCACTGCATGGCCACCACCATGGCACAACAGAGAGGTCGACCCTGTGTCAGTACCCGAGGGACCCTACATGTGACAAGGCCTGCTCTGGATGCCACCACTAGCAGGACAGCACCCCACACATCCACCCATGCACACACCCTGTCCCAGCACTGGCCCCACCAGACAGCACAGCCGCCCACTGTGGTGCATGGAGGCATGCACCACACAAGATGCAATACAAGGCCTGGAGAAATCCCCCACCCTGTTCCAAGGGTACCCCGTCACAGAGCCACACAAAGCAGGGCAACAGATGCCACTGTTGCATGTCCAATGATGCCGTATACCCATGGCATCTACACCACCATGGCACTGGTGAGCTAGCCATGTTGTGCATGCACCATGAACCTATCCACCACCAGCATGCAGCTGGAGCACATGTGACAGACAGCAGACCACAGGCACCACCACAGAGACCGGTGACAGCATGGAGGGGGGGACAACAACAGCACTGCCCTCAGTGTCACCTGAGATGGATGTGCAATAGACCTGGAGACAGGATGCCAGCTGCCATGGCACCGTGCCCAGAGGGTGGCATGGATAGCCACCAATGTCATGCCAGCAGACATGCATGCATTTGGGGGTCAGCACGACTGTGCGTACCACAGACATGCAAGGGGCTGAGCCACACGGGCCAGGCACAGACTGACAGGGGTGACTGGGGCACAGCGCATGCACCTGGGACCATCGCACACAGGCATCCAGTGCACAGGGCACAACACACATACCACAGACAGGGATCATGGACCCCACCCTCACCAGTGGAGGGGCCCTGCCAGTCCACACATGACCAGGCCTGCACCACCCCCGACACCATGCACAGCACTGCAGCAAGGCACCAGATGCCCGCTGCAAATCAGAGACCACCACAGTTGTTGTATGAAACATGTATATAATTCAAATAGTAACAATATAAACAACAACTATTTACATGACTATATACAAAGTGGGGAAGGGGGTACAAGGCTACAACTCCGGTGGGGATGGGCATGGGGTAAGGGGGAACATCAAGGAGTGGGACAAAGGGGTGTGAGGGACAGTCCGGGGGGAGGAACAACACGGGTGCCGAAGGCTCTACTGGCGGCCCCTTTCTTCCCTGCAGTCTCTGTGGCACCACCTGTGCCACTGTCAGTCACTGCACTCCATTTCCTGAAGCAGCTTCAGAGTTGCCCGGGTCACCTGAAGAATTTCTTGTATGTGATGCTCCAGGGTTGTCCAGCATTGTCCACCTAGGACAAGGGAGCAGAGTCAGTACGTGTGACTGGCCAGACCCCAGCAGCCCACCCAATGTGCATGGCATACAGCTGTGGGCCTCACCCCTGTGATGGCATGTGACCACCCACAGTGGGTGCACCCACAAGACCCGCCTACCCAGGCACCCATAGCCATGCAAACCGCTGCACACCCCCACCACCCATGCACTGCATAGCACCAACATGGCCATACAGTGTCATGGCTATGCAGTGTGATGGCAGTGGCACGGCCAGGTGCCCAGTGCATGCACAGCCCACCTGTGACACCCACCCACACAGGCAGTGCCATAGGACTGTGCAGAGTGCACCATGTGGCATACACAGCAGTGGGGCAATGTGTGGGGGGGCCATGCTTTGCCACCACCCCTGCAACCCACCATGCACAGATGTAAGGGGAAACATGGAACTCATCTTCATCCTGGTCAGCAGGGCACTGTTGACCCATGGCACCACCACTGTGCCCCAGCTGCAAGGCCACACCACCCACTCTGGCCTGCCATACCTGCTCATGTGCCAACTGGTCCTACGGTGATCCTTTAGGCCTAGGGTGCAAACATGGAGAGGGTTACGTCAGTACAGGTCAGTAACGTAGCTGCCCCCTTGCTGTGTGCATGCATGCACGGACCAGCCATGACGCGGTGGTGCAGGGTGTAAACAAGGCATCCCCAACACTGGCAACACAGGTAGGCCCCCCTGTGGCATGGCCTGATGGCCACCATGATACCTGGACAGACAGACAGATACTACCAGTGATGTGATGGAGCACCTGCCTGGCCATGGCACAGTGCCCCACTGAGCACATGCCTGCAGTCACCCTAGGCGGTCGGTGTCCCACCACTGGAGGTCACCATATCAGTGGTGATGCTGCTCCACTGTCCTGCTGCACCCTGTGGCCTCCACCAGGCCCTCTGCCACCTCCTGCCACACTGCAGTTCATGGCCTCAGGAGGGGAACCTGCCCAAAGAGGGCACCAGCATGGTGCTCTACCAAGGCCACCAGGTTTGCCAGCTCAACTGCCATCCTGATGGACATTCTGGTGCGTGGCATGGTACAGTAGAAATTGGCAACAAAAGCGCAAGTGCCCCACATGCGGAGGCAGCATGGTGCTGTGCTGCCAGTCACTATTGTGCTGTCACTGGACTGCACATTGGTGTGCAGCCACGCATGTGCATGGTGCCTAGGGGGAAAAGGTCAGCTGCAGGGTCAAGGGTCTGTCCGCATATGGAGTGCCACAGTGTTATTGGGAAACCATGCATGTAGCACAGTAGGGTGCATGTGTGTGATGCTTTGCAGTGGCCTACTGTGCTGTGGTGCCATGGCGCCCATGCTGCACCATGGCATGAGTGCCCCCTGAGCATACAGTGCACCTGTACCACAGACACAGTGGTGGCCATGCTCTGCACTGCCTCCGCACACAGCACATCAGCAGTGCCACTACTGTCAGCGTCAGCACCCCGGGCATGCAAGGTGCGGTGCCGATTGCACATGTCACAGTGGTGCGCCATAGCCTGAGCACTCTCAACACCATTGTGCAAGAAGTAACAGCATGATTTTCAGCCAGGATATGCAAATCAGCTCATGAGCCATTCCACGGCACATCCACTGAATTGGCATCCAATTACAGTTGTGCCTGCTCTCATTTGCATGCGTTGCTCTATAAATACGCGACCTGGGGCTGCATAGGCCATGGATCAGTATTGCAGTCCTTTGAGGTAGGTTGCATGCTGTTTGGATGTGGGGACAGTGGTCTGGGAGGGCTGTATGGGACTGCACAGTCCAAGGTAACACCTGTCTATCCCCCAGGCATGATCATGACCGAGCGAGAGGAAGAGGAGGAGCAGGGAAGGCACCCCTACGCACCGTAGGAGGAGGCCCAACTTTACCAGGGCTGAATCTGATCCCCTCTTAGAGGCATACATTGACAGGGAACCACTGCTTAGTGGACAGCGGGGAACACCACAGGCCCATGCTGCGGTGTGGGGTGAGGTGGCACGTGCCATAAACCAGCAGGGCAGCCACCAGCGGTCTGTGCAGGAGTACAAAAAGAAGGTTAGCACAGACAGGAGGTGGATTAAGGACAAGGTGGCCGCCATCAGTGTGGCACATGCTGCTACCAGTGGGGGCCTTCAGGATGTACCCCGCATGACGCAACAGGAGGAGCGGGTGGCCAGCAGCATGCAACGTAGTGCCGTTGAGGGCAGTCCTGGTGGTGGCTTCCTGATGGGTGGCAGTTCATCACTACATGGTAGGTCCAGCACTGTCAGTGTGTGGGTGGTAGGAGGGCATGCCACAGGGCCAGGTGGAGCCACTACATGTACTGTGTTCCTTTACAGCTCCTGAACATCTACATGGGGCAGCGTGGTGGGTGTGTCCACTGAGGAGGTGGCCCTGGACATGGAGGAATGCCCATCTACCTCCACAGGTGTCCGAGGGACCATCCAACTGCATACCTGCACATCTGTCTGGACTGATGCCGGTGGTGCGGGTGCAGACATGGCCCTGCCTGTGTACCAGCGTGACACTGCCCTTGGTGTCCAGTGTGCTGGGAAATGGATCGGGGACAGATCCAGCACTGATGATGATGATGTGACACACATCCCGGACAGTGATGCATGTGGGACACAGGATGGTCCCACAGAAGGCAACCATCTGGGTTGTTCCACCGGTGATGCTGTCATGGCTGCGTGCACAACAGATCATTCCCAGCCTGTGTCTGCATGCTCCAGTGGGGCAGCACTGGTGTGCGTCCAGGGTGGTGGGGCTGTTGCAGCTGCTGTGGTCACACCGGTGTCCCCTGGCAATCGGCAGATGGACAGGCAGTGCCAGCAGTTGGCCAATGTCAATGGGGGGACAGGGATGGGGGCCAGTGGCAGTGCACTGCATGTGGACGTACCCCAGATTGGCAGTGCTGTGCAGCACCAATTGTCAAGGGGTGCTGGGCAGCAGGGCCAGGAACACCACAAGAGACAGCATACTGGACATGTAGAGGACCCCTTGGATGACCACAGCCATCTTCTCCAGGCCTCAGTAGATCAGCAGATGTGGCTCGTGATGGCGGTGGATGCACTCAGTGCAGTTCTGCGCCAGGCAGATGAGCGGTGCAGCAGGGACCACGGCTTGATCCTGGCAGAGTTGGCCCAGCAGCGGGCAGATGTGACTGCTGCCATTGACAGGCAGACCACTGCAATGGCAACTGTCATGGCTATACTGGCCACCCGGTTGGGTACCCAGCCACCACAGACCCCGCACGGTGCTATATCCACCCCCATTCCTGATGTCGTGCAACCCCTGTTATGTCAATGCTGGGTTCGGCTGTGGACATACCAAGCACGTCTGGTGCGGGCATGTTTGGTGGCCTGCAGACCCCTGAGTGGACATGGTCATGTTCACACAGCATCACCCCTGGGGGCTCATTGGTGCCACCCCATGAGGCCACTGGTCAGCCTTGCATGTCTGGCAGGTCTTGACGGGGCCGCCCATGCATATGTGGCAGTCGTGGTACAGTACCACATGACTGACCCATCTCCCACCATGGAAACTGTCTGCCACTGGCTCGTGTGCACTGTGGTGTTCTTTGTGGGATGCATGGGTGAGGTTCCCAGCCCTGCACACACATGGTCCATGTGCACACCGTCCCGGCTGCTGGCCGCTGTGGTGTGTGCCTGATGATGCCTGCGTAGCGCTGTCCACCACTGTGCAATGGTGCTCAACATCTGAGGCATGCACAGTGCCAGCCACTGGGCATGGTTGTGTGTGGTCCTGTGAGGGTGTGGGGATGCCTGCTGGGGTGGGTGTGTATGTTGCCCTTTGGGCATGTGTTGTGGTGTGTGTGCATGTGTGTGTATGCATGACGTGTGCAGCCCTGCCCATCCCTGCCACCGTGTGCAGTCCCCCACCAATTCCCATTCCCTTTACACCATCCACCACTGGTGTCCACCCCTGCCTGTCTGTGGGCTGTGCCCTCACCCTTGGTGGTTGCACATGGCTCCATTGCCTACCTGTGTTGTCCAAAGTGCTCCTCTGTGATGGTGTCCTGGTGCTGCTGCTGTGCCATTCGGGCCAGCTGGGGGTCTCATCACCCAGGGGGTGGCTGCCTTACACCATCTGGACCGGCATCCTTATCATCCCCACTGCTGTCTCCCTCCTCGACCTCAATGGCTATCCCACAGTCGGTGGCCATGTTGTGCAGGAAACAGCAGGCCAGGAATAGCCCACAGGCCTTTGAAGGGCTGTACTGTAGGGCACCGCCTGACATGTGCAGCCAATGGAACCATGCCTTCAGCAGCCCAAACACCCGGTCGATGACATTCCGTGTTGTGGCATGTACCTCATTGTACTGTTGCTGTGCTGGGGTCATGGGGTGCCAGTATGGTGTGAGTAGCCAGGGCCATAGTGGGTAACCACTGTCACTTGTGTGTAGAGGGGAGTCATTAGCATTGTGGTCTGCATCACTATGCCATGGGCCATCATGGCCAATACCCATGGCACCCCTGACAATGCCCCACCCCCCCACGACTGCACACATCGTCCAGTGTGCTATGCATACTCACCTACCAGATGGCCAGTGGGGATGTACCCACTCTCACACCTGTGGTACAGTGCAGACTGGTGCCAGATGAAGACATAGTGTGCTCCTCCAGGGTGCGTGGCACAGACATTGATTATGCGCCCTCTGGCATTGCACACCACCTGGCAGTTGACACTTGGGTAGCCTTGAGATTGATGTACACCACCCCCTCCAGGTGAGGAGGCATGTGGATGCCTACATGGGTGCAGTCTATGGCCCCAAGCATGCCAGGCAACCGTGCTACCCTGTGGAACTCCTGTATGTGTGCTGTGCACTCTGCCTGTGTTCTGGGGAAATGGATGTACTCCACAGCATGTGGCAGTAGTGCGCTGAGGAACTGTGTGAGCAGGAGTGACGTGGCCGACTGGGTTATGCCTGTCGTGTCCCCTGTTGGTCTCTGGAAGGTGCATGTGGTGAGCAGACACATGACGGCTGTGACCTTCATCTCCACTGACAGCGTATGGCTCCGTCATGTGGGTGCCTGCATCTCATCACAGCACAGCTCACAGATCTTCCTCAGAATCATCTGGTTCAGGCAGTACCTGCCCACAATGTCAGTGTCACTGTACTGTTCGAAGGTGCTGCAGGCTTGGTACTACCTGTTCTGGGCATACCGCCGACTGGCCCTTCCATGGCTGCAGCTCCCTGCTGCCTGCCTTCTCACACCCCTCATTACCACCTTCATCTGGAAGGTGGCTCTGGCCATGTCCCTGGCTGGTGTTCCCCCCTGGGCAGCTGTCCTCCTGTTCCCCCGCTGTGTGTTGCTGGTGCTGCCCCTACACCGGGTTCACCTCCGGCTGTTCACCTCTGGCTGCCCTGCCCTCTCGCACACAGTGGCATGGGCACATCCACTCCTTGTCTAACTCAGGCACACCTCCAGTGGGCCCTCTCCAACTCCTGGCCACACCTTCCCCCTGCTTCCTGTCTTGCCTCCCTGCCACTCTGTCTCCGCTCTCCCACCTATGGCTACCCGTGGTGCATTCTTCCTCCCCTTGCTTGCTCCCTTTTATTTTGGCTCATTTCTGCTGTCTTGCAACTTCCGCTTGCTCCGCTACTGCACACGTGGCATGCTGATGAATATCGCACTGCGCATGTTATTCCTGGTTCCGGCCCCTGCAGTTGCTCATGCATTTATTACTGTTGTGCTATGGTGCATTGCTTGTTGTGCTGCGCTGCCGCTCCTGCTGAATATTGTGCCATGGCACAATTCCGCACTTGTACTGGTGCATCCCTGTTACGCATGGTGCATCCACTCTAAATATCCCACCCCAGCTATTTAAAAAGAAATTGCACAAGAGTGCCTAATTGCCTCTGCGCCCATCTCTTTAAGAGCTGCCTATTTTGCAGTGTGTAATTGTTCTGGGTAGTGGCCGAGCGTTTCCATGCTTGAGTCCCCCCCGGGCTGCCTGATAATCACTCTGTTTCTACCATTGCTAATTGCACAGAAGGAGCTCTGTTAAAAGATGTACTTGTGGGGGAGTCACGTGATGAAGTCCTCCAGATAACTGCCTTTCACCACAGCTCCAGCTCTCTGACCCATTTAAGTCAACATTTCTGCGATTAACCTGATGACCGATGAGCAGATTGAAGCTTAATACCTTCAGGAAAGGTTTGAGTCTAACCTGTGCAGCTCATATAGTTCAGAAGTGATGCAATCCAGGAAAAATGCCTCAAGACATATGCCACCAGTCTCACCCGAAAAGGCCCCGAAGAAAGCCAGGGCCTCGGGGAGTGAAGATGAGCAGGCATTGGCGGACTCCGATGCAGACCAGCAACCCCTCACCCTGCAGTGCTTTCTCCTTGAGTTTTCCCCCTTTAAAGAAAGCATGGCAGAGTTAACCTCAGAGCTTAAATCACTTACCGGCGCCGTGGAGGACCTGCAACAGAGAGCCTCAGATGTGGATACAAGAATCAAGTCAGTGGAGAGGCGTGCTGATAAATTGGAGCCCGAGATGGTATCTATCCGTCAGAAACTTGCCAGAATGGAGATGAAGATAGAAGACCCTGAGGGCCGCAGTGGCAGAAACAACGTGGTCCTCATAGGTCTCCTGGAAGAGACTGAAGGAGCCGATGTGTTAACCTTTGTTCAAAAACTGATCGAAAAGATAGCCGGGCCTTCCCCCATGGCACCACCTATACCATCGAACGTGCGCATCGGGCCCTTCGCCCCAAGCCACCACCCGGAGGCCCCCCCCCGCCTGGCTGATCTTCAAATTTCTGAATTTCTCAAGCATCAGCACCTGTTTGTCAAAATCAAAGATCTAAAGGAGGTGCATTGGGAAGATACAAGTATCAGACTGGCACAAGACCTACCGGCATCTGTAAAGCAGTGGAGAACCCAGTTCCATCCCTTGGTCTCCAAGCTAGTTTCCGCCAGCATAAAGTTTTGCATGTCTTACCCTGCCAAGCTAGGGGTTATGATATCGGGAGCCTGGGTGACATTCGAGGATCCGGACTGTGCTGCAAAGGCTCTTGCCAACACCTTCCCTGAGATATTTAGAGGTACCTGAAGCTTAGACAGCTGCGAGTGACCTGCTCTCAAGCCGTCAGAGTCGACCCATCTCCTGGATTGTTTCATTTGTGCTTCTGCAATGGTCTCTCATTCCCCGAGTTCCCACCCAGCTGGTTCTTCATGCTCAGCGTGAGAAGTTTCAGTGCCTACTTTCCATTCTGGCCCCCTCTCCCAGCGATCTCTTCTTCTTTTTTTTTTAATTAAAGTTTTATTGTTTTCTCAAAAAAAAACAAAAAACCACAATTATCAACACTTAGTTATATAGGCATTACAGAGAAAGCATTGACATCTAGCTGCTATCTTAAAAAGAAATTGGGATCACGCACTTTCCCCGGACGTAACAACAGTCTACAGTAAATAACCCAGGAACTATAGCCCCTCCCACTCCCCCCCTTACCCTCTACAATGACATGTAAGAGGTCAGATATAGCGAATTAACAATTAAAAGGTACTAGCATAATAAACCAAGACTTTTTAGTTTAACGGTCTCCAGGAGAAGAGAAAATGCTCCCACGAACCCCATAACTTTACAAAAGACTCTCTTCTACCCCTTATACCTGCAATGTGTTTTTCAAGTTGTATAGCTAAAGTACATTCTCTGTGCCACTCCACCAATGTTGGAACCTTGTCTTACGCCCAGTATCTGAGGATTAATAACTTCATTACTGCAGTGGCCAGAATGATATGTGCTCTCCAGGCTTTGGGAGTGGTCGCAGGGAAAGCACCCCAATAAACAAATCTTGGGGGTATCCATTCTGTGAGAGCCAAGGATAGGGCCAAGTAGGGTACCCACGGATTTCCAAAAGCTTTGAACCTGAGGGCACAGCCATAAAAGGTGGTATAGGGTTCCATCTTCCTTTTTACATTTCCCACAAAGAGGTGAACTAAATACTCCTTCTGAAAAGATGGGTAGGAGTCAAGTACAGATGATGCATTATTTAAACTGTATCAATCTTAGCCTGTCTTGTTTAATGAATCTATACACTGTAGTCCAAAGTGTAGCCTAAGCTTTCTGGGGAGGCGCTGATATCCAACACTCGACCCAATAATAGCAGATTCCAGAAGGGGTGTGATCCCATTCTTGGAGAAGACTGCGAACCTTGGCCCTTGTGTGAGTTGCTCAGCAGTCTTTAGAAGAGTGTGTATATCTTTATCTCCCTTGTCCGCTTTATAATTCGGAGAAGACCTGAGTCAGGGCTTTACTAAGCTGCAACCATTTGTAAAAATCTAGGTCCGTGAAGCTCAAATTTTTCTTCAGAACCTCAAATGTATACGGCCTGTCCTGGTCCTAAAAGTCAGCGACTGTTAATTTACTTACCTGAGGCCAAAATGCAACCGGAATGGGGGAGCCATCGATTTTAATTTGTGGATTGTCAACAATGGGTTGAGAGCCAGATAACCACCAGTGAACCCCTAAATAGCTTTGTAACTGATGAAATGCCCTGATAGACCATCCCATAGGGTTATTTTTGAGCGGCTTGGGAAGACTGGCCAGAGGGATATAAAGGAGCTAGATAAGGAGCATTTGGCCCTTCTTCGAAGACCCTGTTCAATGTCCATCCAGAGAGGTGTATAAGTAATTTAGTGTGATCCGATCCCAGAAAGCTAATTTCCATGCTGGGCCAAATAATAAATAAATAGACAGGGGCTGCTAGGCCACCTTAAGTTTGGGAGCCGAAGTTTAAAATAAGATTGACAGGTTGTTTTACTTTGCCATAAAAAGGAATTGAATAACTTCTGCAATTTAATAAACCAACTCTTTGGCAAAAAGGCTCCTAACATATCAAGCGGGTAAAGAAGCCTAGGGAGAGCCATCATTTTTATAAGGTTCAGTCTGCCCCATAGGGATAAGGAGACTGTGCCCCATCTCTTAAAATCTTCCGAAATCTCTTGCACTATAGAGCCCAAATTGTCCCTGATCATCTGGACAAAACTCGCATTTATGTTTATGCCTAGGAATGTGATGAATTTGGTTTCCCATGCGACACCTAAACCCTGTACATCTGCTTTCCTCATAAAATGGTTTAGAGGGAACACTTTAGTTTTGGCACAGTTTAATTTATATGAAGATACTGCAGAGAAACTATTAATCTCCTTAAGTATAGCTGGGATCGAAGTCTCTGGGTTTTCTATATGTAGAAGCACGCATCCGTATATGCAGAACAGACATAACTAGAATCCCTATTTGTATACCCTTGATAGTCAATTCTTTATAATCCTACGCAGTAGTGGTTCCAAATAAGTTAAATAATAAAGGAGAAAAGGACAGCCTGCCTAGTACCACGCCTCCAACTTGAAGACCGGTGACAGGAATCCATTGCATTTCACCCTGGCTGATGGGCATGAATATAATAATCTGACCCAACTTAAGAAGTTGTGGGTATGCCAAGGCCGAGAGTAGCAAATAAAAAGGGCCATGAGACCCGATCAAAGGCCTTTTCGGCATCGAGTGATAGGAGTGCCGCTGGGATTTTAGTATCTTTCGCTATTGCAATAAGATGCATGAGTTTCCTCATATGATCGTGGGATAATCTCCCTTTCATGAAGCCCACTTGTTCCCTGCATATTAGTTGGTCCATGACTTCGGCTAGTCTATTAGCTAAAATGTTTGCGAGTATTTTAATGTCAGTATTAAGCAGAGATATTGGCCGGTAACTATCCAGACTGGTTGGGTCTTTACCTGGTTTTAAAATTAGGGAGATTGTGGCCTCCAGGAAAGCTGGATCAGAAATACCATAATTGTACCAGTATCTGAAAATGTCTAGTAGAACTGGTGAGATCTCTGGGAGAAAAGCCTTATAAAAATTACTCGGGAAACCATCGGGGCCTGGAGATTTGTCTAGAGGCAACTGCTGGATAACTTGGTGTATCTCAGATATAGCAATTGGAGCTTCTAAGATTTTGGACTCGGCTTCTGATAATTTTGGCAAGTTCGCTTCATTTAAATATTCCGAAATTTCAGGACCGGAAGATCTCAAATCAGGTTCTTGTGCATATAATTTCTGGAAGTACTCTCCAAATAATTTTGAGATTTCTCTCGGATCAGTATAAATCCGATCCCCTTGACCTACACGAACACCCACTATATATTGAGCTGAGTCCATTTGTTTCACTCGCCAAGCAAGAAGTTTGCTCGCTTTTTCACCTAAATCTAAATACTGCATCTTGGTTCGAGTAAGGGCAAGTTCTGCTTGGTGAAACATTATTTCTGAGTACTGAGCCTGTAATTGGTGCAACTTAACCCACTCTGACTCAGGTGAGATACGGGATAGAGTATTCTCTTTTGATTGGATAGCCGATAACACAGTTCTTAGCCTATCTCCCTGCTCCCGTTTCTTCCTAGACGCAATCTTAATCAACTCCCCTCTTAGGAAGCATTTTAAGGCAGCCCATATTAGGTCTTTTTGATATATAGAATCATTATTGTCAGACATAAAATGTACAATAAGCTCCCTAATGCTCCTTAGGGAACTTTCTTCTTTATAATTTAGTATTTAACCTCCATTGTGTAGATCTCGCATCTCCGGAAAAGGCGGTATCTTACACACGGAGCATGGTCTGAGATCACACTTGCTGAAATCTCTGCATGGGACATGTTGGGAACCATAGATGAGCTAATTAAGATATAATCTATTCTCGAATAAGTATGATGAGCTGGGGAGAAAAACGAATACTGTCTTCTTTCTGGGAAAAATAGATGCCATATGTCAACTAAGGCTGTTTTGTTACTAAAATCTTTCAGGGCCCTTTGGGATGGGGAAAGGCCTCTGTGCCTGTTGTGAGATCTATCTAAATCATTTTGAAGTACCAAGTTCCAGTCTCCTCCAAGAATGGTGATATTGTGTGCCTCTAGGCCCATTTTGAGGGGAAGGTCCCTGAAGAATGAAGGAGATTCACAATTGGGACCATAAATCGAGCCTAATACCACAGATTGAGATGCTAATATTGCTTTCACAAATACAAAACGCCTTCTGGTCCCAACATTCCTGTACCAGTTTGAAAGGCACCCCTCTTGCAATTAGGATGGCCACCCCAGCTCTCTTAGATGGCGCCGTGCCAAAAACTTGAGCTACCCACAATCTTTTAAAATAGTGAAGGTCAACTCTTTTAGATGGGTTTCTGAAGGAAAGCAATTTGTGTCCTAAGTGTAAGAGGTGTTTTAGGACCACCTGCCTCTTGACCCTATCCTTGGCTCCTTTTATGTTCCAACTA
Organism: Neoceratodus forsteri; assembly: GCA_016271365.2. NCBI lineage: Eukaryota > Metazoa > Chordata > Ceratodontiformes > Ceratodontidae > Neoceratodus > Neoceratodus forsteri. The sequence continues at coordinate 12,755,735 of JADMNL010000039.1, read as the reverse complement.
ACAATTTTATATGGTAATGCCATATACCTGGTAAATGGAATAAAATGGAAATCTCTGAAAAATTGTATGGGGTATTACACTATCGGCCCCAAGTAGAATAATGCTAACACCCAAATGGACAAAAGACCTCCCCCTATTTATATATTCAAGTCCCTGAGATTTCCCCACCGCTCCCTCCCTCTAGCTTGCCCACCCAGCCTCCCTCCCCACCCCCTTATGATAATATTTCCTAATACCCTCCCGCCTCTTTATAGTACATAATCCCCAGTTCCCAAAAACTGCACTCCTAGAGCTATACTGCAACATGATACACATCCAAAAACAGCCTAGAGCTAATTATCACCCCATTCCCCACCCGGAGCCCACCTATCCTGCCTACTGAGATACTATCCCACAATAGGCCAATAAAAATCAAATATGTGCCCCATAGTAAAAAAAAAAAAAAAAAGGGTAAGGGGGGGCATAAACCCCACAGGGACTTTTTCCTTTTTAGCATCCATCGTTCTTCTTTTCACTCCTTGTTCTTCTTCCTAAAACTCTTATGATGTCTCTTCAACTGCTCAGGGTAAGCAACCAGCAAGATGACATCTCCGCAAATCAGCTCGAATCTTGCTAATTATGAATTTGGTAGATCCGCCATGTTCCAATAAGAATAAACTAGTCCAGAAAAGTTGTTTCAGAGGGAGAGAAAAGAAAAACAAACAAAAAAAAACATTATTTTGTCCTTTTTCTTATTAAATGTCCAACATTTCTCCCGTCATATGTCCTTCATAATTAGGTGGATGAGAGTCTCACTCGAACAGATGAATAAGGCGAAGGTTCACTTGAACAGATCTGGTAATATCCGCTGCAGCTCCTGTTGGGCCTGCTGCTGTGACTCGAAGGACAGCCATTTCCCCTCATGAGAAACCATTAGAATGGCAGGGTATTTCACCCTAAAAGGCTTCGACGCAGCAATAAGTTTGGAGACTAATGGATGTAGTTCTTGTCTTCTGATCCTTACAGAATGAGGCAGATCCTGTACAATTCGGATTCTCTTGCCCTCCCATAGAAGCTCCTTCATTCCTCTAACTTTATCCAGAACGTGTTGTTTATCCAGATAATTAAGAAAACGGAGAATCAGATGTCTGGGGGGTTGACCCTGTACAGGGGGAGGGCGTAGAGCTTGATGTGCCCTTTCTATTATATAATCCCCCCTCCAGGAGGAGAACCTGCTATTTTAAGGCAGAATTTTTGCATGAATGTAATTGGAGCACTACCTTCCTCTCTTTCTGGTATACCAATAACCACCAAATTGTTCCTTCTGCTGAGCCCCTCCAAATCTTCTAATTTGTCTTCTAATTTTTTAATTCTTCTCTTTGCCAGGACAATCTCTGTATCTGCTCCATTTTGTCTGTTTTCAATGGAGGAAATGTTGCTCTCTGCATCCCCAGTCCTCCTGGATAATGAGTCCACAGCTTGTTTAATATCCTGAATATCCCCAGCTAAAATTGAAATGGAGGCTTGAAGGGGTTTCATCGTTTCCAGGAACTTGGCTTCCGTGAGCGGGGAGTCAACTAAGGGGAAGCTGAGACAGGCTAGCAGCCTGCTGCTTGGCCCTCTTTGCTGCCTGTGATTTCTCCGGCGTCTGTGGAGGCGAATACTTCGGACGCATTTTTTTAATATACGTCTCCATCGCCGACTTCTGTGAGTAAACCGTCGTGCTGTAGGGCTTACTGTTTCTTGAAAGCCGCCGCTATTTGACCATAAAGACGCCGCAAGGTAAACAAATTAAGCAGTCAATCGGGGAGCTCCGGGCGAGTGCGACTTTCGCTCAGGCTGCCATCACGTGACTCCCCCCCCAGCGATCTCTTCTTGAAGGCGTCTGTTTCCTTGGAGCTGTTTGTCACTCTGTTTCGTCACCTTCGGTGGGCTATGTGGCCATCGTTTGCTAATATGTACTTGCTTGTGACACCCCACATCAGTGGCAGAGCTGCTCTGTCTCATGCTAAGAGTGTCCCTGGTTAGATGTGCAAGAGGGTCCAGTGATGCTCTGTTCTCCCCTTTGGCTCCTCTTATGAAGGATCTTGTCTGCCGTGACCCTCAGTTTAATACGGGGAGTTCCTAAAGCCTGCTGTCCTAACGTACTACTTATAAATCAAAACAATCTCTCCTCAGCCCCCCCGAGTCTATAACTCACTGAGCATACACGGTTCCTAGCTGAGTGCGTCTCATTCATTTGGGTGTCCTGGCTCTGCTGCACTACTGATGCCATTTACCATATCATCTGGATTGACCTCTCTCGTTGTTTCCCGAGCCCGGAAGACTGTTCACCATTCTTCGCATATTTCTCAGTGACCTGTCCTATAGTCACCGCTGGGATTGTTACTCTGTTATTGACATTCTAACTCTCATGTTTTTGATTATAGTTAAGAAGTCGGGTGACAACCATGTTTGCTATGTTAGGTTGAAGACATCCGCATCGTTCACCAGTTAATTTGGTCCAAGTTATCTTTCTCCAGACTGGTCCAATTATCCGATAGCTCATACTGTGGTTCTTTCTTATGAGCTCTGTTCTCATTATAGTTAATAGAGTTAGTTGTTGGAACTTTATTCTGGACACTCCTAGTTACGTGGGTAATGTTTGCCGCAACCCCCATAGTCAGTTACTATAGTAAATAACCAAATATTTCAGTTATTGGGGTTGCAGATTGGGTTTGGGGGGCTGGGGGATGGGAAGGTATAGCTAGAGGATTCGTTGTTCACTGTCTGTTGCTATGATGGGGAGGGGGAGGGCTGGGTTGTACCTCTGGTGTTATTGTACATAAATTTCACTCTTTCACTGGGGAACTGTGGGGGGGTGGAGGGGAAGGGAGGGGCTCGTCCGGGCCAGGCCCTTTTAGAGAAATCCAACAAAGGGATGGCAAGATTTTCCCTCTGTTGGGTGGCCCATAACTTTCCATATACACAACCCTGAACAAAGATGGGTAGCTTGAATTTCTTTTCATGGAATGTTATGGGTGTCAGGCAGAAAGTTAAACAGTACCAGGTTTGTAAGCATCTCTGACTCCTGAGATCTGATGTCTCGTTCATACAGGAGTCTCACCTTTTGACCACGGAAGAATTAAACATGAAGAAGCAACAGGTAGGTCAGGTATTTTCAGCTCAAGGCACAAAACAGAGCTGTGGTGTCATGATACTGATAGGTAGAAATGTTCCCTTTGTCTCAAATAAGGTTATAAAAGACACCCATGGGAGATACATTCTGATCCAAGGAAGAGTTTTCAATATGGAAATTTTACTGGGAAGTATATATGGTCCTAACTCCTATTCCCCGGAGTTTTTTGTAGATCTTACAAATAAATTAACCCCCTTCGTTAACACACCAATGATTCTGGAAGGGGACCTCAATGTGGTCACTGATCCTAGTATAGACCGTACAGGGTGCAGGCCCAAAGGCTTAACACCAGCTCAAAGGGCTCTTCGGGACCTCTGGGACAAGGTCGGATTACATGATGTGTGGCGATTATTGCACCCCTCTGAGAGGGGCTTCACATTCACCTCTCCCGTTCATAAGACATCCTCCAGGATTGACTATATACTGATCTCGCATCGTCTGGTCCTCAGAATCGTTGACTCCGCCATACATCCTGGCCCGCTCTCTGACCATTCACTGGTCTCATGCCATCTTTCCCTATCGGATATTCCCAATAAGAATGGTCACTGGAAGCTCAACAACCTACTCTTAAAAGACCCAGAAATAGTGAAATATATCAATGACCATATTGCTCAATATACTTCAACTAACTTAAACTCCACTGGCAAACCTGATATTGAATGGGGGGCCCTTAAGGCTTACCTAAGGGGCCTTTTCATCGGGGTGGCCTCAAGAAGAAAGAAACTGAGAGAGCAAGAGCTAGTTCAACTTCTCAGACAGATTAGGGATATTGAAAAAAATCTTTCCCCTAACACCTCGGATCAGACCTTATTAGACTTGGCTAAACTTAAAAACACCTACATGGAACATCTCAGAGAGAAAGCCGAATATATGATTCTCAAAACAAAAGCGACATACACTGATCAGGGGGAAAAAGCGGGCCATCTCCTTGCTGCCCGTGTCAAGCAGCAGGAATCCACCAGATATATCCCTATGATTTGGGTGCACGACGAACCCCTGCTGGTGGACCCCAAAGAAATTACCTCAGAATTCCAAAAAATTTTTCAATCCCTATACTTACTAATGACAAACCCCCTCCCCAAACATGGAGCTGGATCATTACTTAAGGGGGTTGCACCTCCCCACACTCAGAACTGACCAGTGCACCGCATTATGTGCTCCCTTAATGAAGGCAGAAATACTGGGCGTGATTGACAGTCTCCCCAACGACAAATCTCCTGGGCCCGATGGGTTCTCCCCGAATTTCTATAAAGTATTTGCAAAGACCCTGGTTCCATTACTTCTTCCGGTTTTTCAGCAGATCCTAGATGGAAAGAGCATGGATATATCACTTTTTGAAGCCATAATCGTTCTCATTTTAAAGCCAGGTAAAGCCCCTGAAAATGTAGCAAGTTACAGGCCGATCTCACTACTCAATCAAGATATCAAGATTCTCAGCAAGCTGCTATCAAACCGACTGAGTGCCGTGATCCCAGGTCTGATTGGATCAGAGCAGGTCGGCTTCATGGCGAGCAGACTGGCCAGTGATCACATCAGAATGCTGGATCATGCCTTCTCGGCATTCAGAGATGCCGGGTTCCCTGCGGCTTTGGTCTCTCTGGACGCCGAGAAGGCTTTCGATAGAGTCGACTGGAATTTCCTCTTCTGGGCATTAAATGCCTTCAGCTTTCCCCGGGAATTTCAGAACTGGATTCAGGCCCTTTACACTGCCCTGACAGCCAGAGTCTTCTGATAGGTTCCCTGTTCTCTCTGGAACGAGGCAAGGATGTCCCCTATCCCCACTACTCTTCAACATTTATCTCGGAACCCCTTATCCACAGACTTGTGGCTGATCCCAGGATCCAAGGAATACCAGTACAGGACATAGAAATAAAGGTATTGGCCTATGCTGATGACCTACTCCTCTGCACCTCATACCCCAGAAAATCTATCCCACACCTACTTGAGGTTATCAGAGAATTTAGTTTATTATCAAACTATAAACTTAACGTTGAGAAAACGGTAGTTTTTCCCCTCAACCATAGAGTGATGAGGAATGAGGTCGAGGCCTTAGGCCTTTCCTGGGATAGAAAAACAGTGAAGTACTTAGGCAACACATTTTCAAGAAGTACCTCCCACATGCGCAAACATAATCTTGATTCCTTATTAAACACCATCGTTCAAGACCTGAACAGATGGTCTCCACTTCCTCTTACGATCTGGGGCAGAATTAGCCTCATCAAAATGAACGTCTTCCCGTGGCTGCTCTATCCCCTCAGCCTCCTTAACATTTGGTTACCCCACTCATGGTTTAAAAGAGTCCATAACATCTTCGCCAACTTTATCTGGGCTGGTAAAGGGCATAGGTTGGCCTTTCATAAGCTGCTGCCCCTAAGCTTAAAGGAGGCCTGAGGGTCCCTCACGTCGGTCTCTAGTACTGGGCCTGCCATCTAAGTAAGTACCTAAGATGGCTCTCCCCCCCTGATTCTGGCCACCCTGATAAGCATACACCCCTATGGGTCCAAATAGAGTTAACCCAAATCAGTAGGCATAACCTTTCTCCGACAGCTTTGATGTTTGTCCTACCTAAGAGTCTTCCTAAGTCTTGGGTCGGATCACTCATTGCCACATCGGTGAAGGCACATGCACAACTCTGCTCGATTTTCAAATATAACCATCGTGGAGACCTGGAGCAACCTCTCATGGGGAACCTGAACATTAGATTAGAAGGGAAAACTCTCTCCCCCGCCTGGATCCCACAATTTCGGGATGCCAAACTCAGTTACTTTTGGGCAGGAACAGAACAGAAATGGGCCTCCTCCATGGATATTTTAGGAAAATCAGGTTTGCCCACCTCCAACATATTCAAATTATTTCAATTACGACATATCTTGGTAAGAACTTACGGAACCCATCTCCCGTCTCCTGATGTGTCCCCCTTCTGGTTAGAAATGGTGCAATTTGTAGGCCTTCCTCATGCAGTCTCCAAAATATTCAAAACCTTATATAACAAATGACACCCTGGTCCCTTCGGACCTAAGACCTTTTGGGAAACTCTCTTACCAGGGATACCCATCAAATGGGAGACACTCTGGTGGGGATGTCACCACTTTATCACTCAGGACAGGCTCCGACTCATCCAGTACCATATTTTACACAATCTGTATTACACTCCCCAGAAGATTGCCAGGTTTGACAGTAGACAACCCGCTACCTGTCAGCGGTGTGGCCAAGGCGAAGGCAATTTAGTACATATTTTCTGGTACTGCCCCAAGGTAGCCCCCCTCTGGCAGCAGATTAGGGCTCGGGCAGACCCCCTGTTAGGTCTAGATGAGCTGTTCTCGATCGATACTTGCCTGCTTGGGAACTACACTGAAATTTCCATAAAGACACGAAAATATCACATCGCCCTTATAGCAATGACAGTTAAAAAGTTAGTACTAAGGCATTGGAAGGATAACGAAACATTATCATACCGTGAGTGGTTGACGGAGTTATTACATTGTCTCAGAGTCGAGAAGATGATTTTCAGCTTATGAAACAAATTAAGTAAATTCAATGATATATGGGCCCCTTTCCTTGCGCATTACTCTTAGCAATTGTCACAACCTTAATAAAATCAATGCTTTGATTGTCGCTCCAAGGTTTGACACTGAGTAGTCTGACCTGGGACATGCTGGGGAACGGAGTGGGGGTGGGGTGGGGAGGAAGGGGTTAGTGGGGGGACAGAGGTTTTTTTTTTCCTTTCTTGTTTTCTCTGTTTTGCCTTACTTCCCAAATGTACATGTCTCTTCTAAGTACACCTGGTTTATGTTGTTTGTATACTTGAAAATCTAATAAAGATTTAATGAAAAAAAAGACGTACTTGTTTGCTGATTATCTATTAGAGCATTAAAGACATTGTAGTTTTTCTAACCTGCCTTCTTTGCAGCATGGACAATTTCTGCTTATCACCACAGTTTTGGTCCTGGACTGCCGAATTGGACCAATCAGTACCTTTGGGGTCTCTAAAATGGAGCCTGTCCCCAGAGACTTTGTAGGAATTGTAGTTTTGGGCTTTTGGTGCCTAATTGAGCCTGGAGGGGGAGCCCTTGCTTTGATAGACAGATGGATCAACCAATTGAACCTGTTGGATTGAGGAAAATTCCAGGGCTGCCTGTAGCAGTGAGACAGAAGTAAGTTGGAGCTGGAAGAGTGAGCAGCTCCAGCTTGAAGAGCTGCTCTCCCATGAGGTAGCATGGGGAAATTGGCGGGAAGGCTGAGTCTGGCCTGCCTGCCTTCAGCTGTCCTGCATGGATAGATTAGAGAGGCCTTACTTCGGACTGTGTCTCCGAATCCTTTTGTTGTGCCCCAATTAATGGGCATGGCGAGCAGAAGTCAGAGCTAAGAGGGGAAGTGAAGAAGCAACAGCTCGAGACAGTTGAGCAGCCGTGCTGTGTAGTTCTGTGTGGGAGAACTGTGGAAAGGCTTGAGTTTGGCCTGCTTGTTGCCTGATGCCCCCTGAGGGGCAGAAGAGAATTATTTTGGACTGAATACGAGTTTGTGAGAATGAAGTAAGCCACTGAATTGTTACCAGGCTCACACCTGAAGAAGACCAAAGATTTGCTGCATGCGATCAGCCTGTCAGGACTTCCAGCCATCTCTGAATTCCCAGTTTGTGCAGAGACTTTGTAATTGTGACCGGATAGTAATCTGCCTGGTACAGTAGAATTTCCTTTCATGTAAATGTGCTGTGTGCTGATAGTGGGTTGTGATTTGGTTCCCCACTGTGTGAATTGTGTTCTGCTTGATGGAGGCGGCATCCAGCTCTAATGGACAAAATTCTTTTGCATCTCCTTTTTTGGCATGGGCCTTGCCACACTTGCCCAGCCAGACTACACGCTGCACAGAGAAAGCCATCGAAGAGAGACCTGCCTGGGGATCAGCCCCCTGCTCAACGCTTGAACAGGAATGATGCTTTGGTGATTCGTGTGGGCCCTGCTTCTCCTGGCACTCCAGCTCAACAACCTGCGTTCTCAATTTCGTCCTGCCTGTGTCCCGTATTGGGTATCATGAGTAACCATCAGGGTAGCTCCCTGCAACAACAGATAAATCTGAAAGTGTTGTTATCTGATTGCCTTGTCTTTCTTTCATGAACTGAGCCCTCCAGCTCTGGATTACAAATAGCGTATATTGTGCATGTTGCTTTCTTCCATCACAGGGCCCCAACCAGCTTCGACGCCGGCCTACCCTGGGCAACGTTCCTAGCTAGCCCACCCTCTTCCCCACCTGGGTACCCAGTATGTGTGACTTTGTAGGGACTTTGAAGTGCATGCATAATTGTCTAATTGATATAGTCTTTGAGCAAATCAAGCTGATTATGCCCCTCCCTTGTTCAAGTCCCCTAAATAAACCAGATCTAACACTTTTTGCATTTAACCTGACTGTGGTTCCAGTTTGTGCTGAAAGTATTGTACTGTTGCTGTTTGCTGTGCTTAACCTTGTTTTACAGTGGGTCTTTAGGGTCGAGCTAGAGGAACCAGACCTGATAGTAAGTGCAAACAGTGGGGGTAATTGTATGGTGAACAAGGGTCATTGTGAAAGTAATAATTGTGTATTGTTCAGACCACTAAAAAGGAAAAAGGGGGGTTACAGTGTCCTGGAGGGCTGTGCCCAAGTTAACTTGACCACTAACAACCCTGACCTCTTGGTGGAGGCACCAGTTTCATTACCCAGGCCCCTAAACCTGCTACTAGCCAAGCAGGCAGGGGTAGTAGCCCTTGGGGTAGCGCCACCTAGGGGTTACATCTGCATTTGATCTTTAACTTTAAAGCTGGACATTTGAAAACAAGGTTTAATTTTCAGTGGCTAAATTATCAAAATTTCTTATAACATTTGTTACAACAGATATGAGGAAGTGCACATCCTAACACTATGACATCATGACATTAATGACATCATGTGTTTCTCATTTGATTCGATATCACGGCACTGCAGAGAAAAAGGTACAGACCGCTCAGTATGGCATCTCGAATTATGGTGTCCATGTACATGCATTAGATTACTTTTCAGTAAATAAGCAGATTTATGAGAAGGGCATTTTATGGACCTCTTTGCAGAGTTAAAAACAGAAACAGTTAGAATATACTTACTAACAGGTAATCAATTAAATGTACAGCTGCAATGCATTAAAGAGGATCACTGGTCAAAAATGTGAGGAAATAATGGGTAGTACACTTCACATTTAAAGTAAGTAATGTGAGTGCACAAGGACATATGGAGAATCTTCTACATACTGTATGCTTTCTGTGTCTGAAATAAAAAAAAGTGATATGTTTTTATATAACACATTAGAACCCCAGATCATAACAAAATGTTCACAGCCTGTAGAAAGCTCTCTTTTCTTGCAATACAACACAAGACTACTGAATATAAAATGGTCAGAAATGTTTCAAAATATCTGAGATCTATTAATAACATCTTCAAGCTGGTGAAACATTCTGGGCCCTATATTCAAAACTTTGCACTGGGCGCAAACCGCTTGTGCAGGTTTAATGCTGGGTTAACATGGGTCTGCACTATTCAAAAGATGAAACATCATGTGCAGACTGTATTAGTGCTGAGCAAAATTATAATGTATGCAAGGGGCAAAAAGAGGGGGCATGTCAGCGCAATGCTATATTCAGCGAGTAGCATCACGCAAAGTGGTTTGTGCTACTTAGCACAACACCTTGCACGATGCAAATTACCACCCAGGAAAAGGTTGTCTTAACTCTGGGCCAAGCAGCTTTGAGCAACTTTGTGGCTTTGCGTGAACTTTGTGCAGCTTTGCGAGTCCCCAACCAATAAGTATGACACATAGAAGTATGCCAGACATAGAGGACACATGCTGCTCACTGATAGCAACACTATGATGCCATCATCTGCCACCAGTCTCAGCCATGCCAGGCAGTAAGTGGTGACCTAGCTCCCAGTGGACACCATGGCAGTGTGGCCATATAGCACACACCTGCAAACCACCCTTCTGTGGACACCAATGAATGCCAGCACACACACATGCAGCAACGTGGGCATGGAGGGCATTAAGGGGAGGGTGTACAAGTGGCCAGGCCGCACCACTGACTGGGTGTGGCCACAGGCCTGGGACAAGCCATGCAGTGCACATGGGCCAGTGTTGGGAATACCCCAACACCAGTGTGCCTGCCTGATTGTATGTGCCCCCCCAAGCCACGTACTGCACATCTGTACAGACACCACAGCACACACACCCAGCAACAGGGGGTATAACCAGGAATTGTACACATGTACTCAAAACTGATGCACCGTTGCGCTCCCATTACATAAACATAAGCCAAACTATGTGCTGCCATACCACACCCCCTCTGTTTGCCATGTCTGAGTTCAAGTAATTGGTTTCTTCCTGTAATCCTTCATCCTTTGTAGTTCTGCCTGCCTGGTCCATTGTTCACATTTGTGTATTTGGCTGGTGGCATCAGTGCCCCATTGCGAACAACACAGGCAAAAGGGTTCAGTGCAACACAGAGTGACTCACACTGTCCTTATTTTCCTCTGTTTGTTGCCCTGCCTGATGTTTGTACTGCACTCTGCTGAGTACAGTGCATATGTCTGCCAACACCCCTGCCCTGCAATGTATATGTCACTGTGGTCATTCCATGCCAGTAGTGCAGCATCTGTGAGTCATACAACAGCAGTACAGTACTGTATACTGTCGGTACACACCTGCAAGATGGGGCTGTCACTGTGTACAGTGCTGCAGTCATTGCTGCCCAACACACCATAGGTAGTGATGTGCCCCACACACTACTGGCCCCCATATCACTGTACTGTCTGCTGTGCAATGTATAGCATGAACTACAGGTGGACTGTTGCATCCAGCACCACCACCAATGTCTGTGCTGAGCAGTCCCTTGGAGCACATTATGCTACGCAGTTCTGTACATATGTAGGCTGCAGCTACCACCATGCTCCTCTCCACTGACCTACAGGCGGAGCTGTGGGCAAACCCAGGCAGCCCCTGTACTTCCAGACTGACCTACAGGTGGAGCTCTGGGATCCTGCACTAGCGCTGGGCAAACTGCATGCAAATCAGGGCATAATGAGATGCTAATCTGGATATTTGCCCACTGACTGCCTAAGTAGGCTCATTTTCATGTCACTTATAAATATAACAGATTTCTGCCCGGGGCAAACGTAATCGCACCGGGAAAATGGCTTAGTGCCACTCAAGACCTGCACAAATGTATGTGCGCCATGCTAATGTTACATAAACATTTTTCATTTCTGCACACTATACATTCACATGCGCTGATGCTTGCAGCTCTACTGACTGCACTCCTCTGCTAGCATGCACATTGGCCACATAGTTCACCTCTACAGTCCTTCTGATCACTGTGCACTGGGTTGCTGTTGTGGTTTGCAGTTCCTGGTTGCTATATTCTTATTCCCAGGCTAATTTTGCCCTGCACTCCTGGCCCAGTTTGCCTGGCTTCCTTTACATGCTATATTCAGCAGATTTAGCCCTGAGCTATTCCTTTTGAATATACTGTAGTGGGCTATTGGGTCTGGGCTAAGTTTGCACACTGGGAAGTGCTAATTTAGCCCCTTGACAAAGTTTTGAATATAGGGCCCACTGTATGTTATGGGTGGGATACTCAGAGCAGTTGCACCATGTGCAATAGGGATATGCTGGCTCAAGAGTGGAGATGCACCAAAGTGCGATATTAAGCAGGAGCGGTTGCACAGGACAAAACACAATGTGCCACAGTGCAACAGAAATGAATGCATGCACAAGTGCAGGAGGTGTAACCAGGAATAATGAGTGCAGTGTGATATTCAACAGTAGCCGACATGCGCAACAGTGGAGCAAGTGGAAGTTGCGCGAAAGCAGAAATGAGCCAATATAAAAGGCAGCAAGTGAGGGGAGGATGAATGTGCTACAGAGGAGCCATAATGGGGAAGTGTGGAGACAGACTGGCAGGGAGGCAAGCCAAGAAGCAGGGGGCAAATGTGACCAGGAGGTGGATAGGGGAGCCACTGGAGTTGTGTGCAAGTGAGTGACAGTAGGTGGGTGTGTGTGTGTGCATGTGAGAGGAACTGAGCATGCCACAGAGCAAGGAGGGCAGTGGGTCAGAGGCAGGGCACACAGTGGTGAAGAGCCAGGGGTGTACCCAGTGCAGGGGCAGTACCAGCAGCACACATATGGGGGAACCAGGTAGGCAGCCACCCGGGGGGGAACACCAACCAGGGATATGGCTAGTGCCACCTTCGAGATGGAGCTGGTAATGAGGAGTGTGAGAAGGCAGGCAGCAGGGAGGCATGGCCATGGAAGGGACCAGTGGTGGTATGCCCTGAACAGGCTGTACTGTGCCCACGTCAGCTTAGAGCTGTACAGTGACATTGAGATCGTGAGCCAGTACAGCCTGAACCGGGCAATTCTGAGGTGGCTCTGTGAGCTGTGCAGTGAGAAGATGCAGGCATCCACATGATGGAGCCATGCGCTGTCTGTGAAGACCAAGATCACAGCTGTCATGTGTCTGCTCGCCACGGGCACCTTCCAGAGAGCAACAGGGGACACAATAGGCATAACCCAGTTAGCCACGTCACGCCTACTCACACAATTCCTCAGCGCACTGCTGCCACACGCTGTGGAGTACATCCATTTTCCCAGCACACAGGCGGAGCGCACAGCAAACATGCAGGAGTTCCACAGGGTAGAACAGTTGCCTGGCATACTTGGGGCCAAAGACTGCACTCTTGTTGGCATCCGCACACCACCTGGCCTGGAGGGGGAGGCATACATCAACCACAAGGGTTACCCGAGTGTCAACAGCCAAGCGGTGTGCGATGCCAGGGGGCGCATAATCAGTTTCTGTACCACACACCCTGGGGGAGTACATGATGCCTTCATATGGTACCAGTCCACACTGTGCCATAGATCTGAGAGTGGGGACATCCCCACTGTCCATCTGGTAGGTGAGTATGCATTGCACGCTGAACGATGGGTGCAGATGTGGTGTGTGTGTGTGTGTGTGGGGTATGGGCAGGGGCTTCATGGGGAATGGCCAAGAAGGCCAGTAGCAAAGTGTCACAGACCACCATGCTAACGATACCTCTCTACACACAGGTGACAGTGGGTACCGTGTACATCCCTGGCTGCTCACACCATACCAGCACCCCTCAACCTCAGTGCAGCAACAGTACAATAAAGCACATGCCTCAACACAGATTGCCATCGAATGGGTGTTCGGGCTACTGAAAGCACAGTTCCGTTGCCTCACACATCAGGCAGTGCCCTACAGTACAGCCCCTCAAAGGCCTGTGGGCTATTCCTGGCCTGCTGCATCCTGCAACATGGCCAACGACTGTGGAACAGCCATTGAGGTCGAGGAGTGGGACAACAGTGGGGACGATGAGGATGCCAGTCCAGATGGTATTGGGCAACCACCTACTGGGTGATGGGATCCCTGGCTGGCCCGGATGGCCCAGCAGCACCGGGACACCATTGCAGAGGAGCACTTTGGACCACACAGGTAGGTCAACAGGGTCACATGCATGCACCAAGGGCAAGGGCACAGCCCACAGACAGGCAGGGGTGGACACCAGGGAAGGACGGCGGCAGGGGTGTGGGAATGGGTGGGTGACTGCACACAAAGGCAGGGAACAGCAAAGCTACATGCAGCATGCACACACAGGCACACACACCCCTACCTATGCCCACAGGGCCACAGGCACGCCCACCCCTACAGACCCCCCACACCCACACAGGAGCCAACACAACCACACCCATTGGTTGGCACTGTGCATGCCTCCGACACTAAGCACCATTGCACAGTGGTGGACAGCACTATGCTGGCATCATCATGCACATGTCATAGTGGCCAGCAGCCAGGAGAGTGTGCACAGGGACTGTGTGGATGCAGGACAGGGCACCATACCCATGCAAAGCACACAGAGCACCACTGTGCACACTGGGCAGCAGCAGACAGTGGCTGTGGAGGGGGAAGGGTCAGTCATGGAGCACAGTAGCACGGCCACCATAGATGTGTGGGTGGCCCTGCCAAGACATGCCAGCTGTACCAGGCTGACCAGTGGCCTCATGGGTGGCACCAATGGGCCCCCAGGGGTGACACTGCCTGAATGCGACCATGTCTGTGCAGGTGTCTGCAGGCCACCAAACAGGCCTGCACCAGGTGTGCTTGGTATGCCCACAGCCAAACCTGACGTCGACATGGCAGGGGCTGCCCAACGCTGAGAATGGGAGATGCACAGTAGACGGGCACACAACCGGTCAGCCAGTATAGCCATGGCAGTCACCAATGCAGTGGTTTGCCTGTCAATGGCTGTGGTCACATCCACCCACTGTTGGGCCACCTCTGCCAGGAGCAGGGCATGGTCGCTGCTGAGCCGCACCTCTGCCTGGCACAGCTCCACACAGAGTGTATCCACTGCATCCATGAGCCACATCTGCTGATCCACTGAGGCCTGCAGTAGATGGCTGTGGTCATCCAAAGGGTCATCTGCATGGCCAGCATGCTGGCCCCCATGTTGTTCCTGGCCCTGCGGCACAGTGTCCTCGACGTTGGGCGCCGCATGGCGGTGCCTTCCTGGGGTACATCCTCAGATGGTGCACTGCTGCTTGTCCTGCCCCATCCCCACATTGACACTGTCCAGCTGCTGATGCTGCCCCTCAAACTGCCGATCGTCATGCACCACCATTGTGGCTGCAGCAGCGACAACAACCTCACTACTGTGGTTGCACACACCAGTGCTGCCCCACTGGATCCCACAGCCGCAGCCTGGACAAGGGCTGGTGGGCAGACAACCATGCCAGCACTGTCCGCACTGCTGCCTGGGCGGATGCCATCCATGGGATCCCCCTGTGTCCCACTAACATCTCTGTCCGGGACGTGCGTCACGTCATCATCTGTGCTGGAGTCAGCCCTGATCTGTGTCCCAGCACACAAGACACCATGAGAGGTGTCACGCTGGAACAGAGCCAGGGCCACATCCACACCTGCATCACAGGCATCAGTCCAGACAGATGTGCAGGCCTGCAGTCGGTCGGTCCCTTGAACACCTGTGGAGGTGGATGGGTGCTCCACCAGTTCCAGGGCCACCACCCTGGTGGATACACCCACCACTGCTGCTCCATGCAGATGCTCAGGAGCTGTAAAGGAACACAGTACCATTAGTCTTTCTGCCTGGCCCTGGAACCCACCCCCCGCCACCCACACACTGCCAGCACCTGTCCTACCATGTAGTGATGAGCTGCTGCCCATTTGGAAGTCTCTGTCAGGAACACCCTCAATGGCACTATGCCACATGCTGCTGGCCACCTGCTCCTCCAGTGGAGTCAGGCGGGGCACATCCTGCTGGCCCCCACCAGTGGCAGCACATGCTGCCCTGATTGCAGCCACCTTATTCTTGATCCATCTCCTGTCCATGCCAAGCTTCTTTTTGCACACCTGCACAGACCGCTGGTGGCTACCCTGCTGGTTGATGGCACGTGCTTCCTCACCCCACGCCACCACACGGGTCTGTGGTGTGCCCCTCTGTCCACTGCACAGTGGTTCCCATTCGAGGTAGGCCTCAGATAGGTCATCCGATTCTGCCCTGGTGAAGTTGGGCCTCCTTTTCTGCACCCTCCCCTGCTCCTCATCATACTCGCGTCCAGTCACGCTTGTGCCTGAGGGGATGGACAGGTGTTATCATGGACTGTGCAGTTCCATACAGCCCTCTCAGACCACTGTCCTCACATCTCCACAGCATGGCACTTACCTCCAAAGGCTGCAATATCAATCCATGGCCTGTGCATTTCCTGGTCTCTTTTATAGCACATCGCATGCAAATGAGGGCATGCGCAACTCTAATGGGATTGGCTCATGAGCTGATTAGCATAACCTGGTTGAATATCTCTCTGTTGTGCCTTGCGCAATGGTGTTGCACATGCTCAGGCTGTGGAACACCACTATGACGTGCACAATCGGCACCACACTATGCATGCCCATGGTGCTTCTGCCTATGCTAGCAGTGCAGCAGCTGCACTGTGCATGGGAGGCAGTACAGAGCATTGCCACTACTGTGCCTGTGGTGCTCGGGTGAGATATGTACCATAGGAAACACATGCCATGATGTGCCGTGGGCACCATTGCACCTCTGCACAGCAGACCACTGCATGGCGTCACACATTTGTACCCTACCATGTTTCCTGCAGGGGTCTCCCTATCATGCTGTGGCACTCCAAGTGCAAGCAGACCCTTGACCCTGCAGCTGCCCTTTGCCCTCTAGGTGCCATGCGGCCACATGGCTGCCCCCTATTGTGCAGTCTGGTGTCAGCACAATTGTGACTGACAGCGCAGTACCATGCTGCCTCCGCACGTGGGGCACATGTGCTACCAGGTGCCATTTTGAGCTCAGCAGATACTGCATGATGCTGTGCAACAGAGCACCAGTACGGAATGCAGCAGAGCTGGCAAACCTGGTGGCTCTTGTGGAGCCCCATGCAGGTACCTTGTTTGGGCAGGTTCCCTTCCTGAGGCCACGCACAGAGGTGTGGCAGGAGGTAGCAGTGGGACTTGTGACTGGCAGTGCAGTACCATGCTGCCTCTGCACTTGGGGCATGTGTGTTACCAGGCACCATTTTGAGTTCAGCAGATACTGCATGATGCCGTGCACCAGAGCACCAGTATGGAATGTGGTAGAGCTGGAAAACCTGGTGGCTCTTGTGGAGCCCTATGCAGGTGCTGTGTTTGGGCAGGTTTCCCTCCTGAGGCCACGCACAGAGGTGTGGCAGGAGGTAGCAGAGGGACTTGAGGAGGCTACAGGGAGCTGTAGGACTGCGGATCAGTGTCGCCACCACTATGGGGACCTCCAGCGGCGTGACCCCGACTGCCTGGGGTGACTGCAGACAAATGCCCAGCGAGGAGCCATGCCACGGCCAGGTAGGTGCTCCTTCTCAATCACTAGTCATATCCATCTGTCCTGGTGGCACAGTGTTTGGCAGGCCATGCCGCCGGGACGGGCCAGGGCCTGTGTTGCTGGTTGTGGGGGTGCATCATGTACACCCTGTGCCACTGCGGCACAGATGGGCTGTGCAGCCATGCACACTGTTGGGGGGAATATGGGTCAGACGTGTACTGATGAGACTTTCCCCATGTTTCCCCACTAGGCCCGGAGGACCGCTGTAGGGCCCAGATGGCCCAGGAGCGAAGAGGGCAGGTCGATGCTGGAGGTGTGGCCATGCAGTCAGGGCACAGTGGTGATACCGGGGGTCAGCAGCGCCTTGCTGACCAGGATGCAGGTGAGTGCCATGATTTCCTTTACACCTGTGCATGGTAGGTTGCAGGGTGGTGGTGGGGCATGGCCCCCAGCACATGGCCCCTACAGCCATGCACATCCCACGGTGCCCTCTGCACCATCCTGTGGGTCTGCACATGTCGGTGGGGGTTGCAGGTGGGCTGTGGGTGCACTTGGTGCCTGGCAGTGCCACTGCCATCCCACTGCATTGCCATGATGCTAGATGGCCACGATGGTGCTGTGCAGTGCATGGGTGGTGGTGGTGGTGTGCAGTGGTTTGCATGGCTGTGGGTGCCCGGGTAGTTGGATCATGTGGATGCACCCACTGTGGGTAGTCGCTTGCCATCCCAGGGGCACAGGCCACTGATGTACGCCATGCATGTTGGGTGGGCTCCGTTAGTCTGGCCAGTCACTCATACTGATTCTGCTCCCTTGTCCTAGGTGGACCATGCTGGTCGGCCATGGAGCGGTCCCTACAGGAAATACTGCAGGTCACCTTGGGCATGCTGGAGCTGCTGCAAAGCATGGACCGGGGTGACCGTCGGTGGCATGGAAGGCACCACAGGGTGGACAGGGAAGACCAGGGCTGCCAGTAGGGCCTGCAGCACATGCCCATGAACATTCCCTACCTGGATTGTACCCCACAACCCCCATGTCCCCCACCTTTGCCATTCCTATTGTCCCCTGCCCATCTCCCCCTTGTTGTCGCCTTGCCCATCCCCTCCCCCACTGTGTGTGTGTGTGTGTGTGTGTGTGTGTATATATATATATGTACATAGTTTCTGTTTATGTTGTGTTCATTCTTAATATATGCTTTTACAACTATGTCTGTGTCTGTCTCTGATTTTCAACGGGTGCATAGAGCCTTGCCGCAGTGGTGTGCATGGCTACTGTGGGGTGGTGCTGGCCTGGCTATTGGTGTGTCTGGTGGGGATTCTCCACAGATGTGGGTGGTGGCCATGAGCTCTGTCTGGGGAATGTGTGGTGTGTCCTGTGCACTGTTTGCCTGTGTGCAGTGGGCTGTGGTGAGTGTGCTATGTCCCAGCCGCCCCTGGCGGTGTGTACCATACCTGTGCAGCTGTGCTCCTTGCATGTCTGTGGTATGCACAGTGGTGCCAACCCCACCACCACATGCATGGATGCTGAGGGGCAGTCCATACCAGCCACCTTCCAGGCACGGCACCCTGGCAGCTGGCATCCCGACCCCTGGTCTATCTGACCCTGTTGCCACTGTGAGCAGTATTGTTGTAAGCCCCACCTCCATGCAGTCTGTGGTGACTGGGGCAGTGCCTGTGGTCTGGTGTTTGTCACATGGGATCCTGCTGCATGCAGGCAGTGGCTTGGTTCATGGTGCGAACACCACATGGCAGGTTCACCAGCACCATGGTGGTGTGCAGGGCACAGGTACATGGTATCATAGGCCTCACAATGGCAGCGTCTGTTGCACCACTTTGTGTGGATGTTTGTCGGGGTGACCATGAGACTGTGTTGTGGGGGTCATTGTGTGTGCCCTGTGTTGCCTCCTGTGTGGCGCATGCCTCCATGCACTACAGTAGGGTGCTGTGCTGTGTAGTGGGCCAGTGCTGGGTTGGGGTGTGTGCATGGGTGGTGATCCATGCCCAGGTTCTGTGTTCAGAGTGCCTTCCTGCTGGTGGTGGCATCTGGGGCAGGCCTTGCCACATGCAGGGTCCCTCGGGTACTGCTGCCAGGTCTACCACCTTGCTGTGCCTCTGTGGGGGCCATGCAGGTGGGCCTTGTGCGGGTTGTGGTGGTGGCAGTGGATGGTGTCACCACATGTGGGGGGTGGTCACGGTGGGGTGTGGTGCATGTGCATGGTGCCATGGGGCATCACAATGCATTGTCACGGTTGTGGTGGAATGCCTTCGGTGCCATGTACTGTTTGGTCATGCTTCTGGGCTGGGTATCTCAGGCTCACTGTACTGGGGAGTGGTCAGCATTGGTGTGTTGCCGTGGAATGGGTGGGTCCTGGCCATCCTTGTGTTCTGGTCTCTGTTGGCTGGGGGTCGGTGCAGGGGTGCCTTTCCCAGTGGGTGGGGACTGCTGGCCCATGTCTGCTGTTGGATCAGCACCAGGGTTCATGGGCCAGTGGTCCATTCTGCTCACATCTGGTTGTGCAGCTCATGGGGCCTTGCCCTGGCAGGGAGTAGGGGAGTTGGTCTGTCTGTCCTGGTGCATGCTTCTTGGTGCATGACGCATCCATGACTGCTGCACAACTGCTTCCTGTCTTTGTTCTTGCACATCCCTAGAGGTGCTATTGCACATCGTCCCTGCTCCATTGCGCATCCCTCATTGTGCTATGGCGCATCGGGAGCCATATGTTGCGCAGGTGCATCTTGGCCTGCGCGTGGTTTGAATATTAAGCCCATTACGCCATGGTGCACTGGACTTGTGCCTGCTCCCTTTATTGTGCATCTTTTTGGTGTAGTCTGAATATCCCACCCTATCTGTACCTCTTAATACTTAAAAAAAGAAAATACTTGTTATGGATGTATTTAAAAGGCAAACGTATGTTTTTTTAAGTACTACATATGTATACATCACACTACACAAATCAGATCCCAGTAACTCAGGTAACTAGTGATAAGGCAGAGTGTTTTTCCATTTACATTCCAGCACCTTAGAATTACAACAGACCCTTCCTTTGCCCCTTCAAAAAGAGGAGACTGACTGGTCTTTCATGGGCTAAACTGCCCCCTCAGTATTATAAGTTGTCTTTCGGTAAATACAGAGTGACTGATCCTGTTTACATTCAAAGGTTGGGATGTTTAAATGTTTCATTTTTTTTTATTTATTTAGTTTTTGTTTACCGGGTAGGTGCACTAGCCATAAAATGACTATTTGCAGGCACGACTCGAGAGAGTACAACATGGAGAGAAACAGTGTAACAAAAAAAAAACAACACGGGTACAGTAATACAAATAGAGGAAACAGTATATCAGTGCCACAAAAATGCAATGAGTAGAAATAACCAATAATTATGGCAAGTATTTTACAAATAGTGGTGGTAAAATATATAATAGATTCAGAACCATGGACCTGAACTAATGGAGAGAAAGGGTTAATGAGAAAGCAAGTTTATTTTTATTTGTTGTGGAAAACACCATCATCCAGTGAGAAAGAAAGATAGGGTGATACACTAGACATGTCAATAGGGAGTGAGAGCGTAGGAGTGAAAAGCAACCATACAGATAATGGGAGGAGGAAACCAGAGAGATGGGAAAGTCATTAGAGAAAGCATCAGGCATGGTAGGTAGGCAGGGAAAGAATCAGGGGGGGTTTAAAACAGGTGCAGAAGTTTGAGGCAAGTAGCCTGGCATGGAGCTCTTTTTTAAAAAGTGCATGGGATGATGCTTGGTGAAGAGCTAGTGGTAGGGCTTTCCATTGCTGTGGGGCATAATGGGAGAAAGCTTGGGAACCTTTTAAGGATTTACACCTTGGCACCTGCAGCAGGGACTCATCAGTCGAGAGTAGACCATAGGTAGGAGTTTGAGGGGACAGTAACCTAGCAAGACTATCAGGAGATTTTGCCCTAACAACATTGTCCACTAGGGAGCCCACTGAGTAAAGATGCAATGCAGCAGGTGGCAGCCATTTAAGGCCTGAGTAGAGTTTGCAGTGGTGTTCAAGCCTAGGAGAAGAGGAGGCATAACGACAAATATTGTTGTAGGTGGTGTCCCAGACATGCAGTGATGTCTTAGGTATGGCTGCATATGTAACGACACCATAGGTCAGGGCTGGTAAAAGGATGCAATGGGCAACAGCCGGCCTGGCAGATGGAGTAAGTGTGTAACTAGCTCTATAGGCAATGCCTAGTTTTGAGTTTACTGATTTGCAGGTGGATTTGACATGGGGATCAAAGCTAAGAGACTGATCCAGGACTACCCCAAGGTATTTAACGTCGGCATCTGCATTTATTGAAGGGGAGCCAGGGCAGGAGACCGAGATGCTATTTTTGCAAGATTTTAGTTTGGCAGTAGACCCAAACAGCATAGTTTGGATTTTTGTTACGTTGAGGACCAGTTTGTGTTCAAATAGCCAGGTTTCTGTTTTCAGGAAGTCAGATGAGAGGGATGAGTTTATGTCGGACAAGTTTCTGGAGCTGACATATAGGACAATATCATCCATGTACAAGAGGGATATGCAGGAGATGAAATCCAGGGTGATGCTGTTGATGAATATAGAGAAGACAAGGGGCCCTAAGATAGATCCCTGGGGTACTCCAAGGTTTAGAATAGCCTGGTCTGAGAGGGTGGAACCGTATTTTACACATTTGGTACGGTTTGACAAATAACTACTGAACCAGACCACAACACCCCTCGAGAAATCCATAGACTTTAAAGTTTCAAGGAGAATAGGGTGGTCAACAAGATCAAATGCTTTTGTCATATCTATAAAAACTGCACCAATAAGAAAGCCTACGTCCATGGCAGACAGGGTGTCAGAGGTGAATTTGAGCAGTGCTGTGGTAGTGCTATGGCCCTTATGGAAACCATGCTGGGCGGGGAAGAGATGATTAATTTTATGAAGAAAGACAGTGGTTTGAGCAGCAACAAGCTTCTCCAGAATTTTGCCTAAAACAGATAATATCGCAATGGGTCTTTAGTTGGAAGGGTCTTTTGAGTCACCTTTCTTAAGTACTGGAGTGATTCTGGCAATTTCCAGCTATCAGGAACACAGTTCTGACAGAGGGATGAGGTAAAGATATGGGCAAGAGGAGAGGCTATGAAAGGGGCTGCAATCCTCAAGAGTCTAGGTTCAACGCTATCAGAGCCAATACTGGTGTTGTCCGAGACAGAGTTTAGGAGTTTTAGTACCTCTGATTTGGTGATGGCTTTGAAATGAAAAAATTGCGTTGGTGTATCCATGAGTGGCTTAGGGTGTGTGCTTAGGGGTTGCATAGTAGAGAAGACCAAGGTGTATTTGGTCAGGTCGGAAAATTGTTTGTTGAAAAAATTAGCAATAGTCCATGGATCATTACAGTGGATTCTGTTTAAGATCATGTTATTTGGAGTAGGGGGCTGGGTAGACCCTAGGAAAGTCCTAACATGTGTCCAAAATTTTCTAGGTTCACCTGTTGCATCAGTGAGAAGACTCTTGCAATATTTGCTCTTGGCAAGTCGTATTTGCCTTATACATTCTTTATGCTGTGCCCTATAGGGGTCAAAGTCCGCTGGAAGATCTGAGAGTTTAAAACATTTCTAGCTTTCATCTCCAGTTTAAGATTGGAAAGGAGGTCCTTTTGTAACCATCTGGTTTGTCTTCCTTTCACTCTGTGTGTAGAGAAAGGGGTATGGATATCCTGGAGAGTCAGGAATTCATTCAGGAAGAAGTCTAGGGCAGTCTGGGCATCACTAGCTCTATATATAAAGCTCCAGTCAATTTGAGGGACATCATTTAGAAAGAGTATTGGATCAAAACTTGAAAAACTCCTAAAGGTGGTTTACTTTGGGGATAGGGTAAGGTTTGTAGGGACCGGGGACCATAAACAGAAAATAGGGGAATGGTCAATGAGCACATCGGCAAGTATGCCAGCAGTATGTATTCGATTTGTTAGGGCCCAATCAATAAGGGTACTAGAGTGTGTGTGCAAAGCTGTTCTGGTGGGTTTAGCAATTAGCTGATGTAGCTTGTATAGCATGATTTGGGATTGAAAGTTGGTTTGACTATTACCCAGCCAGTTTAAGTTTATATCACCGACAATAATCACTTCATTTGACCCAGTCAATAGAGATGTCAGTTGGAGTAATTCCATGAGACTAGTGAGGCCACTGCTGGGGGGTTATAGGTAGATATAATAAGCAGTCTTTCTGTACCCCAGGAAAGTGTTGCATGTGGTGACTCACAGTGGGGATGACAGGCGTAGGAAGGATGGAGAGATCTAAATTCTCTTTATAATACATATCAATGCCACCCCCTTTTTTCAAAGAGGATCTGTCTCTCTGGATAAGGTTGAAAGTGGCTAACAGGCATGAGGAGTCAGTGACTTTGGGTTTCAGCCAGGTTTCTGACAGACAAAGTATGTCTGGCTCGTAGAGGGTAACCCAGGCCTCGAGATCCAGCTGGTTTCGCAGAAGGCTCCTAATGTTGGGATGAGCAATGTGTGGTCCTTTCAAGTTGTAATTCAAAATGTCAGCATGGGAGCAGGGGAAACTAGGACCAGGATTTGTCTCAACATCTCTGTAAATTAGCAGTGCAATAAGGATGAGATACCATAGTTTCCGGTGCACAAAAGAGGTATAGTGTGATGGACCATCTCGGTGTGTTAGAGAAACTGGAGAGGCAATGTACTGTAGACGAGACCCCTATGGAGAAAAAGAGGGGTGGGATCCACCCTCATTATATCCAGAACAAGGAGGTTTGAGAAGTAGAAATCAGTGTGTGATGTATCATGACGACATGCATTATGATGAGGGTTAAAAGTAGTTACAGAGAGGGTACTAAGCAGGATGAGTGTGATAAGTAAATAGGGAAAGGTAGAGGAGGTCATGGTAAAATGATAGGTCACAGTGGGAATCAGATAAGTAAATAAGACAAGACAAGGATCATTCTCCAGGAGTGAGAATGTGAAAAGCCTATGCAGCTTATAGTGGGAGAACAGCTAATTTATAGTATGGGTGACTCAGATGAGTGATATTGTTTTTATTTGTATAGATAGATGAAGTGGATGCCAGGGGTTAAAAAGTGGGGAGCTAATTGATAGTATGGGTGACTCAGATGAGTGATTTAGTTTTTATTTGTAAAGATAAATGGAATGGATGCCAGGGGTTAAAAAGTGGGGAGACACAAGTCTGAAGTGACACTGAGAAACAGTTAGTTTGAGAGATCAAGGTATGTGAAGTTCAAAAGGGGAGATAAATATTTGGAGAAAACTATTGCAGTGCTGCCTCAAGTGGCTAAGAGTTATAATGTGCAAATCGAAAAGTGAGCTGATTGGTACTGAACCACAGCCCCAGCTCTATAAAAGTGAGAGTCCACCAAGGGTGGTGTTGGGGGCAGTGGGGAGCTGACTCTCAGCGTCGGCTTGGCCACTTCAGTGCAGAAAAGCAGCAGCTGCTCTGTGCCTAAGGAAAGTTTGTGGCGCTCACCTCCAAGATGGAGAAAAAATCACAGCTGAAGATGGAGGGAGGGCTTCAGGACACTGGCCCTCTCGACCATCTGTCCTCCAGCTGGGGAAGGGTCCATTTCCACACGCTTATCTGGAAGAAAGAGAGAGGAGAGGAGAGAGGGGATCAGTTTTAACAGGTCAGGGCCTTTTGTTTGTCAGAAAGAGAAGGAGGTGAAAGAAAGGGGAGGGTAGCAAAGTCGGGGGGGGGCTGTTTGCCTGAAAAGGCACCATTTCACTTAAAATAAGCAACTCGTAGAATGAGCACCATGTCTCTGATTTACAGATATTAGGGCAAGGGGCACAAATAAAATCAAGTGCAGTTTGAGGTGGAGAATTACAATTTAGCCAGCTCAAGTCTACCTACAAGTTTTATAATGCACATTCCAGTCTGAGACCCACTAGGGCATGCAGCTGGTTCTGCGGAGTACAAGTGGGGACAGAAATGGCACCAAAAATTAAACAATTTGAAAAATGTTCATAAAGCAATCAATTCCTGTGAGCATATTCTGGAGAAGTAAAAGACAAATGAGCAAATAAAACATTTATGGTGCAGGAGACAGTCTCCCTCGTGCACCGACAAGTTGTTTCACAAAGTCCAGGGCAATTTATTAAAAAAGACAGAAAGTCCCACTTCAGTGCAGAAAAGCAGCAGCTGCTCTGTGCCTAAGGAAAGTTTGTGGCACTCACCTCCGAGATGGAGAAACAAATCACAGCTGAAGATGGAGGGAGGTCATCAGGACACTGGCCCTCTCGACTGTCCATCCTCCCACGGGGGGGGGTCCATTTCCACATGCTGATCTGGAGGAAAGAGAGGACAGAGGGAATGAGTTTTAACAGGTAAGGGATTTTGGTTTTTTGGAAAGAGAAGGAAGTGAAAGAAAGAGGAGGGTAACAAAGTCGGGGGGGCTGTTTACCTGAAAAGGCACTGTTTAACTTCAAATAAGCAACTCGTGGAATGAGCACCACATCTCTGATTTACAGATGTTAGGGCAAGGGGCACAAATAAAATCGAGTTCAGTTTGAGGTGGTGAACTACAATTTAGCCAGCTCAAGTCTACCTACAAGTTTAAGAATGCGCGTTCCAGTCTGAGACCCCCTAGGGTGCCCAGCTGGTTATGCGGAGTACAAGTGGGGACAGAAATGGCCCCAAAAATTAAACAATTTGAAAAACGCTCATAAAGCAAGCAATTCCTGTGAGCATATTCTGGAGAAGTAAAAGGCAAATGAGCAAATACAAACATTTATGGTGCAGGAGACAGTCTCCCTCGTGCACCGACAAGTTGTTTCACAAAGTCCAGGGCAATTTACTAAAAAAGGCAGAAAGTCCCACTTCAGTGCAGAAAAGCAGCAGCTGCTCTGTGCCTAAGGAAAGTTTGTGACGCTCACCTCCAAGACAGAGAAAAAAATCACATTCCTCTTAGATATTAATTCAGGAATGTCATTACCTTTTAATGACACAGAATAACCTTGAGATTTTTTAATAGAAAGATGATTGTTAGTTATTTTATGTACTGGGATTTTACTTTTTGTATTTTTATTTAAACATTTGGTAACTGGGGAAGGCACACTGAGCCAAGGCTCATTTCCAGGTGCAACCTGGGGACAAGGATAACAGGGTTATAAACACATGAGGTACTATAGGTACATGATAAAATACATAGGTAACATATATACAAAGGATATATACAGATTGATACCTATAATAGCCATGTGGGTTTGGCTAGATAAGCAACATTTCATAGCAGAAACATATTTACAATTGAATACATGAAGTAGCCACAGTAAGTTAGCTAGAGAAGATGACATTTACATAGAAAATGATACAGTACAGTTATTTACATACTGTACAATTGGTAGGAAATATATAGAAGCTAAGAGGTTTTTAATATGTACCATGGGCTGGATATTCAAAAGGGTTGTGCCATGCTCAATAGGGTTGCACCTGCACAAGTCCGAGATTGTGCCATTCTGCCATATTCAGCAGGAGGCAGTTCGCTTCCCAAGTCAAGCTGAGCAACTGCTGAATGCTAATGAAGGCATGCTCAACCAGAGGAGACCATGCATAACTGCACAGCCCGTATTCAGCGGGCTGAGCAGAGTGTGCAGGTGCAACCCCAACCTGTGTCTGCACAACTTTGAGCAAAGGAGTAAGTCAAGGGCCACCCACAGGTGAGCTGCCACATTGCAGCGCAACACAGCAGCTGCCACCTGTGGGTGGCCCTCATTTCTCCTATGCCCTGCAGCCCAATCGTGGGCATAATGGCCTCCCCTGACTGGCCTGGTCGCGGGCATAAGTGAAGTAACCCTCCTTCCCCCAACTGGTCCGATCGTGGGCAAACCCATAGTAATCCCCCACCCTGCACTAGCCCCATCGCGGGCAGAACAAGGAAGTTCAACCCCCAGAACATATCCCTGGTGGTCCAGTGGACTGGAAGCCGATCGGGGCATTGCGTCCATCCCCCCAAGTCCATGTACCCTGGTGATCTAGTGGCTCCCCACCCCACCCACTCCCGGAGCCCCACCACCGCTCCCCCCCGTCGGCGTGGTGGCAGCATCCCACCCGCCTGCCGCCCGCTGCCCGCGACTGACTGCTCAGTAGGGCTGCGCCTATTGGTTCCAGGCAAGAGCCAATGGGTGTGCAGCCCATACTCATCTAAAGGCAGTCTAGATATGTGAATGAATTTCATTCACATATCTGGACTGCTTCACAGTATGAGCTGCACACCCATTGGCTCTGCTCTGAACCACTGGCCCCGCAGTCAGTCGGCAGGCGGCAGGTGGGTGGGATGCTGCCGCCCACCGCCTGATGGGGGGAAGCGGGTGGTGGGGCTCCATGGGTGGGTGGGGTGGCACCTAGATCACCAGGGCACGCGGGACCTTGGGGGTGGTGGACCTAATACCCACAATAGGCTTCGAGGTCCACTGACCACCAGGGATATGTTCTGGGGGTTGAACTTCTGTTCTGCCCGCAGTCGGGCTAGTGAGGGGTGGGGCATTACTATGGGTTTGCTCGTGATTGGGCAGTCGGGGAGCTACTTCACTTATGCTCATGATTGGGCCAGTCGGGGAGGGGATTACTACGCCCGCAATCAGACCAGTCGGGGAAGGGGGTTACTACATGCCCGCGATCGGGCCAGTCGGGGAGGGATTACTCATGCCCGCGATCGGGCCAGTTGGGGGAAGGGGTGGGATTACAACAGTTATGCCCACAATCGGGCTGCAGGGGGCGTTGGTCCCCAATGGCTGCTGCCTGGCAGGGTGCCAGGCGCAAGTCCTTGGGGATCGGCGCACCTGCATGCTAATGGCATGCAAATGGGGCAATAAATAGATGCAAATGGCCCCCCTGTGCCTTACATGAATTATGGCCCCATTTGCATGTCACCTTTTGAATATCGGAAATTTGCGCATGGCGCAATGGAACTTGTGCCATCGCATCTTGAATGCTCCATTCTGACCACTTGCGTTGGCGCAAGTTCCACTGCGCCATGCACAGTGGCTGTGGCCGGGGGGGTGATATTCAAAGGAGTTGCTCAATAGTGCAACTCCATTGAATATCACCCCAGCTACACCCCAGTGCAACTATTTTGTGCAGCGCAAGGGCTTATGCCACAGAATGGCATAGTTTGAATATCCAGCCCCATGTGTTTTTACAATTGTTATTCTCTTTTGTATGCTTATTGTAATAGCAGCAATATTGATCAAATAAAACTTAGCTACTTACCTATATAAAGTCAATCAGCTGAAGACACTCCACTTTATACATATTTTTTTTGAATTTGTGTTGATTAAATAAAATTAAATCAGATTTAAATCATTAATCTATTTTTGTTCACTTAAAATAAAAGGAATGACAGCAACAAGGTGGTGAACAAGTCTCATATTGAATCTAGAAGTGGGCACATTTAAAGAGAGATTAAAAAACAAAAACTTACTATATAAATTTATAAGGGAACATAAAAGACCAAGCTTTAGTTTATTTGATTTTAATAAAAACCTTTTCTCTTCTTTATACTTTTCCACTGAGTCTATATGTTCGACCTGAATTGCAGAAATGTAAAAGAGTAATATTAATTAATCTCCAGGCAAGCATATTTGAATAAAAAGTAATTGATTAGGAATTTGTAGCATCCAAATCCAACTGGGAAAAGAAAATGGCATATTAATTTCATAATTTTCTTTGTTTTGTACTGTAAAAAATATTTGTATGTTTTTATATGCATTCCTACAGGATACTGAATTTTTTATTTGCACATTTATGGAGCCAAGAAATGTTGGTAGTTAAGCATATTGTATACACTGGCTTTGTTATCAATGTTTATATCTATGATAATATCAAACAAAATTGTTTCAGAGTGAGTGGAATCAGTCCTGTATTTCTTCATTTGATTAGACTGGTCACAGTTGAAACAGACTCCACCCCATTTTTTCTTACCTCAGCAGAATCCAGGGATTTTTAGATTATTTTCATCCTTTTAATACATTTACTATGAGACATTGCATGTGAAAGAAAAACTGTCTCATATACCATATCAAATCCATTCAGTCCATAACAAAATCTCCGAATAGGCAGTGATGGCTGACCCACTGGTGTAGTGGCCTGACTACCGCTCAAAATGCAAATGACCCTGGTTCAGTGGTAGACTCAGAATGTAAAGGGTCGGCTATGGGGAGAAAGGTCAAGCATCTCACAGGATGCTGCTTTTCACCAGGGGAGGAGGGATGATGTGCTCCATTTTAATACTGCCACTTGAGTGACTATGGGCAGAAGTGCAGTGGAGCAATCTTAGGGAGGGGTGAAATATTGCCAGTATCTGCAGGCCTGCACATGCTGTATGCATGAATCTATGTTGATCTCCATAAGAGCAACATCCCTTGGGGCTGGAAGTAACAGGAAAAGACACCCTAACTGCAGCCAGATGTTGTCAGCCTCACCTACAGACATCACACCATTGACAACAATACCCTTCTCTGTTGCTGACTTAAATTGGACTCATTGGGTCTTGTGAAGCCCTGATGAAGGACCCCCACAACAGGAGGTAAGCCATTGGGGTGAACATTGGAAGGACTAAGTGCTGGAGAAAATCAGTGATAGGGGCTTCAGAATGTGAAGTGTCTGAAAGAACTACTCATAAACAAAGTCCACAGAGCCATGATGCTAGCAAAAAATATAGGATCAGTACTGCTGGAAAAGTTTTTTTAGTAGTAGTAGTGCATGTGATCCAGAGGAGACATCACCAGTCTACTCCCAGTGAGGCTATGCAGTCCAAGTCACATCTAACAAATGTAACTATCTGCACCACTTTCTGCAATAATGTGGGATCAAATGACTGACAGACCAACAGACAGAAATATAGTGCATACAAAATGCAAAATCTGCATTTATCATTTTATTAAAAAATAAAAGTCCAAAAATAAAGAAAAAATGCAATATGTACAGAAAGGAAAAATGGTTATTAATCCTTCACACCAAACAAAAAATAGTCAGGATATTCCTCTTCTCCAAAAAGCCATTAAAGAATTCCTGAACCTTCCTTTCTCCAAAACAGTGTGAAACCCTGCATACTTAGCTCCTTCTTACTGTGTGGTCAGAATGCTACTGACCACCTATCTATCTTCAGACCCCTAGTGGAGAACTTTTATACAGCTATAGGGTAACATCAGAGAACATGTGACACTTTAATTAAGCTAACATAAGTTTCTTTTATGTTCTCTGCTATCTTAAAAGGGTTCTGACCTACCTCATACAGTTCTATCTTTCCACTTCAAACCCTTAGTTTGTATCAAAGAATGGAAACTGTATTGAAAAGGAAATACATCCTTTAGTTAGGAGTGTATTGCATCTCAATAGGATTAGCTCCTCCCTCTGGTGTGACATCACTCCATTAGATTCCCTTATAAGCAGTCATTCCATGGGCTGCCAACCCTTTAAGAAGCCCTCCTAAAACTCCTTGCATTTACTGGTATTTATATTTTCTTTATACCACATAATGGTCATTCAATTAATAACATGCCCTAAAAGGATCTCTTGTCTTGGAAAGAAGAAATAGATGAGGGGCGCGTCCCTTATCTATTTCTCCTTGCAAGCCCAGGAAACCTTATTGCATTAATAAGCAACCATTTTTATACACAAAAAAATACAACAATATAAATCATATCTGGGGCATAGAGGTCCTGCAGTACTTAACAACACCTTCCTGCAGGTTTAATAAGGCTCTTCCTGTTTGACAAAGCCCCATTTTTATTTATTAAACTAGCCCTTTTTGTTTTAAGCCTCATGGCTGAAATTTCAGCCATTGACAAAATATATTTAATTTTGGCCCTTGTTTTGATTTGGCTGCCCAGTTGCACACCTCTGGGCTGCAATGGACTTAATATAACCCCATATATGGGCAATGTTTGCACTGTTTTGTCCTCTCTGTGACGAGGTACCTTTGTAAATGAGCCTCTGGCTCAAAGGTTATTAAACTGATGTTCCAATAAATAAATAAATAAAATAAATAATACTGGGCTGTCCATGCTTTATGCCCAGATCTTCTTATAACAGAGGCTTGTATTTCATTTTCTTTTACCCCCGTTGTGTTCTGCAGCATTAAAAATGAGCTTCTAAGGGCTGGACAGGAGCGTTGAATCACTCAAGCTTAATTCTGCTTGCTTAAACCTTTACTGTTCATCCTCCAGTCAAAGAGCCATTCTGCATGATTAGAAACCGCAACAGGCAGTTCTAAAACACTGTTTCTAACTTGTTTCCTGCATGATCATGCGCACGCATGCCTGCATGATCGTGCACACATATGCCTGCATGATCGTGCACACACATCACAATGAGGTTTTAAACGCTGTGCAGAATATCTCTTTACAGAATGCTTTCTCTCTAACTTTAACAACATATGTTCACTTTTCCAGGGTACTGTTATTGTGGATACAAGGTAAATTATATGGTGCTTTCTTTAAAACAAAAGGGGGGGGGAATAAACAGGCATAGTGTTTATTTAAGAGACAGGGAGAACAGAATATAAAATAAGTATGTCAGGTTGGCCACCCTGACATGAATAAGAAAAGGATAGGCAGAAAAGTAAGATGACAGAAAAGGGCGAGGGAAATTAAAAATAAAACCTAAAAGCCTGTGATGCAAGTTATACTATTACACGTTCCAAGGTCAATGTTGCAGAGCTGGAGAAGGAGGAAGAATACACTATGGGATTAATGTCTTCTGTCAGACAGGTAGAGCATCATACAGTATGTCTGACTTGAAGACTCACAGGATTGAGGAACAGTCCTTGTAGTACTGGAGCATCAAGGTTACTGAGTGGCCAGCATCTAAGCTGTATACCTTCAAACAACAATGTGTATTATGTGCAGAAGGGGAAATTGTTCAGTACTACTGCAACAAATTGTTCCTGCAAAATGTGGGCATGCTAACTTTTATCAAAAGGAGTAGTCAGCTTATTTTAGCATCTCAAACATTAGCACTGTTCATGCACACTGAATGGGAAAGATACAAGGCCAGGCACATCAGCTGAACAGACTGAGTCAGTGGAGGCATCTTTTGACATAAATTCCCAGTAGTGGAGAATTCAAATACTGAGGATGAAGAGGGAAGATACAGTGTGGATGAGGGTAATAGCAAGGGTAAAAGGCTGGATGTGACAGTATTACATAAATATTGATGATAGTGTAATGATATCATGATACTTGAAATGTTCAGATTACTAAAGACACATTTATTTGCCTATGACTGAATCTTTAGACTGTCAATTTCAACGATGTTTAATGTTTTTTATGGTTTCAGTGTGACTTTGTCAAACTATTTATTCACAGTCCAAAAGGAATCTTGTTTACCAGCACTGTATAGCCTTCTTACATATCTGAGTAATATGTTTTGGTTGGGTACACTTTTAAAACATTTTGCTCCTAATAATTCTGTCAGCCCTGTCATAAAGTACTTTCAGCGCATCATTAATTTAGTTATTATTCCTTATAAGTCTATTGACACGAGCAGTTAATTGTTTTCTATGTAAATTTTAATACTAGTGATGTATGTTAGTGTACAAATTTAACATTATAGTAGCTAATACATGGGGAAGTACACTTATGCTGGGTCATCCTCCTCTTCTCTTTCTCAGTTCTGACTCTGGGTTCTCCATTAGGCCATTTCACTAACAAACAAGCTCGTATAAGCTAAGCTGAAAAGTGCTGTTTACTACTTGTCTTATAGAAATGCTACTGTGTTTGTACTATATGGCCCACCATGCAACATCATTGTCCTCCTTTTTCAGAGTCCTGACCCTGAGTCTTCTTTAGGCTCCTTCAAAAATCACCAAGCTTATAGATGCCAACCTTCAGAGTACTCTTTCTTACTATTTTAATAAAATTGGCTACCGTTCTGTATTGCATCGCCCTTTATGCCATGCCATCCTCCTCCTCCTCTTCCTCCTGAGTACTAAGTCTGAGCAAGTCCTCCTTCATATAGGTTCCTTCACTAACTAGAAAACTCATATGAGGCAAGTCACTGAGTGTTGTTTGTTACTTGGCATGTGGATTTGGAACCATAATTTGGCAGATTATTATAGGACTCCCCAATGAGTTTTGTTATCCTGCTATTTTGTTGGTCTTCATTGAGGATTAAAAAGCATACAATCAAAATCTAACCACTTTCAAAGTCTGGAATATATAACATTTTTTCTGTTTTCTCATCAATTTGCTACTGTATATACTGTACACATACAGTATATTGTATTTCACTGATGAACATAGCACACAGGCCAACAATGAGCATGTTTTGGTGTGTGTCAGAAGAACACACTTTCTCAGT
Source organism: Neoceratodus forsteri (assembly GCA_016271365.2). Taxonomy (NCBI): domain Eukaryota; kingdom Metazoa; phylum Chordata; order Ceratodontiformes; family Ceratodontidae; genus Neoceratodus; species Neoceratodus forsteri. The sequence goes on along the minus strand of JADMNL010000039.1, from coordinate 12,722,366 downwards.
CTCTACTTTGTGTAATGGTGCATGAGAAAGGAAAATTACTTCATTATTATTTATTATAAAATGGGAAAATAAAACCTTAAAAGCTGGTTGGCTGAAATGGCTTCAGAGCTGTGTCCTTATCAGCCGATAACCATTCAGCTTGCACTACCATCCTCACCCTGACCCAACAACACGATTGTTTCACTGTTCCACCTTCACAGAGAATCTTTTCAGCTCCAGGCACACAGCGGGCAAAACAACAAGATTCTGTTAGTGGGAACCATACAAAAGCAGCTGGACAGAGAGAACGGTGCCACCAACAAACAAATATCAAGCCTATCTCACAAAGCCAGCCCAGTGGAGCTGAGGGCTGAGGTGCTGGTCACCTTACCTCGCACCACACCGGTGACCTGTATTTGGGAATGAACATGGGTCATCAGGGGTCATCAGGGAAGGAAAAGGATCGAGTGTCAATAGGACTGCTGTCCTTCTCCAGGGAGGGGGTCTACAACAGTCAGCACCTGACTGCCCCCTGGTGGAGGTTGGAGGGCTAGGTGCTGCACTGTAAATCTGGGAGGAGTTGGAGGCAGACACCAGGAGGGAGTGCATGCAGACTCATGTAAACTCCCCTCCACCGGCGTCATTACATGCCTCTGCTCCAGGGAGAAAACTCAGAAAAAGGAAGTCCTCATGGTCGGGCAGCTTGATGGCCATCTTGTGGTGCACTGGCTCTGGGGGAAGTTGCCTGACTGGATCCGGACAAAGTGGGTGAGTGAGGGGGCTCCCCACAACCCCGCTAGTACCTCCAGTTATTTACTTGTCTTCTGTTGCCATTACTCCCACTATTTTGGAACCGCACATAATGAACAGGGACCGTTACCACACTCTGCACTCCTTGGTCCATTTGTTCCATTTGCACTCAGGTACACTGTCCAGCCCTGCTAGTTAATCATCTGCATCCATGAGCCAAGAAACAAATAAAGATTGGCTGTCTGCAACAGCACCACACCACAGAAGTTGCGGTTTGTAAAGTGCGATGTGAAAACCACCTGTACAGTGGCAGGGCAAGGACTCACTCACTCACAGTTAAGCAAGTGACTGGCTACCAGTTTCCAACAAAAATACAAACCCTGAATAAAAGAAAAATAACATAAATTAAGAAAACAAAGTCTTTTTCTCATGGGGAAGGGACAGTTAAGAGACAGACAGAAACACCCTGGCAGCCAAGAACAGACACATTCAGTCACAGTCAAGTTAGCTGCAGGATGCAGTCTAAGAACAAAACCTAAATAATAGCAAAATAAAGTAAATTACGGAAAAAAAGAAAAGTGTTTCTATGTTGGGGAGAGACAGTTGACAGGAGAAAGACACCAATGCCCTCTAGTGACTTATATATACGGTGTGCAACTCTTCTCTACAAATGGACTATTTGTCTTTGTTTTGTGCATGAAACAGTTTTCAACATATTTTTAAAAAAATATTATTTCATTTTTTTTTAGTAGGGGAGTTTATGGGAGGATGGTCCCATTTTATATGCACAATAACACACTCTGAGGTGTGGGTTATGTCCTGATAAGAGCACGCCCAGGTGCATAAGGCACTTGGTGCAAGCACCTCATGCCTTATAACACACCTGGGCGTGCTCTTAACAGGACATAACCCACACCTCATTGTGTGTTATTGCATGCAGAAAACATGGATTGAGGTACCAAAAATATTCAGTTGATGTTCTGCTCTTGTTTTCTTTTTGACATGTAAATCTCATTAATCTCAGTTTCTGAATGCCTGTAGTACTGTTCTTACTTTTTTAAATGAACAGTAATTATCATTATGTTTGCATCATGGAGAAAGATGTGTCTTACAAAAATACTTGTATGAACAATGCTTTAATTCTATTGTATGTACTTTACTGTGTGTCAACTACACTGTTATGTGCCAGGCCAACGCTGCAGATAACTGTATAACCAAATATCTTTGAAAGCTGCCACAGAGCATGTCAACCATTGGGATTTTTACTACTGGAAGAAGTCAAGTATCTTGCTGCTGTAATATTATCACGGCATGGGAAGACCAGTGACACAGGATCCAGATGCAGGAAGAGCAATCTTTGCTGCTATCATTGCCTCCTCCTCTTTTTCCTTCTCCTCCTTGGTGGACTGCTCCAGTGTGGTCCTTGTCTTCATGGGCACCATCATGTGCCTTGCCATTCAAGGCATGGCCAGCACTAAGCTGATAGTAAGTAGCTATTTGGAATGTATTCATTTCCTTTTTCAAGAAAATTGCCTGAACTTGACTCAGTGCCCAGTATGTCTAATTGCTTGTCATCCCTCTTCACAGGTCTCCAGCTACCACCACTGTTATGTTTCTGCAACTGATGCCTTGTCCTCTTCCTTCTTCATTAAAGTGCTCTGTGGGGTCCTTGTCCCCTTGGGTATATGCACATGCCTTATCATTCAAGCCTCGGCCATCACTAAGCTGATGGCAAGGATGTATTTGAACTGTTGAACTCTTATACCCTTTTCCTTTTACAGGTAAACTTGATTCACTGGGTACAGCTGCGGCTGCCAGAGAACCAAGTGGGGCACTTTTTGCCTGATGTGCCTAATTGTTGCCTGCTCTTCACAGCTTTCTAATCACCACCATTGCTGCTGACTCCACTGCTGCCACTGCCTCCAAGGTCATCACTAAGCTGATGGTGAGCATACATTTGAAATGTTGAGCTCTTGCTCTTTTCCTCTGATGGTCAATTCAACTGACTGATTTGAGTGTGACTGCCAGAGAATTGAATGGGGGGCATTATACCCAGTAGAGTTGGGCTGACCTGTCTGCTTGAAATCAGAACCCCCCCAGATCTTATAGGATCTGATAGACCTGGATATATCAGGACACTGCCATTCAGTGTACTAGGTCCACCTTGCTGTTTTTTTTTAACTTTATTGTTTTTTATGCTGATCCCCCATTTTCTCCAACCACTCAGTCCCATGCAATTGACCACAACAAAATATCACAGCATCACCACTGCTCCTTCTATATGCAGTGCACACAATTACCTTATAGAAAAAAGTGAGTGAGAGCACAGGAACAGGCAGCTAATGGATCTGTGTTTTTTTTTAACTCAATGATGGTATTCACTTCACTGTTCTCCAGCCATGAATCAGACATGACTGAACAGCAAAACAGCAGTGGTGGAAGCAGCAGTGGGGGAGACAGACAATACTGTTACTAACCCACCACTTGCCTTCAGTATCAGAAGCCTCCCTGGGGGTTGAGAGGGCTTGTACTACATCCTCAGTTAGCTCTTCCCTTATGCTCAACTCCTGCAACAGTGGCCACCTCAGAAGCCCCAGCAAGAAAGACTCACTTCTCCTGCTGACTCCAGCCTATCAAGGAGCAGAATTGTAGTGAGAGGGGTGGATCTTCAACAAGCCTGAAAGTTTTAATTGTTCAGTGACTCTGGCATCTCTGCCCTTACCTACCACTTGCTTTCAGCATTTGAGCCTCCCTGGGGGTTGAGAGGGCTTGTTACATATCCTCAGGAAGCTCTTCCCCCAACACTCACCTTCTGAAACAGTGGCCACATCGGGAGCCCCAGCAAGAAAGAATTACCTCTCCTCCTGACTGCAGCTAATCAGGGAGAAGAATTATATTTTTACAGTGGTGACTTTCAACTGGTCTTTCCATGTTGTGGTCTTTCTGTACTAAGGGCTGTAGTGTAAAAGGACAAGAAAGAAGTCTCCTTGGAGTCAGCCCGGTGTCTGCCACTGGCCAAGCATGCTGCTCCAGCAAAGTAATTACTGTCTGCCAATCCTATTTTCACTATTACTTTACATTCTGCAAGGTAACCTGCACACCCTAATGATGAAATGCTAGTTACTTCTTTCTACCCATCTGGGTTACCTTGAACCTTAGCTTTTGGTACTGAACTCTTGAGACTACTGTATATATCTTAGGCTAAAGTGCTACAGTAACTATTGCTCACACTCTATCTACATTACCTTGAACTTTTGCTCTTGCTATCAGACTCTTGGAGCTACTTTGTTTTAGGTCAAAACTCGATTTGCTCCCACCCTATCATGGTCACCTTAAGCCTGTGCTTTTGGTACTTGTAGCCCCATATAACTTTCTGCTTGGTTTATTTGCTTCTGCTACTGATGCCACAGTAGCCATAAATCTACTTACCAAGCCTGCTCTAGTTATTGCCTTTAGGTTTGCAGCAACCTTAGCTACATTGTTTGCTTATAGCCCTGCCTGATTAGGTTCAAGTTGCTTAGCTATTGTATTTGCATCACTGTCACTGTGTTTGCTGTTAATCTACCTAAGTACAGTCACCTGCCTCTACTTATACATAACTAAGCTCCTTACCCTTCCTGTCTGTTTCACTCTTTTCTACTTCCTGTCCATGTGTGCCTGCCCTCCCCTTTCCCTTCCTCCTCCTCCCATACTTTTCCCCGTCTTCACCCTGCCCTTTCTACCTGAGTTCTCCTCTCCTTTTCCTGCCTTACCCCTCACCCCTCCACTCTCCCCCCCCCACCTTTCACCCTACTCTACCCCCACTATCCATCCTGGGCTCCTCCACACAACCTCCCTAAACCCTGAGTTTCCCCATCATGCCTTCTCTTCCCTTCCACTCTCCTCCCATCCCTCTCCCCCTCATTCAAGAGGGTGGAAGTCTCACTCCATTCTCCTTCTCCATTTCACTTTCTTCCACCTTGCTGGTGAGGTTAAACCCAGCCCTGGCCCTCACTCTCCCCTCCTCTCCCTAAAGGCCTCAGCATTTTCCACCTTAATGCTAGGAGCCTTCTCCCCAAACTTGATCCCCCTGACTTTGATTTATGCATGTCCCAGGACCAAGCTTGGGCATGTGTTAAATCTTTCCAATACCTATCTGATTTCTTATCTTACAGGTCACTCAGGAACTCCTGCATGAAGGATGCCCACACTGCTACTGCCCATTTCTTCAAATCAACCCCCCACCATAAACTCAGCTCCCCCTCAAATTTCTGGAAGATTATCCACTCACTCTTTGATCTCCCAGCCCAGTCCTCTTCCCCAGTCCTCCTGGTGGATGGCTTACAATTCTCTGACTCTCCCTGAGTTGCCACTCATTTTAATAAATTCTTCATGACTTGTGCTCTTCTCTTTCCTCCGTCTCCTGGTTCCTCTCCCCCTCTGTCCTCCACTGCTTCTCCCCATCACATTCACATAATGGCTTACAGTTCCTTCTTTTCCCCTTAATGAAGTCTTCCTCACCCTTACTTCACTTAACACTTCTACTTCCAGCACTGATGGACTGGACCATGAACTTCTACACATCTTGGCTCCAGCCATTTCCTCTCTACTCTCTTGCATGCTGAACCTCTCCTTCTCCCTCAGTGCTCTCTCTCAAGCCTGGAAGGTTGTGAAGGTTTTGTCTGTGCATAAAGGACATAATCCATCCTCCCCTGTGAACTTCTGGCTGGTCTTACTCCTCCCCTCTCTAGCAAAGCTGCAGGACAGCATCATCTACTTCAGGCTTTCTGACTTCCTTCACTCCTTAAATTTCCACTCCCCCTTCTAGTCAGGTTTTAGGAAGCACCACTCTACCGTGTCCTTCATGCTTAAATTAACTGACTCTATCCTTATTGAGATGGATCATGGACATACAGTATCACCACAACTATATTCATTGATCTGGGCAAAGCCTTTGACTCGGTGTCCCAACCACTCCTCCTAGACAAGCTGAGTGCTGCTGACCTCTCAGCTCTCACTGTTGTCTGATTCCATTCAAACCTCATGGGCCATCAACTGTCAGTACAGGTGGAAGGCCTCCTGTCTCCTCACCTCCACATCCTAGTAGGGTTCCATCCTGTGTCTTATCCTGTTCTCAATTTTCCTAAATGATCTGACCTCTGCTTCTGTCTCCTCACATATCCATATGTATGCAGATGACAGGGTCATTTACATCACTGGCCCATAGGCTTTGGCTGTGGAAAATCCACCACAGCATGACTTCCACAATGTGTTGTGATGGTTCCATGCCAACTAACTCAAGGTCAACACCAAGAAGGCCATGTCCATGATCTTTGGCATCAGCTAGAAACTGGCTATGCTTGCTCTTTCACCTATCTTCTCCAAACTGGGTGATTCCCCTCTAGAGGCTGTCCTTGCTTTCAAGTACCTCAGTGTGTTTCTTGACAGTAAGATTGACATCTAGAGCTGTGCAGAATGGGAACATTCTGAAACTATGGTATTTTGGACAAAATTTCATGAAACTCCACAAAATTTTCCAGCATTTTGTTGGAATTTTGTGGACTTTTTAAAATTTAGTAAGTGCATTATAACTTAACTCCTGTTTAAGCTAGAGTTCTGAAATGTGGCATACCTACTCAGATAGAAGGCCACCATTGTGCCAAATATCATGCAATTCAGAACAATAGTTTTAAAATCAAGATGCTCAAATGTTGTCATTTTATTGGTTGTGCGAAATTTCATGAACATTTTTATCTGCATATACCTTAATCGTCTATTGGGTCAGAGATCTTAAATTTGGCACGATTTGTTGATGATAGGTGTTCTGACAATGTACCAGATTTCATGACAATATGATGCATCATCTCAAAAATGATATGTGCTCAAAATCTTGCATTTCATTTTTTTCAGGAAATTTCATGAAAAATGTTCATCTGCATATAACTGAGGCACATTTACAGCTAGACATGTATAAATTCGTACAGATAACCTTTTTGTAATGCTTATAGAATGATCTAAATATGTAGAGAATTAGATAAAAGATTTTTAAGTTACAGGGGTTCAAATCCTTACTATATAAATATTTGCAAAACATTATGAAAACTATCAAAAATGTTGATGTTTGTAACTTCTGTGCTCTTGCATGCATAAAGTTATCATTTGGCATGCATATCCATAGTCGGTGTATCCTGGTGTCTAACACAACTGGATAAATTGATTAAGCAATTTTAAATTTGCAGAAGAAAAAAAAATGGTTAGTAACATTTTCTCACAGGACTAACATATTTATGATAGCATATACTGTAGATGAAGCATCCAGAATTTTTTTGTGTGTGTAATTTAACATTAACAATGCACATATCACTGCTTCATTTGATAAGCTGGGCTGAGCTTTTTGCAGTCCTGGTGTTCCTCTCTGGGTGACTATCCCCCCCATTCTCTTTTGGCATAGCCAAATTGACTCAGTAGAACTACTGATCCCACTGATATCCTCTTTGCTCTTTGCGGTGACAAACTCCTTTAAAATATGGGTCCCCTACTCCTTTTCCTATCTACCAACCCTGTTGGAATAGCTAGAATTCTTTCTTCCTGCCACCCAAGACATTGCCTTCCCCCACTACATCTTTTTGAGTACCTGTAAGTCCTAGACTTGCATGTACACCAGGCTCCCCAGATTATACATTTACTGGATGTGATCCTTAAATATCCTGCGTTCAGGTTGGAATTGTTGACACTCTGTGCTTTCTTGCACCAACCTGGGGGTCTACCACTGTTGTGCTACCTGGCTCAGCTGTCCATTTCTTGTCGAAACTGCACATCTAACTCCAGAACCTGGTGACCCCCTGCACTACCTGCCTCTTATACCCCTATCCTTTAATTAGAATCCCCAGATACGGCTGAGTGAAACAAAAAAATTCCAGTTTTATGGGATTTTCATGAAATTCTTACAATTTCTCAAAGACTGATGAGATTTGACTTTAAGTACAGATGTTATTTTGCAATTTCTCACAGCAAGCAATTAATAAAACTGGCACACACAGTCTCCTTGTAAGGTCTAAGAACCTGCAAAATTTAATGGTATCGTATACTCTAGTTTTAAAGTTCCAGGGGTTTATAAATTTGTAGTTTATAGTCTTGCAAAATTAAGTTTTTAAATGTTGTGAAAGTTTGACTACTTTTAATTTAATCTCATTTAAAGCTGCAAATATAAACTTTTCCAGAAATGACCATGTGGTATAGTAGTTTAAATGTTTCAACTCTGGTTACATTTGGATATGTAGTTTTAAAATTAGAGGGAACTAACTGAAATTAAAATGTTGACATGTTTGGCAAACTATAACTCAGTCCCATTTAAAGCTAGAAATCTGAAACTATGTGCATATACAAAAAGAGAGATAACCTGTATACCTGTCAGTTTTTGTAACATTTCAATGAATATTATCAAAATTATACTAAAATTACAGAAATCCGAAATATGGCAAAATATTTTTCTACCCGTAACTCAGCTCCCATTGAAGCTTAAGACTTGAGGTTTTAAAAATGGTGCATATAAGCAATCTAGATGCTTCTCTAAATCCTGATATTGTGGAGAAATTTGGATAAGAAATTTTAAAATGATCTTAAAATAACTGAAAATTAAATTTTGATTAAATGTTTGGCCACCCATACCTCTGACCTCCTTCAATCTACAACTCTGAAATTTGGTACACTCTTGTATGCCATGGGGTGCTGTTTACATTCCAAATATGGTGGTATGTAGATGCATATTTTTTCAAATGATAGTGAATTAACTGAAATTTAAACTTTTGTGAAATGCTGTGGAATTTTCACAACAATTCCATTGAATTCCACAGAATGGTCATTCTGCAGGCTTATTATATTCTGCACAGCTTTATTGACTTCTCTGCCCACATTGATGGTTCCAGGTGTGCAGGGCACCGGCATCAGTGCACCAGCAATCAGAGCGCTAGTGAGAGGGCATAAACAGCAAGGGTGCTCCTGTAATCAGAGTGCCAGTGTAACAGGGCACCTGATGTTCTGGAGTACACTGCATTGCTTGCATGTACAGTGCCATGCTGTGGTGGCATCTGCATCACTGCCCCTGCCCATCAGCACCGTGGTTGGCATCATGGTCCTTGGGGGGTTGGCGCCATGCATGATGGCCGAACAACCATGTGTGCCTCCCGGCCATGATGTTATCAGCTCCACTGATGGCAGCCATCCTCTGCTATGCTGCAAAGGAGGTGTCTAGAGAAGGATACAGATGAGAATCAAGACCAGCCATGGACAGAGAGGTCCTACATACTAGTTGCATAGGCAGCTTTCAGCAGAGCAGGTAATGGACTACTCTGCTAGCTGCTCTGAGACCGTCCTGGTTATGTCCAGTGGAGTAGTTACAGATTATACAGCTCAGCGGTATACAGCATAGGAGCTGACCAGCACAGATTGGTGAAGGAGCTGGAGTAAGAACCTTCCAATGTGAGCTCACATTCAGATCTCTGTGTTGTACAATCATCAGCTGTAGTGGTCAGTTGTATATTGATCTGACTTGTGCAGAGGTATGTCATCCCTAAGCCATATTCCCTATGGGTTTATTCTGTTCTACAGCATTTGCAGTTCACGCCTGCACTGTTACACACCATGCACCTCCTGTGGCCCTGCCGGCTGTCAGTGGGTGGGTCTGTGGGTGTGCAGTGTGTGACACTGCCCAGCTGTGCTGTGTTGGGTGGTACACCTGGTCCTTTGCAGCTGTGTGGTCCAGCACTGTGCTTGCTTGGCGACCTCCCACTGGCACTCTGATTGCTGGTGCCCTGATGCCAGAACCCTGATCACCCAGAACCCACATTAATATCATCCATGCCAAACGTTTTCCTAAGCTCAGTACCCTGTACCACAGCAAGGACTTCCTTTCCCTCCAGGCCCACCAGGAGTTGCTCACCAAAATGATTCTCCTGGTTTAAAATTATGTGGGTGTGGTCTGTGGCACCAACCCTTTTTTCTTCCCTTGCTAGGCTGGATACACTCTGCAATGCCATCTTCTCTGTCACAACCAACTCTTCCCTCTATACTCATCACTGCTGACTCTATCCCTGCCTTTCCATCCTCCCACTACCTTCATGTTGCCAGTCCTACTGTGCCTCCTGCATTGCTAAATACTAGTTTGGGTCCATTCCCCCTTATGTCTCCTCATTCCTCTTCCCCATCAACTCCTTTTCTAACTCTCTCTGCTCCAGGGATTCCTGTATCTTCTCAATTCCTCATGATCACTCCTCTGCTGAGCAAGCTGCCTTCTCCTGCCATTTCACTTCCCTCTGGAACCTGCTTCCCTCTTCCATCTATTTCTTCCCTTCACTCCCAGCCCTTAGGTGCCAGCTAAAGCACATTCCTGTTCCCTCCTGCCCATCAATCCCCCTCTTGACACTTCTTCCCCTCTCTTCTGTCCCCTCTACTGCTTATGTTCCCTCTCTAATTTAGGTTAATAGTGACTATGCCCATGGTCTGTCTCTGTACGCAATAGCACTGCCACCTTCACTAACAGGACCTACACACTTTCTTGTATTCTTGCACACTGGTCCACATATCCTTGCATTGAACCATGCTGTTTACCTGTTTGATCACCATATTGCTCTTGTACCTGTAATGATACCTTCATTACCATACTCTGATGTTTTGTAATATTTATTCTTTCTATACTCACCTTCCCCTGTTCTTCAGGTCACACCTGGAAATGAGCCTCATCTCAGTGTACCTTCCCCAGTTACCAATTTTTAAATAAATAAACAAAAATACATTTTAAAAGGATTTAGAATGGCAACCTGGGATATTATCCATTGCTTCTGAATTTCAATGTAAATCACTGATTCTGACACATAAAACATACAAGTATGTTGGACACATCATGTAGATACTCAAAAGATATGGACATTGGTGCTGCTGCTGTTTGTAATTTATATTAATTTATCATTAGTGTGATAATGTGAAGTTAATGTAAGATAATAAGACAGCTCTTTCTCTATGTGAGCAACACCTCTTTCATATGGGATGGATGTAGCAGTTATGAGTGATATGATGAGGGACATGCCCTCCATAATTTGGTACAATTGAGAGGCATGTTCATTTTGCTTCTGTCTTCACTGGTGCAATCTGCTGCTTCACCTTTTTATTCACCATCTTTTTTATTGCTTTGTCCATGAGTGTGCATTTATTTGCTTGCCTGTGTTCATCAGAGCTGCTCATCTCTCTTAAGGCTGTACTGGGTGTGCGAGCAAGTACAGTTTCATTAAAGGGGTTTGGCCTTTAGGATGGGTGGTCTGTTTTGTTCTGGTATTGCAGCAGGGGAAGAGGACTGGGTGTGTGCACTATGTGGATTGTAGCATGGTGCATGCCAGACAACATATGAAAGGATGCACATCTGTATATACTGTGGCGGGGGTTATGCAGGGGCAAGTGGTTGAAGCAGACAGGAAGAGAAGTGGCATTCATTCTGGGCAGAGTGGGTGCAAGCAGATGGGTGGGGTGGGGTATGGTCTACATACTGGGGAAGTGTTAATACCAGCAGATGAATGGGGCAGGGGTGTTCGTACAGGTGCAGGATGGTAGCCAGATGTCAGGAGGCAGTAGTCCCTATATTGAGGCAGGTTGGATGTCAGCAGAAGTGAGGGGCAGTGGTGTATGATGCATTCTGGGCAGGGTAAGCATTAGAGGGGGCAGGGATATGAATAGTACTATAGCAGAACAGGTGTCAATAGATGGGACATGAATCAAGGATAAACGTAGTGGGGGAGACTATCAGCATAAAGGAGGGCCGTGGTCTGCATACTGAGGCAGGGAGGAGGTTGCAATGATACCATGTATCCAAAATAATGATAAGGGAAAAGAGCATTCATGAATTCTCATTGGCCAGAATTGGGAAGACAGAGCACAAGGATATATAAATATGCTCTTTGCAAAACATTGCAGTAATGTGCCAATTAGGGTTCAGATTAAAGTAACAAATGTAGAGAAGTGTGTTGTTAGGGGTTTCAAACCCTAACTCTCCACCCCCACCCGACAAGCAGAAAAGGAAAAAGCATTTCAATTTTGTCTATCGTTAGTCATAGCGAATCAGGAGTGGGTTCTTCCTTGTGGTTCTTGACTCTAATGCTCATCCTAGTCCCTGAGCAAATAAACTCAGATGTTTTCTTTGGGCAGAGTCTACAGGTTGCTGACAACATGTGGGGAGACACAGTTCTTCATGTTTGAAGACTTTATCAGAATGGGGTGAGCATTAGGATTGAGATCCCTAGGAAAGACCCCACCCTGATTTGCCAAGACTCAGGACAGCCAAAACCATATTTTTTTTCCTTTTGCTGCATGAGGGGTGGGATGGGGAGTTAGGGTTGGAAACCTTAACAACACATTTCCCAACTTTTGTCACTTTAGTCTGCACTGTAACTGGTGTATTATCACAGTATTTTTTTTTTGCAAAATATTTTCCTTTCATTTTGAGATAGTAGAATTGTGTTCTAACACATCTGCCTGGCTCTAGAAGTGCAGGGCCCTCTTGGCCCAGCATGTCCATGCCTCCATTGATGCACATATCCATATGGGTGAAGAAGCAGAGGACCCTGTAGGCCCTGCACTTCTATGCCTCCAGGAAAGCAATTTATCTGATTTGTTGTAATTGTTTCTTTGGGGGTTTTTTGTGTGTGTGTGTGTGTGTATGGCTAGCTTCAAAGAAAAAATATATTAAGTGTTCTTCTTAACTCCTGGTAGTTGATTGTATATGGGCAAAAATGCTTTTTTTTTTTTTTTGTTATTTTGGTCATAACTCAATACATTTTGGTCAGAAAATTGCTATGTTCATAGTACAAGATCTAATGAAACTTTGATGTATTGTTGATCATGATTGGACTTTAATTGTGAAATTAGCACCATGGTGAAGTTAAGAGGTAATTTTGGGGTGCAGTGCATACCCTCTAAATTTTTTGGAGGTATTATGTGTTAGTGTTGGAGTAGTCACTGAGACCTTTTCTTATGTGTAGATTGTCCCTTAATTTCTAAATATTGATGGAGTTATGGCTTGTTAAAGTTGCAATGTTATTCTATGGGGATTTTAATTTTTTAATTTTTATGTTTTTATATGTGTACTTTCAGTTACTATTTTGTAGGGACTTGGTCTTGTAGTACTCATTGATAACTTTCTTTTAATATATAGGGTGTCCCTTAACTCCAAAGACTGACATAATTACAACTTATTAAAGTAGCAATGTTATCCTAGGGTAATCTTTATTTTTTTTATTTTTATGTTTATGTTTTTATATTGCCCTGATTTTTTGGGGGGGTGTGGGTTGTTATATCTTAGTCTTGTAGTACCCATTGTAAACTTTTTTTGTGATATATACATATACAATAGATTGTTACTTTACTCCAAATGTTGACAGAATTAAGGTTTGTTAAAACTGCAATGTTATTGTAAGGGAATTTTAATGTTTATGTTTTATATGCCTTTTTTGAGTTGGTATTTCTTAGGGATCTAGTCTAGCACTACTTACTTAGCTCTTGTTTTATATATAGCTTGTCCCTTAACTCAAAAGATTGGTGGAGTTACAGCTTATTAAATTTGCAATGTTATCTTAAGAGATTTTATATTTTTTAATTGTCATGTTTTTACAAGGCCTCTGAATTTTTGGGGTGAGTATTATGAATTAGTCATGTAGTACTCACTGAGACCTTTTTCTGATATATAAATTTTCCCCTAACTCCAAGTCAAAATTCTTCTTTTGTATAAACTGATCCTTTTTCATGAGATTTTCGTGAGCTCACAGAAGATTATTGGTTCATATGAAAGAAGAATGCAAAAAAAATGACATACAAATTCTTCTTCTTTCATATGAACTTGTCTTCTTCTGTAAGATTTTTGTGAGCTCACAAAAAAAGATTCCTTCATACAAAAGGAGTATGTGTAAAGAAACTAAGTTTAACTTTTTTTGTATTATTTAATCCTCTTTCATCCAACTTCTTCTTTGGTATGAACCTAATCTTCTTTCCTATGGCCCTAGTCCTCTTTCTGGAGCCGTACAAAAAAGGAAAACATCTCATGAAACAGGATGTTTAAAATGTTTTAATAGCAAATTTCTGAGTCTTTTCCAAAAATCTGACTCTAGAATCCAGTTAATTGAGATCCTGTTTAGCAATGCAACGGAACAAGCAGGTGGCTTAAAAACAAAGATAGAGCCAAATGCAAAGTAGTCACATACAGCAACCAGCAGCATGGCTACATATCACCATAAGGCTTCAAAAAAGCAGAATATTGCAGTTAGGCTATAAGCAAAATAATTTTATTTGCACCACAAACTCCAGCACACAGTTGCAACGTGCTCCTCCCCAAACAGCCAAATGTTTTTGTGGCAAACATTCACACTTTCTCAAGGCTGAGGTAGCTTTGGCACCACATGTCATTTAAACAGTGCAGGTGACAGTGCAATATACAAAAATCTATACAATTTCATTATTCACACTAAATACCTAAAAACAAGGCTTCACAAAGAACACCAAAAAATGGTGTATAATAGAAAAGCATGCTGAAAATGTCAAGACTAATAAACATCATACCTGAATGCATAAGAAGTATTTTATAAATATGGAGATAATTGGAAGAAATCATTTAAACCTGGTTCCAGAAATGATTTTGTCTTATACTGCCAAAATGATTCTCTCTGTCTAAGCTTTTTTATCCAGATCTCCTTCATTAATCTGTTCTTTCACTTTTTTAAGCATTTAAAAGGCAAATCTATGTGTTCTCCCTTTAATTTTTACATGCTGTGTCAAAGCACTTACATCATCTTGGTTAGAAATACTCCTAACATGCTGTCCGAGTCTCATTTTGAATTTCTGCATAGTTTTACCTATACAAAAACCTTTACAACTACAGCAGGTAGCAACATAAACAATATTTGTGGTGTTACAGTTACAAAAGCCATCTACCTGATACAAGTAATTTGTAACAGGATGTCTAAAAACTTCTTCTGTTTTGATATATTTACAAAAGGAACAACTTTCACAATGAAAAGTACCATTAGGAAGTACAATCTCCTTTGATTTTTGGGGCTCCCAATAAGTGCTATGGACTAAAACATCCCTAAGGTTTGATGCTCTCCTGTAAACTAATTGTGGGAGTTCACCAGTTACATGATGACGTTTCTTTTCTGTTGTTAAAATATGCCAATTAGTCATAATAATTTTCTTAACATGATATGACTGGGGACTATAGGTAGTAACAAATTTAAATTTCCTTTGATACAAATCATCATACTTTTTCTTTTTTGGTGTTAATAGGTCAGATCTATTTCTCAAAAGTGCATTTTCTTCAGCTTGATACACAACAGAACTGCTATACCCTCTAACCTGAAATCGATCTTCAAGATTTATAATATTCTTAACATAATCTATTGGCTCAGAACAGTTCCTTTTTGCTCTTAGGAACTGTCCTGTGGGGATATTCTTAGCTACATGTTCCGGGTGATAACTATTATATAATGGAATAGAATTCTTTTCAGTAATTTTCTTGTACAGTTTTGTGCCTATACCACCGCCATTCAATTTCTTATAAATCAACAGATCGAATAAAAAAACTGATTTCTTGTACATCTGAATGTACTTCAAAATGCAAGTTCTTAGTACTCCCTTCCAAATAAAGAACAAAGAGTGCTAACTCTTCCACTGTCCCTTTCCAAATAAAAAATAAATCGTCAACATAACGTTTGTAAAAATCAATAAGGTGCAAAAATGGATTATCATCACTATAAATAACTCTTTTCTTCCAATTAGCCATATATAAAATAGCATAGTTTGAAGCCATGGATGCCCCCATGGCTGTACCATTTAGTAGTAAATACATATTTTCTTTAAACAAAAAAGGTATTACACTTTAGAACCTTCTCAGCTAATGTGAGAATAAACTCAACAAATGGCTATGAGTAGGATGTTTCACTGTACAGCACATCTCTTAAACATTCCAAGCTCTCATCATTAAGGATATTTGTATATTGAGAATACACATCCATACTTACAAACAAGGACATAGGGGAAATATCAGTATCATCCAAAAAATTAAGTAGGTCAGTGGTGTCACGCAAGAAAGACCGAGTATCCATAGCCAGAGATCTAATATGATAGTCTACAAGCTTTGCTAAGTTATCAGTTAACAATCCAATACCAGCTACTATTGGTCTTGCTGGTGGTCTCTCAAGGCTCTTATGTACCTTGTGTAGTCCATACCAGACCAGCCTAACTGGATAATTAACCTTCAAAAAATCCAAAGTATCTTGATTAATAAATTCTCCCATAAATGCTTCTTGTAATATAGTATCTATATCTATCAGTAGGATCATAGTTTAGACATTCATAGAAAACATTGTCAACTAACTGTCTCCACATTTCACTTCCATAATCACATTTATTCCAAACTACATCCCCTTCCCCCTTATCAGCTGGCTTAATGATTATACGATTCTTCTTCTTCAAACTTTCGACAGCCATTTTTTTTGCAGTTGTACAATTATAATGTATTGCTCTAGTCATATTTAATGCTTCTAAATCATTTAGGCATGCTTTCTCAAAAACTGAAACTGCAGTATTTTGTGGGGGAATAAAGGTGGAATTAGGTTTAAAGGATTTACATGTCCCATCACATAAATTAACAGCAGATGAATTGGAGCTCACAGCAAAAATATCATAGTCCCATAATTCATCACTGTCCCTGTGAAAGAAAACTTTAAGATTAAGTTTGTGGGTAAATTTATAAATGCCAATAGCTGTATCAAAATGATTCAAATTGTGAGTAGGTACCAATTAAAGACCTTTCTGTAAAACTCAAAGTTCTGTCTCTGTCAAGATATAGTCAGAGATGTTAAAATAATATAATTTTGTTCTTCCACAGAGGAATCGATCTGAAAATGTATTATCTGCGGCCCCTCCTCTGTCTGCTGTAATCTCTGGGACACCTGAAAAACTGGTTGTTTCTTACTAAACTTCCCATTTTTCCTGTTTCTTCCTCTTGTTCTCTTCCTTGTACATCTGCCCAGAACCGCACTATTCTTGGGCTCCGCCTGGGGACCCCTTGTGGCAAAGGGATAGTCACATCATACATGTAATTCTTGTCCACACTCTGAATGGGGGGAGCTGAAAGTTTTGAAAAATAAGATTTAGGCAATTCTGTTCATTTGAATGTTGTTCTTGTGTGCATAAATGATATGGACATGTAGAAAGTCTCGGCTGATATCCCATGTTCTCTTGTCTTTTTGGACCTTTGTATGCTTCCTGATTTGTTGGAATTTCCCCTTGAGTAGTTACTAAAAAAGGAGAGAAGCTACTATCAGAATCAGAGCCACAGGTGTAAACGTCTCCTGTTCAATAGAATGAAGTATCTTTTGCATTTTTAAGGATAGATGTTTTAGAGGTTCTCTGGCCCTTCCAATTGAAAATCTGACCCTCCTCTTAGTCTCTTTGATCTCATTTGAATTTATACATTTTTATCTTTTCAATTCTGATATCTTGTCTCTTAATGGTCTCCTCTAGCTTTTTTCAGTATACAGAATATTCATTTTGTGTTTCAAATGTTAAAATCACTTTTTCTTTTTCCAACAAATCTGTTTTAATTTCCTTCTCAAGCTCTTCACTATCCTTTGATATATACTCTATCAGACCAGCTGTGGATTTCAAAAGATGTCTCTGCCATCCTGCTAAGAAGATTTCTCTATCTAAACCAAAAGCAGAGGCCAGCATCCATCTCAGGACTCGTGGTGCTCGATTGACTATGAGGTATGCCATTAAAGATGTTTTTTGCCAATAGAGATGTCTGGCCTTTAGTGCTACCCTTTCAAGCAACAAAAAGGCCCCTCTAATGTCCAATACTTCATCCAATACAACGGGCTCCGAATTTGAAACTCTCTCATTATGAGTACTCAAGGTCTGGGCCTGGAATTTTAAAAATGGATTCGATCCATCCTGTGCAAAAAGAGAATCAGCAAAAAAAACAAAAACAAGGAAGCCCATGGGGGAGGTACATCATGGCTGGCTGTAGGAGCATTCACATTCATATTGCAAAAAGTATAAGCTCCTACACAAGCCCAACGGTTTGCTTTGAGCATGCCAAAGAACAGCAATGCAATGAAACAAGCAGCCGGCTAAAAAATAAAGATAGAGCCAAATGCAAAGTACTGACATACAGCAACCAGCAGGATGGCTACATATTACCATAGGGCTTCAAAAAAGCAGAATACTGCAGTCAGGCTATAAGCAAAATAATTTTATTTGCTCCACAAACGCCAGCACACAGTTGCAACATGCCCCTCCCCAAACAGCCAAACGGTTTTGTGCTCTCGCACTTTCTCAAGGCTGAGGTAGCTCTGGCACTACATATCATTTAAACAGTGCAATTTAAAGTGACAGTACAATATACAAAATTCTATACAATTTCATTATTCACACCAAACTACCTAAAAACAAGGATTCCTAAACAACACCAAAGAAATGGTGTATAATAGAAAAGCAGGCTGAAAATGACAAGACTGATAAACATCATACTTGAATGCATAAGAAGTCTTTTATAAATATGGAGATAATTGAAAGAAATCATTTAGATCTGGTTCCATTAATGATTTTGTCTCATATTGCCAAAACGACTCTCTCTCTCTCTGTCTAAGCTTTTTATCCAAATCTCCTCCACAAATCTGTTCTTTCACTTTTTCAAGCATTTGAAAATCAAATCTATGTGTTCTCCCTTTAATTTTAAAATGCTGTGCCAAAGCAGTTACATCATCTTGGTAAGAAATACTCTAAACATGCTGTCCGATTCTCATTATGAATTTCTGCACAGTTTTACCTATATAAAAACCTTTACAACTACAGCAGGTAGCAACATAAACAATATTCTTGGTGTTACAGTTAATCTACCTGATACATGTAATTTGTAAAAAGATGTCTAAAAATCTTCTTTTTGATATATTTGCAAAAGGAACAACTTTTGCAATGAAAAGTACCATTAGAAAGTACAATCTCCTTTGATTTTTGGGGCTCCCAATAAGTGCTATGGACTAAAACATCCCTACAGTTTGATGCTCTCCTGTAAATGAATTGTGGGAGTTCACCAGTTACTTGATCAAGTTTCTCTTCTGTTGTTAAAATATGCCAATTATTCACAATAATTTTCTTAGCATGATATGACTGGGGACTAAAGGTTGTAACAAATTTAAACTTCCTTTGATACAAATCATTGTACAGCCTGTCACAAATTACATGTATCAGGTAGATGGCTTTTGTAACTGTAACACCAAGAATATTGTTTATGTTGCTACCTGCTGTAGTTGTAAAGGTTTTTATATAAGTAAAACTGTGCAGATATTCAAAATGAGACTCGGACAGCATGTTAGGAGTTTTTCTAACCAAGATCATGTAAGTGCTTTGACACAGCATGTTAAAACTAAAGGGAGAACACATAGATTTGCTTTTCAAAGGCTTGAAAAAGTGAAAGAACAGATTCATGAAGGAGATCTGGATAAAGAGCTTAGACAGAGAGAGCCGTTTTGGCAGTATAAGACAAAATCATTTATGGAACCAGGTCTAAATGATTTCTTCCAATTATCTCCATATTTATAAAAGTCTTCTTATGCATTCAGGTATGATGTTTATTAGTCTTGACATTTTTAGCATGCTTTTCTATTATACACCATTTTTTTGGTTTTGTTTAGGAAGCTTTGTTTTTAGGTAGTTTGGTGTGAATAATGAAATTATATAGATTTTTGTATATTGCACTGTCACTTTAAATTACACTGTTTAAATGATATGTGGTGCCAAAGCTACCTCAGCCTTGAGAAAGCGTGAGAGTTAATGTGAAAACATTTGGCTGTTTGGGGAGGGGCACATTGCAACTGTATGCTGGCATTTGTGGTGCAAATAAAATTATTTTGCTTATAGCCTGACTGCAATATTCTGCTTTTTTTGAATCCCTATGGTGATATGTAGCCATCATCCTGTTTAGCAAGATACATGTGCTGGTGTCACTGAAGGAAAACACTTTTTGGGGTTTTACGAAACTTAAAAAAAATGGAAATGAGATGGCTACCATACAATACAAGAATTTTCTCTCATGAAAGAGGATTACCCTCTCGCAAAAATGAAATCATTCATATGGCCAGATTCTTCTGGCATATCAAACATCTATTCAAAAGACCCTATTGTGCATGCTCAGAATCAAAATTTTAAAACCTTATGGTTGTGGAATTTATTAACATTTTGTTTCACCAACCAATGAAAGGCATCATTCTTGAACACTTCGACCCAGATATTCAAACTGTGCCAGGCTGTGGCAAAGCCTGGGCTCAGCTCAACTTTGTTGTGCAAGGGTGTGACCTGGATGATATTCAACGGAGCTGCACTATGGCTCAGCAGCTTTGAATATCGCACCCTGGCCACCCCCACTGTGCATGGCATAGTGGCACTGTGCCAGCGCAAGTGGCCAGAGTGGAGCATGGAGATGCACTAGTGTAAGTGCCATTGCGCTATTCACAGCACCTGCGATATTCAAAAGGGGACATGCAAATGGGACCATAATTTATGCAAAGCACACATGGGGCCATTTGCATGTCATTATGGCCCCATTTGCATCCCATTAGCATGCAGGTGCACCGATCCCCAACAACTTGCGCCTGATGCCCTGCCAGCCAGCAGCCATCGGGGACCGATGCCCCCTGCAGCCCAGTCACAGGCATTTGTTTAAAACAAAAATCATCTTCTAATATCCCTGGTGGTCCAGTGGATTGCTATGTACCTGATAATGGGCATCGGTATAATAAACCCCTCCATCCAATATCCCTGGTGGTTCAGTGGACCGATCGCTGCCCGATCGCAGGCATCTGTTTAAATCCCCCCCCAGCCAATATCCCTGGTGGTCCAGTGGACCGCACTCTGCCCGATCATGGGCATCTGTAAAACATAAAAAATGACCTATTACCCTGGTGGTCTAGTCATGTAACTCCCTCCCCACCTGCCTAATGAGCCCCACCGCCCCACTCCCCTGGTCAGCCGGTGGGTGGCAGCACCCCACCCACATGCCATCCCGCCAACTGACAGCTTGGTAAGGTTGCATGCCCATTGGTTCACAGTGTGAGCCAATGGGTGTGCAGCCCATACCATACTACACATTCCAGATATGTGAATGATTCATTCACATATCTGAACTGTTAGTAAAATGGGTTGCACACCCATTGGCTCACGCCAGAACCACGGGCGTGCAGCCCTCACGAGCTGTCAGCCAGCCGGCGCAGGCGGCAGGCTGGTGGGTGCTGACTGCCACCGGCTTACCGGGGAGAGGCGGTGGGGCTCAGTGGGCGGGTGGGAGGTACACTAGACCACCAGGATAATAGGTAATTTTTTATGTTTTACAGAAGCCCACGATCTGGCAGAGTGTGTTCCACTGGACCACCAGGGATATTGGTGGGGGGGGATTTAAACAGATGCCAGTGATTGGGCAGCGATCTATCCACTGGACCACCAGAGATATAGGACTTATTTCTTTCTTTATACAGATGCCCGCGATCGGGCACATAGTGGTCCACTGGACCACCAGGGATATACGACTGGGGGGTTTATTTAACCAGATGCCCGTGATCGGGCAGCACTCAGTCCACTGGACCACCAGGGATATTGGGGGGGGTTATTTACACAGATGCCCATGATGGGGCATGGGGGGCACTTCCAGGTGCGGCAGAAACTCAGGTGGCCACCCACAGGTGGCAGCTGTCGTGTTGCACCCTGCAATGCGGCAGCTCACCTGTGAGTGGCCATCATTTGTTCCTTTTTTTTTTGCTTAACTTTGTGCAAGCACAAGTAGGGGTTGTGCATGCATGGCTCTGCACATCCTGGGCTGAATATCGGGCTGTGCAGGTTATGCATGGGCACGCCTCCCCCACCTGTGCCTGCATATATTACTGATGTGCTCTGGCGCATCGGGATTTGTGCAGCGCACTTTTCCCTTTTGAATATCGCGCCGGGGCACACCAGTGGGTTGTGCATGGTGCAACACTGTTGCACCATGTGCAATCCTTTTGGATATCTGGGCCTTCCTTTCTACTCTGAAAATTGCAGACCAAAATTCCAAACTACCTGGGTGCGAGGTGATGACAATAAAACAGCAGAAGACCCTGATTTTCCTAAAAACACACTATCCAGATCTTGGAATATTCATATTTGATTGGAACGAAGCTTGTCACATCACGAGATATTGCCCCCAGACCACACATGCAAACTTTTGTGCAATTCCATTGAACAAGGGTGAAGCTATTAAGGTGTAAAGTTAAGGTTTAACATTAAACGACTTATTCAACCTAACTATAGTGGTGCTACCCCACCAAAATAATAATAAGTCAAAACCACAAACAGACACATTCAGGCTACAAATTGTTTATTTTCTTTGTACATTTTGTGATAGTTTTCTGGTATTAACAGTAATTTTCAAATGTTTTGATTTTAACCATAATCAATCAGGACTACTCAGGACTCTATCCTGGATCCTAATCTTGATAATAAAGGCCAGGACCTTTTCAGTTCCATGCATCCCTAATGCCCAGTGTGTCTAAAGCTTGTTGTCTTCTTGTCACAGGTCTCCAGCATCTCTCTTGCAACTTCTGTTTCTGTGACTGCCATTTTCTCCTGGGCCATCAGTATGCTATCGGACTGTAAGTACAGTATCTTATTTTAAATCTCAGTGTCCTTTTTGAAATTAACATACACTAAATATTGTTATCCCTTTGTTTAAAGGTACCCTGTAACCCATTATTCTTCTTGGCTCCCTCATCAGTATGCTACTGCAAAATCATCATGTTCTTTAATCAGTACTGCACAATTTATAAATTTCACTCATTTCTTTGTGATGTTTTCACAAACTTATCCTGTGAAGTCATGTAGCATAACACTTTGCAAAGAGCTTAATGAAGTTACCAAAAGTTTCAGAATATTCTCCAAACTTTGCAAGTGTGAAGTACTGTGGGTCACGTCATCATAACTTCACTAGTGAATTAAAAGGTTACACATGAGTCTGACTGTTATTTGATAAGGAATTAATATAGTAAAAAAAAAAAAATTATGGGCTGGATATTCAAAAGGGTTGCACCATGCGCAATAGGGTTGTGCCTGCGCAAGTCGGAAATTGCGCCATTCTGCGATATTCAGCAGGAGGCAGTTGTGCACCCCCAAGTCATGCTGAGCAACAGTGCAAAGCTAACGAAGGCATGCTCAACTGGAGGGGGAGGAATCGTGCATAAACTGCACAGCCCGATATTCAGCCGGGCTGTGCAGAGTTGCGCAGGTGCAACCCCCTACCTGTGCCTGCACAACTTTGAGCCAAAAAAAAAAGGTATAAGTCCAGGGCCACCCACAGGTGAGCTGCCACATTTCAGGGTGCAACACAGCAGCTTCCACCTGTGGGTGGCCCTCAGCTCTCCTGTGCCCTTAGCCCGATTGCGGCATAATAGTAACCCCAGGTAGCCCAATCGTGGACATGAATAAATCTTCCCCGACTGGCGATCGTTGGCATAATGTAAATGACCCCCGACTGGCCCGATCGCGGGCAGAATGGAATTAACCCCCAAGACCAATATCCCTGGTGGTCCAGTGGACCACAAAGCCCGATCGCGGGCATAGGTCAAACCCACCCCCAAAGTCCAATTTCCCTGGTGATCGTGGCCTCCACCCCACCCACCCATGGAGCCCCACCACCCCTGCCCCCATCAGCCGGTGACGGCAGCACCCACCCGCCTGCTGCCCCCGCCTGCCGACTGACAGCTCGATAGGGCTGCCGCCCGTGGTTCAGAGCAAGATCCAATGGGCATGCAGCTATTCTATGAGAATTCATTCACATATCTGGACTGCCTTATGCGGTATGGGCTACTGCGCCATTGGCTCTTCTTCTGAACCAATGAAGCGTGGCTATCTACTGTCATTCAGCGGCGGTGGGGAAGCGGCAGGTAGGTGCTGTTGCCCGCGGGTGATGGGGGAAGCGGGGTGGTGAGAGCTCCATTGGTGGGTGGGATGGGGGCCACTATATCACCAGGTAAATTGGACTTTGGGGCAGTGGATTTGACCTTATGCCGTGATCGGGCTTGCGGTCCACTGGACCAACAGGGATATTGGTCTTTGGGGAGTTGAACTCCGTTCTGCCCTCGATCGGGCCAGTTGAGGTCGTTTACATTATGCCCGCAATCAGGCCAGTCGGGGGGGTTTACTTCCTGCCCACAATCGGGCTGCAGGGGGCATCGGTCCCCGACGGCTGCTGCCTGGCAGGGCGCCAGGCGCAAGTCGTCGGGGATCGGCGCACCTGCATGCTAATGGCATGCACATGGGGCCGTAATTAGATGCAAATGGCCCCCCCTTGTGCCTTGCATAAATTATGGCTTAATTTGCACATCACCTTTTGAATATCGGAAATTTGCGCATGGCGCAATGGAACTTGCGCTACCGCATCTGAATGCTCCACTCTGACCACTTGCGGTGGTGCAAGTTCCACTGCGCCATGCACAGTGACTGTGGCCGGGGGCCGATATTCAAAGGAGTTGCTCAATAGTGCAGCTCTGTTGAATATCGCCCCGGCCACACCCCTGCGCAACTTTTTTGAGCAGCATAAGGGCTTGCGCCACAGAATGGTGCAGTTTGAATATCCAGCCCAATGTTTACAATGCTGATTTCTTAATCTTCTTGGAGATATAGAAATTTTTTTCAGAGTAAACAAACTCTTGTGTAGGAATGTGACAGCAAAAGACATATAAACCATAAGGTATTTAAACAGCAAGTCCCAGATATTCAAAAGGGTTGCACATGGCACAACAGTGTTCCACCATGTGCAACCCACTGATGTTCCCCAGCACGATATTCAAAAGACAAAAGTGTGCAGCACAAATCCTGATGAGCCAGAGCACATTAGTAATGTATGCAGGTGCAGGTAGGGGGGGCGTGCCCATGCATACCCTGCACAGCCCGATATTCAGCCCAGGATGTCCAGAGCCTTGCATGCACAACCCCTACCTGTGCCAGCACAAAGTCGATCCAAAAAAAAAAGGAACAACTGATGGCCACTCACAGGTGAGCTGCCACACTACAGGGCACAACACGGCAGCTGCCACCTGTGGGTGGCCACCCAAGCTCCTGCTACACCTGGTGGCACCCCCCCATGCCCGATCGCAGGCATTTGTTAAGAAAAGAACTGTTCTGTCCAATATCCTTGGTGGTCCAGTGGATCGCTATCTGCCCAATTGTGGGCATCTGTATAAATAAAAGAAGACTTTGTCCAATATCTCTGATGGTGCAGTGGACCACTATCTGCCCGATCGTGGGCATCTGTATAAAGAAAGAAATAAGTTCTATATGCCTGGTGGTCCAGTGGATCGCTATCTGCCCAATCACAGGCTTTTGTAAGTAAAAATAGCAATATTTCCTATATCCCTGGTGGTCTAGTGTACCCCCTCACCTGCCCATTGAGCCCTGCTGCCCCACTCCCCCCATCAGCTGGCAGGTGGAAGCACCCACAACCTGCCACCCGTCCATGCACTGACACCATCCGGTAGGGCTGATGCCTGATTCTGGCGTGAGCCAATGGGCGACAGCCCCCGATGGTGTCAGTCGGCAGGCGAGGCAGGTGTGTGGGGTGCTGCTGTCCACCAGCTGATGGAGGGAGTGGGTGGCGGGGCTCAGTGAGCAGGTGGGGAGTGGGTACCTTAGACCACCAGGGATATAGGAAATATTGCTATTTTTACTTACAAATGCCTGCGATTGGGCAGATAGCAGTCCACTGGACCACCAGAGATATAGGACTTATTTCTTTCTTTATACAGATGCCCATGATTGGGCAGATAGCGGGCCACTGGACCACCAGGGATATAGAACTTATTTCTTTCTTTATACAGATGCCCGCGGTCAGGTAGATAGCGGTCCACTGGACCACCAGGGATATTGGAATTCTTCTTTTATTTATACAGATGCCCACGAGTGGGCAGATAGCGTTCCATTGGACCACCAGGAATATTGGAAATATTCTTATTTATTTATACAAATTCCCACGATCGGGCTGTGGAGCACATTGCCGGCTGCAGGGGGCATCGGTCCCTGACTGCTGCTGCCTGGTAGGGTGCCAGGTGCAAGTCATCGGGGATCGGTGCACCTGCATGCAATGGGGACCATAATGACTTGCAAATGGCCCCATGTGCACCTTGCATACATTATGGCCCCATTTGCATGTTAACTTTTGAATATCATGGTTGCTGTGCATGGCGCAGTGGAACTTGCACTAGCGCATCCCCATTCTCCACTCTGGCCACTTGCACTGGCACAGTGCCACTGCGCCATGCACACTGCGGGTGGCCAGGGTGCGATATTCAATGCTGCTTAGCCATGGTGCAGATCCATTGAATATTGCCCAGTCCACACCCCTGCGCATCCAAGTTGAGCTGCACCCAAGCTTGCGACACAGCCTGGTGCAGTTTGAATATCTGGGTCCAAGAGTTTCCCTTATGCAGACTTTGAAGTATCCTTGAAATTCTGAATTTATAAACCTGAACATTAGTCAGGGAATAAGCCTCACATCCCTGTTCAGTCCACATTCAGGTGTTTTGAACAAAATTATGATTTTTCCACCATCTTCCTTCATGGATATTATTAAAATTGTCTTTAAGTACAGTGACTGTCAACTACCATGTTTGTTTTTGGTGACACATTTTCACCCACTGGTGCCTGCATGTCTGGGTGTTGTAGTGTGAATCTATGAAATTGTCCAGGTCTGAGCTCATACCACAAACATGGGCAATCAAGTGCAATACTGAGGGATTGCCGTACTGTCAGGGATGCCATCTTTTAGATGAGACATTAAACCTGTATCCTGTCTGCCTTTTCTGGTGGTTGTTCAGGCAGAAGTTAAAGATCCCATGGCACTTCTTAAAAAGAGTAATGGAATTTCTTAGGTGTTCTGGCCAAATTTCCCCCATTCACTAAAATACTATTCACAGCTTTATCTGGTTCGAGTTCAGTTGGTTTGCATCTGAATCCCCCACCAGACAAGGCTGGAAATAAAACAGTATTGTCTAGCCTTCCTTTCCTGGTCAGCATTAACTAAATGAATGAACAACTATAAATTCATTTGGACTGTGAGGGTTTGGCAAATGTACATACCAGGCATCTGTGCTCTTTCTACATCAGAGCAGGCATCCTGTATCACGTACAGTATATATTTTTGTCTATGTAACCATCCAATAATGTACACTATAGTTTTCTTGCTATGACATTTCCTTAGCAACAAAACTGTCACACTCAATTGTAAACATTTTTTGTTTCTCAGCTGATTGAAATTATGATCCTAATTAGTGCTGAATTTTCTGTATACATTTTTCTCCTTGTAACTTTTATCATAATGAGTGCCTAACAAAGTAACATATGTTACTTGGGAAGCTTGTATAATACTATATATACTCATGTACAAGTCTAGGTTCTGGTGCCAAACACAGGCCCCCAAGAAGGTGGACTTGACTTATCTGTGAGGTCAACATATCTGTGAGATTTACTACGGTAAATCGGTTTTTTACAACTGTGTAACCTAATGTTGTGTACAAATTTGACTACAAAAGCAGATCACGTGCCTAATGTTGGTCACAAGACAGATTTTCCATTCAATCTGTGCAGCAAAATAATGCCTGCAATTTTGCTAAACATAGCAAGGAAAAGTGGAGGTCAACCTACATGTGAGGTTGAATTACAAATGAGTATATATGGTAAGTCTATTAGTGAAATAAAGTGCATTACCACTTATGTTCTACATCAGTTGTACTCTTTGACTAATGCGGCAGAACAATTATTCTTTTGATATCCTGTGAATCTAAGTCTCTGGTAACATTTCTTAAGGAATTACTATCATCCCATCATCAGATATGAACAGTTCTTCTAGATAAGAAATGTTACCAGAGTTAGATTTACAGGATATCCAAAGAATAATTGTTCTGCCATGTTAGTCAAAGAGTAGAATTGACTCCAAATGGAGCCTCCCCAGCAGTGTTCAGTCCCCAGGAGAGACGTCTGAAGCAACAAGGCTCCCTCCATCTTTCAGCACTCCAAACAGAGTCTCCCCAGCAGTGTTCAGTCCTCAGGATAGAAGCCTGAAGCAATGAGGTACTGCAAAATCCAGTTCCTGCACTTGAGAGACTGCTAACTGTTTCCTGTGTTATTCTGTTGGCATACATGTTTAGACAGGCTTTTTACTACCATTTCTGGTGCTAGATCATTATGGTTTACTGCCATTTGCTAAATTACTTTAAGATCTGAGTTAATCCTGTATTCTCTGCAACTGTATTTTCTGTGTGCCTTAAGATTAACTGTATAATTGGTTCCGAGATCCTTTTTTCTGCTCACTCCACCTGTTTGTAAGGGTGCTGTGCTACTCAGTCCTGTTAGTTTTACACAGGCTTACCTCTTTGTTAGCAGTTTTATTCTTTTGTTTTAATTCAGACTTCTCTGCCTCACTTCTCCACATAGCGTTAGCTCCTGGGCTCCTTCTCCACCCATGCATGCACAGTCAGGGGCTTCTCATCCCTCTCCCTCTGTGTTTCTCCCTCCAAATGATTCTCTCTATTGTTCTCCACTAATCCCTTCTTTACCAAATCCCTTTTTCCTCACAGGCTCCCCGCATCTTTCAGCACTCCAAATGGAGTCTCCCCAGCAATGTTCAGTCCCCAGGAGAGAAGCCTGAAGCAACGAGGTACTGCAGAATCCAGTTCTTGCACTTGAGACTGCTGTTTCCTGTGTTAGCCCATCAATTCTTTGCATCAACTGCCCGCCCACCCCCATACCCCCACCATGGTCCAGCACTAGATTTATAGGTCACTCTGATCATATGACCTGGTCACGTGACTTGTGTCTGCTAAGCCTGTCACCCATGTTTTTCACTTGCACTAGGAGTCACTGTTGTGCTCTTTCTCCACTTTCGTACTGCTATTTCCCATCCCTGTTTTTATACCTACCCCCTTCTTTGCTTCTCTATTTCTGTACTCCCTGCTTCTTCCCCCTGTCTTCTCTCCAATTGCCTATATCTAGGATCAAACCCTCAATCTTCTACACTAGGGGCAGCAACCCTAACCACTATACTGCTGTAGCAACCCTATCATATTATGTCCTTTCATAGTCTTTATACTTGTGGTTATCTCTCGCACCCCACTAGACCCTTCCTTACATCAGTCAGCTGACTTACCTGGCTAACCACCTCCTTATTCCAGGCACCCTTTGACTCCCCCGATTTTACTCAACTATGGTGCCTTCATACCCACTTCTCTCAGTCACCCCTGTTCTCCTCTTTTTGTTGCTCACCCATCTCAATACACCCTCTGCCCCATCGAACAATGCCCAGTATAACTCCCACTCCTAGTGGTAATGTTTTTCCTACCATTTACTATAGTTATTGCACTAGCTACTCCTTGGTCCTCATGTGTCCTTTCCCCCAATTCTTCACCCTTCCCTCTCATCCTACCTTGAATAAACAGGGCCACCATGCAAGTTTCCCAGGCCTCAAACACCTCAAACCCTACCTCTACAACAGGGTCACTTTGCTTCTTTTTTTCATCTCTGGGAATATTGACCCAAACCCAGGTCCTCTGCATGGTCCACATATGGGTAAAGTAACAGATGGCTACCTTAAACTTGCATCACTCAACAAACATAGTCTACTACCTAAACTTGATGACCTCCAAGTTTGAGTGGTGCAACAAATCACTGACATACTCAAGCTGACCGAAACTTGGTTTTCGACTTAAATACCTGACTTTGCTTTAACTATCCCTGGATATACACTTTTTAGGGTAGACAGAGTAGGTAAGAGAGGAGGTGGGTGCACCATCTACTTGAAAGACACCCTGAAGGGACAGGTCTTACCCAATACTGCCCATGCCCATCACTCCCAAATACTAGGTGTTAAAGGTTTCTTCGGACAACAAGGAAAAGCACTGTATGTATTTGCTGTATACATCCCCCAACCACTGTGAAAATAAAACTGGCATCAATTTGGTTATCAAGCACCTTGAAAGCCTGCCAAATCAATCTGAGGTTGTTGTAATGGGCGACTTCAACATCAACTGGCTGGATACTAAAGCTATCCCTTTTAAAGATGCCATAGCTACACATAACCTATCCCAATTAGTTACCTCCACCACTAGAGCCAATCTGAGAACTGGTAATGACTCCTTTCTTGACCTAATACTGACCACCCACCCACAAAGACATATTAGTGCCACAGTTCTTCCTGACTCAATGAGTGACCACTAGCCTGTTATTAGCCTCTGGTCTAATAAAACCCCTAGGCCGCCTCCCAAAGTCACATATAGATGTGTGCTAAAAAAGGGTAACCTTGATCAATTTTGGACTTTCCTAGCATAGTGCGACTGGTCACCTCTAAGCTCATTTCCCTGTGTCAACCTTGCTCTGAACTCTTACCACACAGTTTAATAAAGCATGTGACATCTTTTTTTTTGAAATTACTCTTTATTCCTCCTCCCAGCCTGCCACCTCTTCAGGGAAGACAATTAGACATCCCACTGCCTGGAACCCTTCCCACACAGACCACATATCCCCATGGAGCCACGGATTACCCCCCAGGTGGGGACGAGGCTGGGGGTTCAGACCCCGTTACTTATGTTTCGTCGGTCTGTGGTCTGCTGGGCGGGCACAGGCAAATCGTGGGCACGGCCACGGTCCTCCCATCTTCCCGGTTGAGGCAGGCTTGTTCCACGTTTTCTCCCTCCCCAAGCAGCCAGCGACCTCCCCTGACATCATGACGCACGCGCTGATGTCCGTGCTGCTCAAAGGCCAGCCATCCCCTAGTGGGGCTTGCAGTTCCTCGAGCCTCCACTCAGGGTCATGCAAGTGTCGGGCATCGGCCGAATCCCTCCCCGGAGAAGGCGATCTGTCATTGGATGCTCGAGCCTATCTCACCCCGGCCGACCCACTGATGACCCGAGTCCGCTCCCGAACCCGGATCGCCAGCGTGGAGCGAGGTGTGGCGTCCAGCGCCTCAACCCTCAGTGCCACCGGGCCGGTGCATGTGACATCTTTGCCCTGCTAGAGAAATTAAAATCCAAGTGAGTATCTAACCATTGAGTCATTGCTGAATTATTAAGTAAGATGAAATCCAGGGATAACTTATGGTATCTTGCACATGCCACAGGAAAACTGGAAGACAAGCAGTGGCACAAAGCCACCAGAAATGCATGCACTCAGGAAATCCATAAGGCCACAATTGCCTTCTTCAAAATAACAGCCATAATTTCTGGCAAAAAATCAAGGACCTTACAAGCAAGCCAAGTAAGACTGCACTCAGAATGCTAGTTGCTAATGACCTCAATATTTAAGACCCAAGTTCCATCTCTGATGCTTTCAATGTAACATTTACTGATCTTAGCCAGGTACTTCCTCTTAATTTCTTCGACAATGCCGACACCTGCAACCCTCATGACACTACTGTCCTTCCCTCTCACATCCCCCCCTTCTATTTTAGAAAAATCACACTTGCAGAGGCCAAAACATATCTACTTAGGGTCCTTGAAAAGACCAGGTACAGGAGTGACACCCTTGATACAAAATTACTATATCTCTCGCTGGATGTCATGCTTAAACCTCTTACCACCTTTCTGAACCTACCTCTGTCCCTGAGGCAGTTCCCCAAACAGTGTAAGGCCACAATTGTCACACATGTGCATATAAGTGGGGATAGATCACTAGCTACTAACTACCACCTCATTTCTAATCTTCTGCCTCTTTCCAGAGTCTTAGACAGAATAGTAGTAGGCCAGCTGATAGAGTTCCTAGCCAAATATAATATCCAATGCCCAGAGCAGCATGGTTTCTGTCAGGCCCATAGTACCACCACAGCCGTACCAGAGTTTACAGACTACATTTACACATGGCTGGATTAACCTGTATGCAAATTATGCCATGGCTTAGGGCTCTGAGGTTCAGGAGGGCCCCCACTGTTAACTTATTTACTGTTACTTTCTTTAATTCTGGCTGTACTGGGCAACCGCTGATGGGCTGAATTGCCCAAAAAGCAGCCCCCTCCTTGGAGTCAGTCAGCCACCCCGACCCACTGAGTCAGCCTGGTGAGTGATTACCCCCCTCCACAGCTGCTCTGAGCAAGCGAGCCTCTCAGTTTCTCAGACAGCTGCTCCAGCTTCACCTCTGATCCACCCTGACCCCACCACACACAACCAATCATGTCCATCAGAGGTCCTCTGGAGGTGTGGCTACTGGGGAGCAGGAATCAGTGCATGCATGTGCATGGCATCAGGGTGTGTGGTCAGGCAGCAGTGAGGAATAGAGGAGGAGAACGAGAGAGAGCTGTGGCGGTCAGTCATCGGTGCCGGTGGTGGGTCTCATCTATCAAAGAAGAAGAGTCTCTGTCTAAAGACACAAAAGTAGAGAGAGAGAGAGTCTGACCAGGCCACAGGGGGTCACCCAGAGTCAGATTCGACTTCAGTGCAGGGTCACGTCCTGCTGGTGTTTTCAGTGTAGCCATTAGCTAGGGTCAGTCAGTGCTGCTGCTAGTTGGGCCTTTGGTCCTGGTGTGACTGTGATGAGTCCTCCTATGCTGGGCCGTGCTGTAAGGCTGAGTCATGTCACCGCTGCCAGTGTGATCTTGAGAAAACAATCAAGAGGACAGACTGGACTCATTACATTCACATTCACATCAGTCAGGCCACACCAGGTATCTTGTGTTGACTAGTTGTCTGCGTGCTGCAGTGTCCAAGCCATTTGTGCTGCAGAAATAACTAGTTTTATTGCATTGGAGAAACAAACTAAGCTGTGGTTGCCTCTGGTCATGGTCTGCCTGTGAGTGTTCAGTAACCTGAGTAGTGTACTGATGAGTCTTTAATAAGATTTGAGTTTGGCACTGAATGGACCATGGGGTACTAATAAGTCACCTGAGGGGAACTAACTTGTGGGACTTGCTCTTGCTGGCACAGTTTTGACTTGGTTTGATTTGAGTCATATACATTACTGGGAAGTTGCGGCAGGTTGCTTTGGGGAACTTAATCTCTGAAGTGACTGCAGTCAACACCTGCAGGTCCTGCAGGGTTCTTAAGGCTCAATCTTTTTGGCACAACTCTGTTTAGCTGCTTTGGCATCAGTGACTTGGAGTAGGGGCAAGATTGTGGCAACTCATCATTGGCAGCAAAGCAACTTTTAAGTTGGCAACAAAACTATAAATGACAATGGAGATGGAGGAGAGGAGACAGTGGGAGAACAGACAGAATTGAGGACAGAGATAGCTGCACGGAGGGTGATTGTGGCAGATGCATTGCGTAGGCAAGGAGTTTGAGCATGTCTCAGGTTTGGATCTCGAAAAAGTCTTGAGCAGGGAAATAATGGGAGGGAGCTGTGAGCCCCACTGACTGCTTCAATACATGCTTCAGTTTTTTGGTTTTGGCAGAGAGAATAGGTATTCAAGGAGGCATGTGCAGGGAGATCATGGCAGCTACAATCCCCATTTGTATTAATTTAATTATGTGGAATTTGAATTTGATATCTGGGAAGGCAGGGCACACTAATTGAAGTCTAATGTCCAGGTGTGTCTCAGGAGAGGGAAGAAAAGATGAAGAAAAGAGGATCCATAATTAATAATTATTAACAAAAATAGTTACAAGGTATAGTAGTGACAAGGGAAAAACAAGATAAGTTATAGGTACCTAAAAAGTGGAAATTTACAAAATGTTAATATTGTACTGATAAAATGTTTATTTGTGCAGTAATTGGTCACTCTGAATTGTGTTGTTTATAATCAAGGGCTTGTAACCTGTCAAGTCTTGTGGCACAACACATAGTATTATAAACCACACCCTGCTTGAGTACCCTGGTTGTTATTGCGTTTCCAGCCCGGCACTGCAGAAGAGTGGGATGTTGGCATTTAGGGGCCCCCAGGGCCACAAAATATGACTTGGAGTAGGGCCCCCATATCCATTAATCTGGTCATGCATTTCAAAGCCTTGGATCATGGATACATACCTGACTTGGTAGTCAGTTTACATTGACCTGACTAAGGCTTTTGATACTGTTAATCATTCCATCCTCCTCAACTTCCTCTCTTCTCTGGGTTTCTCCTCAGTCATAGCTAGCTGGTTCAAACATTACCTCAATTCCAGAACTCAGCTAGGCAAAATAAATTATTTCCTTTCAAGGAGTCTCCCAGTCCTCTCAGGTGTCCCACAAGGATGCATCCTTGGACCCCTCCTTTTCAGTCTGTTCCTTAATACACTTCCTAAATCCTATGATGGCAATCTAGTCCTTTATACAGATGATGCTGTTCTTTTCTCCAGCCATTCTGACCTCCTCCCCCTCTCAAAGACTCTTCAACTTAACTTCACAAAGGTTGAATTCTGGTTTGCCAGTCATAAGCTGTTAATGAATTACAAAAAGACAAACACAATGCTCTTCTCAGGCCCCCCATAACAAGTACAAATCTGCAAGTTTAATAATCTGCAAAGACCTAAACCAACCCTTGGAGATGGTGTATGAATTTAAATACCTAGGAATCACATCAGACAGCTCGTTCTCTTATGCCCTGCATTTCAATCATATTTCCAAGCTCGTAGACAGTAAACTTGGGGTTCTGTACAGTCATAAACACTGTCTCACCCCCACAGCCTTAAGAATTGCAGTCACTAGCTTGATTCTATCCATTATTGATTACAGCCTACCAATCTACAGTGCACCACTGACACTACTCCTAAGCAGCTTTCGATTGTGCTTAACAAGACCTGCGGACTAATCACTGGTGCTGATAAATGCATTGATACCTGTGACCTCTACATGCAAACTGAGTGGCTTCACCTACAGGGTGGAATAAAATATCAAACCTGCCTTTTAGCTAAAAAAGTATGCCTTGCTTTAACTCTTCCAGCAACACTGCCCCTGCTTCAGCCCACGGCAAATACATGCAATACACATAGTGCAGTTAAGCATGCTTTTCTCATCCCCCATTGCTGGACCTCACAAGCCCAGCATACTTTCAGCTTTAGAGCGCCATCTTGTTTAAATGGCCTACCCTATGAAATCTTCATTGAGCCCAGACTGGGCACTTTCAAATCTAAACTCCGTGGTCACCTTGCTGCACTGTGTAATTGTGACTGTGCTCACTAGATCATATCTTCTGCCCTCTAGGTCCTTGACCACCTTGTTGCCAGCCCCCCCACACCACTTTCCTCACTTCCCACCCCTCAAAATGCTACTACTTGCACTCCTCCTGTTCCTACCCTTTTATTACCCCATTTCCTTTGAAGCATCACCACCTGCTGATTTATTTGCGTTCCTTAGCTTTAGTTGGCAAAGTCTAAATTATCTGGGCTGCATATTATGACTGTTTATTC
The DNA here is from genome assembly GCA_016271365.2 of Neoceratodus forsteri. Classification (NCBI taxonomy): domain Eukaryota; kingdom Metazoa; phylum Chordata; order Ceratodontiformes; family Ceratodontidae; genus Neoceratodus; species Neoceratodus forsteri. The sequence goes on along the minus strand of JADMNL010000039.1, from coordinate 12,687,243 downwards.
TGCTGTTTGTATTCATTTTGTTCTATAACTGTTTACCTAATTGTAATATGCTTGCTCCAATTGTTCCTACTTTTGTAAACTTGCTGTAACCACGTATTTGTTTTCCTGACTCTGTATTTATCCCTCTGGATATTTACCCTTCAACTATGTATACTTTGTATGTTTTCCTGACATGGAAACTTTTGTAAAAGAATACCTGGTTGAAAGGTATTTGTAATCCTAGTAATGAATAAATTAAAAAAAAAATAAAAATAAATAACCACTGAGGCAAGAGTATTGTGGGTCACACGCACTGAACATTAAGTGGTTTCCAAGCAGATGGCTTCAGTATCCATCATCATCAGTTTCTCAAGTTTCAGAACCAGGCTGTTGTGCTTGTCACTGTGTGAGGAATAATTGACATTTCCTGAAGTGTTTCCCGGTCATGTAAAAATCTGGAAAACAAGCCAAAACACACAAATAAAGTAGAGCAGATTAGTTAGGCTAACATGAGGCTGTGCGGAATCATTTTGTGTCACATTTAACTAATCTTCAGTCTTCACAGTACCTCTTGATGATGGCAGTTGGGCTGTTCACTTAGATTTTGTTCATAGACCCTCGGAACATTCTCAGTGTGATAGCGCTGAGCTTGTTCTGAGAGCTCAGCCGATTAATTAAACTAAACAAGCAGAAAGAGAGCAAGAGGGAAACAGACAGAGCAAGGCATGGAGAGTGCAGAATTAGATCTGATTAACAGCTTTATTTTGGAGGCCAAGCATTATCAGTATGTAACTTTTTTTATCCTGCTTGTTCTGCTTGACTAAAGCTCTCACGCTCAACATTTTTCGTGAAGGAAATAAAGCACCTTTTTGCAATACTGCAATGGTGGAATGCTGTTCAGAAAGTTAGCATATGAGAATAACCTGGTCCTTGCAGAATTTTGAAATGTGTGAAACACATAAATTGGCCTTGTTAGTAAGCCATCATTGGTCACAGCCAGAGCTGGATCTGATATTAGCAAAATAAGAAATTTGTTGGCATTGCCAGAGTCTGTATTTGCCATACAGAAATCAACATTGTTCACAGCCTTTTCCCTGTTGTGAGCCTTTGAAAGAATGGGACACACAGTTCAACCTGGGAAAATGAATACAATCCCCCCCATTCCTCCATTTCATCTCCTGCCCTCATGACAGTTGCCATCCAAAGTTTATTTATCTCCATTACACACAAGTGGCCTATAACTACTAGAGATGTTTATATAGTGTACTTTCTTAAACCTTAGAAAAAAGCATTTTTCTCTGATTGTACCAGAGTCAGTCATATGCCATACAGTACATGATTTTTCAAATATTGCCCAGTTCAAAGCAAAGAACTAGGCAACAGTTTGTTAGAACAAGGCAATACTTCATTAGAACTCAGCAACAGTTTGTTAGAACCAGGCAACAGCCATTATATACGGACAATAGGTTTTTCAGCTATTGCTTGTTCCAATCCTTATAACTTGAGAAAGGCCTAATAAAACAGATATTGACTTATGTTGAGATATAGTCTGGAAAATATAGACCCCTTTAAATGAATTATTGCCTTCCAATAGTTATATTGCTATCTGTCTTTGGCTTTGGGTTCTACAACTATTGTCAGGCAATAGTTCACCATCAGGGTCAATATTTAACACTATTTTCCTCACCTCTGGTCAGTATTTGTATAGTGTTTAGGACATGTCTGGATTTCATGATTTCAAGCCAGAATTGTTAAAATATGATGGACACCACTAGGGAAACCTGTATTCGTGTTCCTGGAGCAGTTACTCAGTAGCTGAAGGGGTTCCCCTGCTCTAAGTTATATGTGTGTCACTGTGCAAAGTATATGTGTACTGTATGCATGACATATCCTGACATTTTTCCAGGTCTAATTCATCAGTGGGTGCATCACTGATGCTGAAAATGGTACTCATAACTTGGAATCCCAGAGGAAAGCAGCTCTTCAGGACTGTCTGCTGCAACTGAGCCAATTTAGTTGAAATACATTGTGGAAAAATAAATACAAAGAACTGTTAAAGGTTATAGAATTAGAGCATAGTACAGGAAAAAGTATCATTCCCTGCCTTTGCATTTTGGCTTTTTTTTTCTGTGTGAGCATTTGTGTGCAACAGTATGATGCAAATAGTTTAATTTTACTGCCTAAATAAGGTGCTAATGGGCATACTGCAGTGATAACATAACTGCCTGCAGGTGCAGCATGTCTAAGTAGAGATAATGAAGTGAACCATCACTGATTGCTGCTGTATTGTTTCCTGGCTGTATTTTATATAGGCACTTAGGCAGATACTGGGAGTGGGTGGTGGACACCGCAGCTGGTCAGGATTCTGCTCTTGCAGCTAACTGGCACTATGCTAAAATAAAACAAAAGTTACAGAAAATGTATTTTTTAGTTTTAATGAATCATATATCAATACAGTAGTAGCCTAGTAGCCACTGATACTATACTGTGGCACATTTGTGTTCTGCATCAGTGACATGGATTTGCGTCACACAGATTCTACATATCAGTAGTGAGAGGCCATTATACTATACATATCTGTAATGTAAGGTATTAGGCACTGGTTATGTTTACTACTTCATTTTTAGTGACAGCAACTTGTGTCACAGAAATACTACCCAGCTGTAGTGACAATATATCAGATCATAAACTGTTTAACTACTAAAGCCAGAGGGCTCAATTCCAGGATGGTGTACACTGGCACAAGCTGAGATACGCCAAATCCCATGGCATATCTCACGATTTGCACCATGTGTTATGCCAGCCCTGATTCCAGGGCATACACCATGTCAGCTGCGGGCTACACCAATCGTGGGATACACCACCCACTATGCCGCAACCTGCAACAACATGGCACAAGGGTGGGTTATGGCAGCAACTGTGCCCTATTCCAAGAGGGAAGATGCCATAACCCTCTGCCGCGATTCCAAGTGCCACACTGGTGGAGTGAACGTAGAGCATCCTGGAGCTGATCTAAGGGGAATCTGATGGTGCCATCCATCAGATGCCCATGCTGCAGTGCCGTGGCAACAGTACCGCCATGCCCCCTGTGTCTCCACTAACACATCCATGTCCCTCACCCTCCCAAATGTCCAGAACCCCCAGGGGTCCATTCACCACCATGCCCCCCAGACTCCTGTGCCACCTGTCCTGCCCCTCATCCCCCCTGGTTCATGCTGTGGTGTTCCAGGGAAGGTGGGGCTCTGGAGGAGCTGTCGACAGTGGGCTGCAACTTGCACCATGCAAGGCTTGTATGCCATGCCCGTGGCATATGCCTCCACATGGTGCAACCTGCATGTCACAAGTGCTGAGACCCTGCCACTCTTGGAATGCAGCGCAGGGTCCCTGGCATAGTGGCAAATGTCACAACTCACATACACCGGTGAGCTGTGACATTCGTTCTAGAATTGAGCTCAGAATTGCCATTTCTAAACAGAACCTGGAGCTCATATTACACTACAGTTCCCTGATTACTGATTTTGACCTTCAACGGAGCTCAAAAGGAAAAAATGTGCTCTGCACAGAGAATAATATATGGGTAAATACATAAAACAAGACTGGGTTTTCATTAAGGGGTTAAGATGACAGCGTATGAATCTTGAGAGCGAAGCTTGTGAGGTCCATGCAGTATAGCGCGGAGGTTTAGGGCTCTGAGCTGCAAACCTGGAGACCTAGGTTTGAATCCCACAGACCCCACTTGCATACTGTGTGACCCTGAGCAAGCCACTTAACTTCCTTGTGCTCCCAGGTCGCACCTGGAAACAAGCTTCAGCTTAGTGTGCCTTTCCTGGTTAAACAATTTCCCCTTTCCCTATCTCAACCCCACAATGGAAATACATTCTGAACTGTGTGGCTGCTTGTATTTTATTTTTTATATAATATATTTCCTTTTCTTAGGAGTCACAGAAATGTCCTTCCCCCAAAGTAAAAACCAAAAAAAGTGCCATTTTTTTGTTGTGTTTTATGGATGAAATCACATTGACAGACTTTTGCAAGTTTACAGATACAAGTTTAGACACTGGATGGTCAGCAAGCAGCTGGTTGTGGGGTAAATGAAGAATTTAAAATTCCATACCCTTTCAACTATGCTGAAGAACAGTTTGGAATGTGCACATCATTTTGGAATGTGCAAATTGTTTAGAATGTGCACAACAAGGATTTTGAGTAGACTGATTTTTAAATGGAACAAAGGTTAATCTTATACCATAATACAACTGGTCATTTTGCTGTCCTAGACAGAACTAAACTGGCTACCACAAGAGGCTACATTGCATACAATAGTATGTGTTCCTCCCATGTAATGTCATTGGGATCAGTCCTGGTACAGGTCCTAGAGAAACTAAATTGCAAGTGTGTAACATGTGTAATACTTAAGTAAACAATAATACATGACAGGGTGGGTGGCATTCGATTTTGCCCACACAATCAAGGGCAAAGTGACGCCCAATGCCACAGGCAGAGGTCATTTAGCCCCAGGAAGGGAGGGTATAGACAAGACTTCCCACCCTGGAGTGTGTTAGAAAATGCGTAATTGTTTCAATTGTAAATTACATTTTTTTTAAAGTTAAAAAATTAATAAACGTGAATAAAAACATATTTTCTTAGTCCTTCCCCCAGTAGAATTACAAGTACAAGGTGCTTCTGTTTAGAGATACATTTGTTTTATTTTCTATATGTCTGCCACACAGCAATTTTCATATTTTTACTTTGTACCCTTCCCCATTTGCATTGCTGTTGGGCAGATAATTTGTTTTCACCAAAGTAATGGCAGTTGTTAGGAGCATGCTGTTCTATTGTCGCTGTGAGATCCAATGTTCTAGGCACCCTTTGGGTGCAGTTGGTCATCAGGTGTTCAACTGTAATTGGTCCAGTATAGCAGAGAGTGGCAGTGGGGGCAGCAACAGTATGAGCAAAGAGGACAGTAGCCAAAAATTTTGCCAGGAGTGCTAAAATTATGTACATTACTGCTGTTAAAAACAAACAAACAAAAAAACATGATATGAGAGAATGTGGTTATTGAAACCTTATTATATCTTGGTTTTATGCTGTCAAGAAGGCTAAGTAAGGAAAAATAAAATGGCAATGATTTGCATTTGAAAATTCTATCCTAGGCACAATGATTTACTGTTTAAACATTCAGGCTGGCACTGTAACTTTTTTTTTCCTGGTCTCTGTTATTTCATAAATAGATGTCAAGATAGGGAGATAAGCCAGCCAGAAATAAGAATATTTTCTACCCAGAAAATCCACATGACACTGCATAACGAGGCATACTGTACAAAGCTAAACTACATGTACAGCTTCATGTACAGTATGCAAAACTGCATAGAAACAAATATACTTATGTAAAAGTCATATTAAAATACAGAGAAAGTCTATACTGAACCTGCTCTAAACAGTATACAAGTACTGTATATATAGGTTGTATTGACCATTATATAGACTGCACAGTGTTATGTGACGTTAGACACAAAATGTGACAAGTCAGTTTCTTTATAAAAGGCTCACAATGCCCAAAGCAAATCAAGGCACACATGCCAAGGTAATGCAGACCTCCATGGCTCAATTCAGTAAGTCCTCTATTTACAGATAAAGGGCCCTACTCATGATGGAGCCAGGTACATGATGAAAAGGGTGTGTACTGAGCTGTACAACTGTGTGCCAAATACCCAGCCATTGGGTTGGGATTCACTAACTCTGGCTGGCCTGATGAGTGACCTGGGTAAAACCATTGGTTTCCAAAAAAATATCCTGGACTGTCTGGCAGTAAATATCCTGCTTTATTGGGGCAGGGGATCATAAGATACAACAGTCTGTTTCAGAATTGCCATGTCCAGCACTGCAAATATGTTTTTCAATCATATGCAGAAATCTGTGCTCTGCTGCCACCATCCTCTTCCCAGTCCTCTGTGGCACAGATGAGGGCTGTGGTCCATGGCTGCAGGGCACTGTCAGGGCATCAGAAAACCTGCTGGGGGTGTGTGCACACATTATGACAGCCCTCCGACTGGTGCTACAGACATAGTATGCATTATTTAGACTGTTCATGCTTATGCCACACAGTTTGTGCTTGCCAAAAACCATTCCATATAGGGTTCTATTATAAAACACTTTATTATGGAAACTGCTTGCTCACTGCCTTTGGGTCAACAGTCTGCCAGGCACTACTTTTTTTTTTTATAATTCACTTTCTCCACCCTCTCCTTGGTATGTAATGTAAGAGTTTTATAATCCTCTATTACTCCTTTGTAGAATATTATGGTGCATTTTGTGGTAGTGAGTGCATTATTTCTCTCCAAGTACTCCAATATATATCATCTTGTGTTTCATCTAGTATGTACATTACATTTTCAAATATTAGTGTTTCTTTAAAAGTATGCCACCACTGATTTACTTGGAAGCTTGACAGTTTACTTGCATTACAGTTGGCCAGAATATGTCTTTTAGTAGCCATTGTTAGGAAAGAAAAACATTTTTGCTCAGTTTTCCCTTTAGTAATGTGTTCAAAACTGGTCAAAAGGAACAAGTCTGGAGACAATGTCACTGCAAGTTGCATTACTTTTTGTATTATGTTGTTAGTGTTCACCATAATTTTATTTGTGGGCATTCCAACAAACAATGGATAAAGGTTGCAGGTATGCCACATTCATGCCAGCAAAGGTTACTATAGGATGGATTAACACTGGTAGTTTTTTCTGGTGTTATATATGATCTTTCTATAATATTTCTCTGAATAAATGTATTTCTTGGGAATAAATATATTTTGTTTGTCAAAAGTCTCAAATTGCTTCAGCTCTGATTGGTTAGATTCTTATATATCTCTTCATTCCATTTATTGTTAATTTTCATTCTTTCATATGGTATGAGTCAAATTGTGGTTTTGTAAATTCTAGAAATAATCTTTTCACTAGCCTTACTCATATCCTTTTCTTGATTCTTTATAGATATTGTCAAATTAGTATTTTTATCAAATATTGCAATTAGTTTTTCAAATTTCTTTGTTATTCTGTAGTATATTATTTGATAAATTTTCTTATCTTTCATAAATTGTTGTAACACATCCCATCTTATAAATTTGTCTTCCTTTGTAAGATCGTTCCATCTTACAATGCAGTACTTATTCAGAATATTAATTTATTGTAACTTGTCTTTTCCCCAAATCTCAAATCGTGTGCTTATATATAAATATATATCAAGGGTATATCCATCCTTCCCCTTTCCTTACTTATCATGTGTTTGGTCAAAGTGAGCCAGGTATATTATGATGCGGTACATCAGTTACATATTTTATGTCTAGAAATAAATAATAAATCTTTATCTTTTTAGAGTTAATCTGGTCCAACAAGATCTGGTAAATAAACATATTTTCTTACAAAAAAGACCATTTCTGAGACTGATAAAACTTGCACTTGCACATACTTGATGGGGTCTGGGCATCCTAGCCCACCCATTGACCTGGGAGTACACAATAATGACCAAGCGATACATGGTTTTCCTCCTCTCCAAAGAAATTTCCTAAAAATAATCTTTAATTCCTTGAACCATTTTACAGATGGGTCACCCAAGATAGCTTGTATTACATAAATTAAATGGGGAAGAATCATCATATTTAGTACTATGTGTCCACTTTTCCCCAAAGAGACATTGGAATGTTTGTCCAGTTGTTTAAACAAGCCTGTATCTTTTATTTTGTGTTGGCATAATTGATTTTAATATTAGATACAGTATATAGTTTGCTGTTAAAATGGCTCCTAAATATTTTATTTTAGTATCTGTTTTAAAGTCTTGAATCCTTTCTAATGGGGTATAGTCATTGTTATGGGACAGTTTCATTATTATTAATTTGCATTTATTTAGCTTGTAACCTGAAATTTCTGAGTATTGCTCTACTGTATTTATATCATTTTTAAAGGATTTATTAATGTCTCTAATAATGAGTAGTACAGTACATCACCTGCAAAAAACACTTAGTTTGGTAGTTTTCCCCTCAATCTTTATACCCCGTGTGTTCTCATTGTGACTTACTGTTTGTAAAAATGACTCCAAACATAAAATAAATAATGTCAGGGTCAGGATACATCCTTGACTAACCCAATTATCTAGTGTAAATTCTTCAGTTAACGTGGAGTTAATTTGAAGTTTAGCTGTAGTCTTCCTAGAAAGTGGTACTGTATTAATGAAATTAATTGTTCTGGCAGGTTCCATTCTTTTAATGGTTAAAGATTTTTTATTAGTTGAAGGAACAACCACCAATCATGTACAAAAATACAAAGATACAGACAGGATCCAGTACCATACCACAACATTTGGTAAGTCCGAATCTCCAATGCCAAACCTTAACACCAGGTACAGTAACTTTATCTGGAAACAGCTGTGCACAATAGAATTGAAATGAATTCATGCTGGAACTATATAATGAAAAAGAAAAAGAAAGTTATATCTTTACCGGGTCCCTTTATAAAGGAACACCTATCGGAGTATGGCCTGATGGTCTTTACCAGTGTTAAGTACATAACATGAAAACCTGAACCCTGTACATTCACTTTAGGGACAAAGTGGTGGGTTCTAGTAATGATATGTTAACTAAGAAAAACTATATACAAAAAGGCAATCCAAACTAAAGGAAGGGGGAAACAGTTAAATACCTCATAGAACTCATCTAGGATGGTACAGACTTTGAAGATACAGAGGCTAGGTGTGAGGAGACATCATGACAACATTTTGAATTAAGAAAGGGCTGTCAGCATTCTTCAAACTGGGAGATTAGGCCCCTTACCAAACAGAAGAGTCTTTCTAACATAGCCCCTTGGGCCACCGCTAGAAGGAATTCCTGAAATGTAGGGGTATCAGGAGATCTCCATCTCATCAGGATTAATCTTTTAGCAATAGCCCCTATACCAGTGATCCACTTGGCCCCAGGGGAGCCTTTAGGTGTGGACAGGTTCCCACACCCCAAAAGAAGAAGAGTGGGGTCAGGGGCAACCAGGGGAAAAATTTGCTGACAACATGTCTGGGTTGAGAACCAGAAGAGCTGAAGCAAGGGACAGGACCCGAGAATGTGGAATAAATTACCCCCTGAATTGCCACACCTCCCACAATTATCAACCGGAGTAAGACCCATACAGTTAAGTTTGGCGGGGTCCCTATACCACCTGTGAAGGGTCTTATTCATGATGAGGTGGGTATGACCATCTTTACATGCTTTATGGATCCTTATTCCAACTGTGCACCCACTGGCATTCAAAGATAGAGATCTGTAAGTCCAATTCCCATTGAACCCTAATGGTTCGAGCAGGGTCCTTTGTGACATCTCTTAGGTCCAAATAAATCTTACTGGCTCTATTTTTATGGAGCTTGCCCCATATGCTAATAGGGTGGGATTCTTGAGGGATCTCCTTTATGAGCGGAGCATTGGGTAAATGGTAGATAGCATCTCTGATTTGGAGGTTTCTCCAAAAATGGGATGTAGGAAGATGGAAGTGAGTTCTCAAGGCTGAAAAGGATTTAAGTACATATGTACCTGGAAATAAGAGGTCCAGAATCAGAGCAAAACCTTGAGCTTCCCAAATTCACCAGTGGGGCATACAATTCCCTATTTGTAAGGCAGGGTAATTCCACAAAGGGGTAAATTCCCATGGGGATGGATTCTGACCTAGGAGGACACAGGCTCTCTTCCAGTACATAACAGATGTCAGTATAGTGGGGGAACCCCAGAAGCAGAATGTTTTCTAGTCTAGGGTCACTGCAGGGGATGTTGCATTCAGCAAGAAAGCTTCTAATTGTAGCCAGGAGGGAGTGGCCTGATAGATTGTAGTGAATAATTTAATCCTGTGAGCTGAAACATAGGCCATGTGATACCCTTATAACCAGGGGAGTCCCCAAACCCCTCTGCTCCAGTGCTGTCTCAATTTTAGTTTACTAAATCTGGGATGGGTCCCTTCTCATAAAAAATTGCCCATGAGGGCCTCCAATTTCTGAAACCATTTCTGGGGTATGGGCACAGGCATGTGAGCCAAAATAAATAGCATCTTCGGGGTGGCCATCATCTTGATTGAATCAATTTTCCCGGCTAATGACAGTCTCAGGGCCTTCCATCTGCCAAAATCCAATTTAAGAGAGTCTATAAGATTAATGAAATTAACAGAGAGCATTTTGTCTAGGTTCGGATGCAGGATTATGCCCAGATATTTAATGCCATTTGGGGCCCATTTTAAACCCAAAGCCGTAAAACTGTCCTTAGGGGTATCGGAATTTAATGGAAGGACCTCAGTTTTGGACTGATTAAGCTTAAGACTGGAGACCTGGTAAAACTCAGCTAATAAAGTGAAAATGTCCTTTAACACTTGAGGAGTAAGCTCTGTATTAATGAGGAGATCATCAACATAAAGAAAAGTTTTGACAATGGAGTTCCCAACCCGTACCCCAGGAATCCGTGGGGACTCCCGGAGGGCAATGGCAAGGGACTCCATAGCTAGAACAAATAAAAGTGGAGAAAGGGGGCACCCCTGCCTCATTCCTTTCTGAAGATGAAAGGGCACAGACAAGATGCCATTGGTCAAGACAGAAGCCTTGGGGGAGGCATATAGGAGTTTGACCCAGGAGATAAAATTGGGACCCATTCCCATAGCAGACAGAGTGTGAAAAGAAAGGGCCACTCAATCAAGTCAAATGCCTTTTCAAAGTCAAAGGCCAGGGCAAAAGCTGGTGTCCTAGATGATTTAACAAGGTGCATCAGTGAGATCAAACTTCTGTGGTGATCTGATCCGAGGCAGCCTTTAACAAAGCTAGCCTGTGAAGGGTGTATTAATCCCAGAAGAAAATGTTCAAGCCTAGTAGCCAGGACCTTGGCCAGAACTTTAGCATCAGCATTGATGAGTGATATAGGGTGATAGCTACTGGGGAAAAGCAGGTTTTTCCCTTTTTTTGGAAGAACTGTGATGGTAGCTTCTCTCAAGGAAGGTGGAAGGAGGAAGTTCACCCACTGATAGGGAATGACGAAAAGCACAAACTAGGTATGGGGCCAGATTAATACCTGGGGTTCTATAAAAATCTATGGGCAACCTATCCCTCCCTGGGGCCATGTGAAGGTTCATGAACCTAACAGCTCCAGCCACCTCTTCCTCTGTGATCTGGGTATCCAAAATTTGAGAGTCCAACTCTGGGACTCGAGGAATAGGTAATGAGGTTAGAAAGTTCTGTATTTTTGATAGCTCAGGGGGATTGGGAGAGGCAAACAACTGTTCATAGAACCTAGTCATGATCTCATTAATCCATTTTTGTGAATAGCATATACCCCCTTGCTCATCTGCCAGGGAGTGGATCATATGGGAGGCTTGTTGGTGTTTCAAGCGGTAGGCTAGAAGTTTGCTAGCCTTGTCCCCCCCCCCCAGTAGGCATGGTGGGTTCTTCATAAGTTCAGTTCAGCTTGACGAGTAAGGTGGGCATTAAGTGAGATTCTGGTACTAATCAACTGGGCCATCAGGGTCTGGGAAGGAGCTTGAGATTTAAGTGCCTTATATTGAGACTCTAATGTGTAAAGTTGTTTCTCAAGGGCTAGCTAGTCAGCTTCCTGACACCACCTTCTGGTGGAAACAAAGGCAATGATTCTGCCCTGAATCGTGGCCTTAAAGGCCTCCCACAGCGTTGAGTCAGAGACCTCCACATTGTCATTATGCTTCCAATACTCCGCCACTTCAGGTCCAAGCCAGCACTGGAATTCTGCATCCTCTAGCAGGAGAGGGTCCAAGCACCATGAAGAGGTTAGAGGGGAGACCTGCCCCTGTCTGATCATAAGTCCTAAGGGTGCATGGTCTGATATAATGATAGGGTGAATGTAGGAGTGGACAACAGATTCATATAACCTAGAGAAGATAAGCCATAGGTCTATTCTGCTAGAAGACCCATGCACCGGAGAGAAGTATGTGAAATCATGATCCCCGGGGTGCTGAGTCCGCCATGCATCCAGCATAACATGTTCACTCATGAGCCATTGAACAGCCAATCTGGCTCATTTGTGGGGTTCTGGGGACTTATTACTTCTATCTAGTGTATGGTCTGGTGTCAGATTAAAATCCCTACCCAGTAATACTGGAGCTTGGTTAGGATTAAAGTCAGAAAGAAATTGATTTAAGGCATGGAAATATTGAGGGAAGTCTTGGTTGGGAGCATAAATATTAACTAGAATCAGTGGGCCCTCCGGAGTATCCATCTCAGCCATAACCCATCTGCCTTCTTTGTCATGAAACATAGAAACATAGAATTTGACGGCAGATAAGGACCGCTTGGCCCACCTAGTCTGCCCATTTCCCTACCTACTGGATAAGCTGCAGATCCTAGTTAACCAGCAGCCTACTTCTTCCTACCCCCACCCCCAAATTGCCTTATGACTATCCCATGCATGCTTGAATTCCCCCACTGATTTTGACTCCACAACCTCCTCCGGAAGGCCATTCCATGCATCCACAACCCTCTCTGTGAAGAAATACTGCCTTAAATTACCTCTGAGCCGCCCCCCCTCTATCTTCAAATTGTGCCCTCTTGTTCTTGCACACCTCTTTTTTTGAAAGATGCTGCCCTCTTGGACTTTGTTGATTCCCTTGAGGTACTTGAAAGTTTCTATCATGTCCCCCCTCTCCCTCCTTTCCTCAAGGCTATACATATTAAGCTCCTTAAGTCTCTCTTCATATGACTTCTGGTGCAGACCCTGCACCATTTTAGTTGCCCTCCTCTGGACAGCTTCCATCCTGTCTATGTCTTTGCGAGATTGGGTCTCCAGAACTGCACACAGTACTCCAGATGGGGTCTCACCAGCTGTCTGTACAGAGGGATAATAACTTCCTGTTTTCTACTGGTGATGCCTCTCCCTATGCATCCCAGTATCCCCCCAGCCCTCCTTGCTGCCCTCTCACATTGCTTGCCCATCTTTCGGTCATCTGATATGACTACCCCCAGGTCCCTTTCCATTTTTGTTGTTGTTAGTATCTCACCCCCCATTGTGTACTCTTCCCCTGGGTTTTTGTTTCCCAGGTGCATTACCTTGCACTTCTTAGCATTGAATCTAAGCTGCCATACATTTGACCATTCCTCTAACCTTGCCAAGTCCCTTCTCATCCTTTCCACCCCACCCTGTGCATCAGCTCTGTTGCAGATCTTAGTGTCATCTGCAAAGAGACATACTTTTCCTTCCAGTCCTTCTGCAATGTCGCTTATAAAGACATTGAAGAGGACCGGTCCTAATACTGAACCCTGCAGTACCCCACTAGTAACCCTCCTTTCTTCTGAGTGGACTCCATTTACTATAACTCTCTGTGTCCTATTCTCCAGCCAATTCTTTACCCAGGCTGTCATCTTGGGACCCACTCCCAGGCTGGCTAACTTGTATATTAATCTTTGTGTGGGACTGTGTCAAAATGCCTTGCTAAAGTCTAGGTAGGCCATGTCCACAGCCCTCCCTGATCTACTACTTTGGTCACCCAGTCAAAGAAATCTATCAGATTCTTCTGGCATGACCTTCCACTGTGAATCCATGCTGCCTAGGGTCCTGTGCCCCTCTGGCCTCTAGATACTCGACAATTCTTTCCTTTAGAAGTGATTCCATCATTTTCCCTATCACTGAGGTTAAACTAACAGGTCTATAGTTTCCTGCTTCTGCCTTGCTCCACTTTTGTGAAGGGAATCACATCTGCCCTCCTCCAGTCCTCGGTACCATCCCATCCTCCCATGATTTGTTAAAAGGGTAGTCAGTGGTGTCACTAGTTCTACCCTTAGTTATTTTAAATTCTGGGATGAATCCCATCAAGCCCCTTGCTTTGTCCACCTTCAGTTTTAAGAGTTCTTTCAGAACCCTTTCTTCTGTAAATGGGCGGTATCAACTTCTGTATCCAGAGTGTTACTACTGTTTGTTTTATGTATCTCCCCTCTTCCTTCATAAATACTGAGCAAAAATATTTGTTTATTATCTCTGCCTTTCACAGTCTCCCTCTGCCCACCCTCCCTCCCCTTTATTAAGCCTCACTATCCTTCCCTTGGTGTTCCTTCACTCCCTGATGTACCTATGAAAGGTTTTATCCCCCTTCTTAACTGAGTTGGCTATCTTTTCCTCGGTTTGGGCCTTTGCTGTTCTGACTGCCTTCCCAGCCTCCTTTTGCTTTAACTGATACAGTTCTCTGTCCTGCTCCTTCTGTGATTCCTTGTACTTCCTGAATGCTTTCTTTTTCTCTCTTGAACCTTTTCTGCCACTTCCTTTGAGAACCATAATGGTTTCTTACATCGTCTTGTTTTGTTTATTTGCTTCACACAAAGGCTTGTTACCTCTGTGATGGCAGTTTTTATTATTCCCCATTGTTCTTCCACCCCTCCTTCCTGCCCATTTGCTAGTGCATTCCTTAGGCACTCACCCATTATGGCAAAGTCAGCCCTCCTAAAGTCCAGTACTTTTGTCTTGGTATGGCTTGACTCTATTACTGTGTTTATTGTGAACCATACTGTTCGATGGTCGCTAGTTCCCAGATGGCTACCCACTTCTACATCTGTGATCCTCTCTCCATCTCCATTTGAGAGTATCAAGTCTAATATTGCTCCCTCTCTAGTGGGCTCCAGTACTAGTTGTCTAAGGCATGCCCCCTGTAGGGCATCTAGAATAACCGCACTCTTGGAAGTGGCAGCTGCAACTGCACTCCAGTTAACATCTGGCATATTCAGATCACCCATCAGCAGTATCTCCACCTTTTCTGCCATTCTAAGTATACTTTCTATCATTTCCTTGCACATTTCCTCCCCCTGAGAAGGGGGTCTGTATACAACCCCTGTGCGGATTGTGGTGCCAATTCCTGTCTCCAAATTTACCCACAGTGCTTCTTCTCCTCCCTGTTTACCCTTTTGTTCTGTTGCTTTTATTCTTTCCTTTATGTAAAGAACTACTCCTCCTCCTCTTTTACCCTCCCTGTCCCTCCTGTAGATAGTGTATCCTGGTATGTTTTTGTCCCAGTCATGGTTTTGTGTGTACCATGTTTCTGTGACTGCCACGATATCCAGATTTTCCTCCTCCATCAAGGCCACTAATTCAGGAAGCTTGTTACCTAGACTACGGGCATTGGTACTCATTGCTCTCCATTTTTTGATGGCTTTACCTTCTGTTGCAGCATCCCCCACTGACCGTTCTAACTTGGTCATTTTCTCATTTAGTACCCTATTTTGTAGGGAGAGGCTGGGATTTTTCTGCTGCTTGTCAGTGCCTCCCCCTTTGACTAGTTTAAAAGCTTGCCAATGAATCTAGTCAGTTTCCAGCCCAAGTTTTTATGTATCAATACAGAGACTTCTCACCTATGAGAGTCTGCCACACTGTGTACCTCTTCACCTACCCAACCTCGTTTAAACTTCTTAGCCTCACCAGAAGAAATCTTTGTTTCCTGAAGGAATACTATAAGGGGGCCCAGTTTCTTTAGATGCAGGAGTACCTTCTTCCTTTTAACTGGGGAGTTAAGTCCCCTAACATTCCAGGAGATTAGTTTAAGTTCCATCCTCCTTGGGGTATACTATGGCTGAAAACAGGTGAAGGCATAAACAAAGTGTGACAGGGTGGTATCTAGAGTCAGCAGCTAGCCAACATGTATCCCCCTTACACCAGTAATGAATTGTAACCCCTACCTGTGGATTGCCATAACCATAAAGAACTCTAGGTGGCACAAACTGATCACCTAGTGTCATAAACATTTTAAATATACAAATGAAAACCAACTTTGGATAAACATTTACAAACTTATCTACAAACCCCCCCCACCCCATCTTGCTTCCCATGAACATCCCAGTACAAGACCAGCCTCTGCTGAATGTAATGGATGATACACAGTCCAGATACCAGCAGTGGTCACTGGAGGGTGAGAAACTAAAAGCAATAGAATGTAGGAGTCCCTTGAGCTCCAAGGTTCCCCTGTAACCCCATATATATCCAAATGTTAGGGAACCCTCCATAATTTTCCATATTAACAAGGACTGTCTGAGTGTATAATTGAAACAGAGCAGGACAATCATTAAACCCTACAACTCTCCTCAAATTGGGGGGCACTGAAACCTGGTGAAGGAAAAAGGATGTCTGCTCCATAAAGTAGGGATTGTCTCAAAACAGACAAGGAGGGAATAAATTAAGGGCCCAACTCAGTACAGGTGGAAAACCCGACCCATAAATGGGAAGACCCCAGCCCTAAATACAAACCTCTTCGCTGCAAGGGCAACTTATACTTACTGCCTCTAGACAGGTTCAAATACAGCAGGAAAAGTCAGATCCAGGCTGGGGACAGTCACCAAATACAGGTGACCAGTGAAAAAAACCAATGACAGGCTACACACTGGAGGATTAGCCTCCTGCTCAGCCCACAGAGATTGAGGCATCAAACTGTCCTTCAGTTATGGATTGTCCAGAGAGTGCTGTGGCACCAGAGGGTTGGACACTTGTTGAGTCGGCCCAGGAGTGGCCTCCGGCTGACTGAGACCTACTGTTCTTGTGAAATGAGTTCTGAGGAGGCTTGGGTACATCCTGCAGAGGGTCGCCTGTTGGGAGATCCATCAGAGCTCTGAATTTATTGTTACTCAAGTCCAACAGGCTTTGTGATGTAACTGAGTCCGGGCTGTCACTACGACTTCTGGAGTGGAGTCAGGGTGTCTTATCAACGTTAGCTCCTTCTATCCGTTCCTTATGTCTGTTCCTCCATTTGCTGCCTGGGGTCTCCTTGGAGGGTGAGCAGGTTGATGATTGCAGCTGCATGGGACTTGGCATGACTAAGACAGCCCCCTGTTGGCCAGTTTCCCTCTGGGAAGGAGAAGTAACTTCAGACCAGGGCGAGCAGTGTCTCTAAACTTGCCCCAGTTCAGCATGTGGGCCTGTGCTGCTAGGAAACTCTCCGCAGCTATTGGATCATCAAAAAGCCTAGGAGTACCATTGAATACTACTCTGAAAGAGGCAGGGTATCTTAAGGAGTATTCAAGTGCTAGTTCAGCACTGGCTCTGCACGCTGGGGTAAAGGCCCAATGCCTCATGGTGACCTCCTGTGAGTAGTCAGCAAAAATCTGGACACGGTGACCTTGCCAAGAAAGCTCTTTTTTTCCACTGGCAATTTTGGCAATATTCTCCTTGTTCTGAAAGTGGAGGAACCGAGTGAGGATAGTGCATGGACAGCCCCCAGGGGAGGTCCGAGGGGCAAGCAAGTGATGAGTCTGGTCAATTTCCAGTGGGGCTCCGGTATGTCAGTCCAAAATGTGTGGTATTACAGCCTGTAAGAACTGGATGGTGTCCAACCCCTTGCAGCCTTCAGGGAGCCCAACAAACCACAGATTGTTCTGTCGGCTGCGGTTTTCGAGGTCCTCCACTCTGGCCCAAAGCTGGTTGATCTTCCTATCCTGGTCATGGAGCCTGGCTCCCATTTTAAGCCAACTGTCCTCCACCTCAGCCAGCCTGTGCTCAGTAACTCCAGCTCTCTGAGACAAATTCACAATATCCGAGGTGTTTTTAATTTTGGCCAGGTCCAAGTTGCCCATTTGCTGCAGGATTTCAGCAAACATCTGCTAAATTTCCAAAAGATCCCCCTCCGATCCTATTGGTGAGGTGGCAGGCTCCATGCCATGGCCCTTACTGAAAGCTAAGGCCTCATGGAAAAGCGACTCACCATGGAGCAAAGATGAAATTCAGCAGCCCAGGAGACAAAACAACAGGTCGGTAGACATGCGATGCTTCTCTCTCACCAGTGAGCTTGTTACAGTTGCGCTGACACCCAGAGGGACCCAAGTTTGCAGGGTTTTGCGGGGATCTACATGGAGCGCCATGCTCAAGCGACCATTTCGTTCGGTTGCTAGCCACACCTCAGGTTCCATTCTTTTAATGTTTCTATCATAAAATTTAAGTCTAACACATCAAACACCTTACTGGCATCTAATGATATTCCATAGTATATATCTTTTTTTGTATTCTTTCTGAGTATTGATGAAATGAAAAATAGCTTGATTTGTTTTGTAGCTTCTGGGGTATTTCTGTCCTTTATAAATACATATTGGTTTTAGTGTATTAATGTATCTAGTAGGAGTTGTATTTTGTTATTGATAAGTTTTGCATTCATTTTGTAATCAGAATTTAAAATTGATATGGTCTATAACTGTCTGATTGTTTTTGTGGTTTCCTCCCCTTATGTATTAGTATTATTTTTGCTTGTTGTAAAGTGTCAGGTAAGACAGATTTATTATTTATTAGCTCTTCAATCATTCTTTCAAGCCATGGTGTTATTTAATATGTAAAAGCCTTATAATATTCCTTTTTGAATCCATCCAGTCCTGCTGTCTTATTTCTTGGTAAATCCTTAATTACATCTGGTATTTCTTTTGTGGTAAAATTTGTAAATGTTAGGTGTGCTTTTTTTAAATTTGACTTTGCCAATAACTGGTCTATTTTCTCTTTGTTAGATCCTCTCTTTAATTGAAAAATGGTTTTGAAATAATCTTGAAATACTTTTTCTGTTTCTTTAGCTTGTAAGCAACCATGCACATCTTAAATTCCTTTGTTTTTCATTTCTTAGAAGGCTTGCCAAAAACTTCACCAATTTGTCCATGTGCAAATATTTTGTTTTTCTTATGTTATAATATAATTTATATGTCTCCTGGTTAATTTGGTTTTGCTTTTGTAATTTTAACTTATTCCATTCAGCTGCATATTTGTTATAGTCTGTTGTGACTAAATTGTTGAGATCTTTAATTCTTTGATACAAAGCTTTAGTTCCTTTTTTTTTTATTTTGTTTTTCTTTATTTGGTGAGATATTACAGCTCTCCTGATTGTTACTTTGAAAGCGTCCCACAATTTTGTAATTGTAGAGCTAGCATCATAATTATAAAACCAGTATTCATTAATAGCTGTTTTAATATTCTCTATGAATTTAGGGTCTTTTAACAGGTCATTATTAACAAATCATGATGTTTTATTACTATCTTCCATACAGATTCTCAGTGTAAGTTTAATCATTTTATGCTCTGTCATAATTATAGAATGTATATCAACTTTTATTATTTTTCATAGTAAAGCCTTGGAAAGAAAAAAAAATAATCCAGTCTTGTAAAAATATTATTTTCTTTTTGTCCCAGTGAGTCTATTCTCTATTGTTTGGGTTAATTTCTAACAATCCACTAGATTTTCATTTTAAAAGTTTTTTTTTCAGTTTATTTGATACTATTATGTTTGCTTTTGTTATAGTTTTTGATTTATCTAAATTTGGAGTTATTAGAATATTAAAATCTCCCACTAGAATTATTTGTTCACTTGTAGTTTTTCAAACCTTCTGAAATAACTGAAAGAAAGTGACTGTACTGAACAAACATGCATAAATTGACCCAATCACTGCTTCTTTACCATTCAGTGTACACTTCAACAAACGTATACAAACATTAATATCCATAAATTGATCTAATATCATAGCATGTGTCCCTCTTTTTATTATTATTATTAATACCCCATAACTTTTTTTAGTACCTGGGTTGAAGAACAGATGTGACATCCATTTTCTTTTTAATTTCACCATTTCATTGTTTTCTAAGTGAAGTGCTTGTAAACAAATTATATTTGTATTTGTTTTCTTCACATAGTTCAATATCTTCACCCTCTTTATTCAGAGTCAAATAAATTAATTTAATACCTGAATGGGGCCCATATTTTCTTTTTGGTTTTTTGGTCCAAGAGGAATGTACACCTTGGTAATGTATAACTATATTATGTTATTCATTTACTTAAAACTGATTCATGGAATCTTCATAAATAGAATGCATATACATCGCTACTCTACAATAAAAATTATTTGAAAAAAAAACAATCTGCCAGGCACATTTTGACTCTCAAGGACAAGGATGGTAATATTCACAGTAACCACAAGGTTATCAATGATACCATGCATTTATATTATCAAAACCTGTATCATGTAGCAAAGATCATTGATGATCAGAGCATTTCCTCCTTCCTCTCAGCCATCCCTCTTCTCCAACTTTCAGAGGAAGAACAACATTCTCTGGATAAATCCATCATGGAGGAAGATGTGGTCTGAGCTATTAAAGCCCTCTACCCTTCTAAAACACCCAGTGATGATGATGATATCCCTGCTGATGTATACCAACTTATGCCTAACATACTTACCCCAGGAATGGTGATTATGTTTCCACATGCCTGTAACATAGCTTTTGTTCCTCCTTTACTGAAAGGGTCCATTATCACTGTCATCTTCAAAAAGGACAAGAACTTGCAGTCAGACACCAACTACTACCCAATTTCCCTCATAAATGAAGACTGTGAAGTTCTGGTGAAAATATTGGCATCTCAGCTGGAGGCAGTGATTCCTCAGCATATTCATCCATCCCAGGTTGGCTTTGTGAGTGGGAGATCCAGATTTTACAGTTTATAATCAATATTCTATATTAGACTCACAATGACAAACACATGTAAATATGCTATCCAGGTTTGTAGGACTTTTGACCATTGTCTCCTGGAATATAAAAGATTTAATGTATAAATTAGTAGATGAGGAAATTAAGACATTTTTGTTAACTTTTAACATCTTGTGTCTTCAAGAGACCTGGTGCCACAGAGAAAGCCCTGCCATGATCTCAGGATATTCAGGATTTGGGACTTCAGCAACTAGGGACAAAAACTATGGCAGGGGTAAGGCAGGTATAACAATATATATCAAAACCTCCCTAAATTATAAAATTACCCCACTAAAATGTTGATCCAAAAGAGTTCTCCCTCTATTATTAGATGGTCCAGTTATTAAAATGACTCTTATTAATGTTTATTTTTCTCTTGTCACTAAATATAACTCTGCCTCTTATTTGATTGAGTGGTCATATTTTTTCAGAAGATCTTAAAGAAGTTGCCAATAAATATGAAACTTATCCTTTCATTGTACTTGCAAAATTCAATGATAGAATTCACAAAGAAAATCAATGAAGGAAATGTGATAATGAGCTCCCTCTCAGACTAGATGATATTAATCCAATAATAATCATGATTCAAAAATCTAAAGATAAGAAATCAAACCAACAAGGCAAGATTCTGACTAAAATCATGAGTGAGTTAGGTTTTATACTATTAAATGGTTGATCACCAGGGGATCAAGAGGGAGGTTATACTGTTATGGGTCACCTAGGATCATTTATAATTAATCTAATATGAGCTAATACAGATGCTTTAAAACTGTTTAAAAGTTTTAATGATTTTGGATCAACTGGACTCACTTTCCCTTATTAACTTGGTTGCAAATAGAAGGTTTTATTAGTGATTGTGAGAACAGACTAAATATGGCTGGCCTGAAAGTGCTCAACTCAAGAAGAATTAGGTGGAGGGGGCAAACAGTGGAGCTTTTCTCAGAATTATTATATTCAGATCACTTGCCCTTGTTATGGGACATCATATTGATGACTAATGATGGTCAGACAGCATATAACAAATGGACAGAAATTAATAACTGTATTAAACCTTTCTGTAGAACAAATAACATCTCTTGATCATTTAACACAACTTGGTTTAACAAAGTTTGCAAAAAAGCTAAAAGCAGTCTAAATACGCTAGCTTGTTGCTGTAAAAAACATACTTTAAAAAAAATGTAAACACTCCTAATAGAACAAGGAAAGATTATAGGAAAGTGTTGGAGTAAGAGAAAAGGAAATACCAACAAGTTATATTGGAAACATTATGAGATATTGTCCTGAAAAAAAGACTGCATGGCATTTTGGTCCCTAGTTAGTCATGGTTATAACCAATACACTAGGTCTGTGGAAGCCTATATTACTCCACTAACCTGAGGAGGGGGGCCACTTTCACGCTCTCTATTTCTCTACAGATGAAGATTCAAATAATTTTTACCTAGATTATGAATACGTAGAAAGTAATGTACAGTGTTTTCCTAGGCTGTTTTGCATTTATAAAGACAAAATACTATATGCAATTAATTCAATGTCTTCGAATAAGGCCCTGGGTCCTGATCAAATTCTATCAGACATCTATAAATCCCTTGTTGACTGGGAGCTGCATATATTTGTGGTTATGTTTAACATTTTTGTTCAAAAATGAGACTTTCCCTCAAGCCAGAAAGGCAGCATTCTTTTTCCTATATTCAAAAAGGACTTTTGTCAGATCCATGAAAGTGCAGACCTACTTGTCTAATTGATACTTTTCAGAATTTTTTTTCTAAAATATTATTAATTAGGCTTCAGACTTGGATAACTGAAAACTGTCTTCCTAATGAAGTACAGAATGGCTTCAGAAGTAACAAGTCAACAGTGCAACATTGTTATGTCCTGTACACCTTATTTGGAAATATGTGAATATCAAAATATCTAAACATTTTTGCTGTTTCATTGATCTTAAGTCAGCATTTGATAATATAAGCCACAAATTATCATGTCAAAAATTTCAAGCACTAAATCAAGATTACATCAGGATACATGGATTATGGCACAGTAAAATCAAGATGGGGTCACCACACCTATTAAAACTAACCCGGGAGTACACCAGGGTTGTCTTTTGGCTCCCACTCTATTTAATTTATATATCAACAACATAATAAATCAAATAGAACAGTCTCAAATACTTTCACTATCAATATTCAATACAAACGTTTCTTGTCCTGCTTATGCAGATGATATTGTATGATTTCCACTTCATTTTTGGGATTACAGAAAAAAATGGAATATTTTTCAAAATTATGCACAGAAAGCAAATTAACCATTAATACAGATAAAACAAAAATTGTTGTTTTTTTTTGAAAAGAAAAAGTAGGACCCCAACTTTATTCATTAATAAACTTAGAAATACCACTACTTCTCAGTGCAGTTTAACCCCTGCAAGGTATATAGTTTTTTAAAGCAAGGATGGAAATGAGAAAGGAAAATGTGGGCACACCGGGATTTGAACTCCGGATCTCTGGTATGCCGTTCCAGCGCTCTAACCATTAAGCATACCAGAGGTACGGAGTTCAAATCCTGGTGCACCCACATTTTCCTTTCTCATTTCCATCCTTGGTTTAAAAAACTACATACCTTGCAGGGGTTAAACTGCACTGAGAAGTAATGGTACTTCTAAATTGGTTTCTGTTTGCAGATTAAGCAACACTAGAGAGAAAGGAATGTGCGACTGTGAAATAGGAAGTTCTTCAGATGCTGTAACCAGTGGGCCTGTAGCTTAATGATTAGAGCGCTGGAATGGCATACCAGAGGTACGGAGTTCAAATCCTGGTGCTCCCACATTTTCCTTTCTCATTTCCATCCTTGGTTCATTAATAAACAGAAGATATGCACTGAGAAATGTTACAATTATCTTGGGGTAAGATGTTCTGAAAATTTCATCTGGAAGAGTCATATCCAGTTGATAGAGACTAATTTCAACAAGCCATTAATGCTTGATTTAATGCTCAAATGAGTAAAGGTTCAATAAGTGACATACTTAGAGTCATAAATGAAAAAATTAAAACAAGCATATTATATGTGGCTAAAATATGGTCTTCCATTAACATAAAATATCTCAAAGTCCTACTTAATAAAATGTACTGCTATATCTTGGTGGTACCCCAGTTTGCACCAGCGGAGGTTTTAAGACTTGAATTAGGCCAGTTTTTGATTCACACTCACATCCTGGAAAAAAAATTGTTTTTTCTGTTAAAACTTTTTCCTCTGTTAGATGATCGCCTTCCTAGACAATGCCTGGAAAAATAAATTGAATATTCTAGATGTCCTATGACAAAAAACATTAAATACATTCTATTTCCACTAGGATTAGGTCATGTGTTATACACAATGGGTGGGATATTCAGACTGTCCCAGGCAGTGGTGCAAGTGGGGGTGCAGTGCAACTGAGATGTGCTGAGGCAAGGACAGGGTGATATACAAAGGTGATGTGTAAAGGTGCATCTCAGTTGAATATGGCACAGAATGTGACTTGCACAAGAACAATGCACTGGTGTATTCCCCAGACAGGGAGGACCAGGAATGCTCCAGCACAAATGCAGTTGTGCTGTGCGCATCACCCACGATATTCAGAGTTGGGGAAGCAAATGGGGCCATAATATATGCATAGCACACATGCTGTCATTAGCATGCCATTATGGCCCCATTTGCATGCAATGAGCAGGGCAGCCCGGCAAAATGTGCCTGGCACCCTGTGGAGTTGCTGGCAGCAGTAGCTGGATACCTGGCTGCCAATGCCCCCTCATGTGCCCAATCATGGGCAGTAGTACAATAACAACCCTTACCTGGTGGTCTAGTGGTCCCTCCCATTACACCTGATCATGGCCAGTTGTAGAAAAGAAATCTTCACGATGGTCCAGTGTTTCCCCTCCCTCCCTTATGCCTGATTGCAGGCATTTGTATAAATTAAAGAACCCTGGTGGTCTAGTGGTTCCCCCTCCCCTCCGGTATGTCCACTCACAGGTGTTTGACAACTATTACCTGACAGTGTGAACCAATGGTCTTGCAGACCATACTATGCTACACAGGCACAAATATGTGAATGAGTTCACTGTGGACCAATAGGCTTACAGATCATACTGTAAGCAGTCATTTGGCAGGCAGCCAGGTGGTATGCTGGTGGGGTGCTGCCACCCACCGATGATGGGGGTGGCTGGGTGGCTGGGGGCCTCTGTGGGTGGGAGGAGAGGGGGGAACAACTAGACCACCAGGTCAAGTAATAGTTATCAAATGCCTATTAGTGGGCATACCAGAGGGAAGGGGGAACCGCTTGATCACCAGGGTTCTTTAAAATTTACAATTGCCCATGATCAGGGTGTGGGGACACTGGACCACCGGGGTGGGTGTGTATGCTTGTGGATGATGTCCCTGCTGGGCGGGTGGCCACCCACCACTGGCGGGTGCTGTCTTGAACCCTGCAATACAGCATTCCACCTGTGGGTGGCCAGGCTTTGAGCATTTTTGTTCTGGCTCAACTTTGAGCCCCCGTATGCGGTGCAAGTCAGGGTTCTGCCAGCATATGTGCCGCACATCCTGGGCCGAATATCAGGATGTGCCACATATGCATGGGCACATGCTCTACATTTGTGCCACATATATTAACAGTGCTCCCTGGCACATCAGGACTTGCATTGCACAGTCCCCTTGTCCAATATTGCACCAGGGTGCATTACTGGGGTTGTGCCGGTACAACCCCTTTGAATATCTGGCCCAATATATACCAGACCAGTTGTTGAGACCATCCTCCAGATTAAAAGTCAGATTAGGGACACAGCTAATAAGGAATCTCTCTTATGGATCTCTGCCCTTAAAAACTACCGATGGCATAAACAACTCAGAACTGACTATTTTCCTGAACATTATTTAACAATTTTATCAGATCCGGATTCAAGAAGAATTGTAACTAGGTTCAGGGTGAAATTAGATAATACCAATAACATTTTGTTTAAACAAATACATCTAGCTGTATCGAATCCTCATTGCAAATGTGGAATGAAACTGAAGGATGACCTCAAACGTATCACACTAATTTGCCCATTGTGTTCTAACAAGAGAAAGATTTGTTTGGATATATGAAACAGGAAATTCCAGTGTTCACAGGCAAGCGGTGCTGTAATCAGCTGGACAATCAGCTACCAGCAAATGAAACCGTAAGACACAAAGAAAGATTCAGCACTCAAAGGTTTCAGCAGTATCAGCAGTGTAACTTTTAATGCAGCAAGAAGTGCCCAGACAAAACTCCCTCTAGTCCCGGCACTTCAGCTCTTCAGCAGGCCTTCATCAGGGAGTGTGTCTGCCCCCTGACAAAGGCCCGCTGAAGGGTTTTGTGTGTGCACTTCTTGCTGCATTAAAAATTACACTGTTGAGACTGCTGAAACCTTTGAGTGCTGAATCTTTCTTTGTGTCTTAAAGATTTGTTTGGGCCTGATATTTGTAGAACTCACTTTTCACTCTGGACCAAGTTATGATATTTTTGTACAATACTGAAGATAACCCTATGCTGGATAGTCTGTTGGACAATTTATGAATTATAAAACTGTGATTGAACTCAGATAGGAGTTTTTGAAATAGTATCACAGTTCTATCTTAATGAATAATTTATTTATGTATTGCTAGGAAGTTGGTTGTTCCCACTATAATCCTTGCTGGCTATTTACAGAAGACACTATTGCAAAGTATCAAAAGGACTGAGGATTTGAAACTAATTATATTATATTTTAACATTTAAAATTGTTAATGTCTTTTTAACCTGTTGTAAAAGATTTGTAAAGGCCTGTGGCTGACCAATAAAATGATGATGATGATGATGATGATGATGAATGGGAGATCCTGTCTGGATCACGTAGTTCCCTTCTTATAGCAATGTCCTTTGCCCAAGCCACCCATCTCTCTGCAGTGGTTGTCTAAATTGATTTTGAGAAACCATTTGATTCTGTTCTTTGGCCTTATCTCTTTCAGGTGCTCTCACACTTTAAACGTGGAGTGGAGTTACAGAAATGGATTCAAGTACTGTAAACAGATCTATTCACCAGAGTGCTCACTAATAGTCTGATTTCCAGCCCCTTTCCCTTCCATTGGGATGCCCGCCAAGGCTGCCTCCTCACTCCCCTCCTTTTTTGCTGCACATTGCGCCTCTGACAGTAACAATTTGGTCCCAACCAGAAATCTCAGGTATCAGTATAAATGGCAGTTAGTTTCCTACATTACTTTACACAGATGATCTTCTGGTGCTTTTCTCCTCTACTGGTATCTCTGTCCCTGCCCTTATGCAAACACTGCAATCCTTTTCAGAGGTATCTGTCTTCATATCAACACCTCAAAGACATGTTTTCCCTTTTCCCTTGACTTGCCCCTACAGCCCTTTACATCAGTGGATTTATCTTGGTCCCCTGCAGGACTTAAATATCAGAGGATTCAAGTAATGCCTGATATCTCCTTTATACCATAGGCCACTATGGGCCTGTTGCTTCAATCTTTATGGACAGAATGTGATAAGTGGAAGGCCCTGAACCATTTCCTGGTTGATGACATTGAGACCATCTGGATGGTAACTGCTGCCAAGCTATTGTACATTCTTGGTCATCTTCTTATTTAAAATCTCTGACTCTTCATTCTTTAAAATTGATGCACTGGTTGGGTCCTTTCTTTGGGAGGGCTGTCCTCCCAGATTCAGTCACCCTAAATTATGAGCTTATTGGTCTGCTGGGGGGGTGGGGTCTCCCTTGGTTTAAAAGTTACTATTTAGCTTTCATGGCTGTGCAAGCACTACAGTGGTTTCTGGGCGAGATGGACCACAGCCAGGTATGGCTTCAAATGGGGATCATATTTCTCCCAGAGGTCTCCATTGGGTCCCTCTCCCATTTTACCCTTCGGCAATGTTTTCACCAATATGATATCAGCTGTAATATGAAGGTATGATACGAATCCCTAAATAAATAAATAAAAATACCCTACAGTTGTAGCCTCTTGTCCTGCCTGGTAGGCTTTGAATAAGCAACTCTGTCCAGACTTTTGCTCTCTGGAGATGATGCCCATCTGGAATAACCCTTGTCTTCAAATTGCTGGCCACTCCTTTTTATGGAATTCTTTGAAGGCATTTGGAATTCAGAGGGTGAGGGAATTGCTCTTCCCCAATTCTACTCAGCGTCATGCTTTTGAGTTTTTTACCAAGCAGAGGCAGGCATTCCTCAGCAGGATTTCTGGGGATACCTGTAATGCCATAGCTTGCTGCAGAAGGTTCCAGGTATCTCCACTGCAGGTGTCTCTATTTTATTTCTGGCTTTGCTACACCAGTGGCAAGCCTGAGCTAATCTACAAAGCAATTAGAGACTACATACCTGACCAAATACAGTTAGCCAGACAGCTATGGGAAAGTGACTTGGGCCTTGTCGTTACACCTGAAGATGGGACTCAGGACAGGTCTATTGCACATTTAGCTCATAGGGATGTGCAGAGTTGTCTTCTCAAAAATAAAGTGCTCCACTATTAGTACCATACTCTGCTTTCTCTCTTTGAGCTAGGTTTTACACAGTCCATGAAGTGCTAGAGATGCAGCTTAGCAGGCAACTCATTACTACTTCACATTTTGTGGTCCTGCCCCTCCATTCTCCCCTTCTGGCAAGGGGTACATGCCTTTTTCAAACTATCCTCAAAGCCTATGTACCCTTTTCCCCAAATTATCCTCAAAGCCTGTGTTTCTTATTCCCCTAATGCATTTATTTTAGCCTTACCCTTAGTGACCTCACACATTCCTATAAGTCAGCTGAAGTGGCTTGCTGCAGCTACATCTGAGACAAAATGACTGCTGCTTCAGAGATGGCATTCTGCTTTAGCCCCCTCAGTTGATGCCAGTGAAATCTCATTGGCCACATTTGCTCAGGGACCCAGGGAGGAAACATGGCGGTGGAGTTGTGCATGCCACTTGCAGCTCTCTAACTTGAGAGTACTCCTTTAGTTTTTCTGGGACTATTAAAGTTTATTGTATAGTGAAGGAAGAAGCTATTTGTCTAAGTTTGATCTCCAGTTCATTCTTTGACTGGAGATCTGAAATTTTGTTTAGTTGTAAATTAGTTTAGGGCTTCTAGTGTGAGGCAGGGATGAGAAGTGATTAAGTGGTAGGAGCTAGCTTTTTTGTTTTCTCTTAGCTGTTTCCCCTGATCCCTACCTTTGGAGCGCTGTTGGTGGCGTCCCAAAACTCTCATCTGCCACAAGATTTTGGTTTCTGTGTCTGGTTGTAGATCTGTGGCCCATGAAGATAACTGGTGGCTGGCAGTGACTCGACCCTGTTGCATTGGATGAGCACAAATGCTATTTAGAGTGATGGGGCTGACGTTTGAGACTGTGTTGGTCCATGCATTCTTTCTCTACTGTGGCAACAGTTTTTCACAGCACTACTCACTGATCCATGGCAGTGCCCTGCTTACCATCAAGCACAAGGGCTGCCACGAGTGTGCTGGGCCTGACTGTGGACTGATCTTCCTGGGGGAGCACAGGTGTGGAGGGATCTCCCATGCTCATTTTCCTGGGAGAAGAGCAAGATTTGTTGCTACATTTGCAGTTTAAAGATCTGATGCCAGTTTTTTAGACTGGTTTGGTGCCTGTGACAACCACCGTGAGGTGTTTCTCCATGGCTTTCTCTGGTCGTTTCTTCCCTGCAAGAGCATCAGAAAGGGGCGCTTGGACTGTGGATTTTCATGGTTTCTTTTGGCTCGTTCCTTCTACCTCTGGATTATTGTAAATGAGGGGTACTGGATGTTGTGGATTATCACAATTGGATTACTGCAAAGGGACCTGGACTGCTGACTTTGGTGGTTCTCTGGCTTCCTTTCTCCCCCCACCTCAGATTATCATAATTGGGGGTTGGATGGTGTGGACTAATAAAACTGAGCCTGCTGGAATTTTGAGGACTACTGGACTGCACCTGTTTTAGTGATAGCATTATCTAAGCAAACTTGGATCGTGGGATTCATTGCTTTTCTAGAAAATATTTTAAAGCCTGCTCTTTACTTCTTCCTTCCTTTTGGTGGGTTGGGTGGGTTTGGGTATTGGGTTTATTATTTTTGTATGAATGGTTAATGAGTGGTTAAGTCTGTTACATTAGTGGTGTGATTGGTGTGATTAGATTGAGTGACTTGGAGAAATGAGTTGCCCGGGGGGCCTCTTTTGGTTGGACTCTATGTTTCTGGGAGGAACAGGGGGCCTGGGGTGGGCCCGGATAGTGTACAGGGCATTTCAGCTGCTCAATCTATGGCCTTTTACTGACCTCTTAATATCCATCACTACAGCTAGTCACTGCCAAAAGGTCAGGATTAAGAGAAGGTGTGGTGATCATGTATGGCGTGGTGCCCCTTGCACTATGGGAGGGGGCAGGCTTGGGGAAGTTGGGTGCAGAAGGCACCATGGATATCATTGGGTCCCTATAAGAAGTGAAAGGTACCTGGTTCTTGTTTTCAGGGTTCCCACCAGACTGAGTGGGCAGGTAGCCAGAAGGACTACACTGTCCACCAAGCTCCTGAGGGCAGTGCTGTGCAATGCCAGATTGATTAGGAACAAGACTGCCATTATTGTGGATTTGATTTCCTCGGTCAATCTGGCATGCATTACAGAGACCTGGGTAGGTGATGATGCTGGTCCAGTTTTAGAGGCCGACGTCCCCCCCAGGTACTCTGTGGTGCACTGCCCCAGAGTGGAATGCAAGGGCGGGGGAGTAGCCATAGGATTTAGATCCAAGCTTGGCTTCTCTGTGTACTCTGTGGGAAGACTGGGTTTATTTGAATGTGTGGCAGTATGTAAGCGTCCAGGTGCAGGTTGCAGCTTCTGCATTCTCCTGATTTACCATCCCCCCAGGGCAGCAGGGGAATTCCTGCAGGAGGTAGCCGACCTTGTTGCTTGTGAGACATTGGAGTCCCCCAGTTATCTGGTCCTGGGGGACTTTAATGCCTGGGCTGACGACGAGGATTCTAGGCTGGGCTATAACCTCCTCCAGACCATGTCATCTCTGGGCCTGTCACAGGAGGTTTCCACCATAACCCACTGGGATGGCCACATGTTGGACCTGGTCTTCTCACTGGGGCTTGAGGTTAGTAACCTCCAGATTGATCGGGTCTGTTGTTCCAATCATTGCACGGTGGGGTTCTTGCTCAGTGCTCCTCCTGTGAGCCCTCCTCCTGTGGAGATGCTCAGCTATTGCCCTTTGAGGGGTTTGACCCTAGAGGGATTTTTGACAGTGGCTGACCTATCTAGTATGGACAGTGCATGTGTAGGGGGTGTGGGCATCATACTTGCCACCTATAATAGGGTGATGATGGTGGTGCTTGACACCCTTGCACCAGCCCTTGTACGACCCAAAGCTTCTCACTTGAGGTATCCTGGTTTGATGAGGAGCTCAAGGCGATGAGGATTGTGGGTCGGAGGTTGGTGCACTGCTGACAGAAGTCTTGCCTGAAGGTGGATAGACTGGCACTGAGCTCACATTATTGTGAGTACCAGGATGCAATCACTCAGAAGAAGGCAGAGTTCCTGTCCAGAGAGATTACTGCCAGGAAGAATCATCCGACTGTGTTTTTTGGACTGTGGACAGGCTCTTAAATCCAGCCTGTCTCCAGATGAAAAAGACTTTTTTGGATGCCTTGTGTGAAGAGTTCGCTCAGTTTTTCTCGGACAGTGTATCCGCCATCTGGCAGAGACTGCCACCAGTGAGCCTTACAGCAGCCTACAGTGATCATCTGGATTGTCCGGAAAGCACTCCACCTAGTTGGAGGGAGTTTAAACCAGTGGAGGTGTCGGAGGTCATTGGGGTTGCTGCCAAGTTAAAGCACACATATTGTGAACTGGACCCAGTGCTGACGCGTTTCTTGATGGGATGTGTCGACTCTGTTGGCCTGGTGTTCACCTTGATTGTCTAGTGCTCTTTGAGTGAGGGGATTTTTCCAGATGCCTTAAAGAAGGTGCTGGTTAGTCCCCTCCTGGAAAAAAAACATCATTAGACCCTGACGTTAAGGCTAATTACCTTAAAATCTCCAACCTCCCATTTTTGGGAAAAGTTGTTGAGAAGGTTGTGGTGCAACAACTTGAGGAGCACCTCATGGCCTTCAATCTCTAGGAGCCATTCCAGTCTGATTTCCATGCAAGGCATAGTACAGAAACCGCACTGCTTCAGGTGCATAATGACCTCCTGAGGGCTAGAGATCAGGGGAAGGGGACAATTCTAATCCTTCTCAATCTCTCTTCTGCATTTGACATGGTAGACCATTGTGTGTTGCTCGACTGCCTGAGGGAATTCTGTGGGCTCACCAGCTCTGTCATCTGCTGGTTTGAGTCATACTTAAAGAACAGGATGCAACAAGTAGTGATGGGGAGTTTCTCCTCCTCCTCCTCTAGCCTCCTGTCATGTGGAGTACCTCGGGGTTCGGTCCTGTCACCAATGTTGTTTGTCATGTACTGTACATGATGCCACTGGTGGAGCTCATTAGAAAGTATGGCTTGGGTTTTCATTGCTATGCTAATGATACCCAGCTGTATCTTTCTTTTGCCCCAGGAACTTCTAGTGCTGTGGAAGTACTAAACTGCTGCCTCATGGAGATAAATGACTGGATGCCCTCCAGCTGGTCGTGACTGAACCCCAGCAAGATGGAGGTACTGGTGGTGGAGCTGAACAGAAGATGGAACAGGCTGTCCTCTGGGGCCAAAACCAGTTTATTCCTGGGATCTGGGCCATTGAGGACTTCCTCTAGGGTGCGAAACCTTGGCATAACCTTTGGCAGTGGATTGTCATTTGATTTTCAGGTGTCATCCATTGTCTGGACAAGCTTTTACCATTTTAGGACTATCGCCAGGGTTAAGCCCCTAGTTCTGTCTATGGACCTCCCCCACCTTGGTACATGCCTTCATGACATCCAGACGTGATTACTCTACCTCAGGATCTCTGGAGAGAACCTTCACCAGCTGCAGCTAGTGCAGAATGCAACCACTAGGCTGTTAACTGGGCAGCCAAAATTTTACCATACTACTCTGGTCTTGCGTGAGCTGCACTGACTGCCTGTTAGGTGGAGGATTCTCTTCAAGGTGAGCTTGTTCACCTTTAAGGCCCTACATGGGCTGGGTCCTGGTTACCTGTCAGACCTTCTCATACCTGCTGTCCCGGTCTGTTCCCTCCTAGGGGCCTCCTGGCAATTACCAGGATGAGGCTCAAAACTACAGGCGACAGAACATTTAGTATCGCCGGCCCTATCCTGTGGAATTTGCTGCCTCCATTAATATGGGAGGTCCCCTCAGTTGAAGTTTTCAAGGCCCGCCTCAAGACCTTCCTGTTTAATCAGGCCTTCCCAGACCTTAGGCATTAGTACACCCTGGGCATCCGGCTTATTTGTCGGAGCATTAGTTTTTAGAAATATATTTATTAATTATATTTATGTATACTGTTATTTTATTGTTTTTATATTGATTTGTATTGTTGTATTGTTGTACTAATAGACTGTTCCTGTTGTTAGGCACCCAGAGCCTCTGGGATTGGGCACCAGAAAATTAAAATTTGCCTTGCCTTGCCTTTGCCTCACAACGAGTACCTTAGTCATATCACCATTGGTAATCTTTTCCATTTTAACCATGTTTGGGGTCCCTACCTCAGGCAGCTGGATGCCCTAGTAACCTAGCATTTCTTGGTCATCTGCATTCCAGGAAGTCACTCTGATCTTGTTTATATGTGTAGCAGTTCCTGCCCATCTCTTTTTGTCTATCCATCAGTTATACTGTTTTGATTGCTAGATTTACACCCCTTATTCAATTCACTATAAGTGCTTTTACTCATTTATTTCAAACTTCAAGTTATTGCTTTTCTCTGTTGTTGCTTATTATCTTTGACTTTCCTTCCCTTTATACTATTTTTTGACACTGGCATTTTGGGCACTAACTGTCTGCCCAGTCTCTTCAGCATGGCTTCTATACTTCGTTTCTCTATACCTTCTTCGGTGGCAATATATGCTTATTACTCCCTCGTTCTAGGGAATCATTCATTTTTTCTTAATTCAGTATGCCATGTTCTTTGCTGATCATATGCATATTGTGTTCACTCTGTATTCCTGGCTACTGTTTATATTGTTCAGTGTTTTGTTTAAGTATGTTGAAAAGCAATACAAATTTTCAACTGGAAAAAAAAACATGATTATATGGGATGAATAATGCCTGTCATAGTAGACACCTAAGGTCCATTATCAACTACTGAGCTGCGATCAGGTACCCTCCCTGGCACTTCCAGAGGCTAACTAACCACAGCTGTGGAGGTGTTAATGGGCAAGCCATACACTACCTGACCACAGGTAAGGAGGTGCTAAACTGCTATTCTGTTAAATCTAAGTCTACCCTCCTCTCCAGACAGTCCTGCACTGTGATAGTGGCACTTGTGTTTTCTTACAGATTTTGGGCCAGATTCACAAAGCAAATTGGGACTAAGTCCCACTCCGCAACTCCAGTTGTGGACTGTCAGGAGGTCTAAACCTCACTTTTAGGTTCTTGGCAATATTGAGAATGCAAGTAATCACAGACACGTTGCGTAAGAGTAATAAACTTGTTTATTACTACCAAAAGGAGAAAATCACAGTTGCCCTAAGCAGTTCTTACCAATACAAACCAGGAGCCAGTGCTAAGCATTCCCTATACTTTGAGGTTTCTTTGTGTCTCTTGGGATCTCCGAGGTACAAGACTAGTGTATCACATTATATACCTATGATAATTACTATGGTTACTGAAAGATAGAAACATTTCTAGTTACAGAGATGAGCTCTATCGGCTAAATTAGAGGTGGCTCCACGGTCCAAGATAACATTATACAATTTTGTAGTAGTCATCAGTTTGTGAACAAAAGAGTTCTTATACAGAGTCTTACATAACTCAATGCAGTGGTACAAATCACCAAAAGGTGGCAATGCTGACTTACATATCATTAATTATTCCAAGGACACAGGTGCCTTAGCATCTTACAAGTAAGAAATACACAGAAAATATATAGGAGAATATATGTATTAGCAAGCAAAGTGTATTACAACAATATGCGTACATATCCTGACATCTGCTCTTGTATGGTAGATGCCTTTAGCCCTATATGTTAGTATAACATATACCTAAGTGCTAGCTGTCTATGGTGTACCTCTGAGGGTACTAATTAGGGTGCACGGACCTCGTGTAACATTCCCCCCTTGATGCCTCCAAGGGCAACACAGGTAAATCTAGGGAAAGGCCAGAGAGCTGTGGTCATTTACAAACCCGATGCATGAGCTTTGTAAAGGAACTCGAGCTGCTCACAGTGTTGGCGCATCGTGCGCTGTAGGCAGCAGAGCATAATAATCAATGTAAAGATATAAAATGCTTGTATAATGACAAAACCTTTAAAAGTAATTTCTAACCAGGTGTTAATCAACGCGTCATTCATGCCACCATCATTAATCAAGGAGAGGATAGCTTCATTGGCCTTGGTCATATTATTGCTGATGTGGATGAGGCGTGTGTCTTTCCTGTCTAAAAGTGATTTTAATGTAAGTGTCAGTGGGTCTATGCGTACGTTAAAATATGGTAAGTATTCAGACAGTGTGAGCAATAATCAGGTTTACCATCAATGATGTCTGCATCAATGAGGGTTTTCCACTCCCTGGTGTCCACCAGTGGGTGTGTCATGCACTTGGTGCAAGAATTCAGACCTGAGGTGTCTGGGCACCACCCACAACTTGGTGGTGGAATCATCTGGTTGGTACCAAATGAACTTGTCATCTGGTGACAAGAGTAACTTACCTTCATGCCTCCGATAGGGGTTGTGTGTGGGAAGTTTCTCTTCAGTACTCTTGTCAAGGAATCTGAACACTTCTTTGAGTTCAGTATCAACATGTTGGGCTGCTGAGAGGTCCAGGGGGGAAAAAGGTTCAGGTTTCTTCCTGAGTGCTACAATTTGTATGGCTACATTGGCCTCTGGAAGGTCCATCATCCAGGTGTCCCCCCAGGCCCCTTCCTGGGCAAGGGTGTCTGCTGTGTCACTGAAGGCATGATAGGAGTCATGGAGAGAATGAGCTTTGACTTTATGTACATAGAGTTTGTGTGCACATTTTTGTGTCAGTGAATGTATGTATATTATCAATTCCTTGTACTTCACTGGGCTGCCATCAGAGGACAGGAGAGGAAGGAGTTCTTCTGCCAAAAAGGAAGAAATTCTGTAAGAGAACAACAAACCCAATTAGAGTCTGTAAAAATGATAGTATACTCGGTCCCATGCTGGATGAACTCAAGGGCACAGGCCACCAGTGCCATATCTGCATTCTGTGATGATACTACACTGCAGCGTTTAGATATTTTAACAGTATTCCTGTAAGGGTAAATCACTAGAATGTCCATCCCTGCGATTTGTTCTCCCTGATAGTAGGATGCTGAACCATCAGTAAAGACGTGACACAAAGAGGTGTTGTCAAGTATTTGTGGAGTGGCAGGGAGGAAAGGATCTGGAACTGGAAGATCAGGTGACTGCAGTGTACAGTCATGGGGTTCTCCTTGGAAAAGGAGTCCATGAGCCAGCATAGATGGAATTTTTGTTGAGTGTACCTGTATGTCTCTATCCTGTAGAAGAAGTGGCCAGTGTGTCAGTCTGGTGTTGGAGACTGACCCATCCTTCACTCTGTCTGAGAGCAGAAAGGTAGATGGGGTATGGTCGGTGTTGATGATCAGTGGAGAGTACCCAATGATATACAGGAAGTGCTTGATAGCCCAGTAGGTGGCCAGGAGGTTCCTTTCACAAAGGCTGTACCTCTGTTCTACTGGGGTCAAGAGCTGTGATGCATATGCAATGGGTCTGAGGGTGCCATGAACCTTCTGGGCCAACACTGCTGACATGGCAAAGTCAGAGGTGGCACATTCCAGATGGAATGGTATTGCTGGATTGGGGTTGACCAGAACTGGGGCGGAGGCCAAGGCCTGCTTCAGGGATGTCACAGCCTGGTTCTGTATAGGGCCCCAAGTCCATGGGATGTCCTTTTTGAGTAGCTCATACAGAGGAGCAGCTTTCTGAGCAAAATCACAAATAAAATCTCTCGAATAATTCACCATACCTAGAAACTTTCAAAGAGTTTCCACAATGGTAGGCAATGGCAAGTCTTGCAATCCCTGTATCTTCTTCCAGGTAGGGCTTCGACCTTGGTCAGTTATTTTCAGACCCAGAAAGAGTACTTCTTTCTGACATAGTTGTGCTTTTGCTGGATTGCATTTCAAGCCTGCTCTCTGGATGAGAGTCAGTAGTTCATCCAAGAGATCCAGATGCTGTTCCTGTGTGGTTGTTGCCAGCAAAAGGTTGTTCACATATTGCAAGAGACCTTGGGGAGTAGAGAAACTCTCGAAGGCATCCATCATGTGCAGATGGAACAGGGTCAGGCTATTATGGAATCCTTGTGGCAAGCAAGTCCTCGTGTATTGTCTTCCTTCGAAGGTAAAGGCAAACTTATATTGACTCTTAAGGGCCAATGGTAATGACAAAAAACCATTGGAAATATCCAGGGCACTGAACCATTTCAGGTCAGAGGTCAAGAGTCGTAACACATTGGGTGCTGATGCCACAGTTGGAGAACAACTGGGGGTGACCTGATTCAGTTTCCTGTAGTCAATAATAAGTCTCCAGGAGCCTGTGAGTTTCTTCACAGGCCACACTGTGGAGTTAGCAGTAGAAACACAAGTTCTGATTACTCCTTGCTTGAGGAGTGACTTGATTGTTTCTCTGAGAGAAGGCAAGGTCTCAGTTGGAAAAGGATACTGTCTTTGCCTCTCATGTGCTGGGCCTGGCACTTCGATGACAGTGTGCATTCTGCCACAGTCATGTTTGTTAATTGCAAATGCCTCCAAATGTCATTTCAAAATGGGGAGAAGCTTTGGGAAAAGCTCATGACCTTTGAACAAATCTATGATGTCATACTCCTTGTCATTGGCAGAGATTGTCGCCACAACGTGTGAATCAGGGATCAAAATGGTATGGTACTGACCCTGAATTTGTATCAGTAGCATGTTAGCTAGATCCACCACACAGCCGTGTGGTGCAAGGAAGTCAATTCCTATGATACTAGGATGATCATGCATTACCATCAGTTAGAAAGTGTGTGAGGCCTTTAGATGGCCTAGCTCTACCGGTAGGGGTAGAGAATGGTATGCAGGTAGCCTAGTACCATCAACTCCTAACATGTTGGTCCTCTGTCCGGTGGACCAAGGGGATGTGTCTGGATGTTCATCATGTAATACAGATACAGCTGCACCTGTATCCAGCAAGACTACAAGTAGGCGGCCCCCAACCTCAGCCTCGGTGCAGGGCCTTCCATTTGTATCCAAGACCAGCTTGTTTACAATCTGGACTGGGGCCTGTAATTGTCAATCTGTACTACTGGAAGCATGGAGAGGTTGGGCCTGACTCTTGTGAATCACTTCACCATGCTGCACTGATGCTATATAGGGAGGAGCTTCTGGGTTCAGGCCTGTATGGGCCTGAAGGCCTGCACTTCTAGTATCCCCATGATCTGATGGGGTCTGGGTCGCCAGTTGTACTGCCGCAAGGGCCTGTGTGGGAACAGCATCCACTATAGAGCGCACTTGTTCCAGGAGCTCTCAGAATTTCTGATTCTCTTCGGCTATCTCCCTACATGAAGGGCCTGTTCTTTGTTGTTTGGGTTTACCTTTATCCTTATGCTTTTTATTCTTATGCCAATTCCAGTTCCCACCCCATTTTTGTTGCTGTTGTTGTTGTTGTTAGTGTTAGGTCTGTTGGGGGTGTTGGTTATCAGCTGGAGGGGTCTGTTGATGTTGGACCTTTTGGTGTTGGTATTGGACCTGCCCTTCCACAGTGTAGTGTGTCGTGGCCTCTGAAGCAGGCTCCACGGTGGCTACCTTCTTGGAACCGGAGTCCAGACCATGGATATAGAGTTGGTAAACTCTCTGGGTTTTCTGAAGGATGTCAGCAAACCTATCCGTATTGGGGTAGGTGGTTGGCTCTACGTTTTCTCATGCTGCAGGAATCATGTTTCTAAGGAACAGGGTCTTATACCCAATAAGATCTACATCCGCAGCTTCTTGTGCCAGGTGCTTTCCTGCTTGGTGGGCCATCCAAAGTCTCTGGTGGTAAGTCACTGGATTTTTCTTTGCATTCTGTTTAACAGGGTATGCAAGCATCACTCCTACTACATCTGGGCTGTGAGCAGAAATTAGCTCAACTGCAACCTCATCAAAGGTGACGTTCCCATCCTGGTGGATGGCATCAGGGAGTTTGGCCCACAAACTAGGATCGATGGTATGTCGTAGTATTTGGACCTGGTATTCTGCAGCGAGGCTAAGCATCTCGCATTTAGAATGCACCTTTTCTAAGTGACAGCTGAGGTTGTCGGATGGGTTAATCCGACCGATACTGTCAGCTATTTGCTGGACAGAGTAGGCCACTTTAGGAGATTACTGAGCTTGATCAGGCAGAAGCAGATTGTCTCGGGTGCCATCTAGGGCAGCCTGAGCTGCAGCCTCTGCTGCAGTATGAACAATACCATCCTGAGTTCCAGCCTCCTGCAGAAGCTGCTTAATCTGGGTTTTAATAGCCCGTTTACTTCTCTCAGGAAGAGGTACATTGCCTACTGCAGTTTCAATCATTGTTTCTATCTCTTGCCTATCTTCAACATTAATAATGGCTATCGGTGGTGCTGTTGGGACCAGGCCTGGGCCTGCTCCCCTCCATCATGGGGGCCGCCATGTTGGCATCTCCCATGATGGGCGTCACAATGTTCATGACGTATGACATGGTGTGGGTGGAGTGGGGACCTGCCATGTTGTCGATGGCTGGATGGGGTTTCTGGGCCATAGTAGGGGTGTGACTGGGCATTGTACTGAGAGATGTCATCATGTGATACCTCCCCTTCAGATGACGTGTGTAAGGCAGGAGCTATGCCTCCCATCGCCTTAACATGTTCGGCCAGAACCTCCTGCTGAGGGCACAGTTTTCCCATCTTGGTTTTACATTCAGCATGACTCACAGTTGCAACATCCATATCAACCTCATCTTGCAGTTGCTTCTGCAACACTCTATACACGGTGCTCAGTTTGCGATTGTCCCTAGTAGCCGCTTCTAAGTCATTTCATACCTGGTTCATCTCGTCCTATAGCTCTCCCATCTCCTCACTCAACTGAGCATTTGTAGAACTTAGCAAATCATTCATATGCAATGCCTGTCACTTAACCTGTCTCAAACTTTCACATTTCTACTTCAACATGCAAAGTTCCTGT
This sequence comes from Neoceratodus forsteri, assembly GCA_016271365.2. Classification (NCBI taxonomy): domain Eukaryota; kingdom Metazoa; phylum Chordata; order Ceratodontiformes; family Ceratodontidae; genus Neoceratodus; species Neoceratodus forsteri. The sequence goes on along the minus strand of JADMNL010000039.1, from coordinate 12,647,477 downwards.
TCTCCAGCTTGAGCTGAATGATGCAAAAGTGAATCCTTTTCATTCCACAGAGTTGGAGTTCAGACTCCAACTTCTGTTGCAGTCTAACACATTCTGTTTCCTGCAAACTCATCTGTTGCTTAAGAGATGAAATTTGCAGATCAAGGGTTCGAAACCTCACTTCGGAGGCTTCCAGAACAGCACAGAGAGCGGCAACCATCAACCCTTTAGCCTGACACTTATTGGTTGATTGTCTCATCTCTGTGTACTGGATTGAAATCCTCAGTATAGGGTTTTCGGATTGACTTGTGTCCCGCACAAAGTCAGCCCATCCTCCATGGCAGGTAAGGAAGTTTGAGGCATCGAGTCTCAGTTCTGCACAGATATTTGATACGATGGCCATTGTGTGGAAGGGAACAGAAAATCAAACTGTGAAAAAGGTGCAGTGCTATGTATTGATCCACAGCAGGAGCACTTTAAACACAGCCGGGCTACTGCATAAGTTGTAGGCTTATAATTCAAAGCTGTAATGGAGTGAGTCGAGTCGGCATTGACCACACCCAAAAGGAAGACAGCCAGGCTTTGTAAGTGACTACAAACTGGTTTAAAAATGAGAGAGATGATATGAGAATGTACACCTGCTGTCCCCGTGGGAAAGGGAAAAGTTATAGCAACAAGTGAAAACTCACAAACACCAAATATCGCATGCATGCAGTCACCAATTGTCAGGAGGTCTAAACCTCACTTTCAGGTTCTTGGCAATATTGGGAATGCAAGTAATCACAAACACATTGCATAAGAGTAATAAACTTGTTTTTTACTACTGAAAGGAGAAAATCACAGTTGCCCTAAGCAGTTCTTACCAATACAAACCAGGAGCCAGTGCTAAGAGTTCCCTATACTTCGAGGTTTCTTTGTGTCTCTTGGGATCTCTGAGGTACAAGACTAGTGTATCACATTATATACCTATGATAATTACTATGGTTACTGTAAGATAGAAACATTTCTAGTTACAGAGATGAGCCCTATTGGCTAAATCAGAGGTGGCTCCACGGTCCAAGATAACATTATACAATTTTGTTGTAGTCATAAATTTGTGAACAAAAGAGTTCTTATACAGAGTCTTACATAACTCAGTGTAGTAGTACAAATCACCAAAAGGTGGCAGTGCCGACTTACATATCATAATTATTCCAAGGACACAGGTGCATTGGCATCTTACAAGTAAGAAATACACAGAAAATACATAGGAGAATATATGTATTAGCAAGCAAAGTGTATTACAACAATATGCGTACGTATCCTGACATCTACGCTTGTACGGTAGATGCCCTTAGCCCTATATGTTAGCATAACATATGCTTAAGCACTAGCTGTCTATGGTGTACCTCTGAGGGTACCAATTAGGGTGCAGGGACCTCATGTAGCAGGTCCAAAATCTCTGCAGCTGTGAAGATTAGTATTCACAGTCTCCAACAGCTGCTGAGATGTTACACTGGGTCCCACTAGCCATAACATTTTTCTGCAGCTGCAGAGACTTCCACGGCAACACCACCTGAAAGCTGATGTAAATGGTGGAGCCAGTTATAAACCTTCTCCACCTTTGTGAATACCGCATCTGTGGAAAAAAACTGCAGATCTGCAAGTGGCAACCCACTTGCACTGGGTTTTTCCTGCAGCTGCAGGAACTTTATGAGCTTTGTAAATCTGGTCTGTAGTTTGCAGTTGCCCGTTCTCCCATCATTCCTTCCTCATTCCCTCATGGCTCTCTATTTTGATGCCCACTCCACTATCATCAGTGTGGTCTACTACATACAGTTCTTGTTTGTTCATCCCTCAATCCTTTGCAGTGATCCAGCAGTATGAAAGGTAAGCACACTCTCTCTCTTTCTGGCATGATAAAAACTGTGATCTTCCTTGGAACAGCACTATCACCAGTGCTGTTTAACATACAGTACTTGTCTATCCTCCATTTACTTCCTCCCAATGATCCAGCAGTTTAAAAGGTGACCAAGCTCTCCATCACTTTAAAACAATCACAATCCTCCTTGAAACAGTGCAGGCAGCAAGAAACCTATTCAGAGGTTATGGCTGGGGCTGCAGGCAGGATGTGAAATGTTGTGGCTCTCAAAAGAAATGTAAGTGTCTAGAGGGACTGGGTAAAGTACATGACTAAATGAAGATTTGATTAAATCAAATGATGTTTATAATGAACGCAAATATCTTGTACAGAGTAATCTGTTATAAGCAGCATGTACTGTACCGACCCCCAACATCAGCCTGGTGCGGCATTAATGGAAATGTGCATGCTGCAATCCACCAGCCCAATGCTGGCACACCCACTTCCCATCTCCTACCAATCAGCCATGCAGTTGCATGGGTAGAGACATGGTTGAGCTGTGGCATGGGTGGGAGTAGGCTGTCTGTGCATTCATGAGGGTCATTTGGACATGCAGGATAAGTATATCCAGGCCCTATCTGCCATGCATCGTGATGCATAGCACCATGGATAATTAATGCATGGGGCCCATTGAATCTGTTGGTGCTGTATGTGGTACCCCACCATTAAGGCATGGTCTTGGACCTGTAGCTTGGCTTTGGGTCATGAGGGTAGGGTATGGGGAAGAGGGGTGGGAGTAAGGATTGTTATTTATAAATGATGCTTGCAGTATGTTGGTCCCTTATGAGGTACCAGACCAGTGATGAATGGCTCCATACATGTAGCTTGACCTTGAGTAATGAGGGAAGAAGATGGGGAAAGGGGTGGTAGTTAGCCTTGATAACACTGACAGCACATTTCCATACTTTATGGGCATTGGGTTGGAAACCCTAAAAGCACATTTCCATACTTTGTAGACATTAAGACTAGCAGCAACACTAACTGATGTATTAACATTGCTTTTTGCCATCATTTTCATTTTTTTTTTAAGACTCTGCAATCTTTCATGTTTTCTAATAAGTAAAGTACATTTGCTTGCTGTTATGACCCCTATTATAATGAATTATGGTTATAACAAATACCCATAATGGTGCCATTAACTCTTGATTAGTCCCAGCTGCTAAAATAAACTGAAATCAGCTAGCACCTGTCTCTCACTACTAAATGATGCATCTTACATGACCTGGCCAACAATGTCTGTCTGCCTGTGCTGAAGTTGAAACTCTAGGATGTGAGCAGAGATCAGGCAGAGACTTAATTACTGTTGTTATTCTGGGGCTTCAAATTGATCCAGATTGCCACACTCACAGAAATGTTGATGAACTGTGAAACCATGTGCAGAGATTCCTTATGGCTTCAGATAATTTCCAGAGCCCAAAGATGAGGAAGCACCAACTGAGGACATCCCAGGGGTACATCCAATCAATGGAATCAGAGACTACAGACTCGGCTAGCGTTCCCTAAAAGGCAACCATACATGTTGTCACTACAGGTGCTACAGCTAAAGCAGCTGATAAGCATGCACAATCTAAGCAGTATGCTCAGTAAATAAGTCCAACACAGATGCAACACTTTTTATGAAGTCCAGTGTGATTAGATTTACAAAAGGTCTTAACCTCTTCTAACTTCAACAGTAAATTCAATCTGATTAAACTTCTAACTACAGTACTGCATTTTGTTTGTGTTTGACTTGTAGTACAAAATGCACACTATATTTTTTTGTAGCTTTCACAATGGTTTTTGAAATTGAACATTTTGTTCATGCAAGACTTCGATTTTTTTTTGTAGTGATTTTTAATGAATTTCAACATTTTGTTCTTGTGGGACCTAGTACGGTTTCTGTGACAGTTCTAAGTCTGTTAAAGTAAAAAAAGATGGCATGGCCTCCTGACACTGAGGGTTGAGGAGCTGGATACTACACCACATGTCATGCCAATGGCCCAAATTTGGCAGTGAGCTCAGGCTGCTGTGGGTCAGCTGTGGTGGGGGGCCAGGAGAGGATTGAGTGGCCAACAGGAAGCTCTTCTCTCCTGGACTGTGGAGGTTTGCTTTCCTGGCCATTGACTGCCACTGAGTGGAAGCTTGGTGGTGGTGGGCTGGCTCTAGGCTGGGTGACTGGAGTGGGGTTGTTGCTGGTTCCAGTGCACATGCGCACCTCCAAATGCATGCGTGACCATGTCTGCAGGGATCCTGGGGAGTTAAGGGGAGAAAACAGGTAAACACCTATGTCCCACCATCATCATATGTGATGGCCCTCTGGGTCACTTCCAAGGGCCCAATGGCAGGAGTAGATGGTGACAGGTGGGCAAACAGCTCTATGAAAAAAAAGTAAATAAAAAAGATGAAGCGCATACCACTCTCCTTAAAGGTGCTCCGGCAAAACAGTAAACTGAAAAAAGTTGGGCACATGCCATAAAAGGCATAACTAAAAATCTGGACTAACACCCCTACATATCAACTCCATCTAGTGAGTCTGCCTTTTTTTAGTCATGCTTTTTTATGGTTTATAAATAAAACAATTTTCTCCACCTCCAACCTAAGATGTGTGTCCAGCTCTTTTTTCTTTTTCTCCTTAAATCTTTTTAACCATCAAGCAGCTCAATTAATTTAAACCAATAAGCAGCTTGACTGTTTCAATACCATCAAGCATCTCAACTGCTTTAAAACCACTGAGCAGCGCAACTGTTTTAAGTGTCACACTGTTCAACTTTTTCAAAACCATCATGATTGTTTTCCAGCTCAATGTTTTTCTAAGTCCTTTACACTGTACTGTAGCATTGTTTCCTTAATGTAGTAATAGCTAATTGTGGGGGATGATCTTGAGGCACTCCTCCTTCCTTACATCATGGGTTGTATACACCTGATAGGTTGTCTGATGCACATGTGACTAAAAGTAAATCCGTCCCCTTCTGAGGTTTCCTGGTCTTCTATGGTCAGTTCTAATTGTGCATCTATAGAAGGTTGTCACACTACTCCAGAGCTCCACAATTTAAGTTGAAAAAGACAATTCAGCACAAGGTAAGAAAAACAATATCAGCATACCACAATTTGACAATGCCAGCCATAGTTCATAGCTTATACAGAATGTTCAGATTTGCAATGCTATTTGTAGAGAACCAGGGAATGTTTGCACCTATGCTCCACATGGGTGTGTCTCAGACTTAATAACAGATCAGTGTAGAAGATAGAGCCACATTTAAAAACATTTACAGCCCACAACCTCAGCCAGTTCACTGCTTCACAAAAAACTGCCTGCAGAAAAGCACTTGAGAACTCCTACCAGCAGTTCCTCAATGCCCCCATACTTTATGTTCCTTTTTCTTATCTAAACAGATAGCCAAAGCTGCACAGAGTCATAACCTAGCAGTCAAATCATTCATAAGACCGCATTTCATAGTGGTAAAATCACATAACAACCTGTCTGTCTAAAAGCCCAGAACTGCTCGGAACACCCCTTACAGCAGTCCCAGATGCTCCAGAATACATTTATGCTCTCACTTCCATTCTTAGAGTGCTCTGAACACCCCTACTAGCTAGCGGTTACAGACGCTCACAAAGACATCACTTGGGAGCTAAACACCATGCTACTTATCACAAACAAGTGCTCTAAATACTCCTTATTGCTAGCAGTTACAGGCACTCACAAAGTTTTCACAAGGTTGCTAATCACCAGCTACTTACTGCATCGCTCCTTCACTTCCCTAGTCTGTTATCCATGTTGGGCTGAGTCTCTACAGACCAAAATGGAGATCCCGATTGTTATTTTATGACCCCTGTCATTTTTGCCTCCATGCTATCTCACTCCTGTTCCACCAATCTTGCGAGCTTGTTCCTTGCGCTCCTATTGGCACACATACTCTCGCGAGAGCAAGTACCTACTCATGTGATGCCGCATACCCCACTGATGATACACAGAGATGCATCACGACCGCTAAATAAACAAAGCCTGCCCAGTTTATCTCATTTAGACCTCAAGGCCACCGCTTTATAGTATAATTTAAGCACTCATTTACCCAACTGAATGTTTTCTTTTCACTACTACTGTGAAGCCTGTATTTCTCCAGTTGCCTGAGAGATTCAAACTCCAACCCCCACCCCCATTAAAAGGTACAGGCATCTGATGTGAGACTTCCTTCTAGACCATTTACAGTGAATTACAATTAAAGGGACAAGCATATGCACAGGCTACAACTATAAAAGCATGTCTTTCAGTACATTTTATAGCAACATTATAGGACATTAAGCACCAGAAAAAGGCAGTGGGTGCAAGACTCACACAATACTTACACCAGTGGGAACAATCCACAACAGACAGATGGGTATTGAAAATAATAAGAAAAGGGTACGCTATAGAATTCACAAAACTACCAAGAGAGAACAGAATGGTTCAGTCCCAACCTCCAACCACAAAAACACACCAGCTCAAGTCTCAGCGCTATACAAAAACTAAGCAGAAACAACACTATAACATCCATTCCACAGTGAGAGGAAGGCACAGGAATATACTCTGTGTTCTTCATGGTTCCAAAAAAGACAGGGGGCTCCAGACCCATATTGGACCTAAAATACATCAACCAATCAGTGAGATACACCCCCTTCAAAATGGAAACAATAAGGTCCACACTCAGAGCCCTCAGGCAGGGAGACTTCCTCACATAAATAGACTTAAAGGATGCATACCTTCACATACCCATGAGACCCAACCACTCACGTTATCTGCACTTCTGCATACTCGGAAAACACTATCAGTACCAAGTACTACTGTTCGGTCTCACCTCAGCTCCCAGAGTGTTCACAAAAATCTCAATAGTTCTAACAGCAAAGCTTTGAGAACAGGGGATACATGTCATACCCTACTTAGACGACTGGCTCATCAGGGCATGGACACAACAGCAATCCACCAGGGAGACTCAAACAGTGGTAAACTGTTTACAACAACATGGCTGGGTAATCAATCACAAGAAAATCAGACTAATACCCAGTCACTCCATGGAACACCTAGGCACACTCATAGATACAGAAAAAGGCCTAATATTCCTGTCACACTCAAGAATTCAATCGATCTTATCAACTGCACCACTGCAGCATTGCCAGAACACAACACTACTACACATATCTCAAATGTTAGGACTTATGTCCTCCAAAATAGACATGGTACCATGGGCAAGATGGCATGCCAGACCCCTCATGTCCTTCTTGCTAACTCAAGGACCTACACATGATATCGATCTATCAAAAACAGTCTCTCTACCACCAAGGGTAAGATCAAGTCTGACATGGTGGGCAAACAGACACAGACTTTCACAAGGCATGCCCTTAGACATAACCCCAGATATAATTATAGAGATGGATGCCAGCCTCTCAGGCTGGGGAGCATTATCAGGAACTCATACAGCACAAGGAAAGTGGTCAGTCACAGAGACAAAACAAACAATGAACATCCTAGAGATGAAGGCAGTATTCAAAGCCCTATTACATCTATCTCACTTAGTTCAGCAAAAACATGTACAAATAAAATCAGACAATCAGGTCACAGTATCATGCATAAACAAGCAGGGAGGAACAAAAAGCAAAGCAATGATGACAGAAACGTCAAAACTAATGACATGAGCACAGAGAATCTTACTATCCATTACAGCGATTCGCCTGGTGGGAAAACTGAACATCACGGCAGACTGGTTAAGCTGCCAAATGATCCACCAAGGGAAATGGAAACTCCATATGCAAGTATTCCGCCTGCTAGACCAAAGATGGGGTGCAATAGAGATAGACCTCATGTCATCACACAAAAACCATCAATGCATAAAATATTGGTCTCGGTTCAAGGACCACAATGCTATAGGAGTAGATGGTCTCTCAGCCACATGGACATTCCAAGTAGCTTATGTTTTCCCACCACTACCACTTCTTGCCCAGGTTCTCAGGAAAATATGCACCTCAAGAGCATGAGTCATCCTAGTGGCACCAAACTGGCCAAGAAGAGCTTGGTTCACCACATTAGCATCCATGGCACTAGACAGCCCATGGAAAATGCCACACAGACCAGACCTACCTTCACAAGGCCCTGTTCTACATCCAAACCATCAACAACTGCAGCTGATGGCATGGCTCCTGAAAGGGAGAAACTGCTAAAAGCAAGATATATCCCTTCAGTCATAGACACGATGGCCTCATCACGACAACAGTCCACGGTCACCATCTACCAACGCCAGTGGAACATAGTCAGCAAATGGTGCAATCACCACAAAATTGACCCAGTTTCATCCACCATTCCTCAAGTACTTCTGTTCCTTCAGGAGGGACTACAACTGGGACTATCACCTGCCTCATTAAAAGTACAAGTCGCAGCAATAGGAGCAGCAAGGGGACAAATACAAGGCACCACTCCAGGTTCACATCCAGATGTTGTACACTTTCTAAAGGCAGCAACCAACATTCATCCCACCCATAAGACTATACTAGCACCATGGGACTTAGCGACAGTCCTGACAGCCATGACTAAACCTCCATTTGAACCTATAGACACCATCCCCTTGAAATGGTTGCTACTCAAGGCAGTTTTTCTGACAGCGATTGCATCAGCCAGAAGAGTAGGCGAAATACAGGTGCTATCATATAAAGAACCTTTCTTACAATTCTACAAGGACACAATATCCTTCTGCCCAATTGCATCATTCCGACCAAAGATTGCCTTAAACTTTCACCTAGGTCAAACCATTGACATGCTAGCAGAACTACCACAAGAAGACATTCAGGCCAACCCTCAGCTACAAATGCTGGGCATGGAAAGAATTCTTACTACTTATATCACAAGAACAGCTGACATATGAAAAGCAGAATGTTCATCATAGTACAAGGCCGCAGACAGGGACTTCCAGCCTCCAAATCCTCAATAGCGGGATACCTGAAAACAGCCATTTCAGAGGCTTACAAAGCAATCAACTTGCAAGTACCAACACACATAAAAGCTCATTCCACCAGAGCTAGCGCAATGTCTTGAGCAGAAAGAAACATGGCCACTGCAGAAGAAATATGTGCCGCAGCCACCTGGTCAACTATCCACACTTTCACCAGACACTACAGAATGGATGTGTCACAAGACACCAATACAAATTTTGCTAGGGCAGTACTACTTGCAGCCTTCACAGAACATAAATAACTTCCATACGTCTTACCCTCCCTAACGAACTAATCAATGCTTTTGAATAACCCATGATGTAAGAAAGGTGGAGTGCCTCAGAGATCATCCCCCACAATGGTAGTTTACTCACCTGGTAAAGGTAATTGTGGGGGAATGGCTCTCTGAGGCACTCCACACCACACCCTATACAGACGTGATATTGACAACAACTACAGTGGCATTATAGACACAATTTCTGATAAAGTATTCAACAATATTTAAAAAGCATGATTTCCACCTGTACACAATTTTCCAATTAAACTTCACAGCACAAACATTCCATGTATTTAACAGACTATTATTCAAAGTACAGGCAGGGGATCCCTAACACTTTCATATCAGATACAGCCTGGGAATACATCGAACTGACCATAGAAGACCAGGGAACCTCAGAAGGGGACGGATTTACCTTTAGTCACATGTGCATCAGACAACCTATTAGGTGTATACAACCCATGAGGTAAGGAAGGTGGAGTGCCTCAGAGATTCATTCCCCCACAATCACCTTTACCAGGTGAGTAAACTACCATTAATTACTTAAAAAGATGTGTGTCTCTCATTAGACCCCTCCACATAATGACATCAGTTTAAACTAGAATTTATGAGTATCTTAAGAGTTTCACTATCTTAAATTTTTTGTTCATAAATAACGTTAACATAAAAAAAAGTTTTAAAATGTTTTATGGTGAATTGAGTTATGTTTGAACAATTAATCATCAACAGCTTAAAAATTAGAAAGTTAGCGGAACCAAAACAGACAGACAGAAAACTGATACACATTTTAAGAAGTAGGCAGTTGTAACTTTTTATTTCTGAAGTATTTTTCTTCTTCTGTTTGCTCATTAGAAAGCTTTCTAAGTGATAATGATAGAGACATACAAGTATCTCACAGGGAGGAACAGGGTGCAGGAATACACTAATTTTAAGTGAAAAAGATGTTCCAGGACAAGAGGGCATGGGATGAAGTTGGAGGGAGGACAATTCAGAGGAAACATGAGGAAGAATTTCTTTACAGAACGGGTGGTGGACAAGTGGAACACCCTGCCAGAGGAAGTGGTGGGGGCTGAAACAATCACGGGATTTAAGAATGCATGGGATAGACATAAAGGAATTCTGGAGGTCAGGGGTAAGGGGCAACAGACTTATAGGAAAACATAAACTGAACTTACAAGCTCAAATGGGCAGACTGGGTGGGCCATAGGCCCTTATCTGCCGACACTGTCTATGTATCTATGTATCTATGATAATATTATGCTGGATGTATGGAACAGCTCCCAGCCTAGCAGCTGACATACTGCATCTGTCTCCCTTACCCCCCCCACCCACTTTATCATCAACATTGTGGCTTCAGTGACTGCGACATCACAGGTTCTCAGGAAGAGCTACTCTGTAGTTGTCTGGTCAGTCAACTGTGATGTCTCAGTTAGCGAGAACACAGTACTGATAATGCAGTGGGGGAATAGAACTAGATATGTTAGTTGCCAGGCAGAATGCTGCTCCACACATCACACCTATTAATATTAGGTAAACGATCTTTTAATTACCCAAAGGGAAAAAAGAAAATATCTCAGTTATAAAAGGTATTGCTTTGATTGCTTTTAAAAATGAATGTTAGTTTTAGGCAGTACACTAGCTCTTTAATGTTTTTTCACAAAAGCACCAAAAAGGATCTAGTCCTCCATAGCATTGAATGAACCTCTACGTTTCATAATTTACCTTGTTGTGGTTATTTTCTCTATCTGATGGTAATTGTTTAGATTAAAGAATGTATTTCTTTTTGCAGATGTCACCTGAGTGTGATGCCCTGGAACTTAGAAATTCCAATGCAACTGTAAATACAGGTGTACTACTGAATCATTCCCCATGAATATATATAGATTAATTACAAACAGTTACATTAATGCATCTATGAAAAATCAGGGTTTCAAGACTCATGAGTCTTGGCAAACCTGTGGTGTTCCTCATGATGGACCTGCTCCTCCCCGGACCCAAGGACCCTCCACTGCACCCCAAGAAGCCTCAGGGATCACCGCTTGCCCGGCGGTCCCTGAAGAAAAAAGCCGCACTCCTCCAGGAGTTCCTGTGGACAGGGGCGGGCCGCCAGCCACACGCTTGCCCAGGAAGGGAATCAGGAGCCCGGCCGCTCACTGGCACCCCGTACTGCTGTAAGGTACATTTTAAAACACTTTCTCCAACCGGCTCTCTTCAGTAAGGGCTGGTGGCACTAGCTGGACCCACCGTTCACCAAAAGCAGCTATTTTCACTTTGCTACTGGACTGCCTAAACGTGCCTGGGTGCTATGAGCAAGCCACTCTCCCCGCCTGAGGTGAGCCATTTTCGGCTAGTGTTACAGCTCCTCTGTGGACATTTTTGGGTTTCTGTCTGTTTGTGCTTTAACTGTGAACACTGTAATTCCTGCCTAAATTTAATTTGTGAAGTTATTTCCTAACCTGGCTACACTGACTATGTAATTTTAGACTAATTTCTACCTCTGCCTCTAGCTGTTCTACTCCCTCCCTCTTCTGCCTAAAATTTACTGAATTTTACTAGAACTGCTGTTAACCTTAAATCTAGCTGTAAGCTGCCTAGACTGTGTGTTTCTCACTCCTTGTACTCAAGAGTGCTTCACTCTGTCCCCTTCTCGCCTCTTCTCAATTTTCAAATCCCAACTGCCTCTCTGCACCTTTGTTAATCCCAAAGCCCTGCTACAAGTACAGTTGAGACCTTAAATGTAAATCCTAGGTGACTTGACTGTGCAATTTTCACTGATTGTACTTAAAACTGCTGCTCTCTGTCCCCTTCCCGCCTTTTCTGAAATTTCAAATCCCAACTGCTTCTCTGCACCTTGGTAATTCAATACCTTAGCAATCTAAGCTGCCTGCAACTTGAACCTGCTCTCCTGTCACTAATCCCCTCCCTCTTCTCACCTTCAGCCCCTTTCTTTTGTCTGCCTCTGCAGGCCTGCCTACTTAACTGCCTCTCCTGCTACTCTCCTCAGGAACTTCTCCAAGCCCACCGAAGCTTCGGACCTGCTCCTCCCCGGACCCAAGGACCCTCCACCGCACCCCAAGAAGCCTCAGGGATTACCGCTTGCCCGGCGGTCCCCAAAGAAAAAAGCCGCACTCCTCCAGGAGTTCCTGTGGACAGGGACAGCCCGCTTGCCCGGGAAGGGAACCAGGAGCCCGGCCGCTCACTGGCACCCATTACAGCTAAAGGCATAAAGAAAGCCGTAAAAGTGCAGTTTTAAAACACTTTCTCTCACCGGCTCTCTTCAGTAAGGGCTGGTGGCACTAACTGGACCCACTGTTCACCAAAAGCGGCTGTTTTCACTTTGCTACTGGACTGCCTAAACATGCCTGGGGGCTGTGAGCAAGCCACTCTCTCCACCTGAGGTGAGCCGTTTTTGGCTAGTGTTACAGCTCCTCTGTGGATACTGGTCCCACTGGCGCTTCGCGCCAGCTCCCCATCTGCCCCTCCACCTCACCCACCCTGGTCGACCCTTTAGCTTTATAGGCTTTTGGTGGTCATATGACTAAGTGTCCACTTTTCCATTGGCTCTTTATACTCTATAACCACTGGGGGGCATTAATCATACTCGCTGACTGAAAGACCTTGCCAACAGCCCTCCTGAGAGCAGCCCTGCCTTTTCGCGTTTTTTTCCACTTTCGAACCCGATTCTCTCTCCACTCTCTCCACCTTTCTCAATCTCCTCCACTTCACTGAATCCTTGCTTCACCCTCTAAATTAACTCCCTTTTTCCCTGCTCTGCCTGCTACTCTTTGTTTCCTTATCCCAAAAAAAAATATATAAACAAAAATACACTAACATGTCTCTCCTACATGAGTGCACGCCACCACCATGTGGTAAACTACAAGCACTAACCCCCATTATTTGCCTTCTCCTCCTAGTTTGCCTAAACTACTCCTTGCTGTCTCTACCTCTGGTCGTACACCACAACACCCCCCTCACTCTGTGATTTCTCCTTCTCTAACCTACTCCTTACTAAACAATATACCAAACCCGCCCTACACTACCTCTTTCTAAAGAATGGGTGCATGTATCTCTCCCTCAAAACCTACCATCAAACAAGGAAGAAACGGTCACCTATCGAATCTATATGTAAACTGCAGCTTAAATTCCTAGCCTCTCTTCGCCTACTACTGGCGGGTGACGTGGAACCGAATCCTGGCCCCCCTTAATAGCAACTCCCCTGGAAAACCTAAAAAAGGTCTACTGTTTGCGCATATGAACATTAGAAGTCTCCTGGGCCATATGGCCGAGCTTGAGGCGTGGACCAAAGTAGCTGGACCTGACATCCTTTGCCTCACGGAAACATGGCTCAAACCTCGCATACAGGACGCCCAATGCCACCTACCCGGGTACTCTATCCTGCGACAGGACAGGCCAGGCTCAAAAAGGGGTGGGGGTGTTGCCATATACTATAAAAACCATCTCACCATTAAACCTGTTCCTGTCCATAACCCTCAACGGATCTGCAAATCATTACATGCTATCCTGTCCCTAGGTGCAAAAACCCTGCACAATGTCTGTCTCTATAATCCACCCACTGGAGGGGTGGATGGCCTCCATGAACTGCTCCAGCTAACCTCACAAACCATAAACTCTAAAACAAAGCCACCTTCCTGGGGGATGTCAACCTAAACTGGCTGGGCCCTTCCCACAGCTCCCTTGCAGCCCTAATCCAAGGTTTCCACCTTCACCAGCTCATCACTGAAAATACCAGGATGATAAACTCCCAATCAGGCATGCTTATTGACTGGATCCTCACAAACAGACCTGACCACATTACTAAGGCATACACCCTGGCTGATGCTATAACTGACCACTCACCCACTATCTGTCACTGGCACGCGAGTCCCTCTCCATCCCCCCAGTCCCACCTGGTCACTTTCACCAACTTCGCACATCTGGATCTAAGTGCCTTTCTCCTGGACATATCCTGCATTGACTGGATGGATATCTACCAATCTACAAAAGTTGAGGATGCCCTTAACGTGTTCCTCACCAAGTTCACAGAAGCACAGACTAAACATGTCCCGAAAGTACAAAGAAGGGTCAGGGGACAACAGACGAGGTGGCTCCACAAAGACCTACTCAGCCAACTCAGAACCAGGGACAAACTGTGGAGGAAGTATAAAAGCACTGGCCAACCCAGGGATCACACCATCTATAAGCAGCATAGAAACTCTTGCAAAAAGCAAATAAGGCTAGCAAAAAGCAAATACTGCCAGAACCTACTTGCCAGCTCTGGCCAGAGATCCACGCAAGTTCTGGGGCTACATAAAACCTTTCTGGGTACACCTCAATCCATAACCCCCTCGGAAATGATTCTAGATGGTGTCCACTGTAATGACTCCCTTACCATTGCAAATGCTTTTAATAAGATGTTCTCTGATCTGTCCCAGTATACTTCCACACTTCAACCTCCAACTGTGGTTTCCCAGCCCTCATCAACCGGTGCACCAGCAGATACCTCTCTCAAGAAACATGTGCTGGATATTTACAAGCCCTTCTATTTCAAAGCTGTGTCTGCATTGCAAGTCTTCAAACTGTTAAACTCAATATCGGACACCACCAGCCCTGGGTCCGACTCACTGGAACCTCGCCTACTAAAGGCGGCCACCCATCTCATCTCCTATCCTCTAGCCAAGGTATTCACCCTCTCCCTCTCCAACAGTACCTTCCCTGACATCTGTAAATCTGCATGAATCACCCCCATCTTCAAAAAGGGCAACAAAAGTGAGATCTCAAACTACAGACCCATAGCTATTCTGTCAGTCCTCAGCAAAATACTTGAAAAACTAGTAGCCACTCAGACCACTGATGTCCTTGAAACATCAAATCTAAGTGCAGCACAACATGGTTTCTGAAAAACCGCGAGCACCACAACGGCGCTTAGCCAAATTCACCACTGATACTCTCACAAGCATGGACAAAAGTCAGCTTACTGGTGCTATCTTTATCGACCTCACCAAGGCTTTCGACCGTGGACCACCCCTACTCCTATCCAACCTTCATAATTTGGTTTCTCACCCCTGTCATAAGCTGGTTCAGGAGTTACTTAACCAACAGGACCCAAGCAGTCAAACTAACTCATCAATCTCCGACTGTACTACCATCAACATTGAGTGCCACAAGGATCAATACTGGGTCCCCTCCTATTTTCATTATTCATAAATAACCTGCCATACAGCATTGCGTCCTGTGACTCTCTACTCTTTGCAGATGACCTGGTTATCTATGCTAGCTCTAATAATGTAGACCAACTTAACGTGGCACTGACATCTGCTTTCCACGCTGTCCAACTCTGGCTAAACACCCACCGCCTTATACTGAACTCCAGCAAAACCAAACTGATGCTTCTGGGCACTTCCCACAAGATAAGGTCCTGCCACTCTTCTTTAAAAGTCCTTGACCTGGATGGGACCCCCCCCTTGAGGTGGTTACTCCTTCCGTTATCTGGGCATCCTGCTAGACAAATCTCTGGACCTAAACCTGCACATCCAAGAAACATGTAAATCTGTGAACCTCAAACTGGGTGCTGCTTACAGATCCAGCTATATGCTCACATTTGCCACCAAACTAGCCATCGCCAGGGGTCTCCTCCTACCTGCTCTGACCTACTGTGCTCCCATCCTACCCATGGCGCATAAATCCACACTACAAAAATGGGATGTCACTTTCAACAATATATGCAGGTATGCCTCAAAAGCGCCCAGACTTAAACATCACTGCCAACTGTATAAAGACCTCGGCTGGCTCTCCCCCTCTGCCACCAGACTATACTACCTGGGCTGCCTTTGCAACTCCATCATTAGACTCAACAGAACAGCATCCCTAACTGAACTGCTTCAGCCAGCCCTCCCTCTATGTGAGCTAAGATCCTCGGACAAATCCCTACTAAAAATCCCCCACTGCCGCACCTCCAAAGGGTCTGGAGCATTCGGGTACACAGCCCCACAAGTGTGGAACCTCCCGCCACTTGACCTTAGACTGACATCTTCCCACGATCTCTTTAAGCACAAACTACGTGAACACCTGCTTTCCACGGACTAGTGTGCCTGTTATGACCCTACCTGAGCTTGTCCTGCCAACTTCTCTCTCTTGCCCCACCACTCCCCCTTCCTACTCCTTACCCTATTTTACTTACAACATTAACACTGTGATATATGTCTCTGCCCATATGCACTTCATTTCGAGTTCAAAACTCCGACCTCGATGCCTACTTGCACTTGTCTAAAGTATGTAATTTTGTTGTAAGTTGCTGCACCTTGACTACTGCATTGCTTACCTGTTATTGCTGTTTGCACTATTGCACCTGTTACTGCTGCTTACTGAAATGTTTGTACTGATGATCTATGGTTACCAGGTACTGGCGTAGCCAATGCCTAAGCGCCCCAACGGACCCGTATCAGGGTACTTCTCTCTACTTGTACTTGTCTAGAGTGTGCAATTTTGTTGTGTTATCGCCTTGACTACCTGCATTGTTAACCTGTTATTGCTGTCTGCACTGCTCTCGTGTTACTGCTGCTTACTGGAATGTTTGTACTGATGATCTAGGGTACCAGGTACTGGCGCAGCCAATGCCTAAGCGCCCCAACGGACCCTGCCTCTACCCTATAGCCCCTTGACCTCCACAGCCCCCCCACCCCACCTGAACGCTGTTTCCCCTGCCCGGATACAGTTCCACAACCCCAGACATTAGCTGCACCATCAGCCGCTGAAACTGCTCACCCACCATACCTTACCCCAAACCCCCGCTATCTTTAGCCTCCCCGCCGGCCTACGGCTCCATGATCCTGGGCTCCTCTAGTAGGGTCCTGCCGCTAAAATCGCTCATCCGCTGCTTTCACCTCCGTATTCTCACACTCATCGATCTGTCCAGCCTGCGTACGGTTTCCATGGACACCGTCTCATCCCTCAGCCCCCTGCCGCCATTCCCGCCATATCCCCCTAACACTGACTTTTCGCTTCTACACCCCCCAGTTAGACCCGTTTGCTCTTAACCTCTGCAGCCCCCCGACTACCCCGACTGAGCACCGACTCCTGCCGGGACAGTACCACAACCCAGGGTACTTGGCCGCACCTTCCAGCCACTGATGCCGCTCTCCTGCTGTACCGAACCCCAAACCCCACCATCCTAACTCTCCCCTGCCGACTTCGTTTCCATGAACCTGGGCTCCTCTTGAGTGGTTCTGCTGCTAAAGCTGCCCCGTGGCCATCTTCACCTCCGATCCCCTCCCCTGCAGCTCTTTCTAGCCGCTGCACGGTTCCATGGACTCGGTCTCTTCCCGTAGCCTTCTACTACTTATGCCACCATATCCCCCTCACCCAGACTTATACCGTAAGCCCCCTGCCCCATCCAAATGTTGCCCCGCTTTACTCCTCCTCTGGCCACCGATGCCTATCATGTCCTTTCCTGCTCTGTTTTCACGCCGCCTTTAACCCCTCTATAGCCCCTCTGCAGGTGGTGTCTCCCCTGCCTCCAGCTCTGCCTGACCTACTCTCTCCTCCCACCTTGACCATGTACCGCCACCATCCATTCACCGCCCCACACCCAGACCCCCGTCCTGCCTCCTTCATCCCTGATGCCACCTTAACCACTTAGCCACAAGATTGCCTTCCCGCATCCCCCCTTTTACCTGCTCACCCAGTTCCCTCCCCATTCTCTCCCCCTCTGACCCACCTGTCCTTTTGATCTGCCCTGTATACCTTTACCTCTCACCAAATGCTTCCTGTACACTGTAAATCTATTGTTTTTCTTGACCTGTTGATTGTCTTTGAAGCTGTACCTTTATTGCCTTTTACTGAAAACTGTTCTCTGTATTGTTACTGCTTCCCTGTATTATGTAAATGAACTCTATATTGTTACTGTACCTCCCGGGTCGTGCCTGAAAATAGTCACCTGTTTGGCTAGCGCACCTACCCGGTGAACAAAAACTAAATAAATTTTCAATTCTAATGCCTAGGTCATTACTGTAAAACTTGAAATTTTCACTGTCAAATAATTGTCATTATTTTTGTTGAAGCAGTAATTTGTGCTAATTAGCATTTTTCCCATTATAATGAATGTGGTGCTAATGATTTAGCACAAAATTAAATTTAGACAATTATGATTGCATTTGTATTTGTGCTAAAATTACTTTGCATGGAAATAACTTGTTTTACATTAATTAAGTCCTCAGTCATGACTTGAGGCTCTGCAACAAGTGAGAGATCATTCACTACTTTCTTTGCGCATGGCCAGGACACCATTCCTAACTTTATTCACACAGGGCCCTGAGCAAAGGAAAGGATCATTCATTGTTTTCTTTGTGCAAAAAAGTAAATCAGTCAATGACCCCATAAGTAGAGATGCAGTGAATTTTAAATTTGCTGGTGAAGTGGACGTGAAGTGCCCACTGCGCGTTGGCAGAGCACAATGCAAAGTGGGCAACACAAAGTGCTCACTTCGCGTTATCATTATTACTTTGCGTTGTCATTACACCTTAACGTGAAGCAGCATGTAACTAGGCAACCACATGACTTACAGTACTGTAAGTCACTTGCTTTAGCCAAGCAGGCAGGAAGTGAAGTGAGTCAGAGAAGCAGTTTCACTTTCTCCTTTGCATTTTGTAGAGGTAGAAGGCTTTTTGGAGAGGAGAGCAGTAGACTATCATAAGTGCTTCATTGCTTTTGTGCCTTAAAAAAAAACAGCTTTTTTAAAAGCTATATCTTGATTTAGTTTTTGTATTGTGTTTGTGATTTTTTTTTTGGTAGTAAATTTTTTTTTAAAGTTTTGTTTTGTTTTGTGTGTGTGTGTGTGTCAGAGTGTGTGTGTGTGTGTGTGAGAGTGAGTGTGGCTGCTAGGTGAAGGTTAGGTGTTGACTCTGGTTTTATTTGTTTGTAGTTGGGGTCGGGGACTTGAGTGGTAAGGATGGACCCTGCAGAAGGAGAGTCACTGGACCGTGGGCATGGGCAGAGGAGGGGAGTGCACACATATGGGGTAGTTGTTTGTTGCTGGACTGCTTCCAACTCTTGTGTCTTGCTTCTGCCCCGTGGAAGCAGCAGCAGCAGCACCAGTGCCACCGGTGACTGCTGCTCATCCACCTATTCCACCACTACCACCACCACCGGTAGCAGCCGTAGGGGCTCCAGCAGCACCCCCTCCACCACCTCCATAGCCACAGGAGGTTCCCCAGGCAAATGTAGGTGGTGCTACTGCTAGGACTGTATCTGGTTTCCCCCACAGCTCCCCAGTGTGGGAGTTTTTTAATTGTGTGGGGGGAGACAGCACAGTCATAGTGTGCCTTCTCTGTGGTGTGCAGGTGTGCTGTGGCCCCCAGGGGTCACATTTGGGGACCGGTGAGCAGCTCAGCCACATGTTCAACCACCACAAGGCAGAGTGGCAGGCTGCCACGGAAGGGGCCAGGCATCCACCTACTGGCCCTTCTGTGGCAGTGGCCGAGGGTGCTGATGGGATTGAAGTTGTGCTTCACCGCTGCATCAGGAGGAGGACCAGTGCAGCAGCTGCTGCACTACTGCCACCACAGCCACCAGCACCACCCTCTCCACCACTACCAGTGCCACTACCTGGGTTCCCACCTGCAGTGGACCCCTCCACAGTCCCTGCAACAGAGTCCAACATTGCTCTGGTGTGGACAGCCGTGGAGGAGAATAATCAGAGGGTAGGTGCTTTGCAGCAGCGGGTGGATACAATCCAAGAACAGCAGCAGCAAATACTCACAATGCTGCACCTGCTGCTGCAACACCACGGCATCCCACGTCCAATGTAAAGGATTGTCTTGTGGACACCCCCCACCCACCCCACTACTGTGCTGTACTTTTTTGGTGTTTTTTGTTGTTGTTTAAAGCAGCAGTGCAACAATCTGGTGAAAATGTTGACCTACACTTTTTTATGCCATTTTACATTGCCACTTACCTCCTGACTTGTATGATAGCATTCTTTCCGCTATTTGAGTTTGCTTTATTACTTTTTTCATGTCTGAAATAATAAAATGAGTAATTCTTTTAATATGGTGCAGACCAGGTCTTCATTTATTTTATTTATTTATTTAGTTTTTGTTGACCGGGTAAGTGCACTAGACAAATCCTGCCTATTTTCAGGCATGACCCGGGAAGGGGGATACAGATGGATGCCAACTGATCTTGAACCAGATTAAGTTGTTGGTGGTATTTTTAGTGAATGAGGGAAATTTGGCCAGGACACCAGGGAAATTCCCCTACTCTGTGTAGGTGGAGCCTTTGCGCTGGTTGCATGATGGCCAGTCCGCATGATCCCCAGGAGGAGATGGATGCTGCTAGCTCTGGGGAGTGGGCCTCCTCCCCTGTGCTGTCTATACTAGAGGCCGTAGAAGAGCGTTTGGATGTGGCTGCTGCTAGCAGTGCTACTGTACTGGAAGCGGATTCTGTTGTACATATGACAATTCCTGAAAAAGACTCAGCTGTTCCTGAAAAAGACTCGACTGTACCTGATTGTGTTGCGGCTGACTCGTTTGTTTCCAGCCTTCGGGAGAAGCGTTTAGCCCTAGCCCTGCAATTGCAGCTCCTTGATACGGAGATAGCGTCCTCTGCGCAGGCATCTCCCCGGACTACTATCCGAAGCCCTTCTTGCTGTGACGCCGAGTGTGGAAAGCCCCCGATTGACGTGCAAGCTGCTGCATTGAACATTGTCCCTTCTGCCTTGCCGGAACAGCCGACTGCGGTTGCTGACCATCACGGTCCAGTTCTAGGCTGCTCAAAGATCGAATCACGGGGACCACATGTTGGACATCTCGATCACGCTTGCTATCAGCACTGTTTCAGCCACAGTAAGTGTTTCCACTAAGAATGTTACCCCTCAGTCCGACTTAAAGGGGCTCAATAGTGATGAAGTATTTGTTTTCTCCGCTAACAAGGACCCAGGTTGGTCAAAGCGTGGCAGTTCGTTATTTTCAAAGAAAAAAGCTAAAATGACTTCTACTCCTCTATGTACGGATGTTTCTACTGTATGGTCGCCGGATAAAGCGCTTCAAAACGCTGGTTGGGAGAAGGGAGCTGGAGGGGTTTGGACCCCGGACTCTCAGGACCCTGTATACTTAAATATGCTCCAAAACCTTTGGGTAAGAACAAATTGAGCTCCAACGAACTCGGGTGAGGATCTCCTAAGATTGTTGCTGGACTTGATTCATTTAGTACATGTACTAAGCTCATAGTTCTACTGCAAGTAATGATTTAGTTGCTCCTTTGAATGCTTCCTCTAAACCTCCTCTGCTAACTTCTGCTGCAGCATCTTCTGGTGCTAGTTTTAGCTTGCAGACTTATTTTCCACTAAAGGTGAACCTGCACCAAGACGGAATGCTGTTAGACTACTTTACAAAGGAGGTTTAGAAGTCCCCTGACCGCCTATATGTGGCCAAAACTTTGCTTAAAGGGTCACTGAAATTTTTTTCTTCAGAGATTTTTGCTCTAATTAATATAGAATTCTAACTTGATATTAGTTTTAGCATATGTCAGGTTGATAGATTTTGGGCTCAATATGATAAACTGCAGTCTTCCTACTTGGTCCCTTTCAGGCTATTCCTCACTAAACCGGCTGTACTTAATATTTCCATTGTCTTCAAAAATGAAGGAGTTAATATTGAAGATATTCTTTTTGTTGAATAAGCTGTGAAGTTTTAAACCGCCTGTTCCTTATCTTGATAGTGAGCAAATTTGATGGAGTTGAGGGTCCGTGTTAAACTCTACCCTACTAACACTGGCCCCTCAGCACTTGCCTAATTTCTTTTTTGGGTAAAGACAAGGGATTTATTTTTATGCAGGGCAGCCCAAATCCTGTTTTAAATGTAGTTCACGACCATTTAAGTTCAGCCTAGACACCTTAAAATGCAGTCACTGTTTTGAATATGGACATAATTCTATGACTGTTCTAACTCTTTTAAGTATAACTCATGTGGAAGGACTGGCTATGCTTATGGTCGATGTTCTTGGGCATCTCATAACAGGGACGATTGTCCTTCTCATGACGGTTTGATTACTATTGCCCAACAATTGCAGGCCCAAAAGGTGGCTTCTACAACCTTGGCTACTAGTTCTGCCCCTTGCCTACAGTTCCTTTGCAGAACATTCCACAGTCCCTGCTCTAGACCGTAAACTTTTCAACAGTAGTCTCTTCCAGCTGCTTCCAATGTTGCTTCCATAGTCCCTAGCTCCCGATACCTGATAACGTGATGCCTCCCCTCCTCAAATGGTTTTAGATGTTGATTCTCCTGGTTTTATCACTGTCACCATAAAAGGACTAGAAAGGGTCTTGCTGTGGTTAGCTAAAGATAATACTGCCTGTCCTTGGCACTCCACTAATAAATTTGCAGTTTAGCTACTGATCTTTCTGATAAAGATTCTGTGGGAAGATACTGACTTCTTCGCTTCGGCCTTTCCTGATCTAGAAGATGGTACACATGTTGACCCTTATAGCCAAACGTATTAGGCAAAGCTGATTGGTAAATTCCATCCACTTCTTAACCATGTCTTCATTGTCCATTTGTTCCTTAAATGTTAATAGTATTAAAGGGACAAAAAGTTGTGAGGTGTTTTTGACCCTTACAGACCTTAATCAAGAGCATTCTCTGTTTAGTGGATACTAGATTGAAAACTCATGGTGAGCTTTTATTGCTCTCTAAGGCATGGACCATGGGCCCTTCATTTTGGTCTATTGGGTCTGATACCTGTGATGGAATTGGTATTTTATTCTCCAATTCTGCATTTCATGTTTCTAGATTAGTTGACATTCCTGTAGAGCCCTGTTACTGGACTTTTCTTTATAACAATGAAAGGTTTCGCTTAATAGGATTTATGCCCTCAAACCAAAGCACAAAGGGTTTCCTTTTCATTTAATCAGACCCTATTTGCATACCTCCAGATTACTTTTATGGGTCGGGATTTCAACTGTTGGCTTACATCAATCGGATCGAGGCCTCGTGACCTCTAAACTCTTTTGTGACACTACAGCTTTGAAGGAAATTATTTCTACTGCAAGTCTTGGATGCTCTAGGCATTTACATAATCTGGGGTTTACTTTTTTTAAAGGGACCTCATGGACGAGGATTGATTTTATATTTTTGTCCAAAGTTTTGGTACTACTTTTGCAAGACTGTGGGATTGAGTTTTCGGATCACGTTGCTCTGTATAGGCTGCTTTCTCCTGGGAACTCTGCCCCATGCTGTGAGAAGAACAGTTGGGCCTTTAATGATTCTTTATTAGCTGATCCCTTTTTCTTAAACTCTGCATAGGGAGTTTGTGGTCTGATTGTCAGTTGTTGACCTGTATGACACTGGGATAGACTGGTGGAGGCTTCTAAACATAGCTGGAAAAAGTCTTTCAAAGAAAGTGCAGATAAACATAATACCAAATATTTGCATTATTTAACTTTGAGGCATCAATTACAACACCTGATTTCCTTAACTAGTTCCACTAATAATGACTACAGCTCTCAAATTTAATGAGATTAGTGCCCAAATGAGACTTCTTCAATATGATCGAGCTGCTTCTTTGGGTCAAGAAGCCTGCTTTGGTACCCGAGTGACTTAAAGGTTGTCTTGACTCTTTCTTGGCCTGTAAAGTAGGATGGATGCTAGTTAATCTCATCCTTTACATCTCAAACTGGGGAATTCATTACATCACCTGAAGGGTTACTTAATCATGTAGAGCACCATATTTTTCATATGTTTGGAACCGAGGCTGGTCATGTGCATGCTGGAAATTTTTTGGATTCATTACAACTACCTCAGCTTTCCATCTCTGATCAAGATATGCTGTCTGTTGATATTACAGAACATGAAGTATCACTAGCTATTCACAGTTTATGCTCACATTCTGCACCAGGGTCGGATGGGCTGATGGCATGTTTTTATAAAACGTTTTCCTTAGATCTTGTTCCTGTCCTCACCCTGCTATATAATGACATGTTACATTGTGACACTTTGGCTAAATCTATGAAAGAAGCTTTGCTGATCTTAATTTTTAAGAAGACTGGGAATGCCTGATATTAATAATTGAGACCCATTAGCCTATTAAATGTGGGATTATAAGATTCTTACAAGATCTTGCTGTCCAGAATGCTAAACTGCATCCAAACTGGATTAGTCCTACCCAAACTTGTGGCATTCCTGGCAGATATCCTTATGGACAACCTTATTTTGTTACGTGAAATATTTGCTCTGGTGAAAACAAGTCATTTCAGGGTGGATATTAGGCCTGGACCAAGAAAAGCTTTGACAAAGTATCTCATGTCTACCTATTCCACGCTTTGGCAGCTTTGGTTTTCCTCCGTTCCTTTCTTGGATACGCTTTTATATAAAATGTTGTGTGATACCCAATGTCAATGGCTGGTTAGGTAACCCCATCTCCTAGCTTGTGGTGTACGGCAGGGATGTCCTTGAGTCCATTTTTATAATTTTTATATTGATACTCTTTTGAGAGCTATTTTTCTTTGTCCCCAAATTGTTGGATTACTTTGTATTCTTCCTTCCACCACTCAAAACATTGGCTTATGCTGATGATTTGGTTTTATGGTTGATTTTACAACAAAGCAGGATGCTATTGTTCAGGTTCTCCGCACTCTTTTCCTCTGTCTCCGGATCTAATATCAACTTCAGTAAAAGTATATGTGTGCCATTAGGCATGACTCCATTCCCAGTACTGGACTCTATGCTGGCATTTCTGTTAAAATGAAGCATTTAAATATTTAGGGTTTATTTTGGACGAGGAATATGCAAGTCCATAATTGGGTGATTGTCTTAAAGAAGCGTGATGGTCTGATTGCTAGTTGGCAGCATCAGTTAATTGGAAAAAAAAGAGGATCATTTTACTTAAAACTTTGGTTATCCCCTATTTTTTTATACTTCAGTTATGTATTTCCACCGCTTTTAACTTTATTCACTAGATTAAATGGGATTTTTTCAAAGGTTTATGGGGGTCTAGATTGAACCCTATTAAGAGAAGTTTTACATGCAGGTCTGTTAGGAAGGGGTCAACATGGTTCACCCTGCTGGTTTTTTTTATAGTCTTTTCTTTAATTATAATTTTGTAAAGCTTTAAAGCTCTGGGGATACTTTTTGGAAACGTGCTCTTCTGGCCTGGTTCTCTTTTTGTTTAGATCATTGAACGCCCATTCCAAAGGTATTATTTCTAAATCATACAATATACCTACTTACGGAAAAAAAAGTTTGAAATGCTTTGACCTGGAACCTTATCCCACAGGATTTTTGTGTCCTGTCCGCTTGATGTTGTATAACAGGATTTGAGATTGAGGCCCAGGAGGATGTCGGTTTTCCTCTTGCTCCCCAGCCATTCCCCTGGTACTCCAACAACTCCGTGAGTCCCTCGATTACCAGCCATCTATGGGATATGGTTTGCTAGTAATTATGATAGATTAGGGTCAAAATAACCATAAGCACAAGGCTTTGAACTTACGCTATTTGCCCTAGGGTTCTTGTTTCCAACTTCCTGAAACTCAGCAACATTTGTTTTCTGAATGCCCGCTTTCCTGGACATTTGGTATATTTAGCTACTGACTGGTCAGAGCCCTTATTTTCTAATCTTTCATACTTAACAACTTATGTTTTGTACTAATGTATTACTTAATGGCAAATTCCATGTTGAAACTTTGTATGTGATTTTAGCAATTATTAGATACTATATATGGCAAGCAAGATGCTTATTGGTCTTACATCAAAAAATTATTCTAAAACACGAAATTGTTTGTAATATTCGAAAAGTTTTATGTTCAGTTAAGAAAAATGATTATCTTGTTTATTCTAAACATCAAGCTGAACTCTGTGGAGAAATTGTGATACCCTGTTTTTGATGTGTGATCAGGTCATGTTTTTGTCCTAGTTGTCTATTGTGTATCTTGTTACTTTTTTGTAATGAAGCCCAATTTCTTATCAATAAAATTCCCCTACTCTGCCTGCAGGGGGCTTGACTTCCTGGGAGCAGAATGGAGGAGCCCAGTTTAGAGCTGGACAGAAGAGGAGGAGGAGGAGGAAGTACTGATGTAGCTGGGGAGATGGAAGAATCAGTGGAAGGAGACGGGGTGGAACTTTTCGAGGCTCCTCAGGCGATGGAGTTTTTTCCGGCTGTTGCAGTGCCAGAGAACCGGGATTTGCAAGAACCAGAGCCTTCAGTTCTTGTGACTTTACTACAGAAACCGAGAAAGGAGGAGAGTTTTTGCAGGATAACACTGACATGGGATTATTGGCTGGCAGGGAGGGAAATGATGTTTTCCAGTGCCAAGAGCCAAAACCTTGTAGTTCCTTGGAGGTTACTACTGACAACGTGTCTTCAGTTGTCATGGATATTAGAGTCAACACTGCAATACGGGCTATGGAGTCAGTTCATCCAGTGATTTGCACACCGCAGAAATCGCTTTCCAAAGATGCTGGGTTTGTTTTCAAACCTCTCCCCTCTGCTGCTTTTACGCAGTTGCAACAGCCTGAGGTAAGCTGTATCTATCAAACAAACCCTTTGGATCAGGTTGGGGTGTCGTAATTTACTTTTGCCAAGAAATTAACTGCCTCTATTGATTCTGTGGGGACTGAGGAAAGGAAAAACGGACGGCTGTTTTTTCAGCTAAAAGACATTTAGTGACCCCAACAGATAAACCAGTAGTTACTGGGACACTTACTAAGGACTCTGAGCCTTCTTGTCAGCAGGACAGTATTGTTAATAACCCATTGTCGGAAGAAAATTGGGCCCCTCAAACAGCACTGCAGGAAGCTGGTTGGTCCTTTAATAATGGTTCATGACGTCCTTCTCCTGACTGGGACCCTAAATTAAACTTTTCTCAAAACGAGCCTTCATGGCAGCCTAATGTTTCTGTTTTACCCATGACACAAGCTAATTTGGTACCAGGTGATGAAAAGCAAGAACCCCCCCAGGAACAAGTTCCATCATCAGAGGTTTTAATTGATTTACATACTGAACATCCTCATACTGATAAAAAAACTGTGGACTCTAGTAAACCTTTGTTGTCGGACTTATTTTCTAAAATAAAGAAGGAAGCAGCCCCTAGACGTAATGCTGTTAGATTAAGATATAAGGGTGGTCTGGAAGCTAGGCCAGACAGGCATTATGTGGGGAAATATTTGTTGAAAGACTCTTTGCATTTTACCCCAAGTTAAGTGTTTGCTTTTATCAATATATCTGGTGAGGATAATTTTGATATAAGCTTTCGCTCAGCTTATGCATTGGATTTATTCTGGGAACGTTACAATCAGGTCAAATTCTCACTCTTATGGACCCCGTTTTTGGTAATCCCCCTGACTAAACCATTGGTTAAATTTGTAACAATTATGTTTCGGAATGAAGGTGTGCATATTGATGACATTGTGTATTGGTTGTCCCAGAAATGTGATGTCTTGAGTTCTCCAGAGGCATTTTAGATGACCAACAGTTTTGGACGGGGGGGTGGAAATTTAAAGTTAAACTTCGGCAGTCAGATTCAGGAATTTTGCATATTCCAAACTCTTTTTTGTTGGGCCGGGATCGGGGGGTCTGTTTTTAAGCAGGCCAAATTAGGGCATGTTACAAATGTGGTGCTAGAACACACTTATCTAGCTCATGTGATAAACCCCGCTGTGACAACTGTGGAGAGATTGGTCACATTGCATTCCAATGTATGAACCATACTAAGTGTGATCTCTGTGATGACACAGGTCATGTCTTCACTGAATGTGTGTGGGCGGCTAGGAATAAGGCTACTATTAGTAGTCCTGATCTTCTTATTCAAAAAGCTCAGGATTTGGTTTCTGAAGCAGGAGCAGGACATCAGGCCTCTGGTGGTGCCACTGCAGTCCCCAACCCACAACCTTTAATTGTGGACTCTGTAGTTTCATTACCTGATACCTTGAAAGATACCTTGCCTATGTTAGTCCCAGTATGTTATGCTGACAATCAGAAGTTTGGCCCAAAGAGGTGTTCCAACAGTGCCTCTACAAGTAAGACGGTCCTCCAGGAATTTAAACCTCCTTTGGTAGGCCGTTCTACTACAGATGTGGAAACCAGTAACCCTTTTGAGGTTCTTTCTTCTCAGTGGGGAGACTCCATCATGGAGTGTCAGGACTTGGACTCACAACCAGCTAGGGACAGTCCCCTCCCATTTATGGTTCAAGACGGTACAAAAGTAAAAAAGAAAAGGAGGAAAAGATAGTTGAATGACTCATATTTAGATCTGGAATCATTTAAATTGGGGTCTCTAAATATACATAGTTTGTTAAACTTTAAAAAACATCATGTTGTGTTTAATTATATGCATGAAAATTGTTTGGACATTTGTTTATTACAAGAAACTTGGATTTACACCATCGACCAGGTCAGGAATTTCCAGAAGGAATGGTATTGGTGCCCTTCTAACTGGTCCTTTGGACAACATTCAGCTGATGGCTTGGGGTTTCTTTTTGGTACTTATGATTTTTCTTTGATAAAATTAATGGACTTGATCCGGAGGTTGATGATTTTGGATGGGGTTTGAAGTCTTTGACGGTAGATTTATAAATGTTTATTGTTCTGCAAGTAAAAGCTGAAAAGGTGGCACTAATGCAAATGATTAAACCTTTTTGATTACTTCATTTGCAGTTTTCTCTGTGGAGATTTTAATTGTGAATTGACCCAGTAAGAAATTGACAACTGCATTAAAACAGGGAAAATATATTGTGATACTATGGCTCTTCGGCATTGGTACAATCATCTGGGCTGGTTACGGCCAGTATTAAACAGAAGGGAGGCCTCGGTTTACTTATCAAAAAATAAATACTCTTCTATAATTGATTATATTTTTTATCTTCCAAATTATCTTTTCTTTTCAGACTATACCTGTGGCCTTTTCAGACCATCTGTTACTTCATTGTAACATTTCTGGTGATTCACTTCCCATTGGAGGAAATCCAGGTGGAAGTTAAGTGCTCCTTTATTAAGCTCCTGTGAGATTCGGCATAAATTAGGTTCTTTACTGATGGCAAGGTTGTCAGTTACCTTTTATATGATGACATCAGTCAATGGTGGTGGATAATAAAGCTGATTTATGAAATTCTTCAAAATCAAGGAAATAACATCAAATTCTTATTTTCTTCGCTATTTAGCTTTACGGCAACAATTGTATTATTTGTTTCTAAGGCTAATACTTCAAAGTTTGATTATTCATCACAAATACACATACTTCAAAAGGAAATGTTATCGGTACAATATGACAGGGCAAAAACTGCTACAGTTATTCAACAATATGGGCTAAAAAAGCAACCTCAAGGTGACCCTTTTGAGGACTTTAAGAAGTATAGAACTAATACTTCTTTAAATGCCTTAGTCAATCAAGCAGGGAATATAGTGACGGATAATGAGAGCATACAGAACATTATAAAAGACTTCTTTCTTTAACATGCACCTGCAGTACTTCCCAGCGTAGCAGAAATGGAACATTTCCTTTCTTCTATTCAAATTCCTGAGTCAACCTTCCAAAAAAATGTTCTGGTACAACCTATAACACGTTTAGAAATAGAGGATGTAATAAAATCTCAAAAAGTAGGCATTTCTCCAGGACAAGATGGCTTAACGGTGGAGCTTTACAAGACTTTTCCTTTGGAATTCAGACAGTGTCTAGAATTAGTTTTTAATTTTTTTCTTTCTTGTAAGGTTTTTCCAGGGTGGTTCCAAGCTGGATTGGTAATATTCTTGTACAAATCGGGGAAGCAAACCCATTTGGAGAATTGGAGACCGATTACACTTTTAAACACTGATTATAAGCTTTTCACAGGAATTTTAAATAACCGACTAAAAAAATTTGCTGTCACGGTGCTTTCCCTTACCAATTTTGCAGACTACCTGGCAGAAAATCCAGCAGGCCCACATGATCTTTCGTGATCCTTATTGAATACACAGTTTCTCAAGGAAACTGGACTGTATTGTTTCAGTGGACCAGAAAAGGCTTTTGATAGGGTGTATCGCCTGCATTTGTTTTTGTCCTGAGGTACTATGGAGTACCTAAGGTAATGATTCATTGGATCACAGCACTTTATGAAGGGGCACTGGCCCCACCCACTGTGAATGGCATATGTGGTGGGGTTCCACATGCCTAGTGGGGTTCGTCTAAGGATGCCCTTTGAGCCCTCTTTTATATTCTTTTACTATAGATTCTTTAATAAGATCAGTGACTACCATTCCCAAATGGGAGGGATGTAAGCCCATCCGCTTGTCTGAGCATTTTATTCAGGCCTATGCTGATGATTTATGTATATTTTTTCCAAAATTGAATCTATCACTATTTTCTAGAATTAATGGTTTCTTTTCTAGGGTATCTAACTCTAAAATTCAAGAACAAAAAATCAGGGCTTAGTTATAGGATGAGGGGATGTTGTAGAGGAATTATTGAGGAATTTCAATTTACGGGGCCTATAAAATTTTGGGTTTATTTTACGGGTCACAGAATTTATCAGAACTAAACTGGAACACTGCAATACATAAAATTGAGGGGAAATTGACTTATGGAGAAAATGGAAATTGTCAAAATTAAGAGAGTTCAGATATTGAAGCAATTTGTTATTCCTTGCTTTTTGTATACGGCTATGGTTTTTCCTTTACCTATGTCCTTAGAAACCAGACTTTATAGTATATTTTTCAATTATTATGGGGTAATCGTTAAATCCGATTAAACGGCAGTATACTTATTTAGAAAAAGGAAAGGTGGACTTGGGATGGTGGACCCGGTAGTTTTCTTTTCATACTTTAGTCATCTCACATAATATTCGACCAGGGCTTCTTCCCCAAATAACCCCTTATGGGTCTTTGTTTAAACACATTTTGGCTAACTACTTTTTAGCCTGGCAAAATTTACCCTCGAAACCGATCAAATCATTAAAAGTGCCAAACTATTTTTTGTCAGTGGCAAAGAAGTTTGTTTACCTGGGGTATTCCAGTTCAATTGGTCAAGGATAAGACTGGGCTGCAATTGTATAAAGAAGTAATGACATTGCTTTATCCGTCTGAACCTACCTTTAAAAATTGCCCTATGACTCATGTCAAAATTGCTATTCAAAGATTGAATACTCCTAGATCGCCTGAATGTATGTGGGAATTGATTTGGCTTTCCTAGTATGGTCGTTTGAACTTAAGGGGCAATGCTAAACATAAAGTTGTAACCGAAAGACACTGTCCTTATCCGGATTGTATTGCTCAAGAAGAAACAATGGAACATTTTTTATGTTCTTGCTCTTATGCCACGTCTTTATGGAAATTCCTGTCTGCTAAATGGAATATGTCTTGGCTGTTATATACAGATTATAATACCTTGATTTTAGGCATTAATTTCCAGTTGAATAGACGTTATGATAGGAAACATGGCACCTTTTGTTGTTGTTTAATTTATTATTTATGGCAAGCCCGATGTCAGTGGGTCTTGTACCAAAAGAGGATGTCCTATGAAACTGTTAGCATATTAATTACAGGGGCTATGGAAAGGATTTATGTTCAAGATTGTGAACACTCCACTTCTTGGCAGGTTACCAGTTGGTGGAAAGGATTCCCAATGTTTATCAAATATAAATAGTATGCCTTTCTTGATCTGATATACATAATTATTTTTATTTATTTTTTTTATTTTATTTATTTATTTATTTTTTGTGTGTGTGATTTAACACAATGTGATATTTAGTTTGACTTCTTCGTAATTAATGGTTGCTTTATGTTTTGCGTGCTTTAACACCGTTGGTTTTCATTTGTCCTTGATGTTTGTACAAATAAAAAATTCCCCTACTCTTTTCGATAAGTGCCATGGGATCTTTAACATCCACCTGAACTACCACCAATCCAGGCAGATGGGACCTCGGTTTAACGTCTCATCCGAAAGATGGCACCTCAGAAGTGCAGCACCCCTCTCATGCTGCACTACAGTGTCAGTGCTGGGATATTAACCCAAGTGTCAGATGTGGGAACTGAACCCACAGCCCTCGGATCTCCCGGCCATCATCAGTAGTTTCAGCTGGTTTTGTCTATCTGTTGTTTCTATAACACTTCTGTTATGACTAAACACTAACAATTATGAAACAGGCAGAACAATATCTGTTCAAAAAGAGCTGCAAATACTGATGAAAACTTGATCTGAGCCATATTAAAAGGAGTGCTCCTTTTATTATTTCAGACATGAGGAAAAGTACTAAAGCAGATACAAACTGTGAAAAGAAGCATATCACTCAAGTCACGACTCAGAGGGAACTAGTGGATGTGTGAATGTAAAGTAGCATAAAAAAGTACAGTTCAAAATTGTCACAACATTCTTGCAATGCTGCTTTAATTGATAATGTCGGTATGACATCATGAGCTGACAATCACACAACACACCCTTGAGGTACTTGAAAGTTTCTATCATGTCCCTTCCCTCCCTCCTTTCCTCGAGGGTATACATATTAAGCTCTTTAAGCCTCTCTTCATAGGGCTTCTGGTGCAGACCCTGCACCATTTTGGTTGCCCTCCTCTGGACTGCCTCCATCCTGTCTATGTCCTTGCAGAGATGGGGTGTCCAGAACTGCACACAGTACTCTAGATGGGGTCTCACCAACTATCTGTACAGAAGGAGGACAACTTCTTGTTTTCTATTGGTGATGCCTCTCCCTATGCATCCCAGTATCCCCCCAGCCCTAAAACATACACACTTGCTGATTACAGTTTAACCCCTTCACACCTGAATTAAATAGCACTCAGTGCAAAGTTAGCTTCAAGTAGCTTTTTTCTTATGTGTGAGGGGTTAAATTACTGTAGTAGTGCACAGTATCAAGAAGGGTCCTGCAGCCACAGGATCCACAGGATGGCTAGATGCACCACTGGAGTTCTGGTTCTGACATCATCAGTAACTCTTCATTGAAACTAGCTTTTCTGAACAGTCAGCAAGTTTAGGATTATAAAATGACGTGTAACTTTTAAACAAAGTAACTTAGAGATCTCATTTTAACACAATGCTGATTGGGGATATGCTGATCCAATTCTGTATTTAGTGATGCCAGAAATCTTGGCTGGACTCCCTCTTTAATATATGCACAAACTGGGGGTTAACTTTAAACTGCCTTCTAAATCCTAATATAGTGGCACACCAT
The DNA here is from genome assembly GCA_016271365.2 of Neoceratodus forsteri. Classification (NCBI taxonomy): domain Eukaryota; kingdom Metazoa; phylum Chordata; order Ceratodontiformes; family Ceratodontidae; genus Neoceratodus; species Neoceratodus forsteri. The sequence goes on along the minus strand of JADMNL010000039.1, from coordinate 12,614,248 downwards.
GACAATACAATATACATTGCAATAAACTTTGTTAATGCATGTGTTAGGGTTGAAGTACAAAACATACAAAGTAGGGAAATAAAAATTAAGTCACAAAGTCCGGGAGTGCATATGCTGCAAAAAGCTATGTCACTGATTGTGTTAAGGTTGAAGCACAAAACGTACAAAGTAGCAAAATAAAAGTTACAGCACAAAGTCCAGGCAATGTCACTTTTAATCTAACTTTTACACCTTCTATCAATGCATTGCTGCATCAATATTTGACTTTGTTTGATATGATATTACACTGTAGACGTTAGGGTAATGCCCAAGACTGTGTTGCATGATCATTCAAACCCCAAGAAACAGCAGTTCACAGATTCACCTAGGCTCCAAGCATTTTCTCTCCAACTTTTTATTTGCCTACTTTTTGTGTTTTGTGCATTGTTACGGTGACTCACTTGGTAGCACACTAGCCTCTGGGCTAGAAGACCCTCAAGTCTAGTCCCACACTGGAACTGGGCTCATATTATTGATGCTGGCAACTAAGAGCAGTAGTAGAGGTATGCTGTACTGTCGAGAGGTGCCATCCTTTGGAGATGTTAAGCTGAAATCTCTTCTACCCATCTATAGTGCTGTTTTAGTGGGAGTCCAGGTGGAAGTATAATAACCCAAGTCACTTTTTCACAAGAGTAGGGGAATTTTTTATTTGAAAAGTAACATTTACAATTAATAGTCACATAAGAAAAACAACATCATTCTGTTCACAATTACAACCATAAATTAATCTAACTCAAGCATAAAAATATCAAAACTAAATCATATTCTTATATCAAACCTATTCCAAAATGAAATTAAGTAGTTATTTTCTGAAGACTACAAAGAAAACTTAACATGATAAGGAAATAGTCACATTTCTCCACCTGAGCCTCAGTGATACTGGAGACATAAAAGTACGTTCTTGGTTATAAATATTTAATAACTCTTTTGAGATTAGTCTAACCACTGCTAACTGATTCAGTTGTATTTGTTGAAGAATTAATTTGCAATGTATTTGCCATAAATAAAACGTTATACAAGCAAAAATGTATCTAATTGCACTGTCATCATACTTTTTAAAGTTGTTAATTCTCCCAAAATCACATTAACATATGTTACTGAAGACCACACAGCGTCTTTCCATAATTGTGCTAAAAGTTGCCAAAAGGACTTTGCATAAGGAAATTCTATGAATAAAAAGATTCCATTGTCTCAAAAGTAGTTATACTTTACATTCATTCATTGTTAGGACAGTAGCTTTCATTTATACTCTTGTATTTTGAGTTGCTTTTTACTCCATGGCAGGCATGGTAACTAAGCCAGATCACATCACACACTGTGGGAGGGATTCTTCTATCTTCCAAATAGTGTTCTACTTTTTGTATTCTGTCTGTGGGACTCTTTTATGTGTCACTTCCACTTGAAAATTGTGCTTCGTAATAATGCTATAGTTTTTCTCTAGAATTGTTTTCTGTTTGTGAGAGTTCCAGTGTCCAAACTCAAAATTTTTCTATTACTGGAAAAAACATAACTGGAAAATTTTTGTAATTTTCAGAGGGCCAGATATTCAGAAATGTGCCAAAGTCAGGGGCAAGTCCAGCACAGCACAAATCCGATGTGTCAAAGTGCAATGAGTGCAATATTCAAATGCTGCGCATGGAAAAATGCACCAGCGCAACACGGCTGAATATCACAAGAATGCGCCATGGCGCAATCAGACTTGCACCAAGGCACAACCGGACCTGTGCCATAGCACAACCAGAGATGCACCACAGTGCAACTGGACATGCGCCATGGCACACAAAGACTAGCCCCAGGCAATGGTGGGAGCACAGCAGCAGTGTAAAGGCATGGGGCATAGAAGAGGAAGACACCTAGGGACAGTGCCTGGGACAGACAGTCACAGGTCAGAGGTGGCCACCACCAGCAGGGCACACACAGGCACCCAGACATCCCCACCCCAGAACACAACTGTGGCACAGAAAGTAGGCAACAGGTGGCACCAATGGCAAATGGGGGGCCACCAGTGGGGTCCACCCCTGCCACATGCTGTGCCCCCACCCAGACCCCAGCAAGCCACACCCAGGACCATGCTGCTAAGCACACACATGCCACACATCCCAGACAGCCACCCCATGGCCAACTCAAGGCACAACCACCGACCACGGGGCAGTACACCACGAGGCACGACCCACACATTGACACAGGCACACCAAACAGACACACACCATGCCACTGCAGCATGGCTTCTCACACCAGCTGCAAAGCAGACACCAATACAGGTAGGTAAGCAAAATAACAACTGTATTTGAAAAACTATGTACAGGTGTGCAAGGGGTGGAAAGGGTAGGAAAGGGAGGGAAGGAGACAGGGAACAGGGACTGTACAGTGGGAAGGGGATGCTGGGAAAATGGAAGGGAAGACAGGGGTAAAAGGTAGTTGCTGGGCTTGAACTAGGGCCGGCCACAGCCCGCCCACCACCTGACGCCTCCTCTGCCTCTGGTCCATCAGTAGAATTCTGTGCACCTGCTGGGCCACCTCCATCATCATCGATGTGATGAGTATAATTTGCCTCAGCAGCTGGCAATACAGAGGGCAGCTGTTACCCCCTCCAGATGCCTATGACAAAGGAGAGGGCAGGTGATCAGTGCAAGGTCCCATGACACCATGCTCACCCACTGTGCACAACAGGCAGTGGGAACACACACCCTTGGAGTTGCACCGCATCCACCCTCAGGGGGTGGGCCAATGCCTGCCAGCAGCCCAGCACACCATGACAGTACAAAGTGATGGACACTGCTGCCCAATGACCAGCCAGCTGTGCAGCAACAGACAGACGGCACAGGGCACCTGCAGCACCACAGCAACACCTGTGGTAGCTAGGAGCATACCCACCACACCAACAGCTGGTACACATGTGCAAAGGCTACCCCACAGAGGCATGCGCCATGCATAGTGTGCAACACACAGCTGCCACAGCACATGGCACAGGTGGCCATGGCTGCACCCACTCCCCTGCCAAACAACCAGTAACATGCAGAGGAATGCAACAGTGCATACCTGCCTGCTGCAGTGCAGCTTGTGTTGGTCCTGCTGCTGCTTCTCATTTGCCACCACTGGGTCCCACCGTGGCTTGCCATACCCAGCCTGATGCTCCTGCCACACTTGCCCGATGTCCATCTTCAGGCCCTGGGAATGGAATACAGACAAGTACACATCAGAGAACACCCACAGCAGGTGCCCACCACCCCCACCCTTGTGTACTGTGTATGGCCCTGCCCAACATGTCCCACAAGACTGCAGCACAGCACAACCTGTGGCCGGCAATGCCAATCTGCAATGTGCATGCTGACAGTGTACCCCTCGCATGGTATGCCAGGCAGCCAAGTCATCACCACAGTACAGCACAAGGGCACACATGCAGCATGGGATGACCTACCTGGCTGTGGCATGGCCTCCCTGTGGATGTGTGTCTACACTGCCAAAAGCACTCTGGGTCCCGCCTCATGAGGTCCCTGTACCGGTGATGACATTGTTCAGCCATCCTGGCCACCTCAGTATCATGCACTAGCCTGGCAGCGATGGCCTGCCAGACCTCCGTCCTGGAAACCTGGAGAGGAACCTGGCCAAACAGCCCTGATGCATGTGGCTGCACACAGGTCACCAGATTTATCAGCTCCACATCTGACCAATTGTGGGCCTGACAAACACCCTGCTGTGCCATCACAACTGCTGCAACAAGTGGAGACAAAATGATGGCCAAAGGTGCACATGTGGGCTATGCGCATGGGATGTGCACCTCATGGAGGCATGCGCTGTGTCCGCCAATTGCACAATGGTGGAGATGCATGGAATGGGCATGGCTTGACAGGCATGTGGTGGGGTAGTCTCAAAGGGCCACAGTAGGGGTCAGGGTTTGCTCTGCACACTGTGCACCAGTGGGCTATACAGGCCAATGGCACACAGTGCGCCATAGGCAAGGCCCCTAGAATTCTGCGGCTGCAGAATTTTGCAAAGAACTTGCAATCTACCGCAGAACTTTTGCAGTGCCACAGAATTCACTCTTCTTGGTGATTTTTTATTAATATTTCTGTTTATCTATAGAATCTGGTTCCCTTCCCTTCTTTTTGTATCCAAAACCCCCCTATATGCTCAGAATGTGATGTTATCATTGTTATAACATCATACATTAGCTAACAAAATGGCTACAATCTGCAACAGAAATGAACAGTCACTTATCTACCACAGCTCCCACTGCCAGAGATGGTGGCACAGCACATCATGTATGGTGATATTTGCTCAACCTGCACTACAGCCTAATACAATTTTCAGTCTTACATTATTGTGTTAGGGCCAGCTTAAACAAAACCTTGTCAATAGCACAGACTTGTTAAGTCCATACCACACTTTGTATAAATCTATTTGTGCCTTTAAGGTATAGAGATGCCATCTGAAATGAATAACTGGTAAAATGAGTTTAACTGTCATTTTTAAGAAAAATAAAGTAATTATACCCAGAAAAATGGAATATAATAATGTGTAGACCTGTTGAAAGACTAGACCTGTTAAATAATTGCACTGTACTCATTTTTGCCAGGGTTATTGATTACATATTGTCATTGGTTGACAGAATCGCCTAAAAGTTATGGAGAAGTGTTGTGTGCAGGGACAGCTGTTGGACCAGAGGGTAGCATGCTGTATTTCTGTGCCGGCAACTCAGGTTCAGAGATTAGCTCTGGGAGCTGGCTGGGCAGCACAAGGATTGGTGGAACACATCACTTCTGAGAGCCTGGGAAGGTATGGTGCAGTGTTCTGTCACATGGTGGACACATTGTGATGGGCTGGAGAGCTCTATCTCACAAATATTTCACATGCATGTCATGGCCTGATAGTGTTGCACAGTGTGTTAGGGTAAGCAGGTTGACATGAAAAATGAGTTTTGCAATAACTCCTCTATTACATTTCCAATGGGACCTGTATGAATGAGGATGCAAGTTCATGGAAATAAAATAAAATAAATATATATATATATATATATATATATATATATATATACACACACACACACACACACACACACACACACACACACACACACACATATAGTATCTGTCTCTCTCACCACACACACACACACGCACACACATTTGTATGTGTGTTACAGATTGCATATAAATATATAAGTGATAGACAGTGGAAACCTCATTAGTGGGATAGACAGCATGCATATATAAATACCTTATTTATCACATAAGATCCCCTCTGCATATGTCATTTATACAACAGGCTAGGACCTTAAGGGAGAGACATTTGTTTTGCCTTTTTAGGGATAAAATTATTTTTATAAGTCTGTTATTTTTTGAACTAGTGTTACTGTGCTTTCCACCATCCAGATTGCTATAACCACTGCCATGAAAGTGAAGTCAGGATGACAAGCTGACACTGTGATGTGGTAGTTTGTTAGTGCCACAGAACTTCCACAGAAATTATAAACCACCGCCACAGAAGTTCTGTGGCAAATGGTAGTCTTGCCGCAGGACTTGGTCCCACTGTGCCGCAGAAAAGTAGGGTCCCTGGCCATAGGCATCAGAACACCACCTGATGCATGTGCACTGTGGATTTGTGCACTGCGCAGGCATAGACATTGCACCGAGACTTGCTCTGGAGCAATACCACCATTGCACATGGAGCAAGTTTGCGATATTCAACCACTACATGCAAATGAGCTCATCAGCCAATGCGTGGTGCACTGGTGGAATTAGCATGTCATTACCATTGCACCAATGCTCATTTGCATGCGTTGCGCTATATAAGTGCCTTGGAACAGCACAGGCCATGGACCAGTATTTCAACCAGCTGAGGTGAGTTGCTCATGCTGCTGAGCACAGCCAGCACAGCAGGGTGGATGGGGTAGGCTGCAGTTGACAGTGACACACCTGTCTATGTCCACAGGTAGCACAATGTCAGAGCATGAAGGGAGTGAGGAGCATCGGCCTGCTCACAAGAACAGGCCCAACTTAACCAAGCAGGAGGCAGATGATCTGTTCGAGGTCTACCTCGATAGGGAGCCACTGCTGAGTGGTGCCACAGGCACACCACAGGCCAGGGCTGTGGCCTGGGAGGAGGTGGTGATGAATGTGAACCAGCAGTGCAGCCACCAGCTATCAGTGCAAGAGAGCTGGAAGAAGGTGAGCACTGATAAATGCTACATAAAGGAGAAGGTGGTGGTCATTCGTGCAGCCCAGAGAGCCAATGGAGGGGGGCCTGCTGATGTGCCACAGCTAATGGCACAGGAGGAGCTGGTGGCAGTCACCATGCACCGCAGCACTGTCAAGGGTGTGCTGGGTGGTGGGTTCCAGACTGGTAGAAGCCCATCCCTGCATGGCACGTATGATGGGCACACACAGCAAGTGGGGGGGTTGGGCTGGGGGACATGCATCACTGACACATCTGTTTTCTCTTTCAGCCTGCATGCAGTGGATGGGGTGCCAGCACCAGCTGTGGAGGCAGGACCAGCCCCGGAGGACCAACCATCCACCTCCATGGACATCTGGGGGCCTGAACGGCTGCAGCACACCACTGTTGTCCAGCTGGATATCTTGGACATGGGGTTGGATGAGGCTCTGGCTGTGTTTCAGCAGGATACCAACCATGGTCTGACACCGATGATGGCATGACCATGATCTTAGACAGCATGGGGGGTGTCATGGGGGAGATGCCCATACCAATTACAACAGGTGGCACACCCAGTGGCCTGCCAGTGGTGGGATAGCTGCCAGTCACCACTGCAGGTGCTGCCATGTGCACTGCCATGGCAGTGCCATGTGGTGGTGGTGGTGTGGCTGTGCAGGCACTGGGCAGTGTGCGGGGGCCAGAAGGGCAGCAGCAGCAGCTGGCAGCAGGGGACAGAGGGCAGCCAGATACAGTGTCCACTGCCAGGGTGCCTGAGAGGGATCGACCCCATGGGGACCCCCACTGTGCAGCATCCACCTGAGTGGGGGGCTGTGCAGTGCAGTCGTACACCACCAGTGGGACGATGCCCACCCCAGGTTCCCCTGGGCACCGACCCATTGTCAGAGCACACCCGATTGCTGTGGGTCTCCATGGAGAAATAGGTGCTGCTGGTAGCTGGGGTGTGTGCACTGCATCTGGAGATGTGACAGGCAGACAAGCATCCCAAAAGAGGCACTGCACAGCTCCTGGAGGCCATTCAGTGCTTGTGGGAAGACATGACTGCATCCCAGGATCACATTTCTAATGCAATCAAGGATGACCTTGCACCACTGGCTGCAACAGGGCGTGGCCAGCCACTTCATACACTGCGTAGTGCACTGTCCACCCCACAAACCCCCCCTGTCGACACCAGGCTCTGCTGTTGGCATCCCAGGCATGCCTGGGGTGGGCCTGTTTGGGTGCCTACACACCCCTATGAGGACAAGGTCACAGTCTCATGGTTCAACCCTTGGGGGGCTGTTACTGACACCCACTGTAGCTGATGTGTAGCCTGTGGCTGCCGATCGGCCCCAGTGCGGCCACTCCCATGGCCGCGGTGGCCATGGTTCCATGAAGTGGACTTGATATGCATGCCGCCCTGGCTGCAGTCTGCTGCCGCTGCCCTGGCCATGCCTAGGTGGTGTGTGTGTGAGCATACCACAGGTGTGTCACATGTGTGGTGTGCCGCACACTGCCTGTGTCCGTGCCTGCCTGGCTGCTGGCCCATGTGGCATGGGCGTGATAAGAGCAGATCTTTTGACACCGACAGACTCTTCCACAACCATGTTGCTGTTCCTCCTGCCTTCTCACACCCCTCATTATGGCCTCCATTAGAAAGGGTACACTGGCCATGGACCCTGCTGTCCAGTCTCCCCCTGGGCAATCAGCTGCTGTGGGCTGTATGCCACCCTGGTGCAGTGCATGGCACCTTGACTGCCTCTCCATCCCACTCACTCCAGGTCACTCTCCACTACCACCTCTGTCCCACACCCATGTGGTTGCTTATGCAGGTCACTCTGTCCCTCTTAGACTCTGTCTCCCTTACACTTAAGGATTTTGTCCCTCCACCAACCTGTTCCACTCTCTCTCTCTCTCTCTCTCTCTCTCTCTGTCTCCCCCACGCCCCTAGCATAAGTGCTATCTGTTTGCTTGTATCCTGTATTTATAGGCTCAAGTCTGCTCGGTGCATCTGGGACTTGCTCTGCACTTGCACCATGGTTCAGTGGTTGAATAGCGCACTGTGCCACATATTCATGGGCACGTCCCCTGCTCCTGTGCAAGCATGCATTAGGGTTGTGCAATGGCACAATGGGACTTGCGCTGTGCATTGACTCCCACTGAATATCGCTCCTTGGCAAATTTCCCTACTTGCGCCAGCACAACTCAGTTGCTTTGAATATCCCACCCAGAGTGTATTGGCATCTGGTTTCAAATTATCTATTAAGGGAGTCATCCAACTTTGAGTCCAAAAATCCCACACTTTATACACATTTCTCATATATCTAGAGAAATTCCAGTAAATAAATAGACTGTAAAAAAACCTGATTTATAAGATTCAATCCCCCGTGCTTAGTTTTTGAATATATGATATTTCATTTGATTGAGTTCACTCAACTACCTCATATCACTTGGAATACATCACATACAATTTTTTCCAGTTCTTGTGGAGGAGGGTAAACTATACTAACATAGGTAAATATAGTAAGTGAAAAAGTTTTATCTATTTTTTCTTGTTTCTTTTTTTCTTTTATTTTTTCTTGTTTCTTATTTGCTTTTATTGTTATCACTGTTTCCATTCATTAATGCTATTGTCTCAGATCTTGAATGTATTTTTTCTATGTCATTGTGGCTTGATCATCTTTCATTAAGATGGCTCCAAATATTTGAATCGAAGCATCAGAAACTTTGATACCATTCATATTTACAAATATACCCTCTACTTTTATTAATATTAATCTTGACTACTGAAGCATAAGAAAAAGAGTGACTTATATTCAATGCCAGTGATTGGGACTGGGTGTCTTTAACAGATATACATATGTCATCTGCATATGCTGATACAGTAATAGATGCTGTACCCCTCTGCCTTACACAGACCTTTAATCTCAGGGTGCTCAGATATAATATGTAATACTAGATATATGTAAAATACATATAACAAAGGGCTAAGAGGACAGCCCTGTAGAACACCTTTTTTAATATCTATTCCTGCCTCAAGTTATATACTTTTTTTTGTTATTATTACATTACAAAGCTGCCAGGATGTTAACCTGGCTCAAAAATGTATTCATGAAAACATGTGTCACACAGTAGGAAAAAAAAGTAGTTAATATCATATGTTAGAACAGACAAGTGTAACTATGGTCTTGCTTTACCTCAAAGAAGTGACAAGAAGCATAATAGTTCCCTTTTTCTATCAGGTCTTTATTTCCTTAAAGGATGTTTTGAAAATGGACTTGCTTCACTTTGGAAAGAAGTGTTTTCTTTCCAAGGAATGGTAACACTCAGCAAATTAACTAAGCAGTAGGACTCAGCTATATGATGCATATCACACTAACATACTAAATTGCCAGCAGATTAGGCCCATGTGGTCTATCAAGTCTGCTTTTTCACAGCCTACAGTTCACTCACTATGACTGCCCCTTCCCCTTTTGTGACCCCCTGTGGACCATTTACATACCCTGATCCCCCCCCCGGACTACACCCTTGTGTCTGTCCCACCCTCTCTTGAAGCTTCCCACTGTCTTCATCCCCCCCCACTCTGATACTCTGATGGCAACAAGTTCCAGGGTGCCACCACCCTCTCAGTGAAATAGTGACACCTTGTCTCCTCCCCTTAAACCTAGCCCCCATTAACTTCAGGTCATGCCCACTGGTGCCTCTGTCCTTCTTCAACCGGAGTAGACCATCAGAGCTGACTTGGGTAATCCCCTTCAAATATTTAAAGACATCTATCATATCCCCCCATCCCTCCTCTCCTCCAGGGAGTACATGTTCAAATCCAGTAGTCTCTCCTCTTAGGACAGATCCCTCAGGCAGTGAATCATTCTTAACATCCTCCTCTGGACCCTCTCAAGAAGGGTAACATCCTTCTTCAAGTATGGGCACCAAAACTTCATACAGTACTTCAGGTGCAACCTAACCAGGCAGTTGTACAGGGGCAGTAGTTGCACTGGGGCAGTAGGAATATCATTGTGCAAAATGTCTTGATAATTTTTCCTCTTTTCTTTTCTTTTCTGTTCATACTATGTGTTCATATGGCTACTGCAATAATAAAGTTAAAAAAAAATCTATCCCTGACCTTAAATGTCCATTAATTTTAGAAATAATAATAGCAACTTTATACAGTTGTTGAATCCATTTACAGAATTCTGGTAGTATTCCATAATGTCTGAGAATTTCAAAAAGATAACTGTGAGATGTCCTATTGAATACTTTTTCTTGATCGAGTGTTTATACCCACATTCTTTATCTTGCTTCCCCAGTTCTACTATCTCATGTATGAGAATTAAGTTGTCATGGATACTCCTATCTGGAATGGAACAGGTCTGATAGAGGATAGTAATATGCTGTGCTATGAATGCTAGCCTAATACCTACAATTTTCATTACATATTTTTATATCCCCCTTCACGAGACTTAAAGATCTCCAATTCTTTAGTTTTTGTGGATTCCCCTTTTTACACAGAAGTATTTATAGTGCTACACCAAAAGTGGACAACAGGCTCCCTTCTTCTAACATCCACGGGTGCTTCCAGCAAACCTGCTCTGATTGGCCAGGACTTTTCCCCTGCTTCTGCCACCTGGCACTTTTTACAAATAGATTTTAGATAGAACTAGGCACATTTCAAGTGTATAATAGAAGTTTTTCAACTGGATTGTAATTTCTACTAGTGTTTTAAAGTGCTTACACCTCTTCTGTTTAAGTGGTCCTCCTGCACACACCCCCATCCAAGCACTCTGCCTTGGCGCCGAAAAGTCTAACTCCCTTTTGTTTTGCTAAACTGCTCAAATCTAAACCCATCCTAACCTCTATGCTATTTAAGACCTGATCTTTTTTCATCTCCCCAGCTGTCTGCCCTTGAACGGGGCTGCTTCAGCTCCCCCATGGTCGGCCGGCACTCAGCCTGCCACTGACCGAGACCAGGATGCCTGCCTGCAGCTCCTTGGAAGGTACAGGACAGAGCAGCCAATTGGAACACGGGCGCTTCCAGCAAACCTGCTCTGATTGGCCAGGACTTTTCCCCTGCTTCTGCCACCTGGCACTTTTTACAAATAGATTTTAGATAGAACTAGGCACATTTCAAGTGTATAATAGAAGTTTTTCAACTGGATTGTAATTTCTACTAGTGTTTTAAAGTGCTTACACCTCCTCTGTTTCAGTGCTCCTCCTGCACCCCCCCCCCCCCATCCAAGCAGTCTGCCTTGGCACATTTCAAGTGTGTAATAGAAGTTTAAAGTGGCTAGTTTTCCATTAGCAGGTTATACAGACCTGCCACTAGAGGGATTCTTGGTCTTTCTACATAAATCACTGTACTCAATCGTGGACAATATGGCCTGCATTATTATTCTACTTCTAATCCTGGCAAAAAGTGTGACTTATAAAGCACTGATCCATGCTAAGTCAGAAGTCATCCCTGCCTGTGAACCCTCAATCATAGTTCCTGCTGCATCTTCATATTGCTTCCCTACTCATAAGCTGTCAGGTTTTCATTTTAATTCTCATCCCTCTCCTCTGGCCCTCCTCCCTTCGCCAATGTCTTTCCGTGCACTTCCCCTGCTAGCCTTGAATGGCCATGTCAGCATCTCCTATGCCCTGGCTAGATGTACCTCAATGACTGAACACCACACAAGAACCCATACGAAAAGAGCTCACTTCTACCTGATAAATGCCCTCAAGAAAATGTTTCTAATTCTCCTATTCTGTTCCAGCAATGTCGAAATAAATCCAGGTCCCCCAACTCAAATCACTTCTCCGTCGGAGTTTGCAGCTGCTACTGGGATGGAACTGATGATGGTCAATATTCTAAGCCTGCTCAAAAAACCTGATCATCTTCAAGTTTGGGCAGCCCACACTGACCCAGATCTGATTATAATTATCAAGTCATGGCTAAAAAAGACCAACACTGATCCGCAAATTACTATACCGGGCTTCAAGCTCTTTAGGGCTGATAGGGATTCGGGGGGGGGGTTGTATACACCAAATCAAAATTTGATGTTAGCAGCATTTCCTGTCAATCTAAGCCCAAGGAATATGAGATTGTCTTGCATAAACTTCACCTTCCATCCTCAGAGTGCATCACAATCATTGGTGGCTATAGACTCCCGGCAGTAGGCACAGAAATTCTTAACGTGTTGAAATCAATAACTTTGGCTGCCAACACGGAAACAATAATCATAGGGGACTTCAATATGGATTGGCTCACTGCTAAATCCCACTCCCTAAAAGCCATCTGTGATGAGCTAGGTCTTACACATATAGTACCTGAACCCACAAGAATCAATGCTTCTAACTCTGCCAACAGCTCACTCTTAGATGTCATCTTAACCTCGCATCCCCATAAAATCTCACATTCTGCAGTTTTCCATAATGACATGAGTGACCACAGTATCGTTGTATGTACAAGATTCCAATCTAAAACCCAGCAGCACCCTAAATTCAGAATCAAACGCTCGTTCCGTAAATTCAACTCAGTAAACTTCCTAACCGATCTAGCTACGATCAAGTGGCAGAACCTATATCTTGCCAGATCTGCTGATGCTGCCGTCTCTGTCCTAAATTACAACCTCACCACCCTAATTACCAAGCATGCTCCTCTTATTAAAATGAGGGTGTGGAAAATTTCGCATCTGTGGTTCGCCCAAGAGCTCAAATCTGCACTTACCAATAGAGACAAGCTATGGGCTAGGGCCAGGCACACAAAGAACCTGGCAGACTGGCAGGCATTTAGAACTGCCAGAAATGCCTGTGTTGAAAGTGTACATGCTACTAAAGCAAACTTCTACATCTCCACTCTGGAGCAGACCAAAGGGAACTCCCAAAAAATCTGGAAGACACTGAGATCCATTGATGGCCATCCTGCTGCTTCCTTCCTTCCCACCAAGATTCTGGCCAAGGACGGGATGGTTGAAAATAAACTGCGAATCCTCGAAGAACTTAACCTTCACTTTGCCACTGCCAGGTTGGCATTCGACTCTTCCCCATACGCTAGCCGAGTGAATAGCAACACTAGCTCAGATTCTACACATGCTACTCCACCTCATCCCTTCCAGTTGTGCCTGTTTAGCTACAAAGAAGTCATAGACATAATTCTTAGCCTTGACACCAAGAAAAGTGCAGGGGACGATGGCCTTGAATCATTTTTTTGCGGTTAGGCTATACCCAGCTCACAGCCCCCATCCTTCACATCTTCAACCTCTCTATTACCACAGCCACCGTTCAATCCTGCTGGAAATCTGCCCATGTTCTTCCTCTCTTCAAATCAGGAGATTCTTGTGACTTAAACAACTACCGTCCTATCTCTATCTTGCCCGTTCTTTCCAAAGTGCTGGAAAAACTTATATACAACCAACTAAAAAATCACCTTGAAGCACACTCACTCCTAAACTCGGACCAATCTGGCTTCAGGTGGAAGCACAGTACCATCTCAGCCTTGGCTAAAGTCTCTAATGACTGGATCCATGCTATGGATACGAAGAAGGTTACTGGTGCAGTCTTTCTAGACCTCAGTAAGGCCTTCGACACTGTAGACCATCACCTCCTAATTACCTGTCTTGCCTACATAGGTGCCACTCCACTTATCTTACAGTGGTTTAACAGTTATCTCACAGGAAGGATACAAAAAGTCAAAGCTGATGGCCTACTATCTGCCACCCTTCCAATTGCCAGAGGAGTCTCTCAAAGCTCCATCCTAGCACCAATCCTTTTTTCCCTGTACATCAACAACCTTGACTCCCACATAAAGAACTCTAGCATACATTTCTTTGCGGATGATACGGTTTTGTACGCATCAGGCTCGTCCTTAACTGAAGTCAGGGAAGCACTCCAAGCTGACTTTATCCAGTTAGAAAGCAACCTTATCAATGCCAGGATTCTCTTAAATGCCAAAAAAAACAAGACAATGATTTTCTCGAGACTTGCCTTGTCTGGTGCCCTACCTACCCCACCTAAAACTTCATAGTTACCTCCTAGGTGAACCCTTGGAAGTCGTACTCTAAATTTAAATATCTAGGTATGTGGATAGACAACAAGCTATCCTTCAATGACCACATCGAGGATCTATCAAAGAGGCTTAAAGCATGCTTGGGTTTCTTCTTTAGAAATAGGACCCTCTTTTCTCTCTCGACTCACAAAAGACTTGTCCAAGCAACATTCCTTCCCTTGCTTGACTACGGAGACATTATCTTTATCTCCTCCCCTACCTTGAGCCTATCTAAACTGGACATACTCTATCACCGTGCTCTTCACTTCATTACTAACTCTGCATACAGGACCCACCACTGTGATCTTTATGCAGCAGTTGGGTGGACTTTTCTTGCCACCAGACACCTCCTGCATGCTGGCATTTGGACCCTCAAATTACTACTCCACAAACTGCCTGTCTATCTAATGTCTCTCATTCACGTCTCGCATAGCGCCTACTCCCTAAGAAAATCTGACCTTATCCTACTAGATGTTGCCAGGACACATACCACAGCTGGCCAAAGAGCTGTCTCATACACCCTCCCAAACATTTGGAACCAACTACAAGCCATGCTGAAGCTAACCAGCATTGTATCAATTAACTCCTACAAAACACTAGCTATCTCTAAATTAAAAGACATATGTAGGTGCAACTAGGAACCAAAGGCCAAGTCAACTTCCTAGGTACCAACTGGCCCTATTTTTATTAAGCTGAAATGTATTGCATAATTTAGGGCAAGGTTAAAGCTGGAATGTACTGTATATATAGCATAAGGACTTCTATTGTGTTTACCTCTTGTATTATATGTGTTTTCTTTGTTGTTCTACATTTTATATCTCCTGTCTATGTAATTGCAAACTGTATGTGTATGTGCCACAGGACCTCCTTGTGAATGAGCTTGTTCAACGGAGTCTTTCCTGCAATGAACCTGAACTTGAATCCAGTTCAAAATGGCATGAGGTACTTCTGCCAATTGCATTACATGTTTCTTCATATAAAATTCAGATGTAAGTCTATCAGGACACAGAGTTGTATTAGTTCTTATTTTTGTTTATTAAAAAGTTATCTTTTCTATTATAATTTATTTATTTATTTTGCTTTTGATGATTGGGTAAGTGCTCTAGACAAGAACTGCCTATTTTCAGGCATGACCAGGGAGAGAATACAGGAACATAACAGTACAATAAAACAGGGTATAGTACATTTCAGGGTATAATAGGTCTAATTAATTTATCAAGCTTCTCCTGAGGCAAAGCTGGGATTTGGAAACTTTTTAAAAATGGTATAGTTTGATGTTGAGAGTGTATAATACCAAACATCTGTTTCAACTACTGTTGGACAGTAGTTAAAATATCATCTTTAGTTTTTACTATGAAATCTTCTTTATGTTTTAATGTAGCTATGTTTATTTTGTGAACTACCTTTATAACTCTCAAATATGTGCCCCTGACCAAGTTTACCATGGGTTCCAGTATGATAAGGAATTTGCACTTGCAAAAAGGACATGACAACCCTGCTTGTGGGGTACACGTCAGCACCACTTAAACAAAAGGAACCAACAGGTCTCAAGAAGTACACAAAACTTTGATTGAGTATATCACAAAATGCTCACCCACATATCAACACATCAAAAGCAGCAGGATTCCGGCATATGTTAATGGCTGTACTCTTGCTGTTAACAAACACTGCTTCATGCTTGATTTCAGCAAAAACAAATCCCAGTTCCTTTAGCTCCATACAGAGCTGTACTGTAGAGCAAACCACAAAGCCAATAAAAGCAGACAGAAGCATAAACAACAAACCGGTGGTCCACGAGCCCATTGAGCATGTCAAGAGAACAGGTGAAGCAATGGTCTGTATCGTTTGTGGGGTCACTGTGTCCTATTTGCCAGAATTCTACACTCCAAGGTACACGTATGTGCACACAATAGTTTAAGATGTGTGAGCCCCCAGCGTTGTGACTCTTGCTAAGGAATTTGCTCTATTTTACCATAGCGTAACCATTTTCTGCTTGGTATTAACCTCAGTATTTGGTCTTGCAACTGTTCAACACCTGTGTGCCCTTAAATCCAAATATTCTTTGCATTCTGTATTAGTCATTTTTCCAGCCTATTTGTTAAATGATTGATGTAATACATTTTAGTTTCTTCCCGCCATAGTACAAGGTCCCCTTACAGAAATGCAAGAGTTGCCATGCTAAAAGAAGGTCATGAGCTTAATTTTCAAAGGGGTGTTAGATCAATGCAAGATGCATCCTGCCTCAACTTGCATCAGAAAATTTTGTGGCAATTACCATGTGCCTGATTCTGGAAGAACTGCAACTTGCATTGATCTTGCCAGAAATGGTGCTAGGTGCAGCCTGTGTCAAAAAACGAGGTGCATCATGTGGGAATGATACAATTTGTGACAAGAGAATTTGGCATAAGCGATGGCTGTGGAGAGCAGGAAGTGCATGGCACCGGAAGTGTCAGGCAGGCAGAGGAGGAAAAGAACTTTTCAGCTGAGGAGACTGATGTCTTAATCAAAGAAGCTGATGCCCAGGTGGAGTTGCTACTGTCCAGAGTTGGGGACAAAGACATGCATGACCGCAGATGTAGAATCTGGGATGAGATGGTCACTAGGGTGAATTCTGTGGACTCATTGAGTTGCTCCATTCATGAGCTTCAAAAGAGGTACCACACCATCAGGCAGAGGTGCAAAGAGAAGGTGGCTCACAACAGGTGGACTGTGAAGTCCACTGGTGGTGGTGGTAGTCAGCAAAGACCAAAGAGCAGTCTGGAGGAGCCCATTGCAGCACATCTCAGCAGCCATACCATTGAGGGTGACACCAAATTGGACATCTTTGGCTGCAAAGTTGCACAGGTAGGTCTGAGGTCACAGCAGCAGGAGACTTGGGTGGGAGGGGGGTTGGGTGGGGCCACCACTAGCACCAGTAATGAGATGGTGTTGCATGGCTACACTATTGTGTGTGTGTGTGTGTGTGTGTGTGTGTGTGTGTGTGTGCTGAAGAGAAAGGTAACAGTCCACAGCTGCTACTGGGTCAGGAAGCCCAGCAGGTATGGGTCTGAGGGGACTACAAGTGTGGCAAGGACCACATACAAGAGGCACACTGTTGCCTGTGAAGTACATGTTGTCCTGGGTCTCTGCAACTGAAGTCCTACCCAGATATGTGTAGAAGGAGTGCCTGCCACTGTGTAAGTGTTGTACAGTGTGTGTAGTGGAGGGCAAGGATGGCATTGTGATGGTACATGTATTTCAATGTGCATGAGGGTATGGACTTTGGCTGGCAATGTGTGATGTTCCTGTGGTTGTGGTACATGGCACTGCAGTATTCAGTGGAGCACAGGCTGACCATGTGGAGCCCACAGTTGGGTGAATCTGCAGTGCAGGTATACGGGTGGATGGGGATGCACTGATGGCTGGGGACAGTGTTGTGAGGGCCCTGTTCATCACCTGAATCAGTGGAGATGGAATGCAGGCTAAGGGCTAGACAGCATGTATGTGAGCATCATCATGGGAAGCCACATTGTAAGGGATACAGGCATCCGGGTGGTTGCTGGGTGTGTTGGATGTATTGGGGAGGGGTGTCACAGAGGTGTGGAGGTATTGGCAGCGCAGGACATATTGCATGTGGACATACAGGGGACACATCCTTGTGGGGTGTTTTGTGGGAGGTTTATGTGGACTTTGAAGCTGTTGTCCAGTGATCAGGATGGCTGTGAGGCTAGGGGATGGTTGTGAAACTGTCCAGCTATGGCTTCTGTGTCACCTGAACATGATGGAGAAGTTGTGATGCAGTGTGGCACTGTGTAACATCATACCCTGAAGACAAGCAGGTTGGCCTAACAATGTACATGGCAAACAGGGCATGCACAACACACCTTTAGTGGTACACCTCATAGCACAGTGAGTCACTGGACAGTGGTCAGGGTGTTCTGGCATGCAGGTGACACCATGGTGCCATCCACCACAGTACCTTTAAGTAAGCAATGTATGGGCTGCACGTACAATGACTGTATGATGCAGAGCCAATAACACTGTACTGTTATCGACATATATGGCGGGGGCCATGTCACATCCATGCCATGAGCTGAACAAGAGTGAGGCTGGAGTGCCGATATGTGCATGGATATGTTGGGACTATGGAAGCAAGCGGCTTTGTTGACTGAAAAGGAGAGGCCACACATTGCAGCAGCAGTCACGCTTGGCAGTGTCTGACAGGGGTGAGATGCTACAGGGCGGAGACAGGTACATGTCAGATCAACCTGCTACAGACAACACACAGGAACATATTAACATGAAGGGATGAGGTTACACATAATACTGTGTTCTCTACCAACAGAGTTCACAGTGGAGCAAGGCGGCACTTGTGCCAACTGTCACTGTATCCCGCTATATAGTGACAGCCAGCACAAGTGAGATAGTCACCTTTGCCAAAGACTGCACATGATGTCTCAAGACAGACATGCAACAGCACATCCAGTAGCAGTGGCCTACAGGTGGAGCAAGTTGTGCTGGAGCAGGAGACAGTACTATTGGAACATCATGACATAGTAGAGGGTTCCAGCCATATGGCAACAGCAGTAGAGGTGGCTGATGGTGATGCAGAGGGCACAGACATGAACCTAAGTAACAGTATAGTGGGCAGTATTGTACAGGACCTAAGCCTCCTAACCTTTGAAAAGTTGGAGGCCACATTGAAGGAGGCTGCCTGTAATTGCCCATAGCAGGCAGTGCCACAGATAGATTTTGATAGGTACTGCCAAACAGTGGTGGACAGACACAAGGAGCAGACCCACAAACTTTCAGCACTAAGGTCTTGCCTGGAAGGTCACCATAGGAGCATGAATGACTTATTGTCAGGGCTATTCAGTGCCATACAGAGTGGCACACATGTTAAGGCTGCAGTGCTGGCTAACATCATAGGGGTCCTGCATTGCCTACATGTCTGAGGCAGTGGAGTACCTCACCACTGCCTTGAAGTTGATAGCAGCACTGCAACAGTGGCAGACTGATGGCCTTACAGCTGCTCTGCAGGACACAGCAGCAGCAATGCAGATAAGGCCATACTGGAGTGGTAGTTCACCCTGGGATGCCATACCCAGTAACCCTGTGGAGCACTTGCATGGTGCTGCACCTACCCTGAAACAGTTATGTGCATCAGTCTGTCTCAATACCCCCTTGCTGACTCATCCTCTAATGACTTCCATGCATAGTGACAGAGAATACATGCAGCATGGCACTGAAGATCACAGACACACCGCCTGGGCTGCCAATGTGTCTTTTCGGCCATCTTCTTGGCATGGTGGCAGTAGTCCGTGGCCAGGTGGTGCACATGACCACTGGATGGGGCTTACCAGTGTGGCTGCCACTGTGCAGAATACCATGGTAGCAGAGGATGTAGTCTGTGGTCTGCAGGTGTCACAAATGGCCACCCATGTCCCTGTAACCAGTGACACTGTGACTGGCCCTCCAGGTTAAGTAAACTGTACTGTTACAACAACAACATATGTATCATTAGGTCCCGTGCACACACTGGCCACTTGCACATCAGGAGCCCATCCTGCTGACATCAGGCAGCAGACTGTGCAGGCAGCAGAAGAAGTAGGCAGTGAAGTCAGCGGAGAAACACAAGCAGAGACACTCACAGGCCCCCCCCAGAAAATGGGCCATAAGGCAAAGCACATGGCCATGCTGGACCCTGCCACAGATGCAGCAGGTACTGCCATGGGAAGTGATGGCAGGAGGGCAACCAGGCACTCAGGCAAGATCATGCAGCAACAACAGCTGGTAGTAAGCTACTGGATAATGAGCAGGCCTCCTCCCAGGAAAGGGACACAACAGTGACGGAATGCATCAGGCAGTGCACCAGACCATGTGGGTGTGTCACTGCGTGTGTCTTAAGCATAGATCATACATAACAGCTGCACCTGTACGCCAGGTGCATGAGGGCAGCAGCAGGGAGCCATTACATTTCTGTGGGCAATGTGGTGGAAAATTATAATGGCCACCTGAGGGGTTTGGGGACTGGCAGCAACATTGCCTAAAAAGCTAACACAAACTGTTATACAGAGATGATTGCTGTACCACTGGGAAACATAGTAATATGTGTTCAACTTCCTGTTGCTCAATAAAGACTTCTAAATCTGGACACATGTGGCACTCATAGTTTGTCAGACTAAAGCTAGAAAATATGGCTGCACTGTGAACAACATGCCAGAGCTGGTGGGGGGGGGGGGCAGTTGGAGTCTAGTGGCACATAGGCAGGCCACAGCACAGTTCACATACAGCTCCACCTTTTTACTTGACAAGTGGGCCCTGAAACATGCCTGTAGGGGGGAACACTGTAGTTCACACATGTCGTCCTGCCTATGGGGCTGCTCCTTAGTTCTGTGCTTGAGGGGGATGTCACCCTCATGGGGAGGCATGAGCACATTGCACACCTGTGTACAATGTGAGAAGTCTGTTGATGGAGGGCTGTCATAGTCAACACCAGTTTCCAGTGCCCAACATACCTGGCAGTCTGCACCACTGTGCAGTCACAGAGGGGGTGGCAGAGCACTTACAAAACTGTAAGGGGCACAACAGAAGAACATTCAAGTGGAGGTCAGTGGCTGCAGCCATGAGTGTGATCTCTCCACATTGTCTCATATACTGCCATGGGAGTGTCTTGTGCACATGGTGTAAGCCACTGTAGTGAGTCCCTGTCACATAGGCAGGTGTCCTGCAGCACACAATGCTGGCTGACCCAGCCACCCCAAACAGGGTGTTGCACATGGTGCATCAGGTCACACACATCCCTGCATACCATCGCCATATCCATGGGGCACAGTACAATGCAACACTGCTATAGAGTACACAATGGGGGGTGAGATACTGACAACAGTAACAAGCATTTGTCAATGCCGAATGCTGTCTTGCTGGCATTGGCATTGGTAGTGCAGGAGTTAGAGAGATGCATAATAGGAATGGCAGTGAAGTTTTGAACTGATGCCAACCCACCCCCACCCTGCAGAGACTGACAGGCATTGGGGTGTCACTTTGGGTGTTGGCCAAAGTGCTCAAGCCATTTCACCTCTCCTTATCCTGCAGACACCGACAAGTGGCGCAGTGTGCATTGGGTTCTTCGGGCTTTACTCTCACCCCATTCCATAAGGAAATACACTGAGATAGGTGCAGTATAGGACAGTGGGGCGAACCTTGGAGCCAGATCGTCCAAGGCACATCTTGATGATTGTCACTGGCTGCAGGGTGGCGGTGGGGGTGGAATGGCTTGAGCATTACGTCCGACAATCCCAAGTCATACCCCTGACACCTGTCAGTCTCTACATATGGGCGTTCAGCACCAAATTTTCAATGTAGGCATTTTAGCACCTCTGCTCATGTACAGTGTCACTGTTATTTCCTCAAAGTGTCCCAAGAAGTGATTTCACACAGCGAGCACGCAATTCTGCGCCAGAAGTGCAAAAGCACATTTTGCGCAGGATATGTGAAATGACAGCTGTACTGTTCATCAAGAGGCGTGGAAAAATGGCAATGGTGAAAATCCAGAGTGAAAATATTGCAAATGCACGACGGTAAGAGCGTGCGTAAAATCTGCCAACACACGCTCGTAACACAGTCATTTTGTGGAGTATCATCACCAAATTTTCAACATAGGCAATTTAGGACTTCTGCTCATGAACTCTGTCACTATCATTTTCATAATCTGGCCCAAACATTGATTTCCCACAGCAACTGTGCTACTGTGCGCTGGAAGTGCAGAAACACATTTTGGGCAGGATGTGGAAAATGACAGCTGTACTGTTCATAAGGAGGTGTACAAAAATGACAATGCTGAAAATCTGGCATTAAAATACTGCGAGTGTGTTAAGTTACAAGCCTGCGTAGCAACTGCACAATGCACGCTCGTAAAACAGCCATTTGTTGGATTTTTTCCACCAAATTTGGAACATAGGCTTTTTGAGAGGCCACCTCATGAACACTGGCACTGTCATTTCATTAATGGGTCCCGAAAGGTGATTTTGCACAGTGACTACGAAATCACCTTTCGAGGCCAATTAACACCATGACAGTGATAGAATTCATGAGGAGGGGCCCCAAAACCCCAGGTTGAAAATTTGGTGCCAAAATTCTAACACATGCCCGAGATATGCAGCAAAGCTGAAAAAACCCTATTCATTCCATTATACAGCTTACAGGCATTTCCTCAGTTCGCGGTCGGCTTTGAAGAGTGCAGACGTGTTCCCAGTCCATCGAAGATCATCGCGCCAGACTCCGGAGGTAAGTATGGGGTGAAGGAGGTGAGGAGAGTGTGGGGAAGCAGGGTGAGCAGTGGGTGGGTGCGGGTAGGGGCAGGAGACTACTAGGGACCGTTTTTTGTTAGAGGAAGAAGAAAAAATTACATCACGGGACTGTTTTTTTTTCAGGAATGTGGCACGCTGGGGTGGCCCCAGCGTGCCACCCAACTGTTTTGGTGCTGCAGCCGACGGGATTGAGCACCCTCGTCCGCAGAAAATGGGGAGGTGAATTTATTCTGACGGAGATTGGGCACCCTCGCCAGCACACAATGAGGCGGGGGTGACAAGAGCCGAGGGAGGCACCCCTCGCATATAAGAAATGGGGGTGGTTGATTTATGCCGACGGGGAGTGGGCTACCCCATCGGCACACAATGAAAGCGGGGGGAGGAACACAAGAACCGAGGGGAATTGGGCACCCCCTCAGCATATAGGAAATGGGGGGAGCTGCTTGTGCAGCCACAGTAAGCCGCTGGGGGATTGGGCACCCCCAAAGTCGGCTGTTGGGCGGGCGGACGCCGGCCATATTGCTCATGTGGCAAGCACGCAGGAAGGGTCTGCTGCGTCTGACAAGCTTTGCTCGGATTGCAGCGGACCTTTCCTTAGATGTGCTCGCCACATTAGCATGCATGGGGCATGCAGGCTGATTGGAGAATGAGGGATGCACCTACTGATGTGTGCCCTGCATTCACCCAACAGCTGCCGTGCCTCCAAATCTGCACTACTGCAAGATGTTGACTTGTGCCCAAGCGTGACAAGCCAACATACAAATGGAAACAGACCTGGGGGTAATTATATCAGATGACCTAAAGGTGGGCAAGCAATGTGAGAAGGCAGTAAGGAAGGCTGGGGGGATACTGGGATGCATAGGGAGAGGCATCAATAGTAGAAAACAGGAAGTTGTTATCCCTCTGTACAGACAGTTGGTGAGAACCCATCTGGAGTACTGTGTGCAGTTCTGGAGACCCCATCTCCGCAAAGACATAAACAGAGTGGAGGCTGTCCAGAGGAGGGCAACAAAATGGTGCAGGGTCTGCACCAGAAGACATCTGAAGAAGGACTAAAGGAGCTTAATATGTATACCTTGAGGAAAGAAGGGAGAGAGGGGACATGATAGAAACTTTCAAGTACCTCAAGGGAATCAACAAAGTCCAAGAGGGTAGCATCTTTCAGAATAAGAGATGTGCAAGAACAAGGGGTACAATTTGAAGATAGAGGGGGGATGGCTCAGAGGTACTGTAAGGAAGTATTTTTCCACAGAGAGGGTTGTGGATGAATGGAACAGCCTCCCTGAGGAGGTTGTGGTCAAGAACAGTGGGGGAATTCAAGAATGCATGGGACAGACATAAGGCAGTCCTAGTGGGGGTGTAGGAGGAAGTAAGCTGTTGGTTAACTAGGATCTGCAGCTTATCTGTTAGGTAGGAAAATGGGCAGACTAGGTGGGCCAAGTGGTCCTTGTCTGCTCACATTCTATGTTTCTACTGCTGATGGCCATGTGGCCCACAGCAGATGTATAGTGCCAGTGTGGTTTGTCATGGTCACTGTAGGCTACGTGGACAAACTGGCACTGAGAATGTCAAAGTGGACATTCAGCTGGGATCCCGTGTAATGGAAGCACACTGACAACATGATTACTAAATAACAATAACAGGTTTACTTAACAGTTAGGGTGGGAACATGAAACAGGAAGGGCTATAAAACAGAAGAAACTTAACAGAAACAACAACAATGGTAGCAGTTTCAAAAAACATACTACAGGTAAACAAATGGGTACTTTCAAAAGCAAATGAGGGTGCCACACTTCAACTCTACAGGAACATGGTGGCCTAAAACTGTTGGCACTGCTGCACTGTGTCAATGAAGGGTTGTAGAGACCCCTGCTGGTGCTCCATGTCCTTTAAGATGGCCCCAATCTGCATCTCCATTTGTTGCAGCAGGTCGGAGGGGGAGCGATCAGGGACTTCCTGCCCTGTTCCACAGGATGTACCACATGGTTTCCTCAGCGACCACATCATGTTGTTCTACAGGGTCATTCATATCAACACTCTCCAGTGGAATGTCCAGGGCTTCCATGGGGGACACATCTACCTCCATCTCTGCTGCCTGCTGCCTAGCAATGTACAGTGGCTCTGCAGCCCTTATAACATGCATCTCCACAGTGTTCCCTGATCGTCCTCTCTGTCTGTTGGCGGGTTCCCCCCAAACAGTGCTGAGTTCCCCCCTGGGCCCTGTCTTGCACCTCCTCCTCCTTCTCAGCCAAGGATGATAGCCATCATGGTGGTCAATGCAGGCAGTGTATGTGCTCCACATAGGGACAGGCATTTTCCCTCTTCTGGCAGTGCATCCCTTGCACCAGGGCCCTGATCAGGGGGTCTGCTCTCCAGCCTGATGTTCCTCCATGCTGTCTGCCACCTGTGGCATGGAACAGAAACACATGTTACAGCCCTGTGTGGGCATGGCCAGATGCAGTACTGCTGAGGGATGACACAGTCACAAGGGCGTACATGGTGATGGGGTGCCAAGCACACCCCAACACTGGGGTCAACAGCTGTATTGGCAATGGTGCTGCCATTACACAGGCTGATGCAAGACAACACCAGAGGCTGCAGCCTGATGACAGCCCCTGACTGCCACACATGCATGATTCAGCCTTAAACCTCATATTGGTTAATGGGGTGAGGGAAGGGGGAAAATGTAGCCATCATGGGGCTCAGAATGGCAGTGACTGCCAACACTGGCTAGGGGCATTTGATAGTTGCATGTTCTCTATCTTTCCAGCTTTGTGTGTGACAGGGGGTATACAGCCATTGCCATGGTAGAGTGCAGCCTTCATTATACAGTAAACGGTTGAGTCACTCGCATGCTGGGGCACACCATGTACAATGGTGGAAGGGGGCAGTGGCCCCATTGGACACCACCAGGGTGAGTCATGGCATACAACAGCAGAATAGCATGATTGGGGGGGTTGTTGGCCTTCAGCCTCCAGAGGTGAGGCAATGGCTGAGTGGTTAATGCTCCTGTCTGGAGCCTGCCTGCCTCTAGGAATCAACCTGCCCCGCACCATGTGTGACAGGCAGGCCACATGGGCCATGGAAAGCTGCCAGACATGTGACCACACCGAAGCACAGTGTGAGGTAGACAGGCACATCAAAGTTTCTCATGGGGGTTGGGAGGCCAGATGTGACACATGCAACCATATTGTTGACGTTCCCACAGCCGGGAACCGCCAGGATGCAGTCATCCAAATGCAGGGGGTCATGAACAATGTGGCACCCCCACCTTGGATATGTAGTGGTACATTCCCAGACTGTGCCTCGATTGGCTATGTCTCCAGGTGTGTCATGGCAGAACTGCATGGCAAGAATGCCACTACATACACCTGCAGTACCACCCTAGAATTGGCTCATGGTACTACACTAGGTCGATTGTACTGGTGTTGGGGGCGGGATCAGCAGGTAGGAAGGGGGTGCATGCAATGTAGTCAGCATGGTTGGCCCACTTTACCCCCGGTATGTCCTGGGGATCAAGTATGCCATGGGATACCTCAGTAGTGATACTAGGGATAGGTTGTCATCATGGCAGTACAGTCATGCAACACCATTTATGCATGTGTTGCTCAATTGGGCATTCCACATTGAACCAGCCAAAGATCCTACACACCACATCACTATGGGAAATCCAAAACTGTGAACATGCCTGTAGGGGTATTGCTGTCTGAATGTGTGACCTGCAGCACAAGCAGTAGGACTAGCTACCACCCATCCCAATCCCTCTGTCCTATAAGTGAAGCCTAGTCTCTGCATTGCTTCTGATGCGCCCCCATGTCACACTTGGCCCCTCCCCCTTGGCCATGCACATTGCTGACACTAGTACCTCCTGTTCCTGTGTGTGAGCCACCTGTGCCCTCACTTTCCTCACTGCCCCCATACCCTACTGTACCCCATAGAGAGGGCCCTAAACCCTTGTCAGCAACTCTATGGCTGACTATGGGACAAACAGCTACTGGCAAGTGTGCCGGCGCATTGGCCGGTGTGCCTGTCATATGTGTGGAGGAAGCACTTGATTACCAGTATATGCATGGCTCTATCACTGGCAGACTCCTCCCTGACTGGCATGCCATGGGTACAGCATGCACACCTTATGGGATATGGTACCTATGCATTGTCTGGATTGTGCTGACAATGTGCATGGCACCACTTGTGACCTCCCCCAATGTGTGACCTCATTGCTGTGCACCCCTAGGAACCCCTATGTGGCCACAGATGCTGCAGCTCCCACATAAGTTATGCAATCCCCCTTGGACATGGGTGCCACAGGGACACACCCACAAGCCCTGCATTGTGGCAAAGCAATCGGGCCACACCTGTGGCATATCCTAAACCATACAGGGTATTATATAGGTGGAAGTCTACAGTGCATGCTGCACACACCCAGCAGGTAGTTACAGGAGGTCCCAGACCCTAGTTCCTGACCCCCTACCAGCAGAACAGGTAGAATCATGACAGAACAGGACCAGGGCATACTAGTCCATACACAATGCTTTTCCTCATAACCTTGTATGGAGCAAGTTGACAAACAGTACCAAGGGATGGTGATGCACTATAAGAAATCCCACAACAGTGCCACAAGGCAGCACCAGGATAGCACCAACCACTTCACAATTCAGGTTGGCAGTTGCCACATAATGACACACACATTGTTGTGCCCTCAGGATGCCCAAACACTATGGGTGAACCCCCAGACACCCACTGTTGCTGTGTACATACATAGATAGCATTACTGTACACGGCACTGGGGTCTTCCAGGCCTGGCAATCCACTCCCAGCATGGGAATGGAACATGCACACACATCATTCCCTACCACACCTGCAGTGACTTACCCTGCAGGCTGCAGCGCCACCTTTCACACACAGCGCCTCATCCCCTACCTGCCAGTAATACACATGGCTGCACAGTCAAGGTGCACCATATGCTGAGGCCTCCCAGTCCCCATATCTTTGATGTATATGGGACCACTGCCAAGTGACCCCACTAAGCATGCCCCCATGATGGTGCTGAGTACATGATCCCCCAATGATCACATGCCCACCCCACTTTCCCAGGTTGTGCGTGTCCATGACAAAATATGGTTCATGTTTGAGGGTGTGTGTGTGTGTCCCAAACAGCCCCCTGCAAAGGCCAATCCCAGAGGGCTCCATTGCGCAGTAGTCAGTTGGTTTCCATGGCACAGTAGGCACCTACTGTCCATGGAAGCAGGCCCCCCCAAAGACAGTGAGATAATCCACTCCTGCCACACACAGGGCAAGCCCTGGCAGTGACCACCATGCAGGTACTGCTACTGTGCTTGCCCATGTGACACATGTGACTGTTTCCCTGCTTTTCAGAGGGGGACCACTGCCCTTCAGACATGCATGTGCAATGATGCCTGCAGTGCCACTACACTGGAGGCATTCTGCCACCCCCAGGGTCATACTGACTGCATGACATGGTGTCAGAGGCCCATGTCACACCCTGAATGTGCCACAGCAGTCCACATTACTATGACACCATGTCCACTGGGACCGCAAGTGCCACCTGGTCTGCAGCATCAGCTGCCTTGCTGCCACCGTCACTGGCAGCCAAGGAGCCATTGCTGTTATGTGCTCCTGTGAAGACACAAAGACATTTCACACAGTGGTAATGTGCACCACCCAATACAGCTATATTTCAACATCATGCCAGCTGTGTTATGTGTGACACATACCCCTTACCTACTCCTGGATGCTGACCCATCCGCAATGGCAATATCAGCCCTGTGTACCATATCCCTCAATTGCTGCAGGATGGCTGGGTCCCTCCTTGATATATCCTGCCATTGGTGCTTCAGCTGGTGGAGTATCCACCTGACTCTGGAGTGCTTGTGTGTCTGGGCCCCAATTAAGTTCCACACCCTGTCCCTCTTGCCTCCTGCACCCTGGGGGCAGCAGAATCCTCCTCCATTGCTGCACCAGACTCATAAGCTGGGCAGCCTCTTCTGCTGTGAAGTTTGGTACCCAGCCTCTTAATGTAGCCATGGTAGACACTTTTGAGGTGCTCAGGGACTTTTACAATGGACAGCAGCAATTTAAATGTCCAACAGTGCTGGCTGACATTGCAGGTTGGCCATTTTCAAAGTGACATTTGCGTGCAGCCGCACTTCCATGTTTGCACGGTGCAGGGCATGCCAGACTCAACTGCATCATTTTCTAGTGCACACGTATGTTGCATCTATTTTTTCAAACAAGTCTGCTGTAAGTCGCAAACATCTTAGATTTGTGGCAATTTTTCCCCACAATTGCATCACAGAAACAAATATCAGATTACACTTGTGGCACATTTAATCACAGATGCTTCTTGAAGCCCGTGACACAGACATGGCCGACAATAAATACCCATGTGTGTAATACGGCCTAGCCCTCCAGCCCCCAGTCACATCTGGTGCCACTGGCTGCCCCTATGTGTTCTCACTGACATACATGTCAGTGGCAGATACAGTACCTTTGTCAGTTCTTGGCTGCATGCCCACAAAGGATACCTCTTCCCTGATCCTGTACCATGCTATGTCACTACACTTCCAATTTGCCCTTCCAGTCATACCCCTGCCATACAGCCACTGGCCCTCAACATGCCATGCTGTGTGCCAAGAGCCCCTGTGGCCAATGTGAGACAACTACGGCAACACACACTTTGGGCACAGAGAGCATAGGACTCCCCCTCCAGTGTGCCTACTGCCCTCTTGACCTACACAAACTGGCTATAGGTCACCTGCAGTGACCTCTCGTGTACTGCAGTAGACGCATATAACCGACACACCCAGGATGTCACCATTGGATGGATGCCATACCTCCTGCTTCCACCACCTGCCATCCCTTTGGGCCATCCTATTGGCACATAAGCCTCAGGGAACGACACGGGTGCCACCCTGGCTGCTGCAATGTTGGGTGCACAAATGTCAACCAGGAACCCTTGTGGTCCACATAGCTTCATGGCCCACCACGGGGGGGCCTCCACACATATGTCACAGGGGATGCATGCGGTCATGGAAATTATAGGGGACATGGTCACTGGGGATCCATTTTGTCCATCATGCACTGAGACATCCCACACTACCTACGGATGCTGCAGGCATGCAGTTTCTCTGGTACACTTCCCCAGTACAGTCAGGTCACTTTGTGGCCTGACTGACAACCTTCTCCCACCTTCACTACTGCCTGTGAGTATGTGCTGCTAGCCATCCCCCTCTTGTCCTCATAGATCACTCCACACTCACCTCATCTAGTGTGTCAGCATTGCATACCTTGTGCCCCTTACCTGCTGGGTGCTGTGTCCACCAGGTGTCACTCACCAGCAATGGCCACTGGTTGTGAAACAGTGCTGCCATTTCCACTGGGAAGCACCAGGCAGACAGACATGCTCATAGCCATCACATGGTCACACTGCCATTGACATCACCATAACTCTGATAATGTGCTGCCTCTTAGGATGATGATGTCCCTCAGGTGAAGTGATTGTGAATGAGGTCCACTCTTACACGATGCCCCTCATACTTGGCTCCTGAACGTGAGGGCACTTGCCTGCTGTCTGCCTCCAGGATCTCTTCTGGTCCATCCTCCTCCACCTCTGCAGTATCCACATCTGGCAGTGGCACATGCTGTAACAGGGCAATGTTGTGTAGGATTCAGCATGCCACAAAGTCCCTGCAGGTCATCACGGAGCTGTACTGCAGTGCCTCTCTGGACCGATCAAAGCATCTGAAGTACACCTTCAGAAGGCCAAAGCTCCTCTCTGTAACTGACTTTATGGATGCCAGTGCCTCATTGTATTGCTCCTCTGCCTTACTCTGTGGATGTCAAACAGGGGTCATGAGCCAAGGCAACTGAGGATATCCACTGGCACCTGTAGGGGAGTGGAGGGAATGTTACTAATTCTATACTCTGTCTGGGATGCCATTCAAACCCCCCCCCCGCTGCTTCAGAACCAACAACGTTAAACTCATACAGCCCTCAAATATCAGTGCTTCCAGCACACCACCCTTCCCCAGGCCACCCCTTGTACTCTTTCAGTTGTATGCTTCCAATGAAAATTGGCCCCCAGATGTCATGTCCACCCACACATACAGACCCACCATGCATGTACTGTACTGCTATCACATTATTCCATCCACACTGTCAGACTTCATCACCTGCCCATCAGGTGGACCTAATGGTCACCCCTGTGCACTCATTCCTGAACACCCACCATGTGCTTCACCCTTAAACATGTGCATGCCAGGACCCGTATTGCACATGTTTATCCCAATACCACCTGCCTATTAATCATCCTCCTTTGATGTCTCCACTTTTGAAGGCCTCATGCAGGCAACAGTGATGGAAGATGTAGGTATCATGGCAAAATCCAGGTTACTGAGCAACCACATCCAAAATGTGGCACTGACTGTCATACACCACCTGCATGTTCATTGAGTGATAGCCTTTGCAATTCTTGTACACATTCTCCTCTGTTGGTGGTGCTCTGATGGCCACGTGTGTGCAGCTGATGGAACCTAGCACAAGGGTGAACTGTGCCAGGGTGTAGAAACCCTGCTTCAAAGTCTGTTGCTGCAGTGCATCATGTGGGAAGCTGATATACCTGTGT
This sequence comes from Neoceratodus forsteri, assembly GCA_016271365.2. Taxonomy (NCBI): domain Eukaryota; kingdom Metazoa; phylum Chordata; order Ceratodontiformes; family Ceratodontidae; genus Neoceratodus; species Neoceratodus forsteri. Next base: position 12,583,104 of record JADMNL010000039.1, on the reverse strand, counting down.
GACCTGTGTAGCAGTGCATCCAGGAACTGCCGCAGGCATTTAGATACAGCAGACAGTGAGATGCCCACTGTATCACCAGTGGGGGCCTGGAAGCTCCTGGTGGCAAGGGAGCAGGACACTGCACTCACCTTCACATCCACAGGTATAGCATGCCCTCTCCAGGTTGCACTCTGCAGGTCCTCCCTCAACTCCTGGCACAACTCACTGATGGCAACCTTGTTTGGACGATACTGAGCTAAGCTCTATTCCTGCGTGAGGTCCTGGTATGATGTCCATTTGTGCAAAACACATAGCACATATCTCCTGGTGACTCTCCACTGCACCTGTGGCATGCCATTCCTCTGAATCCTCCCAGCCTGATGATTACCACAATTCTGCCACCTTTCTTCTGCCATCATGGTGCCCAGTAGGGCTAGTGGTCTAGACATCTTCACTGTCACTTATAGGCTGCTTGTGCTACCACACTGCTACCTCCCAAGTGACTCTGTTGTCTATGTCTGTTAGGGCCTATTTATATCCACTAGTATGATAGACCAGCTGCACCTTGATCTAACAAGTGCATGCTATGATAGGCACAGCAAGCTGATGTCCAGCTTCTAAAATCCCAAAAAAGGGGATACTGAGTCTTTTTTTGGATGCAATTGCTTTGCAAAATGGTATACCAAACTTTTGATGCAACCTTGGTGCAAGGCACTTTCATGCAAGCTAGCAAGACATTGACACAGGCTGCGCTATAAAACTGCAATCAGCAAAATTTTCAACGCAAGTCACCATTTGCCTCAATATCATTTGACGCAAACACCTTGCATCATTCCTGCCACTTTGAAAATCGAACCACATGTATTTTAGAATTTATTTTTGAATTTTCAGGTAAATAATTATTCCGTCTCCATGGTCCTTACCCTACATTCATGGAGCCTAACCATCCATATTGACCACCTAATAATACGCTATTGGAGTTAGAGTACTCTGCTGAACTAACAACTGGGGTGATACAAACGGAAAATATATCCTTCTTGTCAGTTTATGTTTATAATATGTAAAACCGCCAGACTCATTTTTACGCTCGCTTGCGCGCATGCACAAGGAAGGTTTTGGGAGAGTAGCACACTTGGAGGTGTGCCTCTCCCACTAATGCACTGCTCCTTGAGCAGGTGTGGCGTCCTGCACCAATGGGTGCAGGAGCTCAGTATTGACAGCGGTGTTCCTCTGCTTCAAAGGAAAGCACAGCTGCCATACTATGTGCCGCCCCTGCACGTCACGCTGCCTCCCCGCACGCCTCGTCCGCCATCCCCAAAGTAGGCCACGCTTTGAGCCCACCAGCGTGGCAATGTTGTTTGCCGGACGGGGTGCCCAATCCCCGTCGGCCCACTCAGCCCCTGTCATTCTGTTGCCACGCTGGGAGCCCACCCAGTGGCAAACATCCTCATGTCGTCTTTATTTATTTATTTATTTATTTATTTTAGAACACCTTTATTCATTTTCAGTAAAACAGACAGACAAACATACACATACCTGGCCAAGCCAGGGAACACAACCCCAAACTGGCTGTGTGAACTATGTACATCCCCCTATGTACAAGCACATTAGAAAACCACCCCACATTGTGATCAAGTTCCAAAGTCAATAATGCCCTGATATAGTACGCTGACCGGTGTTAAAGTACACCCTTCCCTTCATTGACCAAAATCCTCCTTTATTTACCCACTTGTGAGCATATTTTACACTGCGGCCCCCAAAGGAGCCTGACTCTTACTGGACGGTTTCCTAATGTGTCCCCTGGAAAGAGAGAGAGAGTCCCCAACCCTTAAGTTCCAGACCATTACCAATCCCTTTGTCCTGGTAATGGGCCCAATACAACCCCAATTTTACCATCTAAAAAATTATTAAAATCCCAGTAGTACCAAGAATATTAGGGATAATAAAGGGAAAAGCAAAATGAAAGTAGGCACAAAGGAATATAAGCATTAAACACTCCAGCATGCTTTCCTTTGCTAATCACCGTCTGACAGACAGACCTGTGTTTCAGTATTCGTAACTTGCTGGGAGTAGATCGCATCTAATATTGCCCATCTTTTAACGTATAGCTCCTTTCTCCCCTCAGAGAATAAATGTCTCTTTATCTTGGCCAATACCCCTAGGAGTTCTCTCACCCACTGTTCATAGGCATAGGCCTGGTCGTCCTTCCAATGCTTTACTAAAAACGCCTTAACTACCGACACCATTAAAGAAAGGAGGTACTTGGGTGCGGTCCCTACAATTTGAGAGAGGTCACCCAGAACACATATTTCTGGCGTTATAAAATCTGTATAGTCCAGCATTGGATCCATGCCCCGTTTAATCTCCCTCCATAAGGGTGAGATTTTGCTGCATCCCCATTACATGCAACAGGTCACCCGTCCTTCTAGCATCTGAAGCACAGGTCCGTCTGTCTCAACCCTCTACCATATAGCTTTACAGGGTATAGTATATGTTGAAACCACAAAGATTTGCATATTTCTATACTTGGGTGTCACATTATATTTAGTACTCTTCCAAATGCTCTCCACCTAAGATTTCTGGGGTCATCACCTTGTACCAATATCTTGGATTAAGTATAGAGGAATTAGGACTGAAAGTCAAAAAGATTTTATAAATTTGTGAAAGTGGATTGGCTCTCAGGATGATTTCCCTTAAGCTCCCCCACGAGAAAGAGTTATCTATGGATTCCCCCATCCCCTTCCGAAACCCTGCTAACATTTGTTTAAGTTGTATCTTTTGAAAAAAAGACAGTCCATCACATTGTGGTGGAAGGACTATTTTGTCTCCCTGCATCACGTCCCTCAATCTTAGGCCCCATAAATGGTTAGACCACCGGTGTCCAATTACCCGACCCCCTATTACCAAGTTAGGATTACCCAGTATGGGCTGGTCTCTGGACTTCATTTGATATCGCTTTTGTGCCGGAGTGAGAAAGGACCACCAGGCCTCCACGGTTTTTATAATTGGGTTCCCATACCCCATCCTGAAAGAACCTTTTCTTAGTTTAGCATATAGCAGTGATTCGGGAGTGAGGCCAAAGCTTGTTAACAATTGCTTCTCTATTCACAACCAGGCTGGTATGTAATTTTCCCCCCTCATCGCTTTCCGCCCATTGAGCCATAAGGCCTAACTGGCCTGCCACGTAATAAACATGGAGGTCAGGCAACCTGATGCCACCCTCCCCGTACGGAAGGCGCAAGACATTATGTTTTATCCTAGACGGTTTGTTATTCCACAGGAATCCTGAAATTAGCCTCCTGATTATACTAAACCATTTAGTAGGGATACTATATGGGACTAGCTGTACCGGATATAGCAGTCTCGGTAATACATTCATCTTAATGAGGCACAATCGTGCCGTAAAGTTCAAAGGTAGCTTGTTCCATCTTAATATATCCCCCTTGACCGCAGATATGATCCCCCCCAGATTAGCATCAGCCCCCGACTCCAGATTTGCTGTAATCCAGACGCCTAGATACCTCATTTTATCAGTACTCCTTTGCACTCCCAGGGATGAAAAATCTGCCCTAAAGACATATGGTGTCAAAGGTAGGATTTTGTCTTTGTAAGATTCAACTTGTAATTGGAGACCTTAAAGAAAGCGGCCTATTAATTCTCTTACTCTCTCAAAGCTAGATACTGGGTCTTGTAGATGAAGGAGTATATCATCTGCGAAAACAGAAAGTTTTAACTCCATTCCCCCAATCCTGATCCCCTGGACCTTTACTTCCCTATTGATAGATCTCAGAAGGGGTTCTAGATAGATGTTGAACAGTATCGGTGAGAGAGGACACCCTTGACGAGTCCCATTATTTAGTTGGAATTCCCTCGAGATATAACCATTACATAATATTCTAGCCGTTGGGGCAGCATATAAATTCTTAATGCCTCTAAGGAGACCCCCGGGGAATCCCATTTTCTCCATTGTAGCAGAGAGAAAGGAATGTGAAACCCGATCAAACGCTTTTTCAGCATCTAGGGAAATCAGGGCTAAAGGTAGTTGAGAATCGGGGCAAAATTTAGGATATGATGAATTTTCCTGAGAGCGTCTTTCGCCCTCCTCCTCAGCATAAATCCTACTTGTTCCGACTGATTAAACTGGGGGCAATACTCAAAATTCTATTTGCCAAAATTCTGGTGAGAATCTTAATATCTTGGTTTATTAACGCTATAGGCCTATAGCTACCTAGTGCGTCCCTAGGCTTGTCTGGCTTAGGAATTAAAGTAACATAAGCCTGATACAATGGAGGATGGTGAATCCCCTCCCGCATTATAGTGAGAAAAAACTCTTGGAGTATAGGACGTATAGTCTGAATATGGGTCTGGTAAAATTTGGCAGTAAGGCCGTCAGGCCCCGGTGATTTACCAATAGGAAGAGACTGCACCACTTCAATAATTTCAGATGCTCTTATTGGAGCTTCTAATTCCTTGGCTTGGGCAGGATCTAGGTTTGTAATGGGATTCCTTCTAGAAAACACTTGGCATCCTCCTCCCCCACCAAATCTTTAGCTTGGTAAATTTCTGTAAAGTATGACGCGAAAGCCTTGGCCATCTCTTGTGGGTCTGTAACAAGCTTCCCTTCATACTGAACAGATATGATTGTCCTACTTGCCTCCCACTCTTTAATTTTAGCCGCCAAGAGACGCCCGGGGACGTCACCCTGCAGTAGGAATTTGGCATTAATCTTATTCAGCCAAAACTCTGCTTTCCCATAGACAATATCTGACAATTCCCTTCTCAAGCTTTTGAGTTCCGTATCTATTTCCCCTGAGGATTCCTCCAGCTGTGACAAAGAATTAATCGCCCTCATCAAAAATTCCTCTTTGGCCCGTCTTAGCCTCTTATTCTTTGCAGCTAGCCCCCTAGCTTCCCCCGCATATAAAAACTTACAGGTAGGCCAAGCTTATCTTTTATCTTGCAACGTGGGGAGCTGGAATCTAATGATCTCCTGTAGGGCCCCCTCCAAGTCATCCCTTCTTGTGGCTTCTGTCAAGAACGAATCATGAAACCTCCATCTGTAAGGTTGAGGTGGTGTGGGTCTTGGTTCCCACTGCATCTGAATAAGAGAGTGATCCGAGAGGGTTCTACCCTCTGTCAGAACTTCCCTAATCTCTGCAAGTGCCTCTCTATTAACCAAAAAAAAATCAATTCGAGAGTGACTCTTGTGGGCTGCCGAATAGAATGTCATGTCACTGCCCCTATTTGAAAGATTCTTAATTGGGTCAACCAGTGCTGCTACCTCTAAAAACCTAGCCAGGGCTAGCTGGGCCTTGGTCATCGGCCCACTGGATGGAGGTATCCTGTCCTCCTGGTTATCAAGATAGGTGTTCCAGTCACCCGCTAGTATAAGTGAGTGTGAAGGAAGATTAGCTATATCCCTTTCTATTGAGGCAAAAAATTTAGGGTCAGAGGGAGTTGGCCCATATGTGGATGCAACCGAGACTACTTTACCAAGCAAAGTGCCCGACAAATAAATCCCCCTACTATCTTGCCTTGTTAGCACTTGCGCCACTTCATATGGGCAAGATTTCTTTATTAGAATCGCCACACCCCCGGAAGCCCTGTCCTTTCCCACGCCATATACTTGTCCCACCCATCGCTTCCTGAGACCACCCAGCTCTTCTGTCAATAGATGTGTCTCTTGTAGCGCTGCAATGTGTACCCCTCGTTGTTCAATGTATCGCAAAATGACCATTCTTTTACGTCTACCCCTGAGTCCTTTAACATTCCAAGAGATTATTTTAAAACATGACATCAGTAAACATCAAAATTATTTCGAATAAGTCCAGATATTGTGCCACTTTAGGGTCTGCATTCTTGCTGTTCCCATACTTGGACTCTCTCTCTTTCCAACCCCCCTCGTCCCTCCCCGCCCTTTTGTCCCCCGATCCTTAAATCGACCACCTACTCCGATGTTGAGTCATGGATGAACCCGCTCCCGTGCCCCCCCCAGCCCCAGCCCCTGACACTGAGCCCCGGGATCTGGCCCACGGCTCCCATAAAGACCTAAACGTGGAGGCCCCATATTCCCTTCAGTCAATCACCCCCTGTTATTTTCCATAAAAGAAAATAAACAAAAAAAAAAGAAAGAAAGGGAGGGAACCCCTCTCAAAGCTCTCGCTTATAAAATAAATATCGAGCCCACACTGCTCCTCTTTAAATTCCCTTGCATCCCGGGGTGATATCCCTCCAGTTACTAGTGCTACTTAGATCTTAGTCCCTTTGGCCATTCCCCCTCTCCATCTTTCCCCAGAACTGACATGAGGCCAGATATATATGTGACAGTGCCCTCTAAAAGCTATAATACTGGCTGTTTAGCCCCTATTGCAATAAGAATTCCTCACCACCCCCCTCTAACAACTCCCTCCAATGTTCCGAGCTCAAGAGGATATTCTTGGATCTAATACCACAAATAGTAGGTTTCGTGATCTCCATGCCCCCCTGACTACTACTTGATGTGTTAATTTCTTATATTTCGTCTCCTCGTGGCTCTTCTATGATCCTATATACCCAGACCTGAGCCAATCCCATAAACCCCCAAGTTTAACAGAAAACAATAGAACAAACAGGCAATAGCAACTTTAAAATCCCTTGCTTTTCTTCTATCACAGCCATCAAGTAGACACAGCCTTCTTCTTCTCAGAAAGCAGTCATGTTGGGGGTTTGAATAAATCTGGGCACTCAGCCCGTAGTCCCGCCAACGCGTCTTTTGCTGTGAGGAACCTCTTCTCTCCAGCCTGAAGACGTACCACCAGAGTTGCAGGTAACTGTAGTCGAAATTTTATTCCTGCAAGATATAGCTTCTTCTTTATTTCAGCATACTCCTTTTGCTTTTCCCGAATTGCTGGCATTTGATCTTGAAAGAACCATAAAGAGGCACCATTCCATTGCAGAGACTTCTTTTGTCTGGCAGTGAGCAGCACATGGGACTTTTCTTTATAACTGAGAAAGCGCATAATTATCACTCGGGGCCTCGCCCCCGGCGGTGGCATCTCCCTTAATGCCCGATGAGCTCTTTCCAGGTTGTACCCATTCCCAAATGGTGTAGGGCCCAGCAACTTCAACAGGAGCTCCTGCAGGAAAGAGACACAATCTGAGCCTTCAGCCCGCTCTGGTAGCCCCGCCAAAATCAAGTTGTTTCTCCGATTTCTTGATTCCTGGTCCTCCACCCTTTCCTCTAATTTCTTGACCCTTTTTAGAATCATCCCCACCTCCTGATCAATCACAGAAACCTTCCTCTCCTGCGAAGAGATCTGGGCCTCAGCATCGCCCATTCTTTGTGCCAGGGAGTGTAATGCCGGCTTTACCGCTGCGAAATCAATCACTAGCCCTTGCAGCATTGCCTTAATTTCCCAAATGTCCTCTGCGTTCGAGCCTGAGCCCCCCTACTTCCCTGGTTCCTCGTCCTGCTCGGGTATGGTAGGCGACTGGGATTTGGGCCTCTTAGTAGCTGGAGCTCGCCCCGCCAGGGGTTCAGCAGATTCGGCTTCCATTGCCAGGCAATGACGCGGCCTAAGCTTGTCAATGTGCCCTCACTGTATCTTAACTCGCCACTCTTCATATCTTCGTTGCCCTTTAGCGATTAGCAAGGAAACACACCCACGCCGACTCACGGGCTCTTGTTGGCTATTTTAAAGTATTTATAGCCAGTCTCGGAGTAACTTATATTATATTTTGTACTGTGGGGCCTCAGAGAAGCACGGGAGACGTCTCTTCCGAATCAGCTCATCACGTGACTCCTAGTCTTTTTTTTATTTTTTAACCTGTAAAACAAAAACGGTCCCGCGGCGCGTCTCCCAGGCCCCCCTCCCACAACCCGCACTCACCCACTCGCTTTTAGCCTCCCCACACCCCCATGCATACTACCTCGGACTCGGCGCAACAATCTTCGTGGACGGGAACACGTCTGCACTCTTCAAAGCCGACCGCGAACTGAGGAAATGCCGGTAAGCTGTATAATGGGCTACATAGGGGGGTTTCAACTTTATTGCATATCTCAGTCATTTTTTGGAATTTTTGCACCAAATTTTCAACATGGGGTTTTTGGGACCCCTTCTCATGAGTGATTCACTGTAATCATGTTATTCGGGCCCGAAGGGTGATTTCGCAGGCACTGCACAGTCACTTTGAAATCACCTTCAGCCTCGAATAATGCCATGACAGTGACATCATTCATGAGAGGGGTCCCAAACCCTCATGTTGAAAATTGTGCAAAAATTCCAAATAATGACTGTTTTACAAGTGCGCTATGCAGTTTCTACGCAGGGCTCATAAGTTCACAAATTTTCAATATTTTTCACTCCAGATTTTCAACATTGCCATTTTATCATACCTACTATGAGCTGTACAGCTGCCATTTTTCACATCTCACCCAAAACGTGTTTCCGCCCATGTAGCACGCAATGGAGCAGTTGGTGTGCGAAATCAATGTATGGGACACATTAAGAAAATCACAGTGACACTGATCATGAGCAGAGGGCTTAAAATGGCTGTGCTGAAAATTTGGTGAAAAAATTCCTAAAAATGACTGTTTTATGACTTTGCGTTGCGCAGTTCCTACGCACACTCCACATTTTCAATATTTTCACTCCAGATTTTCAACATTGCCATTTTACCACACCTCCTTATGAGCAGTACAGCTGTCATTTTTCACATCCTGTCCAAAATGTCTTTCCGCCCATGTAGTGCACAATGGCGCAGTCGGTGTGCGAAATCAATGTATGGGACACAGTAAGAAAATCACAGTGACACTGTTCATTAGCAGAGGTTTTAAAATGGCAATGTTGAAAATTTGGTGAAAAAATCCTACAAATGACTGTTTTATGAGCGTGTGTTGCACAGTTCCCATGCACGCTCGTAGGTTTTCGAAATTTTAATATTTCCACTCCAGATTTTCAACATTGCCATTTTACCACACTTCCTTATGAGCAGTACAGCTGTCATTTTCCACATCCTGCCCAAAACGTGTTTCCACCTATGTAGCGCACAATGGGGGTAACAACAAGGTCATGCTGACAATTTATTGTGCAAATACCAGCAATCACACAGGGCATTAGGGTAAAGCACCATACATGCCAAACACCACTGCAAATACCTGCAAGCAAACGTTCGGCATTGACAAATGCTTCTTCCTTATAGGCATCTTTCAGCCCAGCATCTTTCATCATACTGTAAAAAAACTCATATCTCAAAGCAATTTAGTTTTCTAAGCTCCTCTGTCACTTGATGTTGGACTGCAATTAAAGTCCCCACCAACTGTTACCTTTCTAACAAATATTACCTTTCTACAAGTATATAAGTATGGTTGAATCTGTTTAAATAAGTCCATTCTACCTTTTTCTGTATGAGGAACATAGCTATTTATAATTCAGAAATGATCTTCATGAAAATTTAGGTCTAAATGCACAACTATACCAGGATCAATACCTAAAAATCTATTGACTGTGAAGCTTGTATCTTTTATCAATATTCCTACACTGTTAAACCTTTCCTTACCAAATGACCAAAATGATGGACCTCAACACCATAATTTTTGGGCTTGGGTTATATCTGAAATTATATTCATTCTTGTTTCTTGAACAAGAAAATATCATAAGGTAAATCTTTAAGTACTGAAAATATTAAACATGGCCTTTTCACTTTGTAATGCTATTAACATTTAAAGTAGTGAGCTCTGTTAATGAACTATTGGTCATTTGGTAAGGATAAGATAAAAAGACAACCTGTTCATGAAGACAGGTTTTCTAATTGCTGACTGCTCCTAGTTTTCATTTCAGATTTGGGTTTCTATTTCTTTGAAGAATCTGAAGGTACTGAAGCTTCCTCCATGTCTGAAGAAAGTTGATGTTCGGAGAACTTGGATGAATAAGCTTGTGAATCCATGCCACAGTCGGAGTCTCTTTTATCAGAATCTGAAACCTCATAGTTATTTTCCAAAGACAGCTTTGGAAGTTTCAGGTCTGGATGAAACAGTTTAGATTTATATAATGTATGGTAAGTGCCTATTAACCACCATAATCAGCAATCACACAGCTTTGTTATGTACTGTTTAGAATTTTAAAAAGTTGTTAACCACACTTTGGAACTTCCAAACAGTAGCATAACAAAAAAGAATGCACCAGAGTTCCATACTTCTCACACATAGAATGCAAACAGTGTTTTTTTGACCATACACTATAAAAGATGATGGCTGGGGATCGGGTGACAACCACGCTGAAATCACCTCTCGTGGTTGCTAGGGTTACAGTAAACCTCTCGAACTGCGCTCTCGAGGTTTACCATGTTGCCCTAGCAACCACTCGAGGTGATTACAGCGTGGTTATCACCCATTCCCCAGCCATTATCCTCTATGTTGTTGCCTTCTCAAAGTTAATTTTCTTGTGACAACTGTCATATCTGGAGGCGGCATTATGTCTTCCTCTGGTTGCACTTCCTTTTTTGATTCTGTTTCAGAATCTTTCACTTGATAATTCATAGTATTAGAATCTGGTACTTTGGAATGAGGATCTAGTAGTATTGCTGCTTCTAGGTCCAGTTGACTTTCTTCACTAGGAGGTGGCTGAGACAAGATAAGAGGCATTGGGTTCCAGTGTCCTCATCTGCTTCTGTGAAAGTTTGTGTTACTGCTGACTTGTCTGTATCTAAGCACTAACACCATTTTGTTTTGCAGTTCTCTGCTGTTTCCTTTGTATAGATGCTTTCTGATCTGTTGTCAAGATGGTATCTGATGTGGTCTATTGTCATAATTGTGAGTAGTCCATTTGGATATGTGAAAAGAATGTTTACTCTCCTCACAGAGATTACATCAAAATTCATTGGAACAGTAAATGATGACGTCCAAATTCTTGACAGAGATTACAATGAACTCTATCACAAGCATTTCTCTGATGGTTATCAGAGCCACATTTGAAACAGGTCTTTGGTTTGGCCTGGATAAAATACTTACCTCTGTCTCTTCCTAAAAAGAAAACAATCAATGTAATCCTGCTGGACTGTGTTGCAATTTAACTTTGAACTGCCAAAGCCCTGTTCATATTTGCTCTATATTAATGATGAACTCCGGGGCCCCTATTATGTCAATCCTCTGTGCTAACCAGTATTTACTGTCATAAACATTAACCCCTTCATTTTTAACCCTTAGAAGAGTGGGGGCATGTATATACACATCCATAATCTATAAACTTTTAAACATATTCGGCACGCAAAGAGTTAAAAATCATAGTGGTTGTTCTAATGGCAGGTTTGGTTAAGGGAATTGCTTTGTCCTGATCAGAGAAATGTACATTCCCAGAAATATGGATTAAGGCATATATTTCATTTGAAAAGAAATGCATAGATTGTTTCATGAGTGTTCTTCCTATATATAACCAGTTGGGTGGGGACTCTAATCTACCTATATAATAAAGATGAACTGCATTCCTTCTTTGTGCTGGGGCAGGGGAATTAGAAAATGAGTCTATTCTTCTGAAGTTCCTCCATTTACACAGGCTCTGTTGATGAGCAGTAGGCTGTGCATTTTGTTGTGCATTATTATTTACAGCATTTGTTTGTTCTACCTATCTCCCCAAGTGGGTGTGGTACTAGGACCTTCGTCAGCTGATAATGCATCTTTATCTGCTTCATTTGGTTTATTTGAATAATTGTTATTTCTGAAAAGGGCTATTGAACTGCCTCAATCCGGTATTCAGTGAGGAAGGCGACTGAATATGAGTGACCGTCAAAATGGTGACTCATATTCAATGCAATCCTCCTGGGCTACCCTGGAAGGATAACAATATTATGTGACCATGAGTGTACTGCACGGTGACAGAAAGGGGGGAGATAGTGAGGGGAAGGGGAGGGACAGGGAAGGGGTTTGGGGGGACTGCTGTAACTGGTGCCGCCGAGCTAGCCATGTGGTTTGGTGGTGTGGATGGCTAGTTCAGATGCAGCAGGTACAGGGTTCGGGACCGGGTGCAGAAAACTTTTACCACTACCTGCAGCACTTAATGTTATCCCGATGCAGGGATATTTCCCCTTCCCCAACATGCACCCCCCTAGAGTTAAGAATCCTTTTTCAGGGGGTGCAGGGGGGCATAGCCCCCCCCTCAAAAACACTTGTTTACTTGTCCAGATGTCTCATCACCCTGGAGTGTATATCGCCAATCTGCTTTTCGGTGATATACACTCGCTATAATAATGATTGCTATTTTGCGATTGCTATTATGACATGAAACCTCTAAATCCATATCTGGATTTGTCCCAATTTGAGAATCCATGTGCAGTAGTTCCAGAAAATTGATCATGGAAAAATCCTCATTTATATTTAACTGATCAGCCAGTGAATGTTCAGGTCCATCCACCTGATCTCTATTATGTGTGTATACACTAGGGAGTTATTAAATTGTCTCTTCAATCCCAAGAGTGCATTGTGCATATTATGGAACACATACAAACAGAAGAGAGTAAGAAGTAATTGTCTCAGCTGGGACAAAGAGCCAGGCCACCCAGAATACCGTTCTGGTTGTGCTACCAGCTGCACCACCAAGGCAACTGGAACCTTAGTTGTCCCAGAGTACATTACTCTTTCTCCAGTGCACAACCTGGTGCTGCACAGATAATTACATCTTCAATCACAGGAGTATGGTGTGCATATTTATGGAACATACAAAGAGAAGAGAAAAAGAAGTAAATGTCTCAGCAGGGACTTCTGGAATTTTGGAATTGTGCACTATATATGAATCAGTCATTGATAAAACATTATTTTTAATGGGGGGGGAGGATACATGCATACTTTTATCTCCATCCATTTCAGTGGGTACCCCCTCAGAAACAAAAACTGATAATTTTTCAAAAGAAGGATACACTGAAACATTATTACTTGTTTCAGGGTTTTGTGCACTTTGAGAAAGCCATGATTTACTTTCATTATCTTCTATTTGAAATGCCAAACTAGTTACTTCTCCCATATTTTCAGCCTGCAGCTCCATTTGCTCTGTTAAAGGTGGAAGTGAGATAGATTTTACCTCTGCTGTTTTAGAGCTCTGTATGGTGTCTGAGGACTCTGTGACATTTGATTCTGTAGCACCTGAAGAATGTGTAAGCTCATTGTCATTTCTAGGTATTCATTGTCCTGTAAGACTATGGGTCCAACCTGCCCACTGAAGTGCACTTTCTACAGTCCATTTGTTTGATGGGGAATTCAACTGTAGTTGCAAAATAAACTTTTTACCATGCCTCAAGCTTAAAGATTTACATACATAGGGGCATCCTGACAGTGGTTTCTATGGCAGCTGTTTTGTTTCACATTGATTACCAGAATACTTTCCAAAATGCATTGTTAGTTTTTGTACTGCTACTTCTTTAGAGGTACTACCAGGATCTGTTTCAACCAGAGATTGCTCATTAGACTGTAATGTTAGCCAGCTCTTTTACTTACCCTCAATCAGCATTTGTTGAACTGTAATTTTCTGCTGCAGGCTATGAGAGCTCAAGTCTGATTGAAGACCAGTCTGTGGATTTTTTTGTAATTCTCGCTGTACTGTCTGCTGTCAAATATCTGGCTTTTCCTGGGTGCAGTGTTCCTCATCTTCTGCTATGAGACACAAAAGTGCTTGTTTCTGTGTCTGCAACTCCATTTCTAGCTTACACTTTGCCTCTTCAAGCAGGTCACCATTTACAGAGTTCAAACTCTGAACTTCATTGGGAGGTAGTATAATATTTTGCACTGTCTCTGGAACAACTTGGTCTGCCGAAACAAACTGTATAGTATTTTGCTCTGAAACTCCTGTTACTCTGACCTCTGGTACTGTGACAATTATACAATATTCACACGTTATCTCAGCTGCAGCACATGCAGCTGCAGATCCATCTTTATTGTGTGACATTTCTAAATCAAATGCACTGATTTCCATGGGGGACCAAGTGGGGAGGGAAACCTGCTCCTCCACTCGGTCAGCTCAGTCTTTCTTCTTCCCTCCTGGGTCCTCCATCTTCCATACCAGAAGCAACAGAGCCCCCAATGAAAGAGTAGGGGAATTTTTATTATAACTTTAAAGAAATATCATAATACAATACATTTTGATATTGGAAAAGAAAGCTAAATCATAAACAAATCATATAAGCCTTAAGTCATACACCCCCCCTCATAACACACAACCTCAGATTAAGGACATTTTAACTTCTTACTACAAAAAAATCATAATACATTACTTTTGTGTTACTAGAACGAAATCCAATCAAAGGTAAAGCAAGTAAATATTAATACATACTAACTCTTTTCCATCTCTCCTCCTCCCCAAAACTCAGAGTAAGTGAACTTTTTATTTTATACTTTCAGAAACCAACTAATGGATCTATGATGACAGTGCGATGACAAATACATCAACGTCCTTGACTGTGCTGGGAATCCCTCGACACCCCCAACCCTGATGCGACCCTGAACTGACCAGAAACACCATGACACACACATTGCGGGGGACTGTGCCCCATCGCACTCTGCTACTATAGATATCTAACTCCATGTCGCACAGACAGTGGAGTTAGATATTTATCCCCCGTTGCCCTAAAGTGTCTCAATGCAAACTCCCCATCGCTGCCAATACAGGCGAAATGGTTTTTTTTGCTGTGCGGGGGTTCAGTGTACCGGTGTTGCCATAGTGTTAGTATACCCCAACAAATGATGTAACAGGTTAACTTCACCTCAAATTAATACAAAAAGCAAACTTAAATATTCAAAATTGACTGCCTTTAATTGTAGTCTATCCAATCCCTATGTCATAGTTATACCTCATCAATCCACTTCATGTATTTCCACCAGGTTTGAAAGTTTTACTGTGAATGCTTGTATTTCTCTTTCCTTTTAACTTCAAGTACCATTTTCTGAATGGTCCAGAACAATTGTTCCAGCTCTATCACTCTTTTGTATAAAGTGAGCTGACAATGTGTTTGCCAGATATGACATCTGATAATTCATAAAATTAGTTGTATAGTTCCTGGATCAAATATTCCCCAGGCTGTTGGCAAAATCCCTAAAAATAAAATATCTTTTGTAATTAACAAAAAGAGAGATTTCCTCCATTTATTGTCTAGGCAAGACCAGAAGAGTAGGATAAAAGGGCATTCAAAAAACAAATATAGTTTCCAAAACACCTGGGCAGACCTCCACTCTTGGACACACCCTCTTTTTCACATCTTTATGTTTCAAGTTATTCTTAACATTTATTTTTCCATGGGTACATAGCCACATCACATCCCACATTTTACCTGCCAACCTTTTGTTTGTCAGCATATGACCTAGTTGTTGTAATTCCTTTTGGTCTCACATCCCATACACCAGATTTTCTATAAAGAAATATAGACAAAATATGCTGATAGAAGTCCTTTGTAGATATTTTAGGAACATTTGCTTCTGTACAGCCCATGATTTAAGTTTTCCAGAACAGTACTGCATCTAATAAGATAAGCCACTCAGGGATTTTTGTTTGGGTATTGTAGAACCCAGATCCCAAGTGTCCAACCATGGCTGAGCCTGGTCCCACACCCAGGGACACCAAATGTTGTCTGAATTTTGTAGTGGTGGTTTTATGTTTCAGTAAAGAAACATGGAGAAGAAAAAAAAACAGATTTATCATATGTTATCCACCTTTTTTGATAGGCAAGTATGTAATCACTCTCTTAAATGGGTTAAGTCTTCTATCCCAATCATTGAAAAAAGCAGCTAAGAATGAACATTTCCAACTGTTTTGTGGATGGGAATACAGTACAAATGTGCAAAAACATGGTTAGCAAAAAGGTTTTTACCATGTGTACTCTTTTAAGCTTGGACATGTACCATGAATTCCAGGGCCTAATATTTGGCTGTGCCACTTGTAATAGTGAGTTCCAATTATAAAAACACACGTCCCCCGAGCCAGAATAAATCCCCAATATTTTCTGAACTCCTGTTTACACAGGGATATCCAAAAACACTGGCTCATCTTCAGGTACGTTCCCTATGGGGAGACATATTTAGAGTAATTGATCTCTGCCCCTGTAATTTTTGTAAAGGAGGTCAAAATCTACCCTGTCACTCTCCCTGATACCCTGTCAGCTGAAATTAAGCACACATCATCTGCAAAGGATGCAGTTGTGATTTCTTGATCTTCACTATGAACTGAAACCCCTGTGAGATCCTTGCAGTGTTGTACTTTAGAAAGAAAGTGGACCTGATTCCAAGACAGGTTATGTCTGGTGCAGGGCAATTACGCTGAACCTCTTGGAGCAAATCGTACCTTATGCCAGGCATAATGCAAGTTGCTATTCCAGAAGGCACCTTGTGCCATGCTGTATGCAGATTGCATCAAAGGTGGGCTATGCCACCCATTACACCCGCAACCCACAGCGGCATGGTGCAAGGGTGGGTTATGGCAGCAACTGTGCCCTATTGCAGAAGGGCAGCTGCCATAATCCTCTTATGCCATTCCAGAAAAAGCAATATTGTAGTGGGATAAGACCAGCTGGAGGTGGTCTAAGGGGCATCCAACCTGGCACATCAACAGATACCCTCCCAACAGTGCAGCGGAAATGTCATATCTGTGCCCAGTGTGCCCCCTTGCACAGTCATGTCCCCCAAAATTCTGGGGCTCCCGGGTCCATTTTCATCACTGACCCCTCCACGTGTATGTGCCAGCCAGCCAGCCCCCCAATGTTCCGGGAGCTTGCCATTGCATTTTGGGGTGGGGGGGTTCCTGGGGGACAGTAGATTGCATGCTGTGACTTGCAGCACATGGGTCCAGTGCACCATTCCTTTGGTACTAGCCTGCAGCTGCTGCAAATTGTGGGTGCAGGTGTCAGGGACCCTGATTGTCCTAGAATATGGTGCAGGGTCCTCAGTGTAGAGCTACATGATGCAACTCGTGATATGCCTCAGAGTTGCATCATGCATTTTAGAATTGGGCATAGGGATTTAAAGTTAGAATATACAATGAAGAACTGGGGGGCAGCCTTGTCTCACACCGCTATTTACTGAACAATCCTTAGCTAGCCACCCATTGATGTATGATTGAACTCTGGCATCCTGATAACATAGTTTAATCCAGCTTATAAATTTTTCTGGGAAACCATATGCCTTCATACACAACCATAAATAAGCATGGTCGACCTTGTCAAAGGCTTTAGCCTGATCCAGACTCATCAGGTACCCACTAATTTCCTTACTGTTACCTTTTTTCCACTATTTCCAGTAAGAGAATTAGACCATCCAGTATTTTGCAGCCAGGAACCACACAAAACTGAGATGGGTGTACTATACTGTCCAGTACAAGTTCCATTCTATTGCATAATAATTTGGCTAACATTTTACAGTCTGCATTCGGCAGATTAATTGGCCTCAAATTCTCCAACCTTTCCTTCTCCCTGGATTGGAATAAAAAAATAATCAAACCTTTACACATGCTCTTTGGAAGTTTATTTACCTGTAGAAAGTAACTGTGGACCATTTCTACTGTAAATTCTGGAAAGATAATTTGATAAAGCTAATTTGGGACGGCCATCTCTCCCTGGAGCTGCCCCCTGTCTTAAATGAGAAATTGCTGTTTGAAGTTCTAAGACAGTAATCTGAGCTGTTAGAGAACTCACAAAGCATTCAGGAATTTTTGGTAAATCACATGATTTTAACCAGTTCATTCCCTCCTCTTCTGACATTGAGGTGTTCTGAAACATGGAGGAAACATAATCCTCCATCTCACACCAGCCTATACTGGCAGGATGGTCTGCATCTGTCCAGGAAGGGAACAAGTCTTTTGGGCAATCGGTTTAAATGCTTCATTGGCAAGCTTTTAAACTAGTCAAGGGGGGAGGCACTGATAAGCAGCAAGAAAATCCCAGCCTCCCCCTACAAAACAGGGTACTAAATGAGAAAAAGACCAAGGTAGAAAGGTCAGTGGGGGGATGCTGCTACAGAAGGTAAAGCCATCAAAAAATGGAGAGCAATGAGTACCAATGCCCATAGTCTGGGTAACAAGCTTCCTGAATTAGTGGCCTTGATGAAGGAGGAACATCTGAATATCGTGGCAGTCACAGAAACATGGTACACACAGAACCATGACTGGGACGTAAACATACCAGGATACACTATCTACAGGAAGGACAGGGAGGGTAAAAGAGGAGGAGGAGTAGCTCTCTACATAAGGGAAGGAATCAAAGCAACAGAACAAAAGGGTAAACAGGGAGGAGAAGAAGCACTGTAGGTCAATCTGGAGACAGGCAATGGCACCACAATCCGCACAGGGGTTGTATACAGACCCCCCCTCTCAGGGGGAGGAAATGGACAAGGAAATGATAGAAAGTATACTTAGAATGGCAGAAAAAGGGGAGATATTGCTAATGGGTGATCTGAATATGCCAGATGTTAACTGGAGTGCAGTTGCAGCAGCCACTTCTAAGAGTGGGGTTATTCTAGATGCCCTACAGGGGGCATGCCTTAGACAACTAGTATTGGAACCCACTCGAGAGGGAGCAATCTCAGACCTGGTTCTCTCAAATGGAGATGGAGAGGATCACAGATGTAGAAGTGGTAGCCATCTGAGGGAACTAGCAACCATCGAACAGTATGGTTCACAATAAACACAGCAATAGAGTCAAGCCATACAAAGGCAAAAGTACTGGACTTCAGGAGGGCTGACTTTGCCAAAATGGGTGAGTGCCTAAGGAATGCACTAGCAAATGGGCAGGAAGGAGGGGTGGAAGAACAATGGGGAATAATAAAAACTGCCATCACAGAGGTAACAAGCCTTTGTGTGAAGTAAATAAACAAAACCAAATGATGTAAGAAACCACTATGGTTCTCAAAGGAGGTGGTAGTGAAGGTTCAAGAGAAAAAGAAAGCATTCAGGAATTACAAGGAATCACAGAAGGAGCAGGACAGAGAATTGTATCAGTTAAAGCAAAAGGAAGCTGGGAAGGCAGTCAGAACAGCAAAGGCCCGGACCGAGGAAAAGATAGCCAACTCAGTTAAGAGGGGGGATAAAACCTTTTTTAGGTACATCAAGGAGCAAAGGAAGACCAAGGGAGGGATAGTGAGACTTTATAAAGGGGAGAGGGGTGGGCAGAGGGTGATGGTGAAAAGGCAGAGATACTAAACAAATATTTTTGCTCAGTATTTACAAATGAAGAGGGGGATGTACCTAAAACAAACAATATAAACACTCTGGATACAGAAGTTGATACCAGCCCAGTTACAGAAGAAAGGGTTCTGAAAGAACTCTTAAAACAGAAGGTGGACAAAGCAATGAGGCCAGATGGGATTCATCCCAGAATTCTAAAAAAACTAAGGGTAGAACTAGTGACACCACTGACTACCCTCTTTAACAAATCATGGGAGAATGGGGTGGTACCTGAGGACTGGAGGAGGGCAGATGTGATCCCGCTTCACAAAAGTGGGAGCAGGGCAGAAGCAGGAAACTACAGACCTGTTAGTTTAACCTCAGTGATAGGGAAAATGATGGAATCACTTCTGAAGGAAAGATTTGTCGAGTACCTAGAAGCCAGAGGGGCACGACCCAAGGCAGCATGGATTCACAGCAGGAAGGTCATGCCAGACGAATCTAATAGATTTCTTTGACTGGGCGACCAAAGTAGTAGATCAGGGAGGGGCTGTGGACATGGCCTACCTAGACTTTAGCAAGGCATTTGACACAGTCCCACACAAAAGATTAATATACAAGTTAGCCAGCCTGGGAGTGGGTCCCAAGATGATAGCCTGGATAAAGAATTGGCTGGAGAATAGGACACAGAGGATAATAGTAAATGGAGTCCACTCTGAAGAAAGGGGAGTTAGTAGTGGGGTACTGCATGGTTTAGTATTAGGACCAGTCCTCTTCAATGTCTTTATAAGCGACATTGCAGAGGGACTGGAAGGAAAAGTATGCCTCTTTGCAGATGACACAAAGATCTGCAACAGAGTTGATGCACAAGGTGGGGTGGAAAGGATGAGAAGGGACTTGCAAGTTTAGAGGAATGTTCAAATGTGTGGCAGTTAGATTCAGTGCTAAGAAGTACAAGATAATGCACCTAGGAAACAAAAACCCATGGGAAGAATACACAATGGGGGTGAGATACTAACAACAACAAAAATAGAAAGGGACCTGAGGGTAGTCATATCAGATGACTTAAAGGTGGGCAAGCAATGTGAGAGGGCAGTAAGGAGATCTGGGGGGATACTGGGATGCAAAAGGAGGGGCATCACCAGTAGAAAACAGGAAGTTGTTATCCCTCTGTACAGATAGCTGGTGAGGACACCATCTGGAGTACTGTGTGCAGTTCTGGAGACCCAATCTCCACAAGGACATAGACAGGATGGAAGCTGTCCAGAGGAGGGCAACTAAAATGGTGTAGTGTCTGCACCAGAAGACATATGAAGAGAGACTAAAGGAGCTTAATGTGTATAGCCTCGAGGAAAGGAGGGAGAGGGGGGACATGATAGAAACTTTCAAGTACCTCAAGGGAATCAGCAAAGTCCAAGAGGGAAGCATCTTTCAAAAAAAGAGGTGTGCAAGAACAAGTGGGCACAATTTGAAGATAGAGAGGGGGGCAGCTCAGAGGTAATGTAAGGAAGTATTTTTTCACAGAGAGGGTTGTGGATGCATGAAACGGCCTTCTGAAGGAGGTTGTGGAGCCAAAAACAGTGGTTGAATTCAAGCATGCATGGGACAGTCATAAGGCAATTCTAGGGGTTGGGGGTAGAAAGAAGTAGGCTGCTGGTTAACTAGGATCTGCAGCTTATCCATTAGTTAGGGAAATGGGCAGACTGGGTGGGCCAAGCAGTCCTTATCTGCCGTCAGATTCTATGTTACATACAATTCCTTGTTTTAAATCCACCTCTGACCCCACTTTAGTTTTTAACTGCGTAATAACCTTGTTATGTCTTTGTTTTGTACAAGTGTCAAAAGGGCTCACCTCACCCTGTTTTCTTGTTGCCCACATCTCTGTCTATTTCTAATGATTTCATTCTGTCATACTGTATATTTATCATCTCCTCTTTTACATTTCTAATTTGATCTGTATAAGAGATGTCACTATCTTGCTGTAGTTGTAGTGTATATAATTGTGTCTGCAACTCAAAATATCTCTCCTTTTTGTGTTTTCCATTTAATTTTCCTGTAAGTTGCATGTACTCTCGTATGCAGTTTTTACTCTCCTCCCACCACTCCTCTAGGAAGTCATAAAATTAGTATTGATCTTCTTGCTTCTAAAATGTACTGGAATCCCTTCCGTATCTCTGGGTTTTTCAAAACAGACTCAAATTAAGTCTCCAGTACTGTGGACCTCTAGTTGTGCCTGCATAATCTGAGATGGTTACACTGCGTAGCCCGTAGTCAGATGTAGCCACCAGAATACCGCTCTTTGTTCTAATAGGTAGCGTTGGGGAAAGAAACTGAAAGTCAGTCCTGGTAGAAATATTCCCCCTGCAATATGTGTGTGGAGCTTTCTCAATGTCAGATGCAAAGACATCCATCAACACTGTTTGATACAATAACTGCTTCAAATAAGAAGTACCATAAAATATTTTTGTAGTTTTTTAACCCTCTATCTGTGTGAAACCAGCTACTATTGAAGTCATCTCAAATAAAATATTTCTAAAAGTATATAAATACGGTAGAATAGATTTCAGTACTTCAATCTGCCCAGTTTTAGACTGTGGGGCATAGATGTTAATTAACCAAAAATCTATCCCTTGAATATGGACATCTAACATAAGTGCCCTCTCTGACTCTTTCTACCACATGCGTAACATTAACATGGTCGTCCATAAAACATATACCCATCCCACTGCATGTATCCCCCCAACCAATAGCTAGAACCCCATACCCACGCATTATCTGCAGCTTTTATGTCAGACATTAAAGACAATCTAGTGTCTTGTAAAAATATTATATCATAGGAAAAGTCAGAAAATAATGCAAAGATTGCAAGTCTTTTTCTTTCTGACAAAACACTGTTTGTGTTAAGGGAAGGAATCTTTATTTCATAGTACCTCATTTAAGCCAGGAGTAGTGTGCTCCACAAATTTCATGGCACTTTCCAGGAAAAGGCCCTGGTCCCCATCCTTCTTCTCTTCTGTTTACTAGGGGTCAAAGGCTGTTTTTCTGGCTCTGAAAGGACTTTTCCTGACATGAAGCCCAAGAGGCTGTATCTGAATCCAATTCTTCGTCAGGATCTTTTTCTGATAGACTTGAGAAGGGATTCTTTAGTATTATGGGATGTAGGGGAGGTGCCTGCACTATTTTGGCAGTCTGCCCCTTCCCTTTTGACTATACAGTTTTGAATTCAAGCATCCCTTTCTCCTGGGGGAGGGAGGGAGTAGAGGTGACATGACCTCTACTGTGGCTTCTACTGGTGCATCCAGAACCACTGCAACAGTCTCTTTTTGTTGCAGAATTTCAGGTGGAGCAATAACTGGGGGTGCTCTCCTGTCCTCTGAGTTATTTGAGCCATGTTCAGGTTCTGGGCTGAAAGGCAGCCTAGGATCCCTGAATCCTGATGCTGCTTTAGATTTATTGAACTAGAAAGCTTGAACCTCATAGTCTGTGTTGTTCATGTTGTGAGAGGCCCACTGACAATCCATAAATGAGTGACCATTTCCATCACACAGATTGCACTTTTGTGTGTTTTGACAGGGAAATTCTGTGTGACCCATCTCCCCACACTGGATGCATTTCAAGGCTTCAAAGTTGGGGCTAATATGCCTGGCTGAACCCCATTTAAAGCATCTGCAGGGCTGTTCTGGATAAAATATGAACCCCTCATCCCTACCAATGTACACACAATTTGGTAGGTGCTGCAAGTCATTCCCTTCACAATAAAGCTTGATCTTAATCATCCTGCCACCGTTCCAAAATCCTTCTCCATCCAAAATTGGATCGGGGTTACCTTGCACCATGCACCTTTTCTCCAGCCAATAGAGAATGCCTGTAATGTTCACACCCTCATTTCTAAAGGGGACTGTGATAATATGAAAGGACTGTTTGTTGAGCAGAATCACTTGAAATTGGGTACACAGGGGGTTTGTTTTTAAAAACATGTATTTCCTCCAGAATCTTTCCAATTGATCTGGTGTCCTAAAACTAATATCAAAGGTGAATTTGCCTGGAGCATGTATTAGTGCATATATATTTTTTTTAAACTATATTATATCAATAGACCTCACGAGGATTCTAAGGCAGAGCCACCCCTAGAATCTTCCAAGACATAACCAAATCCCTCTCACGTTAGATTTGTTTCCTACTAATAGCCAATAAATCTCATACTACTCTTAAACTGCCTAATATGCTGAACCCTGTGATAATTGTATTTATTCTGTAGTCTGTAACCACTGTATTTGTGCTAAATCCTGTAACAACTGTATTTGCTCTGAAATCTGTAATTACTGTACTGGTGTTTTTGTATCATTTGTCCACCCTGATGTGGAACCTTTGTAACTGAATTGTTCCGAAATCTGTAACTACTGTACTGGTGTTTTGTATTATTTGTCCACCCTGACGTGGAACCTTTATAAAAGAGCTCACGCTCAAAGGTCTTCTGAAAACTCATAAATAAATGAATAAATATACATCAGCCAATGTGAATCCCAATGACTGCTTAATTGGGCACTTCCCCACAAAAAAATGGTCTGGGTGTCTCCATTCCCCCTAAATACTTAAAATGAACAGTGTTCCTTCTTTGGCCAGCTCTATGGGTTTTCTAAAGAGATTGGCATATGTTGGAACATTATCAGATGCTGTGGAGTCTTCCTGGAGTACATCTGTGCTCTCCCCTTCTTCCCCTGGTTGTGGAGGGGCTTCAGCACCTCTAGTGTTCTCAGGCAATGTTTCAGAATTTAATTCCTGGGTTTCTACTAAAGGTGAATAGGAAATAGTACCCACTACCACTGCCTGAGGTTTATTGTTGGTGCTAACTTAAGAGGGTGTGTTATCCCTTCCATTGATGTCATCTTCAGTAGTATTTTGATTTGTAGACATCCCTTGAGACACAGAGATCTTTGGATCTGGCACCCAGGTGCTTGACTGTGACATAATCCAGCCAGCTCCTCGCAGAGCTCTGTCAGGTGACCAGTCTCTCTTAGCGTTCATTGGCAGCCGGGAGGCGTTTTGCTGTACAGTGCTGTTGTTTTGATCCATTCCCCTGCCGTCTCCTCCGATCAAAAAAACCTTAGCCGTTGTCTCCTCCAGTTGACCTGGGGATATTTCCAACAACCTTTTCCTTTTCTTTTCCTCTTCCTGGTAGGTTTTAATTTCTTTTAGTTTTCTCGCTATGTCCATTAACTCCATCTGTAAAATTGCCCTTTTTTCCTCTGAGGACAGTTCTATCCCTAGAACACTCATTTCTTCTGTATGAATTTCTCCTCTGGCATCCTCAAATATTTCTGTAGCTTCTTTATCTGACATTTACATGCTGGTGCTTACAGCACCTGGTTGAATGGTCAGAATGCAACCTCCACCTTCCTCCTCTGTCTCCATACTGGAGTCCTCCATCTCAAGGCAGCAGAACAACTCCCACTACCCCTCAAAAAGAGTGGGGAAATTTCCCCAATGTCCTCCCTGACCTTCCCCTTCCCATAAAACCAGTGCATACAATTATCCAAGGCTCTGTGTGGGTGTTGATGTGTGGAATAATTGCCACAACACTTTTAAAATTACTTTACTACCTGTTATTCATTGCTTGTGCAGCACTTTTGTATACAATGCATATGAAAAGCACTATATAAGTGCTAACCCTGCTTCTTCATCTTCTTCTTCTTCTTTTTCTGCTTCTTTGTATTTTTTTATCTTTTTTCAAAAAAGTCTTAATTTGGGTGAACTTTGTTACAGTACTTTTGACCCTTCACAGTAATGAGGCTAGCAAACCTACTGTTTTGAAAACTGGCATGAACTTTGCCTCTAGGACAGAGAGGATGGACTCCAATATTAAACGGGGGTTTTGAGATAAACAGTTACCCAACACTAACATACAGTATTTGTGCTACCATGCCAGCAGAATATTGAGTACTGTATATTGTACAGGTGCAATAATGCTTGTAATTCAGTTACCGAAGCAACCGCTCCGAAAAAGTCCCCACATTGCCAGATTCAGGGAAGACAAACCAGAAGGGGGACTCAAGGAAAAGGTAGGTGGAATCAGGGGCAACAGAAGGGGAGGTACTCCTTTCAGATGGGCCAGGAGGAACAACAGTTACCACAGACGATGTCACAGATATTAGAAGATATTAATAATATAGTGATCAACATATCAGATCATGTCCTCCCAGATGTTGATCACAATGTTCTGCGGAAGGGACTATCTTTTGTCCCTACACAAGATCTCGATATATTTGATACAGTTGTAGACTTTTACAAATTCACTAGAAAACTGAATTTGAGAGCTTTTTTCTTAAAAGAAAACAAAAATTCTGTGTGAGATCCAGTGGTATCACATGATGAGAGGACAGACACTGAATCAGACATTCACCATAGTGACCTTAATAAGACTTTCAAGCTAAAATCAAGATTTATACCCCCTGTCAATCAGGCAGTATCCCTATTTGGGAAAGCATGTCTCCAGGACTTGGAGCAATTACAGTTACCCACTGCCCGATTCTACAACTGCTCTGCCGAAGAGAAGATGGCTATTGATACACTTAAGAACAATAGAAATATTATTATAAAGCCGTCGGAAAAGGGTGGCTCAATTGTCATTAATAATAAAGTACATTATGAAAGAGATATGCTACAACTAATGTCACTAATGATGTTAGGAGCAGAAAAGGCTGTTTGCCTATAAGTAGCTCCTTTAAGCTCTACTATAAAAGTTCATGTTTCCTCCTTCATTTATATACTTGTCTAGGTTTTCTTAAAAACTTCTGCATTTCTGCTTACAATAATTTGTTCAGGCAGTTTGTTCCAAAAGTTAGATGTCCTTTGTGTATAGAAATACTTTCTTTTATTGGTTCTAAATTTAGATGTAATTACCTGCAGTGGGTGCCCCCTTGTTACTGAATTTATGTTTTTAAACTCCAGATTCAATTTGTTCATTAGATGTTGGTCGTTTATAATGTCATAATATAACAAGGCATCACTCCGTTTTCTTCTTGTTTCTAAACTGTGCAGTTTTAGTTGTTTTAGTCTTGACTGGTATGGTAATGATTTTAAACCATTGATGGACTTGGTATACCTGTGATGGACTCTTTCTAACTGTTCCACATCCCTTCTCAAGTATGGACTCCAGACCTGACTACCGTAGTCCAACTGAGGTCTCAAATAGGACCTGTACAGAGGAAATAGTATATCTGATTAGCAGATTTTAATATTTCTTTTTATTGCACCTACTGTTTGATTCACTTTGGATACAATGTTTGAACATTGTTCTTTGAATGTAAGACTCAAATCAATAATTATGCCAAGGTCTTTGTCACTAATGTTTGATTTTAACCTAATTTTGTTTAGAGCATAATGAAACATGGGATTGTCTTCTCCATGTACATAATGCTACATTTATTGATGTTTAATTCATCCCCAACTGTTGTGTCCAGGCTACTATAGAGTCTAAATAATTTTGAATAGAATTTTTCTGTTCCGCGGCTCAACAGGGGCCTTCTAATTTAGCATGGTCTGAGTATTAAGCAATATGGCTCACAACATTGTTGTCTAGATCAGATATGAATAGCTGGAACAGAATCGGTCCCAAAACTGATCCCTCTGGCACCCTGTTTGTGACATTCCCCTCTGTAGATAACTATCCCTTTACTGAGATTTTTTGTGTTCTTTCCTTTAGCCAATTTTCTATCCATGCTATAATCCCTTTATTGATTCAATTTCTGGTTAATTTATCTACCACTGCCCAATATGGCACAGAGTCAAAGATCTGCTAAAATCCAACAGAATCACATCTACTGGTTCACCTTGGTCTAAGTTCTTACAACAACTTTCTGAATGTGCATTTTATATTCCTTTACAGGGTGATCTAATGGAAAAATATAAATGAGATATTGATCTCATACTGAATGACGCCTTACGTGATGGGCTTAGTGATCAAAACACTTTTAACTTCCTAATTGTGAAACACACTATTAAGACTGTGTTATATGGCCTTCCTAAAATTCATAAAAGGCTACATAATCCACCAGCAAGACCTATAGTAGCTAATATTGAATTCTTAATGGACACTTTTTCTCAATTTGTTGATAACTATATTAAATCACTGGCACAAAACACACATTCATATTTACATGATGCTACACATTTGATTAACATTTTGAGTGACATTGATATGGAGAAAGAATTGTATTTTGTGATGATGCATGTAGGGGGAACCTCTGGCCTATGAGATGACCACTTCCAAAGTGTATCTTTCTACCAAGGATTTAAGCCATACCATTGACGCTTCCAAGAAGGATTCAAATGTGCTTTTACTCATTCAGACCAAAGTGGAAACCTTCTCTTTTGTGACAGCTTCAGCTTGAAAATATATGACATTCTACCATGGAAAAGGATTTGCAGGACAAACTTGTGCTGCTGCAGGCTGGAGCTCCTGCTGTCACAGCTTCGATGTAGTCTGTCAAACCCAACCGTGCAGCAGAAACATAAAATGCAAAGGCCCAGGTGGGGCCGGGTGAGTCACCCTCCAAGAATTTAGACATTTTCCCTAATGTTGAGCCTGTTAATTTGGACATTTCGGGTGGCATTTTAACCGCTAACCTGAGCGGGTGCCCACAGCTGACTGTTCTTAAACTCTGATGTTTCTTCTGTTTCCCTGACTTCTGTGCTTGAGGTGTTGTACCCTCAGCAAATGACAATTCAAAATGAAAATTGTGTATTTATGGCTTCCCCCCTGCTCAGGAACCTCTGTTGAGAGACACAGGATTCATCTTGAATAATATTTCTGCAGGTGGCCCGAGTGTGGTGCCTTTTTCCCGTGTCTCCTCTAGTCATTTACCAACATTCTCCCAGTTTACAAGACGGGGATGCAGTCTTTTCTTTTGGCTCTAAAGAGGGGAACTCTACTTCTGGGGTTAATGATGATGTCAAGGTGCACAGGACTGCTTTAACAGACATATTTTTTTGGCACCTAGTGCTGTTAAATAGGATGTGCTATCTGTCTCTGTTTCTCCCGACCCTACTATTGGGCAAACTACTGCTGAGGTGCTGCAATCTGCCTTTTCTCTTAACAAAGGGCAACCTCCCCCAAATGAACCTTGGTTGCCACAGACTGCTCTGTGTGAGGCCAGATAGAAACGTTCCCTTGATGGTACTTGGCTCCTTGATCCCGAGTGGGATCCAAAATATATGGTTTTCAAGAGAACTTCCAAGAGAAATCCGATTTCCCTTCTTTACTCTACACAGAGAACTCTCCCCTCTAAATTGGCATCTACCCCAATAAAAGTCTCATTAAGAATTCATATACAGATATGTTCCTTTTTATGTTATTCTTCTAGCAAGGACAGGCATCAACCGATGTGTCAAAACCCTAATTAAAAAATTTGGGGGAAAATGATCGTAGATTCTTGGTTACCTCAGTTGAAGGGCTTAAGGGTTAAAGATTTCTTACAGGAAGATAAATGCTATTCGGTTGAAATCCTTCTTAACAAGTATCAAATTGGACCCAATCAAATATTTAAGGTCTACCAGATAAGACATTTGTTGGTGCAAATACAGGATAAGTTTAGAGAGGAAAGGACTTCCAAAATATTTTTTGAGTCCCTTTCTCAGGTGGTTTGGGAACCACATGTGGTGTCCAAACTATATAGTCTATTATTTAATTAAGCATATGTGGAGCTTGCTGATAAGCCCCATTATTGGTCAGCCCAATTAGGGGAGCAAGAAAGAAAATGGGATGAAATCTGGCAACACGTCTACTGACATATTACCCAGGATAGATTAAGGGTAATGTAGTTTCAGTTTTTAAATAACTTGTTCTGTACCCCATCTAAATTATATAAAATTGGTCATATATCTGACCCTTTATGTAACAGAGGCCACCAAGAGGTGGGGACTTTATATCATATTTTTTGGGAGTGCCATCCAGTAAAAGAATTATGGAAAAGGATTAAATCTAAAGCGGACCCATTGCTCGGGATTGAGCAACACTTCGTTCCAAAGGAATGCTTATTGGGAGATTATACCAATGTTAAGATACAAGTTAGAAGGTATTACATGGCCATGATTTCATCCTCCCTCAAAAAAGTGGTATTGAGACACTGGATGGACGACCTCCCAGTAACTTATACAGAATGGTTACAGGAGTTGCTGTTCAACCTGAACATGGAAACATTTGGGATAAGTAGGAGGCATTGTCTTCCCAGGTATGTCTTGATATGGGAAAAACTACACACGCTATATCTGCTTCAAACAGGGACTCAAACACCTGGGTAGTGTGGCATAAGTTGGTTGTAAGTTGGAGGTGGGAATTGGTCATTGATTATGACTAATGAAGACCCTGATAATATTCTGTCTGATAATATTCTGTCACTAATGTTACCTGCAAGGGTGGGGTGGGGGAGGGGATGGATTGGGAGAAGGGGAGGGAGTAAGAAGTGACTCACTCTTTTTCATCTCATGAAAAGTATTACATATACAGTATTCCTGGAATGCTTCTTGCTCTGTAATGGATGTAAAACTAATAAACTTGAATAAAAAAAAAACTTCCAAGAGAACTTCCTAAATCACAGCTTACTGTTTGCCCACAACCAGGGGCCAATTTCTCTGCCTCTTCTGCAGCCCCTCACCCTTCTCATCCTATCCCGGGGGAACAGCTCAAAAAACCTGGTTCTACTGACTTGCCAGCCATTTTGGGGACCCTTGATACATGAAGGATCATAGTAGGGGACCTGGACAATCATCCCCAAGAAACCTCCCAACCATAGAAACCTCTCTTATCAGACTTATTCTCTAAAATCAAGAAAGAGGTCACCCCCAGAAGAAATGCGATCAAGATCCGTTATAAAGGTGGTCTCAAACATTGACCAGACAGACATTATGTGGAAAGTGTTTGCTGAAAGACTCCCTCCATTTCTCCTTGAGTGAGGTTTTTGCATTTATTAATATCAGTGGGAGGATAACTATGATATTAGCTTTCATACCTCCTATGCCTTGGATCTCTTTTGGGAGAGGTATAATCATGTGGGTTTTTTCCCACGTGGACCCCCTTTTTGGTCATTCCCCTCACTAAACCTTTGATTAAATATGTTACCATCATGTTCTGGAATGAGGGGGTCCACGTGGATGACATCACCTATTGGTTGTCCCAGAAATGCAAAGTCTTAAGTGACCCTGAGGCAATTCTGGACTTGGAAATGTTCTGCACTGGGGGTTGGAAATACAAAGTTAAGCTTTGGCAGTCTGATTCAGGTATCACTGATGTTCCTAATTCTTTTATGCTGGGCAAGGACCGGGGTGTGTGCTTTTATGCCGGGCAGCCCCGAGCCTGCTACAAGTGCGGTTCCAGAACTCACATCTCCAGTTCTTGTAACAAACCACACTGTGACAATTGCGGGGATATAGGCCATATAGTGTTTCAATGTGCATCTTACACAAAATGTGATCTTTGTGATGATATTGGTCACGTCTTTGGCAAATGCCCTTGGGCAGCTAAAAACAAGGCCTCATGTATGAGTCCAGACCTATTAATCCAGCAGGCACAGGATCTGATGCCCGGTTCTAGTTCTGACCTCCCCCCCAGATTCTACTCCTTCCTTCCTGATCCCTTCCCCCTGTGTCTGTTCCCCTCCCTTCAGAAGTTTCTTTGGATGTTGCAGCCCTACCTCTCTCCCACCCCTTGTGTAGAGACTTCGGAAACAGTTTCCTTGGTTCCAGTCTGTTATAGGGACTCTGATCCCTTGGTGCTTTTGGATGAGGTCCTTGTACCCCTTTCTAGAAATTCCTCTAGGAACTTAAAAATAAAACCAGCTTCTTCCCAGGGTTCCACTGAATCTATGAACCCCTTTGAGGTTTTGGCCTCTGAAGACGGAGGCTCTGACATGGATCAGGAGGAGTCTGCCTCTTTTCCTCCTGAATTCCTTCATGCCCCTTCACATCCTGATTTGGTTGGTTACAGGGGTAAAAAGAAAAAAATCGGAAAAAGATAGCTTGAAGCTGCTACCCCATTGAAAGTGGAATCAGTAAATATTCAGTCTTTTGAACGCCTTAAAGCACCAGGCTATTTTTGATTTGATTCATAGTTCTGGGGTTGATATCTGCTTTCTTCAAGAAATGTGGAAGTTTTCCTGTGACCAGCTTAGATCTTTCCAGGGATAGTGGTTGTGGGGCCCTTCCTACTGGTCTTTTGGACTAGACAGTGCCAATGGGGTGGGTATTTTGTTTAATGGGTATTGTTTTTCTCTCCAAAAACTTATTAATTTATGTCCTGGTAGGATTTTGATACTGGATGGAGTGTGGAAGGATATGGATTGTCACCTTATTAATATCTACAGCCCACAGTTAAAGGCTGAGAGAGTTTCTCTCCTCCATGCAGTACAGCCATACTTAGTCATTTCCTATAATGTTTTTTTCCTGTGGGGATTTCAATTGCCCTTTCAAGACAAAAGGGGCCACTCTGGGAAAAAAAAGCGTACTCTGATTTTAATGCTCTTTACCATGTTACTAATTTTGCTGAATTGATTGACTGCAGTACATTCCGAGAATCTGGGCCTAGTATGAGGCATATATATTTCACCACTATAGACCACATGTTTGTGTCTAACACCTTGCCACAATTTTCTTTACATACTCAGCCTACTGAGTATTCTGACCATTTGTTTTTGTTGATTGTTTTTGGTGGCACCCCAGGGGTTACTACCCGATTAAACCAATGGAGGTTCAAGACCTCTGTATTAACAGATCCCTTGGTTAGACCAGGGATCCTTGGGTTAATTGCAGCTCGGTGCTCTGTCAGTTTCCTCTACTCCGATCTCGGAGAATGGTGGATGGATTCTAAAGCTGACTTTAAATCCTGGTTCCAGCAGTTCGAGAAAAAACAGTTAAAATAATAACTTTTTGAAATATCTTTCTTTACACCTGCAAATGTTTAAGTTGTTTACTTTGGCCAGTATTACTAAACAGAATTATTCCTCCCAGATTCAAAATTTGAAATGCAGCTCTATCAATATGATAGGGCTCATACTCTACAGGCCATATTACAAACTGGGACTCAGAAATCTCCTATTGGCAATCCTTTTGAAGCCTGTAAATCTTTGAAGCATACTGTTATGATAGACTCCTTGCTGAACCAGCAAGGGAGAATAGTCCACTTGACTAAGGATATCCATAAAACTATTGAATCCTTTCTCTACTCCCATACTCCAATCAATCCACCTTCAGCAGAATCTATCCAAACCTATTTGGACACTGCCACTATCCTCCAAATTTCTGGTGCTACCCCTGCCATGCAAGATCCAATTGGGCATGATGAAACTGAACTGATTATCAAGACTCAAAAAAAATGGAGTTTCTCCAGGAATAGACGGTCTGCCATTTGAATTCTATAAATCCTTTTCCTCTGATATCTCTTTATGTTTGGCACTAGTCTTCCAATATGTTTTTACATCCCAGAAAATACACCCTGCCATCTTGGAAGGTTTACTAATGTTTTTATTTAAATTTGGTGATAAATCTCTTCTTCAAAATTGGAGACCAATTATGATCTTAAATTCTGATTATAAGATTTTGGCCCAAATACAGGTTGAAGCACTCTGCTGCTTAGGTTATCTCCCCCCATCAGCTTTGTGGCCTTTCTTCTTGGAAAATTCAGCATGCCCTTATGGTCATAAGGGATCTTATTGACTATTTGTCCCTAAATGGTAACACTGACTGCAGTCTCCTCATTGATCAGGAAAAAACCTTCAATAGGGTGCATGCTCCCTTTCTGTTCTCAACCCTTAATGCCTATGGGATCCCCGACTGTCTGATTCAGCAGCTTAAATTGTTGTACTCATTAACTATTGTCCGTCCTGTTATTAGGCATCAAATCACTGAAAGGTTTTTGGTTCCTACCGGTGTTCATCAAGACTGCCCCCTTAGCCCACTTCTTTATATATTTACCTTGGACCCCCTTCTTAGGAAGTTGATCCTCTCTCCCACATGGACAAGCATTACGGTAGCTGGGTCTGTGAAGGAATTGCAGGTCCAGGCTTATGCAGATGATGTATGTCTCTTTTTTTCAGATTATACCAGTTGCCTTGTATTCTTCAGGATATAAATGACTATTTCCTCCTATCAAATTCAAAACTGAATATTATTAAAAGCAGGGGTTTATTTGTTGGCTCTGGGTCCCCTCTTCCCTTGAGTATAGAGGGTATTTGATTTTCTTCTGATCCCCTAAACGTTTTGGGGATAACCTTTGCACCCCAAAACTTGCCATTGTTTAACTGGGAGATTGGGTTGTAGAAAGTGGATTCTAAAATTGTTAGATGGAGACATTGGAAAATGTCCAAAATCAAAGGAGTCCAGATCATTAAACAATTTCTTATTCTCATCTTACTTTATGTCGCTATGATCTATTCTCCCCCAGGGCATCTGGATGCTAAATTATATAGCCTCTTTTTCCAGATGCTCTGTGGTAATAGACTAAACCGTATAAAACAGTGTTTTACTTATCTCTCTAAAGAAAAAGACAGCCTCGAGATGATTGATCCCGTTGTGGTCTTTCACACTTTAGTTATCTCTCAGACAGTTAAATGTGGATTAGTCCCCTCACAGGACCCCCATAATGAATGGACTCAACTTAATTTGTCTAAGTATTTGCTAGCTTGGTGAGTGACCCCCTCCCAATGTATCTATCTATCTATCTTCATATACCTGATTTTTTTAGGCCTGTTGCATCTAAATTAAATAAATGGGGCATTTTGAAACAATTGACTTTACAGAGTTCTGGGCATCAGCTTTATCATACCGTTATGTCCATGGTCTCATCTACAGAACCCGTTTTCTAAAATTGCTCCCTCAACATAACAAATCAGTGCTGGTACAACTACTCAATCCTAGAATCCCCCCCCCCCACATGTGGAAACATTTGTGGCTCTCTGTTTATATGAGGATTAATATATGGGGCAACACAAAACGTAAGGATTTGGAGGAACGTAATTGTCCTTATATGGATTGTATCGATGTGGAGAAAACCACAGAGAACTTCTTTTTTAACTGTTCTTATCTTAAACCATTATGGTCTTATCTTGCTCAGTCCTGGAATATGCAGTGGTTGATCCATATGTGTTATGAATTTTTATTATTAGATCAATATGCCCAATTAGGGTCATTGTACCATCCAGTCGCCTTATCTGTTTTTTTATGTTGTTTAAAGTATTATTTGTAGCAAAATAGGTGTCAAGGGGTGCTAAACCAAAAGTTGATGCCATATGACACTGTTCATATTTTAGTTTAGCAGACTATAGGCAAGATCTACATTTCTGATGTCGCCCATAATTCTTCACAACTGGTGTTTCATT
This sequence comes from Neoceratodus forsteri, assembly GCA_016271365.2. Taxonomy (NCBI): domain Eukaryota; kingdom Metazoa; phylum Chordata; order Ceratodontiformes; family Ceratodontidae; genus Neoceratodus; species Neoceratodus forsteri. The sequence continues at coordinate 12,548,657 of JADMNL010000039.1, read as the reverse complement.
GGTGGAAGGATTTTAGTATCTTTATAAAATATAAATGAAGATTTATAAATTTCATTATAGTATGCAGTAATACCAATTTTTGTGATTTTTGTTTCATGAACTTTTGTTGTTTTCTTTTCTTTTGAATTCTTTTTTGAGTGAGTTTTGTTGTTAAGTTCATTTGTCCTTTTTTATGATTTCTGTACCTTATTTTGATTATTTGACACTGTTTATGTATGTGTTTTTGATGGTATTGAAATAAAAAATTCCCCTACTCTTTCTGAGAAGTGCCATGGGATCTTTAACATCCACCTGAACTACCACCAGAACAGGCAGATAGGACCTCGGTTTAAGGTCTCATCCGAAAGATAGCTCCTCAGGAGTGCAGCACCCCCTTCATGCTGTACTACAGTGCCAGTATTAGGATTTAACCCAAGTGCCTGGTATGGGTGTGTACTTGCAGTGTAAAGCAATGGCCATAGGGGCAGCAATGGCCCCGAACTATGTTATACTATACATGACCAGTTGGGGAGAAGAGTTCATCTATGGTCCAAAGAATCCTTTTCTGGACAAAACTGATATACAGAAATGATACACAGATGACTTGATTTTTATTTGGAAGGGCACTGTACCAGAATTGAAGGAATGTATGTAATTTTTGGAATCACCTAATAACAACTTAAGATTTGAAGTGAACTTCCATTTACAATCTGTTAACTTTTTAGATTTGACCATTATAAAAGGAATTGATGGAACTGTTATACCGAACTATTTAGGAAGAATACTGAACAAAATTCTATTTTACAGTGTCAAAGCTTTCACTCTGAGCATGTTATGACCAATATTCCTATTGGTCAATTCATGAGCACGAAGAGAAACTGTTCTTGAAATGATGATTATCAAAGAAGTGCTGCAGAATTGTCAGATCAGTTCTTACAAAGAGGGTACAGTAAAAGACCTATTGAAGTAGGTAGGGAGATAGTGGACACTTTGGATGGGGAGCTTCTCTTGAACCCCATACCCAATACCATTCATGAAACTCAAAGGGGTATAAATAGTCAAAATCAGACCCCTAACTTTATCACTACATTCAACCCTCAGTCTTATTTAATCAAAAAAAAAATTGTTAGACAAAACTGGCACATTTTCACCACAGAAAGAAAATTCCATGTTACTAAAAACCCTCTCCAAGTGATTTATAGGGGTTTATAGGAGATGGACCAATCTGAGAGATTCCCTTGTATGCATCACATACTGTGACAAATCAATTGAGAAAAATACTTCCCTTCCTAATGGTACCTTCAAGTGTGTCAGCTGCACGTTTTATAAATTAATTTTGGTTGGAGATACCTTTAAACATTCCATTTTTGGTACCACTTATGAGATAAGGGGCTTCTGTACATGTATTACAATAAACCTTGTTTACTTAGCCACCTGTAAAATATGTCCTTGTTTTTATATTGGGAAAACAATCCAGAAACTGAAAGAACGTATTGGTCAGCACGTCAGAATTATCCGGCGTTTAGGTACTGTAAGTGCACTTGCACAATATGTAAAACAGAATGGTAACAATCATGGCTTTACTTTCCAAATGTTAGAAAAGGTTTATTCTCAGATCAGAGGGGGGGAACTTGTAGAGAAATTTATGACAAAGGAAAACCTTTGGGCAATACAAAATGAAGTCATGCACCTCACCGGGTATAAATGAATCCTTTTAACTGTCCCCCTATTTATAATCTTAACATATTTATATTTAGGGATGTCCACCTTAATTGAATCATAGGCTAGTATTGATTATATGAAGGGGCTTTAGTTCTTGGCTTCCCCCTGCTTCCCCCTCCTCTACCCCTCTAACCCTTCCTCCCACTCTCTCTTATCCTTTTCTGCTGGATTCTTTCCCCTTGCAGGGTTCACAGCATCCTGAAGGGAATTAGTTCTTGGCTTGCCTCTCTTCCTCTTTCCCTTCTCCCCCACCCTTCCCCCACTCCCTCCACCTCTTGTGTTACAACTCCCATTCCTCAAAATCCTTGCTATCACCTAGTTACCTTTCTAGATCTAATTGCACTTAGTAATTCATGTACTCATCCTGATACTTTTTGTTCTCCTCCTTACCTATATCTTACAGGCTACATATTCCAGGTTTGCTACTATATATATATTTATCGTATATCATACCTGCATCTTGTTCTGCCTAACCCTGTATGTCTCACCCAAAGTCTCTGACTTCTTACTTTGCTATATAGCACCTTCTATACAATACTGTCTGTTGCCTAAAATTCCTATGTATTATATTAGTACCTCACCTTATGTATTTGAATTTTTGCACTGTCTGCATCTTATTTATTATGTGTTTGCTTGTTCCTCACCATATGTAACCCTTCCCCCCAGGATGCCTCTAGAAATGAGCTGTTTACAGTTCATACTATCTATCCTGATGAAACTTTTTCAAATAAATAAAAAAAAAAATGATTAGCAATATGAATCTATTTAATTGATTTGTACATTACTTGTGTGAATTTCATTTATATATTTTCTACTTGTATTTTTATCTGCATTAGTGGTGTTTTGGTAGTGATTAGTATTTCTGTTGCACTTTAACTTCTGGCACTGTCACTTTAAATTGCATCCTTTTTAAGGGGCACACTACAATCACAACTCCAACCTTGAGAAAGTGCTATTAATGTGCAAAAAACATTTGGCTGTTCTTGTGGGGAGGGGTGTGTGCATCCTTGCTGCTAGTCTCAACATTAAAAAGCTTTTTTTTAATCCCGAAGCATCGTAGCTGTAATACTTTGTCCCATACAGCGATGGTGAAGCAGAGCCTGCCTGCTTTATTATAATTACTGTATGTTAGCTTGAGATAGTGTCTTTTTTTTTTTCAAAAACAGGGTATTTGACAGCTTATATTTGGTGGTCTTAGACCCAAAGGCTGTAAAATTTGATCTGCATAGTCTCAGTTTTTGGGGCCAATTGTTTGAAAACTTTGATAGAAATTGCTTTGGGCTCTAAAAGTTATTAATTTGTAAAATTACATACATATTCCCATTTTAATATGAAAATATCCCTGTTTTAAGATAATTTTTTACATCCATGAAAAGTAAAAAAAAACAGTACAAAGATTTAAAAAAGTTTATAAAGGTTAAAAGTTTGAAAACCTTATATGTGCATGGAGCACTCCCATACTGTTTTCCCCAACCCTCTCCATGTTATAGACCGCTGCTTATCACGCCCTCCTGCAAGTCAAAATACAGCATGCTCGTTGAAGTTTTGTCAGCAGCTGGCACCTCCTGTACTCTCTAAAATTAAAGGTCACTGCTGAAATTAGCCTCAACAGCTAGTCTAGAAAGAAACAAAGGACACTACAAGAATAAAAAAGCATTTAGGCCCCCACCTCAGCCCGGACAGAAGTCTATGTGTTAGATGCCACGGTCAGATCACTAGCAATTTTTCTCTACATGTGAAATTGACACGCAGCACTGCCACTCAATCTGGTCTGCAGTTAAAAAACTACATTTGCCATTTTGCTTAACACTGAGCTCATACCTGAACACCTTTCCCCACTCGGGATACTGATCATATTCATAGAACATCTTCAGGGATGGAGATTAAGTGAGGATAGAGGTCATAGGACTGCTTACTTGATGGATTGATACATTGTGCAGTGCAACATTGTCAGACTTGCTTGCTGCTGTGTGGCCTGCCACTACTGATGTAGTGATTGTTACCTTCCTTGGCTTCTGCTGCTCTTGCCATCCCTATCCTGGTCCATGTCAGACTCTTCCGACTAACTCAGTCATTCCTGCTGAGGCTGCCACGTGTGTTTTCCTCTACTGCTTATGTGTATTGGTACTGTGGGCCTGGACATGTGCTAAGTGTCTGCCCTCTGCACTCCACTGCCTGCCCAGTCCAGTCCAATTTGTCAGACTGCTGACAATGTTACAGCTGACTCCAATGTCTACTAGTCCACTGTAAGCCCCTCCTGGGATCTGTCCGCTGATTGCCCATGACAATGACCAGACCAGTTTGCAGCTGATGAAGGGGGGACTATGTGACTGTATGCATTGGTCTCTTGGGCCTGCAGGTGCTGCTGCAGCTTGACCAATACTTTCCATGTGATTGACGCAGCTTCTAAATTGTAAACCACAGCAGTTTTTATCATTAAAATTGTATTTCTCTTGAAGTCTCAGAAACAGAATGATTTGTTGAAGGGGGTTTGATGTATTCAAGGCAACTGGGTGAGGGGTCTGCTCTGCTGTTTCATTAAATGCTTGTAGGATGCTTTCATTATTGTTAAAAGGAGCCGATGTGGAAAGCTGTAAAAAGGAAACTGTAGAAAACATGGTATCAGTTAATGACTGACTTTCATGTGTTTCCCTGTGGGCCTACTGCTGTTTCTCCAATTAAACTATGCCTTTAGATAGTGGTGAGCTCTGATTTCCCTTACTAAATCTTCTTTAATATATATTTAGTTATTTCCAGGATTTTTCTAATTTTAAATAATCCATTTATTTATTGACCTCGTAAGTGCACTGGACTGAGGGACCGTTTTAAGGGAAACAAAACAGGCCTAAATAGCCGAACAATAAAAAGAGTGGGGTACATGGTTGTAAACCAGCTGGAAATGTACGTTTGCAGAAGTATGAGAAAGTACAGATAAAAAGGAAAAAATAGGACACAGTGTTAATAAAGTGCTTCAATAGCAAAACAATTATGTTTTATAAATCAGCAAAGAAGAAATGAAAACCGTGGTGCTTATACAGCAAAGTGAGAACAAGCATTGTAAACAGCATATTTAATGAGCTAGTAGAAAAAAAAAAGCAGACAGGAACATGTTACAAATTTTAAGAAGTAGTAAGTGGTAACTTTTTACTTCCAGAGTATTTTTCTTCTTTGATTTGCTCATTAGGAAGTTTTCCATGTGACAATATTATGCTGGATGTGTGGAATGGCCCTTTGCCTGGCAGCAGATATATCAAGTTCCATTCCATCCACTGCATCGGCAGCACTGTGTCCTCACTGATTGTGACATCACACGTGATTGAACCAGCAGCTAGAGGCTGGCTCTTCCTGAGTAGCTGTGATGTATCAGTCATTGAGGTCACAGTGCTAATGATGCAGTGGGGAGAACAGAAGTAGATATGTCAGCTATCAGGCAGAGTACTGTTCCACAGACCACACCTACTAACATCAGATAAAAAGTCTTGTTATTTCCCAAAAGGAAAAGAAATAGCAACCAGTGTTGGGCAAGTTACTTTTTCTATTGCTTTCTATTACTGTACTTTTGGAAACTTGTTCCAGGAAGCTCGGTGCAGTCACTAGCAAGGATGGAGAAGTACTAAAAAAAAGTAATACACCTTTACAGTTACAATTACTTATGTCTTTTTATACAAAAGAAATGCGTAACTGTAACTGATTACATTTATTTGAAAGTAACTAGTAACTAGCATACTACTTTCAAAAAATGTAATCTGTTATAGTTATTTGTTATTTTTGAATTGTTTTTGTATAAAAAGAAATAAGTAACTATAATTGTAAGGTGTATCACTTTTTCTAGTACTTCTCCATCCTTGTTAGTGACTGCAAAGAGCTTCCTGGAACAAGTTTCCAAATGTAATAGAAACGTAATAGAAAAAGTAACTTACCCAACACTGACAGCAACTTAAATATAAAAGGTAATAGCTGACTGCTCTTAAAAACTAATATTAATTTTAGGCAGAGCACTAGCTCTTTAAACTGTCCAGATAGTACATTGGCTAGTAGCTTTTGTTGCACAAATGCAGAGAGGGTGGCCCCCTTTTGCCTGACACCCCGACGGCGAAACACTGAAAATGACCACTACAGCAACAGTCGCTGTCATGGTCTGAGTTTGTGTTTCCCTTTCAGTGTCCTGCCCGTTCTCAGGACCAGCTCCGACCTGGAGTTGAGAATCCTAAAGTCTGAGAGCGTGAGGGGCAGAGCACCCCACATGGGGGGTGTGGTGGTGCAGCCCCCCCCACAGAAAACACTGGGGGCTTGGGCGGCACAATACCAGCATTGGTATTGTGCTGTCACTGACTGGGAGGTCGACAGATTTACTCTTGACCAAACATGGTGCTTCCATGCAAAGAGATGCATTCAATAAGTGATTCAAAGCAATGATTTAAAGAACAGGTGGAAGGTGGTAGTTCTGTACCAAAGGAAGAGTGTTCCAGAGGAATCAATCAGTGGAGGAGAATGTCATTTTGCCCATGCTAGAATATACATGCAGTACTTCTAGCAAAAGGAGATCAGAGGAGAGCAGGGTGCATGTTTTTTTTTTGTTTTGTATCCTAGGAACCCTGGCAAGGGATAGAAGTTATGGGTGCACAATGCTTTGTGAATAATGCAGTTGAGGGTGAAGTTTGTAAAGAGAAGTATGTATCTCCTAGTACAGGGTCCAGTAGACTAATAAGGGCAGCTAAACTCAAGAAACACTTTATATGCACAAAAGGCAGTTAGTGCACTTGTAGTCAGGCACTTGTTTTACAAAATAATGTATAAAAACAGTGCTAAAGTGAGCATATGCATTTTAGTGCTGTTTTTATCCATTATTTCATAAAACACTCTGGTATAGTGCCTGTTATGATGAGTGAAAGTGGTATAAAGTTTATGCTGTTGCAGTGGTTTGATCTATAGCCATTCCTTTTGGGGCATATCACTGTGCTCCTTAATTTGTACAGTATGAGCACAAGCCCTTTGCATAGTACATAGGCATAGCTGAGGTGACAGGCACACAGGCCTTTAAAAAGGTCAGCAGGGTATGTAGATTCTGCCTCCTGGTGGAGCGTCAATCAAGGGCAAAGCACCAGGGCATCTGTGTGGCTGCAGAGCAAAGTATTTTACTGTTTTTCCTGGTTGTATTTGTTCACAGCATTTCAATTTGACTCTTAGTATATCAGTGTGACAGCACTTCATTAAAAGCACTGTAACAGAAGACACTGTCTGATTTGCTGATTTGCACTAACTTCCTGTTTTAGCAGGGGCTGAAGTCCCTGCGTACCTAAGAAGAGAGCCATTCAAGGTTCTTGAAAAGGTCACAGTGGTGTATTCTAATAGGGGCTGATAAGGCAAATTGGCATATACAATACTGTTGTAAATTACAGTTACCCAGGAGACATCTTTCACAGTAGACTGCAAGTACATGGGAGAGGCATAGTCCAGTACAGGCAACATAGTACATTTGGTAATCGTGAGATGAACTTCAGGAGCCATGGAGTGCTTTAATCTGCATGCAAAAAACAGTTTCTGGTGAACTTTTTATTAAGGGAATTAATATGTTCTGAGAAGGTAAGGAAGATGTTAAGTGTGACAGGTATTTAGAAGTGTGTATCTGCTTTACAGGCATTCCATCGGATTAAGCACTATTTAAAGAGGTGGATGAGTCAGATAGGTTGGGTTTAGAGCCAAATAGGATGGATTTGATCTTTTTGACATTAAGTAGTCTGCTTTCCAAGATCCAATTTTGGATAAGGGAAGAAGACATCATTTAAGGGCTGAGAGGTTTCTCCATGACTTTGTGGTAAGGGAAATGATGAGATCATCAGTGTACAGTAGAGTGTTACAGCAGTTGCACTCTCAGATTGATTTTTAGGAGGAGGTTTAGATTTTAGATAATATGAGCAGTCTATATAGATGAGCACATGAGACGTGACTGGCTAGGTAATTTCTTCTTGTTATTTTTGGTTGAATAGAGCCTTTTTTGACACAACACATCACATCTGTGCTGCTTGAATTGGTCTTTTATATTACTGTTTGGCTGTGGATGTTGAATGTTGCACGGCAGAAGCACATTTGCCCTTAACCACTATGTTGGGAATAATTCATTTTTAAGTGTCACTAGCTAATCTATAACTACACTGCAATTGCAGTGTAACAACAGTGCAGTAAACTCCCTTCAAGTTTGGATTGCCCAGCATCAGCCTGACATACTCTGCATGGTTGAAACCTGGCTCTCCAAGAATACCCCGGATGCCGCCATCTCCATCCCTGGTTACTCTGTTTTCCAGGCTGACAGGTGTGGCAAATGAGGAGGAGGAAATGCCATCTACCTGTGTGATTCTCTGCAGTGCCTAGCCTTCCCTCCTGCCTACCTAGATCACAAAGCTCAAGCCTTCACTCTGAAAATTATGGTCAACAAAGACTCTGCCCCTCTCTTTGTCAGTGCTGTCTACATTCTTCCTAGCAATACAAAGTCTGCCTTCCTTGCTATCCTAACTTACCTCTCAGCTGCCTCCTAAATCTACATGACTAGCACTGGGTAATTTCAGTGTCCAGTGGTATTCCCTCTCTGCTGCCCCCCCAAGGATGCCATTGCTGCGATGGACTTCTCACATGTAGTCTCCACCCCCGCCAGGCATAGTCCCAAATCTGGCACCGCCACGCTGCTTGACCCGATACTAACTAACTGCCCCTCCAGAATCTCATGTGTATGAGTGCACCCCCAGTGCCATGAGTGATCACTCTCCTGTGACCTGCACCTCATCCTGTAAGAGCTTGAAACAACCCCCACACCCATTTTTCAATGCATCTTAAGCTTGGAATGCTCCAGCGCCTAAAACTGAACCTCACCTCCCTTGACTGGTCACCCATCTATAAAGCTCTTAACATCAGCTTGGCTTTAGATTACTTTATCTCCACTTTCTCCTCTGCCTGCAACATATTTGCTCCTTATATGAAATGCATCATCATGGGACACTCTACCCCTTGGATTACCCATGCCCTCTTGGACTTTATGCACCGACGTGACTCCCTCTGGCAACTTGCCCTTGACTTTGGCAGGCCAGCTGATAGGCAAATGTATCATGCCATGAGAAACAAATGCACCTGGGAGATTTGTAAAGCTAAGGCTGACCACTACAAGTCCTCCCTCACCTCCACCTGCAGCTCAGGCAGAAAATTCTGGGATAATCTCAAAGAATTGAATGGCAAACCCTTGTCTCCCCCATCATCAACAATGGCACTGCTTCCTCTGACCCCAAATACATAGCCGATATTCTGAATACATCCTTCTACAACCTCAGTAGTATACTCCCTTCCCACTTTTTCAACCCCCCCAGGCCCCTTCTTCCCCTTCCAGACCCCCATTTCACTTCAGGAGAGTATCCCCAGTGGAAGCCAAGCCCTATCTTCTAAAGGCCATAGGTCATGCCCGTTACAGTGCAAACTCACTCGACCTCAAGCTTCTATGCCTTACTCTAGACAATGTCCTCTCCTCTCCTCCTCACCTTCATCATCAACCGCTCCCTCTGTCTTGGAACTTTTTCCTCCATTTGGAAAGCTGCAGTCATCACACCAATCCACAAGACTGGTGACTACTCTGATACTGGAAATTAAGTCCTATCTCTATCCCCCCCATCAAAAGCCCTGGAAAGAATAATTTCTGACCAACTTACTGAACATCTCGCTAAGTACAATCTGCTATGCCAGCAACAGCATGGTTTCCAATTGGGCCACAGCACCACCTTTGCTATGCTGGAGTTCATAACCCACCTACACTTCACACTCAACAAAGGTTACCTCGCGGGAGCTGTCTTTGTGGACTTGTCGAAAGCATTCGACACAGTTAACCATTCCCTCCCTCTCTCTGCCCTAACCAACTCAGGTCTCTCCCTTGAAGCCACTAACTGGTTCACTGACTACCTCTCTGGAAGAATGCAGCAAGTCAGGATAAGTACTGATCTCTCCACCTCCCTCCCTCCCAGTCAGGTCTGGGGTCCTGCAGGGTTCCATCCTTGGGCACCTCCTCTTCAGCCTATTCCTGAACACCCTTCCTACGGCTTGCCCTGGGCAACTGATACTTTACCCTGATGATGTGGTCCTGTTTACTTCCCAGTCAGACCCCCAAAAACTCCAACTTTCTCTACAGAAAACCTTCTTGCAAGCTGAGGCCTGGTTCGCAGAACACCGACTAGTCCTAAACTACAAAAAAAGAAAGTTATGCTTTTTGCCAACCCCCAGAGCAGGCATAAGGACCACACCCTCTCTATCCTCAACTCCCAGTCACAGCCACTCAACCAGGTTACCTCCTTCAAGTACCTCAGTATCTACATGGACCCTACTCTTAACTTTCACAGTCACATTCATCACCTCTGCACTGCTGTCAACACCAGGATTGTTTTACTCTACCATGTCAAACATTACCTCAACCTTGATGCCCTCTGTCTTGCTGTCTCCCCCTCCATCCTTTCCCTCATCGACTACGGGGTCCTAGTTTATGGTGTGGCTGACACCACATCCCTCCAGAGAGTCAGAGTAACACTCAACAAGGTCTGCCACCTTATACTAGGGTGCAGGCGCAACACACACACATGTTCCGTCTACCAGCAGTCCAGCTTGCTCAACCTCAACAACAGACTCAAATATCAGACCTGCCTCATGGTTAAAAATATCTCTGTTGGGCTTTACCTCCCCAGGCTCTCTCCCCTCCTGACACCTGCGCACTGAAAAAAAAAAAAAAAACACCTGTAGCTCCATTAAATTCCCCATTCTTTGTCCCCCATTTCAGAACCTCTCTTGGTCAGTGAACCTTTGCCTACAGAGTCCCGCTCTGGATGAACACCACTCCTAGCCCCATTACATCTGAACCCAAGCTTGGCAATTTTAAACCCCCCCCTCAAGGATCACCTTCAGACCAACAATGGCTGTGACCGCCATGGACCCCTATGTACATCTGACATTGGATACTCTTCCTGCACTCCTCCCCTAACACCAGTACTATTATAAATTAAAACTGTAGTCTCTGTTCTCCCTTTACCTGGTAGTACTTTGACAGTGCCAGGCCTTAGATCTGGCTAAGTCTGACACTTGGAATCCTATGTTTTATCTCTTACAATTATACTATTTAATCAAATTGTTTATGTTGACCTTAGTTGTTGTATATTTGTTTAATGACATGGAGCCTTTGGAAATGCATCTCTGATTCAAAGGTCTGTAAATCCGAGATGTTCAATAAATAAATAAAAATAAATGTAACTTTTATTTTACATGATGTGTTACCGTACCAGTAGCTACGCTGCTCTCATAACTTTTACTCTAACCCTTATTCTTACACTTCAAGTGTCAGATCCTGTAGACTTACCTTGCAAATAAATGTTAGACAGACATTAGCTCTGGAAACAATGCACAGAAGCTGCACATTTCTTATCAACGTAACTATAGCATTGTTACAAGGACAGTAAGTACAAATGTAAATTAATGATTTTTACTGCAAAATTATACAGTGTGGTTGCATATCAATTAACAATAGTAGATTGCATGTTTACTAATCAGTAAATTCACGAGGGACTTATTTCTAAGGAATGCATATATGTTATAATTACAGCATTGATATTTCATACATGTATAATTCAAAGCAGTTACTGTACATTGTAATCATAACTTAGTTACCCTTCTTCTTACATTTTAAGTGTCAGTTTCAGTGCATGTACCTTGCAAATTCATGTTAGAGAGACATAAACTGTGGAAACAGTGCCATTATTTCTTAACCACAGCATTGTTACAGAACCAATTAGTAATTGTCCCTGGATCCCCACCCAGAAACAACTCATGCCACTGCTTGTTAAGTTTGGATGCTCACTGGCAACATTTATTAGTAAAACAGGCATAATTTAAATCATACATTACATCCCATTCATTCTAACAATTCATCTTTGCAATTTTGGACAAAACAGTCGACATGACAGTCCTGTCTTCCCTCTTGTGTGGCTGTTCGTCTTGATCCGCTCTTCTTCCACGCTTGCTTCTAGGGGTCTGGACACCCTGATCCGGCCCCCCCTTTTTACCACCATAACCAGGTACCGCCTTAGCTGGACAACTCACCCCCACTAGTTGTGGACACATCTATCCATCTAGTAGTTCTATATCCCTTCCCCCTCCCCCATGCCTGGGTAATTTGTCCCCAGCACGCGGTACCTACCACCCTCCCCTGCCTACCTGCCCCCCCTTTTTCCTTCTTGCTCCCACTCCTTCCTCTCCCTCCCCTTTTGCTCCCCTTTTCCTTACTCCTTGCTGGTGGGGCTCTACCTAGACCCCCGGCTCTTCTTCTGCTCCTTCTGTGGCCCACCTGGCCCTTGCTGGCCATCCGTACCCACCTCTTCCCTTATACCCTCGCCTCTCTTAGTGCCTATTACATGCCCCCTTTTTATTTTATTGCTGAGCGGGTGGGTGGGGAAATTACAGCAGGAAAGAGGGATAGCCCATGGCTACCTGCCCTTAAGAAGCCTCCAGGGACCCTTAATCCTGCCCCTTCTCCTCAGGTCCCTCCCTCCCCGGCCAGTGGCCAGCGAGTACACCTGGTGGCCAAACCCCCTCTGATGTCATAACCCCTCCCTGTCCTGCAGCCCCCCTCCTCCTTTCCCCCCTTCCCTCTAGCTTTATTTCTGGCTGTCTCCCAGGACAACCTGGCCTGCCTTTTATTGGCAAGCCCCATTGTCCCTGGATCCCCACCCAGAAATAACTCATGCCACTGCTTGTTAAGTTTGGACGCTCGCTGGCAACATTTATTAGTAAGACAGGCATAATTTAAATCATACATTACATCCCATTCATTCTAACAATTCATATTTACAATTGTGGATATAACAGTCCCATATCACATCTAGGACATAACAGTCCTGTCTTCCCTCTTGTGTGGTTCTTCTTCTTGATCTGCTCTTCCTCCACCCTTGCTTCTAGGGGTCCGGACACCCTGATCCAGCACCCCCCTTTTTACCATGATAACCGGGTACTGCCTTAGCTGGACCACTCACTCCCACTAGGTATAGACACAGCAATCCATCCCCTAGTTCTATATCCCTCTCCCTTCCCCCGTTACTCCCATGCCTGGGTTCTTTTGTCCCCAGCACATGGTACCTACCCTCCCCACCCACCTAGCTCCCTTTTCCTTCTTGCTTCCACCTCTTCCACTGCCCCATCTTCAGCTTGCGATGGAAGATGGGGCTCCCCCTTTGTGGGTTAACCCCATAGCCCTTTTTTGTTAATGTCCCTAACTAGGTCCCCAAAGGGGCGGAGGAACAGGCTCATGCCGATCTCCGTCAGGTGAACCCCACCCCCGCACACTGCCTCCTGTTCATACGAGATGTCCCTATGTCAAATGTGAACTCCCCCCATCTAGATCACTGCCCTGGCCACCTTCCTATTCAAATGCTTCTGTGCCACCTGTATTGCTTTTGGCCCCTTGTTTCCTCTCCCCACCCTCTGGGATGTGATCTCCGACCACCCTATCACCACCCGGGGCCACCAACTCTTCACCTTCTCCAAATCTGCAATGATGTCCTTCATCATGGACCCCCATGGTATTGTACCCAAGACATTGCCCTCTAAATGCACAATAACACTGTCTGCCCTACTGCACCTTCCAGCAGGGTTAGCAGCTGTGCCCACCTCATGCCTCTCAGGCCCCTCCATTGCACTCTGGTGTGCTCCATTCCCGGCTGCAGCTGTGCCCCTATCCTCATAGTTGCTGCAAACCTCTCTGCCCAATATCTGAATGAGTACCCCATGATCCACACCTGTCTCTTGAAACCTGCTGTGGGGAGAGAAAAAGGGGGCCATTAGTCATTATTGACACCTCACATACCTCTTGTAACAATCAGAATTCTACCTCCCTATTCTTTTGATCTTGGCTTCACCTGCCCCTGCTGCCACTACTTCCATTGCCACTCAACTTCGGAAGGTATGGGGGGCAAACTCGCGGGGGTCCTCCACGCAAATTGCACCACTTTTTTCAGCACCGTTCCCACTTGGAACCCCATTGCTGGTGTTCCATCCCCATGCAGGAACTAAGCCCCTTTCTGGTGACCCCATACCCTACTATACTCTGTCATGGCCCTTACTGCACATACACCCCCCCTGTTTGTCTGCATATCTTGATAGTGGTGCTCCTTCCCCCCGGTCTGTCTTGGACCTCTGTAGTCTGATAACCACCCAATCCATTTCCAACCACACGTCCTGCTCCTGCAAGTCCCCATGGTCACTCCTTTTTTGGGTGCCACTATCTCACCTACCTGGAAAGCCCCTCTCACCATGACTGTGAATATGGCCCAAAACAAACATGCCTCATTTGCTGACTGGCATACCCTGTCCAGCGCCCATACCACCTTCAGGAGTAGAGGGCCCTGTATGAGTCGTCTCCCATCCTGCCTCCCGCCTTGCCCCCTCTGCCATCCCATGACCATCCACTTGATGGCCTGGCTGCCTGTGGCGTTCCACCACCCCCGTTCCTGGCAAGCCCAGCTGATCACTGACAGTTGCACCCCCCCCATGGTAGTGTGGGCCACACCTTACTCCTTCTTTTTCTCTATATACTGCATGACCTGTTCTTCCTGCACTGGCTTTCCTGTCTCCCAACCTAAACCTGCTTGAAAAGCCTCTAGAAACTCTCCCAAGCCCCTCCATAGGCCTTCAAGGTGTTGGTCGCCCACGATCCCCTATACAATGCCCTGACTTTTTCCCTCCAACCTCCCACATCCAGCCAGGTTCCTTGGTCTGGGTAGGTACTGCCTGGGATGCCAACTCCTGGAACTGTCCTATCTGAATATAAGAGAGACAATCAGCCAACTAATTCTGAATCCCCTCTATGTGTTGCACCCTGAAGGACAGGTTCCAGCACAGCCCCAGTAAAACTAGGTTCCTCAGGACCTATCCCACTGAGTCTGTATGGCCACTGCCTGTTAATCACCTCTACTACTCCCTTGTTATCACACCAGAATGAGATGTGCTGCACCGCCATTCACTCTCCCCAGAACTCCAAAGCCACCCATACGGGAAAAATTTCCAGAAACATGATGTCCTTAGTACATCCGCATTCCTTCCACTGGACTGGCCATCCCTCTGAGATCCATTACCCTTGAAAATAGGCCCCCAACCCAAAAACCCCAGCTACATCCTTGTACAGCTTGAGGCTCGTGTTGTGGGCAAACTCTTCTTGCCAGAACGTCACCCCATTTTATGATTCCAAAAAGACCTCCCAAACCTGGAGATCCTCCCGCACACCTCTATTGATGTCCACCCAGTAATGGGGCAGCTTAGCCTTCCCTGTGACATCCAAATAATGAACCACCCTCCTATGCCTGTAGCAATACCCAAACACCCACTGCACCCATGAGCTGAACAACTCAAATGTTGAGCACACCATGGAGCACCCATGGGCATGGCTTTGTCAAAACTGAGGCAGTATAGCGCAGTGGTCTAAGGCTCTGAGCTGCAAATCTGGTGACATCCAGCAGACCAGACCTGGGTTTGAATCCCACAGTTTCCACTTGCATACTGTGTGGCCCTGAGCAAGTCACTCAACCTCCTTGTGCTCCCAGGTCGCTCCTGTAAAAAAGCTTCCAGCTTAGTGTGCTATACCTGGTTAAACAACTAAATAAAAATTAAAAAAATACAAACTGCCCTCAAACTGGAAACCTAGCAGGTCCCTGTCTACTGACCAGACTGGTAAAGCCAGAAGGTGGACTCAATGTCTGTTTTCACAAGCCATGCCCCCTCAGCTGCCCAAATTAACTCTACTGCTTGGACCAGGGATGCGTACGATACCATGCTCAATGCCCCCTAGATCCCTTCATTCACCCCCCCCATCTCGGCATGACAGGTGGTGTATGAGCCAGAATTCCCCAGCTTGTTTCTTAGGCACCACCCGCAGGGGTGACACCTGGAAATCCTTGCAGGGAGGGCCAGCCAGCAGCCCTTCCACCCTCCCTGCCCTGACTTCTTTCTCAATCTTTCTCTGCACTATGTCCTCTTTTCCTTTTATTGAGCCCAAATTCTTCGCCCGCATCCCTACCCATGACTCCTCAAACCCCAGTGGAAAACCCTTCTTAAAACCCTCCCATAATAGTTCCGTCTCCTCCTTTTTGGGGTAGCCCTCCATCCAGGCCTCTACCACCCCCAAGTTGACAGGGGTGAGTGCCAGGGTGTAGTCCCACCAACCCTCACTTGCTCCTGACCTAATTCCACCCATAGCTGAAGGCATATCCTCCTCTCCTGGGGTCACCCTGTCCCCTCCCAGATCCCCTCTGTCCCCCAAGAAAGGACTGTTCCTGTAGTTGCCCACCTGACTGCCCACCTTTGTCACCACTTTGCCTGCAGACCATCACCGGGTGTGAACCCCCTCCATGTGCGCAGGCGTGCTGGAACTTATAACTTGGCCAGATGCATGATGCACTGTTGTAAGCCCAGCATGCATTGGCTCCTGGGACCAGGGCTGATCTTTTCACCTGGTCTGCCACCTGCCTCCCTGTTGCAGCTGACAACGTCCTGACCCATAGCTCAGCATGGGTGCAATCCCATCTCAGATCGCCCTTTGCCGCCATTCTCCTTCGGAATGCCTCTTCATACTTGAGCCACCCAAAACCCAACTTTGCCTTATATGCATCCCATATGATTGCCATGTATGTCAGCAAGGGGATTGCCAGGTCTGGCTGCTTCTCCAGGACCAGTGCGCTGTAAATTATTAAGTCAGCTTGCCATGTGTCTATGCTTTTCCCCTTGAAATGGGCTTCCTCGGTCCTATGGCCTACCACTGCTAATGCCACTGCCATTTCTGACTTGTCCACTGACTCCCTTTGTTCATATTTTTTGGCAGTCTCCTCATCTACCAACCCAAATATGTCCATGTACTCCCCCTTCCAGATCTTCTTCTTTATGGAGGCCGGGACGTGGTCACCCAGCATGAAACTGTATGGCCCCTCGTATATCTTCCACCCTCCTCCTGTGGGGCCCGCGCCAGGCATCCCGGGTTTGCCCCCATCCTTAATGGCCTTCAAAGCCCGCTCCAGCTTTGCAATCCTACCCTCCCCCATATCCCCAAAAAATCCTTCCATATACTCCTTTAAATACACATCATTACTCATGTCCATGCCATCCTTATCCCCATCTGGTATGGGCCCTGACGGTTCCGGGGTGGGCTCGACACCCGCTTCGGGCTCCACCAGGTGGGCTGGGAGCCACTCGTTTTGGCCTCTTTTTCCATTCCTGGTGCCAGCCCTCTTGCATCTCTCCTTCCTCTTTTTCTGGGACTACTCCTCTGCTTCTCTCTTCTTCGCAGCCTATACCAAGCTAGTCATCTGCGTCATAAGCTTCGCCAACTCCGACAACATGGTTATGCTTGACATTGTGGCTCCCTTGGGTGCCATTCTTTCTGATGGGCCTGGGCTGAACAACAAGATTAAGAGATCATATCATCATCCGTGGCTGCCTCCTCATTGGCCCCTCAGGCCCGTTCTCCCCATGCATCAGCATTCTCTTTTTTAAGACCCTCCATTCCTATGGCCCCTGCGCCCACCTCACCATGTGTTCCACCACAAGGCCCATGCTCATTTAGCCCCTATTGGCAGTATTCCCCCAGTTCCCCTTGGGGCTATCTCTTGCTCCACATGCCGCCCCCATTGTCTCCCATGGGAAACAGGTCTCTCCCATGCCCCCTTCTTGTCTGCCTACTGTGTGCACCCCTACATGCCATTCCCCATGCCACTGGTGTAATGCAAAGCCCCATGGTCCATGTCTTGTGGACCCCCCCTGCAGGAGCACCCTTGACCTACTGTGCCTCCTTCGTTCCACCTGTGCCTGTCCCCCCCTTATTCCCTCCCAATTATTGCTTGTCTGCTTCCTTCCTTCCCTACTGGACCTTCACTCCTCTGTGCCAGACTGGACAGCTAGCCATCTCAGGGCTCCCTTTTGCCATGGTCTGGTGTTGCCTTTTGCTCATCCAGGCCCTTGGTGGTTCAGCTGGAGAGGGGCGGGCCTATACCCCACCATAGGGGCCGGGAAAGTGTCCCACTTGACCCTGCCTTCCTTGACCCTGTGACATTGCCCCTTACACAAGCACCTGCCACAATGCACCCCACTCTGTTGTAGGCCTGCTGCACCCCCCTCCACTGCCTCAGAGCGGTGCTCTTGTCAGCCTGCTTCCACGCTTACTCCTGGCCTGGGGGGGGCCTCTAGCCGATCACAGGCCTCCTTGCCGAATGATTCCTTGGAGCAGAAAATGACACCCTGCCTCCTGGGCCACCTGGTCTTACCCTTCTGTCCTGTTGCCACATGGCAGCGGTCCTCTCCCACTCTGCCTCCCCTTAACCTGTCCCCTTGCCCCCCCCCGGAGCAATGCCGTGTTTTGCCCGTTGCCCCCCCACTACACTTCTAGGCCTCCAGGCCCTGTTTAGTACTGCTCTGAATAATTCATTTGTGGAGGATCTTTTGCTAGTCTTTGGCTCTTCTCTTCAAATAGCCACACAACCAAAGTGAACCATCATCTGTTACCATGCCATGCAGCTGGGCCCTCTCGCCTGTACGGCTCGTGGCCTACCATCCATCGCTGATCTTCCACCTCATACCACAGCTGTACTCAAGCTACAACACTACCCTGCCACACAATGCCATGCGGCATTCGCTGTGGCCTACCTTGTAACTCTCTCTTCTTTTGGCCTGCCTCATAGGCCCCCCATTCAAACTGGCTGCCCATCCCCACCCCGCCAACCAAGCACCGGAGACAAGGATAAATGCTATGCAGTTTCCACCATGGCCTGATCAGCACCACTCTATCTCTCCTAGGCCTGAGCTTCCCGGTACCCCTTGCTCCACGGCTGCTCACACTCCGCTACACCCTAGGACCACCACGCCATGCAGTGGCCTGCAAATTTTCCTATGGTCGGAGTCAGCCTTCCAACTGCCAAACCATGCTCTGCCTGCACCATGTGGCATCCTTGCTGCCATCCCTTCCCTTTGGCAATCCGCTGCTACTCAGCTCTGAACAGTTCCTCACAGAGACTACCGCCAGCTCACCAGTTCTCTCCCGACACCCGCTCACCTACATTCACCAACATTTTTTGCCCACTCCCTCTGTTAGGCCTGCCTCATCCTGCACTCTGTTCCTTCTCACAGTCTGCCGATATGCAGGAAAAGCAGCACCCATCAAGGAAAAAAACCCAAAACCGCAGCAACCGATAAAACACAGTGAAAAACCAAACTGCAAAGTTGTTTGCACCAGTAGTGCCTTACCATCAAGCTGCCAGCAATGTGCTGTAGTTCCCTGAAAGAAATTACAGCAAGAAAGAGGGCTAGCCCTGGGCTATCTGGCCTTTACGTAGCCTCCAGGGATCCTTGAACCTGCCTCCCCTCCTCAGGCCCCTCCCCCCAGCCAGTAGCCAGCGAGCACACCTGGTGGCCAAACCCCCTCTGATGTCATGACCCCTCCTTGCCCTGCAGCCCTCCTCTCCTCCCCCTCTCCCCCCTTCCCTCTACCTTTATTTATGGCTGTCTCCCAGGATAACCTGGCCAGCCTTTTATTGGCAAGCCCCATTATGCAAATAAAATATTTAAGTGCATAGATATTAGTAACAATAGATCGCATGTTTATTAAAGTGTAAGCTCATGAAGAAGTGATTTACAGAAATGGAAAAATATCATTTACAGTGTTGCCGAGATGATAAAGGCCTAGACAGGGGAGATGGCCTGCATCCATCCATGAGGGGGAACCACAGTTCTCGGTGAATGGTTTAAATGTGACTTTGAACATCTAAATTAGCCGTGAGGACCAGGTTCAACAAGCATTACCTCTGTCTTACCTAGGTTAAGACTCAGCCAACTTGAGGCCATCAAGTCATGATTTCCCCAAGGCAATGCCTCACCACCAAAACCATGTCATTCCCACAAGACAAGAATATCTGAGTATCATCTGCATAGCAGTGAAACTCAACACCTCACAACCTGATGATCTCACCTGATGGCAATATATACACAGCGAACAACACTGGGGTTATGATCAAACCTTGAGTAACTCCACAGTTGAGTACAGCTGTGCTATAGATGGAATTACCTAATACAACCACTACCTGCTCTGCTTTTCTGGTAAGCTAGGACTCAAACCAGTGCAAAAGTGTGCCAGTGAGTCCCACATAGTGACCCAAGTGGTCCAGTAGCACCACATGCTCTACTGTGTCAAATGCCTGAGAAAAATCTAGAAGAACCCAGATGGATCTACACACTCTATTTCTTGCAATGAGGTGGTCATAGAGCACCTTGATGAGAGCAGTCTCAGTGCCGTGACGAGGCAAGAAGCCCAACTGGAGAGGCTTATAAATATCATATTGAACCAAGTGAGCCTTGAGACACACTATATTGAACAGTATGAGCCTCAACATGCACTGCCACCACCTTCTCGATCCCCTTCCCCAAAAATGGAAGGTTCAAAACAGGTCAGTAATTTATGAGATAGTAAGGGTCCAGAAGTGTTCTGTCAGAAGGGGTCTCATCACAGCCCTTTTCAATTCTGTGGGAAAATCTCCTCAGAGAGAGAGAGCACCCGATGATTCCAGCAAAGATAGGCCTTAGAGATATCTGACTATCAAACAGCAGCCAGGTAGGCCCACGGTCCAAAGAACATATAGCAGGTGAAGTGCAACCCAAAGATTACTTGGAGCACCTCCTCTTCTACAACCAGATGAAATCCCACCCAGGATGGCAAGGTGTCTAGGTCTATAGCAGGCTGGTCACTACCAGGCCATGGCAGACCACTTGAGGAAATCCCAGTCCATATTGTAGACACCTTGTCGGCAAAGAAGTTACTAAACTTTCACATTTTGCTGTGTAAAAAGCTTGTTTGGATTACAGACAGTGAGGATTTATCAATCTGTCAATGGTGCAGCAGAGCTGAGCCGGTTGATTCTTTGCCACAGCAATCACCACCAAACTCTGTCTTTTTCAGGGTGAGTGCCCTCTGACAGATACCATAATATGCCTTCAGTGCCAATCTGGGGCAATTTTGGGCTGGTAGTACAGCGTAACCTAGAGGTTAGAGTAATGAGTTGCAAATGAGCTTGGTACATCCAGACAACCTGGGTTTGATTTCCACACCCTCCACTTGCATACTGTGTGATCCTGAACAAATCACATAACCTCTCCAGTGCACCTGTAACACCCCTGAAAACAGGAACTTGTGCCTAGTGGGCCTTACCTGGTTACCAAAGAATAAATAAAATAAAATCTGACCACCTCTGAGCAGAACCTCTGCCAAGAATGCTCCAAATTCTGTCCCTCAGTCTTCAATGGCCATAACTCATCACCATACAAAGGTGAGCTGCAATGGGATGTGGATGGATGGGCATGATAGGGTGTGAGAGAGTCTATGGAATCCATAAATGCCATGTTATAGCACTCTATGGCCTTCACAGCTCCCATGGCACAAGCAGACATCATGCTTGAGATGTCCAGTTGTGCTAGGTGTTTACCAGGTTCCAAGTTGTACTTTGGATGATACCATACCATATCATCCCCACAGGAGGAGTAATATTCTAGGGGGCCCTTCGGGGGAACAACATGACATGATGATCCGAACATAAAACTGAATCAACCTTGATATCACTTATATCATTCCCCAATGAGAAAACCAGATCCAAGGCATGGCCATGCAGGTGAGTACCAGAGGAAACAACCTGTGCATGACCAGGTGATGACATCAACTGGAGGAACTGTTGCCTAAGGGGAGAGGCTTCATCATTGACCCAGGCATTAAAATCCCCCAGCTCAAGAAGTCTAGGGGTGTCCAACACCTGGTCATTCATTGAGTCTGCCAGTTCCTGTAAGAATTCACCGCCATTGCCCAGAGACTGGTGAACGACAATGATCCTGTATCCTACGCCTATCCCACCTCTAACAGCAACACATTGAAGTGATCTGGTTGCACCCATGGGATATGGTGTGAGTCTGAAAGTGGATCTAAAACAGATGGCCATTCCTGCCCCCCCACTCTACTGCCCTGGGCAATGCAACACAGAAACCCCAGCATGGATAGATGCCTTCATCACAGGACCAGCATTATCCCTCAGCCAAGTCTTCATGATGTAAACAAGTTTGACTGAGGAATCAGCAAAGAACACCTCCATCGCCACTGTCTTTTTCCTCATCAACCTAGTGTTACAAAGAACAGTTTAAAGGTGAAGAATACAGTCAGCTGCTCTGACCACCACCTGCCTACTAACACTACTAAGACAAACAAAAACAAAAAATACCACTCCACTGTGGAAAACACAGAAGGACATACTACACAAAGACAAATCCAAAAATTACTGTAAAAGGGACAAAAAAGTTAAAACACAACCATTCTTATATAATATATAAAACAAACACTACAAAAGGGCTATGTAGACATGAAATAATACTGTCTCAATATTATTCATTTTGCACAAAACATTTCTAGCATTTATTCTCTGTGTAGTTCACTTGTGGACAAAATGTTGCCCAGCCCAAGCTGCATGTACAGAATTGGAGCTTTATAACTTTTGTGTGTACCTGCCAACCCTTCTTCACTAAAATGTGGGAAACTGAAGATGTGAAAGGAACAGAAGCCCTCAAAATGTGCAATGTCACGCCATCCTCAAATTATGGAGATGCAGTCATAGGAGCTCAGACTTTTAGGCAGCTAGAGATTTAATTTGTGAAGTTTCACTTTGGTACAGCAGCTGCTGAACTTATACATTTTCTGCTTTGTAGCTCTGAGTTTACCATGTGAAATAGCTTGAAACTTCTCTGTGTGGGCAACATCATTCACATAAGGGAAAGAGCAGTTGATGCAGCTATGATGGGTAAACTGAAGTATGTCCCTTGTAATGTGGGAGAGTTGAGGGATATGCACAATGTCCCTTGTAATGTGGGAGAGTTGAGGGGTATGCACAATGTCCCTTGTAATGTGGGAGAGCTGAGGGGTATGCACAATGTCCCTTGTAATGTGGGAGAGCTGAGGGGTATGCACAATGTACCTTGTAATGTGGGAGAGTTGATGGGTATGCACAATGTCCCTTGTAATGTGGGAGAGTTGAGGGGTATGCACAATGTCCCTTGTAATGTGGGAGAGTTGAGGGGTATGCACAATGTCCCTTGTAATGTGGGAGAGTTGAGGGGTGTGCTCAATGTCCCTTGTAATGTGGGAGAGTTGAGGGGTATGCACAATGTCCCTTGTAATGTGGGAGAGTTGAGGGGTATGCACAATGTCCCTTGTAATGTGGGAGAGTTGAGGTGTATGCTCATGTGCAGGCTACCCAGAAGCATACCCCTCAGTGCAGAGCAGGCCATTCAGACATGAAATAAGACAAAATTCAACACAGATATACAGTACAGGTAGTCTGTTACATAAGCAATAAGACAGAATGGAGTGTGCATTGAACAGATATTATCACACACCCAGGAGTGTAGTAAGGCATGAGGCCTCAGGATGAGTTCCTTCAGCCTCTGGAAGTGTGGTAATGTCTGTTTAGTGCACACCCTGGAGTGTCTTACAGCACTTGTAAAATTGGCTTTTTTTTTGAATATGTGTTTTGAAGTCAATAAATGTGCTTAAATAGGTAGAAACAGCTAGAATTAGCGGAAATAATTGTAAAATAGTCCTTCTGACTAGAGGTTTATTTTGTCTGGAGGACATTTTTCCTCTTGTGGTATCCGTAGTTGTAAGTTTCCACAAAGCAACCGAACAGCTGCCCCCCCACACTGCCCCTCCATGCTCACATGCACGCACACACACACACACACACACACACACACACAGTGTAGCTATACTGTGGAGACCGGGGAAAATACACCATACACATTTCACTTTTCCTTTTCAGTTTCAGCACAGGTTAAATAATGCTGATAACTGCTGCTAAATTTGGAAAAAGAAAGCCACCCCCCCCCCGAGTAACATGCATGCTGGGGGGCAGAGGACTGAAGATAGCATCTCAAGAAAGAGATGGTGAACCTACAGGATGTATCCAGTATGAATTTACCATAATAAATAAACTCTTTTTGGTGTTTTTTTTAATTTGTGGGGATTACGGTGAAAACAGGCAGTGATACAACTGTTCAGGAAGCGAGCAAGTGAGTGGTCGGGAGCAGTGACATAGGACAGCTGGGGACATGGGAAAATTGGAAACCTGAAACAAAGTACTTGTGGAAATGGATTTTTGCCAGGCTGGAGTCAAACTCTATGTTTCTATGTTTAAGTCTGGTGGCACTAGCTACCAGACAAAGCAGGCACAGACATGCTTTGGGACTGACAAGGGTATCAAAAGATCAGACCACAGGACAAGTTAGTAGTTTTTGTTTAACTCTTGTTTATTTTTTAACTGCCAGGGTAAAGAAGTGAATAGCTGGGAGATCATGCCAGACAAATCTTATCAACTTCTTCATCTGGGTGTTCCAAGTAGTGGACCAGGACAGCGCAATGGACATGGTTAACCTAGACTTCAGCAAAGCCTTTGACTCGGTCCCACACAGAAGGTTATTAAATAAACTGGGCAGCATGGGAGTGGGTCAAAAGGTTGTAGACTGGCTAGGGAGTTGACTACAAAGAAGGACACAGAGAGTAGTGGTAGATGGCTCCCTATCAGAAGAAAGGGAGGTGACTAGTGGTGTACCACAGGGATTGGTACTGGACCCCATCCTATTCAATATTTTTATCAGTGACATATCTGAGGATCTGGAAGGCAAAGTGAGTCTTTTTGCAGATGACACAAAGATATGCAATAGGGTGGACACTCCCAGTGGAGAGGAAAGGATGAGGGCTGACCTTAGAAAGCTAGAAATTTGGTCACACACGGCAACTAAATTTCAACACTAAGAAGTGCAAAATTATGCACATAGGGAAGAGTAATCCAGACACAGAATACCTTCTAGGAGGAGTCAAATTAGAATCAGCAAAGCAGGAAAGAGATCTGAGAGTAATCATATCACATGATCTGAAAACATCCAAACAATGAAAGAAAGCAGCATTAAAAGCAAATGGAATGCCAGGCTGCATAGGGAGGGAAATTACTAGCAGAAAAAGAAAGGTTATCATGCCGCTTTACAGATCTTTGGTGAGACCGCATCTGGAGTACAGTGTACAATTCTGGAGACCACACCCCAAAAAGGATATAGACAGACTTGATACAGTGCAGAAGAAAGCTACAAAAATGATATAGGGACTCCACTATATAAACTACAAGAAGTGACTGCAGGAACTCAACATGTATTCCCTTGAACAATGGAGAGATAGGAGAGACATAATAGAAACATTCAAATACATGAAGGGAATAAAGAAGGTACAGATTCAGGACCTTTTTTAGTTCAAGAGTCACACAAAAATTGAGATGTGCAATATTGGCAGATTTTGTTACACAAAATATTTAGTGAAATTCGCTTGTTTCATGCAATTTTTCGTGGAAGCGAAATTCAGAATTTCACCTGCGTAATGCAAAATTTCACCTGCAGAAGGTGACATTTCTCCTGTGGAATGCACAGTTTTGTCTGGAAGGCAACATTTTACATGCAGAAGGTGAAATTTCACCTTTCACAGGCAAAAGTTCACCTTCTGGGGCAAAATTTCATATTACGCAGGCGAAATTTTGAATTTTGAACCCGGTGAAATAGTTTGCCTAATGGGAGAATTTCACAAAATATTTCTCATAGCAAAATTGCCACTTTTGCTGGAATTTTGCCAGAAAAATGTAATTTTGCAACATCTTTACACAGGAACGAGAGGTCACAGCCATAGCTACAAGGGGACAAATTTAAGGGCAAAACAAGAAAGTTATTCTTTACAGAGAGGGTGGTGGATGCTTGGAAATGCCTGCCACCTGAGGTGGTGGAAGCAAAAACAGTTGGAGCATTCAAAAAGGGCTTGGGATACGTACAAAAGAATCATAACACTTTACCTGTGCATCAAACAGATATGATGCAGAGGTAAGAACCAATCAAAATGCAGGATTTACTCTCCTAGTTTTATAAAGCAATAAGATGCCTCCCCTAACACAGGTGAATAACTTAAGGTTTCTTTATAAATACATTTAAATACTTTTTTTAAGATGTGTACAGTACCTTACAAAATACATCATTTGTTTTCACTGTGGAATCAAAGCCTGACTTAGTGCTTGCTATTGATGGGTAGTATTGGACATCTCTGTAGAGGTACTATAAATCAAACACTAATTCCATATAGCAGAAATGCGTTTGTGAAGGTACATGCTTTTTAAAAAAATCCTGTATGCTCATGTAGACTTTTTTAAAATGTATGAGAACATGAAGTTTCAAGCACCTAAGTCCAGATTTGGTCCACCTGCAGCCATTTCTCTTGTCTCCCCTCACCCCAGCAATAGACCTGCCTGATAAACCAAATGAAAGAACCCTCCCGACAGTATCTTCCCTAATGTTTTCTCTACCCCTCCAAGCAGCTGACTCCAGCTTGGTCTACTGTAGCAGTTTCTCTCTTCCTCTTCCACCACCTTCAGCAACTGGTCTGTTCCAAAAAGCAGGCTTACCATTAAAAAAGTTTTGTCTCCCTCCACGTATTCTCCATTCCCTCTTAAACAGTCTTTGGGGTTCTTTTCAGTCCTTCTTAGAAGTCTCTTTGTCTGTGGCAATTCCCTCAGTTTCAGTATTAAGTTCAGACAGCTGACCATCTACTTCTAACTTCTATTTTGTGGTGGTGTGGGCAGCAGCAGCTATTTTTTTTTAATACAAAATAAATCCAAATTGGGCTGACAGCACTACAGCAGTCTCTCATGCTGATTCACTTCCAGTCTCAGGCACAAAATACAAAGTAGAGCACCAGCACAGCACCAATATGATGGCTAGAAGTCTCAGCAGAACCAGAAAAGTGTCATGAATCCATACCACCTACATAGCCTAACTCTACTGTCAGACATGGAGACAGAAACCTGGTGCATGACTGATCTCTTGATGTCACTTCTCATACATCCACAAATCCAGTTCTGCTCTCTGTACCTCATATCTCTCACATCCACATATCCAATTGGCTCTTTCAGTCTGGTTGCTGACAATACATGCTGCCTTTGAGTTGCAGCCACTTGTAGCAGCTGATGATTCAGATCTCATTTCCTCTCAATCCCTTTTACTGCTCCTGGGCTCCGTTTTAGCTTGCATTTGTATCAGTTATTGTGATTGGGAATATCTAAGGGAAGCAATAATCATCTGGGAATAGCAAAATGGCTGAAGAAAATTGATGAGTTCAAAAAAATATGGGGGGAGGTAGAAGACAACATGGCCCATGCAGGTTCAGTGGGCCGTGGCTGGTCTGGCCATCCCCCATTTCTGCTACTCCAGGATTTGAATAATGAATAATCTATTATATGTGTTACTTGTGAATTAATATTAATCTCACAGTCCTAATTTTTGTCTCCCCAGAACTAACGTCCATATAGTAAGTTGCCACAGCAAGCTATGAAAGCATAACAACCCTTACCAAAAAAAGAAAGTTGTAAGTATTCTGATTGATGCTACATGCAAGGATATATGCTGGCATATGTGAGGTATGTACAAGTTTTTAGGTAAGAATTATGAACTGGGAATATGTAAGGTTTGTGATTCTTTCCATGCATGAAAAAGTTACACAAGAAATATTCCTTGTCAATATTGGGAAATAGAAGAACAATTGTGTGTGTTGAAAGGGTACTTCACTACAGTGTCAGTATTGGTTTTATCTATTCCTCATGTGTGGTTGCAACCTACAACCTCACAAAAAATGCTCATGAACAAACTCAAGCAATAATTTTGATCAATTCTTATTTATTTTGTATATTTTTTTAAATGGAAATGTCTTCATTCTTCTCTCAAAATGTTTGATTCGAATTTACAAGACCGGCCTTACAACCATTAGAGTGGTCTCCACAGGGGGTCTCCACATCAGTATTAACATACACCTGAAGTTATAATACTATTTGTGGCATCACAGTCATTACCATGGCTAATTATGATGTACTGTACATATTGAGGGATGTGAGTTCAAGCTGGTAATAAGAAACAAGGGTAGATAAACTGTAAGGGATTATCTGAGGTTCATACTGAGAGTATCAGGAGCAAAAGGCAGAGTGCCCATGAAGCTCCTATCCCATTACCCTTCAGTGACCTATACTTTGTTTCTCTAGTGGCCATTTGTCCAACTTATGCTTAAAAGAAATGTTATTTTTTACTAAGAATTATGTTCAAAGGAAGCAAGTTCCGTGGCTTGGTCATGTTATAGGAGAACCAAGATTTTCTTTTGACGGTGTTGTATTTTCTGCAATGTGGTTGCAGTGGATGACCTTGAGTATCAAAAATACTCTGTTTATATTTGAAGTTCATTTCATTGAACAAGTATGAGTCAGGAAATATGTCCCATAATAATATTAAATCTCCCCTAAGTCTCCTTGTCTCAATGAACATAAGATTCAGTTTTAATCATCTACTGCTCAATTCAAAATTTGTTAAGCCATGAACTTGTTTTGTAAATTTCCTTTGTAGTTTTTTGATCTGCTCGACATCACACCTTATGTTTGATGACCAAAATTGTGAGCAGTAATCCTAGTGATGTATGAGCTATGAAGGGGCATTAATACCACCGAGTCTCTAGATCTGATGTTGTTCTTTATAGTCCATAATATCATGTTAAACTTACTGATTGATTCATTAGTTTGTTTTGTGAAGCTCAGATCGTTAGCGATATAAATCTTCAGATCTTTTTCATCTATTTTTTCAGCCATCCATTTACCACATAAAAAGTAAGCAGCTTTCATATTGTTATAGCCTAGATGCATCACTCAGCACTTATCCAAGTTGAACTTCATGTGCCGTTGTCTATACCAGTATATAATAGTATCCAGGTCCTCCTGAATTCTAATACAGTATGTGGTGGGTCTTTCAAATCCCGCTTAGTTTGGTATCATTGGCATACTTTCCTGACCAGGGGTCAGATTCACAAAACTTTTCCAAGTTGCAAACCCAGGTTGCCTGAGGCAAACTGGTCCTTGTGAATAGTTGGTTCATCACAGTCAAGGAGCCATACTGTATACAGTATGTGCTCCTTGAGGGCTCAGCCGACAGCCAACTGCAGTGGTGCAAGGAGGGCTGTGCTGGTCGCCAGCTGAGTTACAGGTTGGAGGGGAGTGAGGTGGGAGTCTATGTCTGACTGGGTAGGGGGTCCACTAGACTACCAGGAATGACATTAGTCATTCTTACAGGAGGGTGATCAAAGACCAGGGCAAGGGAAGGGACACTAGGCTACTAGGGATAATAATATATTCATATAGGGATGGTGATACCAGGAGGGGGGAGGGACAGTAAAATACCAGGGATACACATTGTTTATTCATACAGAGATGGCAATTGAGACCAGGGAGGAACCACTACAGAATAGAAAATGTAGGTAAACATACTGAGTGGGAGATTAGGGACAGAGGGGGACCACTACACTTTTAAAAATGTAAGGACACATATCAGGTGGGAGGTCAGGGACTGGGGAGGGACACTACATTATGCAAAAATTAATTTACACAGATCAGGTGGGAGATCAGGGACAGGGGAGGGACAATACACTATGCTAAATTTTTTATCCAGATCAGGTGGGTGATTGGGGTGTAGGGAGGGACACTACACCATGGAAATATTCTTTATAAATGTTGGTTCAGTGATTGTAGTGGGAGACGGCACCACTAGATTGCCAGGGAATGCAACTGCCTGGGGCTTGTGCTGGGGGGGGCATGCAATGCCACACTAATGCCATGCAAATTAGCTCTTAATGGGTATGCTAATAGTCACTAGCACCTTTCATGCCTAATGGGCTCATTTGCATGGCTAATTTTGTGAATTGCACTTTATAGCATGAGCGTTATTGGTTGTGGAGCTATTTTCCTGGTTGGCTGTGGGGGCAGCGCTACTGGGTATCACACTGCTTTTCCTGGGTTAGCACTTCCACCACTGGCCCCCATTCATAGTAGGATAGTGCACTGCCCTATCCAGCTGTGAATAGCACCATTGCCATTCTGCGCAACAGCAAGGTGCCTTGCAAACTCTTGCAAACACTTTGCCTTTTTTGTGAATTCTGGCCCAGCTGTTCATCACTTTAGTAAGGTCAGCTACAAAAACATAAAATACCTGTTTTCTTACAAATTTCCACAGAAAAGTCAGGATGGAGAAATTTAAGCAAGATAAATGTAATATAAGCTGAACTATGTCTAAACCGTGCCTTCTTTTAAAGTTTTTACTGAGATGCCTGCAGCTTTTTACAGCAGATTGTGCCCAAAGAACTGTAACATGAATGAAAATTGCATCATGCCACTATATAAAATGTATGTTAGACCCCACCTGGATTACTGTACTCCACTGTGGAGCCCATTCCTCATGAGATATATTGATAATATTGAGAGTGCAGCATAGGGCCACTAAACTGATAGCCAAACTAAAACACCTTACTTATCAGCTAAAGTTAAATGAGCTGGTTCTACATACCCTCAAGTGCAGAAGAGCAAGGGGGTATGTTACTGATATTTAAAATAACTAAGGACACAAAATTGGTGCAAGGTTTGGAAATGGAATATAATGCAATGGAATTTGATCTGAGGAGCCATAATAAACAGGTGAAAACAGAAAATGCAAAGAAAAATTATAGAAGATGTTTCTTTACTCAAAGAGCTGCAAGAATGGGAAATAAGTTACCTAATGAGACAGTACAGTCTGACAGTATTACTACATTTAAAAACAAATTGGACATATATCTACTGGAACACATGGGCACAAATATGTCCTACTAATGCGGGAGACAGACTTAATGGGTAAAAAACCTTCTTCTGTCTTCCACCAAGTATAGTAACAACATCATGAAGATATCCATTCTTACTTGTATATTTACTGAGCAAAGCAAGCTTCTGTTCACTGTTCTTATAAAATGTCATTATGTATCAAAATCCTTAATGCAGCAGTACTAGCTAGCCAGCTAAAAATGTCATCCAAACTTTTTATAGCAGTAATGTATTCCTGACAGTCTTAGGCCCTGTCCACACTACACCACTTACAGTCTGTAACGGTTCCAAACCGTCACAGACCGGAACCGTTACAGTGTGTCCACACTGACGGCAAACAGTCTCTATAACGGTTTGGAACCGTTACAGCCCGTCCACATTTGTGGGTGCTCTGTAACATTACAGCTGCACCCTATCCCACAATGCAGTTTGTGCTGCACTGGGGGAATACTGGAGCTACACGCTCACGCATCCACACTGCAGGCTGTAACGTTACGGATCTGTAAACGTTACCATAACCGTTGTAGAAACCACATACAAACAGGTTTCTATAACAGTTTTGAAAATGCCTTCTGTAACATTACAGATGTAAACGCAAACCATTACGGTAACGGTTTGAGCCCCTCTGTAACGTTACAGAGGCATAGTGTGGACAGGGCCTTAGATTCTTTGTTGGAGTATTTTAAATTCTATCAGTTATGTATAAGACTATGTTTAATTACAACTTTTGTAATGTGCGTGGATCTACTGTAAAGATGGCAGACTCTAGCAACTTTCATAATACAGATATGTCAGGGCGTTGCCAGCACATCTTTTTGATTGCCAGAAGCAGAGCACCTCCCTGATCTGCTTACACCCATGATAGTAGATCTTACAAAAAAGTATCAATAACTTTTAAGAACTTCAAAATCCTCTATTTTGCCTCAGAAATTAAATAAAGCAGGCCATATTGCAGAGTAAAAGTAACTATTTAAAGAACCTGTATGAATCCACAGTTGGGAGATCACACCACTTTTTGGAAATGCATTAAACAGTCTCTGAGTTCAGGATACTGTGTTCACCTCTACTAATATGAACACTGGAGGCATTAACTGTAATAATCTATCCACTGTATTGAAAGCCTTCAACTGTATCTTGTCTGACCTCACAGCTTATACTGGGACCATTCCCATACCCCCAGAATCACAAGAATCCCCTTCCAGTACTGAATCAGTGCAATATCTGCCTTTCTATTCTAAAAGTGCCAGGGCCTCCAAGATGTGCAAACTCCTAAAACAAGTTTCTGATGATAAATCTGTTCACGCTGATGGGGTCAAGCTCAGATTTCTAAAGATTGTGGCAAATGAACTGGCTTCCCCAATCACTAGAATCTGCAACCTGTCCCTCTCATCCCAAACTGTGCCTGATCTCTGGAAGATATCTTATGTTGTATCTAGTTCCATAACTATTTCATACCTGGAAATTGTCTTGAACAAAATATGTCATTATGACTTATCTGTACCAAATTCAGTTCCAGCAGATCTATTAAGAATTAAACTAGGTCAGTTCTCCTTTTCTTCTTTGATAAGGGAAAGACACTTAATTTTTGGGTTGGGCATCTTCCTCATACCAGAGGAACAATTTCCCAGACAATGTCTAGAAGAACAGATTAAATAAGCCCAGAATAATTTTATTTTTCCTTCCATTAAACTAATTAAAGTTCATCTGTTTCCCCTAGGCCTGGGTAATTTCCTTTGTGAAATCTATTTTAGGCCTAAACATGAAGTTGTTAAACAAATAATGATAAGGATTCAGGATTCTGCAATTAACCAAGTTTTTTTAAGAATTTCTTCTCTGAAATTTTATAAATGGTATAAACAATTTAAATCATGTCATTATCTTGAACCTCATTTGACTCATTTATCTAATCCACGTAAACAAAAAGTAATTACTAGATTCAGATTGGAACTTTATGAAGCCAATTGCAATATATACTGTACATTAAAGACAAAAATGCCCTGGAATAACCACAGCATTCTATAATTGTGGTACTGAAATTGATGATTACCTATAACACATTACCTTCTTGTGTCCACTGTACCACAGTAAAAGAAGCTGCTGGTTGGGACCTATCTTGGCCAATTTCAGTCTTCCCCTGACCAAATAATTTGTAGTTTGTATAATATGCATAACCTGACAATTTTGCAACAGCTTGCTGGTTTTCTTCTACCACTGAAATTGTGAATACAAATCATGTTATTTTAAAGCAACTCTTGATTTGAATGTAATTGGCTATGCTACATACTTGAGGAATACAAGAGGATAATTCCCCTTTTTTGCCAGCAATGGCTACATGGTTCTATTTATTTATTTACTTGGAATTCGGAAAATAGCTCTGAGTCAGAGACTCATTTACAAAGGTTCCACGTCACATAGAAGGGTACAACATGGTGATACAGTACAGGAAACTGGACAGGCTAGATACAAGATAGTGATATAATATAATACAGTTAAAGGCTCACAAGAAGAACCGATCAAGCTAAGTCCAGAATGAGCCTGCAGGCACTTATATAGAGATGCAAAGCAATTGCCGTGAGGGGGATGAGATGGGTGAAGGGAGGGATAGGGTAAGCCAGACAGAGGCCATTGTCATGGTTGGAGGATGAGCAAGAAAGTAGGAGGGTCAAAGGCAGTCACAGCAGTTTATGGACTGGAGATGCCCCTTAAGGTGGGTTTTGAAGCGGCCGATGGCATTTTCATGTAAGATGGAGCAAGGTAAGCCATTCATCCATGTAGGGGCCTTATAGCTGATGGATCTTTAAAATTGGGAGGTTTGACAGTGGGGGACAGCAGTTTCTTGCTAGAGCTATGGGTTACTTTTTGGGTAGTAGACGGATAGATTAGGGAGGTAAGACCAGGAAGGGGATAGGCCAAGGGAAATTTTTTTGGCCATAAGGCAGGTGTGAAACTGGATCCTGTTGTCTAAGTTAAGCCAGTTCATGGAGTTATATAACGAGCAGGTATGGGTGAGACAGTCCCAGTTCAGTACAAGACGACAGGTTTTGTTGAGGGAGATGCGGATCCTACTTAGGGATGAGGTGGTGGCAGCACTATGAATGAGTATTCCTTAGTTGAGGAGGGAGAAAATAGAGGATGAGACAGAAAAATGGAAGGCGTCAGGAGTAAGACAGTGTTTAACCTGGTAGAGTAGAACGAGGTGGACATTAAGGGCAGAGGATAGGTGCTGTATGTGCTGGTGGAAATTGAGTGCTGAGTCAAGGGTGATGCCCAGGTATTTAAAGGATCCACTTGCTCAAGAAGGGTTTGGTCCTCTGTTAGTATCTGGGGGCAATGTTCCTTTCTAGAGTTCTGAGGGTGGGAGAAGATCATGAACTTGGTCTTCTTATAGTTCAATATTAGGTGTTGCTCAGAGAACCACAGATCTGCTTCATTAAAGAAGGACTGGAGGGCATGGTGCAGATGAAATGGTTCAGGGTTGGATGCGTAGAGTACTGCATCATCAGCATATAGTAGAAGGTTGCCAGAGCAGGAGGCGGGCAAGGAGTTAAGGTAAAGGCTGACGAGAAGGGGACCAAGGATGGACCCCTGAGGGACTCCAGAGGGAACTGGGAGTTTATCAGACAGAATAGTGCCAATTTTGACCTGTTGGGACCGATTCAACAAGTAGTCAGTGAATCAGCACAGTGCATCTTGAGAGAAGTCAATGTTAGACTGTGTGACTAGCAGAAGGGAGTGACTGATGGTGTCAAATGCCTTGGTGAGGTCAATAAACACAGCACCAATGAGGTGGCCTTTGTCTAATGTGGAGTGGATGTGTGAGGTAAGTTCCAGAAGGGCTGCAGTGGTACTATGCCCTTTGTGGAAGCCGTGTTGCTGTTTACAGAGAAGATCATGTTTGCTAAGGTGGTCGGTAAGCTGATCATAGACAGTGCATTCAAGGGTTTTAGATAGAGTGGGGAGTATAGAGATGGGCTGGTAGTTATTGGTGTCAATACTGTCCCTGTCCTTAAATAAGGGGGTAATGGAAGCAGATTTCCAGAGGAAGGGGAATTAACCTTGGCAGAGAGAGCAATTAAGAATGTGGGTGAGGGGGTAAGGTACATCGTGGAGGGTGAGGCAGAGAAGCCTCAGATGCAAGGTATCACTACTGTAATGGGAGTGGCTTAAAGCAGTTTTAATATAAGGCTCAGCAGTTTTAGGGGAGATACAACGTAGGCGGAATTGAGGGGGGAGCTGGGATTGGGGGACTGAATGGGGGGTCAAAGAAGGTAGGTGGGAGGACATGGCTGAGGTTAGTAAAAGTGCGATTGAAGGCTGAGGCTATACAAGAGGGGTCCATGCACAAGTGGCTGTCCACGACTATCTGGTTGGGGGGTTTGTTTTTTTTCCACTGATTTCCCTGATATTATTCCAGAATTTGCACCCAGAGCCCCAGGCAGCAGTAAGGATGACTTTTTAGTGATCAGCCTTGGCTGTGCGTAATGCCCACATGCTTTTGTTTCATGCCTGTCTGTATCTCTGCCTGTCAGCTGGAAGGCAGGTCTCATTGGAGAGGTGCCAAAGTGAATCTTGAGTATGCATCAGAGCAAGGAGGTGGTCAGTGATCCAGGGGACAGGGTTGCCTTTGAGCATCCTTTTGGTAAGTGGGGCAAACTTGTCACAGATGGTATTAAAGGTGTGGATGAACAGGCTGAGGCCTAGATCGGGGTCGAAGGTATTGGTTACTAGGGACCAGTTCATCAATCTGAGTTGGGTCTTTAGAAGAGCACATTTTCCAGGTCTGAGTTTACGATGGAAGATTAACTTAGGAGGGTATTTGGGCATTTTGCAGGACCAGGTGCAGAGAACTGGGGACTGGTAGCTAAGTATATTTGGTAACACATCAGCACTGGTGATTTTATGGGGATGGTTAGTGAGGACCAGGTCCAGGAGGGAGGAGGATCCTGAGCGGGGATCTAGATGAGTGGGATAGGAAACTACTTGCATGAGGTCTTGGGCTGTAGCTGCCTCAATGAGTGAGGTGGAGGTCTTGGCCAGGCAGTTTATGTTGAAGTCTCCAAGGGTAATCTTTTCAATTTATTGCAGGAGGGAGGCGAGATAGGAAAGGACCGAGTAGAAGGCTTATTTCCGGTCTCTAGGGGGAAATGT
The DNA here is from genome assembly GCA_016271365.2 of Neoceratodus forsteri. Lineage (NCBI taxonomy): Eukaryota > Metazoa > Chordata > Ceratodontiformes > Ceratodontidae > Neoceratodus > Neoceratodus forsteri. The sequence goes on along the minus strand of JADMNL010000039.1, from coordinate 12,512,997 downwards.
AAACTGAAGTTATAAGAAGGGGGGTATGTGAGAGTGACCCAGTGAAAGTTTGAGGGTAATGGCCTGTGGATCTGGTACCAACAGAATGGAATTTTAGAGATTACTGGCTACATTACTTCGATGGGGATGTAGGTATCCAGACCCAAACCCTGAGGAGTCCTATTTACTTCTGTGATTTACTAGGATTTCTAAAGGCTTAATCCTCTCTGACTCCTCCTATTACTACGAATATATACATCAAGTTTGTTTATCATGAAATTATCCAATCTATTATGTGTTCTTGGATTATCAAGCACTTTCATTTTCTCTTTGTTGTTTATGAATATGTATGTCATGTTTGTAACCTATTGTTCCCCTGCAATCCAGTAAGATTATCAAGGCCTAATCCTCTTTGACCACTCCTGTTGTGTATGAATGTAGATGTTATTTTTCACTATCATGAAGATATGCAATTCACTGTGATAAAGTTTAGCATCTTGTATGTATCTTACTCCTTTAGCAGAACTTTAATGGAAGTTAATTTGTAATTGGGTTTTATTTGATATTTAATATTTGTAATAGTGTAATGAACTTGTATTTGCCTTGCTTGAAATGACATATTGTTGATCAATAAACTTGAAACTATATTGTATCACTTTTCAAGAAAGAAAATTGTAAAATAATCTGTAATGATAAACCAATTGATGTCTTACCAGTACTTAATAAGGTTATTGAAAAAACTGTTGCCTCCCAGTTCTCCAAGTACCTCTTAGCCCATGACATACTTTCTCCAGCTTAGCATGGCTTCTGCTGAAACCATAGCACTACCACAACCCTAGTTACATTCACCAATAGTGCTGCCACATCGACTAATAAGGGTGATTTGATGGGTGCTGTCTTCATAGATCTAACTAAGGCCTTTGAACTGGTTGATCACACCTTGGTTTGCAACAAGCTAAAAAGCCAGGATGTATCTGCCACTGCTTTTACCTGGCTGAAAGTTATTTGTGTACTAGGCAACAACATGTTAGGTCTGGACCTGATTTCTCTGGCCTTGCCCCTGTCAGAGCTGGGATACCACAGGGTTTTATATTTGGCCTCTTCTATCTACATATTAACTCATTACACTGTTGTCTCTCATATAGCATGCCCAACCTATATGCTGACAACCTTGTGTTATTCTCTAGTGCCAGCAATGTGCCTGACAATAATATGAAACTGTCATCAGACATATAGACTGTACAAAAATGGCTCCATGAGAACAGACTTCTTATGAATGCTACAAAGTCTCATGCAATGCTTTTTGGAACTGCCACCCATCTACAAAGCAAATGAACCCCATTTTTTTGGTATGTGGCAATGGTTCTCCCCGTGACACTGTCCCCTCCTTCAACTGCTTGATATTACACTTGACCCCTGTCATAGAGGCATAAGTCAGGAAGCAAAGGCTGACCAGAAGAAGTTATAACATTTGAAAGTAGTGTTTTATTATTATGGTTTCATGTCACCGCAGTGACAGGAAATTTGCAGACTGTCAGTACAGCAATGGCACAGTGCCGACAATTGGTATTGCGCCATCACTGTATAAAAGTGTTTTTGTTTGCAGGGGAGGCTTCATCCACTGCACCCCCATGTGGGGTGTTCTGCCCCCCACATCCCCTGCATTATAGATTATCAACTCCGAATCTGAGTTGGTTTGGGGAGGGGGCATACTCCATAGATACAGCAGTGTTGGGAAAACAGTGGACCATCAGATGAACTGCTGATTTTGTCACTGTGATGGCCTTTGCTATTTTCTCATTACTGTTTGAATGTGATACCTATTATTATAAGTAACAATAACATATAAAAAATAAAATTGTACAGGATAACTCTTCATAAAGGCAGTACAAACAAAAAAAATCCTCTATCTGAGTCTCCCCCGGAAAACCAGTGCTGTCTTTAAATAAGATGTTTTTGCCTGTCACTTCAAACCCTGTATCCTGTTATTGTAATTTATATCTCTTGTTTTTTTTCACAAAAAGTATCAAAACACTGTCAGTTGCCTTTCTGAGGCCAACCTAAAGAGCATGTCTAGTTTTAACAGGTGCAACAAAATAATACATTTTGTCCCAGAGCTGGTTTCCTGTTGACCATTTTGTCAACAAGCTTGTAGAGGTCAAAATGCATCTCATGGTCAACCCCCACTGTTCCAGATTGTTAACTTTTCTAATAAACACTAATTGCTTTCTGCAATCATTTCAACAATATAGTTATATGCATTTGCAAACCAAGGGATCCCAGTTTCACAAAAAGATTCACATATATTTTTTAACCACAGAGAAGCAAGGGGAGAAGGGAAGAGCAGAAGCAAGTGAAGGAAGAGAGATAACAAGGGAAATTGTGAGACCATCAGAGTGGCCAATTCCTAGGTGCCACAAGAAAAATACTGATTGTGCAACAGACAGGCAAGAGACAGAAAAGTGACAGAATTGGACAGGACAAAACAGATCCTTGCTTTTAACTCTCTCTCTCTCTCTCTCTCTCTGCATAATGAATGGGACAGGTTCTTCTCTGTCACAACCCTTCCTCGGACTTCTCACTTCATGTGGCATCTACCTGTAAAGCAGGTAATACATAGAAACATAGAATATGTTGGCAGATAAGGACCTCCTAGCCCACCTAGTCTTCCCTATTTTCCCCTACCTATAGTGACACCACAAAGCCTACTTAGTCTCTGGTCTTCCCTCCACCTCCTTACTTTTAAGATCCCTATGTGTCTATCTCATACATTCCTAAATCCTGTAACTGTTTTGTCCCCCAGTACCTCCACTGGGAGGCTGTTCCATGTGTCCATCACCCTCTCCATGAAGAAGTTTATCCTCCCATTTCCTCTGAACCTCCCCGCTTCTGTCTTTGTAGAGTAACCCCTTGTCACAGCTTGTTTTACTTCATGTTAATGTGGTTACTTTTTGCAGTTATCTTCAAATTTACCTGTTATGTAGAGTGTATTTCCTAAGCTTCTTATCTTTGAAGTTGTAAAGTATTTACACCATACACTCGACTTGTATGTTGTAAGTGGTTGTACAGAATGTAAACCTTATTTCCTCAGTGTTATGCATTTTCTCCCTCTGTGTTTTATTTTGTACCCTGGAATTTGTCATGAACTGAAGTTATTTGTCATTGTCACCAATCTACATTGCTTTTGGTTGTAATTCTCACAGGTCATTCCTGATAATAGGCAAATGCTTGTCTAGTGCACCTTACCTGGTAAATAAAAACTCAATGAATAAAAGCAAAAAGAAATTCAGATATATTTATATTTCGGTTTTTCATAACTGCAAACCTAATTATTAAAATTTTTGTTAATTAGTACTGCTGCTTTAAACACTACGTTTTATGCATGCGTGTTTCTTGACTAGTGTAAGTAAAGAATTTTGTTCTTGCACTATTCTAAAAAACATTTAATATAGCCATATTTTGTACCACACTATATTTTAAACCTGCAGATATCTTGACAGGTGTTAAAACTAAACATACCAACACATACGTGAACATATGAAAGGCCAGCAGAAGAAGGTTTGAAGGTGTATTGAGTCTGCTTTATTCAAACTTATGTGTATAAGCTACATGTTACTCTGCCCTTTCCCCGTCACCCTTACTTTCCCTTTAAATCTATCCCACCCTCTTTTAACCCCCCTCAATTGTGCTGTGATTTAGTACCCCTCTGGCAATGCAATCCATTCTGCCACCACCCTTTCAGTGGCAAAATGCTTCTGGCCTCCTTCCTATACCTCCCTCAGCTAATTTGTGGTTGTGCCCTCCTGTGTTTCTCTCCTCACTTCTGCAAAAAAAAAATCTATGTTAACCTTGTTAATGCCTTTAAAGTATTTGAATGTCTTAATCATATCCCCTCTTTCTCTTACATTACCTGAATTCCACTTAAATTGTGATCTTTTCCCCTCCATTTCTTGCCAGTGATGTTTGCTTGCATGTTTTTATAATGCAAATGTGGTGTGAGCAAGGGTATGGAGGAGATAACATTATTTAGATATTTAGGCTGGTGGGATGGAGGAGAGAGTTGCAAGATTGAAGCATTGCACAGCTCCTACTTTATATGAATGTCTCCCTCATGGTGGGGGGGGGCAGGATAGATTGCCACTGAGTATGACTTCTATATGGATGCCTCCTATATGGATGTCCACCTCTCGGGGGTCTGGACTGGTGCAGAGTATGGTTCTTGTAAGGATGCCCACCTCTCACCAAGGGGGTGGCTGAATCTCTGCCAAGTATGACTCCTCTCAGAATGTTCCCTCCCTAGAGGGGTAGGATGGATCACTGCTGAGCATGGTTCCTATTGCCACTCCTGTGGGGGACTTTAGGGCCCTTTAATGTCAATACACCATTCATTTCAATGCTTTTTTTTCTTTAATTTATAACTTTTTTTAATACTTGTTCCTACTTATTTTGTTAAGATCCTTTTTAGACCCAGCTTTGCAAACCCATGGGTGTCAATATTCAAATGCCCCAAACATGGGTGTTTGTGGCGTATGCCTGCATTAACTGCAAACACCCATTTCAGGGGAATTTGAAAGTTGACACCCATACGTGTTTGTGATGGTGAGGGTAAAAAAGCTCTTAACAGAAGAAAGTTGGTAGAGATGTGAAAAAAAAAAAAAGAAAGTTATGACATCAAGAAAAATACCTTTGAAATGAATAGGCCCCATGGGCCAATTCATTTCAATTTTTTTTTCTTTAGTTCATAGCTTTTTTTTTTTTTTTTTAAACATTTTATCCTCTTTTTGTCAAGGTCTTTTTTAGCCCTGCACTCATGAACCCTATGGCAGTCAACTTTCAACCCTGTCCCCAAAATGGGTGCTTGCTATGGATGCTGACAGTCTGCAAATACCCATTTTGGTGAGATTTGAAAGTTGACATCAATAGGTTTTGTGAGGGTGGAGCTAAAATTACCTCAACAGAAAAAAGTAGAGAAAATGTTATATATAAACTAAAGTAAAACACTATTGAAATGTATAGGCCATTGACATGAATAGGACATATTAATTTCAGCATGGTCGGGTGACAGAAGAGAAGCATTTTGAGGTACATTGAGGATTTAGCATCAAGGGACAGAGGAGCCACAAGGGATAGAGATGGGTACCAGTGGGGGTGTATGGAAGAATGCACACAAAGTAGGAAAGGGCAGGGATTATTTTTAAACAGTGTAGGGGAAGGAGGGATACCAAAGATTAACATGTGGGGTTCTTGGGCCCTCAGCTGCTCTCTCTGGCCTTTTTCTCATGTCTTCTCCCTCTGGTCCCAGAGGACTGAAGATTTGGCAACTGACAGGGTAAAGCAGTACCACTGCAAGGTGCTTTGGCAGGAGTCGATCTTTGGTTTCCTGCCAGAGCTGTGTGGTGGCTACAGGTTGTTCATTCTATGATCCTGGCCCTACACCTCAGCTGTGGGGGTCAGGACCAGGACAGTAGAGGGTGTTGGTACTATTGGACACTGAAACTGTGCTTCTGACTCCAGGAACAGCATTGAGTTGGGAGTGAAGATTATCTGCTAGCACTGGAGTGCCATTACATGCACATGCATGCACATTGCAGCAGGAGCTCCACTCGTAGACTGGACCATGTGGCCGCAGCTTGACTTCGGTACTGAACTCCAGGACAGGCAGTGAAGATGGGACCAAATGCAAAAGCCCAATTGGATTCCTGAAACAATGATTCCTAGGCACAGGATTGGCAGCAGGGCTGGGAAAAACAAAACAAAACTGAGCACCACCTTGGGTCCTGTGCATGCGTAGGTAGCCCAGAAATGGAGCTGGAGCTCCACATGCAGGAAGTGGTGGGGGAAGAGAGAGTCAGATAGGGGGTGGTGGCCTCATAGCAGCATCAAAATCTTGCAGTTATGCAAAGGACAAACAGTACTTTTGACCCTAAGCAAATAAGCTTATGTTCTTACAAATCACGCAAGAGCAGTCATAAACTTTACATGTTTTCAGTAATGGAAATGTAAAGCAAATTATTGGAATTCCATTAAACTGGTGGTACAACGTAGCAGCTTTGAAATCTTAGGCATATATCACAACGGGAGCCGTGTATCAATATTAGGCATATACAGTAACCTGAAAAAGAGTGTGACAAGGGCTACAGATTTTTCATTTCACTCACTCAAGCAAGAGTGCTTGCAACTTGTGAAAATGTGGATTCAGTTAAGCTGGCAAATGAATACAAATTACTACAAAATGCAACTTTCCTAATATGCAAATGTAGTGTTTTGACCTTTTAGCTTATCATTACAAGACCAGCTCAATTTATGTTCACAGGTGACTCTAGGTGATAAAAAGACCTCCCCTATGCATAACACTTAGCCTGGATGCTTCAGCTCTTAGAAGTTGTCTTAGGCAGCCTGCAACTTCAAAGCTGTGGCTCTGGCAGCTGTCTGGAGAGCTTGGAACTCAGTGTGCACTCAGACATGTTCGAATTGATCCCAAATGTTCCGCACTGTCAACAACGTCTTTTTAGTCTCGACCCATCACAGCAGCTGCTGTTTAAAATGTCTCTGTGAGACAGGATGATGGTTAAGGAGGCAAAATCCCTGTTCAGTTCCCAGTTAAATTTAGTGTCACAGGACTGTTTGAGATTGCAGTGCTGCTAATTACAATATGTGTTCTTTCTGAACTATGCAAACTGCTTCTTTGTACAGTATAATATGTATAATAATGCAAGCTTTCATATTATAGGATCAGTAACAACCTACAGTAACACCATTTTTCTATAGAAATTAAAAAATAAAAGTAATCTCCAAGTACAGTTCCTACTGCACATTCACTGAAGTGATAGTAGGGGCAGGCTCAGGTCCCATGAGTATACACTAAGGGGTTTGGGATGCCAAGGCGGAGAATTCTGGATGGTTAGTGAATGTAAACAATGGCGTGGCTTGACTAGCCAAACAACATAACCCAGGGTGGTTTGTAAGGATTTGAAGGGCTGAGCTGATGGTCCCTGCATGATTTGTAAGAGTGTATACAATAAAAGGATCAAAGGGTCAGGTTAAGGGATCCTGGGTGGTTTGCAATAATATACGTAAGGAAAATATATTAAGGGTCATACTAAAGGGCTCTGGCTTCTGTGACAGGGTCTGTAGTACAATGTTTGAAGGACTGCAAAAAAAGCCTTTGTATAATCTGTGAGGGTGTATACAGTACAGTTAAAGGATATAGAGGATCAGGTTGTGTATAATTTGTGAGAGTACAATATTGCACAAAACAACAAAATGCTGCACTGGGAAACAGGAGCTGCTGAAGAAACACACAGTAAAGGCACAACATAAAATTCAGGGTACTCACGACTACAATGACACCAGTAGCCACACAATTAGTGCTGGATCTTTATTAAAGAAGGTGAAGTACAAAAAAATAAAAACAACAGGCTTCTTAGAAACCCTGTTAGCTGTGCTACTGGCATCATTTTGGTGGGGAGTGCCCCAAATTTTACTTTGCACCTTTACTGTAGAGTCCAATATCTGAAGTATACTAAAAAGATTTGAAGGTCGAGACTGAGAGTCCCTGGATAGTGCTTTGGAGGGTATACTTAAAGAATATACCAAGACAGGCATTGAAGATGCTTGTCTAATTGCATAGCAGTAGTGCTGTCACTTGCCATGCCAGCAACCTGGGATCAGGAATGGACTGGGTTCACTCAGGAGCTGGAAGGGGAGTGAGGATTGAGTATCACATGGACAGATCTTCTTTCTCTGGGAGCCTGAACTCTGCATCCCACTCAGTTGGCTGACACCTGATGGAGGCCACAGCATAGCAGATGCTCAACAAAGGGGAAGGGCCAGCAGATGGAGGCTGGCATGCATATGGGCACATCATTGCATGCAAGCACCCTCAGGAGGTGAAAATGGAGGAAGAAAATCCTCATGTCTGCCAGAGGTGATGAGGCATCCCCTATAAGTTCACATACAACAGCCAAAGAGGCCATCCACCACATTGTGGACATTGGAAAGTGGTGGATAACTGGTATGTACCCTGATATGTTGGTGATGGGGCTTGGGAGGGTGCCATCTTCTGCGTTAACACATAAGTGGGCAAGAGAAAAAGCTATATATAAAACAATTGGTCACATTGAATGACCTTGGCTAGTGCCTGAGGTTATATGCATTTTAAGGGTTTTTATGGACTGGGCTAAGAGTATCTGTTTAGTTTGTGAGGGTACTGTTCACAGAAATATTATGAAGGGGTGGTCTGAGGGCCCATGAATGTGGAGAAGGTCCAGGTCCTTGGATAACAATTTGACTCTACAATCTCATTATAATGAATACAAAAGGGTGAGCACCCTGAAAAAGGCCACAATTCTGTCACAGCTGATTGCTGCAGGGAACAATCATCCTACTCAGCTTTTCCACACTGTGCACAGATTGTTGCATTGCATCTGCTTTCAGTCCAGTGGAGCTGTTGAAAGGTACAAGGAGTTTAGTAGATTATTCCTTGACAGGGTGTCCTGTATTAGGTATTGGATCTCCCAGAGTAGGTTGTCACAACATAACAGTGCCCAGCATGACACTGGCACTCCACCTGTTTGGGACAAATTCCAGGCAGTTCCAATAGAAGAGGTACTCAGGTTAGTCATAGAGTTACACCCCACATACAGTTTATTTGACCTGGGACCATCCAGTCTGTTGGTGAACTGTTGGGTGGCCCTGATTTCAATACTACTTACAGTAGGTCATGTCTGAAAATCCAAGCTGTGTCTGAAAATACACAATTCCTTTGTTTAACACACTTACCCGATAAATAAAAACAAAATAAATAACAGCAGGGGTTATCAGAAGGGGTGATCAGATCCATCTGATTCTATTCTGTTTGAAATTCTTTGGATTATCAGAAATACAGTCCTAAATTTAATTCTGTTCAAATGGCAGTTAAACAGTGGAATTCAGAATCAGATTCAGAATCATATTCTGATTCCACATCCAACTACTGTTAAACTTTCCCCACTCAGCTAAGGGAATCTCTCTCCTAGTCTGCCATACAATAAGACACTCTGTTTCCCCACCCTTGTAACAGCAACACCTATTCTTCCTTCTTCTCCCCCCCCAACTTGGCTTACATTTTTGCTGAATCTGTTCCACTGCTGTCTGATCAGCTCCTCCAGATTAACAATAGTAGTGTACTAGTAGAGGTCCCACAGCAAGTGTCCTTCTGTGTTCTCCAGTTGATGTCTCCAGGAGTCCTTCCATTCTTCATTCCAATTCAAACACTGTCTCTGTCTCTGGCAAACACCCACCAAATTCGTCTGCTACCTGGTGCCAGTCCACAACCCACCAGTACCCATACAGATATCCTCCAAGTCCCCCTAGTAGGTCCCTCTTGTTGGTCAAACATGACTCCATATCCTCAGTCCACTCCTTCATCCTGTCCTTCCTTACTCAGTCCCCTCTGAGTAGCTCCAACTTCCTTCTTCCTTTCACTACTGTACATGCATTGCTATGTTGCTTAAAGACTTACTGTAGTCCAACCAGCACAAAACCCTGGACTGGCACCAACCAGAGGCTTCAGTCTGTACAGCACCTGGTCAGTGAAAGCCCAGAGTTATATGCCAGTTGGCCAAAGTCTGCAAGCAAACTAGCAAGGGATCCATATGTTTTCCCGACAAATGTTTCCCAGTCACTTAATTGCCTAATGGCAACTGACTGACTAGCTCAACACACTGTCAGAAATAATACCAGAATGCAATTGCCCGACATTGCCGACTTTGAAAAAAAATTATAATTCGTTCCCCCCAATGTGTACTATACAGCAATAGCTGTTTGCATACAGCTAGTGTAAAAATGGCTTTGTATGGCTCTCATATAGTGCTGGGCGAAGTGGGCAAAATTTGCTTTGCTGAGTAATCTGCGAAATTCCACCTTTTTTCGTGGCATGAAATGTGAACTTTCACATGGCGGAGTGGTGAAATTTCACCTGGCAGAATTGCAACATTTCACCTTCCATGGCAAAATTTCTCCTTCCATGGCAAAATGTCACCTTACATGGTGAAATGTCATCTTCCACAGTGAAATTTTGCCTTCTGCTGTGAAATTCTTCCTGCAGAGGTGAAATTTTGCCCTCAGATGGGGGGGGGGTGAAAGTGCAATTTTATGGGTGAAATTTCACCCATACTTAAAAAAAACAAACCCTGGTGGGCTAGTGGTCCCTCTCCCCACCAGCTCACCCACCGGCCATACAACTTAAAAAAAATCTTTATAAATAGCACCCTCCCTCCCAACAGTGCCCACACATCCAAAAATGCCCTTATGCCTGGGTGGCTAGTGGTCTCTCCCCTACACCCCTTCAGCCCAAGCCCAACTGTATAAATTTATAGTACCCCCTCATGTCCATCCCACTCCCTACCACAGTGGTAAAAAAATGCTCTCTGGTGGTCTAGTGGTTTGTTTGAGGTTCCCATAATAGGCAGGCTGCTCTCCCCATCCTGAACTCCCATCCTGATTCCCCAGTCGCATCACATTTTCACCTTTATTTGAGGAAAACCACATTGCTCTGAATATTTTGAAGGAGATGCAAAATCAAATTCCAGAAATTGCTTACTCAATATTCCTTATCTCCAAGGTTCTTAGTGTCAGATAATGGTGCCAATATAGCCAAAGTTATTAGAGATGGCAGCTACCAACACTTACAATGTTTTGCCCATTTTTTAAATCTTCTCATTCATAGTTTCTTAAAGGGAAAAAGAAATGTTGAAAACCTGTTAAATCTTGCAAGGAAAATATATAGGCATTTCAGCTATTCTGTGGAAACACAAAAAGTTCCTAAGGGGCTGCAGAGGTCGACTTACCACTGCATACAATAAAGCAGAAAGTTCCAACCTGCTGGAATTCAGCATTTTACATATTGGAAAGGCTTCTTGAACAGAAAAAAGCTGCACATGGCTACACCATGCAGAATTAAATTGGTAAAGAAGTCAACCAGCTCAGTTCCAGCAGTTGGATACAACTTGAATCTTTGGTCACCTTATTGGAGCCATTTGAGGCTGTCACATGTGATGTCAGTGCAAACAGTGCAACTCTGAGTCAAAGTAATCCTCACATAAGATTTCTTCAAATTTTCCTTGATGACATAAAAAAAGACTTTCAGTCAAAAGAAGACACCACTGCTGTTATGCTGGGAGATGACTTGAGTCTCAGACCATTGACTGATCAAAGAATAAATGCCATGTTTAAGAATGACACCTATGTGTTGGCTGCATTGCTAGATTCCCACTTTAAGTGTAACATTGAAGCCATCCTTTCTGCAGGGAAAGACATTGAGTATTGGAGAGGTCTTCTGCTAACCAAATGCAACATTGCCCCATCAACCCTATTAATTGATATACATCAGTCAAATACTTCCCAAATATCAGAGTGTGCCTCTGGTATAGACATTAGCACATCTATCAATTCTTCATAATCACCACTGTCATCAGTGAAGGTAAGGACATCTACAGCAAATTTTCAGGCATCCCATGTTCAGAATCAGAAAGGCAAATCACTTCTGAGTCACCTGCAACAACATGGACTAGTGTCCAGTAAAGAAAGTGCAGCTGGTTCATCTGCTAGACTGGTAACCATCTCACACAGCAAAATGATCCTGGAGTATTTTGCAGATCATACTGTGATTGGTCTTGAGGAAGATACATTACTCTATTGGAATCAGAAGAGAACAATATAGCCAGATCTAGCAAATTTTGCAATAATGTACCTCTGTTGTCCACCTTCAAGCATATGTTCAGAGGAATGGTCACTGACAAACAGAACACTGCTAAGTCCTGTAAATGTGGAACAGCTTACATTTCTCAAAATGAATGCTGACAATTTCCCAATTGTCCCAAACACTGAATTATGTGATTATGACCATGAACATGAATAACAGCCTACAAACAGTGATATCATATATGATGAATAGGTTGTGTATGAAATGAATACAACCATCGCCACTGCCACTATGCCAGCCACATGTGCCACTCTACTCTTAGTTTTCTTTTGTCAATCATCAGCTTTTTATTGTGTAATTTTGATGCCCACCATGGGTATAATTTCTTGAAATAGCAGCAGTCTCACTCAGAGCAGCTGCATCTCTTATACCTACCTTATCAATGCTTACCATTGGTATAATTTTTGGAAACAGCATCAGGCTCAGTCAGAGCAGAACTCCTCATGCCTACCTCAGCAAAGCCCTCCATGGATATAATTTTGGTAAACAGCAACAGGCTCAATCAGAGCAGCTGCACCTCTTCTACTTGCCTTAGTAATGCACCCCATGATCATAACAGCTCAGGGCACCTAACAAACAGTGTAATAGTAAAAGAAAAAAAAAACAGTCTTTCACATGAGTTTTGTTATGGTCAGGGTCGGGTAATTGGATAGTACAACAGATTAGGTAGTAACTACCCGACGTGACTCAACTACTTGGTTTTCATCTATGTATTTTTTAAGGTACTTTAGAGGTACCAGCAAGTAGTCTTGAGGGTCAGGTATTTTAGTACCCACCCACCCATCCCAACTTTTATGCCTCTTTAAGACCTCTTCCAATGTAAAAAATGGCTTTGTATGGCTCTCATATCATGCAGTAGCTGTTTTCACATTTAACAGCTTTGCCGGTTGCAGTAATATATGTCAACCATGTACTTACACAGCCTGATGTTGCTCAGCTGGTTCAGCTATTATAAAAAATGGCTTTGCATGGCTCTCATATCATGCATGGTGCAGCTCAGCAAGTTCACCAAATTATGTCTGCCTTGTTTTGTTTTTTGCTCACATTCACTCCGAATGCAAGCTGAGTTACCATGTGACCAGTTTGTAATGTCAATGTACTTCAGACATTTATAGTTAATTTACATTAATTCAGCTGATCCCTGTTAAAAATAGAATCATATCCAGTGAGTCTGTTTGACATATAAAATGGTCACTGAAGTTCCAGAAGCATGTGAGTTTGTTCCTTCACAATGTGGTAAAGATAAGCTTTGTGTGGCTGGATACCACTCAAAAGTGGTGACACATAATACAATCTGCTTCTTACCCCTTATGGTAGAGCGGGAATTATTGCTTTCTGACTGAAAATTTGCCCAATGAGCTGTAACATTCATGTAGTTAATGGTGTGGTTGCTGGTCCTAAGAGAGTTTCAACTGCTTAGTGATTGTGCTACACATCAAGTCATACAACTGTGGAACAGACTTTCTGAGAAATATGTTTGACAGGGAACGGTGTACCATGGTTCAGTCCAGTTCATGAACTTGAGAAAACCTGTTTGGGCAACAAAAGCAAAAGGGAGTTGACAATGGCCAACAGCTCTGCAATGGCTCTGTATAACAGCTGGCATGTAGGATGCTTGTGGATAAAGTTTGATGTCCTCACAACATTTTCTTTTAATGTTGGTTGATGAGAATGATGAGATATTTTTAACTTGGGGGAATGTATTTTTCACACCTTTTTCATGTGGAGTACTACTTAGGGATTGTGCAGTACTTGATGGTGCCAGAAGAAACCTATCTATGTTTGTCTGGGAAGACTGGAAGGACACATCAAGTCATTTAATGTCAGTTCCAACTTCCAAATCATTGTCACTATGGTCACCGCCACCGCCACCTCCACTACTGCCCATACCAATCACACTGTCCCTTGCCCCACTCAATTGGGTGTTTTGCCTTTGCATGTTGTATCATTACTGATGTTCCAAAATGTCCTGCTTTGCCATAATGACTGATGCTCTTTTTGCACAGACTGTTTTCAGCTGGAGAGTTGTCTGTAGGGTCGATATAAAATAAATTACACACTAAAGATTTACCTTTTGTGCTTTGTACCATGGTGCTGGCATGTAGGATGCTTGTGAGTAAATTTTGATGTCCTCACAGCACTTTCTTTTAATGTTGGTTGATAAGAACAATTAAATATTTTAATTTTTTTGGGATTGTATTTTTCACTCCTTTTTTCATGTGGAGTATTACTTTTAGATTTTGCAGTACTTGATGGTGTCAGAAGAAACCAATCTATGTTTGTCTGGGAAAACTGGAAGGACACATCAAGTTATTCAACATCAGTTCCAGCTTCCAGTTCATCGTCACTATGGTCACCGCCACCGCCACCTCTGCCTACACTATTGCCCATACCAAGCACAGTGTCCCTTCCCCTGCCCCACTCAATTGGGTGTTTTACCTTTGCATGTTGTATCATTACTGATGTTCCAAAATTTTATGCTTTGCCATCATGACTGATGCTCTTTTTGCACAGACTGCATTCAGCTCAAGAGTTGTCTGCAGGTTCAATATAAAACAAATTCCATACTAAAGATTTACCTTTTGTGCTTTGTACCACGGTGCCTGGCATTATTTCTTGTACAGTCAAGAGACCTGAAGGAAACCCTATACTGCCATTTCTTTGGTGGCATGACTTGTTCTCATTCATGCTCATCTTCATATTCTTACATTTAGCATATGATTTTTTTCTGCACTTGCCTCTCATGCTTTACACCGACATCCTCTCCTATCCCCTCATCGAAACTAAAGACCTCATTGCCACAAGATTCAGGAGAATTGGAAGTGCTGTTATCATCATGTGGGACATACCCTGGGTTATCCCATTCCCAGTCCCCACTATAACCACCATCTTTAGTAGCATTTGCTGCCTCAGCATCTGAGCTTCTATTTGAGGAGTATGCCTCCTTGCATGCTGCTTCAGTAGCTGGAAGTATCCTGGCACACGTGGCAAAACATTCAGTACCTCTGTGAGTAACTCCAGTTATTTTTTTCTCAAACTCTACAATCATTTCATTGCTAACATGCTTTTTTGGTTCTGGAGGACATTTAGTGACAGTCCTAGTGATGCTATTATTAATTATTGTCACTATGGTCTTCATTAGTGCTATGATTCACATTGCCCACATCATTAACAGTTGCACGTGCAGCAGCACTGTGCTTCCTTTTAGACGCCTTAGACTGGGAACTACAGACATAATAAACACAGCCATGAAAGGAATGAATATTGTTTCACTAACTGTTGCAGAGACAGTGTATCTGACTATGTCACAGACAGAAATAAATGACAGGGTTTGGGGCACCAACAAACAGTGTAATACAGCCTAAATGGTTTTCACTATGCTGCAGAGAGACATCACACACAGTGCGGTTATGTCACAGTAATAAATGACAGGGCTCTGGGCACCTACCAGATGGTGTAATACAACCTAAGTGGCTTTCGCTATACTGTAGGGAGACTCACTGAGTAGCTATGTAACAGACAGGGCTCAGGGCAGCTAACAGGCAGTGCAATATAGCATAAATGGCTTTCAATATGCTCAGAGAGAGACACACAGTATGACTAATGCCACAGACAGAGCTTGTGGCACCTAACAGACAGGGTAGTACAGCCTAAATGGCTTTCACTATGCTGCAGAGACACAAACCAGCTTCCAGAGCCTTTTGTCCCCATCCCTTGCTCCTTCTCTCCCCAGCACTGCACATTCAGATGACCTCCCAATTCCCTCTCTCCCTCCTGAGATTGTTTCAGTCCCCAACCCCTTTCTTCTTCATGGAGGTTTTACTTTTGTGGGGATTTGTATAGGTTTTCACCACAAGTTATGCAAAAATGCAGAGTGAGTGCTCGAGTCCTTCCACTGCCTCCAGACTCCAGCTGCTATCTGTGCAATGGGCTCACAGCAGATAGGGCACAGACACCCCTGACCAATCAGATTGTCAGCCTGGTGTCATGTGCTACTAATTCTGCTGTGAGCTCATGAAGGGCCCCACAGGCTGCCCTTTCATGTCTATTTGTAGCCTGGGAAGGAGTCCCAGGACCTCACAGGCTGCCTGTAATGCCTGTTTAAAAAAATACCCATCACCCAGCCTGTTACCTGTGTCAAAACTACCTAGCCCATGAAGTACACTGTTATGTCAGGTAGGGTAGTAAATTACCCAAACTACCCTCCCCTGCCAAACATTGCTGATACCCAACCTACTCGATCCAGCTACCTGACAGGTAGCCCTTCCCTAATTAAAATTACTATCTGTTCAATCTGGTCTACCCAGAAAATTATAATTCTATCTCCTAATAGAGAAATGGCCTGTATTCTCTGGCTTTATATAATTTGCTGTTTTATCATATTGATCATTAACTCTGTGTATATTATTCTAACTTTAATTTATGGATTGTTTCATACAATGTGAATTGTATGTATCTATTTAAGTGTAATGTATGGGGCTCATGGGATCAGAAGCCAGATAAATAAAACCTGCTACTACAACTACTACTTCCACAATGAAAAGGTTTGCCTGACTATGCATCACTGTTTTGAAGAGTAAATACACTAACAGCATTTGAAGAGCCCAGAAAAGAGCTCCTTAGTAGTTAATGGAGACTAGATGCAAGGTAGTGTATGGGTATGAATGAGGATTCCTTGACGGTGTGTGATGTTATTTGCAGTAAGTATATTGAACAATGCGATTTACATTTTGCTCACAATCTTGGCACGGCTTACCTTCTGCTTGGTGGACCCAGTCCCAACCCTCCACTTCTCCAACACGTACCTCTGAACGCCCCAACCCAACTGCCTGCCCCCATGGTGGGTTCTAGCCACAGCCAGACAGTATTCCCCCATCACTCCATCTATCGTGACAAGGGAGGCCTCTGCTGGGTTCAAAGAGTCTGGTAACGGAGCAAGGGGCTGAGTGGGCAAACTGTTATGCTGCTTGCTCCAGGCCTGTTTTCTGTCCTATAAGCCCTCCCCTGGCTCAGAACCAATGGGTGCACATTTATTTATTTATTTATTATTTATTTAAAATCTTGGTAACCAGGATAGGCACACTGAGCTGAGTTCATTTCCAGGTGCAACCCAGGGGTACAAATGTAACAGGTGATTAAAAACATAACAAATCTGAACATAATGCTAATGTTATGATTACGAGAAAATGGCTGGGAATAAAAGACATGGAAGGTGAGGGGAGAGAAGAGCTAGGGGTGTGGGGGAAGCAGGGCAGGAGCAAGGGGTATGCCAGATGTGGCAGATGTACATGGAACTGACTTGGAGGTAAGGGGTTTCCAGTGCTGCATGGTCACCCACAGCATCAAGGAAGCCCCCACTTGTCACCTGTGGGTTTTGCTGGTGCAGCAGAATACTGTAGCTATTGCCCATCAGAGTCAGCTTGTGATGTCTCTGTAACATGCTCAAGACCCAATTGTCCTGTGGATGAGTCAGCCTCAGCTCTTGAACTCATGTCTCCCATACTGTGGTGTGCTACACCACTTGCCAGCACCACCAGGCAGGGACACATTGAACAACCTGATGTGCCAGACTAAAGCTACCTGACTGATTTTAGGCTGTAAGGTTGCCAGTATTTTTAATTATGTCATTTATGGTTTTCAGAAGTGATTTATTTATTTATTGGAATGTTTAGATACACTTTTGAGCAGAACTCATTTACAAAGTTTCCATGTCAGAAAGTACAGCAGACAAGAATAAAACAGGTTGGGTACAGAATACAATTGCACAGTAATATGTGGAACCATGCAAGGTCCCAGGTAAATATACGATATTTAGAGGTTACAACAATTACTTGGAGTTTCTATATACTGTACAGTACATGTTTGACACAGTGGTACAGGAGCAGCAGGCATTGCCTTGTCATTGTTAAAGCTTCAAGCAGGAGCAGTAAGCAACTTTGTCGGCAATTATTTACCTATTTCAAGGGGCACAGCAGGGAGACATAGTCTGAGAGATCTGTTTAGTGATTGCATTGGCATATGAATTACTGGGCAATATATTTTTTTAGGAACAGTTTAAAATGGTTCAGTTTGGGTAATTCTAATAGTGTGGAGAGGAGTTCATTTAACCAGGTTGGCACTCAGTAGGGGGTGGCTTGACTGGTCCTACAGTGGGGACGTGGTAGGACATGAAGGGTATTTCTTTGCAGCACTCCTAGTAGAGTGGTGGTTATAGTAGGTGTGTAGCAGGGACTGAAGGTAGGTGGGGGGGGTGAGACCAAGTATGGCCTTCTTGCCAACAAGACAGGTTTGGAATTTTAAGGTGAGGTCTAGTTGCAGCCATTCTGTGTCCAGGTAGAGGCTGCATGTGTGTGAGCCTGTCCACATGTAGGACAAGGTGACGGACCTTATTTATGATGGTTCTGATTGTGTTGAGGTTGGTGTTTGTTGCAGTGCCTTAAATTACCAGTCTGTAGTCCAAGGTGGAGAGAACCGAGGAGGCTATGGCCAGTTTCCTGGTCTCAGGTGTCATAAAGTGCTTATGTCTGTAGAGGACCCCCAGTTTTTATGGCTGTGGGAAGAGCCTACAACCATCCTGCTTTCATCTGAAAAAAGGTGTTTCTATGGAACACATCTTTTAGTAGTTTTCAGTGTATCCTTCCATCAACTGCAAAATAGTGTGCTCCCCCTCTGATTTTTGTCATTGGCTGCTCTGCCTTAAAGGCAGTGGGATGCTACTGTGCCTCCCAAATTCTCAGGATATAAACAAAAAAAAAACTTTTGAAATGCTTTCATTTAACCCTTGCTAAGATGCAGAATGAGCATCTGTCCAGCTCAAGTCAAATAGATTTATTCCAGTTCTTTCAGCAGCCTAGGGGTTAACTCATTATCTTCTTACTTTGACTGAATACTAACCCAGTAGCACATGGTTAATTAAGCACATGTGTTTTGTGGGAGACAAATCAAGGTAAGAAGTAGACCCAGACCACCCCACCAAATCCCAGCCTTGAAGCTGGGAGTCATCATGTAGGAATGTCTACTGTTTACTGCTATCAACACTCCCACATGTCTACGTTACATAGTTCAAAAATAAATTAGAACTACAAAACCAGTGGTACAGAAGGTATAAAGACTTGAATAGTTTTTATTTCTTTTTCTTTGTTTTCTATTACTAGTCCAAAAAAGTATCCGTTTATAAGTGAATAAGCCCTGTTTGGTAAATGGATGTCCTGCTATGCCATGCAACTCCAAATGTCAGTACTAAAACAATGTTATCAATGTGTATCCATTTGCCTGTTGCAGAAGGCTAAACTGATTCCATGCTAAGGAGGCACATTCTGTAATTGAACACTGTCAATTTGCTTCACTCTGGGATCCATTTTAACTGGAATTTCAGGCACAAAAATAGGGTTTAAACATCCTTTAAATTCTGTTCTATTATTCCCTCTATGTGCATTTACTGTCAATTTACATAATGTATCTCACTGAAACCAGTTTAACCTTGCTGCAGCAGGGAAATGAACATAATTCTAGAGCAAAATGTATTCAACTCTGATTTAAAAAACAAATATGTGGGCATAGATTCTGTTTTGCAACAGTAGCCATGAACATGATGAAAGTAGTCCTTATCTAACACAAGTGCTCCCGGGTCATCAAATGTTCGTGGCTCTGGTGGGATTTGAAGCAGGTGATTCATTTATCTCAAGCCAGGTAACAACTTTGTAAACATAAGACTGCAGAATACTGTTTTCTGTTATGCCATAAATCTGATGTACCACATTTTACTGTCATGTTTTCTATGACACATTTCAGATCACCTTACGAAGATAGGTTGCGGGACCTCAACCTATACTCATTGGAGGAGAGGAGGGAGAGGGGTGATATGATCAAAACCTTCAAGTACTTAGAGGGCATCAACAAGGTTAGTACAGAAGGCATGTTTCAATTAAAGAGAGAAGGAATTACGGTACTAGGCGGCACAGCCTGAAGTTGGTGGGTGGTAGTTTCAGGAGAGGTGAGGAGACATTATTTCACAGAGAGGGTGGGGGTGGTGGTGGAATGCACTTCCTGAGGAAGTAGTATCTCTTAAAACAGTGGAGAGCTTCAAAGGGGGGAGGGACAGGGTCAAGGGCAAGACACTAGCCGGTGGGAAGTTGAGAGAGGATGAGAAGGAAGCAAGGGGGGCAGCAGCAGGAGTCTAACCTGTGTGCTGCACTACTGAGCAGAGGCAATAGACCAATTGTCCCGTATCTGCTGGCATTTTTGCATTTTTGCATGTTTGTATGTTCATATTACTACATTCTCTTACTTTGGATCTGAGATTTGGACTTGCTACTGTTATTACTATTAGTTAAAACAGTGATTAAGTTATTTTTCTATTATGACAGTTTTGTACAAGGGGTAAATGTGGTCATGTCAGAAATTAAACCTATAGACTGGATTACATTCTAATATACAGCACAGAGCAAGATGAATTATACTAAAATGTTTAGTGACTGCAGTGTACAATCAGAGATTATGTTTTCATCTCAGTTGGATTGCTAGAAGCCGTACAAAGATAACAAAAAAACAAGCATTTGTCAATGCTGAAGGTTCCCTTGCATGGTGTATGTGGGATGGCATTCAGAGGCGCTCATGGTGCTCATTACCTGGAGCTTCTTCAAGCTTGCCACAGCCATATTGGCTCTGGCTAGATTTTGTTTGTTAATTGTACCAACTACATGGTCAATATGCCGAGTGTATGTTAATGCACTGTCTAGGTGGATACCAAAGTATTTAAAGATATTTACCTGCTCTAGGACCACACCTGTCTGGTTGTAGATTGTCTGAGGTAGAAGTTTATTTTTTTTTATGTTGGCTAGCACATATCATTGATTTGTTTTTGTTTTTTGTGAATTAGAAGCAGCTTATTCTGTAAGAACCAGTGTTCCATGGCAATGAAGTTTCACTGCAGGGTTTGGTTAGCATCTTGCTGCTGAATGCTCTTGTTGTAGATAACCACATCATCTGCATATAGCAGGATGCATACATCCATGCAGGCTTTGGGTAGGTCATTAATGAATAGGCTAAACAGTAGTGGACCCAGTATTGATCCCTGGGGAACCCCCACCATCACTGCTTTGGAGTCTGACGGTACTCCACTGACTTTTACTTTTTGGGTGCGGTCTGTCAGATAGTTCTCAAACCAGTCAACTGTGTTCCTTGATAGACACAACCCCATGAGTTTTTCCATAAGTAGCATGTGTTTTACAAGGTCAAATGCTTTGGTAAGGTCAGTGAAGACTGACCCAACCATTTCACCTTTGTCGAGTGACTCAAGTAGAGAGTTGGTCAATTCAAGGATGGCTGAGATGGTGTTGTGCAGCTGTCTGAACCCATGCTGTTGGGGGCAAAGTAGCTTGTATTGATTCAGGTAGTTCACAAACTGGTCCACAACTACCCATTCCAGTGAACTGGAGAGTTGGGATAGTATGGAGATGGGGCTATAGTGTAGGATGCAGGCTTTATCTCCACCCTTGTGTACTGGTGTGACTATTGCAGATTTTCAGAGGGCAGGGAATTTGGAGTAGTGGAGAGAGAGTTTGAATACTGTAGTTTGGGGACTGGGGTTGCAAGGATGTCCAGTGCTGAGGCGACGAGTCTCATGTCTATTGTGTCACTCCCTACCAAGATCATCTTAAGCACACATTTCACATATTTAAGTTTATATTCGCAAGTTAGTGGCACTCCTGCTTCTCTGTCTCCTCTCACTTCCTTCTGCTCTGGTCCCACCCCTGAAACAGACATTTCCATTATTTTTGTGCTTATTTCCCCTGCTTCTCAGTACTGACCCACCCATTGTCAGAAAACAGTATTTATTTTTAAATACATTACCATAAACTGAATGTGTCCTTAGAAACATTTAATGCTTTATGATAGACATCAGCCTGTAACGTCTGCTATTTGAATGACTAGTACTATATATTTATTTAACCAGAAATGGTTAATGAGTGAGATACAGTACACCAGTGAGGGGGTAATTTTTTTTTTTACATACATTTTATTCTCCCATGCCACCTGGCCCCCTTCAGTCCTTCCCTCTCACAGACCCATCGCCCACCATCCCAGGTACTTACTTCAGCTCAAAAGACCCCTGAACAGATTTACCCCCATTTCAGGGCAAGGGGAGGAGAGCCATCCTTCCCCCCAGGGTACAAGCCAGAAAAGGAACTAAAACCTTGTTGGTGGCATGGGGCCTTTGGTGAGCAAAGTGGCATTATCCTACCAGCAGAGTTTTCCGTTTTCTCACCACCCACTTCCTGTGACATTGGACGTAGCCCCTACGAGCCTCATCATGCTTCTTACTTTCCCTGCAGAGGAGCTAGCTTCCTGTCCCACCCTAGGGGACACCAGAGCAGCAGAAGCTGATGCCATTCCATCCCTGGTCTGGAAGTGTGATCACACAGCAGCACCTCATGAGCCTTGGGCCACCCAGCAGCTCCCTGAGATTGTTCCTGAACTTGGGTCCCCTATGTGAGAGCACATAGCACCACGCACTTGGCCATCTTGTGGCTTGGAAATGTTTTTAAGAACTCATTTAGTTGATGGTTATTTTTCTAAAAAGAAATACTGATAAGTGGCACTGGGAGAGTCAGTATTGAGAAGCTGGGGAAATTAAAACAAAAATGAGAATGTGTTTCAGGATGGAAGCAGAGTTGGGGAAGGCCATGCGGCATCTGTAGTCCTTTGGTATAAGTGCAGGGAAACTGGCATGCAGAGTTAAGCACATGTATCTTTTGAACTGTGCACAACTACTTCTGCTCATGTACAAAAAAGATTTGGAGTGTATAGAATTCAATATACTGTACAATGACAGTTAACCATACACTGTGCAAGGGTTTGAATTGCTAGTTCTAGGACCATCGATTGCTTTGTGAGAGTGGTGGTACTAAAAGAAGTTGATTGACAGGGCTAAGTACCCACAAACTGTTCTTGAAGGACATCTTAAAGAATTTAATAGATGGGGGTGATGCCTGAAGGTATGTGCATTGGGAGTGTTTTGATAGGCTGGATCAAGTGCCTCTGAATGGTTTGTGAGTGTACTTTATATACAGTGAATGGGTTTTCAGAGCAATACAGCACCTGAATGGTTTGAAAGTGTATATTCACTTAAACAGTTTCAATTACCAAGGTAAGGACCCTTTGTTGTCTTGGAAAGAAAATACAATATATGGGTTTCAGCAGTCAAACTGAGAGCTCATCTATAGTTTTTGGAAAGTGTATTCACCAAAGTTGTTTCAGTGGCCAGGCTGACCATGGATGACTTGCATATGCAATGAAAGGAGTTAAAAGACTAGATAGAGGGCATGCAAACTATTTGGAAGTTCCATGGATAGCACGGAATGGCTCCCATCTGACCTTTGTGTGGATATGCACTAAAGGGATTTGAAGTACCAAACTGAGGGTTCCTGGAAGGTTTGTGATGATGGTGCAACACACACACTGAAAGGGAGTAAAGAGTAGGGATGGGGGCCCTAGCAAGGAAGTAACATTCTGAATAGTGAATAGGTCCAAATAACCTTGCTGTTGATACCTAGGTGATTTATTAGGGCTTTCAGCAGGGTTTGAAGGATGGGTCTGTGTGTGTGTGTGCCATTTTTT
Source organism: Neoceratodus forsteri (assembly GCA_016271365.2). Classification (NCBI taxonomy): domain Eukaryota; kingdom Metazoa; phylum Chordata; order Ceratodontiformes; family Ceratodontidae; genus Neoceratodus; species Neoceratodus forsteri. The sequence goes on along the minus strand of JADMNL010000039.1, from coordinate 12,489,656 downwards.
ATTTGTTTTTGCTTGCATGTATGGTGAGGGTCCCTGTATGTTTTAAGAAATTCACTTTATTAATGTTAAAATAAGTTAATAGAATTTCAGTTTTGCTCCTGTAGTCACCATAGACGTTTTAATAAAACAATATGCTTGAAATGAAGGAGTTAAAACAGACCTATCTATCAGCAGTGGTCCAAGAAGGGGCCTTATAAATTAAACATTTTCCATTTTAGCTTGCATGTCATTGAAGCGGGGTAAAACCAAAACAGCAGTCAGTCATTTCTCGCCTCTGAATTGGAAAAAATGAGAGCAGACCAGCGTATTGATTTTACTTAATTTACCTGGAGATTTCTATTATCTGCGACAAGCACCACACTCTACCGGAAACAAGCTGAGAAACAGTGAGTGGAAAAAAAGTCTCAAACTGTCAGCTAGTGGCAGAAGTGAAAAAGTCAAGTTGATGTGTGTACAAGAATCTGGAGGTCTCTGAGTTCTTGCAGCTACCAGTTACTAAAAAAAGCATTTGATAGCTCTCCTGAAGAGTGAGGGTGAAACAGTAGGGGGCTTACAGACATGAGATTTTCAAAATTATCCCCTTCATTTTTTCCAAGAAACATGAAGAAAATGAGTTGTGCTTTCATTTTAGAGACAGGAGTTTAGGAACAAAATCCAACTCCCCCTGTTCCAGAACTGCTTGAGGCAGGGTGCATTGCGAAGATATTACAGTATACTAGAGATAGGCATTATTGTAGATGTTGAGGAAAGGGAAAGAGAAGGGGGCAGAGAGGGTTAATGAGATAGCCTGCTGGTTTCCCAAGTCACTAGCAGGAGTTACTGTGAACCAGTGATAGGGATCACTATATAGAGAAGTGGGACTGAGAATAGAAGAGGAGTGGGAGAAGGGGAACTGATGCTACAGGAGAGGGAGAGACAGTATCAATGTACTGGCCTACTAGTTTATTGAGGCATAAGTGAGTATTTTTTTTTCATCAGACTGGGAACTTCTATAGAGGGAAGGTACATTGTGGATTGAAGAGAAGGCCAATTGCACACTAGTGTACTAAGGCACTGGTGGTTGGGTATCACTGTGCATCAGAAACAAAGATTCCATCATGCAGAGATCAGAGAAAAAACTTTGCTTGTGTATGGGGGGAGGATACAGGGGAAATATGAGCAAAGAGACTGAGTAACTGTATAAGGAAGGGTTGAGAAATAACAATGACATCATAATGGAAGCAACACTCTCTCCATTCGTTCTTTCCTGGATATTAATATGCTTTGAGAGCAGTCTGCATAGGAAGTACTACAGTATATATGATACATTTTCTTGAATTTCATTTCCTCAGGTAGTGTGGGCTGCCACATTTCTATCTTGGATAGCCAGAGGGCAGTGAGCTGACTTTGTAGAACAGAGCATCTGTGATGTGCAGCTCCAGGTGCACCATGAGAGCCTGTGATACCACTCAGCCCAAAACAAAACCCCAGAGACTCTTTTCAATCAGCACTCTGTAATCACAGACCTTCAGAGGGACAGGGTGGCTGGACAGCAGGTGTTTCAGACTACTGAACAATGGACCATTTTCATCAGACTAAAAAAGTGGAATGCTAACAAGATCACATTTACTAAGAACACTTATTGAACAAAGTTCACAGCACAAGAGTAAAAACAAGCGAGTAAATTCAAAGGTTGAAAGATACATGCTTTTAACTCTTTTATCTCCTGCCTCAAACATATGGCAGGCACTTAGAACATGGGGCAACATTATCAGACTATAAGATATTGAATTAAATCCTACATGTACTGAATAAAAAAGTGAAAACTACTGTTTTGATGTTCTCACAGTCTACTATTAATGAATGCTCATCGGTATGCAAGCAATGATGTCACTTTTGGCACTGAACTCTGGCGGAAGCACCACTGGAGATCGACAGTACATTTGCACACAGTGACAGCACAATAACAACACCAGTATTGTGCCATCCCAAAATGAAGTGTTTTTTGTGGGGGCTATGCCCACCGCACACCCCAGACTTTTATATAATCAACTCCAGGTCAGAGTTGTTCTGTAGAGGGGGTGGAACACAGGGAGAAAGGCATCTCCCAAAAACCGACCATTATAGCAACTATTGCTGTAATGGTCTGTTTTGGGGTTTTGCTGGCAGGGTGTTGTGCTGGAGGGGGTAACTGAACCCTGGCTGTCAGCATGGGTTGGTTAGTAGCACATCCACCTCTGGGCCAGAAGGCCGTGGGCTTCAGTCCCACACTGAAATTGAAGGCTCATACAATAAGTACTGGCATCTGAGTGCAGTATTAAGGTCATGCTATACTGTTGTGTTGTGTCATCCTTAGGATGAGACATTAAGCCAAGGTCCAGTCTGCCTGTTCAGGTGGACATTAATAATCTCATGGCACTTCCCAAAATGAGTAGTGGATTTTTTTAATTGATTAAAAAAACAGGAACAAATACAAATAATTACATGTCAAAAGTAATATGGGTTATTTTACAACAAACACCAGAAAAGAAAAAAAGATAGCAAAACATGGTATACAGAATCAAAGTATATACAACATTACTACCACTATTACATCATGGTGTTTACCCAGGAGCCCAGGGAGTGTGTTTCAACCAATCTTTCTAAGTGTTCTTAGGAATGGGCTTTTGTTCTCTTTAGTAAATAGTTAATAAGTCCTTATTTATATATCCAATTTGAATAGAAAGTGGGGTGCGCTTCTGCTGGAATATAAATTGACACCTGGTTTGACAAATCCACCATTTTAAGGGCTGCTATTGTCATCCACAAAGTACTTGGATGAAATTTAGTCCACCTTCCCCTGAAGTACCCATAAATCAAAACTTCATTTGATATGTGATGAGATAAATTATATTTCCAGGTCCATGCCACCTCCATCCAGAAACCAATAATATATGCCCAGTGAAAAAATAAGTGTGCCATGGTTTCAAAGATCATGTGACAGTCTGGCTAAAGACAAAACTGATCAGCTATACTTTTATGATGGTGACCATTCCTTGCATTCAATTTCTCATGATGGCACATCCATACAGTATCTTACATTTTCTGTGGGATTCCTGCACCTAGTAATTGATCTGTCAAACATTTCCCCTGTATCCTGTTGAAAGTGGGGCTCTGAAAAAAGTTCTTGCTCAGTCTCATCTTGTTCAATTGTTGCCTCATGTGACATTTAACATCTTCAGTTTGTAGCATCCACATTGTAATGTCATTAAAAAAATCCAGTAGACACAAAGCAGTATTCCCCAGGACATTATGAAAGACCCTAAACATACTTGCTTGCCACTTCCCTAAACAGTAATGACATCTACAGTAGTCTGAAAAAAGGGGGTCAATGGTTTGGATATACCTTGTAAGGGACGAGAAAAAATATCATAAAGAAAAATACTAAGGAAAAAAAAAAACAGGATTAAATATGTTTAAAACACCCTGTCTTATTGGTTTGTGTGTTATATTGCATTTTATGGGGTTTAATTTGCTGCCCATAATGGTCAAAAGGAAATGTTATATAGTTTAGCTCCATATTGTGGGAGAGAGGAAAAATGTAACTAAAAAAAAAAGAAAAATGGGGAAAATAAAAGTTTTTAACATAAAGATTAGTTGTTTTTTTTATGCCATTGGCCATGATTTCCATTTCTCTATCTTAAACACCATGGACTCCAGATTTTCAGCCAGATTTGGGACCCTGAAAGTCACTGCTAGGGCTTTCACAGGTTCTTGACTGGTGATGTGTACTCCTCCTACCTCCAAAACTGGGGTACCCTGTGGGTTACCCACATGTACTCCCACACATTTCTACAAGATTTATACATGAACCAGAAACCAGGGAAACATTCTGTATCAATGATATTGTCTGGAATCTGGTGTGCCTATCCTGTACCATGACACACAAGTCATCAGCATAAGCAAAGGTACAAGGAAATTCATCTTCATTGGAACCTTTTATCCTGGAGATCGACTTGTCTTGGCCTAATTTCCTTAAAAACTTCTGTCTTTATCAGGCTTTTATTTTTTTCCTAGCTCTACACCTTTCACATCATAAAATTCTATGTAATAGATAACCAACTCTTAGGTGTGCAGTTGCACTCTGATATACGCACTCCTTGGTGTGCGTCAACCACCCAAGGCGTGCATATATCAAAGCATGACTGCACACCGTAGAGTGGGTTATTTATCTTATAAAATGGCAAAAATTGTTTTTTTGGGGGGTACAAGTGCAGGTGTGCAGTCGCAATCTGATATACGCATGGTCATGTGATGTGTTTTATACAATCAGAAGATTGGATTTGTAGCTACTAGATTTATCTATTTTATAAAAAGTGTTTTAGCTGCAATTACTGCAACAATAACATAATACAACATTGAAAGAACACACATTATCAGGTCTAACTCCACTGCTTCTTCCCCCATGGAGGCACTGCTCTGTCCACCTCCCTCCCCACAAACATGCACAACTGTCTCAACAATTCTTAGTCAGGGTCAGCTGTCACTCCCCCAGCTGAATCACTGTAGGTCTCCATAAGGTTCAACATATTCCACATGAGTTGTGGCAATGCTGAAGCCTTCGTGGGGTGGGGATGACTGTGTGCTAAACTTGTGTAAGTAGCCTATAGGCACTGACAGCAGCCAGAGGAGTGTGCAGTGGCGTGACATTTGTGCCATGTCTGACTACCCCCCACTTTGCTGGTGCTGCGTTGGCCCCCCCCACCAAAACAGACACATGCTGCCCATGCCTTGGATGACTCGTCTGCCAGTATGTCGATGGGGTGGTGAGCCACCATTGTTCTCCCTGCTGCCATTAGACTGAGCCTTTGCACCCTCCACAAGGGAGGACTTATGCTGCATGACTCATTGTGCTACTGAAGAAACCCTTTCTGGGTGGGGACGACCCTGTGTTACCATTGTGAATGCATGTTGCACTCACTGACACCATGCACAGCACAGCTGCAGCAGCTGGTGCTTTGTGAAAGGTTTAACCACCCATGGTCTCAGTGCTGCTTTGGCCCCTCCCCACAGACACACAGTCTTCATACAGTTGGCCAATTAGGGCCACTTGTACCCCAACCCCCAGTCTGACCTGTCTCAGCCCTCCTCAAGGCAGGGCATGCCCCTGGCGACCTGTCTGCGATCATGTCGAATGGCTGGTTGATCACCATTGTTGCCCTGTGCTACCACAAGCCAATCCTGCAGATTGCAACACTCCCCTTGGGTGCGCTGATTCATTAGTGCAGGTGCCCCATTTTTGCAAACCTAGTCATTTTGGTGCTTGAACACCAATTTTTCTAAAGTCAGATGCTGGGTCTGTGGCACAAAGAAAAAAATGTGTATGTGATGTAGGTGTAGTTCAAAAACAGTCATTGTGGGTGGCATTAGGGAACTGCTCTTTTGTGCTCTGATTGTGATGACACATCACAACACACTTCAGATACCATGTTGAAGGTCTTCCAAGAAAATAGCATCATCAGTATCTGAGAGAAGCACACCATCTTTTAGGTAAAGCCAATCTTTATAATATTCAGTTTGGGGGTGGGTAATAATGTGCATACTGAGATTGCTCAGGGAGCCAGATAATTGAATGTTAACTTTTCTATATGATCTTTCAATTCCAGGTGCATACTACTGGCCTCTCCAGATCATGCATTCTGTAATATCTGAATATATAATCTAACAGTTTGCAGTGGCAGCCATAGACATGGTCAGATATTTCCTGAAATGTCAGTGATATCTCTGGAGAAATGTCGTGCCTGCCTGCAATACCACTATGGGCCACCAGAGAGAATCCCTTTAGATATATCACAAAATATCCGAAAACATCTGACCATATCATGGCTGCAGCTGTAGCAACATTCTGTGTAGTACAGCCAAATCAGATTTAACTGCCTTTATTAAATCTATACCCCTTTTATAGCCAAAATCTTTACCTCCAAGATGGATGAGTAGTATGTCTGGCTCACGGTGAGTGTCTAAAAGTCAGTGCATCCCTGGCATGAGCAGATTCCACCTCATGCCACCCTTTCCAAAACAGTGGACATGACAATTTTCCAGTTGCAAATCATTTCCAAAATAACTTCTCCTGCAAACTGTTCAGCCCTTCTCACAATTAAACTACCCAGAATCGAAACTGCTGCTGTGAAGCCTTCTGCCATGCTTATTCTTTCTCAAGATTGTGCAAGTGACATCAATCTCTAATATGTGTGTGTGCCTCTCGCTCAGCAGTCTTTGCCAACTCATAGTTTCAGTTTAGCTAAAGCAAATGGTTATGACAGCAACCTGGGTTTTGTAGTGTCGACGTCAAAAACATAAAACAGGAAAGGTTGAATTATGAGATCGGCGACTGGCACTTGCAATAAGGAAACACTCTGTGTTGCTCCAACAAACTCCAAATCATTCCACGGACAGTATTTCATGTATCAAAACAGTGCTCTACTTTATTTTAGGTGAAAAACAAGTAAACACTCATGTGAGCCGGCATCTGACATGTGGAAGTTTAGAATTCAAGTCTATTTCATTTATAAAGTCCATAAAATCAAACAGGCCATGTAACAGGCCAGTGGAGAGCTTTTTCAGCACACATACAAACTGGAGTTTCACCCACTGACATTGCCTGATGCATTTCATATGCTTGTACTTTGTCAAAGGCTGATTTAGTCAGGAAGGTGTCTCTCTTTAAAAGCAAACATTTAAAGGGACAGTACATATTATGTACAGTTAGTTTTAAACATTCTCAGCAACTCATAATCAGAGTACATATATACAACATGATTCATTTCTATCACCATAAGCCATGTAATTCATATCTTAACAAGAATCTGTAATAAAGATAGGAAAAAGGTTAAAAACCTGTGCCAACTTATTTAAGTGCACCAGGATTAGATTTTTGCACACAGTCATGGTTGAATCAGCAAGGCAACTGAAATTCATGGTCTGTATGTGACTCACTCTGTTAAGTGGCAGTCATGGGTGCAAATCTAAAAAAGATAGAGAGACAGAAAGAAAAATGATAGTAACACACAGTTAACGGGAATTGAAAACATACAATGTAAAAAAAAATCCACCAAGCAATTATTTCCTCTTTGGAAAGGGCTTAATTTCTAGTCTATCATTCAGTCCTGGGAAACACATTGCTTGCTTGGCAAAAATCCAATATTGTTCCCATCTTAATAACAAATTATCATAATCACTACCCCTTTTGGTCATCATAGTTTTTTCTATCCTAGTAAACTGAAATTCACGTTCATTCTCATTACTTGCTTTTAAAAATGTGAACTGCCAGGGCATTGGTGACATAACTGTTTTTTATTGCCCTCACATGTTCACCAATTCATGTTTTCAATGCCTTTTTCATCTTACCCACATAAAACTGACCGCATTTACATTCAGCTAAGTATATTAACCCCACACATACTGTGTGTAATAAATTACATTCAGCTAAGTATACTACCGCACACACACTGCATGTAATAAAACCTCTCACTTGTGCTTCCCTTTTAGTGAAGGGATTCAAAAAAGATTTTGTATTTTTAACTTTATAACAGTATTTACAATGAGCACATTTTTTGCAGCCACTGCTGCGTTCTGTCAACAAATTATGTGGTCACTCCAATAGGGGTTGCATGAGTGGACTATTATGTCATTAATATTCTTTCCCCTCTTGTAAACCAATCTCAGCCCATTTTTGTCTATATTTTTCAATCTTTGACCTTTAGTGACCAGGTGCCAGTGTTTTCTCACAGTGGCTGCTATTTATTGTTAATGGGGTTATAAGTGGTGACTAGAGTGAGCTGGGGATCACAGTTTTCATCTCTTACTCTTTCTTGTAAGAGTGCTTCCCTTGGTATTATATCTACATCCTCTCTTGCTTTCTGAATAGTCTCACTGTTATAACCCCTATCCAAAGGCCTGTTTGTCAGTTCAGTTGCACTGGTTTTGTATTGTTCTGGATCACAACAATTTCTTTTAGTTCTTATATACTGACCCTTTGGAATGGCTCTGATGACATGTCCTGGGTGGTTGCTGCTGGCCATTAAGAATGCAGTGCGGTCAGTGGGTTTGCGGTATAAGACTGTCCCTATTCCCTCTTCCCCATCCTTGTATATAATTAAATCAAGGAAACTGATTTCTTTAGCACCGAATCTCACACTAAAACATACATTTTCACTACTTTTCTCTAGGTAATCCACGAATGCAAACAGTTCATTTTTGGTGCCTTTCCATATCATAAGGATGTCATCAATAAAACACCGCCATAAGTCTGCTTTGTCCAAAAATGGGCTGTTTGCATTGTTGATTACCTCCTCCTCCCACTTTGCCATATATAAATTGGCAAAATTGGGGGCCAAACTGGCACCCGTTGTAGTATCTTTTTCTGCAGAAAATACTCTTTCTTGTAAAAAAATGTATTACACTGTAGTACAAACTTGCTCAATTGTACTAGAACCTTAGTATGGGGGGTGTATTGTTAGTGTGAGTACCCAGAAAATGACCCAAAGCTTCCAATCCTTTTTTATGTGGGATGTTAGTGTATAATGCTGGTACATCTAAAGTTACTAGCAAACTGTTCTCCTCTATGGTGATTTCATCGAAAACTCTCAGTATGTCCCCTGTATCTTTAATAAACAAGGGAACTTCTTTAACCAAATCAGTCAGAAAGTAATTTATACATTTAGCCAGAGGTTCAGTGAGGCTGTCATTTCAAGAAACTATGGGTCTACCTGGGGGGTTTACAAGATCTTTGTGGATTTTTGGTAGACAATAAAATGTAGCTCAATTACGATGTTTAACAGTACGATAATCCACTACTTGTTTAGGCAACCATTTCCTGCTTCTAGCCAGTGACAAATATTCATCAGTAACTTTTTTAAAACATTTGTTTTATCACTACTAAGTTTTTCATATCCGTCATCTGACAATTAAATACTTCTGCATCATATTTGTTGCTGTCCATTATTACTATTCCCCCTTGCCAGCTGCTTTTATTGTTAATTCTCTGTTGTTGCCCAGTTCTTTCAATGCTTCCGGTTCCCTGTAGCTGACATTATGATAAAAGTGGTTGTTAGTCTCAGAATGTAGGTGTGCTGTAGCTTCATTGCAACATTTTAAAAACATTTGTACAGCAGGTGACTTGGGGGGCAGAACTGTGATCTGGGTCAAAAGTTATTGTCATTATTATTCACATCAACTGATGCATTTGGTTCATCTGTTCCACATGCCAAATGCTGACTCATGTGAGAGTTTACTTGTCCTGCACCTAAAATAAAACAGAGCACTGTTCTGATACATGAAATGCTATCCATGGAATGATTTGGAGCTGTTGGAGCAACACAGAGTGTTTCCTTTTTGCAGGTGCCGTTCCCCAATCTCATAGATCAACTTTTCCTAGTTTCAGTTTGCTAGTTTTGCCTGTTAACAAACAGAATACAGAGTGAGGTAGCAACAATTGTCATTTTTGTCATTTTATTGGCTAGCATTCAGCTGTATGTACCAATCAAAAAACAAACTTCAAAATACTCCTTATGCCCATTGTGATTGGTTAAATTGTTTAAAAACAGATACTTGTTCTGGAGGGAAACTAACATGGCCTGATATGCTAGTATTGCAAACCTAGCAATATTCTGCTCTGCCATTGGTCACAGGGCTCCTATGCATATTTGTTCACAGCCTGTCCTCCCTCTTGTTTGGGCAGGCATCCTAGGTGGTAAGACTGTACTAGATCTGCTTTTTTCAAATGATATTTCCAGTCATAAAACATGACCAGCGTTACAACAATTCTACTGCAGCTTCATCTTTATTTCTTAACTCTAAGAAACTGCTATTTTTAGCTTTCACAATTAAGTGCATATATACAATTAATTAATGAGTTTAGAGAGGTACTTATAGCACTTAGTCTTGTTTGTCTCCATTTAAAAACCAAGATGGAAAACTTTCTGTTTTGTGTGGAAGTAAAGACACACCTCTATTGTCTGCTAGGTTGCATTTCCTGATTTTTTAACAATTTTTCGTGAACTGAATTTCTTTTTTCGAATGGGGGTATATGAAAAAGGAGATTGGCTCACAAAAAAGGATCTTTTTTAGAAACATAGAAACATAGACTTTGACGGCAGATAAGGACCGCTTGGCCCATCTAGTCTGCCCATTTCCCTACCTACAGGATAGGCTGCAGATCCTAGTTAACCAACAGCCTATTTCTTCCTATCTCCCACAAGAATTGCCTTATGTCTGTCCCATGCATTCTTGAATTCTCCCACAGTTTTAGACCTCACAACCTCATCAGGAAGGCTGTTCCATGCATCCACTACCCTCTCTGTGAAATAATACTTCCTCACAGTGCACCTGAAATGCCCTCCTTCTATCTTTAAATTGTGTCCCCTTGTTCAAGCACATCTCTTTTTCTGAAAGATATTACCCTCTTGGACTTTGTTGATTCCACTGAGGTACTTAAAAGTTTCTATCATGTCCCCCCTCTCCCTTCTTTCCTGAAGGGTATACATATTAAGCTCCTTTAGTCTCTCCTCATATGGCTTCTCTTGCAGACCCTGCACCATTTTAGTTGCCCTCCTCTGGACTACCTCTATCCTGTCTATGTCCTTGCAGAGATGGGGTCTCCAGAACTGGACACAGTACTCCAGAAGGGGTATCACCAACTGTCTGTACAGAGGGATAACAACTTCCTGTTTTCTGCTGCTGATGCCTCTCCCTATACGTCCCAGTATACCCCCAGCCCTCCCTACTGCCTTCTCACATTGCTTGCTAACCTTAAGGTCATCTGATATGATTACCCCCAGGTCCCTTTCCTTTTTTGTTGTTGTTACTACCTCCCCACCCATTGTGTATTCTTTCTCTGGGTTCTTGTTTCCCAGGTGCATTATTTTGCACTTCTTTGCATTGAATCCTAGCTGCCATACTTCTGACCATTCCTCCAACCTTGTCAAGTCCCCTTTCATCCTTTCCACGCCTCCTTGTGTATCAACCCTGTTGCAGATCTTTGTGTTATCTGCAAAAAGGCATACTTTTCCTTCCAGTCCCTCTGCAATGTCACTGATGAAGACATTAAAAAGGACTGGACCCAATACTGAACCCTGCGGTACCCCACTAGTATCCCCTCTTTCTTCAGAGTGGACTCCATTTACAATTACCTCCTATGTCCTGTTGTGCAGCCAATATTTTACCCAGGCTACCACCCTGGGACCCACTCCCAGGCTGGTTAATTTGACTATTAATCTTTTGTGTGGGACTGTGTCAAATTTCTTGCTAAAGTCTAGGTAGGCCATGTCCACAGCCCCTCCCTGGTCTACTACTTTGGTCACCTAGTCAAAGAAATCTATTAGATTCGTCTGACATGACCTTCCCACTGTGAACCCATGCTGCCTTGGGTCCTGTGCTCCACTGGCCTCTAGGTTCTCAACTGTTCTTTCCTTCAGAAGTGACTCCATCACTTTCCCTACCACAGAGGTCAGATTGACAGGTCTGTAGTTTCCTGACTCTGTCTTGGTCCCACTTTTGTGAAGGGGAATCACATCCACCTTCCTTCAGTCCTCGGGTACCACACCATCCTCCCATGATTTATTAAAAAGAGTAGACAGTGGTTTCACTAGTTCCTCCCTTAATTCTTTTAGAATTCTGGGGTGAATTCCATCGACCCATTGCTTTGTCCACCTTCAGTTTTAGGAGTTCTTGCAGAACCCTTTCTTCTGTGAAAGGACTGGGATTGACCCCCTATCAAGAGTGCTCCTGTTAATTGGATTAGGCACTTCCCCTCCTCTTTGTGAATACTGAGCAGAAATATTCGTTCAGTATCCCTGCTTTCACTGTCCCCTCTGCCCACCACCGTTCATTCTATTCAGCCTCACTATCCTCCTTTGTCTTTCTACGCTCGCTGATGTACCTATAAAAGGTTTTATCCCCCTTCTTAACTGAGTTGGCTATCTTTTCCTCAGTTTGGGCCTTTGCTATTCTGACTTCCCTCCCTGCTTCCTTATGCCTTAACTGGTACAGCTCTCTGTCCTGCTCCTTCTGTGTTTCCTTATACTTCCGGAATGCTATATTTTTCTTCCTGACTTTCACAGCCACCTCTTTTGAGAACCATAGTGGCTTTTTCTTTCATTTTGATTTGTTTATTTGCTTCACACAAAGGCTTGTTGCCTCTGTGATGGCAGTTTTGATGGTTCCCCATTGTTGATCCACACCACCTTCTAGCCTGTTTGCTAGTGCCTTTCTGTGGCACTCTCCCATCTTGCCAAAGGCAGCCCTCCTAAAGTCCAGTACCCTCACTTTTGTATGGCTTGACTCTGAAGCTGAGTTTAATGTGAACCACACTGTTTGATGGTCACTTGTCCCCAGATGGCAACCCACTTCTAGATCTGAGATCCTCTCTCTGCCCCGTTTGAGAGTATGAGGTCTAAGATTGCTTCTTCATGAGTGGATTCTGAAACTAGCTGTCTGAGTCCTACCACCTGTAGGGCATCAAGAATGGCCCTGCTCTTGGATGTGGCTGCAGCAAATGTGCTCCAGTTAACAGCTGGCATATTCAGGTCTCCTATCAACAGTATCTCCCCTTTCTCTGCCATTCTAAGAATGCCTTCTATCATATCCTTGTCCATTCCCTCCCCCTGACATGGGGTCTGTACACAACCCCTGTGCAGATTGTGGTGCCCTTTCCAGTCTCCAAGGTGACCCACAGTGCCTCCTCTCCTCCCTGTTTACTCTTTTGTTCAGTTGCTTTTATCCCTTCCTTTACATGAGAGCTACTCCTCCACTCTTCCCCCTGCCTGTCTCTCCTGTAGGTTATGTATCCTGGTATGTTAACATCCAGTCATGGTTTTATATGTACCATGTTTCTGTGATCTTTCTGATATCCAGGCATCCCTCTTCCATCAAGGCCACCAGATCAGGGAGCTTGTTGCTCAGACTACGGGCATTGGTACTCATTACCCTCCATTTGCTGATGGCCTTACTCCCTTTTGCCCCATCCCTGTCCTTCTTGCCTTTGTCACTTTCTCCATTTACCCCAGCCCTTCTCCCTATTGACACCTCTATGTTGGTGTTTGCTGCCCTTACTACCGTGATTATTTGGGGGGGCTAGGATTTCCCTACTCCTTTCCAGTGCCTCCCCCCTTGACTAGTTTAAATGCTTGCCAATGAAGCACTTAAACCTATCACCTAGGATCCTGGTTCCCCTCCCGGACAGATGTAGCCCATCATGCCAGTATAGGCTTGCATTACTCCAGGTGGACCCCCAGTCCCCAATGAAGCCAAATCCCTGAGCTCCACACCAGTTTTTCAACCACTGATTGAATCCCGTGGTGCAGAACACCCTAGCCTCTCCTATGCCATAGATGGGCAGCACCTCCGAGAAGGTTACCGTACGTGCTACTTGACTAAGGCCCTTCCCCAATTCCACAAACTCTTTTTGCACTTCTGTAATCCCTTTCTTAGCCAGGTCATTTGTCCCTAGATGGACAATGACATCCAGCTCCCTCCCCTGTGCAGCTGCTCTGGCAATCCTGAGAATTCGCTCCCTGTCCCTCCAAGCCATGGCACCAGGCAGGCACCTTACCTCCCTCTCCCCTTCCTCCCCCAGTTCTACCTTCCTAACAATGGAGTCCCCCACCAGGAGTTGTTTCCTTCCCCTGCAGGGTCCCCTGCCACCCTCCTGTGGGTCTCCTTTGTGGAGGTTCCCAGCATCCTCCTTGGTCTCCACTGCGGGTGCCTCCATAGAGGAACCACACTTTGCCAGAATGGCATAGGAATTGTGGAGAGGTACAACTGGAGGGATGCACCTCTGTTCCACCACCCTCACCCTCTCTGAGCCCACTGTGGTCCAACCGTTCCTCTTTCTTGGCAACCTCTGAGGCAACAGTAGTGGCACTGGTGGTCCCTGAATGGAAGAGGAGGTCCCACAAATCCTGGCCAACTCAGCCTGGGAAGTGAGCGAGCTCAATGGAGCTGTGTCAGAAATGCTGCGGATTTCTTTGTGGGCAGAAAAAGGTGCCAACACAGGCAGTAGCCCGGTACAAAAGAGCAGCCTGCAGCATCAGGAGAAACAGAATGAGTGAGTTAGAGAGGGGGAGTGAGCGAGCTCAACAGAGATCTTTCTGGACTGCTGTGGATTTCTTTGTGGGCATAAAAAGGCACCAATGGAGGCAGGAGAACAGTACAAAAGGGCAGCCTGCAGCACCAGGAGAAACAGAGTGAGCGAGTGAGAGAGGGGGAGTGAGCAACCTCAAAGGAGCTCTGTCGGGACACCTGTGAAGTTTGTTACGGCCAGAAAAAGGCACCAAAGCAGGCAGCAGCCCAGTACAAATGGGAAACCTGCAGCGCTGGGAGAAACAGAATGAGTGAGTGAGAGGGAGAGAGTGAGCGAGCTCAATGAAGCTGTGTCAGGACTGCTGTGGATTTCTTTGTAGGCAGAAAAAGGTTCCAATACAGGCAGTAACCTAGTACAAAAGAGCAGCCTGCAGCATCGGGAGAAACAGAATGAGTGAGTGAGAGAGGGGGAGTGAGCGAGCTCAATGGAGTTCTGCTGGGACTTTAGAGTTGCCCACCCTACTGCCCAGAGTCCTCTGTTGTTCTATATTACAGCAGGGTCTCTGGAATGGCGACAAAGCAATGGTTGGGTACTTTTAGGATTGCTGTAATAATACAGATTAAGTTGTTCTGTTTAATTCTCTAACTGAGCTTAGTACTGAGCTATACTGTGAGGATTGCCGTAATAATACATATTTATTTGTTCTGTTTATTTTTCTAACTGAGCTGAGTAGTAAATTTGGTAGAAAAAATTTAAGAAAATGACTGTTTTATGAGCATGCATTGTGCAGTTGCTACGCATGCTCATAACTGCGCAAATCTGCAATATTTTCACTACAGATTTTCAGCATTGGCATTTTTCCACACCTCCTTATGAACAGTACAGCTGTCATTTTTCACATCCTGGCTGAAATGTGTTTTGCATTTCAGGCACAGAATAGCACAATCACTGTGGGAAATCAGTGTTTGGGACACATTAAGAAAACCACAATGACACTGTTCATGAGCAGAGGTCCTAAAATGCCTATGGTAAAAATTTTGTGATGAAAGTCCATAAAATGACTGTGTTATGAGTGTGCATTGTGCATTTTCCACGCACCCTTGTAACTTCGCAAATTAGTAATATTTTCACACCCGATTTTCAGCACTGGCATTTTTTTAGACCTCCTTAAGAACACTACGAACATACAAAATTTGCCAGCAGATAAAGGCCTAGAGGTCTATCAAGTCTGCTCGAATGTGCAGCTAGCACTCCTGTGGATTTCTTTGTGGGCAGAAAAAGGCACCAATGGAGGCAGGAGAACAGTACAAAAGGGCAGCCTGCAGCACCAGGAGAAACAGAGGGAGCGAGTGTCGCTCACTCCGCCTCTCTCACTCGCTCACTCTGTTTCTCCTGGTACTGCAGGCTGCCCTTTTGTACTGTTCTCCTGCCTCTACATGCTCAAATGTGCAGCTAGCATTACAACAGTCACTTTTCACTTCATGGCCGAAATGTGTTTTCGCGCTTCAGGTGCAGGATAGGGCAGTCGCTTTGGGAAATCAGTGTTTGGGACAGACTGAGACTGAATGAGTGAGAGAGGGAGAGTGACCGAGCTCAACTGACCTCTGTCAGGACTGCTGTGGATTTCTTTTTGGGCAGAAAAAGGTGCCAACACAGGCAGAAACCCAGTACTAAAGGTCGGCCTGTAGCGCTGGGAGAAGCAGAATGAGCGAGTGAGGAAGGGGGGTGAGCGAACTCAACGGAGCTCTGTTGGGACTGCTGCAGATTTCTTTGTGGACAGAAAAGGGCATCAGTGCAGGCAGGGGCCCAGTACAAAAGGGAAACCTGCAGTGGGGGGAGAAACAGGATCAAAGAGTGAGAGAGGGGGAGTGAGCAAGCTCAATGGAGCTCTTTTGGAACTGCTGCAGATTTCTTTGTGGGCAGACAAAAATGCCATTGCAGGCAGTAACCCAGTACAAAAAGGCAGCCTGCAGCGTCGGGAGAAATGGAAAGAGTGAGTGAGAGAGAGGGAGTGAGCAAGCTCAACAAAGTTCTCTCAGGACTACTGCAGATTTCTTTGTGGGCAGAAAAAGGTTCCAATGCAAGCAGAAGCCCAGTACAAAAGGGTAACCTGCAGCGCCTGGAGAAACAGAATGAGCGAGTGAGAGAGGGGGAGTGAGCAACCTCAATGGAGCTCTGTTGGGACAGCTGTGAACTTCTTTGCAGGCAGAAAAAGGTGCCAATGCAGGCAGGAGTCCATTACAGAAGGGCAGCCTGCAGCCCTGGGAGAAGCAGAACGAGCGAGTGAGAGAGCGGGAGTGAGCAACCTCAATAGAGCTGTGTCAGGACTGCTGTGGATTTCTTTGTGGGCAGAAAAAGGTGCCAATGCAAGCAGGAGCCCAGTACAAAAGGGTAACCTGCAGCGTCGGGAGAAATAGAATGAGTGAGTGAGAGAGGAGGGGTGAGCGAGCTCAAAAGAGCTCTGCCAGGACTTTACAGTTGCCCACCCTCCCCGCTCTGGTCCTCTGTGGTCTTATATTACAGCAGGGTCTCTGGATTCGAGGCAAAGCAATGATTGGACACTTTAGGATTGCTGTAATAATACATATTTATTTGTTCTGTTTATTTCTCTAACTGAGCTGAGTAATACTTGGAGTGCAATAGGATTTCTAACTGGGCTAAGTGAAACTATATGAGAGCTGAGAACCAAAAGTATGGTAGTTGAGAGGTGAAAAACGGACAAGGAGAATTTAGGATTGCTACACTAATACAGTATCTAACAGATGAGATTTGAGACTGAATTAACCTGGTTGGCAAGGGATCAGTAGGGGGACTAGTCTGGGGGGGCACAGGAATTTGACTAAATAGGGGCCTAACAGTTGCAGTAGGGTACATAACCTGGGAGTAAGAGCCCATAACATAAGATGGGGGGACAAAATGGTGCAGATGCTACATGTCAATAGGGCGGGTATCTTTGGAAGGGTGGAGGGGTGTACAGGGTGTTGGTGTGCCATGATCCTGGACTGGGCTTGGAGGATGGGGTGGGTGTATGGTCTTTAGATAACTGGCTAGTTTGAAGGAGGAACTTTGGAGGTTAGGGAGGAGTGTAAGTGACAGGGCAGATGAGTGTGGTAGGCATCCTGAGGGGTGGAATACGGGATGGCAAGTGGGATGGAGGAAGAATAACTAGGACTGAAACTGACCCCGGTATCAAAGGCACTAGCAGAAAAGAGAGGAAAAGGGAGGGGGTGCCTGAGGTGATAGCGGAGGGCCTCCTGATGGGGGAGGATGAGACGAAGAGGAGTACTGGGGAGATCCGGGGAGACAGCAGATGGCTGCAGGTATGGCAGGACCAGGGGTGGCATGGAGGGGAACACGTAGGAGGGGCAACCAATAGGGGCAAGAGATGTAAGACTGGTATCTACTACAAATAGATTCGAACCTCTGCTATGGGACAGAGAGGGAGAGCAGGAACATACTGAAGGGGGGAGGACAAGCAGGGCTTGAGAGGGATGGCAACAGATAGGGGAAGAGATAGCGAGGACAAAAGGGTAGAAGGGGGCTAGTAAGGAAGGAGGGGGTGGTGACTGAAGGAGAGAAGGCTACGGGAAGGGGGAAGGATGGGAGGGGCATCACTATTGGGGTAGAAGGGAATGAGTGCTCTAAATCAACAGCAGCGGGGGTAGGAGAGGGGTTGGAAATCAGCAGGGGAGGAGGGGAGGTCAACATGGAAAGCCCAGTAGGAAGTAGTCAGGCTGGGAAGGAGTTCAAGGGGGAAGGGAAGAATAAGGCAGAGAAAAGAGGTGGGGCAGAAGTAGAGGGTACAGATACAGAAGTCACAGAGGGTGCAATTGGTGGGTTTAAGGGACAGGGAAGAATGAATACTGGGGTGGTGGAAGGGGCATTAGAAGGAAAAGGGGGTATGGGGTGGGGGGTACTCATCTTGGGGGATTCTATACTGAAACAGGTGAGACAGGATGGAAAGGGAGAAAGCACAACCATATTTGAGTTGAAGCTGCCCCCATGTTTTACTGCAGGAGCGGCAGGGCAGGCACTGCTCAAGCATGCACCGAGGGGAGGAAGAAACCTCATTTACTGTTGCATGTGAGTACAAACGACTTGGCGGGGGACACCGTGGAAGTGGTGAGGAGAAGGTCTGAGTACTTGGGCAGGCAATGTGAGGGGGTGGAGGAGTCAGTGGCATACTTGGAGGTACTGCCGGTACCATGTGCAAGCATGGAAAGGAAGGGTAGGCTTGAGGAGTTTGAGTGGCTGAGGGATTTGTGCCACCCGAAACATTATGGGTTAGTGACTAACTGGGGTAGGGTGGGGGAATAGTGACTTGTACACAGGGAGATGGTACACTGGAGCAGGAAAGGGTGGCGTATTAAAGGCAGCATTGCTGCTGGGCCACTGGCACCGAGGATTGAGGTGCTGGACACCACACCTCACACCATGCTGGTGACCCGGGTTCAGACACAAGCCTGGCCTGCCAGGGGCTGGCAAGGAAGGGGAGGGATGGGATTGAACATTCAAAGGACTGCTCTCCTATCCTGGTGCTGGATCCAGGGACCCACTGCTCTGCAGCAGCCCCTGATGATGACGGCGGGCACCACTACAGCAGTGTAGTAAAGGGTGGCAGACTGTGGCAGACATTGGCACACTGCGCCTAAGCGTCATTACACGGCCACATTCCACAAAACGGAGAAAAGTGGAAAATGTGCTACAGTCAGGTAGCATGAGCTTCCGACCCCTCCTGCATGCCCGAATGGCACCTCCTCAACCGGATCCTGCTCCGGTGGGTCGATCTGGGAAGCTCCTCACCACTCCACCACAGGGGTAATCTGTGGACATGAGCAGGTCGGCCTAATGTTGAGGGCAGGGTTGGGGGGTTGGTCAGGATGACCAAGCTGACCGTAGCCCAGTGAGAAAATATGTTAAAAAAAAAGTCAGGATTAGAAGGGTATATCTCTACTAAGATGGATTTAAATAAATGGTGGGTGTTGGGGTGGCCAAAAGGCTGAAGTAGGTAGAAAGGTCTAGAGGTCTAGACAGGGGAGCCTGATGAGCTCACCACCCTAGATATAGGTAAAGGCAGAGGCGAACTAACCCTGGAAGGGGGCAGGCAGAATAGTCTGAGTGTAATACAGAAGGCACCACCACCCAGTAAGAATAATGAGGAGAAAGGGTGCGGACTACTGGGAGCATGGACACAGGCCAAGGAGGAGAAGAGTGAGGAGAATGAGGGGTATGGGTGGAAGGTGGTCTGACTACATGGATAGAGAACTGGTTACAGGGGAGGGTGCAGAGGGCGGTGGTGGTGGGGTAGCTCTCGACACTCACAGCAGTGACAAGTGGGATGCCACAGGGCTCAGTGCTTGGCTCAATGCTATTTGGGCTCTTTATCTCTGATATAGCACATGGAGTGGGGAGCAGGGTTAGTCTGCTTGCACATTATACCAAATCAAAAGCAAATAGTTGTAGTAGCAGAGCCCCCCACCACACACACACATATACACTCCCCAAAAAGCTGCTTAAAAGCCTGCAATTCATTCAAATAAATTCCATTTTCTTACTTACTTGGGGTTCAATGCCAACAAGTGCAAAATCATGTACCTAGGGCATAGGAACCCCGATGCTGGGTATAGGATGGGGGGAGGTACTGATACTCACTAGAGATGGAAAGGTCCCTGAGGTTATTATATCAGAGGACCTCAAGATGGCAGTACAGTGTAACAAGGCAATGTGCAGGGCAAATTGGATTCTGGGGTGCATAAGGAGTGGCACCTCCAGTAGGAGGAGGAGTGATGTTGTGCTACCATTGTATCACTCCCTGGTATACCCCCAGCTGGAGTTCTGTGTCCAGTTTTAGAGTCCACACTTCAGAAAGGACATAAGGTGGAGGTTTCCCCAGAGGAGGGCAACTAAAATGGTTCAGAATTTTCACAGGAATCCCTACAAGGACAGGCTGAAGAATCTCAACATGAACACTCTGGAAGAGAGGAGGGCAAGAGGTGACATCATCAAGACCTATAAAGTACCTCACAGGGGCAAAGAGGGTACAGTTGGGGAGTTTCCTTCAAATGATGATGAGCACCCAAACCAAGGGACATACAATGAAGCTGGGGGGGGGAATTCAGGATAGATGGGAAGAAATAGTTCTTTACTGAAAGGGTGGTAGATGCCTTGAACAGACTGCCAAGAGAAGTGGTGGAAGTGAAAATGGTAGGGGACATGAAGCATGGGATAAACATAGGGGTATATTAGAAAAAGGGGAACAAGGGGGTCAACAGAGATCAACAGGGCTATGGAAGTGGTGTAGGTACAAGTTCATTGCAGGAAAAATCCATTATGCAAGCTCATTCACAAGGAGGTCCTGATGGACACAGGCAGAATAAGTCATGCAGTTACATATACAGGCAGGAGTTACAAGTAGGTAGAGAATACTTGGGTAGACTGGGTGTCTGAGAGGACTTTTTCTGCTGACAAATTCTATGTTTCTATGGCATCATGTGTTAATTCAGGTGCAGTGTTAATTCAAAGTTAGGCCTACCATACATCCAGATGTAAGGTACAGTTAATTACCAAATTAGACACAGCCCACTTACTGTACAATAAACAGAACCTCGGTGCTTCAAGAAGCCTTTACTCTTCGTAAGGCTGCTTAAAGAGCTGGGGTTCTATTTGCAGTAAAAGAAAAAAAAGTGGGGTCAACAGCACATGAAAGCACAGAGAGTGAATGGCTTCAAAATAGCAGCAAATTTATTATAAAAAGAGTAAAGCACTCCCCAAGCACCAGTAACATCAAAGTGCCAGCGCGGTGTGAAACGTTGATGTTTCTGGTGTTTGGGCATTCTTCTTTTTATAATAAATATGCTGCTATTTTGAAGCCATTCGTTATCTGTGCTTTCTTGTACTGTTGAGACCACTTTTTTTCTTTTACTGAGCTTCTTTTTAGTGTGGCTCCAGCGTACATCTCCTGAGCCATGATGTTTGTAATTTTTCTCTTGTTCTATTTGTAGTGTCCACACCAGTATGCTGATCTTAAAATTGATGCCGCATCTGAATGAGTACTTGATTCTTTCTCACTTCATTTCTTCCCAACTTTAAAAACTGCTTGTCTTGAGTTACTTTTGGGCTGGCAGTGCCTCACCTGTGTTAGAAGATGACCAATAAGTGGCACTGAAAGGCGTCAGACTTCTCAGACTGTGAAGGCAGCTGTTCACGGACAGACATAAGGCAATTATAGTGGGGGGTAGGAGGAAGTAAGCTGTTGACTAACTAGAATCTGCAGCTTATCCATCAGGTAGGGAAATGGGCAGACTAGGTGGGCCAAGTGGTCCTTATCTGCCTTCAAATTCTATGTTTCTATGTTTCTCCCCACTATTTTGGCAAGAAGAAGGCTGCAGCTGTGGCCACTGATGACTGTTCGGGTGTGGGTATGGGGGAACCAAAGGGGACAGACCTAAGGAGATAAAATCATAATAAAAATTGTGAGACCTTCACCAGCTTTCCAAAACACTTACTAGAACACTCTATGAAGTTTTTCAAATGGCAACACAAGCTGGTGAGCCCCCTGTGTGCCATGTGACACCAGGCATCAGCCAGCATAAAATTGCCTACAGAAGACAGTGCGGTCATGTGGTTACTGAAATACTGAAGATTACAGATGTAGAAGAACAAAAGAATATCACACAGAAGCTGGCACATATGCCTATAGCAGCTGTCTCCTGCTTCTCAGTACTTATATTTATACCCTTGAGATACTTGAATGTTTCTATCATATCCCCTTTTTCCCTCTTCTCATCCACTAAGTACATATTGAGGTCCTTTAATGTCTCCTCATAAGTCTTGTGTTGCAAACTCTGTACCATCTCATTCACCCTTTTCTGGACCATCTCCAGCCTGTTACTATCCTTACAAAGGTGTGCCCTCCAGACCTGCATACAGTATTCCATGTGAAGCCTGACCATGGTTTTATATAATGGCATCACTACCTCCCTCCTTATGTTGGTGATACCCCTGCCTATGCACCTCAGCATGTCACTGGCCCTCCCAGCTGCCTTACCACTTTGACATTTTCAGCTCATCTGAAATAAGAACCCCCAGGTCCCTCACCATCTTTGTGACTGTCAGCAACTCCCCCCCCCCATCCTGTACCTTTCCCCAGGGTTTCTGTGTCCTGGGTGCATAATTTTGCACTTTTTGGAGTTAAACTTCAGTTGCCAGTCCTCAGACCATTTCTCAACCTTCCCCAGGTCCCTCCTCATTTTCTCCACCCCCTCTGGGGTATCCACTGTGTTACAGATCTTAGTGTAATCAGCAAACAGGCAGACTTTTCCCTTCAACCCTTCTGCAATGTCACTAATGAAGACATTGAACAGGACTGGCCCCACAACAATCCCTGCGGCACCCCACTGGTCACCCCCTCTCCCCAGACTGTACCCCATTTACCACCACTCTCTGCCTCCTGTCTCTTACTCAGTTTCCAACCCACTTCACCACCCTTTCCCCCATGCCTAGCATACTCAGCTAGTTTATCAGCCTCCTATGTGGGTCGGTGTCAAAGACTTT
The DNA here is from genome assembly GCA_016271365.2 of Neoceratodus forsteri. Lineage (NCBI taxonomy): Eukaryota > Metazoa > Chordata > Ceratodontiformes > Ceratodontidae > Neoceratodus > Neoceratodus forsteri. Next base: position 12,467,065 of record JADMNL010000039.1, on the reverse strand, counting down.
GCTTACATCAAGGTAAGCATTGTCCACTGCCCCACCCTGACTTACTTCCTTTGTCACCCAGTCAAAGAGATCAACCAGATTTGTCCTGACATGACCTCCCCACTGTGAATCCATGTTGCCTATGGTCCTGGGCTATGACAGCTTCTAGATGCCCCACTATCCTTTCTTTAACCAATGTCTCCATGATCTTCTCCACTACTGAAGTGAGGCTGACCAGCCTATTGTTCCCCACCTCCTCCCTACTGCTGGATTTCTATAGAGGGCCCACATGTACCCTCCTCCAATTCTATGGTACCAACCCTGTGTTGAATGACTCACTGAACATGGCTGTCAGAGGTACTGATAACTCCCTTCACAGACTTTTTAATATCTTTGGGTGTATGCCATCTGGTCCCCGCTTTGTCCAATGTTAATTTACTCACCTTCTGCAGGATTCTTCTTCCTGTGAATGGACTATTGTCCACCTCTTCACACCTTTGCAACTGCTGTGGCCCTTGCCCCTCCCCCTGTTTTGTGAATACGGAACAGAAAGACATACTGGATGTCTTGGGGGGCACATGTCAGTTCTTGGGCATGGTACTTGCACTTCCAAATACCTAAACAGCACATATAAGCAATCAACATTCGGCATTGACAAATGCTTGTTTTGTATGGGAACCAATAGGAAATTAGTTACAGATGTACTGTGTCACCCGAGGTTCTTTTTTTGCATGTCCCATATGAAAAAGGATTGCCTTTCATATGAAAAAAGAAATTGGCTCATGAAAAACGATCCCTTTTCATATGGGAACCAATAGAAAAATGGGTCAGGAAAGTGTCAGTGAGTAGAAGTTTTTTTTTCATATCAGCCATATGAAAATGTGTCATCTTATATGATAAAACAAAATGGCTCAAATAAAGATCCTTTATCATATGGAAAAGCATAGCAAATGGCCAAGAAACATCCCTAAATGATTTTTTACTATGTACGTGCTATCAACAGTGATAAAGGAAGTTGTGTTGCGGTATACATGATGCAACATATAGAGCTTGGCAAATGGTATTGTACAAATTACTTTATTATTATTAACAAGTGACATGAATCTGTAATTCTCCGACTGGTAATAGGAAAAGTCCTATTCATCTGTACATAAGCCATTGTTTTATATTTTCTGCTGATATGTTGAATAGGCAGTTGCTGGGCAGTGGCAGTGATCAGAAAATGGTGCTGTAACTATGCAGATGTGTCCCAAAGTGCAGTTTTTGAGTCACTTAGTGAAATGTAGTTTTGCCCATGATTTCTGCCATCTACGTCTTGTCTCTTGTTCATGACAAAGTGTCATAACTTCGTTTTAAATTTTGGGATAATAACATGTGAAAGTCATACAATTATGACAATTTGTCCATATTTAGATAAATTATGCATCTGAGAATGTTATTAGTTTATGATCAATGTACATGTTTTGCAAACATGCAGTGCCACTTTTTTTTATCACATATAGTCACGTTCATGGATAATGATTCTTGTATGTGTACTCAATGGCACAGATTGCAGGTGGTTAGCTTTGCCTCATGCTTTTCAATGCTGCTGATACTGGAGATAATGTTCCAGTAGCAATGTGTTTCAAGTCTTACTTGTTAATTAGGCATCAACGTGTGGTACAACAAAAACTGTAGTACATAGAAGGCGATGGCAGAAGGCTGATTTGTTTATCTAGTCTGTCCCTGATTGCTTTTCTACCCCCCGAATCACCCTCGAGTGTGAGGACACCCATGTCTATTCCATGCTGTCTTGAATTCCCACACAGTATTTTCCCACCACCACCCCAGGGCTCAGGTTATGCCATGTATCCACCACTCTTTCTGTGAAGAACTTCCTGATATTTGTATTGAACCTCCCTCCCTTTAGCCTCAGATCATGTCCCCTAGTTCTACTTCCCTCCTTGAAATAAAAGAGGTCCTGTGTCTGTACTTTATTTATGCCTTTCATTTATTTGAAGGCTTTGATCATGTCTCCCTTCTCGTTTTTCTGCTCTAGGGAGTACATGTTCAGTTCTCTTAATCTATTTTCATAAGACAATTGTTACAACCCCGTGAACCATTTTTGTCACCTTTCTCTGTACTGTTTCCTAGCTGGTCAATGTCCTTTTTGAGGTGTGGCCTCCAAAATTAGACACAGTACTCCAGGTTTTGCCTAACCAGAGCTCTATACAGCGGCATTACCACCTCTCTCTCTCTTCCTGATTGTGACTCCCTTTACTACACACCCAAGCATGCCACTGGCTTTAAGTACTGCCTTTTTGCATTGTTTTCCATTTTTTAAGTCATCCAAACTCATGATTCCCAGATCACGCTCTTAGTTTGAGTCAGCTAGTCTTATCCCTCCTAAATAATACACCATCCCTGGGTTTCCTCTTCCCATGTGCATGACTTTGCACTTTTTGGCATTGAATCTCAACTGCCATGCTCCAGACCACTCCTCAAGTTTCTTTAAGTCTGATTCCATCTTGCTCACTCCATCTAAGAAAAAACAGAGGACTAGGCACACCACTGAGTGTCCGTGAATTAGTGGTGCTCACATAGAAAGAAATCATGAGAGCAGCAAGGAATGGAGCACCCACTGCAGACTTTTTAAATTAGAGATGCACTCAGTGAGCAGGGTTCACAGAAGGGATGCGCCCAGGGCAACCGAGATGCCCCGGGGCATCCCCAGATAAACCCAAGGGTGATTCAGGCAGGGTGCCAATGCACCAGCACATCCCGATGTGCTGCATACTGCCAGTAATGCGATGCAGTGCATTTGGAGGGGCTGTGATAGGGGGCAGGCCCATGCACACCGGGCACAACCCCATTCACAGCCCTATTCTGTGGTGAAACCCCAGGGCAAGTCCGAGGATGCGCCACAGAAAGATAAGTTTAGAAAACCTAGACTTAAGTAGCTGGCCACCTACAGGCAGGTGGCCACACTGCAGGCAGCAGCATGGCAGCCCAGCCACCCTGGCAGTCCAGTATGCCCCCCCAGCCCCCATACAATGCCACTTCTGGCAGCAGTAAACAAATTATTGACCTCCCCCAAGCCCCCATATGATGCTGTTCCTGGCAGCGGTAAAAGAAAGGATGACACCCCAGCTCCCATACGATGCTGCTCCAGCAGCGGTGAATGAAAAGATGAACCCCTTCCCAGCCCCAAGCCCTCAGTAAAGCTGCCTTCCACAGTGGTCGGCCGGTGCAGACATCCCCCCCAAGTACCCCCAACTCACCCCTCACCCCATCAGGGTCCCACTGTTGGCAGGCAGCTCAACCCACCCACATACCGCCAAGGCTGCCCGCCAACAAAGCTGTCTGAGAACGACAGCAGTCATACAGCCTGAAGCCAAGCCCATGTTTCAGGCTGTACAATTGCTGTCATTCTCAGACAGCTCTGTCAGCAGGCGGACTGGAGGTATGCGGGTGGGTTGAGCTGCTCACCGACAGTGGGGCCCTGCTGGGGTGAGGGAGAGGTGTCGGGGTACTTGGGGAAGTCTGCACCAGCCACTATTGTGGAAGGTGGCTTTACTGAGGACTTGGAGCTAGGAGGGGGGGTTCATCTTTCATTCACCGCCACCGGGAGTGGTGTCGTACTGGACTGGGGGGCGTTGTCCTTTCTTTTACTGTCACCAGGATGGCATCATACGGGGGCTTGCATGGGGGTCATCATTTCTGTTACTGCCACCATGAGCGGCATCGTACAGAGGCTCGGGGGAGTCATCATTTCTGTTACTGCTGCCAGGAGCGGCATAGTATGGGGCTTGGGGCCATTATTTTGTTACTGATGCCAGAGCGGCATCATATGTTAGTTTGGGAGGGGGTCATCATTTCTGTTACTGCCACCAGGAGCGGCATTGTATGGGGAATCAGGCGGGGGGGTGTATCATTTCTTTTACCGCCACCGGAAGCGGCATGTCTTGGGCTGGGTTCAGGCCAGGAAGGGGGGTGGCTAAAGGTAGATGCATTCTGCTGGGTCATCCCTGCAGACGCAATGCAAATGGGGCTATAATGGCATGCTAATGGTCCCATTGTGCCTTGCATGCCTAATGGCCTCATTTGCATGCTCCTGGCTGTGAATCGCGTTGTTGGGTGCAGGGCATCCTGGGATGCCCTGCCTCAATGGGTTCACAGCTTGACATGGGGGATGCACCGGCGCAGCCTGGGATGCTCTGGGGCATCCTGGGCTGGGCACACCCGTGCTATTCACAGAGGGGATGTGCTGGGGGCAACTCCCTGTGCCTCCTCAGTGAATCACCCAATATACACTCAGTGCATCTCCCCTGCGCCGGGGCAGCCGAGATGCACTAATCGCATCTTCTTTGTGAATCCTGCCCAGTGTGTTTAGTTTTCTTTCTAAGAATCACACTTATAACCATCCATGTAGAAAATAGTACTTTAATTTTATTTGTTGTACTTACAAACATGGTGAAAAAGTTCAAAAAATGGCAAGACATCCACACAGCAAAGATTATGACTAGGGAAAAAGCCGTTCCAAGTGCAACAGCATCATCTCAGAGGGTGAAGAAGACCTGACATTTCGCTCTGACTCGGCAGAGCTTCTTCAGAGGTTAACAAACAGTGGCTAACTATACCTTTTTATAGTACTATTAATTAAATAAGTGCTTGTGCTAGTTAATTTACCACACATTTCATTGACAAAAGGCAACTAAATGACGCAGTGGTTCTTAGCTACCACGCTAGTTTTTATATTTAATTCTGCATTTTATATTAAATTAGATTCTCTGAGTACCCAACTACTACATAAAAATAAAGCACAATTTAATAAAGTTAATGAATAGACCCACAATAATTCCCATCCCTTTAAGCTTCATTTAAAACACAAAAGAATCTGAATTACAAGAAAAAAAAAACATTACAAAAACGGACCCGAGTCAACCATAACAGCAACAAGTGTACTTCTCAGAACAAATGAATTTTGAAGAATACCGTCAAATAAATAACACATTTGGACTGATTTATTCCAATTCTTTTGTTTTATTTTGTGTAGACCACATCCACTGCTCCCCTGTTGTCCACAGTCCTGGTAACTCAGTCGAAAAATTCAACTAGATTTGTTTGGCATAATCTTCCATATGTGAAACCATGATGCTTTGGGTCCAGTTGCCTGTTTGCCTTGAGGAATGCTATTATTCTTGCTTTGAGCAGTGATTCTATCATTTTTCTCACTATAGATGTGAGACTAACTGGTCAATAGTTACCTGACTCTTCCTTGTTGCCTGATTTATTGAGTGGGACCACTGTTGCCATTTTCCAGTCCTTGGGTACCACTCCACTCTAGGGATCTGCTGAATAGTTTTGCCAATGGTGCTGCCGGTTCATTCCTTAGTTCCTTTAGGATTATGGGATGTATTTCATCTGGTCCCATGGCCTTGTCCACCTTCAGTTTATTTAGTGCATCCAATACTTGCTCTTCTATGAACGGGCTAGTGTAAACCCCGGGTCGGGGGGTGCTGTTTTTTTTAGCACCGCGCCATTTCTTGGATCCTCCTTGGTAAACATTGAGCAGAAGTACTTATTTTGGATTTCTGCTTTCTCATGATCTTCTTCTGCTAATTTTCCATCCCGGTAGCAGTCTTTACTATCCCCCATTTTCCTTCTTTCCATGATGTGCCTAAAGAAGGATTTGTCACCTCTCTTGGTCCTCCTGCTATCTTTTCCTCCATCTGCACTTTGGCTTTTCTTATTTTTTTATTTGCTTCTCTTATCTTTTCCTGATAGGAATCCCAGTCTGTGTTATTTTTAGTTTCCTGGTATGCCATTTATGCCTTCTTTTTTTCTTTGACTATGGTTGCCACCTCCCTGGAGAACCAGAGAGGATTTCTTTTCCTTTTTGCCTTGCTGACCCTCCTGGAGCATTGGTCCATGGCTGTCCTGATTGTTCTCTTTATTCACTCCCACATGACTTCTACCTCTCCTACTATTTCTTCAGTTAAGTTTTCCTTCAGGTCAGCTTTCAGTTTTTGAAAGTCTGCCTTCTTGAAGTCTAGAACCTTAACCTTTGAGTGACAGGAGTCTTCCACTGTGTTTACTTGGAAACTGACCATACAGTGATTGCTATTTCCCAAATTGCACTCTACATCGATTTCTCTAACCCTCTCACTGTTTGTAAGAATCAGATCGAGAACAACATCTCCCCTTGTTGGGACGTTGATAAGCTTCCCCAGTCCTGCACCCTGTAGGTCTAATAAGAAGTCCCTGCCTTTTGTTGTTGCTGCTGTTTGTGTGCTCCAGTTTATATCTGGGAGGTAAAGTCCCCCACCAGAATTACGTTGCCTCTGTCAGTCATTTTGTGTATTTCCTCTAGTAAGTCTTTGTCCTCCTTTTCCCCTTGATTTGGGGGCCTGTACACGACACCAGTTTTGAAGGCTATCCCCTTTCCCACATCCGCTGGTAACTATAGCAACTCAGCCCACACCCCAGGACGTCTGCAACTCTGCAGCTTTTATTTCTTTTCATATGTAAATAGCTACTCCTTCCCCTTTTTTTTTGTTTCTGTCCTTTCTGAACAGATTGTACCCTGGTATAGCCATGTCGCAACCATGGTTTTCTATGAACCAGGTTTCTGTTATAGTCACCCATTCCAACCTATCCACTTGCATGATGGCAATGATATCTAGAAGTTTATTTGCTAGACTCCTAGCATTCATAACCACCACCCTCCAGGAGTGTGCTCCCTCTTTTGTGTGAGGGTGCACCCCCTTCCTGGACTGACCTGATCTGCTGTTTCCCCTGGAGAGATTTTGCGATCCATTGGAATTTTGGTGAGTGATGACTGACGCATCAGCGGTTCGGGTGTGTGCTTGTTCCCTTCTCATTTCTGTAGGTGTATGTGTGTCTGTTGACTTTTGGGGAGTGGTGACTAGCACACTGATGGTTTGGGTGTGTGTAGTTTCAAACTACCCCTTACTTAGTTTAAACATCCTGCGTAGAGATCGAATTGTTAGCCTAGTGTCCGCAGACCTTCCCTATTTAGGAGTAGGCCATCATAATTAAAAAATTCCCCTCTCCCAGAAGTTCTGCCAGTTTCCTGTGAAGCGGCACCCTTTTTCAAGGCACCAATTCTGAAGCCATGCATTGAACCCATGAATATCATCCTCCCTGACTCACTTGGTGCCTTTCCCTTTGTCCCATACTGGTAGAACTTCTGAGAAGGCTATTTTGGATGAAAGTGAAGTCAGATTGGTGGCAAGAGCCTCAAAATGTGTTCTGGCCACCTCCACTGTGTGGTTTGTCAAGCCATTTGTCGTGAGATGTATTATGATGTGCACTATATCCCCTGTTTTTTGGACATTTTTCTTATGCGATTTGTATCTCTTTCTGCCGAGGCTCCTGGGAGACACCTAACCACAATTTCCGTAGTGTCATTTTGGTTTAGGTGGGGTTCCACTCCATGGATCATGGAATCCTCTACTATGAGAAGTTTCTTTTTGTTTAAGCCCCTATTTGTATTGGTTAAAGTGTGTTGTCCTGCAGTTTCAGGTTTTGATTTTGTACCGAGGCTGCTGGGCAATGTTTGACCACATATTCTTTATTTTCAGTGTGGTCTAGGTGAGCTTCCACTCTGTGAGCATGGAACCCCCCACGCTAATATTTGACATGTGTGAGGATTGTTGAAGTGGTGTGAACCTGTTTTTAGTTTGAATGGCTGGGTTAGGAACTGGAGTGTAACCTTCCTTCCTGGACCCCTTGCTTTGCTTCTTCCTCCTAACCACTTGCCATTCTCTTGACCCTGTGTCCTGCATTGGGCCATGACTGGCAGCTTGGCCCTGCTACAGAGTGTCTTGCACTGTACTTCATAGATCATGGCCCAGTCATCCTGAAACTGGACTCTGAAATCTGCTATGACCCAACAAGCATGACAGGGTCCTGGCTACTGTAGATATAACTTTATATACAGTACACAGCAATTCTTGCAGCTGGCTATATTCATTATTTTTTTATTTATGTAGAAGGGATTTTTGTGTAGCTTCCCATTCCTGTTGTTGGGCGAGAGGTGTAGATGAAAAGAATAAAAAAGCTGTATAATATAATATAGTCTCCAACTTCCCCTAATTGTGTGGATGAAAAGAAAGAGATGGTCCTGTAAGAGATATTGCTGATAACTGTGCTTCTCAGTATGAGATGGACATGTTAAACAAGAAGGGCCTGTGAAGAAGGCCCTATGCTTGAGGGAAACAATAGAAAATGAGCACAAAACAGTATTTATTGATTTATTTTATTGTTCCGTTTCATTTAATGGCAGGAAGTGGGCAGCACTGGACAACTATAAATGGCAGTGCCCTTGGGGTGGGAGGGTAGTTCCAATCAGCCCCTGTGAGGGGAGAAAAACAATCAGTAAGGTTATTACAGTGCAGAAAATAAAATTCACTAAAAACAACACCGTGTACCTGTAGGATGTACATTTGAATGTCCCCAGTGTGATTGCTAGCTGCAGCAAGCACATTTGCCCCCAGACTTCCCCAGCAGTGATATGCAGGTATTGAGGTCAACAAAGCTCAGAGTGTTTTTTTGCAAGCTGCTACTTAGTTCCCATGTTGCCTGAAATAGAAGGGCAATGTTTCCAAATTTGCTTAATTTACTGTGCACTGACCTCCCAGACTTCCAGCAGATTCCCCGGTGATGGAGAGAATGCCTGCTGTGGCAATTTACAATTCCATTAATTGGTTTAGAGTTGGGTGGCAGACAATCAGCAGAAGAGTGCAGGAGGGTGCGGAATCTCCCAGCACTGTAGCTCTCTGAAGTGAGCAGAGTCTGCTCTGACTAGATGTCAGGGTAGGCATTTTAAAACCCCTTGCTCCTCTGTTTGCCTTGGATCCCTTGTGTAGTGACTACTCTATTGGCCACCACTAGCCACATCATAGTGTGATGTAACCACCGATCATGGAACTGGGAGAGAAATTTGAATCAGACTCTGTGAGGGAGAAAAACAATCAGTAAGGTTATTACAGTGCAGCAAATACAATTTAGTAAAAACAACACAGTGTACCCCTGTAGGATGTAAATTTGAATGCCCCTAATGTGATTGCTGGCTGCAGCGAGTGCATCTGTCCCCAGACTTCACCAGCAGCAGAATGTGGGTATCGAGGTCAACAGAGTGCACAGTGTTTCTTTTGCAGGCTGCTATTTAGTTCCCATGTTGCCCAAAAAAGAAGAGCAATGTCCCTAATTTTGCTTAGTTTTCAACCATGTGCTGACCTCCCAGACTTCCAGCAGATGCTGCCGGTAATAGAGAGGATGCCTGCTGTGGCAGTTTACAGTCCTGTGAAGCAGCAGAGAGTCGGGTGGCAGACAATCAGCAGAGGAGTGCAGGAGGATGTAGGATCTCCCAGTACTGTAGCCCACTGAAGTGGGTAGAGCCTAATGCTTAACACCACCTTTGTAATTCATAGCTTCTGTGCAGCAATTTGAAATTGCATCTCAGGTGAGGACAGGACAAGACTGTAGATTTATAAAAACATAATTCTGTAACTCTTTGTAGTTAAATATAAGGTACATTTGAAAGAACATGTATAAGTAGATACCAGAAGGCTGGCACGTTCTATGGAGCACCAGGTTATAGCAGGATACTAAGGCACTTGTTCTGCCTTGTGCCTTGTAATTGTCCTGAACATAGGCCTAACCTTGAACAACCAATGCTGTTTTGTGACCTGAATAGCCATCGAAAGGGATGTTTCAACCTTAAGGGACAGACATTAGAAGCCATTTGCAGTAGATGAGGAGTCAAGGGTAGTGACCGTATATTTGTCCTTGACATAAATGTCCACCCCACCACCCCTAGTATGCCTGTTGGCTCTAAATAGCCAGTAGTTCAATTCAATTCAATTCAATCTTTATTTATATAAGGCTCCTTTCTGGAACCAAGGTGCCTGTACAAAACAGGATAAAACAATAAATGGTTAAAACAACATTAAAATTAAACTAAACAACAATACTCAAAAATCATTTTAAGCTTTACTAAAAAGATAGGTTTTTAAAGCTCCTTTAAAACTTTGGACAGTTGGGCAGTCTTGCACCTGATGAGGTAGAGAATTCCATAGGGTTGGGGCCATGAAACTAAAAGATCTGGCCCCTGAAGTTTTTAAACGAACCCTGGGAATCTCTAGGAATCCCTCATCAGTGAATCGGAGAGAGCGAGGGAGGCAGTAGGGACAAAGGAGATCTTTCAGGTAAGCAGGTCCCTGATCATGTAGGGCCTTATAGGTCAGCAGACCGACCTTGAAGGTGATTTGCCAGCAAACTGGCAGCCAGTGCAGTCCGCAGAGCACAGGCGTTATATGACTGGACCTAGAAGAACCAGTTAAAAGCCTGGCTGCCACATTCTGCACTAGCTGCAGGAGGCGAATCTCAACCCCCGGTAGCCCAAGGTAAAGGGCATTGCAGTAGTCAAGGCGGGAGGTAATAAAAGCGTGGACCAAAGTGGGGAGATCGTCTGGAGGAACCAGGTGCTTCACTCAGGTGATGTTCCTCAGATGGTAAAAAGAGGTTTTGACAACTGCTGACACCTAAGATTTAAATATCAAACAGGCATCAAACACAACGTCCAGGTTCCACACCCGGTCTGAGGTAGTCAGCTGGACACCCCCAAGCCATAGACCCGAGGGTGATCCAACCAACTAACCCACCTCCCAGTGACCCTGGTCCACAACCAACACCTCAGTTTTGTCTGGGTTCAACCGCAGCCAACTCACATTCATCCAGTCCTGGATTTCGGCAAGACAGTTGTTAAAAACCGACAAGGCAGCATCTTGGTCGGGTACAAAGGACATATACAGCTGAGTATCATCTGCATAGCAGTGAAAACCCAGACCGGACCACCTAATAATCGCTCCTAATGGCAGCATATACACTGCAAACAACATGGGCACCAAAATGGAACTCTGCAGTACCCCACAGGATAGAGAGAATGATGCCGGGGAAAAAATCCCAGACACCACCCTCTGAGTCCTACCTTCAAGGTAGGATCGAAACCAACTGAAGACTGTACCAGACAGCCCACAGATAGGCCACAAGAGTTCCAATAGCACACCATGGTCCACAGTGTCAAGTGCTGCAGAGAGATCAAGAAGGACCAAGATGTCCTTCGATCTCTTGCTATTAGGAGATCATTTAGTACCCGAACCAGAGCTGTCTCGGTACTATGCCTTTTCCTAAATCTGGACTGGAGAGAATCATAGAGATTGTCAAGTGATCATCCAACTGTGATGCGACCACCTTCTCAATAACTTTACCCACAAAGGGTAAGTTAGAGACAGGCCTGTAGTTTGCCAGACAGTCCAGGTCCAAGGAGGACTTCTTAAGAAGGGGCTGAAACACAGCCTCCTTTAGAGGATTTGGAAAATTCCCCCTCTCCAAGGACCTCCAAAGTATCTCAGCAAGGATGGGACCAATTTTATCCACACAACCCACTAAGAGATGTGTGGGGCCCGGATCCAAACCACAGTTGGTTGGATGCAGTGATTGGATGATCATCACAATGTTACTGATTGTGGGGAGGCAGAAGTCAGACCACACAAACTGGGTGTCTGACATCTCCTGCCGACCATCACAACTCCCATTGGAGATGGTCAAATGGATATCAGATCTGATTGTGGCAACCTTATCCGAAAAGAATAAAGCAAACTCCTTACACCATTCTTGAGAAAAAGTTCTTCTGGGCTGAAGGCAGATTGGATTGCACAATCTGTCCACAGTCTGGTAGAGCTGATCTGGTCTATTCTGTGCAGCAGCAATCTCTCTGGACAGGAATTCTGCCTTCTTATGAGAGATTGTGGCTTGATAGACCACGTAGTGGTCCATCAAACTAAGTTTGTCACAATCCAGACCCGACCTCCGCCAGCACCTCTCCAACCTTCGTCCAACTCTCCTTAACTCCCTCAAAGTCTCATCAAACCAAGGAGACCTGGGGCAAAGAGTGAGAGGACGAACACAAACAGAAGCAATGGAATCCAGGGCCCCTGTCACCGCCTTATTATAGGCAAGTACCAGCTCTCCTGGATCCATGCAATCTCTCGGTAAGCCCGATAGGTCCAGCACCACCATCAGACCATCTGGGGGAAACACTCCTTAAAGGGCGGTACCAGACCATTTCCATAGGGTCCGACGTACATGGGGTGGCCTCAAATCTGAACCCATTGGAGTGGTGGTCCGACCATCCGACTGGTTCCACCACCAAATCGGATATCTCCATCCCCAGAAGGAACACCAAATCCAATGAATGACTGCCAATATGGGTCGAGGAGGAAATAACCTGTGTGAAGCCAAGTGAAATCATTAACTGGAGGAAGTCTTGACCAAATTGTGAGAGTTCATCGTTGACCCAGGCATTGAAGTCCCCCAGAACCAACCATCTGGGGGACCCCAATGTCGGAGTCGACAATAATCTGCGACTTCCACAGGAAACATTCCCGTCACCTGGTGGATGGTACACGAGAAGTATCCTGCACCCCACACCCTCACCCATGATACATTAAAAGGATTTGGTAATTCCCACTGGTACCTCCACTAGGCCCAGTTCTGATCTAAAACAGATAGCAACACCCCGGCCCCTACGATCCATTCTTGGGTGGTATATCACTGAGTAATCGGCTGAAACTGCTGCCGCCAAAACTGGTCCAGCATTCTCATCCAACCAGGTCTCAGTGATGCACACCAGGTCAGATGTCTCAACAAAACCAGCTATAATAGCCATCTTGTTTTTAATAGACTTGGCATTGCACAACACCACCCGAGTAGGATGAGCATCAGAGGATGACCATGCTACCTGCAATCTGAACCCTTGGGTATGGGAACCAGACAAGGAGGACCCCTTTCCTGGACCCATTTCACCCCAGGGCATCTCCTTGTCTCCACTATCCCTATCTGCCCACTCCTTTCCGTTCCCTCTCCAGACCCAGCCCTCATCCTCCTCCTTCTTCCAGCAGTTCCCAAAGCCCTACACCATCTATAAACTTCTGGCAATGGCGGGGGACAAGAAAAAGGATGACGGTCTCTGAGCCTGGAGGGGGAATAATACCTGACTGTCCTTGTGTTATCGCAACACATATTTAACACAACAAATAAACAATCCTAATTACAGAATTAACCCACCCCTTTAAGCTAAATAAATACAAAGCCCTATATAGTGATTTAACAACAAAATAAAATACAAATTAAAAGACCAAACAAACCTCAAAATATTGATTTAAGGGTTCTCATCCCCCCCAACCCAAACACAAAATACAACCAAGTAAATAAAACCACTAATTAAATTCCCCCTCCCCACCCACTTCTCTCACCACTGGGGAAGAGAGATAAAAATAATATACATTAAAGTAATTGATTCCTTCCCCACCCAGTCCTCTCACCACTGGGGAGAGAGGATAATACTCTCAATATCAAACAAATAATAACATAAACTATAAATCTAATAAACAAATACATAACTGGATACAGGGTCCTCTCACCACCCGGACATCCAAATAATGAAAAAATAATAATAAAAAATTAACAAGCCAATTTCTTCAGTCCAATCTAATCACCTATAAAATTAAAAAGGGCTAAAATCTGAGAGTCAGATATTCATAATAGTCACAACTTCACCAGAGCACAAGATTGGCCAGTAAATAGTTTGCCCCTCTCACAGGTGAAAATAAACAGTTCAAAGCAATAATATGTTGCAGACTGCTCTTATTAAATTCAGAATAAGTCAGGAGCTTATCTCTCCAAGAAATGGTGACAGTGTTCTGATTTTCAAATGAGCTGTCACCTTCATTTTAAAAACAACAGGCCCCAAACAGAAATCTTAAATTCTGGAGCACATAGGAGCATAGTTAGGGATGTTAACCTCCCTGTCTGGGGTAGAGGGTCTGAGCCAGGATTCCGAGACTACCAGCACATCTGGCTCAGTGTGAATGACCCAGGTCTGGATTGAAGTGAACTTTTTTAAGAGACTACAAACATTAAAATGCATAAATGTCATTCCTCCAAGGCCTTGTAAGGTTGGACAGAGATAGGAGGACTTCTTTAGGACCAGGTTAAGTGCAACATTCTGAGCACAATATGAGGAGAAGCACAATTTTCCTTAAAGCAGCCAGAGATCATTTGAATGCTCTAGTCCTTCTACGATTGCTTGGGATGTCAGAACGAGAGTACTGGGTCCTGCTTTTTACACTGTGCTGTCCTAAAGATGCAAAGACTAAAACCCTCACTGTATGGCACCAAGTGGTATTATTACTGGGGATATGGGGGCATACCCTGTATCGGTTGAGAGGTGCAAGTCCCACTCCCAGAAGATACCTCAGACTGATGCAAGTGTGGAAGTGCAGGGGTGCAGCAAGAGCTATGAGATAGGTTGCTATATAAATAGCACTGGGAAAGAGGGTCCGACTCCCCCTGGGAGTTATTTCAGCCCGGGTGATATACTACATAAGGCACCAGCCATAGGATGGTGAGGAGAAGGAGCTAGGTACCAGCCCTCATGGTGATGTCTTATAGTAAAAATAGTGTGCTATGACTTTGGCAGTGTTTTATCTGTGGATATGCTTAGCCGGACTGCAAGCTCCTAGAGGATCACCAAACAGTACAGGACTAGTTGGTGTGTACAGGTACTGGTGGAGTTCACAGAACAGAACAAGATAACAGTCGACACAAAGCCCTATATGCCTGCTGCAAGAAGGTGCAGTCTTTCTCAGTAGCTGGCACTTTAAAGGGGGGAGAGGGTGCTGCCAAAGTAGGCTGCTCCAATGGAATCCCACACCGCTATGTGAAATAGTAATTTGTAGTGATATTAGCCTATGGAGAGAGACAGTGAGAAAAAAGCTTATTAGATAGGTGGAGGGGAGTGGACCAAGGAGTAAGAAGGGTTGGGAGAAGACAGTTAATATAATAATGAGCCTGGGGGGGGGGATGGACAGGTGGGCAAAAAAAATGCAGCTTTGTTGTACCTCTTGGCTGGAGGAGTCCGTGTTTGTGGTCTCGGGTGGTGGCTAAGGAAGCGCTGTCCATCTGGTGGCTGTGTCTCTGGTGGCAGATGAGCTGGGAGCCCTGGAGGGTTCATGGCTGCAGAGGGAAAGAAAACTGAGGTTTTAAATACTGGTCCCTGAACAAAGGCAAGCAACCAGTCAAAAAAATAAAATTAGCACTACAAAAGGGAGCCATTTCCTTGCTGCCCAGAGGTCTGGTGAGCAAACTACAGGGATAAGGAAGGGCTGTAATTACTTTAGCACAATGAAGCTCTAACACATAGTCTCTAAAGTTTTAACATTAGATCAAACAACATTTAAACTTTGCCATATAGCAATTAAGAAGTTCAGGCAGCTCTTTTTAGCACAAGTTTCAGAAAATTGAGTAGGGTCGGACTGTGGACCAATCAGAACTGGCCTAAGAAAAGTGCTCATGTCCCGATTGGCAGGCGGCTTTGTTGTACCTCTTAACTGGAGGAGTCTGTGCTTGTGATCTCAGGCGGCAGCTAAGGAAGTGCCATCCACCCAGTGGCTGCATCTCCTGCTGGGCTGGGAGCCCTGGAGGGTTCACAGCTGGAGAGGGAAAGAAAATGGAGGTTTTAAATACTGGTCCCTGAACAAAAGACAAGCAACCAGTTAAAAAAATAAAATTAGCACTACAAAAGGGAACGATTTCCTTGGTGCCCAGAGGTCTGGGGTCCAAACTACAGGGACAGGGAAGGGATGTAATTACTTTAGCACAGTGAAGCCCTAACACTTAGACTGTAAAGTTTTAACATTAGATCAAACAACATTTAAACTTTGCCATACAGCAATTAAGAAGTTCAGACAGCTCTTTTTAGCACAAGTTTCAGAAAAGAAAGCAGAGTCGGACTGCAGACCAATTGGAACTGGCCTAAGAAAGGTGCTTGCATTCTGATTGGTGGGTGACTTTGCCATACCTCTTGGCAGGATGAGTCCATAGTTGTGGTCTCGGGCGGCAGCTAAGGAACCTCCATCCACCCAGTGGCCACGTCTCCCACGGCAGATGATCTGGGATCCCTGGAGGGTTCATGGCTCTTGGCTGGAGAAGTCTGTGCTTGTGGTCTCAGGTGGCGGTGAAGGAAGTGTTGTCCGCTCGATGGCCACGTCTCTGGTGGTAGATGAGCTGGGAGCCCTTGTGGGTTCATGGATCTTGGCTAGAGGAGTCTGTGCTTGTGGTCTTAGGTGGCTGATAAGGAAGTGCCATCTGCCTGGTGGCCACGTCTCCCGCAGCAGATGAGCTGGGAGCCCTGGAGGATTCATGGCTCTTGCATGGAGGAGTCCATGCTTGTGGTCTCAAGTGCTGGCTAAGGAAGTGCCACCGGCACGGTGGCTGCATCTTCCACAGCAGATGAGCTGGGAGCCCTTGAGGGTTCATGGCTGGAGAGGGAAAGAAAACAGAGGTTTTAAATACTGGTCCCTAAACAAAAGGCAAGCAACCAGTCAAAAAAATAAAATTAGCACTACAAAAGGGAGCAATTTCCTTGGCATTCAGAGGTCTGGGGTCCAAACTACAGGGACAGGGAAGGGCTATAATTACTTTAGCACAATGAAGCTCTAACACTTAGACTCAAAAGTTTTAACATTAGATCAAACAACATTTAAACTTTGCCATACATTAATTAGGAAGTTCAGACAGCTCTTTTTAGCACAAGTTTCAGAAAAGAAAGCAGGGTCAGACTGCGGACAAATCTGAACTGGCCTAAGCAAGGTGCTCACGTTCCAATTGGTGGGTGGCTTTGCCATATCTCTTGACTGGAGGAGTCCATGCTTGTGGTCTCGGATGGTGGCTAAGGAGCACCATCCACCCGGTGGCTGCGTCTCCTGCGTCAGATGGGCTGGGAGCACTGGAGGGTTCATGGCTCTTGGCTGAAGGAGTCCATGCTTGGGTCTTGAGTGGCAGCTAAGAAAGTGCCATCCAACCAGTGGCCACATCTCCCACAGCAAATGAGCTGGGAGCCCTGCACTAAAATGGCAGACCTGACGGGCAAAAATTCTGTAATCATGAGGGTGCCAACTTCAAATGACAATAACCTTGGAAGAGAACAACATTTTTTCACCAAACAAAACCTGGCATGTTCCTTGAACACAGCTCTCTCTATGTGGCAAGTCTCAGAAGAATCAACAACACACTGACTGTGCTATGTGTCACAGAACACAGTGCAGAAAAGCAGGAAAAACAATGTTTTGCACTGCACTTCAAAATTGCAAAAACACAAACGGTAATGTTAACGCAAATGGTGATGGCAATAGTGAGGTAAAAGAAAATAGTAATGCTAACGGAAATGCAAATGCAAACAGTAGCGCACACGATGTAAATGGAGACGATAATGCAAACAGTAAGAGAAATGCTAGTGTAAATGAAAAGAGAAATGGTAATGCAAATGGTAACGCAAATGCTAACAGCAACAGAAACACAAATGGTAACAGAAACAATAATGAAAATGCAAATGATAACAGAAACGCAAACAGTAATGGCAGCAGTGATGCAGAAGGAAACAGTAATGCAATCAAAAATGGAAATGCTACTGAAAAGCAAACTCTGAGGCCAACAGAAATGCAAACGGTACAAACATGCAAATGGTAATGGCAATGTAATTAGAAACTCAACCAGTTTTGGTAACACCAACAATGATGCCAAAGGAAACAGTAACGCAAACAGAAACACAAATGCAAGTGTGTAAGCAAATGCAAATGGTAGCACACATGGTGATGCAAAAGTAAATGCAAACAAAAATGGTAATGGAAGCACAAATGGTAACAGTAATGCAAACGCAAGCGCAAACACAAAGGGTAGCACACACAGCGACATAACCAGAAATGCCAACACAAACGGTAATGGAAACGCAAGCAGAAACACTAACGGTAACAGTAACGCAAACACACACCCTTTTTTCCCAAAAAGTTGCACTCAGAAGCACAGTGAATACAAATAATGTATGCATAATAATGGCCTTTAGAACAGAAAATGAGCACTTGGAATAATAAATGCCTATCTCAGGAACCTTATATTATTTGTGACTTTCCAGGCTAGTTCTGTGCTTAGCCCCCTACCAGGGGTCTAAGCATTTTCCAACAAAAAGTCCATATCTCAAACCTTTTTCAAGACACAGGCCCTGAAAGGCGCAGCAGATGACGTAATTTTATCTTATGGGAAAAATCGTGAACTTCGGAGTGCCATAACTTTGCAGCCCTCTAATGGTTTGTTACCAAACCACCAAAAGGCACATCTGTGGGACTTCCTTCCCTTCAAATTGCAGCCCAAAAGACCAAACAATTCATTTGCAGCAGGGTGGCAAAGATTCCCTATTGTTTTGGCCATAGCGTCGCAAAGTACTTTCACAAATCAAGACACTTTTGCAAATGAAATCATGAAAGTGTCGCATATGCAAAAGTACTTGGTGACACTAATTTTTACAAAATGTAGAAAACTTATTTCTGGGGAGCTTTGCCCCCCAAAAAGACATTGCTAACATCCTCAGGGCTCGACTCAGTGAATACAACAAGAATTGTGTCCCCAGAGGGTCCCAAATTTAAATGGCAAGCATTTCTGTGACCATCAACTGAAAACAAAATGGCTGATTTCTGACACTACAAGGGTCATTTGCAAAAATAAAAAGTGCATTTATAAAACTTTTGCATATTTTGTTAACTTTTCTCATTGACTATAATTGGAAACTTGTTTTTTGAACAACTTTTTAACCGTTTAATATTTTTTCAAGGCACATCAGGGACCCTGGCTGCATGTTCCCTGAAGGTTTTGGACTGGTCACGCAAACCATGCAAGCTGTAAGTGCGAGCAAAGAATGGGCAAACATGCATAATTTATGTGATTTTTGGTGCTCTGTAGCTCTGCAACCATACATCCAACCATAATGAAACTTGGCAGGTCCAGAGATCTATGGCATCAGACTGTGCATTCCAATTTCAGGCAAATCCATCATACAGTGGAAAAGTTATTAAGCTGTCAAATTTCAGATTTAACCTTAAATGGGGTACTCAGCCTTAATTATAGTGGCACTATCCAACTGGGTCCTCGTTCTGAGAGCTGCTGTATGCTGAAGCATCTGAGGAGTAGCTGCTCAGCAGGAGCTGCAAAAATCTTTTTTTGTGTTTAGAAAAGATATGCCACCAGTTACCATACCTGTTTAAATCTGCAGTTCTTTCCAGGCTGTCTTGTGCAGCTCATTTTTTGTGGTCCCCTTGCTGCCATTTCTTTTCTCTCTTCCAGGCCGGAGTGCCGGTGTGGGGTAGCCCGCCCTGAAGTGATTAAAGCAGAAAGCACCATGGAGTGTGAGAGGCTGCATCAGAGCCACAACTATTTGGGATGTTAAAGCAGATCTTTCTTTCCAAAAACTCCAAAATATTGATATCATATCATATAAGAAAGTTAATAAGAAAGATAACAGAAGATTCGTCCTGATCCAGCAAATGAGGATATAAGGGGAGAGAACCCAACAATACTATATATATATATATATATATATACATGCCATTAGTTCAGCTTAGTTTTAACATAGCCTAGTTTTAGTGTTTTACATTTGTTTTTAAATAGGATGTATTATAACCCTTTCCTATGTCAATCAATCAATCAACCAATCACTTTATTTAACCAGGCTATGTTTTAATTATTTCCTTGATATTTTTTTTTTTTTTATCTTCTTTTTTGCGTTTGTGCTAAAACTATATTGTTTCTGATTATTTAGTGGCTTGTTGGCACTTTCACGCACTTATGTATTTTGTATCACATGGTTTGATCTATATAGCGCATGTGTTCGCATTTTTCTACAGATTAATTCCGATCATTTTGCCCTGCTAGTCGGGCATTGGCCACTTTGAACTTTCCATTTTGCTTTCTCATCTTCAGCTGTTCTCTTGTAATATGGTGGTTTTGGTGATTTAAAACCCTTCAGAAACCTTAAAAATAGAGGCTGCAGTATGTTTTCTTAACGGCAGTTTGTCATCAATGGTTTAATACTTGGAGAAGTAGGTTTTGATACAGAATCACTATGATAAGTGTGGGAGCTGCACTGCCATTTTGTTTGCATTTAAAAAGAGCTGAAGATGAAATAAGTCACTTTTAACCTATTTCATTGTGTAAGTTTAAAAGTGTGTTATCCAGGATTGCATTTGGACAAGTGGTCTAGTGAATTTAATGTTTTTAGATATCCAATGATAATTTTAATAGGTTGTGCTGTATAAGTGTGTTATATCTGCATTGGTGGATCTTTTTGTTGTTCCTCATGATTTGTTTTTTCTTTTTTTTTCAAAGTTTTGTTTGGGCTGCCCGCAACATCTGTGACATCATTTACTATGAAGTCTATCATTTTAATTCTTTTGTTGTGGACACTCCTTGAGGAACATCACAGAAGGTCTTTTAAAGAACAGCCTATATATATATATGGGGATAAATTTGTGCTGTCCAACAGCTTCCCACTAGTTTTATGAGAACTTAGGAATTGGAGTAGAAAACTGGATACAGATGTGGACATGGAAAATTCAATTTGCACAAATAGCCTGTGTTCTGAATACCTTTTTGTTTAGGAACTGAACTGAAAGTGAACTGAACTAAAATTGGAAAATACAAGATCCTGGGGCTCCAGAAGATTGTTTTCTCTTTTTTCCTTTTTGACAGCTTTTTAATTAACTAGTCTTTTTTGTATAAATTTATTAAGCAATAAGGCATGATCAGGGGTTATGTTAATGGTCTGTTAATCACCCTTTAGGAGTGTCATGTGGCACGAGGCATAGCTGAGTGCTACATGCTCTTAGAGGGTGGTTAACTGACCATTAACACAACCCTCGGAGTGCCTTATTGCTATTATAATAAATTTTTTTTTTTTTTAATAGTGTTAAGCCTTGTGCAGTATATGCTTAGAAACATAGAAACATAGAAACATAGAATTTGATGGCAGATAAGGACCGCTTGGCCCACCTAGTTTGCCCATTTTCCTACCTAACAAATATGCTGCAAATCCTAGTTAACCAACAGTTTACTTCCTCCTACCCCCCACTAGGACTGCCTTATGCCTGTCCCATGCATTCTTGAAGTCCCCCACTGTTCTTGACTCCACAACCTCCTCAGGGAGGCTGTTCCATGCATCCACAACCCTCTCTGTGAAAAATACTTCCTCACATTACCTCTGAGCCCGTCCCCCTCTATCTTCAAATTGTGCCCCTTGTTCTTGCATCTCTTTTCTGGAAGATGCTACCCTCTTGGACTTTGTTAATTCCTTGAGGTACTTGAAAGTTTCTATCATGTCCCCTCTCTCCCTCCTTTCCTCTAGGGTATACATATTAAGCTCCTTTAGTCTTTCTTCGTATGTCTTCTGGTGCAGACCCTGCACCATTTTGGTTGCCCTCCTCTGGACAGCCTCCACTCTATCTATGACTTTGCAGAGATGGAGTCTCCAGAACTGCACACAGTACTCCAGATGGGGTCTCACCAACTGTCTGTACAGAGGGATAACAACTTCCTGTTTTCTACTATTGATGCCTCTTCCTATGCATCCCAGTATCCCCCCAGCCTTCCTTACTGCCTTCTCACATTGCTTGCCCACCTTTAGGTCATCTGATATAATTACCCCCAGGTCCCTTTCTATTTTTACTGTTGTCAGTATCTCACCCCCCATTGTGTACACTTCCCCTGGATTTTTGTTTCCCATGTGCATTACCTTGCACTTCTTTGCATTGAATCTGAGCTGCCAAACATTTGACCATTCCTCCAACCTTGTCAAGTCCCTTCTCATCCTTTCCACTCCATCTTGTGTATCAACCCTGTTGCAGATCTTTGAGTCATCTGCAAAGAGACATACTTTTCCTTCTTGTTCCTCTGCAATGTCACTTATAAAGACATTAAAAAGGACCGGTCCCAGTACTGAACCCTGCGGTACCCCACTAGTAACCCTCCTTTCTTCACTGTGTATTCCATTTACTACTACCCTTTGCGTCCTGTTGTCTAGCCAATTTTTTATCCAGGCTACCACCTTGGGACCCACTCCAAGGCTGGCTATCTTATGAATTAATCTTTTGTGTGGGACTGTATCAAATGCCTTGCTAAAATCTAGGTAGGCCATGTCCACAGCCCCTCCCTGGTCTACTACTTTGGTCACCCAGTCAAAGAAATCTGTTAGATTCATCTGACATGACCTTCCCATCATGAATCCATGCTGCCTTGGGTCCTGTGCCCCACTGGCCTCTAGGTACTCAACAGTTCTTTCCTTCAGAAGTGATTCCATCATTTTCCCTACCACTGAGGTCAAACTAACTGGTCTGTAGTTTCTTGCCTCTGTCCTGCTCCCACTTTTGTGAAGAGGAATCACATCTGCCTTCCTCCAGTCCTCGGGTACCACCCATCCTCCCATGATTTGTTAAAGAGAGTAGTCAGCGGTGTCACTAGTTCTACCCTTAGTTCTTTTAGAATTCTTGGGTGAATCCCATCAGGCCCATTGCTTTGTACACCTTCAATTTTATTAGTTCTTTCAGAATCCTTTCTTCTGTAAATGGACTGGTATCGACCCCCGTCTTCAGAGTGTTTCTCTTGTTTGGTTTATGTAACTCCCCCTCCTCTTCCTTTGTGAATACTGAGCAGAAATAATCATTCAGTATCCCTGCTTTTTCACTGTCACCCTCTACCCACATTCCCTCCCCTTTATTAAGCTTCAGTACCCTCCTTTGGTCTTTCTTCGCTCCCTAATGTACCTATAAAAGGTCTTATCCCCCTTCTTAACAGAATTGGCTATCCTTTCCTCGGTTTGGGCCTTTGTTATTCTGACTGCCTTTCCAGCCTCTTTCTGCTTTAACTGCTAAAGTTCTCTGTCCTGCTCCTCCTGTGTTTCCTTATATTTCCTGAGTGCTGTCCTTTTCTCCTTAACCTTCCCTGCCACCTCTTTTGAGAACCATAGCGTTTTTTTCCTTTGTTGTGTTTTATTGATTTGCTTTACACAAAGGCTTGTTGCCTCTGTGATGGCTGTTTTGATCACTCCCCATTGTTCCTCCACCCCTCCTTCTTGCCTGTTTGCTAGTGCTTTTCTGAGGCACTCTCTCATTTTCCCAAAGTCAGCCCTCCTAAAGTCCAGTACTCTTGCTTTTGTATGGATTGATTGTATAGCTGTGTTTATCGTAAACCACACTGTTTGGTGGTCGCTTGTTCCCAGATGGCTACCAACTTCTAAATCTGAGATTCTTTCTCCATCCCCATTTGAGAGTACCAGGTCTAAGATTGCTCCCTCCCGAGTGGGTTCCAATACTAGCTGTCTGAGGCATGCCCCTGTAGGGCATCAAGAATGACCCTGCTCTTGGATGTGCCTGCAGCAAAGGTGCTCCAGTTAACATCTGTCATATTCAGGTCCCCCATCAACAATATCTCCCCTTTTTCTGCCATTCTAAGAAAGCCTTCTATCATTTCCTTGTCCATTCCCTCCCCCTGAGATGGGGGTCTGTATACAACCCCCATGCAGATTGTGGTGCCATTTCCTGTCTCCAGGGTGACCCAAAGTGCCTCATCTGCTCCCTGTTTACTCTTTAGTTCTGTTGCTTTGATCCCTTCCTTTACATAAAGAGATACTCCTCCTCCTCTTTTACCCTCCCTGTCCCTCCTGTAGATTGTGTATCCTGGCATGTTGACATCCCATTCATGGTTCTCTGTGTACCATGTTTCTGTGACTGCCACAATATCCAGGCAACCCTCTTCCATCAAGGCCACTAGTTCAGGGAGCTTGTTACACAGACTACGGGCATTGGTACTCAACACCCTCCACTTTTTGATAGCCTTACCCCTTTTAGCCCCATTTCTGTCCTTACTGCCTTTGCCTTTTTTTATATTTAAATCTGTTCTGCTCCCTAATAACTTCTGTACCTTGGTGTTTACCTCACTAATCACCATGTTTTTTGGGGGGAGGCTCCAATTTCCCTGCTCCTTTTCAGTTCCTCCTCCCTTGGCTAGTTTAAATGCTTACCAATGAAGCATTTAAACCTCTCACCTAGGATACTGGTTCCCCCCCCGGACAGATGCAGACCATCGCACACGTATAGGTCTGCATCCCTCCAGGTGGCTCCCCAGTCCCCAATGAAGCCAAAACCCTGAGCTCCACACCAGTTTTTCAACCACTCATTGAATTCCCTGGTGAGAAGTGCCCTAGCATCTCCCTTGCCATAGACGGGCAGCACCTCTGAGTAGGTTACTGTATGTGCTATTTGTCTAAGGCCCCTTCCCAACTCTATAAACTCCTCTTGCACTGCTCTGATCCCATTCCTAGCCAGGTCATTTGTCCCTAGGTGGACAATGACATCCAGCTCCCTCCCTCATGCAGCTCCTCCCACGATCCTGAGGTTCGCTTCCTGTCCCTCAAGCCGTGGCGCCAGGAAGGCACCTACCTCCTCTCCCTTCCTCACCCGATTTCTACCCCCAATGATTGAGTCCCCACCAGAGTTGTTTCCTTCCCTGTGGGGTCCCATGCCACCTCCTGTGGGTCTCCTTTGTGAAGGTTCCCAGCATCCTCCTTGGTCTCCACTGCAGGTGCCTCCATAGAGGAACCACTATCCACCAGAAGAGTGAATGAATTGTGGAGAGGTACAGCTGGAGGGATGCAACTCTGTCCTACCACCCTCTCCCTCCTTGAGCCCATCCTGGTCTAGCCTCTCTTCTTTCTTGGCAACCTCTGAGGTAGTGGCATTGGCCCTGGTGGTCCCTGGGTGGGGGAGGAGGTTTAACAAATCCTAGCCAGGTCAGCTTGGAGACAGGCAACCTCCTCTCTCAGACCAGAGAGGTGCCTGCAAATAGGGCAGCATCGCAGCCTCCAGAATGTCTCCCGGAACACTGCCGCCCCACAGCCATTGCACTGCACCACTCCTATCATGTCTTATTTTGTGTCCTCTTTACTGTTTCACTGGATGCTTATTCTCTCCTCTCCTTACAACTCTCACCCTTCCTGTTCTGGGACAGCAACTTCCTATCTTCTTCAGTAGCCTCCTTCTTCCTTGCTCAATATCAGACCACCAGCAGCTAGGGGGGAGAGTGAGCTACTTTTTTTACTTTAGGGTTGACAAAACCAATGTTTCTCTATGATCCTTTCCTTCCTACTGCCAAACAGGAAGTTCATGTTGACAGTCAAATCCAGTGGCTATAAAAGTAGAACTGGCTTTGGGTGGGTGGGATGGAGGGCAATTAGTAAGAAAAAAGGCTAGCAACAGGAAGTTGCAATTTGACTCACCTGCTTTTTTAGTGTCTAAACCACACCCCCAGGTAAGCTCTCTTTCCTCCTACTGGTTTAGCAAAGTCAGCTGATACAGTACCCTTCCCTGCACAGAATACACACTGACTTTCTTTCTTTTCTTTCTTTTAACCCTAAATAAGACCCCTTCTACTTTTAATAAGGTTATCTGTCTACTTAATCTTAGCTGACACTGACTCCTGCTGAGATATAAGTTTTAAATTAATAAGAAAATGTAGCTTCTTTTAGTTAGCTTCTTTCTGCTCTACAAGCAAGGTTAGCAACAGGAAGTTGTAATTTGACTCACCTGCTTTTATAGTGTCTAAACCACACCCCCAGGTAAGCTCTCTTTCCTCCTACTGGTTTAGCAAAGTCAGCTGATACAGTACCCTTCCCTGCACAGAACACACACTGACTTTCTTTCTTTTCTTTCTTTTTTTAACCCTAAATAAGACCCCTTCTACTTCTAATAAAGTTATCTGTCTATTTAATCTTAGCTGACACTGACTCCTGCTGAGATATAAGTTTTAAATTAATAAGAAAATGTAGCTTCTTTTAGTTAGCTGCTTTCTGCTCTACAAGCAAGGCTAGCAACAGCTGTACATGTATGTTAATCAAAGATTAACATAGGGCTGATAGAATGTTTGCAGCCAATCAGAAAGCTCTATTTCTCAGACACTTTTTATAATAGCATTTAGCAAGTATTTGGGAACTGGCAAATTTTACTTAATTGAATTGCTTGAATTACCAGAAACAGAACTTGAAATTGAACTTGCTTATTTAAATTGCCTTAGTAGGTTGTTGCAATCATTCCCTTTCAATTCTTTGCATTTTTGCACATTTAGCACTGCATTTTGACATTGGTTACAAAATAATTTGCTGTTAGTAAATTGTGTACATTTGTGTATACTTGGTATACCCAGCTGGGTCAGTGATTGAGCAATTGGGTGTTTATGTGATCAAGTGACTATATTAATTGCTTGTTTAACCTGCCTGCCTAATTGCTTAGGTCATCTAATTGTATTACCCTTTTTTAATTAGTGTCTTGATTGAATAATTGACCGAGTTTTCTTTTTCCTTTTAATCTTTGTAGAGGGTGAATATGGTTAATATAATGAGCAGGATTTTGTATACGAATAAACAGCAAGTTAAATCTAAAAATAAAGTAATGAATGAGAGGATTACAGGAAGGGGGAATCTTGAAAAGGGACAGGAGACTAAACAGAATAATGAACCACCATCCAAGAATCTGTCACAGTGTTCAGTAATAATAGTTGATGAACCAAAGAAGAACAGTGGAGGGAAACTGCTGAAAATAACTTCATATTTCCAAGTGAGAATTTGTGATATGTTTTGTGAGAATTGGATGGTCATTGTAAAACCAAATATTGTATTGTGGGTAGTGAAGAACACCTGATTTCCGTCTATGTACTAGTTGCTCTTACAGGATACTGCTAAGGAATTTTAGGAGTATAGTGGCAATAGGCCGTAGTGTACCCATAGAGAATAATAATCTAGAGTTTAGACATTTTAGAGTTTAGTTGTTACTGTTTAGATATCCATAATGCTGTCCATACTCCCTACTGTTTCTGTGGTTGGTATGTTTCTGTATGACCATGTCCTCCATCCCCTCCTGTCTAATAAACATCTTTGCTTCATCCAATCTCTGTGTATGACTTCTGCCTCTCCTTGTCAGGTGATTCCACCAGCCCAACCCCATTTGGACCTCAAGCAGCCCCTCGCCATCCCACCTGCTGAGGGTGTCGCTGGCGCTGCTGGTAGTGAGACAGTTCCCTTTACCACTCCGAGTGAAGAACCCAGAGGTCTACCAGTGCAGTGTCCATCACAAAATTTTTTGTAGAGTAAAGGACAAATGGCAAGTACTGTTGGTGATGCTAGGAAAGGAGGGCAGGATTGGAGGGGGGGAAGGGTGGAAGATGGTTACCCTTAATGCTAGGAGCCTTGGGAGGAAAACTGCAGAGTTACAGGTTCTCATGGCAGAGGGAGAGGTGGACATTGCAGTCATCATGGAAACATGGGCCACCCAATACAATGACTGGGACCTGTCTGTACCAGGGTACAGATTATTACATAGGGACAGAGTGATTGGGAAAGGAGGGGGGTGGCACTATATGTGAAGGAAGGACTGAAGTGTGTAAGGGAGGAAGGGGTGGAGGGTAGTACGGAGTCACTTTGGATGCAAATCCAGGATTCCAAGAATAGGATTCTAAGAATGGGAGTGGTGTACAGGCCACCATCTCAGATGGAGGAGTTAGACAGGGAACTAGCGGGACAGATCAGGAGGACCTGCGAGAAGGGTAGTGTGGTGATTGTGGGGGACTTCAACATGCCAGGAGTGGACTGGAGCACCCCAACAACCAGGAACAGAAGGGAGCAGGTACTGCTGGATGCCTTCCAGGACAGCTTCCTGCTGCAAATGGTCAGTGAACCAACCAGGTTAGGAAATACCCTTGACCTTGTGCTGGCAAATGGGGACTTTGTGAGAGAATTTACAGTGGAGGAACCGCTGTCAGGAGTGACCACCGCTCAGTATGGCTCACATTGGATATGGGCAAGGAAGGAGTGGAATCTGGCACAATAGTGCTGAACTTCAGGAGGGCCGACTTTGGGAGGATGGGAGAAGTGGTAAAAGGGTACCTGGTCAGAATTCAATCTAGTATGGACACTAACCAGAGGTGGGAGCTCATAAAGCTGGGGATAGTGGAGGCAACCAAAACCTGCTGCAAAGCCCAGAGCAAGAAGACTAGGGCTAAGAAACCGATCTGGTTGAGCAAGGAGGTCATGGAAAAGGTAAGGAGGAAAAGAGCTGCCTTTAGGAAGTACAAGAAAACAGGGAGGGGGGAGGACAGGGAGGAGTACTTGACAGAATCGAAGGAGGTGACAAGGGCAGTAAGGGGAGCCAAAGCATCTATGGAACTCAGGCTGGCACAAGGCATTAAGAAGAGGGAGAAGGACTTCTTTAAGTACATCAGGGAGAAAAGGAGCTGTAAGGACCACATAGTAATGATTAGGAAGGAGGGGGTTGGGTGGAAGCAGGGTGCGATAAGGCAGAATCACTAAATGAGTACTTCTGCTCAGTATTTACTAAAGAGAAGAGGGGTGACACCCAAGGTGGGAGAAATGGCAGAAGCAGGGGGGGAAGTGGTGACAGATGGGGAAATCATGGAGAGCAGAGTTTGAGAGGGTTTGAAGGCACTGAGGGTGGACAAGGTGCCAGGCCCAGATGGCATCCACCCCAGGGTACTGAAGGAGCTGGCAGAGGTTCTTGCAGGACCTTTGGCAGACCTATTTAATGCCTCACTACATTCAGGGTGTGTACCTCAGGACTGGAGGATGGCTCATGTGGTGCCCCTCCACAAGAGTGGCCCCAAGGATGAACCGGGAAACTACAGACCAGTGAGCCTCACATCCATAGTGGGTAAGCTAATGGAGACTATCCTCAAGGAGAGGCTGGTGGCCCTCCTAGAGGCCAAAGGACTACAGGACAGCAGACAGCATGGCTTTATATGTGGCAGATCCTGCCAAACCAACCTGGTCGAGTTCTATGACTGGGTAACTAGACAACTGGACAGGGGCCATGCAGTGGATGTCCTGTATCCGGACTTCAGTAAGGCATTCGACTCATTGCCACATGGAAGGCTGGGAAGGAAGTTAGTAGGCACAGGGGCAGGTGCAATGCTGGTGAGATGAGTAGGAAACTGGCTGCATGGAAGGCAACAGATGGTGGTGGTGGGTGGGGAGCTCTCACACCCAAGGGCAGTGGCGAGCAGTGTTCCACAGGGCTCAGTGTTGGGACCAGTGTTGTTTGGGATATTCATTGCAGACATATCATGGGACATCAAGAGCAAGATCAGTCTGTTTGCTGATAATACCAAGGTAGGCGCGGTGGTGGAAGACCTAGGGGGATGGCAGGGGTTGCAGGATGATCTGGCAAAGCTTGAAACCTGGTCAGACACCTGGCAACTGGCTTTAATGCCAAAAGTGCAAGGTGCTGCATTTTGGGATGAAGAACCCAAGGAGGAGTTACCAGCTAGGGAGTGCAGCTAGCCCAGACAGAGGAGGAGAAGGATCTGGGTGTGCTTCATTACAGGGTCAAATGAACAACTCAGCACAATGTAGGAAGGCAGCTGCAAAGGCCAACAAAATGCTGGGTTGTATTGCAAGGGGTATATCCTCAAGGAGGGAGGAGGTGATTCTGCCACTATATAGGTCATTAGTTAGACCACACCTGGAGTACTGCGTGCAGTACTGGCATCCGTATCTGAAGAGGAACATTAAGTTACTGGAGGGGGTGCAGCACAGAGTGACAAAGATGATCAAGGGTCTGGGGGACTTATCATACAAGAGGAGGTTGAAGGAGCTGAACATGTACTCACTGGAGGAGAGGAGAGACAGGGGTGACATGATTGAAACCTTTAAATACATGAAAGGAATAAACAAGATGGGTACAGAGGGGCTGTTCAAAGTAAGGGAGGGGAGGGTCACCAGGGGCCATGATATGAGACTGGAGCAAGGAAGGTTCAGGAGGAGATGAGGAGACACTTTTTACAGAGAGGATGGTGGCTGGGTGGAATGTTACCTGCTGAAGTGGTATGCAGTAGAACAGTGGACTGCTTCAAATGAGGATGGGGCAGGACAAGGGGAAGGGTTAATGAAGGGGAAGGGTGGAAGGGAGGGGCAGCTGCAGAATAAGGGGTGCTAGCTGCACATTCGAGCAGACTTGATAGACCTCTAGGCCTTTATCTGCTGGCAAATTTTGTATGTTCGTAAGTGGAAAAACTGGGAAAAGATGCAAGGAAATATAGGGAGGAAGTTAGGCAATTAACCCCAAATTCATTTAGGGACTATCAATCAATCTGTTTTCATGAGGAACCTATGATAGAGGAATTCTCCACAACAGATAAAGCCAAATCCAGAGATGATATGATTGATAATTACTTCTGGTTTACAACTATGATATTAGTAGCTGGTCAGATAGATCGATCAATAAAGAAGTAACCCCATGCGATGATATTGATTTGTCATTATATGACTCATTTTGTGATTCAAATCCTTATGAGACATCTAAATTAGTGTAATCTGATAAAAATTATAATCTGAGTACTCAGAAAGAAAATAGGAGTCCAAATGCTATTATTAAAGTGAAGTACAAATTAACAATGTCTGACACAGCTAGTACTAGCTCAGTAATGCCTAAGGTTTCCAAAGTCCAAGAGTCCTTAAAGAAAATGAAGGTAATTTATCTCATATTTTGAAAGATTTATATCAGACCTTACATGGCTTAAGACACCTAATTCTGAGTGAAGAGGAAACAGATATATTTAATCTAACAGGGAAAACTTCAGAAATAGGATTTTCACCAGTGTCTCCTACACAAGAACAAGATAAGATGGATAAGGTTCAAAAAGGGAGACAGAAACAGAAAGTAAAATATGATAAAGAATACTTTGCAGATAAAGGCAAATTTATTTCAAGTTCTACTTTATCACCCCATTTACTTGAGATTATTAAAAATCAGTACTATGCTAATGTGGTGATTTTAGAAAATATGTGGACGCTCAAACAAGAATTAGAAAATCTTAGGGGGGATGTAGCTTATAATAAAGCAATCCTGGATTCTTTGGATAGTGGGAAGAACCTGCATTCAGAAACACCTTCAGGAAAATAATGTAGGAATTACAGTCTGAAAATAAATAAAGCACTTCAGGTAAACCTACCTCCTCCCATTCAAAAAGGGTTAGAAGTGATACCGGAGTTGTGTTTAACAAAAAACAGAGATAGCAAAAAGGAAAAGATTGCCAAAAAAAAAAAAAGGAAACATAAGGTGAAATCAAGTAAAGATACAGCACAATCAGGAAAAGAGACTCATATAGAGGAAGGAAAAATGTAAACAAAAATTGTACTAAAACTCTGGTCCCACAGGAATCCTCAGAAGTGGATGGGATGGCTGAAGTTACTCCGGTTACTCCAGTTAGAAGAACTTATGCAGAGGTGGTTATAAATGTTGATGCAAGGAATAGGATATAAAATGAAAGAGTGGAAGATAGACAGTCTGATAAAAATAAATCTAATCAGGCTACAATAAGAGCCGGACATCAACCTTGAGGGGAGACCAAGGAGGACTATCTTAGACCCCAAATCTTGGAGCTTGAGGAGGAAAATCTACATAAGGAAGTTTTTTTCCTGTAAACAACTCAGAGAAAAATACAGAACCTCTGAAAGAAGAATTTTTGGTAGAAATGTATGGATTGTATAGATCTAATGAAGAAATGCCACCCAAATTAGATAATTGGGTAAGAAAATTATTTTCTCTTTCAGATTCATCTACAGAGATTTATATAACAAGACCTCCAAATTTGGAAGTTAGAGACTGTGTACTTATTTATTGCTCCAACCTAGAAATGGCTCAGAGGATTCGGGATCTAGGGAAAGAATTATATATAAAAGGAGTATATGTTTTGCCCCTTCAACGGGTTCCAATACTCAGTAGTAGAAACAATGTAAATCAAGTGGAAATAGAGAAAAATCCATGAGTTGAAGTTTTGAAGGTAGTAAATGAGTATAGTGTCCCAAAACAGAAAGAATGGGAAAATAGAACATTGTCAATCTTTGGCTGGGAATTATCAAAGGAGTTCTCCATAGGGAAATTGAAAGAGGAAATTTCTGTCTTTCTTTTATGTGTGTTGGGAATGAACATTAATAAAAATGTCATTAGTTGTATATACCTCCATCATTCTGTTTCTAGATCCCCTCAGATTGACATATCTTTTCAATCAAGCAAAATAGCAGACTTAGTGTTAAAAAAATCTCAAGCATTGGATCCCTATGTGATATATATCATGAATGGAGAAATTTCAGCAGGAAACAAGAACAATCATATAGATAGGGAAACAGAATTTGAAGTTTATAATGCTAGATCATTTTCAGAACTAGGTGAATGACTACAGCTAGAAGGAGTTCAAACACAAGGGTTAGAAACTTCAGAACTAGTTATAATTACATGAAATATAGAAGGATTACTCAGGAAACTAGTGGTTGAGGATTTTTTTACATTTATAAAAGGACAAGATATTATCTGCTTTCAAGAAACTTGGAAAATGGATGAAAGATTACCACTTTTACCAGGTTTTTTAAGTTGTACATTACCAGCAGTAAAACAGAAAAAGAATGGTAGAGCAATGGCAGGATTAGCGATATTTGTTAAAACATCTCTTAATTTCAGGATTACCCCATTAGAGACAGAGATGAGTAACTGGCAAATCTTGAAATTGTAAAAAGATAAAACAAATATTATCTTTATATATATATATATATATATATATATATATATATAGAGAGAGAGAGAGAGAGAGAGAGAGAGAGCATCATTAAACAAAAAACTTAAAAAAGAATATTGGAATATTTTTAATGATTCACTGGATTATTTGACAAATATGTATCATCAATTATAATCATCTTGGGCAATTTTAATGCCAGAATTCTTGACCTAAAAGATATGGAGGATGATTTGACTACTGGAATTACAAGTATAAATAGAAAACGTACGTGTTTTCATAACTCTAAAGATAAAAGAAATAATACAAATGGGAAAAAACTGAATGAAATAATGAAAAATAAAGGGTATTGGCTTGTCAATGGTCGTATAGTAGGAGACAAGAAAGGAAACTTTACTTCTATAGGCCCATTAGGCTGCTCAGTTATAGATTTGGTCTGGGGGAATATAGTAGCATTAACTAGAGTACAAACTCTTGAAGTATTGTTGAGACCTGACTCTTCTCACTTACCTGTTTGTACTAGGTGGCATTTAGATGAATTGGAGGTGAGAAATGAGTGAGAACAAAAACAATATATAGAAATTATTAACTCTAAAAGAGTTAGATGGAATAACACCATGATACCCCAAATCACTGAAATCTTAACATCTGGATATATAGATGAACTGAGGGAGGATATTCTACAACCGAAGGGAGATACTGATCCTGTAATAGCATGGGAAAAGATCTGTCTCTATATAAGACCTTTCCTAATGAAAACGTCAGTAAAAAAAGTAACAGTACATACATGGTTCAATAGCAAATGTAAAAAAGCAAAATGGGATCTAAACAAATTGATTCACAAGCATGAAGAAAACAGTGTAACAATAACTAATAAGACACTAAATCAAGCTAGGAATAACTATAGGAGAATTTTAGAAAAAAGAAAGATTACAATATCAAAACAATACTTGGGAAAAATTAAGAGTGTCAATATTAGAGAAAGAAATTAAACAATTCTGGACACTTGTTAGCAAAGGTTATGATAAGTTCTCAAATAATATTGAATCAGCTATCACACTGATACAATGGGAACAACATTCTGAAGCTCTATACTTTTGAAAGTTAGAAGATGACTGCAGAAGCATCCTAGAATTAGTCCAGCTAAAATTATTGCATAGACCATTTATTATCACTCAAGAAGAAATTGTATCTGCTATAGAAGGAATATCAAGTAATAAAGCCCCTGGCCCAGATGCAATTCAGGTGGATATATTCAAAGCATTTTATAATTGGTGGATGCTGTTGTTTTAAAAATTTTTCAATTACTGCATTCAATGGAGGAAATATCCTGATACTTGGAAGGGAAGCCTGGTCTGCCCAATGTTTAAAAAGGGTAACACATTGGACCCCACTATGTACCACCCTATAAGTTTGTTAGATTCCTCAAAGAAGGTTTTCTGCAAAATCATACTTGGAAAAACTACAAACATAGGTGGAACAAAATAATATATTACAAGAATGTCAAAATGGGTTTAGAAGCTATTGTTCAATGATACAACGTTGTTTTGTAGTACAACACATTATCTGAAAATATGTCATAATTAAAAAATCAAAACTTTATTGCTGTTTCATTGATTTAAAAACAGCTTTTGATTCCATTAGCAGGAACATTTTATGGGAAAAACTAAATAAATATAAACAGATCCCTCTTTATTGGAGATATTGATGGATTTACATAATGGGACTTGGCTTAAAATAAAATATGATCAATATAGTAATTTGGCAAAAGATATACAGAGTAATTTTGAGGTACGTCAAGGCTGTTTATTAACACCTTTGCTATTTAGTTTATATATAAACCCAATTTTGACAGAATTGGATGGGCCAGACTTCCACTCCCAGGTTATGTCACAAAAGATTCCGGGCAGGATTCACAAAGAAAGCCAAAAATCCCACAGCTGCGGGAAAAAGGCCTGCAGCACTGTGGAAATGCAATTGCATGATATTCACAAAGAAAAATTGAGCAGGTGTGGAATTTCGTAATATCCCCGCAGGTGCAGAATTTCATCAGCTGCGGAAATTGTGCACGTGCTGAAAATCTACAACTGTGGATCCACAGCTCCAGAAATAGCTTAGGAGGCATAGCAACAGGTGAACTTAATTAGCTGGAACAGCAGACTGTAAAAGGGCTGCCATAGAATGAAGCTGAAAGCACCCACAAAGAAACCAGCAACCAGTGCCTCAACTGGGACCACTGCAGCAACACAGGTACCAGTAATACCAAGGCACCACAGTGGCCAACTGTTACTGCTGGTCCCCCCTCCCTGGGGTGTTCCTGTTGCCTGCAGGAGTAGCATTCACTGCAGGCTGGCCAGGATCTACTGCCTGTGGGGCTCCGTCATGGGCTGCACTGTGTCTGGTGGTTGTTGCCTGTTGCCATATCATGGCAATGTGTGCTTCTGTTGCTGTTACAGCAGCTACTGTTATACTATCTGTGATGCTATTACCTGTGCCTCACCTCCACCTTAATTGATTCCAATTGCTGGGGCACTACTGCAGTTTGCTGAGGGAGAGTTATACCTCATTCCACTGTGTGTAAAAATTTTTCCACAGCTGAGGAAAACATCTGGTTGTGAATAGCCTTCCGGGGGCTGTGCCTTACTTATCTCACACTTTTTTTTCCTCAGAGACTTCCACAGCTGCACTTTTTTCACAGTCCTTAGTGTTGTTTTCTGCAGCTGCAGAGGGTTTTATGAATAGCACTCAGTGCAAGTTCCCATTAGTTTCCATAGCTACAGCAGTTTTGGGGACATAGGGAAGGTTTTGCACTTTCAGAAAGATTTGTGAATCCAGCCCTCCGTGTTTAGCATATGCAGATGACATTGTGTTCATTTCTACCTCTTCTCTGGGTTTACAGAGGAAGCTAAACTATTTTGGGGAACTTTATAAAAGAGATCATCTTGAAATAAATAAATAAAAAATCAGGTTCACTTTGGTAAGACAAAGAAAAATTCCATCAAACTGTTTCTGGATAAGGAAAAGATTGAAAATACAATATACAGTATTACAACATGGACCTATCATATAAAAATGACTCACAAAAAATTACTTGGAACATTTAATGCATTCAAAAGATTCCACAGAAAGATGCGACAATCTACAATAACAGGATTTATTGAGATAGTCAATGCCAAAAACAATCCAGTATCCTATATGGGTCGGAAATATGGTCCCCATCTAATAGAAAGAGTCTAGAAATGGAAATTAATAAGATATACCTATATATAGTAAGAGTGCAACAATCAGTTCTGGCAGAGATCCTGAGAAAAGAGCTTGACAACTGTCCCTTTCAACTTTGATCCTGGAAAGAAAGATTGTTTTTGTTTTAAATCTCTTCCTTTTGCCAGATAATAGATACCCGAGAATGTGTTTGGAAGAACACATTTTGTATTACCAAAGAGATGTTATATCAAGCTATATAAAGTTAATCAAAGAGAAGGCATTTCCATTGGGGTGGAAAAATATGGGGAATCTGGCCTTGAACCCAGGATCCTTGAATATTCCAACCCTGTGCTTTGTTCTCTGTGCCACCGGATAGCCACAACTGTTAAGGTGTTTTTTCCTTATTTATAAAATGTGTCAGTCAAGTGGATATTTCACTTTTGAAAATGTAACATGTGCAAAATAAGCTATACCTATTTTCCCACATAACCACATTTTGAAACATGAAATATTCAGTAAACAGAACATAGTCATCCTGTCCCCGTCCACAGAAGCTGACACTGCATGGCCTCAAAAGTTAAGTATAGGACAAGGAGGGTGTGGGGTGGTGTGTGATCAGTGGGAGGGTTAGAATGGGGAAGGGGATGGTGAGAACGATGAGGGGCCATTTTCTTTTTTTCAGGGCAAACAAAAAGATGCTGGGGGACATTTTTCTTCTTTACAGGGAACATCAAATACATATTTGGGGACACTGGGAGTGGGATCCTTAGTGATGCAATACTTGAAGGGACATCCCATTGCGTTAATAAGAAAAAGAAGTGCAAAAGAAGAAGGAAACCACTTTGGTTCTCAAACAGAGTAGCAGAAAAGGTTAGAGCCAAAAGACTGGCCTTCATGAAATATAAGTGAACGCAGCAGGATGAAGATAAGGAGGCATACCAAACTTCCCTAAGGGAAGAAGGGAAGGCAGTAAGGCATGCAAAGGCCCAAACTGAGGAAACACTAGCATGAACAGTAAAAGAAGGTGACAAGACTTTCTATAGATACATTAGTGAATGGAGAAAGTTCAGGGGGGGTATTGCTAAGATCAAAGGGGATAAGGGGGCATGTGAGGAGGAGGACCATGTAAAAGCATCTATCCTAAATAGATACTTCTGAGCAGTATTTACTGAAGAGAAGGTAGGGCAGAGCCCACAGCTCAGTACCATGGACACAGGGGGAAGGGAGGTGTGCACTAATCTCTTCACAAATAAAAGGGTCCTACTAGAGCTTGATAAGCTCAGGGTGGACAAGGCAATGGGACCTGATGGCATACATCCCAGGGTACTAAAGAAGCTAAGGGTGGAACTAGCAGAGTCATTATCAGAACTGTTTTGCGAGTCTCTGAGCACAGAAGTCCCAGAGAACTTGAGAAAGGCTCGTGTGATCCTGCTCCACAAGGGTAGTAGTAGGGAGAAGGCAGGGAACTACAGACCAATCAGTCTTACCTCAGTAGTGGGCAAGATTATGGAGACATTCCTTAAGGAAAGGATAGTGCAACACCTGGAATCCATAGGGGCACAGGATCCAAGACAGTATGGGTTAACAAAAGGAAGATCCTATCAAACTAATCTCATAGATTTCTTTGACTGGGTAACCAGAGTGGTGGGACAAGTGGGAGCAGTTAATGTTGTCTATCTTGACTTTAGCAAAGCTTTCAATACTGTTCCACATAGAAGATTGACTAATAAGCTAGGTAGGCTTGGGGTGGGTCAGACGTTGGTCAATTGGGTGGAAAACTGGTTGACGGGCAGAAAACAGAGAGTGGTGGTAAATGGTATACAGTCAGAAGAGATGTAAGTCACAAGTGGGGTACCTCAGGGATCAGTCCTGGGTCCAGTCCTCTTCAATATCTTTATCAGTGACATTGCAGATGGACTGGAGGGTAAGGTTTGTCTGTTTGCAGATGACACCAAGATCTGCAAAACAGTAGATGATCCAGATGGGGTGGGCAGAATGAGAAGAGATCTGGATAAACTAGCAAAATGGTCAGAAGAGTGGCAACTGGGGTTTAATGCAAAGAAGTGCAAGATCATGTACATAGGGAAGAGAAACCCTGAATCCACCTATAAGCTGGGAAAGGAGTTGCTGGCAGTCACAAGGAAAGAAAGATAGTTGGGTGTCATCATCACTGATGACCTGAAATCATCCAAGCAGACCACTAAAGCAGTAGGTAAGGCTAGAGGGATGTTGGGGTGTATTAGTAGGTGTATCACAAGTCGGAAGAGGGAGGTAATAATCCCTCTTTACAAGACACTGGTTAGGTCCCATCTGGAGTACTGCATGCAGTACTGGAGACCACACCTTCACAAGGACATTAACCAAATTGAGGCAGACCAGAGAAGGGCAACCAAAATGGTGCAGGGACTGCATCAGAAAACATATGAGGACAGATTAACGGAGCTCAATATGTATATCATAGAGCGAAGGTGGGAGAGAGGTGATATGATTGAAACATTCAAACACCTTAAGGGCATTAACAAGGTAAAAGAGTATAACATGTTTCAGTATAAGAAAAATAGCAGGACAAAAGGACACAGCATGAGATTAGAGAGAGGCCAATTAAGGTGTAATGTGAGGAAGTTCTTTTTCATAGATAGGGTGGTGGATGCATGGAATGGCCTACCTCAGGAAGTTGTCAGTATGAATACGGTGAAGGGCTTCAAACAGGCATGGGATAGGCATAAGGGAGCAATACAGATGGGTATGAATAGATAGACCATTAACAGAGCAAAGGACAATGGCACACTCATAAGGTAGAAAAAGAAATGAGCAGACTGGATGGGCCTTGCGGTCCTCATCTGCCATCAACTTCTACATTTCTATGTTTCTATGTTTCCTGCCCCACCCCTAAGCCTACCCCTGCCCCTTTCCTCCTGTCTTGCACCTATGATGTTATGAACTGTGATTGTTTTTCCATTTGAATTTTTATTACAGCAACTGTTTTTCTCACTTGTACTTGAATTGGACCATGTACCTGTATACTATTACTGCTTGTGTCTTGCACCTTCTGTATTTTGGCTATGCTTATGTACATACTAATATAGCATTACCTGTCTACTCTGTCTGCACATTGTCATTGCATTATTACTGTTCTCTCTCTCTCCACCCTCACTGCCAGCTGTCAGGCGTGCATGTATTATATCTTGTAATTGACTGTTTGTACCTGTACCTATTTTTTGCCATCTTGTGGCCCGGGTCATGACTGAAAATGGTCCTCTGGATCAGTGCACCTACCCAATCACCAAAGACATAAATAAATAACTAAATAAATAAAACAATTGCTTCACTTCTGGCTAAGCAACAGCCCCTATTAACAGCTACCACCACAGCTAATGTCTTCAAAGATTTTCAGTTGCCTTTCCCCAACTCATACCAGCATATTGCTAATTACTTTGCTTTTTATACTCTACCCTGACTGAAAGCCCCAGTTTATGTTGCAGACCCTAGACTTCTAATATCATATCTATCTACTTACCCAAGTTAGAAATTTCCTAACAGGAATGTTCCAGCTGTCTCAGTCTGCTGCCTCCTTGCTCTGATAGCAAGCGCTAATGAAAGGGAAGTCAAAATACAGACAACTGCTTCTCTTCTGCCTAAGCCACACCCACCAATTAACAGCTATCCCCCAGCTAACTGCAAAAATGATTTTCACCCCCCCAAGCTCAGATCAGTGCACTGTAGCAGTATAGCACAGTGGTTTAAGGCTCTAAGCTACAAATCTGGAAACCTGGGTTTGAATCCTACAGCCCTCACTTGCATATACTGCATGACCCTGATCAAGTCACTTAACTTCCCTGTGCTCCCAATTCACACCTGTAAACAAGCATCTAGCTTAGTGTGCTACTCCTGGTTAAACAAATGGGGAAAGAAAAACTACTGTTTTTTTCTCAAAATATCTTTACTATTTTCCCAAAAATACATAAACAGGTAGGATGTCATCTTTATGAAATTTCAGTAATTTAGTACAATTTCCAAAACTTGATATAGTATTTCATAACCATAACAACAGTTATAATTGAACAACTTCTTAAAGGTATAACTATAAAGCAATTACATTTTTAGTAGTGGAGGTAACACATTGCAGATTTCATTCCATGCAGTATCCTTAATATCATATGCAAAGTTATAATTCATCAATAATTTTTCACAGCTTAATTTGTTCTAAAGATTATTGTGCCATTTAAACAGGTCAAGGGCGGAACACTAGGGGAATTCCAATTTTCTAGGATCAGTCTTTTGGATGTAATAGTTATTACAGTCAATAAGGGTTTCTGACATTTATTGAGAGTTAATCTGGAGAAATCATTTAGAATAAAAATTAAAAAAAAAATCAAAGCTATATCCTTTTACAGTATTTTAGATGCTTCTTCTTTTTTATGGAACCATAATTGTTTTATCTCAGGGCATGGCCATATTTGGTGGTATAATGTACCCTGTTTGCACACATAGTTTCTCCAACATACAGGTGTATCTCTACAAATCTTTCTATATAAATGAAGGGGGGATATGTTTTTAATATCATTTTGACTTGTATAGATTTATTTTTGGCATATATATATATATATATATATATATATATATACACACACACACACATACACATATATATTTACATTGCTCCATATTTAGTTCTAATTAGATTCATGTAGCTTTGGAACTCCTTCTTTTAACCAGGATTACTGTATTTTATTTTTTAAATTAATAACTTTCTGATAATTTAAAGTTAATATATTACACATTTTACTTATTGTCTGTTTTGATAATTGTTCAGCATAAATATCATTTGTTTGGCATGTATTATACCATTCAGTTTGATTTCAAATTAATTTTCTAAGAAGATCACTTTATAATTTATTAATCTGTCCATATTCTAACCAATCTAGCTTCTGAATTTTATATTTCATTTTAATTTGGTCTATAGTAAACAAGTTTTCTACACTTATGTCCCTCCGGGAAAAAAAGGCTTGCACAATTGGGAAAAATATAGTACTTGTATCAGTATAAATATTTTCTGTTTTCTCAATAATGCATTCCATAAATGCTGGCCTTATAGTTTTTTTATTGTTATTAAAACATGTACAATGCTGTGCTATCTTTACTATTTGATAATACACTATTGGGTCTGGGCAGCCCATTCCACCCTTTTCCATTAACACAGTTAAGATTTTCCATGTAATACATGGGGAATCACCTCTCCATAGAAACATTTTAAAGATTTTTCATAAGTTATTTAAAGACTCAGCAGAAATACAACCTAAATTAGACTGATAATGAAAAATGAAATGTGGCATGATCATATTTTTTAAGGCCTCTATCCTACCCCAAAGAGAGAGAGAGAGTGATACATTCTGCCAGTTATCTAGCAAGGTTTTATCTTTTTTTTTGACAGAGTATGTGTTCAGTTTTACTGTATTCAGTGAATTATTAGTCAACATCATGCCCAGGTATTAATCAAGTTTTTTATAACATCGTTTGTTAGGATGTTTTTTCTGTAAGCGTTGTTATTGGTAATATAATTGTTTTTGATGTATTTATTATTTATCCTGACAGTCTGGCATAGTTTTCTGTCTCATTAAAAACAGCTGAGAGAGAAGTTACAGGGTCACTTATTAATAGCATAACATCATCTGCATATGCATTAATTTTTACCACCTCAGTTTCCATTTCTAAATCTGAAATACCCTGTAATTTAATATGTTGCAACAATGGTTCCAATGAAAGAATAAAAGGAATTGTAGATATGGACATCCTGGTCATACACTTTTCAACAGCAGTAGCGGGGAAGTCATTATTTGATTAATTTTAAATATAGTACTGGTTCTTTATAAAATGCTTTTATAATATGTACTTTATATACTGCTGTGGTACATTTAAGTAATTATGACAAGCTAACATCAATTCCCAGTATAAAACATCAAACACTTTGGAAACATCTAATGCCATAGATAGGGCTTGTTGTTTAAAAGTAGTATTATAATCTATTAAGAGTTTTTATTGTTTTAAATCTTTAAGACAAAGTCCTCCCTTTTATAAAACCTATTTGGTCATGATATACCGATGCTAGTATACAAGGTTCTAGTCTTTTAACCAATAACTTTGCTATGATCTTATAGTCAATATTCAATAAGGAAATAGATCTATCATTTTCTGGATTTCTGGAGTCTTTATCTACTTTGTGGATCAAACCAATGATGACTTGTTGCACTGATGGTGGTGTCTGACCTATAGATATGATTTAATCAATCATCCTTAAAAACCAAGGTGCTAACCTTCAGCAAATACTGTGAAAAATTACAACATCAGCACATTAGATACTGGTGATTTATCTCATGGCATGGCTTTAATAACTTTTACTATTTCATGTAGTCTAAAGGGTTCAAACTGTATATTACATTTAGGAATATGATAATTAGTAATATATTAATCTATTGCCTTACTTTGAGATATGTAATTTTTTTTATGTATTGTCCTGTAATATTCCAGAAAAATGTTTCTTATTTCCTGGTCTTCTTTAATTAAATTGCCAGACCTGTCTAGCATGTCTACCATTGTATTTTTACTACTATAATTTTTTAGCATATGTGCTAACAATTTGCATGATTTGTTGTCCATTCTGAAATATCTGAGTTTTAATGGTACACATATCTTTCTCTATTAAGAATCTGTTGTAATGCTACATTTTTTCCTTTTTCTTCTAAGAAATTTCCTTCTCTCTCAACTGTTTCTGTGTGTTTAATTGTTTAACCTCCTCTTCCAAATCCTTTATTGCATTATTTAGCATTTTTCTATACTTTCTTATAGCAGGGCTGGCAGTATAGCCTAGAGGTTGGAGTAATGAGCTGTGGATGAGCTTGGTACATTCAGCAGACCTGGGTTTGATTCTCACAACCTCCACTTGCATACTGTGTGACTCTGAGCAAGTCACTTAACCACCCCAGTGCTCCTGAGTTACAACTGAAAATAGGCACTTGTGCCTAGTGGGCCTAACCCAGTTACCAAAAAGAATAAAAATACTGTTTTAAAAGATATAATGTATGATTTTACCGTGGCTTTGAAAGTGTCCCAGATTTTAATTATTTCTGTGTGCCATCAAAATTCAGATCCCAGAATTCTGTAATCAGAATATGAATATGAGCCACACAACTTCTATTTCTAAGGAGAGAATTGTCCATTCTCAGCTGGGGTATTTTTGTTTTTTCCCTATTAGGGATACAGGTTACCTACAACACAGCATGGCCTGAGATATATATTGATTTTATATCAGAAGTCAAAATATTTTGATGCATATTTTCTGAACAAAAAATATAATCTAAGCTTGAAAAGGCACCAGTTTGGACATTAATACAATGTATATTGTCTAACACCAGGGTAAAATTATTGCCATATGTGTATTAATTAGTTATACTGTAAAATATTATTATACAGTTGAGATAAACCTTCGTCATTTTGGTTTTTCCCAGAAGACTTTTAAATCTCTGGGTCCA
Source organism: Neoceratodus forsteri (assembly GCA_016271365.2). Lineage (NCBI taxonomy): Eukaryota > Metazoa > Chordata > Ceratodontiformes > Ceratodontidae > Neoceratodus > Neoceratodus forsteri. Next base: position 12,423,842 of record JADMNL010000039.1, on the reverse strand, counting down.
GACATACATTTAAGTGACCACCTCCTATCAATTTCCCAGAACCAAGAGCAATCAAACTCTGTGTTATTTCATTCAGGAAATGTTTCTGTGCCAAAAAAGGTGAATATATAGAAAACAAAATATATCCCTCATTCATAATCATTTTATCATTATTAATCTGCCTTCTTGATCTTTAGATTGTGCAATGAATTTACATGTTTTTTTTTACTTATCAGGATGGCAACACTTCTACTCTTAGCTGAACCTTTCAAAATATACACTTCTTTAGCCCAATGACTTTTTAATTTTACCATTTCTTATCAACGATATGTGTCTCCTGTAGAAGCAGAACATCTATGTTACATTTTTTGTAGTATGTGAACATTTTCTTATGCTTTATAGGAGAGTGAATTCCATGAATTTTCCATGTCACCATCTCCACTTGTAAGGGAACTGAATTACCCATTTGTAATTTTATGAAATTTAGACTTTAAACATACCATATCTATGTATAAAACCTAAACCACTGTTCTATTTGCATACTGTTCATCTAATCCCTTATACTCCATTAAGTGCATCCCCCATAGACCCTTTGAAAAGTGTGAAGTTGTGCAGTATCCATAATCGGGCATTAATAGCCCCTATTGATACTCTTTCAGTGGATATAGTTAAAGAGGACAGCTCTATACCCTCATTTCAGAATACAAAATCTATATTTTTTTAATTAACCTTGTAACAAAATTTTCAAGGCTCTGAACTTATATAATTAGTACATCTCTCATCGCTCCCCCATCACAAAACCAAAATACAGTGGTAATCATGCAAATGTTTACTGGTAGCCCAGTATATCGAGCATTGCAAAAACACAGTACCCACTGAATAAAATGTATACCACTACCGCACAATGATGCATGGTGCATGGTACTGGTATACTTTTGTGTAAGTCCCACTGTATAAATATTAAATCACTACATCCCTCCTCTTTCTAATTGTTGTCTCCCATAAGAATTTAATTTAGCAATATTCAGTGTGCAGACAATAACTGAGGTAAACATGTGCATAAACCTATCATTGCTTTTTTGGATTTATAATAAATCAATGATTGTCCATTAACATGAGCCATTAGTTTTGCAGTGTACAAAAAAAGTAGTTCTGAAAACTGTTTCCCAAAGAATAGTTTTGATGTCTGGAAATGTTTTCCTTTCTTGTATAATCTCATATGGTATATCATGAAAAACTATAATAGTTGCTGCATCCAACTGTATTTTCTTCTTTGTATGTACAGCCTGCACAACACAATCCTTATCAATAGCCCTAATAAATTTAACCACCATTTCTCTTGGTGGGAGATCATCTTCTTGCCTTTTTATAAATGATCTGTGGACTCTATTTAATTCATAGACTTTAGTGACTAATGCTGAGTCAATACAAATAGAATTTTCTGAGCCGTTTGTGTGACAGGTGTTAACTGATCCCATTTCTCCAGCACACCTGTTATCAGAGTATTTTTTCCTCAAGCTCTTGATTCATAATTGACCAGCTTATCCTTTAATTCTGTTATTTTTCTTTCATGTAATCTATTCATTATCTGGGCTACCATCATATTATCTTCTAACTGGGAGAGTTGTTTTTCTGCTTTTCCAGACCTTTGAATTACATCATCAACATTGTAAGCAGTGTTAGTGGCTCAGTAGGTAGCACACTTGCCTTCTGAGGCTGGGAGATCAGAGGGCTGTGGGTTCAGTTCCCACATCTGGCACTTGGGTTAATATCCCAGTACTGACACTGTAGTGCAGCATGAGAGGGGTGCTGCACTTCTGAGGTGCTGTCTTTTGGATGAGACATTAAACTGAGGTCCCATCTACCTGGATTGGTGGTAGTTCAGGTGGATGTTAAAGATCCCATGGCACTTATCAAAAAGAGTAGGGGAATTATTTATTAAGAAAACAAAACATCACAAAAAAGAAACAACCATAAATATTACAAAGGAAAAAATAAAATTCACAGCACAGTACAAATAAATTAAAAAAAAAACATACATATACAAAAATGCATGAATGTCTACAGAAATAACAAAGAGAATAGTTTATAAAGAAATAAAAATAGAAAAACCACAAATTAATTCCAACCCATAAGGGAAAAACAAAAGAAATCAACCAACATCACAAAAGGATACCCAAGGTACATTACTCCAAAGAACATTATAAAGTCTGGAATCCATAATGTCCTGTTCCTTCTGCTTATGATGCAAAATAACAGTTTCAAGCTGTTTAATCAAAGTATTTACAGGTGTATCCACATGATGTAAAGAAAATTTGCATCTAGCTTGCCAGAAATAATACTTAATAAATGCAAAAATCAGATTCAGAGTACTAGAATGATATCTAGGAACAAGGCCTGCATAATCCCCCCAAATTAATATACTATATGTAACAAGCTGTACTGGTCTCCACTGCCATCTAGAGGCTAAAGAAGACCAAAATTCAGTGGCATTGATACAGGTAAAAAGAAAAATGAGTCATGGTCTCCTCCTGCCCAACACATTGTGGCCTAAGACATTGTCTTTCTAACAAAGGTTTATGCTTTAAGTTATCCCGGACACCTAACTTACCATGGCATCAAAGCCATTGAATATCCCACAAATGAATGGGGAGCCTTTTGTTTACCAAGAGTTGTAAAGCAAAGCATAATTTGGAGGGAACACAGTGAGAAAATTCTACCTGAGTAGCAAAATTACAGGACATAATATCAGAATATAGAACTTTTCGCTTCAATGTCTGTACATGAAGTTTGGTAATCCCCCATTGGCCAAGCTTCCTAATCACTGGTCTAGCAAAATCAGGGACCAACAGGGAAGCAGTAAGCCTTGGAAGCTGAGAGGCCCATCTCTGCATAAAATGGGTAAATAAACCTATAGTCCAACCCTCACAGGGATGGCCAACACAGTTAGTCTCAAGTCCAAAATTCAATTAAAAAAAAAAGAAAGATAAAACACCACTGAATTTATCATACTGAAACCTCCCTGTTGAACTTTAAAATATGTAAAAGCTCATTTAACAGGATTTAATTGACTACCCCAAAGCATCTGAAAAAAAATATTCAATAATCTAGTCTCTAGCTGGAAAGGGACTGGAAACATAGAACTAATATTAACTAATTGATCCTAGGTGATTGGTTTAAATGCTTCATTGGCAAGCATTTAAACTAGCCAAGGGAGGAGGCACTGGAAAGGAGCAGGGAAATCCTAGCCCCCCCCAAAAAAATCATGGTAGTAAGTGTGGTAAACACCAACATAAAGGTGGCGATGGGGAGAAGGGCAGGGGTAAATGAGGAAAGTGACAAAGGCAAGAAGGACAGGGATGGAGCATAAACTAGTAAGGCCATCAATAAATGGAGGGTAATGAGTACCAATGCCTGTAGTCTGGGCAACAAGCTCCCTGAGTTGGTGACCTTGATGGAAGAGGGATGCCTGGATATCGTAGCAGTCACAGAAATGTGGTACACAGAGAACCATGACTGAGATGTTAACATACCAGGGTACATAACCTACAGGAGAGACAGGCAGGGGAGAAAAGGGGGAGGAGTAGCTCTCTATGTAAAGGAAGGGATAAAAGCAACTGAACAAAAGAGTAAACAGGGAGGAGAGGAGAGGAGTTACTGTGGGTCACCTTGGACACTGGAAAGGGCACCACAATCCGCACAGGGGGTTGTGTACAGACCCCCATGTCAGGGGAGGGAATGGATAAGGATCTGATGGAAGGCATTCTTAGGATGGCAGAGAAAGGGGAGATACTGCTGATGGGAGACCTGAATATGTCAGATGTTAACTGGAGCACATTTGCTGCAGCCACATCCAAAAGCAGGGCCATTCTCAATGCCCTACAGGTGGCAGGCCTCAGACAGCTAGTTTCGGAACCCACTCATTAGGAGCAATCTTAGACCTTGTACTCTCAAATGGGGGCAGTAAGAGGATCTCAGATCTAGAAGTGGGTTGCCACCTGGGAACAAGTGACCATCAAACAGTGTGGTTCACGTTAAACTCAGCTACAGAGTCAAGCCATACAAAAGTGAGGGTACTAGACTTCAGGAGGGCTGACTTTGGCAAGATGGGAGAGTGCCTTAGAAGAGCACTAGCAAATAAGCTAAAGGAGGGGTGGAGCAAAGATGGGAAATCATCAGAACTGCCATCACAGAGGCAACAAGCCTTTGTGTGAAGCAAATAAACAAATCAAAAGGAAAGAAAAGGCCACTATGGTTCTCAAAAGAGGTGGCTTGGAAAGTCAGGGAGAAAAAGATAGCATTCAGGAAGTATAAGGAAACACAGAAGGAGCAGGACAGAGAGCTGTACCAGTTAAGGCAGAAGGAAGCAGGGAGGGAAGTCAGAATAGCAAAGGCCCAAACTGAGGAAAAGATAGCCAAGAAGGGGGATAACACCTTTTATAGGTACATCAGAGAGCATAGATAGACAAAGGGAGGGATAGTGAGGCTGAATAGAATGAATGGTGGGTGGGCAAAGGGGGACAGTGAAAAAGCAGGGATACTGAACGAATATTTCTGCTCAGTATTCACAGAAAAGGAGGGGGAAGTGCCTAATCCAATTAACAGAAGCACTCTTGAAAGGGGGGGGTCAATCCCAGCCCTTTCACAGAAGAAACGGTTCTGCAAGAACTCCTAAAAATGAAGGTGGACAAAGCAATGGGGCCTGATGGAATTCACCCCAGAATTCTAAAAGAATTAAGGGGAGAACTAGTGAAACCACTGACTATTCTTTTTAATAAATCATGGGAGGATGGTGTGGTACCAAAGGACTGGAGAAAGGCAGCTGTGATTCCCCTTCACAAAAGTGGGACCAAGACAGAGGCAGGAAACTACAGACCGATCAGTTTGACCTCTGTGGTACGGAAAGTGATGGAGTCACTTCTGAAGGAAAGAATAGTTGTGTACCTAGAGGCCAGTGGGTCACAGGACCCAAGGCAGCATGGGTTCACAGCAGGAAGGTCGTGTCAGAAGAATCAAATAGATTTCTTTGACTGGGTGACCAAAGTAGTAGACCAGGGAGGGGCTGTGGACATGGCCTACCTAGACTTTAGCAAGGCATTTGACACAGTCCCACACAAAAGATTAATAGTCAAATTATCCAGCCTGGGAGTGGATCCCAGGGTGGTAGCCTGGGTAAAACATTGGCTGGACAACAGGACACAGAAGGCAATTGTAAATGGAGTCCACTCTGAAGAAAGAGGGGTTACTAGTGGGCTACAGCAGGGTTCAGTACTGGGTTCAGTCCTTTTTAATGTCTTTTTAAGTGACATTGCAGAGGGACTAGAAGGAAAAGTATGCCTCTTTGCAGATGACACAAAAATCTGCAACAGGGTTGATACACAAGGAGGCGTAGAAAGGATGAGAAGGGACTTGGCAAGGTTGGAGGAATGGTCAGAAGTATGGCAGCTAGGATTCAGTGCAAAGAAGTGCAAAATAATGCACCTGGGAAACAAGAACCCAGGGAAGATTACACAATGGGGGGGGTAGTAACAAAACCAAAAAAGGAAAGGGACCTGGGGTAATCATATCAGATGACCTTAAGGTTAGCAAGCAATGTGAGAAGGCAGTAGGGAGGGCTGGGGGTATACTGGGATGCATAGGGAGAGGCATCACCAGCAGAAAACAGGAAGTTGTTATCTCTCTCTACAGACAGTTGGTGAGACCCCATCTGTACTGCAACCAGTTCTGGAGACCTCATCTCCACAAGGACATAGACAGGATAGAGGCAGTCCAGAGGAGGGTAACTAAAATGGTGCAGGGTCTGCAAGAGAAGCTGCATGAGGAGAGTCTAAAGGAGCTTAATATGTATACCCTTGAGGAAAGAAGGGAGAGGGGGGACATGATACAAACTTTTAAGTACCTCAATGGAATCAACAAAGTCCAAGAGGGTAGCATCTTTCAGAAAAAGAGACATGCAAGAACAAGGGGACACAATTTAAAGATGGGGGGGTGGTTTCGGGGCAATGTGAGGAAGTATTTTTTCACAAAGAGGGTAGTGGATACATGGAACAGCCTTCCTGAGGAGGTTGTGGGGTCCAAAACTATGGGAGAATTCAAGAATGCATGGGACAGACATAAGGCAATTCTTGTGGGGGGTTGGAGGAAATAGGCTGTTGGTTTACTAGGATCTGTGGCCTATCCTGTAGGTAGGGAAATGGGCAGACTAGGTAGGCCAAGCAGTCCTTATCTGCTGTCAAAGTCTATGTTTCTATGTAATATAAAGAAAATGAGGCAATAAAAATTTCTTAATAATCATAATACATTTCTGTTTACACAAGGACCAAGACTTCCACCTTTGAACTTTTACTTCTGCCTGTCGTAGCTTTTCTTCCCAGTTAAGAAAAGCTAAGTACCCAGGTCCAAAAATAACCTCTAATACTTTAATGAGTTTGTCAGAAATCTGCAAAGGTCTTAGAGGAAAAAACACCCTGACCAATAAAAACATCAAAACTTTTATGAAAATTCACAGTAGTCCCTGCTACGGCTGCATAAGCAGAAAAAAACTGTAAAGCCTTCTCTACAGACTGGTGATCCCTAACAGTAAGACAAATATCATCAGCATATACTGCTAACTTCTGGGGCACAAGAGAAACATCAGGTGATAGCCCAAAAATACTGCAATCATGAATAATAGAGCAAAGAACCGGATCTAATACAAAGGTAAATAATAAGGGGCTAAGAGGGCATCCTTGATGACCCCCCACCCCTTAAAAAAGGTAAACCATCACCCAGAAGTCCATTAATCACAAGAAATACAACTGCATCCTGATATAAATATTGCAATCATGACCAGAATTTGTAAGGATTTGTACCTCAGTAGAGTGTTATGTAAAAATTCATGAGAAACTAAATCAAAAGCTTTCTCCTGATCCAAAGCAATTAAATACCCGCTAAGCTTATGTTGCCTGCCAAATTCACAAATGTTCCATAAAAAAAGCAAATTCTGTTGAATATTCCTATGCAGAACAGAACAAGTTTGGACAGAAGAAATCACTTGCTCAGCAACATACTGCAATCTGTGACACAGAACAGTGGCCAGAATCTTATAATCCACATTTAGAAGGCTAATGGGCCTCCAAATTCCAAAATCATGTTTTAGACCCTTGTTTTTATACAAAAAAATAACAAGAGCATCAGAAAAGGATGTAGGAAAAACCCCAGACTCCAAAATCTCATTATAAAGGTGACATAGAATTTCACTAATGTCGTCCAAAAAACATTTATAAAATTTGTTAGTCAAACCATCCTTACCAGGTGAAATTCCAGTTTTTAGGTGTGAAATAACCCCCCTAACCTCAACTAAAGAAATGAGCCTTGCCAGATCACTAAGAAGACTATCTGAAGCAATAGGCACTGGAAAAGAGGCGAAGTCCTCCCACCGTGGATTTGAAATAAAATGGACCCCGTGTTGTGACCTTAACCGCTGAGAAATGATGCCTAGCATTTCCACATCAGAAAACCTGACACAACCTTGATCATCCCATAAACCCTCCATCAGTTTAGCATCCAAACAGAGTTTGCAGGCAGAAAATGGATCTGCATAAAGCGTTTTTTGTAGGCCGAATCGCATTTCTGCCTGCAAAGAGGCTGCCCTATCATATTGATACTGTTTCATAAGACCTTTCAACCTACTGAGTTGGTCCTGTAAGCCAGGGTCAGAAACATTTGAAAAGGACAATATCCTGTAGTGCTTATTTCGATATTCTAAATATTTAATATAATGACTGGTACCTGTAGCCTTACCATAACTCATAAAAAGTGAACACATTTCCTGTTTAGTGTCCACCCACCAAGTAGCCCAATCATCATAAAACACAGCTACTGATTTCCTATGATAAAGCAAGTGAATCAATTTTCTTTTGACATCTTCTTGGTTCAAAAGAGCTGAATTTAATTTCCACCTGGTAGAGACAGAGGGAAAACGAGGAGGGACAGTAGAAAGCCCTACCTGACACACTAAAGACATACGGTCAGAAACAGCACAAAAGTGTAAAAAACAAGAAGCAGGAATTAAATATCTGGAAAGAAAAAAATAATCAATCCTAGACCTAAAAATATGTCTAGAATATGTATAACCTGGATCAGAAGATAAAGATCTATAAGCATCCAGCAATTGAGAAGTACTCAAATACCCAATAAGGCATGAGAATCACAATATACCTTCTACTGTATATGATCTCGTATCTTTACATTCAGACTACAGATAAAGTCCCCACCCCAAACAAGGTGTCTACAGGTTGTACAAGTAGGGGTGCACTGCATTAAAGAGATCAATCAGGGCTGACTTAACTTTGGGAGCATAAATGTTAATTAATTGAAGCGAAAACCCTTGACACAAGCAATCCAAAATTAAAACACTCCCAGGGACTAAATACACCACCCTCAGCACCTGAACCCTTGTATTACCAAACAAAATTCCCAGCCAATCAGCTTGATCTAAACCAAAGGACCAGAAAGAAGGACCAGCATGCCAAACCTTTTTGGCTTGAGAAACATCTTGTAGAGATGCAAGACGGTTCTCCTGAAGAAAATAAATATCTGCAGCCAGAGAAGTACAAAAATGGAGACAAGCCCATCGCTTCCTGTAGCTTTTTATGCTGCAGGCATTAAGGGAAACCAAACAGAAACAAGACATCTACAGGAACTCAAGGGGGACCTGTCCTTCTTTTGTTTCCTACCACTCTTTTCTTTGGTAAGCAGAACCTCTGAACTCCCCTCCTCTTCACAATCCATCTTCCCAGACACCGATCCTCCCACAGGATCCCGCAGAACAGAAAAAGCATTATGAGTAGTAAGGTTGATCAGGCTCTGATGTTTTTTACTAGAAACACGGGTAACTCTTTTTGGATGTGGAGCCTGAAATTCCACATCCAAGGGTGGGGGGCATAGCCTGGGCATCAATAACAGAGGTAGGAACCACAGCTGAGACCAAATTTTGTGGGGTGCTAGAAACATCAGCCTGGGGGGACATGCAGGAGGGTCAGTGGGTATAAAACTAGAGTCAGAGGGAGGTGGCCCAGGTTGGGGTGGGGGCCCTACTAGAAAACCCAGGCCTAAACCTGTCTTGTGCAAGATTTAATAAAACTTCTTTATCCAAGCCACCCTGATCATTTTGGCCAGCCCAAGGGCACTGGTGATAAGCATGACCCCTTTCTTCACATAAATTACATTGAAACACATTCCAAAAAGTGCCACTGTCATGGTCAAAATCCCCACAAAGAATACACCTTATTTTATCACAGGCACTACTGAGATGCCTCCTACTCCCATATTTATAGCGAGCCTTCGGCTGACCCAGATTAAAGCAGACTCCCCTATCTTTACCTTAAAAGAAACTATTGGGCATATGTCGTACCTCATTTTCAATAATATTTAGCTTAACCTTCAATTTCCAGCTACCAGTCCATATTCCTTCATTGTCAATAATGGGGTCAGGGGGCCCCAGCACGGAACATTTTTTCTCCAGCCAGAACTGAATATCCCCCACATTCACCCCTTCATTTCAAAACATGACATTGACTGTTTTGAATAAAGGTTTAGTAAGAGGGATGGCCCAGAAAGGAGCCCATAAGGGAGTAGCCTTACAGTTTTCATACTTTGCCCAAAATTTATCTAAGCCAGAAAATAGCTTAAAACTAATGTCAAAAGTATCCTCCCTCCCCTCACATTGATAAGGGCATAAATGTCAGAGGCTAAGAAATTTATCGAGTCCTTCAAGAGCTGTCGGGCCACATACAGTCTATCAGGATGCTCTTGCAAACCACCCCGATAGTGTAGCCATACCGCATTATGTAGCGGTGCCTGCTCTAAGACATGGCATCAAAAAAGATCCAAAAATCTAGGACCAGGTCTGTCACTTTCTCTCTGCGGAGACTGACTAGGAGAATCAGGGGCAGTATTGTGACCAGAATCAGGTGGAACGCCTGTAGAGAGAGTATAGTGTTCCCCAATGCCATTTCCTGAAGTAGAAAGGGAAAGTACTTGCCCCTTGAGATCTACATCATCCTTAGAAACAGCAGGAGGAGTAGAAAATGAAATCCATTCAGTGTCAGGCACCCACTTGCCATTCAAGCAAACCCATCTGGCATCCAAAATAGCCTGTTCCTTTGACCACTGTGAGTCAGAGGGCGCCGCATCAACAGAACCGCACTTTCGCATACCAGTATCAGCAACGTCATTGCTCCAAGAAGCAGCTTCAGGCATGTTCTCCACAAGCAGCTGTGACCCAGCCGTATCACCTGCCTTCTCCAAAGCAGCAACATATGTAGAAGATTTCGGGATCACCAATGGATCAGCATTAAGAACTTCGTTTTCCTCAGCTAGTAAACCCATTTGCATAATGCAATCACCTGATTCTACAGAAGATTCAGCAACAATATCCCCAGTAGGTGGTAAAACTAAGGTCAGGGGAGAGACCTCCATCCGCTGTCCACTAAGCACATCCACCTCCATTGGTGGCCCAACACCGTCTGCCATCCTGCCGTGCAGCACAGCACCCCCTACCAACGAGTAGGGGAATTTCCCCGGTGTCCTGGCCAAATTTCCCTCATTCACTAAAATTAGCACCAACAGCTTAATCTGGTTCAAGGTCAGTTGGCATTCATCTGTATCCCCCTCCTCTGGGTCTTGCCTGAAAATAGGTAGGATTTGTCTAGTGCACTTACCTGGTCAACAAAAGCTAACTACAACAAATAAATAAACTTTGTTTGAAATCTGACACATCTTTTCATCTAATCCTTGCAATTGTTCTTTAACCATAGTAAAGAATGCAATCTCTTTTTTAAACTCTCTGATTTCATGTATAATTATTTGGACCCCCTTCTTGTATAGAACTTGTTTTATCTCTTGGCTCTGCTAGATTATTTGCCTTAGAATGCTGACTTTTTGCCATTAAAATTAATTCCAGCTGCTGAATCTATTTCCAATTCTGGGACTGTATTATACTCTTCCAGCTGAGAATTAATTTACCCCTCCAGTCCTGAAATGGTAAAACCTGGAATCAGATTTGTACTGTTAAGATCTTTTAACTGAGGGTACTGCTGAATGACATTTGAGAGCAAGCAATCAAGTTTATGAGTTCTTGTTCCTGCTGCTTATTCAAATCTTTTGGCTAGGATTAATCCTTTTCTAAACTACCTCACAAGATACTTTTGGAGTTTGAAATATATCAAAAAATAACACACCTCTTGGCTGTTGTAAAGAATTTTCACTGGCCAATTTTGGGATTGTTTTCCCTGCCTTCCTACCCTTTATATTGTCGCTGCTAGTAAGATCTTAGGCAGTTAGCATCTCAATATTCAATTTCATTTGTCCCACAAATTTTTTAAGTTTTTTTCCTAATGTATTTACTTCTTGGGTTATACCTGTTACAGACCCATCACTTTGCTGTGGCAGTAGCTGAGTTTTATCTCCTTGTAGCAGTGGCTTAGCTCGTTCTGAGATGCTAATGCCAGTATTCAGAAGTAGCTCTGGCTCCACATTACCTGACATCTCTGTGGCCCATATTTGCTCCATAACAAACTCAGGACTCTTACTAGGCTCTTTCTGGTGCTGTAATTTTGTGTTGAGCTCCTCCAGAGTTTTCAAAGGACTCAACAGTGGTTTTAATTGCTCCATAGGAGTATACTGGAAGTTGACATCTGATCATTCATTAATTGGTTGAAGTACGGCTGTCAGCAGGTTTATTTCTTTCTTATTTTCTTTCTCTGATTTTTTTTTATCATAGAAAGATTTTTATTGAATTTTTCTGATACAGAGCAAATAACATAGGATTCACTGTCCATAATACAGCACAACACATGAATAGGAAAATGATCAGAACTCAGCATCATTGCCAAAATACAGTAAACTGGTCATAGATGTACCATACTAACACTTGAACTCAGGTTCTATATACTGATTAACCATCTCTAATAACTAATCCCCAGCCGGTAGGTGACGAAGTTGGCAACTACCACTTTGCCTTTTTGTAGTGAATATATTCTCCATAATGAAGCAAGTCAGTTCTTCAGAGGGGGAGGAAAAGAGATGGTGAGACTCCTGAAAGTAGAGATAAGGATGAGCACATGGAGGAAAGAGATGGGGAAAGCAGATCTATCATGCCATTTGTGAGAACAGAGAGGGAAGGTAGTGAAGGAGAGACACAGTTTGGTATATCCCAGAACAACCCATACCTGACAGATGCTGGGATTAGGGAGGATTACAAGGTGGAGTGGGAGAAGCCAAGCACAGAGGGGGAAGTAAGGTACCTAACCCATTTACGTGTAAACCAGGATATTTGTCCCTTCCTCAAGTATGAAAGTCTCTCCAGGCCAGCAATGCTGGCCAAGGCAGCCTTCCAGGTGGCAGCGGTTGGGGGGAAGGGTTGTCATCAGTTCATGAGGATATAAAGATTAACTGTTTAGCCTCCAAAAGTGCATTTAGCAGCCAGGCCTTATGTTCTGCCAGGATCCCCACTAGGGTGGAGATGTCCCCCAAAAGGAGTGCTGAGCTGGTGAGGTACATGTCATAGCCTAAGATGTCTACACAGTTGCTCTGATAGTTTCCCAAAAGGGGGCCAGGTGAGGGCACTGCCATAAGATATGGAGTGTGTTAGCTGGACTGTGCTGGCATCTCCAGCATTAGGAGTGAGTCAGCAAACCTCTTGTATGAAAGGCTGCTGGGGTTCTATACCAGTGAAGAAGAATGTTGAGCTGCTTCAGCTGGCTCCTTACATCTTTATTAGACATGTGGGCTCATTGAGGGCAATCAGCCCATACCTTTTCGGAAATGGGTGCCTGTGAATCTGATGACCAAGCCAGAAGACAGTGGTCTGAGGGGTCCAGTCTATAATCCCTCCATGTTCAATAAAACTGGCTCACCAGTCCAGGGGTTGCCCTGTTGTTTCATATCCTGGCCAGCCATTCCCATTTGGTATCCAGGTTTGCCTTGGACATGAAGGCCAGAATTGAGCTTCAGATTTGTAGGAACCTCCGGAAGTCTTTGGTCCGGAGCTCATATTTGACCTGCAGCTGGGCAAAAGACATAAGGTCAGATGAGTCTGGCATATACACATACTGGACCCTATTAATACTGCTGGCCTCCCACCCCTCCCAATGTATTTATTTATTATTTATTTATTGAATTTAGATGACCGGGTTGGCCCACTGGGCCCAGAAGATCCCTTTTTTAGAGATGACCCGGGTAACAGAAGCAATACAATACATACAATCAGGTGATCCAGAAGCAATACAGTACATACAGTCAGGTGATACAGGGTTGCGAGAAGTAGACAAGATAATGAGGATAACAGTACAGGCAATTATTCAAATAGTAGACCAAAACTGCAACACTTGAAATATTTAAGGATTTAAGGCATGAATTAATGTAGGCAAAGGTGAGAAGGGGGGGATGGGTGTTGTGATTAGGGTGGAGTGATTATCCTATACTCTCATAGTGGCATGAGCTTGTCCCAAGCAAATGGGACTTAAGCTTAGTGCAAAAGATTGGTAGTAAGGTGGCTTTCTGTACTAGAGGTGGGAGAGTGTTCCACAGTTTAGGGGCTGTGAGAGTGAAGGAATTGCCTCCCTTGTGAGTCTTGATTCTGTGGCTTGCCAGTAGGGACTGACCCAAGGTCCTGAGCATTCGAGGGTTAGGCTTAGCCATGATTATTCCTGTTAGGCTTGGTGGGGCCACCGGGCTCTGCAATTTATATGCATGGCAGAGCAGGGGATACTGTAGACAATCCTCAAAAGAAGGCCATTGCAGCTGGGCTAGTGAAATGCAGGGGTGGCTTCTTGGTTGACACATTGTTGCAAACCTCATGACCTTCTTGTACAGGGCCTGAAGCCTGCTAACCTCACCCTTTGCCATGCCATGGATTACTGGGGCAGCATAGGTTAATGTGGGTAGGAGGACACTGGAGGCAATTGTTCATCTAGCCTCTGGGATAAGTTGTTTTTTTTAGCCTGTACATGGTGCTGAGTTTGACATGAATAGATCTTGCTACCTGGTCAATGTGGGGCTTAAAGGTGAGGCCCTGGTCAATAGTTATCCCTAGGAATTTTATGTTATCAACTACGTCTATATGTTTATCCCCAAGGGTAGTAAGTTTTAGGTAATTCTTCCGATCCCGGCCAAGGGATCTAGGACCAAACAGCAAGGCTTTAGTTTTTGCTGCTTTGAGGATCATTCTGTTTGATGTGAGCCAGGCCTTGAGTGTGTTTAGGTCCCCTTGTAGGAAAGGGTCCAGATCATGTGGTGTAGACCTGGATCAGTAGACGACAGTATCATCTGCATATTGAACTACTGAGCTATCCCCACAGTGCTGGCTTAGATCATTTGTGAAGAGAGAGAACAGGAGGGGGCCAAGAATTGAGCCCTGAGGCACACCCTCCTTGATGGGTAAAGGGGTGGAATGCTCTCCTTTTCAAATGACCCTCTGGGAGTAGCCTGAGAGGTAGCTTTTGTACCAGTTTAGGGCATGGGCATCAAGCCCAATGCCTTGAAGCTTAGTAAGAAGAAAATTGTGGTCCACAAGGTCAAATGTCTTGGACAGGTCTATGAAGATAGCACTTATCAACATGCCTTTATCCATTGCCCTGAATAGGTCCACTGTGAGTTTGATGAGTGTTGTGTCTGTTCCATGGTTTGCCTGAAAGCCATGCTGTGAAGGGGCTAGAATTTGGTGGATGTCCAGGCAGTCTCTCAGTTGCCCATAAACTAGCCTTTCTTGCAATTTGTCCATGGTGCACAGCAGGGAGATTGGCCTGTAATTGCCAATTTGCTCATGAAAGCCACCCTTGTAAATGGGGACCATATTGGCAGCCTCCCACTGGTATGAAATGTACCCTTCAAGTAAAGACCTGTTGATGATCCAGGTCAGAGGTTTGGCCAGGGACAGTGCACCTTCCTGGAGTAGCCTAAGGTTGATTTCATCTGTGCCACCAGAGCCTTTGTGTTTGAGGGCTATCAGAAGTTTATGTACCTCGCTCACCTAGACCATTATCAGGTGAAATCTTTCTGCTAACAGGAATGAGGAGGAGATATCCTTGTTTGTAAGGATTCTGGCTACCAGAGAATTGTAGAGGGTGGTCACCCACTGCTGAAAGTATGGTCTGAAGCCATACATTCAAAGGATTTCATGTAGATATGGCCATTCGACCATGTCAAAGGCTTTCGAGAAGTCCACTACTAAAGCCGCTATGGGAATCTGCGAATGGAGTGCATACCATTTGAGATTAAGCAATAGCCTCGTATTGTCCACCCCAGATTTTCCTTTGGAGAAGCCCACCTGTGAGGGGTGGACTATGTTAGGGAGAACTGACGCAACTCGGTTGGCCAGGATCTTGGCTGCAATTTTAGTGCCACTGAGATTAGTGAGATGGGGTGGAAGTTCACGTAGTTCAATGGGTTTGTGGACTTTTTTGGAAGCAGGGTGATCAATGCTTCTCTCATTGGGGGGGAGGGATCCTGTCATATGGGCCTCCTACAGTGCCTTCAGCAGTGGAGAGGTGATACCTGGTATCAGCAGTTGGTACAGATCCATGGACATGCCATCCAGCCCCAGGGCTTTACCTTTAGAGACCTGTGAAAGGGTCTTCTTTAATTCCTCCTCCACAAAGGGTTTATACAACTCTGCCACTACCTCAGGGCTCATGCAGGATATTGTCACCTGGGCGCAGAATTCTCAAAGTCGTTGGGACAGTTGTGATTGGTTCAGATTCAGTCTGGATTGGTACAGTAATTGATAAAATTCCTGCATACGGGCATTAATTCCAGTGGGGTCTGAGATATCCACCCCATTTTCACTTTTGAGAGCATGAATTCGAGAGGCAGCTTGCTTCTTGCACAGCTGACAAGCTAGGAGTTTACCTCCATTCTCTTCCCTCTTACAGAATTGGTGCTTCAAGCATAGGAGCAGCCATTCTGCCTTTTGATGCAGGATGGTATTTATTTGGTATTTCAGTCCACAGATTTTCTGCAGTACTGAATTGTCAGGCCTGGTAGTCCCAGAGGCTTTAAATTGAGCTTCCTACTGAGACAGTTCAGCATACAGACTCTAGAGCTGAGCTTTACAAATCTTGTTCTGGGCCACCGAATACCAGATAATGCACCCTTTCAGGACCACCTTAAAGGCCTCCCATACCATACCTGCCGAGACCTCGTTTGTTTGGTTGATACTGAAGTATTCTTCAGCTACCCTACTCATAATTCAACAGATCTCTGCATTTTGGAGGCAACATGGATTGCAATGCCATCTTGTCCCTGAATTGGATTGTCCCCCCAGGATATACAAGCAAGATACTGGGGCATGGTCCGAGACAATAATGTTGTGGATCTGATTGGAAAACATGTCTGATGCTGCAATTGAGTTGGCCAACCATGGGTCAATATGGCTATAAAAGGTGTGGATGGCTGAAAAAAGTGAGTAGTCTCAGCCTTTGGGATGGTCACAACGCCAGATATTGATTAACCCCCATTCATCCATGCGTTCCTGCAGGGAGGCCCTAGCCTTCGGGTGGGCCTAATGAGTGGGCTTAGATTTGTCCAGGAAGACGTCCAGGACCATGCCAATGTCCCCCTCCAGATCACAATGGGCAGTGCCTGTCTGACTTCTGTGAGATCTGCTATAGCCTGGCTAAGCTCCGGGAGAAATTCCACATCATCCATGTTAGTCCCATATAAGTTGACCAGAACCACTGCACCTCCTGTGTAGCCGAACCTAGCTGCAACCCAACGCTGCTCCTTGTCAGATTTTACCTCCACTCCTCCACCCAGGGGCAAGATCGCCGAATCAATATTGCCACCCCCCTCGATTTGGTAGAGGCTGAGCTGGAGACAACCCTACCCAACCATGAATTTTTAAGCAAACCAACAGTCCTTGCAGTGAGATGCATCTCCTATAACAATGCAATATCTGCCTGCAAGAAGTGGAAGTGCTACAGTACTTTAGTATGATTTACTGGATGATTCAACCCTTTAACATTCTATGTGACACATTTAAGACAGCACCAAGGTTTGTGAGGACATGATTAGATGAGGGGAGAGAGGGGAAACCAGATATAAGAGAATAGGTACAGACCCACTTGGAAAGTCACTTAAAGACAGAGCAGAAAGGAAAGGAGAAGTACCTGACATTGCTTTACCTCTTCTTAATGTAGCCAATGGGCCTGACAGGGGATTAGACCAAAGCAGAACCTCAAGAATGAAACCAGAAATAGGGAATGTTTACAATTGAAACCAGAAATTACAGTGTCAATAAGCAACCACTTCAACTGGAGAGCTAGAAGGCAGAGATATATAGGAATTGTTCCTAATAGTCCCTATGCCCACTGTCCCAAATAACTTTCGTGTGTGAAACAAACAACTATCAACTTCTTAACTGGAAGAATCTAAAGGTGAAATGGTTTGGGTGTAAGAGAGTTCTCCCCCCAGTGGCAGGGCTTATTCTCGGCTCAACTAGCCAGTCACCTATTTAAGGGTGCTCTTGAGAAGTTAGCCATGTGGGAACTCTTGCCCCTAGCTGGGTAACCTCACCTCAGGAGCAAGAGATCAGTCCAGAGTATGGCAAGTAGAAGGGACAGAGTAGGGGGGATATGAGGAAGGGAGCCCAGGAGAGGTATGGAAGAGGAGGTAAGCCCAATGGGTAGGAAGGAGGGGCTGGAAAGGGGGGGTGGATGCAATAAGGAGACAAAGGGAGTGGGTCTTCTCGTCTGTTTATAATAGAGAATAAGGAACTTAGATAGCACATGACAAATCTCTAACACCATGATGGTGGATAGGATGGCAGGAGGGGCCCATCCAGCTCTGGCAGAGTTGTCAGATAGAAAGGAAGCAGACATGGCTCAGGAGCCAGGCATTAGGGCCACCCCATTGAGGCTGGTAGGTCCTACAGTCCAGCCATATGCTGTTAACTGAGCCCAGAGACAGGCTAGACTGGGCTCCATGAGTCATCCCCTGTCCTAGTCTTGCTAAGGCAGGGTGGAAGGAGGGCTAAGGATGGGGACTCCATCAACACCAGAAATCTGTGCAGACTTTATTCATCCCTAATTAACTACACCACACTGATTTACTTCCCCGTAAACCCCTTTCCTCCCTGATCTGCCCTAAATCCTGGCTCTACTAATCTCTAACATCCTGGCTATTTAATATGCAGGATGCTTAGTAGCACCCTGCGATAAGCCACTGCATTCAGATGGCCTGTGTCCAAATATATTGTCTGGCTTCAGGTCTGGACTTGGACCAGACAAGCAATGGGTTTTGCAGAGGTGTGTGGGCCTGCAGCAAAGCCTCCACAAAGGATTTCAGGCCTGGTTTGACAGCTGACAGGGGGATGCCTGACAAGTCCCCTTCTTCTGGCACTTGTTCCACCCAGGAACTGGGTGTGGAGGTAGCCATCAGCAGTCCTTCAAGCACCATTTCTTCTGCTGGTTCCTTTTCGGAGGTGGAGTCTTTCTTGGACAGTTTGGCTGGTGGGGCATTTCTCAACGATCAGGTGATGCCTTCTTGCTGCCCGTTGATCACTGCCAAATGTGCTGTCCTTGCACATTCTGATGCTGGGGTAACCGGATTTCTGCCAAGAGATTCGGGGGTCTTTGTTTAGGCCCTTGGTTGTTGGAGCAGGCTGCCCAGTGAATATCCAGCAATGTCCTGGGGGCGGGTTTAGCTGGAGCTGCCATCTGGTGTGGAATACCTTCCCCCTGGGAACCAGAGACTGTGAAATAGTTCCCTCTCCTTGAACCTTGGTCTCTTAGAGCCCACAGTTGCTTGGGAGGTGAAGCCCTGAGAGACAGGGAGGGCCAGTGCTTGGATGCCCATGCCTCAATCTCCTGGGGCCTCTCTGCAGTCAGCTCTCTACCATCTTTAGCTATGTGCAGGTAAATCAGGTTTTGAAATCTGTATTTGAAACCATGCAAAGCAAGCAATTTTTAACCAGAAGAAATGCTTTCCTTCTTGTAGCAGCATCATGCGAAAAATCCTGATAGAATGACACTCTTGCACCCTCCCATATAATATCACCCTTGTCTCAGGCCACACTGAGCAGTCTGTCTTTTGTGGAGTATCTAAACAAGTAGGCTATGATTGTGTGAGGGCCATGGATGCTGGATTTGATTCTGCCAGGGATGCGGTGCACCATCTCCATCTCCACAGGTCCCTTCCATCTTTCTCCCAGCATTTTGGGGATGTTCTCATTTAAGTACTGCTACATATTTTGACCCTCTAGGCCTTCCGGGATGCCAATGATTCTGATATTATTATGGCATCCCATATTCCCTTGGTCTTCAGCCCTATGCCATAACTCCTCTAGCCTTGCCTTATGAGCCTGAAGCCATTGCCAGACCTTAGCTTGGGATAGTTCTAGCTCCTCAGTTTTCTATTCTGCGACATTCATACAGTCGTTCAGGACTCTTACATCGGCTACTGTGAATGCGAAAGTGTTGGAGATTCCATCCATGCACGACAGCAGGGTTTCAAGCATGCTCGTAATGTATTGTAATGAGCTATTAACATTCATAGGTTGTACCACCAATTCTGTGCCGACCAGGGTGCGACATCTGGTGCCCCTCTATGGGAGGCCATTCTTCAGTGTGTCAAGCTCCGGTGTAAAGCCCGAACCTTGATTTCAGTCTACAGGTCAAGGTCGAGTTAGCAGGTGAGCCAGGGAGTAGTATAGTGTGGCTGGGGACTAGGGTGCAGCACGTCAATAGAGGCCATGATCTGTAGTGGTGAGAGGCCTGTGCAGTAAGGTATTCCCGGAGTGGTTCGCAAGCAACCGGCGCTTTAGACCATTTACCGGAATACTGCTGCCAAACTAACCATGCTGGATAGATGACAAGGGGGTAAGGTGGCAAACTTATGCCATAGCTAAACACCAGGACCCTGGATGGTGACTATATGCTTCAGATTCACTCAGCTAGGGATGGAGTTAGCAGCTTAAGCGGCCATCTTCCTCGGCGTACAGGCCACGCCCCCTCTGATTTTTTTTAGTTGTACAGTCATGGAGGATTTTGAAGAAGTCGGGTAAAGAGATGATCTTTAGGTGGCTCTTGTTTTTGATTGTCTCACTGACACAGTGCAGAAAAGGTGGGATGATGTAACCCAAGAGGTATTCAGTTTGGCGTCTAACTCCTTTAGGATAATACTGCTCACGAGCACTCAATATAAAGTGATATGGCTCGTGAAATGCTCTTACTTCATCTGACTTTAGTAATCACTTCCACACTACTAGCAATGTTATATAAGAGTTAAAGACAGTTTTTGTGGGTAAAGTATGAAGAATTTACCGAACACTTCCCTGCATCAGCTTACCCCTCGCTCCTTACCGACACCATCTTGTTCCTTCCCAAGCCTGGCCCCAACTATTTTTCTTTTTATATCCTGACAGGGGTAACAATTTTCCTTACAGACTCTACAGTTGTAATGTAGTATCTGTCTACCTACCTCCTTGTTAGAAATGTCAGCTTTGAGTCAGCAAAATCAGCATGGCACTGATAAACTCTACTATATGTCACTGGACATGAAGTCAAAAATGTATTCTTAGCACAGAAAGTGCAAAATGTGACCATTACCATGGCTAGGCTGTTGGTGCTGCCTGTTTCACTTCAAAGTAAATTTCAAACCTTATGTGAACTGCAAATGGACTTTATAGCCCATTACCTTAGAGCAGTGCTAGTCATTCCCACCACAAATTGTAATTTATTTCAAAATACTTTTTGGGAGGGAAGGGATCATAAATCAGACTGAAATTATGGCTAGCCAATCCCTTCCACTTCCAGGTCCACCAGCCATACCCCTGCACTCAGACATTTTATTACATCAAACTCAGAAGAGTGTGGGGATGCACCCAATTGTAGTCTAAGGGGGCATTTTCAAAACAGTTTTTTGTATGTTACAGCAATAGTTTATGTAAATGAAAGTCACTGCTCAATTAATAGTATACCTATTAGTTGAGCAGTGGGTTTCATTTAAATAAAATGTTGCTTTAACATATAATAGACTGTTAAGAAAACGGCCTCCTTAGATTACAATGGGGCACAGCCCCGTGCTCTCCCTGGTTAGACATCAGGCAGTGAAAGGAATCAGGTGGCCATTGGTTTGACGCGATTTATGATCCTTTCCTTCCAAAAATGGACTGTGAAATAAAGTACATATGTGATGGGAATGACTAACTCTGCAATAATGTAACAGGACATAAAGCTTGTATACAGATCTTTGAAACTTCCTTTAAATAAAGCATGTTTTGTTTTGTGGGGGCACAAGACAGAAACTAAAGTCATAAGTATTACAAACATCACATTGATACAGCACAGGTGGATGATGAACATATGAATAGGGTAAAAGAGAACTGCTGCAGCTGCACAGGTGGACTAGGTGGCAAGTTCTAAATATGTGATACTGTACTAATTTATTTATTAATTTTAGTCTTTGGTAACCAGGTAAGGCCCACTAGGCACAAATGCTTGTTTTCAGGGGTGGCTTGGGAGCACTGAGCAGTTAAATGACTTGTTTAGAGTCACACAGTATTCAAGTGGAGATTGTGAAAATCAAACCAAGGTCTGGTCTGCTGGATTTACCAAGCTTAATCACAGCTCATTACTCTAACCTATAGGCTACACTGCCAGCCCTTGTTGGTGAATAAGCTGTGTGCTTGTTAAAAAACAATTTTAGGTACTAGTGGACTGGACATGGAAATGGAGCAGTGAAAACAGTAAAGGCACAAATTAATCAAAAAATATCACTGAGATATAAAAACACAGCACTACTTGCAGTGTGGGGGGGTTACAGAAAGTGCTGATTTGTTGCAAATTGAGAAGAGCAGAAAGAGAGAGATGACAGATACAGGACAAGCAACCATGTCGGCACAACTTTTTTTTCCTTTTTTTTTGTGGAGGGCACTAGTACCTACCTAAGGATTATATAGCAAGTACTGCTTTGTGACAAATACAGAAGAGTAGGAAGAGAGATAACAGCAACAGGACAAGCAACAGTGTCTGTTCAATTTCTTTTTCATTTTAGGGGGAGGGGGCACAGGCAACCAACTAGGGATTATAGAGCAAGTGCTGATTTATGGCCAGGCAGAGAAGACCAGAAAAGAGGTAACAAACACAAGACATGACTAAAGATGCTGTGAAGTTTTAGTTCACTGGCGAAGTTCCAGAGAAGTTACCAACTTCACTTTCATGGGACAATTGGCAAATTTTTCTCATGAGCTTGGAAATTTGCCTACTGACTTCACCACTAACTTCACCACTAATTTCACCATTAAGACAGGCAAAGTTTGTTCGAAGTCTATTCAAAGCGAGTCTACTGGTGCTAGTCAGGTCATACGAAAACAACTCCTGCAGGTCACATGCTATTACTCTGTATACTGACTCATCCTAAGTTTCACTTTGCACTCTGAGTTAATTAGTGGAAGAGGACAGATCTGCTCTTTTGGGAGGTTAAAAAACTTGTTCATCTTATTTTTACTGCATAGTCTAGGAATCTCTGACTGTTGTTTAGCTGTAATTTTCTTTATATTCATCACTTTTATTTGTGCACTTTTCATCACTTTTATTCTGTTTCTTTACTCTTTTTTTGTTTTGTTATCAATAAAATGTGTGGACTTGTTAGGAGGAGAGGAGGATGCAGCCAACAGATGGGAGATATTGTCCCTTCCATATTAGGAGACCCATGGCAGAATGACCCAGCAGCACACAACCCACCCCCCACAGTGAAGCACCAGTGGCATGGGTATAGCATGAATATAGCGAACCAATATGGGTGCTACATCAAAACGGTGACTCAAATTGGGTGATATACTCCTCGGCTACCCTGCAAGGGTAGTGACCCTACACGAATGCTAGGATAGTGAATGATGACAGTAAGGAGGGATAGGAAGGGAAGGGGAGGGACAGGGAAGGGGTTTTGGGGAACTGGTGTGCCTGCTGCTGCTGAGCTAGCCATGTGGTGTGGTGGTGTGGGTGGCTGGTTCTGGTGTAGCAGATACAGGGTTCAGGACTGGGTGCATGGAAATTTTGCTGCTGTCTGCTGCACTTAATTTTTTTTCTTCTATATGAATTTTGCCCTCTCCCCGACATGCACCCCCTTGGAGTTGAGAATCTACATTATGGGGGGGGTGCAGGGGGCAGCCCCGCCCGCAAAAACTCTTTTTCTTTTCCGGATGTTGGGTTGCCTGCAAGTGTATATCGCTGATTTGGTTTTCAGCAATGTACATTCACCATAATAGCAATCTCTATTTTGAAATCGGTATTATGACATGGAACCACAGCATGCAATGGCAGCACCACCACTGAAGGAGATACCCGTTATTGCACTGCCACCAACTGTACACCATGAGAAGGAGAAGGAGGAGGAGATGCACACTGGACCATCTTGCTCCTCCTCTTATCTGCATCGGAAGTCCTCAGTGTGGGATGTCTTTGATAGTGTGATCATATGTAAATTATGTAAAACTGTTGTTTGGGATAGGAAACAGCGGAGCCATTTGGGGACAGGTGGGCAGCACACCCACCTTACAGTGAGGCACCACCAGGAGAGAGAGGAGCAGGTCTGTATTCTGACAAATGTTGGTGAGAGGGGTGGAGATGGTTCCACTCCTACTGGTTCTTCTGTGCTGCAGGATGGAATGGACAAGAAAAAGTAATGTTGTGGGTCAAGTGTGCCTGTCCAGGAGGGGACGATGGAGGGGACTGGAAGTGGAACCTGCAGGCAGACTTGGGTGCTGCAGGGGCACTTGAGAGACTAGCCTCACAGCCTACTCCAATATTCACCCATGGGGAAGGGGTACAGATCTGCAGGGAGATAGGGGAGCTCTCCTGGAAAGTTGTGGGGATGAAGAAGATGCTAATGGATTTGCTGAGAAATCAGCAAAGCATTCTTGAGGGTTTGGCAGAATTCCATAGTAGCAGTGCACTCTCCGTCCCCAGGCCATAGACCTTGAATCCCCATGTGTATATTTTCTTTTATTTGTCTCTTTTACTCTTACCAGTTGTACCCAAAAAATTAAAATTAATAAATAAATAAATTACAAGCTTAAAAAGAAAAAAAATGCAAGTTCATTTTAATTTCTCTGTCTCTCTGTCTTTCTTGATTTCTGCTACTGCTTTGTTCTAAATTCTGCTGTTCTCATCCATTCTAAAGAAAAAATCTGATTTTTAACTCTGTTGTTGTCTTTCTTGTGCAACTGTGCAGTCCTTACACTATCACTAAAATTGTTCTCATCTACCAGAAATAATGTTGTGTTACTAATCATTGCCCCTGTCACAAGCTGCCCTTCCTATAATTTAGTGCACACAATTGTGCACGGTCCAGTAAATCAAACTAGCTCAACATTTGGTACTCCCAGGATTATGAGAACTACATGACCATTTTTGCTGCTGCAATATGGTGTAGCACTGTGTGTGTCACTACCCGTGCCACAGGCTGCCCTTCATATAATTTAAAGCACACAATAGTGTGCATTGTCCAGAAAAGCAAAACAGGATGAAATTCGGTGCTCCCAAAATGATGTGAACCTTGAGATCATTTATGCTGCTGCTACATGGTATTGTGCTGTGTGTGTGTGTGCCTCCCCCTGACACAGCCCTTCCTGTAATCTAATTTTCCTTCTGTAATCTTGCACAATCTGGGGAGAAGATGGTAATGGCTTGCTTGCTGGAGGAGGAGGAGGCATCAAGACAGGAGGACACCTGTGAATAGAACAAAACATTATTTAGACTCTACTCAAGTTGTTACAGTGGTGGTGACTGCACAGTAGTAATGGTAAATCCATTGTCCACTCCCATACTTATTGTACCTGTGATTTGTGAATAAAACTAAAACATATTTAGCCTCCATTTGGCTACTGCAGTGGCCACACGGTATATCTGTTGTTCACTTCCCATTCTTCCCATACCTGTCACCTGTGAATAAAAATTAAAAATGATGTAGTCTCCCTTTGGCCACTACAGTGGCTGCACGGTATATCTGTTGCCAGCTCCCATTCTTACCGTACCTGTCACCTGTGATTAAAAATAAGAAATTATTTAACCTCCCTTGACCACCATGGCACAGTGTGTACCTGTGAAAGGAGAACAAAAAAAATCATAATGATACTTACCGTAACATTAGTGTTGCTGGCCATGCAGTGTACCAGCATGATGTAGTATGGCATACTACTGAGATGGTGGAGGAAGAGGTAACTCCTCTCTGTTTCTTGTGGGCTGTCTGGCTTTGAGACTGATTTGCCAGGCCTCCCTGTGAATGGTGAAACTTGCAGGGAGACAAAAGGAAAGAAAGAAGAAAAATATTGTAATGTATTTCTGAGTATGGTTGAAGGCCATTCATCCTGTGCGAGGCTACGAAGTAACCCCCAGTGAGGATAACTACTCTGAACAACCATGAAAGTGATTTGCTATCACAGCAGACAAAGATAGGCCTTGCTGGAGCAGAGGTCTTGCTGCATTGATGGGCTGGCTGGCTGGAGGGTCGGCTTGATGGCTGCTTAGTGGGCTGGCTGATAGGAGGCCTGGCTGGTAATGGCATTTATGTTGCATCAGTGTGGAGGTTGTGGTTCATGCTGTTTTTGGCTCTGGAGGAGGAGGAGGAGGAGGCAGTGTGTGTCTTGCTGGCTGGAGCAGGTATGCCTTGCCTAGCTGATAATGGCATTTATGTTACATTAGTGTGTAGGTGGTGACCCATGCTGTTTCTTTCTCTGGAGGACCCAAGCAGGCCAGAGAAGGAGGCGGTGCTTTGTCTTCTTGACTGGAGCAGGCATTGTCTCTACGAATCACATTCAGGTGGTGGAGGCAGGTAACCAATTGGATGCAGGGAAACAGCAGCACAACAATTGGGGAACAGTAAAATGACTCACAATAAAATATTTGTGAATCATAAAGTAAAGGATTCTACTGATGAGGAGGAAAGGAGGGAAAGAACACAGCTTTTTTTATGTTTCAACTTCAACAAGGAAGCAGCCTCACAGTCTTCCAGACTGTAATTGTCACCACATGTGAATTCTTTCTCCATTACTGCTTCATCCACCTCAGTAGAAGGACATTTTCTAATGCTGACAACACCTTGCTCTTCATCTTCACCACCGCTACCTTGCCTTCATGTGGTAGGAACATAGACACAATTGTGTTGTGCAGAATGAACCCCTCATTCATTTTAATAAATGTCTGTATGCCATCATCTTTAGGTGACAGATTGGTGTGCCTGTCCTGCACAATGGCCCCAGCTGCATGGAATACCTGCTCCACATTGACACTCAAGGGTGGGCAGCTGAGGTATTTCATTGCAACTGAGGACAGTGCTGGCCACTCTGTGACCCTATTATTCCAATGTAGTAAGCGGTCATCTGTGATGGTAAGGTGCCTTATGTCTGCCAAATATTCATCTATCATGTGTTGCACTGCCTGCTGTCCTGCTGCCTCGTCAGCCTCCTCCTCCTCCTCCTTTTCTTCCATGTCTTCAACTCTCACCTTGTATGAAACATCCCAAATGGGTTTTTTTAGGATTTTCTCTTTTACCTTGCATCTTCCATAACCCATTTCCCATGCGAGGTGTTGGTAGCAACACCCGGTCTGTGTGGAATTTAATGTTGTGCCTTAGATACATTAGCATCTGTGCACTGTGTACCCATCTTATTAGAAGATCAGTCAATGTTTGGACCTGCTCATGCCCACCTTCAATTATTGATACCAGCCCATGTTTATAACGTGGGTCCAGCATTGTGGCAATCCCAGCATTTTCAGATTTTAGAATGCCAGAAATATGTGTATTGCAGTCTAAGATGTGGAGCAGGTGTTCCACCAATATACAACCTCCACTATCATCACCTGCCTCCAGCACTTGCTATACATTTACCAGTGCCTTCCTCAGCACATGGAGTAGATGAATGGTATGACAGATACAGGCAGTGTCCCCACTCAGGGCCTGTGTTGCATGTTCAAATGAACTGAGAATCATGACCATTTGTCACCAATGGTCTGTTGTCAAAGACAAGGATACTCTGGCACTGTCACGCCTTGTATGTAGCAGCAGATGTTCAGATATGGCTTTGTATTACTCATACATGCGTTCAATCATGTATAGTGTCAAGTTCCATCTGGTGATGACATCCAGCTTCATACGGTGCTGAGGCAGTTTATTCTGTATCTGCAGATGCTGGAGCTGGTCACAAACCTTTTCAGAGTGGGAAAAGTGGATAGAGATGTGACAGGCCACAGTCAACACAGATTTGATATGAGTATGTGTTAGAAACTCCTGCACAACAAGATTAAGACAGTATGCCAGGCATGGCACCCTGACAAACCCCCCATCACTGATGCATTTCAGAATATTTGAGCCATTATAGCACACAATGTAATCTCCTTTCAGTGAAGGGGGGTGAAGCCACTCATCAGACTCGATTAGGAGCACTCCCAGCATTTTCTGACCAGTGCCTGATCCACTTACACTGTTCATTGTCAGTGTGGCATGCTGTCATATATCCAGAGTGTTGCTACCACCACAGTTGAGCTTAGGGCAATTTTTCCCGTGTCCAGAGTCAAATACTACCCCATGTACCTGTGCTCAATGTGCTCTAATTCACAAATAGGAGCTACCAGCTGTTTGGCCACTGGTCCCCATATCCGTGCTCAGATGTATGTATAGTGATGCTGAATGCTGCAGGGCATGGTTTATTGTCTGTGACACTGTCCCATATAGTTCAGGAATAGCATATTTAGAAAAGAATATTCTTCATGGAATCTGCCATCTGGGACAGGAACAGACCATCAACCTTCAAAATCCAACATTATCAACAAAAGAAAATGGCAATAGATCAAGTGTCAGCATTTCAGCTGTTGCTGCATTTAGTTTGATTGCAATAGCATGATTGGGGGGGGGATCTGGACTGATACTCAAACATTCTATATAGTGTATTCTGAACATTTCTTGGAGCTGGGCTGCCAAACAACTGGACTCATCATGGCGGCATTGTTGATGGGGAAGTATTTGATTCCACGGGATTCTCATGCACTGCTGCTCGAACAACACCAGTAATTTTTTTTTTCTGCAATGGCATTCCTGCACTTTTCTGCCTCTGGTTGATACTACTCAACCCACCACTGCTGCTATGCCCAGTAATAGGCAGATCCACAGAATCCTTTTTTTCCTACTCTCTGTAGTTCTTCTCACTTGGCCCTCCCACCACCTGGGATATTGCCCTGTCAGTTCTGCTTTAATTGGCAAATGATGATGACATGATAATGAGGGACAGGGACCCCCTGCACTGGATTCCTTCTAGTGTTGATGCCAGCATAACAGGTGCCAGGTCTTTAGCTCTGTGTGTGTGTGTGTGTGTGTGTGTGTGTGTGTGTGTGTGTGTTGCCCATTAGTACCTACTGTAGGTGGCTTCCCTTTTCCCCCTACTAACTTGAGCTTGGCACAGCTGACAGATAGCAACTGTCTTGTCAACAGGGTGAAGTATATAAAAATCTCAAACTAGGGATTTCATAACCCCTGATTTACCATGGTGGCAGGAGTGGGGCAGGTAATGAGATGGAGTGAAAATTTATGTTTTTTGGGCTGATTTATCAAGTTCAATAGTATTATGCCAGGGTACGTGGTAGCTGAATGACTGCAAACCCTGTCCTCTACATCATCTGCAGCATCTCCTTTTCTCTTTTTCTCTTCCAGCTCCCATAGGGGATCCAACAAATCATTATCAGCACAGCCGCTGATGTCCTCCTCCTTCTCCTTCTCCAGAGCTCTGTCCTCTTCATCATCACTGTCTCTAGGCTCTCTGACTCTCTCATCATCAGTAGTCTGAGTGTGACACACATTTTTCAGATCTTCTTCTTCAGACACTGACCCAAGCTCCAGACTGTCAGGTTCAGCACCACCACCACCAGCAACGGGGACTTCATCAACCTCCTCCTCAACCACGTGCCTTGTTTACTGCTGCTCCTCTTGTCACCACCCACAACCCCCACTAGCATGGATGCCACAGATGTGTCTGAGAAACATTTTGCCACGCTAATGCCACCACCACCAACTACTCCTTAATTACCAACCCCAGAGTCCACAGAAGAACACACTGCCACAGTCATAGTCTTTTTCAACTGTGGCACTATTTTGCCCCACAGAACTTGAACACTTCTTTGCTGCCTCCCTGACACCTCTCCCTTTACTAGTGCATCTCTTCCTAGTCATTCTTATATGCTTTGTAACTTGATTTGGGATGAAAAATGATAACATGTAAATAAATCCTGCAGTACAAGTAAGTAGCAGGAGTGGACAACACCCCCTTCCCCCAAGGAATCAGGGATCAGGACAGCACTGTAATCTGAAAAAAATAAAACACCACAAGGATAAATGTGACACTCACTACAGGGGTAATGGGGAAAACAAATTATTAACTATTAGCAGCAGCAGACAACATCTCTCCCTAGAGAATAAGGGATCAACAGAGTGATCTGACAAAAATAATATCCTGAGGTAATTGTATCTAGCAAAACAAACCAAAAAAGTAATTTTTCCTTTTTTTAAACCACCACAGGAATAAATAAAACAGCATGACACAGACAATAGGGGTAATGGAGTAAATCCATCCT
The DNA here is from genome assembly GCA_016271365.2 of Neoceratodus forsteri. Classification (NCBI taxonomy): domain Eukaryota; kingdom Metazoa; phylum Chordata; order Ceratodontiformes; family Ceratodontidae; genus Neoceratodus; species Neoceratodus forsteri. The sequence goes on along the minus strand of JADMNL010000039.1, from coordinate 12,394,263 downwards.
TTACTATCAGCAGCAGCAGACAACACCTCCCCCTAGAGAATCAGGGATCAGCAGTTTGATCTAAAAAAAAACTATACAGAGGTAATATGATCTAGAAAAAACAACCAAAAAAAGTATATTTTTCTCATTTTCTTTTTGTAAAACACCACAAGGATTAATAAAATAACATGACACACACAACAGGGACAATGGGGCAAACAAATAGCTAGCTATTAGCAGCAGCAGACAATGCCTCCCCCTAGAGAATCAGGGATCAGCAGTTTGATCTGAAAAAGTACTAATAAAACCAATTAAAAAAGTTTTTGTTTTGTTTTGTTTTTCTTTCTTTCTTTTTAAACACTATAGGGATTAAAACCACAGAGGCAACAGTGGTAGTTTAATATTAAGTATAACAAAAAGTGACAGAACACCATTACTTTTACACTACACATGGAATGTGAAAGGGATCAGGATTAAGGCTAGGTTGAGGATGCTGCTGCTAAGGCATTCTTAAGTAATTTTTTATTCTATTTGTTTTTGCTTTTGTCATTTCATTTTATTTGTTTTCACCTGATTTTGACTTCAAATGAGCGCTGAGTGAATACGGAGCATATTAGCTTTGTGCTTGGAAATGTTGAAGGACGCTGTTCTATGGGAGTTACTAGCGCCAGACACCTGTGTTCAATCAGAACTGTTTGAACTGCGTGAACGACTCCTGGTGCTTTTGATTATTATTCGGTCACTTTGCTGCTTTCCTGTTTGTTTTACAGCCGGTGAAGCCGGTGAAGAACGCGTCAAGTCCAATAGCACTATCGGGGTGTCACTGGGATGCCCCTGAAGTGAATGTTGGGGTTGTTTCACTGACCCCATAAAAGAAAGGCACCATTACTTGTGGAGCCCATAGAAATGAGTGTGAAGAACAGGCTGGGAGTGTGGAGAGCAGGGTGTGGCGTCTTGGTTTAGTGAGCAGTGATCTGGATTGCTTGTTTTGGAGGTAAACATTGGTGGACTATGGAGATGAGCTCCTTCCTGGCCCCGACTTCGACCTGATGGTGTGCCATGGTGCTGCTGCCATTGGGCTGCCATATCTGTGGCACTTCCACCTCTGCCGCTCGGTAGCTGGAGGGCAGCCGTGGTGGGGCGTGGGTCTGGGAAGAGGTTCTTGGGGTCTGGTTGAGTCTTTTCAGGACTCTTTGGGAATTGGCTGGAATCCTGAATCTTTACACCTAAAGTGCTGTTTTAGCCCTGCTATCAGCTGAGGGTAAGGAATGTGGTGGAGTGGTGAAATTGGATCATGATTCCTGGGCACCCTTACTAGTTTCCCTACTCTCTGACCTGGATCTCACAGTGAGTTTTTGTGTTTAGTTGTAAACTATATGCACTTTTCCCGGGATTTAAGATCATTATTTGGGGCTTGGTTGACTCTCAAGAGGAAGTGAGAGCCCATGAGGAAGTTTGAACAGTGCTACCTTTCTCTGGAGGTGAGAGCTCCAGGGTATATTCTGTGACTAGTGAAGAGGCCTTTCATTTACTATCTCTTGATTTGGTTTATTACCTGTGAGAGGGGTGAATTACCTTTTGGCTGACCCTGTGCTTCGATCAACCTGTGACTTTCAGTTTTTGTATTTCTCATTGGGTACTGGTAGTTTTTGAGCTCTTTCTGTGCACTGGACGTGGATCTATGAAATATTTTCTGTTATAATTTGTTGTTAAATTGTTAAATAAGGTGCTTTATTTGTTTAATTTTAGTGGATGTTTGTTAGAGTATTTGAGTATTGTTTGTTTGTGTGTGGGTTAAATCTGTATTTTGGGGTTGTTTATTTACTGATATTTGTTTAGTGTGGTAATATGTGTTGGGAAGGTATAAGCATGGTCGGGTATTATTCCACCTCCAGGCTCAGGGACATCCGTCCTTTTTTCTGTCCTCCCCTATCGCCAGAGGTGTACAGACAGTGTAGGGCTCTGGGGATTACTAGAAAGAGGAGGAGGAAGAGGGTTGGGCCTGGAGAGGGAATGGAAAGGAGTGGGTGGACAGTAATAGTGGGGACAAGGAGATGCTCTGGGGATAAATGGATCCAGGAAAGGGGTCCACCCTGTCTGGTTCCCATACCCAGTGGTTCTGCTTGAAGTCGGCAGGTAGCACGGTCATCCTCAGATTCTCATCCTACTTGGGTGGTGTTATGCAACGCCAGGTCTACTAAAAACAAAACCACTATTATAGCGGATTTTGTTGGAACATCTGACCTGGCGTGCATCACCAAGACATGGCTGGATAAGAATGCTGGCCCAGTTTTGGCATCAGCAATTCCAGACGGGTACTTGGTGATACACCTCCCTAGGATGGATCATAGGGTTGGGGGTGTTGCCATTTGTTTTAGACCAGAACTGGGCCTAGCGGAGGTACCAGTGGGAACTACCAATGCCTTTGAATGTATCATAGGGGATGGTGTGGGGTACAGGATACTTCTCGTTTACCATCCACCAGGTGACGGGAATGTTTTCCTGCCGGAAGTCGCAGACTTCATTGTTAACTTGACATTGGGATCCCCCAGATGGTTGGTTCTGGGGGATTTTCAATGCCTGGGTCAATGATGAACTCTCGCAGTTTGGATAGTACTTCCGCCAGTTAATGATTTCACTGGGCTTCACACAGGTTATTTCTTACTCGACCCGTATTGGTGGTCATTCATTGGACTTGGTGTTCCTATTGGGGATGGAGATATCCAATTTGGTGGTGGAACCAGTCAGGTGGTCTGACCATCATACCATTGGGTTCAGTTTTGAGGCCACCCCTATTAGGCCAGCCTCTATGGAGATGGTTCGGTACCGCCCTTTGAGGGGTGTCTCCCCAGATGGCCTGATGGCAGCACTGTACCTACTGGGTTTTCTGACTGATTGCATGGATCCAGGGAACTTGGTACTTGCCTATAATAAGGCGTTAGTAGGGGCCCTGGATTCCATTGCTCCTGTTTGTGTTCGTCCCCTCACTCTTTGCCCCAGGTCTCATTGGTTTGATGAGACTCTGAGGGAGTTGTGGAGAACTGGATGAAGGTTAGAGAGGTGCTGGCAGAAATCAGGCCTGGACTGTGACAAACTTAATTTGGTGGACCATTATGTGGTCTATCAATCAGCAATCTCTCATAAGAAGGCAGAATTCCTGTCCAGAGAGATTGCTGATGCACAGAATCGACCAGCTCAGCTTTTCCGGACTGTGGACAGATTGTGCAATCCAATCTGTCTTCAGCCCTAAAGAACCTTTTCTCAAGAATGGTGTGAGGAGTTTGCTCAATTATTTTCAGATAAGGTTGCCACAATTAGGACTGACATCCACTTGACCCTCCCTAATGGGAGCTGTGATGGTCAGCAGGAGATGTCGGACACCCAATTTGTGTAGTCTGACTTCAGCCTTCCCACAATCAGTGACATTGTGATGGTCATCCAGTCATTGCATCTGACCAACTGTGGTTTGGACATGTGCCCCACACGTCTCTTAGTGGGCTGTGTGAATAAAATCGGTCCGGTCCTTGCTGAGATAGTCCGGAGGTCTTTGGAGAGGGGCATTTTTCCAAATCCTCTGAAGGAAGATGTGGTTCAGTCACTTCTTAAAAAGCCCTCCTTGGATCGGGATTGTCTGGCCAACTACAGACCTGTCTCTAACCTGACCTTTGTGGGTAAGGTTATTGATAAGGTGGTCGCATCGCAGCTGGATGATCATTTGACCAGCCACAATGTCTATGATTCTCTCCAGTACGGATTTAGGAAGAGACATAGTACCGAGACAGCTCTTGTCCGGGTACTAAATGACCTCCTAATAGCAAAAGATCGAAAGACCAGTTCCATCTTGGTCCTTCTTGATCTCTCTGCAGCATTTGACATGGTAGACCATGGTGTGCTATTGGAGCGCTTGCGGTTTATCTGTGGGCTGTCTGGTACAGTTCTCAGTTGGTTTCGTTCTTTCCTCGAGGGTAGGACTCAGAGGGTGGTGTCTGGGATTTTTTTCTTGACATCGTTCCCCCTGCAGGGCTCCATTTTGGCACCCATGTTGTTTGCGGTGTATATGCTGCTGTTGGGAGTGTTTATTAGGCAATACGGTTTGAGTTTTCACTGCTATGCAGATGATACTCAACTGAATATGTCCTTTCTGCCCCGCAAAGATGCTGCCATTTCGGTCTTTAACAACTGTCTAGCCAAAATCCAGGACTGGATGACTGTGAGTTGGCTGCAGTTGAATCCAGAGAAAACTGAGGTGTTGGTTGTGGACCCAGGTTCGCCGGGAGGTGGGCTTGTTGGTGGAACCACCCTCGGGTTTATGGCTTGGGGGTGTTTAGCTAACTACCTCAGACTGGGTGTGGAACCTGGGCGTTGTGTTTGATGACTGTTTGACACTTGTATCTCCTGTGTCGGCAGTTGTCAAAGCCTCTTTTTACCATCTGAGGAACATCGCCCTGGTGAAGCACCTGGTTCCTCCTGACGATCTTCCTACTTTGATCAACGACTTCGTTACCTCCTGCCTTGACTACTGCAATGACCTTTATCTTGGGCTACTGGAAGTTGATATTCGCCACCTACAACTAGTGCAGAATGCGGCAGCCAGGCTATTGACTGGTTCTTCTAGGGACAGTCATATAACGCCTGTGCTCTGTGTACTGCACTGGCTGCCAGTACTCTGGTGAATCACCTTCAAGGTCAGTTTGCTGACCTATAAGGCCCTACATGATCAGGGACCTGGTTACCTGAAAGATCTCCTTTGTCCCTACTGTCCCTCCTGCTCTCTCCAATCCACTGACGAGGGATTGCTGGAGATTTCCAGGGTTCTTTTAAAGACATATGGGGCCAGATCTTTTAGTTTTATGGCCCCAACCCTGTGGAATTCTCTACCTCATCAGGTGCGAGATTGCCTGACTGTCCAAAATTTTAATGGGGTGTTAAAAATTTTTCTTTCTAGTCATGCATATAATGATTTTTAATGTTGCCGTTTTGGACAAATTTTTAACATTGTTTAATTATTTATTGATTTTTATTATGTTATGTACAGGCACCTTGGTTTTGGAAAGGCACCTTTAACAAATAAAGTCTGATTTGATTTGATTTGACTTTAAGAAAAAATATAACTAAAAATAATAAACACTGCTAAAGAAAGACACTGACAAAATACTTCACTTAAAGACCCCAAACTAAACCACAGAAATAACAAGATCTGACCAGAGCCAATATTTATTTATTTTATTTATTAGCTTTTAATAGGGCTGCAGCTGAGGAATCTGGGGGTAAAAATATTAAATATATGTGTTTTAATATTTTTACACCAAATTTTCAACATAGCCTTGCTATGAACCTGCATCATAAAGAAGGACAGAGAAAATATTCAACTCTTGGCCTAAAGGTGATTTTGCATAGAAATTGCAAAATCAACTTTCAGGATACAAAAACACATTTTGGGCATGAGTTGAAAAATGATAGCTTTCACATTCATGAGATGCTGTAAAGAAATGGCTGTGTTGTAAATTTGGTGTAAAAATATTGCAAATTACCAAAGTTACAAGCCTACATTCACAACATTCAGTGTAGGCTCATAACTTTGTTTTTTAATATTTTTACACCAAATTTTCAACACAGCCTTCTTATGATCCCTTCTCATGAATAAGGGCAGAGAAATGTTTCAGCTCATGCCCAAAAGGTGATTTCACACAGGGACTGCAAAATCACCTTTCAGGGTGTTAAAAAAATAGAACATTTTGGCCAGGATTTGAAAAATGACAGCTGTCCCATTCTTGAGGTGCTATAAAGAAATGGTTATGTTGTAAATTTGAGGTAAAAACATTGAAAATTACCAAAGTTACGAGCCTGCATTCATAATATTCAATGTAGGCTCATAACATTGTTATTTCTTAATATTTTTACACCAAATTTAGAACATAGCCTTCTTATGAGCCTTCTTATGAGCCCCCCTTATGAACAATGGCAGAAAAAATGTAATGTGATTTTGCAGCGGGACCATGAAATCACCTTTCATGACAGATTTGCCTAATTATAGTGCAATTGTGCATGAGGTGTGTCCCAAAAAAGGCATGTTGAAAATTTGGGCTAACAACTGAAAAAAATGGCCAAGCTATGCCACTAAGTTCAAAACACCATTGAAATACATTGAATTGCATACCCGGTCCTTCAGTTTGTGATCCAACTTTGAAGAGTGAAGATGTATCTGTGGTCCAGAGAGAATTATGGTATTGGACCCCCGATGGGTAAGTAAGGGCTTGGGGAAGTGTGGGGTGGTGAGTGCTGAGAGGGATGGTCAGGTGAGGGGAGTGCAAAAAACACAAAAGACATCAATGGGCATATTTTTTTTAACAGGTGAAAAAGACAAAGCAAAATGAGGATTGCTGCACTGGGGAATTGAGCACCCCTAAGTGCCACTGTTACATTTCTGAGGAGAGAGTGGGGTGGTGGGTGCTGAGAGGGAGAGAGGGTCAGTGAGGAGAGGAAACTACAAATATTTAAAAAAAACACAAACAACCATGCATGCACAGTAGTAGACAGGGTGGCAGTAAATGGATTTGTGATTGGGACACTGGGAGACTGGGCACTCCCAGTGTGGCTATTATGTTTCTGGAGGGTGTAGGGTGGTGGGTGTAGAGAGGGAGGGTTGAGGAAGGGGATTTCACAATTTTAAAACAAAAGAAATCAGCAGTCTTAGCAGAACACAGCACAGTCTGCTGTGACCAAGGTGGCTACTGCAATGTACTGCGTATGCACTAGTTGTCGCACATGCACAATAAGGTTTGGTGGCCATCTTGGACACGTTGGAGTGTGCCATGTTCTGCCATGACAGCTAATGGGAAAAATGGTGCAGTGCTTCTTCCAATGGAGACAATGAGTAGAGTACTTCATGGGTGTGGAGGCAACTGTGTTGCAATTCCAGTATGTTGTTTGGTCGGAAAGAATGTGCTGCCTGCTTTTTAGATAGCTAGAGGTCTGCAGGGCTACACTGACTACAGCCCTAAAAATTAGAAATTACTGACTACTAATCAAAAAACAATTAACAAGAAAGAGTGAGATAGCCAAACTATAACACAAATCTCCTGCTTGGTCAAAAAAGCTCTTGATCTTTCTGAGCTGCCTGCCTTGTTTTATACCTACCCTCCCCCACACTGCTGCACAGACAGACAAAACAGAAATCATTACAGTAAAGTAAAATAATCACCAACTAAATAAACAAAAAACAGAACTCTAGCAGCACAAGACCCTCTAGAAAATTTGTGAGCAAATTTTATTCAAAAAGCTAGGCTGAAATGCTTTTTCAAACTTTTTTTCTCTCCGATAGGCACACAAGACTTCTCTCCTATTCTGACTTGAAAAGACTATACTGAAGACAACCTCCTTGTGGCGTACAACTCATTTCAGCAACATGTGACCTCCAAGCCCATAGTACATTGCAGACTTTGCCTTTGTATCAGACTTTACAGGTGAAGTTCCAACTTTGCATTTCACAAAGTTATAGCCACACTGTGAATTGAAATTTTGTGAGGTGAATTCACTTCACAAAATCGGGCGAATTCACAAAGCAAAGTTTTCCAACTTCATGCATCACTAGACATGACAGTATCCACAATTCTGCTTTGTCTTTTTGTATTTATCATTGGTCGGAGACTCAAAGACACCTGAGAAAGAAAAACTACAGTAAAACTATTCACACTACACTAATTATGGTAATGTTGACTTATGCAAATGGACAACATGAGAAGCAAGGGACAAATATATCAACATTTATCTTAATTATTACCTCCAGGATACTGATGCAATAATGTTATCATATTTGGGGTGAAAACTACAGACTTAGTCAAATGACAAAGTTATACCTAACACTACACTAACAGCATATACAACTGTCAGTTGATAATGGTAGTACTGGTGGCACTCATGTTGTACTCAAGAAAATTCTAACCTTTCAATTGTATCTTTAGTATTTGATGGTGGACACTGATCCTCCTCTGATTCCTCTCCACTGTCTTCCTCACCTGAAAACTCAAAGATGACAACTTCTAATGGGGTGTGACAATGTGTCAGTTCATTCTGATGAATGTTAGGTACTTAAAATTCCTGTCAGAGAGACAGTTTCACTTATCAGTGGCAATGGCACAAAAAGCACTAAAAACCCTTTCTGAGCTGAAACTGGAACAAGGGCAAGTTAAATGCTCCAGTGCCAACACTGGCAGACCAGACCAGACTTCAACTTTACTTTGCCAATAGTACAACGACTCACCATCAATGCTCAGCTGCTCTGGGTCATTCACATTTGACTGTACCATATTAGCAGCTGACATTTCCATCTATGTCTTGACCTCAGTTAGTTGATGTGAGATAACACCAACCAGCTGCAACATGGACCAGAGATGGTTTGTCCCACTAGTACGTGATGATGAAAAGGCAGTGGACAAAGTGGAAGAGAATTTCCAAGAGCCTGTTGTTACTTATATTTGTGCACTAGCAGAATCTTCATTTTTCTCAGGCTGCTTTTCCTGCCAATGTGCCTTACTTAAATTTGGATTTAACTATGAAGGGTCACAACAGGACAATACAGCTCGGCTTTCCCACCTGGCAGACGTGCCACCATGCCATGCATGGCATGCAGGTCTAGCAAGCTGGAGATGATATATGCATCAGAGGTGTTAATAGTAACTTCCCTGGGATGACTATCAAAAATATCCATCCTCTGGTTAGCAAGATTGACTCCTACAGAATCTACAGACACTTCAGATTGCTCTCTAACATTAATTAGTATCTGCACACACAGCAATGGTATTGTCTGGCAAAGGAAGCCATTATCAGAATTCACAACTTGTGCTGAATGCTGAAATGAGCAGTGAATTTGGATCATACTATCCATCAACATCAACTGAGCTGGACTCAATGGCATTGACACCTGTGTGTCATGAATGATCATAGATTTGTGAGGCATAATCATTGATTGGCTTGTATTACTCAAAGAGATGCTAAGGCAAACACAGCATTGTGTTCCAGTGTATTGGGACTTCAGGCTGTAACCAGTGCTGTGGCTCTCCATTGGCCAGCTGAGCTCTGATCATGCCAATGAGGACTGATTTTGAAATGGCTGCATATTTTGTGGCTGACACTCAGCATGCTACTGACTGCTTCATGCTCCAGAAACCCCTTAACAATTAGGTTAAGAGCATGTGCAAAGCATGACACATGATAGAAATGGCCATCAGTGATTACTTTCACAGCACTCCTAGCATTGTCATTAGCAACGAAACTGACATGGAAGCCATGTGGACTCAGCATGCCAGTAATGGCTTCATTCATTCGGGACAGTATTCTGGCAGATGTATGTGAACCATGCATGCACTGTGTGCTCAGTGTGGCATCCTGATGAGCACCACAGGTACAGCAAGAGGAGGTCTGCAAAAGGCAAGTGGAAGATGGACATGACTTCACAGATGAAACACCAAGGAAATATGCCCAGTGTGATTGCACTTGAAATTAACAGCAGAAGATGAGCCACTGGTCTGGATATCTGCTGTCAAGTGGATAGTGGGAAGTGTAGAATGGGACAATGCATGTGACACAATGCAAGAAAGGTCCTGATACAGCTGAGGAACAGCTTTTGAGGAGAAATAAGTCCTACTTGGAACTTTATATTTGGACACAGCTTTTTCTATCAGATTTGAAAACCCAGGTTTCACTACAAAGGAATACAGCAGAAGGTCTGTTGTGAGCATCTATGCAAATGCAGTGTCTAACTCTTTGGACACAGGGGGCTGATGTTAGAAACTGCCTGTGTCAGACACAACTTGTGGCAGAAAAGGAGGCTGCTCCAAAGAAGTTGCAAAAAATGCAAAAGGTGCTATTCAGGAAAGTTTGCCACTTGTGGCAAACTTTCTGGAATAGCCACAATATGCGGCCCTGCACCAGAAAGAGGAATGCAGTTGGAGGCTGTGGCACAGGACTAGGACGCATTCCCAGAGAAGTGCACAGTGGGCATCTGAGGTCCTCCAAGGAGCACCAAGCCCAGAATCCGGGCAAAAAAGGGTCAGCCCACACATGGTCATGGCATGGTGTGTGTTGCCACCAGAAGGCAGTGCCCCGTACAGTCCAGGCACCTCTATGCCACACTGTGTTCTCCCTGCCTTGCCAGGCTAATGACAGTCCCAGCAATCCCTGATGTGGCTGTTGTCTGGTGGTGGTATAGTGACCCCCATCCCCGATTTCCCAGAGAAACCAAACTCCAGAAATGCATTCATACCCTCCAGGTGGTCAAGTGGCCCCCAACCCTCTCCACCCCAAGAGGCGTGAGTCAACCACCTGCTGCCCCCATCCACAATCTTGAAATGGCACTTTTCTCTACCACTATGGCTAGCTGTAGAATATGCATCAAACAGACCGCATAAGTCTACTGTGCACTTACACAGTCTGTGTGATCGTATTCTGTGGCTTGTCATGGTGGTGTAAGGAGGGAAGTGCCAGTCACAGAGATGGATTGTGGATGGGAGGAGAGGGGTGGTTGACCACTGTCTGTAGGGGTGAGGAGGAAAGGGGGCTCTAGACCACCAGGGAGTCTGGCTGGTGTTGTTTTGTTTCTTATTCTGGAGATTGGGATGGGGGGTTCTATGCCACAGGGTGCTTGCAATATTCTTTGGGGAGATTGTGGATCATGGGGGGGGTGGTTACTTATCACACCACCAGGGCTGCTATGTATGACTCAGGAATCAGGAAGGGGTACACTACCAGGGACTTTGGTGCAATAACAGGCATGCTTGTCTGACATTCACTACAGCACCACCCCGCTGTGTGCCATGCCACTATGGCTGCAGACAGCTGTGCCCCAACACCCCCTAGGTCTCCTCCACAGCCTGTACAGCACACAACTGGTCACAACTTCCCAGCTACAAATGGCGTAACCGCTTAGACCACCTCCTGGCTGGTCTAAGTGGTGGCCCCTACTGAGTCCATGGAGGGGTTTTACAACTACAAAAAATTGGGGTGTGGCAGCCCCACCATGGTGTAAGCCCACTGGTGCCCTGCTGCACTGGGTTGTTGGAAGCAACCCTGGTGCAAGTGGACTTCGAGGCAGCTTGTCTGGCATAGAAAAATGCTGCATTAGAAAATCTTGTTTGACGCAAGTTGTGACACAAATCACAACTTGAGTCAAACACCTCTGACACAAGACCCTTGCATCCCTCAAAGCCCTTTGAAAATCAAGCCCCAGGGTTTTTCTAAAGGTGTTTTGTAAACCTGGTCAATGTTGATTTAATATCTGGTAGGGCTGTGTGAAATTAGCGCCTTTTGATTTAGCTGAATTTTTGTGAAATTCCATGAATTTCACAAAATGTTGCAAAATGTGACATTTTGTAGGATATCTGAAATTCTTTACTTTGTCATAACCTGGCACTCTTATGGCTTGAGGTGTTAAATTTGTCATGGATATTGTTTTTAAGAGGCACTAACAGGGTGACAAGTGTCACTACATTTAGATGAAGGGTGGGGAAGTTAGAGGGGCTCAAAGTCTAACAACTTATTATTTGTATTAACATTTCTGAAAATATTGCTATGCTTACATCGTAACCATTTTTGGAGCTAGATAATTGAAAATGTATACGCAAACTTTCTTGGAGGAGTCTTAGAAACTGCTAAATAGATAGGTAGTTGGTTACATAAATTGTAAATTACATGAGTACAACATTTCAAATTAAACTATTTCTTACATTGTTTTAATATTTACAAAATACGTAGGTGTTTATAGCTCCACTGGTATTGCAGGTATATGCTCAAGATTTGGCATGCATAACCAATGCAAATATGTCCTAGAATCTAATTAAGCTGGATGAATGTGGCTTAGTAGGTTGCAATGTATTGTGAATACTTTAGAAATGACTAATTAGCTAAATTTGCTCAGAAATTAATGGATGCATTAAGTAATGCTACTATAATTCCATTTGTGGAGTTTCACAAAGCACTTATCACAACTGAACTAACCTGCACTAGCATCACAGCCCTGCATTGCCACCCCAGCACTCTTGTGATACTGATGCCTAGCGCCATGCTCCATCATGACTGAAGATATCCAGAACTTGTCCATCACAGTGGCCTAAGTCACAACTAGTTGTCAGGCTTGGCATCACTTGGTGCCACTATTTTCAAATAGTGAAAATATACATTACTATTTACAGGGTTGTTAAAGAGTCAGTAGGTGGTATTGTACAGAAATAATGCTGCACGTGCACGTGCTTCACCAAGTCATTAAGCCAGTGATCTGTAGTGGTTAGCTGGCATTTTACAAGAAGACAGACTGGTGCACAATGATGTCCATGACTATTCTTCATGGTTTGTCAATCAAAATAGTGACCTGACATTTGGCACCACTATACTTTTACGATGGAGCTTCCTATGAATGCTATCTTATTGCCACTTTGTCCAGCTTATACCTTCCTATATTACTGCAACTCAAGTGTATGACCGAGCAAAAATATATGGAAAGTGAATGGACATGGCTTTGACAAAAGTAACATAACATTCCACAAATTCACAAAAGATCATGGAATTTAATCAACTTACTGATGCTATTTTGTTCATGGCGATATACCCTGATCAAGCTAGAAACCCATCTAACATTCAGTTGGCTACCAGGTTTTTCTCCCAAATGTGTTTACCTCTTACCTCACCTGGTTGGGGCAGTGCCACTGCCGGCCTTGCACAGCCACAGTCTCCCCTGCAGCAGGAGCAGGCTCCCTGGCCCAGCTGCAGGTGTCTTTGTTTTGGTAGAACCTGCTGTCAACCCTCCTTGACTGAGATGCACTCCTGAGTGGCAGCTGTCTCAGCCATGGCCTGCATTCTGATGTGACTTCCCAGGCTCACTTCTGAACCTGGGTCATCAGCATGGGGCCTGTTGCTGGGCCATGGTGGTGGCCTTAACGCCTAATATTTAGGGTCAAAGAACCTAACAAAATTGGTGATACTCTGTTCTGTTACTTTAATGTTATAAGGGCTTAACATTCTGCAGTTTACATATTTGAGAAATGTCATTTTAAACATTTCTGAAAGTTTGGGGGTTTATAACTCAGTCATTGTTACAGATGCAGATTTGAAAATTGCTGCACTTCTGTATAGCCCTTCACAGAGTCTTTATTCAAAAGGTGGTGCACTTTGGACAAATGTATCTTAAATGAGATGGAAATAACCAAAATCACTATTGTGGCAAAATTTTGCAAAATGTCTTTGGGAATTTCATGAAATTTCACAGAAATTAAATAATAATTTCACCAGAATTTTGATAGAAAAGATAAATTTCATCCTGGTCTAATGTATGGTTGTTTCAGCTTGTGAGTGGGACGCAACGTGAAGGTGGTGGTAGCTGTAGATTTACCAGTTATGTTCTTACTGCTACCTTGATCTACAGGGACATGATGGAAAAATGTTCTAATACAAGAAAAGGGGGAAGCAGGTTCAGCAGAGTAACTGACACTAGTGCTGGCATGCCTAGGAGAAGAATTTAGTATAGGGTTAAGAGTGTCATTGACCTGATCCTTGGTTTCATTCCCTTCTATAACCAAACTCTGAGTGTGCAGTGATACCTGCTGTTCTTGCTCCGCCCAATAAATGAAATGCTTTTTTTGAAGATGGCAATGCATCTCTGTTGTCTCAAAGTATGTTCCTGCCTTACCCCTGCTAACATTTGCTTTGCATATGTGTCAAGCAGAAACACTTTCATTAACTTAATCAACAGCAGAGAAATTCCGCACAAGTGACTTGCTGCTCAATCACTGGGTTTTCATGGGTGAGGCCAAGGGGTGGACTCAGTTGCTTCCTACTGCTTCTGCTGCTGCTGATGACGATGATCACCAAAGGCCTTTTTACCTTGTGACCCCTTTCCCTTCACATTTACTTCCCTATGGGTGGATGGCACAGGTGGGATCTGTTTTAAGTTAATTTTGGACACAGTTTTTACTAGTGCTTGGGAAGGCTGCTAAATAAGATTAAGTACCGAATCATCATCACCTTTCTCCTCACTAACACTGATGTTGGGCTGTGCCTTGCCTGACACTGACACTGATATCCTATTATGACCCCTAACTCTAACCTCATTCTCTTCCTCCTCCTCACAAACCTCTGCAGAAACAAGGTGGGCAGGTTGTTCTTCCTCCTCAGTCTCCAACTCAGACACACTACACTCCTGATCCTCCTCCAGGACTGTTACTGGCCACACCTTTGCCTCACCCTTACTGTCTTGAATTGCCTTTGCATGCACATCCTCATCATTCACTAACAGCTCCTGAGACTCCTGTAACATTCCATGAGAGTCCTGTAACAGCTTTTGAGAGTCCTACAACTCAAACATTAGTGCAGGAACATCCATGGCAGTTTTACATGCCACATTGCCATGTTGAGCTACAACCCCTGGTCAGGGAGTACACTTCACTGACCCCCAAAAAAACAAGCTGTTGGGACGCCAGTGCTTGCCGATACATGCAAAACAGTGCCACTATCACTATCATCAGCACCCCACCCACAGCGTAAAACACCTCACCCTGGCACCATTTCCCCAAGTCCACCAACACCAGCCACTCCAACACTTTTTCCACTTTGTCACTTGCCCTTATGCACCATGGTGTGATTACTTCACAAATAAAACAATACAAACACAAATTCTGACACTGTAGTGCATATAAAAAGCAATGACAGAAAAAAACCAGCACAGAGGAAAATAAGGAAATTAATCAAAAACACTTAAACACCACAAACACAATATGCTTACTTAAGCACATACATAAAAGTACAGTAAGGTATTTGTGCCTTTCAATTGAGTAAATAGTGTCATGTTTCATGTGAAAATGTTCTGCACAAGAACCACAAGCTCTATGTCCTTCAGCAATCAATGTAGAAGTGCACAAATAAAGCAGGAAGCTGCGTTTACATATCAGGGACCTTGCTGCTATAGGGATATAACCCTCCAGTGTTCCATCTGGTGCTTAAATGTCTGCCCGCGTGACTGCACAGCTCATTGAATAACTTTGGAGTTTTCTGTGTAATTATACTCTTGAACTGTGAAATGTAGATCAATATGGCAAAATATCCACCTCACAAATGGATTGTTTCTATGGAATTCAACAACAGAACCTAGGAATTAAAACATGAATGGCAGAATAAAGGGACTGCACAAAAAATGCAGACTGGTTGATTTCCAAAAAGGCCAGTAGTATGACATTAATGGTGGGATGGTTAGTCTGTGAAGACACATCTAATAGCCACAGATTCGCCTACAAGAAGACAAACATAACTCAGAATTGATTGCAAAATAACTTTTCATTGAATTGAATTGAGAACTGTGGAATTAAATAAGAAACTGTGAAACTAAGGACTAATAATATTTATTCTGCAGTTTATCTTTATTATTCCACAGTTCATCAATAAATACAGTGGGACATGATGAAATTAGCAAAACAGTTTTGATAGATGTGGAATCTGCTAAAGTGATTAACTTGAAAAATTACGTGAAACTAGATTTTTCACAGACTGTTCAAGAAATTGGAATTCACAGTTACCGTCCAACTGTATGACACGGTAATGCTGGGATAGAGGGATCATGATCATGTTGGCCAATTCAGTGATTTTATTTTTCTTGTATGCCACACTTTCCTAGCATTTAGTATCGCTCTATACTATATATGCCAAGCAGTCTGCTAGGATCAAACACTTTCATCTTAGTTTTTGGTGGGATATCTTGCAGGATACTGCAGGAACTCAATGCTATACAAAAACAATTACTCACACAGTACACTGTGAATCTGACATACAAGACTTATTCCTGGTTGACAACACTACATATTACTGTATGACGGGTCATGATAGCTACTGAATATAATAGACCTTTGCTCTTATCCACTGAGAGAGTCCACTTGCATAATTTTTTCTAATCCAGGAAAGGCAACAACATTCTTACGAATGCTTCATTTTAGTGTTTTTTTCAGTAAAATGCTTTATTAATACAAAATTACAAGATCATAGTACAAATAGACTTTGTTGTGCTTTAGTAGTAATTGACACTGAATAATGTATTAAAATGTGTGCATATGTAAATGATAACATTTAATAGGGTTTGCAGTCCTGCACTGATAAATGCTTATTTTAGGAATGTTATGAGGCAAGAAGCAAACTAGAGTGCCTTCAATTGCTGGAGAAATGCATATATCAGAATATGGTCACAGAGCCTAAAGTCTGTTGTCACACCTGTAAAAAATGGGCTCAAAATTAATTTATATGGGAAAACAACACATGAGAAACACATCCAGGTATGCAACTATTGGGAATTAATGCATGGTTATGTGATGTTTTTGCAGAAATGATAGAGCAGGGTTTATTTTCCAATTTTTATAAATATGAATAACCTACCTGATGTATTATATTAAATTATACTGAATTTGGTAGTAGAAAATTATTTTCACATACATAGCTGATACTTAAAGAGCATTCGACTTCTCAAAGGACATTTTGAAAAAAACATATTTAAGCTTATTTCAGTTTCTAGTTCGTCTGTTTTCTGTATTAATCTTTCTCTAGTTTTAAAAATAGAATAATTGCTCTTTAAACTTTATAAAAATCCTGAAAGTTTGCCAGAGAGCTAGTTTCACCAGTGTTGTTATCACAGCACCTCACAGGTGAAACTAGTGTCCCAAAAAACTGCTTATAAAAACACAGATTGATCCATTTTATCATTGCACTAAGGCACTTCAGGGTGTCTTTGGATCACTGAGATAACTTCACTTCTTAGGTTGTTGAAAACATTTGGTCTGTGGCCATATGCCTCACATTGCACCCAAGGTGTGACATTATCTCAGCATGGTACATGCACTGACATGCCTTATCATTAATTTATTCTACTGTAGTTGCCTGTCAACACCTCTCATCGAAAACATAAGAACATAAGAATTTGCCAGCAGAAGGGGACCTCTTGATCCACCTAGTCTGCCCAGAATCCCTACTCCTTTCCTCTTAGACTATTTCCTTTTTTGCACGTAGTGTTTATCCCACAAAAGTTCGAATTCTCTTACATTTTTTGAGTCTACTACCTCTTGCGGTAGGCTATTCTAGGGGTTGACCACCCTCTCAAAAAAGAAAGTACTTCCTGCTATTTCCCCTAAATTTACATCCTGCCAGTCATAGACTGTGGCCTCTTGCATGACTCTCTAATTTAATCAGAAATAGGTTTTCCTTCCGCACCATGTTAATTCCCTTAATATATGTAAACATTTCGATCATGTCCCCTCTGTCTCTTCTCTGTTCAAGTGAGTACAGCTGTAAGTTGGCCAGCCTGGTTTCATGTGGCTCCTGGTGCAAACTGCACCATCTTTGTAGCCCTTCTCTGCACCGCCTTCAGTTTGTTGGTAACCTTCTTCAGGTGTGGCCTCCAAAACTGGATGCAATATACCATGTGCAGCCTGACCAGTGATCCGTATAGTGGAATTATCACCTCTCTTTTTTGCTCATTATACCCCTTCCAATGCATCCAAGGATGTAATTTACGTTCTGTGCTGCCCTTTCACATTGCTTGCTCATCCTAAGGTCATTGGTAATGATTACGCCAAGGTCCCTCTCCACCTGTGTTACTTCAAGCTGGTGTCCTAGCAGCATGTATTCCTTCCTGGGGGTTTCTTTTATCCAGACGCATGGCCTTGCATTTTTTGTCATTGAACTTCAATTGCCAATTTTTGGACCATCCTTCCAGCCTATTCAGGTCCTTTTCCATCTTCAAAACTCCCTCTTGGGTGTCCATCTGGTTACAGAGTTTTGTATCATCCGCAAACAGGCATACTTTCCCCTCCAGCTCATAAGCAGTGTCGCTGATGAAAATGTTGAAGAGTGGGAGTTTTGCCTGACCTGGGAACCAAGGATGTTGACATACCTTGGTGTTAAGATTACCAGAGGAATAAGTTCAATGGTTAAGGATAATCTTGGCAGTCTCATTAAAACTATCAAACAAGATCTAACTAGATGGAATTTTATGCCCCTGTAACTATGGGCTAGAATAGAAGTGGTCAAAATGAATATATTACCTAGGATTATTTACCCTCTAAACATGCTAGGATGTCACCTGCCCAAATTCTGGTTCGAGAGCCTAAGAAAGATGCTTAATGCTTATCTATGGAATGGGAAAGCAGTTAGGAGAGTGTACCAGAAACTTACAGGCCCAAAAGAGTCTGGAGGCCTCGCTCTTCCTTCCTTTTTTAAGTATTACATTGCATCGCATATAAGTAAGGTAGTTCATTGGCTTAAACCAAATATACCATCGACCTCGCACCCTTATATACCTCTTTGGATTTTTATTGAAAGAGACTTAGTCAGGAAACACTCGATATCATTAAACACGGTTGCATACACTAATATCAAACTTCTCCCTAGACTGCTAAAGGACACCCCTATTGGATGGTCATTAAAAGTTCTGCAGCAGGCCCAGAAACTTCTAAGGGTCAGTTGGAAGAATTCGCAAGAACAAATGTTGACACAGAATATTCACTTCTTAATACAGGCACCAATTATGCCTAGGTTTTGGAGACCATTGGAGGGCCTAAAGTTGGGAGACTTGGCTCCTCAGGGTAAGATAATATCATATGAGTGGGCATGTAGTAAATTCCCAGAACTAAAAGGACATTATTTCAAGTTTCGACAAGTCTCTGGGTCAATCAAAGCTAATTTTTACAAAAAGGAGGCCTGGACAGAAAATAGAATTGAGTTATTAGATTTACTTAAAATAGCTGACCAACCCCACTCTATCTCCAGAACCTACGGTGCATTGCAACAGTTAGATGATAACCTTCCATCTGGTGTTAGTCATTATTGGATATGTAGATTAGGATTAACAGAGGACATGTACACATGGAAGCGCATATGGCTTCACACACATAAAAATATCAGACAAGATAGATACAAGCTTCAACAGTTCTACATTATATACAACATGTATTACACTCCTATGAAACTACACAGAATGGGCAGGTTAATACACTCACATGTAACAGATGTGGGAAGAGGAAGTGATATATATCACACACTGTGGGAGTGTGCTAAGATTCAGCCCTTCTGGAAAGCGATTCGTGCTTCTTTGTCACGAACCGTAGACTTGGAAGTTTTCTTTACACCCGAAATCTGTCTGTTGAATAATTTTTGTATGGAGATGACTAAACAGCAGAAACTGTATATGGCCATAATATCAGCTACTGCAAAGGCTGTCATCCTGAGACACTGGAAGGACACCTTTACCCCATCGGCAGTAGAGTGGTACAAAGAAATCACGCTTGCATTACAGGTAGAATCCCATATAGCCAGGATGAGCAACAGGGCCCAGGGTTATGATTCCAGGTGGGATATTGCCCTGACCTCATGGAACACCAGTAGTCACTTATAAGAGACATCCCCTCATTGGAAATTTCTGTTTGTGTCGATTAGCGTGCGAATACTGTTTTAGGTAATGGGTAAAGGGTGGGGGGTTTTTGGAGAAGAGGTTAGATACTTTTCATAGGCATGATCATGCTAAGAATATAGGCTGGTTAGTAATGTATATAGTATATTCACATCTATCCTGTAAATGCTTGCCAGTTTAATGTTTGCTGAAGGTATATGTTGTGGATATGTCAATAAAATAAATTGAATAAAAAAAAAAGGAAAAAAAAAAAAGAAAATGTTGAAGAGGATGGGGCCTAATACTGACCCCTGTGGCAAAATCCTCTACTTGTGGTAGAACGGACTGTTACTGTAGAAATCATTATGAAGCCAGTAGCAGTGGATTATGATAATTATAATGTGAGGTGTAGACTACCAGCAAGATCAGATGAAGTCAGGGGAGGGGACAATGATCCTGATTTCTTGTTTTTGGAGGGCTTCACCAAGATTCAATGAGGGGAATAACTCCTTCCACAAATCAAGTAAATGACTGTCTCTCCCAGCAGCATGTGCTTAGGGTGTCTCAAACATGTGAGCTGCTGCATGGTCCATGTGGCTGTGATCTGCTTTTCCAATTTGCTCATTTTGTCTTTTTCCTGTGTTTCCTCCTTTTACTACCCTGTTCTTTGCTTTCTTCTGCTGTTTTTCCACTGCTACTGCAGCCCTTCCTTAGCAGTCCCTGCTGCTCTGCCCTTGCTTCCACCACCTTTCTCATCCATTCCCTTCTCTCTCTCTGTGCATTCCCTCTTCTGCATTCCCTTCCCACCCCCTGCTGTCTTCTGCTGCTTCGCCGCCCATGCAGAATTTCAGTCGGTGATCCTCTGCCACCCCCCAAACCTCTCCTTTCCTCCTTTGGGCTCACCCATGTTTCTCTCCCTCTAGGTCTATGCTCCTTCTCTTATTGTTGGTGCTGGCTGTCAGGATTCTGTTGATGGTTCTCTCCTCAATTTTGATCCATTCTTGGAGCTATCTATCATTCTCTTCTGGGTTCACTACAGGGGCTGACATCACCACCTACATTAAAGTTATGGCCCCTGAATTTCCAACTTAGTTACTGCTGCCTGTTCCTCATATACATTCTGTCCTGCTGTTCTGCTCCTCATCATTCTGCTCCTCAGTACTTCCTGTTTCTGCCTCCTAGCCTAGCATCTCACTCCCCCATACGTTTACTCCTCTGCATCCATTTCAACTACCTAAAGCAGCCAGTCTGCTGCCTCTTCTGTCCTTACACAGCCCTCACCAGTGGCCCTACCAGATTTCATCTCCCTAACTCGCACCTTTAGGAGGTGTATGAGTGTAGGTTGGGTTCGACTTCGTCCACCTGAGGTGGGACTCTGCAACTTCAGTATACTGTCACCACAGTGATGAGAAAACAGTGAAGATCATCACAGGAACAGAATTGACTGTTCGCTGTGATGGTCCGCTGGTTTCCTGATGCTGTTGTCTCTGGGGAGTTTTTCCCTCCATGAACCAACTCTGACCCGGAGTTGGTCATCTATAGTGTGGAGGGTGGGTAGGGGCAGTGCCAGAAAAAGCCCCTCCCACAAAAAAAACTTTTATACAGTGACAGCACAATGCCAGTTGTTGCCATTGTGTCATTGCTGTAATGATGGTCAGCAAATTT
Source organism: Neoceratodus forsteri (assembly GCA_016271365.2). Lineage (NCBI taxonomy): Eukaryota > Metazoa > Chordata > Ceratodontiformes > Ceratodontidae > Neoceratodus > Neoceratodus forsteri. The sequence continues at coordinate 12,373,214 of JADMNL010000039.1, read as the reverse complement.
CCTGTCACTGTAATGACATGGAACCTGCAACTTCATTCCATCAGCAACTTATTGGATGTACATCTCATGTATTCATCCTAGCAGTTCTTCAATTTATATATGCTATTAGGGTTTGACTTCTGTTATAGGTGTGATTCTGCAACCTGCAAAGCAATGAAGAGAATCCTGCCCAGTGGATCTTTTTCATCCACAACAGTGTCCAGTAACTGGCCCTAGCTACCTGGGGTTTGTTCACCTTTTTGATCTGAAAGTGGTAACCCTTCCCCATGAATCTTGTGAGAGAGTACATTGCCACCCTATTCTTTCAAGATTTGTAAAAAGATCTAGTTTGTCCACTGGGATGCCTTCCTCTGAAGTGCAATATAAAGTGGCGTATTGGCACTATGGACCCATCACTCCTACTGGCACTCCATCCTCAGATCCCCAAATAGGTCTTTCAGGGTCTCCTCAGATTTCTTCAGATACTCAACTGTCTTGCAAAAGACCTTCAAAATCAAATCACTCCATAAAGAACTGGACTGTCCCCCACCTTATGCCTGAATGAAAGAACCCTGTATTTCACATTCGGCTTCAGCTCTGAAATAGGAACTATTTGATTTATTTTATAGGTGCTAAATCTTGGCCTTCCAAGGATCCTGCACCTAGCCAGCTCATTCTCCAAACAGTTCCTGCTGCTTTATCTGAAATTTGAGAATTTGTGGCTCAGCTCATGACATCTGTATCAGAGCGACAATCTCATTTCACCTCCCTCAAAGCTTGCCTTCCCTTGCAACCTCCTTCAGCCTCAAGCTTAGCAACACCTGCCATACCAAATAGGATGCTGCTTCAACCATAAGCACTCCATCCACTTCAGATCTGTTCACTTGACAGGATTCAGGTACTAGTTCCTCCTCAGCCACTCCTCCTCCTCCTCCTCCTCCATTCATCTGTCCTATTCACCTTATACCAGGTCACCTCTGCAAGGATATTGTAGATGGGTAGAAGGAATTCAACCTGATAATCCCTTCTCATCTCATGCTATGATACCACTGAAAACAGAATAGTATCTTGCAGAGATATGTCTGTCATACTGAAGTTGAAAGATCCTGGACTCATGAAGGCAGTGAGTATACCATAATTTGTTCTTGCTTTCAGCTTATATCATGATGTGCTTTGTTCTTGATTTCTATCTAGACCTAAGAAACTGTACTTGTATTTAAATATCTTGTTCAAGCCAGGCGTATGATACAGAGGGATGCATTTCTATGATTATCATCGGTCCTTCTCCACAAATGCTGCAGCTGCATTTGTTCCTTTTAAAAGAAAACTGAAAAGGGCCATCCTGGATAACAACCTGTTCAATTGTCACTATGCTGGGCAGCAAGTATACTCCTGCCCATTGTGCATCTCATTTGCCCAGTTTGCTTCCCTTTGTCCTGTAAGAGTGTCTGATGTCTCATCATCTACCATACCAGCTAGGAGTGACTCCTACTGCTTTTTCCTCTTTGAAACTGATCCACACGATTGCTAATCTTAATGCATACTTCCACACCAACTGGGACTGATGAAGCAGACACCTTAAATATTCAGGAGGCAAACTGACTTGCAATAATGTTAATGATGAAGACTGCCTGGTCTCTTGCTGTTTCTTCATATCTGCAATTTTTGTGGTAATGTTCATGGTAATGTTCATGATCGATTCATTTGTAAGAACGTGTACTATTTTAATCAATTACAATCAATTCATCAATCTAGTCTGATCAATTTATGAGCCTTAGCTCAAGTGCTAGCCTCTCATCCTTTTCACTTATTTGTGGAATATCTCTTTTCTGGCTTCTCTGAAGGTTTCATATGGGCATTTCAGTACTACCTTCTGACACCTTCTTATGTCACAATTCACACTTTGCTATAAAAGAACTCAAGGTTGCTCAGCATCTTTTACAGAACAAACTTGGTCCTATTCTGCATCCACTGTTTCCCACATATTGGATCTGTTCTTTCAGTGTTGATACCAGAAAAGTAACTGGCAAGAAGCACTTCATTATTGACTTATCTGCACCTTGGTCAATGTCCATTCTGAGCAATCAGGAAGGCAGAATAATGCAGTGGTTCAAGGCTCTGAGCTCCAAATCTGGAGACCTGGGTTTGAATCCCACAGCCTCCACTTGCATACTGTGTGACCCTGAGCAAGTCACTTAACTTCCCCGTGCTCCCTGGTCACACCTGTAAACAAGATTTCAGCTTAGTGTGCCACTCCTGGTTAAACCATTGGAAAAAAAAATTATTGATTCCATCTGATGATTACTTCCTCTCCTATTCTCTCATTGATAATGCCATCACAATCATTAAACAGTTTGGCGCTGGCTCCTGGCTCTCAAAAGTAGACATTACAGATGCATTTAAGTTGCTTCCCATTCACCCGTCTCTGTGGCATCTCTATGGCATTACATGCAAAGATCATTGCTTTTCACTGTTTTAACTGCAAATGCAGCCTGAAATTGTTCAACATGTTTTCTGAGATGCTTTGCTGGTTTTTACTCAGTGTCTTTCATCGTCCAGCCATCTTCTGGATGACTTCCTTCTCATAGATCCTTCTGATTCACCTTTCATGACTGGCATTACTGCACTCATCCATCTGTTCCAGGAATTAACAATTCCTCTGTCTGAGGAGAAAATATTAGGATCATCTACATCTATTGAATTTCTTGGTATCAAACTGGACATAAAATGCATGGAAGCCAGATTACCACCTGATAAACTGTACAAGATTCAAGCTGTTGTGGAATCTTTTTCAATTCACTCCTCCTGTACCAAACTCAGACTTCTCTCACTTTTGGATATCTCAGTTTCACAGCGCCAATAATTCCACAAGGTCATTCATTTATTTCCTACCTTCTGACATTGGCATCTTATGTCTCTGAACTTCACCATCACATCAGCATCACTGCCACAGCCAATTCTGATCTAGTTATGTGGTCCAATTGTCTAGCCTACTGGAAGAGATATTCTATATTTTACAAAGACCAATTTCCTGACCTGCATCACAGAATGTACCCTGACATGTCACCAACTCATGGCTGTATTGCTATCTTTGAGCATTCCTGGTTTGCCACTCACTGGCCTCCTGACATATCCACCCTTTGAGACTTTTCAACAACATCTCCTCTTTTTTAACCCTACCCTATCATTGCCACTGCATTCATCTGGGGACATCTCTGGTCTCTGCAAACCATTTCAGTGTTTTCAGACAATCAGCTAACAGCTGTCATTATCAATGAGGACAGATCTTCATCTCATTCCGTCATGTTGTTTATGCAGAGGCTGACTTGGTTATCTCTGTATCATAATGTTACTCAAAAATGCTTTCATATTTCTGGCTAAGTGAATGAAGCAGCTGATTCTTTATCTTGATTTCAATTCCAGGAATTTTATCACATCCATCCTTTAGCAGACTTGATCATGACTTCTCCCCAATTTGCTGATCCTGGCAAGACTTAACATATTATCATTATAAAGCTAAAGCCTTTATGGGGTATGTCTCAGCCACCTGCTACCCAAGCAAGTTATACCACTGCTTGGAAGAAGTATTCCTTATTTTTTACCTTCCAATCAATCCATAGGCATTTTTTCTCTATTGATCTTGTACTAAGATGCATTACCTACTACCATCTAGCGTTAGAATTATCACATGGGACCATAAAGCAATACTTATCTGAAATCAAATTCTTTTTATCTCAGTCAATTCCTTCCCTATCTTCAATTTTATCCAATGCATCAGTTAAACTTTTCCTGCTTGGATTTCATAGATCATCAGTCACAAAAGCTCCTAACTAACTCCCTATCAATGGTTCTATATTCTGAAACTTATTGGACTTGCTGCATACCAGGGCCAGGATATTCAAAGCAGTTGCGCATTGCACAACTGACTTGTGCCGACGCAGGTGCAGACATGTGCCAAGGAGCGATATTCAGTGGGAGCCATTGTGCAGCACAAATCCCATTGTGCCAATGCACAACAATAATGAATGCAGGTGCAAGAGCAGGGGGCATGCCCAGGAATATCCGGCGCAGTGCGATATTGAACCGTGGAACCACGGTGCAAGTGCGGAGCAAAACCTGGATGTGCCAAGCAGATCTGAGCCTATAAATACAAGCCACAAGCACACAGACAGCACTTGCACCAGGTGAGAGGGAGAGAGAGAGAGGGGGGCAAAACACAGCAAGAAGGAAGGACAGACAGACAGAAAGACAGACCAAGGGAGACAGAGTGAGTGAGAGACAGAGAGACTGTCACAGGCAGCCACAGGGGGAGAGGGACAGAGGTGGCAGTGGAGAGTGAGCCAGGAGCAGAGAGAGCAAAAGAGACAGGCAGGCACAGTGCCAGGCAGTGCACCACGGTGGCACACAGATCACAGCAGCCAACCGCTCAAGGGGAGACAGGATATCAGGGGCCATGGATAGTGTGCCCTTCCTAATGGAGGCCGTAATGAGGGGTGTGAGGGGACAGAAGGAACAGCAACATGGCCAAGGAAGGGCCCATCAGTGGTATGCCCGGAACAGGTGGTACTGTGTCCACACAACCTTTGAGAACTACACTGACACAGAGACTGTGGGATGGTACTGCCTGAACAGGGCCATTCTGAGGCAGCTCTGTGAGCTGTAGAGTGAGGAGATGCAGGCACCTGCAAGACAGAACCACGCAATGTCTGTGGAGACAAAAGTGACAGCTGTCATGTACCTGCTCACTATGGGCACCTTCCAGAGACCAACAGGGGACACCACATGCATAACCCAGTTGGCCATGTCATGTCTCCTCACACAGTTCCTCAATGCTCTGCTGCCACATGCTTCAGAATACATCCATTTCCCCAGCACACAGGAAGAGCATACAGTAACCATTCAGGAATTCCACAGGGTAACATGTATGCCTGGCATGCTTGGGGAAACTGACTGCACCCACTTGGGCATCTGCACACCACGTGGCCCTGAGGGTGTGGCCTATACCAATAGGAAGGGGTTCTTGAGCGTGAACTGCCAGGTGGTGTGCGATGCCAAGGGGCGCATCACCAATGTCTGTGCCACACACCCTGGGAGTGCACATGATGCATTCACCTGGCACAGCTCTGCACTGTGCCACAGGTTCGAGCATGGAGACATCCCCACTGGCCACCTAGCCGGTGAGTATGGGATGGGCAAGGGGTGCCAGGCAGAGCAGGCCACGGGATGGGGGAAGGCAGGGTGGGTGTGCTGGTGAGGGCACCAGGGACAGGCAAGGGGCACAGCAAAGGATGTCAGAGGGCTAACCATGTCACTATCCACACAGGAGACAGCGCCTATCTGCTGAGGCCCTGGCTGCTCACCCCCTATTGGCTCCCATTGTCCCCAGCAGAGGAACGCTACAATGAGACACACGCCAGCACGTGAAATATCATTGAGCATGTATTCAGCATGCTGAAAGCATGGTTCTGTTGCCTAGACAGGTCTGGCGGTGCCATACAGTACAGCCCCTTGAAAGCCTGTGGCCTATACCTGGCCTGCTGCATACTGCACAACATGGCCACTGACCGTGGGATAGCTGTTGAGGCTGATGAGGGCAACAGTAGTGAAGACAATGGAGGCAATGGGCCGGAGGGTGGTGGACGGCCCCGGGCAGAGGGATCCCCAGCTGCAAAGGATGGCATGGCAGCATTGAGACACCTTCACACAGGAGCACTATGGTGCATGCAGGTAGGTGGTGCCAAACCCATGCAAAGGCCACACACGCAGTTACAACACACAGGCAGTGGCATGCATGGCAATGGGCATGCACACACAGAGGTGTGGTGCAGGGGTAGGGGAGTCAGTGGCACACATCCACACATAACTGCACACAGCATCACACAGCAACACACACATGCACCCAGGTGCTGGCAAGTGACAGGGTCAGATACATTCCACCGCTGCACAGGCACAACCGGTGCAGAACTGCATCATCATGCCCATGCCACATGGGCCAGTGGTCAATCAGGCATGCACACAGGCACCACACCAGTGGTATACACACATACACGCTGCCCATGCATGCACAGGGCAGTGGCTGCAGACTACAGTCAGGGCAGCATGCACACCAGGGCAGCCATGTGGAACCATGTCCTCCACAACCATGGAGGCAGCTGTGCCAGGGCCAAACGGCAGCCACAGGCTGCTCATCAGCCACAGGGGTGTTAGCAACACCCCACCAGGGGTTGAACTGCGGGACCACGATCGGATCCACAGAGGGGTGTGTAGGCACCCAAACAGGCCCACCCTAGGCATGTCTGGGATGCCAACAGCAGACCCCAGCATTGACAGTAAGGGTGTCACCCAGCACCAGAATCATGGGGTGCACAGTGCCCTGCATGGGGTCCATGGTGGCCGGCCATGCCCTGTAGCAGCCAGCAGTGCAAGGCCACCCTTGATCGCATTGGCAATGTGGTCTTGGGATGCAGGCGTGGCCTCCTGCAAGTGCTGTATAGCCTCCAGGAGCTACGCAGTGCCCCTTTTATGCTGCCCGGCCACCTGGTGCACCTCCGCATGCAGTGCATGCATCCCAGTGGTAAGTTGCACCTGTTGCTCCACAGAGGCCCACAACAAATGGGTGTGCTCTGCCAACTGGTTGGTGCCCTGGGGAACCTGGGAGGGGCGCCAATCCTCCTCTGGTAACCAACCACACTGCACAGCCCTCCACTTAGGTGGACGCTGCACAGTGGGGTCCTCTTGGGGTATGTCTCTAGCAGGTGCCCCGGCAGTGGACCCCACATTCGGCTGCCCTGTGGCTCCTGCAGCCTTCTGCCATTGCCCATCCAGCTGCTGAAGCTGCCCAGCACCTGTGCAGCCGCACAATCATCACCACATGGCACAGCTGTGGCAGTGTACACAGCAGCACCCACAGTGGTGGTGGGCAGCTGTTCCACCACTGTCAGGCCACTGGGCATGCTGCCTGTGTTGGTGTCTGGTATGGGCATCTCCCCCACAACAACACCCATGCTGTCCAGGATTATGGTTAGGTCATCATCGGTGTTGGACCCCGCCTTGATCTATGTCTCCATGCAGAGGACACAGAGCACTGGCATCCTGTAGAAACACATCCAGGGCCTCTTCCAACCCCATGCCGAGGACATCCAGCTGGACAGTGTGGTGTGCTGCAGCCTTTCAGGCCCCTGGATGCCCATGGAGGTGGATGGCTTGTCCTCCAGGGCTGGTCCTGCATCCATGGCTGCTGCTGGTGCCCCATCCTCTGCACACAGGCGTACTGGTGCTAAAAGAGAAAACAGGTGTGTCAGTGATGCAACGCCCATGAATGCCTGCCCCCCTAACACAGCCACTGCATGCTGTGCATGCCTGACATATGTACCATGCAGTGATGGGCTGCCACCCATCTGGAATCCTCCACCTGGCACACCCTTATGGTGTTGTGGTGCATGGTGGCTGCCACCAACTCCTCCTGCGCCATCAGCTGTGGTGCATCAGCAGGCCCCCCTCCAGTGGCTTTCCAGGACACATGGATGGCTGCCACCTTCTCTTTAATGCACCGCTTATCTGTGCCCACCTTCTTGCAGCACTCCTGTCCTGACCGCTGGTGACTGCTCTGCTGGTTCACGAATGCCACCACCTCTTCCCAGGCCCCAGCCCTGTCCTGTGGTGTGCCCGTGGCACCACTCATCAGCGGTTCCCTGTTGAGGTAGGCCTCAAACAGGGCCTCTGCCTTCATGAAATTGGGCCTGCACTTGCGAGCAGGCCCACGCTCCTCACCCTCCTCATATTCCGACATGTTGCCACTTGTGGACATGGACAGCACAGTGTGTCAGTGTCAGCAGCACCCTATTCCATCCCCCCTGCTGTGCTGACTGGGCTCAGTGTGCTCCAGCAGCATGTGCAACTTACCTCAGAAGGTTGCAATACCAGTCCATGACCTGTGCTTGTCCATGGTGCTTTTATGGTGCAATGCATGCAAATGACCATTGGCACAATGGTAATGACATGCTAATTCCCCCAGTGTGCCACACATTGGTTGATGAGCTCATTTGCATGTGGCGGCTAAATATCACGAATTTGCTCTGTGCGCAGTGAGATTGCTCTGAAGCAAGTCGCGTCTCAATGCACATGCATGTGCACTGTACAGGACCTCAGTGCACATACGCCGGTCGGTGTGCTGCCACCTATTGCACACTGTGTGCCCACTGTGCAATAGGGACTGTGGTGCATGGTGTGCCATGCCTGCTATTGTGCACATGCGCAAGGTGCAGTGGCCAACCACTGACCCCTGCTGTGAACTCTGCCCCTGGATGACCCCGTACTCATGACCCTGCCTAGCCACTCCCATGCCACACATCTCCGTGGTGGCACGACGGGTGGACACAGTGCATATCCCCTCAGCTGGTGCATCTGGCACATGCACTGGCCACGTGTGCCTCCTGCCACCATTTTTCTCTGCAGCTCACACCACAGTAATGGCACTGCAGCAATGATGTGGATGGGTGGTCACCTGGATGCAGGTGGAGCTGGTCAAGCTTGTGGCCTGCGTTCAGCCGCACGCACCCCAGCTGTTTGGGCAGGCACCACTGCAGCAACTCAGGGTGGCTGTGTGGCAGGTAGTTGCTGCCTCACTCACTCAGCACACAGTGGTGGCCAGAACTGGTGAGCAGTGTTGCCACTGATATGGTGCAGAGGGACCCAGAGTGCCTCTGGAGGATGGAGGCACGCGTCAAGCATGGGGCCATGCCACAACCAGGTGAGTAGGCCAATCATGCATGTGTGCCCTGGTGCTGTACTGTGGTGTTGGCTAGGCTGCCTGGTGTGTCCTGCAGGGTGAAGTACTACCATCATGCTCATTGCAGGGTGGTATCACCCTCTGCCACTTGTGTTGTGTTGCCACTCTGTGATATGTCGGGCAGGGGCTCACCCTGTGCACAGGGGTGGACTTGGTGGGCAGCTGATGTTGTTGGTTACTGATGTGTACCTGTTTCTGTTCCATTCCCAGGACCTGAGGACAGACGTCGGGTGGCATGGCAGGATGCCAGGCTGCAGCAGCTCAGAGAGGAGGAGCAGCTCCAGCACCAGTGGGGCCACAGAGGGCAGGTAGGCACTGACATTGTTCTGTGCACCATCATTGGGGGGTGGCAGAGGCAGGGGTGCGGGCATGGTCACCTGTGCCATGGCAGCTGTCTGTGTCGCACTGTGCATGGTGCCCGCCACTGTGGTGCATCCATTGGTCACATGTGCCAGCTGCTGGTGGGATGGGTGTGAGCATGGCTGCCACTGATGTTGCTGTGGTGCAGCCAGGGCACTGTGCCATGTGACTGCCATGGTGCAGTCAGATGGCCACTGTGCAGTAAGGACCACTGCTGTGCGCTGATGTGGTGTGCCACTTTGCCAGCAGGCATTGGCCCACGCCTCTGTGGGTGGCCTGTATGGGCCTTCTGGGGGGGTTCCCCCTGCCCGGTACATGCTGTGATTGGGCCATGTTCCTTGGAACATTGCACTGATCATCCACCCTGTCCCTTGCTCTAGGTGTCCGCCAACAGCGTAGGAGACCCCTGTACTGCAGGCTCCTGAGGCAGCTCATCTTAATAACCTTGATGACAATGGAGGCAGTATTCCCAGTCTGGAGACTGCTTCTGGTGGTCAGGAGGCACCAACAGCAGCAGAGGGTGGCAGGAAGTGGCCGCCGCTAGCCCAACTTTGTGTTCTCCTGTTTCCCAGCCATACCTCCCCCTCCAGTCCCTTGTCCCACTGTACAGTCCCTGTTCCCTGCCCCTTTCCCTTGCTATTCCTACCCTTTCCCAGACCCTGGTTTTTGTACATAGTTCTGTGTTAATATATTTTTCTGACTTACCTGCCTGTGTCTGTGTCTGCTTTGCTGCTGGAATGAGGAGCCATGCTGCAGTGGCTCAGTGCCTGTCCGTGTGTGCATGTGTTGAGGCACATGTTGTGCTTCTGTGGATCACTGCTGTGTGCTGCTGTATGTGCCACAGTGGTGGTGTCCCTCCCCTCGGTTGATGGCTGTGCCTTGGGGAGCTGTCAGGGTTGTGTGGTGGGTGTGTCTGCTTGGCTGCGTGGTCCTGGGTGTGGCCTGGCCTGGTCTGGATGTGCAGGGAGAGACTGTCTGCTGCCTGTGGGGGGCCCCCTTGGTGGCCCTCCATCCCCCATTGGCACCCCCTGTTGCCTACTGTCTGTGCCACTATTGTGTTCTGGGGTGGGGGTCTGGGTGGCTTTGTGCGCCCTGCTGTGCCCTGCTGGTGGTAGCCTCCTGTGGTCTGTCACTCTGCTTCCCTGGCTCTATCCCTGGGTCTCCTCTCTGTGCCGTGCCCCCCTCAATTGCTCTGGTGCTTTGCTCTCATGTTTGCCCTGGGGCTTCTGTGTCTGCCCATGGCACACCTGTGGTTGTGCCATGGCACATCCATGGTTGTGCCATGGTGCAACTGTGCCATATTCAGCTATGTTGTGCTGGCGCAGTGCGGCCAGCTCAACTTCTGAATATGGCTTGTGTTGCACCATGGCACATTGGATTTGCACTGTGCCAGACTTGCGCCGGCTTTTGGCGCATTTCTGAATATCTGGCCCCCCGCCATTTGACACTACCACAAACATTATGGTCTCATAAGTCTTTTACAGCTTGCTGCATCCTGTGAAGTTTGCTGTATCATCAGTCTCTTCTGATAAATTCCTTATAGTTGCCTGTTTAATAAAACAAGATCAATACATACTATTGCTTCCAGCTTCAAAGACTGGCAGACTGCATATAGGAGTTCAGATTACGTATCACCCAACTCATACTAACTGGTGCCCATTAGTGCCTTTTGATCAGCTCATGCAATACCATGTTTGCTCTGATTCCTCTTAATCTCTTCTGGCTTCCATCAGTCATACAGGAATGACTACCAAATGTTTCCTGGAGCATGTGAGAACTCTCCTACAATGGCTCAGACTTAATCCATGTGCTTTCTCAGATCATTCCGTTTGGATTAGAGCTGCATCATCAGCATCTGAAAACAACATTCTTGCTCATATCATCAAGAGACTTGAAAGATGGGCCTCTTCATGTTTTGAAACATACATCCCTAATCTGGAAGAAGAAATCAGGCAAGCATTTGGGATTTTCTTTTAGCATGCCCAGAGGAAGGGCAGTTCAGTAACCATGGTTCCTCAGAGGGTTCCTTTGCGGGGGCAGGGGATCCACTCCTGCATGCTACTGTTCACACTGTCTATGATTTGGAGAAAGCAATCTCAGTCTTTTGGACCTTCTATTTCCATAACACTGCCCAGCCTTTCTCCTGAGGGTAGGAATAGAGAAAGGCCAATGTTTAGCTATACACAAGCACTCATTTCTAAGATAGCGGCCATGCTGAGCTAGCTGTCTGTAAGTCTGATTTAGTTGTGCTTAGTAGCATTTTATCTAGTTTTATTTTACTCTATTTTTGTTTGTTTGTATTTATTTTGTAATTTAATGTTAGTTTTTAGTGCTTAGACAGTTAGGGTAAATGAGTGAGATAGTGAGCGTAGCCTCAGTTACCGGGCGAAACGTGAATATACAAAGTGATTTGGATAACTTAACGCATAACGCTCTGTCACTGCTGAACTTTTGTTATTTCTAGGACTCTGGCTTGAGAAGAGATATTTTCTTGTTACCTGTGTTTCAGTGCTGGTATTTGGTTCCTGGCAGTGAGGGAATTGGAACTGGCCGACTGCCAGTAGCGAGAGTCATGAAATGTGGTGATCCATGGCTCAGTGTCTGGAACAGAGGCATATACGCAGTGGTGGGGTGTGACCAGCTTGGGGTCTTGTTTGAGGAGTGTCGCTGGCCTCCAGTTTGGACAACTTCTGTCTCCTATTCCCGGTTTGGATTGGAGGGAACTGTGGTGGCTTCTGATTTTGGCTCTGGACTGCTGGCCTTTTATTGTGTCGGGCTGACTGGGTTTTGAACCCATCCTGAACCCAGGCAGTGTTTGCTGGGGTTGCTAGCTGGGGAAGGAACTGGGTCTGGTGTTCTTGGAAGATGGGCACTGAGTGCCTAAGATTCCTGGCTTGGGTGGGTGGGCTGGAGGGCCTGTTCGCTCTGAGCTGACTGCGGTCGGGAGCTTTCACCAACTCCTCGGAGGATGGCTGGGATGAGTAATTGTTCCCAGTCAGGGAATCTTTTGTTACTGGAGACTAGAATAGGCCCTGAACTGAGAAAGAACATTGGATACTGTGGCTACCCTGCTTGTCTCTCATTCTCCGAAGACTCACCGGCAGTGAGAGTGTTTTATTTCTTTTGACATGAATTTGCCCTGCCTATGTGAGAGATGGGCTGGGGGATTGTATTATCTTGCCATCCTGGATTGCAAACTGAAGACGTTCATTTAAGTTTTTATTATTTTACTGGTTTTTTTATCATTTGATAGACAGTGAGAGTGCCTGTATCTCTTGCTAGTTCTCCAGGGCGTGAGACGGCCTGTGGACTGGAAACATTTATATTTCAATATTATTCTTACAGACAGTGAGAGTGTTTGTATGTGGTCCAGCCCCCGAGGCAGTGAGAGGGCCTGGGGAGCTGTACATTTTAATTTGAAGATATTTGTTATCTGTATTTGGCTTGTTTTTGTTTTTGTATTTGAATTTTTTTTTTTTATTTTAGTTTTTCAGTACTTATTCCTGACTGCAAATTTACTTCTGCCTAAGACATTGAATTACTTATATTTTGAATTTAGCATTAAGGGGGTTAATTGAGGGGTTTTATTTAGGTTGAGTTTTATGTTATTTTGTTTTAGTTGTATTAGTCTGCAGGCTAGCTAAGTGTGTATTGCCAGTGTTTGAATGTGTCGGAGGCCTGCCCCCACGGTTGTGCTCTATTCACCCTCTGCCCTTCACACCCTCCGTCCCTTTTTCCCTCCCCTACTGCAGTTTACAACTTACCAGTGCTGTAGGCCACTTGGTATTGCTCGTAATGGGAGGAGGAGGAGGGCGGGGGGGTGAACAGTGGAGGGTGAATGAGTGGGGCCACCACATCAGGGTCATGAGATCCATGAGATGCCCTGGGGCCAACTGGAATATAGAATGTGATCCTCCATGCCTGCTTTCCACACCCAAGGGCACCACGAATACTGGTAGGCAGATGGCCCAGGCAGCCCTGAAGGTTCATCAGACTCGGGCTGTGTTGTGCAATGCCAGGTCCATTAAAAACAAGAGTGTAATTATTGCAGATCTTGTAGAAATGGTGGCTCTGGCTTGCATCACCAAGACCTGGCTGGATGAAAACTCTGGCCCCATTTTGGAGGCTCTAACTCCAGCTGGGTACTTGATGATTCACCTCCTGGGACTGGATTGCCGGGGGGGGGGGGTTGTGGTCTGTTTCAAGACAGAACTTAACCTCACGAGTGTACTGGCTGAGGAAACTAAGTCATTCGAGTGTACCATGGTAGCAGGTGTAGGCTGTAGGATCGCCCTCAACTACCATCCACCCATAGATGAGAAGTGATTTCTTCAGGAAGTGGTGGACTTCATCATTGACTTGGCATTTGAGTTGCCCAGACTGATGGCTCTGGGTGACTTCAGTGCCTGGGTCAATGATGAACTCTGGTAGTTTGGACAATACTTCCTCCAGTTGATGTAATCTCTGGGCCTTACACAGATAGTTACCGCTGCTACCCATAAACATGGTCACTCCCTTGACTTAATCTTTCTCCTGGGGATCGGGGTCTCTGATTTGGGGGTGGAACTAGTTGGTTGGTCCAATCACTACACTGTGGGATTTAGTTTTAGCACCCCCCTTCATAGGCCTACCCCTGTGGAGATGGTCAGATAGTGCCCTTTATGAGATGTTAGCTCTGAAGGCCTGGCGGTGATACTTGACCTATGGTCCCTCCCAGTGGCAAACAATGACCCAGATACCCTCATGGTAGAATATAATACTGCTATCTCAGTGGCCCTGGATGTCGTTGCTCCTTTCCGTGTTCGCCCTCTCTCTCTTTGCCCTCGGTCCCCATGGTTTGAGGGGATCTTGAGGGAGATGCGGTGACTAGGTCGAAGGTTAGAGCGTTGCTGGCAGAGATCCTCCCTTGATGCCAACCACCTTAGATTGATGGAGCATTTTCAAGCCTAACAATCTGCAATCACCCATAAGAAGGAAGAGTTCCTGTCTGGGGAGGTTGCAGCTGCTCAGAATCAACCAGCTCAGCTCTTTTGAACTGTGGACAGGCTGTGCAACCCAGCCTGTCTACAAGTCTGAAAGGCCTTATCACAAATAGAGTGCGGTGGACTTGCTCAATTCTTTGCAACTAAGGTGGCTGACATTAGGGAGGTGCTCCAACCAGCACACTCTAAGGGTGTTGCTCTGGATCAGTGTGAGGCTGCTGCTCCTCGGTTTTCCTGGAGTGCCTTCGACCAACCAGAATTCATGCATATCATGCGGATTGTCCGGACTGCGTGCCCTGCATGCAGTAGTTTTTGGGTTGCATTGATTCCATCAGTTTGGTCCTAGCACAGATAGTCTGGTACTCCATGGAAATAGGTGAGTTTCCGAGCTCTCTGAAGGAGGCGGTGGTAACACCCCTCCTGAAGAAAGCTTCTTTGGACCCTGACTGTCATGCAAACTACAGTCCAATCTCTAACCTTCCCTTTTTAGGGAAGGTGATTGGGAAGGTAGTGGCTGTGCAGCTGGAGAACCATTTGACCATCCATGATATCTATGAACCCCTCCAGTCCGGTTTTCAAAAGAGGCATAGTACTGAGACAGCGCTGGTTTGGATGCTCAATGATCTCCTGATGGCTAGGGACTGGAAGAACCATTCCATTCTGGTTCTTCTAGCTCTCTCATTAGCTTTCAATACTGTTGACCATGGGGTTCTAATTGAGTGTCTGAGGTTCATCTGTGGACTATCGGATGTAGTCCCCAGGTGGTTTACATCTTACCTCATTAGAAGAACGCAGAGAGTGGTTTCCATGGTTTATTCCTCAGACCCAGTTTCTCTGTCTTGTGGGGTTCCTCAGGGATCTGTGTTATCCCCTATGTTGTTTGCAGTGTATATGCTGCCCCTCGGAGACATTGTAAGAAGGTATGGGCTGAGGTTTCACTGCTATGCTGATGATATCCGGCTCTACCTCTCTTTTGCACCCAACCAAGATAGAGCTCTCTCAGTCTTTCATAACTGCCTCAAAGAAATCTAGGAGTGGTTGGACTCAAGTTGGTTGAAGTTGAACTCGGAAAAGACAGAGGTGTTGGTAGTGGATCTGGCATGCTGGATAGGGGGGCTGGGGGTTGGTTCACCCTCTGGACTTTATCCCAGGGGTGTTTCACTCTTAACTTCTGAACAGGAGCGTAACCTGGGGGTAAGTTTTGATGAAGGACTGAATCTGCTTTCGCAGGTGTCTGCCGTCGTCAAGTCCTCATTTTACCATCTGAGGAATATCTCCAGGATTAGGTACCTTGTTCCATCCAGCGATCTTCCTATGCTGGTCCATGCCTATGTGTCCTTGCATCTGGACTATTGCAACTCTCTATTTCTAGGGCTTCCTGGGGTTGAAAACTGCCACCTGCAGCTGGTGCAGAATGCAGTGGCCTGGATTTTGACTGGTACCTCCCAGTCCAGCCATTTTTCACCAGTGCTGCGTGGACTGCACTGGCTGCCAGTACAGTGGTGGATCACCTTTGAAGTCAGTCTTCTGACTTTTAAAGCCCTGCATGGACTTGGCCTAGACTACCTGAAAGAGCTCCTGGTCCTTTATTGCCCTGGGTGATCACTCCGCTTAGCTGGCGAGGATTGCTAGAGATCCCGAGGATCTGTTTGAAATCTTCTGGGGCCTGTACATTTATGCATGTGGCCCCTACCCTCTGGAATTCTCAACCCTGTCAGTTACGGGAATGCGCAGCCATGGAGGGATTTAAAAAGGCCCTGAAAACATATCTATGGACTCAAGCATTTGGAGTTTGATTTTATTTGTCTATTTTGTGCTAGCTTGTTTTTAACTTTAAGACTTGAAATGTTTGGTGCATATATAAATTTTGTATGGCGCCTTGGTTTTTGAAAGTCGCCATAGAAATAAAGTCTATTATTATTATTATATACACTGTTCATCAAAGATTGAATGGGACAGTTTTGCCAGATGTTCAATATGGGGGAATAACTCCTCCACAAAATAAAAAAAACAACAAAACATAAAATACCAGCCTCTCCCAGCAACCCACACTTTGTGTGTTTCAAGCATCCACCATCCTCCCCACCTCCTCCTCTTCTAGCACTCTTCACACCCTTAATGCAGGGACTCTATCACCCTAAATGATGCCCCACACATTTACTGACGGTGGGAATAGACAAAGGCCAATGTTTAAGTATACACAAGTACTATACACTATTCACCAGACATTGAAATGTTCATTGATATAAAGAGAAATGGGGAAGGGGGAGGACTAAATAAAGAATGTAAGGGTAGTAGTAGTAGTGAACAGGGCCAAGTCGGGGGCACAGGGAGGTCAAAAGCAGGGTGCCACAGTGCTCTGTCTTGGGACCTGTCCTCATTAGTATGTTCATTAGTAACACAGAGGAAGGTATCCATGGCAAATGGTGTCTCTTTGCTGAAAACAAAAAGCTATGTGGCAAGGTAGGTCATGAGAAATGGGTGCAGGAGCTCAAGGTGGGCCTTGAGAAGCTGGAGAGATGTCCTATGATCTGGCAGTTGAGATTCAATGCCAAGAAGTACAAACTAATGCACTTAGGTATACAGAACACAAACAAAGAATACAGGACAGGAAGGGTTGAGCTGGCACTACAACAGAGGAGAGGGATCTGTGGGTCACAGTCTGTGACTCCCTCAAGCAAACAAGTCACTGACACAGATCATTTAGCAAGGCATCAAGGATACTGCAGTGTATATCAAGGGTTTTTGATAGTAGGAGACACAAGGTAATGCAGTAGGTCCCCCTGAACAGATCAGTGTTGAGACTTCTTCTACAGTACTGTGATTAGTTCTGGAGTCCTCACCTTGGGAAGGACATAGACAGACTGGAGCTGGTGTAAATAAGGGTCTCCGAGATGATCCAAGGCCATTAAAAAAGATCCTATGAAGAATGGCTGGTGGCCCTAAATATGAATTCTTTAAATTCAATGGACTGCATCTGACTAAGGAGGGAGTCAGTGCATTGTGGCTGAAGTTTGACATCTTTGCAGAATATTTAAACTAGTAAATGGGGAGAGGAGTGCAGCACATGATACTTCGAATGGGAAGAACACATCTCCCCCCTCAGCTAGTGATCAAACAGGAGTTCAGCATGTTTGTGGTTCATTTGCATCACCAGGTAAGGAAAAAGGTCCGACTCCCCATACAATGCACAAGAGAAACGTTGGACCTCAACCAACAACTAACACACTGAAATCTGGCCAATGGAAAATCATGTACACAAATGTCTGCAGTCTGGGAAACAAGATCCCAGACCTGCGGGCAACAATGATAGAGGCTAAACTGGACATAGTAGCCATTAGCAAGACATGGTTCACCAGTAACCACACTTGGGAGACTTCGGTACCCAGCAATGTACTGTTCAGAAGAGACCGAGGTGCAGGGGGGTGTCCTTTATGTCAATGAAAACATCAAAGCTACAGAAATTCATAATACACATAAGGAGCCAGAAAAACTGTGGGTCACCCTGGAAACAGGAAATAGGACAGCCATATGAACTGGGGTTGTCTACAGGCCTCCAGACCTGGGGGAGGACATAGACACATTACTGTTAGAAGATATACAAAACATGACAGCTAAACGGCAGGTTCTGATAATGGGAGACTTCAACATGCCAGATACAGATTGGTCAATACCAGTTGGAACATCCCTCAGAACTACATTAGTAACAAGAAACATTGCAAGCTATTTCCAGATATTTTGCAAAATTTCTGAAGTTTCTCTCTACTGCCCCTACTGTGGAAATGCAGAAAACCAGAGATATTTCTGGAAATATCACAGAAATTTGGGGAAATAACTGACAATGTCTGTGGCTGCTGCTGTAGACACATGGTGGATTACCTGTGGGGGGGGGCCTCAAACAACTGGTACAACAATCTACAAGAGATAGGGTTATCTCAGATCTAATACTGACTAATGGGGAAAGGATCATAGATCTCCAGGTAGAATGTCACCTGGGGGCCAGTGACCATCACATGGTATGGTTCAATTTGGCCACTAGAACTAAATCATCCCAATCCAAGGCAAAAATATGGGACTTCAGAGGAGCTGACTTTGATAAGATGGCAAAAAGAGTTAAGCTAGCTCTGGCAAGAAGAAATACAGGTGAGGGGGTACAAGCAAAGTGGGTAAACACAAAGGATGCAATACTTAAAGCAACATCCCATTGTGTTAGGGGAGATAAGCAAGAGCAAAAGAAGGAGGAAACCACTTTGGTTCTCAAAAACAGTAGCAGAAAAGGTCAGAGCCAAAAGACTGGCCTTCAGGAAATATAAAGGAACGCAGCAGGATGAAGATAGGAAGGCATACCAAACTTCCCTAAGAGAAGCAGGGAAGGCAGTAAGGCAGGCAAAGGCCCAAACTGAGGAAACACTAGCATGAACAGTAAAAGAAGGGGACAAGAATTTCTATAGTTAAATTAGTGAAAGGAGAAAGTTCAGAGGTGGTATTGCTAAGATCAAAGGGGATAAGGGGGAGTGTGTGGAGGAGGACCAATTAAAAGCATCTATCCTAAATAGATACTTCTGGTCAGTATTTACTGAGGAGAAGGTAGGGCGGGGCTCACAGCTCAGCACCATGGACACAGGGGGGGAGGGAGGTCTGCACTAGTCCCTTCAAAAAAGAAAGGGTTCAACAAGAGCTCACTAAGCTCAGGGTGGATAAGGCAATGGGACCTGATGGCATATATCCCAGGGTACTAAAGGAGCTAAGGCTGAAACGAGCACAGCCATTATCAGAACTGTTTAATGAGTCTCTGAGCACAGGCGAGGTCCCAGAAGACTGGAAAAGGGCTCATGTGATCCTGCTCCGCAAGAGTGGTAGCAGGGAGGAGGTAGGGAACTACAGGCCAGTCAGCCTTACCTCTGTAGTGGGAAAGATTATGGAAACACTCCTTAAGGAAAGGATAGTGCAACACCTGGAATCCATAGGAGCACAGGATCCAAGATAGCATGGGTTTACAACAGGAAGGTCCTGTCAAACTAATCTCATAGATTCTTTGATTGGATAACCAGAGTGGTGGACCAAGGGGGTGCAGTTGGTGTCGCCTACCTTGACTTCAGCAAATCTTTCAATACTTTTCCACATAGAAGATTGACTAATAAACTGGGTAGGCTCGGGGTGCGTCAGAAGTTGGTCAACTGGGTGCCACACTGGTTGGTGGGCAGAAAACAGAGTGGTGATAAATGGTATACAGTCAGAAGAGATGCAAGTCACAAGCGGGGTACCTCAGGGATCAGTCCTGGGGCCCATCCTCTTCAATATCTTCATCAATGACACTGCAGATGGACTATAGGGTAAGGTTTGTCTGTTTGCAGATTACACCAAGATCTGCAACGGAGTACATGATCCAGATGGGGTAGGCAGAATGAGAAGAGATCTGGATAAACTGGCAAAATGGTTGGAAGAGTGGCATCTGGGGTTTAACGCAAAGAGTGCAAGATCATGCGCACAGGGAAGAGAAACCCTGAAGCCACCTATAGGTTGGGAGGGGAGTTGCTGGCAATCACAAGGGAAGAAAGATACTTGGGCATCATCATCACAGATGACCTGAAATCATCCAAGCAGACCACTAAAGCAGTAGGTAAGGTTAGAGGGATGTTGGGGTGTATTAGTAGGGGTATCACAAGCTGTAAGAGGGAGGTAATAATCCCTCTTTAAAAGACACTGGTTAGGCCCCATCTGGAGTACTGCATGCAGTACTGGAGGCTGCACCTGC
This sequence comes from Neoceratodus forsteri, assembly GCA_016271365.2. Lineage (NCBI taxonomy): Eukaryota > Metazoa > Chordata > Ceratodontiformes > Ceratodontidae > Neoceratodus > Neoceratodus forsteri. The sequence goes on along the minus strand of JADMNL010000039.1, from coordinate 12,353,350 downwards.
ACAAGGACATTAACAAAATGGAGGAAGTCCAGAGAAGGGAAATCAAAATGGTTCAGGGACTGCATCAGAAAACATATGAGGACAGATTAACGGAGCTCAATATGTATGCCAAAGAACAAAGGAAGGAGAGAGGTGATATGATGGAAACATTCAAACATCTTAATGGCATTAACAAGGTGAAAGAGTCTAACATGCTTCAATATAAGAAAATATCAGGACAAGAGGACACAGCATGAGATTAGAGGGAGGCCAATTAGGTGGTAATGTGAGGAAGTTCTTTTTCACAGAAAGGGTGGTGGATGCATGGAACAGCCTACCTCAGGAAGTGGTGGATATGAATACAATGCAGGGCTTCAATCAGGCATGGGATAGGAATAAGGGAGCAATACAGATCAGTATGAATAGATAGGCTATTGACAGAGTACAGGCCTATGGTACATTCATAAGGCAGAAAAATGGGCAGACTGGATGGGCCTTACGGTCCTTATCTGCCATCATCTTCTATGTCTCTATATCTATGTACTCACTGGAGGCCAGGCATAGTAGGGGGACTAGAAACATATACACTATAAACAGGGTAAATAGTGAGGACTTGTTTGTACAAAATAGGGATGCAATCATTTGAGAGATTGGTGGGGATGAGTTCAAGAGAGGCGTGTGGAAGTTTTACTTCATGGAAAGGGTGGAGCAACAATAGGACAGACTGCTTGCAGAAGCTGTGAGGGCAGCTTTCCTAAACTGAATTAAACATGGCTGGGATAGGACAAGGACTCATAATCCGGAAGGGGGCGGGGCAATACGGCAGTAAGGGAAGGGGAGGGGAGAGAAAACCCATCAGTGCAGTAGCTTGGAGGGGTGATGTAGTGCAGCAAGGGCGGACTTAGTGGATCTTCTATCTGATTCTGCAATCAGATCATATGTTTCTAATTTTCTTACTGCAGAACTGCTCATTTTGAAAGTTTGCAGTGTCTTCCAGGGTCACAACTTTTGGGGTGTTCATTCACTTAAGATATAGGTTTGACAAGCTCTGTTTATCTCTGATGTTTTGAGTTATCTTGCACTCTATCCCATACATAAAGGAGGCACTCCCAGCAAGACCCTGTGATGCTATCATACTGGGTGTCTGAGACTAGGGGTGAAAATGAAAATCTGACAAATCTGGAGATGGCTGTGTTGAAGGAATACTGAAACTTCATTGTTCATTGTCTTTCCTAGTCCCCACCTTTTTATTCTCTAGTTCTCATTCTCTTTTCCTCAGTCTAGTGGGACTACACTATCTTGTCATTTTGCCTAGTGGAACCAATGTATACTTGGGGGGGATTGTGGTACCAGCTGAATTTCTCTGTTCAAATAACAGTCTTTTGACAGGTTTTCAGATGCTATTAGTGGGGGTTTCATTTTGTGGCAGATCCTTTTTTACTTTTATTTTTAATAAGAATTGAAATTTCTTTTGTGACTGTCCTCTTCCTTTCACTTGCTGTTAAGTCTCTGCACCCCTCATCTTTATCACTTCCTCCTCCTTCCTCTAACTAGACTCATGCATCGTTAAAGATGAGAAAATGCTCTCCAAATCCAAGCAACCGGCTGCAAACACACACCCCTATGAATATTAAAAGAAGTGGACTTGATTTCCTTATGTTTAAAAACATAAACAATCTGTGCAAATGTAAAGGAAAGAAATGCGCGCTTAGCATCTCTCTTTCTAGAGTACTCTGAGGAGAAGCCAACAGAGGCCTTTTAGAATATCCTTATCAGCTCAGCAGCAGCAGTAGCATTACTAGCCTAAAGTGAGAACAGCATGTAAGAAGTGGAGGTGATTAGGGCATGCTGTTTTCTCAATGGACTCTTATCATTGCTGCTGCTGCTGCAGAGCTGATAAGGCAATTCAAGAGTGTCTCCACTGGTTTTTAAAAATTCCAGGGTCAGAAGGAATATCACTATGTGTTAAGCAACATGTTTATTCACATACATAAAGTAAAAATATTCTCTCCAATTCTTTGTACAGTAAAGGTATGCCTTTTTCCTACCAAATCACGGCTGAGATCAACACTTCATAGTAGAGAACCACCCAACAGCTGCAAACCCAAATGAATAGGGAGATGGTTGTTTGATTTAGTATTATGAACAATAAAACTCCTTCAGGCTCAGCGTGTCACTGTCTACACTCTACTCCTTTGGTCTATTCACTATATTGAGCTAGTAGTGAGCAAATTAGTAAATGGGAGTGTTATTACGTAAACATCATCAAAACCTTTTTAACATCTCCTGCTACACTACTCATCATTTTTATATGTACTAAAGAGTTGACTCTCATACACACACACTCATTGTGCCTTTTCACAGTTACTTTCACAGTACCTCACCTCAGCAACCCTTTAGCTAATCAAGAATAAGGCATGACGGGGGCTAACCTATGTTACTGTTCTGCAGGTAAGTTGGAGTCCTGAGCCCAAAGGCAAGAGTCTTCAATCACCAGAAAACATTGACAAGCATAGCCCCCCCCCCCATGGAACTGTCATATTCCATTTATAAAATGTTTAGTAAAGCTAGTTGTTTTCGGTGTAGCAGTGTTGTAATTTGGTGCTGTATCTTTAAAGTTTTAGAGCATTACTATAAATTAGATATGCAGCAGGGGTTAGGTTGCAACAGGACTGCTTTAATATTTGGGTGCAGTTCCACTGCAGGGGTTGGTTATGGTTGCATGGTTGTAGTAGTTGGCCCTGTTGCTTTAAATAGGTATTACTGAGTTTTAACTTCCTGTACTCCTCATGTGATTTGTGAGGCTGAACTGGAAGACTGTGCTGTGCTTCCTGTACTTCCCATGTAATCTGAGTCTAATCTGGAAGCCTGGGCTGTTGATAAATGCATGTGATGTAGCCCATGCACATTGCAGTATAGTTGATGATGCAGTGAAAACAGAGAGTTTTAGTCTGCTGTGCATTTGCTGCTGCATTTCAGACAGGTAAGTAGATATTTTATTAGATTTTAGGGCAATTTTAAAAGAAGTTTAATAATTACATTTTTTTCTTGACTGAGCAGCACTGAGGCTTGTTGAGTTAGGATTTTTGAGTATTAATTGTTTTTCAAAGTCCTTTGCAGTTTATGATTCTTAAGCAATATTGCTCTGAGGGTGGTGATGTTACTCTTTGTCATGTGTTTTACTTTTACAGCATTTGCATTTCTTTTTGATGTTGCTGGGTTATTTGATTTGCATTGTGACCTATTTGACCAAGAGGTTATGTAATTAGCATATTGACCTTTTTCTGGGGTGCATAGGAAGGGGTACCACCAGCAGGAAGAGGGAGGTCGTGCGTCCCCTGTATAGATAGCTGGTAAGACCCCATCTTGAGTACTGTGTCCAGTTCTGGAGATCACAGAGCTGATGCTGGAAGGGGTTGCAATCACTGCAGGGGACTTGTGGCAGGGTGTTTGATGCATGTGCCAACTTGTGACAAACAGGGGGCAATTTGCTATTCCAGAAAGCCACCGCCACAAGTCCCGGATGCAGCAAAGTTAGACCAGCCCCCCTTTGGTCTAACTTTGTATCCGTGGGAGTACCTTTTTTACACGGCTTGTGCCAAACCTTTGGCGCAAGCTACAGTAAAGTGGGAAAACTGTCACAACTGTGCCAGCCCTTCTGGAATCAGACTTCTTTGCATCTGAGGGCTTTGGCAAAGCTGCACCAAACTTTGCACTTGATGCAGGGTTTGGTGCAAGCCCTGCATCCACCTTCTAGAGTCTGGCTCCACATCTCAGGAAAGACATAGACAGAGTGGAGGTAGTCCAGAGGAGGGCTACCAAAATGGTGCAGGGTCTGCATCAAGAGGCCTATGAGGAGAGGTTAAAGGAACTAAATATGTACACCCTAGAGGAGAGGAGGGATCTGATAGAGATCTCTAAATACCTCATGGGGTAAAGAAGGTGCAGGATTGGGGTATTATTCAGAGAAAAAAAGATGCTGTAGAATAAGGAACATGATATGAAGCTGGAGTGGAGGTAGATTCAAGAGGGATGTGAGGAAGCACTTCTTCACAGAAAGGGTGGTGGATACCTGGAACAGCCTTCCAGCAGAGATGGTGAGGGCAAAAACTGTGGTGGGATTCAAAAATGCCTGGGATAAGCACAAGTGTGCATATGTGTGTGTGTGGGGGGATTGCACCATAGATCAAGTAGGGGCTGCATTAAAAAATAAAAGTTGAAAAAAATAGGCTGACTAGGTGCCATCACATTCTGTGTTTCTATGTTTGACCCCAACATGTTGTGCTGTTGATTAATGCACCCCTAGTAAGGGAGCAGTGGTAAGTGCTTGGTTAATATAATACATTTTGATGGGATCCTAAGCCGTGAGGAGCCTGAAGTGACCAGGACCCACTTTATAAACTGATATAATGGGGAGGTAGCTTTCTCCCCTCCCAGGGGCTAGAGAAATCAAGACTTTAATTGATACTTGTAGAGGTACAGAATGTATTTATTCATTTATTTTAGTTTTTATTACTGGGCAGTGGCAGAGAAATGTGTGGCCATGTTATGTAATGGTGGTGGATAGATATGGACAAATACTCATACTGCGAATAATGGTGCAAAACCCAGAAACCTTCTGATCAATTGTGAACCCCCTTCTCGCAATAGTTTAGTATATATTTTGCTGGTTTATGTATAATTCACCTTTCTTCCCCTTTCATGCCTGAGCCCACCTCCTCTGACTGTCATCTTCACGTATCACCTCTAAAACCAGAAGCTTCTTCATGGGATAGAGTTTGTCAGCAAAGGTCACCCTTAAATATTGTTCTTGATTTTCATAACTAATGACAAAGTGTTTACAAATGTGCTGATATGAAAATCCATAATGACAAAGAGTAAGATCACTAAGAACAGTTATCACAGGTGCTAGTGCTTTTAGCAATACATACTGTATATGCCCCTTTCGTAATATGTGTTAAAAATCTACTATCTGTAATGAACAGGCAGTATTTGATCTCTCATATAATATAAAGAATAGGGATTGCCAAGTAAATAAGTACTCCAGGCTTATATAAGTAAAGAAATTAATTCTTTTAGAACCAACAGAAGTACCTATATAACTGAACTTCAGAGAAGCTGAATTGATTCTATCAAAGTACCAAACATAATGGAGAAAACAGTTTAACATCTTGGTGGCCAGCAGAGCTCAAGAGGACCATTGCCCACTGAAGAAGCCATCTGTTTTGGAGGGGATACATAGGGGAGTCTGCTCCTGTTCTTTCATGCCGGAATAAAGCAACGGAATTTCATGTTGGTGCTTGCATTTTTTTCTTGCTTCTCATATCTGTACTGTATGACACACAAAGACCTTTTTGTATCCAGCCAACCTAGAAGAAATTCATCATCTCTTTGACTCAAACTTGGCTGAATGGTTCCTCAGTGTCCTCTTATTGAACCAAGTGTGTGACTTTGAGAGAGACTCACTAGTGTGGTACCATATACACGTAACAGTATCCAGTGAACAAGGTGACGGAAATTGGGCACTGACAAAAAAGGTGACTGAATTACAGTGCCTGTGTTCATGGCTACCAAGCAGGGGGGGTGACCAGATACTGGGGTGGGAGAATACCATGACAGGAAGTAGTGGGTATACATGAGCACACGCACACATGCAGTGGGCAGAGGCAAGCAAGGGATGGTATGTGGGAGGGGGGGTGTGGCAGGCAGCTGCTGAGCTGGTCCGCTAGTGTGGTGGGGAGGGCAGTTGCTGGGAGGCTTAAGGTAGAGGGTTCAAGTCAGGCACAGTGTGGTGCAGGTTTGTTCTTTTTTTGCTGGCAGGCGGCATGTATTTTTTAAAAGTATTTCTCCCCCGAACATGCACCCTGCTGGAGTTGAGAATCCTTAAGTAGGGTGTGGGGGGGGCACAGCCCCACACATTAAAAATGAGACCTGTGTGTCTCGGGTGCTGTTATTGTCTGCGCTGCAAGTGTGCATCACTGAAATAGATTTTGGTTGTGTACACTCACTGTAATGGTGATTGCGTTTCCATGATCACCGTTATGACATGGAACCACCAGCAGTCTAGAACAGGTTAGCAGGCCGCATACTAAGTGACCTGGATGAGGTTGCACCTACAGCCACCACACACAGCATCAGAGATGAGTAATCCAGGTGACAATAACAGTCCAGGTAATAACTGAAAAACAAGGGAGGCTAAGCTGGGCCAAAGATCAAGTTAAGTGAGAGACACATGCATCCTGAGATGTGCAATGATGACAGCATCACAGGCAGAATGGTAACAAATTAGTGAACAGTTTAGTAATGGCTAATACTATGCTGTGATAGAAAGGAGCAGTCTCAGCAAGGGGGGGGTAGGAGGTAAGTGGCAAAATGGAAGTGTGACTTAGTAATGGTTCTGGTTACGCAGTGCACACTTCAAAAGAGTATAAACCTTGTTTTGTTACCACCGATGATTATTTGTGTGGCACAACACTGGGACCAGTTGGGCAGCAGGGGCACCAAGAGGAGACACAACAAAATGTTGTATAAAAATGTGTCTGGACAGGAGGAAATAAATGCAACTCCTACCTTCAGTGACAGGGGCCACAAATAATATAGTCACACCCCCACATATCACTTGAGGCAAGCAACTAAACAAGAACACAATAATATCAAGAGCACAGCAAATCAAGTCAAATGCCCCAAGATATCTACAGTGTTGTGGGACAGGAACACACGCTCGATGTGGAAAAAAGGGGTTCAATTCAAAAGCAAACAATTCTCCATAGATCCACACAATATCTCACCACCCTCAGGTGAATTCCTGCAGTCTTTGTGCTATGCACTGTCTGGTGCACTAGTTACCCCATAGTCTCTTGAAAGTTATCAAACAGTCTTAGTTATTAATGATGATATATTTCATAATCCCTGTTTTTTTTTTGTTCAAAATTGTAGCTTTCTTGCATATGTCGACAATATTGTTCTGCTGCTAGTCTAAGATTTTGGCCTACAATATAAGCTGATTTTTTTTAAAACTCATATGTAACCAATTAAAGTTGAAAATAAATCCACCCCCAAAAAAAATTCAAGTACCGTACTTGGGAAACATAATAAAACCAAGCTTGGTTTATTAAATTAGTAAGATTTTTAAAAAGGTCAAGCATTATGAGTATTTAGAAATTCATTTCTCAGAAAATTATGCTAGATACAGTACTAGGGCTGGTCAAAATTAGTAAATTCTGATTTCACAGAATTTTCACAATATTTCACAATATATTGCATAATTTTGGGGAATTTTCCAAAATTCTTTAATTGATCATAAATCAGTCAATATTATAGCTAGTGTTCTGAAATTTGCCAAACACATTGCTTAGTAGAGGCTCTAAATGGGTGTCAAGTTTAATGACATTTGACATCGAGAGGGGAAGTTATAGGGGCTGAAATCTGAATATTTATTATTCTTATGAAAATTTCAGAAAATATTTCTATGCTTACAACTTAGCCACCTTTGAAACTAGGTAATTGAACATTTATATTTACACCTTCTTGGAAGAATCATAGAAACTGCTAAACAGAGAGGTAATTTTTTGTATCAAGTTTAAGTTGCTGTCATTCAAAATGTCACAATTTATTTATTACAATGCGTCAAGATCTTCAAAATATTTGGATGTTTATAGCTCTACTGCTATTGCTGGTATACACTCAAGCTTTGGTATGCATACCAAAGTAAATATGTCCTTCAATCTAATTAGGCTGGGTAAATGTGGTTTAGAAAGTTAAAATCAGAGCTGTGCGGAATGCAAAATTCTGTTATTGGAATTGCTGCTTCCCAAATGTTTTTTGGTACTTCTTTTTAAGTTTCACAGAATTTCAAAAAGCATTTCTGTATAAACTGCAGAATAATTTTCTGTGAATCATGTAAATCATGGAATAATTTTCCACGGATTGCAGACAAATAATCTACAGTTTACGTGCACTGTGGATTATTATTCAGTGAAACACATTTTGCATGCAGAATGTCAAAATTCCACAACTGATGGAAACCAGTGGAATTTTCAGAAATTCCACAGAATTCTATTCCATTGAAATTTAACATTTGGCACAGCCATAGTTAAAATTCATTGTTGATACTTTAGAAATTACTAATTGGCAAAATTTGCTCAAAAATACATAGACACAGAGGCCTAGATATTTAAAAGGTTGCATGGCGCAACAGTATTCGCCATCACGCCAACCCACTAATCTTGTGACACAATATTCAAATGGGAATTGTGCCTGGCACAAGTCCTGAAGCGCCGGAGTGCATCAGTAATCTATGCAGGCACAGGTGGGGGGGTGTGCCCATGCATACTCTGCACATCCCAATATTCAGCCCGGGATGAGCTGAGCCATGCATGCACAACCCCTATTTGTGCCGCATAAAGTTGATCCAAAAAAAAACGAGCAACGGTCGGCCACCCACAGGTGAGCTGCCATGTTGCAGGGCGCAACACAGCAACTGCCACCTGTGGGTTGCCACCCGAGCTCCGGCTGCACCTCCGTGGTGGTGCCCCCATGCCCGATCACGGGCATCAGTTAAAATGAATAAGGTCCAATATCCCTGGTGGTCCAGTGGACTGCTGTCTGCCCAATAGCGGGCTTAAGTAAAACAAATTAAGACTCCTATATCCCTAGTGGTCCAGTGGACCGCTGTCAGCCCAATCACTGGCATTAGTAAAATAAAAAAGAGTCCAATATCCCTGGTGGTCCAGTGGACCACTGTCTGCCCGATCACAGACTTAAGTAAAGAAATAAAAGAATCCTATATCCCTGGTGGTCGAGTGGACCACTGTCTGCCCAATCGCAGGCATTAGTAAAATAAAAAAGAGTCCAATATCCCTGGTAGTCCAGTGGACTGCTGTCTGCCGATTGCAGGCTTAAGTAAAGAAATAAAAGACTCCTATATCCATGGTGGTGCAGTGGACCCCCTCCCCACCGCCCATTGATCCCTGCCCCTCTCCCTCCCGGTCAGCAGCGGGCAGCAGCACCCACCTGCCTCACGGCCCCCACAGCCTGCCGACTGACACTGTCGGTGAGGGCTGTACACCATTGGTCCACGCATGAGCCAATGGACTGCAGCCACGTCATTTGAGCATTCCAGATATGTGAATGGATCCAGTCACATATCTGGAATGTGTAGTATGGGTTAGTAGCTGCACGCCCATTGGCTCACGCTGGGACCAATGGGTGTACAGCCCCACCAATGGTGTCAGCTGGCAGCGGGGCGGCAGGCGGTGGTATCACACCATCCGAATCGGGGGAGCCGGGTGGTGGGGATCAGTGGCTGGTGGGGAGGGGACCACTGGACCACCAGGGATATTGAACTCTTTTTATTTTACTAATGCCCGTGATTATTGACAGTGGTCCACTGGACCACCAGGGAAATTGGACTCTTTTATATTTAACTAATGCCCGCGATCGGGCTGTGGGGCACATTGCTGCGCTGCAGGGGGTGTCGGTCCCAGACGGCTGCTGCCTGGCAGGGCGCCAGGCGCAAGTTGTCAGGGATCGTGCACCTGCATGCACATGGGGCCATAATGACATGGAAATGTCCCCATGTGCACCTTGCATACATTATGGCCCCATTTGCATGTCAGCTTTTGAATATCGTGGTTGCTGCACCTTGCACAATGGAACTTGCTCTAGCACATCCCCCTGCTCCACTCTGGCCACTTGCGCTGGCACAGTGCCACTGTGCCATGCACACTGCAGGCGGCCAGGATGCGATATTCAACAATGCTGAGCCATGGCACAGCTCCGTTGAATATCGCCCAGTCAATGCCCCTGAGCAGCCAAGTTGTGTTTTGCCCAGGCTTGCACCACAGCCTGGCGCAGTTTGAATATCTGGGCCATAATATCTAATGTCACTAGAATTCCACTTGTGGAATTTAACTTTCACAGAGCACTTATCACCACTGAATCACCTTCCTTGCACTAGCATTATGGCCCTGCAATGTCCCCTTAAACGCTCCTGCAACAGTGATACTCAACATCACACTCCATCATGACTGAAGATATCCAGAAACATCTGTCCCAGTGACATAAGTCACAACTAGTTGTAAGACTTGACATCACTTGGTGCCACTCTTTTAAATAGTAAAAATATACATTGTCATGTACAGGGTTGTTAAAGAGTCAACAGATGGCATTGTACAGAAACAATGGTGCATGTGCATGTGCATGTGCTTCCACAAGTCTTTAAGTGAGTGAGCTCTAGTGGCTAGTTAACATATTGCAAGATGACAGACTAATGAACAGTGAACTCGATGACTATTCTTCATGACTCGCAACTCAAGATAGTGATGTGACACTTGGCACCACTATACTGTAGTTTTACTATGGACCTCCTATAAGTAATACCCTGTGCCACTTTACCAGGCCTTTACCTTTCTCAACAAAGGCAACTCAAGTGTATGGCTGGGTAAAATGTATAGACATGGCTTTAACAAAAGTATCACAACATTCTACAATTACACAAAAGCTCATGAAATTAAACTTTAATCACTGACGTTATTTTGGAATATTTGACTGCTTATAACAAAGCCAGCTTTGATGCAAGAGATTGGAGAATTGACACACACAGATGTTGTTTTTTTTATATATTGGTTTTTCTCCAGGTTGCCAGTTTGCCTCTCAGGGATATACCCTGTTCACAGGGTTACACCCTGATCAAGCCGAACAAAGCCATCATTCAGTTGGTTAACATGATTTTTTTCCAACATTTGTTTGCCTCCCCTCTCCCTTGGTGGGGTCAGCGCCCCTCTTAGCCTTGCACAGCCACAGTTTTCCCTGTGGCAGGAGAAATTTCCCTGTCCCAGCTACTGGGGTCAGTGTGTTAGTGGAACCTACTGCCAGCCCTTCTTGATTGAGATGCATTACCAGGCAATAGCTGTTTCAGCCTTGGCCTGCATCCTGACATGACTTCCCGTGCTCACTTCCGAACTTGGGTTGTCAGCATGGCAGCATGACACCCAGCTGCTGGGCCATGGGGGTGACCTGAAAACCTAATATTTAGGGTCCATGAAACTAAGAAAATTGGTGATTTTCTGTTCTCAGGTTTTAAAGTTACAGGTGCCCAAATTTCAATTGTCTCCATTGGGCAGGAAATGTTTCACATATTATAGATTCAAGCACTAGGACAGCAACATTTTAATAGCTTGGTACAGTGGAAATAATAATAATATTCTAGCAGTGTGTTATTGTGTAATGAATGTTAAAGGGGATTTAAAATACGTTTTGTTTGTCTGTCCTTAATTTAATTCTTAAAGATACACCTTTTTTTGATAATTTTCAAGCAAATACTTTTGAGTCCTGGCATAAATTAATGTGCAGACTTACAGTATGTTCTCCGGATCTGAAATGTTATATAAAATAGTTATTGTATTTTTAAGAGCTACTAACCAAAGGAAGCATGGTATGTAAATCCTCTGTATTCCTTATGTTAAATATGTACTATCTTTTCTGATTTTTCAAATGATATAATATAAGTGTGTGTGTGTGTGTGGTAGTTTTGGACTACATTTTAAAGTTCTCTTTTTGTAAAGATAAAAATTTGTCACTAAAATAAAATATGACTATGACTGTGGGTTAAATTCAAAAGTAAACATTTCTCAGTAGATACACTCTATATCCTATTACACTCAGGTATGTACATGCAGTCCTTGTGTTATGCACCTATTGGTGCGTTAGTTACCCCCACAGTCCTTTGAGTGCTCTAAAACAGTCTATAATACATGCATACAGTTGGCAGTGGACCTCGGTCAGTACCAACTTAAGGCTGGGATTGGGGATACCAAAATAAATACTTTTATTTACAATTGCAAATGAACAAGGTTGCCATGGCTTTTGTCGTTCTCTTTGGATGGTGTCTAATTCATACAGGAATGGTCACTTTTATCTAGCTATCCCTGAACTATTTGGTACAAATAGTGGGGTATTGACCTAGGGCTTACAAGCTCTGACAGTCTATGCAGTCTTTGCTACTGGATGGCTCCAACAGAATGGCTCCCTCTGGATTGGGTAGGTGCAGGCTGAGCTACAGGAGAGGGGACCCAATGTGCTTCCAGCTTGTAGTGAAGAATACAGGCTGTGAAAATCCTCAATGTCCTTGTACTCTTCACCCCAAGCGGTGCCTTTACTACATTCACTCCAAAGAGCAGGCAGTGACTCAAAGCTTCTGATGCTCTTTGTCAGGACAAGTTCTGACTACTGTCTGGAAAAGTAGTTGCTAACCACTCTTCAAGGTCTGAAGCTAAAGCAAAGCAACCCTTGCTCCAGAACCACTGAAGTTGAAGCAAAGCAACCTTTACTCCTATATAGCAAAGCCCTGTGAAAGCACTTTGGTTTTGTTCAAATAGTGAACAAAAAATCACTGGGCAGGAATTTTAAAAAGGCTTTAAATCAAACAAATGGCTGAATGCTGAATCATATACATGTCTTGAGTTTTTTTTCTCTTCAAGGCCAATCTATCCTAATGTATATGTTCCTCCATCTGCACAGCTCTTGTGATTAATTCAGGTTGGCTAACATATTAGACATATTCAATTATGCTAAACCCTGTTCTCTCAGTGGCTGGCAGTTTCACAAGAAAAGCATGTAAGGAAATATTACTGAAACCTGATCCAGCTTGTAGTCAGTTGCCCTGCAAATCTTCACTCAAGCTTGACTGTTTCTCCTGTGCTGCATGTGTTGTGTTCTGACCTCTACACAGCAGTCCTTTTCTATTTTTTTGTAATTTCTATTTTATGCTCCCCCTGCCACCAGCACACCAACTCCTTCAGGAGTCACCAAGGCATCCAGATGGCTGTTGTCCCCTCCTTTACCTGAACCCTTGTGCTTGAGGCCATCCCCCATGGATCCATGTTTAAACCCCCCTGGAGGGAATGAGGTAGTGCCCATGTCCTCGTAATTCACTGTTTCATTGGGACACTAGAGCCACTGGACAGGTGGGGGGATATGGATTGGTACTGTGCATTCCTTCTTCTGGGGCCATATTTTCTATTTTTCTGCCAGATACTTGTCATGTGCATGATGTCAAGGTGCATGCACCAATGTCTGTCACCTCCCTCCCAGGGTCTGAGCTCAGTCTTGTTGTGCCTCCAGCTTCCACCAGAGGCCAGTCATACACTGAGTCCTAACCCCCACGGAGGAGGCGAGCAGTCCCACAGACACTCAGTCCTCCTCCTCCAGGCCAGTTCTCCAATGCCTTGGGCTAATTCCTGAACCCAGGTCACCGGCATCATGACCAGTAGTGCTACCGCTGTGCCAGTGGGCCAGTCTCTACCCAGCAGTCCTGAGTGAAGAAGCACTGCAAGCACAGAGGCCTCTAATGCAGTCATTGTTTATTTTAATGATTTCTACAACACAAGTTCTCTATCACTCAGATGGCTGCAAGCCACCTGGCTTGGTACCTCCTGGTTCCTGCTGCTCTTCATTGGAATTGATGGATGTCAGTGGCAGATGAGCACGGTTGGGTGCTACCAGAATTGGTGCTCCATGCAGGGAGAAATTTTAGTTGTGCAGCATTGTTGCAGCTTTAGGATCCACTGGCAATAATGACATCATATCCACTGTTTGCTCGCTGACCCTGATGGCAGTCAGTAGGTTGAAGAAAGCAATGTCCTGTGCAGCTGTAGCCACTGAAGTCCATGGAATTTTTGGACCAAAAGGGAACAGCAGCAGCAGTCTTGATGGGTGGCACATAATTATAGCAATTCTGGAATGGTTAGTGCACACCTCCATGAGTCAATTTCAATGAGGACAAATTGGCAATGTAAGTGTTACCCCTCCCCAAGGTGCTACGACCTTGAAGTTGGTTAATTAAGTAAGGGGAGGTGCAGGGGCAAATTCCCCTGAAAAAATAGTCACTGTTTCTGATGTCGCCGAAATTGCTTCATGATTCCAGACTCATCATTCCGGAACTGCTGTAATCACATAGAACCATCTTGATGTGTTCCCCAGTCCTGCTGCCACAGTCTATGGGGGAGGAGAGTTAACAAAGACATGTGACTTGATGGTCATAGTGCTGATGGTGCTCCCTATGCTGAAGAATGTAATGGTGTTCAGTCTTGTTCTTGGTCCTGCAGCTGCAGTCTGGGAGGGGAGGAGGGAGGGTGAAGTGACTCACAGGAGGGCAGCAGCATTTGCTCAAGCAGAGAGTCAAGAGGTAAGTCCCTTTTGAGAGGTGGTTACATTGTTCACCCATTAATAAGTTTGACACCCTTGTCAAAACCTGAAAAATGCAAAAATGTGCAACACAACAAGCATAACAGTCTATCAAGTACTGTAATATTGCAGCTTCTCTAAATAATGGCATAGCAGTACACACACAGAACACAGGGCATGTATGTGTAATCACTGTCCTCCCCAAGGGGTACACCCACAATCCCCGAACATGACATGGAGCAGCACATGGGGGAAGTAAGGAAGAATTTGGCTGCAGGTGTACTCTTTTGTGCATCACATTCATAGGGAGGTCAGTGGAGACAACAGAAGCATAATAGGTGAGCTGCACTAGATACAGTACTTGACTTCTCTTCCAAAGTGATGAGGTTAAGCAGGATGTTCTGCAATGCAATGCACATTACCACTGGGAGGTTCTGTGTCTGGCACAAGAATGGGTTCAGAAGGTCCAGGAGTCTCAGTGTCCTGTGGAGGTTCTACAACAGAGTGTCCATAAAAAGCAGATGATGTTCAAATTTGGGTCAAACATCAGGCAGAACAAGGGGTGATGCTGAAGGATCAAAAGAGTTAAATATAATGCATGCACCAGGTGCAGAAGGATGAAACTTCACTGGGTACTGGTGCTGGCATGGATCCAGGGACATAAAGGCATACAGACTAATCCACCTTGTCAGAACTGCTGTAGACAACATCGGGCTGGGTTAGAGAGTTTGCAATGGCTTGTTCAGACTGAGCTGCCACGGTCCTCTTCTTTTATGTCTCATTTCTGGTGACCAGTCTTCTACATTGTGAAGAACATGTCTTTCAGATGAGTTCCAGTAGCAGGTAGCCAACAGGCAACAAATGGTTTCTGTAAAGTGTTTTACTAACAGTGTTTCCATTCTCCATACTTAGATTGTACACAGGCTGATTGCCACTATAAGTTCCTTAGCTATGACATACTGTTCTGACTTACATTGATTAGCTACTTTGTGTTTACTTGGGACTCCAAGGTTTCTGATCAGGAGGACTCTGTTTCTAGGCAGTAGAGCTTGCTCTCACTGCTTTCTCATATCTGGTCTTGTTTGACAGATAAGCCTATCCTTTTGTTTCTTGGTCTACCAGACAGGCTATGGTTAGCTGTTACCTCAGTCTTTTAGTGTATTCAAAGTAAGTGTCTGGTAGAGTTCATCAGCTAATACACAAAAACACAGACCAATTGGAAGTCTTATCTTCTCATCTGAACATGACGTGATATAATATAACAGGGAGAGAACCCTGTAAACTCATTTGCAGCAGGCCAGAAACTTGCATTGGCTAGTTCCATTTTGATGTTTTTTGGCTGGATCCAATGTCCCCAACATGCTCAGAAGTGTCCAACTCTACCTCTCTGTCTGTGGGCCACCTTATGGATGATAGAGTGGTGCAAGACTTTTCAGTTCCCATCAGTTCAGAGAGCTCTTTGAAGAGGCGACTCTCAAAGTATCTGCTTTGTTTGAAGTGGAGATACACTTAAGGAAGCCATAGTGCACAAAGTATTTTTTCCGTAATATCTTTTGACACAATTATTACCTTTTAGTTTTGGTTGAGAAAACCTGTGCATAATAGGTGAAATGTTCAATCACTACCAAGATGTTGCTGATTTAGGTGTAGCTCAATCAATAGGAAGTTTATGCAGACAAGATCCAAATGGACATTGTTGAAGATGCTAACAAAAGGCGCTGCTCTTTCTGGCAGTCTTTTTGATGAAGTATTAGCTAAACTCTGCAAAACTAACAGAACTGGGCATTGACCAACTCCAAATGGGATTTCAGAACCACCAGTTGCTTTTTGTGAAAGAGGTTTGTCCCGGGGTTATGAGAGACAACAATCCATATTTATGACAGCTTGTTGAAGTAGTAAGTCAGGATGGTCTGACATCACTTGGTCAAAATACAGTCCCTTTTCCAAAGTGGGTATGATGTATTTCAAGCTGGGGTCTGATTGCTGTACATGTCTCTCTTCTGATGGGCAGCGATGCAACAGATAGGTGTTATGCAAGGTGGACAAATGAGCATATGCCTCCAGTATGTCAGTACAGGATGCAGAGGGACTCCATGCAGATCCATGACTCTGTTTGTAGTGCAAGGGGTTGGACAGTCTTCAGGAACTATCAGCTGACAGATTGCTCTTACCTTGTCCTATTGTGGAAATATACCAAAATGCTGAAAGAAAAAGGGTTGTAAAATAATGACAAAATGTTAACTAAATGAACGACTATAATTTGAGTGTAAAATGTCACTGAGAAACAAAGAGTTAAAAGAGTGGTGGGTGGGGAGCTCTCATACCCAAGGGTAGTGATGAGCGGTGTTCCACAGGGCTCAGTGTTGGGACCAGTGTTGTTTGGGAAATTCATTGCAGACGTATCATTGGACATCAAGAGCAAGATCAGTCTGTTTGCTGATGATACCAAGGTAGGAGCAGTGGTGGATGACCTAGGGGGATGACAGGGATTGCAGGATGATCTGGCAAAGCTTGAAACCTGGTCAGACACCTGGCAACTGGGGTTTAATGCCAAAAAGTGCAAGGTGCTGCATTTTGGGATGAAGAACCCAAGGAGGAGTTACCAGCTGGGGGGAGTGCAGCTATCCCAGACAGAGGAGGAGAAGGATCTGGGGGTGCTCATTACAGGGTCAATAAACAACTCAGCACAATGTAGGAAGGCAGCTGCAAAGGCCAACAAAATGCTGGGTTGTATTGCAAGGGGTATATCCTGGAGGAGTGAGGAGGTGATTCTGCCACTGTATAGGTCATTAGTTAGACCGCACCTGGAGTACTGCATGCAGTACTGGTGCCCACATCTGAAGAGGGACATTAAGTTACTGGAGGGGGTGCAGCATGACAAAGTTGATCAAGGGGCTGGGGGACTTATCATACTAGAGGAGGCTGAGGGAGTTGAACATGTACTCAATGGAGGAGAGGAGGGATTGGGGGACATGATTGAAAACTTTAAGTACATGAAAGTAATAAACAAGACAGGTACAGAGGGGCTGTTCAAAGTAAGGAAGGGGAGGGACACCAGGGGCGATGATATGAGAGTGGAGGGAGGAAGGTTCAGGAGGGAGATGAGGAGACACTTTTTTACAGAGAGGATGGTGGCTGGGTGAAATGCGTTACCTGCAGAAGTGGTATCTAGTGGAACAGTGAACTGCTTCAAAAGAGGATGGGACAGGACAAGGGGGAGGGTCAATGAAGGGGAAGGGTGGAAGGGAGGGTCAGCTGCAGAATAAGGGGTGCTAGCTGCACATTCGAGCAGACCTGATAGACCTCTAGGCCTTTATCTGCTGGCAAATTTTGTATGTTCGTATGTTCGTAAAAGACACATGCTTTGCTCAGTACAAATCTGCTGTAACTAGCAAAATGTTTTTGTGTAAAAACAGGATGTCATGCTAGACTGGACTTGACTAAAAGAAGGAAATGGGAGGAGTAAAAATACAGTGTTACGTGCAGGAAAGACAGGTGGTGATGGAAGATAGTTTTTTAGGGTCAAGTTGCCTCTCTTCTATACGATCCCCTCTCCTGCCCTTTATGGTATTAAGGTCAATCATATTCTGTCTGCCTTTTATTGTCAAAATTATCTGTATGCTACAAACTTCCTCTTTTACCGTTTTGTCATAAACAACCACAGTATATATTAAGCCTAGATTGTGAGCTTCTGTGAGTTTAAGAGAAAGAGAGAAGAAAAGGCTGCATACCATCCAGATCCTGTGGTGCTTGAACTCCCAGAGGACAGAGAAGGATAATAGCAACTCTATTTTTTCTTTATGCTTATAGATCTGACAGTGGTGGGCTGTCGGCTGTCAGCTGTTTAGCTTTGCCTGTATTAATGTTTTATTTTTGCTACAATAAAAAGCATTAAGCTTATAACAACAAGTTGTAGTCTGAGCACCTTATTGGGCCCCCAGCCACAGGCCATTAAACCTGATCTGAAAATGTTACATTTCTGGCGGCTGTGGCACGACCTGGTTTGGTTCTTGTCTGGTTCGGTCCAATACGTAAAACTAGACATGGTGTGTGCAGACAAGGGTTGTAATCTAACTGCAGTATTAGGAAAAAGGCTCTAATAGACACTGAGCATTCAAAGGGTACTTTGTACCTATAAGTAAAAGTCCATGGATAAATTAAAGGAAACTTTAAGTATATGTAAACACTCAGAGGAGCTGGTCAAATGCATGCATGGTGTTCTGGACCCCTGGGGCCAGGCTCAAGGATATGTTGAATGTTGTGTTAAAGAAAAAAGCATTACTAGTAAAGAGGGCACCACGGTTCTCATATTCTGTTCCTGCTGGGTTTCAGGACACTGGAAGGCTGAAAAAGAAAAACTAGTAACAGAACTAGATCAATGTAAGGAACAAATCAAAATTTTACTAGGACACCAACAAGTCCTTACAATAGCCACCCATACAGCAGAGGAAAGGGAAGCATTTGCTTCTCAAGCACAGATAGACAACCAACACTTAGAAAAAGAAAACCATCTCCGAACAAAGTGTTTGAAGGAGGTTCAAGGGGTCATCAGGTGCTTCTCTCAAACCTCCTCCAAACCAAGTGCAGACCACCACAAGTGCAAACAGTGCATTCAAGAACTGGAGAACCAACTAGGTAAACATTGAGCTGTAGTTGCCGCTTATAATGGCACCTCTTAAGAAGATGATTCAGATGAAAATGAGGTAGATTGGGGAGAAGTAGATGGTACCAACTGGGCAGAACACTGACAAAAATACCCCAATGACTGCCTTGGTAGCACACCCATCATGGCACCCATCGTGCGTCAAACCCACCGTGATAACAGCGGGCAGGTTACGGGACACACTACCTTCCATAGACCCTTAACACATACTGAAGTTGAAGCCCTAGCTCAGGAAATTAGATCTATCAATCCCAGGGACCATGCAGCTGACATTTATCACTGAGTCACCACGTTCCAATGTCTGAATTTCTCCTTGGACAACGAGGATGTAAGAGACGTGGTGCTCAAGTGTTTCTACTCAGAGGTAAGAGTGTCTCTAACCAAGGAAGCACTCAGAGGGCAACATTGGACACTCAATGGGTTCCTAGTAGAGGTCCCTCACCTCCTGTCTGATGACATTGGCTTCCATCAAACCTTTACTTTGGCCTCCCCAAGGAAGGGGAGCCAGTCTCATGGTAAGCCAAAAAATTGTTTGCTTATTATGTCCTTACATTCTGCCATGCTAACACCGGAGATGGAGGAAGGAGAGGCCACCAACCCAATTACAGTGATGCAGTCTATAAGCATAGGTTACTGTCTAGCACACTCCCTGAACTAAAATCCTTAATAGGAGTATCTTTAACACAGGACAAAAGATACCTCAGCATTATGTCATGCCTTAGAAAGGTGGAGGCTATGGCCAGGACCCAAGACAGGGGTAGTAAGGGACAAGTGACTGTGATCAAGGGACTTCACAAATCCACTGCTTACCCTCAAACAGCTAAAACCCCTATAGTTTGTACTATTGCCAACAGCTGGGACACATTAAGCCCAGATGCCCCCAATTTCAGGCATCGGCACCTCCAGGGCTGGTGCAAATACCAAGGGTCATGGTCCCCATGCACAGTGAACTCCTGTAAGAACTGCAAAAAATGAAATTGCAAAAGGAGAAATTATAAGTCGTCCAAGCAATAGGTGAAGTCACTCACCCACCACCCCAATTGAAGTGTGTGACCTCCCTACAGCCAGTAGTGAGGTTCTGGCGTGATGCGTAGAACAGCCCAGTCATATCAGCAGCTGTGAATGGAAGCCCACAGCAACCTACACTACTTGACACAGGGGCTTCCATGTCCATCATACATACCTTGCAACCAGAAAAACATCCACTTGCTACTTGAGAGTCAATGCAACTCTCTGCATTTCAGGGCACAAGGGCAACTGCTATTAAAGCAAAACCAACAAAAATTGAAATAAATGAATGTACCTTTTCTCTGTTAGCACACCTTATGAATTTACCAGATAAAAGAATATTTTAGGATCTGACTTCCTTCGGTCTACCAGTGCAGTAATTGATTACACCAATAACAGGGTGTGGCTCAAACCAAACTCACTGTTAAAACCCTTGGGGGATGACAATGGGGGCAAGTCTATTACCAATTTAGATGTACATGCTATTTGTGCTAATAAAAAAACTGCAACTCTGCCCCTCCCCATGCACAGTTCCCTGGCAGTGGTACAAATAATCATACAGTATGCTGAGGCATTCGCCAAGCACAAGCATGACTGTGGTCAATTAGACCGTGAGGAAGTTATCACAGGGAAGACTCATGCTACCCAAAAACAGTGAAAAATTCCAGAGGAATGTGAAAATGATGTTGATACTATTATTCAGTCGCTATTACAGCAAGGGGTATTAAGAGAGTGCAAGTAGAGATGCAGCGAATTTAAAATCCACCGGCGAAGTGAAAGCGAAGTGGCTACTTCGCGTTGGCACTTCGCTACATGGAGTGCCCTATAGGAAAGGCTCACTTTGCCTTGTTATTATTACTTCACATTGTCATTCTGCCTTAAACGTGAAGTAAGGCGGACTGACAACAATATTGGCAGCATCCCACCCACACAGTCACTAGAATGAATGTGCATCCACAAAGTGTACAGAAAACTCCCCAGTGAAGTGAAATGAGAGTGCAACAAGAAATGCAAAGTCTCTCAGAATCAATGGCACACTCAGTCACGCGCAGTGGTCAGGTCACACGCAGAGTCACCAGAATTAATGTGCATCCCCAAAATGCTACTGTCTTGTGTCCAGAAAATTTCCCAGTGCTGATGAAGTGAAATGAGAGCGTAACAAGAAATGCAGTCTCCCAGAATTAATGGTGCCATGCAAACGCACAGACAGATTAAGAATGTGCTGCACATTCAAGGGATGCATACAAAAAGGCTCAACAACACCTAACTAGTGCTCACAAGTCACAAATCCAAATCTGGAAAGGAATACATTTTGCCAGTTGGGGGATTAGTGCACTGCAGTAACAATCCATTACCAGTAAAGATGCCACAAAGCAGTATAAAAAATTCATGCAGGTGCAGTGGATAGCAGGTTCACACTGCTACAATTACTCTGTAACACAATAAAAGGTGTCTGATTTAATGGCACACATCGCACACACACTCACATGCACACTCAAGTAATGCGTGGCAAATTGAAAACCTTTAGTAATATAACCAAATGTTTTAAACAGACAAATTGTACACTGCTGCACCACAACAATCTGCAAAAAAAGTCAAGAATTACTGAAAATATTACTGTATGTACATTAACACAGTTATACAAGAAAAATATAACCAAAACAGAAAGACTGCCTTTTTGTCTCAGTTAATCTACCTATACCACAATGATGCCCTATCCCCAAGGCACACTTCACAGTACACAGACTGACTGTTCTAAATTAACATTCAAAATCCACACACAACAATAAACACTCTATGATATGAGCACAGAAGGGTTTCCTACAATTGTTGTACTAAATTTTGAGCAAAAAATATTACTCAAACAGGCATTTTAAACAGCTTTTAGAGGTTTTGAATCGTAGAGCTCTGAGAACAAACTGTCTCCAGCTACCACTGAACACACACTACCCAGGCCAGAACAGAGGCTGTGCTGAACAATCTAGAGCTCATGTGACCTGCAATCCCATGAATAACTGCATAATTTCATTTTGAGCTCAATTACAGCGTGAATGAGGTGAATTACATTGATTTCAATGTACTTCACCTTAAAATTGGTGGGGAAGTAGTTTGGGGAAGGCGGAATAACACAAAGTAGTAGGTTTCAATGGACTTCACGTTCCTCATTGTGAAGCGAAATACTCTGCTTCACATTGTGGAGTTCTCCGTGCATTCTGCATTACTCAGTGAATCACTTTACGGAGCAAATTGGAGCCACTTCACCCACCACTGCTTACAGTACTGTAACCCGCATGCTGTACAGGAAGGAAAGCGAATACCTATGGCTGTACTTCCCCGATGAGCTGTAGCACAAAACTCCCCGACTTAAAAATGCTTATTAATGAGTACAATGGTGGAGTGGTGAAGTCTGGAGAGATACTAGAAAACATGCTTACAATACATCCAAGTAACTAGTAAAAAAATTAAAGTTGTGATTCGTGACGTGACCGTGAATCGTGATTTGTGACTGCATTTGTGACCATGATGATGAAGAAAGTGATTTGTATCATGAGTGACTCGTGATGATGGTCCTGACTTAAAAGGGCATATTGATGAGTACAATGTTCATGCAGAATTATGCACCACATCTGTCCAGTACTCTGAAGAGAAGCCAAAGAAACAACTGTGACTTAAGTTACAGATGGAGATTAGGCCCTAAAAAGATGCAAATGCATGGACAGATTAAGATTGCACTGCGCACTGAAGAGATGCAGACGCAAAGGCACAACACCTAACCAGCACTCACCATCAGAAATTCAAATCTGGAAAAGAATACCTTTGCCTGTTGGGGTGGGCTGCAGGGGGGGCAGTGTACTGCACTGCTGCAGTAACAGTCACTAGTACTAGTCACTAGTACCAGTAAAGATACTACAAAGAAGTACATAAATCACACAGTTGCAGTGGATAGCAGATTCACATTACTGAAATTATTATGTGGTGCAATAAAAGGTGTCTGATTTGATGACACGCATCACACACATACTCACACACACTAAGTAATGCATAGCAAATTGAAAACTTCAGTAATATAACCACATATTTTAAACAAACTAAAATTATGCACTGTTGCACCACAACAATCAGCAAAAAAATGGGAAGAATTATTGAAAATATTACTGTGTGTACATTAACATAGTTATACAAGAAAAATATTACCAAAGCAGAAAGCACTGTCTTTTTCTCTAAGTTAATCTACCTACACCACAGATATGCCCCTCCCCCAAAGCACACTTCCACTGTCTCTCAGTACACAGACTGAATATTGTACATTAACATTCAAAATCCACACACAAACAATAAACACTCGATGATATGAGCACAGGAGGGTTTCCTATAATGGATGAACTAAAGTTTCAGCAAAAAAAATCACTCAAAAAGGCTTTTTTAACAGCTTTTAGAAGGTTTGAATCACAGAGAGCTCTCAGAGCAGATTGTCTCCTACAGCTTCCTACATACACTACCCCAAACTAAGGCTGTGCAGAACAAACTGGAGCCCATATGACCTGAAATCCAATGAATCACTGCAAAATTTGCCTTTGGAGTTTAAAAACAAGGTGAAGTGAGGCAAAGTACTTTGTTGTCAATGTATTTTGCCTTAAGAATTGGTGGAGTAGTGGTTTGGGAAGGTGGAGTAACGCGAAGTAATTGTTTTCAATGTACTTCGCGTTACCCATTATAATGCAAAGTACTCCGCTTCTTGTTCCGGAGCACTCCTCGAATTAGTCTTCACTCCATGAATCACTTCACAGAGCAAATTGGGGTCACTTTGCCCATCTCTAAGTGCAAGTCCACAACTAACTCCCCAATTTGGCTGGTTTGCAAATCAAATGGTACCTGGAGATTGACCATAGATTACCGAAGGCTAAACTCGGTCACTTCAGTGTGTCCCCTAGTGATAAGAGAAATTCCGTCCCTTATGTTCCAAGTTCCTCCTAGCACCAAGGTATTCAGTGCCCTAGACATTGCAAATGGATTTTGGAGTGTGCCAGTGCATAAGAACTCCCAATGTAAGCTTGTATTTACTTGGAAAGATAAACAACTTACCTGGAACTGCTTCCCACAGGGATTCCATACCTCCCCCATTATTTTCCACAAAAGAATGGTGACTGTGCTTACTCACTTCTCCAAGCCACAAGCTGTAGTGCAATATGTAGATGACATCTTGCTTGCTACTGAAACAGAAGAAGAAGATTTAACTTTGCTTGCTGAACTTCTGGCTTTTCTGCAAAGAGACTGACTAAAGGTGAAATAAAGTGACAAGCATTTGTCAATGCCGAATGTTTGCTTGCTGGTATTGGCATTGGTAGTGCAGGAGTTAGAGAGATGCATAATAGGAATGTCAGTGAATTATTGAAGTAACACCAACCCCCCACCCCCACCCTGCAGAGACTGACAGGTGTTGGTGGTGTGCCTTTAGGTCATCGGCCATAACATGCATGCCATTACACCTCACCCCACCCTGCAGACACCGACAGGTGTTGCAGTGTGTCTTGAGGTCTTCGGTTGTTACGCTTGTGACTCTTGGCCAGCTGGTTATGATTATTGTATGATATTGGTATTATAAATAAATGGTCAGTGTACAAAATGTCAGTCTGTGAGAGATTTGGCCTTTTTAAATTACAAGGTGTCAGCAGCTGAAATCACAGGATGTATTACACTGACCAGGAGATCTCTGTAATGTAATTAACTTCCTTGAGAAGTTGCATTTTATGGCCTTTTTATGACCTCATGTTTTTGAAGTGGAAATCAAATGTGACTTTATGACTTCAGAAACAGGACATCATTAGGCTGATTCTTTAACACATTGGTGCCAGTGTGGGACTGCTAAGTTCAAAGGAAACATGTGCAATTAAGGAGTTATATATAGGAAATGTCTTTTTTCTTCTGATGGCACCTTATTTAAAATACATCCTGATAGGAAATCATTTTTTGTAATTTTATATTCTAAAAGGAGGAGCTAGATGATTCACAGAAGGGGTGTGGAGACACAGAATTTAAACTGATACTTGTATGTGAAATGTTGTCATATCATCGTGGGACTCTACAGAGACACAGCTGTCTGATCTAACTTTAAAATGCATTTCCAGAGGTAATACCTTAGATAGCAAAAATATAACTGTATTGTGGTAGGAGTTTTGCTTTGTAATTTTCCCTTGTTTTTTATGTGATTTTGAGTTCTTTGATATATTGTTCTGTGTTTACATTTTTCATATTTTTATCATCTTTTAGTAAAGTACATTTTCTTAAGATACTGCCTGGGTGTGTCTTCCAAGCTTTTTTTGCATGTGATGTATATGTGGTTAAGTCTGACAGCTGTTTGAGGGGCTTGATGGTGTTACTAAACTGGGAAAAGGTAAGAATATACATAAGGTCTCTTATAGAGTTAAAAGGGCTCATTTTGGAAGCCTGGCTGGGTGCCCTGGTGAAGGATTGTACCGCAGTCCCTGAAGAGGGTATATATTGGAGCCTGTTTATTAGGTATGCTAGCATAAGGTTCACGGTTTGAATCTCCTCATAACTTGAGACTAAAAGTCATTCAGGCCCAGAAGCAGACAGGAGGGTTACTCTGTCTGTTACCTGTTCACACTATTGCACTCTGGGGTTGGCACTGTGGGAGCAGAGGGCCTGACCTGCTGAATGCATTTGTGACAATGCTCACCCCATTCCATAAGGAAATAAACTGAGATGTGTACAGTATAGGAGAATGGGGTGAACGCTAGGGATGAAGACCCCAAGGCACATCTCGATGCCTGTCAGTGGCTGCAGGGTGGGGGTGGAGGTGGAATGGCATCAGCATTATGGCTGACGACCCCCAGTCACACACTCCGATGCCTGTTAGTCTGTACAGGGTGGACGTTACAGTTGAAAACCCTAATGCCCCAGGTGTTTGTTGGTATTTTTGCTCGAAATTCTCAACATGGGCTTTTTGGGACCCCACCTCATGAACAGTGGCAGTATCATTTCACTACTCAGTCTCAAATGGTGATTTCGCACAGCAAGTGTGCTATTCGGCGCCACTGGTGTGAAAACACATTTCAGGCAGGATGTGAAAAATGACACCTGTACTGATTATGAGGAGGTGTGAAAAAAATGGCAATGTTGAAAATCTGGAATGAAAATATGAACACTTGGTGAAGTTATGAGTGTACATAGAAACTGTTCAATGCATGCTCATAACGCAGTCATTTTTATATTTGCTTGCCTGCATGTGCAAGAAACATAGTGCCATCATCTGAGTTTTCATAGGTGTGGCACCCTGTCTTCCAGTGCAGTCAGTGTGTTTGCAGGTCTGGCCACAGTTCTCCAATGAATGCTGCAGCTGTCTATGACAGCAGTTGAAAATGCAGTGCCATACAGTTCAAAGGGAGAGCTCCGCTTCAGTGACCAGCAAGAAGATACTGCATGCACATGCACTCCCCCCACACACACACAGAAGCAAGCATATTGCGTGCTAATGCGTCCCCCCCCTGCACACACTGTATGGCCAATGGGGGTGCCCAATCCCCCGTCGGCTCTGCTGCGCTCCCCCACAACAGAGTTCCAGGTGCCACACTGGGAGCCCACCCCAGCATAGCAACAGTCTATATGTCTGACTGGGGTGCCCAATCCCCCATCAGATTTCCAATGTCCCCAACCAACAGCCAACCAGGTGCCATGCTGGGAACACACCCCAGCATGGCAACAGTCCATATGGCCAATGGGGGTGCCCAATCCCCCATTGGCTCTACTGCCTCCAAAACAGCCTTCCAGCTGCCACACTGGAGCCCACCCCAGTGTGGCACAAGTCCCACATCATCCAAGAAAAATAAAACTGCAAGAAAAAACTTCCCTCGCTGACTGTCCTGATCCCCCTCCCCCACCTGCGCCCACCTTCTGTGCACCCAGCCTCCCACACCCCCACCTCACCTCATACTTACCTCTGGAGTCCAACGCGATGATCATCGGTGGACCGGGAACACGTCTGCACTTCTCAAAGCCGACTGCGAACTGAAGAAATGCCGGTAAGCTGTGTAGTGTAATAAATAGGGTTTTTTCCACTTTGATGCATATTTCAGGCATTTTTAGGAATTTCTTTATGAAATTTTCAACATGGGGTTTTTGGGACCCCACCTCATGAATTCTGTCACTGTCATTTTGTTAATCAGCCCCGAAAAGTGATTTTGCGGTCATTGCGCGCAACCACCTTTTGGGACTGATTTACAAAATGACAGTGTCACAGTTCGCGAGGTAGGCCCTCAAAACCCTATGTTGAATATTTCATGGTGGAATCTTACAAAATGACTGTTTTACGAAAGCATGCATTGGGCTGTTCCTACACACGCTCTTAAGTTCATGAATTTTCACTATTTTCACTCCAGCTTTTAAACATTGCCATTTTACCACACCACCTTATGAGCAGTATAGCTGTCATGTTTTACATCTCACCCAAAATGTGTTTCCGCACATGTAGCACACAATGGCACAGTCGGTGTGTGAAATTAATGTTTGGGACAGACTGAGAAAATCACAGTTACACTGTTCATGAGCAGAGGTGTTACAATGGCTGTGTTAAAAATTTAGTGAAAAACATCCATAAAATGACTGTGTTACGAGTGACCATAGCGCAGTTTCCAAGCACCCTCATAAGTTCATGGATTTCTAATATTTTCAGTCCAGATTTTCACCACTGGCATTTTTCCACACTTCCTTATGAACAGTAGAGCTGTCATTTTTCACACCATGGCCAAAATGTGTTTTCGTTCTTCCAGCACAGAAATGCGTGGTCGCTGTGGGAAATCACTGTTTGGGACAGATTAAGAAAATGACAGTGACATTGTTCATGAGCAGAGGTTCCAAAATGCCTGTGTTGACAATCTGCTGTAAAAAATCCCCAAACTAATTGCATTACAGGTGTGCGTTGCTCAGTTTCTACGCACTCTCGTGACTTCACCAGTTTTTTTATATTTTCACTGCAGATTTTCAACATTGCCATTTTTTGCACCTCCCCATGAACAGTACAGCTCTCATTTTTCACATCCTGTTCAAAATGTGTTTTTGCACCTGTGGTGCCAAATGGCGTAGTCACTGTGCGAAATCAGCTTTCGACTAACAAACTGATATTGCCACTGTTCATAAGGTGGGGGTCACAAAAAATCCATGTTGAAAATTTGGAGAGAAAATGCCAACGATTGCCTGAGGCATTAGGGTTTCTGACCATAACGCCCTACCCTGTAGAGATTGACAGGCATCAGGGGTGTGACTTGGGATTCTCTCCTGTAATGCTCATTTCATTCCACACCCTGCAGCCAGTGAGAGGCATTGTGGTGTGCCTTGGACTCTTCAGCCCCAAAGTTCACTCCATTCTCCTATACAGCACCCATCTCACCATATTTCCTGATGGAATGGGGTGAGCATAAGGGCCAAAGATGCCAAGGCACACCGTGACACTTGTCGGTGTCTGCAGGGTAGGATGTGGTGAAATGGCGTGGCCGTTATGCCTGATGGCCCAAAGGCACCCCAATGCCTGTTAGTCTCTGCAGGGTGGTGGCGGGGTTGGCTTCAGTTCAATACTTCACTGCCATTCCTATTATGCTGCTCTCTAACTCCTACACTACCAATGCCAATGCCGGCATGCAAACATTTGGCATTGACAAATGCTTGTTAGGAATGTTTTCACCAAATTTTCAACCTGGCCTTTTTGGGACCTTCCCTCATGAACAGTTGCACTGTGATTTCATTAATCTGTCCTGAAAGTTGATTTTGTGCAGTGACCGTGCCATTCTGTGCCACAGGTGCAAAAACATATTCTGGGAACGATGCAAAAATTGACAGCTGTACTGTTCATAAGGGGGTGTGAAAAAATGCCAATGTTGGAAATTTGGAATGAAAATATTAAAAACTGATGAAGTTACCAGGGTGCATAGAAATTGTGCAATGGACACTCGTAACGCAGTCATTTTTTTTTTTCACCAAATTTGCAGCAAGGGCTTTTTGGGACCCCACCTCATGAACAGTAGCACTGTCATTTCATTAATTGCTTCTGAAAGGTGATTCTGTGCAGCAACCACAAAATCACCTTTTGGGACCGAAAAAAGAAATGACAGTGCCAGTGTTCATGAAGTGGGTTCCCAAGAATCCCATGTTGAAAATCTGGGACCAAAACTCCTAAGTTGAAAACCCCCATTAACTGCCATTATAGGGCTTACCGTTATTTCTTCAGTTCCCTGTTGCTCTTTGAAGAGTGCAGATGTGTTCCTAGTCCACAGACGATCGCTGCTCCCTACCTCCAGAGGTAAGTATGGGTGAGGGGGGGTATGGGATGGTGGGGTGCGCAAAGGGAAGGTGCAGGTTGGGGGTTGGGGCTGGCAGGAACGACAAGGGACCGTTTTCTTTTTTTTTCAGGTTTAAAAAAAATGTTGGCAGACTGTTTTCTTTTTTACAGGTGAAATATTAACAAAACAGATTTCAGCATACTGGATTGGGCTCCCAGTGTGCCAGATTACTGGTGGGGGATCAATGCTGACCCAGGGATTGGGCATTCTGAGGTCAGCTGAGAACATAGGAGCTTGTGGGGGTGGTGCATCCAACACCAGGAGTGGGCATCCCGGTGTCAGAAACATCAAAAATGTATTTTGTGGCACACTGGGGTGGGCTCCTAGTGTGCCACATTAATGGGGAGAGGGGAATACATGCTGACACGGGGATTGAGCACCCCAATGTTGGCAGGAGATGGAGAATGGAGGGTGCAGGGTGGGCAGCAGCAGTGGGAGGGAGCTAACATTTAACATTGTTGTCCTGCTGTGTGCCTGGTTGGGAGGAAGGGGGAGCTGATGCTGCAATGATGAAACTGCCCCTGATTGCAGTGGCAGATTTCTTTTAAGTGCAGTGCTCACTCTGAAACTGCCATCATCGGCAGCTTCAGCATTAATTGGTGGCCGAGGGATGTGCCCATTAAAACATCTGCTGCATTGGCCACAAGACTGCCACATCTCTGCAATGCTCTACTATCTCAATGTTTCTTGTGCTTTGTATTCACAAGCAAACATAAAAATCAGATCAGAGCTTATAAAAACTCAAGTATGTACTGCAGGCTTTTGAACCTCCCACTGCTGCAGCCCAGTTTTATTATAGTGCTTTGACAGCGCTGGCACTGACATCCCTTACAGCAACAGCCACAATGCCGATGTCGACATTGTACCATCGGGGATGACAGTGCCTTTCTATTGGGGGGCTGTGCCCCCAAACCCCCATGTAAAGGGGCTCCATCCCCACATACCCTGGTCTCTAGGATTCTAACTCCAAGTCAGAGTTGGACCGCTGGGGGGGTGCAACACCAGGTAATTCATCGCTGGTGTCTTCTACACACCAGTACAGAGACTCGCCGCAGACATGATTTCTGTTGCTGTGCTGGTGTTCACGGTGGTGCTGTCGACCTTGTGTCAGCACACCCTGTAGTACTCCTCTGATGTCTGCTGCAGGGGATTCAGGGATTTGCAGTTACAGAAAATGTCAGTGTACAAACCACAAAATAATCCTGATGCAATCTACTATACTGCAGTAAACAGGAAGAAAAAAAAAATGCCCATAGTGTGCAAATTGGGTGCAACCCCACACTTAGGTGAAAGGCTCTTGGTGCTGACTGTTCCCTTTTAACATTAGCTCACATTACATATATACACAGCCCCCCATTTGACACACCCAGGCCCTGGTATGCACTGCAAACTAAAGTGACATTCATAGTTATTGTGCTCATAAAGTAGGTAACTGCCCTGCAGCTACCCAGTATACTCTGCATTCATATATCATCTAGCAAATCAGATCAAAATGTAAAATAATGTTAACCTACAAAGAAGTGGTAGCTCTGAGCAGAAGGAAGCAGAAAATAATTTTCTGTAATTCTAGAAACTACATACTGTAGAATGAATCAGTAAGGCACTACAGAGCATGACTGATTTTGTGATTTAGTCATACTTTGAGTGGTATGAAAAGGAGGCTCAACCAAGAGCCATAAGCCACAGGAGAAGTGGTGAAATCCCACAATGACCCTACATTCTAGACAGAGTGCCTTATTGCAACTATAAAAAACTCTATTTCAATTTATTAAAGAGAAAACTAATTAAAAAAAAAAACATTTTTATTTTTTCTCTCTTCTTTCTAAAATTCCTTACACCCCTAAATATTCCCTCCTCCACCAGAGAGAACCGTCACTCCCCCTTCAAAGGGTGTCTCACTAAAGTAGCACATTTGATCATCTCTGTTGGTGTGATGTAATACTTCTTTCAAAGGCAACCACACATTGGACAAAAGGCCACACTGTCCTTTCATTACCTTCTCCTGTTGGAATTTTTTGAATACTGCAGTCTATGAACTGCTGCTCTTCTCCCCCACCCTGAAAGGCGCTGGCCTCCAGCTGGCTCCTGCAGACTGCTTCTATATTGCTTTTAAAAACCAGCAAAAACTTAACTCGCTTACTGAACCTTCCACAAAAAAGCTATATTTACTTGTTGCCTGACTGTTAAAGTTAAATTTCTCACTGTTTAGAGTATTAAGGACAAAGGAATTATGTGATTAAGCTCCTTTCTGAAACTTTGTGTGTGCGCCAGACTTTAGGCGCCAAGGGAATCCACATCCCTTTGTCTTGCTGATTTGGCTTTCATGCTGGTACGATGGTTCTTTGTCCATGGCCAGCATTTAAACTTCTCCTTTTCCCTCTCTCCCCAGCTGAGGACAAGCTCTCCAGGGGCTTCCTGCCCCACAGGCACAGGCTCTTGGACACTGGGAGGTTGGCGCTTTCACAGCTGCCGCCCAAGACCTCAAGCCCGGACTCTCCTCACACAAGGTACAGCAAAAGCTGCTAATTTTGCACCCATCCACCCATCCTCCACCCCCTCCGCTTATTAAATATGCCGTTACTCCGCTCACTTCCAAAAGCATGCCTACGAAGGCTTTCATAGACCTCTCCAATTTTTTTGGTTGGCCAATTAGGAACACCCCAAGACAGTTGTCTGCTAACATAGGCACCTCCTGACACTATCGTTGCGGTTCCCTTGCCTCCAAACTGTGTTTAACATTACCTCCTATTATGTCTTGAGTATGGGGGGGCCTGGATAGCATCCTTACGAGGGGCTCCTCACTATTATCTCTACTGATTATCCTCTGTTGTGCCCAGGTAGCATTTTACCCTCAGAAACCTGTGCAAGCAGAGGCTGACCCCTTAAAGTTTTGTTCTCTGAATATTGGCTTGTCCCCTAGTTATATATGTGCCATGCAGATAATACTACTGTCTGAGTACAACCTGGGTACCCATCGTGATGGTACCCGTATTGAGCCACCTCCTCAAGTTAGTCCTACTGTTCCCTATTGTGTTAGCCACCCTCTGCACATCTCAGTCAGGGTATTGCTTCACCTAGCATTAGGGCAGTACACCCTTAGGGGTGGTGATAGGCTTATCCAACATGCCAAGAATCACAGGCATACCAGGGCCAGGCTTCTCAAGCTAACTATTGATGCCTTAATAAAGCTGCTACTTCTGCTACTGATATGCTCAGGTAACATTGAATTAAATCCTGGTCCCATCTCTCTCATCTCTTCTCCTTTGGATATGGCAACTCTTAAAGGAATGAGTTTCTGGCATGTCAATGTTTGTAGCCTCCTAAAAAAGTTTACTATGATACAGGCGTGGATCAGCCATACTCAACCTGATGTCCTGATAATATCTGAATCCTGACTTAGGCCAGCCTCCCAGGATAGAGAGATTAGCATCCCCTTCTACCAGCTATTCAGAACTGATAGACCTACTAGGGGAGATGGAGTGGCAATATACGTCAAGGAAAGGTTCACAACATCCTGCATGGATTCAACCTCAAAATGAGTTTGAAAGTCTGGCACTTTAGATGGAATTATCTACTTTATTGGCCATCAGAGTGATTGGTTGTTATAGACCTCCATCTGCTGGAACACTACTCCTATCACATCTTGGTTCTGTCATTGAGAAAAAGAATCTTGAAACAATTATACTTGGGGACTCTAATTTTGACTGGCTCGCCAAGACTGCTTCATCCCTAAACACTTTTTGTGATGCTCGTGGGTTAGTGCAGCTAATTCAAGAACCTACACATCCTAATAAAAAGAACCCTTGTAACAGTTTATTATTAGATGTTGTATTAGTTGATAAGCCGCATCTTTTATGCACGCTGGAACCTTCTTCGCCAACGTCAGTGACCATTGTTTCATTGCTGCAGTTAGGTCACTACATCACACAGGTCCATCAGCTAAATTCATCACAAAAAGGACACAGCGCAACTTCAATGTGGCTGCCTTTACAAATGAACTGGAGCTGATTCATTGGATCCCTGCTTTGTAAAAATCACTTTTCATGTCCTTGCTGTTCCTATCACCCATCTAATTAATTTATCACTGTCCCAAGGGTCCCTTCCTATAATTTGGAAAACTGCCCATGTCATCCCATTGTTTAAATCTGGGGATACCTGCGACCTCAACAACTATAGACCGATTTCCTTACTGTCAATTTTGCCAAAGCTCCTGGAAAAGGTGGTCAGCAATCAACTTACAGCCTATCTGGAAATTAATAATTTACTAAACCCCTATGCAATCAGGCTTTAGGACCAAACATAGCACTATTTCAGCCCTTGCCAAAGTAACAAATGACTGGTACAGTGATCTAGACAGCAGAAACTTTGTCTGTGCGGTATTTCTAGACCTTAGTAAGGCTTTCAATACTGTGGATCATAGCCTGCTAATCTCCACCCTGAAGAGCATAGGTCTTGACTCAGCATCCTTGCATTGGTTCACAGAGTACCTGGTCGGGCATCAGCAACAATTCAAAGCTGAGGGGGAGTTATCCCCACTCAAAACTCTTCTGAGGGGAGTGCCACAAGGATGCATACTTGGTCTACTGCTCTTCGCTATTTATGTAAACAATATTGATGTGGGCATTAACAAGGCAGAAATACACCTGTTCGCTGATGACACAGGGGTATACATAAGTTGACCGACTGCCAAAGCTGCCTGTGCAGACCTACAGGAAGAATTTGACCTGCTTCAGACCCAGCTCCTCCACAAAAACCTTTTAATTGCAAAAAAGACAAAGGCAATGCTGTTTTTACCCTATAGCCGTGTGACAAACCCTGCCAGCTCTGGAGCACTGCCACTGATGTCCACAATTCTGGGAGAGAAATTGGAATTTATCCCAAAGTTTAAATACTTAGGAGTGTGGTTAGACCAGAACCTCTCATTTTCAGACATGCTGAAGACCTAGCAAAGAAGTTAAGGCAGAGGTTGGGTCTATTCTATAGAATTAGCCAGTTCCTCACTTGTGATGCCAAACTGTGATTAGTACAAACTACTTTTCTTTCCCTAATTGACTATGGAGATTTCCTATATAGTCACTGTCCCAAAGCCTCACTTATCAAGTTGGATACACTTTATCATAGGGCCATCAGGTTTATTAACAGTCTCTCCATCTCTACCCATCACTGCTTATTGTACAAAGCTGTAGGATGGTCCTCGCTTACGTTGAGGTGCGAAAGAAAAGCAGTCCTTTGGACCTACAGAGCCATTTTAAAAAGGCTCCCACATCATATATCTGAATGTCTTCCCATAAGTGAGCTGGGACCGTACGGCTTAAGAAGTGCCTCCTATATCTCCTTATGCATCCCTAAGGCTACCACCCGCTATGGCAGAATGGCCTTTAGTTTCACGTTGCCATCCTTGTGGAACAAAATGCAAAAACTACTGAAACTAAGTTACCTCTGAAGTATTAATGCTTTCAAGTCATTATATGCTCGAAGTGTGTGTGAGCCGTGCAACTGTTTCCCTGGCTCCTAATCACTAACTGCTGTTAGCTTGCTCCACTGAGTCTGGCCACAGCCATCAATGACTTTACCCCAGGTTAATTCATGCATGTTTTTACTAATCCTTATGTACTTATTACTTTCCGGTCCCTGTACCCCTCTTGTTTGACATAGGCAAGTCTTAAAGGTGGCATCTGCACCTGAAGTGTAAAATCTCTAGCTCCCAGGTGGTTGCACCTTCACAAGCCACCATCTGAAACCATCTGACCAGATTCCTCTTTAGCAAAGCACCACTAAAGCCGCCAACCAATCGGATTGCGAGCACTTTCCCTCCCTTGCTCCAGATTGGCTTCTGCAGTTTACTTTGGCAAACCGTCCAATTCTTGCAAAATTGGGTGGTCTGCCTGTACTCTGCTAAAATAGTTGTAACCACCTCTTTCCCTGACCGATGGGATCCTCTTCTGTATGGCTTAGAGTGAAAATCTCGGGATTATGTGTGATTATGCTCCTTTTTTGAACCTTTGCCTGAGATTGGCCTTAGGCGCCTAGGCATATTCATTACCTTCCCTGCCTTGCAACCTTCCCGGGGCCCAACGGTCCACTGGACATGGACAGCCAGCACTAGCACCTCGATTTGGAAAATATGTGCAGTAGGCGCTGTCCCAACCATTGCCTCAGTACCTCACTCACACCTTCTATTAGAAAGTCGCGGTACAGCCGCCCCCCAGTCCTAAAGTAAGCGCTCCCTGGGGCTGCCGTTGATAGTGCCTGGCAGGCTGTTTGCTTCCTTTCAGACCTAACCATACCTGTTTTAGTCCTTTTTGTGAACTGTGTCAAGAGAAAAGCTGTTATCACTTATTTTGTCTGACTGTTATGATAGCGATACCTAGGTCTCGCTTGTGTTTTTTAGGGAAATTCCTGTGATATTATCCATCTCTGAATCTCTGTGGTCTAGCCTGTTCCCACTATTTTATACTGTTCACTGTGTCCTATTGATGATCCCCAACTAACTGTTATGTTATGTACGTTCGTTGTGTCTTGATTTGCACTTCTATTACGTTTTATTCACATTGTAAATATAGCTGTTTGTACTATAATCTGGACTTAACCAGGTCCATCATGTAAATGAGCTTGCTCAGCGATGTTTGCCTGGATAAATAAAGAGTTGATTGATTGATTGATTTGATTGATTGAAAGGCTCATTAAATTATCACTTGTATTGTTTTAACTAGTGGAAAAGATTATGTTCCATCCGACTACCACCCACTTTCAGTACTTCACCCTGAATGAGTTTGTTTAAAATCTTTTCCCAGTCTGTGAATTCAACTGTTACCTGCTGAGCATTTAGCAAGCTTTTAGCATCAGCATGATTTCCTAGTGAGAGCCTCAAGCACTGCTAGAAGGGATATCTGCCTTGCATCTAAACCCCTTTCTGTAAAATACAAAGCGATCCACACAGTCCACAAACTACAAAGAGATTTTAAACAAACTTAGACTGGGTAAAATACTTAATACAGGCAGTGATCTTTTGACAGATGGGTGACCAGGTGCTGGGAAAATCTTTTCTCCACCAGAGATAGTAAATTTGCTATTATTAATGAGCACTTCCTGGGAGGAGGGAGAGGAAGCCAGGGGTTCAGCAGAGGGGGTCAGGCAGTGGCAGTTTACAGGTTTGGAAATTAATAGCAAATCAAGCAGGCCAGCTAATAAAAGGAGAGGGTGGAATTTTTACAGTTGGCTGATTGTGTGAGGACTAGCATTCTTGTACCGGGGAGATAATAACTGCTACTTAAGTGAGTGAGGGAGCTGGGTGGGGGTAGTGTTGGATGAAATTTAAACACAGCCAATGGAAGTTGTTAAATTACAGATTTCACTTCTACAAAATTTTGTCAAGTTACCAAAATACTTGTAAAGTTTGCCAAAAATGCAATTTTGCCATTCTGTATGGTGCCCCCATCCTGCCTTCTCTCAAGGATATATGTTTAAATGTTTTAAACTTTATATCGCAGTGCATCCAATTTTGCTGTGGGTGCCGCTTAAAGGAATCACCACTGCAAGGCACTATCCATGATAAACTGGCCCCCCTTGGAAAGCAGAATTCACTTTTCTGCACTCTGCCCGGTGTACACTGCTCTCCCCCAACCTTGCCTCCATCTTGGAACTTAAACCTCATAGGAGAGTACTTTGGTTCTCCTCCCAGTTGCTCTTCACGGTCCCAATAACTGCAACAGCTTGCTGGCAAAAGGTCCTTTGCTTCTGTGGCTCATGGGCTGTAGGCTGACCTCCCAGCTCATGCCTAGCCTTGTATCAATCACAAGACCTTCAGATCTTCCCTCAGGTATGTACTCCTTGTGTTCACCCAGTGTACTTGTACTAGCTGAGACTCCCCCTTTCAAAGACCCCTGTGAGGTCACTGGCCTGAACTATGCCTTGCACAGACCACTGGTTGTTGCTGTTACCTTACTGCCATATCTTCTTAATTTAAAGCTACCAACTTGTTGAAGCCTAAAACTCGGACAAGTCATAATTTGGAAATAATTCAATTTTTTTTAAGAGAACCCCTAACTGTAACCCCTAACGCATCCCTACCCTCAACACTGGTAAGCACATTTTCATATACAGCACATAAGATTTCATTTCTTAGTGAAATGTGACTGTCAGACTCAATTAGTTAGTCAAACTTGAATGTCATGTGGCTTCCAAACATGGCTGCTGCAAGGATAAACTGAATTGATTCCAATATTATTTCCAAAAGGCTTAATTCTCTAAAACCGAAGGAGCACCACACCATATTCCCAAGTGCCCTAGAAATCTCTGCACCTGACGATACAAAATTACTGCAACCCACTGCCCTGTGTCACTTGCTCCCTCACCGGGTGGACAAGGCTATGCTGCACATTACAAAAAATATGGAGCTGAACAGTAAAATAACTAATTTTTGGCACCCATCCTGTCCATCACCCACACCCCCATGTCACTCGCTCCTGACCAGGCAGACAAACCTAGGCTGCACATTCATTCATTGCCACTTTGCTCTGGCCCCACCTGCTCACAGTAACATTAATATAAAAAAAAAATCAACAAAACATTTCACTCCCTCTGAGCACTGGAGCAACTTTCTGAATCAGCATATGGTATCTTTCTTTGTACCTTCTTCTTAATCCCAACAAACAAATGCCTCCCCAGTCTGACTCTGGAGTCCCTCAGCTGCTAGAAGGCAGACAGCTGCCATGCTCCCTTGCACTACCCAGTCAGTCTAACCCAGAAAGAAAGGTGCTTACAGTGCTCTCCCTTGCCATCTGACTACTGCTGAGGTGTCTTTCATGCCCAATGCTGGTAGGCGCAGGTGGATATGGCTGTCCAGATCAAGCAGTGCCACATTGGTGCTGAAATGTGAATGTCACTGAGCATAAACAAAGCACAGATAAAACAAACATTTGTCAATGCTGAATGTTTGCTTGCTGGTATTGGCATTGGTAGTGCAGGAGTTAGAGAGATGCATAATAGGAATGGCAGTTAAATATTGAAGTAACATCAACCCCCACCCCCACCCTGCAGAAACTGACAGGCATTGGGGGTGTGCCTTTGGGTGATCGGCCATAACACTCATGCCATTCCACCTCACCCCACCCTGCAGACACCGACAAGTGTCGTAGTGTGCCTTGAGGTCTTCATCCCTTAAGCTCACCCTATTGCATAAGGAAATAAGCTGAGAT
This sequence comes from Neoceratodus forsteri, assembly GCA_016271365.2. Classification (NCBI taxonomy): domain Eukaryota; kingdom Metazoa; phylum Chordata; order Ceratodontiformes; family Ceratodontidae; genus Neoceratodus; species Neoceratodus forsteri. The sequence goes on along the minus strand of JADMNL010000039.1, from coordinate 12,314,969 downwards.
GTGAGTAGTATAGGAGAATGGGGTGAATGTTAGGGCTGAAGACCCCAAGGCACACCTTGAAGCATGTCAGTGGCTGTAGGGTGGGGGTGGGGGTGGAATGGCATAAGCATTATGGCCGATGGCTCCAAGTCACACCTCCGATGACTGTCAGTCTGTACAGGGTGAGTGTTACAGTTGGAAACCCTAACACCCCAGGCATTTGTTGGTAATTTTGCTCCAAATTTCAACATGGGCTTTTTGGGACCCCACTTCATGAACAGTGGCAGAATCTTTTTGTTACTGAATCCCAAAAGGTGATTTCACACAGCGAATGTGCCATTCAGTGCTACAGGTGTGCAAACACATTTTGGGCAGGATGTGAAAAATGACAGCTGTACTGTTCATGAGAAGGTGTGAAGAAATTGCAATGTTGAAAATCTGGAGTGAAAAAAAGTGGTGAAGTTATGCGTATGCATTGAAGCTGCACAATGGACACTCATAACACAGTTATGTTTTGGAGTTTTTCTCCAGATTTGCAACAAGGGCTTTTTGGGACCCCACCTCATGAACAATGGCACTGTAATTTCGTTAATTGGTCCCAAAAGGTGATTCCATGCAGTGACCGCAAAATCACCTTTTGGCACCAAGAAATGAAATGACAGTACCAGTGTTCATGAGGTGGGTCCCAAGAACCCCATGTTGAAAATTTGGGACCAAAACTCCAGAAAGTGACTGAGATATCAACTCATGTTGAAACCCCCCATTGACTGCCATTATAGGGCTTACCATAATTTCTTCAGTTCCCAGTTGGTCTTTGAAGAATGCAGACGACGTGTTCCCAGTCCACAGAAGATCAGTGTTCCCAACTTCCAGAGGTAAATATGGGTGAGGAGGGTGCAGGGTGGTAGGGTGCACAAAGGAAGTGTCCGGGTTGGGGGCTGGCGGGAATGACGAGGGACCATTTTTTTTTCAGGTTTAAAAACAAAACACATCATGAGACTGTTTTCTTCTTTTACAGGTGAAATATTAACAAAACAGATTTTGACACACTGGGGTGTACTCCCAGTGTGCCAGAGTACTAGGGGAATCAATGCCAACTCGGGGATTGGGCACCCTGAGGTTGGCTGAGAACATAGGAGCATGGGGGGGTGGCACATCCAACACCAGGAGTGGGCATCCAGTGTCAGAAACATCAGGCAAGTATTTTTTGGCACACTGGGGTGGGCTCCCTGTGTGACACATTAATGGGAGGAGGGGGGATACATGCTGACATGGGGACTGAGCACTCCGATGTTGGCAGGGGGTGGCGAATGGAGGCTGTGGGATGGGCAGCAGCAGTGGGAGGGAGATAACATTTAAATTTGTTGTCCTGCTGTGTGCTTGGTTGGAAGAGATGGGGGACTGCCACTGCAATGACGAAACAGACCCTGATTGCAGTGGCAGATTTCTTTCAAGTGCGGTGCTCACTCTGAAACCGCCATCATTGGCAGCTTCAGTATTAATTGGTGGCCATGGGATGTGCCCATTACGGTGTCTGCTGCAATGGACACAACACTGCCGCACCTCTGCAATGCTCTACTACCTCAATATGTTTCTTGTGTGCTGCACGCTCAAGCAAACATGAAAAGTGCCACTTAATGAGTGACTCTGTTAATTTCTTGGGCATCATTAAAACCCCCAATGGTAAATTGCCAGACAAGGCAAAAATAAAGACTATTCAGAGACTAGATCAGAGACTATTCAGAGACTATTCAGAGACTTGCTTGTGCATCTGCTTTTCTACAATTGTTATTACTTCCTGTAATAAGCTGTTCCTCCTAAGTTGCCTTGTATGTATTCTGCATGTTTGTGATCTCCCGGGTCGTTTCTGAAAATAGGCATATTACTTGTCTAGTGTACCTACCTGGTAAACAAAAGCTAAATAAATAAATAAATAGATAGAGCTTCTGGTCACAAAACTACATTATGCTCATTTCTGGGGTTAACAAGCTATCACAGAGACTTTATACCTTTCTACTCTGAAATAGCTCAACCACTGTATGACTTGTTAAAGGCTTCCATGGGTGATGATATTCAAGAACAGTGGGTGCAAGAATACACAGCAGACATCAGCAAACTTAAAGAGGCTGTGTCAACAGCTATGTTATTTATCTAGCCCAACCCAGCACTGCCATTTCATCTTGAAGTATCCACTTCTCCAACCACCGCTGCTGCAGTCCTGTGCTAAGAGCAGCAAAACAAGTTGAGATTGGTTGCCTATGCCTCCAGAGTGCTAATGGAAGTTGAAAAGGAATTCTCCACTTGTGAAAAATATCTGCTAGCAACATTTTGGGCTGTGCAGCACTTCATGTACATCACTGGACTTCAAAAGACTGTCTTGCACACCCCCCACACTCTGCTAAACTAACTGCATAAACTGGGGGGCACAATAGTTTCTTTTCAATGACTGTCACAGTGGACTTTAATGCTTTTACTAAGAGACCTGGACATCACTCAAAAGAGGACTACCTTGTTGCCAGCACATCTCCTGTACACAGGAGAACCACATGAATGCCCACTAACTTATTCTGTGCACCTACCTGAGACCCTAGCCTGTGCAACCACCATTCCTACAGCTGCAAAATGGTACACAGATGTGTCCTCATATTATGTAGAAGGGAAGCCAAATATAGGCTTTGCTGTGGCCAGCCCATTCGTGTACTCCACACTCTTCTCAATATGCTGAGCTAGCTGCTATTACTTGTACTTTAGAAAAGGTCACCAAAAATCAGTTAACATTTATACTGACATTTATATGTGATAAATAATGTTGCAATGTTACCTTTACATTTGTCTAAAAATTTCCTAGCCTCCAATGGTAAGCCTTTGTCTCATGTATTTGCTGCAGTATATTGTGCATTTGCTACAAGTTAGAAAAAAAAACAGTTGCAGTTTTAAAAGTCAAGGGCCATTCATCTGGCACCGCCAGGCAGAAGGAAAAAAGGCAGCCCATTATGCAGCACAGGCAGTGGGTGGCCCTACAAGGCTCCCCCTGGTGCCCACCCCAGACCTATGCACCACTGCCCATAATGATGGTTACATATGGAACTCACCCAGACCTGCAGGTGTTGCAAAGCACCTACCCACCATGCCAGGTAGTGTTACACTGGCATCTAAGGCAGTGCCCTTTGCCCACACCTACCCATGGCCAAATAACACTACTCTAGGAGGGGCAGATCCCGCCCATTCCCTCCTACTATACCAAGAAAATGACCAATCCTTCCCAGTAGTATGTGTTCCCCCAGAATTACAAGACAAGGTGTTTCACCTCTACCACGCACAGGAGGACATTATTCCTTCCCCAAGATGCTGAAAAAAGTCAAAGCTTCCAAGTTTGGCCACAAATGGAGGAGCACCTCTAAGACAAATACAATCGCTGCTTACCCTGTTTACAAACCAATCCCCCACACTCCTCCAATAAGGCATTCTTGCTGTCTACCAAAGCACCCAATGGTCCCTGGGACCACATAGAGTACAAGTAGACTTCATTACTGGGTTGCCACACACACCAGGAAGTTTTACCTACTACCTAGTAGTTATAGATATGTTTTCTAAATGGATCGAAGCCTTCCCCACTAAAAACAAGGAAGCCCACACAGCAGCATGCATATTGTTATTTGAGCTGTTTTCTAGGTGGGGACTGCCACAGGTAGTTTCCTCAGACAAAGGGCCTGAGATTACAGGTACAATGTTTAAACAGTTGCAGGCTATGCTGGACATTAAACAGGAATTACACATAGCATTTCACCCACAGTCATCAGGGGTGGTAGAATGGGGAAACAGAACTTTAAAAACTATGTTAACAAAATTTTGCTCTGAAAAAAAACACAGCGCAATGGGCTAAAATGTTACCTCTGTGCTTAATGGCAATCAGGTCCGCACTTGATAGAACTACTGGCATTAGCCCATACCAAGCAATGACTGGATGGTTAATGAGAACCTCAGGACATTTGTTGCTACTAGAGATGTTGTAAAATAAAATTTCACCAGCCAAATTGTTGTGAAATTGGAAATTTCACAACACCAAATTTTTCATGAAATTAATGCATTCTCGTGAAACATTTAGAGGATGTGAAATGTGAAATTTCACCCAAAAATTATGAAATTTTGCCCCAAAATTGAGAAATATTGCCTGAAAATTGTGAAATTTCACATTTTGTGGTGACATTTCATAATTTTTGGGTGATATTTCTCATTTCATACCCACAAAATATTTCACAAAATGTATGAATTTCTCAAAATATTTTGCATAATGAAATTTCTCAATTTCGCACAATGCTAGTTGCTACCCAGCACCTCCCCACAACAGAAAATTGTATTAAACAAATGGAAGACTACATTGTAGAAGTCAATAAGTTTGTGGCAACAAACATTGGTAAATCTAAGAAACAAATGAGAGATTATTTCAATAAAAAGGTACATCCATTTGAGTATAAAATTGGAGATTCAGTAATGGTTAAAGATTATGCCAAAAAGGAACATGCTTTTGTTCCCTTGTGGAAAGGACCCTTTCCCATCATAGACCAAGTAAGCCCTGCAGTGTATTTGTTAAAATTTCCAGGCAAAAGAAACCAGCCTGTGTTAAAATGGTATCACATCAACCAGTTAAAAGTGTTAAAGAAGAAGTGTAGCTAGCCTTGATTTCTTTCTCCTTGTCTTATAGGAAAAGGAACCTGTTAATGAATCTACTCAACATGAGGCTATTACTGTTAGTGTGTGAACTTCTACAAGAAAGCTCCATTGCTCTACAAGTCCAGGTGCATGTTAACGAGGTGACAGTTATTGAGGGACAATCTGCAGCCTTCCCAGTGATATATACCTCTGATGCTGTTCACAAACTGATTGCATGGCAAACAGACAGCCCTACAAAAAATCCCTTTGCTAATGATAATGACCAAATGCTTAGCCATGGATGCTCATGATATCGCAGGCTTCTCTTTTGACACCCCCCTGTACCAGACAACCAACTCAGGAGAATGGTACGCTATAATATAGATATGTGTCTGAATATACTAATTCAAACTGGAGATCAAGTAGCACTGTTTTTCCCCTCAATGCCACTGTTATTCTGCATCACATGCAACATACTGAAACTGGCAGATATCAAGTGACAGTTACTGAAAGTAGCAAAGATAAGAACAAGTCACATGTCAGTGTAACATCAACCATTGCTTTAAAAGTCATTTGCCTTCTTACCACATTTTCAACAACAACTAGCGACACCAGTACCAACCCTCCTCCCTCTCCACTTAAGTGCCCACTGCATACCAAAGGACCCCAAAGTGGTTTAACTGCCATTAAAATAGAAGGACAAATAGTCAATAATGCACAGCATATTCATGTTCCTGTGTTGTTTAACTTTTCTAAATGGTATTTAAGTGAATTTCAGCAATGTAATGCAACTAATGTATCCTCTGTGCATTCTACTATGCTGCTTGATAAATCCTCTTCATATCACATTAAAAGCCAAGACCCTGTGACTCTACCTGTTCAGACCAGGCAGTGCTGGGATGCTGATGCTGCAATGGCTGCCATATCTGGCTTATTTGGTTCCAGAATGTCACTTGGAATCAGGCTGACATGGAAAAAATTCACCAACAGCAGGGTTATTTCCAACAGGATTTAGGTAATAATATCCTAAACCCCCTGGTAGAAAACACTCAGGGCTTGGTAGATGGGGAGCTCTTTACTATATATAACATGCATGATGTGGCAAGACTATTTAATGAGACTCAAAGTAAGATTAATGAACTAATTTTTGTAAATAATGAACTGGCTAAGAAGTACAAGGTAGGAACAGAGATCATCTGCTCAGCTTATGCAAGCTATGTTTTAACTGCCACTACTAACTTGTTAAAAGATGTATCCGAAAGTAAGATCCCAGATCTACTCCTTGATCAACAGTTAATTAAGTAGTATTTCCCAAAATGTAGTGACTTATCTTGTGCCCAGGCTTGCTGAGACAAAACAATCACGTTCCCTATTAGCACCACCCATAATTTAGGATATGTTACACCACACCCTGAAGTGCCATCATGTGCCCATAGCAGTACCTGCAAACCAGGGGATATTCTATATGTACATTTTATTGTTTCCATGCCAGTCTTTGACTCCAGAACAATGGTTTGCCATCAACTAGTTAATGTCCATTCTTTGGGACATCTGGAAGAGGACACGTACAGGCAGAGCCTTCACGTGCCATCTGTATTTGTATACCATTCTGGCAGAAACTCCTGGTTAGTGCCCCACGTGGAATGCTGTACCTTATGGCAGGGCACCTACATCTGTACCTGCAACATGTTTGATGTCACTATCCCTGTCTGTGGATATACAGTCCATAATAGAAATGTAAATACCATCTGACCTGTACAGTTAATTAAATGGAAAATCCCAATGACTAAAGTTGCTTACAGTGGCTCTGGCCAATACTGTGTGGTTTCCACCCATATTCATTACTAGTATGGTGAACTAACCAGCCCTATCATCTTCCCTAGCTTTTACTTTACCCCCTTGGTCACTACAGCCATCGGTGTTCAAATTATTAAACCAGTCTCTGACACTAATCAAACTCAAATGGTTGACAGTGAGTTACCCTGTGTTACTACCCTTAATCTGAACATTTCTATCTTTAATGTCATAATCCCTCCTTTAAACCTTAACCTACAGTCATTGCTAAACCAAAAAGATACCCACCTCATACACATTTCTAATGATTTACAATGGGCACATCAGGCTATTATTGACATGATGCATGATGGACACTATGAGATCATTACATCTAATTCATGGTTAGAGATTATTTTCAAGACCTTTGTTATCTTGCAGTTAGTTCTTATTTTTGTACTAATTATCATGGTCTGTTATGTGCCTTAAGGAAACAATGTAGACAGTTAGACTGCTTAATTCTGGGGAGTCGGACCCCCTTCTGGGGTATCCTTCCCATCAAGGTGGGGAAAGTGGAAATATAATGAAATGCTGAAAGAAAAAGGGTTGTAAAATAATGACAAAAATATTAATTAAATGAACGACTGTAATGTGAGGGTAAAATGTCACCAGGAAACAAAGAGTTAAAAGACTCATGCTTTGCTCAGTACAAATCTGCTGTAACTAGCAAAATGTTTTTGTGTAAAAACAGGATGTCATGCTAGACTGGACATGACTGGAAAAAGGAAATAAGAGGAGTAAAAATATGGAGGTACAGTATGTGCAGGAAAGACAGGTGGTGATGGAAGATAGTTTGTTAGCATCAAGTTGCCTCTATTCTATACAATTTCCTCTCCTGCTTTTGGTGGTATTAAGGTCAGTAATGGTCTGTCTGTCTTTTATGGTCAAAATTGTCTGTATGCTACAAACTTTCTCTTTTACCCTTTTGTCATAAATAACCACAGTATATATTAAGCCTAGATTGTGAGCTTCTGTGAATTCAAAAGAAAGAGAGAAGAAAAGGCAGCATACCATCCAGATCCCATGGCACGTCAACTCTCAGAGGACAGAGAAGGGTAATATCAAATCTGTTTTTCTCTGTATGCTTATAGCTCTGACAGTGGTGGGCTGTCAGCTGTTTAACTTTGCCTGTATTAGGGTTTTAGTTTTGCTACAATAAAAAGCATTACTCTTATGACAACAAGTTGTAGTCCGAGCACCTTATTGGGCCCCCGTCCACAGGCCATTGAACCTGGTCCAAAAACTTAACACTATGAGACATAGGTCCGGGGACCCTCATTGGGTGGAGTATGATGTGGGCATCTAGAAAAGGTATCTGAGTCCATTTTTTTTTTCCTCAGTGGTACTGCAAACAATATGTGCAGAATGACAGGCTGGAGAGCCACTGATTCCCAATCCAATGTGGTTGTTGGTTTTATTTTTTTTTTTAAACAAAGGTTTTTATTGATTTTCTATTTAACAAAATATGTAGCAGTGCATCACATGTGACGGTAACTATAAGATGCATACAGTTAAGATTGGATGTAGTAGGACATTGGCAATAAATGCATTCAGTGAAGGTAAGGAAAAGACCAGTATTCAGACCTTACCAAAGAAATGCTAATCAAGGTTGCAATTTGAGAATCCAGAGAAGATGAAGAGGAGATAGTAAAGGGGTTACAGAAGACACTGACATCAATAGAGGGCTGAGATAACAGAGATGGGTTTAATTGCAGGGAGAAGAGGTAGGGAAGGGAACAGAAGGGAAAGACATAGTACTCAACACTGTGTTCCACTTTTCTTACCAGTGCCCCTGACTTGATTCACGTCTAAGAAATATAGGAAAATCATAATGTATTATTAGCAGCTAACCAGTGTGTGTAATGTTGTTCAGTCTCGTGTGTTCTAAAATTAGAACATATAACCTATAGTGTCATCAATAAAGGAAGGGTTACATGCAACAAAGTCATCCTAACCTGCATTCCAAAATTATTGCATAAATCAACATACTGTATAGTTTAAATATTTTATAACACAAACAAGCTTATTCTAAGTGTCAGGTTGATATATTGACAGTCCCTGAAATGAAGCAGCCATGTGTCAAGAGGCCTGGCAACCTAAATCAGAAGGGTGATGGGTCTGTCCAGTGCAACAGGACAATACAGAAGAAATATTTACATATTTACTGATACAAAATATTTAAGCTGGCTATACTTCGCATGTGAAGGGTGGTCAGGCTGATGTGCTTGTGCTTAGGGTACTAATGGGCACATGTTACTTCACAGATCTCATGGTGGATGGTAAAGAACTCAATCCATAGATAGAGTCCTATTCCTGCAGTATAAGGGCATCCTACCGGCAACAGAGTAGGCTGCTTTATGAATGTCACAATCTGTGACAGAAGTGACAGCCACTTTCTATAAATCGGTGTAAGCATGTCCCTCCAATTGCAGCCATGTCATCTTAGTGGCAGTCATGGCTCCTACTAGCCACAGTTTTCTGGGAAGTGTAAAGGTTTTCTCTTGTGGGAAGATGCCTAAGATAAGGATCTTGGGGTATGAAGGGATAGGGTGGTTCAGTGCTTCTGAAAAAGTTTGAAGTATTTACTGGCAGTACGCTTGAATAGATGAACACAACCACAAAATGTGAGTGAGTGCCATCCCCTCCTTTTGGCACCACCAGTGCCTACTATGTGGGAGTAAGCCACATTTGCGCAAGTTTGTCAGGAGTGTGGTAGATTCAGTGGATAATCTTGAATTGTATTACCAGCACTGACATTCACAGGAGGACCAGTGCCCTGTTCTCCAAGAGGTAGACCACTCTCCACCTGAGATTGGCTGTCCCTGTTCACTCTTCCAACCTGTTTTGGTGGACAAGCCTTCAACAGGGGGTGACTGTCTGGAGATGAGTATATAGGTACCCTTTCATTACCCATTGGCTTGGTAGGGATATTAGCCATTCCTCTGGAGGGCATTAGTAAGAAACTGAGAGGGGCGGCTCTGGACCACTGTGGCAATGTGCTCCAGAACTGGAGGTATTGCTAGAATGAAGCATGTGGGAGTTGGTATTTGAATTGCAGTTCATCAAAGGAGAGAATTGCTAGGACTTAGGGTGGAGTAAGTTACCAAGGACATGAATAACTGGCTTTTTTCAACTGTGCAAAGAGAATATAATTCCTTCGATCCTCAAACAGGTATTATTCCACGAGGGTATGTGTGTTCAGGCCTGCTGGTCCCACCCCAGAAGAGGGCCTTTCCACAAACAAGTAAAATGAGTCAGTTTACTTGGAGGGAGTACCCTTGGGATGGGGTGAGTCCAAGAACAAAAGACTTGAAGGGTGTCCTGCACATGTCCAAGATAGTTCCAGGGGCACACAAAGTGGAAAAACAAACCAGATATTGGCATAAAGGAAGTGTCACTGTCAGCTGCTGCTACATTAAATTTTAATCCTGACTTCCAGGATAGAGGCTTACATTTAAAAGCAGCATATTTAAAGTGTCAAATAGTGCAAAATGACTGCTAAAGCTGTTTTTGCACTTTGCTCCATAACAGAAGCAATGTCAGGGGACATGGCAGTAACCAGGAAATAATGCAGCTTTAATGAAGATAAATTGGATTGTGATTACAACACCTGACCAATTTTGCACACATTTACATACTGAGCAGTATAAACTGTAGCAGAGCTGAGGAAACTTTGTCTCAGCAAAACCATTAACAAATGTGAACAGTGATGTAAATTGAATTTTTTGCAAAAACTAGAAATTACACAGTCAGTGACACTTCATGTATAATACATCTCAGACTGTTTGTAATTCTTTCATAATTTTAAATTAGCATATATAAATACTAATTGTATTCTACTTCATGCACAATGGATACCATCAAACAAAGGAAAAAAGGATACAAATTATAACTGCAGGGAAGGGGGATGGGGAGGGATGGGTGTGTGGATGTAGTGGTTAGGTACGTGGGAAGTAGAAAGATAAGAGGATTGCAAGGAAGAAGCAAACAGAAATAAGTAGAAAGGGAAACAAAAATGGAGAGGAAAAAAGGGGAATAAAACAATGGAAATATGACACAAAGTCCCAAGAGGGAGATGGTATCATTGTTATCACATTTTATGCACACCATATCATGACAGTTGTATCTATATAAGGGCTACATAAAGAGAGAGCATTAACAAAAAGAACAAATTCGGCAATAATTACAGTAGTGATCAATTGTTTACCTCCCAGATTACTAATATCCAAATTACTGGGGTCCAGCGTACAGTATATTCCCTAGCAGATGGAAGCAAGGGGAACATCGATGTTGACATGCAGAAACCTGGAAAAGAAAACATATTTTGTTAAAATAAGCATTGTATTAGAAAACAAATAATTTCATCATGCAATATTCATATGACTATATTAAGAGATTATATGTACATGGGAGATTATATAGAGGATAATGTATGAGAGAGGATTAGTAACCACACAATAATCACTTCGAGATGTTACCATGGCAACATAGTAAACTTCGAGAGCGAAACTCGAGAGATTTACTGTTGATATGGTAACCTTGAGAAGTGATTGCAGCAAGGTTACTAATCCATTATATTTTATAATGTGTGGGATCCCCCAGCCACTAAAACTTGTTTAAAACAACTAAAAAACACCGCTACTTTAAAAGGAGTCTGGAAGAAGAAATCCAGTTGGTCGCTGAACACCACTTGGCAATAGGTTGCAAGGAGTTCTGGGAGTTGTCGGCATGTCATCCACCATCGAGAGGGGCCTAGTGGTGAAGCCATGGACATCAAGGTAACTAGATTTGGGGCAGAAAAAATCTATTGAATACAATAAGGCAAAAAAAAACCAGTACTGCAATACATTTTTTAGCAGCAAGACAATGAACTGGACATCGCGATCACTAGTTCCTGCAAGCATTAAGTGACAGAGGATATACCAATTCAAACACCTGCAGGGAGCTAGCATACATGTTCTGATAAAGGAATCATGACTGATGCTGGCATTTCATCTTGCAAACTCGTTGCTATGACATACTTAAGAAGACTGCAAGAAAATAATCTGTTTGTTTTCAATACATAACAAGTGTCTCCCGTACATTATATTCACAGAAAAGATTTCAAATCAAACTGTTCATTTAACCTTGCAGGTTTTAGGCATTTGTGTCTAAAGATTCATTTACTCTCTTGTTGCAAGAGAAGATGCAGTCTGTGGCCCTCTTTTTAGGTTGACACCCATTCCAGACCCATAAGACCTTGGGGCTTTGAATTTTGGTACATTTTAAAATTAGCTACCATTGGACTGTCCCCGTAGTCTTTCAGTATTGAGCATGTATGTTCCTGAATCATTACTTTAGGATTTTGGATCACTCTATCCACATAAAGTATTCCACCTTGGCACCATGTCCCAAGTTATCAGTTCACATATCTCCAAAATTGTTGGCCCCTTGGTGTATGAATTCTCTTCCTGGCTTGTAGCCAATTTATGGTGGCAAATTTTAATTGACTGTGAACCAATGTTATTGGCACTGGGTCAGAACATCACCAACAACAATAGCATGGTCGGTCAAGAACCGTATGGCAATAATGCTGTCAATGATTTCTTTGCAGGGTGCTCCCCCCCCACAACCCCCATCATGGAGGACTTTTCTCCCCGCACACCCATACTATAGGATTCCCACTCGGGGGGGGGGTTGGATCATGGGGCATGTTGAAATTTGTGGGGCTGTGGAATACTGTTTCCATGGCCCCGCGTAAAAAAAAAAAAAGTCTAAATGTATAAAAATCCTAGGAGACCAAGATTAGAACATGGTCTCCACAACTGCCTGGCCGAGCTGCTCTTTGACCCAGCCTTCCTGGATTCTGGTGCCCTTGTTTCTTCTCAGGACCATGGACACCGACCTGGGGAGTGCTTACTGTAAGCACTGTAAATCCCCTCTCGCTGTCCATGGTAGTGTTATTCAGAGTAGCGCTCAGTTGATTGATGCTAATCTGGTAGCGCTACTCCAACCGGGTACCAATGTTATCACGTAAGTTATTCCCTTTACTGAATGTTATTCTCATTTTGTCTCCCACTACTCCAACTACCTCGACAAATAGTATATTCAAATTCCTCCAAATTATATTCCTTAAAATGCCTGCCAGTTCATTGTGTTCTATAATGAAGGTAACTAGGCCACCTATGTCTGTGTTTTTCATTCTCTTCTTAGGTGACATAAGTGAACTCCTATCCCTGCTATGTGCCTTTTGCCATGCTAGCTGTAATAGATCCCTCTTATATGCCCTTTCTTCAAATTCTCCACTTAATTCTTCAATCTGTGCATCAAATTCTTCCAGACAAGAGCAGTTCTGTCTTATGTTGAAAAACTGACTCAGCGGTATTGAGTTCTTAAGAGATGAGGGTTGGGCACTCTCAGCTCTCAAAAATTAGTGCAGGCAGAAGGCTTCTGATAACCTTTGGTTTTAACACTTTTGTAATAACATTCATACAGTGCAGTATCCAAAGTGTACTTCATGTTTATCTGCAACAATGGTAACACTCAGATTAAGTTTGGTGTTGTTTGCCAGGCTACAAGCTTAATAGCTTTTTCAATGGTGCCCTTACACACACAGACAACATCATCAATATATCTGTGCCATTTGATGATGCTGTCTGAATGTGGATTTGCCAGAGAGTTAAAGACCCCGGAGCTGAGTCCAGGATGAATGTTGCAACTCACAGGCATATGCGAGTTGCGACATTCGCCTCTATGCTGGGGACCCTGTGCCATATTCTAAAAGTGGCATGGTCCTGGCACTTACAATGTGTGACTTGCAACATGCATAGGCTAATCCCACTGGCATGGAATAATAGCCCCGCATGTCGCAAGTCGCAGACCGCTGTAGACTGCCCCTACCGGAGCCCCCCACACTGGAAGAGTATAGAACACACCAGGGGGAATGGGGGAGCTGGACAGGTGGCACAGGAGTTCAGGGGGCACAGTGGAGAATGGACCCTTGGATTCCTGACATCTGGGGGTGGGGGCATGGTCATGTCCATGGGGGCACAGGGAGCACATTGGGTCCTTTACTGCAGTGCTGCAGAGTGGGCATCCATTGGATGCACCGATGGATGCCCCTTAGAGCATCTCTGTGATGTTCTATGTTAGCTCTGCTAGTACAGCTCCTGCAATTGTGAATGTGGGTTACAGCAGCCGCCTTTCTGGAATAGGGTGCAGTTGCTGCCATAACTAACCCTTGCACCATGTCGTTGTGGGTTGCAATGTAGTGGGAGCCATATCCCATGGTTGGCATAGCCTGCAGCCAACATGGCACACGATGCCTTTTGAAACAGAGACTGGCGTAATGCATGGCACACATCTCGAGTTACACCATGGAGTGTGACATAAATTGCCTTGCACCAGCTTACGCCGTTCTGGAATTGGGCCCCCCTAGTACTATTCCAGAGGCCAAAAAATAAGTGGGCATATGAGGGGGCTATAGACACTCCCATCAGAGTCCACAGAGTTGGAGATAAAAATCTCCCTCAAACACAGATGTTTCATGACTTAAAATAAATTCCAGGCATTACAGAATAAGGGAATAGGGGTTAATGTCTTGAAGGGGCTTCTTTTCGAAAAATATTGTGCAGCTCTAATCCCATCAGTATGTCATATAGAAGTGTAGAGATACTCCACATCAGTGCAAACCACATATAATCTTGATGTCATTCAAGGTTTCAAAATATATCAAGGTCATCTGTAGTGACCCTTAAGTGGGCAGGCAGACTGTTAACACAGTCTTGTAAAATACAGTACACAAATTTTGAAGCGGGTTTGAAAACCTACAATATGAGGGCAGGTGAAGAACACAGGCTTTTCTCCTTGCACAGAAGATGGATTAGGTGTGAATTATTGCTGCTTTACAATATACTGAAGGGTAACTGCCTCTTGTCTACTATGCATATGAAATTTAAATTGGATACAATTACAACAAGAGGGCATAACAAACAGCTACAGCCCTAATCCTTTAAAACAAACTAGAGAAAAGTAGCTGACATTTACTACCCACTGCAGTTGTTAATAATGAAAATCTAAATATGTTCAAAGCCAGACTATATAGGCATATGGATGAGGCAGGACCTAGAGAATATTGCCAGTGGTAAGTGGGGGACAGATCTATATGGACCATAGTGTCTTCTGCTGTCTCTGTTCTCCTAATAAATTCTAGTAAATTGTCTGTAAGAGAGACATCCCCAAAACAATAGGTTGCTTTGTGGGATTATCAATATTTTTTTACAGTTTTGGCCATTCACACAGTGTAGGCATTTTAGGATTGTCTGGTCAAAGATAATCTGCTTCTTCCTTTGATATGTGTCCATCAAGGAGAGCTCCCACATGAAGTTCAAGATGGTTCCTCCTTTAAGAAGCAACTTTCCTGTAGTTTTCATCATTGTTGATTAAGTTCAGAACCATATGTCTATAGTTTCTCCTTTCTATAAACACAGTTTGCCCCCTTTAACAGCTGGCTTCAGTTCCAGATGTTTGTTTTCACATGGTTCCTGCAATGCAGGTTTTTCTTTTATAGACTGATTTTTCTAATTTGTCTTGTTATTACCGAATACACAGTCTGTTACCTTTTCAAAAATGAATATTGTAATATAGTATATGGTTAGGGCTTATTCTAGATGGAAAATAGTGGCTTCCCAGATGTTGTTGTAGGACAGTTCAAAGGTCAAAAAAGTTGTACTATCGTTCTGATGTCAGATCGATAGTACAACAACTTTTCAGCCTTGAGCTGCTACATGATTGGCTGAAAACAGAGCTGATCAAAAAATGCACTCTAAAATGGCGGAGGTGTTTAATGATCAGTCAGTAGTGCCATTCAGTCAGATAGTTGGGACACGGACTGCCATACTCGGCTCCGTGTTCCCAAACTATCAGTTTGCCAGGTTTTTTTTTTATTTCTTTTGTCGAGAGCAGTACCGCAGGAAGCAGTGAAGCACCGGTATCTTCGGTGTCGGAACTGGATGGCGACTGCAGCATGGACCGGGAGGGAGGGAGGGAGCGACCTAGCAAGCAAGTGGGACAATATTCACAAGGTATGAACCTTGTCAAAAGTCAAACCTCCTACAGTTTGAGGAACCATATACTATATAAAATAGTATATGGTTGCTTAAACACAACAAAACTTCATTGCATCTCGATGATTCCATCACCCACGGACCTCTCGGCCATGCGAGGTCTGTGTGATGTCATCACTTCCCCTCGATGGCAACATTGCCTTGTTGTGTATGAGCAACCATACACTATTCTATATGTTTTGAGTTGGTGGACAGAAACTGGATTTTTCCCTAAATATCCCCTTCCTTGTATCTTTCAACTGTTTACCAGTTACATCAAATATAGAGATATAGCCACCCCCTTTCCCACTTTCATAGGATTCTTTTACATCCTCTACATCAACTCCTACTAGCAGATCTTTTAGAATATTTAAATTAATTTCATTTTGTGGTGAACAATCATAGTCCATAGCCTTAAATTTCCTCAATAGTGTCAACATAGGAAGCAACATTGTCATCTTGCGTTATGGCTTCACCAGTATCAAAAATAGAATCTTACACTGGGCAGTTGGCATTAGCCCATGGTTATTTTTACCCAATATATAAATCAGGGGATGAATGTATTGGGTGTTCTACACGTACTTTACACTGTATAGTATACAGAATACAGTACGCGTTCATTGCAAACCCATTCTGTGACTGGCCATGGTGGTGTGCGGAGGGTTGTGGCAGTCACAGTATTGTGCTGGGAACAGGGGGGAGTGGGATGGTTTGGCACTGTCTGTCAGGTTGGGGGTCCACTAGATCACTAGGTACTGTCCGTGCTATGTGTGTAGGTGCATTCGGGGATTGGGGGTGGGATGGGAACAGGGCACTTTTCTAATTCTAACTAGGGGAGCTTGGGGATCACTTGGGGGCCACTACACCACCAATGAGCTGTAACAACATCCAGGAGGGGGCCACTATCCTACCATAGCGGGGTTGTGAAAAATATGAGCACACATTTCCCATAACACTATTATTACAGTACACTACAGTGGTACTCCACTCAGTGGCACATCATTGTGACAGCTGTCCACTTGTGCTCCATCCCACTGCTATCACCTCCTGTGTCCATGGTGCACCCCTACTGCCCACATCCCACTGCACCCCACTGGCACAACCCACACCCCTCCTGTGGCCATGGTGGGGCTTGCAAAATCCCAAGAAAGGGATTTTGCAGCCCTGCAAGGGCACATGACCCCTTGTGACCTGGTGCACTGGGTTGGTTGCCGCAACCCTGGAACAAGGGGGCTTTGGCACAACACTGTGTGGATCAGATGCAGGCTGCTTTACAAAACTGCATTTGACGCAAATCACCACTTGTGTTCAAACTATTTTGATGCAAGTCCCTTGCATAATTCTAACCTGATTGAAAATCAGGCCCAGCATCTCATGTCGTGATACAGAAAAGTTCTAGATAAATTCAGGTGTCAAACAAGGTTACGCCATTGCTCCTACCTTATTCAAGATAGTTATAAAAAAAATTATGAAATCATTTTCTAACCCATCATTTCATGCACCCTCAATTATTAATACAGAATGCCCAATCACAGCATGTGCTGATGATCTTATTTTAATGTCTGTCTCACCTATTGGTCTGAGGAGAAAACTACTGCATATTAATGACATATTAATGACATAACCATGGTATTGCAGTTGATTATTAATTATTCAAAAACAAAGGTGATGGTTTTGGGGAAAGAAAAAAAAACACATTTGGTGCATGGGAGACCAGTAATCAAACAAGTTAAAGAATATAAATTCTTGGGATTAGTATTCTCCTGTAATAGCAAATGGACCATACGCAGGAAATACTTAGAGCAAAGAGCACAAACTGTAATGCAGGCACTCATTAGATTCAACAACTTGATTTGGGGTCATACTGTTTACCCCTCTTCTAATAGCAATAAAGAGTATATTATTACCAGTTCTTTTCTATGATGCTGAAATCTGGGGGGTACAATATCTATGACTCTTTTGAAATTATTTTGTTAACTAGCTACAAAAAACTTCTTGGGGTACCTTCCTCAGCATCATCTTCTGTAAGGGCCAAGCTAGGATGAACAAGACTAATGCTATCTATTATGTTTAAAGTTCTGTGCAGGGCAGATAGGGAACTCTGGTCAGAGTAGTTGGACCTTTGATCTTTTTCTGCAGTCATTGTCAATGTTTCTATTTGTCTAAGGTTGTTAAACTGATGTTTAAATAAATAAATAAATAAATCTTTCTACCGGATTAAAACATTCAAACATGAAATCTCAAAGATTACCAGTTCCAAGAAAGTCCTCTTCAAATCCAGGGTATAACCTCAGTTTGGCTAGAAATGATTATTTCATCTTTGAATCTCATAGATGTATGACATTTATGAGATTTGCAATAAAATGGTGATGTTATCAGTAATAAATAGTCTCAACTGTACAAAATGAAACTGAAAGACATGGACCGACAATGTGATATTCACATTGTTAAAACATCAAAGATCCCTCAGTGGTACCCTAGAATAAAATCTATACACAAATGTAAAGAATATCTGTTAACTATCCAAGAACCATCCCTTAGACATGCCATGACAAAGTATAGAATGGGTCTTTTCAAATAAAATATAGCAGATCTGAGATATGGCAAAAAACACTCATGAAACACGGAATGTGAATGTGGAATTAATCAAGTTGAAGACTTATCACATGATACAGTTCATTGTAATGCATGGCTTGTCATTTATTCCACGAAAAAAACCTGTAATACTACTGAAAATTATTTTTCATAGTACAGTTGATCTGACATCTGAGTGATAGTATCATGAAAAAGAATGTATAGCAGTGAAGTGCGAGTGCTGCTTGATGGTGGCTACTTCCTTCCAGGTCACAGTGGAATATCACTTCTGCCCACCTCCACTACAGAAGTAATTATGACACATGGCTATGAGCAACTTACCCACAAAAATCGCCATTGGTGCAAATTCAGTGTCAGATAAATTGACTATTCTCAATGCTTTTAATAACCATTTTGCTACTGCAGGTCTCGCTTTCGATGCCTCCCCTGCTAATAACCTCCACTCTAGTCTTGCAGCACCAGACTTACCAAATCCAGTCACAAGTGCGGCCTTCTCCCTCCAGCCTAACACCCTGAGAGAAGTTGAGGATCTTCTCCTACAACTGGATACCAGGAAGTGTGCAGGGGCAGACAAATTGGTCCCATTCTTCCTGAAGCTTAGTCTTCACATCCTGGCTGTGCTCATAATGCTCCTTTTTAACCTCTCCCTTTTGCAGGGTGATATTCCTCCCATATGGAAAATGGCTCATGTAGTCCCCCTTTTTAAATCTGGAGACCCCAGTGACCTGGATGACTATAGACCAATCTTCTTACTTCCTACCCTTTCCAAACTGTTGGAGAAAATAGTGAGTGTGCAGCTCAGGAACTACCTCAAAAGTAGGAACCTGCTCAATCCTTATCAGTTGGGATTTAGGCCTCATCACAGTATTATTTCAGCCCTTGCAAAGGTCACCAAGGACTGGCAATATGCCTTGGATTTGAAGAACTTTGTTTATGCAGTATTTCTAGACTTATGCAAGGCATTCGATATGGTTGACCATGAGCTGCTCCTTGTCTCCTTCAGAAACATCGTCTGCAACCTCCATTGCTGAGGTGATTCTAGAACTATCTAACAGGGTGACAGCAGCAGGTCAAGGCTGAAGGGGAATTCTCATCCCTGAAACCTCTACTGAGGGATGTATTGCAAGGCTCTATACTGGGTCCATTGCATTTTGCAATTTACATTAACAATATTGATGCTGACATCAACTCTGCTAACATCCACCTATTTGCTGATGACACAGCACTTAATATCATAAGACCCTCTCCTGAAGCAGCTTGTAGGGATCTACAATGGGAATTTAATCTTTTACAACTTCAACTACTGCACCAGAAACTGCTCCTGAACACCAAAAAAACAAAGGCAATGCTTTTTTCCTCCCTTTGCATACGTCAATAATGCCACAACTCAAGGTAATATTCCCCAGATCCACACTCTTCTTGGCGAATCGCTGGAATATGTTACTAAATTCAAATACCTGGGGGTGCGGATTGACCAAAAGTTTCCTTTTGCGATCACATTGAGGATCTTTTAAAGAAGCTTAGGCAGAAGCTTGGCCTCTTCTATAGGATCAAACATTTTCTAACACTGGATGCCAGGAAGAGACTGGTCAAAACCACATTCCTTACCTTATTGGACTACACAGAGTTCCTTTACAGGCCAAAGCCCCATGTCTGCCCAGGCTAAATTAGACACACTTTACCATCAGGTCCTGAAGTTCATAACTGGTCTCCCATATGCCACATATCACTGCTCCCTTTATGCTGCAGTAGGTTGGTTATCCCTTAACTACAGAAGACAGAGGAATGCAGCTCTCTGGACATTTAGGGCCATCATGAAGATGTTGCCTCAGTACATCTCGGATTGTCTTCCTCTAGGTGTGATAGGTAAATATGTCTGAAGGAGTTCTTCTGTTATCTCCCTTGCAGTACTGAAGTTCAAGTGGTGCTTCAGCAGGTCTGACATATCTTACACTTTACCCTCTCTCTCTCTGAAACAACTTGCAAAAAACCTTGAAGTTGGCTTACCCAATCAAAATATCAGCCTTCAAAGCATTTTATTCTCGTTCTATCAAGGAATCCTGTAACTGCTTCCCCTGATGTCACCTTCCCCTAGCCTCAGCTCCATCTGCTGCAGTGCATCCCTTTACTGGCACTTCTTTCCAACCTCTCTTGGGCAATGTATGTATGTACGTATGTATATTCATTTTATTTGTTCAGTCATAAAAAAGATCATTACAAAAAATTCATACACAATAAACATTACATTTTACAAATAAATTACAAAAATATTGTGCAAAACAGCATATAATTCCAGAATGACTATCTCTGAATTGTACTAATTATTCTTTTCCTTATTTTCTGTATATTACATAGATAAAGAGCAATATTTCTAATAATGTGCTCATCTTCTGTGGTAAGAAGAGTCCTTACTATTGTCTCATTCGAACAATCTTTAAAAGAATCAATAATTGGACACAACAATCTCTGTCTAACTGCTCTATACCATTGGCATTTTAGGACAACATGTTCTAAATCTTCCTTCTCATTAGAGCCACAATAGCAATAAGAGAGTTCTTGGTCATGAATCATATTAAACTTACACTCGAGCACATTGGACAGAAAAAAAACTATCCGGAATTTTGTATAAGTCCGAAGCATGTCAAAATGTTCCAAGTATTCTAAGTGGTAGCGAAAATGATGATAACAGTCATTTCGAGTATACCAAATTGCGAACTTTCAATTCTGTATATAATAAAGATCATTGATCCTATATTTCTGCATAATCAACTGTTTAAGAAATGACCCATAACTTTTAGCAATACAGATGCCTTGAGTAGTCAATACAAACAAATTCAGATACCCCACTGAATTTAAAATCTTTTTTACATAAGACAGCCAATTTGACTTTTTGCAGTCCAGAAGTTCCCATTTCATTTTTTCCATCAAACATTTTTTTGAAAAACGCTGGTTTAATAGCGAAATAAGACTAATCCATAGATTTATCACACGAGATTCGGCTAATGCAATGAGGTTAGAGAGGCCTAATTCAGCTCTTACAAACTGTGCTGGAGTTGTTCTAGGAAAACTAATAGCTCTTTCAAGCACTCTAATTGCTGGTTTTTCCAATTTGGTAATACATTTATGATCCAATATCTCACATCCATAGAGGATTTGGGAATTATATTTTGCATCTAGGGATCTCAAAAGTCGAACAAGTGAATTGCCACCATATTTATAGTTAAACCTGCTTATGGCTTCAATAGTTCTTTTGGTTTTAGATGAGACACCCTCAAAGTGTTTATTCCACTTGAAGGAAGATGATATCACAACTCCTAGATACTGGTAGTCATTCACAAGTTCCAATCTCTCGGACTTTATATACCATTTATATTTACACATTGAGCCTCCCAAAACCATAATCTTTCATTTAGTCAAATTGATTTTCTAGAAGTTCTGGTCTGCAAACCTGGCCAACTCATTTAACTTGACTTGAAGTCCCTTGGGGGATAATGATAACATTAACAAGTCATCCACATAGGCAAGAATTCCACATGGATAACTTCCAATTTTTGGGGACTCAGATTTCAAATTATTTATATTAACTAAAAAATTATTTATGTAAATTGAAAATAATGAGGGAGCAAGGATGCAACCCTGTCTCACTCCACAGTTTGTACTAAAACGCTCTGCTAAGCTCCCCCCAGTATTTCTAACCTGAGCCCACGTATCAGTATATAACAATTTAATGGCATTTATAAGCTCAGTCTCAACTCCATGATTTCTCATAATATACCACAATAGTTCTCTATTTATTGTGTCAAAGGCTGACGTGAAGTCAATAAATACCATAAATATCTTCTGACTTCTCAATTTAACATATTTTTCTTGTAAATGTTGTAATATATATAAATTATCAATTGTTGAGAAGGACTCATGAAAACCAGCCTAACTCTGAGACAAACCACCCAATTTTTGTATATCCAAAACTAGTTGATTAAGCAGGATTTTTGAAAATATTTTTTCCATAATATCAATTAAGCTTACGGGATGATAATGTGCCGGATTCTCCCTATTGTCTTTCTTGAAAATGGGGACAATCACAGATCCCCTCCATGAATCTGGGATTTGATTAGTAGCTAGACATGTATTATAGAAATCTACCAGTAACTTAACCCATTTTGATTTCAACTGTTTATAAACTTCACCAGGGAATAGGTCTGGGCCAGGAGCTTTGTTATTTTTTAAACTATCAATTGTCTCAATTACTTCCATCTTGGGCAATGTTACAGCCTATAAGAACTTACCTGAATGCTCCTTCTTTCCTGACCCTGTGTTTTTTTCCTTATCGTTAGTTCCTTTTCCATGTCACTCTGGCTCCCACCTACACTCCTTGCTTACCCTCTTGACACCATCATGGTGTTTTGCTTTCCACTCTCTAACTGTTGCCACCCTCACCCCTGTAATCACTACATGCCCTTGCTGGCATGTACCATGTACCTCTCCTTTCTCACCCTCTTGCATCCTCCTCCCCAGCCCTCCCATGTCCCACCAAGCTCCTTCAATCAATAATTATGTTCAAAGATGCTTCAAATACACACTGTAATTATAGTTGCCTACATTTAACCTACTTTTTAGGTGCATACTCTTTGTGGGCTTAGCTTAATGGCTCTTTTTAATACTCTGTTTCATGTGTATTATAAACTTCCTGTGTATAATTACTGCTCTATGTAAATACTATGTAAGTGTGAATTCATTTTGTATATATTGTTTACCCAATTATGATGTAACAGAGTATTACTTTGTATTTATTGTTAACCTCTCCTTTCCAGGTCCCTCTTGAAAATGAGCTTGCTCAATGATGTTTGCCTGGTTAAATAAAGATTTTGATCGATTAATTGACTGATTGATTGAATTATATGAGATGTTTTCACATTGCACGCATAAAACTACCCATGTGATATGCATGCTGCAAGCTTGATTTAAATGGGAGACAGTATAGAGCAGTGGTTTAAGGTTCCGAGCTGCAAATCTAGAGACCTGGGTTTGAATCCCACAGTCCCTACTTGTATACCATGTGACCCTGAGCAAGTCACTTAACTTCCCTGTCCTCCCAGGTCACACCTATAAATAAGCTTTCAGCTTAGTGTGCTACTCCTGGTTAAACAATTGAAAAAAAAAAGAACCGACTGCATGCATGTGACATGTGTACAGTATGCAAGTGTGAAAAGCATGCTTTTTATGTTAAATTGGAACAGACAGCATGCATGTGGCACACGTGCAAAAAGCAAGCAGTCACTCATAACTGCACACCTAAACGTTAAGAGACTTGATCAGAATGACACAGTAAACAAGTGGGGATTGATGAGATTCAAAACCAGGTTTTCTGGTTTGCAGTTCAGTGCCTTTAACCACTAAGCTATACTGCCTGTATACATATGGCTCACTTGTACTTCAGTACAACTCTACATACATCTGCATGCATGCAGCATACTTATAGCCACTGATATAATTTTTAGTTTTCTTGTCTCCCCTCATCTCAGCTGCACAGATGAACTGATGCACAAATACCAATGGAAAACATGTGGTTCTTCCCACCCTAATACACACACTTACCCACAAAACTACTTAATTACTTCTGTCAGGCCTGTACTCCTACTATTTTCTCTCCATAGTTTTGAATGATTCCATGCAAACAGACTTTATGGGGCAAACACAAAAGTAGCAATACCTCAGCACCCACCCACATGACTAATCCCCCTCCCCCATGCACACATGGTGTAGCCATGCTGCAACAGATAACCCACCAAGTCTAGATATATGTTGAGAATCTCTTACCTGAGCACTAGGAAGCCAGAGGTAGGAGTATTTAAGAGATGATGTCCATGGGTCAGGGTGCTGGGGTGTACCACCTTGAAATGAATGGAGTTATTTTTTATTACTATTTTACACATTATGATGTTGAGTTGGAGAATAATGAAGTCCACTGTTCTACAGACAAAGCCCTTATTAATTGAGCAGTGACCGTCATTAATCTCCAACTCTTAATCAATAATGTATAAAGTAGTAATAAAAAAAATTCTCATTCATTTCAATGGAGCATGCCCCTGCACTCTCCTTTGCCAATGTCATAATGTGCCTGAGCATGGGGATGTGGAGGTCAGCTTCACTGGGGGGGTGATAATCTGGACTATAATGGGGCTCCAATAGTCTGTGGATACCACACTGCTCAACTGTCCCTGAATGCAAGGGACAGCCCTCATTGTACCCCTAAGAACTGCTCTGCCCCATATCTATCCCTCATGGAAAACATGCTGCTCACACAGAGGATCCGTACAGCTAACCCTGTGTCCAGTGGGACAGTTCCCCAAATTACCACAGTTCTAGGTGAAAAACTAGAATTTGTTACAAAATTCAAGTATCTGGGAGTTTGGATAGACCAAAGACTCTCCTTCATTGAACATATCGAAGACTTGCTAAAACGACTTCGGCAAAGCTTGGACTGTTTTTAGAATCAGCCAATTTCTCACCAGAGATGCCAAGAAACAACTGGTCCAATCCATTTTCCTATCATTGGTTGATTATGCTGACTTCCTCTGCAACCATGCCCCAACTCTTACATGGCTAAACTGGACACTCTACCATCAGAGCACTGGGGTTTATAATGGGACTCCTTGACACATCACTGCACCCTATATGCGGCAGTGGGATGGACATCACTAAAGTTCAGGCGCCACAGAAGCCGCTCTCTGGACCTATAGAGCCATCTCTAATAAGCTGCCTTACTATATCTCCTGCTGTCTTCCCTATGAGTATAATTGGAAATACGCGTTAAGAAGTTACTCAGCTATTACACTTAAAGTACCCAAAGCAAAATCCGCTTCGGCAGGGCAGCCATAAGCTTCGTGCTACCTACCTTATGGAACGATCTACAAAAAACCCTCAAATTAAGCACTCTAATCAGTATAAATGCTTTCAAGATGCTTTATTTCCGTACAATCAGAGAAGTATGTAACTGCTTCACCCACTCAGACCCAGTACCGGTGTCTGCACTGGTATATAGCCATGCCTAGACCCAATTTTAAGTACTGACCCCAGCTTGCTCCTCACCAGCCTAATTGTTCTCTCTCTTATCTCCCTGTCTTATCAACACTAGGCCATCCATCCACTTATTCTTCCTTTCCCAACCTCGGATAGAGCTCACTACCCTGGGTTGTGACATCCTACCACGCCCGACTTTATAGCATTCAATCCCGGGCTCACATACTCCCTTTTCTCCATCCAACTTCTCTACATCCAGCTTTACCAACTCCTTTCTGTGCACCGTGCCCTCCTAGCCTTTCTCCCTACTTCCCTCCTCTCTTCCCCTACCTTCACCTCTACCTGGTGTATATTTTTTTTTATTTTTTCTTCGTTACTTTCCTCCTGCAACCTTAGATAACCTGCTTTATCTTCCTATAGACACTTCTATGTATGTAAATACCGTGTAATCTGTACAATATCTGTATAATTCTATGTAAATATGAACTTCTTTTCTTCCTCTCTGTAAAAGTATTATCTGTATTGCCTTGTAAATACCTGTGTTGACCTGTATATACAATTGTTCATGCTCCACCCAGGTCCATCTTGCAAATGAGCTTCTGCTCAACGATGAACGCCTGGTTAAATAAAGACTTGATTGATTGATTGATTGATTGGATGTCCTGTAAATTTAGACTTAATGGCAGGGGCACCATTTCAGATTTCAGCAGGGGGGGCAACAACCAGTAGAGACCAGGTGCTAGTTAGCCCCTAGGCAGAAAGCTCTGAAATGTCTGGAACATCTCTAAAAAGTAAAACTTATTTGCTGTAACTAAAAAGTGATATGCAAATCAGGAAAAATTCAAATGTATAAGATTCATCTGTCTATGCCCTGGAGCAGTGCATCAAATTTGGGCTTAAAACCAACCAGTTATTAGCCAATTTTTTCCTGGCTGAAGTTCTGAACCCCCTTACCCCAAAAAAATGTATCCCAATTTTTCTCCTCAACTCCATTCAATTGAATACCCATCCTATATGGGTCATAAAGCTGCCCAAAGGCACATAAATGTAAAAGACACATAAGTATTTAAATCCTTTCTCCTTCCCCAATCACCCTGTAAAAAAAAAACTTTAACTTTTATTTATCCAGCCATCTGGCCAGAATATGCAGCCTAGCCCAGTGTGCCACCAGCCCACTTTCCAGTCCACTCCCCCTCTGACCTTCTGCCAGAATCTGGATGCTAGAACCAACCATTCTAGGCCCCCAACATGGTCTGCGACCATGTCACCTCACCAACCGAACCCACCCAACATGTGTTGCTTGCTTCTTTCTTGGCTGCTGCCATGGTTGCTGATGCACCGCACTGCTCAAGGCCAATAAAGGCCACCCACACCACTGTCACTGCTGCTGTGAGGCCTAACTTGCTGCTCAGGGGGCCCATGCTGCTTTTTTGTGAGGAGAGCCTAGTTGACTAAGTAGGTAGCCTAGTCTTGTGTTAGCTTCTAGTTCACCCCCAGCCCCTTCAGCCACCAAGGGAGACAGAGACTCACTAAGAGTAGACCAATAAAAATATGCTGCCACTACACTGCCATTGAGAGTTCAGTACTCTCTGACTCCTCCAAGCTGTAGTGTGTAGCCTGTCTACTCTGTGACAAGAAAGACAGTGTCCCTCTCACGTGACTCATGTGCTCTTGCTTGGCTGGAGCTCATCCACATCATGTGTTATGGTACCACTGCTAGTAGGTGGAGAGAGTGGACAACACAATACAGACACAGTTGAGTCAGGAGTGCACCTGTAGTGTGAGCGCAATACAGGCCGTTGGGGGGGACTTATTGTGCAAAAGATTAAATACAAATTTAATGTCATTACTGCCACATCATAAGAATGACGTAGGCACAAATTCCGGGGGGGGGGATTACCCCCCTCTGCCGTACCTAAATGGTGTATCCAGTGAGGATAGTGACTGAATATGGGCGACTAACAAAACAGCGACTCATATTCAGCACTTTCCCCATGGGCTATCCTGCAAGGGTAGGAACCCTATGCAAACATAAGTGTAGGGAAGGGTGACTGGAAGGGGGGATAGTGAGCAGATGGGGAGGGACAGGAGTTGGGAGGTCTAAACCTCACTTTCAGATTCTTGATGCTATTGGGAATGCAAGTAATCACAGACACGTTGCATTAGAGTAATAAACAAGTTTATTACTACCAAAGGGATAAATCACAGCTGCCCTAAGCAGTTCTTACCAATACAAACTGGGAGCCAGTGCTAAGCGTTCCCTACACCTCGAGGTTTCTCTGTGTCTCTTGGGGTCTCTCAGGTCTCCGAGGTATAAGGCTTGTGCATTACATTATATACCTATGATAATTACTATGGTTACCAAAAGATAGAAACATTTCTAGTTACAGAGATGAGCCCTATTGGCTAAATTAGAGGTGGCTCCACGGTCCAAGATAACATTATACAATTCTGTAAAGTCATCAGTTTGAGAACAAAAGAGTTCTTATACAGAGTCTTACATAACTCAGTGTAGTGGTACAAATCACCAAAAGGTGGCAATGCTGTTTTATATATTATAATTTCTCCAAGGACACAGGTGTCTTGGCATCTTATAAGTAAGAAATTACACAGAAAATACATAGTAGAATATATGTATTTGCAAGTAAAGTGTATTACAACAATATGCATTCATATCCTGACATCTACGCTTGTACGGTAGATGCCCTTAGCCCTATATGTTAGTATAACATATACCTGAGTGCAAACTGTCTATGGTGTACCTTTGAGGGTACCAGTTAGGGTGCAGGGACCTTGTGTAACATTCCCCCCCTTGTTGCCTCCAAAGAGACAACACAGACAAATGTCTCGGGAAAGGACAGGAGCAGTGGTCATTTACAAACCAGATGTGCAAGCTTTGTAAAGGAACTCAAGCTGCTCACGGTGTTGGAGCAGTGTGCTCCGTCGGCAGCAGAGCATAATAATCAAAATGAAAATTAAAAATGCTTGTATAATAACAACACCTTTAAAAGTAATCTCTAACCAGGTGTTAGTTAATGTGTTATTCATATCACCATCATTGATCAAGTCAAGAACAGCTTCATTGGCTTTGGTCATATTATTGCTGATGTGGATGAGGTGTGTGTCCTTTCTGTCTAAAAGTGACTTTAATGTGAGTGTCAGTGGGTCTATGTGTACATTAAAGTATGACAATATTCTGACAGTGTGAGCAGATAATTGGGGTTACCATCAATAATGTCTGCATCTAGGAGGGGGACGGGGGGTTATAACAGTATGTCCAATAACAGTCTTCTGGTGGGGAACAAAACAGAAATTGGGGTAATCAATAGCACATGTAACAGGTCCATATGTGTAAGATTTGTAATTTGTGATCACGCAGTATTCGCCATCGGAGTTATACTGTGAGTGCACAGT
The DNA here is from genome assembly GCA_016271365.2 of Neoceratodus forsteri. Lineage (NCBI taxonomy): Eukaryota > Metazoa > Chordata > Ceratodontiformes > Ceratodontidae > Neoceratodus > Neoceratodus forsteri. The sequence continues at coordinate 12,286,395 of JADMNL010000039.1, read as the reverse complement.
AGGCAGTCTCCACTTTTGCAACTGGACAGGGCAGGTGTAGGTCATCTTCGAAGTCCGTGTTGACAGGTGATGAACCTCCTCACAATAAGATTGGTAGAGCTTATCTGGAGCCAGAGTTGAGTCAAAGGAGTCGGTGCCATTTGCAGTGATGTCATCATCCATAGTGAAAGTCCAATCAGTGCTGTCTGGAGAGTAACCACAAACAGGTTGAATAACATCAAATACATCACATCGGCAAAAGTAAATATATTGCTTTTTTGCACAGCAGTCCGTGTGCGGAGCCACCAAGGTATCCAGGAAAGGGTGGTAAACCAGTAGAGGCAGTAGATTCAGACGTTCTCTGTAGATGTCTTCATCCAAATGCCCAATCGAATGAAATAGTGCAAGCTTGTCGAACAAAGCTGTAGTGGGATCGAAGCATGGTAAGGAGACAGCAAAAGAAACAAACATGGTATCAGTTATAGAACACTTCTTAGCAGTGAAGCAAGAACCAGTATTAGGGTGTCTGGTCACAAACCCCAGATTCCTAGCTGTAGAAAGAGGTATAGTTAAAGTCTGTTGCATACACATGGAAACACAGCTAGTGGTTTTACATCGTGGACAATACCATTTGGAGATGCATCTATCATGTATAATGTCAGGTATTCTTCCAGATTCTAGATCACGGAAGAGGTTGTTGATGGTAGTGATGATGTATGAGCTATAAGCAGAGCAAAGTATTTTCCTAGCAATGTATTATTTATCTGCTTCTTTGTTGTTCTGTTGTATGAGTGCATTAATCTTATCTTTAGAATCAGTGAATGCCTTAGTAATGTCGTGCATGTTGTATACAGTGTATCTTTCTTCCTGACTAAAGCCATCCACACCATGCAATAATGGAGGTAGTATGTTGTTGACCAAATCAGTGGAGAATTTGGCAGAAAGACTTTTGATAGCAGCAATGTCTGCTTTGTTCCAGATTGACATAGCCGTACCAAAAAGGCCTGTGACAATACCTGTTGCACCTGTGACATCAGAACTGTCAACTTCACGCGTTTTATGTTGATGAGTTAGATTATCAGGAGAGGGCTTCCTCCTGAAGTTACCTCTATGTTCAGTAGAATGGACCCCAGCAATAGGGTCTTGCGTATTAATCTGAAATGCAGCTAAACTATTAAGCAATAATGTTCTATAAAATGCTGATGTATTAGTATTGTGACACATACCAAACTCTTTCATATTCCAGTAAGTTAGATTAAACAAAACAGGTATATGCATAAACTGTAGGTTATTAATCAAAGAACCTGGGAGGGCAGTGGCTGTTAGACCACTATGGGGACTAGGGGTAAGCTTTGGACATTCCAAAAGCTGCTTGTCAGTGGGTGGTAACACAGAGAGGTACATGGCTGCAGAAGCCATGTGGTGTATAGCACAAAATTTTCGAGCAGAATCTCTGGACAAAGAATTACAGTATGAAGGATCTATTCAGGCAGTTATGTTGTACAAACCAGAATGTCTTAATGCAGTTTGTAACAAGGACAGCGAACCATTTGGGGATAACTTAGCATTGGACCAACCTTGGAAAGTTCCTTTGGAGAGTTTGGCCACAGGGAGAATTTGTCCTTGTGATGTGGTTTGCCACTCAATTTGAAGGGTAGATTTATCAGGAGCAACAACCGAGGCAGTGAGGTAAGCATCGGAACCTTCCTGGACAGTGATCATACTATCTGGTATATTGATGGATACTCCCTCTGGAGGAGGTGCAGGAAGATCGAGGTGTCATAGGATGTCCGGTACCATGTCTTGGATGCAGGGGATAACTCCTGAGAGGAGGAAATAATGGAACAAGATAGCCATCTTGTCAGTGTATCTGAAAAGGAAGATCAAAGATTAGTATGTTAGTACTATTCCACCCAATGGTGTGAGGAAAAGTAATTTAAGCTCCTTTATACAGTTTCAGCTGGTTTGCGTGTAACCATTTGTCAGTCAACTTCTTGTTGTGGAGGAGTCTAACTTGATAGACTGCCGGACTGAGCTTGTTGACAATGGGATATGGGCCTTCCCACTTGTTGGAGAAGGAGTGGGTGGGATGTGCAAATTGAAGTACCATTACCTGATCTCCAACTTGCCAATCCACTTCTTGTGCATGTTTGTCAAATTGTATTTTGGATTGTTGCTGGGCCTTGCCCATGCAGTTGGCAGCATACAAGTGTGTGTGTATGAGGTCTTTTCTTAGTTTTTCCACATATTGTTCCACAGAAACACGGTCTGCAGTGGGGGTATGCAGGTCAAACAACAGGTGTTCAGGTAATCTCATCTGTCTACCAGTCATCACCTCAAAGGGTGTAAGCTGGGTGGTGGCTGAGGGTGTACCCCTAATTGCCATAAGGAGTAACAGCAATAGGGAATCCCAAGTTTTGGGATTGTCCTCAATGAATTTGGAAAGCATTTGCTTAATCCATCTGTTGGTTCTCTCTACTTGACCTGAGGATTGAGGGTGGTAGGGTATGTGGAACTTCTGTTGAACTCCGAGGAGTTCAAGGGATTCTTTCATCAACTCACCTGTAAATCTGGTTCCTTTGTCAGAGTCTACCTTGAGGGGTAGACCCCATCTAGAGAAAATCTGTTCCACCAGGATTTCAGCAGTAGTTTTCACTGTACATGTCTTAGTGGGGAAATCTTCTACCCACTTAGAGAAGAGGTCAGTTACCACAAGAGCATACTTATTATTTCTGCTGGTTTTGGTCAGTGGACCAATGAAATCAATTTGTATGGCATGCCAAGGGCCAGAATGTCATTGTGGTAAGAGTTTGGCATTTCGTTTGGTAGGGATGGGGTTGTTTTGTGCACAAATGAGACAGTTGTCTATGTATTGTTTAACATCTTTGGTGATACCAGGCCACCAGGCAGAGGTCTTGAGTCGTTGGAGGGTATTTTCTGCTCCCTGGTGTCCACCAGTAGGGGTGTCATGCACTTGATGCAAGAATTCAGGCCTTAAATGTCTGGGGACCACCCACAACTTGGTGGTGGAGTCATCTGGTTGGAACCAGATGAGCTTGTCATCTGGTGACAAGTGTAACTTACCTTCATGCCTCTGATAGGGGTTATGTGTGGGAAGTTTCTCTTCAGTACCTTTGTCAAGGAATCTGAACACCTCTTTAAGTTCAGTGTCAAGATGCTGTGCTGCGGAGAGGTCCAAGGGGGAAAAAGGTTCAGGTTTCTTCCTGAGTGCTGCAATGTGTACAGCTGCATTAGCCTCTGGATGGTCCATTATCCTGACGTCCCCCCCTTGGGCACCTTCCTTAGCAAGGGTGTCTGCTGTGTCATTGAAGGCATGATAGGGGTCATGGAGAGAGTGGGCTTTGACTTTGTGTACATAGAGTTTGTGTGCAAATTTTTGTGCCAGTGAATGTATGTATATTACCAATTCGTTGTACTTCACTGGACTGCCATCAGAGGAGAGGAAGGAGTTCTTCTGCCAGAAGGGAAGAAATTGTGTATGAGAACAACAAACCCAGTTAGAGTCTGTGAAAATGATGGCATCCTCGGTTCCATGCTGGATGAACTCAAGGGCACAGCCCACGCTGCCATCTCTGTATATTGTGATGATGCTACACTACAGCGTTTAGATATTTTGACAGTGTTCCCATAAGGGTAAATCACTAGAATGCCCATCCCTGCATTTTGTTCTCCCTGATAGTAGGACGCTGAACCATTAGTAAAGACACGGCACAAAGAAGTGTTGTCAAGTATCTGTGGTGTGGCAGGGAGGAAAGGACCTGGATCTGGAAGATCAGTTGACTGTAGTGTACAGTCATGGTGTTCTCTCTGGAAAAGCAGGCTTGAGCTAACATGGATGAAACTTTAGTCAGTTGTACCTGTATGTCTCTATCCTGGAGGAGAAGTGACCAGTGTGTCAGTCTAGTGTTAGAAACTGACCCATCCTTCACTCTATCTGAGAGCAGAAAGGTGGTTGGGGTGTGGTTGGTGTTGATGATCAGTGGTGAGTACCCAATGATATACAGGAAGTGCTTGACAGCCAAGTAGGTGGTCAGAAGGTTCCTCTCACAAAGGCCATACTTCTGTTCCACTGGGGTCAAGAGCTGTGAGGCATATGCAATGGGTCTCAATGTGCCATGCACCTTCTGAGCCAGCACTGCTGACATGGCAATGTCAGAGGTGGCACATTCCAGATGGAATGGTAGTGCTGGATTGGGGTTGACCAGAGCAGGGGCAGAGGCCAAGGCCTGCTTCAGTGACGTCACAGCCTGGGTGTGTATAGGGCCCCAAGTCCAGGGTACATCCTTTTTGAGTAACTCATACAGAGGAGCAGCTTTCTGAGCAAAATCACAAATAAAATCCCTCGAATAGTTCACCATACCTAGAAACCTTGGAAGAGTTACCACACTGGTAGGCAATGGCAAGTCTTGCAATCCCTGTACCTTCCTCCAGGTAGGGCTTCGACCTTGGTCAGTTATTTTTAGACCCAGAAAGAGTACTTCTTTCTGACACAGCTGTACTTTTGCTGGGTTGCATTTCAGGCCTGCTCTCTGAATGAGAGTCAGTAGTTCATCCAAGAGATCCAAATGTTGTTCCTGTGTGGCTGTTGCCAGCAACAGGTCATCCACATATTGTAAGAGACATTGAGGAGTAGGGAAACTCTCGAGGGCGTCCATCCTGTGGAGATGGAACAGGGATGGATTGTTATGGAATCCTTGTGGCAAGCATGTCCACGTATACTGTCTTCCTTCAAAGGTGAAGGCAAACTTATATTGACTCTTAAGGCCAATGGCAATGACCAGAAACCACTGGAGATGTCCAGGGCACTGAACCACTTCAAATCAGGGGTCAAAAGTCGTAGCACATCTGGTGCTGATGCCACAGTTGGAGAACAACTGGGGGTGACCTAATTCAGTTTCCTGTAGTCAATAGTAAGTCTCCAGGTGCCTGTGGGCTCCTTCACGGGCCACACTGGGGAGTTGGCAGTGGAAACACAAGTTCTGATTACTCCTTGCTTGAGGTGTGACTTGATTGTTTCTCTGAGGGAAGGCAAGGCCTCAGTTGGGAAAGGATATTGCCTTTGCCTCTCGTGTGCTGGGCCTGGCACTTCGATGACGGTGTGCATTCTACCACAGTCATGCTTGTTGATTGCAAACGCTTCCAAATGTCATTGAAAAATAGGGAGGAGCTTTGGGAAGAGTTCATGATTCTTGAACAAATCTATGACGTCATACTCTTTGTCATTGGCAAATATCGTTGTCACAGTGTGTGAATCAGGAATCAAAATGGTATGATATTGACCCTGAATCTGTATCAGTAGCATGTTAGCTAGGTCAACCACACAGCCGTGCGGTGCAAGGAAGTCAATCCCTATGATACTAGGATGATCATGCAGTACCATTAGTTGGAAAGTATGTGAGGCCTTCAAATGCCCTAGCTCCACCGGTAGGGGTAGAGATCGGTATGCAGGTAGCCTAGTACCATCAACTCCTGACATGTTGGTCCTCCGTCTGGTGGACCAAGGGGATGTGTCCGGGTGTTCATTATATAGCACAGATACAGCTGCACCTGTATCTAACAAGACTACAAGTAGGCGGCTCCCGACCTCAGCCTTGGTGCAGGGCCTTCCATTTGTATCCAAGATTGGCTTGTTTACAATCCAGACTAGGGCCTGTAATTGTCAATCCATACTGCCGGAAGCATGTAGAGGTTGGGCCTGGCTAATGTGAATTGCTTCACCATGTTGCACTGATGTTATGTAGGGAGGAGCTTCTGGGTTCAGGCCTGAATGGGCCTGAGGGCCTGTACCGCCGGTGTCCCCATGGCTGGTTGGGGCCTGGGTTGCTGGTTGTACTGCCGCAAGGGCCTGTGCCATAACAGCATCTGCCACAGAGTGTACTTGTCCCAGGAGCTCTCGGAATTTCTGATTCTCTTCAACTATCTCCCTATATGTAGGGCCTGTTCTCTGTTGTGGTTTACCTCTACCCTTATGCTTCCTGTTCTTATGCCAATTCCAGTTCCCACCCCATTGTTGTTGTTGTTGTTGTTGTTGTTGTGGTGGTTGTTGTTGATAGGCCTGTTGGGGGTGTTGATTATCAGCTGGAGGGGCTTGCTGATGTTGTGCCTGTTGGCGTTGGGCCTGCCGTCCACTGCGTAGTGTGTTGTGGCCTCCGGAGCAGACTCCATGGCAGCTACCTTCTTGGAACCGGAGCCCAGATCACGGATATAGAGTTGATACACTCTCTCAGTTTTCCAAAGAATGTCGGCAAACCTATCCGTATTGGGGTAGGTTGTTGGCTCTACCTTTTCTCTTACTGCTGGAATCATGTTCCTAAGGAACAGGGTCTTATATTCAATAAGATCTACATCCGCAGCTTCTTGTGCCAAATGCTTTCCTGCTCGGTAGGCCATCCAGAGTCTCTGGTGGTAAGTTGCTGGACTTTCCTTTGCATTCTGCTTCACAGGGTATGCAAGCATCACTTCTACTACACCTGAGCTGTGAGCAGAAATGAGCTCAGCTACAACCTCGGCAAAGGTAGCGTTCCCATCCTGGCGACCAGCATCGGGGAGTTTGGCCCACAAACCAGGATCGATGGTCTGGCGTAGTATTTGGAGCTGGTATTCTGCAGCAATGCTAAGCATCTCGCATTTAGAACGCACCTTCTCCAAGTGAGAGCAGAGGTTGTCGGACGGATTCATCCGACCGATGCTGTCAGCAATTTGCTGAACAGAGTAGGCCATTTGAAGTGGATTAGTGGGTCGATCAGGCAAAGGTAGATTGTCTCGGGTGCCATCCAGGGCAGCCTGAGCTGCAGCTTCAGCCACAGTGTGGGACAACACCTTCCTGAGTGCCAGCCTCTTGCAGAAGCTGCCTAATCTGGGTTTTAATAGCCCGTTTACTCCTCTCAGGAAGAGGTACATTGCCTATCGCAGTCTCAATCATGGTTTCTATTTCTTGCCTGTCTTCCACATTAATAACGGCTACCAGAGGTGCCATCGGGACCAGGCTTGGGCCTGCTCCCCCCTATCATGGGGGCCACCATTTTGGCGTCTCCCATAATGAGCGTCATGACATCGCCGACATGTGATATGGGGAGTTGGGGGCGGGGACCCGCCATGTTGTCGATGGCTGGGTGGGGTCTCTGGGCCATAGTAGGGGCATGACTGGGCATTGTACTGTGAAATGTCATCATCAGATAACTCCTCTTCTGATGACGAATGAAAGGCAGGGGCTACGCCTCCCATTGCCTTAAAATGTCCAGCCAGAACCTCTCACTGATGGCGCAGTTTCACCATCTTAGTTCTACATTCATCATGAGTCACACTTACAACATCCATATCAACCTCATCTTGCTTTTGCTTTTGCAACACTCTATACGCGGCGCTCAATTTGCGATTGTCCCTGTAAGCCACTTTTAAATCATTATGTACCTGGTTTATCTTGTCCTGCAGCTCACCCATTTCGTCACTCAACTGAACATTCGCAGCACTCAGCAAATCATTCATTTGCACTGTCTGACTCTTATCCTGTCTCAAACTTTCACACTCCTGCTTCAACATACCCAGTTCCTGTTCTCCAGCTTGAGCTGAATGATGCAATAGTGAATCCTTTTCATTTCACAGAGTTTGGAGTTCAGACTCCAAGTTCTGCTGCAGTCTTATACACTCTGTTTCCTGCAAACCCATCTGTTGCTTAAGAGATGAAATCTTCAGATCAAGGGTTCAAAACCTCACTTCGGAGGCTTCCAAAGCAGCGTAGAGAGCCGCGACCATCAACCCTTTAGCATGACGCTTATTGGCTGATTGTCTTGTCTCTGTATACTGTTTTGAAATCCCCAGTATAGGATTTTTGGATTGACTTGCGTCCCGTGCAAAGTCAGCCCATCCTCCATGGGAGGCAAGGAAGTTCGAGACATTGAGTCTCAGTTCTGTGCAGATATTTGATACGGTGGCCATTGTGTGGGAGGGAACAAAAATTCAAACTGTGAAAAAAGCACCATGCTGCGTATCGATCCACAGCACGAGCACTTTATACACAGCCAGGCTACTGTATTAGTTGTAGGCTTGCAATTCAAAGCTGGTATGGAGTGGGTTGAGACGGCATCGACCACACCCAAAAAGACAGCCAGACTTTGCAAGTTACTACAAACTGGTTTTAAAATGGGAGAGGTGATACGGGAATGTACACCTACTGTCCCCGTGGGAAAGGGAAAAGTTTAAGCAACAAGTGAAAACTTACAAACACCAAATATCGCCTGCACACGGTCGCCAATTTGTTGGGGGGTCTAAACCTCACTTTCAGATTCTTGACGATATTGGGAATGCAAGTAATCACAGACCCATTGCATTAGAGTAATAAACAGGTTTATTACTACCAAAGGGATAAATCACAGTTGCCCTAAGCAGTTCTTACCAATACAAACCGGGAGCCAGTGCTAAGCGTTCCCTACACCTCGAGGTTTCTCTGTGTCTCTTGGGGTCTCTCAGGTCTCCGAGGTATAAGGCTTGTGCATTACATTATATACCGATGATAGTTACTATGGTTACCAAAAGATAGAAACATTTCTAGTTACAGAGATGAGCCCTATTGGCTAAATTAGAGGTGGCTCCATGGTCCAAGATAACATTATACATTTCTGTAAAGTCATCAGTTTGAGAACAAAAGAGTTCTTATACAGAGTCTTACATAACTCAGTGTAGTGGTACAAATCACCAAAAGGTGGCAATGCCGTCTTATATATTATAATTACTCCAAGGACACAGGTGTCTTGGCATCTTACAAGTAAGAAATACACAGAAAATACATTGCAGAATATATGCATTAGCAAGCAAAGTGTATTACAACAATATGCATTCATATCCTGACATCTACGCTTGTACGGTAGATGCCCTTAGCTCTATATGTTAGTATAACATATACTTAAGTGCTAGCTGTCTACGGTGTACCTCTGAGGGTACCAATTAGGGTGCAGGGACCTCGTGTAACACAGGGAAGGGGTTTTAGGGGACTGGTGTGCTTGCTGCTGCCGAGCTAGCTGTGTGGTGGTGTGGGTGGCTAGTTCTGGCTCAGCAGGTACTTAATTCAAGGCTGGGGACTGGGAGGGTTAGAATTTTGCTGCTGCCTGTGGGCTGCAGGACTTAAGTTTCAGGGAAATGTGGATTGTGCCCTCTTTCTGACATGCAGGCTCCTGTAGTTGAGAATCTAAAATTAGGGGTGTGTAGGGGCTAAAGGGGGTGTGGGGGGCACTGCCCCCCTACAAATCACTTATTTTGTTGCTGGGTATCAGGCTACTGGCAAGTGTATATCACCAATTTGCTTGTGAGGGTTAGTGTCCCTCATTGTCCATCATTTTGAGTGTCCATGTCCCTCATTTCAGTGACAAAATGTGAGGTATGGTGCATGCTTCCAAGACTCTACTCAGCAAAAGAGTGCTGAACATGGCTGTAGTGTATATGCTCCATACAGAATGACAAAGGGTAAGTAAGTGAGCCACAACAGTCATGGAGAAACACATTTGTAGCACTAAATATGCATAAGTAGATTTGCATGGCCAAGAACAAAAAGGTAAGGCTTCACACATCTGGAATGGGGATGTTGGCTGACTATATCCTAGGCATTTAAAGCAGTAGACAAACAATACTGTACAAATTAATAGCAATTTAAAGACAACAATGATGTTCACACCAACTTAACTGTTGCACTCATGTCAAGCATACAACACACGAACCTGATGTGATTTTTAAAAGATTTTCACACCAGTTTACTTGCTGCACACATGTCAAGCTTGCAGCATGCAAACCTGATGTGTTTTTTAGACCTGGTTCACACAGGTTCACTTTGTGTATGTGAACTGCATGCAAGCATTGCACAATTAAGGATGTGGCATGCATTCTGCATGTACATAGCACACTTATATTTCTGTAAGGGCTGCTTTAAGGCAGTAGCAACAGTGTTGGAGCAGTGTCCCCAAACAGCCCTGCCATCCATACTGAAAGCTGGGGGGTTTCCTGCTCTGAATGATTGGCCATTACCCTGACATCCCAATCATTATCCATAGTGAGCAAGAGAGCAACAAGGACTGGTGCCATTGCCATGAACCTAGGCTGTCCTAAAGGTAAACATGAGAAAGTAACAGCCAGTGTGCGTGAGAGTGAGTATTGCGGTTGAGAGTGAAATAACTAAGCAGACCCAGGGTATATTTAAAAAAGATTTAAAAAGGAAAAAAAAAAAGTTGTGCAAGAGTCCCATGCATTACAAAAAAAAATGCCCATTTAGGATTCTGTCTGTTACTGTGCTGATAACACCATCATGGGATTCCATGACATCATAAACCACTTGAGCTTCACTCTCAAGGTTTATGATGTCATGGAATCCCTTGGTGGTATCGCAGCACCAAAATAGACATAATCCCATATGCTATTCTACTTGTAATTAGCATAGAGAAATTAAATAAATTCACCTTTCAGCTATAATTACTTATCCAAATAGCATGTAAAGAAAAATCATTGAAATACTTCCTACAACAGAGCACAGCACTACTACATTAAATGTAGAAAAGTTTGTTGAAGGATGACATCTCATAAGAAAGAAAAATAGGACTTAACACCTATGAATTTCTATGTTTGTGATTCTTTGTGTATATTGATGTACAAATAGTAATTTAATGTATTATGAACTATATAATGCTGTTTCATGTATTTGGCTTAACTTTTGTAAAGACTGAAATTGTCTAATGAACTAAAATTGAACTGAACTGGACTGGACTTTGCTTTTATTATCTCACTCCCAGTATTTCTGCTTTATCTTAAAAAAGGCATATTCGATTTTCCCTAAAGAATGAACCTAATCTGTCTTTAACATAACTGTTTTTTACATGGATGGGGGGAGCTGGAGAATTTTGCTTAAGTAAGAGATCAGTATGATGAAGTTGAGACCTAGAGAAGTCTATAGCTTTCTTGTTTTTAGGGCTGCAGTGGGTGTAGCCCTGCAGACCTCTTGCTAAAAGAAAAGGACTCAGCCCATTTCTTCTGACTGAACAACATACTGGAGTTGCATCACAGTCAGCTTTGCATCTGTGAAGCACTCCTCTCGTGCAGTATTTTTAAACTGTCGGTGGTCACTGTGGAACATGGCGCACTCCACCGTGTCCAAGATGGCTGCCAAACTGCATTGCATATGCGCAACCACAAGTGCATGTGCAGCACAGTGTGGTGGCCATCCTGGACACGGCAGAGTGTGCCAGGTTCCGCTATGACCTCCTTTTTGTTCTTGGCATATATATATTTCCTCCCCCTCACCTGACCCTCCCTGTCAGCACCCACCACCCCACACACACCTAAATACATAACAGTGACAATGGGGTGCCCAATCACCAAGTGTCACGATAACGAATCCTCTTTTTGTTTTTGTGTCACCCCTCCACTATAGCACATGCATGTTTATTTGTTCTTCTTCCTTTTTTTAATATATATGTTGCCCTCCCCCCATTCGACCTCCCTCAGCACCCAACACACCACCCCAAAACATAACATTGACGCTGGAGGTGCCCAATTCACTAGTGTCATGAACTGGAATCCTCAGTCTTTTTTTGTTTTGTTTTTTAAGCCTTTGCCCTCTGCCCACCTGACCCACCATCTCTGCACCCACCACGAGCCACCAACCCCGGAAACATAACATTTACACTTGAGGTGCCCAGTCCCCAGTGTCATGAAGTGGAATCCTCAGTCCTTTTGTTTTTCTTTTAAGACTGTAAAAAAAAAAAAAGTCCATCGATGTCTTTTGCGGCCATTAATTTCCCCCCCACCCGATCCTCCCACTCAGTAACCACCACTGCCCAAGCCCTTACTTACCCTTCAAGGGTCCAATGCTATAATCCCCTCTGGACTGCAGTCATGTCTTCACTCTTCAAAGACGGACTGCAAACTGAAACAACAGGTATGCTGTTCAATGTATTTCAATGGTGTTTTGAACTTAGTGGGATAACTTGCCCATTTTTGTGTATTTGTGGCCCAAATTTTCAACATGCCTTTTTAGGGACCCTGCCTCATGAACAATTGCCTTGTCATTAGGCAAATCTGTCCCAAAAGGTGATTTCCCTGTGCAAAATCACCTTACAAGCAGGAGTTGAAACTTTTCTCTGCCTTTGTTCATGACATGGGATCATAAGGAGTCTATATTGAAAATTTAGTGTAAAAATTTTAAAATAACAACAAAATGATGAGCCTATGTTGAATTTTATGAATGTAGGCTCATGACTTTGGTCATTTTCAGTATTTGTTCCCCAAATTTAAAACATGACTACTGTATATCATTACAGCACCTAATGAATGTGACAGCTGACATTTTTCAAATACTAGCCAAAATGTTTTTTTACACCCCGAAAGGTGATTTTATGGTCCCTGACCAAAATTGCCTTTTCAGACAGGAGTTGAAAGTTTTATCTGCTCTTGTTCATGAGGTGGGGTTATAAGAATGCTACTGTATGTTATAAATCTGGTGTAAAAATATATATATAAAAAAACAATGTTATGAGGCTATGTTGCATTTTGCAAATGCAGGCTCATAAGTTTGGTAATATTCAATAGTTTTCCCTCAAATTTTCAGCATAGCCATTTATTTATAGCAGCTCATGAATGTGACAGCTGTAATTTTTCAACTCCTGCCCAAAATGTGTTTTTGTACCCCAAAAAGTGATTTCTCAGCCCCTGCACAAAATAACCTTTAGGCTGGGAGTTGAACATCTTCTCTGCCCTTCTTCATGAGGCAGGGTCATAACAAGACTATGTTGAAATTTGGTTTAAAAATATTACAAAACAACTAATTTATGAACCAGCATTTTGCTAACACAGGTTTGTAACTTTGGTAATTTTCAATATTTTTACCCCAAATTCCTCAGATGCAGCCCTATCAGCTCTGGCCAGAGTTTGTTTTTTAGAGTAGTAAGTGATGATTTTACCCCTCATAACCCCTTTCAAGGTGTCCCATGGTGTAGCAAAGGGGATCTCTAGCTGATTATTGTCAGAGAGAAATACAAAAGGAAGCCACAGCATGAATTTGGTATCCAATAGGAGAGCGGCATTAACTTTCCATTAGCAATGTGTAAGTGCACCACTAACCCATGATAGGGTACAACAGTGGGAGTCTATGATGCCAGTTTGACAAAAATGTTGTCAACCGGTGTTACAGCGATGGCTTTATGTCAACCACAATTACGGTTGGCATAAAGCCATGAGGTAAACTGTTTGGCTTTTTGGGGGGGGCTTCACCCACTGAACCCCCTGCACCCCTGTAATTTAATATAATCAACTCTGAGTCAGAGCTGATTTGGGGAGGGGTGCAAGACCCGGAGAAGCAATGCTGGGGTCCTTGGGTTTATTATAATGGCAATATGGAATTGACACTGTAATGTACTTCACTATCAAAATGTCGCTGTTCATTCAGCATACCCAACAGGGGTAAAGTTAGAGATTAGGAGGTCAGCCAACCAGACCATCAAGGCCAGGGACTGGAAATCCATAACATGTCAATATGTATGTACAGTGAACAAAGGAGTAGAGGATAAAGTCCTTAATGGTAGAGCTGACCATCCTCCATGGATTAGCCTTGCCCACTAAAGGATTCTTGAATGATGCAAGCTATCCCATGTTGTGGTACCCTGGATTCATGTACTGCAGTCCAGTGTATTATCTAGAACAGTGTTAAAGTCTCCCCCTAGTAGGGGAGTACACCTATATGATTAAATCTGACCTGTAACATCTGAGAAGAAGAATAATGGGTCCAGGTTATTTGGGGCATACTCACTGCCCAGTATAACTGGTTCATCTTATATGTGATCCTTAAAAATCTGATATCTACCTTTCCTATCCACTATAGTCCTATGAATTGACATAGGAAGGTTACAGGCACAAAATATGGTGACTCCCTTTTTTAAGGCTGCAGGGGTGGAGCCATGGAGACCTCTTCCTTTCAAAAAAAAGGACTCTACATTCCTGCATTCTTTGTGACTGAACAACATGTTGGAGTTGCACCACAGATGCCTCAACATCCATGGAGCACTCCACTTGCAGTGCACTATTTTTTATAATAAACAAAAACATTGGGGGCATGCTAATCATGACACTGGGGGACTGGGCACCCCCCAGTGTCACTTTTATGTTTGTGGGGGGGGTTGCTTAGAGGGAGGGTTGGGTGGGAGGATGTCTATAATTTAAAAGACAAAATAATTGGTGGTCATGGCACACTCTGCTTTCTCCAAGGTGGCTGCTGCAGTCTTCTGTGCATGCATGACCACTAGTGCATAATCAGTTGACTGAGGTGGGCCATCTTGGTCATCACACAGTGTGCTATGACCAACAATCTTTTTTGTCTTCTAAATTATAGATATCCCCTCCACCTGAACCTCCCTCTCAGTACCCACCACCCTCCCCAGAAACATAATAGTGACATGGGGTGCCCAATCCCCCAGTACTGTGATCAAGTTGCTTGCCCCCTTTTTTTATATACACTCCCCGAAACAATAGACTAACACTGGGGGTGCTCAATCCCCTAGTGCTCAGTACTCCTCTGTTTTCTTTTTTATTTTCTCCCACAGGACCTTCCATCTCAGCACCCACCACCTCCCCAGAAACATTAGAGTGACACTGTGGGGAGCCCAATTCCCCATGTCACAATCCAGAGCCTCTGTTCTTTTTTTTTTTAAATCCTGTAAAAAGAAGACCATCCATCAAAGTCTTTTGTGGCTGATTTTGTCCCTCCACCTGACCATCCCACTCAGCACCCACCACTCTGCACCCCAAGCCCTTATTCATCCATTGGGGGGTCCAATGCCATAATCCTCTCTGACCACAGACATGTCTTCACTCTTCTGTGCCAGACCATGAACTGAGGAAATCAGGTATGCAGTTCGATGTATTTCAATTGGGTTTTGAACTTAGTAGCAAAACTTGTCCATTTTTAAATATTTTTGCCCCAAATTTTCAACATACCTTTTTGGGGATATGACTTCATGAAAAATGCAAGTGACATACGGTAAATCTGTCCCAAAAGGTGATTTTACGGTCGCTGGGCAAAATCATCTTTTGGGCGGGAGTTGAAAATGTTCTCCACCATTGTTCATGAAGTAGGATCATAAGATGGCTATGTTGAAAATTTGGTGTAAAAATATTTAAAAACAACAAAGTTATTAGATTATGTTGAGTTTTGTGAATGCAGGCTCGTAACTTTGGTAATTTTCAATATGTTTACCCCATACTGTATTTACAATATGGCCATATCTTTACAGCACCTCATGAATGTGACAGCTGTCATTTTTCAAATTCTGGCCTAAATGATTTCTTTTTTTTTTACATCTGGAAAGTGGATTTTGCAGTCCCTGTGCAAAATCACCTTTTAGGCAGGAGTTGAAAACTTTCTCAGCCATTGTTCATAAGGTGGGGTCATAAGAAGTCTATGCACTAAATTTGGTGCAAAAATATTAAAAAAACAACAGCGTTATGAACCTACATTGAATTTTGCCAAGGCAGGCTCATACCTTTTGGAATTTTCAATATTTTTACCCCATATTTACAATATAGCCATATCTTTACAGCATCTCACGAATGTGACAGCTGTCATTTTTCAAATCCTGGCCAAAATGTTTGTTTTTACATCCTGAAAGGTGATTTTGTGGTCCCTGTACGAAATAACCTTTCAGGCACAAGTTGAAAAATTTTCTCTGACCTTATTCATGATGCAGTTTCATAAGAAAGCTATGTTGAAAATTTGGGGTAAAAATATTAAAATATTTTACCCCAAATTCCTCCGCTGTAGCCCTCTCAGCTGTAGCCATAGTTTGTTATTAGAGCTAATGGCAAAGTGAAAGGCTTTACCACCCACTGACTTTTCCTGTCTTGGGGAACCCAATGGGTTACTTGAAGTAATACAATGTCCTAGCCCAAGGAGTAGAGACGAGATAGGAAATTCCTCCTTTTTCATTTTTCATTTTATTCATATTTGGAAGTTGTTTGAGCTCAGAGCCCTTTTTCAAAGATATCCAAGTCATAGAACATATTACACAATACAATATAATAAATAACAAGCAGTGGTTCAACAATAGACAGCGTGTAAGTAATAAGCTGTAGTGTGCAAGAATATTAAATAATGTGATAGTGAGACAAGCTCAGGTTAATTACAGCTACATGACATTATGTTATAAAAGTAAGACCTTGCATGTTTTTTAAAGGAAAATAGAGAAGGAATTTCACAAATGTCAGTAAGTAATGAAATCCATACTTTGGTGGTTCTGTACTGGAAAGATTGCTGCCAAAGGACAGTCCTCCTTAATGGTGCTTAGAGTCTGCCACCACACATTGCATGTGTAATGTACCCATTGGTTACAAAGGTAAAGAATCTTTGAATGACGATTGGCATAAGTACCAGTACAGCCTTTTTGCAGAAAAGTGCCAAATAGAAGGGCACTCAGTGGTAGAAAG
Organism: Neoceratodus forsteri; assembly: GCA_016271365.2. Taxonomy (NCBI): domain Eukaryota; kingdom Metazoa; phylum Chordata; order Ceratodontiformes; family Ceratodontidae; genus Neoceratodus; species Neoceratodus forsteri. The sequence continues at coordinate 12,269,946 of JADMNL010000039.1, read as the reverse complement.
GTAACCAATTTAAGTTAATTTACAGCTCACATGTGTGAACATTGTGCTGGAAATCAAGTGCAAATTTACAATCTAATTAAAAGCCAGGGAGATTTTCTCACAGACGACTTTGTTTCTGGCATCACAGCATCTCACACGCCACCAGTGGTCCCCAATACTGAATAGCACCAACATAGCTGGGGGGCAAGAAGAATGGAATAACAGTTCCTACCCATATTCCCTCAGTGGGAAAGCACTGTGAACAGTGGAGAAGTAAGGGAATGGAAAACCCCCATTTAATCAGCATCAATCCCACAACAAACAATTAAACCAAGGGAGGCTAAAGCAATAACAGGTAGAGGGATTCAGTTTGGGAAAGTACATATAAAGTGGCAATCAAATTCCGCCTTTCACCAAACAAAGCAGTGCTGCTTCAGTATCTGGGACTGGTCAGGTCTCAGGCTGGGTAATGTGCGGCAGAGAATGTTGCTTCTGGAGAAGGGCTATGGCTGTCTTGGTTGATGAGGAATACCAAAGTATTCATAGAAACATTTTGCCAGTTCCCTCAAGGATCAAGAAGTGGTGCTTCTGACCGCTGACTGTGGTAAAGGGCACTGCAGGGTAGAACAGTGAGTATTTGATCCCCTTCTTTCTCAGGCCTTGCTAAGTGGGGTTAAATACGTGTCTTTCTCATTGAGAACTGCCTAGGTGTAGTCCAGAAATAGCAAAGTGAACAGGTGAGTGGTGACTGGCATCTTGCGCATTGGCAGGTGTTAACACAAGGAATCAAGGAAGCAGAAGACTCTGCTGGTTGACAAGAGTAAGGCAACTGTTCACTACTGGGTAGCAATCACTGCTGGGAAGGTCAGAAGGTCAGAGGTAGACCATAACTGGGAAATGGAGAAACAGCCTATCTAGGGTAGGAGTATAAAGAGATTTAAACAAGGCACTGGGGAACACAAATAGAAATAAAACAAAAGGGGAAAACTAGAAACACCATATCAGGAGTAATTTCAAGGTGACACAGAGAGAATAGAAGTTGGGAATGTTGGGAGTGGTGCAGAGCCGTGGCTGTGGGGTGACAGTTTTCAGACAGACCTTTTGGAGACAAAGATGTTGCCCCATCAGCACACACATCTCTGGTTCGAGGGAAGAGGCAGCTAGACTACAGGCTGAGTTGGCTGGGATTTCAAGCAACCTCTTGCCCCACCCAAGGGCCACTAAGTCTACCACTGTTACCTCAGAGGATACCAGAGAGAAGGAACTGATAGTCTATGGTAGGCTCTGGAAAAGTGGGGGTGGTGGGTCAAAGAAACATTCCGAAACCACAACCTATGCAATTTCTACACTGCTCTGGACAAGGCAGGACTGCCAGGAATGGACACTCGTGGCAGAGGCCAGGGAGAATGTGGGGGTCCTCCATAGCACAGACCCCAAGGAGGGTGGAAGAGGGCCCCAGAGGAGGTGGAAGCAAATTCTGGTAGGGGACTCAATTGTGAGGGGGATACATTTGGGAATAGGAAAGAGAACGGAGAGGGAGGTTAGGTGCCTATGTGGTGCCATGGCCTGGAGGGATGGGAAGCAGATCCTAAGGATCACTATGGTAGCAGGATGGGACGGAGATCTGGATGCCATTGTCCACCTGGGGACTAATGGCATGTTTAAGGATGGAGCTGGGATAGTGCAGGGGGGAATTTAGGGAGCTGGAGAGGGGTCTTAGACAGGTAGCATGCTATGTGGCTTTCTCTGAGGTGCTGTCCAAGACAGGGTTGAGGAGCGGGAACTCCACACCAGGAGCTTCAACTCATGGCTGAAGGAATGGTGCCCAAAGGAGGGGTTCAACCAAACTGGGGACTAGGGACCCATCTGGGAGGATCAAGGCCTATACAGGAGTGATGGCCTGCGTCTATCTTGGAGGGGAACCAAAGCCCTCAGTGGGTAGTTTAAATGTTACTTTTCTTCTTTTTTTACCTCCTGGCCACCTGAGCTGCTCCCCCTATCGGGGGACATCCAGCCACCACCCGCCTCTGCTGCAGACACTGGACTCTGCAGCTCCCCCCCTCCACAGTGGGGCCACAGGGAGGGGCTCCTGTGTACTCCCTGTGGGCATGGATCAAGGTGGGTGCCTGGGCAAACCCTGTGGATAGCCATCAAGCTGTTCACTTCAGGCACTATTTTTCCCTTTTTTCTTGCCCATTCAGTGCATGCTCAGACAGTGCCCCCAGTCTCCACTGGGGGCCACTGCTGAGCGATGTGTCCCCAGATCCCACCCCCAAAGAGGAGAGCAGTCCACCGGATGCTCAATCCTCTCTGCGCCCTGCCGACCCCCGGTGCCCCGAGTCCATTCCCGAACCTGGGTCACCGGCGTGGGTCGAGGTAAGACGCCAGCGCCTCAACCCTCTATGCCACCAGGCTGACTTAAATGTTACTTTTATGAACAATTGAACTAGCTGAGAGGGGGTGGCCAGAGAGAGTGGGGAGGGAGAAGGTACCCAGTCATAGACTGAAGCAGAAAGTAGGGAGAACCCAAGAGGAGTGGTTCCCTCAGGATGCAGATTAATGCGGGAAGCAGGGTGGAAGACATGAAGGTGGGAATAGGACCAGGTGCATTAAAAAGAGATAGGGAAAGGAGGGAAAGTAAAAAAGGAATAAAGGGGTCTAACAAACAGAAAGGTAATAAAACTTGCAAAGCCATATGTGTGAATGCTAGAAGTCTAGGAAGTAAGATTCCAGATCTAGAGGCCACAATGGCAGAGGCTGACCATTACCAAGTCATGGTGCACTGAAAACCATGACTGGGACATGGCCATATCAGCCTATACTCTGTTCAGGAAGGACAGGGTGGGAAAGAAAGGAGGGGGTGTGGTACTTTATGTGAGGAAGAGCATTGAAGTGACCAAAATACAGGGGATATGGGGTGGGCAAAGGTACTCTGGGTCACACTAGAGACAGAGACTGGAGGCTATATTCTCACTGTGTGATCTACAGACATCCAGCACAGAGGGAGGAATTAGATTAGGTACTGATGGAAGCCATTAACAAGACAGCAGAAAAGAGGGAGGTGCTATTGGTGGGGAACTTTAATCTGCTGGATGTAGAGTGAAGCCTCCCAGCTGCAGCTTCAGCTAGAAGCAGGAAAATCTTGGAATCCCTATAGGAGGCATTCCTCAGGCAACTAGTCAGTAAACCCACTCATGATGGGGAAATACTGGACCTGATACTCACCAACAGGGACAGTGTTGCAGACGTAAAGGTGGGAAACCACCTGACGACCTGCAATCACTGTACAGTGTTGTTCAATATAATCAAGGATGACCTAGCAGGGGGGATGAACTGGGTGGGGGTGGCAAAACAGTGGGAGAAACTGAAAATGGCAATAGTGAAGGCATCAAACCTCTTTGTCAAGCAAGGGAGCAAAAGAAGGAGGTAAAAGAGACGTAGCCAAAAGAGGTGGTGGAAGAGGTGAAAGCTAAGACGGTAGCATTCAGGAGGTACAAGGAGACTCAGAGGAAGGTGTATCAGGGGAAACAGAGGGAGGCAGGAGAGTAGTAAGGTGTGCAAAGGCACAAACTGAAGAGAGCAATACCAAGTTAGTAACAAAAGAGGACAAGACTCTTTTTAGGTATGTAAGTGCAAAAAGGAAGAAGGGGGTGGGACTGTAATGTTAAGAAGGGAAGGGGGACTTTGAAGAGGAAGAACAGGAAAAGGCAGACATCCTGAACAAATACTTCTTTCAGTGTTCACAGAAGAAAGAGACAGGGAGGACCACAAAAAAAGTAACAGGAGTACTGGAGGGAGGGAGGGAGGGAGCTGGACACTAGTTCATTTTCAGAGGAGACAGTGCTGAGGACTCACAAATCTGAAAGTAGACAAAGCCTGAAGGGGTCCACCAAAAGATATCAAGGGAGCTCAGGGAGATATTGGCTGTACCTATGATGCCCTATTTAACAGCTTATTGGAAACAGGAGTGGTCCTGGAGGTCTGGAAGTGGCAGCACAGAAGAGGCTGACAATTATAGGCCAGCCAGCCTGACGTTGGTGGTGGGAAAGTCAATGGAATCACTGTTGAAAGAAAGAATTGCAGAATATTTTGAATCCAATGGGTTACAAGACCTGAGGCAGCATGGATTCACGAGAGGAGATCATGTCAAATGAATCTGATAGAGTTCTTTGATTACATGACCAGGGAACTAGAACAGTGGATGTAATCTACCTAGAGTTCAGTAAGTCTTTCAACACCATTCCACATAGGAGACTAGTAAGCAAGCTGGGTAGCTTTGGAGTGGGCCCAAAGGTGCTAAACTGGGTAAGAAATTGGTTAAGGGACAGGCAGCAGAGGGTGGTGTAAACACAGTTCACTCAGAGGAAAGGGGGGGTGACCAGCAGGGTGCCACAGAGATAATTTCTGGGACCAGTCCTCTTTAACATCTTTATAAGAGACATTGCAGAGGAGCAGGAAGGGAAGTTCTGCTCCTTTGCAGATGACACTAAAATCTGCAATAGGGTAAACACTCCAGGGTGGGGTAGAAAGGATCAACAGAGATGTAAGAAACCTCAAGGAGTGATCAAGGATATGGCAGTCGGTTATTAGTGTGAAAAACTGAAAAATAATGCACTTAGGACTAGAGGTGTGCTGAACAATTGTAATGGAAACTGTGCCATCCCAAAGCCATGCTGCCCGGTTTCTATAACATCTGATGCCAAATCTTACCAACTCAGCTCAGATATCTCTGCCCTTGAGTTCCCATCTGTCATGTGATAGGCAAGAAGCTTGTCAGGAGGTGATTTCCCTGGATACTCCAGTTTGTACGTGTGCAAAACAGAGTATCACTGAAAAAACTCTCCTCTTTGGTGCCATATCATTTTAGACAACAAGGAGAGAGAAGCTCTTCACAGTGGAGCCAGCCAGCAGTTTGAAACTGGCAGGAAGGAATATGAGGGTCTGGGTAAGCATGAGTGCAAGGGGAGGAGAAACAGTAGCACAGAGGAGGACCGGGAAAAATAAAAATTAAAAAAAAAAAAAAGAAATCGAGTGGGGACTTGGGAGGAATGTGGGACAGGGAAAAACTGTGGAGTGGGGAGCGAGGCTCTGAGGCATCTTGCCTGGACTCCCACACCACTATCAATGAAAAAAGAAACAGAAGGGAAAAAAGGAAAATAATAAAATAAAAAAAACATAAAGTGAGAGGGTCAGGACTCAAGCAATGGGGCCAGAGACTGATTGTGTGTGGGGGATGGGAAGGAATCCAAGAGCTCTATCCAACCACACCACCAACAAAATAGAAGGAAAAAAAAAGTTAAAAAAACCAAGTTCAACAACAAGAAAAGCAAACTGAGGGTTGGGACTTGGGCCAGGGACTGACTGTGTGTGTGTGGGGGGGGCGACAGGCTTCAAAGTTTCCACCCACACCACCAATGAATTGAAAAAAATCAAGAACACACACAAAAAAACCCTGAAAGTGTCTTGAACCAGGGAAGCGACTGACTGTGTGTGTTGGGAGAGATGGGAAGTGCTATTCCAGCTGGCAGCAGCTAGTGCCTCCACTTGCATACTGTGTGATTCTGAGCAAGTTGCTCCTGAGTACTAGGTCACCCCTTGCACCTGTACTTATAGACAGCAGTGCCACACAAGCAGGAGTTGGGACAGGAGGTGTCTGTCCAGTCAAATAAAGGCTTGCATCAGCCATCAGTGCATGTGTGAAATATTTTGGGAAGGGGGTAACCCAGCAGTTGGGACAGGAGGACCACATCTTTTTTTGTGTAGCCCTGTGAATTAAAGCCTTGTGTCATGTGTGAAACATTTCGGGGGCAGGAGGAAGCCCAGCCGCTGAGTAGACTCTGTCTGCACAGTGTCACTAACCATTTCCCACATAAGCAGGAGTCAGGACAGGAGGACTATATATTTTTTGTGTAGTCCTGACAAATAAAGGCATGTGTCACATGTGAAATGTCTTGGGGGTGGGGCAGCTTGGCAGTTGAGTAGCCTCTGTCTGAACAGTGTCACCAGCCATTTCCCACAAAAGCAGGAGAAGGAACAGGAAGACTGTATTTTTTTTGTGTGGGTGTAGTCCTGTCAATTAAAGGTGTAAGGCCTTACATCATGTATGAACCATTTTGGAGGGAGGCGGCAGCGTGGCAGTTGAGTGACATCTGTCTGCATGGTGTCACCAGCCATTTGCCACACAAGCAGGAGTTAGGACAGGAGGACCATATTTTTTTTGGTGTAGTCCTATCAAATAAAGGCTGTTACTCTACAGAATTTAACCTGTTTTCCTTTACATTATATTTTAAAATGAAGGCACAGGCCATGTTTTATGTTGAATGAATATTGGTCGTGATTCCAAAACCAAAACCAGAATCAAAACAAGGGGTGATTTGGGAAAACCAAAATCTTGCTGGTTTTGCACATCTCGGCTTAGGACATAGAAACCCAGGGGAAAAATACAAAATGGGGGGGGGGGCACTGACGACCACCCAGCAGAGAAAGAGATCTGGCAGTGATCATATCAGATGACCTAAAGGTTGCCAGGTAGTGAGACAAGGCAGTTGGCAGGGCAAATGGAATGCTGAGGAGCATAGGTAGGGGTATCACCAGCAGAAAGAGGGAAGTGGTGTTGTCTCTGTATACACTTGCTGGTGTGTTTCAGGATAACAAGCTTTCCTATTACACTACTATAGTTGTCACCCTAGTCATGTGACTAGGGACATTCCAGTAGGACAATTCATGAGGAAAAAAATCAATTGCTGTACCTCAGAAGATTATCAAACTCAGGCACACATTTTAACAGAAAGATCTGCAGAAAGGGGATATAACAGGAATACCATTAATAACGCTAAACTGAGGGTGGATGATATGGAAAGGGAAACTCTCCTAGCCCCTACTACCAGAAGAAGGAATCATAGATATGACACAAACAAAAAACCCAGCTTCATTACCACTTTTAGTCCCCAAAAGCACCTGATTAGAGATATTATTTAAAAAAAACTGGTGTATTCCAAACACAGAGAGCAAACTGAAACAGGTGGCACAAGAAACACCAAAAATGGTCTTCAAGGGGGGCACTAACCTAAAAAACTACATTGTACATAGTACATACTGGTATAAAAATATGAGAAGAAACACTTTAAACCTTCCAGACATAGCGTCTGTGCTCATTGGTCCCACTCAATCCCTTTACCCACTGAGCCACTGTTACTGTCTGATAGATGCCTTCTGTAGCTCATGAAGACACCGCGCATGAGCAGGTGGGTGGTGATGTCATGAATGACATTACTGTTGACATTGGTTCCCCCTACCAATCTGCAGTATTTAAACTGCACATGTCACAGTAGCGGCCTTTTCTAGCACCATGGAGACGGCTGCATAATGACAAGACAACAGCTCTCTGAGTGAGTATCAACATTTAAACTTGGAAAGGAAACACAATTAGAGCATTGTAATGCTGTATTTCAACATGGAAAGAGGGACTTCACTTGTACCACTACACTGAGTTATGTAAGACTCTGTTTCCTTTTTGTTGTAGGCTTAACAAGAATATAAAAAACTAGAAGACTAAAAAAAGGTTAGGTTAAACAAGGAGTACAAGGAGTACATCCACCATTTTAAAGTACTAAAAATGTCAGAGGTTTTAAAAGAAGTTTTTTTCATTTTTGTTTCAAACTAGGGTAATAAAGAAAAAAAATTGAACTGTTCGAGTGCTAAGGGAGGAAGAGTCATAGAACTCTATGTAAGGACTGTGTCTTAAAGGTGTAATATGTTTTAAATACAGTACCTGAATTAGCAAGAGTTTGAAAAATGTTTTATTGTTTCAATTTACGGGTAGCCTTGCTAGAGCTTAACAAGCAACATGAACTGAGATTAATGAGAAACATATAGCGCAAGAGGTATGATAAAATGCAGAACACACAAATAAGGGATTTAAGGATTGAGCTCACTTAGGCTGTCATCTCAGTTTTAAAGGCACTATAAAATGTTAGACTGCACATATGCATTCATTCAGTTAGTTATGTAAATAATGACAGACAGTTAAACAACTAGATTTGGAGTGATGGGATACCTGTTGTTAACACTGTGGAGAGGGGGAAAAGTCTTAGTTTTGGGTAAAGAGAAGAATGTTTAACATGAAAAGGAAAATTATTTGTGATGTTTTCAATTTATTTAGAACCAACACTGCTTGGGCTTGATGAAGTTGCGTCAGCTACGAAACTGTCACCCTGATGACATAGTGTAGATTTGAAGAAAATAAAAAGGTTTTTTTGCTAGAGAAAGACTTGGTTTTGAGTGGAGTTCATTCTCACATATTTCTTGTTTCATGAAAAACACTTTACAACATTTGCCAGCAGGAACACACAAATGCGGTAACTGCCAGTTCTGCCAATACATAATTACAGGGGATGAATTTAAGGAACACGTATCTAGTAAAAACTATAAAATATGGGACTTCGCTACTTGCAACATGACCAATGTTATCTAATCAGCTCAGTGCAGTGCCTGCAATTTGTTCTACACTGGTAAAACAAAAAGGAAATAAAAGAAATGCTTGGGCAACATATCCAAAGTTTCCAAAAACTGGATGGTTTAAGTGCATTGGCACTACACACAGAAAAAAAGGTAGAAAGCATTGCTTCATCTTTCAAGTTATTGAAAACATTCCTGAATTTGTGAGTGGTGCAGACTTAGATGGTAAGCTTTTACATGGTTCATTCCCCACTTCTATTGGCCAAACTGAACACTCTTGGTGCCTGTGACTCTACCCTTTACTGGTTGTGCAGCTACCTAGAAAATCTGTCTCAGGCTGTCTCTTCTGTAAGTCTCTCTCCTCCCCCATCCCAATCACCTGTGGTGTTCTGCAGGGTTCAATCCTTAGTCCCTTACTTTTCTCCCTCTTCATTAATGATATCCCTGCTCCCTCTTCTCACTGCAACATTATCATGTATGCAGATGACCTGGTGCTTTACTTAGCTTCCAAGTCTATTGTCGACATCAATCTACATCTCTCCTCCACATTTCAGACCCTCCAATCCTGGTTTTCATCTAGCTATCAAGTCCTAAACATATCTAAGACCCAGTCCATGCTCTTAGGATCCTCTAGAAAGCTTCCCACCAAGTCCTCTAAACTCCTGGTGCACGACGGCGATGGGACTGCTGTCTCCAACACTCCTTCAAGTATCTAGGGGTTACCCTGGACCTGGGTCTTGACTACTCTGCACAGGTAAACGAGGTGTGTCACTTGGTTAATGCCAAAATTGGTGCAGCCTACAGAGTGCATTACTCACTCCAGCTACATGGATCTCAGTTGTGAGAGGTGTTTTACTCCCATAACTGCTTATGCCCTGCCTGTGCTCTGTCATGCTAAAAAGGGTGTTCTTCACAAATGGGACACATCTTACAACAATATCTGTAGATTTGCCTTATCAGCTCCCCATCTAACCCATCACTGTCTTCTCTATGCTGCTTTAAAATGGCTGTCTCCTGAAGCCCTTCGTTTATATTCCCTAGGGTGTTTTGTTGATTCCTTAACCAGATCTCCTCATCCCTCCTCTCTAGAGGACATGCTTACCTCGGTCTCTCACTCTCGCTCCCTTAGGTCCTCTACCTCCCCTTTGCTGTCTGTTCAGCCTTGCTTCATGAAAATGGGAGAGCATGCCTTCTCCTACTTTGCTCCTAGGTTTTGGAACTCTCCCCATCCATGTCAAGAACTCCTCATCTCACCTTTCGTTTAAGCATGCCCTATTTTGCCACCTCTTTGTGCTAGTTAAGTGCAGTCACAGTTACCTTCTGTGCTGTGTCTCTACTTTGCCTCTGTCTCACTACTTTGACTTTCAGCTTGTTTTCCTGCCCACCCTTCAGTATTTGCCCGTTGTCTTAGTGTCTCTAACTGTCTTCTTCTCCCATCCCTAACCCTGGTACCTTGTCTTCCTTACTTTTTTTTATATATACTGTGAGCAGTGCCTTCCAGCCTGTTCTCCCCCAAGCTAGGCCTCCAGAATGAATCATCAGTGCTTTTTGTTATAATTGTTTACTACTATAACTTTGCTACTGTTGCTGTTATCCAGGTGGTATATTATCTTCGGTGGCTGTCCTCTTCCATTGTATTTGTTGGACCGTTCTACTGCATTATGCGCCTGATTGCTTGTCACTGCTGTATTGTGTTATGGTATTCTTGCTGTATTTTTATATTGTACTCTCCCAGGTCGTGCCTGAAAATAGGCAGGATATGATGCCTAGTGCACTTACCCAGTTACCAAAAGCAAATAAATAAATAAATAAATCTTATGAATATCCTTGTCTAAATGACAATTTCCAATTGTCCCCCTGTCTATAAAGACACAAAATGTAAAAATGCCTTCCGGTAAATCTTTTTATAAATAACATTTGTTGAATTTGTATTTAAAAAAAAAATTACACTTCTCATTTGCTCTCTTCTCCTTTTGTGAGAAGATTTTCAGGTTAAAATGCTACAGATCTATTTTGAAATACTCAGTTGTATATTATCCTCGCTGTCCCCCCCCCCCACCTCTCCCTACGCCATCCAGATTACCCAGATTTGCATATTTTTTTATTGTTTGAGTTTCTCATGCATAATTTGACTTTTTTAGATTAAATATAAATGAACTTGTGTGTTTATATGTTGATTTATGTATTCTTTGCCTGGTTTTAGGTCAGTGTAAATTGTGATGTCATACTAGTAGTTTTTTTTTAATTGTTTTTGGAGCAGTGCCACTTTAATCATGTACTTTATAAATGATGATCATGGTTGCACTGATTCAACCTTGAGAAAGTGCACATATTGCACAAAAACATTTGGTTGTTGAGGGAGGGTGGCGTGGATTATTCTACTGCTGTTTTCTGCATTAAAGCTTCTTATTTTGAAACACAGCACCAAGTGTGTTTTCTGTGAGGTGGAGACCAGAGAGCCAAAACTACTTGACCTGTGAGTACTACCTTTTCTGCTTTGACTCAGGTTCGTAGCTGTTTGAGCTGCCGCCTTTTTGAATTTGTTGCCTCTGTATAGATTGTTGGTAAGAACCCACCTAGAGTATTGTGTCCAGCTCTGGAAATCTGGGGACCGATTCTGAAAGCCCATAGACTGACACAATGTGCCTGCATCAAACATCAGTGATGCAGTTAGCACCTTACGTTATAAATTTCAACATTCCCAATTCCAGAACATAGTCTGCATTGGAATGGTAAGCCGCTGCAGCAAATGGACACTACACCACCCTTGCAACCTACATCAGGGTACACCAGGTCACAAGTAGGCATGTGCCATGTGGGGCTGCAACATCCCCTTTTGGGGTATTCTAAAAGCCCCACCATGGCTGGTAGCAAAGGGTTCAACTTAGACCAGCCAGAAGGTGCTCTAAGCCACTTGCGCCAGTGCCATACACTGTGGTGAGTTGGGGGAAGAGCTACATGTGGGGTCAGGGGCAGGAGGGGCACAGGGGGCATAGGGTGGGTCAGGGAGACAGCAGGGAACTAAGGGATTTCTTTGGTACCTGGTGGGGTACATATGCCTCTGTATTTATTATGGTGCTGTTCTGCTGTACCACATAACTATACTGTAGCTATATTATTGGACAGTAAAACTGAAACACAGCCATGGAGGGGTAAGTGATATTTCCGAATAGCATCATATTGACAAGGAACAGAGCAGATAGAAAAACTGCCCAGTTGTGTGGTCTGCTGTGTTATGTTTCAATATGATATCATTCAGAAATCGCACTTGCCCCTCCATGGCTATATTTCAGTTTTACTGTCCAATAATGAATCTACAGTAAAATTATGTGGTGCAGCAGAAAGGCACCATAATAAATACAGAAGCATATGCACCCCACTGCATACCACAGCAATCCCTTACTTCCTTTCTGTCTTCCCAACTCACCCTGTGCCCCTGTTCCCTTCCTGGACCCGGCCCTCTCCTAGCAAGTGGATGCTCCCCAACAATGCTGGCCCTTCTTGTGTTGTGCTGGTGGGAGGGGAGCCAGTTCCCTGTGGCATTTACCACAAGTACACTAATGGTTTGGTACTGTTGTACACCTGCAGCAAACCTGAGGATTTTGGCACTAGAACCCTGATTTTTGCAGAATCTGGTGCAGGGTCTCTGGTTCAAGTGGAGTTTGCTGCATTTCTGGAGCAACGCAAAATTGCATTGCTCTAAGGGATCTTTGAGAATTGGGCCCCACATCTCAGAAAGGACATAGACAGAGTGGAAGCGGTCCAGAGGAGGGCAACTAAAATGGTGCAGGGTCTGTATAAGAAGCCCTATGAGGAGAGATGTAAGGACCTAAAAATGTACATTGTTGAAGAGAGGAAAGGGAGGATATGATAGAGACCATTAAGTACCTCACAGGAGTAAAAAAGATATGAGGGAAGTATTTTTCAGAACAAAAGGTGCTCAAGGACAAGGAAGCTTGATAAGCAGGAGTGGGGTACATTAAGGAGAGATGTGAGGGAGTACTTCTTCACAGAAAGAGTGGTAGATTGCTGAACAGTCTTCTAGTGGAGGTGGTGGGACAAAAACAGTGGTGGGGTTCAAGAATGCATGGGACAGGCATAAGAGATTCTTTGGGAAAAGGAAGGGGTGGGTTAATGGCCTGGAGATCAAATAAGATCTGAGGTGATACTTTAGGCAGGGAAGAACGGGTAGACTAGGTAGGCCAAGCAGTCCTTATCTGCTGGCAAATCCTATGTTTCCATGTTTAGAAAGGTAGTCTGTGGTTGCTGTAGGTCTCATTTTGAATCTCTCTGACTTGTTTAAGAATAATCTTGTGGTCTGGATAATACAGGAACTGCATGAGCACTAGTTGTAGTTATTCAATTGGGGGATGGGGCTTCTCTGTTAGTGCATGGTGAGCTTGTTACAGTTCAAAAATGTACTCTGAACCCAGATACAACCAGGTAGGCAGATTCTGTCAGAAAAAGTCTACCATATCAGTGACCTTCCTGCCCTCTAAAAGTCTGACAAGTTGGACTTTATTCTTATGGCCCAATTCTTGAGGTCATCAGTCTTGCACTGATCTCTATCTGCGTGTGGGGTTTTGGTCACAACATCCTCAGTGACAGCTGGTGCCAGTCGTCTGGACCTCTCCTTGAAAGGTTACTCATCATGTAGATGAATCCAGTGTTCTTCTTCATGGGCACACCTACATCCCACTCATGACAGAAGAAGACATCCAACTCATTCCCTAACTGCCATTGCCTACACATCATCCAGTTGAGAGGAACAGGGGACTTTTCTAAGTCAAAGGCATCCTCTTCCAGTGGAGATTTCTTCTCTGATGATATGAGGCCAATGTGAAAGGGTTGAATAGGGCCCTATCCCAGTTGTTCTGGAGAAAGAGTTTAAATGCAAGGATCTGTTCTATTCTCTCCTTTTCTGTCTCTTCTTTGTCTGGTTACACAGCCAAATTTTCTTGTGAGACCTAGGACTTGATCACCCCTATGGTCTTGCTTCGCTGGCCCTTGCTATCTCTCTACCTTCTTTTTCTGTTCTGTCTTTTCTCCCCCCTGGCATATCTGCTGGTATAAAAATATATGTGAATCATTATGTGGAAATGTAACTGATACTGGGATCCCTTTGTTTAGAAATGTATATAATTTTACTTTTGAAATGTATATAGTTATACTGTAGAAATGATTGCAAAAAGCTGTTTGGAACTCAAGGGGTTAACGATGCTAGTTTGCAAACTCTATGAGAAACTGAAAGGAAGAGGTCAGTTCTGGGTCACAATGTACTTTTTGCTGCATTTGTTGAAACTTACAAGAACACTGAGTGAGAAACATGCTGTTTTCTTAACAAGCGGGGGTTGCAAAGATTTATAAAAACAGAGTTGCAAAATCTTGCAAAGAAAGAAACACAGAGACTGAGATTGGAAATTGAGAAGAAACCTAGATGGACTTTCTTTGTTTATACTGCCTTTGTAAATAGTTATACTGAACAATTTTTTTTTATTTTACTGTTATTAATAAATCACTTGTTGATAATTTTACAACTGCTTCTGGTTTTCCTATGTTTCCTGACCTGTGCTTCGACGACAGCCACACCAGCATCAATAGTGTACAGATTAGCTCATACAGTGCCAGGGTGTATCATCAGGTTCTCACCATCTTATTCTTTACCTTTAAGGAGATCATCTTTACCATGGCATTTGTACCAGGCTCCAGGCTATACTCTGCATCACACCAACAATTTGCCAGGCAGGCTTATTATGGGGGTACTCCTCCATGATGATCTGAATTAACAGATGAGTGGCACTCCACACCTCCATCCAGGAGGCATTCAGTTCTGGGGGGCACACTTTCAGGCTTCTTTCCTTCCTACCATACTACTCCCACTAATCACTCAGGGATACAGTAGGGCAGGGCTTCCTTCATTACATGGGCAGGGCACACTTGTGCATTAATTTGCAATGTCTAGTGATCCCTCAAAATGTCTGTAGACATTCCTGAGCCAGCCACCCAAACAATATTTTCATTAGCTCCAGTAGGCAAGGGTCTCTAATCCAGTATCAGCATCAGGGAAAATGAGAGTCAAAGTGTTGGTCTTCATTTTGATCAGCCTCATTCTCTCACTGGCAGTTGAATTTGTAGATAAAACATGCACAGAAAGTTCACTGAAACCCAACGGAGCATGCAGCTTTCTGCTCTGCATTGCTGAGCTCAGATTGGCTGTTTATCTGTAGCTGCTTGTGCTGTAATTTGACTCCTACCCAGCAACCCTGGGTCCAGAAACACAACAAACATGGTGGCTTCCCATGTAGTCTTTGTTTTATTGTTTATACAAGTTCAAATGGTCCCCAGGCTTCTTCTGTAGAAGAGGACAAAGACAGTTGGTAGTATTGTAGAGCTGCTTATGCGACATATTTGAACTTCATCTTTCATTCTGTCTTTCCCTACTACAGGGACCACATTGTCATTGTGCCATAATACTTTGGCAAGAAGGCACAAGCCCAAGAAGAGAGGGTCCCCTTTGGAAGAAGAGGGAAGGATGGTGGCAACAAGAAATCCAAGCATCCAAAGGACAATTGGGCATGTGTCATTTATGGTACATGGCATTTGTGGATTTGGCAAATGTTGTCTTTTGCACATCCAAACATCACACAAAGACCTTAACTTTAAAGGGTTACCAGGATCCTTATATAGCACTGTAGCCTAGAGTTTAGAGCAGTGAGCTATTAAAGAGCAAGGTATATCCAGCAGACCTGGGTTTGACTTCCTAAGCCAATATCTATATACTGTGTTACCCTGAGCAAGTCACTTTACCTTCCTGTGCTTACCAGTCACCCATGTAAATGAGCCTTGTGCCTAGTGGGACTTATCCAGTTACCACTACCAGAATGTGCCCGACGGGATGCGCCCAGTCATCATGGTGCCAAGTCTTGATTTTATCATCCCATCTTTTTGCTGGGGTCTACACCCCCTGCACCCCACATGCCTCCCCTTTCTAAGTATTCTAACTGCAGGGGGGAAGACCTCGGGAAGGGGAGGGGACGGTGAATTTCCCCTTGTGGGGCCCTAATGACTGGCACATTCCAATGGGTTCCCTGATGGCTGGAAGGGCTTGTGAAGATGTAGGGACCTCATGGAAGGATGAAAATCTTTAAGGTGTCACAGGTGTGAGGTGCCTGAGACCAAAGGCACCTTAGGAAAGATGGTCCAAAGAATGATGTTAATGTGAGGTGCTGCCATGTGTTTAGACAGGACTAAAGGGGTCCTCTAATCTCCTCGCTTGAGGGACCTTACCCAGAAGGTATGAACTGAAAATAATAACACGTGCTGAACAGATGTTACCCAGCCTCAACACTGTGAGACCCTATGCTTGATGGAAACTGAAGGGAGGGAAAAGACTAAGACTAGGTGACATGTAGGAAAATGCAGGGAGATTTGCTTCCAGATGTGTCATTAAGTCAGTCTGCATGACTGAGGAAGCCCCAGTGAAGGGGGCCCAAGTCTAAGAAAGCAAGAAGCCATAAATACAAATACTAGAAAGTGCAGCTTAATCAATCTGCATGGCTAAAGGAGCCCCTGTTGTGAGAATCATACCCTGAACATGCTGAGTAGAGGAGGTGGATGCTTGGAGGGTCCACTGAGTTGATCTGCACAGTCAAAAGGATTTCTTCTCAATGAGTGCCCACCCTTCAGGAACGGGTTTTGGAAGCAGAAGGAGCATGTCAGGCCTTCAGGTCTATAAGACCAGGATGACCCAAGAGAGAGAGGTGTAAAATATGAAAAAAGAATTCCCCAAAAACAACAGAAGGAAAGGTCAGTGAATTAGCTGATAGCTGAAAGACAAATGCCTGGAGGGCCAACACAGTGTTTAAGTATAACCGGGAATTAGAAAACAACAGAGGCAGGAGATTTAAAGCAACAACTAGACTTGGAAAAAGTCAGTTGGCTAGGGCATGCTGAGCAACTGGAATCCCTGAGAACCAAATAGTTGGCCACTGCAGAAAAACATCTAGAGGAAACATTGATGGACTGAGGAAAACACCAAGCAAACCAATGAAATGCCTAAAAATGCACAGAGTAACAGACTGCAAGAGGCCAGACAAAGCCACTGGCCAAAGAAAGCAACAAGAAGAAGCAGCAGAGAAAACAGCAAGCCAGCTGGAGGACTGAATGAAGAGGTAAGATGAAAGCAGAAATGTCACAAAACACAGTGCACACAGAACAGAGAAAAACACAGCAGCACAATAAGGACAAGATGCCAAAGAGTAGAGATGCAACAGGAGCAGCAGAATGGGTGTGCAGGTACAAGTAGGGCAAGAGGGGAAAAGGCAGCCATGTGGCTGTGACAAGAAATATGAGCATCTAAATGATGCTTGGGAATGCATGGTTTAAATACAGCTCAGGGGGACATGGCAAATTTCACCCATTACCCCTACATACCACTGGCAAAACCCTTAAAGAAGTACTACACCCTCATATCTTGTAAATGTTGTTTCCTTGTCAACAGGCAACTCTTTTAGTGTAGCTGTTGAGGATATATGTGTTTGTCTTAGTTTATTTTCACTATTCATACCAGTCCCTTTAACTATCGGGGGCTCCATTTTCTGGTTGTTGAAGTCTCATTGTGCATGAGAGAAGCATTAGCATATGATAACATGATGAGCCAGCACCCCTTAGACTCCACAGTATGCCTGTCTGCTTACTTGGAATTGAGCAAAACAAGCTGCAGCAAGGTGTGAAATACCACATTCACCTTTAATTAGCTTTGCAAACAGTCACAGATGTAATGCAGGGTTGTTCCCCTTAAATTGCATTCAATCTGTGTGTTTCTGCAGAGTTTTCTTTTCAGGTTATGTATACATTCAGCATAGAGGTACATGGTGCAAATGGGTGCTGTGGCATCATATTTTCATGTGCTAATGCAGATCTCAGGGACAACAAGATTTCAACAACCAGAAAAAGGATACCCCCAGGCTAGTTACAGGGGCTGGTATGAACAGTGAAAACAAATTAAAGCAAACACAGATATCCCCAACAGCTACACAAAAAGAGTTATCTGCTGACATGGAAACAAATAACATTTACAAGATATGAGGGTGTAGTACTCCTTTAAATTCTCCATCCCTCCCTGTGGCTTCCAGCAATCTGGTTTGATTTATCTCAGTCCAAAGGGACTGGGGGTGTCAGTGGCAGAAGAGTACTGTCAGGTGCTCTCAGCGTTGATGCTCCATACAGGTACCGGTTTGGGTTATGTAGTGGTGTGACAGCTTTGAGTGCCACTGGCAAACATGATTTCAGCTTCCCTGTGTGCTCCACAACCTCAACTGTAGTCAGTGCAGTTGGAGAACAATGTCCTGTGCAGCTGGGGATACTAAAGTACAAAGCATGACTGTGCTGAAGAGGTAGAGTGGTTGCAGATCTGTTGTGCTCTCTGGCTCTGTTGCCACAGTCCATGGACTAGGAAAGCAAAGAATGGCGTGTGGCTCACCGACCATGGCTAATTGCACTCCTTGCACCAAAAAAGGTGATGGTGCCCAATGCCTGCCATTCTTCCCACAGCTGTAGTCTAGGAAGAAGCCAAGGGTGAAGAGTGGCTTAGTGGAAGGCAGCAGATTCTGCTTCAGCAGGGAGCAAAGTCTCATTTTGGGAGGGGGGTTATACATTTACTTATTTAAAGGGATTCCCTTTCCAGTCTAGTACCCAAGGTACCATATGATTTTCTAGGGAAGGAGATATTTTTCTGGGCCTCCTATGAAGGTCTGTACTGTCTGCACGTCCCCTGTTTCTGCCTGTAGATTTTATAAGTTCCATCGATTTGCCACACTCTGACAGATGATGTGCCTCCTAATGTTACCTCTGAATTCTGCTGGAGGGCACCAGATCAAGCAGATCAAGCATCTCAATCTGTTAAATATAGTTGATACTACTTAGTATGTGAAAGGCTGAGATCACATCCCTTCTCTGCCTCCTTTTCTCCAAAGTAAATACGTTAAGGGCCACCAGGATTTCCTCATAGTTTTTGTTTCCCATACAGTACCTTTGATCATTTTTACAATTCTGTGGTGCACTCCCTTGACAAACGCACTATTGTTTTGGTGCTGAAGAGTGCAGAACTGCATATAGTACTTTTTGTGGGGTCTTTCCAGGACTTTGTAAAGTAAAAAGATTACTTCACCTGCCCTGCTGGTCTCCCTCTTCTACTGCAACATAGTTTAAGCCCTCTCCCAAGTCTAGGGGGTTTACTAGGATGGCACTATTTTTCAGTAAGAAGTACACACCGTGAACATTTGTATTTGCTATAACTAGGTCTTAGGGATATAGGAACTATGGGTTCACAGAACCCCAAAGGGTGATCCATAAATACTCTGATAAACCCAAGGGAAAGGTGTGCCTAAGCTGTACATGTGATGCTGCCATCACTTTTGGTAAACTGGAGAGGTTCAGTGTAATTGGGTTCGAGGATGAGTGTTGGAGACACTCCAATTGACCTGGCCACGTAGGCCTCAGCTTTTAGTGTGCTCAGTTTGGAAACCACTACTTACTCTTCCCTACTAGGAGTTGATAACCAGATCAAATTTAATGAACGTACACAACTTTATTAACAGGAAAATTGGAACAAAGGCAAAATAGTTTGTGCAGCATAACATTTAAGCACTACCCAATTAGGTGCCCTTCCTGGGGTGTATTCTGTCCTCTTCCTACTTGGTACCAGGACTAAGGTCAAACCTTGCACAGAAACTCCCTTAATTTACAGTCCCTGGTTGCAGATGTCGAATCATTGTAGGCACATAGATGTTACTGTGGTTTGGTTGGTGTTAGGTGCACTTTTGCAAGAAGCAAGGTGCTCAGTGTAAGTTCCCCCCAACAGGCCATGCAATTGTTTAAATGGCAGAAAACCCTAAAAGGCATGGCGTTTGCAATCAAACCTGATGGCTTGGGGCATGGCATGGATTCCTCTAAGATGGATGCTTAATTTCTACATTCTGCTCCAGCCCTGCAATAAAAGTAGTAATTCACTCGCACTAACCTGTTCTTTTGGGTGAACATCAGTGGAACTGGATGGTTGGCATCACCAGGAGTACCACTGCAGTAGTTTGTGGTCTCAAGCACTAATTACTGACTGGAATTCTTTGTGTTGAATTCCAACCAGCTGTTGCCTAAGTGGCTTCCCCTATTGAAGCAGCATGGTGGGAATGTTGGCGGCTCAAGCACAAAACAAGCACACTCCTTCCCTCGACTACCTCCTGGAGACTCTTCCGGAAGACATAGCCATGCTGAAAACCTCAGTGTCAGTTCACTGCTGAGGATGTCCATTCCATAAATAACTGCATGAATGTGACTGAGCAACATGTCACAGACCCAGACCATGCCCGTCAGCAAACACTGAAGCAGCTAGATATCCACAAGGGGATTCTTGCACATTTGTGGGAGAAAGCTGAAGATCAAGAAAATTAGGGACATGGGAACAATATTAAAATCCTCAGCATCCCCATGTGGCAGAGGTGCCCCTTCATGGAGATTTTTTTGTCAGACATGCTCCCTCAGCTATTAGCGCCAGCATGGCAGGGCCTGCTGAGGTAGAGTAGGTATTTCACACCAGATGACCATCATAGCCACATGGTTCCTGTTCGTGGCCCATCATTGCCTACCTACTAAGGTTTTCTGCTAAAGAAAGACTGTTCCATGTCACTAGACAGAAGGGACACCTATGTTGGAAGGGTACAGGGTGTCCCTTTATCAGGAGTACTTCACAGAAGTAGTGCAAAGATGGAACAGATATTCTACCATTAAGGGGCATTGAGGGAAGTGAGAATTCTTTACAGGGTCTATGGTCTCATAAACTTTCAGATTACTATAAATAGGCAGGAACATGAATGCCAGACCCTGCAGGAAGGAAAAACACTCCTTAACCAATGGTGGCCCGATGCCTGCACAGACAGTACCCCCTCCTGAGGCTGTGGGGGGAATCAGAACACAATGAGGGGACCAGCTCCCAGCAAACAACAGAAAAATACAATGTTATGCACAAGGGTCATGGGAGCAACATGACCACCCATTAGTGTCAGACAACATGGTTGCACACTATGACCAGATAGAATGGGAAACCCAGTTCAGGAGATGAGGCAAATCTGGGACAAAGAACACTGGATGCCAGGACTCCCAAACCACGGGGGAGGGAGGAATCGCAGTAGTCTCTGAGCCCAGAGCCAGGACCGTTCAGCTAGATCAGACCACTCCACTCCTTCCCTCCCACTCTACCAGCCAAAGCTGCCTGAGAATCTCTTACAGAAAGCATAGAGGTTTTGGTCGAGCCATGCACAGCTCAAGAGATTCTGAACAGTGTTGTTGGCTCCACCACTCCAACTCCACCCTTGCCTTTGATAGTGGGAAATAACTATGAGATGGACACTTCTGACCTGGCGATGGTGAACCTGCCCCCCCCCCCGACTTAGATTGCCTTTCTACCTTGTGGGTCAGAAATCTCACTGCATTATGGACCAGTTAGTTGACTTTTAGATGCTGTTTCCTTCCTACCTACAATTATAGAATTGAGTACTGTTTTCCCTGCAGGAGTTTTTTATAGCTAGGTTTAACTTACTGGTTTGTCTTTAAACCCACCCAGTGGATAGTATGGACAATATGTGACTGCATTAGAAGTGGAGAAATGGTGTGGCAAATCTGACATTTTTTCTACAAGTAAAGATTTACTGTGCCCCTCCATGGGGAGGCACATGTTTCCTTAACATTAGGTCATGGTTGGTTCAAGCACTTAGCAATACCCGTTCGTTGTTTATTAATTCCAGGTTCATTTGGAAGCTGGGATAGGCATAATGGGAAAGTATTGGTCATGGAAGGGGCAGATGGAAAGGCCGGGAGAACTGATGGGAGAAGGGTCAGTAGCATAAGCTGAGAACCCTGCAGTACGAGCAGACTAGATAAACCAAATGGCCTTATTATGATGGCTTCTTTATATGTTCATATGTCCATATGTTTTATTGTTTCATACAGTCTTCTGGTTGTCTCATTGTTCTCCTGTCCATAAAGGTCCAGGATAGGACACGCTGTCACTGGTGCTCAGTGTACCTGTTTGGTCCAAGTGCAGTGCCCTGTTCTGAGCCCAGGTTTCCATGTAATGAGATGCTATTGGAGGACCTTGGTTAACTTTTCCACCACTTCCTAGGACACCTTAGCAGTACTACAGAGTTGATGCACAAGGTGGGGTAGAAAGGATGAGAAGGGACTTGGCAAGGTTAGAGGAATGGTCAAATGTATGGCAGCTTAGATTCAATGCTAAGAAGTGCAAGGTAATGCACCTGGGAAACAAAAACCCAGGGGAAGAGTACACAATGGGGGGTGAGATACTAACAACAACAAAAATGGAAAGAGACCTGGGGGTAGTCATATCAGATGACCTAAAGGTAGGCAAGCAATGTGAGAGGGCAGCAAGGAGGGTTGGGGGGATACTGGGATGCATAAGGAGAGAGCATCACAGTAAAACAGGAAGTTATTATCCCTCTGTACAGACAGCTGGTGAGACCCTATCTGGAGTACTGCGTGCAGTTCTGGAGACCAATCTCCGCAAAGACATAGACAGGATGGAAGCTGTCCAGAGGAGGGCAACTAAAATGGTGCAGGGTCTGCACGGAAGACATATGAAGAGAGACTTAAGGAGCTTAATATGTATAGCCTCGGGAAAGGAGGGAGAGGGGGACATGATAGAAACTTTCAAGTACCTCCAAGGGAATCAACAAAGTCAAGAGGGTAGCATCTTTCAAAAAGAGGTGTGCAAAAAACAAGGGGCACAATTTGAAGATAGAGAAGCGGCTCAGAGGTAATTTAAGGAAGTATTTTTTCACAGAGAGGGTTGCGGATGCATGGAACAGCCTTCCGGAGGAGGTTGTGGAGTCAAAAACAGTGGTGGAATTCAAGCATGCATGGGACAGTCATAAAGCAATTCTAGGGTGTGGGGGTAGGAAGAAGTAGACTGCTAGTTAACTAGGATCTGCAGCTTATCCATTAGGTAGGGAAATTGGCAGACTGAGTGGGCCAAACGGTACTTATCTGCCTTCAAATTCTATGTTTCTATGTTACTAGTATGGTGATACAGTGGGTGGGATCCCTGGTGAGGTTACTGTCCTATAATGTGAAGGGATTGAATCACCCAGTAAAATGGATTAAGGTCCTCCAGTACTTCAAATAACTGGGGGAAGACATAGCCCTCAGGGGGTCATGATCCTGGTGAACCGGGCCCTCAGCTGGATTATGGAACAGACCAAGACTGACACTGATGGAAGGTGGATGGTGGTCATGATGCCCTACCCTGGGGGGCAGTGATGGTGGTTAATGTGTATGGCCCCCAACAAGGATGATGTTGATTTCTTCACTCCTTAAGCCAAACAATAGCAGGCATGCAGGGGGAGCAAAAACGTCCTATTTTTGTAAGGGGGACTTCAGTCTGATCCCTGATTTCATCCTAGACAGATGCAAATTTTCCCTGGACTGTCACTGCAAAGCTAGAATACCCTTGCAGGGGATGATGGGAGAGTGGAGTCTGGTAGATGTTTAAAGGAGGGACAGTCCCATGGCCATGACTATTCTTTGTACTCCCAATCCATGACATGCATAGCCATATTGATCTTTGACTGGTAAATGCAACTGCCACCCACCCCCCGAGTCTCTGTCCCAGCCATTGTTCAAATTATTATCACTGACCATGTACCTATGGATCTCTGTATCCATCCCCTTGGACTGGATGCCAGATCACCCAGATGGAGGTGCAACCCTTTGTTAATAGCTGACCCCAACCTTCAGGAATGGATACAAGAAGAAGCTACATACTACTACAAAACTAACGATACAGGGGAGATTGGAAAATGTACAATATGGGAGGCATTCAAAGCCTTCCAGCAGGGATGTATTATTGCATTCTCCATGGCCCAATGGAAGGAAAGGGAGGCAGAGATAAAATCTCTTAAGGAATCTTGGGTGCAACTGGAAGTTCAACTCAAAAATGACCTCTCCAGAATCATAGAAACATTGGTTTTGATGGAAGATAAAGACTGCCTGGCTGACTTAGTCTGCCTATTTCCCTATTTACTTAAACTCCTGATCCTAAATGATCAGCAGCTTACCTTCTCTTTCCTTTCACTTGGGTTGCCTTCTGTTTATCCCATGCATTTTTGAACTTACTAATCATTTTAGCCTTTACGACCTCTACAGGGAGGCTGTTCCAAGCATCTACTACTCTTTCTGTGAAAAAATACTTCCTCACATTACCCTTGAGTCTCCCCCATCTAGCCTCATATTGTGACCCCTTTATCTTGCACATCTCTTTTTTTGAAATATGATGCCCTCCTGGACCTTGTTGAATCCCCTGAGGTACTTAAATGTCTCTTCCATATCTCCCCTCTCCCTCTTTTCCTCCTGGGTCTACATATTGAAGTCTTTCAGTCTTTCCTCATATGTTTTCTGGTGCATTCCTTTCACCATTTTTGTTGCCCTTCCCTGGACCACCTCCATTCTGTCAATGTCCTTCTGGAGATGTGGTCTTCAGCACTGAACACAGTATTCCAGATGTGGCCTGACCAATTGTCTGTACAAGTTCCCAACATTTGGAGTCCACGCTCCCTTAATTACAGGCAGGTGCAGCAGAAGGGTGGCTACACCAAATGTTGCAACAAAAGCTCTAGAGAGCTGCATTTCAAGAAAACACTTCCACAATAGTTGTAATCCTCAAACATCCTTTTATTTTAGATTTGTTTTAGCAACTTAAAGCTCACTGAGCAAACAACCAGCCCAGCACTTCACCTCCCTCTGAGGCTCCCAAGGGGCTAATGAGGAGAATCAGTAACATGTTTAAACCTACCTCACTCCTGATGTCATTTGCTGTTGCTACCATTCTAATTGGTTCTTACATTTTTTTAAACATTTCATCAAAAGAATAAAAAGTTCATACATTAACAGAGAAATATTTTGGTAGTAAACATAAACAACAAATCACTTTTACCCACCCGATTGTCTACAGCAGCACCACCACCTCCTGTTTTCTACTGGTGATGCCCTTCCCTATGCACCCCAGAATCCCTCCGGCCCTTCCAACTGCCTTTTAACATTGCTTGGCCACCTTCAGGATGTCCATTATGTTTACCACCAGGTCCCTTTCAAGTTTTGTTGTTGTCAGTATCTTCCCCCATCCCATTTTAAATTTCTCTCCAGGATTCCTGTGGCACAAGTGCATGACTTTGCACTGTTTTGTACCGAATTTAAGCTGCCACACTCTTGACCACTTCTCCAATTTGCCTAGGTCTCTTCCCATTTTTTCCACTTGTCTGGAGTGCCTACCCTATTGCAGATCTTGGTGTCATCCGCTAAGAGGCTTACCTTCCCTTCCAGCCCCTCCACAATGTCACTAATAAAGACACTGAATAGGACCAGCCCTAGAACCAAGCCCTGCGGCACCCCACTTCTCACCCCCCCCGGGATTGAACTCCGTTTAATACCACCCTCTGTGTCCTGTTGCTCAGCCAATTTCAGACTCAGTGTACCTGGGATAGAGGTTTGCTGACAGCAGGTTCTTCCATTTGGAGGTAACCAGAATTGCCAGATATTTGAATGCTGTACCAGCTCATTTTATTTGTAGGCCTCAACGGTTGGTGTCACACCACTGGTTCAGTGTTAAAATTATGGTTTTATTGAGGTTGTTGCTAAGTCCCAAGAAGGTTGCAAAGCCCTAAGGTACCTTGCATACCAGGAGAGTGACTGCATGTTGTGTCAACATAAGGAGCATGTCATCAATGTAGGTGTTTATGAGGTATGAGGAGTTGTGCACCATGATCCTATTGATGGTGGGAGCTGATAGTGGCTTTTTGGTCAGAGGATCTCAGGCCAGAAGTAAGAGAAGGAGAGATGGGGGAAACCCTTCCTGGTGCCTTTCTGCAGCTGAAAAGGAGAGGAAGATGGTCCGATTAGTGAGGATCACAGCTGAGGTGCTTTGGTACAAGGTGCTGATCCATCCCCTAAAAAAGGGGTCAAACCTATATAATGTCAGGATGCTGTGGAGGTACTCCACTCCACTCCACAGAATCAAAGGCTTTACGCTACTCAATTGCTACCACAACCACAAGAGTACTGGCAGCCACTACATGCAGTTTCAGGTTCAAGAGGGTTGGCAGATTGTTTGAGCCTGATTTACCTTTCCTGAATCCTGCTTGAGTACTGTGAATAAGGTGCTGTAAGGCCTTCCCTAGCTAGGAAGCCAATGCTTTGGCCACAGTCTACAACATCAGTGATCACAACTCTGTTTTCTGTAATAGGGGATGAAAAACCATGTGCCTCAGCCTAAATTCATAGCTAAAAATTGCTTCACCAATTTTTGTATTCTAAATTACCTACAGGACCTATCAACCACTAACTGGCAGCAAGTTTATCTTGCCCCTACAATACAGGAGGCAGCAGAGATTTTTAATAATCTGTTAATAGGTGTTACATATGCATGCTCCACTGGTCAAATGCAGGGTTAAACGTGTATCCTGTCTGTGGTTTAAAAGGGAATTATAAGAGGCACTAAACCACAGGGTCTTTTTCTTGGCCGTGAACAGGGGCACAACATCTGATTCAACTGGGCCACATTCAGGCAGAAAAGAAATTCCTGTACTAAACTAAGTAGGACAACCAAAGCCAATTATTATGTAACTTTATTGGGAAATGTCACATCTGATGAAGCCACATTTTGGAAAATGGTAAAATCACATGAAGGGGCCTTATCTGATCCCTCACTGCCCAGGCAAATTTCATTTGGTGTCAAAATGATATCTGAGATGCAATCTATACAGGAGAAAATAAACACCTGTAAGCCCCTTCCCCCTTGTCAAGGGGTATCCAGATGGTAACTTGATGGAAGGGGGCACTGTACAACTAAGAAAACACAGTCCAGAAATAATAACAGGAAAAACAGTACCTGATTCCCTCGGGTGGTGCTGGTGATGGATTCCCTCCATCTGGGGTGACCCTGGGATGCCAGACACTACAGGGTGTTACAGTGCTGGGATGATGCAAACCTTCAATGTCCTGGCCTTGCCAACTTTTCTCCCAGGTCTTTGTAAACAGTCTTCACCAGGCAAGCCTCTCAACAATTTTCTCTCGGTGGTGGGATGATTCTTTGGGATCACACCCTGGAATACACTGGTGGCTTGCTGTGGAGGTAAATAGCAAAAGAGTTTCTCCTTCCTTCCAGAGTCTGAAGGCAGGTCAATGAACCTTCCTGCCCTCCCCAGAGCCAACGCCGAATTACAGAAGTGCAGGTACAATTTCCCAAGCAAGTCACTCAGCCAGATCTTGAACTTGGCGTGATTCCTGAGCAGCCTGCTCCCAGCTCCCTGTGTGTGCTGCTGCTGCTTGAGAATTTTCTTTGCCCACCCCTTCACCCCTCCTCCCACCTTAATTAAATACTGTAAAACCCCGCCTCTGGTCTTTTCTGACTGGCCCCAGAAGTGCAGAGGCATGTCTGCACTCCAGAAAGCTTAGAGACCCCACCTTCTTCATTTCAAGCCACCCCCTTCTCCCGGAAGGCACACCTAGCCTGCTGTGAGTGTACCCTTGACCCCAAACTTAAATTAATTTCTACATTCTTTTAAATTCTCCTTTAGGCACCCACCCTGATTTTTCAACCCAATAAACCATCCTACCAGAAGACATATTGGGCATCCAATATGGCCCTGGAGAACTTTTCCTCCAGCCATGGCACCCCTTGCCTTAAGTCACAATGGACCAGTAACCCACCTGCCTCTCTTCTAACTAGGGGCGTACTCCTGGCCCTTCTTTACATACTGTCCCTCCACGGGGTGGACATGTGGATAGGGCATGGATACTTCAACCCCACAAGGCAAAATCTCAACAACTCCAAGTCTTGTGATCATTACTACTGGACCTCTCCCACAACAAAGAATGATTTTCTCATAGCATATGAGTTGGTAAAGAGGGGCACCTACTACGTGTTGCTCCATGAAGCATGCAGGAGGCTCTGTAATCTCTCAAAACCCCCAGCTGGGCAAGTGTTGGTACGACTACTTGCTCTTCTACTGCTCCATGCAAGTGATGTTCAGCCAAACCTGGGGCCCCCATTAGCCAATATCCTTGTCTCCACCCCCCAGGATCTTCACTGGGCATCATCGAAAGGCTTAAGGATAGTGCACATGAACATCTGCAGCCTTAGACCTAAAATTCACAAGGTCCAAGCCTGGCTAGACCTCTACAAGCTAGATATCCTTGCTATCTCAGAGACCTGGCTTAAGGCCCACATCCTAGACCACGAGATCATGATCCTAGGGTACAAAACCGTCAGACAAGACAGGGCAAAAAAGAGAGGGGGAGGGGTTCTAATCTATATGAAAGAGACTCTAAATATGGCACTACTGAAGTCCAACCTTGGGAATTGCCATGACGGCGAGTCTATTTTCATCCCTCTAACCCTCAGTCAAGCTAAGCATCTCACCATTGGCTGTGTCTATAACCCCCCTACGACTGCCCAACTTGCTCTTGAGCACATCACCAAATCGGTTGGCAGTGAATTAACCAATGAACTCCTAATTATGGGAGACTTCAACCTGAACTGGGCCTCTGACCCCAACAAAGTCTTCAAGGCAATGATCCATGATGCAAACCCGGAACAGGTTATCTCTCTACCTACCAGGCTCAACTATAAAACTGGGAACCACACTACTCTTGACTGGGCTCTGGTATCCAATCCCCTCAAAATACAGAAAGCAGGCATATTGGAAGATGCTATCAGTGACCACTCCCCAATTTTCTGTATTTGGAAGAACAGTGCACCAAAGATTCCTCCCAGGATACTCACAGTATGTGATTTCTCCAATTTCATGTCCACAAAGTTTAATGACTACCTATGCAACCTGGACTGGAGCCCACTTAGGCTCCTCATGACCTTGGATGAGGCTCTGGCCTACTTCCAAGACTCACTACTCAAAGCGGCTTCATTCTTTGCCCCCCAAAAAAACTTAGAACAAAGGGAGGCTGCTACAAATGGATCTCCCCCTCAGTGAAATCTCAGATAAAAAGCAGGAACAAGGCCTGGAAGAAGTTCTGGCTCTCCCTTCTCCCTGCAGATCTGGTTAGTTACAAAACCCTAAGAAATAAATATAAGCTGGCCGTCAAACTTGTGAGAAATGAGTATGTATCCCACCTCCAATGGTCCAACCTGGGGAACCCCAAGCTTTTCTGGTCACACATCAATGATCTGTTTAAGGGCAATTTCAAGGAGACACTAGGTCCAATAGAGGTACAAGGACAGCGTGTCAGTGACTGCCACCAAATAGCCTCAGCAATCAACCACCACTTCACCAACTTCGATGATTATAAGTTAGGGTTGCTCCCATCTATGCCTTTACAGATCTCTGACGCACCCCCCCAGTCTGAAAAGACCCCAATTTCACCTAAGATTAGTCAAGGTGTGTGAGGTCCTTAAGCTACTTAAAGCCCTCAAAAACAAAGGCTCTGGAGGCCCTGATGGAATTAGCCCGAGGTTACTCAAGGAGGTGCCCAGTCCCTTGCCAAACCTCTGACCTGGATCATCAACAGGTCTCTACTTGAAGGTTATGTTCCACACCAGTGGAAGGTGGCCAATGTGGTCCCCATTCACAAGGGTGGCTCGCGTGAACAAATTGTCAATAACAGGCCCATCTCCCTGCTATGTACCCTTGTTAAACTGCAAGAAAGGCTAGTGTACAGGCAACTGAGAGGCTACCTTGAGCTCCACCGACTCCTAGCCCCCTCACAGCATGGCTTTTGGGCAAACCATGGGACAGATACAGCACTCATCAATCTCACAGTAGACGTATTCAGGGCATTGGACATAGGCGTGTCGATGGATGCAATCTTTATAGATCTGTCCAAGGTGTTTGACCTTGTGGACCACAACCTTCTTCTAACTAAGCTTCATGGCATAGGTCTTGATGCCCAGGCCCTAAACTGGTTCAAGAGCTACCTATCAGGCTGGTCCCAGAGGGTCATTTGGAAGGGACAGCTATCTGACCCTCTTTCCATCAAGGAGAGGGTGCCTCAGGGCTCAATTCTTGGCCTCCTCCTGTTCCCTCTCTTCACAACAACCTCAACCGTCACTGTGAGATAGCTCAGTTGTTCAATACGCTGATGATACAGTCATCTACCGGTCCATGTCTACCCTCCAGGACCTGGACCCTCTCCTCCGAGGGGACCTAAATACACTTGAGACCAGGCTTACATCTAACAGAATGGTCCTTAATGTAGCAAAAACAAAAGCCTTGCTGTTTGGCCCTAGATCCCTCGGCCAGGACAGGACCAATTCCTTAGAACTAACTTCCCTTACTGGAAAGAGTATAGACATTGTAGACAACAGAAAATACCTTTGCCTAACTATCAACCAAGGTCTCACCTTTAAGTCCCACATAGACCAGGTAACTAGGCCTATCCACGGCAAACTTGGCACCTTGTACCAGCTAAAAAAACAACTTATCCTGGAGGCAAGGCGAGCAATTTCCTCCAGTGTCCTCCTTCCTACATTAATGTATGCTGCCCCTGTAATTCAGGGTATGTCAAAGCATGAGGTCGACAGACTTCAGGTCCTGTACAGCAAGGTAGCGAGGTTTGCGACACTGAGTCACCCGAGAAGCCACCCCTGTATCTCGCTGGCCCAGCTTCAGTGGCCTTCCTTTGAGGCTCATCTGCAGTACCCCCTGCTCTGCCTTGCTTACAAACTGCAGCACCCAGCTGCCCCACCTAGCCTTGCAAGAATAATCATTCCTAAGTCTAACCCTCGTATACTCAGGACCACCGGTCGGTCCCTACTAGCAATCCTCAGGGTCAAGACTAACATGGGAGGCAAATCCTTCACTCACACTGCCCCTAAGCTGTGGAACACTCTCCCACCTTTAGTATAGGAAGCCCCATCACTGTTAAACTTTCACACAATGCTCAAGTACCACCTGCTTGGGGCAAGCTCGTGCCACTGTCAGATATTGGATAGTCACCCCCTGTCTCACATCCTACAGCAATGCCTCTCCTTTTCTCATCCAAAATGACTCCAAAAGCATGCCTCAACTCACTCAATTGTTGGACTTATGTTCAATATATTGAAATATTGCCTTTATTGTAACCTTGAATTTCATGTCTACTTTCTCTGCACCCTGTACTACCTGACTGTATTGTACTGCTTCTGTCTGCCGGGTTGCCCCTGAAAAGGGACCTTCGGTGCTCAGTTGGCCTACCCGGTCATCAAAATTCAATAAATAAATAAATAAATGAGGCAAGCACCAGAACTGCAGAAATAGGGTATACCATTTAATGAACAGTTGATAAGCAGGAACAGTCACTCCATGGAGCATGGGGGTAACACATACAGTGGGGGTACTTCATAGGCCGAAGCTTGACATTCATTCTGCAACAATCTCTTTTTCCAGCAGACTGATTTATTGCATACAGACATTCCCTTGAGCCAAAAAGGCTGCATTCCTGACATCAGCAATAATGTGGACCAAACCAGGCCACGCTGAGAGGCAGCTTGTACTTAGCAGCACTTCCATTTCACATCCCTTCATTTCAAACCAAACTTTACTCAGGCATTTGCTTACTTTTCATTCTCTGAGCCTCAAAAACTGGGCATACTCTAGGGACTATGACAGCATGAGACATTTCTACTGTCCCAATCCCATCCCAAACTTGGCCTTAATTTATACTTTCTCCACTGGGGGTGGGACTCCTAATTCCTGGAGCATTTTCTCTACTTCAAGGTCTTACACAGCCAAATTGGTGTTCTTTAACAAGAACCTAACCACTGAAAACCTTCCAGATACCCAGTCACTGATGCCATGCACCTAGAATGACTTCCCATGGAATTCTGCATCCTGATCTGGAACCCAGCAGCACATCTGCTACTGCAGCGATTTCAGTTTCTGGACTGCCTTCACCCAGGGTACTGCTGCTTGTCCCACACAGATCACCTGGACAGTCTGCCACCCTGTCAGGGTCCCAACCAACCATTCCCGACATGGATCTTTCCCTGCCTCCACAGGCTGCCCAACCTGAAGGTTCCAAAACTGTAGCTGTCACAAACCAGGGGAAATGGGGAAGTGCTACCACCACTACAGCCACAACAGTCCAGGCTGCCACCTCTGAACTGCACCCCAGATCCAAACTGCCATAGCAGGCCAGCTCATAGGATACACACTGACCTGCAGGCTGCACTCACCCATGGGTAAGACTATTTAGAATACAAGGCCACCCATCTGTGTTTACTGTTCCAAGGTGCTGAAGACCACTTGGTGGCCTCCATACTTCTTTTCTCCATGTGCTCTGGCTCCCACATGCATCTACAGACCTCGAACTTGTGCTCCAATGCTCCCCTTCAAATCTCACTCTCTAATGGCAAAAACCGCCACACTTCTCATACGTGGGTCTTTGAGGGAGGAGGGCTGGGGTGGCAAGCGGCTCACCCTGGCCCTGCCGTGACCCCCCTGCCAAACTTGCAAGCCAAACCCCTCTGACTCTCCTCTTCTCTTCTGGAAACTTCCCCCAAAATCTAATCTGTCTACTCTTTATATCCTCTTAGATGGGCCCCACTTGCAGTCAGCAAGCAAGCCCACATCCCAGACATAACAGCACCACTAGCTGTTCCTGCCTAGCTACATCTAGCAAAATGTCATTAGGTTTTATGCAGGTGCTTATCCCATGAGGAAGCCCAAAGGGTAAATCATTAGTCAAAGACCTGGGGGTCTTTGTTGGTGTTAAAATAAAATGTGGATCTTAATTTAAAGAACATTGTTGTCTGGAGTGGCTGTTGTCTTGGAATAAGTACTTTCTGACTGAATTTGCCTGCTGACCCCCATTTAAATAGTCAGTTAATTATCACATGAGAAAAGTATCCATATGGATCTTCTGGACTTTTTTCTGCCCTTTCAAACTCTTAAGGCAGATCCCAGGAGTTACTGGGTACCTGACTGTGGAACTGTTGTAGGCCCATTGTCATTGCATATGTGTTGCTGGAGGTGGTGCACTTTAAAATAATGAATTAGCAAACTCAGCAAAACAGAATCCCCAAACCTAAAGGCCATACAGTTGCAAACAGCAAGCCTAAACCTCAGCTAGAGATATTTGTAAACTTATGGCAAGCAGGAAAAATCCTGTAACTGGTTTCTTATACCATTTTCCTCTGTCCCAGGCACTGGGGCAAGCTATGATTTTGCTCACGATTCCAGTGTTACTTAATCTCACTTACTATGCAGGGCTCCACTGTCACAGATTACAGTAGTCTCTCTCAGCTGGCTGGTTATTTTCTCTGGCCTCTCGCACTGTTTCTCTGTCTCTGTCTCTCTGTCTCTCTGTTTCTCTGTCTCTGTCTCTCTCTGTCTCTGCCTGTGTGTTGGGAAGGAGGTGTGTAGCTCAGAGCTGTTGCTGTCCTATGATTTAGTAGACTACTGGGATTTGTGCCAGCCTCCACTTCAAGGCATCTGCTGAGCAGATCCCACTGCATCTCAGGTGCTTAGCTGGCTGTTGTTCACACTCTTAGCAATTCTCAACTAGGTCATAGGCATGCATGGTTAGCATGCAAATACCATTTTGTTCTTAAAACAGGACATCTACTCACAAACTCAGATCATCATTGACAGGCACACAGTCTGTCACAACACAGCTTGCATACACTTTGCTTTTCTGCATGAGCCAGTTCTTTGCTTTTTCAATCCACTCCAAGAGCGGGGTCAAGTTCACAGTCTAGGGGCTTCTCCCTGCTAATTATCTTCCATACATCCTCAGTGTCTTCTGGGATCAGTTTACTAGGCAATTCTGTTGGATCCACTTCCATATCACCTTCCACAATAAGGCTGACTGTTTTGATGTCTACATCATGCATCACTCACTGAGCCTTCAGCTTTCCAACCTCCTTTAAGACTTTAATCAATATCCCCACAATACCATTCTTGCTCAGTCCTTCATGAATATTCCTCACCAAACAAATTTTCCTGATGTCCAATTCATCCACTTGGCACTGGCCTTTCATGTCCTGAAATGCCATCATGCTGGCATCAGTATTTCACGTTTTCAGTAGCGGCATGGATTGGTCCTGAACCACACTGATGGGCCATGTGAGAGACCTTATGGTAAGCACAAGATCAAACCAGCGATGCCTTCAGTTTATAAGAAACCCTCAAGGTGGGGTGTCTGTCTAGGGTGAGTGCTCTCTCAGATGCTTCAGAGATACTGAGCACTACTACCTTACTATGTTACCAAATTACCATAAATACCACGGTGGCATCTGGCTCCATGATGTCTCCAGTTTGATATGGGAAGGGATTCAGTTTCATTAGTAGAAAGAAATAGCATGGTGCCTCCATCCAGAGTGTAACAGGGTCATAGGATTCCAGAGGCATTTTGTTAATAGTTTGTTGCACCAGCACTTCTAAATGCTCCTCTAAATCTTTCTACTTTCCCTGCTTTCCCCTTCTTCAGGTAGGCCACCTGTATGAAGCTCTTAATGTCCCTTTACTTTTCTCTTTTCTCATTTCTAGCCTCTGGGAGTTAAAAAGAAAACCCTGTGACAAGCACTCTGTTTAAACCCCCCCATCACTAAGATGCGCACCCTCGGCTGCACGAACGTTCGCACAAAGAGCTCCTCGATTGTGCGAGCGTATGTGTTAGCGAGTCCGTGGCTTTCTGAAATAAACAAAACTTCTGAGTGTTTTATTTCAAGGAAATCTTCCTTTAGAAAGCTTGGTTAGGTGTTCTTCTGGACTGCATGCCAGTTTGGGTACCAAATTGGGAAAAGCAAAAAGCACGTAATCTGAATCCTGCACAATTTGGGGTTAAAACAAAGTTAAAATGTACCAGGTTTAAGGCCTGGCAAAAAGGAGCCCATTGATAAAGAAAACTGCTGTTAAAAAGGGTCTGGTATAGACATAGGAGGAAGAAGGGAAATACAAATAAATGTTGATTCCTTTAGCGGGCGGGTTTGTAACAGAGCTGTTTAGTGCTGCAGCCCTGTAATGAAAAAAAAAAAAACCTCACTTAAACTAAAGCCGGGTATGTTCAAAATCCTGTTCATATTTGAAGGAGCATAAAGAGGAATATTAGTACAGGGAAAGTATGTATTGCATTAATTCATGCTTAAAGACAATTTAGGATATGTTCCTCTGCTTAACCTGGGTAATGCTATGCTTCATTTTGTCGGAAAGTAAGCTGACACACTTTCTCCTGTTCCACAGACCCCTTTAGCCTCTGCCACATTCACTATAGAGCCGGCCGGCCCAGTTTTCAATAATTTATAGACAGAGGACTTGTGGGAGGAGTCTGTGTGACATGGAGATTGCCCAAAAGACTTGTAAATTTAGATAACGACTATGAAATATGAATGGGTGGTCATAGACATGCTTTGTCTACATATAAAATGTGTATAGTTATGTGTGACAACATACAAATTAGAGAAATAAAGAGTTATAAGAAAATTCAAGAAAAAGGAAGGGGCTTTCCTCATCATGTGATGCTATAGTACTATAAATGAAGGGTGAATGCAAACAAAGTTCAATTCATTATTTGGTTCAGAAACTTGGTGTCTGAGTCTGAATCCCATGATCCTCTTACACAGAGGAAGACTTTAGTGTGGCCTGGTGACAGTATGGTACAACCCTCATGGATGCTGTATCTATCCACCTCGCTACTGTGGTCACCCACCCCATGGACTCACACAATAGCTGTACAGTCCTCAGTAAGAATGTACTTAAACTCTATACTGATTTGCAGCAGGCAATAAGTTTGGACAGATGAATCACAGTTTTATTAGAGAACAGCACACTAAAAGGGACCAGGAATTAAAGGCAGTATGAGGAAGACAGTATATCTGGCTGGTCTACCAGACCACAATGTAGGCCAGGCCTGTATAACATTTACTGTATAGCTGAGCTTCACTTGCACTGCACAGGTGAAGTCAAAGTAATTGTTTCCCTGAGCTGTATTAAAAAGGCCCTTCCAGGCATAGCCTTTACATGCAGTCTGCCTCCACACCAGAGTTCACAATACAGTACAGTGTGCTTGTCCTCCTATACTGGAATTTCTACCCACTCACCACTGGTACCAGTGGTCTTCCCTTTAGAACCCTTACAGGAGCTTGCAAGTGTTACTGGATATCTAGCTGTGGAGCCAGTGTAGGCACCTGTCATCACAGATGTGTGATCAACAGTGGTTCACATTCTAAATTAAGAAATCTCTGTAAACACTGTGAATCTCCAAACCCAAAGGCAATTGGAAACAGCCAATCCTAACCTCAGACAAAGGTATTTGTAAACTCCTGGAAGGTAGGCAAAGTCCAATAAATGGTTTCTCAAACTATTTCACTGTTTCCCAGTTGCAGGGGCAAGCTCTGGTTTTACAGGAAGTTCCAGTGCTACCAGACCTTTCTTGTTATGCAAGGCTACACTAACATGGCTTGTAGCAGTCTTTTTCAGTTGGCTGATTGGTCTTTCTGGTCCCTTACTCACCCTCTCTCTCTCTCTTTTGCTGTGCATCAGAAAGGTGCTGCAACTCAAGGGTTGACTGTCCTCCAATTAATTTGCCCACTATGAACTGCACTGCCTTCCACGTTGAAGCATTCAGACCTGCGGGGTGGAGAAAGCTTGGTACTGTACTGTGTCAATTACTGAGCAGATCCCAAAGCATCTCAGGTGGTTGGATATCTTTGACTCAGACTCTCAGCAATTCATGATCAGGTTGCATGTGTTCATGGCTAGCATGAGAATGCCTCCTTTTCTTTAAAACAGGAAATCTGCTCACAAACTCAGTTCATCAAAGATAGACGTATGTTGCAACACAGCTCACAGTTGTAAATGGTAGGTATGATCTCTTTGGTAGCTCTGGCTGAACTAACTTTGGGGTCCGAATCCTCCCCTGGTGTTCATGGGACAGACAGCAAACTGAATCCATTTGGTTGTCAATTAGTACAGGCAATCCTGGAGGTCTATCACATGACAAGCAACTGGCAGCTTAAAAGGTCCAGAATTAAATCCCTGTGTAGTCTCTTTGAAAAGCAAATTAGTGTGAAACATTGGGGTGTTTGTCACTGTCTGCACTTTGTCTTTTCACTGAGAACTGCATACTACAGTGACATGGAGCACAGCAACCATCAGTACAGTGATGCCACAACACCGCCAACTGATGTTGTGCCGTCACTGGAGTAAACTGTGTTTTCTGTGGAGGGCTTGGCCCCCCACACCCCCTGGCCCCTGGACTTAAAATAACCAACTCCAAGTCGGAGCTGGTTTGGGAAGGGTGCAAACACCACAGATGCAGCAGTGTCAAGAACCCAGTGGACCATCCCAGCGAACTGTCAGAAGTGTCACTGCGATGGTCTTCATTGTATTACCATCACTGTTGCGACATGACGCCATTTTGAACCACATTTCAGCCCTGTGTGTGTGGCTTTATTATTTTTCTTCTATGTGTAGTCCATTAGCCACTGTGGCTTCCTGAGCAAGTAAATGTTCCTGATGATATTTCAGCTTTTGATCCCATCACCATGCCCAGGCAGTTCAAAGGGCAGCAACATGGCTACCAATTTATTGTCCTAAAGGCCATTTCCACAAAATCCAGAAATAAAAAAAAAAAAAGTGTCCAAGCACACAGTACTTCAACATTCAAACCAGTTGGGTACAGACTCATGTCTATTTGAGTTTGCACATAGAGAGGGTGATTCCCAGTCCAGTCACTGGCAGACCAGTGCTCAAGCGGCAAGGGAGTCTTAATGGCACAGTATCCCACAAGTGAGGGTTTCATTTCAGAGAAGGTTCAAAGAAGCGGGAGCGAAAGATTCAGCTAACTGCTCTGGATGGTCAATATTTTTGCCATTAACTAAGAAAGAGTTTAGTAGTGCAGTTGCTGCCCAGAGTACAAAGTACATAGAAAATGCAAGATGGAAAAAAGACTAGTGGTCTATCCATTTTGTTACTTGCCATCGCAATAGCTGTATCATACATTTGATAAAAAAAATACAGTTTCAGAATTGCTTAATTTGCTAGATTTACAGTACTGTTTCTAGAGATTTTTTTTAATGTCAAGCCTTTTGTCCCCAGGCACATCCTTCAAGCACTCAGATCTATTTGCTGGTGACCTCCCAGCTCCCTCTGCTGTTCCCTCACTGCCTGACTAGTGGGGACCTACATTAAATGGATATCAACAGTGCCAGCTACTAACATTCTGCCAGCTCAAGGCTAGGAGTTTTTCTGGGTTTTCTACCCTCCCAATGCCATCACTTCTACCACCCTGTCAGTCATTAGACTCTGTTCACCTCATCAAATGCATTGCAATGTATGCATGCACAACTACTCTTGAGGGAGTAGGCTTCCTGGCTCTCCATGAGGCTGTGTGTGTGTGTGCCAACAGTTCTGAATTATATACTCCTCTGGCTGGTTTGCACTGCTCTTGGCAGACTCCTCAGCCCTGGTTCTCATAGTCTGCTTCCAGAACTATGCCCCCAGCATGGAAAGACAACACACTTCTGCTGGGCTACTGGGTGCTCTGTTTCTGTGGATCTTGACATGTAAGAGAATAAACACCACTAAAAGAAATCTTGAACCCAAGGCATAAGATGCTCCCAAATCGCCCCTGAAAACAGGCACTTGTACCTAGTGGACCTTACCCAGTTAACAAAGAATAAATAAAATACATAAATAAATAAATACATATATAAATAAATAAATAAAATGTCCATCTGTGCACCTCTATTGAAGAGGAAAATTGACTAGGGATAAATAGGGCATGGCTTTTCATTTTAGGTTGCTGCATTTTTGCTCTAAGATGCAGCAGAGTGAGACAAAGCAATTACGTACGGTGGAAATGTAAAACATCTGTCCCTTTGCTTTTTGGATTGGAACCAAGTTTTGAATGTTTTTAAAATAATCTTTGGCTTCTTTTTTTTCCCTCTTTTTACTCCCCTCGGCCCATGATCAGGAGGCAACCCCAGCCCTGTCCCCCCAATGTCCACTGGCTGACACTGACCATCTTCCCCAAGGGCTTGCCCCCCCTCACTGGCAAAGTCAGCAGGGGTACCCCAGGTCTCCACCAAAGGCTGGATCCAGTTCTGGTCAGCACCACAGCTGGTTGGGGAGTGGGATCTCTGAGCCTCTCCTTCATCCAGCTGGGAGATCTTTTCTTGTTTTCTCCCTCAGAGGTAGAGTGTGCAATGACACCAGTGACAGTGCAATGTGCACTCCCATGCATGTCCCGTTAGGTGTCCATCCCACTGCTGCCCACTGTGGACAGCATTGGTGTGCCAGCTCCAAGTCTCTGCTAGGGGCCAGGTAAGAACTGATCACTGATCTCCCCCCCACTGGACTAGGAGAGTTGTCCTTGGGACGTTTGATCCTCCTCCTCCCTAGCCAATCCCCAGTGACCCACTCACACCACAAACACAGATCGGTGGCATGGCAGGAGGTAAGGCAGGATGCCTCAGCCCTCCATGCCACCAGGCCAGTAATCTTCAATTTCAGTATAACAGTATGATCTCTCTTTTAGAATCAGAGACAAAGTGAGACAGAGATGCTGAAACCATGACTGCAGAGTCAGTGGTTTCCATAGCAAAGAGAAGCTGGAGAAACCAAAAGATTCTGACCCTTATTTCTGGGTCTGAGAGCCATGCACCACTTCTGATAAGTTCAGATACATTTTTTGTGAAATACAAACTCTTTATAATGTAATAACAATGCTTGAAGACTGATAATATCAGGAGGTGATATCACTGCGGACAGTGGGCAGCTTCCAAAGGGGATAGAACAGGTTCAGAGGCAGGGTTCAAACCAGGGGGGCGGGGTGAAGTATACATGGGCAAAATCAATTGGGGGTAAGAAAGGGAAAGGAGCAGCTGCAGTTTGAAAGACTGAAGTGCTGCACACTCTAGCAGACTAGATAGACCAATAGGCCTATGTCTGCTGGCATTTTCGCATGTTCATACATACAAATAATCTGGAGGAAACACAGTTAAAGGAAAGTTACTTCCTAGTAGCTCTTGGTCTTTGACAAGATGTTCTCCACAGTTCAACACTGTTGGAATTAGCATCAGAGGCACCAAGGTTCAGACACCTCCATTTATACTTCTAAGAGATAGCTCTGTGAAGGAGCTATCCTTATAAAATGTTAAGTATGAGCAACATGGACTGTGTACAAAATTTGAGAAACTTGAAAGAATAAGATATGGTGCTGGAAAATCCAAATGACTATCTTACTTTATGTCAATGTTAAAATCAAAGGACTCCTGATCCAAAACCCAAATCCTGGTGTTCTGGCCCATTTGAGTTCTGGATAAATCTCCAGTTCCAGGAAGGTTCTAAGATACAAAAATTAAAAGAACCTGTTCTCTCAGTCCATGTAAAGATACTGAATCCCACTCGGATACCATTTTGAGAAGGAATACATTCTGAATACACCTTGGATTTATTCCAACTTACATTAAGTAAGGCAGGTCCTTTCAAACCCTAAGTTGCTACAACCTAGAATTAAAGTCTTCAATCTCTCTCAGCTTATCACTGACTCCATAACGCATAACTCCAGGACTGCTAATCACATTCTGATTGATTGGATACTTTCTTCTCAAAACAATCATCTTCCCTTCGTGGCAGAAATTCCCTATCCAGCACTCAAAATTAGGGGTGCTCACAATCAAAGTATCATCAGTCAAGCACCAAAAACATTGCAGCACTTACACCACAGAACTGGCAGTTAAAAAACTCACTTTCATTAGTTTGCAAAATTCATACTGATCAAACTTACAGCAGCTCTGGTCTCAATTCAGGTTACAATTCAGTTCAAGTTCAGACTGATGAACTGAGTCCTTAATCTACAAAATAAAATGAAGTTGGTGCAGTTAGTATTGCTATTAGATGCTCACTGTGCAAAAGTGCAGAGGCGGAGGACATTTCACCTATTGCATCGTGATCCAAATATCACTTTGTCAGGGGTGATGTGTAAATGAGGGGGCAGTCCTTTTATACACCATCATGGTCAAAATAATTTTCTTAAATAATTATCATGTATAACATTTTTTTTGCATATACTTCTCTTAAAGTGCCATACTTTTTTATTGTTACTTGTTATCACTTTATTGAAATCTTGGATTGAACCTTTGAGCAGAAGCTCTTTATATAGGTTTAAAGTCATGAGATACAAAGTCAGGAAACAGTTACAAGTATAAGGATCCTTGCAATTGTAGCCAGGCAGTACAACTTATGAAGGTTACAACCAGGTCAATGGTACAAACAAAAAATTAGACGAGTATACTTGGAAAGTAACATTAATTGACATGAGCTATCATTGAGATAATTGGAGACATACAATAAAAGGTAGGCATAGTACAAAGTTATGCCATTGTCACATGTTCCAAGTAAAGCAGCAAACAGTGAAGAGAATACCAGTGGGAGGAGGAGGAAAAGAGATCTTTTTAGGAAAGAACAGGCAAAGGGGGAGAATAGGAGCTAGGAGGTAGGAGGTAGGAGAATAGGCGATGTCTTTAGGAAAGTCACGAGAGGAGGGAGGGAGGGGGAGGGCAATTAAGCAATAAGGCACAACAAGGTATGTGTTATCATGTAATAACGTCACTCCTGGGGTGGGTTGAAGCACGAGGTGAAGCAGAGTGCTTCCACCACCCCAGGTGTGATGCTATTACACAATAACACACACCTTGGAGTGCCTTATTGCAATTATACAATGGCTCAATGTTATACAAAACAAAAATAAAAATAAAAATGTTTTTAGTAGATTTTTAGTGAGGCAGTATATCTTTGTTTCTGAAAATAAAAATCCATAAAATCCATATCAGCCATATGCTCATCCAAAAAATCAGCACAGTGATGTTATTGTGTAATATCATCGCTGTCTCAGGCACACACTGACCAATCAGAGTCCAGGAAATTTTCTTGCCATTGTATAATAGAAGATAATTTTAGGAAAGTCAGGAGAGGAGGGATGCAGTGAGGGTGGGAGGGGGGCAGCAGAAGAGGTTGGGAGAGGGGAGTAGCCAAGTACAGGAAAGGTGAAGCTTAGTCAGCATGGGAGAGTACACAGAATAGAATATAACTAATAACTTCAGACAAAATATTTTTTAAATCAACCCTCTATTCTAATGTGCCAAATTATCAAAAGTACCCCAAATCTTAAAAATAAAAATATTAAATATGAGTTAAAAAAAACATTGTACTTTACACTACTGCTAGTACTTTTGTCTGTTGGGGGAGAGTGAAGGAAGATTGGCTATTACTGCAACCACAGAATGTTACTGAACACACCCAACACTAATCCAACATCAGAAAATTTCTGATGAACTGTAAATGAATCAGTGCAATAATTAAGACTATTAAATAAGTCTGCTTTTTCTAACAATCATTCAGTTATACTGTATTTCTAATTCTCCCTACAGTACAATTTGTCTTATTTTTGTAATATTATTG
Source organism: Neoceratodus forsteri (assembly GCA_016271365.2). Lineage (NCBI taxonomy): Eukaryota > Metazoa > Chordata > Ceratodontiformes > Ceratodontidae > Neoceratodus > Neoceratodus forsteri. The sequence goes on along the minus strand of JADMNL010000039.1, from coordinate 12,228,052 downwards.
TAATGATAGGTAACTATTTATATTGCTACACTAACACTATTACTGCAATACTAATCTATTTGGGAACTTTGTCAGATACAGCAGGGGTTGCTAGTCAAGCTAATTAATATAACCCTGATTAAAAATGCTGGATAAATGGCAATCACAAAAAGCCAGACAAACAAACAAATGCCAAATTGAGGGTGAGGGTCAGTAAGCCTAGGCAGGCACTCCCCACTAGAAACAAATAGGGTTGTAGAAAGAAAGGCTATGTCAGAAAGACTATAAATACTGACAAGAGTCAACAAAAACTAACTGAATTGTTTAACTACCATCCCCTGATGTCGAAGAAAGATGGAGATGAGATAGAGTAAAGGTTTTAAAGGAAAGTGGAATCTGACTCTCTTATTGTTACCTCTGCTTCCAAATTACAAGAAATGTACTCCTCACAAAACAAATGGGATTAACAACTCACAAGTTCATTTAAATACAAAGAATATGTCTTTTTCTCTGAAAGATATTGAGCAAAATGAGAATTCCCCTCTCACAATAAAGGATACTGTAAGTACCTTGATGAAAAGAAGATTCTGCTGAAGCTGTAATCAGCCTATCCGGAGTTAATAAGTGGACTTTTTTTCCAGAGTTACTGTATATACCATTGAGTTTTCCAGATGATGCCCACTCTTATTCAAACTTATTTTTGCAATTACTAGAAGACTCCTAACATAAAGATATAATCAAGGATGTCCTGATTGACCTGCAAAAGACTAACAGGTCTAAAAGAACTAGATAAAAATAATATATATAGACTATCTCTCACATGGCCTGACCAACTGCCACAGGTAGCACAAAATGTCAATGCTCCTAAAAAATACAATAGTTCTCAGCACAGCTCAGAAAAGGTGTTTGAATATATCAATTCCAATAACCTCAATAAGTTTCACTTATTTCCCATCTCTTTTAAGTGAGGATATATAGAGTAATGCAAAAACCAAACTTAATGCTGCTAGAGCAACTCATATCAGTTAGAGACAAAGTTGAAGTGCTAAGAATTGAAACTGCAAAACATGAAACTAAGTTAGATGAGGTATTAAAAGTTTTAAATGAAATTCACCCCCCACCAAGAGTCTTCCTCAATAGTGTACCAATTATTTAAAGTCTCTGCTAGCATTCCTAGACTGGAATTCTCCACTATTATTTTTTCAGCTGAGGAGGATAATTTAAACCACAAGAAAAGAAAAGGAAGAAAGGTAAGAGAAAGAAGAAGAAAGGAGAGGTTAACTTTATAGTAACAGAAGCTTCTAATGGTACTGAAAATAAATCTGGACAGGGAGACAAACATGGGTTGATTCAAACTGTTCAGGACCAAAACACCATCAAAGAAAGTACACATACTGAAAAGGAATCTCTCAGTATAATGAAGAAAGAGAAAATGAGTAATGAGGGAGGAAATCTGTTAAGTGTAAAACAAATGAATGCACTACTGTAGGACTGATAAGTATTCAAGATAGTGGGAATAGTAAACCAAAAAGTACTACAAATAATGATGTAAGGACTAGTTGTGACACCACTCTGAATATGACACACTCCAAGTGATGTCTCAAAGTAAAAAAATAACTCAATTAAACCATAAAAATGCAAATGTTGAGAATACAAAAAGAAATAGAGGAGCCAAACATTCAGTATGGTGGTGGGGGATACAATCTGCAGGGTGAATTTGGATCTCAACTGAGGCAGTTGTTGGAAACTCATCACAGGCAGATAAGTCCTGGGTTTTCAGTCCCGTAACATTCAGTCTCTTTGGCCTCCATAAGATATACCATGAAACAGAAAATAAACTGACACGAATAATATGCAGCTTCTTTGTGAATATATTACAAGTTCCCCTGGGCAAGAATGGTGTTATTCAAGTTCATAGACAAAATAGTTACTTGGAAGAAGGTTAGATTGACATTATGAAACATAGAAACATAGAAGTTGACGGCAGATAAGGACCACAAGGCCCATCCAGTCTGCCCATTTCTTTTTCTACCTTATAAATGTGCCATCGGCCTTTGCTCTGTCAGTGGCCTATCTATTCACAGTCATTTGTATTGCTCCCTTATGCCTAACCCATGCCTCTTTGAAGCCCTGCACTGTATTCATAGCCACCACTTCTTGTGGTAAGCCATTCCATGCATCCACCACTCTTTCTGTGAAAAAGAATTTCACATTCCCCCTTAATCGCCTCCTCTAATCGCATGCTGTGTCCTCTTGTCCTGCTATTTTTCTTATATTTAAACATGTTAGACTCTTTCACCTTGTTTATGCCCTTAAGGTGTTTGAATGCCTCGATCATATCACCTCTCTCCTCCTTTGCTCAAGGGTATACATATTGAGCTCGTTAATCTGTCCTCATATGTCTTCTGATGCAGTCCCTGCACCATTTTTGTTGCCCTTCTCTGGACTGCCTCAATTCGTTAATGTCCTTGTGAAGGTGTGGCCCAATACTGCAAGCAGTACTCCAGATGGGGCCTAACCAGTGTCTTGTACAGAGGATTAATACCTCCCTCTTACGACTTGTGATACCCCTACTAATACACCCTAACACCCCCCTAGCCTTACCTACTGCTTTAGAGGTCTGCTTGGATGATTTTAGGTCATCAGTGATGATGATGCCCAAGTCTCTTTCTTCCTTTGTGACTGCTAGCAACTCCCCTCCCAGCCTATAGGTGGCTTCAGGGTTTCTCTTCCCTATGTGAATGATTTTGCACTTCTTTGCATTAAATCCCAGTTGCCACTCTTCTGACCATTATCTTTAAAAATAAGACAGTTGCAAGTTGATTAATGGGCAAAGCTGGAATATTATATGAAATGGGTCTTTATCTTGTTGATGGCTCTATCTGGACTAATACAAGGGATAATAATGACTCTGTTCGGGAAGGGAGAACTACAGCTGGCGCTAACAGCACCTGCCCCCCCCCCCAATTCCTGTCTTAAAAACATTTTTACTTTAAAGTTTACATTTAATATGCATTCTAATCAAATTAATTTTGGGGATTTGTGTTTGATAAGCACTGCAGAGGGTACAATTGAAACTCATGGGATTCAGAAATCCACTGCTGGTAATACTTAACTATTATCTAACAGTGCTCATAGAATCATTACAAGTTCAAATAGACCAAGGTCCTTTATAGAACTTGCCGCCATTGATACTTCAATGGCAGTAATAATAATGCTTATCAACCATCAATTAATCCAATCTTTTTTTAAATATCTCCATATCACCACTTTCAATTATATGACTTGGTAGTTAATTCCATACAGTAATAACCCTCTCAGTAAATCAATGATTCCTTTTTGTGGTTTTATTAACTTCACCTTTAAATGTATATTCATGTGACCTAGTATTTTGATCATTTAAATGTTGTTTTTGAAGTTAAAATGTATATTGAAGGACTTTATTAAAACAAACTTTGTACACCAAACAAAGATCTCCTCTAATTCTTTTATAGTTCATGGAATATAGATTCAATGTGAGCAATCTTTCACCCTATGGCTTATATTTCATATTATCTGTTTTGTGATCTTTCTTTCAACTTTCTCAATTTTACGTTTCCCCTCAACAGGTAAGGTGCACAGAACTGGGCACAGTATTCCAAATGAGGTCTTATCAAGGAAGTATACAATGGCATAATCACTTCTGCACTCCGACTCTTAATATTTCTCTTTATACACTGATAAATACCATAACACTTCTTAATTATTGTATTTCTATGCTTATTAAACTTTGTCTGGTATAATATAGACTCCTAGATCTTTTTCATTATCAGTTACATTTAGTTTGATACCATTTATTTCATATTCGTAACATGGATTGTTTTTACCAAAATGCATTATTTTACATTTTCCCTCATTAAATACCAATTTGTGCTCAGAAGCTCAGTTTGCCAGATGATCTAAATTAGTCTGGAATAAAGAGGCAGATTTTTGGTTGGTAACAATACCTCTGACTTTACAGTCAGCATATTTACTCATCCAGGTACCCGAAAATGACTGCATAGAATAAACCATAATGTTAAACAGTGTAGGGCCCAGAACAGAGCCCTGCAGCACTCCGCTGGTCACCTGTCCCCAATCAGATGCATACCCCTTGATAATCACTCTTTGCTTCCTGTAATTGCTCATCTATGGAGAACTAGTGAGAATATTCAGTTCGTCAATCCCTACAACTGAGATGCAACTGTAGCAATTTAGAAAGATTTCATACACAGTCACAGGAGTTAATAGCCCATTTTCAAAGTAGGCTATAATTTACAACTTCTTATGAAGGTATATAGACTAGCAGAAAATACTGATAGAACTGAGCTTTTAAATCCCAAGGAGAAACCTGACAAAAGGAATAATGAAATAGCATTTATAACAGAATGCAATCACATCCCAGGCATTGTGGCAGGGATAGTTTGCTCAAATTGCAAACTTTTGCAGACAGATAGTATTTTAAGACCAATTATTGGTAAAAAAATGATAATTGCTTATAGCGAGCAGCAAACTTAGCAGATATTAACTTATAGTCACTTTACCAACAAACAACAGATGAAGGAGAAAAAGGCAGCAAAGGGTTTTTACAGTTGTGGCTCATGTTCTGCCTGTAAGTACGCAGTTAGATCAAAACAATATTCATCCGATATCAGACAAAAAAGTGTAAATTAGAAATGTTTACAACTGCAAAAGTATATTTGTGATTCATTCCACCTGGTGTAGTTGTAAAAAGATATACATTGGCAAAACTGGGAGGAAAGCCTATACTGGGAATTTTGAATGCCTAAGAACTGCACACAGAACTTGGTATGATAGTGCAGCATGTCAGCACTTTAAAGATGTTCATAAAGGGGGTGCATCTTCATTTAGATTATTGGTTTTTGATGGTATACAATTGGTCCCATGAGGTGGAGGTAGGAGTAAAGTATTTTAGCAAATTGTATCCCATTGACTCTTTGTTCTCAATATGCTAATGCCAAATGGTGTAAATAATGATATTAACTTTACACTGTTCCAGTAAGCATATTAACATGAACATAAAAATGAAATGCTATATGTTATTATTTACGTACTTTTGATAGAAACGTTTTTGCCACTTCATTATGAGAAACATATAAGATACTTAAGACAGGCACCAAGTAAATTTAAAGAGCTTAGGCAGCTATGTGGCTTTTTTTTGTTCATACCTTGGTGGGACCTGAAAATTGTTCTCCTTCAACTCTAATGTTCTTTTAAAAAACTTTATAAAGAAGTTAAGGAAAACAAAGAAATTATAAATTATAATAATTTGCCACATTTAAAATTCCATTTTTGGAGACAGTTTATGGACATTTTGTTGTGTGAAAAATATATATACATTTTTAATTCAAATGTAATATTTTTATTTTTAAGGTTTTGGGCACTTTTTGATAAACTGTCACATTAGAATGAGAGTTTGTTCTAAAAATGTTTTTTTTGGCTCAGAATATTAGTTGAAGTGATAGCTAGTAACACTAAAAAGTATTTGATACAGTCCCAAACAAAAGATTAATAAACAAGTTAGCCAGCCTGGGAGTGGGTCGCAGGGTGGTAACCTGGGTAAAAAATTGGCTGTCCAACTGGATGCAGAGGGCAATAGTAAACAGAGTCCACTCTGAAGAAAGGGGGGTTACTAGTGGGGTACCACAGGGTTCAGTACTGGGACAGGTCCTCTTTAATGTCTTTATAAGTGACATTGTGGAGGGACTGGAAGGAAAAGTATGCCTCTTTGCAGATGACACAAAGATCTGCAACAGGGTTGATACACAAGGGGGAGTGGAAAGGATGAGAAGGAACTTGGCAAGGTTGGAGGAATGGTCAAATGTATGGCAGCTTAGATTCAATGCAAAGAAGTGCAAAGTAATGCACCTGGAAAACAAAAACCCAATGGAAGAGTACACAATGGGGGGGGGGGTTATTAATGACAATGAAAATGGAAAGGGACCTGGGGTAGTCCTATCAGATGACAAAAAGGTAGTTAAGCAATGTGAAAAAGGCAGTAGGGAGGGCTGGGAGGATACTGGGATGCATAGGGAGAGGCATCACCAGTAGAAACCAGAAAGTTCTTATCCCTCTGTACAGACAGATGGCGAGACCCCATCTGGAGTACTGTGTGCAGTTCTGGAGACCCTATCTCCACAAACACATAGACAGGATAGAGGCTGTCCAGAGGAGGGCAACTAAAATGGTGCAGGGTCTGCACCAGAAGCCATACAAAGAGAGACTAAAAGACCTTAATATGTATACCCTCGAGGAAAGGAGTGGGGAGGGCATGATAGAAACTTTCAAGTACCTCAAGGGAACCAACAAAGAACAAGAGAGTAGCATATTTCAGAAAAAGAGATGTGCAAGAACTAGGGGGCACAATTTGAAGATAGAGGGGTGATGGCTCATGGGCAATGTGAGGAACTATTTTGTCACGGAGAGGGTGGTGGACGCAGGGAGCAGCCTTCCTGAGGAGGTTGTGGGGTCAAAAACAGTGGGGAAATTTAAGAATGGATGGAACAGACATAAGGCAATTCTAGTGGGAGGTAGGAGGAAGTAGGCTGTTGATAAAACTAGGATCTACAGCTTATCCAATAGGTAGGGAAATGGGCAGATGGGATGGGCCAAGAGGTCCTTATCTTCCATCAAAGTCTGTGTTTCTATGTATGGCAGTTTAAGAGAAGTATATTCAAAAAAATATTTTATGCATATTAGCTATTTATTTATATTATTCTGACCATGATGGTGTATAACCCCCCCCCACACACACACACACACATATCACCCCTGATGAAGTAACAGTTGGATCGTGACGCGATGAGGGACACTTCCTCTGTCTCTGCACTTTTGCACAACGGGCATCCAAAAGCAGTACTAACATCACCAGCTTCATTTTATTTTGTGGATTAAGGGCTCATTTCAGCACTCTGACCTTGAAATGAATTTGAACTTGCAATCAGACATGGGCTGAAGTAAGTCTGATCCTTATGAACTTTGAAAATTAATAAAAGTGACTTTTTAATTGCAAATTCAATGGTGCATGTGCTACAATACTTTCTTCTCATCCTCTTGTAATTTTAGCAGTGGGAACATTTCCTGATATTTTTAGTGATCATTTATTTCATGACATATTGTGTAAGAAACATCAGTCACTAAGATCCTTCCAAGAGTTATCCTCACCAGATCCATCGGCAACATTAACACTGAGGATATTCTTTCCTGGAACCCTGTACAGTGTTCTTTGAACCCTTAGATAGCCTTACATTGGTTTCAGATTATCTACTACTCAATCTGCAACAAACGTGCATCATCAAGAAAGTAAGAGTAAAAGGAATTCACCTCCCATGGATAACAAATTATATTATTGACCTGTTTATTACCAGGGATGCTGCCTAGTCTTGTTATAGAGTATTGTATGTATTGCACCTGCTGACAGACAGTATTATAATAAACATAGACACCTATGTTGTTGCCTTACCAAAAAGATGCAGGCCTGTCCATTTGAAGAGCATATTCCTTCACTCCATTAACAGAGCTTTGAAGTTCTGGAAAGTGATCCAGAACCTGTTTAATCTGACTGATCAACTGTCTGTTATCTCTAGCTTCCTCACAGGCCTACCGAATGGTCCAATAAACTTGCCATTGCAATGTCCTGAATTACAACTTCGTTGACAGCCCTATAGAGTTTATTTCTCTCTGTTATTACATGGCACTAAAACTGCCATATTGACCCTGACCTGTGCCATCACAATGAGCAGCTGGTTTTCATCCCTCTCAAGGAAGATGATGTGCTACATGAATTCAGCTCCACTGACTCCCATTTTAGCACAGATCTTGATGACATTTATCTAAATTCCTTTGTGTTGGTATCTTAATTATTTCAGTGCAACTGACTTACATAGCTGTTCACTGGTTCCTGGTACCTTCCCTGGTGCTTGAAAGCAAACTTTTGTTGTAACTCTACATAAGAGAAGTGTCCCTGATATTTCTAGCAATTTTTGCACAATCTCATAACTGCCTGTGATTGGTAAGGTTTTTGAAAGATTAGTCTGTACCCAACTCATTGCTTTTTATAACAAGAGAAACTTTGTCACCTTCTTTTGGATTTCCATGCAAACCTCTCCACCACCACCTCCCTCTCCAGAGTCTCTGAATTAACACCAATTATATTGCTACCAACATGGACTCTAGTTAGAGCTTTAATGCTATCTTCATTGATTTTGCAAACATTTTTGACACTGTGAACCACTCCTTACAATTAAATAAATTGGAATCCTCTGGTGTTACTGTTAACCCTCTTCTCTGGTTTAAATCATATGTGTCTGATTGCTCACAAGCTGTAAAAACTGATCAGGCAAACTCCTCCGCACTTTCTGGTATTATAGGAGTTCTGCAAAGGTTAGTATTAGGGTGACTCCTTTTCTCAGTTTTTGTGAAATGACCTTCCTTCCTGTGTCAGCAGCTTCAGCATGCATACTTATGCTGATGATACTGTCCTGTATGCAGTATTACCACACCAAGTTCATTTGCTATTCAACAGAATCTACGAAGGGACTTCACTGATATTTATATCTGGTGCATCTTAAATCAGCTTGTGCTAAATAAAAAGTAAAAAAAAAACTGTTGCAATGTACTTTGTCTCTAAAAACTGGCTTTGCATACCTCCACTGCATATTAAAATCTTAAAATCTACTATAATGCTTTGTTAGATAATGTACCACACTTCAAATACTTGGGCATATTATTTTACCAGAATTTGACTTTTTTCTCTCATATTGATTCAGTTGTTGCAAAGTCTGTTACCAAACTGGATGCTCTTCACAGCTTACAAGGCAGCCTTTCACTTAATGCAGGACAACAAATTATTAAATGTTATTGTAATGTCTTATTGACTTTGAACAATGGAGATGTTATGCATGATGCAGCTCCTAATGTACCTCTTTCCAAAACTGATACAATGGTGCTTTGTACAGTTGATTCACTCGGAAGTGTGCCTCCCATGCTCATCACTGCACTATGTATGATAACCTAGGCTGAAGCAGTAGGGTCAGACTAGAGGGGGGCACCTGGAAAGTTGACAGGGGCCCACCAGGAAAATCTGTTGGGGAGTGTCCAGGATGACACAGTCATATTAGTATTCCACTTCACTGTAATACACTAGCTCTGTCTTTGCATCTTACAATGGCTTATAGGGCCCATTTAATTAAAAAAAATGAATGATGCAACCAAAGATTTTCACAGTTTAAAAGAGGGTCAGGTGCTCAAAAAAGGGGTCCCACCTGGAAATGTGTGTGCATGCAATGACATTAGCACACAGGCATATGTGTTCCATGCATGCCCCATAGATGTGGGCCACTGCCTTCTCCTCTGCTATGTGGTCCCCACTTGGTGTACACCCCACCTCCACTAGGTGTCATCCAAGTGCTGGGGCCACCAACCCTCCCTCCCTGGAGGTAGAGAGCTGTCCCTGGGATGCTAATGCAACCTCCCCCTGGCCAGGCCCTCTGATGCTTTGGGCTCATTCCCGAACCTCAGATCATCAGCATTGTGAGCAGTAACTCTACTGCTGCACTGGTGGGCCTGCCTGCATATTGTAAAATTGTACAGTGTACTGTTATACTGCTTTATGTTCCCTCAATTCATTTGATTAGTTATATTTTGATGTAGTTAATGAATGTCTACCTATTCTCCCAATTCTCATCCACCTCCCACTACCTGGATCCCTTCCCCTCATGACATATCTGTAAACAAGGCTTGTATGGTACTCTGCATTGCTTACAAGGCAAAACTATTTCCATAAATAAATGAATTTAAAGGATGACTTGGATTTAGTGTCCTATTATTTTCTGAAGCACTTACCCACATATCTGTTAGAATGTACTGTACAGTAGTTGCAAACAGGAACATTGGAAATTCAGATGGAACAGGCCAGATAGCCCATCAAGACCAACCCGCATCTCAGCTATTATATCACTGAAGAAGTCCCTCTGTCATGATCATCAAAACCTATTTCATTACATGTAACACATCTCTGATCATTTCTTTAAAGACTCAAAAAACATATTTTTGCAGCAACTTCTACACTGAAAACATTCTGCTAGCAAAATTTCTTAAATAAATCTTTTATTTCATACAATATCCTTTTTATACACTTGTATGTAACAGCAGCAACTAATTATTGGCAACTAGGATAAACATTTGTCACATTATAATAACGGCACTGACTACTGGAAGTTTATTGGGGGTGCAACCTGCTAAAGGCAATGCACCAAGATTCTTAACTCATCAAATATGTCATTTATTGCACAGACTAAAACGGTTTGGTTTTGTAACTAAGTAAAATTTACAGTCAAACAACAGAAAATTATTACATGAAAACAGTGGCTCTTTGGACACAGAATGCAAGAATTTGAAATGAGAAGACACATTTTAAATCTTGTTTATTTAATTTTTTTTAAGCAATGAAGTCAGGAATGTAAACCATTCTTCACTTCAGTGGTGGGAGTGTGGACTACAAATGTGCCATGAGTATTTCCCTGTCAGATTAGAATCCCCCTGGAGACTGTTATGCTTGCCATCAAGAGTTCTTATTTCCAAGGTTGAGCAACCCCCCCCCTCCCAATTCGCATTTGCTACATATGTATACCACACTTAGAGGAACTTCATCCTGAAAAAAGAACATTACACATGGAAGGACATTTTCTGAAATTAAAAATGATTTAAGTCCTGGTGTTTGTGTGTTGTAAAAGGGGCAGTTTATATAGCTCATATGTTGACCAACATGTAAACTCCACCCAATATTTTTGGGATTAGTCACAAATAAAGCACCTCATTAGTAATGTGTCTGTGGGATGATTCTGAATATTATGCTGCACAACTCCACTACTTCCTTCTTGAAATCTCTTACCCTTTTTGTATGCTGATTTATTTTCCAGTCTTTGTTCCTTTATGAGTCAGGTTGGGGCCTCACAGGCAAATTCCAGATTTTAGTGCTTGAATTTGAAGCAATGTCACTATCTGAGCACTAGTGGAAAAACATTCAAAACCAATATGTCTGCGTTGCATATGGTGTGACTCAAATGTACAGTGAGGATGGTCAAATGATTCTTATTATAATGCCTTCACAGCCTGGGCAGGAAAATCTAAGCCTCCTGAGGGTAAAGCTTGAAAGTGCCTGACTTTTAAAATGGGGCCACTCTTATACCTAATTACATCATGACCACACTGCCTCCTAAAAATCAGGAAGTGGCACTTGTAGAGGGGACATCCCCACCTTTGAAAGTCAGAACCAAATTACTTATTATTATTCTTTCCCCTTTGTTTTAAGCAATTATATACTGTATTCAGAGACCAATGACTGCAGCCACCTCACCTAAACCCTTTCTCCTGCTCAAAAGGCAGGTACGCTGTTGTCTTCACAGTCACAGCTAACACCAGTACTGCTCCTGGATCAGATGGAAAAAGGAGGGGTACAATGGCTGGTTGGCTTGTACCCTTTCCTCCCAAGAGAAGAATGCCTTACCTTGGTAATGTACCCCAGCTGGCCTCTGCATGGGATTCTCAGGACTGCAAGGAAACCTGGTATCCTAAGTGGCAGCATAACCTACTCAGCATACCCAAGTCATCACAAGTTTTTTTTTTCTCATCACCTGCTGAGATAATGTGTTTGGGGTTGAAGAATAGCAATAAGTGATGGACCTCTAAAGATCAAATTCTGATTAACCATACAAACAGAAAAGAATTGTAACTTGCCATTTCAGGAGACACCAGTAGTACATCATTACTGAGATGAAAAGACAAACAAATCTTTGTGCAACAATGATGAAATGCACTGCATGTAGCTACATAAGCTAAAGTGTACACAACAATTCAGAAAACATCAGGACAAATGTATTGTATTAACTGGAACATGTCAGATGGTAAGAAGTCATTTACAGAACTTATATAGCTAGTCCTTGATGTGCAGTAAGAACTCTCAGAACACACACTTCAGTTATTAACAGATTTGCTGTTTTGACTGGGATTTTGAAGAATGTAACACATGTGAAGGGACAATTCCAACTCCCTTTCTAAAGTGCAAATACTCTCTCATAAACAATACTCCTGTTCAGCACTTACTGTATATGGACTCATATGCTCACAGCTCCAGATCAATAACCCACTCATGAAGAACACAAGCACATACATATAGTACCTTAAGCATAAATATGCAACTCTAAAATATACAACCTATCTTATACTGTATACACAAGTTCTCATCCATTGTAACTCCATATAGATAGAGTACAGGGAAAATATACAGTACATATGCAATACTCCAACATACAGAAATTCATTATACAGTATAAGGTACTGTGTAGTGCACCATGCATGGCTTCAACACAAATACACAGTACATACATAAAAACACATATTGCTTCCAATAAACAGACGATAATACACATACATAGCCAATGCAAAGCAACACAGAGTAGTACTACAATATGTAAATCACAGAACTGCACATCAGTAGATCTCAGGCTTGAATCTCCCCACTGATACTGTCTCACACTATAACTTTAATAAATTCACTTGACTTCCTTCACATGCTGCAATATCTACCAGATGTAAAACTTTGTAAAAAGCAAGATCCACTGTTAATGAAATGTTACATCTCAGAAGGGCAACGCTGGGTAAATACATTGTAAATAAATAAAAAAGCTCCAGTACAGGAATTTTTATATTCATCTCCAACATGGCTCACATGTATAGTGCTGCCCAATATGATGAAGCACTAGGTGATCAGATTTTACAGTTTCCTGTATGGTAAACTGGGGAAATTGCCATTGGATTAAGATGTATTCTGTTACTTCCTGAAGTATCCTGCAAAACATTACTGGCTGAAACTGTGATAAAGTGTTTTATCCTGATGGGCAGCACTGTGGATACTGTACAGACCTACAGACATACACATAGATGGCTCTAACCCATATGCATGCAGATACCAGTTGCCCACCAAACACAAAGACATATAGTATGCAAGCTGTATCACTAACATATTAAAAACAAAACAGTCTGCCCCAAGGGCAAGGATGTGCACAAGATAAATATGAACCAGCAATCCTGAAAAATCTCAACACCAAGCAATCCACTATGGTGCAGCTAACAAACAACACTACAACACAAAAAATAAACAGGTGTGTGCTTTATTGAAATCAATGCAAACAAACATTAAAAGCACCTCTCAAAAGAAGTCCAATTGTGTTCTGCATCAGAACCTCCACGCTTCTTTTGGGGCATTAATAGTTTTGCTGTATTATCAGCACTGCCCTACTGTCAGTTGTGTCATTATTCAGTTTTCACTGGAGTTAAGTAACGTGTTGGAAATGGCCAGCACTGTGCATACTCTGCCAGCATATAGACTGTGCACATGTGCACATAGCCTTAATGCTCATATATATGTTTACTTCACACACATGCTCTCTTAGGATCATGTCCAGCAGCACTGAATGTGCCACTTACTGTATATACCTATTGCAAATGATATTCTATAAAGAACCAGGAACATGGCATGCAAAATGTTGAGGACTAGAGTTCTTAAAGTGTTTTTTCCAGCAGTCAAGAAAACTATATAAATTACAATATCCAAAATCATGTTGCTTTTCCATCATTAACTATTTGTATTTATGCCCCATCATTCTTTATTGCTGAGGACATTTATATGAAACCAGGATCTTTGTATTTCAGATTTTATCTCATCCTTCTGCCTCCACCCGAAGCCACAATCCTCTGTTGATGGAATCAAAATCATTTCCACAGCTATTGTACAGACTGTGATGTCACAACAAAGAATTATGACCTCAGCGGGGCAAGACTCAGGAGGCTGAGATAAAGACTTTGGGGGCAAGGATGCTGTTTTTGAGTCAATGAAGAACGGGAAGGGGGCACACGGAAAATTATTTAAATATACAGTTAGCTAAATTGTGCCTCAGTACTATGCTTTAACTGTTTTCCTTAAGACTGGAAACATGTTTTTGAGGAGAAATGCACTTAAATCTGCAAGACTGTGTTTTCTGTGTAGGAACCATTTTTCAAATTCTCATTTGCATTCTGTTATTGTTCCATTGTTGCTGATCTTTCAGTATTGTCAGTGGGTGTTTCTAACTTGCACACTGATGGTAAGATCCATTTTAGAACTGCAATGGTGCAATTATTGTTAGATTATTCCACTGCTGGCACCATTCTTTGGTGTCCTGCAACAGACTGCTACAGTTGAAGGGGTGTAAACTATGTCATGCAGTTCAAAGTAACTTAACATCACTGTGTAAGTCAGAAACACAACTACTACATTTACCAGATCAATTTCTGCCCCACCCATATCCTATGTATGCATACAAACATACTGTACATACTGCACAAACAGCAGATTCCTGTGTGCAAGTTTTTAGCTACTGTATATATTTTCTTCCTCCTCGTACTGGAGTACATAGGCTTATGAGTGCTGATGATAAAAAGTATTATTTTAAACAATGTAAGAACAAAGCTATAGCATACACTTGGGTACAAACTATTAACTAAATTTATTGTGCCAGTAGTTCTAGTGTATTTGATGACACAGCTCTTAATTATTTTTGTTTCTTTCCAAAGGTAGTTCTCCAGTAGTTTGATTTGAAATCATACATCTTTTGATTCTCATGCCCTGTAGTAGATGGTGATAGTATCTCCTAACCAAGCAAAATGTTCATTTATGAAGATGTGCATTTTCGCTGACTGAAGAGCTGTTAGTATTTATTTTGAGTGTTGAAGTCAAAAAGAGCAGGCAGGCTCTTAGACCTAAAACAAACCATACAGGAATCTTTTGGTCACTCAGACTAGACAGCATAACAGAATCAGAAGTAAATATCAAATTAACTAAGTTTTTTTAAGAACTATTGTTATATTAAGTGGGTAAATAAGTTATATTGGGTAGGTACTGGCAGTGTCCCTTTTGTATTAGCTGCATCATCAAATTAAAAGTCCTTCCACTGCTCGTTTAAGAACTAAAACAAATAAAAATAAATCATGTGTATCTGAGTACAGACATACAATGCAGTGAGTGAAAACTGGAGTGCAGAACTACATATATAAAATAGGAAAAAATTGGCCATTTTAAAATGGCAACTGAAATGAGGAGAATGGCCACAGTTCCCTGAACATAAAGAACCCTTGATGCAATATGCTCTGTAGAACCCTTCCCTCTCAAAAAATGGAAGGCTGAAAAATCATGTTCCTCTCTCCTTTTCCCCTTTGTTATGTCCCTACTGGTCTCGGTTCCAAGCAGCACTTTGTCTTCTACTGTCCTAAGAATGCAAATTAAGGCTCCATGACAATTCCTTATTGAGTTGCCCATGATGACATCACTAATCTGTGAGCATATTGTGTAACCGGATAAAGTGCTATTTACAGTACATGAAGTCATGGAATGGTCTGCATCATGGTTCTATTGTTCTATAATGGCTAAAGCGGCTGACACAAATGGAGAAGAAACAAGTAACTGTGATGGAGATTACATGCACTGTAGGTGAAACTATGCTGTGCTTCATTCTAGTCCACCATGCTGCTCTACAGAGTTGGCATGATGCTATGCTGCACCATACTGTTCATCAGAGTTTACATGTAGTTTACACATAGCTGACACCATGCTATACTATACCTTGCTTCTCAGTAGAGTTTATATCTAGCTGATATCATGCGATACTACACTATACTATCAACGAAGCTTACATGTACTGTAGCTGACACCATGCTATGTTGCACCATGCTATAATGAAGTTTGCCCCCCATCAAGGGGCAGGCCAAGTTGTCATGGGGTTTCCCCTCCAGAGGAACGGTAGTACTCAGAAGGGGGGGGGAGGAAGCTGGAATGAGTCAAAAAGGGGAGCGGCTTTTTTGGTGTATTCTAGGGTAGGTGGAACCTAGAAGGAAAAAGAAGTGTACAGCCATGAGGGAAAGGAAAAAGGGGCAGGGAAAGGAATCCTTGGATAAAAGAGGCAACCCAGAGAGAATCAGACTCTTTTGCTAGAAAATTTTGTTGGGTTGTTTTTTTTACTCAGCAGAATTATAGCATGTCAGATTGGCTTTCGGCAGGCTAAGGATAATTAACATTAGCAGCCTAATTATAAGGTGATAAGAATTCAATTTGGTGGCAATTTAGGAGCAGCTCATAGCAGCAAATCCACCTGTATGTTGAGGGACAAGTTGGTTTGGTAAGTAAAAAAAAAAAAAAACACAAAAAAACAGGCAAATGAAAGTGCAATGCAATTGTGGTATGTATGGGGAGGACTGAGGTGCTGGGAGTGTGGGAGTTGCAGAGATATAGATAAGCTTGGAGAGAATCCCATTTGTTTAAAAAAAAAGTTAAAGTGGAAAAATGCAGGGAACTGTTTGTTTTAAGTTCCCAGGGAATGAGTGTTTCCTGATGCCTGGGAATGGCAGTAACATCCATTGTTTTTAGTGGCATGAGAGAGATGTGGCTTTTTTAAGAAACAAAAATAATTGAGCAAATGCTGTGCTCTCTGGGGATAGGGAAGGCTGATAAGGAGCACAGGGTATGAGTGTGTAGCATCTGTTGGTCTCCGAGAGAGGGAAGGGATCACCAGTTTGTCAGCAGGGCATTTTTGTAGTACAAAATAGAGCAAACAATAAAGAAATGCTTGCTGTTTTTTGAGGCTGTTTTAGCAGTGTATTTCTCGGGAGCAGTGGCACGAGGTCAGGGGGAGCTGGCTGGCTGCATGAGAGAAGTGTGGCATGTGGGTGAGTGAGGCCAGAGAAGGCCTTTTGCTTTCTGCTGAGCCACATGGTCTGGGGGACAAGGAATGAGGACAGAAAGGAGGCCACTAGGCTAGAAATTGGATGCTCTGGGGAGAGAAGTGGGGTTGCCAGGGTAATTTGGGGGAAATTTTCTGAAGGCACCATGGAGAGGCCTGGTGAGTGAGGGCCTTGAGGTCTCACAGTGGCGTCTGACATCATCAGTGAGTCGGAGGCCGAGGAGGCAGCTCAGAATAAGTGTGGGAGCATTTGTTTTGGCAATAGGAGCAGCCTGAGTAATAAGGCTGTAATTGTTAACAATTTCAGCAGTTTGCCTGTGTGTGGAGAGGCGTGCTTCCTCGGTTTGTGGATAACTGCAGCACAAAAGGGAGTGTGTGGTTATGGGGTGCAGCAGGCATGTCAGAGAGTGGAGGGTGTAATAGAGAATGAAGAACAGCAGTTTTGGCAAGGGACGGTGGGAATTTTTGTTTTATTTGTTATCAGGGCTGCCTGAGGCAGTGAATGGCTCTATGGTACAGTTTGCCAACTTTGTAGCTTATGTAAGGAGAAACAACCAATGAGAATTTTACAAAGATAATAATAACCAACAGCAAAACATCTTTAGGAGGGAGTAAGGCAAGGTGAAAGGGGGGTCTTGGGAGGGCAAAGTTAAGGGCACTGAGCGGCCAACATGGGGGTTTGGTTTTGAGTCCCATCAACCGCCGCTTGCATACTGGGTGACCCTAAGCAGGTCAATTGTGAAGTCAGTGTGGCTCACTGTGATATGGAGGATAGCGCTAAGCCCACAGCATGGGCTAGTTAGTGGTTGTAAAACCTGCTCATGGTTACTTCTGTGGCAGCTGGGGAGAGGGAGGGAGAGTCCAGGGTCACCAAGGAAAGTCTGTTACATGCGGGCATGTTTTAAAAATCAAATATATATATATATAACAGATAATAATAATAATAAAAAATACATGGACATTTGGTGGGAAAACTACGTGGTTTGGTATTCATGGAGACGGTTTTAGGCTTAGTTCTTAAGGCAATAAAAGTTGCACCACACAGGGTGGGGAGGGGGTTCACAGAGGAGGGCTGACCACACAGCATGAAAAGTTCTGCGCAAGGGGTAGTCCCCCCATCTTCTTTAAAAAAAAAGAAGGGGGAAGTGGGCATGGGGCAACGGGTACCTGGTACAGTCAGGAGGGGCACAAGGGGATAGAAAATGCTGTTTTAGTACTAGGGGGCAGAACAAGAGGGGGGCCTGCTATGAAGTGTGTATGAGAGTGCCCCCCCCCATTTAGGCAGGAGAATGCTATCAACCAGAAATTAAGGTGCTGGCTGGTAGAATACAATGGACACTAATGTTTCACAACCTGTTTAGCTTATTCTCAGTTGTCACAGGTCAGCGATTTGAGGATGGCACCAAGGAAGAGTCAGCCATTGAAGGAGGAGGTATATCGGGTGATAGTGGACCTAGCGGAGGCCAACATGATGTGGAAGTTGGTGGAAGGGATGGAACCGGAACAATCAGGGGAGAAAAGGAAAGCAGCAAAGAGAAAAGGAGGCAAGGGAAAAAGGCCACCTAGGAGGCCATCCAGTCCCAAGAGGCAGCAGCCACAGCCAGTGGCACCTCCCATGCTTGTTAACCCTGCACCAGCCCAACCTGGATTACCTGAGTCAATAGTACTTCACCCGGAGCCAGTTTCTATCTGGGCACCAGAACCCACACCTGGGCCCACAGCTGTGGTGGTCCTCCCACCCCCAGTACAACAGCCAGTGATCCCTCCAATAGAACAGCCGCTGATGAGCCCTAGTGATGTTAGACCAACTGGAGCAGACCAGCCTACAGGTATGGTATCAGGATCAGTGGGCTATAGCATAAAAGACTATATAGGTCAGATCATATCAGCCCTTGGGGAGTCAGTTTTGGGCCAGATGGAAATGGCTTTGGCCGAAATTAAGGCCAACAAGGGGAACTATGGGGGGGTCATGGAAGGGGTGGGAAAATGAACAAGGGACATCGGAGCTCTGGGTATGAGAATAGGTGAACATGTGCCGGTGGCAACAAAAGAGAAGATATGGAGAGGGGAATATGTACACATATTTGCCTTAGTGGGTAGGGAAGCAGCTGC
This sequence comes from Neoceratodus forsteri, assembly GCA_016271365.2. Lineage (NCBI taxonomy): Eukaryota > Metazoa > Chordata > Ceratodontiformes > Ceratodontidae > Neoceratodus > Neoceratodus forsteri. The sequence continues at coordinate 12,209,153 of JADMNL010000039.1, read as the reverse complement.
AAAGTATGAAGAGACTGAGAGCATAGGCAAAAGTGAGATGGCAGTGGCTGTGGTACTATTGGACAAAAAGGAAGAGGATAAATTCAAGAAGGGAAAGACATTGTGCTGGAATGAAAGCCAGAACTGGGTATACCATTAATCACATATTCCCTAATTATTCGACGGGCAAAGGTAAAAAAAGGAGTAGGATGGATATATAATGACAAATTTTTTTGACAAAGGATGGCAACATATGGGGCCATTAGATGGGACATGAAGCAACTAGATTTATGGGCTGACTATGTTATGGATCAATCCACCCCAGTGGGCAAAGCAGGAAAATGCCTGGGACTGCCCCAGAAGTGCTGCTGGGGTTACAATAGGGCTTTTTGTTCTTGGACGCAATGTAGATTCAAGCATGCATGTTCACGATGTGGTGGTTCCCATCCAGCATCATGATGTAGGACCTTGGCATGGAATCAAGGGGGTCAGGCAGGGGGAGGGCATGGTACAAACAACCAGCCTTTCGAGGGAGTTGGCAAAGCTACAGGGGGCACACATGGACGAGAGGAGCCAGGGGAATAGGGTATGGGGGGACAGACATACTAGGAGAAGAAGAGAAGGGGTATCAAAGCGGGAAGGGGTGTTCAAAGCATAGGGAGAGCAATAAGGTGACTTATACCCTGATCAAGATAGAAGTATGTGAGAAGTGGTTGTGGCACTACCCAGACAGGGAAGTGGCGGATGCAATCAGAATGGGTTTCAGAGAGGGCTTCCCATTGCAATGCACAGGACCCAGACAGGCAAGAGAGGCTTGGGATTTAGGGTCAGTGAGGGGAAAGGAAGCTATCTTGGAGCAGAAGCTAAGAAAAGAGAAAGAAGCAGGAAGGATAGAGGGGCCATTTGCAATCCTTCCTTGGACAATCTGAGGGTTTCACTGCTAGGGCTCGTACCCAAAAAACAGCAAGGGGAGTTTAAAGTGATTCACCACCTCTCATTCCCAGAAGGGGAGTCAGTGAATGACTTTATAGGAGAGGAGCACAGCAGGGTAACATATGCAACGATGGAGGAAGCAGTACAGATTATCAGGGCAAACCCAGATGCATGGATGGCCAAGACTGACATAGACTCAGCTTTTAGATTGTTGCCAGCCTGGAGACAGGACTTGGATTTGTTGGGTTTTAAAGTCAGTAATCAGTATTACTTTGACAAGGTCATGCCCATGGGTTGTTCTATAGCCTGTGCAACCTTCGAGAAGTTTAGCTCTTGTTTGCAGTGGATTTTCCAGCAACGGACTGGTCACAGAGTGGTGCTCCATTATCTGGATGACTTTTTGCTAATAGGTAGTGGACGGCAAGAGGCAGTGAAGATGTTAGCCCAATTTCAGGGGTTATGTGGTGATCAGGGGTGCCACTGTCACTAGACAAGACAGAGGGGCCCAGCAAAGTGCTAGAGTTTCTAGGGACCAAGGTGGATGCACAGGAAGAAGTATTTTGGCTTCCAGAGAAAAAGTTGCACCAGTTAAGGGACCTGATTATGGTACACACTAGTAGAAGGCGGGTACAGCTCAGACAGGTGCAGCAGGTCATGGGCCACCTCAACTTTGCATGCTGGGCAATCAGGCTGGGGAGAGCATTCATGAGGAGGTTAGCTAGGGCCACGGCAGGGGTAACTAGGCAGCACCATTGGGTTGATATAACAAAAGGGGTGAAAGAAGGTTTTTGGATATGGGAGCGATTTTTGAAGAGTTATAATGGCAGCTCCTTTTGGCAGAATGAGTGGGTATACAACATGGACATTGAGTTGTACACGGACGTGGTGAGGGGTTTTGGAATGGGAGGATATTTGAGGGGAAAATGGTTTTCAAAACCATGTCCAGCAGAATCAGTGGAGAAAAGGATGACTAGGGATATCACACTGCTGCAAATCATGCCAATATGGGCCTGTACTTTGGTGTGGAGTGAGGAGCTGTGTAATCAGAAGGTGACATTTTGGTGTGACAATAAGTCAGTGGTAATTGTCCTTAATAATAGGGAGGCAAGATCGGACACAGTGATGAGGGTATTGAGACAGCTAGTGTTAACTCATTGCCTCCACAGGAGCTCTCTGAAGTTGCACCACTTGTCTCCTGTATACTGTTAACAGTAAATCCTGGGCCTTTCTGAGCCAAATCAAGCTATAGTCAGCATGCCATAAACAAATCCTAATAGATCAAAAACCGTAAGTGCTAGACACAAAGTATGAGTGGCAAAGTTATTCAGCACAAAATTACCTTTCTAATGTTGGTATGCAAATAATAATATGTAATTTTGTTTTTTTTTCTATGCTGGTTGAAACAGCAAAAATTTGTTTTTTTTTTTTCACTAAAACAGGCAACATAAGCCATACACACCACACCATAAACAAATGCAAATAACTCCTAAAGTATACATGATATACACAAAATATCAGTGGCAAAGTTGTTCAGCACAAAATTACCTTTCCAATGGTGGTATGAAAATAATATGTAATTCTGTGTTTTTTTCTATGCTTATTGAAACAGCAAAAAAAAATATTTTTTTCACTGAAACAGGCAACATAAGCCATACACACCATACCATAAACAAATGTGAATACCTCCTAAAGTATACATGATATACACAAAATATCAGTGGCAAAGTTGTTCAGCATAAGATTACCTTTTCAACGGTGCTATGCAGTCAAGTATATATTATTTTCTGTTATACTATATGTTAAAATATATAAGTGACTTCTCCAGATGTTGCAAGGGCACACTGGGAGTCAGTAGCCGACTTCAGCAGGCGTCCTCAGGACACACCAGTGTATTTTACTGATGACTACAGGCATCAGCTAGGAGACAATGTGTTAAGAGGTTTGCAATTGAACATGTCCTTCAGAGCCAGGCACATAGATGGGGTGAGGAATACTTTGGCTGACAGCCTTTCTTGTCTGCAATGGGATCGATTTCAAGCACTGGCACCAACAGCAGAGGAACAGAAAATGCCCATTCCAATGAACATCTGGGATGTTGGCAAGATGGAGCAGAATTGCTGTTTCAGAACTCATGGGCACCAAGGACCTTAAGAGCCTGTGAAAGGGCTTGGCGGGCATTTCAAGCATTCAGGGAAGTACACCACATGGAGGTAAGAGGGCCAGTCATAGAAGACCAGATAGGGAAATTCACAGTGGACCAATGGGAACAGGGGGTGGCCCACAACACGATGGGCATTTACCTGGCAGGTATTAGCATAATATGTAGTTTAAAAGGTTGGCATGACCCAACAAAATCAATGTTCATTCAGAGAATGATGCAGGGTTGGAGCAGGATGAGACAGAGGCTCAAGGATAGTAGACACCTGATAGTGGACAGGCTTTTAGGAAAATTAACAGGGATACTGCTGGCAATTTGCAGGTCCAAGGATGAGGCACAACTTTTTAGCATTATTTATCTAATGTTGTTTGCCAGGGCGTTGAGGTTCAGTGAAGCAGCGGGGCACGGGAGGCGGGGTGAACAAGAGGGGGGTTGGGGTGGGGGGATGTGAGTTTGGACAAGGGTATGATTCAGTTAATTATTAGGAAATCCAAGATGGATCAAGAAGGAAAAGGGACTGTAGTAACCATTATGACACACGTTGAAACTGGAACTTGTCTGGTAAAAGCTTTGTGGGCCTACGCCACAGAGCGGAGGACATGGGAGGGACAGTTATTTGTTCCCAGGGATGGGAAGAGGGAGATGAGCTATCAAGTTATGGCCATACTTAAGAAAGGTATGGAGCTCATTGGAGAAGATCCCTCTAAGTACTCCTCTCACTCTTTTAGAATAGGGTCAGCTTCGAAACTGGCAGACGAAGGGGAGTCAGTGGCGAAAGTGCTAGAGATGGGGAGATGGAGGTCTGCCAGTTATAGGAGGTATATTCGGCCCTTACATGAATAATAATAATAACATGTCTTTCCAGCTTTTGTTTTTCAGGTGCAAATAAGAGAGGGGTGGGGGTGGAGGGGTAGTAGGGCAAAAAGGGGACTTGGGAAATGTTTGTTTTGAGTTAATCCGAGATGTTTTGTGATCAAATAGGTGCAGGGCGTATTGCTGAGGTGTGGATCTACAGACACTCGCACATTTACTGGTCAGAAAAGAGAGCAGAGAAGAGAGCTGGGGAAAGCAGCTGTACCAAGATGCAAGACAATACAGGCTGTGGTGGTGAGGAATCAGGAGGATGAGATGGGCACAGCTGCTTCCGACCTTATGAGAAATGAGGGAGAGGTGGCCAATCCAGACTTACTTATTACACATCTAGGGGGCAATGACATTGGGTAAAAGCCATGGCTGGATACATATTTGCAAATAAAACAGGACTTGGCCAAGATACAACAATGGTAGCCAGGGGTAACAGTAACTTGGTCAAACATGATACCTCGAAGGGTGTGGCGAGGTGTGGTGCAGTCACACAGCAGTAGAAAGGGCCAGGCGAAAGATGAACAGGAGAGTGGGAATGTTGGTAAAAAACATGGGGGGGAGTAATATTAGGGGAGTGGAAGAGTGGGCTGATGGGTTTCATAGGTTGGACGGGGTCCATTTATCAGATTTAGCAATAGATATATTTAATACAGAAATTATGGGCTTTGTCGAAGCATGGAGAAGGCAGGTAAGAAGATAACAAGGGAAGGGGAGCAAGCAAGGGGGGGAATGCCAGTCATCCAACGCAAGCTGGAGACCAGCTGTGGGGAAAAATTGGGCGGTGGGATAAAAGAGGAGGGGGGAAGAGGGGGGAAGTAAAAAGAGACTATGAAGAGAGGCAGAGATGACAGAAAGAAAAGGTGGTTTCGGTTTACACCGTTGCCTACATGAGAAAAAGACAAGAAGCCACCCAGGTTTACACCTGGGAGGGCAAGAAGAAGAGAAGAAGGAGAGCATATTATTATAACAAGGGAAATGATGGATTAATAAAGAAAGAATGGGTTGTAAATAATGAGTGAAACTGATACTTGTAAATAATAATGTGGAATTAATAAACTAATTGCCAGTCTGAGCACCACACTACTAAGTTGTCTGTCCTTCCTTCTTGGGGAGAAGAGTCTGGGATAATGAAGTTTTTACCCATCAAGGGGCAGACCAAGTTGTCATGGGGATTCCCCTTCAGAGGAATGGTAATGCTCAGAAAATAGGGGGTGGAGAATGGAAGTTAGAATGAGTCAAAAAGGGGAGGGGCTTTTTTGGTGTATTCCAGGGTAGGTGGATCCTGGAAGGAAGGAAGGAAGTGTATGGCCATAGGGGGAAAGGAAAAAGGGGCATGGAAAGGAATCCTTGGACAAAAGAGGCAACCCAGAGGTAATCAGCCTCTTTTGCTAGAAATGTTCCCACCCACCCAAACATGGAAGGAATGGAGAGCCTATGGCCTAGTGGACATGAGTGGACTGCCGAAGATGGATGGCAGGGGGTGGCAATGGAAGAAAATGAAATGGGGAAGAATTGAGGGTGGGGTAAAAGAGGAGGGGGAGAGGGGAGGAGGTGTAAAAAGAGAATATGAGGCGAGACAGAGACTACAGAAGGAAAAGGCAGTTTCGGTTTACACCGTTACCTACATGAGAAAAAGACAAGAAGCCACCCAGGTTTACACCTGGGAGGGCGAGAAGAAGAGATGAAGGAGAGCATATTATTATAAACTGGAAATGATGCATTAATAAAGAAAGAATGGGTTGTAAATAATGAGTGAAAGTGATACTTGTAAATAATAATGTGGAAATAATAAATTGATTGCCAATCTGAGCACCACACTACTAAGTTGTCTGTCCTTCTTGGGGGAAGAGTCCGGGACAATACAGAGCTTTCATATTCAGACGGCCTGTCAGGATGCAATGTAGTGTCACAGATTCCTGCATGACAAAAGGGACTAACTACCTTTGAAATTACAGTAATTCTGCAGAATTCTGCAGTATTCTCTTTTTCATCCTGTGGGGCTCCACTGTAGCTGATATGTTAAGCAGCCATATGCTTCAATGTAGCTGACACAACACTATTCTACCCCATGCTGCTCTACAGAGTTCACATGCAGCTGATTTCATGCACAAAAGGAGTTTCCAGGAAAGCTTTACAAACTAGCTCCACTTCTTACTTTTTTATTTTATACTAATAGTCTTATACTGTACTTGGAATCCCATTCAGTGCTTTATTGTACATTTTCCTTCACTTTTTTAGGAAAACACCTCCATTAATTAGAGTTGTCAACAACATGTAAACTAGTGTTTGTTAACAGTTTTATACTGTTGGTTTCTAAAGAACATGAAAGCATACAGTACTTGGAACTACCTCCCTGTGCGCGTGCGCACGCCACCACACACACACACACACACACACACACACACACTAAATGTCATTCTGCTTGCAAACCTATATTGTTATAACAAAACAAAGGTTAGAAAATAAATATTTTTTATAAACTTTTCTAAAATACCTAGTTGCAATTTTGTGGGACGTTATAGTTATAGGTAGGCCAGGATATTCATATAGGTCCAGAATAGGGGCCACTAAATATTTGCTCCCAAACCTAATTAGTGCCTGTAGAAAACAAGTGGCATATTGGAACATGCTAGGGCACCTTGTGAGTGCTAAAGGCAAATTCCAATATACCAGCCAGACACTATCCTGATTGAGATCACAATTCATAGCCCCCCACTGGCCACAGGAGGTATGTGGCCAAGAAGGTGCCATGTGGGATTGGGATCACATTCAGGCTGTTAGGCCTCACTAATTGTCATTGCTCCTCTGGAGTAAGTTACTATATTGGTACCTTAAGATGCAACTGACCCAATTACACTAGCAAATAAGGATACCACTACACTATCTCAAAGTGTTTGCATGTATGGGAGTGCAAGGCTCAGAGGGCACTGCTCTCCCACATGCAAATACACATGCCAATATGGACTGATGGGATCACAGAGCCCCACAGGGAAAAAGGGATATGATTACAATATCTCAAAAATTATGGATGGATCTCAATGTGCGCTCTCACATGCAAATATGAATACCATTATGGAGTAATGGGAGTACAGGCCTTATGGATGGATGCCAGTGCAGGGCTCTCTGAGCTCTGTGCTTCCACATGTAAATACACATAGCATTATGACAGGCCCTGCATTCCCACAGGGAAATAAGGATACAATTACAATTTCTCAAAAATTATGGATGGATGGGAGGGCAAGGCCCAGAGGGCCCTGCGCTCCCTCAAGCAAATAACAGTATGATTATATTATCTTAAAAAGTAAGAAAATGCTTTCCAAAAAAATTGTTAATGCATCAGTTAGGGTTGCAGTGACAAACGTTTGGAAATATGGTGTTAGGGTTTCCAAATCTAACACCCCACCCCCATCATGCATATAGCAACAGGTGCAGGGGTGTGCCTTGGAGTTGTCAACCCTAATGCTCACCCCATTGTCCTATATTGTACCCATCTCAGCCTATTTACTCATAGAATGGGGGAGCATTAGGGTTGAGAACTCCAAGGCACACTACCAACACCTGTTGCTGCATGCAGATTGGTGAGTGGGGTTTTAGAGTTGGAAACCTAACACCATTTCCCAACTTTGTCACTGCAGCTAACAATGCATTAAAGATTTTGCAAAGAATAGATAGATAGATAGATAGATAGATAGATAAGATAGATAGATAGATAGATAGATGTGTTTGTATTATAGGGGTGTGATAGTGCACCTATAGTTAGGGTTGAGTAGGATGTTTAATGTTAAATCCCAGTTTTTGTACCTGAATAACTTTGGTGTCATTTGATGAAGTAGCACAAAATTTGATATGTGCAATCAGGGTGTCAGAGTCTCAGAAAGCAAAAAGTTTTATGACAGCATTTTGGTAAGTTTTCAAGATACGGCTCACCAAAAAAAAAAAAACAGAAAAAAATAATTTTTGGTTTCTCTATACTTACTTAACATTGTGTTTTATTTTCTTTCACCTGCAGCCTAGATGGTGTGAAATATGTTCATGACATTTTCAGGGTTACAGGGGTCTGTGCCAAGGGTGTGCCTTTTGAAGGTTTTGTGAAAAAATATTACACGGTTCCAAAATTGTAAGGATTTTTTGGATAACTAAAAATGTGAAAGTTACAATTTACTTGTCATGTGGAGAAACATTCCAATCATATGGAAAAAATACAGATCATGCTGAAAAAAATACCAACTGTGACAGCTGCCATCTTGTCTTTTTCCAACTTGCAAACATTGAAAATACATAGAAAAAGGTATATTTTCAAAAACAAACACCTGGACCTAGATAAACTGGACCTGTTTAGCTACATCCTAGTGTTTGTTTTTTGAAAATTGCCCTGGAAATACCTTTTCGGGGCATGCTAAAATGCAGGATTTCCAGCATAACAAGAGGAGCTGTTCACCTGCATTCTCTGTATAAGAACAATGGGACTTTCTTGAATGCTGAAGACACAGCTGGAGTCATGCTGTCAGCTTCAGTTCAAGCAGTGAGCTGGCAAACACCTGTTCTGTTTCTTTCTCTTTCTTTCTTTGTCTCTGTTTCTGTCTCTCTCTCTCTCTGTGTCTTTGTCTGTCTATCTATCTATCTATCTATCTATCTATCTATCTATCTATCCAGCCATCCAGCCAGCCATCTATCTCAATTATTTCTTCAATTATTTTATTCTTTAGAACACCAGGGTGCCCACCCCTTGTATCTCTTCGTTCTCCCCCTCCCCTCCAGGTCGATTGAATGCACTTCCCAATGCTTAGGTATTAAATATATTATGCAATCTGACCAAGGTGCCCCTTGATACCATTTCTCTTGACCCCCCACACCAGGTCACCCACCCCTCTTCCCACTAGGTACATAGCAATGCCAGGCTGCCCACCCCAGTGACATTGAACAATAGCTTGGCACTGGGTTGCCCAATCCCCAGTGTCAACTGAGTCCCCTGAAAAAAAAAAAGAAACCATCCTGGTTTTTCAACCTGCAAAAATGAGAATGGTCCTTCACTGATCTGACCCTGCCACATGCCCTCACACACCCCATCCCAAACTGCTACTCAGCACCCTCCAACACAACCCACACACCCTCACTCACCTGAATATGTCCCATGATGTAGACCCACCCTCTGATCAAAGACACTCTTTAACTGCTGGAACCAGCAACTGCTATATGAGAAAATAAGGTAAGTGTTGTTTAATGTATTTCAATGGGGTTTGAACTTTGATTCATAACTTTGTCACTTTTACATATTCTGACCATACATTTTCAACATGGCCTTTTTGGGACCCCACCTCATGACCAATGGTTTGGAATTATGCAAATATGGCCAGAAAGGCAATTTTGCTAGTGACTTTGTGAAATCATCTTTCAGGCTGAATCTGAACATTTTACTGCCATTGTTCATGAGGTGGGGTCATAGGAACATTTTGTTGAAAATTTGGGGTAAAAATTGCAAAAATGACAAAGTGATAAGCGTATGTTGAAATTTTTCTATGCTCACTCATAACTTGAGTAGTTTTAAATCTTTAATTTACAACATAGCCCCTTTTTTACACTGCCTCATGAATGTGACACCTGACATTTTTCAAATCCTGGTCAAAATGTGTTTTCACACCTATGGCATGGAATAATGTTTTGTCAGGGATTTAAAAATGTTCACCTACCAGGCTCATGAGGTGTGATAATAAGGCTTTACTGAAAATCTGGTGTACATATACAATACAATGCTGAGGTTATCAGTGAGCATTGCAATATTTCAAAATTCACTCATAACTTCACTGATTTGCAATATTTTGACTCCACACTTTCAACAGAAATTTTTCCACACCACCACATAAACATGACAGGTGTCATTTTTTTTAAATCCTGGATGAGAAGTGTTTTCAAACTTTTGCTATGAAATTATGTTTCTGCCAGTATACTATAAATGTTACATGTCATGGTTGGGGGGGGATGTTTGGGGTCAAAATTAAAAATATATATATAATTATCACACATCTTGGGAGTAGTGACAGTCTTGACCCCAGTGGCCATGCTTTGTAATCCCATGTCAGTTAGCTGAGTTTTGGGGTAAGCTCAGTGACCCAGCTGGGCTGGGGGAAAGGCACTGTTATGGGATACCCCTCCCAGCCATGTAATGAAAACTGCAGAGTTGCACACATGGGCTCAGGTACCATACAATGAAGGCAACTCATTTCTTGGCATAGGCCCTGCACCTCTGTACCCATGGATGGCAGGGAGCTCTGTGCATTCACTGACAGATGGATTCTTTGTCCTGTGCATCTACATCTGTGATCACATGGAAGCAGAGGGATCAGAGGACCCTGCATTTCTGCAGCTCACCAGACAGCCCCATAAATTCTTGACATATATCACTGCATAGATGTGCAGGGCCCATAAGTAGATGGAGTCTTCCCTTGGTCCAGGTCCCAGAGGGTCCTGCACATCTGCACGTGCTCATGCAGGTTCTGAAGGGAACTGCATGAATGAGGCTACAATTCCACTATCTTAAACTGAAAAGAAATTATTTGCAAAAAAAAAAATAGCATTAATGTACTAATTAGTGTTTAAGTTACAGTAACACCACAAACATAGTGAACTGTAGTATTAGGGTGCCATCCCTATATCCTCATCCCCACCCCCAAAGTAGAAAAAGGAAAAATCATTAGATTTTTTCAGGTCCCTGGAGTCTAGGCAGATCATTGGTAGGGTCTTTCTTGGAGTTGTCAAACATAATGCCCACTCTGTTCGCTGAACAAACAACATCAACAGTGATCTCCTTCCTCCATGCAAGGTGCACAGGTTGTACAAAACAGATTATATTGGAAATGTATTGAGACATGCTTCTCTACCTTTGGTGAGTATACTACTCTGTGACACTGGCTTGGAGCTGTACCTTTTGCTTCACACAGGAAGTTACAGGCTGGGGTGGGGTGAGCATTAGGGTTGACAACCCCAAGGAAGACCCCACCACTGATTCACCAAGATGCCAGGGAACCAAAGCCTAACATTTTTTTCCCTTTTGCTGCTGGGGATGGGGCTGGGAGTGAGGAGTTAGGGTTGGAAACCCTAACACCACACTGACCTTCTTTTGTGGCATTAACTTGAAATCTAACTGGTGCATTAACAAAGTTTTTTGCAAAGAATTTCCTTCCTTTCTTTTTGAGATAAGAGGAATTGTATAACAGATGCACACATGCATGGTCTTTTGACCTATATGCCAAGGGAAGACTCTGCCCACTTATGAAGTGCAGCAACAGATGACAAGAATTCATAGGACTGTCTGGTGGGCTGCATAAGAACAGGGCCCTCTGATCCCTGTGCTTCTATGTGGTCAGAGATGGCCAGAGATGTAGAAAGTCAGAGCAAAGAGTTCATCTGTTGGCCAGTGCTCAAGGACCTCTGCCACCCACAGATGCTGAGGTGCAGGGCCTTATGCCAACAGAAGAGCTGTTTTCACTATATGGTACCTGGTCCCATGTGGGCAACTCTGCAGCTTTCATTCCCTAACTTGGGACTGTCACACAACAGTGCCTTTCCCCCAGCCTCAGACCAGACAGTAAATAGCACAGCACTGACAGCTGCTTACAACCACTCCAAACCTATGAATGTGCCAGGGTGCCTATCTGCAAGTGCACTGGCATACCTTAGGGCTGATTGCTAACAGGGTAGCAACTTGCTAATCATGCAATCCCATGTGGCATTTTGCAGTCCTTCGCTGCTATTTGTCCACAAGGTGATGCTAGCGAGTCGCTAACCTGTTTAGCTATCTCTAAACAACTTCAATAGCTATAAACTCTGGAGTGTAGCATGGTGTGGTATATTATAGTGTAGTGTCAAGTGCTTATCAACTCTGAAGTGTATCATTAAACATAGTGTACTGTCAGCTGTATGTACGCTTTGTGGTGTAGCATGGTACATTATAGTGTGATGTCAACTACAGTACATGTAAACTCTGTAGTGTAGCATGGCAGATTATAGTGTAGTGTCAAATACATGTACATTCTGTGGTGTAGCTTGGTATACTATAGTGTGGTGTCAACTACAGTACATCTAAACTCTGCAGTGTAGCATGACATATTATAGTGTGGTGTCAACTATATGTAAACTTTATAGTATATACCATGTACATTCTAGTGTTGTGTAGCATGATATATAGCATACAATGTATATTATAGTGTTGTGTAAACTATGTGTAAACTCAGAAGTGTAACATGTTATATTATAATGTGTGATGTCAACTTCATGTAAACTGGCCAGTGCAGTGGTGCCCAGTGCTAGGTTAAATCATGCCTAAAACTATCAATGTTGCTGTTATGATATCCTCAGTCACAAATAATTGTAATGCTTCATATCAGTTTTTAAAAGTAAAAAATATATATACATTACCTGCAGGGTTGTGAAAGAGTTAGCAGGTAGCCCTGTAAAGAAATAGTGTTGTGTATGTGTCTTCCTCCATAAGCCCTTTAGCCTGCAGACTCTAGTAGTCAACTGTCAAATTGCAAGAAGACGGAAAGTACAAAGTGATGGCCTTAACTATTCCTGACTAATAGTATTCACTCAAGATACTGATTGACACAAAGGAACTTGAAGCTGTGCACCACTGTAGCATGTTATATTATAGTTCAGTGTCAACAACGCGCAAACGTTCATTGTTCATTGTGCGTATGTTCATAAACTTCCTCAGTGTTCTACCCCATGTATAAAACTAATATTGTACATTACACAAATCCCTCTGCATTGTATCTACTGTATACAATGGCTTCAATGTTTTATATATGATATGCATGTGAACGAGGCTGGGGAAGTGGAAAGTCCCAGGTCTCAAAATTATGTCATACTGGATTTATACAAAGGTTAAACTATCATGTTTCCAAGCATGTTCTTCGCCCACCCACTGGCAGTGAGCATCCTTTGCCTCACAGCTGGTATGACATTCATAGACATATACTGTGGTTCAAAATCTGATTCTTTCTCCAAACAAGTTGTATTTGATGGCTTAATAAAGGACAGGGCAAGTGTTCTGTTATTGCACACTGTATGATATTTAGTTAGCTCCACACATGCATAACTGAATAAATCTTCCTAATACTGCATGATTCAAATGAGTGAACATGAAACTGCTTGGTACTGGACAATAAGGAAGGGGAAGACAAGGAAAGGATTTTACTGTATGCACCTAGTCTTCCTCTCTTGTTACATTCTTTAATTGAGTTCCCACTGCACTGATCATCCTTCTTTGATGATTTCTTTTTTAATCTGCCTGTGAAAATCGTGAACTTCAAAAAACTCCACCAAATCCCTGAAAAACATGTCAAGTTCAAACGTGCTTGTGGTCTGAGAGTTCTGTATAATTAATTTCTAAGCCTTTTGAAAATCAATAAACTACTAAAGTCACAGAAAGACATTATATTAAAGAGTTGCAACATGACACAAATGTGTTTCATTTTTGTCCCCTTACTGTACATTTAAATTGCCTATCTTTTGTATACAAACTATTGTGTCACCGGGGTGTTCCAAATAAATTTGATCACTAAAACTTGAGCAAGCAGTACTTCGTAATAAATAAAAATGGTCATCTCCCCCATCAGTTACTTTAATATTGATTTTAATGGATTAAAAAAACACTTTCTGCGGTGTTGCTTTTTCCCACTTTTCTAATTGTAATTTCTTCCATTTCCATTCTGACAGGGTCAGTAAAGTTTCTTGAGAATTGTTGGTGCCTGGTGTAGGTGTTTGTAAGCTCTGTGCACACATTCCCATTCTATTCTGACCAGTGAAGGTCCGTGTTATGGATGACTGTGCTACCACTCTAACTGCTATGTTGCAAAAATGTGTCTTTTTTGCAATTCAGTAAAAATTGTGTGTATATGTGTGTGTGTGTGTATATATATATATATATACACACACACACACACACACACACCACAACAGCTGCAGTGGAACTAATAGTCAGCTTCAGTGTTCATGAACTACAGACATTTTTTTTAATATTTACAAATTTCAATAAATATTTCACATCTAAAAAGAGACTACCCGTAAATGAGAAAACAGCATACAGTATGTGTGTGCTAGGTTTACAGTTTCCAACAGCCAGGTTTACTCATCGGCTGTTACAGTGCTGCTTCAAAACAAGTTTGCTTTATATTCAACTATGAATGGCTAGGGATTTTATCCTAGTCCCCAGGCTTTTAGCTACCACCTCTCACCATGAATTTCAGTGCAGAAAAGAGGGGAAACCAGCCATGACATCAAGAAAATAACTAGGTGGGGACCAAGGACATTTTCAAGAAGGAACTATGTAAATGTGTGCTTCTTCCATTTCAATTGATACATATTTCCAGGTATCACATCATCAAGTCATACAATCATATACAAATGCATAAAAAACATTGCATGCCCAAATCCTTTGTCCAATGCATTCTTGATCACCAGCTAACACTTAAATCTACAGTATTGCTTTCTTAAAATGATTCATTTTGGCTGCATATGAAAAGAAATGTTATAAACAGCCACACATGCACACACGCTGGCCATGGGAACATGTTCAAGATTCTTTTTTCCATTACATCATCATCTCCATTGTTTCTATATATAGTATAATGAAGATTTTTAACACCACTTCAAATCATACACTTTCCCCTATGCGCATGCTGAGAAATCAGATTTAAGCCTCTAATAATGGTTTCTCCAGGAAGGAAATGTATTGTTAGGCTAATTAAATCCTTTTCCACTTTTTATATAATGCTATTAACACCTGTGTAGTGCAAAGGGGAAATGGTTCCTCTCTTTCGAGGCCTAATTTAGGCCCTTTTGAAGTTCAAAGTACAGAACTGATGCATACAGTTTTATTATGATAGCCTGAACACCTACATCTCCCACACATTGCTTCCCTCTTTATTTGCATTTGAAAGTCTTTACAGCATTTATTCCGGGAGTAACATGGCCATAGTGTTTCACTCATATGTAAGATTTTTTTAAAGTAAAAAAGCTCTGCCATTAAAGGAAAAATCTGTGTTCAGAATCTCTGTCAGAATAGTAAGTACAATTTACTATTTCTTCCTCTTTTTTTAGTGTGTAGATTATCAGGAGAGAACCACTCCCAGCATAAGAATACTGTAAAATAAAGAGCTGCTACTGTAGTATCAAAAAAAATGTACCTTGTCTTTAAGTCAGCTGTCATTTTAGCATGCTATACTTATATACAACCTTACCAAAATCCTCTTGATCAGCGACAATGTGGCTGGCATTACATAATGGATATACAGGAAATACAATCTAACCTAGGCTTCCTTTATGTAGAGCCATTATAACTGGGGTCCTATTCAAAAACCCTGTAAGTGTGCATTTCATAAACTATCGATACAGCTACAGTAAATTGTGAAGAACAAGTAAGAACATGAAATATTTGTTAAGAAATCCTGTGATATTTGAAAGTCTCATTCATTACTTTGTGTACTAATAAACATAAGTGTTAATAAAGTTGAGGGGAATTGTGGCTAGATGTATTTTAAAATGGAACCAGGCAAAACTAAAAATGCCAGAGTTTTAGAGGATGCTGATAGGGTTCCATTTTATGAAAGGGAGCACAAACCCTATTATTCATATGTTTTAATATAATTGTTAATTTGGGCATGTGTGAAATCTGTTTACTAACTCCAGTGTTCTGTGTTATGTACTTGTTTTGAAATAGTTCTAATGTATTTATTATTTTCCTTATCTTGGGTCCCTTGTAAATGTACTCTTCGTTCCCACTAATATCCCCTTCTTAATTATTTCTGCATTCTGAAACTTAGTGACATCAACTGAGCTGAAGCTGACAATACAGCTTTCCATGTAGAGCTTCAACTCAACTGATGTCCCTGGGTCTTGTAACAGCTAAGTAATTAAACTAAAATGAATATTGTGCAGGGAAAAGACTGTATCAAATAAAGACCCTAAATAACAAAAAATCAGAACTATTTTAATACATACAAAGCAATGAACTAGGGTTACTGAATAGGCCTCACACATGTCCAAATGTACATAGGTATTAAACAGTAAATAACAGAAAGTATGTTTCCTTTCTATATTTTCATGTGGGACAGAGTTTTTCAAATGACTCTGAAGTCAGTCAGCTTTCCAGAATCAAAAAACGCACTGGACAAAGGGACAAAGGACCCTTTAAGTCTAATTTTACTTCTTTATTTAAATGTAAAATAAATAACTCTCTATCTGTACTGTGATCTACCACATCAAAATTAACAAGGATTGATACTTTTTTTATGAATATTTTCTCTTACATTTTTGGTACCATAATTCTTAGCACAAAATATCTAAATCAATATGATTGAATGATTGCATGGCACATTCTACTACTGATATATTATATCCTTTCAAAATCATTAGCATCAAACCTATTTCTCAGTTGAAGAACACAACCTCTTAAAGGCAACACACACCAACTGGTTGCTCTGGTGCTCACCAGTATGATTAGTGTGTCTGACTTTACAAGTATACATTTTAAAAACAAGTGAAAGTATACTTGAAAAGGGAGACTTCACAGTGTACTCCCCTCACTGCATTTTAGCAGAGAAAAACATTTGATTTCATTGCCAGTGTAGTGTCAGATTAACTGTTTCATGGACTACAGTGTTTGGAGACTGCATTGTATCCAAAATGGCAGAAGGTCAATAGTGCAAGACGTCACTCTGTTTTTTTTTTTTACTTGACACAGAAATGGAAATGCAAAGACATTCTTCACACTTACAGCAGAGCTAGATATAATGATACTTGTGACTACTATCCCATCAGGTACCAAACTTTCAAGGTCAGGTAAAAAGATATAGATACATATGTTCATAAACAATAGTTAGTATTGCCCTTGTGATTTGGAGAGGAGCGGTTGGAAGGTATAAGTTTCCCCCAAGATATGGGCAGCTTAGCATCAGCTGGTTTGAACTACAGTTTACCTACTTCGCTATTATAACTGTTCTGAAAAGCATTAATTAAAAAAGTGTAGTTCCTCAGGTTAAGATCTGGCTACCTGGAGTTAAAACAATGTGGTTATCTGACTGACATGTTTTAGTCTAGCACAATAGCTGAACTCAGGAACATTAGGCAATCAGTCAACCTGCTCAAGAAAGCAGCCACTTGAAACCAAATGGATGAGATTTTTGGTGAAATTTTCCTGAAATAAAGAAAATGGAAGGAGGTTTTTCCTTGCAGTTTACACCACTTTCAGTCAATTCAGTTCATATGCTACCATTTACATAGTACACTATTTGCTTTATTACAGAGGAAATGTCAGTCTACTGTACCACTTTGTGAAAATACTGTGAAAGAATTAAAAATGGCAGATGCAACCAAGCACCACAATTTCATTTTTTTTAAATGTTCTAATCCTCTCCTTCACATTGTATTTTCTGAAGCCCACACCCTGCATTTTAATGATGTAGTGTATGTTTGTACTGATGATGGCAGTGACCCACACTGGCAGTAGCATGGTGTTACCTATACTGGACATCTCCTCAAGACAATGTCCTACTAATTCTGGCCATAAACTCTGACCATCTGGACCAGTTTGGATCTGACCTTGGGATGGATGCCACTCTGTGATAGCAATAAGTCTACACCTGGCAAGGTATGATTCTGAAACTTAAGTGGTGTTTTAATTTGAATTCTGGCCTCACTGAAGGTACTGGTATTGCAGCTCAGATTTTGTTGCATCTTAGTAGCCATCCTAGCATCCAAATAGCAGAGAGGATGAAATGCAAAACAGACTAATTAAAGATGGTGTAAATCCAAAGACAAACCTACCCTTTAACACTCAGTTCTATATCAGTTTTGTTACATGTGCTAATGGCAGAAGCTTGAACTTAGAACCAGTTGATCAGTTTTCTACTTTTGTTGCTTTGGAAAACATCTCAGAAGTCTGAAGACCTCCACAGAGCTCACAGATGCAGGCTTGCCGGGATACATTTTTCTAAGAAACATATTATTTAGCTCACTGGCATAAACATATATTTTGTAGCAAGACATGTTTCTTTTTAGCATACTAGTTTCATCATTGACATTAGAATACTTGCCTTGTTCATTTCCTGAGCTCAGACACCTGATATTCAGTGTCCTGGAAACACCATTCACCCCTTTGTTTCCCCCAGGGTAAATTATCAGAGTGGTGCTGGAAGAGTTTCCTCTTCCTAAAACCTGTAGCAAGTGGGTCTGTCTGCTCAGTAAATTTACCAGTCCAAAATGAATTCTGGAATATTTCTCAGAAAATATTCAATTGTATAGAGACATAGAAAATGCCAGTTGAAAAAAAAAGACCAAGGGTCATTCATGTTCATCTTCTCCCATCTATGAAGTTGTAGCATTTAATATTATTCAAATGAAATTCAGCCACTGCTTAAAGAGATGTAATACCAGTAAACATTAGGGATGTAGCCACTATAAAGATTTCAAGGGCCAGTGGTGAGAAACTCTGGGAACCTGCATCCAAGTGATTCACCTCCTTCTGTCAAACATACAAAGTTTACTAAATGGTACAGCATGCTGCAAAGTTTAGTGTACCTTGTTGCAGTAAACAAGGTGTAGTCATACTCATCTGGTATAACAAAGGGCTTGAAATGAAAAGAGCTGCAAAGCATTTGGGCTTCAAAAATAACTCTGTGAATGCTACTTAGTACTTTATTAATTGCAGGCTATATTGCTACTAGAAAATGCCTTCCTGAATGGAACAATATTTGTTTCTGTCTCTATCCTAACACTTCTTATAAATGGCCATTCTTCCTTCTGGCTCCAAAATACTGTACATGTCTCACTGAATCTGTCTGGTTGCTGCCATCAACTTCTTACACTTGTTTTTTTACAAGTGGCAAGAATGTATGAATTATAATTATCGTTTGGAAATTACACTAGTTGCACTAGGCCATTCTCATGGAACTTGCTGCTCACCAGAGGGAAATGATTTACAGTATTCTCCCTGTTTTGGAGACATTTGAAAAGTTTCTCAGTGTATCATGAAACATTTTTGTTCCTTAACTGTTATGCTCTTCTGCTTATGTGAACTAATGGGATAATTTACCCTGTGGAATTATGTGTTTGGGGGCAGGGTGTGATTCCAGACTTATATGAGGCTCTCGTGAACTAAGGCCCTTCACCTTAGTAAGTAAACAGTTAATGTCCATTCAACAGTACTACTGGCCAACACCAAGCTTATTGCCTGCAAACAACTCATTAGTGAAAAGTAAGAAGGGAACTGGATAAGTGTGATGTAGTACAGCTAGAAATTGACAAGAACTTGGTTTCTCTTTCATCAGTAGAGTCATGTATTCTTAGTTTGTTAATTTAAAACATTAATTGGTTGACATCCTGTAGATACAAGACACAGTCATTGTTGAAGAAAATCATAACCTGTGATAAAGGGAGGGGTTTTTGCATTTGCTACCTTTGGGCTTCAGTTATTGTGTGAAGAACTTAATCTTCTTAGCAGCCTTCTTAAAACATTCAAAGTCAACCCGTTTCTCCTTAGTTTCTTCCACCAGAAGTTACCCTCCTCTTGTAGGTGATTTGTGCTAGGGAGCTGGAGGAGGTGCAGCTTCTCAACCACATTAATGGAAGAAAATAAAGGAACTTCTCAAAGAACCAGTCTTCCTAATAAATCCTTGCATCACAACACTTGTATTTTACATTCTTTCAAGTTTTTAAAATTATTTTCTGTTTTGGAAGTTGCAAATAAGAAGCAATCCTCTTATCTTCATAGATCTTCTTGTGGTTTGTTCAAGACAAAAGTCCCTATGGAACACTGCTGCATTTCATACCTTTTTTATCACACCACTGTGCTCTGACTCCATGAGGTAAGCAAGCTATTCTGCTACTTCTCCATCTCAGAAATTATCCTACCAAACTACAATATCCTCATCTGTTCTTCTTAATGACAGGACTTCTGTAGTCTGGCCCTGAGTGGAGGGATGGCCTATGTGTTGTTGAAATTTCATCAGTATCCAGTTTTTGTCCACTGCCTTGGTCCTCTTCTCCTCCTGAAGGATGGACAGTTTTGCAGAAATCTGTAACCCATGATGGAGTGGACAAGAATCCTTGTGGGTCAACAGCATAAAACTGTTTAGAGTCTTTGCTCCTGCTAACAACATCCAAGCTGCTTGTACTGTTGCATTTCTTAATAAGCACTGGAGCTAAAGATGAGTGAGAGAACAGGGAAGTCAAGGACAGGCTGCTTAGTGTCTCAGATTGTTCACTATTTGCTCTTATACTGCTCCCTACCCCTTCTTCATCTGAAGGGTCCATGGAGTCATGGTGGGTACATCCAGGGCTGGTACTCCCCCCACTACTGTGACTTCGCTGGTGCCCCCTTGTGCTCTGTAGTGTGAAGCCCTGCTGACCATGCACATCTTGCTTGAGGAAAGTAGGTGCCAACTGAGCCTGAATTCTCTGGGATGCTGGTGCTGTGCTGACAACTGGAAGATCTAAAGTGCACTGTGGGGAGTCACTAAAATTTAGACTGTCTTCCAATGTAGTTTGAAGGCTTTCTTCAGAACCACTCCCAGAATCTATTGATGAGTTGCTTTCGGTAGACTAGGTAACAAATAAAGAAAAATGTTTAGTTAAAAATAAGTAAGAGTAAGTTTTCTTTGATACAATATTTGCCTTGTTCTCATTTCCTGACCCTACTATACTGTAACATAGCAAAAATTCTAAATACTATGACAAACCTAACCTCCAAGGTGTACCTTTTGTTAAATAATGCATACCAGATCTCATGCCCTGTGGCAATGAGTTACTAAACAGTTTTCTGTTTCCATAATGCAAAAGTACATGTGTAGATTGTATCATAAAGGGGAAGGGAAAGGGGAAAATTGTTTAACCAGGAAAGGCACACTAAGCCAAAGCTTGTTACCAGGGGTGACCTGGAAGCACAAGGTAGTTAAATGGCTTGCACAGGGTCAATAATATGCAATTATATCAAATCCAGTTCTCCAGGTTTGCAGCTCAGTGCCCTTAACCACTACACTGTACTGCCTCCCCAACCTGATTGCCCTTAATGGATTAAGACTGCTTCTGCTCACTGTATAACTATACATTAATTGTCTGGGTTATGTTTGTGGCGTCCAATGCTGCTTTCATGTTCACATGTTCAGTTTCTATCACTGCAAAGTATGGCGGTGCAAACTGAAGCTACCCCATCCCAAACACTTTTTATTTGTAATTATGCTTTACACAAAGATTTCTGTCTGAAGTATGTGTGGATACAAATAATCCCTTGAGCGGACCTTTTTTTTTTGTTAATATTTTTATTCAAAATTTCAAGGCTACATAATAACGGACAATAAGACACCATGAGAGTAGGTTTCAAAACTTGGAATACAGACAGATGACTTTTCAAAAAAATTAGGCCCAGAAGCAATTAATATCATGCAGGGTAAAATATTAATAAATAGGAAAACAGGGCCACAGTACATAAATTAGGCATTACAGAGGTATTTCAATGCAATTATAATCAACATATCCAGTTAATTCCATTTGTGTAATATAAAACAAAACCTGAACATTATTTTGTTTTGTTTTGGTTTAATGTGGGAGATTAACCATCTTCCTTCTATAAAAAAAATTACCTCTGCCTGACCCGTGATCATTTCCTAGTCCCAGCTGTTAGAGTCCCCTACCTAGGGAGGGTAGCTTCTGCTACTGAGAGGGAATCAACAAATTTCCCTAAGCTTTTAATATAGGATTCTACTCTGTCTCACGGTACATATGTGAGTCTTTCTGGATATAGGGTTCATATGGTCAGAGTTTTCCATTGTGTCAGTGTAGAGATGACAGGAGACACCCAGGTATTCCGTAAACTTTAATGAGTTAAGACCAATTGGACAAGAACCCACTTTGGGTAGTGCCCCAACCATTCCTCCTCTATGTCCTTCATTCCAAGCAATAAAGAAAGTGGAGCAACAGCCATTGATCTAGAGACAATGCAAGACACTTCCTGTGACATAGCCATCTAAAAAGGCCACAGTTCTTGGCACTCCCCAAAATAATGAAGGTAAGTAATTCATTTCACAGTACACCTACCATACATGGGTGATAGTGGGAGTGGGATTAAACCTATGCACATGATTAAAGGGATAATAATGTCTGTGGATATATTCATACTGAGATAGGGCATTTATTGCTTATTAACAGGCTCATTTATTACCTTAATTGGGGTGCCCAGTTTTCTTCTGTTATGTCAGTCCTCAGGTCTCACACACAGTGGGTCTTTATCTTCTTTAAGAGATCCAGAAAACATGCCCAGACCAGGAGGAGGTTATATTTAATGTTGGGGGTGCAGGGGGAGTTAAGCTCCCCACAAAAACCAGCTGTTCTCCCTGCTCTCCCTTGTCACCCTACTTGAGTTGCTTTGGAATGTACCAGCATGGTAGTTGTGGGTGACATGTTTCTGGCACTCTAATTTATGGCTACCAGATTCATGTCACCACAACATGGGTGAACCACTGACAGTGACCCCTTCCCCACGGGCATCAAATCTGATTTATTTAGGCTAAGTCTGTATCCAAAATACTAGCAGATTCCTCCACCTGTAACAGTGCCAGTACAGAACCCTCCATCTCCATTATACTGTACATAGCAGGATGTCATTAGCATACAAGATTAGTTTATGATGGCATCCTGATTTCCCCACCACCCCCTTGATGTGCTTATCAACTCAGACTTTAATTTCCAAGGGCTTAATGGCCAAGGTGAATAAATTGGGAAAGGGGGGCATCACTGCTTCTTGCCCCACTATAACAAAATGTTATCTGACAGTTCTCCATTCACCAGAATCTGGGTTCTAGGATCGCAATAAAGGAGCTGAACCATGCTGATATATGCATTCCCCAACCCAAGATTCTTCAAGACCATAAACAAGTATTCCCATTCCATTGGGTCAAAGGCTTTTTCAGCATCCATGGACAAGACCAAGGCCTGCTCAGGAAGCCAACCTGCCGGGTCATAATGTCACATGCTTAATAGCGTACGACATAATGGCTAACCTGGTACAGTGCAGTATGCTACCGCTACTGGTGCAAAACCGCATATATTGCTGTATGCACATTGCACCAGTAGCAGTTTTCCAGGCAGAGGAAAAGACCTCTGCTGGAGCAGGTTCAGATGAGCAGCTTCCGTGGCTCACAGGACTGAGCCACAGCAGTAGGAACCCAAATACTGGGTGTGGGACTGGATTTGATTCTCGGTCGCAGAAACATTTAATTTTTTGGGGACTTGTGTGCTCTCTGAGTTGGACCCCCCCGCCCGGAGTTGAGAATCTTTAGTGGGGGTGTGTGGGGGCAGAGCCCCCCCACAGAAAAAAGACTTATGCCTCATGGCATAAATAGCACTTTATTGGCAGCGCGGTTTTGCCATGTGGCATAATGTCTTACGAAATTATGACCCTGTGCCAGATGCCAAGACCACCAGTGCATCTCCTTTAATAGCCCTGGCATATGATGGTATGCCAGCTTCTTGTACACAAAGTCTGTTTTGTCCAGATGCACTATACCAGGAAGAAGCATGTCCAGATGCCTTGCTAACACCTTGGCCTAAATCTTCAGGTCACAGTTATGCAGGGATAAGTCAGTAGGACTCACACTCCAGTGGCTCCTTTCCTGATTTAAGGAGAACTCAAACAGCTGCCCTGTAACACAAGGCAGAGAGTACCCCCTCTGATGTAACTCCTTCTACTATATCTGCCATTAGGCCCACCAGTGCCTCCCTAAGTTGTTTGTAACATTCCACCACAAAGCCATCTGAGCTTGCATCTTTCCCACATTTCAAGAAGCCTATCACTCCCCTTTGCTGTTCTTTGGTGATTTTTATCCCCAGCTGTCCCCTCTGCTCATCTGTGAGTGACAGGATATAAGAAGTCCTCAGTAAGATGTGCTATACCTCTACACTCTGCTGTATACAATGTTTTTTAAAAGGGGCAAAACTGTTCATGTATGTTGGCCCTCTTATTTGTCAAGCATCCTGTGGGGTCTTGGTGCACCAGCACCAAAGCAGACCCTCTCTTTCCCTTTAACTGTCATGCCAAAATCCCTCCACATTTGTTGTCCCATTCAAACACCCTCTGCCTGGCAAAAAATAGGGATAGCTGGGCCTCTCCAATGAGAAGCATGTTCAGTGCCCCTCTACCAGTTCTCATGGAATCCTACCCAAGTTATCCTCTACTGCCCTTCTTTCCCAGATCAGCTTTTTAAAAATAAATCCTTACCTTTCAAGATATAGAAGATCTCAATGCCCCAGATATGATTCAAGTCTCCTGTGCCACTACTTTAGCTTGTAGAGAAATGTGTACAATAGCAGTAGAACTCAAGAGGATGACTCACCCTGATATCCATTTCCCCTGTACATCTCATGTGTCCAAATTACAGTACATTCAGAACCTTTTCTGTATTACAAGGTGATACAGTGAAACTTGCTGAGTAAGAAAATTGCATATTAAGGATTGCACAATATTAAGGACGTCATTTTGAAGTTCTGACTTCAAATTCTTAAATGTGATAGTGTAGGTAGTAGCTTTTACACCATTAAATGTCCTGTTTTCCTTTCTGTCAGTCATGTTTTCTGAAATGCCAGTCCTTTGACCATTTTTTCAAAAATCAGTAATCTTTTTTTTCCCCCAGTTGTTTAACCAGGAGAGATACACTAACCTGAAAGCTTGATTACAGGTGTGATCTGGGAGCATTGGGAAGTTAAATGACTATCTCAGGGTCACACAGTATGCAAGTGGGGGCTGTGGGATTCAAACCCAGGTCTCCAGATTTGCAGTTCAGAGCCTTAAACCACTGCACTATACTGCCTCCCTAGTTTTCAAGTGCCCTCAAATCTGTATTAGGTTACTCTCAACAGCTACTGTTCTTTCTTTTAATGTTTTCTAAGACATTCCATGCCATCAGTAACACCATTCCATACTACTCATCAGAATGGTCTGGAATGATGCAGCTGATATCATAGAAGAATAAGATGTAAAGGTAAAAGGAAAAATCAGTAGCTGCTGAGTACAGATTTTGAGGCACAGTAGTAGCAAATGTAACAAAACTAATTACTAGCTCAAAACTGAAGGGTAAATATATTAAAATATGGGATAGATATTAAAAAAACAAGAAGGCATTTAAATTACATAAAAATTGGTTTCTTTCACCTTCAAGCAATGAGCAACCTGCATATCAAGCACAAGTTAATAGTAAGGGCAGATTCTATGATTCCCAAAGTCTTTAACTCCTTTTCTCCTGGACAGCCATTCTGTATCAAGGTTAAGCAATGAATGGTTTGGACTTCATACAGAGCTATTCAAAGTAACGTTAATAAACAGCTCCAATGTGTTACTGTCTACATAATTCACAACGATTTTAGAGCAGAAAATTGTCAAACCTCTGAAACTCCTAATAAAAATAGTGAGGGCTTCTTCATGCCGTACTACATCTGTTACAGATGAAAGCCTGCATTATATTACCTGATCATCTGTTCCACTCACTCCTCCCTACCCCTCCAAACTCCTATCTAGTCCCCTGACTACTAGGGTTAGCAGAACCTGGTAAAAATTCTGACTCTCATTAAATAAGAAACAGAATATGGGGGGGGGGGGTCTGAGTAGTTCTTATTAGTTCTGATTATTTATAAATAAATGTGCAAAAATTCATAATAGGGGAAAGTCTGTAATATTAAACACAGTAGAGCAAAGGGAATATTATAATTTATATGAAATATTCTTTGTGAAAAACAATGTTAACGCACCAGTCAGAGTTCAACTTAACACCACAAAATTATGGAAATGTGATGTTAACTCCCCACCACCCACCCCAAGCAGCAAAATGACAAGAACACACATACAACTACAGATAGCCATCATCAGGTAAGACAAACAATATACAGCTGTTTCCATATGACACAAATACAGTAGCAGCCACAGGTGTATGGCATACACAATGACTTCTGTTTGCTGAAGTGCTGGCCCCTGTTGGATCTGCTGCTACACAGTTGCATATAGATAGCCATGCACTAGTGCATTTAGCTATGTAGTAAGGTATTACCCACTACCCCCTTATGCTAGCAAAATCTTGCTATTTTAACTGAATCTGAGCTTTAAAAGGCAACATTTCACCTTTCCTGGGAAAGTGCCACCCCTAGACAAAACTGCTACCCTTGACAAAATTTCTAGATAAGCTACTGAAGCCATGATATCCACACTGCAACAATACTTCTGCAGCCAGAGGAGAGGTACTCATGCACACTGTATGACATACACATACAGCTCTGGTTGTAGAATCACAGGCCCCATTTGCAGCAGCTGATACAAATCCATAAAGTAACACATCAGTGCTACTGCCTTTGTGTCATCTGGAAACAGTTGTATGTTGTTTGCCATACCTGATGATTGCTGTCTGTGGTTGCTTATGTTGTCATGTTCTTTTGCTGTTTGGGGGTGGGAAGTTAGGGTTGAAAACCCTAACACCACATTTCCTACTTTTCTGACAATAAATTGACCCATAACTGGTGCATTAATGCATTTTTTTTGCAATGAGTTTCCTTTCTTTTTGAGATAGTAGAATTGTATCCTTATTCACACAGGTCAATTTGGGACTTGCAAGAACAGATGCAGATGAGCAGAGCCTGGTGGGCCCTGTGCCAGAAGATTCTGTCTGTTTGAAATTCTCTTTTTATTAATTTTCAACTGTACATACATCAATTTAAACAGTAACATCTAAACATCGTACATACACTTAATAAATTCCATAGCTGGATATATTATGTTACTGGACAAAGGAAGAATATAGAGTAAAGGTACCAAAAGGAATCAGAAAAGACTGTAACTGGATAACCAGAACAACTGTCCTCCCCTCCCCCTCCCCCAACCCCCAGTGAGGGCGTCACCACTAAGGGAAGAAAAATATTGAGCTATCTCTAGTGGCTAGGTGTCCTTAGGATACTTAATCTAAAACAGCACTCGGGAGTCTAGTAGCATCAGAGTCCCAGGGTGAGGGGTTGTGAGATTTCTACAGAGGAAGAACTAGGAGTACTGGAGAGGTCCAGATCTTGGGGACTGTGATCCTGCATTTAGGTTCCTTAAATATCTAGGAGTCTCGGTCAGTGAAGATACAGAGCATATAGTTTGCCCCATTTCTTCTGAAAGGCCATTGGGAGGATCTGAAGTTAGCAATCAGTTTCTCAACTTTGAAACACTGGGACATTTCTTCCACCCAGTCTAGAATGAGATCTCGAGACTGTCTGTCCAGTGTCGGAGGACCAGTCTCTTGACTGCCATGGCGATAAGTGCTATATGGTACTTCCTTTCTTTGATCCTGATACCCGTGTAGTCACCTATGATACAGGTCTCTAATGTGAAAGGTTTCCTAGACCTAACATGGGATCCAATTTGTCCATAATAGTCTTCCAGAGAGGAGCCACTTTAGGACAGTGCCAGAAGATGTGAGGAAGGTCTCCTGTTCTTCCCGCATCTGAAACATTTCAAAGGAGCAGAAGGGCCAAATTTTGATTTCTGAACTGGTGTGAAATACATGTTATTGATTATGAAGTACTGAGTCATCCTATTCCTATCTAGAGTATTGTAGATATACAGGTCTTTCCAGATCTGTCCCCATGGATCTAGGGGAGCCTGAGGAGGATACTGCCCAGGCCTTGGAACCAGTTAGAGGGTAGGGTGAGCAAGTTTCAGGAGATAGGTATACAGCCTAGACACCCCGTGGGGTTTAACCACGCTGTCCTTAACCTCCTCTAGTAGTGGTTTGATAACTGAAGGGGATATTGTTACTCCGAACTCTTTGTCTACTAGGTGTTTTAGCTGATATATTTTAAACCGGGCCTTAGTGGGAATATTTAGGGCAAGTAGTAGGTCCGTTAATGGGCCCTGTTTACCTTGAACATAAAGGTCCTCCACTGAGAGCTCCTGAATTGGGTGTAGCCATTTTAGGGACTAAGCGTTTTGTCCCGATCTTAATATAAGGTTACCATCAGTGGTTGCCAGGGTCCTTAGCGTAGCGGATTCTGGTGGAGGAAAAATTGGTTAAGCACCTTGACTGTGACACCTACGGAGAGTCTTGGATCGCTTGGGGGAGAGACGCAAAGCCACTATAGAAAAGGCTGGAGGGGTTTATATTATGGCGGGTGATGAGATCCAGATCCAGGTCTAGCCATGTAGGGAGGTAAACATCTTTCATATCTCCCAGCCATTTCCCTGCTTTGGTAAGGTGACTAGACCAGTAGTAGAGCTCAAAAATTTGGCAATCTGAGGCCCCATTTCTTTGGGGAGACAAAGTTTAGCGAAAGGCCCCTTGAGATTTATGATTCCAAATAAATTCAGTTAAGGTCGAATTAATTTTCTTGAAAAAGGACCTTGGTAACCAGATGTCTAGGAGGTTCAGGGGATAAAAGAGGCGGGGAAGAATGTTCATTTTGATAATGCTGATCCGGGCCCCCACTGGTAATGGCAGTTTCCCCCATCTTTGCAGGTCCGACTTAATTCTTACTAATAAGTCTTCTAGGTTTAGCTTCCTGATTAGGGAAGGGTCTCGTGCCAAGTAAATACCGAGGTATTTCAAGTGAGATGGGGTCCACTTCATGCCCAGATGGGAAACGGAAATCGGGGTGAGGTGTACATTAAGTGGGAAAATCTCAGTCTTTGCTAGATTAAGTTTATAATTGGATAGTTCTCCAAATTGTGAAATTATCCTCATTACAACTCGCAGGGATTCAACCGGGTTAGCTAATTGTAGCAGAATATCATCCGCATATACTGAAATCTTGATGGTTTGCTTGAGGACAGGGCATCCCTGAATCCCTGGGGCCATTTTAAGACTGACCAATAGTGGTTCCAGATAGAGGTTAAATAAAAGCGGGGATGGGGGCAGCCTTGTCGGGTTCAGGTGGAGCAGTATGGGGATGAGAGGATCCCATTACAATAAATTTTGCCATTGGAGCCCTATATAAGCTCTGATCCACCTTATGAACTCACTCGGAAGCCGAACCTAGACATGGTATACCATAGAATTCCCAATTAACACGGTCAAACGCTTTCTCCGCGTCCAGTGCCACCAATGCCATAGGAACCTGGGAAGTTTGAGCAGCCCTGAGCACGTGAGAGAGCGACCTAATGTGATCCATCACTGATCTCCCTTGCACAAATCCTACCTGCTCAGTACTCAGTAATGAGGTCCATACTTGTTTGATGCGAGAGGCAAGAATCTTGGACAGAATTTTAACATCGCAATTAAGAAGTGAGATTGGCCTGTAATTAGCCGGGTTTCGGGAGGGTTCAGCCATTTTAGGAATCAATACAATAATGGCCTCCAGCAGGGAAGGATCCAGGGTATCTGCAGTCAGCAGGTAGTTGTATGGAGTCCTAGAGGAGAACAAAATCCTGACGGAAGGCCTTGTAAAAATTGAGCTGAAACCCATTCGGCCAGGAGCTTTATCTGACGGTAAACTTTGAATAGCCTGTTCTACCTCCTCTTGGGAAAGAGGTGAGAGAGAAAGGCCACCTGATCCTCAAGAGGCGAGGAGTGTCAGTGACTGAAAAAATCCTCTAGTCCTGAGTGAAGGAAGGGGGTGCATTCGGGTTGTATAGGTTTTGGTAGTAGTCTTTAAAGATTGTTGCTATATCTCTGGGCTCTGTTTTAATGGTTCTTTCTTGGTCTTCTAGAGTGGGGATCAGCCTAGAGTTCTCCACTTCTTTCAGTTTCAGTGCTAGAAGTCTGCTCGGCTTTTCTCCCTGATCCAGATATCTAGCCTTAGTTTTCAATAAAGCAAACTCCGTTTTCTCTCGGATCAAGCCTTCATATTCATTTTTAAGTTTGTGGAGGTGTTCTAAGCTATTCAGCGAACTAGAAGTGGCCAATAAATTCTCTGCTACCTTAATTTGATTTGAGAGGTGGACGAGATTCTGAGATCTGGTTCTCTTTCTCCTGGAGGAAATCTTGATCAGTTCCCCTCTCAAAAAGCATTTTAAGGAACACCAGAGGATATCCATTCTGGTCACTGAGCCACGGTTGATTTCTAGATAGTTTTTAATAAGGGATTTAATCTGAATGAGAGAGTGTTCTTCTTTTAGTAGCTGGGTATTGAGTTTCCAGACCGTATCACGGAAATCATAGATTGAGGAGAGAATTTAAACCAGACAAGTGCATGGTCTGAAATTACTATGGGCTCAATACCTGCCATGAGGACCTTATTCATGAGGGAGGTGGACATTAGAAAGTAATCTAGGTGCGACCAGGAATTGTGGAGGGGAGAGAAAAAGGTATAGCTTTTTTGGAGAGGGTAGAGGGTTCTCCAGGGGTCAACCAGACCTAGCATGTTACCCATTTCTTTCATCGCCAATTGCGGTGGAAGCAATGGTCTCAGTGGTCTAAAAGTTTTATCCAGCTCCTGAGTTGGAGCTACGTTCCAATCCCCTCCTAGGATCAAAGGGGTGGGTAGAAGGGAGCTAATTTTGTCAACTAGCTGCATAATAAAAGCCACATTCCCTCCAACTGGGCCATAGACCGAGCCTAAGACAACAGGGAATTATAGAGGATCCAGACACCAATATATATCTACCTTCTAAATCTCTGACACTACGTCAGATTGAAGGTATATTTTCTGTATCATAACAGCCACTCCTCTGTCTTCCAACGAGTCACCAGCTATGAAAATTTGGGAGAAGCCTCTGGTTCGTAACATATTACTTTCAGCTACTGCAATATGGGTTTCCTGCAGACATAATATGTATTTAGAATCGAGCAATTAGTTAAAATCTGAGCCCTTTTCTTGATATCTCTCATCCCTCTCACATTCCAGCTGATCATTCTGACAATGCTACCAGCCACATTTTAAGACAAAAGTGCAATCGCCACTCATTGATCCTAGCAACCTCTTTTCGCCTATAGTGGTGACACCCTCAAGCCCCCAATGTACCCCAACATTTCTTTGCTGATAAAAAATAAGAACTCAAAACTAGTAACTTTGATAGGCTGCCCAGCTCTAATATTAAACTTTAAGTCAGGACAATCCACAAAGCTAGGTGGCAGTACTTCCAAACAATTATTATCAATCCTACAATCATTATCCCTTCCCCCCTGCCTTCCTAACCTTGCCCAATTAACAGTATAATCGTAATTCCAAATATGAACTCTCCAAACATCAGCAGTGTCATGAACATTATCCCTTCCCCTCCCCGCCCCCTTACAAAACATATATTATTTACATAATCCCACAGATCTGTTGTTTCAATGACAGGCACAGTACTGGTTGCTTCCATGCCCCTTCCCTCCCCAGGGTACCCCATTTTAACCTTAACAATAAACAGAGCCCCCACAGTCACAAGGCCAGAGACAGTAATCTTCCACATCAGTAATCTGAACAGTGAAAAGGTATAGGTCACAACAGTGAGGCAACTTACTGGTACCCAATAACTCCCTATTTGGTCGCAAGGCATGGCACAGCTACAGCCCACCTTTAAGTCCCCGCCCCCCTCCCATTATAAAGGCACTGCCTCTATGGCCAAGTACATGAGATCGCCCCCTATCACCAGGGGAAAAATAAGGCAGTAAACAGCCTTACCTGGGAGCAGTTTCAGAGTTCTGGTCCCCTCGGTCTAATCCATATAAGCACCAGGAAACGAAGGGGGAAATCGCACGGGGACCGAATTGCTGACGGACCAAAACGTCCGATCGCAAATAGGTCCTCCGAAACCGCACCTCTCATCTCGGTTCCCTTCTAATACACCGAGAGGCCAGGGACACGAGGGAGAGCAAGAGAATATTAGGCCTCATGCCTACTACCACCAACCCAGCACCACGCGGGTCCCCGGAGAAGTCCCCACTGAAAATGAGGCGATCGACCCCAGGACTACCTGGGCACCCAGCAGAGCATAGCGACTCCACAGTAAGAACTTAAATGGGCAAATCTAGACCAGAGCTTGTAAAGGGACAGAAAGATAACTGTAAAAGTCACAATTTCAGTTGGTGGATTATTTTGTTGTATTCCCATTTCTGATTGGGTCAGTCATTTGGTTGTGAGTCCTTTGAACAGATCAGGTAATAGCTTGGATAGGTCAGTTAGGGCTTCTTCTGGTGTATCATAGGAATGCCAGGTATTTTCAATTTGTACAGATAACTTTGCAGGGTAGATCATGCGAAAGGCTTCCATCAGCTATCAGTTTGGTTACTACTGGATGGAAGGCAGCACGTTTCAGACGGACCTCTCTGGGCAGATCCTGGGTAATCCTTAGCTTGGCTCCATTCCATAGAACTGCTTCCAACTGTTTGACTTTATCTAGAACATGTTGTCTGTCCAGGTAGCTTAGGAGTTTGATAATCAGGGGTCTGGGGGGGAGCGTTTGGGGGAGGTCTGGGTTGAAGAGATCTGTGAGCACGTTCCACATGGTATTGTTGATGGACTGGGGAAGGACCCACGACCTTGTTTAAGAAATGCTGGACAAACTTAATGGTATCTCCCCCTTCTTCCAGTTCTGGAAGACCCAAAATCAGGACGTTGTTTCTTCTGCTGCGCCCCTCCAGGTCTTCGGTTTTTAGTTGTAATTTTTGTATTTGCTGGCGAAGCTTGACTATTTCAGGATCTGTTTTCTGTTACCATCTTTCTACTGACCCTATTCTGGATTCTGAGTCTCCCATCCTTCTTGAAAGGTCGGTGTAATCTTGCCTCATAGATTTGATTTCATTGGAGATCTCTTGCAGGGTATCTTTAAACGGTGATAATTCCTCCAAAAAAGCGCTCCTCCGTTAAGGTAGTGCCTCCTGCAACATTAAGACCTCTGGTAGATGAGGTTTGGTTAGTTAAAGAAGGGTTGCAGCCAGAGTTTTTCGCTTTTTGAGGCTTTTCATGGCGTTGTAGGTGGGGTGTGCCTGACTCCTGAGGCCTTCATTTCTGCATCTAGCATAGCGGTGTTCCAGCAGGCAGTATACACCTCCACTTTCTTCCAATGTCGATTCCAGAAGTAGCTGTGATGTTTTAGACAACGTTTGGTGGTGTTTTGGTGGTTTCGGCTTGTCAAAAAATAAAGTTTTAAGAGGGGAGAAACGGGAGCTCCAAAGCAGGCAGCCACTCAGCACCACTGCATCACGTGACCTCTCAAGATTCTATCTGCTTATGGAAGTGCAGGGCCCAGTGGGCCCTGCAGTTCAGTGTGGAAATGTATGTCAAGAATTCATGGGGCTGTTTCGCGGGCTGTGTAAGCTATTATACTAACAAATAATATGTAGAGTACTTGGAGGAATGAGGGAAGTGGAGACTAATCTTCAGTAGTAATGGGTGTGTTCACTGCAGTTCAGAAATAACTGTTTTTAAAACAGCACAATTTCATGTTATTAACAAAAGAAAAAATTGCCCTAGAAGAAATATTAAAGATTATGCCTGTCTCACTTTCAATAAACTGACATATTTTCCACTGAAGTGTTGAAGCAGTAGCTTCCTTCAAGAGGGGTGAGTGTCCTGGCTTTTTCTTTTCACAGTTATCTTTTCTTGTCATGGCAGCACCCAGGTCTCAGTGTGGATTTGCTTTATTTGGAGCAGTTTTAATTGGAAAGGGAGCAGGGGGAGAGAGAGATGAGGATTTTTTGTGGAGCAGGCTCCCTGTTAAGCACTTATAGTGTGTTTTGACATGATGAGTAGCATGTGGGTAAGCATGATGGAGGGAATACGCTTATCCAAAAAATTGGACCCAGTTGTGTGGCACCAATTCTCGATCAAAACAGAATGTCAGAATCTCCAGGTACAATTGACAAAATTGCACTTGAAACAACTGTGATACTTATCATGGCTAGAACGAATCACCACAGGTTCTGTGATCAGAAATAACTTCATACAGGTACATGATGAGACTGATCTGTTTCTTTGATGACAGTCATAATGATAGGTGTTATGAACATACAAACATACAAAACTGCCAGCAGAAAAAAGGCCATTTGGTCTATCGAGTCTGCTCAAGTTTGCAGCTAGCACCCCTACTCTGCAGCTGCCCCTCCTACCCTACCCCCCTCCCATGACCCTCCCATATGCCCTATCCCAGTCCCAAATGAAGCATCTCACTGTTTTACAGGCCACCACCTCTCTCAGTAGTGTGTTTCATTCTGTTACCACCCTTTCCATAAAGAAATGCCTCCTCATTTCCCTCCTAAACCTTCCACCCCCCAATCTCATGTCATGACCCTGCGTGTCTCTCCCCACCCTCCCCTTGAACAGTCCCTTGGTGCCTGTCCTGTTTAATCCTCTCATGTACTTAAAGGTCTCAATCATTGCACCCCTGTTCCTTCTCTTCTCCAGAGAGTACATGTTCAACTCCCTCAGTCTAACCTCATATGGTAACTCCCCCCAGACGCTGGACCATCTTTGTTGTTCTGCATTGCACCCCTTCCAGCAATCTAATGTCCCTCTTTAGGTAAGGGTGCCAAAACTGAATGCAGTATCCAGGTAGGGTCTGACCAGTGATCTGTTTAATGGCAGAATTACCTGTCTCCTGCTAGAGGTTATACCACTTGCAATACAACCTAGCATCTTGTTGGCAACTGCTGCTGGTTTCCTACACTGTGTAGAGTTGTTCATTGCTCCCATTATGAGCAACCCCAGATCTTTCTCCTCCTCAGTCACAGCTAGCTGCACCACCCCCCCCAAAATGGTAGCTCCTTTTTGAATTCTTTGAACCGAAATGCAGCAGCTTGCATTTTTTGGTGTTGAAACCAAGTTGGCAGGTGTCAGAACATGTCTCCAGCCTTGTTAGATCATTCTGCAATCCCTGCAACCCCCTTCCCCTTGGTCATCCACCACTGCTCCCATCTTGGTGTCATCAGCAAATAAACTGATCTTGCTCTTTATGCCTAACAAGATATCTGCAATAAATACCCCAAATAACACCGGCACTATCACTGACCCCTGTGGGACTCCACTCTTCACTGCCCTTGAGGATGATAATTCTCCTCCCACCACCACCCTCTGCTGCTGCTGTCCCTGCAGCCAGTTCTCCACCCATCCCACCAATTTTGCCCCTGCCCCTGTGCCCCTTAGCTAACATGCTAGTCTTCCATGTGGAACAGAGTTGAATGCTGTCCAGGAACCCTTACACCACTTCACCCATCTTTCTGAAGTCAGGCTTTCTAAAATCTAGCACCTTTGTGCCAGATGCCCCCCTCTCCCTACCTAGCTACAACTTGAACCATACTGTCTGGTGGTCACTCCCCGCCAGTGGTTCCTCTACCCTCAGATCCCTAATCTGCTACCCATTAGATAGTACAAGGTCAAGTGTATTCCCTTCTCTAGTTGGTTCACTGACCAACTGCATCAGGAAGTTATCCTGGAAGGTGTCAAGCATTATCTGTTCCCTTCTACTGTTCTTGTGTGTGTTGTAAGGATAAATCTAAACCTGTCTCTATTACAACTACAGAAACAGTATGCATATAATGTTCAATAACCACAGAATAACCTTTAATTCTAATAGTACAGATCCTATCACCAATTCAGATAACCAGCAGGGTATCTGAGTTACTGCTACTGGCCCTGCCATTATGATTAGCAATACTGTGCCACAATCTATCTGAGATGATAGAAACAGAATTGATAGCTGACTAAAATGAGTAAAACTACTCAAAATAAATGCTGTTTCTATCATTAAAAAATAATCACTTCTGAACTCATTATCTGTGTAAAAGTCTATTAGAATTAGGTTAGGGTGGCTCAGTGACAGTGAGTGGTGAGGCACATGCTCAGCATGCTGGTGACCCAGGTTCCTGGGAGGGATGGTTAGATCTGCACTGCTCCTCGAGCAGCTCCTGATGGTCAGCAAGTGTGGAGGTGCACTTGGTGGCCTGGGTAACTGCACACCATTGTGCATCCTTTCCAGGACACCACAGCATGCAGCCATCATGTGGCTCATTCTGTCCCTCTTTGAGTATGCTGACATCATCTTCAGTGCTGCCCCTGCTACTTCCTTATCTAGGTTGGACACTGTTTACAACTCATTTTGCCGCATTGCCTCAAACTCCACCCCTCGCACCCACCACTGCTCTCTCTATTCTTCCCTATCCCTTTCTTCCCTTACTCATAGGTGAAACTTACACTCTCTCAAATTCCTAGCCAAGTACTGGTTAGGTAATCTCCTGATATACATCACCAAACTCTTCTCCCCTGTTTCCCTCTCCCCATACAGCTTGAGATCCAGGGATCTGCATACCTTCCAACTGCCCCATTCCTGCTCAACCATGGGCTCCCAATCTTTCTCCTATCACCTCCCTAACATATGGAACCAGCAATCTGCCCCCATATGTAACTCCTCCTCCCTAAAAGTTTCCAAGTAACTGCTCCAAAGGTTAGACTCTAGCACATGTTCTTGTCCAATCCCCATGCCAGCAGGCAACTCTGCCTGACCACTCTGCTCCTAAGTCCTGTTAGCTCCAATCTGTTCATGTCTAGTACATTGTAATGTACAGTCCTATTCTCCTGACAGACAACTGCTGTGACAGCTTAGCTTTCTATTTTTGTTAATTATTATTGTGGTCTGTTACACTGCACTGTATTATGTTTGCTTCATTATTATTCTGTTTGTCACACTGTACACTGCATTATCTTTGATCCTTTTGTGTAAATATTTTCTATTATGTTGTTATTGCATGCAAAATTCCTCCTTTTCCACTTTTCCTGGGTTGCACCTGGAAATGAGCTCTGGCTCTGTGTTCTTTTCTCGGTTACCAAATTTGACATAAATAAATAAATGTGGGAGGTGGGAAGGACAGAGGGAGAAAATGGGAAAAATGGTCAATCCTGGGGTAAAGAATGATGGCCTTCTGTGGAGTTCCCTATACCACCATCAGCCCAGAGCACCATCCTTGCCCCCCCCCAACACACTGTCATCCCAAAGGCAAAGGTGCTTCTCCCCTGGCAGCAACAATGGGGACCCCTGCAGGAATAAGCTGGAACACTGGGGATGTTGAAAATGCTTGGGGTGTCTGGAGACAAAAGACAGAAGTAGGGTAGAGAATGGATGGTTGGAGGGACTGAAGTTTGGGGAGCCCAAAGCAGTGGGGCTCCAAGGGACAGGGTGGAGAACAAAAAAAAGCATTAGGTTTGAAGACTGAGAAAACCAGCAATGTTGTTCTATAGTATAGAGCGACATGTGTTGCAGTGAGTGAGAGTGTTCACATATGCTGTCTCATGCTGCCGAGACTGCTACTTGCTTGTCCCTTTGAGTAACCATGTGACTATGTTCCACACAGGGATGAGCTCTACTTAAGCAGTGGTGCACTTTTTGGGTTATCCCCAAAGAAATATTTTCAATAAGTAAGTGTAAAATGCTACTTAAAAAAAGACAAATACCAACATATTGAAAGAAATCATGAGATGTTTTGTTTCACATATAGATATTTAC
Organism: Neoceratodus forsteri; assembly: GCA_016271365.2. Taxonomy (NCBI): domain Eukaryota; kingdom Metazoa; phylum Chordata; order Ceratodontiformes; family Ceratodontidae; genus Neoceratodus; species Neoceratodus forsteri. The sequence goes on along the minus strand of JADMNL010000039.1, from coordinate 12,171,798 downwards.
TAAATCTGAACAAAAATAAAAGGCACCACAGATCTGACAGTCTCCCTCTTTACCTCCCAGATCTGTATTATTTTGTTTTGAAAATACTGGTATTTAACACATTTCACTAAACCTATCACAGCATAAAAAAAGGTGCAACCTATTAAATGTTTTGAAGGGGAAATCAAAGATAAGGAAATTATATACTTTTTTAGATAAATACAAAGACTAATAATGAACAAGATCCAGACAGCATACAGCATAACACAATAAATCTGACCTTAACTTGGCTGGGATTCCGAGAGCCAGGTATGTAAAGTGGCACTAATGTTCTGCCTACTAAATTATAATCATGAAGAAACATGAGCAATTGCTTTATTTGTGTCCACCCCCCACCCGTCAAGCAGATCAGCCTTATAGTAATCCTTCTTATTCAGTTTTAGTTTATTTATTATAATGGAAAGGCATGTGAGCAAAAGTTGCCCATTTTCACAAGTGTCCAGTTTTGGACATATAAAAACAAAGGGGCTACATGAAATACATTCAAAGGAATAACACAGTCAAGGGAATAACAATGAAGTAGTATCAAAATACAGAAGAAACAAAACAGTTCAAAATCAGATCAAAACATAACTATTCAAAGTGCTGAGGATTGATAAAGTGCTGGAATATGAAGAAGTATACTATATTTACAGTCCAGTTAATCCTACAGTGGTAGAAAGGAATATCATTCTGCATTTTTTAAGAATGGGGGAAAGAAAGGCATGGGGGGTGGACTATCACGCATGATTACACCTACATGAAAAGGAAAGGGAAAGGTGTTTCCTTAAGTTGTACTTAAAGGTAGAGGTAGAAGGACATTGGATTAGAGCAGGGGGAAGATTGTTGAAAAGTTTAAAGCCCTTGAAGGAGAGCATATTTTTGGCCATGGAATGTGTGACAGAAGGGGATGGAGAAGGAGAGGGAGGAAGAACGCCACATGGTCTGAGAGGTGGCAGACTTAGGGAAGATGGATTCAATGCTGTGGGGAAGGAGGTCCCAAGACAGTTTGTGAAAAAAGGTGACGATTTTGCTATTGAGTCTGTCTTTGAGGGGGGGCCAGTTAGAGAGTCTGTAAAGATCACAGTAATTAGTTGATCTAGGGAGCCCAGAAACAAAGCAGATAATGTTATGATAGGTGGTCCAGATCTTGTTAAAGTTACCCTGGAAAAAGGGCAGAAAGTACACTAGAGCGACATAGTCAAAGAGAGGGAACAAGAAACTGGTTGCTAGAAAGGTCTTGGATTCATCAGTTAGCAAAGGTCTTACCATGTAGAACATGTCAATCTTTTGTTGGGCTTTCTTGATCATTAGATTAATGTGGAAATCAAAGTTTAAGTGGCAGTCAAGGAGCAGGCCTAGGTATTCAAATTCATTTACTCTCTCGATTAGGTTTCCATCACTGTGAAGAAGTGTGAAATCAAAGAATAGCGTTTTCTGGGGCAGGAGAAGACAATAGTTTTAGTTTTTTCATGTTAAGCATGAGCCCCGTAGATGAGAACCAGGAGTGGAGCCTAACAAAGTCATGCTGTAGCTTGTCACATAGTGACTGGAGGTCTTTGTCCTTGCAAAAGAGGGCAGCATCATCGGCATACAAGATGAGTTCAGTGTACATGCAGATTTCAGGAAGGGAGTTAACAGCCAGGGAGAAAAAAGAGGACACAGGATGGACCTTTGGGGTAGTCCATATTTTATAGGGCAGAAGTTAGAGAGGATGCCATTTATAATGGTCTGATGAGACCTGTGTCTGAGGTAGTTACGAAACCAGTTTACAATGTCTGTAGAGAAGTGTAGCTCAGAGAGGGTGGAGAGAAGGACATTATTGTTGACGAGGTTGAATGCTTTAATGAGATCAACAAAAAATGAGCCTGTGTAAATTTATTTATTTAGTTTTTGTTGACCGGGTAAGTGCACTAGACAAATTCTGCCTATTTTCTGGCACGACCCGGGGGAGGGGGATACAGATGAATGCCAACTGACCTTGAACCAGATTAAGCTGTTGGTGGTAATTTTAGTGAATGAGGGAAATTTGGCCAGGACACCAGGGAAATTCCCCTACTCTTTTCGATAAGTGCCATGGGATCTTTAACATCCACCTGAACTACCACCAATCCAGGCAGATGGGACCTCGGTTTAACGTCTCATCTGAAAGATGGCACCTCAGAAGTGCAGCACCCCTCTCATGCTGCACTACAGTGTCAGTACTGGGATATTAACCCAAGTGCCAGATGTGGGAACTGAACCCACAGCCCTCTGATCTTCCGACCTCAGATGCGAGTGTGCTACCTACTGAGCCTCTGACACTGCTAAAGGCCATCATCAGTCACCCTATTAATGAAGCTGGTAAATTTGATAAGGGCAGTCTTTGTGTTATAGCCAGCTCCGAAACCATGTTCCCTTTTTGCAACCTTTTCCACAATTTACACTAGTTGACATATATTTTTTGTACAGGTGGAGAAAACTGCAATGCCTGGTATTACTACTGTAGGTGTAAAATTTTTCTCCCCACAGCTGTGGTGAAAACAAAGGAAAATGACACCCATGCACATAAAATGCTGAAAACAACATTTTCATTGGTGTGGGAATTTTTTTCCCACGCCGGGAAGTTGCACATAGGAACTTTGTCCCCTGGCCTTGTCAGGCCTTTTGAAAACTGGGCCCAGTATCTTTATCTTCTAAAAGACCTGAGCTGTACTCACATATTGTAACAGAGCTCTTTAGCACCTAAGTAGATGGATGGGTTCATAATAGACAGGGAGTTTAGTTTTCTTATAAAATACATTTAGGGGAAGGGGAACTTCTTTAATCAAATAAGGCACTCTAACTCGGAGCTTGTTTCCAGGTGCGACATGGGAGCACAAGGAGTTAAGTGACTTGCTCAGGGTCACACAACGTGCAAGTGGGGGCTGTGGGATCTGTGGGATTCAAACCCATTGCCCTAAACCACAGTGCTATACTGCCTCCTATAATATATTACATAAATGCATGTATTTTTTAATCAATCATTTTTTATTTGACAACATTAAAATGGGTTCCCTATCGACTGTTGTGAATCCAAGCAGGTTCCCTGACAAAGCTCGGGTAGGATGAAGTGCCAGGGCACCTACATTGTGTTTGCATCACTTTGGGATGTTATTTCTGAGACATTTTGTACTTGCAAATAAATTTGGACATTATTTTCAGCTACTTTTTCTCAGACCTGAATTCATTCAGTAAGTTGGTCCCAAACAAAAAAGGCATACTCCAGGATCAGGAGGTGGTGCAGGGCAAGGCAGTCAGCTTGCTGATTACAAAATAGTAAAGGAAAAACAAAAAAAAACTCATTTATAGGAAATGACACAAATAACAAACCAGAAATAACTCTCAATATATTTATTGTAAGAAACTAGAGGAACACCTAACATGCCTATTACCCCAGCACTACATCCCAGTCCAGGTCTTCCTCACAGGGTAGATCCCCTGAGGAAGACATTGATTGGGCTGAAGCACTGGAGCAATGGGCACATTTGATGTTCCTCTAGTTGCTTTAATAATTGTAATGAGCAGCATTGCTGGTTTTTAATTTTTTATTCAGTAATTTGAAGCTTCTTTCAGAGTGCTGTAGCTCCTGTCTGAACTGGCATTCACGTAACCCTTGCTAGGTGACAAAGGAGATGCATCTGTGTCGTTGGGAAGGCAGTTGCTTGCTCACCTGCCCCTCAAGCTGGAGGAAGGGTGCAGTGAAAATTACCCCACCACTGTAGGACCCATGGGACAACAGAGAAACAAGAATATAAAAAGTATCAGTCCAATTCAGTCATGGCAGAGAACAGTGAAAGGATAGAGATTGGTCAAAAATAAAAGCAGAGTAACGGGGCAGCATTTTCCTGAAAACAAAATTCTGAGGAAGTGCAGCGCATGTTCTAAATTACTGCTATGTCTTTTCTCTTATATGATTATTAATACAATCTGTACACAGGTCTGTACCCCACCCCCATAAGAATACTTTTCAGAAATAAAACTAGGAGCAGCAGAGGGACTTAAAGGAAAACTAAAGTCAGCATTTATAAATACAGTAAATATGTTTTGATTTGTATGTGTACACCTTTTAAGTCCTTCCCTTTGTTTCCTGAAAGGACATTTTTCTAAATTTGCTTGCTGGTTTTATGGCACCTGGGGATCTCCATGTTCACATTTTTTGGTTCCTATAACCTCCTGTAAGGAACCAAAAATGTGAACATCAGAAGATCCAGTGCTCACCAACAAGCAATTGAAAAACTCCTTTCAGAAACAAAGGAATGACTTACTAGGAGTACACCTACAAATCAAAACACTCAGCACAGCATATTTTATTTTGTACATTTTGACTATAATTCCCATGTAATAGCCCAATTTCCACCCTCTCCCCAGTTTTTTTTTTAAGAATAATAACCATAGGCATATATAATCACAACAAGACTTTTCTGAGAAACTGAGAGAAAGTTTGAGAACAAGAGGAAAGCAGTTAACCTCACTAGTGATCTAGTATGTACTGTACTAATGACACAGAAGCATTTTTGATGTTCAGGGGAAAACTATAATTAGAATGACCGTGTACAGCCAGTGTTTGAGTTATGCACCTAAGTTCTTGTGTGGGACTTTCTACCACAGAGGTGGCTGTACTATTGATTGAGTCATACAAGTAGGGTATGAATGTGTAACCCCTCAGAGAATAGAGGTACAGTACTGATCTGGCCCATTAAGTAATCTATAAGCCACGATGTGTAGTGCATTAAAGGATTATCGATGTACACCCCAGGAATGAAGTAAAGGCATGACACTGAAGGCTCTTATGCACATGGTAAGTGAATTGTTTTATTTATTTATTGCATAAGATCGGAATTACAACCCTTTGAGTCACAGACTCATTTGCAAAGGCTCCACATCAGTTACAGGGGTGGAGGAAACATACTATAAGGATACATATGAAAAGAGTATATAAGAAAACATACACTCATTTTGGACAAACAGTACTGGTATTACATACCAGGCTCTATCATTGACATGCATAGGCAGAGGTGGGCAGTGTTCGTGGCATCGTTTGTGATGAAAGGGAGGGCATAGTCAGTAGAGGTCGTAGACCCTGTGTCTGTGATTAGCGAGGTTAGGAAGCATAAAAGCAGGGAGAGCTAGCCACAGTCACAGGTTTCTGACTCAATTAGGTGGGCTCTGAGGCCTGCTTTGAACAGGGAAATGCTGTGAGTCTGAGTGAGACGAGGAGGTAGAGCATTAAGCCACATGGGAGCATGGTGCCGAAGTGATCTTTGACCCATAGATGTCCTACAGTGGGGGACCTGGAATGAGAGTTTAGTAGCGAGGCAAGTATTGCGCCTGGTGGGGGCTGCTTGGATTATGGGGAGGAGGCCAAGTGGGGCTTTCTGGAGTTGTATTTTTTTTGCCAATATGCAGGTGTGGTAATGAAGTCTTTGTTGGAGATTTAACCACCCGGTAAGGGCAAAAAGGTCACATGTATGAGTAAGACGGTCACTGCCGGTGACTAGTCGGCATGCTTTATTTAGGGCAGTGTTAATACTGTGTAGCGGTGGGTTCAGCTGATCCATATATCGAATCCCATAGTCAATTAGGAGAGGATTGAGGCAGAAACAGCTAGGTGCAAGGCCTCATGGGGTAGACAGTGTTTAACTCTATAGGGACTCCTACTCTAGTGTTAACAGTGGTGGAAAGCAGTTTAATGTGGCTATGGTAAGAGAGAGCGGTATCTAACGTGATACCCAGGTATTTGAAATTAGAGGCGTGTTCAAGGGTGGTTCCTTGTTTGTTTTTAATTAGTAGGGCGAATGGCTGTGTGGGCTTTGACGGTTGCGAAATAACATGGATTTTGTTTTTGAGTAGTTGATGATCAGGCAGTGCTCATCAAACCAAGATTCAAGCTCCCCAAAGAAATCCTGTGGGCTTGTTGTGAGGCGCTAGGTTGCAGTGTTTCCAGAAAGTACCAGCGTCATCGCATAGAGAAGCAAATGGCCACTGCAAGCTTTGGGGAAGGGAGTTTTAAAAAGAGGAAAAAGAAGAGGCCAAGGATAGACTCTGTGGACCCCTAAGCCCACTGCTTTGTGAGAAGAGATGGTAGTATTTAGCCTAACTTGCTGAGACCGGCCAGAGAGGTAGTCCTTGAACCAGGCCATTGTCTTGGGGACCACGTGTAGCTGCGGCATAACACAAAGCAACAGGTCGTGGCTAACCGTGTCGAAGGCTTTGGTAAGATCCACAAAGATTGTACCTGCAATGTCTTCTTGGTCTTGGGACTCATGTATGAATGAGGTGAGCTCAGAAAGAGCCATGACGGTGCTATGGCCTGCCCAGAAACTGTGCTGTGCATGGCTTAGGAGGTTGAATCTAGTTAGGTGTTCGGTGAACTGGTCAGAGACTATTTTTTCCAGTGCTTTAGAGAAAGGAGGAAGTATAGAGATAGGTCTATAGTTGCTTGAGATCGTGGGGTCTCCACTCTTCAGGATGGGAGTGATTAAAGCTCTCTTCCAGGCTGAGGGAAACTGACCAAGGCAGAGAGAGAGAGAGAGATTGAGAATTTTAGTAAGGTGGGGAAGTATGACATCCAGAGTCAGCAGAAGAAGTTTAAGATCTAGTGAGTCATTGCTGTACTGGGAATTGGAAATTGCGTTGGAAATGTAATGTTTTGCTTCCAGATTGGAGATGATTCTCAGCCTGAAGGGTAGTGGACCTGAGCAAGAAGGAGTGATGGGGGGAGGGAGAGGGGGACAGGGTGGAAGAATTTAGGCGGGAGGATATGGGAGAGGTCCGAGAATGTGGTGTTGAGGGCTTCTGCTATAGCGGAGGGGTCTTGGTTGACTTCTCCATCTATAGTGAGTTGGGAGGGGGAGGTGGGAATTCCCATTTAGTTCCTTTATATTTCTCCAGAATTTTTCCCATCTCCCAGGAGGAGGTAAGGGTTTGGTGGTAGTATAGGGCCTTAGCCTGCCAGTATGTTAAGTACATTTATTACGCAGACCCACTCGGTATAATTGTCTATCATGTGCTTGAGGAATCAAGAGGCCTTATGCCAAAGGTTATCCCTTGATTGGAGCATGTTGAGTAGTGAGGTGAGAACCAAGGGTGGTTCTGGATTTCGTACTGTTTGGTGAGGGGTGCAAAAATGTTGCAGGCCTTATTAAAGGTGGTAATGAAGTGATCAAGCGCTAGGTCAACAGATTGCGTGGAGTATATAGGGAGCCAGTCGCAGGTAACTAGATGGGCTATGAGTTTACATAGACCCCCTCTTTTTAGCTGTCTCTGCATGGAGATTTGCGGCCGGGCAGGGGGTTTCCAGTCCACCAGCTGGTCACCGGAGAGTGGTCACTAATTGAGTCTGGGAGCACTGAGGCTTGAGAGGTTCTGAGGCATATTTGTGAATATAAGGTCTATGAGGGTGGAGGCCCCAGTTCTAGTGTCCCTTCTGGTAGGAGAGGTGACTATTTGGGTTAGAATCATAAGCCAGAGCAGCGTCCTTGTAGCTGGACGAGGTAGGGGATAGCCAGTTGACGTTGAAGTCTCCCAATAAGATGAGTTCACTAGTATTGGGTAGGTTGGAGATTGTCCCGAGGATAGAATCAAAGGCTAGTTTTTGGTTTCTTGGAGGGATGTAGGCAGCAACTATATACAGCGTTTTTGTGCCCAGACTGATTTTCACTGCTAAGGTCTGTGCACCATGTTCTAGCACAGGGGTGGAAACTACTGTGGCAAGCAGTGGGGATTTAACATAAATAGAATTGTTAATCCTTTAATGCACACCCTGGATTGGCTTATTACACTTAAAAAATAGCTCATTGTAGGTAACAAGGTTTTTCAGCTTTTGTAATAGGGTCCAGTTTCTGACTGTGATTCATTATATTTTAATGCATGGTCATGTGATGGCTTAATTCAATGAGGTTTCTGGATTTATTCATTGTATTTTATAAGGTTAAAGGGTACTGAGTCATGCCTTCACCATGTAATCTGGGTAACCCTGTAAAAGGGGAAAAGCATCAGAGAAGAAGAAGAGGAAGAGAGCAGAGAGGAGAAGGACAGAGGCCAGCAGTGAGATTTGTTCAGAAGGGCATGATATGTGTCTGAAATCTGTGAGAGGATGGAAAAGAAGAGTTAGCAGCCAAAGCAATCTCTTTCAAGGGGACTGTTTGAGGGCCATGAGGCCTGTGCTGGGCTTCACAGAAGAACATTCAGAAAATGCCCACATGGACAGGGATAGACCAGGCTCAGGAGCTAGTAGAGAAAAGACGAAGTGTCTTTATAGCAATGGGTTCTACATGGGTCACCCATCCTGTGAATGTATAATAGCCTTGGAAGGCAGGGCAGTCCTAGGATCTCATGTCACTATTGGGTCTGTCTGCTCATAATGATGCACAGTACTGTGTGTGAGAAGAGGCTCAAGATAGTCTGGATGTTCCTGGAATGGAAAGGGAAAGGGGGTTTCCCAAGGTGAGGTAGATGAGAAGTCCCAGGTGTTTAATGCAGTTCCCATTTAAGGGGATGCACATACCATATGTTGCCTCAGGGATCCTGTTACATAGAAACATAGAATTTGACGGCCGATAAGGACCGCTTAGCCCACCCAGTCTGCCCATTTCCCTACCTAATGGATAAGCTGCAGATCCTAGTTAACCAGCAGCCTACTTCTTTCTACCCCCACCCCCTAGAATTGCCTTATGGCTGTCCCATGCATGCTTGAATTCAACCACTGTTTTGACTCCACAACCTCCTCGGATGGCCATTCCATGCATCCACAACCTCTCTGTGAAAATACTTCCTTACATTACCTCTGAGCCACCCCCATCTTCAAATTGTGCCCCTTGTTCTGCACACCTCTTTTTTTGAAGATGCTACCCTCTCCGGACTTCGTTGATTCCTTGAGGTACTTGAAAGTTTCTATCATGTCACCGTCTCCCTCCTTTCCTTGAGGCTATACATATTAGCTCCTTTAGACTCTCTTCATATGTCTTCTGGTGCAGACCCTGCACCATTTTAGTTGCTTCCTCTGACAGCTTCCATCTTGTCTATGTCCTTGTGGAGATTGGGTCTCCAGAACTGCACACAGTACTCAGATGGGGTCTCACCAGCTGTCTGTACAGAGGATAACAACTTCCTGTTTTCTACTGGTGATGCCTCTCCCTATGCATCCCAGTATCCCCCCAGCCCTCCTTACTGTCCTCTCACATTGCTTGCCCACCTTTAAGTCATCTGATATGACTACCCCCAGGTCCCTTTCCATTTTTGTTGTTGTTAGTATCTCACCCCCCACTGTGTACTCTTCCCCTGGGTTTTTGTTTCCCAGGTGCATTACCTTGCACTTCTTAGCATTAAATCTAAGTTGCCATACATTTGACCATTCCTCTAACCTTGCCAAGTCCCTTCTCATCCTTTCCACCCCACCATGTGCATCAACTCTGTTGCAGATCTTTGTGTCATCTGCAAAGAGACATACTTTTCCTTCCAGACCCTCTGCAATGTCGCTTATAAAGACATTGAAGAGGACCAGTCCTAATACTGAACCCTGTGGCACCCCACTAGTAACTCCCCTTTCTTCAGAGTGGACTCCATTTACTATTACCCTCTGTGTCCTATTCTCTAGCCAATTCTTTACCAGGCTATCATCTTGGGACCCACTCCCAGGCTGGCTAACTTGTATGTTAATCTTTTGTGTGGGACTGAGTCAAATGCCTTTGCTAAAGTCTAGGTTGGCCATTTCACAGCCCCTCCCTGATCTACTACTTTGGTCACCCAGTCAAAGAAATCTATTAGATCGTCTGGCATGACCTTCCTGCTGTGAATCCATGCTGCCTTGGGTCCTGTGCCCTCTGGCCTCTAGGTACTGGACAATTCTTTCCTTCAGAAGTGATTCCATCATTTTCCCTATCACTGAGGTTAAACTAACAGGTCTGTAGTTTCCTGCTTCTGCCCTGCTCCCACTTTTGTGAAGGAGAATCACATCTGCCCTCCTCCAGTCCTCAGGTACCACCCCATCCTCCCATGATTTGTTAAAGAGGGTAGTCAGTGGTGTCACTAGTTCTACCCTTAGTGCTTTTAGAATTCTGTGATGAATACCATCAGGCCCCATTGCTTTGTCCACCTTCAGTTTTAAGAGTTCTTTTAGAACCCTTTCTTCTGTAAATGGGCTGGTATCAACCTCTGTATCCAGAGTGTTTCTATTGTTTGTTTTAGGTACCTCCCCCTCTTCACTTGTAAATACTGTTCTACATAAGCATTCCTCTCTAGAAGTCTGCATGAATGTGGCCTCTTGAATGCCATACCCCCCCCGACACTTGGGAATACTCCACAAGAAGACCTCCTCCCCCTCTCCCCTTTTTCTGCCCTAACATCCCCTTTGGTCTACATTCCACCAGGAAAGGTGCAACTACAAGGTTAATCCCTATGACCATTGATAAAGAAAGGCCTCTTCACTTTTTTCTCTCTGAGGCCGAACATACCAGATTATTGTATAATGTGACCAACATGATAACCTAATTTTCTTACTGACCTGAAATGTCACTTATTTTTTAACTTTTTAACAAGTATTGTTAGCCTGTAGCAAAATTTCATTGAATGTTTTAATATTGCTGTTTATATGCACATTTATATATTGTATGTTTCACATTTTCAACATTAGAATTAACTGCAAAAAAAGCAAATGTGTTTTTCCCTTATGTATTGTACCATTTACCGTTGCATCATGCCACTCCCATATTGTGTGTTGAATGTTCTGCATCAATTTATTCTTTTAAGTAAAGTCATTAACTTGTTTAGAATTCTTATGTGGGCATTCACCTCTTTACTAAATAGGTTAAGGCAGCATCATGTGGACAACCACAATGAACAAATGACTCCATGAGCAGTAACCAGCTTACATCAGTAACCTCTAGAACAGGTCTTCGCAACCCATTGCACTCAGACCACCACAAAGGGGCCTGCTTTATATACCCAGAGTGCACAAAGCCATTAAAATGAAAACCTTTACAAAGTCACTCCTATCAGCTAGAACTCCCTTTTCTGGACATATTAAGGAAGTCACCAATACTACTGCTTTCAAATGATCCATGTTTGCTAAGCTCAATACTCAGTACTGTACAGCTGTTTCCTCCCCAATTCTTTTGATCCTCCAACCTAAACGTTATCTCACCCTGAACACTACATACTCTCCCTTGTCTGCTATACAGAATTGTAAACATGCATATATTGTAAATATCAAACTGTTTACCTTATGTTTATTAACTTTTTGGTAGGCTATCCCCCCAGAAAAAAATTGCAATTACTACAGTCATCCTTTTTTGATGTTTGCCAATTGCTTTTTATGTTTACTTGCATATGCACAACATACATTTTGTTACAATGACAAAATTTCAGAGGCATGTCACTGTCAGGAGCAATGCTGTTCAGGTTGCTGTGGATCCAACAGCAGCAGGCCCAATGATCGGCAAGGCTGATAATGACACCATTGTCTGCTTGTGGTGCAGAAACTTCTTGTAACCGAAAAGAGCAAGCCACTCCGGTCACAGGGTGGATCAGTCCTTTCATCAGCATGATGCCACCCAAAAGGCAGCTCAGTGGCTGGCCATCCTCCTCCCCCATCCACTTACCTCCCATCTGTCAGAACAATCCCATCCTCTGCCAAGTATCCCTCCCTCCTCTTAATCACTTCCAATACCCCTTTCTGTAAGAAACATTATGCTGTCTGTTAAGTATTCCTCCCACCTCCCAATCACTTCCCATGCCCCTTTATGTAACCACTCTAAGCAACTCCAGTAGTGATGCCCAATTTACTGCCATAAAAATAATTATAACCCCTGACCCCCCCATCCCCAACAACATGCGACACAAGGGTGTCCACCCCCTAGAGCCGCCAACCAACGTACACACTGACACTGGGTTGCCCAACCCCAGTGTCAGTCTCCTCCCCCATCAGCCTTTTTTATTTTTAACTTCTGCTGAAACAAAGAAAACATTCCACTGATGTGGTCTTCTCCCCCCTTGACATTCCACCCAGAGCCTGACCCCCATATCAACACCCACCAACCTGCAGACCCTCACCCCATACTTACCGATCTGGTCTAACACTTCTCTCTCTCTCTGTCTCTCTCAAGACATCCTGCTGCTTGTGAGCTAAAACAGTGGCTGAATGAAAACAAGGCACGTATGGTTAATGGCTTTGTAAGTCATTTTAAACTTCTACTGATAACATTATCATTTCTTAATGTTTTCATCCCTAATTTTCAACATGGCCTTTTTAACCCCATCTCATGATCCATGTAGGTGAAATTTTTCAAATCCCCTCAAAACGTGTTTTTGCAGTCACTCTATGAAATCATGTTTCAGATGGGATTTAAAAAAATGTCACCTGTCTAGAGTATAAGGTGGTGCATAAAAAACAATGTTGAAAATGTGGTGTAAAAATTTCAAAAAACTACAACGTTATGAAGAAACATTGACATTCTTCTATGTTTATGCATATATTTGCTATTTTCCCAAACATAGACCCAAGATTTTCAACATGGCCTTTTTTTAACCCAACCTCATGAACCAGGAAGGTGACATTTTTCAAATCACCCCTGAAATGTGTTTTCACAGTTGCTCTGTGAAATCATGTTTCAGATGAGATAAAAAAAAAATCGCCTGTCTTAATCAGAAGTTGGAGTCATAGCAAGACTATGTTAAACATTTGGGTTAAAATCTCAAAAAATCAAGAAAGTTATGAAGCAATGTTAACATTCTTCAACGTTTACTCATAACTTTGCTCTTTTTCCAGATTTTTGACGCCAAATTTTCAGCATAACCTTTTTTCACCCCACCTCATGAACAAGGCAAGGTATTTTTTTCAAATCTCCTCTGAAACATGTTTTTATAGTCATTCTGCAATAATCACCTTTTGGACAGGATTTAAACCTTTTCACCTGTGTTAATCATAAAGCGGGGTTAATAAAAAGACTGCTGAAAAATTTTGATCACAACCTCAAAAAAATGACAAAGTTGAAATTCTTCAATGTTTACTACTAGCTTTGCAATGTTACCAGATTTGTAGCCCACATTTTCAACATAGTCATTTTTGTACCTGTCATAAACATGCGCAATTTTTCAAATCCTTCCCAAAACATCTAATAATGCTTGTGTCACAAAGTGACATTGTCACAGAATTTCATAAATGAGACCTGTCATGTTCGTAAGGTGGTGTAATAAAAAGACTTGTGATCAAAACTGAAAAAACAAACTAACAAAAAAAAGGTTATGCATAAACACTGACATTTTTCAATGTTTACTCATAAACTGTGGGACTCATAAAGTGGGACCAAGACAGAGGCAGAAAACTACAGACCTGTCAGTCTGACCTCTGTGGTAGGGAAAGTGATGGAGTCACTTCTGAAGGAAAGAATAGTTGAGTACCTAGAGGTCAGTGGAGCACAGGATCCAGGGCAGCATGGGTTTACAGCGGGAAGGTCATGTCAGACGAATCTAATAGATTTCTTTGACTGGGTGACAAAGTAGTAGACCAGGGAGGGGCTGTGGACATGGCCTACCTAGACTTTAGCAAGGCATATGACACAGTCCCACACAAAAGATTGATAGTCAAATTAACCAGCCTGGGAGTGGGTCCCAGGGTGGTAGCCTGGTAAAACATTGGCTGGACAACAGGACACAGAAGGTAATTGTAAATGGAGTCCACTCTGAAGAAAGGGCGTTACTAGTGGGGTACCGTGAGGGTTCAGTATTGGGTCCAGTCCTTTTAATGTCTTCATCAGTGACATTGCAGAGGGACTGAAGGAAAGGTATGACTTTGCAGATGACACAAAGATCTGCAACAGGGTTGATACACAAGGAGGCGTGAAAAGGATGAAAAGGGACTTGGCAACGTTGGAGGAATGGTCAGGACGATGGCAGCTAGGATTCAATGCAAAAAGTGCAAATAATGCACCTGGGAAACAAGAACCCAGGGAAGAATACACAATGGGTGGGGAGCTAGTAACAACAACAACAAAACAGGAAAGGGACCTGGGGTAATCATATCAGATGACCTTAAGGTTAGCAAGCAATGTGAGAAGGCAGTAGGGAGGGCCGGGGTATACTGGGATGTATAGGAGAGGCATCAGCAGCAGAAAACAGGAAGTTGTTATCCCTCTGTACAGACAGTGGGTGAGACCCCATCTGAATACTGTGTCCAGTTCTGGAGACCCCATCTCCGCAAGGACGTAGACAGGATAGAGGCAGTCCAGAGGAGGGCAACTAAAATGGTGCAGGGTCTGCAAAAGAAGCTGTATGAGGAGAGACTAAAGGAGCTTAATATGTATACCCTTGAGGAAAGAAGGGAGAGGAGGGACATGATAGAAACTTTCAAGTACCTCAAGGGAATCAAAAAGTCCAAGAGGGTAGCATCTTTCAGAAAAAGAGACTTGCAAGAACAAGGGGACACAATTTAAAGATAGAAGGAGGCGGGTCTAGGGGCAATGTGAGGAAGTATTATTTCACAGAGAGGGTAGTGGATGCATGGAACAGCCTTCCTGAGGAAGTTGTGGGGTCTAAAACTGTGGGAGAATTGAAGAATGCATGGGACAGACATAAGGCAATTCTTGTGGGGCAGGAAGATAAAGGCTGTTGGTTAACTAGGATCTGCGGCCTATCCTGTAGGTAGGGAAATGGGCAGACTAGATGGGCCTAGCGGTCCTTATCTGCCGTCAAAGTCTATGTTTCTATAACTTTGCAATATTTTTACTTGTGAGCCCATATTTTGTTTTTTAACCCCCATTGAATGAACATGGCAGGTGTCATTATCAAATCCCCTCCAAAACCTGTTTTTGAAGTTGTTCCAGAAAACAATGTTTCTGGTCGAATTTCATAAATGGCACCAGTCATATTTATATGTTTCGGCAATAAAAACTAGTATTTTGAAAATGCAAGGGCGCAATGTAAGAAAACAAAAATGTCATAACTCTTTCATTTCCCAATCATGACAATTTCACTAGTATAACTTGTATTATTAATATAAGCAATAATGCACAGAAGGGTGTGTCAGGCTTGGATAACATCACACCTTGAGAGGTTTGGCATGAGGCTACAGGCCATATTTATCCATTCCTCAAGAAGTTCCATTATCTCCATGCTACATGCCCGGGAGTGTATTTTTGCAATTATAAAATGGCATGCTTGTGAAAAAAAAAAAGAGAAATACATTTTAAAATACATTTTAGTTGCTTTTTGAATAAGCATGATATTGTGCTGGGTAGGGCTGTGCAGAATGTTGAGTTTCCAACAGAATGGAATTCCACAGGCTCTTTGAAAATTCTATTTGGCATTCTGCATGCAAAATGTTTTTTTGTAAAAAATTCTCCACAGTTCACATAAACTGCAGATTATTTTTCTGCAATCTGTGGCAAATTATTCCACGAGTTCCATAATCTATGAAAAATTATTCTGCAGTTTGCTTAGAAATGCTTTTCATAATTCCACGGAATTTAAAAAGAGATTCCACAAAGTATTTCAAAAGCAGAATTGCCATTCCGCAGCAATTCTGATGGTGGAATTTTGCATTCCATACAGCCCTAGTGCTGGGATAATATCACTGTCGGAGGTCAGCACTGACGAATCAGACCCATGGAATTTTTCTTGCCATTTTATAATTGTTAAATTTAGCCTCTGCACTATCAATTCCTAAAACCTACACAGCAAATAAAGGCAAGTAAAAATTTGGTATTGACAAATGCTTGTTTATAGCTGTTGCTGCTTGTTAGATGACAGGAAATCCCTCCTCCCTTTAGCAATGAAAATACCTGTCTATGAAGAGGGCAGGTCATAGTCGTAGAGTGTAATGACGCCCAGGACCCAGGTGATGAAATCTTGGAAAGGCCACAATGGGGGGAGGTCTCCCCACTGTTCTCATCAGTAGCAGGCATGGCTGGATGGAAGAACTCTGCTGGAAAGGGAAGGCTTGCAGCATCTGAGGATGGGCAGTTAGGACCAACTAATTGAAAGAGGATCCACAGTTAATATACACTGATGGCAAACTTTTACAGAAATACTAAACCCAAGCACTGCCAGTGTGTTCTCATTACCAGTATTCTCAACTGTACTCCATAGATAACAGGCAAATCAGTGACAATGTGCTACCAATAAAAGTGAACCTGTTTCCACAGAATTGTGTCAGGGCCTTTCCTTCATCTAAGAACAGCAGGGTTGTTGTCTTGCTGAAAGCAGATGAAGAACTTTAAATACTGACCCACAGTTCCCTTTTAACTCCATTTGAAACTAAAGGACAAGTGTGTGTTATAGTGAGAATATTACATTCACACTTATTCTTTTTAACATTGTCCTTTAACTATGTCTTTTGAGATCTCCTTTTCCTGTTTAGAAAATGCTTTAGCAGTTTCTATTAAAGTTAAAATAATTAAAGGAATGCTCCTTTAAATATGGATAGCACCAGGCTTTCATCAGTATTTCCCACTGTTGTGAACACCCATTGTAAAGAGACACTGTCAACCCCCTTGGGCCTCAAACTGTCCCTAACTTAAAAACATATGTTATGATTGTTTATCTTCTGTAGAATGTGTTGCTATAGCTGGTAGAATGAGTTGGATACCTTTCTTCATTTTAAAAGTGAAAAAGAGACTACCCTACATACTGGTGTTAACACACAAATGTGCTTGTTTACATTCCTTGCTCCACCCCACTGTATCTTTCCTGGACTTGGGTGACGTGAAATGGAATATAAAAAGGTAGAGGCAGCAATTTCTTGTAATACTATGCTTTTCTGCTTTATAAACATATAAGACGTCACTGACATGCAGTGTGATTAATCAACAAAAGCTAATTTATTCTGATCTTTTTGTTCCTATTTTAATTCGAATACAGATCACAGTGTGGTTAAAGTTGACTGGCCATGCATGTCCATGGCACTGGCACTTCTGTGAGCAGATTGCAATAAACATGTAAATTAAATTCACTGCAGCCCTATGTGTGGCATCCTTCTTTTGTTTATCCATACTGCTGTTACAAACTGAAGCATTACCATTTCAGGAAACTGAAATTCACTATTTATCCAGGTAATATAAACTGGAAGCAGCTGCTGTACCCAACCCTATTATTGTTATCAATGCATCGCCGTGCTGCATTGAAAGGACACCTCTTCAGGGTGAAAGGATATTACTCTCTCCCTGGTCACAGAAATCAGGGTTTTAATTGAGTAACATAGCCAGCAGCGCAAAACTGTTCCTAAATACTGAACCGTGAATGTTGTGTGTGTCTGTGGGGGATGTTGTCCACTAGGAGTTCAGTTAAGTCATCAAGATTTAAACCCAGGTTTCCAGCTGTGAAATACTATGTCTTATCCACTGTGATGCCCAGCCACCAGTGGCCAATCTTGCTCATATAATTTCTTCTGATTTTACAGATAAATTAGGAAAATGAACAACAGTGTGGCATCTGCATTTTACAAAGAGTGAATGAGTGCTATTTTACAGAAGTGTTTCCATGCCACCTGCAAAAAACCCTTGCAAATGGCATACCTAAAATGCCAGTAAACAGATGCTTAATAGGGTTGATGGTTCAGGATAATAAGGAGAATTAGGAGAAAATCATGAAGACAGTATGAAGGACTGCATGACGCAAAAAAAATGTTTCATTTCATAGTTAATGTGCACATAAATTACCTTATGACAGCTACAGTACTCTTCATCAAAGGAAGGAGCTACTGGGCTGAAACAGATGCAGAGATCGGTCTCTCTCTCCATATGTACCTAAAGTCCTGAGACCAAATCCTGACTCTGCAAAATTTGGGGTCAGAGAACTTCACCCACTCATTGGCACGAGGTGTTATTCTTCAACAATACAGACTGTGCAGCATATTACACTGTTTTATACGATACTAACTCTAAACTAATTATAACCCTTTCTTCCTGTGCAAATGCTTACCACTGGTGTGCTTGAATTGGGTTAGATACAGAAAATGTGGTCTCAGCAAACCACCACTGGGACACCAGTGTACCTGTCAAGTAAAGAACAGTTACATAAGAACTTACCTTAACAGTAGATCTTCAAGGGGATCTCAGTCATCAGGTTACACCACAGGAACTTAGCTGTCGGAGATGGGGAATCCACATGGGAGATTTTTGGCAGTACAACTGGGGCCACCCACACTGTCGATGTCTGCCGACGTCACCAACCCTATTATAATCATGGGTGACTCCACTCCCTCCTCATTTGTTTCCCTCCGAGCAAGGCTGATGGCCTGGGCAATCAAGAAGAGACCAAGGGACCTGGCTCTAAATAGAAATGATGGAATATAGCAGATAACCAGGTCCTGAACAGGAGCCTCAAGAAGGTGGACGGTGGGAAGGAAATCATACCTGATGACTGAGATCCCCTCGAAGATCTACTGTTATGGTAAATTCTTACATAACTGTTCTATCTTCTTCAGGGGTATCTCAGTCATGAGGTTATACCACAGGAACGAATACTAAGCAGTGACAAGTGAAAAAACACAAAACCTGAGAGGCTGGATCTCCATAAACTCAAGACTGGAGTCCTTGTAGCACAGCTCTACCAAATCCTGCATAGGCTCTTGAGGCAATGTCCAGACTGTAATGCTTGGTGAAAGTGTGGGCTGTACTCCAGGTGGCCGCAGTGCACATATCAGCAGCCGAGACACCCTTGAAACAAGCCACTGAGGTAGCCATGTCTGTGGTGGAATGAGCTTTGACAGCACCAGGCAAATCCTTGCTGTACTTGTAGCAGAACACAATGCAGTTTGCCAACCATTTGAATAAACATTGCTTAGAAACTGAAGTACCCTCTCTACCGGGGGTGAAAGAAACAAATAACTTCTTAGACTTTCTGGACTCCTTAGTCTGAAGAAGATAATATTTCAAAGTTCTGTGCACATCCAGTGTATGGAGCAGCGCTTCCCCTGGACTGGCACATTTAGGAAAATAAACAGGAAGGTGGATAGACTGGTTAAGTGTAAACTCTGAAACCACCTTAGGCAAAAACTTAGGATTTCTGTGCAAAGATACCCTGTCTTTGTGAAAAATCAAATGAGTCTTCTCGCACCAGAGGGCCTGAAGCTCTGAAATTCTTTGAGCAGAAGTAACGGCAACTAAAAATAGCACTTTCCAAGAGAGGTAGCGCAAATCATAAGTCATGATTGGCTTGAAAGGAGACAGGGCCAGCTTTTCCAAAATAAAATGTAAGCCCCAAGTCGGCACAGGGAAACTGATTGGAGGTTTCAGATGAAGGATGCCCTTGAGAAATCTATGGGGGACATCCAGCTTAGCTATAGTGCGGTCACCCATGGGCTCATGGAAGGCAGAAATAGCCGAAAGATGGACCTTGAGGGAGGAATACTGGAGGCCTAGGTCAGACAAATAAATCAGATAATCCAGGACTTGCTACACCAGACAAGTAAAAGGGTGTAAGGAATGCTTGGTAGCCCTGATGGCAAACCGCTTCCACTTCAAGGCAGAAGTGGCACATGTGGAAGGCTTGGGGGTGGCCACCAGGATGTCCGCCACCCTGTTGAAGACCCCGAGCCTGGCGATGGCTTCGTCCTCAGGAGCCATGCATGCAGATGGAGGGACCTAAGGTTGGGATGGACCAGGGTCCCACAGTCCTGGGTCATCAGATTCCTGCAAAGGGGCAGAGGGACCAGAGGTTCCACTGCCAGCTGTTGAAGTGGAGGGAACCATATCTGGTGAGGCCAGAATGGAGCTACCAGAATCATGCTGGCTCCCCCCATTTGTAGCTTGATCTGCACCCTCTGTATTAATGAAAATGGAGGGAATGCATACAGAAATCTTCCACACCAATAGAGGGACAATGCATTTCACCAGAAAACTCCAGGCCCTGGATCTAGTGAGCAGAAATTGGGCAGTTTTGCACTGAGTGGGGACGCATAAAGGTCCAATCTGGATGATCCCATCTGTAGAAAAGATCTTCTGCTATGGATGAGAGAAGATCCCATTTGTGCATGCTGGACTGAGTCCTTCTGAGACTGTCCACCAGGGTGTTTAGGATGCCTGGCATGTGGACCCCAGAAATTGTCAGACTGTGCTCCAGTGCCCAGTAGCACATTGGCATGGTCTCCCTGCAAAGGGGGGGTATGAGTGAGTCCTGCCCTGCTTGTTGATGTAGTAGACCACATTCAGATTGTCCAACTGTACCAGTAGTGGGCCTGTAGCAAGATGGTCTTGAAATACATGCATGGCATAGATCACCGCTTTCATCTCCATGATTTTGATATGCAGGGCAGCTTCCCACTGGGACCAGAAGTCCAGACTTGACACATCCATGGTGAGGATCTGTTGGGGAGAGGAGTCCTGGAAAGGGACTCCTTGAAGAAGATTCAAGGAGTCCATCCACCACTGCAAAACTTTGTAGACTGGGGAGGAGACCAGGACTAGCTGATCCAGCTTGTCCATGTGCTGGTCTCACTGCACTCTGAGAGTCCACTGAGGAATGCATATGTGAAGCCTGGTGAGTGGAACAGTGGGAATGACCATGGCCATTAGACCCAAGAGCCTGAGATACAGCCTGGCAGGAATGTACCAACTCCAAGCTACTTCCTGCACCTGAGCCATAAGGGATTCTGCCCTGTTCTGGGGTAAGAAGGCTTTCCCCTGGTCAGAGTCCCAAACTGCCCCTATGTATTGCAGTCTTCAGGAAAGTACTAGAACAGATTTGGGCAGGTTGACAGTTATGCCCAAAAAAATGGAAAAGCTGGAGAGTGCGCTCCAGAGTCAGCCACAGCTGGTCCCTGGATGGGGCCTTGAGAAGCCAATTATCCAGGTAGGAGAAAAGGTACAGTCTCTCTCTTCTGAGAGCTGCTGTAACAGCTGTTTAGCAATTAGTAAAGACATGTGGTGCAGAGGATAAGCCAAAGGTCAGCACCTTGATTTGATAATGCTCGCCTTGAAAGGTGAAGCAAAGAAACCTCCTGTGAGGACATGAAGGTCGCAATCTGCAGGTAAGCGTCTTGCATGTCCAATGAGCAGAACCAGTCCCCAGTCTTGACGAGGGGCAAGAGGCCTGACAAAGTTACCATCCAGTTGTTTTTATACTGGACAAATAGATTGAGGTCATTGAGATCCAAAATGGGCCTCGGATCTCCGGTCTTTTTGGGGACCAGGAAGAACCTGGACTAAAACCCTTGGTTTACCTGGCTCTGTGGTGCCAGTTCAATTGCCTGCTTGCACAGAAGAGACTGCACTTCCTCCCATAGAACAGACAAGTTGGCCGGGTATAGATGGAGGGTGGAGGAGGGATATCTGGAGGTTGTTGAATGAGGTCCAGGGTATGACCGCTCTCTATAGTCAGGGCCCCATTTTCACTGTGGCTAACTAGATCTACACTCTGAGGCAGAACCTCATGCTTGCTGCTGTCATGCTATAAGTAATTCTGTGGCAATTTTGTGATGGGCTTTACATTCTCTGGCAACTAAAATGAGCCCAAAAATAAAATCTAGTTACTCAGAAAGACTACTCAGGAAAAGGCAGCCTGGGGCAGTTTGACAAATGCACAGGCATATCGGACATCAGGGAGGGTATAGGGTGTGAAATTAGTCTCTTCACTGACGACTCCAAGATGGGAGCAGTAGTTGAGGGGGAAGAGGGGAGGCTGGCCCTGCAAGGGGACCTGGACACCCTGGAAAGCTGGGCTCTCACACAGAAATTAAATTTCAATATCACCAAGTGCAAGGTGTTACATCTAGGGTGGGGAAACTCTAAACACAGGTACACCCTAGGAGGGGAGGAGCTGGAGGCCTCAACAGGGGAAAAAGACCTAGGGGTCATGGTGGATGCAAGTATGAATAACTCTGAGCAGTGCAGGAGAGAGGCTAGCAAGGCAAACAGGATGTTGGGATGCATCGTAAGGGGGATCTCCTCTAGGAGCAGGGAAGTGATTCTGCCGTTGTACAATGGACTGGTTAGAACACACTTTGAGTACTGTGTACAGGACTGGAGACCACACTTGAAGAGGGACATACAGCTCCTGGAGAGGGTACAGAGGAGGGCAACTAAGATGATACGAGGACTAGGGGATTTGACGTATGAGGACAGACTTGAGGAGCTCTGCCTGTTTTCATTGGAGGAGAGGAGAGAGGGGGGACATGATTGAGGTCTTCAAGTACCTCAAGGGAATAAATAGGGTAAACATGGAGGGGATCTTTAGACTAAAGCAGGGAGGTATCACCAGAGGGCATGGTTTGAAGTTGGAAGGTGGAAGGGTGAGGGGGGGAGAGGAAGATGTTTTTCACTGAGATGGTGGTGGACCCTTGGAATGCGCTGCCTGGTGAGCTGGTTCAGAGATCCACGGTGGAGGGCTTCAAGATAGGGTAAGACAGACACAGAAAGTGGATGTACCAGATGATGGCCTGGCCCAGGGGGTGGGGAAGGATGATAGGGGTTTCTGGAACACAAGGGGGGGAGGGCCTCGGCACCCAACTAGGGATCTGAGGTTCAAGCAGACTAGATAGACCATAAGGCCTAATCTGCTGGCAATTAGTATTTTAGTATGTAAGACAATGCAAAGCAATTCTGGCATTGTGATTTGATTGGATGTAGGGCATGGGAGAATTGAAGGGTCATTTATTTTTTTACTGCAGTCTGTTTTATTGTCCCTTGGCTCCTGCCCACCTGCCCAGTGCTGGTTTATCACAGCTATGCTCCTGAGAATTTCTCCCCATGCCTGCCTGGTTGCTTGAAGACCAGTATTGCCTGTTTTCAAAACAGTGCTCCTCCAGTGGCTCCCTCCCACCCACTTGCTTGAAATCTGTTGGTGATTGTTTGTGCTGTAACGCTGCTCTCGTTGCTTCCTCCTGTTGGTTCAGTTCATCACTGGTGGTATCGTTTGTGTCAATACCACTTGTCTTCCATATCTGCTCTGCCACTCTGTAAGGATTCACTGTGAGGCTTGAGAGTAGCTAGACCATTTTACATTCAGCAAAGGTCCAGAAAGCCTCCCCTTTTTTCATCTGCAATAATTTCTAATAAGTTTTCGTTCCACAGTTCTGCAAATGGCATATAGAAGTGCCTTTCTTTCTGATGAAGTAGACTTCCTGAAGTTCCCTTGGTGTTTGTAGAAGGCCATAATGGTCATAAGCTTCATGGCTGAATGCCAGTGGATTGGAAAGTGGTGGCCCCACTGACAACTGCAACCTGGGGGAGTGGATGTATAATGGAGCTGCCAGCAACTCACACTAATGCCATTTTAAGCTTGCCTGCAATCATTTTAGCCATTGAGTTGGGGTTTTCAGTTGTGATGTCCATTTTTACTGTCCCCCAAAATTCTGTTTCTGCAGCAGAGGCTTGTTTCTGTGGCAGGATCATGTTTCTGAGTCAGCTGCTGCAACCGTAGAATCACAGAAAACACAGGCCCCTGTCTATAATCTGTAGGATTCATGCATCTAAAGTTATGGTTCTCCATTGATTCAGATGGAAGGAGAACTGACCTCCGACTACCACCTCCTGGGTCTGGGCTGGAGGAGGAGGAAGTCTGGCAAGGAGTCAAGCTGAGGAGGGACCAGCTGAGGAAGCTGGTCCATCATTTCAGGGATACTGGGCCACCATTCCGGCATGAGAGGGGCTGGGCAAGGATGAATGACTCTGCACTTACCCTGGATGTGGGAGCCACAGCCTGGTCTATTGGGCTGCCTATGAAAAGTAGAGCATCCTCTAACAGGGGGTTGAGTGTGGCAGAGGAAGTGGACTGACTTAAGGGCCATGCCAGAGGCCTGCAGATCATTGATGAGGTCCTGGACATCAGGGCCAAAGAGCTTGGTGCCATTGAATGGAGCATTAAGCACCTTATTCTGCACATTAGCTTCAAAGCCAGAGACCCTCAGCCATGAATGCCTATGAAGGCAAATGCCTGTGGCAGCAGCCCTGGCCACTGGGTCAGCCAAATAATAGAGGGCCCGAAGAAGGTGTTTGCTGACATCTTCTGCAGTTTGCAGACACTTTAGCAATTCCTGCTATTGGGTGCCATCAGGGAGGGCTTAGACAGCTGTCTTGCCCTTCCTCCAGCTGGCATTCTGGAACTTAACCATATGTGAAAGATAGTTTACAATCCTCAGACCCAAGGTACAGAAGACATAAACCCTCTTACCTCAGAGATGAATCCTGTGGGGTTCCCTGTCGGGGGGAAGGGAGCTAAGGTGTTTGGGTGCCTTAGACCTGTTATGGGTTGCTTTAATGATAACCAAGTCAGTTTCAGCCTGGGATGCAAAGAAAGGAAGGCTCTGGGGGGCATTATACAATCTGTCAGCCCTGCATGGCATAGCTGGCACCATGTCTGGCCTGTGCCAGGCTGCTGTAGTGGCATTTTTGGGGGCTGGCAGAATAAGAGGGATAATTTTAGGTGGAGAATATGGGATCTCCAGGTAGTCGGCAAGGTAATTCCTGATGACATCCTCCTCCTCCTAAGTCTGAGTCCTCACTAACCGAAGAGGCAGTGGACTTGTCAGAAAGGAGGATTTCCTCCCCCTCCTCTTCCACCTCAATGTCATCAGAGAGGATGAGTTTCTGGTGGTACTTCTCCTCAACGTTGACCTCCTCAGCTGGGTCTGGTGTTGGAACGGTTATCAGAGTTCCTTGGAAAGGTCCCGAAGGATGACGAATGGGGATCGATGATGAAGCCGCCGTTGGCAGTTCCAGCAATGATGGCTTAGTGAAGGCGTTAAACTGCCTGACCATAACATTGATAAATGTGACCAAGACCTCATTCAGGTACATGGTTGTCATCGATGGAAGGTGGTTAGATGGCACAGATACTGGTGACCTGCTGACCTGAGAGCCTGATGAGCCCATAGCCCTCAGAGACGAAGGGGCAGGCATCAATGGGTGGCCATCGATGATGAGTCTGTCACTGACAGAGGAGGAGCCAATGACCCAGAGGTGGATGGCCAGGCACCCTGAGTTTTGGGCATGGAAGCTGTCAGTATGGGTCTGGTAGGGATAGAGACCTGGACAGCTGGTCTTTTCATTGGGGCAGCTGCCATCAATGAAGAGCCCCCCCCAAAGAAGAAGAGGCCAAGGAGAACAGGATGGCTGCTAGGGGAAGAGGTTGCAATTCCAGTCTTTCTTGTGACTTTTCACTGAGGACTTGTCTCAGGCCTTGGAGGCCTGAGAGCTCATGGACCAGGAGGGCGATGAAGTGGCCAGGACCCTGGAGGACCCCTACTAAGAGTTGGCTACACGCTGCTTCATCAAGAATTTTTTGAGTGCCTCCTTGCATTGCCTGAGAGTGGTTTGGTTGAACTTCTGGTAGAGTTTGCAGTTGGAAACTCTGTGGTCCAGCCCAAGACAGCAGACACAAACAGAATGTTCATCTGTACAGGCAATCTTCTTCCCACATCGGCAGCACCAGAAAAGAAAAGAAGATTGCAGATTAACTCTTGACGTAAAAAAAAAAGAGAAAAATCTCTGAAAGAGATTTTGTAAGGCATTAGAGAAAAAAAGCCCATAGGCTGAAAAAGACATGAAACACTGCAACGGCTCTTCTGTGGAGACTGTGCTTGCAAGTCGATGGTGGGAAAGAAATGAGGAGGGAGTGGGGCCACCCACACCTACATAGGGTTGGTGATGTCATCGGAAGTCGACAACATGGGCGACCCCAGTTGTACTGCTGAAAATCTTCCGTGTGGATTCCCCATCTCCAGCAGCTAACTTCCTATGGTGTAACCTGATGACTGAGATGCCTCCAATGAAGATCAGTTCATTCCTTACATAGGATAGGTTTTAGATAGGTATTCACTTGATCATATACAATCCTACATAGGCTGAGGTGAGTGCGAGAGAGAGAGAGAGAGAGAGAGATATGTTGCTTTTGGGCAATGAAATCAGTTCAGTTTGTCTTTAAGATAATCCTTGGAGATGACATCTCAGTTCTACACTTCATCAGGCAGAGAGCAGCTCCCATTGTACTTAACCCTCATACCAGGTTATGGCCCTAGTTGATGGAATGCACCCACGTTTCACCCCATGTTTGTGCCAGTAACTTTGTAGGCTACAGGCAAGTGTGTTAAATATTGAGTCACCAACATCCAGGATCTTGAACTACATAGCATCTCCCACATGCCATGACTTGTGTTGGTTGATAAGGTTTTTCCAAATTGTTTCACAAAAGAACTTCTGCCCTTCTGGCACAACATATGTGTATTGTAAAATAGCTATTTGATACCTATACATAGAGCTCAATTGTCATAAGAGAAATGTCCAGTAACAGAGAAGGATTCTCACTTGTGCTATTTTCTGTTGTGTTTGTCCAACTCTTCCAGTCATGAGCTCTGCTGGAGCAGGATTTCTCCATTCCTGACTGGTTGCTTTCCTTGAGTGAGGGACTTCTTGCACAAATGACTACAGGGAGATCTTCAGTGGTGTCCTCCAGCTTTGGGAATTCAGGGCTGTTCTGATCATCCTGCTGAAAATAGCAATAATAAATATTATAATAAATGATAACATTCTTATACTTATCAGATCTGTGGTGGACAAGTCAATGGACTGAGTTCCATGGCAGAGTAATTACATTAGTGAAAAATTATCAGAGACTACAACAGGAACTTGAAAAAATGCATCATTACTATAAACCCAGCAGAGGCAATAATACCAAGATACAGTACATGCCTCTTGATGACTTTATTTGTCTGTTCTTACTTGTTGAATACAGGACAACAGAGAAATCCATATTCTGTGCACAGATCAACCCCCTACCCCCACCATCTCATATCTTCAAGCTATTATGACAATGTAGTTTTACACTCTAACATGCAAAACAAAATGCTACAGTTTATTTGAGTGACATGTAGTCAATTAGTGCATTATATTACTACCTAAACAAATGCTTTTACCACCTTTGTTCAATGAAAGTGCCTGAACTGAAAGAACAGTATGATGGCTCTCCCCTGTAAGCTGAAAAATTATTGTTTAGGAATGTCTCATGAATTTGGGTTCTGAGCTGGTTGAGGCTAGTAACATAACAGATACAAGGTGCTCCAATTCCTAGAATGAGGGATCCTTTGCAGTCCCAGTTGACTGATCTATGTAGTAGAAGTGGTGCTGACTTGGAATACAATTCACTTATTTCTCCATTTGGAGATAGCTTCACTGCAGTGGCAAGGATGCATACATGGATCTCTACATTGCATGACCTACAAGTCACCATTAATGTTGGACTGCTAGGCATCTGACTGCAGCCCTCATGGTTTTGCAATACTGATCTGCTCTCCAGTATTGGTAGCTGTGAAGACCCAAAGGAGGACATTTTGTAGGAAAGGGGAAGAAAGGTGAAGAAAAACTGAGGTAAGAAAGAACTAATCTAATGAGCAACTAGCAAAACCTTGAAGCTTCTGGGGGTTCCATAGTTAGATGGGTATAGATCTGTAAGTTTATTGTATACATGAACACCAAATCATTTAAGGACAAGCATTCACTTATGTTGAAGATAAAGTGCAAACTGTCTTAAATACCATTTTCAGCAACACAAATGGAATATGTTTGTGCTGTGTGTGTAGGAATAATTTTTATCTACCTAAATTGTTTTAATCTTGATTTTTCTTATTTTGTTTCTAGGTTCCATTTCCAGTTTTTCTTTGCAAGCTGCTAGATCAGTGGTCATGTTTGGGTAACTCACTATGTTAATTAGTGTGTTTCAAAGTATTAGTATTTGACTTTCTACATTTATAATAATAGCTTTGCTTGTGCAATGAAACAAGAGGGTTCTTACCTTTATTTTTTAACTTGCTAGTAAAAAGAGGTCAATAGAATTATTGCATTGTAGACTTCTGGTGATGCCTTGAGGGAGTTAGGTGCTTTCAGTTACAGCTCCAATCTAACCAATGTTAATATACCACAAAATCTAGTTAATTTAATAAGCTAAATCTCAAAAATATAGTGTTAATCAGCTGGATTTACCATTTACAAGAGAAAGTATTTTTATTCTCACCATGAATGTTGAAATGAAGAATCCAGGAATCAAGTATACCCCGCCACCAACTGCTCAGACTCGGCAAAGAAAGCCAAAAAAGGGAAGAATAAGGGACCTACCCAACAAGTCCCTCCAGGCTACCACATGGAGGAAAAATGCCTAACTGAACTCTGTCCTCTTAAAAAAGTAATAAAAGAGCTGTTGAATCACTCTAAAAAGGTGAGTGAGTCCTTGGAAGGGCTCAACAGGAGAATAGGGGACTTGGAGGCACGGGTCTCCTTGCTGGAGGATTGGAAAAATAAAACTGAGTTTGAAATTCCTCTGCTCCACCAAAAATTAAATTTGAACAAAAGCTGGAAGACCTTGAAGGAAGGTCTAGGAAGATCATCACTGTTGTATATGGGCTCACAGAAGCAGCAGAGGGAGGGAATCCCATACATTTTGCTTACGTTTAATGTGACAATATTAGCGTTCCCTCTCTAAATCACTCCTCATACATTATTGAGAGAGTGCACCAAGCCCTGAGGCCACCTCCGAACAAAGGTGACCCACCTAGATCTTTTTTCATAAAAATTCTAAATTACCTAGATAGGTTCCATATTTTGAATAAAGCCAAAAGAAAACCGAACTTGGCATGGGATGGTAAAAAGATAAGACTTTCTCAAGACCTACCGTAGGCGGTCCAATTGCATAGAAGAGAATTTACACCCATAGTCAATAAACTGATCACCGTGGGAATTAAATTTTGAATATTGTAGCTTACCAAACTGGTGGTCAGCAAGGATAATATATCTCATTCCTATGATACCCAAGAGCAAGCAAAGAGAGAACTGTCTAAACTTTTTCCAGAACTGTTTAAAATGGGTTGAAATAAATAATGATTAAGCTGTTGGAAAGCTGGTGGACCTACATATAAAGGACTCAGAAGTTGCGGACAGTTAATTAATATGATATAGCTGTTTATTATTCTGATATATGCCTTACAGTTAAAAATAGTTGATGAACATTCACATCATCGTTCATTGGGTAGAAAATTGGGGCTACGAACATACGGACATATGACATTTGCCAGCAGATAAAGGTCTAGAGGTCTATCAAGTCTGCTCGAATGTGCAGCTAGCACCTCTTATTCTGCAACTGACCCTCCCTTCCACCCTTCCCAGTTAAACAACTGTACAAGGGTACAGTTAAACAAGTTATAAGTACTGTAGATGAGGGGCTTTACAACCCACATGATAGAAATGGAGTCATTCTTTAGAGTTGGTAAAATAGTAGCGATTAAGAAGTGTAGTTTTTTCATTGGGTTATTTAATTTGGTTACAGCCATATTAGCTTTGGGATAGTAGGCACAATGCTCTTGGGTGCCTTGAGAAAATGAGGGCAATCTATGGCCACTTCCTTCTCATGTACATTCTTTTTGCATTTATTCAAAATGTTATGGGTTAGAAGAGAAAATATGGTAATGGTGAGATGTTTTTGTAAAGGGATTAATTTGCTTCCCTATTTTCACTTTCGAGTTTGTTGTGTGGGAGACTTCATGAGAATATAACAGAGGCAGCAACATATCTCTTGAAACT
Source organism: Neoceratodus forsteri (assembly GCA_016271365.2). Lineage (NCBI taxonomy): Eukaryota > Metazoa > Chordata > Ceratodontiformes > Ceratodontidae > Neoceratodus > Neoceratodus forsteri. The sequence continues at coordinate 12,142,267 of JADMNL010000039.1, read as the reverse complement.
TCTATAGTATTAGACCCCACACCAATGCAGATTAAACTATTCATGAAGGATGCCCCAATGCCTCCATACAATGTCTAAGGTTAAAAGAAACTTTCACTAATGGAGGAGTCCAAGAACAGAGGTAATAAATTATTTACTGCTCCAAAGCTATTCATTAATTAAGGGGTAGAGTGCTAGAAGAGAAGAGAGTAGCTGTGATTAATCAATTTTGAGATCTGCAGAGGGGAAAGGGATCTTCTGTTAAGTGATGCTCTAGACAAAGTTGGAATTATATAAGCGTCTCAGTCAAGGAAAGATTACTTAGTTTTGGGCACTGATTGAGGACATTTGTCCACAGTTTCCTTGAGCAGTAGAGGGAAGGAAATTAGATATAGGTGCCCTCCTCTAAATATTCTCAGGTTTAAATTAGAGCATTAATCTAGTCATGCCATTACAAATGTAGGCCGATTACTCACTAAATAGGAGATCAGATTGAATCCGTGCATTGGTTTACAACTTTTGGATGAGTTGAAATAAGGAAAAACCAGCTAATTAGGTCTACATAATAAAGTTCCTACTGGGCAGGGCTATAATATCTTCCCGACCTCGCTTTTATATAATTGGTTTATATTATCCTACAGCCTCAATTATCCCCATTTAGGAACCTTCAGGGGAGCAATGGCTAATTATGGTCAATTTTGCACAGTAGCCAGCATTTGCTTACCCATGTAATACCATAACCAGACAGTTATGCTGTTTGGGAATCACAGCAGCAAATCTCAGGGATGATATTTAAGCCCTGATATCCCATGCAGAGTTTGAGGTTGCAATACGCGATCTACCCATAGATTTGCCAAAAATACCCAGAGAGGTCCATAGCATATTATAATCATTTTTGCATGCAACAAGGGATGGTTAATTTACAACACATACTTGAGGCAGGGTCACTAAGATTCATACTGATGATAAATAAGCATCTTATATTAACTAAAGGGAATACTAAGTCTCCAAGATCCAAATAAGGTGTATGTATAGGAGAAGCTTGACAGTTCAAATGGGAAATTTGGCAATTTTATAACAATAAGGAGAGGAACATCCTTCTTCTTATCTGCAACCTCTCACAAATCCACTGACACTCTCCTCTTCTATGACTTAAATTACATTTTTTTTGAGCAAATAAAAATTAACTACCAAGGAGCACCTACTTTTTATTAATAAGGGGTAACTACACACTATATAAGGTCATATGGTTTCTATACTAATAGAGATGCAGTTTAGAAACCAAAAACAGGGGTTTTAGTAATTTATAGAAATTCTATATTATCATTGTGAGACAGTTCATAACCCAACATTGTGGCTAGTCTGCAGATAATCCAAGGGGTGAGTATAAGGGGGACAAATGCTCTAAAGGGTACTTTTTCTCATCTTTTTTGGGATTATTATCTCTCACAATATCTACTTTTTTATTTTACTCTCAATAATAAGCTGGAGTCGATGGGGTGTGCTTTGGCTGCACTCGTAGATTTTTCACAGGGTTAGATCAGATAGGAGCACAGTCTTAATGACTGGGGCAGATTGTGAATATAATTTAATTAAATTTCTCTTTATTTTATGGGGTTAGAACTTTATAGGAAGGAGGGATGGGGGAGGGACTGAGAGTATACACTAAAACTATAACTGACATAGAGTATGCAAAAGCCGACCTGGAAATAACTTATATAAGTAAACTTCTTAGTTAAATATTAGTACTGGTAAGATAAAGATAGCTTCGTGGAATGTAAAAGGAATGTGATCAAAACACAAATGAATCCAGATGCTTAAATTATCTAAAGGGGTTAGGATATAACATGATTTTCCTTCAAGAAACTCATTTACTAACCACAGAAATAGAGAGCCTCAAATGGTTTAGTTATAAGACTGTATATGGGGTGGGGAAATATACAAATAAGGCAAGGGTGGCTATATTACCGGATTCTGTGGTGGATTTTCACCATATAAAAACATTAGCATATTCTAAAGAGAGATTTATCCTATTAGTATGAAAATGAGGGTCAACTGAATGTGCTTTGGGTTCCATATATGGACCAGATACAAGTACTACACCATTCCTTATGTCTCTAATGTCTCACTTATTCCCCTATATAACGTATATGTTAATTTTCAGAGGTGATGGGATTATCCCTCTGGTTCCAGTTATAGATAGAACACACCAACCGAATAGTTCCATAATGGCTGAGAATAAGGCAATTCAGGATATTATAAATTTGTATAATTTAACAGACCCTTGGAAGATATCAAATCCTAAAACAAAAGCCTATACTTTTTACTCACAAGTTCATAAGTCCTATTCTAGGATTAATTACTTTTTAGTTTCTAGATATTACTAAAATAGGTTTGATAAGCCCTAAATTAAATCTAGAACTATCTCAGATCATTCATTAATTCATTTAAGGTTATCTGAAACAGCAAACAATGGGAAGCAATTCTCATGGAGACTAAATTAAGTAATGAATATATTGTTAGGACTATTAACAAGGCTATTAAAGATTTTTGGGATGAGAAAGTTAATTCTGTGGATAAAATAGATTTAATATGTGCAGCATGTAAGTGTTTTATAAGGGACAAATTTATCAGGTTTGGCTCTAAACTCAAAAGCAGAAATCAGAGGGGTTCAGTATTATCTTAAACAGGTTGAGCCACTTAGAAGCACTCAGCCCAGATGGATTAACTGTCCAGAATATTCAAGAGCTACAAGAACTCAGGGAGGAACTAACTAGGTTAACCCTTAGGTTGCCAACAGAATGAGAACATATAGGACTTTTGAACTGATATGTCAGTACATGGCCCTGCAGAGTTTATGATAACCAGATCTAGGGCTAATTATGCTGACCTAGGGAACGAACCCAGCAAGCTTCTGGCAAATAGATTGAAAAAAAAGAGAATCAAACAACCATATTAACTCCATTATTTTGGATAATAACAAGGTCCTTATGAATTACACTAATACTTTGAGGGAGTTTCATAATTTTTATACAACATTATACACCTTACTTCAAAATCCTCCTTCACCACAAAGAAAAGGGTCTTTCTAAACAGTTTCATATGCCTCCATCTAGATGAATCACAAAGGAGCAATTTGTTGACACCCATGTCGGTTAAGGAAATAAAGAAGGCAATTAATAGTTTTTCAATCAACAAGGCCCATGGACCAAAAAGACTAACTACTAACTTTTGCAAAACCTTTTGTGATTCTCTTTGTCCCATCTTAAGAAAATTCTATACTTCCATATTATGTGGGGATTTCAAACCCTTCCCTCCACTCCTGATTAAACAATTGGAAATAAAAATTGGAAAGAAGCAATAATAATATTTTTCCCAAAACCTAATAAACCCAGAGACAGGGTTTCAGACTGCAGACCAATGTCATTAATAAATTATGATACTAAAATATTAACCCACATCTTAGCTCAACGAATTAAGGATCTGTGGCAACCGCTTATTAGTAGGGAACAAGTAGGATTCATATCCAGCAGACAAGCTGCAGATCAACTGAAAAAGTTGTCTCATGTTTTCTCTGCATCCAGGGAATCCAAACATCCAATGATACTGGTATCCCTGGATGCAGAGAAAGCTTTTGATAGGGTCAATTTGGATTTCCTGTTTGCCACACTAGCCACATTTGGCTTTCTGGATAAATTTATAAATTGGATTAAAATACTGGATTCGTGCCCTTCAGCTTGAATTTGTTGTAATAAAATTTTCTCCCCTTCCCTTTTAGACTATTCTTAGGAATGCGCCAGGGCTGCCCTCTTTCTCCAATTATTTTTAATTTTTATTTAAGAACCATTATTATTCTTTATAAACAACATCGGTATTTCATGTATCCTCTTTCTAAAACATAACATTAAACTCTCAGCATTTGCTGATGATATTCTCCTACATCTTTTGAATCCAGTCCCCTCAATTGAAGCTGTATTAGGGATGATTGAGAAATTCAGTTCAGTCTCCAATTACAGACTTAACAAGGAAAAAACAGAGGTGCTTACTCTGGAAACTTACAGGGATTAAATACCTTGGTGTTTACTGTATCTATGCGATAAAGAACAAGGTTTAATTAAGAGAAATTTGGAAGAGGTAGTTCACAACATAGCTCCAGATCATAAAAGATGGAATCCCCTACTCTTATCTTTCTTCAGTTGAATAAATATTATAAAGATAAATGTTTTCCCTCAGATTTTCTTTCTGATTAATATGTTAAACATTCTCTTGCCCCTATCTTGGTTCTCTAAGCTTAACTCAATCATAAATAAATCCATATGGGCAAAAGGATCTCTGAGGATAGCTTTAAATAAATGTTATCAAAACTTCAAGAGGGCTTAACATGTCCTAGCTTTGCTTTGTATTATATGGCATCACAAGCCAATAAATATTTAAAGTGGACTAATGAGGAAAACAGTCCTAATCATTATTACCCCATTTGGGCTCAGATAGAACAGGAGATATTTAAAAAGTACAGTCTATCCCCTAAGGTGGTATTCTTTATTAAATTCAAAACCTTACCTAAAAACTTAAAACATATACCAATAGGTACTTCTCTAAAGCTCTATATCCAAATGTGTAGGTATTTATGCATTAACCTAGAAGCTAGCATTAACCAACCTCTTATTAATTAACCCAAATTTCAATGTATAGAATACTCCCTTTACACCCAAACTGTTAGCATGTGATTTAAATAGAAAGGTAGCAGATTTGTTAACCAGTGGTTTTCTTTCTTCCCTATCAGAGGTATGCAACATTCTATCATTAAGCAAAAAACATTTACAAAATATTTGTGTGCTAATCCTGGCACTGAAAATGCATTTTGGCCCATATCCATGGCTCCAAGACAAAGATGACATTATTTCAAATGTGGGAATATTAGGGTCTAAAAAACATCCAATATATAATATATACGGTTACCTGTCCAAATTTAAAGGTAGGGGAAAAAAACTATCAAAGTCCCTTTTGGAATATAACCCTCAATTTGGAAAACCTGAACTGGACTGAAGTATGGCACAGTACAAATAAATTTATTACACTGGATAACCTAAGAGCTATCCAAGTTAAAACCCTTCGTACTGCATATCTAACCTCTTATAAATTATTTAAAATAGGTCTAAGAGAAAATGACAAATGTTCAAAATGCTCTGGTAGTGGAGGCTCCTTAGTCCACAGGTTTTGGTACTTTGCACCCATTCAGAATGTATGGCTTTTAATGTAAACTAAGGTAACTGATCACCTTAATATGAGGTATCTATGGGATATGAAAACATTAAGTTCTGGGTGACTATTCAAAGGAACTATCAATATCAGACAAATATATACTAGCACTAATTGGAACTTGGGTTAAGCAAACCATTTTGAAACACTGGTTGGACTCAAATCCTCCTGCTTTTAAAGAATGGTTAGAACAGATTAGACAAAATTTAATGCTCATCAAGGCAATTAACTGTCTGAAGGGAAAAGTAGGATTTAACAAAAAAGTGTGGCTCAGATTATCAACTACATTACACACTCTACAACTAGAATAAGAGCTCGCATTCCTTTAAATCATACTGGCATACTGTATGTTTTACAACTTATCTATGTATTCGTGTGGATATTCTCCTCAACTATATCAATTAAGATTTCATATACTATCATGATATTTTTGTACATTAATGGAAGCATAGATTTGTTCTTCCTTATGTAATATACCTAATATCACTCTTGGGTTGGTGTACTCACTATATTCTTTTTAAAGGTCGGCAATGCATAAATGGTTAGTAAATTGGTATTCAACTATCTCCCAAATATATTGCTGGGGAGGGGGAGGCTTAGGGTAGGGGTAGTTTGTACCTACAATTATACATCATTACTCAACTCTGTAATGTAGTATAGCTTGTTAAGGATATTTTGTTGTTTGATATTGTTCTGTATGTTAGATGAAAACATGATAAAGAGTGGAAAGTAAAAAAAAAAAAATTGTTGTATTGTGATGTCAGAAAGGCACAACTACTAAGGAGCCCAAAGTATTTTAATGAGAACAGTAGATTCATTTCTGATATGGACACTTCTATCAGTAATAAAGTGCATCTTCTATATGCTTGTGGAATAGGATAGAAACATATGTTTGCTTAGTATCCTTCAAAAAACTTTAAACATTTTACAATAAGCAAACAAAATAAAGTAACACAAATAAAAAGATAATTAAATACATAAAATAACACTCGACATAAATGCTTAAAAGTGATTTCTGAATGTTAATAAATGAAGCTTGCATGTGATGGGGCAAGGTAAAACTATCAAACAGCCACATCTAGGCTTCCATCTTTAATTGTCCCAGCCTGTTAATCTGAAGGAGTGACAACAGAATGGAGTTCCATAGAATTGGGTCTGCAGCTGAAAGTGCCCTGTACCTAGCTGATTTAAGTCTCAAGAAGGGACCGTTAGCAGTCCCTTGTCTGTGGAGAAAAGGGCTCTACTTGGTTGGTGAGGAGACAAAAGCTCACGGAGGTAGGAAGGATCTAGTCCATTCAAGGCATTAAAGGTCAGAGCAAGACAAATATATTTGATCCTTTGCCCAACAGGCAGCCATTGCAGGTCACACACTGCTGGACTGATGTGATATGATCTCTGTAAGGATCTCAGAAGGTGAACCTCAGCATTCTGCACAAACCTGCAGGCAATGGACCTAACCACAGAGTAGGCCCTTATAGTACACATCACAGTAACTGAGAAAGAGGGAAATGACTGCTTGCACTATTGTCTTCAGATCACATAACTCTACAAAGGGGCACAATCTCATGATGTACCTGAGGTGAGTAAAGCATGCCTTGACTGCCCCGACACCTGTGATTCCAGGGTTAACCAGTTGTCAAGGAGACCACCCAGATTGTTCAGAGCCCATTCTGCAACTAGCTGAACCCTTTAAAGGAGGGTAGCTTAAGGAAAACATGAGTACCTGTGGGTAGTGAATAGAAACATTCTCAGAAAGTGCAAAAGGTAATCCACAACCCAGCAGTCAGAAACCATGGGGGAAAGGATACATGGTGATGGGGAGGAGGGAATATGAACATAGTGATGGGGAGGATAAGAAGGGGACTGCAGAGAAGTGGTAGAGTGAAGTGGAACAATTAGTTACAGGTAAAAACCACTGGTGGCAAAGTCATGGAGTAGGGCTTTTGGGGGCAAGTGGAGGAGGCAAGACTGGCCCAGTAGTGTGGAGGGCTAAGGCATTCTGGTCTTTACCTGCTGCCTTGCCAGCAACCCAGGTTTTGAAGAGGATTTGGGTTCCTGAGAGTTGGCCAGAGCAAAAGAGTATTGAGTATCTAAGGAACTACTCTCCTCTCCCAGGAAGGGGAAGCTTGTTGGCCTGGCCTCTGACTGCCACCAGGTGGAGGCCTGCTGGTAGTGCAGGTGTGGGCATCATGAAGGGAAGGTCTGTGGTTGTGTGATGTATATGTGCCTCCACGTGCATGCACTCATGCTCAGGGCAGGAAAGGGAGAAAAATGGAAAATAGTGGCTGAGATTTTGTGAAGCTCTGCCCAACTGTCCTCAGATCTGCACTGCATTCTGGGACCCTGATCCATCTGGGTTATGTGTCTGGAGGGGTGGCCCCACTATGAGTGGTACTCTATTGGGAAAGCTACATGACCCAGTAAGTCCCAGGTGAGTTTGATGCCAGTTCAGGGAAGTAGGGACAGTAGCCACCTCAAGCCATTGTGGGATAGAAAAACTATTTGGAAAAATGGGGAAGGAGGCACAGTGAAGGAAGGAGAACTACAATTTTGGGATGTGAAAAGAGAAAAAGGTCTGCCAGGCAGATGTTTAAGGGATGGGGAGAAGAGGAAAGAACAGGAATCAGAGCTACAGAGGGCACAGGAGGAAGTTGTGAGAAAGCAGAAGGAAGTTAGTTAAGATAAGGGGTAACAGAGTTGGGGCAGAACTTTGAAATGAGGTACACCAATTGGGAGAATCACCTACCCTCAGGTGAAGGCAGCAAAAGATTGGATGAAGAATGCAGTCATGGGTGCAGTGGTGGCAGTCAGGGTGCGAGATGGCAGTCCAGGGTAATTCAACATAAGGAGTGAAAGAAGGGGCCCAACCAGGACAGAGTTGATTTGGGATAGTGCTATATACATGCCACCATAATTAAATGATGGGAGGATCATTTTACAACAATCTCTATCAGGCTTGGAGGGGAGAAATAAGTTTTGCTCTGGTTAAGGCACCAAGTATGGGGAGTAGTTTCTTCTGAATAGTGTCAGTGTGCCAGGAGAAGTCAAGGTGACTATTCAGCCAGCAATACACCAAGGAGGGGGGCTTCAACCATTAGGGTGCCATCCAGAGTTCAGAACACTGGAGTTAGCTGGAGTTTAATTTTTACCTGGAGTCAAATGTTATAAATACAATGTTCTGGCATTATTCAAGAGCTATTTGGCCAGTGCAGTACACGGCTAAAGTTGCTCTAGAAATGTGTTGTCATCTCTAAGGCAGAGACCTCACACTATAGACATACATCACTGTAATGTCCATGGACATGTGGATATTTAAGGAGACACTGGCCAAGAGGCAATAAATAAAGACAGACAAGAATGTCAGGCCAAGAACAGATCTGTGGCATGCACCTCACTTAATTAGGATGGAGGAGGGAGTATTTTACAAGAACACTTGAGATTTTCAGCTAGGTAGGAAATTATCAAGTATGTGAGGTCAGACAGTCCAGCCCTTGCAAGCTTGTATTATCATTTTAAAGGCCCTGGCAATGTCAACAACAATAGCAGTGGTGATCACGCCCTGGTCCATCCCCTTCAGAATATAGTCAATAAGACTAAAAATGGAAAAAACTGAGGAATGGGTTTTCCTGAAGGCAAACTGATAAAGTAGGAATCATCCAAGAAAACTGAAAGTTAAGACAGCACCAGTCTGTCTTGAACTTTAGTTAGTACAGGTTAAGGTAGATGGACTGTTAGTTACCAGGAACAGAAGGATCGACACTGTTATGAACAGAATGAATTCAAGCCCTCATTCAGGAACCAGGGATTTGATGGGAGAGAAAAGAGACATTAAGAAAGGCAGAGATACAGTAAGCAATGGTGGGTGCAGAGAGGTAAAGGAGTTTGGGGCTCTGTCCATATGCACTATTGAATTTGTAGGGATTAAGAAACTGGAGAGTGGAGAGCATATCAGCAGGTGAGATGGGAGTCATGGAAAAGCTGTGAGAGAGCAGAAGAGAAAGATCTAGGAGGGTGCAGGAGAGAGCACAGTAGGTGATATGGTCATTTAAAAAACTAATACCTTTTAGAGGGTCAGAGATGGTAGAACTGCCTAGTTTGTGTATGGGGATTACTGACTGTTTGGATGAATATCAACCTTCCTGAAATTGGGGGGTTGTTAATGCTTTTCAGGAAGTTGGAAACAAAGCATTCAGGCTTAGCTATACCTTTGGTACATGCATTCCTAAGTTGAGTTTACCACAATAGGTCCAATGAGGTGTCAGAAGACTTATGGAGGTGGCAAGGAAAGTCACAAGCTTTATGACATGCTACAAGCTCAGAGGATACCCAGAGAAGGTATGAGTCCTAATGTTGTGTACTCCTGTAGGTGGCATGGTTTCCTAAATGGACATGAATTTGGACTGGAACATATCAAGGCATTCTCTACATTGGAGCAGGACGTGACTGGTAACCATGCAGTACAGAGGTGATCAGACCAAAAGAAGGTGGGTCAAGTAAACTGCAGGACCACAGCTGGATAACATAAGGGGGAATTTTGTAATGACAGATCTGTCACTCACAGTAGACCATCCAGTGGTCACTGATTGCATCAGGGAGGGTAACAGCTTGAACAATCCAGTGAGGATTTTTGTAGAGAACCTAATCAATAAGGGAGTGATTGAAGGGTTGAACTAAGTTGTTTGACAGTGTAGCTGAGAGAAGACGTTGGCCTGTATATAACCTATTCATTTTTCATAGGATGTGGAAGACCAATCAGAACTTAAGTTGCTAAATCCAAGGAGTTCACCAGCAGAAGAGATAGAAAATGGTGGAGAAAATATAGAATAGCATGCCAGATTGCCACAGAGCAGTAGTAAACACCTGTAATGAAGAATAAGGGGTAGAGAGCTTGTCCATGAAGTGTTCATGGAAAGCATGGATGAAGGAACAAAATATATAACCAGTACATCATGCTTTAGGTCAGTGAATTACAGGCTAAGACAGTCAAACTTGTGTAGCAGACAATGGGCATTTAGATGGGTGGCCTCAGCCCATTAGGGAGAAAGAGGAAAATAAGAGGGATACAAGTGGTGAACATCCTTTTTTAATTAAGCCATCCAATGAAAATAGTTTCTGATAAAACTATTAGAAAATAAAAAAAACACACTGCCATCAATAAACTGGTGCTGCTTATTAAGAGATTGTGTTTGCACCCGACTGTTGCAACTAGATACTTGCTGACTATGATCAACCTATTATCCCTCTGTGACCCTACCTTGCCTTCCCTGGCATTAAGCTGATCAATGTTGTGATCATCCAAGCTTAAGTCATCAGCAAGCGCTCCAGAGGAAGACTTGTCTGAGGTCAGGGAGAATGCCTCAGTTTCTGCCAAGCGAACCTAAAAAAGAAGAATTATTAAATCAATTAGTGACTCATCCACCTCTATCTAGGGAAAATCCTTAAGGCCCTCTCCTCCAAGCCTCTTGCTGAGATGGGTAAAGCAAAAGGTTAAGATCTATGCAGACAGCAGAAGAAGTGGCTATCTGCTAATTATGGAATCCACATATCTGAAAGCTATGCATGTACTGCAATCAAAGACATAGGTGCAAAGGACTAACATTTGTGGTGGCAGTGGAGCAACTCCCATTGAAGGTTTCTCTCCAAAAACTTAAACCAGACATTCAAAACATCACCTGAATTTGTTATTACAAATATGGTAGTGACGACCACCAACCCCCCTCCCCCCAACACACACATGTAGTTTTTCAAAAGTCTTTTTGTTGTTGTTGAGAATCTGAGGCCCAGTATTTTGCATCAGGACTCAGGGCCCACTACAGTTTCTTGTTAATGCTTGTAAAACTGCAGGATAATATAACTCAGCTTAGACATGTAGTAATTTCCCCAAAACTGTGAGAACAGGGCCACACTTCTACAACTAAATTATTCAAAACTGCAAAGCTTTTGATCCTTCAGCAAAGCCTCACACCACTATGGGGGGCTATACAAAATGGTTATGGGGGGGGATCTGCTCCCATAGTGGCTGATATCAGTCTACAGATATTGGAATAACATTGTCCCACTCATCCAGGCTTAGTACGTGTAAAAAATATTCTCTTTGTTTTTCACATAGTGGTGAACATAACTCTTCATTACCAGTAGCCCAGCAACATTTAAGGGTGCTACTCCACTCCTTCCACTGGGAGGATAGGTCTCTGCTTCTGCTAATTTCAACATTCAAGTGTGAATTTATGTGGACACTTCCTACATTATTAGATTCCTCACATCATTTGGCAGTTCAGCCAATTTAGTACTAAACTTCAGGTTTTCTATATATCTTTATGCTGCAATCCCCACCATCTCATTGAGATCATTATCAGTCGGATTTCAAAATAGCCTTACTAGGGACTGTTTAGACAGACCAGGAATAGACTGCAGGCAGGAGCCATGCACTCACAGGCCCTAGTGAGGTTGTTTCTAAAGATCACAGAGATAGTGAGGATATTGATATGAAAATGTATAGAAAACCTGAAGTTGAACACTGAAGTGGCTGAAATGCCAGATGATATGAAGAATCTGGAAAGGCAGAATGCATTTGCATAAACTTGCAGTGGATGGAGAAATTACAGTAGCAGCAGAAGTAACATGTCCACATTGAGAAGGCATGGAGTAAAACCCTGAAACACTGGTGAGCTACAAGCATAGTAGAGTGATGTTCAACACTATTTGAAAAATAAAGAGAATATATCTATTTTTTAGATGCAGTAAATCTGAGTGAGTGAGTCATTGTTGTTCCAGTAACTGTAGATTCATATTAGCCACTGCTGGAACAGATCTCTCCCCTTAAAACCATTTTGCATGATACCCTATAGAGATATGAGGCTTGGTTGGAGGGCCTAAGGAGTCTAAAATCAACAAAGCACAGGGCTGGAGGAGATAATTGATGTAGAAAGCAGGTCAAAATAAGACTTAATGATCTAGGTTGAGCAGAGATTTATTATCTGAATTGCTATGTAGGGAATGCATTTGATATGGCACCTCGGTGTATGATTGCAAACACTGTATCTCTAAAAAAATGTCAAAAAAGGACAGACAAATGAAAGGAAACCACAAAGAAACCTACTGCAGGTAATAATAACAGGACCATGGGTTAGCATATTGGATGTTGTATTTAACCTTTACAAACCTATTGACAAGTAAGTCATAAGGCACCGAACCCTTTCTGTAATAAAGCACAAAGAGTTTTTTGTCTGGCTTTCAGGGTGATCGCCTGCATCATTCAGTGCATTTTGAATGTCTCTTGTTATAAGGAAATAACAGGATAGAAGAATTAGAACAAGGTGGACAGAGATATCCTTACGCAAAACTGGATAGAGAAAAAAGAGAAAGAGAAACAGACACAGAGAAAGTCAGAGAAAGCAAGACAGACAGACAGAGAACAGGAAAAGATTACTATAGAGATGGGGGTGTTAAAACTCCTCCAGGTTGGGACTTGCAGGCAGCAACTCTAGTTGTTTTTTAGAGCTGCAACATTCCATGAGATTTTATTTGGACTGGGAACCAATATTCAGATTTGGGGGGCACACACTTCCCATACTGAGCAATGCTGCAGGAAGATCCCTACAAATGAGCAGCACTAGCTGCTTGTGCATTACTCATGGCCCAATATATGAAAATAAGGGTGGGGCTCCCATACAGGTCCCGGGTAAGGAGGTGTGGAGTACTGGAGCACTACATGCAGTTCTAGAGTTCACACTCAACTAGACTTTCTAGATTATTAAAGAGTCTGTTTTTAGGAAGGCTCCTGTAATATAAACATCTAACAATTTATAGGCTTCTTGCTGACACATTCCATCCTGAGAAAGGGGTCTGCATACCCAATCTGATTTATAACCACCTAGTATTTTAATGACTGCCTTTTTTGTCTTTGCACACATCAAATTATTGTTCTCTAGGTACGATGCTTCCTTATCAACAGAACTGGCACACTGACATGTAAAAGTTTATTGACACCTGAAGTACTTGATAACACTTCCTAAAAACCATCTTGTTTTAGATCTACAACTCTTTCTTATCAGTAGACTGTTCTATCCAAAGTGTAAAAGACTGATTTCTTTAGAATCTCTTATACCTGAAGAAGGGTTCTGTGTAGCCTGAAATCCTGTGTTCTGAAAATTTCTTGTTGGTCCAATAAAATATATCAAATCATTCACCTTCTTCTCAGAAAAGACAGGGACCATATAGAGATCATACAAGAGAGGGCCATAAAGATGATATTGAGGCAGCAGTGGAGGTTGCATGAGGAAAGGTTGGCAGACCTTAATAGGTATACACTGGGAGCCAGGACAGAAAGCAGGGATATGATGGAGAAATATAAATTCTTGTAAAGAAACAACAGGGCAGATTGCATGGACTTGTTTCTAAGGAACGCGGGCACAGTAACTAGAAGACATAGGTTTACACTGGCTAGATTCAGGAGGGACATTAGGAAGTTATTCATGGAGCAGATGGTTTATGAGTGGAATAGAGGAGGTTGAAGCAAAGACTGTGTGTCTGGATTTAAACTTGGATGGGGTAGATATAAGGGAATAGCGGGATACACAGGTAGAACAAGGGAAGGGTGCATGGAGGAGGGGGATGCAATCAGGCACTAGGGTAATCTGATCCCTAAATCTAACCCAGTGTTAGACTGAGTATGAAGTTAGGTAGGGAAATGGGCAAACTGGATGGACCTCCAAGTCTTTTTCAGTCATTATCTATGTTTCTGTGACTACAATAGCCTGAGGTGGCAACTATATTGTTTTTTACAAATGTACTCACCAAGAGGACTACACGTGTAGGAGGTTAACGTAAGCAAACAGAAAGTGGTTCTCCAGGGTAGTTGGAGAAAAAATTGAGGAAATGAGGACTGAACTCAGACGGCATTATGGGATAAATCCAAGAGTAACAGGGAGATATACTTAACAAAACTGGAGGAAGAAAAGCAAGTCATAAGGACCACAAAAGCAGAAACAGAATTTATTAATTTCAAAAGTTTTGACAGCAAAGACATACTGAGCTGATATCAGCTCACTTCTGATATGTCCTAGAGGAGGGGGAGAGGGATTCATAGAACAGAAAGAATGAGGTACAGAAGCACAAGCAATACAAGTAATACAAATCATAGAAAAAAGCAACATAATTAACACTAGACAACTGCAAGGTTCTGTGTAAGGACTGAGGATAGCCAAGGGTGTAAAAGTAAAAATAATGCCTTTTTAGATACATCAGGAGAACAGAAAAAACAGAAAGGATATAGTGAGGTTAATATGTCTTAGTGTCAATGTTTTGACTGAGTATTATTTGTATATATATTTATGTTGCTTTTTATCTTGTATGTATGTACATGCATTGGCGTCCCCCAGGATGAAACCCAATTCTGCAGCATTTTGCAGCATTCTGTGGAATGCTGCAGCAGAGCTACTGAATAGAGCAATGTAATTTCAATGGCAATTAGTCCGTTTTGTCATTCAGGAAAACGTGACACTGCCGGGATGAAGTGAATGTCACAATGTCCTGCATGACAAAAGGGACTAATTGCCATTGAAATTACATTGCTTTATTCAGTAGGTCAGCTGCAGCATACTGCAGAGTGCTTTAAAAGTGGGTTTCATCCTGGGGGGTGCCACTGTATGTAATGTGTGAATTTTATGTATGTGATTTATTCATTATCTGTCTGGGTCCTCAATGAAAATGGTCATTTGATGTTCTCAGAGTTACCTGGTTGACAAATTTTAAATAAAAAAAGGAAACCGTTTGCTAGAGGATGTTAGGAAGAATACTGACATCTTCAACAAGTACTTCTGCTTGGTCTTTATTGTGGTGCGGGGGCAATCCTCAAACTGTGGATTGCAGTTTAAAAAAAGGACAAAGAAAGAATTGGAATGTGGATTGGTGCTTGAGGAAAAGGTACTAAAGGCCTAAGGACACTCAAGATCAATACATCTCTGGGACCAGATGAGCTACACCCCAGAGTGCTGAGGGGGTTGGGACAGGAACTTCCAGGGCTTCTGGTGGGTGGACTTGCACAACTGCTCATTTGAGACTGGGGCAGTCTCAGGGGACTGGAGGAGGGTAGATGTGGCCCCCTGTACATGAGTGTGAGCAGAGAAGACACAGAAAGCTACAAGCTGGTTAGCCTGACTTCCGTTGTAGGGAGGCTTCTGGAGACTACCATTAAGAAGAATGTCGTGGCCTTCAGTAAGTGAATTTTCTCCAAGATGGGAGGCACCATAGCTTTGTGAAGAGAAGGTAATTCCCAACCAACCTGATTACGTTTTGTTATTCTAGTAACAAAGTTGTGAACAAGTGACAGGTGGTCAATGTGCTGTACCTAGACTTCAGAGAGGTCTTCAACTAGGTGCCCCACAGAAAGTTTGTTAAGAAGCTGGGAGACCTAGGTGGGGGTATAAAACTAACCAGATAGACAGAAAATTTGCTGGGGGTGGAGAAGCAGAGGGTGGCAGTAAATGGGGAACAATCAGAGGTTAGGGAGGCCTTAATTGGTGTGACACAGGCATCAGTGCTGGGCTCAGTATTATTTAATGTGTTAATCTGTGACGCAGTTAACAAGATAAAGGGTAAAATATGCCTGCTTTCAGATAAAACAAAACTCTGTGGCAAGGTAGACACCAAAGAGGGAGTTAGGGACACAAAGAGGAACCTAGAAATACTGGAAGGGTGGTCCAAGGATTGACTACTGAAGTTTATTGCTAAGAAGTGCGATGTTGGGTACATTGGCTGGGTAACCTGAGGATGGGTTACTGGCTAGAGGGAGAAAAAAATCAGTGTTGCCAAAGGAGTTAGGAGGGAAAATTAGTGACAGTCTTAAGCCATCAGTCAAGTACAATGGGGCACTTGGAAAGGGAAACAGGATGCTGGAATGTATAGAGAGAGGGTTCCCCAGTAGCAGAATGGGGGTACTGTTGCACCTTTATGGGTTCTTGGTGAGACAGCACCTGACGTATTTTGACCAGATGAGGAGCCCACACCAGAAAAAAGATAAGGCTCATATAGAGTCTGCCCAATGACAAGGTACAAAGATGACACAGAGTCAGCATGGGAAAACATGAGGAACACCTACTCAGTCTAAAAATGTATTCACTGGAGGCCAGCAGGAAAGAGAGGGGACATGATAGAAACATTTAAATACATATAAGAAATAAACAGGATGGAGTGCCATGACCTGTTTCAACAAGGCAAGGGATCAACTGCCAGGAGGCATATTCACCAACTGGTGGGGGTAGATTGAGGAGAGACATGAAGAAATTCTTCATTATGGAAAGAGAAGTGGATAGATGGGGCCGTCTGCCCACAGAAGTGGCAAATCCTGAGAAAAGGATGTGTTAAAGAGTATGGAATAGCATTAAGCGGTTGTTGAAAGCAAAAGCAGTGTAGGGTGGAGGGATGAGGCTAAACTGTTGCTAGGGCATCGGCCAAGGCATACCCATTGAGAGGTTGGAACAGTTCATGTAGGACAATTGGCAGACATAATGGACTACAAGTCATTTTCTGCTGGCAGTTTTCTCTGTATTTATATTTCTTAACCATGGTTGCCACTCCCAACAATCCACATCATGTGCAACAGCAGAAAACTCTCTGACGAAGCCCCAGATGTAGGGCGATACATCAGGGAGACAGCTCTGCTAAGTGTCGCCCTGACTCCACTGCAGTAGAAAAGTTCAAACTGGTCTAGTGAGCACACCCGTTTTATGTTTTTCTGCCTCTGTTAAGTTTGCCTGGCAGCACTAGTTTCTGTGTGGTGTGCCTGACATCCTTACCCCCTCACATCCTGTGCAACAACTGGAATACTACAGGGATTTCTTTTTCTATAGTTTGAGATGTCATGACAAACATAAAAAATAAAATTCTTGGCTGGGTGCAGGGCAGGACTGAGGATGAAAGAAGAAAAAGGTCCAGTAGATTTGAATGGTACAATTCTGAACATTTTTCAAGTTATGAAGTGGTTAAAGCAGCAGGCAATGAAACTTGTTTTTCTAAAAAGCTAGTTTTAGTTATAGTTAATGACACTGAACCCTTTGCACAAAGCCTATTTGCTGTGTATCTGAGGCACATAGGCAGCCCTACATGTGAATGCCACACAGCAAGGGTGTGGTGGCATTCATTATCAGGGCACCAACCAGATGCGCACTAGATCCCCCAGCCGCACAGGCAGCTACATACCATGCATGGACTGGGGGTGTGCCAGGGGCATGCCCACACTCTACACAATTCACAAAGGCTTAGAATTGAATGGAGTGCCACATGCTAGTTGCGTGGGTTATGGCAAGGGGGACCCTGCCATATGTGTGTTACATGGTCAGCCCTTGCGCACATAGAGCCCTGCAAATGGCACTGCCACAGGTACGGCATATCCTGTGACAGTTCCTGCTGGTCAGGGATGTCCATTTTGAAGCCACGTATGTGTTCCCCATCCCTCGTACCCTCTGTGTTACTGTGACAGAATGTTGGTGAGTGTAGCAAGTCCTAATGCCATGCAGTACAGAACCTGACATGATTGGCCACAGCACAGGTTCTGTACAGTAACACCCCTTATCTGGCGGCATACTGGTTGAATGGTACCAGAGTGTACAATGGGTCCCTGAGTTTGGGTCTGTGCCCCTGTTGCCATTCCACCATGTCCCTGAGGGGTGGGTGATGTGGTAGAGCAGTATGAGGTACAGTCCTGTACCCTGTGGCATGGGTCTCTATAGGGGCAGGTGCCAGCCAATGACACTAGGGTTGGACGGAATAGGTTGCCATGTTGTGACATGTGGTGAGCACACCCATTGATATTATTCATCTAGTCAGCTGATGGGATATGGTAATTTGTGTACAGTGTCTGTCCTGTGAATGCCCACTTCCGTGACAGTACCAGTTGCCTGTGGGTATTGCCTGTACACCCCACATGTCCATCATGGGACTCAGCTCATATGTGGGTGACAGGACATGGATGGGGCATGGGCAGGGATGTCCCTGCACATCAGGGTCAGTTGAGTGGTTGGATGCCTGGTGGTGGTGTGGTAGCAACTGTGTGGTGTGCCATGTGTTGTCTCCCACCATCAGTGTCCCATCGCTGCATGTGCCGTTGTCTGCCCATGCAGTGTTGCACCACTGTCCCCTCCTATCCAAGGCAAAATAGCCATATGTGTACCTGTACAGCTTATAGTTTATAGGTGCCAATGGTGTCTCTGGCCATCTGTGGGGTTCCATGCCTTTCCACATGCTACTGAAGGGGCGTGTAGGGGATCCATTTAGGGACCCAGGGCAGGCATCTGATTGGAAGTCTGCCTGCATTCCACACTCTGTCCCTGCACAGACCCAAGCCAGCAATGTGCAACTGCATGCCAGGGGGGGTGGAGCCACAGACAGGTGGCCAGCAATAATAAATGCTGGCTGGTGCACACCTGTCCATGGGTGCAGAGCTGCACAGGTGGTGTACGTACCTTTGATGTCTACTTAATGCCCTTTAGTGTATAGGATGTGATATTAGCATGCCTGTCAAATCTACTTTTCTAGGTACCTCCTTTGCTGTGCATGGTTCCACCATGTCAGTTCAACATCAATATTGTCGACTGACATTTCACCGATAAGAAAATGCTGATGGTGACCATGTCGCCTGGCAATTGTGCCACCTGACCGTGATTGTGGTAAAGCACTATGACACATCACTGCTGTTTGTGGGGGGCTTTGCACCCCCACCCTCCACCATGAGGGGCTTAGCTCCCGCACCGCTCTACAAATAATATAATCACCTCCAGGTTGGAGATGTAGGGAGGAAGCAGCGCAATACCCTTCCAGAGGTAAGATGGTGGGTGTTGTAAAATTCTGATTGACAGAATGACTGTTGATCAGGTTGCAGCACCCACACTGCCATCAATATAGGGATTTTGCTGTGCTGATGGCACACCACTGTGCACCATGAGATTTTTTTTATTTTCTTGATCCTAACCCTTTCCAGGTCTCCAATGCCATTTCAATGCCAAATGAGGCAGCCACCTCCTTTCGTGAGAAAAATAGAAATTAAATTATTTATAACATGTTTACATTCTGGTAGAATTAGAAAATGTTACCACCAAATAAAATGGGAAGATGCCTGGAATCTTCTGTACTAAAAAAAACATAGTTACCAGGATTGTAATAGTTAGACAGAAACAGCTTTTCCCCAAAAAATAAATTTTCAAAAAATATTTATACCCAATTTTGTTGCAGTGCTGTTTTAACATTTAATATACCTGTCTACTCTTGAAGTAGAGCAGGGAGTCTGTTAATGCTACTTACTAGCCAAATAACTTGAGTACAAAATTCTGAGATGAAATCAAAAGGTCACTAATATTTTTTTCCACAAAATAATAGCTCAGGGTGCTTCTATAAAATGTTCCATTTTAAGTGAGACTGCAGGATGCATCAATTTGCATTGTTACACAGGTGGTAACCCTGCCAAGACCCACGTCAGGCCCCATGGTTAAACCTTGGGAAGGGATGTGCAAACTACTGCATCAAGGAAGTCTGCTATGGTCCTGGCTATGACCTCGATGTCCTCCATAATCTGTTCTCTTACTGGACTCCTGTTGCAGATCACAGCAGGTCAGATAGCACAAGGAAAGGATTTCAAGTAAACACTGGGAATCACAAGTATTTTGTTGTTCTCTTTTAAAGAAGAAATACTTTGAAATAACCTTAAGTGAAAGTTGAACAGAATGTTTAACTTCAGTTCAGATTGGGGAACATGATGGTTAAAAAGAATGCTTTACTAATGGCTTTAGAAAGAATCATATTTTCTGTAAATGGGAGTTATATGTTATCAAATGCAGTACTGCACTCAAAGCTCTGATTTTGTATCAAGCTGAGGTCTATTTCTCCATGCTTCTTGACTGGCAGGGTATGACATGGGGATGTACCAGACAGATGTCAATAGCCTACCTCATGCTTGTCATGTTGGCAGTTCTTACACATCGGTGGAGAGGAGTAGTGGTGAAAAACAGACCCTGAAAGATTATCGATCATCAGCATTTCCCCTTCAAATGAGTCTTTAATGATTAGGGAGACACTGTCCAGCCACATATTCTCCTGGGAAGGGAGGAGGGAAACAAGAGATGTGAATATATCAGTATAGTTCCATGGTTGACATAAGCATTCTGCCTGATTACTAAGGAAAGCATATACAGAACAACAGAAATGTACTTTGGCCTCTTGCTTCTTCTCATTAGAACTTATTTTCTTCAAGCCATACCTGTGCAGGTGAGTGGTATTTCCCAGCATCATGCCCTTCTGGCCCAACCTTTCCTCCTTTGCTGTCCAAGCCATCAAGGCCCAGGGCTGTAGACCCAGGTCCCTGAGCAGAACAGAGTCCCTGAGCGAGCTCCATCTCAATTTCTGCATCCAGCTCTGCATCCTCCTGTGCCTCCTTGTTGCTGTCATCCAGGTGTTTCATCAGGACAGCCACCACCACATTTATCAAGACAAACTGGGCCGTGAGGACAAAGCTCACAAAGTAGAGAGGTGAGATAAACTGCAGGTTACTGAGGCAACTGCGGTCATCAGTAGTGCAGTCTCGCAATGTGTCCTGACAGAAAACAAACAAGCCTCAGCATAAGAGGAGATTTCAATTTCAGTTATACTAACTACTGAGAGACTCTCATGCACTCATTCCTGCAGGGAACAAGAGAGTTACACAGTCTCACCAATTCACCAAATCAGGGAATGATGTTACAGTACACTATCTCAGCTTCTTTTCCCCTACAGAGAACAGTGAATTACACTGTCTCCCTACTTATCCCTACAGAAACAAGGGAATTACACTGTCTCACTCATCACCGCAGGGGATAAGGGAATTACCCTATCTTTCCTACTCATCTTAACAGGATATAAGTCGATTACTCTGTCTCGTCCGCCACTCATCCCCAAAACATACAAAGGAGTTATACTGCCTCACCCACTCGTCCCTACAGGATACAAGACAATTACACTGTTTCCCCACTTGGGCCTACAAAGTACAAGGTAACTGTATTGACTTACCAACACATTTCTGCAGGGAACAAGGGAGTTACATTGTCTCTCTCTAATTTATCCCAAAAGGGTCAAGAGAAGAACAATGTATTACCCATCCACTTCTGTATGGGACAAGGGAATTACAGTGTCTCTTAGCTATTCATTCTGACAGGGTGCATGGAGGTAAACTGACTCACCCACTAAATCCTTACCATGGATTAAAGGAGTACACACTGTCACCAACACATTCTTTCAGGGGATGAGGGGGTTACACAGACTCATGCCTTCATCACTACAGCGGATAAAGGAGTTGTTCTGCCTCACCCACTCATTTCTGCACTCATTAATCTATACTAGGCAGATAGATCTATTTATTTGTTTATTAATTTATTTATTTTCATTTTTGGATACAGTCTTTGAGCTCAGCTCATTTAAAAAGGTTCCATGTGATGAAGAACAATACAATGGCAGACAAGCATATTGGGCATACAGCATCAAATATTTTTATTATGAATTTACAGAGCACATAACATCAGTAGTCAAACCAAGTACAAGTAACACTATACAATAAGATACAAATATGACACATAGACAAACTATAAAAAATAAGGAAGGGTATGGAGATCCATAGGCCAACACCCAGAACCATGGGATTGTCACAGTTATATTAGTAAAGTGAGGATGGGAGACCAGAAAGTGAGAGATATGTACAAGTTGTTAGGGGAGAAGGAGGGGAGGAGGTTCCATGGGGAAGGTACAGGGATAAAGGTGGGCAGTTGGAGTTGGGTAGGCAGTGAGGAAGAGGAAATAGAAAGAGGAGGCTGGTGGCAGGGAGATGAGGGGGGTGTAAAAGGGTCAATTAGAGGTCCCTGAGATAAGGACGGGGTGAAATCAGCTTAGCTAAAGCAGAGGGGGAAAAAAGTCTTGAGGGCAAAGAATGAAGGTCATGAATGTTCCACTCAGGGCTGGCCAGTGGCACAGTGGTAGTGCTATGACCCACCACACCAATGACTTAGGATTGGAAGAGATCATGGTTTGCTGGGGGCTAGCAAGGGGGGAGAGGGTAGAGCATCCGCTGGTCTTCCCTCATTTCCTGGAAAGAGAGGGTTGCTGGCTCTGCCACACAACTGCCAACAGGTTGAAGCCTGATGGTATGACAGGACTGGTAATAGCATGAAGGGGGGCAGGAGCTGTGTGTCTGTGATGCATAACACCACATGCACACACCAATGTGTGCACCCCAGCTATGGGGAGGGAAGTAGAAAACCAGGGAAAAGATGGAAGACAGGCTCAGTGAAGTCCTGCATGTCACTTCATGGCCCACTCCACCACTCTAGTCCACTGGGACAAATCCAGATATTCAGTCCAGAGGGGGATGGCCTTCCCCTCCCTTCCCTGACCAGAGGTAGAGGATGGCAGAAGAATGCAGGGGCAGACTTGAGGAACTGCCTGTTCTGCCATGGTAGGATAAAAACCATTATGCTAAAAAAAGAATATTTCACTCAAGCATCCAACACAGGGTGGCAATTTGTGCTGTCCTGGTTACTTTCCTCTTACTGCACTCACTGCAAAACATTAAAATACCAAACCACTTGGTAGGCAATTTGTGCCAGAACCAGCTTGTACAAATCACATAACACTAACAAAGGAAAAAGATGTGGTGATACCTTCATTATGCCATTCCAGTTGTCTCCTGTAGAAACTTGGAAGAGTGTTAGAAAAGCCATCCCAAAGTTCTCAAAGGTGGCATGTCGGCTCATTCCCTCACATGGGTGATCATCATCACAAACTAAACATAAGGAACATAAATAACAACTTAAATAATTAAGCAGTTATTGTCTTCTAGAAGGCTCTGAAACATGGAACAAGTGATGATGTGCTGGTAGTGGGGGTTGCCTGGGATTATATTACTCTGCCTCATCACCTTTACTTTAAATGCCGTTTTTGCCAAGACTACCTGTTCTTCATGATCCATCTGTCTTATCAAAAATAAAGTAAATGAAACGGAGCTTCATCAGCATGAATTGTATGGTACTACTGTCCAATGTCCATACTGTTGATCCAACATGGGCATCTGGATTTGATTTTCATTCAAGCCATTCTGAACTTGGGAGACTTAAACTACCTGAGACTGAATCAACTACATTAGGTTTTACTTGGTGTTATGTCCCTTTTCTCTGTTTTCAGCTGGTAATCAATATGAAAAGCTCTTCATGGGAACATCTGGTAATGAAAATATGATCCCCTTCGGAAATAATGAAATGTTCTCAATATACTGTATTGCTGCGACACTCAGAAGTAAATGTGTTGCTTTGTAATTTGACTTTTTCTTTGGCTATGCCTCAGCCTGTAATACACATGATACATCAATCAAGGGATATATCAAAGACCCAAATAACGAACCTTTTGCTATATTATCTATTTGGAAATGATCTCTTGTCTTGAAGAAGTTCAGATACACACCCCATTGATGGTAATACAATGTACACTGGAGTAGGTTCCTTATGTGACCATAATAGCAAGTTACAGAATAAAAATGAAACACATGGTTCTGACAGATGATTTACTGAGGTTGGGACTGGATGATTTCTTGGTACAGTGGTTCTCCAGTTACTTAAAGGAAAACACTGGAAAAGACACAGCTTTCCTCAGCAACTACAGAAACTCTCAATTAGTACTTTCAGACAGTAACAACTTTTTTAATGATTTAAAACAGCTACCCACAACTTTCATGTTCTGTTGCTTCCTGCATGCACATTATGTTAATATATCTGTTTGACCTCTGTTATTGGTTGGCAGGTCATATTAGCATAAAGGGAGCTCAGGAAGCTCACTACTACTCATGAAATGGTTCCTGCCAGCAATAGAAAATGAAAGTTGAAGGCCACTGTTTAAATCACTAAAAAGCAATCAGAGGTAATTGTTTTTTAAATGTTACTGTCTGAAAGCACTAATCAGGCATTTTCGTAGCACCTGGGTAAAGCTGTGCCTTTTCCAGTGTTTCCCTTTAATGGACCCCAGACAACTTCTTGATGTATGTGGATCATTGTTCAGCTGGAAGCAGGTCCAAAGGGGTGTATCACAGGGGTCTGTTTTTGAGCCCTTAGTGTTCTCTATCTCTTTCTACATGAATGACACAGAATGGTAACTGCAGGTGAGGAGGTCCACATGTATGCTGACAATACGATGTTGTACAGTGTTGGTCACACTGTTCACTAGATACAGGTGAACCCCCAGCTAGGGTTAAATGGTTCTCAGGACTTTTGGGCTATATTGATCTTGTGCTAAACTCTAACAAATCACAACATATGCTATTTATAACTGCATTAGCTAAAAAGGCACATAAGGGTGATAGTAAATTACTATTTAGTTACATTAATTCTTTAAAAAAAACATGTAAAGTAGGCCCCATTATATCTGGCTCTGAAACTTTTATACATCCAAATGACATGGCTGAATTTTTGAATTCCCAGTTTTGTGAAGCCTTTTCTAACAACAATGAAAGTCATGTTACTAAATTTGATGTTCATCCATTTCAAGTGGCTGACATATCATTAGAAACTATTGAAGCTAAACTAAATGAAGTTAAGAAAGGATCATCTGCTGGCCCCGATGGAATTTCTGGGGATTTAATTCATTTAATGAAAGATCATCTTTGTATACCTTTGAAAATCCTTCTTGATACAAGTCTAAACACTGGATTGGTTCCAGTTGGATGGAAACTAGCTAATGTAGTTCCTTTATTTAAAAAAGGCACAAAAAGTAATTCGGACCATTATCGTCCCATCAGTCTGAAATCAATCTGCTGTAAACTCTTGGAACGCATCATTAAGGATGATTTAACCTCTGTAGTTTCTAGTTTAGAATAAACTCAGCATGTATTTATTAAAGGTAGGTCATGTATAACAAACTTGTTATGTTTCTATGATAATGTCAGTCAAAACTTGGATAGGGGTGTTCCTTGTGATGTTGTTTTTCTGGATTTTAAGAAGGCCTTTGATTCTGTTCCGTATGGGGCTTTGATAAAAAAAACTACAGCTTTTTAATATCAATCCAATTTATGTTAGATGGATTTCAGATTGGCTGTTAAGTAGAAAGCAGAGAGTTATGATTGACATCCACTTTAGCGGTTGGAAAGATGTAAAAAGCGGTGTTCCGCAAGGATCCGTTTTGGCCCCTTTAATTTTTCAGGTCTTTATATCTGATTTATCCATTAATATTAATAGTACTATTATCAAATATGCAGATGATTGTAAAATCTGTAATATTTGTAAAAATGATTATGATGTTATGGTTATTCAGAGAGACCTAAAGACGCTTGAAATTTGGTCTCAAAAGTGGAATGTCTTTTTCAACACCTCAAAATGATGCATCCTACACTTTGGGAAAAAGAACTTAAAACATCAGTATTATCTGTATGATAAGTTGTTAATTAGTAAGGACAGTGAAAAAGATCTTGGTATAACTGTTGATGCTGAGTTGTCTTTTGATTCCCATATTACTAATACCATAAATAAAGCAAATAAGATTTAGTGGGCCATTCATCATAATATGACATCAAAAAATCCAGATGTGCTTCTACCTCTGTATCGAGCATATGTTAGACCACATCTGAATTTTGGTTCCCAGTTGTGGAGCCCATATAAAAAAAAGGATGTGACTAGATTGGAGAGAGTACAGAGAAGGTTAACTAAATATCTAGTATCCTCAAAAACAATTTCATATACAGATAGATTAATTAAATTTGATTCAATGTCACTGGAAGAAAGAAGAATGAGAGGTGATCTGTTGCTTCTATGGGATTTGCATAATGATGAATATTTATTTGTTCATAGTGGTCTTGATCATAAACAAACTAAGATTGATACTAGAGGCCATCCACTCCAATTATCTAGAAAAAAATATTGTACTAATGAAAGAGCTCACTTCTTTCACAATGAGTAGTTTCATTGTGGAACAAATTACCAACTAGTGTTGTAATCAATGACAATAAATTAACTTTCAGAAACAGACTTGATGCTCTTGGGAACTTGAATAAGCTCCCAAAAAGTTAATTGTAGGTGTGAGGCCATTATAGGCAATTTTAACTTTTGTGCCTCTCACAGTATCTTAGTATGTATTTAGATCAGATAGAAACCTGGAGCATAGTGAGGACCTTTTAACCAATTAGACCTATGGCAAAGCCTTACTTAGCTTAATCCCTACATATAAATATTTGGGGATCTGGCTAGATGGGTATTTGAATTGTGATTATTACATAAAAAGTACTGTAAAAAAAGTTGGCCCAATAATTATTTTTTTTAGAGACATTGTGCCACTTTATCAGTAGAAACTAGAAACAGATTGTTGATTCAATGATTACCCCAGTTTCAGTTGATGGATATGTTATCTACAGTGAAGCAGTGATAAGCCTCTTTGCCAAGCTTGATGTCCTGGTAAATGGAATGGCCCAATTCATCCTGAGTGCATCAAGATATTCCCACTATTGTGGTCTCTTTCTATAATTTGCTTCCACCAAAACAGAAGTGAATTACTTTTAATTCAACTGATGAAAAAAATGTATTAAAGGGAAGGCTCCTAACTGTATGAAAGACTTTGTGTCTATGAGGAACATGCAGTTGGGTATGTCTCATCTAACGAATTGCTGTTTGAAGTCCCATAAGTCAATACAGTAAGAGGGGACCAGTCTTTTTTTGTTCAGGTTCCCTTAAAGTGGACCTAAATACCAACTGATTTAAGACTAATATATGGAGTTTTATCCTCATCCAACCAGTAAAACAATGGCTTTCTACAAATGGCCTACTATGCCTGCACTAATGAAAGATCATTTAGTTTTTATATTGTTATTTGCATTTTATACCTCCTACTGGATTTTCTTATTTTATAATTTTTGTATTGGAATTACAGTATTTCTCATGTAATGTATTTTAATTGTATGTATGCCAGCTCATGGGATGCCAATAGCTGTGTTACTTCCTTCTAATAAATATAAACATAAATATAACATACCCAATATTAAATATAATAAAGCTACATTATTTTCAGGCTGAACATGCAGGCCACACACCCTTGTCAGTTCTTTGTATAGAAAGGCAAAAAGCTGGTTTCACTGATCCCTATGGCGTGCTCTTGCCTTTTGGACATCATCACACTGCACAACAGGTGCTATCTGAGGGTCTGTTTGCAGCACAATTTTGGTAAAAAGGGACTCTTTGTTTACAATTTCCAACAACTGTGAAATGGTATATAACAAGGATTTGTAAAGTAACATGTTGCATCATTCAAAAGATAAGCATTTGCAGGGGATGTGGCCAACCGGGCAAGATGTCAGATCCCTTTTAAGGAGGCTACAGCAGGACAAAAATAAAAACAGCTTTTCAGCATGTGAAAGCTCCCCCAAAAAAAAAATTCTTCAATGACTTCAACAGCAGTTGGAAGTTTCACGGCAGCTAACAAACTCAGGAAGAGGCAAACTAAACTAAACTTCAAGCTGATTTCCACATGGGAAGAACAGCAGCAACACCATGAGATTCACTCCTAGTTTCTAAAAATGAGCACCTTAGAAACCTGTGTAATGCCTGAGCTTGAGAAACTATTGTATAGGTTGCCAGCAATGCACTCCAATATTCAAGCTGAAATGAAAGCTGGATGCACAAACCTCACCACTCAGTTAACCCACTTACAAAACATTGTTTCAGGGCTGACAGAGACTTTGGCAGCCCATGTATCTCGTCTGGATGAGAGAAGTGCAGAACTAGGGAGCTGGAGGATACTGCAGCAGACATGGGCAGAGAGCAGAACACTCTAAAAGCTGCCCTTGAGGATTGGAAAAACAAAACAGATGATCAAGAAAACCACTCAAAGAGGTCCAATTTGAGGATCATCAGTCTGCCAGAGGCAAAAGAAGAAAAAAAAACAAGAGAAGAAAGTGCATCTATGACTACTGAAGCATTTAAAGCTTGAACCTGAGGCACAGCAGTTTGAGGCAGAACAAACCCACTGCACAGGTCTGAAACCAACGTTGGGAAGAAACTGAGACACTTCCTCATTAAATATCTCAGATATATAGATAAAAAGTTCTTTCATGCAGCCAAGGCCATGGGCTCCATCACAACAAAGGGAGAGGATGTTTCCATATTTCAAGACTTTAGCCTACACCTGAAGATGAGGATACAACAATTCAACAGAGTGAAAGCAAACATCCATGTCACGGGGTAGGAATTCATCCACCTCTACTCCTTTAGGCTCATAGTAACTTGCCTGGGCCACCCTGTAAGGTACTTTGTTGATCCAATGGCAGTTGAGCACTTTGTGAAGGAAGAAGATGCAGCAGCAGAGGGAAGTACAACCCCAGCCCACAGAGGAGATATGTCATGGGGAAGCTTTAATGGGGAGGGGATTTTGCTGAAGGGGCCACAGACAGGCATCAGGAGGGGGGAAGTTTGAAATTAAGAAGCCCTCCGTAAAACAGCTTCTGCTACCTTACAGTACATTTTACTCAACCTAGGATACTGTGTTGTTCTGCTGAGGCTGCACATTAAATGACGGTGGCAGGAGAAGTAAACTGTGGGACTGATATGCAGGAGGCAAAGGGCAAGAGGTTAATGGCCGGAATGTAGTTCAGCAAGATGAAAAAATTATGCCTTGACTGCTTGACTACATCTAGCAATGTAGGTAGCAATGAGCAAAATGGTGGGAAGCAGCATGACCTACTGCCAACTCAAACATGCAAACATTGTGTGATTGTATCCTCCACTGTGTCAAGCTGCCTCTTTTTCCATCATTAATACAACAGAGTATGCCTAGCAAACACTCTTCTGTCTCCCTGTACCCTTTTATTTTGAAACAACCATTTTATTAGAACCTTCAATTCCCCAACTGCACCAGGGTATGTAGGTATGAATGGGTGGCCCCCTTTTCTTTCAGCTAGTCTTAGAGGTTGAAGGAAAGTGCAGAGACACTGGACTTTACTCCAAACTGTACTTCTCAGGAATAATAGAATAACTTTCACAAACTTGAATAACACATACTGCAGCCTCACAAGGATGTATACAATACCAATGTGCTCTATCACAAAAAATGGGGACTGTATTTCACTGTTTTACATCATTGACTGAATGTACTAATCATATAGGATCAGCATGTGATGTCTCCGCCAAGGGGAGGGGTGGGAAGATGCCTGGGATGGCTAAATCCGCACTCCTGATCATTGCTGGTATTCTAAGCTGTTGAAATTACATTACTATTAGTAACAGAGCGAAGACTGTCTAATTAACTTACCAAATCTTTGCCACCTTAATGCAAGATGATCATGAAAAAGCAGGGGAATGCTTGGCAATCATGAAGGGAGGGGAGACAAGGTGCCACAGCAGTTTCAGAAATGCTCAAACTTGTGTTTGCTTTTTTCACTCACTGTGGGGATGCAAAACATTTGTTGACAGTTTGGAACAGAAGGGAGGGAGATGAAGGAGGGAGCTGTAGGGAAGGGGGGTTAAAAAGGTTGTTAAAATAGAAGTTTTTCCCTGTTGGCCAAATGTGGGTTGTATAAGAATACAGAATTTGTTTGTAAAAGGCAGCTCTGTCATGATAGGTACAACAGAGCATGACTCCTGGAACATAAACAGGCTAAAAAATGTACAGTAATCAATAGCAAAAAAGCATGGGGCAGGTTAAAAAAATTGACAGCCAACATGATCTTTATGCAAGAAACAAATATGAGTGTAGTGAAACTGGAAAGAATTAGGGAGAATGGGAGAGGGACCTGGGTGGCAGCTTGTTATAAGGCAAAGGCCAGGGTGGGCAGTGATTTGGCTGCTGAGGGGCTTCTGTGGGTCCATAGTGTAACCCCCCTGCAAATGGGGGTTCCCAAAAGACTTCCAGGAGCTTGCTTGAATGCTCCAAGCCTGAATGGTGTTTGGCGTTTAAGCCATTTATCAGTGAGTGTTTTTAGAACCTCTGGTACTGTCTCTTTAAGAGCTGTCTGCTTGCAGACATAATTAGTTTGTATGGGGGACTGTGTGTGTCTTTGATTGAGTACCACTCCAGCTGCTGCCAATTCACTCCATTTTTGCAGTCACTAGGAGTGCAAAGGGAACCTATCTGAAAGATGTAACTGTTTGCCAGAAACCATTTAGAGTAATAATGAAATTACAGTTTGTCTAACCTGCTTTCTTGCAGTCAGAACTGTGTCTGCCTAGTTCCCCATTCTGGTTTTGAACTGCTGAACTGGACCAATCAGTGTGGGGTAAGCTAGCTCTAAAATGGTGCCTTGGACGAATCAGAACTTGGACTCATAATCTGAGCCAGCCACAAGAGGATTGTATGGGCAGTGACTCTGGGAGATGTAGTTTAGACTTCGGCGCCTTTTTGGACCAACAGGAGCAGTCTATTGTGAGTGACAGCCAATCCAGTCAAGAACTGGGAGGAACTCAAAGGAAGTGCCCGGTTTTGTCTGTTGGAGTTCCAGTTGAGCTCTGGCAGTGAAGAAGGAAGGAGCCCTGTGCTTTTTCAGTGTGCAGTTTTAGTCGGTAAACGTGTGTAAGGCCCAGAGTTCCGGTCTGCAGCTTGTGTAACTGCTTGTTAGGACTGAATCCGTCCTGTGAAGAGAATCAAAGGATATCTGAAGAGTAGAAACCAGGCTCACCCTGTAGAAGACTGGAGAAATTGCTGAATTGCACTCGGTCTGTCAGGAACTGAATCTGCTGTGTGTTCTCCGGTATTGTGC
Organism: Neoceratodus forsteri; assembly: GCA_016271365.2. Taxonomy (NCBI): domain Eukaryota; kingdom Metazoa; phylum Chordata; order Ceratodontiformes; family Ceratodontidae; genus Neoceratodus; species Neoceratodus forsteri. Next base: position 12,111,300 of record JADMNL010000039.1, on the reverse strand, counting down.
AGTAATTGCGATCGGGATAGAGAAGCAGCCTGCCTGGTATAGTACTTTCTGTTTTACCATATAAATGTGTGAAGAGGCTTGTGTCTCAAGTGAATCCTGCTGCCATTAAAGGACTTTTGCCTGTTACTGTTCACCATATAAATGTGTGAGGAGGCTTGGTTAGCTCAAGTGAATCCTGCTGCCATTAAAGGACTTTTGCCTGTTGCAGTTTGCCATATAAATGTGAGGGTCTCGTGGAGCTCAAGAGTAGCCCTGCTGACATTGAAGGACCCTATCTTGTTTGGAGGTCGTGAGTACTAATTCAGGGTCGCTCCCTGTTGAATTGCCACATTGAATCCAAATGGAATCACTGTACTGCTGACTGTTTAAACTAATTTTTCTTTTCTCTGTGGGAAAGGGCCCCTACCAGCTGCCACGGTTTGGACTAGCCACTAGGGCTTGGGTACCCAGGGACAGTAACTGGTAGGGATAGGCCTGTGCACAGAGCCACAGGTAGATGAGCAAAGTGATAAGCTAATTAACCTGATTTCCCCCTGTCCTTGTTATATTCCCCCTAAATAAATCAGAGCTGCTTGTTTCAGCAAAGTTATACTGCCTGAGGTATTTGTCTATGTTAAAGTATTGTACTGTGATTGTTGCACTGTATCTTATTTTACAGGAGGTCCCAGTGCCTGAACCAGCCCTGGGGTAAGTGTATACTGTGAAGGTAATTCTGATATATTGTGTGGGCCACTAGTGGGAAGAAAGGGGGGTTGCAGTGTCCCAGAGGGCTGTGACCAAGTAAGTTTAACTATTGCAAACCCTGACCTCTGGGTGGAGGCACCCGCCATTGGATCCAGGCCCCTCAACCTGTTAGTGGCAAATCAGGCAGGGGTAGTAGCCCCTGGGATAGCGCCATCTAGGGGTTACAATAGTAAAGAGCATAATGGACCTGGTGGAGGTATACCATGGCGCAGTTTGAAGCTCCATAGTGGGGAGACCATCTCCATGTGCTCAGTGTATGGTCAAAATATTAAAGGCCAGAGCATCTGCCAAAAGCTGGGTCTGAATATGGCACTGTACTCGGGACCCTGCATCATTGGAGGAGACTACAACTGCATCAAGGATACTATCTTGGATAGATATATCTCCTCGCTCCCCCTGTCATGTAATGTTAAGGTACTGTGATTAGAGATGGGCAAACCGGATGTGACCTGGTTCTGATTCTGACTCTGATTTTTTTCCAAAAGGTTCTGATTCACTCTAATGAACTATAGACCTAATGATGTGTTCCTTCCCCCCCCCAATTACCCACCTGACATAAATGTAACAAGTTTCCTTAGTGTCCAGTGGTCCCCATCCCGATCTGCCAGAAGTTATATACCATTCCTTGGTGTCTAGCGGATCTCCCCCATACCCATTCCCCTGTAATAGAATAAGGTACTAGTCCATTCCCTGGTGTCTAGTGGACCCCACCCCACCCAGCAATTGGTGCCCCATCACCCCTACCCCCCCACCACGACCCTAAGCCAACAACTGGGACAGACCTCTGCTCTCCACCATGGCCAGCTGCTGACTGAGCTGTCAGTGAATGAGCATGTACTTGTACAACTATGCGCTCATTCATTGACATGACACCTTTGTCAGTGGCTGGCTGTAGTGGAGACAAGAGCAGAGAGATGGGGGTTGGGATGGGGAAAAAAGTGTAGAGAAGGGGGTCCACCATGCCATTCCCCCCTATCCTGACCCCCAGTCGGTGACCAGAACAGCCCTCCACTAATCATCACCTGGCGGCCATCACAGAGCTGTCATGAATGGCGAAGTATTTATACACATATGCGCTCATTCATTGTCAACTCAGTTAGCGACTTGACTGTAATGAAAGAGAGGAGGCTGGCGCGGCTCATAAACTCCTGGTATGATGGGGGCAAAGTTGTGGAACACTATTTGCTGGGGTGGGGGGTCTGCTAGACACCAGGGTATAGACTAATACCTTATTATGTTACAGGGGAATACAGATGGGGAGGGGGATCCACTAGACACCGGGGGATGGTATATAATATTGAGGGGTCGAGACAGGAGGACCACTGGACACTACTGAAACTTGTTACATTATGTCAGGTGGGTGATCGAGTGGGAGGAGGGACCACCAGACACCAGGGAATACTCTGCAGGTAAAATGGGCATGGATGCATCTGGGGGGAGTGACCGCTAAACACCAAGGAAAGATAATGTAATTTGACTAACGCCTATTTTTCTTTAACTGTCGAATTACTATACCTTAGATTTGGCATACAGTATGCATGCAATTAAGCATGGAGCAGCAGCAAAGTGCTGGACCAAACTGGACCAAATTTCTGAACTGGGCCAACTTGGCTACCCTTGTTGAGCCATGAAAGGCTAGGTTTTCCTGGTCAGAGCTGAGATGGCCCTGCCTTGGGAGGTTCAGATGTGCAGCAGAACCTGTTCACCCATCACTAGCTGCAAGAACTTGAAGTCACATATTCAATGATTGACTCCTCTCCAAAAGTACAGATTCTGATTAATGGCTCCCTTACAGCAAGCACCCTTCAACCTCAGCAGGGGAACTCAACAGGGTTGTCTCCTCTCCAAGTTGATATATGTCCTTACATTGGAGCCCTTGGCATCAGCAATTAGAAATCACCTGGGCATAGATGGATCTAAGGGGGAAGGGGGGAACACAAAATAGCCCTCTTTATGGAAGATCGTCTGCTGTGCCTGCAAAACCCAGAAGAGGGGCTCCCCATTGTTGAGGCTCTTCTACAGGAATATAGGTCCATACCAGGCCATAAAATCAACTGGAGAAAGAGAAGAATCGTGCAGGTTGGTAAGCTACAAAGGGAGGCTATCAACCAGAACTCTAAGGGCCTGCAAATAGTAGCCAATTAAATATCTTGGAGTCCTGATCTCTACAAAACTCAGCCAGCTGGTTTGCCCCCTGCTTACCAGCATAGCAGAGGACTGTGATAGGTGGAGATATGTACCACTTACATTGTAAGGTAGAAAAAATATTGTAAAAATGACCATCCTCCCTAAGTTCCTGTACTTATTCCGAGCCCTCACTAAACACCTGCCAGACAAATATTTAAGCAATTAGACTCCCTATTACATAAATTCTTGTGGAAGGGGGAAAGTGCCTACATACGGAGGCCTATACCTCAACTTCCCCCTGGGATAGGGGACTGCCAAACCCCCACCTATACTACTGGCCATCCCAACTATCTCATTTCAACAGGTGGTTTCCCCACTCCCCAACCCTGGACAGCGATGGAGACAGAGGAGGGGCAAGGTGATCTAAGGAGGGAGGTGTTGTCCCCAACTTTGATGTCCCTAGAAGTGGGAGATTGTATGAGAACTCTTTCATCTGAACTCTGGTGAAAATACGGGTAGCAGCCAATGAATTCCTAGGGGTCTCTCAGCAGGCCTCCACTAGTGCTGGGCCAAGGGTTATTTTAAAGTGCATTCAAACTACTTTGTGTTTCTCCACAGTGGACTCTTCAGGTGGTGGTAAAAAGGCTTGTGCTGCCTGGAGCAGCTTTTTGAGGGAAATATGTTACTATCCCTTGATGAATTTAGGGGGGAAAGTGCCTGAGACCAGGTGACCTTTTTGTATACCCACAGGTGATACAAAGGATGGCCAAGCAGGCCCCCTGTCCCCTTGGGGAGCTAATCCTTCACCCTTTGAACAACTACACAAACCGTATTCCTGCTCAGAACCATTCTCAGTCTACTACAGAATGTTGCTAAGAAGTACGCTTCCCTCACAGCTAAATATTATGTCTTGGTGGGAAGATGATCTGGGAATGGCGATCACCCTGGAAATCTGGAGGGAAGCTATCAAAGACTTCAACAGCTGCTCCAAGAGTAATAAACTCTGCCAAATTCAACTAAATTACAAGTATCAAACGTACATATCACCACAACAGCTTAACAGAGTAAATACTAACAAACCCAGTGCCCCAAATGTAAATCAGAACAGAGATCTTTTACACATATTGTTGTACTATGCCCAAAAATCCTGTCTTTCTGGTCTGGGGTGCATGAGAGAATGGCTGAAGTATTGCAGTGCAGACCGCCCACATCTGCTCTGAAATTCCAGTAAGGAACTGATCCCAACAGGCATCAACTTAAACATGACCGACCCCTCTGGCCCATAGCAATAGTAAATGACAGAAAATCTATAGCACAATGCTGCCTCTCAGAAAGCCCACCAGAACTACGGGCAAACAATCTGCAGGCATGCTTAAAACTAGAGTGTGCTCAACTATTTGCCAATGGATAGGCCTATCAATTTACCAGCATGCAGGACACGCTTCGTATAGCACATGAGAATGGCTCCTTCCCACTGTGAGAGTTACTCCTGATGCATGAATTAAACAAGACTAGGAGCAAAATAGGCCATTTATTCATAAATGACTCGTTAATAACTGTAAGCTTAACAAGGTGTAAACATAGTTCTGAACAGCTGACCCTGAATCATCCTAGTCATCCTACTTTCTACCTTCTTTAGCCTGTCCCAGTCCTCTTTTAGATGGGAACTCCAGAACTGGACACAGTACTCCAGGTTTGGCCCAACAGCAACCTATACAAAAGCAACAGGGTAGTCCGTGACCATAGTGACCAAGACTGAGTGCCTAAAAAAACAGCGACTCAGTCTCAGCAACTGTGATCATGGCTACCTACGGAGGAGGGTGACCGGATACTGGGGTTAGCGAAAATGGCAACAGGAACTTGCGGGTATACACGCACACCCATGGGGGGGGAGAGACACAGGGGAGGGATGGCATATGGGAGGGGTTGCGGCAAGCAGCTGCCAAGCCAAATCACTGGCATCGTGGGGAGGGTGGTCGGCTGGGAGGCATGAGGTACCAGGTTCCAGTCTGGCTTTGTGCATTTTTTTTTTTTGTTGCCTGGCAGCATGTATTGCCCCAAGTTTTTGTCCCTTCCGACATGCATCCCCACCTGGAGTTGAGAATCTATAAGTAGGCGTGTGGGGGGGGAAGTGCGGGGGGGGCACAGCTTCCCGCATTAAAAATGAGACCTGTAAGTCTTGGGCACCATTTTTCAGTGCACTGCAGTGCGCATTGCCAGAATAATTTTTTGGCAATGTGCACTTGTCATAATAGTGATCGCTGTTCCTCGATTGCTATTATGACATGGAACCATGGCAACAGTACCTTCTGCCTTCTACTGTCAAATCCTGCTCAGCTGCACCCCAGAATCTTGTTAGCTTTGCTGAAGGCCTTTATAGTGGCTGGTTTGTTTAAGGGAGTCACTAATGATGACTCCTATGTCCCTTTCCTCTGATGTTGTGTCCAGCTTCACCCCCATCCACTATTCTGTTCTGGGGTTTTTGTTCCAAGTGCATAACTTTGCATTTTTTTGGACTAAATTTCAACCGCCAGACTTGGGACCAATTTTCCAGCCTTTGCAGGTTTTTCTGTAACTCCCTTATCCCCTCCATGTTATCAACAATACCACAGAGTTTAGTGTCATCTGTAAATAGACACAACCTGCCCTGGATTCCCTCTCCTGTGTCACTGATGAACATATTGAAGAGTCCTGAGACCAGACCAGATCCCAGTGGTACTCCACTAGTGACCTCTCTTTACTCTGATCTGACTCTATTCACAACTCTCTGCTGCCTCCCCTCCACCCAGCTACCTAACTACCTTACTATTTCCATAGCTATTCCCGGGCCCCCCATCTTCTTCAGTAGCCTTGAATGTGGCACTGAGTCAATTGCCTGGCTGATGTCAAACTGGAGCAAATCTACTGTATGTCCCTTATCGACTACTTTGGTTATGCAGCCAAAGAATACTATCAGATTGGTTTGTCACAAATCCATGCTGCTTAGTATCCTGAAGTCCTTTTTTCTCCAGGTATTACACTAGATCTTTGACTAGTGTCTGCATCACACATAGGTAAGATTGTAGGGTCTATAGTTTCCTAGCTGCTCCTTGCTCCCTCCATTGTGAAGTGGAGTCACGCCTGCAATTTTCTATTCCCTGGGAACCACTCCTAGCTGCAAAGAGCTAATGATTAGCTCCACCAGGGGTTCTGCTAACACCAATATCAGTTCCCTCGGTACCCCAGATGAATCCCATCCAGCCACAAGGCCTTGTTTACCTTCAAAGCTGCTAGCCCCTTTTTAACTCTTTTACCAGTAAATGTCTTCAGTTTTATTTCTGGGACCTCAGTATCAGCTGGTTTATGGTGCTCTGCTGCAAGGGCCCACTATTCTCCCTAGTGAATACTGAACAGAAGTAGACATTTAACATACTAACTGCCAGCAGGTTAGGCCTAACGGTCTATCAAGTCTGCTCGAACCTCAGATCCCTAGTTGGGTACCGAGGCCCCCCCCCCGTGTTCCAGAAACCCCTATCATCCTTCCCCACCCCCCTGGGCCAGGCCATCATCTGACACATCCACTTTCTGTGTCTGTCCCACCCTCTTGAAGCCCTCCACTGTGGATCTCTGAACCAGCTCGCCAGGCAGCCACGTTCAAGGATCCACCACCCCTCTGTGAAAACCTCCTCCTCTTTCCCCCTCACCCTTCCACCTTCCAACTTCAAACCACGCCTCTGGTGACACCTCCTGCTTTAGTCTAAAGATCCCCTCCGTGGTTACCCTATTTATTCCCTTGAGGTACTTGAAGACCTCAATCATGTCCCCCTGTCTCTCCTCCCCTCCAATGAAAACAGGCAGAGCTCCTCAAGTCTGTCCTCATACGTCAAATCCCCTAGTCCTCGTATCATCTTAGTTGACCTCCTCTGTACCCTCTCCCGGAACTGTATGTCCCTCTTCAAGTGTGGTCTCCAGTACTGTAAACAGTACTCAAGGTGTGGTCTAACCAATCCATTGTACAGTGGCAGAATCACTTCCCTGCTCCTAGAGGTGATCTCCTTTACAATGCATCCCAACATCCTGTTTGCTTTGCTAGCCACTCTCCTGCACTGATCGGAGTTATTCATACATGCATCCACCATGACCCCTAGGTCTTTTTCCCCTGTTGAGGTCTCCAGCGCCTCCCCTCCCAGGGTGTACCTGTGTTTAGGGTTTCCCCGCCCAAGATGTAACACCTTGCACCTGGTGATATTGAAATTTAATTTCCATGTGTGAGCCCACCTTTCCATGGTGTCCAGGTCCCATTGCAGGGCCAACCTCCCCTCTTCCCCCTCAACTACTGCTCCCATCTTGAAGCCGTCAGCAAAGAGACTCATTTCACACCCTATACCCTCCCTGATGTCCGAAAATGCATGCATTAAACAGGATTGGATCCAGGACCGGGCCCTGTGGTACCCCACTACCGACCTCTCTAGGGTTCGAGAGCTCCCCACCGACCACTACTCTCTGAGTGTGTCCAGCTAGCCAGTTTTCAATCCATCTGACCATCAAAGAGCCTACTCCCTATCCCGTCAGTTTCTCCACCAGACCATTGTGGGGGATAGAGTCGAACGCCATGCTGAAGTCCAAGAATAATATATCCACAGGCTTTCCCCTGTCCAGTTCTGATGTTACCCATTCGTAGAACTCCACAAGATTGGTTTGACACAATCTACCTGGCACAAACCCATGTTGCCGACTATCCAGACCTCCACCTCCTCCAAGTACACCCCCAATCATTCCTTTAGTATAATCTCCATTAATTTTTCCACCACCGAGGTCAAACTGATGGGTCTATAGTTACTTGGTACTTCCCTCGACCCCCCCTTTATGGATTGGCACCACATGTGCCTCTCGCTAATCCCTAGGTACTCTTTGTGTCTCAAGCGACCTGTTAAAGAACTCCACCAGGGGTGCAGCCAGTATGTCCGCCAGTTCCCAAAGTACTCTCAGATGAATGCCATCCGGCCCAGGAGATTTATATTTCTTTAGGCCCTTAAGGGCTAACCACAACCTTTCGGTGGAGATAGCATCATCCGTCCCCTCCACCTTACTGGCCGTTTTATTCTTATCCTGATGTGACACCCCTGGGGTACCTCTCCCTCCCTCTTGCTTCATTTCTGCAGCTCCCCTGATCCCACTCACTACCGCTTCTATCCCCATCATGCCTTGCTTTGTAGATACCCCATCCCCCTCCCTAGTGAACACAGAGATGAAGTACTCGTTTAATTCCTCTGCCTGGTTCCTCGCCTCTTCCACCCACCCTCCTTCCTTCTGAGCTCAACCTGCCGATATGGCCCTTAGTTTTTATCCATTCCCTAATGTACCGGAAGAACCCCTTTTCCCCTCCCTGTATCCCCTGTGCCAGCTACTGCTCTTTACTGGAGTTTGCCCCCGCACCATCCGGATGACTTTTCTACATGCAAGATGATACATTTTCTTTTCCCCATCCCCTCTCGTTGTTTTATAATTTTTATAGGCAGCCTTCTTTTCTCTGACTGCTACCTGAACCTCACTGGACCACCAGCATGGTTTCTGTGATCTTGCTCCCTTATGCTTCACTTTAGCGCAGGTCCTGACAGCCTCATGGAGTCCCCGTTTTATGACCTCCCATCTCTTTTCCACATTTGTCAGTGTTGTAATCCCCTTCAAGTGATTCTTGAGAATATTTCCCATGCCCACAAAGTCTGCCCCCCTGAAATCCACTGCCAGTGTCCTAGATTTCTCCCCCCCTCCCCCCATGCTTATTTGAAACCAGACAGTATTGTGGTCACTCCCAGTCAGGGGATACTCTACAACCAGGTCCCTTACTAGATCCCCATCCGCCAGAACCATGTCCAGGACATGCCCCTCCCTTGTGGGCTCCATCACGTACTGTGTTAAGAACACATCCTGGAAGCCGTCCAGCAGCCTCTGCTCCTTGGCCACCTTAGAGGACATGGTTCCTCAGTTTGTATCTGCCATATTAAGGTCTCCCATCAACACCACTCCCTCCCCTTTTGGCCCACACTGGGCAATGATGTTGTCCAGAAAACCATCCTCCAGAACATCACCCATCCCAGAGGGCCTATATACTACACCCAGCTTGACCTTACCTCCTGCCGGGGTTCGTAAGGTGACCCATAGAGCCTCCACGTTTCCCTCTGCCTCTTCTACCCTAGCAATTTCTATGTCATCTCTAATGAACATAGCCACTCCACCCCCTCTGCCCTCCTTTCTATCCTTCCTAAGCATAGTGTACCCCTGCATGTTTAGGTCCCAGTCATGGTTTTTGTTGGCCCACATTTCCATGACCACCGCCACATTAACCCTCCCCCCCAAACAGCATGGTCTGGAACTCTGGCAACTTGTTTCCCAAGCTACTGGCATTTACTGACACCACCCCCCACCCCTTATCCCTGTTCCCCTTTGTCAAACCCCACCCAGGTTCCTTATACTTCCATCCACCCTCTGCTCCTCCTGAAACCTCCTCCCCCCTCTTGGGTTTGAAGACTACTCCCCTCATCTGGAGGAGAGGGCTTCTGGTCAGCCCCTCCCTTATCCCTCCACCCCTCACAAGTTTAAACCCCACTTTCCTTGAATGTAGTCAGCCACCCCCTGTTTAAGGACTTCCTTCCCTAACGGGGTAAGATGAAGCCTGTCCTTGGCATACAGTCCCTTATCCTCCCAAACTCCTTTCCAGTTCCCCAACACCCTCGACCCACTTTCTTCACCCCACTTCCTGAGCCAGTCATTAACCTCTGTGATCTTCATTTATTTCCCCACTGAGGCCTTTGGTACTGGCAACATCTCAGAAAAGGAAATGTTGCATCCATTATCCCGACAGACTCTGGCAAGTTCTCGGAACCTTGCTTGGATTTCCAAAACACTATTTCCCTCTAGATCATTAGTTCCCAAATGCACCAGGAAATCCGGTTTCCCTCCACAATCCCTAACCAGTTCGTACACCATGAACTTTGCTCTGTGCACAGTCAGCCCAGAGATACTCACTACCTTCACCTGGTTATGGCATCCACCCTCCTGTCCCTCCCAATGGATACCCCTAATCATCGAGTCTCCCAATAACAGAACCTTAACACCGCCATCATCCTTATGGTTACCTCCACTACGTGCTGTCAACCCCTATTCCCCCCTTTATGCGTGATCTCAATTCCATGGGAGTTTCCCACCTTATTAGAGGACCCCTTGTCACCCCTCCCTTTCTACCTCCCTTTGTTATTTTGCCCACCTAACTCGAGACCCCCGAATAGGTATCCTCTTTAACCCTCTCTTATCAGAACCATTTATCCTGGCCCTGATGGTTTCCCCTTCCCCCACACCACCATCCTCCTCCCTTGTAATAGCACCCCTGCCTCCAGAGGCCCTCTGTGGATCCCCTTTACCTAGGGCCCCATCCTTGGTACAGACCCCCTCCTGAAGGGGGGGCCCCTCCCCCGCCTCCTTGTCTCCCAGTTTCTCTCCAGTAGTGCTAGCCTCCCTCATGTCTGCAATATGTTGCATTTCCCCCATCTGCTTAACATTTATGTTTCCCCTTCTCCCTCTGGGACTATTTCTATCCTTTCCGTTGCCAGTCTGTGATGCCCTATGGGTATCAGACTCCCCCCCCCCGGCCTCTGTATCAGTTTCTTCATTTCCACCAACCCCTTCCTCCCCCTCTAGTTTGCTTAGTAGCTCTAATTTATTGTAACACTCTATGCCAGCCTCCATCAAGTAACCTGCGTTTCCCCCGACTGCCCCTCTAAACTAACCCTCTTCCTCCCCACTTGCCCTGTTCTCCTTAGGAGCTCCCTTCCCACAGTCTGCTCTTTTAGGCTTCCCCACAACAGCCCTTCCCTTCTCACTGTCTGCTCTTCTAGGCTTCCCCACAACAACCCCTCCTGACTCTTCCCCCTCCACTCTCTTTATATTCGGAATGTTTACCCTGTAAGTTTTCCCTTAAGCGTCAACATCCCTATCTAAGGGTCCTCTGTCCCTAATATCCCCCCTCCTGCTTGGTGTAACATAACGTCCTGTAATTTCTGAGCATTGCCCCAGCCTTCCCTCAGCCCCACCCTTCTGCCGCCCATATCCACACCCCTTATCCTTGGACACACCCCCAACTCCCCCAGCTTACTCCTTAACCAATATACTTCACTCCTGTTATGAGATAGCTATCTACAGAGTGGGCACCTCCCTCTCTCCAGGCCCAGTTAAGAATTATTGCCACCCCACAGCCTGTGCAGCTGATAACCCTTCCGAAGATGCCTGCCATGGTGGAATGTGGCCACCCTGTTTGTCCCTCTCTGTTCATAATGGCACACACCCCTTTTCTCAGTCCCGACTCCCTTCCCCCTGGAATACCATCTCTCTCTCCCTCTCTCTCTCTATACTGACTGCAGTTGTTTTCGAACCCTATTTCAACCCCACCAATAATATTCCCAAGTCTCACAAACACATACAGTCCAGTGTGTGTTCAATCCTGCAAACAGTGTGTGTATGCAGACATCAGGTACCGTATGATGTCACAGGCTCACCAGTTCCTGTTGCTTCAAATTTCAGTCACAAACATAATTGCACAGCCCTACAATCCCAACCCCCAGTGGCTTTTCAGTATTTAAGAAAGCCTACAAAAGAGGGTGGGTAGGAGGGCTCTACCACCACCAGGCAAACATCACATTAAATTTCACTCTAATTATCACTGCCAAACAAGTGTTCCTACAAGCCCAAATAGTTACAATATCACAGCCCAAGTAACAGTTCTAACTTGAAGTAGTAATTTTTAACACACAGAACTAATTTCAAGTACAAAACTATTCAAATGTTTCAGTTAAAACAGAATATAAACCAAACCTCTTTCCTAAACAACCTCCTACTTCTGTTCCCAGGTGGACATTTAGTCCAGTTTATTTCTATCCACCCACTTCTATTACCCTGCCCCCATCCATTAGCCTGACAATTCCCCCCTCCTGTCTTTTTTCTTCTTATGTATCTAAAGAACTGTTTTACACTCCTTTGAACCCCTCTGCAATACACAGCTCTATGTCTGTTTTTATGATCCTGACTGCCCTCTAGGCCTCTGTAGTTTTCTTCTGGTACTCATCCCATTCATCATCCTCTTGCTTGTCTTTGTACCTTATAAAGGCCCTCTTTTTATCTGTCACTGCCTTCCTTACCCTTTCAGGGTCCAAACTGATCTCTTATACTTGTTTCTCTTGATAACTGTTGTCATCCGTGTTTTTGTTGCCTTGACAGTTGCCCATTTCATAACCGTCATCATTCCTCCACTCCTCTGATGCTGTCTACGCCATCTAACCTATACAGGACAATGTTACTCATATGGCTGAAGACTGTAATCTTTTTTTTTTCTTTTGTTTGGGGAGGTGGGCATGGTGTCCCTGACCTCCACTCATATCCTTCTGGATTCTGCCCTCCTCCGCGAACACTATGGCTGCCCACCAACCTGACTTGCCCCCACAAGGCAAGGCCACCGAGATGACCCACCCCCGTGGAACCTTGTCCAGATTACCAGCAGCATTACCACCTCTGGGAGGGTTCCCTGGGCTTGTCCCACCCCCCTGGGTGGGGCACTGGAAAGCAAGGTGGGTATGGTTTGACCAGGGTGGGTATCATAGCAGGATCACCTGCCATTTTTTATGCTGGTTCCTGGGGGTGGGGCATGCAATGACACACAGGGGCTGAAGCCTCACGTCTGCCCAACCCCCCTTAACTGATGATGCCAGCCATGGCAGAACCCCCAGCCTCTGCCAGGGGTCTGTAAAAGTGCCAGACACTCTACCCCCTCCCCCCAGAGAAGGAGAAGTCTGCAATCCTGATATCTAGCATGTCAGCCTTAGACAAGAGCTTCCAGGTGCCCAAGGCCACCCCTGTATTGTGGTCGCTGGACTCAAGTGGTTCCTGACCCACACTCTGTACCATATTTAGAATGGTTAACTGTCTAGTGGGATTCCTGACCTGTTGTGCCAACATGCAGTCCTGCAAGACATCAGGGAGTGCCTGGCTTCTGGCACTTCTGGTACTCCTGGCCACTATGATATCCCAGTCAATATCTGGCAGGTTGAGTTCTCCCCACTATTACAACCTTCCTCTTTGCCATCCCTCCCTCCTTCAGCACCCAGTTCTCCATCTCTCTTTTCTCCCTGCCCAGTGGCCTGAAAACCACCACATATGTGAGTCTTCCTGCCTGATGACTGTGTGAGCTGCACCCATGATGATTCTACCTCCTTTTTTCTTCAATGGTAGCCTCTTTTACTGCCTCAATCCCATCCCAGATGTAGATGGTCACCCCTCCACCTGTACCCATCCCTTATTATGCCTATATAAGGTAGAGCCTGGGATCACTATGCCCCAGTCTCATTGTTCACACTGGTCCAAGTTTGTGTAAAGGACATTAAATCCAGCCAAGAGTTTGCAATAAAAGCCTGGAGCTCACCAATCCTACTGCCCAGACTCCTGGCATTGAGGCATACCACCCCCCAACATGTGCCCGCAACTCTAATGGTTCTCACTTGCCATCCTCCATCACCCTCCTCTGACAACCTTAGTGTCTTGTGTTTCCCCTTCCTTTTGTCTATTGTGTCCACCCTGCCTGTCATAAGCTATGATATATATATATATATATATATATATATATATATATATATATATATATTTTGTTTTGTTATGGAGATGAGAACCTGTTCCAAAGGAAGTACAGAGGAGAAGCTATTCCAAACAACAGCAGAAACTGCATGCTGCACAAGGTGTATTCATTGAAGACACAGACCACAGACCACACCTATCATGTAGCAAAGCATTGCTTTTTCAAATGGGAGCAGCTCCTGTCTGAAGAGTCAGTGTGCCTTGAGCAGCACCCAGTTTGTACTGTCATTTTTTGGCATGTGTTCAGAATTTATGGTAGTGACTGGCTGCACATGAGGAGCTGGCAGTGAGAATATTATGATTTTCAGAGGAGCTCAGAGAAGAGACACCTGTGGCAGAGTTATGAAGGAGATCCCCTTGTCCCATTCTTCTCATGCTGCCCCTGATCCTATGCACTTCAGTGAACTGGTGAAGACCATTGGAATTTCATCAAGCTATTGCATGTCTGCCCTGAGAGATCAAACTACAGCTATGGCTGCAATCAGATTGGACCTCATCTGCTGAAGTCGGCTCAGATTGCTGCTGCAACCATGGGCTGCCTGTTATTATGAGACTATTACCTTCTGTTTACTTCTGTCATCATTCATCACCAGTGATCTAGTGTAACACCTTTTCTGCTAAAGTTCTTCTTAAGTTTGCAACTGCAAGAGCTGGGGAACATTTGCTGCCTTTACTGCTTCAGGGATGTAACTCTGAGTAGCTTACTCCTGGGAGGCTGTGTTATAAGATCTTATTATTATATCTTTTTTATGGATGTATTGGGGGAATCAGTTAGACTATTATAGTCACCACAATAATAAAGTAACATTTTCTTCACTTTTCCTTTTTATGAATCCCCTTGGGGCTTCTGGTCTGCATGCAGTCCTATACACTGTGTAATATTAAATGTATACTTCCCCCTATGATGTACCCATAGAGGGGGTGTCTTGAATAAATCCTTTGTAAGTGATATTATTGTCTTATCATATATGATGCTATTCCCCTGTGGATATATGACTTGTAAGTTTTTACTTGCAAAATCAATAAAAAGTATAAATACAAAAAAATGGAAATTAAATTCAATTATTGACATTGTTGGTAACTGAAACTGATATTTTAGCATCCTCAGCAAGAGCTGTAATCTATATGTTTCACTATTTATAGCCAGCCTAAACAGCCGTTGAGATGGATTGTAATGGTGATATGAGTTGTCTCTGTGGAGATCATTGGTTATTAAAATGGACAGTGTCAGGAGGGTTATCTCACTACCATTAGGATCTGATAATCACTCTCTAGTTAGAACAGTGTCCCCAGGTCCTTTAACTTGTGCATAGGTATAGAAGATACAGTTGTTTAATGTTGGTGCCTAGGTGGGCCTGAACCATGCCGTCACATAAACATGGGCATGGAGAAGTCAAACAACTGCTACTTCCACTTATTTGCTACAGAACTACTTCAGTTACTGGATATGACTATTGCACTGGTCCATAACTTTTAGGTGCCTGATGATTCATGGTGCATGCCATGTCATCAGTTATCCAGCGGGATGTGAATAGAAGGATCCACATTTTTTATTAAAATGACTTTCCACCAGCCCAGTGGCATAGCAGTTTGAGGTGTTGGACACCTTATCACCCCCAACTCAGGTGACCCAGGTTCATGAATGGACCAGGGTTGCTCAGGGGGTTGGCTGGGTGAGGGAGAATTGAGTATTCTAAGGATGGCTCTCCTCCCTCACATGGGGGGTAAGGCAGAATCCCGCTACATGGCTGCCAGCTGGCAGAAGCCAGGTGGCAGTGAGGGTGGGAAAAGTTAGACACGGGGGGACATCAGCGGATGTACCATGTCATTACATACTGATGCCCCAGGAAGAAAATCTGGAGGAAAAAGCCCTGGATCATTTGGCTTCCCCTACAGGCCCACATAACTCTAGGTGGTAGGCCACCGTTAGTGGTGGATAACCAGTATGGTCAATGGACAGGCTAGTGAAGGATCTAGAGATGAGCAGCTGAGAGAAGGTGCATAATTGCCTTTCCACAGCAATGGTATTTTCCCCTTGGAGGTCATGACTTGCATGCCAGCTACACAGTCATACCTTCATAGAGTGGTGATACAAATGTAAGTGTACGAGACATTGCCTTCTAAATCTCCTAACTCACATTCAAGTGCCCACCATGCTTTACACTTGCTGGCATTTGTGTGTGTGTGTGCGTGTGTGTGTGTGTGTGTGTGTGTGTGTGTGCTTATCAAGGAACAGCTAGAATCTGCAGATGGCATTGACATTTATTCTGTAAATGTTATTGCAATTATCGATGTTCTGTTTATCACCGGTTCCAGTCCCTTGACCCAGGATTCGTCACAACAAAATGTAAATGCATTTGTGGTGTGACACTCCTTCTTAAGAGTCAGGTGTTAGTGTTCAAAATTCCCCTGAAACTGGGAAGTGTTCTTAGTGTGTATCTGCTGTACCTCTTTAGCTGTAGTGAACTGCGCCCTGTTGAAAGTCAAAGTTCTCCATAACAAAATTTGTCACTTTTGTTCTGGATGTTCATGAGAGAATACACTGTTGCCAGTTGTAGTCTGAACTTCAATGGCTGAAGATGGGCCAACGCAGACAATACCATTTCAGTCTCCTTGCTACAAGGATTGATGAAATTCCTCCCATCTTTTTTTGGAATGTTCAGTCTTCCAAATAGCAACTACTGCCCCAGGTCTACCCAAACAAATAATATTGTCCTTCCTTAAAAAAAAAAAACTGACATAGGACAGCGATTGTTTCTAGATGTTGAAACAAGACAGTGTGACCTATAGTTAGGCAGGGTACATGGTAGTTTTAAAGTTTTGTTCAAATCCTATATATTTGTCTTATCCAAATATACTTATCTATGTTGTTTGCAACTGTTTTAAATGTATATTGTTAGTCTTGCTTACAATATTTACTGTTTGTTGTATCTGGGTCACCCTTGAAAACAGGCACTTGTCCACAAAAAACTTCACAGTTAACACATTCAGTTCAATCAATCAATCAATCAATCAATCAGTAAATGTGGTTGGCACCTTATCTTCCTTCTCAGAGTCTATAGGCTCTAGCTCTGTATCTAGATAAAGCTGTCAGCAGCAGCCTGCAACAGCTAGTGCTTATTATCATGATGTGGTTTTAAGCTGATGCAGCAGCTTGGGCCACCCAGCCCCTTCCCCAGCTACATCCTCCTTCTCAGGTTCATCCAGCCAAGGAGGGAGGCAAAAGTAGCCAAAGGGATAAAGGTAGCCCTCCCTTCCACATAACATATCTAAAATAAGGGAGGATCCAATTAGTACAAAGGGCACTATCAAACCTGATAAATAAATTAGATACAATTGTGGGGAGGACAGAAGGTGGAACCCAAAAATGCCACAGGGCCGAAAAAAGAGAAAGGGAGGGTGGGCAAACAAGCTGGAAAGTAATGTGCACAAATGCCCACAGTCTGGGGAACAACATCCCAGACCCAATGGCATTAATGGAAGCTGCAAACCTGGCCATAGTAGCTGTTACATAAACATGGTTCACAGGGAACAATGACTGGGATATAGCCATTCCAGGATACACACTTTTTAGGAAGGATAGTGAAGGGAGAAGGGGGGGGTGCTACGTATGTGAAGGAGGGGATTAAAGCAACAGAGGCTCAAGGGTTACAAGAAGGAGTAGAGGCACTATGGGTCACCCTGGAGGAGGGAAAAAGGACAGCCATTCGCACTGGAGTGATTTACAGGCCTCCGGCACAGGGGGAGGAATCAGATAAAGCTCTTGTGGAAACCATCCACAAAATGGCAGCCAAAGGAGAACTGCTACTAATGGGTGACTTTAACCTACCTGAGGTAGATTGGAGCACTCAAACTGCAAGTACAAGGGGCAGGGACTTCATGACTGCCCTGAATGGGCTAAACCTAACACAGCTAGTAGCAGAACCAACCCCCGAGGATGCTATGCTGGATTTGGTCCTGACCAATGGGGACAGGATCACAGATGTGGAGGTGGGCAGTCCTCTTGGTACCAGTGACCACAGGACAGTATGGTTTAAGGTAACCACAATGGAGGACACAAGCCATACAAGGATAAAGGTCCTAGATTTCAGGAAGGCTAACTTTAAGGAGATGGGCAGAAATCTCAAAAGAACTGTAACAGCGGCAGGTACAGGGGAGATGTGGAAAAACAGTGGTCTAGACTCAAGCAAGTCATAACAGAAGTAACAGGTCACTGTGTCAAAATATATAGCAAGAGCAAAAGAAAGAAAAGACCATTGTGTTTCCCAAAGGTAGTGGCCAAAAAGTAAGGGAAAAGAAAAGAGCCTTCAGAAGATACAAGGAAACACAAAAGGATGAGGACAGAAAACAATATCTGGAGAAGTAGAGGGAATCTGGGAAAATAATTAGAAGGGCTAAAGTGCAGACAGAGGAAGGTATAGCCAAGGCTATTAAGAAGAGTGACAAGACCTTCTTCAGACACATTAGTGAGAGGAAAAAGACCAGAAATGGGATTGTTAGGCTGAAGAAAGAAGGACGAGACAGGGTGGAGGATGACCAAGAAAAGACTGAGATACTAAACAAGTACTATTGCTCAATATTCACCAGGGAAGGGGAGGGTGAGGGACTGAGACTCATTAAGAGAGGTATTCAGGGAAGGGAGGTAGACACCAGCCCATTCATGGTGGAAAGAGTCCTAGAAGAACTCGGAGAAAATGAAAGTAGATAAGTCAATGGGACCAGATGGGATCCATCCCAGAGTACTAAAGGAACTCAGGGATGTGCTGGCGGAACCACTGGCTGCCCTTTTCAACAAGGCACTAAATACGGGGGAAGTACCTGAGGACTGGAGGAGGGCAGATGTGGTCCCTCTCCACAAGAGTGGAAACAGACAGGAGGCAGGCAATTACACGCTTGTAAGCCTAACCGCAGCAGTGAGGAAACTAATGGAGTCCTTATTTAAGGAGAGGAGAGGATTGTGAAGTTTCTGGGAGATATCAGGGCTCAGGATCCAAGGCAGCATGGATTCTCAGCAGGAAGATCCTGTCAGACGAATCTTATATATTTCTTTGACTGGGTAACCAGGGTGGTAGATCAGGAAGGAGCAGTGGATGTAGCCTACCTGGATTTCAGCAAGGCCTTCAACACCATCCCACACAGAAGATTGCTAAATAAATTCGGGAGCCTGGGTCTGGGTCCTATGGTGGTAAAGTGGGCTGGGAATTGGCTAAGGGACAGGACTCAAAGAGTGGCGGTAAATTATATGAAATCTGAGGAGAGGGAGGTGACCAGTGGGATCGGTGCTGGGGCCAGTCCTATTCAATACCTTCATTAGTGACATTGCTGAACATCTGGAGGGAAAGGTGTGCCTCTTCGCAGACGACACCGAGATCTGCAACAGAGTAGACACACTGGAGGGGGTGGAACAGTGAGAAAGTACCTAAGCCTATTAGAGGAGTGGTCAGGTGTCTGGCAGTTGAGTTTCAATGCTAAAAAGTGCAAGATCATTCACCTGGGTCACAGGAATCCAAGGAAGCAGTACAGGATGGGTGGGGATATTCTGGCCACCACATGTCAGGAGAGAGACCTGGGGGTTATCATATTTGATGACCTGAAGGTGTGAAAACAGTGTGAAAAGGCAGTGGGAAGAGCAAACAGAATGTTGGTGTGCTTAGGGAGGGGCATAGCAAGCAGGAGGAAAGAGATGGTGATGCCACTGTACAGATCACTGGTGAGGCCTCAGCAGGAGTACTGTGTCCATTTCTGGAGACCACATCTCTGGAAGGACATTGACAAAATAGAGGAAGTCCAGAGAAGATCAATGAAGATGGTACATGGACTGTACCAGAAGCCCTACAAGGAAGTACTTAAGGACCTGAATATCTATACACTGGAGGAAAGAAGGGAGAGGGAAGGGGAGATATGATACAGACTTTTAAGTACCTTAGGAGAATAAACAGGGTACAGGCGGAAAGCATATTTCAGAGAAAACTCTGCACAAGAACAAGGGGGCATGATATGAAGCTGAAGGGTGGAAGGCTCACAGGTAATGTTAGGAAGTACTTTTTCACTGAAAGGGCTGTGGAGCTATGGAACAGCCTTCCAGTAGAAGTGGTGGGTGTGAAAACAATATGGGGGTTCAAGAGTGCATGGGATAGACATAAGGGTACCCTGGATATGTGCAGTGCTGGAGAGCCGCAGATCAAATAGGATCTGGGACTGCAGCAGTGAGTAGGGAAATGGGCAGACTGGGTGGGCCATATGCACCTTATCTGCCAACAGATTCTGTGTTTCAATGTTTCTATCTTATGCAGAGGCTATTGGTGACAGTGGGTGTGACTAAGGCACAGATTAGAGAGTGCAGGACTGTGGAGATCTTCAAGACCAGTTTAAAAACACATCTATTTAAACAGACTTTTAATATCTGATGTTTTATGGATCATGGGAATTTTAACTGAAGTTGAAGTATTTGTATGATTTTATTGAAATTGTTTTATTATATATATACATATGCACAGCGCTTTGATTTCTGAATTGCGCTAAATAAATAAAAATATTATTATTATTATTATCTGTAGACCAGCAAGCTAATCGTGTTCTTCCCATGCAGGCTGCAGGGAGGACAGTGATACAGTAGTAGTAACTGAGGTTTTTCCTTAACCACCACCTGGTTACTGTCCTGTTGAGGAAACATTCTCCCCTCTACTCCAACTTTCATTACCAAATTTCCTCCCTCCAGGCACTGGGGTGAAAAATGATTGATTTGACTTCTACCACCACTCTTTCCATGCCCTGGCCCCATTTTAATTATTTTTAGACTGTCCACTCTCTCTCTCTCTCTTTCTGTTTTATCTTTCTAGCACAGTAGCAGCCAACCCCTACCTTACTTACACCCAAGGCAAACCTTCATTTGTCATCCTCAATCAGATTACTCCAGGGAATCTGGGGTCCAGCTCAACGGCTGCCTAATGTGTGAATATTAACTATTTTGAGAGAGCAACAGACTCAGTGTTCAAACCTTGCTCACTGTTAGTCACGTTGTCATTTTTATCAACATCAGGAAGGGACTGACTCTATACCTTTTGAGTGTTAAAGGCCATGGACAACATTCCTCATTTCAGCCATCCTAAACTCAGTCCATCCCCAAACAGTTTAACAAAACAGAATGTAAAGCATGTGACTACTTTTAATGTGCTTTACTGATGAGTTGCAGTAGTGTGTCTGCTCTAATGCAGTAAGCAGTATGTAACATACTAGAAATATTAACCTACAGTACGTACAAAAGAGCCAGTAAGAGATTCAGAGATGGAAGGTGCAATGGAGGCCCTAGTGGCACTGCATAATTTGAAATGGTAGGTCCAAAGTTTGGCCATTTGTTCAGTATCGACTAATTCATAGGTTGCCTGGTAGAATGACAGCCTCAACTAAGGAGAAAGCACAATATAGGACAAGCTCACAGTTTTATATTCAGCTTGCATTGTAACAAATGGTATGATATTAAGTTGGATGTCATTTGTGAAAGGGAAAGTGATTACTGGTGGTGGTCCATCCTCTGGACTGTGTTATTGCTAATGCTAAGCATTTACTGAAATTCAAGAAGCAGATTACTATTCTCATTCTCATTTATGCCATACCTAGTTCCAGGCCCGTTCATGTAAAATCTAGGGTGTCATGCTTATACTAAAGGTTAAGACCTGGTTTTATGATCTCAAATTGAAACTATCAGGTACAATAATCAGTTTCATAACAGATTATAATAGTATTTTTCCCTGCCTGATTTTAAAATCTGTAATAATTTATCTATATTGTATGAAATGAAAAAGGCTTTCCTTCTGAGTTTTAAGAAGTCTGCACATTAAACTTATATAGACTTTATAACTCATACCTTACAAACATTTTATTCTTAGTAAATGTCAGAATATAAATTTCATGTCAAGCAAGTTCCAAGCAGAAAAGGGCCTGTAAAGGCTGTTTTGCAAAAAAGTAACTGGACCTTGTGTTTCTTTGCTAAAGTAGAGCAGAAAGTCCTGGTCAGAGGGTTGGAGGCAAAGTGGCACAGTCAAGAGGGACTAGTGACCAACCAGGGGAAACAAGAATGGGAGATTAAAACAGCTCCAAGGGAAGATTTTGGGCATACTTCCTCATTTTAAGCAAGCACCAAGCAGGAAAGGGTCTATAAAGGTTATTTTATAAAAGGAAACTGGATTTTGTGCTTTTTTACTACAGGAGAGTAGGAAGTCCAGGTCAGGGAATCAGAGGCAAAGCGGAGGGGTGACAAGGGATCAGTGACCAATAGGGGAGACAGAAAGTCCCTCATGGAGGAAAAAGCCCACCCACACCATGTGGCCTATCACATTCATTTCCCAGAGCATGAGTGGAATGGAGCAGGAGTGGAACAGGTTCCTACTGGCATCTTAGGCCTCAGCAGGTGTCCGCAGGCAACAGCAGGCTTGCAGGGAGCTCTGCCTGTCTGATAAATGGTATCCTTATGACTTCCTGTGTCTCATTATCCCAACATGCACCTGCCCGGGCAGTATTGCCCAACAGGTGTAGTATCCCGACAGTGTAAATCCCGCTGGCTTCATGCCCGATGGTGTTATGGGAGGGTATAAGATAGCAGATGTGACGGGATGCTACCTTACCACTGAAAGCAGCATCGGATCCATGAAGATGGCAGAGCTACCTCAGTGGTGTGGAGGGCTAAACCACAGACAGCTCCTCCAGTGTACCCTGGGAGGCTTATGTTCTGGTCTGGGCTATGGAACTTTTCAGAATATTGCCCCGTAACTAATATATTTTTACTCCAAGGTCCGCTCCCCCTTGGAGTTTGTTATATTAGTTACAGGGGGTGTTGGGGGGGTGAAGCCCCCCTGTATTAAGGTGTTTGTTGTTGTGGGATGCATGACACTGTATTGTTGAGCATCCAAGTCATGTGGGATTTTTCATTTTGGGATCATAAACTCGGAATGTTGAGTGTCAGCATACTGAGTTTTGATCTAACACAATATATCCTGATAAACGGAAAGGGTGGTGTCAAAGTTGAACACTCTGCCCGAGGAGGTGGTATCCTGTAAGACAGTGGGCAGTTTTAAAAGGGGATGGGACAAGGTGAGGGTCACTGTGAGGGTGGAGGGGAAGGAGGGCAGCTGCAGTGTAAGGGATGCGAGCTGCACATTCAAGCGGACTTGATAGGCCTTATGGCCTGTATCTGCTTATGGTTTTGTGTGTTCATATAATGTAAGGTAAAGTTCTGTTAGCTTGCTGTTGCCTGTGTTGAAAGTTACTGGAGGAGGGGTAAATAGTACCTGCAGGGAAGTAACCATCCTTACAAAAAGTCAGTGCCTGTTGTTGGGAATAACACCCTATCTAGGGAAGGGGTACAAAAATTGTTAAGGAAGGACAGAAAGGGGAAACTTAAGTAGTAATCAGGCATTGGAGTACAAGAGATAATATACAAAAGTGAGTAAGGTGGAAAGCAAGGGGAAGAAAGGCGAAAGCAAGAAACATTCTATCAGTGCGATTGGCAATGCATCCTCAAGATTGCTAGTGTGTCAGGAAAAGGGGGAATTGGATGTTATTGTCCATCTTGGGACTAATGACCTAGCAATTGATGGTGTTGGGATTGTGCAGGGTGAGTGCAGAGAACTAGGGATGGGTCTAAGGTGAGTAGCACATACAGTGACTTTTGCTGAGGTGCTGCCTGTCTACAACCAGGGGAAGGATAGAGTACTCTGCACTAGACTTTTCAATGCATGATTGATGGAATAATGCAGAGAAGAGGGGTTCAACTACATTGGGGACTGGAGATCAACCTGGAGGGATGTGGGCCTATTCATAGGTGATGGCTTGCATCCATCTGGGAGGGGTACTGCAGTCCTCAGTTGATTATTTAAATGTTACTTTGATGAACATATAAAGTATCTGAGGGAGGTGGTGGAAGAAAAAGAGGCATAAACTGCCCCCCCCCACACACACACATACACAGACTAAAGCAGTAGGAATGGAGGACCAAAGGGAAGGAATATCCCCCAGAGAGCAAGACATTGGAAACAGCAGTGAAGTAGAGGACAAGGGAGGGTGGGAGAAAAAGTGCAAAGAGATAGGAGAAAAGGAGCCAAGACACAAGAGGAGAAAGAGGGTTGCAGGCAGAGTGGGTGCAAGGTTTGGAGAGTCATGTGCACAAATGCAAGGAGTCTTGGAAGTAAAATTCCAGACCTAGAGGCCATCATGGTAGATGCAGTCCTGGAGAGTGTGGCCATCACTGAGTCATGTTGCACAGGCAATCACAAATGGGACATGGCCATAGTGGGCTACACTCAGTTCAGTAAGGCTAGTGTTAGAGAAAGGGACAAAGGGTTGTGCTGTATGTAAGGGAGGGTATCAAAGTGATGGAATCACAAGGAAGGAGGGGTTGGAGGTACTCTGGGGCACCCTGAAGACAGGAGTCATAGCTACTGTTATGGTCCCTTTCACGCGGACATCCCTTGGCCAAAGATCCTTCACATACAGAACTCCGCACTGGCTAAATGAGGTCCCTGTCTCTACACTAAACCAAGTGAGCCTCTCTTTCTTCAAAACCGAATTGAAGCACCACCTTGTTACTAGGGGCCAGTGCGTGTGTAGGTTGGCCCTTATTCTTTAGTCCCTTATCCCTCTACTCATCCCTCGACTCTCTTACTTCCAGGGTACAAATCTTTGGCTACTGCAGGGGGTAGTCTCTCTGGTCCCTCTCCTGTTCTTCTCTCACCTAAATGCCTGAGGTGGTCCTCTGTTGGTAGCACTTCCCCTCCTGCCCTGTTACTCTCCCCTCCACTTTCAACCACCTTCCCATTCTTCCTTCCTCCCATTCCCTCCACTGTTTTTCTTTTCTCTAGTTCTGCAGGTACTCTATACCATCCTTGTTCCAGCACTCCTAGTTGCTGATAGCCAGATATTGATAGGTAGATGGAGGGCTTTGGCACATGCCTCACCACTCCCTAGGCTCTTTCCTTATCCTTGCACTTATTCCTACAAGTCTTATGCCTGCTGCTTGTTCTTAATCACTTTGGCTCCCCACTAGGCTGACTCCAAGGCTCCCCAAACTGAGCTACAGTAGATACCTCCCTTCATTCCTGCCTAGCCACCCCCTGTGTGTCTCATCACCCATGACCTTTAGCTCTCTCTTTTCTCCAACCTACTGTATTAGCCAGGACAAAGCCTGCACCAGACTCCTCTATCACAACCCTCTAAGTTCACCTGTGCTTCTACTGTTCTCTCTGTTGCCTAGCCTCAGCTTTTTGTTATTCTTGTAGCTCCTCTGTATCTCTGGAACTTTATCTCTGATTCATTGAGTCTCTTGCGTAGTTAGTTGTCCACTGTTTTTGAACTTCTACAAATTTTTGTAACTGTACCAGCTATGTCCTTCCTATGTAACCTCAGGGTTTTTTTTATTCTGGGATCTCTTTTACTGTAACTGATTACTGTATTGTTGTGCTTGTTATTTGACATAGAACCTTTGAAAATAAGCATTTTGCTCAAAGGTGTTTTCCGAATGATAAATAAATAAATGAAATAAATAATAGTAATAAACTCTATTCTCATTGAGGTGATATACAGACAAACTCGGGTGGAGGAATTGGACATGGCACTGAGAAAAGCCATCAGCACAAATGCAGGAAAAAAAAGAAAAGTAGGGGATATCAATCTGCCAGAAGTAGTATGCAGGCTCTCAGCTGCAGCCTCAGCTAGAAGCAGGGGCATCCTAGACTTCCTGCAGGGGGCATTTCTCAGGCAAACTTGTCAGGGAACAAGAAAACAAAAAATGCTCTGAAGGTTGAGTGCAGGCAGGAAATAACAGGACGGACTGCAGAAAACAAAAAATTGCATCACACGAGCTATAAACCAAATAGCAGCTTTATTATAAAGATAGTGAACACACCAAATATTGCACAGAATAGCATCAGCTCACAGAACCTCTACCGCGTCATCAGGAGGCTGGCCAAACATAGACAAAGGACCCTTAAATACATAAGTGAAGCACACAATTTAAGGTGACAGTGCATAATATACAAAAATTAAGTAAAATCACTAAAAACTTTCATCAAGTGACTTAATGTGTTTTTTCAAAAAAAACATCAATTTCATTAATATCAGATCCTAAAATTTACCACAGCATAAGGGAACAGGGTCATAAAGCTATATTATTGATCCTACTTCGCCAGAGAAGAACTGATCAAAATAACAGGTGCTAACATCACAAAATCTCAGCTCAATTTAAAGTGCTAAAGCACCAGAATGGTATTTAATTGTACCCTAGAGAGAAAAAGGTTTATGTGCCTTACTTTTATATTTATGGGTCCTTTGTCTATGCTTAGCCAGCTTCCTGATGACGCAGTGGATGCGAAATCGGTAGAGGTTCTGTGAGCTGATGCTGTTCTGTGCAATACTTGGCGTGTTCACTATATTTATTTATTTTTTTCCATTCAACTTTTATTAAAGTTTACAATACAGAGAACGAATCCACAAAGCATTAGACATATGTAAAAAAAAACAATAATTACTAGACAAAATTCAACAGATTCAGTCCTCTCCTGCCCACCCCCACACCCAACCCCCAGTGCCCAAGCGCAGCATCACCTCCACCAAACTACGTCCTATATTACTGTGGACCTATATCTCAAACTTGTACAGAGTAGAGAGTTTGAAAGGGGCCTCATACCTTATTAAACTTGTTAAGTTTATTAGAAAGACTAGCAATAGTTCTCTCCGTTCTGAGATTAGCCAGTAGTTCCTGGAGCCACTCAGAATAAGACAAGTTATCAGAATCTTTCCAATGTCTAAGGACCACCTTTTTGACGGACATGGAGATTAATGCCATATAATATTTCCTACTCCATACAGAAATGTCAGAAAAATCTCCCAAAAGACATACTTCCTGTGTAAACAAATCCCTGAGGCCCAACAATGGGTATGCTCTTTGTTTAATGTTAGCCCAGAGTCCAACAACACTAGGACAATTCCAAAAGATGTGAAGAAGGTTTTCAGGGTGCAAATTACATCTAGTACAAATCGGAGAGGGTACCACACCCAGCTTTGCCAACTTCTGCGGGGTATAGTAAATATTGTGCAAAATTTTAAATTGCATTAACCTTAGTCTATCCTGGAGTAAAAATTTATGGCAATTATGCCAGAGTTGAGGCCATTCTAATTCCCTATCTGGAAAGAGAGAAGACCAATATGAGACCTGGGCTAAGTTATAGGGATATGCCCATGCAAATAAAATGCTATATATCTTAGACACTGCATGGGGTGAGCCAGCCAAATCTGCCAATGTGGCCAGAAATGAGATTTGGGAAGCAGGGGGTGGAGTAACTCCAAAAACTTTTAAGACTAGATGCCGAAGCTGAAAAATTCTGAAAATATTCCTCTCAGGTATCCTAAATTTCTGCATAATTTCTACAGAAGAGCACCACTGTCTGTCAACCGCCATGAGATCCTTCAACTGACAATTTACTAACTGAGAGAGCTAGGCTTACCATTTATTGGCTGAGACAAGTCCTTAACATTATAATACTTGAGGAATGCACACAGTTGAGTGTGCGCAATAATCGATACTACAATAGGAGAGTTACGTAACACATCAGGGAGAGACCCTACTTTGGTGTACAGCAACGCTCCTGGAAGGATACTGCATTTTTTGATGGAAGCCAATTCCACTCTGAGCCAGACCGGGACATAAGAGAGTTGTGCTAATAGGTGCTCGGGTGTCACCCACCTGAGATATTTGTTAGCCTGGCTGGCCCAATAATACAATCCTATATGTGGGATTCGCAAACCCCCTTTTCCTTTGGGAGTAGCCAATTTGTGAAAGGCCATTCTAGATTTTTTATACCCCCATATAAAATTAGAAAACATGGTATGGATTTTTTTAAACCAGGACAGCGGGAGGCCAATATTTAACATGTTAAGGGGATAGAAGAGGTGGGGGAAGACATTCATTTTAATTAAATTTATCCTTCCCCAGAGGGAGAGAGGAAGTAGTGTCCACCTACGGAGATCTTGGTCTATTCTTTGGACCAACAGATCCAAGTTTAATTGTTTAAGCCGGAATGCAGAATGGGTCAGAATGATCCCAAGATATTTAATGGAATCATACTGCCAGGCAAGTCCTAACGACGTAATCTCCTGCTTGTAAACCCTGTGATTAAGAGGAAAGACCAAGGTTTTTCCAATATTAAGTTTATAATTCGAAACCTTACTAAACTCACCTATTATATTAAGAATGGGATGAATAGATGTCACTGGATTGGTAATCTGCAGAAGGAGGTCGTCAGCATATGCGGCAACCTTAACCATCTGCCCATTTAAAGATATGCCTAGAACATCCTTGGCATTGGTTAACCTCCGAATAAGGGCTCTAAATATATATTAAAGAGTAATGGAGACAGGGACACCTTGCCTGGTTCCCACATGTAATTTAATTGGACTTGAAATCAATCCATTACAGGAGATTCTAGCCGAGGGTGATAAGTATAATGAGCGAACCCATCCCAAAAATTGTTTAGGGATACCAAATGCCTCCATAGCGGCAAACAGGTAACTCAAGTAGACCCTGTCGAATGCCTTCTTGGCGTCAAGGGATACCAAGGCCATTGGTACTTCAGCATCTCTCGAAGCCGAGAAGACGTGTGCCAGGGTTTGCAGGTGCTCTACTGATGTTCTACCCCTCATGAAACCAACCTGTTCCTCCCCTATTATACAGGGAAGTACCATACTCAGGCGATCAGCCAATAACTTTGCCAATATTTTAATATCATAATTAATTAGCGAAATGGGCCTATAGCTTGAAACCAAATCCTGTGGCTTATCAGGCTTGGGCAGTAAAACAATCGGCTCCAAAAAGAAAAGGATCAGCCCCTTGGCCAGAAAGTAAAAATTGGAAAAGTGAAAGTAAAATAGGGGTTAGTTGCTTAGAAAATACCTCATAAAAATTGGCGGAAAATCCATCAGGACCCAGAGTTTTATCGGATGGCAGAGATTTAATTACCATAGCCATTTCATCCTCAGAGATAGGAGATATTAACGCAGTTTGTTGAGATTTAGTGAGAAAAGGTAATTGTAAGTCCCCAAAATACTTTTGCAAATCTTCCTCAGAAGGGGGATTGACCATGGGCCCATATAATTCCAGAAAATAACAAGCGAATACATCAAGTATCTCTGAGGATACAGTTTTAGGGGGGTCTCCCTCTGTGGAACGGATGGCTGCAATGAATCTCGCTGATTCCTGTTGCTTCACTCGCATTGCTAACAACCGCCCTGCTTTCTCTCCTTGATCTGTATAAACTGCATTTGCTTTTAAAATAGCAAACTTTGCATGCTCTCTTAGCAAGTTAAGATAGGCATCCTTAACCTTAACTAATTCCTGCTTAAAAGTTTCAGGAGAAGTAGGAGAGACACGGGATTCCATCTCCCTAATCTGGGACAAGAGGCGGGAAGATTTATTTTCCTGTTCCTTCTTCCTATTCGAAGTCAAGGCAATGAAAATCCCCCTCAGGAACACCTTAAGAGCACTCCATTCTATGTCTGGCCACTGAATGGAATTAACATTCACAGCCATGAACTGATTTATTTGGGATATTATGTACTCAATCTTATCGGGCTCCTTAAGAATTTGATTATTCAGCTTCTATCTGCCTCCCCTTTTAGGTAATGAGGACAGGGAAATTTGACATACTACTGCTGAGTGATCCGACAGTGGGCCAGAAACAATATTCGAATCAAGGACCCCAGATAAGAACGTGTGAGAAATGAAAATGTAATCGATCCGCGATGAGGTACCGTGGACTTGCGATGTAAAGGTGTATTCTCGCACTTTGGGGTGTAACACACGCCATACGTCGCATAAGCCTGCAGAATCTACCAAGTCCCTGAATGACCTTTGAGCAGGAGAGAGGCCCTGACGACCACGACCCGACCTGTCCAACAATGAGTCGAATACTAAATTACAATGAACACCTATAATCATAGGGACACCCAGAAGGGGAGTGAGTGCTTCCAATACATTCATAAAGAAACTCAGAGTATCAGTATTAGAGCCATAGACGCTACCCAAAACAATATCCAACATGCATAGCCTGCCCTTCACAAATACAAATCTTCTGGAAGGATCAGCAATGCACTGGGTAGACCTGAAAGGAAGCGATCTATGTAGAAGAATCATGACCCCCCTGCTCTGGGTGTTACCCTGTGCAGCAAATATCTGCCCTACCTGTAATCTTCTCAGCTTATCTGCTTCATCATTAAGTAGGTGCGTTTCTTGCAACAACATAACATCAGCTTTTAAATGGCTAAGATATTTCAAAATCTTGTATTGCTTAGTCTTGTGCCTGGCTCCTTTAACATTCCATGTGATAATCTTAAGATTGCTCACCATTGTCCACTAAGTCCCTGAATGAAACCATAAAATTCCTCATGCATTAATATACAACTTTCTTGCCCCCTTACATATGAGTTCTGCTGCACTTGAGCCCCCCCCACCCAGCTCCTCCCAAGTCACCCCAACCCCTATAACAAACCCACAAGAACAATAACCCCACATCCCACAATAACCCCCAACCCCCCCCGCTCCCACCCTTATTTTTATGGTACATGATGATCAGTTTACCTAGACATCTCCTCACCCACCCGCCCCCTGCCTTCCTTAACTAGTACAAATTAACCAGTGCCCCAGAAATATCTATCATTGAGCACAGTATACAGTAAAAAAAATTAAGACAGAATTTGTCTGCGCACAACGAGTTGCAGGACGTCAGAGAGTGACAAAAGAGAACCCTCCTGACCATACCAAGAGAAAATGAAATTAAATTATGAAAGAGGGTGACCCCCCAGGAAATGAGATACATCTTTTTCTTCCAGACCAACAGGAAGATGGAAGGGGTCAGCGTAAAATCCAAAGCAGAAATCGCCCTGTAAACCCAGACACTACAAAAAAGATTTTATCACCCTCAGATGCCATTCTCTTCCCATAAACCAGAACTATATGGGAGATGTCAAACTGCAAGCTCCGGTGCCATCTACTGGCGAGAGATCAAGAATACATGCTCTCATGACGCCATAAATGCCAGAGCTTTCTAGCAAAAAGAAAAAATGTTCAGCCCAATCCATGAGCTCCTCATTACCAGCTCGAGACAGCACAGAACAGCTGGTGGTAAACGAGACCAATCTCGTGGGCACCCCCCAATATTAAACAAAGTTTGAGACCTCAGAGTCTGAAAAGTAATGAAATAATTCACTCCCAAATTGCTTAAGTTTAGAAACACAGCAATAATACATCAAACTATGGCCCCAAAGGTTCCAACACAAAATTTGCAGCTAGCCCCTTTTATGCTTAATCAACAAGGGAAACTTTAGGGAGCAAATACTCCTGTAAAACAGGCATAACAGGTATCCATCCTTCACAACTTTGTAAAGAGGAAATCAAAATCAGCTATTAAGCACGATAAATCAACACCCATTTGACCAATGCCAGCTCCCAACTCAAGGAGCCCAAAATAAATCAGGAAGTTTTTGCCTAAGGCCAGCAGCCCCCAGTTCTGCATTTTCATAAGTTATCCAGGAAGCAGCAATAAGAACTTGAAGTTTGGCCGGATAGTTCATCTTGAACTTGACTGAAGCAGCTATCAGCCTCGTTGCAATGGGGTGATAGGCAGCTCGCTTCTGGTGCAGCGAAAGTGGTAGATCCTGTACTACCCTCAATTTAATTCCTTCCCACAAAAGCTCTTTCGTTTCTCGCACTTTAGACATAAAGAAATGCTTCTCTTGAAAGTTCAAGAAACGGAAAATAAAAGTTCTGGGGGGAGCTCCTTGGGATGGCATAGGTCGCAGCGCTCTATGGGCTCACTCAATAATGTATTCAGAGCCAAAGGGGGTAGGACCAGCAACTTTCTCCACAAATTTTTTAGTAAATTTAAGTGGATCTGAGCCTTCCTCTCGTTCAGGTAATCCTATTACCACCACATTGTTGCGACGGCTCCGACCCTCAAGGTCCTCTAACTTAATTTCCATCCTGGCAAGTCGTTGCCTCACTGCCACCAACTCAGGATCAAGCTGCTCCTGCTTGCGCTCTAGTGAACATATTCGGGCTTCGTTATCCAAAGTCTTCTGAGAGAGAGATTCCAGGACATTAGAGATACTCTTAATTTCTCCAGCGATGCTCTGAATTTCAATTTTGAAGGGCTGAAACTCCTCCAAAAATTTAGCTAGAGTAAGAGGCTCCATTTCTGCCTTCCTGACACCTGAGGTCTGCAGCTGAAGCTCGGCAGAGGCTTTAGGCTTCTTTGAGGCCTTTTAGGGAGTTGCAGGAGGAGTGTGTTTAGGAGGGCATTTCTTCATCTTCACCTCCATCCAAAGCCCGTCGGGTGAACTCCGATTAACGAGAAGGCTTCCAGCACTTACTAAATCTTAAATGACTGTATTTAGGCAGTTTAATCAAACAAAAACAGACGGGGGAGCAGGAGCTCACAAAGGAGAGTGCTACTCCGTGGACTGTATCACGTGACTGCAAAAAAAAGTGTTCACTATATTTATAATAAAGCTGCTATTTGGTTTATAGCTTGTGCGGTGTGGTTATTTGTTTTCTGCAATCTGTCCTGTTATATCCTGCATGCACTCGACCTTTGGAGTGGTTTTCGTTTTCTTGCACTTTAATTTTGTAACTAGCTCATTGGGAGCTATTCATCACAGCTAGAACTGCTTCAGTGCAATTTACTGTTGCTACGCTAACTCCATGCACTTCTGAGAACCGGGAAATACGGGTCATATTTTTTAGCCTTGAAGGAACTCCCCACATTGAAAGGAGATGACCTACGAGGGCTACACTATCCAAGAAAGAGTAATCACCTGAAAATCAGATCTAATCCCCGATTTAGGAATGACCGAGAGATCTTTCACAGACACCATTTTAGGGGAGGTGTCAAGCTCTTTTGCAACAAGCGTGTTTACCACAGCAGGTGAACAGGAACTTTTTTTGGAGCAAACACATGACGGAGGGCTGGCAGCAGAACAAACAGATACTGTCTCTTCACAACATTTAAACTCGCAGCCTGTGGACATAAAATCTGCATTTGTCACTCTAGAAAGGGCAATTATAAGAGGAAGGAGACATTATTTGGGCAAGATAACTTTAGAGGCCTACCTGAGGGCCGACCGCTCCCCGGGGGGACTGCGTGTCCTCAAACTGCCAGGCTATGGTTGGGAAAGGGAACCTTTCATGCTCTACTGGAGAAGAGCACAGCAAATTGATACTGATGAGTTTATGAGAGCTATTATCAGTGACTATGAAATGCAACAGCCAGAAGTGAGTGCAGACATTTCAGAAAAGGAAAAAGTAGTACTGCAGTTCAAGGATCATCCTGATTTCGAATTTTTCCAATGGAAATTGAGAGGTAACACCCAAAAGGAAGATAATAAAATCAAGAAAACTAAGCTAAATAAATTTGAAAGAGACAGAAAGGATTATTTGTTGGGAAGGGTGTTTGACTGGAATAACAGGAAATCTAATATCCCAAGAAATTAGAGGAGTAGAAGAGGGAAAAAATCAAACCCATCCTGGGGCAAATTATCAACAGCAAAAATCTATACTTAAAAGTAGAAATACTTCTCCCACTTATACCACTGATAATAGCGGATCTGATGTTGAGGACCCTTTTTTAGAGGAGGGTCAGGAGGAAGTTGAGGTAGCCAACAGGACAGTACAATTCCAGCTACCTACCACAGGATTCCAGCAAGGAAGAGGTTCAAGAAACCCCAGGAACAATCCACGCAGGGGCAGAGGAAGAGGCCTACCAGAAGAGGAAGCAGGAAGCATAAGCGGCAGAGTACGGGGCAGGAGAAACAACTGACTACAACAACAGAAAACATTGTTATAAATTTTTCCAATTATACACTAACCCCTACAGAGGAACAGGTTGTACAGAAAGGCCTATCATTTGTCACCACCCAGGATTCTAACCCCTTTGAGGTCTACGTGGATCTCCATAGTTTTACCAGAAATCTAAATTTAAGGGCACATTTTAAGAAAAGCAACATGTGTTGGGGAATTATAACATCCACTGGCCAGGATACATTGGACATGGACTCTCCTGGACAAGGAGAGGTAAACCCTTTTCATCCTATTTTGAACTACATGCCACAATACAATGAGACTGTTAAAGTGTTTGAACGTGCATGTGAAAATGGTTTCAAACGTACATTTAATACTACTAACAGAGCCACCTACGTCAACATATCTTCAGAAGAATCTGCAGCACTAAAAAACCTGCAGGAGAATAAATTGATTTCAGTTAAGCCAGCAGACAAGGGAGGCTCTGTGGTTGTTATGTCAGCTGATAAATATCTAGGGGAGATATCAAGGCAACTGGGGGATACTCGGTTTTATCTGAAACTTAAAGGTGACCCTACAAACAAATATAAACAGGAGATAGATGCTTTTCTGAATGATGCACTAATGTTAGGTGTAATAACCAATGATGAACTGGGTCACCTAACAGTTACACATCCCATTACAGCGTGTATATACATACTATCAAAGGTCCATAAGAACCTGTTAAACCCTCCGGGGAGACCCATTGTATTGGGCATTGGGTGTCTCACAGAACCGCTCTCATGTTATGTGGATGCCCTTATAAAAGGGTATGTCTCCAACCTATGCTCCTATATTATTAGAGACACAACACAGATGCTAGAGATTTTAGAAGATATGCAGACAGAACCAGAGTGGTACTTGGTGTCCATGGGCATCAATTCACTTTACACAAATATTTCCCATGAAGGGGTTATCCAAGCCCTGGAGTATTGGCTAGGGTCTGAGAACAATATGAATGAACACTAAAAACAATTTCTACTCTCCAGCACAGAGCATATCCTTAAAAAGAACTGTTTTTTGTTTGAAGGAGACATGTATCTACAGCTCAAGGGAACGGCAATGGGAGCGACCTTAGCTCCCAATTAACCTCTATTTGGGACTTTGGGAGACAACAACAGTGTATGACATGCAGACCAATCCTTATCACAGTAGGATTGATATCTGGTGTCGCTTTATTGACTACAGTTTTTTGGTGTGGAGGGGCACCGAGACGGAGCTAAGTGAGTTTGCGAGATATTTGGAGGGGAGTAATCCAATCTTGAAATTCACAGTACAATGTGATCTGACATCTGTCTCTTTCTTGGATCTAAGGATATCCAAGAATAGATTTTATTATATTTATTTTGCAATGAAACGGTCAGAAACTCACCATTGCTCACCTCGAGTTGCCATACACACCATATGGTTAATAACATTCCCAAGGCTCAAATGTTAACAGCATGCAGAAATTGTTCTGAAGAAGTTGATTTTGTCATGAATGGATCTGAGATATATGCCAAATTTATAGAATGGGGTTATAATACCTTATGAGTGGAAACGGCCTATTTGGAGGCCCTGGACACCCCCAGGAGTAGCTTGTTTCGGAGTACTAGGCCAGTGAATGACACAGTTAGGGCCAATTTTGAGACCAACTATACTAGGCAGGCTCACAAAATACAAGAAATATTGAACACAAACTGGCACATCCTTGAAAGTGAACCATATCTTTCTGATATAACAAAATACAAACCAAGAATGGTGTACCATAGGGGCCCTAACCTGAGGGACAAACTTGTCCATAGTTATCAGAAAAATCTTAAAGACACGGCAGGGGATACTCACACTTGGCTACCCCCCTCACCAAGGGGAATTTCACTTGTGGCAGATGAAAGTGCTGTCCGAATATTATGAGAACAGACAGTTTCACTACAAGCAATGACAACAGATTGTTTAAGATGACAGATTTTTTTAATTGCTGTAGTGAAAATATAGTGCATCTTGCCAGATGTGAATGTGAAGCTTTTTATGTGGGTAAAACCACTAGACTAATGAGAACACGCATTGGGGAACATTTGAGATCCATCATAGAAACAGAGAAACATATAATTTGATGGCAATTAAGGACCGCTTGGCCCGCCTAGTCTGTCCATTTTCCTACCTAATGGATAAGCTGCAGATCCTAGTTAACCAACAGCCTGCTTCCTCCTCCCCCCACATTAGAATTGCCTTATGTCTGTCCCATGCATTCTTGAATTACCCCACTGTTTTTGACTCCACAACCTCCTCAGGAAGGCTTTTCCATGCATCCACAACCCTCTCTGTGAAAAAATACTTCCTCACATTACTTCTGAGCCATCCCCCCTCTATCTTCAAATTGTGCCCCCTTGTTCTTGCACATCTCTTTTTCTGAAAGATTCTACCCTCTTGGACTTTGATGATTCCCTTGAGGTACTTAAAGTTTCTATCATGCCCCTCCCTCCTTTCCTCAAGTGTATACATATTAAGCTCCTTTAGTCTCTCTTAGTATGTCTTCTGGTACAGACCCTGCACCATTTGGTTTGCCCTCCTCTGGACAGCCCCCACCCTGTCTATGTCTTTGTGTAGATGGGGTCTCCAGAACTGCATGCTGTACTCCAAATGGGGTCTCACCAACTGTCTGTACAGAAGGATAGCAACTTCCTGTTTTTTACTGGTGATGCCTCTCCCTATGCATCCCCCAGACCTCCTTACTGACTTCTCACATTGGTTTCCCACCTTTAGGTCATCTGATATAACTACCCACAGGTCCCTTTCCATTTTTGTTGTTGTCAGTATCTCACCCTCCATTGTGTACTCTTCTCCTGGGTTTTTGTTTCCCAGGTGCATTACTTTGCACTTCTTTGCATTGAATCTAAGCTACCATACATTTGACCATTCCTCCAACCTTGCCAAGTCCCTTCTCATCCTTTCCACCCCACCTTGTGTATCAACCCTGTTGCACATCTTTGTGTCATATGCAAAGAGACATTCTATTCCTTCCAGTCCCTCTGCAATGTCACTTACTGTATAAAGACATTAAAAAGGACTGGACCCAGTACTGAACCCTGCAGTTCCCCACTAGTAATGCCCCTTTCTTCACTGGGGACTCCATTTACTATTGTACTCTGCATCCTGTTGTTCGGCCAATGTTTTACGCAAGCTACCACCCTGGGACCCACTCCCAGGCTGGCTGATTTGTTTATTAATCTTTTGTGTGGGACTGTGTCAAAAGCCTTGCTAAAGTCTAGGTAGGCCATGTCCATAGCCTCTCCCTGGTCTACCACATTGGTCACCCAGTTAAAGAAATCGATTAGATTCGTCTGACGTGACCTTCCCACTGTGAATCCATGCTGCCTTGGATCCTGTGCCCCACTGGCCTCTAGGTACTCAACAATTCTTTCCTTCAGAAGTGAGTCCGTCATTTTCCCTACCACTGAGGTCAAACTGACAGGTCTATAGTTTCCTGCCTCTGTCTTGCTCCCACTTTTGTGAAGTGACATCACATCCACCCTCCTCCAGTCTTCAGGTACCACACCACCCTCCCATCAGGAGGTTGGAGGAAAGAAATGCATTAGCTCTCCACATTATAAATAATAGTGGTAAGGGCCAGCATATCTTTAAGTTCTGTGTCAGACTAGGACCTCGAGGGGGTAATCTTGATGACAAACTACTGTATAAAGATTCTTTTTGGATCTTTACATTAGGGGCAATGCATCCACCTGGTTTACATAACCAGACAGAACTAATGCCATGCATACAGAGGAGAAAATAAATGTTGCATAAAGGTGAATAAAAGGAAATATAGGAGAAAACTGGCGATTTATATATTGTTCTGCTGTAACCAAAGTCATTTTCTAGCATTTAATTGTGCATTTTCTATGTTCTCTCTTTTTTCTCTCTAGGGCACAATTAAATACAATTTTGGTGCTTTAGCACTTTAAATTGAGCTGAGAACGTGTGATGTCAGCACCTGTTATTTTGATCAGTTCTTCGCTGGTGAAGCAAGATCGATAATATAGCTTTATGACCCTGTTCTCTTAAGCTGTGGTAAATTTCAGGATCTGATATTAGTGAAATTGATGCTTTTTGTGAAAAAAAAAACACATTAAGTCACTTGATGAAGGTTTTTGGCGATTTTACTTCATTTTTGTATATTATGCACTGTCACTTTAAATTGTGTACTTATGTATTTAAGGATCCTTTATGATTAGCCAGCCTCCTGATGACTCAGTAGATGTGAAACTGGTTGAGGTTCTGTGAACTGATGCTGTTCTGTGCAATATTTGGCATGTTCACTATATTTATAATAAAGCTGCTATTTGGTTTATAGCTTGTGCAGTGCGGTTATTTGTTTTCTGCAAACTAGTCAGGGAGCCTACTCCTGATGAGACAATACTGGACCTGGTGCTCTTAAACAGGAACAGTATTGTAGATGTCAAGGTAGGTGGGCCACATGGGGACCAGTGATCACCGTACAGTGTGGTTCAACATAAAGAAGGCAGCAGAAACAAACCATACAAAGACAAGGGTCCTGGATTTCATAAAGGCAGATTTAAAAAAAAAAATATGGGTGAGTGCCTCAGAGATGACCCAGTGGGGGTGGTGGTGGTCTGCATGGCATGGAAGAACAGTGGGCCAAACTAAGGGATAGCAGAGTGTAGGTAACAAATCATTGTGCAAAATAAGTGACCAAAAAAGTTAAAAAAAGAGGCTGCTATGGTTCTCAAGGAAAGTGGCTGCAAAGGTTAAGGCTAAAAGAGTAGAATTCAGGAGGTACAAAGAGACACAGAGGGATGAGGCTAGGGAGGTGTACCCGGAGAAGCAGCATGAAGCAGGAAAAGCAGTGAAGGGCACAAAAACCCAAACTGAGGAAAGATTAACCAAAGGGGTAACTAAGGGGGACAATATCTTTGTGAGGCACATAAGTGAAAAGAGGTAGAGAAGGGGAGGGATTGTGAGACTGAAAAGGATGGGGAGGGGTACTGTGAAGAGGAGGATCAGGAAAAAGCAGATATCCTGAATAGATACTTCTCTTCAGTCTTCGCAATGTAAGGGGAGGGGCATGGACCACAATCCTGAAAGGACTTGTGAATCTGAAAGCGAACAAAGCTCTGAGGCCAGACGGGTACTCCCAAGCATGCAGAAGGAGATCAGGAAGATACTGGCTGCATGTGTGGAGACAGGTGTTGAGGTCAGCTCTCTCCAATGCAAGGCTGAGTGCAAAGCCTAGGGGGTTGATGCCCCCTAATTTCAACAACAGGAACACAAGGAAGGCCTGCACTCACTGAGTGCACACAAAAAAAAAGATAATAAAAATATAATAGGTGTTTAGTCCTTTATTTGTATTTGTTTTTGTGCACTCAATGAGTGCAGGCCTTTTTTTGTGCTCCAGATACTGGCTGTACCTCTGATAGTCCTATTCAACAACTCAGTGGAACAGGAGTGATTCCAGAGGACTGGAGAAGGGCAGATGTAGTCCTGCTTCATAAAAATGGTTGCAGAGAGGAGACCGGCAGTAATAGGCCAGACAGTCTGACATCAGCGATATCGCCCCCCCCCCCAAAAAAAAAGATGGATAGGCATCAGAGGGTAGTGGTAAGTGGTACTCATCCAGTGACAGGAAGCATAACCAGTGGGGTACCTCAGGGCTCAATACTGTGACTAGTCCTCTTTAAAGTCTTTATGAGTGACATTGCAGAAGATCTGGAAGAGAAGGTATGCCTCCTCACAGACTACACCAAAATGTGCAATATGGTAGACACTCCAGATGGAATGGACAGAGTGAGCAGAGACCTGCCAAAAGTTGAGGCAAGATTAAGGATGGCACCTGGGTTTCAATGTGAAAAAGTGCAAAATCATGCATATAAGACACAAAAACCTGGAGGTGGAGTACAAAATGGAAGAAGAGCTTTTGACAGTCATAAAACAAGAAAGGCACCTTGGAGTAATCATGTTGGATGACCTCAAAGCAGTGAGGCAGTGCAAAAAGGCAGTAGGTGGGGCCAGCAGGATGCTGGGGTGGATAGGGAGGGGTATAAGCAGCAGAAAGAGGGAAGTGGCGTTACCACTGTATGGACCACTGGTGATGCCCAATCTGGAGTACTATATCCAGTTCTGGAGACCCCATCTCAGGAAAGACATAGACAGGGCAGAGGCCGTCCAGAAATAGACAACTAAAATAGTGCAGGGGCTGCATAAGAAGCCAGGGAGGGATCTCAATATGTACACTTTGGAAGAGAAGAGGGGGTCATGATAGATAGCTATCAAAGCCCCCCGGGGGAGAATAAGGTACAGGATGGTAGTATTTTTCAGAGGCAAAGGTGCACAAGACAAGAGGAAAAGATGCTTTCAACGACGCTAGAAGGGGGACTTTAGGAGGGATATGAGAAAGTACTTCTTCACTGAAAGAGTGGTGGATGCTTGGAACTGTCTTCCAGCAGAGGTCGTGGAGGTGAAACAGTGGTGGGCCTCAAGCTTGCATGGGATAGCAGAAGGGAATTTTGGTAGGGAAGTTTGTGGGGAAGGTGGCCAGAGATCCGGTAGAGTCTATGACGACAGTATAGGCAGGGGAAAAATGGGCAGACTAGGTGGGCCAAGCAGTCCTTGTCTGCCAACAAATTCTACGTTTCTACATAAATCTGAATGTATATTTATACAGGATAAGGGGATACCAGAATTTAGTTTGCTAAATTTAGTGACTCTAAACATGAAATCAACAAATTCAGAATTCCAAAGCTGCCACTTTTAATGATTACTTATCAACATTCCTCTCAGCTCAAATGTAATTTCCTGTGACATAGTGGAACATATACAGTGCAACAAGACTCTTTTTGATGTAATGGCAAATTAAAACCACATTGAACATGGTATTGAACATACTGTATTTGGAACAGTTAATCAAAAAAAGAAATCTAACACAAAGGAGAACACTTTAAATATCTTTCATGGAACTGTAACCTGTAGACATACCCAGTTTCCCAAACAGCTCCACTCCAAGGGCAGCATAGATAAAAAAACAGCAGCATGAACAGGAGTCCAAGATTCCCCACCTAAGAGAAAAGAAGTACCAAAATAAGACGTTTTTTACAAGATATGATTTATTCTTATC
This sequence comes from Neoceratodus forsteri, assembly GCA_016271365.2. NCBI lineage: Eukaryota > Metazoa > Chordata > Ceratodontiformes > Ceratodontidae > Neoceratodus > Neoceratodus forsteri. The sequence goes on along the minus strand of JADMNL010000039.1, from coordinate 12,070,792 downwards.
ACTCTAGTGCATCTGGGGTTTTCTTTTTCAGTAAGTAACTTCTTACATTTGCTTGTGCGCATGCGCAAGAAACATGTTGTGGAAGCTTGCTGGAGTAGCAGGTTGTGGAGGTGCAGCAGTGTTATGGCCAAAGCCGGCAGTGCTTTTTGGGTCTGGTCTATATGGCGCCAATAGAGGAGCACACTGTCGATGACAGCAGTATTGCAGTGTACCACCAACTTGAAAGAAATTTGCTGCTGCAATCAAGGAGCGCCTGGTCATTTAACAATCAGCTGTTTTTTGCTGCTGGGGCAGTCCCTGATTCCAGCAGTGAATAATAACTTGCCTTGTCTGGTGTCCCAATTCAATAAACATGGTGGCGGCTGTCACCGTCCACCTCTCACAGTCCCCATGGAAGCCGATGGGGGTGCCCAATGCCACCTGTTGGCTCGCCCCCTCCCCAATTCATTTGCCAACAGGGCAGCCCAATCCCTGTTGGCATAATGTCCCCCGTGTAATTTTTGTATGCGAGGGGTGCCCAATCCCCTCGATGTCATACCCCCAAACACAGACCCATTTTCTGTGCTGACGGGAGCACAATCCCTGTCAGCTACAGTCCCCTCCCCAAAAATACAGGTGGCACACTGGGAGCCTACCCCAGTGTGCCAAAAACAAACCTGTAAATGAAAAACCTTCCCACAATGTTATTTTTTTTAACCTGTAAAAGAAATAAACAGTCCCTCCTTGTTTCCGGTGCTCCTTCCCCCAACCTGCACCCACCTTTCTGCGCTTTTATGAGGTGGGGTCACAAAAAGGCCATGTTGAAAATTAGTAGTGCAAATACCAACAAACACCCAGGGCATTAGGGTTTCTAACCATAATGTCCCACCCTGTACAGACTGACAGGCGTCAGGGGTGTGCCTTTGAATTGCCGGCTGCAATGCTCATGCCATTCCACCCCCACTCCCACCCTGAAGCCAGTGACAGGCATTGAGGTGTGCCTTGGACTCTTCAGCCCCAGAGTTCACCCCATTCTCCTATACTGCACCCATTTCAGTGTATGTCATTATGGAATGGAGTAACTGTAAAGCTGAACACCCCAAGGCACACCTCAACATTTGTTGGTTTCTGCAGGATAGGGTGAGGTGACATGGTGTGAGTGTTATGGGTGAAAACCAAAAGGCACACTCCAATGCCTGTCCATCTCTGCAGGGTGGAGGTAGGGCTGGCGTGAGTTCAATACATCGCTGCCATTCTTATTCTGCATCTGTCTATCTCCTGCACTTCCAATGTTAATATTAGCAAGCAAACATTTGGCATTGACAATTGAAGGTTTATTGTTGTTCTCATATACTGCCACCTATGCTATAACTTCTTTTACCACCACTATTAATGAACTGATGGCCTCAATGTCCTCTTCAATGTCTTTATAAGCAACATTGCAGAGGGACTAGAAGGTAAAGTATGTCTCTTTGCAGATGACACAAAGATCTGCAACATAGTTGATGCACAAGGTGGGGTGGAAAGGATGAGAAGGGACTTGGCAAGGTTAGAGGAATGGTCAAATGTATGGCAGCTTAGATTCAATGCTAAGAAGTGCAAGGTAATGCACCTGGGAAACAAAAACCTAGGGGAAGAGTACACAATGGAGGGTGAGATACTAACAACAACAAAAATGGAAAGGGACCTGGGGGTAGTCATATCAGATGACCGAAAGGTGGGCAAGCAATGTGAGAGGGCAGCAAGGAGGGCTGGGGGGATACTGGGATGCATAGGGAGAGGCATCACCAGTAGAAAACAGGAAGTTATTATCCCTCTGTACAGACAGCTGGTGAGACCCCATCTGGACTACTGTGTGCAGTTCTGGAGACCCAATCTCCGCAAAGACATAGACAGGATGGAAGCTGTCCAGAGGAGGGCAACTAAAATGGTGCAGGGTCTGCACCGGAAGTCACATATGAAGAGACTTAGGAGCTTAATATGTATAGCCTCGAGAGAAAGGAGGTAGAGGGGGACATGATAGAAACTTTCAAGTACCTCAAGGAATCAACAAAGTCCAAGAGGGTAGCATCTTTCAAAAAGAGGTGTGCAAGAATAAAGGGGCACAATTTGAAGATGGGGGGGTGGCTCAGAGGTAATTTAAGGAAGTATTTTTTTACAGAGAGGGTTGTGGATGCATGGAACGGCCTTCCGGAGGAGGTTGTGGAGTCAAAAACAGTGGTGGAATTCAGTCATGCATGGGACAGTCATAAGGCAATTCTAGGGGGTAGGGGTAGGAAGAAGTAGGCTGCTGGTTAACTCGGATCTGCAGCTTATCCATTAGGTAGGGAGATTGGCAGACTGGATGGGCCAAGCGGTCCTTACCTGACATCAAATTCTATGTTCTATGTTTCTATGACTAGAATCCAAGGTCTTTTTGAGTCAGGCCACATGCTGGAGTTATCTGGGTCCACTTGGTACAACATCTCCCAGCCTCAGTGACACCAAAGCAGAACTCAGTCACCACTGAACTATTATAAAGCAACACTCAGCCAATATAGCTCCTGTATTATCTGCCTGCATCCAGACAGCATCTCAGTTACTTGTCTGGGGTAACACTATTTTGTTTTGTATTCATGTGAGTTACTCTAAACAATTTATCTTTACGTCCCTCCTTCCCCTGAGACAGAGCATTAATTTGAAATGAACAAAATGTCAGTTTCAGGCACACTCCAAACAGACCTGATACAATCTCTGATCAATAGGATAATTCAAGCTATCATTCTCCAGATGATAACTAGGTCACCAAGCCCAATTGGAAAGGGCAGTACTGCTTCTCTGACTGGCTGCCTAACACTTCTGCCCTTTTTGGCAGACTCACAGCTTGCTGAAGAGAGACGATCAATGTCATTGGGTGTCAATCTATTTTTCTGTGTGAAAATAGCCTGCATCCCCTGCCTCTAAAATCTCTCAATTAGCTGCTATTCCAAAAGCACTCATAGTGAGAGAGGCTGTAAATCGCTAATGATCACAGCTTCAGGAGTACATCATAAGATACCATTGCAGCTCAGCAGGAGAAAATGTCAGCCCGTTAGCTTACATTTTTGCTCTTATGAGAGCAAGTGCCAATAATTTTCCTTATGAAGAAGCCCATCATTTAATGAGCAAAATGACGGCAACCTGCTTGTAATAGCTGGCAGAAATCAACATTTCTTTTTCTTGATCAGGATCATTCACAGGTTTTACTGTAGACACAGTGAAATGAATATAATCATAGTGGTGTGTGCAAGCTTTTATAGTATATTGTAACAAATTGACTTATGTCCAGGTATGTTTATCTACAAAGAAATGTATCTCACTATTTCCAAGCTGTCATTATACAGGTACTGACTATACAATTTGTTCCTATTCAAAATAAAAAAAAAATTCTCCAGAGTTTGATATTTTCATGATGTTCACCTTAGCTGAAATGACATATAATATTTTTAAAGAAATGTATCTTTTTATGTTTGTATTCATTCCCCACTGAGCTCCCTACCAACCCCCTTTGGTCATCCACCATGTTCAGCCCAGTCACCTGCCTTCGCCATAACTTACCTCATTCCTTGTTTCCCCGTGGGCGACCCCCACCATGGGAAGGGCTGCCTGGGGCTGACACCTTGCCATGGGACAGAGTTGAGCTTTGGTCAGGGGGCAACAGCCACAATCAGTGGTGTGGGGGCCTGCGGCAGGGTGGCGGATGACATCCTGCATAGTCTGGGATTTTTTTTTACTTTTTCTACCTGCCCTCGAGTATCATGGAGGAAATGCATCTGACACCATGGTGTCAGAACAATAATGTTCCCCTCCTTGATACTGGCACCTGGTGGCAGTACTGCAGCACAGACCAGAGGACCTCTCACCCCCTGAGGAGGTGTGTGTCCATAAGACACTCGACCGTCCTCCCCTGAACAGCCTGCCAGTGACCCCAGCTTCTTCTTGAACAGGGTTCACTGATGTTGCAAGTGGCAGCACAACTGCTGCGCTGAGAGGCTGGCTCTTGAAAGATGTTTCCACTATAAAAAAAATGAATCGGATAGTGGCTACAAAAAAGAGCAGGTAGAAAAGGTTAGCAGTTTTTAAAAGCAGTGCTTTACTACTTTTAATTTTTAAGATATTTTTCTTTTACTGTATGCTAGATCAAGGTGGAGTGCTGGATGTAGCCTACCTAGATTTCAGTAAGGCTTTCAACACCATTCCACATAGGAGACTTGTAAGGAAACTGGGCAGCTTAAGGGTGGATCCAAAAGTGGTAATCCAGATAAGAAAATGGTTAAGGGATAGGTGATAGATGGTGGAGGTAAATGGAGTTCACTCTTGAGGATGAAGGGTGACCAGTGGGGTGCCACAGGACTCAGTACTGGGACTGATCTTCTTTAATATCTTGATAAGTGACACTGCAAATCAGCTGGAAGGGAAGGTCTGCCTATTAGGGGATGACACCAAAATCTGCAATAGGGTGCACACTATGGGAAGGGAGAGGGGGGTTGGAAAGAATGCTCAGAGACCTGAGAAAACTCATGGAGTGGTAATGGGTATAACGGCTGGGTTTCGTTGTGAGAAAGTGCAAAATCATGCACTTGGGGTACAGAGACCCAGAGGCAGAGTACAAAACAGGAGGAGAGGAAGTGACAATCACCAAACAGGAAAGAGACCTGGGGGTAATCATATCTGATGAAATAAAGGTGGAAAGGCGGTATGACAAGGCATTTGGGAGAGCCAGAGGGATACTAGGGTGCATAGGGAAGGGTATCACCAGCTGAAGGAGGGTAGTGGTGTTGCCTCTATATAGATCACTGGTGAGACCTCACCTAGAATACTGTAGCCAGTTCTTGGGACCATATCTCCAGAAGGGTGCAGACAGAGTGAAGGCTATCAAGAGGAGGGCAACTAAAATGGTGCAGGGTCTGCATCAAAAGCCCTATAAGGAGAGACTAAAGGGCCTCAATCCATAATCCTGGAAGGGGGACATGATAGAGAACTTTAAACACTTCACAAGAGCAAATAAGATACAGAGGAGAGTATGTTTCAGAAAGAAAATGCAGACGAAAAGGGGGCACACAATGAAACTGGTGGGACAAATTCAGCAGACACGTGAGGAAGTACTTCATTAGAGAAAGATTGGGGCATGCTTGGAACAGTCTTCCAGTGGAGGTGGTGTGGGCAAAAAGAGTGCTGGGGTTCCTGAATGCAGGGGACAAACATAAGGGAATCTTGGTGGAAAGAAGTGTGGGGGGGGTGGCAGACATCAAGTAAGGTCTGCATTGACACTACAGGAAGGGGGGAAATGGTCAGACTGGGAGGGGCAAGCAGTCCTTATCTGAATCAAATTCCATGTTTCAGTATTGCTCATGAGATGGTTTTCTACCTAACAGTGTTGAGTGTGATGTAAAAAAAAAGCAGTGCTTTACCTGGAAGCATATATATCTAGTTCTGTTACTGACACTACATTATCAGCATGTGACCTCATTCATTGTTACATCACAAGCCCTGCTACCTGATTGAAAACATGAACCAACAACACTAATCAAGCAGCAGGAGACTGGCTCTTCTTGGTTCTAGTGATGTCACAGTTAGTGAGGGCAAAGTGATGATAATGTATAGGGTGGAACAGGACTGGTTATGTCAGCCTCCAGGCAGTGTGCTATTCCACACATCACACTTAGTATTGTCAGGTGGAAAAAGTTTTAATTAGCAAAATAGAAAAGACAAAATATACTTCAGATATAAGAAGTGATAGCTGACTGCTTCTGAAAGTTCCTATTAATTCCAGGCAGTACACTAGCTCTATAAATATAGTAACACTAGCAGTACGTCACTGAAAATACTATAACTATAGAGACTGAGGCTTCTTTATTGGTGTTAGACATAGGATTTGTAAGAATTGCAACTGTTCAGTACAATGATGCTTTGCGGCCCCCCTCCCAATATCTGATGCTTTACCAATGTGATTTGAGCGTCAGATATTTGCAATTAGTCTACAGTTGGGGCAACTGACTACTAAATACCAAATGCGGTCTTCAAAACCCTATGCTGCAGAAAATTCACAGGTGAAAGTTACTTCTTTTGCAAACTACTCCCATCAGAGATCCTGGAAATCCTATATTTTACCTTCAATTTGAGGAGAAGATTGCAGAAATCAGACCACAGAGATGTGCCAGTCCAACCGCAAGTTTCAGCCTGCCTCTCCATAACAAAAGGAGTACTTCATTTCTATTATGGAGATTGCACATCCACTGGGGACACTATAAGTAGCTGAAAAAATTGCGGACATTCTACCAAATGAGAACATATCTGAACTCGACATAAGTGTGTCGAGAGTTCTGCCTCTCTGTGAACTGTGGATTAAATCTCATCAGGAACAGAAATATGTTCTCTGGCTGCTGGAGTGTTTTGTAATGTGCACAGCTCAGGATCCTCTGCCTAGGAGTCCAAGTTCAAAATGTTGCTAACTAGTGACTATATTACTGTGTTATTTATTTAGTTTTGGTTGACCAGAAAAGGAGGGCTAGACAATAATGCCTATTTTAGCCTCCTCTGGGGGCGGGTGTTGGGGGGAGATACAGATGCAAACCAATTAAATCTCAACCAGATTAAACTGTTCAGCCAGGTCACTCTGTCTAACCAGCAGCCAAAATGTGTAGTGGGGGCTTCTACCTCCATTTCCCATACTGGTACTGCTGCCCATCTAGCAGTACAGATACAAAGCACAGAAAACACAAAGGAGTGATGTGAGCCACACACTAGGACAGCATCCTGCCCCTGTGTTGATTCATCTTCTGCTCCTTGTGCCTCTGTTTGCCTGGTAGTAGAAATAAGGAGCCTGATAAATCAATAGTAACGCACTAGTACCCCATCCTAGAGGGAGTAGTTTTGTTCTGGGCACAATAATATGCACCCTTTAATATACTCTGGCTGTTTCAACAATACCTGTTACATTCAAAGGATGCAAGTAGGGATGTTCAAATAGTGTACATGGATGGAATTACTGTGGAATGTATGTCTGCCTAATATTCATTCCATTGCATTTTTTTTTAATTCTGCAGACATGTTTGCCTTAAATTCCTAATTCTTTGCACATAATTCTACAAACTGTTTAAGTTCTGCAAACTTTCGTAAGTGGAATTCCATCGCATTCCACTAGTCTATGCAGTTCCTGTTTGTCAGTGTCCAGATTCAATGGGCATGTCTGAATTGTCCTCACCTTGTGAGCAGAACCCACAGATGCAGAAAGGAAAAAAAAATCCACCTATCTCTAGATGCAAGTTAGATTTCCGGTTTCTGGTCAGGAGTCGAAATTCTGTTGGCTGGGCTGTCACAGTACTGCACCTTTTTAAAGGCCAACTGCACTAAACTTGTACATACACATCATTTTTTCCGTTGAAGTTGCTTTTTAAATGCTGGGCTACATATAGTCTTTACCTTGGTTTTAGTAAACTCAGCGGGTATGTCTGATTTAATCCTTGGTGTGATCATTTTAGAACTTCAGTATATGACACTGTTTTATGTATCTGATAAGCTGTTACATTCTTGTGATAATGTGTCTGTGTTCTACTAAGGGACTCTGTAGTTGAAAGTGATATAGACTACATCATATAATTCTAAAATGGTACTTATCAGCAGGCTGTATGTACAAATCAGAAACACCCAGTGTGTTTATTATAAGGACCATAAAGATGAAATGGTAGCAATGGTAGAGTCAGTATTTAAAAAAACAGTTACTACTGGAAAAATAATAACGTACATGTTCAATGCAATCATTCTTTAAAGAGGTTCCGGGAGGGGTAGAGCAGAGTGAGTAAGACAATAATATTCACTTGATCTTTATTCTGTCCGTTATATATCAAGTCAGGTTATGCAGCTTAAAATTTAATCACAAGACTCTTCTAATCTTATTTATTCCTCATTACTAAATACCCTTAGAATTCACTTTTAAGTGATTCGATATTTTATTCCTAAACTGCCCAATTCTACTGAGTTCCTTAATAACATTTGATAATGGATTACAGTAATCATGTGGTGCTTTATAACTAAAAGGCTGTTTCAAGCTATACTTTCTCACTCTAGGTATTTTAAATAACAGCATCTCATTTGATCAACCTGAAATTATTACAATTTCTACAGAACACACTTGTCCTATGCCTCAGAGGCAGAGCTTTGTTCTGAACACATTAGAACAAATATGAATATCTATGTGCTTCTCTTTGCTTCTCTTTTATCTAAACACAGTCAATTAAGGCTCACTATATTAAAGGTTTATTCAAGCACATCAACCCCTAAGCAGGCTGATGTACCACAGTAACTGGAAACCCAGTGTGTGCAACTGTTTCATTAAGGCCCAAAAGAGAGCGAGACAGAGAGAGAGAGAGAGAGAGAGAGAGAGAGAGAGAGAGAGAGAGAGAGAAATAGGTGGAAACATTTCAAAAGATCTTGATACAGGAGCAATTTCTAAATTGGTGTTGTGCATGTGTCAAAATAAATTCCCCAATATATTAAATCTCCTTTTCAAACATTTTGTAGCTCACTTATTAAAATAATAGTAATGAAGGTCCCCAGCTGTTCCAGTCTCTTGTATGTCCTTCCATCTAGGCCATGGATAATTCTAGTTATTGTATGCAGAATCTTTTCTAATTCTTCTATGTCCCTTCTAAAGTGTGGTACCAGAACTACATACAGTACTCCAAATGTGGTCTAAGTAACGCTTTTTACAGAGGAAGTATAACACACAAGCAACACCCCAGCATCTTGTTTGCTTTCTTGATGTCTACAGCACACTGTTTAGCCTGCCTTAGTGTCTTATCCATTGTAATCTGTAAGTAGTGTGCTCTTATTGCAATAAATATGTAAGGAATAACACATGAGAGACTGGGGACTATGAGTGGAAAGGAGGCTATCACCCTCATGGTCACTAGACCGCTCCACACCAAGGACAATACCTACTGATCAGTGTGTCAGTCCCTGTGCAGGGAGTTGTCAATGTCAGAGTGATCTCTGGGGGAATGGACAACCTGTTTGCCTGGGTGACCACCACTGACTACACTTTGTTAAGCAAGCCCTATGATTTCCATGATGGTTTAGTTGTCAGCCTTGTAAGTGGTTGTGGTGGAGGAAGGTGAACCACAAATGATTTAATTGGGGTTTCAGATTCCATATCCTAAGTACTCTTCTCTATAAGCACATATAAACATTAAAAAACACACATATTTAGATCATGGATAATCACTGCTGCTACCTGAAATAATTTCAAATCTTATTTATCACATTCTTTTTTTCTTACACTTATCAAACTGAAAATGGATTGAGGTCTCCCAGTTAGTCACACTTGACTGTGTGTGTGTTTTTTTCAGGAATTTCTATATGTTCCTTAACCAGGGACAATCTTGTCCTTGAATCATGGACAAAGCACAGATGGAATTAACATGGACCAAAATAAGAACTAGAGCATGGATGACCAAGGATGTCCATAGACAACATTGCTCAGCCATGAAACCACGGCAACTTGATAGCTAACAGGAAAGAGGATATTGACTTAGTGTAGCTGGGTAGTCAGGGTAAGATGAGATTTGGATTTTGACAAAAATACCTGTGGGCCAAAGAAAAAATATATTTTTTGCATGTTAACTGTGTATCAGCTTTTACTGTAACTGCTGGCTACAGTAAAAACAGAGTCACACAAGTACTTAGAAGTTCTAGAATATTTGCCCTGGTAATATCATTGATGTGACAGCAGAAATATGACCTTACCAGTTACCGATGTCACATCCGTGATCTTGCAGCTCAGCTTTCTACCCCCAAGTCCACGCTGTCTGACATTATCAGGGTAAAAGGCAGCATCCTCACTGACTGGCACTCCAATCAAAATCCCCAGAGGAAACAAAAATGTGAGGGGAAAGACAATGAGGTGGAGGAGGCTTTGCTCCTATGGTTTTCCTCTGTTCGTGACATGGAGGCTTTGGTCAGTGGTCCACTCCTACTGCAAAAGGCCAAGCAGATTGCTGAAGGTCTGGGCAAGTAAGATTTTAATCCCACAGAAGGCTGGCTACAACACTGGAAGATGAGACACAACATCTGCTACAGGAGAGCACACAGAGAAAAGTTAGATGCTGACCTCCCCTCTGCCAACTCCTGGGTAACGGATGTGCTCCCTGACATGGCCAGTTAGAGCTTGAGTAATATTTTTAATTTAGATGAAATTGGCCTTTACTTTTGTTGTTTGGGAGTGGGACCCTTACCTTTAGATCTGACCTGCTGTGTGGGCAAAAGAAAACAAAGGAGAGAATATCTGTCAGTGTCTGCAGCTATATGGGTGGATCAGAAAAGGATCAGCTTCTAGTGATTGGCAAATCTGCCCAGCCTACGTGTTTTAGGGGTGCTTCACATCTGAAAGTTTATTATTGAAGCAATTGGACAGCATGGATGACTGGGGAAATCTTTACAGAATGGTTGCATCAATGGGACAGGTGGCTCCAAGGCAGAAAAATCACCATCCTTCTTCACAATTTCTCCTGTCATCCTGCTGTCCAAGGTCTGCATAACCTAAAGTTAATCTTTTTGCTCCCCAACGCATCCTCAAACATACAGCCCTTAGATCAAGGGATCATTTATTCAATGAAGTGGCATTACCTCAAGGGAATGAGGTCTAGGGAGATGACAGAAATGACAATGGGGCTGAACTGACTGCCACAGAATGCATGAAGTGCATAACAATCCTAGATGCAACCATCTGCTCAAAACTGCCCGGGACAATGTTACCCCAGACAACTGTGAATTTCTTCAGGAAAATGGGGTTCTACAAGTTTGATAATGAGGAGGCACAGACAGGATTGCCAGACCCAGAAACAGAAATCACTACACCTGATTGCATGACAGAAGAAGAGTTTACAAGTCTGTATCACTGGGGAGATGCTGATCCTGAGCCTGAAAGTGAAGACGACTTGGCACAGGTTGCAAATGCCCTTCACCTGACTGTGTCTGAAAATGATGATCCAGAACATTCCCAGGATACGGAGGCTGATGATGAAGTTGCAGAAGCACAAGTCTCTTCCTCAGATGTACAAAATGCCCTACTGACTCTGCGCAGGGCAATGTAGCAAAGAGAGGAAATCACTCCTGATCGGCAGCTGATCAAGCAAACTGAGAGTGATTGGTAGAAATACACAGTGCCACAGAGGAAACAAACGAAGATCATGCTGTTCTTGAAGACTGAAGCATATCCCATGGAGAAACAGTAATTGAACAAAAAAAGTGCATAGCACAGCACTTTCATATGGCCTTTTAATCTTTTAATAAATAAAAAATAAAAGCTATGTTTTAAGCACAGTGACACATTAAGCACTTAAGCACGCAACAGAAAAAACAAAGGGCATCAAAAAACGATGAGATACATTCACATCCCCACCCCCATTCCACGCAGTGCTGTCCCAGTAGAAACAGCGTTGTCACAGACATAAGGAAAAGGCAACATTGGCTATCTTGGACAGCGCTTACAACAGACAAAAAGTGCCTGTTCAAATGAGTCCATTTTAAATGGCTTTCACTGTATTAGTCTTTTCTTAATTCCCTTTTCCTCTATGGGAAAATATAAGCACCCACATACAGTACAGTATAAGAAATCAATTACTAAATGCTGAACTAAATCAGAAGAGTCACTGCCACTGAAAGAGGCAAACAAGAGAGTGATTACGATGTATTTTGTTTCTTATCATCATTACTCTCAGAAAAGAACAAATGACTTTTTAAGATTTGGGGTTCTCTGCATGATATGACTCTCCTATACTGAGTTCAGAACTGTATCTGCTGCCAGCAGATGCTTTATAAGGGGACATCTTGCACTACAGAAACAGCATACAGCAATACATTAACTCCAACTTATATTTTCAGTACACCGAGCACTGTGTTCTATGTACATATTAAATTGATGTGTACCATATCAAATAGGATAATAAATCTGCAAATCTAGTTATCATCCAGATAATAACTATGTTCAGATACTACTGTATTTGATAGCTTTAAGTCAGCTAGCCAAAGACACACTCAGTTTATTAACATTATAACCATAAATAAATCAAACATAATATAGTCCCAAAAACAATACCAATTTATAAGGGGAACAGTAACACTGTAACTTTCCCATTGTCCTAGTCTCTGACACTGCTTGTTCATTTTTTGAAAGTCTCTCTCATTCTTTGTTTTAGGCCTTGTTCATCTGTGAAACCAGCTCTGTATGTACAGCAGCCTAACTATTGCACCTTTATACAGTTGCAGTTGCAGAAACGGTCAGATATTTCCTGAAATTTCTGTGCAGTATCACTGTGGGCCACCGGAGAGAATCCCTTCATATACATTGTGAAATAATCTGGAAGTAGCTGAACCTATATATGGCTGCAACTGTTAATGCTCCAGCCAGTGACATAGTTGTTTAAAAGTGGTCAGGGACTTCTGGCACTGATACCAGTACTGGCATGGCCTGCTACATTAGAGGAACTTGAGCTGCATTATAGTAAGAACCTATGAAAGTAACAGTATCAGCAGAGAATTTTTTAATGGCTGGCCCATCCAGTCTGCAAATTTCGCCTTACTTACACTATTACCGCAGACCGTGCCCATTTTACAGCTCTTTCTCCTTCTTCCCCCTTCCTTCCCACTATGATTCTGATGTGCTTTTATCCCATGCATTCTTGAACCCCTCCACTGTTTTCACCCCCACCACCTCCACTGCAAGGCTTTTCCAGGAATCCACCACTCTTTCTGTGAAGAACTACTTCCTCACATCTCTCCTGACTCTACCCCCCTCCAGCTTCATAGCAAGTTCCCTTGACCATGAGCACCTTTTCTTCAGAAAAATATTCCCCTCCTGTACCTTGTTTACCCCATAAGGTATTGAAACATTTCTGTCTTATCCCCCCTCCCTCCTCAGTTCCAGGGTGTACATACTGAGGGCTTTTGATGCAGACCCTGCACCATTTTAGTCGCCCTCCTCTTGGCTGACTCCACTCTGTCTATGTCTTTTACAGAGATGTGGTCGAACCAACACCACCTCTCTTTTTTCTGTTGGTGATACCCTGTCCCTGTGCTTGCCATCATCTCACTTGCCCTCCCTACTGCATTGTGGAATGGAGTTGAACACCTCACTGAAATATAGGCAGGCCATGTCCACCGCTCCTTCTTGCTGTAGTCCCTTGGTCACCCAGTCAAAGAAATCTATCAGATTTGTTTGAAAAGACCTCCCCCTGTAAAACCACGCTGCTGGGTCTTGTAACCCACTGGATTCAATATATTCTGCAACCCTTTCCTTCAGCAATGATTCCATTTAGTTTCCCACCACCGATGTCAGGCTGACTGGCCCATAATTTTCAGCCTCCCCCGCCACCACTTTTGTGTAGTGGGACTACATCCAGCCTCCTACAGTCCTTCGGAACCACTCCTGTTTCCAGTGAGCTGTTAAAGAGAACTGTCAGAGGTGCAGCCAGTATTTCCCTGAGCTTCCTCAATACCATTGTATGCACCCCATCTGGCCCCATTGTTTTGTCCACTTTCAGATGAGCAAGTCCATTCGGGACTCTTGCCTCCAAAAAAGGATTAGTGTCCACCCTACCTCCCTCCAAAACTTTTGTTACTTGTTTGTGGCCCCTCCCCTTCTCCTTCCTCTGTGAACACTGAACAAAAGTGTTTGTTCAGAATGTCTGCCTTTTCCTGGTCCCCTTCTGTGCACAGTCCCAACCCCCTTCCCTGTTTAACCTTACAATCCCACACCTGGTCTTTCTCATTTCACTTACATACCTAAAACATGTCTTGTCCCCTTTCATTCCCCCCGGGCTATTCTCTCTTCAGTTTGTGCCTTTGTGCTCCTTACTGCTTTGCCTTCTTCCCTCTGTTTCCCCTGGTTTGCCTTTCTATCCTCCTCCTCCTTCTATGGATCCCTATACCTTCTGAATGCTGCCCTTTTAGCTTTTATCTTTTCTGCCACCTCTTTCGAGAACCATAGCAGTCTCGTTCTCCTCTTGCTTTTGCTCACCTGTTTGATGCAGAAGATTGTTGCCTTTACTATGCTCCCTTTTCTTTTCACCCATTGTTCTTCCACCCCATTCATGTCACCCACCTGTTAGGTCATGCCTGAGGCATTCACTCATCTTTTTAAAATCTACCTCCTGACGTCCAGGACCCTCGCCCTTGTGTGGTTCGATTCTGCAGTCATCCTTATACTGAACCACACCATATAGTGATCACTGGTCCCCAAGTGGCCTCCCACCTTGACCTCTGCAACACTGTCCATGTTAGTGAGTAGCAGGTCCAGTATTGCCCCATCACAAGTGAGTTCACTGACTAGTTGACCGAGGAATGCCCCCTGCAGAAAGTCCAGGATGTCTCTGCTTCTAGCTGAGGCTGCTGCTGGGAGGCTCCAATCCACATCTGGCAGGTGGAAGTCCCCCTGCAGCAGCACCTCTCCCTTTTCTGCCATCTTGCCAGTGGCTTCCACCAGTATCTTATCTAATTCCTCCCCTGTGTTAGAGGTCTGTAGATCACACTGGTGTGAATAGTGGCTCCATTACCCAACTCCAGGGTGACCCACAGTAGCTCTGCCTCCCCCGTATCCCCTGTACCTCCGTATCTTTTATGCTTCCCCTCACATAAAGCACCACACCCCATCCTTTCCTTCACACACAGTCCTTTATAAACAGAGTATAGCCCCATTATGACCATGTCCCAGTCATGGCTTTCAGTGCACCATGACTCAGTAATGGCCACAATATCCAGGTTGGCTTCTGCCATCATGGCCTCTAGATGCAGAATCTTATTTCCTAGACTTCTAGCATTGACACACATGGCTTTCCGGTTTTTGTTTTCACTCTACTTGTTGCACTCCTTTTCCCCTTTTTGTCTTCCATCCTTCACACCTCTCTTTTTAATGTTCCTGTTCCTTTCCCCCTTTATCTCTACCACCCTGCTTTTTTTTATTAATTTGCACCTTGGGGGATTCCTCACCCCTCGAGTTCTCCTTACTCTCTACTTCAGCCTGTAAAAAAAGGCAGATGGGTCATTAGATTAACATCTTATCCAAAGGATGGCACACCCCAACAGTGCAGCATCCCCTTAGTACTGCACTCGGGTATGAGCCCAATCCCGGTGTAAGACTAGAACCCATGGCCTTCTGGTCCAGAGGCAGATGTGCTACCAACTGAGTCATGCTGATACCTGTGGCATATGAGTCACTGACATTAGCTGAAGATGTCACTGATTGGAGCATTTGTAATGGTGCAATAAGGGGTCACAATGCAGCTCTGCCAGGCTTAAGCACTATTGCACAGTTTTTGCTGGGATACCTTGCAGGTTACTGAAAGACCTCAATGTGATCCAGTGGCAGTTATCCTACATTGTCAAGCTGTGAATTCTCACACAGATTACTGGATTCTGGCAGATAGCACTGTACATACACAGAGCAGGTTTTACAGATGAAGGAGGCTGCTGGAGTGTTTCTGTTCCCCTTTAAAATGAGCCATATTTATTTTAGCTCCAGCATGAACACTTAAACCTCAGCCAAGGTCAAGCCAGTCTCTGGGGTATTTGAAAATTTTTTCGTGAGTGAGACGAGCAGCCATTTACAGTGACAGTGAAAATAACAGTATAACATTTTCTAGCATGGCATTTGACCTTAACTGTATTATTAAACACTATGGCGTCATGTCTGCCTCTTTAAACCAGCAAACTATTTCTACAGTGTTTCATACAGCAGTTCCCAGCTGGATGTTCGCTGAGGTACAATATACTCAACGTTCCGTTAGACAGCTTTGTAATGATGTGTTAAGGTCTCTCAAATATCTACAGCATATTCATTTTGGCCAGTGCTGTTTATACAATACCATATTGCTGTTCTATAGCTGTGCTACAGAATTACAACAACACACAGACAGTAGATCATTCCCAGATTTTGAGAACTTTTTGGACACCAAAATTGTTCTTTGAGATATGCCTAACATACCGTAAGTGCCCTAAACACTGATCTTGTGCATTCACAGGATCCACATTGTTATCTACTCATGATGATGGTCACTAAACCACTACAGAGCTGATCTTGAGTATCCATTATGTTATTACTAACCAAATCAGAAGCCACTGATGAGTCTATAATTGTTGCACATGTAGCCCTGGTGCATATCATGGCAACTCGCCGAAAGGAAATACAGTGCAGTCAGAAGCTGCTAGGTGAAAACAGCAAAAGTCAAAACGCACATGCATAATACACCCAGAGAAGACAAAATAAAATGTAAATTCTAACTTTTCCCTTCAGTGGTGGTTCATAGCAGTGTGGCGTTGTAATAGTAAATCTTACTTGAAAAAAAATTCTGGGCAGTATTCTGCAGATGCAGTTTTGACTTTTGCTGTTTTCACCGCACTGTTTTTACTGCACGGTATTTGGTTTCAGCAACTTGTCATGGGACCACCATGATGAAGGTCTTTTGCACCTCTGAGAAAGACTGACATTGACAAGTAGTGTACAAAGGTCTAAATCATGCCATTTCTTCATATGACTATCATATTAGATGCAATAAGTTATTCTGCACTATTTGAGAAGGCAGTGTGCTCTTGTGGTTAGAGCATAAAACTGCAAATGAAGAGATTCCAGGTCTGGACTCCACCATAGCCTGTTACTCACGTAGTGCCCCTAAGCATACAGTACCACCTACTCTGGGTTTTCAGCCACTCTCAACTGCAGAAAACGGACAGAAGCTGGCTTCCAGCAAAATGAGTTGGTTCTTGTTTGTGCTGTCCTGTGTAAATAAATTGTAATGCGATTGCTGAAGAACTATTCTAAGGCCCTAATTACAGTAGCTACCCATTATTATAAAATGAATTGGAAATTTTCTGAATATAAATTGGTCTCAAAATTCCAAACAAATGCAGTTATGAGACCATAACCAATTCTTTTGCAGCTAGGATGCATCACCAAAGACATATCAGTACACACTAAGAAACCTTTCAAATGGCTGACATTATTTCACCTTACTTAAAAACTTCACCTAGGCCATAAAAAAAGTCTTAAATAAAAAAATTAAAAAAAATGAAATGTTTCATCTCTTCCTCATCCCTTCAAAAGGGAGGACTTTTCCAGGATGGGGCTTCATCTTAAGGAAACCTTGGATAAAATGTGGATGGGTGGACGTTGAGGAGAAATGGTCACACATCAAGGAGGCCATAGTAGAAGTCACAAAACAATGTGTTACATTGATAGACAAGAGTAAAAGGAGAAGAAAACCACTTTGGTTCTGAAGTGGGGTGGCTGAAAAGGTAAGGGCCAAGAGGCTAGCCTTCAGGAAGTATAAGGTTACACAAAGAGACAAGGAAAAGAAACTGTACCAGAAGTGTCTGAGAGAGGGCAGGAAAAGCAGTGAGAAACACTAAAGCACAAACAGAGGAAAAAATAGCTCAATCAACTGAAAAAGGAGACTAGACATTTTTTAAGTACGTTAGCAAGAGAAGGAAGACAAAGGGGGAGTAGCTAAGCTTTGAGGAGCCAGGGAGAGATAGTGGAGGGAGACAGGGAGAAAGCAGCAATCCTGAAAAAATATTTCTGTTCAGTCTTCACTGTGGAAGGGCATGGGCAGAGCCCACAGCTAGACTTTAAAGGAACAAGGGATAAAGAGGTAAACACCAGTCCATTAACAGAGGAGAGGGTCCTAGAAGAGTTTGCAAAGCTGAAGGTGGACAAAACCATGGGTTCATATGGCATACATCCCAGGGTCCTAAGGGAACTGATAATTGAACTTGCAGTCCCTCTGGCAGCCCTGTTAAGTAAGTCCCAAGACACTGGAATTGTCCCAGAGGACTGGAGAAGGGCAAATGTTGTCCCTCTTCACAAGAGTGGTAGTAAAGAAGATGCAGGGAACTACAGGCCAGTTAGTCTAACCTCAGTCATTGGAAAGATAGTGGAGACACTCCGCAAGGAAAAAAAAGTGGAGCACCTGGAAGCCATGAGGTGTTGGATCACAGGCAACATGGGTTCACTGCAGGACAGTCCTGTCAAACTAATCTAATAGATTTCTTTGACTGGGCGACAAAAGCAGTAGACCGGGGAGTAGATATTGCCTACCTAGATTTCAGCAAAGCCTTTGATACAGTCCCACATAGGAGACTGGTCAACAAGATAGGTAGCCTGGAGATGGGGCACAAGGTGGTAAGCTGGATTGGAAACTGGTTAAGGGACAGAAAACAGAGTCATGGTAATCGGAACCCAATCAAAGGAAAGAGAGGTGACCAGTGGAGTACCTCAAGGGTCAGTTCGGGGGACAGTCCTCTTCAATGTCTTCATCAGTGACATTGCAGATGGGCTAGAGGGAAAGGTTTGCCTGTTTACAGATGACTCCAAGATCTGCAACAGGGTGGACACCACAGAGGGGGTGGAAAGGATGAGAAAGGACCTGGAATGGTTAGAGAGATAGTCAGAGGTGTGGCAAGTAAGCTTTAATGCAAGTAAGTGCAAAATCATCCATGTGGGGGAGCAGGAACCCTGGAGCAACCTACAGGTCAGGGAGAGAGCTGTTGGCAGTTATTAAGGAGGAGAAGAACTTGGGGGTCATAATCACAGATGACCTGAAGGCCACAAGGCAGACAGCCAAGGTGGTGGGGAAGGCCACTGGGATGTTGGGGTGTATTGGAAGGGGAATCACAAGACTGAAGGAGGGAGATAATAGTTCCACTGTACAAGACTCTGGTGAGGCCTCACCTTGAGTACTGTGTCCAGTTCTAGAGGCCACTTCTTCGTAAGGTCATTGAGAAAAAAGAGATGGTGCAGAGGAGGGTGACTAAAATGGTGAAGGGTCTCCATCACAACAAGCCTTATGAGGAAAGAGTCAGAGACCTCAATTTTTACATGCTGGAGCAAAGGAGGGAGAGAGGTGACATGATGGAAATATTTAAATACCTCAAGGGCATAGACAAGGTGAAAGAGGACAACATATTCCAGTTTGAAAGTCATGCCAGAACAAGAGGACATGACATGAGACTGATGGGTGCCACATTAGGGGAAATGTCATGAAATTCTTTTTATGGAGAGGGTGGTGGATGCATGGAATAGCCAGCCACAGGGAGTGGTGGCCACCCGTACGGGGACAGGCTTCAAACATGTATGAGACAGGAATAAAGGAATATTAGAGATAGGAAGAAAAAGTTAAAGCCAGCGACCAGATAGGGTCACAGGCCGCTTTACTGGGTGGCATAAACGGGCAGACAGGATGAGCCTGGTGGCCCTTACCTGCTGACAGTATCTGTGTATCTATGTATCCTATCCTTACACACATATACACATGAAAAATTTAAAATGAAGAACTACTTAAAATTTTCATTTGTAGTGTTTATATTGACACATCCCCATCCAGCCTTTGCCTGATTATAAGGGAAATCTTGCTGCTTACTTTGCTGCACAAACAATCGAGGTCCTGAGTTCACATCATTCTTTTTTGTTTTGTGTGTGTGTGTGTGTGCCTGCGTATGCGTGTGCATGTGTGTATGTGGACGTGCATACATGTGCATGCGTGGGGGGAGGGTAGCATTGTACCAGTGGAACTGTGCAGGATTTTGAATAATAAATTGGGGGAGGGAAACAGAGATCTCTTATTGGTCGAATGCCATCAGAAGAGCATGCTTTGATATAGGTCAATGTACAGTCATCATGTACCAGTACATATTTGTAAAAGTACAGTTAGGCAGCCTTCCCAAAACGTACAGTCCATACCCTTCCAGAATTTTGCTACCTACACCACTTACGCAATTTGTACACCATACCCCCAAATTTTGAGCAACATACCTCTCCTTAATTTTGAGCACCACGCTCATACTGAAATTTGTACCATAGACCCAAGTAAGGCAGGGGCCAAGAAGTAATTGTTAGGCAGAGAGGCAGGAGCAGTTATCCCCGGTCATGAGTTTAAGAATCATGGAGCTTACACCCCCACTGCCTCTTAAGCCTTTTGCCCTATTAAAATAATGCCCCCCACTATATGTTCTGCCTCTCAGGGCCCTATCAACTGTGCCCTATGCATCCCCAGTTCAGTTGCATAGGGTAGCTTCTGAAGTACTGAGGCCTTTCTGCATCCTGCACATGGAATGAGCTGTTCACATACTGGAACCTTCTCACCATATGTAGAAGGCTGCTCCTTACCTGAAATGTAGTACTAAATGAGTGATCGGATCAGGGACCACAAGGGGACAGGGCTGCACTCTGTAGCAATCCAGGATGCCATTTATGCATGGCATAGGCTTCTGGGCACATAGGGACATGGTGAGAATAGCTGACATAATTCTTCCTCACCTTCCACCTGCAACATTAGAGAGTGATCAGGACCCAAAAATGAGCCCCTGAGAAGTTACTATTTAGCCCTCCATAACAACAAAGATGGCTGGGAATATGGCAGCAACTTTTTTTGTTTTGTAAAAGATTTTAACCCCTAATAGAAAATATGGTATTCTGAGATGAACTGCCATATCCTACAATCCCCTGCTTAGACAGAGCTGGGGAGCCAGTAGCTGGCTAAGAAGAAGATTATGTAAAGCCCAGCTCTACCCCTCAACTGCCCACTGCCCTTGTGCAGAGCTTTGTGCCAAGATCAGTGATGGCCAGGGTCTGAGGATACCATCTACATCATCGGGGCATGGGAGACAGCACAGTGTAGTAGGGCAAGGCATGGATCATGCGAATGCCGGCCCATCTGTGGCTCAGGCCCTAAGTGTCTTTTCAAATCCCCCCAACATTTTTGTTCCCCTTTAAAGTTCAGCACTGTCTCCACGTTTTCCAAAGTTCAGATACCCTTTTCTTTGGTCCTCAAAATAGATATTCTTCACTGGACAGTGATGTTGAAAAGGTAGAGTACAAGATGTAGCTTGGCAGACAAGGACAAGCCATACACTTGATCAGTGCTGCAGCCTGCCATAGAGACAGGAAAAAAAGGAACTATAGAAGGCAGACTATGGTGGCAGTAATTCTGTAGTATTTTTAAATTCACAGATATGGGTCCATGCAGCTTGGACCATAGGAATGCATGGTCTCTTGTAGGGCTATGAGAGAAATAAATATTAGTTCCCAATACCTCAAAAATCATTACTAGAGATTTTGCAAATTAAAAAGTCACCAGCAAAGCTGGTGTACTGTCAGAAACGTAACCACATTCATACAGAAATTCACAATTTTGCCTTCAACTTTGCTTGGGAAAGTGTTTCTTTTAAAGTATTTTTGTTAATAAAACATTTTTTAATGCCAAACTCCCTTACCACCTCCTGGCCAAACATCACC
This sequence comes from Neoceratodus forsteri, assembly GCA_016271365.2. Classification (NCBI taxonomy): domain Eukaryota; kingdom Metazoa; phylum Chordata; order Ceratodontiformes; family Ceratodontidae; genus Neoceratodus; species Neoceratodus forsteri. The sequence continues at coordinate 12,049,515 of JADMNL010000039.1, read as the reverse complement.
CACCTCTGCCCACCTACTAAATAATTTTAATATATCTCCCTCCACCCAGCTCCCTGCTAGTGCTCACCTCCCCTCACAGTTCCATTAAATTGAAAGAAGCAAACCTCAATGTGGAAATCCTGTCTCCAACCCACTCCAAACAAGTAACAGCAGACGTGGACAACTAAGGACCCTGTCGTCAGCATCACATGAATGCCTGACAATGCTATCAGTGTACCACTCTGACTTGCTCTCTGGCAACCACCAGTAACTGTATCAGGGTGCTTGATGTGGGAACAATTTACAAAATACATTTATGGGGGATGTGGGACAGAGCCCTCCCACATAATAAAAAAAAGTAAACATCAATTTATACTTGTTAAGAATGGGGGCTCTGCCCCCCACATCACCCAATTTCTTTCAAATTTAAAATTGGCTAGCATGTCCATTTGTTGCCGCTACAATTGGTGCTGCTAGCAAGCTAGCACATTGTAGTATAGCACAGCAGTTGCAACTACTGACTGCCCCACAGTACTGTAAGATAGATTGTGTAATGTTATACTTATCTACTAAGAGGATCCTTAGTCCTCCACTTTCCCCACTCCATCTTGCTTCCCAACATCCATAATTTATAAGCGCACCCCCCACCCTAACCCCCATAGCACTCAACCTCTCACTTCTGAAATTCATCCAATCAGGTGTTACTACACAGAAGGCCCTCTTCATTCTGCAGTGAATAGCAGCGAGACAAACTAACTGCCCCTATGAGGGAGCGTATTTCCAAACTTTTATAACAACCCAATGTATCCTTTAACTTTTGGGAGTTTTCAGGTGTGACGGGACAGTGGCTGCTACAGGGGGTAGGTTTGGGATTCTGTTAAATTATGGGGGAGGGGAGTCTAGATAAGGTTGAGAAACTCCTTGTTGCTTGCTCAGAGTGGGTAGGGACAGGATTGTTACAGTAAAGCTTGTTTGTTTTAGTTTTCTGTAATAGGGACTGTGGGAGGAGCAGGGAGTTGGATGCTAGTGGGGTGCTGGGTTGGGGAAGATGTGAATTATCTGGGCTGTGGGTGGGGAGTGATGACTGCATAGTGGGTGGAGCCAGGTTTTGAATTTATTTATGTGTGTGTGTGTGTGTGTGTGTGTGTGTGTGTGTGTGTTTAAGTGCACACTAAGTGTAGTTCTTCAATGGTAAATAGTTCACTGGGCAAATCAGGAACTTCATCAGTTAAAGAACTACACAAATTGACATTTTGCAATATGTGAAGTCTGGAAACGTGATAATTTTCACAAAGTAAAGTTTCCCAACTTCGCACATCTCTAATCATTTATCAGGACTGAATAAGATATAATTTGTGCAATTTGTGGTATTACTACTTAAAAAAAACCTCAATATCTCACAGGTCTGCCAGGGCTAGTCCCTTGGCCACTATTTCTCTACTCCAATTATTTCCCCCCTTCCACACCCTTCCCAGTTCTCCCACACATTTCCTTAAAGCTATGCCTGCCATGGCACTGTGTCAGAAGCCCATATCTTTTGATACAGTCCCTTCTTTTATACTCAGCCACCCCATATGCAACATTGTATTCTTCAGTAGTGTATCCCCTCCTGACTCCTGACCTGTGGCCACCAACTCTCCTGCACCAGTCATCTCTCAAACCCCCAACAGTCCACACAGAACTGTTTTTACCCTAAATAAAATGTTTGGCTTGTAATGCAGTGCCAAGAGCAGACACAGACTATTTTAATCAACTTCCTCCCTAGCCCAAGAGCTCACATTTCCCAAAAGGCAAATTATAAGAAGTGGGTCCCTCTCCTGACCTTTGACCCATGATTTGTATGTGGGGGGGGCTGTTTATTTTTTTTTAAAGAAAAAACCCTCATGATCCTAATACCATGCCAGGAGATGGCACTTTGTTTTTGAAATCAACCACTTACTGCTCTGAGTACCAGGTCCAAAAGGATCATTTGTAAGACATGAGCTCCCTTCTGACCATGTATCAATGATCAAGTGTCCAATAGTCACAACTCTAGCTAGTTGTGTCAGACCCCTTCCCTAACATGCAGAAGGCCTTTTACTTTTGCAGTCAATCAGCTTACTGCATTAGCACATGCCACATGTAACCGTGAGGAATGGGGAAGGAGTAATCTGTGGCATCATTGGTGACAGCACCAAGAAACACAGCACTTTGTTGGAAGATGGAGGGAGAGAGCTGAGGTGGGTGGCACAGAACTTGCAATGGCCACCATGAGAAGGCATATACTTTTTTAATTTTTTTATTATAACTACTTCTTTTCATTTTTATAGTCCCTAAGGCTGAATACCCCAATAATCTAAATTATTTGTTATTTTGTCCTGAATATTACATTATTAGGAGCATTCCGGAATTAATATGTGTTAGTCCCTAGCTCTATTTGTAGATGGCAGAAAGCTAATCTTCTAGTTTAGGGAAAAGGAAGGCCATCTACAGAGGTGATTTAAAATTTACTGGGCTGTGGGCATGGGGCCAACAAATGACACATTTAGTTCAGTATGGATATCCTTTACTTGGGCCTGAAGAAGTCAGGCCAGGGCTATTATTGAAATAGAAAACAACTAGCAGCAATGGAGCTTGATGAAGAGCTGCAGGTCAGCACTAATGGGCAGCTGAAGCTGTCACAGGAGGTCAGGCAAATTGAATGCTAGGATGCATAAAACAGGGCATGACATTTATAAAAACTTAGAAAATGGCAAGAATCAAATCTTAAAGCTGATTGGCTGAGACAGGCTCCAAGCTGGGCATTTATTTTTCAATAGATGCCCAGCTAAAAATAAGAGCCAGCCCAAGTGCCACTTCACCGAGTAGCATTTTCCAGTGGTGCCAGCCTGTTTTGTCATTGGCTGAAAGCACCCGGTGAAATCTGAAATCCCTGCCATGTTTTCTGTAAACCCATGCGAGAGCTACTGGTCTTCACCCCCGCTCAACACTCGTCTACTCTGCACTTCTTAGTACAGTTGTCTCTTAATAAAAAGGCACTGCATACAGTTTCCACCCAAAACAGTACGAGAGAGAGATCCCACTCACTTCTGTGTCCGTGAGTTTATGCGCGAGCGCTCTGCCCATTTCAAAATATTAAAGTGTCACTGTCAGCTTTCCCTTCTGTTTAAACACCCTCGTATGTATGTGCCTGTAATACAAATCTGTACTCACATTTTATCCCTATATGGTTAAAAGTCCATAGTGTACCTTTTTAATTTCACTTTCTTGCAAAAAATTACATTTACTCATCCCAACTGAAATACCGCAGTCCGCTCTCCCCTACATGTCCCCGACATTGCGAGGACAGTAAATAACGTGGACTTGTGTATGGAGATGCTCGCAATTCTGGAGCAGCATAAAACAACAGTCAGTCTGGGTACTATTACCAATACCGAGTTCAGTGATCAAATTCTTTTAAAAAACCAAAGGCTACTTTATATATAATTTGCATTTGAAAAACTAAAACAGAAATTCCGCGTATGCGCATCCAGCTTGGAGTCCCAGTTTCAGTTTTTCAAATGCAAATTTTACATGAAGTAGCCCTCGGTTTTTTAAAAGAATTTTATCACTGAACTCGGTATTGGTAATAGTATCCAGACTGACTGTTGTTTTATGCTGCTCCCGAATTGACTAGCATCTCCACAAGCTGACAACACGCAGCTAACTTGCACTTCAGAAAGTGCAAAAACAGGGCAGAACTTAAAAAGAATGCTGAGAGTCTGCTAGGTGGATATGTGTGTGTGTGTGTGTGTGTGTGTGTGTGTGTTTTGGGAGGGGGGCAGAAAATTGATCAGAATGGCCTTTGTAGGGAGGAGAAACAGCAGCTGGAACAGCCTTAAAAAAATATGGACTGTTTTATCAGTAATGTTTTTTTCTACTAATTCTATTCATTTTTTTCTGCCCATTTTCCCTCTTCTTTTAGCATTTTATTAAAACTTACTAAGATAGCCATTTTCTAAGCACAATAATACCCTCCAGGGTGGGCATTATTGGGAAATACCAGACCTTCCAGGGGCTATAAGGTCCTCCTGCCTGGACGTCCGAGACCTCGTACACCCTGGAGGGTCTGGTATTCCTAAAATGCCCACTTGTTGGTATAACTTCCTGCTTAGCCTCCGTTAGCGCAAGTTACCACTTTTTGAATGAACAGTATATGAATGCTATTAAAGCTTACAGTGATTAATTCCCTGTCATCTGGTGGGCGGAGGTGGGTACTCTTTTTCCCTATTCTGGGTCCTTCCCTCTCCTTCTGCTGATGGCAGAACACATGACCATGACATTTTGGAGGCAGGGCTTGCACCTGGTCACCCTTGCCAGTTCTGGATCACCACCCCATGTCATGCTCTGAATGGTGCACCACTGTACTTTCCCCCCCCCCATGAAGTGTGTCCCTGAGGATGCTCCTGCAACTTTCTTTGTGGCCTTGGATGCAAGGCTGTGTGGCCAGTATGCCAAGCAGATGCCCCACTGCTTAATGCCACAAAGTTGATGTGTCAATTTTATTTTAAAGACGATTTGAATGATGATCTGACATTTTTAGCTTGAAAAATATTTGACAAGAACAGTTATGCTTTTCATTTCAAATATGCCAACACCCCTATGACAGGAATCCTATTGATTTTACCATAAATGGCACTATCTAGCTCCTCAGTAGGCTCTACCATCACCCCAGTGTCTGAGGTGATTTGCCTTATGGGAATAGAGCATTGGTTGTAGTAGCAATTTTACTTCATCCAGTTATTTACTGGGCAGACATTGCCTCAGTGGAAGTAATCATGGAAGTGGGGGAGGGAGGGAGGACATACCCAAACTTGATATGTTTTCTTTACTGGTTGTGCCACTAAAACAAGTTGAAGATCATCCCCTGTACAGTCACAAATTACAGCTCAAAATGTTCTTGTGGAATTTTATACTTGCAGCCTTTGGGAGGTGAACCGTTTGCACCTGCACTTCATTTTCACAAAGCTCTAGTCACACCTGAAATGGCACCTCATCTCTTCCTTTCTTGATACTGTATACTTTATTATTCCCCCACACCTTGTAATGATCCCCCTCTTGGTCATAAAATTAAAAGCCATGTATATATGGCAATGTGCTTTCAACTGACTCTTCCCATCATGCCCAGGGGATATCTCAACCCAAATAATACCATATATCATGATTCTTTGGTAGCTTCCATTACAGTGGTAATGTTTTAAGATGATTCTTCTTATGCCCTAAAATTAATATGTAGCTTAAACTGTATTTGCGCTTCAGTTAATGGATGTAGAACTGGGCATTATAATCAATGCCCAGTATGCAGAAGCCATGCTGGCCATGCCCCAAACATTGTCAGACATTGTTGTTATTCAGTAGCTACAATTGTGAAGATGATCCAGCTTACAGTTAGAGAATAAGTTGGTCAAGGGTAATTTGACAGACAGCACCCTGTGTGGCTGAAACCATGAGTATCATTGCTTAAATGCCACATAGTAGCATGCTACCTTGATTGATTTTCACCACAGTAACACATTTCAAAGTCTCTCCCTTTTAGTCACAAAATACTGCCTAATAACCAAGAGGTGGAAAGAAAATAGAGAAAAACTGTGTCTCCTGAAAATGTGTTGCAGGATTGCACACTCCAACTTTTGTAGCTGCTTTAACCATGTTAGATTCTACACAACACAGAGCTCCACTCCAGTCAACATTTAAACCAGCTACCTGTAGCACAAAAGTCCCTTTCTTCTATGAGATCATTTTCAAAATCACAGAAAAAACAACTACAAATGCTACAGGCTACAGGAAACAAATGAACAAACAAAAAAATAGACAAGGCAAACCCATCAATTCTTCGGATTTGTCCCCTTCACAAAAAATTCCACTGCTCTCTCAATGCAGGCAAACATACATTTGGTATATTGAGACTAGGAGACTTACCTCTACTGTTGAACTGTAACCTCTGTAAGAATATGATCCTGTTGCCTTTTCAATCACAAACGAACAGAAGAGAAAAATAAATTAACGCCTTAGCTGAGACTTGAACCCAGGCCACCCAGAATATTGCTCTGGTTGCAATACCAACTTCACCACCAAGGCAACTGGATACTGGGACATTTTTCTACTGCATTGCACCCTTGTGATTTACAGTGTAATTATCTGTGCAGCACCAGGTTGTGCATTAGAGAAAGAGTAGGGTGCCTCAGGATGTCCCAGTTTTCAGTTGCCTTGGTGGTGCAGCTGGTAAAGCAACTGGAATGGTATTCCAGGTTGTATGGGTTCAAGTCCCAGCTAAGGCACTTATTTATTTTTCTCTTCTGTTTGTTTATGATTGAAAAGGCTACAGGAAGATTTTCTTACAGAGGTTACAGTGCAACAGTACAGGTAAGTCTCCTAATCTCATTACACCAGATTTCTGTTTACCTGCATTGAGGGAAAAGTGGAAATTTCTGTAAAGTGAGGTGATAAATCACAAGAATTGATGGTTTTCCCTTCTCATGAATAGTGAGGTGTAGCATTCAGAAATGGTGATGGGGAGGTAAGCAAGGGAAATACATGAGTAGAAATAGTTAAAATTTGACAGATAATTACTTGTGCTTTTTTGTTTTTGCAAACAGTAAGTAGGAATATTTATTTGCCAGTGCTGTCTGTTGTAGTGATCATAAGCTCATATGCAAAACATCACCATATGCATACCTGTGGTAGTGCCTGCACTACAGTATCAAGTAAGGCTCTCATCCCTGTTGCCATCTTCAAGAGCTTCAGCACTGAATGGAAACAAGGAGAGAAAGTTAGGAACTAAAGAGCATACACACCAGTACCAAACTCTTTGAGATCAAGTGACTTGATAATGGGGTAGACCCAACACTGGGACATCCAGTAATAACAGAGCCCTTTGTGAAGCATCACATCTGATACTAGCAGATTTAGAGAAAGCAATGGTTTTTACAAGAACTGGGTGCAATGCTGGCATTTCCAGTGGAACAAAACCAAGGGCCTTGGTAAAAAGACACACCCAAAGTTAATATTATCTAGTAATAGCATTGTGTTCTAAAAGCTATGCCTAAAATAAACCAACTGATTCTTCACTGCATTATACTGCATATTAACAAACAGCAATATACCGAAATTGACTGCAAGCGAATGAATAAAGAAAAAAGACTTTGAGAGTCTCACAAGGAATGCATCTCTGAGCATGTAGCTATGTTTATAAGAACATATGAAACACCAGCAGAAGGCATGAAGGTCCATAGAGCCTGCTCAATGTGGAGCTCATGTGCGTATGCTACATGTTGCTCTACCCCTACTCCCTCCCATGTCATGATGAGTTATCTATCTTCCGTTCATTGCTCTCTATTTTCATCATTTTAGATATTTTATCGCATTCTCTCAGTGGCTATCTTTGTCACTGTTATTAAAGATTTGAAGGAAATGAATGGAAACCTTTTGAAACGTAGAGCATAGGACATAAAGAACATTAACTTGAGCCTATTTAAATGTATGTATACAGTTCATATGTAACCATACCACTCGCAGTGTAGTGGCTTACCATATGACACTCCCAGGAGTCCAGCTGGGACATTTGTAGCTCTGTCTGCTTACACACAGCAGTTGCCACATTTCTCAGTCCCATGGACATAAGCCACTGTCAGATACAACGCAGCATGTAAGGGTAAATGGGGTTTATCCAGTAAGGAGGCAGTCACCAGCAGGGTCGCTTAAGGTTCCATATTTGGCCCCTAGCTATTTTCAAGTTTATATACAAGACATGGAAAACAACATCTATAACTGCGTAAACAAATCTGCAGATGAATACTTTGTGGATAAGTCTGCCAGACACTGATATACATTGTTAGTAGCTGACTGATGATCTTAAAAAACTAGAGCAATGGGCCTCATATAATAACATATATTTAAACATTGACAAATGCATTGTAATGCATTTAGGTTCTGTAATGTACATATATTACTGAACTATTTAGGAAGGCAGTTTGTTGATAAGATCAAAAAAATTGTTATTCCATTACACAGGCCATACAACAGGCCCCACTTTGGTTATCGCTCTCTGGTGAGGAACCCACATCATAGAAAGGACATTAATTTAATTGAAAGAACACTACATAAGGTAAAACAAGCAGTTGTCAATGCCGAATGTTTTTGCACTGGCATTGGCTTTGGTAGTGCAGTGCGGAAACACATTTTGGGCAGGATGTGAAAAATGACAGCTGTACTGTTCATAAGGAGGTGTAAAAAAATGGCAGTGTTGAAAATGTGGCATGTAAATATTGCAAATTTGCGAAGTTCCAAGGGTGCGTTGGAAAATGGGCAATGCACGCTTGTAACACAGTCATTTTATGGACGTTTGGGACCAAATTTCAACATAGGCATTTTAGCAGCTCTGCTCATGCACTGTGTGACTGTCATTTCCTCAAACTGTCTCAAACAGTGATTTACGCTGCTTGACTTCACGCTATTCTCGCCAGGCGATAAAGAAAACAACACATTTCGCAGATATGATATAAAATGACAGCTGTACTGTTCATCAAAAGGTCTGGAAAAATGCCAATGGTGAAAATCCAGAGTGAAAATATTACAAATGCACATTACAAGTGTTCGTGCAAACTGCGAAATGCTCTCTCGTAACACAGTCATGTTATTGAGTATCGTCACCAAATTTTCAACATAGGCATTTTAGGACCTCTGCTCATGAACAGTGTCACTGTCATTTTCATAATCTGCCCTGAACACTGATTTTCCACAGTGACCGTGCTATTGTGCCTCGGAAGTGCGGAAACACATTTTGGCCAGCATGTGAAAAATGACAGCTGCACTGTTCACATGGAGGTGTAGAAAAATGACAATGTTGAAAATCTGGCATGAAAATATTGAGAATTTGTGAAGTTATGAGCATGCATAGCAACTGCACAACGCACGCTCGTAAAACAGCCATTTTTTGGATTTCTTCCACCAGATTTGCAACATAGGCTTTTTGAGAGCCCACCTCATGAACACTGCCACTGTCCTTGCGTTAATGAGTCCTGAAAGGTAATTCCACGAAGTGACTGCGAAATCACCTTTCGGGATCAATTAACATCATAACAGTGAAAGAATTCATGAGGAGGAGGAGTCCCAAAAATCCCATGTTGAAAATTTGGTGCAAAAATTCCAAAAAATGCCTGAGATATGCATCAAAGTTGAAAAAACCCTATTTATTACATTGTACAGCTTACCGGCATTTCCTCAGTTCGCGGTCAGCTTTGAAGAGTGCAGACGTGTTCCCGGTCCACCGAAGATTGTCACGCTGGGCTCTGGAGGTAAGTATGGGGTGAGGGTGTGTGTGGGGAGGCAGGGTGCGCAGTGGGTGGGAGTGGGTGGTAGGGAGACTAAAAGGGACCGTTTTCTGTTTACAGGTGTTTAAAAACAAACATCGCAGACGGTTTTCTTTTTTACAGGTGTTTTTTTGGGGGGGGCACAGTAGCCGACGGAGTTGGGCACCCCCATCAGCACATAGGGAGTAGGGACAGATGCTGACGGGACTGGTCACTCCCATCAGCAAACAATGAAAAGCGGGGCGATGAGCCAGGGGATTGGGCACCTCCTCGGCAACCAAAAAAGGAGAGGGGGGGACACATTATGCGGACAGAGAGTGGTCTCCCCTGCTGGCACATACAAGAGGGGCAGGGTAAGCCAACCAGGGATTGAGCACCCCCAAAGTCGGCAGTTTAGCGGCCACTGTGCCACCATGTTTGATGCTGGGCAAGCACGTAGGAAGGTCTGCTGCATGTGATGAGCTTTGCTAGCATTGCAGTGGACCGTTCCTTAGATCTGCTCGCCTGGGTGGTGTGGCACTGGCATGCAGGCTGATTGGGGAATGAGGGACGCACCTACTGGTGCATGCCCTGCATTCACCCAACTGCGCCTCCAAATCTCCACCACCGCAAGATGTTGTCTGTGCAAGCGCGGCAACATAAAAACTAATCCCAAAACTTAGAAACAAACCATATGAAGAAAGAATCAGGTAATGTAGTTTTGTTTACTCTGCAGAGAGGAGAACTGAGGGGAGTTCTGCAACTGTATAAGATACTAACTGATAATGAGTTAATGGCTGACTTGTGCCTAGACTTTAAGAGGCAAGCCAATACCTTGAGAGGTCATAAACTTCAACTGCAAACTAAGACTTCAAACAAAAAAAGGATTGCAGAAAAGTCTTTCATACACAAAGGATGATGGAAATGTAGAACAGTTTGCCAGATAGTAGTTACGGCTGAGAACATGAATACATTTAAGCACAGGCTAGATACATTTATGACAGTGAAAATCTAGTAAGTTACTACTACTGAGTAGTGGGAATATGATGGAGACATACAAGTATCTTACAGGGAGAAACAGGGTGCAGGAATACACTATTTTTAAGCGAAAAAGATGTTCCAGGACTAGAGGGCATGGGATGAAGTTGGAGGGAGGACGATTCAGAGGAAACGTGAGGAAGAATTTCTTCACAGAATGGGTGGTGGACAAGTGGAACACCCTGCCAGAGGAAGTGGTGTGGGCTGAAACAATCACGGGATTTAAGAATGCATGGGATAGACATAAAGGAATTCTGGAGGTCAGGGGTAAGGGGCAACAGACTTCTTGGAAAACATAAACTGAACTTACAGGCTCAAATGGGCAGACTGGGTGGGCCATAGGCCCTTATCTGCCGACACTGCCTATGTATCTATGTATGTATGTATGCTACAGCCTTCTACTATCCTGGAACCCAAGTATTAGCAAGGGGACAGGGACCAGAGAAGCAGCCACACCTTTTCTTAAGGCCAGGAAGGCATGCAGGACTGTAACCATGGCTAAAAACCAGCTCCCCAGAGAGTGTTGTTGCTGATATTTTTACACCCTCAGACCACCCAGGACAGTGTGCATGGGTCAGAGGGGAAATGCCCTGAAATGGGGAAAACCATCAGCAGCAATTTGACCTCTAAGCACGCTTCCTCCCAAACACAGAGAAACTCAAAGGATGCATACTGGGTACTAAGGGCAAAAGGAAGCCCAGGAGTAAGCAAGCCAGATAGGAAGCAGAGGTATGTCAGAACCCTCCTTTGATGCTAGGATTGCTAATAAGGTGGCAGAAGAAGGTGATTGACAATGCTGAGAGTATTAGCAGAGACTGCAGATGTAGCACAGAGTTAACATTTGCCTGTGGAGTAAGAACATGTTTTCTACAAAGATCTGTGTGGGGCTCTTCAGGAAGAGACTCCTGACGAAAGCAGCTCCTGCATGGAGTGTCCAGTTGCAAACAACAAGCATACCAGCAGTTGTTTGACAGAGAGAGAGAGAGAGAGAGAGAGAGAGAGAGAGAGAGAGAGAGAGAGAGAGAGAGAGAAAGACAGAGAGTGCTTTTGCACACAGCTCATTTAATCATGGATGTCATGAGTCCATGGGACATGTACCACACCCCACCCCCACCCCCATGTTCACATCCAATACTGCTTTTAGGCTGAGGATGAATTGCAAAAGTGTAATTTAGTGCCCTCCCTAGATTAATTTTGGTGTGACCCCCAAAGAAATGTTCCTGCCGTGACATCCCTGTATTTCATACTGTCCTATGAGACTGGGCACTAGCCAGTGCACAGACATTTTCAGCTGTTAGAAAAAACAGTCCCTATATGGGGTGAACAGGCAAAAGTCCCCTCCAAAGTGATGAGGAGATTCATTTGAAGGCTGACACAGCTGCTAATCAGTTAGCAGCTGCAATCACCAGGTCAATGCTTCAAATACTGCTGCAATATCTGCACTCCTGACCATAGCTCTAGTATTTGTTCCAATGCAGCAGAAGCGAATAACCCTCTATTACATTTGGGTGAAACCCTTATAGTGAATCACATTAGTAAGGAAAAGAAACAGCTATGGCCTTCTGAATATGCAAATCTGACAATACTGTATGTGCCTCCAGAACATGTAAATTAGTCAGTACAAGCCTTTGGAATATGTAATGAGGCAATGAAGACCTTTGGAGTATGCACTTGAGCAGTGACCCCTTCCAAGCATTCAAACAGTCTCTGACCTAATGTTCACCTCCAGAACATTGGGTCAGAAACACAAGTTTGAAACAACGATGGCTTCATCTTCCTGGTTTTTACTGACCTTGATATAATAGTTATAATTATGGGTATCATCAGGTCAATCCTCAGGAATAAAGGCACTGACTATCATGGATCATGACATTGGCATCTGCCTTGGTCTTGGTCCATGGTGTTCAGTGCCATTATTCCTTCATACTCCTGCCAGTATCTCCAATTCACTATATTGACAACTCCCTCAGAGGTCTTACCTTCATCCCATGAATAAAGAGAACAGAATAAGCACCTTTCAGCAGTTAGCTAGGAATTAGGTTTGCAAAGGTATTAGCAGATGGGGCTTCCATGCAGCCCAGGATAAGACCTACCCTATTGTCTGGAGAATGTATTGGCTTTGACCAGAGTTTGTTTTTGTATGATACAAGCACTGTAAAAGAGTACAGTACTATGTGTGCTGTCCTGAATAAAAGCTTTCTGTTTAGGTTAATCTTGGCCACTTAGTCCAGCATTACATTGCCAAGGAAACTGAGGTGGCAACCTGGCATTAAAGGCAACACAGCACTGCAGTTTCAAGCTCTGAAATCAAAACTAAAAACTGACTGGCAGATTAGGCAAAAAGGCAAGGAGTTGATATCCAAATAGCAATGAACCATGATACCACCAAACAGGCAATAGCAGAAGCTGTGCAGTCTGGGAAATGGTTTGCTGCTACCCAAGACCCTCAGATAATGCTATTGTGTTTATCTCATCCATGGGTGTTAAATTGTTTACTTGCACTTTTTACAAACTGAAGCTTTATCGTTTGTTAGGAATAGGATAGATGCCTCTGAAAACTTAAAAAAAAAACTGTAGACCTAGCACCTGAAGGTTATTTGGTATTAGTGAAATCCAAAGTATTAGTGACAGAAAAGGTTTGATTTAAAGGAACTGGTAAGTTAGCGTACCATGGAAGGGACTATAAAATCCTACCTACAGTATCATGTCAAGCAGTAACACCTAAGACCAAATGTGAGGCCTTGGTGATGTCCAAGTTGCCCAGTCCAAACTAAAAAGAAGTCAGTATTAATTTTATGTACCTCCCAATTGGTGTGTATGTGATGGTTTCAGGTTTCAAGGTTTATTTGTTTGTCCAAAGGCCAATACAATGTTGCAGATATTACAAAATACACATAAAAATACATGTCAGTTGGTATCCGACAAATAACTAAGTATACAATACATCTACAAGACACAGTTGGTCCATACGTGACATTCCACTAATAAACAGTGGCAGTATAGCTTGCAGGTTAGAGTAACAAGCTGTGAATGAGCTTGGTACATCCAGCAGACCTGGGTTTGATTTTCGTAACCTTCACTTGCACACTGTGTGACTCTGAGCAAGGCACTTAACCTCCCCAGTGCTCCTGGGAAAACAGGCACTTGTGTCTAGTGGGCCTTACTCGGTTACCAAAGGAACCCCTCCCCCATCATGTACATTATGCACTTGTAACTACAAAACAGTGCATTTTTCTATTAGCACCAAGTTTTAACTCTGTATTGCCATGACCTCCTGAGGAAAGAGAGGAGAAATCACAGAAGGACTTAATGAGTCTATCCAGTAAATACCCCTAATGGGGAAAAGTGCTCGACAGTAATGAAAGGATCCTGGGCCATCCATAACCCATTAATAAACCACACAGGCTGATGTAACCCATCTGTGCCCTACAGCTTTCTAACTCCATACCAGATCTGCAGTTTATTTTAGGTGAAGGTAGGGACCTGCAGTAACTTGGATGGCATCAGAACCACCCCCTCCTGCCAGAATTGTTCAAATAATCCTAGTTCAACATACTTATTTATATATATTAACAAGCATTTATCAATGCTCAATGTTTGCCGGTTGCATTTCTGTTGTACTGGGTCTTGCTTGTCAACATTTTTACTAAATATTTACCAAGGATAGACCAGAAGAGAGGCAGTATCTAATTTTCAGTGGCATCCTGCCTTTACATGGTATCTGGTCAAGATGGCGACAGCTTATATGCACGGTCAAGCACCACGTGGGTATAAAAGTTCAGAGTTTGTTTATATAACCGGGATCAGTTTTTGACTGTTCTGTTTTAGGTTAATATGCTACATGCTTTTTAACCCCAAGACTGTTTTCAACCATGTAATTTGATTCAAACCCCCTTTACATAGTTTTTTTTTTGCATTTACCCAGTATAGGCTAGCTAAGAAGCTATTTTAAATTTTCAGAGGGCTCCCACATTTTGACCCCAAATTTCCAACAGTTTTTATGATCTGGCATTGTCATCAAAACAGGTGGAATTTTTTAAAATCCCATCTGAAAGGTGATTTTGCAGTGCTACTGCAGAAACAAGTTTTGGAGGGAATTTGAAAAATGACACCTGTCATGTTCAGGAGGTGGGGTAGCACAAGGGCTTTGTTGAACACTTAGGGGCCAAAATCTGCAAAAATAAAGTTATGAGTAAATGCTGGAACAATTCAACACTTCATCATAACTTAGTTGTTTTTTTTACATTTTAACCCTAAATTTTCAGCAGTCTTTTTATGATAACTTTTTCTGAACATGACAGGTGTCAGTCATAAAATAGTGGCCGAAATGTCATTTTACTCCAAAAGTGTGAAAACATATATTGGCCTGGATTTGAAAAATGACAGCTCTTTCATTCATGAGGTGGTTTTAAAAATTGGCTATTGAAAATTACCAAAGTTACACACGTGCATTGAAACATTTCAATATATGCTCATAACTTTGTTGTTTTTTAGTATTTTTACCCCACATTTTCAACATACCCTTCTTACGACCCCACTACATGAACAAGGGTGGAGAAAATGTTCCAATCCTGCCCAAAAGGTGATTTTGCTCCACAAGTGTGTACACACATTTTGGCCAGGACTGGAAAAATGGCAGCAGTCACATTCATGAGGTGCTGTGAAAAAACATGGCTATGTTGAAAATTTGGGGTGAAAATACTGGAAATGACCAAAGATAGAAGCATGCATTGAAATATTTCAATGTACGCTCACAACTTTGTTGTTTTGTAATATTTTTACCACAAATTTTTAACATATCCTTCTCATGACCCTACCTCATGGACAAGTATGGAGAAAATTTTCAAATCCTGCCCAAAAGGTGATTTTGTGCAGCGACCGTACCATCACCTTTGGAGATGGATTATAATTTCACTGCCACTGGGTGGGGTCCCAAAAACTCCATGTTGACAATTTGGGGGAAAAATATTAAAAAATAGCAAGTTATGGGGACAACCTCAAAACCAACTGAAATACATTGCACCGCATACCTGATTTCCTCAGTTCCCAGCCTGGCATTGAAGAGTGAAGACATGTCTCCAGTCTAGAGAGGATTATGGCATTGGACCCCTGGTAGGTAGGTAAGTAAGGGGTGCGGGTGGGTGGGTCAGTGGGTACTGAGTGGGAGAGTTGGGTTTGGGCAGGGTACTGATAGTGGTGGGTCAGCGGCAGCAACAGACACTGATGGAAGGTTTTCTTTTTTACAGGGTGCATAAAAATAAAAAATAAGAGGGACTGTTTTCTTTATTTGAGGTACCGACACAGAGGTTGGGGTCCCCAGTGTCAGTGTTATGTTTGACACCATTGGGTGTGGGTTCCCCGATGTTGCACAGTGAAAACAGGTGGAGTGGGGGTAGTAACAGGCACTGGGGATTGGGCACCCCAGTGTTGAAAAATTAAGAAGGAAGGGGTGGGAGGGACTGAGGGACAGTTTTCTTTATTTCAGGTACCAGCTCTAGAGATTGGTTACCCCTGTGTCGGTGTTCTTTTTGGTGGCACAGGGGGTGGACTTCCCGGGTGTAGCATGGTGAAAATGGGGGGTAACAGCCAGCTCTGGGGATTGGGCAACCCGGTGTTGGAAGGGATTTTTCTTAAAATGGCCATGAGAAACTCAGCAGGCTGATCATGATGCTATCAGCTCTGCTTGCTGGGCGACATTTGACAAATCAAAGGAAAGAGCCTGATTTGAATGACTCTTTCCTTTGAACTATATAAAGTTTCTGCCCAGCAAGACCAGAACAGTGTCAATATTAGCCTGGCTGATGATTGATATGACACTGTTAAGCCCTTTGCAGACTGCCCTGCACTGGATCAACAGTGTCACCCGTCTCTCAAAATCCACTATAATACCAATGTGTTCGACCTTGCACAAGCACAAGGGTGAACATAAAAATAAAGCTTTCTATTATGGTTACTATTAAGAGATTGTGCACAACTAATTTAATAACATTCTATAACAAAGTTAGTGAAAGTCTGGACAGAAGTGTCCCAGTACATGTCATCTTCCTGGAATCTGGGAAAGCATTCAATGCTGTTCCACACTATGAATGAATTACTAAATTGAAAATTTATGGCTAAGCTTGTTGGGGTCTATGCATAAATGCACAGAGTGCTCATGGGCCTCATATCCATGGTGCATAGCCACTCCGCACCCTTTGTGCCCCCCTACATGGGATGCATTAAATGTGGTGTGCACCCCTTATGCACCTGATCCCCAGGATGCGCAGACAGCAACACGCTGGTGTTGGGAGGGGGGGCATGCCAGCACTATGCACCATGCACCAAGGTGAGTGGAGTTGTGCACCAGGGGGCATAGAAAGGTGCCCATTATGCCAGGGAAACCCTTCCATAAGTGCCCTACACATCGGGCCCTGCGTTCCCTGGACACCGCACGTCCGCTGCAGCAGATGAGCATCCCCCCAACACACAGCAGCGGCCAGCCCCAACCCTACACCCATGCCTCTGACGCAGTCACCCCGCCACACACAATGATGCCCCAGCCCTGACCCACAATGTAGGAGCCCTTCCTAAACACAGTTCTGTACCACCATTCATATGCAGCCCACCATCGCACACATGGTCACCAATGTCTCCTGAGAGGCACAGCATCCCCCCTTGCCCTCACATGACAGCTCCCAGCACCATCCCTGGTCTGTACATGCCCCCATCTGCACAAGATGGCACCAGACTTAGGTGAACTAGGCATCACCCCCAAACATGCACTTAGAGGTGCCCATTGTACCCCAAATCCTGATCCATCCCCCAGTCATAGCTGTGGTGGCCAATGGTCCACCACCTACCCCCGGCCCTGATCCCGAATGCCCCACCCCAGCAGTGGTGGACAGTGGATCACCCCACCCACCACAGCACCAACAACACCACACCCCCCATCCCTCATACCTTCCCATCAGTGTTGCAGCTAGGAACAGCCAGCGGCACAGCCCTCCACACAACTGCCGGCCATCCAATTGATGCTGGGAGCATGCCCCTATAAATAGGCAGCACACTCCCAGCATCAGTCAGATGGCCAGTGGCTGTGGAGATGTGTGGAGGGCTGTGCCACTGGCCATTACTAGCCACAGCACTTATGAGAAGGTACGGGGGATGGGGGTGGTGTTGTCAGTGCCATGGGGGTGGGAGGATCCACTGTCCTACACTACTGGGGTGCTTGCTGGACCCATGCTGTGGGTGGATGGGTAGGGTGTGCAGTACCAGGTGGTGCCCCGGCACAGATGCCCTGATTTGGAAGGGGTTTACCACAGACAGGGATGGGGATGTGCTGGTTGGGGGGGTTCTTGTCCTGCATCGGGGCCAGGGATGATGGGTGGGGGGTGTTTGCAATGCGGTACAGGGGTCAGGGCTACATTGTGTTGGGATGGAGGATTACTGACAGGATTGGGAATGGAGCAGCAGTGTGTTGGTGTGGGGGTGCCTCTGGAATGTTGCTGGGAGGTGGATCTCCGGTGGGGGCTACGGTGCCTATGGAGTTCATCCGGGAGACTGAGGTGAATGCAGCCACATGAATTCAGGGTCTGCTGGTGCTATTCGTGCATCTAGACCTGCTTCCTGCTGTGCAAGTGATCCACTTGATACCCAGGATGGGCATCTGATTGGATGCCCAACTGGGTCCATTACTCCACCCCTGGCCACCCTGCATGGACCTGTGTGCCAGGGGGCAGAGTCATGGACAGGTAGTGGCCATTGGTGAATATCGGCCTGTGCGCACCAGTCCGCAAGTGCGGAGCTCCACAGGTGGGATACTCACCTCATGTGTGTATTTCCCACCTGATCATGCAGAGGTCCTATTATTTGTAAGATGGGTCAAAGAATAGCTTGCAAACAGAACACAATGTGCAAGAGTAAATGGGCATCTATCAGAGGAGGACTGGGTCACGAGTGACGTTCCCCAGGGCTCTGTACTGGGACCAGTCTTGTTCAGCTTGTTTATAAGTGACTTGCACCTAGATGTTAAAAATAATGTATCCAAATTTGCAGACAATTCCAAAGTAAGTGGGGAAGCCAATATGGAAGAGACATATCAAAGTTTAGTTAAGGATTTGAATGGCATCGAGGCATGGGCAATGGCTAGTAAAATGAATTTCAGTACAGCCAAATGTACTGTTCTTCACGTAGGGAAACATACTCCCTTTAAATCCTATTCACTAAATGGTGAAATACTAAAACATACACAAAGTGAATGTGATCTAGTCATTATTCTGAATAATAACTTTGACTCATACAATCATTGTTGAAGTGTTACTCAAACAGCTAATAGAATGGTAAACTGTATAAAAAGGGCATTTATCTCAAGACAGGAACAATATTTGGTTACTCTGTATACAGCCTATGTGAGGCCTCACCTTGACTACGGTTTGCATTTTAGGTCTCCCTATCTGAGAAGAAATATAAAACTGCTTGAAAGTACCCAGAGAAGAATGACCAAATTAATCCCCAGACTTAGGAACATGTCATATGATAACAGACCTCAGAATCTGGATTTATATAGTCTTGAGGATAAAAGGACCGGGGGCATTTTACTGTTGTTTAAAATATTAAAAGACCCAATACTCACGTCACAATATAATATTTATTAAAGAAACAGGGCACCAAGTTTGAGATCTCATAACCAACAATTAATGATACCTAGGATCAACACAAATAAATGGCAACATTTTTTTTCAAAGTTAGGGCTCCAAAACTATGGATATTACATCATGTAGCAGTTCCGAGTCAAAACTAGATACATACCTTGGGAACAATATGCCCACTAAGGGTTCAATGTCATAATAGCGATCACAGAACAGTGATCGCTATTAGGGTGAGTGTACATATCCTAAAATGAATTTTGGTGATGCACACTCATGGTAAGGAGCAAGAAGGTGCCCAAGACCTAGGAGATTTTTTTTAATGTGGGGGGCTGTGCCCCAGGACCCCCCACCATGGGGACTTCACCTCCCGCACCCCCCCACTAATGGATTCTCAACTCCGGAAGGGGGTGCATGTTGGGTGTGTGTGAAAAACTTAGAAAATGTAAAGCCGCCTTCCAGCAAAAAGGAAAAAAAACACGCCATGCCAGACCCGAACCCTGCACCTCCCAACCGACCACCCTCCCCACCATACTAGCAGACCAGCTCAGCAGCTGCCCGCCACACTCCTTCCCGCATACCTTCCCTCCCCTGCCTCCCCCCCCCGCATGTGTGCACGCACGTATATGCATGTACTTCCCATCACTGCATGTCACCCACTCTGGTATCCGGTCACCCCCCTGCCAGGTAGTCCTGAACACAGGCGCCGTAATTAAGTCACCATTTTTGTAGGCACTCAATTGCAGTCATCTTGTTTACAGGTTACCCCCACTAAGTAGTGGGAGGCAGTGTAGATGGGCTCATAGCCTCCTTCTGTCTGCAATACCGAGTGAAATCAAATGAGTGATAAGGGATTTCTGCAGGTAGGAGCCCATTCATTGTCTTGGTTGTATCACAAAGATTGACATACCTTTTCTACAGGGCCGTTGCCAGGATTTTCACAAGGGGGGTTCTTTTTATGAAGTCTGCAACCTTTAAAAAAAGCTGTGGGTCTTAGAGCCGCGAGGACCCCAGAAGCCATATGGTGAATTTAGGGCTTATTTTGAAGCTAAATAAGTCATATCTGAGACCTCCTACACCCCTTGCTCTAAGCAAAATTATTATCTGGCTGGCAGCAGGGTGAATACATATATGTATTCAGCACCAGAGGGCAGCAAGATGCTGCTACTGTAATATACCTAAGGCATTGTCTCAGATATAGTATGTCCCCCAGAAACTATGGGCTGTGGTATGCTCTGTGGTGCACTTTCGTGGCTTATTTTAAGCCTATATAACTCATATCTGAGCTCTCTCTACCCCTTGCTGTAACCCCCACCCTCCCCAACTCAACATACCATTTAAGCAATAGAGTCAGTGCAACATGGCCTATAGCAAGGCTAGCAGGATGCTGGGATGTATCGGTAGGAGTATTGATAGCAGAAGAAAGGAGATAATACTTCCCCTCTACAATCCCTGGTGTGGTCTCACCTAGAGTACTGTGCCCAGTTCTGAAGTTCTCATCTCAAAAAGAATAAGGATAAATTGGAGACAGTGCAGCACAGAGTAACTAAAATGATTCAGGTACAGCAGGACAGATCCTATGAGGAGCGCCTCAAGGCACTAAATATGTACTCTTTGGGGACCAGAAGAGAGAGGGGAGATGTGATAGGGACCTTCAAGTTCCTTAAAGGAATTAACAAAGTGAACTGCTGGGTACTATTTAGCCTGAGTACCAATTCATGGTTACATGGACACGAATGGAAATTAACAGGAGGTAGGTTCTGGAGAGATGTGAGGAAGCACTGCTTTACGGAAAGGGTGGTGGAACTTTGGAAGAGTCTGTCAGCTGAATTGGTGGGTACAAAAACAATCAGAGGATTCAAGCAGAGCTGGGACATAATGAAGGGAATAATGGTTACCGGGGGCAACTGGAAGAAGGAGAAGAATAGAGAGAGGATGGGGAGGGTTAGTACCCTGGAGAAATGCTAGGTTCCAGGTATTATAGGGAACTTGGGCAGACTGGATGGAACAATGTCTTTTTCTGCCATCACTGTCTATGTTTCTATACCAAGCACCCTACTTGAAAAAAAATCTGTAACATAATTCTTAGTTCAGTATTGGGTACTACACTTATTGCCCCCACTTCATTCTCCAATGTGGTAGGCATGACAATGGGAGTGAAGGGAAAGGCAATTTGACAGTGGCAGGGATTTCCAGTGCAAAGTTACCATCTCCTAAATGCCCCCCCCATCCCCACCCCTACCATACTTCCAAACGTATAGTGGGTATGATCATAACACTGAACTGTAGTAACAAATGTCATTCTATTGACACATGAGATCATCTGGAGAAAATATTTATCACAACGTATTTGTTTTAACTGCATCTGGAACAGATAGCACAGACAAAAGTGGAACTGAATGTCAATAAAAATGGGACCACAGTGAAGACCTCTCTGAACAGCACAATTAGTGAGGTGGCAGTGTAAATCCCAGCCAGTCACTTCCAAACACTTGTATTGCCTTTCCACTGTGTACCTCTTTTGCTTAATTTATGAAAAGTTAAAACAGGCATATGAAACATGACAACTTTGAATTTTGTATAGAGGAGGATTTAAGTAATTTATTTCTAAATCTTCAGCCCACCCACCTAAAAAGCTCCTTTGCCCAGTTCTGCACAGTCTATCCCTTGATATACAGTTAATAAGGGACACATCTTTGGCAATTATGGCCAGCAAAATGTATCTGCCGGTGACTGGTAATATTATAAATCTAGGTCCTCTACTTTTTTTTTTTTGCACTCCTGGAAATGTCGTCTCTGAGCCTGCTGCCATGCTCCATCTTCCCTGAGTGCCAGTTGACAGTGTGAATTGTGGGCAGCAACCGTGCTGTATTCCGGTCACATTCATGATGCTGACATGAGCTGCAATTGGCCAGCCAGTCGTAGGGGGACAGTGCTGAGAAAGACTCAGAAAGCAGCTCCAGTTATCTTACTGGCACTGAGGAAACTGATTAACAGCAGATGAGGAGGCGGAACGCATGCAGAGAGAAAGTGCTGGGGTTCATCATTTGTGCATAAGCACTCTGTGGCAGTCACAAAATAAACAGAAATATTGAAAAAAAATGCTACAAATAATGAAAAAAGGGAGGGATTTCAAAAGGGGGGGTTCTTCCGAACCATACGAACCCCCCCTGGCAACGGCTATCTTCTAATTCCATTCTTATTAGTATCCTGTCAGGGTGTTACTGGGACACAGCTCAGGTTTTTAACCAGCTGCAAGGGGTCCACAAATAAGGCCCAAAGGGTAGCCAAATAGCGCCCCACTGTAGTTGCCTCTAATTATTTGAGTTGTTTTGTATGAGGTATACTTTCCCTTCCAGCACTTCTGCAATGTTATGCATGGAACAATTTCATGTTTAGTGTCACTTCCCCCTCCCACACATCATGCAAGGCTCTGAACAAGTCCCACTACAAGTCCCCAAAGTCATGTCACTAGTGCCAAGCACTCCTGACCCTATCTAACTCATCTAGCTAATGCATATCACATTAACCCAGTGATGTATATTGTGCTGACTACTGTGATCCTTTGTGGGACAGCCATGGTTCTACCCTTGTATTTTGTTTCCTTGGGGCCACCCTGCCATGTTGCTGCTTTTTAATGCACGAGGGCATGCTGCTCATCATGTATGTGTTTCATTTGTTTTTGGAATGTGTAATGTATGTAATATATGAATGTTATAAGGTTCCACACTGTCCTGTTCCTCCGCTCCCCCAGGTCACAACTGGAAATGAGCCCTGGGCTCAATGTACTAGGTTACAACTGGAAATAAGCCTTGGACTCTGTGTGATTAGCTCATAAAATATTTAAAGAAATCAATAAATAAATACATTGAAGAGGACTGGTCCCAGCACAGAGCCCTCAGGTACCCTGCTGGTCACTTCCCCCTTATTATAGTGAGTGTCATTTACCATGACCCTCTGTTGCTTATCCATCAACCAGTTCCTTACTCAATTTGCCACCATGGGTTCCACCCCTAAACTGCCCTATGTCCTAATAAGTCTCCTATGTTGTACTGTGCCAAAAGGCTTGCTGAAGTCTAGGTAGGCCAGTATCTCCCTGAGCTCCCTCAGCACACTTGGACGTGTCCCATCCAGCCAAGTACCCTTGTCCACTTTAGATTTGCAGATCCTCTAAGGACTCTATCCTCTGTGAATGGGCTTGTGCCTACCTTCCTCCCTCCCTCCCCCTCAGTGTCCCTGCTGCTTCTAGGTGGTCTTCCCTTTTTCTACAACTGTGAAGACTAAGCAGAAGTACTGGTATTGTTCAAGCTCTGCTAGAAGTGCTATCTTTTGAGTCTGATAGCAATCTGTAATAAACTGAACAAGCCTCTAGATGGGGTCAGACAGCACATATGAAATGTAAGCAGTATAAGAGTTTTGAGTACTATGTGAGTTGTCCTGACTAAACGTTGACTGTTTATGTTAATCTCAGCTACCTACTCTACTCATAAATTACTGCTAGATTCTGGAGCATGTCAGAAATTATAACAAATATCAGGTGGAAAAAGGCGTCTTTATGAAGGGACCCTAAAATAAGAAGAAAAAGGATTATTTCAAAGAAAACAAAGGAAAAAGTACAGTTAGGAAATTAAGGAGGCTATACTTATGCCAACATTTTAAGTCATACTAAAAAGAGTAAAGCAAAGGTTTACTTATGTTCATTTTCAAAGCTCAAAGGAACACTGCATTTAGCCCAAGGGTCATGGAATGAGTGGCATAGCGGCTGACACACATTTCAGAAGGGTTGTGGTTAATCCTTACCCCTGGCGATCCGGAGAACCCTCATGATGCGGATGATGGTGGGGTTGATGGGAAGTGCAGCGTTGATCTCTATCTCCTCCAGGGTGATACCCATCACAGACAGAAGGACAATAGCCAGGTCCAGCTGGTTCCACCTTTCAAAGAAATGAACCAAGTAACCCACTGAGCATACAAATACATACAAACCCTTCTAACCTTATCTGTGGTTGGGGTGGGGGTGGGGCTGGATTTTATAACTGAATAATTTACAGATTTACAGTATCTCTCTTTTTCTCTGCCTCACTTCTGAAATGAGTCTCACGAACAACCTAAATATTAACCGTTCCCACTTTTGTACATTTTTATTTTCAGTTAAAGTGTCTCCAGTTGTCATTAGGGAGCTACCCCAAGTTCTTTGGGTGAGAGAATTATTACCTTCGCAGTTCTGGCACACCAAATACTTGAGACTGTACTTTTACAACCATAAGAGACTCCAAAACAGTAAACACAGACATAGGTGCACAGTAACAGCCTGACTGGAAGACTTTAATTTTGAAAAATAGGAACTTGAATTTAAAATCGAAATGTCTTGCTTTCCAATTAGAGAAATTCCTAAGTAGGACATGACATATGATGAACTATTTCAAATGGATTTAGAAATTCAGAATTTTGGAATAGTTTAGCATAAGAGATCCTCTTATGGTTAAAGAGTGTCTGGAATGTTGGGAAATAATCCAGATTGGCTAATTACTATGATGTTATGATTTATAACTACATACAGATATACACAATCGATTAGACTACATAGTAGTGTTGGCTCAAACAAGTTCTAAAACTGACCCCCTAGCTGACCCCCTAGAACCTAGCCAGCCCCAAAACTTTAAACCCAAAGGTTATCCTCTTTAAAAAGTTTGACCGTGGTTCCTTATCACTGCATGTGCATGCACGAGTGTGTGTAGGTGTGTGTTGAAGGAGGGGACTTTGGTATAATCTTAGAAAACCTGATCCCATAAAATACGTGTATTACCGTATTATGACAACTTTTCATCCTTGTAATGGTCTGACACGTGAAGGTGTACTTTTGTCTTGGAGAAGCGTATGCATGTGCTCTTTCAGAAACTTCATGCAAGTTTGTAGAAGCTAGGCATCAGCTCATACATCCCCATAATGAGTTCAAATAAGGTGGCAGCTGAGTAAACAGCAAATGGCGAACTTACGTTAGCTGTTTAGTGGTTCCACCAGGACAACTTGCTGAGCTGAGAACTGCTCATTGCCAGATGAGTCCTGGTGGAAAGGGTACAGGTTAACACAATGAACATCACTGTACTGTCTAATTAAGTGAGCAAGTGATAAGGAACACACAGTTGCTAAACGTGTAACATGATGTGCAAAAGGAGAGAGTGCAAAACCAAACAGGCACACTGTGGTACAGTAGCAACAGACCAGTGTGCCCATGAAGGGAAGTAAATTTATTGGTTTGAAATTCCCCTAACTGGGATAACCCCATGAGATCAGTAAGAGGGGGTAGTGGCTCAGGACACCAAGGCACAGAGTCGAGGGAAAGTCACTGACAAGAAAGCAAACAGGCATCGATCAACGTCAGGGAAAATACAGACTCCAGTGTTAGGTTACAATAAAACAGTGTTTAGTCTATAAAAACACCTGCAAGTAGCACATCTTACTCAGGTTACTACAAACAGACACCTCCCCCCCCCCCACTTTTCTTGGCATATGTCAACATTTCACATTTTTTTCTTAAAAAAGTGTCAGAGTGATGTGAAACATTGACATATGCTAAAAGGCAGGGGAGGAAGGATGCTACCTGTCTGTAGTTACCTGAGTAAGCTGTGCTACTTGTGGAAGTTTTTCCAGAATAAACACTTTTTTTTATTGTATCCTAACACTGGAGTCTGCTATTCCTGGACATTGAGCCTTGCATTTTTGCTTTCTTTTCAGTGACTAATCCCATGAGATGCAGCATTTCATTTTCTTGGGGATCCCAGGGAAGATGACAGCATGTAACTGTCTAATTTAGCAGAGCAGAAAAGCAGTTGCTAACAATATGCAAATAAAGGTCAGAAATGAAATGTGAAAGCAAGTAAATTGCAAAAAACACAGATGACGTACTATAAAGGAAGTAATAGTAGTATGGAAAACTGGGCCTTAAATGTATTATGTACTGTGGCAGGTTGTGGGTGACACTGGATCAGAGCAGATAAAAGAGGTATTCAGGTGGTGGTGCAGGAGACTGGTTTTGAACCCTAGTAGGCTAAGGGAATTCCAAATATGGGAATGCGCACAAAAGAAGCAATTTAAACAAAAGCAGAGGTTGAATATGTGGTATTGGCAGGGAGTAATAAAGTAAGCGAAGAAGAGAGAAAATGGTAGTAGGAGTGAAAGTGAATGCAGGTAATTTGGGAGAGAAGTGAGAGGGGGTTAAGTGTAAGAACTGACATGCGAAATGTTGTCATGATGGAGAGACTTCCAGACAGAGTGCGATAAGGAGTGGATAGAGATTGGAGAGGGTTTTATTTTTATGGAGAAGAGATGAGGTGCAAGGTCAGTTTCTGAAGGAGCAGGAGAAGAAAAAGGAAAGCAGGCAGCTGAGACAGGAGAGCACAGGCCAAAACTAGAATTTGGAGATAAACTAAACAGTGAGAGATGTGTCTAAAGGAAGAGAGTGGAGTAAGGGGAACAGCAATGAGTGAGGAGAGGGCAATCAGACGAAGAAACAGAAAAAGTGGAATGGGGGTCTAGGTCTGCCAAGGGTGGATTTGGGGACCCCAACCTTAAATGTCTGAACAGTATTTCAAAATCTCTCAGCAGGTGGGAAGTGGAATATTGGCTCTATTCTTGTAAATTATGCATGGTTTTGTGAAGTGTGTGACATCCATGTGGAAGGAGAAATAAAGATGGCGGTCCAACCAAACATCTGCAGAGACACCCAGAGTCATAAAGAATGGAAATGATTGGACTTTGTCAAGTAGCTGCCTGCTTGGTCCCAAACATTGCGGAAATCATTTTCTTGATATTGAGGGTTAAGACGACTGGCAGTGAATCAGCACTAGACATTAATGAAGTCATGCTGAAGCTATGCATCCGGTTCAGGGGCTGAGACCGAGGGATCACAAGCAAAAAGTTGAATGTCATTCATATACATGTGAACATATGAGGACGCACATGCCTTAGGGAGGTCATTTAGAACTAGAAAAACAAATAGTGGTTCTCCTTGATTGAATACTACCAGCATATTCTGATGCAGCAGCTAATGTTATATCAAGCATTGTCCACCTTCATGGAGCAGTTGCACTCCTACTCTTTTGATACATTTTGAGCATGCTGACTCAATTTAAATAAGTAATATTATGGTTAAAAGTGTATTAATGTATACCAATGTGTACCCACACATGGACTCTGTATTGACAGGACACAGTCATGTCTGCCTGACTTTCAGTTTTAATTTAAAAAGTTATGTTCCTAGCCCTGGCAGTTCAAAAGTTTATCTTTTACGAATAAAATATCAATAGAATAGGCTAACTCTGGAAATGTTTGGGCTAGTAACTATGTTTAATTATAAAATGTCAAGAAAAATTCCTGGGCTCTGATTGGTCAGTGCTGATCTTCAACAGTGATTTTAGTCCCAGCACAAAATCACACCTACTGAAAAATCACCTCAAAATATAAAAACAAATATTGTTTCCTTTTTTTTTTTTTTTTATGCAAGCAAGCCATTTTATAATTGCAATAATGTACTCCAGGGTGTGTGTCATGGAGATAATATCACTTCCTGGGTCTTGGATGTACTCAACCTGCTGCCTCATGCCAAACCAAGCACAACATTATCCCAACATGACACATGCCCTGTCATGTATTATTGCTTAAATAAAATGTTAGAGTTATGTGACATGATAAATCCTTTTGATAATATCTACATGCAATAACAGACATTATAAAATGGCATGAAAATATCCTGGGCTCTGACTGGTCAGTATTGATCTTTAACAGTAATGTTATCCCAGGAAAACTTCATACTTATTCAAAATGCAACTAAAATGTATTTTTTTACCTTCTCCTTTTTTTTTTTACAAGCAAGCCATATTACAATTGCAAAAATACACCTAGATTGGGAACTTGAATATTTGCACAACCAATTTACTGTTGTAATGCCTGTTATGGACAATGGAACATGGGGTGGTGGGGCTGGATGAGTGTAAAAAAATGAGTAGGGGATAGGATCAATTTATTAGAATTATTCTGGACTGGGGGAACACCAAGCAGTTTGGATTCTAGATAGTTTTTCCAGAACTGCTCTCCACTAGCTATAATGGCGACCTTGGCAGCCATAGAAGGTGCTGAGTTGTGTCTGTTTGGGCAGTATGCAGCACAAATATGCCTGCAAAATATCAAAACTGTGACAAACATGGTAGAAATTAGTGTCATGAAAATGTGTTCACAAAACTGGGGTCCATTAAACAAAACATCACAAATTTTCCATCATTTTTTGTGCTTTGGCTTCAGTTCAAACATATTTGAAAAATCCAGCTTTCACTCCATATACTGCTTTTCCCTCTAGTGTCATTTTGCTCTAGATCACTGCAGTAAATATTGTATGCTAAGAAGTTTGACTGACAGACTGTGGATGGAATAAGGAAGATTATTCATTTCTGCTAGTATAACTGTGGCTGAATGGCAGAGTTTCACCACACTGAGCTGATTTACAGTACAAACATGTGTCAGTCATAGGGTCAGACTTTCCCTACAAACAGACAAAGTTTAGCTCTTTTTTCGGGGATCACAATGTTAGTGAGACAGGCCTTAGTAAAGAATCATTTATGATGGTTTAAGATCAATAGCTCTTTTTTTTCTCCCTGGACAGACCTTATGAACTGAATGACTTCTAGAGAGAGGAATTTCACTTAGAAAGCATTTAGGGTACATACCAGAATTATCTTCATGTTCAAAATCTACAGTACTTATTCATCAACAATTTAAAGGTATATATGCATTTTACTCCAGATTAAAAGCTCTGCTTGGCACAAGCAGGTAATGGACTGTGGTGGAGAGAACACATACTGCATTTCCTAAGTAATGACCACAGACAACTTAACGAGGGCTAAATCAGCCAAGGTCATTATTAGAGTGGCACATAGCAATTGAAGAAGATTCCAATGCAACTATAAGGAATACAACTCTGTTCTATGTTTTGTTACCTATTACATTTTAAAATTTCTCTTTATTAAGACATGTATTGCAGTATTGGCACAAAGACTAGAAACACAACAGTTCAATTTGAGTAACATAACAATTACTGCTTTCTGGTTCCAACTGGCTGAAATTGAAACTTCTGATGTGCAAGGGTTATACTCATGTTCACAAATAGGCAATCAGGAACCAACAGTGGGTTCAGGTATCAATGTCAGCAGTAAGAGCAGTACTTTTCTAAATAGTCCCTGCTAGGACCTCTTAAATATGGATGTTTTAAAGGGGACAAAAACACTGCAGGGGTCACTCAGATTGTGAAAGCCCATGAAAAGATCTTTCAAATGAGGTATCGGGCTTACCTGTAAGTATCAGGAGTCCTGAGATATAAATATCTATATCATCTGTAAATCAAAACCAGGCAGCAACCATTTTGTGTAATCTTAAAACAGAAAGTGATGTTACTGAGGGGCAGGCTGGGATTAACAACACAGATCTTGCCCCTCAGTGACATCACTTTCTGTTTTGAGATTACAGAAGTGACTGCTGCCTTGTTTTGATTTATAGATGATTTAGATACTCATATCTCAGGACTCTCAATACCTAC
This sequence comes from Neoceratodus forsteri, assembly GCA_016271365.2. Classification (NCBI taxonomy): domain Eukaryota; kingdom Metazoa; phylum Chordata; order Ceratodontiformes; family Ceratodontidae; genus Neoceratodus; species Neoceratodus forsteri. The sequence continues at coordinate 12,019,984 of JADMNL010000039.1, read as the reverse complement.
CAAGAAGTCCAATACCTTGTTTGGAACACCTTTTCATGTGCTTTCATCATTGAAGTGACCCCTGCAATGTTTACTTCCCCTTTGAGTAATTTAACTTTTTTTATGTCTTAAACTGTGGTCACATTAACAGAACATGGCAAACAACTTGACAAGGTTAAACTATTTCATGTGATTAATGCAATAGCTACATGAACTGGCAACATTTAAATTAGTTTATTTTTTCAACCAACAGTTCACTTTGGGTGTTTCCAGTCTTGCTGATATCATCATTGTGAAAAATCTGCAGTGTAGATAAAGTTGCAGCAAAAGACATGGTCAGATATTTCCAGATATACGTGCTTCAGCTGAGGCCCCTCCTTTGGTTGTGGACTTGATTACTACTCTGCCTAAATTGGATGTTTGCTGCCACAACTCTGTGTTGTGCTCTCTAACATTGTTGCTGTTAATGTTAATGTAATATACTTCTGTATTTTTGCCTGAACTCCTCAAAGTTTTCATCACTTGTTGACTCCAGTTGTACTTTGATGATTATAGTTTTTGTATCTAATTAATCCTGGGCTGCTCTGGAAAAATGGGCTTTTGGTCTCATTGAGTCCACATAGTTACCAAAATTCAAATCAATCAATCAATAAATAAATAATAAATAGTAAATAAACATTTTAAGATATGTCTAAAGAATTTCTCTCCCTGGTGGCCTTATTATGGCACTGCAGGCAGACTGGGAATTTCTCTAGAGAAATCATAGAAATTTTAGGAAATCTGTAAGCATGTCAACTGCTGCAACTATAAGCCTGAGGAATCTTAATAGCATGAGATTCAATGTTGCTATACCACAGTAGTGACATAGCTACTGTTGCATTCTGCAATTTGACATCACTGTTGTGGTGCAGCAGCATTTTGACATCACTACTGTGGTACAATAGCATTTTGCCACCATTACTAAGGTACAACAGCATTGTGATATCACTACTGTTATACAGCAGCCTGTAAGAGTGTATGGATTTCAATACGCAAGAACAGTGACCCATATACTAAGTACTTATGCCTTTTTATTCAATCAGTGATTGCCCTCTGCCTTGGAAAATTCCACTTTGTTACTCCCCCTGTTTGAATCTGCCTTAGCATTTCTATTAGATTTCAAATACAGAAATTTATGGAGAGGTTAATAAATGGGACAGGAAATCTGTTTGAATTTTCAACTGTAATGTTCCCTTTTTCAGAACTGATATTCATGCTGTACCGCAAAACAATTCATGTCTAATTGTAATTGAATAAAAGTTGACATGTAAAACTGGGTTTTGTATTATTTTCTTTTCATTGAAAACATTTAATACATTTCTAGTCATGGAATCAGAACTTTGAGCTTGGGTTTTGACTATGTCACTGCATGGATTCACAACTATGAGCCCCACTCTGGCAGGTCAATGGCTTGTACTCACACTCACAAATGCATCACACATGGATAGACTATGTGAAGGCGTTCTTGAAGTTCACAAAGTATGCAACAGAAGTTCAAGAATTTGAAACAAAGCAGGTGGTGGTACAATTTTAACAATAGCTTACTTTTTAGTTTTGATAAGAAAAAGGAAGCAGATAAAAAATGAGATAATGTCAACAAATTCAAAAAACATGAAAGTGTCAACAAATTCAACAGATGGTAAGCAATCCAAAAATCTATTTTTTTACTACAGCACAACACGATGCCAAAAGGGTTGGCATTACCCCTTTAACATCACATTTTCTGTGACTAAAATGAAGTAGTAGCAGAGAGTTGGGCTAGAGGGAAAGGAGGAAGCCAGGGCCAGCCGAGGATTTCAGCGGAAAGCAAAGTACCTTGTAACTGCTGTATATATATATATATCTATATCTATATCTATATAGATATAGATATAGATATAGATATAGATATAGATATATATATATGGGATGCATGATGGGCATGAGTGTGATATGGAAAATATTTTTACTCCTCTAGAGTGACCTCTGAATTCTCACAAGTGGTGAAGCCTCGAGTGAGGTTTCAGAGGTCACTGTACAGGACTGAACATATTTCCCATAACACACGAGTGCATATCATGTATCCTATTTATACAATGGAGGGCCTCATTGTTGAAAAATGTACAATTTGTGTGGCTTTGCACGATTGTGTGGCTTTGCGCAGGTTTTGTGTGGGTTTTGGGAGTATAATAAACAGCATTTATTTTAACTCTGCTGATGTCATCAGGATTTGTTTCACTGCAGTGAAAATAACTTGTTTTATCTCACTGGAATATGTCTCATCCCCATTGTATAAATATATACAGTATATATATATATATATATATATACACACACACACACACACATATAGTTTGTTTTCTTATTCTTCCAGTTGGGATTATTAGCTTTTTCCCCCTAGGTAGTCTGTTACAGTATTTTAAGCTGTGTTGGGACACTTTTTTTTTTGGATGCACAGAGGAACAGAACATGCTGCTGTAAGTTTACAGAGTTTAGGATTTCTTGCTAGACTTACCTTGCTTTCTTTACTGCTTTCTTTTATTGCAGGTACTCGGCATAGTTGTAGAGTCAGATATTAGTTAAAAACAGTAGAATTTGTGTCTGACTTCAGGGCAGTTCAAGGGATTTTTGGTTGGTTGTTGAGCAAACTTGTTCCCCTCCTCCCAGAAGTAATTTGCAACTGGGACTCAGCTGAAGGGGAGGGATTTGTTCTAGACTGGTAGAGTCAGGATATTAGTTAAAAAAAGCAGCATTTGTGTCTGACTGCAACTCAGGGGACATTTTGGAGGTTGTGAGCACAGTTACTCACCCCCCCCCCACATGCAGTTAGCACCTGAAGCTCAGCTGTAGGGGAGGGATTTGTCCGAGGCTGGTAGAGTCAGGATATTGGTTGATAACAGCAGCAGACAATTTGGTTAGGGGGAAGGGAGGAAGCCAGGGGCAGCTGAGGGCATCGGCCAGAAAGGAAAGGAAAGTACCTTGTTACTGCTGTTCTTTTATATTTACATATATACATATTTTGTTATTCTTCCAGTTGTTGGGATTTAGCTTCCCCCACACTAGGTATCCCATTACAGTATTTTAAGATGTGTTTGGACACTTTTCTGGATGCATAGAGGAACAGAACATGCTGCTCTAAATTAACAGAGTTTAGGATTTCTTGCTAGATTTGCCTTGCTGTCTTTGTTGCTTTCTTTTATTGCATGTACACGGCATAGTTGTAGAGTCAGATGTTAGTTAAAAACAGCAGCATTTGTGTCTGACTTCAGGGCTGCTCAGTGGATATTTGGGAGGTTGTTGAGCAATTTGCTCCCTTTCCACCAGAAATAGTTAGCAACTGAGGCACAACTGAGGTACAAATACCTAGATACTGCAGCTTTCTCAGGGAACCATATGGAGCGCTAGTGTTCTGAGCACTGCTGGCCTGATACTTCCCCTTTATTCCCGTTTATCCCCACATCATATCCTGTTACATCACAGGATATGTCATAGCACGTCTAGTGACTAGGAAGAATATACAGGACAAGACTGAAACACCAGGTAGAAGATAATGTTATAGAACAGCAATAGATGCTATACAGTTATTGCATTGTATCTTACTAGGTGACGTTAGTGCAAATGTTGAAATGTTTGGCACAGTGATTATTGCTTACAAATATGTCCTATACTGTTTGTGTTAGCAGGGCATGTCTGGAAACCCCAGCATTAATATGTTTGGCACAGTGATAATGGATTAGGATTTTATGTACTACTGAAGTGTAACCAAGCTTTAAAGGGCAGATTGATTTTGCTTGTGTTTAGGGGCAGACTGCACTTATTGATGGGGCAAGCTTTGTTAGTTGGCTAACTTTTATAGGAGGGTAAGCTATCGGAGAGTTGGGGGAACCATGGGCAGAACTGGAAAAGGTGGATGGGAGGGGTTACAGGGGTGGTATGGGCATCCTTCCATTGAAAATGGGGGGACACTGGTGGGTGAAAAATGAGATGGGAAAGGTAATAGGCTGCAACAACTGTGGAGCGGCAATCTTTCTGAAAATTTTGTGGAGAGTGGGAGGGTGTTTGGTGTGCAGACAAATAGAGCTTAGGAACAAGTTCAGCTGTTTACAAATGGGGCTTAGGAGGGGAATGTGGGCTGCAATGGAGGACAACTCAGCGGCTGGGGAGGGAAGGATGTTAACTGAGGGGAGAGGACAGATCAAAGAGAGGGGGAGGAGTGGGAAGAAGGTGGCTTATGGGGGAAGGAGACAAGGAGTCCGGGTTCAGAGGACAAATGAGGGTGGAAAGGGGAGGAATGGAGGATGGGAGGGAAGGAGGGATCTAATAGTCACAGAGTCAGCAGCGGTGGTCTAGTGAGCAGAAGGAAGGAGGAAATAGGTGGTAGTGAAGGGACATCAAAAAATTGGTTCGCATTACTGGCATGACTAGGGGATATGTTAGGGGGAGTGCTGGGTAGAGGAGCTGATGACAGACCAGGCGAGATGGGAAGGGGAAGGGGGCCAAGAGGTTGAAGGGATATGGTATGGGGGATGGGTCAAGTAAGGGGGGTTGTGGGGAAGGGAGGAGGTATGAGAAGAAAGGGGTAGGGATGCTTCAAGGGGAGGAGGCAGGTGAAGCCTGTTGGAGAGAGGAGGCAAAATAAGAGGAGAAGGGGGAGAATGAGTGCAGAGCAGAGACAGGGGATGTTACAACAGGAGTGGAAGGGGGAACAACTGCTCTGGAGGAGGAGGCGTGGAGAGGAAGGGGATGGGATAAAGGAAGGACAAGGCGAGTAGAACATGAAAATGGGGGTGGGATCCTAGTGCTGGGAGACTCAGTTCTGAAAGGGATGCGATGGAGAAGCAAGGGGAGAGGCATAGTCACATATGGGTTTAGGCCATGCCAGGCATGACAGCGGAAAGGGTGGGTCAATCTGTTCTGAAGTATTATAGTAGGGGTAGGGAGAAACCTCACATAATTCTGCATTTGGGAACAAATGACCTTGTGGCAACTACGGTAGATGTAGTCCAGAGGAGGTTTGAGGAGCAGGGGCTGATTTGTGAGGAGGCAGGAAGATCAGTAACTTTCTCAGAATTGCTTCCAGTACCCAGGGCGAGCACAGCAAGGAAGAAGAGGATAGATGGATTTAACACATGGTTAAGAGAATTATGTCGGTCCAAAGGGTATGGGGCTGGTGGGGGGTGGAGAAGGACCTGGGAGGGCAGTGATCTCTACACTAAGGACAGGCTACACTTAAGTGAGGAGTGAAGGAGTATAGAAACAGAAACTGGGGGAATACTACACAAACAATGAGAATTTAAACTAGAAGAGGCGGGTGGCAAGTGGACAGGAGGAAGGCAGGATCTGCAGGTAGGGAAGCTGAATGAGCTTACCTCCCATTCCAGCAGCAAAGGTCTTAGGGGGACATCAGAAGGAGATGCTAGAAAGGGAGAGCAAATAGGGAGAGGGGGAATGAAGTGGGGTGGAGGGTAGTAACCTTGAATGCTAGGAGTCTAGGGAACAAAACAGCAGAGTTACAGGCTCTCATGGCAGATGGGGAGGTGGACATGGCAGCCATCACAGAGACATGGGCCACCTATTACCATGACTGGGACCTGGCAGTACCAGGGCATAGGATAGTTCAGAGGGACACGGTAAAAGGACGGGGTGGTGCTGTATGTGAGTGAAGGACTGAAGTGTGCCAGGGAGGAAGGGGAGGAAGGCAACATGGAGTAATTATGGATGCAACTCCAGGACTACAAAAATAGGCCTTCAGGATGGGAGTGGTGTACAGGCCACCCTCTCAGACTGAGGAGCTAGACAGGGAACTAGCAGGACAGATCAAAAGGACCTGTGGGAGGGGCAGCACAGTGATTGTGGGGGACTTTAACCTGCCTGGAGTGGATTGGGGTACCCCAGCCACCATGAATAGGAGGGAGCAGGTACTTCTGGACACCTTCCAGGACAGCTTATATTGCAGATGGTCAATGAGCCAACCAGGTTAGGTAACACCCTAGACCTCATGCTGGTGAATGGTGAGTTTGTGAGGGAGCTGGGGGTGGAGGAACCGCTGGTGGGGAGTGATCACCACTCAGTGTGGTTCATGATAAACATGGCGAGAGAGGGAGCTGGAATGGGCACAAGGGTGTTAGACTTCAGGAGGGCCAACTTCAGGAGGATGAGGGAAATAATTCAGGGGTATCTGGCCAGGATCCATCCAAACGTGGACACTAACCAAAAGTGGGAGTTCATTAAACTGGGAATTGAGGAGGCAACTGAAACATGTACAAGGGTGCAGAGTAAGAGGGCTAGGGCCAAGAAGCCTAGCTGGGTGAGCAAGGGGGTCACGGAAAAAAGTAGGGAAGAAAAGAGCCACCTTTACAAGGGGGAGGACAGAGAGGAATACCAGAAGGAGTTGAGGGAGGTGACAAGGGCAGTCAGGTCAGCCAAGGCGTGCAGGGAACGTAGGCTAGTGCAGGGCATCAAGGAGGGGGGAGAAGGGCTTCTTCAGGTACATTAGGGAGAAAAGGAGTTGAAAGGACCAAATAATAAGGATAAAGAGGGATGGGGCTGGGTGGAAACAGGGGCAGAACAGGCAGAAGCATTAAATGAGTACTTCTGCTCAGTATTTACTGAAGAGAAAGGGGAAGCTGTACAAAAGGGGGCAGGAAAGGAGGTGACAGAAGGGGAAATCCCAGTGGGCAGAGTACTAGAGGGCTTGAGGGCAGTGAGGGTGGACAATGTACCAGGGCCAGATGGCATACACCCCAGGGTGCCGAAGGAGCTGGCAGAAGTCCTGGCATAACTCTTGGCTGACCTGTTCAATGCCTCCCTGGACTCGGGGAGTGTACCTCAGGAGTGGAGGAGGGCACACATGGTACCCCTCCACAAGAGCAGCCCCAAGGATGAGCCAGGGAACTACAGACTCAGAACCATTTTGGGATAACTGATGGCGACAATCCTGAAGGATAGGCTGGTTTTCCTTCTAGAGGATAATGGGCTACATGACAGCAGACAGCATGGGTTTGTTTCAGGCAGATCCTGTCAGACCAACCTGGTGGTGTACTACGACTGGGTAACCAGGCAATTAGACAGAGGCCTTGCAGTGGATGTCCATTACCTGACATTCAATTTGGTGCCACATGGGAGGCTATTTGTAGTAAGCTGGAAGGCACAAGGGTGGGGGCGAAGATGGTGGGATGGGTAGTGAACTAGCTGCAAGGGAGACAGCAGAGGGTGGTGGTGGGAGGGGAGCTCTCATCTCCCAGGGCAGTGACAAGTGGGGTACCACAGGGCTCTGTACTGGGGCCGGTGTTGTTTGAGATCTTCACAGCAGACATCTCAATAGGCATCAAGAACAAGATCAGTCTGTTTGGAGATGATACCAAGATGGGAGAAGTAGTGGATGACTAAGAAGGGTGGCAAGGGTTGCAAGATGATCTGGCAAAATTGGAGGCCTGGTCAGACACTTGACGGCTGGGGTTCAATGCCAAGAAATGCAAGGTGCCACATTTGGGCACAAAAAACCCAAGGAGGAGCTACCAGCTGGGGGATTCAACTAACCAAGATGGAAGTGGAGAAGGGTCTGGGGGTGATCATAATAGTAGCAATGAATAACTCAGCAGTGTAGAAAGGCAGCTGCAAAGGCCAGTAGGATGCCGAGTTGTACTGCCAGTGGCATATCCTCCGGGGGGGGAGGTGATCCTGCCACTATACAGGTCAGTGGTTAGACCACACCTGGAGTACTACATGCAGTTCTGGTGACCATACCTGAAGAAGGACATTAGGTTACTGGATGGGGGGCAGTGTAGGGCAAAAAAATGATCCAGGGGTTAGGGGACTTACCCTACGAGAGCAGGCTGAGGGAGCTGAACATGTACTCCCTGACTGATAGGAGGGATAGGTTGGACATGATTGAAACCTTCAAGTACATGAAGGAAATAAATAAGACTGGCATGGAGGGGCTTTTCTAATTAAGGAGGGGGAAAGACAATTGAAGGCATGATCTGAGATTGGAAGAGGGAAGGTTCAGGAGGGAAATGAGGAGACTCTTTTTAATGGAGATGGTGGTGTCAGGGTGGAACACATTGCCAGATGAAGTGGTATCCTGTAGAACAGTGGGCTGCTTCAAAAGGGGATGGGACAGGGTAAGGGGAAGTTCACTGGAAGGGGGCAGGGAGGGAGGGGCAGCTGCAGTAAAAGGGCTGCTAGCTGCACAATTGAACAGACTTGATAGATCTAAGGCCTTTCCCTGCTGACAAATTCTTATGTTCATAAGTACGTATGTTTGTAGTATGAAAAACAATGGTTTTCTGAATTTTGACAATACTGGGAACATCAGGGTTAACTCCTGTTTACCTTGGGTGTAGTGGGAATTCACAGAATGAGTTCATTGTCCAAACATGTAGGTATACATTGACCAAAGCAACACAGTAGGTACAGTATGCTGTGTTTTCTCCTACTACAGCAGAGCAGGTAAAGGAAAATAGTGCACATAAACTGATGTGTGGCAAACATATACTGTAAATGGAGCTAAAACAAAAATGAACAGATGGGATTAACAAAGGAGGTTGAACTAAGCGCATTATGAAACATACCAAGTTTTTAGCACAAACTGCTACTATAAAAGTACACTATCAACAATTTTGGCATCATATTATTTCTAGTTAAAATACCACACTTTGCCAGCTCCATGGCACAGAGCAAAGGGGCTCACTTGTCTCGCTGACGACCTGGGTCCTCACCCCGAATCCAGGTGTCAGGAACGGAGACCAGCAGGGAGGGAGTACAGAGTGTCCATTCAATGCTTCCCTCCCGAGGAGGGGGCGGTTGGCCATAGGCACCTGGAGGTGAATTGGGTGGCATGCTAGGTGGCGTGACACCTTGACATGCCACTGAATGTCCAAACTTCAGGTTGTCATCACGATCAGGCCCAATAAGGGTGAAGGGAGTGGGAGGGCAGAAAATGGAAAAAGTTCCCCTCGATTGATCAGATGATGACCACCAGTGCCCATCACCACGAAGCCTCAGAAGTGTTTGGACCAACCCCACAGCACACGGGATATGTAGTTGCATCTAAGAGGGTGCTCCCACCCCCCATGGAAGGGAGGGACCCAACCAATGAAGGGTTATGTCAGGTTACACAGGGGGTTGCTAAAATAGGGACGGTGGATGGCAGCAGGGGACAAAGTGATGGTGGGTGCACCTTGGAAGCCTGAAGTAGTGGCCGGTCACCGGGGGTGGGATCATTTTATGTTAGCTTATCTTCACTAAAATTAACTAATGTTGCTCTTTGTTGTATGTGCTCCCTTGCTTAGTAGATCTGAAATGCATGCTAATATATAGTTATAATCAACTTTGTTGTGTTTCAAATCCTGGATCTGTTCTTAATGCATATTTCCTGAACATTAGAACCCCCCCCCCCATACAGTGCAGTCACTCATGATGCAATAGCCTCTTGTACTGCCGCTGCATATTAAGTGGCTAGACTGTGTTGGGGGTATCTAAGTTCAGGCAAAAAGCAGTAACAGTTGATTAGTGAACGTAAACAAACATGTTTTTGTGTGGTAACACCAGTATGGTGGGGAGTTTCTTTTTCACTTTGTAAAAGAAAGATAGAATCATAATAAAACAACCAGCTGCATCAGCAATCTCTACAAAATGAGAAGCATCATAATATGTGATATTTTGTAAACTAGGGATACTCTGAGGCATAAGGGAGTTGACAGCATCACTTTAAACACTGACAGCACTGGAATAGTGTGTAAGAAAAAAAAGCAGAAGTCTTTTGACGTCAAACAGGCTAATGTTCTTTATTGTTCTATTGTTGTGTCTCAACAGATAGAATACTTACAATCACACAGGAGCAATGTAAGCAAGTCATGACTGCTTATCTGCATGGACTGGTGCTGATCAGAATCTGTCAACTGGCTTTGTGGGAGTCTGGACCTCCCACCCCCTTCACAACCACCACTATACTATTGAGGAGCAATGCCCATACCAAAAGGAACACAAGCCTTTGCACTCACCTGTCCTTGAAAAATCGACGCAGTCCAAAGGCAACAAGCTTCAGTACAGCCTCCAAGACAAAGACAGTAGTGAACATATAATTGCAGTACTTCAGAGCTGTTTCCAGTGACTGAGGGGGGAAGTAAAGGACAGAACTGGTTCAGGCAAATTATACTACTCCCCAGAGAGTGAGCCACCCCCACAAACACGATACTGACATGTTACAGATTCCAACACAATTACTGCAGCACTCATTCCATGCTACTTTTTCACATTATAAGGACCACCCCTCCTTTTACCACTCAGATGCTCTCTCTCCCACAGAGAGAAGCTAAAGTCTCACATTTTTTTCACTGAGGCTTAATAACAGAAATTCACATTACTCTTTGTCATGTGGTGAGCAAGATATCACTACAGTAATGTTCAGTGTTTTGAGATTCTCTCTCCATGATTTGATGAACTATAAAAAGGGTCTGAGAAAGAGAGCATTCTTATCAGCTGTAGACATTCTACCAGCCTTATGTTAATCTTTTTCACAAGCATGTAGAGCCTAATGACATGGTAAGTAAGATTTACCACTATTAAAAAAAAAGCACACCTGAGATCACGTGATGAGCTAGTGGCGTAACGACATGCTGAGCGCTGCTCCCAGGCCCTGCTTAACCCGACTAAGTATTTAAATATCCCCGATTTTAGTGAGGGGGTTGAAAAGCTTAATTCTGACCTGCAATCGATTGCCGTACCCTTCGAGGAGCCAGGTTGTGCGGATCTGGGAAGTTGCTGCGAGAGTGGCGTTTCGTCGGCAGACCACTTGCTATGGAGTGCGGAAGCCCCGAAATCCTCGACGCATGAGCGCCGGCAACAAAGTGACCGAAATCCCCCTCACCAATACCAGAGGAGCAGGAGGCTTGCTTGGGTGGGGAAGAGAAAGGCCAGGCATCCTCGGACGACATTGCCGAAATAAAAACGTCCCTTCGAAGGCTGGTAGCCGACTTTTCTACCATTAAACCAATGCTGAATGCCCTGGCACAAAGAATAGGAGATGTAGAGGTCAGAGTTACCTCCCAGGAGCGGAAAACCTCTGTTCACGAACAGGAATTGGTGACATTGAGGAGACAGATGAAAAAGCTCAAAGAGAGGGTTGATGACCAGGAATCTCGCAGCCGAAGAAACAACTTGATTCTAGCAGGTCTGCCAGGCGGTCAGAGGGTTCAGACTGTATAACCTTTATGCAGGGCCATTATTGAAGATCCTGGGTCCAACACCATTTGGGGAGGCATATAATATAGAGAGGGCACATCGTCTCACAGAGATCCCCCCACCAGGGGCCCGCCCCAGGGTTATTATTATGCGGTTTTTGAATTACAGAGAAAAAGCCCATGTTCTTATGAGAGCGAAAGCACTTAAAAGCCTGCAGTGGAATGGGGCTGTAATATGATTATTTCAAGATCAGACACCTGCCATTCGTGAGAAGCAGAAAGAATATTTGGACATTAAGAAAAAGCTCTATCTTGCGGGTGTGAAGTTTAGAATGCAGCACCCGGCTACCCTGGTGGTCAAGCTTCAGTCTGGAGATCGGAGGTTTCTGACAGCGAAAGACACCGCAGAGGGGCTGAGAGCTGAATTCCCGGATCTGTTTAGGTCTACACCCTGAATGTGTGTGGAGAAAGAAGTCATTGGGCAAGGCTGAGAACTGTTTCCTCCATGTATAAATATTCATGGGTTAGGATGGTCTGGTAGAGTTTCTACGCAGCCCCCTCCTGAGGACTTTGTGATTTAAGACTCAAGGGGTCTATGAGGGGGGGGTTTGCTGGGGTTCTCCCCCCTTTTTTTTTTTCTTCTTTTTTGCCTTCTTCAAGGACCCTGGAAGGTAAGGTCAAGTGGGGATTTATGGCTAAGGAGTGGAAGTAATCATTGTTAGTTATGTACGATACGAGATCCTTATATGTTTATGTAGTTCACTATATTAGATCTCTAAATAATGGGGATTTGAAGTTGGTAAAGTGCAAACATAGTCATTCTTAGGTTATATGGGGACTCTTTGTTATCAATCCTAATGCTTTGTGTTTTTGAGCTTATGGGATTAGGGCAGAGTGGGTATGCGAATCGGATGTTTTAATTTTTTTTTTTATTTTTCAAGAGAAAAGGGAAAAAAAAGGAAAAAAGAGGAGAAAAGGAAGGAGGAAAGTAAAGAGAAAAGAAGGAAATAAGAAGAAAAGGGGAAAAGAGGAAAAAAACGGGAAAGGAGAAAAGGGAAAGGGAATGAGGAAAGGGGGAAGGAAAAAGGGAGAGAAAAGGAAGGGAAAAAGGGGGGGAATTTAATCCCAGCCTTACAGGGCACGTAAAGGGGGTAAGAGGCCTGAGTTAAGTTTAGTAAGGGTTTGGGCAGGCATGGGAGCGCTCTCAGGGGCTGGCTCATCTCGGTTTCGATGCTGGATAGAAGGGCGATCGGAGGATCGGGGAATATGGTAAAGTGGGGGAAGGTTTGAGGGATGGGGAAGAGAGAGAATCCAAAAGGTAGATAAGATTACTTTGGCAGACTGGGTTGTGGGGATAGGAAGGGGTATAGTAAGCTTCTATGTTAAATGTTAATATTGTATCTTGGAACGTTAAAGGCCTCAGAGGGAGGAAAAAAAGGCTAGTGATTTTAAAGCATATTTGTCAGTTGGGGGTTCAAATAGCAGTATTGCAGGAAACCCACCTGTTAAAGGAAGAGTTAACGCTTTTGAAAAGACTCTGGGTGGGCCAAGTTTTAGGAGAAGGGAATGCAAAAGCTTCGGGGGGCATAGCGATTTTGATCGCGAAAAGTTGTCCGTTTGTGCCCTTGTAATATAAGGCAAGAGAGGATGCTCGGGGGGTATTTGTTATGGGCACTATTATGGGTAGGTTATTAACAATTGCTTCTGTATATGGACCAACTCCTTCTAACCCCGACTTCTTCGCCTTGCTGGAATTAGATTTAGCTACCTTTTCAGCTCACCCTTTAATTATAGCAGGTGACTAGAACCTGTGTCCTAATAACCTTTTGGATAGGAAACCCCCTTCTAAAAAAACACCCTCCAGAGCGCAGGTGGCTTTGGCTAGGTTTCTAGAGGTCACAGCTCTGATGGACCCTTTTGGAGGTTCAAGCAAGGGCAATATGACTTTTATTCAGGGCACATAAAACTCAAACATGTATTGATTTTTTCTTGGTTAATAAGGAGGCCCTGCAGGGGGTTAGGAAACTGTTAACCCACAGTAGAATTTTGTCTGACCACTCTCCAGTGCAGCTGTCATGGATATTGGAGTCTGCTCAGATGAAACCCTTTAGATGGAGGTTAGATGAATCTTTACTTTCAGAAGATAATATGATATCTCGACTGGAGGAAGTTCTAAGGGATATTGTCCAGACTCAAATTCCTACACTTAATAATAAGAATCTAGCTTGGCCTACCTGTAAAGTACTTTATGCCAGTGTAGCTCAGAGATTTACTATCAGGAGAAACAGTATGAGAAAAGCAAGGGAGGAATTCATATGGGATGCTATTAACTCACTTATCCCCTTGGAGGGTTCTAATGAGGAGGTGGATAGCGAACTTCAGGAATTGAGAAACGAAATGACAGACATACTTTATAATAAGCTCGAGGCCTGGACTGAAAAGCTTCAAGCTAATTATTTATTACAGGGGGACATACCTAGTAAGTTTCTTGCCAGCAGAGTTAAAGAGTGGGAGGCCGCTCGAACGATTCCATTAATAGAATACCAGGGGGAAGTGATAACAGAGCCGCAGAGAATGGCGGATGCTTTCGCAGATTACTTTGCAGAGATACATCAAGGGGACTCCTGTAGCAGTGAGGAGGAGAAGTGCGGGTTTCTGGAGAGCATAAGTCTACCTAGACTGGACCAAGCACAAGCTCAGATATTAGCGGCCCTATATCAGATTCTGAAATAAGGGATGCAATTAACGATACCAAGGGCAAAACTCCAGGACCGATGGTCTATCAGCTCAGTTTTATAAAGTACATTCGCAAACTCTCCTACATCTATTGTTGGACCTATTTTCTAGCATTATGTCGGATGGGGTTCCCATTTACCATTATATCAAGCTTATATTACACTTATCCCCAAGCCAGATAAACCTAAAGAATTACCAGGAGCTATTGGCCTATCGCCTGCTGAACCAGGACATTAAGTTATTAACTAAAATATTAGCTAATAGAATCTTAAGGATTGCTCCTCTAATTATTAGTCAAGACCAAGTTGGATTTATGCCAGGTAGGGAGGCACATGATGCTCTGCGGAAGCTTCATCATGTGCTTGGTGAGGCCTCTAGCTCTCAGTCAGGTATGGCGCTAATTTCTTTAGATGCCGAGAAGGCCTTCGATAGGGTCTCCCACTCCTTTTTATTTGCTACTATGGAGAAGATGGGTTTCCCGGAGGGTCTTCTTAGAGGTATTAAGAATCTCTATGCCGCACCTATGGCTAGGGTCCTTTGCAATGTTTTTTTATCAAAAGAATTTCACCTTGATAATGGGACTAGACAGGGTTGTCCCCTCTCACCAATTTTATTTAATATATATCTGGAGCCCTTATTGAGAGCGATTCAGGCAGACCCGGAAATATGGGGGATTGTTGTTAAGGGGAGAGAATTGAAGTTTTCGGTTTTTGCAGATGATATTTTTTTAAGAAGATTCAGGTTACCAAAATGCTGCAGTAGCTGTGGAGGCAGAATAGATGTCCCCAAGGGACTGCGTTTACTTGGGACAACCTTAAGGAACTCAACTGCTCACATAAACCTCTGTCACGTGCATATAAAGTGCTGTTAGACTTCTTAAGTAGGGATGTCTCTGCAAAGGTAGCTTATTGGGAAAAAAAAGACACTGCCTGAGGCCGGATTGGGAAGCAATTTGGAAAAGCTCTGGTTACATACCTATACCTAAATATAGGACTATGCAATTCTTTATATTTTCTAATTTGTACTATACCCCCTCCAAATTATGTTCTAGGAGGCTTAGACAGACAGATCTATGTTTCAGATGTGGATTGAGTCCGGGGGATACATTGCATATATTTTGGGACTGTCCTAGGATATACCCTCTTTGGGTTCAAGTTAAGCAGAATATGGACCCCATTCTAAACTATGCGGAATTTATCCTGCCCAAGATTTGTGTATTGGGGGATATGGCTCAAATCTCAGGGTCGCATATTAAATATCATATAGCATTGATGTCTGCTCTAATTAAAGCCTTTGTTTTGAGGCACTGGAAAAGTGATCTTATCTACTCATATGACCAGTGGTTAGTGGACTTAATGAGGGCATTAGGCAGGATCAAGGGGCAAATGTCCCGGAATGGAAAAAAAGGAACATATGACAAGAGGTGGAGATCCTTAGAGGTAATTTATTCGCTCCAGGCTAAGGTCCCCGAGCACCGATCTGTCTGTCTAAGTGTAGTTAATTGAGGTTTATGGGTGAAGAATAAATACCTAGTAAGGGCTTATTGGCGATTTTTTATGTTAAAGGATTGAGTGTACTATGATTGATTTTATTAGCATGTTAATGAAGGTAGTTCTTTATCTGCCAAATAAAGTTACTAATGGTATTCCCTCTCTTTCCCGGGGACACAGCTGTAGGACTACACCCATATCGATAGATGGGTTTTGGGAATTTTAAGATCACGGGGTTAAGATTATCCCCCAAGGATGGCGGTTCATGATTAGGTCTTGGATATTGAAGGTGTAATTATGAGTATTGAAGGGTTAGAGCAATTGTTAAGATATTGGGAGGGGTGTTTTCTGCAGCTGTGTATGTATATAGTTAAATTGTATATAGTTGCCCTACCCAGTTTGGGGGTGGGTACCAGGGAAATCCTGGGTAATCATGTGTGTCTGTCTGTATGTTTAAGTAAATTTCAATAAAGATGGTTATAAAAAAAAAAAAGCACACCTGTTATTGTAATATCAATAAGGCACTTCCAGGGGTTATGTTAATGGTCAGTTAAACACTGTCTAGAGGCATACGGCATGAGGTGTAGCCTCTTGTCATATTACACCCCTAGAGCGTGATTAATGGACCATTAACATAACTTCTTGGAGTGAGGTATTGCATAAAGGGGAACAGGCAGTACTAAGATTTCAATACCCAACTGTGGGGCTGGTCTCCTGGGGCAAAGCGCAATCCTCTGTGACTGTGCTTAGTCCTGGGAGGACATTGGTAGCTGTAAACAAAAGACCATAGCTTTTAAAAACTCTAACATGCACTTGCAGACTAGCCCAGCTCCTACATCAGCTGCAGGGGATTTGGGGGTTTCTGGTTACAGCAACTCTTAGCTTGGGAGTCAGCAGAATCAGTTGGTTAAATACTTTCATACTGCAGCAAGCAGCAAGTTAAGCAATGTGTTTCCACACAATCTACAAACTGGGACCATCCCTATACTTGGACACGGGGCTCTTAGTGCTGACTGTTTCCCTATGTGTCCCACACTTTGTGAGATAATGTGTCTGATTTAAGTCAACTTTGAGAGGTGCTGAATGGACAGACTTCTTATACTCACTCATCATTCAATATAGCAGTCCTATGCAAATGCGCAAAGTATGAAGAATAATATATGGGCAAAAATACACATCAAGGTTGTGTTTCCACTGAGGGGTGCAATGACAACAAAGAAATCAACAGTGAAGCTCTAGAGGCATCTATGATATTATCTCAGTCTGAGCTGGAAATATCAACCTTGTAGTGTATGGTTACCACTGCGTTATTTTGTATAACATTTGTTTGGTTTAATTCATTTACCTTCTTTCTAACCATGTCTAGAGATGTGGTCAGATAAATAGAGAACTGAGCAAACCACAGGATAAGATAAAAAGTAGTGCTCTTTAAGTAATAGCTATATGAGCGTGTAATGTTTCTATTAGTTCATTGCTAAACAAGCAGTTCACTTGGAATTGTTTAAGTTACTCTGATTCCTTTGTTATGAGGAATCTACAGTGTCTATATGCATGGGGAATCTTAATTCATTAGACACTGGATTCTGTGCTGTTGTACTACAGTAGTGACATGACTACTGTGGTACAACAGCATCTGGAAGTGTATGACTTTCCCATACACAGCAACACTAAATCATGAACTCCACTGTAGTTGTGTATCACCCACAGGGGTCTATGCAGTGAACAGCACTGTTGCAATTAATTTTTGTTCCCATGTAAGCTTCAGAGATCCACATTTCATGACTTCCTGATAAGGGATTTTATTAAAAAAATCTTTTGTGTGGGTGAGTATCTATGCAATATTTTTATTGGGACACTACTACAGGAGGGAGAGAGAGAGAGAGGGAGAAAGATTTTGCTTTAAGAAAAATGAGTCACTGTAGGATATAAACAGTAGCAAATCACATATCAGAAACAGACGTTTAAACAGATTACCTCTTGCTTTCTTAGATATAGTGCATAGAAATAAAAAAAATCTGTTCAGTCATATAGTAATGCACTCATGAGGTGCTGGATACTTCCTGGAAACAAATGGGATGCATTAACTATTTTTTTTATAGAGATGACAAAAATGTGATAAAAAAAATGTATGGGTGACTATGTGGTGTGATTCTTTTTTACATGAAGTATGTCTTGCCACATAAACCACGAGAGCACTGCTTGAGTGTTTTATAAATGCAAAACACACCAAGCAAGTGGAAAAAAAGGAGTAATTCCACAGTAGTCACCTATATTTTTCTTATAATATGTTAGTATCTGATATTGACCAGAACTAGGGGTGATCAAGTGAAAGGCAGAGAGTGAGAGTAAGCAGACAGATGCACATTAAGGCTACTCAGAGTGAGCATACTAGGGAGGCAGGTCATAGGGAAAGTAAAATATGGAATATACAAAAGGATGCAAGGAGGGAAGAAATATCCACATTGATTGTTTTTTGTGCACCTGGTATAAACTCATATCAGGCTGATACAGTGAATACAGGGCACAATTTCAGATTGATATCAGACCCTGACAGATATTGTTAAATGATATTGGGCAACCCGACTGCACAACACTAGCATTTCAGGCTGAACCCGGCTGGCAACCGAGGGTCAAGAAGCAAGCCCTGGACCTGGAAAGCAGTAAGACAAGATCAGAGAGTATTACTAGTGCCACTGCACCTCTAATCCCAGGAGCAAGGTGCTTTGCATCTATAACACTTTCAGTCCATTTGGTCAGGTCCTGGAGAGTTTATTCCAGCCGCATGGGAGACTGAAGCCCATGGTACAGACTGTAGAAAGATGCCAAGGGAAGTGGCAAGTGTTAGGTAAAAACAGAGAGCAAAACATCCCTGCCTTCTTGATCACAGCTGTCATTATTCCTGGACCCAAAAACTGCACTGACAATGTGTGGACACAGCATGTCAAGTTAGTGGTAGATTGGGTTGGGCAGTTGTCAGCTGAAAATAAAGGCCTGATTGCTTTGAGGATTGTCAGGGATGGATACAAAGTTAAATGAAAAAGTAAAACAAAATAAAAAAAAATGGCACCGATTGATGCAGCTAATACACAGGCACAACCCTATATGCTGTACTGTTTGTGGATTTTTAATCCTCACCTATTTATCACAGTCTTATAAGACCAGGGTGGTTGGGGTAATAACTTGAACGGCCACCAGGAAATCAAGATGATCCAACTTTAATTCCTTGTCATGTCAAGCTATGTTACTGATGTCAAAGCCCTCCTCTGACTTAACACAGGTGACATATATTCCAGACAGGATTGAAAGAGAGCCCCAGATTTCTAACCTGTTCTGTGACTACTGGGATCTTCATCAGTCGACCACCCCTACTAAGCTGGGAGGTGGAGCTAAAGCTTCCCATAATAAGCTGGAAGGAGGAACTTGAACCTCCAATACTAGTCTGGAAGAAAGCAGGAACCTCTCATATTAAGTTGGAAGGAAAAGCTACAACCTTCCATCAGACTGGAAGGGTGAGCTAGAACATCTCATTTTAAGCTGGAAGGATGAGCTGGAACCTTCCCTATTTAAATGGAAGGAGGTGCTACAACCTCCCATCTAAGTCTAGAAGGATGAGCTAAAACCTTCCATATCAGGCTTAAATCACAAGCTGGAAGCTCTCATGTTAAAGACAAAATGCATCATGTTCCCCATATTTTTAATAAAAGCTTGAATTCAAGTCCCTGTGTCATGACTAGTGTTTCCTAAAAATTTCATGCTGTTTGGTTTTGTGGTTTTCTTTAAATCAACATCAGTTTATGTGCTCTGCAGTAACTGAAAACTGAAGTTTTCTGTCCCTATCAGGCAACAATCACATCAATTTTTCCAGCCTGAAGCTTCATCAATTAAGTCCCTCATTGACTGCCACCACTGTGCCCTGCTGCACCATAGACCATCTTGCCTCCACAGTTAAGGATGTTGCACCATGCTGCTCCCTACCACCACAGTTAGATCCTTTGGTACACTGCCCAAACTGCTTAAAAAAAATACTTTCATCTTGTTTTATAGGGTGGGGGGCAGAGAGTAGCAGGGTGTAGCAGCCCTGACTGTTCAGGCAGAAGACAGGGAAGGCATCAGGGTAAAGCAGCTCAAACTGTGGGACAAGGTGCAGCAGACACATCTGTTTGGGATAAGGGACATGGGCAGCAGGGTGTAGCAAAGGATCTGACTTTGGTGGCAGGGGGCAACAGGATGAAACTGCCCCAACTGTGGTGGCAGGGGACAAGGTGTAGCACATGCTCTGCCTTGCCTTTTGGCATGTGGCAGCATGAAGCAGCAGCCCTAACTGTGGAGGCATGGGGCTCAAGGGCACAGCAGGCCACTGCAGCCTTGACTGTGTAGACAGGTGTAGGGTGCAGCAGCTTTGGATGTGGTGGCAGAGACAGAGGACAACATGGTGCCAATGCCTTGACCATGTGAAGACACAAGGGGACATCAGGGTACAGTAGCCCTGACTGTGAGGCAGGCTGCATGTGGTGCAGCAGTCTTCCCTAGTTGGGCAGTGGAAGTGAGTAGCAGGTGCAGCAATTACCCCACCTCTGGTGGCCTGGGGCAGCATTGTTCAACAGCCCCAACTGTGAAGGCAGGGGACCTGGGACTCTAGGGCTTAGCAGAGCACAACAGCACTGACTGTGGATACAGGAATGGGGGCAGCATGGTGCATTGCCCCTGACTGTGGGGGTGGAGGACAGAGGGAAGCAGACTCAACTGTTTGTGCAGGAGGCAGCAGGATGCAGCAGCCTTGACTGTGTGGAGAAGACAGTGGGAAGCAGGGTGCAGCAGCCTCAAATGGGGAAAGGAGACAGGGAGCTTGTGGGACAGGGAAAGGGGACAGCAGAGTGCTGCTTCCTCAACTGTGGGGCAGGAGACAGGGGTATCAGGATGCCATATAGTATTTCTAGTTATACACATACATGATGTAGTTTCACACAGAAACCCTCAAAGAACTGAATTTTGTGAGTTCATGCAGTACACTTTCCTGAAATAGCTGAGTGTGGCAGACATCTGTTTGCCAATCTGATATAAAAACTAAATTGTTCTTACATGCACCTATTTATAGAGGCTACGTCAAAGACACACTGCTTCTATGAATTAACAAACTCTAGATTTATTTTATATCCATTAAACACCCCTGTGTTATATAGTCAGAAAACAAGGCAGAGTTTTGATGAAAAAGAACTGACAGCTGTAATACAGACAAAGTAATTTCTCACAGACATTCATTTATACCACTTCAGTTCAGCACTTAAACTCAAATGATCAACTTTTTATGAGAACAGAATGATAGAGTTTATGCTAATTTATCTAAACTCAAACCAGATGGGTTAGTAACAAACTTTGAGTGAAAACAATTAGCTCTACATACTGCTCTGACTGTGAAATGCAACAGCTTATTCAGTCAATCTGGGACTTAACTGCTGAAGAGGCAGGCTGGCCAAGAATGATGTCATCACTCACTGATAGGGACAGAAACATCTAAACTATTTTTAGTTACTGCAGAGTACATTAACATATGCTGATTTAGAAAAAACCACAAAACCAAACAACATAATAATTTCAGGAAACACTAATCATGACACAGGGACTTGAATGCAAGTGAATTCAAGATTTTCTTAAATATGTGCATTTGATCTTTAAGCTGAAAGGAGTTGAAACCTTCCATGTTAGGCTGGAATGTTTCTGTATGTTAAGTTGTCAGAAGAAGCTTAACAGCAAAGTCATAATTTCATATCAGGAATTCGGGCCTTTGATCCAATAAAGTGCCAACCTGTTATGAACTTCATGTTTGCTTCTTCCTTGCTGCTCAGACCCATCATTTACTGTTTATTAATCTCTAGATTGATTCAGACTCACTGTTTCCCTGCCCACAATTAGCCTTCAAATGGCCTAGCAGGCCTCCTCCTCTTCCTGACTCTGGTTTCTCATAAAGTGGAGTCTTCCTGTTCCCTACCAGCTGAATCAGACTCACCTGTGGCTGACTGTAGTGCTCTAGAGACATGGTAACAACATTTAGGCAGATGATGAATGTTATGAAGATATCCAGGTAGTGACTGGTGCAGGCTGTGTGGATAAAGAGACGTATTGGACTGTAACTGGCATAGTACGGCAGCCTCTGTGCCTCTTCACATGGTGCAGTGAAAAACAGAGAAAGAGGAAAAGTTAGAATGGGCCTTCCTACACTTACAAGAAGAGATGGAGTGTCTACATTTATTGGCAAATCAAGAATTCAAAAATACAGATGTTAACATTTTAAAAGTGAGCAAATATGATGTACACAATTAAAAATGAAAAAATGCATAAAGAAATCTGTTTTTCTTAACATGATTGTGCACACTATCTTCTGTAACATCTCTTAGTCTTTTGCCCATCACGTCAAGTTTTTTGAGAAGTACAGTGTGAATCAACAGTTTATACCCATGAAAGTGGGGTGCAGAGAATGTGAAAGTGGAGTGCAGTCTTTATGAGATTACGTGGGTATATTTGACCTTCTTCACTGTGAGACTGTCCCACCAGGAAATTATTAACTGCAAGTCTTTTCCTCTTTGGAGTCTACATTACAGTTTGGTCCAACTGATCATGAAATTTCACCCAATGTATTACAAGCTTCTTCAAAGAAGCAGCAGCAGTCATTTATTGCTTTGGCGCCGAGGCATGGCAGTACACTATATGTTACTATCTGGGAGAACAAGGCCTGTGAATAGACTCTGGTATCCTGCCTTGTGAACTGGCAGGAATCAAAGCATATTGTGGAGATGAGGGGCTCGGGTCCCAGAGGGATGAGAGGCAGGTTGTTAGGCATTCCTCCCACACTGCCTGACAACCAACCACAGAAGGGCACAGGCATCACTGCAAAAACAGCCAATCGACCATTCTCCTAGCCAGAGACTAAAGGCCATTGGATAACCCAGATTAAAAAACATATTCTCCATATATGATCAAAAAAATCTAGCATATAACAAAAACTGACCCCCTTAAATTAGCACCTTTCAACAGTATGCCTATTTCTTCCTGATTAGAAGTGGAGGGGTGAAGGGAGACATAGTGGATCAAGACTCTCTTCTGACCTGAAAGTAATTCTAAAGTTCCAAGCAAATGATTCACAGTTGGCATCAGCAAAACCTAGCTACACAAAATCTCCCCAAAATTTGATTTTCAGGACCTGCCCGTTTTTATTATCAAGTACATTTTCATTGAAAGAGTGTCTTTTTACTACAGATTTTGCCTGGTCACACTGATTATACCCGGTCACACTGATCATACCTGGTGTGAAATCATAACCATCTGCTTATGAAATCACAATCTGTTGCCATGGAAATTATTATGATGGCACAAGCATCAGATTATAACTCAGAACAGGAAAAACAACATGAAAAGTTGAAGTCTAAGGAGCAAAAATTCTGTTTTCATAAATATGTCTTTAGTTATAAAGGACAAATTATTCTGAAACTCAAATTTCTTGAAATATTTTGATGTTTGAGTCCTGATAGTGCCAACCATCTGTCTTGCAGGAAACTGGAAAAATCAACTTGCATTACTGTGTTAGAAATCCCCTTAAATTACTGTGTTACTATGCTGGTAAATGGATTTTCCAGGGATCTGTATAACATTACTGTCTGCATTATAAGGAATCAAATCTCATAAGAACCCCTCAGTATTTTCTTCCTGGACATTCCATTCTTTAGTACCAAAGACATTTGCATGGAAACAGGCTGCTTGCCTTCTAGACTTCATCTGTCCCAATTGCTTATTCAGCTTTGAAGTCACAGTCATTTGATTGTGACCCCAGATTCATATCCATGGCAACAGACTGTGATGTCGCACACAGAGGATTATGATTTCATAGCAGATACAAGCTATGGTGCTATGTAGAGTCTAAAGAAAAACAATCATGTTTTAATAATAATACTTTCATTTGGAAATTTTGGAGCAGCATGTACAGTATAACTACAGCAGGGAAATGCATGGGTGAATGATAAAATGTAAGATAGTTCATTATGCAATCTACACTCAATACTTGCAAACATTAACAGTATTGCTACTGGGAGGTACTGGATATGCTTGTACTCATATGTTAACATACTTCATATTCTATGGGACTGTCCCAAATTGACTCAGATAAGAAGTGCAGGAAATTGTTCCTGTTCCGGAGTTGTTAAAACTACATTGTGGAATGGCCCACTCATATTCACGGTAGATTAGGAGATTGCTACACATTGTTTTCAATTTATAGGCATTACCAATCATGGCTCATTGTGTTACTGTTAGTTCTCAAACAGGTCAATTTTTATTAAATGGAAAGGCTCTGACATTCCTTTTTTTTGATAAATGGCTTGGTAATACGGGAAAGCTTGCAGCCAGTGAGAAGTTAAGTCATGCAGCCCTAGATAAGGGGAAACAGTTTGAAACAACTTGGTCCTCATTTTAGAATCTATCATCAACAGAGCAGCCCAAAGCTTAATTCTTTTTATGTTGTTATTTTGGAAAATAAATTAGATAATATAGTAATAAGCCAGGAAGTGTAAAGCACAAATCCTAGATGTTTTTATTGATTGATTACCTGCTGTATATTATAAGTTGGTATGTCTATGTATGTGCTGTAAATATTCCATATGTATTGGATTTTCTTATATCAATAACAACTATAAAGCAATAGAAATAAACACAAATGTCAACAGTAATAAATAATGGAAGTTCCTGAAATTCAAATTTTGAAAGGATGTCATGTAACAGACCTCTGCAGATGCCATCTGGATTTTTTTAATGGAACCAATGCATTTCTTTAAACTATTTAATTGTAAATAAAACTGCGTTTAGGCAACACCTCGGGTTGCATCTTCATGAAAAAGGGAATTACAACATAGGATAAGCATTCTCTGAAATCTTTATGATTGTTTAGTGTGGTGTTCCACACAGTGCTACCCTAACATTGACACTGTATTTTAGGAAAAGAAAATTTACTCACACAACAACACATCCTTTTGTTATGCTTGAAAAGAGGGTGCTGAACATAAGATGCCCTCATTGCTGTTTCATGCAAACATTCAAGAACAGCACACCACACCAAACCAAACCACAGCACACAAGTACCAACAAACTCTGGTCAGAGCCGATATGGCTGTGGAGAGCTCTTGGGATGCTTATACCCATTATTTCTAATGAATTTGCACAATGCAGATCTGTGGAGAGGCAGTTTCAATGTGGTCTTCATTTTACACATTTTTATAATGTGTTTTCTCAGAATATGCCTGCCGATTGCTATATATTGAGCCTGGATAGTTCACAGAAGAAATGGCATCTTATTATCAGAATGCACTAAAAACAATATTTGACATCCGGAGGATATATTAAGTGCTGGATCAGTGCATGACCAGAAAGATGCATTGCACAAAGAGGGTGTGCCAGTCGGCACTGATACAATATTCAAAGAGAATGTACCACTGGTACAGGGTGTGCATACAATGAAGCTCACCAGGATGAAGTGCAGCACTGCAGAATTCTGCAGTAGAGTTACTGCAGCAAACAAAGTAATTTTAAAAGGAGTTAATCCCTTTTGTCATGCAGTAAACCAGTGACACTGTGCTTCAACCTGGCATGCTTCATCATTGCTGTTGAAAATGTGGACCTAGACAGGAGTCACAGTGCTGGCAGCCACCAGGTCAGGTACATTCAGGGTGACCCTGACTGAACACCTTCCAGGGGGAATGCGTGGCACATACCAGAATGCACCACAACCCCCAGGGGCAATATTCAGCCCAGGAATGCAAATTAACTAACTGAGCATGCAGGGTGCAAAGGGGCCCCTATGCATGCTCATTATTGTCCCATTTGCATCTTGGCATGGTGATGAATGTGCCAGAACAGTTCTCGCCCCCAAGCCCCGACCCCAATCGCTCCCATGTGGGACAGACCCTGAAGTCTCTGGTGGTATAGTGGCACCCCCCCACCCATTCCATCAGCCCCAATTATACCAGAGTCCATGCTCTATCGGTTCCATATTGTAGGGACCCCAATGCCATCCCTAATTGCACCTGAATATACCTACAGTCCATGTCTATAGTGTAGTGGCTCCCATTCCTCCTCAATGGTGCACAGACACCCCCCTCCATGCTCCCCCAGCCCATCCCATTGCAACGACTGGCTCTGTAATGGGATTGTACCACTCTATTGGTGGGTGGTAGAGCACTCGTAGTAGGATGCTGGAATGTGTTATACATAGGTACGAGCTGTGTGTGGGTGATAACTCCCAGTGGCCATACTCTTCAGGCACTCTCATGCGGATCCATCATCCCAATACCATTGCACTGCTCAGTGTGGGTGATGGCCAATGCTGTACCCACTCACACAGGTCCCAAAACAGGCATGTTAAGCTAACCTGCTATTTATTTGAACAACTGGGGAACTGCAGATGAACTATCTGCCTACCTACCAACTACCTGAAGCATGCACTGCAAATGGCATTACAGGATATCGCATCCTATGGCACCTGGGATACTTAAGCAGTCCAGAGGATAGCATGTTACACAGGGGAATGGGGAGATTGTGGACTTGCAGTGGTGTATGACAGCAGGAAGATACAGCATCATCAAGGCATTCATTGGAGGTATGTAAATTCCCTCTTCAGTTTGCCAGGGACGTACACATGGCTGCATACACTGGTTCATCCGTAGCTGGCATGGTGCCCCAATGCATGTTACAGCCAGTTGGGTCATACCAGAGTGCAAGTTCTCAGCCTGGGTTCAGTGCAGTCAACGGCTGGCCATGGCAGGGTGTGGAGGGCAGTGCCAGTCTTTGCAACAGGTTGAGTATGGGGTGGAGTAAGGGTGTCTGTGTAGAGGGGTGGTGGATGGGAGTCCTCTAGACTATGGATATGGACCATGGTTTCCTATGGTGCAATCGGGTCTGGGGGGGCTTACACTGTGGAGCTCTTCAGGGATGGAGGCGGTTAGACTGGGGATGGAAAGGGGGTACCTCTAGTCCACTAGAGCTGCCAGGCTGCTGTGCACCTGGGTGCACATCTGTAGCCTGCCTGTGGGTGGCTGGCCTTTTTAGGTCAGCTATTCATGGCCTAATTGTGGGCCGCAGTGCTCTGATCTGCAAGGGGCACATTCCCACTGAATATGCTGCAGTATGGTATATGAATGGGACTGCCCCCTTGACTTGAATGGCATACCATTTGTGGGTGCCCCTCCCATTTCCTTGTAGCTGGCACATCCTACACATTTGACTATTACCCTGCTGCGCATTGTTGGAGTTGTGTGGCACACCTCCCTTTTCCACTGGGATGTGTTGTGTATCTCCTTTGAATATGGGAGCCCTGGACTAGGTAGCCTGAATAAATACATTATAAAAATGGTAAAATCATGACCCCACTGAAAACAAAATATTGCGTCTAATCTGTGACAGCCTGAGGAAATACAGTGAGAACATGTGTAAATGAACATCCTTGTCACAATGAGATGTAGCATCTCCCCTGCCTTATCCAGGATACAAAATATAGGATAGGAAATATTCAGTGCTCCCTGATCAAAATAACCATTACTCTGTAAGAAGCCCTCATTTTCCCAGTGTTTTCCCCACAAAGGCATAATTAAATCCCTGTATAAATCCCTGTAGATTTTTCCATAAGCTACTGGTTCTTTATTTATGAATTTGTTCTTTATTTATTATATCAGCAGCCTTTGATTAGGAAAAGAGCTCTGATTTTCCGCTCAGTATTAAAATTATATGTCATGATGGCCTTGGAATGATTTGGATTTATATACTATGCATAAGGCATAATGGAGGACTATATGAAATAACAAATATCAGCTCATTATTTCATGAACTATACTCAAAATTAGTAATCACAAGTCAGACAATCTTTCAAAAGATACTAGTAATTCCTGTAAACAAATGTATTGCAAATAGAGACATATATATATATATATATATATATATATATATATATATATACACACAAATGCTATTTTTGCTTATTATAGTTGTTAGTTTTCAGATAAATTCTAATAGACTTTTTTCTGTCCACCTGATGGAATCTTGAATGAGTCAAGTAAATGTTATTATTTTATTAGGGCCCTGATCCAGTAACTCAGTAAATACACACTAAGTATATCATATTATAAAATGACACAAAAAGTCTTCTGTTTGCAGTTGTTTGATCAGGAATTGTATAAATGGTATAAGTTATTTTTGTTACATCTATGTTGGTCCAATAAAAGGTATCAAATCATTTTCTTCTGTATCTCTCATGGTTTGTCAGCAGTTAATTCATTAGATGCAGTCTCCCTTGCCATGAGTTTGACTTTTTCTCCACCCCTCCCCCAAACAATCACACACACACACACACACACACACACACACACACACACACACACACGGACACATACTCTCTTATTATAAGAGAGCTCAGTAGCTCTTATCTGTTATGTTTGGGAAGCAGGCTGCAGCCCTTTCTGGCAAAAAGAAATTTATGTATTTAGTCTGGGTAGTTCACTAAAGACCTGGCATTTTATCAGAAAGGTCTTGAGAGGTTAAAAACAGTGTAAATCTTTACAAAATTTGCTGGGAAAGGTTAACATTTATGAGGTATGAATCTTTCTTGAAAGATATTCATCCCCAACTGAAGTTAGTAGCAAAAAATGTTTAAATGCTAATCATTTAAATGTGCAAGCTGTTGCATTTCAAAGTGGGTAAACAAGTTTCCAGTTTAATAGGCAACCATTATATAATGGCAAGAAAGAATCTTGGACTGTGATTGGTCAGTTTGGGGCTGGACCCATGGTGTTATCCCAGCACGATGCCACAGGTCTAGTCACATCATTATGGCCATTATGGACCTCCACTTTTTTTTGCATCTTCTCTTAAGAAACAAAAATATTTTTCCACTCTGATAAAAACATTCTTTAAAATTATTTTTTTTATTTTATATATAACAACAAGCCATTGTATAATAGGAATAATACACTCCAAGGTGTGTGTCGTTTGGGATAACGCCATGCCTGGGGTATTGGACACACTCAGCCTGCAGCCTCATGCCCAACCCCCCCAGGCGTGGTGTTATCCCAGCATGACACACACCCTGTCGTGCATTATTCCTTCAATATTTAACAAGCTGTTTCAATTTCCTAATAGCCATCAGATAAACAGCTTGGAGTTATGTCTTAAACATTCCAAACAGAAAGAAGGGATTATTTAAGCAATAAGCCACGAGGGTGTGTGGGTTATGAGGGGATTTACCATGGCTGGAGTGGTTTGCCCATGAGGTGCAGCCGAATGGGTAAATCCTCACCAGCCCTGGTAAATCCCCCGATAACCCACATCCTCTGAGTGGTTTATTGCAATTATACCAAGGTTCATTTTTATTACTATAATAAAATACAAATATTAAAGATGTTGATTTGTTTTTTTATTTTTATTGTATTTATTCCTATGCTGCAGATGATTAGTATTAGGATTAGGAGATACTCATCAACAACCATTGGTTATCAGATGATTTACACCGGTGGTAAACTGCCAGTGTGACAATTTCATTGGTTGTTCACTTATGTCCATGGTATAATTTATTTTAGCTGTCATAGTGATTTGTAAATGTGGAAGAATACATTGAAAAGTACAAAAAAATGCGTTCCACGAAACTCCATTTTCAAGCTACAGATAGCAAAATGGTTTTAGGCTCCACCCACAGCCATAAAAATGAAGAGAATAGTTACATTAACCATTCCTATACTTAGCTGACTGCTGTCAAGTTCCAACTACTTCTACCACAGTTACTAATCTAAAAGAATGGTTGTGAACTGATTCATATTAGAAGGGAAGAGAGCTGTTAATTCTGTAATCCCATATGATCTGGGTACAGGTATGTTATGGGATTATGGGGTGAGGCTGTAACTGCATTTCACATTCCTGTGGTCTTATGTAAAGTAATGTGGTTATGGTCTCAAGAAAACACCTTGTGGAAATTCATTGAAGATGCTAATCAGCATGCATGACTGACAATTTTTAAAGTGGTTATTAGTTTTTAGTTTTACAATTACAAAACTGCCACCTCTGTGTAAACAGCTGGTGAACCCAAGAATTTCAGGCTTCATCTATTTACCATTTTCAGTGTTCCTTTCCTCAAAAAAAGTTTTAAAACAGCACAGTATGGTACTGTGCACATTTTGTCCTATACCCTTTTAAATCTATTTTAGATTATGTTTTTTGCCTGACTTTAAAGATGCTCATTGTCTAATTTTGAACCTGCTTTACCATTTGTTTTAGATTTTATAATAATTAACAGAGTCCTCGTTTAAATATTTGTATCCCTGGGTTTTCATCAGAATTCTCAGCTGTTTTTGAACACCAAGTTTCCCATAAAATCAGAGGACAGTATCAGTTGCACGCAAGTTCACCAAGTCCCCCACTTTTCACCTTCTGTTGTTTCTTTCTCAACTGCCCTCCTTGCATGAACCATTACTCCTTCTATTGCAATCTTTCCCTCCTATCCTGCCCTGCACATATCACACTGCACCTCATTCCTCTGCAAATATTGGTCTAGTTCCCTTCCATGTTATCTTCTATCACTCCTCTCACCTTCCCTTCACTCTTCATACTCCTGCTGCTCCTTTGAGTCCTGCTCCTTCTCTAGTCCTGGATCTATAACCTCCTTTGGGCACTCTGCCTTCTCTTCCAGCCTTCCCCTCCTTTGGAACACCATCCTATCTGCTCAACCTAAAATCTACATTGATGCCATCCATAACAAGACTTCTTCCCAAACTTAGTACATTATTCCACAATAAATCCTGTCTCCAACCCCTTGTCTGCTGTGCGATTATCCTCCAGATGATTCTCGAAGCATTTGAATATGTAGACATGAGTGTAAAGTGCTGCCCTTAAATCTTCTTTAGCCAGGCTGAACTAGACTCCCTCTCCAACTACATCAGTTTTTTTCTCATCTGTCCTCCTTACCTGTACCATTATTCTCTCTATTTAAACCACTCACTCCCCTCCATCAGTACCTGGTACCAAGCCTACTGCACCTCTTTTCACTCCAAATATTGATTCACTCTCTTCTGTATTATGTGTCCTCAGTCCCTTCACCTTCACTCTTTTCTTCATACTTCCTCTGCTCCTCTTATTCCTGCTCCATCTTGGTTTACAGACCTAGACCTTGTTTGGGCAGTCTTCCTTCTCCTCCTGCCCTCTCCTTACTCAAGAATACCCTCCCTTCTGCTCACCTCTCCTTAGCTTCCCAATCTTGTTTCAAAGTCTTACTGCGGAATCTCTCCACACATGCCTGATCCTGTGACTAGCTCCTCCTTTCTGTTCTCCTCTTCTCTCCTCATTTCCTGGTCCTCTTTCAGAGTCTTATTCTGGGACCTCTCCTCACATATCTGATCCTGTAACTAGCCCTTTCTTCCTCTCCTCTTTCTATCTCGACCTCTTCTTTCCCTTCCCGCTCATTTATACAACTGCCCCTACTCCTCCTGCTGCTCTGGTTATTATTACTTAAGACACATCTCTTGTTTTGACTTCCTCTGCTCTTGTTTGCATCTGTATCCCTCCCATTCTTGTCTTTTCTAGAATTAGTTTGAGTTTACTCTCCACAATTGTAAGGCCTTCAATCTGCTGTATTCCCCTAGACTGGAAAAAGAAGTAAGGGCAGCACCTCGAAGTTGTGTGGAGAACACCTAAACACAGTACTAGTAGCAAATAAAGGGAAAAGGAGGGGGCTGCTTACCCTTACTCTGGCTGAAGGAAAAGAAAGGCACACTGTATCACACATGATTGAGGAAAACATTTATAGAGTGAAAAATCATGTTTACTGACAAACGGTCAGCACTACAGTTCACTTCTGCGTACAATATACTATACATTTTGCACCCAGATCATGGTGCTTTATCTGAGCTGGCATACCTCTAGAAAAATAAAAACATTTATATCACATTTTAATTAATAATTGGTGGGTGGGCAAATGTGAAAAAAGGGAGATCAGGCTCATTGTTTTCCTCAATCCTGTGTAATACAATGCACCTTTTTTTTCCTTCAGCCTGAATAAAGATGAGTAGTCCCTTTCTTCCCCCCTTTTATCCCCCTTAGATTCCAGCTAATGTGGTTTTCTTTATAATTCCCACCCTTTTGGTATTTTCTTTATTACCCAGTTTCTTTATTGTATTTTTTGGTTATTGCATGTGTTGCTGTATTGTCTTGAATCTTTGCCATTTTATCTATTTTTTTTATTTTGCACTTTTTCATTTTGTATATTTATTTGCTTGTATTTTTGTTTATTGCTCTGTACAATATTTGGTACTGTTATATTTATAGTTTTAGTTCTTATTGCACAACACTGATGTTTTTCTTTAGTTGCCTGCTTCTGTGATCTTTCCACCTGCAACCCCCTAAACTAAGTCACATCAGGAGAAATGAGCTTTGGCTTATTGCATCTTTCCCAGTCAACAGCTCATGCATATGTAAAAAAACAGTCATCAGATGGCAATGAAGCACAAAATGATGCAACTCTTTTCCAATACCATGCATTATGGGTAATACACAACATGTAGATCCCCATGAAAGAATTTCCACTGCTTAAGCTTCTAGTGAGACTGTAAGGTGTCAAAACACTTCACAATATGAAACCATTTGGACTTTGTGGTGCTTCAAAGTCCTACATAAAGCACAGTCAGTATAACTCCATGCATGATGATCTGCATATACTTTATTGGTTTTATTGCCAATAAACAGTTTGTGAGTTTTGGTCACAGACAGAAATTGAAGAGGCTTTTTTGAGATAACATAGGTGGGGTACATTGTAGGGAAACTTGGTGAAATTGTGTTTTATTATTCTCTGTAGGGTAAATTGAAAGCAGGCACATTAGCCCACATTTAAGGTCATAAATGTGTCTTAGCCTGTAGTTTGGGGGCTGGATGAGAATTGTTTGGCCTGGGGCCTCAGCTAGGTGATAATTGGAGGAGGGACAGAGTGAGTCACATCTCTGATTACAGGTTGGTTTGGGCTTGTCATAAAGGACTCACTCCTGCAGGTTGCTGCCTTAAAGCAGAGTCTGTATGTTTTGGTCACAGACAGGAATTGAAGAGGCTTTTCTTAAGACAACACAGGTGGGGTAAGTTGTTGGGAAACTTGGAGAAATAGTGTCTTTATTATTGTCTGTAGGGTAAATTGAGAACAGCCACAGTAGCCCACATTTAAGGACCATAATAAAGAGCTGTATCTTGCCCAGTAGTTTGGGGCTGGCTGGGAATTGTTTGGCCTGAGATCTCAGCTAGATGATAATTGGTGGAGGGACTGAGTGAGTCACATTTCCTATTACAGGTTGGTTTTGGTTTGCTATATAGGACTCAGTCCTGCAGGTTGCTGCTTTAAAGCAGAGTATGTGTGTTTTGGTCACAGACAGGAATTGAAGAGGCTTTTTTTGAGACAACATACAGTAAGTGGGGTAAGTTTTGGGGAAACCAGGTGAAATAGTGTCTTTATTTCTGTCCAAGAGGAGCCAATCAAAGGAAAGACTGAACCTACTGGTCCCAGGATGGACCAGTTAGGGCTCTGCCTTGCATGTCTAACTGCTTCCTCTTACAACAAAGGAAGAGGCTGTCAAGCAGACCTCCATACTGTAGACCTTCATGTGAAGGATTGAGAACAAAGGACATCAAGAGGGAGTCTGCCAGGAGGGAGTCAGCAAGGGGAGGCAGCTGGTGGCTGTACACTCTGTGCTTCAGCAGGGGGTACGTGAAGGAGGAGAACAGGTGTCTGGAAACAGCAGGCAACCCCTGAAGACAGCTGAGCATCTGGAGTTGATACTGTGATTATCCATTTACTGCAAAGACTGACAGAGTTACAGCTTGTTCATGGGCCTGATGGATAGTTTTGTTGTGAAACTGAGAGTGTGAATGCTTGTCAGTAGGTAAACCTAGAAAGTAGTGAGTGGGGAAACGGACTTGCTGGGATTTCTGTTGTGAAACTTTAAGTGTGGGGATGGGATAATAACAGTGTGTGAGGTAAGGGGGCTTGCTGGGAAGTGTTGTATAAGTGTGAGGGTGCAGACTGGTTGGTAAGTAATTCTGGGCAGCAGTGGAAGTGGGTACATGTTGGAAATTGATTGCTGTGCAACTGTGAGTGAGGAGATAAGCTAGAAATTCTATGTGGGTAACAGCTAACAGAGTGAGGGGACTGGCTTCAAAGAGCTGTTGAGAAAGGGGAAGTGTGGGAATTTTCTAGATATTCTTTTTAGGTAACACATGGGTAGCCTGCTGGCAACTGTTCAGTGTGGGTTGGAGAAGGGTGACACAGGAACTTAGGGATAGGTG
Organism: Neoceratodus forsteri; assembly: GCA_016271365.2. NCBI lineage: Eukaryota > Metazoa > Chordata > Ceratodontiformes > Ceratodontidae > Neoceratodus > Neoceratodus forsteri. The sequence continues at coordinate 11,986,242 of JADMNL010000039.1, read as the reverse complement.
AAACTCCCTATATAGGGTAAGGAAATAAAAGGAATTCATAGGGCTACAATTACAGAGACAGTAGGAAGTATAGGATGATGGGAGTGGTGCGGTGCAGTGGCTGTGGGGAGGTAGTCTTCGGGGATATCTTCTGGGGGCTATGTTGATGCCCCATCTGCACACACCTCTCTGGGCTGAGGGAGGAGGTTGCCAGACTCAAGGCCAAGTTGGCTTGGGTTCAGAGGACCTACTCCCCCATCCAGTGACCAAGTAGTCCACCACCACTACCTCAAAGGATGCCAAGTAGGAGGAGTGACTGGACAATGGTTGGCTCAGGGAGGGTAAGGGTGGTGGAGCACAGACACATCCCCTGTCCAGTACCACTATGAAACTCCTATGCCACACTATGGGCTGGGAGAGAATGTCCCACATAGACATCCAAAGTAGTGACCAGGGTGGATGTGGGGGTCCTCCATAGTGGAGACCCCACGGGGAGTGGTAGAGGACCCCAGAGGAGGAGGAAACAAATCCTGGTGGGGGACTCCATAGTGAAGGGGATACAGTTGGGGCAGATAGGGATGAGGAGGGTGAGATTAGGTGCCTTCCCAGTGCCAAAGCTCAAAGTGATGGGAAGAGGATCTAAGGGATTGCTGGGGCAGCAGGAAGGGAGGGAGAGCTGCATGTCATTGTCCCTCTGGGGACTAATGACCTGGCTAGAGATGAGCCAGAAATAGTTCAGGAGTTCAGGGAATTGGAGAGAGGTCTTGGGCATTTAGCACTATCTGTGACCTTCTCAGAGGTGCTACCTGTCTATGACAGGGGAAGAACAGGATTCTCCACACCAGGAACTTCAATGCATGGCTGAAGGAATGGTGCCACGAGGAGGGACTCAGATTCATTGGGGACTGGGGCCCCACCTGAAGGGATAAAGGCCTGTACAGGGTGATAGCCTACATCTATCCAGGAGGGGAACCGTGATCCTCAGTGAACAGTTCAAATGCTACATTAGCAAGCATTTAAACTAGCTGAGAAGGGAGGTGGAATGAGGCAAAGAGACATAAACTGTCCCCCCTCACAGGCTTACAAGGTCAGTAGCAGGAATCCAGATGGAGAGAAATCCTAAAAGGAACCAATGAGCATAAAAATCCAGGGGTAGAAGAAAGGGGAGATAGTAAAAAGAATAGTGAAGGAAATAAGGGAGGACAAATTGGTAAAATGAGAGGGGGTGGCAGTACAATCTGGAGAGCCATGTGTGCAATTGCTTGAAGTCTGGGCAATAAGGTAACAGACCAAGAGGTCAACATGGCAGAATTGAATCTGGACATAGTCACAATTACGGAGTCTTTGTACAATGAAAACAGGACTGGGATGTAGCCATACCAGGTTATGCTCTATTCAGAAGGGACAGGGTAGGTAAAAAGGGAGGGGGAGTGACTCTTTATGTAAGGGAAATACAGGGGGAGCAGGGAAGAGCAGAGGTACTGTGATTCACCTTGGAGACACGGAAGGGGCTGCTATTCACCCAGGAGTGATCTACAGACCTCCAGCACGGGGGTGAGGTGGATAAGAATACATTGGAAGCAATCCAAAGGATGGCAAGCAAGGAGGAGATATTGCTAGTGGGGAATTTCAATCTACTGGATGTGGATTGAAGCCCCCCAGCTGCAGCAGCAGCAGTTAGAAATAGGGACATCTTGGACTCCCTGCAGGGGGCGTTCATCAGGTAACTAGTCAAGGAACTCACTCATGGGGGGGCAATGCTGGACCTGGTACTGACAAATAGGGACAGTGTTGCTAACATCACAGTGGGTAGTCACCTGGAGACCAGTGATCATCATATGGTGTGGTTCAGTATACCCCCCCGACAGCAACATTTTAACAACAACCGACAATACAGCAAATACAGTGCCAGGTCACTGTGGTGTCGGCGCTGTACCCCGGCACTATATTCGGAGGGTCTTCCACCCTCTCCCCTAATCAGGTCCAACTCAGAGATGATTAAATTTGGTGGGGGGTGTGGGGGGCACAGCATCCCACGCTGGTGGTTCAGGGGGTGAAACGCCCCAAAGAAAACATGTCCTTAACTTAGAAACCATATGCCAACTGCAAATGCGGTCGATATGCTGGTTTTGCTGTATGGTCATTTGACAACATTTTTGCCAACGACCAATGGTAGATCTGTCTGGTTCAATACAAGAACTGGCCAGAATCAAATCACACTAAAATGAAGGTCCTGGACTTCAGCAGGGCTGATTTTAAAAAACATGGGAGAGTGCCTCAGGGACTCCTTAGCAGGAATAGGGATATTGGGTTGAGCTGAGGAACAGTGGGCAAAAATAAAGGAGGGCATTAAGAAGGCAACAAACATCTGTGTCAGGCAGGTTGACAAGTGCAAGAAAAAAGAGACCGCTATGGTTCTCTTGAGAAGTCTGTACTAGAGAAAGTAAAGGCAAAAATGCTCGCATTTGAAAGGTACAAGATGACACAGAAGGAGGAGGATAGGGAGAGATATCAGGAGAAACAAGGGGAGGCTTGGAAAGCAGTTAGGAGCTCAAAGGTGCAAACAGGGGAGAATATTGCAAGTCAGCAAAAAGGGGGATGAAACATTATTTAGGTATTTAAGCAAAAAGAGGAAGACCAAAAGGAGGGATAGTAAAACTAAAAGGGGAGGGAGGGGTTTGGGTGGAAGAGGACCAAAAAAAGTAGATATACTGAACAAATACTTTAGTTCAGTATCTACAAAGGAAGAGATAGGTGACAAGCCACAGATAAGGGACAAGGGCATTAAAGAAAGGGAGGTGAACATTAGTCCTTTTACAAAGGAGAGAGTCCTCAAGGAAGTAGCACAGCTAAAGATGGACAAGGCAATGGGGCCTAGTGAGGTACACCCTAGGATACTGAGGGAGCTCAAGGAGGTGCTGGCTACACCTCTGACAGCACTGTTCAACCTATCAGTAGACACAGGGGAAGTTCTGGGGACTGAGGGAGGGCAGATGTGATCCCACTTCACCAAAGTGGTAACAGGGAGGAGGCAGGAAATTACAGACCTGTTAGCCTGACTTTGCTGGTGGGTAAAGTAATGGAATCACTACTGAAGGAAAGGATTTGAGAATACCTAGTGACCAGCGGACTACAGGATCCAAGCCAGCATGGTTTCACAAGGGGAAGATCTTGCCAGACAAACCTGATCGAGTTCTTTGACCAGGTGACCAGGGAAGTGGATCAGGGCAGAGCGGTAGATGTGGTCTACCTGGATTTCAATAAGGCCTTTTACACCGTTCCACACAGAAGACTGGTGAGCAAACTGGGCAGCCTAGGAGTGGGTCCAAAAGTAGTAAAATGAGTAAGAAGTTGTCAAAGCAACAGGACTTAGAGTGTTGTGGTAAATGGTGCTCACTCTAAAGAAGGCGTGACCAGTGGGGTGCCACAAGGGTCAGTACTAGGCCAGGTCCTCTTCAATGTCTTTATTAGTGACATTGCAAGAGCGTTGGATGGGAAAGTATGCCTGTTCAAAGATGACACAAAACTCTGCAACAGAGTGGATACACTGGAAGAGGGGGGAGGCAGAAAAAATGAGGGACGATCTGAAAAAGCTGGAAAACTGGTCAAGTGTTTGGCAACTTGGTTTCAATGCAAAGTAATGCTAAATCATGCACTTGTGGCACAGAAACAGAGGGGGGACAATGTACAAATTGGGTGGGGAGGTATTGGTAACCACAAAACAGGAAAGGGACCTGGGGGTGATCATTTTTGATGACCTGAAGGTAGCAAAGCAGTGCGATAAGGCAGTGGGGAAAGCTAGCAGGATGATTGGGTGGATAGGGAGGTGTACCACCATCAGAAAGAGGGAGGTAGTGTTGCCCCTGTATAGATTGATGCTGAGTCCTCACCTCCAGTACTTTGTCTAGTTCTGGAGGCTCCATCTCCAGAAGGACATAGATAAGGTGGAGGAGGTACAGAAGAAGGCAATCAAATGGTGCAGGGCCTGCATCAAAAGTCTTATGATAAAAGACTCAAGGAGTCAAATATGTACTCTCTAGACTAGAGGAAAGAAGGGAAAACTCTCTAGACTAGAGGAAAGAAGGGAAAAGGGGGGACATGATAGAAATGTTCAAATACCTCACAGGTATTAATTATTAATAAGGCACATGAGGGTAGCATTTTACAAAGAAAAAGATGCTCAAGGACAAGGGGTTACGCTATTAAGCTGGGGGGGGGACACAGAGGATACTTGAGGAATACTTTACAGAAAGGGTGGTGGATGCCTGAAACAGCCTCCCAGCGTAAGTGGTGGGTGATAAAATGGTAACAGGATTCAAGCATGCATGGGATAGACACAAGGGCATTTTAGAAATAAGGCGGGGGGGGGAATGGAGATTGAGTAAGGTCTGTTGTGGCACTGTAGGTAGGGAAAATAGGGCAGACTATGTTGGCCAAGAGGTCCTTACCTGCTGACAACATCAATGTTTCTATGTACTTGTTTTTTAACCTTTTTCATTGAGGCTTTTGTCTTTTAAATGTATTAAATGAAATCCACGGTAACCTGACAGAGAATCTTTTGTAAACTGCACCCTTGTAAAATAGGCTGCAGACTGTTTTTATCTATACTGTACTAAGTGTAACATATGTACTGTACTGTTTTTATCTATACTGTACTAAGTGTAATATATGTACTGTACTGCTTTCAGAGCACAAGTCACCAGGCTGTTTTGGGACTGGGGAGGTTTACCTGTGTCTGACTTGGATGTTTGGATTTTTCTCTGTTTGATTAGCAGGGTATTTTCTCTGTCAAATTGTTGTGTAGGGCATCTTGCTGACAGGAAGGCACTCATCTCAGCGGTAGGTCAGAGCTTTTAGTTCATTGTTTCGTGACGGCACAGTTGAGGCCCAAACCCTTCCCACCTCTCACCCCACCCACCCCTAGAAATAGTTCCTTTATACCTGGGATTCTGACATAATTTCCTAAGAGGGCAAGGTGCATATCACTGTCATATTCTCTCAAGTACACTGCACTGACAATATAAGCATACACATTATATAAATACATATATTTCTATATAACACACCAATCACACACACACACACAAAAAAAAAAACTAAACGAGGTAGACAGTTATGTGGGGAGTAGTGCAATGTAATGGCTGTAGGGCAGCAATCTTCCAGGAGTCTTTCTGGAGGCTGAGAAGCTGCCCTGTTTGCAGACAGCTATCTGCCCTGAGGGAGGAAGTTGCCCATCTTCAGGCCGCACTGGACAGTAGCAAGGGAACCTCCCCCATCCAGGAAGCACCAGAGCCACCACCACTACCTCAGAGGTTGTGAAGAAAGCACAGCAGTTGGACCACAGTGGGCTCAGGGAGGGTAAGAGTGGTGGAACAGAGGCACACACAGACAGTTGTTCCACTCCACAATCCATACACCATTCTGGGGGAGCATAGTTCCCCTATGAATGCACCCGCAGAGGAGACTAAGGAGGGTGCAGACAACTGTCACAAGGGAGGCCCTCAGGAAAGAGGCAGAGGGCACCACAGGGAAAGGAAGCAGCTCCTGGTGTGGGACTCAGTTATTAGGGGGATAGAACTGGGGGGAGCAGGGAAAACTGAAGTAAGGGGCCTGCCTGGTGCCATGGCTTGGAGGGACAGGAAGCACATCATTAGAATCACAAGAACAGTTGCACGGGAGTCTGAGCTGGACGTCATTGTCCACCTAGGGACAAATTAGTTGGCTCTTCATGAGATTAGAGCAGTGCAGAAGGACTTTATAGAGTTGGGTAGGGGCTTAAGACAAGTAGCACACACAGTATCCTTCTCAGAGGTGCTGCCTGTCAGTGGCATGGGTGAGGTGAGGGTACTTTGCACCATGTAGTTTAATGAATGGTTGAAAAAATGGTGTGGAACACAGGGGTTTGGCTTCACTGGGGACAGGGTTTCCACCTGGAGGGACACCAGCCTATACTGGCAGGATGGTCTGCATCTGTCCAGGAGGGAACAAGTCTTTTGGGCAATCGGTTTAAATGCTTCATTGGCAAGCTTTTAAACTAGTCAAGGGGCGAGGCACTGATAAGCAGCAGGAAAAATCCCAGCCTCCCCCTACAAAACAGGGTACTGAATGAGAAAAAGACCAAGGTAGAAAGGTCAGTGGGGGATGCTGCTACAGAAGGTAAAGACATCAAAAAATGGAGAGCAATGAGTACCAATGCCCGTAGTCTGGGTAACAAGCATTCTGAATTAGTGGCCTTGATGGAGGAGGAACATCTGGATATCGTGGCAGTCACAGAAACATGGTACACACAGAACCATGACTGCGACGTAAACATACCAGGATACACTATCTGCAGGAGGGACAGGGAGGGTAAAAGAGGAGGAGGAGTAGCTCTTTACATAAGAGAAGGAATCAAAGCAACAGAACAAAAGGGTAAACAGGGAGGAGAAGAAGCACTGTGGGTCAATTTGGAGGCAGGCAATGGCACCACAATCCGCACAGGGCTGTATACAGACCCCCCTCTCAGGGGGAGGAAATGGACAAGGAAATGATAGAAAGTATACTTAGAATGGCAGATAAAGGGGAGATATTGCTGATGTGTGATCTGAATATGCCAGATGTTAACTGGAGTGCAGTTGCAGCAGCTACTTCTAAGAGTGGGGTTATTCTAGGTGCCCTACAGGGGGCATGCCTTAGACAACTACTATTGGAACCTACTCGAGAGGGAGCAATCTTAGACCTGGTCCTCTCAAATGGAGGTGGAGAGAGGATCACAGATGTAGAAGTGGGTAGCCATCTGGGAACTAGTGACCATCGAACAGTATGGTTCACAATAGACACAGCAATAGAGTCAAGCCATACAAAGGCAAAAGTACTGGACTTCAGGAGGGCTGACTTTGCCAAAATGGGTGAGTGCCTAAGGAATGCACTAGCAAATGGGAAGGAAGGAGGGGTGGAAGAACAATGGGGAATAATAAAAACTGCCATCACAGAGGTAACAAGCCTTTGTGTGAAGCAAATAAACAAAACAAAACGATGTAAGAAACCACTATGGTTCTCAAAGGAGATGGCAGTGAAGGTTCAAGAGAAAAAGAAAGCATTCAGAAAGTACAAGGAATCACAGAAGGAGCAGGACAGAGAATTGTATCAGTTAAAGCAAAAGGAAGCTGGGAAGGCAGTCAGAACAGCAAAGGCCCGAACTGAGAAAAAGATAGCCAACTCAGTTAAGAAGGGGGATAAAACCTTTTTTAGGTACATCAGGGAGCGAAGGAAGACTAAGGGAGGGATAGTGAGGCTTAATAACGGGGAGTGGGGTGGGCAGAGGGTGACTGTGAAAAGGTAGAGATACTAAACAAATATTTTTGCTCAGTATTTACAAATGAAGAGGGGGAGGTACCTAAAACAAACAATAGAAACACTCTGGATACAGAAGTTGATACCAGCCCATTTACAGAAGAAAGGGTTCTGAAAGAACTCTTAAAACTGAAGGTGGACAAAGCAATGGGGCCTGATGGGATTCATCCCAGAATTCTAAAAGAACTAAGGGTAGAACTAGTGACACCTCTGACTACCTTCTTTAATACATCATGGGAGGATGGGGTGGTACCTGAGGACTGGAGGAGGGCAGATGTGATTCCCCTTCACAAAAGTGGGAGCAGGGCAGAAGCAGGAAACTACAGACCTGTTAGTTTAACCTCAGTGGTAGGGAAAATGATGGAATTACTTCTGAAGGAAATAATTGTCGAGTACCTAGAGGCCAGAGGGGCACAGGACCCAAGGCAGCATGGATTCACAGCAGGAAGGTCATGCCCGACAAATCTAATAGATTTCTTTGACTGGGTAACCAAAGTAGTAGATCAGGGAGGGGCTGTGGACATGGCCTACCTAGACTTTAGCAAGGCATTTGACTCAGTCCTACACAAAAGATTAATATACAAGTTAGCCAGCCTGGGAGTGGGTCCCAAGATGATAGCCTGGGTAAAGAATTGGCTGGAGAATAGGACACAGACAGTAATAGTAAATGGAGACCACTCAGAAGAAAGGGGGGTTACTAGTGGGGTGCCGCAGGGTTCAGTATTAGGACCATTCCTCTTCAATGTCTTTGTAAGTGACATTGCAGAGGGACTGGAAGGAAAAGTATGTCTCTTTGCAGAAGACACGAAGATCTGCAACAGAGTTGATGCGCAAGGTGGGGTGGAAAGGATGAGAAGGGACTTGGCAAGGTTAGAGGAATGGTCAAATGTATGGCAGCTTAGATTTAATGCTAAGAAGTGCAAGGTAATGCACCTGGGAAACAAAAACCCAGGGGAAGAGTACACAATGGGGGATACTAACAACAACAAAAATGGAAAGGGACCTGGGGGTAGTCATATCAGATGACTTAAAAGTGGGCAAGCAATGTGAGAGGGCAGTAAGGAAGGCTGTGGAGATACTGGGATGCATAGGGAGAGGCATCACCAGTAGAAAACAGGAAGTTGTTATCCCTCTGTACAGACAGCTGGTGAGACTCCATCTGGAGTACTGTGTGTAGTTCTGGAGACCCACTCTCTGCAAGAACATAGACAAGATGGAAGCTGTCCAGAAGAGGGCAACTAAAATGGTGCAGGGTCTGCACCGGAAGACATATGAAGAGAGACTAAAGGAGCTTAATATGTATAGCCTGGAGGAAAGGAGGGAGAGGGGAGACATGATAGAAACTTTCAAGTACCTCAAGGGAATCAACAAAGTCCAAGAGGGTAGCATCTTTCAAAAAGAGGTGTGCAAGAACAAGGGGCACAATTTGAAGATGGGGTGGCTCAGAGGTAATGTAAGGAAGTATTTTTTCACAGAGAGATTGTGGATGCATGGAACAGCCTTCTGGAGGAGGTTGTGGAGTCAAAAACAGTGGTTGAATTCAAGCATGCATGGGACAGCCATAAGGCAATTCTAGGGGGTGGGGGTAGAAAGAAGTAGGCTGCTGGTTAACTAGGATCTGCAGCTTATCCATTAGGTAGGAAAATGGGCAGACTGGGTGGGCCAAGCGGTTCTTATCTGCCGTCAAATTCTATGTTTCTATGTTTCTGTTAATGGAATTCTATGTCTGTAATAATTCTGTAATAATGACTGCATTGTGGAACTACAATATTTCAGGTTGCATTAAATGTGTGTTCCTATCTCTAATCCTGCCTAAAGCATTTTGTGTGTGTGTGTGTGTGAGTGTGTGTGTGTGTGCGTGTGCGTGTGTGCGTGCATGTGTGTGTAATAAAATCTAAATGAACACTAAACTAAATCAGATGATAAGAACTTTTGATCATTACACCATGTGCCAAATTCAAACAAGTGACCTAGAAGTGAAGAGCTCCTTTACTCACTATAAATCTATAGGACCAGCCATTTAATTTCAATTAAAGAGCCAGTGGAACCAAAACTGGCAGACAGGAAAACTATGCACATTTTAAAAAGTAGTCAATTGTAACTTTTTTATTTCTGGAGTATTTTCCTTTATTCTTTTGCTTATACAAAGGTTTTCTATGGGATAATACCATGCTGGATGTGTGGAATAGCTCTCAGCCTGGCAGCTGACATGCAGTATCTATCTTCCCCCCCATAACATCATCAGCAGTTTGATCTCACTGACTGTGACATCACAGGTGATTGATCAGGCAGCTACTGAGTGGCTGTTCCTAAGCAGCGGTGATGTCTCAGTCAGAGAGGTCACAATGCTGACGATGTAATGGGGGAATTAAGCTAGATACATCAGCAGTTTTATGTGATGTGAGCGAGGGAAAATGAGCCAGGATAAAATGAGCAAGTGTACATTGGTGAATACCAAAACAGCAATGTGCACTACGGCGAGAACAAAAAACAGCAACAGTCAGTAACATTCTCTCAGGGGGCAATATATACTTAATTTTTTATGCGGGGGGGCTATGCCCCACCTCCCATAACTATTGAAATCAACTCCAGGGGCTGACACTGTGTATCGGGAAACTTGGGAGAGGGCTACTCAAGGAGGGAAACAAGTCATCAGGGGGAGAACTTTAGGGGGGCAACCTGTGGATGGGGGTCTACAGTCAGGGGCCGGGGGAGTAGGGAGTACAAAATCGGAAGGTCGGGGGAATGTGACAAAAAAAAAAAAAAAAACTTAAAGCACACAAACAAGACCAAAAAACATTCCCACCCACCAAACTAGGTATGAACCTGGGTCCTCCTGCCCCAGAGGCAGTTACTGCTACTGCAACACCAAATGGCCAGCTGAGAACTGCCTGGCCAAGCAACTTGCTATACTCTCATTCACTCCTGTAGCTCCCTATCACAATCATTATCTTCTTACCCTCGCTGTACTTTCACACTCGCTATTATCACAGGCACTCAAATTGAGTCGCCCATATTACTGGATACTTATGTCAGCTACCAGGCAGAGTATTGTTCCATAGATCACCCCTACTAAAATCAGGTAAACAATCTTATAATTAACTAAAGGGAAAAGAAAAAGTATTTCAGATATAAAAGGTAATGGTTGACTGCTTTTAAAAACTAATATTAGTTTTAGGCAGTACATTAGCTTTTTAATTTTCAAAATAATCTATATTTTTTGACTCATACCACGTGAAATGAGTTTAGACTGTTTGTACCTAGAGGAAAGCAGTCCAAATCATATACTGCTACTGCATCCATACATCATGTACCCTAATACACACACACACACACCAATAGTATACTACGCACATACATATTATACCCTAATGTAGATGCTTTATGCTTACCTGCATGAGCACACTTGCAAATACTCAACATGTGGTACAATTTTGTAGCAGATCTACTTTATGGGCAGCAAAGAAATGACCACAACCCCATTAAGGTACAGTACCCTCCTCTTTTTCAAGTTTTGCTGACTGCTATAGTGCTACCCATTTTTGTCATTTGGTTTCCAGCAGTCAATAGACTACCCCCACCACCAAAATGTTACACCCATCCTTGGCATAATTCAGGAAGAACCTTAGATGTGAGGTTATTCTGGCTGTATTGCATATATTGTATGTGGGTGCTAACAGGAATGGCATTTGCAATATGAGTTTTCTTTGTTAGCATGTAGTTAGTACACCATACTGGGACTTCCTCTTGAAGGAGCACTGCACTGAACCTGAACGCCATTTTTCCAGCAGTAGCTGTTTTCTTAATTACTGGTTTCAGTTCTGTTACTGTTCCATCTGTGCTAGCCTATTAGTAACCTCAGTGAGTGTTTCTGATTTACACTCTGTGTTCTGTATCATTTTAGAACTGTATGATGCAGTTTATGTCCCTCTCAACCACTGAGTTTTGTAGTAGACCATGTGTGCACTGTACCAACAGTGGAAAAGGTGAGCAAGGGGCAGCAACTACATCATACAGTTGTAAAACGGTACTTACTATCTTTGTGTAAATCAGAAAAACATACTAAGATAACATAAAGGCCTGTGGAGATGGAAGAGTAACAGAATTAGTACCAGTATTTAAAAATCGGCTTTTACATGGAATAATGACTTGCAGTTCAGTACAGTTCTTTAAATAAGAGCTGCTTTTAACTTGCACATCCTGGTTTTTAAAAGTTGTGCATGAAATACTGGTTATCGTTCTTTCATTGTTCCATCTTCACTGTTATTTCAGTAAATCAGTGGATAGTTTTGAATCCACATACTCATGCTATGAAACAAGAATAATTTTAGAACTGATATAATGTCATTTATATACTTATAAGTCTTATATTGTTGTTGCAATACATCTGTGTTCTACTATAGAAATCTTTGGTTGAAAGTGAAATTAATTACAACATCCAGTTCTAAAACACCACTTACCACCAATGTTTTAATAAGAAATACCAACTGAATTTTTCAAAAGGCCAAAAAAGATGGAACAAGAACAGAGTTGGAACCAGTTTTTAAGAAAACACAGCTTCTACAAGATATCATGTTTTAGAAGGGTAGCACAGTTCCTTAAATAGCAATATTACAATTTTTCTTTTCACTCTACATACAATATATTAGTCCTGTTGGGCTGTTCCTCTCATACAGAGTTTTGTACACTGTACCCTGCTAGGATCAGATAATAATCTGTCATTGAGGAATGCTCTCTGACCCTCAATTTGGAGAGCTTGTTAATCCTCACTGTATGTGTCCATGTGTCAAACCCCCAGACCTAATGGGTACCATTATGAATCCATTTTGCAGCCTCATGATGCAAAGCACAAATGGGTGAGTGCAGATAAACTGTTCACAAATCAACAAAAAATATGGTAAAATGCTGCTTGAGGTTAACACCAAACCATTAACTGAGGGAACCATGAAAGTTGCAAGAAGATGGGAAGAGACACTGCCTGTCTCTAAAAAAAAGTCTTTGAAGTTTTATGTTTTTTATGTCTCAGCCTACGAACCGACCACGCGTTTAGGTTGTTCCTTACTCCTGCGCTTTTTCTCTAGCCTTCTCAGTCGCTTCTCTTCCCGCCGTCGTGCCTCCTCTGCTTCTTGGTGCTGCCGACACTTGTGAAAGTTCTCCACCACCACCCCAACGAACATGTTCAGGACGAAGAAACTGACAATGAGAAGGAAGGAGATGAAATACAGCAACATCCAAGGGTTGTGGTTGGTGACAGGCTGGAAGAGACCACAAAGATTGCAATGTGATTGGCTGACGTTACAGGTGTTAAAAGCAGTGAAAACATGAATCCTGTGGTCATGTAATGGTTACCACAGGCTGGAGCACAGGACCAATGATACAGAAGTAGAATACTGCACTGTTGTATTAGAGATTGACTATATATCTCTGACTCAGGACCTCCACCTTTGAGTGTGTAAGATGAACATGGTTATAAAAAGGTTATACAATACACAACCTTTAAAAAAAGATTACTACCATGGCTGCAACTATATTGAGGTGTGGTCAGGCACTTGCCTCACCTTTTGTTTTGTTTTTGTCATCAGGGTGATTGATACTTTTTTTTTAATATCATGAAAAAAAACAAGGAGGGATGTTACATTTCTAGATCATTTTTACCTGCCCCTAATTGTCTTGGACACTGCCTCTTCATGTCTGGAGCTTAGCTGTGGCCATGGCTAGCACCTGTTGCAAGAGCACCCCATGATGCTGACTAACCAGAGAAGTGAGTGCCTTCTAGAAGATGGAAGGGTTAGCAAGGAGTTATCACTAGAGGTGGACAAAGTTGCTGAAATTTGTTTTTTGCCAAAATTCATGAATTTTGGCAACTTTGCTTTGCTGATGACTTCAATTCACACAGTTATCTGCCTAATGAACTGGCCAAATTCACACAGCAAATCTACGTGAATCACCAGTTCACAGGTGAATTAAGCAAGTCGCACAGTATACATGCATATTTATGCAATTCTCCGGTGAAACACTATGTGAATAATGCCTCTAACTGTAATTAAAAACCTCCACCATCCACTGTGCTGTTATACCACCCACTCCCATTTTCCAAAAGCGATGTCAACATAATACTCCCCATCCTCCACTGGCACCTTCTCTCCCACCCCATCCCCCGCTCTGGCAAATTTCAACTAAAAGTAAGACAAGCAATATAAGTCCAATATACCATCCCCCCGCCCCTGTGACACATTCGCTCAACCTGCCATCCCCCAACTGAGTCCCACCACTAGGTTCATTAGTCATAACACCCCCCCCACCCAACACTCCTCTGAAGAAAATGATCCCCAAGTGCTGAGCATTTGCTCTGTTCAGTGTTCATCTTAGTAATGTGCCTCACATGAATGAATGGTGACATAGTTTGCTCCTAGTAAAACCTTATTGACTGAAAATTTAGCCAATCAAGTTTTACCAGGAGCAGACTACATCAGGAAGTCAGCAGGTAGAAGCAAGGAGGCAGAGAACTCTGCCAGTCAACTACGGTAAGGAGTCTGTTCACTTCTATGGTTGCATTCACTGCTGGGAAGGGTGGAAGGTGAAAGGTACAGTAAGACTAAATTGAGAATAGGAGCAACTTCCTGTCTAGGATAACAGTATAAGCAGATTTACGTCAGATACAGGGGAACACAAGTGGCAACAAAAAAAGGAAAAGCTAGGAATGGTGGAAAGCAAAGTGTAGGCCTAATTTGGGAATAGGAGCAAAACCCTCTCTAGGGTAATAGTGTAAGGTGATTTACACCAGGTACAGGGAAACACAAGTAGCAACAACCAAAAAGTGGACGTTAGGAAGGGCGGATGGCCACCATTACCTCAGAGGATTTCAGGGAGGAATAGGAATGATTGGACTATGGTAGGCTTTGGAAGGGTGAGGAGTTATTGGGCAGAGGCACATTCCTCAACCACTACCACTAAGCAATTCCTATACCAGTCTGATGTGGCAGGACTGGTTGGAGGAGGCACCCATGGTAGTGGTCAGGGAGGATGTGGGGGTCCTTCATAGCAGAGACCTCAAGGAGGGTGGAAAAGGACCCCAAAGCAGAGAAATCAACTCCTGGTAGGGGACTTGACTGTGAGGGGGCAGATTTGGGAATAGGAAGTGGGCAGAGGGAGGTTATATGCCTATGAGGCACCATGGCCTGGATGGATGGGAAGTGCATCCTGAGGATGACTAGGGCAACAGACAGAAGGCAGAGCTGGATGTCATTGTCCATCTGAGGACTAATGACCTGGCTACGAATGGTGTTGGGATAATGCAGAGGGAATTTAGGGAGCTGGGGATGGGTCATAGACAGGTAACGTACTCAGTGGCTTTCACTGAGGTGCTGCATGCCTATGATGGGAGGGAGGATAGTGATCTCCCCTACAGGACCTTCAACAAGGGGTTGAGGGAATGGCACAGAGAGGAGGGGTTTGGATACATTTGGGACTGGAGAGTCACCTGAAGGGATAAGGGTCTTTACAGGAGTGATGGCCTCCATTCATCCAGGAGGGGAACTACAGTCCTTCATGGATGGTTTAGATGTTACGTTGGATTATCATTTAAACTATCTGAGGAGGGTGGCTGAAGAAATCAGGGATGCAGACTAAAAGTAGAAACTAGGAGAATCTGAGGGAGTGGAATCCCTCAGGGTGCAAATAAATAAAGGAATCAGGGTGGTAGAAATGAAGGACTGGGAACAGAAGCTTTGAAAGAGAGGGAGGAAGGAAGGAGGGCATAATTCATCCAGCCCTAGACTCTGAGTTGAATCAGTGAAGGCTGATCCGGCTGGAGTAAGCCAGTGAGAGTCACCATTGCCAGTATTGCCTCTGGGTCAATTGACTTAGCGACATGGCTGATATACCTTCCTTTTTTGACTTTGGTTTTTCCTGGAATTCCTTATATTGGGGTCTTGTTTGGTATCTTGGCTGTTGGTATATTCTAAGGATGTGGGCCCAGTTCTGTTTAACTCTTTGAAGAAATGGAAAAACGTGGTTGGAAGAAGACTTCACAAGATAAGTGCTTGTGGACTAAATCGATTTATTGGACTATTTTGTATTTAATTTTTAGGATGTGTGTTATTTTGTTTTTTGTCAGGTAAAATTTCAAGCAGTGAGAGTGTTTGATTTTAATTTATTCTCCACCCTTTCGGTCCTGTGAGAGAGTTCCGTCGGGTGATTTATTTATTTTTCCCTGTGTATATTTATTGCATTTTATTTTTTGTTGTAGTTGTTATAGTTGTTTTCACTATTTGTCTCGTGGTCGTGAGAGGACTGTGGGACTTAGAATAATTTTTTGAGTGTTTAATTGCTTTATTATATTATTGTTTATTTAGTTTTATGGTGGGTGGTTGAGTTTTATATTTGTAGTTTATTTTGTTTTATTTGGTTATAATTTTATAGCAGTCTGATGTGTTTGCCGGTTCCATTTGTTGTTCGTTACTCGGCCTCTGCTCTCCGCACCCTACGCCCCTTCTTCTCCCCCCCTTAACACCTCAGGTTTATCACCATTGTCGGGCTTTGGGGATTGTGCGGAGGGGGAGAGTGAGGCGAGGGGGCATTGGACGGTGTGGACAATAGAGGGAGCGTTGCTCTCCCATTCGGGTCGTAAGGCGTCAAAGACGCCCTGGGACAAAATGGGTTCTGGAGCGTGGTAATCCCATTCTAGTTCCCATACCCAAGGGCACCTCTTCTTTTAGAGGTCAAGTGGTCGGGACAGCTCGTCACCCTCGTCCATCTCGGGCGCTGTTGTGCAATGCCAGATCTGTCTGCAATAAGACTGCTCTTATAGCGGACTTTGTTGTGAGGGCAGATCTGGCTTGCATTACCGAGACCTGGTTGGATGGGAATGCGGCCCCAGTTTTAGAGGCCGCTGTTCCCACCGGGTTCTCGGTTTTATACCGCCCGAGATTGGATCACGGGGGGGGGTAGCGGTCTGTTTCAAGACCGAGTTGGGTCTAACTGAAGTTTCAGTTGAGGAGGCCAGATCGTTTGAGTGCATTGTGGTAGCTGGGGTGGGGTGCAGGATTGCTCTTATCTACTGTCCACCCGGGGATGAGAAGCTCTTCCTGCAGGAAATGGCTGATTTCGCCGCCGACATGGCCTTGGAATCCCCCAGATTGATGGTGCTGGACGATTTCAATGCCTGGGTCGATGACGAATCTTCGCCTTTTGGTCAACATTTCCTCCAGATGATGTCATCTCTTGGCTTCACTCAGGTTGTTTCCACAGCTAGTCACAAGGAAGGGTACTCTCTTGATCTGGTCTTCCTCCTGGGGGTCGAGGCTTCCGACTTGGTGGTGGAACCAGTTGGCTGGTCTGACCATTACTCAGTTGGATTCAACTTTGTGGCCCCCCTGGGTAGGTCAGCCCCTGTGGAGATGATCAAATACCGTCCATTACGGGACGTTCTCCCTGAAGACCTGTTGGCGGTTATTGACCTCTCGTTGTGTGATGAATTGTACTCTGATCCTGAGCTGCTGGTGGTGGCCTATAATCGGGCCATCTCAGATGCCCTGGACCAGATAGCTCCATTCTGTGTTCGCCCCCTTTCACGCCGTCCTGCCGCTCCTTGGTTTGATGGGGCGTTGAGAGGGTTGCGGAGGTTAGGGCGTAGGCTGGAGCGTCGCTGGAGGAAGACTGCCTTGGATGCCGACCATCGTATTTTGCTAGAGCATTACAAGCTCTATCAAATGGAAATTTCCCGTAAGAAGGCAGAATTCCTGTCCAGGGAAATCTCTGTTGCTCAGAATTGACTGGATCAGCTCTTCAGAACTGTTGACAGACTGTGCAACCCAGCCTGTCAGCAGTTCTGTCGAGTTTTTACGCAGGTTGACTGTGAGGAGATCGCTCGATTCTTTGAGAATAGGGTGGAAGGCATTCGGAGGCAGTGTCCCCAGCCTCACTCTATGGTCATTGCAGTTCATCGGGGTGTTGCCCCAGAGCCCGGAGTTTCCTGGAGCTCCTTTGATCTTTCTGACCTCGTGGAGACTATGAGGATTGTCTCTGAGATGCGCCCAACCTGTTGTAGTTTGGATCCGGGCCCTACTTCCTTGATTTTAGGATGTAGTGAATTTATTGGCCCGGTCCTTGTTCGGATAATTCAGTGTTCTTTGGAAATGGGAGTTTTCCCTAGCTCTCTGAAAGAAGGGGTGGTGACTCCCCTCCTGAAGAAAGCTTCCTTAGACCCGAATGATTTTGCCAACTACCGTCCAATCTCTAACCTCCCTTTTTTGGGGAAGGTTATTGAAAAGGTTATGGCGGCTCAATTTGACAACCATTTGACCATCCACAGTTTATATGAACCTCTCCAGTTGGGTTTTCGTAAGAGGCATAGCACCGAGACCGCTCTGGTTCGGGTGCTCAATGATCTCCTGATGGCGAGAGATCGGAGACACCGTTCTATCTTGGTTCTCCTTGATCTATCATCAGCTTTTGATACTGTGGACAATGGGGTTTTACTCAACCGTCTGAGGTCCATCTGTGGGCTCTCAGGTGTTGCCCTCAGATGGTTTTCATCTTACCTCCTCGGGAGAACTCAGAGAGTGGTTTCCGGTTTACATTCATCCGGGGCTGTCCCTCTTTCTTGTGGGGTACCTCAGGGTTCAGTGCTTTCTCCCATGTTGTTCGCAGTATATATGCTACCCTTCGGGGACATTGTAAGACAGTATGAGCTGAGGTTTCATTGTTATGCCGATGATACCTAGCTCTACCTGTCTTTGCACCGACCAGGTTAGTGCTATCTCGGTGCTGAATAACTGCCTCGCTGATATCCAAGACTGGATGAATATCAGTGGATTAAAGTTGAACCCGGGACAGACCGAGGTTATGGTGGTGGACCCTGGTCACAGGGCGGTGGGTCAGGGGATAGGGTCCCCCTCTGGATTAGTTCTTGGGGTAGACCAGAGCCCAACCTCTGAACGGGTGCGTAACCTGGGTGTGGAGCTTGACACTGGTTTGACCCTCCATTATCAGGTGTCTGCAGTAGTCAAGACTTCGTTTTTCCATCTCAGAAATATCTCCAGGATTAGGCACCTAGTTGCACCTGGCGATTTGCCGGTTTTGGTCCACGCCTTGGAGACATCACGTCTTGATTACTGCAACTCCCTGTACCTAGGGCTTGCTGGGGTCGAAATCTTCCGCTTGCAGCTAGTGCAGAATGCTTGCAGCACGTTTGTTGACTGGGGTGTCTAGATCTCACATCACCCCAGTGCTGCGAGACTCTGCACTGGCTGCCTATACAGTGGCGGATCACCTTTAAAGTGGGTCTTTGACCTACAAATCCCTACCGGTTTAGGTCCGACTATCTGAAAGAGCTTCTGGTGCCTTACACCCCTCTGAGACAGCTCTGCTCGGCTGACGAGGGGTTGCTGGAGATTCCAAGGGTGAATTTGAAGTCCTCTGGAGCCCGTGCGTTTGGCTTTGTGGCTCCCATCCTTTGGAATTCTCTGCCCCGCCAGCTCCGAGAAAGTTCAACTGTGGATGGCTTTAAGAAGGCCTTAAAATCATTTTTATGGATTCAGGCCTTCCCTGATGTATTTTAAATTGTTTTATTTTTATCTGTTGAATTGTTATATTTGTGTTCTGATTATGATAAATGTATGAGATTGTAAAGCGCCTTGAAATATTTGAAAGGCGCTTAACCAAATAAATTTTATTATTATTATTATTATTATGGAAAAAAGGAGGACAACAAACAGCTTTGTAACAAAATCTAGAAGGCCATGTGTGCAAATGCTAAAAGTCTAGGGAATAAGACTCCAGAACTTGAGACACTCATGGCAGAGGCTGACCTGAGTATTGTTGCCATTACTGAGTCATGGTGCACAGAAAACCATGACTGGGACAAGGCCATACCATACCAGACTTTACTCTGTTCAAGAGGGACAGGGTGGAAGGAGGGTGGTTGGTGCTTTATGTGAGGGAAGGCATAAAAGCAATGGAGATACAGAGAATATGGGGGGAGGAGGCAGAGGTACTGTGGGCCATGTAACCAAGAAGCTTGCTCTCATGAACCTAATGAAGACACTTCAACCAGATACATGCAAAAATCATAAGGCTTTATTGCCTAATGAAAGGAGTGCATACAGACTGACCACACACCACTTAGCCCCAGCGCTTCAAGCCAAAACTCTTCATCAGGGTGCGTGGGCCACCCTGGAGATGGAGAATGGAGCCTCTATTCACATTGGCATGATCTATAGACCTCCAGCACAAGGGAAAGAGATAGATAAGATACTGGTGGAAGCTACTGGCAAGATGGCAGAAAAGGGGGAGGTGCTGCTGGTGAGGGACATCAATCCACCAGATGTAGATTGGAGCCTCTCAGCTGCAGCTTTATCTAGAAGCAGAGACATCCTGGACAGGCAGGAGGTGCTCCTCAGGCAACTAGTCAGTGACCTCACTTGTGATGGGGCATTACTGGACCTGGTACTCACTAACAGGGACAGTGCTGCAGATATTATAATGGGAGGCCACCTGAGGACCAGTGATCAACGTATAGTGTGGTTCAATATAAGGATGGCTGTAGAATTGAACCACACAAGGACAAGGATCCTGGACTTTAGGAGGACAGAGTTTAAAAATATGGTTGAATGCCTCAGGGATGACCTGGTGGAGGGGATGACCTGGGTGGGATGTAGAAACAGTGAGCGAAGCTAAACAGGGACATAGTGAAGGCAACAAAACTCTGCATCAAGCAAGTGAGCAGAAGAAAGAGTAAAAAGAGACTTTTTCATTTTCAAAAGAGGTGGCAGAAGAGGTAAAATCTAAAAGGGTAGCATTCAGAAGGTATAAGGAGATGCAGCAGGAGGAGGAGGATAGGGAGGTGTATCAGGGGAAACAAAGGAAGGTATCAAGAGCAGTAAAGGAATGCAAAGGCACAAACTGAAGACAGAATAGTCCAGATAGTAATGAAAGGGGACAAGACACTTTTTAGGTCTGATACACATGGCAACAAACCTTTTGTTATGAGTGCGAGGGGATTTCAGAGGTGTATCTCTGTGAGCCTATTGTAGTTAAAAACTGTAGGGGCGAAGCAGTCTAGACCAATTACCACACACTTTAACTGTGACACCACTCTTCTTCAGCTGAATGCACTTCAAAAGAATCAAGTCAATAAATTAGAGGGCTTCAGTCCTTTGATGTGAATGAAGCTATTCAACAAACAGCTGATGGGCTGTCAACACCAGCAGCCTGTCATTAAAATCAGCAGCAGTGACAATCTGACCAGACTACATCAGACAATTGAGGGGAGATCTACAGAAAGTTTGAAATGTGTTGTGGAAGTCTTTATTATTTTATTACTGTTAAAGGGAAATAATGGAAAAGACACAGCCTTCCTCAGACACTAAAGAAACTCGCAATTAGTACTTTTAGACAGTAACAACTTTATTTAATGATTTAGAGCAGCTACCTACAACTTCCACCTCCTGTTGCTGGAAGCAGCCATTTCATGAGCAACAGTGAGCTTCCTGAGCTCACTGTATGCTAATATGCCTGTTTGACCTCGGCTATTGGTTGGCAGGACATATTAGCATACAGTGAACTCAGAAAGCTCTCTGCTACTCATGAAATGGTGGCTGCCAGCAATAGAAAGTGAAAGTTGAAAGCCAGTGTTTAAATCACTAAAAATCAATTACAGTATTTTTTTTAAATGTTACTGTCTGAAAGCACAAATCAGGAATTGTTGTAGTGCCTGGGTAAAGCTGTGCCTTTTCCAGTGTTTCCCTTTAAAGGTTTTCCTACTTCTTCTGCCTAGTCTGTAGGCAGTTTGAAACTGGTGATGATGTCTTGAATAACAGCCTTTTTTTCTCCTTTACTAGCAAGTCTCCTAAAGAAAAATTAACCCTTGCCTGCCTTTCTGTAGTATGGAAGCTAGTCTCCTTACTGTGGAAACTTTTAAATATAAGGAAAAAAACAACAATATACCTATTTTTCTCCACCAGCAAGTGTATATTGCAAACAATGTTAACCTAGCAAAGACACATATTCATTGTAAATGTTTGTGTGTGCATATTACATAAAAGCCATTTAAAATGTGAATCCACACTTATAGAACTGTGGATATAGAGAGGTCACCAACCACTGCAATCCTCTCCTGCTCCCTCCCCCCTTAGTTTCTGTTATCACCACCACTCCTCCTATAACCCTTATGTTCTCCTCCCCATGCTCTAGTCATCTATACCCCTCCCCTGTATGCTACCCTTACCTCTCCCTTTTTAACTCTTGCATATATACCAAGACCTGCCATGATCTGAGTGATGCATAGATCTTAACATGGTTATGGTATTACATATATTGAAATTCAATAAAAAGAGTAACTGGCAGATCCCTACATGTATTCTTTATTTCCTTGTGCACAACTGTTTTCCTTGGCATCCTTCCTGCAGTGATCCCAGTATTTGCCTTCTGTCCATGGTGATCCTCTGCACCAGCTCTTTCCTACCCTCAAGACAGTTATTATTCTCCTAAATGCCCTGTCTGTTCAGCACCCTTGATTTCTGTCTAGGTGTAAAAAAAAAACAAAATGGATTTTCCCCCAAAGTGAATCTTGTGCACGCAATGTTCTCCATAGCATCCTGTAAGAGAGCTGTTTGCTGTACTCAACATTCCTTGCACTTGCAGCCAAAGTACCCATGTAACAAACTGAAGATATACTGGTGCAAAGCATCAAATCTTCGGCATTGACAAATGCTTATTTTTTTGTTTTGTTTAGGTATATGAGTGAAAAGAGAAAGAACAGGAGAGGGAGGGTAAGGTTAAAATGAGAAGGGGGCACTGTGCAGAGGAGGACAAGGAAAAGGCAGATATCCTGAACAAATACTTTTGTTCAGTGTTCACAGAGGAAGGAGAAGGGGAGGGGCATCAAATAAGTAACAGGACTATGTGAGGGAGGGAGGTAGATGCTAACGGTTCTATGTGATTTTTTTTTATTTATTTTTTTATTTATTAAGAGATTTACCAGATAAGCATTCTGAGTGGGGCCCGCTCATTTCCAGATGCGACCTGGGGTTACATAGGTCAAAGAATAGATACAGTAAAGTCACAGTACAACAGTGTTACATAGGTCTAGAGTAGTTAGCAGTAGTCACAGTACACAGTGTGGTTAGACAGCAGGCAGCAGGTATAAGACCTTATTATATATGTTAGCTAAATCTGCGGGTGGCAGTTACATACATCAGAGTAGTGGGACCTCAGGTGTGGTTTGAGGGCCCAGTGGGAGTCTGAGAGCCTGATGTCTGCAGGTAGCTTATTCCATAGTTTAGGCAGTCAATGCATAAAGGCCATTTGGCCCTTAGAGGTGCGCATGAAGGGTACATGGAGTTGTTTAGGATCAGAAGCTCTGAGGGGGTAGATGGGGGGTGGTTGGGTTGATAGAGCACATCTGGGGTAGAGGGAAGGTATTCACCAGTATTTGTAAATAAGATTAGTACAGTGTAGTTTACGCGAGATTCTAAAGATGGGAAGGAGGGCTCTGTATAGGTCACAGTGATGAGTGGAGGAGGTCAGTCAAGTGCATAGCGACAGAGCAGGTGATAGAGGAGTCCAGTCTGGCCAGGGTAGATGGTGGGGCAGCTGTAGACCATATCACCATAGTCAAAATGGGGAGGATCATTTTGAGGAGTAGCTCCCTCTAACAGAGGTGGGAAGGTAGCCTTTGTGCCGGTACAGTGCTCCTAATTTAGGGTGGAGTTTTTTCTGTAGAGATTCGATGTGGGCATGGAAATCGAGGTGTTGATCGAGCCAAACCCCGAGGTACCGGAAGGAGGTGCAGGAGTCTAGGTTGGAGCCATCCAGGGTGTGGAAGACAGGGGGGGCAGCCAGCCAGGATAGCTTGGGATGGGTGCCAAAGGTTATGGAGACAGTTTTCTTGGCGTTTAGGATCAGCTGGTTGGACCTGAGTCAAGTTTGTACGGCATCGAAATCCCGTTGAAGAGATAACATTGTGTCATCAGTAGAGGGGCCAGAGGTGTACAGCACTGTGTCATCCACGTACATTTTCAATACTGAGTTGGAGCAGACTAGCAGCAGATCGTTTAAGAGAATAGAGAAGAGCAGGGGACCCAGGACCGAGCCCTGGGGTACCCCCATGTTCACTGGAAGCGGGGAAGAGATGTGGGGGCAAATTTTTACAGCCTGCGTTCTGCCTGACAGATAGGCTTGGAACCAGTTAGAGGTGGATGGGGAGAGGCCTGCTTGTTGCAGTTTTGAGAGAAGATTAGAGTGGGACACAGTGTCAAAGGCTTTGGCCAAGTCAATAAAAATAGCAGAGGTGACAAGGCCCTTGTCCATACCCAAAGAGATATCGTTAGTAAGCCTTAGCAGAGCTGTGACGGTGGAATGATTTTTGCAAAAACCCAACTGGAATGGAGTGAAGAAAGAGGTGGAGTCGACGAATTGTGTTAGTTGGGTGAGTACGAGCTGCTCTTGCAGCTTGGCCAGTGCCGGTAGGAGAGAGATTGGGCGGTAGATGCCCGGCTCAGATAGGTCGCCCCCTTTAGGTAGGGGGATGATTACAGCTTCCTTCCAGGTGGCTGGGATTTTTGCCGTGGCAAAAGAGAGGTTTAGTAGGTTGGCTAGGAGGGAGGCTATCGCAGGGGCTGATAGGAAGAGGAGTTTGGTGTCTAGACCTTGCGGGCACTTGCCTTTGTTTGGGTCGAGGGAGCATAGTGCAAAAGAACTTCTGCTGGGAAGACCAGCCGGAAGGAGAAAGTGGGCATGCTTGAGGACAGCGGGGATGTGGCAGAGAAAGTGGGTGTGCTTGAGGACGTCAGGGGAATGGCACGGTGGTTGTTGGCGGCTGCACAAGGTTGCTGGTTGTCTATGAGAGATTTGGCACTAGCCGTGAAAAAGGAGTTGAAAGCTGATGCAACTTCACTGGGGGTTGATATGATATTGCCCTGAAGGTTTAGGGTAGGGGTGGGGGGCTGGGCCGGTGGAGAGAACAGGGTTTTGACGGTTTTCCAGAATTTGGAGGGATGGGTAAGATTTTTGGTGAGGGCGTCAAGGAAATAGTAGTTTTTTGCCTGTCTTATGGCTTTGGTGCAATTGTTTCGGAGGGTGCGGTAATGTTGCAGAGATTTGGGGGATTGTAGTCTCCTGTGATTTTTCCAGGCCTGATCCCTTGCTATACATTTGCTAATTATATTGGCAGATATCCAGGGGAGGTGGTAATCCCTAACTCTTTTCTTTCTTAGTGGGGCGTGATAGTTCCATATCGTAAGGAGTTGCTTACTGAACTTATCAAAGGCGTGGTCGACTGAGGGCGCTAGATTGATAAAAGACCAGTCAGCAAGCACAATATCATTTAAGAGTGATTGAAGACAGAGGGATTTGTAAGCTCTCGTAAGGATCAGCCTAGGAAGGAGGTGGTTTGTAGGTCTGTGCACTTTCCTAGATATATAGATCATGTGGTGATCGCTCAGGGAGTCTGGAAGTATGCCAGCCATGATTATTCTGTGAGGGTGTGAGGAGAGAGCCCAGTCCAGGAGGGAGTGGTTACTTGTTATGGGGTTTAGCTGCATGGGCTGATCAATTAGCTGGGAAAGGTTGAGGGCTTTGACACTGCTGCGTATTTTCGCGCAGGCGGGTGCAAGCCAGTTGTGATTTACGTCGCCTAGGATGTGGAGTTCACCTGAGGCAGCCAGGGTTTTTAGGGCAGCTAGATGATTGATGATGGTGTCACCAGGAGTAGCTGGGGTGGAATAGATGCCAGCAACATATACCGGGGAGGAGTGTGGTAGCAGGAGTTTAATCAGCTTAGTTTCAATTTGGGGAGGCGGGCCACTGATATGGACAGGGGTGTAATTAAGGCTGGTTGACATATACATGGCTATGCCTCCACCTTTCTTAGGGCCTAGGCGGTCCTGCCTGATTACAGTATACCCCGGGATGGCTATTGAGGCATCCGTATGGTGAGGTTTAAGCCAGGTCTCGGATATAATGCAGATGTCTGGCTTGAGAGTTTGAATGGTGACTTGCAGCTCAGATATTTTTTTTAGTAGGCTGCGGATGTTCAGATGGAGTAGGCTAAGTCCCTTAGGAGGAAGCGCATGGTTGTGATTTGATATTGGGCCAGGGTTAGTTTCAATGTCCCCTGACATGAGAAGCAGCAGGGTGAGATATCTAGTAGCGTAGCGCCATGTAGGTCTTGGTTTGAGGCAGGATCTGGACAGGTGTGTGGCTTGGGGAGGGATGCCAGCACCTAGCTCAATTAGGGCTGGTAATCTCATGGAGAAGGACAGGGGAATGATTGAGGGCTTATGTTCCACGAAGGGGTAGTTTTGTGGAATTGGCAGCCCTTGGGAATTGGCTGGGGAGGGGGAGAGGGTGAGGGCGAGAGACTAAAGCAAGGAGCAGGGTTGTATAAAGGCTGGTTTGCAGGGGGTAGTGAGGTGAGGGGCATAACCATGGCAAGCACTGCTATTAGAAAAAAGTACATGTTTGAAGTAGAGGTATACTTTGCAGAATGGCAGGATTGTGTTAGGGGCCTCTGCTGGTGAGAGGTGATAACCTGCAAACCTGAAACTAGGCTGACAGGTTTTGGCTGCGTCACCTGACCTTCCAGCAGCCTATAAATGTAAGAGCCGACCAAGGGTGGTGGTGGGGGCAGTGGGGAGCCAGCGCACAGCACCGGCGGGGCAAGAGCCACGGCAGAGCAGTACAGTGCGCACCTCAGGGGCTAGGCAGAAGAAGGCCCCAAAATTCAAAATGCTGAAACAAAGGAGCTGAGTCCAGGCTCCCTGCAATCCTCGTACCTTCTGGCTTTGGGGGGTGGGGTGGGGGTTCCGCAGCTCCGTCCTGGGAGAGCGCTGCAGGCTCTCATGACCACGAGGAGGCTTAGGGGAGAGCAAGACTTCCAGTACCCTTGCGACCCGCTGTGGAGGGAGAAAGGCGAGAGGTTAGTTATACAGCAGAACAGCAGGAGTGGCAGAGCAGCTTTGCAGGTAAGACCAATGTACAGGAGGGCTTCAGATTGCAAATTCTACCAGCGATTGGGGGTTTGCTCGAGCAGTTCTGTAGAAGGAGGCTGGGTTCAATGAAATGAAATGCACTCAGCGCTAACAGCTTGTGAGTACCCCCCTGGCTATGTGCAGCAGGTTGATTGATGCCTGTCCTACTCCCGGTGTTTTTCAGCTTGTGAAATAATCCCCTGGCTATGTGCAGCAGCTTGGTTAGTATGCTTGTCCCAATTTTAGAGCCTGAAGGTCTTCGTCTATGTTCTGTGTCTTGTTACTATGCTTTACATTTAAAAACACGGTGCAATTAGCATCCGGTAAAGTCCCTAAGATTATACAGTCCAGTTTAGCTAAATTGCATGCAAGTGAGCACTAAAGGGGAGGACACCACTGTAACCATGCAGATATATTATTTAAAGCAATATAAACAGATGCTGGATGGTAAAACCCTCGCTTATACAGTCCAGTTTAACTAAAATACATGCAAGTGAGCATTAAAGGGGAGGACCCCACTCTAACCCGGCAGATATATTTCTTGAAGCAGTTTAAACAAAAGCAGGATACTATCAGGCTTAAATGAAAAAAAAGGGGATAAAAAACTATCTAAAGTGCTACTCCGACTGCCCTGCATTTTAGAGCCACGGCAGAGCAGTACAGTACGCACCTCAGGGGCTAAGAAGAAGGCGCCAAAATTCAAAATGCTGAAACAAAGGAGCTGAGTCCAGGCTCCCTGCAATCCTCGTACCTTCTGGCTTTGGGAGGTGGGGTGGGGGTTCTGCAGATCCATCCTGGGAGAGCGCTGCAGGCTCTCACGACCACAAGGAGGTTAAGGGGGAGAGCAAGACTTCCAGTACCCTCGCGACACGCTTCTGGCCTCGGGGGGTGGGGTGGGGGTTCCGCAGATCCATCCTGGGAGAGTGCTACAGGCTCTCATGACCACGAGGAGGCTTAGGGGGAGAGCAAGACTTACAGTACCCTCGCGACCCACTTCTGGCTCCGGGGGGTGGGGTGTAGGTTCCACAGATCCGTCCTGGGAGAATGCTGCAGGCTCTCATGACCACGAGGAGGCTTAGGGGAGAGCAAGACTTCCAGTACTCACGACACGCCTAGCTGGGGTGGGGTGGGGTTCTGAGTCCGTCCGGTGAGAGCGCTGCAGGCTCTCACGACCACGAGGAGGCTTAGGGGGAGAGCAAGACTTTCAGTACCCTCGCGACCCGCTGTGATAATGGCAAGTGCCGAACAGTGACCTACTTTATCGCGATGTCAGGGTGGTGAAAACAATTTTGCCACCCTGACATCCTCAGCGCATGGAAGAATGGCGCTGGGGATTTAATGCGTTTGCTTTCTGTGGGGGAGCTGTCCCCCCCCCCCGCACCCTCCTACTTAAGGATTCTCAACTCCGGGGGGGCGTATTTTGTGGGGGTGAAAGCAAAAAAAAAATGCAAGTTTTTGGCTGGTAGCAACAAAACTACAGTAGCGCTCAGACCCAGACCTGAACCCGGAACCCCAGTACCGCAAGCAGAGGCTGACCCCCGATGCCACGGTGCAGCTCAGCAACTGACCACAGTGTCACCCCCTACATCCCCTCTACCCTCTCCCTGGCCATGCTCACCATGCTCGCTTCCCCTCCCGGCGTGTACATATAGCGATATCCTGTCACTACAGTCGCCCACCGCACCACATCCGGTCACCTTCCTTCCCCCCTCACCATTCGGGCTTTCACCCACATTGCGTCACTGTTTTGGATGGTGCCTTAATTCAGGCTCCCACCTCACTTGCTACCATACTAACCCATTATCAGAGGACAGAATCCTGAAGGGACTTGCTACTGAAGTATGAAAGTGGACAAAGTAATGGTGTCAGATGGGGTGCATCCAAGAGTATTGAGGGAGCTCAGGGAAATACTGGCTACATGCCTGACAGTTCTGTTTAACAGGTCATTGGAAACAGGAGTGGTTCCAGAAGAGTGGAGGAGGGCAGATGTAGTGCCACCTCACAAAAGCAGGAAAGAGGCTGGCAATAATAGGCCAGTTAGCCTGACCTTGGTGGTAGGAAACTTAATGAAATCACTGCTGAAAGAAAGGATTGTGGAACATGTTGAATCCAGTGGGTTTCAAGACCCAGTTCAGCATGGATTCATTGGGGGGGTGGACATGTCAAATGAATCTGATAGATTTCTTTGACTGGGTGACCAACTAGATCGGGGTGGAGTGATTAATGTAGCCTACCTAGATTTAAGTAAGGCTTGCCACACCTTTCCACATAGGAGACTAGTAAGCAAGCTGGGTAGCTTAGGAGTGGGTCCAAAGGTGGTCAACTGGGTTAGAAACTGGTTGGGGGATAGCTGGCAGAGGGTGGTGGTAAATGGGGTTCACTCTGATGAATGGAGGGTGACCAACAGGGTGCCTCAGAGATCACTGCTGGGTTTCATCTTCTTTAATGTCTTTATAAGTGACATTGCATAAGAAATGGAAAGGAAGGTCTGCCTCTTTGTGGATGACACCAAAATATGTACCAGTGTGGACACTTCAGAAGGGGGGGAGTGGGAAGGATGAGCAGTGACCTGAGAAAATTTAAGGAGTGGTTAAAGGTATGGCAGCTGGGTTTCAGTGCCAAAAAATTTGCCAAATAATGCACTTGGGGCACAGAAGCCTAGGTGCAGAGTACAAAATGAACACTTATAAAGACATGAAAGAGGACTGGTATCAGCACTGATTCTGGAGGTACTGACAACCACCAAGCAGGAAAGAGACCTGTGGTAATCATATCTGATGACCTAAAGGTCACCAGGCAGTGCAACAAGGCAGTTAAGAGGGCTAGTGGGATGCTGGGATGCATAGGGAGGGGTATCACCAGCAGAAAAGGGGAGTTAGTGGTGTCTCTGTATAGATCGCTGGTAACACCCCACCTAGAGTACTGCTTCTAGTTCTGGAGGCCACATTTCTGGAATGACAAAGATTGGGTAGAGGTGGTCCAGAGGAGGGCAACAAAAATGGTGCAGGGTCTTCACCAGAAGCCATACAAGAAAATACTTTAACATAAATATGTACACCTTGGAAGAGAGGAGGGAGACGGGAGATAGGATGGCAACCTTTAAATACCTCACATGGGGCAAATAAGGTACGAGGGAAGTATTTTTCAGGAAAAAAAGTTGCTCAAGAACAAGGGGACATGACATGAAACTGTAGGGGAGAGGGAGAGCCAGGAGAGATGTGAGGAGATACTTCGTCACAGAAAGAGTAGAATTCCTGGAAATGTCTTCCAGCAGAGGTAGTGATGAGCAAAAACAGTGATGGTGTTCAAGAATGTATGGCATAGGAGTACTTAGGGAACGGGGAAGTGGGAGAATGGGCCAGAGATCAAGAGGGATCTGCGATGATACTGTAGGCAGGGAAAAATGGGCAGGTTGGGTGGGCCAAGTGGTCCCTCATCAGCTGGTGAATTTTATGTTTCTATGTTTCACCATTCATTAATGTGCCAGTGCCATTAACATGGTGGTCACTGAACAGAGCAGACACTCTACACCAGGGGACCATAATGCTATTATGACAGACATGTGACCAGAGTAATGTATTCATTTCTTTTCATTAATGTATTTTGTTAATATAATTATACTTCTGTCATAATTTCTGCTATTTGCAAAGGGGACACAAAAAACATGGCTTTCAGGGTCATGTTTCCAGACAAGTCTTAGGGGAAATACTGAGAACTGCTCTGTGGAACTTTCCCATGAGCTAATCCAGGCTGCAAATCCTGGAAGATGTGAAGGTGCAACTTCGAACACCTCAGACATCCTTGAAGTCAGAGATTCTGTGAGGAAGATGGAAGAATGCCAGGCTGAACACCTCAGCCAGCTTAAAAGGCAAGAAGCATGGGGCTACACACCTTGGACTGTCTTCAAGGCAGAATCATAAAAGTAGACAGAGCAGGGGGTTGCGTGGAGTGAGACACCTGGCCAGAATGAGGTCATTTCTCCACACACCACCCATCTGGGGGTGGGCAGGGGTAGCCTGTCATTCAAAGGAAAGAAATCACCTTCCACAATCAGAAAAGAACATAACAGAGAAATTAGATTCATTTCTGTCCCTTGGACTTGCAACATCTGAAGACCAGGGCACTGTCATACAAAGACTAGCTGAGTGGTAAAATAGCTCAGTAAGTGATAGTGCAACTCTGTAGCTAGGGCAGGTGAAGGGGTTTAGGTGAGAATAGCTCAGAATTCTGCTGTAAACTATCAGTCTAACTTTGATTTTATTTTCTGCTTCTTAGTAAATGTGCAACCCTTTCTTTCCTGTAAATACATCCTGTTGTAACTTTCTTGTAGTATTTTAGTAAAGTTTCTGTTTTTATAGAATCAGTGACTGCTTGTTTCATTTAAAAAGGTAATTAATACTATTTCTGTTGGACTCCGTTTGCAGTCCGTCTCTGAAGAGGCACTCTACCCACAGTTACTGTGTTGACCTACTTGACCTTGTGCAAAGAAACAGGTAAGAAACAGGTTTCCCAGGGGTCCTGTTGGTAAAACCCCATGGTGGTGGCAGTGATCTTAAAGTCCCTGGTGAGGGATTTCATCACATTGGTGGCAGAGTGGTGAGATCCGTGTGGCAACTGGTACCAGTCCAGTGCAGAGCAGCAGACAGTGTGCTTTCCTGTGAGGCAGGAACTCTGAGAGAGAGATAGGACACTGGTGATGGAGTGCCAGCAGAAATATACTTTAACAGTCACGAAACAGGATTTCAAAAGGTTGCATTGTTTACAATTGTTATTTTTTTTTTATTGCTAGACAGCTTAGTGCAGCATAGCTAGAGAATAAGAGTTCCTCAGACTATGTCAAATTTCAGGCACAGCAGCTTCATAAGCTGTGCGCAGGGAGGGGGGTTGTCTATGAGGGCATGACAAAGAGTGCACCCATGGAAGCCCTAGTGGTGCATGACCAGCTGCAGGAGGGGCAGACAGTCTCAGATAGACATGGACCAATACCTAGTCAGCTGGTGGTTGCTGAGAACAGTGACCCAGGTAGCATGACTGAGGTCTAAGCAGCGGAGCAAGGGGGGCACCTTATGGAACAAGCTGGGAAAGCTGTGCAGCCCAATCAACCTTGGCTCGAGATCCTGAAAGCAGAGCTTGCACTGAGGAATGCTGAACTGTGGAGAGCAAGTCTGGAGGCTGAGGAACGTGAGAGGGCTCAGCAGCATGAAATCCAGATACAGGAGAAGACAGCAAGGCTGGAAGCAGAGGAAAGGGAAATGGTTCACCAGCATGAGATCCTGATGTGAGAAGAAAGAGAAAAGATTTGCTAGCATGAGATCCTGTTGTGAGAGGAAAGAGAAAAGATTTGCCAGCATGAGATCCTTATGCGAGAGGAAAGAGAGAAGGAACAAGCAGAGCAAGAGAGAGAATGAGCAGAGCAAGAGAAAGAATAATCGGAGAAAGAAAAAGAATGACAGCATGGGACTGAGTTGGTGAAACTGCACCAGCAAACACAACGGCAAACCATAAGTAATGGTGAAGGGGATTCAACCCACGGAGCCACAATTAATTCTAAAATGTTCCCACAATACCAAGAGGGAGATGATCTGGATTTGTTTTTAAAATCATTTGAAAGGGTTTGTGGGCAGTTTAAATTAAATAAGGCTTTGTGGATGATCCACTTGACCCCATTAAATACTGGATGTGCTTTGCATGCATTTTCTCGAATGGATGATAATGATTGCATGGACTATGATAAAGTTAAAAGAATGTTGTTAAAATGTTTTGATCTGACTCCTGAGGCCTATAGATGGAAATTTAGAGAATTAAGAAAAGGCCCAGGAGAGAGTTACGTAGAACTGCATGTCCAAATGTGTACATATTTAGATCATTGGGTAGATGGGGCTAAGGCAAGGACTATAGAGCAAATTAAAGATTTAATTTTAAGGGAACAGTTACTTAAACTTGTACCTGATGACCTGAGCATATGGCTGCTGGACCGGGCATGCAACTCTGCAAGGGAGGCAGCAGAAAGTGCTAATTTGTATGTGGCCAGCAGACCACATTCACAGCATAAGAACTATGGGAAGGGGGGGTCAGCATATGGTTTTAAGGGGACCCAGGGAGGGAAGCCTAAAGGGGACCAGCTTGCACCCAAGCCCCATAACAGAACCCCACGGTTCTAAGGGGAACAAGGAGCCAGGGGAAAAGGAATGCTGGATTTGCCAGAAAGTGGGGCATCTATCCTATGATTGCCCTAAAAACAGGACTAAAGGGGAAAAAGCCTGGTGGAGGGGGTGACCAAGAGAGTACGACTTAGTTGATAAACTGTGCACACTCTGTAGTACAATCAAACTCCACCAAGCACATGCACCTGATTCTAGTCAATGGGACAGTAACACAGGGATTGAGAGACACTGGTGCCTCCATCTCCATAGTAAGCCAGGATCTGATCCAGGTGGAGCAGATTCTGCCAGGACAATTCTCCAAGATTCAGGGAGTCACAGGTCCAGTGATCCAAGTGCCAATGGTTCAGGTCTGCCTGAGCTGGGAGGACAGCCATGGGGTACAGGAGGTGGGAGTTGTACCCGATCTCCCCGTGGATGTGATCATGGGGAATGATTTTGACCACAGGGAAAACCTAGCATGTGTTACTACCCATAGCCAGCTAAAATGGCAAGCTTCTGAGGGTGAAGGGAGGCAGCACCACCTGTGCAGACCTATCCCTCACCAGCTGAGGAAGTGGCTAATGTGATTGAGGGGCTAGCTCAGAGTTGCAGCCCTGAGCCCCAGCTGCAAGCAGAGGAGGTCACCAGCAGGAGCAGCTTTCCTTCTGAAGGAGAACTGGGGAGGGATCAGACAGGAGGATCTGGGCAGGGTGCAGTGAGCTTATTCTATGCTCCAAAAATTGAAGGAGGTAGCAGATAGTGTTGAGGCCTCTCATGGGAGTAAAAAGTCAGTTTATTGAGAAAATGGGCTATTGTACAGGGAGTGTACACCACAGAGGGAGCTAGAAGGTGAGGTACTCCAGCAGCTGGTAGTCACCCAAGACTTCCGAAAGCAGCTTCTGGCCCTGGCCCATGACATTCACTTTTCAGGCCACCTGGGTATTAACTGTGCAAGAAAATGACTTGCCAACAATTTCTTTTGGCCAAGCATGTACACAGATGTGGCAAATTACTGTCAGACTTGCCCACAGTGCCAGTGTAAGGTAACTTTGGTGCCCCTGTCTATTATCACTGAACCCTTTAAGAGGGTAGCCATGGGGATAGTGGGGCCCCAAATACCCCAAGTCACACAAGCAAATGATACATACTAGTTGTGGTAGATTATGCAACCAGGTACCCTGAAGCAGTGGCCATGTTCTTCACTGAGGCAGAAAAAGTGGCTGATGAGCTCCTGGGAATCTTTAGCAAAGTGGGATTTCCCCAGAAGATTTTGTCATACCAGGGGGAAAATTTCATGTCGTCCTTAATGACCAGTTAGTGGGAGAAGTGCAGGATGATATAGCTCTGTGCTTTTCCCTATCACCCATAGACAAATGGCCTGGTCGAGCGGTTCAATGGGACCCTTAAAACTATGCTCAGGCCATTTGCAGACTAGCACAAAAGAGAGTGGGACAAATATTTGTCCCACCTCCTGTTTGCATACAGGGAAGTCCCACAGAAGTCCACAGAGTTCTCACCCTTTTGAGATTCTGTTTGGTCATAGGGTGAGGGGGCCCTTAGATTTAGTCAGGGATGAAAGGGAAGGTAACCAAGCCACACAAGGGGAGTCTATTGTGCAGTATGTCCTACATTTTGGGGCCAGGCTTAAGGAGCTCATGGGGCTTGTCCAGGTACACTTAGCCACTGCACAACAGCAACAGAATGCCTGGTACTACAGTGGGGCCAGAGCCCAGGAGTATGAAGTTGGACAGCAAGTGATGGTACTTGTCCCAGTTCGACACAATAAACTGCAGGCAGCATGGGTGTGCCCATTCTCCATAATCAGAAAGCTGAGTGATGTTAACTATATAGAAGGGCTGCCTGATAGAAGGTACAGGCAGAGGGGATATCATGTGAACATGATCAAGTCCTACTATGATAGGGAGGAAATGATTCTCACCATATGCAGCATGCCAGAGGAGGGGAATGAGGCTGATCCCCTAGTGGACCTCCTTAGGGAAGCCCAGAAGGGATCTTCAGTGAATAAACTTGCCCTCTCAAGGCAGCTGACACTGGCCCAGGCTGAGGAGATGAGGGAGGTGCTGTAAGAATTTGGGGACATGTTCATGGGGAATCTGGGGTACACTACAATGGCTAAACACCATGTGGACACGGGGGGCCCAAGTTCCACTAAGGCAGTTCCCCTACAGGTACCTGAGGAGTTAAGAAGACCACATTGGAAGATCTCAGGGAGATGCTGGCCCTTGAAGTGATACAGGAGACCAGTAGCCCCTGGCCCTCACCTGTGGTCCTGATTCCTGAGAAAGACAGTGCTACATGATGCTGTGTCAACTACCAAAGACTCAACAGCTGTATGGAGACTGATGCCTACCCCATACCCAGAATGGATGATACCTTGTAACGGCTGGAGAGAGCCTGGTTCCTGACCATGACAGACCTGACAAAGGGCTACTGGCAGGTGCTGTTATCCCCAACAGCCAGGGAGAGGTCTGCTTTCATTACCCCATACGGCTTATTTGAATTCAGAGTAATGCCATTTGGGATGAAGAATGCACCTGCAACCTTCCAGAAGCTTGTGGATTGCATCCTCATGGGTGCAGGTGAATACACACTGGCTTACATGGATGACATCACCATTTACAGCCAGATATGGGAGGATCACATCAGGCATGTGAGGGAGGTGTTCCACACACTGAAGGCTACGGGTCTGACATTTAAGGCAGAAAAATGGCAAGTAGGAATCGTCAAAGTGTCCTAACTTGGGCACCGAGTGGGCAGTGGGTGCATTCATCCAGAGCCAGTGAAGGTTGATATCATCCAGGCCTAGACCCACCCATGCTAGAAATAAACAGGTAAGAGCATTTCTGGGAACAGCTGGGAACTACAGAAGGTTTGTCCCTCTCTACAGTGATGTGGCCAAACCCCTGACAGACCTAATGAAAAACAGAAAGCCTATAAAAGTTCTGTGGACAGAGCACTATGAGTCTGCCTTCCAACGGTTAAAAGAGGCATTATGTGGGTCACCCATGCTTGCCAGACCCAATTATGACTTAAAGTTCATAGTACATGTGGATGCCATGGGCTGGGTGCCATCCTGAGCCAGGTTACATGTAGGGGGAAGAGCACCCTATAGTGTATCTGAGCTGGAAGCTTCTGCCCAGGGAAGTCATATGCCACTGTGGAGAGGGAATGTCTGGGGATAGTGTTGGCCCTTCAGAAGCTGCAGCCACATCTGTACAGGAGGGAGTTCACTGTGGTCACAGATCATAACCCCTTGACATGGCTCCGTAGGACTAGTGGGCAAAACACAAAGTTATTGCACTGGAGTTTGGTATCACACTCATGTAAAATGATCATTCAGCATGGAAGTGGGGCACAGAATGCCTATGCAGATGGACTGTCGAGGTAGGGGTGAGAGCATAACATGTTCCTTAAGGTGCTTCCTGGGTACTACATGAATGGCAGTATCTCCTGGGTGTTGCCCAAAAGAAATATGCCTTCATTTCCTGAGGGGGGGAGATGTGACAGACATGTGACCAGAAAAATGTATTAATTTCTTTTTGTTAATGTATTTTGTTTATGTAATTATGCTTCTGTTACAATTTCTGCTGTTTGCAAAGGGAACACAAAAAACTTGGCTTTCAGGGTCACATGTCCAATACTGAGAACTGCTCTATAAAACTTTCCCATAAGCTAATCCAGGCTGCACATCCTGGAAGATGCAAAGGTGCAACATCGAACACCTCAGACATCCTTGAAGCCAGAGATTCTGTAAGGAAGATGGAAGAGTGCAAGGCTAAACACCTCAGCCAACTTAAAGGACAAGAAGCATGGAGCTACACACCTTGGACTGCCTTCAAGTAAGAATCATAAAAGTAGACGGGGGAGGGTGGAGTGACCCAGCTGGTCTGAATGAAGTCATCTCCACACACACACACACACACACACACACACACACACCCATCTGGGGGTGGGCAGGGATAGCCTGTCACACAAAGGAGAGAAATACCTCCCACAATCAGAAAATAATATAACAGAGAAATGAGATTCATTTCTCTCTCTCTTGAACTTGCAACATCTGAAGACCAGGGCCCCTGCCATTCAAAGGCAAGCTGACTGGTAAAATAGCACAGTAAGGGACAGTGCAACTCTGTAGCTAGGGCAGGTGAAGGGTTTTAGGTGAGAATAGCTCAGAATTCTGCTGTAAACTATCTGTCTAACTTGCTTTTGTTTCTGCTTCTTAATAATTGTGCAACCCTTTTGTTTTCCTGTAAATACATCCTGTTGTAACTACTTGTACTATTTTAGTAACGTTTCTATATTTATAGAATCAGTAGCTGCTTGTTTCAGTTAAAAGGGTAATTATACTATTTCTGCTAGACTCTGTTTTCAATCCGTCTCTGAAGGGCCACTCTACTCACAGTTACTTTGTTGACCTTCTTGACCTTGTGAAAAGGAGCAGGTAAGAAACTGGTTTCCCTGGGGTCCTGTTGGTAACACCCCATGTTGGTGGCAGTAATCTTGAAGTCCCTGGTGAGGATTTTATCAAGTTATTAAAGTCACATTCTGGTGGGGGAGGAGGGTGGGGGCTGGGGGTGGGGGTGCTATGACTAATGAACCTAGTGGTAAGACTCAGGAGGGGAATGTGTTTGGCATGAGGGTAGGAGGAAGGGTATATTTAACGTGTGTTACATGCCTGACTTTTAGTTTAAATTCATCAGGGCGGGGGGGGCAGCAGGGGTTGGGAGTCGGGTATATGAATACAAAGGTTTTGGGTGGTGAGTGAGGGCGGTATTACAGTACAGTGGGTGAGGGGAGTTTTTTTCTCTTATATTTTGATTTTTTTCTAAAATGTGATTTACACAGCAAGACTGGAGCAGCTGCTGGGAGATTAATGAAATTCACAACGTGCAAGTTTCCATGAATTAACACAAACTTTGCTGGAAAATTAATATGTTGCTGCATCTCTTATTATCACTAGAATGGAAGAGTGTGGTACACCACAGGAAGTTAAAGGGAAAATATGGCAAGTGGACATGATGGAATGGGGGAATCTCTACCTCTCTTAATCACAGGAGATACAGATTCTGAGTCACTGCTGCAGAAACAGCGGGACCTATTTATTTATTTAGCTTTTTTGACCAGGTAAGTGTACTATGCAGAGAAATGCCAATTTTCATGACACAAAAATCACCAAAAAGAACTTAGATTAATATGTATCGGGGAGGAACACTTAGATGTATTGAGTAGTACCTACTGCAGGATAAGACTGCTGAAGGACTTAGTCAAATCTCTGCTGGAATGTAGTTCCATAATGTTGGTGCAGTATAAGCAAAAGAAGATTCCCCAGTTACAGTTCTAAGTTTGAAGATTTCCAGCAGGGCATCTGCTCCAGCCCTCAAGGGGTATATACTGTGTGCAGGATTGAGGAAGGAGATAAGCGTCAGAGGCATACAATTTTGAAGCATGCCATAGATGACACCCCCTAGCGAGACGTCACAAGACTGAGATGAGGGAAGCTAGCCGAGCCCATCACAGAGGGAGCAGAGGTGTGCCTGTTTGAGAGATGGCAGAACAAATTAACAATTGTTATAGGCTGCATCCCATTTTGAGAGCAGTAGTTTAGAAGACTTTTATAAAATCAAGAGCACCGTAGAGGAGTTTAGGTATGAGCATACCTCTGGTAAATAGTTAGTCTATCTTGTAGGGTCAGATTATAGCTGACTTTGTAGGAGACACCAAGCATGGAGTAGACAGATTTTCAGATACCCATCATGTGCAGACAGAAATCTAGTGAGGGGTCAAAGGTGTTGCCTAGAGAGGTAAATGAAGTGGCCATGGAGACTAAAGTTCTGTCTTGGTAAGCAACAGATAGGGAGGCAGGAAGGGGTGTCCAAAGAGAATAGACTGAGTTTCTGACACATTAAGGATCAGTTTTTTATGGGACAGGTAGACACAGACTGACCAAAATGTCAGAGGTAAGATGTTACTTTATGGAGGAGAAGTCTTTAGAACTGGTGTAAAGGACCAGATTGTCTGGGTATACAGTAATATAGCACAGCAGTGGCACAGGCTTTGACTGATCTTACCTATGTGAAAAGCAAATAATAGTGGCCCAGGATAAACCCTTGTGGGACTCCAGCAAGTGCTGCAGCAGATTGAGACTGGCATGATTCAAATTTTACTCTGCAATCTATTGACTAGGTAATTTCTGAACCACAGAAATGCAGTGGGAGAAATTCCCTAATCTCCAGGTTTTTCACAGAGAAGATGGTAGTCAATAAGGATGAAAGCTTTTGTTAAGTCAATAAAGATAGTATCTGTGAGGCAGCCCCTGTCCATGCCCGAAGCTGTATGGTTAGTGAGAGAGCAGGGCAGTTGTAGCACTGTGCCCCTTACGGAAACCATGATGCATAGCTGAGAGAAAGTCATGGGCAGTAAGATAGGTGGTGAGTTGGAAGGAAACAATTTCCTCTAAGATTTTGTTTAGCACTGGAGGTTTGGCTATGGGCCTGTAATTGCTAATAAGTTTAGGGTCTCTGTTTTTAAATAGGGGCACAGCACTTAAGATTTTCCAGAGATTAGGCACAACACCAGAGGACAGGGACAAGTTAATACATGCAGCAATGGGCCGTGAGTTCAATGGCTGCAGGCCTGATTAAGTAGGGCTCAGTGTCATCAGAACCTGTGGATTTTGAGACAGAAATCTGCAAAAGTAGTTTACAGACCTCAGAGATGCCAACCCTCTTAAAAAGTTAGATGTCCAGTGGGTAGGGAGGTATGAGAAGGAGAGTTACCGTTAGGAGGAGGTTCAGGTGCATCTTGGGAGACCTTGGTATATGCAGAGCAGTCCGTGAAGAAATTATTGAAAGTGTTGCCTATGGTGCTGCCACTCATACAATTAACATCATTAAGGATCATGTCACAAGGGGAATGACCACCAGTTCTGCCCAAATGTTTTGCCAATGTATGTTTGTTTCCAAGAAAGCCTAGGCTTGTGTGGAGTTTAAGAGCTGCTTACATGTGCACTTTTATTTATCCTGATAGCTCTGTTGCACTCATTTCTGCATTTCCTGTGTAAAGCCCATTCAGACTGAGAAGAGGAGGCCTTATAGGCAAGACATTTTTTGTCCCTCACCATAGGTATGGGGAGGAGGGAGTGGTCCATCCATTTAGTTACAGGCCTTCTAATATTTATCTGTGTAACAGGGGCAAATTTATCTTGTAAGCCAATGAGAGTAGAGGTAAAAAAAAGATACTGCTGTATTGATGTCTGAGGTTCCATATAGATAGGAACAGTCTATTTCAGTCGCTGCTAACCTGAAACATTCCAGGTCCAGATTAGAAACGTACTGAAATAGAATAATTCTAGGAGGAGGCTTAATCAGCTTTTCACACCATGCACAAATAACAGAGGAGTGATTGCTTATTGTGTCAAAAAGTACTCCTGACCATCTAATGCTGTCATATCAGGAAGTGGGTATCCAAACAATAAGTGTAGCCATAATTCCATTATTGGGTCTCCTAGTGTGTTCAAAGTTAGCTGGGTCAAGTTAAGTTTGCTAAGGATATGTGCATTTGCACTCCTAAATATGTTGACTGGGTAAAGGAGGAAGATACTGACATTCCAGTGATTCTTCTCTCCCAGTTCCCTCCTGCTTCCTGCTCCCACCATTCCAGGAACCACTTTCACTTTTGCTACTCCTCACCCATGTTCCTCCGCTGGGCAGTCTGTCTTCTTGCACAATTCAAATTTAAAGAAGAACCAGCACTACAATCGAATCCAGGGGGGTGCCACAATTGAGACTGCAAACCTTTGTTCATACAAAGTTATGAGAAGCAGTGGCACACACCAACAAAACAGGCAAAAAAGGAAGATGTGCAAGTAAAAACATCTCTCATTTATTTTTGCCAACCAAATAGCCGAGCTCTGCTGTCCACAACAGAAACCCCTGCGTTTTGAGCGTTTAAACCTAAATCTGACTTAATTCCAAGTTTACCTAATCAGTATATCAGTACCTATAAGAAAACTATCCTAAGTGAAGTAAACAATATTTTGAACAACTATGCACAGGTACGTTCCAACATTTCTATGAATGAGAATGAGAGAAAAGACAGACTCAGATCTGTTCGATGCACAGGTAAAGAAAAGTAATAAAAAGCAGGACTGCATTGCAAACTAAAAAAAAAAAAAAAAAAAAACTCCGTGCGGTTAAAACACTCGGATTTCAAATGCTGCCACTTTTTTGTCTGTTAGTGAGAAAATAGTAATTTAATACTTGTAAACATGTCAGCTGTCCAGTACTCATGCTTGTGAAGTTTCTGTAGCCAACATAATGTGTGCACAAATGTCACGTGTTAAATTTAAACATGTATTTTCTTACATCACGCTTTCCTAGTATGCTGTGCTTGTATGGCTCCATTCTGAGATCCTCTCTGTTCCCGCTTTCTGACCTGCCCCTTGGACTGCCATCTCACAGTTTACAAAATAAATTCCTTTCATCTGTGTTTTGTTTGTTAAATCCAACCGGGGTTAAACACTCCATTTGTGTGTATGGGAGGGGGGATGTATAGCCACTTACTACAGTATGGCTAGTGCAGCCACTGTCTGCTAAATGCTCGTTCTCTTCAACACTACTTTTTATGTTAAATTAATAGTTAGCACACACTGTTCCTGTACAAAACAGGTGAAGGGGTGGGCGATATAGCTCCATTGCTTCACTGACTATGATAGAAGGTTCCACGGGGTGACCACATTGCACAGTGACATCTATGGATCACAGTGAAGGACAAATGTCCTAAAGCACTTAGACAACATAAAGACAGAAGGACTATTTTACAATAAATATACTAAATCATTTCAGTTTTTTAATATCTAAACAGTTTTTTTTAATATAAAAAACGAATTTTGAAAAAGGGAACCCATTTTATACCAGCAAAAGTGATGGGGGCCATGTCAATAAATGATTTCAAGCATGGCTGGGACAGAGTGAAGAGTTTGGTAGTTGTTCACGGAGGTAGCAGTATGGAAGGGAGCAGGGGGAAGGACCAAGAGGAATAAAGCCCTGTATGGACAATGGGTCCCTGGCAGACAGGTAACTCTGGACTGACAAGATGGACCTGTGTTCTTTTTCTGTCATCATTGCTTATGTTTTCATGTTTCTAACTATCTCCACAACAGACAACAAACAGTTAAATTAAATAGGGCCTTGACTGAATTGATCCATTAAGCTTTGTTGTCCTCAAGGATCCAGCTTTGGTCTCATCCTATTTTCTGTCTTTGTTAATGATGGTGCATGTCCACTATAGCACTACGCTGTATGCCGATGACTTAGTGCTAACACTCAGTTCCAAAAACAGACATCAATTTCCAGCTAAATACTGACTTTCAAAGCATTTATTCCTGGCTTATTAATAACAGACTGACCATAAATACAAAAAAAGTCCCAGGCAATGCTTTTTGGATCCCTGGCTAAAGCTAAACTATGTTCTGAATCATTTGTCATATTGTACACTGTTGGCTCCCCTCTCACCACTGTCAATCCTCGAAATTTCTTGTGGTCATCCTGGACCTTACCAGGATTTCTTCCTACATATCCTTATTGTTTGTAGAACTGTAAACATTAAACTTGCCATGGTCTACCAAATCAAGCACATCCTTAACCCAGCTGCTTGACTTGCTCTAGCCAGAGGAATATTCCTTCCTAGTCTAAGTTATGGACTTATCCCCTTTACCTATGCTGCAAAACCCATCATGGCTGAATGGAATGTAGCCTACAACAATATTTGCAAATTTTCCCAGCCTGTAATATGTCACAAATATCACCTTGAGCTTGACGATAAGCTAGGTTGGCTACCCCCAGCTAATAGTCCCCTGTTTGTCCTTGGTTGTTTCACTGGAAGGTTATTAGATCTGCCACTCCTTCCACCTTAACTCAGTTACTATTGTACTCTAACCAAGTGCACCCTCTCATAGCTAATAAAAGATCACTTCTGGTTGTCCCTCAAGCCAGTACCAATATGTGAGAGCAGTCCTTCACCATCTGTGCACCCAGGCTCCCCAATTCTTTCTCAT
Source organism: Neoceratodus forsteri (assembly GCA_016271365.2). Taxonomy (NCBI): domain Eukaryota; kingdom Metazoa; phylum Chordata; order Ceratodontiformes; family Ceratodontidae; genus Neoceratodus; species Neoceratodus forsteri. Next base: position 11,943,742 of record JADMNL010000039.1, on the reverse strand, counting down.
TGCTGGTTCATAACTCCTCCTCTCACCCAGAGTTCAGAAGATTTCTCTAGGACTATCTGAAGCCAGACACTGACTATATTTGCACTTAACCAAACTGCTTTTTTATTTCTTCTGTTACTGTTACTTGGTTTGTCATGATTCTTTTGAACAGGTAATGCCTTGTGTTTCTCAATTCCTTCAAAAGAAATACTTTATGTTTGAACTACCCTTGGACATGTATTCTGCTCCTAACTTGGTTTTATTTCCTGTTACTTATTCTCACTTGATTGGCATACATCTCTCTTTAATCTATTTTTACAGCTTTTTTGCATGCTAATACTGCATGATGTTTGCCTTAGTTTTCAAATTTGTAATATCAAAATAAACATGTTCTTCTCCAGTGTGCTTGCCTGGTTAATAAAACTAAATAATTAAATATGTGGGTTGGTATGAATTATTCTTCCTAGGAAACTGTCGTAGGATCACTATTTCAGGGACAATAAGATGCAACTGCAGTTCTTTCTCTGGCTTTAATTTTCAAGCACAGTGGTCTACACCCTTGGGTCTAAAAGTTTCAAACAGAACTCTTCCATTGCTGGCCTGAAATACAGCAACCATGTACACTAAATACAGAATAATCATGGGCCCCTCCCCCTACTGTACCTATCTGCTTCCAAAGGTGCTTCCCCTGCTCCTCTGCCTGGATCTTCAAAAATGGAAAATATCAGTGGGATTGTGACTCCAGATAAGAATCAACCTCACTGAGCCACACACGAGACAGAAGCAAGTGCCATGGTTACTTTGTCCTTTTCTGTATATAACGTTTCGCTATTTGTCACAAGGGTACCACACTATTCATAGCACACTTGTAATCTGACCCGTTGGTGACGTTAATGTTCTAGGAACTTATTTGCACCTACCTGATGGTCAATGGCCACAGCATCCAGCCCATTGTACATGATGTTAACCCATCCATCTTTGGACGCCAGAACAAACAAGGACATCAGGGCCTGGAGGCAGAAAGAAGAATGCCTGATAAATGTAGTGCTAATGAAGAGAACAATATCTTCAGTGATGAATACCTTAATCAGTGTCTGCATTATTGAAATATACATATTGTTTTAACCTGTTAAATATAGATACAAGAACAAAAGAGAAATTCTCAAAAGGCATTGGTCTTTTACTCATTTTGACGAATGTTGCCATTAAATGGTTCCTTACTATGTTTCAGTAGCAACAGTGTTTTAATTCTTTTTGATTTTATTAATTTTTCAATCACCCTGTATCATAATTTCTTGCATTAATAAAGTTCTTCTTCTGCTTACAGATATCAGCTCCATTTTCTTTGTTCTCCTTTCATTGCTTGCTGACCTTCAAGAACTTTGTATAATTTGTTTTAATTTTATTGTAGCATTCTACAACATCGAGTATATTGAGATATGTTTCCATGACAGACACCTTATCACACTCCATTATAATATATTGTATTGATCATGTCCTGTGCACATTTTGTTACAAATGAATGTATTTTGAAATTGCATGCCATTGGTTCTATCATATAATAACCAAAGTTTGGGGGTTTGATCTACCTCCTCCTTTTTTGAAGAACAACTGATTAGTATTAATGAAACCAAAAATAATAAGGTGGACATTACCATTCTTTATAATGTAGGTTTCTGAAACTTAGTGAACATGTAGCATCCCATTGATTGACTCCCTCTCAGTGGCCATGCATTAAATTCCCTTCTTAATGCATGGCTCTTCGGAGGGACTCACTTCTTCAGGTTTTCAATCTGTCTGGCAGCCATGTGTAATTCTTGGGAAGCAAGAGACCCACAGCACTCCTGGTGTTGTCCCCATGCTGTGCTGCTCAATTGCCACATCTTGAGATAATGTTTCCCCTCCCAGCTCTGTGTCTCCCCATCCACCTTCCCAGTGGAACTCAGGGCATTGAGTGCACAGTGGAACCCACATGTTACAATCATGGGTTATTGCTTGCTTCCACATCTGCCCCCACCACCACCACCAGAGCCTGACACTGTTACAGCAGCAGCTGGTGCTGTCAAGACACAGACAGTAGTCCAAGCGGCTGTATGAATATGGGAGGTGGGGGGTGGCATATTGTCCACCAAGGCTAGAAAATGGCAGCTGACATGTGACACTATTCTGCTTTGTGTCCTTTGTGTAGGTTCCCCAAGGGTTGTTCCACATTCCAGATTCAGTATGGTGGAGAGAGAGAGAGAGAGAGAGAGAGAGAGAGCAGTGTTCAGGCTGTGAGAGGGGGTGTAACAGGCACAGACCAGGTCACCACAAATTCAGATGCAACTGTGGACAGTTTAGTACAGGTAGGTGGCAAGTCAGAAAGTGGAGTGACTCTGACTGTCTTCCATTGTTGTGTTGCTGTGGGTGAGAGTGGCTCACAGCAAGGTGAAAGGCAGGTGCACCGGTCCAGTGAGAGAGAGAGAGACAGTAAGTTTCAGAAGACCTTCAGTGTGTCTGTTTGTGTCTTTCTCTGTTGTGGCTGTTCATTTCCATGTCTTCTGGTTTTGGGCACACCATCACTTATGGCAGTCAGCCCTACAGTCCAGGAGGGTAAGAGAGAGAGAGAGAGAGAGAGATGCAGAGTGCATCTCTTACAGTGGCGGACCTCGAGTCCCCCCACCTCCAGTTTCCTAGTCAGGTTACCAGGATGGAGGGAATGAGAGAGACAGAGAGGAAGAGAGGGGTGCAGGGAAGTGTTGTACTGACACAACTAGATGGAACAGTTTGCTGTCCTGTACATTCCCCAGCAGTGCCCGATTGATAATGACGCAGTTCAAGGTGCTGCTCTCTCTCTCTCTCTCTCTCTCTCTATGTATATATATATATATATATATTAGTTGTTGCTGTCTGTGACTCCTGAGCTCCAGTCCCTCCCTTGCAGTAAACTATAAAATAAATAAATAAAAGTAATGCAAACAGCCAGGAGAGTAAATGATTACAAAATGTATGTTTTCCTTCACACTGTCCCACAAGCTGCTCAGATTGCCCATGCTACAGTTCTCCATTGCTGTGCCTTATCCCCCCCCCCCAACTTGTACCACACATGGAGGTTCGAGGAGAGACAGTGGTGATCAACTTGCCAACTATGGTAGCAGTTGAGGCCCCCCTCCCCAATGAGCTGCAAACAGCAGTAGTGACTGAGAGAGAGTGACACGTTCTGGACTGTAGAGGGGACCGTCGTATTGCTGTAGTACAGACCGTCACATACAGTAGATGTGAGAGATGACATCAGAGCTGTATGTGTCACAGTTTTCTCAGCACAGAAACCATGCAGTGCTGCTTTTTGGGGAGGGACTGCTTTGTGCTGTGGCAGGACACAATCCTTTTTTCTGTCTTTAGACATCAGAAAAACATGTTTCTGTGGCACTTTTCAGATGTTTCGGAGCACCCATGTTAGAAGTGTAATAACTCATTCCAGGGTGTGCATTTAAAGGCATTTAATGCACACCTGGGGTATTGTGAGGACACTCAGCCAGTGGCATGCCTCACAACGCACTCCAGGCATGCATTAAATGCCTATAAACACACACCCTGTTGTGGGTTATTGCTTATATATTGTATGGCTAAATCTATAAATTCACAAATAGGGTACACTATCTAACTGTCATAATTCACAGTTAAAGATTTACCTGTCAAACAAAAATGAAAGCAAAATAGAAACCTAGTTCACAGCGGCAGTTCCTTTTCTTCTGCTCTGCCCAGAGCTTCTTATCCATGTTACTGAAGTTGCACTCCTCGCTCATTCTCCAGGACCTATAGACTGTTGCAGCTGTGGCCGAGAACAGCAGACACAGTCATGTGCTCCTGGCAAGGATGGTGCCTCTCATCCACATGCTTGAAACTGCAGTAATCATTCATCCTCCAAGCCCATGGACTATTGAAATCGGGGTTAGTGAACACTGGAAACTGCCACACGTTTCTGATGCTTCACATCTGTGCAGCCAGCAAACTGCATGGTTACTCACATGCCTCCAACCACTGGACGGTGTGGTGGTGGTGGGGCAAAACACAACATCAGCTGTTTTCTTCCATGCTGCAGGACCCAATCTCACCACAGCCAACAAGACACAGTTCTTCTCTGGCCTTGTTAGATTAGCCTTATAATATACCAAATAAAAGCCAACACTGAGTAGCACGTTAATAATTCAATCCTGAAATTTATGGAACTTGATAAAGCCCTCAATTTAATTATTGTATTTTAATTGATGGTTGGCTATCATTTATTCAGTATTTAGATAGTGGGATCAAGCCAATCCTGCCTCCTGAGCTGTTAAAACCTGGTGACATTAGGATCAGTTAACAAATTTACAATGTGCTTCAGGAGTAGGTTAGTATTAAATTGCAAGATCAAATGTTCATTATGCAAACCAAACACAACCATGTGGCAAATCCCTTTAAAGGCAATCCCTAACATAAGGATCTATGCACAAAGATGACCCATGTTTATGTGCTTTGCATGTACTCTGACCCACGTAGCTATGCATCCATGGACAGAGGCTGGGTGCTTGCTATGCAGAACCACATGCCTCCACAGGGAACCTATCCACAACCCTGTTCCCCTGGCATGGAGCTACAATGGGGGGGTGGTTTGAGGGACACAGGTGAGCATCTATATAGATGCCCATATTGTGTCATGAAGAGGATCCCCTACTCCATGTCACCAGGGGTTTCTATAAATGTGCAGAAGAACCTTTTTTTAAAGTATGGGCGAGTTCTTGAATCACCACCCCTATTCCTCTCTGTAAGCCCGGTGGCCTGAAGTAGTATGGTGAAAGTATTCCCTGTCTGCCACAGCTGCTGGGTGCAATTGGGGGGGTGTAAAAGATATGGCAGGGTGCCTGCTGCCTTGTCCTTTAACCCCCCCCCTTGCCCAGCACTCCATGTCTTCATGAAAGGCATGGAGTTTGGGCATGCCCCTGGATGCATCTCTGGACCAGCCACACATATAGCTGCATGACCAGCCAGCAGATTCAATGTGGAAAGGATACATGTCCCTTTCATGCATGCACACAAGTGTCTGTGGGATTTCTGGTGCACAGCACTGACACTTAGGATTATGTATACACTGCTGATCTGCGGCATGTAGGCAATCCACACCTTATTGAATAGGCCCCAATAAAAACAAAGCCCCCTGCAACCAAATAACCCTAAAACTATACTCTAATATGCCAACACACCTAAAATGCATACTGCAGTAATTTTTCAATAATCTCTGATAATTGAGCCCAATTACCACTCCCAAGTATCTCATCATCTGGAGTCCTCACTTCATAGGAAATCTCTGTCTGAGACTTTGAGGAGGGTCAAAATTAAATGCAAGGACCTCTGACTTTGTTTTATTCCGGGTGTAGTAAGGTAAATGAGAGAAAAACCAATATTTCTTGCATTACCACTACCAACAAATTGTGCAGGTCGCTAAGGTAAAGCAAAAATTCATCAGCGTATAACACCTATTTATGCTCTACAAGACTCACTCAGACTCCCTTCACCCCTTGAAATGTCCTTAGGCACTGAGCCAAAGGCTCTATGTATAAGGGAAATAAAACTAGTGAATGGGGACTACCCTGCCAGGTGCATCATTCCAAAGAAAAACCCTCCAAGAGGTTCCCATTAGCATAAGCATATGTTCTGGGGCAATTATATAACGGCAGAATGTTACAAATAAAATCCTGGGAGAACCCAAACCCTGCAAGGACATCATATAGAATCCTTCAATCCCCCTTATCAAATGCCTAGTTGACATCTAGGCTTAATATGAGTGCCTTCTTGCCTACTCTGTTAAGAAGATCAGCAGCAGATACAGTTCTCTGAGCACTATTAAGTGTTTGCCTGTCCTAAAAAAAGCCTGTTTGGTCCAACTTGTCAAGATATTAATTGCAACAAAACATCTATTGAGAATAGCCATCAGGTAGAGATGTGCAAAGTTGTCAAACTTTGCACTGCAAATTAATTTGTGAAGTTTGCCAAATTCACAAAGTGGCGACTTCATGATGTTTTCAGCAGGCGAAGTTGCACTTTTCCAAGTGAAGTCGTGCAAATTCACCAGCGAAGTTGCAACTGCACCATGACGTCACCTGAAAAGTGCTATTTCCCTAGGAAAACTCAATAAGAAGTGTCAAAGTGAGCAATTTATGAATTTATTTGCGAAGGCAAATTTCACAACTTTGCCAGAACTGCGTCAGTGAAGTAAAACTTCTCAGCATCTCTACAATCAGGTACTTTCAGTCCACATTTAAAATGGAAATTGGGTATTACAATGTACAATGGGGGGGGCGCTGTCAGGCTTCAGTATAACCAAGGACAATAGCATAATTCTAGGACTATGCCAGCTTCCCATGTTTGGAAAAAGCTGAATTGAAAGCCTGACTTAATAGAAGTGCAAGGGCCTCCCAAAACTGTTTGTAAAACTCAGCACAATTCTCTGTTGGTTGAAAGCCCTTGGCCCAGTCTCACAGAGGGTGTGTTCATCTTGTTTAATCCACAATTTAAGGTGGCATTCCTCACACAATGCTAAGCAGGTGGGGCAGTTATGGGTGGTCTGTGGCAAGAAGTAACAATTGTTAATGTCCTCAAAAGAGACCTGCATTGAACCTCCTCATCATTTTTAAGTTGTCGAAGTTGTGTTTTTTTCAGTATGGCTCAAATTCTGTTACTGTTGCATCTTTACTAGATATTTATTTTTTCCTCTCCCCCTACAAGTAATCTGTAAACTAGATTTTTTTTTCTATCTCTGTATTTTTATCTGGCGAAGCAATTTTAAATAAATAATTTACTTACTTCAGTGAGTGTTTCTGATTTTCTCAATGATGGTAAGCACCATTTTAGAGCACTTTGACATAGTTTATGCCAATGCCCATCTCATCACAATGCATCTGTATTGTACAGCAAAAATTTGTAATTGGAATAGTGATAAATTACTTCATACAGTTCTGAGTAAGCAATAATACCCGACAGGGTGGGCAGTATTGGAAAATACTGGACCATCCAGGGGTGTAATGAGGCCTGACACCGAAGGTGGAGGGCCTTATAGACCCTGAAAGGTCTGGTATTCCCCAATATCGCCCACTCTGGAGGGTATTATTGCACTTAGAAAATGAGCACTGAAAAAAGAAATGTTTCAAAAAAAATTGTTAATAAAAAAATGTGTTTAAAATGAGTTTTGTAATTGAATAGTTTCTCTACCTGTATTAGATGAATTTTTTCTCTTTTTGAGCTCAGAGTTTTGACCCCTTGGAGACTGTAGTTAAAAGCTGGTTTTATGCACTTACACTCCCACCCCACACACACACAAACACACACACAAGCACACACACAAATTGCCCCCTTCATTGTGTAGCACTTTTGTTTCCCCTTCCACTTTAATTTCATTTAATTTTCTTTTTATCACATCTACTATCCCAGAATAGAAGTTTGCTATTTTTTTTAACCGGCAGCTACTTGGTGAGAGTTCCATAGTGGGCAGGCCACCACAGTATGGAGCAGAAAACTGTGGAGCAGCACTGGCAGCTAATTTGCTGATTTCCATGGAGTTTTTGATATGAGGAATTTAGGGCTATTTTATATTCCTTGACTGCCCCACATGACTTTTTATTATGTGGAAGTTGCGAGTGGGTGGGGGGGGGACTGAAGGTCAGTTTTGGTGGCAATCACAGGGGTGTTGTGGCAGTATTTTGCTGAGTTCATCTCCCCAGAGATGCAGACATGCTGTCAGCTTGCCCCACATAATTTATCAGCCGGTGTTTGGGAGGGGGGTGGGGGTATGAGTAGCTTTCTAGTGTTGTGAGTGAAAGGTTAACGCTTAGTTTTTACTAGCTTGATTTTTCTTTTTTTGTATGTGTGGCTACTGTTTACTGTGACTGTGGACGTGTGGTCATGCTTGTGCTTCCGTCTTTGTGTGTTGTGCCTCCAGAGCTCCCTCACTCTCTCTCGCTGCCAGCCTGCCACTGAACTCGAGGGATTTTACAGCTGATATTTATTTTAGCTGCATGTGTATGTATGTTTTCACTGTTTGGATATAAACTGAAGCTCTTGCAAGAGAGTCAGTAGGAGATCAGTGTACAGTTCGGGGCTCTGTTAGTGAGGCATCTAACGTGGTGGCAGTTGCCGTTTTCAATGTTCTACTGGCCCACTGGTATCAGAACAAAAAGAGGCAACAGAGACAGGGACTAGTTATTTCCTGATCTCTGTTGTCTCATACCTGCCTGGCTGATTGCCACTTTTTGCCAATCAGGATACAGAATACTCTTTGCCCATTTTCTAAAATGGTATTCCCCACCAGTGCATAAGTCAGAAACATGCAGTGAGTTTTCTAAAAGGACTGCTGCAACAATGGCAAAATTACAACATTGAAGCTAATACTTTAAAAACATCTTCTACAGGGAAAATATGAGATACAGGTTCAACTCTGTTCTCCTTTAATCAGGAATTACAGACTGAAATCCACTATGAAGGGGCACACTGTCATTATACTGTATATCACTAGGTTTTAATATTATTAGTAGAAAATACATACAGTAAGGTAAGACAAATAATGCTTGGTAACGAGCTAAACATGCTAAATTTCCTTTGCATGGTGCATCCGTGCAGAGAATGGTAGGTACCATCACATGCCAAATTCAAAACCTGCCAGTCATCAACTGTCAAATTAATCAAAATCCAACACAAATATTCATAAAATGTTATATTTTATTGAACTCTATGTATTACAGCTTATAAAGACTGGACTGCATGCATTATACTATTTGTAATTGCATCTCAGAGTTCTGCTACCAAAATTGATTGATCTTCATTCTCCCAGTTCACTGCCATCAGTAGCACCTTGGTTGTAATTACAGCCACATAATGCATTAGGGAGCCATCCATTCTCCTGTTTATAATTACACATATGGTACCATCATCAGGCTATAGTGTGCCATCTTAACAGACTAAACCAATCACAATGAAGGATCCCATGCCTCCTATTTCATAATACTCCTCATGTAAAAATTAGAGGATCCTAATACAGAATCCAAATGGGCTAGAGAGGGCACAGTATCTATAGCACAGAACCTAGTACTACCTTATCAAGCAAGGAATGATCAGACTCACTAAAGATGCACCTCTACTTTTTAAATAACCCTTTGATCACATTTATTAATGTTCTTTTAATTCTAAAAATACACACCAAATAGGCTTGGATGAAAAGTGTGCAATCCCATTTGCCAAATTATCTGAAGCTTGGGTATCACATCTAAGTGTTTGAGTCTCACCAGCCCATAAATTCTGGTTAATTTATGTGGATAGTGCACCATCTACTCTGTTTTCTTAAATAGTTGGCACTATCCAAACTATCCATAATGGGCTGGATTGCATTTGCCCAATTATAATGTCAAATCATGGGTGGCAACTGCAACTACTCTGCTGCCTTTCATTTGTCTGTAAACAAAGACAATGTCCAGCAGTGTCAGTGACTCTGCAGGTAACACACCCACCTCTGAGGCCAGGAGATCACAAGGCTGTGGGTTCTAACCTCACACCAGGCACTTGGGTTAATATCCCAATACTGACACTTACGTGCAGCATGAGGGGGGTGCTGCACTCCTGAGGTGCTGTCTTTTGAATGAGATGTTAAACCGAGGTCGCATCTGCCTGTTCATGTGGATATTAAAGATCCCATGGCACTTCTCAAAAAGAGTAGGGGAATTTTTATTGCAAGTAAAAATAAACAAAAACTGGTACAGAATTCAGGAGACATCCATTATTGTACTATCAATAACATCTAAGAAACATACAGGATTATATAAAAGAAACTCACATGGAATAGAAAGTAAGGATGGAAAAAAACAAACATGAGAAATATGTAACCCCCCCCAATAATAACAAGAAAAGAAAAAAGAACCTTCAATATGAATAATGCAAAAAATCAGTGATCTCAGTATACACCACAAAACCCTACACCCGTAGTACCAGGAGAAATAATTCTGAGTTGGAAACCAAAAATCTGACCTTCACCCCTGAAATGGTATCATACTTTCCTTCCATCTCTTTTTCCACTGTTCTCAGGACATCTGGTCCTTGTCAAGATTGGCTTGGTTTTTAATCTCTTTCTCAATAAGGTCAACCTGTGCTTGTGGGGAAATTTGTTTCTGTTGAAGAACAAACTTACATCTCACCAGCCACATAGAAAACTTAATACATTTACAAATTAAGTGCAGTGTGCCAGGATCCATATTATAGCTAAGATCCAGCTTCCCAATAATCACATTTTCATAAGTAACTGTCTGCCAGCTCGGATCCTGCCATCTAGCTGCAATAGTCCTCCAAATGTCCTGCGCATACGGACAGTGGATAAAAAAATGCTCCTGAGTCTCAACTTGTAAACTACACAGTTCTCTACGACACAGTCTCTCCTCCATCCTCTTATGCTGAGAAATTCCCTTCACTCCCAACCTTCCATGAGTACACAGCCAAAGCACATCCCACATCCTGGGTGGGGTCCCTGCATCCATTAAACAGGCCTCAATTTCCAAATAACAGACTGGTCAAATATCTTTATACATAATAGAGACTTGAAAACTAGTAGATTGTATGGTTGTATACAATACCTTCCTATCCACCACAGCAACCTGTGATTTGGTCAAGGCCCATTTCCTAAGCTTCTCTAATGAAGAAAGCAGAAAACTAGGCCTAATATCCTTTATTTTACCTAAAAGAGGTCCCTGCCCCCATATCTCTAGCAATGGGATGATCCATAACCCTGCCACCCATTTCCAGTCTGCTTGGCCTGGTCTCATAAAGGCTGAAAATGTATTAAAAAGAAAAATACTATGGCAGTATCTGATAGGATTTATCAATCGTAAGCCACCAAATCTAATTTCTCTATATAGCACTTCCCTCTTCATTGGCTTCAGCTTACTTCCCAAAATCAACTGAAATGTCATGCTTAAAATAGAGACATCACATGAGCTGGGGTGGGGCAGCACTCAAATATGACAATTGTGGCAGAAAAAAAGTGTGCACTTGCGAAACCTTCTTCTTTTTACTTTGTTGCCACTTTTTCCAAACCTGAACCTTCTGACCACATTGCTCCAGTATTGACATCCAATTTAATTTTACCATATCAGGATCTTCAAAGGAAACTCCCAGAAGTTTTAGGACTTTGTTTGTCATACAAATACCATGTATAGTGTCACATGTTTCTGTATGTGCACTTAACACATATCCCCCACATTTATTCATATTTAATGAGGAACCATTCAAACTCGAATAATGCTGAACAGCATCCAAGGTCTTCTCCACCGAGCTAATGTCACCCACCAAGAGACAAACATCATCAGCATATGCCAAAGTTTTTGTCAAAGCAGGCACACCCCTAATGTCCACACTACATATAGCAGTATTTTGCCTAATATGTTTTAATAATGGACCTAGACAAAATACATAGAGTAAAGGGCTCATTGGGCACCCTTGCCTAACACCTAGAGAAACATGTATCACCCATCCTCTATGTCCATTAATAATATAAAAAAGTAGAAGCAATACCATATAACTTCTGTATCCATCCAGTAAATGTCTGAGGAATGCCATGTGCTTCCTACACACGTTTTAAATAAAGATGAGAGATTTTGTCATACACTTTCTCCTGGTCCAAACTGACCAAGAAACCCTTTACCTTATTCTGATGTCCTAAGGATACCTCCTCCCTAAGCAAAATCAAATTATCAGTTATGTTCCATCCCTTAATTGTACACACTTGACTTCTGTCAGCAACTAAGGGAGCTACTGTCCCCAATCTTTTTGCCAAGATTTTCATCAAAATCTTTGCATCCATGTTCATAAGACTTGATGGTCTACAATTCTGAAGCTGTCGTCTATCACCTGCTTTGAAAATAAACTATTGAATTGTCACGCCAAACTGAGGTGCTACATCTTGATTAGAGATGCAGTGAATTTAAATTCCACCGGTGAAGTGAATGCGAAGTGGGCACTTCACGTTGCCACTCCGCTACATGGAGTAGGCAATGCAAAATGCTCACTCTGCCTTTTCATTACCACTTCGCGTTGAGGCGGAATGGCAATGCGAAGTAAGGAGAAGTCATTGTTTTTAATGGACTTCGCTTTCCTCATTATGATTCTAAGTAATCCACTTGGTTTTTCAGATTTGGCAGCCCCCCCACACATGACATGGCTTACAATACTGTAAGTCACATGCTCTTCAGCTAGGCAGGAAGAAAGTGAGTCATACAAGCAGACAATTTTACTTTCTTCTGTGCAGATGGTGAGAGAGTAGTGTGTTTTGTGACTGCTGATACTTTGAGATCAGAGCGAGGAGGAGATTTAAACTTTGATTTAGACCCGACAGCTTTTTTAAAAGCTACATTTTTTTGTCTTTTATGTACTCTTTTTTACTTAATTTGTTCTTTCTGTAAATTTTATTGTTCTTACCTTTTTAAGTAGTTAGTTGTTTGTCTGTGTCTGTGTGACTGTGTGTGTGTTGTGTGACAGTGTGAGTAGTGATTGCTCAGACTGAGGGAGCTCAATAGGAGAGGTCGACCAGGGTGAGGGAATGTCTGGGGCAGGGGCAGCTCTGAGAGAGCGTGGTAGTGGTAAGCATCATACTGTGAGTGTGTGTGGAGGGCATGGGTGCCCATTCCTGTTGGACTGCTCAAAACTTGTGAGTGTCTCCCCCAAGAAGCAGGACCAAGACCACCTCCTGTCCTGACTCTGAGGCACTTGAACCACCACCACCAAGTCCAGTACCAGGTCCTCTGGAGCAGGATGTGCCTGTTCCCCTGGGCCCAGGTGTGGATCCCATCCCTCAGCACCATGACCAGCTGGCTACCAGTTCATCTAGCCGTTCCCTGCCTGTGCCTGGTCCTCCCCACACCTCCGTTGTTTGGCAGTTTTTTGTGGTCAAGTGCTGACTATGTGAGGTGGAGGTGTGCCATGGCCCCCGGGGGACTCACCTGGGGACTGGGGGCAAGCACACCCATATGCTCAATCACCAGCAGTTGGAGTGGCAGGCTGCCACAGAACGGACCATGCCTGCACCTGCTGGTCATTCTGTGGCAGACGGTGCAGCTGTGCATTGTGGCATCCTTAAGAAGAGGAGGGCCACAACAGCTCCTGCTGCTCCACCAGCACCACCACCACCACCACCACCAGACCACCAGCAGGTCATCCTGTAGAATGTGTGGACCCCAGAGAACTGCATGTAACACAGGCTGACTTGGCAGTTCTCTGGAGTGCTGTCGAGGAGAACAATGAGAGGGTGAGTGCTGTGGAGCAGCGGCTGGATCACATAGAGGGACATCAGTTGCAAATTATGTCCATGCTGGAACTGCTGCTGGATCACCATGAGATCCCACATTAGTTTTTTTTCCTCACACCATGTGCCCCCCCTCACCTTCCTTGCTGTGTTATAAAATGTATTCCTCTACCATCCCTGACCCTTGTATGTAATTATGCCCTTTTTTAGTTGTCTTCCGTATGCGTGACACTTTGTATTCTGAGCAGTGCAAGTATACTGTGCTAAACTGCATGTGTGTAGTCAGTCTTCTTTCCAGTCTGTGTATGTACTGCAGACACTGTCTAACTCTCTGACTTAAAAACAAACATTAATGAGTACAATGGTGGGGTGGTGAAGCATGGAGAAATACTACAAAACAGGCTTACAATACATCCAAGTAACTATTACAAAAAATTAATGTTGTGATTCATGACGTGATTGTGAATCGTGATTTGTGACTAGCATTTGTGACTGTGATGATGAAGAAACGTGCATGCCTACCACCTACGGCTGTACTTCCCAGATGAGCTGTAGCTTAAAACTCCCAAACTTAAAAACACATATCAATGAGTACAATGGTGGGGTGGTGAAGTCTGGAGAGATACTACAAAACAGGCTTACAATACATCCAAGTAACTAGAAAAAAAAATTAATGTTGTGATTCATAACGTGAATGATTATGAATTGTGATTTGTGACTGCATTTGTGACCATGATGATGAAGAACATGATTTGTATCACGAGTCACTCGTGGTGATGGTCCTGACTTAAAAACGCATATTAATGAGTACAGTGTTCATGCAGAATTAAGCACCACACCTGTCCAGTACTCTGAAGAGAAGCCAAAAAAACAACTGTGACTTAATTTACAGATGGAGATTAGGCCCTAAAGAGATGCAAATGCACAGACAGATTAAGATTGCACTGTGCACTGAAGAGATGCAGACACAAAGGCACAACACCTAACCAATGCTCACCATCAGAAATTCAAATCTGGAAAAGAATACCTTTACCGGTTGGGGCAGACCGTGTGGGGGGGGGGGCAGTGTACTGCACTGCTGCAGTTGCAGTCACTAGTACTAGTACCAGTAAAGATACCACAAAGAAGTACAAAAATCATACAGCTGCAGTGGATAGCAGCTTCACATTGCTGAAATTATTATGTGGCACAATAAAAGGTGTCTGATTTGATGACATGTCACACACATACTGACACACACACCAAGTAATGCATAGCAAATTGAAAACTTCAGTAATATAACCACATATTTTAAACAAACTAAAATTATGAACTGTGGCAGTAACAGTCACTAGTACTAGTACCAGTAAAGACACCACAAAGAAGTACAAAAATCACACAGCTGCAGTGGATAGCAGCTTCACATTGCTGAAATTATGTGGCACAATAAAAGGTGTCTGATTTGATGACACGCTTCACACACACACTCACACACACACTAAGTAATGCATAGCAAATTGAAAACTTCAGTAATATAACCACATATTTTAAACAAACTAAAATGATGCACTGCTTCACCACAACAATCAGCGAAAAAATGGCAAGAAATATTGAAAATATTACTGTGTGTACATTAAAACAGTTATACAAGAAAAATATCACCAAAACAGAAAGCACTGTCTTTTTCTTCAACTTAATCTACCTACACCACTGATATGCCCCTCCCCCAAAGCACACTTCCACTGTCTCTCAGTACACAGACTGAATGTTGTACATTAACATTCAAAATCCATACACAAACAATAAACACTTGATGATATGAGCACAGGAGGGTTTCTTATAATCGATGAACTAAAGTTTCAGCAAACAAAATGACTCAAAAAGGCTTTTTTAACAGCTTTTAGAAGGTTTGAATCGCAGAGAGCTCTCAGAGCAGATTGTCTCCTACAGCTTCCTACACACACTACCCCAAACTGAGGCTGTGCAGAACAATCTAGAGCCCATGTGACCTGAAATCCCATGAATCACTGCAAAATTCGCCTTTGGAGCTTAAAACCAAGGTGAAGTGAGGCGCAGTACATTGTCTCCAATGTACTTCACCTTACGAATTAGTGGAGTAGTGGTTTGGGAAGGCGGAGTAATGTGATGTCAGTGTTTTCAATGGACTTTGAGTTACCAATTAATAACGTGAAGTACTCTGCTTCATGTTGCGGAGCACTCCGCGAATTCACCTACACTCCACGAATCACTTCGCGGAGCGAATTGGGGCCACTTCATCCTTCACTAATCTTGTCAGTTAAAATGTGGTTAAATACTAGCTGTAAAATATCCACCAAGGTATCCAGAAAAGTTTTATAAAATTCCGAAGTCAGTCCGTCTGGTCCAGGGGTCGTATTGGTATTTAAGGAACAAACTGCATCCAGAATTTCCTGGGCCGAGATTGGAACAATTAATTGATCCAGACCCTCCTGTGGTATCCATGGGATCTGACAGGGAGCCAGTAACTCAGAAATCATAGTATCAGTGACAAGTGGAGCAGAATGCATCTGGTCCATATAACAGGCTACCTCCTCTAAAATACCCGACATAGAATATACCTGTAGGCCTTGATCAGTACATAAAGAATCCATTGTTCTTTATTGTACTCTAGAACGACAGCTGGCAAAAATGTCGCCCGCCGTTCCTTTTCCTGGGGTACAGATCTTATGTTCATATAAAAGAGAGGAAGCTCCATCATACTGTAAGTCCATCACTTGTTGTTTAAGACACTGTATCTGTTCAGCATATTCCCCCAGTCCCTCATTCAAACAAGAAACAACAGTCATGTATTGTCATTTTAGATCCAAATATTTCAAATATTTATCTGTTTGTTTCTGAAAGGAAAAAGACTGGAGCAACACTTTTAAATCTAGTTTGGATTGTATCCACCACCTACTACTATTGTCAGTTAAACACAGAACTGACTTCTTGGCTGTCAGAAAATCTACCACCTGATCAATACACCTTTGTTCAAGGAGCAGCGTATTATTCAGTTTCCACATCCTTTTCCCTCGCCCAATACTGTTGCCCATTGACAATCTAACTTTAATCATTAAATGATCTGACATTTCCATCAGGACAGTAAATGCTTGCTGTACTGAAAGATTGGGTGAAACAAAGACAATATCAATTCTCGTGGCAAGTTTGGCTCTATAGTAGGTATATCCCCTTTCAGCATGCTCATGCCTGTAGGCATCCAATAGACCTACTTGATGTATCACTGTCTCCAAGGCCCCTGAGTCACAACAGGTTTTAGAGAGCCGTACACGCTTATCCTGTGCTGATAATACACAATTGAAATCTCCTGCCCAAACTAATGTGCGAGAGGTAAATAAATATGGTTTTATATAATTAATCATTTCCACCCTTTCCTTCTTAGTTTGTGGTGCATATCAGTTAATTAAATGCCACTGTAACCCTTGGCAATGAAAATCCAGTAGCATGACCCGACCTGGACATATATCCAAAACCTTTTTAATACAATAGCCCCATCCAGAAAACGAAATACCCACCCCGACACATCTTTCTAAAGTCAATGAAAAAAAAGCAGGTCCCCAATACCACAACTTTCGAGCTTGTTCCATGTCATTCACAATACACAACCTAACATCCTGCAAACAAGAAATGACAATTTTATTGTCACATAAACCATTTAATGTGAGAAGACGGTGCTTCCCATTCCTGATACTGTTGACATTTAATGTGGCTATAACATAATCATGTTGTGCTGACATATACAGAGAATTAAGGCAGTATACAGAGCAGAAAGAAGCCTAGTGCAAAATTCAGCATTTCAGGTGTTAGTTTGTTTGCCTATATGTGCACTGCATCTTGGCATGGCATCAGAATGTTCATTTTTTTGTTCTAACAACCGTGACCTTAGCAGTCATGCTTTCATCTTCTGACTCCGAGGACTGTCCCTTTAGAGAGGACAGGGTCGAAGAGGATTCAGAATTGTCCCCTAGATATAAGTCTGGAACTTGCAATGCTTCAAAGGCACTAGAGAAGGGCACAGATATCACATCTTTCCCCCATTTTGGAAGTTTAGCTTTGGGGTTATCAGTTTTCAATGACCTTTTTTTGGACGCAACAAGAGTAGATTCAGGTGGGAGCATAGTATGGGGCTCTTCTCCCTCTTTATCAGGCAAAGTATCAGAGGGAAGTTCCACCTCGGCCATGATATCCTTATCCATTGTCTACTGGTGTGGGTCTAGTCCCACATTGAGGTCCGCAGTGGCAGAGGATGTTGCCACCACAGGTTGCGGGAAGGATGGGGGGTACTTCAACCATCAGTGGAGTCTCATGCACCGTAGGAAGTACTGGCACCTGTTCTACAATAGGGGCTAAGGTTGTTCCTGATATATTTCTACCCCAGATCTGTCGTTGGGTCTCAATACTCAATTTCTGAGCCTTTTCAATAAGCACTTCTTGACTCGGCCTATCAGCCCAGTTTACGCTGCCCATTCACACATCTGGTAGACATGCCCCTGCTTGCCACACAGATTACACAGGGAATCTTTAGTACAGTCTATGGTAGTATGTCCCAGTTCTAAACACAAGGAACATCTCACTCTGTCACAAACATTATTCAGATGCAGGTGACACCCACATCGAAAACAAGTCTTAGGTTACCACTGATAGAAACAATGACCTCTTCCTGCCCTTAAAAAGAAAACACTTGGCAGATGTTGAGTACCATGGGCCCCCATATGAAGGCATACCTTAAACTTCCATCCCCCCATCCAAAGATGTTCCTCATCTAATATTGGTGGGGGGGGTCTCCAAGTAAAGCACATTTATTTTGCAACCAGTACTGAATACCTGATACTGCAATGACTTCATTGCGGAAAAGTATAGTGACTTATTTTATTAGAGGCTTTGTTACTGGGATAACCTGAAAAGGGATCCACAAGGCCGAATGTGTTTTTTTTTCATAAGTAGTCCAAAAGCAGTCCAAACTCACAGGGGACTTAAAACTGATATCAAACACCGAGTCCCCTGAGGCGTGAATCAATGCATAAATTTCATTTGAGAAAAATCTCAACAAGTCTTTTAATAAGGTTTTCCCCACATAAATTTTATCAGGAGGATGGGCTAAACCCCCTGATACTGGAGGTGGACTGCATTTTTTTGTTGGGCAGTAGTAATACCCGAAAACATCCCCTCTTTTCTTCTGAATTGCCTCCACAATTTTGAGGGTTCCATCCGAACTCCCTCCCCAGCTGTATCAGGGCCTGGGGGAACTACGCAATCACCCCATTGGGCTGATACCTCTAAATCACATTCTCCTGGAGGACTGGAGACAGTTTGTTCTAAGGGATGTTGTACAGAAGATTTAGCATTGACAGGTTCCGTACAAGAGGGCGGCAAGGAATCACCTACTACCTCTTTTTAAACCTCTGTTGAGGCAACAGCAATAGTCATTGTTATAGGGAGCTCTGCAACATCAGGAACCCAGCTCCACTCAACCTTCGGGATCCACCCTGCCTTATGCAATGCAGTGTCCACTGACCAAGGTTCACTGCCCCCATGTGCAGTAGCAATAGCAGTACAGTCAGTATTCATGTGGGAAACTTGCACAGTAGTCTTGGGACTAGAAGGCTGGGCCTCAATGCTCAACATAGACCCATTGTCAAAATCAATCATTGCACCAGAAGTCTTTTCCATTAATACAATAGTTTGTCAGTACTCACCATAACAGGACACGGAGAAGCCGGAGGCAGCACTGCAGCCCGACTTTCCACCAGATTGCTCGTAGCGAGTGTCACATCGCTAAACTCCAACAAGGGTGTTGGCCTGTCATCCACAGAACGCCAACTCGTTGTCAAATCACTTAAAGCAGAATGGTCTTCAGTATCTACTCCTTCCCTGAAGAAGGCACATCAAGTAGCTCACTGCCATGGTCACTCGCTCCCCTACCAGGGGTTGACAGCACTTTCAACAGGCCCAACTGTTGATCAGTACTGAGGTCCTGCACAAAATCGACTTTGTGCTGAAGCCAAGCCACTATCAAATCCATTGGGCATTCAGTACTCAGGCTGCTGCTTATCTCCTCCATTTCCTCATTCAGTACCAGATCAGCTTCACAGACAGCTCCATCAGTAATATGATCGATATTCAGTACATCAGAACAAACTGCTCCTGCTGCCTGCACAGACAGACTGATAGGCTTATCCACTTCCATCAGCACATCAGCGCCCCCTACCACAGAGTAGGGGAATTTCCGAGGTACCCTGGCCAAATTTCCCCCATTCACTAAAATACCACCAACAGCTTAATCTGGTTCAAAGTCAGTTGGCATTCATCTGTATCCCCCTCCCCTGGGTCGTGCCTGAAAATAGGCAGAATTTGCATAGTGTACTTACCCGGTCAACAAAATCTAAATAAATAAATAAATATCGAGGTCTTACCTGCCCAAGGTTATCAAAGTTGTATTTGTGGCGGACCCACTTGTACTTGGCCATGGTACAGTCAAATCTGTTGGTGATATTACGGATGTCTTGCCCCTGACAATGGTAGAACTTGCCTTTGAAAAGCTAGGAAGAAATAAAGAACTATCCTAAATCAGTGATATTTTTATTATGGCAGTTTTGAAGCTTAACTAGGAAGAGGAAAAACAAACTCAAGCTTAAATTGTTTTTATTCAGATTCCAGAGTTACTAGCGAGAAAGTCAAAACAAAAGATACAGTGCAATGCTGCAGGAAGCCTATGCTATCACTTCATGTTCTAATTATAATGTAATATATGGATATCCACATTAATAATATTGAAAGTCATACAATTTTGTTCCCATATACTATCGATGAAATTCATTGATAGTATTACGAGATCCCATAATACTATAATTCGATAGTCATATATAGTATTTTGAGATCCTGTAATACTATTGATGGATTTCCCAACACAGTGGCATGAGAATGCTACTTTCTCACACCACGTGCATACTCTTCACAGCTGTCCACAAGCCAACTTTTACTGTAACTATCATGTACAGTAAAAGCCAGTCATCACCACAGCTGACAGAACCACTGATATTAAAATACCGCAACAAGATGAAAACACCATTCAGTAAAGCTGCTTCTGTGTTAAAATGCACCTTGGGTCTTTATATGTAGCATGCAGGGGTGGGCAGCATAGCAGGAGGTGGCAGGAGCCGCCAGATGAAAGCTGCATCACGGCTAAGTTTGAAGCACCAAAATTGGTGTCATTTAATTAAATATGCTCATATCCATATATTACAAAAAATAACTAATAGGGGACTGGGACTGCTTAGCTAACATACCATCTTGAGAGGTTCTGGGGACATGCTGGAACCTCTAGAGCTTCGCTCTTGGGGTTCACATGTCCCCAAATACCCTCAATGGTATTATAGCCTTGTAATACACAGTCCCCTATCTATTATCCTATTTCTAATGCACTACTGTGCAATTCAGTAAAAGTCATAATACTATGTTCTTCTAGATATTGCATAGCAAAAAAACTACATTGTGATGGGATTACTGGTAATGTGTCATGTGACCTGATATGTCATTTCTAGTTATGACACTGCAATGCAAGTGTAGCAAGCAAAT
Source organism: Neoceratodus forsteri (assembly GCA_016271365.2). Taxonomy (NCBI): domain Eukaryota; kingdom Metazoa; phylum Chordata; order Ceratodontiformes; family Ceratodontidae; genus Neoceratodus; species Neoceratodus forsteri. Next base: position 11,922,885 of record JADMNL010000039.1, on the reverse strand, counting down.
GCATCTTTCTCTTTCACAAGGGATTATCTAAGTAGATTTTTATTATTATGTCGTTATATGTCTTGGGAATTTAAATAATGTTATTTTTATTGTTTAAAACCAGGCAAGAATGCCATGGCAGCCATCTGTTGTTAGGAAGAGTATAAATTATTTTAGTGACTCAGTGGATTGGTAACAGGATAAGAAGCTTTTTACTTATAAGTCACTGGTTTGAGTACTGCACATTTTGTTAATGGCTGAAATGCATTATGGTCAGTTGTCTGTTTAGTGGCCTATGTTAAATGAGTTATGGGCCCGGATAACCTGAGTTGCACTGGCAAAAGTGCAGACTTGCGTCAAGGAGTCACATGCAGTGGAAGCCAGTGTGCAGCACAAATCTCATTGCGCCAATGTGCAACTATAATGAATGCAGTCGCAAGTGCAGGGGGTGTTCCCATGAATATCCAGCGCAGTGAGATAGTCAACAGTGAAACCATGGTGCAAGTGTGGAGCAAATCAAAGATGCACCGAGCAGACTTGTTCCTATACATACAGGGCACAAGTGCGCAGACAGCACTTGTGCCAGGTGAGAGGGAGTGAGTGAGAGAGAGAGAGCGAGAGAGAGAGAAAGAAAGAAGTAAAGAAAGAAAGACAGAGACAGAGAGACAGAGAGACAGACAGACAGACAGACCAAGGCAGACACAGAGGGAGAGGGACAGAGGTGGCATTGAAGAGGGAGACAGGGGCAGAGAGAGTGAGAGAGACAGACAAACACACTGCCAGGCGGTGCACCAGGGTGGCACACAGCCAGCAGCAGCCAACCACCCAGGAGGATATTGGACAGCAAGGGTCATGTATAGTGTGCTCTTCATGATGGAGGCCATAATGAGGAGTGTGAGGGGGCAGGAGGAACAGCAACATGGCCGTGGAAGGGCCCGTCAGCGGTATGCCCAACACAGGTAGTACCACGCCCGTATCACCTTCGAGCTGATCAGTGACAAGGAGATTGTGGGCCAGTACTGCCTGAACAGGTCCATTCTGAGGCAGCTGTGAGCTGTGCAGAGAGGAGATGCAGGCACCCACCAGATGGAGCCACGCCATGACCGTGGAGAAGATGGTGACAGCCGTCATGTGCTTGCTCACCATGGCACCTTCCCGAGACTAACAGAGGATACCACAGGCATAACCCAGTTGGCCACGTCCCACTTCCTCACACAGTTCCTCAGTACTCTGCTGCCACATGTGTCAGAATACATCTGTTTCCCCAGCACACAGGCGGAGTGTGCAGCAACCATGCAGGACTTCCACAGGGTACAATGTATGCCTGGCATGATTGGGGCCACTGACTGCACCCACATGGGCATCTGCATGCCACCTAGCCCGGAGGGTGTGGCATACATCAACAGGAAGGGAGCCCGAGTGTTAACTGCCAGGTGGTGTGCGATGCCACGGGGCGCATAACCAATGTCTGTGCCACACACCCTGGGAGTGCACATTATGAATTCATCTAGCACAGCTCTGCACTGTGCCAGGAGTCAAAAGTGGGGACATCTCCACGGGCCACCTAGTGGGTGAATATGGCATGGGCAATGGGCAATAGCAGAGCATACCTTGGGATGGGGGAGGGCAGGGTGTTCATGTTGGCATGGGCACCATGGACAGGCAAGGGGTGCAGCATAGGATAGCAGAAGGATAACCATGTCATTACCCACACAGGGGACAGTGCCTATCCACTGTGGCCCTGGCAGCTCACCCCCTACCAGTGCCCATCGTCCCCAGCAGAGGAACGCTACAACAAGGCACACATCAGCATGCGCAACATCGTCGAGTGAGTCTTTGGCATGCTGAAAGCACGGTTCTGTTGCCTAGATAGGTCAGGTGGTGCACTACAGTACAGCCCCTCAAAAGTCTGTGGCCTGTTCCTGGCCTGCTGCATACTGCACAACATGGCCATTGACCATGGGGTAGCTGTCGAGGCTGATAAGGGTGACAGTAGTGGGGATGATGGAGGCAATGGGATGGAGGGAGGTGGATAGCCACCTCCTGGGTGGAAGGATCCCCGGCTGCAACAGCAGGTGAGATGACACCGGGACACCATTGCACAGGAGCACTATGGTGCACACAGGTAGGTGGTGCGATACACATGCATGGGCTGCACAAACAGGTACAGCACACATGCAGGGGCATGCAAGGCATTGGGCATACACAAACAGATGCGTGAAGCAGGGGTAGGGGAGACAGGGGTACACACCCACATACAACCACACACAGCACCTCTTACAGCCCCCCCCACACACACATGCACTCACACACACAGGTGTGGGTATGTGGCATGGATCAGATGCATCGCACCTGTGCATAGGTATAACTGGTGCAAGACTGCCATCATCTTGTCCACGCCACATGGCCCAGTGGCCAGGCAAGCATGCACACAGGCAGCGTGTGGCATGACACACAGGTGCCACAGCAGTGGTAGGCACACACACACACCACCCATGTGCGCACTGGGCAGCAGCTACAGACCACAGGCAGGGTGGCCTGAATATCAGGTCCGCTGCATGGAACTATGGCCACCATGGCCATGGGGGTGGCCGCACCAGGGCTGTTCAGCAGCCACAGGCTGTGCATCAGCCATGAGGGGGTGTGCAACATCCCCCCAGAGGTAGAACCACGGGACTGCAACTGTGTCTGTGCGGTGGTGTCAAGGTACCCAAACAGGCCAGCCCCAGGTGTGCCTGGGATGCCGACATCAGAGCCCGGTGTCAACTGCTCTGGGGTCACCCAACGTTGGGTACGTGGGCTGGACAGCGCACTGCGGGGGGTCATCTGTGTCCAGCCATGCACTGTGGCAGCCAGCAGCGCAATGCCATCAAAGATCGCAGTGACCATATGATTCAGGGATGCAGTTTTGGCCTCCTGCATGTGCTGCATCCCCGCCAGGATCTGCGCAGTGTCCCTCTCCTGCTGCTTGGCTAACTGGCACACCTCCGCGCGCAGTGTATGCACCCCAGTGGTGAGCAGCACCTGTTGCTGGATGGATGCCCACAGCAAACGGGTGTGCTCAACCAGCGGGTCAGCATCCTGGGTCTCCTGGGCCGGATGCTAATCCCCATGTAGTGACCGGCCATGCTGCACAGCCCCCCTCTCTGGAGGATGCTGCACAGTGGGGTCTTCAGGGGCATTGGGCATGGCAGCAGGCGCACTGCTGGCGGACCCTGTGTCCGGCTGCCTGGTGGCACACGCAGCCTGCTGCTTTCATCCATCCTGCCGCTGCACAGCACTCAGCACCTGTGTGGCTGCACCACCTCCACCACAGGGTACAGCCAGGGCAGCGCACACCATTGCACCCGCAGTGGTGGTGGGCAGCTGTTCCACTGCTGGCAGAGCACTGGGCGTGCTGCCTGTGTCAGTGGCCAGCAGAGGCGTCTCACCCACAATGGTGGCCATGCTGTCCGGGATGAGCGTGATGTCATCATCGGTGTCCGACTCTGCACCGATCTGTGTCTCTGTGCAGAGGACACCAAGGCTGGCATCCTGCAAGAACACATCCAGGGCCTCATACAACCCCAGGTCCAGGACATCTGCCTGCACAGTGGTGGTGAGCTGCAGCCTGTTGGGCTCCTGGATGCCAGTGGAGGTGGAAGGCTGGTCCTTCGGGGCCGGTCCAGCATCCACGGCTGCTGCTGCTGCCGGCACCCCATCATCTGCACAGAGGCGTGCTGGTGCTGCAAGAGAAAGAGACATGTGTTAGTGATGCATTGCCCACATGTGCCCCCCCACACTGCCACTGCATGTGTCCTGCTGCATGGCATGTGCGTGGGTGAGCACACATGCATATGACATGCATGTCAGCTGCATGCATGCCAGCATGGCTGTGTACACACCCTCCATGCCCCCAGCTATGTGTGGCTGACATACACACCATGCAGTGATGGGCTGCCAGCCATCTGGAATCTGCCACCAGGCATACCCTCCACCGTGCTGCAGCACATGGTGGCTGCCACCAACTCCTCCTGCACCGTGAGTGGTGGTGCATCTGCAGGCCCCCCTCTGGTGGCATTCTGGGATGCACAGATGGCCGCCACCTTCCCCTTGATGTGCCTCTTGTCCATGCCCACCTTCTTCCGCCACTCCTGCGCTGACTGCTGGTGGCTACCATGCTGGTTGACATATGTCGCCACCTCCTCCCAAGCCCCAGCCCTGGCCTGTGGTGTGCCCATGGCACCACTCAACAGGGGCTCCCTGTCAAGGTAGGCATCGAACAGGGCCTCTGTCTCCACCTTTGTGAAATTGGGCCTGCGCTTGTGAGCATCTCCGAGACTGCGTGCTGGGTGGACACCGTGCATGTTCCCTTGCATCACACATTTGGCGCATATTGTGGCCACGTGCAGCATGGTGCAGAGACGGTTACCACGAGTGCAGAACTGGACACAGGTTGAGCTGGCCAACCCGGTCACCTGTGTCCAGCCCCACGCCCCCCAACATTTTGGTCGGGTGCCCCTGCAGCAGCCCAGGGTCACGGTGTGGCATTGTTGCCACACTGCAGCAGCAGACCAGGATGGTAAGGATGGGGGAGCAGTGCCGCCACAGGTATGGCGACCTGGTGTGAAGGGACGCAGAGTGCCTGAGGAGGCTTGAGGTACGTGTCAGGCAGGGGGCTGTGCCACAGCCAGGTGAGTAGGCCCATATTGCATGTGTGCCCTGGTGCTGTACTGTGGTGCTGGCTAGGCTGCCTGGCGTGCACTGCAGAGCAGTGCACTTCCATCGTGTGCATCACAAGGTGGCATTACCAGCCACCACTTGCATTGTGCTGTAGCTGTGCGGGCTGTCTCAGGCAGGGGCTCACCCTGTGCACAGGGGTGAGGGTAGTGGGCGGCTGCTGTGGATGTTTACTGATGTGTACCTGTCTGTTTTCCATTCCCAGGGCCTGAGAATCACTGGAGGGTGGTGGTGGCAGCAGCAGTGGCAGGACAGCAGGCCACAGTGGGCCACGGAGGCAGCGCAGGAGCAGCTCTAGCACCAGTGGGGCCATGGAAGGTAGGTAGGCACTTTCATGGTCCTTTGCACATTATATGGGGGTGGCAGTGGTGTGGGTGCGGTCATGGCTGCCTGTGCCATGTGCCATGGCAGCTGTGTGTGTGTCGCACTGTGTGTGGTGCTTGCCACTGTGGCACATCCATTGGACATGTGTGCCAGCTGTTGCTGGGGTGGGTGTGCACCCAGCTGCCACTGACATTGCTGGGGTGCTGCCGGTGCACTGTGCCATGTGACTGTCATTGCGCGGTCGGGTAGCCATTGTGAGGCAGGGACCACCTCAGTGCACTGTCGTGGTGCACTGCATTGCTGGTAGGTGCTGGCCCAACCTCCTGCGGGTGGCCGGTATGGGCCCTCCGGGGGTGTGTGTTCCCACTGCCCATTGCATGCTGTGGGTGGGCATGGTTCCTTGGGACATTGCACTGTTCACCTGTCCTGTTCCTTGTCATAGGTGTCCAGCAAAGACGACGGAGGCCCATCTACTGCAGGCTGCTCCGGCAGCTGATTCTTATTACATCTACCACAATGATGGCTGTCCTGCAGGTTCGCCACCTGCTGCTGGAGTAAAGGAGGCAGTGAGGGCACCAAGGGGTGGCAGGCTGTGGCCGCCGGTAGATTGGCCCCAGGATTCCCCTGTTTTCCCTGCTCTACCTCCCCCTACAGCCCCCCATCCCACTGTACAGTCTCTGTTCCCTGTCCCCTTCCCTTGCTTTCCTACCCTTTCCCACCCTCTTGTTGATGTAAATAGTTTATTTTTGCAATATATATTTTTTGACTTGCCTGCCTGTATCAGTGTCTGCTTTGCAGGTGGTGTGAGGAGCCATGCTGCAGTGGTCCAGTGCCTGTCCATGTGGTGTGCATGTGTCGGGGCGCGTGTTGTGCTTCTGTGGTTCGATGCTGTGTGTTGTGGTGTGTCCCACTGTGGTGGTTTCCTTCCCCTCGGTTGGTGGCTGTGCCTTGGGGTGCTCATGGGGTGGCTGTCAGGGGTGTGTGGTGGGTGTGTATGTGGTGATGGCACACAGCCATGGTCTTTGGTCAGGTACTGGCCACATGCTGTGTTGGGGCCCCTGCTTGATGTTGTGCAGCTTGTCCCATGTGGTCTGCCATACTACATGCCTCCCGGCATGTTCTGTGCCTACTGTGTGGGTCACCTGTGTGTCTGTGTGCCATGTGTGTGTGCTTGGCTGCATGGTCCTGGGTGTGGCCTGCACTGGTCTGGGTGTGTGGGGGGGCACAGTCTGCAGTCTGCGGAGGGGCTCCTTTGGTGGCCCTCCATTGGCCATTGGCACCACCTGTTGCCTACTATCTGTGCCACTGTTGTGTTCTGGGGGGGGTCCGGATGCCTGTCTGAGTCCTGCTGTGCCCTGCTGGTGGTGGCCTCCTGTGGCCTGTCACTGTGCTTCCCTGGCTCTGGGTCTCTTCTCTGTGCCGTGTCCCCCTCTGTTGCTCTGCTGCTCTGCTTCCACAGTTGCACTGGAGCATCTCTTTCTGCGCCATGGCACAACTGTGTTTGCACCATGGCCCAACTGTGCCATATTCAGTTGAGTTGTGCTGGCGTAGTGCGGCTGGTGCAACCTCTGAATATGGCTCCTGTTGTGCCACGGTGCATCGGATTTGTGCTGCGCTGGACTTGCGCTGGTCTTTGGTGCATTTCTGAATATTTTGGCCATGGGGTCTTAGTCCAGTTCCTAATGGACAGGTGCCCATATCACAAAACCACCAATTCAACTAGCTTAATTGTCCCCTTGCTTGAGGTTTCACAAAGGATGAACAGGTATGGAGTCTGAATTACTCATTCAACTCTGTAGTAGTTCCTTGTGACAGGGCGGTGGTACCTTGGGGAGGCAGAGTAAGGACAGTTGCATTATTCTCACTTATGCTGTATAGCTTTGGTACCTGTTACATTCTTTTTTTGCTGTATTGTGGTACAGCAGAGTCCATGATTGCTGCTGAATCAGTCCATTTCCTAAACAATAGGATTGATTGGGCTACATTACATTTTCATTGATTTTGCTGGATGCACATGTTACGTGGTAAAAAAAAATGTTAAAAACTAACAACCCCTGCTGATAGAAGCATATGTATTTATTGGTAAATATATAGATTCTTTAACCCATTTCAAAGTACTTACAATTGTCATTACAACTGTACAGTTTTCTATTATTAAAACAAAAAGAGCTTTCAGTTTCCACTTGCATCTAGGTAATGATTCCCTGCATTAAACTTCTTGTGGTAGTGAATTTCAAAGACCTATAACAGTGCGCTGCACATGAATATTTAAGATGTTTTATGGAGATGAATGTTTTAGTCAGATACAGTGAAGTTTGTTGCTGCAGACAGGAGTGGGCACCTTGGGAATGAGGAATGTTACAAGTACAAAACTGCTTGTTGCATTACATTTTAAGTGGAATATGATGCATGCACCTTAGTAAGTAACATGTAGGTTTTAGGTTCTTGTATCCACATCTGATTAGTATGCCATGTGTTGTGCTGTACCTTGTAATAACATGGCATTGAGATCAAAAATAGGGCACATTAGTTGGAAAGCATTACACTGCATTTGTTTATTGCAGTGGAATTTGAATTGCATTTGCATGTGATAACTTACACACATATAAGAAATTACTTCTCTGAAAAATATTAAAATAGAAAATATAAGGTGAAACAAATGCAAAGGGACCCATATTCAAAAGCCATCAAGGATGAATTGCCAGAGCAGAATCCCTACTTTGCTAATGCAATTTCTAGCTTGTGGCAGTAATTTGTATTTGAATGGGCTAATCTGTTCCCCCTCGCTCACACACTGGGAAAGGGAGTAGGTGCATCCTCAGCCTGCTAGCGCAGACCACAACTAAAGGACTGGACCTGCAAGTGATGTACAGTAATAGGTAGGGGACTGTGTGTGCACATGGAGAACATTTACATGCATCCCTGTAACCACTGGATCACCGTGGAAATGGAGTTCTATCACAAAATCATGGAGAATTAGACAAAAGTATGTGTTCAAGTATGTAAGGGTGACAAAGGAGTGCTGGCTGGGGAATTGTCAGTTCTTACAATGCATGCCCCTTTATCCTTTTGAGGGGTTTTCAGAGTGCTTTGCTGAGACCATACAGGACTAAAATGGAACTGTACTAGCCCCATTTCATCACCTCAGATGCATAGGGGCTAGGAGATTCCCATTCTGGGCCCATAGTGTGCATGTGGTTAATGAACTTCTTTTCATGTATTGATTTTGTTTTTACAATATGGTCCTGAGGTCCTAGTTCAAAATATCACTGCATTGGCTTCTCAGGGAAATGGGCCTTTTAATTTTTGATTTCAATATGCTTTGTTGCCTTCATAGATCACAGTTATACTTCAGATTTTCTGGATATATTTGGAAAGCATCCTTTTGTTGTGGCATGGTCTCCTCCTATGTGCATGAGGGAAACCATGCCTTTGTGAGAGGATGCTTTCCACATACGAAATGGAATACAAGCACGAGTTGTAAGCACTTGAGATGTGTGACTGAAACAGCGTGTATCCACAGTATCTGAAGTACGACCATGATTAATGAAGTCTCCAAAACTGATGGAAATCAACAGTTAAAGGGCGCATTTTCCTGAGCAAACCAACACAGTGAAACACTGTACCAGAACCACAAGGCCATGCTGTAAAAAATAAAAAACAAAAGTATTTTTTTTTTTACATATTTCTTGTGTGGCTGGAGTATCCTTTGATAATTTCTTCCTTCTTTCTGGGGGAGGTAAGCCAACCAGCCCCAAACTTAGAAGAGAGTCAATAGAAGGGAAGAGTACTCATCTGGCACAACCTTGGCTCTTTGGGTTATGGACTTCCCATAAGGATGCATGGGCCAGCATGTGAGCAGGGCTATGTTATGACCCCTAGTGTTTGCAAAAAAACAGCAGTTCAGAGGCAGAACATCCGGATAGTCCCTTTGTATGATTAGTTCATTGACTCCCAGCCATCATGCAAGCAGGGATGATTGTGGATGGCTGACCCATAACACTATTGTTTATGTGGCAAACAACCCATTGAAAATTGGGTCCCAAGGTTAGTCTGTGGTTGTCTCCTGCCGTTCAGCAGACACAGCATTCATAAGAATGAGAATTGGTTGCAAGCATTATCTTATGGGTATGGGTCCCAGCTGATTTTATAAACCTAGGATTTCTTTCTTCAGTCCTCAATTTCTCTACTGTTTGTCCTTGACCAACCCCTACCTAGACCAGTCTTGCCAGTCTCATCACTCAACTTCTCTCTGATATAACCTGCACTCCAGTGTGTCCTCATCATAGGACCTGCCCAGATATTCCCAGTCATCAGGTGGAACTTGCAGGGGACTGGGCTATCATCCAGCTTCAGCTGTGATATAACCGGTACTCCAGTGTGTCCTCACCATAGGACCTACCCAGATATTCCTAGTCGTCAGGTGGAGCTTGCGGGAGACTAGGCCATCACCCAGCTTCAGCTGAAGTGGTTTTCCTCCATTTTCTTCCTGGACCCATTTACTTGCAATGATGTGATGTGTGTGCTCCACTTCAGCAAAGACACCCCTAGCAACAAGCTGTGGGGTCCTCCCCCCCCCCCGTTTGAAGTCTTGCTGTGCTGCCACTTGGATTCCTCCACCTGGCAGCTGACCAGTGGGATGCACATCCCCCCCCCAAACAGAGCAGAGCTGTCCAAGGGATGATCAGTCCTTTCTAAACTGGCTAGTCCCTGAGAGGTCAAAATCCATTACTGAACCAGGGTCAGTAGTGCAGCAGGAGGTAGAGTATCTTGGTGCTGAGTGGAAGAAATCTGCCAATGCCCGACACCTCTGGGTACCAAATGTTAATTGATCTGCTTCTTCCTCCTAGGAATATTAATTCTGCTAGGGGGTACACTCCTTGTGACTTTCTAACCCCCAGTGAATTAGCTATTATAAGTGTCACTAGCTCAGTTTGTAGCATGCTACCCTCTGGGACTCTAAGATCAATGAGTTTTGGGTTCTAGCCTCACTCCAGGTACTCAGCTTAATACCCTATCTGAAACTGTAATGCAGTACAAAGAGGGTGCTGCACTGTTGAGGGGCTGTCTTCTGGATAAGACATTAAACTTAGGGCCCTTCTGCCCATCCCTGGTCACTGTCCAGGTGAAAGTAGAATATCCCATGGCACTTATCAAAGGAGAGTAGTGGATTTTACCCCACTGTCATTATCAACATTCCCCTGGCACTAAAACTGATCCATACAATCCACCTGCAAGACACACCTGAAATTGACCAGTCCCAGAACAATGCACCCTTTCCTGGTTAAAAATTACAATAAAAAATTAAATAAACTGTACCTAGTAATGTTATTTTCCATGAGAAATTAATTTTACTTTAGCTTAAAAAAAAAAAACAGCACTACCGAATTCCATTATTTAGCTCTGAGAGCTTGTTCTATAGGTTGGCTTCTCTCTAAATGAAACAAAAGCTTTACCATATTACTTTTAACCTCCCCCACCCACCCACATAGACACAGGCATTACACTGTGATTGCAGTGAAAGGCACCATAGTAAAGCAGCAGTATTTGTTAGTTGGCAAAACATGTCATCATATATATATTTTTTTTTTTTTACAATAAAGTATTCCTGACATACGTATACCTATTATCAGTGTACTTTAAAAGGACGCTTGTCCTCCCAGCACCCCATCCCCCAAACCACAATCCCGATTAGGTTTTTAAGTCTAAAAAATAATGTTTTCATTATCTTTGTGTAGTAATATCTCTTCCGATGTATCAGCTGTAGTGTTAACATAGCCAGAGGAGCATGGCACCATTGCACATGCTCGGTACAGCTCCGCTGCTCCACCGTGTAAGTGATACAATGGAGCAACACAAAGCCATGCTGAGTATGTGAAAAGATGCCAAAATCCTATCAGGAGGTTGTAGTTTGGAGGGTGGGGTGCTGGGAGGACAAGTGTTGTCCTTTAATTCTCTCAGCCAGTGTTTTATTTTGTTTTCTTTTTTTACAACAAAACAAATTCAGTTACTAGTTTTTTAATGTATGGCTCAGACCAATAAATACGGCCACCCCTTGTAATTTTTACAAATCTCTTCCACTGAGGTTACTTTTTGACACTGAATACTTACATGATCCATGCTGTGACTGTATTAGGATGGTACTAGCATATGTTTTTGGTAGTAAACAGCACATTACCACTCCAGGATCAGGATGTAGCAGCTGTTACTAGCTCACTAAGCTGCCAAATACTGCTAGCAAACTGAAACCTCTAAAGCTTCAATATACTATTATCAGATACTGGAGAAGGGTCAATAATTGCCCAGCCTTAGACCTGACAAACCACTGTCATGGTTGTGTAGATCCATTGCATTTACTATTGGTCAACTTGAGCGCCAATGTCATTGCTGGGATTTGAATCCCGAGATTAAACAATCTCCCATTTTACATGAACACATCTGAATCCATAAATTCCCTTAAATATATGGTGTTTGCACACTGTAAGCTGTACATGTATTTCATAATTTTGTAATATTGTATGTCTTTCAAAATTTTGTAGTAGTATGAATTCTAATGTTTTCCCATGTGCTCTTATACACTATTTAAAGATTAATGGCAGCCATTTTTACATATGGTTAATAAAAGTTTGAATGCAAGTCCTTGAGCTCGATTCTCAGAGATCGGCACAAGCTGTGTCAATGTCAGCTAGTGCTGATCTCCAGTGCACCAGGGACCCTGTGGCCGATTCAGTTATGTGAGGGGTCCCAGCTCCAAAGTCCCACAGCTTGCACCAAGCACGCTCAATCGGCAAAGGTAAGGCACATGGAAAAGGAATGCCACAAGCTATGGGACAGTCATGCTGCACTGACAGCACTAGCAGATATGTTTTCTATGGGGATGGCATGATGTCCACTGCAGTAGTCTGGTCCCACTGCTGGCAACAATACAGTCTCCCAGCGCTGGGACCCCTGGCTGGCATGCTGGGGTACATCCCTGCCCCCCCCAGCAAGGCGGCCAAGTATGCCCCACATGTGCTTCTAGCATAACGGAGGGCACACTCCCTGATAGCATCCCATGTTGCCAGCAATGCAGCCGGCCCATGATCCATGCCAGGCAGCAGTCCATGACCAACTGCCACCACCATGCCCTGAGGGGTCCGCAGGTGGGACTCCTTTTGGCACACCTGGTATTAGACCAGCTCAGGGCTGGTCAAACTTTTGGCTGGCCCTGCAGACATTACTGCTGTTATGTAATTCCACGACAGGAGATGTGGTAGCCTACTGGTACAACTCCCCCAGCACCATGGTGCTGCCTGCAGCATGCCACAAATTGGGAGCATGAGTATCTGGTGCACCCAGCCCCTCAGTGCCGCAAGCTCCATCAGTAAATTGGGAATGATGCAAGGTGCGGTGCAGTGAACCCTTTGCATCATGTTTCTGTGATGCAAGCATCTTGCCGCATTCCCAACGCTTAGAGAGTCAAGCTCCCTTTGTCATGATTAGTATTTCCTGAAAATTTCAAGCTGTTTGGTTTTGTGGTTTTATTTAAATCAGCATTTGTTAACTTTCTATGTAGAAACTGAAAACAGTGAGGCTGTTGCTGTCTGTCTGAATGAACCCTGGAGAATCATTACACAATACTGGAGTAGCTATCTGCTTCAGCAGTTGAGTCCCTGCTTGACTGATTCATTGTTTAACGTCCCAATCAGAGCAGTCTGTAGAGGTAATTGTTTGCTCTCCGGATTTTTCACTAACTCAGTATCTGCTTTGTGTTTAGACAGATTAGCTGAACATCTGTTGTTCTCTTCTCATCAAAAGTTGATCATTTGAGTTTCATTGCTGAATTGAAGTGGTATGAACGTGCCTCTGTGAGAAATCAGCTTGTCTGTATCCCAGCTCTCAGTTTTTCTCATTAAATCTCTACATTTTTTCTAGGTATATAGCACTGGGCTGTTTATTTATTGGATATAAAATAAATCTAAATTTTGTTCATTCATAGAAAGTAGTTTGTCTTAGATGTAGCCTCCATAAACAGGTTCATATAAGAACAATTTTTCCTGTCAGATTGACAAGCAGGTGCCTGCTACACTCTGCTATTTCAGGCACATATACTGTATGAACTTGCAAATTTCAGTTCTTTGATGGTTTCTGTCTGAAAATACATCATGTATGTGTATAACTAGAAACACCATATGGCATCCTGATGCCTCTGTCTCCTGTCCCACAGTTGTGGCAGTTGCACTCTGCAGCTCCCTGCCCCTGCCTCACAAGCCCCCTGTATCATGCCCCACATTCAAGGCTGCTGCACCCTGCTGCCTCCTGCCTTCTCCTACACAGTCAGGGCTGCTGCACCCTGCTATCCCATACCCTGTCTGAAAATCAAGGAGGCTGCACCCTGCTGCACTCTGCCTGAACAGTTAAAGTTGCTGCACCCTGCTTCCCATCTGTCCACCACCCCCACAATTAGGGCCACTGCACCCTGTTGCCCCTGTTCCTGTCTCCACAGTCGGGGCTGCTGTGCTCTGCTGTACCCTAGAGTCTCATGTTCCATGCTCCACAGTTGGGGCTGCTGCACCATGTTGTCTCAGGCCACCAAAGGTGGGGCTTTTTGCTGCATGCTGATACTCACTTCCATTGCTCCAAATGGGCATGGCTACTGCATTGTATGCACCCCGTTTCACATTCAGGGCTGCTGTACCCTGATGCCCCCCTGTGTCCTGCCCCACAGTCGAGGCTTCAGCAACATGCTGTCCTCTGTCCCCTGCCACCACAGCCAGGGTTGCTGCACCCTGCTCCTGTCTACACAGTCAAGGCTGCTGTAGCCTACTGTTTCCTAGGGCCCAATGCCTCTGCAGTTAGGGCAGCTGCACCATGCTTCCACTTGCCTCAAGAATCAGGGCATTTGCTGCACCCCGTCACCTGACTCCACAGTTGGGCAGTTGCACCCTGCTGCCTGCTACCACCAGAGTCAGATCCTTTGCTACACCCTGCTGCCACTGTCCCTTGTCCCAAACAGACATGGTTACTGCATCCTGTTCCACAGTTTGGGCTGCAGTACCCTGATGCTTCCCCTGTCTCTGCCCAAACAGTTGGGGCTGCTGCACCATGATGCCCTCTGTCCCCACCCCCACAGTCAGGGCCTCTACACTCTGTTGCCTCCTGTTCCTGTATTCACAGTCAGGACTGCTGTGCTGTACTATGCCTTAGAGTCCCATGTCCCCTGCCTCCACAGTTGGGGCTGCTGCACCATGCTGTCCCAGGCCACCAGAGGTGGGACTTCTGCTGCAACCTGCTACCTATTTCTTTTGCCAAAAATGGGCAGGGCTAATGCACCATGCTCACCCCTCCCCACATTCAGGGATGCTGTACTCTGATTCCCCCTGTGACCTGCCCCACATTTGAGGATCCTGCACCATGCTCTTGTCTGTCTCTGCCACCACAGCCAAGGCTACTGCAACCAGGCCTGCTGTGCCCTAGAGCCCATGGCCTCCACAGATAGGGCTTCTGCACCATGCTGCCACTTGCCACAGGAGTCAGGGCATTTGCCACACCCTGTCCCCTGCCTCAGCAGTTAGGGAAGTTTCACTCTGCTTCCTCCTGCCACCAGAGTCATATCATTTGTTACACCCTGCTGCCCATTTCCCTTGTCCCAAACACGCGTGGCTGCTGCACCCTGTCTCACAGTTCGGGCTGCTGTACACTGATGCTTCCCTTGTCTCCTGCTTGAACAGTCAAGGCTGCTGCACCCTGCTTCACTCTCTCCCCAACCCCCATGACACAAGATAAAAGTATTTTTCTAGTTTTTCTTTCGAACAGTTTGGGCATTGCAGCAAAGGATTTGACTCTAGTGGCAGGGGGCATCATGGTGCAGCAGATCTAACTGTGGAGGCAAGGGACAATAGGGGACAGTAGGGCACAGCAGTCTTGACTGTGCAGACAGGAGCAGGGTGCATCAGCTCTGGCTGTGGTGGCAGTGGACAGAGGACAGCATGGAGCAGAAGCCTTGACTGTGAGGCAGAACATACTGTAGGTGAGCATCACAGTTCAGCAGCCCTGACTGTGGGACAGGGTGCACATGGTGCAGCAGCCCTGCCCATTTGGGACAATGGAAGTGGACAGTGGGGTGCAGTCAAAGCTACACCACTGGTGGCATGGGCAGCATGGTGCAGCATCCCAAACTGTGGAGGCAGGGGACATGGGACTCTAGGGTGAAGCACAGCACAGTGGCCCTTTCTCTGGAAACAGGAACAGGGGGCAACAGGGTGTAGTGGCCTTGACAGTAGGGGTGGGGACAGAGGGCAGCAGGGTGCAGCAGCCGCAACTGTTCCGGCAGGGAACAGGGGACTATAGAGTGCAGCAGACCACAGCAGCCACAACTGTGGAGACAAGTACAGGGGCAACAGGGTGCATTGGCCCTGATTGCAGAGTAGGGAACAGAAGGCAGCAGGGTGCAGCAACCTCAACTGTTTGGGCAGGGGGCATAAGGGTGCAACAGCCCTGATTTTCAGGCAGGGGATGGGGCAGCAGGGTGCAGCAGCCATGACTGTGTAGGAGAAGACAGTGGGCAGCAGGGTGCAGCAGCCTCGAATGTGGGGCAGGAAACAGGGAGCTTGTGGGGTAGGGGACAGGGGGCAGCAGAGTGCAGCTGCCTCAATTGTTGGGCAGGAAAGAGGAGACATCAGTATGCCATATAATGTTTCTAGTTATACACATACATGATGTACTTTCACACAGAAACCCTCAAAGAACTGAAAGTTTTGAGTGCATTAAGTACTTGTACTGAAATAGCTGAGTGTGGCAGGCACCTGTTTGTCAATCAGACAGGAAAAAAAAAAAATCTTCTTCAATGAACCTATCTATGGAGCCTACATCAAAGACGACCTATTTTTATGAATGAACAAAATTTAGATTTATTTTATATTCATTAAACAACCCAATGTTATATACTGTAGCTTGAGAAAATATAGAGTTTTGATGAGAAATAACTAACAACTGTGATACAGGCAAGCTATTTTCTCACAAACACATTCATACCACTTCAATTCAGCAATGAAACTCAAATGATAAACTTTTTATAAAAAGAGAATGATAGATTTAAAGCCAGTCTATCTAAACACAAACCAGAGAATCGGGTGGTAAAAAAACCTGAAGAGCAAACAATTAGCTATATAAACTGCTCAGACTGGAAAGTGAAACAGTTCTTCACTCAAGCAATACTGCTGAAGCAGCGAACCACTCCAATATGATGTCATCACTCTCCAAGGCTCACTCAGAAGAACAAAAACAGCCTCACTGTTTTCAGTTACTGCAGAGCAAGTTAACAGATGCTGACTTAAAGGAAATCACAAAACCAAATAGCATGCCATTTTCAGGAAACACTAATTATGACACAGGGACTTGAATTTAAGCTTTTATTAACATGTAAAATTATTCTCATTTATCTTTAAATGTTGCATCCAGACATGGCTGGAAATGGGTGTGTCTAAGTCCACTTATCTTAAACAGGGAGCTCCCTAACCTCATTGGTGGCTTCTCCAGACTGTTGTCATTTTGTTGTTTTTTTCACCTCCTAAGGAAGGGAAGGGATAGTAATCAGCCTCTGTGGGGCTGGCTAAATGATCTTTTTCCACTTCCTGACCCTTCGATCCATCCCCACGCTCAAACATTTTGTAACATCTTCATAGATCAAGCATGGAGGTATGCTTCATTCACTTGAATGGAACATCTTTTTAAAATGTGATTTCTAAATCTTAAATTGGGTTTTGGTGCCTATTGATGCCAGGGTTGAACTAACAAGGTTCTTTTTAGTTGAACCATGGCATCAATAGGTACCAAAACCTGATTTAAAATCAAGAAATCACATTTTAAAAAGACGTTCCATCCAAGTGAACTGAGAGGGTCCCAGTGCTCAACCTACAAAAACATCACAAAATGTCAGAGCACAGGGATGGACTGGAGAGTCAGGAGGTGGAAAGGGATCATGCAGACAGCCCCTGTGGGGCATATTATGATCCTTTCCCTTCTGTGGGGGATTAAAAAAACTCAAAATGAAAACAGCCTGGAGGAGCTCCTGATACGGTAAGATAGTTCCCTGTTTAATGTTTTTTCTAATAGAGAAAGGTGCTCTTTAACTACATCACTCTAACTAGATCCGCAAGACTTGCAGCTGCCAGTTGTGGGGAAATCTACAAGAATATTAATTCACCTCCACTAATGAGAACTACTATATAACAGAGGTTATTTCAGAACATTAATCAGGAAGAAAAACAATTCAAAAGTTAATATATAAAAACTAATACCCGTTTTATTTGAAAATGGAAAATTCTGAGGGGATCCTATTGCTATAATGAGGGTGGATTTTATAGAGGTTAAAGACAGAATGTATTACTGCAGTTCTCTAACGGAGTTCAAATAGAATTATGATGTCGTGCAGTTAAGGCACACGGTACAGCAGTCTTTTATTAGACATAGTATTATAACAGTGAGTCTATATATAAATAATTTTGTGTAAGAACCTGTACTCCTAGGATTCCAAAGATGATGAAGAATGCACAGCAGATGAGAACAATGTTTCCGATGGGTTTCAGGGAGGAGATAAGAGTTTCAACCACCAGCTTCAGACCTGGAGCTCGGCTGATCACTCTGCAAGGAAAAGATTAGATGGTGAGTATGACTCAAACGTTAGAAGAAAAAAGATGAGTCCAATGCTTCCATCTGTACTGTGAAAAGTACTGATTCTAGATGGGAAAGGTATTTCTCAATTTTTGAACAAGTGACCATTCTCCCCCTGATCTGTAAGATCAAGTTGATAGACTAGGACTCTACTGCTAGCACCACCAGATGAATTATTTGTAATAAAATGGTTTATTAAATATTCTTCACAATACATAGGAGCAAATGGGTACCACTTACAATAGCAGCATTGCCGCAAGGATGCAACATTAGTATATACAGCACCAGATGAGTTCTTGTGCCCTCAAGACAGGTTGCAATATTATTTAGAAGCTATGGGGTATCGTCGTCAAACCCCCAAATCTACAGCTCATTAGAAGTATACAGGATTAATACCACACTATAGATAGGTATCCTGTGCTCTCAAGAGCTACAGTATGAGATCAAGCAGGTAACTCCAGAGCCAATTACTTGTTTGAAGTCCGCACCATGCTTTTCATAAATTACCACAGGGATTAATCAATTGTGGCAGATCTTTTTAAGAAGGACTTATCCCACTGTATATATAGGTAACTTGTTATGATATAGCAATCATTTGAGATTCAGCTGATGTCCAGATAATCCAGACACAAGGGCTGAGCTAATGGCTTAGCAGTTTGAAGAATTTACACTAATCATTCTACCATTTAGTAAAGATATCTCTCATACTGTATTACAAGATAAAGTCAAACAACTCACCAGTTGTGTCAATAGCTAACAAAAAAGAGTTATAGAGCTGCATAAAATGTTCTTATGGCTATACAATAAGGTTGGTTACATACTGTAGAGATAGTTAAAAGGATTAATCTTGATCCAACTCAAATTTAATATGGGAATCTATAAACTTGTTCGCACTCAGTCCTAGCCTATTGCACATATCACAGGTTTCCTGGAAAGAGTTTATTAACATTAAGAAAGATTTTCAAATTAGAGGATCCATTACCTGAGGGGCCTTAGAGTTCGAAGAAGTCGTAAGACACGGAGGACCCCCAGGATCTTGGCTCCACCTGCTGATGCCATTGAGACTATTATGTCAATGAGAGACACGAAAACCAGGAAGCCATCTAGAATGTTCCAGCTACTACGGAGGTAGGCCTGATCCCCCAAATAAAACCCAAGAGAGACCACCTGGAAAAGGAGACAGGTTAGTCTACAACCAGAAATCTTTATATGCTGTGGCACTCGGCATATGACTGTCATTCCAGAGTGTACAGTACATGACTCTTTTGTTGTGGTGCTGCTTGCATAACATTCTGATAGACCCTTAAATCACTTTTTAATACTATGAGGTGGGATTACATAATGTCCCATAAGACATTATTTGTATAACATCATCAGGCAGATAAATTAGAAATTGTACCCCCCCCCAATGGCACAGTGGTAGAATGGTGTGCTATCATATAGACCTTTCTTTCATCCTAGGACATAGGCCCTGTCCACACTACACATCTTTGACCAGGTAACAGATACATACCATTACAGCCGGGGAGAGGTACAGTGTGTCCACACTGCAGCAGTGTCCTGTACGGGCCCGTTACCGCCAATCCACACTGTGGGTGCCAGGTGACCATTACGGTGGCACCCGATCCCACAATGCAGCTCGTGCTGTGCTACAGGCACTGCTGGGGACCTCTCTCATGCGTCCACCCTACAGCCAGTAACGGTACAGCGGTGGATCCGGTTCCATAACCGTTCTTGAAACCACCTCATGAGTGGTTTTGACAACGGTTACGGAATCACCTCCTGCATTGTTACAGGTGTAAATGCAAACTGATGTGGTACCCGTTTGGATCCCCTGTAATGTTACAGAGGTGTGGATCCAGTGTAGTGTGGACAGTGCCAAGTGTTGTGGGAAGTGCCTTCAAACATCAGGGAGAGGTAACTGATCTCTCTGCAGTATCAGCATATCCTGCAGTGGGTTTAGTTGCAAGGTTCCATACTGTGACTAGTCAAATATGCAGGTCAGCATGACTGGTATAGAAAGGAGAGGAGCAGGAAAAATCCTGGCAAGCTACTGTATATGCAGGACATTTACACATGACTACCCATGTTCAGTAGCCTGTAACTAACCATGGAAACACCCATCCCATGCACGGATATTGATGAAAGGTTATAACCCCACACTCAGGGTGAGTTAATAATGATGTACAACAGCTTCAGAAGATTAAAATAATAATACAAATAAGGGAATTATTTCAGTTTACCAAATATCAATCCCACTGCTTCAAAGTTCTATGGAATGAACAGAGCAGAGGAGAAGACTTTTAAAACAAATATACAGGTACAGATTTGTGGATTTTAAATCTACACATTCAACAGATGTTTAACTTGGTCTAGTGTGTGTTTGTTTTGTAGCCATTTGTTCCAAATCGGATACAAGCTGCTAGAAAGCATTTACAACTGCTGCACCATTGGTGGTGATTGGAAAAGTGGGCATAGGTGTGCTTGAAAGCAAAGACCACCAACAGCATTAATGTCCATTGTCTGCACATGCATCCAATGACTTTCAGAAATCAGACTCATAATTTCCAGACCAGGTATGGGACTCAGTACTGTTAATTAGCATTGGCACTATGGTTACAATATTTAATTGAAGTTTATACAATAAGTATTAAAGTCTTAAAATACACCTCCTCCCTTCCAAGGATCATGACTTCACCTGCAACAACAGTAACATAATGAATGAATTAATCAATCAATCTTTATTTAACCAGGTGAAACACCATTGAGATGCACTAATTTGCAGGTGGATCTGGGCAAAAAACAGTTGTATATATACACAGACAGGGCCATCAGAGGGAAACAATTACAGGTCTTCTTGAGTAAAACATATAATACAAATCAGAAGTAAGTAAGTAAGTAGTAATCAAACTACACAGCGCTCAGTAACTCTCCAAACATAACCTATATACAATATATATAATAAAATAGAAATCTATAAGCAATATGTACAGTAGAAACCAATAAGAAGAGGCTTAGATAGCTATGTAGCTAAGCAGCAGTGACAGCACAAGTAGCAGAAGGGAGATCGGGGTGGGTAGGAAGAGATGACAGGACTAACCTATTAGAAAAGCTCAAGGATAAGAAGAAGACTGATGGAAAAGGAAAAAGGGAAGGGAACATTGTTTAACCAGGAGTAGCACAATAAGCTGAAGTTTGTTTCCAGATGCGATCTGGGAGCACAAGGAAGCTATGTGACTTGCTCAGGATCACATGGTATGCACCTAGGCAGCTGTGGGTTTCAAATCCAGGTTTCCAGATCTGCAGCTCAGAGCCTTAACCCACTGTGCTATATTGCCTCCCTCCAAGGTCAATAACAATAATATTGTTGTGAAGGAAGGGACGTAAGGTCCATCTAGTCTGCCCTTTATTCAGCACAGCAGTGAATAAGGTGAAAAGACAACTTAGTAGCTGGAATGCTACCCCAACTCTTATTGTGTAACACTCAGTACCATTCTCCCTCAGAAACCTGTATGATCCTGCTTTGAAATGAGTCAAAGAGTGAAGCATCTGTATGTTAAACAAAGTCATGTGGGTTATGATAATGTTTTGTCCACTATTTATTCTGTAGACCTCACATCCCCTATCATGGATCCCTCATTTATTCAACATTGAGTCTACATAATAACCAGCTGCGATGAGAAAACAAGCACCTTCGTCATACTTATTTTTAATTAGTGATAGCTTTATTCACCAAGAGCAGACTTTCCCTCAGCCAGCTGCCCCCTCTGTCAAGGATGGAAACTTGAAAGTAACACAGGTGCCTGCTCCCTTGTAGGAGAAAGTCCCAGGATACTCAGGATTAACAGGGTTGGCAAAATGAAATATCTTTTGTACCCTGAACCCTCTCCCCATCATGGTGGTTTCTGCAGTGGCACTGGTGCTCCAGCAAGGATTTTATGTATTCATTTGCTTTGAACATTTATTTACCCAGGACAGCCCAAATGAGACACAGCATCTGATATTTCAGTGGAATCCTGATTCTATGCAGTTTTACAGCTGGGATAGCTGGAACACAGGGATGACAAGTGACTTGCTCATGGTTGCATAGAGAGCAAATGACTATGGTGGGATATGTACATCTCCTGCTTTACAGTTAAGATTTCCAGAGCCAGTTACTTGTTTAATGTCCTTACCATATGTTTGACAAATTGCCACAGGGTCTGATCAGCTGTGGTGGATCTTTTTAAGAAGGAATTATCCCACTGTTTACATAGGTAACCTGTCATGGTATAGCATTCATTTGAGATTCAGCTGATGACTAGGTAAACCAGACACAAACTACACAAGCTTCACTAAGGCCCTGTACACACTAAGGAGCTTAAAATGGTTTAAATGCCTTAAACGGTTTTAAACCCATGGAACACGGTTTGCATCCACACTGTAACATGGTTAAAACTGTGTTTTCTAAAACCGTGCTAAAACCCTGTAGAAAGGTAGTCTTTAACACAGTTTTAGCTAAATATGGTTGTCTTAATCTGTGTTAACAGCAGTATGTATGCAAATCATACTGTAACACAAGTTAAGGCAACCTGTCCTGTGAGAGAAGTCATTTTATCAGATACAGAATTTAAAAAAAAAATAGTTACTGGCACCGCCAAGCAGACAAAGAATCCCTGGTTCTGGCAATGCATTTTTTATGCCGATCGTTTTTGGTGTCTGTTCACGGGTATCCCATCATGCACTGCAGCACAAAGTGGTACCAATAATGCTTTGAGTCGGTGCCACAGTCATGCCTGGGAACTCGCTCAAGGTAGCATGGTTGTTGGAATACAACATGGAGACTCCAACAACCATGCTAAGGACCAGTTTATAAAACATTTTTAATAATGTTTTATAATCAGTCCCTAGTGTGTACACGGCCTAAAAGATGGTAAGCCAAGCAACTAGCTCGGCAAGTGATAACAACACTGCTCTATAGCTGTCCAACAGGCGTGGAAGAAGATGGGATATTCATGGTAATCAGCACCACCCTAACCCAAGGCATAGTCACATTTTTTTACCCAATGCTGCTCTGCCCCTGCCATTTTGAGGTGTGGACCCTAGACTCTTGTAAAACAAACTTCTTAATGAAAGATCAGTGATGGCTAGTCTTGTCTTGTCCTTGTAAAGTTTTATTTCTATCCTCTACAAACTGAAATATGTAGAAGGAAAGATCTTGGATTTTGTTAGAGTTACTGCTGAGAGAGAGAGAGAGAGAGAAAGCAACCAAAAGCTTCCTTAAATCAAGGAGGCAGTTTAATAGACTACACTGAATTTAATTATTAATTTTTGGGCCTGTGTAAGTAGCTAGTTTTAATTCTCTGTTTTTGGGATTGACTTTTCTTGGAGAGATTTGCTGTCATTTGTGACTAGACCTGTTACTTAACCTCTGTGAAATAGGTGTCTAAAAGGAAGGAAGGCACTTCCCGGGTGGAGGGTCAGAATTATAGTTGATTGTTTCTGGAGAGCACAGGTTTACTTCCACCCACCCTGCCCTCACCCCACCCACCCCAAGCACATAACTTCCTTTATAGCAGGGGTTCTGACATCATTTTCCCAAAATTGCTAACAACATACACCTGTTCATATCCTTAAAGGTACAGCACACGGAATAGGGGGTAGGCACACTCACAAGCTTGCATACACTAAAACAAGAACAAAAAAATAAATAAAGAAAAAACATCTGAAACAGAAAGGAAGACAGACATGTGGGGAGTGGTGCAATGCACTGGCTGTGGAGCAGCAGTCTTCCAGGAGAGATTCCAGAGACTGTGTTGCTGCCCTATTTGCAGGCACCTCTCTGGTCTGTCTATGCTGACCTGGCAGGGATTCGGGAAACCTGCTCCCCCACCCAGGGACCACCCAAGCCACCACCACTACCTCAGAGGTTGCCAAGAAAGAGAAGTGATTGGACCACAGTGGGCTCAGGGAGGGCGAGGGTGGTGGAACAGAGGCACATCCCTTCAATTGTGCCTCTCCACAGTTCATTCACCACTCTGGCAGAGCATGGTTCCTCTATGGAGGGACCTGCAGTGGAGACCAAGGAGGATGTTGGGAACCTCCACAATGGAGATCCACAGAAGGGTGGCATGGGACCCCACAGGGGAAGGAGACAACTCCTGGTGGGGGACTCAGTTGTTACAGGGGTAGAACTGGGGGAGGGAAGGGAAAGGGAGGTAAGGTGGCTGCCCGGTGCCATGGCTTGGAGGGAATAGGAAATTAATCCTCAGGATCATGGGAGCAGTTGCAAGGGGGAGTGAGTTGGATGTCATTATCCACCTAGGGACAAATGACCTGGCTGAGAATGGGATCAGAGCACTGCAACAGGAGTTTGTGGAGTTGGGGAGGGGCCTTAGACAAGTGGCACACATGGTAACTTTCTCAGAAGTGCTACCTGTCTATGGCATGGATGAGGTTAGAGCACTCCACGCCATGGGATTCAATGACTGGTTGAAAAACTGGTGCAGAACTCAGGGATTTGGCTTCATTGGAGACTAGGGCTCCACCAGGAGGGATGCAGGCCTACACTGGCATGATGGTCTACATCTGTCCAGGAGGGGAACCAGGATCCTAGGTGACATGTTTAAATGCTTCATTGGCAAGCATTTAAACTAGCCAAAGGGGGGGGGCACAGAAAAGGAGAAGGGAAATCCTACCCCAAAAAAATCAGGGTAGTTAATGAGGGAAACACCAAGATAGGGTAGTCGATAGGGAGAAGGGCAGGGGTAAATGGAGAAAAAGATAAAGGCAGCAAGGACAGGGATAGGGCAAAAAGAAATAAGGCCAAAAAAAATGCAGGGTAATGAGTACCAATGCCCATAGTCTAGGTAAAAAGCTCCCTGAAATGGTGGCCTTGATGGAAGAAGAATGCCTGGATATCGTGGCAGTCACAGAAACATGGTACACAGAGAACCATGACTGGGATGTCAACATACCAGGGTACACAATTTACAGGAGGGACAGGGAGCGGGGAAGAAGAGGAGGAGGAGGAGGAGTAGCTCTTGATGTAAGGGAAGGGATCAAAGCAGCAGAACTAAAGGGTAAACAGGGAGGACAGGAGGCACTGTGGGTCACCCTGGAGACTGGAAATGACACCCCAATCTGCACAGGGGTTGTATACAGACCCCCGTCAGAGGGGGAGGAAATGGACAAGGAAATGATAGAAGGCATCCTTAGGATGGCAGAGAAAGGGGAGATATTGCTGACGCGGGGACCTGAATATGCCAGATGTTAACTGGAGCACCTTTGCTGCAGCCACATCCAAGAGCAGGGCCATTCTCGATGCCCTATGGAGGCACGCCTCAGACAGTTAGTTTTGGAACCCACTCTGTAGGGAGCAATCTTAGACCTGGTACTCTCAAATGGGGACAGAGAGAGGATCTCAGATCTAGAAGTGGGTAGCCATCTGGGAACAAGTGACCACTGAACAGTGTGGTTCACGATATACTTAGCTGTAGAGTCAAGCCACATAAAAGTGAAGGTACTGGACTTTAGGAGGGCTGATTTTGTCAAAATGGGAAAGTGCCTCAGAAAAGCACTTGCAGAAAGGCAAGAAGGTGGGTGGAGCATCAATGGGGAAACATCAACCACCAGCACAGAGGCAACAAGCCTTTGTGTGAAGCAAATAAACAAATCAAAATGAAAATAAAAAACACTATGGTTCTCAATAGAAGTGTCGGGGAAGGTTAGGGAGAAAAACATAGCATTCAGGAAGTATAAGGAAACACAGAAGGAGCAGAGTAGAGACCTGTACCAATTAAAGCAGAAGGAAGCGGGGAAGGCAGTCAGAATAGCAAAGGCCCAAATTGAGGAAAAGATAGCCAACTCGGTTAAGAAGGGGGATAAAACCTTTTATAGGTACATTAGGGAGCAAAGAAAGACTAAGGCAGGGATACTGAGGCTGAATAAAGAGGAAGGTGGTTGGGCAGAGAGGGACAGTGAAAAAGCAGGGATACTGAATGAATACTTCTGCTCAGTATTCACAAAGGAAGAGCAGGGGGAGATACCTAATCTAGTCAATAGAAGCACTCTGGATAGGAGGGCTAATATTTGTCCTGTCACAGAAGAAAGGATTCTGAAAGAACTCCTAAAACTGAAGGTGGATAAAGCAATGGGACCTGATGGGATTCACCCCAGAATTCTAAAAGAACTAAGGAAAGAACTAGTAACAACACTGAATTTTAATAAATCATGGGAGGATGGTGTGGTACCTGAGGACTGGAGGAGGGCAGATGTGATTCCCCTTCACAAAAGTGGGAGCAAGACAGAGGCAGAAAACTATAGACCTGTCAGTTTGACCTCAGTGGTAGGGAAAATGATGGAATCATTTCCGAAGGAAAGAATTGTTGAATACCTAGAGGCCAGTGGGGCACAGGACCCAAGGCAGCATGGATTCACAGCAGGAAGGTCATGTCAGACAAATCTAATTGATTTCTTTGACTGGGTGACCAAAGAAGTAGACCAGGGAGAGGCTGTGGACATGGCCTACCGTGACTTTAACAAGGCATTTGACACAGTCCGGCAGAAAAGATTAGTAAAAAAATTAGCCAGCCTGGGAGTGGGTTCCAGGGTGATAGCCTGGGTAAAACACTAGCTGGACAACAGGAAACAGAGGGTAATAGTAAATTGAGACCACAGTGAAGAAAGAGGGGTTACTAGTGGGGTACTGCAGGGTTCATTACTTGGGCCAATCCTTTTTAATGTCTTTATAAGTGACATTGCAGAAGGACTGGAAGGAAAAGTATGTCTCTTTGCAGATGACACAAAGATCTGCAACAGGGTCGATATGCAAGGTGGGGTGGAAAGGATGAAAAGGGACTTGGCAAGGTTGGAGGAATGGTCAAATGTATGGCAGCTTAGATTCAATGCAAAGAAGTGCAAAGTAATGCACCTGGGGAACAAAAACCCAGGGGAAGAGTACACAATAAGGGGTGAGATACTAACAACAAAAATGGAAAGGGACCTGGGGGTACTCATATCAGATGACCTAAAGGTGGACCAGCAAAGTGAGAAGGCAGTAAGGAGGGCTGGTGGGATACTGTAATGCATAGGGAGAGGCATCAACAGTAAAAAACAAGAAGTTGTTGTCCCTCTGTACAGGCAGTTGGTAAGACCACATCTGGAGTACTGTGTACAGTTCTGGAGACTCCATCTCTGCAAAGACATAGACAGGGTGGAGGTTGTCCAGAGGCAGGCAACCAAAATGTTGCAGGGTCTGCACCAGAAGACATATGAAGAAAGACTAAAGGAGCTTAAGATGTATTGCCTTGAGGAAAGAAGGGAGAGGGGGGACATGATAGAAACTTTCAAATACCTCAAGGGAATCAACAAATCCCAAGAGGGTAGCATCTTTCAGAAAAAGAGATGTGCAAGAACAAGGGGGCACAATTTGAAGATAGAGGGTGGATGGCTCAGAGGAATGTGAGGAAGTATTTCTTCACAGAGAGGGTTGTAGATGCATGGAACAGCCTCCCTGAGGAGGTCGTAGAGTCAAAAACAGTGGGAGAATTCATGAATGCATGGGACAGACATAAGGCAATACTAGCGGGGGGTAGGAGGAAGTAGGCTGTTGGTTAACTAGGATCTGCAGCTTATCCATTAGGTAGGGAAGTGGGCAGACTAGGTGGGCCAAGCAGTCCTTATCTGCCATCAGATTCTATGTTTCTATGTTACTGATTGACCAGCAAAAGCCAGACTATAAAAACAGATGGTGCTACAGCAGCTGGCAAATCAAAGGTAAATGAGCACGTACAGTAGACACCTAAAGAAACTCATTTCTCCATCTGCCTACTGTGCTGTGAAGGGATTAAAGTGCAGGCTGAGTCACCAGTGCCTGTATGACTACCTACCCAGTGAATGGCATTAAGCAAGAAAGTTATCAGTAAAATCAAACGTTCAGTCTGTAAAGGCAACGTGCTGGGAAAGAAAGATGTGACCCCACCATTTTCAGCAGGGAGCATGTGTTTAGCCTCTAAACAAAGGTTCCTAGCTTTTGAGACTGACAATTTGTAAAAAGATGAAGGGAAAAGGAAAAATATAAACTAGAAAAATAAATGTTCTTCTGCTTGATGGAATGCCACTAGCATCTTCCATTGCAACAGCTAAGACTATATCAAGTGTTGTCCATCTCCATCTGGAGAAGTTGGACACCTGGGGCCAGATGTTCAAAAGTGGAAAAACTGCACACATGTAGAAAAAAAGTTACACAAGGGGGGGATCCCTTGCACAACTGCAATTATTTCCAGAGGTTCTCATTTTCAAAAATGGTTCCCTTATTTGTAACGCTTTCCACAGGTTATGGTCGCTTGCACATATTTTTTAGCAGAACTACGGAAAAAAGCTACGCCAGGTATTATCAAGCACAGCATTTTTTTTTCTACAGCTGCACCAAACAAAGAAAATTCTGCCTGTGTGCAGTTATGAAGAAAACAGCATTTTGCAGGTATTAGGATTTTTCCCCACACAAGGGAGTGTTGTACACGGACTTTGTTTCTGGCCCATGTCAGGAGCTTTATAAACCAGGCCCCTGTTTTTTGTGGGACTGTTTTTCGTATATTGCTTTTTCTTCCTTTGGAGTTCTGGAGCAGCTTCTCACCCCTTATCCTGCCCCCAGTAACAGGTGCTTGCCTCCTTGGAGTGGTCAGGTACCCCCACCGATTTCCCCCCATGGCAGGGCTTGGGAGGGAGGGCAGCCCCCCCGAACAGACATTTAAGTGTGGGCCAACTCCCGGTGACAGTGTGGATCTGCAGATGGGCAGCCTGGGCTTCACAGAGCCCCAGATCTCCTTTTGTCCACTCTTCTGCCCCTCCCACCCCTCCCTCCTTTGGCCAATGTGAGTGTGTTTGTGTGGAGGCATGCACGTTTCAATGGGCTGCAGACCTCATTTACTGTGCTGCCTGTTGGACTGCACTACCAGCAGGCCTCCATCTAGTAGCAGTCAAATGCCAGGCAAACTAAGACCCCCCCCACCCACACCTGGGAGATGACAGCAGTCCCTTGGATGCTCGAGCCTCTGCCCCGGGCCAACTTACCAAAGACCTGAGTCTATCACTAAACCTGGTTTGCCAGCATTGCATGAGGTGTTTTTACTGTGCATTTTAAAGAGCCACTGATGCCTCATGAAGAACTTTGAAGAACATAATATTTGAACACAAAGCAGCTTATATTTCTCATTAGCTCTGCATTTCTTACCTCCATTATTTGTTACTGAGGTGAGATGCAATAAAACAGAAAAGTTGTTTCCTGAGGGTTCATCAGTTCCTATTGCTTCTTCCCAACCTGATGTCATAATATTGTGCTTGTGACATCACAGTCATTCCCATAGCAACAGGTTGTGATGACACAGCAGAGCTTTATGATGTCAAGTAGGGGGTAAATTATAGACAGATGAGCTCTAAGGAATAAAGATCCTGTTTTTCTGGGAACGTCCTCAGTAACAAATAATGAAGAGGAGAAATCTATAGAAGATATGTGAAATACAAGCTGAATTGTGTCTATTATGTTTTCCAATGTTTTATAAAAGGTGTCAGCTGCTCTTTAAATGTACTAACTCATTTTAAACCCAAAACTTCATGGTTATACCATAC
The DNA here is from genome assembly GCA_016271365.2 of Neoceratodus forsteri. Taxonomy (NCBI): domain Eukaryota; kingdom Metazoa; phylum Chordata; order Ceratodontiformes; family Ceratodontidae; genus Neoceratodus; species Neoceratodus forsteri. Next base: position 11,893,605 of record JADMNL010000039.1, on the reverse strand, counting down.
TATATATAGAATAGTGGATGGGCGACCATCCACAACAAGGTTGTGTTTCCCTCAAGGGAGTTGATGACATCATTGAGACCCTGAGAGTGAAGCTCGAGAGGTCTCACTGATGTCATCCACTCCTGAGAGGAAAACACAGCCTTAGTTGTGGATGGTCGCTCATCCACTGTTTTATATAGTATATGGTTAGGGTTTATTTCTTTTTTTACATTGTTGGTTACCTCATGTATTTTTTTTATGTGGTGTTCCTGCTCCTGCTCTATGTCTTGCTGCTGCCTGGCCTGCCACTGGTTTCTGCTTCACTGCGCTCCCGCTGGCTGGGGCTTCTCTCTACTCCCGCTCACTCTTTCTGACAGTGGCACCATTTAATTTAAAAAAATAAAAAAAAATAGTTTCATGACACAAAACCATCTAAGGCTATTTGTGTCAGAAGCAGGAGGATCCAAGGTTCTGCTGCTTCGTACCCGCTTAATTACGCTGCCATGTTTTTACTTTTTTTTCCTCTGAAGCAGCCAGTTGAGTCAGCCAATCAGGAGGTAGGACAAGGCTGAAAAGTTGTTGTACTATCGATGTGATGTCATAACGATAGTACAAGAACTTTTCTGACCTTTGAACTGTCCTACAACAAGATTTGAAAATCCACTGATTTCAATGTGCAATAAGCCCTAACCATATAATATAAGGCCCAGATATTCAAAAGGGTTTCGCCATGTGCAACAGAGATACGCCAGCACAAGTCCAAAAATGTGCCATTGTGTGATATTCAGTGGGAGGCAGCTGTGCCTCCCAAATTGCAATGCTCAAGAGCCCTGTGGTAATGAATGCATGCGCAACTGAAGAGGGAGGAACCATGAATAAATGGCACAGTGTGATATTCAACACCATGCGCCATGCGCAATAGGGGAGCAAGCCGAAGTTGCGCGATAGCGGAAATGATCCAAAATAAAAAGGAACAAGAGAGAGGCGCAAGAATGCTACAGGGAAGCCAGAGGTGGGAGCGAGGTGATAGCAACAAGGCAGAGGGTAGCAGTGAGCAGGACTGGGCAGGAGCAGGACAGAGCACACCTGGAAACAACCAGGAACAGGACAGGAGTGGGGAGCCTGTGCCACTGTGCAGGAGTGAAAGGGAAGTGCCACAGTGGACTGAGGGCAGTGACAGTGGACAGGACAGGCAAATCTTGGAGGTGTTCCTGGTGCAGGGGGAGTAGCACAAAGGACAGCTGAGGAATGGGAATACAGCTGCCGGGGGGGGAGCACAAGGCAGGGACATGGCCAGTGTTACCATTCAGATGGAGGCAGTAATGAGGGGTGTGAGAAGGCAGGCAGCAGGGGGGTGCGGCCGTGGAAGGGCCCATCGGTGGTATGCTCCCAACAGGTGGTACCAAGCCTGCACAAGCTTCGAGCACTACAGTAACACCGAGATAGTGGGCAGGTACCACCTGAACCGGGCGATCCTGAGGTGGCTCTGTGGGCTGGCAGTGATGAGATGCAGGCACCCACACGATGGAGCCATGCTCTGTCAGTGGAGACAAAGGTGACAGCTGTCATGTGCCTGCTCACCACGGGCACCTTCCTGAGACCAACAGGGGACACAACAGGCATAACCCAGTTGGCCGCGTCACGCCTACTCACACAATTCCTCAGCGCACTGCTGCCACATGCAGCGGAGTACATCCATTTCTCCAGCACACAAGCAGAGTGCACAGCACCAATACAAGAGTTCTACAGGGTAGCATGTATGCCTGGCATGCTCGGGGCCATTGACTGCACCCATGTGGCCATCCGCATTCCACCTGGCACGGAAGGTGCTGCATACATTAATCAGAAGGGCTATGCCAGCATCAACTGCCAGGTGGTGTGCGATGCTAGGGGGCACATAATCAATGTCTGTGCCACGCACCCTGGGGGAGCACATGATGCCTTCATCTGGCACCAGTCTGCACTGTGCCACAGGTTCGAGAGTGGGGACATCCACACTGGCCACCTAGTGGGTGAGTATGCAAATCACGCAGAAAGACATGGATCTTGGGAGGGGCATAGTCAGAGGTGACATGAGTACTGGCCTAGATGGCCCATGGCAGGGCAACGCTGATCACCAAACTAATGTCCACCCTCTACACACAGGTGACAGTGGATATCCACTCTGTCCCTGGCTGCTCAAACCATACTGGTGGCCCACGACCCCATTGCAGCAACGGTACAATGAGGCACATGCCACCACAAGCAATGTCATAGAGTGGGTGTTCAGGATGCTGATGGCATGTTTACGTAGCCTGGACATGTCTGGCGGTGCCCTACAGTACAGCCCCTTGAAGGCCTGAGGGCTATTCCTGGCCTGTTGCATCCTGCACAACATGGCCAACGACTGTGGGATAGCTGTAGAGGTCGAAGAGGGGGACAGCGATGGGGATGATGAGGACGCTGGTGCAGACAGTGATGGACAGCCCCCCCCCTTGGTCGAAGGGACCCCCAACTGATCGGGATGTCACAACTGCACTGGGACACCATCACAGAGAAGCACTTCAACCAACCCAGGTAAGTCATGGGGCCATGTGCAACCACCAATGGCAAGTGCACAACCCACAAACTCGCATGGACAGACCCCAGGGGCGCATGTCATAAAGGGAAATGGCTGAGCATGGAACCGCACACGCCATCAGGGATGGGCCAGGCCTAACATGGCACGCGGTCACACACACACACACACACACACACACATGACATGCACAAAGGGTAGGAGACACGCCGACCCCAACCGCCACCCCTAGTCACACACACATCCACAGACCACCACGCCCAGTGCCTGTCATTGTGCGTGTCTCAGATGCTGGGCACCATTGCACAGTGGCAGACAGCGCAACGCAGGCATCATCTTGCACATGCCACAGTGGCCAGCAGCTGGTAGGGTGTGCACATGGAACATGTGTGTGTGTGCAGGGCCGGGTACCCCACCTGTGCATTGCACGTTGAACAACACACTGCACACAGGGCAGCGTCAGACAGTAGCCATGGTGGGAGACAGGTCAGTCACACGGCACAGTGCCACAGTCACCATGGATGCATGGGCGGCCCCGCCGAGACCTGCCAGCAGTGACAGGCTGACCATTGGCCTCATGAGGTGGCACCAACGGTCCCCAGGGGTGCCGCTGTGGGAACGCGACCATTTTCGAGCAGGGGTTTGCAGCTCACCGAACATGCCTGCTCCAGGCGTGCTCAGGATGCCCACAGCTGAACCTGGTGTCGACAAGGAGGGTGTCACACGATGCCAGGAATGGGGGGTGGACATGGCACTGAGCAGTGTCTTCGGCACATGGGAAAATAACTGTGTGCCCATTGTGGCCATGACAGCTGTGAATGCCTGTGTCTGCCTATCAATGGTGGTGGTCAGATCCTCCTGCAGCCGGTCCATCCTTGCCAGGAGCAGACCGGTGTCCCTGCTGCATTGCTTCTTTGCCTGGTGCAGGACCACACTGAGTGCATCCACCTCCGTCACAAGCTGCAACTGCTGATCCACTGATTCATGGAGTTTGCAGGTGTGCTCATCTAAGAGGTCATCTGCCTGATCGGCATGCTGTCCTTCATGATGTTTGCGGCCATGCTGGGCAGCACCCCTTGAGGTTGGGCGCTGCACACCAGGGCCATGCCTGGGCATGTCCACAGGTGGTGCACTGATGCCACCCCCCTGACACTGTCCCCCCATCACCATTGGTCGACTGCTGACACTGCCCTTCCAGCTGCCACTCTCCAGGGCTCAACGGTGCTGCTGCAGCAGCTGCAACAGCCCCACTGTCCTGGACGTACACCAGTGCTGCCCCACTGGTGCAGACAGGCATGGGCTGGGACTGTGATGCCATGCAGGCCTCCACGATGGCACCACCCATGGCTATGCCCATGCTGTAAACTGCTGTGCGGCCATCCTGCGGCCCACATGTATCACTGTCCATGATGTGAGCTCCATCATCAGTGACGGATCCAGCACCAGTCCAAGTCACAGCATGCTGGCATCCATGGACGCTGGCACACGGACAGGGCCTCCTCCGCACCTGCTCCACCAACATCAGTCCGGACAGCCAGGCAGGCCCACTGTCGTCCTGACTCTCAGACACCTGTGGAGGTGGATGGGCCCTCCTCTGTGTCCAGGGTATCGTCCTAAGTGGATGAGACCACCACCGCTGACCCATGTAGACGCTCAGGCGCTGTAAGGAAACACAGTAGCATTAATGTATCTGCCCTACCCAGTGGTATTCCACCCCCTCCTACAGTGACAGATCAGGACCTACCATGCAGTGATGAGCTACCACCCATCTGGAAGTCACCACCTGAAACACCCTCGATGGCACAATGCCGCATGCTGCAAGTAACCCACTCTTCCTGTGGCATCAGGCGTTGCACGGCTGGCTGTCCCCCACCAGTCGCAGCCCGTGCTGCCCTGATGGCAGCCACCTTATCTTTAATCCTCCTCCTGTCTGTGCCCACCTTCTTCTTGCACTCCTGCATGGTCCGCTGGTGGCTGCCATGCTGGTTGACTGCACGCGCCACCTCACCTCATGCCGCAGCACGGGCCTGTGGTGTTCCCCGCTGTCCGCTGAGCAGAGGTTCCTAGTCAAGGTAGGTCTCAAACAGGGCATCTGATTCTGCCTTGGTAAAGTTGGGCCTCCTCCATCTCCCATGTCACTGTTCCTCCTCCTCACATTCGGTCATCATTGATCCTGTGGGAATGACAGGTGTTACCTCTGACTGTGCAGTCCCATGCATCTCCCACGCACCACAGTCCACACTCCCAAACAGCATGCAACTCACCACAATAGACTGCAATACCAGACTATGGCCTCTGCAGCCCAATGTCGCATTTATATAGCACAAAGCATGCAAATGAGGCGAGGCTCAATTTTAAGTGGATGCTAATGCAGTATCTGCATCATTGTATCGCTGATGAGCTGATTTGCATATGCCAGCTAAATATCACGCTGTTGCGCCTTGTGCAATTGTGTTGAACATGCTCAGGAAAGGGCACAGCTCTGTGACATGTGCAGTAGACACCGAACGGCGCATGCCCGGGGTGCTAACGCCGACGCCTGCCGCACTGCTGACGTGCTGTGCATGGGAGGCAGTGCAAGGCATGGCCACCACTGTGCCAGTGGTGCTAGTGCACTGTTCACATGTATGGCGCTTTTGCACTGGGGCACCGTAGGCGCTGTGGAGCCACAGCGCGGTAGGCCACTACAGGGCATCTCACACAGGCACCCAACCGTGCTACACACAGGGAGTACCAATCGCACTGTGGTGGTCTGTGCGCAAGAGACCCTTGACCCTGTGCCCAACCTTTGCCCCCTAGACAACATGCATCTGCATGGGTGCACCCGATCATGCTGTTCGGTGACAGCGCGATGGAGAATGGCAGCGATGTACTGTGCAGCATCTGCACGTGGCAGACATGCGCTACCAAGCACCATTTTGACTCCGACCAGCTTCAGCGATGGCAAGATGGAGGGCTGCTGTTTGGAGCCAGGTGGAGCTTGCCAATTTGGTGGCCATAGTAGAGCCCCATGTTGGGGCCCTGTTTGGCAATGCACCCCTGGACAGGGCCAGGTGTGCCGTATGGGAGGAGGTGGCGGCGGCACTGGAGGAGGCCACAGGACTCGCATCACGCACCGCAGAGTGCGTCGACACCGCTATCATGGTGGGCATGTGTCCATCACACGGGGGTGGGCTGTCAGTGTGGGTGGTAGTGGTGTTGGAGATGGTGGTGGTGGAGGTGATGTTGGGGGGGTTGTTGCATGGCTGGGCTGTGCAGGATCGCATACACCTGGGGGTGGGGGACCTTTGATACTGGATTGTATTGATATGCCCCTCTCCATGTTTGCACCCTAGGCCCTGAAGAGTGGCGCCGAGCCCGCGAAGACCGACACCAAGGCATGGGTAGGGGAGCTGGGCAACAGCCACTGGCAGCAGGTCCCAATGTAGAACAGCGCCTGGATCAGGCAGATGAGGGTGAGTGCCTTTCTTCCAGGATATTCTGTGCATGCTGTATTGCAGAGCAGGTGGCGGGGCATGGCCACCATCCATTGACACCACTGCAGTGCATGCCACATGGTACAGTCAGCACTGTCCAGTGGCACTGCATGTGTGGGTGTGCATCGCTGGTGGTCCATACATGCACTGGGTACATGGCCGTGCCACTGCCTTCGCACCGCATAGCCATGTCACTGTACAGCCACGGTGGTGCTGTGCGGGACTTAGGCAGTAGGTGTGTGCAGTGGTCTGCATGGCTGTATGTGCCTGGGTGGGCAGGTCATGTGGACTTGATTACTGCACATGGTCGCACACCAGCACAGGGGCGTGTCCCATGGCTGTGTGCCATGCACAATAGGTGGGCTGCAGGGGGATGGGCATTCACACCTATTGACTCTGCTCCCTTGTCCTAGGTGGACAAAGGATGTTGCGGATGGAGAGGGCCGTGCAGGAGCTGCTACAGGTTGCATGGGCGTCTTTGGAGATCCTGCAATGGTTGGACCAGCATGGTGTCCGGAGGCGTCGTGTCAGGAGGCACCACAGGAGTATGGAGTGGGGCACCAGCTAAGACATCCATGCCCTGAGTTCAACCCTACCCCTCTGGACCCACCTCACACCCCACACCCTCCTTCCGCTCCCATTTGTTCACCCTGCCCCTTACCCACCCCCACCTGGTTTGTGGCCCTCACCCCAACTGATGTGTATATATTTGTATATATAGTTGTATTCTACCTTATAATATACATTTGTTTTGTTATGCCTACTGTGGTGGTCTCTGATTTGCAGTGGGCTACAGGTGCTCGCATGCAGTGGTGTGCATGGCGTCAGGGGTGGTGCAGTCATGGGCGTGTGTGTGTGTGTCCGTAGGGGAAGTGACTATCGTGTGGGTGTAGCTATCAGTCACTGTCCGTGCTTTGTGTGTTGTTCCCTGTGCACTGGATGACCGTGTGCAGTGGTCCAAGATGCATGCACTGTGTCCATGGTGCCTCTGTCATACCGTCCATGGCCTGTGCAGCTGACACCCTTGCATGTCTGTTATCTGCATGGTCCGCTGACATGTTCATGCTGGACAGCCACTGTACCCAGCACAATGCCGGGTTGCCTCCTGTCACCGGTGTGGTGCACGTCTGCCTCAGGTGGCACTGTGGCCTCCGCTGTTTTTGTCCCACCTCCATGCTGTCGCCTGTGTCTGTTGCAGGGGATGTGCTCCACTGTCTGTCACTTGTACTCCGGGTGCATGCTGGTGGCGTACAGCTTCATGGTGCCTGTGCAGGGTGGCTGGCACACCTGTGCCATGGAGGGCGCTGGCTATGTGTACACGGTTTCCATGACCACATGCCAGTGGCTTGGTTGACCTGCTACAGACCCGCTACTGTGTCCCTGTGTTGGTGTGCCCTTGGGTATGGGTGGGTGTTTGTCTGTGCACTGTGTTGCATCCCGTGTGGTGCATGCTTCCATGCACCACTGTGGGTGTCTGCGCTGGCTTTTGTGGCCAGTGCTGGGATGGGGTGTGTCCTTGAGAGGGTGTGCAGGGTGCTGTACCAATGGTGGTGGGGTCCAGGGCATGCCCTGTCACATGTGGGGTACCTCGTGTGCCGACACATGATCGGTCTCTCAGCTGTACCTCGGGGGGATGTGCATGGTGGCACTGTGTATGCAGCCGTTGCTTGCTGTCTGCTGCCACCTGCTGAAGACTGCTCATGGTGGGGCTGCCTTGCTTGGTTCTGTGGTGCACAGGGATGCATTGTCACGGGGGGGCAGTGGCATGCATGGGGTGTCCTGCACTGGTGGGCGCTGCTCCTGGGCAGGGTGTCTGGGGATCACGGTGCAGGGTGTGCTCTGCATTGGTGGGATGGTGTGGCACGGGGTGGCTGGACCTCCTTGTGTGCTGGTCACAGCTAGCCAGGGGGTATGCTGGGGCACCATGCCCCAGCTGTGGGTTTGTTTCTGGTATCCATGGGCTGGTGGTTATTCCAGCTCTCCTCCGGTTGTGCAGTGCATGGGGTGTGGGAGGTGATGTCTGTTCTGCTGTGTGCTCCTCTGCCCGTCTCTACCATGGGTGGGGGGCCCCTGCATCCTGTCCCTGCGCATCCCTGGTTGTGCTATTATGCATCTGGCCTGCGCCACTGCACATCCATGGTTGCTCAATGGCACAGTTGGCGTGATATTCAGTCGTTTGACGCAGGTGCATCTTGAACTGCGCAGTGTTTGAATATCGCGCGTGTTGTGCATGTGAGTAGTGGACTTGCGCTTGCTCCTGCTGTTGTGCACTTTTGTGGTGCAATTTGAATATCTGGGCCTAAGTATATTGAGGTATATCAGTGTGTGTAACACAAACTGTCAGTTCATCTGAATGCAGCTTTTCTGACTGATATGGAGATGTGGCAAGTCAGATGGCAGCTACATGTGGTGATGGCTACTACTGTAACTACTGTATATCATCCTGGCTCCAAACTGTATTTAAAAAATTAAAATTACAGCTCAGAAGTTAGCCCATTTTAAAATAAATTACCTTTAAAGAGGTCTAACAGTTGAACTGTTCAGACTAGAAACCTAGTTTTCTTTTAACTGAAAGCTTGGTGACAGATCAGAATAGATACACTATGTGAAAATGTACAAAAAGTACATCTTTATAGTAGAATTAATATACCTGTATATATCAGTATAGTGCATTCTCAGTTTATTTATACATTGAAAGTGCATTGACATGGTGTAAGTGTAACAACCTGACTGCAAGATTTTACTTAAAAAATAACATAAGATTCTTACCCTTACAGTTTGAAAGTTAGCTATTTTTAAAGTAATTACACCACATTAACAAGCATTTGTCAATACCAAATGTTTGCTTGCTGGCATTAGCAGTGGAAGTGCAGAAGTTAGACAGATGCAGTACAGGAATGGCAGTGATGTATTGAACTGACACCAACTCCACCCCCATCCTGCAGAGATAGACAGGCATCGGGGTGGGCCTTTGGGTCGTCACCCATAACAGTCACAACATTTCACCTCACCCTACCCTGCAGACACTGACAAGTGTTGAGGTGTGCCTTGGGGTGTTTGGGCTTTACACTCACCTCATTCCATGAGGAAATACGCTGAAATGGGTGCAGTATAGGAGAATGGTGTGAACTCTGGGGCCAAAGAATACAAGGTGCACCTTGATGCCTGTCACTGGCTGCAGGGTGGGTGGGGTGGGGGGAGTAGAGTGAGCATTACTGTCGACAATCCCAAGTTACACCCCTGATGCCTGTCAGTTCCTACAGGGTATGGCAGATGCCTGTCAGGCCTTACAGGGTAGGGCGTTATGGTCAGAAACCCTAAGGCCCTAGACATGTCTTGGTATTTTTACTCTAAGTTTTCAACATGGGCTTTTTGTGACCCCACCACATGAACAGTGACACTATCAGTTTGTTAGCGGAAAGGTTATTTTGCACATTGACTGTGCCATTAATGCCACATGTGCGAAAACACATTTCCAAGGTGATGTGAAAAATTACAGCTGTAATGTTCATGAGGAGGTGTAAAAAAAAATGGTAATGTTGAAAATCTGGAGCGAAAATATAAAAAAACTGGTGAAGTCATGAGCTTGCATAGAAACTGTGCAATGCACACCCGTAATGCAATTATTTGGGGAATTTTTTTCACCTAATTTTCAATATAGGCATTTTGGGACTTTTGCTCATGAACAGTGTCACTGTGATTTCCTTACTCTGTCCCGAACTCTGATTTCCTACAGTGACCACGCTATTCTGCACCAGAAGTGCGAAAACACATTTCGGCCAGGATATGAAAAATGACAACTGTACTGTTCATAAGGAGGTGTGAAAAAATGCCAATGTTGAAAATCTGAAGTGAAAATATTACAAATTCACGAATTTGCGAGTGTACGTGGAAACTGCGCAAAGCACGCTTGTAACACAGTCATTTTTGTAAATTTTTTCATCAAATTTGCTACATAGGCTTTTTGAGAGCCCACCTCATGAACAGTGGCACTGTCTTTTCGTTACTCAGTCCCGAAAGGTGATTCTGCGCAGTGACTGCAAAATCACTTTTTGGGATTGACTAACCAAGTGACAGTCACTGAATTCATGAGATGGGGTCCTAAGAACCCCATGTTGAAAATTCAGTGCAAAAATTTAAATGACCGAGATATGTACCAAAGTTGAAAACCCCCCTATTCATGCATTTTTACAGCTTACTGGCATTTCTTCAGTTCGCGGTCGGCTGTGAAGAGTGCAGACATGTTCCTGGTCCACCGAAGATCATCGCACCAGCCTCAGAAGGTAAGTATGGGGTGAGGGGTGCATGTGGGGAGGTAGGGTACGCAGAGAGTGGGTGCGGGTTGCGGGAGGGGGGCAAGAGAGTCAATGAGGGACCATTTTCTTTTGTTACAGGTGTTTTTATTTTATTTACATGGATGACGTGGGACTTTTTCCACACTGGGTTGGGCTCCTAGCATGGCACCTGGAAGTTTTTTGGGGGCAGTGGAGCCAGCGGGGGATTGGGCATCACTGTTGGTCATACAGTGTGGGGGGGGGGGCACATAAGTACACTGGACTTCTGCCACACTGGGGTGGGCTCCCAGCATGGCAGCAGGAAGTTTGCTTTTTGGGGAAGGGGCACTGGAGCTGACAGGGACTGGGCACCCCAGTTGGACATACAGTGTGCTGGGGGAAGTGTGCATGAGCCGAGAGGGATTGGGCACCCCCTTGGCACACAACAAAGGGGAGGGTGCGTGCATACAACCACCGCTACAATCAGCGGTGGTGACACAGAGGCAATTTGCATACTGCTGACAGCAGGGAAGTATGCAAATTGCCTACACGTTACCACTGCTGATTGTAGCGGTCATTTGCTTTCAACTGTATGCCACTGCAATCTGAACTGCTGTCATAGACAGCTGGGCCATTCAATTTAGCGGTGTGGCTGCGCCTGCAAAAACCCTGAAGATATTGGAAGCGGGGCTGCCACACCTACGAAAACTCATATGGTGGCACTATGTTTCTTTCACATGCGTGGAAGCAAACATAAAAAGGGCTATTTTTAAGCTGGCCCAGTGGTGCTGAGGGTTGAGGCTCTGGACACCACACCTTGCTACACGCTGGCGACTCAGGTACAGGAACAAGCCAGGGTCAGCAGGGGAGGAGAAGGATTGAGCGTCCATAGGACTGCTCTCCTTCTATGGGGAGGGGGGTGTACTGCTGCCGGTGCTCAGGCGGCCCCTGGTGACGGCTGGGGATTACCAGCATGAGCAGGATCTATGGGGATGCACTGTGGCAAGATGCTAGGATCAGGGGGCATGCGGACGAGCATGCACTCGGGTCCCTGGGCATCACTGCACGCCATAGATGTTGAGGAAGAGAACAGAGGAAATATGGGCATCAGACGCGGTGGCTTGATGGTCGTCTCTAATGGGGAAAGACTGGTTAGCTCTGTGGGTGCACAGCACTGGATCCTGTTTCAGGAGGGTTGAGCTATGGGGGAAGAGCTCCTCTCCACCCCACCACGGAGGTAGCCGTGGGTCCCATGATAGGAGCGCTGCATTCCTGGAGATGGCAGCCGGAGACCTGAAGGGGATACCTGAAGCCGAACAAGGTAGGCAGTCTGGTGGCTCAAGGAAGGGGAAAAAGAAAGAAACAAAAAAAACAATAAAATAAAAAGGGCTATTTTTGAGTATTTAGGGCTAGAAACTTAATATGTTTAGATGAAAGATTGTAGTCAGATCCATGAAGCTACACCACGTTGGTACACATTCTATGCATCGATATACTGAAAGATACATCAACACATTAAAGGGACACTATCAACCTGTTTTTCATCATATTATTTCTAGTTAAAAAAAACTACATTTTATGATTGCTTACCTTCTCCAAAATGCATTGAAGTTGCTGTTTGTTTTGTCTGTCTACCTGTTTACAGTAGTAGAACTGAAATGCATGCTAATGTATATTAACAACCTTGTTTTGTTTACAGTCCTGGATTTGTTCTTACTGCATACTTCCTGAGCATTAGAAACACCCCCGAACAGTGTAGTCACTCATGAGGCAGTAGCCTCCTAAACTCTCACTGCATGAGTAGCTAGACTGTGTTGTAGCTGTTCCCAAGTCCAGGAAAGATGCAGCTAGAGCTGATCAAGGAATGTAAACAAACCTGTTTTTGTGTGGTAACACCAGTATGGTAGGCAGTCTGTTTTTCACTGTTTTAAAGAAAACAAGAATCAGAATCAAACTACCAGCCACATCAGCAATCTTTACAGAATGCTGGCAATCATAAAATGTGTTTTTTAAACTAGGGACATTCTGTAAAGTAAGGGGGTTGACAGTGTCCCTTTAAATTTATTCTAATATATAGATATTATAAAAGTTAATTTTCTATATATCAGGAACCTGATATTCAAAAGTTTGCCTGGGTGCAAATCTTAGTTTGCATGCACAAACCGGGCTTTGTACAGATTTCCTATATTAAAAGGCCCGGTTTGTATATACAAACAGGGTTTGCTCCGGGGCAAACTGTAGAGAGGGTGCAAGGGAAATGGAGGGGTGGGGACCTGAATATTGGTGCAGTCCAATATTCCAAGTATTTATGTTGCGCAAGGTCAGTTTGTGCTGTCACCTTTCGTGGCACAAATACTGCCAACAGAGACCACAACTTACTCCCGCTCAACCCTAGTGGTTGTCAAAAGAAGTGCAGAGGTCCACCCTGCTCTGGTTCTGAGCCACCAAACGCTATCCCTGGTGCAAGTTGTCCCTCATCCCACCTGCATCCATGCCCGATGCCCACACACAATGTCCCTGGTGTCTAGTGGTTCCTCCCCCCAGTTGTACTCATGCCCAATATCCACACAGAATGTCCCTGCCATCTAGCGGTCCCTCCTCCCACCCCAACCTATGCCTGATGTAACAGAACATTTACCCTGGTGTCTAGTGGTCTGCCCCACTCAATGCCCTGCCCAGTTAATAACAGAAGATTATTTGTTTATTGAATTTTGTTAACCCAGTAGGCCCGTAGAGACTAGAAGACCCTTTTTCAGGGGCAACTGGGGGAAGGGGGAATACAGATGGTAACCAAATGAAATTGAACCAGATTAAGCTGCTGGTGCTTTTCTTTTGTTTTAGTGAACTCTAGTGCCCAGCGGTCCCTCCCCCCATCTGATTCCCATCCCCATATGGGTGAATGCCGACCCCAATTTGACCATTCCTCAGTGATAACCAGCCTGCTACTAATGTGTGAGATGCCTGTGGTAAGTAATCCCCCCCCCCCAACAGCTGTGGCCCCATTCCCAAAGAATGATATTTCAAACCCCAGCCTGTGTCTCACATTGGTATAGTGCCCCCCTTGTGGCGCAAACTCCCCGGTCCCCTTACCTGAATCTTGATGCCATGGTGAAGTGACAGCAAGTGACACAGCCCTCCACATAACACCTTGGCTGCCAACCATTTGACAGAAGCAGGGAGCACATTGCTTATTTACAGGGCAAAGTGTGTCACTCTTACTCTATAAATAAGCAGCACATTTCCTGCTTCTGTGAGATGGCGGATAGTCAAGGTGGTGAGTGGAGGGCTGTGTGTCTCTCACCATTGCTTCACAGTGGCACCAAGATTCAGATATGGGTGACCGGGGGCGCTGGGTTCTCGTTGTCACAGGAGGGAGAGGGGCCACAAGACACCAATGAGATATGGACTATGGGGGTTTGGAATATCACTGTTCAGTAACAGGGCCAGAGCAGTGTTGTTGGGGGGGAATTACTTGCCACAGGCACCCCGCATGTTATTGGTGGATCAGCAATTGCTGAGGGGGACTGTCAATTTGGGGTGGGCTTTCACCGATATGGGGACAGAGACTGCATAGAGAGAGGAACCACTGGACAGCAGGAAGAATTTTCTTTTATTAATAAGGCAGGGCATCGAGTGGGGGCAACCATTAGACACTAGAGTAAATGTTCTGTTACATTGGGCATGGGTGCAGATGGAGGGAGGGAGGGACCGCTAGACACCACTAACATTGTATGTGGACATCGGGCATGGGTGCAGGTTGGGAGAGGGACCACTAGACATCAGGGAAATTGTGTGTGGATATTAGGCATGGGTGAGGATATGGTGGGGGACACTGGGCACCAGATAAATTGTATGCATGATAGCAGACAGGGATTGGGTGGGGGGGACCACTATCACCAGGGATAGCTCCACATCTGAGACCAGGAAACTAGGTGGGGTTGCACTTCACTGCCCAGCTACCCATGCAAATGAGCCAATAATGGGCATGCAAATGGACTCTTAGTTCCTTGCACTCCCAATGGGCTCATTTGCTTGGGTTCCTTTGAATACTTGTAACAATCAAACAATTCCTTTGAATACTGCAAATTGTGCTTTGGTGCAATCCATTGTGGTGGCGTACTTTGGGATGCATGTTGAGTCAGCACTAAGTGGTTTAGTACTGGGCCAACATGGCCCTATATCCAACTGAACAGCACCAGTGCATTATTCACTGAATATAGCATCTTCAGGCACATGGGCTATGGCAAAGTGGAACACAAAATTTTGTTATTCGCTTTGCACGATTTTGAATATCAGACCCCAGAAGTGTATCAGTACAGTGTAACTGCTGTATACTGCCCAGAATCCAAGCTTTCATTTAACTCCCAAAATTAAATAAAAAAAGCAATTGTGTTGCTAGATTTAAATCAAACTACCAAAGCTACTGGAAAGGACAAAACTCAACATTGTAAAGTATTAGTTGATGACATGAATAGGGAGGTTCTATTTTTCTGAACTGTATGCTGGAGCTGGTTAGCCATACAGCACTCTGCCGCCCCATCAGCATATTGCCCTCACCACAGGATGTCCCTCACCCTACCACATCGCTACTCTCACCTCCACCTTGCACTTTCACACCTACAGGGTCTGACAGTAGTACTTCAGGGTGAACGTATATTAATAAATGTTTGTTCCCAAACACCTGAGAAGAGGACAAAAATGGAGTTTTGCTGCCCACACATTACTACAGTATACTCGTTTCCCAGTTACGCAACTAAACATCTCTACCAAGGAAAGAGAACTATGTACCTTTGTTTTAATAATTAGACCTAATTACTGGAAAATGAATGAAATGAAGTAGTATGCATGTGCAATGACCTCCACTGTTATTCTGTACGCAGGCAAGTATGAATCAACATTTGTTTTTATACTTTTCTCTTGTAGATCTGCTATTCTACCCTCGTGCTGAGGAAGTGCTGTGATAAGGTAAAGTGAAGGGCAGTGCTGTAGAGAGTAACATATTGCTAAGGGTGTATGATAGTGCTACATAACTGACCATCTAATTCTTCAATGCCATGTCAGCCAACCTCATCCCATATTTACTACCACAGCAACCAGTGAAAAGACAGTGAAGCACAGTTGTTGAAATTTAAACACTCTTCAGTTAGATCTTTACATAGAAACATAGAATTTGAAGGCAGATAAGGACCGCTTGGCCCACCCAGTCTGCCCATTTTCTCTACCTGATGGATAAGCTGCAGATTCTAGTTAATCAACAGCTTACTTCCTCCTGCTCCCCCACTAGAATTGCCTTATGCCTGTCCCATGCATTCTTGAATTCTCCCACTGTTCCTGACTCCACAACCTCCTCAGGAAGGCTGTTCCATGCATCCACAACTCTCTCTGTGAAAAAATACTTTCTAACATTACCTCTGAGCCGTTCCCCATCTTCAAATTGTGCCCCCTTGTTCTTGCACATCTCTTCTTCTGAAAGATACTGCCCTCTTGCACCTTGTTAATTCCCTTGAGATACTTGAAAGTTTCTATCATGTCCCCCCTCTCCCTCCCTCCTTTCCTCAAGGGTATACATATTAAGCTGCTTTAGTCTCTCCTCGTATGTCTTCTGGTGCAGACCTTGCACCATTTTGGTTGCCCTCCTCTGAACAGCTTCCACTCTGTCTATGTCTTTGCGGAGATGGGGTCTCCAGAATTGCACGCAGTACTCCAGCTGGGGTCTCACTAACTGTCTGTAGAGAGGGATAACAACTTCCTGTTTTCTACTGTTGATGCCTCTCCCTATGCATCCCAGTATTCCCCCAGCCCTCCTTACTGCCTTTTCACATTGCTTGTCCACCTTTAGGTCATCTGATATAATTACCCCTAGGTCTCTTTCAATTTTGTTGTTGTTATTAACTCACCCCATTGTGTACTCTTCCCCTGGGTTTTTGTTTCCCAGATGCATTACCTTGCACTTCTTTGCATTGAATCTGAGCTGCCACGTATTTGACCATTCCTCCAACCTTGCCAAGTCCCTTTTCATTCTTTCCACTCCACCTTGTGTATCAACCCTGTTGCAGATCTTTGTGTCATCTGCAAAGAGGCATACCTTTCCTTCCAGGTGCTCTCCAATGTCACTTATAAAGATATTAAAGAGGACCGGTCCCAGTCTCCGAACCTCACGGTGCCCACTAGTTACCCTCCTTTCTTCACTGTGGACTCCGTTTACTATTACCTTTTGCGTCCTGTTGTTCAGCCAGTTTTTTATGCAGGCTACCACGTTGGGACCCACTCCAAGGCTGGCTAACTTGTATATTAATCTTTTGTGTGAGACTGTGTCGAATGCCTTGCTAAAATCTAGGTAGCCATATCCACAGCCCCTCCCTGGTCTACTACTTTGGTCACCCAGTCAAAGAAATCTATTAGGTTCGTCTGACATGACCTTCCTTCTGTGAAATCATGCCTCCTTAGGTCCTATGCCCCACTGGCCTCTAGGTACTCAGCAATTCTTTCCTTCAGAAATGATTCCATCATTTTCCCTACCACTGAAGTCAAACTAACTGGTCTGTAGTTTCCTGCCTCTGCCCTGCTCCCACTTTTGTGAAGTGGAATCACATTTGCCTTCCTCCAGTCCTCAGGTACCACTCCATCCTCCCATGATTTGTTAAAGAGAGTAGTCAGTGGTGTTACTAGTTCTACCCTTAGTTTTTTAGTATTCTTGGGTGAATCCCATCAGGTCCCATTGCTTTGTCCACCCTCAGTTTCAAGAGTTCTTTCAAAACCCTTTCTTCTGTGAATGGACTGGTATCAACCCCCCTATTCAGAGTTTCTACCTTGTTTGGTTTAGGCACCTCCCCCTCCTCATCTGTTGTGAATACTGAGCAGAAATATTTGTTCAGTATCCCTGCTTTTTCACTGTCACCCTCTGCCCACATTTCCTCCCCTTTATTAAGTCTCTCTATCCCTCCCTTGGTCTTTCTTCACTCCCTAATGTACCTATAAAAAGTTTTATCCCCCTTCTTAACAGAGTTGGCTATCTTTTCCTCAGTTTGTGCCTTTGCTATTCTGACTGCCTTCCCTGCCTCCTTCTGCTTTAACTGATAAAGTTCTCTGTCCTACTCCTTCTGTGTTTCCTTATATTTCCTGAATGCTATCCTTTTCTCCTTAACTGTCCCTGCCACCTCTTTTGAGAACCATAGTGGTTTTTTCCTTCATTTTGTTTTATTGATTTGCTTCACTCAAAGGCTTGTTGCCTCTGCGATGGCTGTTTTGATTATTCCCCATTGTTCTTCCACCCCTCCTTCTTGCCCATTTGCTAGTTCTTTTCTTTTTTTTTTATTTAAAGTTTATTAAGAAAATTTTGGTACTACCACCTCTACATACACATGGCAGACATACATCAGAATGAACTTGATACATTAGACAATTGAAAACATAAGTCAGCCCCCCCAACCACTCCCCTCACCCTCCTCCTTCCCACCACCCCTCCCTACCCATATTGAGCACAAAAAGTACATTGTACAGTCACCTTGACATTATTACTACAATCAGCTTAGCAAACTGGGCACGGATAAACCTTACAGCTGGATCAACCCTAGTGTAAGGAATAAAGGGTATATAAGGGACCCCAGATTTTCTTAAATTGCTCCATTCTATTGTGAAGGCTAGCAATGGCCCTTTCCATACTAAGATTCGCCAAAAGTTCGAACAGCCACTCACTATAAGTGATCTCTTGTTGGTCAGTCCAGTGTCTTAAAATAAGCTTTTTCACCGACATGGCTATAAGAGTTATGTGATATTTATGAGCCCGCACTTTGACTTCCGAGAGATCACCCATGATGCACACAGCAGGGCTAAACAGATCGTCGAGCCCCAGAAGAGGATCAATTGACTGCTTAATAGTAGTCCACAGGGGTGACACTTTGGGGCAAGACCAGAACACATGAAGAATTGTTCCTTCCTCCAATGAACATCTAGAGCAGGTTGGAGCAGGCTTAAGGCCCAATTTAAATAGACGGGAGGGAGAGTAATATGCATTATGCAGGATATATAATTGCATTAATCTAAGCCTGCCTTGAGTCACAAATCTATGACAGTTATGCCACAGTTCCTGCCACACTATATTATAATCTGGGAACACAGAGGCCCATCCTTCCGTAGGCCCAGAACAATCAGGAAATTTCCAGTTATGGATGGTATTATAAATTGCTGAGACTGCCCCGGGATGGCCGCAAAACTTTAAAAGTTCTTGACAAAAACGGATGCTTTTCACCATGCTAGAAGCTTTACCAAAAACTTTCATTACAGAATGTCGTAGTTGCAGGATACAGAAACTGTATTTTTTAGGAATTCTCAATCGGCTAATTAAATCGTTGATTGGGAGCCGTTCACCGTTGCTCATAATTAGACTAGAGATTTGCATGCCCTGCCTGCCGGGTATCCAATTGGAAGGAATTAGTTTACCATCTATTTGAAATTGGGGATTCCCCATTACAGGTTGATTAAGGTCTCTACCTGGGTCATACCTGAGGTACTGACATATCTGGGCATGAGTCCTCAATGAAGATATAATAGTGGGATTCCTAACTCTTAACAGGAGAAGTCTCTGCTTGGCAAATAATAGACCCAGAGGATCTAGGCCGCTTGCATGGATTAAAGTAAATTCAATCTTAAGCCTGGCAGGAGCTTCGAGTACATTGTCCGATGTGAGCCATTTTAGGTACTTATTAATATGACTAGCCCAAAAATTTGTGGGAAGATGATGGAGATGAAGTCCTCCTTTTGCCTTGGGGGCAGTCAATTTATAATAGGCTATCCGCGGGGTTTATTATGCCAGATAAATTTAGTGATAAGAGACTGGACTTTATTAAACCATGACATAGGAAGGCAGATATTGAGCATCGAGAGACAGTAATAAATCCTGGGAAAAACATTCATTTTGATTAGATTTATTCTGCCCCACAAGGATAGAGGAAGGGATGACCACCTATTGAGGTCCTGGGAAATTGTGAGAACTATGGAGTCAAGATTTAACCTGATAATGTGACCCGCACTCCTGGCTAACTCAATGCCTAGATATCTCAGCGACTCGTACTTCCAACTTAGCCCTAGGGACAGGATGTCCGCCTTAAACACTTTGTGATTTAGGGGAAAAAGTACGGTTTTATTAATATTTAATTTGTAATTCTAAATACTACTGAATTCTTCAATAACGTTCAACATAAGGGATATTGATATCTTGGGATTTGCAATCTGAAGGAGCAGATTGTCTGCGTATGCTAAAACCTTCACCTCATACGGGTGAATTGGGATCCCCTGCACCGCCTGACATGCTAACAATTTATGAATTAATGGCTCCAGATAAATATTAAACAACAACGGTGACAAGGGGCACCCCTGTCTGGTTTCTGACCACAGCATAAACACCTCTGAGAGTACCCCGTTGCAGGCAACGCGAGCTGAGGGAGAGCGATATAGAGCCTTGATCCACTCAATGAATTCTGCCAGGAAACCGAAAGCATCTGGGGTGAAAAACAAGTAGCGCCAATCTACCCTGTCAAACGCCTTCTCGGCATCCAGCGATACCAACACAGCCGGTAAGGCATCTCTCACACCGAGAAGACGTGTAGACAGGGTACGCATATGATCTGAGGATAACCTTCCCGCATAAAGCCAACCTGCTCAGGTCCTACCAAGGTATTAATTACCGTGTTATAGGCGATCTGCCAGCACCTTGGATAAAATTTTTTATGTCAATGTTCATAAGGGAAATAGGCCTATAATTAGAAACCTTATCGGGAGCTTTGTCCGGTTTTGGTATTAAAACTATGAGGGCTTCAAATAAGGAGGGATCTGCTGGTTGCCCTGATATGATCTGTTGAAATAACAGTAGAAGCATCGGGATTAACTGGGTTTTAAACTTTTTGTAAAAAGTAGCAGAGAAACCATCCGCCCCTGGAGATTTATTCGTGGGTAAATTCTCCATCACCTTGGAAATTTCCTCCGCGGAAATGGGAACTCACAGGCGGTTCCTTTGATTCTCAGACAATTGGGGTAAATTAGTACTTTCCAGGTACTTACGTATGACCTGATCCGCAAGGGAGAATGGCATGGGGCTGTATAAATCTTTGTAATAACTGGTAAATTCCTTTAAAATGTCTTCAGGATGAGTTTTAGAGGTACCATCTGTGATAGAAGTTATTGAGGCTATGTATCGAGATGCTTCCATTTGTTTGATCCTAAGTGCTAAGAGGCACCCAGCCTTTTCTCCTTGGTCGGTAAAGGACGCCTGGGTCTTTAACATGGTGAATACCACTTTTTCCCTCAAAATATCATTATACGCGGATCTTACTTTGATTAATTCCTGCCTTATTGATTCTGGAGATTGTGGGGAAAGATTCTTCTCTAGCTCACTCATCTTAAATAGCAGTTGAGACAACTTTAAAGTAGCTATCTTCTTCCTATGGGTAGCCATGCTAATTAAGATGCCCCTCATATAAGTTTTAAAAGCCAGCCATAGCATGTCAGGTCTCCCCGAGGGGTCGAAGTTATGTTTGTAATATCTTTGGATATGCTCTTGAATATGTTTAACTGAATCTGATTCTGAGAGCAATTGATCATTTAATCTCCACCTTGACCCTCTGCTGGGTAATGAGAGTAATGACAACTGACAGGCGACTATTGAATGGTCAGATAGGGGACCTGGTAATATTTCAGCTTTGAGCACCCCCGGTAACAGTGCATGGGATTGAAGAATGTAATCTATTCTGGAGGAAGAGTGATGGACAGGAGAAATGTAGGTATACATCCTCTCCTGAGGATGTAACACCCTCCAGATGTCGCAGAGGCCTATGTGGCCTAGTAATTCCCTTAATGCCCTCTGAGTGGGCGATAGGCCCTTTCTCTGCTGACACGTTTTATCAAAAGGAGTCATAAACTAAATTGAAATCCCCCCCATGATCATGGGTAACAAAATAAAGGACAATAAGGCCTGTATTAGGTAAGTAAAAAAACTAGGTGTATCCTGATTCGGGCCATAAATAGTACCCAGCAGGATCTCTTTATTAAAAAGCAGTCCATGAACTAATAAGTATCTACCTAAAGGATCTTTTACCTCCCTGATCATCTTGAAAGGTATCCTCCTGTGTATGAGAATCACCACCCTAGCACTTTGAGTAGAGCTCCCCAAAGAAAAGTATTGGCTGAATTGCTGCCTTCATAGCTGTGGAGTTCCTGAATCTAGCAAATGTGACTCTTGTATATAAACAATGTCAATGCCCAGAAGCTTTAAGTGCTTTAAAACTTGATACTGTTTGATTCTTTTCTGGATCCCTTTTACATTCCAGGAAGCTATTGTAATTCGTCTAGCCATCTTTGCCAGATAAGTCAGCCTTACCTAAAATAACTGCAACATCGTGTCCCAGCCCCACATTATAGACCCAGCTTATTTAGGAAATTGTGCTCTATACCAATAGCCCTCCCCCTCCCCAAGCATTCTCCCCAAAGTAAAAAAAAATACCTAAATTTAACCCACCCTTCCTTGCCATTACTCCTTATAAACCCACTAGCTGCCTGATTCCGCAATGCATGCAATCCAAAGCTATCCATTCCCACCCATCTCCCCGCCCTTAAGAATGAGTAAAATCCGCCCTGCCAAAAATCTGACATGTTTAGCAGTGTTGGCGGAGTACTAGGTGAATAAGTAAGCCAAACACTATTAAATGCACCCCTACGGAGTCTAACACAAACTGTCATCCAAAACCTCAGGCTTACCAGAGAGGCAAAAAGAAAATGTGAAAAGTCCCCTTAACCAGAGGCAAATAGCCCAAGGTTACGCTTGGGGAAAGGGTGAGGATATTGAAGCACGATTTTGATCGTGAAACCCATGAAAAGAAAAAAAAAAAACCCTTAATCCCCAGAGGAGTAAACAAATATTCTGTCGACAGCTCTAAAAAAATACTCGGTTTATGCCGAGCTGAGCGCTATGTGGAAAGCCAGAGAGCTCAACTGCAGGACTATAGCGCCCTCTTGTGTCTTTTAACCGCACGCTCAGACTCTTCATGGGGCCCATGATCCACTAAATATAACGGCCCTGCATTGAGAGACACAAAATAATACAGGCTGTGTGAAGAAAAAACAACAGACACACTAAATCCAGTACAGGTCAGGAGCACTCAGAAAATATTAACTCAGCCTTTCCTTTGCCAGGCTTCCTATGCTGTATCAGGTAACACATGGAACAAATACAACTTGCTACCATTACAATAGTGTTTGATAGCATGCAGAGAGTCCACAGTTTCCCTGCACAGTCACATTATGACTCTATATGAATAAAGGTCCCCCGAGAACCAGTACTTCATGGGTGTGAATCATAACCATCTTGCAAGATTTAAAGACGAGCGCAGTAGACTGATAACATCGCTACAAGTTTCCACTGTCACTTCAGTGCCCCAGGAACAGGGTGTGGGAAGGCTTTTTGCAGGGCTGTTTTGGCACTCTCACAGTCCTCGAAGGTCGACCAGGCTCCAGAAATAAGTACCTGCAATCGTGCAGGATATCCCATATGGAATTTCACTGCTGCAGCTATGAGCTTTGAAACTAAGGGATGAAATAGAGCTCTGCGTTGCCTTACAGTGACAGGAAGATCTTGTGTGATCCGAATTCGTTTCCCCTCCCATAGTACCTCTTGCATCTCCTTAATCTTGCCCATAAAGAATTGCTTCTCCTGGAAATTCAAAAACTTTGCTATTATGGGTCAGAGATTAGCTCCCGGTGCAGGCATCGGCCTAAGGGCTCTGTGGGCTCTCTCTATGGTATAGGATGGACCAAACGGGGAAGGACCAGCCAGTTTCTCTATCAACTTCTGAATAAATAGGATTGCATTCACCCCTTCCTCCTTCTCAGGCAGTCCAATTATGACAACATTATTTCTGCAGCTCCTCCCCTCTAAATCCTCTATTTTCTGTTCTAGTTTCTTAATTCTTTGGCGATTATCCACCACTTCACTGTTAGTGCGCTCTGTTTTTTTCTCCAGTGAGACGAGACAAGATTCACTGTCCGGCATTCTGGTGGAAAGGTCCTCCAGTGCTATAGTGATCTGTTTTACTTCATTAATCACCGATTTAAGGTCTTCCCAAAATGGTTTAAATTCTTCGAGGAATATTTCAAGGGTGAGGGGGGTCGCATCAGGATTGAGACTTGCAGAGGCCGCTCCCATAGTTAGCTTCGTGCCAGCCACCGATTGGGCCCGGGATCTTTTACTGCCTTTTTCTGGCGTGACTGGAGGGGTATGTTTCGGCATAGCTAGGTGCATTTCGGCCTCCATTTTCAGCAAATCTGGTACCAGGTGGATCACTGTGTCGGCAGGTATTCTTCTAGAGTGCAATCGAGGTTAAAAATTGCAGAAAAAGCTCCAAAAAATGCGTTAGGAGACGGGAGAGGAACCAGGAAACAGCTACTCGGACCTCAGCATCACGTGATCTCCCCTTGCCAGTGCTTTTCTAAGGCACTCTCCCATTTTCCCAAAGTCAGCCCTCCTAAAGTCCAATACTCTTGTTTTTGTATGGCTTGACTCTATGGCTGTGTTTATTGTGAACCACACTGTTTGATGGTCACTTGTTCCCAGATGGCTACCCACTTCTAAATCTGAGATCCTTTCTCCTTCCCCATTTGAGAGTACCAGGTCTAAGATTGCTCCCTCCAGAGTGGGTTCCAACACTATCTGTCTGAGGCATGCCCCCTGTAGGGCATCAAGAATGACCCTGCTCTTGGATATGCCTGCAGCAAAGGTACTCCAGTTAACATCTGGCATATTCAGGTCCCCCATCAACAATATCTCCTCTTTTTCTTCCATTTTAAGGATGCCTTCTATCATTTCCTTGTCCATTTCCTCCCCCTGAGATGGGAGTCTGTACACAACCCCCATGAGGATTGTGGTACCATTCCTGTCTCCAGGGTGACCCATAGTGACTCATCAACTTCCTGTTTACTCTTTAGTTCTGTTGCTTTAATCCCTTCCCTTATATAGAGAGCTACTCCTCCTCCTCTTTTACCCACCCTGTCCCTCCTGTAGACTGTGTATCCTGGTATGTTGACTTCCCACTCATGGTTCTCTGTGTACCATGTTTCAGTGACTGCCACAATATCCAGGCATCCCTCTTCCATTAAGGCCACTAGTTCAGGGAGCTTGT
Organism: Neoceratodus forsteri; assembly: GCA_016271365.2. NCBI lineage: Eukaryota > Metazoa > Chordata > Ceratodontiformes > Ceratodontidae > Neoceratodus > Neoceratodus forsteri. The sequence goes on along the minus strand of JADMNL010000039.1, from coordinate 11,869,154 downwards.
TGCACAGACTACTGGCATTGGTACTCATCACCTTCCATTTATTTTTTATGGCCTTACCCCTTTTAGCCCCATCCCTGTCCTTAACATCTTTTTCTGCATTTATCCCTGTCCTGCTCCCTACTGACTTCTCTGCCTTGGAGTTCACCTCTAACTACTGCACTTTGTGGGGAGGCTGGATTTCCTGTCTCTTTCAGTGCCTCCCCCCTTGGCTAGTTTAAATGCTTGCCAATGAAACATTTAAACCTGTCACCTAGGATCCTGGATCCCCCCCGGACAGATGCAGACCATCGTGCCAGTATAAGCCTGCATCCCTCCAAGTGGCTCCCCAGTCCCCAATGAAGCCAAAACCCTGAGCTCCACACCAGTTTTTCAACCATTCATTGAATCCCATGGTGCGGAACATCCTAGCATCATCTTTGCCATAGACAGGCAGCACCTCCGAGAAGGTTACCGTACATGCTACTTGTCTAAGGCCCCTCTCCAACTCCACAAACTCCTCTTGCACCGCTCTGATCCCATTTACAACCAGATCATTTGTCCCTAGGAGGACGCTGACATCCAGCTCCCTCCCTCGTGCAGCTGCTTGCGCAATCCTGAGGATTCACTTCCTGTCCCTCCAAGCCATGGTGCCAGGCAGGTACCTTACCTCCCTATCCCCTTCCTCCCCCATGTCTACCCCCCTAATGATTGAGTCCCCCACCAGAAGTTTTTTTCCTTCCCCTGTGGAGTCTTGTGCCACCCTCCTGTGGGTATCCTTTGTGGAGGTTTCCAGCATCCTCCTTGGTCTCCGCTGCAGGTGCCTCCATAGAGGAACCACTCTTTGCCAGAACAGCATATGAATTGTGGAGAGCTACAACTGGAGGGATGCACCTCTGTTTCACCACCCTCTCCCTCCGTGAGCCCACCTTGGTCCAACCACTCCTCTTTCTTGGCAACCTCAGAGGTGACGGTGGTGGCCCTGGTGGTCCCTGGGTGGGGGAAGAGGTTTCACGAATTCTAGCTAGGTCAGCCTGGAGACAGGCAACCTCCTCCCTCAGGCCAGAGAGGTGCCTGCAAACAGGGCAGCATCACAGCCTCCAGAATGTCTCTCGGAACACTGCTGCTCCACAGCCATTGCACTGCACCACTCCCATCTTGACTTATTCTGTGTCCCCTCTCCTGTTGTTTTGTATGCTTATTGTCTCCTCCCTCTGTGTATTATTACACTTACTTTCCTACTGCCTATGTGCCCTTACAACTCTCATCCTTCCTGTTCTGGGACAGAAACTTCATGTAGTCTTCAGTAGTCTCCTTCCTCCATGCTTGGATTCAGACCTCCAGCAGCCGGGGGGGGGATAAAGAGTTTTTTTTTTTTAGGTTCCTTCAAGGTTGCTGAAACTAATGGAGTCTCAGTGATCCTTCCATTCCTACTGCCAAACAGGAACTTCCTGTTGTCAGTCAAATTCAGTGGCTATAAAACTAGAACTGGCTTTGGGTGGGAAGGAGAGAAACTAGCAAAAAATCTGTAGTTCTGGAGTTCTGTTTCTTGCTCTGCAACCAGTTCTCTTCTGCTAGAAACAGCCAGAAGCTGTAATTGGAGACAGCTGCTTTTGTACACCTAAACTGCTAAGCCACACCCCCAATTAGATTCACTCTCTGCTCTCTGTAAGTTAAGGTGATACTGCCCCCTTCCTCAGGAAAAACATTTATTTTTATTTTTTTTTACTTAAATGAGACAACCTTCTTCTAATAAAGTATCTGTTTGCTTAATCCAAACAGGTGCTACTTCTGCTGAGACAGAAGTGATTAATTAGCAAAAAATCTGTAATTCTGGACTTCTGTTTCTTGCTCTGCAACCAGTTCTCCTCTGCTAGAAACAGCCGGCAATTTACGTGACAATTGAACCAATTTTCGGTGAACTGAGCTGTGTTTTCAGTTTAGTACAGGGTCATTGTGATATCATCAAGCATTGTAAGAGCTGCTCTGCTACTGGTCAAAGTATGATATGAAATACTATACTGGTGACATACAAACTGAAATAAATATATAATATATAATATTAAAAGAGTTTGTATGTCATCAACATGTTATCTGTACAAACTGTATGGCATAATATTTGAATACCACTTTATTATGAGGCTTTTATTTTCACTGGAGTGATGTTTGTCTGTATGTTTCAGTACAGGACAGTCACACACATGGTACTATGCACCTTGATATGACAGATTGTAGACTACTCAGTGGAGATTAACTCCTTCAACATTAGCATATTTATTTTGGGGGGGGGGGTTAAAACATTTTTTTTGAGGATCATATTATTTTTTTTATTTTTTTTGTTAATAGTCATTCTTGCCTTACCTCCTCAGCTGGGGGGGTAATCCTATGGTTCCCCCCTACATCCAGTTCCCGACCCCAGTGGATGCCGCACTGAGCACCGTACCCGAGCTGCCACCTTTTGCCCTCTCAACCTCCTGGCCATGTCACACTCCCGTACAGCACAGAAGACCATCCGGGGAGTCAGAACCAGAGAGAGCTTTGAAGAAGTGCTCGGTGTAGTGCCGCGGGGGTAGACCATCACTCGCACTGGAGGATTGGGGCTAGGTATTTTCCTCTCTTTCCGTCACTGTTAGAGCAGGTGTGCAGGACATCAATGACAATATGATGCATGCGTCTGTGCATCACACATCAGACATCTGCCTGCTCCAACCCCCCTATGCAACCGTGTCATTGCACCAGCCCCCAGCCACTGCTAGGAGCTAGCACAATCATGGGTATCCCTCCCCACCATCTCCAGAGGAGGGGACCAGTCCCTGGGATGCTCTATCCTTCCTCTTGCCACCTAACCCACCGTCACCTGAGGTCACTCCCGAAACCCAGGTCGTCAGCATGGTGCAAGGTGTGACATCCAGCCTCACTTTCCCCGCACCTGCACTGATTTCAGATGGGCTGAAAATCCAGTCCTGGATTTCTAAGTTAATTCATTCAAGAGTTACAAGTCATTTTATAACACTAATTTCACACCCTGTTCAAAAAAACAGTTTCAACGAAGAGCTGTTGATGATATCATAACCAGAACTCACAACCTTGTCCTCCCTGTTAGCAACCTTAAATGACTTCTTTCTCCAAAGTTTAAGAAATTGTAGTTGTAGTAATTATTTAACAAAAAAAACTGACACAGGGTTGGGTGCAGTGCATACATTTCCAGAATGTCCAGATGCACAGTACTGTAGTTTAGAATATGGCAGGAGGTGGCTTTGGAATGCAGCACTGGACAAAGCTATTGATTGTCAGGGTAGTGCACTATTCCAGAATGTGACTGGCGCCATGCAATTCAGAATGTGTAAGTGATGTGCAACCATAAAATGTTGTGGTGACACTCAGTCTTGAAATGCAACAGGGACATACGTCTAGGAATTTGTCATGGACTGACAATTTTGAAATACAGTGGGGATGCCTGCTGCAGGCAGGTGACAGGACACACCATTTTATTCTGAAATTGCCTGTCCCTGCCACATTACAGAATTGTACATACCCACCACATTTCAAAATGGTGCATCTTATCCTGACTACACTCTGACATTGTGCACCTTGGCCTCATTTCTGCACTGTGCATTCCTGCCACATTCCAAAAGTGTTCATCCCCATCACATTCTGAAAATTGCAAGTCCCTGCCTTTTTCTGAAATGGTGCATCCCTGCTGCATGCATAAATTGTGTCACTGCAGCATTCAAAAATTATGCATCCTCATCACAATATGAAAATATTCATCCTCATCCAATTCCAAAATGGTACGTTCCACCACATTCTGAAATTGCGCTTTGCAGCCACATTCTAAATCTGGACCTCCCAACCACATTCTAAAACTGTGTGTCCCAGCTAAATTCTGAATTGTGCCTTGCTACCACATTCTGAAATTATGTGACACTGGCACATTACAACATTGCCCATCTTTATCACATTCCAAAAATGTGCATCCCCATTATATTCCAGAATTGTGTATCCTCACCACATTCTGAAAATAAGTGTCCCTACCACATTCTGAAAATGTATGTCCAAGCCATACTCTAAAATTATGTATCCCTAACACATTCTGAAATGTTGTATCCCTGCCACATTCCAAAGCTGTGTGTCATCACCACATTCCAAAGTTACATGTCCCCTCCACATTCCAAAACTGTGCTCCCTGTCACATTCTGAAAATACTCGCCCATACCACATTTCAAAATTATGCATTTCTGACACATTCTGAAGTGCACTTCCCAGCCACAGTCCAAAACTGGATATCACCTCACCACCAAATTCTAAAATGTTGTGTCCATGCCACATTCTGACACTGTACATTCTCACAACATTCTAAAACTCTGTGTCAGTGCCACATTCCAAAATCGCCCCTCTTCATTACATCCCAAAAATGTTCATCCCCATTATACTTCAAAATTGCATATCCCCACTGCATTCTGTAATTGAGTGTCCCTGTCAGATTCCAAAATTGCATTTCCAAGCCACAGTTTAACATTGTGCATACCTGCCACAATTCAAAATTGTGCTTCTCTGCCATATTTCAAAATTGTGTGTACTCAATACCTTCCAAAAATTAATTTTGCTGCCATGTTCCAAAATTATGAATCCCACTACCTTCCAAAAATGTGCATCCCTACCACATGTGATATTGCATGCGACCACCACATTCGGACTATTTGCATCCCTGTCACATTTTGAGATTCTGTGTCTGTGAAACAGTGTGAAATTACATGTTGCCACCACAATCTGAAATCAAGCATCCCCACCACATTCCGAAATGGTGCATCATCTTTGCATGCTAAAATTACGCGTCCATGACACATTATGAATTTGCATACACCTGCCTCATTCTGCAACAGTCTCCTGCATTTTGAAACTGCATATCTATGCAAGATTCTAAAACTTTAAGACACCACTGCTGTCTGAATTTTAGTATCCCTTGCACATTCCAAAATTGTGTGTCACTGCTACTTTCTGAGATTGTCTCATTGCTGCATTCCACAGTTGCAACTTGGTGGAATTCTGAAATCTCATCCTTGCAGAATTTTTCAAATTATGCACAACTTGTATGGCAGCTTACATTCAATGCAAAGAAGTGCAAAGTAATCCACACAAAAACCTAGGGGAAGAGTACACAATGGGGATGAGATACTAACAACAACAAAATGGAAAGGGACCTGGGGGTAGTCATATCAGATAACCTAAACGTGGGCAAGAAATATTAGAAGGCAGTAAGGAGGGCTGGGGGGATACTGGGATTCCTAGGGGGAGGCATCACCAGTAGAAAACAGGAATGTCTTATCCCTCTATACAGACAGTTGGTGAGACACCATCTGCAGTACTGTGTGCAGTTCTGGAGACCCCATCTCTGCAAGAACATAGACAGGATGGAGGCTGTCCAGGGAAGGGCAACTAAAATGGTGCAGGGTTGCAATAGAAACCATAGGAAGAGAGACTAAAGGAGCTTAATATGTATACCCTCAAGGAAAGGAGGGTGAGGGGGGACATGATAGAAACTTACAAGTATCTCAGAGGAATCAACAAAGTCCAAGAGGGCAGCATCTTTCAGAAAAAGAGATGTGCAAGAACAAGAGGGCACAATTTGAAGATAGAGGGTAGACTGCTCCGAGGTAATGTGAGGAAGTATTTTTTCACAGAAAGTGTTGTGGATGCATGGAACGGCATTCCTTGGAAGGCTGAGGAGTCAAAAACAGTGGGGGAATTCAAGAATGTATCGGACACACATAAGGCAATTCAAGCGGGGGGTAGGAGGTAGTAGGCTGTTGGTTAACTAGAATCTGCAGCTTATCCATCAGGTAGGGAAATGGGCAGACTGGGTGGGCCAAGTGATCCTTATCTGCCATTAAATTCTATATTTCCATGTACATTCTGAAGCCATTCTGAAATGGCATTGTACAATGTGTTAATATTTGTTGCCAGAAAAACAGTTACGGTACACATAATTGTGCACCTGTTATTTCCAGAAAATCATCTAAGTTCCACAATTGAAGACCATGCATTAAAATAAAAATGAAATCATACACTCTGCAAAGATATACATATACACTGGAGGAAAGGAGGGAGAGGGGGGATATGATAGACATTCAAATACCTCAAGGAGATCAATACAGTTCAAGAGAGCAGCATCTTTCAGAAAAGAAGATGTGCAAGAACAAGGGTTCACAATATGAGGCTGGAGTGGGAAGACTCCGAGGCAACGTAAGGAAGTATTTTTTTTTTCACAGAAAGGGTGATGGATGCATGGAATAGCTTCCCTGAGGAGGTTGTGTGAGCAGCAATGGTAGGCAAATGCAAAAATGCATTAAGACAGGCAGACGGCAACACTAGGGGCAGGAAGAAGAAGAAGAAGAATCAGCATTTATATAGCACTTTTCATACATCCTAAGTGCTTTACAAGCAATGCTAGACTGGTAGTGAAGTGACTGAATGTGTGGTGACAGCCATATCGCACATCATCACCCACACACAGCCTGGATAATTGCATGAAACAGTTTATGGGAAGGGAAATGTTGGTCAGGACACCAGGAATGTTCCCTATTCTTTGCGAAGAGTGCCCTGGGTTTTTTTACTTCCACCTGGACACCCACCAGGATGGGCAGAAGGGACCTTGGTTTAACGTCTCATCTGAAGGACGACACACCCCAGCAGTACAGCACCCTCCAATACTGCACTCGGATGCCAGCGATTTTTAGGTGCAAGTCCAATCCCGGTGTGAGACGAGAACCCACAACCTTCTGGTCCAGAGGCAGATGTGCTACCAAATGAGCCATGCTGAAGGAGTAGTTAGGCTGCAGATCAAGTAGGATCTGGAGTTTATAAAGAAGGTAGGGAAACGGGCAGACTAGGTGGACTAAGTGATCCTTATCTGCAGTCAAATTCTATGTTTCTATGTGCACTGTTCTTTGCATGTAAGTTTAATCAATTCCTTTATATTCCACTTCAGTTACATGCTCTTTCACCACATAAACTAAATACACATGCTTGTATTACCTTTGTGTTGACTAGTAGCAGAAGCTACTATTATAAAACAAGCATTTGTCGATGCCGAACATGTGATACTTGTTAAAGAATTTTTTTGTTTTTAATGTTTTGACCCCAACTTTTGAAGAGGCTTATTTTAGGATTCACCTTATAGGCATGACATGTACCATTTATAGTATATTGGCCGAAATGTCATTTCTCACCAGAGGTGTGAAAACACAGCTCATGCAGTATTTTAAAAATGACACGTCATGTTTATGAGCTGATGTGTAAAAAGTGCTATGTTGAAGATTTGGGGTCAAAATATTGAAAATTACCAAAGTTATAAGCATGTGTTCATAAATTCCAATATGGGCTCATAACTTTACTGTTTTTTAACATTTTTGCCCCAAATTTTTAACATAGCCTTCTTATAATGCCACCTCATGAAGAAGGGCAGAGAAAATTTTCAGCTCCTGCCTAAAAGGTAATTTCATACAGCGACTGTGAAATCACCTTTTGGGATGGGAAAACACATTTTGGCCAGGAGTCAAAAAATGACAGCTGTCATATTCATGAGGTGCTGTGAAGAAATAGCTAGTTTGAAAATTTGGGGAAAAAATATTGAAAATTACTAAAGTTGCTGGCCGTTGGCACAGCAGTTGGATTTCAGTCTGCGACACTGGCGACCCTGGTTAGGGAATCTACCTGGGTCACTGAAGGGCCGGCCTGGGGAGAAGGTTGGTGCATCTAGTGACAGCTTGCCTTCTCCGGGGAGGGTGGGGATGCAGCCTAGTGCCTGTTGGCCCCTGGCAGAGGCAATGTACACAGCAAGACGTCAGGCCCTCGGATGATTGGGGAGTGGTGGATGTCGACATAAGCCTTGACGTCTGTGGCACGCCACTCCCCTGGGGAGAAAAAACACAAAAATGGTGCACTGGTCGATCAGGAGATGGCTTTACTGGACCCTCACCGCCAAGCCCTTGGGCCTCCATCTGCCGCCTCAGCAGCACCCAGGATCATTGGTATGGTTGGAAGGCTTATCCCCTACAAAGGTAAGGGTCCTTCCTGATGAAGGGATACATCGGGGTTACCTGGGCTGGCTGCGATGTGGAGCGTGGGGTCAGGAGCTGCCAGGTGAGCAGGTCCTTGAGAGGCCTGAATGAGGGATTGGCTAGGGTGTGGGGTGGGTGCATAAAAAAGAAAAAAAAGAAAAAAAAAAGAAAATTACCAAAGTTACACTACTGTGTTGACAAACTTCAATGTAGGCTCATAACTCTGTTGTTTTTTAATATTTTTACACCAAATTTTCAGCATAGCCTTCTTATGACCCCACCTCAGGAACAATGGTGGAGAAAATGTTCAGCTCCTGCCTGAAAGATGATTTCAGGACAAATTTACATAGTGTCTCTTGCATTGTTCATGAGGTGGTGTCATAGGTATGTTGAACATTTGGGGCAAAAATACTGAAAAATGGCCAAGGTATGCTACTAAGTTCAGAATCCCATTGATATACATTGAACCACATACCAGATTTCCTCAGTTCATGGTCCAGCATTGAAGTGTGAAGACATGACTGCACTCAAGAAAGGATTACAGCTTCGGACCTCCGGTGGGCAAGTAAGGGCTGGTGGAGGTGTGTGGGGAGGTGGGTGCTGTGTGGAAGGGTCGGGTGGGGGTGGAAAAATGGTGCAACAGATATTAATGGCTGGTTTTCTTTTTTACAGGTTTACAAAAAAAAATAAACAAAGAGGAACAGTTTTCTCTGTTGCAGGTAGTGACACTGGGTGATGGGGCATGCACCAGTGTAACTATTATATTTGGCAGCACCGGGGGGTGGGCTCCCTGGTGCTGCATTACTAAAAGGGGCAGGGTGGGGAGTGGCAGCTGGCACAGGAGATTGCGCACTCCGTGCCCTAATAATAACATGGGTTGGGCTGGGGAAGAGAAGATACAGTGATGGTGGGGACTGCAACAGACATCAATGGATGCTTTTCTTTGTTAAAGGTTTACAATAATAAAAACAAATTATAAAGAAACAATGAGGGATGGACACTGCGGAATTGGCACTCCCCAGTGTCACTGTTATATTTGGCATTGCTGGGGGTGGGCTCCCCAGTGTTGTGTAACTAAAACTGGCAGGGTGGGGGTAACAGCTGGCATGGGGGATTGTGCACCCCGTGCTGTTTTAATAACTTGGGTTGGGCTCAGGAGGGGCAGTTATGGCAGCAGCTGCAATGGACAGCGATGGACGGTTTTCTTTTTTAAAGGCTGACAGGCTCCTGATGATGTGAAAAGCCACTCAGCTGTTTGCTGACTGAATTCATGTAAATCAAAGGACTGACATCATCTATGATTGGAGCGGCTTTGGTCCTTTGAAATACACAAAATTTATGCCCACAATGCAGAGAGTTGCATCAGGACTTTAGTGTATGGTTATTGGTTTAGACTGCTGAACCCATGCTATTGTGAACTGCAATGGGCTCAGCAGTGCCACACCCCCGAATCCCAGTAACTACTGACAAAATGTTTGGTGTGCAGGTGCATCAAATGTAAAAAAAAAGGACAAAACAGGAACTATATGTGCAAAGGTTTCTTTTCTAATAAGCTTTCTACCTCATTGGCCCAACTTGGCCCTCATTTTACCAGACCCCCAGTATAATCACTCACCTTCCATAGGACATACCTCCCAGCTGTTACTCTGATGATGGGGTACCTGGGGTAGGCCCTTACCCCAGGGAAGCAGGATTCCGTAGCTGGGATGACTGGTCAGTGGTATCGGGCCAGTGGGGTCAGGCAATAGTCAACTTTTAGCACTGTGTTTTCAACCAAACTTTTTTTTCCCTTTTGGAGCCCTGATATTCAGTGATGTGCATGCTTGCATACATGAGGCTCATCCATGTCTGATGGAAGCGTTCCCGGTACAGGAGCTCGGAACTGCAATGACAGGCAGCCTCTGCTGGATGTTGTCAGCAATAAAGTTGAAGAAATGCACATCCTGAGGGAGAAAAGATGTCCTAGGAAAGCTCAGTCTTCCGCCAGCCCCAGTGACCTAGGTTCATTCTTGAACCCTATTCCCTGGTGTAGCAAGCAGTAGTGCTGCCATTGCACTACTAGACCAGTCAAAAAAGATTCTTAAGGAATCTTCACTATATTCACTTCCATCAATGTACTGTATATTGCATTCCCACACTGTAAATCAAAATGTCAAGTCTTCAGACACATGGCTCCCTACAGAGTTCTGCTTTGTAAAGGTCCAGGATCTTTTCATGTTCATGTTTCATATGGAATCAGACTTCCTTGTATGTTGGAGGACCGTCTTTAGTCACAGTTACTCAACTATCCTCTTACTGGCATACCAGGTAGGTATCCAGTGCCTAGTGCTGTTTCACTTAGTCAAAAATTAGTGAAAATGGCAAAATTGTTAGCTGGCACAGGTGGGGCCTTTATTCCACTCATCTTTAGGTTATGCCACAAGATTAGAAGCATGACCATCATGTGACAACTTTGGCAGTATCAACGGCTTCAGTTTACTCTGAGGTACTGCTTCCCAGTCTATGGATCTCTGTGCTATCTTCATATTTCCAAGACATCTTGTTCTGTCAATAGCAAGTAGCTTTTTTATAAGGTTGTTTATATATAGCTACCGATGTCTGGGAAAGTCTAATTTGACAGCAAGAATCTTCTGATCAATGCCAAATAGACTGTCATGAAAACATTGTGATACTCCTGAAAGCACCTCAAACATCATGACCGCCCCCCCTGAGCCTACCACTCCAGTGCTCTACCATGACCTTTGCTCGCTACAACTTCTGCTTCAAGATAGCTGCGCCCGTGGCATGGAGGGCTGGGGCATGGAGCAGCTCAGCTGGGAGGCAGTGGAGACCAGAGTTCTAATCCTGGTATCTTGACATTTGAGGAGGCAGTATAGCACAATGGTTTAAGGCTGTGAGCTGCAAACCTGGAGAGCTGGGTTTGAATCCCACAGACCCCACTTGCATACTGTGTGACCCTGAGCAAATCATTTAACTTCCTTGTGCTCCCAGGTTGCACCTGTAAACAAGCTTCAGCTTAGTGTGTCTCTCCGTCCAACAGAATGTGCATGGTTCAGTACAACAGCTGTTTAGAAAAACCAAAGTCTGTAAGCTTGATATGTCCTACTCTGTAAAACAGTATACTTACAATTTTTTTATGTCTCTGTAAACTATTTCTTAAGTCCTGAGCCATCATTAGTATGTCCCAGATTTCACAATTAACTAAAATGTTCTTCTTCAAGAACATAATGCATTACCCTATTTACAAGTGTTCATCATGATGGGTCCAAAATATTCTGATATGAAATTAGTGCATGACTTCCTTTAACACTAATTTCTCATATTGCACATATTGCTCCGCTTTAGCCATATAATGTTAGGGAAGCTCATTACTGTGAATGCAAAATAACTATTCATCTCCTTCTCTTTTTCCAGGTGCACATGCCAGAAAGTACCCATCCCAAATGTAGCCACAGTATCAAAGTCTTCCAGGTTGGAATCAGCCTCTTCTTGCTGTGTTGGTGTGGATGTTGATGAATGTGCATCTGCAGAAGCAGCATCACTGGGGATGACTGTCCCACCTTCACAAGTACTCAAGTGACACTTAACCATCACTGTTGCCATGTCCAGACCGCTGTAGAAAATATAAAGAGTTCCCTCTTTCTTGTGGTATCAGCTTGTACACATTTGGAAGTTCCTTCCTGAAGTGGCCTTTCCACCACAAGGCTAAGGTCTACATCAACCACCTGCTGTTTCACATTTAAAATCCCCCTCCTCTTCGTTGCCAATTCTTCGGCATGCCATGGATTTTTGCTTCCCTCTTTTTAAGGTGCGACTTTAGGCACACTGATGAGGCAGATAACTATCCACATTCCTTTATTTTTTTTAATTCTTTTGGTAGCCAGGTATGGCCCACTAGGCACAAGGCCTGTTTTCATGTGTGACCCAGGAGCACGGGGGGGGGGGGAGGTTGAGTGACTTGCTTGGGGCTATACTGTATTCAAGTGGAGGTTGTAGGAATCAAACCCAGGTCCGTTGGATGTACCAAGCTCATTTATAGCTGCTTATTCTGACCTCTAGGCTATTTGCCAGCCCCCACTTCTTCTAAGCTCCCTCTGCCTTTCCAGCATTCTTCAACTGCTATTTACTTTCAACAGCAGGGATCATGGCAATGGCAGCTGCATCTGATTCCTCAGCTTTAGCTCATCAATTTGTCAGTCTGTTTCCTTCCTAACTTTTCATCCCTGTAGCAGCACCCACATCTCACCCCTCCCTCCTAGGCAGAGGGTTGTTGGGCCAGCAGTGCTGGTGATAGCCAAGCAAGGATCTGTCACATACTACTGCGACTCTGCCTGCTCATGTGCGTCTGTCAGTGTGCTCACTGTGACAATGTGAGCAACATGATCCTTTCCCTGTACCCTGAGCTGTTGAGGAGATGGCAGCCATGGGATGAGCATCGGACATGTTGATATTAAACAAACCAACACAAAAAAAAAGAAATGTGCTGATCAGGAGATAGTGGGTACAGTATAAGCATGGGACTCACTGACTTTAAACAAATAAACAAACAAAAAATAAACATATGTGCTGGTCAAAAAATAGTGGGTCCAGGATGAACACGGGACCAGCTGACTTTAAACAAACAAACAAACAAACAATATATCTTCTTTTCAAAAAAAACTTTGTTAATGCACTAGTTTGGGTTCCAGCAACAAAAGTTGGGAAATATGCTGTTAGAGTTTCCAAACCTAATTCCCCATCCCCACCCCACCCTAACCCCTAACACCCCACCCCCACCCCTGCAAGGCCTGAACTAGGTGTTGGGTGTACCATGGGGTTATCAACCTAATGTTCACTGCATTCTATGTGTAAGCAAGCTGAGATGGGTACAGTATATGAGATTGGGGTGAGCATTAGTGCTTGACAACCCCACAACACACCCCATACCTATTCCTGTCTGCAGGGTGGGGGTGAGGTTGTCAACACTAATGCTCACTCCATTCTCATATATTGTACCCATCTCAGCTTACTTACACATAGAATGCAGTGAATGTTAGGGTTGACAACCCCATGGCAGTTAGGCTGGGAGTGGGGTGTTAGGGCTGGAAACACTAACAGCACATTTCCCAGCTTTTGTCACTGTAACCCTAACTAGTGCATTAACAAAGTGTTTTGCAAGAATTTCCTTACTTTTTGAGATAGTATAACCATATCCTTATTTGCCTGTGGGAGGGCAGGGCCCTTTTGAAATATTGTAATTGTATCATTATTTCCCTGTGGGAGTGCAGAGCCCTCTGGACCTTGGGCTCCAATCAGTCCACAACAGTATCCATATTTGCATGTGGGAGCACTCCCATCCATCCACAATTTTAAAGATACTGTACTCATCTCCAATCTCGTGATGCACAGCAGCAAAGAAGCACCACACATTGCAATGTCATTCTATGGGAATCACAGTAAAATTTGAAACCTGTGTAATTACACACCAAATGAATATATTTTTGCCAAACCAGCAAAATGCACATATGTGGGGCAAGCCCTTTGTACCCTAAACATTTCAGACAAAAATTGCAAACCATTTCTTCACAGCAGAGTGACAAAGAAACAACTATGTACACTTCACAATACAATGTTATCCTATGGGAAACAAAGGAAAATTTAGCCCCCCACAACTCAAGAGCAAAGTAATCTGCTTTCACCAAACCAGCAAAAGGCATATCTGTGTACCAAGCCCTTTGCACCCTGAATATTTCAGACCAAAATTCCAAATCATTTCTTTACTGTGAAGTGGCAAAGAAACAGCTATATAAAAACTCTTTTTTCAGAAATTACGAAACAGGATTCTGTTTCGTGTTCTTTTTTGCAATTTGCGAATAAAGAAAAATCCTTTTTTTTCAAATAGTGAAACAGGATCCTGTGTCGTGATTCTACTTTTCACAAATTTGCCAAAAAAAGGATTTTTGCATGTTCAAAAAACACATTTCTAAGAGATTTATAAAAAAAAAAAACTGACACCAGATTCCAATAGAACAGGCCCCACTTAGCAGAACACACGTGTTGGTTACTTCAGGAAACATATTTTTCTGCTTTTTAACTTTGTTTCCTCACTAAGAAAAAACAAGATGGCAGCAGCAGCATGAAAAAAGATTCCCCATTTGCGACAAAGGATTCCCCATTTGGAATAAAGAACCCTTTTTCGAGATGAACACCTGACAAAGAATTTGACCAAAAATGGTAATTTTCACATTTCTTGACACACCCGTATCTCTGTACCCACACATCTGACCACAATGAAATTTGGCACATCAAGGCATCCTTGGTCCTTGACAAAGCATGCGAAATGTCATGGAAATCAGTGAATGGTTGCCAAGTTATTAAAGTACAAAATGTTGAGTTTAACTTAGAAGTGAAGAATGAATCCTAACTATAGGGGCATGACCGTGCCTCTATACCATATAGATATGCCCTCTGCATGGCGACGCTATTACAGCAAACACTTTGATGCCAACAACATCAACAGTTCACTGTAGTAGTCCACCTGAGACCCCAGCACTCTGTCCCCCCCCATTCTGCACCCCTCCCAACAACTCCAGCTCGGAGTTGATAATCTATAAGTTTGGGGGATGTGAGAGGCAGAGCCCCCTGCATGGGTGGTTTGGGGCAAAGTCCCTGATGGAAAAGAAACTAAGTTCTTCCTTGGATTTATGCCAGCCACAACTTGCAGTTGACATAAATCCATCTCTCTGATGTTGGTCGACAAAACAGGTGTTGAACAGGTGTCGTAAAACCTAATATACATATATCAGTTGGAAGAGAACAGATCACCACCCCAGGCCCACATTATTTATGATGTGTAACTCTCACCTAAAATGGGTGCTTGGTGGGCAAGTGTCTTAACACCAATCTTTGACAAGGGCTATGAATGACCACTAATGTGGCTTTTAGATGGAGGAGTCCAGGGGAGTCATTTGTGTGGCACAAAGACACTGAATATTCTGCCCAAGGTATTATAGTGGGTTGTTACCAGATCAGTATTAATTGGAAGAGCTCTGATTAATCAATGAATATCAAGTGATAGGGCCAGCCTGCTGGTGTAGCACTGGCACTACTGTTTGTGCTGCCAATGACCTGAGTTCAGAGCAAACTCAAAGCATTGGAGGGTCAGCTGGGAGGAGCAGGATTGAGTGTCCTTCAGACTGCCCCCCTCCTCTGGAGAGGGAGGGTTATGGCACCCGGCACAAATTTGCCCATAGCAAAAGCTAGGAGGGAGGGAGGGAGGCAGGCAGCTTAGGATCACTGATTGGCTTGGAAGAGTGGTGGCCATTAATGCAAGGTGTGTGGTAGCATGCATAGTGCATCCTGACAGCATTGCACATCCACTCTTCTGCCGGGGGGAGGGCTATAAAAAGGAAAGAGGCCAGCTGGTAGGATAATTCTGGCCTCCAGCAGACCTTGTACCCAGTGACTTGAGCACTGCCAACCAGATCCATGACATGGCAGTGGTTGGAGAAGCCTGCCAAACCCACTAGGAGGGGTAAGCCCTGGGGGAAACATGTGGCAACAACAGTAAAGTCCCACGGGAAGCTGGAGTGATGTGGCTGGGGATGCTGGCAGGAAGGGAGCTGGACTGAAGGGATAAAAAGAATAACAAAAGACAAAAAAAATAATTTTGAGTGGTAATTTCTGCCACAAAGACTTTCTACACTGAAAATGTGCACTTGCATATGCACTGCAGTTTAAATAAAAAAACAATGAATTATTCAATTAAAATTAAAATAACTCGGCTGAAAGTTAAGGGTAAACAAATCTACACTCCATACAGACATACCCTCATCCACTGACAGGGAGAAGAGCCTTTTTACTCTAGTGATCTGCACTCACTCACTACTAATGATGAGAACCTGCCCAGGGATTATTGTGCTAGCTGTGAGCCGTTTTCTGTTTGGTGCTCCTCATGCCTGCCCGCACACTTCCACAGCCACAGCCAAATAACAGTCTCCTCTAGTGTGATCCTGTCCCAGGGACTCTAGTTTGCATCAGGGAGCCTGGACACACACACTGGTGACCCATACCTCTGCTTCAGAAATCCAGGGATGAGCCTGGACCCCAGATATTAAACCAAAAAAGAATCATGTACCACTTGTCAGATGGCAGGACCATGGTGAACACCAGTCCTGCTGACAATAAATTTAAAAAACAGATGTGTCTATGGGAAGGCATATGGCAGGTCTGTGGTGAGCACTGGACCTACCAACAATAAATAAAAAATAGATGTGCCTGTGGGAATATGGCAAGTTCGAGGTGAGCCCCAGACCCAATGACAATAATTTAAAGTAATAGATGTGTCTGTGGGGAGATAGTAGGTCTGAGGTGCGCACCAGACTCTACTACAATAAATTAAAAAGTAGATGTGTCTGTGGGAAAATGGCAGGTCTGAAGTTAGCACCAGATGCCTTTGGTAAATGGTGGATCTGAGAAGAGCACCAGACCCCTCAACAACAAATTAAAAACAGATGTGCTGGTGGGGAGCTGGCTTGTCCGAGGTGAGAATCAGACACACTGACGTTAAAAACAAACAAACAAACAAAAACGGATGTGTTGCCAGTTGGTATGAATGTTGGGTCCAGGATGAGCCCCAGACCTGTGGGCTTTAAGCAAAAAGACAACAAAAAAACAGATATGTGATCAGGAGATAATAGGTCCTGGGTGAGTACCAGACCTGTAAGACTTTTAATAAGTTAATGTGTCCCCCATCAATGAGGGGGGCCAGAACATTTCATTCCACTCTGGTGTCAAAATCAATAGGTCGCTGCTGAGGAGGGGGACCAGGACTTAGTCATCTGTTCAAGTAGCAGAATCAAAAAGTCCGATACCAAGTGAGACCAGGAACAAACCCTTCACTCTGTCTACTTTTGAAAAAGTCCTCCTCTAATAAGAAGTCAGGGAGTCATTACACACTCTAGAGATCACTCCACAACTGCAAGTCTAGGGCTGACACCTGACTGAATCACAGAGATGATTTTCTGCTGGATTGTCAATTGGGAATAGTTCCCTACACACCTCACTGCAGAACATCTGACACATATTAGTCATGCCAACAACAGTAGGCTCCGAACTTCATTTGGTGCCTAAAAACAGCCCTTTTTTAAGAAATTTCTTTAAAAGGGCTAACTGTAAGAGCGTTAGGGCTAGAAACATATTTTTTTCAATGAAAGTTTAGTCTTGTCAATGTAGTTACACAATGTAAATGCACTTACAGTATATTGATAATGAGAAATACACATCAATATGGCAAAATTATTTTTTAATTTACTGATTTTGTAAAACTGCATTTTTATTATATTGATATATTTAAAGTGTATCAGTGTAGTGTAACACCCAGCTTTCACATAAGAAAATATGTTTTGTAGTTTTGAGAGTTTAATATGTAGCCATTTTAAAGATATTACATTTAGAAAAAAAGAACATTCTGAATTGTTATGGTCAGATGAACAAAAAGACTCATAGCTGTTTCTCGTAGAGGCTGCATTTACAAGTCATACATATACTGTAGCAGCAACTCAGCCCTGAGGTGTGCCCAGGATACAAAACTTAAGAATGTTATACAGTTCACACTCTGAAGTGTCATCAGATCCAATATGAATGGGTCTGAACATTCTTTTTGTCGAGGCCAGACACAGTATACTCATTAACTCTGCTTCCTCAATGCCTACTTCTGATTCAGGGGACAAAAGATTCAACATGCCAGGCATTTGGCTCACACATGCAGAATAAGAGGAATAGTCTTCATCTCCTTTGGGTGGGGAACCAAATCCCTGCTCTGCAGTATCCTCTCTGGAAATGGGTTCCTTTTCTTCTTTGTTTTCAAAGGGATACTCTACTGGGGTGGGGAATGGGGGTGGGCATCAGAGGAATTTTTTAAAGATTAGCATTGCTTTCAAAAATTGCCACATTTGTTTGATGTCTTCCAGGAAGGCCATATATTTCTCTTGCACCTGTTGCTTTGTTTTCTTTTCAACCAGTGGTACCTCAAGGTTCTCGTCTTTCTGCCTTCTTTTCTTTTGTGGTCTTTGCTGTCTTTTGCCAGCTGTAGTTCTGGGAATGTGTTCCCAGCTTGGAGCTCTGTGCTCACTAGAAGATGTCTCAGCAGTCTCCTCTCTCTCATTGGATGTCTGAGATGACTACTTTTTTATAGAGGAGTGTTTGCAGCTTGTTTTCAGTCTCCTTGGGTGCAAGAGACCTCTGCTCAGAAGAGGAGCCACCTGAAGCTTGTGTTCTACCTTCAGTGATACTTGTCTCCACTTTTTATCATCTTTTACAGGAGAGCACTCTGGTGAAGGCATTGTGGAAGCTATTGCAGACGATGACTGCTGTTTAGCTGCCCTTATTTTCTTTACTTAAGGGCAGAAAATGTTACCGAGTTTAGAATTTTGAAAATCATGATCTGGGCTCTAACAATCAAAACAAGTTGCAGCTTCTTATTTTTGCCATCCAGAAGTTACAGGATCAACACTGTTTAAATCCTGAAGGTCCTGTTTTTTTGTTCTTTTTAGGTCTTCTTGTTACACCAGTTTCATTGAAAGTAGCATAATACAACTGTTTATTTCATTTGTGTTGATCAGGAAAGGAGGACTAGGCAATTTTGTCCATTTTCAGATTGTCCTGGGGGTGGGGGTGGGGGGACGGAAACCAAGTGAAATTGAACCAGAGTAAGCTGTTGGTGGTATTTTGTATGAAAGTTTGCCATGACATCAGGGACATTTCCCTACTCCTTTTAAGAAGTGCCATGGAATCTTTAACGCCCACCTGAACAACCACCAGAACAGGCAGATGGGACCTTGACTTCACATTTCATCTGAAACATAGATAGTGGTTGCATTTGAAAATAAAGTACAGCCATTTTAAAAATAAGGTCCAGTTTTAATAAAACTATTGCACATTCCCAAGTCGGGCACTCACCACCTCCTGTAAATAAAGGTGCCAGTCTCCAAGGCTTTCAGACTTAGTAGCCAATTTTATTCAACATAACAAAACCACATAGTAGCATGCAGACAATGGCTGTGCCTGCCTGACACATTTCAGATTCAAAATCCTTTATCAAAGGCTAAAGCACAGTTAAAACACATGACATATAAATAGTGACAAACTCAGACATCACAAAGATATTACTATTTACAAAAATTAGAATCATTGATTAGTCATTTAACTCCAAACATCACAGCCAATCGATTCACAGATTGAATGATGCATAGATTGAATGCTAACAAAACAAATTAAGATAGATACATACATGAATAGCTGCTTCAAGAAGAAAAGGGGGGAGGAGAAAGAAAGGGGTGTAAATCTCATAAAGCAAGCACAGTGAGGCATTATAAATAGTATATAAAACAGTATATAGTTAGGCTCATCACATTTATTCGCTAAAATGGAGCAGCGATATCTCAGGGTATACTGATCATATTATTTCTTTAAAAAAGGTTTTAACTCAAATCTCGCATCGAGTCCTGGCTTTTTTAGTTGCATCAAGATTAATAATCCAATAACCTTCTCTTTTTAAAAGTAAGTCATTAAAATTGCCTTCTCTTGATTTCTGACAAACCATATCAATACCCATAAAGGTAAAACTATGTTCCCTCGATTTTGCATCTTTACCATGTGAGCAGTACGGTAGTTGCATAAGTAATGTCACCCTTGTCAATTGTGCTAACATGCTCTCCCACTCTCATTTTTAAGCTTCTTTTTGTCTTTCCCACATAGAATGCATTACATTGACATTTGGCTAAATAAATTATCCCACTGGTGTCACATGTGATTAGCTGACACACCTCATACTCTCTCTCTCTCTCTCTGTTCATGGATTACAAACATTTTGTCTAGTTGTAATACATCTGGTAGGTACATCTTTTGCAAGGGTATCATCCAGCTTAATTACAATTAAGCCATGTTGTGTTGCTTCCCTTGGTGTAATGGCTGTCTAACAGTTTATTACCTAAAGTGTGTGTTTTCCTGTATGCCAATCTGGGGTTGGGGGGGGTACTATCTCCCTCAGCTGTGGGTCACTTCGTAGTTTTAATAAAACTACTTTACAGTGCATTTTACAACTGGAAACCTGAACTGGGAAACAGTATAAAACACTCTATTCTCACAATTCAGGGAACTGCAATTTAATCAATGAAAACCATCTAAAATATGAGAAACTAAACCCTACAAAATAACAAGCAGTATTCAAAAATAAGAAAACTTAGTCAGTGGGGCTAGAACAGGACTCAAGGGAAACTAATCTCTTTAGTGGAGAAATAAATCTGCAGCTATTATAAAATGGGTCACGAAAGTCCTGTAACCTCATTGGTCAAAACATGACAAATGACCGTGAGTAAATCTGAAATTAAGGATCCTGTTGATCAAATATTTACTTTCTCTGAACCTAATTCATCTTATTTTTGGAAGGGGGGTACCCACTTCTCGTGTGGTTAAAGTCACTCAGGTATGCTTCATGACACACCACACAAGGCGTGGGTAAATTCCACAAAACAGACCCTGTCATGCATTATTGCTTAATTTGAATGCAGGGGAGCTGACCACACAGCAGAGTTCAAACTTTAACATTCTAAAGTTCTATCTCCAGGCAACACGGGGCTGATATGCTGCTACTGTATATGCAAGACATCACAAACACATTCTCATTGCTAGAAACTTACTTTTTTCAAATCAAAGCTCAACTCCTACTGTATCAATACAATCCTTGTCACTTTCAATATCTCAATATACTGGAATTTAAGTCACAGAAAGCCCCCTTTTTAATTAAAACACATTTTTAAAATGTTGTGCTTTTTAGTTCATAAAGAGGCAATACTGATAATATGATTTTTGTTTTGAAAATGTGCCTTGAAGCATTGCTGATAACTGAAATTTGAGTTCTGACAATGAATGTATTACTTTAGAGCTGAGTTTAGCAATCTGGTTACATTCTAATCCCCCAGTGTTTTGTCAGCTCTCTTATGGAGTCCAGAGGCTTTTCAGATTTAAATCCCTTTCTGCCTCTGTTGTTGTGCCACACACTACAGATTGGCACCCTGTGGAGAGGTGGCCTTACAAGTATGACTTGCTCAACAGGCTAGTAGATGCCACATCATAACCATATTCATACCTCTCAACCTCTTGCCTCAGGAATCAAGGACAAGGCTTAAAAAAATCTGGAACAAAGACCCCAATCAGGGATACATCTTAAAATCTGGTACTATTCACTCAGAAAACTGATAGAATAAAGGGATTTGTGTTAAGATGCATTTTCTGAATAATAACAAGTCTGTAACGTTAATGTTTGACATTATTTTGTGCTTTTAATCCCAACTATTCTGTCACGAGAACACAACCTTTATGAGGGACAGAGGAAAAATATGAGGCAAAATCAGAGATGTCCCTGAAAATTAGGGACAGTTGAGAGGTATGACAATATTTTATGTTAAGCAGAGGACTTCCCCCAAATTAATGAGGTGTTCCTCTTCCTTCTCCTCCTGCCAAACCTTGTGGCAAATGTTTTGGTATTATACAGCTGGTATCCATAAATAATATGGAGTGCAGCGGACAGTGAATAAAGGTTTTAAGAAGACCATTATTTTATAACAAATGCTGATGGAGCCTACCTTCAGTGTCATTTCTGCAACAAAGATGGCAGTGAAGATGTAATTTGAGACAGTGAGGAAAATCCTTTCCTGTAAAGGGGTGACAAAATCCACCCAAAAATATTAATAGTATGCTGGGTTGTGTGGCTGTTTAAGGCTATTTTTCAGATTGTAGAAAATTAGGTCACTCACAGTGCTCCTCTGCTCAATCTCAGGTCGTTCAAGGGCAACGGTGATGCAGTTGAGGAAGATGAAAGCCAAAACAACATAATCGAAGAGTTTGTGAGCAATGATCATCTGACACATCAGGCGAAATCTGACAGGACAAACCACAGAAGAAGGAAAAGTACATTTAGAAGAAAGCAAGAAGTCCACCATTTTCAACATTAAGCAAGGAGAGCATGGAGAAGAAGCACATGTACATAGAATTTTAGACAGTTCTTCAGTAGTACAAACTTCTTTAACATGTTACTTTCTATTGTTGTTTTTAGCCTGGCTTGTAGACAATAGGACATAGGGAGGAGGAGTTCATGCATTCACAAACTACATTGTAGAAAAAACTGGCCTTTCCCTCATGTAAATCACTGAGTACAAATCCCAGATTGTAAACAGCGAATACTATTTTCCTTTCTAATCTCCAGGCAGATTGCATTCTTAGCAGACTAACAGAATCCCATCTTACTGTAGGTGAATGCATTTTCAATTCTTCTGTCATGAAAATTCAAACTGTTTTAATCATCCAAATCCAGACATCTATCAGCAGGATTTAACATATTACTGCACTGGGATCTGTGCAGATTAAAATTCCACAGAGCCTTTCATAGGAAGTTCACAGAACACAGGTGAGGTTTGCTACAAGAAGTAAAAATACAGCAACATATCTCCCAACTGTTCCTCATTACAAGGGATGTCCATCATCCCCCCCCCAAAAAAAAAAGAAAGTGTTGTGTCTCACATCTATCCCACATGGGAAAGATGTTGCCCACAGAGTACATAAGTGATGTAAATTCAGACTTTAAAAGTAGCAATTCATAATATTCTACTTTGCTGGTTCAGCATTAAACTTTACATGCATGAAAGTATGGATTTCCACAGTGCTCTGAGCTTGTATCTCCATGTTTAATGGTGTGTCCCACATTACAGTAGTAGCAGTTGATTTGGCAAATAATTTTCCAAAATCTTTGGAGCTCTCTAAGAAGCTGTTCATGAGATTTTCTGCAGCATAGGCAGTCCTAGAGATATTTTACCTCCAGGTATCTCAATAGAATCTCAAGAGATAACTTGCTGAGTGAACTGCTACCACTGTATGAGAGCCAGTATTCTACATTGTCCCACAGTGTTGAGTGTCCATGTCATTCATTTCTGCAACAAAAGGTCAGGAGGTATAATCAGGAGAAACTTGTCTATAAAATCAGGAAGGTACAGTATGCCAGCTCCATGCCACTGAGAAGCGGAATGATCGCTGTGGCACACTGGTGACCCAGGTTCATGCTCTGAGCCCAAGGCGTCAAGAGTGGAAGCTGGCAGTGAGCCTTTAGTGCATTTTATGGGCGCTCTCCTCCCAGGGTGGGTGATTTGATGGTGCATCCTTTACAGTGGCTCCTGGTGGTGGTGGTGGTGGTGTGTGGAGATGCCATTGATGTTGTGGGTGACCAAGCACCACCAGGCATACACCCCTTCAGTTTAGCCACAGTATGGTCATCGCTGAAGGTGGGTGGGGAGAAACAAGAGGAAAAATTGCCAGACTGGTGCACTGGATGATGGCCTTCTAGTCCCTCCCTGGCCAACTGACCCCTAGTGTACCAGCCAAGGAGCTCCTCAGCCTCTGCCCAGAACAGTGTTTGCTACTTCTCCAGATCATGGGGAGGCCCATGGCAGGGACAAGCTGGCCAATTGGAACAAGAAGGAGAGAAGTTCCAGCTGTCATCCCTCCACAGTGGTTTGAGGGGGCCCCTGGCAGGGACATGCTAACCCCAGGGACAAGATGACTGAGGTCTGGTTCGAGCTTCGGACTGGAATTGTGAGGGTGAGTCTGGCTGGTAGAGGGGGTAGTGTCTGAGGCCTGAAGGAGTGGGATGCTGTTGGGCATCAGGAGGTGAAAAAAGATATAGGACAACTTAGACAACTATACAGTAGCATTATGACTTAACCATATCAACTGCGGTGATTTATTAACCACCTACATTTCTCTGGGTTATACAATATAAGGGACAGTAAAACTAATATAGCATTTATATCTCCAAAACTCCAATTCAGAACATTTTCTTTGAAATGCTTCTGGAAGTCGCACTAATTGCCAATATCCATTCTAAATTTGAAGCTATTTTCACTGCTTATTAAAACAGCTGAAGCTACCTAGTATGAATCATTTTGTGCTCTCAGTATAATATAAGTGAGAACATTAATAATAAAGGAAACATTTAAATTCAATGAAACCGCATGTATGCCATTAAATGGAAATGCAGACAACTATTTACTTGGAAAATGTTGGCTTTAATGTTTTACTGCTAAGGAGGCTTCCTGAGCTAATCTTGATGTAGGTCTGAGAGCCCCCTAAAAGTTGTCTCAACTCCTTCCGAGTGTCTGGCTGTAACCCTCTATGGTTCATACCTCTCAACTGTCCCTGATTTTGCTCAAAATTTTACTCTGTCCTTCCTAAAAATTGTGTTTCCATAACCAAACAGTGGAGATTGTAAGCACAAAATAATGTCAAACATTAAAGTTTCAGACCCATTCTTCCTTAGAAAATGCATTTTATACTAAGTCCCTTATTCTACCAGCTTCCTGAGTGGATATCACCAATTTTGAAGATTTGTCCTTGATTTTGGTCCTTTGTTCCTGATTGTTTTAAGTCTTTTCCCTGATTTATGAGTCAGGAGGTTAAGAGGTATGATATGGTTTGCTCTGAAGGACTCACTTGTTCTGAGGGGAGAAAAGGTAGACAGACCAGTCCTCTCGAGTTTCACACCACTCTGGCTTGTAGACATCTATCATCTTCTGGATCCGGAAACACAGGCTCTGAGAGGAAATGACACTCAAGTTATTGTCTCTGCACTACTTATAGAATATTCTTTAAATATTACATAGAACTCTATTCAGTCTCTCTCCTGCTGGGAAACTTCCTCAAAGATCTCACCTCAATATGGATCCAGGTCATCCGGGGAGGGTCTGGGAGCTGGACAACCATCAGGTTTATCACTTGGTGGTGTACCGCTATCTACCTCTAGACAGGTGTGAAATCTGGGTGTTATTTTTGATGATGGTCTGACCCTGAAATCTCAGGTGTCAGCTGTTGTCAAATCCTCTTTTTACCATCAGAGGAATATCGCCCGGGTGAAAAATCTGATTCCCCCTGAGGACCTTCCAACGTTGGTCCACACTTTTGTCACTACTCGTCTTGACTACTGCAATTCCCTCTACCTAGGGCTATCAGGGGTTGATATCCATCGCCTCCAGCTGGTGCAGAATGTGGCAGCCAGGCTTCTGACTGGAACTTCTAGAACCAGTCATAGTACGCCAGTGCTCCGCGAACTGTACTGGCTGCCTGTTCGGTGGCGGATCACCTTTAAGGTTGGTTTACTAACCTTTAAAGCTCTACATGATCAGGGACCCGGCTACCTGAAAGATCTCCTGATTCCCTACTGCCCCCTCCGTCCTCTCCATTCTGCCAACGAGGGATTGCTGGAGATTCCCAGGGTTCGATTAAAGTCATCAGGATCTCGTGCCTTTGCTTTTTCGGCACCAACCCTGTGGAATTCTCTACCTCGTTGGTTGAGAGAATGTCCAACCATCGATAACTTTAAAGTTGCTTTAAAAACTTATCTTTTTAGTTTAGCGTATCCCTGTTAGTTGTGGCTGACTTTTAAATGTCTGGATTTTATTATTTTAATATTTTTGTACAGCGCCTTGGTCTTGAAAGGCGCTTTATAAATAAAATTTGAATTGAATTTGAATTGAATTGAATATACTGTACAGAGAACCAGCCCTTCTTAATCTGACAGCAACCTAAGGCTAGATCACTGACAAACCCAGTGTAAATAGAATAAAAAGACTACTTCAATGCTCATAGGCTCTGTTGAAATCATGAAAGGTTATAAAGACAGTTTTTTAAAGAACACCTGGTACATTAGGAAAGCATATTCCAACTCAAGTTCCACCTATTTTCTGGATTTCTGTTATTTTCGTTATTATTGGGAGTATTTGACTGACACCAATTTATTTGTCCATTGAACTTCATCTACTCCTGCTGTTTTCTTACATGTGAAATCATAATTTTCCACTTGTGACATCACAGTAATCTCCAAAGCAACTGATGTCATAGACAGAGGTGTATGAGTTCATGTGTAGACTAAGATCTAAGAACAAGTTCTTTTCATGTACTGTAACTACCCCTTTCTAATATTACAAGGACATGGGGAATGCAAAAATGATATGAAATCTAAGTGGAACGGTGGCGTGACAATTTCCAAACTTTTCTCAGAGACATCAGTAACTCTTTGACTGTAATAAACCATTCCTGGAATCCAAGGCCTTGCTTGTAGCTTAGTAGTCTTTCTTTAGTAAATACTTTATCTCCTGTAGCTGCCTGACTGGTCCCATTCTGGTCCGGTCCCCCCAGACCCGTCACCCAGCTTCTCTGGGACTAACCTGTTCTTGCACCCATCCTCTGGTTGAGGACTCTGGAGAGTCCAATCACTGTTGTGGTGCCTGCAGGGGGACCAAGTCTCCTTCATCCTGCCATGATGTTGGGGAGGGGTTGTTCTGCCTTTTCTCCATGGGCCCACAGCATGAGCAGTGACACATTGTGCAAGCTCCACCTCCACAGAGACACCCCCCAGCCTCAAGCCGGCTGCCACCTAGCACCTCCAGCTGGCAACCGATTAGCAGGATGCCCATAACCCCCTCTTTGGGGGAGGAGAGCTGTCCACAGGACACTCAGTCCTCCCTTGGCTGGCACCTGAGTGAATCATGATCATTCCAAAAGCTGGGTCACCAGCATAGCAGGAGGTGGGGTGCTCAGCGCCTTAGCCCTGCATGTCACTGGGCCAACTGTGGCTAAGCAGTCTATACTTTGTAAAAGATTAAAGCTGCATGACAGCAATTCATGTGTATGTGAAAAGTGTGAACTGCACACCAGATGTTCTCCTAATCTTCTGTCATCACAGCCCCATGATATGATCTGTGAGCTCAACAGCCTCTGGAGAAGTACTACTAGCTCAATGTGGTCATAGGAATCCTGCTGACTACACAGCCCCAAATACAACCCACTGGACTGACAGTCCCCATGGATAATACACTAGCCAATAACCTCCAGGTATTTACTACACATTACGTTCCTGTGTATGCAGTGTAAGCCCAGACTCCAATCGTTATACTCTGTTAGCACAAAGTCTACCATGTACATAATAGTTTGAGTGTGATTTCTGTCTGCACTGTGCCTGCACTGTGTTAGCATGAATGACTCTATATGCTTAATTGTGTTTTGGGTTAGGATCCCATCTTTATGCTTTGCATGAAACTCAGTCTGCTGGTGGGAGGGGATCTCTATTGTGCAGTTTAATGTATTGAATAATAATGACTTTAGCAAGACTTATTTGTGTAAGCTGCTA
This sequence comes from Neoceratodus forsteri, assembly GCA_016271365.2. Lineage (NCBI taxonomy): Eukaryota > Metazoa > Chordata > Ceratodontiformes > Ceratodontidae > Neoceratodus > Neoceratodus forsteri. Next base: position 11,841,908 of record JADMNL010000039.1, on the reverse strand, counting down.
ATATGGATATGTATAAAGTTATCCTCATTGGTGCTGTATTTTAAATATTTCAATATTTATGTGTTTCTATTATGAGAGTAAAATTGTAATGACTAAAAGATGGCCCAAAATAATCTAGTAAACTTGAAGCATGCTTTGTTTCAACAAAAAGGACCCACTCTCCAGGCATATGCTGCCTGTTCTTGAGCTCCATGTGTACAGTGCTACACAGAACTCTCCTCTATGCTCTGAGCTGGACTGGGACTTACCATGTTTACTTTAGCAGTATAAAAGCAATTGTGTACTGTATCTTAGCAATAAAGTCTTGGCTGATGGAAAGCCCCTATATACAGTATACTATGTAGATAAAAAGTTCTGAAGAGCCCACCTTGTTATCTTACAAGATCATTTGTACACCATTGGCAAAGAACCCAAAGAATGCAATAGCTCCTGCATGTGATATATTTGCTTACGTAGCCTATTTATTGTATGCTCTGTTCAAATGACAGTCCTTCCTGTATGAAATATGGTTAGAGCCTTGAAAGTGAAACAGCATCATAGCTGTCTATACTGTAAAGTTCTGGTATAGCTTTTCAACTTTTTTAGCCATCATATCTGAACTGATACCATGGGTCATATTTTCAGTGGGGCCCTGCTATAATACGAGCCCACTTTAAAACTGGAGGGGTGTCGGATGAAGTTCAGGATGTTCAAGTGACAAAAGATACACAGGGTTTTAGTGACTCTATATACTGCTGGTGTGAAAGTCCCTGTGTAAGTTGTCAGTAGGAAGGTCTCTATGTATGCTGTTAATGGAATTGTCCCTTTTGTATGCTGTAAGCAGGAATGTCCCTGTGTATTCTGGTATTGTAAAATAAATCTTTTTGTGCGTGTTAGTAAAAGCAATGTCTCTGTGTATGCTCATAAAAGGAATGTCCCTGTGGATTCTATTAATAGGAATATCTGTGCATGCTTTTAACATGAATGCCACTGTGTATGTTAGTAATAGGAATGCCCCTGTGCCTACTGTTGCTTGGAGGGTCCCTAAGTATACTGTTGGGAAGAGGATCCTGTGTATACTTTATGCAGGAGAGGCAATGATAGGACTGTTCGGTGATTCAAATGCTAAGGTTCAGGTATTGATTTGGGGTGTGGCTGCTACATTTGGAACCCAGGACTCATGCACATCTCTCCCATCCCATCCAAATTAAACACTTACATCCTCAAAACATTTGGATATTCTTTTCTTTTTTTTAATAATCCATTGACATATTGTTAGATGCATGTTGCTCCTCTTACAGCTACATGGGAGGGAATTTGTGGGTCAAAATGTGGGTCAATAATAATTTAAAAACAATAGTGTTCAATCATTGCTGTGCACAGTAAAGTTCAGGGGGCATGAGGTGATTCATTCCAGTAGTACAAGAGTTTCTCATCAGCAGCTGACTGTGGGGAGGAGCTGGGGAGGGGATGGGGCTTGCACTGGAGCATCCAATGGCAAAAGATACATTTTATTTATTTAAATGTTAGTAACCGGGAAGGGCACATTAAGCCAAGGCTCATTTCCAGGTACGACCTGGGGATAAAGACACATACAGGGGGAGGAACATTGATGGTACAAAGTAGATACAGAAACAGTAGTAAACATGTTCCAAGAGGATAAATTTTTACAAGCATACAGAAACACAGGTTACATTTAAATGAAACCCACTCCTCCTCCTCCACTACTCTAGCTCCACCTCTGCATGCCTGCTGATCCCAAAAAACAGTGCACTGATTGAAGGAGATACCTGCTGGCAGCAGGACCTATCTATTACAGAGCACAACAATGTTGTGGGGTACAGTTAAGGGGCTGTTTTTTAAACCAAAGTGACCATTTGAGCTGGCCCAGTAGTGTGGAGAACTGAGGTGCTTGCATCTCATCTGTTACCACACTGGCAACCTGAGTTCAGGAACAACCTTAGGTTGCAGGGGATCAGCTGGAGTGAAGATGATTGAGCATCCCAGGGACTGTGCTTCTCTCCTGTGGAGGGGTGGCCAAGCCGTCTTGACCTTTGACTGCTGCCAGGTGGAGGCTCGGGAGTAATACATCTCTAAGAGGCTTTGAAAGATGGGGCTGCACTTCTTCAGCATGTGCATACCTCCATGTGCATGCATATACATTTCCCCACAGCCAGTGGGGACTGAAGAGAAAAACAGAAAATGGAAGGGAGGCAGTCTTAATGAAGCCTTGCCCACTATCCCTTGGCCTACATCACTGCTCTGTCCCCAAGGATCTTCTGGATAGTACTTTGGGGGCTTGGAAGGACAGCACTCCTTCCTCTGGCCCTGCCATGGGGGGAATCCACTTGGAATTTAAGCCCCAAGGAATGGTAAAGGTGGTAGCCAGTCATGAGAGGCAGGGATGGGGCTGAATTACCATCTACCTGGCCTGAGAAGGATAAAATGTTTTATGGCAATAAATAAAGTGATCTGTTACAGGTCCTCCGCAGGACCCCACCCCAAATACAGATATACAATATTATACATGGGAAAAAATGGATTGAAGCAAAGAAAAATTGGGGGGATTGTATTTTTTCATAAAGGCATGATGCCAAGGGATCATGTAGAGAATAGAAGAGCTTTAAAGTAATAACAGTTTGGAGGGGTTTTACCAAATAAAATGTCAGGTTGAACATTAGGGATAAATTTACTAACTTCAGGTTTTAAAGGGGACAGGAAATTTGTGCTAGTTGGCATATGTTTATAAAGTTCCTATTCTCAGAAAGTATATACATTCCCTTAAATTATTCTTATTTAACTATACCTGAATGAAAAGTGATGTGAAAAACTGTATTTCACATTGTTTTGTTTTTATTGGCAGCATTCTGTCACAGTTTTCTTCATGGAACCAACAATTTGGAGTTTTTACTATGTCATGGTTTGTGCACAGAATGCCGATTATGAGCTGTTGACCAGTCAGAACTATGCTTAGAATCCTGTGCAGAAACCGTGACATAGTTAAAACTCCAAATTATTAGTTCCATGAAGAGAACTGTAACAAATGCTGCCCATAAAAACAAAACAATGCAAAATACAGTTTTTTTGTATCACTTTTTATTCAGGTACATTTAAATATGGGTAATTTAAAGGAAAACTGTGAAAATACAGTCACCCCCACCCACAAAAGGCTTACCCCCCCACACCCGATTCAGCTTTTTATGTATGAAAGTCCCTTTTTTAGTGCTGTCACTTACTTAATCTTTATTTTGAAAAGTCCATGACCTGTGAATATGGCGGATGCTGGGGGGATCCATTTACTGTAAAGGTACGGCGCCACACTGCTCACTTCAATATAAGCAAACTGTGCGACGTCGCACCTTTACAGTACATGGATCCCACAGCATCCGCCATATTTATGAGTTGTGGACTTTTCTAAGTGAAGATTAAGTGCCAGTGCATTAAAAAGTGGCTTACACATAAAAAGCTGAATTGGGAGTGTTTCGGGGGTGGGGGCACCTGTATTGCTACAGTTTGCCTTTAAGAGAATCAACATAATTTCTTAGAATAAGAACTTTATAAACAGCTGCCAGTTAAAAATGATTTCCTGTCTTCTTTAAATACCCCTAATATTCAGTATACTCTGCATTTGTGTTTCCAACTTAAGCACATCCCTACTGTTGGTGTGAAAATCCTTGTTTGTAATCCATTAGTGGGCTATCCTTTGTAGACCGTTAGTATCCAAGTCACTGTATTTATTGTACCTTGCAGCTGAGATGGCAAAAATACTGTATACACTCTGTTAGTATAATAGTCATTATAGATACTGTTTTAGCATGAGATATCCATGCAGTTTACATGTCAAAATTCCCTTCATGAGGGTTTCTTTGTACATTCTGCTAGTGTACCATCATTTGCACATGCCCTGTTAAAATTACAATGCTCATAAAAAAAACAGATGCCATGTGAGTTATAATATATCATAGCTTACATAGTCAATTTCTTCCTCGTACTCCTCCTGATCTTTCCTGTTATTCATCTTAGGGAAAACCTCTTTTGCTATGTTCAGTGTCTTCCCATTGCAGTCATGATGGTCTGCCAACCCCAATATTCCACTGTTCTTCCTACCAACCTTCTGACTGGATGAACCTTTTGCAAGCTCTGGTGCCTCCAAAGACCCCTTCATGTCCAAGGAGTGTGCTCGCCTGTTCTTTGACGAAGAGCGTCGGCTCTTGCCTGACTTAAATTCTTCATGCTCTTCTTCTAACATTTTGTGATTTTCACTGGACAGAAGGGATTCATGCTCTCCAGAATGGAATTTGTGCTTCAGACTTGATCCACGACCCAGGCTATTCCAGCTGGAGCGTCGGCTGCCCCAGGTATTACCACGGCTCCAAGGTCCATAGTGGGAACTTCGAGAACTTGACTGACAACAGAAAATAAAGTATTCAATATATTAGGTTCTTCAGAGTTCTTTGTACTTGTTTTCTGTTTATCTTTTATAGAAACATAGAATTTGTTGGCAGAAAAGGACTGCTTACCCTACTCAATCTGACCATTTGCTCCCTGCCTATTCTTTCTCCACAGATTCCATCTGGTCTCCAGCAACCCTCCCTACTCCTTGCCTCTTTTCTAATATAGCTCTTCATATATCCTATGCATGCTTATAGCCTCCACCACTGTAGCCTCCACCACTTCTGTTGGTAGTCTGTTCCAGTTGACTGCCATCTTTTCAGCAAAGAAATATTTCCTTACATCTCTTTTGAAATTCCTCCCCTCCAGCTTCTTCACATGTCCCTGGTCCTTGTGCTTGTTATCATTTGCAAAAATGCAAACCTTTCCCTCCAGTTTTTATGCAATGTCCCCTATGAAGACGTTGAATAGGACTGATCCCATTACCAAGTCCTGTGGTATCCTGCTGGTCACTCTTCCAGCCTTAGGTTGAGTGCCATTCCCACCACCCTGTGTCTCCTATCCATTAACCAGTTTCTAACCCAGTTTACAACTTTGGATCCCAGTCCTTGGCTGGTCAACTTAATAATCAGCCTCCTGTGCAGCACAATTTTAAAGGCCTTTCCGAAGTCCAGATAGGTCACATCCACTGCACTCCCCAAATCTATTTCACAAGTCAACCATTCAAAGAAGTTTAGCAGATTTATTTGACAAGACCTTCACCCTCCTGTGAAGCCATGCTGCTTGTGGTCCTACAGCCCACTGAATACTACATGCTCAGCCAGTCTTTCTTTCAGTAGGGTTTCCATTAATTTGCCCACTACTGAAGTAAGGGTGACTGGACTAGAGTTGCTAGCTTTCTCCCTGCTGCCACTTTTATATAAAGGGACCACATCAGGCCTTCTCCAGTCTTCTAGAACCATGCCTGTTTTCAATGAGCTGTTGAACAAGGCTGTCAGCAGGACACCAAGCACCTCCCTGAGTTCTTTTCGTAACATGGTGTGCATCCTATCCAGTCCCTCAGCCTTATCCACCTTCTGGGATGCATGTCCTTTCAGGACTCTTTCATCTGAAAATGACCTTGTGTCTCCCTCCATTTATGCTTCCCCCTGGTGGTCTGTCGGCTCCTCCCTCTTTGTAAAGACTGAGCAGAAGTACCTGTTTTAGATAACATCTTTTTCTTGGTCCCCTTCTTCACAGTCTCCCCATTATTCGCTTCTGATCATCACTATCCCTCCCCTTTATTTCCTCTTCTCACTTACATAAAGTAGCTTAAAAAGTTTTATCCCTTTCAGTGACCCCTCTAGCAATCCTTTCTTCTGTATGTACCTTTTTGCCCCTAACCATCTTTTTTGCTTCCTTCTGCTTATCCTTGTATACCTTCCTGCCATACTCCCTCTGAATTTCTTTGTACCTCTTGAATGCCACCCTTTTTCTTTCACCACCCTTACCAGCTCATTGGAGAACCATAATGGTCCCTTTTTTCTAATGTTTTTGTTTACTTCCTTCATGTAGAGGTTGGTTGCCCTAATTATGCCCTTACTTATTCTTCCTCACTAGGCCTATACTCTTCCCTGGCAATCCCCACTCCAAGGCAAGTTCTGAGGCAGTCTGCCATTTCTTTAAAGTTTGCCCTCCTGATGTCCAGGGCCCCCATCCTCATGTGGCTAACCTCTGCTCTGGTCCTTATGCTGAACCACACTATACAGTTATCAGTGGTACCTAGTGGACTGCCAACTGTGAAGGGTGTCAAGGATGATGGCCCTTCTTATTGCCAAAGTTGCAACCGGAAGGCTCCATTCCACATCTGGCAGACTGAAGTCTCGAACTAGCAGTACTTGCCATCCAGATACCGGCTTCTCCTAGTGCCCTATCCATCCACTCCCCCTGTGCTGAGTTCTGTACACTACCCAGCATGGGTACAGTTGCAGCCAAAGACTTAGTTAGATATTTCCAGATATTTCTCAATATTTCTAATGAGATTCTCTCTGGTGGCCCATAGTGGTACTGCTGGCAGGCAGGGAATTTCTCTAGAGATATCACAGAAATGTCAGGAGATATCTGACCATGTATTAGGCTGCAACTGTAGCTGTCACCAAGCCTGTCTAAGAGATGACCCACAACACTTCTAGACCCTCCTCCTTTTGGTGTCCTGTACGTTTGTGGCCATAATTCCCTCCTTCACATATAGTGCAAGCCTTCCTCTCCATCCTGTCCTTCCTAAACAGAGAGTAACGTTATGGTCATGTCCCCGTCATGGAGCTCAGTTCACCATGATTTTGTTATGGCCACTCCATATAAGTTAGCCTCTGCCAAGATAGGCTCCAAATCTTAAATTTTGTTTTTAAGGCCCCTTACTTTAGTACTCATGGCCCTCCACAACTTTTAACCCTCCCCCTTGATGCCCTACATCTCCCTCATATTCTTGCCTATATAGTCACCTGAAGAACCCTCTGACTCACCTCTGTCTGCTCTGTGTTCCCCATTCTTGGTCATGTTTAATCCACTACCCTCCCCAACCTGAGCTATTTCCACTTTTTTTATCTTTCCCCATTCCCTGTTTTCCTCTCTCTCTCTCTGTCATAGCAGTGGCTTACCCCATGGGCCCTTTTCACTGCCATTTTACCATCTGAGGAGGCAATTACTACTTCTGCTGATTTCTCCACCTCCTCTCCAGGCTATTTTATATGCTCATTCAAGTCACATCTAAACCTCCCACCAAGGACTGTGGTCCCCTTTCTAGAAGGATGCAGACTACCTCACTTAAAGAGTCCTGCATCTTCTCAGGTTAGCTGTCACTCTCTGATGCAGCCTAAACCCTCCTCCATGCACCATGCTTTCAACTAGTGAATAAAGGCCCTAGTGTGGAGTACTCTTGACTCCCCCTGGCCCTTTACAGGAAAGACCTCAGAAAAAATCCTTTTTGCATACTTTCTGCTTAAGGCCACTTCCTAGGTACATGAAATTTCACTGTAGTACTCCTACCTTCTTGGTTACTATGTCATTACTGGTTATAGCCTAGAGGTTAGAGTAACAAGCTGTGAATGAGCTTGGTATCTGTAGACATGGGTTTGATTCCAACAACCTCTACTTACATACTGTGTGACTCTGAGCAAGTCACTTGATCAGCCCAAAGCTCCCAGGTCACCTCTGAAAACAGGCACTTGTGCCTAGGGGGCCTTAACCAGTTAATAAAGACTAAATTATGTCATTACACTATGTTATTATATCATGACAGGTATGTCATTATTGGTCATTATGTCATTCTTGGTTACTGGGAAGTATGACTTGACCCTAAATTGAATTTCTCCCTATAGCTCGACACCATTCATAACAAACTTCACCCAAAACTAGGTATGTTATACAGGCACAAATACAGTCTCTCCTTCCCCATCAGGAAGAAACTAATCACCAAGCTCATCATCCCCACCTTCGACTATGCCGATGTGATTTATAGTTCAGCTCCACAGTTCTTCCTTGCCAATCTTAACCCACTGTTCCATGCCTTCTGCTGCTTCACCACCAATCTCCCCTACCATACACATCACTGCCTCCTGTACCACTCCATTTTCCTCCCCCTTCTCATTACTCGTTGGCTTGCACACTGTGCATCCTTTGTCACCAAGTTCTGGTTTAACACTTTTCCCTTCTACCTCTCCTCCCTTACAGCCCCAGCCACCTGCACTGGCTATGCACTGCATTCCCATGGCCTACGTTCTTTTGCTTTAGCCATTCCATGTTCACTCACTGGGAAACAAGCCTTTGTCCACCAGCTCCCTGCCTTATGGAACTCATTACCCCTCGCTGTACATAGTTTGCCAACTGCTGTGTCCATTAAAAATTACTTCAGGTGTCTATGCAGTTCGCATCACATGCAGTGAATTTCACTACATTAATTGCTACAATTTACACTTTGCAGCACATTTTTGATGCAAAGTGTGCCAATTTAGGTAACAAAATGCACCGTAAGGAGTATAGAGAGTGTGTAGTATGGTAATTCATGTAGTAAAATTCACGGCATTGCTCAAATTTCACTATGCGAATTCACACACTACACTACATGCTATACAAATTGTGTGGTTTTTGATACTTCGCTCATAGCTATGCAGCTCCTCTGTCTCCAGATCTCTTGAAAGACTGCTGCATTACAACCATTGCACTGCACCACTCCCCTGCTGACTACCATGCCTCTGACCTTGCTTAGTATCTACACAGTTCTTATAACCCCACTACCTTCTTCCTACTTCCATGTTACTCCAACCCCTGTGTTCTGATTCCTCTGAACCAATTTTTTTTTCCGTTTTGCACCATACACTCATATTTATTAAACCAGTTTTTTAACATACCTTAGATAGAGCTTATCCTTCTTCCCATTTTGAGCTTCTGCTTTCCCTTAGTATTGTACTATCTTATATATGCCTTCCTTGTCCTTACGTATAGGCTTACCCTAGATAGGGTGAATCCTGTTTTCTCTGTCCTAACATGCATGTGTTTCTCCAGCTCAGAACACCGAGCATGCTAAGACACCCCCTCTCAACTCCCAGTCATCACACAAATATTTATTGTATCTGGCTTGTGATAGTAAGTGTGGTATTTAATAAGGATTTTGAGATACATTTAGGCAACAAGCATTTTGTGGACATGGATCCCTACCCCCTCTTTAAAGTGCTGAGTTTTGTTTTCCTCAGTACTGCTATATACAGAACCAGTTTGTCCTTTTGGTAAATAAGCTGTAGTGAACCAAAAGCTTGGCTTACCAAGTTCAGGACCATATATTGTAAGGCCCCTAGAGCAGGGAAGGGAAAATACCAGCCTCTGGGTTGGGTGGGGTGCCATCTGATGCACTCTCCCAACTGAGGGAATAGTTTAAGGTTACAATTAGGATGGGGAGGCACACAATAATCAGTGTTTATAAAATCCAATGGCTATCTACAGTGCTTAAAAAAAATTACAGCTGCTAAGCAGCACCCAAAAGGATCGCTCCAACTGCTCATATTGTTTATTAACCCATATCTTAGCTACCCACCTGATACAAGCACTATCCAGATCCCCTCCATTTTGAAAACTGAGGAGGAGGGGGTACCGTAGCTTTTATCCCAGTTGGATAGTAATTGCCAGGTCCAATGATCAGAACTGTCTTCACACCATCTTTTTTTTTTGTTAATACAAATGAGTGTCCTCTTGATTCTACCTGGCAGACCCACTCAGACCAGCCTCCACAGCCACATCACCTGGATTCTCTGGGACTTATCTTCCTTCAGCATCCTCACCTTAGGATCTGTGAGGAGTGCCTGGTCACTGGTGTGGAGCCTGTGAGAGGAAGGTAATCATCCTGCCATCGGGGGGGGTGGGTTCTGCTGATTTTCATCTCTGGGCCCAGAGATGTGCAATGGGTGCAATGCACAAACTCTGCCTCCACTGTGATATCCCTGGCACCATGAACATAGGGTCCCTTTCCTCTGTGCATGGTCACATGCGTTGCCACCCAGATTTTCCCAGATGGCAGCCAAGCAGTGAGCCACAGTGGCCTCCCTTCCCAAGAGAGGACAGCAGTCCTGTGGATGCTCAGTCTTCCCTACCCAGCTGGCCTCCCAGTGACCTGCATCCATTTCTGAACCCAGGTCCCCAGCATGGCAGGAGGTGAGATGCTGAGATCCTCAGGCCTCTATGCCACTAGGCAAGCTGGCTTCACACCATCTTGAAAAGATAACCATTTTCCATATGAAACAGTGAAATAAATAAAAACATGAGTAAACAAATAAATAAAAAGGCTTGCCAGCTGCATGGCAGCAGTGCTCTATGCTGCCACCTAGAAGACTGAACTTCAGTTTCACACTCTAGGGTTGTGAGGGGGCCTGTTACAATGTGGAGGTGAGACACTCTGTACACAGTGAGAAAGGATGTGCCCCCTTCCCCAACATCCACACAATCCTTCTGGCCACCTTAGAGGTACAATAGTGTCAGCTGGGAAAGCAGCTGCTCACTCACTCTCCTAGCTGGCAATCATGGTGGGGCTGTTGTGACCCTGAATTTTTTTTGCTATATAGTTTTGCTTCTTACCCCCATTTTCTCTCACCCCCATCTCTCTAGCATGTGTACATGTGTAGAGACACGTGCAAGCTGTGCATCGAGACATCATCCCTTTGTGTCACCCCCTCTGCCTGCACTGAGACCGGACCTCCACTTGGTGGGGGTGGGACTACGTGAGGGTGATCACCTGCCCAGGAGATGAAAGCTGCCATATGGCTGCTCAATCCCGCTCCTCCCTTCCTCCCTCCTGTGCAGCACCCCGATGACCCGAAGTCATTTCCGAACCCAGGTCACCGGCGTAGCATGAGGTAAGGCATCCAGCACCTCAGCCCTCTGCACTACTGGGCTGGCTATGACCCTGATTTTAGGGTAACAGAGCAGATTAAACTCAGGTGTATGAGGAGGGCATTTGACCTCCCAAAAAAAAACAGGAACAGCGCAGTTATCTTGTTTGACTTGGAAAGTATATGGTAAGTAGACGATAGGAAAATCCAGACTGAAAAAAGTGATAAGGGTTATCCATGTTCTAAAAATGGATATTGTCTGGGATACTGGGATACCTTTATAGATCATCCAACCATCTTTATTATTTAGCTTGGAAACTGATATTGCAATATTGACACACAGTCTGCCTTGTGTCCCCATACAATGTCCTTCCATGCCCCTCTCTTTTTGATCCCTTTGTAAATCAAAGTTCCCTTACCAGTGATTTCTGATCATAGTTGGCTCTCCCTAGGGACATAATGCTACTTTTTCTTGACCCAACCATAATATGGACTTGCTCAGGTTGCAAAGAATTCCTGGAAGAGTTAATGATGCCTGCTGTGATTGGTGGGCTAGGAGAAGAGATGGTATCCAGGTGTCCATTTGGGGTCATGGGAATGGCACACATTTTTGGATCTAGGGTAAAGATATGAAAGATTATATCGTGATACTCATACAACATGTTATTAAGTAAGAGTTCACATTAAAATGTACAGTAGCATGCACAGTGTAATTGAGAGATGTTTTTTATAAGATTGACCTGAAAAAGAGTATAATGCACAAAGGCATTCCATTTTCTTTAAGGATTTGTTTTTCTTAGTCTAAAAAAAAGGTATTACCAGCATCATTGATGTTGTTTTACATTTTGCATTTTTCAACTGGGCAAACATGATGGTTACTTCCTGTGCATTCCTTTTATAAAACATTCAAAATCAATGTGACCACTGTTTCCTAATGAAATCCTGTATTATCCTAAGAGATGCTTAACACAACTCAATTATTTTATTGCACACATATATGCTTAAACTTTAAATAACATACTTTTCACACTCCTCAGAGTTTCAGCATAGTTGGAATAACTTTTCTGAATTTCTGAAACTGTTGATTGACCTGAGCATAATTGCAGAAAGTCTATTCATTATTTTTAACCTATCTAGCCCAACATAGACAAATCATTTCATTTCAAGCAGGTATATGATTCCACTCAATTTTATAGCTGGGCACACTGAAAAACAAGGAGGCTCTGTGCTATTCAAGGTCACAGAGTGAGGACATGATAAACTGAGATTCAACCCAAAATCACCCATCTTACATTCTTTTGTTCTAGCAGACAAAAAAGCTTTGAGAATAAAGTCATGTACTGTTAAAACCAAAATGTTTCTGGTAGGAGTACAGCAAAAATGAAACAGGTTTGTCCCCAGGGCTTATACCTTCATGATGGTTATGGCTGAGTAATTCAGGCCCAGGCCTTTTGGTAAATTGGTTTGAGAAGTTGATTTGCTTTGAGGTAAACTATTTGGAACATTTCAGAGCATATAATTCAATGGATCATACAGATGCATCCCAAAGTGTTCCTGTTTGTGAAATGCTAACCATGGGCTCCTTTTATGTTTTTCCCCAGGGACAGAACCAGCTACTGAGTTCCATGTGTGCCCCTGGGGCTTAAAGCTACAGAATAGTTTCACATTTCAATCATCCCAAAGGGACTCTGATTTCTTGAGGATTCACTGCCATCAAAACCATTGACAAATATGCTCATTTGAACTCCTTTACTGTCCTCAGCCTGTTAAAGGGGAACTTTCAGCAATAAAATCTTCACACCCAAGTGTGAGGCTGATCCCAGTTAGCCCTTTGTGTGCAAAAACACTTTTTTATCTATTGATTACTGCAGTGTAGTAGATTGTATCAGGCTAATGTCATTGCTTTGTAAGCAGACATTTCCTGTAACCAGAAATGCCAGACTCCCCTGCAGCTGACATCAGAGGAGGACTGCAGCAGTGGGAGATTCAATAGCCTACAGTGAATGTCACAGTTTTATTATAAGCTGTAATCTTGTGTTTGCTAGTCTGCTGTTTTCCTGGGGCTAGATATAGTCACAGAGGACTGTACTAAGCCCTCTGAGCACAGCAGAACCAGCAAGACCAGCAAACATCTGATTTTAGCTTACAAAATATTTAACATGTATACTGCAGGCTATTGAATCTCCCAGCTCTGCAGTCCTCCTCTGATGTCAGTTACAGGGGATTCTGGGATTTCTGGTTATAGAAAATGGAATCTTATAAATCAGCAAAATTAGCCTAGTGCATTTTACTATACTGCAGTAAACAGGAAATAAAAAAAAATGTTTTTTACACAAAGTGCAGATTGGAATCAGCGAATCAGCCTCACATGTGGTTGTGATGCTTTTATTGCTGGCAGCTCCCCTTTAAGAAGTTGATGAGACCTACATACTCACTCTCTACCCTTCGCTCCCCAAGTACCATAAAAACATGAATATAAAGACTGGACCACAATCTTCTGCCAGTTAACTTGCAAATGAACATTTCACCCATATTTGCTGCTATGTGCTGCTACTCCTTCCACAACTATCTGAATTGATTGCAAAAGTCAGTTTGTATTTTAAAATGTCCCATTTAAGGGAATGTAAGCATTTAATTTAAAGTTACTTGAAACAGAAACAGAAATTCTGTTGGCAAAGACTAAGAGGTCCATCCAGTCTGATCATTTCCCCACTTATCTCCATGCTCATCCCAATACCAGTCTGGGTTTAGAGATCTGAAAGCTTAGTGCCTGTTCATCAGCCGCTTCCTCAGGTATCCCTTTTCCTCTTCTGCCTGTGGGTTCCACTATTACCTTACATTTGTCCCCACAAGTTTAAATCTCATCACAGTCTTGGTTTCAACCATTTCTCTGTGCCGTCAGTTCCATTTTGCAATAAATTTCTCCCAGAAGGAGAACTTCTTTATGTCTGTCTTGAATCTCTCTCCCCCTCCCACATCATGTCTCCACCTGAGTCTAGTCATGTGCCTTTGTTCCCTGTGAAAAGTCCTTATAAGCCACTCTATTGATTCTTCCCAAGAACTTGTATGCCTCAGTCATACTGGAACTGATTTATCAATTAATTTAACGGCCTGGTTTATGTAAAATATGAATGATTTTTTTCTGTATCTTTTTACATGCACTGTAGTAAGGATGTCATTGAAAATTATCCCTGGCTCAAGTGTTTTTGTAACACCTTTCCTTGAAATAAACATAACTGATGATGGTAATGAAGAATTTGAGACATTACTTTAATTAAGCTCATTTAGTGGTAACATCCTGCCACACATAATTTTAATGTTTCTTCCTCTGAAGACATTATTAATTTTAATGTTCAGTGCTATGATATATTTAACAAAATGACACGTGTAGTGCCAACAAGTTGGCCCATTATACCAGCACTTGTAATACAGTGGTAGCCAGCATCAGGTTCCATCATGACTAGAGCTATCTTGATACTACTGCCATGATATCCTCAGTCACAGCTCCTTGTAATGCTTAGTGTCATTGGGTGTCACTGTTTTTAAATGCTATAAAAATGTATCATCAACAGAATAGTTGTTAAACAGTCAGCAACGTGCATTGTACAGAAACATTGCTGCAGACATGTGTGCCTACACAAGCCCTTTATCCTTTGGGATCTAGCAGTCTGCTGGCATATTACAAGAAGGCAGGCAAGTATAATGTGATGGCCTTGACTATTCTCAATGGCTCTTACCTCAAGATACTAATGATGGAGATACTGATTGATATGACTAGGCATGAGGAAACCTAACACTGTGCACCACTGGATGTCTGCACTGAGATAATGATTAAAGTCTTAGTGCTGCCCGAAGAAATTGTGGGAGATGCTGTCTGAAAAATAAATACTTGTTGCAGAGGGATAAAAATGTGTTGGTGTGGGTATGCAGGAACATCTAAACTTATTTTGCATGGAAACAGGATTAGTAGAAGAAGAGACTAATAAAGGCATGATTGTCCCACTATTTGTAGCACGTGTAATCATGCAGCAGTTAAAGAAAGTCACTACAGAGGGAAGATGGAATGGGGATACTAGGGGAATATAAGTATAAGTGCACCAGCCCTAAAATTTACTGAGCTACAAGTGGATGGGTGGCCCTGTGCACCAATGACAGAAAGGCAATAAAGAAAGGGGGAATGGGGACAGGAGGAGGTGCACAGCATGCTAGACCTTGACTGGACATTGTCAAGCACAAGTAGGCCTGTGCAAAATGTAATCTTCCCTGGCAAAGTTCATACAAAGTGGCTCACTACACACTTCATGTAGTGTGCATGAATTGACGATGCAGAACATGGCAATTTGCAAAATAATCTACCTCTACACAGAAAAAACAGCCATCTAGTAGCACATTTCACATTCTGAGTAGATTTTCCCTAACTATGAACTTCTCAATTTGCGGTTCTGCACAGTGCCAAATTTGTGAAGCATAATGCTATGAGAAATTGCATACTCCATGACAAGATTCATGAATTGTGAATTATTTACACTTCAACCTTACCTAACCACAAGCCAATAAAACATGTTACACTTGTCCTGTGGTAAACATAAATGTACAGTTGTGATCACAAAAAATGTTCCTCTTTACTATAGATTACCATAGCGATTCACGCTGCTTCAGCAACTCCATTCTTTTTTAACTGGAGTTTAAACCAATTAACTGGAGGTTAAAATAAGAGGGAACATTTTCATGATCTACACTGTAGCAAGTCTAACAAAAATGTATGTCTGCAATAACATTTTCTCTAAGTGGCTGTAAAGTAGAAAACAGTTATTTAGTCAGTCAGTCTGGTGCTAACTTTAGAAGACTTGAAAAATCAGTTTGGATGCTGAAATAAACTGAGGTTGAAATGGAGATACAATCTGTGACAAATTCTAGAGGCCCATGATAGAACTGGAAAATTCATTCTAAGAATCAATGTATCAGACCTCTAGTATTCTGAGCCTCCAGTAGTTATCACTCCATACTAGAAACTAAGCCAGTATACAAAGAACATGGGATGGGGATAGAAGGAAAAAATGATAATGCAAACTCATATTTTGAAATTCTGTGTGATCTCTTATACTGTAGCATGTCTTCTGACGAGAGACTGGAATCCTCTCTTACCTGATAGATGATGTGACTCTCTAAACTTTTCACACTCTTCAGAGTTAGAAGAGCTTCTCTCTTCATCTGAGTATGAATAGCTGGCATCTCCCTGAAATCAAACATTATTGGAATGCAGCAACTGTTAATATAATGATTAGAGTAGGTTATTCCCAATGAGCAGAAGCATAAGTCCATGCATAGGTTCTATAATAATCACAAGCTGCAACTTTATGCAATAGTGAGGCACTATGTTAGCCTCCCCCACACTTATCAGTCAATGCATTTCCCCTGAGGTGACAGGACAACTGCTGAGGCTTGAACCTCCTATTAATGAAAACATAAAATAGTGATTTTTTAGATGATTTTGTGACATGGACTAGCCTAACGAATTGAGTAGTCATAGAATAAAGAACTATTACAGTATGTGGCCAATGTGAGCTAATATGTGCAATCAAGAAAGAACATACTGTGTGATCAGAACTGGCTGACATGAATATTAAGTGATATGGATAATCTGTAATACACAGCAGTGATGCTCAGAATCAGATCAGGTTGACATGCACAGTAGTAATCAGAC
Organism: Neoceratodus forsteri; assembly: GCA_016271365.2. Taxonomy (NCBI): domain Eukaryota; kingdom Metazoa; phylum Chordata; order Ceratodontiformes; family Ceratodontidae; genus Neoceratodus; species Neoceratodus forsteri. The sequence goes on along the minus strand of JADMNL010000039.1, from coordinate 11,825,480 downwards.
CTGGCTGACAGAAAAATTGGGAGGTCTCATCAGGTTCATATACATATGAGTGATTATAACATGCTGACATGAACAGCAGGTGTCAAAACATAGCTGACATATAGAGTAGGTGGTCCAGTCTTAGTGATAAGATCAGAATTTATTTATTTAGCTTTTGTTTACCAGGTAGGCACAATAGGCAACTGAATGCCTATTTTCAGGTGTGACCCCAGAGAGCAAAACCAAGAATACAGATAGGGAAAATACAATAAACGAGACATATATTGGCAAGAAAGTACATAGTTGCAGTGCCATCAGTTACAATTGCATCAAATAAGGACATATATCATGCCACAGTACATCCAGCATGCTAGGGACCAGGGCTGCAGCTATTAATTTTGGGGCCCAGGACAAATCAATTGAAATGGGCCCCTGTTTCACAAACCAGCTAATGCCAGGGGTAATGCCAGCTCCTCAGGTGGGCCCCTCCTGAGCTCAGGGCCCCGGACAACTTCCCCACTTTTCCCCCCATTACTGCGGCCCTGCTAGGGACAGAGAAGAAAGTTAATTTCCGTGTCAATGTGTCCATAATGAAAACCAATAACAATAGCGCATTCAGTGTAGAGCAACATAGAACATCAGGGAGATGGGTGAGAGTAATATCCATAGGAATTATTTCAGAGAAGTCTGGTTTAGAGGCTATTAAGTTAACAAATTCCACCTGGAAAGAATGCAAGTAGAAAGAATGCTCAAGTGCAGTAAAAGGAGCAGAGTGCCTGGCTAAGGTGTTGTTTACGATATTTAGTACAGAAGGAATGAGTAGAAGGGCATTGTCATATTTCAAGAGGAATGGAGTTCCATAGTTTGGGGGCAGAGTAGGAAAAGATGCTTCACCAGATCTAGACCTAATTCTGTGAGCAGAGCATTTTCAGAAGATCTTAGAGGGGTAGCCATTTTCAATGAACTGAAAAGTGAAGGCAAGGGATCAGGGTTGCTCATTTGTTAATATGTGAAAGATGGCCACTCCATAAATGTGGTCATGCAGGAGCGGTGGGGGTAGCAAACCCAGCTTATCATGGAGAGAGCAGTTGTGAGTGAGTCTAGGTGACTTCAACACAGAGTGGCAGGTATTATTATAGGTGACATCCCATTTGTGGAGGGTGTTTTTTGAGGCTGAGGTGTACACTGGGGCTTCACAGAGAAGTTTGAGAAGTAGCGTTCCTCTGGTGATGGCAAGACATGCCTGTGGAGTCAGGTCTTGGGGTACTTTTTATGAGACACTGAGTATGGAGCTCACAGATTTGCAGACACTCATCACATGTGAAGTGTAATCGAGAGTGGGGTCAAGGATGACTCCAAGGTATGTGAAAGAAGTGGTGGTTGGGACCAAGATGCCATCTTGGTATGCTACAGATAGAGAGGAGGGGCAGGTTCTGAGTTTGGAGGATGTGCCAAAGAGCATAGATAGAGTTTTTCTGGTATTGAGGATTACTTTGTTCAGGGATAGCCAGGTGTGCTCAGATTGTAAGTCCACTGTCAGGTGCTGATTGATCTGATCAGTATTCTTGGAGCTGGTACAGAAGACCAGAGCATCAGCATAGAGTATGGCTGAGGAGTGGGTTAAACTATATGTAATAATGTTAATGTGCAAGGCAAACAGTAGTGTGCCAAGTATGGAGCCTTGGCAAACCCCCTTAGGGAAGGTGCAGGGTCCGAGAGAGAGAGAGGATGCATACATGGCTGGCTGGGATCTGTTTGTCAAATAGTTGTGAAACCAGGGGAGAGCAGTTTGTGAGGTATCCAGGTTCTCAAGTTTACCATTGAGCAAGTTGTGATCAACAAGGTCAAAAGCTTTCAAGGATGAGGTATAATTGGTAATCATGCCAAACTTACATTATATGAATGATTGTTGATCAGACCAGGTGAATCTGCACTCTGGGTGATCAGATCAGGCTAACATGAATACTGAGGGATCAGACTAGGCTAGCACAGCAAACTGTATAATCAGTTCAGGTTGTTGTATCTAATGCTAGGCTTACATGCAAAGTGGTTCATTAAATCAATCTGACATGAACATCATATGGTCAAACCCCTTACACTAGGCAACACAAGATTGATACATACATTGACTACATACTGTAAGATCTAGCTGACACACACACAATGGATGGTTATACTATACTGAGGTGCACTGGGTGGTTAGACTAAAGTGGCATATACAGTGTGTAGTCAAATCAGGCCAGTGTCCACAGTTGGTTGTATGTTCAGTCTAACTTGAATGCTGGGTTGTTAGACAAGGCTGAAGAACATGAGTGATCATGCTAAGTTGACATGTTCATGGTTGTGATAACTAGGGGTGTGAGAAAGTTATATACCACCAGTGACCTTAACCAAATCACTTAACCTTCCAGGACAGCACTCCAGATGACCCAATGATGAAAACAAATAGAAGTAGAACTTCACTTAAAATGAGAGGTTGCATTTTATCTGGGCTATTATGGGAAAACAGAATGTAAAATACTAGGCTTTGCAAAGGTAAATAAAGATTTAGGGGACCCAGGATCATGGATTGGGATTAATAACAGAATCTAAGGCCAGCCTGCTGGTGCATGCAGTAACACTCCCCACTTAAGACACCAAGGACTTGCGTTTGGAAACAAGTCAGGAGCATCAGAGGGTCAACAGGGGAGAGGAGGAGGATTGTGCTTCCAGTGGACAGCTCCCCTCCTCCAGGGTGAGTGGGAGGGCTGTGGCGCTCAATGATAATCTGACCCCTAGTGTTTGCCGGGGGTCAGTAAGCCAGAGACTGCAAGAGAAGGGCATTGGAGGATAGGTGCACGCCGATGCATCAGAAGTGGGAACACGTCTGATGTCAACAGGACACCATGCCGCATCCTATTCTCTGGGGGCAACATACAAAGCTGGAATGCCCTCAGGGCAGCCATAGCATGAAGTTCCCATGACAACACCTGCATGACACCCTAGGTGTAAGCCTCAGCTACAGCCTTAGGTAGATATCGGTCTCTCCCTTCAGGAAGCACTACCACAGGGGTTAAGCAGTAGGCCTCCCAGACTGGGAGGCTTAGTGGGGATGTGGGGTGAGTGATCCAGGAAGCTGAAACTGGAGTACATCCCTGGCTGAACTGAGAAAGACATAGAGAGTTAAAAAAAAAAAATAATGGAATGTTAAGTGCCTGCCATATTTAGTGGAGGTACAGGTCTATACCTGATGCCTTATGTCAATATCTAGTTTGCCTGATTAGCATTATACTAAGATATAAGGGTTCTAGTTGGACATCAGATGTACATTTTTATAAAGTAGATTCCTCCATTCTTCTATATATTTAGCATAAGCTGTAGCCATATTTTGCAAAATGTTAATTAATGGGAGGAAGAACTAGTACTAAGCAATATGAGGACAGCAGGATTTTCTGTTTATACAGTATCTAATGTTGGGTAAAGGAATTCTGAGTCTTAATATCATTATGATGGCAATTAGCTGTAAAAATGGTTGTGCTGAACAAAGGAATTCCAGTTATTTACCTACAATTGTAGCCAGAGATATGGCCCAGTATAAATCTGGATATATACAGATATATCACGGAAATCCAATTGAAATGAATGGGGATTTTCTCTGTTATATTTAAATATATCTAGATATACTGGGACTTAACTCTGGGTACCACTGCATATCTATAAACCCTAGACCAAGATGACAGCACCTTGTAAAAGTGAATGTTGTGTTGACTGAAATAAATCTGGATACTCACCTCAGCTTGAAAACCCTCTACTAAGATGGCAACAAGTAAGTTAAAAAGGACGTAGTTGCCAAACGTCATCAGAGCTACAAAATAGAGGGCAGCCCATGGGGAGGTAGAGGCCATTCCATTATACAAAACCACATTCCAATCTTCCTGAGTGAGGATCTGAGAAAGAGAACAGGAAAGGAAATCACAGTGGCATAATTCAATGGTGCTGTCAGATTCAGAACTTAGCCAGATAATTTATAAATTTAACCAAAGATCAGCACAGTGGTACCCCCCCCCCCAGCAACAACACTTAATGATACTGTACAATCTGAACCTGGCAAGATACTGCATAACTGCACATCAAAACACTGGCATGAACAGAGCCTAGATGCACTTACGGAAGCACAAACACAAACATAGACAGTAAGGGCAGAAGAAGACTTAGTTCATGGATTCTGCCTGAGGCCCTGCTACACTTTAATTCCCAGTACTAGTTTAGTTTATTAATTTGTTAGAGTGCACTACGACTCTAGGCTCTTTACAGATACCCAAACAATGTAGACAAAGAGTTAAAATACATAAAATTAAACACATTCAGTAAGTTAAAGTAAATTAAAATGAGGGAAAGGCTTTAATAAATAAAAAGGTCTTCAGGTCCCTTTTGAAGGCACTAACCGAGGGGGCATCTCTGAGCAACCGAGGCAATGAATTCCACAGGGTAGGCACCATGACCAAAAAAGCCAAGGCACTGGATGACTTCAAGTGGGCCCTGGGAATCACTAGGAGGCCCTCATTGGCTGACTGAAGGGGATGAGATGGGTGGTAGGGCTGTAGGAGGTCTTGTAGGTACCCGGGCCCCAGACCATGTAGGGCTTTATAGGTCAGTAAACTGACCTTGAAAGTGATCCACCACCTAATAGAAGCCTGTGCAGAGAGTGCAGCACAGGCGTAATATGGCATGACCTCGAAAGGTCAGGCAACAGCCTGGCTGCTGCATTCTGCACCAACTGTAGAGGACAGAGATCATCCCCTGATAGCCCTAGGTAGAAGGCATTGCAGTAGTCATGCCATGACATCATGAAGGCATAGACTAGTGATGGCAGATCACCCGGGGGAATCAGATGCTTAATCCTGGTGATGTTTCTAAGACGATAACAACTACTCTGGACCATGGCAGACACCTGAAATTCAAGTGTTAGGCCACTATCCAGCATAACGCCAAGATTTTCCACCTTAGAGGAGGTGAGAAGCTGGGAATCTCTGAGCCTAAGCTCAGTGACTTCACCAGTCTGCACACCAACCCTCGGGTGACCAGGTTCCATCACCAGTACTTCTGTTTTATCCAGATTTAACCTTAACCAGTTGGCACTCGTCCAGTCTTGGATCTCAGCAAGGCACTGATTGAAAGCTGAGACAGCATCCTTTTGTTTGGGCACAAAAGACAGGTACAGCTGAGTATCATCAGCGTAGCAATGAAAACTCAGCCCATACCATCTTTTAATGTCCCCTTGTGGAAGCATATACACCATGAACAGCATGGGGGACAAAATAGAACCCTACAGGACCCCACATGGCAGGGGCAGAGGTCTAGAGGAAAAAGCACCCAGAATCACCCTGTGTGTCCTGCCAGTGAGGAAACAATTGAACCAGCTGAGGATAGAGATGTGGAGGAATAAATTTTCTGGGGCGAACTTCACACAAAACCGGCAATTTTGCCACCAGAAATATTTTGAGAAATCTGGTCAATCCTCTAAATATTTTGTGTCTACAAAGCTGCAGAATTCTGCCCATGAAATGTGAAATTTCACATGAAAACGGCAACATGTTGCCTGCAAGTGGTGAACTTTGTGGGTGAAATTTTGCTCTTCGGGAAATCCGAGATTTCACACTCTGCGGGTGGAATTCCACATTTTGCACCTGAAGAAAAGTCACAAGATGTGCAAATTTCATTAAATGTTTTGCAGAATGAAATTTGCCAGTTTTGCCCATCTCTAGTTGAGGACTACACCAGAATGTCCACAACGCAGGCAGTACCAAAAGCACCCCATGGTCTACGGTGTCAAATGTAGCCGAGAGGTTGAGTACGACAAGGATGGAATGCTCTCCTCTATCCCTCTCCACTAGGAGATTATTAAGTATCTGAACCAAGGCAGTCTTGGTACTGTGCCTTTTCCTAAAATCCAACTGGAGAGGGTTGTAGATGTCATAAGTTAGCAAATGGGTCTCCAGTTGTAAAGCCACCACCTTCCCAACAACCTTCCCTAAAAACGGTAGGTTAGAGATAGCTCTGTAGTTCATCAGGCAGTCTGGGTTAAGTGATGTTTTTTCAAGAGGGGTCTCACCTTCGCCTCCTTAAGGGGCTCAGGGGAGACCCCTCTCGCTAAAGAGCACTGGTCTGTCTTAGCAAAGACCAGGCCGATGGGCTCGACACACTCTACAAGAAGGCGTTGTGGACCCAGGTCCAAACTACAGAAGGTAGGCCTCAACTCCTGGAGAACCCTGATGACATCCTCAACCACCAACTGGTCAAAGTCATACCAGACAAACCGAATGCCCATGACACATACTGGCTTGACCTTGCAAGCCCCAGTGGAGGGTTGCCAACTGGATCCCAGATCTGATAGAGGACATTTTATCACCAGAAAAACAGAGCAGACTCATCACACTTAGATTGTGAAAAAGCTCCAATGGGCTTAAGACACAGCAGATTACAAAGCCTGTCAACAGTCTGGAAGAGCTGAGCTGGTCTGTTAATTGCTGCAGCAATCTCCCTGGACAGGAACACTGCCTTCTTATGGGAAATTGTTGTATGATACTCTCTGTAATGAGACATCAAAATAAGCTTGTCCTCATCAAACTAGGATCCTAACCAGCACCACTCCAATCTTTGGCCCCTCACTTTCAGCTCCCTGAGAGTCCCATTAAACCATGGGGATCGTCAACGAGAGGTGAGGGGCTGAACACAGACAGGCATGATAGAGTCAAGGGCATCGGTGATGGCCTTATTATAGGTCAACACCAATTCTGGCTCTTCGCAAGCCTTCATCACACCTGATAGATCCAGCACTGCCATGAGAACGTCTGGGGTCAAACCCCTCAAAGTGCGGTAATGAACAATCTCCATAGGGGAAGGTCTATTGGGGGGGCTTTGAACAAGAACTTCATGGTATAGTGGTCCAACCAAGCAACCGGTTTCACTATAAGGTCAGTGAATTCCAATCCTAGTGAGAAGACAAGATTCAAGGAGTGGCCGTGTGAATGAGTTGCAGAGGTAACCACTTGTGTCAGGCCCAATGATTGCATTAATCCCCCATCAAGTACTACACCCCTTCCCTGCCATTGCTGTTCCACCAGTGATTACCACTATCCCTTCTCATGAGTTCCTTGTCATTGTACCAAAGTGTTTTGAAACAATTCATGGTCACTGAGTTAACCACATAGCTGTTCAGGCTGTTCCATTTGTTCACCGCTCTCCCATGAAAAAAGTATTCATAATGTCTCTCCTAAACTTCCCCCTTGCCAGCCTGAGACTGTGACTCCTAGTGGTTGAACCATTTTTCATTTTGAACAGTTCTGTATAATCCACTCTGCTATACCCATCAATGTTTTATACAAACAGGCCTGGATATTCAGACTGCGCCAGGCTGTGGTGCAAGCCTGGGCACAGCTCAACTTGGCTGTGCAGGGGCATTGATAGGATGATATTCAACGGAGCTGTGCCATGGCACAGCATTGCTGAATATCACACTCTGGCCACCTGCAGTGTGCATGGTGCAGTGGCACTGTGCCAGAGTGGAGCAGGGGCGATGCGCTAGCGCAAGTTTCATTGCGCTAGGTGCAACAACCACGATATTCAAAGGTGCACATGCAAATGGGGCCATAATGCATGCAAGGTGCAAATGGGTCCATTTGCATGTCATTATGGCCCCATTACATGCAGGTGCACTGATCCCCAGCAACTTGCGCCTGGAGCCCTGCCAGGCTGCAGCCGTCGGGGACCAACGCCCCCTGCACATCACAGAAATGTGCCCTACTGCCCAATCACGGGCATATGTAGAAGCAATAATTGTCCAATAACCCTGGTGGTCCAGTGTACCACTTCACGCCTGATCGCAGGCTTAAGTAATAGAAATACCATCCAATAACCCTGGTGGTCCAGTGGACCGCTTCACGCCCGATCGCAGGCCTATGAGTTAAATGTAAGATCCTATATCCCTGGTGGTCCAGTGGACTGCTTGCAGCCCGATCGCGGGCATATGTTAAAATGAATGTAAAGTCCAATATCCATGGTGGTCCAGTGGACCACTTGCAGCCCGATCGTGGGCGTCAGTAAACCAATAATGCCACAGAAACCCAACCCTGGTGGTCTAGTGGTACCCCCCTTCCTACCCACCCACTGAGCCCCACCGCCTCGCTCCCCCCCGGTCAGCGGCGGGCGGCAGCTCCCCACCCACTTGCTGCCCTGCTGCCCATCGACTGACACCGTATGGTAGGGCTGTACACCCATTGGTCCACAGCGTGAGCCAATGGGCATGTAGCCCATACCGTACTACATAGTCCAGATATGTGAATGTAAACAAACCAGTGTTTGTGTGGTAACATCAGTATGATGGGCAGTCTTTTTTTCACTTTTTTAAAGAAAAAAAGAGTCAGAATCAAACTACCAGCTACATCAGCAATCATTACAGAACGTTGGCAATCATAAAATGTGTTTCCTAAATTAGGGACACTTTGAGACTTAAGGGGGTTGCCAGTGTCCCTTTAAGAGGCACTTGGTAACTGGAAACAACTTTCTCAAAGGATCCCACCTTTGGGACCAACGGGACCCTAAGTGGTACTGAATGTCTCTTATTTGAAATCTGGTACATGAGACTACAGCTGTTGAGGTGGCCTTGTGTCCCAACAGCTGTAGGAAAACACTTTCTGGTCTGGGTTGCCCAGCTTTGAAAGACTCTGTCAGTTCTCTGAGGATTACCACCCTCTCCTGAGGGAGGAATGCTTTTCCTGTAGTGTGTCCAGCCCTTCTCCTATGAAGTTCAGCACCAGCACAGGTTCTGTCTGAGACTGTGGGATGTTTTTCAGGAACCCCAGATTCTCCAGGGTTGACAGCAGGAGCTGGAGAGAAGCCTTAGCCTTCTGCTGTGACCCTCCTCAGACTAACCAGTCATCCAGGTAAGGGAAGACCACCACACCTTGTCTTCACAAGTGAGCTACAACCACTGCCAGGCACTGTGTGAAGAATCTTGGTGCTGAGGATAGGCCAAAGGGTAGGGCCACAAACTGATAATGACAGTTCACTACCCTGAACCTGAGGTACTTTCTGTGGGAAGGTCTTACTGGGATATAGAAGTAGGCATCCCTCAAATCCAGGGACCCCAACAAACATCCTTACTGCAGAGATGGGATAACTGTGGACAGTAGAGATGCAGCAAAAATTTAATTTCACCTGCAGAATTCTGGTGAAATTAGGAAATTCGCCTGTGAAATATTTCATGAAATTTGTGCATTTCACGTAATATTTGGCGGATGCAAAATGCGAAATTCCACCGACGAAATGTGGACTTTCGCCCACAAAATACATAATTTTGCTGGCAAAATGTGGAATTTCATCTGCGAATGGTGGGATTTCACCCATGGGTGGCAAAATTCCGTATTTCACTAGCGAAATTCTGCATTTTGCCCTGGCGGAATTTCACATTTCGCACCCACAAAATATTTTTCAAAATGCACGAATTCGTGAAATATTTTGCATAACAAAGTTTTCCAGTTTTGTCCATCTCTAGTGGACAGTGTTAGCATCTTAAACTTTTCTTTTTTCAATTGTTTTCTCAGAAATCTTATGTCTAAACTGAGTCGTCACTGTCCATTTTTTCTTGTGGTTGTGGGTGAGGAAGTACCTGGAGTAGAGGTCCTCACCCACTGGGCAGAAGGAATTCGTTCCACTGTATTGGCCTGCAGCAGATTTTTGACCTCTAACTCCAGCCGGAGTTTTTCTGCTGGGGTATGAGGTGGAAAGACCTGTGCACCTGCAGTTTTGGAAACATTCTGAACTGCACAGAGAGGCCTCGGTTTACTATTTTCTGGACCTTCTTGTCTGTGGTAATGCTTTTCTAGGCCTGGAAATAGTGAGCCAACCTTCCTCCCACTGGAAATAGCTGGGCAACCTGTATAGACCTGTCAAGGGTTCTGATTTGCTTCCCCCTTGGCTGCAGTCTGCTTTGCACCCTGCTTACCTCTGCCCTGAAGAAACCCCTCTGAGGAGGGTAGTCATGAGTCATATAAGTGCAGGAGACATAAGCCCTGACTCTACCTCTTTCTCTGAATGGTCTATGGGAAGTGGAAACTTTCTCTTTCTCAGTGTTGCTTTAATAGGTGGTCTCATATTCATCCACTTTTTTCATGTAGGCCTCTGTTCTGTCACCAAACAAAGAATTTCCCTCACAGGGAAAATACATAGCCTCAGTTTGAGTGTCCTGAGAGAGGTTCATAGTCCTGAGTCAGGCAAATCTCCTGAGGGACACAGCACAAGGCATGACCCAAGAGGTGGTGTCTTTGGCATCCACAGCCATGTGACACTGGTATTTAGTGGCATCCAAAGAAGCCTTTGCTGTGTCAGCCAGGTCCTGGGCCAGATCACTAGCAGCCTTTTCACTCACAGGCACTACAGAGGTCCAGAGGGCCTTCTGGTACTGAGCTGCTTAAGCCATGTAGACTGCTTGTATCAGCAAAAAGGAGGCTGTGATATAAATTTTTTTCCTGTTTTATCTAGTTTCCTGGAATACCTCTGTGAGGGTTGAGAGGAAAGTGGGACCTTAGTCTTATCACAGTCAACAGTGTCAACCACTTTTTCATGGTCAGTATGAGTGCAAGGGTACTTAGCACCCTATGGTATTTTTTTTCTATCCTCTTGTCTATACCAGCTGCTGAAGTGGGAGCTGTTAGGATTTTTAAAGTGGCCTTCTTCAAAGACTTATCTATGGGCAGGAACACCCTGTTTGTGGGAATTAGGAACATCATGTCCAAACATTCCACCGCATCCTTGTCCTCTGCTGTCTCCTGATGACAGAGGTTGAGGGTGCTTGCCATCTGCCTCACAAAGGGATAGTGTGAGAACTCCTCTGAGGCTCTGGGAGGGTAGCCAAATTCCTAAACGACTAAGCCATCAGGCTATATGTGATCATCTTCCTCCTCTACATAAAACATGTCAGCCTCCTCCACCACAGGCTTTGTTTCAGGTTGTGGAGCCTGGAAAGGGGTGCTTGCATGTCCATAAAGGCTCCCAGAGTTTGGAAAGGCTGGAAGAATTGCCAAACCCTAGCCATGTCCTCAGCTGAGGGCATTTTGTTTTCTGTCCACTGTGCTCCTTTGCTTCTTCAGCTGGAGGAGCAGTGACATTTTTTTTTCTGCTTTTTCTTGGCAGGCACTGGCTCTGATGCCTGCTCAGCAGATCTTTTAGTTTTGGCAAACTCACGGGTCTCCCTGTCTGTCACCCTGATCTCTGAGTCACCTTTAGCAGCTTTGTTCTTCTGCTTCTGTTGAGAAACCTGACTGTACCGAGAGCTAGGTTGCAAAGAGGAGGCAGACTGTGAGTGCATGATTTCCTCAAGTTTTCTGGACTTCTTTTTTAATGTTTTGAGGCAAAACCTGATATAAAGCTCACAACTGGAAAAATCATGATCAGGACCCAAACAGGAAAAATGCAACTCATGCCAGTCTGCCTTAGCCAGGAGTTTAAAGCATGAAGCACAATTTTTAACACCTGTGGGTTCTGTCCACATCTTGGGCTTGTCAGACATGTCAATCACTGACAGCCTAGAAGACAAAAACGGAGGTGTGGTTGCTAGAATTAGCGGTTCTGTTCCCACCAAAGACGGAAACTGCAAATAAATTGTTATTTTTTATTTAAAAATGCCCAAGATCAGAGTAAAAATAAACAAAAATTTGTTCAGTTCCCACAGGGAAGTGGGAAAAGAAAAACCAAAACTGTTAAGCTGTTACTAAAGAAACTGGTACCACTGAAAATAAAAGGTAAAATATTAAAGAAAAACATGTTTAAAAAGGGGTTTAAAATTGCTGTTCCACAAATCAGGAACTGCGTTTAAACAAATGATTCTCAGTTCTCTGAAACCACAAGGGAACCAAGAAAAACACACTCCAACTAAATAAAATACCCTAAACTAATGGAGAGTATTGAAAACTAACTAAAAGAAACACAAAACTGAAATAAACAAAATAAATAGATCAGAAACATCGGCACTTTGAAGAGTGACTTAGGGGCAATACTTCTCAGGCAGATAAATAAATCTGCCATTAGAGGGGAGGGGAGAGTGTGACCACAGCAGAGTTTCAAATTTCATTCTAAAATTCTCTAATCAGTATAACATTCTTGGCTCTGGGGCAGCTCATTCCAGCTGAATGATTGCACTTGTCAAGCAATAGTGAGGGATGCCTGGGGTTTGAAATTCTGCAATTTGTAAAAACAATGTCAGAATTCTGCTCTAAACTGCAATCATGCCAAAATTTACTGGGACAATAGTTGAAGAAAAATGCATATTCTGACAAACTGCTAAATTCATCTAATAACTTGAAATGTTCATGCAAAAAGATGATATTTCCCTCAGAAAAATCCCTGGAACAATTTGGGAGATTAAAATAATCTGAAACTTACAAACCAAGCTACCACATGATACAGAGAGATTAAGACTAACCCAGGGTTTAGGAAAATAAAAAAAAAATACACAAAACCATATAGTGGACACCAGATTAAATGGTAGAACACAACATCAAAATGTTTACTTATCTAACACTCTTCAATTGTTTTAAGTTGGGAATTTAGCAGACCACCTGGTCATCAGTAACTGAGGAGCCATTGTTATGAATCAGTAGAAACCAGTTAAAATTGTAAAAAAAAAAGACATAAACTGGATTTTTGAAAATATGTGTTTGTATACAATGATTTTCCTGCTGTGAGTTAGGAAAAAAATGATGAAGAAACTCAAGGCTGGCAGGATTCAGAAGCAAATATAGCCTCTCCCTTGGCTGACACACAGTACAAGACCTGGCTTTCTATCTGACAATAAATACTTGAAGAACTAGGTGTCCAAGATGTTGCCATGGCTTTGTTGTATGTTTGCTTCCCTGCAGTATCTGGATGGCTTAATTACCCAGCAGATATGGCACATACCAGTGACAATGTGAAATTAAACAGAAACACATAAAAATTAGGAGCCAAATTCATGTGGGTCTACAGTAACTCAAACATAGAAAATAATATCTTTAATGGAGACTTGTCAGCACAAAAGCAGTGCTGTCACACATGACTCTGTTGACCAGTCTAGGTGGAGGAGGACTGAGCATCCTGGAGCTGTAGTCTCTTGTTGGTAGAGAGGGGACCATCTGACTCAATATGCTAGCACCCACTCCAGCACATGCCGCAGGAAGCTGGCACTCTCCGGCTCTGTTGACACATCTGCCTGCCATTGTCCCACACAGAACGGACTTGCAGGGAGTTGCCACCATCCTCAGTGAAATACACAACAGAGAGAAGCATGGTACATAGACCACCTGGAAGGTTGGCGAGCAATGCAGAAGAGAATGATGGGGTGAGAAAGTGGCCATTGGTCAAGCTGAGGAGGGAAGCACTGATGATAAGGGGTTAAAACAAATTTGAAAGCAACTGAATGACTAGAGCGATGTTAAAATGCCCCAAAGTTTTGGAAGTGAAAATGTGCAGAACAGGACCCTCACACTTCTCAAAAATAGCCTAATGAACATAGAAATAATGAGTGTATACTGTAACCAACAGTAGTTTCAATCCAGTAACATATGAACATACGAAGAAACCAGGAGAGTAAGGCCCTTTAGTGTATCTAGAGAGCTCCTACTGAAAGATCCACAGCTTGAGTTACTACGAGATGAAGACTCAACGAGAGAGAGAGGGAGAGAGAGAGAGAGAGAGAGAGAGAGAGACTCTGCTTTTACCGACTACTTGGGTGGGGATGTTGCATCTTTAAGAGACTTTCTCTCCTCAGTATCTTAAGCCATATAAGCCTGCCTTGCACAAGGATTTGCATACCCATGATGCCTTGCACTGGGATGGAGGCTTTACAGTTGTGTGTGTGTGTGTGTGTGTGTGTGTGTGTGTGTGTGATTTGTAGAGATGCACAAAAACCAAATAATTAGAAGATTTCTTCTCACCTTGCATTCTATTACAGATCCAGTACTACTTGTCCTGCAAACTGCCTCTTCGGTGTGCTCACATTTTACTTTTATAAACGTCAGTTGCCTTGGTGTTCTGACGTAGTACCTGGCTGTACACTCAGGAGTCTCCAGAGTATGAATCATGCCTGTACATAATCATTCTGAGTTTACACTGGATCAGCTATACAAGCCTGTATAAGATGTCTGTTCTCTTGAAGCCTAGTCAACCTGACAAGCACAATGATTTGTATGTACCCATGTTGCCTTGAGCATCAATTGAAGATTTGCAGAGTATGTGGGTGATTTGGACAGAGGCACAAACACCAACCAATATCCTATATGTATGCGTGTGTTCCATTACTATGAAACAGGCGTTTGGGAGTTGTCGCTTTGACCTATGCTTTGCACTCTATATCAGAGTGACTGAGGCATGCTAATTTATAGATGCACTCCTCTGTAAAAACTTTCAATTGGTTTAATGGAAATACATACAACCATTAATTGTAGCAATGATCTAATGGCTCATCTGTACCTACAGAATGACTCTGTGTTCACAGAAACAGATCAGCACAGTCTAGAGCTTGCTTTATCATGCTCTTCATTTAAATGATGTCAGTATGCACCATGTCATCTCAGATGCTTCTGCCATTTTCTTACCTGGAACACTGTGACGATGGCCCAGAGTAGGGAGTCAAAATTTTTTCTGTCTGGGACCGTGTCTCCTGTATCCGTCCTCAAACTAAACTTACAGCCAAAAATGTGCATTCCAAGGATGCTGTGTAAAGAAGTCACAAATTAAATCAGGAATTTACTGTTCTTTGCCCCCTCCCCCAGATTTGAAAGCTACTACCCTTGCTTGTCATCCACAACCTGATTCTGAACTAAAACTTACAGATAAGATTAAAAAGCTTGTTTCTGACTCAGTAATAAGTGACTGTAACAGTAAATGCTTTTAGATGGTGTAACACAGAAATATTTGGATGGGGAAGTTGTTGTGCTTAAAAGTAAATTAACAGGAAACTTGAAATATTGAGTTCAGAAATAAAGCAATGCAACACCTTAAGTAACAACAATGGAAGGAATCTGCACAAAATGTTGCAAGTGATTCTTTTCCTGGTGGACAGTTTTCAGGACAGCACTAGTTTTTGGTTCCAGAAGAAATGTTTTTGTTGGGGCAAGGGTCTCCAGCTAAGGGGACAGTCAGCTACCTGTAGGATATTTATAGAACTCTCTTTGCGCAGTACAATGAATGTTGTGTGGGCAATGTACACTGGGCCCATAAAAAGTCTGTAACAGACAGTTTGTGGAAGTGCCTTGCCTTCTCGTCTTCTTATAAACCTGAAAAATCCTTATAATAGTACCAGACCTCTGTAATATTGATTTTAAATGTTCGAATGTTTTTAATTGTCCTATGAATTTCTCCATATACTTCATGTGGTAATGTCTTTTTTTTTGCAACACATTACTATAACTATACGCAATACTACTGTTACCCTAAATATAATGCTTCTGAAGAAGGACCTGGTTGGTTTGAAAGCTACAGCACTTTGCTCTTTTGTTGTAACATCTATGTTGGTCTAATAAAAGGTATCAAACCATTTGCTTCTGGATCTACTGTTATCCTAATGCAGTCTTGTAAAACAGCTACTGCACTTTAACCTTATTGCACTTGTCCTCCTGCTAAATTAAAATAACATAATTATGAACAAATGTTCTTTTTTAAATAAGTAGTGACAGAAAAGCAATATGTGGAGCTATATATTTTAGTACACATTATCAGTCTATTTACTGTATCTCCTTTTTAAATGCTTTGCACTTCTTCAAATGCACAATGAAATTGAACCTGTTAGAGTGGGATTCCGCAATGAGTAGGTTCGATGCACAGAGGGACCTGATGTGTATCTCTAGATGTGCATATTGGGCTGTGCCATTACTGTACATGGCATGCATCTGGCCCCCATTGTACATACTGGTCCAAGTTTCATTAACGCTGACATCTGCCTCCATGTTTGTGCATAGCAGTGCAGATAGAATGGTGGTGGCTTGATGTGTGTTGCCAACCTGGACACTGGGCTTTCAATAAGAGGCCCAATCTGACAGTGAAGTGTATCTATGTAGCATGCACACAGTCACTGTTGAAAATGTGGGTCCAGAATTCATCAAAGCAGTCAGCTGCCTCATACTGGTGCATAGCAGTATGGATAGAATGGCAGTGTAATGATTGGCAAAGCCAGCCTGTACACAAGTAAGAAGTGCATTCTGGCACCAAAGTGTGTCCCCTGCATTATTGAGGCAGGGGAACATGGGATAGGGCAGTCAATAAACAGACTGCCATATCCCCTTAGAGAAAAAAAAAACCTCCAGCTGTTTTCCAGATCTCTTCTCCTCAGCTCTGCATGGCAAGAAAGGAGAGCTGGGGTCCACTGCTGGGGGCCCAATTGGGGCACAAAAGTCTGTTGGTGGGAGTGCACTAGTATTGTGCTTCAGTGTGACTTGGCTGGTAGCACATCCACGTCTGGCTCAGAAGGCCATTAATTCTACTCCCACACTGGGATTAGGCTCATACCATAAATTCTGGCACCCAATTGCAGTACTAAAGGGGTAGTGTACTAATGTGATGTTCTGTCCTTTGGATAAGACATTAAGTCAAGGTCCCATCTGACATTTATGATAGTTATTCAGGTGGTTGCCAAAGATTCCGTTACAGCTCTGTTGAAGAGCAGGGAAATGTCACTGCTGTCCTGGCAAAATTTCAACCATTGACTAATAATTCTGTCAACAGCTTAATCCAACTAAATTTTCATGTGGTTTGCATCTAAACCCCCCCCCCCCATAATGGATAGCATTAGGCAATATTGTCTAGCCTTCCTCATCTGTTCAATAAAAACTAAATAAAATAAATAATGACAGGCTCCTGGTCTGCACAACATGCACAACCCTAACACCATCCAAGCAGAGGGCAAATAGCTACTGTGAATATGTAGTGCTGGGACAGTCTCTTTTGTGGCTGCTTCTCACCCCTTCCCCAACTAAGTATGAAGTAGCACAGCATCCAGCCTGGTTGTTGGGACGGATTCAAGTAGCAATCTGCAAATATCACAAGGGCACCAAAAAGGCATCACAGATATAGTTATCTTCACCCTATGTGAAGTGTACTACAGCATATTGGGCCATTTCTGAATATTGCATGCAGCCCAATGCTTGCAAAAATACTAGGAAAAAACCTTTTGCTTAGTGCATGTTGACAATGGAAAATGAAACTGGAATTGACCTTAAGACCATAACAAAGATGTAGCCAGGATTTCAGAATGGGTGGTTTCCACTAAAGAAATCCCATTATTTAGTTCATGTGTACAAAAATGTTTAGATGAAAACATAATGGAAGCAAGATTAGAGGGGGGTTTCTAGGCACCCAGGATCCCCTCCTGCTACACCTATGTGTGTATATATATATATATATATATGGCCTTCTTCACAATGAGGGGTAAAGAAAAAAATCAAGTATAGATTTACTTAGATTTTACTTTAGTCTACATAGATTATCTTTGAAGAGCTACAGTAATGGGCAAAACTTCAATTGTAAATGTAGTTTATATTTGCAACATACTGCATGTGTAAACTAGTTATGGTGTTCCTTATACATTCCACAAGTTCATGTTGTGCCCGTTTATGTTCTTGCTGTACCTTTTATTTCAACATGTTTGTTTCCCTCAAAATCCATAGCCACGTTTAAAACTTAGCTTTCAGCCCTTTGGGGCCCATATCAGCACTAGCTCTAATGTTTCTTGACACCTCTCCTATCGCATTTATGAGCTTCTTCAGAGGAGCAAAATGGCCATTTGTCTCCTCAATGGAAAAAGAAGAAAAATAAAAATGAAACTGCTACTGAGAGTTCTATGTAACGGTAGCAGATTTTCCACTGGGGTTTACGTGCTGCCACTTGGAAGAATGTTTCCTGGCTTCTTGCCCATCATATTCTGAACTCTATGGATGAGTGTAACAGTAACATGTTTACTGAGTGCCAAGGATAACGTGCAACTACTTTTTAAACTGTTTTTTTCTTAAAGTACCTGAAGAAGCATTTCATGGAATGAGTAAATAAAAAATATTAGCTCAAAATGCTGTCTAAAAGCAAAAGGGAAATCCCTTTCTTCTGGTTAGCAGATCTTGATATCTTTATATATTTATTTTAATTGATTTTCTGCTCACCAAGAAACTGTGCTAGACAAAGAACTGTCTATTTTGAGGTGTGAGCATGGAGGTTGCAATGCTTGATAAGAGAATATTACAAAACACAGTGAACCAATAGACAAATTGTGCAGTACAGATCAACAAATACATTAATTTCAAATAATGTGTGAAACTGTAATACAGGTACATTACATACACTTTAGGAAGGTACATACAAGTCATCTGACACTTGAAGAGATATAGCTATAAGATGCAGCTGCACAGGTAGTCTTCACAAGTTCTGTCAATACAGTGGTGCTGGCCAGAATGCAACACAATACTGCAGCATACTGCAGCAGAGTTACTGCAGTAAACAAGGCAATTCCAATGGCAGTTCAACCCTTCTATCATGCAGTAACTCTAGAGAATGCATTGTGTCATGACCAGGTCTACTGAACTTCGTCTGCTCAGATATGAATAGCTGATGAGTGGAGGTACTACAGATAGAAAGTGAAGGGAGTTCCAGTGATTAGAAGCAAGGTGGAAAAATGCATGTTCTCCCTTTCTGGAGGGGCACTTGGGGACAGTCAAGAAAGCTTTATCATAGACTCAGAAGGAGTACAGGTAGGAGGCTTTTGTGTGACACACAGCCAAGAAGGAGGGAGTTTGGGAGCATAGGATTGTATCAGTGAAACAACCAAAGGTAAACTTTCTAGTTTGTTCTCAAGGTTGAGGAGTCTGAGCTCAAGGCCTTCAGATCCTGCAACACTTTTCGAGGACACACAAAAAATAAACTTGAAGACTTTCAAACAGCTGGACACTCTTAAATGAAATTGGTGATAGCTAGGGTGCGATGGTTAAAACTGAGGGAGGCACAAGTAAGCAAGTGAGTAGAGGGGCAGTTATAACCAGGGTAGCCCATCAAGATAGCGATTCCCAAATAGCGAGGAGTAAAAATGGCATGAAATCACAGCACATGCCATATCAGCAACTGACAGATCCCCGAGGTCTGCCCTCTCCTGAGTTGGTATATTAAGTAAGAGGGATGTGGGGCACAAACAGAAAGTTTGCCGATATGGCATGCGCTGTGATTTCGTGCTATTTTCACTCCTCGCCATTTGGGAGTTGCTATCTTGATGTGGAACCGTATAAGCAGACATGTCAGAGAGTTGGGAATTAAAGGCATTTGCAACAGTGGAAGAGTTAGTGCTATGTGTAGTATTCTGAATCATTATCATTCATGTGACACTTATGTTTTAGTCCCATAAAGTGTTTACTGTGCTTCCAAAAATTATGTGGGTAACCAGCCAAGACAATGGTGAGACTTATAGTATATACAGTTCATAGCAGGGATTGCCTTCTTGCAAACATGCCACAGATTTCTATATTCCTCTCTCTGTCCATTAAAAGGGTGGAGGCCTAGAAAGAGATCAGTGTTGTTACTGGTTTTAAACTGGGATAAATGATCACTGTTCAGGCATTTAGTGGCCACACCCCTTAAACTCCACTTGACAATTGAGGTATGCCTGTTCTTCAGTTCAGAAAACATACTGTAGTTACTAAAAAGGAATTGTGGAAGATAGAATACATCAGTAATGTGCAATATATGGCCAGTCAACTTTATATGTCAGTTAATGTATTTGTGTTAAACTTTGACAAGTCTTCAAACAAAAGAGCTTTTGGAAGTTCCCTAAGGAGGTAAGCTGCCCATACACATAACGTAAGGGAGGGGTCATTTAAAGAGTAAGGGTAGGTGCCAGCACAGACAATTGTACAGGACCCAATCAGTTAGTCAGTCTGTCAATCATTCAATCAATCAATCAATCACTCAATCACTCCATCCAGGTGTAATGGGCACCTTTGTCAGAATGCCTAATGGGGTCAGTGATAAGTTGAAACAGAATCAGCTTACTTATGAGTGATTCATGGGTCCTGAATTTGACATGAAGCCAATCTAGGTTACACTCACCCTCGCTTCCTCGCTAGCAAAGCTGCAAAAGCACAACCAAACTTTTTTGCTTTGGGTGGAGGGGGGCCTAAGAGAAGCATGTACTTTGAACTCTCTGTTACTGGTTGACCTACCTGAAGATAAAGATGAAAAGCATCAGCAGCATACAGAAAGTAGCCACATTGTCCATAGTCTTCATCAGGACCACTAGCTGACGCCTCAGAGCAGGCATAAAACGGACAAGTTTTAGCACTCGCAGGAGACGGAAGGTCCTAAGGACTGAAAGACCCCCATCAGACTGTCCAGCAATCTCACACACACTGAATGAAAAAAAATAAAATAAAGATGCCACAGTTTTCAGGAAATTATGCTCATTGATTGACACAAAAACATCCAGCCAGCTGAGATATTACCCCTTCCTTCAGCTCTGGCTTCCAATATAAAATAATGATACTCCACTAGATAACTAATCTATCATCCCTGGAACATGGCTTGAATCATCACTGACTGCAGCTAGAGCACAGTACTAACTTAATAATTTAAAGTCGGAAAGGTCTCTAGGTCCATCATGTCTGCCACCCTGATTCATAAGCAGGTATGAATAAGTGTGCTGTGCAAACATGTACTAATCAGTTAACATTTATGAAGATCCATATAACTACTCTAATGACAAGTGACCTGCTTCCTTCGCCAAGGTCTTTGGCATAATGCTCCAGGGGGAAGACCGAGTGGTCAGTGAATCTTACATTGTAATACCCTGACAATATTTTCACAGGTTCATACTACCATGTGCAGCTCAAAAGGTTTACTCCTGGTTATTGGCGAGATGCAGGTCATAAAGATAACAGCCCAAATAAATATAAGGATGGGTCAAATTTCTTAAAGAATTTTATTCATAGACATAGAGGGGTCTATTCATAAAGGGGTGGACTGCCTATGTTCTGTGTATCTGAGGTGCACAGGCAACCCTAAGTTGGAATGCTCTGTAGTGGGGGGTCCAGCAGACCACCGGTGGCATTCACTTCAGGAGCAAAAGTCCCTTTCACACATGATCCCATGGCCAATCCCGCAGCTACATGACACGGGTGGTCTGGGAGCATGTCGAGGGCATGCCAGCACTCTGCGTCAATAACTAAGACATAGAGTGTTGGGCAAGAGGAGCACAAGTCACATGACAGGAAGCCCTGCCATAACTGTTACACGCCCCCACTGATAACACCCACCAGTGCCAGGTGGACATGGATGCCCCTCCCAGTGCTGCCCCAGCCCATCTAGCTGCACTGTAGAACTGGGAGGAACCATTCCAGCACTTGTCTGTAGGTGAAACAATCCTGGGACCTGGGTCTTCCCAGAATCCCCTGCTTGCACACAGCAGGGGATCCATTATGGGACCCAGGACAGGCATCCTATTGGATACTCACCCAAGTCCCGTGATCTGCCCCTGCACAGATGTGCACCAGGGGGTGGGGGAATGGACAGGTGCTGTGTGGGTACTCGTGGTAGTGAATACTACACATTCTGTGCCTGTCTGGGACCAAATAGTTCTGCAAGTGTTCTATGTGCATTTTGTGCACATAACCTACCCCAATAAGTGAATAGGGCCCAGAAAGAGAGAAGCTGTTTTGTAAAAGTCAGTATCTCACCCAAGTCAAGTTTAGAATAAGATTCCATGTTTAGTGCTATTTAAGTGAGAAACTCTATATATGTGATACTGTGTGGATGCTGCTGTTTAGCCACTGAATCTTATTTATCCTATGGGTTTCTTTGTATAAAAGTCTGATAGATTTCTGGACAACAGGACTATACTGAACTTTTTTAATGTCACTGAATGTCAGTATATTTTCATCTGAGGACATTTCCTGCTGCAAAAAAGGGTTGTTTTGTCACTAACTATGACTTATGTCCTATGTAGCGGCATGATCTGCAGAGACTGCTAGTCTTTGTGACCATCCAGATGACACCTATAGCTATTTAATGGAAAGCATTTATAAAACCTGCCTGCTGAAAAGCACTAAAGGATTTCTTATCCCTCAAGAAAGGAAAGTTATGGGAAGGAAGGGTGCATGTGAAGCAGCTGCATACATTTTAAAAGTAAACCATGAACCTGGAAAAATGGCCTGAAGCTGCAACTCACAGTCTGGAAAAAGGCACCGTACTAATTGTGAGGCTTTCAAAACATTTAAGATCCGACCCATTAGAATAAAATCTGAGTTTTATAATATTCCTAATCAGTTTACCTGATAATTACAATGATGCCATCGAAAATATTGTATGGGTTTCGGAGGTAGTCAAAGAATCCAAAGGCGGTCAGTTTGAGGGCCATCTCTAGGGCAAACATGCTAGTGAAGACGATGTTGCTGATCTCCAACACATTTGTAAGTTCTTCTGGCTGAATCAGTAAGGAAAAAAAATGCCTTAGTTTGAGGGTTATATACTTGACTGTAATGTTTTCACCTCATGAATGAAAGTTATGCCATAACAATGCATTCAAAATACAGTAGCATAGACAGTAATACACATAGAAATTTGACCAGAGAGGGGTTTCTTTTATTAAGAGCTTCCATCAACTGTTTGCAGAAGGATTGAGCCCTTGTCAAAAGGTCTGCTCTGGCTGGGTCAGTTTTTATGTAACATTTTAGATCTCTCAGGTCTATGATCCTCAGTTCATACTCCATTTTCTGATAGACAAGAGCCTTTTTAAAAAAAACGAAACAAACAAAAAACAACCAACACTAGAATGATGCATTAAATCACACCTCTGTTGGTCTTGTTAAAGTCTGTGATTTTGTTTTTTGAAGGTTCATCAGAGAGTACTCTTTCAGTTTCATTTGGATCAAATATTATTATAGCCTTCTTTTCTTCCACATGGCTTTTATTCTCACAGTGCACAGTGGCCAGCATTGTGAGGATTTCTTAGTCACAGCAACTCCCTGCTGGCTAAGATTACCGCCAGCTTGACAGTATTCAGGTCACTGCATTTGACCACCCTCTGATATTTTTGTCCCTTTCCTCCTTAATGCAAAGCAGGGACCTTGTGCAGACCTTACTTATTTAGTTAACATTTTGCACACAGGGATATGTAGGCAATAGCCCAAGGCAGAAGGTGAGGTAAAACAGATTTTACCATATGCTCCAGGAGCACTGTTAGGCATGTAGCTTGCAGTCTTTGCCTTTATGAAATTAGTTTAGGACTGCGCGGTGATTTGAGGGATATGATTGGCCAATGAGACCATGGTAGGCTGATTATAATCTCCAACAACTATATCTCATCATACCTCTCAACCTCTCAGCATTAAAAATCATAGCACTGGCCTTCAAAAATCATAGCAAAGGGCCAGAATGTGTAGTACTTTCTTATTTTAAACAATATTATGTCTACAGATAGTGGGTCCCATATAGTTAGTGATAAGGAATGTTTCTAGCAACTTAGTTCAATGGTTTAATTGCTTATGTGTCCAGAAATAGCTCTAACATTATGAGGAAAATCAGTAAACCTGAGAGGAGCAAGGGTACATTTGAGTGTGAAAATCATAGCGCTATGTGGAAGTCATAGCAGTTGAGAGGTATGTATCTCATACTTTATCACTGGAATTATTCCACTATGCTTTGGCACTTTATTTTTGTTTGGCAGCCATTTTCTTTCTGGCATTGCCCAGCACACTAAAGAGACTGCAACAGGTAAACGCAATACACAATTAGGAATATATATATATATATATATATATATATGAAATACAAAATCACACATGCCCCCACAATGCAAAACATCATGGGCTGCATATGCAAATCACCACAGAATATTATACAGGTTCAACTTTAAGCATAAATGCATGGTGCCGAAAGGCCTCTCACACAATTTGCAAAGGGTGCCAGCAGAAGACATAGACACATGTTTCATCCTACCAGGACTCATCAGTATTCTGCCTCATCTGTTTGACACCCCAGTGGAATGAACCAGCTACCCTAAGATGGTCTATCTGGGTTTTATATATATATATATATATTTTTTTTTTTTTTTAAACTTCCTTAATGCACCATTAGGGTTGAAGCATCAAAAGTAGGGAAATGCAACCTTAGGGTTCCCAAGCCTAAGACTCCACCCCCACTGTGCATGCAGGAGCAGGCATGAGGGGTGTGTTTTGGGGTTGTGAACCCTAATGCTCACCCCATTCCATGAGTGAGCAAGGTAAGATAGGTACAGAACAGGAGAATGGGGTGAGCATTAGCGTTCACAACCCCAAAACACACCCCACATGCCTGTTACTGCATGCACAGTGCGGGTGGGGTCTTAGGCTTGAGAACCCTAAGGTCGCATTTCCCTACATTTGATGTTTCAACCCAGGTTGTGCATTACCAAAGCATTTTGCAATGAATTTACTCACTTTTTCAGATAGTTTACATGTATCCTTATTTGCCTGCGGGAGTGCATGACACAAAGGGCCTGCGCCCCACCCTCCGTAACTGTCTTTTTGTTACAGTAGGAGCACAAGTCTCCCTTGCTCCAAGATTTTTCTTATTTTACTGTGGGAGAGCAGGGTCTTTTGGACCCTGCACACCCATCCCTCAGTAAATGTGTGACCAAATTATCAGCATAGCCATCTTATTACCCCAGCACACATACTCAGCAGAGAAAATGTTCAAATCCATGCCAAAACATAATTCTTTTTTTTAGCTTTCTGTTTGTACCTCCTTCTCTCTGTGTCTGCTTCCTCTCCTTGTGGTCACAATGGTGATCCCAGAAGCATTCTCAAGGCTCACCCCAGCTTCAGATAACCCCCCAGGTGGGGTAGGAGGGTGCCCCTAACCCCTCCAGCCAATGTCCATTGTGTCTGGCAGCCAGTCACTGTCACCGCCATAACACTGGGATCTGTTTCCTGGAACAGACGTGGGGCAGTTTCCTCTTTTTCTGTGGAGATATGGTGTGCAGTGATGTCAAGGCATATGCCCACATCGACCACGCTCCTTCCCACTGCTGTGGCATCGAGCTGCCGTAACCCCAACCTTCGCCAGAGGTTGGTCCAGCCACGGGCCTTTCCCCCCCATTCTCCCCAGGGCAGACAAGCAGTCCTGTGGATCCTCAGCTCCTCCCCAGCCAGCCCTCCAGCTCCCAGGCTCACTCCCAAACTTGTGTTGCTGGCATCGCAAGTGGTAGCACTACCACTGCACTGGTGGGCCAGGTCCAAAACATAATTTTGATCAACTGCAATTCCATTCCACACCACACCACAGGTTTGAAAACACATTTTGGCCAGGATTTAAAAATTGACAGCTGTAACATACATGAAATTGGACAGTAAGAAGGGTATGTTGAAAATCTTGGGTCAAAAAGTTTTACATTTTCTGAAGTTACGAGTGGGCATACTGAAATTGCAATGAATGGTCATAACATAGTGATTTTTTTTATATTTTGATCCCAACTTTTTAACATAGTCTTCTTATAACCCCACCTCACAAACCCTGTACGTGAACATTTTCCATTCCATGTCAAAACACCATTACACACAACAGGTGAGAAAACACATTTCAGGCAGGATGTGAAAAATGGCAGCTGTACTGTTCATGAGGTGGTGTGAAAAAATGCCTTTGTTGAAAATTTGGAGTCAGAATATTAAAAATTACCAAAGTTATGCACGTGCGTAGAAACATTTCAATGACCACACGTAACTTGGCCATTTTTAGGAATTGTTTCACCAAATTTTCAACATGGGCTTTTTGGGACCCCACCTCATGAACACTGGCACTGTTATTTCATTAATTGGTCCCAACAGATGATTTCATGCAGCAAAGTTAGTGAAAAAATGTCTAAAAATGGCTACGATATCAACATAAGTTCAAAATGCCATTGAAATACATTATACAGCAATTACCTGGATTCCTCAGTTTATGATTCAGCTTTGAAGACTGCAGATGTGTCCCAGTCCACAGAAGATAACAGCGGATGTCCTCTGTTGGTAAGTATAGGGCAAGGCCCTACTGCAACGCCCTTTATCTTGGACTACCAGGGCTTGATATTCGCTGCCTGCAGCTAGTGCAGAATGCAGCAGCCAGGCTATTGACTGGTTCTTCTAGGACCGGTCATATAATGCCTGTGCTCTGTGAACTGCACTGGCTGTGAATCACTTTCAGGGTTGATTTGCTGACCTATAAGGCCCTACACAATCAGGGACCTGGTTACCTGAAAGATCTAATTTGTCCGTACTGTCCCTCCGCTCTCTCCGATCCACTGATGAGGGATTCCTGGAGATTCCCAGGGTTCATTTAAAGACATCTGGGACCAGATCTTTTAGTTTTATGGCCCCAACCCTGTGGAATTCTCTACCTCATCAGGTGTGAGATTGCCCAACTGTCCAAAGTTTTAAGGGGGCTCTAAAAATATTTCTTTTTAGCCCTGCATATAATGATTTTTAATGTTGCCATTTTGGATACATTTTTAACATTGTTTATTTATTGATTTTTATTATGTTATGTACAGGTGCCTTGGTTTTGGAAAGGCGCCTTTTACAAATAAAGTCTGATTAGATTTGATTTGAAGGGGTAGGGGTAGTGGGGTGGTGGGTGATCAGTGTGAGACTCTCAATGGAGGAGGGGACAATGAGGGACCATTTTCTTTTTTTCAGGTTTACAAGTAAAAAAGATGTTTGGGAACTGCTTTTTCTTCCAAAAGGTTTAAATTAAAAACATATTTGGAACACTGGGAGTGGACTCCCTAGAGTCCCACACTGCTGGGGTGGTGGGTCATACATGTATCAGGACACTGGGAATGGGCTCCCCAGTGTCCCACACTGCTGGGGGGGTCCTATATGAATCAGGACACATGAAGTGGGCTCCTCAGTGTCCCACATGGCTGGCTGGGTGCAGACATGACTCAGGACATTGGGAGTGGACTCACCAGTATCCCACACTTCTGGGGGGAACACAGGACTCAGGACACTGGGAGTGGGTTCCCCAGTGTCCCACACTGCTGGGGGAGGAGAATACAGGACTCGGGACACTAGGAGTGGGCTCCACCTTGTCCTACATTGCTGAGAAGGGTGGGTGACTTGTGGCTGCCAATGCTGTACATATTTGACCACAGGTGGATGGGTAATATTTGAAAGTGTGGTATGTGCAAAAATATCCTATTTTTGCAAATACCACATTTTCGAACATTAACCAACCACTTGTGGCCAAACATGCATAGCATTGACACCATTGATAAGTACAGAAAAAGCACATTTGCAGTTGTGCTTCTTCTGTGGTGCAGAGGCCAAGACACAAGGGCAGGGCACCCAAGGGTCCTGGGTTTGAGGACAGACTCTCTCAATTTTTGTTTACGTTCACTGTAGGTGAAAATAAAATATGGAGAGACTGTTGTTGAACCTAGGGACCCTTGGATGTCCCATCCCTGTGCCTTGTCCTCTTCACCACAGGAGAAGCACAACAGCAAATGTGCTTTTGCTGTACTTTCTTTGGATTGCAGTTTGGATTTGAAGAGTGCAGACATGTCTCAGTCCACAGAAGATGGCTGTGGATGACTTCTGGTGGTAATTCTAGGGTAAGGGGGTGTGGCATGGGGGTGCTCAGTGGGAGGCTTGGGATGGCGGAGAGGGACAGCAGAGACGATAAGGGACCATTTATTTTTTTTCAGGGTTATACATAAAAAAGACATTGGGCAACTGTTTCCTTTTCCAGCAGTTATAAATGAAAAGCATATTTCAGGGCACTGGGAGTGGGCTCCCCAGTGTCCCACACTGCTGGAGGGGACATCATACATGTATCTGGACACTGGGAGTGGGCTCCTCAGTGTCCCACACTGCTGAGTTGGTCCTCTTGCTAACCTTGGTGCCTGAGATTTCAGGTACCCACAAAAAGAGTTTCTGGCCACTCTTTCATACAACTTTTCCCATAGGAAATAACGGTAAATTTAAAAATGTAAGAACTTTTGAACAGATTAATATTTTTCAACAAACCTTCTAAACACACATATGTGAGCCATAGGCTTTCTACCCCAAAAATGTCAGACCACAACCTAAAGCTGGTTCTGAAATACAGGTGGACAAAGAAATGGCAAAAAAGTGGTAATTTATGGTTTTTTGATACTGTATCTCAAAAATTGCAAAATGGATTAGCATGAAATTAGGCAAGTTAAGATACCTGTATGTCAGAGGAGATGGCTAATCCACTGCAAGCACTGGAGTAATGACTCTGCAATCAGTGCAACAACACGGAAAGAACAGAGTGTGGCATTACGGAGTAATAAGGACTTAAGAGACAGCAGAAAAACAGCATGGAGTCACGAATGTGTGGCCGTGTTATTTATGTAAAAAACAGAGGGCCATAACGCTCTTTTGTTAGAAATAAAGAACAAAACTCTGTGATTTAAAGAGACAGTGAACATTGCTGAACAAGATGAAAAATACTACACTACTTTATGGGGCCTGATGAAGTGGCATCAGCTACAAAACTATCACCCAAGGCTTTAGTGTGGACTTACTGACAAAGAAAAACATTTGTGTGCTTAACTAATACAGCTTGTGTGTAGTGGAGTTCATCCTATATTATTGTGTCTTTTAATGTGACTGCCCCATAGGATGACCCAAATTAGTTAACCTTTGGCATGTTTAGGGAGGTTTTACTATTACGCTGTGACAGCACTCATGCCGACATCCCTGGCACCGACAGACACAATGCCAAGTGTCGGCATTGTACTGTCGGGGATGTCAGTGTGATTCAGTTGGGGGCTCTGCTCCACACCCCCAGTCTCTAGATATCTAACTCCCAGTTGGAGTTGGACCAGGTAGGGGTGCAACACCAGGATCCACACCACCAGTTTCTGCTATGTCCAGAACAGTGGCTGGCTGCATCCAGGTGAATTCTGTCACTGTGCTGGACGTCATAGTGGTGTATTCGACCTCATGTTAGTACACCATTTAGGGCAACCTGAACCAGCACAGACAAGTTTAGAGACCTACCAGTAGAGTTTATGCATGCCTAGGTTTGTGAAAATCCATTAAACAGTTCCAATGTTATTGAGGTCCACAAATTTACAATATGAGCTCTTGAGTACACAAAAAAAACTTTCATGCCTGACATATACATTTTCCCATAAGAAATAATGGGAAATTCAAAAATGTAATAACTTTTTAATAGATTAATATTTTTTCACCAAACCTTCAAAAGACATATCTGTGAGCCAAATGCTTTCTATCCTGACAATTTCAGACCCCAGCCTAAAACAGTTTCTGAGTTCCAGGTGGACAAAGAAATGACTAACAAGTGGTAAATTTAGGATTTTTTGACACTGTATATCTTAAAAACCACAAAACAGATTCACACAAAATTTGGCATGCTAAGAGATCCACCCTAGAAATTATGCATGCCAAAGTTTGTGAAAATCTGTCGAACAGTTCCAAAGTTATTAAGGTTCAAAAATTTACAAAATGTACGCAAATAATACCTCTTGTGAACATAAAAAAAATGTTCCCATAGAAAATAATGGGAAATGTAAAAAATATAATAACTTTTAAATGGATTAATATTTTTTCACCAAAGCTTCAAAAGGCAAATATGTGAGCCAAACGCTTTCTACCCTGAAAATTTCAGACTGCAGCCTAAAACAGTTTCTGAGTTACAGGTCGATACAAAATGACAAAAAAGTGGTAAATTTAGGACTCTGTGGCCCAGATATTCAAAAGGGCTGCATATGGCGCAACAGTGTTGTGCCATGCTCAACCCACTAATGTGCCCCAGCACGATATTCAAAAGGGAAAAGTGCACAGCACAAATCCTGATGCGCCAGAGTGCATCAGTAATGTATGCAGGCACAGGTGAGGGAGGCATGCTCATGCATACTCTGCACAGCCCGATATTCAGCCTGGGATGTGCGGAGCCATGCATGCGCAACCCTTATCTGCGCCAGCACAAAGTTGATCCCAAAAAAAAAAAATGAACAACTGATGGCCACCCACAGGTGAGCTGCCGCATTGCAGGGCACAACACGGCAGCTGCCACCTGTGGGTGGCCACCCGAGTTCCGGCTGCACCTGGCGGCACCCCCCATGCCCAATCGTGGGCATTTGTAAAAAAAAGCTATGTCCTATAACCTTGGTGGTCCAGTGGACTGCTATCTGCCTGATTGCGGGCATGTCTAAAAAAATAAGACTTCGTCCAATATCTCTGGTGGTCCAGTGGACCTCTATCTGCCCGATCGTGGGCATTTGTAAATTTGTAAAAAAAAAATAATTCCAATATCCCTGGTGGTCTAGTGGTACCCCCCAACCCACCCACTGAGCCCCACCATCCCGCTCCCCCTGTCAGCCAGTGGGTGGCAGCATCCCACCCCTTGCCGCCCTGCCACCCGCCGACTGACACCGTCAGGTGGGCTGTCGTCCATTGGTCCACAGCATGAGCCAATGGGCGTGCATCCATACCATACCACACATTCCAAATATGTGAATGGGATCATTCACATATCTGAATGTGTAGTACGGTATGGGCTGCACACCCATTGGCTCATGCTGTGGACCAATGGGCATACAGCCCTACTGATGGTGTCAGTCAGTGGGCAGTGGGGTGGCAGATTGGTGAGGTGCTGCCACCCGCAGGCTGACCAGGGAGGAGCGGGGCAGTAGGGCTCAGTGGGTGGGTGAGGGGGTACCACTATACCACCAGGGATATTGGAATTATTTTTTTTTTTTTTTACAAATGCCTGTGATCGGGCAGATAGTGGTCCACTGGACCACTAGGGATATTGGATGAAGTCTTATTTTTTTACACATGCCCGACATAGATGGCGTCCACTGGACCACCAGAGTTATTGGACGAAGTCTTATTTTTTTACACATGCCCACGATCGGGCAGATAGAGGTCCACTGGACCACCAGGGATATTGGACAAAGTCTTATTTTTTTTTACACATACCCGCGATCAGGCAGATAGAGGTCCACTAGATCACCAGGAATATTGGACGAAGTCTTATTTTTTTACAAATGCCAACAATCGGTCTGTAGAGCACATTGCCGGCTGCAGGGGGTGTCAGTCCCCAACGGCTGCTGCCTGTCAGGGCACCAGGTGCAAGTTGTCAGGGATCGGCATACCTGCATGCAAATGGGGCCATAATGACATGCAAATGGACCCATGTGCACCTTGCATACATTATGGCCCCATTTGCATGTTAACTTTTGAATATCACTGCTGCTGTGCATGGCACAATGGAACTTGTGCTAGCGCATCCCCATGCTCCACTCTGGCCACTTGCGCTGGTGCAGTGCCACTGCACCATGCACACTGGGGGTGGACAGGGTGTGATATTCAATGCTGCTGAGCCATGGCGCAGCTCTGTTGAATATCTCCCAGTCCACACCCGTGCGCAGCCAAGTTGAGCTGCGCCCAAGCTTGCGCCACAGCCTGGCACAGTTTGAATATCTGGGCCCTTATCTCAAAAACCTCAAAACTGACTTACACGCAATTTGGTACATTAAGAGACGTTCCACTAGAGAGTATGCCTGTTAAAGTTCATGAAAATCTGTTGAATAGTTCCAAACTTTTAAAGGTTCAAATATTTACAAAATGTGTGCAAATAGTATTACAGAATGTGCACAAATAACAGCTGCTGCAAACACAGAAAAACTACCGTGCCTGACATGAAAATTTTTCCATAAGAAATAATGGGAAATTTAAAAATGTAATAACTTTTGAATGGATTAATATTTTTTCCCCAAACCTTCATTCAAAAGGCATAACTGTGAGTCAAAGGCTTTCTATTCTGAAAATTTCAAACCACAGACTAAAACAATTTCTGAGATACAGGTGGACAAAGAAATTACAAAAAAGTGGTAAATTTAGGATTGTTTGACACTCTGTATCTCAAAAACCTCAAAACAGATTCACACACAATTTGGTATATTAAATGTGTGAGATATATATATATATATATATATATATATACCACTTTGAGCCTCATAACCCACTACCCTGGGGCGGCATTAGCCCCTCTGTGTAAAAAATTTAATTTTTTACTCACTCAGTAATGTACAGGAAGGGATCGTAATTCAGTCCAAACTGTAAGCCAGCTGATCCCTTCCCACTTCCTGGTAAGCTTGCTCGGCGCCCTCCCCCCCGTTCCACCGTTTTGTGACATTTAACCAGGAAGAGTGCAGGGACGCGCTCCATACAAGTCTATGGGGTTTAGTTTCAAAACATTTTTATAGCACTTTTCAATGTACCTTTGGATAAAACTGAAAGCCACTGCTCAGTTAATAGGACCTTATTAGTTGAGCGGTGGCTTTCTGTTTTATCCAAAGGCACACTGAAATGCTGTAAAAACATTTTGAAATTAAGCCCCATAGACTTGTATGGAGCACGTCCCCATGCTCTCCCTGGTTAAACATCACAAAATGGGGGAGTGCAGGGGCAGAGCAGGTGTAGCAGTAAGTGGGAAGGAATTGGCTGGCTCACAGTTCAAACTGAATTATGATCCCTTCCCGCACTTTACTGAGTGAGTAAAAAATTAAATTTTTTACACAAAGGATCTATCGCCACCCCAGAGTACTGGGCTATGGTGCCCAAAGTGGTATATCACAACATGTCTTTAAAAGAACCTCCCCTAGAGATTATGCCTGCTAAATCTTCTGACAAGCCATTGAATAGTTATAAAGTTATTAAGGTTCAAATATTTACAAAATGTGTGCAAATAATGTTACAGAATGTGTACAAATAATACAGCTTGCGAACAAAGAAAAACTTGTGTCTGACATGTAAAATTTCCCATAAGAAATAATGGGAAATTTATAAATGTAATGACTTTTGAATGGATTCATATTTTTTCACCAAACCTTGAAAAGGCAGATCTCTGAGCCAAAGGCTTTCAAACCTGAAAATTTCAGACCACAGCCGAAAACCATTTCTGAGATACAGGTGGACAAAGAAACGACAAAAAAGTGGTACATTTAGGATTTTTTGACACTCTGTATCTCAACAACCACAAAACAGATTCACATGCAATTTGGCATGTTAAGGGACCTATCCCTTGTGATTATGCATGCCGCATTTCATGAAACTCTGTTCAACGGTTCCAAAGTTATTAACATTCACAATTTGCAAAATGTGCACAGATATTATAAAATGTTCACAAATGTTACAAAAGGTGCACAAATATTACAAAATATGTGCAAATAATAGCTCTTGTGAACACAAAAAAACTTGTGCCTGACATATAAATTTTCTGATAGGAAATAATGGGAAATTTAAAAGTATAATAACTTTTAATAGATTAATATTTTTTCACCAAACCATCAAAATGCACATCTGTGAGCCTAAGGCTTTCTACCCTGAAAATTTCAGACCACAGTCTAAAACCATTTCTGAGACACAGATGGACAAAGCAGTGTCAAAAAAAGTGGTAAATTTAGGGTTTTGTGACACATTGCATCTCAAAAACCTCATAATGGATTCACACATAATTTGGCACCTTCGGACACAAGCCCCTAGAAATTACACTTGCTAAATCTCGTGACAATCCATTGAACAGTTTCAGAGTTATTAAGGTTCAAATATTAACAAAATGTGCGCAAATGATAGCCCTTGTGAACACAAAAAAATGTTTCTGCCTGACATATAAATTTTCCCATAAGAAAAGCCTAAAACCATTTCTGAGACACAGGCGGACAAAGAAACTACAAAAAAGTGGTAAATTTAGGATTTTTGATACTCTGTATCTCAAAAACAACTCAATAGATTCACATGAAAGTTGACACATCAAGAGACCTTCCCCTAGAGATTATGCATGCCACATTTCATGCAAATCCATAGAACAGTTCTACAGTTATCGCAGTATGGTTAAAAAATTCAGGTTTAACATATCATTTTGCACTTAACCCATATATACTGCAGCTACTGCGCCAGTATAATAAATTTCTATTTTTTCATCAGCACATCAGTGTTTTAAACTCGTAGGCTGACACCCTACCCCAACTCAACCTGTTTTTCTCCACAGTCTGCACACATAGTCATCCTCATTTTGGCAGCACACACACATACACACACACACACACACACACACACACAACACACAATCTTTAAGAGACAGGCTCTCTCTATTTAATAAGTTGCAATAAGTAACGTAGCCAATATCTTGCATGTACCTTATTAACAGTGGTATGAAGGTGGACTATAGCCATGCCAGGTTTCTTCTTTCTCCATTTTAAAATAATTTATTTCCTGGCTCTGTCCAGTCTTGTAATATAGCATGAGTAGTTCAGCTAAGCATGCCCTGTATAACGATACCCCATGGAGCAGATTTAAAAACCGTTAAAAAAAATAATCTTGCGGGGCTATAGTGAGCCAGACTTTAGATTTCATAATATTATTAATAAGGTACATTTATTGTGTTTGCTAAATTAATTACAACAACTTGCTACATGGAGGGGGACTGTGACACTGAGGCTGTGCCTCTGCTGAGGAGGGGACTGTCACTTTGTGGCTGTGTAGAGTGACTGTCTATATAAGGATGTGTGTACAGAAGCTTTAAGTAAGCAATGATACCAGACAGGGTGGGCAGTATTGGGATATACTGGGCTGCCCAGGGGCGTAATGAGACCTGACACTGCAGACAGAGGGATTTATAGCCCTGGAAGGTCTGGTAATCCCATTACCACCCACCCTGGAGGGTATTATTGCCCTTAGAAAATGGGCTATATGCAGAAAATAAAGACAGAGAGAGAGAAAGAGGAAAAGGAATTGTTTGCAGAAGTAAAATTCAAAATGTATTTAACTTCCAAATTGTTTAAAACTGCAAAGAAAAATTGTCCCCTTTTTGGGAAGGGGGAGGGAAAAATAAGTTAAATTATTTTTAACACAGGATGCACTTAATGTTGTAGGATGCTTAAAATAAAACTCCCCCCTGCACACATACACAGCCTCAGCTTCTGATCTGTTTTGTTTCATTTTCTGATATCACCGTTACCCCCAATCTCTATACTTCCCCCGCACACATTCAGAGCCCTAGGCAGTGGCCTATTTTTTTTTATCAGCATCGCTCCATTACCCCCCATGCTATGTACTGTCCCCCTTATGCAATGTACTGTCCTCCCTCCTCCTGCCACACACACACACACACACACACACACACACACACACACACAGCCTTAGCTTCTGGTCCATTCATTTTTTTTTTCATTTACAGACATTGCTCCTTTCACACACAACCCATGGAATGCCGAAATTATACCAGGATCAGGAACAGCAGTACTTCATACAGTCAGGTAACAGAGTACAAAAGAGGTAACTTGTTTTTTTTTAAATGTTGAAGCCTTTCTTTTTTTTTTATTTGTCTTTGTTTGTCAGGATCAGAAAGAGGTAGGGCAAATGTGGGAATAGCACAAAAGTAGCTCTGTCAGGGATGGTAGCGAGTGTTATGGTGGTAGTTAAAAAAAAGATTTGTTTCTTTGGAGCCTTTGTTTTATTACTTAACTGCCTTGTTAGTTTCTGTGGCTGGTGATACATGAACGGGGCAGGCGGGTAGTCTTTCAGTCACTAACAGTGAGAAAACATGGGAGGCAATATGAGTGGGCACTCTGGAAAAATGCCCTATGTTGTGGTTTCAAGTATAATGTGTTCACAGGGATACCTTTCAGTGATGGGTACTGGGTGCTGGTACTTGTCTTTTGCCCAGCATTATTAAAAATTAAATGTATGACTGGGAGAGGTTCTCAGCCAATCAGCATTCAGGATTCCTGAAGTCCTTTTTCTAAGCGATTATAAGAAATGGAGGCTCTATGTGGTGGTGGTGGGGCTATACAAAGTAATGCAATATCTCCCTGTAAGTGGGGTGTTGAGACCAGAAATATAAAAATGTTACAAAAATGTTTTTACGGATTTAGACTGTCACTAAAGACATTTCTTTTCTTATGCAGGTATACATTAATAAATGTATCTTTTTGTTTGGGAATTTTTTCCCCTGATTTATTTGCTGTTTTCCCATTTTATAAGTGGGATACACCACTCTGCTGTGTGCAGCCAGGCTCCAATATATCATCCATTAGGTGTGTTGAGGGCACTCAGCTGCACCTTGTGCTGAACAACACACAAAAGGTGTGGCATATTGAAGCACAAATGCATAAACACACACACACACCCCATCATGTGTTATCTCTTTCTCAAACTTGAGGGACGTGCAATAAGTTCTGTCTTACTGCACACCCTGAACAAGCTTTTTAAGTTTGAAAAAGCAGCTGCTACTTTAAGTTAATTGAGAACTAGGGAGAAGGTGGTCTGGACTGAGCAGATGCTGTGTTTACTGCCTTTAGCCCCTCATCATGAATTAAAGGTCAGAGTAGCACTGTGTGCATTATAGTTTTCATGCCCATAAAGGTCCCTGGTGGCAGACTGGACTAGGGAAAAAGGTGAGTTATGAAAGATATGTGTGTGTATGGGGGGGGGGGCTAGCAAGATGCCACATTACATTTTTTTTTTTAATTCATTAACCAGGAAAATGAACTGGGTCACATGTCCCTATTTTCAGCCATACCTGGTATAACTTGCAACACAAAACATATTTAAACCAGCACAGTTAAAGCATACAAAACTATTGGTACCAATAAATCAAAAATAATTAATTTGGGTATAACAAGGATAAAAAACTGATCTCCCGAGACTCGTGGTATGTTCTGCCCATGGTATCAGAAGGAAAGGGAAAAGTGGATTGCTCCTCTGGCATTTACTGGTTATATAGTATACCACAAATCCATCTCATGGATTATTGCCTAAAAATTAAGGATTCTGTTATTATATGGCATGCCAGCTGATGGTGTAACAGTATCTATGGCATGACTTTTAAAATGTGGGAGTTGCTTGCAATGTAAAGTGAATTTATTTCTTGCCTTTTTTTTTTACTACCAATATTTTCTTTCTTTTTACATTTGCTTGTGCTTGAGGAAGAAACATTTTGTTACATAAATGGCATTTCAGAGCTGTGTCACTGCTGAGTCAATTGCAGCTGAAACTGCAAGGGGCTCGGCAGTGCAGACCAATGACTAGCCATTCTGGTCATGACACTTCTTACTGCTTGCTGGGTGGAAACTTCACGTACTTCCCACCCACAATTATGATCAGTGTCCCAACTCCAAAATGCAGCAGCTCCTCCAAACAGAACAGGTTAGCAAAGTAGAATTCACCCCCATCCCTTCCTTTTGGCATTGCTGATAAGAATTAACTGCTTCCAGAAACAAAGCCCCAATTTATTTTAACCCTGCAGCTGGGCTTCCTGATCAGCCCTCATGGGTTCCTTCTCTGCAGGGTCCCGCCCACCCTTCTCTGCAGGGTACTGCCCTACCACCCAAAATTATGATCAGCATCCTGACTCCAAAATGCAGTGGGTCCTACAAATAGAACAGGTTAGCAAAGCAAAACTCATCCCCTTCCGTTTGGTGCTGCTGATACAAATTAACTGGGCGCATCAATACTTTGAAATATTTCCTTTGACTGGCTAATTTCTCTTTGCTTAAGTTCAAATCCAGTATCAGATGGAGCTTGCCGCTTATAACTTAAAGCTGGGGAAACACACCATGTCAATGGACAGTCATGCAAGGTCTTATTATGTGGGAGGGTGCTTTAATGGCTAATGTGAGGAATCACATCACATTATAAATCACATTTACCACACCACAGGTGTCTGATTAGTGGCCTTTATCGCAGTTCTGCTGTAAAAAGTGATTCTTTGAGCAGCCAACAAGCCCAGCCATTACATAGAAACATAGACTTTGATGGCAGATAAGGACCGCTTGGCCCACCTAGTCTGCCCATTTCCCTACCTAGAGGATAAGCTGCAGATCCTATTTAACCAACAGCCTATTTCTTCCTACCCCCCACAAAAATTGCCTTATGTCTGTCCCATGCATTCTTGAATTCTCCCACAGTTTTAGACCCCACAACCTCCTCAGGAAGGCTGTTCCATGCGTCCACAATCCTATCTGTGAAAAAATACTTCCTCACATTGCCCCTGAGCCATCCCCCCTCTATCTTCAATTTGTGTCCCCTTGTTCTTGCACATCTCTCTTTCTGAAAGATGCAACCCTCTTGGACTTTGTTGATTCCACTGAGGTACTTAAACATTTCTATCATGTCCCCCTTTCCTCAAGGGTATACATATTAAGTTCCTTTAGTCTCTCCTCATATGGCTTCTCTTGCAGACCCTGCACCATTTTAGTTGCCCTCCTCTGAACTGCCTCCATCCTGTCTATGTCCTTGAAGAAATGGGGTCTCCAGAACTGGATGCAGTACTCCAGATGGGGTCTCATCAACTGTCTGTACAGGGGCATAACAACTTCCTGTTTTCTGCTGGTGATACCTCTCCCTATACATCCCAGTATCCCCCAGCCCTCCCTACCACCTTCTCGCATTGCTTGCCAACCTTAAGGTCATCTGATATGATTTCCCCTAGGTCTCTTTCCATTTTTGTTGTTGTTATTACCTCCCCCATTGAGTAATCTTCCCTGGGTTTTGTTTCCCAGGTGCATTACTGCACTTCTTTGCATTGAATCCAAGCTGCCATACTTCTGACCATTCCTCCAACCTTGCCAAGTCCCTTCTCATCCTTTCCACTCCTCCTTGTGTATCAACCCTGTTGCAGATCTTTGTGTCATCTGCAAAGAGGCATAATTTTCCTTCCAGTCCCTCTGCAATGTCACTTATAAAGATATTAAAAAGGACTGGACCCAGTACTGAACCCTGCAGTACCACACTAGTAACCCCTCTTTCTTCAGAGTGGACTCCATTTACAATTACCTTCTGTGTCCTGTTGTTCAGCCAATGTTTTACTCAGGCTACCACCTTGGGACCCACTTCCAGGCTGGTTAATTTGACTACTAATCTTTTGTGTGGG
This sequence comes from Neoceratodus forsteri, assembly GCA_016271365.2. Taxonomy (NCBI): domain Eukaryota; kingdom Metazoa; phylum Chordata; order Ceratodontiformes; family Ceratodontidae; genus Neoceratodus; species Neoceratodus forsteri. Next base: position 11,786,579 of record JADMNL010000039.1, on the reverse strand, counting down.
ACTGTGTCAAATGCCTTGCTAAAGTCTAGGTAGGCCATGTCCACAGCCCCTCCCTGGTCTACTACTTTGGTCACCCAGTCAAAGAAATTAATTAGAGTCATCTGACATGACCTTCCCACTGTGAACCCATGCTGCCTTGGGTCCTGTGCCCCACCGGCCTCTAGGTACTCAACAATTCTTTCCTTCAGAAGTGATTCCATCACTTTCCTTACCACAGAGGTCAAACTGACAGGTGTGTAGTTTTCTGCCTCCATCTTGGTCCCACTTTTGTGAAGGGGAATCACATCCACCTTCTTCCAGTCCCCAGGTACCACACCATCCTCCCATGATTTGTTAAAAATCATAGTCAGTGGTGTCACTAGTTCTCTGCTTAATTCTTTCAGAATTCTGGGCTGAATTCCATCTGGCCCCATTGCCTTGTCCACCTTCAGTTTTAGGAGTTCTTTCAGAACCCTTTCTTCTGTGAAAGGACTGGGATCAACCCCCCTCTCCAGAGTGCTTCTGTTAATTGGATTAGGCACCTCCCCAGTTCCTCTTTTGTGAATACTGAACAGAAGTATTGATTCAGTATCCCTGCTTTATCACTGTCACTCTCTGCCCACCCATCATCCATTCTATTCAGCCTCACTATCCCTCCCTTTGTCTTTCTATGCTCCCTGATATACCTATAAAAGGTTTCATCCCCCTTCTTAACCGAGTTAGCCATCTTTTCCTCAGTTTGTGCCTTTGCTATTCTGACTACCCTCCCTGCTTCCTTCTGCCTTAACTGGTACAGTGCTCTGTCCTGCTCCTTCTGTGTTTCCTTATACTTCCTAAATGCTGTCTTTTTCTCCCTAACCTTCACCACCACCTCTTTTGAGAACCATAGTGGCTTTTTCTTTTGTTTTGATTTGTTTATTTGCTTCACACAAAGGCTTGTTGCCTCTGCAATGGCAGTTTTGATATTTGCCCATTGTTGCTCCACCCCTCCTTTTAGCCTGTTTGCTAGAGCTTTTCTAAGGCACTCTCCCATCTTGCCAAAGTCAGCCCTCCTAAAGTCTAGAACCCTCACTTTTGTATGGCTTGACTCTGTAGCAGAGTTTATCCGTGAACCACACTGTTTGGTGGTCACTTGTTCGCAAATGGCTACCCACTTCTAGAGCTGAGATCCTCTCACTGTCCCCATTTGAGAGTACGAGGTCTAAGATTGCTCCCTCATGACAGGGTTCCAAAACTAGCTGTTTGAGATATGCCACCTGAAGGGCATCAAGAATGGCCCTGCTTTTGGATGTGGCTGCTGCAAAGCTGCTCCAGTTAACCTCTGGCATGTTAAGGTCCCCCATCAACAGTATCTCCCCTTTCTCTGCCATCCTAAGTATGCCTTCTATCATAACCTTGTCCATTCCCTCCCCTGACATGGGGGTCTATATACAACCCCTGTGCGGATTGTGGTGCCATTTCCAGTCTCTAAGGTGACCCACAGTGCCTCCTCTCCTCCCTGTTTACTCTTTTGTTCAGTTGCTTTTATCCCTTCCCTTACATAGAGAGCTACTCCCCCCCTTCTGCCCTCCCTGTCTCTCCTGTAGGTTGTGTACCCTGGTATGTTAACATCCCAGTCATGGTTCTCTGTGTACCATGTTTCTGTGACTGCTACAATATCCAGGCATCCCTCTTCCATCAAGGCCACCAGTTCAGGGAGCTTGTTGCCCAGACTATGGGCGTTGGTACTCATTACCCTCCATTTTTTGATGGCCTTACCCCTTTTTGCCCCATCCCTGTCCTTATCGCATTTGTCACTTTCTCCATTTACCCCTGCGCTTCTCCCTATTGACATCTCTATGTTGGTATCTACCTCACTTAGTACCCTGATATTTTGGGGGGGCTAGGATTCCCCTGCTCCTTTCCAGTGCCTCCCCTTGGCTAGTTTAAATACTTGTCAATGAAGTATTTAAACCTATCACCTAAGATCCCGGTTCCCCTCCTTGACAGATGCAGACCATCATGCCAGTATAGGCCTGCATCCCTCCAGGTGGACCCCCAGTCTCCAATGAAGCCAAATCCCTGAGCTCTGCACCAGTTTTTCAACCATTGATTGAATCCCATGGTGTGGAGCACTCTAGCCTCACCTGTGCCATAGACAGGCAGCATCTCCGAGAAGGTTACCGTGTGTGCTAGTTGTTCAAGGTCCCTCCCCATCTCCACAAACACTTCTTGCACTGCTCTGATCCCTTTCTTAGCCAGGTCATTTGTCCCTAGGTGGACAATGACATCCAGCTCCCTCCCCTGTGCAGCTGCTCCTGCGATCCTGAGAATTCGCTCCCTGTCTCTCCAAGCCATGGTGCCAGGCAGGCACCTGACCTCCCTCTCCCCTTCCTCCCCCAGTTCTACCTTCCTAACAATGGAGTCCCCCACCAGGAGTTGTTTCCTTCCCCTGTGAGGTCCCATGCCACCCTCCTTTGGGTCTCCTTTGTGGAGGTTCCCAGCTTCCTCCTTGGTCTCCACTGTGGGTGTCTCCATAGAGGAACCACACTTTTCCAGAATGGCATAGAAATTGTGGAGAGGTACAACTGGAGGGATGAGCCTCTGTTCCACCACCTGCACCCTCCCTGAGCCCACTGTGGTCCAACCACTCCTCTTTCTTGGCAACTTCTGAGGCAACGGCAGTGACCCTGGTGGTCCCTGGGTGGGAGAAGAGGTCCCACAAATCCTGGCCAACTAAGCTTGGAGATGAGCAACCTCCTTCCTCCGCCCAGAGAGGTGTCTGCAGATGGGACAACACTGCATCCTCCAAAACATCTCTCTGAAGACTGCTGCTCCACAGCCACTGCACTGCACCACTCCCATCATGTCTTTTTTCTGGCCCCCTAACTGTTATTTGGAATACTTACTCTTTCCTCTGTTTGTTTGTTTATTTCTTTTTTTTTCTTCTCCCTACTTACTGCCTCTGCACCCTTTTATCTCCTGATCTTCCTGTTCTGAGACAAAAAGCTCCTATATTTCTCAGTAGTCTCCTTACTTGCTCAGAGTCAGACCTTCAGCAGCTGGGGGGGGGTAGAGAGCTACTCTTGCCCTTCTAGGATGGTGAGTCTTTGGTGGCTCTGTGATCACTCACTTCCTGCTCCCAAACAGGAAGTTCCTGTTGTCAGTTAAATCCTGTGCCTATAAAAGTAGAACTGGTTTAGGATGGGGAGGAAAGGAGGGCAATATAGTCCCAGTAGAGAAGTTTTAGTTATACCAGTAGCTCCTTCCTCCTGGAGTTCTGTATGTCCTCTGGCAGAAGCTATCTAGGGCAGTATTTATATCTGGTCTTAACCTGGCTCCTTCTAGCTAAGCCACTCCCCCTACTTTGTAAATCTTTCCACACTTAGTTAATTTCACAGATAACAATTCCCTTCTGACACTGGTGACAAGCACCTAGATAAGTACACAGATAACAGATAACAATTTACTTCAACTACCTCTGACAAACACACCAACTCCATTTTTTTGGTTTTTTACCCTCAATTGAAGGTCCCAGTACAAGAGACCTAGTTCTTTGTCCTAGTAGAGAAGTTTTAGTTATACTAGTAGCTCCTTCCTCCTGGAGTTCTGTCTGTATCTGCAGGCTGCAGAGTTCTAGACCTAATCAAGACATTTTTAGAGTTTGCTCTGGCTTCAAACTAACCATGCCTGATGAAAGTTTCTGAACAGTGGACTAGGCAGACAACCTTTCTCTCTGAAAAATGTTGCTAAAGTTACAGAGTTTTCAAATGCTGTTGGAATAAATGAGAGTATAAAGATATGAAAACAATGAAGAGCAAAGGTCTGCAACCCACTGTAGGTAAAAAAAAAGGGTTCCATGTGATAATGGAGAAAGCCTAAAGGCGATCACTGTTATCACGCAGGCAGAGTGATGAAAACATTTTTGGCACTGTAGCACCCTCTGTGCACCTTCGCCCCTGCACCCCTCTACTAAAGGATTCTCAACTCCAGAGGGGTGTATTTCAGGTGGGGGTGAAAGCATTGAAAAATAAAGGTTTGAGCCAGGTGCAATAAAATCATACCAGTGCCCAGACCCGAACCCAGTACCTCACCCACCCCAACCACAAGCCAACCCCTGATGCCACGATGCAGCTCGGCAATCCACTGCAGTGCCACCCCCTACAGCTCCTCTGCCCTCTCCCAGCTCATGCTCGCCGTGCCCACTCCCCCCCCGCACACATACATATAGCGACATCCTGTTGCCCAGTTCACCCACCCCCTCATCCAGTCACCCTACCGTCCCAGTACCGTGAGGGATTTTGCTGGGAAGGAGTCGCCGTTATCGACGGCACTCTTCCCCATGCACCCACCTCACAGGATACCAAAAAAATGGCATGACACTGTCACACCATATAAACATAGACAATTAGATTTTTTGGGGGTGCAGTATTAGCCACTGCTAAACTATTTAAATCACACATTTTAATGAGAAAGAAATAATGTGATCTACTGGGAATTTAACTCAGGCCCCCCAGAATATCATCATGGTGCTGTAACCTTGATTATTCCTACAGTAGTTGCAGGATATGCAATTCCAGAGACAGGAAGTGTGTCACAGAACCCGAGGTCCAAATATATGATCTTGTAGGTTAGAGCACTGGGATGATATTTTGGGGGCCTGGGTTCAATTCCCAGTAGGTCACATTATTTATTTCTCACTAAAATTTGTCATAGTAACATAGAATTTGTCAACTGACTTCCCATTAACAAAGAACACCTCTGTGCATAGCCACTGCATGTTTACATTTGCTTGCACTTGCACAAGAAAAGTTTTGTTACATGAATGGTATTTCAGTGGTGTGTCACTGCCAAGCTAACTGCAGCCGAAGCTGCAAGGGGCTCGGCAGTGCATACCAGTGATCAGCCACTCTGGTCATGACACTACTCACTGCTTGCTGGGTGGAAACTTTTTGTACTTGAAAAGAGTCAGGTGCTCTTATCAGACAATCTAATTTACTTTATTTATTTGGTTATTTACTTAGTTTTTGCTGACCGGGTAAGTGCATTAGACAAATTCTGTCAATTTTCAGGCACAACCTGGGTGAGCGGGATACAGACGATTGCCAACTGACCTTGAACCAGATTAAGTTGTGCGTGGCGTTTTAGTGAATGAGGGGAAATTTGGCCAGTGCACCAGGGAAATTCCCCTACTCTTTTAGAGAAGTGCCATGGCTCCTCCCAGCAACCAGCTGTGTGGAGTATTGCTTATTAGAAAGAACTCATATGTGTACTGTGTTTTTTTAGTCTACATTGTATATTTTATATCCTTAAGTGTCACTACTTAAAATGGCTGTTCAGAGAATTTTTCCCATGGCAGCACTGTTCCGTACTGATACATCATGTGCTCCCTGCAGCTGTGCCTCCCACGATTCCACAGCTGGTGGTTTCTTCTCACAGTCAAATAAATTATTGCTCCCCTCCCTCCATTCTGTCCCATTCAAATCATTACCACTCTTTTTGCACTCCTTCCCTCTGTTCCGCAGCCCCATTCAGATTAATTGCCACTCCCTGCAGTGGTTCCTCCTCTGCTGCACTACAAATCAGTTGCCACTCCATGAGGCTCCACCTCCCCCCATTTTGCCGTTCTGCTACAAATGAACTATTACTCCATGAGGCTCTTCCTTCCCTGTTCCAGTGTTCCATTATAGGTCACTTGCTGCTCCTGTAGCTTCTTCTCCCCTATTCTTCCATCCCTTTCAAATCAATTGCCATTCTTTGCATCTATCCCTTCCCCCATTCTACCTACCCATGCCACAGCAGAACCTAAAAAACAGACTGATAAAACCCCTTTGAAGTTGTCCCCCTATTCCCAAGATCATGTGAAGTCAAGCAGGAACCATAATCTTGTGCCTTACAGTCACATCCCCTCACAACCCCCCCCCCACTCTGACATTCCTGTGCTTTCTAGGGGACAGTTACTCCAACCAATGCATGATAACTGGGTTCAGTATCACAGATCCAACCCCCCTGTGTCAGTCAAATGAGTTGCTCTGATCCTCAGCTATTTGTAACCCTTTTGACTACATGTGGTTCATGCAGCAGTGATGTGTTTTATGCTACATCCATGGTACTTGGGGCCATGGAATTGGTCTTAGTCTGATCTGTGCTCTAGTTGTTGTGACACTACAAAGTACTTTATCTACATTTGAAGTAAAGGGAGGGAGACACCGCACCCGGGAAGTGGCTGTGCCTGGGCCAGGAATCATTCAATCTATGTACTTGTACAGTAAATTAACCAGCACCAACATAAACCTCTGACTCACTGATATACACACTTTAAAAGTGCATCCAAAATAAAGAGAGCAAAACCTTATATTTTTACAGTTAGTGTGCTGTATGTGCAACCTGTGCAAACAGTATGGCATGCAGTTTCCAATCCTCAGACTTTCAGCTTCACATCTCAGTGAAAAGCAATAAATAGTGTTTGTTACAACAAATGTTATGCCTGCAAGACTGTTCCTTACAGGCTCCAGTTACCTAACATGTTTCAGGCTACTACGCTTTCTTAAAGGCTGATGTGAAGCTGAAAGTCTGAGGATTTGAAACTGAAGAGTGATGTGAGGTAAGAAGGAAAGGACCCAAACCAGTATTTAGATTTAAAGGAGCACAGTGCATCTGTCGATGGGATGGTGGAGGAAGAATGGATCAAGATCTGTAAAGTGAACAGTGATGAGTTTGAGAGAGGGAGTTGGTTGCAAAGTGACAGAAGGAGTTACAGAGGGTATCCAATCTGGCAGCGAGGTGGAGGGTACATAGACCATGTCCACATAGTCAAAGACTGGAAGCACCATTTTGGTGTTAACCTTTCAGCAAACCTGTGGTGAAACACAATATTTATTGTGGTATAAGGCACCAAGTTTAAGTCTCAGCTTCGTATGGATGGTGTTAATGTAGGCAGTGAAGTCAAGCTTTCTGTCAAGCCACAAACCAAGGTACTTGAAGGAAGAAACCACTTCAAGTGGGCAGCCATCCAAGATGGAGAAGATGGGCATAGATGACTCTTTGGCCAGTTTTGTCCAGAGGCAGGCTTCAGAGAGAGGAGGAATGGGGGGGGTGAAGTCTAGGACACACCCTTGGAGAAAATGGAACCAGGACAGGGGTCCCCCTGCCTGGTTCTGGTACCCAGGGCTCTGCCAATTATGAACAGGCAGGAGGAAACCAGACCTGCTGATTCAACTGAGGGATGACACAAGTCCATTCTTTGGCTGGCAGTATAGCCTAGAGGTTAGACTAACGAGGTGTGAATGAGCTTGATAAATACAGCAGACCAGACCTAAGTTTGATTCTCACAACCTCCACTTGCATACTGTGTGACTCTGAACAAGTCACTTAACCGCCCAGTGCTCCCAGGTCGCCCCTGAAAACAGGCACTTGTGCCTAATGGGCCTAACCCGGTTACCAAAGACAAAAAAAAACTCCACTTCTTTGGGATGTTCTCTGTAACTCCAGGTGACTGAGGAATAAAACTGCAGAGACTTAGGGTTTCATCACAGACTTCTCAGCTCACCTTGACTGCATCACAGAAACCTGGCTGAGGGATGACACCAGTCCGTTCTTGGAGACATCAGTGCTGGGTGGGTATTCTGTGGAATGTTGCCCAAGATGGAAGTGTGGGGGTGGACTGGGAGGCCATCTACTTTAGAACCACATTGGGACTCACAGCATGCCATATGAGTGTGACTAAATCATTTGAATGAGTTGTTATTGCTGGTGGGCAGGGTACAGGTTGTATGATAATTTTCATATACCGGCCTCCATGGCACAGAAATGAATTCATGCAGAAGCCGGGTGACTTCTGGTGCTGGAGGATTTCAGGGCTTGGATTGACAATAAATCACCATAGTTGATAGCTGGGGAGAGTTTTGTTCGAGGATGTAGCATGTTCCACCACATCGAGGACATCCTCTTAGCAAACCATAGTGCTAGCTCTCCATCGGGGGACCCTTTGCATGTGGTCCAAAAAACCAGAAGGCTGTTCATGCCACTGGGGGACAAAGGCCCAGTCTGTAGAAGAAAACCGGAACCCTATACAGTAAAGAGAGTATTTTTGTACCATTTAAATCTATAAATGAAAAGTTTTATACCCTCTGCACTACACATTCTCATTTTGTAAGCACAATAAGACACTCCGGGGATGTGCATTACACACTTCTAATGCATGGGCAGGGGCTGTATGCACTTTTTTTTTCAATTGTTTAACCAGGAGTAGCACACAAAGCTGACAGCTTGTTTACAGGTGCGACCTGGTAGCACAGGGAAGTTAAGTGACTTATTTAGGATCACACAGTATGCAAGTGGGGGCTGTGGGATTCAAACCCAGGTCTCCAGATTTGCAGCTCAGAGCCTTAAACCACTGCACTATACTGCTTCCCAGAAGCATCTAATGTGCACCCCATAGTGTCATACTGCTTACTTAACACCTCTGCACTATCACTGCCAAACACCTGCACAGCAAATACACAAAAGTGAATGTTCAGCATTGACAAATTCTTGTTATTTAATGTCTTAAAGGTAATGCACTGTAATGATCTCATGATTGAACAATGACATTTTTTAATGTGAACATATAAAACTAGTTTACAAATATAACAAATTCACTAACATAGGCAAATTGAGAGTTTGTGCAGTTCAACTTATACATTATCTTTAAAAGTTTTAAAACTAGTAATGAAACACAAGTTAAAGGTAAGTTCTGTTAGAAAGTGGGACCTGAAATCCAAAAATCCCTTTTACCAAAATTTGTTCTGAATGAATTTACAATACATTTAGAGAATGAGGTAGAATGCAGTTTATAAACTACAGATCCCATCTGCACAATACAGGAATAATGCTGTCAGGATATGTCTCCAAAGTAAATACAGTACTTTATACAAAAAATAGTACTGTAGTTAGAGATGTTGTGAAGTTTTACTTCGCTGGCTAAATTCCGGGAATTGAGAAATTCACCTTCACGAATAACTTCACAAATTGCCCTATTTCTCACTTAGCAAATTTGTATTGAGTTTTCATGGGGACACGGCACTTTGTCAGGTGAAGTTAAGGTGAAGTTGCAACTTAATCAGTGAATTTCCATAACTTTTCTCAAAAAAGTGCCACTTCACATGCCAAAAACTTTGTGAAATTGGCACTTTGTGAATTTGGCAAACTTCACTAATTATTTCACCGAGCAAAATTTCCTAACTTTGCACATCTCTAGCATTATACAATCTGTAGGAGGGAGAACTTCATTGCATTTTATAGGGGGCCAAAAAACAAACCTACAAATGGAATAAACAAATTACCTGCCATTTGTTTAACACTTTGCAACTAACACCATGAAACAAAATATTAGCATACTCCAATATGGGTAACAGGACCTGTTTTGAAATCACAGCTCTAGAAGTAGAATACAAAGTTGTTTTCTACATAATAGGTTTAATTTCATTACTCCAGCTGAGGTCTCACCTGTGATCTGTACAGTGGCATCACCACCTCCCCCCCCCTCCTTCTGCTGGTGAACCCCCTCCCTATGCACCCCAGCATCCAACTGGCTTTCCCCACAGCCTTCTTGCATTGTTTGGTCATCTTTAGGTCCTTAGATACGAGTACCCCTAGGTCCTGTTCCTACTTGGAGGCTGCCAGTACCTCCTTCCCCCATCTTGTATTCCTCCCTTGAATTTCTGCTCCCAACTGCATGATTTTACACTTTTTTTACATTAAAACTCAGCTGTCATACCTTTGACCACTCTTCCAACATGCGTAGGTCTTTTCTCATGTTTTCCAGCCCCTCTGGAGTGTCAACCCCGTTGCAGATCTTTGTGTCATCTGCAAAAAAACATACCTTCCCCTCTAGCCCCTCTGCAATGTCACTTATGAAGACATTGAAAAGGACTGGCCCCAGGACCAATCCCTGTGGCACCCCCCTGGTCATCTTCCTCTCCTCAGATTGAACACCATTTACAAGCACCCTCTGTGTCGTGCCACTCAACCGATTTTTGATCCAGTTCACCACCTTGGGGTCTACCCCCAGGCTGTCTAACTTATTTGACAGCCTTCTATGTGGGATGGTGTCAAAGGTCTTGCAGAAATCTAAGTAGGCCACATCCACCACCCTTCTCTGATCTACCTCCCTGGTCACCCAGTCAAAAAAATCTATTACACCTTGAAGGAGGGAAATGTTTCTTTATTTTTGCTTTACGTTTTTTAAATTAATTCTCAAACATGAATAATCCTGAATAGTAACATAGTTGCATAGTAATTTAAGGATGGAAGGGACTCTAGGTCCATCATATCTGTTCACCCTGATTTGTAAGCAGGGACCAAGTATGCGATTGAAACATTTACTAATTCATAGAGATTTCTCACTCTACTAGTGAGAAAGAGAGAGAGAGAGAGAAGGTGGATAACCATCTTCAGTCTGACTTTGAGTTAAGGCTTGAAAATGTAATTTGGCTTCACCAATTCTGTCAAGACCCTTTGGTGCCCAATACAGGAATTGGCACAGGGTAAAGCAGACAATACATGATGAGGGAGCCTTGAGGTCATCAATGAACCTTTATTACTTTAACTTACTTATGACAGGGTTTTGCGTGTCACTACTGAGGATGAGTGTATTTGTGGGGGTGTGACACAGCCCACAATGATTACAATTGCTGTACCCCCCTCTGAGTTATAGTATTTGCTAGTATGTTTTGCTGAGCTCAAGGCTTACCCCTCTGTAGTCTCTGTTGACCTCTATGCCATATACTACCATTTCACTGTTCCAACATATTTTTTAAATTTATAATACCCCCCTCCAAATGAAAAGCAGTTATGACTCCAAGAACAGAAGCACAAATTGAAAAGTAATACATTCAGGGCATTACAGTTACCTTTCCAATGTTTTGCCATGCAAGCATGTAGAGTTTTTCTTTGTTTTCCTTTTTTTATGGTTTTTAATATTTAAAATTTAAAAAATATTTTTATAGATTGAATTGAAATAACACATAAAACAGCTAATTCATGCTGACAGCCAAATTTGTAAGCAAGGCACTATGTGAGTTGATGGGATTGACGAACTTGTGTATCTATGCATGGTCATCACTGATAGCTCATTTGGTGTTGGGGTCACCTTCACTTGATGGTAGTCTGAGTGACATGATGGGTCTTATTTAACTGATAAAATTACATGATATCAGCTTCACATCATACCTGATCACACTGAGTTAGCTGGTGTTGCGACTGTAAAAGTTGCATTACTTGGAATGGAGTGCCAGACTGCGGTGCTGCCAGTGCCAGTGTGAGTCTGGGGAGACTTGCCAGTAGTAGGTATATGAGTCAAGGTAGCTATAGATATAACCTTTTGGATACGGGAATAATCCAATGAATATCTGCAGTTGTTCTGTGATAAGCTGAGTTTCTGAAAGGTGATCACTCAGTATGCTCAAGATGTAGCCAGGAGTGATGTGGTGAGGGAATATCACCAGTTGTACTGAAACATAGTTCTGAAGAGAAGATGTTGGAGGGCATATGAGAAAATAGAAAACTGGTTTAGCCACTACAGGCCAAATGACTATCCTGTCTTGCCAGAACTTGATGGAATCACTACTTTGACTAGACAGTGGCTCTGCCTTATAAGCATTCATCATGTACTCTGGTGAGATGTTTGTGCATTCCTCCAAAATGTCTGTGCAGTTCCAGCAGTCAGTGTTCAAAAGCTCCAAAATGTCCTTTGTTGTCTCTGAATCATCACTATCCACGGTGTCTTCCATGTCATCATGCTGCCTCCTGGCACTGGAAGCATGAAAAGTCAACCAAGGAGGAGGAGCAATATGAGAAGGAGGAGGAGGAGACTAATTCTTGGTTGTTTCTGCTGATCCTCTTCATAGTTCCATTTGAAATGTATGCAGCAATTTCTTCTTGATATAGTTAGTGCATCCAGGTGAATGCATGTATCTTTCTATGTGGGATCCACTAGTGTTGCCATGCCAAAATGTGTATCAGATCTAATGCTTTTTATATCTTTCTACAATTTGTGTCAGAAACATGTCACTTCATTAATGAGTATTGTATCCTGCTTGTGCTGCTGCTGAGATGACACAGATGAACTAGTAGTATCGCCACCACCTACTCCACCACCAACATCATCATCACTGTCATTCTAACCACCTCCACCTGTGCCATCACCTCAAGGACAACCATCACTAGAATTGCTTTGTTGGGATGCTGTAGAAGATCTTAAATAATGGCTTGTGTGTCATTCAAGCAGACTTACTAAGGGAAGAACCATGCTAAGGGTTGCTGAATCAGCACTGACATCTTTGGTGACCTGTTCATTAGGTCGCAGATGTGGAACAAGATTTTGCAGCACACATCACTGTATCCAGGAAAGATATCCACCAAGGACCACTTCATTGAACTGTATAGCCCAGAACACAGCTTTCTGTTCCATAAGTCTGTCCACCATATAAAAGATGGAGTTCCACCTTGACACTACATACTGTAGTTACCAAAGCAATGCTTGTACTATGCTGAAGGAGATGTTCAGTGGGTTTAAAGGAACAACTGAAATATCTACTGATGTCCTTTACAGAGGCAAGTATTTCTTTTAGCTCTGTGTGTTTCTCAAGCATGGCTCACCACCAGACTCAGTGCAAGTGCAAACCAAGGTACATGGCAGAAATACCCATCATTCACAACCTTTAGCATATTACTCCCACTGTCTAGCATGAACATTTCCACCTTCAGATCATGAAGCATATCCAGATGCCCAGCAATGATTGGATAAATCTCAGAATATTTTCTCCAGTTTGCATCCCCACCATGACTGGTACAAGAAGAAAGGCAGTTCCTTAATTGGTGTGCCTCTGTGAGGCTGTCTGCTTCAATATAATAGAGTCTGCTGATGGTGGCAATCAGGCTGGTGCTTGTGGTGGTGGTGGTGCTCCATGATGTGGATACAACCAAATGGACAAGGACACTTAGGAAGCTTTGTTTTGTACTGCTCCACATATTACAAGTAAAATGTGCATAACCCTCCCCTGCCACCTTCAGGTATGTCAACCTATGCATGCATACTTAAGCAATAATCTGCAACAGGGTGTGGATTGCGATGGGATTTACCCATGCCTGGTGTGGTTTGGTCACAAGGTCGCAGGCTGAGTGACTTGACTATACCAGAAGTGGGTAAATCCCACCACAACTCATATTCTGGAGTGGATTATTGCAATTATACAGTTTGTAGTAGGTAATGTTTTTAAAAAAAAGCATTTAAGAGATTTGTTTAAAAAAATCAGTTTGTTGTAGTGCAATATACTTCTACAGAATCTGCAGTCATGAGTTGCAGTTGTTTCAGTGAGCATGGCAAGCAGGTGGTCAAATGACAGAGCAAGAGTAGAGATTTACTTTTACTTTTCATTTGTAAAGTTGCTGACTGGCACCTTTTGTGGTGGTTATGCTAGGATTTACCATGGCTCAAAAGTGCCAGTCAGCTATCAAAAGAACCCCATTCTTGGACCACACTGTATAATTTAACGGTAATGCACAGCAGAGTGTGCATTGCGCTGGGATAATGGCATGCCTCAGGTGGGTTGAAACATGGTGCCAAAGGTGGTGTGCTTTCACCACCCAAGAGGTGCCATTATCCCAGCACAACACATACCCTGCAGTGCCTTATTGTGATTATGAAATGGGTAATTTGCTTAAATTATTAAGCTAATTAAAAAAAAGATTTTGTACAATAACTTTTGGGAAAAAATATAACAGGAAAAGAAAAGCTGAATAAAAAAAGAAGTCAGTTTTAAGCTGTTGCTGTCTTATGGGTTAGGCAACATGTGGTGCCCAGTACAACCCCTAGTAACTTCGGGAAGGTGGTGGTGTTCATGGGTCTGGGTGGGAGGCTGTTAGCCAAGGTTACTGTGAGTGCTGTTAGTAGTTCTAAAGGCAGCTGGAGCAGTGACAGAAGAGCAGAATTCCCAATGGTATGAGCCCCACTACAGCAAGGAGAACACCAGTAAGCTGTGCTGGTGTGAGTCCGTGCCAGTTAGGAGTGTTGCAAGGCAGGAAGTGGGAATAGTCATTATGGGCACTTTCATCTCCTGTAGAAACAGGCACTTGGTTTATTTGTTTTTGTAAGCTGTGCAGGAGCAATTCAAGTGGGAGCAGAGACTGTTCTATCCATGATCAGGTTAGTGAGGGCAGCAGCTGGTAGCATGTAAAAGTTTTTTTTTTTTTGCATTTAGTTTGTTTTTGGAGCAGATTTGTGAGCAGGAGCAAGCAGCTGGTGGTCAGTTTGTGGTAGCAGGGAGTTACATCACAGAGGCTGAACAGGGGTAAAGAGAACTCAGAACTTCTTCCTGGGCTGTTGTGCTGGGATATCAGCATGGGGTTCCAAGGTCCTTAGCCAATCAGATGTCTAGACTTTCTCGACCCATTTCATAATATCTCATACATACCAGGAAGAACATACCTGACAAAAATAGAGCATGAGGATGGAATGTTGTATTTGGACTTCAGTTCATGCAACAGTCTTCAAATGCCAGTATCCTCTACGTTGGAAAATGGCTGAAGATCAAGGGCCATCATCTCCCTAATCAGTCTTGTGATTCAAACAGAGGTTGGGTGAGTTGGAGGCAGTTTAGTGAGGTGAGGCAATGACTCAGACACTGTAACATGCTTTGTTGTTAGTGTTTAGAGTGGTGCTTTTGAAGCACTACCAGTACTTACTGGCTGTTGCGGCATCCCCAATGGCTGCAGTACTTGGAAAAAAAAAAGTATTTTTCCCACCACCCAGACACAACTATCCCTGTTCTTGCTGGTCCGTGTGACGTGAATGGAGATTTGAAATCAATGTGACTGTTAGGAAGATGACCTGTTCATATTTTAGATAATTAGCCAGAACACAGGTTCCCAGTATCTGAGCAGACTGACCCCAGTTAATCTGTCACATACATTGTAACAGGCTCTCAGTGGATTTGTGTGGTTGTCAGGAAAATGCTCCCACAGTGCAGAAAATCTCTTTGGATTTTAAGCTAGGTGACTGGACTTCTAGAGTTCTTTGGAAGCAGTAGTGTGGTGACTGTGAAATGATTTTGTGTTTTTCCTGCCACAGTGGAATGATGTGATTTGGCTGGATGCCTTGGCAGGGCAGTACTAGCAGATGCAGCTCTTAGATTACAATGAGGGTTGATATCTGGAGGCTGCAGTGTGCCTGGTCTTTACATTTCCCCTGCCCAATTAACCTGCTTTTTTATTTTTCGCTTTTATTTTACTTTTTTTAATATGGCCATATCATGCTATGTTGGCCTCTATTCCTCTACCCCAGTCATCATCAGAACTTGTTGCTGTAACTAATGGCACACTTTCAACCTCCTGTGCTCCACCCTTCTCCTCTCCTGCATCTACCTCCTCCTCTCCTGCTTCCCCCCCCCTCTTCTCCTCCCCAACTTCTTCTTCTCCTTCCCCATTCAAAAAAGTAATAAAAGAAAGGCTCAGCACACAAATTACTGATAAGCACCATTGCAAAATTTTATTTCAGCAGAATGCACGGGCAGACCAAGCCCTGCGCTTCAACCCTAGAGTGAAGCTTCCTTAGGTGCACCCCTAAGGAAGACCCACTCTAGGGTTGAAGCACAGTGCTTGGTCTGTTTGGGTGTTCTGTCGAAATAAACTTTTGCACTGGTGCTCATCAGTAATTTGTGTGCTGAGCCTTTCTTTTGTTATTGTTCTGTGAGTTGGCAAACTCTGCTAGAGCACCATCAAACTCCAAGAGTGCACAATACTTTCATTAATTTCCCATTCAAAAAAGCACTTCTTCTCAGTTTTGTGTCCTTCATCAGCTCTTCCCTGCCATTTTACCACCTCCTCCTCATGTGTAGCTGCTTCCCCCTTCTCTAGCACCTCACTCCCCAGCCTCCGTCCCCCCAGCTCACACAGCTCCATTTCTATATCATCTTCACTGACACTTTCCTCTACTATAAACTGCTTTGGTTGTTGTGGTACTGGCTTGCATTTATAAAACTGCAGGGTTGGTATACCTCTCTGTAACCCAAACAATTCCACTTTTTCCTCAAGTGACGGAATAACAGTTGTATCAGTACCAGACCCAGACTCACTGTCAGTTTTCTTACACAACAACTGAGCAGCAGCACTGGGCATGGTACTGCTGCTGCAGCTGTTGCATGATATGAGGAATGGGGGCAGAAGTGGCATCATATAGTGCCTCAAGGCAGACAGGCAATTGTCCATGGCCACGACACAGAGGTGGGATGTGGTGATGCTGTTTCCATAGACACTGGAAGCTGATGTTGTGTTGCTCATACAAAATCAAAGGGGGGGCAAGGGCTTGCCTTTATGGATTCTCTCATATCCCCATGGGTAGGAGACAAAGTACTTGAAGGAGAAACAGTGGGATACCTGTGTGCTTCTTGTTTGCTGATGCTGTGACTTCATTCTTTTCGCAGAACTGATAAACATTAGCTACTTGCTACAAAAAATATATTTTAAAACATTTAACTTGTAAACCTTTTTTTTTGTTTACTAATTCCACAGCCCCTTAAAAATGTGTCAAAGTCTAAGTAAATATCTCCATTAATTTATATGTAAAAGCATCCTTACTTGACCTCCCAGCTACTTTAGTACTTCTTTGTCTTGCACCCTAGTGCTGTAAGTAAGTATTAACCCATGACAGAGCATAGGTTACTGGAGAATTAATCCATGCTGGGAGGTGAGTGGGGTGAAGCATGAGACCACCAGCTGAGCACCTTCAACCATCCAGGCATGAATAATTTTACCAGTTAACCCACACTCTGGAGTGAGTTAATTCTCTTATAACACAGCTATGGAAAATGGCCACTATCTTTCATCCTCTCACTCTCACCCTCTCACAGCTGTACCTGGTGACGTGGTGCATGATAGTAAGGAGTCTTGCACTGTCCGACGGGTTCATCCCTCAAAGCTACTCATTTGTTCTCCGGAGCATGATCCTGTGTCATCTCTGTGTGGAGCAGCTGGTTTTCTGAAACTGTCTCTGCTCCCCAGGTGCTACCTTCCCAATCCTACCAGCCCAATCACCCATGCTGATCCAGACTGTGCTGCCAATGATGATCCTGGTCGGTGACCAAAAACACACATGGGGGGGCGGCAAGGCATGTGCTAGATGGGTGGGGTTTGTGATGGTCACTTGTGCTGATCTAGATTGTGCCACTGGCTATGATCCTGGTCAATGACCAAAAACACACTGGGAAGGGGGCAGCAAGGAGGGTGCATAATGGGTGGAGTTTGCCATGGTCATCCCACTGGCCACCACTGTGACAGTTTGCTGAACGATTCCACCTCCCGATATCCCTGCCCACAGCACACAGCACTCAATCTGGATGGCAACCAGACATTAATGTCAGCTGACACTATAGTGTGGTCTTGATAGTCCTATTCTCGGTACTCAGTGCTCGTTCTGTATGCCAGCCATGGATTAATTCTCCCAAGCGTGGATTATTTGGGGATTAATCCATGGTCAGGTGAGCTGTTTTAATCAATCAGCAGCCACTATTTTCCATAGCCATGTTATAAATAGTGACATGATGTCCTTAGTATGGGGCTTAAATACCATTGCTGTTTAAAACTGAGTCCCAAACTACCTGCACTCCAAAAAAGCCTGAAATATACAGCACCACTCACTCCAAAATGTTCATCATTTGAAGTGTAATAATTATTTTCATTCAAGCCATCTTCATCTGGTTTGTCAATAGGGTTGTTTGGTATTTAAATGCACCTGTTTTCCTCACATTCATGCCCCTGATGATGGGATACTTTTCCTGAAGTGTCAGGGCTTTGTGGCAGTAGAGAGGTCTGTGCACACTCACGTTCATTTTTGCTTAATAAAGCACATCAAATGATGAACATTTTGGAGTGAGTTCTGCTGCATGTTTCAGGCTGTGCTGGAGTGTAGGTAGTTTGGGATTTGGTATTTTGTTTGGGCTAGCTGCCCTTACCTGCACCCCTCCCAACCTGGGCTATTCACTGTGTGTTCTTTTCTGGATTCTATTTAAAACTGACACTGTCATTTCAGAGCTATAAAGACCATGGCCAAGAGGCAGCCCCTCTAGAAACCATCTGACAAGAGTACAAGGTGTATCACAGAGGCCTGATATTAGGGTGGACCCCCCACCCCACCTGAAATTTCTAGATTCCTCTAACATAAACAGTGAACCTAGCCAGTTCATTTATATTGCCCTCCCATGGGAAAAACAAAAGTTGGCTTCTATGGCCTGAGGCCTTGGGGACTATGGGTGTTTGGCCACAAATCAACTAAATGTTTTATGTTAATACACCTGCTGTGTCATAAACCAGGGCCAGCAACATGAGGCACCCTCCTCCATGCCACACTGTTGTTTTAAGTGACTGGGTGAAATGGTTGCAGCACCACAGGGCACCCAGCGTCAGGGATCCAGAACCATAAAGCATAATATATGCCCACTATAAGGATGCTGGTGCCCCAGTGGTGAAACTGCTGAAAAATGGCAGTTTCTCTACAGGTCACCAGTGCAAAGCTTTTTCCATCTTCAACAAGTTGTGCATGACACTTAGTCCCTGACTTGTTCCCAGACCATTGAAAATATTTCAGATTTTTGGCTCGGAAGGGCACGCAGAACTGAAGCCCATTTCCAGGTTTGACCAGGGAGTGCAGGGAGGTTGTCAAGTGACATGCTCAAGGTCACGCTGAATGCAAGTGGCAGTTGTGGGATTTAAACCTAGGTTTGATGGGTCTCCAGGTTAATAGCTTGTTGCACTTTAAACTCCTTGGCTATACAGCCTCCCTAAAATGGTGCTGCAGGGAAAAAAAAGCAAGAAAGGGATGTACTGAGTATCAAGACATGTAGTGTAGAACACAGCAAGGGGCTGTGATGAACACAGATTCCCCAAGCAGATACATTACCCACGAAGGTTATTTCTTTGGGGCCTTTGTTGAATTGGCTGGTACCTTGTCAACTAACATTTGAACCTCATGATGTCACATCAATCTCAGGTGAGCACAAACAGCAACACTCCTTATGTGCTGCTTGAACTAAGCACAGCACAGTTAGTACATAAAATAAACTTAAAATGAACATTTCTGAAACGTATGAGTTACCCTAAATTTTTTCTCCAGATACAGTATGATTATGATAATGACAGTACCACAGTCATTCTTCAATATGGTGTTGACCAGTAGGAGGTTTCCCACCAAAGTGGTGGGCCATGGGCATTTTGCTTCTGCTAATCAGATGATAAAATGTTAGGCCAAGCAATCCAGGATATTGCAGACTCATCCCCTACTAGAGTCAAATATTGAGTGACCAGTGGGAAGTCACTTGTAATCTCCCAATGCTTTGCAGTTCAACCAGCTGTGGAAATAGGAAGAAGTAGGAGGACCCTGCTGGAAATGAGAATCTGCATCTCCACTTTCCTATCCTGGGGGAAACAACTAAGAATCGTAAGGAAATGATACTGCCTGGTCCCTGAGCCAGCACTAGCAGGTGTGTGCTCTTTCAAACTTCAGAGCAGAACAGAAAGTTAATTTATGTAACTTAAGGCAGTGCTAGCCTTGCCGGTTTGCCACCATAGTCAACACCCAGCACTTCTGTCCGTGAAACCCGATTACAGCCTGGACAGCAGCTCATCTCAGTCATGTGTTTTAATTTGTATTACAGTCAGTCATTGACTGATGAATCAAATACGTGAACAAATCACAAAGAAAATAAAAACCCACCAAAACTGACTCCACAACCCACCAGAAGCAACTCCGTGGTGGCTGAAGATGTTTTCACAGTAAAAACTTTGGCTTCATCTTACTTCCTTTCCACATATCAGTAATCCAATGCCAGCCATTGTCCTAGTAATGTGAGCTACTACTCCAGTTGAACAAAACAAGCATTTGTCAATGCCAAATGTTTGCTTGCTGGCATTGGCATTGGTAGTGTAGAAGTTACAGAGCTGCATCATAGGAATGGCAGTGAATTATTGAACTGAAGCCAACCCCACCACCATCCTGCAAAAGAGTGACAGGCATTGGGGTGTGCCTTTGGGTCATCAGGCATAACAGCCACGCCATTTCACCACACCCTACCCTGCAGAAACTGACAAGTGTCTCGGTGTGCCTTGGGGTCTTTGGCCCTTATGCGCACCCCATTCCATCAGGAAATATGGTGAGATGGGTGCTGTATAGGAGAATGGGGTGAACTTTGGGGCTGAAGAGTCCAAGACATACCTCGATGCCTCTCACTGGCTGCAGGGTGTGGAATGGTATGGGCATTACAGGCAAGAATCCCAAGTCAGACCCCTGATGCCTGTCATTCTCTACAGGGTGGGGCATTATTGTTGGAAACCCTAACACCTCAGGCATTCGTTGGTATTTTCACTCCAAATTTTCAACATGGTTTTTTTTTTGTGACTCCCACCTTATGAACAGTGGCAATATCAGTTTGTTAGCCGAAAGCTGCTTATGCACAGCTACTACAGCATTTAGCACCACAGGTGCAAAAACACATTCCGAACAGGATGTGAAAATAACAGCTGTACTGTTCATGGGGAGGTGTAAAAAATGGCAATGTTGCAAATCTGCAGTAAAAAAATTAAAAAAACTGGTGAAGTCACGAGCGTGCATAGAAACTGTTCAACGCACACCCGGAATGTAATTAGTTTGGGGATTTTTTACAGCAGATTGTCAACACAGGCATTTTGGGACATCTGATCATGAACAGTGTCACTGTGATTTTCTTTATCTGTCCCGAACAATGATTTCCCACAGCAACCACGCATCTCTGCGCTGAAAGTGTGAAAACACATTTCAGCCATGTTGTGAAAAATGAAGCTGTACTGTTCATAAGGAAGTGTGGAAAAATGCCATTTGTGAAAATCTGGACTGAAAATATTACAAAGTCATGAACTTACAAGGGTGCGTGGAAACTGCGCAATGCTCACTCGTAACACAGTCATTTTATGGACTTTTGTCACCAAATTTTCAACATAGCCATTTTAAGACCTCTGCTCATGAACAGTGTAACTGTGATTTTCTTAATCTGTCCCAAACATTGCTTTCGCACACCGACTGCACCATTGTGCGCTACATGTGCGGAAACACATTTTGGGCAACATGTGAAAAATGGCAGCTATACTGTTCATAAGGAAGTGTAATAAAATGGCAATGTTGAAAATCTGGAGTGAAATATTGAAAATCCGCAACTTACAAGCATGCGAGGAACCGTGCAACGACGCCTGTGAAACAGTCACTTTTAGGAATTTTTCACCAAATTTTCAACATAACCATTTTAAGACCTCTGCTCATGAACAGTGTCACTGTGATTTTTCTTAATGTGTCCCATACATTGATTTGCTTACCGACTCGCCATTATGGCTACATAGGGCAGAAACATGTTTTGGGCAAGATGTGAAAAATGACAGCTGTACTGCTCATAAGGAAGTGTAATAAAATGGCAATGTTGAAAATCTGGGTGAAAATATTGAAAATTCGCAAACTTACGAGCGTGCGTAGGAACTGCGCAATGCATGCTCGTAAAACAGTCATTTTAAGGAATTTTTTCACCAAATTTTCAACATAGGTTTTTTGAGAGCCCACCTTATGAACAGTGGCAGTGTCATTTCATTACTCAGTCCCAAAAGGTGATTTCGCACAGTGACTGCGAAATCACCCTACTGGCCTGATTAACGCCATGACAGTGAGACCATTCATGAGAAGGGGTCCCAAAAACCCCATGTTGAAAATTTGGTGCAAAAATTCCAAAAAATGCCTGAGATATGCAGCAAAGTTGAAAAAAACCCTATCTATCCCATTATACAGCTTATCGGCATTTCCTCAGTTCGCGGTCGGCTTTGAAGAGTGCAGGCGTGTTCAGTCCACCGAAGATCATCGCCTAGGAGTCCGAGGTAAGTATGGGGTGAGGGGAGGTGTGGGAGGCAGGGTGTGCAGTGGTTGAGCGGGTGGGAGCAGATAGCGAGGACCGTTTTGTGTTTCAAGGTTTTGTTTTTATAAAAAGACGATGACAGCGGGGCGTTTGCCATGCTGGGGTGGGCTCACAGTGTGGCAAAAGGGCGGCTGTTTGGGGGCGTGGAGCTGACAGGGTGGGCACCCCATCGGTGATAGCATCTGTTGCCACGCTGGGGTGGGCTCCCAGCGTGGCACCTCTCCTCTGGGAGGGACAGTGGAGCCGAGGGATTGGCCACCCGTCGCGCTATACAATGTAGACCATGCTGGGATGGGCACCCAGCGTGGCATGTGGAACTCTGCTTGGGGCGGCATAGCTTACGGGGATTGGGCACCCCGCCGGCATATACAGTGTGCGGGGGGGGCGAGCATGCAGTATGCGTGCGTGTGTGTGTGTGTAGGGGGAGCGCGCATGAGCAGGCGATATCTTATCACTCTTCACTGAAGAGTAGCTCCCCCTTTCAACTGTACTCCACTGCATTTTCGACTGCTGTCATAGACAGCTCCAGCAGCCATTGGAGAACTGCGGCCGCACCCTCAAACACACTGACTGAATTGGAAGATGGCTGCCACACCTCCGAAAACTCGGATGATGGCACTATGTTTCTTGCACATGCGTGCAAGCAAACATACAAATAGTATAACATCTTAGCAGAGTAAAGCACATGCCTTGCTGTCTCTTACCTTCTGTCAGTGGTGGTAGGTCCAAAAAGCCTGTGGATACACACCCTATTCTGATGTAGCCAATGGACTGTGGGGACTGCCTCAGTCCAGCAGCTCAGAAGTCAGACAGGAGTTAAATGTGCATGTGCCCACTCCAAGGACTGTATAAAAACCATAAGAAGACCATAAGAAGTATGGGAGTGGTGTTCCTTCTCAATATGAAGTAAGGGGTCGGCACTCCCATGAGACCCCCTAGGACTACACCCCTGTTCCTACGCTACACAATGGCAAGTGCCTACATACACACCCTCATCATATTGCCCAATGGCACCCTTCCAAGCCCTCCTCACTCTCATGAGACACATGCTGCAGTTCACTTCACCTAGTTTCCGCTCACAGGAAAAACAGAAAAAAAAATATACAGATGTGTTTGGTGCCCCACTCAACTTGCAGTCAGACCATGTGTCAAATAAATCCTTCAATCTCCCCTCTACACCTTTTCCATTCTATTAAGCTCTCTCTCTCTCTGCCCTGCTTCTGCCAAATAGAGAAACATAAATTTTAAAAATATATGGTTTTCTGTGCTTTCTACACAGCCAGTACACAGAAAAAAATAATTCCTTAAATTAATCTTTCACAAATCCCACCCCCTTGCACCTTTCCCTATCTACTAAATTCACTCTTTCTGCTCCTGCAGCAGGGCATGCCACTGCCAGTGCAGGCTCACACCGTGTACCCTCTCCTCTGCAGCATGATTTCACTAGCCTTCATGCCAGAAACTGCAGTTTATTTCTTTTATTGAAAGTTGATAACCATGAAAGGCACACTGAGCCAAGGCTCTTTTACAGGTGTGACCCCGGGAAAGGGAATTGGGAGACAATGTTTACAAAGCATACATGTTGCTAAGGTGCAAATATGCAGTTATAGCCAAGGTGATAAGATGCAACACAAATACAGAAAAAGACAATACATAGTTACATACAGTAAACAGTATGCAGGCCAGTTAACAAAGCTAAGGCACTGATATAGGTGCACTAAGGCTAAGTACAGGAGGCTAAGTACAGGAGAATAGCATGATCAAATCAACTATGGTCAGGGCAGGAGCAGGAGGTGACAGCAAGAGGTTTGAGCTGGCATTTGAGGGAGAAATGTGAGGTATGGAAAAGGTACGGGAGTCATGAGAGCAGAGGGACTAGGACAGAGGAAAGATGGGGAGGGGGAGTCAAACCAGTATTTAGAAATAAGGGATGCACAGTGCATGATATGACAGGAGGGAAAGGAGAAGAACAGAAGGGGAAGTGTAATGTAAGCAATGATGAGTATGAGAAGGAGCATTAATAGCAAAATGGCAGAAGACATTGCATGGCGTGTCTAATCTGGCAAAGGAGGAGGACAGGGCAGTGCCATACCTCACATCTGCATAGTCCTCATCAGTAACACAATCTTTGTGACCAGCTCCCAGCATACTAGGGATGAGAGACAATGTTTCTTGCGGTACACGGCACAACGTTTGGGGCGGAGCACGCTGTGGATGGCATCGATATGTGTAGAGAAGTTGAGTTTACTATCCAGCCACACACCCAGGTATTTGAAACAGGGAACACCCTCAAGAGGAGTGCCATCCAGAGTGGAGAAAACAGAGGTGGGGGTGGGGGGCAAACAGCCTGACAAGTTTTGGACTGGTGCCAAAGATCACATACTCAGTTTTCTTTGTGTTGACTCTAAGTTTGTTTAATGAAGTGAATTAGCTAACTAGAATGATGATGCATAATTCTCTGATGGTTTCATAACTTTTCAGATCAAAAGTCACGTTTTATATATAAAAGAAGCTGACTTCAGCAGCCACGCCCTCCTCCTGCGACAGAAAGCAGGAAAAGGCTGTAAAATATGTGTACCACAAAGAGTTCTCGCTATCCAGCATCGCTGATTAGCTGCTGCAGGTCATGTGGCTTGCCAACTACTTGAACATATTCAGTTTGTGCATCCTGCAAAAAGTGCGGCCTTTTGATATCAAAGCACCAAACTGCCGAAGGGAAACCAAGTTCCTTCAGACCTGCTTTGCTGGTGTCAAAAACACTGGATATTGGTAAGTTCACCAAATGCAAATTCAACATCAGATCATCCTTACCTATGTCTCATAATATCCTTTGTTTCCCTTGGTAAGTTGACTCAAGTCCAAGTTTACCTTGAGGGCTTGTACTGTCTTCACATTCACTGTTTCCTCTGATAGGCTGTAGCATTGATTCACCACTCTCTGGGAGAAGTGCCTCCTAATTTTAATATTATTTAATTTCATTTATTTTGATATCGGGTTAGCACAATGGAATGTTTATCCTTTTTACAGGTATGACCCAAGGTCACAAGAACAAACAATACTTCACAATACATAAAGATTTGGAAATACAAAGTATCTGATGTCTAAACATAATAAAATACAAAGATAACAGTGTCATTTAAACCATATGCAAATATTGAGGTCTTTGAAGTGTGCAAGTAAAGCAGCTGAGAAGGAACTTACAAAGGGCACTTTTTTATGTAATCTGGAAGCTCATTCCAAATGGTTGCAGCACTATATGCTAAACTGTGCTGACTTGCTACAGTATGCACCAAGGGTAATTTTAGCTTTTGGGGAGTAGCACAACATGAGTCGGAAGTTAGAGCTATCGTCAACCAGCTGGTTGCATAAAGAAATTGAGGTTCTAGATTTTTTTGATTTTATAAATGAAATGAACTAAGGACTATTTTGACATTCATGTGGACAGGTAGTCAATCAAGCTTATCCAAGACCTTTCAATGGTGCATCCAATTTGAAACTATAAGGGCAAACTTATCAATTTTGGTATGCAGTACCTATTTTATGGACAGTGTACAAGTAGGAGCCAGATATGTAACAGTATTCCTACAGTTTAAATCAGGAAGCACATTTTGTGTGACTCTGGCTAAGAGAGTACCAATTTTAGAATGGATCTTGAATATAACCTGATTCAAATGAAGGCCAAAGTTCAGAGTGGGATCCAGAATAATCACCAGGTATTTAAAGCCTGAAACACTACTGAGTGCAGAACTGTACAGGGCAAACACTTTCAGATCTTTGGAACTATTATTAAACGTTGGTGATGTTTCAAAGAACATTGTTTTTGTTTTGGATTTATTTAAAATAAAATTATTTAAGCTTCAACATTCCTGTCATTTTCCAAACTCTTCGGTGAGAGTGGAGCTTATGCTATAAGCAGAGACACTGGGACAAAACAGCTCAGCATCATCTGTGTATAACTGAAGTTCAGATTTGGAGATGTTACTAGCCATACATGTAGGATCTATAATCAATGAAAAAATACTGGGGCATAGTGTGGATCCCAGTGGTGCTCCATATTGGACTAGCATGCTAGCAGATTGACAAGCTCCAAATATAACACATTGAATATCTGTCATTCAAATAATCCAAAAACCATGCAAGTGAAGATTTCTCCAAACCTGTTCTAGAAAATTAATAAGGGGAGGGTGGTCGATAAGGTTGAATGTCTTGGTTAGAAAGATAGAACACAGCACTAGTAAGATTTCCATTTCAAAATTCACTATTAGTATAAAGCTACATAATACATGATTTATCTATATATTCATTTGTATCATAATATATAATACTACTATAAATTTGCATGATACCAGAGCATCCCTCAAGGTTTTCTGGCCTGCCTAACACTTTTTTTTGGCAGCATGTAGAATGACAGTGGGTCCTTCAGTCTCTCTTATTTTGCATCAGATTCGAACCTGGCTGGGTAATAATGGCTTGATGGTATGTTCTTCCCCAAGTTTATGATAGTGATTTTTTTAGACTAGAAGCAGAATTTCACAAGATATTTCTTTGTGTGCCAATAGTACCTTCAAAAGTGAGCAACCGCTAAATACTTTATGGTGTCAGACTGATATTGCAGCATAAAGAAGGACATTTGGCAAGGAGACACTGCAATTTTCATCCAGGAAGCATTATGAGATTGTTTCTTAATCACCTCTTTATTGTGGGATTTGATGAGCTGTTCCAAATGGTGAGGCTCAAGAGTTCTTTTTCTACAGTTTGCTCAATGCAGATTCTACCTTGTACCAAATATGCTGCTACTGAGAGGTGTCAGAGAGACACAGTTCTAATTAATGAGGGGTATGATTGCCATACAGAATTACATTTAAATAACAAAAAAGCCTAAAACACAGATAATGGAGTCTCAGTATGAACAATAACGTGTAGCTGTATTTTTGATAAGCTAACCATATGCTAATGTCCATTTCATTTTATGGTGATCTAGCTCTCTGCCTTACCATTCACTCTGTCAGCCACCTTTGTTAGCTGTAGACTGGAAAACCTAGCATTTCTTGTGGGCTATTACATGTTATCTGTATAAATTCAGTATTTTTCCCTCATGTGGTAGGAAACAAAGAAAAACAAATTTGAACTGTGAGAGTGGAGAAGTGTCTAATCTCCTCATTCACTGGATACTAAATGAAGAGCCCTTCAAAACAGCTGTGACCATTATTCACAACAGTTTTGTGGAAGTGTTCTTCATGCTGAGACTTCTGCTTTTGCAGACAGCATGTCCAGTTCAACAGTCCCCACTGTACTCCAAATAAAACTGTTCTAGTTACCCTATTGTGACAAGAGGCCTGCAAGTGCCCCCAAATAAGTTGAAGGTTCCCGGCCCCCTCCACACTGTATAAACAATATGAAAGGTAACTAACATGCAGTTCCACACAGACACACTGACCCATAGAACTCAAACTGCAATCCTTATGGGGTGAGCTGAGATCAAAGTAAACTTCAGTGGAAGGGATGAAAACCTACAATTTCTACTGTCAATGTTTTTTGGGTACTTTTAGTGCACATTGGAAGCACTTTGACCAATCAACAAATTAAAGACTTTTTCTTAAACTCTAGCCATCTCCAAGCAGCCTGAGCATGTCCTGTGCCCACCCTGTCCCTTCCCAGTTATTTCCCACCCCCTTCTCCAGATTTATTTGAAAAAATGCTGGCTCCAGACACTGTGCCAAGAGCAAAACATATTGTGTAAATCATCCCTTCATACCAACCCACCTTTCAAGCCCTCAGATAGTCATAGTTAAATGCACAGCCCTCTTTTTGACCCCATTTTGTGGGAGGCCAGTATTTGTTCATATCTCATCTAACGTAGTCACTACACCCCATTATAGGTATTACACACACTGAAATGAGCAGGCACATGATTGGGAGAAGGGGGGTGGAGCAGTCTGCATTAGTGGATTGCTGGGCAGACAGAGCAATCAAGCATCAACAGTGATGCAGACAGCTCTACCCCCTCCCTTTTTGGTCAAATGTTTGATTGCTCCAATGCCTGGAATACTAAGAATAAAGTGAGTGTGCTGTGGGAAGAAGGTGACTGAGTTAAATGGGAAATGATCTGCTATTGTCCATCTCCGTCTAAAATCAAGTATCTGGGGTCAGAAGGGGAGACTGCATTTGAGTATCGCTACTTAAATGGAAACACTAGAAAAGGCACAGCTTTACACAGGTGTTGCAAAAATGCTTAATTAGTGCTTTCAGACAGTAATTTTTTTTTTAATTCCCTATAATTGCTTTTTTAGTGATTCTAACAGTGGCCTTCAACTTTCACTTTCTATTGCTGGCTGGCACCATGAGTAGCAGTGAGCTTCCTGAGCTCACTTTATGCTACTATGTCCTGCCAACTAATAGCAAAAAGGTCAAACAGTCATATTAGCATAAAGTGAGCTCAGGACGCTTACTGCTGTTCATGAGATGGTGGCTACCAGCAACAGAAGGTGAAAGTTGTGGGTAGCTCTTTAACATCATTAAAAAAGTTGTTACTGTCAGATGGCACTAATTGAGAGTTTCTATAGTGTCTGAGGAAAGCTATGCCTTTTCCAGTGTTTTCCTTTAATGGCGTGCAGGATAGGGAGTGGGGGTGATTTACAAGACAATGAAAGCTTCCGGTCACAGTGCCAGGAGAGGACTTTTTTTTAACTAATCTGAGAGAATGGTAGTGGAGTGGAGAGTGTGAAATTACTGGAATGGGGAAATGTATATCATATACCCTCATCTCAAGCCTGCTTGACCTCCATGCCAAATATTAAACTGTGAGTGAAATGTTTTTCAACCAAATACCCAAAGTCAAACTCACAAAAGAAATTCATGAATCGAAGCAGAATCTAATTTGCCATTGGCCTCCTTCTGTCAGCCCAAAGTCCGAAAGGAAAAAGCTTTGCATTATTTCACCTGCTGAGGAGACTGTTATACCAACAAAGAACTAGAATACCCTAGATGTGTCTATGTTTGTTTATTTACAGTAACGTTAATGTGCACCTACCTGTCTTGAACTTCTGCCAGAATACTAGGGGTTTCTGTATTACAAAAATAAAAACATTTGTATTCATTAAAAATGAAATCTTTGCCAGGGGAACTATGTGTACACATCAAGTGTGACGCTGAAAGCTGCATGGCAGTTTGGGTGGGTTCACATCTCCTGTACTTTGTCACTGTAAGCTGGACATGACCAGCGGCTCACATTTATTTGCCCTTGCAAGCAGTATGTCAACAGGGGTTAATGTCTAGTTCACCACAGAAATCTGGATAGCAACACAGTTTCTGCCTAGTTTACTAATACTAGTATGACTGTTAGGAGTGCAGAGAGGTACTGCACTGAGCCACCTCCTGAAGGACTGAACAAATGCCTGGGCCAAAAAAAGGATTGACCTTAGCGTCATAGATATCAATTCTCCTAATCATGCTGTTGTGTGACAGCGAAACCAGTACAAGTGATTTTATATCTGAGCTGTTGGCAGATGGATTAAATATAGAGGATTGTGTATGAGCAGGCATACACAACAAGGGTATGCTTGCATCGAGAGGTTTCCTTGGTGACAGTAGACCTCGAGACCGCAGCTCGAGAGGTCTCCTTTCACCAAGGAAACCTCAAGATTTCAAGCATACCCCAGTGGTGGCTGCCTGCTCATACACAGTCTTTATAGTGTATGAGAAGGCACTCATATACAGCAGCATCGCGATTAGCGAGAATTCTTTTTTTTTTTTTTTTTTTCAAATAAACAAGTAGCCAAGGGAGAGAGACACTTAAAATTGTCTTATCTGTTGCTGTTTTCAGGGCATCCATTCAGAGGTCTGCTTACTAGGCGACAGCTCTGGCAATGGTCGGCATGACTGAGGAGATTTCAGCGCAAGCACTGATTCTATGTTGTTGTGCGTTAGTAGTGACGTCTTCAGTGAAGCACAACAGGAGTTTGACGTCACTACTAACACACAAAGGACAGATTCCAGTCATCAATTTCTATACACAACAGCACTCTCTCATACACAATAAAGCCTTACTTTGCACATGAGATTGGATGGTGCCAGGGTTTGGCTCATTTTTCTATTATTTCATTATAATGCCAGGCACATCCCTTGTGGTTCGAGCTGGACTTTGCCTGTGGACTGACAGTATGGCACTTACTCCTTCCATATTGGGGTGGCAATTGATGCAAGCAGCCTAAGTTAGGTGGATGGGGAGATCCAGGTGCTGGGGCACTGGAAGTCCCAGACATTCTTGTGGTATATTCGCCCACATTTACAATAACTTTCAGTTGTCTTTTCCAGGGTCCCTGAACTCCATTAGGACCATATCGATATGTGGTCATTCTTTCATCTACTGGGCAGCAGCTAGAACAACCTCCAAGCCAGGGAGGAGTAACCTTGCGAGACCTCACCAGATGGCTCAAGTCAGATGGTTGGGCATGAAGGCCATGCGCTGGAGCGGATTGCTTCCAAGGCAGAGGGCAGAGGTGAGGACTCAGTGGAGCCTAGATGTATTGGTGGTACATCTAGGCAGTGAAGACTTGGGAGCTCAGAAGGCAGTGGATCTGCTGCTGTTGATGAAGGAAGACTTTCTTTCCATAAGAAGCTGGTGGCCCCATATGGTCCTCATTAGGTCACAGATGATTCAGAGGCAACAGTGGCTGTATGCTGAAGAAGTAGAACCAATTAGTTAGGCATGCATTTGAATCAATAGGGAGATGAGGGCCTTTTTGGAGTCCATCAGAGGGACTGTGGTGAGACATATCAAAATTCAGGCCTCCCACCAGATTATGGTGGGAGAGGAGAGGAGAGGCAATTGCAAGAGGAAGGATTAGATATGGTATTGGAGGCAGTGGGGCAGGTCGTGGAGGAACATTTGGAGTTAGAGGCTTGGGGTATCAGACGGAGTCCATCCTGTGGTGGCTTAGGATGATCACAGAACAAAGGAACGAGGAAAAGGAGGGGGGCGCTAGTCAAATTCATCTAAAGGGCTCATTGCCAATCCTGGTTGGCATGAGGGTGGTGCAATACAGACCTAGACCCAGATGGGGAGTAGTGGTCCATCTTCATCAGGTATCCTGCAAGGACAGCAGTGCTAGATGGGGGCAACCGCAGGAGCCTTAGCCATATGACCACACCAAGTACTACTTCAGACAATCAGGCACACACCTGGGTTGGCCTGGGATTGAGGCCTAATGAGGGGTGAATCCTCATGGATGCACACACTGCTCTTTAGGTGAGTATAACATCAATAAACACATGGCTGTGGCCATTTCTTCCAAGACCTGTGTCAGTGTGATTATTCCAGGGGGAAAGGGAACAGAGCATTACCAGACAATACAGAAGCTGCAAACATGTTGCAGCAGTTTTCAGTTTGTTTGGGGGTCTTCCTCCCTGAACCTTTTGGGTGGTAGAGAATGGGGGACCTCCATCTGGGGTGGAGGAAGGCTTGGGTGACACCCAGAGAGGAGGTACTACCAGGGACACCCATAGGGTGGTGGCATCTCGGGATGGGAGGAGAAAAAGAGGTTAAAGAGAACTGGTGGCCAGCAGTTTCCTTCTTTCTTCTCCTGCCCTTTAGATCCCCACCCATCCACCCTCATGAAAGCAGGGTTAGGGTAACCAAAGAGTTAGGGGCCCCCCTTTGACCCAGTACGAGTGATTGCATTAGGGGTCAGGGAGTGTCTTTTCCCAGTTTTCCCTCTAAAATGGTTTTTCTGGGTTTTTCACCTCCTCCAAAGGGTGATTTAACATAGGCAGCTGGTTAAGGGGTACAGCCAGTTAGGCTAGGGAACTCAGAGGTCAGAAAATGCTGACAGAGCACTGAAAGCTTTAGTAATGTCGCAGTCATCTGCAGTGGCTTGGGAGGATCGCAGACCAAAGGAACAAGGAAAAGGAGGGGGGACAAGTCGAATTCATCTGAAGGGCTTGTCGCCAACCCTGGTTGGCATGAAGGTGGTGGACTGCAGACATAACCCAGACGGGGGGGGGGGTCATGGTCCACCTTCATCAGATATCCTGCAAGGACAGTGGTGCTGGACAGGGGGCTGCTGCAGGAGCCTTGGCCATAAGACCACACCAAGTACTACTTCAGGCAATCGGGCACACACCTGGGTTGGCCTGGGATGGAAGGCCAGTATGTGATGAAGCCTGATATGGGACATATCCTCTTGGCTGCTTACACTGCTCTTTAGGTGTGTATGACATCAATAAACACATGTCTGTGGCCATTTCCTCCAAGACCTGTGTCAGTCTGATTATTCCAGTGGAAGGGGAAAGGGAATGGAGAGCTGCCAGACAATGGTGCTGGGGCCAGCCACTGCTGTTCAACATTTTCATCAGCAGTTTGGAGACTGGATTCTCCAGCAGGTTGCTAAATTTCCTGATGGCACTAAGCTAGCCAGAGTGGTGGACACCCTTGAGGGTGTGGACAAAATTTTAGGAGGATCTTGAACTGACAGCAATGAGTCAGAATCCCCGAATCTCGGATTAAGTGCAACCGGATGCATAGTGCTGCACTTGAAAAGGTGTCCAGTAGCTGTTCAAACCACTAGTCATTGATTTGCTGGACTAATGACTATTTATGCTTGTTCTCCTGGTGCATGCAAACAATATTTTTGATCACCCTCTTTCAACTACATTTGCAGTTATGATTTCCAGTTTATTTACACCAGTGCAGTTAGCGTGAGTTTTTAGAAATGCTGCCCACAGTGGGTAAACCATGCAGTAAAAGAACATTTCATTAAACTTTGTCATCGCACCATAAGTCAGATAAGGGAGACTGTTATATAGTCAGTGGACAGAGGATGTTAAGGCAGACTATGGGCCTGATTTTCAAAAGGGTTTGTTTGATGCGAGGTGCCTGCATCAAAACTGTATGATGCAAGTGGCACTTGCATCATACTTTGAGGCAATCCTGATTTTCAGATGCAGACTGCATTGAAATTGGGATGCCTTGCACCCAAGCCACCCTTGAAAAAGAAGCACCCATGCACCAGGTCGCAAGTGGGCCTGTGCATGGCTGGGTTACAACATCCCCTTTTTTGTAATTTTGGAAGCCCTGCTGTGGACACAGCAAGGGACTCACCTTAGACCAGCCAGGAGATGGTGTAAGGGACTTGCACTAGTGCCACACACTGTAGCGAATGGGGAGGATGCAAAGGTTGAGATCAGAAGGGGCACAGGGGTGCCCTAGGTGGTGATGTGGAGACAGCAGGCATGACTAAGAGTGATGTGATACCCAGTGGGGGTTCCCTTTGCAGAGCCCTACAACTGATCAGATGGGGACCACCTTGTGGGGGGTTGCCAGGGCTGAACAGTGACGTGTCCCCAGGTTGGCACAGCCCTAACAGCTGCCCCATAGGTGCAAAAAAAGCAGAACTCTATAAGCAGGAAGCAGCTTGCCACATTGTGGGAGGGTGGGCACTAGGTCACTGTGGTGGTGCCAGGTGAACGGTCCCCCCCACCACTGGCAGCCCTCAACCAGCAGCTCCGGCTTCCCATATACAGGACTCTGCCTTTGTGCACCTATGGGGCATCTGCAAGGGCTGTGCCCACCTGGGGCCATGTCACTGTTTGGCTCTGGCAACCCCCTCAACAAAGCAGTCCCATCTGATTAGCTCTAGGGCTCTACAAAGGGCACCCCAACTGGGTACCACATCACTGTCCATCATGCCCGCTGTCTCCATGATGTCCACAGGATACCCCATGCCCCTTCTGCCTTGGGTCTCCTCCTGGCATGCAGATACCCCCAAACCCTCATGTCCCCTCTAGTATTGCACTGTGCGGGGGGGGTCCCTGCAGCAATTTCGACAGGTGCACCAAATGTTTGGCACTAGCCTGCAGCTGCAGGAACTCAAGGGTTTTTGGAACAGGGACCCCCTTTTTATAAAATTGGAAGCAAGGGAGGAGTGGGCAGGGCAGCAAGAGATGGCAGTGAAGGAATCCACACATGTGGCAATGTAAAAGCCTTGGGGGGATTGTAATAGTAGAGCAAGGAGGCAGTAGCAGTGAGATCGGCTTGTGCCACATATTGAGTTTGCGGAGTGAAAGAGGAAGCTCGTTCACTGCCTGGCAGCAAGCTGCGAAGCAATGTGGATTCTCTGCATGATTTGTAAAGTTCGCAGCCATCCAGAAAACAAATGTAACAAGTGCAGCCCAGTTGTAAAGGAAGTAGATGGCGCCCGCACTGTGTACTCCCATATTGAAATGTCTGGTTAGAAACACAGAATAGATCATTGAAGCAAGGACTGATGTTTTAGCAGATCATTAAAGAGGTTTTGGGTGATGGCAGGGGACGGGGGTCTGGGAGGGTTTGCTTCATGCACCTCAGCTGTGTGCAAGCCCCAAGGGTCTGTACTGTTTTACTAGGGGATGGAAAAGAAAAATAGAACAGAGACAGCATTTGAGCTAGGAGAGCCCACAAACAGCTGAATGAATAAAGTATTTTTCTTGATTGGCTAATATGCGGGTCACTGTTGTTTTTTCAAATAAAAACGCATCTCGGGTTTGAGGGGTCACCTCATACGCAGATCAGCTAATATATGAGTATATATGGTAATTGATTCAGAATTACAGTATACTACAATGCAAGTATTTGTACTGTATATGTATACAGTATATGTGTCACTATTCCACTGCATCAGTATACTGTATATACTGTATACAGTATATGTATATGCAGATTTATACAAGGGGGTGGACACACTATTCAGTTCAGATACATCATTTATCTCACTGTTAAACAGTGAGCAGTGTAATAAATACATTTATCTCAGCAGCTATAATTATCTCAATAGTTGCCGCATCATCAGAGCTGCCCCTCCACCCCCCCCCACCTGCTGGCACTACTTGTTATACTTTAATTTCCCCATAAACATTTTACTGTGCAGTCCTATCCACCAGCTCTGTCATAAGCACCCATCATTTATAACAAAATAAAATACAATAATGCCTTCTGCTTCCCAGCCATATCTTAGGCAGTTTGTTTTTCATTTTTCACAAATTGCATCCTGAACCATTGTTAAACTACAATGGTTCAGTTCAGCCATTTTGTATCTACCTAACTTGCAGTACCCCCCCCCAAAGCAGTCAGTCATAAACGCTTTTCTTTTTCTTTTATGCTCCTGCTTCTTTCATTACTACTGCAACAATATTTTTTATTTCCTTTTCCTCAGCTACTACTATCTCTTCGTCCAGCAGCTCTGTGCTACACAGTTTCAGGATCTCCCCAATATCAGTGAATTCCACCAACCTCGGCAAAGGCACAATTCAGCCATGAAGGCAAATCATGAAAACAGAACAGACTTTCTTTTCTGTCTGTCCAGCACACACATTACAGCTGCTATAACTGGTCTGAAACTCCCCAAATGAGCCACATGCTTGATAAACTGTCTAGTCTCCCAGTGCTCAGTAAAACCTGCCACCATTTTATTTCCCAAGATTTTTGGAAACTCACACAATTCACCGATAAAAAGCCATGTCAGTAGCATCAGAGGCTTCAGGACATCATAGTGTCCTTACCAACCAGTCTGTCCAGAGTAGCAACATATGGCCTGAACACAAAAAGTCCACTGCATTTTCTTTCTTTCTTTTTTATTTTTGTAAACAAATAGAAATTAAAAATGACTCTGTTGCCACTACATTATCCCATCCCTATTCCATAAATGATATATGCAATAGATGACAGATCGATACATGATTTATCTATATTCATGCAGATTGCCCATGGACACCTCATTCATGGCTTATGCCACTTGTGAGGTTACTCGAGGTCAAAAAGCACCCATATAGATACATCATGTACTAAATTTTCCTCCACTGCATATCCCTTATATGTATTATTATACCTGTATATGTATATACATATACAATAAGTATATATGTACCGCTGTAACAGTATACTGTGTATATGTGTATATGTATATATGTACCACTATACCAGCATATCTATATATAGTATGTAGAGGATGGCATATACTACATATACTACTGCGTCATATACTGTACTGTTTTGCTCAGACATGAAACCTTTGTAAAAGACCTTTCTGCTCAAAGGTGGGATCTGAAATCTCAATAAATAAATAAATAAAATATATGTACCACTATACTGCTATACCAGTGTACGTATATGTGTACATACATAGATGCATAGATACATAGATGTTGATGGCAGATAAGGGCCTTTGGCCCACCTTGTCTGCCCATTTATGAATGTACTGTGCTTCTTCAAGTTTCTCTAGTACTGGGTTGTACCCCTCTTATGTATGTGTGTGTGTGTGTGTATATATATATATATATATATATATACTGAATGCACTACAATATAACTATGATAGCAGTGTATATGTATATGCGGCTGTATTCTCAGGCTTATGCTCAGTAGCCAGGAAAATATTTTCAAATGAAATTTTCAGACACAATTCTGCTGGCTGATACAGCATTTTATTAATATGTTGTATTTATTTTCCCGCATTCTTTAATTAAAGTTTTGGCTTGGATGCCACTATGAGAACAAAGCTTGTTTCAGTTCTAGGCATGCCTGAGGGGAAGGTGGTAATGAGGATAGATGCAGTACAAAGAATCAATCAAACGAAGAGCACCACAAAGCGTGTGTAGTGAAAATGAGCAGGTAAAGAAAAGGGAAAATAAACAGGAACAGATAAGTAGCATGCATCAGGGTGGGGGGGGGGTGTTAATAAAACCACTCCAACAATATATGGCTTTGGTTAATACAGTAAATAAAGAATGTATGATGAGCGCAATGAGTGAGGCCAAACAAAACTGTACCAAGGGTGTACAGGATTGTGCAAAAATATACTATGACTTACTAGTAAAGTAAGGGAGTTTGAATAAAAAGGGTGCCACACTGTTGGGATGGTTTGCGGGGGGCAGAAGAAGGGGAAAGTACAAACAACTAGGTACATGAGCAGGTGCAGGTAGTGTGGTTCCAGGCGCAATTTGATCCTGTCCAAGCCAGAGAGATACTGGAATCTGCCGATACATCGGCCCCACATGGTGATTCAGGATGCCTGCTCCTTCACAAGGAAAAACACTTGTGCATGAGTGTGCTGTACTGACTGGGCCAACAGGTATTTGCCCAACTTCAGGGTGTTGGTAGGGAGAATTTGAAACAAAACCCAGAACCCAACCTCCAAAATAAACTGTCACTACAACAAATGTTTAAAGTGCAAGGTGACTACATTTAATGAAAATAATACAAACCATTTAAAAACCAATAGCAGCAAAATAGGAGGGAGAAGCAAGTGGAAGATGGAGCACAATCAGGGGTGTAGCCAGGAATTTTAAACTTGTACTCAAAACTGATGCACTGTTGCCCCTCCATTATATACACATAAACCAAAATATGCACTGCCACACTACACCAATAATAGGCCCCCCATTTGCCATGTCTGAGTTCAAGTGATCATTTTTTTCCTGTAATCCTCCTCCCTTTGTTTTTCTGCCTGCCTGGTAAATTACTCTTGTTTGTGTATTTGGCTGGTGGCATCACTGCACCATAGCGAACAACAAAGGCAAAAGGGCTCAGCGCCACACAGACACAATGTGACTCACAATGTCCTTGATTTCCTGTTTTTGTTGCCTCTGCCTGGTCTGTTGCCCCTGCCTGAATTTTTTTTTTTATTGTACTCTGCTGAGTACAGTGCGTATAACTTCCGACACCCCTGAGCACAATGCCACTGGGATGATGGCCTGGGGTGCTCTAGGGTCCTGCATCATGGACCCCACCTCTGTGAGCAGTAGGGTTTGCAAAGGTAAGGACTACAGGTACTAAAGGAGTATGCCCTCAGGTCTGAGGACCGGGGGAGCAGCATTGAAGGAGAAAAAAGCTTTATAAAAGAAAGGGGGAAACACATGGAAGAATGTAATTATCAACTAAAACATGTGCAATTTGATTTCAGAAAGGTACAAAACAGCAGGATGACAACGTGAATTATAATCAGTGTTAACAAATGCCAATACTGTGTGGATTAACACAAAAAGGACTATATTTCTAGTAGCAGAATATCAGGCCTTGGAAATCATGAACATAAAGATTCAAGAAGTAAAGGGAACAGACATAGATTGGAGGATTTTCAGTGATTTAGATTAATTTTTTGGACTCAGCTGTGCACTTCCATAAGAACAGTTAAACCACACAAAAGGTGGTCTAACTTTATGGCTCAAGTACCCACAGTGGCATCTGAATAATGGATGGAAGTACCACAGTTGTGGTGAAAAGTGTCGTAAAGAGCCTTATTGTGTCAGGACAAATGTAAATAGGCTGCATGCACCCTGACCCATTTACGTGAACACAGTGCATGTCCGAAATATAGTCACAAGTGTTGCATCTAGCGCAATGAAAATCCCCCGAGCATATTTTTGAAAAACAGATTTATTATTTTTATTTCGTTTTGGTTGACTGGGTAAGTGCACTAGACAAATTTTGCCTATTTTCAGGCACTACCCGGGGGAGGGAGATACAGATGAATGCAAACTGACCGTGAACCAGATTAAGCTGTTGGTGGTATTTTTAGTGAATGGGGGGAAATTTGGTCAGGGCACTGGGGAACTTCCCCTACTGTTTGGTAGGGGCACTGGTGTGTCATGGACAACGGAGTGAGTTCTGCTCAGTTGGCTGGTAGCCCTACAGGAGAGCAGGTCTCCCTCCCTGTAGGTCCATCGATGGAGATGAGACCTGAGGAGATGGCATCTGAAATGGAAGGCATTGTGCAGGAATATGCAGCCCAAGCAGCGACTGGCTGTAC
The DNA here is from genome assembly GCA_016271365.2 of Neoceratodus forsteri. NCBI lineage: Eukaryota > Metazoa > Chordata > Ceratodontiformes > Ceratodontidae > Neoceratodus > Neoceratodus forsteri. The sequence continues at coordinate 11,747,887 of JADMNL010000039.1, read as the reverse complement.
TGATCTGTGTGCTGCAGGCTTGTAGCAGGAAGTGGATTTTGTCCACATGTTGAGTGCTGAACAACAACAGCATTTGCTGCTGGTTCTTTTGACCCCTGGATGTGGAGGCAGCTCCTGAGTAGGAATTATTGACAGAACATCAGGTATGTTGGACCTGAGTGATGAAACAGTGAAAGTGAGCCCTTGTAGAGCGGAGAAGCCTAATGCCGATGCGCTCCAGACTGAGGCTGTGGATAAGGTCCTGACACAAGCGTCACTATCCTGTCAGGCTGAGGAATCAGTGCTGCCTGAAAAGATTTCTCGGTATAAAGTAGACACATCTGTGCTAACAGATACGAAGTGAGTACTGTTTGTGTTTCGGTTGTCATCAATGACAGCTTACCACTCAATGCAGTATCTACTGTATATCTGTGCTGACAGTATAAAGTGAGGGAGAAGGCCTAAATAGGCTACCAGTTCAAACGAACAGTAGTGGCCTGACAGCTGGATGTACTGTTGTGTCTTAGGTATTGCAGGAGGATGGTTGGACTGTGGATATGGCATTTGAGGGGGCAGGATGGAAAAAAGCAGAAGTTGGAGGGTGGGTCCCTAATCCATAGAAGCATTAGTTACAACAGCATCAGAAGTGTCATGTATTATGGTCTCTCAACAGGAAGGACTATGTGCAAGTGTTCAAGATAGTATTGAGTCTCTGGCAATAGACCCTGTACCTGGGATTTCTTTTACTAACCACCCTCAGAGCATAGACTCTGAGGGAGGTCACAATGGATACTGAACAAGCTGTCCTGCCGGGGGTTCAGCCAGCACTGCTCTGGAAGCAATTTAGGAACTGGGAGTCTTTTTTTCGGGGACTATCCCAGCACAGAGATGGAACGCTGTTCGTATACAGTATATGGGAGGGTTGCCCCTTCCTCCTGATAGACTCTATATTGGAAAAACCTTAATAAAAGATTCTTTGAGATTTTTCTCCAATGAAATCTATGCGTTGATGCATGCAACAGGTGACACAATGTATGATGTTAGTTTTAAATCTCCTGCAGGCTTTGATCATTTCTGGGCCTCGTATGAAAAGAAAAAACACTCGGCATTATGGCTTCCATTTCGGGTTCTCCCTATTACTAAACCTGCCATTAAGCAGGTCACTGTGCTTTTCTGAAATGAAGGGGTGGCTGTCCATGATGCGACATATTGGTTGAAACAGCGATGTGCAGTGTTGGGGGACCCTGCCCCTATTTTGGATGAGGAAAACATATGGATTGGGGACGGGAAATATAAAGTTTGGCTGAATTCTGGGTCCCAGGGCACTAAACATTTACCGAGTGCCTTTTTTGGGGGGTCAGAGAGGGGTCACTGTTTTTACCTGGGACAACCAAAGACATGCTTTAGATGTAGATCCCATCTCCACCTCAGCAATGTCTGTGACAGAATCAAATGTGCCTCTTGTCAGTCCTTTGGACATACTGATCAGGACTGCATTGATGTTCAAAAGTGCAACTTATACGATGTTCATGCCAAGTCTTTAGATGGTGTGAATGGGCCACGCATAATTGGTCTGATTGCCCAAATCAGGAAGATATTGTTGATAAGGCACAGAGCCTCAGCATTTCAAAACAGAGAACTCTTAAAGAATGGAATCAGAGGGTTGTGCTGAAAGAACCACTAGTACAGGATACCTCACCTGTTTCTTCAGGACCTGACATGATGACTAAAACAGTCCCCCTCCTCCTGCTTCCTGTACCAGAGGAATCAAACCCAATAGAGAAGCATGTTCGTGTGGAAGATAATATGATGGTAGTAGACCTGCTGATGGACTCTCTGGGGGTGCAGCAGTTAGAAGTGGATTTGACACAAGGGGCCCAAGGGGAAGATTGTAGAGACATGCCCCCACCTGAGATGACAGTTGGGACTGCAAAAAAACGTTCTTTGAAATCCCTGAAATCTAAAGCTAAGGTGGGGAAAGCTATACCACCCATCCCTCTGGTAAATCCTTATGATGTGCTTCAACCTCAACAGCAGGACATTGGTGAGGATTTGGAAACTTCCTCGACGATGTCCTCAAAAAAGGGTTATCCTCTGATTCAGAGGTGGAAGAAGCTGTGCCTGCAGACCATACACAATGGGCACGAACAAAACAGAGCTGCTCACAGCCACAACATGGCCAGCGTCTGGGTAAACAGGCTGTGACTTGAATTGTTGACTGTTTTATTGTTTTGTGATTTCTACATCTGCTAAGCTAATATGTCTCAACCTTGTCTTTATAATATTGCCACAATTAATGTGAACAGTATTCATAATGGGCATAGATGTATTGTTGCATTTTCTGTCCTTCGGGATTATCATGTGGACATCGCCTGTTTACAAGATATAAGGTTATATACATTGAATGATGTGGAATGTGCAAGAAAACTGTGGTGTTGGGGCCCAGCTTTCTTTTCCCTAACTCAAGAATGATGTGGTGGGGTGGGTGTTGTGTTTCAAGGATCGGATTATTTAATCACACGGGTTCTGGACATTGACCCTGGGAGAGCACTGCTCCTAATTTTCACTCACGGTCATGGGCTATGGAGATTAATTTCACTGTAAGCACCCCAATCTAAAAAGGGAAGAGTAGATCTGTTTACTGTGGGGAAACCTTTCCACTTTACTTTTCGTCTTCTTATCTGGGCAGGTGATTTTAACTGCTGTTTACTGGAGGCTGGAAAAGGACTGTCAGAAAAAAAACATATTGTGATTCTAATGCCTTAAAGACTATTCTGACGCAGACGGGGCTGGTTGATGCTTATAGATGGGTGCATGTCATAGGGGGGTATACTTTTCACAAAGCACAGCTGGCTACAAAAATTGATTTTGTTTTTGCTGCTGCTTCTTTGATGTGTGTTCAGGTGGCCACAGTTCCTTTGGAAACGTCTAATCATTTGATGGTGAAGGTTAGTCTGTCCCTCGGGGATAGTGTCAACCGAAGGCAAGGTTTTTGGAAGATGAATAGTACAGTCTTACAGGAGATGCAATGTTTGACTGGTATCCAGGACCTGATACGGGCTCGGATACCTGTTATTGAATTGGAGCACAATGTGAGTAGCTGGTATTTTCAAACTAAAAAAGGTATTAAATATTTTCTGAAGACTTTGGCATTCCAGTTCCATTCCAAAAAATACCTCCATTATTTGACCTTGTGGGGGCAATACATGCAGGTGGTGTCATTGGTAAATGAGGGGTATGGAGAATATGCTAGTCAAGTAGTTATTCTAAAGCAGAAATGGAAGAACTACAATGTGAACAAGCTTCTTCTCTGTTGTATGAACATCGTATCAGGACCCCTGGAAAAACAGCTATGGGGGATATTTTTGAGAGCTGTATAATGAGAGTACAACAAGGGGTAATGGCCTCACTCTGCACACTGGGAGGGGTTTTGATTCAGATGCAAGATAGCATTCTTAATGAGGTTCATCGCTACATGGAATGTTTATATGCAGCCTCCAATGTGACACAAGAAATGATAGCTGATTTACTCTGGCCCTGTGCTAAGCCTAATTGTGTGCCTAGTCTTCTTTCGGCCATGATGAAACCTGTTACTGAACAGCAAATTAGGATGGCTATTGGTTCCTTAAATGTAAATACAACTCTGGGGCCTGATGGTCTGACTTCCAAATGTTATAAGACGTTTATTTCAGATTTGATAGGTGTATTATGTGTGGTGTGTAATACAATTGTGGATGGGTAAGAGGTGGCCCCACAGTTTGGCAATTCTGTTCAATTGTTTGTGTTTAAAAAAGGGGACAGACGTCTTTTACAGAACTGGCATCCTTAAGTCTTATGAATTCGGATCTGAAAATTTTAATGAAAATTTTGGCAAGTCATCTCGGGACTGTGACTTCCTTTCTGATTGACCCTAGTCGGGTGTGTACAGAACGTGGATGAAAAATAACGGACAATCTGCTACTGGTGAGAGAAGTGGTTTTTCAAGGACAAAGGGATATCCTGACTGGATATTTGCTGAGCCTGGATCAGGAAAAGCTTATGACAAAGTTTCAAATCTGCATCTTAAAATGGTATTGATTCATTAAGGTATACCCAGTCTTTTTACCGACTGGATTATGAAATTGTATTCGATAGCCTCCTCTGGTCCTTTAATTAATGGCCATGTGGGTAGACCTGTGCAAATTGCTCGAGGTGTTTGACAAGGATGCCCCATGAGCCCTATTTTGTATATTTTTAGTCTGGATCCCTTGCTTCATTTAATTGGAGTACATCCGGTGATCAGGAGTATCCACCTTCCTGGAATACCTGCCCTTACTAAAATGTTAGAGTATGCAGATGACTTCTGTCTCCTGGTTGCAGATAAAGATTCGGCTGAGAGTGCTTTGGGGGTGAACCAGCATTTTTCGCAACTTACTGGGTCTGCTTTGAATATTAAAAAAACTTGTGGATATTTTTTAAGCCCTAGTACTGCTCCCTTGGGTGAAATTCAGTATATCCGCATGTCTGAGGACATAGAAACATACATAGAAACATAGAATTTGATGGCAGATAAGGACTTCTTGGCCTACCTAGTCTGCCCATTTCCCTACCTGATGGATAAGCTGCAGATTCTAGTTAATCAACAGCTTACTTCCTCCTACCCCCCTTTAGAATTGCCTTATGTCTGTCCCATGCATTCTTGAATTCTCCCAATGTTTCTGACTCCACAACCTACTCAGAAAGGTTGTTCTATGTATCCACAACACTCTCTGTGAAAAATACTTTCAAACATTACCTCTGAGCCGTCCCCCCTCTATCTTCAAATTGTGCCCCCTTGTTCTTGCAAGTCTCTTCTTCTGAAAGATACTACCCTCTTGTACTTTGTTAATTCCCTTGAGATACTTGAAAGTTTCTATCATGTCCCCCCTCTCCCTCCTTTCCTCAAGGGTATACATAGTAAGCTGCTTTAGTCTCTCCTCGTATATCTTTTGGTGCAGACCCTGCACCATTTTGGTTGCCCTCCTCTGAACAGCCTCCACTCTGTTTATGTCTTTGCAGAGATGGGGTCTCCAGAATTGCACGCAGTACTCCAGATGGGGTCTCACTAACTGTCTGTACAGAGGGATAACAACTTCCTGTTTTCTACTGTTGATGCCTCTCCCTATGCATCCCAGTATCCACCCAGCCTTCCTTACTGCCTTCTCACATTGTTTGCCCACCTTTAGGTCATCTGATATAATTACTGCTAGGTCTCTTTCGATTTTTGTTGTTGTTATTAACTCACCCCCATTGTGTCCTCTTCACCTGGGTTTTTGTTTCCAGATGCATTACCTTACACTTCTTTGCATTGAGTCTGAGCTGCCACATATTTGACCATTCCTCCAACCTTGCCAAGTCCCTTTTCATTCTTTCCACCCCACTTTGTGTATCAACCCTGTTGCAGATCTTTGTGTCATCTGCAAAGAGACATACCTTTCCTTCCAGGTACTCTCCAATGTCACTTATAAAGACATTAAAGAGGACTGGTCCCAGTGCTGAACCCTGCAGTACCCCACTAGTTACCCTCCATTCTTCACTGTGGACTCCGTTTACTATTACCCTTTGCATCCTGTTGTCCAGCCAGTTTTTTATCCAGGCTACCATCTTGGGACCCACTCCAAGGGTGGCTAACTTGTATATTAACCTTTTGTGTGAGACTGTGTCAAATGCCATGCTAAAATCTTGGTAGGCCATATCCACAGCCCCTCCCTGGTCTACTACTTTGGTCACCTAGTCAAAGAAATCTATTAGATTCATCTGTCATGATGTTCTTGCTGTGAAACCATGCTGCCTTGGATCCTGTGCCCCACTGGCCTCTAGGTACTCAACAATTCTTTCCTTCAGAAGTGATTCCATCATTTTCCCTACCACTAAAGTCAAACTAACTGGTCTATAGTTTCCTGCCTCTGCCCTGCTCCCACTTTTGTGAAATGACATAACATTTGCCCTCCTCCAGTCCTCAGGTACCACCCCATCCTCCCATGATTTGAGAGTGGTCAGTGGTGTTACTAGTTCTACCCTTAGTTCTTTTCAATTCTTGAGTGAATCCCATCAGGCCCCTTTGCTTTGTCCACCCTCAGTTTCAAGAGTTCTTTCAAAACCCTTTCTTCTGTGAATGGACTGGTGTTGACCCCCCTTTTCAGAGTTTCTTTCTTGTTTGGCTTAGGTACCTCCCCCTCCTCTTCCATTGTGAATACTGAGCAGAAATATTTATTCAGTATCCCTGCTTTCACCTGTCACCCGCTGCCCACATTCCCTCCCCTTTATTAAGGACAGTATCACTATATTGGATACTAAATTTTGGTCTGGTGATATGGCTCGGGATAACTGGGAAACAACTTTGGACAGTAGTGCTGAAAAAGTAAAAATTGGGAAAAATTGGGAACAAACAAAAAAGAAAAGGGTATTGATTATTAAAACTTTTTTTTTTACCCCAGTTAACATATGTTGGTGTGGTATTTCCACCCCCGAGTTCAATGGATGTTATCATTTTGAGCCAGACCTTCCAATTGCTATGGGGAAGTTGCCTGAACCCAATTAAGAGGGAGGTCCTTCATAGGACCATTAGCGAGGGAGGGTTACAGTTGTTAAATCCAATTAGTTATCTTGATAGTCTGTTTTTAACACAATTTCAGCCTATATCTTTTACTGGGTGAGGCAGAATGGAAATGAGTGGTGGCTTTCTGGGTGTCTCCGTTGTTACAACTGTGGACACAGGGTTCTCTGGTTACACAGAGAAGAGAGCTGTGGCCTTTGTTTGTTGTACACAGTTTGGAGAAAATATGTCGCTGGAAGCTGATAAAGGTGGATCGTTTGGTGCCCAACAGAAAGATGTTATATTTATCAATTCAAGAGGGATCTTATCAGATTCCAGTGGCATATCCTTCTCTGACTGGTAGTGTCCATCCTTTAGTGGAAGCATATTTGGTTGAAAAGAGGACTCCACCGCGAATGTGGGATCTGCTGTGGATGAGCACACATGGCTGTCTTGGGGTAAAAGGTAATGCAAACCACAAAAGTGTTGAGAACAGATACTGCCCCAGGGAGCAGTGTCAGCATTTGATAGAAACACAGGAGCATTTTTTCATACTCTGTCCATATGGGAAGGAACTATGGTTGGAAATGGATCATAAATAGGGGTGTGTGGGTTGGGCAAAGGTTACGTATGTCAATATCCTTATGGGATCTATACGGCTGTCACTAAATATTGATGTACATACAATTCGCCTATTATTTACGTGTATTACTTTTTTGATGTGGCAAGTTCATTGCAAATTTGTTCTGCAACAGAAGTATATTTCTTCTCATGTTCTGGTATGTATGTTTGAAAAATAAGTTTTTCTCCAGGCAAACTTTGATAAGGAAAATATGTGGGAACAATGGAAGAAACGATGGAAGGGGATCCCACTGCAAGCAATGCAATAAGAATCTGCAAAGCATAAGCACGGGTTCTAAGGTGTACAAAATGTGCTACACTGCAGAGTGGGTATTGTTTTGTTCTTTTTTTACTCTACACAAGGGTGTAATGCATATGATTTCCAAATTACTGATCCAGCTTCCTGGTGTTTTTTTCCCTTCCCTCTCCTGGTTTCTGTGCTGATAGCGTATCAGTCACTTTATTGTTGAATTTTTTGTCCCACTATGACAATTTTTTTTTCTTATAGGTATTAATTGGGAGCAGGAAAGAGTACTTCTTTAAGTTGTTTTTGACTCATGTGTGATGTATGACTAGGAATGTGTAAAATACTTATATTTTTGGGTTAATGTGGTAATTATGTATTGTGTGCAGAGATGTGCATTGTTTTATATTCTAGTTTTGTACTTATTATTATTTGTAATAAAACTTCCCCTACTCTGACCATAGGGGGAACCTCTATCCAGCTACTGGCTGTCAAGATGGCTGACCATGAGTCTGGGTGTGCAGGAGCAGAGGAAGGTCTGGTTGATTCAGACTATCAGGAAACTATGGGAGAAGAAAGTCAAGGTACAGCTTTACCTAAAAAGTGGATATTGACATGGATACATCTAAAAATGGAACTACCTCAGCCTATGGAAACACCTAATGTTAATGTTACACCAGTTAACATAGAAATCCTGGCTTTCCAGACATAGAGTGCTGCAGCTTTCGTTACCAAACAGCACTCAGAAGGGACTTTAAGGACCACAAGCAGACAACAAGAACCATTGTCCTCACAGAAAATAAAGCCATTAAAGAATGACGGGAAAAACTTCTACAGCTTTTAAAAAAAGAGGATGATGCCTTACATGACTTGGAAAGCACCAAGGATAATGTTCCACTTGAATTAAAAGAAGCCTAATCTTAAGAAGATATGAAGGGCTCATTTCCAGGACACGGGCAAGCCTCCAGTAAAACTGATAAGTCATGGACACCAGAACGAGCGTTATATGCAGCAGGCTGGAAAAGAACTGAAGACTGTTCTGCTTGGGTGTCTGATACAGTCCCGACCGCAGCAGACATTCAAAAACTGGCAGTCAAACCTGAGCTGGAAAACACTCCATTCCCATTACTGAAGCCAGTATGTTACTCAGATACAGATCACAACGTAGTCATGGAAACCTCAATTGCCGGCAGTACAATGACCGCACCCAATGCCCAGGCAGCTTCAGGTTTGCAAGACTTGCAACCACAAACTGTTCCACAACCAGATCATAAGACATTAAAGGAGCCTCACAGGCAAGAAGTAAGTCACACTGTTCCTAACACTGTTACTCCTAAAAATGTTACTGACTTTGTGCACCCCAAGAGGTTAAAATTAACCCAGGTAATGCGCCAATTCAATCAGTAAATAATCTTGCACTCCCCTCCATGTCCTAGACAGATATTATTGAACAAAAATCTCAGACCGAGGCAACACAATCAAGAGAGTTCCCCCCTCTTCCACAAATCCCTGATGGTAGCAAGCAGCATGCACAACATCCACCTAGAACATTTAAACTTTCTGACTTATTTTCAAACCTAGGAGAGCCTGCAAAATGCAAAAACACAGTGTGCTTAAAATACATTGGGGGTCTAGAAGTATCACCCAATTGGGCATATGTGGTGAGAAAACTTTTATAAGAGACAATGCATTTTATGTCCACTGAAGTTTCCGCCCTTATACACACCTCTTGTGACACACAGTTTGACATCAGTTTTAGAAGTTTTGTATTGCTAGACAGATTCTGGCAGAAATATAACTCCATTAAACATTGTGCAGCATGGTCCCCCTTCATAGTCATATCCTTAACTAAACCTAGGTGGAAGATTGTTAATATTCTGTTTAAGAATGAGGGGGTAGACATCTCTGATATCCTGCATTGGGTGAGCAGAGAGTGGAAGCAGTCGAAATACCTCAGCCTATTATTGACTCAGAGAATATATGGACAGGGGGCTGGTGCATTAAAGTGAAGTTAAAAAACTTTTATTCAGGCAGACAACATTTACCCCGTAGTTTCTACATCGGCAGAGACAGGGGTTTTTGCTTTTATTCCAGACAACCTAAGTCATGCTACAGATGTGGTTCTCTCTCCCACTTAAGCAATGCATGCGACGTTCAAGTCTGTGATTATTGTCTTGAAACAGGACATTCAAATCATTATTGCCCCAATCCAGTTAATTGCAATCTATGTGACGAAAGAGGACACTCTTACAAAATGCGTCCTTGGGCAACCCACAATAAAGGCTCCTTCTATGATCAGGAGGTAATGGTCCTAGAAACTCAACAGTGGAAAGAGAAGTCCCAATCCCTTATTGTTGTGACTGCACAGATTATCAACCTCAAGCCAGCATTAGATACACCGTTGCAACCTTCATCAGCACCTCAACCATTACCATATTAACATACTAATTGCCAGAAGATTAGGCCTTACGGTCTATCGAGTCTGCTCGAACCTCAGATCCCTAGTTGGCTGCCGAGGCCCTCCCCCATGTTCCAGAAACCCCTATCATCCATCTCCTCCACCCCTGGGCCAGGCCATCATCTGATACATCTGCTTCCTGTGTCTGTCCCACCCTCTCTTGAAGCCCTCCACTGTGGATCTCTGAATAAGATCACCAGGCAGTGCATTCCAGGGGTCCACCACCCTCTCAGTGAAAAACCTCCTCCTCTTTCCCCCCTCACCCTTCCACCTTCCAACTTCAAACCATGCCCTCTGGTGATACCTCCCTGCTTTAGTCTAAAGATCCCCTCCATGTTTACCCTATTTATTCCCTTGAGGTACTTGAAGACCTCAATCATGTCCCCCCATCTCTCCTCTCCTCCAATGAAAACAGGCAGAGCTCCTCAAGTCTGTCCTCATACGTCAAATCCCCTAGTCCTCGTATCATCTTAGTTGCCCTCCTCTGTATCCTCTCCAGGAGCTGTATGTCCCTCTTCAAGTGTGGTCTCCAGTACTGTACACAGTCTAACCAGTCCATTGTATAGCGGCAGAATCACTTCCCTGCTCCTAGAGGTGATCCCCTTTACGATGCATCCCAACATCCTGTTTGCATTGCTAGCCGCTCTCCTGCACTGCTCAGAGTTATTCATACATGCATCCACCATAACCCCTAGGTCTTTTTCCCCTGTTGAGGCCTCCAGCACCTCCCCTCCCATGGTGTACCTGTGTTTAGGGTTTCCCCACCCAGGATGCAACACCTTGCACTTGGTGATATTGAGATTTAATTTCCATGTGTGAGCCCAGCTTTCCGGGGTGTCCAGATCCCCATGCAGGGCCAACCTCCCCTCTTCCCCCTCAACTGCTGCTCCCATCTTGGAGTCATCAGCGAAGAGACTCATTTCACACCCTATACCCTCCCTGATGTCCGATATGTATGCATTAAACAGGATCGGACCCAGGACCGAGCCCAGCGGTACCCCACTACCAAGCTCTCTAGGGTTCGAGAGCTCCCCACTGACCACTACTCTCAGAGTGCATCCAGCTAGCCAGTTTTCAATCCAGCTGACCATCATAGGGCCTACTCCCAACCCTGTCAGTTTCTTCACCAGATCATTGTGGGGGACAGAGTCAAACGCCTTGCTGAAGTCAAAGAATAATACATCCACAGGCTTTCACCTGTCCATTTCTGATGTTACCCATTCGTAGAACTCCACAAGATTGGTTTGACATGATCTACCTGACATAAACCCATGTTGCCGACTATCCAGACCTCCCACCTCCTCCAAGTACACCCCCAATCATTCCTTTAGTATACTTTTCATTAATTTTTCCATCACCAAGGTCAAACTGATGGGTCTATAGTTACCTGGTACTTCTCTTGACCCCCCTTTATGGATTGGCACCACATGTGCCTCTTGCCAATCCCTAGGTACCCTCCCTGTCTCAAGCGACCTGTTGAAGAGCTCCGCCAGGGGTGCAGCCAGTATGTCCACCAATTCCCATAGTACTCTCAGATGAATGCCTTCCGGCCCAGGAGATTTATCTTTCCTTAGGGCCTTAAGGGCTAACCACCCCCTTTCGGTGGAGAGAGCATCATCCGTCCCCTCCACCTTACTGGCCTTTTTATCCTTATCCTGATGTGACACCCTTGGGGTACCTCTCCCTCCCTCCCTTTTGCTCGATTTCTGCTGCTCCCCTGATCCCACTCACTACCACTTCTATCCCCATCATGCCTTGCTTTGTAGATATCCCATCCCCTTCCCTAGAGAACACAGAGGTGAAGTACTCATTTAATACCTCTGCCTGGTCCCTCGCCTCTTCCACCCACCCTCTTTCTGATCTCAATCTGCCGAGATGGACCTTAGTTTTTCTCCACTCCCCAATGTACCAGAAGAACCCCTTTTCCCCTCCCCATATCCCCTGTGCCAGCCACTGCTCTTTACTGGACTTTGCCCCCTGCACCATCCGAGTGACTTTTCTAGATGCAAGATGGTACATTTCCTTTTCCCTATCCCTCTTGCTGTTTTATATTTTTTGTAGGTAACCTTCTTTTCTCTGACCGCTACCTGAACCTCACTGGACCACCAGCATGGTTTATGTGACCTTGCTCCCTTACTTTCACCTTAGCGCAGGTCCTGACTGCCTCATAAAGTCCCCATTTTATGACCTCCCATCTCTTTTACACATTTGCCATTGATGTAATCCCCTTCAAGTGATCCTTGAGAATATTTTCCATGCCCACAAAGTCTGCCCCCTGAAGTCCACTGCCAGTGTCCTAGATATCTCCCCTCCCCATGCTTATTTGAAACCAGACAGTATTGTGGTAGCTCCCAGTCAGGGGATCCTCTACATCCAGGTCCCTTACCAGATCCCCATCCACCAGAACCATGTCCAGGACATGCCCCTCCCTTGTGGGCTCCATCATGTGCTGTGTTAAGAACACATCCTGGAAGCCATCCAGCAGCCTCTGCTCCTTGGCCACCTTAGAGAACATGGTTCCCCAGTTTGTACCTGGCATATTAAGGTCCCCATCAACACCACTCCCTCCCCTTTTAGTCCACACACTGGGCAATGATGTTGTCCAGCAAACCATCCTCCAGAACATCACCCATCCTGGGGGGCCTATATACTACACCCAGCTTGACCTTACCTCCTACCAGGGTTCGTAAGGTGACCCATAAGGCCTTCACGTTTCCATCTGCCTCCTCTACCCTAGCAATTTCGATGTCATCTCTAATGAACATAGCCACTCCAAGTCCTTTGCTTTCCTTTCTGTCCTTCCTAAGCATAGTGTACCCCTGCATGTTTAGGTCCCAGTCATGGTTTTTGTTGGCCCACGTTTCCATGACCACAGCCACATCCACCCCCCCCCGAACAGCATGGCCTGGAACTCTAGCAACTTGTTTCCCATGCTTCTAGCATTTACTGACACCACCCCCCCCTTATCCCTGATCCTCTTTGTCGAACCCCACCCAGGTTCCTTATACTTCCATCCTCCATCTGCTCCTCCTGAAACCTCCTCCCCAGTCTGTTTCCCCCTCCCTCTTGGGTTTGAAGGCTACTCCCCTCATCTGGAGGAGAGGCTTCTGGTCAGCCCCTCCCTTATCCCCCCTCACAAGTTTAAACCCCACCTTTCTTGAATGTAGTCAGCCACCGCCTGTTTAAGGACTTCCTTCCCTAACAGGGCAAGATGAAGCCTGTCCTTGGCATACAGTCCCTTATCCTCCCAAACTCCTTTCCAGTTCCCTAACACCCCGACCCACTCTCTTCACCCTACTTCCTGAGCCAGTCATTAACCTCTGTGATCTTCATTTTTTTCTCCACTGAGGCCTTTGGTACTGGCAATATCTCCGAAAAGGAAATGTTGCATCCATTATCCTGACAGACTCTGGCAAGTTCTTGGAACCTTGCTTGGATTTCCAAGACGCTATTTCCTTCTAGATCGTTAGTTCCCAAATGCACCAGGAAATTCGGTTTTCCTCCACAATCATTAACCAGTTCATACATCATAAACTTTGCTCTGTGCACTGTCAGCCCAGAGATACTCACTACCTTCACCTGGCTATGGCATCCACACCCCTGTCCCTCCCACTGGATACTCCTAATCATCGAGTCGCCCAATAACAGAACCTTAACACCACCATCATCCTTTTGGTTACCTCCCCTATGCACTCTCAACCCCCTATCCCCCCTTTATTCATGATATCAATTCCATGGGAGTCTTTCCGCCTTATTAGAGACCCCCTTGTCACCCTCCCCTTTCTTCCTCCCTTGTTATTTTGCCCACTTAACTCAGACCCCCCCGAATAGGTGTCCCATTTAACCCTCTCTTATCTGAACCATTTATCCTGGCCCTGATGTTTTCCCTTCCCCCACACCACCATCCTCCCCTTGTAATAGTACCTCCTACCTCCAGAGGCCCTCTGTGGGTCCCTTTACCTAGGTCCCCATGCTTGGTACAGACCCCCTGCTGGGGAGGGCCCCTCGCCCCTTGTCTCCCAGTTTCTCCAGCCGTGCTCTCCTCCTCATGTCTGCAATATGTTGCATCTGCTTAACATTATGTTTCCTTCTCCTCTGGGACTATTTCTATCCTTTCCATTGCCAGTCTGTGATGCCTACTATGGGTATCCGACTCCCTCTCCCAACCTCTTGTATCAGTTTCCTCATTTCCAACCCCTTCCTCCCCCTCTAGGTTGCTTAGTAGCTCAAATTTATTGTAACACTCTATGCAAGCCTCCATCAAGTAACCTGAGTTTCCCCTGACTGCCCCTCTAAACTGCCCTTCTTTCTCCCCTCTTGCCCTGTTCTCCTTAGGAGCTTCCTTCCCACAGTCTGCTCTTTTAGGCTTCCCCACAACATCCCCTCTCTTCTAACTGTCTGCTCTTCTAGGCTTCCCCACAACAGTCCCTTCTGACTCTTCCCCCTCCACTCTCTTTATATTTGGAAAGTTTACCCTGTACATTTTCCCATTAGCATCAACATCCCTATCTAAGGGTCCTCTGTCCCTAATATCCCCCCTCCTGCTTGCTGTAACATAGCATCCTGTAATTTATGAGCATTGCCCCAGCCTTCCCTCAGCCCGATCCTTCTGCCACCCATATCCACACCCCTTATCCTTGGACACCCCCCCAGCTCCCCAGCTTACTCCTTAACCAATATACTTCACTCCTGGTACGAGATAGCTGTCTACAGAGTGGGAAGCCTCTCTCTCTAGGTCCAACTGAGAATTATTGCCACCCCACAGCCTGTGCAGCCTACAACCCTTCCAAAGATGCCTGCCATGGTGGAATGTGGCCACCCTGTTTGTCCCTCTCTGTTCATAATGGCACACACCCCTTTTCTCAGTCCCTTCCCCCTGGAATACAGTCTCTCTCTATACTGACTGCAGTTGTTTATGAACCCAATTTCAACCCCACCAATAAAGTTCCTAAGTCTCACAAACACATACAGTCCAGTGTGTGTCCAGTCCCGCTTAACAGTGTGTGTATGCAGACATCAGGTACCTTATGATGTCACAGGCCCACCAGTTCCTGTTGCTTCACATTTCAATCACAAACAGAAATGCACAGCCCTTCAATCCCAATCCCCAGTGGCTTTTCAGTATTTAAGAAAGCCTACAAAGCAGGGTGGGTGGCAGGGCTCTACCAGGCAAACATCACATTTAAATTTCACTCTAATTATCACTGTCAAACAAGTGTTCCCATACCCAGCAGACAAGCCCCAATAGTTACAATATCACAGCCCAAGTAACAGTTCTAACTCAAAGCAGTAATTTTTAACACACAGAACTAATTTCAAGTACAAAACTATTCAAATATTTAGTTAAAACAGAAGATAAAACCAAACCTCTTTGCTGAACAACCTCCTACTTCTGAACCACAAATTACTGTAGAAAATCCTCCACAAGCAGACATACAAATTATGCCACCCCTGGTAATTTCTCTGGATGATTTTACCCTTGTTGGGGGCAAATGGAAGCAAGATAAACAACAATCTAAGCTTAAAATATCAAGGAGAGACTCCACTCAAACTAGAAACAGTTATGCAGCTCTACAGAAGAATACTGAAGATGAGGGGGACGAGTCCGATTTGTCATCAATAGCTTCTTCTCATAAAGAAGCATCTGAAGGAGAAGAAATACCCACCCAGAAAGAAAAGGTTTACAAATGGACTTGGGGGGGGATTTAAATTGTCCTTTGTGCCCTGGCCTTTTCTAAATTAAATGTCATCAGCCTAAATGTAAACAGTATCAGAAATATAAAATGCAGGCATTCAATATTTTCTTCTTTGCAAATATCTAATGCACATGTAATGTTTTTACAGGATACAAGGCTTAGGACAACACAATATATTATACAGGCACAAAAATCATGGCCCTGGGGTCCGTCCTTTTGGTCGCTAGGGGTGGAACTCTGTTCTGGTTTGGGTATTTTAATTAAATCCCTTAACTAAAGGTTACCAGAATCGTGTAGGTAGATCCTGGAAGACTGTTATTCCTTGACATACTTTTAGGTGACATACCCATGACACTAGGCACCATTTATGCCCCTCAGATAAAAGTGATAGGATAGCATTATTTTAATGAATGCAGCCTTATTTACATACAGCAAGACTAACTATTATAGGAGATGATTTTAACTGTGCTTTGGACCTCCAATATAAGACAGGTCACACAAATAAAGTTTTTTGTTACACAAATGCTTTAAAATTAATCCTTCAAACTGCAAGTATGCGGGACTCCTTTAGGGAAATTCACCCTAGGCGAGGCCATGCTTATTTTTGGAATGCTATATCCACATGAATTGATTTAATTTTCTTTTCAGACTGAGGCAAAATAAGGGAAGCAAAGACTATTGTTAATGCATACTCAGATCATGCAGAATTACATGTGTCCTTGACTCTCTCTGACACTAGAAAATTAGGCACAGGTTACTGGAAGCTTAACATTTCTTTATTAAGTGATGACCTACTATGTCAGAAATGTATTGACATTACAAGCAAGACTTTCTGTCGCCATATATTATGACACTATACTGGCTTGGTGGATGGATATGAAACAAGAATTGAAACTGTTTTTTTTTTCTTATAATGGGAGGAAAAGAAGTAAATAGGATTATTTACATTATCTTCAGTTAAGAGCTCAACTTTTTAAACTTATCTCACTACAAGTAACAACAAAACAGACCTACAAAACCCAGATAGATTGAGTTTGGTCTGAAAAGAAGTTGTACCTATATGATAGAGCCAAAACTTTACTGACTAAGCAGAGATTTGGAACTCGTTTAAAAAAGGGATCTGTAGACATTTTCAATTATAATCAGGAAATGAATAAAACAAAAATTATTGAAGGTATTAAAAATGATCAGGGTAATCTGTTGCAACAAAGTGACCAAATTTTACAGCATGTAAAGTCAAAGTATGAACAACTCTTCTCACGTACTATTACCACTATTACAGCAGATAATTTTTTTTTAGATTTACCACCAACCATTTTATCTCCAACTGAGGGTACCTCTTTGACTCGGCCTATCACCATCAGTGAAGTCACTGAGGCTATTCAAGCTCTCCCATCACGTAAAGTTCCAGGACCTGATGGAATCAGTTCTGAATTTTATAAGAAATTTCAAAATATATTAACAAAAATTCTCACTGAATTATTTAATGAAATCCTGGAGTTAGGTTTTATCTCAAGTGACTGGCTTCAGGCCAGTATGATACTTTTACACAAAAAAGGTGAAACCTCAGATCTTAATAACTGGAGATCTCCTTATTAAATTCTGATCAGAAAATCCTTATTAAAATATTAACTAGGCATCTCAATGAAATCACTCCTGCTATAGTTTCTACTTCCCAAATATGTTCAATTCCAAATAGAAATATAACAGACAATCTCATTCAGATCAGAGAAATCATTCATAAATATACCATTAGTGGATTACCAGGTTTTTTGCTTTCCATCAATCAGGAAAAAGCCTTTGATTGAATTTCACATGACTTCCTTTATCTAGCATTGAGGCATCTTGGGATCCCAGAAGAATTTATCTCCTGGATTTGAATGATTTATCAAAATGCAACACTTAAATTAATGATTAACAGATTTCAGGGCAACACCATATGTCAAATGCATGGGGTTAGGCAAGGGTGCCCTTTAAGCCCCATCTTATATATTTTAGCATTAGATATCTTATTACAGAAAATTAATAGGACAACAGACATCTTTGGAATCTCTGTATCTAATAGTACCCTGCCGGTTAAAGTCTTAACATATGCTGACAACCTCAATTTCTTTCTAGCTGACCTGCAATCTGGACATAATTTACAAATACTTTTAAAGGAATTTTCCATGGCATCTAATGCTAAAATTAGTACTCAGAAAAGTAAAACTTTGAATTTAAGGACAAATAATCTGAAGCACACCAGGGTAACTGGGATTCCCATTATACAAGAAGGTCTTAAACTTTTAGGAGTCTTTTTTGGGGTTCCTGAGGTAGAGAAAACAAATTGGAATATCAAAATTAATGAAGGATTGGCAATCATTGAGAAGTGGAAACACAAGCAAATCTCAAAACAAGAAAGGGTACTTCTGATTCAAACTTTATTGTTACCCTTATTTATATATATTAGTGCAATTTTTCCTCTCCCATGGGATTTAGAAACTAGACTATATAGCCTTTTTTCAAGCCCTCTTGGGTAGTAGGCTGAACCTTGTGAAAATGAACTTTCCTTATTTACCACTGGAAAAAGGTGGTTTGGGCAAGATTAACCCCATAGCCTTTTTTGCCACTAATTTTATTTTTTATAATATTAGGCCTATTTTGGGAACTTGCTATAAGAATTGGCAGAACTGGCTCAGTGAAGAGTTGCATCATTTATTTGTCTTATGGGATGCAGGAAAAATACACTTTGATACAGTTTAGAGTAAGATAGCCATTTCTTCTAATATGAAAATTATATTCAAAACAATCAAACAATGGAAAACCACTAAAGAAGTTATTTTATTTAAAAAAAGTTTCATGATTATCTCCTTGATAGGAATTTTTGGGAACCTTTAATTTTCCCTCTGAGCTCCCAGGATAATTCAGAATCTTCTCTAAAATTACTTACCAACTCTAGATTACCAACATATATGTGGGAAACAACCTGGTTAGCTTGTCATGGCAGACTGGGAGTAAGAAATACACACAAATATAAACAGCTAAGTGACAGGTTTTGCCCTAGAGACACCTTTAACACTTCTTTAGAAATTCAATCACATTTATTCCTAGAATGTCCTTATGCTATCACTTTCTGGAAATTACTTGCACGAACTCTGCATAGGATGGAGTACAGTACAATGGATTATGACACTCTGGTTTTAGGGGTTTATGCCAGGCCATGGCTCAAATATCATCAAAGCACACTTGGCATTATTACTGGAATTTTGAAGTATTATTTGTGGTTAACCAGATGCAAATATGTTCTTCAACAGACATTATGGACTCAAAAGGAAGTTATCCATTTTGTGCAGATTCAAGTATGTAATCTGTATGGTTCTGATCAGACTTTTTATTCCAGGGAAAAATTGGACTCTTACTGGAAGAATTAAGAAAATTGGTGGTTTGATCCTCCTTGAATTTTTTTTGCCATGTCTCTGTTTTTTGCTCATTCGTTCTACTTTAATGTATTAATTCTGTATTTTTTCATTATTAATCTACTTTATTGTTGTTTTCATTTATTTTGTATAAGACTTTATGTCCTTGATAAAAAACTCCCCTACTCTTTTTGAGAAGTGCCATGGGATCTTTAACATCCACCTGAACTACCACCAGAACAGGCAGATGGGACCTCGGTTTATGGTTTAACATCTCATCTGAAAGGCAGCACCTCAGGAGTGCAGCACCCCCATGCTGCACTACAGTGTCAGTATTGGGATTTAACACAAGTGCCTGGTGTAGGGATAGAACCCACAGCCCTCTGATCTCCCAGCCTCAGAGGTGAGAGTGCTACATGCTAAGCCACTGACTCTGATGGAACAATTAATGTCAAATAACTGAAATCCTCATCGACACTTCAGTATGAATACAAAATTGAACAGGTAGCCAAAAGAGCTTCACCAAAATAGAAGTACTGTGGTCACATTTCTATAACCTGAAACATTTTATTTACTTTATTATTTTCTCTTCACAGGGCATTGCAATAACACAGCAGCAGTGATGAATGCAATCCAGAGTGTCCAGAATCTGACTCTGCAGCAGCAGAAAATGCTAAGCATGGGATGTCTGGTGCTGCTGATGGTGGGTGGGGAGCAGTTTTTCTTGGCTGTGGTCTTCCATTACCCCTGCAACTCATGAAACTTCTACAGCATTGGGAGGTGATCAGCCCACTGGGTGCATCCACTTCTTCCTCCCCCTCATCGGCTACAACAGTGGTTTTTGTTTTTTTTGTAATCCCACCCTTCTCATGACCAAACCTGTTTTCCAGTAACAGTGACCACTCCCACCTGTGTCCAAGCCTGCCTTCCTCAGCTACAATCCTACCTCCTCCATAAATGTTGCAAGGCAGGTTTCCAGCATTGAGTGCTTGGTCCAACTTTGAGGGTTCACACGCAGCCCCCTGGCACACATCTGCCCCCCCGGGCCACCCTCTGACTCTAGCTTCATTTCCCACTGCACAAAACCTGCCACGATTCCCATTCACTTCTGCAAAACACTTTGCAACAACAGCCTCTCCTGATCTTATCACAGTGGTTTCAGCAGGGCAAAGCTCTGTCCAGAAGTGGGGAATCACTGTAGCCTTGATACCCCTCTCGGCAGCAACAACAGCAAATATTCTCTCCAGAGTACTAGCTCTTGTGCTTAGAAGCTGCAACACAGAGTCCAAGCAAGAAACAACTATTGCAACCAACACTAGGCAAAACACCACCAGATGAAACTTAATATTTAAACCATCTTTTTATTACACATGAACATAGCTCACAAGTGATAAACAACGAGGAGACAGAGACTAATGTTTCTCAAGGGCATCCCCTTGCTTCATCAGAGTAAAATGCAGCATTCATTACCAGTTTATATTCATGCCCAATATATCAATAATTGAGTAAAAATAAGCGTGTGTGTTTTTCATTGCACCAACAACATGATAATGGTAATTAAAACCATACCAGGCACTTAACTTAATTGATTATCCCAACTGAATCAGAGAAATGAGTGTAACATGACAGGCTTTTACAACTCACTATATTTGTGCAAACTGAGCAACTACATAAGTGCATATCAATTGTACTACAAGTTTATATAAAAAACATTTTTTTCACATCAATAATTTTGTCATCAATATGCAATATTCTTTAATAACCAGAACATTTGCAATGATTTTATTACATGCAAAAAATCTGTCTTCAGCTGTCTATTTACTCATTTATTTGATTATGGCAATAACCTGACTTCATGAGGCTGACCAAAGCACCTGATACTAAAGTTAACTAGTACTAAAAAATACTACTATCTCTGTAAAACATTTTATCCCATGCAGCCCATAGCGTCCCAGCTCAATAGATGAACAATATAATTAAAAAAATGGCATCTGTATATCAGTAAAATGTGCCAATCATTAGATAAAGTTGTGGTAACATTCTACAATTTATTTAAAAATGCTGCAAGATTGATAACGTCATTGAGACCGCTATCATTTCAAGCCCCCAGCTGATACAGTATATCCAGAAATGTTCTCTCTGTCCAATTTTTTTTTCAGGATCACTCCCCCACCCCATATTCCCAGTTCAGCTTTTTTAATGCCTACAAAATGGATATTGTGGACCCCCCTGAGCTATTATGGATGTGTTCAGCAATTGCATAGTTCATGTTATTATTTGCAAGGGCACGTACATGTTCCCCCATTCTATTTTTAAACATCCTGGTAGTTCTAGCTACATAAAAATGTCCACAACTACAGTTCAACAAGTAAACCACAACTTCAGTACTGCACATAATAAAGTGTGTGATCTTATTTTCCTGTCCCATAGTGGGGCCCACAAAATATCTGCAAGGTTTTACAACTGGGCAATAAATACAATTTCCACATCGAAAAGTGCCTGTAGGGTGTGGGGGTAACCAAGTTCAGATGGGATCTTGTCAAATAGGGAGCATGCTAGAGGCAACTACAGTACAGTATATCACTGATATTTTTCCATCTTCTAAAAATCACATTAGGATCCACACAGGTAATGTGGCTTAATTTTTTTCTCCAATTTTAAAATGTTCCAGTTGCTCTTGTGTGGAGATAGAAAGCTGACATGAGAAATTTAATTATAGCAAGACTGGATGGGCCTTATAGTCCTTATCTGCCATCAACTTCTATGTTTCTATGTTCTATGTAAGGATCTCTTGTACCCCACTAGAACAATTTGAGTATGTAGTTACTAAAGGGCACATTTTATTATTGTTCACTTCTCGATCCCTAGGGACTAAGGTTTATTCCCTGCTCATACCAGTGACAGCTGAGACTGCAATGGCTATAGAATTATAGCTATGACCCCTCTGTCTAAATCTCATGACCTGGTCTGCCTGTTTTGTGACAAATTCACTTTGCTCAGTGCAATTCTTTTTAGTCCTAATTAATTGACCTTTCGGTATATTAAAAGTTACATGGCCAGGATGACAACTATTGAATGTAAGCAGCGTCCGTAAGTATTTATTTTTACAATTTATTTACCCAGGAAAGAACAGTTGGGACACAGTGTTATATATATATATATATATATATATATATATATATATATATATAGGGGGATCAGCATCGCAGGAGAAATGTTTGAATGAGGGGAGGATAGCAGTACAGTAGAACCATCGAAAAGCATGATCAGGCTGAAGTGTGGTTTCAAATCTGTATATTACTCTTGCTTTCACTTTTGTGCACTCATGAACTGGGAGATCATGAACCATAACCTGACAAGCTGAACTGTGGCCCCATGGAGATAGAAAGCTGACATGAGAAATTTAATTATAGCAAGAAAAATGTAAGTTACAGCCATGAGGAGAAACACTGTGCACTTGTATTCATTGAGGGAGGTTGGTAGGTGATGCTGCTCTTAGGAAAACTTGGTGCATGTTTACTGCTGTAACCAGCTGGTTATAATGGCAAATTATAATTAGGTTCCCCATGGAAGAAAGCGATACCCAGTTATTAGAACACCTGAATTCCACACAGACCGAGACTCTCAGTCTGAAGCAGTTTCCCAATTGTTAACTCCTCCTCTCACCCCTACCACAACACATGACTGACTCAGAACATGAAACAGTTTAAATAACTTCTAAAAATATTAAAAATGTTGCAAAAAAAATAGGTTTCCCATAATCTCCCTTAATAGTCTCAAGTATCCTTGAACTCCCTCCTCAAATGATTCATCCTATTATTGGGCTGTCTGGCTTCCTTAACAGTAGCTGCCAATAAACCAATTTCAAGATGGCACTGGGCAGCACTAGGGACTAGTATTGGCAGTAGTTTCAGATCCCATTTATCCAATTTAGTTTTAATAGTATATAGCGATATACGCAATCAGTGTTTCGACTTTTTAATGCATGGTCTCTAAATCAAGAACAGGAATCCCAACTCATTTATTGATTTAATTTTTCTTTACCAGATAAGTTCACTAGAGCAAGAAATTGTCTTTTTTTCAGGCACAGCCTGGGAAGTCACAGTAAGGTAGAAAGATGCCAGAATACAAGCAGTGGTACAATACAAATAAGTTATGGTACCACACAAATTAAAAAGTACAGACACAACACCGTTTTAGAATATAGAAAGACATTCAATTCAAAATTACAGTTTTTTGGAATATAATGCATAGTGAATTGTCTATGACTAGCAACAAAATGTTTATATTCTAATATTAAGAGGATGACAAACATGAACATGAGTATATCACATGCTGAAATAGGTATGACACCTTCTGAAATGGGTATGACATATACCAAAATGGGAATGACATATACCAAACTGGATATGACATACACCAAGATAGAAATAACACTAATTAAAATAAGTATGACATATACCAAAATGGCTAGGGCACATACTAAAACAGGTAATATGCATACCAAAACAGATGTGACACATACTGATATGGGTATGACACATGCCAAAATGGGTATGACACAAACAGAAATGGATGTGCTATACCAAAATGGGTATAAATACATAAAGAAATGATTATGACATATATTGAAATGTATATTGCCTATACTGAAATGGTTATGACACATAGCAAAATGGGTATGACATACCAAAACGGGTATTGCAAACACCAAAATGGGTTTGACACAAACTGAAATGAATATGAGACTCACCAAAAATGGTATGACATATACTGAATTGATAATGACGCATACCAAAATGGATATGACCTATGTTGAAATAGATATGACACTTAATGAAACAGGTATGACATACCAAAATGGGTATGACATAAACTGAAATGACTATGACAAACACTGAGATTGGTATGACACATACTAAAGTAATTATGACACATAGCATAATGAATATGACCCATACTGAAATAGATATGACACATGGTGAAATGGTGTAACAAAAATTGAAATGAATAGGACACCTACAGAAATATTTATGACACAAACCAAAATGGGTATGTCACATACTGAAATAGATATGGCAAATACTGAATTGGGTGTGATGTTCCAAAAATTGCCATGAGTGGAACTGAGCACCTGTGTGAGAAACTGTCCTTGTGCTGGCCATTCACTCATGCTGCTTACAGAAAACCACCAGTGCGAAAGACAGCCTTCTCACACAAGAAATAAAAAACGGATGCACTGTTTAAGTAAAACTGTGACAGAAATTTATTTTTAAATGGCAATCTCTTCCTGTTTCATGCCTCTGAATAGGGAAAGATATGAGACAGGTCTGATCTTTCAGTCTCTCTCACTCTCTCTCTCTCTCCTATCTCTCTCTCTCTCTCTCTCTCTCTCTCCCTCATTGTGGCAGTCACAATCAGAAGCATTGCAGTGAGAGAGACAGTCTCGGTCTTTTGATATCCCTGGTTGCTGCTATCTCTTGGAGAGGTATGAGATACTCTCCCTGTGGATCCCTCTCATACCAGTAAACATAAAAAATAAAACATGGTGAAGTGTGTACAAACTTGTATTTTATGCACACCCTGGTGTGCGATTCCCAGATAAACCCCTCCGACTTTGCCCTCGGGGATTATGAGGCATAGCACACCTTGGGTGTGCATAAAATCCTCATTAACCCCACTCCCCCGTGCAATATTCTATATTTAGTGTGTGCCAAAATGACCATGTAACAAACTGAAATGATTGTAAGACACACTAAGATGAGTACAACACATACTGAACTGAGTAGAATGCATACTGAACTGAGTGTAACACACCGTTTTATACGAAATTGAAAAATTTCGCTCCGTGAAATATTTTGCTTAATTCGTGCATTTCATGGAATATTTCGCATGGCGAAATGCAAAATTTCACCCCAGAAGCAAGTGAAATTTTGCCCACAAACCAGTGAAATTTGCCCCTCACAGGTGAAATTTCACCATCCATGGTGAAATGTCCCCACCTGTGGATGTAATCTCGCCACCCGTGGGTGAAATTTATAGTGGCCAGTCTTCTCATGGTGTCTAGTGGTCCCCCGGCCCCACCCCAGCTGCTCACTGGCCCAAATTATTCTTTGATCCTGGTGTCTAGTTGCCCCCCCAGATGATCACTGTCCGTATTTGAATAAAGTACCCCCAATTACCTTGGCCCCTCATTTCCTTTTATTAAAAAAAAATAAAATAAAATCACACTCCCTGGTGTCTAGTTCCCCCCACAGCCACTCACCCACCCAAATTATTCTACCTGGTGTCTAGTGGTCACCACCCCGGCCAATCACTGGTCATAATTGAATAAAAGCCCCCAGTTACCCTGCCCCCTCATTTCCTTTCATTAAAAAAATAAATAAAAACCACACTCCCTGGTGTCTAGTGGACCACACCTATCATCATGAGTTAGCACCAACACCGCTCCACCCCAGTACCCCAATCAGGCCACTGGCACAGCCCCCCACTCACCTCCACTGCCAGCAGCCTGACTGAGTGCTTCAATGAATGAATGCGTGCTTGTAAGCATGCGCTCATTCACTGAAGCACTCAGTCGGGCTGCCATCCGTGGAGGTGAGTGGAGGTCTGTGCCGGTGGCCCGATCGAGGTACTGGGGGGGGCGGCGTTGGCACTAGGTCATGATGACAGGGTGGAGGGGTCCACTAGACACCAGGGAGTGGGGACTGAATTCCTTTTTTTAGGATTGGGGGTCTGGGGAAAATAATGAGTTAACTGGGAGGGGGGAGCTTGATTTATTCACTTAACTTTGGCCTGGTGATCGGCCTGGGGAGAGGGGATGACTAGACAACAGGGAGAATGATTTTTTAGTTTGAAATTTAGGCCAGTGAGTGGCTGGGGAGGGGGGTGGGACCAATACACACCAGCATTTGCAGTGGCCAGCGGATGAAATTATAGGTGAAATTTCTCCTCAATTTCATGAAACATTTTGCACGGCCAAATTGCTGATTTTGCTGCAATTTTGCAGGTGAAATTTTATTTCACTGCGTCTCTAAACACACAGTGACAAGCACCTGGATTGGGTAACCAATCACAATGCAACATCATTTCCTGGAATGCTGTAGGACTCCAGTAGTTCTTGTTCAGCTTCACTACTTGTAAGATCTCCTTACTTTCTGTATCTCAGGAATATGTACTATGCATATTATTAAACTAGTATTTCGTTTCTGTCCCTGTTTTTTTTGTTTTGCTTTTTAATGAGGACTTCTGTTTTCAAAAGTTTTCTCTGGCTCCCAACAAAAAGTACTGGTTTATTCTCTGTGTAAGGTTATACATAATAACAGATAATGGCATCCTATACTTCTGATGCTTTGTGAAGTTGTACAGCATTGTATTTTGCATTATATTTTATTTGCCCTCTACAAGAGGAGCATGCCCCAAAAAACTATTGCTCCAGCTTTAGCTCATCCCTGTGTGTTTTAAATGAATTTTACCAGCTTGCTGAAGGTCAGAGTTTTTCTTTGCTGCTTTTTTAAAACTAATGTCAGTATTTTGTTGCTTTTAATGTGAGCAATAATGCACATTATAATATGGGTTAGCAAAAAGCAGCAATCCAACTGGTGGAACACCAACATGTGACCACAGATTAAATGCCTGTAAACACACAGTTGCTGTGAATGTCCCTGAAAGAGTATCCCTAGGCACACAGAGAAATCTCAGCAGGAATCAGAAAGTGAGTTGCAGACATTTTTGTTGTCCCCTGTCAGCCTCATAGAAATATAGGACATTCACAGCAACTGTGCATGTTAAAAACAGCAGATTTAATGCACAGTTACATACAGTAGAGTACCTCATCCTGAGGTACACTTGCTGCTCCGTCCTCTGTTACGGCAGACCCCTGCCCCCCATAGCAGTACAGTTGCGAGCTCATGTTCCTGATCCTCGTACACAGTAGGCTAAATCAGTGCAGGGTGGCAGACTGAGGGACAGAGTGAGAGAGACAGCGAATTTAATTTGAAAAGGCATTTGTTCTGCCGCTGTCAGTACTGTAGTCATCACAGAAAAATCAGTATTGCTGTGCTGCACCTAGATACCCCATGCCCCCCCAGGCTGTTACAGAGGGAGGGAGGGAGATACAGACGGAGCTGCTCGGAAACAGTAAGTGTTGTCTGTGGTGCTTAACAGTAGGCAGAAGACAACAAGCCCACCATCTCCTGTTGTGGGGTGGTGGGAGAGACACAGTCATACCAAGAGACAGACCACTGCAATTATGGAACATGTCCTTGCCATGTGTCTCTCTTCAGTGTGTTGTAGAGATGATGAAGTGGGACACGGAGCACAGAATTTGCTATTGGGGGCAAGAGGAGAGACAGTCACAGTGGGAGAGTGAGCTGCACAGGCATGCAACATGTTCTGTGTCTGTGTTTTCACCTGTCAGTGCAGGTTTGCTTGTGGCTGTCACTTCATGGCATGGTCAGCATCGTGAGGGAGGGAAAGAGAAAAAGAGAGAGAGAGAGGGAGCAGCGCAGGGTGTGGCAGCAACAGAGAGATGAACAGCACATTTGGTGGCCCGCAGGTAGATTACTGTCCTCCCTCCCATGATGAGACACTGTCCACTGCTGAACTGAAAAATATAGTCCTTCAGACTGTGCCTTGTGTGTGTGCCCCTTGTGATTGTATGAAACAGAAACATAGAAACACAGACTTTGACGGAAGATAAGGACCGCTTGGCCCACCTAGTCTGCCCATTTCCCCTACCTACTGGATAAGCTGCAGATCCTAGTTAACCAACAGCCTATTTCTTCCTACCCCTCACAAGAACTGCCTTATGTCTGTCCCATGCATTCTTGAATTCTCCCACAGTTTTAGACCCCACAACCTCCTCAGGAATGCAGTTCAATGCATCCACCACCCTCTCTGTGAAAAAATACTTACTCATATTGCCCCGAGCCGTCCCCCCTCTATCTTTAAATTGTGTCCACTTGTTCTTGCACATCTTTTTTTCTGAAAGATGCTACCCTCTTGGACGTTGTTGATTCCACTGAGGTACTTAAAAGTTTCTACCATCTCCTCCCTCTCCCTCCTTTCCTCAGGAGAATACATATTAAGCTCCTTTAGTCTCTCCTCATAGGGATTCTCTTGCAGACCCTGCACCATTTTAGTTGCCCTCCTGATAGCACATTGGCAGTCATCTGGCCACCCGCTCACCACTGCTGTGTTCCCTGCACCTTCTGTCACATGGACATGGAGAGAGAGGGACTTCTGAATTCCATCTTCTGTGTCTGAGGTTGCATGTCTGATACCCCCCCTTGCAGCAGCAGAGTGTTCCTCCAAGAAAGAGAGAGAGAGAGAAAGGGAGAGGGAGAGCGACAGAGAGAGTCACGCAGTACACTCTGAGCATATCTCATCAGCGCCCACACTTATGCCCCCCTACACGATGAGGTAGTGTCCGACACAGAAGGAGCAGCTCAGTGTGAGAGAGCGAGAGAGAGACCCAAGCCACTCACCCGGTCTCGTCAGTAGTGCTGCAGTTGGTATGCTTCCCAAAGTTACGGGCAGACATTGGGTGAAGACTAAAGAGTGCCATGGGGAAACTGTACTGACTGCTGTCAGCTGTAGGAGCAGAAGAAGGTCAGGTGTGTGTGTGTGTGTGTATATGTATGAGAGATCAGCAGTGAGCAGCTCAGCAGGAGAGAGACAGAGAGAGAGAGAGAGGGCGTGGTAAGCAGCTCTCCCAGTCAGATATGTGTGTGTGTGTGTGGTGTGTGTGTGTGGGGGGGGGGTGACACAGCAAACTTGACCCATTTCAAGTGTAACACAGTATGTTGCTGTGGACAGCATGAATGAGAGAGAGAGTGTGACAGGGACCGGGACGTGCAAAAGACAATTTCTTCTCTCTGCCCATCATCGGGAGCTGTATGTCGTTGGGAGCTCAGACACTTGAACATGCAAGACACAATTTTTTTATTCTCTCTCTCCCCCCCCACCGGCCCTCTCTGTCATTGGTAGCTGTATGTCATCTGGAGCTGGGCAGATGCCTTTTCAGTCTGAGCTGCATCAGAATGTCTGTTTGTGGGGGGATCATAAGTACACGTGGTAGGCAAGGTAAAAGACACTGTTATACACAGGAAATGTCACAAATCATGTCAGTAGTGTATGTGTGACATTTCTATGTGCATAACAGTAATCCAGTGTGAATTAGTTATGAGGGATTATTTTGCAAGACAGCAGGATGCAGTAACATTTTTGGTCTGTAAACATGAGAAAAAACCCTTTCTGTGTGTTTTCTCATGTTTTCAGCATCACCAACTTTGTAAACTCAATAACCCACTCCAGGGTATTGGGTTATAGCTATTTAATCCACTCATAGGGCATTGTGAGGACACTCCACCTGTGGCCTTATGCTTCACAATGCACCCCAGGTGTGGATTAAATGCCTATAACCCCATACCATGTTGTGGGTTATTGCTAACTTCTTTTGCTATTTATTTTGTAACGATAAGGGCTAGAAACACATATTCTGAATCTCTTTTCTAGAAATATGAGCTATTTTTTTTCTAGCACATGCCATTATAGAAGAAACAGACTCATTATGGGAGGGCTTGGCCCCAGGTTCAATGTGGGGAATAGCTCCTCCCACAACCTCTATTAAGCAATCCACCAACTCACCTCCCTTGGTTAGGGAGTGTTTTTCCCAGACTCTTTCTGTGTGGCTTGTGTGGCTGTGCTTCCTGCTGCAGTTCGTCTCTCTCTTTGCTCTTCTCCCATCTCCACTCTCCATTTCCTCCTTGGGTGGCTGTGCTTCCCTGTGTTTTCTGCTGCAGTTCGTCTCTCCGTGTGCTCTTCTCCCGTCTCCCCTCAACATTCCCTCTGTGTCTTGTGCCTACCATTTGTGCTCTGGTGCTTTGTCTCCCCAACCACTCCATCCGCCTCCCCTCTCCTTTCCACTCCCTCCTCATTGTTGCGGGGTTTCCCTGTTCCTTACATTGTTTCTTTTTTGGGGGGGCATTTTTACTTTGTACCTGTAGATGCTTAGGGGTGTCCCCACTTCACTCCACTTCCTCAGTTTAAAAATTTCCATCCGAGACCTTTATTTCCCATACGCCTGGTTTGTCCCTCACCTGCCGTATAGATGTCCACCACCATTCACCCGAAGTTTATCCACGCATTATCAACTCTGGCGTTCATCTACTGCTTTGCCACACAGTTCCCTTACCTGCCAGATCCTTCTGCTTTTGGTAATATGGTTCCAACCTTGGCATTATTGAACAATTTGGATCTCCAGC
The DNA here is from genome assembly GCA_016271365.2 of Neoceratodus forsteri. Lineage (NCBI taxonomy): Eukaryota > Metazoa > Chordata > Ceratodontiformes > Ceratodontidae > Neoceratodus > Neoceratodus forsteri. Next base: position 11,717,674 of record JADMNL010000039.1, on the reverse strand, counting down.
CATGCTCTGACCTTCGGCTCACTTCTTACTATATCGAACATTGTTGCACCCAGATTTGGCCCCAGTGTACCCCCGGTTACTTTGCCCGATGTGGATATTGCAGACAGGGACCACCTTCCATTTTCAGGAACCGCACCTCCAGCCCTTCTGCAAACCCCTGGACTGTACTTTCCTGCTTCAGTGCAGTGTTCGGCCTTCAGACCCCTTGCAGTCTCCATCTCTGCCTGCTACAGCCCCTCTACATCCGTTGCTCCTTCTCCAGTTCCACACCTCTGGTAACCCAGGCCTCACTGCTTTCTCCATTACCCGTTTACTCCACAGAGACAACAGAAACCTACAGCAGCATGCATTGCCTCTCCACCTGCAAGAACACTGCCATGCATTTTTGTCTCCACTCTGGCCATAGTTTGGTTCATTGGTGCTTCTCATAATCAACTCTCACAAACCTACTTGTTGAGATTTTTTCTGCTGAATTACCAGCTACATGTTTACTATCAACCCCAACTAACTACTTTCTTTCCAAGGCTCACACTATTAGCATTCTCCCACACCTATGTCCGTGCCCCTTCCTATTATTCAGGGTCCATGACTGAGGGGGTGGGGTTTAGGTCCACCTTTTCCTTTTCAGGAGCATGCCATGTTTCTGAGCTGTACTTCCTACAAGAACTCAGACCAGCAGTGGCAACAATTTTGGCCATCACAGGATAGGTGGAGCTGTGTCCAAACTCGGCTTCCATATCTCCACTGAGTTTTGTCCCTATACTGTATACCGCTACCTCAGTTCTCCCTTATTCTGCAGTTACTTATTCTTCTCCCATTGTCTGCTCCAGTGCACTTCACCTATCTACTACTGTTATCGGCATGTACCATCCCACCTCGATACATGTCTGCCATCTTACTACTCTGAGTAGCTCTACCTACAATTGAAATTTTTGTCCACTCCCTCCATTGTCCTCTACCTGCTTTCCATATTACATCTCCTCTCTCTTTGCAGCAGCATCATGCTTTGGCCAGCCCATATCAGCAGTATTCCAGATTCCGTTCCTAACTCTCACCTTCTGAGGTGCTGAGTGAAGGTAGGCTTCCCCTGTCTACCGGGGATGGGATTCTGTTACAGTCTCTACCTCCTGCTACCTAGCAGCTGACATCCTCCATCCCAAACTGTACTTTGCAGCATCGAGTGAAGGTTAGCTCGCTACGACTACCAGGGATGGTAGTCATGTCTACAAGCCACTGAGTCTCGCCACACTTCTCTACCTCCTACCAGTTGCTGCTTCCCTTTGGGAATGGACCTTCTTCCTCATGCACTCTCCTCAACCTACCTATGTCTAGATGCCTCAAGATATGATCATCCCATCTCAGGCATCACCGATCTGTGTCTGAACCTCCATCCCTCAGCTGCAACTTTAAATATTCCCAGCCTGCTGCCTGGCTGCTGTGTGTCGCTTCAAGAACATGACATTGCCTGACTTGCCTTTCAGCCTCCTACTGAGTCTGCAGCCTTGATTCATGGTCCGTCACCCCGACTGTCACACCTGGTCGCATGAGCATCCATCCCACTACTTCACATATGTTCATTATCCATCTCCTATCTGATGCCTCATCCCTTCTGGAACTGGACCTTGTCCCGCTAGTAGCTTCAACTTCCCTTTGCACCTTGTCCTTACCTGTTGCCATCTCTTCGACATCATGGAGTTGTAGCCCACCCCCTGGATCCACTGGGCTACTGTGTCCTCTGTCTCTTGCTTGGTTGTTGCTTCCAGTTTGCAGAGGACCTCCATTCTATGTTTGCCTCCATCATCCTACATCTGTGGAGTGATATCTAAGGCTTATTTTTTCTCCTGTTTACCATGCCTGAAACCTCATTTCTACAATCAATTGTCTCAACCTTACCTGCTCTCCACCGGACCATTGCTTGCTGCTCTCTCCTAAACTTTCACATTTCTGTACTATGTCTTCATCTTTAACCATTATCTGGAGTGTCATGCCCTTTTCTGATCTCACCTACATCGGTTAGGAGTCTGCATCTTCACCTACAGGTCCCACCTTCTGCACTGTCCATATCCTACCTCATTACCTCTTCCCCTCCAGCCTCAGGATCCATTTACTCCAACTGACTTCCAGTTTTCCTCACCACTCGCCATCCCGCTCATTCATGGACCATCATATCTCACCCCTTTTGTCACTTTCTCTTTTGATTTAGATCTTGCTGGCTGGTCCAGTACCTCTCTTGATCCAGTTCGACTGTCTCTAGGACTTCCTTGCTACAGGTCACCTGTCCAGTTGTCAGAGTTGGATTCTCCTTAGGACGTGGGAACTTCGTTCTTCTTCACTCCAGTACCTTCTGTCCCTTCGCTAGCTGGTCGATGCCTTCAACTGATGTGGGACCACTGTATCTCTCCCTTGTTGCCCTTCATAATTCACTTGGCTCCTTAGCCCTCCATGGATCATCATCTAGTGACTGCTACGGTCTTCCTGTATTCTGCTGCCATTTGCTGAGGAGCCAACCCAGTCCTGTTTCTTCCTCCACTGTATGTCATCTGTCTTTACCTAGCCCATTGCTTTCCCTAGATCATTCCTTTAGTTCCTCAGGATTCAAGCTGGAGTTCCTTTCCATTTGACTGGCTGCCTCTCAACTCTGCCTTGCAGGCTCGAGGCTTTGTACTGTTTGCTGTGGCTCTTTTTGGCCTAGTACCCTGTCTCCCACCAATACTCCTACCAGGTCAACTGCTCTTCCATATTATTCATTTCATACTCCTACTCTGGCCATTCTAACAGTACCCTTTCACTTCTCATTGGATCACTCATGCATTACTCTGGAGAAATACTACTGCCAACAAACATCTTTTGGCTAACACACCGTATAGACTCTTACGTCATCACAGAGTTTTATATACTGCCCAATCAGTTCCTTATGTTCCTTCATGGAATCCCATTGGCCTGGACCATAGGAAGATCTTCTCCGTCCCTCTTGGATATACTCTCCAACTCCTGTCCATTCAATTACCATGACTTCCCTGTCTACTTTGTCTCACTAGCTATCCTCCTACACAGAAAGGACTTAAAACCTTCTGCTGTACTCTGACTTTGCAATCAGTATCTCTTCTACGGATACTGGGAATCACAAGATAACCCATTCAACTACAGACATCATCTGTTTTACCTTCTGCATCCTCTCCTACTATCACTGACTCTGTTGACCATGTTACTCGACTCCTACTCCTCAACAGTCATTGCTTGGTTTAAGCATTTCACAGATGTCTTCCAGAATATTCTTCATGGGATCTCCATCACCTAGCTGATTACTAACTCCAAGCCATCCAAACCATTGTTTTCACTCTTAGACATCACCATTCCTTATACAATCATCCGCACCTTTTCATCTAGTACCTTCAGCCGGGCTAACCAGTCTTCCAGCGGACACTACAGTCTCTTCTTTTCAAATTACCTTCGTTAATCTCTGCAGTAAAGTCTGCCACTGAGAACTGGCTCTCCAGTAACAGTCAAGATAAATTCACCAACTCAGACTTGCTTCCCAATCGGTCTTAATCAGCCGTAGTACTAAGATCCTGTGAAATCCTACACTAATAGATCTCACTACCAATTTAGCCTAGAAACTCTTCCTTATATCCACCTCCAGGCTTCTCTCAAGTATTTCAGCATCTGATTACCTGTAAACTTAACCAACCATATGCCACCACAGTGCATCTCCTAGATGATCATACCACAGAAATACCTGCACTTACTTCAGGAAACATACCAGTGGAGTATTTACATATAAAGTTATGAACATCATGACCAAAGAAACCATCAGTCCCTTATACTGAATTTTAAATCATTCCCCATAAACATTAGGCTACCATCTGGACCACTTCCGCAACTCTTCTTCCATTTGTTTACTAATCACTTAAGGCATTATTCTCAGCAGTCACTCAAAACTCTCCTCTACTCTTTTCTACTCTGTGATGCTTACTTCATGACTTATCACTCACTAATCAATTCCTTACCTCCAGACTACCTTGAATGTCAAACCTTACATGAATTGGATCAGTCACCCATAACTTTACAAATCATCGCAAATCCCACCGTGTACTGTCTGGTTGTATATCGATCAAATTATGCTCTTCCAACTCCTTACACCCCTACAATTCTTTCAGACACACATCTTTCATCACATTGAAAGTATGGACTACATTAGCCCTTCTTCAACTGGATCTGCTCCACACCTAGGATTCTACCATCCCTACTGAAAAGACGTACACTTAATCCTCAGAATCATCATTCAGTCTGCATATCCCTTGGATCGAGAATGAACCATCATCTCCAGGCACTCAAAGACTCTCTTCTACTCATTTTCTATTTCATGGATGCTTCCTTAGTGACAACTCATTCATTACTAAATTTCTTGCCTCCAGACCATACCTTGACAGTCAACCTTTCACAAGTTGAGTCATTCACCAATGACTTCTTGTACTATAGTATTTCCATCATTTCCCGTCTAGTAACCTATCGATCAAATCATGCTCCCTCTGCTCATTACACCCTTGCAATCCCTTGGGACAAGCATCATTCATCATCTTGGAAACTTGGACTTCATTTGCTCTCCTTCAACAGGATCTACTTCACACTTCAGATTTTATCGCTCCTTCAGAAAAGACCTACTCTTCAACCTCAGGATCATCATCATCATTCAATCTGCATCATCCAATGGATCGAGGATAGATCATCATCTCTCCAAGAAGCTCACTACCCTCAAATTAACTCTGGTTACCGGAACCTAGGTCCTTCTCCTTTCAGTATGCCCAGAGAATTGGTAGACCTCCACCCATGGGTCCTCAGAGGTTTCCTCCACCTGGGGGATTTTCTTCTCCTGAGTGCCAGGGGGTCATACTCTCCATGAGTTAGAGGAGGTATCTTTTTGGGCCTTCAGTTCCCTACAAATTACTACCTACATACCTACTATTCAAGGGTGGGAATAGAGTAAAACCACAAAAAGTACTACAACTTACACAAGCACTATATACCCCATTGCTATTCCACAAATATTTTGTTAGTTGTTTAACCAGGACTTTGGATGGGGAGGCTCGGCCCAAGCTTCGATGTGGGGAATAGCTCCTCCCACAACCTGTATTTAAGCCCTCCACCAATGCACATCCCTTGCTTAGAGAGTGTTTTTTGTCCAACACCATCCCCTCCTCCTCCTCCTTCTCTGGCACTCTTCTCACCCATATTCATGGACCTTTTATTCCCTACAAATTACTACCTGCATACATACTACTCAAGGCTGGGAACAGAGTAAAACCATAAAATGTACTACAAGTTACACAAGCACTATATACCCCATTGCTATTCCACAAACATTGAATCAATGTTCTATTTTTTCTCAAAAATGGCAGTTAGTGAAATCAGTCATCCAGCAGTTATTGATTTCCCTTCCATGTTTCCCCAGATACCCTGGCTTGATATTTAAAGGTTAGTGTACCAGATAACAGGGTTAGTAGGTGTGCTAACATGGGTTTTTGAGCATTCCTGGCCGACCCATATTCAGAAGCCCCAGGAGTGCCCTTCAAACCCGGCAGCACCAAAGCATTAACATACCACTATGTCTGTGCAGATGAGGATGTCCCCTTATGTACAGTGGCACATCTGCATCTTCAAAAGTTTGTGGCAGTGCTAAACATCCCCTAAGTGGTGTTCTTTATTGCTGCTGCAAACCACCTCTTAACAGGGCACAAACCTCAACCCCACCCCCACCCACCCAAAGGCAGCGTGGGCGGTATTGCAGCTGCCTCTCCCCAGAAACTGTTTCACACACAGTAAAGTTGCCCTGGTGTCTAGTGGTACCCTCCCACCCCCTGAGTATCTGTGTTGACAGAATATTCATGCCCTGGTGTCTAGAGGAACCCCCAGTTGCCCATGTTATGCTTTAATAACTATGCCCCTATAGTCTAGTGTGTCCCCCCACCTGCTGTTCACCTGTTTCATAAAAGTGAAGATGCCCTGGTGTCCAGTGGTTTCCCCACCCCTTGATCACATGTTTACACATTTCTGACGAAGCAGTGGTGACCAAGTGTCAGTCCACCTGAATCGCCTGCTCACATACTGTCTCAACACATGTCTCTTTACATGGGTAGCTGGTGATCATCCAAGCTTGATACAGTGGCTCACACAACTCTTCTCTCACCTTCTTAGTCAGCCACTGCATAAGCTGTCAGTAAGCATGTGTAGACCACCAGGGCATAGTTATATAGCATAACACAAGTGACTGGGAGGTATCATTTGACACTAGGGCAGGAATACTCTTTTGAAACAGGTGCTTAGGGGTAGGGGTACCACTGGACACCAGGTACTTTTACTGTGCAGAAACGAGTGCTTGGGGGTGGGTGGCTGCAATATAGCCACCCTGTCTTCGGGGGGAGTAGGATCATAGGCTTAGCGCCCATTTAAGATGTAGTTTTTAGCAGTGGTAAACAGCATCACTTGGAGGGTGAGTTTACCTCTGACAGAAAAAGGTTGACAATACCGCTGTACCAGTATGCATGAGTGGACACCCTCATTTGCATAGGCCTAGTGGTATGTTAGTTCATTGGCATTCCCAGGTTTTCTGGGCTCTCCCGTGGCTTCTGAATATGGGCTGACTGGGATCACTCATGCAAACCCATGTTAGCTCATCCACTAACCTTGTTAGTGGATGTGCTACCCTTTGACTATTGGACCCAGGCTATCTTGGGGAAATATTGCAAGAAAATGAATAACTTCTGGATAACTGGCTTCACTAACTGCCATTTTTGAGAAATAAAATAGAACATTGATAATGGGTCTGTCTCTTCCATAATGGCATGTGCTAGAAACAAATAGTTTATATTGTTGAAAATAGGAGGTTCTCGGCCTTCCAATGGTGTACAATGTATGTTTACATCCCTTATGTTTACAGAGTGAATGGTAAATAATTTGGTTTACTGTTCAATTTAACAGCAGCAAAACACTGACATTAATTTTAGAAAGACAGCAATGAAAAAACTCTAATCTTCAGCAAGCTGGTGAAATTCAGTTAAAACACACAGGGATGAGCTAAAGCTGGAGCAACCAATTTTTTGGGCATGCTCCACTTGTACAGGGCAAATAAAATATGCAAAATAAAATGCTGCACAACTTCACAAAGCATCAGAAGTACAGGATGCCATTATCTGTTATTATGTATAATCTTACACAGGGAACAAATAAAACAGTCTTTTTTTTTCTTGGGAGCCAGGGAACACTTTTGAAAACAAACATCCACTTAAAAAAAAAAACAGGGACAGTAGCAACATACCAGTTTAATAATATACATACTTTTTGTTATATGTTGATTTCTCCTATTATCCAAGTGATCCCACTCCAAATCTCTGCATAACTCACAATCATGTGTGAGTCTATGTGCCCCCGTAACATACCTGGCCATTCTGTTACACATTTTGGTGTGTCTCATACCCATTTTGGTGTGTGTCCTGCCAATTTCAATGTGTGTCACATCCATTTCGGAACACGCCATACCCATTTTGGTATATGCCTTCTCCATTTCAGTATGTGTCATATCCATTTCAGTAGGGGTCATATCCATTTAGCTATGTGTCATAATTATTTTAGTATGTGTCATACCAATTTCTGTGTGTGTCATAGCCATTTCAGTTTATGTTATACCCATTTTGGTATGTCATACACGTTTTGCTATGTGTCATATCTATTTCAGTATAGGTCATATCCATTTTGGTATGTGTCATTATTAATTCAACATGTCTCATACCATTTTCGGTGAGTGTCATATTCATTTCAGTTTGTGTCAAACCTATTTTGATGTTTGTCATATCCATTTCAGTATGTCATACCCATTTTGCAATGTGTCATAATCATCTCAGTATAGGCCATATCCATTTCAATATGTGTCATAATTATTTCTTTAAGTAGCATACCCATTTTGGTATAGCACATCCATTTCAATATAAGTGTATGTGTCATATCTATTTTGGTATGCATCTTACATGTTTTAATATGAGTCCTAGCCATTTTGGTATATGTCATACTTATTTCAGTAAGTGTTATTTCTATCTTGGTGTATGTCATGTCCGGTTTGGTATGTGTCATACCCATTTTGGTATATATCATACCCATTTCAGACGGTATTATACCTATTTTGGTGTGAGATATACTCATTTTCATTTTTGTCATTCTCGTAATATTAGGCTGTAGACATTGTGTTGCCAGTCACAGACATTTCACTATGCATTATATTGTGAAAGCTGTCATTTTGAATTTAATGGCTTCCCATATCAGAAACAAATCTGAGTACACTGTATATCAGATCATATCATGACAATACAAATTTGATAAATTTACTACATTCAAATAACATAAATTATATGAAAATTCACATGGAGAAGTGCCAGTTCAGGCAGCAGGATACCTTAGGCAATGGCCTGTTGAACTTTAGGAGTTAGATTGTTCCTGATTCTTTAGGAGAGCCCATGTCTAGTATTTATAGACTTAGGAAAGTCAGAAGTATGAAGAGTAAAGGCAAAATACAGTATATGTCAAGTTTGATACCTGAGTATACAAAGGAAGTCACAGAAGGCTGGACCTGTGGTGGGAAGACTGAGGCACTGGATACCTTATCTCAGGAATGAACTTGGGCAGCAGGGAGTAATCTGAGGTGGGAGAGGATTAAGTGTCCAGAGGAGACATTATTTAAAGATCCAAAAAAGCATAGCCTGCATTTTAACTGTGGTGAAGGTAAGTTTATTTAGGTGAAGCCAGTGCTGGACAGAGTGAAAGTCATTAGTAAGGTGTCTGGGAATAAGAAGGCGGGGGTTAGGTTCATATGTGGCGCCATGGCCTGGAGGGATGGGGAGTGGATTCTGAGGATTGCTAGGGCAGCAGGAAGGGAGGCAGAGTTGGATGTCATTGTCCACCTTGGAACTAATGACCTGGCTAGGACTGGGACCAGGATAATGCAGGGGGGTTTCAATGTGCTGAGTGAAGGTCTTACTAGGTAGGTAGCATGTTACTTGGTATTACTTGGTATTTTAAGACAAGAGAAGGCCACAGGCCCATTTGATTCTCTCCCACTCTTAGTGGGCATCAATTCACCAGTTTTTTTTCCCCACTTAAATATCTATCCAACCTAGCCTTGAAAACATCAGAGGATCCAGAATCTATTATGTTCCTTGATAGTTTATTCCATGCTGATGCTGCCCTGATATTAAAAAAGTTGTTTCTTTTATTCGTATTGGCCCTCATAATTAAAAGTTGTTTTTTATGTGATCTAAGGCTCTGTGTTCTTGCACTGTACTGAAAACCACACATGGTTGCTAATTCTGAGTCTTGCAGAATTTTGTATAACTGTAACAAGTCCTCATGTGCTTGTCTATCTTCTAATTTAATTAGGCCAGTTTGTTTCTGCCTGTCTTCATATGGTAGTCTTTTTAGTTGGGGTATTGATTTTGTAGCCCTACCTTGGACTCTTTCTAACATGTCAATATCTTTCCTCAGATGTGGGCTCCCAAATGGGGATGTGTAGTCCAGATGGGGGCAAATATAATCCCTATAAACTGGCATGGTACATTGCTCACTATGGGAAATTAATGTTCAGTGGCTTTCACAGAGGTGCTGCCTGTCTACAACAGAGGGGAAGAGAGGGAACTCCTCTCCAGGAGTTTCAATTCATGGTTGATGTATTTGTGCAGAGAGGAGGGGTTCAGGTTCATTAGGGACTGGAATCTAACCTGAATTGATACAGGCCTTTATAGGAGTGATGGCCTGCATCCATCTGGAAGAGGAACCACAGTCCTCATGGATGGTTTAAATGTTACTTTAATGAATATTTAACCTAGCTGTGGTGGATGGAGGAAGAAATAGGGATGGCAGAAACTGCCTCCCCTACAGGCTAAGGTAGGAAGTAGGGAGACCCTGTGGAGAGCAAAATACCCCAGGGTACAAATTAATAAACAAAGAGGGGTGGTAGGAATAAAGGGGAATGGAAAAGGGAGCATCAAAAAAAGAAGGGGGGAGAGGGAAGAAAGAAAAAAGTGATAACAATCAGAGTTTTAACAAAATCTGGGAAGCCTTGTGTGTAAATGCTAGAAGTCTAGGAAATAAGAGTCTGGACCTAGAGGTCATCATGGCGGAGGCCAACATTGATATTGTGGCATTACCAAGTCACGGTGCACTGAAAACCATGACTAGAACATGACAATACCAGGCAATATTTTGTTCAGGAAGGACAGAGAGGGAAGAAAGGGGGGTTGCACTTTATGTTAGAGAATGCACAAAAGTGAGAGACATACAGGGAACATGGGGTGGAGGTACTATGGACCACCATGGAGAAGGGGAACAGTGCCATTATTCACATTTATGTGATCTACAGACCTCCATCACAGGGAGAGTGGTTAGATAAGGTACTGGCAGAAGCCATTGGCAAGTTGGCAGAAAAGGGGGAGGTGCTGCTGGTGGGGGATATCAATCTGCCTGATGTAGATTGGAGTCTTCGAGCAGTGGCTTTAACTAGAAGCAGGGACAACCTGTGACTCACTCCAAGGGGCATTCCTCAAACAACTAGTCAGCAAACCCTCTCGTGATGGAGCAGTATTGGACCTGGTACTCACTGGCAGAGAAAGTGTTGCAATCATCAAGGTGGGAGGTTATCTGGGGACCAGTGGTCACCATACAGTGTGGTTCAATATAAGGATGGCTGCAGAAATGAACCACAAAAGGGCGAGGGTCCTGGACATCAGGAGGGCAGATTTTAAAAAGGTGGGTGAATGCCTCATGGATCATCTAGTAGGGGGTGATGACCTGGGAGGAGTGGAGGAATAGTGCGCAAAGCAAAAAGGTAGCAAAGTGAAAGCAACAAACATCTACCTCAAGAAAGTGAGTAAAAGTAAAAGGAAAAAGAGACTTTAATGGTTCCTGAAAGAGGTGGCTTAAAAGGTAAAGGCTAAAAAGGTAGCATTTAGAAGATATAAGGATGCAGAAGGAGGAGGAGGATAGGGAGTTCTATCAGGAAAAACAAAGAGAAGCAGGGAAAACAGTAAGAAGCACGAAGATGCAAACTGAAGAGAGAATAGCCCATGCGGTGATAAAAGGGACAAGCCATTTTTTATGTACATACCTGTAAATGAAAAAAAGATCAGGGGTGGGATTGTAAGGTTCAAAAGGGATGGGGCAGGACTGTACAGAGGGGCACCAAGAAAAGGCAGACATCCTGAACAATACTTTAAAGTGTTCAAAGTGTAAGCAGAAGGGGAGGGACCATAAAAAAGTAACTTAGGATCTAGAGGGAGGGAGGATGACACTAGTCCTTTTTCAGAGGAAAGAGTCCTAAAGGGACTCACAGATCTGAAAGCAGAAAATGCAATGGTACCAAACAGCATACACTCTAGGGTATTAAGAGAGCACAGGGATATACTGGCTGCACCTTTGACAGTTCACTTTAACAGCTTAGTGGAAACAGGAGTGGTTGCGGAAAACTGGAGGAGAGCACAGGTAGTTCAGTTCCTAACAGTGGGAGGAGGGAAGAGGCTGGTAATTATAGGCCAGTCAGCCTGACATTGGTTGTTGAAAAGTTCATGGAATCACTGCTGAAGGAGAGAATTGTGCAGTGTCTTGAATCCAGTGGGTTACATGGCTCAAGATAGCATGGATTTACAAGTGGGAGATCATATCAAATGAATCTAATAGATTTATTTGCTTGTTAACAAAGAAATTAGATCAGGGTGGAGTGGTGGATGTGATCTACCTAGATTTCAGTAAGGCTTGTGAAAACATTCCACACAAAAGACTAGTAAACAAGCTGGGTAGTTTAAGAGCAGGTCCACAGGTGGTAAACTGGGTAAAAAATTGGTTAGGGACTTTGATGCAGAGGGTGGTGGTAAACAGAATTCATTTAGAGGAGGAGAGGGTGACAATCAGGGTGTCTCAGGGATCAGTGCTGGGATCAGTCCCATTTAATGTCTTTATAAGTGACATTGCAGAGGAGCTGGAAGGAAATGTCTGCCTCTGTGGATGACACCAAAATATGCAATAGGGTGGACACTCCCGGGGGGGGGGATGGGGAGGATATGGAAAGGATGAGTAGAGACCTGAGAAAACTAGAAGAGTGGTCAAGAGTATGGCAACTGGGTTTCAATGCAGAAAAGTGTTAAATAATGCACTTGGGACACAGAAACCCAAAGGCAGAGTACAAAATGAGGGGAGTGCTATTGACAGCAACCAAACAGGAGACAGTATAGCAGCTGAGTTACAATGTGAAAAAGTGCAAAACAATGCACTTGGGGTACAAAACACAAGGGCAGAGTATGAAACACAACAGCTTGCCAGTGGAGGTGGTGGGGGTGAAAACAGTGGAGGGGTTCAAGAAAGCATGGGATGGGCATAAGATAATTGTAGTGGAAAGGAATGGGGGAGGGAATAAGAGCCAGAGATCAAGTAGGGTCTGCAGTGATACTGTGGGTGGGGAAAAACAGGCAGACTGGGTGGGCCAAGCTGTCCTTATCTGCTAACAAATTCTATGTTTCTACTGTATGTTATTTATGTCTTAAATACATTACAAGCTACTGTATACAGGAGAACTAAGTCATCCACATTCAGGAGGGAAGTACTGGGGTCAGCCTGGTAGCACAGAGGGCTGAGGTCCTATGTGCCTTACTTCTCATCTTGCCAGTGGACCAAGTCTGGGAATGAGCTACTGTAGGGCTGGGGGTCAGTGGGGAAAGGGCTGGGAGTAGATTGAGCAGCTGCCTGGCAGGTCTCCTTTTGCAGATCAGCATGGTGGGCCGTCTCAGCTCATGGCTGCAACTAGGTGGAGGTCTGGTGGTAGCACAAATGCATGAGCAGCAGACGTGAGTCGGGGAGGGTGAAACTGTGGTTCTGGGATACGTGCACATCTCCATGCACATATGCAAGCCTGAGTTTGCCACAGCCAGGGAAGGAGAAAAAGGGAGGAAAAAAGGCAAGCATCAATGATACTCCACACACTGAGCCCCCACCTGCCCCCTTCACCAGGTAGGGCACTAGGTTATAACAGTGAAAACAAGAAAAGCACTGTCAAGAACTGCGCAGCATAAACAGTGCTGTCAAAAACAGCACCAGTAAAAAACATCATAGGACAACACAGTACTGGAAACCACACTGATGACCACTGCCATAGATAAAAACTATAATGTACACTTTAGTTTTGTGGGGGACAGAGGGCTAGGCCCCCTGCACCCCCCATATTTAAATAACAAACTATGATGGTGGTCAGATCTTGGAGAAAAGTAGAAAATCGGGGTGGGGATCTCTTTCTGGCTTTTTTTTTTATATTATCTTTTTTTCCCCTGTACTCACTGGAACCTGTTCCTCCTTCAGGCCACCTAGTACCACCAGTGATCCCCCCCTTGCAACTCCCCTCCAGAGTCTCCAACCTCATATTGCAGCTGCCTATGGGTTAGCCCGGCGTATCCGTTCACCGGGTGGGTCCCCTCTTCCGAGGGGGAGGGCACCAGTTGGGGCAGGCCAGTGCACTCTTACTTTCTTGCACGGGCGCTGCTGAGGCAGACATTGCTCTGCCAGGAGTGCTTGAGGGCATCGTCGTGGATGGCCACCGTCATCTGCCCGATCCCAATGCAGTTTCCACTTTTCTAGTGTTTTTCCCCGAATCAATGTTCCTCTGTAGTGCTCCCGGCCTCCAATGGGAGCTGCTGCAGAGCAACATGCTACCCTAATGCACCCCAGGAGAGGAGAGCAGCTCAACGGATGCTCAGTCCTCTCCTCTCCTTTCTATGCCAACCCCCAGCATCCCTGGTCCGTTCCCGAACCCGGGTCGCTGGTGTGGGTTTCATTCTTTTTAAAAAAATACACTTGGGGTGGGGGGAAAGTAAAATTGCAAGAGTCAGGAGACTGGGAACAGAACACTGGTCATCCAAGCTGTACTGGCAAAGCTGCTTGTGCCTTAGACCTCTCCACCATGGGAGCAACTTGGCGAGCCTCCTCCCATTTTCATTACTTCTCTGCTTCCTCCCCTGCCTTGACAGCTACAGGGTAGCGATAACTAACGTTTGCTATTCTACCCCTGTCGCTGTCAAGGTAGATGCTGTTCATGAAGCATGGTTTTCACTGAGCTATTCATGAAATGGCATTTTAAAAAGTTACCACCAGGTAGCACCTGCTGGCCTACTAGATTATGACTTCGGGTGGGGGGTTGGTTCTTCCCCTTCTGACCCACCACAAGGGAGGGTGACTTTTCTCCTCCTGGCTCCACTACAAGGGGCAATCCTAGGGATACTAGCCTGGGCAGGTAAGCCTGGAGAGATGATAGATGATGGGGTCCATGAGGCAGGCTAGACGGGAGCCCAAGTCTGCCTTAGCCAGAGAGGAAAAACAGAATATGGAAACAAGAGGAAAGTACTATAGGACAGGCCAAGAGGGAGTTTATTAATGTAGAGGGAAAAGAACAGTTAATCGATTCAGCAAATGTATAACACATGTTGCACTAGAACCCACTACTTTGAAAAGCCACAAGATTTCTGGCATTACGGTAACAGAACTCTTCCATTGCTGAAATTGAAATAATTGACAATTTTCTCTTTACTGACCAGATCCATGTCAGAAAGACATCCAAGAAATACTTGGAAACTGAAATCTGAAAGTTGTCAAAAGGCTTTGCTGGATAAACTAGAGAAAATTAAAAAAAAACAGCTGGCAAAGACTGGTCACCCTAACTTGTTCTTTGCATCAGATTAGATCCTGTGCACTGAAAAAATGCCATTGCAATTCCATCTGATGCCTCAGCCCACTCTGCTCACAGAGCCTAACTGCTTTCATTTTATGACTGGACTCAGAATTTATAGAAGTCAACAACCCTTACTTAACGTTTAGGTTACATGTTTCTATCCCTTTCAGGCCCATATGGGGTTGTCTGTGAATTTCATATCATGGAATATTAAGGGGGGGGTCAAAATAAGTGCAAGAGAGCCATGATTTTGAAGCATGTAAAGAAGTTCCTCCCTGGAGTTGTCTTTTTACAGGAAACTCATTTAGTCAGGGAGGATATTTCTTTATTCCATAGGGATTGGGTGGGCCAGGTGTTTGAGGCAGGGATTAGCAAATGGAGAGCTGGCACTGCTGTTTTCACTGACAGACAACTTCCCTTCTCTTTGATTAAAGAACTTTGGGACATAGAGGGCCACTACATTTTTCTTCATGGCCTTCATGGTCTCACACAGATTTTGCTTGGTATGGTCCATGGACTCAATCAGGACTCCCAGCATTTTTTCACTGATATATTAGCTAGACTACTGGATTCCTTTACTAGTCTGCCTATTTTCTTAGGAGGGGACTGGAATCTGGTTCAGCAATCAGATATCGATAGATTCAGCTCGACTAAGAGAGGCCTCTTACCAGGCCACAGTGGGTTACGGGAGTTCATGGATGCTCTTGGATTGGTGGACCCCTGGAGGGTTCTTCATCCTTTGACTCACCAGTATACATTTTATTCACCACTCCATTATACCCTTTCCCACATCAATTACTTTTCAATAAGTAGAGATATTTTGTCTGGACTTCAACACTCTAGTATCCAGCCTATGGTTATTTTTCAGTCATGCCCCAGTTTTGTTGGAATACTTTTTCAGAGGATGGGAGAATTCCAACAAAGCTTGGCATCTCCACTCATCCCTTCTTCAGGATCCTGCCTCTTGAGACGCCATTCAGAGATATCTCAAGAATTTTTGAAGAATAATGAGGGCACAGTTCAGACCATGGATGTTCTCTGGGCTGCCTTGAAATGTGCAGTGAGGGGGGAATGTATTAGGTTAGCTACGGTTGCTAAGAAACACTGCACTCAGTGCATGGAGGAGCTTCTTTCCCAGATTCAGGCGCTAGAGCTTTCCTCATCTTCCCATTCAGACCCAGCCATATTGTCCCGACTGCTTCAGTTACGCACTTCATGTTATGATCACCTAACCGAACAGGCGGAGTATGCTTTACAGCATACTGAAATGCGTTATCTTGAGGCTGGAGAACAAGCCAGGAGGCTGTTGGCCCTTCACCTAAGCAGTTGGATTCTGCATGGGTGATTCCTAGTCTCCGGCTTACCTCTCTAGATCCTATCCTCACCCAACCTCAAGATATAGCCGCTGCCTTCCATCAATATTACAATTTTCTGTATGGCCAGGAGAATCTCTCCCCTAGTTTTTTACAGTTTAAAGAAGCATTTCTGGACTCTCTTACTTTGCCCACCCTTCCCCATAGTAACAGGATCTTTTTCGGGCCCCAATTCTGGAGATGGAGGTGAGACGCTCTATACAGTCTCTACATAGAAACATAGAATTTGACGGCAGATAAGGACCGCTTGGCTCACCCAGTCTGCCCATTTCCCTATCTGATGGATAAGCTGCAGGTCCTAGTTAACCAGCAGCCTACTTCTTCCTACCCCAACCCCCTAGAATTGCCTTATGACTGTCCCATGCATGCTTGAATTCCACCACTGTTTTTGACTCCACAACCTCCTCTGGAAGGCCGTTCTACCAAAAGAAAAAGCCCCCAGTCACAATGGGTTTCTTAATATTTTTTATACCACTTACATTGATATTCTTGCCCCCTTTC
Source organism: Neoceratodus forsteri (assembly GCA_016271365.2). Taxonomy (NCBI): domain Eukaryota; kingdom Metazoa; phylum Chordata; order Ceratodontiformes; family Ceratodontidae; genus Neoceratodus; species Neoceratodus forsteri. The sequence continues at coordinate 11,701,057 of JADMNL010000039.1, read as the reverse complement.
TCACACATTTGTTTAATTACCTCCTTTCTTCCTGTCTTACAGATGACTCCCTTACTCAGGCCTGGAGGACTGATTCTTCAGCTGGGTAAAGATCCCCTCTTTCCGTCAGTTATTGCCCAATATCTCTTTTAAATACTGATTTTAAATTATTTTCTAAGATCCTGGCTAACAGATTACTTCAGGTCTGGACTGGTCCAATTTCCCCAGAACAAGTGGGTTTTATGGTGGGACGCCATTCAAGTGACCATTTATGTAAACTCCTGCACTATATCTCTGTACATATATATATATAGATATATATAGATATATGAGGCAAAACTTGTTTAATGCTCAATTAGGTTGTTCCACACGACAAAAGTAAGGAAATTCTGTGTTAGAGTTGAAAACCCCCCTCTTTCCCCCAGCCCACCCCACCCAACCCGGCATCGGGGTGTGCGTTGGGATCATCATGCCTAACTCTCACCCAATCACATGTGTAAAGAAGCAGAGGTATGGAGAATGGGGTGAGAGTTTGATCGATAACCCAACGCACCCCGGCACGTTGGGGGTGGGCTGGGGGTCCAAAGGGGGGTTTTAACCCAACACAGAATTTCACTTTTGTCGCTGTGGAACAACCCTAATTGATACATCAAATGGAGTTTTTTGCCTCTAATTTCCCTTCTTTTTGAGAATGATGATAACAAATAGTGAAAGTAATGCAGCAGCGGGAGCATGGATGTCTTGTGATATGGTAATAGGAACAGCAACACAAACAGAAGCGCCAACAGTGGCACACATGGTAATGCAAACGTAAATGGTAAAGGAAACGTTAATAAGAACGCAAGCGCAAAGTGACGCCAAAGTGAACAGTGATGCAAACAGACATTGAAGCGTGTACGAAAATGCAACTGGTAACATGAACAGTGATGGCAGCAGTATTTAAAATGGAAATGTTAATGTCACAGCAAAAGAATGCTAAGGGGAACAGAAATGGAAATGCTAACGACGTACATACGTAATGTAAACCGTAATACGTACAGGCATGGTACCAGAATTGTAAATGCAAATAGTAAAGATAAACAAGAAGAATAACGCCAAAGGAAACAGAAATGGAATGGAATGAAGCGCTACAGAAATGCAAACCGAAACGCACACAGCACAGTACCGCAATTGTAAACACAAATGGTAGCGGTAACAGCAACAATAACACCAAAGCAAACAGAAATGCAAAAGGAAATGCAAACGTATATGGAAAAGCAAACCATAATGTGCACGGGCACAGTAAAGGAATTGCAAATGCAAATGGTTAACAGTAACAGCAAGGAAGACACAAAATGAAGGAGAAATGGAAATGCAAATGAAAGGGCTACCGTAAACAAAAATGGCAATGTGCATGGTAATGCAAACAAAAATGCAAAGAAAAACACTAGTGTAAATGCAAATGGTAACAGTAACAAAAACACAAACGCAAATGGCAACGCAAAGGGTAACGCACATGGTGGCGTACATGGCAATGTAATCGCAAACGGGGACAGAAATGCAAGTTGAAACAGTAACTGCAACAGTAACAGAAGTACATACCCTGTTTTTGTCGAACAGGTGCATAGAGAAACGCAATGTGTACAAAAAATGCATGCATTGTAATGGGCATCGAAGCTGAAAACGAGCATTGGAAGTACTTAATTGCTAATATCTCAGCAACTGCACAATGCAGAAAAAAAAAAAAAATTTCACAAAAATCATGATTTTCCCAGCTAGGATTTTACTGTTACATAGTGCATAGGGCTATGCAACTCGCAACAAAAAATCTGTATCTCATATCGTTTTTGAGATACAAGCCCCGAAAAGCATGGAGTAGGCCACCATGTTAGTCTATGGGAAAAAATGCCAACTGGAGTATCAGAATTTGCACATGCAATATTGTTTTCAAACCACCAAAGGCAATCTGTGAGATGTTGCAGTGTTTCTTCCATCCCAGCTAAAAGACTGTAATTTCTTTTGCAGTGACAAATAATTTCGTCTTTGTATAGGTTGCAAAGTATTGTGATTTCTGATAGTCATTCACATTTATGAAGTAATACACAAAACTTACGGTAGTACTTTTTCGAATTTTGAAAATATATTTCTGGGGTGGTTAACCCCAAAATAAAGACATGGCTACCATCCTCAGGCTCTGACTAGGTGAACACAAAAAGAATTGTGCCCTTAGACGGTTCCAATTTTAAATGGCAAGCATTTTTCTGATCACCAACTGAAAACAAAATGATGGATTTGCAAAAGTACTAGGGCCATTTGCGACAGTAAAAAGAGCATTTGCAACAGTGTCAAACTTTTTGTTAACTTTTCCCACTGACTTATAATGGGAACTTGTTTTCTGAATAACTTTTGGACTGTTCAATATTTTTTCATGAAATATTCAAAAGGCACATCGGTGACCCTGGCCGCACATTCCCTGAAGTTTTTGGACCAGTCACGCAAAACATGCAACCTATAGGCACGAGCAAAGAATTCACCAAATAGCATAAACGTGCATGCAGAGCACGCTTAATAACTCCGCCGCTGTATATCCGACCAGTACAAAAGTTGGCAGATCCCAAGGTGGTTGGTTCTTGATCATACATTCCAAATTTCAGGCAACTCCATTAAACGATGTCAAAGTTATTAAGGTGCAAAGTTTGACCCTTTAACCTTAAAAGGGCTCTTCCACCTTAACTATGGTAGCACAACCGTGCAAACATTAGATAGATAGATAGATAGATAGATAGATAGATAAAGGATATACAATGGTGAACTGTCAAATAAATGATTTATCTACATAAGTGCTGTTTGACATTGGATAACCTCATGAGTGGCATAAGCCATGAGTGAGGTGTCCAAGGTCAAACAGCACAAGTGTAGATAAATCATTTATCTGACAGCTCAACGTTGTATATTTCATTAATGTGATAGGGATGCTTTCTATCAGTGAAGGAACATTTGGTTTTGACTGTTTATCTTTACTTTAAATGATAATTTCTGGGAGTTTTGGTTAACTTTCCCAGAGTATGTCTGCCTAGCATAGTGGTTGCTATTAAATGAAACACCACTCATTTTGTAGAAAACTTCTTGCTGAACAAATGTCATGCTCACAGTACTGTGCTACCTTTTTCATTTTAAAGTTATTCACATTTGCAAAAGTGTCAAAAAGTGTAAAAATGTCACATTTGCAAAAAGGGAAATGAAAATTTAATTGTATGCTTTTTTTGCTAATTATAAAAAAACTAAAAGGTATCTATAGATGAAACGCCACTCATTGTGTAGATATTTTTGTACTGAACATTTTTGTGCTTACAGTACCATGTTATCATTTTTTGTTTTAAAGTTATTCACATTTGTTTGTCAAAAAACTGAACAAAAATTTAATTTTCTTCTACTTTTTTGCTAATTGTAAAAAATCTATCTACCTATCTATACATGACACTCCACTCATGTTGTAGATAATTTTGTGCTGAACAATGGTCATGCTCACAGTACCATGCTATATTTTTTCATTTTAAAATTTTTCCCATTTGAATATGGTTAGTGCTGCTTCTGAGGCTGAACATTCTAAATGAATTCTAAAGAGATTTGTGACATAGTAACTGTGTGTATAAATGGTCACTGTATGTATAAATTTATTTATACATACAGTGACTCAGATAAACACATTTATCACACTGAATATACGTCCACCCCTATTGCATAAATATAGATAAATAGATATAGATATATAGAGAATAATATATGGGGTGGTGTGTGTAACGAGATTTTACACACAGCCAAGTTGTGGGATGCTACACGCAAACCCGAGGCAAAAGCGAGGGTTTGTAAATACATCCACCACAATGAAAATATCTGTAAAATCAAGTTTAACACATACCACCCCATTTTATTTTTTTATAATTGCTGGCGTGCGCTCGCTCAGCAATTATAAAAAAATCATGAAACAGATTGGCTTTTAGGCAGAGGGGATTAGTGAGGATTTTGTGCTGTCCTGGTCCCTGGTCTGTCAAGTGACAATAATTCTCTTTTTTGGCAAGTCATGGAGCAAGTTCTGTTCTATGCTTTTTTCTAACTTACCGGGAATGACAGTTGAGCTTTGAAGAGTTTCTGGTAGGAAGAGGTGGGCAGATCTGCTGGCTCTTGCACGCTGGCAGGGAAACAAAAACCAGACAGTGTGCTTCAGTATTTTCAGTTTGGTTTTCCCTGCCAGTGAGTACAGGAAAAGAGGAGATTTTGTTTTTTTATTAAAAAAATATTCATCGATGACTGCGAGCAACTGCGGTTGGGTGATGTTCTAACCATTGCAGTTGAAGGAAGGGCACGAGACTGGGACATGCGCGATCCAAAGAAATCCCAGTTATAATTTGCCATTATAACCAGTTACAATAGCAAATTATAACTGCGTTTCCCTATGGGAAAAAGCGCTACCCAGTAATTGTATATAGATATATATATATATAGATTCAAAATGTAAATAAATAATTGTCCTAGCTGTAGACTTCCGGTTCTGGCATGGCTCCAACCAGCAGCTAAACGGAACGTGCTGAGCTAATCTGCAACCAAACTCTCTCAAAGCTACTCTTTTATCTACAAATTTGAAGGCAAATGGTGACAGGAGGGTTACAGAAAGAAAGAGGATCATGAAATCAAGTGCAACAAACGAAAGAAGAAAAGGAAAATAATGATTCCAGACATAGCTTCCCAACATGAGGCCCCGCTGCCTCCCTCCAGCACATTATGAACCAGGCCTATGACACAGATGAGGAGAGAGATAACCCTCTCCCATTCTCATTTTGACTCCTTGATGAAAGAGCTTAAGGACATGAGAGCAGAGAACAAAACCGAATTCAAAAAATTAAATCAGAAGCTCACCCAGGTAGAGAATCGAATCCAGGAAGCCAAAGAATGGATTTCCACCACAGAAGATGGCCTCCAGCACCTGGGGAGAATGGTCTCTGCTCTATGTATGTACGCTATTGCCACAGAAAGAAAATGTCTAGATCTTGAGAGTAGATCAAGACGGGTCTGCATGAAGGGGCGGAGGAGGGGTATATGACCGAGTGTCTCACCAACCTATTAAAAGATGTCCTGAATCTACCTCCAGACTACAAGCTAAAAATAGAAAGAGCACACAGGGCACTCATCCTTAAGCCGAGGGGACCAGACTTCAAGACCAAGGTCAATAATAATTAAATTTCACAGTTATCGCACAAAGGAGGATATCCTTAGAAGAGGATGGCAGCAAAGGGAAATAAAATACCTGAACTCGCAGCTCTTCTTTGACCACGACTACCCTCTGGACATACAAAAACAAAGGCAGGAATACTCCCCATTGATCAAAGCCCTTCACTCACAAAATCTGGGCATTCAAACACCATACCCAGCAAGGCTGATGGTTTTCTGGAAGGAGGGGCAAGAAATCTATAATATCCCTCAGGCGGCCAGAGATGCAGCCTTGAAGAGAGGCCTGGAAGTTCTGGAGCTCCCTAAGCCCACCAACCAAAACCAGAGAGATCAAGACCAAGAGTGGCAGTTGACTCCTGAGAGGAGAAATAAACCTTCAGCACTGAACACAAGCTCTGACAACATAGAATATTTTCAAGACTTACTTAAAAAACTTCCCGGAGTCTCCGAACAGAATCTATTGCAACTGGAAAGGTGAACAGCTCCATTGGACTTAATGGTCTTATAATTCTACCGCGGTGATTGTGCTATGCCTCAGCCTATAGGAAACTGGCTATTCGACCCTGCAACCTTATTCACCCTTGTGGCCTCAGCACGGTTTACAACCAGAATTTCACAGGACAGGCTGCAGTCATCTCGCTGGACGAATCCTTGTGCGACTTTCCCAAATCTCTCTTGAACTACATTGGGCACAGTAAGACTTTTCCCCTTTGTCTATATCTCCCGCTTACTCCCTGCATAAAATTATCAAAGTGCTGTAAGAAATTTGGAAGGGACCTAGCACTTAGGAAATCCTCCGATTCTGATGTATCTCTAAAAATATTTTAAGATGGGACATTATCTCCCTTTTGCTAACCCCTTTTGGTATAAGAAGAAGATTTAAAAGCCTCTCTGCTTTTGTGCCTATATATTTTACAGCTGTAATTTTCTGTAACTGTTTCCTTTTTCTCCCCAAGGGATGGATCAAGGAGGCACTGGGGGGGGGGGAGTGAGGGCATCCAGACTCAAAGATCTGACGAGAGGGAATTTCTACATAGCAATGAGGCTCCTCTCCCACGCACTAAGGAAAGGGGCCTACTGAATTGGATTATGGGCACAAACATAAATCCCAGAATGCTCCTCAGTGAGCAGTACATTCAACTTCCTCTCCCTTTAGCAAATAGCATATCCTCAAGAACCACATATAATTATGTTTTTCTCTTTGAGCAGATCAGCTCATTGGCTATTGATCCACTAAGCCAGCAACTATACCTGGGCCTATTGTCACTCATACCCAAGAAGGGACCTCCTGTTAAGGAGGAATTTGCCACCCTTCTACCCGCCTATGCATTCAATATGGTGGGTACAGAGGTCACGTCATACAGTCGACCTTCCACCTAGGAAGTACACTTGTACAGTATTGTTAAGTGCCCTATTGGCACTTGTTTTGGTTTTCATGGGTCAGCTCTTTCTGATTGTATTGACTGTGGGGCACTGCAAATCATTTTCAATAGGCTATGCTGTGATATTATTCTAAAAGACTTCAGATGTGGGGTGCAATTCGATAATCAGTTCAGGGAAGTATGTTGTTGGGATGCACATTCTATAAAAGGATATGGCTTACACACTATGTACTTATAATGTATATGGACTTTCTGGTCCGATCAAGCACTCGAAGATTCTGGCCTCCTTAAAGCACTCTGGGGTAGATTTTGTTATGCTCCAAGAGACTCATCTCTTGAATGAAGAGCACTGAAAGTTTGAGAGCTTGGGATTTAGTCAGGTCTATGCCTCCTCTTACAAAGGAGGCAGAAGGCGGGGCACCACTATTTTGATCCCTTTGAGGATTCCATTTGTATATGGGGACAAGGTAATTAATAAAAAAGGGGTGCTATGTCCTTGTAAAGGGTAAATTGAATGGGAAACCTATCACTTTAACTTCAGTATACTTCCCCCCAACTCAGATATTTCAATTTATAGATTGTTTTTCCTCTTATTTCCACAATGGGCAGAGGGGCCTATAATTTGTGGAGGAGATTTTAACCTAAACCTGAGCACAATACTTGAACAGGGACAGTCCCAACACAGCATAGGAAAAAAGGCCAGAGATCTGTTTAAATTGCTCAAGGAACTAGGCTGTGCATGGAGGTAAGGTATCTCAATGGAACAAGTAAACACAGTACTTTTTATTCTCAAGCACATCAAAGCTACTTGACTATTGACTACATCCTAATGTCCCAAGAGCATATGCAGATTGCTCAAAAGTCCTGGGTGGGAGACTTTGTGTTATCAGGTTACATTCCTATATTCTTAAAAATTAAAATGGATCATTTTTTTATTTATTTTTATTTATTTATTTTGTTTTTGTTGACTGGGTAAGTGCACTAGACAAATCCTGCCTATTTTCAGGTACGACCCGGGGGAGGGGGATACAGATGAATGCCAACTGACCTTGAACCAGATTGGAAAGGAATCATAAAAATACGGTCTGGAGACTTAACATTTCCCTTCTCAGGGACAAAGAAATTATACAAGAAGTCAAATGTCTGATAAGACAAGCCCTAGAGGACAATGATACCCCAGATATGTATATATTCAAAGTCTGGGATACTCTCAAAGCTTTATGTAGGGGAAAATTCATTGAAATTGCTGCTAGGAAAAAGAAACAGAGAAAAAAGAGAACTGACCTATTAATACAAATACAAGCCCTGGAAGAGCAGCAAACAACAACTCCCTCTAAGGAGACTCCTAAAAAACTAAAAACTCTGAAACAAGAACTTAATACCCTCTTAGATTATTATGTGGAACAGAAGCTTCTATTCCTGAGGCAAAAACACTATGAAGGAGGACCTCGAGCTCTAAAATTATTAGTGGGGTGTTTCAGAGCCCAAAGGGCTAAAGCCCAAATAACTGAACTCAGAATCTCCCCCCGAAAATCCCTTCAATACTCTATCTCTCAGATCTCAGATATTTTTGTTAAATACTACTCCCAACATTACACAGCACCCCATCACCCCCCAACCTCCCAGATTAAAGAGTTTTTAAGTTCCCTTAAATTGCCAACCTTTTTGAAAACCACACCCTGGTTGCCCCAATAACTATCCAAGAGATAACCACAGAAATAGGTAATCTCAAAACAAATAAATGCCCTGGAAATGTTGGCCTCCTAGGGGAATTCTATAAAGCTTTCAAACTGGATCTCACACCTTTACTTCATAGACTCTTCTCTGGGGTGTCCTCCACTAAAGCTCCTATTCCCCCATCATGGCACTATGCAATAATTTCTTTAATCCCCAAACGTGGAAAGGACCCCCCCCCCACCTGGTTTCTACCAAAATAGCCCCTGTGATCATTCACCAGGACCAGAGTGGCTTTATCCAAGGATGTCAAGCTCAAGATAACATTAGACAAAGTATATACTTAACTGAACATATCACCAAACAAAAAATTCCCTCCATCCTAATCAGCTTAAATGCTAAAAAAGCTTTCGATATGGTTTCTTGGACCTTTTTAAGAGAACTATTAGTCTCCTTCCGATTCCCAGACCAATTTATAAATCTCATCTGTAAATTTTACCAAAATCCACAAGGATATACGTGATCTAACTGCCATATCTCACAAAAATTCCCATTGCAATGAGGAACAAGGCTGGGATGCCCAATCTCCCCCCTTTTGTTTGCCCTGTATATTGAGCCCCTAGCCCAATTAATTAGACTAGATAAAAATCTCCCAGGAATACAATTTGACAGTATTAAGCATAAACTTTCCCTGTTTGCAGATAATGTTTTGGTCTATCTATCCAACCCAGAAACTTCCCTTCACCATTTATTTCAACAACTTAGACTATTTTCTAACCTAGCAGGGTACTCTCTAAACACTACTAAAATGGAAGTATTGGCTATAACTACACCCCTACAACACAGATTAGAGAAAAAATATGCTTTTAAATGGGATCTAACTGATCTTAGATACCTAGGCATTAAAATTCCCATCGACTTGAAGCTTCTGTTCCACTTAAATTACTCTCCTCTAATGAAGGCACTTAAAACACATATTAGGAGATGGACAGTGCTCCCATTATCTTTTTATGCCAGAAATCAGGCTATCAAAATTAATGCCCTTCCAAGGCTGCTATATTTATTTCAATTTGTTCCATGTGTAGTTCCTGCCAAGTCCCTTACTCAATGGCAATGTGCTCTTACACATTTTCTATGGCAAGGCAGAAAACCGAGACTTAAGTCCCAGCTCCAAAGGCAACCTAAAGATCGGGGGGGGGGTTTGCACTCCCGAATTTGCAGAATTATTGAAGCTCCTCGCAGATGAGACTGGCCCTTCTCTGGGGGAACCTGCACTATACAGCACATTGGAAGCAGATGGACTTATCTAGATCCCAACCACTGTCTCCAGCAGTGGCCTTGTTCTCTGCCTCCCAATTTAAAAAACAATCAGCAAAATTGCCAGATAGCACCACTTCAGTTCTTGAAGGTTGGAAACGAGGTTACCCCCAGAGAAGTTACAATACCCATAATTGGAAATATGAATGGTTTACAGCAAACCTTGACTTTCCTCCTGCTAGGGTAACTACCTGCTATACTACTCAGTTGTCTCGAGGCCTCCTGGCACCTTGGCAATTAATATGACAAAACGTGGTTATTTCCTTTTCTGAAGCCCAAATTCAATTTGCCTGGACCCCAAATGATTTATTCTATTATTTTCAAATCAGGGACTTCATAAACCTCCAATTCAGACTCCAAACCTCTAAACATCTAAGCCCTGAGGATAACTCCCCCTTTATCCAAATATGGACCTAAACAGAAAGTGACAATGCAATTTCTAAACTCTACAAGTTCTTACTTTCACTGCAAGTCCATGTTTCTGACTCACTAAAAAGCAGATGGAAGCAGGACTTGGGTCTCCCTCTTCTTCAGACCATCTGGCCTAAAATATGGCACCTGACTTGGTCTACAACACTCCCACGATGGCAGGAGTACGTATGGAAGGTCCATACCATATACTTCCTGGTGCCCAAGTTCCTAGCCAGACACAAGCCAGGCACTACATCCTCCTGCTGGAGATTATGTGGAACCACAGAAGCATCCCATGCTCACATATTCCTGCAGTGTCCCAAAATTCAGACCTTCTGAAGCTCAATCTCCCAGCAAATTAAAAATGTACTTAACCTGCTGAACCTCCCAAGCCCAGAAAACCTTCTACTAGGCCTACCCCCTAGAGACTTAAAAGGGAGAGACTCCCAATATCTCTAGTCCATCCTCCTGGCTGCGGCCTATAAGACCATAACCAAAAAATGTCTACAACCAACCTCTCCTGCAGTAGAAGATTGGCTCAACATTATAAGTTATATACAAAAATATGAGCAACTCTCCCACAATCTCCAAAATAAAGTCGCAATTTACCAGAACTGATGGACCAGATGGGACCTGAGAACCAACCCATAAACCCAGAAGGGTTATTCAGATCCTTCTCTCCCACATCTTGAAGAGATTGTAAACCTTCATGTAAGCCTTAAACTTCTCTTATCCCACTGACTCAGTCTTGATTTTGAAAGGCGCATTATAAATAAAGATTATTATTATTATTATTGTTATCCCCCCATGCAGTAAAGTCACTTGGTGTATAGTAAAGAAACAGGCAGCTGACACACTTGTATTAAAGCTTTTATTTTTATTATTACTTTTAGAACTCTTTTTAATGTTCTGTTACAGTTAACTCAAATATTGTTTGATAACCAATGGATTTTTCAGAGTCTACTCTCCAAACTATGGAATGTTATTCAGCCAGAAACTGGATTCTGTTAGACATAAACAGAATATTGTAAAAGATTGTTATACATGATGATGTAACATGAATGATTTCAACTGGTGTTAATTTTTGTAGAAATCATCAAGTCCATATATAAAGATATCACATTGTTGATACACGTATGTAATGTCTTTGTACCTGTATAAAAAAAAAAGAGAGAAAAGTGACTCAATAAAATAAAGTAAAAAAAAAAATAATTGACCTAGCTGTGTTGTCTTGTGTATGAGCAGGTAATGTTTCAGTAAGTACACCAGTTGGGCCGGTGGACAGTCTGTGGGTCCAGTAGAATTTCCTGGATGCTAGCCTTGCTGGTTAGTGGTTACAAAACTTCATTGTGACCCTATGCTTTGTGTCCTCAAATTAGTTTGATTGAGAAAGTGTGTACATGAGCCTTGCAAATACAGTACTACTGTTTGTGAAAGCAGTGACACAACACTTGAAACACTGATTATGTCTGTTTATAATGCTTGATCAGATGATGGCATTTTTTTTATATTGGGGGTGAGCTCTGTAATGAGCTGACAAAGTGCCCCTTTAATATTTCTGGAGTGTGAAAGGTTAAACCAGGAGACCAGAAATTCTGTGAGCTAGCAGATATAATCAGTCTCAACAGTCAATGATTTGGTTTGACTTGTCACTGTCCTCAGCATCGCAAATAGTGTTATAGCACTGTAACTGGTTTGTTTCTTTCTTTCTTTAAAAACTGGTAATAGGGAAAGGCACACTGAGCCAAGGGTGGTTTCCAGGTGTGACCCGGGGAAGAGGGGAGAGGAAAACATCAAGCAAGTGCAGTAGAATAGATGTTTACAAACAAGGCGCAAACAGTAGTGCAAATTTAACAAAGGTACAACATTTTTAAGATATTATATGGGTTTCAGGAACAGGAACACACTCAACAACCTGAAATGAAATCAAGCAATTAGTACAAGAGCTTATGGGTAGACTAGATGGGCTTATCTACTGACAATTTCTGTGTTTCTATGTTTCTTACGATTCACTTAATTTCTGCATCTGGGGAGAGCATGACGCCTGCAGTTCTGGTCTCCCTAGTTGCAGAGAAGGTGTTCGACAGAATCTCCTGGCCCTTCCTGTTTGCGGTATTGAAAAGAAATGGCTTTCTATAAAAATTGTTACTCTTGGGTAGAGGTTTTATACCACAATCCTACCACCAGGATCCATTGCAATGGTGTTTCTTCAGCCCCAGTGTGGCTCCAGTGGGGCACAAGACAAGGCTATCCATTATCCCCTTTTCTGTTTAATTTGTATCTGGAGGCCCTTCTCTGGAAGCTCCAGATGTATCCGGATATTATAGGTATCTCGGGGGGGGGGAGAGAGTCCCAGGTACAAATTCTCTGCCTATGCAGATGATCTTTCTCCTCCATTTGGAGTCTCCCATTTCCTCTTTATCTGCAGCTTTAAAAGAGATGCAGAAATTGTCTGTTGTCTCTGGTTATAGGCTCAATTTGGACAAAACCCAAGTGTTGCCATTAAATACCCTTGTCTCCAAGCAACAAATTCTTGAGATGGGATTAAGCTGGGTGCCTAAGGCTATTACATATTTGGGAATTCACTTACCCTCCTCCTTTTTGGACCTTGTCAAATTAAACATCACTTCCTTTCTCTCTCTCATATCAAAGAGGACTTACTGAGGTGGACTACTCTCCCGATTTCACTCTGGGGGAGAGGTAATATTATTAAGATGAACATATTGCCCAGAGTTATATATCCATTGGGTATGCTTGGTCCCTACCATCCCAATGCTTGGTTTTCCCATCTTCAATCGTTACTATCTGAATTTTTGTGGAAGAAAGGTGTGGTGTGAGGAATCTATTTTAAATTAAGACAACCAAAGGAAAAGGGTGGGCTTCGCTTACCTGATTTTTTTCTCTATTACTGTGCCCTTCTTGGCAGCAAATTTCTTCAGTGAGGCCAGGCTTTGGATAGTACAACCAAAGGGGAGTACTGTCCCTTGTGGCTTCATTTAGAGTTCCAACAGTGCCTTCAATACAGTATCCAGTTACCTAGTCTATTGTATTCTAAACCCTTTATTCTTCCAATCTTACTTAGTAATACCCCTTTGAAGTGGTCTCTTCAGGCCCTTATGCAACTGTGTTTGTGTCTAAAGAGAGACTGGTCTAAATATCTTTCCCAACCTATATTTGGGAATCCCAATATTAGAATTGGCAAACATTCAGTCCCCATTAGCTTTTGTCCCCAGTTTCACTACTCTCCCTCTAGACACCTTTATCCAGGATAGTAAACCAGCGCCCTTTGACCATGATTCAGCAACATTTTACCCTTCTGGTTTACCATCCATTTAAACAATTGCAACTGTCTGGGGCAATGGTGAGTTTCCTGGGTCCTCAACCATGGCATCTCACTTCCTTTACCTCCTTCCGACACTTTTGTTGATCACTCAAAACTCATATTCTGTCTCTAACCTTTATGCATACTTCCAGTCTAATGATCTGAGAGGCTTATCAGGGACTTGTTTCTATTGGAAACACTCTCTCAATTTGTGGATTAGATCGGAAGACTGGCGGTTCATCTGGAGAAGATTGTATAAGTATGTGAAGCAGGACAGATATCATCACACCCAATTCCATATTTTACATAATAATTACTATACTCCCCAAAAGTTACATTGTATGGGCCACTTGTCTTCTCCACATTGTTCACGACATGGATCTGGTGCGGGCTCCCTTAAACATATTCTATGGGAATACTCCAAAGTGGCCCCATTCTGTTCCAGTATTCATAATTCCCTTGACCCCATGTTAGCTTTAGACCCCTTTTTTACTCCGGATGTTTTCCTGGTAAACTATCTCCTGGATGAGATCTTTGGCCCCTGCAAAGCATATCTTTCCCTAATTGCCATCACCTCCAAGCTGGTTATCCTGGGTTGGGTGGGGAAGCGGGGAGCTCGGAGGAGGGGTTATTATGAGGGAGGATTGTTATGGGTTGTTTGATTGTTCTTCCATTTTCTTTCTACTGTTTACAGTGTTGACACACTTACATTTTACTGTTTCTGTTTTGTATATTTTCGAATGTCCTGTTTCTTGTTTGTATTCTGAAAAACTTTAATAAAACTTATCAAATAGTAAAAAAAAAATAAAACGTGCTTAACTGAGAAGGCAATAAGAATGTATGACCAGCAGAGCAATGTAGTGGAAGACTGATGGAAAAAGATGCTGGCAATGATTTTTCATTTTTCTTGGTAAATCTGTCTGTTCACTTGAAATGTGGTAACCCCTGTCAGGAAAAGAGCTCCTGATGCTAACTGTTGTGTGAAGAATAAAGTGCTCACCTCTGGTAAAAAAAGTAGAAGAAAGGACAATCGACCCAAGGGGCATAAAAGACTATAAATTGGTGATCCATCTCAAAAACCTGTCCCTGTTAGCGGAAATGAATTGAGCCAGGCAGAAGGGGAATCTAATTAAGAAGAAAAGCAAATCATTATCATTGTATCTATTCATGCTATGGGATTACCTATTCCTTATGCCAAACAGGACATAGAAGTCCTGCATGCATATACACCTATGAAATCCAAGAGAAAAATAACTTTAAATGGTAACAGATAAAAAAAAAAGGTTGGCCAGCCTACTGCATAAGCTGAGAGCAACATATACAGCCCAGTACAATTTAAATATTCTTAAAAAAGGCTCAGCAGTGGAAGCCGGAGGCAAATAGCTGGTAGACCACTTTTTTAAGCTCATTCTGATGAAACAAACAACTCCCTCCCTGCTAAAAATGACCTGATGCCGAACTGACATTTAGTGAATGTGCCAAAATCTGGTATTTTGGACACTACCAAAGCAGATCTGGGAAAAAAAAAATTCACTTCAGCATTTCCATATTTGATACCATGACACAGGACTTTGTAGGTGATGACACACCGAGCATGTCCATGTTGCTGAAACACTACATGACCTGCAGCAGCCAATCAGTGACACTGGAGACTGAGAACTCCTCATGCTGCACCTATCTCAGTCACATTTTCAGCTCTCTCTCACAAGGGAAGGACCTGTGGCAGCAGCAGCTACTGAGGGTGTTCCGTTTATGTGTCAAAGAGTTACCTGTATTTAGAAAACTTGAGTAGTGATTAGAGAATGAAGCATTATCATTCCAGGTAACTGATTCTTACTATCTTTAACTATAGTTTAAGGCAGACTGAATTGTGAAATTGTGATCATGAGGAGAGGAGAGAGAGAGTGCACAGTGTAAGCCCACACTGGCAGTGCTGGCCTAGCAGCAGGAGCAGTGCAGAATGAAATGACCAGACTGGGAAAGGTGCAGAGAAGATCTCTAAATAGATTTATATGACTATTCATTTTTCTAAGTGCTGGTGATGACAGAGGCACAGAAATCCAGTTCTATTAATTTTTTTATTTCTTTTATTTTGGCCCCCTGCAGCAGAAACAGGGCAGACTAAATTTAGCATACACTGAAAAGTGAAGGGGGACTTTGAAGGATTTATTGAAAAAAATATTTTTTTTTACTGACTGCTGGTGGTACAGTAAGGCACAGGATTCCATGTTTATTAATTGTGAGTTTAAGCCTGTCAGCCAGCCAGTGAGTATAATGTAGAGTAGAATGCTGTGTGAGACACAAGGGGACGGATTTTCAGTTCCCCAGAAACTGGCACAGGTACGGGGAAAACTGGTGCAAGTGGGACTTCATTTGCTGAGTTGCACTTTTTTCCTGCAGGTGCTGTATTTTCAAAGTCGGAGCTAGTTTACAACTGGCTCCATGATTTATGGCAGCTTGCAAGTATTTTCTGTTGCAGCTGTGCCAAAATGTTATGCCTAGTTGAGCCGAGTGTAAAATCCCCCTGCAGCTGTGCCTGCTGCCCATGCAGAGCACAGGTTGAATTTACAAATGTCAGCAGGTACGGAGCGGTTGTAACACAGCAGTGGTGGCAGCATAGGACTTAGTCATAGGACAGCCGAAAATTGGGTCCAAGATTTCTCAGTGTGGTGGTGTGTGATTTGTCAATGGGAGTGGGAATGGTGGGATTGCTCTTGCCTGTCACCTCAAGAGTCGTACAGCACTGTCACTTGTCCATGCACCGGGCTTGCATGTCCTGTGGGTATCTAAGGATTTTACTATTAATAAAGTTGCACCATAAACCTAGCTAAGGTCTTAGCATGTACTTACATACAATACAATTTGTGGGTGGCCTGGCTCTTTGTTGTTTTTTATATTGTGGTAGTTCCATCAATGGCATTGCTCACGTACCTTGTAGCAGCCTTTGTTTTTAATAGTTTATACTGGGTATCTAAGGATCCTCAACTAGTGTGATTCATTATTGTTACCATCTAGTGGTGGCTGTGTTGAATCATCACCTGTTGTGCATGTGTTGTTGATGCTTGTAGAAAACATGAAGAACAGGAGGAAAAAAGGATGCAGTCAAAAAGAAAAGAACAGACAAGTGTTCAGCTATGCCAATTTTCAAAGTACAAGTTCTGCAAGTGGTGGTAGTGGAGAAAGCACTGGTCATGGGAACAGGGACTGGGAATCATGGTTGTGGGACTGTGAGGACAAGGGATGGGTGCATAGAACAGCCAAAGAAACCATGGTTCATTACTCCCCAGAAATCCTCTGGTTCCACTCCCACTGCAGTGCAAGCAGCCCTCCCAGAAGGTCATCCTGAGCAATCATGAAGCACATCAGGTTCTTACTCTCCTATCAGTTGCTTCACATTCCCCACATGAGACAGAAGTGACCCCTCCAGAAATGTAAAATCTGCTTCTCCTCTCCCTCTAGAAAATCACCTTGCATTTGCTGCTCATTTCCTCAAAGTCCCTCCTGTCACTAGGGGCTTCTAAAAACTGCATGAGGAAAGAGTCAAGTGGCAAGCCCAGATCATGAGTTCAATGTCAAAATATGTTTTTTCTTGCCACATAAAAAATAATAATAGTAAATAATAAGGAATATGAATGGTCATATATCAAATTACACGGTAGGATGATTTTTATTATTGTTTTTTATTAGCAAATAAAAATGAATACAAGTGATCATATACAATGCTCCCTCAGTGTAACAAACTCTGGTATCATGAAATCTCAGTTATAACAAACGTACTTCTTGGCTCCCAACCTACAATTTAAAAATGGTCACGTCACACTGTCAGCAGCAAGTTGTTGTACTGCTTGATTAGCTGTTCAGCATAAGCTCTGCAGTCATAATCAGCTGTTCTCTACACATTATAAAAGGTTTCCGTGATGCTCAGGTACAGTGTAGTTTACCTGAAGGTTGTCTGCTCCCATTTGTCTGCTCTCTACCTGCTGTGCTGAAAATGAAGAGATCCAGCTACTCAGTTGAGACAAAGCTCACAATATGGGACAGGCAAAAAGTTGGGGAAACTTTGACCAAGCTGTCCAGTGAGATCTAGTATTCTAAGTCCATTGTCTCCATGTGGCAGAAGCAAGAAGGTGCCTTGCATGAGTTTGTAGCTGAATGTGCAGATGTGGAAGTGCTACACCCCAAGAAACTCAGGAAGGTGGACGAGGATGCAGTACACAGAGCCACTTAATTATGATTCAGTCAGCAATATGCCAATGGCATATCAATGTCTGGTAGCCTTCTCCATGAAAAAGCTAAACATTTCATAAAGGAAATCAATGGCTAGGGCAACCACTTCAAATCCTCATCTGGGTGGCCATTGTGTTTTCAAGGCCATCACAACATACACAAAGTGAGCATTACAGGAGAGCAATGGAGCTGAGATGATTTAGCAGCCGCTGAATTCATTCTTAAGTTGCAGTATCTCTTGAATAAGGGAGACACATGCCAGAAAAGGTGTATAACACAGATTAAACAGGCCTGTTCTCATGGTATCTGCCTGATGTCACACTTGCCAAACATGAAGTGAACACAAGCAAGAGGTTTAAAGTGGCAAAAGACAGAGTAACATTTCTGTTCTGTACCAATGCCACTGATACAAGTAAGATAACCCCACTGTGTATTGGGCACTTTCAAAAGCCAAGATGTTTCCATCATTCTAAAATGGAGTCTCCACCAGTCCCATATTACAGCAGCAGAAATGCTGGGATGACTGCTGAAATTTTAAGCACTGGTTTGATTTCAGCTTTGTCCTCTCTGTTTTGGCTGACCGACATGCTAACAGAATGCCCAGAAAAGCACCCCTGCTGTTAGATCAGTGTCCTGTCCACCTCCCCTGACAGTGAACTTAAATCCTGGGATGGGTGGATTGACCAGATAACTCTACCTCCTATATAGAACCCCTCAATGGTGGTACTGCAACTTTTAAAAAAACTTTATCATAACCGTCTTCTGTCAGATCTGATCAATAAGTGTGCAAAGGGCACTGTAACAAACTTATTTGTAAAAACATACTTTGAAGGATGTGATTCATTTGTCTGGGGAGGAATGGGAAAAAATTGCATCTGGAGCAATTCTGCATTGTTGGGTCTCTGCACTGGGGAAGGCAATCAGAGGGATGCAACTACAGGAGCTTGAAGATTAGCCTGACAACACAGAGGAGATCACTGCTATAGCAACAGAACTCAACCTGGCAACTGTAAACACTGGCTTGATTGATGATTGACTATCAGTTGATTATACTACACCCATGTCTAAATAGCTGTCCAATGCAGACATAATGAGCTCAAATAATAGCACAGGTGATACGGAGTATGAATCCAAAGATAAACAGAGTGAGGAAGGCAAGGAAAGTGTTCCTTTGACAGGCATAAGAACACTGAGGCAGTAACAGGGCTTAAAAAGCTTTGGAGGCACAGGGTCTGAATTTTTGCCTGTGACGCCGACTCTCCTGGTTTGAATCCAGACTCAGGACATTGGAGGGCCAGCAGGGGTGGGTGGGGGGACTGAACATCCTGTGGACTGCTCTTCTCTTTCGGGGAAGGGTGTACGTGAATGTCACATAATTTACCCCAGGCAGAAGCCTGGGGCAATACAGCTGCTGACGCTTGTTTCTGTGAGAAATGGGGTCAGACATCAGCACTTCTGCCTTGGACATCATTGCATGTCCTGCCTCTTGGGGCTCATTCTCTGAAAAACCCTTGGGGTTCCATTGAAGGGATGACATACTCCCTGCCTCCCAATACCGCACCATGGCTTATGACCTCTAACCCCTGGTACCATTTGTTGGCCTGTTGGGGAACAGACAGCCCCGGCCTGGATTGAATTTTTCTACTGGGTGACAAGGGAGGTGTATCGGGGTGGCAGTGGATGTGGCCAACCTGGATTTCAGCAAGGCCTTTGACACTATGCCACATACTGTAGAAGTTTGTTAAACAAGCTGGGGAGGATGGGAGTGAGAAGGATTGTGGTGTGGTGGGTGTTGTTACATGAGGTCCCTGCATCCTAATTGGTACCCTCAGAGGTACACCATAGACAGCTAGCACTTAAGTATATGTTATACTAACATATAGGGCTAAGGGCATCTACTGTACAAGAGTAGATGTCAGGATATGAATGCATATTGTTGTAATACACTTTGCTTGCTAATACATATATTCTTCTATGTATTTTCTGTGTATTTCTTACTTGTAAGGTGCCAAGGCACCTGTGTCCTTGCAATAATTATGATATGTAAGTCGGCATTGCCACCTTTTGGTGATTTGTACTACTACACTGAGTTATGTAAGACTCTGTATAAGAACTCTTTTGTTCACAAACTGATGACTATACAAAATTGTATAATGTTATCTTGGACAGTGGATCCACCTCTAATTTAGACAATAGGGCTCATCTCTGTAACTAGAAATGTTTCTGTCTTACAGTAACCATAGTAATTATCATAGGTATATAATGTAATACACTAGTCTTGTACCTCGGAGATTCCAAGAGACACAAAGAAACCTCGAGGTATAGGGAATGCTTAGCACTGGCTCCCGGTTCGTATTGGTAAGAACTGCTTAGGGCAACTGTGATTTTATTCTTTGGTAGTAATAAACAAGTTTATTACTCTAATGTAATGTGTCCGTGATTACTTGCATTCCCAATATTGCCAAGAACCTGAAAGTGAGGTTTAGACCACCTGACAAAATGGCAACCGTGTGCAGGCGATATTTGGTGTTTGTAAGTTTTCACTTGTGCTAGAACTTTTCCCCTTTCTCACAGGGACAGTACAGTAGGTGTACATTCCTGTATCACCTCTCCTGTTTTTAAACCACTTTGTAGTCACTTACAAAGTCTGTCTGTCATCCTTTCGAGTGTGGTCAATGCCGACTGGACTCACTCCATTACAGCTTTGATTTGTAAGTCTACAACTTTTACAGTAGCCTGGCTGTGTACAAAGGGCTCCTGCTGTGGATCGATACACAGCATGGCTCTTTTTTCACAGTTTGATTTTTCGTTCCCTCTCACAGAATGGCCACCGTATCAAATATCTGTGCAGAACTGAGACTCGCTGTCTCAAACTTCTTTACCTCCCATGGAGGATGGGCTGACTTCACGTGGGATGCAAGTCAATCCAAAAACCCTATACTTGGGATTTCAACCCAGTACGCAGAGACGAGACAATCAACCAATAAGCGTCAGGCTAAAGGGTTGATGGTCGCGGCTCTCTATGCTGCTCTGGAAGCCTCCAAAGTGAGGTTTTGAACCCTTGATCTGCAAATTTCATCTCTTAAGCAACAGATGGGTTTGCAGGAAATGGAATGTGTTAAACTGCAGCAGAACTTGGAGTCTGATCTCCAAACTCTGCGGAATGAAAAGGATTCACTTTTGCATCATTCAGCTCAAGCTGGAGAACAGGAACTTTGTATGTTGAAGCAGGAGTGTGAAAGTTTGAGACAGGATAAGGGACAGGCATTGCATATGAATGACTTGCTAAGTGCTGCAAATGCTCAGTTGAGTGAGGAGATGGGAGAGCTACAGGATGAGATAAACCAGGTATGTAATGACTTAGAAGTGGCTACTAGGGACAATCGCGAACTGAGCGCCGTGTATAGAGTGTTGCAAAAGCAAAAGCAAGATGAAGTTCATATGGATGTTGCAACTGTGAGTCATGCTGAATGTAAAACCAAGATGGTGAAACTGCGCCATTAACGGGAGGTTCTGGCTGGATATGTTAAGGTGATGGGAGGCGTAGCCTCTGCTTACACATGTCATCTGAAGGGGAGTTATCAAATGATGGTATCTCTCAATTCAACGCCCAGTCATGCCCCTACTATGGCCCAGAGACCCCACCCAGCCATCCACAACATGGCGGTCCCCACTACACCCTCACCATGTCATACATCATTGACGTTGTGACGCCCATCATGGGAGATGCCAACATGGTGGCCCCCATGATGGGGTGGAGCAGGCCCAGGCCTGGTCCCGATGGCACCTCCGATAGCCGTTATTAATGTGGAAGACAGGCAAGAGATAGAGATGATGATTGAAACTGCAATAGGCAATGTACCTCTTCCTGAGAGAAGTAACTGGGCCATTAAAACTCAGATTAGGCAGCTTCTGCAGGAGGCTGGCACTCAGGAGGGTATTGTCCGCACTGCGGCCGAGGCTACAGCTTGGGCCACCCTAGACAGCACCCAAGACAATCTACCTCTGCCTAATCGACCCAGTAATCCCCTACAAATGGCCTACTCTGTTCAGCAAATAGCTGACAGTATCGATCAGATGAATCCGTCCGACTGTCTCAGCTGTCACTTAGAAAAGGTGCATTCTAAATGTGAGATGCTTAGCCTTGCTGCAGAGTACGAGGTCCAAATACTACGCCAAACCATCGATCTTAGTTTGTGGGCCAAACTCCCGGATGTCATCCCCCAGGATGGGAATGCCACCTTTGATAAGGTTGTAGCTGAGCTCATTTTTGCTCACAGCCCAGGTGTAGTAGGAGTGATGCTTGCATACCCTGTAAAACAGAATGCAAAGGAAAGTCCAGTGACTTACCACCAGAGACTTTGGATTGCCTACCGAGCAGGAAAGCACTTGGCACAGGAAGCTGCTGATGTAGAGCTTATTGAATATGGGACCCTGTTCCTTAGGAACATGATTCCAGCAGTACAAGAAAAGGTAGAGCCAACCACCTACCCCAATATGGATAGGTTTGCCAACATCCTTCAGAAAACTGAGAGAGTTTACCAACTCTACATCCGTGATCTGGGCTCCAATTCCAAGGAAGCAGCCACCATAGAGCCTGCTTCAGAGGCCACGACTCACTACACTGTGGAAGAGCAGGCCCAACACCAACAGGCCCAACATCAACAGGCCCCTCCAGCTGATAACCAACATGCCCAACAGACCCATCAACAACAATCGCAACAGCAACAACAGTGGGGTGAGAACCGGAATTGGCATAAGAATAAAAAGCACAAGGGTAAAGGGAAACCACAACAACAAAGAACAGGCCCTTCATATAGGGAGATAGCTGAAGAGAATTGGAAATTCCGAGAGCTCCTAGGACAAGTGCACTCTGTAGTGGATGCTGTTCCTGCACAGGCCCTTGCGGCGGTACAACCAGCGACTCAGACCCCAACAGGTCATGGGGATACTGGTGGTGCAGGCCTTCTGGCTCATACAGGCCTGAACCCAGAAGCTCCTCCTTATATCGCATCAGCACAGCATGGTGAAGTGATTCACAAGAGTCAGGCCCAACTTCTATGCTCCCAGCAGTACAGATCAACAATTACAGGCCCCAGTCTGGATTGTAAACAAGCTGGTCTTGGATACAAATGGAAGGCCCTGCACTGAGGTCAAGGTCAGGGGCCGCCTACTAGTAGTCTTACTAGATACAGGTGCAGCTGTATCTGTATTACACGCTGAACATCCAGACACATCCCCTTGGTCCACTGGACAGAGGACCAACATGTCAGGAGTTGATGGTACTAGCCTACCTGCATACCATTCTCTACCCCTACCGGTAGAGCTAGGCCATCTAAAGGCCTCACACACTTTCCAACTAATGGTAATGCATGATCATCCCAGTATCACAGGAATTGATTTCCTTGTGCCACACAGCTGTGTGGTGGATCTAGCTAACATGCTACTGATACAGATTCAGGGTCAATATCGTACCATTTTGATTCCTGATTCACACGTTATGGCGACAATATCTGCCAGTGACAAGGAGTATGACATCATAGATTTATTCAAAGCTCATGAACTATTCCTGAAACTTCTCCTCATTTTGCAATGACATTTGGAAGTGTTTGCAATTAACAAACATGACTGTGGCAGAATGCACACTGTCATCGAAGTGCCAGGCCCAACACACATGAGGCAAAGGCAGTACCCTTTTCCAACTCAGGCCTTGCCTTCTCTTAGAGAAACAATCAAGTTACTCCTCAAGCAAGAAGTAATCAGAACTTGCATTTCCACTGCTAACTCCCCAGTGTGGCCCATGAAAAAACCCACAGATGCCTGGAGACTTACTATTGACTACAGAAAACTGAATCAGGTCACCCCCGGTTGTTCCCCAACTATGGCATCAGCACCTGATGTGATACTACTCTTGACCCCTGACCTGAAATGGTTCGGTGCCCTGGACATTTCCAATGTTATTTGGTCATTACCATTGGCCCTTTAGAGACAATATAAGTTTGCCTTCACCTTTGAAGGAAGACAGTACACTTGGACTTGCTTGCCGCAAGGATTTCATAATAGCCCGTCCCTGTTCCATCTGCTCATGATGGATGCCCTCAAGAATTTCTCTACTCCCCAATGTCTCTTACAATATGTGGATGACCTGTTGCTGGCAACAGCCACACAGGAACAACATCTGTATCTCTTGGACGAACTACTGATTCTCATTCAGAGAGCAGGCTTGAAATGCAATCCAGCAAAAGCACAACTATGTCAGAAAGAAGTACTCTTTCTAGGGCTGAAAATAACTGACCAAGGTTGAAGCCCACCTGGAAAAAGGTACAGGGATTGCAAGACTTGCCATTGCCCACCAGCGTGGCAACTCTTCGAAGGTTTCTAGGTATGGTGAATTATTCAAGAGATTTTATTTGTGATTTTGCTCAAAAGGCTGCTCCTCTGTATGAGCTACTCAAAAAGGACATCCCATGGACTTGGGTCCTGATACACACCCAGGCTGTGACATCACTGAAGCAGGCCTTGGCCTCCACCCCAGCTCTGGTCAACCCCAATCCAGCACTGCCATTCCATCTGGAATGTGCCATCTCTGACATTGCCATGTCAGCAGTGCTGGCCCAGAAGGATCATGGCACCCTGAGACTCATTGCATATGCATCACAGCTCTTGACCCCAGTGGAACAGAAGTACAGCCTTTGTGAAAGGAACATTCTGGCCACCTACTGGGCTGCCAAGCACTTCCTGTACATCACTGGGTATTCTCCACTGATCATCAACACCAACCACACCCCAACTTCCTTTCTGCTCTCAGACAGAGTGAAGGATGGGTCAGTCTCCAACACCAGACTGACACACTGGTCACTTCTTCTCCAGGATAGGGACATACAGGTACACCCAACAAAAATTCCATCTATGCTGGCTCATGGACCCCTTTTCCAAGGAGAACCCCATGACTGTACACTACAGTCACCTGACCTTCCAGATCCGGGTCCTTTCCTCCCTGCCACGCCACAAATACTTGATAACACCTCTTTGTGTCGCATCTTTACTGATGGTTCAGCATCCTACTATCAGGGAGAACAAATCGCAGGGATGTGCATTCTAGTGATTTACCCTTATGGGAACACTGTCAAAATATCTAAGCGTTGTAGTGTTGCATCATTACAATATGCAGAGATGGCAGCGGTGGCCTGTGCCCTCGAGTTCAACCAACATGGGACCGAGGATACTATTATTTTTACGACTGTAACTGGGTTTGTTGTTCTCTAACAGAATTTCCTCCTTTCTGGCAGAAGAACTCCTTCCTCTCCTCCGATGGCAGCCCAGTGAAGTACAAGGAATTGGTAATATACATACATTCACTGGCACACAAATATGCACACAAACTCTATGTACATAAAGTCAAAGCTAATTCTCTCCATGATCCCTATCATGCCTTCAATGACACAGCAGACACCCTTGCCAAGGAAGGGGCCCAAGGTGGGGACATCTGGATGATGGACCATCCAGAGGCCAATGCGGCCGTACAGATTATAGCAGTCAGGAAGAAACCTGAACCCTTCTACCCCTTGGACATCTCAGCAGCCCGACATGTTGATACTGAACTCAAAGAAGTGTTCAGATTCCTTGACAAGAGTACCGAAGAGAAACTTCTCACACACAACCTGTACCAGAGGCATGAAGGTAAGTTACACTTGTCACCTGATGACAAGCTCATCTGGTACCAACCAGACGATTCCGCCACCAAGTTGTGGGTGGTCCCCAGACACCTGAGATCTTAATTCTTTCACCAAGTGTATGATACGCCCACTGGTGGACACCAGGGAGTAGAAAACACCCTCCAAAGGCTTAAGACCACCGCCTGGTAGCCTGGTGTCACCAAAGATGTTAAACAGTACATAGACAACTGTCTCATTTGTGTGAAAAACAACCCCATCCCTACCAAATGAAATGCCAAACTCTTACCACAATGACACTCTGGCCCTTGGCATGCCATACAGATTGATTTTATTGGTCCCCTGACTAACACCAGCAGAAATTACAAGCATGATCTTGTGGTAACTGATCTCTTTTCTAAGTGGGTTGAAGCTTTCCCCAATACGACATGCACTGCAAAAACCACTGCCAAAATCCTGGTGGAACAGATTTTCTCCAGGTGGGGCCTACTTCTCAAGGTAGACGCTGACAAAGGAACCAGTTTTACAGGTGAGTTGATGAAAGAATCCCTTGAACTCCTTGGAGTTCAACAGAAGTTCCACATACCTTACCACCCCCAATCCTCAGGTCAAGTGGAAAGAGCCAACAGATGGTTTAAGCAAACACTTTCCAAATTCATTGAGAACAATCCCCAAACCTGGAATTCCCTACTGCCATTACTCCTTATGGCAATTAAGGGTACGCCCTCAGCTCACACCCTTTGAGGTGATGACTGGAAGACAGATGAGATTACCTGAACACCTGTTGTTTGACCTGCACACCCCCGCTGCAGACCATGTGTCTGTAAATCAATATGTGGAAAAACTCAGAAAAGACCTCATACACACACACTTGTATGCTGCCAACTGCATGGGCAAGTCCCAGCAACAATCCAAAATACAGTTTGACAAACACACACAAGAAGTGGATTGGCAGGTTGGAGATCAGGTAATGGTACTCTGATTTGCACATCCCACCCACTCCTTCTCCAACAAGTGGGAAGGCCCATACCCTATCATCAACAAGCTCAGTCCAGCAGTCTATCAGGTTAGACTCCTGCATAACAATAAGTTGACTGACAAATGGTTACATGCAAACCAGCTGAAACTGTATAAAGGAGCTTAACTACTTTTCCTCACCCCATTGGCGGAATAGTACCAACTTACTAATCTTTGATTTTGCTTTTCAGATACACTGACAAGATGGCTATCTTGTTCCATTATCTCCTCATCTCAGGGGTTATCCCCTGCATCCAAGGCGCTGTACCGAACCTTCTACGACACCTCAATCCTCCAGCACCTCCTCCAGAGGGAGTATCCATTAATATACCAGATAGTCTGATCACTGTCCAGGAAGGTTCCGATGCTTACCTCACTGCCTCAGTTGTTGCTCCTGATAAATCTACCCTACAAATTGAGTGGCAAACCACATCACAAGGATAAGTTCTCCCTGTGGCCAAACTCTCCAAAGGAACTTTCCAGGGTTGGTCCAATGCTAAATTATCCCCAAATGGTTATCTGTCCTTGTTACAAATGCATTAAGACATTCTCGTTTGTACAACATTACTGCCCTAATTAATCCTTCATACTATAATTCTTTGTCTAAAGATTCTGCTTGAAAATTTTGTGCTGTACACCACATGGCTTCCACAGCCATGTATCTCTCTGTGTTACCACCCACTGATAGACAGCTTTTGGAATGCCCAAAGCATACCCCTGGTCCCCGTAGTGGTCTAACAACCACTGCCCTCCCAAGTTCATTGATTAATAACTTACAGTTTATGCATATACCTGTTTTGTTTAATCTTACTTACTGGAATATGAAAGAATTTGGCATGTGTCACAATACTAATACTTCAGCATTTTATAGTTCATTATTGCTTAATAGTTTAGCTGCATTTCAGATTCATACTCAAGACCCTATTGCCGAGGTCCATTCTACTGAACATAGAGGCAACTTCAGGTGAAAACCCACTCCTGGTGATCTAACTCATAAACGTAAGACATGTGAAGTTGACAGTTCTGATGTCACAGGTGTGACAGGTACTGTCACAGGCCTCTTTGGTACAGCTATGTCTATTTGGAACAAGGCAGACATTGTTGCTATCAAAGCTCATTCTGCCAAGTTCTCCACTGGCCTGGTTAACAATATACTACCCACATTATTGTATGGTGTGGATGGCCTTAGTCAGGAAGAAAGATACACTGTATACAACATGCACGACATTGCTAAGGCATTCACTGATTAAAGAGATAAGATCAACGCACTCATACAACAAAACAATAAAGAAGCAGATAAACAATACATTGCTAGAGAAATCCTTTGCTCTGCCTATGGCTCATACATCATCACTACCATCAACAATCCCTCCGTGATCTAGAATCTGGAAGAATCCCTGATATCATACATGACAGACGCATTTCCAAATGGTATTGTCCATGATGTAAAACCCCTGGCAGTATTGCTATGTGTATACAACAAACTTTAACCATTCCTCTTTCTACAGCTAGGAATTTGGGGTTTGTAACCAAACACCCTAATACTGGTCCTTGTTTCACTACTAAGAAATGTTCCATAACAGATACCATGTTTGCTTCTTTTACTGTCTCTTTACCATGTTTTGATCCCACTACAGCTTTGTTCGACAAGCTTGCACTGGTTCATTCTATCGGGCATTTGGATGAAGACATCTACAGAGAACACCTGGATCTACCGCCTCTACTGGTTTTCCATCCTTTCCTGGATGCCTGGGTGGCACCACACACGGACTGCTGTGCGAAGAAGCAATACATTTACTTGTGCCGATGAGATGTATTTGATGTTATTCAACCTGTTTGTGGTTATTCTCCAGATAGCATTGATTGGACTTTCACCATGCATGATGACATCACCAAGAATGGCACGGATTCCTTGGATTCTACTTTGGCTCCGGATAATCTCTACCAATCACATCGTTGGGAGGTTCATCACCTGTCAACACGAATTTCGAAGACGGCCTACACCTGCCCTGTCCAGTTGCAAAAGTGGAGACTCCCTACTGTTCACTCTCAGTATAATTACAATGGGGAGTATTGTGTAGTAACTAACTTTAAAAGCTATACTTATGGATCTGTGACATGTGTTACTGAGTACCCCAATTTCTGTTTTATCCCCCACCAGAAGACTGTGATTGGACATATTGTCATAACCCCCGTCCCCCTCCTAGATGCAGACATCATTGATGGTAACCCCAATAATCTGCTCACACTGTCTGAATACTTACCATATTTTAATGTACACATAGACCCACTGACTCTTACATTAAAATCACTTTTAGACAGGAAAGACACACACCTCATCCACATCAGCAGTAATATGACCAAGGCCAATGAAGCTATCCTCTCATTGATTAATGATGGTGACATGAATGACGCATTGACTAACACCTGGTTAGAGATTACCTTTAAAGGTTTTGTTATTATACAAGCATTTTTAATCTTTATTTTGATTATTATGCTCTGCTGCCTACGGTGCACACTGCACCAACACCTTGAGCAGCTCGAGTTCCTTTACAAAGCTCACGCATCAGGTTTGTAAATGACCACTGCTCTCTGGCCTTTCCCTAGATTTGTTTGTGTTGCCCTTGGAGGCAACAAGGGGAGGAATGTTACATGAGGTCCCTGCACCTTAATTGGTACCCTCAGAGGTACACCATAGACAGCTAGCACTTAAGTTATACTAACATATAGGGCTAAGGGCATCTACCGTACAAGAATAGATGTCAGGATATGAATGCATATTGTTGTGATACACTTTGCTTGCTAATACATATATTCTTCTATGTATTTTCTGTGTATTTCTTACTTGTAAGATGCCAAGGCACCTGTGTCCTTGGAATAATTATGATATGTAAGTTGGCATTGCCACCTTTTGGTGATTTGTACTACTACACTGAGTTATGTATGACTCTGTATAAGAACTCTTTTGCTCACAAACTGATGACTATACAAAACTGTATAATGTTATCTTGGACCATGGAACCACCTCTAATTTAGCCAACAGGGCTCATCTCTGTAACTAGAAATGTTTCTATCTTACAGTTACCATAGTAATTATCATAGGTATAGAATGTAATACACTAGTCTTGTACCTCAGAGATCCCAAGAGACAAAAAGAAACCTTGAGGTATAGGGAATGCTTAGCACTGGCTCCTGGTTCGTATTGGTAAGAACTGCTTAGGGCAACTGTGATTTTATCCTTTGGTAGTAATAAACAAGTTTATTACTCTAATGCAATGTGTCTGTGATTACTTGCATTCCCAATATTGTCAAGAACCTGAAAGTGAGGTTTAGACCTCCTGACAATGTGGAACTTGTTGGATGGCAGGACACAGAAGGTGGTGGTAAATGACTGTCACTTCATAGAGGGAAGGGTGATTAGTGGGGTGCCACAGTGATCAGTGCTAGGTCCAGTTCTCTTCAACATCTTTATCAGCGACATTACAGAAAGATTAGAAGGGAGCATTTGCCTGTTCACTGATGACACAAAGCTCTGCAACAGGTCGGACATGCCAGAGAGTGTGACTAGAATGAAGAGAGATTTGCAGAAGCTTGAGGACTGGTCATGGGAGTGGCAGTTAAGATTTAATACAAAGAAATGCAAAAAAAAAGCACATGGGGCAGAAAAAAAAACAGGAACAACATATCAGCTGGGGGTAATAGAATGCTCCAAGCAGGAAAGGGACCTAGGGGTTATCATCTCTGATTACCTCAAATTAGGAAGTCAGTGGAACAAGGCAGCAGAAAAAGCAACAGGATGCTTGGTTGCATAGGCAGTGGTATCACCAGTAGGAAAACGGAGGTTATAATTCCACTATACAAGACACTAGTGAGGCCACACCTTGAGTACAGTGTCCAGATCTGGAGGCCTTACCTATGTCAGGACATAGACAGGGTGGAGGCAGTTCAGAAGAGGGCAACCAAGATGGTGTAAGGATTACATCACAAAGCCTGTAAGGACAGGTTGAAGGACTTGAATATGTACTCTCTGGAGAAGAGGCGGCGGAGGGGAGTTATGATTGAGACATATAAATACCTCATGGGGAGGAACAAGGTGCAGAAAAACACAGTCTTTCATGGAAAAAGATGTTCCAGGACTAGGAGGACTGGGATGAAACTGGAGGGAGGGAAGGAGGAGGAGGGAGGGAGGGAGGGAGGTTCAGAGGGAACACGAGGAATAATTTATTTACTGAGAGGTTCATAGACAAATATAAAGCCCTGTTGGAGGAGATGGTGGGGGCTGAGATGATTACAGAATTTAAGAATGCATGGGATAGGCATCAGGGAATCCTGGTAGTCAGAAGAAGGGGACAACCTAGTTCTAGAGAAGCTTGACAAAGCTGAGCATGTGCACACATTGGCAGACTAGGTGGGCCCTTATCTGCCTTCAACATCTATTTATCAATGTACTCTGTGTTGTGGGCATGACAATTTCATGTCTGTCTTGTGGCACTACAGATACAGTACAGATCACTTTAAACTCATTGTGCAGCCAATTAGCAATCCATTTTCATTATGTGATTGCAATGAGCTGCCAACTTGTGAAATATGACTTTCAACTGGAAGAAAATCAGGCAGCTCATTCAGAGCTCAGGGGAAACCAGCTAACAGATATAAGTCATATGGAGGTTTTATATGCCTCAAGAGATCAGATGCTAACAGGCTGTTAGCTGTACTGTAGTGTAGTGCTGTTTATTAGCATCTTCCTTAATCATCACGTGTTGATGAACAACACACCCTCAGCTGCCAGTACCACCAGAGCCACCTATGTGCTTTGGATCTGGATGATTATCTGTCCGCCTTGAAGCAGTATAGACAGTGCTATTATCATTTTCATGACTCATCTTTTTATGAACAACAGAATACCAGTTGCCAGTGGCAATGCCACCACAACCGTTGGTGCACAGAAGGCATTCACCAATGCCTGTCTGGCTTGAGGCACTATGGTGCTATTTATTATCATTTTCACATGTTCGTTAAAGAAATCATGTTTTCTTGTCAAGCAAATAAAAATACATTTAACAATTTTTTTTAAGTTTTTATAATACTATCATTTATTCCAGTAAATTTATTGTCATGTCATTGGATCACACAGTACTGTGCTCTTCTGCCAGTACCTGCAGAAGCACAGGAACCATGGTCCTGGAACTCATTTCCCAACTTGTTTGAGAGTGATAATGGTTCTTGAGCTTCATCCATCTTCCACAGTAGAAGACACTGGCATTTGAAAAGTCTTACATATAGAACTAAAGCACAAATATTGTATAATCTTCCATCATCTTTCTCATTATCTAGGCATGTCAGACACAGTGTAGGTGGTGGTGTGCACCGCAAAAGCTTTTTCTGCTTCTGCCACCATATGAATGGGTCTCCAAAGTATACAATAAGCAGCCCTTTCCATGGTGCTTCCCATGATGAATCCATATTAATCCAGTTATGTTTTCTTAAAGAAGAACAGCAACACTGCATACAGGTTGCTATATCTTCATATCTCTTTTTATTTTCTTTTGATCACCAGTCCCTATGTTAAAAACACAATCTCCTGGTGCTAGTGGTCCCCCACCCTGCAATTGTCAGTCCCTTTTGTAAAAAGAAGAAATGAATCCCTGATGGTAGTGGTTCCCTCCACCCTCTGATCACCAGCCCCTCATTTAAAAAAACACTCCTGGTGATAGTGGTCCCTCCTCCCTCCAATCACCAGTCACTCACTGGGAAAAAGAGTCCCAGGTGGTATGGTCTTTCCTCCCTCTGATCACCAACCCCTCACAGAAAAGAATCCCTGCTGGTAGTTGTCCCCTACTCCCTCTAATCCCCAGCCCCTAATATAACAAAAAGAAATCCCGGGTGGTAGTGGTCCCTATCCCATTCACCAGTCCCTAATATAACAAAAAGGAATCCAAGGTGTTAGTGGTTCCCCCACCCTCTGATCCACAGCTCATCACAGAGAAAAAGAATCTCTGGTGCTAGTGGTCCTCCCACTCCCACCAATTGCCAGCCCTGAATAAAAAAAAAACTCTCCATGGCATCCAGTGGTCCCACCATGGCACTGGGCACCTCCCACTCTCCTTATTGGTATCTCTGGTGCTGCAGCTTCATATGGTGACTGGCAGTGCCTTCCTGACTCCTCCTCAGCCAGCCACTATATGTCCAGGCAGGGAGCATGCCTCTTGTTTATAGGACAGGGTGACACACCCTGTCCTATAAATAAGAGGCACGGTCCCTGCCTGGACATATGGCCAGCCTAGAAGGTGTGAGGAGGGCTGTGCCAGTCACCATATGCACCCGTGCCCCATGAGCACCAGTAAGATGAAGGGGCACAGTGCCAGGTGGGGACCATCGGCACCAAGGAGTTTTTTTTACTCAGGCTAGCGATCAGTGAGAGGTGGGACCACTACCACCAGGGATTCATTTTTGCAATGGCAGACTGGCAATCATTTGGGGGGACCACTAATACCAGGGATTCTTTTCTTCAGTGAGGGGCTGGCAATCGAAGGGGGGATCACTACAACAGGGATTCTTTTTTTTCAATGAGCGGCTGGTAATTGGAGGGTTGAGGGAACCACTACCACCCAGAATTTTTTTTTGCAGTAATGGACTGGCTGGTGATTGGAAAGTGGGGAGAACCACTACCACCAGGGATTCTTATTTTATTACACTAGGGGCTGGTGATTGGAGGGAGGGGGGACCACTTGCACCTGAGATTTCTTCTGAACATGATGGGCTGGCATTGGGGGGGTGATACATATCTATCATGGATGGGGGGCGGCGCTGTTCTACCTGGTTCCACTACCCATACAAAGGGGTCCATAATGGGCATGAAAATTGACCCTTAGTGCCTTGCATGCCCAATGGGCTCATTTGCATGGGTACCTTTGAAAATTGCAGATAGCGCTCCAGTGGTATTGTCTCTTGAGCCCAACTTCAGTAGTCCAGGGCGTCACTACCTGACATAGTGCTGCACTGACATGGCCCTATACTCAGTCGGATAGCACCCAAGTGAATATACCATCCTGGGATCCCTTGCAATTGCAAAGTGCAGTGCAAACATTTGTGCAATGCATTGTGCCTTACTGAATATTTGGCCCTGAACTCTTGTCTTTAATCAGCCCCCAAACCATAAAAGGTTCTTTGAAACTTATCTAGACTTGAGGTACCCAGTAGAACTCCTTTTTTTTGTTCACGAGTCCACATGAATTTTCTACTGCAGCTCAATGAAGCATACTATGATAGTGTTATACAATTTTTTACTTGGTGTGTAATTCAAAATAAATAATGATAAAATGATATCAAAATAAAACCACAGAGTTTGACGAGTAATTCTAAACACACAACAGTCACTATTACAAATCATGTTGTCTTGTCATATAAATAACAAGCATTTGTCAATGCCGAACGTTCACTTGCAGGTATTTGCAGTGGTGTTTGGCATGTATGGTGCTTTACCCTAATGCCCTGTGCGATTGCTGGTATTTGCACAATAAATTTTCAGCATGACCTTTTTGTTACCCCCATCGTGCGCTACATAAGCAGAAACACGTTTTGGGCAGGATGTGAAAATGACAGCTGTACTGCTCATAAGGAAGTGTGTGGTAAATGGCAATGTTGAAAATCTGGAGTGGAATATTGAAAATTCGCAAACCCATGAGCGCGCGTGGAACTGTGCAGTGCACACTGTAAAACAGTCATTGTTAGGAATTTTTCACCAAATTGTCAACATTGGCATTTTAAAACCTCTGCTAATGAACAGTGTCACTGTGTGATTGTCTTACTGTGTGCCATACATTGATTTTGCAACAATCGACCACCATTGTGCAAATATATGGGTGAAACACGCTTGGGCAGGATGAAAAAATGACAGCTGTACTGCTCATAAGGAAAAGTGTGTAAAATGGCAATGTTGAAAACTAAAGTGAAAATATTGAAAATCACAGAACTTCACGAAGTGTGCATAGGAACTGCACAATGCATGCTCGTAAAACAGTTATTTTAGGAATTTGTTCACCAAATATTCAACATAGCCATTTTAAGATCTCTGCTCATGAACAGTGACACTGTGATTTTCTTAATGTGTCACATACACTGAGTTCACACAGCGACTGTGCCATTGTGCGCTACATGGGAAGAAACACGTTTTGGGCAAGATGTGAAAAATGACAGCTGCACTGCTCATAAGGAGGTGTGGTAAAATGGCAATGTTGAAAATGTGGAGCAAAAATATTGAAAATTGGCAAACTTACGAGCGTGCATAGGAACTGCGCAATGAACACTCCTAAAACAGTCATTTTTAGGAATTTTGTCACCAAATTTTCAACACAGCCATTTTAAGACCTCTGCTCATGAACAATGTCACTGTGATTTTCTTAATGTGTCCCATACATTGAGTTCGCACATGGACTGCGCCATTGTGTGCTACATGGGCGGAAACATGTTTTGGGCAGGATGTGAAAAATGACAGCTGTACTGCTCATGAGGAGGTGTGGCAAAATGGCAATGTTGAAAATCTGGAGTGAAAATATTGAAAATTCACCAACTTACGGTTTAGCGCAGGAACCGCGCACTGCACACTCATAAAACAGTCATTTTTAGGAATTTTTTCACCAAATTTTCAACACAGCCATTTTAAGACCTCTGCTCATGATCAGTGTAACTGTGATTTTCTTAATGTGTCCCATACATTGATTTCGCACACCGACTGCGCCATTGTGTGCTACATGGGCGGAAACACGTTTGGGCAGGATGTGAAAATTACAGCTGTACTGCTCATGAGGAGGTGTGGTAAAATGCCAATGCTGAAAATCTGAGGAACATTGAAAATTCATAAACCTACGGCGTATGTGGAACTGTGCAACGCACACTGTAAAACAGTCATTTTAGGAATTTTTCACCAAATTTTCAACGTTGCCATTTTAAAACCTCTGTTAATGAACAGTGTCACTGTGATTTTCTTACTGTGTCCCATACATTGATTTCGCACACCGACTGCGCCATTGTGCACTACATGGGCGGAAACACATTTTGGGCAGGTTGTGAAAAATGGCAGCTGTACTGCTCATAAGGAGGCATGGTAAAATGGCAATGTAGAAAATCTGGAGTGAAAATATTGAAAATTTGCAAACACGAGCGTGCGTAGGAACTGCGCAATGCACGCTCGTAAAACAGTTATTTGTAGGAATGTTTTTACCAGATTTTCAACATAGCCATTTTAAGATCTCTGCTCATGAACAGTGACACTGTAATTTTCTTAATGTGACCATACACTGAGTTCACACACCGACTGTGCCATTGTGCGCTACATGGGCGGAAACACGTTTTGGGCAAGATGTGAAAAATGACAGCTGCACTGCTCATAAGGAGGTGTGGTAAAATGGTAATGTTGAAAATGTGGAGTGAAAATATTGAAAATTCGCAAACTTACGAGCGTGCATAGGAACTGCGCAACGCAGACTCGTAAAACAGTAATTTGTAGGAATGTTTTCACCAAATTTTCAACATAGCCATTTTAAGACCTCTGCTCATGAACAGTGTCACTCTGATTTTCTTAATATGTCCCATACATTGATTTCGCACACCGACTGCGCCACTGTGCGCTACATGAGTGGAAACACATTTTGGGTGAGATGTGAAAATGACAGCTGTACTACTCTTAAGAAGGTGTGGTAAAATGGCAATGTTGAAAATCTGAGTAAAATATTGAAATTCGTGAACTTATGAGCCTGCATAGGAACTTCATAATGCATGCTAATAAAACAGTCATTTTGGAATTTTACCAAATTTTCAACTTGGGTTTTGGGACCCCTCTCATGACTGTGAAATCACCTTCGGGCCTGAATAATGCCATGACAGTGACATCATTCATGAGAAGGGGTCCCAAAAACCCCATGTTGAAAATTTGGTGCAAAAATTCCAAAAAATGACTGAGATATGCAATAAAGTTGAAACCCCCCTATCTAGCCCATTATACAGCTTACCGGCATTTCCTCAGTTCACTGTCGGCTTTGAAGAGTGCAGACGTGTTCCCAGTCCACTGAAGATCATCGCGCTGAACTCCAGAGGTAAGTATGGGGTGAGGGGGGTGTGGGAGGCTGGGTGCGCAGTGGGTGGGTGCGGGTTGTGGGAGGGGGACTGGGAGACTACGTGGGACCATTTTTTCTTTACAGGTTTTTTAAAAAACTGACTACGTGATGCTTACACACTGGGGTGGGCTCCCAGCATGGCAGAAGATGGCTGGGGGGCCGAGGAGCTGACGGGATTGGGCACCCCTGTCAGCAAAACAAACGGAGGTTTGCCACACTGGGGTGGGCTCCCAGCGTGGCAGAAGGATGGCTTGGGGCCGTGGAGTTGACGTGATTGGGCACCCCATCAGAAAACAAACATTTGCCACACTGGGGTGGGCTCTCAGCGTGGCACCAAAGCTTTGGGGGTGGTGTGACACACGCTGGGGCATGACACGATGTATGAGGACAGCGGTGGTTTTCTTTGAAGCAGAAGACCACCGCTGTCATAAGAGCTCCCACACCCATTGGTGCAGGACTGCCACACCTGCTCAACAGAGCACTGGATTGAATGGGAGAGGCACACCTCCAAAGTGTGCTATTCTCCCAGAACATGCCTTACGCATGCGTGCAAGCGAACGTAAAAACATAATATTTTTATATTATGTTACTATCATATTGCCAATCATTATATTATGGGGTATGGTAATACTCCTATAGTTAGGACTGAGTAGGCTGTTTAATGTTAAATCCCAATTTTTGCACCCTAATAACTTTGGTGTCATTTGATGAAATAGCCCACAATTTGGCATGTGAGGTCAAGCTGCCAGAGTTTCAAGACATGAAAGGTTTTGTGATGCTGTCTTGTTCAGTTTTGAGATATGAAAAGCCAACAAACGGGGAAAAAAAAAACAAGTTTGCTTTCCTTATACTTAACACTGGGTATTTTTTGCTGTCACCTACAGTCTAGAAAGTGTGGTAATTTTTCATGAAATTTTCAGGGTTGAAGGTGCCCATGACAAGAGTTTGCCTTTGGAAGGTTTTGTGAAAAAATACTATATAGTTTCAGAGTTATAATTTATTTTAAAGTTAACCTTCTGACATGGACAGTAAAAATAAACAGGATATCTGACACAGGAAAATGAATGCACACACCATCCACTCAAGCAGCAATACCAAACTGTTCTTCTTTTAAATCATAGACAGTTTTATTACCAGTACCATAGACAAAGGCTAGGGGGTACCCACAAGGGAGACTATCAGAATTCTCTAACGATGTCAGGGAGAAAACCAGGGAAGCATTACTTTTGCCTAAACAGAAGAAAAAACTGTTTGACCCTGGTATTTTGTTTGTAACCTCCTATGGGGGAGCTAGTAAGGAGGTTGTGGACATTGTTAAATGGGACCTGTCCATACTTAGGGGAGTGACTGAATTAAAAACGCTCCTTGAACAACCACTCAGAGTGTCCTTTAGGAGAGGGAGTAACCTCAAGGACAAATTGATACATAGTTATCAACCTGATTCTAAAAAACAGGCTATTATGAAATGGGGTTCAAGGCCCTGTGGCCTGTGTAAGATTTGCCAGTACATGGAAAGATAAGAGAAATTTGTAAATCCAAGCACTGGCAAACTAGAGACATTCAGGGGCCAGATTGATTGTAACTGTGAAGCGATGTTTACCTCCTTATTTGCTCCTGTGGGAGTTTTTATGTAGGTAGAACCAAGCGTAGACTGAGGTTCAAAATTATTGAGCACGTACAGGCAATTAGGAAAAATAACTTCAGCTATGCAATGGCATACCATGTGCATAAAAATCAAGGTGTCAAACATAAGCTTTCAGTAGTAGGTGTGGAATGTATACACAGGAATGCCAGAGGAGGAGATTTGGATAATGCACTTAATTGTGCAGAACAGAAGTGGATTGTTAGGTTGGGAGCACTAAAATACCCTGGACTTAATGATAAATTTGAACTGGCTCCTTTTTAGAGAAAAAACAGTAAATTAATGAGCAAGGTTTGCTTGGTCTGTGTTTCTTCCATCCCTTTCTTTTCCCTTCCTTCCTTTTTTTCCCTTCCCCTTTTTTGTTTCCCCTTTTTCTTTGCCTTTTCCCCCTTTCTTTTCCTTCCTTCTCCCCTTCTCCCTCTCCCTCTTTTTTCCTCCCCTTCCCTCCCCTCCCCCACCTTTCTTTCCCTATTGTCCTTATCCCATCCCCCCTTCCCTTCTCTAACCTTGGCTTTTGGAAAGTCATTTTCTTCATTCCTCTGATATATTTTGTTTCTTTATAGGCTTCCTTCAGAATTTGTCTGTTCCATGAATAACGGGCCACATATATGTTGCTATCAAATACACATATGGTTGTATGGAAATAGGAAATAGTCTTTGCTGAAGAAACTAGAAACAAATAATGTACATTATATATGAATTGATGGCTATATTAGCCTGTTTTTCACTGATTGCACTTATCTGGTTGTATCTCTTACACTGTTAATAAGTAAACTATAGCCATTGGTAGCCACATTAATTGATTGCACTTGCATTGAGTATTTAAATGCACCTTTTATATTGTTTAATCAGCTCTGAGGACACCCTGAGAACAGGGTGAAACATAAGCTCTTGCTGCCTTTGTCTATGGTACTGGTAATAAAACTAAGATTTAAAAGAAGAACAGTTTGGTATTGCTGCTTGAGTGGATGGTGTGTGCATTCATTTTCCTGTTTCAGATATCCTGCTTTCATTGAATTGCACCACTACTTTGTGTTTCACCCTTCCTCTTTTTTCTAGTAAAAAAAAAACCAATCGTGACTGCTTGTTTTCAAGATTTACCTCTCGTGCTAAAAAAAAAAATTGTGGTGGCCACAATTTTTTTGTTGTTGTTGTTGTTTTTTTACCCTTTTAAAAATTGATATTAAGAAGCTAATACTGATGTAAAATTAGACCCCCAAACCTATGTCTTGCTAAAGGACTATTCTTTAGTTCAGTTCTGGAATTTAATTTTAAAAACTACCCACAAACCTATCTTTACTAATCCTGATTATCTTCACTCGTTCATCAGAAATTTGCTCGTCATGACATTTAATTTTACCATTCATGCAGAAATTTACTGGTTGTGAAATATAATTTTACCACTTGTCTGGAAAGTTACCAGTTGTGACATATAATTTTGCAGTTCATATGGTACTTTGCCAGTCACGACATATGTTACCATTCATGCAATAATTTGCAACAGGGTTTTCTCATTTACCATTTGAGCAATACTATTTAGCAACCATATTGTACAATGGCATAATAATCAAATATTGAGATACAGACAGATCCCAAAATCTGTACCTTGGCAAAAGACAGTTCTTTAGATTGATTCTAGAATTAAATTTTAACAGTGCCCCCCCCCAAAAAAAACTATCTTTACCATCGTGATTAACTTCAGTCATTCATTGGAAATTTACCAGTTGCAACATATAATTTTACTGTTTGTGTGATAATTTGCTACAGGTTTTTCTTATTTATCATTCGAGTTATAACTATTTATCAGCTGCATGGTAAAGTGGCATAATAAGCAAACATTGAGGTACAATCAGCCCCCAAAACCTGCATTTTGTTCAATGACAGTTGTTTAGCTTGATTCTGGTATTTAATTTTAAAAAATAACTCCCTAAATCTATCTTTAAGCATCGGGTTTACCATCGGCCATTCCTCAGATATTTATCCTTTGTGACATGTAATTTTTTTTCTGTTGTGTGGTAATTTTTGACAAGTATTTTTAATTACCACTCAAGTGATACTATTTACCAACTGCATTCAAAATGGTATAAGAAGCAAACATTGAGGTAAAATCAAACCCCCAAAAATATATTTTGCTAAATGGTAGTTGTTTAGCTCGATTCTGGTATTTAATTTGAAAAAAATACATACCCAGACCTATCTTTGTGGATCAGGATTACTGCTAGTGTTCTCGCATATTTACTGTTCATGACATGTAATTTTTACCTGTTGTCCATTAATTTATTACATGGAGGCACGAAAGTGCAGGGCCCATTTCCACAGTCACATTGATGAGGATATGATTGTACTATCTCAAAGAGGTTGGAAATTCTTTGCAAAAAAACTACGTTACTGTACCAGTTAGGGTTCATATTAAAGTGACAAAAGTAGGGAAATGTGATGTTAGGATTTCCAACCCTAACTGCCCATCCCCACCCCTGAAGCAGAAAAAGCATAAA
Organism: Neoceratodus forsteri; assembly: GCA_016271365.2. Lineage (NCBI taxonomy): Eukaryota > Metazoa > Chordata > Ceratodontiformes > Ceratodontidae > Neoceratodus > Neoceratodus forsteri. Next base: position 11,660,601 of record JADMNL010000039.1, on the reverse strand, counting down.
ACATTATGACAAATCACTGCTGGGATCTTCCTTTGGGTTCTCAGCCCTAATGCTCATCCCATTCTTATATAAAACACAGAAACATAGAAACATAGACTTTAAAAAATATAGTCTTCATTGCCTGAAGAGCAAACAGCACATCTGACCTTGTTGACTCAGGGAATGGGGTGAGCATTAGAGTTAAGAACCCCAAGGAAGACCACAGCAGTGATTCGCTGTAATGTTTTTTGCCTTTGTTGCTTTGGGGTGAGGGTGGGGAGTCAGTGCTGGAAACCCTTACATCACATTTCCCTACTTTTGTCACTTTAATCTGAACCCTAGCTGTTGCATTAAAACAGTTTTTTTTTTTGCAACGAATAATATATAAAACATGACATAAAATGAAAATTACAGAAGAAAGAATAATATCAAATATAATCATATTATCAAGTATATAACTGTAAAATTGATGGTGCTGCAAAGAAGACTATAGCAACTGGCATGAATGGAGAGTTGGAGACTACAGGTAAATATACTCCTTGAGGTCAGCAATGAAAGAAACATAGACAATGATGGCAGAAAAAAGAGCAAAGGTCCATCCAGTGTGCCCTAGTTCCCAATTTAGCTCTGGGGCCTACTGTTTCCCAAGTGTCCCAGCTCTCCCCAATCCCCTCTCCATTCTCCACCCTGATTCTGATACTCCGAGGATCTACTGTACTCTTTATTCTGGCCCAGCCATGCTCCAACTCATGATCATGTGACCACAAGCTGGTATTCTAGTAGTGCTGCACAGAATGTGGAATTCTGCTGGCACAATTAGTGTGGAATGACCATTCTGTGGGCAGAATTTCTGCTGGAATTTCACTAGTTCACCTGCAGAATTCCACCTACTGTGATCCGCGGGAACAGTATTTTTTTCGTGGAAAATTATTCTGCAAAAGTTTCCACAGAATATATTGAGATCCGAGGAATAATATTCCATCGAACTGTGATTTTTCTGAAGAAAATCATTCTACAGCTATTTTATGCTGCAGAATTCTGTCATTCTGTTTCCGGCAGAATTTGGTGGAATTTTATCAGAATTCTGAATATTCCGTGGAATTTTGTTCCACTGGAATTTGAAAATTCCACATAGCACTATATTCTAGTTAAACAGTTCCCCATAGTTCACACTGTTAATTCCTTTTAGGAACTTGAAAGTCTCTATCATATCTCTCCTCTCCCTTCTGGTCTCCAGCAAGTACGTGTTCAGTGCCTTGAGGTACTCCTCACAGTACATGCCCTGCTGCCTCCAAATCATTTTTCTTACCCTGTGCTGTACTGTTGAGCCTATCCCTATCCTCCCTGAGTTGAGGATCCCAGAAGGGGTCACAGTACTTCAAGTGTGGCCTCACCAAGAGCTACATATTACTTCTCTTTTTCTGCTATCAGTACCCCTCCTGAAATATCCAAGCATCCTATTTGCCTTGCTATAGGCCTTGCTGCACTGACTCAATTGCTTTTAGGAGTCACGGGTAACTCCAAGGTCTCATTTCTCAGTTGTGGTACTGAATCTCACCCCTCTCATCCAGTACTCCAAATCAAAAAGAACTATCAGGCTAGTCAGACAAGACCTCCCTGCCACATATTCATGCTGTTTACTATCCTGGAGACTGTTGTTCTCCAAGCAGTCCATGAGATCCTCTTTGACCACTGACTCCAGTTTTCCTACAACAGAGGTAAGACTGACAGGTTTAGTAGTTCCCTGCTTGTTCCTCTTATGGAGCAGAACTATGTCTTCCATGCTCCAATCCTTTGGAACCATCCCTGTCCTTAGAGAGCTGTTGAACAGACCTACCAGTTGATTGGCGAGTTCCACTGCCAATTTAGTTATCATTGTAGCTCATACTGGTTTGTGGATGATGTAGTAGGTTTTGCAGGCTCTGTTACAACACAACAAACCACAGTCCACAGCAGATCCATGACTACAGCACCTGTCACATGTAAGCTACAGTAGTTCATACACATTGTTGCTGTAAAGGCTTATTTTCCCTAGTTTGCAGCTTGTTTTACTATTTGCCATTTAATGCACTGGGAGCTGTAATGGTTCAGCCAACTCGATAAAGCTGAACTGAATTTTCAGGCCCCAAGTTAAAGCTGAACTAAAGTTGGCTCCAGTCAACTTGTCTCATCCTTGCACCCCACAAGCATAGACAAATAAACTGTTAAAAGAGACGTTTTTTATAAAAATGAAGCTTGAAATTTTGAGAATGTAGTCAATGAGCTAGGAACAAAAATCAAGGATACGGTTACACAAACAAAAACTAAAATTCAACAAAATCAACTGAGGGTATATAAAGCAGAAAAGAGAGTGTCTGATTTAGAGAACACTATTATATTTTTTTTAAATCTTTTCATCCTGGCTGGCCATTCTTCCCAACAGTCCTCCCAGCCCCATCACCCGGGCCTCTCCCCGAACTTACCTGCTCCTGTAGTCTCCCATGGCTTGCCCTCCATGGCATGGTGGTGGGGAATCCCTCAACCCACCAGGACAGAACCCAGATTTCTGGGAGACACCTCAGTCACTGGGTGTGGGGCCAGTGGAGGCTGGCATTCATCCTACTTGACTGGTAGTTTCCCCAGTTTTCTTACCATGGGAGACATGGCATGTTCTGATGTCAAGGTGCACATGTTGATGTCTGCCACATCTCTCCCATCTCTTTCAGCTAGAGTTGCCTTTCCCCTGGCTTCCATCAGGGACAGTTGAGTATTGAGCTCTTCCTTATCCTCCCCCCTGGAGGAGGAGAGCAGTCCCAGCAGGAAGCTGGAGGAATGGTCAAATGTATGGCAGCTCAGATTCAATGCAAAGAAGTGTAAGGTAATGCACATGGGAAAGAAAAACCTAGGGGAAGAGTACACAATGGGGGGTGAGATTCTGACAACAGTAAAAATGGAAAGGAACCTGGGGGTAATTATATCAGATGACCTAAAGGTGGGCAAGCAATGTGAGAAGGCAGTAAGGAAGGCTGGGGGGATACTGTGATGCCTAGGAAGAGGCATCAATAGTAGAAAACAGGAAGTTGTTATCCCTTTGTACAGACAGTTGGTGAGAACCCATCTGGAGTAATGTGTGCAGTTCTGGAGACCCCATCTCCGCAAAAACATAGACAGAGTGGAGGCTATCCAGAGGAGGGCAACCAAAATGGTGCAGGGTCTGCACCAGAAGACATACGAAGAAAGACAAAAGGAGCTTAATATGTATACCCTTGAGGAAAGAAGGGAGAGAGGGGACATAACAGAAACTTTCAAGTACCTCAAGGGAATCAACAAAGTCCAAGAGGGTAGCATCTTTCAGAAAAAGAGATGTGCAAGAACAAGGGGGCACAATTTGAAGATAGAGGGTGGACGGCCCAGAGGTAATGTGAGGAAGTATTTTTTCACGGAGAGGGTTGTGGATGCATGGAACAGCCTCCCTGAGGAGGTTGTGGAGTCAAGAACAGTGGGGGAATTCAAGAATGCATGGGACAGACATAAGGCAGTCCTAGTGGGGGGTAGGAGGAAGTAAGCTGTTGGTTAACTAGGATCTGCAGCTTATCTGTTAGGTAGGAAAATGGGCAGACTAGGTGGGCCAAGCAGTCCTTATCTGCTGTCAAATTCTATGTTTCTATGGATGCTCAGTCCTCTTCCCCCTGGCTGGCCCTCTGACACCTCAGGCTCATTTCTGTGTCTGGGCTGTTGGTGTTGCAAGCGGTAGTGCTACCACTGCTCTGGCAGGCTGGCCAGGACACTGCTACATTTAAGAAAAATATGGCTAGTACATGGCTAAAAGTGCAAGACTTACAATCTAAAGTAACAGATTTCAAACTAAAGGCCAGGTGTAAAAATAAAAGACTGGCTGGGGCATGGGAATCATTCAATCAGGAAATATCATTACCAAAATTGGAAATCTATTTTGGCTAAATTTCTGGGTGTGACGCTGTCTATTCTTAGTAAGGAATTTGACAGGTTGCATCTAGCCCTTTGGCCCAAAGCAGATCTAGACCAACTTCTTAGAGCCATTATTTTAAAAGTTCTTAGGAGCACTGACAAAGACAATTTTTCTAAAAGGTGTGTCAAAAGAAGATTTCCTTTCAAGGTTCCACCACTGCTTTATACCAAGATTTACCCCTAGATATCATTCAGCAAAGGAAGACATTTCACCAAGACAAACATTATGGCAAAGGGACTTGGGGACATTAAAGCAAATGCTTGCTAAACTGAAGCTACACGGTACCTTTATGGCCAAACCTTGGTATATGAAAATGCAGTAGAAGCAAAATGGAACTTCGCTACATGATTACCACAATTTGTCTAACCAGCTTCTAATAACTTCTTTATGGAAGGGGAATTGGTTTATTCATATTAATTCATATTCCCCTTTTCTGTTATGAATATGCCTAGGAGATCTGAGCAGCTTTCACACTACTAAAACAGAGGTTTAAGCCTAGCACCACACCTCTTTAGGTGTGCACTGAGTTTTATTAATTAATGTGTGATGTAATTCTGGAAAGGGATTTAAATGAATTAAGAATCCTTATCTACATAACTCTCCAAAATATTAACAGAAGAAATCAATACTGCCATTTTATTAAAGGCTTTTGTGGAGGTTTAAGAGTTGGTTGATATTTGGTGATGTGCTCATCTCAATATTAAACAATTCTTATTTAATTTTAAACCATAAATATATTTATTAGGTCAGCCCATTTTCTGTTCAGGAAATACAATAACTGACCATGTCAGTTGCTGCAACAATCTTCCTGGACTCTAACATACACAAGCATAAGCATCACAGATACTTCTGTGGGTGAAGTCAACATAATGCCAACCAATGATAGCCAATGTACCAAACACTGACAATTTGATAACATGTTAGTTTGAATTTGTGACTTTATTTAACAAAAAAAAAAAAACAACTAAGGAAGCCATCACAGATATGTGGTTTTATAACATTTTCAGTCAACTGCCAGTTATAGAACTATGATTTGCATTTAACACAATTATCAGGAGCCTTATTATTTTGTGTCCTATTAAAAGAAGAATAGAGAAAAAGAGGTAAAATTACAGAAGGACTTAACAATTTAAAAACAAAACTGGGTAGTGGGAATTCATCTTAAGAAATTAAATGTAATTATAAAGTTTTGGAGAAAACAATTAATTTCATAAGAACTGCCCCCCCCCAAAAAAAAATGTATTTATATATATATATATATTTAGAAATAAAATATATTTATATTGAAACAAATCAGGTTTGCTTCTGGCATATAATGTACTTTGCAAAAACAAGAAGACTTCCATATCACTGCAGATAAAACTAGACAGGAGTAAAATATGGTATATGATGAAGTTTCTATTGCTCAATTGGTTTTTCAGCACTTCAGCTCCATTTATCAAACAGGCACCCAGGAAAATATTGTACAAATAAAGGCTTATCTAAATTATTAACATTACCTCATTTGAAAATACCCGATATACATTTCTCCAGGCAGGAGGTCACCGAAGCCACAAAGGATTTGAAAATGCGGTAATACAAGGAGGGATTCACTGAGTTTTTTGGTCTTTCAGGGAGGGTGGGGGATTGGCAAAAGGGATTTAAAGGGTGGTGGATTTATATCATGTGGTAGAGGGATAGGTAGGGGGAGGTCGAGGACTTACTTTGGCAGACAGGGGGAAGGAATAAAGGGATTTTACCACTGGCAATTATAAACTTCACTATGTACTTGTGGGCAGGGAGCATGGCCCAGCAGAGGGATGGATGGGGACTACTATTTTAAAAATGTGGGGAGGTGGGAGGGGGTAGGAGACATGAGTGAGAGGATGGATTGATTTAAATGTTTTCTTTTAAACTGAAAGCAAAAGCAAAACCCAGACAAACTTAATGAGAGGTCAAGGTACTTTGCAAAGCTTTGTAAAGTGTAAAGTTCTCTGACTTCCCACCAACTGCACTTATGAATGAAACATCTTAACATCTCTAGCCCTGAGCCTTATTTTTATTACATTGTTCAAAAATTTAAATAAACATCAGACTGGAAAAGAACAGAGGCAAATCTGTGGATTTTATTGCAATCACAAAATGGCCTTTCAACATCTGTGAAGAATGGAAAATTCAACATTGGCCAAAATGTATTATCTATCTATATTTTATATATATATATATATATATATATATATATATATATATATATATATATATATATATATATATATATATATATATATATATATATATATATTCTATCTAGCTATATATATATATATATATATACACACATATATATATATTATGGTAGCACGGTAGTGCTACCATAGTTAGGGTTGAGGAGCCATTTCTATGTTAAACCCCCAAACTTTGCACCTTAATAACTTTGCAACCATTAGACAGATTTGGCTAAAATTTGGAATACACGATCAAGAAACATAGGCCTTGGTATCTGCCACGTTTCGTACCAGTCAGTTGCTCGGCTGTGGAGTTATTAAGCATGATTTGCGCGCGTGTTTACGCTTTCTCTGGAATTCTATGGTCGCGTGTACAGGTCGCACGGTTTGTGTGACCAGCCTGAAATCTTCAGGGAGCATGCAGCCTGGGTCCCCAATGTGCCTTTTGAAGATTTGGTGAAAAAATATTAAACGGTTCAAAAGTTATTCAAAAAACAATTTCCCATTATAAGTCAATGGGAAAAGTTAACAAAAAGTTCAACACTTTTGCAAATGCATTTTTACTTTCGCAAATGGGCCTGTTACTTTCGCAAATCAGCCATTTTGTTCTCAGTTGGTGATTAGAAAAATGCTTGGCATTTAAATTTGGGACCCTCTAGCAACCTAATTATTTTTGTATTCACCTAGTCGGACCCTGAGGATGCTAGCCATGTCTTTATTTTGGGGTAAAACACCCCAGAAATGTGTTTTTCAGATTTCTGGAAAAAGTGCTTTTGCAAAGTACTTTCGTGCTCACAAAAGTGTCGCAAATGTTTGCGAAAGCTTTTGCAAATTGCGACAGTAATTTTCTAGTCTGTGGGAAAATGACAGCAATTCTTTGGCACTGTACTGCAAAAGAACGGTTGGGAGTTTTGGGCTGAAATTTGGAGAGAACGCAGCCGACATCTCACAGATGTGCCTTTCAGTGTTATATTGAAAAAATATTACATGGCAGCAAAGTTACGGCACTCCAAATTTGACGGTTTTTCCCATAGGATAACATTACGGCACCCGATGCATTACAGGAATCCTTTGGCACCCTGCTGCAAAATAACGGTTTGGTCTTTTTTCCTGAAATTTGGAGGGAAGACAGCCAAAAGCCCACAGATGTGCCTTTCAGTGGTTTGGTGAAAAAATATTACAGGGAGGCAAAGTTATGGTGCTCTGAACTTCTCTTTTTTCCCCATAGGATAACATTATGGCATTCGCCGCGCCTTTCAGGGCCCGTATCTCGGAAACGGTGCAAGATACGGACTTTTCGTCAGAAAAATACTAAGTATAAAACTAGCCAGGACAGTCATAAATCATACGACTTTTAAATTTTTTTTCTACGTCGTACGGTTCCTGAGATATAACCTATTTAGTATTCCAAGTCCTCATTTTCTGCTCCGATACCCATTATTATGCATACATTCTTTGTACTCACTGTCTTTCTCTTTTCAACTTTTGGGGAAAACCAGCCTGTGCACTTACATTACTGTTACCATTGCCCTTTCCGCTTGCAGTTCCATGCCCGATTCACTTACTGTTGACGTCTACGCCACCACGTGCGTCATCCTTTGCGTTTTCATTTGCACTTGGGTTTCTGTTATTTTTTGCCATTTGTTCTACCGTACTGTTTCTCTTTCTGTTTCACTTTGCGTCACCATGCCCATTGACATTTCTGTTTGCAGGCACCATGTTACTATGTGACAAGACATCACGTGGCACACCGCTCCCGGCTTACACCACCGTGTTCATTACCCTTTCTGTTCTCATTCGCCTATACGCACCTTGTGCGCCCACTGTTAGCGCTTCTTCTTGCGTTGTTGTTCCTGTTACTACTGCACAAGACATCATGTGGTGGGAGTGCGGGTCTCTTTGGGCCTCGCCAGCCCCACTGCTGCATTACGCACAGGAGCCGCAGGGGCCTATGTGCGTTATCCTTTTGTGGTGTTTTCATTTGCACTATGCTTGTTATTTTTTGCCATTTGTGTCTACAGTACTGTTTCTCTTTCTGTTTCACTTTGCGTCCACCATGCCCATTGACATTTCCGTTTGCAGGCACCATGTTACTATGTGACAACACATCATGTGGCAGACTGTTCCCATCTATGCCACCGTGTGCATTGCCCTTTCTGTTGTCATTTGCGCTTGCATTACCATGTGCGCCACTGTTAGCACTTCTGTTTGCGTTGCTCTTCCTGTTACTTTTGGGCCCCGCGTTCCCGCTGCCGCATTACATTCACTATTTCTTGTTATCATTATCAAAAAGAAGTGAAATTAGAGGCAAAAAACTCCATTTAATGCATTAGTTAGGGTTGTTCCACAGAGACAAAACTGAGGAAATTCACTGTTAGGGTTGAAAACCCTAACTCCGAATTCACCCCCCCCAGCACCACACACACACAGACACACACACGCACACATGCAAGTATGGGGGAGGACCAAGTCAACACAACCAATGACAGACATCCAGCAGCAGGTGACAGAAATAACAAACAATTGTCTAAATGTACTACGAGACATCCCCACCCACCTGACCAGGTACTGTATGCTCAGTGGAGATCAACAGCAAAACTGAGGCCATGTACACCAAACGTACACATCCCTGATTGCAGCTGCACACAACGTATGGAAATGCATTGCCTGTTCAACGCTGTGAAATTTGTACTGCCAGTATCAGATGCATTCTTACTGATGAAGGTGTACTGCTGATGTACATACATAGACCTTCAGTGTGTTTCAATACTAAAGATGCAGTAAGTATTCTTTGTAAGAAATAGTGTAATTGCATGGATCAGGCCAATGCATTAAACAGAGTTTTTTGCCTCTAATATATATATATATATATATATACATATATATATATATATATATATATATATATATGTATATAAAATGGTATGAACAATTATGCCTGCTGATTGGTTGAATTAAAACTTAACGTCTCTAGCCTTGAGCCTTATTTGTATTATATTGCTAAAAAAAATTAATAAACATCAAATTGGAAAAGTACAGAGGCAAATCTATAGCTTTTATTGCAATCACAAAATGGCCTTTCAACATCTGTGAACAATGGAAAATTCAACATTGGGCAAAATTATATATATATAGGCATATACACACACACACACATATGTGTGTGTGTGTACATATATATGTGTATGCATTGTGTGTATGTATATATATATATTTATATGTATTATATCTCTATCTATATATCTAGTCATGGCAAACAACTGCATTTAATGCATCAGTTAGGCTTAAAGTGACAAAAGTGAGGAAATGAAATGTTAGGATAGAACCCCTAACCCTTCCCCACATATCCCACACACCCATCCTCCACAGACTGACAGATGCCAGGGTGTGTCATGGGATCATGAGGCCCAACTCTCACCCCATTCCATATGTAAGCAGGTTGATGTATTACAGTAAAGGAGAATAGGGTGATAGTTAGGCCTCATGACCCCATGGCACACCCTGGCATCTGTCAGTCTATGGAGGATGGGTGTGTGGGTTATGTGGGAGGGTTAGATGCTCATCCCTAACATTTCATTTCCTCACTTTTGTCACTTTAACCCTAACTGATGCATTAAATTCAATTTTTTCCATGAATTTCCTTACTTTTTGAAAAAGTATAACATGACTAGTAAAAAACATGTATTGGTGGGAGCGCGGGACCCAAAGGCCCCCATGCTCCCACAAAGTTGCCCAGTTCTCCATAACAATATGCATCTGTGGGAGCATGGGCCCTCTTATGCATGGCTACAGAGCCATACAGCAGCCCTATAGGGCAAGGAACCCTTGTAACACAAATTTGACAATATCTCATTAACAGTGCAATCCACGCTCAGAACTCAAAAATTAAAAATTTTATAACTTTTGAATGGATTAATGTTTTATTTACCAAATTAATGCTAAGTTATTCCTTGACCCAAACTCTTTCTAGGTTACAAATTTCAGACCAAAAGACTACATGGTGTGGTCACAGCGCCATGGGCAAAACATGCATCAAAACTGCATTTTCTGGTGTTTTGCTGTGTAAAAACTGTATGACCAACCAAAACACAACTTGGTAAATCAAGAGACCTATCATACCAGACTACGCATTTCAAATTTTGTGCAAATCCATTGAACGGTTGCAAAGTTATTAACATGCATAATGTGAGGTTTAACATTAAAGTGCCTACTCAACCCTAACTATAGGGGCATGACCACAGCCCTATTATATATATATATATATATATTTATAAAATGGATATTAAACATTATGTCTGCTGATTGGTTGAAACACATCACATGACTGTGTGTATCTCAGAGCGTGACCGCACACCTGCACTTTCATCCCCCACCAAAAAAGTTGCCATTTTATAAGATAGATAACCCACTCCAGGGTGTGTGGTTGCACTCTGATATACCTTGGGTGGTTGATGCACCTCATTCATGGCCAGATAAGTAACAACCCACACCAAGGTGTGCATATATCAGAGCATGACCGCACATCCCAGAGTGGGTTATCTATTACATATACTGTAGATCCCCAGTTATTTCTGCAGCTACAGCATCAGCACAGTTTTGACTTGGAACTGCACAGGAATACCATGGATCTGTTCTTATATTTGCTGGTACCCATTAATATGGGGGAATACTCTTAGTGGAACATAATCCATTCCTAATTTTATTAAATCTACGTTAATAAATTGGATTGACTTGATATCTCAGAGGATTCATCTCTTAAAATGACTTGATTCCAATTTTGAGAGATGAATTGTATTAGTAAAATAATCTATTACACATTAAAACTGAAACTTAGTAAGATGATAAAACTATTCAAAATACATAGTGCTTGGGAGCATGAGAGAGAGAGAAAGAAAGAGAGATCTGTGAAACAAAGCAGTTTTAAACATTATCTAGAAAGCTAGAAAAAAATCCAACTTTAATACCTTTTCCTTAATCACCCAACAATAATCCAAATGCAGATACTGAAAATAAATGTGAAAAGGAAGTTAAATCTCTTTATTCTGTAGCGGATTGGGAAATAAGGAAAAAAATACCGAAATGTTCATATTTCTAAAAAGCAAAAAGAGTACAGAACAGAAAATTATTGCAAGGACATATATAACCACAACAAAACTTGTTAGGATGATGCCCCAAGATGAGTTCTGGCATGGCTGTGGAATTTAAAGTACTTTTCCTCATTCGTTATAGTCATGCCAAAAGAAAATCTGTAGTGGCAGGCTGCCAAGAAAGGTATAAAAAATCCAACTTTAATACTCTTTCCTTAATCTCCAAACTATAATCTAAATACAGATACTGAAAATAAATGGGAAAAGAAACTAAATTTATTTATTTTCTAGTGGAACGGGAAATAAGAAAAAAAGCCAAAAATATGTCGTAGTTGTGAAAAAAAAGTTCACAGCACAAAATTATTGCAAAGGCATATAACCACAACAAAATTTATTAGGATGATTCCCCAAGATGAATTCTGGCATGGTTGTGGAATTTAATGTACTTTTACTCTTCCTTATGGTTATGCCAAAAGAAAACACTGTGGTGGCTGGCAGGAGATGCATAAAATGATGCATGATTTTTGAATCTTTACTTTCCATTTATCATAAACATTCTATTATTTTTTTATTGTTAATGACTTTGGTAATTATAAGATAGATAAATATACACAAACAATTTCAATGCTGAGGAATATGTCCCCAAAAAGATTGTTACTGCAAAACTGTAATTCACCTAATGTGGGAAATTTTCCAAAGCAGAAATGGACAAACATGTTTAAAGAGACTATAATGCATAAAAAATTAACAGAACATTTGCACAATTTAAAGGATTTAACAGATTCATTTTGGAGGAATATATATGCCACTTTTACCTCCTTTACTGAGATTGACAAATTAAATTTGTATACGTAGTTTCCTTATGTAAGATTATGTAATTTTGCATTCAAAATGTGTTTATTACATATGCAAGAATCCCCAGAAAGATATAACATATCCTTTGTAGAGTCTGATGATTTTTTTTTATGTCAAGTGTTTTTGGTGGAAAACTGAACAAAAATATTAAGGGATAAACACTTGCAAAATAGGTGTCAGGTGAAAACAGCAAGGGAATAAGAGTGCAAGAAAACCTGCAAAGGAAGAACAGCTCCGGAGAAAATAGTGAAAAAGACATTACAGCATGGGTGACATGACAGTGTGGGTCATTTGGGCACTGTGTTTCAGCTGTACTGTAGTGCCTGTGATAAGTGCAATATAGAGGATGGTTATATTTTTTGAGTGGGGTGCGTGGACAAAGTCCCCCGCATTACATGTTGCAGAATAAGTATCTCTCCTTATTATGGTTGGAATGCTGTGCCAATGCTGTAGACGTTAGTTGTACTGTATATGTGAGTACTGAGACTGTCATTCTGCAGCTGGTTTGAATAATCACTTCTGTATTCTCCCCTTCACTTTTCAGTAATCTGCTGTGGGTGCCAGGTCTGACCGCAGTTCATTACACTGGCTATTTCAGTGTGTGTATATGTGTCTCACATGGGGTCTACGCTGTTTGTGGACATCCTGGTTTATGGATATCCCTGTGGTGATTTGCAGTGTGAGCTTTGGTCTCCCTGTGGAGATGCCAATTGAGTGTTTTTTGAAGGCAGAACGGGAGAAGTCTTTTACTGTGCCCATTCGTGTGGTTTGGTATGTTTTCATCTGTGCGCTGTTGGCAGCTGTTCGCACTTTTTATTAATTTTTTTGCTTGATTTCCTTGCTGTTGTGACTGCTTGCTTATGTTGCCTTTTGCTGTCTTTACAGGCGCTGTACTGCTTGTGCTATTTTGCCTCCCACTATTTTTGACTCACTGTTTTCACCAAGTACCTGCAAAATATGCTTACTGGACCATATTTTCAAATGTCAGTGAAATAAAAAAAATTTTTATGTTACTTAGCTACAGTAATTAAAAATAGTTTTGTTTTGGGCCTGTGGCTCAGAGGTTAGAGTGACACACTATGCATGGGGGTGGCTCATACAGTGGCCCAGGGTTCAGGTCTGACTGTATTTCAAGCTTGTCAGGTGGCACACTGGATGTGTACTTGCTTTACAATCTAAGAGCCAGAGGTTTGATTCTAGGTGAGGGAGAGTATTTGCCATCTTATCAAGTTTATTCATGAATTATGTTTGGGTTGCACAGGGAGGGGCGTAATAAGCAGGAGGAAAGGGGTGGTGATGCTATTGTACAGATCACTAGTAAGGCCTCAGCTGGAGTACTGTGTCCAGTTCTGGAGACCACATCTCCGGAAGGACAATGACAAAATAAAGGCAATCCAGAGAAGGGCAATAAAGATGGTACATGGACTGCACCAGACTCCCTATGAGGAAAGACTTAAGAACCTTAATATTTATTCAGTGGAGGAAAGAAGGGAGAGGGGAGATATGATAGAGACTTTCAAGTACCTTAGGGGAATAAACAGGGTACAGGTGGACAGCATATTTCAGAGAAGCTCTGCACAAGAACAAATGGGTATGATATGAGGCTGAAGGATGGAAGGCTCAGGGGTAATGCTAGGCAGTACTTTTTCACTGAAAGGGTGGTGAAACTGTGGAACAGCTTTCCAGCAGAAGTGGTGGAGGCGAAAACAATACTGGGGTTCAAGAGTGCATGGAATAGCATTAGGGTACCCTGGAGATGTGCAGAGCAGGACAGCTGCAGATTAAACAGGATCTGGGGCTGCAGGAGTGAGTAGGGAAATGGGCAAACTAGGTGTGCCATATGGTCTTTATCTGCTGACAGATCCTCTGTTTCTATGTTTCAGTGTACTTAACCACAAATGATCGAACACCATCCATGATTGTCCATACTTGAACAGAACGTATGTCTAATGACCCATTGACCTTAAACTTTGCATTTACTTGTACAGTGGCTTCCTTCAGGTCCAAGAACATGATCTTGCAGAATTTGTCAGAATTTTTCAGAATTCTGCAGGAAACAGTGCAATTCCATAGCATTAATAGTGCATAATAAAATGCACACTTTCTCAGTTTCCCACCTTTTTCCTGTATTCTTACATTTAAAATATAATCAGAGTCAGCAGTTTCGTAAGTTGCATGCTTCCTACTGGGGCTGGAAGTTATAAAGCTCATGGGTTCTAGTCCCACAAGAGGTACTTTGATAATATCCATAACAGACACTGTAGTGTAGTATGGGAGGGGTGATGCACTGTTATGGTGCCATCCTTCAGATGAGATATTAAACTGAGGTTCCTTCTGACCATCTCTGGTCACAGTCCAGGTGGAAGTTAAAGATCCATGGCAGTTACTGAGTAAGAGCAAGGGAGTCTCCCCCTGCTGCCATGACTCATGGTCATCATCCTTGTCAATAAAAAAAAAAAAGGGTCCATGTATTCTGCCTCCCCCCCCCCCAGCTGCACCTGGAAATACACTTTCACAGCTAAGTGTGCCTTTCCAGTTTAAAAAATTACAAACAAATAAAATACATAAAATTAAAAACACTGATAGTGGAGATGGTTTAAGTGCACAGCCTGCCTAAATGCACAGTCAAAACTGCCCAAAGATGATCAGCTCCTTCTTAAAAGCACTTCAACAGGGTAGTCAATGCTGTTTTGCAAGAGTGTGTACTTAAAATGGCTCTACAATCAATAAACATGCAAAGGCTGGTTGGTCAGTACACAGTTTTTTCTGCCTGAGTAAACAAACACAATAAATAAACTAATTCCTCAGCACTTGACTCAACATCACTGTCTTTTCAGCATAGATCTGTTTATTTCCTGAGGTGTAGGCCATGGCCTGATAAAATGATTTCGAGACATACCATATAAAGGGCCAAAAATAAAGTCTCCCTCACCAATCCCTGAGGCAAATATGATGTCACTGGAGAAATCTGTGAATATTTGCCCTTAAAGTGTACATCCTGTCCTACTGAAGAGATATGACCTAATCAAGAACAGTAGGCCAAAAAACGTCTATGTTTCTCAAATGCTGACTCATGATATTGTAGGTCAGCATCAAAAACATCAAAAGTATATTTAGAAGTATTATTTTTTTTTTATCAGACTAAGTAGTTTTATATATCAAACATTCTGACAAAGGCAAGAGCTCTTATTGCTACAGTAATCCTACTAGAAGTCAGAATGAATCTATGGATAAAGGGATGGACACCAAAGAGCAAGTACTGACTCAAGACCTTGGGAACAGGCAATGCACTTTAAACTGCTTGCATACAGAACTCTACATTTCACAACATGAGGCATACCTTTTAACATCATCAAGCACAGAGACTGGTGGGCACACAGATACTGCAGATTATACCATGCACCTCAGAAAGCAACCAATCAGAACAGCAGGTTGGCACCTTACCTCCATTGTAAATCCTCTGATAATCACTGCAAAAGGTGCCAGCCAGCTGCATGTTTGAAAAAAACAGTCCGACTCCGAAATCTCTGAACTCCAACCACCATCTTGCTTCCATGCTAACTGGGGATCCCGAAACAACCTCCGTACATCATAGACAAGATACTCTGTAAGCCTCAGTGTCTAATCTTAAACAGCCTTTCTGTTTCCCCGCAACGACTTCAACCCGGCTCACCTTGAAATAGTTTTTTTCTTTGTTCAGCTGTGCTCCATTCCTGTACAATTCCTCTCTCTCTCTCCCATACAGACCCTGTCTCTTTCTAAAATCCCTGCTCTTCCTCTATCAATGGCAGCATGAAAAAAAAAATAAAACCACAAAGAACTTCTGACGACTGTAACAGATTCCCCCGAGTCCATTTTCATGATGCAGACATTAAACCAGAAGCTCCATGATGGCAACACAATGGGTCACAACATGTCAAGAAGAGGGAACACCTCTGGTTTCTCCACATGCCACAACAGTCCCTCAGCTGGCTATACCATCACTTTCTCCCACAGCTCCCAACTCAAACTCCGCGGGCCCTTAACAGCAACTTGGCCATCCAGTCCTGTCAGCAACAAAATACAGCATCACAAGCAAGCAACCAATAAGAAAATGCTGCAGGTTGCAGCTTGAACTGCAACAACATAAAGAAACCTCCAAAAGGCAAACATGGTGGGCTATAAACATTTTTCTATGTGCGTATTTTGGAATATAAATCTTACATAAGACACTATTTTTTTCAGCGTAAGCTTATTTCTCTGAAAAACATTATTTTTAGTACATAAAAAATATACCTTTTTTAAAAAGAACTCATCCATGGTATATCTATGGTATAATCGCAATAAGCCACTCGGGGGATGTGGGTTATCAGGGTATTTACCATGGCTGGTGAGGATTTACTCGCTCGGCTGTGCCTCGTGGGCAAACCATTCCAGCCATGGTAAATCCCACGATAACCCACACCCCCTCATGGCTATTGCTTAACTAATACATGCCTGGTCCCTTTATCAAACTTAGAAACCAGTAGACAAGAAAGAGGATGCAATACCACCATTCATTCCAAAAGAGAACTAAACCCCAGTTTAAAATGCAAGCCCACAGAATACTTGAAGGATATTACAATACTAATTTTAAAATTGTTTGTGGTGTTGCCCCATTTCTCAGTACTATTCCTTGTTGCTTTCCTCATCCCTTTCCTGCCACCCTTCTTTACCCATTCCTGGTCTCTCTTGCCACTTTTGGGATACATTAGTTCAGCTTTTCTGAAATAAAATCCCTCTTCATATTTCTCAAACTGACTCTGGTCCACTTTTTAAATGTCATCTCAAAACATTCATTTTTGTGCCATGTATTCTTTATAAATATCTCTCTTTGATTGGCAATAATAGTGCTTAATGTAGTGCATCTGCAGTACTACTGTACAAAAATTAAACTCTGCTGGCAGAATTACAGTGAGAGTTGGAATTTTGCTCCTGTGAAATTTCTAATGCACTTTGGCAATGTGGAAATTCTGACTTAGAACAGAGGAATGAATGTATGAATAGCAGATTAATGTTTTAAATTGCAAAAAGAAATTCTACAGAAATGATCACTTGACTGCAGAAGTATGTATTGCGGATTGATATAGAAAACTGCAGAATGGAATTCCACAGAACCGTCATTCTGCAATTCATGAGTATCATTCTACAATTCAAACATAAACTTTCACAGAATGAGGCAACAATTAGCCAAACACATTTGGAGGATTCGGATTTTGCCAAAGTCAGAATAAAAAAAAAAAATTGTGAAATTTCCATGAAATCAGAATTCACAGTTTATGCCCAGCACTAATCTGTAGTTCAAGAAATACTGGGTCCAATTCACAATCGTGTCGAGAATGATGCAAGCACTGAGTGCACCAAACGTATGGTGCAAGGGTCTCGTAGTGTTTTTTTATTTATTTAGATTTTGGTAACCAGGTAAGCCCATTGAGACCAGAGATCCCTTTTTCAGGGGCGACCCAGGCTTGCAATTGGGATTCTTGATCCCTTGCGCCAATTGTTGCCAGTTAGACCTGCTTTGTGCTGGTCTAACTTATATCAATCCTGGGACCCTTTTACGGGGCTTGTGCCAAATATTTGGTGTAAACTGCCATAAAGTGGGAAAAGTGTCACAAATGCCCCAATCTTCTTGAATCAGGTGCAAGATGAGGAAATACATTTGGTACACCTGCCCCCCAAAATGGGCTTGACACAGGGCTTAATGCAAATCCTGTGTCAGCCTTCGTGAATTGGGCCCATTGTATTTTAGCAAAGACACAAGCAATGCTTTATTGTCAGTAATATGAATCTATGTTTACAGAATCATTGTTATTCAGTCATCCATATTCGTTTCAGCATTTACTTTGATTTTTTCATAACTATGTAAAGCATTATGTACAACTATGTCATGAAAGACACTATCTAAAGTAAAATTACAATATATTGAATTGTACTGTATCTTTAAGAACACCGACCAAAGCAGTATAAGAGAGCTGACAGGAAATTATACCATTTCCGAGTAGAAAAAAATGCTTTTCAAATGGCCCCCTGAGGAAGACTCACTTTGAGTCGAAGTGCTGGAGAGCTATGTAGTGTAATACTGTGGTGTGTTTGATTTTGAATCTCTGTATTAAACAAGCTTTAGTCAGTTAATTTGGATATTTGGTTATTTCGCCAGTCCGAGTGCAGCAACAGTCTCTGGTTATTGCTTTTCAAATAACCAAGATCTTTTATTTCCTGTTCAGAAACATCTGGATAAAAGATACTGAAAGACACAGTCATATAGTATGACACTGTCAGTAATGGGGCACACTTCTGTGATATACATTTCCAAGTGAAAGATTGGATGAAAAGAGATCACAAGGACACCAGAACCCTACACGCTGTCAAATGAAATAATAAAGTACTGAGAAAAACTTCAAGACATTGGTTAGAATCAGAATTAGAATTTCACTTTATGAGCTTTGGAAGTTATGGGGGCCCATGAGGGTCCCATTTTTTAAGTGAGCCCTCCTTCATACTATAAATCAGTGGCAGTGATAGACGAACTACAGGGGCTCACTTCAGAGCTATGAGGGCTGAGCCCTGGCAAACCCCTGCAGTAATTCCAATGCTAGTTAAAACTAATGGTTTCTCTTTTTCCGACCTCTCCTTGCATGAGTTTCTGTGGGGGAGACGACAAAGAGATATTGTACTCTAGGAGATGATACATGAATAAATAGGGGATACTACATGGGACTCCAGTGTGTAATCTTTTTATTTTCCTCTGGAATGTTGGCCACAGTGGTACACTGCCCTGACAGTGACATGTTGATGTCAACCGGCACTACAGTGACAAAAGCATCAGGTTGGTGTAGTGTCAGCACTGGACCCCGGCACTGTTATCTGAGGGTCTTGCACCTCCTCTACTAATCGTCTCTGACTCAGAGTTGATTATATTAAGTGGGAGTGTGTGGGGGCACAGTCCCCTGCTTGGGGAGCGAAGCCCCCTGAATAAAAAATGGCAGGCAGTGACTATCTTTATGCAGACTACAAATGTGGTTGACATAAAGATTTTGCTGTACTGTCGTTCTACAACATTTTTGTTGATGAGCGGTCATAGATATGGCAACAATGCCCTCTTGGCATGAGTGGCACAGCCAAAAGTGCAAGAGGACACTGTTACCTATATGGCAATAGAAAATAAAATGCTTACACACCAGAGTCTCATGTTACAATCTGTTGATACCATTTGGTACAATGTTGTGACACCTGCAGGGATGATAACAACCCTGTAGGGATGACAACAAATGTAACATTCCTACAGGTATTTAATAACTTTTATTATTGAGTTCATTTATACTCCCCCTATGGTATCAACAAGAAAATGATCTACAGTATATTATGGAGACAATTTGAGACTAAAGTGTTATAGTTTTTTCCAGCTAGACCTCTAATTGTAGCTTTTTAGGGGCCCCGGGTCATTTTATAGGGGGCATCCCTAGCCTCCACCCATACCTTTCCGGAGTCTGCCCCCCACCATGACCAGCATGGCTGCCCACTGCCCTGGCTTATCCCTACTAGGCAGAAATGCCAAGATGACCCACCCCTGCAGAAACTTGTCCAGATTACTAGCGGCATCATTGCCACCAGCAGGGCTCCATGGGCTTGTGTCCCCAGGTTGGACCACTAGAGCAAGCCGACCTATGGAACATTATCTGGGTAGGCACAGGGAGGCACAGTGCGTACAGCAGGACCAGAGCAGACATCATAGCGGGATCACCAGCCATATTTTGATTCTGATCCTTGGGGGACAGGGCATGTAATGACATAGAGGGACCAAAGCCCTACGTCTGCCCTGCCCCACTTAGCTGATGGTGCCAACCACAGCAGAACCCCTAGCTTCTGTCAGGGGTCCATAATGCACCATACACTCTACCACCTCCCCTCAGAGAAGTAGAACCATCACTAAGATGCTGAATACTTCTCCCCCAGCTGGAGGCCCTGGGTCATTCTAATTTCACAATGAAAATGTTGCAGGAAGGAGGATGCTACCTCGTTAAATGTAAATAATCTGCAACCTATCAAATGACTGCCTTTTCTTTTTCAAGCTTTGAGGACCACTGCATAATTCATTTTGCAAACTATTTAGGATTAGATCACCAGGGAAGCTGTGAACATTAATTCCTGGACAGATAATTAAACATTGTGATATGAAGTGTCAACATGAGTTCCAAGCAGAAGATTCAATTAGTTTGACCTGTGTTAGGACCTGGAGGTGCCCACCCCAGTACTAGAATATCAGTTTGTGTTAATGAGGTTTTCGAAGGCTCTCAAGTCATGTCAGAGCTGTATTTACCTACAGCCTTTCCCAATTAATAAAGGTTGATCTGGAGAGGATCTTGCTGGTTGAACAGCCTGTTGGAATTGGTAGTGGTGCAGCCTACGAAAAATCTGCCAGTCTTGACTGAAATAGTACTGGAGCTGACTGGGCTGAACTGGAGACTTTATTTTTTGCACTGCAGTGTCGAAACTGGAAAAATGTGCTAGAGAAACACAATTTAGAAAAAGAGTGCTATTTCAATCTTATTTTTTAAACAACATACACGTACCCCACCTCTTGTTTTTCAGTTTCCTCCCCATATCACTCCCAATTTTCCTTGCCTCATTTTCTTCATTGGCATGCACCCTGAATTTCACACTCTTTAATTTCTGACATTGAGCAAACTGCATAGCACATAACTAGCCTCAAGTATCCAGTGGGTGAAGGTGCTACACATATGAACTACATTGTTGGCTGGGCCCTGATGTACTGGGAACCCAGCATCATGATGCTCACTACCAGGAGATTTTTTCTGTGCTTTTCTCTCTTCTTTTGTGTCCCTACCCTTGAAGGCACTGACGTGAAGGACCTACATCCAGATGTACGATTTGCTGATGCATGCCGTCATCAAGTGCCCACAGCATCCTCCCTATCCCAACTCCTTGAGAAGCTGTTGCACCTTGCTGCCCATGTTTCCACCATCAGCAACACTATGGGTGCAATCACTGCCCGTAACCGCCCCCCCCCCCCAGAGGAGAACATCTATTGGGATGCTCAATCCATCCTCCCCGAGCCGATCCCAGTGTTCCGGGTCCATTTCCATACCTGAGTCACCAGCGTAGAGCAAAGTGTAGCATCCAGTGCCTCAGCCCTCAGCACCACTAGGCTGGCAACTACATTCATCTTTGATAACAAAGAAAATGATTTCTCTAGTGCACAGGAGCTTAAGTGTTTTATGATTCTTGCATCCATGATAGCCAACTAAAAGCATCCTATTGCTTTCAGTGGGTTCTAGTGTCTCCATGCTTTTACAGCTGGGTAGACTGCAGCACAGCAACAAACATGACTTACTGGAGGTCACAGGGTGAGCCAGAAGCAGTAATGGAATCACCTGGGACTCCAGGTCTTCTTGATTCCCAGTTTTGTACCTCAATTACTGGACACCACCACCTTCACTTTCCATTCTAGTCAACTCATACTCATTTAGCTATACTGCATATCGTCAATCATTTAGATCCGGTCAATTAAAATTTCAGTTGCATATGCAGTACTCAAGTGAGAGTAGTAACATAGTTTGCAATTACAATATATTTAACAGACAATTGACAATAATAATGCCTACTTCACTCTATGGCCCCAGAACCTCTCAATGGAATTACAGTCGAGTGATTCACTGGAACCTAATTGCTATTTTTTGTAGTATATGGATGCGAGATACTGACGAGGCCTAATCTGGGGATTGGTTCTGGGACTGCTCTGTGCTCCTCACTCCTCACTGTCCACTTGCCCCATGCTCCTCACCCCCTGAATTGAGAAGACCAGGATGATTTTCTCTCAGCTGTTATGGGATTTTTTTACATGCTTTTCAGGGGTATTACTTTTATAATCCATATATTATAACATATTTAACAGATAATTGACAATAATAATGTCTTCTTAGGGTTCACCCAATCTACTTTTATTTTACCAGTAGTTTACTTAAAGAGCTGCTGGCATGATCAAGGCAGGCAAGCTAGTCCAGGGTGTTGCCTGCGGGATCTAAAAAGGTACTAACAAAAATTCTCACAGTATTTAAAAAGGTGTCAACCTTTCAATGTTTCACAGCCCTGCACTGCTTAGAACCCGCAAGCAGAAGCTGCACCCACAGCACAGCATTCTGATCATTCTGATAATACTACATTACCCTTCCTCAGCCATACCCCCATATTGTAGCTCACAATCTAACTTTGAAATATTTTTTTGTTTCTCCCCAGTCCTCCATAATTAATGCAATCCAGTCCTGTGTTGCACTTTATTGTCATATCCAGCATGATGATTTTGCTAATTTTGTACATATTCTCATATCCAATTGATGACATTGGTACTTTTGTATATATTCTGGCACCATGATTATACTGTTCATGTTTGTCTTGCTTGTTTGGTTATGCTGTATTTTTACTTTGTGTATTTTGCACTGTGTGTTTTTATCTGTTTACTCCCCCACATGTTCAAGTCCCCTGAATTTAACCTGGCTTTAACATTGATGGCAGCGTGCCTATCCCAGTCACAGAATCTTTAAAAGAAGTAACTCATTCAGTGGTTAGAACTGCAGAATGGTGGGGACTGTGCGCAGTTGCTTTCTGAACTTAGCAGGCCACCTTCAGTTTTGATGAGGTAGTATATTACACACACAGTTATACTATCCCCCAAAAGGAAAGTTGGTTAGTGAAATTACTTTACACAGGTGCCCTCACTGAGTTAGCTATACTAACCATTAAGCACACAGTGATCTTACTCCTCACTTAGTTTTATCAGAATCTTCTTTTGGGGGGTGTCACTACAGATTAAAGAGCAAAGCAGAGTTGTGAAATGTGATAAAGTTGAAATCTGCTTAAATACTATGAGAACATTATTTTCAGAGTTATCTAATTTAAGACTATTCAGCAGGCAGTATCATGTGTTACTTGCCTGCCCAGGTCAACATGCCACTCTTTAATATATTTTACTGTATTGTTCCCTTGCTTTACTCTAACCCCATCTTATTCTTTAGTAAAGAAAGGAAATTAATTTGGTTTTATATAATAAATTTCATACAAACTATATTCCAAAGTGCTTGACAAAACAAGAGAGGGAATGTGAAAATGTTGTTGCCATTAGGTGTACAGGGGAGATTCAGACTGCACAAAGTGAGATTAGAGAGAAAAGTTACAGAGCGGTTAAGCCCAAGGAGTGTTGCAAATTATCAGTTTGCCCATGAATTTCACCAAATATGGCTGCTACGAGTAGCATTCTCATAGTACATGAATTTTATTACACAAATTACACATTTCGCATTTTGCAGTGAATTTTGCCACATGCTTTATAATAAAATTCTGCACAAAATGCTAGTGCAGATATGTGGCAATCTGTGTTGTAAAATTCACACAAATGCACAAATTTCACTATTCGACTTGTGGTATTGCGCTACCCACTATTCGGATTGTGCAGTTTTTTAACTTCACATGCAGGTATTAAGCATTGGGAAGTTAAGTGACATGCTCAGGGTCACAAAGTGTGTTAGTGATTGTTAAGAGATTCAAACCTGGGTCTCCAGGTTTATAGCTCTAGGCTCTAACCCACAGTCCAGACAGCTTCCCTTTTGAAACAGGTAAAACATAAGCAAAGCATTAAAATACTGTTTTTGTTTAGGTTGTTTTGTCTTATATAGGACCTTGTGAAATTAGTTTGAATCAAGTATCCTAATTATAGTTATTAAATTTAAGCAATAATGCCCGACAGGGTATGTGTCGTGCTGGGATAACATCATGTCTCAGGTGGTTGGGCGCAAGGCCGCAGGCCGAGTGCGTCCAACAAATGAGGCGTGACGTTATCCCAAACGACACACACCCTGGAGGGCATTATTGCTATTATACAATGGCTCGTTGTTATACAGAATAAAAAAAAATCATTTTAAAGATGTATTTGTGTGGAAAAATATTTTTGTTTTTTAAGAGCAGATGAAACAATCAAGCTCTAGATGCTGAAGATCATCTATAGGTTCACAGTAAGGCTGAGACTGGACCCTTGATGTTGTACTGGGATAACATCACGGGTCCAGCCCAAGACTGACCAATCAGAGTCCAGGATTTTTTCTTGCCATTGTATAATTTACCTTAACATTTGACTCAGCAGTAGATGTGATGAAGATCTAATACCACCACCTGGGAATATTTTGGTAATCAAGAAGACTAAGATAAGCAGTGTTACTGTCCTGTTAAAAATTTTGTAGAATCTGTTTCGCAGACATACTGTGCCATTCATTTTGCAAGTTCTTATGATGGTGAATTATTGGGACTACCCATGACATTTAAAGTAGCACTCCTTTGTTAGTTTCTGGAACTCTTTTCAGCTAAAGTGTGGCACACATTAGATTGTTTGCATTAGTGACTTTCATATTTGCTTGCATGCATGTGCAAACAAAACATATTGGTGGCCATCAGGCACTGTAGTGACTAAGGAAGATCGTGCTGTAAGCAGTCAATGCAGGTGTGTGGCAACACCCAATCCTGACAAGGCTGCTGCTGATGGTGCTTTGCTGGCTGATGGATGGGAACTTCTCACATACCTATCAGAGTGTGACTGCATCCTTTCATGTTGCTATGATCAGGCAGAGAAGCAGCATACCCCCTCCTTCCTGACCCAGCTTTGTACCACTGGTAGCAGGTGCTCACTCCTGTACCAGTATTTCCCTTCCTGTCCCACCATTCTGTCCAGTAGACAGTTGCCCAACCCTGCCACTGGAAACCACAACCCCACCATCAAAATCGGGTAATCAGGTGCCCAACCTAGCCACTGGAAAACTCAATAACCCCCCCCCCCCGAACAAACTTCTTCTCAGGGATGAGTGCCAACAACACTGCTGGAGAAATTTACAATAACTCCCCCCCCCCCAAATGTCCAGTGGTCGGGTGACAACCCCTGCATCCAGAGAAGTCTTAATCACCAGCAGCATGTAACAATGGAGTGCCTACCCCAGTGCAGTCAGCCAACACACTAACATTGGGTTGCCTAATTCCCAGTATCAGTACCTACAATAAGAATAGTCCCTTGTGATCTTTTTTTATCTAATCCTGTAAAAAAGAAAATGGTCCCTAATGTGGGTTCTGCTCACCCAGATCATCCAACCCACCTCTCAGCACCCACCACAACACACACCCCACACTCCTCACTTACCAAACTGGTCTTCCTCGCATAACCACCAACTATCCTGCTGCTTCCAATGCTGATTGCTGACTGGCTGTAACAAGTTAAGTCAGCTTAATGTCTTTTTTAATGTGTTTTGAACTTTTACTCTAACTTCATCCTTTTTAACACTTTTGCTCCAAATATTCAACATAGCATTTTTTTTACCCACCTCATGAAAAGGGCTCTGTATTTTTTCAAATACAAAACAGTTGTTCCGGAGCGCTCTGTGAAATCTCCTGTGGGACTGTATTTAAAATTTCCACCTGTCTTGATCATAAGGTAGGGTCATAAAAAGACTATATTGAAAATTTGTGGTCAGTTGCTATAGTAGTTAAAAATAAATCTTTATTTATACAGGACTGTTACTGGATTGATTCTCATGGGCAGTGGGTATTAGTTAATGGTACTTACTTATGTATCCTGTTATCCATTTTGAATTCATATGCTCCTAATTCACCTTCCCATACCTTTTTTCAAGAGATACTGTATTTCAGGTAAAGGCAGAACATGCCCGTGGATTCTGTGTTATGGGTGGAGATTTTAATCATATTTTGAATCCTAAGTTTGATTCCTCTAAGTCACCTAATAACATTTTGAGAAAATCTCACTCGGCTTAAATGTTAGAGTCTTTAGTCTCAGAATCCCGTTTCCAGGATGCTTGGAGATGGCTGCATCCTAGTGATTGAGGTTACACATTTTATTCCCACACCCATAAAACTTACTCCTGCATTGATCAATGGTACATTCCTGTTTCTTACTTGCACAAGGTTGCTTGCGTTACAATTGACTCTATTGACCTATCTGACCATGCGCCAGTTACTTTAAATTTAGAGTTGGTTCCACACCTCACAGAGGCCTCTGGTGCCTAAATGTAGAGGCTCTAAACTTTGCTCACTTTCATACTATGGTACAAGAGGCCCTCAATGAATATTTTTAATTAAATAGTGACCCTTCAATTTCTTCAACTGCTCTATGGAATGCCATGAAGCCAGTCTTTCAGGGAAACATTCTAGCTTATCTAACTCATTTAAAAAAGGAAAAAGTTCAAAAGCATTTTGATTGAGAGGCATGCCTTGTGGCTTTGGAGGTGAGGCATAAAAAGGAAGGAAAGTGAGAACTTCTCCAGCAAATTCAGGATACATGTACTCAACTGTCAAAGCTTTCCATAGTGGAGGCAGAGAATTTACTTTGGGGTACCAAGTTTACTTATTGCTCTAGGGCTCACAGGGCGGGACACTTTTTGTCACTTCAACTTTGTAAGGATCAAGCTTCAAGAGTTATATGTTACCTTTGCTCCAGCACCCCTACTCCTCAGGTTTTAATTATGCCAAAGGATATAGCTCAGGAGTTTGGTTCCTTTTATACCCCGCTCTATACTCCTGAGTAAAACTTTAAGGATAAAGCTAAAATCAGTGCAGTTTTTGCAATCTTTACATTTGCCGATATTGACCCAGGAGAAGCGGGATTTTTTAGACCGACCAATTTCCCATGAAAAAATTATTTTGGTTATAAAAGAGCTTAAAACTAGAAAGGCAGCTGGGGAGGATGGGTTCCCTGCTGAGTTTTACAAATGTTTTGTGGAGACCTTATTGATCTTCTTCAGTCTGTTTTTTCTTATTTTATGTAACACCATATTTTTCCACCTAAATTGAAGTCTGCCCTGGTAACAGTGATTCCGAAACTGGAGAAAAATCCTGAGTCCTGCTCCTCCTATAGGCCAATTTCTTTAATCAATACTGATATTAAAATTTATGTAAAAATTATCGCAATCCGGTTTCAATCGATCCTCCCCAGATTGATTCACCCTTATCAAGCTGGCTTTATTCCCTTCCATAATTTCTATAATAATGTCTGTCATTTATTTAATATTATCTCTTATGTAAAACACATTAAATTAACCACAATGGCCCTCTCAGTAGAAGCTGAGAAGGCCTTTGACGGTTTATATTGGCAATATCTATCGGAAACTTTGACTGTTTTTGGATTTAGTGAAGGTTTTATTTCCAACCTGATGGCTTTACATATGAGTTCCACCACTAAAGTGGGAGTTAATTGTGTTTTTTCTCCATTGTTTCCTCTACAGCACAGAACTTGTCAAGGCTGCCCTATGTCACCTTTACTTTTCACTTTAGCAATGGAACTGCTACCTGCCCATTTTAGGTAGCATGCTGACATCAAGGGTATTCAGGTTGCACCTATCATTTATAAGATTGCCCTTTATGCTGACAATATTTTATTTTTTCTTGAGGACCCAGTCACATTTTTTATGAACCTTTTACATGTGTTATCTGATTTGGGGCCATCTCTGATTTTAAGGTTAATCTGGACAAAACAATTGCAATTTTGTTAAGTTATTCTCTTTAGCGATGACAAAAAAAACATTTTCCCTTGTTATTAAACTCAAGATGGATTTTGTTATTTGGGTCTCACTATAACTACTAATTTACATCATTTATATGATTAATATCATAAATATATTCTTGTAGAGGTTAAGAAAGATTCCCCCTTTCATTAGGGGCAAGTATCGAAGCATCTGCATGAATGTTTTGCCCCATTTTGTTATACATTTTTTACATGCTCCCTCTTAGGCCTCCAGATTTATTTTGTCAGCAACTTGATCACCTAATTTCTAAATTTATATGGAATGGGAAGCATCTCCATATATGGCATTGAATTTTGTACAGAAGTAAATCTGAATGGGGTCTGGCCCTCCTGAATTTAAAACATTATTATTTTGCAGCTCAGGTTGTCCAAGTTTTAACTTTTCTAAAACTTAACCCAGATGCAGGCTGGTTAGAGTCCTAGGAGAAGCAACTTTTGAGGATATCCTTGAGGTTTTCCCCTCTTTTCCCCTTGAATCAACTCTGATTTCTCAAATTTGTGAACCCCTGGAAATGACATACTTTCATGGAGTGGGTAAAATTCCACTCTTTGGTTGAGGGTGCAGATAAGCTGGGCCATCTGTCTCTTTGTTTGGGCAATCAAGATTTCCCACCAGGGATGACAGATCCTGGTTTTCGTTTATGGTCTCAATGTAGTCTTTGCATGGCAGATGATCTGATTGCTCTAGATACCCTAATGAGCTTTGAGCAATTGCAGCATAAGTTCCAGCTTCCTCTCATAGAACCTTTTTGTTATTTTCAGCTTTGGCATTTTGTTTCGAACCTCCCTAAAGTTTTTTTCTACTCTTGACCAGTCTGTTACATTAGAGAGCTCTCTCATCTAGAAATGTAAAATTCAGGCCTGTGCTATATCTTCTTTATGGAGATGTGACAGCCAGGAAGCAACACAGAAATGCTGCAGAATACCACAGAATGCTGCAGTTTACTGCAAGGGCCATTGTAAGTCAATGGCAATTAAGCCATTTTTCCATGCAGGATTTTATGAAATGTCATTACTGCAAGTTACTGCATTTCATCGTGGCTGACTCCACTGTATGTATTTTTGCAATGAAATGCCCATATCTATCCTCACCCTATATGGGGTCGGTGGGAATCAGCCTTATCTAGGACTCTTGACCCTCAATATGAGGGAAGGTTTGACAAATCATTCATAAAACAACAGCTTCTTTTTACTGGAGGGAATTCAGATGGATGGTTGTGGTTAACTTCTTCAGGACCCCATTTGTCACCTCCCATTATTTAGCAGGTGGGTTCAGCTTGTGTTGGTGGCACTGTAGGGCTAAAAACAATCACTTTCATATATTTTGGTCTTGTCCTAAGATACAGCCTTTTTTGAATTTAGTGGCTAATGCTATCTCTAGTATTTTGGATTTTTCAGTCCCATTTCTTTTTAAAATTTTTTTCTTGGTGTCCTTCCAGAGGATGTAAGTACTTTTCAGAACAATTAGCTTCATCGTATTTTGTTGTTGTGGCCTTTAAAGCTATTATTAGAAAATAGATGACTCCCACTTATGTAGATTGGACTAATGTTGAGCAAGAAATCCATGTAATGGAAGACATGTGTATGAATCTACATTTTTGGTACAACAGTGACAGTCTTCATCTGTTTTCTAGATGGGCTAAGTGGGACTCATACTTGGAACAGTTCTTCTCTGATGGGCCTTCTTAATCTCCACATTGAAGTTCTTGCAAGTTTAAGTACCCCCTTCATTTTTGATTTTTTTCCATGGTTATTGAGTATGGTTCCTTGCCAAGCTACAATGGAATGCACATTTATGTATTTAGCTAAATGTTACCCATTGTGCCGTGTACTGGTCATTTTTGATCAGCTTATTGTTATGTTATTTTGTTTGGTTCTAAAAATGTGCATTGATTTGGCACTCTATTTAGTATGTGCAGAATTTTGGGAAATGTGCAATAAAGTTTATGTAAAAAAATGTGATCAGAATGTAAAACAAAAACCAAAAACAAAGTTATGAGCAAACATTTATGTTTGCAATGTTTTCTCATAACTTTGATATTTTTGTGGCTTTTAGCCCCAGATTGTCAACATAGCCTTTTGTTACCCCACCTAATAATGAACATGGTGAGTGTCATTTTAACAAAACCTCTGAAACATATTTTTGCAGTTGCTCTGCGAAGCCACCTTTCAGGTGAGATTTAAAAATTCAATCTATCATGATCATACAGTGGTGTCATAAAAGAGTATGTTAAACATTTGACATCAACATGTAAAAAATTAAAAAAAATTATGAATAAACATTGGGATTTTTCAACATGTACTCATAACTTTGTCATTAGTGCAGATGTTGGCCCCAAATATTCAACACAGCCCTTTTGGTATCCCACCTCATTAACTTGAAGGGTGTCATTTTTCAAATTCCCTTTTAAGCATGTTTCCACAGTTGCTCCACTAAATCAAATTTCAAAGAGTATTCAAACAATTCCACCTGTCTTGATTGTAAGGTGGGGTCATAAATAGACTATGTTGAAAAAGTGGGGTCAAAATCTGAAAAAAAGAACAATTAAGTTATGAAGAAACATTGCATTTTTCTAATGTTTACTCACAACTGTATTTTTCCAGATTTTGGCCTAAAACGTTCAACACAGTCCTTGTGTTACCTCACCTCAAGAACATGATTAGTATAATTTTTCAAATCCACTCTCAAATATGTTTTTGCAATTGCTCCACAAAATCACCTTTCAGATGGTATTTTAAAAAGTCCACCTACAGTATTGTGATAATAACCTGAGTTCATAAAAAGACTGTGTTGAAAATGTAGGGTCCAAATGTCAACAAAACAATGTTATGAACAAACCGTGAATATGTTCTTTACTTTGCTCACCATTTTTTTCAGCTCTATATACCATTGTCTGCTAGAACCCAAAGTCCACAAGACAACATCTACTGGGGAAGAAAGGTCTGCCTGCAGCCTCAAGATACTGTTCTAACTTATAATGCATGTAAACAAATATGTTTGGCATTGACAAGTGATCTTTTCCATTAGGTTCCATTTTCTTGAGGACTAAATTCAAAATTATGTTTACCTGAGCACTATGCCAAGTTTGTATCATAAACATTTACTATATTTTCTACAAGCAATTTGATTTCCCATAAAGACATTGTCGGGGAATTGGTAGCTTAGTGGATTGTTATGCCTTCCAGGTTCAGTTCATGGATGCGAATGCAGTCAAGGCTATGCTGCTCAACGTTCCAAACACAAGAAAGTTATTGCACTCAAATAGAGCAAAAGAAAAGTATGCATTGACGGAACATGACAAGTGCCTAGCAGTGATAACATATAATCTTGATTGATGTGGTGATACCAGACAAGTGTTATATGATTTCACTAAGGAGTCAGTATACTACCCTTTATTCTTACCCATAATTATTATTGTTCATTATACAATGACAAGAAAAAATCCTGGACTCTGATTGGTCAGTCTTGGGCTGGACCCATGATGTTATCCCAGTACAACATCACGGGTTTAGTCTCAGCCTCACTGTGAACCTGCAGATGAACATGAGCGTGCTGAGCATTTGCTTGCTTGTTTCATTCGCTCTTAAAAAACAGAAACATTTTTCCACACAAAAACATCTTTAAAATTATTTTTTTATTCTGTATAACAACGAGCCATTGTATAATAGCAATAATGCCCTCCAGGGCGTGTGCCATTTGGGATAATGTCACACCTCAGTTGTGAATAAAATTTGGAATACTTTTTTGACAGTCTGATGTTCTAGTATTGATGGATACACTGACAATGTGATTTGTGAATGATGTGGTCCAAAGAAGATCTGGATAACCTTACGGCATGTCTTAATAACACTGAATTCAACATACGTTTTGCTCACTAAACAAAAGAAGGGGTTGTAGATTTCCTGGACCTAAGTTTCACTGTGACTACAGAAAAAAAGTATAGATTCTGAGGGTTATCCTAAAACTGCTGCTAAGAATTCTTTGTGGTGGCTGATAGCTCACACCCTAAGGTCCTTTTTGACAATTCCCCCTTTGGACTGTTTCCAGCCTCTCCTGGCATAATGCAAGAGGAATTGTTCAGATTTGTCTGAATTCCTGTCCCAGTCAAAAAGACTGAAGGCATGTTTTCAAGAGAGGGGTTACTCCAGTTTGGTTGTTGGACACACCTTTGAAAAACCTAAGTGCATATCTTGAGTGTCACTCTTACAATAGAAAAAATGCACCAAAGTAAACAAACATGCGGTGGTAGTAATATTTTACGTTATTACTGAGTACAGCCCAATAGCAACAAAAGTATTGCAGGCACAGTTGTTTGTGAACATTGACATGTTTTATAGAGTGATGCCTCATTAAATCAGGCCAACATGTAGGAGGTCCAGCAGGAGTTATTTTCAATAGCTCTAAGAATTTACAGGACCTACTTACTTGTAAGTAGCCATTTTGTTTTTAAAGCTTACAAAAAGAAACATAAAACACAAATATGAGGGCTTTTTCAAGTGTCATATATGCAAGTTTTGCAACTTTACAAATGCAGGAGATTGCTTTGTGCATCTCTATATAGGGACACACGAATATAGGAAGAATCAGACAAGAGAAAGCAAAAGCCCATGTAGCTTGTCTGCCTTATATCAACATAAGTAACCAATGTTGCCCATTTTTAGTAGATATTTGTCTAGTTCTGACTTAAAAATATTGACAGGTTTACAGTCCACCACTTTTGCGGGCAATCCATTCCATATTCTCACCGCTCTCTGTGGGAACCATACTCTCCTCCTTTCAGTTTTAAATTGCTTTCCCCTTAACTCTAATTCATGACTGCTTTTTACATTTTTACTGCCTTACTATTCAATATTTAGGCTTGATCTCAAATCATTGTTAGTAATGGATTTAAAAAACTAATATCATCTCACCCCTTAGTCTCCTGTCTCCAGCTTGTAGAGTCCCAGTTCCTTTAACCTTTGCTCATAACTCAATCTGTTAATTCCTATTATGGTCTTTGTAGTTTTCCTCTGTACCCTTTCTAACTCGTGTATGTTTGCTTTGTTTGATGGGTTCCATAATTGTCTGCAGTACGCCAAATGTGAACAAACAAGTGACCTATATACAATGGCATGATCACATCCCTCTCCCTACATGTTAGATTATTTCTTATACAACCCGTGACCCTATTACACTTTGAGAATTACACTTTGAGACAACCTCATCACAGTGTTTTGAGAATTGAACTTGCTATCTATAAAATTCCCATATCTTTCTCATAATCTGAAGTTCTTATTTCTGTGCCACCCATATAATAGTTTGCCTGCCTATTATTTTACCCAGAATGCATCAGCAGGCACTTTTCAAGGTTAAAGCTTATTTTATTAGTTAGTGACCATGCGTTTAGATTATTCAGATCATCCTGTAGCTTTTTATTACCATATTCTGTTGTGGCCCGCTTTGGTATCATCTGCAAATTTGGCTAGCAATGTATCTTTATCTGTTTGCATGTCCTGTATGTATAAGTTGAATAGTGTTGGCCCCAAAACAGACCTCTGAGGAACTCTGCTAGTCACTCTAATTTCTGATGACTCATAACCATTTATTTTAACTGACTGCACCCTATCAAGTCACAATTTAATCTACTTTACCAGTCTTGGGGTAAATCCAGAACTCATCATTTTTTGTATTAACTCAGAATGTGGAACTTTATCAAAATTCTTACTGAGATCCAGGAACACAACATCCACTGGCTTTCCAACGTCTAGTGCCTCACTGACTTTACCAAAGAACTCCATCATATTCTTTAGATATGACCTGCCCTGCTTAAACCCATGCTGTGTAATATCCCAAATATTTTTATTGGCCATAAATTTGACTCTGTATTGCAAGCCTTTTTCAAAGAGTTTCAATATCACTGAAGTCAGGCTCACTGGTCTATAGTTAATTTTGTCACTTCCCCCCTTTTTATTTTGCTTGCATGCATTCACAAGAAACATTTTGTGAAAGCTTGCTGCAGAAGCTGGTTGTGGAGGTGTGGCACAGTTGTTGCCGATGCCCCCACTGTCTTTGGAGGCTTGGCCTGCTTTCCCCAATGGGGTGGCATGCTGCTGCTGACGCTAGTTCAGCCAAAGTGCCTCTGCCTTGAAACATTTTAGCCACTGCAATCAGGGGCTGCCTCATCATTGCAGCGTCAGCCATTCTGCTGCAATGAGGGCATGACCTGTCATTGCAGGGCAGTCCCTTGCATGCCCCCAACCCAGTTTGCCAAAGGGGATCCCAGTCCCTATTGGCATAATGTCACCACCCCGAAGTTTCTGTTGTCTGTTGAGGAGGTTCCCAATCCCTCTTGGCATCATGTCCTCCCTCTTTCTTTGCAGACGGGGTACCCAATCCCCACCAACTTCAGTCCCCCTTCCTCAGATGAATTTGCTGATGGGAAAGTCCACTCTCCATTGGCATAATGCCCCCCAATGAACTGTGTGCCAAGGGGGGTGCCCAATTCCCCCTTGGCTCTTCCCCCCATATGTGCCAATGGGGGTGCCTAATCCCCCATCAGCTACAGCCCCCAAAACACTCAGTTGGCATGCTGGGAGCCCTCCCCAGTGTGCCAAATGTCCCTGTAAAAAGAAAAAAAGTCCCACAATGTTTTTCTTTTTTTTAAAACCCTGTAAAACAGAAAACAGACCCTCTTTGAGTCCGTGGCCCCGCCCCAACCTGCACCCACCTTCTGTGCACCCTACCTCCCCACACACCCCCCTCAACCCATACTTACCTTGGGAGCCCAGTGCGATGATCTTCAGTGGACCGGGAACACGTCTGCCCTTTTCAAAGCCGACCACAAACTGAAGAAATGCCGGTAAGCTGTATAATGGCATAAATAGGGATTTTGTTCAACTTTGTTGTGTATCTCAGGCATTGTTGGGAATTTTGGCACCAAATTTTCAACGTGGGGTTACTGGGACCCATCCTCATGAATTCAGCCATTGTCATGGCATTATTCGGTCCCGAAAGGTGATATTGTGGTCACTGCACAGAATCACCTTTCAGGACCAAGTAACGAAATGGCAGTGCCAGTGTTCATGAGGTGGGCTCTCAAAAGGTCTATGTTGCAAATTTGGTGGAAAAATCCAAAAATGACTAGTTTTACAGTGTGCATTGCATAGTTGCACGCACACTCGTAACTTCACGAATTTGCAATATTTTCACACCAGATTTTCAACACTGGCATTTTTTCACACCTCCTTATGAACAGTACAGCTGTCATTTTTCACATCCTGGCCAAAAGGTGTTTTCGCACTTCCAGCTCAGAATAGCATGGTCGATGAGGAGAAATCAGTTTTTGCGACAGATTAAGAAAATGACAGTGACACTGTTCATGCGCAGAGGTCCTAAAATGCTTATGTTGAAAATCTGGTGACGATAGTCCATCAAATGACTTTGTTACAATTGTGCATTGCGCAATTTCCACACACCCTTGTAACTGCACAGATTTGTAATATTTTCATGCCAGATTTTCAACACTGGCATTTTTTCACACCTCCTTATGAGCAGTACAGCTGTCATTTTTCACATCCTGGCCAAAATGTGTTTTCGCACTTCTGGCTCAGAATAGCACGGTCGCTGTGGGAAATCAGTGTTTGGGACAGATTAAGATCGAGCGAGTGAGAAACGGGGAGTGAAGGAGCTCAACTGAGCTCTGTCAGGACTGCTGTGGATTTCTTTGTGGGCAGAAAAAGGCATCAACGCAGGTGGGGCCCAGTACAAAAGTGCAGCCTACAGCACCGGGAGAAACAGAATGAGCAAGTGAGGGAGGGGGAGTGAGCAAGCTCAACTGAACTCTGTCCGGACTGCTGCAGATTTCTTTGTGGGTGAAAAAAGGCACCAGTGCAAGCAGGAGCCCAATACAAAAGGGCAGCCTGCAGCGTCGAGAGAAATAGAATGAGTGAGTAAGAGAGGGGGAGGGAGCGAGCTCAATGGAGCTCTGCTGGGACTTTACAATTGCCCACCCTACCGCCCAGAGCCCTCTGTGGTCCCATATTACAGCAGGGTCTCTGGAGTGGAGACAAAGGAATGATTGGATACTTTTAGGATTGCTGTAATAATACAGATTCAATTCTGTTTATTTCTCTAACTGAGCTAAGTACTGAGCTATACTGTTATAATTGCTGTAATAATATACATTTGTTTGTTTTGTTTATTTCTCTAACTGAGTTGAGTAATACTTGGAGTGCAATAGGATTTTTAACTGGGCTAAGTGAAACTATATGAGAGCTGAGAACAAAAAATATGGTAGCTGAGGGGTGAAAAACGGACAAGGAGGCATTAGGATTGCTACAGTAATACAGTATCTAATGGATGAGATTTGAGACTGAATTAACCCAGTCGGCAAGGGGGCAATAGGGGGGCTAGTGTTGGGAGGGAACAGTAATTTGAGTAAATAGGGGCCTAACAGTTGTAGTAGGGTACAGAACCTGGGAGTAAGAGCCCGTAACATAAGATGGGGGCCAAAATGGGGCAGATGCCACATGTCAATAAGGCGGGCATCTTTGGAAGGGTGGTGGGCTGTACAGGGTGTGGGCCCACCATGATCCTGGACTGGGCTTGGAGGATGGGGAGGTGTATGGTCTGTAGGTGACTGGCTAGTTTGAGTGAGGAACTGCGGAGGTTAGGGAGGAGTCTAAGTGGCAGGGCAGATGAGTATTGTAGGCATCCTGGGGGGGGGATAAGGGATGGCAAAGGAGGACACAGGAAGAAGAATTAGGGAGTGAAGCCGACCCCAGTATCAGAGGCACTAACAGAAAAGACAGGAGAAGGAAGGGAGTACCCCAGGCAATGGGAAGGCCTCCTGATGGGGGAGACAGAGACTATGAGGAGTACCTGGGGAGAGAGCAGATGGCTGTGGGTAGAAAGGGACCAGGGGTGGTACGGAGGGGAACAAGTAGGAGGGGGGGAACCAATAAGGGAAGATGTGTAAGAGGGGTATCGACTAGGAATAGATTTAAACCTCTGCTGTGGGAGAGAGAGAGAAAGAGGGCGAGCAGGAATATACTGAAGTGAGGGAGGACAAGCAGGGCATGAGAGGGATGGCAACAGGTAGGGGAAGTGATAGCAAGGATGAAAGGGTACAAGGGGGCTAGTAAGGAATGAGGGGGTGGTGACTGGAGGAGAGAAGGCTACGTGAAGGGGGAAGGATGGGAGGGGCATCATTATCGGGGTAGAAGGGAATGGGGGCTCTAAATCGACAACAGCGGGCCTAGGAGAGGGGTTGGAAATCAGCAGGGGAGGAGGAGGAGAGGTCAACATGGGAAGCCCAGTAGGAAGTAATCAGGCTGGGAAGGGAAGGTGAATGGGAGGAATAAGGTAGAGAAAAGGGATGAGGCGGAAGTAGGGGGTATAGATACAGAAGTCAGAGAGGGTGCACCTGGTGGGGGTAAGGGGCAGGGAAGAATGAATACTGGGATGGTGGAAGGGGCATTAGAAGGGAAACAGGGTAAGGGATGGGGGTACTCGTTCTGCTGGATTCTATACTGAAATGGGTGACATGGGGTGGAAAAGGGGAAAAGCACAGCCATATCTGTGTTGAAGCTGTCCCCAGGTTGACTACAGGAGGGGCAGGGCAGGCACTGCTCAAGCGTGCAGTGAGGGGGAGGAAGAAACCTCATTTACTGTTGCATGTGCATACAAACAACTTGGCGGGGGACACTGTGGAAGTAATGAGGGGGAAGTTAGAGTAGTTGGGCAGGCAGTGTGAGGGGGTGGGGAAGTTGGTGGCATTCTTGGAGATA
Organism: Neoceratodus forsteri; assembly: GCA_016271365.2. NCBI lineage: Eukaryota > Metazoa > Chordata > Ceratodontiformes > Ceratodontidae > Neoceratodus > Neoceratodus forsteri. The sequence goes on along the minus strand of JADMNL010000039.1, from coordinate 11,623,134 downwards.
CTTCTGGTACCATGTGCAAGCATGGGGAGGGAGGAAGGGTAGGTTTGAGGAGTTCAACGAGTGGCTGAGGGATTGGTGCCACACCAAACATTATGGCTTAGTGACTAACTGGGGTGGGGTATGGGGGAATAGTTACACTGGACAGGGTACACTGGAGTAGGAAGGGAAGGGGAGTATTAAAGGCAGCATTACTGCCGGCCCACTGGTGCTGAGGGTTGAGGCACTGGATGCCACACGTCGCGCCACACTGGTGACCTGGGTTCGGATGTGAGCCGAGGCCACCAGGGGTCAGCAGAGGAGGAATAGGATTGAGCATCCGGAGGACTCCTCTCCTATCCTGGGGTGGGATCCAGGGACCAATCACTCTGTAGCGGCCCCTGGTGATGACCAGGGGAGCTACTAGAGTGGTGTAGTAAAGGGAACTGAGTATGGCAGATGTTAGCATGCTGTGCCTAAGCGTCATTGCTCGCCCGCACTCTGCAAATAGGAGAAAAGTAGAAAATGGCCTACGGTTGGGCAGCATGAGCTTCCAACCCCTTCTGACAGTTCTTAGGCATGGTACTTTCACGTCCAAATACTTAAACAGCACATATAAGCAAGCAACATTCGGTAATGAAAAATGCTTGTTAAAAATTGGTGTAACAACTGCTCTCTTCCAATCTTTTGGGGCTTCCGCCTCCTACATGGATGCATTAAATAATTTGGACAATGAGCCAGCCAATATGGTTCCTAGTTCCATTAGTACACTGGGGTGCAAACCATCAGGACTCTGAGCCTTCCTCATGTTTAAGTCCTGTAACAGGGTCAAAACTTCTTCCTTCTCTGTTCTAATAGTATTACAAATATTAACAAGCATTTGTCAATGCCGAATGTTGATTGCGTTGGTCTGTTGAGCACGCTCACTGGCCCTCTGTCACTCACTCAGTCTGTTTCTCCCAGTGCTGCAGGCTGCTCTTTTGTACTGGCCTCCTGCCTGCATTGGCACCTTGTTCTGCCCACTAAGAAATCCGCAGCTGTTCCGACAGAGCTCCGTTGAGGTGGCTCACTCTCCCTCTCTCACTCACTCATTCTGTTTCTCCTGGCGCTGCAGGCTGCCCTTTTGTACTGGGCTCCTGCCTCTGTTGGTGGCTTTTTCTGCCCACAATGAAATCTGCAGCAGTCCTGACACAGGACTGTTGTGCCTGCTGACTCCCCCTCTCTCACTCACTCATTCTGTGCCTGCCAGCGCTGCAGGCTGGCCTTTTATACTGGACTCCTGCCTGCATTGCCGCCTTTTCCTGCCAACAAATAAATCTGCAGCAGTCCTGACAAAGCTCCATTGAGCTCGCTCACTCCCCTTCTCTCACTCACTCATTCCATTTCTGCCACTGCTGCAGGCTGCCCTTTTCTATTGGGCTCCTGCCTGTGTTGCTGCCTTCTTCTGCCCAGAAAGAAATTTGCAGAAATTACAATACAGCTCCGTTGAGCTCGCTCACTCCCCCTCTCTGACTCACTTCTTATGGGTTTCCCGCCACTGCAGGCTGCCCTTTTGTACTGGGTCCCTGCATGCTTTGCTGACTTTTTTTTGCCCACAAACAAATCTGCAGCAGTCCCAACAGAGCTCTGTTGAGCTCACTCACTTCCTCTCCCTCACTAGCTCATTCTGTGTCTCCCGCTGCTGCAGGCTGCCCTTTTGTACTGTGCTCCTGCTTGCATTGGTGGCTTCTTGGCCCAAGAAAGAAATCAGAAGCAGTTCCGACACAGCTCCATTAAGCTCGCTCACTCCACATCTCTCATTCACTCATTCCGTCTCTGCCGGCATTGCAAGCTGGCCTTTTGTACTGGGCTTCTGCCTGTGTTGCCTCATTTTCTGCCCACAAAGAAATCCACAGCAGTCACAATAGAGCTCCGTTGAGCTCACTCAATACTGCTCAGTCACTCTTGCATTCTGTTTTTCTTGGCGCTGCAGGCTGCGCTTTTGTACGGGGTTCCTGGCTGCATTGGCACCTTTGTCTGTCCACAAAGAAACCTGCAGCTGTCCCGACAGAGCTCCGTTGAGGTCGCTCAGTCTCCCTTTCTCACGTGCTCTTTCTGGTTGTCCTAGCACTGCAAGCTGTCCTTTTGTACAGGGCTCCTGCCTGCATTGGCGCCTTTTTCTGCCACAAACAAATCCACAGCTGTCCAGATAGAGCTCCACTGAGCTCACTCAGTCCCCCTGTCTCACTCGCTCATACTGTTTCTGCCACCGCTGCAAGCTGGCCTTTTGTACTGGGTCCCTGCTTGCAGTGACAACTTTTTCTGCCCACAAAGAAATCCGCAGCAGTCCTGGATAGCTCGTGAGTTCGCTACCCTCCCTCACTCGCTCACTCGTTATGTTTCTCCCAGTTCTGCAGGCTGCCCTTTTGTATTGTGCACTTGTGTTGGGGTCTTTTCATGCCCACAAACAAATTTGCAGCAGTCCCGACACAGCTCGGTTGAGCTCGGTCATTCCCCCCTCTCACTCGTTCAATCTTAATCTGTCCCAAACGCTGATTTCCCACAGCGACTGTGCTATTCTCTGGCAGGAGTGCAAAAACACATTGTAGCCAGGATGTGAAAAATGACAGCTGTACTGTTCATAAGGAGGTGTAAACAAATGCCAGTGTTCAAAATGTGGTGTGAAAATATTACAAATTTGCAAAGTTACAATGGTGCGTGGAAACAGTTCAATGCACGCTTGTAACACGGTCATGTTATGGAGTTTCGGCACCAAATTTTCAACATAGGGATTTTAGGACCTCTGCTCATGAACAGTGCCACTGTCATTTTCTTAATGTGTTCTGAACACTAATTTCCCACAGCAACTGCGTTATTCTGCGCTGCAGCTGTGAACACACATTTTGGTCAGGATGTGAAAAATGACAGCTGTACTGCTCATAAGGAGGTGTGAAAAAATGCTACTGTTGAAAATCTGGTGTGACAATATTACAAATCTGCGAAATTACAAGGGTGCGTGGAAAGTGCGCAATGCACACTTGTAACACAGTCATTTGATGGGCTATCATCACCAGATTTTCAACATAGGCATTTTAGGACCTCAGCTCATAAACAATATCACTGTCATTTTCTTAATCTGTCCCGGACAGTGATTTCCCACAGCAACCGCTCAATTCTGCGCTGGAAGTGCAAAAACACATTTCGGCAAGGATGGGAAAAATGACAGCTGCACTGTTCTTAAGTAGGCGTGGGAAAATGGCAATGTTGACAATCTGGAGTGAAAATATTTTAAATTCGTGAAGTTACGAGCGTGCGTGCAAACTGCTCAATGCACGCTCTTAACACAGTCATTTTATGGAGTATCATTACCAAATTTTCAACATAGGCATTTTAGGACCTCTACTCATGAGCAGTGTCACTGTCATTTTCTTAATCTGTCCCGAACACTGATTTCCCACAGGACCGTGCTATTCTGTGCCGGAAGTGCAAATACACATTTCTGCCAGGATGTGAACAATGACAGCTGCACAGTTCACAAGGAGGTGTGAAAAAATGCCAATGTTGAAAATCTGGCATGAAAATATTGCATATTCGTGAACAAAGAGCGTGCATAGCAACTGTGCAATGCACACTCGTAAAATAGTCATTTTGTGGATTTTTCCCACCAAATTTGCAACATAGGCTTTTTGAGAGCCCACCTCGTGAACACTGGCACTGTCATTGCGTTAATCGGCCCCAAAAGGGGATGCCACGCAGTGACCGCAAAATCACCTTTCAGGGCTGATTAATGCCATGGCAGTTCAAGAATTCATGAGGATGGGTCCCAAAAACCTCATGTTGAAAATTTGGTGCTAAAATTCCAAACAATGCCCAAGATATGCATCAAAGTTGAAAAAAACCCCATTCATTCCATTATACTGCTTACCGGCATTTCCTCAGTTCGCAGTTGGCTTTGAAGAGTGCAGACGTGTTCCCAGTCCACTGAAGATCATCGCGCCGGACTCCTAGGTAAGTATGTGGTGAGGGGGTTGTGGGGAGGCAGGGTGTGCTTGGGTACCGGTTGGGGGCCATGGAGACTGCCGAGGGACAGTTTCCTTTTTTTACAGGGTAAGAAAAAAAAAAAAAAAAGATGTTATGGGACTGTTTTGCATTTTACAGGGGCATGTGGCATGCTGGGGTGAGCTCCCAGCATGCCACCGGACTCTTTCATTGCGGGGGGCCAGCAGTAGCTGACGGGGGATTGGGCACCCCCGTCGGCACACAACTAAAGGCTCAGCAATCTTATTATTAAGACTTTTTGCATTAATTAGTAAACAATCCCATTCTTTATCCTTTTGTTCTCTCTTATTGACTAAAGATTCCTTTTTGTGGTAAATGTGCGTAATTTTAATGTTACCTTGTGTTTCCTATGTACCTTCCCCCATTCCCCCTCATCATTTAGTTCCTCTCCCATCTCTTTACCTGTTTAGACAGTTTCCTAACAGTCTGGTCCCATACCTATTTATATATAATCCGTCCCTTCTGTACAGTTCTCTTCTGTTGTGGAACGCATACCAATGCTTGGCAAAAATGATACTCTCCCATTTAGCCCAAGTTTATAACCAATTGTTCATTTTCCTGATTGCTCTTAACCTTCCAGCTCTTGCTCTAGGGACAGGTAATATTTCCGAGATAATACCTTTGCTTCCTTTTGTGTTTAACCTTTCACCTATGTTCACAAAATCCTACTTGATATTATCATGAAGTCTATACCTGAGCCAGCACGGTGGCATTGAGGGCTGAAGAACTGCACCTTACCTCCTGCCACACTAGCTACTGGTGTTCAGTGGCAAACAAGAGTTGCAGGGGTTTGACTGGGGAGGGAGAGGATCGAGTGTCCAGAGGACAGCTCTCCTCCTCAAGGGAGGGTGGTTTAGTGGTCCCACCGAATGACTGCCCCTAGATGGAGGCCTGAGGGCAGAACAGCCAGGGAGGTGCCAATGATGGGAGGGTGCTGCAGGACTCTGCAGTGTTCTCACGCCTGCACCTGCACGCCCTGGCAATTCAGAGAAAAGGAAAAGAAAATGGAAAATGGGAATGTTGGCATGCTACATGAAGCCCTGACTGTGCTCCACCCTCAACTCAACCCCTGGCAACTGGACTGTGTGCACCAGAGGGGTGGATGGCCCCATCATTGGAGGAAATCTGTGGAAGACTCATTGTGGGGTTGGGAGAGAGCAATGCAGTCCTGGGGTTGATGTGAGCCCTCCTAAAGGGAGAGACAAAGTATGCCTGCCAGCCGCCCCAGGGAGAAGAAACAGAAGGAAAATAAAAATCAAGCCTATTCCCAAAATCATTTACACCCACATGTATTGCCACTGTGGAGCTTACACCACTTCTTTTCAGTAAACCATCTAGACAGTCCTTAATGTCCTTAACACTTTTGCTCCAGATAGGCAGCTCACTGTGGTTTTGTGTTTTCTCCCTTTGCAGATGACTGCATCAGAATATCTTATTATTGAATCTCCTAATACTACAAATTGTATCTCCAGTTTATCCCTGGTGGCTTCTTGTTCTGAAAGCACTGACTGCCATCTGTCTCTGCTAGCAGCTGATATCTGTGAACTAATTCAACCGGAATTGGAATGTGAGTCTCTGCTCTCCTTCCCTGTTTTCTTGTCTCCCCCCCCCCCCTCACTAAAGTCCAAGATGGTAGCTCATCTGTTTTTTCATCACAGTCACTATCATTCTGGTCTCTCTTCCTCTTTTCACCCATGCCTTCACCATTATTGTTTGGGCCCCTGACTCTCGTTGGCTCTACTTTGCTACCAGTAAATCCTATTACCTCCATAAACATGTTGTCTACAAATGACTCCAAATTTTGAATGCTCTCAATTCCTGTATTTTTTCCTCTTAGACATATTAACTCCTCTCCCAGAGCCTCTATATAGCTACACTTTTTACAAATAATGGGCCCTATGCACGATACCTATGCACCTGTGTAAACCAAGCATGTTGGCATCTTGTGCATGAATGCCAAGGAGCAGTGGCCATGTAGCATTCATGACATTGGTGCACAGGGTAATGTGCCCAATCCCCTGGCTGCACAGACAGCAATGTGCAGGGAGGGTGGGTGGGTGGGCATTCAGGGGGTGTGCCAGCCCTATGTGGTATGCATGAACCCACATAGTGCTGGCCACATAGGTGCAGATCGGGGTGCAGGTTATGGCAGGGGGGACCCTGACATAACTTACTTTGTGTCCCCATGGGCACAGGCTGCCAGTCACTGGGGGACTGGGACACGGCTCACTGTGCTGCCCCTGACCACTGGGCAGCTGGAGATGGCAGGGGCAGTTAGAAGGGTGAGTGTCTGGGAATGGACAGGAGCAGTGGCACTGGGACAGGATGGTGCCACATGGGTCCAAGTGTCTGAAATTGGCATGCACAGCCCCGGATCCACACCTCCCTATGCAAAGGATCTGCTAGGGGTACTGGGAGGACATCCCATTGGATGCCGCCCGGGATGATTACATAGATACATAGATACATAGACAGTGTCGGCAGATAAGGGCCTATGTCCCACCTAGTCTGCCCATTTGAGCTTGTAAGTTCAGTTTGTTTTCCTAGAAGTCTATTTCCCCTTACCCCTGACCTCTAGAATTCCTTTATGTCTATCCCATGCATTCTTAAATCCATGATTGTTTCAGCCCCCACCACTTCCTCTGGCAGGGTGTTCCACTTGTCCACCACCCGTTCTGTGAAGAAATTCTTTCTCATGTTTCCTCTGAATCATCCTCCCTCCAACTTCATCCCATGCCCTCTAGTCCTGAAACATCTTTTTCGCTTAAAATAGTGTTTTCCTGCACCCTGTTCCTCCTGTAAGATACTTGTATGTCTCTATCATATCCCCTCTCCCTCCTCTCCTCCAGGAGTACATGTTCAGTTCCTTCAACCTGTCTTCATAGGACTTGTGATGAAACCCATGCACCATCTTTGTTGCCCTCCTCTGAACCTTCTCTACCCTGTCTATGTCCTTACGTAGGTATGGTCTCCAGAACTGTACACTGTACTCCAGGTGGGGCCTCACTAGTGTCTTGTATAGCGGAATTATGACCTCCCTTTTCCTGCTGGTGATGCCCTTGCCTATACATCCCAGCATCCTATTTGCTTTACCTGATGTCTTGTCACACTGTTTCCCTTTGAGGTCATCAGAGATGACAACCCCAAGATCCCTTTCCTGCTTGGTGCATGCTATATCCTCACCCCCCAACTGATATATTGTGCCAGGGTTTTTGTGCCCCATATGCATTATCTTGCACTTCATTGCATTGAATTTCAACTGCCAAACCCTTGACCATTCTTCAAGTTTCTGCAGGTCCCTTCTCATTCTGTCTACACCCTCTGGTGTGTCTACTCTGTTACAGAGCTTTGTGTCATCAGCGAACAGTGAAATTCTGCCTTTTATATCCTGTGCAATGTCACTGATGAAGATGTTGAATAGGACCGGTCCCAGCACTGATCCCTGTGGTACCCCACTGGTCACTCTTCCCTCTGTGGAGTGACAGCCATTTACCACCACCCTCTGTGTCCTGCCACCAGCCAGTTACCTACCCACCACACTACTGTCCTGCCCACACCCATATTCCCCAGTTTGTGTAATAGTCGTCTATGTGGCACAGTGTCAAAGGCCTTGCTGAAGTCCAGATAGGCCATGTCCACTGCCCTCCCCTGATCCACCTCCCTAGTCACCCAGTCAAAAAATTCAATGAGGTTGGTCTGACATGACCTCCCCCTGGTGAAACCATGCTGCCTTGGGTCCTGTAGTCCATTGACAACCAGATGTTCCACCAATCTCTCCTTCAGTAGTGCTTCCATGATCTTTCCCACTACCGAGGTGAGGCTGACTGGTCTGTAGTTCCCTGCTTCCTCTTTGTTCCCACTTTTGTATAAGGGGACTACATCTGCTGTCCTCCAGTCTTTGGGTACCTCCCCTGTTTCCAGTGATTGGCTGAACAGGATAGCCAGAGGTTCAGACACCACCTCTCTTAGTTCTTTAAGGACCCTGGGGTGCACCCCCATCTGGCCCCATTGCTTTATCAGCTCTTATTACTTCCAGTTCCTTCAGGACCCTTTCTCGTGTAAAGGGACTTGTGTCCATTTCTGCACCATTCTCACCCCTTGTACTCCCTTCAGACCCATTACCCCCCTCTTCCTTAGTAAAGACTGAGCAGAAATACCTATTCAATATGTCAGCTTTACTGTTGTCATCCTCCATGCGGCTCCCATCCTCCCCTTCAGTCTCACTATCCCTCCCTTTGTCCTTCTTTTTCTTATGTACCTGTAAAGGTTTTGTCCTTTAACCACTGATTTTGCAATGTGTTCTTCTGTCTGAGCTTTGGCTTCCCTTACTGACTTCCCTGCCTCCCTTTGTTTCTCCTGGTACTTCTCCCTATCCCTCCTGCCTGTGTCTTTTGTATTGCCTGAATGCAGTCTTTTTGGCTTTCACTTTCTTTGCTACCTCTTTGGAAAACCATAATGGTCTCCTCTTTCTTTTCCTCTTGCTAACCTGCTTAATGCATAATTCTGTTGTTCTTATAATCCCCATTTTAAATACTGCCCACTGTTCCTCAATCCCTGATTCCTGTCCCATTCCCTTAATGCCTCTTTCAAGCATCTCCCCATTTCCCAAAGTCTGCCCCCTAAAATCCAGGATACGTGTTTTTGTGTTTTTGGTTCTGCTCTTTCTGTGATTTCAAACCACAATGACTGGTGGTCACTGTTACCCAGGTGCTCCCCACTGTTACCCCCATCACACTGTCCCTGTTTGTGAGCACAGGGTCCAGTATGCCTTCTGCTGAGTTGGTTCCATGACCAGTTGCTGAGGAAGGCACCTGAAGGAGTCCAGGATAAATCTGCTCTAGTTGATGCTGCTGCTGGGATGCTCCAGTCCACGTCTGGTATATTGAAGTCTCCAACCAGTACTACCTCACCCTTGTCTGCCATCCTTTGGATGGCTAGCATCAACTCCTATCTGTTTCTTCCTCCTGGGCTGGTGGTCTATAGACCACACCTGTGCGAGATGGCTGGCCCATTTTCCTTTCCAGCTAACCCACAGTATCTCTCCCCATTTTGTTCCTCCTGGATCTGTGTGGCCCTTATGTCATTTTCACATACAGTGCCACTCCTCCTCCTTCCTGCCTGCTCTGTCTCTTCTGAATATGTTGTAGCCAGGTATGGCCATCTCCCAGTCATGGTTATCATTACACCAGGTTTCAGTGATGGCCACAATGTCCAGGTCTGACTGTACCATGACAGCCTCCAGATCTTCCATCTTGTTGCTAAGGCTCCTGGCATTTGCACACATGGCTTTCCATGATTTGACCTCCCTAGACTGCTTCACTGTTCTACTCCAGCCCCTTCCTTGGTTGTCATTTATCCCTGGTTCTCCTTGCTGTCTGCCCTTCTGCTGAATTTTGCACCTTTTCTGCTTATCCACCTTTTGGACACTAATCTCCAACTTTTGCACACTGCTTTGCAGAGATAGCCACTCCTCTGGTTCACTGGTTCCATTACTAGCTGTGGGGGGTGAGCAAGTAGGTACCATCCTTGCTGGCCTGCCACCCCTTTGCTAGTTTAAATGCTTGTCAATGTAGCATTTAAACTTATCATTGAGTGCTTGGATTCCCTCCAGGATGGATGCAGGCCGTCAGGCTTGAACAAACCTCCATCCTCCAGATGGGTCCCCAGTCACCAATGAATCCAAACCTTCCTCACAGCACCAGTTCTTCAACCATGAGTTAAAGTTCCTGGTGCATGCACTCCTATGCTCCCCTTGCTCTCACAGGTAGTACTTCTGAGAAAGTGACAGAAGTAGCTACTTGCTTGAGACCCTCCCCAGTTTCCCAAACTCTTCCTGAACTTCCTTTGGCTCCCCTGCTCTGCCAAGTCATTAGTACCTAGGTGGATAATGACATCCAGCTCACCCTCCTGTCTTGCCTTCCCAGTGATCCCCAGTATCTTCCTTCCATCCCTCCATGCCGTGGCACCTGGTAGGCACCTCACCTCCCTGTCCTCCCCCTCCTGTGTTCCTAGCTGGATCCCTCTTATGATGGAGTCCCCCACCAGGATTCGCTTCCTCCTCCTCTGGGGTCCACTGCTTTCCCCACTGAGGTCACCTCCTTGCCTAACCTCCACATCCTTTCCTTCCACTTCCCTGGGTACCTCTATTTGGTTGTCCTCATTTGCCAGTGTGGCATATGAGTTCTTGAGAGGAATAGGATCTGGGATGTGCCTCTGCCTGACTGCTCTAACCCTCCCTGAGCCCACTGTCATCCAAGTGCTCCTCGTTCTCGGCATCCTTTGAGGCAGCTGCATTGGACTGGGTGGTTCCTGGACAGGGGTGATGGTACTCCTGACCCAGTTTACTTCACTCTGAGTCTGGCTACCTCATCCCTCAGTCCCGAGAGATGCATGCAGATAGGGCAGCACCTCAGTGTCCAGAAGGTCTGCCTGAATATGGCTGCCCCACAGCCACTGCATTGCACCACTCCCCACATTATACTGCACCACTACTTATCTGCTACTGAAGCTCTCTTAGTTCTCTTTTTATTTATTTACAGTACTAAAAATCCTGTAACTGATCCTCAGATATATATTTTTTAAGGAAAAGAAACCAATAAATAAATAAATGAGTCAAAACACTTGTCGTGCTGAGGGTGGTCTTCTTCCCTTATGCCCTCCTACTTCACACCTCTTACTATACCCTGTGTTTAGCTCCTGTCAATCAGATTTATCAGGGCATATAATTAAGAGTTGGGGAAGGGGTGGGGGAAAATTGCAGCAATTAAAGACAGCACAGAATTACACCACCACTATTTTTAAATTTTCAACAGCCCAAAACAATTATAAGTAAAGACAACACAGAAAGAAAGTATAGTGTCACTACAAGCCTACAATCTAAGTTTAAAGAAAATACCAGTTACCAGTTACTCTGAAGCACTGAATTGAATATGTTTCCTTCCTTCACCTTCTGGCTTCTTCTGAGAAGATGAACTTCTGTTTGCTGCTTTAACTGTGATTACTCCTCTCCTGGCTGCCCTGTGGAGTCCTGCATGCTGGGGGGATGGATCCATGGACAGGTGGCTGGCTTTTGTGGATGCCCGTATGGGCTCACCTCTCCATGGGTGCACAGCTGTGTGGGTGGGGTACGTGATTTTTTCATGTACCTGTGCACAGTTAGCGCATAGTGCCTAATGCCTTTACTCACTACACTCCCCTTGCCCCACTAAACATCTTGCAGATAACACATTCCACCAGACATCTATTTGTATCTAGTGTACCGGTTGTCCCAATGACTGTTCCCTCAGACATTGTGTATCTACTTATGTTATTCTTAGTGCAGTGTGAAAGTTTCAACCTCCAAGATTCAAAATCCCTGGCGCCTGTTCCGTCTGTTATGGCTGACACAGCAGACACTTGCCTCTGCTGTGTCCACTTCTACCAGTGCTTGCCGACATTCACTAGGGCCCATTTATTTATTTCACGTGGCCCGGAAGTGCTGTTCTAGGGTCACACTCCCATGAAAATCCCAAACTCTGTAATTAATGTTAAATTCAGTCCCTTCACCTCCCACTGTTGTTCTTTGCCAAATTAAGTGTTATTATTTACAATTTACTTAACATTTACCCCTCAGTAGCTATTCAGCTCTCCTGTCCATTCCAGGTGGCCCTGGGCTGTAGTTCCCACCACCTCTATGGAACTACAGCTCCCAGAATTCCCTGCTGCCCACTTCCTCCCTCTAGGCCCTGTCCCCGAAAAGTAACTTTATACTTTGATTTCACCAGCCAAATCCACAGAAATGCATTTAAATCTCACTCTTCACTGACATCAGCAGGGCTTATACTCACAGGCTTTCCTCTGCTGTGTCTGCCTCCATCTGTGCTCACTAGGGTTACCACCTTTTAAGAAGCCCAAAGTGGGACATTTCTTACTGAAACGTGATTTTTCGCAGGACAGTACGTAACCTCGGCCAATGCAACATACTTGTTTTCTCTGTATAATCAGAATTAAGGCTAAGTATTGTAGTTTCCTAGCAGCTTCTATTGTTTCTTATCATTTTAAAGTATTTTAGTTAAGGTATTATAGTTTTCTTCGACATTTAGTGGAAAGTTAGAAAATATTTTTCCTACTATAAAGTCAGGACATGTAGTATTTTTCATGTGTTTTTTGCAGGACAACAGCTATCCAAATCAGGACTGTCCTGCAAAAATCAGGACCGGTGGGAACCCTAGTGCTCACTGATGCTTCATAGGGCCCGTTATTTATGTCACATGACCTGGAAGTGCTGCTCTGGGGTCACACTCCCACGAAAATCCAAAACTTTGCAGTTAAAGCAGCAGTACTGCAATAACCCAGAAATGATTGTCAAAATTGTGCTTTTTGGCTGGAAGCATGCAGCCATAGATCTAGTTTCCATATCTGTAAATATTTTTTCTAGCAATCTTTAATTTATTAGATATTTAAATTTTAAATTCATTAATTTTAGATTAAAATGTATTTCCATTGTAGTGGATAAAGAATAAATATGGCTGGTGCCTAATTTCCAGCAAAGCTCCCCCTCATGTCACATCATGTCTTTCGTTTACCTCTATGGGACCCTGTGCTGCACATTCTCACTGTCCCTGCACAATACTAAGAGTCATGTACATGCATGGTTGGCAGCAGAGGGTTCCAGTTCAACATGATGGGTGAGAAAAATTTAAAGAAAAACAAAGAAAAATGGAGCAAATTACAGGGTGATAGTACAGCAAAAACAAGAAAGATTACCAAGTAAGTGCTCAACAGAGCACAGGAAAAAAAAGTGTTGCAAAAGATCCAATTTTGTTTCTCTAGTTCTGCTGCTTTAATATTAAATTTGGTTCCTTCACCGCCCACTGTTGTCTTTTGCCAAATTAAGTGTTATTATTTATAGCTTACTTAAAATTTGCCCCTCATTAACTTTTTAGCTTTCCTGTCTGTGCCAGGTGGCCCTGGGCTGTAGTCCCTGCACCACCTCTGTGAAACTACAGCTTCCCAGAGTCCCTTACTGCCTGCTTATTCCCTCTGGGCCCTGTCCCTGAAAAGGAACTTTAAACTTTGATTTCACTATCCAAATCCATGGAAACTCACTGAAATCTCACTCTCTACTGACAACAGTAGGGCTTACTCTCACAGGTTTGCCTCTGCCACGTCCACCTCCGCCCATGCTCCCTAGACTGCTAGTTTTTGTAATTAATGAAATTATATAATGCTACATGGATATTTATTTTTGGATTATGTCATATACTAATTGTCCTCTTTAAAGCAGAACAGCACTGAAAGTGTAAATCATTTTTCCCAGTAGTAGCTGTTTTTAAGAGCTGGTTCAAATGTTATTATTGTTCCATCTGTATGGACCTATTAGTATCCTCAATGGGTGCTGATTTACATGCTGGTATTAAGTGCCATTTTAGAACTGTGAGATGTAGTTTATGTCCCCTCTCAACCACAAAGTTATATAACAGAACATGGATGCATTGTGCCAGCAATAGAAGAAAACAAACTGGGACATAAACTACATCGTACAGTTCTAAAATGGTTCTTACTAGCAGCACGTAAATCAGAAGCATCCACTAGGATAACTGAAAAGCCTGTAGCACTACAGCAATAACAGAAGTTGAATGAGTATTTAAAAAACAGCTTCCACTAGGAAAAATGATGTAAAGATTCAGTGCATTTCTCCTTTAATCTTCTATATGTTTAGTCTAAAGCAAGTGGCACCATAAGGTTTTGGATGTTCTCGAACTTAGATCCTGATAAATATTTTCTGTTTGCCATCTACTAACCCTTTCTTTGCTTTTCTTTTTTAAATTTATATGTATTCATTATTTTTCTGTATTTCTACTTTGGCAGCTCTTAGGGCTCCTAATGGAGAACAATTTCTATAAATGTTGAGTGTAGTAGGTGATATATATAAACTTTGTCCTGGTTCAACCAATTTACTGTACATGCAGTTTGGATAGCTCGGTGATAGCGCCAGGGTCTCTTGATCCTGAAAATTTCATGTACATCGATTCAGTGGCGGAAAAGTTATAGAAGTGCAAAAAACATATAAGTCACACTTTTTAAGACTTTTTTTGCTCCCAAATAACTTTAAGAATATGAGGATCTGAAATCTGAAACTTTAAGGTTTGATAGCATTTGATCCAAGGAACATGCTTTTGTATTTTTTATATATAGTAGTTAATTAGTTTTTAAATACTTTATAAAAGATTGTTCATACTTTGGCATGCACAGTGTTAAAAATAAACATTCTATGGGTAGCTTTTTTTTTTTTGTGAAAGTCTGAGGCCCTGTTGTCGTATTTCGTTACGTGTGTCGTATCATATACTGGGGTGTTTCGTATAGCAGAACACCACAGTACACAATAGGACACACTTTATGATCCCCACAACATAAAGTGCTGATTTTTCAGCCACATCCCTGGTGGTCTAGCACCCCTCCCAGCCTTGATTCCATTTTAATTAAAAAAAAAAAGAAACATGTCCCTGTTGGCTACCGGTGCCCCCCAACCCAAACAACAGTAATATTATCCACACTTCACGGTGGGGCTACACAGTGACAGTAAATATGGCTGATGCCTAATTTGCAGCTAAGCTCCCCCCTCATGTCACATTATGCCTTTTGTTTACTTCTGTGGGATCCTGTGCTGCACATTCCCACTGTCCCTGTGTAGTATTATGAGTCATGCCCATGCATGGTTGGCAGCAGAGGGTTCCAGTTCAACATGGCGGGTGGGAAAAATGTAAACAAAAGCAAGAAAAATGGAGCAAATTACAGGGTAACAGTACACTGAAAACAAGATTGCCAGGTAGGTGCTCAATGGAGCAGAGGAAACAAAGTGTTGCAAAAGATCCAATTTTGTTTATCTAGTACTGCTGCTTTAATATTAAATGCAGTCTCTTCACCAAATTAAGTGTTATTAGAAAATGGCAAAGATGGATTCTCAAATTCTGATTGGCTAATACTACCTCCAGGCTGGGCATTTATTTTTTAAAAGGTGCCCAGCAA
This sequence comes from Neoceratodus forsteri, assembly GCA_016271365.2. Lineage (NCBI taxonomy): Eukaryota > Metazoa > Chordata > Ceratodontiformes > Ceratodontidae > Neoceratodus > Neoceratodus forsteri. Next base: position 11,608,113 of record JADMNL010000039.1, on the reverse strand, counting down.
CAAATAAATACCAGCACAAGTGCCACCTTACTACATACCCTTGTGCAAGGGTGCTCATCCTGCTTCATCATTGGCTGAAAGCAGCGGATAAAATTTAAAACTTCCATCATGTTTTTTTTCTCATTTAGTGAGAACTAATGTCCCTCCACAACCGCAACACTATTTCCCTCAGTCCCAGCAGCTTTCACACAAAAACACAAACAATACCAGTTCCAACTGTGTTTGGGCCAGAAGAGTGGAAAACAGCCATCTTTCTTTTACAACGGCACTACTCTTCCAAACAAGTTCTCGCACCACACTCCAACTGCAAATACAAAGCCAGTCAGTCGCGATCATGGTAGCAGCATCACAGAACTCCCCCGTGGCACAATATCTGCATAGTTAGCGACCCATCACATATTCAGAACCTTCAAAAATAAAATACAGAAATAATTTACCTCACACCTCTCCCTCACAGCAGATGCTGACTCCACATCCATTAGGGTCAAAGGTCGCAAGCTCACAGAGAACTTTCACATTCAGAGTGCATCGAAATAAAATTAAAATGCTGCAAAAGTGCAGCATAACAAACAAATGTCCAAACACTGCTAAGCAGATTTTCTTGTGCCCGGTCCTTTTCTTCTTAGCTAGGTACACTGCTTGTGTGTATGCTGGTAAGGTGTGTGTGTGCGTGGGGGAGGGGGAGTGACAATCCACCAGAACAGCTCAGTGGGGAGGAGTAACAGACCTGTAACAGCCAGTGGACTACTTTTTGAAACAAAACTTTTTTTATATTTATATTGATTTTTACACTTGTGTTCCTCTTATTTTACCAGTTCATTAAAATTCACAAACATTGCATTTTCTAAGTGCAATAATAGTCTCCAGAGTAGGCATTATTGCGGATCCCCAGACCTTCATAGTTATAAGGCTTCCACCCGCGGCCGGGTTCATTACACCCCATTGGTGGTCCGGTATTTCCCAATAACGCCCACCCTATCGGGTATTATTGCTTACTTATTTGCAGTTTACTTTGAATGTGCCCCTCAGTAGCTTTTTAGCTCTCCTGTCTGTCCCAGTTGGCCCTGGGCTGTAGTTCCCACACCACCTCCGTGGAACTACAGCTCCTAGAGTCCCTTATTGCCTGCTTCCACCCTTTGGGCTCTGTCAACGAAAAGTATCTTTAAACTTTGTTTTCACCAGCCAAATCAATGGAACCAGAAGAGAAATCTGACTTCCACTGACACTAGCAGGGCTTACCCTCAGAGGCTTGCCTCTGCTATGTCCACCTCTGCCAGTGCTTCCTAGACTGCCAGTTTTTGTAATCAATGAAATGATATAATGCTGCATGGATATTTACTTTTAGGGCTACAATGGCAGAGCCCAGCAGTCCTCTTGCTACAGAAAAGGGTTCCCACATTCTTTCCGAACCAACATTTTGAGGTGACAAAAATTATGGCCTCTGCATGGGGAATGCACCGTGCTCACACTATTAATTTTTTTATTTTCGGTGGTCCATGACATATGCCTCCACCCGACCCTCCCTCTCAGCATGTACCACCCCGCCCAACCCCTAGACACATTACAGTGACACTGGGGTTGCTCAATCCCCCAGTGTCTCGATCACAAGTCCTCTCACTGCCCTGTTCCCCCTCATCCAATTCAGTGCATGTGCGGTAATTTGCATTCAGCGATTTTCTGTGTGTAGGGCTCCAGGAAGCAGCTGTCATTTGTTGACTGCAGCTGGTCATCAGAGGATAAGGAAGGGGAAGGTCGAGGAGGGATTCAGTCCATTGGTCGACAACAACAGAAGAGGTGCTGCTACTTCCCTGGCCTGAAGCCTCCACTCCCCCCTCCCAGTTTTTGCTGCCTTTTAGTCCACTCCAGTTGGCCGGCCTCTAAGGGCCCTTCCTTGTCTCCTGACTTGACTAAGTTGAGTCAACACCCCACCTGCCACTGCCCACGCCACTGAGCAGGCTGAGCTACCAAGGTGGAGCCACCCGCTAGCTAGCATGGAAGAGCTCCAAGAGGATAGCAGCACACAGATAAAAATTAAAGTAAAGTAAAGCAATTTAAATGTTCTACTAATAGGTATTGATTATAAAATCTCTTAATTATTACAGTACCATCTTGCATTGCCTTGCTCCTACTTGTTATTTTCTTTTCTTCAGTGTTTCACCTTACACCTTACCCATTGGAAGGTCATTTACATCTGGACCTTACAATTAATCAAGTGTCAGCACCTACTGAATTAGGCATCTGGTTTAAACAGAAAATGCAAAAATGAAGAAAAAAATAAAGGGTTAAAGATCATGTTTTTATGAAATCCAAATGGCTCTGAGAACAGTAGCAGTGAAACCTGGGTGAACTTTTGATGACTTGCAATGAAGTACTGGTTACTATTCAATAGGAATACAAAGACTTAAGTTGCCTAAACCAGAAGATCAGAGACAGTCTCTAGAGATAACCAAGAGGTACCGAATCACCTCCACTTATGGTCCAACTAGTTAACATAGAGAGACTGTCTCTGGAAAAATACAGATAGAATAATAGATAGGTTTTAGTGTATTACAAGGAAGTAATTCCATCGAGAGGTTTTGGGGACACAAGAAACCTCGAGAGCAAAGCTCGAGAGGTTTCTTGTGTCCCCAGAACCTCGAGATGGAATTTCTGCCTTGAAGCACCAGAAACTATTTGTTATTTTTTGTAATATATGGATGCAAGGAATTTTCAAGTTCTTACTTGTGCTGCTATGGTCTGCAGAGTTCGTTAGACTCTGAGTGTTGTTCCTCACTCCTCATTTCCACCCCCTAGCTCCCTTTCCATTCCCGCTTCTTTCTCTCACAGAAAAAAAACAACAACACACGGTTCATACAGTAGTCACATCCGGTAATCCCAATGATAGTATTACGGGGACCGGAAGTATAGTATTATTGGGCCGGAAGTATAGTATTACGAGTACCGGAAGAATACTATCACGACTAACTAATATATTACAAGGATATCTTCATATGCTTTTTAGGGGTATTATTTTAAGAAGCCATATATTACATTAGAGTTAATGTTATTTATTGTTACTATATTAGTAACATTTTAGCCAACATTAGTAGTGTTTTTGCACATGTACTCCATAAGAGTTGATTGATATTTGTCTTATATTTGGATAACTTGATAGTGTATGTTTTGTAACTTGTTTGCAACATTAGATAAGGATAACACAGCTCCGTCTTGTAAACTGGACAATAGTCCAAATGACATGTATTACCTATATAAAAATAAAACTTTTACCTACCTATAGTACCTATCTACCATATAATCCACCTATCTTTTTAGTTTTGTCACTGCCTTGGAGTTATTTGATGTAAACATTATTTTGGACTGTAGAATTACACCCAAGTCTCTTTTCCCTGAGACTGCTTTTAGTTCTGCCCCTCTCTAAATTATATCTTGCAGAACCATTGTTATTTCCTATATGAAGTATTACACATTTGTTAGGATTGAATTGCATGTTCTAGATCTTTGCCTACTGATCTGAGGTGTCCAGTGTCCTCAGTGGTCAGTGCTGTGCCACAGGTTTTAGTGTAATTTGCAATTTTTTTGCAAAACCCTTACATCCATGATGCACATCCTTTTATATATATCAAATAGGATAGGTCCTAGGACTAAACCCTGTGGCATTCCACTAGTGACTCTAACTTCCCCAGATCTTTCTCCTCTCACTTTTATTTCTGTTTCCTGTCCATGACCCAATCAGCTACCCACTTCACTACTCTCTGATATATGGTTAGATTATTCAGTTTATAGTATGTGTTGGTTTGTCACATGGTACTTTGTCAAAAGCCTTACTAAGGTCCATAAAATCATGTTACTTAGTATACTTTGATCAAATAGTTCACTGATTGGTTCATAGAAAGAGATGAGGTTAGTGACAGTACAGCGAGCCTTAGTAAAGCCATGTTGTGTGTCATCTGTCACCCCAGTACCGCTAATGCTGTCCACTCTATAATCCTTCTGGATCTCTTCCATGATTTTACTGATAACAGAGGTCAAACTGATGGGTCTATAACTGGAAATTAACTGCTGGCTTTGGGTGGAGCCCTGCAGTCTGCTTGCTACAGAAAAGGGCTCCAACATTCCTTGTGAACCAACAACATGTTAAGGTGCCAAAAGTCACTGCCCCCGCATGGGGAACACGGAGCATTCGCACTATTTATTTTTTTATTTAGAGTGGTCCATGACATAACCCCCATCCGACCCTCTCTCTCACTATCCACCACGCCACCCCACCCCCAGAAACATTACAGTGGCACTGGGGGTGCCCAATCCCCAATGTGTCTCCACCACAAGTCCTCTCACTGCCCCGTCCTCTCTCGTCCAATACTGTGAATGCGTGGTAATTTGCATAGAGTGATTTTCTAGGTGTAGGACTCCAGGAGATTGCTGCTGTTTGCTGACTGGGGCCAGTCACTGGACACCAACAAGAACAGAAGAGGTGCTGATGCTGCTGATGCTCTGGTCTGCCACCCCACCCAGTTTTTGCTGCCTGCAGTCCGCTCTGGTCCACCCACCCCTGCACCCCTAGGGGCCCTTCCATGTCTCCTGGCTTGACTAAGTTCAGCTGCCACCCTGCCCACCACCACCTGTGCCTCCTAGCAGGCCAAGCCGCCAAGGAGGAGCCACACACTAGCTGACATGGAAGAGCTCCAGGAGGACAGCAGCAGCACACAGATGAAACCGGTGTTGAGGAGGAGTCATTTGCCGGAGGATAAGTTGACAAAAACAGAAGAGGTGCTGCTGCTGATGCCCTGGTCTGCCGTCCTCTCCCCCCAGGTTTTGCTGTCCTGCAGTCCACTCTGGTCCACCTGCCCCTCTGCCCTTGAGGGCCCTTCCTTGTCTCCTGGCTTAACTAAATTGAGCCTCCACCCATGCCACAGAGCAGGGCTGAGCTGCCAAGGAGGAGCCACCTGCTAGCTGGCATGGAAGCTCTCCAGGAGGATGGTCATCATGGAGCTACCTGAGGCTGGAGGAGGACTGGAGGTACCGACTGTATCAATCAGTCGTCGTCAAGTGGGTTATGTTCAGACGAGGTTGTTCCATGGGAGATAATGGGAGTGAGGATAAAATTAGAGTTTTAGGTAACCTAAAATTCTACTTTATCCTATCCTTGACCTCAGGTATTTGTATTTGTTTATCTGAGAAAACCACACTGAGCAGAAACTATCACCAGCAGGTGCAACCTGGTGAAGGAAATAGCAAAGACAAATACAATATGAAAAAAATAATATGCATTATGTATGTGCAGTGAAATAATAGAGGCTACTGGGATATATTGCATATTACCTTTCTCAACTCCAATGAATTTCGCATAGCAGCGTGATTTTTACATTCACATTTTATTTACCCTTCCTTGCTATGCAAAGATTTAGTGATGTTATTCAGAATGTTAGCGTTAGATCTAGACACACAAAAAACTATTAAAACATTGCAATAACTTGATAGACACATGTCTTAACTTTAGTAAACATAGGGGCACATTATTCTTAGGTATACTTTAGTTTTCTTTAAAATAAGAAAGTGCTAAACATTCTGGCTATTTTCTCTGTATTTGAAAGCCCAGTGCTATGCATTTTTCTGCTGAGAGCTATGATACCCTGTTTACAAGTACACAGGGTTGGAGTGGGGTACAGGGGGCCCACTTGTTCATACTTGGAATAGAGCTCAAAAGATGAGTGACATAAAGAATAAATTATCATGGAACCAGGTGTGGTGGGGGTACATAAAGTAAAGGTGTGACATTCTTTACTGGGCTTCGTAGCCCATTACCCTGCCATGGCAATAGCCCCTCCTTGTCAAAACTGTACATTTTACTGCTGCCCTGTAAGTAAGGGACGGGACTGAACTCTGGATGAAATGCCGACCAGTCAATCCCTTCTACTTCCCAGTCTGCAGACCACACACCCATGCTAGGACATTTTGTGATATCCTACCAGTGAGAGCATGGGGCGCTCCCTATGAAATCCTATGGGGGAGATTTACAAAATATTACTGTGCATATTTAAACTACCTTTGATGCAAATGAAAGCCACCATTCAACTAATAGGGCCTCTATTAGCTGAGTGATGGCTTTCATTACTGTGAAAAGTAGCTTAAAGATGCATAGTAATGTTTTGAAAATCCCCCCCATGCGATTCAATGTTGTGCCGCACTGCGTTCTTCCTAGTAGGATGTCACAAAACGTCCAAGTGGACCAGGAAGTGGAAGGGATCAGCTGGCCACCACAGTTACAAACTCTTCCATCCCTTATGGGACAGCATTACAATTTATAATTTTGATAAGGATGGACTATCACTGCAGCAGGGTAATGGACTATGAAGCCCAAACCTGCAAGCAAAAATCTCACACCTTCACTTTAACAGACTTAAGCTCCAAAATGTATCACACAGCATCTAAAACCCAAGAGCTTCTGAGGGCTTGGCGGCCCTGGGCTTGTGTTAAACCACTACAGAAGTTCCCAAATGGGAATTCTTAGGATTTTTTAGAACAAAAATGAAAGCAACGCTTCAGACTAGACCCTTTGAATGGAAAGGTTTTCATGGGTTTCAAGTAATGCTTTACAAAGCCACTACAGCAAATTTCTTACTCCAAATTTCTCTGGTCTGACCCACAACATTTGAAGCAGAGGGTCAGCCTGATACCCACTTTACTAGTGCTAACGCAAGCCTTGTGGCCGGCAGACCCATGACTTTTCTATAATTGTTTCCTACAGCAAAATTACTCAAATTATCCCACAAAACTTCAGAGCTCCCTTGGAAAGAAATACATTTATTTATATTTATAGCCCATTAGGGCTTCTTCTATTTGCTGCTGCTGTGCGTTTTTGATTATGGACACTCCTGGCTATTATGCCACTCTTTCCCACTCCTCAGTCCTTTAGTTAGCCTCTGGTCCTCTGACATTAGGTGCTGTACGGCTATATTGCATGGAGCCCACTGATTCCCCCTGCCTGTCTCCCATAGCTACTTTTAAGCCCATTTGGGGCATTGTCTTCAGCCACAGTGCAGCTTTTTTCTGTGGCCCCATCTGGTGAGTTTGCTGTCCCTGTCCCTTCAAACCAAGCCCCTCAGAGCATTTACACTCAGCCCACATGTGGGGTATCTAGCAGTTTCTGCTCCCTCCTGCTGGCTGCCCACCTTCTGGACCCTCTTAACAAGCCCCTTGGGGCTCTTTACATAGCTGCTCTGTGGCTGATTGGTAGAGGGAGGCATATTGGCCCTAGCCTCCTCCACCTCCTGAAAATCTCCATCTTTTTCCCATCCACACAGAGCAGGCCACAGCCTAAACTCCTTGCAGGCTGGGAGTTGAAAGCCCCCACTGGCACTGTTGCTCTAGCACAGTAGTGCTAAATTGATGGGTGCATACCCCCAGCATTTCTGATTGGCAGTTTCCTGACCAGCCTATCTGCCTGCTACATACAGTCAGGGACCAGGAACCCCCCTCCCCCACTTTATGCCAGGGAAAGGTTAAATATAATAAAAAAAAAACCACCATTTCCCACTGACCACGATGGAGTTAGCTCACTGCACCACCAGTACTACACCTTTAAACCACTGACATCCTGGGACAACTCAAGACCCCTGAACCATCAGTTTCTCCCCTTTTTAAATAATGCAGGACTACTAACCTAAACACATCCCCAATAACCCATCAGGGCTACTACTTAAATCTGCTGACCATCAGCAGGCCACCTAGGGGTGCCAAGGGGGTTTTGCTGAGCCCTCAATATCACTTTATTCTCTTTTTAGCTGTGTGCATTTTTATATCTGTCTCTATATTTCTGTTTTCCTTACTTTGAACTTAAGTGTATCTTTTCCTCTAAAACTCCCCTTCTTTTACTCCTATGCTGTGCTGTACCCTTTTTCTATCTCTCCACTCTCTGTCTCTACTCTTGCTACTATAACTTCCCCACACTAATCTAACTAATATATTTTCCCCTTTATTTCTACAGGTCTGGCCTACTGTATACCAATCAGATAAGTATCTTTGTTTAACTCTAACCTCCTAATCTCTCCTCTAGGATCTCCAACCCTTTATGTCTCCTCAACCTTCTCTGTTCTTCTTTTTCAGGTCCTACCAGAATACCCCCAACCGAGGATACCCCAACTCTGGACTCCCTAACTGTGATGGAGCAGGTAAGTTCTAATTACCCAACTGACCTGTAGGGTAAGTAGCATATAACAAGGCACACACACCAATGCAATGTGCAGCAACTTCATTTTCTTACTTAGTTTAGTGGCCTGGAAATGAGAGCTATTTTCAGTCTCATCCCCACCTGGTGTTTGTTGGTCTATCTACACTGACCAGTTCCAGCCTTGCTTATTTATCATAGATACATAGATACATAGACAGTGTTGGCAGATAAGGGCCTATGGCCCACCTAGTCTGCCCATTTGAGCTTGTAAGTTCAGTTTGTTTTCCTAGAAGTCTATTTCCCCTTACCCCTGACCTCTAGAATTCCTTTATGTCTATCCCATGCATTCTTAAATCCCGTGATTGTTTCAGCCCCCACCACTTCCTCTGGCAGGGTGTTCCACTTGTCCACCACCGTTCTGTGAAGAAATTCTTTCTCATGTTTCCTCTGAATCGTCCTCCTCCAACTTCATCCCATGCCCTCTAGTCCTGAAACATCTTTTTCGCTTAAAAATAGTGTTTTCCTGCACCCTGTTCCTCCCTGTAAGATACTTGTATGTCTCTATCATATCCCCTCTCTCCCTCCTCTCCTCCAGGGAGTACATGTTCAGTTCCTTCAACTGTCTTCATAGGACTTGTGATGCAATCCATGCACCATCTTTGTTGCCCTCCTCTGAACCTTCAGTTTAGATAGAAGGCTCCAAGGTGGTAAGGCTGCAGGCACATATAGAGAATAATGACCCCCCTCTCCATCAATGTCTTTTGCAGCCATTAGATTTCTTCCACATGACCATCCCAATCAGCAACCACCCCAGCCCTTACTTACTGATAGGGGTCCAACGCCATAATCCTCTCTGGACTGCAGACATGTCTTCCCTCTTCAAAGCCGCACCATGAACTGAGGAAACAGGTATGCGGTCAAATGTATTTCAATGGGGTTTTGAACTTAGTGACATAACTTTGCCATTTTGCATATCTTTGCCCCAGATTTTCAACATGCCTTCTTTGGGACACCACCTATTCAACAATGGCACTGTCATTAAGCAGATCTGTCCCAAAAGGTGATATTGTGGTCCCTATACAAAAATCACCCTTCAGGTAGGAGTTTAACATTTTCTCTGCCCTAGTTCATGAAAGGGGCACATAAGAAGGTTATGTTAAAAATCTGTGGTACAAATAGTAAAAAACAAAAAAGTTAGGAGCCTACATTGCATTTTGTGAACACAGGCTTGTAACTTTGGTAATTTTCAATATTTCCCCCCCAAACTCACAACATAGCCATATATTTACATTACCTCATGAGTGTGACAGCTGTCATTTTTCAAATCCTGCTGAAATTGTTTTTTTTACATCCCAAAAGGCTATTTTGCAGTCCCTGCACGAAATCACCTTTAGGCCAGGAGTTGAACATTTTCTCTGCCCTTCTTCATGAGGCAGGATCATTGCAAGGCTATGTTGAAAATTTGGTGTACAAATATTAAAGACCAACACATTTATGACCCTATATTACATTTTGCAAATGCAGGCTGATAACTTTGGTCATTTTCAATATGTGTACCCCAAATTCCTCACAGCCCTATCTGCTCTGGCCAGATTTTGTTAGATGATGTCAGGTACTAATTGTTCTCCTTTAAAGGAGAACTGCACTGAAACTGTAAGTCATTTTTTTCCAGTAGAAGCTGTTTTTAAGTATTGGTTCAAATGTTGTTGTTGTTCCATCTGTATGGGCCTATTAGTATCCTCTGTGGGTGTTTCTGATTTACATTTTGGTGTTAAGTGCCATTTTAGAACTGTGAGATGTAGTTTATGTTCCTCTCAACCACAAAGTTCTATAATAGAACATGGATGCATTGTGCCAACAACAGAAGAAAACAGCTGGGACATAAACTACATCATACAGTTCTAAAATGGTTCTTACTAGCAGGACATAAATCAGAAGCATCCACTAGGATAACTGAAAAGCTTGTAATGCTAGAGCAATAACAGAAGTTGAATGAGTATTTAAAAAAAACAACTTATAGTTGGAAAAATGATGTAAAGATTCAGTGCAGTTCTCCTTTAATCTTCTATATGTTTAGTGTAAAGCAAATGGCACCATAAGGCTTTGGATGCTCTCGAACTTAGATCCTGACAAATATTTTCTGTTTGTTAATCTACTAACCCTTTCTTCATTTTCTTACTTTGATTTATATGGAATTATTATTTTTCTGTATTTCTACTTTGGCAGCTCTTAGGGCTCCTAAGGGAGAACATTTTTTATAAATGTCGAGTGTAATAGGCGATATATATAAACTTTGCCCTGGTTCAACTGATTTACATGAAATTTGGAAAACTCAGTGTCTGTGCCAGGGTCTCATGACCCTGAAAATTTCATGCACATCGGTTCAGTGGGGGAAAAGTTACAGAGGTGCAAAAAAAATAAAAGGCACCATTTTTAAGACTTTTTTTTATTGCTCCCAATTAACTTTAGAAATATGAGGATTTGAAGCCTGAAATTTTAAGGTTTGAGAGAGTTTGGTCCAAGGTATGTGCTTTTGTGGTTTTTATATATAGCAGTCAGTTAGATTTTAAATAATTGTTTAAAGATTTTTCATACTTGAGCATGCACAGTGTTAAAAATAAATGTTCTATGGGTAGCTGTTTTTTTGTGAAAGCATGAGCTCCTGTTGTCATATTTTGTTATGTGTGTCATATCATATACTGTGGTGTTTCATATAGCAGAACACGACAGTATATGTAACGATCCCCACAACATAAAGCGATGATTTTGCAACCACTTCTCTGGTGATCTAGCATCTCTCCTAGCCTTGATCCCCTTTTAATAAAAAAACAAACAAACAAAAAAAAACCCATCTTTGATGGCTACTGGTCCCCCCTAACCCCCAACCAAAACAACAGTTATATTCTGCACACGTCACAGCAGGGATACATTTTGACAGCAGCCCCGTCCCTGCTGAATGAGTCACAACACAGCAGGGAATGATATACTGTAGGACAGACTGTCATGTTTGTTACCAAATAACAAAATGGCATCTGTTTCATATAGTACTCTGGTGGTAGAATATTCCCTGCTGTGTCATGTCTCACTCAGCAAAGACAGGGCTACTGTTACTGTGTAACCCTTCCCTGAAGTGTGCATTTAATAATCAACCATGTCTGTCCCTGGTGGACTAGCACCCACTGCCCAGTGCCGATACTCTTTTTCTAAAACAAAACCACATCCCTGGTGGTCTAGCGGACCCCCCAGAACACTGTTTTATGCATAGTTGCCAACATCGGGGGGCCCAATACTCGTGTTGACATTTGCAAGTCCCCCCAGAAGTGTGGGAGTCTAGGGAAACCACCACCAGTGTCCCCAGGTAGCTTTATAAATACTATTTCATCCTAAAAAAAAAGACCTGTAACGTCTTTTTTTTTAACTGAAAAAAAGAAAATGGTTTCTTGTCATCACTGCTGTCCTCATCCCCCCATTCCAACCCTCCCACCCTATCCCCCTTTTCCTATACTTACCAGCTAAGGTTGAATGCTATAATCCTGTCTGAACCAGAGACATGTCTTCCCTTTTCAATGCTGAACCATGAACCGAGGAATAACGGTAAGTGCAGTATAATGTATTTCAATGGCATTTTGAACTTTTGTTCCTAACTTAATTATGTTTGGAATTTTTTTCACCAAATTTTCAACACTGCCTTTTTGGGATCCCACCTCATGAATACAGTCAATGAAAGTTCAAGAATCAGTCCCAGAAGGTGATTTCGCAGTCGCTGCATGAAATCACCTTTCAGGCCTGATTAACGTAATTTCACCACCAGTGTTCATGATGTAGGGTAACAAAAAGGTCATGTTGAAAATTTAGTTAAGAAATTCCTAAAATGACCGAGTTATAAGAGTAGATTTAATTTTTTTCTATGCACAAGCATAACTTTGGCAATTTCAATATTTTGACCACAAATTTTAAACATAGCCGCATTTCCACACTACCTCATGAACATTTCAGCTGTCATGTTTTGCATCCTGGGCAAAACATGCTTTTGTACCTGTGGCGCAGAATGGCATTTTGGTGAACGACTGACTCACTCCTATGGCCATAACTGTTGAGTTGCATTTGTTATTTTGCCCATTCAGCTTTTCTTTGGGTCTGTTCATGTAAGTTAACAGACTGTGTTTGGGACTTCAATGCACTGCAGGGCTCCTGTCAAGAATACCCTTTTACACCAGCACAGCACCTCATTCCTTTATCCGTTTGCATGCAACTAAAAGCTATCATTGTTTCAAGACCATTTAATAGCCTATGTGAAATAATTTGTGTTGGCGTAAATCCATCTCCTTGTCTACAGGTGCCCACAGCGTAAAACCACCATTACAACTGGCTCTTTCTGGCACAAATGTTGGCAGTTTCAAATGACAGACCACAGAATGAATGAATGAGGAATCAGAGCAACCCTGTGAGCCACTAGAGGTGTTCCATTCATGGGGTGGAAAGGATGAGAAGGGACTTGGCAAGTTTAGAGGAATGGTCAAATGTATGGCAGCTTAGATTCAGTGCTAAGAAGTGCAAGGTAATGCACCTGGGAAACAAAAACCCAGGGGAAGAATACACAATGGGGGGATGAGATACTAACAACAACAAAATTGGAAAGGGACCTGGGGGTAGTCATATCAGATGACCTAAAGGTGGGCAAGCAATGTGAGAGGGCAGCAAGGAGGGCTGGGGATACTGGGATGCATAGGGAGAGGCATCACCAGTAGAAAACAGGAAGTTATTATCCCTTTGTACAGACAGCTGGTGAGACCCCATCTGGAGTACTGCGTGCAGTTCTGGAGACCCAGTCTCCACAAAGACACAGACAGAATGGAAGTTGTCCAGAGGAAGGCAACTAAAATGGTACAGGGTCTGCACCGGAAGTCATATGAAGAGAGACTTAAGGAGCTTAATATGAATAGCATCGAGGAAAGGAGGGAGAGGGGGGACATGATAGAAACTTTCAAGTACCTCAAGGGAATCAATAAAATCCAAGAGGATAGCATCTTTCAAAAAAAGAGGTGTGCAAGAACAAGGGGGCGCAATTTGAAGATGGGGTGGGGTGGCTCAGAGGTAATTTAAGGAAGTATTTTTTCACACAGAGGGTAGTGGATGCATGGAACGGCCTTCCGGAGGAGGTTGTGGAGTCAAAAACAGTGGTGGAATTCAAGCATGCATGGGACAGTCATAAGGCAATTCTAGGGGGTGGGGGTAGGAAGAAGTAGGCTGCTGGTTAACTAGGATCTGCAGCTTATCCATTAGGTAGGGAAATGGGCAGACTGGGTGGGCCAAGCGGTCCTTATCTGCTGTCATATTCTATGTTTCTATGTTTCTATGTTAAGAGGATTGAGGCACATTGCTTGGGCTGTATGGGGCACAATGTTACTGTGGTTGCCTATGTTATACAGTGTGTCTCTTGAAGACAAAGGACTTTGGTCTCCAGTAAAACTGGTTATCATTACAAATATTTACATTCAAGAAAAAAAATTAAAAAAAAAGAATGCTTCAGTTTTTTTTCTCAAATGCCTGTTTGTGTACTGAAAATAAATAGTTTTTGTTCTTCCATGCGTGCGAAAGAATTTTTCCTGCTACAGTTCCAACATGTCAGACCCAGTGAAAGACAATTTCCAAATACATGCTGCTTGTCACATCTTGAACACGTGTGTCTGTCTTTTCATATAGTAGGTCTTTACTTACTACCAAGATTCTTTAAATGACTCCTTATTTGATTTGGACAAGACTCCTTTTACAGCATGCACAGATTTATTTTTCTGCTCACAATATTTTTGAATTCAAGTGTTGATTCATCTTTTTAAATAGCTACAATCTTCTCTAGTGTTAAATTAATTTTTCTTTAGCTCGCATGGACTTGGTAATGTTGTTTCATTCAGACAATTGTGCCTTGAATTATAGATAATGAGAGACTACTGACCAATTGGAGCATTCCTGTTCCCTGCATAAGAAACTCTTATTTCGTAAAAAGAGCCTCATGCACAGGTGCTTTGGAAATGGGCACATTTGGGGAAGATGTTTTAAAATTTTATAAATTATTTATTGACTGTGATTAATAATATATTAATCTGGCCAGGAAGACCATGCCATTAGATGTAAGTGTGGTCTCACTTATGTTTTAATGATGTCCGTACTGCTCACCTATAGTTTGTAGTTGTTACAGTCTAAGAATTTATGTGCGATAACTATTATAACTGTAAGAGTTATCACCCTGGCTGCAATAATATCTAGAAGACATTTGCACAGTCAGCTATAGTTACACAAAGCTGGCAATAACTTTCAATTAATTAGTTGCATAGATTATGTATTTTATTCTTCTGATCTATGAGAGAAAATGTGTTTGATAACTTCTGGAGATTCTGTCTTGCCGCATTGGGGATCAATGCACACTCTGCCATCTTGGGCTTTCTGTTTATCAAGTTTTTTTTACCAACTTCTACAGCGTTTAACTACACAAACATTTGCTGTTTCCAGCTCCTCCAGTTGACAGAAAAAATGTCATGACTTAGGCAAAAACTGTCTTTATCTTGCCCTTTTATCTGGAAATTAACTCTGATACCACGCATGATGCAATACTGACATACTCAAGGTAGCTGACACGTGCTTATTGAATACACATTACATTTACATCACTAGCTTAAAATTGTAGCAATTTACAGTATATATTGATGGTATTATTAACTATTTGTCTACCAGGATAGTCAATCAGAGATGCAGCATCTAATTTCCCATGGGGTCCTGCTGCCACCTATTTCTTAAACTGGATGGACTGGAGCACTGAGAGGTTAACTAAATTGCTCATAGTCCCACAGTGAGTATTTGGATTATATAGGGATTGAGTCTTTGATCTTCCAGTTCCTATGCAAGTAGACTAACTACTAGACCACACCACCTTGCATCCACCAGATGGCAGTACTACAACTATTACTATAAACCCATACTTTACCCACCTTATCATCTCTCTTTATTTTCCCATAACTCTATCTTTACTCCAAATCTCTGTCCCTCCCCTTCAATTTATTCCAATTTTCCTCAGGCAATAACTCTCACTTTCTCCCCTTCAATTTATTCCAATTTTCCTCAGGCAATCTCTCCCTCAGGCAGTATCTCTATCTCTCTCTCTCTCTCTCTCTCTCTCTCTCTCCAGCTTACCAGTAGTTATTCACTCAACCTCTTATCACTTCTCTCTTTTCCTGTTTCATAAGATTAAGCACATTGGTACATCTGGGTCATTTTTTAGCCCCTGTTGTTAAGCATCACTCTGTGTACAATAACTAGTAATTATAAAAATAGTCAGAAAAAATGATACTTCCTCATGAATTGTAAACATTCTATCAGCCTTATGGCACTCTCTTGTTACCATACCTGTAGAGCATAACGTTATGCTGAACAAGGTACACCAGTGCTTAAAATTCCCATTTTCATTACAATAGCAATAAGGTATTCCTAGAAGATATGTTAATTGTCAGTTAATCACTCTGTAGGGGTAGACAGCATTTGGCTATGCCTCGAGCCACACAGGTTCTGAAAGAGGGTGATTACCAGACCATTAATATGACCCTGGATCTTGCCTTATTTCTTATGCATATTATAGATGACTCAGACTGTTAAAAATTAAAGGAGGAAATGCCAGTATTAGTTTTCAAGTAAGTTTTACAAATAGGCCGAATTAACTAAAATAAAATTGCATTCTGGTAATGAAGGCAGATGCAACAGTAGTCACATTTTCCCTCTTCCCTGCATCTGAATGAATAAAGAGCAATGAAAAGACTGGATCTACTGAGGAACCTTCTCTGTTGGATAAGTCAAAACTGTAGTTACTGTCGTCATGCTGGAAAAGGATAGCAGGATCACTGACTGTGAATGAGTCATTGCAGGCAGTGGTATAAAAGTTATTTGAAGAGACTGGGACTGGATTACACTTCATGATCTCTCCCTTAGCTAATGTTCCTACACGACTGTTTGCAGTGTCTGCTGCACAGAAGGAGTTTGAACAGGAGTTATTGATAGGCCCCTTCTAGTTACTGTTCCTAAATAACTGCTTACAGTGACTTCTCTTATAACAATCTTGGATTGCTATAGCTACATGGTCAGCATCCCTACACTGCTTATACCTTTGAAAAAAAACACTGTACAGTATCGACCTTATCAATCCCCACTAGAGATGTTAAGAAGTTTTACTTTACAGGTGCAGTTGCAGGGAAATTCTGAAATTCACCTTCATGAAAATCCTGGCCAATTGCCCACTTCAACCCTTTGTGATATGTTTTCCTGGAGAAATGGCACCTTTTCAGGTAAAGGCAAGCCAAAGTTGTAACTTCGCCTGGGAATTAGCATAACTTCACTTGAATAAGTGTTACTTTGCCTGCTGAATACTTTGCAAAGTTGACACTTTGCAACTGATGAATTTGGAAAACTTCACAGATGAATTATGTCAATCTTCGCAAATTAATTCACAAACAAAATTTGCCTGCTTCCCACATCTCTAATCACAACCCTAGGTGACTTGTTAAAGAACCTGCACTATCTGAAGCTTGACAGTGCTGCAGGAGTATATATACAGTACGTCCAGAATCTACTGTATATATGTTCAAACAACACTCAGTTAAAGAGTGTTGGGTGTTGGCTTTTGGAGGTCTGTGCTTTGCAGACTGATGCTTTTCTGCATCCCTTCATCAAGTTAGTTAATCATTAATAAGTACCACAGAGGAAGAACCTTTATGTGACCTTTGTTTGGCATCTGTTTCATGTAGCTCATGGACATGACCAAAGGAAGAGGAGACATGTTGTGGGTACCACGTAACATGCAGAATAAAGAGGAAATGTTTCAGAGAGTAGTGGCTCCCTCCAGGCTGACTGTGCTCTGGGAAGCCCCAAGATGTCCCTTCCTTCCTTCATCGGCCAGGTTTCCAGGAGTAGCCTCCCATGTGAGCAGCACATAGCTTCTAAAATGATTCCTTCTCACTGAATCTAATCAACCAAGCCCAGACTATACATAGAGAACAAGGATGTGCAGCCACTCAGAATGCACATGTAACAACATTCTACTGTTACTCTAATATAATCACTGCTCATTGTGGATTATCATCCAAGGCAAATGAATCCCCTGAGCTTAGACTCTTACAAATGAGAATGGAAACATTATTAAGTTTCTTAACTGGCTCACTAAAATAGAAACAATCTTTGTGCAGACTGCCTGTGAAATGCCGCTGCATTTCCATATTATATTTAGTGTTTCACTGCCTTTTTGCTCTAGCATTTCTGGGGTCAGACAGTTGAGTTTGTTGCTCATAATCTGTGCTGACAGTATTATATGTCTGGCTTCCAAAAGGCAAAACTCAAATGTAACTGTGTGCCATGGGCTCAATGGTGCCTGCTCCATGGTAGAAGAAAGCGTCACTGTGAAGTCCTGGAGCTGTGCCCACCTGCACTTTACCAGACTCATGTGTGCACATTTGGGTGCACCTCTCAATTCCAAGATAAATACAATAAGTTACAATTTGTCAAAAGCAATTAACATAGATGCAAAATGAGAAAAAGAAGAGGTATGTCAGTGCATTGATTTTTAAAATATTTAGGACCTTATTGACCATTGGGACCATATTATTATTGCATGCATAACCTGCAGGGCTCTGTGATGTCACACTGCATACACTGCATGCTGACAGCACTCATGAATCCCTACCAGCCCTGGGCATGTGTGCTAAGCAACTCAAGATGAGTGGGGCAATCAGAGGGGCAGAGCTCTAAAGGGCACTTGGCTTCCAATCAAATGCTCAGTTTTGTTAAACAGCAGATCTGGTGCTCCATGGTACATGAAGATAATGGGTTATGGCAATCAGTGGACAGGATGTTTGTATCCCCTTAGGAGCTGTAAATAATTTAAAATGGGAGATCACGTGATGCAGGCTCACAAGTAGTTGCACTCTCCATGTCTCCCGCTCACTCGAGACTTCAATTCATGTTTAAACACATTCTAACTATGAAAACCGAGAAGAAAAATGCATCTAAGAAGACAAGCAGTGTGCTGCGATACTTGGCTGCAGTTTCTTCACCCAACATGGAAGCAGAGATGAGGCAAGCACTGCCAAAACACACGCCTCCTTCCACACCAGAAAAAGCCAGTAAAAAAACAAGGCCACAAGCCGCCTCGGCAGAACTTACCTCGCAAAGCTAGGATCCTAATCTTCTAACAGTGGACAGGTTCTTGCTGGAGTTCAAGCCGTTCTGCGAAGAACTCCAATCGTTAACGGCTGAATTTAAATCAATGGCCTTGGCTCTGGAAAGTGTATCGACAAGGGTCAGAGACAATGAGGCATGTATAGTATCAATGGAAAAGCATTTGGGGAGAATAGAACCGGAGCAGGTGTCAACAAGACAGAAGATGGCTCAACTGGAAGTGAAGGTTGAGGATTTAGAGGGGCGCAGTTGACACAACAATGTGGTGTTTATAGGCTTGCCAGAGAAAGAAGAGGGGGCCAATGCCATTCTCTTTGTCCAGAAGCTGGTTGTGTAGCTGGTCGGTCCCTCCCCGTATGGTGCTTCTTACCCTATAGAGAGATCTCACCGATCCCTGTGTCCAATTCCTGCAGCAGGTGCCCCCCCGACCCCTAATAGTCTGATTTTTGAACTATCTGGAGAGGCAGCACTTCTTGACGAAAATCTGGAGCTTAGAGGAAATAAAATGAGATGAAGTCCAGTTAAGGATCACGCAAGATCTCCCGGTGTCCGTTTAGCAGCGCAGAGCTCTTTTTCATCCTCCAGTCAACAAATTGATACCAGCGGGGAGTAAGTTCAAAATGTTATATCCCACAAAGCTCCAGGTGCTGATAGAGGGTAAATGGTCCCGTTTTGAGGATCTGAAGACCACGGAAGCTGCTCTGAAAGGGGCATTCCCCAATTTATTTAGCGATCGCTGAAATGGAGTGCCTTGATGCTCTATGCCTATCTGTGCTGCTAGGCTTGTTTGCTGCAATCTACAAAGGAATCAAAGATAAATACCCTAATTAGTGCTCGGACCACCCTAAATGTCTGAGTTTGCACACCAGATCATTATCCCAGATTTTAAACGAAGCTGCAAAGGACAAGGCTACATCATGCATTCCCTTTCTCAAAAGATGCTGATGTATGTTAGCCCATCAATGCCATCAATGTTGTCCATGGACAGGCTAACAGTGCAGCTGTTGTTTGTTTTATGGTGTCCCCCACAGGAAAGCACAATTGCCCTGCAAATACAATCGTCGCTCCTGTACCTGACGATCATGAAGGATGTCCCGGAAAGCTAATTCAAGGAGAGAGCTACACTCCCTAACTGGTTGCCAGACTGCATTAGGAGCATTTTGGTGTAACATAGTTTTGCCCAAAAGGGTTGCCATGCGCTGCTCCTCTAAAAAAGACACAGACTGTTTTCTGAGTAGAAGCGAGCTCACAAAACAAGTCCATGATGGTTTATGTTAGTTTGACTTTTGGATCCCCTATATAAACTCGTTGCCTTAATAATCAAGGCTTAATTGAACAGATGTATGGGGTGGAAATTTTATGAGTTACAAGGTTTTGTATAGAGTAGTGTTTCAATAAGGTTACTTGTACAGTACTTTTTATTTTTGTAGTTTGAACGGGTGTGAGGATAAATAATCCAGGCTACTGTCAAAGTAGCCACTCTGAAACTACTAAGAGTCAGATTCAGTAGGAAATCCATGTATTCTGACCCCTCCATGCTGGTTTAGCCTCTTGCTGAATTCGGCGAAGGCGTGCCTGCACACAGAAGAATTAGGGACTAAATACTGACTGGATCTGGCAGGGTATTAGTTTTCCGATTCTTATGACCAAGATCATTAATGGAGTTTTTGTAGAGGGTGGGAGCTTTTCTCCCTCTTCTTTGTCTTACTTGCCTATTGGCTCCCCTCTTATCTTTGTCACGCTCCTGTTCCCAAGGAACTCTGGGTATGCGAGCATATTGAGGATCCAGCGCTTGCAGATGTCAAGCTAGCGGGCTGAATGCTACCCATAGGACAAATCTTCCCATAGTAATCACTGCCGTATGGCAAGTATTAACAATTTTATTTTTCATTCTATTGGTTGGGGGTGTCTCAGTGAAAAATATATTTGCTCAACTAAGTTTAATAATTGTGGCCATAAGGTTTACTTAAGATTTTGTTTACTCAAATTTAATACAAGCTAATGGCCACATGAGGTCGCCCTGGGATAAGCTATGCGTTTATTCTTCAGTCAAAATTAGACTGTGTGTACACAGAAGATTTACTTAATAATTTTTACTTTAGTTTTTCAGATACTTTCATAAGGCTGTGATTAATAAGTATACATGTTTCTAGCCAGTGATTACTTCCTCTGTATCTCTTTTAAAGGCTAATAGGGTTCAAATTAATATTAGGTCTTGGATTTAGGATTCAAGACAGGCAGTATTTTTTAAGGTTGAGTGGGCGGGAGGGAAGAGAGGATATTCCTGGTTTCTGTAGATCACGTACCTTGATGTTATTAAGTTGAGAGGGTGGGGGGTGCTTTTGGCCCTTTTGGTCAATAGTGCTATGTTAAGCCTAGGAACTCATGGGTTTAAATATGAATCTGTAAGGCTATGGGTGGTAGGATCCAAAGGGTTTCAGGGTTTGGGGATGGGGGGTGGGCAGGGGAGGAACAACTCAGCTGGATGTTAGGAGGTTTAGAGGCAGACTACTGTAATCTGAGCTTTAAAAACAAAAAATGGCAGGAGGTTTAAAACTACTTACATGGAATATCAGAGGTGCCAGAAAGAAAGTTAAATGATATCAGGTGTTAAAACATACTGAGTGTTTAAAAGGAGCTGTCACATTCCTACAAGAAACCCACTTACTGATCTTGGAAGGCTTACTTCTTAGAAGGCAATTGGTAGGCCAAGTCTTCAATGCAGGGGATAGCACCCAAAGCAGAGGGGTAGCTATATTATTTTCCTGGCGTACCCCCTTTAACTGTGAAGTTTGTATTCAGGACTCCCATGGCAGATATCTAATTTTGAAAGGATTACTCGACTGTACAGAGGTTGTGCTCTTCTGTGTCTATGGTCCCAATTCTGATTCCCCAGCTTTTTTTCATAGACTGCTTAAAGAGTTACTTCCTTATGTTTCATTTCCACTAATTTTGGGAGAAGACTGGAACCTCTCATTTACCCCTGACCTGGATAGATCCGGGGTCAGAAAATCTGGGCTCTCGCTGGCTCAGAGATCTCTTCAAGATTTAACAGGTCAATTAGGTCTGTTGGACCCATGGAGAGTCCTATACCCTTCCTTGAAAGAGTATACATTTAGGTCCTCTGTTCATGGCACGTCCACCAGAATAGAGTACTTTTTAATTAGTCATAATTTCTTGTCAGGCATTATGGATAGTGCTATAGAACCTGGTGTCATATCAGATCATGCAGTGGTGTGGTGTTTACTGAACTTGACCCCCAATGTTCCAAAAGAAACTATATTGAAGGTCAATAATCAGCTACTGAGAGATGAGGGTGTTATTAAAGATATTTTGAAAGCAATTGATCAGTACACAGAAGTTAACCTTGGCTCGACAGGTAAAATAGACTTAGAATGGTAAGCCTTGAAGTGTGTAATAAGGGGAGAAATGATCAGAATAGCCTCGTACAAAAAAAAAAGAAGAAACAACAAGAAGCCCTCACACTAATTAGTAAAATTCGCTATTTAGAGAAAACATTATCACCCTCCAGTCCAGACGAGGACAGACTTAAACTGATGGGTTTGAGGGCCCAATATAGCTCTCTGCTGCTAAGTAAAGCAGAATATGCAATAATGCGCACCAGGATTAACTATGTGGATCATGGAGAAAAATCTGGAAAGTTGTTGGCCCTTCGGTTAAAAACCCAAGACGCCTCCAGAATAATTAATGTATTAGGTCTAGGTCAGATAACACTATACAAGTGAACCCTAAAAGAATAGTACAGGAATTTGTAAATTATTATAAGGACTTGTATGGACCCATGCCTAACCCCCCTGGAAAACAAAAACTAGATAGATATTTAGAGACCCTCCCTCTTTCACAGATACCAGCAGCACAGAAGTCAGCACTGCTGGTGCCCATAACTGATAGAGAAGTTCAAGAAACAAAAAACTCCCTTCCTTTGGATAAGGCTCCCAGTCCTGATGGGTTTTCGCCCAATTTTTATAAGTCCTTTAGCAAACAATTGATTCCTTGGCTAAGCCGGTTGTTTAAGAGGTTTCTAGAAGGGAAAGTAATGGATGACAGCTTCCTGGAGGCCTTAATCATTGTTTTACACAAGCCAGAGTGGGACCCGGAAATGGCGACTAATTATAGACCTATCTCTTTATTGAATTATGACATGAAAATTATAGCTAAATTGTTAGCAAACAGATTGGCGGAGGCTATGCCCACCATAATTCATTTAGACCAAGTAGGATTTATGAAGGGGAGGAACTCCTCAGATCATTTAAGGAAACTATCACACATTTTCTCTGTGTTCAGGGACTCCGGTGGGCCAGCAGGTCTGATTTCCCTGGATGCGGAGAAAGCTTTTGATAGAGTGGATTGGGGCTTCCTGCTTTCCACAATGTGTAAATTTGGATTTCCGAAGGAATATATTGGCTGGATTGCTTCTTTCTAGAAGAATCCCAAAGCTCGTATTTATTGTAATGGGGTTTTCTTGGAGAGGTTCCTTCTCCATTCAGGTACTCGTCAAGGGTGCCCATTATTGCCACTCCTTTTTAATATCTATTTGGAGCCTTTACTTGTCAAACTCAGGGAATCTCCCCTGATTCCGGGCATACCTCTGTATGGGTCTGTTTTCAAACTATCGGCATATGCAGACGATATTCTGCTTCACTCTATCAATCCTGCTAGGGCATTTGAAGCCTCCCTGCAAATTATTTCAGAATTTGGTACCTATTCTAACTATAAAGTTAATTTGGATAAAAGCACGGTCTTCCCTTTAAATTACAGATTGTTAAAAAGTGATATTCCACATTTAGGACTTCAATGGTCCCCTAAGCATTTAAAATATTTGGGCATTTATCTCACCAGATCGGACTCCCTCACTAAGAAATTAAACGTAGATGATACTCTGTCTGCTATACAACAAGATTTCACTAGGTGGTCATCCCTTTCTATCTCTATTTGAAGGCGCATTAATATAGTCAAAATGAATGTCCTGCCAAGGATATTCTACCCGTTACACATGCTTAATGTCTGGTTGCCTATTAAATGATTCAGGAAAGTCCACTGTATTATCTCTTCCTAAATATGGGCTGCTAAGCCCCCAAGAGGGGCTTTCCAGAAGCTGACTGCGCCCAAGGCTGGAGGCGGGTTGAGATTGCCTCAACTAGGGGGCTACTATTGGGCTAGTCAGATCTCCAAATATATGAAATGGATGACCAATGAAGTAACATTAGCTAACCTGCCATATGTCCCACCATGGCTAATACTTGAGAAAACAATGTTAGCGGAAGCACATCTATCTATACCTATGTTGCTATATAGCACAACTAAAAATTTACTGGTTAATATCTCCCGCTCTCCCATAGGGATCTTGCTAAAATCCCATTCCCAAATATGTAACTTCTTAAAATACAAACACTCTCAGGACTGGAACCAGCCATTAGTAGAAAACCCAAACATCAAGATAGATAGCAAGATGATTCTGAAACTCTGGACCCCTCAGCTCCAGCACACAAAATGAAAAGACTTTCTGGACCAAGAGGGGAGATGTCTCCTGGCACTGGATATCTTTAATAAATATTCACTAAGCAAGGGACAAATGTTCAGCACATATCAAATATCTCACCTCCTTAACCGACTAAGTAGACACTTGGTTACAGAGGACAAGTTTAGTGAACTTTTTACCACCTTAGCAGAAGTGGGACACCTTTCCCGTGCAATAGCCCAGGTGTATAGTTCCCTCTTGGTGCAGGCACCTATTACCCAAAAAGGAGTCCCGAAATACTGGATTAGACAATTTCCAGATCCTGGCATTAACTGGTATAAAATCTGGGGAGACACGTATATTTACCTAACCCAAGACAAGTTGAGACTTACACAATTTCAATTTTTACATAATTTATATTGGATGCCCCTCAAACTTTTTAAGATAGGTAAAGACACAATATTTTCTATGTTTGTATTATTGCCTGTATGGGCACTCATGTCACTTTGTTCACTGTGTCATGTCATTTGATGCATGTCTGAAAATAACAATAAAAAACAAATAAAAAAAAATAAATAAAAAAATAATTTAAAATGAAAAATCACCAGACCCATGCCCTCAGCTTTTTATGGCAAGGAGATGGTCTGCCTTTTCCTGATGCAGGTGTTTCTGGGCCAAATCCCTGCCATGCTGAGGATGCATAGGGAGTTACAGTAGGGTCTGCCGCCCCCCCCAATTTTGTAATGTCTTTATCCACCCAGCCAACAGCCACACACAAGTGGTCTGATGAATGGCGTAGATAGTGGTAGCATTCCCCACAGAATGCAACACCAAACCCATCCACACACTTAGCTCTACAGAGAGGTCAGGATCAAGTTTGGGGGATGTGGCTCATAAGGTCAGTAGTGGGAAAGACTGGGGTTGGTGAATGCCACAAAAGCATCCCTGCCCTTAGTTATGTGGCAGTAAAACAAAAAGGGGCCTGGTGCCAAGTATACGTGGTGCATAGACTCTGAGAATAGGGTCCCGGATATAGGACCCCAGATTGATTCGGACTTTAACATCTAGTAATTTGTTTATGCTTTCAGACTCCCAGTGTTTACAAAGGGGCAACAGTAGTTTGAGCACAGGTAGCAGCAATTTTTGTTTCAAAATTAGGGGTATCCGTAATAAGTTACAGAAGTGAGACACCATATGCACAGGAGGGGATTTGTTTAATGTGCCATCTATCTCCACCATCTGAGAAGAGTAAATAAACTCTCACATAAGAAAAAGCAATATAGCTGGCCAGGTGGTGCTGAGGGTTGAGGTGCTGGACACCACACCTTGCTCCATGCCGGAGACCCATGTTGGGGAGTGAATGTGGGTTACCAGGGGTCAGCTGGGGGAGTGATGGATTGAGCATTTGAGGGCTGCACTCCTCACCCAGGTGGGAGGGTTGCTGCTCCCCACCGAATGACTGTCCCCAGGTGGAGGCCTGAGGAGCAGTGCGGGATGGGGGAGAAGCACGAAGAGTGGGTGCTGCTGGTGGCGGCATGCACGTGCCTCCACACATGTGCATGTATGCTGACAGGGAGGGGGAGGGAGAAAATGTGGAAAATTGGAGCTGGCAGGCTTCATGATGACCTGAACATGCCCCCACACCAGCCTCCCCAAATTCTGGATTTGTGCTCGGGGGGGGGGCGATGCTTCTCACTCCAGCCCCGCCATGGGGGGTAATATGTAGGGGAACTACCAGGGCAGGACTGGGGCAGGGTGGCTAGGCTCAGAGGACAAGGGCCTCCTAGGGAGGGTTGGAGCTGCCTGCCAGCTCCAAGGAAGGTGGAGACAAATACAATTAAAAAAAACAAAAAAACAATACAAGTACTCATGGAAGACACCTCCTTACAAAGACAGAAACCCTAATGTTAGCAATAGCTCTTTAAAGGGGAAAAGTCAGCACTCAGAACTCGACACCCAAGTGTGAGGCGGGTCCCAATTTGCACTTTGTGTGCAAAACCTTTTTATTTACTTACTGTTTACAGTAGTATAATAGATTGAATCAAACTAATGTTGCTTATTTCCAGGCTAATATCTTCTGTAATTACAGATCTTGGAATCCCCTAAAGTTGACATCAGAGCAAGACTTCAGCAGTGTTGGATTCAATAGCCTGCAGTGCCTATTAGAGTTTTAATAAGCTCTGCCCAAATGTTTTCTGGTCTTGCTTTTCTCATGGAGCTACGTACAGTCTTCTGGGACTATACTTAACCCAGGGAGAACAGTAAGGCCAGCAAACAAAGGATCAGAACGCACATAAAATGATAAGCAGTTTTTCACCACTGCCTGATATGAAGTAACTAAATGAATCTAGTCAAAGAATGCCATTTCTTTGACCCATAGCACAACCTTGTATAAACTGGAACAAGAAAATTACTGGATGCTTTTGGGGGTGGGGTAAAGAATAGGTCAGGGAAGTGCAAAAGGACACTGAAGAGAGATCATGAGGGTTCACCAAAAGCCAACAAGTTGATTTGTGACTGAGGGGGCAAGAGCTACAAAAGAGAGGTTGGACGTATTTAAACTCTTCAGCCTAGAGAGAGAAGAAGGCTGACAGCAGACAGGATCACAGTGTTCTGAATATTACAGAGAACAGACAGAGTGGAGTATGGACATGCAGTATGTCTGCAGTACTGAGTGCAAGCAAAATGAGCAGAAATGCCCTCAAACTGAAAGGGGATAGTTAAGGGGCAACATTAGAAATCACTACTTTACACAGATGGTGGTAAACATGTGGAATAACCTACCCTGTGCAGTTATGGAAGCTACCACTATGTGGGACTTTTAAAGTAGGATTAGACAGACCCCTACTAATGTCCCAGGAATATGCATATGCATTTGTGCATGCCCACTATCACAGTTGGAGTTTATGACCCCAATTTTTATCACTTTAAGTCCTCATTTCATGTCCACTAGCACTTTCCCCGAGTTCAGCTTTCTTTGTACTCTCAAACAATCTGTTTAGCTGAGCTCGGGTGTGCTAAGGCGTGAATGAGTCTTCTAGTGCCTCAGTGCCATTTAGACATGCGACAATGCATTGGCAGCCAGTGCGGTAAACCCAAGCAGACCGAGAGGGTTTCACTTTGGTGGAAAATTATTTTAAACTAAGTACTTTGGGAAGGGGGATCAGTGCTGCATTGCATTCTCTTTCTTGAGTCTGACACTGCTACACTCACTGAAGGCACATTTAGGGACACCCCCCTAAATGTAAGTAAACCACTGTAAGGAAAGACCACAGAAAGAGAATCAATTTAGTATAGCCTGAACTGGGACCCTAGAGTTAGTGGCCAGAGACAGTCATGGAGAGGCAGTACATGCCTGCTGTATAAAGAAGGGAAAACACTGATGAGATTTTTTTTGTTAAAACTGGAAAATAAATTATTTAATTTTGTACTGTTCAAACAAATGTAAATTAAAGAGTTTAGGTGCGTGAACTTTGAAATCTGTCTGACTTATCATTTTGAATGTTCCTGTATAACCTAGGCCATATGACTACATGCTACCTGTCACATGTGGTGGCAATGGCAGAATTTGGATGCCTCTAGCAGTTTGGGGAAAATAGTTAAGGCTTTTGGGATTGTCCCTGCTGTTAGGGAGTATAGGTTCTAGCTGGCAAGTACTCAGCGGGAATATGTTTGGCATTAAGGCACACAGGTAGCTGGAGAAGACTGTGTGAGCAGTGGGACCTGGGTTTGAGTGGAAGACCAGGACTTCTGTTTGGCACAAATACATCAGGAGCCGGAGAGGATACCTAGAAGGGGATGAAACCTAAAGACTTCATTGACAGTTATGCATACAGTCTCCCTGAATTTCAGTTGCTCTCCTCACCTGAGGGGGTAAAGCCATAACCTGAAGATGATAAACCTTGTAGCCCGTTTGGAGGAGGATGTGAAAAGGGAGCAGCTTGTGAAGCCCATATCAGAGAAGGAAAAATGCCTGAGATGGTTTAAGTCCACATCCGGAAAGAACTGAACCAGCCACCAGTGCTGCAATTTTGCAGTGGAAGTGCTCACTGTAATCCAAGGCCTTGTACAGTGGTCAATCCAAGCTGAGAAGCCACTAAAGGAAGTGGTGAAGGGATGCTGGTGGGGGGGGGGGAGTAACCAAATGATTGTGAGTATGTTGTCTACATGTGGAGAAACTGTTAAAATGGTTTGTTTCTGGTGTGGGACATCAAAGTGCATTCACAGCCTTTGTTCCATTTGGGAAGTTGACTATGCAGAATGCAACACTGTCACCTACAAAACTGGATCCCAGGCCATTAACCAAATTTTGTCCCTGAGGTTCCCAAGAGGGAAAAGAGTATCAAAAGTAAAGTTAATGTATGTAAAAGGGATAAACAGATGAAAATATTTTCCCTGGTACTCCCAGGTGTGGAAGGGAGAAAAAGAAATGTAGGAAACACATCTTGTAATGCTTGAGGCAAAAGCAGCATTAATGAACATGATTACACAGAAAGTGATCATGCAAAGAAGGCTGAAACTAAAGGGTATACCCGAAATAGAAACAGAAACATAATCGCTAATGTGGACTACAGAAGTAATACCCAAATTCAGGCTGAAGACCAAACAGATGGGATCTTGCTAGATCTGGGGGTTGGCAGACTTTGGTGAAAGAATCACTTACAGACTCACAAGTTTGTTCAGGAGAGACTGAAACAAGGGATTCATGTAGTCTGGGAAAACCTATAGAATACGTTAACACCTACAGTGAAAATGTATGATTAGAAAAGTGTAAAAGTGACTGAAAACGTTTCACGGGGGTTGCCTTAAGAGTTGTGAAGTGATAGACCTGCAGGTAGACGGGTCTAATCAAGTAATAATTGGCAATGAGGTAGAAGTGCCATGATGGGAAGTGTCTTTTGATGGGGATGGATTTCAAAACCTAAACATTAGTAGTGAGGGTGCCCTCAGACATGCAAGGATTAACCCAGATGTCAAAAAAGAACCCAGACCCAGGAGAAGTCAATCCGAGAATAAAGGGTTGCCCAAGGTAATTTTATTCACAGAAAGCAAAGTATTCCTAGAGGTAGAAGGACTGACTATGGGATGTTTGAAAAAGCCTTTCAGGAAGCTTGTACTGAAGAGGAGGGACTAGAACAAATGCTATCATAGCTTGACACTGAACTGTTTGGTACTGAGGGTAAGCCACAAAAATCCTGTAGTCAGAAAAGGCAAGAGAAAACGGTGGGAGTCCCTCTTTCTGCGATAACAAAAGTTACAAACATACGAAAATTGCCAGCAGAAATTAGGCCTCTAGGTCTATCTAGTCTGCTCGAATATGCAGCTAACCCCTACTTTGCAGCTGCCATTCCCCCCCCTTCCACCTTTCCAAATACCCCCCTCTCTGTCCCAACCCCTCTTAAAAGTACCCGCCGTCCTACAGAATGCCACCTCCTCCAGCAAAGCGCTCCAAACTGCCACTACACTCTGTGAAAAAGTGCCTCCTCATTTCCCTCTTATACCTACATTCTCCCAATCTAAGACTATGCCCTTTTGTGTCCCTCTCATTCCAGAGCTTGAATATCTCTTCAGTAACAGATTTATTTATTCCCTTTAAGTACTTTAAGGTCTCAATCATATCCCCCCAACCCCTTCTCTCCTCCAGGGAATACATGTTGAATTCCCTTACTCTCTCTTTGTAGGGCATATCCTGTAATCCCTGAATCAACTTTGTTACCCTTCGTTGTATCCCCTGCAATAATCTAACATCTCTCTTTAGATAAGGGTGCCAGAACTGCACACAGTATTCCAGGTGTGGTCTGACTAGTGACTTGTAGAGTGGCAGAATGGCATCCCTGCTTCTGGAGGAGATACCCCTCACTATGCAACCCAGCATCCTGTTGGCATTCACTGCCGCCCTCCTGCACTGCTCTGAGTTGTTCATATTTGCTGTTATCACCAACTCTAGATCCTTTTCCTCTTCAGTGGTATATAATTGCACAGCTCTCCCCCCAGTTGTTAACTCTTTCCAGTATTCTTTGCACCAAAGTGTAACACTTTGTACTTTTTCACATTAAACCCCAACCGCCATACCTCTGACCACTCCGCCAGCTTAGTCAGATCATCCTGCAACCCCTGCCAGCCCTCTATATCATCCATCACCACCCCCACCTTTGTGTCATCAGCAAACAGATCGATCTTATTCTTGAGACCATGCAAGATGTTTGCAATGAAAATCCCAAACAACACTGGCCCCAGCACCGATCCCTGTGGCACCCCACTCATCACAGCTCTTGGAGATGAGACTCCCCCCCCCCACTACTACTCTCTGCTGTCTGTCTTGCAACCAGTTCTCAATCCAATTAACCAATTTAGTGCTCACCCCCAAATTACTTAGCTTACCACTCAATCTCCCATGGAGAACTGAATCAAAGGCCTTGCTGAAGTCCAAATAAATGACATCCACAGCATGACCCTTGTCCAGCTCTCTCAGAACCCAGAAACAATACTCAACAAGGTTAGTCAGACAGGATCTTTCAGAGATAAACCCATTCTGATGAGCATCTTGGAGCCAATGGACATCCAAGAAGGAAACCAACCTCTCCTTAAGTATTGTCCCCATCAGTTTTCCCACAATAGATGTAAGGCTTACCGGTCTGTAATTACCTGGCTCATCCTTTGGACCACTTTTATGGAGAGGCACCATATGGGCCACCCTCCAGTCTTATAGTACACACACCCTGTTTTCATGGAAGTATTGAACAGATCCACAGTGGTCCAGCCAGTACATCCACCATTTCATTAAGCACCCGTGGATGCATGCTGTCCAGCCGTGGTGCTTTATCAACCCTCAGAGCCCTTAGACCATCCAATAACCTGTTCTCAGTAATCACACCAACTGTTAACTTTTCACCCCCCTTGCCCACCATCCCCACCCCCTTTGGAAGTAGCCCACCCTTTTCCTTTGTGAACGCAGAACAGAATTAATCATTTAGAGTCTCTGCTTGTTCCACTCCACTTTCAGCCCACCCATCTTCCCTCCTGATCCTCACAATCTGGTCCTTCCAGCTCCTTTTCTCCCGTATGTATCTAAAGAAGTCTTTTTCTCCTTCTTTGCCAATTCCTTGGAAGTTTTAGCAACCCTAACTCTCCTGGTGACTACCCTGGTCTTCTTCACATACTCATCCCAATCCTTCTCATTTCCTGATTTCATTTATCTCCTGAACACTGCTTTTTTAGCCCTCACCATTCCTAAAACCTCCTTACTCAACCAACTTGGTCTCGCAGCCCTTCCTTTTTGCTCTTTACCTTGGTACATGTCTCAGTGGCCTCCACTGGTATCCAATGATAATAGCACCAAAATACGGGCAACCATCAAAATGGTGATTCCATATTCAGCGTTATTGGAATGGGTATCAATTGGTTCTACCGTGAGGGTAGGGAAAAGCAACAGGAAAAAGGGAATGGCAAGGGGAAGGGGAGGGATAGGGAAGAGGATGATGTACAGGAACTGTCCCTCCTGCCACTGAGCCAGCCGTGTGGTGTGGTGGTGAGGGAGGCTGACTCTGGCACAGTAGGTACTGGGCTTGGGGATGGAAGGGACTAAATTTTGCCATAGGCAGCAGCTCCTGGACTTAAAAATGTTTTTTGCAACTGAATTTGTGCCCCTTCCCTGACATGCACCCCCCTGGAGTTAGGAATCGAAATTCAGGGGAAGGGGGAGCAGCCCCCCACCCTGCAAAACACTTTAGGTTGCTGGGTTTCGTTCGCCAGTAAGTGTACATTATATTGCCGATTTCCTTTTCTATTATGACATAGAACTGCCTCCACCAGCCCCAATCTGATTTTTTTCCATTTCTGGTTTGCATCCCATTGAGGATGAATTCCTTTCAGGTGACCCTCTAGTATTTCATTCATCATGCCAAAATCAGCATCTCTGAAGTCAATCACCCGGGTCCCTCTATCCACTACCTCTCTATTTATGCTAATTGAACACCACACCAAGTGGTGGTCACTCCCAGACAGTGGTTCCTCTACCCATACCTCTCTAACAGCCTCCCCATTAGTCAATACTAGATCTAGTATATTCCCCAACCTATTCGACTCAGTGACCAACTGTGCCAGGAAACAGTTCTGGAATGCATCCAGGAGAATCTGCTCCCTAGCACTCAAGGTGGCTGACGTACCCCAATCCACTCCCGGAAGATTGAAGTCCCTAATTATCACAGTGTTACCTCTTCCACACATTTTCCTGATTTGTCCTGCTAGCTCCCTGTCAAGATCTTCCCCTTGAGATGGTGGTCTATATAGTACTCCCAACCTGAGAATTCTATTCCTTGTGTCTCGGAATTGCATCCACAAGGACTCTGTCCTACATGCCTGTCCTTCTTTCTTCTCACACATTATCCCTTCCTTCACATATATAGCCACCCCACATTGTCTCTGTCCCTCCTATAAATCCTGTACACTGGGATCAACAGATTCCGGTCCTGGTATTTCTTGGCCCATGTTTCTGTGATGGCCGCTATGTCTACCATCCCCTCCACTAAAAGAGCCTGTAGTTCAGCAGTTTTGTTCCCCAGACTTCTTACATTAAAGGAGACTACCCTCCAAGAACTACCCCTACTATCCCCATACCATTTATTACCCTTCTTCACCCCACCTCTCAACCCTTCAGTGACCCTCTCCCTGTTAAAATGGGGGGGGTAAGCACGCTTGTCTCCTCACACCAAAGACTTCTCATTCCAGCAACACTCTTGCCACCCCTACCTAGTTTAAACTCACCTTTGTTGCTATATACTCTCCTAATCTATGTTTTAAGACATCCTGCCTTCCCTGCTTAAATGTAACCTATCCCCTGCATACAACTCTTTACTATCCCAGACCTTACTCCGGTTACCCACTAACCCATACCACTTGGATTGATTCCTTTCTCTCAGCCAATTCTTAAACTCCTCTATCCTTTTCTTCCTCCCTGTGCTAGCCCTAGGCACTGGTAGAACCTCAGAGAAGGACACAGAACCCCCAACCACCTCACACAACTTCTCTAGCTCCTCAAACCTTGCCAGTCACTTCACTACCAGTCTAGCATTGCTTGTAAAGTGCTTTGGATGTATGAAAAGCGCTATATAAATGCTGATTCTTCTTTTTCTTCATTACCACCTCTACAGTTCACCTGCCAAGTCATCTATGCCCATGTGAACCACCACATGTTGGCAGTCTTCAGTATCTGGGTACATGCACCAGCTACATGGTTCCAATGCAGATGCCCAGGCAGGCAGAAGTTTATATGGTCAGGTTAGCAACAGAAACTGATATACTAAGGTTAGTCGAAGAGAAACTAAGTGAGGAACTGCTGCAAAAACAAGTATAGTGAAGAGACATGCAGATGTTGTTTTTCAGGGTATTAGAACAAACAGAAAGGGAAAGACTGTAGTGGTAGTCCCAAAATGGGAGACCCTACAAGTGGAAACTGAAATTCTCAGGGTTGCCATAGATGAGCTATGTGAGGAACTGCAACAAAAACAAGAGATAGATGAATTAAAACATGAATATTCCAAGGCAATATGTAGTGGCGGCTCTACACCAGGGCCTGCCAGGGCATGTGCCCCAGTAAAAAAAAATGCTGTGCCCCAGTTGGTGCCCCATATGGTGCAATGCTTCCCCCATAGTAACAATATATCAGTGCCCTGGCTGCCATCGGTTGTGCCCCAGCTGTGCCCTGGTAACCATTTGTGGCTAGAGCCGCTACTGGCAATACGGAAGAGGTGTGGTTAGCTCAGAAACTTTTTCTGTCAGAAGTAAAAGTGGTTGAGAGAAAAGAGGAGTCTCACCAGAACACAGGGGAAAGGTTAAAAAACATAGCAGAAGTGATACACCCAGTGTAGAATGCCAAGGTGGAGGCAGAAAGACAAAACACTGAGCATATAGAGGGTTCTGAAAAGATGGGAGGTCACGAGGCCTTTGGAAAGGTAAAACCCCACTTTGGTGGGAGCCATGCTCAGAACAGTGCCACAAATGATGAGACAGAGTTCACCTTTATAGAAAGCCTTGCCACAAATGCTGAAAATGAGTTCACCTCTTCAGAAGGTCATTCGACCTTCCCAGAGGTCAGTGCATGTGGATTTAAAAGCCCAGCTGCTTTGCAAAAAGCTGACAAACCACTTGAATTGGCATCACAGCAAGTACCAATAGAAGGGAGTCAGGTAATAAACAAGTCACAGACAGAAGGTCTTCTCAGAGTTGAATGAAAAGTGGATATGCTTTGAGTAATACCTGAAAACCAGACAATGCCAAACAATGGTCCCTGGGTTAGAGCAACCTGTTGTGCTAAGATTTTCTCCTGTGCTTACTGCTGCAGAATGTTTAGAAGGGAATGACGCCCTTGAGCAAATACCCACTCAAAGCTATGGGCCAGGACTAGTTCTTGTGGTAGCTGACTATTGTGACTCATGTCCTGGGTAGCCTAAAGACTGGACAAAGGTTCCCATTGTGTGTAAAAGACCCAGTTGTTGCCCCAAACTGTATAATAAGGACACCATTAAGCTGGCCCGGTGGTGCTGAGGGCTGAGGTGCTGGACACCTTACCTCACGCTATGCCAGTGTCCCAGGTTTGGGAACGATCTCAGGTCATTGAGGAGCCAGCATGGGAGGGGGGGATGGAGAAAGATTGAGTAGCCACAAGGCAGCTCTCCTCTCCTGGGATGGATGCCCACACTCTCTGTAGTTCCACTTCCTCTGGATGGAGGTCCAGTGGGAAGCATAGGCATGAGGATGTGGTGGCACTAGCCAGGGGTGGGGT
Source organism: Neoceratodus forsteri (assembly GCA_016271365.2). Taxonomy (NCBI): domain Eukaryota; kingdom Metazoa; phylum Chordata; order Ceratodontiformes; family Ceratodontidae; genus Neoceratodus; species Neoceratodus forsteri. The sequence continues at coordinate 11,573,475 of JADMNL010000039.1, read as the reverse complement.
GGAAGTGACCGAGCTGGTACCCGGTGTGTGCATGCACCTCCATGCACTTGCATGTACATGTCTGCCGGGGTCATGTGTCAGGGAGAAAAGGGGGAATCTACAAAGTACTATTAAAAAAAAAATAAGGACCCCATTAAAAAGGTATACTGAAAAAAACTTCTCCCTTGTAAACAATGAGACTGAGTTTGCCTGGGGTGCCCAAAGTAGCTGTAATTGATAAGGACAAGGATATTATGAAGGAACTGTGTGCCTTGATAAATTGTAAGATTGATGGCTCAGTGAAATAAGGTCCAAAACATGTAAAGCACAAGCTGTGCAAATTTATGATGACAAATGTCAACACGTGGGACAACATAATACTGTACTGGATGGGGATAAGGGAGGAGGTGCCTCCAGCATCTAGGGGATTCCCACCACGTGAGGTATTGTATGGTCAACTGTCCCAAGAGATGGTAAAGCTCATTATGGAGAAAGTACTGGAACACAGATCACATAAGATGCTGCAGTCTATTTTAAGGAGGAGCGATGGGTTGTACACAGTTTTCAGGGATGCCAAAATCAGCACACTTAGGTGGTTCTGTATAATCAAGGTGTCAGGTTTCAGAAGCTTCAGCCAGGGGAATACAGTACAGTACCCCATGGTGCCAGCAGAGTACAGAGCAAGGGCTCATTTTCTTCCCAGGAGGGGATGCTGCTGGTGGTCATTCCCAAGCTCCCTGAGCATGGCTCTGGCAGGATGGGTATGTAAATGGATCGGTCTGACCTTTGCCATCCCCCATCTCTTTCAGGACCAGCAGGGGTTTTGTTGTGAGCTCTGGTGGAAGCCAAACCAGGATTTGGTAAGTTAGCCTTTAAGAATACTGTGCAAGGAAATCTTCAAACTTGCAGTCAGCTCTTAATTGGATAACTTGGAGCAGCTGATTATTTGAAGCAGCTGAGGAGCTGAATATCTCTTTTTTATTTTGGGCTGGAATTTGCAGGAATGGAAGAGGTAGAAAGTCACAAACTCCACAGGAAAGTGTTGCAATACAAGTGGTGCAGGGTTGATGCACTGGAAAAGGGCTGCCAGCTTCAAACGCACAAAAGATGAGAATTCAGTTGCACTCGAGGAGAAAAGTAGCTGACTCTCAGTTGCTGAGTGAGTAATAGTGTATTAGTAATCACTGTATTAGTACACCCAGCTGCAAGCTGGTAAATGACAGCAAAATGAGTACAAAATAACAAACACCAATATGAGAATTACCAGCCAACACAATCAGCAAGAGCTGCTGCCAACAAGCCCTGGTGTTTCGGCTCCACTGAGCAGGGATAGGTAGATTTTGCAGAACAAAGAGCTGAAGGGAAGATGTGAAGAACTTGTGACTGAATGTATAGGGGAGGTGAACACAGGAAATCTGCCTAGAGGTCTGCTGGAAAGTAGGGCAATCTGATGAAAGCTTTGAGAGAGAATCAGTCTAGTATAGGCTAGAGTTGGTGGCCTAAGAGGATCAGGGAGCGGCAGTTCATTCTTGCTGTATAAAGAAGGGAAATCACTGATGAGAGAAAACTGGAAAATAAATCATTTTATTTTCTACTGTTCAAACAAATGTAATGAGTTGAGGTGTTTGAACTTTGAATTCTGTCTGACCTATCATTTTGAATATTCTCGAATACCCTACACCATGAGGTTACGTGCAAACGGTCACAAGGCCCATCTCCATTTTACCTATTTTTGGCCAGCCCCCAGGGGAGGATGCTACACAAGCAGCTACAATCTCATTTAGACACATATGACCTCTTACTAGAACAACAACATGGTTTTAGGAGGGATTGCAGCACAACAGCCCTTGCCACATTCATGAAGGACGTATCTCCTGCCCTGGACAATAGCCTCATAACCACAGCCATTTTCGTGGACCTGTCCATGGCCTTTGATTCAGTTGATCCTGGTATTCTATTGGCTAGAATCTGGAGTCTGGGTTTCAATGATCTAACTCCAACATCGGTCAAGAATGATCTAAGCTCTAGGTTACAGACAGTTAAACTCTCTAACATGCTGACCCCTTCCTTTTTGAGGTCTCCATTGGGGTACTCAAGGCTCCATTTTGGACCCTTGTCCTTTTTACATACAAACATATGAACATACGAATACAGGCCATATGGTCTATCAAGTCTGCTTGAGTGTGCAGCTAGCAATCCCTTATACTGCAGCTTCCCCTCCCTCCCCTCCACTGGTCATGGTGACCTTCCCCCTCGCTCTGTCCCATCCTCTTTTAAAACTGCCCACCAACTTAAAGGATACCACTTCTTTGGGCAGCACATTCCACATAGACACCACCCTTTCTGGGAAAAAGTGCCTCCTCATTTCTGTCCTGAATCTTCCTCCCTCCAATCTCAGACCATGCCCTCATGTCCCTCCCCCCAACTTTAAAATTGCCTCTGTACCAATCTTGTTTATACCGTTCATGTATTTAAAGGTCTCAGTCATATCTCCCCTAACCCTCCTCTCCTCCAGGGAGTAAATGTTAAGCTCCATCAGCCTTCCCACATAGGGTTTGTCTTCCAGTCCCATGATCATCCTTGTTGTTCTGCGTTGGGCCCCCTCCAGTAAACCTTTCTTTAAGGATTGTCTCAGTTAACTTCTCCATAATGGACTTGATGCTTACTTATAGTTACCCGATTCATCCTTGTGTCCGCTTTTGTGGAGGGGCACCACGTAAGTCATCCTCCAGTCCTGGGGTATGCACCCTGTTTCCAGAGAGGTATTGAACAAGTCTGCCAACGGCTCTGACAGGACCTCTGCCAATTCCTTCAGTACCCGAGGATGTATGCCTTCTGGTCCTGGTGCCTTATCCCCCCTCAGTTCCCTTAAACCTAGTACCCTGGCCACTGTGATTTCCCTATCTGTTACCCCCATGCATACCCTCCCTATCTCCTGAGGCACTGACCCATCCTTTTCCTTAGTAAATACAGAACTGAAGTATTCATTTAGTGCTTCTGCCTGCTCTCCCCCTTTCTCTGCCCACCCCCCATCCTTCCCGATCCTTACCATTTGATCTTCACATATCCTTCTCTCTCTTATGTACCTGAAGAAGTCCTTTTCCTCATCCTTGATGCCCTGTGTCAGCCTAAGCTCTGTGGAAGCCTTGGCTGCCTTGACTGCTCTGGTCACCTCTCTAGATTTCTTCAGCTATTCCTTTCTATCTCTCCCCACCTGGATCTCTTGAATCTCCTGAAAGCTGCCCTTTTTGCCCTCACCTTTTCCAACACCTTCCCACTTAACCAACTAGGTTTCTTGGCCCTAGCCTTTTTGCTTTGTGTATTGGTAGAGGATCTAGTGGCCTCTGCAAGTCCTAGCTTGATCACTTCCCATTTCTGGCCAGCATCCATGTGTGGGTGGATTGCGGCTAGGTGCCCAGCCACTATTTCCCCCATCTTCCCAAAGTCAGCTCGCCTGAAGTCCAACACCCAGTTCCCTGTTTCTACAACCTCCTTGCCCATGCTGAGTGAGAACCACTCTGTGTGGTGGTCATTCCCTGCCAGCAGATCCTCCACCATCAGCTCTCTGACAAATTTCCCATTAGACAACACGCGGTCCAGAGTGTTGCCTAAGCTGGTTGGCTTGTTTACCATCTGTACCAAGAAGCTGTCCTAAAAAGCCTGAAAGAGGACTTGCTCCCTTGTGCTTGAGGTGTCTTGAGTGCTCCAATCCACCCCTGGCAGACTGAAGTCCCCCACAATCATGGTGTTACCCTTCCTGCTGACTCTCCTGATCTGCTGTGCTAGTTATCTGTCCAAGTCCTCTGCTTGAGACAGTGGCCTATACACCACCCCCATCCTAAGGGTCCTGTTTCTTGAATCCTGGAATTGAATCCATAGTGCCTCTGTTCTACCCTCCTCCACATCCTCCCTGACACACCTTATCCTCTCCCTCACATAGACCGCCACCCCACCCCCTTTCCCTTTTTCCCTATCCCTGTGGTATATTCTGTACCCTGGGATCACCATGTCCCAGTCTTGGTATTGGACGACCCATGTTTTGGTGATGGCCACTATGTCCACCTTCCCCGCTGCCATGAGAGCTTGGAACTCAGCCATTTGGTTCCCAGGCTCCTTGCATTCAAGGAGACGACCCTCGAATATGTGCCCTTCCCATCCTTCCCTCTGAACGCTATCATTATCAACACTGTATGTACCATCACTTACTCCATCCCTACTTATACAGGGGGTAAGCCCGCTTGTCTCCCCTACCCAGAGACCTTGTTTGAATTCCACTCAACTGCCTCCCCCCACAGCTAGTTTAAATCCACTCTGGTTGCTATATACTCCCCCAGTCTCCGTCTTAATACCGCTGAGCCCTCCTTGCTCAAGTGTAACCTGTCCTGGGCATACAGGGTGATGGTATCCCAAGTTCTTCCACATCCCCTCACCAGCCCATACCCTTTGGTCTGACACCAGGCTCCCAGCCAAGTGTTGAACTCCTCTATTCTCAGTTTTCTTGCAGCACTTGCTCTGGGTACTGGGAGTACTTCCGAGAAAGCCAGCGAGCTCCCTGCTTCCTCAAACAATTTCTCCAACTTGAAGAATCTCCCTTGTATCTCCTTGACTATGTTCCCCTCCAGATGATTCATGCCCAAGTGCACCATGATATGAGATTTCTCCCTCCCCCTCTTTGTGCACTTAAGAATAAACTGTCTCCCCTACATGCTGTCATTCCTGGTATGCACTCCACCCATAAATGACTATGCCTTTCCTCTTTACTCTCCATCTCACGCCATTTAGTATTGAGTCTCCCAGCACTAAGACTCCAATCACTTTTCCCCTGTTGTAGCCCCTGCCTCATCCCATTTTCCTGGTCCCTGTTCTGAATCTTTACCCCATCTTGCATATCCCTGACTCCCCCTGTTCCACCTGCCTCCTCTCCAGACCTTACTCTCATCCTGTCTCCCCCCCACTGCTTCCCTTGGCTGACCCACCCTCCAATCCCCCAATGCACTCCCCGCTTGAGCCCCCTCATTCCCATCACCACATAAACTTTGCTTCCCTGTTCCCTCCACTGCTTTAGTCCCCCCACCTGCCCTCCTTCCCATTTCCCTCTTATCATTACCCATCATACTCCTGTCCCCTCCATCTGCCATACTGCTGCCCTCTGGGATTACAGTGCCCCCCATTCTTCCTGTCCCATCCACGAGTTCCTCCCCCTCCTTATCCTCCATTGTAGCCAGCACTAAGAACCTATTGTTTGACACTTATACTCTGCTCTGAGCTACCCCTGACAAACTGTTCCAAGGCTTCCATTTGTTGCCGGATCTTGGACCATCACTACCCCTGTTCCTGATGCTCTTCCTTCCCCTGGTTCTCTCCCTTAGGTTCCTGAGTAGGGTAGCAATATTGGTCCATTCTCCCCACTCCCTTCTCACATCTTGGTCTGGGATGTCTGCCAACCTCTGGGGCTCTCCTATGTGCCCCAGGTCCTGGATGGTTCCTCCACACTGCCCTCATCCTTTTCCTTATTTCTGTCCTCAACCAACTAACCTCATCCCTAAGCTGCTCAAACAGCCTGCACACCAAGCACCCCCCTGTTCTCCATGCCACCTCTAAAAAGATAGCTATCCCACTGCTGTTGCAGCATACCACCCTCCCCTTATCTCTATCAGCTGTACAACTTACCCCTGCGCCCCCAGCTGTAGGTTGTCTGCCCCATCCCCTAGGGTCTTCTTACCTTCTAGGTTTATCCATGATATATGTGCAACCCCCCTCTTCCTCACAGATTCATATCTCTAACATAGTATTTTTTTCCTTTGTTTTTTAACCCCTCGCCCTCCACTGTGGTACTTCAAATACTTTGCTCTATGTGGATCATGCAGTAATTTACAGTTGGTCCAAAAATATTGCCGACATCAATCCTAGTTTAAATCAAGACTATGCTACATTGCAAAATTGGTTTATTCAGAACACACACATACTAAATGACAAAACAAACTAAAATCCATGCTTTTCTGATCCCAAATCTGAGTAAATTCCCTTGCTGGTGTGTTCAACATACACAAACTAGAAGGTACTAGACTGGAAGCCATCAGCTATTTTAAGTAGCTAGGGATCCACTTTGTTGCTTCTGGGCTTTCCTTCAAATTTCACATGGGTGATCTTACCATTCAACTAAACAGAAAACTTGGGATCCTTTCTTAGAATTAAGTAGTGCCTGGCTGACAATGCCCACATAGTAATTGCAAACCATAGTTTTATCCCTTCCTGGATTATGATGCCATTCTTTTTACCTTCTTGTCCAACAGAGAAATGTCTAGGTACATGTCTCATATAGTTGACTATGGTGTTTTGCCATTGATGCTGATAGAGTGATGCATCTTTGCTTAATCTATGCAGATCGTGGATGGTTATCCCCTGATGCCAGGCTTGACTATGTGCTGGGAAGTGCCGTTTACAAAAATCTTGTTTCTAGCACCTCCTCTCGTTCATCCAGTCTGCTCCATTTCCCAGATAGACCCCAGTCACTCAGATCACCATCAGTAACTATACAGTAAATTTCCTGCTTCAGAACCTCAGTGGGTCATTACTCCTTTGTAGATGTCACACCTAAACTCTGGAACACCTTTCCGGCCTGCCCGAGGGAGGCAGAATCTCTATGGTCCTTTAAATATTTTTACAAACAGTACCTTTTCTTTGCAAATGTAACTGTTTCACTTGAACTGGAATGTAACTGTACAATTGCATATCCTTATCCATAGCATGGTCTTGTCTTTATTGGGCCACTGATTTATGGTGATTAAAATAATGAAATTCCATTTTCAAAACTTGAAATTCTGGGAAATGCACCAGTGATAGGTCACCACCGTAAATGGGCATTGCCTCAGTGGGCTTTACCTGCTTACCAAGGTCTAAATAAAGAAATAAATACATTCGCAACACACACTGATGGTGTATGGAAAAAAACAAACAAATAAGTAAGTACAACTTCCCGCAGTTTGCTATATATATAATTGCTGGTTCACTGGCAGATGCTACAGAATATCAGGGACAGGTTTTAAAATTGGTACCCTTTGAAAGCTGCAGTGCATGCTGAAAGTTTGCATTGCGAGCTATAGGATGACTTGCACTGGCTGTTTATACAAATTGCAAGGTAAGGAATAAGGGTGTTCGCCTTAACAGAGCAATATTTTAATTATGAAAATATTCTAAAAGGTATTTTATGCTGTTATCTGAGGCCCAGAAAGATTTTTACAAATGGTGATAAGACATGAAGAACTATGTATTACTGTGGGTCATAATACACCATTTTATGTGTATTATGACATGCTGGTTATTATGGAATTTGAAAGTGATCATAAACTGGTTGAAAAATTACTCAACCAGTAATTATATAAGGAATAATGTATGGGCAACTATACACAACATACTAAAATGCCAGCAGAATAGGCCTAGCAGTCTTTTGCATCTGCTCGTTTGGTCAGCCCGGGAGCTGACCTTGCTGCCCCCCTCGCCTTCTCTGGCTTCTCCCGTCCCAGTTCCGGATATTCTCACTGCATTGGATTTTGCTTCCAGAACCCTTCCTCTGTACCTGTCCCACCCCTTCTTGAACCCCTCCACCATCTCTGCCTCCACCAGCCCCCTGGGCAGCGCATTCCATGGCTCTACCACCCTCTCAGTGAAGTAGCACCTCCTCCTTTCTCCCCTGAATCGTCCCCCCTCCAGCTTCCACCCATGCCCTCTAGTTGCCCCCTCCTCCTTCTTTCAAAGCACACTGACTGCTCCTCCCCTACTTACCCCTTCATGTACCTGAAGACCTCTATCATGTCCCCCTGGTCCCTTCTCTCTTCCAATGTGTACATATATAGTTCTTCAATCCTCTCCCCATAGGTCCTGTCCCCCAGACCCCAAATCATTTTGGTTTCCCTCCTCTGGACCCTCTCCAGGAGTTTAATGTCCCTCTTTAAGTGTGGCCTCCAAAACTGCATGCAGTACTCGAGGTGCGGCATCACCAAGCAGTTATACAGAGGGATTATCACTTCCCTCCTTCTGGAAGTGATACCCCTAGCGATGCATCCCAGCATCCTGTTGGCCTTGGCTGCTGCCCTCCTACAAGTCTCTGAGTTGTTCATCTTGACATCCACCACTACCCCCAGGTCCCTCTCAGCCATTGAGACTTGTAGCATCCCCCCTCAGGGTGTACACTTGGCCTGGGTTTCTGGCCCCCAGGTGCAGTACCTTGCACTTCCCTGCATTGAACCTCAATTTCCACTTTCTAGACCATCTTTCCAGTGCCTCCAGGTCCCCCTGTAGGGTCACCCTTCCCTCCTCCCCATCCACCACCGCCCCCAGTTTTGAGTCATCCGTAAAGAGACTCATCTAACTCCTGATACCTGTCCTTATGTCAGAGACATAAGCGTTGAACAGGGGAGGCCCAAGGACTGATTCCTGTGGGACCCCACTAATGACCCTCCTTGGCGATGAGACTATCCCACCAACTACAACCCTCTGGGTCTGGTCCTAGAGCCAATTGCCTATGCATCTGATCATCTGGTTCCCCACCCCCATTTCTCCCAGCTTATCCAACAGGTCCTCATGAGGAACAGAGTCAAATGCTTTGCTGAAGTCTAGAAAGAGGACGTCCACTGGTCTACCCAGTTCCAGGGCACTCGTCACCCAGTCATAGAACTCTACAAGGCTTGTCTGACACGATTTCCCCATGATGAATCCATGCTGTCTATCGTCCAGGCACCCTGGCTTTTCCAGGTCCCCCCTCCAGCCTCTCCTTGACAATGCCCTCCATCACCTTGCCCACCACTGATATCAGGCTGACAGGCCTGTAGTTCTCTGCCACCTCCATTGATCCCCCCTTGTGGATAGGCACTATATGCATCACCTTCCAGTCCTGGGGCACCCACCCTGTCCTCAGAGAGATGGTGAAAAGCTCCGCCAGGGGTTTCGCCAGGACATCTGCAAGTTCCTTCTGCGCTCTGGGATGTAATTTATCCAGCCCCTGTGCTTCCTCCGTCTTAAGGGACCTGAGGGCTTCCCTCACTCTCTCTCTGCTGTGATTTCCACCTCTGCTACCACTTCTCCCTGCTTAGCCTTCCCCCCTCCCGCCAGTGATGCCTCCCCCTCTCCCCAGACCTGCCGATAGGTAAGGTTCCCCCCATCCTCAGTATCACTGTCTCTTCCCACGTATGATGCAGTACCCCCATTTTGCTTGGTGAAAACTGAGGTGAAGTACTCATTTAGTACCTCAGCCTGCTCCCCCGGGTCTTGTGCTCATGTCTCTCCTGTTTTAATCCTGCTAATCTGCCCCTTCACCCTTCGTTTTTCCCTAATGTATATAAAAAACCCTTTGTTCCCTCTCCTAATTTCCCTGGCCAGGTTCTGCTCCTTCCTTGCCTTAGCCGCCCTCACCACCCTAGTGGCCCTTCTAGCCATCAGCTCATACTCCCCTTGATCCCTTTCACTCCTTGAGCACTTGAACTGCCTATAGGCTGCCTTCTTTCCCTGCACCACCTCCTGGACCTCCCTGGTCCACCAGCAGGGTTTTTGGGCCCTACCGCATTTTCGTCTTACTCTTGCACAGGTGCTGATAGCATCCTGCACCCCTCTCCTGATGATTTCCCACCTATTGTCAGCGGCCATGTCTGACCCAATCACATCCAAATGCTCCCTAAGGATCCTTCCCATTTCCTTAAAATCCGCCCCCCTGAAGTCAGTTACCTCCGTCTTTGTGCAGCCTTCTACCCCTCCTAGGTCCAGGCAGAACCAGACCGTGGCATGGTCACTCCCTGCCAACGGGTCCCTTACCTCCAGGCCCCCAATCTGGTCACTTTCTGCCAGAACCACATCCAGTACCCACGCCTCCCTGGTCGGTTCCCCCACCTGCTGAGTTAGGAATGTGTCTTGAAAAACATCCAACAACCTCTGTTCCCTGGCCACCGAGGATGTCATAGTCTCCCAGTCTGTTCCTGGCATGTTTAAGTCCCCCAACACCACTACCCTTCCCCTGCCCAATCTGCAGTGTCTCCCAACATCTGCCACCAGACTCTCCTCCAGCTCCTCTGCCAGCGCAGGGGGTCTGTGCACCACTCCTATTTTTAATCTCTTGCCCCCCTTGTTATCAATGTGACCCAAATCGCCTCCACATTTCCCTCTGCCTCCTCTGCTCCCCCTATGCCAATGCAGTTTTTGACTATTATTGCTAACCGTCCTCCCCTTCCCTCCCCCCTGTCCTTCCTGAACATAGTGTAACCCTCCAGGTTCAGGTCCCAGTCATGTCCTGTGGTGGCCCAGGTCTCAGTGACCGCCACCACATCCACCGCTCCCTCAGTTAGCATCGCCTGGAGCTCAGGCATTTTATTGCCCAAGCTCCTGGCATTTAGCAGGACTACCTTCCACTCTTTCCGTATACTTCCATTTCCCCTGCTCGTGTTCCCATGGGGATTCCATTTTCCCCTGGTCTGCACTTTACCAATCTGCCTTTTCCTGCATTCGTCCAGCTCTCCAGGGGGTGGAGACAGAGTCCCTCCTTTATCGGACCCCTCTCGACAGACTTTTCTCCCATTCTTCCCCCCAACAGCAAGCCTGTGTTTCTATTGAAGGATTGAAATAACAGCGTACGGACCTTAAGAGTGAAATGTAAGTGGTCTATGCTGTTATACTGTATCAGCCATGAGGCAGAAACACAGGGCATGTTAAGTATGGTCACTAATAAGTTTATTTTTTATAGTATTTGGTTTTGAAGGAATGAAGTGTGTATTTTTTTTAAATGTACTGTGGGTGCCATGACTTTTACTTCCTTTTTTGAGTGAAGTGCTACAGTGCAGTGGGAGAAAGTGGGTAAGAGTCAACATGAGTGGGGCACAGCTGCATTGACTATAGTTTATGCACAATATGTTTTTGAATGTGCACAGCAACTTAAAACATGCACAACAAAGATTCTGAAACCACTGAACTCTATATACAGTAATGGTCAACCATATATTATATCTCATTATGCACACCACACCATGCATTATTCTGGACATAAGTACTGGTACACTATAACTGAGCAGCAGACAGAAAGAATCGATATACTCCTGTATCTCCAAAGCATTGTAACTGTAAGAAGCATCACAACTAGATCTTGACTAATCCCAGCTTATTGCAGGAGACAGAGAGAGAGAGAGAGAGAGAGAGAGGAGGGAGACTGTGTGAAAGTGTGTGTGGGTGAATGTGTCTGTGTAATATGGTTAGAGTTAGAGCATGGCAAAAACTACGAATTCTGCTTTGTATAACCTTCATGAAATTTCATAAATTTCACAGTATTTTCTGAACTTCCACCACTGGTGAGATCGGAAACTTCCAAATATATTTGGCAGATTTTGGCCCTGTCCCACAGATTTTTTTGGCTGAATTGCAGAATAATACACGTGAACTGTGGAATGACAGTTCTGCGGAATTTTATTCCACAGTTTAATGGATCATTCTGCAGCACATGTAATTATTCCACAGTTCAGTAATCAGTTCAGCAGAAATTCTTTTTGCAGTATAATTCATTAATCCACAATTCATACATTCATTCCATAGTTCAATGACTCACTGAACTGTGGACTGAATGTATGAATTGTGGATTAATGTATTAAACAGCAGGGAAAAAATTCCACAGAACTGACCACTGCCAGTGCTCAGTTCTCGGATTTTTTCATTCTAAGTTGGAATTTCTGTGAAAGTTGCCAAAGTGCATTCCAAAATTTCATGAAAGCAAAATTCTGACTTTTGCTAAAATTCAGTTGGCCGGAAGTTTAATTTTGCACAGCCCTAGTTAGAGTCCACACCACACCACCCCACTTGGTTGAAAGATAATATCAGGCTAAATGGGTAATTAAGAACCTGAACCCCCCCCCCCGTTTCCTATATTTCTCCCTGCCCCCATCCTGATTATCAGAGATGACCCAGCCATACACCTGGTTGGGGGCATGGGTGAATAGAATAGCAGCCTTCACAGCTAAACCAATGTCTGTTCCATGACCAGACTGTAATGGGGCTTATGCACTGGATAACCAGTGTATCCCCTTTCCAGGAGGTCAGCACCTCACATGGACAATACAGTATATCACAATACTGCCCTGTCAGTCCTAGAGCAGGAAGCCCGTCTGAACTGTCACTGTGCCACTAGATCTGCTTTTATATCATTTTTAAAGCTTCTGGGAGAAACAAATTAGCAATGGTAACAGTTCAATTAAAATGACTCTCTTATTCTTTTCCCATAAAAAGCAAGTACTTTAGAAAGCAGATTTTAATGGAATAATACAATACTAGTACTAATGTGGTACAGTGAGAGCTTGTCATGTCACCTTTAATGAAATAATGCCTCAGATCTGTAACGGTTCACATGGGTACTCTTGAACATAAATGTCTTCAGGCACAATAAGAGACAATCTAAAGACTATTCAGAACATTTGCATGTTCATTTTATTTGGGTATGCAAATTGTGCAGCATTTTCTTTTTGGGGGGCATACTAAATATCTTCTAGAATTTCCTGGCTATCACTAGAATTGATTCCTTTTGTAATGTCTGGTGATCACCCTAGACAATTTTGGGCTAGTGTATTTTCTATGAAAAATGTTATCAATTTGCACAAGCATCCACATTGCATATGAAAATGTTTTCTGTTTCTAGGGGCACATTATCTAAGGTGACCTTAGGCAACATATTGTATGCCTAAAAAGTAAAAAAAAAAACACAAGCTACATGGCTCAACTGAAAAGATGATGATTTAATTGTGATCTATTATAAATGTTTATTATCAAATATTGTTCAATGGGTATATTTTATTATCGAAAAAACATCAGTTTTATCATGACTAAAACTAATTATGCATAATCAATAAATGACTGCCACTCAAAAAAAATGATTTTATGGAATTGATGATTGTGATAATGTATTGTTTATCATGATCTCACAATACGATTTTTTATGTTTGACCAAGGTCATGATCACGGCAATAAATCTGTAGCAAATATATTTAATTTGCATTTTAAGACTGGTGAAGCTTGAAGCCGATTTTTTGTTAGCAAAGTGGTGGGTGTGACAAATACAGAAAAAGGTGAACTAATCTAATTTCTTGGCAATTGGCAAAAAAGTCCACAGGTCACTGACTGCTGTACATTAAGAATGCAGTCCTGTAGATCATGTTTACACCAACACTGGTAATCACCCTGCACAAAGCAAGTCCTCCACCTACCTCACATAACAGCTCCCAAAACATGCCACGTGGAGGGGCTCATGTTCTTTTTTTAACCAGTGGAGTGATTACTCTTCCATTAAGAGTAGGTTTGGGCTGCTGACTGTACTATGGAGAGTTCTCTCACTACTTCTATCCCAAATCCCATTGTCTCTGGTACCAGACACTTGGTAGTTTATCTGTCTACCAATTATTAACAGAGACCATACAATCCATACTGCTATAGATGTCATTTCCACCTGGGTATCCCAAAAACAGAAAGCTACAGTATCTCTCACTGCCTCCATCATAAACCCCACTTTATCTGTTATTGTACACTGGTATTCTCTCCCTGTGCCAATTACTGACAGAGAGAAATCGTCAGATACATATTTTTTTGTGATGGCATTGGAAATAAGGTACCTAAAAATGGAGAGATGTATATCACTGTCTTCATCCCAAACCCAAAGTTCATCAGGTTCTGTGCAGCAGGCTAGCCTGGTGTGCCATGTCACTTAGTTACAGGGAGCCAAGTACATTTCTAATTTTTAACTTGTCCCTCAGCAACAGCTCTGGCCATGTAGATTGTGGCCCACTTCTGTGCCAAGAAACACCTGTGGCATCCGTATTGCTGTCTGACAGCAGTCTAAGAAGGTTGGAGAAGCTGGGAGATCTGGTGGACAGAAACAGTCATGGGGATATAGGGTGCTTCCAACACTGAACAGGCAGTGGCATTCTGATGAGTCCCTCAATCCCATTGCTGCAGTCCAGAATGGAACAGAGATGGAGGGGAGAAGGGAGTGGTAGTTTCAGCTAGATAGGAGGAGACTGCTAGTCTCCAAGCAGTGATTCAAAGGTAAACCCTTTGGCAGAGGAGTACTGTACATATAGTGAAAAATGTATTCAGTGGTTAAGTTTATTTGCCTCCAGCCAAAGTCATAATAACAAAATAAACCTGATTGTCTTGGTGTCCCCTTTTGTTTTCAGTATGTCTCTACAGGGCTTAATGCTCCTCACATGAAGCCTACAATGAAGATTTTCATGCAGGGCTTCTGCTCAAATGGTGTCACTGGGTTCCAGAACTGCTAAGTAATCAAAAAATGAATACTGGATGCAAAAATGACTGCATTAAAAAGGGACCCTAAATAAAGAAAAAATAGGACTATTTAAAAGCGAACATTAAAAACAATACAGTTATTAGACTTCATACATTCCCATATTTACAATGATATTAAAAATGTAAACAACAGGGTTTATGTTCCCTTTAAATAACTTTCATGGGACTATGTTAATATCATTATGAGAAACTTACAATGGGAAGGCTTTAAGCCTGAGGTTCAATGGGCACAGCAACAAATTTCACTCCCCTATCAGGCCTTAAAAGGCCACTCCTCCTGGACTGTTCCAGGATTCATTCTTCTTTGCAGCTAGAGGCAATGCTCTTCCTCACTCCCTGCTTCTCCTACCACTACCCCATTCCTGCTATTGCCTCCGGCGGCTGGCTCTCCCTCCTGCACAGATAGCTTCCCCTGGCCTTCACTAATTCTGCTGCTTTTCTCTCACTTCTCAGCATCTTCGGTGGCTTTTGGGGGGTGATCTGCCACTGCTGTTGCTGTGCTCTTTACCATGCCTTGTACCTTACTGTTGCTGTCCTGGTAGTGGGTGCTGCCCCCCCCCTTGCTGTCCCCTTCATTACTGTTCCTTCTGTGTTTCACCCTCCTCTGCTTCATCTCATTTCCAACTCATGTTGTCTCACCTTGCAGGCTTTGTTGCAGCTTTTCTGTTCATTCCAATGATCTGTGGTGTTCTATACTGCTTCACCAACTATGGCTCCATTTCCTCCAACGCTTTGGGTATGATGTCACCTACAGGCGCCGGCAGCTCAGTCTGTTCTTTTCCCCATCTGCCTCCTGCCTTGGGGACCCTGCTTCCCATCATTGGGGTTAATGGGTCCCACTCCAGATGGCCTCTTTCTGTTGATTGTCTTCCCTGCTGGTGCTTGCAGACCGCTGGGTTCTGTGCTATCCTCCCTCATTCTTTCCAGTCCTCCTCATCCTTCTTGCTGGTCTCCCACATGCTCACTGCCTCTTTGATTGCTCTGCTTCCTGTTGCATTTTCCTCCATTCCTGCTGGCCCACTCTGTGGTTGTCTTCCATCTGCTGTACTCCTCATGATGCCTTTGGGTATCAGACCACTACTGCATCTCCTGCCTCCATTTTGGGCTTTTTTTTGCCCTACCCTCATTTGCTGCTTTCTGTTGCTTCCCTTCTAGCCTGCTTACCCTTTTCAGTCTGGACTCGCACCCTGCTTTGCTCATCCCTCGTCTTAAGCGTGTGCACCTTCCTTTGTTATCCAGCACTACAACTTATCGCCTCAGTGTTACTGTATGCTTGTGTGCATACATCCTGTGATTTGGAGGCATTTTTATTGTATTGGCCCTCCCTACCCACTACTCACCCTCTGTTGCTTGCTTATTCCTCCTCTCTACCTCTATCCCCTCTCTGGGGTGTGTCTGCCCCTCTTGACTCCTCTTGTTGCCCTCCTCCCATTCCCTCCACCCCCCTTTTCCACTCATTCTTCTCCCCTTCCTCTCCTTCCCTGACTTCTGCTTTCTTTTGGGGGCTTCCCTATCCTGCCGTCCCACTATACCACCATACCTTACTCATTCAAATCAACTAATTTTCCCTTCTGCATATCGCCCTGCTTACACATCTCCTCCTTCAACCCTATTCCCTTGTTCTAGTGAAACCCATTCAGATGTTCTCCTGGTACTGCCTACCTCACTGTTGGCTGCTGGCTTTGCCCGGGAACTCTTGCTCCTACCTTCATACAATTCTATCTATTCCTAATTTGGCTCTCAATTGACACGGTTGGCATGCACTCCCATAGTTACCAATAAGAGTAGCTTCCTCATGACATGAGTCTGGTTCTCCTTCACTCAGTCTGACCTCAGGGTCTACTTACTCACATTGATTAATCAAGCATACCTCTAGTTGGGTCTTATGCTACCTCATCATCTGCTCTCCACTCAGAGACATGCCTTCCATGTCCACTGCTCCTTGGCTCAGGGATAGCCTGTAGCCTGCGGTCTTGCTCTGCACCCATGAAGTCTACATCTAGAGCCTGGGAAGCTTGGAGTGGGGTCCTTCCTCTTGGCCCATAGCAGGACTGTCTTCTCTCCAGGTGGACTTTCAGTCATCCCTCATCTTGGCAACACCTCTGGGTGTAGAATTTACAACTTCCAGCTGTGAGGGGTTGGGCTATCATCATCAGAGCCCCTTTGGTTGCCCAAGCAGGTTCAGAGGCACCCTCTGTGCTATTCTCCACCAAGACTGCCTCTGGTTCACATGGCCTGTTTCTTAGGCTTGTATAGGCCAGCTGAGTGCCTCATCAGTCATCTCTATCCTCTCTTGCTTTTGAGTGTCTAGTTGTACAGGCATCGCTTGCAACCCTCAACAGCTGTCCAGTTAGAAGGACAGAGTGAGAGCTTCCTCTAAATTGAATATTTTCCTCCTCCCTTGATCTCGACTCTAAAATTGCAGTAGTAGAGCCATAACTAATCAAAACATCTTTCAGCCTGGAGGAAGGCTACCTAGGCCTTGGAACCCCAGAGGTTTCTTCTTCAAAGGGGAGTTTTCCTCTCCTCCATAATAGCTTGGCAGAAGACACCAGGAGAAAGGACTGCTTTGTGACTGGACTTCTCTGCTGGGACTAAAGCAGAAGAACTTTTGTACTTGGACCTTTATTTAGGTAAAAAGAAACTAAACTACAAAAAAAAAAGTGTGTGTTTGGGTTAACTGAACTGAATGGGTATCTGAAGAGTTATCTCAGGTGATTGAAAGGACTTAACTGCTGTGAGGTTTAAATTACTTGTAGAAAGATCTGGTAAGTAGGGGGGAGTGGCTTAGCTAGCAGGAAGCTACATTTAAAGACTGCCTTAGAAAGATTCTGCTAATAGCTTGGCAGAAGACACCAGGAGAATGGACTGCTGTGTGACTGGACTTCTCTGCTGGGACTAAAGTAGAAGAACTTTTGTACTTGGACCTTTAATTTAGGTAAAAAGAAACTAAAATACAAAAAAAAAGTGTGTGTTTGGGTTAACTGAACTGAATGGGTATCTGAAGAGTTATCTCAGGTGATTGAAAGGACTTAACTGCTGTGAGGTTTAAATTACTTGTAGAAAGATCTGGTAAGTAGGGGGAGTGGCTTAGCTAGCAGGAAGCTACATTTAAAGACTGCCTTAGAAAGATTCTGCTAATAGCTTGGCAGAAGACACCAGGAGAAAGGACTGCTGTGTGACTGGACTTCTCTGCTGGGACTAAAGTAGAAGAACTTTTGTACTTGGACCTTTAATTTAGGTAAAAAGAAACTAAAATACAAAAAAAGTGTGTGTTTGGGTTAACTGAACTGAATGGGTATCTGAAGAGTTATCTCAGGTGATTGAAAGGACTTAACTGCTGTGAGGTTTAAATTACTTGTAGAAAGATCTGGTAAGTAGGGGGGAGTGGCTTAGCTAGCAGGAAGCTACATTTAAAGACTGCCTTAGAAAGATTCTGCTAATATCTTGGCAGAAGACACCAGGAGAAAGGACTGCTGTGTGACTGGACTTCTCTGCTGGGACTAAAGTAGAAGAACTTTTGTACTTGGACCTTTAATTTAGGTAAAAAGAAACTAAAATACAAAAAAAAAAGTGTGTGTTTGGGTTAACTGAACTGAATGGGTATCTGAAGAGTTATCTCAGGTGACTGAAAGGACTTAACTGCTGTGAGGTTTAAATTACTTGTAGAAAGATCTGGTAAGTAGGAGGATTGGCTTAGCTAGCAGGAAGCTACATTTAAAGACTGCCTTAGAAAGATTCTGCTAATAGCTTGGCAGAAGACACCAGGAGAAAGGACTGCTGTGTGACTGGACTTCTCTGCTGGGACTAAAGTAGAAGAACTTTTGTACTTGGACCTTTAATTTAGGTAAAAAGAAACTAAAATACAAAAAAAAAGTGTGTGTTTGGGTTAACTGAACTGAATGGGTATCTGAAGAGTTATCTCAGGTGATTGAAAGGACTTAACTGCTGTGAGGTTTAAATTACTTGTAGAGAGATCTGGTAAGTAGGGGGAGTGGCTTAGCTAGCAGGAAGCTACATTTAAAGACTGCATTAGAAAGATTCTGCTAATATCTTGGCAGAAGACACCAGGAGAAAGGACTGCTGTGTGACTGGACTTCTCTGCTGGGACTATATTGCCCTCCATCCCTCCCCTCCACCCCCAACCCTAAGCTAGTTCTATTTTTATAGGCACAGGATTTCACTAACAACAGGAACTTCCTGTTTGGGGGCAGGAAGTGAGTGATCACAGAGCCACCAAGGACCCACCATCCTAGAAGGGCAAGAGTAGCTCTCTGGCCCCCTCTAGCTGCTGGAGGTCTGCCTCTGAGCAAGTAAGTGGTCTACTGAGAAATATAGGATATTCTTGTCTCAGAACAGGACAATCAGGAGCTTAAAGGGCACACAGGCAGAAAGTATGGAGAGAGAGAAAAAAACAGAGGAAAGAGTAAGGACTGCAAACAGTTAAGGGGCCAGAAATAAGACATGATTGGAGTGGTGCAGTGCAATGGCTGTGGAGCAGCAGTCTTCCATGAGATGTTCTGGAGGATGCGGTGTTGTCCCATCTGCAGGCACCTCTCTGGGCTGAGGGAGGAGGTTGCTCATCTCCAGGCTGAGTTGGCCAGGATTTGTGGGACCTCCTCTTCCATCCAGAGACCACCAGTGCCACTGCCGTTGCCTCAGAGGTTGCCAAGAAAGAGGAGTGGTTGGACCACAGTGGGCTCAGGGAGGGTGAGGGTGGTGGAACAGAGGCACATCCCTCCAGTTGTACCTCTCCACAATTACTATGCCATTCTGGTGAAGTGTGGTTCCTCTATGGAGGCACCTGCAGTGGAGACCAAGGAGGATGCTGGGAATCTCCACAAAGGAGACCCACAGGAGGGTGGCAGGGGACCCTGCAGGGGAAGGAAACAACTCCTGGTGGGGTATTCCATTGTTAGGAAGGTAGAACTGGGGGAGGAAGGGAAGGGGGAGGTAAGGTGCCTGCCTGGCGCCATGGCTTGTAGGGACAGGGAGCGAATCCTCAGGATTGCTGGAGCAGCTGCACAGGGGAGGGAGCTGGATGTCATTGTCCACCTAGGGACAAATGATCTGGCTAAGAAAGGGATTAGAGAAGTGCAGGAAGAGTTTGTGAAATTGGGAGGGGCCTTAGTCAAGTAACACGCACGGTAACCTTCTCGGAGATGCTACCCATCTATGGCATAGGAGAGGCTAGGGTGTTCTGCACCATGGGATTCAATCAGTGGTTGAAAACTGGTGTGGAGCTCAGGGATTTGGCTTCATTGGGGACTGGGGGTCCACCTGGAGTGATGCAAGCCTATACTGGCATGATGGGCTGCATCTGTCCGGGAGGGGAACCAGGATCCTAGGTGATAGGTTTAAATGCTTCATTGGCAAGCTTTTAAACTAGCCAAGGGGGGAGGCACTGGAAAGGAGCAGGAAAATCCTAGCCCCCCCAAATAATCATGGTAGTAAGTGCGGCAAACACCAACATAGAGGTGTCGATATGGAGAAGGGCTGGGGTGAATGGAGAAAGTGACAAAGGCAAGAAGGACAGGGATGGGGCAAAAGGGAGTAAGGCCATCAGAAAATGGAGGGTAATGAGTACCAATGCCCGTAGTCTGGGCAACAAGCTCCCTGAGCTGGAGGCCTTGATGGAAGAGGGATGCCTGGATATTGTAGCAGTCACAGAAACATGGTACACAGAGAACCATGACTGGGATGTTAACATACCAGGTACATAACCTACAGGAGAGACAGGCAGGGAGAAGAGGGAGGAGTAGCTCTCATGTAAAGGAAGGATAAAAGCAACTGAACAAAAGAGTATACAGGGAGGAGAAGAGGCACTGTGGGTCACCTTGAGACTGAAAGGGCATCACAATCCGCACAGGGTTGTGTACAGACCCCATGCCAGGGGAAGGAATGGACAAGGATATGATAGAAGGCATTCTTAGAATGGCAGAGAAAGGGAGATACTGTTGATGGGAGACCTGAATATGCCAGATGTTAACTGGAGCATATTTGCTGCAGCCACATCCAAGAGCAGGGCCATTCTTGATGCCCTACAGGTGGCAGACATTAGACAGCTAGTTTCGAACCCACTGTGAGGGAGCAGTCTTAGACTCGTACTCTCAAATGGGGGCAGTGAGAGGATCTCAGATCTAGAAGTGGGTTGCATCTGGGGACAAGTGACCATCAAAAGTGTGGTTCACGCTAAACTCAGCTACAGAGTCAAGCCATACAAAAGTGAGGGTACTGGACTTTAGGAGCGCTGACTTTGGCAAGATGGGAGAGTGCCTCAGAAAAGCCCTTAGCAAACAGGCTAGAAGAAGGTGTGGAGCAACAATGGGAATTATCAAACTGCCATCACAGAGGCAACAAGCCTTTGTGTGAAGCAAATAAATAAATCAAAGTGAAAGAAAAAGCCACTATGGTTCTCAAAAGAGGTGGCTGTGAAAGTCAGGAAGAAAAAGATAGCATTCTGGAAGTATAAGGAAACACAGAAGGAGCAGGACAGAGAGCTGTACCAGTTAAGGCAGAAGGAAGCATTAAGGGAAGTCAGAATAGCAAAGGCCCAGACTGAGGAAAAGATAGCCAACTCAGTTAAGAAGGGGGATAAAATCTTTTATAGGTGCATCAGCGAGCGTAGAAAGACAAAGGGAGGGATAGTGAGGCTGAATAGAATGAACGGTGGGTGGGCAGAGGGGGACAGTGAAAAAGCAGGAATACTAAATGAATATTTCTGCTCAGTATTCACAAAAGAGGAGGGGGAAGTGCCTAATCCAATTAACAGAAGCACTCTTGATAGGGGGTTGCTCCAGTCCTTTCACAGAAGAAAGGGTTCTGCAAGAACTCCTAAAACTGAAGGTGGACAAAGCAATGGGTCCTGATGGAATTCACACCAGAATTCTAAAAGAATTAAGGAGGAGCTAGTGAAACCACTGGCTACTCTTTTAATAAATCATGGGAGGATGGTTGGTACCCGAGGACTGGAGGAAGGTGGATGTGATTCCCTTCACAAAAGTGGGACCAAGACAGAGGCAGGAAACTACAGACCTGTCAGTCTGACCTCTGTGGTAGGGAAAGTGATGGAGTCACTTCTGAAGGAAAGAATAGTTGAGTACCTAGAAGCCAGTGGAGCACAGGATCCAAGGCAGCATGGGTTCACAGCGGGAAGGGCATGTCAGACGAATCTAATAGATTTCTTTGACTGGGTGACCAAAGTAGTAGACCAGGGAGGGGCTGTGGACATGGCCTACCTAGACTTTAGCAAGGCATTTGACACAGTCCCACACAAAAGATTACTAGTCAAATTAACCAGCCTGGGAGTGGGTCCCAGGGTAGTAGCCTGGGTAAAACATTGGCTGGACAACAGGACCCAGAGGGTAATTGTAAATGGAGTCCACTCTGAAGAAAGGGGGGTTACTAGTGGGGTACCACAGGGTTCAGTTTTGGGTCCAGTCCTTTTTAATGTCTTCATCAGTGACATTGCAGAGCGACTAGAAGGAAAAGTATGCCTTTTTGCAGATGACACAAAGATCTGCAACAGGGTTGATACACAAGGAGGCGTGGAAAGGATGAAAAGGGACTTGGCAAGGTTGGAGGAATGGTCAGAAGTATGGAAGCTAGGATTCAATGCAAAGAAGTGCAAAATAATGCACCTGGGAAACAAGAACCCAGGGGAAGAATACACAATGGGTGGGGAGGTAGTAACAACAACAAAAAAGGAAAGGGACCTGGGGGTAATCATATCAGATGACCTTAAGGTTAGCAAGCAATGTGAGAAGGCAGTAGGGAGGGCTGGGGGTATACTGGGATGTATAGGGAGAGGCATCATCAGCAGAAAACAGGAAGTTGTTATCCCTCTGTTCAGACAGTTGGTGAGACCCCATCTGAATACTGTGTCCAGTACTGGAGACCCCATCTCTGCAAGGACATAGACAGGATAGAGGTAGTCCAGAGGAGGGCAACTAAAATGGTGCAGGGTCTGCAAGAGAAGCCGTATGAGGAGGGACTAAAGGAGCTTAATATGTATACCCTTGAGGAAAGAAGGGAGAGGGGGACATGATAGAAACTTTTAAGTACCTCAGTGGAATCAACAAAGTCCAAGAGGGTAGCATCTTTCAGAAAAGGGACTTGCAAGAACAAGGGGACACAATTTAAAGATAGAAGGAGGCGGTTCAGGGGCAATGTGAGGAAGAATTATTTCACAGAGAGGGTAGTGGATGCAAGGAACAGCCTTCCTGAGGAGGATGTGGGGTCTAAAACTGTGGGAGAATTCAAGAATGCATGGGACAGACATAAGGCAATTCTTGTGGGGGGTAGGAAGAAATAGGCTGTTGGTTAACTAGGATCTGTGGCCTATCCTGTAGGTAGGGAAATGGGCAGACTAGATGGGCCTAGCGGTCCTTATCTGCTGTCAAAGTCTATGTTTCTATGTTTCTATGCCAATGGTCATAATATTAGACAGGGTTAGTGCTTTCATAGGTTCTGTAGTTAGGTTCCGCTGTTGGATGGTGGCCTCGGCTGTTCCCTCTCTCCTTAGGAATTTGCCCTTCTGCATCTTGTCAGCTTTCACTTCATTCCTTGTTCTCATCCTGTCTTGTTCTTCTCCTGTCCTTCCCTTCTACGTCTATCTCTTTACTTTCCGATCTGTACATATCCTGATTTCTCGCCTCTTCGATGCTTGACATCCTTTTGGATATTCTTTTTGGGCTTCTTCCTAAGCTACTTTTAGCCAAAGGAATTATTCCTGTGGCACCTGTAGGGGGAACCTTCCTCTAGGGTTCCTTGAGTCGTACCCCTACAGGGTGGCATATCCTAAGGATAGAGAAGCGAACAGCCAGAATGTTTCAAAGTCACACAAGCATTCATCTCATTCAGTTGCATAAGCACAATTGAATGGGAAGGCTTTAAGCCTGAGGTTCATCTGGTGGAGCAATAAATGTCACTCACCCATCAGGCCTTAAAAGGTCACTCCTTCTGGACTTTTCCAGGATTCATTCTTAGTTGCCTCACCATCTACCCCTCCTCCTCCAGCGGCTCATCTCTCTGTCCCATGGGCTTCTTCCTATGCTACTTTTGTCCAAGGGAATTATTCCAGCAGCACCTATGGTGGGGAACCCTCTTCTAGAGTTTCTTACATCGTACCCCTACAGGGTGATATAGCCCATTGATGGAGAGGTGAACAGCCCAATGTTTCAAAGTCACACAAGCATACATCTCATCCAGTTGTGTAAGCGCAATTGGACCATATGCTAAATTCAGGTGAGACACTAGAGCAAGAAACTCATCTTATACAGTATCTGTCAGATCCAAGGATCTACAGGACCAAGTCAGAAAAACATCTCACTGAATCATTTCACTTCCTGAATGTGAAATTGACAATATTCATAGCTACAGTATCCTAACTAAAAGAATGAAAACAACATTATTACCGAAGTCAAGTAAGTCCCATCAATCAGGTTATATTACAAGCAAACAGGCAAGTGATACTATAAAGAGATTCCACATAATACAAACTAAAGCAGTAAATGAGAAGATACTTGTCTTCTAATTATCTGGATGTGGAAAAGCTAATAAAATGGTATCCTGGACATTCAAAAGTTACTGAAAAGTAAGTCATGAAAAAAATAAACTATTCAACAAATGGTTTAAGTCAGATCTAAGCTCTATGGAAATGGTAGTAGAGAAAGACTCACAGGAAATTAAATTGAAAATAGGGTCAAGTCAGGGATGCCCATTGTCTCTGCTGATGCTTGTACTAGATACGGTATTGAATAATTCAGGAAATGAGTGAGACAAAGTTAGTGCTGGTCAAAATTATGAAAATCTATTTCATGGGGATCACGTGATGCAGAGTGCTGAGTAGAAGCTCCTTCGTGAAGCTCCTGCCTCCTGATCATTAAATCATCTCTTTTGGATGTTTAAATCTCTCCATTTCCTCTGCTTTTGAGATTTAGTACTATCTGAATATTCTGGAAGTCTGGTTTGTGCACTAGATCGGCAGATGGAGGCTTACATGAAGAAAGCCCTGCAGAAGCACCCCGCTACTCCCGAAAGGCTCAAAGAAATCCCTGGCCTCAGGTGGGCCAGAGAGGCCTGGTCCTTTGAGGCAAGTCGGGGAACAAGAACCTTTAATGCTCAATAGGTTCTTAGAAGAGTTTAAGCCCTTTCGTGAAGAAATGAAAGAAATGGCGATTGACCTGAAAACTCTCTCTAGAAAACTGGATTAAGTCTCGTTAACTGTTTCTGATAACACAGCTCAAATAGCCTTGATGGAGAAAAAGTTAGAGAATCTCGATCCTGAATTGGTGTCTACACGTCAGAAGTTATCTCCTCTCGAGGCCAAGCTGGAAGATTTAGAGGGCCGTAGCCACAGAAACAATGTGGTGATACTTGGGCTACCAGAGGGAGAAGAGGGCCAGCATGCTGTGGCTTTTATACAGAAGCTGGTGGAGCGGGTCACTGGCCCCTCTCCCTTCAGCCCAGTATATATTATAGAGCGAGTTCACAGATCTCTGTGACCTAAGCCTTCTCTGGATGCTCCCCTGTCCTAACATCTGTCGTTTTTTTGAATTTCCTAGAGAAACAGCATTTTTTGCAGAAAGTGAGAGCTTTACAAGAGGTTCATTGGGAGAATACGGAGCTGAGAATCTCACAAGATTTGCCTGGTTTGGTTCGTCTGAAGAGGAAAGCGTTCCATCCCATCGTATCTAAAATTATTGCTGCAGGTCTGAAATTCAGGATGGGATACCCGGTCAGGTTACAAGTTTTCGTAAATAGATCCTGGTTTAATTATGATGATCCTGCAGTTGCCCTGTCGAGCCTTAAATCCATGCTACCAGACCTGTTTCGAGAGTCCTGAGGGGCCTTGTTCGTGGGATGAAGAGCTGCTTGGAGCTGTGGATCAGAACTGTTTAGTTCTCCTTTTTTGAGGAGATATTCTGAACGAGTTGGATTAGAAATTCTTGTTTTCTTACTTGGACTGGGGGGATCAGTGCAAGGCATGCCTGTTAGCAGTCTCTTAAGCCCTAATCTCAGAGGGTCAACGCCAGTTAAGGGCAAAGACACTTGGGGTTTGCTTACTTGGGGAACAGAGTTTCATTTTTCAGTATATTCAGTTATGTATATACAATAGAAGGGGGAATTTGTCTTGCTGATGCTAGGATTAACGTGTATTTTACATGGATCAGAAATCAGAGCGGTCTTGGGCTTTCTCTGCAGTTTACTTTCACTATGTCAGGATCGGGATCTGGCCACTAGAGGGTGTACTATGTATTTGTAATTTATAGCTGTGCAGCTCTCAATTCGAGGGGGATTTCTCTTAATTTTCTCGATAGTTCTCAGTGCAGGGCAACAAATTTTCCCAAGGAGATTTTTTGCAATCTGAGGTTTGTAACCTCTGGGAAGATTTGTTTTTTCTGGTTTCTTCCCCTGAGTCACGGTTGCAAGGTTTCTCCCGACCTTTGATCTCAGTCTGTGGAAATGGTTATTCCCCTTCATTAGGTTCCCGATGATGTCTAGTTTCTGCATAGCTGTCCCATGAGGCAAGGCTGATCTCAATTCTTATTCTCAGTTTCACTCTGGTTTCCAGGGTTATCTGGGATATTCTAGGTTCTGGCAGTACACCTTGTTTACCAGTTCACTATCATGCTAACACATAGGTGTGCGTGGTATTGAAAGCCCAAGGCCATTCCCTAATTTTTTAGGGGTAATTAACATTGTTTGTTTATTCAAATAATTACTGTGGAAAACAGGATTTGTTGCCATTAGCAGAGGTGCATTATCGGGAGGTGATGGAGGAAAAGACCCAGTACTGTGCTGAATGTTGCTTGTGGCAGTGTAGGGGTTGGGTGGGGGTGAGGGATTTGGGGTTTGTTAGGGGTATGGGGACAGTTGGGGGATGGGAACGAGTTAAATGTGGGGGGTTGGGAGGAGGGAGGGCTTTACTGCAGTAACCTTGGGAGTAGGGTTGCATGTATTATGTATCCCGAGTGCTGGGCTGAGTACATTAAGTCTAACTACCATTATTAGATGGCCAAAGAAGTGACTTTTGTGACTTGGAATGTTAAGGGGATCAGGAAAAAACACAAACAATATCAGGCTCTTAAACATTTAAGCTTATTACGCTCTCAGATCATTTTTCTACAGGAAACTCATTTATTAGAAACTGAAGCTTCACAGTCAAGGAATCAACAAGTGGGGCTGGTGTATAACGCCCAGGGATCTACTAACAGTTGTGGGATCATGCTTATGATTAACAGGGGTGTTCCCTTTGTTTCTACACAGGTCATTAAAGACCCTGAGGGAAGGTTTATCCTAGTTTAAGGCACTCTCTAGTCAGCCACTTTTACTTGGTAGTATTTATGGCCCTAATATAGATGATCCAGGGTTCTTTATGAGACTTATATCTGTTATTCTTCCAATGCTTCCCATCAGGATTATTTTGGGGGGTGACTTTAATCAAGTTGTAGATTCTAATCTGGACAGGTCAGGTAGAGGTCTGGGAATGGTCACTCCGGGGCAGAGGGCTTTTAAAGACCTAGTGGACCAGTGCAGGCTCTGCGATGTCTGACGTGTCTTGCACCCTGATTCTAGGGAGTTTACCTTCAGGTCAATGGTGCACAGCTCGCAGTCCTGCATTGATTACATATTTATTTCTCAGGTTCTACTACCTGGGGTTAAGACTTCCTTGATTCAACCTGGCCCTATCTCCAACCATTCATTGGTGTTGTGCAAATTGGCATTCCTTAATTTACCTAACAGAGAAACCAGATGGAAACTTAATGAACAACTTCTTAAAGATGCCAAATACTGCAAGCTTATAAGGGAGCAAATTGAATCCTTTTTTTCATCCAACCCTTTAGATAGTGCAAAGCCGGATATTTTGTGGGGGGCCTTTAAGGCTTTCATGAGACGGATCCTTATTAGTATGGTGTTGGGCAGGAAAAGGGCACAGGAGAAGGAATTAATATCTTTATTGTCCCAAATTAGGCCACTTGAAAATAATTTTTCTGCTAATGCTCCTGACGAAGACAAGAGGAAACTCCTAGTGTTGAAAGATAGATATCTAGAGCTACTTCGGGAAAAAGCGGAATTAGCTATTATTCGTACAAGAGATAGTTATATGGACCAGGGAGAAAAGGCGGGGGCGCCTACTGGCATTGCATATTAAGAAACAAGAATCAGTGAGATTTATCCATCCAATCAGGGCAATGGCAGTTGGGTCCCTAAAAGTATCTCCTACTGAAATAGTGCAAGAATTAGCCCGTTACTATGCAAGTTTGTACAGTGACATGGAACATCCTCCTTGTCCTGGGAGTACGGAGAGTTATCTGAGGGATTCCCATTTGCCCTCCCTCTCAGATCGACACAAGGGTTTTCTGGTTACTCCTATATCACAGGAGGAAATTGCGGAGGTTATTAGCGAATTGCCAGCAAATAAAGTCCCAGGCCCCGATGGATTCTCCTCCCTATTTTACAAAGTCTTTCGGGACCTCTTATTACCAGTACTTTGTCGTTTATTTAAATATATTCTAACTGGGGCAAAGGCTGATCCTCACCTTTTTGATGCCTTGATTGTCCTTCTCCCCAAACCAGATAAAGATCCTGAGCTTGTTCAGAGCTACAAACCTATCTCCCTTTTAAATCAGGATATTAAAATTCTCTCGAAGATACTAGCTAATAGGTTAACAGTAGTTCTCCCTGAGTTAATAGGTATAAACCAGGTAGGATTTATGAAAGGGTGTTCATCTTCTGATCACTTGCGTACCCTATCTCATGTCTTCTCGGCTACCAGGGACGCTGAGTTCCCTGCAGGGCTGGTCTCCCTAGATGCCGAGAAGGCATTTGATCGAGTGAATTGGAACTTTTTGTTTCGAGTTCTGGAAGCTTTTCAATTTCCTCCTGTATTTATATCCTGGATCACCACACTTTATAAAACTCCTACAGCAAGAATCTCTGGGAATGGGGCCTTCTCCAAGCCCTTTTCACTCCATTCAGGGACTAGACAAGGATGTCCCTTATCTCCTCTGTTATTTAATTTATATCTGGAACCTCTCATCCAAAATATTCTCAATAATGTTTCCATACAAGACATTAGGGTTGGGCTTCATGAAATCAAAGTCACTGCATATGCAGATGACTTGCTGATACATTTATCTCATCCAGTATCTTCTGTCCCGGCCTTGTTGAGTAAAATAGCAAGATTTAGTGACCTGTCCAACTACAAACTGAATGCTAGCAATTCCTTATTTTTCCCATTAAACCATAAGGTATTCAAAAATGATATTAGTCCCTTAGGTTTATGCTGGACTCCCAGGTCATTTAAATATTTGGGCATTAAACTATCTTGTAACCCCCTAACATGGTTTAGGGAAAATCTGGAATCCCTTTCGCAGTTGATAACTCATGATCTCGAGAGGTGGTCCAAACTTCCCATTTCATTATGGGGCCGGATTAACATAATTAATATGAATATATTTCCTAGAATTTTTACCCTTTATCTCTTCTCAATACTTTTATCCCACTACTCTGGTTTAAAAAGATACATGGCATATTCACTAGATTTATTTGGGCTGATAGGAACCCTCGATTGACTTATTACAAATTGGCAGCTCCAAAACTGGAGGGGGAGTTTATGGATTCCCCATCTGGCTATATATTATTGAGCCAGTCATCTAGCAAAATGTCTGAGATGGGTATCTCCCGGCCCGGAAAAAGAGCAACCGTCTTGGCTTAGAATTGAACTGGATGTAATCAAGTCCAAGAATCTGGACCCCCTTACCTTATTCTTTCTTAAAATCTCCCAGGTGCATATGACCAAGGAATTCCCTACAGTATTTACCTCTTTAAAGGTTTATGCACAACTGTGTTCATTTTTGCAATATACTCCCCACTGGGACTTGGCCCAGTCCATCTGGAATTCCCCATCTTTCACTGTTATAAGAACCAGATTCCCCATCAATGGTTGTCCCAATTGGGGGATGGGAAACTTCTTTCTCTCACAGATGAAGATGGGCAATGGTTGTCATTGGGAGATATTATCAGGAATTTCATATTCCGGCTCCCTCTCACTTCAAAGTTATACAATTAAGACACTTACTTGTAATAAATTTTGGTAATATCCCCCCGTCCCAGACCGTCACAGCCCTGATACCTAAGGTTTCTTCACTCATTGGATCTTCAGGTGTAATATCTAAATTATATCAGGTTTTGTTTCACAAGAGATATGGGGGTTCTTTTGGACCCACAAGATTCTGGAACTCTATCTTCCCTCAGCACCATTTGGATTGGCAATCCCTGTGGAGATCCTGTCATAAATATATTTCTCAAGACAGACTGCGTCTCATGCAATATCATATTTTACATAACTTGTATTACACTCTGGTTAAATTACAGAAATGGTTTTTTTTGAACTCCAATATATGTAATAAATGTTTGCAGGAAGAAGGAACACTTCTTCACATGTTCTGGTCTTGCCCTAAAGTTTCCATCATATGGGATGCAATTAAAACTTCCCTGGACCCTTTGCTGGGCCTTCAGGAGTATTTTACTCCTGATATTTGCCTTTAAGGGGACATGTCTTCTATTAGAGTTAAAGTAAGAAAGTTTCATATTTCCATGATTGCCTTATCAGCTAAGAAGCTTATTTTATGTCACTGGAAAGACAAGTCCTCTCCATCTGTCCAAGAATGGGTAAACAAAATTCTGTCCAATTTACTCACAGAAAAAGCAATTGCCAGTCTTCGTAATAGACTGGCAGCATATACCAAAATCTGGGATCCCCTTCACTCTCTAATTTCACTGGCTCTGTTTTAAGTATGTCTCAGGTTACACGGCCATGTAGGTTCTTGGGTAAAGAGCTTGGCATTTAAGGGACACTAGGTTTGGTTACTGCAGTAAGGGGAGGGATGGGTGTGTTAGGCAGTTACCCCTTTACATTGTGTCTGTACTTCAATATCATTCTCATTGTAACTGCCTGTTACTGTGGAAAATTATCAATAAACTTTGAATTAAAAAAAAAGAAAATCTATTTCATGCACTTGTCATTAGATTGTTTTTTTTTTTCAAAATTTCATGCAAATTTCACAAATTGAGCAGAATTCCAAAGAAGTCAAGGAAGGAAGGAAAGAACAGCTTTTTGAAGAAAAGAACAGCTTTTTTTCAGAGCTTTTAAATTTTGTGAAGATCCATAAGGAGATCCTGCGTCACTTTTTTCCTTTGGTAACCAGGTAAGCATAGAAGCATAGAATTTGTGGAAGGATAAATACCATTTGGCATACCCAGTCTGCTGATTTTGTCTCTGCCTATACTGTCAATGTAGACCCTACCTGATCTCTTGTTACTCCCCCCACTTCCTACCAACATTATGTTACACCTATCCCATGAATGTGTGAAGCCCACCACTGTTTTCCCCTTCACCACTTCCTCTGGAAATGAGTAAGGCCCACTAGGCTGATATCTGAGGGCTTGGATAATCCAGATTTTGTAATATGATGAAATCTATGCTTCTAGTTTATAAAGGGGTCTGATTTGATGTAGAGAGGGTCATATGTAGTCTGGAACAAATCCTTGTCGAATGACATACATTTGAGTTTTAGGTGTCTTCTGTAGTCAAAGGCTGCCTTTACCACTTCATGAATATTGCCAGAATCTGTATTTTTTGGAACCTTCAGATATGAAGACAGTGGTACAGAGCAGGCCTTGGTCTTATCTCATGTGGACTACTTTAATTACAAGTATTTGCCATGTGGTCAGATCTGCTGTCTGCAGTTTGGGCAGAATTCAGCAGACAGATTCCTGACTTCCATCCTGAAAGCAAAGCATTTCACTCCCTCACTACAGATTCTGAATTGGTTGTCCATCAGGCAGGACTGATTACACAGTCCTATTGCTGACCTTTATAGCCCTGGATTGCTGGGGCCCCCACGGTCTCTACAAAATCCAGACTCCTGATGTTTTGGCAGAATGCTCAGTCCACTGGCTAGCAACTGTTTGCTGTTCCATCCCCTTATATCTGCTGGTAACCAGGCTTTTTCAATCACCACTCCTGGCCTGTGGAATGCCCATCCGACAGATGTCATCTGACCACAACCCTGTTAGGGTTTAAAAGGTTACTTACATCTACTGTATCTTTATATCACCTTGGAGCCTGATATCATCAGATCTCAGAAGCTAAGCTGGATCAGGCCTGCCTGTAGTAAGAAGGGAAACTACCAGTGAACACCAGGTACTGCTGGAAATGGTTTTGGTAGCTCTGCAGGAGAACTCTCACCTTGGTTAAAAGTAACCATACTGATGTCCCAGCATTGTTGTTTGGGAAGAGTATGATGTCTGAGATACCATCCACTGGCTGAGATAGTAAACAGAGGTCTTGTCTGCCTGTTATGGGGTTGTTCGGGCAGACACTAAAGCTTCCATGGCACATCTCAAAAAGAGTAGGGGACTTTTTTAAATCAATAATAAACATCAGAATAAATCACAAAATTATGTTAACAGCATGTGAAAATACCATTAATACAGGTCAAAACAAAAAGCAAAATGGTACAAAACTAAATAAAAATATAATTCCACATGAACCACCCCTCAACTGGTTAATGGAATGGACACATTTTCCTATAAAGAAACAAAACATCTGAGTTCCATTCCAGATTATTCTGCAGAATATACTGCCCTCAGATGAAAGATACACTATTGAACCAAAACTCTAGGATGTTCTGTAATCTGTCTATAGGAAGCCTGGTATCTTGCCTGCCACAAGAAAAAAAATTATCAATATAAAAGAAACCAACAAAGTGCTTCCAGAAATACAGGTTTAAGGTTGCAGCAAAAAGTGATAAAACACTAATTCATAAGATGGGTCATCAATTGTAGAAGCTACAGACTCTGAGAAATCAGAAGCCAAAAGTCTTGGATAAATGGACTTTCCCCCAAAAAAGTCCATCATTTCAAACTGAGCAACATAAGAGTCAGGACACAGGATTTTTAAACAAAAAAAATGTTCTGGCCTTGCTAGCTTGTAAAAGCTGACTTCTTGGGATTAAAAAAAAATCAGATCTACAACCACTGTTTGAACCAGGCAGCTTGTTAGAACAAGCTGCCTGGGTTCAAAGCAGTGGTTGGTGTATGATCTGGTTTTTTTTTTTTTTATAATCCCAAGAAGTCAGCTTTTACAAGCTAGTTGTGACAGCAAGCAAGGCCAGAACATTTTTTTTGTTTAAAAATCCTGTGTCCCATGATATCTTGTGCTGACTACAATGTTACACAAACTATTTATATCAAAATTATATACACATAACTGGCAGATGGTGATTCTGGCCACAATTATGTCTTGAGATCTTTGTTTTTTCCTGAACCCTTGGTCCTGACATACAGTATTGTACATCTCTTTAGGTACAGGTTGCCAGAATGCTTTTTTAAAGAGCTGAGGATTCCTTGGATGGTTAAAGATATTGACTGGCTCTGTTTTTATGATAATTTACAAGCCAGGGAAAATTTAAAGCATACTGTATAAATGTGTATAGCGGGTTTTGTCCTTGTGACTCTTATGTTGCTCAGTTTGAAATGATGGACTTTTTTGGGGTCTGCTATTCACTCTCTTTCTAAACTCCCTCCCTCAGGCCTGCAGTGGCAAACTATTACTCTATGCAGATGATGCCGTAGTATACTGGAAACACACCAATCCAAACTCTCTTCAAAATACCCTGAAAGGCTGCTTTAGTGAACTAGAATCCTGGTTCACCGATCTTAGATTACTACTTAATTACAACAAGACTAAATCTATGATCTTTGCTCACCACCAAAACCCCAACAGTAATGCTCTGCTATCTATTTCAAATCCACAGGGCATCCAAATTGAACAGGTCACTAACTTTAAGTATCTGGACATCACTCTGGACACATCCCTCACCTACCACCAACATATTAAACACCTCTCCACCTCTGCAAACACAGCTTGGGAATCTATATAGACACAAACACTGCCTCCCCCCACAGGCACTTAGACTGGCTGTAACCTGCTCAGTCCTATCTGTGGTCGATTATGGGATTACAATTTATGGCATGGCTGATAACTCAGCCCTAAACAACATCAAACTAGCTCTCAACAAAGCCTGCTGATTGGTCACAAGCAGTGATAGATTAACCCATACATGTGAGCTCTATAAACAAGCTGACTGGCTGACCTTTGAAGGGAGACTAAGGTACCACACTTGCCTCCAAGCAAAAAAGATCCTGATGCCGCTTGCACCCATGAGCCTTCTCATCCTCATCCAACCAACCCCTCACAGGAGTACCCCTAGACATCTGGCTAACACCACACTCCTGGTCCCCCACTGTAGGACCACACTGGGGCAAAGGGCTTTCAGATATTGAGCTCCACTCTGGCTAAATCAACTTCCTTCCTCCATCTCTCTCAGGCCCCCAGCCTTAGCCTATTTAAAAAAGTCATCAAGAGACTTCTCTTAGACTCAGAGACTTGTGGCTGCTACAGCTGGTCCTCCTTTATACGGTAGGAGACAATAACCCAACGTCTCCCTTAACTCCAAACATGGCCAACATAGCCATCGGTACCTAAAACACATTCTCTCGGCTAGGTGCTGGCATTTGAATTTGGTAACCAATCCCACTTCACCACAACGACCCAGGGTCCTTAAACAACCCTAGAGAAACCTAGAAGAAACTAACCTAGCAAAGTAAAATATTCTGCATGGAGTAACCATGTAATATTTGTCTTAATGTAATGTCTGCCTAGTATGCTATGTACAATTTTTTAAGTGTTGTTCTGTTTGTATTGACATGGAGCCTTTGCAAAGGAGTCTTCAACTCAAAGGATTGTAATTCCAGAATTTCAATAAAATAAAAAAAATAGCCATAAATTTGGAATAAAAGTACTAGAGGGCAAAATTTATGTTACTGGCAGCAGAGATCGGAGACAATCAGATGCCCATAGGTCAGCTAGGAGGACGGTAAGTCCAGTGACCTAAAGGACCTGAGATATATGAATTTGGGGGGGACTTAGAACAATGTATCTTGCACACACATTAAACCATATGATGATCACGGAGGGTGTCAGTAAGGTTTCCTGCATCCACAATACTGTACGGATGAGATAAGAGGACACAGTCTAATAGAGAGTGATTTAAAGATTTAACATTTAGATGTGTGGTGTCAGAGATCAACGGAGTCAACTGGAGGGTCTTTACATTTTGGGAAAATGTTATTTGTATTAGGGAAAGACAATTTATGTTAAAGTCATTGAGGATAAGTAGCTTACCTCTGGAAGAGTTAGAACAGACAAAAGATAGGAGCTCAGTAACTAACAGAAGAGACATACCAGTGCAACAGTAAACCCCAGCAATAAAAATGGGAACAGAAAAGGAGAGAGTTTAAGGATGAGTAGCTCATAGAAAGAAGGGGAAGAGAAAAGCGCAGTCAAAAACTGGATGCTGGTGGATATGGAAACTGCAACACCATGTACCTCTCTTTATGCAATCCTTTCTGGCTAAGACATAGCCAGAGACAGCCATAGCAGAGTTCCAGACCTTAGAAGAGTCAGGATTCAGATATGACAAGTACAACCAGACATAGGTTGAGCATGATAGAGTGTAGTCAGTCAATTCTTGGGCGAAGGCTTCAGATGATTAAATGGACAACCCTCAGTCCTTTGGGAAGTTGAAAGGATGGAGCTGTGATTGGGCCAGGATTGAATTCAATGTCACCTGCTACCAACAGCAGCAAGGCGGTAAGGAGCATTAAAGAGCTGGTGACACGTTCAGGACAACTTCAATAAAACCTAATATTTGGATACAGTCCCGCTTGTATCTCCCCATTAGTACTGTATTTTTCCTCCCCATTATTTATTACTGAGGTCATCTGTATGAAAACAGGATCTTTGCCACTGAAGAGTTTGTCTATGCCTGCTGCTTTCTCCCTACCTGAAGTCACAGAGCACTGTTTGTGATATCACCATTACTCTCATGGTAACAGATTGCGATGTCATAACGGAGCATTATGACTTGAAGTAAGGGGAAAGCTATTGAGGCAGATGGACTCTAAAGAAACTCTGGGATAAAGATAATATATTCATGCAAATTGCCTTAGTAATAAAGAATGGGGAGGAGAAGTATATAAAATATAAATGGAATGCAGGTAGAATTGTACCTTATTATTATGGTTTTTAAAGCATTCTTTAAGGCGTCAGTAGCTCTTATCAAACCAATATGCTTACAGGAAGAGGGAGTGGGGGGAAGGGGATGAGTGACAGTAAGTGGAGAAAAGTGACAGAAAGCACCACCAGAGAGCTTCAAGATGAAGCTACGGAGCAAGAGGAATTTGACACTTAGAGTAAGATGCCAGGGGTAATGGATGAGGAAGGGAGGGGAGAGATGAGAGTAGAGTACAGGAGATAAGAAGGGGAAAGGCTCATGGGGGGGCAGCAGTTGGTGGAAGAGAGAAGAAAGGAAAGAGGAGAGAGAGAAAAGCCAGAGAGGTTAACAGCATAGTGGAGATAAAGTGCATAAAACTGAAACAACCTAGGTAATACGTAAAAGGAGGAACACAGATGAGTTAAAAGGAAGGAGCAAGACAGGGAGAGGAAAATGAAATAGGCATGATCAGGCAATGAATTAAAGAGAAAGGTCAAAACAAAATTGTGAGTTAAATAGGAGTAGGCCTGACCCAGAAAGAAAGATAACAGGGGTGACAGCCTAACTAGCAATTATATTGAAAAGTAGGCCTATGATCAGGATACAGAGATAAGGGTAATGTTATCCAGACCCAGATGTCGAGGCAGCATGGAGGCAGTACTGACAGATAAGACTGCACAAAGGTTGATTGCCTGATCCAAAAGGTAGACATACAAAATAAATAAAAGAAGCAAAAAGATTAAAGGGGATGGACTCACCGGGCATGAAACAAGATCAACAAAAACAAAACTAAAATGGGGAGGCTAAAACAAGCAGAACACTTGTGTATGCATGATTAAAAACACACTACAATATTACAAGCAGATGGTCAGAAAGTAACGTAGTAAATACCCTCACACAAAAAGAGTGTTAAGGATAGCAATCCTGATTTGATTTTACAGTAAAAAAACAAATCTGGTAATTGTAAACTAGAAACAAACAATAACTAAGCAGTCTGTGGAAAAATATTTACAATCACCTAAAAGCTGTAGCAGAGGCCTAGCTAAAAAAAAAAATATTATAAACACAATACACCTAGCCAATAGATGAATACAAACAGCAAATGCAGGCAAGATAAATATACTGTATGTTTACAATAGATTCACAAATAAAAATGCAATAAGATGATGCAGATAAAAGAAGAATGTCACACTTAGGGTGCAGCATCTCCTGCCGACTGCCACCCCATGTTGACGCCCACAGTGTGACATCTTTGTGCTCTGTCCCTTAGGCTCTGGACCACAGTGGAGGATCACTAGGCTTAGGATGCAATAGAGCAGTTAAGCCCCATCCACTCCACAAGGAATCCACTTGACTGGAGGGTGACAAGACAAGAACCTGTGTCCACAGTACTGTACCTGCCAAATGCAGGAGCAGTTCTAAATATAAGTCCCACACAGAACACAAATCCAGCAGCAAGGGGTGCAGCTGACATACAGCACTCATGTTGTCACCAGGCACAGACAGCTGATATACATATGGAACTGTTATATCATCCACTCCACAAGGCGTCCACATGACTGGAAGGCTAAAAGGCAGGGGGGCAGTGACCACAGTACCTGCCAAATGAAGCAACAGCTCTGATTATAATTCCCACACAGAACACAAATCTAGCTGTGCCCATGACTGGCTCCTGGTACCCTGCTGTC
The DNA here is from genome assembly GCA_016271365.2 of Neoceratodus forsteri. Classification (NCBI taxonomy): domain Eukaryota; kingdom Metazoa; phylum Chordata; order Ceratodontiformes; family Ceratodontidae; genus Neoceratodus; species Neoceratodus forsteri. The sequence goes on along the minus strand of JADMNL010000039.1, from coordinate 11,536,361 downwards.
ACCAGACACAAAACAGCTGATAAATACATAGAACATGGCTATTTTAAAAGGAACATACTAGGGCAATTTGTGAGCCTTAAAGGCATGTTCTAGTATAAAACACAAGCACTAACCAGACTGCGCTCGCAAACCCCCGCAACCTACTGACCACAGGAGATATACGGCCAATAGTGTGCTATGGAAATTGTGATCTCAGTAGGGCTGTTAGGGCCCACTAATGGCAACTGCTCCTCTACAGCAATCTACCATATTGGTACCTTAAGATGCAAATGACCCCATAACACTAGCAAGGCACTGTGGGGTCATTTGCATCTCTTTATGGCCTCATTATAGACATAGAGCAAACAGAGTTTGCAACTCCCCCCAGTGCCTGTCAGGGAAGTTAGTTTCTGAGGACTAGTGCTCACCCCCTCACCCCCTCACCCCCAAACACCACCCTCAATATAAATTTAAGAGTACCCTGGTGGCTACTGGTCCCCCATGCCCCCAATTACCTCCCTTATAGAAGTAAACATACCCTAGTGTCCAATGGTCCCCCTGCCCTGATACACAGTTAATTGTATCCTGGTGGCTTGTGTTTCCACCACTTCCAAAGTTCGAACCCCCCACCTGCCATTCCCTACCATGCCCCTCCCAGGTCTGACTCCCCCTGACCTGATCATACCACCCCCAGCACCCCTTTAGTGACCAGCACAGAGCTTCCACTCACCTCCATGGCCAGCTGACAAAAGACATTTCGTGATCGTGAACCAACTATAATCAGCTGTGAGTACAGTAGCCATGTGATCATGTAATGTCATTCAGCAGTCAACGGTGGAGATGAGTGAAAATTCTGTGCTGGTCACTGAGGGGGCTGCTGAAACAACACAAACTGGTTGAGGGAGTCATATCTTGTTGGGGCCTGCAAGGACAGGGTGGGCGGAGGGGATTGAAACCTGGGTGGGGGTTAACACTAGCCATGATGGTATGCTTAATTGTACATTGGGGATGATTGGGGGGGTGGGATCAATAGACACCATCTTATGCTTACTGTTATATTAGGGGGTTATCAAGGAGTGGGGGACCACTAGAAATCAGGGTATGTTTCCTCATATACTGGGAGGTGATCGGTGTGAAGGACCATGAGCCACCAGGGCATGTTTACTCCTATATGGTGGGGGGGTGACTGGCTGGTGAGGGACCTCTAGACACCAGGGTATGTTTATTTCTATATTGGGAGGGTGATTTGGGGCAGGAGAACCACTAGCCACAGGGATGTGCTTACTTCTATACTGGCGGGGTGATCAGGGGCAGGGGGACCACTGGACATCAGGGAACTGTATTAAACTAACCAGAGAGGTGTTTGGGGTGTGGGGGAGGCACAGGTATGGGAGGTGATAATTAGTATGGCACTGACAGCTACTTACCACCTCTCCAAACTTACAAATATGCTGCTGCATGTATTTGAAAGGCAGTATCAGCTGCTTTGCATAGGTACACTGGTATATTTGCCAGTCACAGATGGGTTACTTACTAACCATGCCATCCAAAATGGCATTTTGCAGTCACTCCCTGAGTTGGGCCTGCAAAGTGGTGTTAATGGGTTGCTAACCTGTTTCTCGATCCCTAATGCCCTTCCAGTATCTCAGCCTTGGATGTAAAGTCTCATGAATCCTGGCAAATTGGTGTTGTGGTGTTCCTCAGGGTTTTCAATCCTAATGCCAATCCCCTCACCTGGGGCAAAGTATTTGATGAAGCAGCTGCCACTTCCACTTCCTGCAGGCCACTTCCAAAGCTCTTGGATTATCATCTGCATTGTCCAGGACTTCTAGCATGCTTTACTAATACCTGTAATCATTTCTATGACATGCAAAGCTGCAAGAGACATTGACATAAAAAGAGTTAAAGAAAAAAATAATGATGGGAGGATTTTTTATTATGTTCTAAGACAATGAAATGAAATGTCAAGCCACAGTATATACTTGTGGATGCTATATCTAATAAAACGTGGCTAAGATGGGTACCAGAGAAGTGGAAATTCTGAATGTTTGCTTGCTTGTATTTGCTGTGTAGCTTTGGGGCATAGAAAGCACAGTGGGTACAATTAAGAAATTAATAACATGAGTTATAATGATGAAATTGTCCTAAGGAAAAAGGTTATATAAAAATATGATTGGAGCATGAATTAGGGTACTGTTTACATAGAAAATTTATGGACTCTTGGATCACCTGTGTGTTCTTAAATAAGTTTTTTTTTTTCTCTCATGGTGAATGTGATTATAATTTGGGACTGCAACAGTATGGATTCAGTGAGCTGTATTGCTGTTATACTTCTCTAAAAATATGCATGTACAGTATTTCTTAACCAGGTATCTTAACCAGGTATAGCACTGTATAGTGCCTTGACAAAGTAAAGCGGAGAAGCCTCCGAAAACATCAACTGCAATAACTGGTGGATGTTACTGAACTAAAAATATGAAACTAATTTAGGAGAAGAAGCCTTTCCTGTTGCCTTCAGCAATACAAGGCTTTGGAATTCCTCTGATCTACATTTGACTTGGCCATATAGAGGACTAGGGCATCCTTGTACCTCTCCCAAGAGTGGTGCAGGAAGTGTGTGTGTGTGTGGGGGGTTGCCATTTGAAGACAGGGATAAAGGGTCAGAGATTTTTTTTTACATCAAAATAACACATGCCTTGTGTCATCCCCAAAATTGCAATACTGAGAAAAAAGGAGCTGCATCAAGAGTGGAAACTCTCAAGTGCACATCTTTTTGTTCTAATTTTTGTCAATTAAAACTGGCACACTTCATTCCTCCCTGCAATCCCTATGGTAGGCATCACTGACCAGTTTTATGTTGGATAACAATAACTGCTTCACACCAGTGAACAGATCAAAAAGAAGTCCAGCACTCCTTTGTTTGGGAAGGACAGCAGGGGAGCTGATGACAGGAAGAGTGGCGGAAAAAAGGAGTGTGTTGCTTAGGGCTCAGAAAGTGGATTTGCTTTTCATTATGCCCAGTTCCTTTCTCTGGTTCTTCACGTCACTAAGGTTTCCTGACTGACTAAGTATCTGGCCATTGAAAAAAGTAATATTACCTCTACTAACCTTACTTTTCTAGTCTGTTGTTATCAGAATGTCCCTTCTCTTTGTATATTCTGTATTATGCAATGCAGTCAAATCCAGCTTGAGATAGTTTTGGCAAATCCCAGTCTGAATTTATTCCCATGCTTGTTGCTCTCTAATTAAACTTAGTTTGATACTTTCAAACAACTTTGAAACACATAATATTTAGACAAAATTCAGCGCATATTGTATATCTTGTCTGCATTTCTTTTCATTTTGTTCTCCATTATTAGGTTAATTAACATGGATACAGGATCCTTGTGCCCTAGAGTTCACCTACTCAAGCTGTTTAATCCTTTGCTGAAGTCTGAGGACTAGGTATAGCCTGAAAGGGGTATGGAAGGAGGAGAAGAACTTGGGAGTGATGATTACTTGTGACCTGGCAAACTCCATGCAACATAGGAAAGTAGCAGCTAAGTCAAATACAATGTTTGGCTGCTTTGCCAGACAGATCACCAGCATGCAAGAGAAGGTAATACTGCCATTGCACAAGCCATTAATGAGACTGCATCTGGAGGTTAGGGTACAGTACTGGTGCCCACACCTTAAAAAGGACATACAACTGCTGGAGATTGTCCAAAGGAGGACAACAAAGACGATCATGGGCCAACAGCTGCAACAACCACCAAGGGCAGACTAGATGGATCACACGGTCCCCATCTGCTGACACTTTCCTTTTGTTCAACAGAGTAGGATGTAGAATAAAAGGTTGAGGGCACTGAACATGTACTCCCTGGAGGACGAGAGAGAGAGAGAGAGATTGAAGTATTTGAAAGGAATTAGAGTATACAAAGAGGGTTTCCTCAAGCTGCATGGGAACCAGACCACAAGGGGACAGTCTCAAGTTGGGGGGGGTTAGCACAGAGTTTAGGAGGCACTTCTTCACAGAGAAGGTGGTGGTGGGATGGAATGTACTTCTGTAGGAGGTGGTTTCATTGAAAACGGTAGGCAGCTTCAAGAGAGGCTAGGATAGAGTTAAGGGAAAAATATGTGTCAATAGAGGGGGGATAGAGGGGAAGGGTCAGTAGCTTATGCTGAGGACCCTGCACTATGAGCAGACTAGATAGACCTAATGGCCTTATTCTGCTGGCTTCATTGTAAGTTTGTATGTAAGTCCTAATCCTGTGTTTGTGACATCACAGTTTGCTGCTGTGGAAATTATTATGATGACACAGAAGATTCTGACTTCAGAAAATAATTAAACAGCAGGACATGATCAACAGAAGGGGACAAGGATCCAGTTTCCATTTAAATGACCCTAGTTAGAAAGAACAAAAGTAATACAGAAACTGCAAGCTGAATTGTGTCAAGATATTACTGGCCTAATGCTCAGCTGCATTTTTTAATGTCTGACAATGGTGCATCAAGTGTACCGCTGTGCTGATCCAAAGAAAATGACAGACGGAGAATCAAAGATCTGCACCAGGAAGGATACCCCCGCCCTCCAGTGCAGGTCCTAATGGTTAATTTAAACAGCAAAAATGCATAAAAGACAACTTAGAAAAACATTATTTGGATGTAATAAAGCTCACATTTTACATTAACATAAGATTTTTGCCTTCTCTAGCATGAACTTAAGTCATGTGCATGCAGACAGGAGCTGTATTCCTGCCCATCCCTAGATGGTTTCTGCATGGAACATATAAGAGATGGAAGCCATGGAGTATTGACACGTATACCCATTGGCTTCAATGGAAATCACTGTGAAATGTGCAAAGTTTTTCCTGGTTTCCATAATGAAAACTAGGGATGGGCGACTCCTCCCCCCCCCCCCCCGATCAAGCTTTTTTTTTATGTTTGAAAGACAGAGAGAGTAGAGAGAGACCAATGAATTAAACAGCAGAGTGCAGAGTAGACAACAGCAGAGTGCAGACATTGCAAACTCCACAGTAAAAAAACATTCCCCTCCCCCTTGATCAGGCCGACTCGGCTCTGACTGGGAAAACCAAGCCTTTCATGGATTGACCTGAATTGCCGAGTTGGCCTGGTTCAGAAGTGCAGTCTGGTCCTGAATACCTCTCTCACCACCAGTACTGCAAGGAAAAGGCAGGGCAGGGTACAGAAAGTCAAAAAAACAAGTGTTTCTTTTTTCCCCCAATCTCTGCTGAAGACTCCAGGGTCCCTGGCCCATCATTTGACCAACAAAGGGAAATGCTCATGGTGCTGGGGCACAGAAGTAAGCCAACCAATGAGGGTCTCTGTTCTATGACTGACACATGTTCTAGCCAATCCTCTGTGTCAGCCACCACAGGACATCATAGGAAACTGAGTACTGAGTGTGTTTGGGGCTTTGCATTCAATGGAGACAGTCGTGTGTGTGTGTGCGTGTGTGTGTGTGTGTGTGTGCGCGTGCGTGTGTGTGTGTGTAGATTTAAAAAAAAAAGATGGTGAAAGTCATTTTGTTGGAGAGGGAGAGAGTGAGAGTGGAGACTGAGAGACCGATGAATTCAACAGCATTGTGCAGATGTTGCAGCAGACTGCAGAGTACTCTTATGAAAAAAAAAGATTTTTTTACATTTGAAAGACAGAGTACAGAAACCAATGAATTCAACAGCAGAGTGCAGAGTAGATAGCAGCAGAGTGCTGACATTGCAGACTCCACAGTAAAAAAATGAAAACAACACCCATTTTTGTTAGAGCGAGAATTAAGAGAGAGACAGAGACAAATTCAACAGCAGACAACAGCAGAATGCAGGAAATAAAAGAAATATTAAGGGGAGCAGAGGCAGACAGCACAGGAGAACTATGTCTGAAGGTCATAGTGCCTCAGTAATTTTGAGGGGGGGACTTATAGTACAATACAGATTTTTAAAGGGGTTGTCACCCATGTGTCAGACTCTGTGTTGCCCATCTCTGTGCTTCTCTGAAAGGTCATACTGTCCTAGACTCTATGTTGCTCATCTCTGTGCTACCCTGAAAGGTCATACTGCTGTATACTCTGTGTTGCTCATCTCTGTGCCTGAACTACTATTATTTCATACTGACGCAGCATAGACTCTGTGCCTGAACTACTACTACTAGGTCATAGTGCCATACAAATTGTAAAGGGTGGGGTCATATCTCAGACTCACTGTTGCCCATCTCTTTGCCAGAACTGCTAGATCATACTGCCATAGCATAGATTGTGTGGTGCCCATCTCTGTACCTGAACAACTAGATCATATAGCACCTCATGTATTTTGAGAGGGGGCATCACGTCTCAGACCCTGTGTTGCCCATCTCTGTGCCTGAACTGCTACTTGGTCATAGTGTCATACAGACTGTGAAGGGGGTGTCACACCTCAAACTCTGTGTTGCCCATCTGTGTGCCTGAACTACTACTAGGTCATAGTGCCATGCAGATTGTGTAGGGGGGGTCACATCTCACACTCTGTGTTGCCCATCTCTGTGCCCAAACTGCCAGATCATGCTGCAATAGTGTAGATTCTGTGTTGCCCATCTCTGTGCCAAACTACTAGAAACATAGAAACATAGACTTTGTCGGCAGATAAGGACCGCTAGGCCCATCTAGTCTGCCCATTTCCCTACCTACAGGATAGGCCGCAGATCCTAGTTAACCAACAGCCTATTTCTTCCTACCCCCGACAAGAATTGCCTTATGTCTGTCCCATGCATTCTTGAATTCTCCCACAGTTTTAGACCCCACAACCTCCTCAGGAAGGCTGTTCCATGCATCCACTACCCTCTCTGTGAAATAATACTTCCTCACATTGCCCCTGAACCGCCCTCCTTCTATCTTTAAATTGTGTCCCCTTGTTCTTGCAAGTCTCTTTTTCTGAAAGATGCTACCCTCTTGGACTTTGTTGATCCACTGAGGTACTTAAAAGTTTCTATCATGTCCCCCTCTCCTTCTTTCCTCAAGGGTATACATATTAAGCTCCTTTAGTCTCCCTCATACGGCTTCTCTTGCAGACCCTGCACCATTTTAGTTGCCCTCCTCTGGACTGCCTCTATCCTGTCTATGTCCTTGTGGAGATGGGGTCTCCAGAACTGGACACAGTACTCCAGATGGGGTCTCACCAACTGTCTGTACAGAGGGATAACAACTTCCTGTTTTCTGTTGATGATGCCTCTCCCTATACATCCCAGTATACCCCCAGCCCTCCCTACTGCCTTCTCACATTGCTTGCTAACTTTAAGGTCATCTGATATGATTACCCCCAGGTCCCTTTCCTTTTTTGTTGTTATTACTACCTCCCCACCCATTGTATATTCTTCCCTTGGGTTCTTGTTTCCCAGGTGCATTATTTTGCACTTCTTTGCATTGAATCCTAGCTGCCATACTTCTGACTATTCCTCCAACCTTGCCAAGTCCCTTTTCATCCTTTTCACGCCTCCTTGTGTATCAACCCTGTTGCAGATCTTTGTGTCATCTGCAAAAAGGCATACTTTTCCTTCCAGTCCCTCTGCAATGTCACTGATGAAGACATTAAAAAGGACTGGACCCAATTCTGAACCCTGTGGTACCACACTAGTAACCCCCTTTCTTCAGAGTGGACTCCATTTACAATTACCTTCTGTGTCCTGTTGTCCAGCCAATGTTTTACCCAGGCTACCACCCTGGGTCCCACTCCCAGGCTGGTTAATTTGACTATTAATCTTTTGTGTGGGACTGTGTAAAATGCCTTGCTAAAGTCTAGGTAGGCCATGTCCACAGCCCCTCCCTGGTCTACTACTTTGGTCACCCAGTCAAAGAAATCTATTAGATTTGTCTGACATGACCTTCCTGCTGTGAACCCATGCTGCCTTGGGTCCTGTGCTCCACTGGCCTCTAGGTACTCGACTATTCTTTCCTTCAGAAGTGACTCCATCACTTTCCCTACCACAGAGGTCAGACTGACAGGTCTGTAGTTTCCTGCCTCTGTCTTGGACCCACTTTTGTGAAGGGGAATCACATCTGCCTTCCTCCAGTCCTCGGGTACCACACCATCCTCCCATGATTTATTAAAAGAGTAGCCAGTGGTTTCACTAGTTCCTCCCTTAATTCTTTTAGAATTCTGGGTGAATTCCATCAGGACCCATTGCTTTGTCCACCTTCAGTTTTAGGAGTTCTTGCAGAACCTTTCTTCTGTGATAGGACTGGGATCGACCCCCCTATCAAGAGTGCTTCTGTTAATTGGATTAGGCACTTCCCCCTCCTCTTTTGTGAATACTGAGCAGAAAGATTCATTCAGCATTCCTGCTTTTTCACTGTCCCCCTCTGCCCACCCACTGTTCATTCTATTTAGCCTCACTATCCCTCCCTTTGTCTTTCTATGCTCACTGATGTACCTATAAAAGGTTTTATCCCCCTTCTTAACTGAGTTGGCTATCTTTTTCTCAGTTTGGGCCTTTGCTATTCTGACTTCCCTCCCTGCTTCCTTTTGCCTTAACTGGGCTGTCTCTGTCCTGCTCCTCCTGTGTTTCCTTATACTTCTGGAATGCTATCTTTTCTTCCTGACTTTCACAGCCACCTCTTTTGAGAACCATAGTGACTTTTTCTTTCATTTTGATTTGTTTATTTGCTTCACACAAAGGCTTGTTGCCTCTGTGATGGCAATTTTGATAATTCCCCATTGTTGCTCCACACCTCCTTCTAGCCTGTTTGCTAGTGCTTTTCTGAGGCACTCCCCATCTTGCCAAAGTCAGCCCTCCTAAAGTCCAGTACCCTCACTTTTGTATGGCTTGACTCTGTAGCTGTGTTTAACATGAACCACACTGTTTGATGGTCACTTGTCCCAAGATGGCAACCCACTTCTAGATCTGAGATCCTCTCACTGCCCCCATTTGAGAGTACGAGGTCTAAGATTGCTCCCTCACGAGTGGGCTCTGAAACTAGCTGTCTAATGCCTGCCACCTGTATGGCATCAAGAATGGCCCTGCTCTTGGATGTGGCTGCAGCAAATGTGCTCCAGTTAACATCTGGCATATTCAGGTCTCCCATCAACAGTATTTCCCCTCTTTCTCTGCCATTCTAAGAATGCCTTCTATCATATCCTTGTCCATTCCTTCCACCTGACATGGGGGTCTGTACACAACCCCTGTGCAGATTGTGGTACCCTTTCCAGTCTCCAAGGTGACCCACAGTGCCTCTTCTCCTCCCTGTTTACTCTTTTGTTCAGTTGCTTTTATCCCTTCCTTTGCATAGAGAGCTACTCCTCCCCCCTCTTCTCCCCTGCCGGTCTCTCCTGTAGGTTATGTACCCTGGTATGTTAACATCCCAGTCATGGTTCTCTGTGTACCATGTTTCTGTGACTGCTATGATATCCAGGCATCCTCTTCCATTAAGGCCATCAGCTCAGGAGCTTGTTGCCCAGACTATGGCATTGGTACTCATTACCCTCCATTTCCTGATGGCCTTACTCCCTTTTGCCCCATCCCTGTCCTTCTTGCCTTTGTCACTTTCTCCATTTACCCCTGCCCTTCTCCCTATCGACACCTCTATGTTGGTGTTTGCTGCACTTACTACCGTGATTATTTGGGGGCTAGGATTTTCCTGCTCCTTTCCAGTGCCTCCCCCCTTGGCTAGTTTAAAAACTTCCCAATGAAGCATTTAAACCTATCACCTAGGATCCTCGTTCCCCTCCCGGACAGATGCAGCCCATCATGCCAGTATAGGCTTGCATCACTCCAGGTGGACCCCCAGTCCCCAATGAAGCCAAATCCCTGAGCTCCACACCAGTTTTTCAACCACTGATTGAATCCCATGGTGCAGAACACCCTAGCATCTCCTATGCCATAGATGGGTAGCACCTCCGAGAAGGTTACCGTGCGTGCTACTTGACTAAGGCCCCTCCCCAATTCCACAAACTCTTCCTGCACTTCTCTAATCCCTTTCTTAGCCAGGTCATTTGTCCCTAGGTGGACAATGACATCCAGCTCCCTCCCCTGTGCAGCTGCTCCGGCAATCCTGAGGATTCGCTTCCTGTTCCTGCAAGCCATGGCGCCAGGCAGGCACCCTACCTCCCTCTCTCCTTTCTCCCCCAGTTCTACCTTCCTAACAATGGAGTCCCCCACCAGGAGTTGTTTCCTTCCCCTGCAGGGTCCCCTACCACCCTCCTGTGGGTCTCCTTTGTGGAGGTTCCCAGCATCCTTCTTGGTCTCCACTGTGGGTGCCTCCATGGAGGAACCACACTTTGCCAGAATGGCATAGGAATTGTGGAGAGGTACAACGGAGGGATGCACCTCTGTTCCACCACCCTCACCCTCCCTGAGCCCACTGTGGTACAACCACTCCTCTTTCTTGGCAACCTCTGAGGCAACGGCAGTGGCACTGGTGGTCCCTGGATGGAAGAGGAGGTCCCACAAATCCTGGCCAACTCAGCCTGGAGATGAGCAACCTCCTCCCTCAGCCCAGAGAGGTGCCTGCAGATGAGACAACACCGCATCCTCCAGAACATCTCCCGGAAGACTGCTGCTCCACAGCCACTGCACTGCACCACTCCAATCATGTCTTATTTCTGGCCCCTTAACTGTTTGCAATCCTTACTCTTTCCTCTGTTTTTTTTCTCTCTCTTACTTTCTGCCTGTGTGCCCTTTAAGCTCCTGATTGTCCTGTTCTGAGACAAGAATGTCCTGTATTTCACAGTAGACCACTTACTTGCTCAGAGGCAGACCTCCAGCAGCTAGAGGGGTCCGGAGAGCTACTCTTGCCCTTCTAGGATGGTGGGTCCTTGGTGGTTCTGTGATCACTCACTTCCTGCCCCTAAACAGGAAGTTCCTGTTGTCAGTCAAATCCTGTGCCTATCAAACTAGAACTAGCTTTGGGTGGGGGGGGTGGAGAGGAGGGAAGGAGGGCAATATAGTCCCAACAGAAAAGTCCAGTCACACAGCAGTCCTTTCTCCTGGTGTCTTCTGCCAAGCTATTAGCAAAAACTTTCTAAGGCAGTCTTTAAATGTAGCTTCCTTCAAGCTAAGCCACTCTCCCTACTTACCAGATCTTTCTACAAGTAATTTAAACCTCACAGCAGTTAAGTCCTTTCAGTCACCTGAGATTTACACCTCAATAACTCTTCAGATACCCATTCAGTTCAGTTAACCCAAACACACACTTTTTTTTTTTTGTTTTGTATGTTAGTTTTTTTACCCTAAATTAAAGGTCAAATACAAAAGTTCTTCTACTTTAGTCCCAGCAGAGAAGTCCAGTCACACAGCAGTCCTTTCTCCTGGTGTCTTCTGCCAAGCTATTAGAAAAAACTTTCTAAGGCAGTCTTTAAATGTAGCTTCCTTCAAGCTAAGCCACTCCCCCACTTACCAGATCTTTCTACAAGTAATTTAAACCTCACAGCAGTTAAGTCCTTTCAGTCACCTGAGACACTAGGTCATATAACACCTCATGTATTTTGAGAGGGGGGCATCATGTCTCAGACTCTGTATTGCCCATCTTTGTACCTGGATTACTACTTGGTCATAGTGTCATACAGATTTTGAAGGGGGGGTGTCATGCCTCAGACTCCGTGTTGCCCATCTCTATACCTGAACTACTGCTAGGTCATATAGTGCTTCACGTATTTTGATAGCGGGGTGTCCTGTGTCAGACTCTGTGTTGCCCATACCTGCACCCTAGCTAATACTGCTACTGTAAGTAAGCAGTTAAGTTGGACCCCCAAAAATGGATTCAGAATCAGAGTCTGTTATGGAAATGGAACATGTGGCCAACATCAGCAATATGGCTGAAATTGGTACATGTAACAATAAAAATATTTCCTGAAAAATTCAGAAAAATAGGGGCATTCACTGTTGAAGATATCATTAATACAACTGATGAAAGGGAAGCAAACGGAAACAGATGATGCAACACAAGCAAAAAAAGAAACGAATGCTGCTGAATCCTCTGATCAAAGTAGTGCAGCACTATTGCCAGAAAAGTCAAATAAAATTAAAACACAAAAACAGGGAGCCAAAACACTTAGACCTAGAAAGTCAATGATTAATGTAAAGGCTCTGTCTAGTACCACTAGACATGGCACTCCATGATATGCCATTCGTGTATATTGAGCTCGATCGTCAGAAAGCAGTGCCTGTGATGAAGAAGTGGTTGTAAATGCACAAGAACAAGATCACAATCATGATCTATCACAATTATGCTCTTACAAAGGTGGTGAATCAGAATGATGCCACTTGGGTTCCCCCTCCCAAAAGGAAAAAAACCCACCCAAAAAGAAAAAAAAAACACATTCAGCAAGCACCACAAGTAGCCACAGCCAGTAGTGGAAAAAAAAATCAATAATCATGTTAGCGCTGGTGGGGACAGCCACAGTGTGCAGGAATCAGCGTCAAACAATTGCCACCAAAATTGCTGCAGTTCCTGGCATGATGCCAAAATGTTCCACATCAGTTGTGTGGAGCTATTTTCATTTAGTCCCAAAAAATAATTTGTTGCTGTCTGCATCTTTTGTCATCAGGAAGTTAGCAAGAGAAAAGTGAGGGGCCAGTTCGGACAACATCACTAAAAAGCCATTTGCAAAGAGCACATCCGACCATCCAGCTGAGCAGCAGTCCTGAGCAAGGGACAAATATATGTGATGAAAATTATACTACAGACAATAGTGATGGGGAAGAGACTGGGAGACAGGGCAGAAAAAAAGAAGTTTGACTTCACTGACAAAAGTATTTGGACAAACTACAGCTTTACCACTGCAATTCCGTGGTTATTGTCCTCCTGCATGAACTAAACAGCAGACCATTACTGCGATGCTTGAAAAAAAAAACTGCCTACAGTAGATCACATCAAGTCATATTAAAAATGAGTTAGTTGAGCCAGCCCGGTGGTGCTGAGGGTTGAGGCATTGTATACCTCACCTCGCACCATGCCGATTACCCGGATTCAGCATCGACCTTGGGGGAGGCAGGATAGACCATCCCTGGGACAGTTCTCCTCCTCCAGGGAGGGTGTGGAGGGATTCCCATGCTCCTGATGGCTCCTAGTGGTGGCTAGGAGCTGGTGCAATGACATGGTTGCATAGAGGGGTCGATGCAGGCAGACATCTGATGTGTGATGCATGGAAGCATGCATCATATTGTCACTGACGTCCTGCACACATGCTCCAACAGTGGCACACACAAAGAGAAGAAAACACCTAGCCCCTATCCTCCAGTGTGTGTGACGGTCTACCCCTGCAGCGCTGCACCAAGCACTCCTTCACAGCTCCCTCTGGTCCTGATTCCCGGGATGGTCTTCCACACTGTAGGGAGTGCAACATGGTCAGGAAGTTGAGGGGACAAGTGGTGGCAGCTTGGGCATGGTGGTCAATGCAGAGGCTGCCAGGGGTAGGATTAGATGCAGGGGGAACCATAGGACCACCCCCCTCAGCTGAGGGGGTAAGGCAATAAACACAACTAACAAAAAAATAAAATCAGTTAGTTACTAGCTGAGTTTATTCCAAGGACCTGTGACCATTTTCTGTGGTGGAGAGTGAAGGTTTTAAAGCCCTTTTAAAATGTTTTGCTCCATTTTACAACATATCAAGTTGTAGATATTTTGTGACTGTTGCTGTTCCCAAAATGTATGAATGCATGCAAAGCAAAATAAAACTGGCTCTTCAAGAAAGTGAATGTGGTTCTGTGCACCTTACCACAGACATGTGGACAAGTTCTCAAACCACTTATTATATATGCATCACAGTACACTGGGTGTCATGATGATCTTCAAACACCACCACAAGCAGCAGTGTACAAGAAGATAGGCAACGAATGGCAGCTCTTTCTGTTAGCTTGTTTGGTAAGCCTCACACCACTGACAATATTTTAGAAGATTTGTGTGACAAAATGTCTGAGTTGTTAGAGCCCCTGGGACTCAGTAATGAATTTGTGATTTCAGACAATGGTGCCAATATTGTTAGTGTTTTGAAACATGGTGGTTTTACTCGCATTCTGTGCTTTGTACACTCATTAAAATCTGCTAGTACAAGCTTTCCATTCCAGAGGAAACAGTATCGCAACACTAGTGGAAGCCACAAAGAAAATCTGTGGTCATTGTAGTCACTCTGTAAACTCATGTGGTAACATGGCTGACCTTCAGGAAAAAACAGCTTGCAAATACAGCAACTAAAACAAGATATTCTGACAAGACTGAACTCAATGTTTTACATGTGTGAGAGACTTCTCACAAAAAAGAAGGCAGTCCATGAATATACCATGGATAACAATGTAGCAGATGGTGTTGTGCTGAATTCATTCCAGTGGGGCCTCATGGAACATCTTACATTGCTCTTGACTCCCTTTGAGGAAGCAACTCAATAGGTTAGCAAAGAGAATGCGATTCTAAGACAGGTTATTCCAATCATACATTTATTGAACAAGAATCTCAGGAGGCTGCATAGAGGTTTTGAATAAAAAGGAGACAACTAGAGATGGACAAAGTTAGAAAACTTCGCTTTGTGAATTAATCAGTGAATTCCATGGAATTTTGTGAATTCTGCATGGCTAAGTTCCTCCACGAAGTGCAGAATTCTGCTAGCAAAGTGCAGAATTTCACCTGTGAATAATGGAATTTCACTTCCAAATTGCAGAATGTCGCCAAACTTTCGCTGTTTATGGCGGAACTTCACCATTTGGAAGTTTCTGAATGTTAGAAAAACTTCACAGAGTTCCGCAGAGGTCAATTTTGGCCATTTTGTGGCAAACTCACCCATAAATTTTAACTTTGTCTCATCTCTAGAGACAAATCTGGTGCATCCCTCATGGATCAACAAATACAGCAATTCCAAAATTGCAGAAGACTTCACAATATCACAACTGACAAAAATTATCTTCTTTCCACTCTTCTTGTCCCTCAGTTTAAGTTGCAACAGCTGCCTCCGTCAGATCTCTGTGACTCTTATCTCGAATACAAAACATGCTGATTTGAGCAACCGCACAGGAAAAGGAGGGAACTGTATTTGACAATACAAGTGAATCACATGATGTGGCTGCTGCATCTGATGATGCAACATCTATTGTTGGTTACAGCAATAATTTCCACTTATTGCCCACCATGTACTCCTTCATCAACATTGGGTAGTCCTGCACAAAGTCCTCTTTCACAGCCCTTGAAAAAGACATGTCATTCTGAGAAAAACACAGATGGCTCTCACACTTTTTGGTCAAAGCTCATGGAAACTAATAATTCAGATCTGTCTGTCATAGAGCCGCCTTCTTTGTCTGATACTGTGGATGCTTATTTATGAGAACCACTCATTAATATTACTGATGCCCCTTTGGAGTAGTGGCTGGAAAAGAAAAACATCTGACCTGCACTATTTACCTTTGCTTTAAGCGTCTCAGTTGCCTTCCCACTAGTGTTTACTGTGAGTATATATTTAGCACAGCTGGAAATGTTGTCTCTGATGGCAGCAGAAGACATACTCCTGAAAATGTACAGTGCCTTCCCTTCCTAAAAGTCAGTCTCAACAAATTCTCTTACCAGTTCAGCGAAGAGTGGCAGGAACACAAAAGTGATGATGACAAACAGCTGCAACAGGTGTCTCTTAATAAGGGTGCTTCTTGGTGGTGTTTGAAGATGATGGTGATGATATAATTTAATTAAATTATTTATTTCTTTGACTTCAGAGGGCAAAGGTTATCAGCCATAACAGAAAGATCAAGTAAAAAAATTCCTTCTTGTGTGGTCTCGGTGTATATTGCATCATATGTGTTGCTGTATGTGTTTTTCAGTTTGGGAACCCAGGTGGAGCGTACTGTGGGGATCCCTGCCAGCTTGATGATGGGGGGGGGTGATGGGGCTGGGATCTGGCATGTGGGTTTTATGGCAGGAGTAGGTGGTGGCTAGGTCCACACAGCTCTATAAAAAAACTGCAATGCTGAGGGAGGCAAGGTAAGACAAGAAAAAAAAGTAAGTTAGAAACCACAAATGATAACAAATAATTGGTCAGTCAGGCAGGACTGTGTGGGATGGTTGGGGCCCCTGATGCTTGCTATAACACCAAGCAGGCAAGCGAAATAATTACAAATAAAAAAAAATAGCATCTCAAGTCAAAAGGGCTGGCGGGATGGCTGTGGCCCCATCACATAACCTGCTCATGCTGCCTGTCTCCCATCAAACAAGTTCTGGTCAGAGCCAAAACATCTGCAGGATTTGACCTGATAATGAATAAATGTAGTGTGCATGACCCATTCTGAGTAGCCTTCTCGGAAGTTCTCATTTCCCCTTGATCTTCTGTCAACTACACCAACATAAAACTACATAAAAACACATTTTATAGGGTTGTCAGTTTGTGGTAAAAGGGTGAAAAAAAACATTTAATTAGGACGAGGGAGCTGTTCTACAAATCCAGTCTGCTTCATCAGTCTGAAATATTTTGCATACAATAGAAGGACATCAGTATTTGTTTTAAGTGAAAAGACGGTCTATACAAAGAAAAGAAAATGTAATAAAACTATCTCTACTTAGCTTTAGATCTATGTTTTTCTGTATCTCCTTCAATGGAGATGGTTATATCATTGCATGGCTCTCAGATTTAGGCACCCCGTCATTATTAGGCCAAACATTGGTCATGTTTCTGGATAGTAGCAGAACTCTGCTGCAGATGGTAGATACACTAATAATGCCTACATAACACAGCTGGCCACGGAGTCCTCATCTGTAATAACAGACATTACATTACAGCTTTTAAGATCATTGGTGGAGGCGTGCATCGCGACTGCTCATGGAGCTGCCATGTGCATGGCAACCACATGTGTGCTGTATTAAGTGATGGGCTGTCTCCAAGTCTCAAAACTCACAAATACATGACACTTCAAAAGGTACCTCCAGTGAAAGAAGGGATACATTGTACACTGAAGTTACAGTTACTGCTACCCATCACTGTGTAGTGTAATAGACCTTCAGGAGAAAGGCTAGATGTCCAACAGTACTTCGCCTCAGAGCCACATGTGGGACCACTGGCACCTCATATAGGCAGGTACTCCAGGAAAATGTTAATCTGTGTAATACAAGCTCTGCCATGTGTGTGGACTGGAAGGGTGCTTGGGGGAATTGGTCTGGGGGATAGGGGAATAGGCTGGGAGTGGCACTGACGAGCAACATGTCCCAAGGTCAGATCTGGCAGGGCTGTGAAGACCAGACAGCCTGGACCCAGAATACTTATAACTGCTCAGAAAAGACAGCTGTCTGCTATCTCCAGGACTTCTGGGTTCAGCTCAATGACTTGTAGGCCTTCCCCCCTTGGAGGAGAAACCATGTTAGACTACACACATGATCCCCTGGAATGGCTCTAGGGATAGTTAATACTCAGTATCAGAGTGGCCACCTGGCTATGGGGTGTTGCTTTATTGCCCATTCACTGGACACAGGCCAAACTACTTCCTTGGGCCTGCCTACTTTCATCCTAGAGGCTCTAGACATTGCATGTGCTTAGTATTCCCACCGATCTTAAAAAGCTGCACAGGCTACCAAATGTGTCCAGAATGAGTTGGACAAAAATGTCTGAGACACTGAGTGGCCTGAAAGACAGACATTTGATGCTTTATTCAGAGAGTGTGGGGACCAGGGGTTGGGGAGGGGAGGAATTTTTTTGAGTGACCATGACAGTTGAATTATATATCTGTATGTTGTACAAGGTAAATATTTCATGGAATTACTATCATCTGGATGACACCCTCCTCTTTCTCTGTCACCCTAGAATGTGTTACCTCACTAGCAAACCCTGGTAAGGCAGACACCCATAATTCTACCTGAGAGCTGTGCAGAGTGAGCAAATGATATACTGTAACTCTCTAACATCCCCCATAGTGAGACACCTCCACTTTTCAACAATGCTATATATTCCAGGTGACTAATGTAATCCTAGCTGGGATGGAACATGGCATCCCTCCCACGCACCCTTCCCAGGATGAATTCACATCAAGAGTCCCCTCAACAGAGGCACCCCATCCAGGCAGGGTACTGAACTCCATCTGAGGTACTGATTAGTGGGACTTCCCTCTGTAATACTCAGTTTACTGTGGCTGGTGACGATTAATGGACTTCTCTGCAGTGCACTACCAAATCAATGACTCAGTATCACACACTGGACAGTCTGCCTCCTCAAGCTAGTCCTCTCTCCATGATTGTTGTTAGTTAGCCCAGCCATTATCCATAATAGTAATACACACTAGTAACCTAACCACAAGGGCTTCCACCCGCCCTTCCTTACTGCTCACCTCTCTCTTTCAGCATTTCTCTATCCTCGCGTCAGTGCACTTCTCCGGCCTCTCCAACTGTCCTGTCCGTTGTAAACTGTTGATCCCTTGGGGGTTGGGATGAGCGAGAGCATGACGGTCAAGTCGCAGCACCAAACAGCTAAAGTAACAGAAAGAAACACCCTCCCTAACGTGGCTTGGCTTTCTCATTGACTCCTCTCCTAGCTCCGATTCAGAAATGCGGTCAACCTCTCAAGGCAGCACACACTGGCAGCATAGCTCTGTCCGACACACCGACTCCCAAAATTTGAGAAATAAAAACCTAGTCCTGGCTCCTGCTCTCACACAGGACAAAGACCAGCCAGGAAAGTCCACCAAAAAAAAAAAATGAACAAAAGAATGCTGAGAGCCTGAGAGACTAGCACACTCTCCTGCTACCCCTGCTGATTTCTGCAGCACACCATGGCGTGTAGGGCGTATCGGTAGCTACGCCCTTGTACACTGCCTACATAACACAGCTGGCCACCGAGTCCTCGTCTGTAGTAACAGACATTACATTACAGCTGCATTACAGCTTGTAAGATCATCGATGGAGCCGTGCTTCGTGACTGCTACCATCTGTGCTCACGAGAAAAACAGAAAAAGCTTGCCTAAAACCAGCGCAACTATGGTCCCGACTAATACCCAGTTCATCCTCAGGGAGCTTTTGAAATCACATCCTTTCCTCAATTTCTTCCTCATGATTGAAAATTAGAGTTCTGTCAGTGCCAGGTAAAGGGGCCAATATCAGAAAAAGTCCTTAAAATGCAAGGCCGTTTTCAGTGACATATATGGTACTGCATGTGCTGTCCTCTCTCTCTCTATCTTTCAATCCCTCTTGGGCTGTACTACTCTGTTGTGATCCTGCTGGTCCTGGCTCCTGATGGGCAGGATGAAAGTGTAAAAGCAGGCGCCCTGCTGGATACGGCTGTATCGCCGCCCACACAGTAGGAGACTGCTGAAGGGTTTGTTTACAGCCATAGTAAACCATAGTAAACTCTGTGTGGGGTGGAGTTGGGGTGGGTTAAACATACTCTGTGGGGAAGGGCACCTCTGGAGACATGAAGTGGCAAGAAAAATAGGACTGTTTAACTACCATACCTTATACAGTCAGCATAGTACTTGTGCTGGTCTCTCCACGGAAGAAATACTGTTGTGAGGACAGAAAACATGACGTAGGTCCTTTTCTGATGCAAAACATCTGCAGGCTCTGCCCACTGCAGACATAAAAATCACTAGACCCACAGAAATTTACTGACCCAAGTAGTATACTTGTTGAAAGAATAACTCATTCATCTCTAGCCAGCAGAGCTAATTAAAGGAAAATATGTACAAAATCTACCAGCAATTGGCTGGTGGTTGGTGCCAATTAAAAAAAAACCTTTAATTTACTAAAGAATAATGGGAAATCCCTCTGGAGTTACAGGAAAATGTCAAACTGATAGGGAAGCCCAAGTCAGCTGTGCCAAAGTATTATGCTTTGCAAAGTTTCCCCAGAAGCATCAGTTACAGTCAGTGGTGCAAGCAGTAAACACTGGGGATAACCAGAAGTACAGGAAGTCAGGAACTGGCAAATATGAAACACAGAATGATGATACTCACTCTGAAGGATCTTATCAAGACCCATCTATCTGCTGGACTAACTGTATAGCTACTACTATGCTAGATTCAGTTAGATACTGAAGTATCTTTAAAAAAATGACATTGTTATACACGTCAGATTTTGTGATGGAAACCCCGATTTCAGTTCACAGGCCCACAAACTGTCACTATGTGTCTGGTTTACAAATGTCAGTTCCAATAACAGTGGAATGAAGTACAGCAGCTCTCTTCCTGCTGCAAATAAAAAAAAAAGTACAGGAACCGGGTTCCCGTGCATTCAGGTTCACTTGCATCACTGGTTACAGTACCTCCTATTCCTTCATAATGCATTCCATTCCAAAAAGTACAGGAACCAAGTTCCCATGCATTCAGATTCACTTGCATCACTGGTTACAGTACCTCCTATTGCTTCATAATGCATTCCATTCCAAAAAGTACAGGAACCAAGTTCCCATGCATTCAGGTTCACTTGCATCACTGGTTACAGTACCTCCTATTGCTTCATAATGCATTCCATTCCAAATCAGAACTTATAACCAGGGCCACTGGAAAATTGCGGAACATTTTACCCGGAAATGCGGGGACATTTTTGCAAAATTTTCGGGAAAATTGCGGGGGTTCACTATACATCCCTACCGCCCCCTAATAAATATTTTATTGTTTGCTGCAACATGTATTGGTCACATAAATTGTTTAGATAAATGTATTGCCTCTTGTAAATGCTTTTGATGTGAAGAAAGGTGTGTGTTTTTGAAATGCACTGCAAATTAATCATTATGTAGCATATCTTCTAAAATCAAGACATCTAAGTCATGCAGTGCTAACTAGATTTTATTCAGTAATTTACAGTTAGCCTATACTGAATGCATCGTGAAACAACATATTTTGCCAGTTTCTAGATGTTAAATAATGAAACCTGTTTAAGCTACTTGCTTTGGTGCAAGAAAAAAATAAACAGATAACCAGGGTGCCTAATAAAGGTCTAGTAAGAAAAAAGTTTATTTTGTTAAAATAACTACTGTTCTTAATCAGCACTGTAAGTACATTTTAAAATCACAAGATAAAAGTATCAAATCATTACAGTAGCTTTTCATTACATCATACAATAGTTTTCAATACATGGTACTTTTGTTCTACTTGGTTTGCAGTGATTTTACTTGAGTTGCAATTATTTTGTCTATTTGAATGTAAATGTTTAACCATACTTAACCTGTTCAGCATGTTTTCAGAAATGTTTGCTTTTTGTACCTGGAGTACAGTATACAGTTCTGGAGACCATACCTACGTAAGGACATAGACAGGGTAGAGAAGGTTCAGAGGAGGGCAACAAAGATGGTGCATGGATTGCATCACAAGTCCTATGAAGACAGGTTGAAGGAACTGAACATGTACTCCCTGGAGGAGAGGAGGGAGAGAGGGGCTATGATAGAGACATACAAGTATCTTACAGGGAGGAACAGGGTGCAGGAAAACACTATTTTTAGGCGAAAAAGATGTTCCAGGACTAGAGGGCATGGGATGAAGTTGGAGGGAGGACGAGTCAGAGGAAACATGAGAAAGAATTTCTTCACAGAACGGGTGGTGACAAGTGGAACACCCTGCCAGAGGAAGTGGTGGGGGCTGAAACAATCACGGGATTTAAGAATACATGGGATAGACAAAGGAATTCTAGAGGTCAGGGGTAAGGGGCAACAGACTTCTAGGAAAACAAACTGAACTTACAAGCTCAAATGGGCAGACTGGGTGGGCCATAGACCCTTATCTGCCGACACTGTCTATGTATCTATGTATCTATGTAGGTTTTGTATGTGAGTATGCAGTTGTGGCAAACTGACATGTAAGGAATCATTGTCACCAACCCCCTCAGAAGCACATTCAAGTTTATAATTAGCAAGGCCATCCAAACTCCTGACACATTTGAATCAAAATCCTTTCAGATTGAAAGTATTTATACAAGGAAAATCTACCCTACCATTCAAAAACAAGCATTGTGGTCAATGCTTCATTCAGGTGAATTGGGCACTTTGCACCTCTTCTTACACTTATTGTTTCAGTATCTGTGCCAGCAAAAAAGTTCTCTAACAGTCTGCTTTCACACAGATTTTAAAAGTGTTCAAGTCTACATATGCATGACCAGAGGATTTTGAAACCAAAGCAGGGAAGGGAATCACATGAAAGCAGAGTCACATATGATCCTTTCTCACCTCACACTATACTGTTTTGGTCAAATCCAAGTCTGTGTACTAAATTGTTAGCATATCCGAGTAGATTTCCTTGAGAATTTAAATATTTTTATACAATTTTAGTCAAACATTCCATAAATGTAAGAAATTGCAAGAAATTGCGGATTTTGTGCGGAGAAGGGTGAAAATTGCGGAAATTGCGGAAAAATTGCGCCCGCAATTTTCCAGTGGCCCTGCTTATAACACATGATTCCTGGCTCTCAAATTACAGTTCCTAAGGCAACGACCTTTACTTGTTTTTCTCACTCTATCAATAAGCTACAGGAAAGCAAACATTAAAGAAAATACATGAATATGAAAACAGCTAAATTAACAAGATCTCTTTTGTATAATTGATTAAACTGATCAGCTACAATGACTTGCACCATGATACTGTCCTGAATCGGTCGATCAGCAGAAGCCTCGCCACGATGCTGCCTTGTTTTCTTGGATCACTTTTAAACAATATACACTCACCAAACCCTGCTTTAAACAGCATGTAACACTGAAAGCTAGTAGGTGGCACCATATGCAGACATTCAGCAGATTACTCATGTCACTCTGCTAGTATGCTGCCAGTGCGTCCTTCTGGCATGATCATTGTTTACATTTAGGAGCCCTGTGTGTTTGGATGATTCCCAAACCATGTCTACACCAACCAAGCAAATGCAAAAGGCAGCGGTGTTCCACCTCCACTTACTCGTTATACTATGACAGGTCTGGGCTGCTTCTGCCACTCATGTTCATCAGTCTGTGCCCAGGTCCTGCTGTGCATTCCTGCCCTGCCACTTCCCCAGTGTTGCTCAGTGCGCCCTGAAATTCCAAGCCTCCGATTGTTTGCATTCACAGAAACTACATACTGTATAATGATTAGTAAACTGTAGTAAACTTCATGTGGGGTGGAGTTGGGGCGGGTTAAACATACTCTGTGGGGGAGGGCACCTTTGGACGTCCATCAGTCTGTGCCCGGGTCCTGCAGTGCCTTCCTGCCCTGACACTTCCCCAGTGTTGCTCAGCGCACCCTGAAATTCCAAGCCTCTGATTGTTTGCATTCACAGAAACAACACATAGTGATTAGTAAACCATAGTAAACTCCATGTGGGGCAGAGTTGGGGTGGGTTAAACGTACTCTGTGGGGGAGAGCACCTCTGGAGACATGAAGTGGCAAGAAAAATAAAGCTGTTTAACTACCATGCCTTATACAGTCAGCGTAGTACTTGGGCTGGGCTCTTCATGGAAGAAATATTGTTGTGTGGACGGAAAACATGATGTAGGTCCTTTTCTGATGCAAAACGTCAGCAGGCTCCACCCACTGCAGATGTAAAAAGCATGCCAGACTCAGTGAAGGTCTGTCTGCACTTTACTGTTGTCTTTCTGCTGTTGAAATCATTGTTCTCTCTTTCTTTTCTGACTAACACTTGACACACTACCTCCTTTCACTGCAAAGCCCAAAATGACAAGTATTCACTGGGCTAGATTCACAAACTTGTTTGGGACTAAGCCCCACACTGCAACTCCAGTTGCGGACCGAAATCTCCACAGCTGCAGAGATCACTATTCACATCTGCAGCAGCTGTGGAAGATGTTACAGCTGGTCCCACTTGCCATAACATTCTTCCACAGCTGCAGGAATTTCCATGGCAACACCACCTTCAAGCTGCTGTAAATCGTGGAGCCAGTCATAAACTGGCTCCACTTTCGAGAATACTGTAGCTACAGGAGAAATTGTGGATGGTTCTGCAAGTGGCAACCCAATTGCACTGATTTTTTTTCCACAGCTGTGGGATGTTCAAGAGTTTCATGAATCCATCCCACTGTTTCCTACAAATGTCATGTGGTCACTAACACACGGGACTGGCAAGAACAACAGTCAATTTATGTTATTGCTGCTGGCTGCTTGCTGACCATGAAAAATGAAAGGAAAATACAGACACAACATTTTTTGGAAAAAGGTTACATTTTATTTTTTAACAGATGGAGCTAAAAGGATAATACTGATGAATTTCTCATACTCAAATAGATTAAAATAAATCTACAATTCATCAGAGTAAATCAGAACCTTTTGTGAAAAGAATCAGAGTTGGAATCAGAACGGAGTCACAGCCGGCCCACCCATCCCTAATTAAAACATGTACCCTTACTAGTTTATTTCCATGATAGCACAACAAGATGTACTTTCCATGGAGGTCCATGTTATTTTGTGCTATTCCATGCTTTGTGTGCCCCTTTCCATGGAAAACACTAATAAGACCAAGGAAGACCTTGTTCATTCCAATATCACTTCCATGGAACATGTTGGAAATGTGTTTGAGTACTTCATGCTTTTCAATATCTTTTTCTATAATATATTCCATGGAAAGCATAGACAGTCTAAAGTAAACATGGAAAATGAGGGGATGAATCAAAGATTTGCCAGCTCCGATTGCTTATTCCGCAGCTGATAGCATAATATTCTAATTGTGACATCACAGTTTTTCCCACGGCAATTGATTATAAATAGAATAAAGTATCGGTCGGGGTGTGTAATGAGAAGTTTACACACACCCGAGGGATTAGATGCTACATAAATCCCGAGAGTGAAGCTCAAGAGGTTTATGCATAGAATCTAACCCCGACGGTGTGTGTAAACTTCAAGTTTGCACACACTGACGCATATTTTATTTTATATAATTGCTGGGTTTCATTTTTTCTCCACAGCAATTATATAAAATAAAAGAGAAGTGGTCTGGTGCAGCTGCGGTCTGACTGAGTTTTGGCAGTGTCAGCAGTCAGACACCGCTGTTGGAAGGAAGGGTTTTGGTTTTTATTTTTTCCCCCTCTTTTGGTAGGAGGCAGTCAACTTTTTTGTGCAGCCATTTCTTTCTTTTTTTTTAAATGTACTTACCACCGAGCTAGAGTGGCAGTCTCTGGTTGCTAGGGTTAGTTTGGCTGGGGAAATGCAGAAGAGCTGCAGCTGGCATTAGAATGGTGCATGCACAGCAGGAACAAAACCCGGCACGTGTTTACCATAATAAACACTCCTTTATTATGGTAAATTATGCTACAGATTTTGTATAGTAAAAAACGAAACCCATTAATTATATATAGGATAAAATATGGGGTGGTGTGTGTAATGAGAAGTTTACACACACACACAAGTGGTTAGATGGTACATAAATCCCGAGAGTGAAGCTCAAGGGGTTTGTGAAAGCATCTAACCATGAGGATGTGTTAAAACTTTTGAGTTTGCACACCACCCCGTATTTTATTTTATATAATTGCTGGGTTTCCCTTTTTTACCATAGCAATTATTGTTATTTATTTATTTAAGAGTTTAACCAAGAAGGCATACTGAGTGGTGTGCTGCTCGATTCCAGATGGGTCTTGGGCTATTTAAAATAGCAGAGCCAAGAGGCTGCGCTCCGTTTTCATCTTCACTCATAAATGAAATAGGGCTATCTCCATGAAGTGGTCTGAGATTTTTAAAATGTTTATTTGGCCATGAAAATGTGGAAAATTAGTAGAATTAAAAAAAAAAAAACATTGCCGAGTTAGTCTGGTGGTTTACTTTCCAGCGAGAAGGCAAGTGGTGCAGTCGGGAAGGTAGAACTGCAGTCGGTGTGGCGCACATGTACAGAGTGATGGAAACCATGCATGTGCTTGCCATAATAAACACTCCTTTATTACAGCAAATAATGCCACTGTTTCCCTTTGGGAAAAAGGGAGACCCGGTAATTATAATGTCACAACAGAGAATTATGACTTTCAGTAAGGAAAACGCAGTAGGGGCAGGTAAATTGTAAGAGATAAAGATCCTGTTTTAGTGCAAATTTTCTCAGTAATAAGTGTGAGATAAAGCCTATATAAGATGTAGTATAATAGGAAGTACAAGCGGAACTCTGTCTAAATATTGTGTTTCCCAAAGTTTTCCTAGAGGTGTCAGCAGCACTTTAAGGAACCCAGATGTCAAAGTTTGCTTATGCACAGTAACTGTGCTGATTGCTTCCACACACATGTTTGCACATAGAATAGTATCATAAACATTCATGTGAGTCTGGTAACTCAGCAAAGGATATTCCACAATGACCCTTCGGACCTAGACCTAAGAAGTGTTTATGAGTGTGTTGGTTAGGTCCTCATATGATCTACCTGGTAATTGAGAGGGCCCCCAAAATGTGTACTCCATAGTAACATCCTTTGTTTCTAGTGGCTCCTCCTCTCTAGACAAGCATGCCTGTAATATCCCAAACCAATCAAGTCCCACTCCAAATGTAGCCCCCACCCCAATGGGAGAACACACCTGTGCAGCAGTTCAATGACCCACTACCACCAGCATGTGTTAGCAGTAATAGGGGCCATTGCAAATATGCTGCAACTGGTTTGCTACCAGTAATTGACAATGTGAAGTTTACATGCCAGCTCTACCCCCTTCCACATGCCAGCACACTTTGATGTAAGCTTCCATGGAAGACCCCCCCCCCCAATTTCCTCTGATCATAACTCAAGGGGGTCATAGGCAAGGAACTGGCATTAAATCATTTTGCAGCTATTTAGCACCAGTGTCACATGACTTAAAATTGAGCCCTTTGTTTTTTAAACATTTCCAAAAATTGACAAACTCACTTTAAAACAAATGATTTTGTAACATTAAAAAAGCCAAACAGGTAATATGTATTTGCAGTTTCCTGCAAGTAATTATATTAGAAATTGTTGAGACTGAAATATAACATTACCTAAACATCTGAATTTCAGGAAATCACACTTTTTTGTTACTAGAGGCACTTTCATGAAGGCAGGCTATTTTGTGCATAGGTTTTCACCTGTTCCTCTTGTTTTTCCCTGCCTGGAAATTAAAATCATCTTCTTGCAATATCAGAGTAATTTCTATGGCAACAGATTGTGCAGTCCCAAGTAAAGTGATATAATTTCATGGCAGGCATAAGGGAAAAGGGTCTTATTTATATGCAATTGTTTTCAGTAATAAAAAAACAAACAAAACAGAAGTGTGCAGTTCAAATGTTTGTGACATTTTGCGTGTAAGAGTTCTGTTTATGTCAACTGTGAAATTTTGGTTGGAAATGGAAAAGCTCTTTAATCAAGGTTCTTGTAGAGATAAAGTCTGAGTACAGTAGTTTCATATCTTACAGTATGACTGGTGAAGTGGAAGCATAGTGTAATGGCTCTGAGTGGGGGATCTACTAGAAGTATGAAACATTGTAGATGGGAACAAACATACAAGGTTATAAAATCATATTACAAACCAAGGAAGAAAGAGTAAATAAATACAGATTTCACATGTGATCCCTGTCATGCATTGCCATTCCTATATCAACTATAATTTTGAATGGCACCTACTTGTAATTGTAAGTCTTTATTACCTTGTTTCATACCATACTATACTCTTCCCAAGGATGTATTTATAATTATGAACTTGGGATCATAAATACGTGAAGCTGATTGGCCAAGAGGTTTTTGAAGCCATGATGAATATCGAGCTACATCATCACGGCTTCAGAAAACCTCTGGTCACCAGCCTCCTCACTGACTGAGCAGTGTTCTTAATCTCCCACAGTCCGGAGCGAGTCAGACTTGTAGTCGGCTGCTATTAAAAAAAAAAAAACTCAATTGTGCCATAATGGAACACAGCACCACACAAGCTGCTAGGAGGAATGACTGTTGAGCTGCCCACAACATCCTCTACATCCTGCTCTACCATTCCCCACACGAACATTAGTCAACAGCCAGCACTTGCACTCGATAGGAGCAGCTTCTCACTCATTGCCACTCACATTCCTATACCCTGATTTGCCGACCATGAGGCGGCTAACAGAAAAAACAGTTTTAAGCTCTGAGACTTCTGGGCGTTCGCACAGACTTACACAGTAAATACCCCATGTACCTCACAAGCTTACTTAAACTTCTGTCGAGTGACTCAGGCTGCATTCCAAGACTCGTCACAAAGCAAAGGCCACTGACGCTCAAAGACCAGCCCCACTACTTCAATTTCACGTCAGTACTGTAATTGCCAAGTTATAAAGACGTTACAAAAAAAGAAAAAGAACACAAAACAAATTATTCCCTCACAAGACAGCACTCGGGGACAACAAACAGAAACAGAGTTCACAGGTCATACCACCACAATACCTCTCCTGCCAGCTCCAACTACAACAGCGCCACCTGCTGTTTCCTAGAACTATTTTTTTAACTGTATTCCTACACTAGCATAAAATTCTATTTAAAAAAAAAATAACTTTTTTTTTTAAATATTTCATTTCCAAATCTTTACTGCAGTTCATAACCACCCGAGGCATGACGATATCTCATGATATACCACACCTTGTCATGCCTTATTGCTTAATTACAGTATACAATGACAAGAAAGAATTCTGGACTCTGATTGGTAAGTGTGTGCCTGAAACAGTGATGTTATTACACAATAACATCACTGTATTGATATTCCACTAGAGATACTCTCTTTTTACATGATAAAAATCTACTACAAACATTTCTTTTTCGTTTTGTATAATATCGAGCCATTGTATATTGCAATAAGGCACTCCAAGGTGTGTGTTATAGTGTAATAACATCACTCCTGGGTGGTGGAAGCACTCGACTTCACCTCGTGCTTCAACCCACCCCAGGAGTGACATTATTACATGATAACACATACCTTGCTGTGCCTTATTGCTTAAACAGGCCATAAGACCACGCCTACCTTTCTGGGTAACCAGCTAAATAAAATATAATGCAAGTTGTTTCAAGTGCGGTCAGCTAAAGGTCTTGGGAAGGCACAGTGAAAAATGTTACTCTGAAACCTATGTAAAACAGAAGAAAAGTTAATAGCAATGTATTTGCTAAAGACAAAGTAAGGTGTATAATTTTGAAGGGCTCTGCATCCCTTAGCATCATGGCAAAAATTACAGTTTTATACTGTTCCTCAACATCGCAATTGTTCTTTGTACTGTTTCATGTTAACCTATCCAACAAAGACCTGTGCAGCCGAGGGAGTGAAATATTACAATATTTAAAGGCATAAGAAACTATGGTATCTGGAAAAAACAGATTAGCCCACCAAGCCTGTCCTTTATACAATGATCTTCATTATCATAATTCTGCTCATTTTATTTAGCCCTCCATTTCATTAAACAATTACAAATCGAGCCTCTCTTGGAACTGAATACATTTGCAGTTCAAAAACTTTTTCTGGCAACATAACCATATGCATATTACCCCTGGTGTTAAAACATGTGACTGGATTCCCTTTTTTATTAATAACTTCTTTTTATGTTTGCTTGTTCATGTGCAAGAAACATTATGTGACAGCTTAGGAGAGAAGCGGGTTGAGGAGGTGCGGCAGTGTGGCATCCAACAGCAACATTGCATTTGGGGGCCTGGCCTTGGTGAGGTGCACCAAGTTCTAAAATTTTCACTGCAGCAATCATGGGCCACCTTGTCATTGCAGCCTCAGCAATTGCTGCAATGAGGGAGCGACCCGTCATTGCTGGGCGGAACACTGCTGGTGTGATATTGTTTGTGAACATGGCAGCGCATTGCCACAGTGTTCACAAACAATATCAAAGAGCCATAGTGCTGAGGGGGTACCCAATCCCCCTCGGCAGCATGTGCCCCTCCCCACAGACGTGTGTTTTTGTTGAAGGGGGCCCCAATCCCTGTTGGCATCCATCCCTGGTGTTGACTTGCCGACTGGGGAACCCACTCCCCATTGGCATCAGCACCACCCCAAAGAGTAACGTGAGAGACCGAGGGGGTGCCCAATCCCCCTCAGCTCTTGCGCCCCCCCACTTTTGTACCGATGGGGGTGCCCAATCCCCGTCGATGACACACCCAAAAAAACAATGTTCAGGTGGCACTCTGGGAGCCAACCCCAGCATGCCCAATGCCCCTGCAAAGGAAAAACCATCCCGTGATGATTTTTATTTTTTTACAGCCTGTAAAACAAAAACGATCCCTTGTGGTCTCCCTGGCCCCTTCCCCACAACCCGCACCCACTCACTGCGCACCCTGCCTTCCCATACCCCCCACCCATACTTACCTCTGGAGTCCAGCGTAACTATCTTCGGTGGACCGGGAACACGTCTGCACTCTTCAAAGCCAACCGTGAACTGAGGAAATGCTGGTATGCTGTATAATGGGATACATAGGGTTTTTTCAACTTTTTAGCATATCTCAGGCATTTTTTGGAATTTTGGCACCAAATTTTCAACATAGAATTTTTGGGACTCCTCTTTATGAATTCAGTCACTGTCATGGCGTTAATCGGTCCTGAAAGGTGATTTCGCGGTCACTGCGCGGAATCACCTTTCAGGACTGATTAATGAAACGACAGTTCCTGTGTTCATGAGGTGGGCTCTCAAAAAGTGTATGTTGCAGATTTGGTGGAAAAATTCCAAGAAATTACTGTTTTACGAGTATGCTTTGCGCAGTTGCTACGTACGCTCATAACTTCGCAAATTTGCAATATTTTTGGTCCAGATTTTTAACATTGCCATTTTTCCACACCTCCTTATGAACAGTACAGCTGTAATTTTTCACATCCTGGGCAAAATGTGTTTTCGCACTTGTGGCACAGAATAGCATAGTCGCTCTGCGAAATCAGTGTTTGGGATGCATGAAGAAAATCACAGTGACACTGTTTGTTAGCAGTCGTCCTAAAATGCCTATGTTGAAAATTTGGTGACAAAAGTCTATAAAATGACTGTGTTACGAGCATCCATTGCACAGTGTCCACGCACGCTCATAACTTCACACATTTACAATATTTTCACTCCAGATTTTCAACATTGCCATTTTTCCGCACCTCCTTATGAACAGCCCAGTTGTCATTTTTTACATCCTGCCCGAAATGTGTGTTTGTACTTCCGGCGCAGAATAGCTTGGTCGCTGTGGGAAATCAGTGTTCGGGACTCATTACGAAACTCACAGAGACACTGTTCATTAACATAGGCCCTAAAATGCCTATGTTGAAAAGTTGGTGATAAAAGTCCATCAAATGACTGTTTTACAAGCGTGCATTGCACTGTTTCCAGTCATGCTCATAACTTCGCACATTTGTAATATGTTCACTCCAGCTTTTCAGCATTGCCATTTTTCTTCACCTCCTTATGAACAGTACAGCTGTCATTTTTCACATCTTGGCCAAAATGTGTTTTTGCACTTCTGGCACAGAATAGCATGCTTGCTGTGGGAAATCAGTGTACGGGACACATCAAGAAAATCACAGTGACACTGTTTATGAGCAGAGGCCCTACAATGCCTATTTTGAATCTTTCGTGATGAACGCCCATAAAATGACTGTGTAATGTGCATGCATTGCGCGGTTTCCACATACTATATGCTCGCACGTGTGAGCACTTTTTATATTCCCAGTACAGCTGTTCAACATTGCCATCTCTTCACTCCTCCCTCTGGATGGTACAGCTGTCATTCTTCACATCCTGCTCGATCTGTAAATTTGTTCATGTGGCGCAGAATGGCACATGGCATGCCCCTCATGGCCGATGACCCAAACACTGACCCCAATGCCTGTCCATCTCTACAGGATGGAGGTGGGATTGGCATGAACTTCAATACTTCACTACCATTCCTATTCTGCATATGTCTACCTCCTGCATGCCCAATGCTAATACCAGCAAGCAAAAATTCGGCATTGACAAATGCTTGTTAAATTTGCATCTGTAGAGTTTCTATTTGTTTTATCCAGATGAACAGCATCTCTTTTGCAACTCTGACAATTTACTGCTTGGGTTTAAGCACATCCACTGGGTTACTCCAGAGCCATATATTTTCTTTCTTTTAATTTCTTTTTCTGTCCCTTCTCTCCAAGCTCTTCTGTGTCTTCAGGACCTGGCAGCCACTTCCTGATCCACCAGCCTCCCCCATCCATGGTCACCTACATCCATGAAGCTTTGGATGTACCCCTCAGGAGGGGCCAGGGTAGAGGGGGATATACTCCTGAACTTCTGAGTTTTGTTAGATGGTGCCATGCATTGGGTAGGTGTAGACCCAAGATGTACCATAGCCATCATTGTGGAGATGCTGGGGCCATTTTGCTTGTTCTCCCTTCCCTGGGGATGTCACCTAGGTGGACACCAAGGCGAGTCCATACAGACTATATGCATGTCCCCAGCCTCTCCTTGGTCCTCCAGCCACACTGCCACCTGGTGGAGGACAGAACCCTCCCTCCCCAAAGGAGGATAGCATCCTCTAGGACACTGAATCCTTCTTCCCCAGCTGGCCCCCAAACACCAGCATTCATTCCCAACTTAGGTTGCCAACATCCTGAGTGAAAGTATTATAGCTGCGCTGATGGGTTGGCTCAGAACCATCTCTTTCTTAGTAATAATGAAGCTAAATTTAACAGCCTTTCCTCAAGATACTGATTCCTGAATTCCAAAACAATTTTGATTGCCTAAAGAGGCCTTTTTTCCCTATGCAATGGTGAGCAGAACTGGTCACAGTATTGTAGGTGTGACTTAAAAATGCCTTATGGGAAAGTCTTATACAACAGTTTTAGCAGCTTTAGACAATTTGAAAGTTTTAGACAATTTGAAAATAAAAGTTTAATAAAAAATAGAAATGGGTGTTTACACACTGCACTCAGTGACCTGCAAAGTGTGTTATGCACGGGTGTATATATTTTGTTGACCGGGTAAGTGCACTAGACAAATTCTGCCTATTTTCAGGCATGACCCAGGGGAGGGGATACAGATGAATGCCAACTGACTTTGAACCAGATTAAGTTGTTGAATTAAACATGACTCCAAACCTTATAAAATATATAAAAGGAAAACCCACCAACATGTATTTCAGCATGCAACTCTACTTCAAGCTGACACCTGCTACACTAAGCTTTCTCTCTGAGCTCACGCTGCCACCTCGCTCTCAACACTTGGTCGCACAGCCATAAGAGAAAGTGCTCACCATGAACTGAAGCTGGGAATATTTAACACAGAAACAGAAAAAGCATTTGTCAGTGCCAAATGTTGATAGCATTGGTTCGTTGAGCTCGCTCAGTGGCCCTCTGTCAGTCACTTGTTGCGTTTCTCCCGGTGATGCAGGCTTCTGTTTAGTACTGGGCTCCTGCTTGCGTTGGCATCCTTTTCTGTCCACAAAGAAATCTGCAGTTGGCCCAACAGAGCTCCATTGAGGTGGGTCACTGCCCCTCTCTGATTCACTCATTCTGTTTCTCCTGGTGCTGCAGGATGGCCTTTTGTACTGGGCTCCTGCCTCTGTTGGTGGCTTTTTCTGCCCACAAAGAAATCTGCAGCAGTCCCGACACAGGTCTATTGAGCCTGCTCACTCCCCCCTCT
Organism: Neoceratodus forsteri; assembly: GCA_016271365.2. Lineage (NCBI taxonomy): Eukaryota > Metazoa > Chordata > Ceratodontiformes > Ceratodontidae > Neoceratodus > Neoceratodus forsteri. The sequence goes on along the minus strand of JADMNL010000039.1, from coordinate 11,502,985 downwards.
CTCACTCGCTTGTTCCGTTTCTGCTGGCACTGCAGGCTGGCCTTTTGTACTGGGCTCCTGCCTGCATTGCTGCTTTTTTCTGCCCACAAAGAAATCTGCAGCAGTCACGATAGAGCTCTGTTGAGCTCACTCACTCCCCCTCTCTCACTCGCACATTCTGTTTCTCCTGCTGCTGCAGGCTGCCCTTTTGTACTGAGCCCCTGGGAGCATTGCTGCTATTTTTTGCCCACAGAGAAATCCGCAGCAGTCCCAACAGAGCTTGATTAAGCTCACTCACTCCCCCTCTCTCACTTGCTCATTCTGTGTCTCCCGCTGCTTCAGGCTGCCCTTTTGTACTGGGATCCTGCCTGCGTTGGCAGCTTTTTCTGCCCACAAAGAAATGTACAGCAGTCCTGAGACAGCTCTGTTGAGCTTGCTCACTCCCCCTTTCTCACTCACTCATTCTGTTTCTGCTGGCACTGCTGGCTGGCCTTTTGTACTGGGCTCCTGCCTGTGTTGCCACCTTCTTCTGCCCAGAAAGAAATCTGCAGTAGTCATGATAGAGCTCCATTGAGCTTGCTCACTCACTCACTCACTCACCCTCTCTCACTCATTCGTTCTGCTTTTCCCACTGCTGCAGGCTGCCCTTTTGTACTGGGCCCCTGCATGCATCAGCATCTTTTTTTGCCCACAAAGAAATCCGCAGCTTTTCCGACAGAGCTCCATTGAGGTCGCTCACTCCTCCTGTCTCATTTGCTCATTCTTTTTCTCCTGGCGCTGCAGGCTGCCATTTTTTTTCCTGTCCACAAAGAAATCTGCAGCAGTCCCGACAGAGTTCCATTGAGCTTGCTCACTCCCCCTCCCCCTCTCTCACTCACTTGTTCCGTTTCTGCCAGTGCTGCAGGCTGCCCTTTTGTACTGGGCTCCTGCCTGTATTCCCACCATCTTCTGCCCACAAAGAAATCTGCAGCAGTCATGATAGAGCTCCATTGAGCTCGCTCACTCACTCCCCCTCTCTCACTCATTCGTTCTGTTTCTCCCACCACTACAGGCTGTCCTTTTGTACTGGGTCTCTGCATGCGTTGCTGCCTTTTTCTGCCCGCAAAGAAATCCAAAGCAGTCCCAACAGAGCTCCGGTGAGCTCACTCACTCCCTCTCCCTCTCCCTCACTCGCTCATTCTGTGTCTCCTGCTGGTGCAGGCTGCCCTTTTGTACTGGGTTCCTGTCTGCATTGGCAGCTTTTTCTGCCCACAAAGAGATCTGCAGCAGTCCTGACACAGCTCCGGTGAGGTTGCTCACTCCCCCTCTGTCACTTGCTCATTCCGTTTCTGCTGGTGCTGCAGGCTGGCATTTTGCACTGGGCTCCTGCCTACATTGCCACATTTCTCTGCCCTCAAAGAAATCAACAGCAGTTATGATAGAGCTCCGTTGAGGTCGCACACTCCCCCGTCTCACTCGCTCATGCTGTTTCTCCTGGTGCTGCAGCCTGCCCTTTTGTACTGGGCTCCTGCCTCTGTTGGTGCCTTTTTCTGCCCACAAACAAATCTGCAGCAGTCCTGACAGAGCTCTGTTGAGCTCGGTCATTCCCCGCTCTCACTCACTCATCCCGTTTCTGCTGCGGTTCCAGGCTACTCTTTTGTACTGGGCTCTTGCCTGCATTGCACCTTCTTCTGCTCACAAAGAAATCCTCAGCAGTCATGATAGAGTTCCACTGAGCTTGCTCACTCCCCCTCTCTCAGTTGCTCATTCTGTTTCTTCTGCCGCTGCAGGTTGCCCTTTTGTACTGGGCCCCTGTGTGCATTGCTGCCTATTTCTGCCCACAAAGAAATCCATAGCAGTCTCAACAGAGCTCCATTGAGCTTGCTCATTCCCCGCTCTCACTCACTCATCCCGTTTCTGCTGCCGCTCCAGACTACTCTTTTATACTGGGCTCCTGCCTGCATTGGCGCCTTTTCCTGCCCACAAAGAAATCCACAGCAGTCCCTACAGAGCTCAGTTGAGCTCGGTCACTCCCCCCCCCACTTGCTCGATCCTAATCTGTCCCAAACACTGATTTCCGACAGCAACTGTGGTATTCTGTGCCAGAAGCATGAAAACACATTTCAACCAGGATGTGAAAAATGTCAGCTGTACTGTTCATAAGGAGGTATTGGAAAATACCAGTGTTGAAAATGTGGCATGAAAATATTACTAATTTGTGAAGTTACAAGGGTGCGTTGAAACTGTACAATGCATTCTCATAACACAGTCATTTTATGGAGTTTCATCACAAAATTTTCAACATAGGCATTTTAGGACCTCTGCTCATGAACAGTGTCAGTGTGATTTTCTTAATGTCTCCCGAACACTGATTTCCCACAGCAAACACACTATTGTGCGTCAGAAAAGCGAAAACACATTTCAGTCAGGATGCAAAAAATAACAGCTGGACTGCTCATAAGGAGGTGTGGAAAAATGGCAATGTTGAAAATCTGGAGTGAAAATATTGCAAAGTTGCAAAGGTATGAGGGTGCATGTAAACTGCGCAACACACGCTCGTAGCACACTCATTTTATGGAGTATCAGCCCCAAATTTTCAATATAGGCATTTTAGAACCTCTGCTCATGAACAGTGTCACTGTCATTGTTATAATGTGTCCCGAACATGGATTTCCCACAGCAACTGTGCTATTCTGTGCCAGAAGTGCGAAAACACATTTTGGCCAGGATCTGGAAAATGATAGCTGTACTGTTCATAAGGAGGTGCAGCACAATGGCAATGTTGAAAATTTGTAGTGACAATAGTATCAATTCGTGAACTTACGAGTGTGCGTGCAAACTGCACAATACACGCTCATAACACAGTCATTTTATGGAGTATCAGCACCAAATTTTCAACAAAGGCATTTTAGGACCTCTGCTCAAGAACAGTGTCACTGTAATTTTCATCTTTCCCAAACGCTGATTTCCCACAGTGACCATGCTATTCTGCGCTGGAAGTGCGAAAACACATTTTGGCCAGGATGTGAAAAATGACAGCTATACTGTTCACAAGGAGGTGTGGAAAAATGGCAATGCTTAAAATCTGGCATGAAAATATTGCAAATTCACAAAGTTACGAGCATGTGTATAAACTGTGCAATGCATGCTCGTAAAACAGTCATTTTTTGGATTTTTTCCACCAAATTTCTTTATCCCTCCTACTTTCTGCCACTGTTTACTTTCTCAGAGCTCTCCTCGAAGGTCCCTATCAGCAGCCCCACTGAGTAGTCTGCCTCTACAGTACTAACGTTTACCCACATACCTGAAGAGCCTTGGATCACCCTCCGGGCAGGGTGGTGGAGATCCCCCATATCTCCTCCTGAACAATGACTGGGAGCACATACATCAGAGTCTGCTCTCTTTGGGTGCTGCCTTCAGGACCGACGCTGAGGCTCGTCGCCTAAACCAGGGCAGGATTTTTTCTGATGTTCTGATGTGTCCTTCCCTTAGCGTTGGCATGCAATGGGGACAAGGCTGCCAGTGCACATGGAGATGCACATTGAAGCCAGTCCCCTGCCAAAGTCTACCCTTGCATGGAACGTCTCCCCATCTGCACCGACCACCCTGAGGTTCCCCCAACAGGTGGTGGTAATGCAGCGGAGAGAATGGTAGCCCCTCCCAGGAGAAGGATAGCTGCCATTGGGTGCTCAATCCTTCTCCCTCTGTGCCGACCCCCATCAACCCGAGTCCACTCCCGAACCTGGGTCACCGGTGTGGTACGAGGTGAGGCATCCAGTGCCTCAACCCTCAGCACCACCAGGCTGAACCAGCATAGGCTTTTTGAGAGCCCACCTCATGAACACTGGCACTGTCGTTTTGTTAGTCAGTCCTGAAAGGTAATTCCATGCAGTGACCAGGAAATCAATTTTTGGGGCTGATTAACGCCATGACAGTGGCAGAATTCATGAGGAGGGGTCCCAAAAACCCCATGTTGAAAATCTGGTGCCAAAATTCCAAATAATGACTGAGATATGCATCAAAGTTAAAAACAAAACCTATTTATTCCAGTACACAGCTTACCGGCATTTCCTCAGTTCGCGGTTGGTTTTGAAGAGTGCAGACGAGTTCCCGGTCCACCAAAGATCGTCACGCTGGGCTCTGGAGGTAAGTATGGGATGAGGGGGTGTGAGGAGGTGGGGTACGCAGTGGGAGGGCACAGGTTGTGGGAGGGGGGGTGCAGATGGCGAGGGACCATTTTCTTCTTTTTAGGAGAAAAAAAAGATGTTGCGGAACAGGATTTTTTTGCAGGTACTTTTGGAATGCTGAGGTGGGCTCCCAGTGTGCCACCTGCATGTTTTGGGGTGGGGGACACTGGAGCAGATGGGGATTGGGCACCCCAATCGGCACATAATTGGGGGGCTCATGAGCCTAGGTGGATTAGGCACCCTCTTCAGCACACAAGAAATGGGAAGGGGCTATGCTGACAGGGATTGGGCACCCCCATCAGCAAACACAGAAGGAGGGGGTACTTAAGCCAAAGGGGACTGGGCACCCCCCTCAGCACACAAGAAATGGGGAGGGGGACAAGTTGATGGGGACGGGGCTCCCTGTCAGCAACAGCCCTGCAATGAGGGGTTGCTTTCTCATTGCAGCAGGTGATGCTGCAATGACAAGGCGGACCCTGATTGCAGCGGCTAAAACTTTAGAAGGTTGTGGCACGCTAGCTGAACTAGTGTCAGCAGCAGCATGCCACACCATTGGGGACAGTGGGCCAAGCCTTTAAAGGATGTGGAGGTATTGGCCACAACAGTGCCGTGCCTCCAGAACCTGCTTCTTGCAAAAGCTGCAGCAATATGTTTCTTGCGCTTGCCCGCGATCAACATAAAAAAGGCATTACAAATAAAAAAAAACACTTCCAGCACTACTTATGAACAACCCCAAACCTTGTAAAATAAATCAAAGGAATCCCCCCAACATGTATTTCAGTGTGCAGCTCCACTTCGTACTGACGCCTGATACACTAAGAGTTCTCTCTGAGCTCACACTGCCATCTCTGCTCAACACTGTCACACAGCTGTGAGAGAAAGTGCTCACCTCTAAATGAAGTTGTGAATATTTATCACAAAGAAAAAAAAGCATTACAAAAAAAAAACCTACTGACAACAGACAATGGCACAGTCATCCAGATTCATAAGCAGCACTGACATTCTGTTGATGGTCTGTTTGCTAAATAATAAAGTGAAAATAGACAAAGGGGTAATTTATTATAAAAAATCAAACATGGGGAAGTGTGGTAACTCAGATTTTATGCACACCCTCGGTGTGTGATGCCTTGATAAACCCCTAGGTCTTAGTCCTCGGGGTTTATGGGACATCTCACACCTCAGGTGTGCATAAAATCCTCAATACACACACATTTCCCCATGCATTAGTCTACATATTAATAATAAGGCCCCCCAACTCTTGCCTTTCCTGGAAGATAATACCTCGGGGGAAATTTAAGGCCCCTGCCTATGCCATTGACCGGAGCTCCTCCTTCAGGTCTTTATTCTTCAGGATAAGCCCTTGTCCTCAGTCTTATAACTTAAAAAATATAACACCATCTTCTTTAATTTGTCCTGTATTTGCCTACTAATGCAACCATGTTCTCCATTTCAGTTGTATTGCTGCCAAGGAATTGGGACCTGGATTGGGAGAGGGAGGTAGCTGGGGGAGGAGCTGCCACACAGCGCCACTTCCAGCTGGTGAGTAGTGGTGTCACATTCAGCCACCACATTGACCCCTGCTGTAGTATGAGGACCCTGTCCCTCCTCCTTCCCATCAGAGAATCATTATGTTCATTTAAGGTTGCCAAAGGTTGCCACCTCACTAATCAAATGTCCTGCTCCTGCTTTCAATAACCTGTTCTCCTTCACTGCTGACATCCTTGCCCCATGTATTAGAGCACTTCTTTTCATCCTGTAATCAGAAGCACTTCTCTTCCCCCACACCTTACCAGCTCCTCTCTGCCTGCTGCCCACTCCCGTCTCCTTCCACCACCAATCCATATCAATTCCCTCCCTTCATCCTTCCCCCACCTTCCCCCAGTTAATTCACCTCTTTCCCTCCATCTTCCTTTCCCTCTCTTATCTTCCTAACTAACAATAGAAAGCTTTGCTCCAATTTCCGTCTCTCTCCCATTTGTTCCTCCCTCCCTTCTGTGTCCTAGTGCTGTACTCCTCCCTTACCCTAGTCTGACAATGGTGGCCTTGGATAGTCCTCCAGCAATATCTCACCTGTTTCATTCCTCTACCTATGCCCCATGTATTTTGTTACCAACCTGAAATCTAAATATCCTCCAGTTGTTTACAAGCATTTTATGTACTTTTCTTGGTAATATGGTACTCATAAGTGACATTCTTATTATGGTTTTGTAATTTTGTAGTGTAATTTGTTTTTCTTGTGTCTATTTCTGCTGTTGCAGAACCTATGTAAGTGAGCTTTCGCTCATAGGTTGTAATCCGAGACTTTAAAAATTAAATAAATAAATGGCATGTTCCAGCACAGCACAGAGGGTGGTGGGTGGGTTTCACAGAGAGAAAAACTAGGTAGGAAAACTGTAACTGTCAGGATTACAGTTGACACTCTGAGCTCGGATCCATGAGGACCTGCTCCAGGAGTATGGTAGGGGTGGCACCTGAAAAGGCAGCTAAGTTGTCAACATAATTCAAGCAAGAAGACTGGGTGGAATGGCGATAAATGGGAAAAACCTGTAGGAAAAAAAAAAAGATTTCAAATCTAAAAAATACTAAAGCAGAATTTAAATAAAGGAAAACGGTGTCCTACGAAACAGGAGAAAAAGGGCAATGTAAAACTGAATGAAGAAAAGGGCATTTTCATTCTCTGCTTCTAACATGAAGAATAGTCTTTCCAGTTCTTTACACGGTGCTTTTTCAAACTTACAATTTAAAACATTATCTCATGTATCCTTTTTTAGATTGCTGCAACTCTAAATGTTAGTGGTATACTATGGACTTTAAGTTACATATTCTTCTTATTTTTTATTGCTATATGAATTGTATTTCATTATGATCTGCCTTCAGAACCTAAGTCATCTGAAAAAGGGCCTTGGCCCAGCACACTTACCCAGTTATAGTAACAAATGAATAAGTAAATAGATATTGGTACATACTTTTCAACATAACATGTACGTAAATGTTTTGGTCTATTGCTGAAAGGCTAAAAAAGTGTAAAAAGCATGTATCCTAGTTAAAAATGATAGTACACTCCTCAGAGAATCCATCCTTTTAATATGTCGAAGTGCTTGACTTCAAATGAAAAAGAGTCTGTGTTCTCCCACTGATGTTTGGTACATTTCCTAGTCGCACACTTTACCGGATTAAGCTCATTGTACACAGTACTGTACTTGGTGCTAGCACTGGTACTAATGGGCATTATAATCTACCTTTTCAAGATATGTTAGACATTATGTGAATAATCCTTTGAAAGAGTAATCATGTTGGGTTTGGTTTCAGACTGAGGCTGCAGGGCATATCTCTCTAGTCCTTGGGGGCCTTTGTGTTATAGTCGACTCTAGCCTCATCTAGCCACTTACATATTTATTAAGTATACTATAACTGTCCATCAATTATGTCTACTGAGATGGTCAGTTATTATTTTCCATTACAACCATCTGGTTATTTCAGCAAACACAAGGACAGCATGAACATCTGCACTTGAGGCACTCTCAAGTGCACGGGGAGTAGCTGAACCTCTCAGCAGTTCATCTGGTTTCAGTCAGCCCAGGCCACCAGTGGTGTCAAAGGTAAAACCAAAAACAACATTCTGGCACACGAAATTTATTTAGCATCTCTGTTTTCTTCACAAACTCCACAGTACAATCGTATCCTCTGCAAGTGGCACTATGACCCATTACCAGCGTTGAAAACACACTGGTGCTCACAATAACGTGCCATAGAAGTGTGTGTAAAAATAAAAAAATAATAGAAAGAGATGCTCATTTTTTACAGGGTTCTTCACCAGAGTGTCAGTGGGAGAACCCCTTCACTACTGCTGCTACCCAACTGGCAACATAACTCTTGCCCCTTCTTCTGCCACCCTGTCTGGCCATTGAATCAACCCCTCCCACTGCTGGGTAGTGGGAGGAAAACACTGATGGGCAGTAATTATATAAAATAAATAGACAATACATGATGCTTTGCAGTGGAATAACACATTTATCTCCATTAGTGAGTGGTAAGACCAATAACTCAAAAGTGGCAAAGCCACAAGTCAGTTAGAAATGTCTTACCACTCATGTGTGGAGATAAATGTGGTATTCCACTGCAACCCATTATGTATTTGATATATACCATACCATTTGTAATGTTTTTACTGCTGTTTTACCTTGTTTAAGCTTAAAACTGCCCTTCTTTCCATTGTAAACTCTCTGTCAGGCCCATCGTTCTCTGTGTTCTATTTCCAGATTCTAAGTGGAAATAACATGTTCTAAGTGAAATAAATGGTGTTCTAAGTGAAATAAAGGGAATTCTAAGTGACAATAAATATGTATCCCAAAATAACATGATTTATTTACCCCATTTATTCATCACTGGTGTGGTATGTAACATGGGTTGAAGGGCTTGCTTAAGCAATAAGCCATGAGGGGTGTGGGTTATCGGGGGATTTACCATGGCTGGAGTGGTTTGCCTATGAGGGACAGCTGAGTGGGTAAATCCGCGCCAGCCGTGGTAAATCCCCCAATAACCCAGATCCCCCGAGTGGCTTATTGCGATTATACCAAGTACTGCTTTTTTTAATTATTTAAAAAAAAAAGGGTACTTGCTGTAATGCTTAAATAAGTGACTCAGTAGTACAGCAGTCAGTGTTTTTGTTTACTTTCCCCTGATGTATGGAGCAGTTTTACTGTCTCCGCTTAGCAGCGAAACAAGATGGAGGCCGGAGTTCCGCGATTTCGCCTGTCGGATTGCTTTTTTTCCAAGATGCAGCTGGCTGGCACCTTTTGCAGTGATTATCAGAGAATTTACAACAGAGCTAAGGTGCCAGCCTGCCGTTTTCATTGGTCGGTGTCCAAGGTCCATGGTATAATTGATTTTAATACACACTCTCAATGTGTGATGCTTCAATAAACCCCTCAAGCTTCACTCTTGAGGTTTATGTAGCATCACACACCTCAGGTGTGTATTAAATTCTTGTAATGCACAGCACTCATGTATTATACTGTTTTTGTGTGTAGCTGTTGCTGCCAGGCTGAAGCTGAGAAAGACATGCTGTGACCCAGCCAGTTTATCAGGTTAACATTTTCAAAAAAATAATCACACTTTTCCTAATGTAGTATTACTCAGGGCAATAACCTTGGAGGAATATCTCCATTTACTGAGTTCCTGGCAATGCAATATCCAGTACTGAAGCACTCTACACTAAGAGCTTAGATCACCAACCAATGGAGAACCACAGTTGTTTAATTTTTGTTGCACACTTTTTTATACATAAAAGATCAAAGGGCTTGCCTGTCATCTAATTATTAAAAGCTGCAATGCATAATTACAGAGAAAACAGCAAACACAGTAAACATTTTAAAAGCAAATTTAATGTTGTGCCACATTCAAGACTCCATACATCTGACCCGGCCCGGTGGCACTGAGGGTTGAGGCACTAAATGCCACACCTTGTGCTATGCTGGCAACAAGGGTTCGGGGGTCAGTGGGGGGGGGGAGCCTGGGAGATGGACTGAGCTGCCATCAGGTAGCTCTCCACTCCAGGGTGGGGACCCAGCAGCTCCCACTGCAAGGCTTCCCAAGGGTGGAGGCCCAGAGGTAGTGCAGTTGGGGAGTGACTCAAATAGGTATGGTGCCGTGTGGTTGCTCTGTGTGCGTGCCTCCACACATGTGCAGGCACCTGTGGCAAGGGGTGGGGAGAAAACTAATAAAAATGTTGAAGCTGGCAGGCTCCATGATGGCTTCCACAGTGCCTGACTCAGTCCACAGAAGTCTAGATGTTGGTCTCCGGGGGAGGAGGAGTCAATGCCCTTCAGCCTTGGCCCTGCCATGGGGGGGTAACCCATGGGTGATTGCTGGGAGGGTCATGGATTGGGAAGGTGGGAAGATGGAGACTAAGTCCCTCCAAGGGAGGGCTGGAGCTGCCTGCCAGAGCCACTGTATGCCCCCCTCTGTCACCGAGGAGGGAGGAAGTTAGCGATGGGGAGGGCCAAACAGCTGCATAAAAAAAGACTCCATACATCTATAAAAAGCTACACCCTAAACTAGGGGTCCTGTACATAAACTGTGGTTGCATCCCCCTGCCAGCTCACAAAACCATTATCCAGAAAATGATTCTCACTAATTTTGTTTATGGAGACATTGGGCTCAATTCTCAAAGGATGGTGCAGGGTGTACAGAAGCCCTGCATAAATGGCGCAGCTTGCCCCAAACTCTTTGGCACATGGTGCACCCAGTACTCATAAGTCATGCGCCTTTGTGACACTACACCCTTTTTACAGCAGCTTGCACCACAGATCTGGTGCAAGCACCGTAAAAAGGTCAGCAAAGTTAGACCAGCACAAGCTAGTCTAACTCATCACATGTGGCATACAGAGGGCTTGCTTATTAAGAATCATGAAAACAGCTCCAGGAATGCTACAAGCCCTATGTGCTGTGTGTTTGGTGATCCTGGGGCTTGCAGCACTCTAACAGTTTTGAGAATGGAGCCCATTGTCTACAGTGCTGCTCCTAAGTCAACCCTGACCAGACTGGATTCCCTCTTCCACTCCTTCTGTTGCTTTGCTCTGGATTGCCCACCTTGCACCCACCATTGCTCCCTTTATACCTCCCTCCATCTCCCTTCCTTCCCTTGAAGCCAGGCACCTCTCTCGTTATTCCTCCTTTGTAGTGAAATACTGGCAGGTATCTCTCAACTCCTACCTCACCTTTCTCCCCCCCCACTACACCCTTTGGAACTCTGGCCTTCAGTTTCTGGCACTCCCTTCTAGGACATCCTCAGCTGGCCAGGCTGCATTCTCCAACTGCTTCCCTAAACTTTGGAATTCTCTTCCCCTTTCTATCTGTTCTGCCTCTTCCCTATGCTCTCTGTCCTTGCTTCTCAAATTCACTTTTCACTCCTGCAATGGTGCCTGATCCCCACCTCTGTGCCTGTCTTCCCATCCTTCCACTCTCTCACTTCCACCCTTACCTTATCTCCCCACTCTAACTTCCTGTCCTAACCCCTGGTATAATCCCCCTATTTCCTCCCTTTCCGACTGCACTCTTCCTTGTTTTCCTCTGGATAGCTCTACTACTGGGACCTTCAATTTACTGGGACTAAAGAAGTAGAACTCTACTACTGGGACCTTCAATTTAGGGTAAAAAAAAATGATAGTGTGTTTGTCTGAGTTGGCGGGAGTGAAATGTTATCTGAGCAGTTTTCTAGGTGTTAATATCAGGTGGCTGAAGTGGATTGTTATCTGTGCAATTTAACTAAGTGTAAAAAGATCTGTTAAGAAGGGGGAGTGGCTTAGCTAGAAGGAAGCCAGATTTAAAGCCAGATTTAAACATTGCTGTAGATAGCTTCTGCCAGACAATTGGCAGAGAAGACCAGGACAAGCAGCTGCTGTTGTGAACGGACTTCTCTACTGGGACTATATTGCCCCTCACCCAAAGCCAGTTCTACTTTTATAGGCACAGGATTTGACTGACAACAGGAACTTCCTGTCTGGGAGCAGGAAGTGAGTGATCACAGAGCCACCAAAGACTCACCATCCTAGAAGGACAAGAGTAGCTCTCCATCTCCCCCCCAGCTGCTGGAGGTCTGCCTCTGAGCAAGTAAGGGGACTACTGAGAAATAAAGGATCTTCTTGACTCAGAACAGGAAGATCAGGAGCTTAAAGGGCACAGAGGCAGTAAGTAAGTAGGGAGAAAAAAATAAACAGAGGAAAGAGTAAGGGTTCCAAACAACAGTAAAGGGGCCAGAAATAAGACATGATAGGAGTGGTGCAGTGCAGTGCATTGGCTGTGGAGCAGCAGTCTTCCAGAAGTCATTCTGGAGGATGCAGTGTTGTCCCATCTTCAAGCACCTCTCTGGGCTGAGGGAGGAGGTTGCTTATCTCCAGACCAAATTAGCCAGGATTTGTGGGAACTCCTCTCCCATCCAGGGACCATGAGGGCCACTGCCATTGCCTCAGAGGTTGCCAAGAAAGAGGAGTGGTTGGACAACAGTGAGCTCAGGGAGGGTGAGGGTGGTGGAACAGAGGTGTATCCCTCCAGTTGTACCTCTCCACAATTCATATGCCATTCTGGCAAAGTGTGGTTCCTCTATGGAGGTACCCATAGCGGAGACCAAGGAGGATGCGGGAAACCTCCACAAAGGAGACCCACAGGAGGCTGGCATGGGACCCCACAGGGGAAGGAAACAACTCCTGGTGAGGGACTCCATTTTTAGGAAGGTAGAATTGTGGGAGGAAGGGGAGAGGGAAGTAAGGTGCCTGTCTGGCACCATGGCTTGGAGGGACGGGGAGTGAATCCTCCGAATCACCAGAGCAGCTGCACAGGGGAGGGAGCTGGATGTCATGGTCCACCTAGGGACAAATGATATGGCTAAGAAAGGGATCATAGCAGTGCAGGAAGAGTTTGTGGAGTTAGGAAGGGGCCTTAGACAAGTAGCACGCACAGTAACCTTCTCGGAGGTGCTGCCTGTCTATGGCGTAGGTGAGGCTAGGGTGCTCCACACCATAGGATTCAATCAGTGGTTGAAAAACTGGTGCAGAGCACAGGGATTTGGCTTCTTTGGGAACTGGGGGTCCACCTGGAGTGATGCAGGCCTATACTGGTGTGATGGTCTGCATCTGTCCAGGAGGGGAACCAGGATCCTAGGTGATAGGCTTAAATGCTTCACTGGCAAGCATTTGAACTAGCCAAGGGGGGGAGGCACTGGAAAGGAGCAGGGAAATCCTAGCACCCCCAAAAAAAGTCAGGGTAGTGAGTTAAACACCAAGTTAGAGATGTCGATAGGGAGAAGGGCAGGGGTAAATGGAGACAGTGACAAAGGCAATAAGGACAGGGGTGGAGCAAAAAGGGGTAAGGCCACCAGGAAATGGAGGGTAATGAGTACCAGTCCCCGTAGTCTGGGCAACAAGCTCCCTGAACTGGTGGCCTTGATGGAATAGGGATGCCTGGATATCATAGCAGTCACAGAAACATGATACACAGAGAACCATGACTGGGATGTTAACATACCAAGGTACACAACCTACAGGAGAGACAGGGAAGGGAGAAGAGAGGGAGGAATAGCTCTCTATGTAAGGGAAGGGATAAAAGCAACTGAATAAAAGAGTAAACAGGGAAGAGAGGAGGCACTGTGGGTCACCTTAGAGACTGGAAATGGCACCACAATCTGCACAGGGGTTGTATACAGACCCCCATGTCAGGAGCTGGGAATGGGCAAGAATAGGATGGAAAGCATTCTTAGAATGGCAGAGAAAGGGGAGATACTGTTGATGGGAGACCTGAATATGCCAGATGTTAACTGGAGCACAATTGCTGCAGCCACATCCAAGAGCAGGGCCATTCTCGATGCCCTACAGGTGGCATGCCTCAGACACCTAGTTTTGGAACCCACTCGTGAGGGAGCAATCTTAGGCCTTGTTCTCTCAAATGGGGACAGTGAGAGGATCTCAGATCTAGAAGTGGGTAGCCATCTGGGAACAATTGACCACCAAACAGTGTGGTTAATGATAAACTCAGCTACAGAGTCAAGCAATACAAAAGTGAGGGTACTGGACTTCAGAAGGGCTAACTTTGGCAAGATGGGAGAGTGCCTTAGAAAGACACTAGCAAACAAGCTAGAAGGAGGGGTGGAACAACAATGGGGAAACATCAAAACTGCCATCATAGAGGCAACAAGCCTTTGTGTGAAGCAAATAAACAAATCAAAATGAAAGAAAAAGCCACTATGGTTCTCAAAAGAAGTGGCAGGGAAGGTCAGGGAGAAAAAGATAGCATTCAGGAAGTATAAGGAAACACAGAAGGATCAGGACAGAGAGCTGTACCAGTTAAGGCAGAAGGAAGCAGGAAGAGAAGTCAGAATAGCAAAGGCACAAACTGAGGAAAATATAACCAACTCGGTTAAGAATGGGGATAAAACCTTTTATAGGTACATCAGGGAGCGTAAAAGACAAAGGGAGGGATAGTGAGGCAGAATAGAATGGACGGTGGGTGGGCAGAGAGGGACAGGGAAAAAGCAGGGATACTGAATGAATATTTCTGCTCAGTATTCACAAAAAAGAGGAGGTGGAGGTGCCTAATCCAATTAACAGAAGCACTCTGGATGGGGGAAGGGGGTCGATCCCAGTCCTTTCACAGAAGAAAGATTTCTGAAAGAATTCCTAAAACTGAAGGTGGACAAAGCAATGGGGCCTGACAGAATTCACCCCAGAATTCCAAAAGAATTAAGGGGAGAACTAGTGAAACCACTGACTACCCTTTTTAACAAATCATGGGAGGATGGTGTGGTACCTGAGGACTAGAGGAAGATGGATGTGATTCCCCTTACAAAAGTGGGACCAAGACAGAGGCAGAAAACTACAGACCTGTCAGTTTGACCTCTGTGGTAGGGAAAGTGATGGAATCACTTCTGAAGGAAAGAATTGTTGAGTACCTAGAGGCCAGTGGGGCACAGGACCCAGGTCAGCATGGGTTCACAGCAGGAAGGTCATGTCAGGCGAATCTAATTGATTTCTTTCACTGGGTGACCAAAGTAGTAGACCAGGGAGGGGCTGTGGACATGGCCTACCTAGACTTTAGCAAGGCATTTGACTCAGTCCCACACAAAAGATTAATAGCCAAGTTAACCAGCCTGGGAGTGGGTCCCAGGGTGGTAGCCTGGGTAAAACATTGGCTGGACAACAGGACACACAGAAGGTAATTGTAAATGGTGACCACGCTGAAGAAAGAGGGTTTACTAGTGGGGTACCGCAGGGTTCAGTACTGGGTCCAGTGCTTTTTAATGTCTTTATGAGTGACATTGCAGAGGGACTGGAAGGAAATGTATGCTTCTTTGCAGATGATATAAAGATCTGCAACAGGGCTGATACACAAGGAGGTGTGGAAAGGATGAGAAGGGACTTGGCAAAGGTGGAGGAATGGTTAGAAGTATGGCAGCTTGGATTCAATGCAAAGAAGTGCAAAATAATGCACCTGGGAAACAAAAACACAGGGGGAAGATTACACAGTGTGGGGGGGGGAGTTAGTAACAACAACAAAAATGGAAAGGGACCTGGGGGTAATCATATCAGATGACGTTAAGGGTAGCAAGCAATGTGAGAAGGCAGTAAGGAGGGCTGGGGGGATACTGGGATGTAAAGGGAAAGGCATCACCAGCAGAAAACAGGAAGTTGTTATCCCCTCTGTACAGACAGTTGCTGAGACCCCAACTGGAGTACTGCATCCATTTCTGGAGACCTCATCTCTGCAAGGACATAGACAGGATAGAGGCAGTCCAGAGGAGGGCAACTAAAATGGTGCAGGGTCTGCAAGAGAAGCCATACAAGAAGAGACTAAAGGAGTTTAATATGTATACCCTTGAGGAAAGGAGGGAGAGGGGGACATAATAAAAACTTTTAAGTACCTTAGTGGAATCAACAAAGTCCAAGAGGGTAGCATCTTTCAGAAAAAGAGATGTGCAAGAACAAGGGGACACAATTTGAAGTTAGGGGGGGCAGTTGAGGGACAATGTGAGGAAATATTTTCTTCACACAGAAGGTGGTGGACACATGGAACAGCCTTCCTGAGGAGGATGTGGGGTCTAAAACTGTGGGAGAATTCAAGAATGCATGGGGAAAGATATAAGGCAATTTTTGTGGGGGGTAGGAAGAAATAGGCTGTTGGTTAACTAGGATCTGCAGCTTAACTTGTAGGTAGGGAAATGGGCAGTCTAGGTGGGCCAAGCGGTCCTTATCTGCCGTCAAAGTTTATGTTTCTATGTTTCTATTACTGCCTACATTTATTGCACTCTGTACTTTCAGTATCACCCTCTTGCTACTCTCCTCAATGCATTTCAGCTATATCCCATATCATTGTTCATAATGCTTAAATAACTATCTATTATAGCGTGACTGTGATGCTTAGCAAATTGTATTTATTTGACTAGTTGCTTAACTATTGTAGATTGTTTCTAGATGCTTAGTTCTGTTCCTTCCTGCTATGTAAATTATGTTCCTGTTGTTACTCATGACCCTCCTTTTACCACCCCCACCCCCAGGACACATCTGGAAATGAACTGCTATTCAGTTGAGTATGTTCTTCCTGATGAAACTTTTGAAATAAATAAATAGAAAATGAATAAAATAAATAAATAAATAAATAAAGGGTTCTAAATACCATAGGGATACATAAATCTTTACAAGAATGGAGCTAGATTGTAGTATAATTTGTCTTTGATGTTGTTCATTGATTGCACAGGCAAAATCAGTCAAAGGAAATGATTTATATGGGACAAGTAACAGCTAGACTTTGATATGTATTATGTGCTTATAACTTGGTTATTTTACTATATTAGTTAAATGCATGACTCATTTTTGCAAAGGTGAAAAAACTTAAAGGCAGGATACAATAGAACTCTAAAAGGGGAGATATTTGAAATGCAAATTGTGAAAATGTTTGTTATGTTGCTGTTATACTTAGAAACTGCGACACTTGTGGATGTGTCTTGTAATCCAAAACACATGTAGTAGTAGTAAAACTATTTTATTCATACAGGCTTATATTGACAGAACAATTTCACCTTTAGGGCTATAAATACATTGTTTACAATGTGCTCCTGTAGTTGTTTCAAGTAGTCAAGTTACACACACATATAAAAATATAAAATAACATTTTATAAAACTTTACAATACATGAGGTTAAGGACTAAACATACCCAAACATAATCAATAAGTTTTTAACACACATACCATGACTCAGACATTACAGGTACAGATATGACATAGTTCTTGTTTCAGTATGGTCTTAAATGATGTCACTGACTTTTCTAATATTTGAATTTGAGATGGCAGTCTATACCTTGCTATTGCTGCTTTAAATTTAAATGTCAGCTTCCTAAAACTGTTTTTTTTAATTTTTGATACAACAAATTCTTGTGAGTTGTTTAATCTTAAGTAAAAATGATGACTTGGATGGTCCAATTTATCCAACAATTCAGTAGGTTTTCCATTTTTAAAAATCTTATGAAACAGCAAGGTTCATGACCTATCCCTTTTTTGTTCTAATGAAACCCAATCTAATTGTTGATGTGTATCATGTCTGCTTTTTAGCACAAACCTAGCCAATCTATAGTAAGCAGAATTTAGTTTCTGAAGTACTTTTTATTTGCCCAACTAAAGACATGACATCCATAGTCCATAACTGGAATAATCAGCTGATTTGCTAGAAATAATCTTTTTTTTTGTCAAAACAGTGTGATGCCCTTATCATGGCACCAATTCTAGAATTATTATTTTTTTGTTAATTGGTTTATGTGCTCTTCAAAGGAAAGATGCTGGTCTACTTGGATTCGTAAGTATTTATATGTAGAGGCCTGAGTAAGGACCAATCCATTTACTGTTTCTATTTGCAGTTTGTTTGTTTGTCTAGATTTAATAATATGAGGTTGACTATAAAACATGGACTACATTTTTTTTTTAACTTAAAATCAGTTTGGAAGCAGTGAACCAGGTCTGCAATACATTGAAGTCACTTTTTAGATTTAATTCAACTTCCTTAATGTCTTCTCCTTCTGACACCGACACGGTGTCATCTGCATATAGTCTTATATTTATTTTATTTATATAGTTTGGGAGCTCATTAACATAAATAAAGAAAAATAGGGGCCCAAGAATTGATGCCTGGGGGACACCTTGAGATGTCAATTCCATATTTGATTTAGTACCTTCTACTGTTATCAACTGGTATCACTCTGATAAATAGGAGCAAAACCAGTTCATAGGTTTCTCTGCAACCCCTATTGCACTAAGCCTGTTCAGCAAGATTTTATGATCCAATAAAGTGAATGACTTGGACAAGTCCATGAACACTGCACCCATGGCATGTGCCTCTCCTAACAGAGAAGCCAGCAGGTCAACAATGTCTATTACTGCGTTGTCCGTGGACAGTCCATTCCTGAAGCCATATTGTAATTTGGTCAATTTATTGATTTTTATGTTTGCTTGCACGCATGTGCAAGAAACATAGTGCCTTCATCGGAGATTTCGGAGGTGTGTCACCTCCTCCTCCAATTCAGGCACTGTGCTGGCAGGTACGGCCCCTGTAAGCCAATGCATTTTGGAGCTGTCTATGACACGCTCCAAAATGCAGTAACATACAGTTGAAAGGAGTACGCCTTGAGTGAAAGAAGCCCCCAGCCACAGGCATGCGCACCCCCACATGCAGCGTGATAGCCGATGGGGTGCCCAATCCCTCGGCCGGGCTGAACTGGGCGCCTGTCTCCTCCTCCCCTCCCAATAGTTGATGCCACGCTGGGAGCCACCCCAGCGTGGCAATCCTCATGTTGCCCGGCCAGGGGTGCCCAATCCCCGTCAGCTGCAACACCCCAAAGTCCTTGTGCCATGCTGGAGCCCACCCAGCGTGGCAAGCGGTCCCACGATGTCTTTTTTTTGTTTTAACCTGTAAAACAAAACGGTCCCATGGCACGTCTTCCGAACCCCTCCCACAACCCGCACCACCCACTGTGCACCCAGCCTCCCCACACCCCCTCACCCCATACTTACCTCCGGACTCTGGTGTGATGATCTTCGGTGGACCGGGAACACGTCTGCACTCTTCAAAGCCGACCGCGAACTGAGGAAATGCGAAGCTGTATAATGGGCTAGATAGGAGGGTTCAACTTTATTGCATATCTCAGGCATTTTGGGATTTTGCACAAATTTTTAACATGGGGTTTTTGGGACCCCTTCTCATGAATAATGTCACTGTCATGGTGTTATTCGGGCTCGAAGGGTGATTTCGCGCAGTGACTGTGCAGTGACTGTGAAATCACCCTTCAGGACTGAATACCACCATGACAGTGACATCATTCATGAGAAGGGGGCCCAAAAACCCCATGTTGAAAATTTGGTGCCAAAATTCCAAAATATGGCTGTTTAACGAGCGTGCGCTGCACAGTTCCTACGCAGGCTCGTAAGTTCGCGAAATTTCAATATTTTCACTCCAGATTTGCAACATTGCCATTTCACCACACTGTCTTATGAGCAGTACAGCTGTCATTTTTCACATCTCACCCAAAATGTGCTTCCACCCTTGTAGCGCAGAATGGCGCAGTCGGTGTGCGAAATCAATGTACGGGACAAATTAAGAAAATCACAGTGACACCATTCATGAGCAGAGGTCTTGAAATGGCTATGTTGAAAATTTGGTGAAAAAATTCCTAAAAATGACTGTTTTATGAGCGTGCCTTGCACAGTTCCTACGCACGCTCATAGGTTTGCGAATTTTCAATATTTCCACTCCAGATTTTCAACATTGCCATTTTTCCAAACCTTCTTATGAGTAGTACAGCTGTCATTTTTCACATCTCACCCAAAACGTGTTTCCGCCCATGTAACGCACAATGGCGCAGTTGTTGTGCGAACTCAGTGTATGGGACACATTAAGAACATCACAGTGTCACTGTTCATGAGCAGAGATCTTAAAATGGCAATGTTGAAAATTTGGTGACAGAATTCCTAAAAATGACTGTTTTACGAGTGTGCGTTGCACAGTTCCCATGCACGCTGGTAGGTTTGCGAATTTTCAATATTTCCACTCCAGATTTCCAACATTGCCATTTTTCCACACCTCCTTATGAGCAGTACAGCTGTCATTTTTCACATCCTGCCCAAAACGTGTTTCCACCCATGTAGCGCACAATGGCGCAGTCGGTGTGAAAACTCAATGTATGGGACACATTAACAAAACCACAGTGACACTGTTCATGAGCAGAGGTCTTAAAATGGCTATGTTGAAACCTTGGTGAAAAAATGCCTAAAAATGACTTTTACAAGCGTACGTTGCACAGTTCCTATGCATGCTCATAAGTTTGCGAATTTAATATTTTCACTCTAGATTTTCAACATGTCCATTTTATTAAACTTCCTTATGAACAGTACAGCTGCAATTTTTCATATTGCACCCAAAATGTGTTATCGCACATGTAGCGCACAATGGTGCTGTTGGTGTGCAAAAGCAATGTTTAGGACAGATTAAGAAAATCACAGTTACACTGTTCATGAGCAGAGGTCTTAAAATGGCTATGTTGAAAATTTGGTGACAAAAGTCCATAAAATGACTGTGTTACGAGTGAGCATTGTGCAGTTTCCACGCATCCTCGTTAGTTCATGACTTTGTAATATTTTCAGTCCAGATTTTCGCTAGTGGCATTTTTCAACACTTCCTTATGAACAGTACAGCTGCCATTTTTCACAACATGGCCGAAGTGTGTTTTCACACTTTCAGTGCAGAGATGCGTGGTCGCTGTGGGAAATCATTGTTCGGCACAGATAAAGAAAATCACAGTGACACTGTTCATGATAGGAGGCACCAAAATGCCTGAGTTGACAATCTGCTATAAAATATCCCCAACCTACTTATATAACGGGTGTGCGTTGCACAGTTTCTATGTATGCTCGTGACTTCACCATTTTTCTAAATATTTTTACTACACATTTGCAACATAGCCATTTTTACACCTCCCCATGAAACAGTACAGCTGTCATTTTTTACAGCCTGTTCGGAATATTTTTGCACCTGTGGTGCTAAATCCCGTAGTCACTGTGCATAAGCAGCTTTCGGCTACCAAACTGATATTCCTCCTGTTCATGAGGTGGGGTCACAAAACAAACATGCTGAAAATTTGGAGTTAAAATACCAACGAATGCCTGAGGTATTAGGCTTTTCAACTAAATCACCCAACCCTATAGAGAATGACAGGAATCAGGGGTGACTTGGGATTCTTGCCTGTGATGCTCATACCATTCCACACCCTGCAGTCACTGAGAGGCATCGAGGTATGCCTTGGACTCTTCGGCCCCAAACTTCACCCCATTCTCCTATATCGCACCCATCTCACCGTATTTCCTAATGAAATGGGGTGCGCATAAGGGCCAAAGACCCCAAGGAACACATCACACTTGTCAGTCTCTGCAGAGTGGGGTGTGGTGAAATGGCGTGGCCGTTATGCCTGACGACCCAAATGCACACCCCAATGCCTGTCACTCTCTGCAGGGTGGTGGTGGGGTTGGCTTCAGTTCAATACTTCACTGCCATTCCTATTATGCAGCTCTGTAACTTCTATACTACCACTGCCAATGCCAGTAAGCAAACATTCGGCATTGACAAATGCTTGTTTCAAGATAGCTCATTAACTGGGTATGGACAGTTCTTTCCATTATTTTGGATACTATAGAAAGCAAAACAAGCGGATGATAATTTGTAGGATTAGAAGCTTCATCGCCTTTGTTTATTGGGACTATTTTAGGTTGTTTCCATATTTTTGGGAAGGAAACCTCTATTTAACTCCCATTAAACAGCCCAGTTAATGTTTGAGCACTTTTATTTGCAGAATCTTTTATGAACCTGGTTTCTATACTATCCAGTCCATGAGCCTTATTTGTCTTTAATCTATGTATTATTGTGATTAGTTCCTTCTTATTTATCTTTTTGAATCTAAATGTGAGTATTGCCCCATCTCTCCTGTTTTCTTCATTCGTTTTAATATCTTCCCCACAATCCTTATTTACTATTCTTTGATCTTCTAAATCTGTGAGGTTTATAAAATAATTGTTTAAAATATTAGCCACCTTTTTGGTGGTAAGGGGTCACCATTTGCCATAAACTTTACTTCATTTGGATATTTTTTGAGTTAGTTAAATATTTCATTAGGGACCAGTAATATGTTTAATCAGTAGTACTGCTAACTTTTTGCCTATAGAAATACCCCTTTAATTCTTTAACTTCCTGCTTACCTTGTTTCTGACTTTCTTAAATTTGTCCAGTGTTTCTTGTCTCAGTGTTTTATTTGCTTTTTTCCAAAGCTGCTTTTTATCTTTTATTAGTTTTTTGATCCTGTCATCTAGCCATGGTAGTTTGTTCATTTGTGGGTATGCGTCTTTAAAGGGGCATACATGTTGCAAATTTCTACAAACATATTAATAAATTCTTCCGCAGCTAAATCCAGATTGGGAATTAGTGCAATCCTGTATCATATTAAGTTTGCTATTTGATCTTGAAAAACTTGCTTATTGTAGTTTTTAAACATCTTCTAATACTGTGGGAGGTGTTTAATCTATTTTGAACTATAATATTTGTTTGGACAGTGTAAAAACAGTGCTATGATCTCCCAAATTGGGCAATTTTACCCTCCTCTCCAAAACTAACAAATAAGGGGTCCCAAAATTAGATCCAAAATGTTCCCCGGGCTACTTACAGTATCTTCCCTTTTCTTGAAGGGGAATCTATCAATTGGACTAACTGAAGACCTTGTAATGATTTTTCTAACTTCTGCCCCTTCTGTCCACCCCATGCAGCGTTAAAGTCTCCAACCAAGATTACTTTTTTGTTTGTTACCTGATCTATCAATGGCTGTGGAAATTTATTAAGCACCATATTTTTTATCTCATTTTATCATGTCTAACAAGTCGGCTGCTGCAACAGGGGTCGGAGGTGTACTGCTGCACTCCTCCATGACATGGGACCTCAGAATTTAATTTCTTTTATTTGACTGTCAGAGACTCACTCCCGCAAATCCTGGGTCTCCAGTGAGCTGTTTGGGGAGTTTTGCTGCTGGGTGAGCCGCTAAGAAAAAAGGCACCAGCTTCAAATTTTCTCCAGTGGCCACGTAACTGCTGTGGGATTTCCCAGCAGTTAAATACAGCTACTCTTGCTTGCTCTTGGGATCAGCTACTGCAACAGGAGCCAGAGGAGTACTGCTGCACTCCGCAATGTGGGACCTCAGACTTTAATTTCTTTTATTTGACTGTCCGAGACCTGCTCCCACAAATCCTGGGTCTCCGGTGAGCTGTTCAGGGAAATTTTGTTGCTTGGGGAGCCACTAGGAAAAAAGGTGCCATCTTCAATTTTTCTCCAGCGGCCACACAGCTGCTCTGGGTTTTCCCACCAGTTAAGTACAGCTGCTCTTGCTTGCTTGCTCCTGGGACCGGCTGCTGCAACAGGGGTTGGAGGTGCATTGCTGCACTCCCCCTGCAACGTGGGACCTCAGACATTAATTTCTTTTATTTGACTGTCAGAGACCTGCTCCCACAAATCCTGGGTCTCTGGTGAGTCATACTTCTCAGTCTTTCTTCATCCAATTGTGTGACGAGATATGTAACAACAGGACATGTGTGGCAAATCATCAAACATGACACTGCAAGCTCAGAACACTGGAAATACATGTACCAATGTTTATAACGCTTGCTGATAATGTAGCATCTTATATTGTTATAAATTTCTGTTTAAAAGTCGCAGTGGTTGATGTCACTTTCTCAATGTGGGACAGAGCATTTCTGAGAGATAAAATGAGTGATGTGCCTCATAATGTGTGACAGCTGAGAGGTATGCAGTGAGCTGTTTGGGGGAGTTTTGCTGCAGATGGGTGATTTTTGCCCAACCTCTCGCCCCCTCCTCCACCATTTATTAAATACACTCATTACTTTGCAAGCTCCACCTAGTGGATAACCTTGCCCATACTGCTCACTTGGGAGGACTAGCATCTTCTATCTTCTCCTAGGATTCACTTTACTGTGAAACATGCTGAATGCTGTTGTGCCAATTAACTGTGTCGAAGCTCTTAGATGTGAATACTTGCTACATTTCCCTGACTACTGTTGCTTGTTCTTGTCTCTAAAACTTGTGAAATTTCTTGATCCATAGCTTACAATCTGCTGACAGAGTATTGTTGTATATGTTAGGTTCTGTGAAAGTACAGGTTTTAAGGCTAGCACAGGGGTTTAGTCAGAAAGTTAATCTAAGGCAAACTGCTTAAATCACTGACAATTCATTATTTTTTCATCTGGTCTCACTTCATGTTCCAGAATAGGTCCATAACAGCATCAGATGAATTTGGTCTGAAAGTTAGGTGCTGCAGCTAACTTAGATGCTTAAGTTTTAAAAACTCATTGACTGTCTTCCTCTTCAGGCTCTCTCTGAATGTTGCTTCATAGATTTAGAACAATTTACAGATGAGTTCCCTCAAAGTTATGGGTTGCAACTAATTAGAAACTTAAGTGTAATAACTAATTGAATGCTAGGTAGTTTCCAAGGAGACCTAGGAACCTGAGCAGAGGCTCCAGCTAGAAGTGTGATAGGCTAGTAAATAATACCCAATTGGCCAACAGACGCTGACCTCTCTAGTCACTACTATGGCCAATAGGAGCATACTCTTAATTCTCATGTACATACTTGCTAGCCAGGGGATAGATTACCTCCTGGACAAGGATGAAGGATTTGATCCTCACAGGAGGCCATTAGACCAAATGTACCTAGATCTGCACTACACTCCCTAAAACAATGGTCAGTGGCTCATTAATAACAATGCATGGTCTAACCCAAAAAGGAGCTTGTTACCTAATGTTTCACAATTCCAATGCTAGCACCAGCAGGAATCTAACCCATTCAATGCGTAATGTGCTACAGCTGATCTCCCTTCTACTAATCTTCTTCTCAGGTGATATTCAACCCAACCCTGTTCCCCCATAGGAAACTTTACTTTTGGCTCTCCTCATGACCCTAACTGGGTATCTTCCAGGGGACTATGAATAGTCCACATGAATGTATGTAGCCTGCGATCTAAGATCCATGAGGTCCAGAGCTCGGTGGGCATGTACAAACCAGACATACTTGTAGTGTCTGAAACATGGCTCAAACCTAACATCTTAATGTATGAAATTGACCACCTGGCTACTCTGCCTATAGGATAGACAGGACAGGCAAGAAAGGGGAAGGGGTACTTATCTACACAAGGGATACCCTCTGTGCCTCTCTTGCCTGCCTACCCCTATAGACTGTACTGGTAGTGAAACAATATTTGTCAAAATAACACTCAACAATGCCACGTCCCTGCTGCAAGGAGGTCTGTACAACCCTCCCAAAGTAGCCAGTCTGGTTCTGGAGACCTTAACCAAGATGCTGGTGGATCACACCCCCTCTGAGATACTCATCCTGGGAGACTTTATTTTTTTGTCATTATTGATTTTTATCCCTCCTGGGAGCCTGGCAGGCAGCTCCAGTCCCTCCCTTGGAGGGAACTTGGTCTTATGCCCTACATTTCCCACCCTGACTCTCCCAGTGATCCCCCACAGGTTGCCCTCCCATGACAGGGCTGCTGCAAGGAAAGCTAGCTTCCCCCCATCTCGGAACACAAATCCAGATTCTGGGTGTTGGGACGGGCACTGGCGGGGCCCTCATGGAGCCTGCCAGCTCCATTTTCCTGGTTTTCTCCCTTCCCCCTCCCCACTGACTCATACATTGGCTCGAGCTTCCCAACCCATATCTCCCCCCAGCCATTGCTAGAGAATGATCAATGGGCAGGACAGCTATCCCTCCCCGAGACAGGAGAGCAGTCATCTGGGTTCTCAATCCTCTCTCTCCCCTGCTGACCCCCAGCCATCCGGGCTCATTCCCGAACCCAGATTGCTGGCATGGCATGAGATGTGGCATCCAGCACCTCAACCGTCAGTGCCACTGGGCTGGCCCTCCTGGGAGACTTTAACATTCACTGGGTGACTGTCTCAGAACAAGGTTACAATACTCTGCTGCATGACATGCACCTGACCCAGGTCATCACCGAATCCACAAGACATAATAAAAATACAGGCAATCACTCAATTATTGACTGGGTACTTGTTACTAACCCCCTCAAGATACAGGTGGTGGGCACTATCTTGGATGCCTTGAGTGATCATGCTCCCATATTCTGCATATGGAAGAATCGATCTCCCAAAATTCCACCACAGGTCTTCATGGCAAGGGACTTCTCAAATTTATCAGCTCCCAGCTTCCAATCCTATCTAACCAACCAGGACTGGAGCCCTATCCTGCATCTCCCAACCTTAGATGAAGCACTGGATTACTTTCAGAATTGCTTCATGTCAGCAGCAAACAAACATGTCACACTTAGGAAGCTCAGGATCAAGGGGCAATGCTATAAATGGCTCACACCTGAGCTTAGTACCCTAATGAATAAGTGAGATTAGGCCTGGAAGACCTATAAGAAGTCTGGCACATCCTCAGACTGGGTAACCAACAGGACACTGAGAAATCAAAACAAAAAATGCACTAGCACTGCAAAGCGCAAATACGTTAAAAACATTCAGCAGGCAAACCTGACTGACCCCAAATGCTTTTGGCAGCAGATCAATGGTCCGATTAAAGGTAGTAGCAAACCTATGCAAGGACCAGTCTTCTCCAATGGCCAAACCATTGTTGACAAACAAGAGGCATCCAATGCCTTCAACAGCTTTTACACTGATCTATAAGAGTACAAAGCTAACTTCCCTCCCCTTGCCTCTAACTATTCATGTCCCCCCAGCCCAGTAACACAGCATCTAGAATTCCATATAAAAATGATAAAGTGATCAGATGTGCTCCCAATATTAAAGAAAATTAAGGTTAGAGGTTCTGCAGGACCGGATGGATTGATCCCCAGATTACTGAAAGATGCTACCCTAGCCATTGCCTCCCCTATGACCTGGGTAATCAATAGTTCCCTACTTGAGGGAGTCATTCCAGCCAAATGGAAAGAGGCCCAGGTAGTTCCTATCAGCGAAGGAGGTCCCAAGAAACATATCGGAAACTACAGGCCAATCTTGCTCCCCTGTATCCTTACCAAGATACAGGATTGGCTCGTCTATTACCAACTATGAGACCACCTGAAAACAAAACCAACTGCTGGCATCCAACCAGCATGGATTCAGACAAAATCATGGAACTGACACTGCACTAATCAAATTCATTAGCTACACCATCAAGACCCTCAACAATGGCACCTCCACTGGTGCCATATTCATCGACTTAACAAAGGCCTTTGATTTAGTAGATCACAGCCTTCTGTTAGACAAGCTAAACCTCACTGGTCTAGACCACTACTCACCGACCTGGTTTGAGAGTTATCTATCTCAATGCACCTAACAGGTCAAGTGGAAGGGATCAAGATCAGAGTGACTACCTATTAAGGAGGGTGTACCCCAAGGCTCCATCTTGGGGCCTCTCCTGTTCTAACTATTTGTAAATGACCTATGCAATAACTGTGGTGGTAGCTCAGTAATACAATATACTGACGATGCTATGCTGTACAGAACTGGGGCCAGCATATCAGATCTTGGGCACCAGGTGCAGGATGAATTTGTGACCCTAGAAAGGTGGCTGCTGGCTAATGAGCTGCTCCTAAATGACAAAAAGATGAAAGCCATGATGTATGGACCTTGAACTATAGGCTTGGGCAAAACCCTATTGCTCCCCCTACAATCCTCGTCAGTTATGCCCATAGAAGTTGTGAGCTCCTTCATGTACCTGGGCCTCATTGACCAGGGCCTCATCTTCAAATGCCATGTGAACCATATCACCATAGCAATACACCAAATGCTAGGTCTACTTTATAGGCTGAACTCACAACTCATCCTGGAAACCAGGGTAGCAATTGCAAACAGCATCCTCCTACCCAAGCTTACCTATGCCACCCAGTCATACAGTTACTTACTGGGACAGAACTGGGCAGGATGCAAATACTCTACAACAAGATTGCTCGATTTGCATCCAAATCCCACCTGAGGCACCATCACTGCTAGGTTCTTGACTCCCTAAACTGGCCATTCCTATCCCAACATCTCCAATACCCTGCCCTATGCACTGCCTACAAACTAATAAACAGTCCCCTCCCCATGGGTCTTGCTGGGATGCTGGTCACCAAGCGCCCCAAGTAGGCTGCTATGCACGTCCATACAGAATCTCCTAGAGGTTCCCAGGGTGAGGACAACAGCAGGAAGTAAGTCCTTCTTCTGACCCTCTGGAACAATCTCCCTGACCAGCTGCATAATGCCAGCACACTGATTTCCTTCAGAAAAGGGATCAAAGCGCATCTGCTAGAAAAAAAAGGCATGCACCTGTCAGGGGTAATCCCAGCAACTTAGCCTCCTAGTAACCTATCCTGCCCATGAGGGCAATGCCCCAGCATAAAAAGGCACAACAGCAGAACCTAATTAATAAGAAAACGGCCAATATGGTCTGATGTCTGTTACCTGTATCCACAATAACTTGTAATTTACACACTGTCAGTGTTGGTATCCTCCTCCTGCTTAAATGAATATATGTACAAAAGCATAAGTATGTTACACCAAAATGTAAATCTTTAGGAATTTCTATGACTGTCTGGAAATACGGTTTGTTACTAAAAATTGCTTTGTATCATTGAAATGTACCATTGATGTGTCCTGTACCCTACAGTTTTCTATGTAACTAATCCCAGGTCGTCCCTGAGAAAGGGACAATTTGGACAAGTGAGCCTACCCTTTCAAGAAAATGAAATACATAAATAAATTAGTAGTTGAATGGCCACTGCCAGTCTACTACTGCCAACCCATAGGTCTAAAGGCTCCATGAAATTGTCCAAAAGTTGATCATTGCAGAGCTGCCGATTGCTTACTCTTTCTCTCTCTCTGGATAATGTGAAGAGCATCTCTCTGCCAAACTTGAACCCAGACTTTTCCCACCTCCTCACAAGCAATTGATGTATTGCTCAGTCCTTCGAGAACAGCCTGAGAGATGATAGTCATCAAGAGGCTGTCGATTACTCCACATACTAGAGGTGGGAAAGGCATTAGGTTGGTGAACTTAGAATGAGTTTTGATGGGAGCCTGAATATAGTGGGGAGGTTAACGCAACAGAAATTCGGTACCCCAATGTAAAGATAGAGATGTGCCGTGTTCATCTTAATTTTTACATTTCATACTTAGGGTGGGTTGTGGGGGCAGTGCAGGAGGGGCATTAGGTTGCTAAATTTATAATGAGATTTGAGGGGTTTCTTGATACTGTGAGAAAGCTGACCCAGCTGAAATTTGGCACCTCCCATGTAAGGATAGAGATATGCCATTCTCCTCTTCATTTGCACTTACCTGGGTTACAATAGTGAGAAAGGGTGGGAGGGGTGTTAGGTTGTCAAAGTAAGAATGAGTTTTGATGGTTGTGTGGATACAGAAGAGAGACTGACCAGCTTCAATAACACAGAGTCAGAGTGAGGGATTTTGGGGGGAGAAGACAATTGACTCAGGGAGCCAGCAAGTGAGCGAGCAGCTGAGTCAGCCTAGGGGGAGTTTTCTCTGCCTGCTGGGTGGTGATAGGACCAGTTTGCTCTTTTGAATTACAAGATGTTTCTGCCCAGCAAGCGGAAAACACTGTTATGATCAGCTTGGCTGATCATTGGCTTGTCACTGCTGTACCCACTACAGCTTGAGCTGCACTGGACCCACTAGTGACACACCTCTGAAATAACCTAATTGTAACATGATGTTTGTTTTATGCTGCATGTGCAAGCAAAAATAAATGATGGCATTTTTTACTTTTAACATGTATTTATGTCACAAAACCGTGCTTAGTTAGATAAGCATAATATGGAGAAGCAATGCTGTGCTATGTCTTTGTCACAGCTACACTTCCTAGAGTTCTCAAAGTCACTATAATGCATGGTGAGCAGCCCAATGTCATTTAGTTACTGCAGAGCTTTCTTTATACTGGAACGATGCCTCAGTATGAAGAAAAATGAGTCTGTTGCCAGAAGATTTTATTGTATTACTTTTTTCAATAAACTAAATGCATAAAGGGCTGGCAGTAGAAATAACTAGAAACCTTACTGCCTTCAGTGATACCATCTGACTGTTGTAGCTTGGAAAGATCAAAAAGTGGACAATATTAAAGAAAAATACAACAGCAGTGTGGTTTTAATAACATTTTTCTATTAAAAATCCTATGTTATTACTGGTACTCTTCATGTTTCCAATAAAATAAAGTACACAATACATATCTTAAGTTAGCACTGTTTTGTAAAGCAAATAGCCGAAGCATGTTGTAAGCTGCCTTTTAGCAAGATGTTACTTTGCATGATTTTGGACATTGTTACTGTATTCACTTCAAGCATTTTTTCCATTAGAAGCACTATAGCATACCAGTTGGACAGTAAATACTGTATGTTAACCTGGAGATCTGGGTGTGCATCATTGAATCACTTACTGTGTGAAGCTGAGAAAGTGATAACCTCCTTGTGCTTAACCTTCTTTATCTCTCTCTCTCTCTCTCTCTCTCTCTCTCCCTCTCTCTCTCTCTCACCCTCTCTCTATGTTGTCCCACCCCCCCAAAAAAAAATCTCTCCCATTCAAGTAACTTTATTGGTATGACAGGATACAAGGGCACAGCCAAGATTTATACATAAGATATAAACATGCTGTACTACAGTGCACTTAATACACACATGCCCTCTCACTTTGTTACCCCTCTTGCTCCCTTCCTCTTTCTCTTGCTCTCTTTGTTCTCACTCGCTCTCTCTTCTTTCTCTATCCTGCCCTGTCTCCCTTTCCTGCCCTCTGTATCTCCCTCTGTTCTTTCCCTCTCACACTGTGATGTCCTTCTCTCAAGCCCTCCATGTCTCTCTCTCCCTTCCTTTCTCTCTCTCCAGCTTTCTTCCTCTCTCTCTCCCCCATCTCCCTCTATCTCTGTTCTTTCGCTATTCCTCTCTTGAGCCCCTCTCTCTCTTTCTCTATCTCTCATCTCTCCCTCTCTCTCTCACAATTTCTCACCCTCTTTTTTACTTTGTCTCCCTCTCTCCAACTCTCTACCCTTCTGTCTCTTCATCCCTCAATTCCTTCCTTCTTCTCTTTCTCTCTCTCCAGTCACCTTTTCTCTCCATTTCTTTCTATCTCTCTTCATCAATCCCTCTCTGCCTCTCCAACTATACCCCTTCTTCCTCTTTCTTTCTCCCCCACTCAAGTATCTCTCCCTCACAGTTTCTCTCCTACCCATCTCTCTTTTTATACCTCTCCCTCTATCTCTACCCCCTCTATCCAACTATCTCCCTCTTTCTCTCTTCCTCTCCCTCTCCCTCTCTTTCTCAATCCATCTCTCTCTCTCTCTCTCTCTCTCTCTCCATTTCTCTCTCTCTCTCTCTCTCTCCATTGCCTTCTTCCCTGTAAATTTCCCCATGAGAATTTTTGCTCTCAAATTACTTTCCTTGCTTCCTTTCCTTTCTATGAAGATTCCTGATACTGAAGTCTAGTTTTCTAGTTGAACTGAATATCTATCCAGATAGTCTTCACAAGTGCTGGAGGACAAAGAGCAATGACCAGAAATTTATTGCTAGCGTGTGATCTGCAATCACACTCTGTTGGGTTTGGAAAATCAGAAACAAACAGACTGCTTAGGCAAGTCTATCAGCAAGTAACTATGATGCCCATGGAAGACAGCTGAATGCAATACGCAAAATATACTATTCTGTCTCACAGTTATGTCATTATGGGCCAATTATAATTTAAGTTGCACAACTGGAGTCACAGTTACTGTAATGTTTTGCATTTAGCCCTTAACATGTTGGAGGGAGAGTGTTGCGCTGATTTAAAGACATTGATGGTACACAGTCATTAAAGGAAACTGCTCTTTATAGTTGGAGTCTACTGACCATTAAGGTATAACCTATATGATTCACTTAACTCAATTTAAGAAAATATGTGCAGACAAAAGGCTGCATTATACACAGTAGGGGTACATGAAAGGTACTCAATAGTCACTCTCCACAACACCTGCTCTGTACTCTCGAACTCACCATACTGCATTACCACTGTCACTGCTCATTTGGTCCCCTATATTAGACAAACTCTGGCCAAAGCCAAAAGGGCTGCTAATGCATTCATCTGATAGGGGATATAGACACAAACATATACATACCCAGGTCCCCCCATTTTCATTACTGGCTGCCCTGTCCCCATTGAATACCATCTAACCTTTGCACCCCAACACATTCCTTGTCTCCTGTCTCCATTTTCTACCTATCCCAGTACCAGCTCCCCTGCCCCCACCATTGTCAATCAGTTCTCTGCCCCTCCATCCCCCTACTGTTACTTGCTTTCCACAAACATCCCATTTCTTCTTTAATTATCTACCCCTTATTAATACCAGAAACACTGCCATGACCCCTATTTCCTGACTGCCCCCTTGTACCTCATCTCAGTCCTATAATGTGTCCCCAACCTTACCCACATGGATTTATCAGTTCCTTCCTCTCTCCATAACCAGCTATCTTAGCACCTCTCCTACCACCACCCACACATGGTAACCTCATATTACCTGTTCATGGGCCCTCTTTTCTGCCTCCAACTGCAGCCACCATCTTGGTTTTATCTGCCAAAGGCAGGACCTGGATTTTGAGCTACACCGCAGGTCAGGGAGAAGGAGGATGAGCTACTAGATGCAAAGGACTGCATGGAAAGAAGACTTACGTAACTTCTACATGACATCAGGAGGTGACATCAGGACTACAGAACAACTGATCTGAGTTTATTTTCCTCACCTTTATTTAATATCATTGTGCTTATCTCTTGATGGTGGCATGTCCTAGCTCCCATCCAGAGTCTCCACCTATTTGCTACAGTACCTCTTTCAGCAACAACTCCTTGCCCACTGGCTTGTTCATTTCAAGTTGCCCCACTTTCAGTGTATGCTAACATGTAGTACAGGATCATTGAGCCATAGTCAGTCAAGGGCTGCTTAGTCCAGTGCCCTGCGAATGTGGGTGGAGGTAGGCCTTTTTGTCATTTTGTCTCCAGTAATGGTCCCCCCAGTTTTGTCTTCACCAACCTCCCTCTTCTTAAGCTTAATTTTTTCAGCTGTAAGTCCAGTAGACTTATAGTATCAGTTACAGCAACTCCCAAGCATTTCTCAGTGCTGATGGTATTTGATTCTGATGCCACTTTCTTCCCTCCCTTTATCAATTTTTGTTTGATTGCATTTTGCCATTATGTGTTGTGCATCCACATATCAGCCTTTATGATTCTGGGAGGATTTTGATGTCATCTGGGCAGCTGGCCAGGGTGGTGAGAGGCAGGTCTGTGCCAGTCACTGTCACTGTCCACCACAGATCTTCTATCCTTTTGTTGGGTGGCATTGGGGTGGGTGGGTTGGGTGTTGAGTAGGTGGGGGAGGAGATGTAATTATCTTTTTGTCCTGGACTAAGAGTATAGTGGTATTAGATATTGCTGAGCTGGTGAGGGAAGGAATGTTTTATTAATTGATTTTTCAGGGCAGTGAGGGGAGTAGAAATGGGTACTGTTGCATGGGTTAAAGTAGGGGTCATTTTAACCTCAAATGTTCAACATAGTCTTTTTATTACACTGCCTTATGAACCTGAAAGGTCCCATTTATTAAGTCCTGTACAAAATGTCATTTTGTGGCATAAGTATGAAAAGATGTCTTGGGCAGGATTTGAAAAATGACACGTCATGTCATGCTTATGAAGTGGGGTACAAACTATGTTGAAATTGTGGGGTCACAGTCTGATAACTTAGCTAAGCTAGGAGTATCTACAGGTATGGCTGCTGTAGGCTTACATCTTGTATAGGTTCTATGTGCCAAACTGCATTAACAGGGAATGCAATTATACCCTGCTTGCTGCCATTCTCCCATCCTTTAGTCAGAGCTATTTTAATTTCTCACATTGATGTACTTTTATCCAAATCCCCCTCACCATATGTTTTGGTTTTCTCCATTGGGTATATAACCTTGCCCTGTACCCCATCTGTGTTACATCCAGATCCCTGAATTCCTCTTGTGGTCAAGAGAGTGATTTCTAGGTCTTTCTCAATTCAGCATTTCCCATCTGTGAATCTAACCTCAGCCTCCACCCAAACTACTTTAACTGCCAGTAGATAAAGACCTAAAAATTCTGGCCCAGTGCCCTTGTTCTCTGCCCCGTGCAATGAAGACCATACCATTTCAATAGGCCTTTTTCACACCAAAAGGCACCTCAGTCCCCCAGAAAGTGAAACTCCTCTTTGGTACACAACTCTTTTAACCAGTACTGAACTGGTAGATTTTTTTATTTTTTGTCTCCCCTCTCCTTGGTACTGTAAAAAAAAAAAAAAAAACAGGAGTGTCACAGTACCAGCCAATCCCTTTAGCCTGGCCTCACTTCTTTGCAACTGTCCTTGAATATCACTAGTGGCTTCCCTGCTAAATCATTTGTTCCAGCATGGGCAATTACATCTGGCCTCATCCCCAGTCCCCACCTTCATAACCAACCCTTCTATTTTAGGGAGTACCCTATCTGCCATCATCCCTGGGGGGAAGCACACTACACTTACCACCTGGTCCGTGCTATAGACTACCAACTCAGGACCCCAGTGTAACTGAAAGAAGCAGCTGTATGGACCAGTCCATGACAAGTTAGTACTGCATCATGTACATTTTCATGTTGGAGCCTTGAGTTCCTGTCCTGAGCCCAAGGCTCCAACAATCATGCTGTCAAAGCCATGAATGCTATAGAGGCAGCATTTGGAGCCTCATGGAGAGGGTAACAGTTCTCCTGGCATGTGAGCTGCACATGGTAGTGGTCCAGTAGTTGGGCCTGTAGCTGAGGGATGTGTCATGGACTGTTCATTAGGTTTGTGGGTAGAATTTGTGGATGGTGTAGGAGAACCTGGGGTTGGGGGGAGTTGTGAGACTTTGAGTGCTGAACATGAACTCCCTGTTACTCCTTATCAGCTCTTTTCACATCCCAGCCAGGATATGACACATCTGTGCAGGCTTCACCATACCAGAAAAGTCATTGGCATAAAGGGGTAGTACATGGTAGCGTTGATGTTAGGGAAGGTTCAAAGACAGGATACCTGACTACAAAAAGTATTAGTAAAAGAAACAGAACGAAGAAATGAGATACTACTCCGGAAACACCAGAGATGAGCCTTGATGAACCAAATAGCCTTTCTCTTCCCCAGAAAAATGACTGCCCTTACTTCCTTCATCATTGCTCTTTTATTAAAACTCACTCACTTACTCACTCTCACCTTTTCAATTCCTCATTCAGCTCAAGTGTCAGAAAATCATTATCAAAGCCTAATAAAGATTTTCCAATACATTTATTTTAGTAAAACAATCTATATTTCATGTCTGCAGTCTTTAGAGCTCAGCCTGATTGTCCTATGGATTTCTTCTTCTCTCTCCACAGAAGATTACTGGCAGAAAAGACAGGTGATTTATTTAATGATGTACTAGCCTTTCTTTCCCCCGAGTCCAGGGTTTACGTCTTAGCTCAGGTCACAGATGAAATGATTGTGTCCATCTCAGCTCCTTCCATAGCATTCATATAGAAATGTCATGTAACTATCAGCCACTGCTGTCTCTGAGGGCTGCTTGATCAAACTGAAATGGAGATCAGTTTAGTATCTCAACTACAGAAATGATAGTTGAAATGAACCTGGCTGTACAGATCCCAGAGTCATACTACAGTACATAGGCTAGGAGAGCTGCTTCAATGTCCTACCAGTAGAGTTCTTGTGATTTATACTTTTCAGACCTGCTGGCAAGGATCATTTCTAGTCAGAGATATGTGTATCATTTGAATAGAGTTAGTGGAATACAGTATATTCTGCGGTCATTGAATAGGTTACATAATTCACTATCTGTTCTGAGTAGGCAGGATTCCGAGTGGATAATGCACTATTTGATAGATTTTACTGTGATAATTTCATCAAATAAGTTGGATAACATTATTTATGTGAGTGGATAATACACTATTTGAGCATTCCTAAATCTGGTGCTTTTCACACATGTATCTCAGTGACTAACCAGCAGATGGCAGCACAAAATATAAGCTTGAATATGTGTTGCTATATACAGTACTATACAAATATACACCACTTTATTCCCGTTCTGTTAGGGCAGATGGGCTTTGGCAGGTAGTATAATCAAGCCTGCAGTGTCCCTTCTTGCCTTGAACTGCACCTGACTTGCAGACAGAGAAATCATTCAGTATCCACTGTGATCAGCATTAGCTCCCTTTTCAATTTCACAGGTATGAGTTCAGAAGACGAGAAACTGTCAAAGTTCCGCAGTCATATCAATAGGTACAGTAAATTACTGTGGAGTGTAAGATGCAAATAATCCAGTGATCAGCAATGTATAACTGGAGGTTGCCTGTACCACCGAGCTCAACTATACCAAGACTGTATCTGCCAGTGTACAGCAGGTCAAATGCCACCCACTGACAAATTGCACAGCTTGACAAGATAAAAACAAGGTAGCTGAAGCTGTGGGGATGGTCAGCAAGCAGAGCCTCATGAAGAGAAAGCACTAGTGGTGTTATGACACAAATAAGGGGGGGCCAAAAGGGCAACTGTTAGAGGAAAGACCCACAGCTAGGTACTGCTGGCTGGGGAACATGAACCTTACTTCTCCATTCAGTACAAGAACAGCTGCACATTATGGAGCTAACAATGTATTTAACCCTGGCTGGCATCAGAGGTATCTGTGAGTTTGTTCCCATAAACAAACTGCCTGTCCTTATTTTTGAAACTGTACAAAATGAGGACAGGCAGTTGTTTATATCCACAGTTCTAATTAGTAGGCTTCCAAGTATGTGATAGTTTTTGAAAGGCCGTCAGTACAGCGACTGTATTTGGTGAGTTAAGTTTTTTCCAGGTAAAGAGGTAGTACGATTTCACAACATTCAAGATGATCTCAGAGGATGACAGCAAGTGACAAAACTAATGAACCCTGAACAAAAGGTTACAATAGAGTCAGAAAAGAAAATATTTTTTTATGGTGCCTTTCATGCAACTATTTTCCAAAGCACTTTACAGTCCAGAAGAGGGATGAGAGAGAATTTGTCTGCCATTAGGAGCACATGGAGATTTGAACAGCACAAACATAGATTTGAGAGATTAAAGAGAGGTTCAGCACAGGGAGGTTACATTTTTTTTAAATTTATTTATTTAAAATTGGTGGCCGGGAAAGGCACACTGAGCCGAGGCTCGTTTCCAGGTGCGACCCGTGTACAAGGTGTACACAGAAACTAAGCAGAGAAATACAACAATTTCTTGTTACAGATGATAATATATAGCCTGGTACAACACCAAAATGCAAATCAACTTTATCTGAAAGTTTACCTTTGGACCCGAGGGTCTGAGAGGGTAGAATAAGCAGAGAAATACAACAATTTCTTGTTACAGACATTAAGTACAACAGCAGGGACCAATCACAGAGGTATGCAGGACAGCGCAACTAATTTCTGTTCTGATGTGGATTACAGCATCTGGGACTTTTCATGTCTGAAAATTGCATAATCAGCATAACTCAAAGTTTGTATATATGGCGTACACAAATGGCATCACGATAGAGTGGACTAGCACCGAGACTGGACAGTAAATTAGCGGTGAACGAAATATGGGGCTGACTGGAGCAGAATATTACCAACAGGGGACAGCCATGGTAGGCTAGGCCCGAGTTGGGGTGGGACCAGATGAGCAACTAGGGAAGGATGGAAGGGGAGGAGCCTGAGGAGTAGTTTTACAGCTGTGAATGAGGGGGCCTGGTGGAGGTTGGGAGGGAGATAGTTCCAAAGGAGAGGGAGACAATAGGAAAAGGCTGCCTGTCCAGAGGCAGAGAGGGGGCATGTGAGGTGGAAAGTGTGTGCATCTCTGTGACTTGCTCAAGGTCACACCATACAGTAGGTGGTGGGTTAGGGAGTCAGATTTGAATCTTCAGGTTCGCAGCTCTGTGATGTAACTTGTGCCACTAGGCCTAGCTGCCTCTGCTAGGAATTCTACTTAACTGTGCACCTCCCACTTGAACCTTTAAACTGATGAGGATAGATATATATTCAGAGGTCCTGGGGGAGTAACTGCATTCTGTCTTGCCTTGGTAAATCTGTTTACATCACAGGTGCACAAACACACAATTTAGTCTAAAAAGAAAAATTTAAGCTAAGCCTTTCCCAGTAACTTTTAATGATACAATACCAACTATGGCTGGGCTAGTTTATTTTCTCCCAGTAAAATTCTGGCGAAATGCTGATTTCACTTCTGCAAAATTTTGCAAACTTTCACCAAAATAGTGATTTCAGTTATTTTCATCAAATTTCAAAAGTATTAATCCAAGCTGCATCAAGTGTGGTATGCAATATTTAACGCAGCCCATTCAAATGTGTACTAAGTTTCAGATCTGTATCTAGACTACAAAGATGATGGAGTTATAAGCCTCCAAACCTCTGGAAAGTTTAAAAATTAATGTCACTATTATGTAACTTGCAGAAGTTCTGCATTATTAGCCATTAACTGCACTTCATTTATTATGCTGACTTTAACAAGGCCAATACAGACACGTTCCAAGTTTCAAATCTCTATCTTGAAAGGTGACTGAGTTGTAAGACTCCAAACATTCAGAAATTTTAAAATAACAAGTTGCACCTAAATAAACTGCAGAATTCCTAAATTATTACTCCAAATTGTACTACATTCACTATGCTAACTTTATCGAGGCTTACACATGTGTGTACCTAATTTCAGATTTATATCTTTAAAGCTGACTGAGTTATAAGTCTCCAGACTTTTGGAAATTTTAAAATTACATTTCTCAGTTATGTAATCTGTAACTTACAATTTACATAACCAGTTACCTCTGTATTTAGCAGTTTCTATGATTCTTCCAAGAAAGTATGAAAATAAATTGTTAATTATCTAGCTCCAAAAGTGGCTGTGTAAACATAGACATTTTCTAACATTTTCACACAAATAATAAATTGCCAGAGTTTGAACCCCTATAACTTCCCTTTCATTTGTGTAAATGTCATGATACTTGGCACCTGTTTATGGCCTCCTCCAGGCAATACAAAAGCCACATCTCAGACTTCTAGCTATAAAACTGTCCAAGTTATGACTGATTAAAAGGTTTGGAAAATTCTAAAAAAATGTCATGAAATTTCACAGAATTTCATGAAAATTACACAAAATCAGAACCTGCTAATTTTGCCTAGCCCTAATACCAACCATTTTATTGTCATGTGATTTCTAGTTGACAAAATACATTGTATGGTTGCTCACCTTCTGGAAAATGTATACAGCAAGTTGTTTTTAACAGCATTTTGTTAGTAAAGCTGAGCAACATGTTATAGATATCATCATAATGTTTGTATTTATTGTTTTTTTTTTCTTTTATTGGATACTTCCTCAACTTTAGGAATTCTCCCTGACAGTACAGTCACTCACAATGCAGTCGTCTCCTCTTACTGCATTATGAGTGGCTATACTGTGTAGGGTGTTCTTTTGACATCAAGAAAGATGCTGTTGAAGTAGATGAAAGACTGAAAACAAGCACAGTTTTGTGATGGGCTACCTTTATGGGGAAACAACACATGTATCATATTTATTAAAGAGCTAGTAGCACCAAAAGATAGCAGAAGAAAATTTGAGTAATTTGTAAAAGTTTTTCCTTATTAATTTTGATTTCTGAAGTGTTTTTCTTTTTCTGTGTCCTCATTGGATGGTTTTCTACCTAATGGCATGGGGTATAATGTGAAAAGCAGTACTTTACCTGGAAGTAGACATATCTAGATCTTTTCCTCCCTTCTACATCATCAGCATACGATATCACACATTGTTACATCACAAACACATGTCCCAAGTCCCTAGCCATGCTGAAGGAAACTGAGTCTTCTTGGTTACTAGTGCTGCCACTGTCAGTGAGGTCATCATGCTGATGATGATTAGGGAGAAAGAGAACTTACTACGTCAGCCTCCATGCAGAGTGCTGTTCACACGGCACACCTTGTATTGTCTAACTAGCAAAACAGAAAAGAAAAAATATTTCAGATATAAGAAGTGATAGCTGACTTATTCTGAAATTTACTATGAATTGCAGGTAGTACACTAGCTCAGTAAGAACAAGCGTTTGGCAATGCTGAATGTTTGCTTACATGTTGTTGCACTGGGTCTTGCTTGTACACATTTTTTTGCTATATACATTATTTACCTAAGATAGACCAGATGAGATGTAATGTGTCATTTGAAATGGGGTCCTGATTTTACACTGTTTTATACTGGATTTACCCAGGATAGTAGAGGTGAGATGAAATATCTCATTTTTAGTGTGGTCCTGCTTTAATAATGTATTTTTCCAGGACAGATCATCTTAGATACATTTTCTTTACAGTGGGGGTTTGTTGTAGTGTCCTGTTTCTACACAGTTTTGCAATATATTTACCCAGGATAACCCAGCTGAGATGCAATATTTTGTTTTCATTTTGGTCCTGCTTTGACACATTTTTGTACTGTATTTACCCAAGACAGCACACATCAGATGTTATCTTGTTTTAGGTGGGATCCTGCTTTTCCCAGTTTTTACACTGTATTTACTCAGGATAGCACAGATGAGATGGAATATCTCATGTTTGATGGGGCTTGCTTTTACCCATTTTATAATGTATTTCTCCAGGATAGCCCAGCTGAAATGTAAGTTACATTTTCAGTGGGGTCCAGCTTTTACAATGCAGTTTTCCCAGGACAGAGCAGCATAGATGCAAAGCTCAGTGGTAGGTCTGCTGTACTGGTTTCCTGTTTTTACATCTTTATACTTTATATTACCCTTCAATAGACCAAATGAGATGCAATATCTCATGTTCAGTAGTGTCCTGCTTTTACATATTTTTAGATTATATTTATGCAGGATAGGTCAGCTGAGATGCAACATCTAATTTTCAGTGGGGTCCCACATTTTGACCCCAAATTTCCAGCACAGTCTTCTTATTATCTGATGTTATGATCAAGACAGGTGGAATTTTTTTAAATCCTATCTTAAAAAGTGATTTTCTAGTGTGACTGTGAAAACATGTTTCAGAGGGGATTTGAAAAATGGCACCTGTCACATTCATGAGCTGGGATAACACAAGGGACATGTTGAATATTAGGGGCCAAAATCTGCAAAAATAGTTATGTGTAAACATTGGAACAATTCAATGTTTCTTCATAACTTACTGTAGTTGAACTTCTCACATTCTGACCCCAAATTTTTAACATAGTTTTCTAATGACACCACCAGTGTGAAGACACATTTTGGCCAGGATTTGAAAAATTATACCAGTCGTGTTCATGAGGTGGTGTGAAAAAAAAGGCCATGTTGAAAATCTGGGGTCAAAATGTTGAAAATTACCAAAATTATGAACAAGTTATGAAACACTTCAACATGGCTTCATAACTTTGTTGTTTTTAAAATATTTTAAACATACATAGAAACATAGTCCATGATGGCAGGAAAAGACCAGAGGTCCATCCAGTCTGCCCATATCCCTAATAATCCCTGGAACCTTTATTTTGCCACCAAACATAGTATTTTTATGACTCCACTATATGAACCCTGTAGGTGAAAATATAAAAATTCTGCTCAATAGGTGATTTTGCAGAGCTACTGTGAAATCAGCTTTTGGGCTGTATTTAAACCATTTCACCTATCTTGTTCAGGAGGTGGGGTCCCAAGAAGGCCATGTTGAAAATTTGGGAGAAAAATATTTTAATAAAATGGCCAAGTTATGAGTACAAGTTCAAAACACATTGTAATAAATTAACCATGCCTACCTGATTTCCTCAGTTTCCTGTGAAGAGTGAGGGTGTGTCTCTGGTCCAGAGAGGATTATGGTGTTGGACCCCCCCTGTAGGAAAGTAAGGGGTGTGGGTGTTGAGTGGAGGGTCGGTGGGGGAGGGTAACAGCTGCAGGGGCGGTGGCAGCAACAGACATCAGTGGACCATTTCCTTTTTTTACAGTGTATAAAAATGTTGTTAAAAAATACATTGAGGGTTGGTTTCTTTATTTCAGGTACCAACAGTGGGGATCAATTACCCTATGGATTCATATTTACAGGACATGGGAAGTGATGGGGAAGTGGAAGGGATACTTGGCAGACAGTGGGATCTTTTCACAAGATTTTAAGCAAGAATAAACACAAGAGAAAGACAAAAATACTAATTTTATAAAGAAAGTATTCATTTTAATTTGGGGAGTGCGAGGTGCAGGCTGATCATGACGCTGGTCAACTGCTTGCTGAGTGGCGTTGTGCAGATCAAATCAAAGAGCCACTCTGTAATGTGGGCAGCTCTTTTCTTTGAACTTCATGAAGTTTATGCCTAGCAAGCACAAAACAGCATCATAATCACTTTGGCTGATCACTGGTTTGACACTGTCGAAACCATTGTAGACTGCCCTACATTGGAGTGACAGTCACACACCTATCAAGTCCATTATAGAAACATTGAAACACAGAATCTGTTGGCTGGTAAGGACTACGTGGCCCACCTACTCTGCCAGTTTTTTCCTGCCTAAAATATCACCGCAGAGCCTCCTTGATCTCCATCTCTTACTCCCTCCACCCCCTTCCTTACCAACTAAGATTCCCAGATGCCTATACCGTGCAATCTTGAATCTCACCACTGTTTTCACTCTCACCACTTCCACTGGCAGGCAGTTCCAGGAATCTACCACTCCTTCTGTGAAGGAGTACTTCCTGACATCTCTCCTAAATCCACTCCTACAGCTTCATAGCATGTCTCCAAGCTGCTGCACCTTTTAATATCTGAAAAATACTTCTCTTCTGCACCTTATTTACCACCATGATGAATTTAAAGGTTTCTGTCTTATCTCCCCTCTTCTCTTCCAGGGTGTACATATTTAAATCCTTTAGTCTCTCCTCATAGGGCTTCTGATGCAGACCCTGTACCATTTTAGTTGTCCTTCTCTGGACTGCATCCACTCTATGTCCTTCAGGAGATGTGATCTCCAGAAATAGTTACAGTATTCTAGGTGGGGTCTTTCCAGTAATCTTACAGCGGCAACACCACCTCCCTCTTTATGCTGGTGATACCCATCCCTATGCACCTGAGCATCCCACTAGCCCTCCCCACTGTCTTGTCATACTACTCTCACCTGCTTTTGTCCCATTTCATTACCACTTGCGCTATTCTTTCTTCAGCTTGAGCCGTGGCACTCCATACTGCTTTCCCTGCTTCTCCCTGTTTCTCCTGCAATATGTTTGCATTTGGCAAGCACAAGCAAACATAAAAAGGAGTGGCCAACCCAGTGGCTCAGTGGGCTCAGGCACTATGTTCCACACTGCCTCCCACTTTGATGACCCAAGTTTGGGGAATGGACACTGGTCTCTCAAGAGCTGGCCAGGGAAGGGAGGAAGGGAGGATTGAACATCCCAAAGTTAGCTCTCCTTCCTTGGGGAGGGGGGTACATGCATTCCCTCAATGGCTGCCACCTAGTAGAATGAAGGTGGCTGTGCAGCATGATGCAAAGGAAAGAAGTCCCACCCACAGGACACTGGGGGCATCTCCATGGAGGCAGAGCATGCAAAATGTGTCACTGCATACACTCTAAGCACTAGGTGAGTAAACAGAGGAAATAACTCTGACCACAGCCTGATGACTGCCCAGATCTCTGGCAGGCCCCACACTGGTGACTTTGCACCCCAACATCATGTGGCACCAGACAGATAGGAGCATGAACATAAGACCCAGATATGCTAGGTGATAAGGCTGAGTAACTGGTCGGAATGGGGGCAGGTTGGGCAAAGCAGAAGATTTACTACTAATTGCTCAATTATTGGGGTAAGAGATGGAAATAGGGCTTAAAGATGGTGGTCAGCATAAATGACAGAAGCCTCAAGAAAAAAATGTGCCATCTTCAGGCTGGAGCAGTACAGGGATGGCCAACTGTAATGGCCATAACAGAAACATGCGTGACATTCAACCATGACTAGGACCTTTCTGTCCCTATACATCATGTGTTCAGAAAATGTTGAGAAGTGGGGGGGGGGAGGGCAGGCAGTGCTGTACATAAGAGAAGGCACCCAGGTAATGGAAGATAAGGAGATAGGGGAGGGGTGGCTGGAATCTCTCAACTGACAGTGGTAGGGGGGAAAGAACCACCAAATGAAGGTAATGATGAACTTGCTGTGAGCTTCTGCCAGGGCATTCAGAGATCGAGGCAGAAACATATCAACTATGTCTACATTGGGTGCCAGAGTCCACTTCTGCAGATGGGA
The DNA here is from genome assembly GCA_016271365.2 of Neoceratodus forsteri. Taxonomy (NCBI): domain Eukaryota; kingdom Metazoa; phylum Chordata; order Ceratodontiformes; family Ceratodontidae; genus Neoceratodus; species Neoceratodus forsteri. The sequence continues at coordinate 11,458,972 of JADMNL010000039.1, read as the reverse complement.
ATAAAGTGGGTACTTACTTATGTCTGGAAGTAGTGTATGACACACTGGTTGTCCATCCTTATCAAGATGGGCTTGCCTTTTGGGCTGAAAGCCTGGAGGCCAAGAATAACAGCCCACATGTCCAGAATAATGATGTACAGAGAACAACTGGCCAAAGACCAGACACACTGGATCCAGAAGGTTCCCAGATGGGCATCCCAACCTATCCTAAAGTGTCTGTGGTGAGGACCAACAGAGGGGTTGGGTGGAGGAACGGATTCTCCTGCAACCAATTGGAATGGTTTTGTCACCAGCGAAGATTATCCTTTAGTGATGACGCAACACAAATCGGGGTTGAAGAGCCTGACTCCACTGTGCACATGAAGCCCATGAGGGAATCTGAACCTGGATACATGATAATGGGATGATGAAAATGGCAGCAGCCATGTGTCCCAGGAGCCTACCATGGATCTGGCAGTGACCCAATTATTGGAATCTACCATGCATGCCTACTCTATTAGGGCAGAGGCACAAGTTTCTGACAGAAAGGCCTGTGCGGTCTACAGGAATTCACCATTATACAGTATTGGATGCACTGACATGGACTTAGAACTGATTTGGGGTCATTGACCAGAATGCTCCATTTATGGAACAACTGGCAAATACAGTGTAAGTCCTGTATAGCCAGATCCTTGAAGGAGGAGGCCTTGATTAGCCACTCATTCAGGTACAGGAACACATACTGTATGGGGTCTCTCAGCAAATAGTGATGGCTACCCCAACAAAGCATTTAGTAAAGACCAGCAGTGGTGAGGACAAGCCAATAGGCAAGACAAGAAATTGGTAATGCTGGCCCTACAGCATGAATTTCAGGTACTGACAGTACCTGATCTTGATATACACATAGGTGTCCTGTATATCTAGGGCTCAGAGGCAGTCACCCTGTGATAGTAGAGACAGGACAGCAAAGAGATCATCCAGCATCCTTTTGAACTCTATGCACTTGTTAAGAACTCGGAGATCTAAAACAGGAAATTGTCTGCATTAGTTGGTACAAGAAAGTACCAAGAGTAAAACCTGTTGTTGTGTTTGAAAGGGGGAAAGGGCTGAACAGTCCTTTTTCCTCCAACAGTATGTGTGCATTTCACACTGTTGAATTGATAAGTGTGCTAAAGGGTAAACACAAGGGCTGAAAGGATGAGTTGGAGGTTGTGCCAGTAAGTCAAGTGCATGACCCTCCAGAAAGATATTCATGCCAACCTATCTGATTTTATATCCTGCCACTTGGGCAACAACAGGGAAACCCTGCCACATACTGGCTCCCTGCAAAGGGCCAAGAGGGGTAGAAACTGAGTCAGGAGGAGGGTCATTGCTGGAGAACCACCCTGTATCCTACCTTTGGGGGCCTTAAAGGGGGTACCTAAGGACTGTTGCCACTGACTGACCTCCAGGGCAGCTGATCTGCCCACACCATTGAAGCAAAAATGGTGGTGACATCTACGAAACACATAGATACATACATAGATACATGGACAGTGTCAGCAGATAAGGGACTATGACCCACCTAGTCTGCCCATTTGAGTTTGTAACTTTGAAATGAGCCACTGCTCCATCCATGAGGGGCTGGAGACCAAGGGACTTGAAAGACTAGACTGTCATTTTGGATAAATGCTGTTTTCTAACACTCAGTTCCACATCATGGCTGAAATGTTTTGAGCCATGAAAGGGAGAAATAATTACTGAAAGTAACACATCAGTTGCAAACCGAGCAACATGCAGGCATGAGTAAATATGGAGGCATATGCCAGAGGTACAGGCAGAAGCATCAGAGACAATCAGAAAGAGAATGCAATAAATGTTAACCAGCCTACAAGCCATGATCAATGCAGTGACAGACTTTTGTTTTAGAAACCCTGAGGCATTTTATCTATTAAGGTGAACATAGTCGTTTCACCTGCTGTTTTGATATTTTATCACGTATGCCTGGACACTGGAAATCTGGAAGGCCAGAGTGGCAGAGGTGAAAGTCTGATTGCCCAGTGTGTTGAATTTCCTGTTCATTGTCATTGAGTTTAGTGCTCATATGGCAATATGACTAATCATGAACAGCCGTAATTACCACAAAGTCTGTTTCTGGCTGTGTATGTAATAAGGCTTGGCAGAAAGGGTTATCCACATTCCTAGAGACCACCGATAGGGTACTGGTCCTCTACCAAACTGCGATGGTAACATGGGCATAGTCAGGGGGGTGTTCAGGGTGTTCAAACGCCCACCAAAATGACCTCTGAAATTTTTATTTTAAGAGACATTCAAAATACAGGATGAGATGTGACATCCAGTATTTCCATAGCATAGTCCCTTTACATGTGTGCAATCAACTCCTGAGTCCTGGCTGAGTGGCTGACTGGATTCTAGAATGGCTGTGACTCGGGAGTGGAACTGGCAGCAGCAAGCAATGCGTAAGGCTGGTGATGCGAGGACGAGGAGGCTGGCTGGTGCTTGGCAGGCTGGCACTTAATGAAGGGTTGATCAGGTCCAAATCTGCTCCTCTCCCCTCTCAACAGCAGCCAGTGACAGGGCCAGCTTGAATTTGGTGGCTTAGTGCTTTGAAGTGCACAAGCACGAGCACTGTTGCATGGCCAGCATGACGACACACAGCCAGGAGAGGAGTGAGAGGAAGATTGTTGTCTGAGTGCTGCTGCTGGAAAATACTTTTAGGAGCCCCTCAGCTGCAGGAGGTTCTTTATTTTCTCTGTGGAGTGGAGACATGAAGAAAGGAGATGAATAGGAGGAGTTGGGAGAGCAGTTGTTATTTCTGACCCCTGTCTGTCACGGTCATTAGTAGGAGGAATGTATTCTTAGCGCCGCCAGCCCAGAGGAAGAAGAAGAAGAAGAATCAGCATTTATATAGTGCTTTTCATACACAGTATCCCAAAGCACTTTACAAGCAATGCTAGACTGGTAGTGAAGTGACTGAATGTGTGGTGGCAGCCATATCACACATCATCACCCACACAGCCTGGATAATTGCATGAACCGGTTTATAGGAAGGGAAATGTTGGCCAGGATACCGGGAATGTTCCCTGCTCTTTGCGAAGAGTGCCCTAGGTTCTTTTACTTCCACCTGGACACTCACCAGGACAACACTAGGATGGGCAGAAGGGACCTCGGTTTAACATCTCATCCGAAGGATGGCACACCCCAGTAGTACAGCACCCCCCAATACTGCACTCGGATGCCAGCGATTTTTAGGTGCAAGTCCAATCCCAGTGTGGGATGAGAACCCATGACCTTCTGGTCCAAAGGTGGATGTGCTACCAACTGAGCCACACTGACACCAGAGCTAGCCTGAGTCCCAGAGTCCAAGTTCTGCTCTGGTTGCGAGAGCATGAGAGTGGCCTTGAGTCGATTAAAAAACAAATCAAACGAGCCTAGGTGCCTGGAGAAATCTGAAGTTGGTTCTTGTTTGCCAAGCTGACTGCTTGCTTTGCTTGCCTCAGCAGCCAGAAGGAATCTAGATCAAGTGCCACTCTGAGGTAGGTTAGACCTGGCTGGTGACTGATGTATTTTATTTCTGGTGTGTGGAAGAGAATGCCTTGGGTACCGGTTGTATTGGTACAGGGGTTTTTGCTTTTTTTGTGGTTGTTTGTGTGGCTGCAGTGGTGGTAGGTGGCTGTGTTTGTGCAGGTGCTGGGGACAACCATTTTTGCTTGGGTAGGGCAAGGGGACTGCTAGCATTGGTACAAGGCTGGCTGTTTGCTTGGTTGGGGTGGGAAGATAGGCCGTGTTTGTGGGGGCTGGCAGTTTTGATGCAGGGTTGCCTGTATTCACTTTGGTAGGGGGCTAGCAGTGTTTGTGCGAAGGCTGGCTGTCTGTCTGTATGGGTGGGGTGCCTGGCCACATTGGTGCAGAATCCATCTGTATTCACTTGGATTTGGGGGTCTGGCTGTGCGAGCTTTGGGTATTGGCTCTGGGCATGGCAATGTCAAGATCATCTGTGTGAATTCACTGGGGAAGGGGACTCATTATCTGCATTATTTCATTGTGTGTATGGAGGGGGTTAGGAATGATGGTGATCTGTGTCTTATAGGGGCTGCTGGCTGTGGTGGGAGTGGCCAGGTGTTTCTGTGGGGAGCATGCCATGTTGGCAATGGGAGGGGCTAGGCATATGTGTGTGGCTGTGGTGGTGGGGGGCAGGCATATGCATGAGCTGGCCATGGTGTTGGGGGGGTTGCCAGGTATCGGTACCTGGCCATGCATGTTGGCAACTCAAACTGGGGTGAAACTTTGACTTAAAAGTTACTAAAGTATACAACACTTGGCTAGTCTTAGGCAAGTATGTGTGTTTTTTTTTGTTTGTTTGTTTGTTTGTTTATGTGGGCAATAGGTTGAAAAGCTGCAGGATTGTTGGTGTGTTCAATGGGAAACTTGTGATCTTGTACGATGTTGTGGGGCTGGCCTTATTGGTGGTTGAGGCTGCTGGTGGTGTGCCCTTGAGTGATATGAGGGGACTGTCGATGGTGGGGTGAGGGGACTGGCTGCATTTGGAAGGTAGGGGGATGCAGGCAATTTTGGTGGGTGGGAGGCCAACTGTGTTTGCATAAGGGATCTGATTATTTTTAGGCAGTGAACTCTAATACCAGCCAGAGTCTCCCACACCCTTGATTCCATGGGTAAAAAATTTCCCCATGGGTCAGGAGAGAACATGTAACACAAGTGTGTTTTTGGTTTAAAAAAGCTCCAAAACTTACCACAGAGCACATAAACCCCCAGACCCCTGGTCTCTATATAGAAATCTTTTACAGTATATTGCAAAAATGCATATGGTGTGGCTGGTTGATGGCATTGTTGGTCAGCCAGTTGTCCACAACAATTGCAGCTACAGACTCTAATGCCAGCCAGAATCTCCCACACCCCTGATTCCATGGGAAAACAAATTCCCCTGAAATCAGGGGTAGAAAACAAGTAACAAAAGTATTTTTTTTGTTCAAGAAAAGCCCCAAAACTCACCACAGATCATGTAAAGCCCCCCAGTGTTTCTGGGGGCCTAGCATTGCCCAGACCCCCGGCTTTTGTTTATGTGTTCCACTTCACAAATATCATATCCAAACACCCCCCCCAAAAAAATCCTGCCTACGCCACTGCATGATAGCAGCCTTCAAGACAGGATGTTTTGGAGGCATGACCACAGACACAGAAGCAGGGACTTCTTACAATTTATAAAAATTATTTTTAGTAGACTCCTCTTTCCAAGCAGAGAACTGGAGCTTCACCTGTGTAAGGTGTAGTGGGTTCAGAGATGTGCGAACCGGGAAAATTTTGTCCAGCTAAATATTCTGTGTAATTAGCGCATTTCGCAAAATATTTTACAAGGCAAAAAGTGAAATTTCACCCTCTGTTGTGAATGAAATTTCACCCCCAAGCTGGTGGAATTTCACTTATGGGTGAAATTTTGCCACCCAAGGGTGAAATTTTACCACCCGCAGCAAAATTTCACCTCCTACGGCAGTAATTTCACCTCCCATGGTGAAATTTAGTGGCTACTGGCCACTTCTCAAAGTTCTCACTGGTGTCTAGTGGCCCCCATGCCCCCCCATGCCACTCACTGGGCCAAATTGTTTTTCCCTGGTGTCCAGTGGCCCCCCCGGCCTATCAATGGCTGTAATTTCTTTAGATAAGAGCTTTGAAATTTTGGCCCCTGCCAATTCATTTTGTTTAAAAAATTCAATCCCAACTCCTGGTGACTAGTGGACCCCCCATCCATCACATTTAGCCATTTAGCTCCCTAGTACCCGATCGGGCCACCAGCACAGCCTTCCACTCACATCCATGGCTGGCAGCCTGACTGAGCATGACTGGAGCACTTGAATGAATGAGGTTAGCAGTCATTCATTCAAGTGCTCAGTCACACTCAGTCATGCTGCCGGCCTTGGAGGTGAGTGGAGGGCTATGCTGGTGGCCCAATCAGGGTACTGGGGGGAGCTGGGTGGGAGCTGCTATGGGTGGGGGTCTGCTAGACACCAGGGAGTTGGGGTTGAATTTTTTTTTTAACAAATGGCAGTGGGCCAATTCCATATAAAGTGCATAGTATGGACTGTCAACCCATGAAGACAACTCAGCCAGAGCCAGAATGCGCTGACATTCAATATACTTTGGAGCACCATCACAGTGAGTACTGGCAACAAGCAGTGAGAGGCAGACAAAGAAAAAGGAATAAAAGCCTTCCTCTTGACAGCTGTCATCCCTGAGATCCCATTCCTGTAGTTTCCAACAGCTCCACAGACACTCTGATACTATGATATTAGTAGTAATTTGCCTATTGACACATCAGTGAAGACCAGTAACAGCTATGTGCTTCTTAGGGAAATGACTCCGGTGCCTCTCGACTTATCTAGAGTAATGGGCAAAGACGTTGAACCACCTGAACTACTGGGATAGGGAAGCATGGACCAGACCCGGATCAGTCAGGAATGGGCTGATTGTATTAATGAACAACAAGAAGCTGCATCATGCTCACAAAGTTTGCAGCATTCGACTGTGACAGTGGGACCGGAGAAGAATCTGCAGATCTGAGGAGAGCAGATGCTCTAAGTATCCTTTTGGTTTAATGCTCACAAGGTAGCTTTTTTTCCAGTAAGGTGAATACCTCCAAATTGAAACTTGGGGGGGGGCTAGCTAATGAAATTATGGCCAGTGATCGGCTGGGGGACCACTAGACACCAGGGAGTGGGGACTGTTTTGTGAGTGTGTGTGTGTGTGTGGGGGGTGCTTACTGCCATTTGCAGTGGTCAGTGGCGGCAGGCGAAATTGCGGGTGAAATTGCAAAATTTCGCTGCACTGTTGTGAAACATTTCACGTGGCGAAATTGCCGATTTCACTTCAGTTTTGCCAGTGAAATTTTAATTCTCTGCTTCTCTAAGTGGATCTTGTAATTAGGCTTCATCAGGTGGAGACCTTGGAGTGTAAACCACAGTGTCCGCACTACCAACGGTGAAAGCATAACTGGAAACAAAGCAAAGGTGGTTCTTACCATCTTCCTCTTTATCAGCATCCAGAAAGTCTGCTTTATTTTCATCCTCTTCTTCCTCATTAGGTGGAAGACAGTGCAAAAGAACCGCATATGCCCCATTTCGGGGTGGGGGGCAGGTGGCTGTGGAGGTGAAGCAGGTTGATAAGCTCTACTAGGCCCAGGCTGCAACAATAGGACCGATGACAGAGGTGGTGTCAATGATAATACTGATGTTGCCAAGAAAGGCAGTAGTATCTGATTGAGAGAATGTGTCTATTACTGCAGGATTAGCATTGATGATGCCAGTGGGTTACAGTGACAGCAGTGCTGGCTGAGCAACACTATTGATGACATGTCTGCTGAAATCTGTAGGGTCTATGTAGTACCAGAGCTCACGTTTTACTTGACCTTGGTGTCTCAGTGATGGCTTAGCCAGTGAGAGAGGCTGATATCATGACCTTTGATTTACTTTTCAGTATTTTCAATAGAAACCTAGATCTGGAAGAGAAGTATGATAGTGACATACTGTAGAATAAGCTGTTTTGCATTCTTTTGTTTTTATGAATGATGCTGCTTCTGCATGGCAAGAGCATCACTGAATGTCAAGGAGAACATCAGGGCTCCAACTGAGTTCACTCCTCAGAACATCGAGAGAATACTGCAATAAGGGTGAGCTGATAGCAAATTTGCATTCCGTAAACAAGCAGAAATCTGGCAAAGCAGGCCAGGGAAAACTCGCTTGCCCTTTGGCATTTTAGCACTTCAGTGTTATGACACAATACTGTTACAGGGGAACACACTGAGCATGTCCACATTCTTGGCAAGCCACATGACCTTGGAGTGGAGCCAACAGCCTAGCAAGGAGGATGGGTTCTCATTGAAAGCTGCACTGTTAGAGATTTCTATATTTTTTTATTTACCTTTCATCTAAATAAATTGTTTATCAAAAAAGGCATTGATCAGTAGAGCATCCTTTGGGCTATAATCCATTTGACTTTTGAGCTATGGGGCAATCTTGGAATGTAGCAAAAAGCTATCAACAAGTAGCAGGGCCCTCAAAACTCCCTGCACATTGCAACCTGACGATTTACCACCCGACCAGCCTGCCACGCTTAAGATGCTGCAAAAATCATTCAATTTTCTAACACAAACTGTACAGCGTCTTCATAAAAAATTTGATCAGCAAATTGAGCGACTTGTATTGATGAAGAACAGAGTAGAATCTATGGCAAATTCTGTTGAAGAATTGGGGAAGGTCACTGGGAAAGCTCTGGCAGCTACTGCAGCCATCATTTGAGAGCAAAATGCTGTCAAGTACTGTTTGAAGCACCTGGGGAATCAGGTTCAGGCAGCTAATGTGTGAATGTTAGGCATGCTAGAAGGAACTGAAGAGGGGGATTTAGTCACTTTCCTAGAACGCTGGCTACCGGAGGCTGTGGGACTGGGCCATGCCGTGTCCATTAAGTGAGCCTACAGAATTTCCTTACATAGACTGGCAGTAGTTGCTGAGGGTCCACGTACCATTTTACTCACCCTGGCATCTTTGGGGGAGTGGGATGTGTTGCTATGAGCCACAAGAAACAGTCTCCTGTAATGATGGGGAACATAAAATTATTTTCTTCCTGGACTGTTGATATGCCACCAGAATGCATAGGAAGGTGCTTGAGTGGGGTAGCATGACAACTGAGAAAAGTATGAATCATTTACTGAACTGTTTTTCCTGCCAGGCTCCAATTCACATACCAAGATAAACAATATTGTTACATGGATTTGCGAGCGGTTGGGGACTGCTGTGAAACTACCTCCAGTTAACTCTAATGCATTGGCCTGAGCAGATGAATAATAGCCAGAAGATGGTGCAGCATGAGGTGCAATGACATTGTTTTTGTTCTTGGACTAAAACAATCGCTGCCTTGCATGGTGTTTTGTTTCCATATAGGCTATATCTAGTATTCCTGTAAAAAATGTGTTTTAGATAATTGGGTTAAAATTGTCACTCTTTAAATGAGTTACAGATTCCTCTCTGAATAAGTCTACCAAGGGATGGAATGAGATCTTGTAAGGGTTTCTAATATTTTAAAGCATTATAGAGGTTATGTGTTATACATACTCCAATGCTATAGTATGGCCTCTTCATAAGCGTTGGTATTAAGAGACTTGTCTAACCAAATTGGTGGTTTCTTCATGCCTATTATCATGCCATCTGTGTGTGATATGTGGCATAGTTGTAACATTCCTGGTGCAGAAAGGTTCTTTGCAGCTGTGATCGGCATGACTGTTACAACCCTGCAGCATGACTGGGTATCAGACAGTGTTTTTATCTGTGTTTCATAATTGGAATTCAAGTTCTTATTGACCCTCTTCTACCATACAGATAAGACAACTGGGGTAACATTGGATACATGTTTCCACACTGCACCAAGGTTTAACTCATCAGGTTTATTTTTACTAATTGTCAGGGTACTGCAAGGTTTATTTCAACTGCTACATGATTTGGATGGAAGATTTATTATGATTTTCTTGTGAACTCTGAGAGCACTACTATTAATATTACTTGTAAAGGAGAACTACAGAATACAGTTATAGTCAGCCTTATAGCGTGTCTTGGGCTATTGTATTAATTTTAGTTTCCATAGAGCATTGACTATCACCTGGTTCCACACTGAGATACACTATCATATATCAATTGTGAGTATTTCCCCTCTTTGAGGTTACGATCAGAGGAATGTTGCACTGACTCTAATAATACATCTGTGAATTATCAACTGTCACTTGATGCTGTCTCTAGAATGTATACATTTTATGCATTTGTATTGCATGAAATTTACTAAAAATAAATCAAAATTGAAAAAAGGCATATGACCTGCAGTTTGAAATTCAGAAAGGCAGTGCACACTGCAAAATTCCCGACATGACTCCATAAAGAAAAAATGGTACAAACTCCAGAAAGCAGGTTGCAGGTGAGTTTATTAACTCTGGAAATTGACCATTACAACACTGTGTCTACTGTAGGGAGTAGCCCCCCTAGATATTGTCATCAAGGCTTTATCATGGGGGCTTCAACATGACTTGGAGCAACATGTCCGTGACACTGGAGGGGGAGAATTTCAAGCATTGTACTTTCCAGCTCTCTCAAAATTCATAGAATTTTTCAACACAGCATCAAAGGTGGTGGAGCAGGACCAGGCAGTGGATGTACTGTGTCTGTACTTCAGCAAAGTCTTAGACTCACACAGGATCATAAAGTCGCAGACGCCACTGTGCACACCACAACCATGCAGCAGCAAACAGCATGAAAACACACTCGACCATTTACCATATGTTTTGTGGGTGACTTTGCCCCCAATCCCCAACCCCCTCCCTGGACTTATTATAATCAACTCTGAGGGGCTGTGGACTTAGGGGCAAGAAAAAAGTATAGTAAAAGATTTCCAAGTTGGGAATGAAACCCCGTTCTCCAAACCCCATTCACTGCAGGGTCGGGTGCTCTAGCCACTCCAGCATGGGAGCTGCTCGACCGAGCACCCAACCGGCCGTGTTCATAAACACTTCCTCCTTGAGTGTCAGGGGGTAGCGATACTTTCATATCACTTTAATTCCACTGATGGTGGAAAGGCATACACGCTACTCACATCACAGTTGTGCTGTGTGCGGTTTTCTCCACGCGGATATCACCTGGCACCCTTAGACTCAATGCTTCATAGACGTATTGTGAAGAGGTTGAGTGACCAGGGGTGGGGAAGATGTAACAAGGTGGGCAGAAAACTGATTAGGGGGAAGAATCTAAAGAGTAATGGTAAATGGAAGACACCATGAGGTTTGCAGTGGGACCAGTGGGGTGCTCCAGGGTTCAGTTCTGAGTTCTGTGCACTTCAATCTGTTTATATGTGACACTGGAGAATGGATCAAGGGCAAAATGTGTCTGTGGACAATATTAAGATATGTGGCAAGGTGAACAGTGAAGAAAGGGTTAAGAACATGAAAGAGCACCTACAGGAGTTAAAAGGTGCGCCAACATCTGACAATTCAACTGTAATGCCAGAATGTGACAGGTGATGCACGTGAGGGAAAGGAGCATGAAAAAGCAGTATTGAAGTTGGCCCATCGGTGCAGTGGTAGTACTGCCACTCACTATGCCAGCGATCAGGTTTCGGAGTGAGCCTGTGCTACTGGTGGTCAGAAGGGAGAAGGAAGTCTGAGGATCACAGAGGATGCTGTCCTCTTCCAGGGAGGAAGGGGCATCATTGTCACTTCACTGCAATACTGCCACCTGGGTATCCTATGATGTCTTCAAGGTCTGCAAGGGGAAAAAGCTTAACTCCGGTGTCAAGTCCAAAGGGTCTCCTGTACATATGGGACAGTACCTGCAGCCTCCTCCATCATAACCACTTGCCCAGTTGGAGGTATATCCCCATCACCCATGTATCCCACCAAGCGGGTAATCCAAGGCTCAGATTTGGTGGACAGAAGGAAAAAGACAGGCAAGGACTGGATGAGTTAATGGGAGTTCTGGTGGGGAGGCAGGGCTGGTGAAATGGGGACATAAAATGTGAAGTGTGAAAAAAAAACAGTATTGGATTGGGAGTTGGTTAGATCAGACAGCAAAGAAAGGGGATCTGCGGGTTACTATAAGTGACAGTTTCAAGAACTCTGCCCTATGCAATAAAGTACTTGGGAAAGTTAACAGGCTGCTAAGATGCTTAGGTAGGGCCTTTTCTATCCAAAGGAAGAAGGTGATCCTGCCTCTCTGTAGATCCTTGGTGATGTCACATCTGGAGACAGTATGCAGTTCTGGAACCTTCACAACAAAAAGGAAAAGGACAACTTATGATCTGTCCAAAGAAGGGCAACCAAAATGACACAGGAGCAGTGGGGCAAGACTTATGAGGAAAGATCATCTGGCTTAAATATGTAGCCCTAAGAGGCCAGAAGGGAAGGGGGGGGGGGGTATAATTGATACCTTCAAATATCTGATGGGAATAAACAGGGTAGAGTGCCAGCAATTGTTCAGGCCATATGAAGGTTCTGTGAAACTAGGGTGTAATAATAATAATAAGCTGGTCGGGAGAAATTCGGAAGGGATGTGAGGAAATGCTTCTCTACAGAGAGGGTAGTGGACAGGTGGAACCATCTATCCAGGGAGGTGGTTAACAATGAGACAGTTACAGATTTCAAAAGAGGGTGGAATATAAATGGGTAAGGTGAAAAAGCAATGTGGGGGCAAGGAGCTGAGTGGAGGGGGGGGTCACTCGACTAACAAAGCAGAGTTATAAGTGGAAGCCCTTCCTGTGGTAGACTGGGTGTCTGCAGACTCAATGGGCTGCAATCTTATTCTGCCTGTAAAATTCTATGTTTCTATGTAAAATGGAAGCAAATACAACCCCCCAGCTACATCAGCTAATAGTGCAGACAATGAGCAATCATAAGACATGTTTTCAATGTCAAGAAAAATGTTTGAGGCCTAAGGGTGATTGATAATCTCCCTTCAAAAAACTAGAATATAAAAAGGAAGATTTTTTTTTGGCTTGAGGTATAAGTTAAAGCAATTTTCCAGTTAGTTGCGAAAACAATACAGTTGGCATAGGCCAGGCTCAAATCACATAACATTTTGAATTTTAAGATGTCTCATTCTTTACCAGTAATTACATTTGTATGCAGATGGGCTTTTAGCCCCATATACTTCATCTTTTTCTGCTGCTTTTCCTGCTGTGAGGTCATATTCCTCTGCTTGTGACATCAGAATCACTCCATGGCTACAGGTTTGACATGATTAAGAGAGGGTTATGACTTCCGAGCAAGTATAATCAACATGAGAGTTTGCAATGTTTCTATCATTAGGTCATCAGATACTTTTATCCACAGAAATGAATAAAAAGGTTTTGCCATTTCCTAACTGTACTGTTTCTTTTGCGGGGATGGGGGTTGAGGGTAAGAGCTCATTACACTACCATTATTTATAACTTTGTCAGTCAAGTTTTGAGACTTCATGGAGAAGGGAAAGCAGGTATTCATTTCATGAACCAAAAGAAAAACTGCTCTCAGCATGGTGTCCAGTCCCATGTTTTGACCCTGGTAAAAAGTATGAGTCTCAATAGACAGATGATCTGGAAATATTGGACTACACAGTAATAACCACCTCCCACCCCCACTGCACAAAAAAGAAAAGAAGCCTTTTATCATGAAGCATCACCACAAGAACTTTTCAAACTCAATGAAGCAGGTAAAATGTTTCTTTCAGTCTACAGGGAGAACTCACCACCTGGCTCTAGACAATGGGCCCACCATTCTTAGCCTGCAGTTTGATGTCTCCTGCTTATCCTTTGCTTTGTGAACTGTGGATAGCTGATCTTTGAAAAAGTCAGTCCTTTTGTCCCATGTTATCACATGGTAGCACATCAGCTAAAAGGAAAAAAACCTGCCAACAATAAAAGAATCTACAGGGCCAAAAGTGAAGGGGTGGCAGACTGTGTTAGGAACGCTGACTATGCAGGTATCACAGCTACAGTACTGTATGTAAGCCTGAAAGAACATTTAACTACTGCTTTACCTTTTACAAACTGCAGTATGTTCTCTTAATATCTTGGAATAACCTTACATCTTCACAGGCAGCTAGTTCCTGAAATGGAGATCTGCACATTCTTTGTGCTCCAGTCATTCTGAGGTCATGTCACAACATGTGTGAGACCTGACCTAAGGAATGAGTGACAGCCCTCTCATCTTCCTGCCCAATGCCCTTTTGAAACACTTTGGTTAGGGAACATTATCTCCACAATGAAGCAAGCTGTAAAGGAGCCAGTCAGATTAGTGACAGCACCTCCCAGCACCTGGCAGACCAATCAGGGCTTTGCCTCAGGTCTGTTTTGCTCAGTGGGGCTTTCTAAATCCCAGTCAGTGCTGACTGCTCCACCCACCCAATCACCGCTGGATGTCACTGCTATCAGGGCAGAGAGTTCCCTAACTGAAGTAGGAAATCCTCCCCCTACACCAAAGCAAGCCTACAAAACAAGCATACCTGAAGCGGGACATTAAGTTACTGGGGGGAGTGCAGTGCAGGGCAACAAAGATTATCTAGGGGCTAGGGGACATATCCTACGTGAGCAGGCTGATGGAATTGAACATGTACTCACTGGAGAAGAGGAGAGATAGGGGGATATGATTGAAATCTTGAAGTACATGAAGGGAATAAACAAGTCAGGCATGGAGGGACTATTCAAGTAAGGGGGGTAGGGACACTCGTGGTCATGATCTCAGATTGGAGAGGGGAAGGTTCAAGAGGGAAATGAGAAGACACTTTTTTATGGAGAGAGTGATATCTGGCTGTAACACGTTGCCTGTGGAAGTGGTATCCTGTAGAACAGTGGACTGCTTCAAAAGGGGATTGGATAGGGTAAGAGGGAGGGTCAGGGGAGAGGAGGGAGGGGCAGCCGCTATATAAGGGTTGCTAGCTGCACACTCGCGCACTCTCGATAGACCATAAGGCCTTTATCTGCTGACAAATTCATATGTTTGTATGTTCAGATGTAAGTTCTGAAGGCACTGGAGCTTTGATTCAGCTTCAGGCTCCTATCAGGAGACAATCAGACTAGTGACTGAACCTCCCTGCCCCCGGCAGTCCAATCAGGGGCTCTACCTTGGGTCTCTTTTGTTCAATGGGGCTTTTAAAATCCCCATCAGTGCTGATTGCTTCAACTGCCCAATCGCCACTGACTGCCACTGCTACCGGTTCACAGGGTTCCCTAATTGAAGCAGGAACCTCTCTCCCCTCACAGAAACAAACTCTGAAGGCACTGGAGCTTTGAGTCAGCCGCAGGCTCCTATCAGAAGTCAGTTGGATTAATGACTGCACTTTCTAGCCCCTGGAGGACCAATCAGGGGCTCTGTTCTAGGTGTCAATTAGCCTCTTACTGTTTCTTAGAGAGCAAACCACTAAGCAGCCCCTCATGCTATGGCTCCCTGCATGAAAGAGCCACATGAAAGAAACATTGGAGTCTGTCCACTGGAATCAGCCCAATGAGGCAGCCGGCAGACAGCCACTCTGCTCCCCTGTCTCCCCAAGCAGAATGGACCAATCCAGCTGGATGAGCAAGGTACTGTAAAACATAAACTTTCTTAATGTGGCTTGTTGCTAGGGCAGCTAGCTGTTTTTGAGTTAAGGCTAAATCAGATCATCATAGTGTGACATGGTTCTTGTAAGGCTACACTATTGCGTATCTAGACTTGTTTTAGGACACTTTGTTACCTAAAGTGTTGTGGCTTGTAGACATTGTTGTTTCTTTTTCCTGCTTCACTCAGCTTGAATCATTTAAGTACTGAAGATATCAAACTTGTTGTTTAAGGTTTATATGGAGACTGTGAACTGTGATGGCTGTGGGGTGCTCATCTCCATCGGACTGCTCTGGAGGGTGGGACATTGTCCCATATGCAAAACACTTTCTGAGCTTAGGGTTCAGCTGAAGGCAGAATGGGTGGAAATATCCATGCTGCATCTTCAGCTCAACTGGAGCTCACCCCACATTCCTGCTCCCACAGTGGCCCACTGGCCCAGGGGGTGGAGAGTGGTTGGGAGGGAGGGGGAAAAGGGGAAGGGTTGGCCACAAGGAGATGGTCTGGGCTGATGCCACTCTGACTGCAAGTCATTTTGCACCCATTGCAGTGATACAGGATCCTGACTCTGCTGGGTGGACTCTATGTCAGTCAATGGGTTAAGGCAGAATTAAAATGGCACCCAATGTCAGGACAGGAACAGAAGTGAACAAGTCAAGAAACTTTTAGTGGTAGGAGACTCTGTGGTCAGAGGTGTGGAGTCAGCAATGGGTGGGAAAATGCAACAAGAGGATAGTTAGGTGCCTTTCTGGTGCCTCAGTCCACCAGGACATAGAGCACATAGGGAGGATGGTGGACAGGGCAAGCAGAGAACTGGGAGTGCTGGTTAACCTGGGAACAAATGATCTTGCATACCAATTGGTGAAAGCAGCAATGCAGAGTTTTGAGAGATGGAGGAACAGCTGGCAGTGCACTTGGCCTCCCTGGCCTTCTCC
This sequence comes from Neoceratodus forsteri, assembly GCA_016271365.2. Lineage (NCBI taxonomy): Eukaryota > Metazoa > Chordata > Ceratodontiformes > Ceratodontidae > Neoceratodus > Neoceratodus forsteri. The sequence continues at coordinate 11,442,946 of JADMNL010000039.1, read as the reverse complement.
GAGGTCCTCCATGTGTGGGGTAGAGGGAGGAGGGGGTACAAAATTAGAAAGAAATAGATGATTTTAACAAGTGGCTTAAAGGGTGCTGTCAAGAAAAAGGGTTTCACTTTGTGGGTGATTGGGGAGACTTCTGAGAACGGATGCTATTCCGGGATGATGAACACTGCCTGACACTGGAGGGGGTAAGTACACTAGGGCAGAAGTTTGATGTTTATATCAGACTTTAAACTGACTGAGGGGGATTCTAAGACTAGGAGGACCATCATGGCTAATGGGAGGAAAGGCAAACCAGCTAGCACTCCCCACAATGGGGGTCTGGAGACAAACAAATTAAGCGGGAACATACAGTCAAGACCGAGGCTGAAGTAGGGCAGGGGATAGCAGGAAGGGGTACAAAAAGGTTGCTGCAGATAGCATAGGACAGAATGGATTAGGGGGTGAAGACAAACTCCTAACTCACAGTAAAAAATGTTTAGGTGATACCTGGAAGGTGGTCTGGTTCAATACCAGGAGCCAGGGCAACAACATTTGCAAGTTACAGACAATGGTAGCAAATATTAAGATGGACCTTGTTGCCAGCACAGAAACCTGGGCCATGAACAACAATGATTGGGACCTCACAATATGGGGGTATGTGTTATTCAGGAGAGACAGAAGGGGGGGTAAGGGGAGGTGTAGTCGTTTATGTCTGTGAGGGTACTGAAGTAGTGGAAGATGGGAACATCAGTGGAGGAAGTCGAGTCCGTGTGAGTGTAGCTTACAGTGGCATTGGGCAAAAAACTACACCTGGTGGTGCTGTACAGACCTCCAGGACAAAGAGTGGGGAGGGACAAGGAGATAAGGGGAGGAAAGAAAAAGAGGGTCAGGAAAGGGGAAGGTAGTGGTAGTCGGAGATTCAAACCTGATAGATGTAGACTGGGGTGTTCCAGTAGCTAAGACTTTCTAAAAGTCAAGCTATGTTGGACACCTTTCAGGACTACCTGCTGGGTCAGCTGGTAAAGGAAACTAGCAGACAGGGATCCATTCTGGATGTAGTTCTCAGCAATGGCAGTAAGAGTAGGGGCACCACTAGTGAACAGTGACCATAATTCCAGCTGGTTTGAACTGACCCTAGGGGTTGATAGAACACACTCAAGGACAGAGGTCCTAGACTTCAAGGGCGCAGAGTCTGACAACATGAGATTGCTGGTGTGGGATAAACTAACCAAAGTGAGGGATACAGTAGGTGTGGAAGAAATGTGGGGATTTATAAAATAGGCCATCCTTGAGGCAGCAGAACTATGTGTGAAGTCAGTTGTAAAAAGAAATAAGTTCAAGAGACCCATATTGTTCTCAACAAAGGTTAGGGAAGTGGTCAGCACCAAAAGAAAATCATTATACAGGTTTAAAAGGAGTCAAGGGGAGGAAAAGTGGGAGGAATACTTTCAAAACAATAGGGAAGTAAAGAGGGCAGTAGGGGAGGCAAAGGCAGACATGGAGCTGCAGATTGCTAAAGGGATCAAATCCAATGAAAAACATTTCTTCCATTACATTAGGGAAAAGAGAAAGACAGGAGAGGGGATCGTTAGGTTGGAAGATAAGGGAAGGATCATTGAAGATGATGGACAGAAGGCTGTTGTCCTTAACAACTACATGTGCTCTGTTTTCACCAGGGCGGTTGTGGCCCCCTACCTGAAAGTGGCATGCATGCAGCCACTAGGGGGATGGATCCCAGAGATGGAGAATCCAGCATTCACTAGAGACAGGGTCCGGAAGGGGCTGCCAGACCTCAAGATAGACAAGACTGCAGGTCCATAAGGGATGCATCCGAGAGTGCTGAGGGAGTGGGCAGAAGAACTGGCTGATCCTCTAGCATCGCTGTTCACTCCCAGATGTAGTTTTTTGCCTGATGCTGTTTTGAACTACAGTGGAGTCACCCACAATGAAGCGCAGTAACTTGCAGTAATGGCATGTCACAAAATCCTACATGACTAAAGGACTTTTATTGCCATTCACTTACAATGACCCCTGCATTAAACTGCAGCATTCTATGATATTTTGCAGCATTTCTGTGTTGCATCCTGGGTGTCTCATCTGTACACTCACAGTGACTCGACTTTCTCATTCTACTCTTGATGTTCCCCTTATTTCTTCCACACCTACTATATCCCTCACCTCCTCAAGCTCTCTCTCTTGCTCAGCTGCAGCAGTCTGTCAGCTGAAAAAAACACATAGACCGCAGCTCCCTGCCTCTGGGTCATGAGGGCTTCCACCTCCAGGTCTCCCCTGCTCAGCTGCAGCAGCCTGCCGGCTGATAAAAATGCACAGACTGCAGCTCCCTGCCTCCGGTTCATGAGGGCTTCCACCTCCAGCTATCCCCTACTCAATTGCTGCAACCTGTTGGCCCAAAACAATAATGCATAGGTACAACAGGCTACATGGCTCCTTGGTGTTTGGTGCTATTTTTTCAAATACTGTGGAATCACTGCAGTGACTCTGAATTACCTGTGTGTGCCTTAATGGACATTGTTCTGCTATTTCCATGGACTGTGCATCTATTGCTGTTTTACTGTAGCCACACTGCTGCTGATTGTTAAATTTACCCTGCTGGCTTATTCATTCTGCTGGTTCACTGTGCTGATTTAGTTACCTTTATTATGCATGTTACTTGATTTACTGTGATTTTGTCCCAACTGCGCTCCTCGTGGCTTGCCTTCCTCCCTCCCTCCTCCCTCCCTCCTCCCTGGGCTCATTCTGCCTCCCCGTGTCTGCACCTCAGCTCCCAGTATCTGGAGACTTATTAACTTGTCTATGTTTCACCTTATCTCTCAGACCGCAACTCCCTGCCTCCAGGTCAGGAGGGCTTCCACGTCCAGCTCTCCCATGCTCAGCTGCAGCAGTCTGCCAGATGAAAAAAATGCACAGGTACAATGGGCTACACAGCTCCTTGGCCTTGGTCATGCGGCATTGCATTACACTATCCAGCCACCTGCCCCTCCTCCCGCCCACCCAGGATAGTGTCTCTTTTATTCTGGTGTGAACCAGTCAGCTCACTTTCATCCCCCCATTTTGCTGGTGCAGTTTGAATTGTCCCAATCCCCCCTCCCCTCACTTGGCCTGTTGCATGAATCAACCCCAACATAAACTACCACCCTCCCAGGTGTGAGCTGCTTGCTTTGTTGCATGTTGTTCTAGCCCTCCAACCCCTACTTCATTGCCTAGTCTCAGAAATCCAAGTCCTTTTTAGCTTCTCTTATTACAGAAGAAGTCATCTGTCTTCCAGCCTACAAGTCTTCATCCCTACTGGGGACTACACCAACCTTTCCATCACACATTGTGTGATCAATAGGCATACCAGATGTTTCCGCCTTTTCCCTGTTCCCCCACTTACGCCTTTTCCTGTCACCTTCATCACCTACCATTTTCCGTGTTTCTAAGTGCCCTTTGTCTCCTCCCTCTCCTCTCCTCTACTCTTCCCCATTACATCTCCCACTTCTTCTTCCTACCCTACACCCCTCATAGCAAAATCCCTCAATCTCAGTTCATATACTATGTCCTGACCTCTCCTCATCCACCGCATTACCTCAACATTTCCCTGCCTTCTCCCACTACCCTTGGCCCCCTGCTGCATCAATCCTTTCTGCCCCCTGCTTCCTTGCTGGTCTTCTTGTGCCAAAACTCGTCTCCCTCCTCCCTCCTCCCTCCCTCGACTTCCTTCACACACCCCTCTTGCCCCACCTACCTACTGCCCAGGAGTAGGGCTTCTGCCTCCACCATGTTACTCCTTGTTCTACTTCTGCTTGCGGCAGGAGAAGTTGAACCTAACCCAGGTCCTGTACCCTCTCACCCTTCTGTTCTCCCTCATGGTCTTAAGCTTGCCCACCTATATATATTAGGAGCCTCATCCCCAAAATTTCCTTACTTCAACCTCTCTCCTTAACCCTAGCTCCTGATTTGCTAATTCTGCCTGAATCATGGCTTAACTCTAAGATTTCTGACAGCAGTATCTCCATCCATGGCTACTTCTTGGTCTGTCAAGACCAGCCCAGTAGAGCAGGTGGTGTAACCATCTATATCGCCTCATTGATCCAGTTTACCACTATTTTATCAGTCACCCCCCTGGCAGCTTATCAGCTTCTCCTGATACAGCTTTCTCTCCCTTTCTCCCTCCCCATCTTTGTTGCAGAGGTCTACTGTAGTCTCAGCCTCCCCTCCTCCACCATCAGTGACCTTCTGGCCACCCTGTTGCTCAATACCTCCTCAGGTGAGCTGTACATCATGGGAGACTTTAATTTGAATTGGCTGTCCTCTGCTCACTCTAAAACCCATAACAACATCTCTTCCATGAACTTGTGCCAGTTAATAAAAGAACCTACCCAATTACTCCAGGAAACTACTGGCTTATATCACTTCTCCCTACTCTTCCTAAACTTCAGGAACATGTGGTGTTACCCCAACTCTCCTCCTACCACAATTCCTCCTGCCTCTTCATCTCTTTCCAATCTTGTTTTAGAATGCACCACTCCAATACAACCTCCTGCCTCAGGCTCACTGATTCCATCTTTACTGGTATGAACAGTGGCCACATCACCTCCGCCATCTTTGTCAACTTCGTTAAGACCTTCAACACTGTCTCCCATCCCCTCCTTCTAGCCAAATTCTCTGCAGCTGGGCTTTCAGACATGGCCACAAATTGGTTCCATGCCTACCTAGTGGGAAGAACTCGATCTGTTCAGATTGCTGACTCTATCACCCCCTCTCCCCATCAACACAGGAGCCCCACAGGGCTCTGTACTAGCCCCCCTCATTCTCAGTCTTTCTTAATGACCTTCCCACTGTCTGCTCTGCTACCTCTATTCACATGTATGCAGACAATACAGTCCTCTATACAGTATCTCTTTGTACTCCCTTCCTGATGTGGCATCCAGACAGCAGCATGACTTTGACAAGGCTCAGCTCTAGTTATGCACAAATCAATTGTTCCTGAACACCAAGAAGACCATCTCCATGACCTTTGGCACAAGACAGAGACTCTCTCAGTTTCCCTCTCTTCCCCCTTTCCACACCCTAGATGGGACTCCACTGGATGACATCATATCCTTTAGATAGATCAGTGTCTGGCTACAGGAGCACCTTGACTTTTAAGGACATATGGATGTCATACTCAAAAAACTGCATCCCAAGCTAGGTGCCTCATACAGAAATTGTGAATGCATCCCACTGCCTGCCCAGTGCACCCTGATCCAGAAAATTATCCTTCCAGTCTTTGACTACAGTGATTTAGTCTACAATGCCACCCCAAGACTTCCCTAGCCAGACTGGGTACTCTGTTCCATTCCTTCTGTCGGTTCACCCTTGACTTCCCTCCTCACACCCACTGTTGTGCTCTCTATCAGTCTCTCTTCTTCCCCTCTCTTTCAGTGACAGATGCCATTCCCAGTATGCCAATTTTTTATCCAAATTCTGGTTCAGCTCTCTTTGTGTCATCTGCAAAGAGGCATGCTTTTTCTTCCAGTCCCTCTGCAATGTTACTTATAAAGACATTAAAAAGGACTGGACCCAGTACTAAACCCTGTGGTACCCCACTAGTAACCCCTCTTTCTTCAGAGTGGACTCCATTTACAATTACCTTCTGTGCCCTGTGTCCCCTCATAGAAACATAGACCTTGACGGCAGATAAGGACCACTTGGCCCACCTAGTCTGTTCATGTCCCTACTTACAGGATAAGCTGCAGATCCTATTTAACCAACAGCCTATTTCTTCCTACCTCCCACAAAAATTGCCTTATGTCTGTCCCATGCATTCTTGAATTCTTCCACAGTTTGAGACCCCACAACCTCCTCAGGAAGGCAGTTCCATGTGTCCACCACCCTCTCTGTGAAAAAATGCTTCCTCACATTGTCCCTGAGCCGTCCCCCCTCTATTTTCAAATTGTGACCCCTTTTTCTGGCACACCACTTTTTCTGAAAGATGCTACCCTCTTGGACTTTGTTGAATCCACTGAGGTACATAAAAGTTTCTATCATGCCCCCCCTTCCTCAAGAGTATACATATTAAGCTCCTTTAGTCTCTCCTCATATGGCTTCTCTTGCAGACCCTGCACCATTTTAGTTGCCCTCCTCTGGTCTGCCTCCATCCTATCTATGTTCTTGTGGAGATGGGGTCTCCAGAACTGGATGCAGTACTCCAGATGGGGCCTCACCAACTATCTGTACAGAGGGATAACAACTTCTTGTTTTCTGCTGGTGATGCCTCTCCCTATACATCCCAGTATCCCCTCTGAATTCCCTACTGCCTTCTCACATTGCTTGCTAAACTTAAAGTCATCTGATATGATTATCCCCAGGTCCCTTTCCATTTTTGTTGTTGTTACTACCTCCCCCCCCATTGTGTAATCTTCCCATGGGTTTTTGTTTCTCAGGTGCATTATTTTGCACTTCTTTGCATCGAATCCAAGCTACCATACTTCTGACCATTCCTCGAACCTTGCCAAGTCCCTTCTCATCCTTTCCACGCCTCCTTGATATCAACCCTGTTGCAGATCTGTGTGTCATCTGCAAAGATCATCTTTTCTTCCAGTCCTCTGCAATGTCACTTATAAAGACATTAAAAGGACTAGACCCAGTACTGAACCCTGTGGTACCCCACTAGTAACATCTCTTTCTTCAGAGTGGACTCCATTTACAATTACCTTCTCTGTCCTGTTGTCCAGCCAATGTTTTACCCAGGCTACCACCCTGGGACCCACTTCAAGGCTGGTTAACTTGACTATTAATCTTTTGTGTAAGATTGTGTCAAATGCCTTGCTAAAGTCTAGGTAGGCCATGTCCACAGCCCCTCCCTGGTCTACTACTTTGGTCACCCAGTCAAAGAAATCAATTAGATTCATCTGACATGACCTTCTTGCCATGCTGCCTTGGGTCCTGTGCCCCACTGGTCTCTAGGAACTCAATAATTCTTTCCTTCAGCAGTGATTCCATCATTTTCCCTACAACAGAGATCAAACTGACAGGTCTGTAGTTTCCTATCTCTTTCTTGCTCCCACTTTTGTGAAGGGGAATCACATCCACCTTTCTCCAGTCCTCAAGTACCATACCATCCTCCCAAGATTTGTTAAAAAGGGTAGTCAGTGGTGTCACTAGTTCGCTCCTTAATTCTTTTAGAATTCTGGGGTGAATTCCATCAAGCCCCATTGCTTTGTTCACCTTCAGTTTTAGGAATCTGTGAAAGAACTGGGATCGACCCCCCCCCAATCCAGAGTGCTTCTGTTAATTGGATTAGGCACCTCCCTCTCCTACTCTTTTGTGAATACTGAGCAGAAGTATTCGTTCAGTATCCCTGCTTTTTCACTGTCCCTCTCTGCCCTCCCACCGTCCATTCTATTCAGCCTCACTATCCCTCTCTTTGTGTTTCTATGCTCCCAGATATACCTATAAAAGGTTTTATCCCCTTTCTTAACTGAGTTGGCTATCTTTTCCTTAGTTTGGGATTTTGCTATTCTGACTACCCTCTTCTGCCTCCTTCTGCCTTAACTGGTACAGTTCTCTGTCCTGCTCCTTCTGTGCTTCCTTATACTTCCTAAATGCTGTCTTTTTCTCCCTAACTTTCACCGCCACTTATTTGAGAACCATAGCGGCTTTTTCTTTCATTTTGATTTGTCTATTTGCTTCACACAAAGGCTTGTTGCCTCTGTGATGGCAGTTTTGATGTTTCTCCATTGTTGCTCCACCCCTCCTTCTAGCCTGTTTGCTAGTGCTTTTCTAAGGCACTCTCCCATCTTGCCAAAGTCAGCCATCCTGAAGTCCAGAACCCTCACTTTTGTATGGCTTGACTCTGTAGCTGAGTTTATCGTGAACCACACTGTTTGGTGGTCACTTGTTCTCAGATAGCTACCCACTTCTAGATCTGAGATCCTGTCACTGTCCCCATTTGAGAGTATGAAGTCTAAGACTGCTCCCTCATGAGTGGGTTCCAAAACTAGCTGTCTGAGGGATGCCACCTGAAGGGCATCAAGAATGGCTCTGCTTTTGGATGTGGCTGCAGCAATTGTGCTCCAGTTAACATCTGGCATATTAAGGTCTCCCATCAACAGTATCTTCCCTTTCTCTGCCATCCTAAGGATGCCTTCTATCATATCCTTGTCCATTCCCTCCCCCTGACATGGGGTCTTTATACAACCCCTGTATGTATTGTGGTGCCATTTCCAGTCTCTAAGGTGACCCACAGCGCCTCCTCTCCTCCCTGTATACTCTTTTGTTCAGTTGCTTTTATCCCTTCCCTTACATAGAGAGCTACTCTGCCCCTCTTCTCCCCTCCCTGTCTCTTCTGTAGGTTGTGTATCCTGGTATGTTAACATCCCAGTCATGGTTCTCTGTGTACCATGTTCCTGTGACTGTCACGATATCCAGGCATACCTCTTCAATCAAGGCCACCAGTTCAGAGAGCTTGTTGCCCAGACTACGGGCATTGATATTCATTACCCTCCATTTCTTGATGACCTTACCCCTTTTTGCTCCATCCCTGTCCTTATTTTGTTTGTCATTTTCTCCATTTATCCCTGCCCTTCTCCCTATCGACATCTCTATCTTGGTGTTTACCTCACTTAGTACCCTAATTTTTTTTGGGGGGGCTAGGATTTCCCTGCTCCTCTCCAGTGCCTCCCCCCCTTGGCTAGCTTAAATGCTTGTCATTGAAGCATTTAAACCTATCACCTAGGATCCTGGTTCCCCCCTGGACAGATGCAGACCACCACACCAGTATAGGCCTGCATTCCTACAGCTGGACCCCCAGTCCCCAGTGAAGCCAAATCCCTGAGCTCTGCACCAGTTTTTCAACCACTGATTGAATCCCGTGGTGTGGAGCACCCTAGCCTCACCCGTGCCATAGACAGGCAGCACCTCTGAGAAGGTTACCGTGCATGCTACTTGTCTAAGGCTCCTCCCCAACTCCACAAATGCATCCTGCACTGCTCTGATCCTTTCTTAGCCAGGTCATTTGTCCCTAGGTGGACAATGACATCCATCTCCCTCCCCTGTGCAGCTGCTCTGGCACTCTGAGGATTCACTCCCTGTCCCTCCAATCCATGGTGCCAGGCAGGCACCTTACCTTCCTCTCCCCTTCCTCCCCCAGTTCTACCTTCCTAACAATGAAGTCCCCCACCATGAGTTGTTTCCTTCCCCTGTGGGGTCTCAAGACACCCTCCTGTGGGTCTTCTTTGTGAGGTTCCCAGCATCCTCCTTGGTCTCCACTGTAGGTGCCTCCATAGAGGAACCACACTTTGTCAGAATGGCATATGAATTGTGGAGAGGTAGAACTGGAATGATGCATCTCTGTTCCACCACCCTCACCCTCTCTGAGCCCACTGTGGACCAACAACTCCTCTTTCTTGGCAACAGCAGTGGCCCTGGTGGTCTCTGGGTGGGAAAGGAGGTCCCACAAATCCTGACCAACTCAGCCTGGAGATGAGCAACCTCCTTCCTCAGCTCAGAGAGGTGTCTGCAGATGGGACAACACCACATCCTCCAGAACATCTCCTGGAAGACTGCTACTCCACAGCCACTGCACTGCACCACTCCCATCATGTCTTATTTCTGGCCCCCTAACTGTTGTTTGGAATACTTACTCTTTCCTCTGTTTGTTTATTTTTTTTTTCTCCCTACTTACTGCCTCTGTGCCCTTTAAGCTCCTGATCTTCCTGTTCTGAGACAGGAAGTTCCTATATTTCTCAGTTGTCTCCTTACTTGCTCAGAGTCAGACCTCCCGCAGCTAGGGGGGATGGAGAGCTACTCTTATCCTTCTAGGATGGTGAGTCTTTGGTGGCTCTGTGACCACTCACTTCCTGCTCCCAAACAGGAAGTTCCTGTTGTCAGTCAAATCCTGTGCCTATAAAAGTAGAACTGGTTTAGTGGGGGGGGGGAGGCTACCTACCTCTCCTCCTCTCTGTCTTTCCCATGCCCCAACTTCCTCCAAAACTATGACTCCTGGATCCTGGCTGTCCCTCCTAGATCCACCATGGCTGGCCCAGTTGCATTTTCTCACCATTTTCCAAAACAGTGGAATTCCCTTCCACCCTCCATCTGCCATGCCACCACTTCACTTACTCTCTTCTCCCTCCAATGTAACAACTTCTTTTCCACTTGCAACTGCTCTTAATTACCTTACCTACCTTCCCCCCACTATCCTCTCATTTTGTGCTGTGCGTATCCATGCTCAGTAGTGCCAGACTCCCCAACAAGCCTGCACTTAAAAATGTGAAACTTGAAAGTGTGTAACACTATGATGAAATGTTATGTTATACTGTTGCTCTCTGTATCTGTTTGCCTGTATTTTTGATTTTGCTGTAATTTTTTGCTTACTTGTTACCCCTTTCCCCTTCCCCCAGGGCACACTTGGAAATCAGAAATTGCTGCTCAGTGTGCTTTCCTGGTGAAACTTTTCAAATAAATAAATAAGGATGAAAGGTTGCCCAAAATTTGGAACAAACACCTTGCATTCCGTCATTAGGCATACCACAAACTCTCAGAACCTCAACACCCTCCTCTATGCCCACTTCTCCACCAGTTGTGCATGCACCTAGTGCTGCAAGCCTCCAGTTCACTTCAGTACCATGCACACTCTCTCCACCTAGCCTCTCCTTTGGTCCATGGTCATCATCGCACCTCAGATCTGGTCATCTGCCCCTCTACAAGGGACTTGGTGTGGACTAGCTTCCCAATACTGTACCATAGATCTAGGCCAATTGTACCAACCCTTTACCCAGCTAGCTCTGCCTATTAAGGCTGCTATTTCCCTCTCAGTCTAGTAATCTACCATAATCGTCTATTAGACTGTATGTATGCTAAGTTGTCTGCTCTGTCAGCACTGCTTCTCCCCTCAGAACCTGTACTGTTGTCAGTTGTTATTGTACTGTAATTATTTTATGCATCTATTGTTCCTTTTATTTCTGTATCCCAGTTTCCTTACCCCCAGGACACATCTGGAATTGAGCGGTTCTCTGCTCAGCATGCCCTACTGGTTAAACTCTTAAATAAATAAATAAAGCCCATAATGCTTGATATTGATTGGTATTTCCTAAATAACTAAATAAATTTGTTCAACAGCTCATTACAGTTGGGAGTGATACCTGGAAATGGAAGAGTGGCCAATGCGGTTCTACTCCATAAGGGAGGAGATAAGGAAGAGGCAGGAAATATCAGGTTAGTTAGTCTCACATCTATTGCCTCCCTCTTCCAAGAGACCCTGACTGGGCACCCCATGCCTGAAGTGGCTACGGCTCAGCACTCCTATAACCAACTGAGCCACAAGACCCACCCACCTGCATGCAGCTCCACTGGATCAGGAGAACTCCTGACCAGGCACCCCATGCCTAAAGCGGCTGCAGCTCGGCACCCCTATAGCTGACTGAGCCACAAGATCTGCCCGTCTGCCTCCAGCTCCACTGGATCAGGTATGCTAAAACTCTGACTGGGATCTCCAAAGCCGCAACTGCTATTGGACCCTGCTACCTTCTTGTAGCAAGCCATTGGTGGAAGCAGTCTGCTCAGCAGCTACCACTGGCGGACCTACACCTATTGATTTTTTTTCTCTCTCTGCAACTTAAATGTACTGTTCTCTCTGTAACTGAATTGTTTTTTTTCCTGCCCTCCCGCCCCAACCCTGGCCTCCATTAAATACAGTTCAGCTCCTCCTCTCCCTCTCTTCTCTCTCATTGGCTCTATTCTAAAGTCTGCTCTGCTGTCTAACAGGACCACACTATTATTCGATCTTCCATCTCTCCTTCACTGCCTGATAACCTTGCTGTGATTCCAGGCTGCAATTTGCTTTATTTTCTGTGCCTGCCATGTACTCAATCGCATTTTAGTACTACCTTCTACACTAACTTTCAGCCCCCTCACCCCTTTCTTTCTTTGGCTGCCCGAATGCAGGCCAGGACATACCTAATAATTTTTAATAACAGGACTTCCATTTACTCCCCTTCCCTCCCCTTGCTATCGCTCCTACCAATCAGTTTCTTTGCTCCCCTACCTTCCCCTCCTGTGCCCCCTACTGCTACTCTCTACTCTCCTCTACCCCCCTACTGATACTCTTCACATTCCCTAGTCTATTTTCTTCCTCTCTTCAACCTACCCTTCACCATGCCCCCTTCCTCCTTGTCTGTCTCCCCTGCTTTTCTCCCAGACATCCCTCCCCTACTTCTCTTCCATCCACTCCACCCATCCCTCCTCTTGCCCCCTCCACCTCCCTCCCTCCTCCTCCTATCAGTCTCCATTACTACACTTATCCTGGCACGTTGCAGCTGGCATTGTAGTTATAACCAGATCTCATTTACAATCCTCATGTGCCCTCATTTTCCAAAAAAGCAACATCAATTTCATGACTTCAGCTCACACCCATCCTCACAGCCCATCTAAAAGATGGCTGTCAAACCTTATGAGATCACTTATCTCACTACTGTTACTCACATCTGGTGACACTGAGCCTAACCTAGGTATCCTCCACATCCTATCACCTGAATTGCCAAAAGGACTAAAACTTTTACATCTAAACATTAGAAGCCTACACCCCAAAATGTAACTTTTGCAGCTGCTCATAACACAACTTAAACCCTCTGTCCTCACTTTAACAGAGTCATGGCTTAGCTCTAAAATCCCTGGCTCAACCATCTCCATCCCTAGGTATTCCCTCATCTGCCAGGATCACAAGTCTAGGCATGGGGGTGTCACCGTGTATTCTGTATATCCACATCCATCAAATACTCTGTCTCTCCACAGCATTTCCCTCTGCCTACGAACTGTTACTAGTAAAAATAACCTTCCCCTTCTCCCTTCCCATCTATGTAGGCAGTGCCTACTGCTGCCCAAATCTCCCCACCACTTCCCTTTCCTCCATCACTGATCTCCTCTCCACCATTTCCTTCCTTGCCACCCCTGGTGAACTATTCATCCTAGGGGATTTCAACATAAATTGGCTGTCCTGCATGCAGTCAAAAATCTGCAACGATGTATCTTCGCTAAATTTAAAATAGCTTATTTCTGACCCTATGCATCTTAATCACAAATCAGGGAAACATACCCTAATTGACTAGGTGCTGACCTCCCACCTCCACCATTGTATAAAATCTGGCATTCTCCCCAGTGCACTCAGTGATCACCATATGGTCTACTGTGCATGCAAAATTCACTGTGCAAAGTCCCCTCCAGTCATTCTAAAATTCCGCTCCTTCCATTCCCTAGATCTATCCTCACTCCAAAATGACCTGCCCAATATCGATTGGACACCAATTACCACTGCCTCCTCCATTAACTCAGCCCTGTTCTATTTCAGCTCACAATTCCTGTACATCTGGGACTGACATGCACCATTCAGAAATGCTAGGGTCCAGGGAAATCACCTTCTCTGGGTCACTGCAGAACTCATAACATGTCAATGTGCTAGGGACCTAGCATGAGCAGAGTATAAAAAGTCTGGTACCCCCTTCGACCTCCAGCTCTATTTGCTTATTCCGCAATGCATGCACAAAGGCCAACCGCCTCAACAAGGCAGAGTACTTCCAAGCCTCCTTCCAGAAAAAACATCAATAACCCATCAATATTCTGGAAGGTTATCCATGCCCTGTTCTCCCCTTGCCCACTCCTCATCTCCTGTCCTAAAAATTGGCACCCACACAGTAGATGACCCTCCCTCAGTGGCTGCTGAATTTAACAACTATTTCACCACCTGCGCCTCCTCCCATATTGCATCTCTTCCCAGCATTGCTGCTGGGGACTCTCCATTCCCCCCCACGCCTCCTCCCTCTCCAAGTCCCTTTCTGCCCCATGCTTTACTTTCAAGCCCGTTCTCCAGGAGGACACCCTGCTGGTTTTACTTGCTCTGAATCCATCAAAGGGGAAAAAGTCCTGATGGCCTTGACCCCAAGCTGCTCCACCTTTCTGTGTACTCTATTGCTTATCCTTTGACTAATCTTCTCAACCTCTCCTTTTTACAGTTCCTGATGCTTAGAAGTCTGCTACTGTGGTCCCCCTCCCTTAAGGTGGGGACACCTCCAACCAATTCAACTTCCACCCCATTTTCTACTCCTAACTGTGAATAAACTTCAGGAACATCTGGCCCTGGAGCAACTCTCCTCCTTCCTCGACTCCTCCTCTTCCTCCTCCTTCTTCTTCACCTCTTTTCAGTCTGAGGTCCACAAAGACTATTCCACCATTACCTCCCTCCTCTGGCTCACTGTCTCCATTCTCTCAGGCATGGAGCAGGGATGCATCACCTCTGCCACCTCTGTCAATTTGGCCAAAGCCTTCAGCACTGTCTCTCATTCCCTTCCCTTCTCCTCAGCAAGCTAACTGCGGTCAGTCTCTCTGATTCAGCCACCAGCTGGTTCCAGTCATACCTCATAGTCCAGTCTCAGTCTGCCAGAGTAGACAAGTCCCTCTCCCCTCCTTGCCCAATCAACACAGGTGTCCCCCAAGGCTCTGTATGTGGTCCAAAACTGTTTTCTATATTCCTGAATTACCTTCCTAATGCCTGCACATCATCATCTATTCACATGTACACAGACAATACTGTGTTATTCTCCTCCAGAAACTCCTCCTCTGAGGTGGCCCCCCAACCTTCAGCTGGACTTCAACAATTTCCAACATTGGTTTAATGCTAACCAACTCTCTATGAATGTCAAAAAAACTTTGTCTATGACCTTTGGCTCCAGACAAAAACTGTCCGGGCTTGATACCACTCAATCCTTCCACACCCTCTCTGGCTCAACACTGGACAATGTAGCCACATGTAAGTATCTCGGGCTATGGCTATATAAGAATCTAGACTTCAGGGTACACATTGATGCCATACACAAGAAATTACTCCCTAGACTCGTTGCTCTTTACAGATACCACAGCTGACTGCCACATCAAGCCAGGAGAGAAATTGTCCAAAAGATGATTCTCCCAGTCCTCGATTTTGGGAATGTAGTCAACAGCTCAGCCCTTAAAACCACCCTATCCAGACTGGACACTCACTTCAATTCATTCTGCTGCTACACATACCTCTCAAACTCTTGCCTCATAAATCAGGGACAAGGCTTAAAAAAATCAGGAACGAACACCCAAAATCAGGGACACATCTTAAAAATTTGTAATATTCACTCAGAAAGTTGACAGAATAAGGGTATTAGTGTAAGATGCATTTTCTGATGAAGAATACGTCTGTAACTTTAATGTTTGACATTATTTTGTGCTTGCAATTCCCACTGTTTAGTCACAAAAATACATATTTTTCAAGGGACAGAGGAAAATTCTGAGCCCAAATCAGGGACGTCCCTGAAAATCAGGGACAGTTGAGAGGTATGCTGCTACATACTGGGCTGCCCCCCATGCACTCATCTCTGTGACCTCTATTCCTCATTCTCCTTTCCCTCTCTCCATGCCAGGCACCTTTCACACATCACCAGTTTAGTTGGGAAGTTCTGGCTTGGTTCTCTGCTGCCATATTTGTCCTCCCTCTTATTGACCTCCTGCTACACCCTCTGCTCTTCTACAAATAGAACTCTAGCCCTCCCACCAAGGTGCACTACATTTGGCCACGCCGCCTTCTTGTAAAAGTTCCCTGATGTCTAAAACTCCCTCCTGCTAGAAATTTGCTCTGCTCAATCCCACCAGTCACTCTCACTCCTCCTCTGAAAGGGCACTATTCATCACTGCAACTGCACTTAATGCCCTTCTCTACCTAATTCATTTTCCCATCACCCCTTGGCTACCCTCTGCCTCCCATCTTCCCTCACCCTTCCGCTTTCTAGATGACCTCTCACTGGTGCCTCCTCTCCACATTTCTAGGTTTACCTCTTGCAGGGGACTCCTTCACTCCCTCACCCTGCTTCCCCTCCTGTCACCCCCAACTACTCCCCCTTACCCCTGTATTTCGACACCTTATTTGCCAGGTCCTGTTCCCTTGCAGGGTTCTCAGCATTCTGAAGGGGACTAGTTCTTGGGTTGCCTCTCTTCCCTCTCCTCCCCTTCCCCCTCCACCAGTCCCCCCCCCACTACTCCCCCTCTCTCTAAACTTTATCTGCCATGTCCTGTTCCCTTGCTGGGTTCTCAGCATCCAGAGGGGACTAGTTCTTGGGTTGTCTCTCTTTCCTCCCCTCCCCTCCCCTCTCTCCACCTTATCTGCCAGGTCCTGTTCCCTTGCAGGGTTCTCAGCATCCTGGGGGAATAGTTCTTAGGTGGTCTCTCTCTCTCTCTCTCTCCTCTCCCCTCCCCTCTCTCTCTCTCCCCACCTTATCTACAGGTCCTGTTCCCTGCAAGGTTCTCAGTATCCTGAAAGGTACTAGTTCTTGGGTTGCCTCTCTTCCCTCCTCCCTTCCCCTTCCCTCTCTCTCTCTCTCTCTACACCTTATCTGCCAGGTCCTGTTCCCTGAAAGGTTCTCAGCATCCTGAAGGACACTAGTTCTTGCGCTGCCTATCTTCCTTCCCTCCCTCCTTCCTGCCTTCCCCGCCCTGACCTTCCTTTCCCTTCACCTTCACTTTGTGTTATAACTGCCTTTTTTGATTCTAAATTAACACTTGGTAACCCAGAGCTCAGCCTACCACCTCTAGCACTTCTAGGCATTCTTTATCTTCTGGTCTAATCCTTATGGGTTACCTGTCCTTGGTTTATTACAGTATATGTTATACCTGCATATTGTGTTGCCTACCCTGGTTTGTCTCCGCCAATGTCACTGACCTTAGCTTAGTTATCTATCACGCTCCTTTTACACAATACTGTTTGTTGTCATGGATTAAAATGTACTGTATTATTTACTGTATTATTTACTGCATTCAATGTATCTAAATTGCACTGTATGTATTTTATATGGCCATTTTTTTTATCTCCACTCTCTTTTACCCCCCCCCCCGATGCATCTGGATACAAGCTGTGATGAGCTGTTTACAGTTCATGTTGTCTTTCCTGCTGAAACCTTTTCAAATAAAAAAAAAATTGTGGGAAAGCTGATGACTCTAATCAGTCATGATCTCATTGACTACCTGGAAAAGAATGGTCTACAAGATAATAAGTAGCACGAGTTCATAGCAGGGAGGTCTTGCCAGAATTGAGGAAGTACTACTTTACTGAAAGGGTGGTGCAGCCATGTCTTCTTTGACTTGGTAATGAGGGAATTGGATGGGGCCATGCAGTGGATCTTCTTTAATTAGTATGGCATTTGACTCAGTTCTGCATAGGTGCCTGCTGAAGAAGATGGAGGACATTGGCACAACAAGGGATATAGTCAGATGTGTGGGAAACTGGCTCAAGGGGGTTCTATGTGATAACACTGACTGCCAAATGGCGAGCCACGTTATCATGACATCAGAGCGGTGAACACATTTTTGCCACTCTGACGTCCTTGGCACATGGAAGAACTGTGCCAGGGACTTAGCTTCACCCCCACACCCCCTTACTAAAGGATTCTCAACACCAGGGGGGTGCATGTCGGGGGGGGCAAAAGCAAAAAAAAAAAAGTTTTGGGCTGGGCCCAACAAAATTAGTGCCCAGACTCAGACCCAAACCCAGTGCCTCCCGTACCACAACTGGAGGCCAACCCCTGATGCCATGGAGCAGCTCAGCTGCTGACTGCAGCACCACCCCAACATCCCCTCTGCCTATCCCAGCCCATACTCACTGTGCTCGCTCCCCCCACGTGTGTGTACATATAGCAACATCTTGTCACTTTCAGTAGTCCACCCCACCACATCCAGTCACCCTACCCGCTATCGCCATTCAGGCTTTCGCCCACAATGCATTGCCGTTTTGGACAGCACCTTACTTCAGGCACCAACCTCACATGCTACCGCTCAAGGATAGGCAACAGAGGGTCATTGTCAATGGGGTTAAGTTGGTGAGAGGGGAAGTCACAAGAGGGGTACCATAGGGATAGGTCCTGGACCTAGTCCATTTCAACATGTTCATTAGTGACATTGGTAAAGGAATCCAAGGTAATATTGCCTCCTTTGCTGATGACACTAAACTTTACGGAAAGGTGGATAATGCTGAGGGAGTTAGGGAACTGCAATATGACCTCCAAAGGCTGCAGAGATGATCAAAAGTGTGGCAACTGAAGTTCTGTGCCAAGAACGGTAAGGTAATGCACCTGGGGTATAGGCACCCCCAGAGAGCATACTGGCTAAATGGGCTGAAACTTTTTATTTATTTATTAGGTTTCAGATTACAAGTACCTTTGAGCTGAAAGCTCTTTTACAAAGGTTCCACATCAATGGGGAAATGGTAACATACATACAAAGGATAAAGACTTACGTACAAATGTTGAAAAATAACATGGGTATTGTACAGTAATGATGGGGAAGATAAAATACAAGTGAGGTCAAACAAAAGTATAATCTCTACAGAGCAGTAACAATGGTTCCGATGAGATTCCAGATTATACAATGAAAGAAGCCAAATGGGCAGAATGTAGCAGAAGTCAAATACATATGAATTAAGTGCTGTTGATCAAACAAGTAAACCAAAGAAGGCATTGTCATTAGTAGGGTGAGGGAGGAGAGAGGGCAGAAGAGCAAATGGGAAAGGTGGGTGAGAAATAAGGAATGGAGAAAACAGGAATAAAATAGATGGGAGGAGGGGGAGTCATGGGCCTAGCAGCATTTCACAAGTGTAGACAGGTCAGGCCATAATTAGTGTACAAGACGATTCGCCTTGTGTAGGACAGTCACAGCCACAGAGTGCTGAGAGGTGCAGATGAAGCTTCCATTTAAAAAGGGCAGAGCTTTGTTTCAGGGAGTAGGTTACTCCCAAGTGAGTTATTTCAGTGAGTAGGTTACTCCCAAGTGAGCTGAGCCAGTCGGGGGCCTGGTACTTGAGTAATCTTTGCCCTTGTGATGTGCAGCAGAATGGAACCTTGAAAGGCTGACTGCTTGTGCCTCTGGTACACAGGGGGTTGGATGTTAAGTGTATGAGATTCTGGACATCCAGGGGGCTCAGGCCAAGGGATGATTTCTTATCTAGCAGACAAGACTGATACTGCAACCTTCCTTTCAAGTGGAGCCACCCCGTTAAAGTATATAAGTCACAGGCGTGCGTAAGCCAGTGGGCCCCTGTAATTAGTCTATAGGCCTTATTTAAGGCTGTCAATATCCCTTTAAGGGTGGAGTCTGCTGCAGCCCCATAAACTACCAATTCATAGTCAATTATGGAGATGGCAGAACTGTTTACTGCAAACCTGAGAGCATCAGCAGTCATGCAGTGTTTGTGCCTGTAGAGTATGCCAATTTTTTGCATTGACCCCTTTGGTGATATGGTCTATATGGATATCATAGGATAAGGTGCTGTCAAGTGTGATTCCTAGGTATTTGAATGAGCAGACCAGTTCTATGGGAGTGTTCAAATTATTGCTGATGGTGAGCTGGTGAGATTTGTGCTTATTGTGGGGGGTTCTAAATGTTGTAATCTTGTGTTTTTTATAGTTCAGGAGTAACTTGTGTTACAGGAACCAGGCCGCTACACTGGCAAAATTCCATTGAAGCTTCTTTTCCAGGAGTACAGGGTCTGGAATGGATGTAAAGAGTACCACATCATCCACATAGAGGAGAACTCTGTCTTGGTAGATGAGGGGGAGGTGGTAAAGAAAGACGCTAAAAAGCAGTTGCACTAGGATTAATCCTTGGGGGACCCATGAGTAACTTAGAACCACATCAGAAGAGCAGGACCTGTGAGTCATTATCAGTGACACTCTAAAGCAGTTCAGTCAGTGCAACAAAGCCTACAGCAAAGCAAGCAGGATGTTGGGGTGCATAGTGAGGTGTATAGATAATAGAAGGAAAGAGGTAATTCACCCTCTGTATCGATCCTTGGTGAGGCCACACCTGAATACTGTGTCCCGTTCTGGAGCTCCACCTTAGAAAGGATAAGGACAGGCTGGAGGTGGTGCAATGAAGGGCAACTTAGATAATTCAGGGGGACTCCTACGAGAAGCATCTGAGTGTGCTGAACATGTACTCACTGGAAGCCAGAAGGTGGGGGGGATATGATAGAGACTTTCAAGTTTCTGAAGGGCATAAACAAAGTGCAGCACACAGAGTTATTTAATAGGAGCACCAGCTCAGCAACATGTAGGCATGAATGGAAACTGAAGGGGGAGGAGCTTCAGGAGGGACTTGAGGAAGTACTACTTTATCGAAGGGGTGGTGGAGCCATGGAACAGTCTGCTTGCCAAGGTAGTGGGTGCCAAGATCATGGAGGGCTTCAAGCATGGTTGGGACAGACTAAGGGCACAAAAAATTACCTCTGCCTCAAGTATGGTGGTCAGAAAAAATGAGGTTAAGGGGAGTAGGTCCCCAGATTGACACTAGGCCCCAGACAACTTTGGGCGGATTGGATGGACCCATGGTCTTTTTCTGGCATCACGGTCTATGTTTATGTGTTTCTAAGTGAAAGTCTAGATTCCCTAAGCTAACTCAAGCTTCATTGTGGAGAAGTAGAATGGGCCTTGTGGCTGGATGGGCCTTGCAGTCCTTATCTGCCATCAACTTCTATGTTTCTATGTTTCTACATGAATAGTGCCATGTGACAGGTTACTTTCCATTTAATGTTTTTTTCATTTCTGCATTCACAGAATGTTTATGACATTTTTTTATAACATTTAGCAGAAGTTCACCCTTTTCAAAATCCTAATACTGCATAGAAAAAAAACCCTGAATTGCTACAATTTTTTCAACCATGTGGAAAGAAACAAACTGAAGCCCTTCCATCAAGTATAAATTCTCCAAGACAGAGGGACACTGCAAAACAAGTTGAGGGGGAAAAAA
This sequence comes from Neoceratodus forsteri, assembly GCA_016271365.2. Taxonomy (NCBI): domain Eukaryota; kingdom Metazoa; phylum Chordata; order Ceratodontiformes; family Ceratodontidae; genus Neoceratodus; species Neoceratodus forsteri. Next base: position 11,422,180 of record JADMNL010000039.1, on the reverse strand, counting down.
TGGTGCTTTTTACCAACATTGTGAAATACAGAAGTAAAAAAAATAAAAGTTCTTCATTTTGTTAACTTAGACAAAAGAGAACTTCACAAATGTTGCCCCACTTTAGATGTGATTTCAGAATCCTCCCTACCTCTTGAAAATATTGTATCATGTTCTGATCACCAAATCTTAGACTTTCCCCGAGGTTCAGTTAACTCAAACGGTTCGTGACAGCTGTGCTGTCAGATAGGGGTTCCACTTCTCTGGTCATTAGGGTCCTTATCTGCCTCCTCCCATTTTCCCCAGAAGACTTACAATTTTTGAACAGGATTTTGAGTCGTAACATGCTCTTAAAATAGATGCTGTTGAACCATTCATCATGCTAACTGCATAGCTGAGTTGCACACGTCTACTATCATACATCTGTTTGCTTGGAAAAAAAAAACAATCAGGGATGTGAAAAGTATAACTGTTAAGACCCTACCAGTGTATTAACCTAATCTTCTCCACTTTGCATTTTAAGTACTCACTTCCGCTGCTCCACTGATGTCTTCCTTGGTGCTGGAACTTGAGAGGTGCAATTCATTCATCAGGTGTGAAAGGAGTGTGGCTAGGAGTAGAGCTTAAGTGAAGTTTCTTACACTTTCATCCTGCCCAAACCTGTAGCAAACCTAGCAGCAATCACAGACTGATCCACCTAGTGTCTGATATGGACCCACACACATCAGCCATATTGTACTGTAGATATTGAACTACCACAATAAACATAAACAAGCATTTGTTAATGCTGAACATTCACTTGCAGGTATTTGCAGTGGTGTTTGGTACTGGTACTGGCTTTAGAGGAGGGAGGAGGCAGCAGTGAGAGTGATGGGTGTCACATGGTATAAGCTGCACTGTAAATGGTCCCAGGACTGATCCCTGCAGTACCCCACTGGTCAGCCCCCTCTCCCTGGATTGGATCACATTACCACCACCCTCTGCCTCCTGTCAGTCAGCCAGTTTCTAACCTAATTTATCAGCTTGTGCGCCGTGGCCAGACTACCCATATTGTTAATCAGTCTTCTATGTTGGACATTGTCTAAGGCTTTGCTGAAATCAAGGTAGATGATGTCAACCATCCCACTCTGATTTACTTGCTTAATGAGGTTAGGGGTTTCCAATCTAATTTACTCTTTCACCCCTGCAGACACTGACTGGCATCTCTGTGTACCTTGGGGTTTTTGGCCTTAACACTCACCCCATTCCATAAGAAAATAAGCTGGGAGGGGTGCAGTATAGGAGAATGAGATGAACATTAGAGCCAAAGACCCCAGGCACACCCTGATGTCTGTCAGTGGCTGCAGGGTGGGTATTGGTGTGGAACATGTGAACATTATGATTGTCGACCCCAAGGCACACCCTCGATGCCTCTCGGTCTCTATTGGGTGGGGGTTTGGGGCCTTATGGTTGGAAACCCTAATGCCTCAGGTGTTTGTTGGTACTTTCACTCCAAATTTTTAACATGGGCTTTTTGGGACCCCACCTCATGAACAATGGTACTATCATTTCGTTACTGAATCCCAAAAGGTGATTTTGCACAGTGAATTGCGCCATTCGGTGCCACAGGTGCAAAAACATATTTCGGGCAGGATGTGAAAAATGAAAGCTATACTGTTCATGAGGTAGTATGAAAATCTGGCAATGCTGAATATTTGGAGTGAAAATATAAAAATTTGTCAAAGTTACGAGCATGCATAGCAAAATTTCAATGACAGCACATAACTCGGGGTTTTGGGGGTATTTTTGTACCAAATTTTCAACATGGCCTTTTTGGGACCCCACATCATGAACAATGACACTGTGATTTTGTTAATCCATCCTGAAAGTTGATTTCACACAGCAACCACATCATTCTGCGCCACAGGTGCAAAAACGCATTTCAGGCAACATGTGAAAAATGACTGTTAATGAGGACGTGTGAAAAATGTCAATTTGGAAAATTGGGGTGAAAGTATTAAAAATTGGTGAAGTTATGAGAGTGCATAGAAAATGCACAAAGAGCACTCATGATGAGGCACTTTGGGTTTTTTTTTCACCAAATTTCAACATGGGCTTTTTGGGAGTTCCCCTCATGAACACTGGCACTGTCATTTCATTAATCAGTCCTGAAAGTTAATTACACATAGTGACTGCAAAATCACCTTTTGGGACCAAGTAATGAAATTGCATTGGCAGTGTTCATGACCTGGGGTCCCAAAAAGGCTATGCTGAAAATGTGGGGCAAAAATTCAAAAAAATGGCTGAGATATCAACATAAGTTTAAACCCCCATTGACAGCCATTATACAACACTTACCTTGATTCTCCAGTTCATGGTTCAGCTTTGAAGAGTACAGATGTGTTCCGGTCTAGAGAAGATCACAGCCACTGACCTACGGAGGTAAGTATGGGGTAAGGGGAGGTGGGTATGCAGCAGGAGGGCCAGGATGGGGGAGATGACAAGGGACCATTTTCTTTTTTTCAGGTATTAAAAAAAAATGTTGCTAGACTGTTTTCTCTTCTACAGGGATACCCAATACAGAAAGCTGCACTGTGGCTCATGAGAAAACCTGGGGGGGTAAACAGTGAGGATTGGGGACAGGGAGCCCGGCAGCAGGCGGCAGGAGCCGCCAATACAGAAAGCCGCACCGGGGCTCATGAGAACTCCTGAGAGGGGAGCAAAGAGTGAGGACTGGAGACAGAAAGCCCGGTGGTGGGTGGCAGGAGTTTCCAATACAGAAAGCCACACCAGCTCATGAGAAAGCCTGGTGGGTGGGGGCAAACAGTGAGAAACTAGGGAGAGAAAGAGCTAGGCTGGTGACAGGAGCCATCACTGCAGCTCATGAGGATGCCTGGGGGACAAAGAGCAAGAAACCAGGCACAGATAGCACGGCAGATGGCAGGAGTTGCCAATACAGAAAGCCACACTGTGGCTTGTGCGGAAGCCTGGGGAGGGGGGAAGAGTGAGGACCGAGGACAGAGAACATGGTGGCGGGTGGTGAGTGGCAGGAGCTGCGTAACTCCAGCCATGTGTGTTAGTGTCAACTGTAATGTGCACGGTTGGAGGTATGGCTACAAAAGAAATGGAGTGCTTTCCCATTGGAGCAGTTAATTTCTTTTAAGTAGACAACATGCCACATTGGCAAAGCTGAAATTGGGTCATGACCAGAGTGCCTGGTCATTAGTGTACACTGCCAAGCCGTTGCAGTTTCAGCTGTAATTGGCTCTGGCAGTGACACACCTCTCACTGCCATATTGTCCCAATACGTTCCTTGTGCAAGTGCAAGTGAATGCAAAAAGCTGTTCTCTTATGGAGAACAGTGGGTGCTGCTGAGAGGGACTGAACCCTCCAGTAAATGCACAAAAAAATGGAACACAGATAAACAATGTTAAGGACTAAATTAGTTAATGCGAGAATGCATATTTTATTTGGTCAAGGCGAAAGTGACAGCCCAAGCAAAAAGGAACCCTTATGCTCTGTCATTTGAACAAGACTTTATTGGGGTGGATACTAAACATCATTGACAAATACAACAATCTACCAGTCCAGAAAGAACCAATGCCAATGATATTTTATTTCCCCTTATCAATTTTATTCCTTTAAACTGAAGTGGGGTTTAAAGCAGCAGTGCAATGAAAAATGTTTCCCCAAAAATCTAGCTTCAGTTACAATTAGGAAAACTGTTAGCATACATGTCAAATGAACTGCACCTTGAAACAGGTGGTAGTGAAGCCCCTCCTGAAGAAACCATTTCTCGACCCCGATGTCCTGGCAAATTATAGACCGATCTCTAACCTTCCCTTTTTTGGGTAAGATTATTGAGAAAATCATGGCTCTGCAGCTCAAGGTACACCTCAAGGCCATTGACATCAATAAGCCTCTCCAGTCTGGATTTAGGTCCAGGCATTTTACTGAAACTGCATTGGTCAGGGTGCATAATGATCACCACAAAGCTAGAGTTAGAGAAAAGTGATCAATTCTTGTTCTCCTCAAACTCTATTTGTCACTGTGGACCATCCGGCATTGTTGGATTGCCTTAGGGAGCTCTGTGGACTTACTGGCACTGTCATCAACTGGTTTGTGTCCATTCCCAAAGGCAAGATGCAGTGGGTATTGATAGGAAGTTTCTCCTCTCTCCCAAAGCCCTTGCCCTGTGGAGTTCCACGAGGCTCGATCCTCTCACCCATGTTATTTGCATTGTACATGCTGCCCCTATGTGAGATCATTAGATGTTACAGTATGGAGTTTCACTGTTATGCAAATGACACCCAATTGTATATGTCATTTGCACCCAGAATATATGATGCAGTAGCAGTGCTACATAAATGTCTGGCCAAGACCCAGGACTCAGTGTCCTCTAACTGGTTGAGGATCAATGCAGGCAAGATGGAGATGCTGGTCATTGAGCCTGGTCACCATCGGGGTGCAGTTGCTGCTGGGGTGGGAACAGCCTTGATGCTTGGTACCCCACTTACAGCCTCGGCAAAGGTGAAAAATCGGGGTGTGATGCTGGATGACATACTAACACTTGAGGCTCAGGTGTCATCTGTTGTCCAGAATAATTTCTACCACTTTAGGAATATTGCCTGGATTAAACCCTTAATCCTGCCAGATTTTGCCCTCACTACTACATGTGTTTGTGATGTCCAGACCTGACTATTGCAACACTCTTTACCTCTGAGTCAGTGGAGGGGTCCTGTGTCACCAGTAGCTGGTACAGAAAGCAGTGGCCAGGTTGCTGACAGGCCCTTCAAGGTCCTGTCATGTGACCCTGGTCCTGTATGATCTGCACTGGCTGTCAGTGAGGTGGAGGATCGCCTTCAAAGTGGGTCTACTCACCTTCAAGGCCCAATACAGACAAGGCCCTGGCTACCTGAGTAACCTCGTGACTCCTGGGCACCCCTTGCAGTCTCTCCACTTCTCCTCCAAGGATCTCCTAGCAGTTCTCAGGGCCCATCTTAAAACCTCAGATCATTCTTTCAAGGTTGTAGCATCCACCCTGTGAAACTTGCTCTGAAGGTCCTTGATGGAGGCCCCCTAGCTAAAAGCTTTCAAACAGGGTCTGAAGATGCATCTGTTTAGAGAGGCATTCGAGCTTTCATATTTTTCTACCTTTTGCTAACCTAGCTGCTGTAACCTGGCTGCTTTAATTCTTTTATGCTGGATTTTATATATGTCTTTTAATTCTTTAGTCATAGCACTATTTTAAACTCTTGCCTGTATCCTGTACCCTGTACAATGCCCTGAGCCTCATGGAAAGGGTACATAAGGAATAAAATCTTACTTAATTACTAAAGTGTCTTAACTACACAATTTGTTATGCGTTTTCAGGGGCATAACCAGAGTTTGGGAACAGGGAGTTTCCGCCAAAGAAATTCTCTTTTTAGACACTGTGTACAACAAATGTTTATGAATATAAAACAGAAAAAGATGGGAGGGAGTTTCTGGGCACCCAGGAAACCTCCCTGGCTATGCCTATGGTTTTAGATTCTGACAAAGGATCTATTTCTTTTTTATGAAGTAGGAATTGGGAGTAGCCTTGTTTTTGACATGGGAAACCAGCCCAACCCCCATCCCCAGGCCAGAGGAGTCTAAGGTGCACAGCATCTGCAGCATTCCCAGCCTCTAGGGATTGGGGGTTCTGGCCTTCTGCTACTCCAGTGTCTCCTACAGCCAGACTCAGCAATGGCAGGGACATCATGGGTGACTGACCACATGACATCAGTCCTCCTCCATTGTAGTACTGGCTTAGCATTAGTAGCCCAGCTACTGGGAGAGATGGGATATGCTCCTAAAAGCATGTTGGATCCTAATGAATGGAGATGCCCTGTGGTAGTCGGTGGGGAGATACAGGAATTTCATTGGCATCATCTAATAATGGCCAGGGCCCTAAAAAGTGGTGTTGGCAGGGGAAACAAGGTTCCAAGTAGGGAGACAGTGGTCTGTCACTGAGGGCTTAAAAGGAAACTAAAGAAAATGTAAAGAAAACCACTGAATATATTTTGACTTGGTAAAATCAAAATATGCAGATGCCTTACACAGTTGTTTTGAAGATTCTCTCAACAAGTACAAGTTTCTGTACCATGCTGTGGTGCTATTTTGCAAGTCAACTGAGAAAAGAACATACTGTTGACCATGTTGAGAAGTCTGAAAATCCGTTTAACATTTTTGTGTTGAAGTAACTTTCAACCCTTTATTTTAAAAGAGTAAACATCAGGCCAAGAGGGTCTGACAGTGTCTCTTTACATAAAAGATTCTAACATCACATTTGCCAGCCTCTCTGTTTAGGAGTAGCACAAATAACTATGTGGAGGTTAATTTAGAAGCTTTGAAGATGCTGCACTATCGTTCAATGTTGGTAATTAATACAACAGTAATTAGAGAGTGTGCCTTATTTAGTTTTCAAAACTCTTAGGAGTTTCAGTAGAAATTATCATCTGTGGTAAAGAGACTTCTAGTCAACAACAGAATATATAGGGATATGACATGGCCCGACTGAAGATATCATATTTATCTTCACGAGGGGCGAATAATATCACGATATCTCATGAGTGGTGAAGCCACAAGTGAGATATCTTGATGTCACTGGCCTTGAGTGAAGATAAATATGATATCTTTAGTTGTGCCATGTCATGTTCTGTTTATACAATGTATATTTTGGTATCAGCCTTCAACAGCCTCCCATCCCCAAACACAATTCCCCACACAGAGATTTGGCCCCCCTGGCCATGCAGGTGACTTACTCAAGCCCTTCCCCCAAGCAGAACTGTACAACTGCACATATCTCCCACTTAACACAACATGCAGCATTTGTGAAACAATTGTCGGTTCTGTCATTTTCATACTGTCTTACAAGTAAGCACTTTCACTTGTTTTGCTTTAATACAGTGTGAACAAGTCTTTTCTATAGCAGTAAATGAAGTGCTGCTAGATTTAAAATAAGGAATCCGTAGTGCAAAAAATAATAAAACTGTATTTTCTTATGTTAACTTTCCTTATTTTTGGGTAACAGACCTTATGCAGTTGATTCTGCCATTTATTTTCATCCTCTCATGCAGCATGGCTGAGCTCTGTCAATAGGTGTACATGATGTGCAAGTAGAAACTTAAAATATGCTCCCTCTGTTGGAAAAGTAGGACAGCTTTGTATTTTACTTTATGCTTACCTAGATTTCTACAGAAGAGTTTGCTGACTATAGTGAAGTGAGATGAGAGGAAGCAGGAGTGGAGTGCACAGCGAGTGAGTCAGCAGCTTGAGAATGGAATCGTGAGGGTGTGCTGCTATGTCAACGGTCACTTAGGCTTAAGCCTGCTTTTTTTGCTGCTCCTTTGGGCATCTGCTGGTGGCCGCTGTGCTTTGTGTGCTCTCCTAGCCCTAATGCTCTCTCTCTCTCTGTTCTTGCCGCCATTCACATTTACAGGCCCTCGGGTTTTGCGTAGTAGCCACGGAGTGGCTCATCTGTTTCTGACATCGGAGAGTGCTCCATGATTGCTTATGCTCTGCGCTACTTTTGATTTTTAACTTGCTGACTCTCTGGTTTTGCGCTCTCTTTCTTGTCACTACAGAAGGTAGGATCTTCTTACAGAAATCAATGTACACAAGTTATTTGGAACAGAGGAAGCCTTATTTTAAATTTCTATTATCAGGTAATTTACAATTATTGACAGTGGTCGATCACGCTACCTGAGAGGATGAGGATGAAAGTGAAAGTGTATGGTGCTGCAGTATGACACTGTAAATGGCAGGACCAAACTGAAATGTTCTCGTAGATAAAACTAAGGAAAGTTAAGATTAAAATACCATTTAAAAAAATACTATTTTGTTGCATTTATGCACAGGGGGTGCTTTATTGTAAATTTCTAGCAGACAGTATTTATAGCTGTTGATGGCACTCATGCACAGTACAAGAAAGCAAGAAAAGTGAAAGTTCTATATCACAGGGTGGTTTCAGTATGACATACAGGAATGTAGAGATATCTCTATTACATATAGGAACATGAAGATATCACAATGACATATAGGAACATGAAGATATCAGTGATATCTCTACTCTGTGCCTGAGATACTAGTTTTTATCTGCCTTGATATCCCAAAACATACATTATATATATATATATATATATATATATATATATATATATATATATATATATATATATACACATATATATATACAGTATATAGAAAGAGAGAGAGAGAGACAGATATATATATATATATATATATATATCTCAAAAACTTTGTTAATGCATCAGTTAGGGTTGCAGCAACAAAAGTAGGAAAATATGTTGTTAAGGTTTCACCTTAACACCCTACCATACCCTGCACAGACCAAGAGGTGTCAGAAGGGTGCCATTGGAGTTGTCAACCCTAACGCTCACCCCATTCTCCTATACTGCACCCACCCAGCTTATTTTGTAATGGAATAGGGAGAGCATGAGGGTTGATGGCCCCAATGTCACCCCCAACACCTCTTGGTCTGCTCAGAGTAGGGGTAGGGGTAGGGTGTTAGGTGAAACTCTAACACCACATTTCCCTACTTTTGTTGTGGCAACCCTAACTGATACATTAATGAAGCTTTTTAAAATGTATTTCCTTCCAGTATAATCATATTGTAATTTGCTTGAGGGAGCCCAGGGCCCTCTGGGCCCTACATGCCCATTCCTCCATAGATGTGTATATGTATTTAGCTGTGGAGGACCCTGCACTTCCATGTATAGCCCAAGAGTGAAGAAATTGTCAGCATAGCCATGTTAATACCCCACCTGATGTACCCAGTGCAGAAAATATTCAAATCCCCACAAAAACATTATTCAGTGCAACTGCAATGCCATTTCCATGCCACAGGTGTGAAAACACATTTTAATCAGCATTTGAAAAATGACAGTTGTGACATATATTTGGTGGGATTATAACAAGTCTATGTTTCAAATTTGGGGGCAAAATATTTCAAATGTACAAAGTTAAGGGTGTGCATAGCGAAATTGCAACAAATGGTTATAACTCAGTCATTTTTTGATATTTTGAACCCAAATGTTCAACATGGCCTTTGGGGATGTCACTGCATGAACCATATGACTGTCATTATGCAAGTCCAGCACAAAAGTTGAATTCAACAAGTGACTGTGTAATCACCTTTTCAGCCAGAGTTTACAAACAAGAGTCATATTGTTCATGAGGTGGGGTCCTCAAAAGGTCATGATGAAAATCTGGGATCAAAATCTCCAAAAATGGTTGAGTTCTGCATCAAAGTAGCCTGTAAAATCCTTTTTTGTGAGCTCACAAAAAAGAATCGACTTGCAAAAAAGGAATTGGCTCCTGAAAAAGGATCTAAGCAAGTCACAAAAAAAGAATTAAAATGTTAAAAAAAAGGCATTGTAAGGTTGCTCTTCCACCAAATAGCTTCACATTCCACCTAATGGAGTCCTAATGAACAAAATACATGTGTTGGTGTCTCTAGATACTTTCATTTTGGGTGCTTTTCAATTTTTTGTTGTTGTTGAAAAAACAGAAAACAAGATGGCAACTCACGTAAAAGGAATGTTTCCTCATGAGAAAGGATTCTGTTCTTGTGAAAAAGAAAACACTCTCAGGAGACTAAATCCTTTTCCATGACAGCAAAATCCTTTGTTAGTTTTTCTCCCTCTTTCCTAAAAAGTGCTCTTCCCATTGAAAACAATGGGAAATGAAAAATTGCTGTAACTTTGCAACAGATCAATATTTTTTCACAAAACTTGGCATGCTTGTTCTGTTAATTAAGCTGGTTCTACAAACAAATCACACCAAAATTCAACGTCATCTGGACACAGGACAATGAGGAAGAAAATGCAAAACAAAAATTACCTTATGGCTTTTTACACTGTCCAGATCTCAGAATCCACACATCCAACCTGAACGAAGCTTGCCACATTAAGAGATCTCAATGGGACAGCACTTACCAAATTTTGAGCAAATCCATTGATTGATTGCAAAGTTATTAAAGTGCAAAATTTGTGGTTTAACATAAAACATTCTACTCAACCCTATCTACAGTATAGGAAGATATATATATATATATATATATATATATATATATATATATATATAGTTATACAGTGCCACTGGGTATAAAAAATATTAATACAATGTGAGTACTATTAAATAGCAAGCTTGACCCAACATAGCAATATAATATTACATTAGCATGTATTTTTTGTGTACCTCCCAGTAAATTAATAACTCTCAAATACAGCTGTACACCTCCCATTAAAGCTGTATACCTCTAATTAAGGCTATATACCCCAGAAGGATAGCTGTATACCTCCTAAGGTATATAGCCTGTAAACGATAGTGGGACCCCCACCCCCAGTTCTAGAGCACCTGAAAGAAAAAGAATTAGAAGCAAACCTATACCTTCCTTCCTTCCCATTCCCAAGACCTGGAAGTCCAAAACCTGAAAAGAAAACAGCTGTAGGCAACCCTCTACCTCCATCCTCTCCAGAACCAGAGATCCCAAAACCTGAAAAGAAAAAAGTTGGAGGCAAACCTCTCCCTCTTTCAACCCGCTTCTCAATCTGGATCTCCCAAAAGAATAACACTCAAACAGTTAGAGGACAGCTGCAGGGAACACACAATAAACCTGTTTCCACAAATATTTACCAATATCCTTTTCCCTCAATGCTCCGACTCTTTCCTTGGCCAGCATGCCATCCACACTGCTTCCACCATCAGCACGTTGCTTCAGTCTGGCCCCAATAACCAAGGCTGATCCTGACTAGAGCAGCCACCACTGATGATGCCACACACCACTCCAATCCCCAAACCATGCTCCCATGTGCCACACACCATTAGTCCATCAATGAAACTAAGGACGAGATGCCACAGACATACACCTTGTTATAGGGAAACCCTACACTACAGAAAGACAAAAGGACCAAAACAGAATCAAGTACCAAAACATAACTACACTATGGAAACACATGGAGCAAAAAAGAACAAGACAAACCCATACATGGCCCCAATTATGGCTCACCAGGAAACTTACCAAGCCTCATGCATAAGGTAAGATTCAAACATCACCATGTATTGTATAAAACAAATGATTGATATGGAACAGAGTGGACATGCTGGAGGGAGTGGATAGAATGAGGAGGGACCTGCAGAAGCCTGAGGAATGGTCAAGGGTGTGGCAGTTGAGATTTAACACAAAAAAGTGCAGAATAATGCATATGGGGCACAAAAACCCTGGAACAACATATCAGCTGGGGGGAAGATATAGCATGCTCCAAGCAGGAAAGGGACCTAGGAGTTATCATCTCTGATGATCTAAAGGTTTGGAGTTAGTATGACAATGCGATAGATAAAGCAAATAGGATGCTGAGATGCATAGGCAGGGGTATCACCAGCTGAAAAAAGGAGGTCATAATTCCACTGTGCAAGATAATAGTGAGACCACACCTGGAGTACAGTGTCCAGTTCTGAAGGCCTTACCTTCATAAGGATATAGACAGGGTGGAGACAGTTCAGAAGAAGGCAAACAAGATGGTGCATGGTTTGCATCACAAGTCCTACAAGGACAGGCTGAAGGACTTGAATATGTACTCACTGGAAGAGAGGTGGGAGAGTGGGGATATGATAGAGACATACAAGTACCTCACAGGAAGGAACAAGGTTGCAGGAAAATACTATTTTTCAGAGGAAGAGATGTTCCAGGACTAGGGATCATGGGATGAAATTGGAGAGAGGGAAGTTTGGAGGTAATGTGAGGAAGTATTTCTTCACAGAAAGAGTGATGAACAAGTTGAATGCCCTGCCAGAGAAGGTGGTGAGGGCTGAAACAATTACAGGATTCAAGAATGTATGGGATAGGCATCAGGGGATCCTAGCAGCTGGGAGAAGGGGACAACCCAGTTCAAGAGAAGCCTGAAGAGTCAAAATGACATGTGCAATTGGGCAACCTAGGTGGGCCAATGGTCCTTATCTGCCATCAGTATCTATGTATTAATGCTATACAAGGCCATATACCAATTTTGGGAGGGTCTGTTCAGATAATAAAGCCATGTTCCCTTCAGACTCATGACCTTATTATCTGATTACCCCATAGGTGGGTATATTTCCTTGTATTCCACACAAATCCATCATTTCTTCTGTATTTCCACAACACTTGAGAAGATGTTAATTGGCAAATATCAGTAACACAGTATGTTTGCCACTATGGGGGCCTAGAGTGAGAATATCATGAAATTCTCACTCCAGGTCCATAGTGACAAAAATATGCTCACAGTACATCAGGACTGGCTTGAGCTGGCATCACGAGCAGCACAAGTCTATTTCTGGACACCTGCTCACTTGAGTGCTAGCTCCCCATGCTGCAGATTAATTTTTAAATCATTCTGCTAGGTTTTGCACCTCTCTGCCAAGATTAAGAAAAAGACAAAACCTAATTTCAACCCTTCATTGACACAAAATGTTACTGAACAACCCTGTACACAATCATATGCCCTTTTCTCATACCAATGCAGCACCTCCAATCCATTCACCCTGACCAGCACTCTGTCCAGAATGATGTTGGCAACAGCACTTCTCAGCTGATGATACAGTGTATGCCACACCAGCTCACAGCACTGACTCTCCTACTCACAGCGCCAGCTCACTCAGTCCCATTCCTTGCTCTGACCCACCACTCTGACTACTGTACAATGTAATGACGCAATGCGTACACTGACACAAGCAGCGTCAGAACAGGAAGCAATCACCAGCCATTCAAAAACAAAATAAAATTTGTAAAAAAAAATAAACAAGAGCCACTAAAAAATAATAAAGACATGCAAAAAACAAAGCTGTTGCATAATACAAATATACTATTTTGCAACTGTAAATATCAGTGATATTTCCCCTTGTGTAGTTTGATCTTTTGATATTAGTCTTGGCTTAATTTCATAAGGTCAAACTTCATCACTGATATTTTCAGTTGGGTAATAGCATATATATCTATATCTACATACAGTATATATATAAGAGTAACTAGATCAGCACCCACACTCCAGACAGAGAACTAGGACTCCATGTATTGATCTAAGCATTCCTTTATGTGAAAAAGTGCAAATAAAACACTGGCCAAAGTGGCTAGAAAACTGACGTTTCTCCCGGCATGCTGCCAGGTTTCTTCAGAGTGAATTGGTACATAAAACAAGTGCTTATTTTATAACAAACAGGTTCACATTACATGTTGTTCACAAACCTATCACCTCCTATAAAGTGAATAGAACCATTAATCAATCTATATAATTAATTAAACAGCTCACATTAAATCCTGTACAAATCATGTATTTTGAACATCACAAATATCATGGAACTGATGAAGTCATTTTGCTATATCATATCCTTTTTAACTTACACTTATGTCTCTTTTGTTAATTTTCTACCTGGTTTTGCTTTTCTTTATTTTTGTTCAGCTTTTCAAATTTCAGCTTGAAGTCTTTCTCATTTTGTTTTATACTCCAGGATTAATAGAGTTAATCTTTACCCCATTACTTAAATTACTTTATCAGGCTACTATAGCCTCTTATGCATTTCATTTAAAGTTGGGTTGGGTCTTTTTCCCTTATGGAAAAAAATGCTCCATCTAGATCCAGGCACTTAACTTCATCACAGAGAGAAATATTCCATCCCCAGGAATTATTACCTAAATGTAGTTGGCAACATTTATACTTTTTTAAAAATGATGCAAGATCAATATTGTCATTTAACCCCTTATTCTGTCATGCCTCCAGTTCAAAAATCCAATAACTTTCTCACTTAAGATCTCCCCCTCTTCCTCCCAGATTAACCAGTTCAATACTCATGAAATTAAACTAATGATTTTCTGCTCCTCTTTCAGAAATATGTTTTGTTATAGCATATGACATGTCCCCTCTATCCACTGCTCTTATGTGTTCTCCAATCCTTACTTTAAACTTTCTCACTGCCCTCCCTGCATAGAAAGCTCCACAATTACAGCTAAGTAGGTAAATCAACCCACTGCTGTTACAACTGATAAAATGTTTCAGTGGAATTTCTTTAACCGTAGAAGGGTGATGGAATACTTTACAGGTATTGACATATCTATAATACATGTAATTTCCACACCGGTGTGTTCCCACTGGTGCTGGAGCCAAAAAAGTCTGTTTCAAGGGTTCTGGAGCCTGGAATATATTCTTTACCACCATATCTTTTATGATTTTGCACTTTCAAAAGACCACTTTAGTGCCCTGTTCTACAACATCAGCAAGTTTAGTTTCCAACTCCAAAATTGACCAATTTATGACTAGCACCTGTTTAGCCCGATGTACCTTCAAGAAAAATTGGTAACAAAAGGGCAGGACACTGTACTGTCTCTGTCCTTCTTTGTACTCCATAGGGTTTGATTCCTATCCATGTTTTCCACTTTCTGAATTGCCAAAGCAATACATTGTTTGCTGCAACCCTTGTCTAGAAAGCTTTTTACTTGTAATGCATGTTTTTGTTTAAACTCAGCTGGTTCAGTACAATTTTTAAGGGTCCTTACCAACTGTCCCTTGGGTATATTGAAACGTATGTGATGCGGGTGGCAACTGTCATGTCTTAGGAGACTATTGCGGTCTGTACTTTTTGGAAAAAGGGTGGTACAAATTCCCCCACTACTGTCTTTGTACAGTTTTAAATCTAAGAATGTTATTTCAGATTGACTTATCTCATATTTATACCTCAGACAACTTATGGTGCTTTCCATCCATCCAGTAAAACTCCTGAACTCTTCACTTGTGCCTTTCCATATAATTAATATATCATCTATAAAGCGCCGCCACAAATCCAGCCAAGATAGGAATGGATTTGTGGCGGCCCTGTAAAGATGATCTTACTCCCACTTCCCTACAAATCAAGTTTGCAACACCTGGTTCCATGGCTATATTTTATTTATTTATTTAGTTTTTGTTACCCGGGTAGGTGCACTAGCCATAAAATGACTATTTTCAGGCACGACCCGGGAGAGTACAACAAAAGGAAAACAGTTGAACAACAGCAACATGGGTACAATAATACAAACAGAAGAACAGTACAGCAGTGCTACAAAAATACAGTGGGTAGAAACAACAAAAAATAATGGCAGTAAGATATATAATAAGTGCAGAAACCATGGACCCAACCTGTGGAGTGAAAGGGTTAATAAGATAGTAAGGTTATATAGAGAGAAATGTGAGGAATGTTCAAACATAACAAGAAAGACTGACAGAAGGAAGGTAGGGGTGGTAATTGGCAAAACAACAGTGGATGGTCAGCAACAAGGTTCGAGAAGGAAGAGAGCTAGTAGTCAAGAAGTTATTTACAAAGAGAAGGAAAAATATGGGAAGGGGAAGAGGAGATAGTCTTGGAGCTGGATTAGAGCAGGGGTGACATTACTGGTAAGTCTCAGGAGCTTTAGGTTGGGTCAAAGCATGTACAAGCATCAGCTAAGGATACCATGGCTGTGCCATGTATCTGATGATACAGCTGGTTTTGAAAAAGAAAAACATTTTTTTGTAATACCATTTCTGCCATTTTCACCAGAAATTGTGTTGGAATTTCAGCACATTCTGTTTCTGTCCTAGTATTAAGAAAATGGGTCAAGAAATCTAAACTTTCCTGATGTGTAATAACAGTGTACAATAAATTTACATCTACTGTACCACTGTCAGATACCACTGGGGTTCCACATAGATATCTTCCATCAGTTTAACCACCTCCATGGAATCCTTTATATAAGACCTCAAATTCTGGACCAAAGGCTGCAAAAATTGAACTACATACATAGAAAGGGGTTCTGTTAGCCACCCCCCACCTCGATACTTTTGGTTGACTGGGTGGCTGTGCTGGAATTTTATGGATTTTAGGCAGTGCACAAATTAATGGGGTTACTGGGCAGTTGATAGTGAGCGTTCAATACAGTACATCCATAATGTACCCCTTAGCGTAACTTTCCTTAAGTAGGGCATCAATTTCACTCTTAAATTGTTCTATGACACTTCTAGGTACTTTTCTATAAAAAGATGTATCACTTAACAATCTCAAAACCTCCTTTACATAGTCCGCTGTATTTAGATTTACCACTGACCTACCATTATCTTCTGCTTTTATAATGATGGCGTTGTTCTCACTAAGTGCTTTTAAGGTATAACGTTATTCCTTCCTGCAATTGTCAATATATGAACCAGATGTATTCTGTAATTTCTCTAAATCTAGCTCACACTTATGAATAAATGTAGACACTTCAGAATTCAAGGGGGGACAAAACTCACATCTAGGACATAACCAGGGCTCGGGGGCAGCATCAATAAAGCTTTCTACTTTGCCTCAAAATATACATTTAAATGTTAAATTGCATTCAAACTTATGCAAAGCCACACATGTATTGAAAAAATTAACATCTGTAGAAGGGCAAAATGCCAAACCTTTACTCAAAATGGATGATTCTGCTGCTGTTAAATTATGAACAGAAAGATTGACAATAGGCATTAGATTAACATTATCTACATAGCCATTCCTAACAACTGAAGCAAGAATGGTATTACTGCCAGAGTTCATGAGATCTGTATTTGTAGAAGTAAGGTTAGAAATTGGGGGGTAATCGGCCTGGAAGATGCATTTACAGTACTCAAGGTCTGCTGTACTAATAGGCATTCCTGCCTCTTTTTCCACGCTGTCCCCCATCCTCCTCTTTGGAAGTATACAGATTGAAAGTATGTCTTGCACTGTCTTTGGCTGTGTCTTACCCCTTGGATATAGCTAGAGGACTGTCCTGTTTCTGATTCCCCCGACTCTCCCTCCGTGGGGGCTTCAGACTCATCAGTGTCAGAGGGACCTGTAGAATAGTCCAATATTGTTCTACCATTTGAAGAGTTGCTAGAATTACTATTACCCTTTTTTAAAATAGATTTGATCCCCACTTTCTTTGTGTCTGTCCAATTAAACACCTGATCATTCTCATAATCTCTTAAGAACTTTTTTGCTTCTGGATTTTTGAACTGGGGCACAACAGAATAAGGGGTTAAATGACAGTATTGATATTAAAGCATTATTGAAAAAAGTATAAATGTTAGCAACTACATTTAGATAATTCCTGGGGGTGGAATGCTGTTCTCTGTGATGAAGTTAAGTGCCTGGAACATGATGGAACATTTTTTCCACAAGGGAAAAAGACCCAACTTTAAACAAAGTGCATAAG
Source organism: Neoceratodus forsteri (assembly GCA_016271365.2). Lineage (NCBI taxonomy): Eukaryota > Metazoa > Chordata > Ceratodontiformes > Ceratodontidae > Neoceratodus > Neoceratodus forsteri. Next base: position 11,404,983 of record JADMNL010000039.1, on the reverse strand, counting down.
ATGGTATAGTAGAGTGAAAAAAGTAATTTAAGTAATGGGGTAAAGATTAAATCTATTAAGCCTGGAGTGTAAAACAAAATGAGAAATACTATAGGCAGAAATTTGAAAAGTTCAATAATAATAAAGAAAAACAAAACCAGAGAGAAAAATAACAAAAGGGGCATAAGGGTCTGTTAAAAGGATATAATATAGCAAAATGACTCCATCAGTTCCGTGATAATTTTGATGTTCAAATATACGATTTGAAAAGGATTCAATGTGAGCTGTTTAATTAATTATATAGATTGATTAATGGCACTATTCACTTTATAGGAGGTGATAGATTTGTGAGCAACATGTAATGTGAACCTGTTTTTTATGAAATAAGCACTTATTTTATGTACCAATTCACGCTGAAGAAACTTGGCAGCACACCGGGAGAAACATCAGTCTGTTTGCTAGCCACTTTGGCCAGTGTTTTATCTGCACTTTTTTACATAAAGGAATGATTAAATCAATCCATGGAGTCCTAGTTCTCTGTCTTGAGTGTGGGTGCTGATCTATTTACTCTAATTCTTGGATATGCATGCAGAATAGCACCACACTGGTTCTCCAGATGCTCACATACATTTCTCTGAATAGCATATACATATATATATATATATATATATTCATGGAAAAAACTCTGTTTAATGCATCAGTTAGGGTTGTTCTACAGGGTCAAGGGATGAAATTTGATGTTAGGGTTCCCACCCCTTGCACCCACCCCACCTGCCCCCACCAACAGGTATCGGGGTGTGCATTGGGGTCATCTGTCCTAACTCTCACCCCATCCCATGTGCAAACAAGCTGAGGTGGTACAGTATAGGAGAATGGGGTGAGAGTTAGGAATGACTACCCCAACGCACACACTGATGCCTGTTGGTGGGGGTGGGGTGCAAGGGGGTGTGGGAACCCTAACATTGAATTTCCTTGCTTTTGTCACTGTGGAACAACCCTAACTGATGCATTAAACAGAGTTTTTTTGCCATGAATTTCCCTTCTTTTTGAGAATGTGCACTATAATAGTGAAGCAACGGCAATGCAAATGCAAGCTCAAACGCTAACGCACATGGTGACGCAAACATAAATGATAATGCCAACAGTAATGCAAACACAAGCACAAATGCTAATGAAAACAGAAACTTAAACACAAGCATGTATGGAAATGCAAACTGTAAAGCACATGGGCACAGTAATGTAATTGGGAATGCAGACACTTACGGTAACAGCAACGATGACACCAAAGGAAACACAAACAGAAACAGAAGCATGTATGCAAATGCAAATGGAAAAGCACATGGTGATGCAAAAGGAAACATAAACAAAAACAGTAATGGAAATGGAAATGTTAACAGTTATGCAAACACAAGTGCTAATGAAAATGCAAAGGGTAATGCACATGGTGGCGTACATGGGAATGGTAATGCAAACAGAAATGGAAATGCACAAGCATATGGAAACACAACTGGTAATGCACACGGTCACAGTACTGCAATAGGAAACACAAATGCTAACAGTAACAGCAACTATGATGCCAAAGGAAATGCAAACACAAATGGAAACACATATGCAAACGCAAATGGTAATGCACATGGTGACACAAAATGAAATGCAAATAAAAACAGTAATGGGAACGCAAATGTTAGTAATGCAAATGCAATCGCAAACAAAAAAACAATGGGTAACGCACACAGTGGCATACACGGGAATGGTAATGCAAATGGAAATGCAAATGCAAGTGCTTCCAAAAATGTAAATGGTAATGCGCATGGTCACGGTACCGCATTAGGAAATGCAAATGCTAACAGTAACAGCAATGATGACACCAAAGGAAACGCAAATGGAAGCTCATATGCAAATGCAAATGGAAATGCACACGGTGACGCAAAAGGAAATGCATACAAAAACAGTAATGGAAAAGCAAATGTTAACAGTTACGCAAATGCAAGTGCAAACAAAAACTCAAAGGGTAACACACACAGTGGCATAGACGGGAATGCTAATGCAAACAGTTACAGAAACACAAGTGGGAACGCTAACTGTGACAGTAGTGAAAGCGCACACCCTTTTTTTTACCAACAGCTGCATAGAGAAACACAGTAAATACAAAGAATGTATGCATAATAATGGGCCTCGGAGCACAAAATGAGCACTTGGAATACTAAATTGGTTATATCTCAGGAACCATACGACGTAGAAAAAAAATTAAAATTTCATATAAATTATGACTTTCCTGGCTAGTTTTGCACTTAGACCCATGGTGGGGGGCTAAGCATTTTTCTGCTGAAAAGGCTGTATCTCGAAGCATTTCTGAGATACTGGCCCCCAAAGGTGCGGAGGACGCCGTAATGTTAGTCTATGGGAAAAAGCATCAACTTCAGAGTACTGTAACTTTGCATCCCTGTAATATTTTGTCACCAAACCAGCAAAAGGCACCTCTATTGGATGTTGGCTTTCTGCCTCCAAATTTCAGCCCAAAAGACCAAATCATTCTTTTGCAGCAGGGTGGCAAAGAATTCCTGTTATTTTGGCCATAGTGTCTCAAAGTAGTGCTGCAAATCATGACACTTTTGCAAAAAAGATCACAAAAGTGTAACAAGTGTAACACGACTTTACGACACTACAGTTTGCAAAAATTTCAAAAACATATTTCTGGGTTGTTTAACCCCCAACAAAGGACATAGCTGGCATACTCAGGGTCCGACTAGGTGAACACAAAAATAATTGTGTCCCTAGAGGGTCTCAAATTTAAATGCCAAGCATTTCTGTGACCACTAACTGAAAAAAAAATGGCTGACTCACAACACTACAGGGGTCATTTGTGACACTAAAAACTGCATTTGCGGCACTGTCGAACTTTTTGTTAACTTTTCCCATTGACTTATAATGGGAACTTGTTTTTTGAATAACTTTTGAATCGTTTAATATTTTTTCACGAAATCTTCAAAAGGCACATTGGGGACCCTGGCTGCATGTTTCTTGATGTTTTCAGACCAGTCGCACAAACTGTGTAATCTGTAGGTGAGAGCAAAGAAATCTCAAAAAAGCGTAATTATGCATTTGTTGTCGCTTAATAACTCTGCAACCGTATATCTGACTGGTACACAACTTGGCAAATCTCAAGATATGCAATGCCCAATCTTCAATACCAAATTTCAGGTAAATCCATTGAATGATGGCAAAGTTATTAAGGTGCACAATTTGACCCTTTAACCTTAAAAGTGCTACTCAACTCTAACTATGGTAGCACTACTGTGCTGCCATAATATATATATTCATGGCAAAAAACTCCATTTAATGCATCAGTTAGGGTTGTTCCTTAGTGACAAAAGTGAGGAAATTTGGTGTTGGGGTTGAAAACCCAAACAGCGCATCCCCCCCCACCCCACCATACACATACACACATGCAAGTAGAGGAAGGACCTAGGCAACACAGAGACAGTGTCAGTGGCTTTTTTTTAATATATAAAAGTATATAATTAAATTGAGAAGAATATACTTTGGTCTGACTTATCACTTCTAATATTGAGAGTTAAGGTGCTTGATACATTCTGTGATAGAGCAATAGTTGGAATACTTGAGAGTGACAGGGGTCAGTTCAGAAAAAAGTATTCTTTTAAATTAAAAAGAATGTTATACAGTGTAATTTGGTTTGCTCTATGACCCCTAACACTTAGAATTAAGGTACTCGGTGCCGCTAGAGGTGGGTCCAGCACACAGGTACGCACTTGTTGCTTGCGTAAACGCTCAGTGTTGCTTGCTGGATTTGGGGGTGGAGTTCTCCCTCCTTTTAAATGCAGGTATTACAGGCCTCATGCCTTACTCCCACTATACAATACGCCAGACGCTGAGACACATCTTTTGTAAGTTTAAAACAAAGTAATTTAAGTAGATGATGCAGCATAAAATGTTAAAAAGGTTAGAACTTTGATAACTGATGGGATTTCTTGTTGCATTTGCCTTTAGTGAAGTATGCTGAAACACATGAAATGCTTGAGATATTTGAAACAGGTTAGCGTCTTTACCCCTTGCAGCTTCTTTTACACTCTGTATGTTACTATATACCACTTTAAATACAAACACTGATTTAATTTTGATGAGTGTGCTGAATTTATAACTACTTGGAAATATTAGTGATACACGGAGGTACTGAGAGTGAAAAGCGGTTCAGTGTAATTTAGTAAAATGAAGGAAGTCATACGGAGGTAGTAAATGTTTGAAGCAGCACTGTTTCATTTTGTAGCAGGGGTGTTAGATTATTACATAGTAAATTGTTTACCATATGAAAAGTGGATATAAACTTGTAAAAGTATTCACAATTACTTTACTGTGTGAATGGATCAGTAATTACAGCAAATTTTCATTTGTTTTGTTTTTTTGTTATTAGTGGCCATAAGTGGGAGTCAAACCTGAAACAACAGTCATTGTAAGAAAAGATAATTAATTACAAAATGTAAGGACAGTTCGCTTCTTTCCTTTTAAAAATTTAATTATTTATTTTATAGTATCAGATTATGAGTTAAATAATGAATGAATCTTTTTTTATGTAATTATTTTTGATTGACTTTATAGAGTAAACCAGTTTCCTGAAGAAGGGTTTACCCGAAACATTGATTTGTGAATACTGGAAGTCACATGATTACGTTTGATAGAAAAATTTTGAATTTTCAGATTCATTCTTTATAGGGTGAGTGGGCCCCATTATCCAGTATATTGTTTTTTGCTGCTACAGAATAAATAAACAAAGGAGCACCAGAAGTAGACCTAATAATAGGGGCCTCAGTATGTAAGGGAAGGGATAAAAGCAACAGAACTAAAGGGTAAACAGGGAGAAGAGGAGGCACTGTGGGTCACCCTGGAGACTGGAAATGGCTTCACAATCCGCACAGGGGTTGTATACAGACCCCATCTCTGGGGGAGGAAATGGACAAGGAAATGACAGAAGGCATCCTTGGGATAGCAGAGAAAGGGGATATATTGCTGATGGGGGACTAGAATATGTCAGATGTTGACTGGAGCACCTTTGCTGCAGCCACATCCAAAAGCAGGGCCATTCTTGATGCCCTACAGGAGGCATGCCTCAGACAGCTAGTTTTGGAACCCACTCGGGAGAGAGCAATCTTAGACCTGGTACTCTCAAATGTGGATGGAGAGAGGATCTCTGATCTTGAAGTCGGTAGCCATCTGGGAACAAGTGACCACCAAACAGTGTGGTTCACGATAAACTTAGCTGTAGAGTCAAGTCACACAAAAGTGAAGGTACTGAACTTCAGGAGGGCTGATTTTGACAAAATGGGAGAGTGCCTCAGAAAAGCACTAGCAAACAGGCAAGAAGGTGGGGTGCAGCAACAATGGGGAAATATCAAAACCACCATCACAGAGGCAACAAGCCTTTGTGTGAGGCAAATAAACAAATCAAAATAAAAGAAAACAAAACACTATGGTTCTCAAAAGAAGTGGCAGGGAAGGTAAGGGAAAAAAAAGATTGCATTCAGGAAGTATAAGGAAACACAGAAGGAGCAGGACAGAGAATTGTACCAGTTAAAGCAGAAGGAAGCGGGTAAGGCAGTCAGAATAGCAAAGGCCCAAACTGAGGAAAAGATAGCCAACTTGGTTAAGAAGGAGGATAAAATCTTTTATAGGTACATTAGGGAGCAAAGAAAGACTAAGGCAGGGATACTGAGGCTGAACAAAGAGGAAGGTGGTTGGGCAGAAAGCGACAGTGAAAAAGCAGGGATACTGAATGAATACTTCTGCTCAGTATTCACAATGGAAAAACATGGGGAAATACCTAATCTAGTCAATAGAAGCACTCTGGATAGGGGGGTTGATATTAGCCCTTTCACAGAAGAAAGGGTTCTGAAAGAACTCTTAAAACTGAAGGTGGATGAAGCAATGTGGTCTGATGGGATTCACCTCAGAATTTTAAAAGAACTAAGGGAAGAACTAGTAACACCACTGACTACCCTTTTTAATAAATCATGGGAGGATGGAGTGGTACCTGAGGACTGGAGGAGGGCGGATGTGATTCCCTTTCACAAAAGTGGGAGCAAGACAGAGGCAGGAAACTACAGACCTGTCAGTTTGACCTCAGTGGTAGGAAAATGATAGAATCACTTCTGAAGGAAAGAACTGTTGAGTACCTAGAGGCCAGTGGGGCAGAGGACCCAAGGCAGCATGGATTCACAGCGGGAAGGTCATGTCAGACAAATCTAATTGATTTCTTTGACTGGGTGACCAAAGCAGTAAACCAGGGAGGGGCTGTGGACATGGCCTACCTAGACTTTAGCAAGGCATTTGACACAGTCCCACACAAAAGATTAATAAACAAATTAGCCTTCCTGGGAGTGGGTCCTAGGGTGGTAACCTGGGTAAAACACTGGTTGGACAACAGGACACAGCGGGTAATAGTAAATGGAGTCCACAGTGACGAAAGGAGTGTTACTAGTGGAGTACCTCAGGGTTCAGTACTGGGACCAGTCCTTTTTAATGTCTTTGTAAGTGACATTGCAGAGGGACTGGAAGGGAAAGTATGTCTCTGCAGATGACACAAAGATCTGCAATAGGGTTGATATACAAAGTGGGGTGGAAAGGATGAAAAGGGAATTGGCAAGGTTGTAGGAATGGTCAAATATCTGGCAGCTTAGATTCAATGCAAAGAAGTGCAAAGTAATGCACCTGGGAAACAAAAACCTAGGGGAAGAGTACACAATGGGGGGTGAGATACTGACAACAACAAAAATTGAAAGGGACCTGGGACAATCATATCAGATGACCTAAAGGTGGGCCAGCAATGTAAGAAAGCAGTAAGGAGAGCTGGGGGGATACTGGGATGCAGAGGGAGAGGCATCACCAGTAGAAAACAGGAAGTTGTTAGCCCTCTGTTAAGACAGTTGGTAAGACCACATCTGGAGTACTGTGTACAGTTCTGGAGAGCCCATCTTGGCAAAGACATAGACAGGATGGAGGCTTTCCAGTGGAGGGCAACCAAAATGATGCAGGGTCTGCATCAGAAGACATATGAAGAAAGACTAAAGGAACTAAAGATGTATAACCTCGAGGAAAGGAGGGAGATGGGGGACATGATATAAACTTTCAAATACCTCAGGGGAATCAACAAAGTCCAAGAGGGTAGCATCTTTCAGAAAAAGAGATGTGCAAAAACAAGGGGGCACAATTTGAAGATTGAGGGGGGACGGCTCAGAGGTAATGTGAGGACGTATTTCTTCACAGAGAGGGTTGAGGATATATGGAACAGCCTTCCTGAGGAGGTTGTAGAATCAAAAACAGAAGGGGAATTTAAGAATGCATGGGACAGACATAAGGCAGTTCTAGTGGGGGTAGGAGGAAGTAGGCTGTTGGTTAACTAGGATCTGCAGCTTATCCATTAAGTAGGGAAATGGGCAGACTAGGTGGGCCAAGCTGTCCTTATCTGCCATCAGATTTTATGTTTCTATGTTTCAGTAGACCACTTGGTCAAAAAATCCTGGATCAGAAAAAAGTCCAATAGTCCCACGGATGTGACTTATATTGCACAGGCTCCTTGAAAGTAGATTTGATGAGAAAAGATAAAGAAAAAACTAAAGCATTAATCATGCTAAGGTCGCCTGCATTAATCCGCAAATAAGTAAAATCACACTTAACAGGGTTCAACTGACTTCCCCATAGCATTTGGCAAAAATGCTGTATAAATGAGTATCATATTGTTTAGGCAATGGAAATACAGAAATAAAAATACAAAAACATAGGAAGAAGAAACTTCTTAATGACCATAACACACTTTTGTTTTGAAAAAGTCTAGGATTTTCATAATTGCACCTTGCGTTCACCCAATTCAATACACAGTTTCCAGTTAAGGTCGGCCAGATCCCCATTACCAAAACAAAAACCCCAATATTTTTATAGGGCCAAGGGTGATAGGTATCTGCCCAATGGAGGAATGAAAAGGCCCCTCCTCAAAAAAAATTTCTGCACTCTTCTCATAGTTTACTGTAGTCCCCAAAATAGAGCTGAACTGAGCCAAGGTATCCAAAGCAAGAAAGTCAGGTGCCTTATTATGTAACATGAGGCACATGTCATCAGTATAAATAGCCAAAACTTGAGTAGGAACTTCTATTGCAGGAGTAAGAACCAAGATATTTTGGTGATGAAGGAGTTCCCAAATTAAGGGGTCCAATACAAAGGTATACAACAAAGGGCTAACGGGGCACCCCTGACGTACTCCCCTACAATATTTTATACCAGCCCCATTAGACCGTTAATCAAACGGATATTTCTGGCTCTGTCATATAAAAGACAGACCCAAACTCTGAGTTTCAGGGAAAGCCATGGTGATGAAGAACTTGAAATAAAAAATCATGGGAGACCTTGTCAAAAGCTTTAGCTTGATCTAGTGATAATAAATACCCCATAAGTTTCCACAAACGACTGCATTCACAGACATTCTTCAGTAATGTTAAATTATGCTGAATGTTGTGACTAGGGATCGAACAAGTTTACACAGGGTGAATGAGAGTCATGGTGACTTGTTGAAGTCTGTGACACAGAATAACAGAGAAAATGTTATAGTCTGTATTTAATAGACTAATCAGCCTCCAATTACCAGTGTCATGTTTATCCCCTTTCTTGAACAAAAAAATAGTCAAAGCATTGGAGAAGCCCGAAGGTAGAGTATTGGTGGCTCGTATTTCATTATAAACATGAGTCAGGATTAAGCTAAAATCATCCAAAAAAATGTATAAAATTCATTTATAAGGCCATCCAGGCCATGAGAAATACCTGTTTTCAAATGAGTAATTTCCAGCCTGACCTCAGCCTGGGATATGGGTAGATCTAACTCCTGTGACTGAAGAGTTAGCTCTGGGCTCAAAAAAGAAAAAGAGTTCATCCCAAGTACCTGTCGGTTGAAAGGCCTGCCTTGTTGGTCGTGTAGAACTGTTTGGACAATGTGCAACATGTCTACATCAGTGGACTTTAGGGTGCCTTCAGAATTAAAAAGACCATCCATAAGCTTTTTCTCCAATGCCTGTTTACAGGCGGAGAGAGGATCAGAGACAGGAGATGACTTAAGACCATAAGACAAATCATCATGTATACCACAAGCTCTCTCATAGTGGAATTGTCTCATTCTAGCTTTAAGCAGAGAAATGTGCTCCTGAATGTGAACATCCGAGGAAGTGGAAAGGGACAGCAATTTATAAAACTGGGCCCTGTGACATAAATAAGCAATATAAACCTAAGTCAGGGTTGTTCTAGCAAAAGTAGTAGAGAAACACTGAAATTCAAGTTTAGTGGCTGCCCACCAATCTCCCCAGGAATCATAAAGCCCAGCTACTGACTGCTGTCATTCAAACACTTTCAAAAGAGCAGTCTAAAACCGAACCTGAGTAAGCAGAGCAGGGTTCAGCTTTCATCTTGTAGGCATGGCAGGAAAGCGAGGAGGAATTTGGGAAAGATTAAAACAAACCTTCAATAACATATGATCAGAAAACTCACATGGGATCAGACAAAATTTAACAGGTAGCAAATGACGGGAAGAAAAAACAAAATCAATTCTGGTAGCAAAACTGCTACGTCTATAAGTAGGCCCAGAGTCAGAATGAAGAGCCCTGTACATATCTCATAAAGAAGCTTTCAAAATGAGTTTTTGAAGAGCATGGGAGTCACAGTACACCTTTTATTGTACCTGATTCCTAAATTTCAAATCCAAACCACAGTTAAAATCACACACACCCCATATGATGTGTCTAGGGGAGAAAAGATATTGCTCAATATCATGGAATAGGTTAATTCTGTCTGATTTAACTTAAGGAGCATAGATGTTGATAAGGCAAAGAGGATATCCTTTACAAGAACAGTCCAGGAGCAGTGCTCTACCTGGGACAATATCCACCATCCAAAGAACCTGAACTTGGGTATGGTAAAAGAGTATCCCGACCCCATCTGCAGCATCGGGACCAAAGGACCAAAATGAAGGCCCATGAACCCATAATTTTTTGATGTGAGTAACATCAAATAAGGAAGTAAATCGTGTCTCTTGCAAAAACAGAATGTCTGTGGTTTGTGATTTACAAAAATGCAAATGCCCTAAATGCTTACTAGAATATTTTTGCTGCAGGTGTTGAGTGAAATTACAGTCAAGGATGCCAGAGGAATTAATTAGATTTTGTCATTTTTACGTTTATGCATTTCTTAGACTCCAATAAGTCAGGACATCCTTCATCATCACATTCCATACCAGACGTAGCCCCAGATTTAACTGAAACATCAGATTCTGAGTCCCCATCCTGGTTCTGCAAAACCTGAAAGGTGTTGTGTGTGAAAGGAGTAGCAGTCTGAGCAAGTTTCTTAGCATGGGACATTGTAACCCATTTAGGGTGAGATTTCTGAAACTCGGAGTCTGAGGGAGGAGGGCAAAGCAGATACATCAGACTGTGAATCCTCTGAGCTGCAGAAGGCTGTTGAGCACTCGGTGCATCAGAGCTGGGATTTGAATTAGAGGGTTGAGGTTCAGGAGCACCTGAAGGGGCTGCTGTGGAAGGGTCAGTTTCAAAGGTGTCGGCACCCTCAGAGCTAGGCCTGAACCTGTCTTGAGCTTCAGAGATCAGGGCTTCCTTATCAAGGCCCCCTTGATTGTTTTGCCCTGCATATGGACACTGATGATAGGCATGGCCTTGTGCATCACATAGGTTGCAGTGGAAAACATTGCGGCAGGTCCCACTGTCATGGTCCAACTCCCCACAAAGTGCACATTTAATCTTATCACATGCACTGCTCAAATGTCAGGTACTACCACATTTGCAGCAGGCCTTGAGCTGACCAGGGTAAACTCCCCACTGTCTTTCCTCAAGAAAAGCTGTTTGGAATATGCTGTACATTATCCCCCTCAATGTGTAATTGAATCTTAAATTTCCAACTCCCGGTCCAAATCCCCTCCCCATCAATGATAGGTTCGGGGGGCCTAGCACAGTACATTTACTCTCTGACCAATAAAGTATATCCCCCACATTAACACTTCATTCCTGAACATAACATTAATCATTTTAAACTTGGTAATGGGAATAACCCAAAATGGAGTCCATAGTGGAATGGTTTTCAGAGCTTCGTACTTTTGCCAGAACTTGTCAAGGCCTGCAAATGACTGAAAACTGACATCAAATGTGTCCTCCCCTCTGATGTTGATGAGGGCATATATATCAGAGGCCTGGAAGTTCATTGAATTCTTAAGTAACCTCCGAGCAACATCAAAATGGTCAGGGTGTTCCTGGAGACCCCCCCTCCATACCATAAGTGAACGGTGTTTTGCCTGGGGGCCTGTTCAAGCCTATTATTTCTGAATAAATCAGAAAAGCATAGCCAGAATGAAACTGTTCACATCGAGGGGAAAGAGGGGGGGAATTGTAAGGCAACTCAGTCCCTGATCCTTCAACAGCAGCATGATTAGAAGAAGAAAAGGGTTTTGAACAGTCACCTGAAGGTTGTGGATCCGGAGTCGCTGCATCTTGTGAAAGAGCAGAATCTCAGAATCCAGAGGCATTTCGGGCATTAAAGACATCCATTCAGAATCTGGTATCCAGTGACCATCCTGGAAAATCCAACCTGCATCCATCAGAGCTTTATCCTTGCTCCAGTCAACTGAGGGAAAGGAGCCATCAGCGGCTCTCGACTTCCGCATTCCAGTGCAGGAGGCATCTGATGGGTGAGTCATCTCAGAGGCAGCATCAGAATGTCAAGACTGTCAAGCTGCTGTCAAGTTTAAAGGATCCGTTAAAGAAATGCCTCCTTCCCCCGGGTGTTGCAGCAGGAGGAAAAGCCTGCACTGAAGTAATAGTTGGATTCTTCTCTCCAGAGGGCAACTCTGGATATGAAGTCACATCAATGGCTCCCTCTGTATGGTTCAAACTGCGCACATCACCGGAAGGCTCCAAAGGTACGGTCCAAGCAATGACTGCATCCCGAGGCAAAGCCGACTCAGGCTGAGCACTAGTGATCTCCATACCGACTTTAGGCATAGCATCCATCTCCGTAGAAGGTTGAACACAGTCTGCCATTCTGCAGACTAGCACCAGCAGCTCCTCCTACTGCCAGCAATGCAGTAGGGGAATTTCCCCGGTGCCCTGGCCAAATTATCCCCATTCACTAAAAATATCACCAACAGCTTAATCTGGTTCAAGGTCAGTTGACATTCATCTGTATCCCCTCTCCCCCGGGTCGTGCCTGAAAATAGGCAGACTTTGTCTACTGCACTTTCCTGGTCAACAAAAACTAAATAAATAAATAAACACAACCAATCACACACAACCAGCAGGAAGTGTATACCTGTGTTACTGTAGGAAGTGGAGAAATCCAACTTCAGATATCATACATTGTTTACAATGTTGTTCTATGAGGTTAGTTCACATAAAGGTGAACCAAGCTGGTACAGTAGTAACGAAAACAGTGTACCTCACTTAGTTTTCAACATATGGGTGGCAAAAGGCATCATGGGCACTGCAATGTAAGTCTGTGGCAAATTGCTCAGTTTTGGAACAGTGTAACTTTGTCATCCTTAAGTATTTGAGCACAAAAGCAGGAAAAGGCACATCTGTGGGGCAGGACTTGCCACCCTGCAAATTTCAGCCCAAAGGACTCAGCCGTTTGCTTACAGGATGATGGCAAAGATGTGCAGTCTTTAGGAGCATACTTTCACAAAATACTTTCTCAAACATGAAAGTGCTGCAAACGGAAGACACAACAGTGTTGCATTTGCAAAAGCATGCAAAATAGTGTTGCAAAATACTGTCACAAACACAAAAGTGTCTCAAATGCATAGTACGACACTGTTGCATTTGCAAAAGTGATTTTCAAAAGTATTTCAGGGAAAGTGCAAAATCCTCTTTCGAAAAATACCATATGTGTACTCTGTGTTATGTATTGGTGGCAGTGTGTGGCCCAACATGCCCAGTTGTCTGTTGTGATATGTGTTTTGTAGTGAGTGGAATGTCTGGGTTTAGGGTTATCAATGATTTCACTATGCCACAGCCTGATGGGAACATGGGTGTGTGGTTTCATGCTTTAGATAGTTACATGTTATTACTGTTACCTGCTGCTGGTTGTGTGTGATTGGTTGTGTTGCCTTGGTCCTTCCCTTACTTGCACGTATGTGTGTGTGTGTGGTGGTGGTGGGGTTGGGGGGAGAATGCTCAGTTAGGGTTTTCAACCCTAACACAAAATTTCCTCACTTTTGTCGCTGTGGAACAACCATAACTGATGCATTAAACAGAGTTTTTTGCCATGAATTTCCCTTTCTTTTGAGAATGTGCACTATAAATAGTGAATGGAATGTGCTGGTGGGAGCGCTCCCACCAAGTGATTTTTTTGTCACCGTGCTGTGCAAAAACTGTATGACCAAGTGAAATGAAAATTGGTAAATGAAGGCATGTACCATGGCACACCGTGTGTCCAGAATTGTGTGTACATCTGTTCAACGGCCGCTCAGCGCCATGCGCAAAGAAAGTAACATACACAATCCAGCAACCGTAAGTGCCAGCAACCCAACAATTGGCACACTGAAAGATGAACTATTAAGCTTTGTACTTTCCAAATGCCAGGCAAATTGTACACATGGTTCAGAACTTATTGAAGTGTAATGAATCAAATTTTCATTCATCGGCGTGGCATAATTCTGCACCTGTTAATGTTTTACACACAAACCACTGCAAGACACCTCTGAGTCACTAGGGCTACCTACTCTATAAATTTAAAGGCAGTAGCACCATGCAGAATGCTATGCAAAAAATGTTAAATGCATCACACAGTATCTCCACAGCAAATTATTTTTAAAAAATATAAACAACACAATTCACATCTCCATGACATCCACTCACCACCTTCCAAATTTCATGTGAAAACACCAAACCATTCCAGAGATATTCAAGTTTTATGTTTTTATACCTTTAAGAAGTCTTCCAACACAAAATGGCAGAAATCATGGCCTAAAATGCACTAAAATGGTAGACTAAGAAGTGGGGCAACTCCAAATGGCCATAGCTCTGGAATGGAACAACATTTTTTCACCAAACAATGGCATATTCCTTGAACCAAGGTCATTCTACCTGCCAAGTTTCAGACCAATCAACCACACACTGGCTGTGCTATGTGTCATGGAAAACAGTGCAGTGCTCTATGCAAAGGCAAAAACACAAATGGTAATGTTAATGCAAACAGTGATGGAAACAGTGAGGTAAAATAAAATAGTAATGCTAACTCTATTGCAAACACAAGCACAATCGGAAACTCACATGGTGATGCAAATGCAAACAACACAAATGGTAAGAGAAACGCAAATGCAAACATTAATGAAAAGAGAAATGTTAATGCAAATGACAATGCAAATGCTCATGTCAACAGAAATGCAAACACAAATGGTAACAAAAATGCAAACAGTAAGAGAAACGTAAACAGAAATGCAAATGATAATGGCAAAGGCAACACAGAAGGAAACAGTAACACAATCGACAACAGAAATGCTACCAAAAATGTGAACGCTAAGGCCAACAGAAACACAAATGCAAATGGTGATGAACACACAAACAGTAATGGTAATGCAATTGGAAACGCAAATGGCTACGGTAACACCAATGATGATGCCAAAAGGAACATTAACACAAACGGAAACAGAAATGCAAGCATGTACACAAACACAAATGGTAACACGCTCGGTCAAGGTAATAGAATTGGAAATGCAAACGCTTACAGTAACACTAACGATGATGCCAAAGGAAACACAAACGGAAACACAAACATAAACGTAACTGGTAACGTGCATGGTCATGGTAACACAATTGGAAATGCAAATGCTTACAGTAACACCGACGATGACACCAAAGGAAACAGAAATGCAAACATAAATGCAAATGGAAGCACATATGCAAATACAAATGGTAATGCACACAGTGACGCAAAAGAAAACACAAACAAAAACAGTAATGGAAACACAAATAGTAACAGTAACGCAAATGCAAAGGGTAATGCACACGGTGACGTAAACGTAAATGCTAACACAAACAGTAAAAGAAATACAAGTGGAAATGCTGACCATAACAGTAACACAAACGCACACACTTTTTTCCCAAAAAAGGTTCATTCAGAAGCACAGTGAATACAAAGAATGCATGCTTAGTAATGGCCCTCGGAGCAGAAAACCAACACTTGGAATACTAAATTGCTTATATCTCAGGAACTGTACGAGGCAGAAAAAAAAATTAAAATCTCATATTATTTATGACTTTCCTGGCTAGGTCTGCAATTGCATTTTTCTGATGAAAATCCGTATCTCTAAGCGTTTTCGAGATACGGGCCGCGAAAGGCACAGTATATGCCATGATGTTAGCCTATGGGAAAAATTGTCAAATTCAGAGTACCATAACTTTGCAGCCCTGTAATATTTTATCACCAACCACTAAAAGGCACATCTTTGGGATCTTGGCCTTCTTACCTCCCAATTTCAGCCCAAAAGACCAAACTGTTCTTTTGCAGCAGGTTGGCAAAGATTTCCTACTATTTTGGGCATAGAGTCGCAAAGTAGTGTCGCAAATCACGACACTTTTGCAAATAAAAGCATGAAAGTGTCACAAGTGCGACACTACTTTTTACAAAAATTTTAAAAACATTTTTCTGGGATGTTTAAGCTGCCAAAAAAGATATGGCTAGCATCCTCAGGACTTGACTAGGTGAACAAAGCAAGAATTGTGTCCCTAGATGGTCACAAATTTAAATGCCAAGCAATTCTGTGACCACTAACTGAAAACAAGATGGTGGATTTGTGACACTACAGGGGTAATTTGCAACACTGAAAACTGCATTTGCAACACTGTTGAACTTTTTGTTAACTTTTCCCTTCGACTATAATGGGAAACTTGTTTTTTGAATACCTTTTGAACAGTTTAATATTTTTTCACAAAATCTTCGAAAGGCTCATTGGGGACCCCGGCTGCATGATCCCTGAAGTTTTCAGACTGGTCACACAAACTGTGAGACCTGTAGGCATGAGCAAAGAATGTGCAAAAAAGTATAAATATGACTTTCTATGGTGCTATATAGCTCTGCAACTGTATATCTGACCATTACAAAACTTGGCATATCTAGAGATCAATGGTACCGCTCTGTGCATGCCAAATATCAGGCAAGTCTGTTGTGTGGTGGCAAAGTTATTAAGCTGCACATTTTCAAACTTTAACCTTAAATGGGATACTCAGCCCTAACTATAGTGGCACTACAGTGCCACTATAATATCTATATATATATATATATATATATATATATATATATATATATATATATATATACTGGCACAATAGTGTCTGTATATTAAAGGGAAAGGGATCGCTGTTTAACCCAGAGTAGCACACTAAGATGAAACTTGTTTCCATATGTGACCTGGGAGCACAAGGAAGTTAAGTGACTTGCTCAGGATCACATAGTATGCGCCTAGGTGGCTGTGAGTTCAAACCCAAGTCTCCAGATCTGCAGCTCAGAGCCTTAACCCACTGCGCTATACTGCCTCTATATTAGGGTTGAGCAATCACTTTTATGTTAAACTCAGGTTTTTGCACCTCAATAACTTTGCTCTCTATCAATTGATTTACATGAAATTTGGAAAGCACAACCTCGGTTCTAGGATCTCTTGATCCTGCAATTTTCTTGTAGATCTGTTTAGTGGAGGCAAAGTTACAGAGGTGCAAAAATGCAAAAAGTGTCAGTTTTTGTAAATTTTAAGAGCCCACCTCCAGTGTCTTGAAATAGTTTATAAAAATGTTCATATAATGCGACACAGGGATGCCCAACCCTGGTGTCAGACCCCCCCCCCCACAGCCTCTTGTTTAATAACATGTTTCAGACATTGGGGGCCCCAATCCTTGTGTCAGAATTAAGTATATCTCCCGCTTCAGCAGTATGGGATACTGGGGAGCCTACCCCAGTGTCCCGAGATAAATGTATTAATTATGTGTACCTGTAAAAAAAAGAAAACAGTCCCCCAATGTTGTTTTTATTTTTTTGTAACCTGCAAGAAAAGAAAACCATCCGTCATTGTCAACACCATCTCCCTACCCCCAACTTGACCCTCTCATTGAGGACCCACCACCGCACATCACACCTTACCCTATGCTTACTGCTGGAGGTCGTATGCAATCAACATCTGTGGACCGGGACACGTCTGCACTTTTTAAAGCTGAACTGTGAACTGAGGAATCAAGGTAAGTGCCATAGAATGTATTTTAATGGTGTTTTAAACATATGTCCATAACGTGACATTTTTGGAATTTTTTTTCACCAAATTTTCAACATGGCCTTTTTAGGATCCCACCTCATGAACACTATAACTGTCATTTCATTAATCAGGTCCAGAAGGTGATTTTGTGGTACCTGTGCAAAATCACCTTTTGGGACCAAATAAAATTTCACCACCTTTGTTCATGAGGTGGGGTCCCAAAAAGGCCATATTAAATATTTGGTGAACAAATTCCTAAAAATGGCTTGAGTTACATGTGCTCATTGAAATTTTTCCATGCACACTCATAATTTTGGTAATTTTCAGTATTTTTGACTCAAAATTTTTAACATAGCCATTTTTCCACAGCACCTCATGAACAGTAAAGCTGTCATTTTTCAAATCCTGTTCGAAATGTGTTTTTGCACCTGTAGTGTAGAATGGCATTTTGGCATGGATTTAAAACATTTTCACCTACGGAGTTTATAAGATGGGGTCATAAGAAGGGATTAAGTGCTTAATCATGACACCCATGTTCCCAACATTGAAAATCCTGTCACCTATATCTTTAAGTGCCTGACATGTTAGTTGCCTGAATAACCGGAATCCCGACAGTATTAATTTCTGCTGCTACTACACAACACACTGAGCATGGAGGAACATTGCAAGTGGCTTACCAAAAGTATTTAACATCCCAACATCACAACCTCTGCTTTTGGTGGATGTCAGGATGTTAAATACTTCTAGTTCAGCCAATTACAATGCTCCTCTGTGCTCAGAGTATTGTTGTGTAGTAGCAGCAGCAGAAATGAAAACTGCTCAACACACTGCTTAATTTACCGCAAAATTTTATTGCAAACTCACCAGAGCTTTAAGAGCACTTAATCAAGATATACTTCACTGCTGGAATTAGCATACTTTGTGCCTGGATATGTTATAGCTGATTTGCCCCATACCTTAATGTGCTGCTCAGTTTAGGCATCTTCCTGGCTTGTGAGTGTCTATTTTCCCACCTTCTCGTGGCCCACAGAGACAGCTTGGGCTCGGAGCCCGAACTTGGTTTCCAGGATACCAGCATGATCCCACTGAGCAGCTACATGGTGCCAGCTTAGGGATGTGAACCTTCATCATCATCAGCATAGCAAGTGGCCAGCATCCAATGGGCTAATCCGGCTGGTCACACAAGATGGCACTTGAACAGCTACACCACACTGGTTCCACAATATGTGCTCATCATTGGGAATGTAATATGGTCAGGTGGCTCATACATGAAAACTATGAAATAGAAAAACCCCAGGTTTAAATCCCAGCACAGCCATTAATATGTGGCACGACCCTATGTGAGTCACTTGACCTCCCAGTGTTTGAGCCCTCTTAGTATAGAACTGGCTAGAAGCAGCAGGGTCCCACTGCAAGAGAGATGTTGCCTGGGCTATTTGGGGGGAAATAAGTGTGTTAAAAAAATAAGAATTATGGGAACTGGATTGATGGTGTGCAATGTAACTAGTAATTTACACAGCTGTTATTGATATGGTCCTGGGGCCTGATCCACATAGGTGGCCGGCGTACACTTGAGTGTACCCTGGCCACAGCACTGGTACTTTGTACTGGGGTCAGATTTAAGCTGATTTAAAAGGGATCTATATTGCTGTCAAATGTTACTTTGTACAGGTAACATGTAAGTTGTAATCAACATTTTCGATTCCCAGGTGCCAGTTCTTTAATCGGGAGTTTCTCTACAGTAGACTGTTCAATTGTCCTCCATTGCTGTTCCTGAGCTGCCACATTGCCTTACATTTGCTTTGCTGTGTCAGGATTCTGGAGGATGGGCATTGAAGTCATGATCTCGGGATGTTAAATACTTCTGGTGGTGAATCAGTTGCAATGTTCCTTTGTGCTCAGTGTCAGGATTTTGGTAATTCAGGCAGTTGACATATTGGTCACTTAATGTGCTAGGATTTAGGTGATAGGATATTGAATGTCAGGATTTAGTACTTCAGGATTTAGTATGGATCCCCATAAGGAAACTATGTTGAACGTTTTGGGTCAAAATAATAAAAAAACAAAGAATTTATTAAGTAACATTGTTTGCAGGGATGTCCGTAGCACCTGTGAGGAACACACAGCCATACCATGACAATGAGCACTCAGTGACATGGTATAATGGGGCAAGGCAGATGGGGAAGGTGTTGTAGCATGCAGCACCAGTCCTAGCCTGAGTAGGGACAGTGCAATGTTTCGGCACAGATGCCACACCCTGTGGTGTTTCAAGGAACCTCACCGACAAGCTACATGTGTGCCGGGGCCTGCTGGGCCCATACACTGTGTCAGGACTTTCTCCAGCATTGTATTTATCTCATTATGAGGATACAATTCCACAATCCAAAAAAGAAGGAAAATTCTGTGCAAAAAATGACGTTAATGCAGACATTAGGTTTGTACAATGCAAAGCACACAGAGATGGGACATGAGAAACATTAGGAATTTGGGTCTCCAGAGCATTAGCAAATCAGGGATGGGGTCTTACTTGGGGTTGTCAACACTAATACCCACCCACTCCCCTGATCAGACGAGGTCAAATAGAAAGCTCGGACAGATTATGCTGGCCATACTGTATCTCTATGAGGCACTAGTCTGGAGCTGTATCCTGTGCTTTGAACAGGAGGTTACAGGCTGGGGGGAAGGGGGAGCATTAGTGTTGACAACTCCAAGTAAGACCCCACCACTGATTTGCCAAAACTCTGGAGACCCACATCCCTAATGTTTTTCATTTCCTGTCTTTGTGTGCTTTGCGTTGTGCAACACTAATGTCAGCATTAACATAGTTTTTGCAAATAAAAATAAAAATATATATGTGTATGTGTGTGTGTGTGTGACTGGATCATTCAGTGACATTTTGAACACAGTAGAATTTGATTGATTTGGCACATTTTATACATGAAACATCCCCAAGCCTTTTACAAAGCTGCACATTAGATTCTTGTAGTGCAGAGGCAAAATTAGTGACAAACAGAGCAGTATTGCACAAGCAGAATACATTTCAATAAAATAAGGTGACCTTAAATGGAGTTTCTTCAAACTAAACAATGCCAATTCCTTTCCCATGTTCTCCCATCCATTACTCCATACCTGCTCATGGTGCTCTATCCCCATGCTGACTGTGTTGATGAGAATGGCCATCATTATGCCACGACTGAAATACTTGCTCTCCACAATGTCCCTCAGCTTGACCCGCACACCGCTGCACAGGTTGTTACAGAAGCTCTTCTTCTCATTCTCCTCCTCCTCCTCCTCCTCCTTCTTGTCTGGGTCTGATCCCTCCCCACTCCCATCCTCTGCAGCCAGCTCATTGGTCCCCTCCTGGACTGACTCCATGCTATTGGTCTCTGAAGATTTGCCATTACTGTGATGCTGGATGCTGTTGCATTTTGGGCAGTTGACTGGGTCAGATGTCAGAGTCATGACAATAGGTTGAACAATAGCATGAGGGGTGTACTCCAGCTGCACATGTTTGTGACAAGACCCTAGAGTAAAGAAAAATTGGTTTAATATTCAATGTTTAAAATATAGAGATCTGTATTTACTTTTGAAGCAAACAAAGACAAGAATGTCTATAAAACCAGGTCAGAATTTTTTTTACTGCTAACTTTGATCAGTTGGAAATCATTACATAAATGTGACTACCTGCATAATGGCCCTCAGCATGATGCTATTTTAATACCTGTACCATTGAATTTTACTAAATGAAACATTGTAATGTTCCTGGATACAGCTACAGTATGTATCAAGAACTGCCGTGTTACTGTAGCTATTTGAACCCCTTTAGTGCTCAATTTCACCAATGAAAAATCTTATAATGGATGTCAGTGAGTTGCACTGCAGTTTTCAATAACCATCTATCAAACATCACTCAGTGAAGTGAGGCAGAATGTTCCCCTGCACACCTGACTGCTAGTATCCTGTTCAGTTGGAGGTGTAGTGAGTGGGAAGACTAACTAAATGGCTGGGACAATTGCACCCCTCCATTAAGGATTAGGAGCATAGATATAAGGATATGTTTGTCCCATAAGAGGCAATCTGGCATTTGAAGAGAGTTGGGTTAGGGAGAGGGGCATGTATTAGAAAAATACTGTTGGGTAGGGAAGGGGCTGACTGAGCAGTAGAGCTGTGCAGACTGTGGATGCTGCAAATCAAATTCAGGCAGAATGGCAATTCTGTTTCTAAAATTGTTTTCAGAATTTTTTTTATAAATTTTTATGAATACCGAAAATGTTTTAATTTGAACTGCAGATTTGTTTCCCTCAGCTTGCAGAAAGCTAACACATGGTTTATGGAAACTGCAGAATATGAATCCACGGTCTATGTAAACTTGGAATTACTAGTCCAGGATTTAAATAAAAAGCCACATACCACTTTTGTCATTTCGTATTGTAATTTGCATCCAACTGAATTCTGCAGAATTAGGTGGAATCTCCAAAATACTGCTGAAATCTGTCAGAAGGGAAATTTGAAAATACAGCAAAACTCTACTAAGCAATCAAGATTTAGCAGTATTATTCTTTATCTTTGACTGGCAGTGGGGGAGCAGCACATCTACACCATAGGGCCCGCTAATGTTTTCTGCCCTTAAAGGATCCAGGGGGCTTGGGTTTGGAAAAAGAATGGGTAGGCGAAGATGGTGTCAGGTGGGGAGAAGGAATGGCAGGATGACAGGAAGGTTTGTTTTCCTTTTCTGGACCCCAGGAGGATCAGGGATTAGTAGGGATCCAAAAATGACCTAGGGAGTTGGGAAGTGGCTACGGCAGTAGCCTTGGCTATCTGGAGTCAGTGAAAAGGTGTTTTTATTACATTGTTTTATTAATTTCTGAATATAAATAATACCCAAATAGTAGATAATATTTGTTAATTTAATGATTTCTATAACATATTTGGCCAGGAAGCAACACTAAGCTGGAACAGTTCATTTCCAGGTGCTTCCAGGAAATACAGACAGTAGTACGAAGTACATAAAATGCATGTGCAATATAAAAAGAGCTATATGCATAATTATATACCCACAATAGCATACAAAGGTACAATTAACAGCTTAAAAATAACTTAGCAGTGTACCAACACAACCAGATAATCATCCATTAGTGAACTTACTAGATGCTTGTAGTTGGGAAGGAGCCTAGAGGGGTGTCAGGGGTAGGGATTAAAGGTAGAAATAAAGGATTTAGCAGTTACTACAAAGTCCCTAACAACTACTACAGTAGTTGCATTATTTGTGGTATTCCAGAATGAATATTATTTACTCATGCACTCATTGGATTTACATGTATTTTGCCCAATAATGAATTGTGCTCAGAGGCACAGTGGATACTACTGGGTACTATTGTTTTTTGCCCATAGAGGGTTGGGGGTTGAAATTTGGAAGGAGGATGGACTGGGACAGGCAGTGTTAGGTGTGGGGGGGGGCTTAAAGGTTTCTTCATAATTTTGATTTCAGTTACCCAAGAAATGCCATTATCCCACAGTTACTCACATCTTGGCATGCCTTACTGCGATAATGAAATGGCTTGACTGATTTTTAGTTTTAAAACTGAGTAATGTGATTAAGAATAATAAGCATTTTTGACATATGCTGTTGGCCTCGAATAATATACAGTCATGTGACCACATTTTACGGCTCATTTTTTTCCAGGACAGCCTAGCTGAGATGCAGCATCTATTTCTGCTGGTGTCCTGTTGCCATGCATTTCCACAACACGGTAGATTGGAGCTCTAAGAGGTTGACTTGCTTGGGGTAACCCAGTATTTGGCTCTAGAGAGGGACTGAATCTGTGACCTCCCAGACTGACCAAAGACATGGCTTGGTTTCTCTCATCTCATTTAAAATATTCATTGGAAATGAAGTAATCAGGTTGGCTGATGGCATTCTATAAAGTTTAGCTTAATGGCTGCAAATCAACATCTAAAACAGAACAATTACTTCAGAATAATAACTATAAAAACATTCATTTAAAAAAAGAAAGTGTTTTAGTTTATTATTAGAAGTAAGGCATTCATGGGGTCTGCCTGCAAGGGTAGTTGAGAGTAATAATATGGAAACTTTTAAAAACAGATTAGACAAGTATATGAGCAATAACAAATTTTCCTACCACCAGTAACATAGAATGGTGATGAGTTTATAAAAGGTCTCCGGCCTCTTGAACTTTTATCACTCTATGAAACTATGGTTCCTTTCATTAAACTAACCCAAGGCCACCCTTAGCTGTGCCTTGTGCCTCATGTATACAATACAAAATCTGATCTCCATCACAGGGAAGCTGCTGGAGATCATCATAAAGGAGCATCTAACAGAATACCTGGAGGTAAATGGGCTACAAGATGAGAGGCAGCATGGATCCATGGCAGGAAGATCACTCCAGACTACCTTGCTCTACGTTTTTGATTGGGTTGCAAAAATATTGGACAGGGCCATGAACAGACATGCTGCAACTGAACTTTAGCAAGGCCATTAATTCTGTACTACACCACAGGTTGGTTAAAAAAAAACTAAAGGACCTGGGGTTGTGGACAAACTCACCAGATAGACAGGGAACTGGTTGGAGA
This sequence comes from Neoceratodus forsteri, assembly GCA_016271365.2. Lineage (NCBI taxonomy): Eukaryota > Metazoa > Chordata > Ceratodontiformes > Ceratodontidae > Neoceratodus > Neoceratodus forsteri. The sequence goes on along the minus strand of JADMNL010000039.1, from coordinate 11,381,120 downwards.
CAGGACACAGAAGGTAGTAGTTAAAGGCAAATTATCAAGGATCAGGGAAGTCAGTGAGTAGTGTGATGCAAGGATTGGTCCTGGAGCTGGTGTTATTCATTATAAAGCAGTGGAATTGTCTCCACCAATCAGAATGCAGCATTACTGTACCTCTTACTGTGTGTACAGTTGCTGCCTTGTGCTCCTCCACAAAGCTGATTACTGCTGTGGTGACTCTCACCTGTCACAGCATTTCTGTCAGAATCACTGCTGTGGAACCAGCTGTAAAAGAAATCCCAGCTTCAGAAAATCTCTCTGTTAAAGGAGAAGTCCACCCAGAATGTGCAAAAACATATGTTATGTAGAGTGTTTTGATATGTATGTCAAGTCCTAGTGTGTCCTTCCCTCTGTCTGCTATTAGGAGTTTTTCCTAAATTAGCCTGCTAGCTGTATGGTAGTTTTATGACACCTGGGGATCTCCATCACAAATAGGTTTATTGCTTTCTTTCTCTCTCCTATAATGCACCCTGGCTCATGTGACAGTGATGTAGCTATGCCCTTAGATTTAGCAGGGTCTGTCACAGCTCAGCCACAGAGATAATACTTCTTTCAAGAAGTCACACTGCTAGATTTTGGGTGAGTGTAATCATTATTATTTTTTGATATCAGTACCTTGTCCTGCTATGTTTGAACCTATAAGGTGATGTTCAATTTTTGCTGCTTAGTACTGGTGCAAAAACTGAAAGTGACTGAGAGGAATAGATAAACAGTGACATGATTCAAACACACACACACACACACACACACACACACACACAGAACATAGCAGGACAAGGTACTGATATCAAAAATAATAATGATTACACTCACCCAAAATCTAGTAGTGTGTCTTCTCTGGAAGAAGTATTTTCTCTGTGGCTGAGCTGTGACAGACCCTGTAACAAGACACTGGCTTCCTGCAGGGGCAATTAGACATCACACCAAAGGGCACTCTGGGAAGACTATCTGGGATAAGAGGCCATAAAAGAAACCAGAATGTCAACCTCCAAGGGCAATAAAACAGTTAGGGAAAGTTAGAAAAAACATTTCTTACAGCCAGAGGAAAAGAAAACACTGGGAACTGGTTAGAACACAGAAAAAAAGACTACTACATATATTTTTCTGATTTTAATACAGAGTTTTCCTTTAAAGCATGGAAGTGCCCAATGAACTGCCACTGTAGTACTTGAAAGGAGCAGTCATTAACACATAAGTGATCAGCAAGTGTAACAGAACACCAAAGCGCTATATTTAGGTAGAAAACTTCCCCACTACTAGTGAGAGCACTTCCTGAAATGAGCAGTACTGCAGCCACAGAAGTGACTGTCATTTATTCTGTGAAATGAACAGTCTATCACAAAAATGGCAGTCAGTTTAGCCAGATAACTGAAAGAGAAATTCTCAGTGCATGCTATCAAATGAACACATAACACTTTGTAATAAATGAAAACATTATATAGTCTAACTCGGAGTCTGATTTTTTTTACTTGCAGTAAAACCACTGCTCCATTAATTGAACTAGCAAAGTTCAAACAACTTGGCAAAAAGTAAAAAGAAAGAAAGAAAGAAATGTTTTATCTGCTGTTCCTCCCTGCCACCACCATACAAGCAAGCATTGCTCCTTTTCAAAGAGCAAATCACAACCCAACTAGAAAAAGTTACTGGTTTTCTGAATGTAGAATGTAAAAAAAATTCTGGAAAAAGCTTGGCATAAGCAAACGTTTAATGCAAAATCAGTTCCCGCCATGATGCTTACTTGGTGAGAAAGCAGCCACCATTACACACCTATAAGCAGTATCAGAACATAATCACCAATCTTGGAAAATACCACTACAATGTGAAAGAGTGGGGCAGATCAGCAAAAACGGCAAAAATAAAATGAAGTTTCTTAGTAAAATTTATACTCTTTAGAGCTGGTGGCAGTTCCACAGCTTTATATTATATTAATATGTTGACTGAGTGGTGTGTCTTGTGGGATGAGCAGGTTATCTCAAGCTGTTTTGGGCTGACAGAACTGCTCAGCTTTGCTTCATGGTCCTCTCGACCAAAAAAGCAAGAGAAAGCCTTCTCACCCCAAAAGAGACACCCCTCAGTCTACATATTACTATATCATATTTTCATCTGTGACATAGAGAAGGGTATCTAGAGCAAGACCTCTGTCTTTGCAGGAGGTGCTGAGATATGTTGAAGAGTTGGCACAGAGAAAGGAAGAAGAGAAATGAAAAGGGATCCTGAAAAGCTGGGTAGGTGTCGAAGGTACATGATAACAGCTCCAGTGTAATGCCAAGAAATTAAGGCTATAAATACAGTATGGGCAAAACAAAATATAGAACAGACTGCTGGATGTAGGAGTTGAGGGTAGATTAAACCTTTCAGGGAAGTCACCTTGGAGTCGTTATAAGTGATGCCCTAAAATCTATGACCTAATGCAGTAAGTCATACGGCAAGGCAAATAAGATTCTGGGGTGTAGACATAAGAAATGTATTAACTGAAGGAAATAGATGATACTGCTTCTGTACAGACCCCTGGTGAGGCTACACATAGAATGCTATGTGCAGTTCTGGGCTCTCCATCTACAGAAATACACTGATCACCATGGAGAGGTTCCAGAAGAGGGCTGCGAAAATGACCCAGGGGCAGCAATCGAAGGCCTATAAAGAGAAACTTGAGTACATCAACATGTAATCCTTGAAGGCCATGGTAGAGAAGGGGGCATGCTAAACATGTGCAAGTTCTTGGGAAGGGGAATAAACAGGGTAGTCTGCAATGATCTATTCATAAGGTACCATAGCAGAGGGGCATTGATGGAAGTATGGTTTAAAGTGTATTGATTTTTTGATGCTCATAAATTTATTAATCTTGCATTCAAACTGTGGGTTTATTTATGAAATAATGGCAACGTGAAAACTGTCAGGCTTGTTACAGTTATATGTTGTATGTTCATTTGTATATGTATATGACTGAAAATGTATAAATAAAAAGTTAGAATAGTGTATTGATGCATGTTGAAATGTACCATACTGCATCAACAGGACAACAACCATGTAGGCATGAAATCAGGCTTTTATTGTAAATAAATAAATTTCTAGCCATAACAGCCAAAACTGAGCCTTTTTAAACAATACTGTACATCTTTTGAATGGGTTACCTTTGAACGTGTTAGAGCTAGAAACTATTTTTTAAATGAAAACTTGGAGTCAGGGAAAACATAGATAGGGTATCTTTACAATAAATTATCTCTTTTGAAATTTTTGATTTTGTGATTGGTAGGGTTGCAATTTTACTTTTGTAATGAAAACCTGGGGTCAGGGCATCATCGCAGAAGAGTTACTGTATATTGATATTGTGTAAATTATCAATAATTTAAATGATCAATAATTAAATATGTTTATTATTATAAATGTTATCCCTAACCCATCTAAAGTTAGCCTTTTTTCAGAGAAGTTATCTTTAGAGGAGGTCAGCTTTGGAACCATTAGGGCTTGAAACTGAATTTTTAAAGTAATAGTTTGCTGACTTGCAAACATCATTGAACAGCTACATTGGGATATAGTAGTTTTCAATTACTGATACTATTTCAATAGTTTATTATGAATTTCTAATCCTAACACATCAAAAGTTAGCCTTTTTCAAGGAAATTATCTTTGGACTAGTCTAGTGCTGTCACCATAAAGGCCACATACTTTATACTTTTAATGTGGAAGCTTAGACCCTGGACAATGTCATAGAAGGGCTACATTGATACAGTTTTCAATTAACAGTAATAATATTTTTTTTTATGTCTTCTCCTTATGCTCCCCCCTACCAACTGGTCCCCTATACACCAGTCCCCCACCTCATCACCCCGGCATCTTCTGCGGCTTATCTTTTTTGGACCAGCTTCCCGGGTGCAGGGCCTATGAGAGACCAGTGTCATTCTGCCAGTTGGCAGGTTTCCATTTTCCTCCCTGGCACAGAAGAGATGGCATGCAATGACACCAATGGTGGTGCCACACATGCTCCCATGAGCAGCATGCCAGGCATCTGTCCCACCTCTGCCCCCCAATGAATAGTGCCAATGTGCCAACCTGTAGCCACCACTAGGGACCAGACCAATGCCAGCCACTGATCCCCTTCCTTCCCAGAGGAGGAGAGCAGTCCTTGGGACCCTTGATTCCCCCCACCAGGCTGACCCTCTGACTCCCAAGGTCACTGACACCCTCAGGTCATCCGCACTGCAAGCAGTAGTGTTACCACTGCACCGGCAGGTTGGCATAACAATAATATTTTTAAAGTTTGTTAATATATGTATTTCTAGCCCCAACACTTTCAAAGTTATCTTTTCCTTTTTCAAGGAAATTATCTTTAGAAAGGGCTAAGTTTGGAATTGTGAGGCTAGCAAAATATATTTTTTTTCACTGAAAGCTTGGAGTCATGTCAATGTCATAAAAAGTAATATCAATGTGGTTTTCAATTACCTATCATTAAATTATACATTTTACATGATGTGCTTTTTTAAAGAATTTAAATAACATATTCCAAAATCTTCAGTTTTGTTTCCCATTTAGAACAAGCAAATAAGCCCCCACTAACTGTTATACTTGTACTCAATTGGAAATGTAACACATTCTCATGAAATCTCGTCATACATCTTCACTTTTATTTTGTGGTCACATACTGTAAAGTATCTTCTTTGCTTTTGCAGGTTCAGCTGCAGAAATATTGACTGCATAATAAGCCCTCTATCCAGAAAAGATGAAATAAACAAAAGAGAGCCCCAGAAAAGAAAGAAAAAATCAGAGAGTTGAAAGAGGCAGCTGCACAACAGAAAAAGAGACAGGGATAAAAGACAACCACCGAGAAAGGTAAGAGAGAATGAGTAAGGAAATAATGTATTTCCTGCCTTATTTATAACCATGTTTTCCAGTTGATTCTTTTTCTCTGTCTACCTATGCCGAGATCATTCCTGAATAATGTCTTTCGGAAAAGTGTGCTCACTGGGTCAAAAAAAAAAGTAAATATATAAAAAGATGTAATGTATAATGTTATAAAAACACTTATGAGGCAGTTACAAATTAAAATGCACTATATCATGACATACCCATTTTACAATATGGGCCTGATCTGTGCAGTCTGGCAATGATATGTTTCCTGAAGTTAGAAGGGGGACATGATTAAAGTGATTTATGGAAGTTCCCTAAATGGCTTTTTCACATAGTATGCTATTGCCAGCCATGCTTCAGATGTTGAAGCTGCAGTTTGTTTTGTAAAAAAATCTATCATAGTCATTTTTTTTTATGTTTTATCAGCACTTTGTTTCTGCCCTCCTCCAGTTTTCTGTGTGTGACCGCACCCCCAGAATGATGTCATAGAAGACAGCTGTCAATGTTTTACATATAGTAAAAAGGGATTCTGGGTAAATTATAAAGTTGACCTAAATGTTACTTACTCAGAAGTGCAGTCTTTTATTTTGGTAGTGGTGACTGCAGTATAGCACCTACTATGTAGAGATTCATAGCAAGGCATTATGGGCAAAACAGGAAGCTGTTTTCCAGTCTCCTTACTGAGAGGTGCAACCTCATATTTCTGTAGTGGTTTCAACAATATAAGCTCTCACACGTTTATTTTCAAATCAAGACATTGTGCATACAGCATCTAGCTGACAAGATTTATTTACTGAGAGATGCAGTCTCCTATTTTTGTAGTGAGCACAGAAATATAATAGCCTGTATACTAATTTACATAGTGAAGCATTGTGAGTACAGTAAATAGCTGAGTTTTCTATCTCCCTAATCAAAGTGCTGTCTTCTATTTCAGTAGTGTTTACAGTAGTACAATCTGTAGGGACATTTCTGAAAAAGTGCTTTTGTGATGCAGGTAGGCCAAAAAGATAATTTGCCATTCTGTGTAGATGTTGTTTCACTTTTACTGCCTGCTGGTGAAGTGACAGGTCTGAAGTGACTGCTCCTGCCAGAAAGTGAGAGGGTGATGACTCTTTTCTATGTTTATGTAATAGGGCCTGAATGACTGTGACTCTGAATTGCTTTTAGCCCATCAAATCACTAGAATTATTTTACACATTATAATGCTAGATACATCTACTTGCAACCAATGTAAAAAGTCAGCTAAAAACTGACAGTGTCCCTTTAAAAATGTTGTTTCCCTTGCATAATGTCACAGTTAGGGGTTGCAGCACTAAGAAAAAAAGGGCCAGGGTTATGAAGATAAAGCATAGCATAGAAATAAAAGGATTTTTTTTCTTGGAAAACAGTAGTTTTGGCAGTTTGAGTGGTAGGGGACTGATTCAGAACTCTTACAGGTTACTATTCCCATTTGCTATGGCATACTTCCATAAATCACTTTAACAGAGGTTTGTGCTATCATCAGTATAATCTCTGTAATGCACTACAGACTGTCTAAATACCCAGAGCTGTGGGGCTTAGGTGGCCTTCAGACCCCTGGCCTATAATGACAAATTAGTTTGCATGTAAAGCGCACACAAAATCTTACTTTCTACTGCACTGAGGCCAAGCCCTCTAACACAAATTCCTAGCTCCACTCCTGAGGGTAGAATATAACCGTATATATATATATATATATATATATTTTGAAAAGCTGAGCTGCCATGAATGGAACTATACACTGGTTTATTTACAATGCATAGCCCTAGAGCACTGAGCACTTGTGATGTCAGATGGAAAGTCTTGAATAATGAAAAAATGGACTCTTACAAGAATGACCCATCTCTCTTCCATTCTCCCCTATCCTTGTGCCACCCCACCGAGGACTTTTTTGGCGTCGATTCTGCATGCTGCTGTAGAAACCCACAGTGCGGCGCTTGGCCTTGCGCAGGATGTGGCAGACATACTGGAAGATCTCTTCATAGCAGTCCCCTGGCTCTGCAAAACTGGCCACTGTGCTGGAAGAAAGATAACGTGCTCGCTGCTCCTGCATTAGTTGGTGCTCCCGCTGCTTTGTCTCGGAAAACTGCGTTGCTATTACAACCAGGCATAGGTTTATCATGAAAAAGGAACCTATCTGTAAAAAAAAGAAAAAGAAAAGAATTAACAAAATATTTAGAACACAGCTGAAAAGAACTCAAGGGAGACCCAACATCTGTTTATAATGAAACTGCCTAATAGCAGAACAAAGAAAAACTGAGACCAGCTCTTCTGATGAACATTTGTCAGTTTTTTTAGTGCTGTCAATGAAGCATCCGTGATCTCCTGGGATAATACCAAATCAGAGCTGTCACATGACCTAAGTTATTTCTAAGGGGATTTGTGAATGCACAGATAGTAAATATAAATAGGTCCTCATAAAAAATATAGTTTTCCAATTCTTTCTGTTGCAATGGAATGCTGGTTGGATGCATTACAACCTGTATGCTATGTACACTTCACCATCAAAGGAGAATTCCAGGAAGCCTATTGGAAGAAGGCATTGTGGGAACTTTCTACCTGTAGTTATTTAGTTATGTATTTAAATCTATCTGGCTAAGAGTGTCAGTGCAGCTGATCAGAGACTGCCTTTAGAGAAAGCTGTAAAAAACAAACCCTTTGGATCTTTGTGCTCGTTATGTATGCATTTCAGATCATGCATAGAGCTCTCCTCTCAAATTGCCTCTCCAGTATGTAACCTCCTGGTACGCTAAATGTCTGGGGTCCTCTGTTGTTGACCTGGTACTTAGCCTCCATTGCAACTGCATGACACTGGGAAGTCCCACTCCCAACAGGAAAAAAAAACACGTCTGAAGTTTGAGGTTCCCAGCCTGGGCTGGACCAGTTCTATAAGGCTGATTGAAAGGCTTTTGCTGAGATTACAAAATCAGTGTTTCTGAGCCAGCAAAATATACACTTTTCTAGTAGTATTGTGTAGGCACTCCTCTGACGTTCCCCATTACAGCGGGATAGAAAAAGAAGCTTGAAAACAAGGAATCATGCTATAAAGCTTTGGGGAAGGGGGGATCAGAGGAAATGTGAGGAAATAGTTCTTCACAGAGACGATGGTGGATGCCTGGAACAGCCTTTCAGTGGAGGTGGTGGGTGCCCATATCCCCTACCTTACCACCATTACTTGTCAACCTGGGCACTCTACATCAGATCACTGGATGCCTCTGCTCTGGCAGGGGCACTCTCCCAATCATACACCACTGCAAGTGACTTCCACTATGGGTTTGGGGAAAGTACTCTGGCCTAACAGCCAAAGGTGTTCCCTTTAAAAGTCAAATCTGACAAAAATAGCTACAATAGTCCATACAGTTGCTGTCAAAGACATGGCCAGATATTTCACCAATTTTCTATGGTATCTCTAGAGAAATTCTCTGCCTGTGTGTAGTATCACTGTGAACTACCAGAGAGAATCTCTTCAGATATATTGTGAACCATCTGGAAATATCAAAAAGTATCTATGGCTGCAGTTGTATACCAATGGGCATCACTGTAGTGCTGGCCTAATTTCCTGTTTACTTGATTTGTTTTACCTCTTCCACCTTTAACCACTTTCTTACATGTCCTGGACTTTGGCCCCTCCATGCCATACTGCAAATGTGCTAGGAGTGTAGAATCATAGCTGGACATAAAACTGTTGTTTGTGTGGAAGCCTGGTGATACAGTGGTAGCACTGGTGACCAGGTTTCAGGGAGTGCAGTCTGGTCATGTGGTATTGAGCCTGGAGGAGAGAGGAGTGAGTATCAAAGGGACAGCTCTTATCCCCCAGGGAGGGGGATCCAGCATTCCGCTGTTAGAATGCCACTTGTTGGAGGCCAGGGGGTAGCATAGCATGATCGCCCTAGCAGTGGAAGTGCTGCCACTGATACTGACGCACACACATGTACATGATGGCGGGCACTAATAATGTATCACTGCATGCTGGTGACCCTGAGGAAAAAAAGACAGAGGAATAAGCCTGACTGGCTTTGTGATGGCAGGCTCTATTCCACAGATTTGAGTTTTGGGACATTCAGGGATCAGCAGGAGCAGAGAGGATTTAGCACCAGAGAACAGCTCTGCTCTCTTATAATGGCGGTTGCGGCATCCTGCTCATAGGCTGCCACCTTGCAGAGGCCAAGTGGTGGTACAGCAGGATTGCCTTAGCAGTGGGAGGGCCAGCCACAGTGCTGATATGTGTGTGCCTGTGGAGACATGCTGGCATAGTGCATCACTGAACACTGGTGGCCCTGGGGAGAAAAATGCCACAGGAAAACCCTTCATTGGCTTGGTGACACCCTGCCTACCCCAGGCTCCACACCACTGATTGGGCAGGGCTCTGATCTGTATTTGTGTTCTGCGGAGACAGCCCTCCCTCCTTCCCTCCAATTTTGCCATGGTGGTAAATACATGGGGGATTAATTGAGCTGTGTAATTCTGAGAGAAAGTGGGTAATAGGGTTAGTTGGGCCAGGGTTAATGGTAGGCTGGCCTGCTAAAAGGGGCATAAATACCTTGACTATAAACATATGTTTGAGATATTTATGGTAACTGTTTTCTTGATTTCAAATTAAAACCTTGTAAACAAAACAAATGAGTGAGAGATGGAATGGGTAAAGAAACAAGAAGATTGATGAAGGTGGCCAAGAGATAGAGCAGGCGACCAAGCACAGTTAATGTTTTAAAAGCTAAGCTGAATTATGGTAATGAATAAAAACATTTAAGACAAGTGAATGTATCTTCCATACTGATGCATTTTTGACAAGAAAAATGTATGAGCAATGAGTACTGAGGCAGGGTATGCAAGTGAGAAAGCAGGCAAGAGTGGATTCAAGTGAGCAAGTGACCAGAGTTAAAACCATTGCAGGGGGTAAACAGATTAGTAAGAATTAAACAAAAGCAACAGTGAATTGTTAAGAAAATGTCTTTCTGGTACCTAATTGCTCATGTAAAGGAGTGATAATACATGTTTTATTCTTTATAAAGAAAAACAATGGTAGATGTTTGGCTGTTAAAATCCCAAATACTGGCACATGTTTTTTTTTTGTACAAAGTCCTGATTGCCAAGACTTTTTTTTATCAGTGGGTAGTGGTCTCACAATGCCGAGGTTCTGGTCAATCAGATAGCAGCATTTTCTCTACTTATTTTATAAGGGTGCATGACTCACAATCCTCAAGGTACAACATGCAATGGGTAATGCATAGTGTTACAGCACCATTGCCCAGTATTTTGAACCACTAATACATCCAGTGCTGTATGACTATAAAAGTTACTGTAATTAATATATGATATAGATCAGAGGGAGATCAGAGGGCTGTGGGTTCAGTTCCCACATCTGGCACTTGGGTTAATATCCCAGTACTGACGCTGCAGTGCAGCATGAGATGGGTGCTGCACTTCTGAGGTGCCATCTTTCGGATGAGACTTTAAACCAAGGTCCCATCTGCCTGGATTGGTGGTAGTTCAGGTGGATGTTAAAGATCCCATGGCGCTTATCGAAAAGAGTAGAGGAATTTCCCTGGTGTCCAGGCCAAATTTCCCTCATTCACTAAAAAAAATACCACCAACAGCTTAATCTGGTTCAAGGTCAGTTGGCATTCATCTGTATCCCCTTCCCCCGGGTCGTGCCTGAAAATAGGCAGGATTTGTCTAGTGCACTTACCCGGTCAACAAAAACGAAATAAATAAAAATAAATAAAATAAATATAGGTCAAATTCCCAGAGCTGTTTGTTGGGGCTGAAACAGTGGCAGGACTCAAAAGGAGATGGGAGAGGCGCATAGGAATAGTGCATTGGGGACAGACTAGGGGATGTAGAAAGTGCTAACAGTAACATTTATTTATTCATTTATTATTTGAAAACTGGAAACCAGCAAAGGCACACTGAGTCAAAGCTTATTTCCAGGTGTGACCCAGGAGAGGGGAACAAAATGGATAACAGTTCCAAGTAGTTGAGATCACAATCCCATGATAGTATGAACAAACAAAACATGGTAAGTGAAAAGCTACTTTTGACAACTTTGGGGAGTCAGACACTCAGCAAGACAATAAAATTACATTATATAGGTTAGTCTCAAATGTTGACTGGCTCAGGCAAACATGATGGGCCACTAGGAAACCAAACAAAAAAAAGCTTGCTCAGCGACAGCAGAGTTCAGTGCCAGGTGAGAGTTGTTAGCTCCCCTTTTAAGTAAACACAGTCTAGAAAAACAGTTGACACTTGAGGACAGGATAGTCACCTGCTAAAAAATAATCCACAGGATACTACAGTTGGAAATCCACAGGCATTTATTGTGGCAAAACAGAGACTATCCTGTCCTCAAGTGCCTGGCTATTTTTCTGGAAAGTGGATGGGGTTACTGGGCTGGCCTTTATCTGCCATCAGTTTACATGTTTCTGTGTTTCTAATTGCATAACCAAGCTTCTGGTCTAAGACATACTGTATATCCAAACTATGAGACATCCTTATATGCTTCCCCAAGAGCCCCCTTAAGTAATTTAAGCAGTAACCTGAACCAAACCAGTAATCCAAATATATTATAGTATATGGTTAGGGCTTGTTATTGATGGAAAACAGTGGCTTTCACATTTATTTATTTATTTAAAAGTTGATAAACAGGAAAAGCACCATGAGCCAAGACTCTTTTCCAGGTGTGACCTAGGGCAAGGGAACATGAGAAGAAGTAAATACACAAGCAAGTAAAAAACCAAGTAAAGGAAACAAAACCATGGGAAGAGGTTACAAGGCTCAAACATTTGTAAGAACAAATAAGCAACAACAATAAAAATTGTGCAGCAATAACAAATGGCATGTTACATATAGGATCACATTGTAATGAGGGGTTGAGTTTCACAAACCCACGAAAACAAGGTAAATAAGTACCCCAACTGGATGCAGGCAGGAGAGAAAGGAGCATAAGAATACTAAGAAGGGTGAGCTTGGGGACATTGAGGGCATTGCTGTTAGGGAAGGAGTCTAAGGAGCCTTTTGAGTGAGATGAGTGAGAAGCATTGGTGGAGGTCAGAGGGGAGTTTGTTCCAGCGAGAAGGGAATGAAAGGAAAAGGAAGATTGATCAGTGGCAGTGTGGGAGAGGTAAGGATAAGTTGCGAGAGTCTCTGTGGTGAAGGGAGCAATTTGAGGTGACAGCTTGGGTGAGACAAGAGGAGAGATAGGAGAGGAGGGGAGTGAGCCAAACCAGATTTTAACAATGAAGGAAACACAGTGGACCATTCTCCTATGAGGCAAGGGAGCCAGTGAAAGGGCAGAACATAGAAGGCAGTGGCGAATGAGAGGGGGTCAAGCTGTAGCAAACCTGCAGAAGGAGTTTAACAGGATGTCAAGTCTGCCTAGGGAAGTCTGAGAGGCAATGTTATACACCATGTCAGCGTAATTGAAGGTGGGTAGGAACATTTTGGTGACAAGCTCTCAGCAGGTTGGGAGGGGGAGGCTGGACTTGTGCTGATAGAGGGCACCTAGTATGAGATAAAGCTTAGCGCAGATGGCGTCAACATGTGAGGAGAAATCCAGGTTCGCATCCAGCCAAACCCCTAGGTACTTAAAAGCTGAGACGTTCTCAAGGTTGGACCCATCCAGGGTAGTATAGGTTGGAGGTTGCTGCAAGGTGGATAGCTTATGCCTAGTGCCAAAAGTCATAGTCACTTTTTTTTAACATTGAATTTGAGTTTGTTGACCTTGAATCAGGACTGCACTCTATTAAAATCATCCTGGAGTTGGGCCTGTATGCTATTTACAGATGGCCCGGAGAGGAAGAGAATAGTATCATTGGGATACATGTGGATTTCAGGGGACCTATAGACTGAAGGAAGGTTATTTATAAAAAGGGAGAAGAGAATAGGCCAAGGATGGAGCCTTTGGGGACACCAGAGAGGATTGAGAGAGAAGAGGATAAAGCATCGCCATTTTGAACTGATTGTATCCTATTGAGCAGATTGAAATGGAACCAGTTAATGGCAGGAAAAGCAAAACCATCAGAACTAAGAGTTTGTAGCAGGACGGGGTGGGAGACAAAACTGTAAGCTTTCGCTAGATCGATAAACATAGCAGCTATAATTTGGCTCTTGTCCATCGCACTGAGTATGGAATCAGTGACATGCAAGAGAGAAGATATGGTCAAATGATGCTTCCTAAAGCCAGACTGAATGGGGGGGAGAGAGAGAGTGTTAGAGGAAGCAAGGAATTCAGATAACCTGGTATGAATGACTGATTCTTATAGTTTGGCTAGTGAGGGGAGGAGGGAGATAGGCCTATAGTTCCCAGGGATGGAAGGGTCACCTCCTTTGTGGAAGGGAAGGACTTTAGCTGATTTCCAGGCCTTGGGGACAGTGGAAGAGGAAAGATGAAGGTTTAGGATATGGGTGAGCGGGGCTGCTATGGCAGAAGCAGAGAGGTGGAGCAGTCTTGGGTGTAGACTGTCAGGGCTAGACTTAGAGGGGTTATGGGTAAGAAGTGCAGAATAGACTTCAAGAAGAGTGAATGGGAGAAAATGGTAAGTAAGGGGCTGATGAGGTGCAGCCAATAGGGATGAGGAGTTTATGGAGTAGAAGAAGAGGAATAGGTATCAGGGAGTGCGCAAGTGGCAAAAAAATTTGTTAAAAATCTCGGCAACTGAAGTAGGGTCAAACACTGGGGACGGTCAATATGAAGTACTGGAGATGTATGTTGGGGTCAAAGAGGAGTGGAGGACTTTCCAGAAAGGTGCAGAAGTCAGATGATCCTGCTGCAGGTGACCCCTGAAGTAGTTTGCCTTAGAGAGAGGGACGGTCCTAGTGCAACTATTCCTAAGGGCTTTGTATGCTTGTAGATCTGCTTGAAGAAGGGAGATTTTGTAGCAGCGCCAAGCTTTGTCCCTAGCCCAGAACTTAGCCAGAAGGTCAGCAGTGATCCAGGGGTGATGGTGTCTCTTCACTCTGGATTTCTTTAGGGGGGCATGGAGATTCCAGATGTGTAAGAAGAGGTCTATGAAAAGAGAACGAGCTATGCCAACCTCACTTGTTGAGTAGATCGATGACCAGTCTGCCTTGAGAAAGTGTTAATGAAGGGCATTGACATCTAGTTTGTGAAGGGGAATTGGACTAGATATACTTGGGGGCTGCATGGGGTGTGTGGACCATTCTTACGCAGTAAGTGATGCAGTCATCACTAATAGCATCTGGGAGTACTCCAGCTGCAGTAATACAATGCGTGTGGGAGTGGTTTAAATGAGTGGGCTCTTGTAGCAATTGAATAAGGTTCAGGGCTTCTAGTTTAAGAGCAGTGGACTTAGAGGTGGGCGAGAGCCAGTCTATGTTAAAGTTCCCGAGTAGCAGCAGTTCCCCATTGGCCTTGAGGGAAAAGATAAAGGAGATGGTGGATACTAGTACATCAGGAGATGTTTTGGGAGAGGCATAGAGGGCACAAATGTAGAGCTGGGCAGAGGAAGGAGAAGATAGTAGTGCTACAATTACTTCATGGGAGGAAGTTTAGGCCTCCTTCAAGATGATGGAGCAAGAGATAGATTGTATAATGTACAGGGCAACTCCACCACCTTGCTTGCCTCTGTCTTGACAATAAAGATTAAAATCGGGGATGGTGATGGCTGAGTCGGGAACTGTAGGCAATAGCCAGGTTTCAGTTACACAAAGGATGTCAGCAGGATACTGAAAGAGACAAACTTTGATCATGTCAAATTTGAGAAGTAGACTGCATGCATTTAGGTGAAAAGACCTAAGTCCATTGGGCATGGAGGAGAAGTTAGCTGTTGGGAGTGTGTTTGATGGGGCCAGAGTTGGGGGGTTTGACAAAGGGCCAGGGTTGGTATGGACGTCACCAGAAAGGAGTAGTAGAATAAGCAATAGAGGGAGGTGGAGAGGGTACCTTGACTTCTTGTGACTATGTGTGGGGGAACAAGAAAGAGGGGATGTGAATCAAATTACAGTCTCGAGGACTAGAAGAGAGAAGGATAATAACCCGGTGTGAATAATAGGAGTGGGGAAAGGGAGGGGAGGGACGGGGACAGAAGGAGGACAGGGGAGAACTAAGGAAAGGGGAAAATGAAGGGTAAGAAAATAAAGGGGGAGAGGATAGGGAAGTAGAATTAGGGTCATGGGGCACAGGTTGGGTGGGAGAGTGGTGAATGGGTTAGAGACATGGAAGATGAGCCAAAGGAGGGTGAGCAGCAAAAGGTAACACTGTAAACGCATGGTGAGAAGACAGGGGGAGAAGGGCAGGGATAAGCAGTGAGGGATTGAAAAAGAGTAGGATAAAGCCTGGAATCATTCACATATCTGGACTGTGTAGTAGATGGTCTGCACTGCCATTATTGCCTTCTTGGACCAATGGAATTACAACCGTAATGTACGCAGTCAGTTGGTAGGTGGTCAAGCATGTGGGAGAGCCGCCACCCACTTGACGGGGGGATGGGCAGTGGGGCTCAGTGGGTGGGTGGGAGGGGCTACTGCTGGACCACCAATGATGGTTTTGACATTTTATTTACTACATATGCCCACAACTGGCTGGAAGCAGTCCACTGCACCACCAGGGATATTGGACAGTTTATTTAACACACACCTCTATCGGGCATTGGAGCGTGTTGCTAGTGGGGGCGGGGGCGTCGATCCCTGATGGCTGCTGCCTGGCAGGGCGCCAGGCGCAAGTCGCCAGGGATCAGTGCACCTGTATGCAAATGGGGCCATAATGACATGCTAATGGCCCCATTTGCACCTTACATGCATTATGGCCCCATTTGCATGTCCACTGCTGAATATCGCAGTTGCTGTGCCTAGTACAATGGCACTTGCACTAGCGCATCCCCCTGCTCCTCTCTGGCCAGTTTGCGCTGGTGCAGTGCCACTGTGCCATGTGCAATGCGGGTGGCCACAGTTCCCTATTCAATGGTGCTGAACCATGGCACAGCACCGTTGAATATCACCCAGTCCATGCCCTTGCGCATCCCAGTTGCACTGCACCTGGCTTGTGCCCCTGCCAGGTGCAGTTCTGAATATCCCACCCTGATGAACTAAAGTTTCATCCAACAAAACTTATAAAAATTGCATGCACAATATAACACATTTCAACCCTAGTTATAATGTCTATTTTACTTCTTAGTTGCGTAACCCGAGATGCACAGGCAGCCACTACATTAAACAGTTAGTCAGGATTTCCTCTTCCCCACTGTGATCACAACCTCCTCAAGCCCAGCCATGCAAAATGTTTGCAGACTTAGTAAGCACACCACCTACGTCCATATTATTTCAACGGTGGAGTGGAACACACTGTATATAACCTTGTGCCCAAAATGTTATTAAATGTTTAATGAGTTGGAATGATGAAACACTCTCAAAGTGAGAACAGGCATTCAGCTGCTTATTTCTTACAAACTTCCTATTGTTTCAGCTTGGTTACCTAAGCCCCTCCCTCCATCAAAATACAGTGTCCATAGTAATCTCACACCAATCATTTTGAGAAATACAATAATGACAAAGTCTCTGCATGCGGGATCCAAAATACAGTCTTGTCACTATAAAATCCAATGTAAAGTGTAGGCACACTATTTACTGACCCCAGTAACATTTGGTCTTTCTCATCCTATGAGTAGTGAGTATGCTTCCTAGTTGATTTCACTTGCTGCTTCAGTTTGGACATATCAGTGTATTTTCAATTCCCTCAGAATCCTTTAAATATTTGCATTACTGGTGTTATAATTAATGACTTAAGTAAATAAGAGCGTTAACCAACTGCTAAAAATCTCCTCTGTTGAGGTTATCTTTTTACTGTACATATCATACTAGATTCACATTGTGGCTATATGAGGATCATGCAGGCACAAGTTTCTGACTGTTAACCACTCAGCACAAGACCATTGTGCTTTCTTTTACTGGCAATAGACACAGCAAGATAGCAGGACCTTTTAAAAAGTTCAAAAACACATATACAGTATCTCAGTTTAGGAATTAAATAAAGTGAAAAGAAAAATGGGCATGCTGATATTCTTGTTTCTGCTAACTGCTATTTGAAAACCCATTTTATTAGTACTGCTTCTTTGTACATTGCGGGCCTACCCTTCAAGAACATTTTCACACCCATGATGCTTTGCATGGGGTTTACAGCTTTACAATTTATATGCATGGCTCTGAGACAGAGGCATCAAGATTTAAGATAGCTTTCTCTTCAGACAGGATCAAAGATGTGCAAATTTGACAATCTGCAAATTAATTTGTAAAGCTAAGTTTGGCAAATTTGTGACCTGCAGACTTTGCAATGTTTTTGGCAGGTGAAGCTGCACTTTTTCAAGTGAAGTCATGGAAATTTCTCAATGAAGTTACATCTGGGAAGAGTGCAGTAAATGTACTGTATATAAAACATGTGCATACTGTATAATACAATAAATATATTCCATGCGCAAGTGTAGGCAATAAAGATACCCAATGCATTAAAAATACTATTATGGCTTTCAAAATTTCAAATGTCGTAGAGAAGCTACCAAACAATTAAGGATCAGTGTTCTCTCCATGAATCCATACCATGCCTACTGATCTTCTCCAGAACTCTCTCTCTCAACAGTATGCTACCTCCTAATGTACTCAACACCTAAGCTCTTCTGGTAGCTCCTTAATTGAGATGGTGACTATATCATGCTGAGGTGTCCCAATGTGAGGAAATGTGTTTGCAATTTGTCATCCTCAGTTTGGGCTGGAACGATTGTGAATGCCTGTGAAAAAGGCAACTTTTGCACTCGCTGTAACACAGCAGAATTTGTTAGTCAGCAAACAAACATAATCATTAGCTGTTTTATAAGCTATGTACCCCCCTGACATACTTAGATTCCTCATCTGAGTATTTAATTCCTTCAGCCATTTGTAAAGCCATTTTTATTACTAATTTTGTAAAGTATGATTTGATAAAACTGGTCGCCATCAAACTTTTAAAACAAAATCTTGTCCTCTGAGATTATCTTTTGAGTGTACATATTAGATTTATATTGTTGATGTTTCAGGATGGTGTGGGTACACAGTTCTGATGATAAACAGTACAGCACAATGCCAAGATGTTAAGTTTTACTAAGGGTAAACGTGGCAAGAGAGCAAGAACTTGTAAAAAGTTCAAAACCATATCTCAGTTTAGGACTGAGAGAAAATGGAAAGAAAATGGGCTTGCTGATATTTTTGTTCCTTCTAACTGCTGACTGTAGTATAAAAATAGGTTCTTTATGCCTTGTTAGTCCCATCCCACAGACACGAGAATTTGCATACCCATGATGCCATGCACTGGGTCTGAGGCTTTATAGTGTGTGTGTGTGTGTGTGTGTGTGTGTGTGTGTGTGTGTATGTGTGCACCGTACATGCGCACGCTTTGGAGAAACATGCAGGAACCAAACAAATTTGGATATTTATTTTCTCTATGTACGGTATCTTTTTCAAGCCCTGCATACTGCTTATCTCCCAGAGTACCTTACCAGTATGCGACCTCCTAGTGTACAAAATGCCTGATTTTCCCTGGTGTTGACTCAGATAATTACATTACAATACTAATAACTACAAGTTCATACTGTATGTACTGTGCTAGATGCCTCTCATACATGTTTATTTTTTTCATTATTTATTTAGTTTTTGTTGACCGGGTAAGTGCACTAGACAAATCCTGCCTATTTTCAGGCACGACCTGTGGGAGGGGATACATATGAATGCCAACTGACCTTGAACCAGATTAAGCTGTTGTACAATGTGCAATTTATATGTACAAGTACTGTGTCTCATGGTTATAAGAGTGCCTTCTCAAGCTCTTTGGGTGACAGAACAGCAAAGCAGAGTTGAGCAGTCCTGGCACACAAAGAACTTGAAAAGAGTCTCTTATAATCATAAGAGATGCAGCAATTGTACATATAAACATATAAATCATGTTGAAGCTTGATGTTTTTTCCATGTGGAACTTGAATTCAAAATCAAAACATTTTACATTGCAGAAAATTATAGAAACTCATGTGAATGGAAATGGACTATGTGTAGCTGATCCTAGAACTTCAGAATTTTAGAACTAAAATATGTGAATTTGGCACCCTTTGAGGGTTGTACAAGTGCATGGAATGTTTAGAAATATATAATGCTGATTGGCTAAGAATGATGTCATGATTTATAATATGGTAAAAGACTGTCATGTCATATCATGAAGCTTGAGTGAGATGACAGTGATGCCAAGTAATTCGATCTATGCAAACTGTGCAAGCTGATTTTCCTTTACAATATGTAACACTTCATACAACACATATAAATAGTATATGTATCTTAAGTAGGCTAGACTGATTTTTTTAGGTTCCATTTTTTAATTTAAAATATTTAAGATATTGCTTTGCAATGCTATGTCAGTCGTGAACAAAGTAAGTATTATAAGAAATGTTATTGTCTGCTTACAGGCCAATCTAGCATGTGCAGTGGGCCTGCTTCTGGCTGAGTTAATTCCACCTGCATTCTCTGTGATACATTGTTTGAGATCGGGGTTATGGGGTGGTGGTGTAGCTAACTGTGTTTGAGCCAGGTTGGACAATGTGGTTTGTCCCATTGTTGAAGCTGGGTCATTTGAGGGTGTGGCTATTGACTGTGTACCTGGTATGAGGTGTAGTATTGTGTTCGTCTGCTGTCCTTTAGGAATTTGCTGAGAGGCTTTTGGACTGGGTACAGGACTCCACAAGATCTCTTGTCCCTTTGGGCTTTGATGCCCTGTGTGATGCCACCTCAGATTCTTTTGCATTCAAAGTTCTTCAGCTCACTAGTAAGTTGGATGTCTGAGCGGTTATTTCCTCAGCCACATATGTGAGAGGCAACACCCCTGACCTTTTCTTCTCAATGGGTTTGGAGATAAGTAACATCTCAGTGAGGCCAGTTGTTTGGTTAGACCACTGCACCATATTATTCAATACCAGGCTCTTGCCATACCACCTCCAGCTGTGGAAGTGATACAGTACTGTACCAAACAGGAGTTGGATCCAGTGAAGTTTCTTGGTTTGCTGGACATTATGGCCTGGATATTCAAACTGCGCCAGGCTGTGGCGCAAGCCTGGGTGCAGCTCAACTTTGTTGCGCAGGGGTGTGGCTTGGGCAATATTCAACGGAGCTGCACTATGGCGCAGCAGCTTTGAATATTGCACCCTGGTCACACCCTCTGTGCATGGTGCAGTGGCACTGTGCCAGCACAAGTGGCCAGAGTGGAGCATGGAGATGCGCTAGCGCAAGTGCCATTGCGCCATGCACAGCACCTTCGATATTCAAAAGGGGACATGCAAATAGGGCCATAATTTATGCAAGGAGCACAGGGGGCCATTTGCATCTCATTATATCTCCATTTGCATGCTATTAGCATGCAGGTGCCCGATCCCGATGACTTGTGCCTGGCGCCCCGCTGGCAGCATCCGTCGGACTGACGCCCCTGCAGCCCGATCATGGGCATTCGTGTAAGAACCCCCCAGTCCAATATCCCTGAGGTCCAGTGGACTGCTTGCGCCTGATCACGGCATTTGTGTAGAGAATAAGCCCCTTCTATATCCCTGGTGGTCCAGTGACCTCTATGTGCCGGTCGCAGGCATTTGTGTAGAGATTTTCTTCCTATGTCTTCTTTGTTGGTCCAGTGACTTCTGCGTACCCGATCGCAGACAGAGCATAGTACCACGCTCATTATGCCCCTGGTGATCCAGTGACCGACGCCATTCACCCACGGGCATCTGTAACACAGGTCATTACTACCTGGTGCCCAGGTAAGCTCATTTTCACTGAAAGCCACCCCACCCCCTCCCCCGGCAGCAAGTGGCAGCACCTCACCGCCTCGCGTCCGCCGCTGACAGCTCAGCAGGGCTGCACACTCATTGGTTCTTAGCGTGAGCTACCGGGCGCAGCCCATACTGCATTACTAGTTCAGATATGTGAATGAATCATTCTGCTATTGGACCGAGTATGGTATGGCTGCACGCCCATCGGCTCATGCCAGAACCATCGGCATGCAGCCCTACCGAGCTGTCAATCGCGGGCGATATGCGGGGTGCTGCCTCACCGCTGATGAGGGGAGCGGGTGGGGCCCAGTGGGCAGGTGGGAGGGGGTACACTAGATCACCAGGGTAGTAGGGGTATTTTATGTGTTACAGATGCCCGCGATTGCAGCAATCGTCCACTGGACCACCAGGGATATTGGATGTGGGGGTACTGTACGATGCCAGCTGATCTGGCACATAGAGGTCCACTGGACCACCAGGGATATAGGAGGGGGGGATTTCACTACAGGGATGCCCGCGATGGGGCATGGGGGTGCCGCCAGATGCAGCAGGAACTGGTGGGTCACCATTGCGGCAGCTGCCTTGTTGCACCCTGCACGCGCAGCTCACCTGTGGGTGGCCATCACTTGTTCCTTTTTTGGCTTAACTTTGTGCAGGCGGTAGCGGTTGTGCATGCATGACTCTGCACATTCTGGACTGAATATCGGGCTGTGCAGGTTAGGCATGGGCACGCCTACCTGTGCCTGCACATTACTGATTCGGCCTCCAGTACACCTGATTTCCAGCGGCGACTTTTCCCTTTGAATATCGTGCCAGAGTGCATCAGTGGGTTGTGTGGCGATGAATAATTATTGCTCAGCGCAATCCTGTTGAATATCTGGGCCTATGAGTCTGCTTAAGACTTCTACCAGGGGATGCACTGTGGTGGCTGAGGCCTATAATACAGTTGTCTCCAAGGTGGTGGATTCCCTGGAACCAGTCCATTCCCACCTGATGACCATGTGCTGAAGCTCACCTTCATTTTCATTAGAGCTCCGGCAACTTAGGGTAACAGACATATACATCCCCCCTTTTCGGTCTGCCGGTTGTTGTTTTTTCTTTGCATTTTTTCTGCTTACTTGCGGTTTGCACAAACACTGCTTATAACAGATGAATTGTCTTATGACTATCTAGTCTGTTATAAGCATCATTTATTGTAGCTAGATAGACAGATAGGTATCTAGATAGATAGACAGATAGATAGATAGAGTACAGCCTGCAAGAATGCAGTGCAGTATCAAAGATTTCTGCATAACAAAACGTATTACTGCCATTGAAATTGTCATGTTTTCTGCAGAATTCTACAAAGTTGCATTGCATCTTGTCAGGCTTCACTGTAGATAGATAGTTGGATAGATAGATAGATAGATAGATAGATAGATAGATAGATAGATACTGTCTGTAGACAGATTAGATAGATACTGTTGATAGATGATAGCTAGACAGACAGACAAATAGACAGACAGACAGAGACAGACCGACAGACTTATAGATGGACAGACAGCTAGATGGCAGACAGTATATAGAATAATATATGGACAGTCATACACAACAAGGCTGTGTTTCCACTGAGGGGTGAGATAACACCATGGACATCGAAAGTAAAATTCAAGTCTCTATGATGTCATCCCAGTGAAAGAGCATCTTCCTCCAGTTGATGACATCTCTGGGTCTCACACAGGTGGTTACCACTGCTACTCATAAACACGGACACTCCTTTAACTTAGTTTTCCTCATAGGGTGTGAAACATTTGACTTGGGGGTATAACCAGTTGGGTGGTCTGATCACTGCACCATGGGGTTTAGTTTTAGCACTCCCCTTTGTAGACCTTCCTCTCTGGAGATGGTTAAGTACCGCCCTTTATGAGATATAAGTTCTCATGGCCTAGCTGCGGTGCTTGATGTCTTGTCCCTCTCGTTTGCAAGCAGTGACCCAGAGACCCTCGTGATGGCCTATAATTTGGCCATCTAGGTGGCTCTGGATTCCATTGCTCCCATCCGTATTCACCCTCTCTCCCTTCACCCTTGATCCTCTTGGTTTGATGGGACTCTGAGGGAGATGTGGAGACTAGGACAAAGGTTAGAGCGTTGCTGGTGAAAGGTCACTTTTGATACCGACCACTTTAGAATGATGGACCATTATCAAGCCTACCAATCTGCAATCACCCATAAGAAGGCAGAGCTCCTGTCTGGGGAGATTGCAGCCATTCAGAATTGACCAGCTCAGCTTTTCCAAACTGTGGACAGACTGTGCAACCCAGCCTGTCTACAGGACCGGAAAGCTTTTTCGCAATTACAGTGCAATGTACTTGCTTGATTCTTTGCTAATAAGGTGACTGACATCAGAGCGGTACTCCAGCTGGCACACTTTATGGGCATTGCTTTTGATCAGTTCGAGGTCACTGCACCTCGACCTTCTTGGAGTACCTTCAGGTGACCGGAGTTCATGGATGTCATGTGGATTATTCATGGTGTGCGCCCTACCTGCTGTTGTTTGGACCCTGGACCAACTTACCTAATTTTGGGTTGTATTGATGTCATCAGTCTGGACCTTGCACAGATAGTCTGGTACTCCTTGGAATTTAGAGAGTTTCCTAGCTCCCTGAAAGAGTCGGTGGTGACACGTCTCTTGAAGAAAGCTACATTGGACCCAGACTGCTATGCAAATTACAGACCCATCTCGAGCCTTCCCTTTTAAGGGAAGGTGATTGAGAAAGTAGTGGCAGCACAACTGGAGCACCTTTTGACCATCCATGACATCCATGAACCACTCCATTCCAGTTTTTGAAAGAGACAGAGCACCGAGACAGCACCTGTTCAGGTGCTCAGTGATCTCCTGATGGCTAGAGACTGGAGGAGCCATTCCATCTTGATTCTTCTGAACTCTCATCAGCATTTCACACCGTGGACCATGGGTTGTTGCTTGGTCACCTGAGGCACATCTGTGAACTGTCTGGAACAGTCCTCAGGTGGTTTACATTGTTCCTCACAGGTAGAACACAGAGAGTGGTATCTGGGGTCTTTTCTTCAGGCCCTACTTTGCTGTCATGTGGGGTGCCTCAAGGTTCAATGCCTTCACCCATGTTGTTCGCGGTGTACATGCTACCCCTCAGAGACATTGTAAGAAGGTATGGGCTGAGGTTTCATTGCTGTGCTGATGATATCCAGCTCTACCCTTCTTTTGCACCTGGCCAGGATGGAGCTGTCTCAGTCTTTAATAACTGTCTGAAAGAAATCCAGTAGTGGATGGATTCCAGTTGGCTGAAGTTGAACTCTGAAAAAACTGAGGTGATGGTTGTGGACACGGGTCACCAGATAGGGGGGTTGGGGGTTGGTTCGCCCTCTGGAATTTTTCTCGGTGGCAATTCACTCCTGACCTCTGAATGGGTGCATAGCCTGGGGGTAATTTTTGATAAAAGGCTGACCCTGCATTTGCAGGTGTCGGCTGTCATCAAATCTTCCTTTTATCATCTCAGGAATATCGCCAGGATTAGGCATCTGGTTCCATCTGGAGACCTTCCTACTTTGGTCCATGCCTTTGTGTCCTCACACTTAGATTATTGCAACTCCCTTTACCTAGGGCTTCCTGGGGTAGAAGTCCACCACCTACAGCTGCTGCAGAATGCAGTGGCACGGCTTTTGACGGGATCTGCTCGACCTGTCATATTTAGCCAGTGCTGCATGGACTGCACTGGCTGCCTGTACAGTGGTGGATCACCTTTAAAATCGGCTTGCTGACTTTTAAAGCCATACATGGACTGGACCCAGATTACCTGAAAGAGCTCCTGGTCCCCTATTGCCCTGGTTGATTACTCCACTCGGCCAATGAGGGGTTGCTAGAGATTCCAAGGGTGTGTTTAAAATAATCTGGGGCAAGAGCTTTTATGTATGCAGCCCTCACCCTTTGGAATTCTCTGCTGGCTATGAGAGTGCACAACTGTGAAGGGACTCAAGCAATCTTGAAAAACTTTTTTGTGGCACCAGGCATTCAGTGATTGATTTTTTCTTATTTCTTTGGTGTACTGCTATTTTAATGCTAATTTTATTGATTCTTGTTCTGTTTTTAAATTGTGAGGTGCCTTGGTTATACAGTAGATAAGGTGCCCTATAAATAAACTTTATTATTATTATCATCTTCAAGGTCGCGTTGCTGACCTATAAGACCCTATGCGGACAGGGACTGGGTTACTTGCAAGCCCTCCTGTGTCCTTACTGCCCCCTCCGCCCTCTCCGCTCCACCGACAAGGGATTGTTAGAGGTTCCCAGGGTTTGTTTACAGACATCAGGCGCTAGGACTTTTGCTTTTGCAGCCACAACTCTATGGAAATCTCTACCTCTCCGGATTAGAGAGTGCCTGTCTACCAAGACATTTAAATCCTTCCTGAACTCTTATTTATTTGGGTTAGTATTTGGAGAGAACTGTTATTTATATGTATGCTGTCTTTTAATTCTTGTATTTTAAATTGTTGTTGGATATTTTATACTGTAACATGCTTTGACTTAAGAAAAGCGCGCTAAAAATAAAGTATGATTTGATTTGATATATGTATTTAATTTTTGTGTGATGCTTTTACTTTGTACAGCATAGAAACATAGATAGAAACACAGAAGTTGACAGCAGATAAGGACCACTAGGCCCATCCAGTCTGCCCATTCCTTTTTCTACCTTATAAATGTGCAATCGGCCTTTGCTCTGTCAGTGGCCTATCTATTCATACTCATTTGTATTGCTCCCTTATGCCTATCCCATGCCTGTTTGAAGCCCTGCACTGTATTCATGGCCACCACTTCCTGAGGTAGGCCATTCCATGCATCCACCACCCTTTCTGTGAAAAAGAATTTCCTCACATTCCCCCTTAATCGGCCCCCCTCTAATCTCATGCTGTGTCCTCTTGTCCTGCTATTCTTCTTGTATTTAAACATGTTAGAATCTTTCACCTTGTTAATGCCCTTAAGGTGTTTGAATGTCTCGATCATATCACCTCTCTCCCTCCTTTGCTCAAGGGTATACATATTGAGCTCTGTTAATCTGTCCTCATATGTCTTCTGATGCAGTCCCTGCACCATTTTGGTTGCCCTTCTCTGGACTGCCTCAATTTGGTTAATGTCCTTGTGAAGGTGTGGCCTCCAATACACGCAGTACTCCAGATGGTGCCTAACCAGTGTCTTGTAAAGAGGGATTATTACCTCCTCTTATGACTTGTGGTACCCTACTAATACACCCTAACACCCCCTAGCCTTACCTACTGCTTTAGAGGTCTGCTTGGATGATTTCAGGTCATCAGTGATGATGATGCCCAAGTCTCTTTTCTTCCTTTGTGACTGCTAGCAACTCCTCCCAGCCTATAGGTGGCTTTAGGGTTTCTCTTCCTATGTGCATGATCTTGCACTTCTTTGCATTAAATCCCAGTTGCCACTCTTCTGACCATTTTGCTAGTTTATCCAGATCTCTTCTCATTCTGCCCACCCTATCTGGATCATCTACTCTGTTGCAGATCTTGGTGTCATCTGAAAACAGACAAGCCTTACCCTCTAGTCCATCTCTGCAAGGTCACTAATGAAGATGTTGAAGAGGACTGGCCCCAGGACTGATCCCTGAGGTACCCCACTTGTGACTTGCATCTCTTCTGACTGTATAC
Source organism: Neoceratodus forsteri (assembly GCA_016271365.2). Lineage (NCBI taxonomy): Eukaryota > Metazoa > Chordata > Ceratodontiformes > Ceratodontidae > Neoceratodus > Neoceratodus forsteri. Next base: position 11,354,764 of record JADMNL010000039.1, on the reverse strand, counting down.
CATTTACCACCACTCTCTGTTTTCTGCCCGTCAACCAGTTTGCTACCCAGTTGACCAACTTCTGACCCACCCAGAGCCTACCCAGCTTATTTATCAATCTTCTATGTGGAACAGTGTCAAAAGCTTTGGTGAAGTCAAGGTAGGCGACATCAACTGCTCCCCCTTGGTCCACCACTCTGGTTACCCAGTCAAAGAAATCTATGAGATTAGTTTGACAGGACCTTCCTTTTGTAAACCCATGCTGTCTTGGATCCTGTGCCCCTATGGATTCCAGGTGTTGCACTATCCTTTCCTTAAGGAGTGCCTCCATAATCTTGCCTACTACTGAGGTAAGACTGACTGGTCTGTAGTTCCCTGCCTCCTCCCTGCTACCACTCTTGTGGAGCGGGATCACATGAGCCCTTCTCCAGTCTTCTGGGACCTCTCCTGTGCTCAAAGACTCACTAAACAGTTCTGCTAATGGCTCTGCTAGTTCCACCTTTAGCTCCTTAAGTACCCTGGGATGTATGCCATCAGGTCCCATTGCAAATCCACCCTGAGCTTAGCAAGCTCTTGTAGGACCTTTTCTTTTGTGAAGGGAGTAGTGTTCACCTCCCTCCCCCCTGTGTCCATGGTGCTGAGCTGTGGGCCCTGCCCTACCTTCTCTTCAGTAAATACTGAGCAAAAGTATCTATTTAGGATAGATGCATGCAGAGCAATTTTGGATGGGTGCTTTATAAGCAAATATAGAAAAGATGGAGTGGATTAGGTTGGACAGTATGTACTTCATTTAATTCATTTACTTCTGTCTAACTGTGTCATAAACTGTGATAAACAGAAAACAGTAAACAACAGGACAAGTTTAAAAATGATTAACACAATTGAAGTACTTGCTATGTGAGTTGACAACATTTTTAGTAGTTCATCCTTTAACAAACAGTTCATTAGTATTGTTTTCAGCCTAGCTCTTATCTTCATTCTGAGTAATGTGCAGTGAAGGTAAGCACAAGTGTAAGCCCCCCCCCATTTCGAGGGGACTTGTACCTCACCTCTAGGGCCCCCCTCCCATTTCTTCCCCAGGGCTTAGGGCTGAGTAGTGCTCTGGGGGAGTTCAATTTCTGCTGGCTGCCACATGGGGGCAGCAGATTAGGGGATATATAATGGACAGCTCGGGAAGATTGGGAAAAGACTGGCTGGCACAGCCGTATAATAGTCAGCAGTGGCTCCCTCTTTAGGAGGAGGTTGGCAGTTTTTAGCAGTGATGTGCTGGGACCCTGGCTGAGCATCTGAAGGAAGTCATTGGAAAGCAGTTTGTGGTCCTCTGGGTCAAGGGACCTGGGGGGGATTGGCTGGTGAAAGCAGTCTTGGAGGCGAAAGGAGGACATGTTACCTCTGGGGGTTGTTCAGGCTCTGATTTGTTGGTGTGGTTTACCTGGGTTGTTGTGGCTGCATAGGGTGTGGCAGCACCTCTGCAGGGATTCAGGGCTGGTGGGAGTGGTCCCGGACCTTTTCCCACATGGCAGGGTGGCTTGGGAGGGGGGAGGAGGAGGAGGAGGAGGAGGAGATGGGCACAGCCTTGACCCAAAGTGGAGCCTGTTTGGAGGGACAGGTCCTGGGGCTCAGGGTTAAGGCCCCAGGTGGTTACTCAGGCAGGGAAAAAGCACTGAGGCCTTTCAGTCCATGGCCCACCTGTTGCACAGCATGGCAATGCAGAAATGAAATTAAAGGATTGGTGCCACTGTGACAGCTTTATGGGAGCAACAGCCCAGTGAAAATGAACCAGGAGCCAGAAGAGAGAGGGAGGGAGGGAGGCCTATGGGACCAGGTGGGTCTAAGTACAAGGATCTGGGCAGTAGTTCAGCCAGTAATGGGTGCAGCTGAGGAACTAGCAGGCTGCCAAGGAATTCCCCCTGCTTGAGATGGATTAGCTGGGGGGGCGGTTTGGAGGAGCTTATTACTTCTCCTGTTTGGTAGTGCTCAGAGAGAGAGAAAAGAGAGGAGCACTTGGGAAAAGTTATGAGAAGAGCCCTGTGTTTTGAGAAGTGAAGCTAAGGGGTACATACAGGTACTTACCAGTGCTGGTGAGAAATGGAAGCTTCATGCTTCTGGCCACTTAAGAGAAATTGTCAGTTCTGAGTAAAGTGCTGCTGTTGTAGTCTGTACTTACAGAAAATCTCTCCATGCCCAAGTACTGCCTTAAAAGTGTCTCTCTCAGAAAATTCCTGTAAAAATGTTTTAGCCCCATGGAGCTGTGCATTTTTTTATTTCCTTTAAGCAATTGGGACCACTAAGACATGTTAATCATTTAGGGGCTAAGGAGAATAAAACCTGATTAGTTTGGGAGAATTCAGAGTCCAGTATGATAAATTCTTTTATAAAGGATTTCAAATGAAATAACTAGTCCATTAGTCTTAGGGGTTTTCCATATTCTCCCTTGGGGGTCTCAAAGTGTGCCAGACGTTCTTGCACTCTCTTGCCTGGGTCAGGTGGGTGGATGCCTGTGAAGACTGAAGATGAATTGCCTGGGTCTGGTCCCCTGGAAGGCATCAGCTGGGATAAATGCATCCATTATTTGGGTTCTAGGGACAATTCAGAAGCCTTCTCAAGGAAAGTGATATAAATTCCATGCTTTGTGTTCAAGAAGTGCTGGAGAGAATTCTATTGTCTGGGACCCTCCTCCCATGGAACAGCAGACCCCTAGACTTTCATGAAGGGGGGGCTACACAAGTAGTGATGGGCAAAGGTTGCCGTTTCTGTCTGTGCAGAACTTCCATGTAAATGGGGCAACTTTCATGGAAGTTTCTGAGATTCTGACTGTGGCAGACTGAAAAACGTCCAAATGCTGCGTGCAAAATTTCATCCTGTTCTGCCCAACTGGTATATCCCCACAGCTAGTGGTCTCTCCCTTCACCAAATCACTGGCCCCGTATAATTAAATAAAATGCCCTCCATCACCCGCCTGGTGGTATTTAACATCCACCCTGGCTAGGACTCCCTTCCCGATCACCCTCCAGTATATTGCAGTCAGAAGACCCCCCTGGGCTAGCACACATCCCCCACCAATTATCCCCTATGTAATATTTAAATATGTAATTGATCTGGTGGTCTAGTGACTCCCCGTCCCCAATTCTAGTAGGCAGAGTAGTTTTTCTTTCTTTTTTTATTATTAGTTAGTAATTTTTATTATTATTATTATTATTAGTTGTTTTAACATATTCCATGGTAGTTTAGTGGCCCCCCACCCCAGCTGGTAGTCTTCACCGGTACTATCACCTACCCCCCATCCCGAAAAGAAGCAGGCCACTGGCACAGACCTCTGCCCTCCTTTACATCTGGTGGCTCACTGAGTTTTCAATGAATGAGTGCATGAACATGTGAACGCACCCATTCACTGAAAAGTCATGGGACGCCAGCCATGGAGGAGAGCAGAGGGATTTGCCGGAGGCCCACCCCTTTTTGGGATGGGAGGGGGTAGCAGGTAGTACCAGGGAATACTACCAGCCCCGGTAAGCAGGGGGCCACTAGACCACCAGGAATATGTTAAACAAATAATATAATAAAAAATACTAACTACTCTGCCTACTAGCATTGGGGACAGGGAGGGAGGGAGGGGGGCTCACTAGATCACCAGGTCAATTACATATTTTAAATATTGCACAGGGAGTAATCAGGTGGGGGAGGGACATTAGCTGTGGGGTCCTTCTGACTGCAATATACTGGAGGGTGTGCTAGCCACGGGGTGGGGGTAAATACCACCAGGTGGGTAAAGCCACCAGATGTATGTATTATTTATTTTTATTTATTTTGGCTGCCTGCAGAAGATTTTTTTCACACATCCTTATACACAAGGAAACTTGAGAGACACTGAATTCTATGCCATTGTACCACAGCAGTGTGTGACATAGCTGCAACAACATTCTGACATCACTGCTGCTGTACAACAGCTCTGGAAGTACATGGACTTCCATGCACAACCACACTGAACCACATACGATAGACAGATACATACATACATACATACATACATAGAGAGAGATAGATAGATAGATAGATAGATAGATAGATAGATAGATAGATAGATAGATAGATAGATACATATATACATACATAGAGATAGAGAGAGAGAGAGAGAGATAGATAGATAGATACATACATAATACATAGAGATAGATAGAGAGAGATAGATATATAGATAGAGAGAGAGAGAGAGAGAAAGATAGATAGATAGATAGATAGATAGATAGATAGATAGATAGATAGATAGATAGATAGATAATGTAGATTGAGCTTAAAGTGTACATTGTGATCTGCCATGGGATTTTAAAATATTTTGCCAAAAAGCAGTGGGGAAAACTGTAGTGAACAACAATCAAAATCTTTTCTTTTTCTAACACCTCAAGGTGCCTTTTCATTATCCTTTTACATCAGGACTTTCAAATGTGGAATTTCTGCCTCTTAGTCAATAATGAGAACACAGTGGGGGTAAATTAATATACTTGGTCAGTCAAATATTGTTTGCTAAATTATCAGTTGGCGGTTTTAGTGTCTGCCACAGAAATAGCACCGATTCAGTCAAAAGACAGACAAGCATCAATAAACTACGTACACACTGGAAACAAATTATTTATGTAAAGCAGGCTTCTGTAAAGTAAGAGGTTTAATTAAAGCCCTTGTAAACATTTTATGCAAAAAGGCAGTTTATACAGTAATACTTGTATAAAAGTACACTCCTAACAGAATGCTGATATTTTTTATTTTCTTTATTTTTTTTTTAAACTAAATTACAAAAACACTCTTTCAAAAAATGGCACTCCTTTTCATAAGGAACCTCTGCACAGGTGGCACTGGGCACACACCTGCAGTTCAATCAGATCTATTTCATGTTTTGAATTGAACATTCCAATTTACATAGGCTTTGAAGCTGCCAACCTCACACTACAATGTTTGGACAATACCTAATCTAAAACAGATTGCTTCTCCCCATTTACAGCAGAAACAGAGAAGAAAGGCACTTTCGAAGCTTTAAGGCCAGCTTTGTCTCTATTTACAATGGGAAATTCTATATTTAATCTTTTCTTCTTTTGAAAATGATGTGAGCTGTGGCTATCCCTGCACATGGAGGTGTTACGTAAAGAACTAGTACAATATTTATATCAATTTTTCCAACTTGTTTTATGTATTTTTGAAATCAGAATGCATTCACTTAGGAGCATGGCCCATCTTACCATGGGGTCATGCATGCAATCTGAGAGGACTGAAGCAAAAGGAGGTCACTTCATTTATTGGCAGACGTACAGTAGGTTGCTAAGTTTGTATTTGAACTTGCATCTCCTTGTTCACAATCCTGTATTTCACCTATCAGTTCAGCCTGAGGATAGGGATTTAAACCACAGGAGCATAGGGGCTGTGAGATGAAACCAGGCCTACTGAACCATATAGTCTATTCTTTGTCCTCAAAACACTTGAGTCCCAAGGCTTTCATGACTCAGGATCTCAAGGTTTACATTTCAGTTATCTCACCAGAAAACTATACTTTGGGAGATCTGAGATTCAAATCAAGCCCTTCTGTCTTAAGTAGCTCTTTACTTTAACCCACTGCTTTGCGGAAGGATAAAGTGCCAATTCTCTAGCCAGGACTTTATCCCGATTTTCCCCATTCAAAATCCTTTGCTCTGTTTCAAAATATCATATTGCCTTCTACAATATCCTTCTCACATGGCCCCCGGGACAAATCATATTTGTCTGGAATGCAAAAACATACTGATTTGGCCGGCTCACTGGGATGGCATCATCACCTGAGAGAAAAGGGCACAAAAATGAACCTTAACATTTTACACTGAGAATGGACAGGAACTAAGCACATCTCAGAAGTTAAGCACTTGCCTCCATTATAATTGAAATAATTGACAGAACTGTTGTACAAATTCTTTATATGAGACCTCAATGTGCAGGAATAGCCACCATTCAAATAATTTTCAATTGTAGGGTGGGGTGGGTGGGGGAGACAGCACAGTAGATCAAATGGGTCTACAGCAAAAATTAAGGTAAAAGAATAAATAAATAAATTGGGTAAGACTGGGTGGGCTAAGCGGCTATTACCTGCCATCATATTCTATGTTTCCATGTCATAAAGCAGCATTAGCCTCTGCTGCAAAGGCAATAGGTTTTCACTCCTTCGAAATCAGGGGAATGTTATAGCTACAACCACCCTAATGCTGGGGCAGGGGACAGAGGGTAAAAAGGTAAATAAAAATTAAATATAATTTCCTCCTCACAGAGACCTGGTGTGAGAAATAAAAGACTGTGACACAAGGATAGAGGGTTACATACTATTCCTTATGGATAGACCTGGCTTGCAAAGGGTTAGGGTCGCTATCTTCTTAAGGTAAGGAGCCACTGTGGATGACAAGGAGGACATAAAGGGTGAAGCTGTGGTACAGAGCCTATCTGGGTTAAGCTAGGGGATAGGAAATAAAAGTGTCACCCTGGGGTTTGCTACATGCCACTAAGCAGCTCAATAGACATGATGACAAGCAGATTGGAGAAATTGCAGTATGAGAGCAGTCAAATCCTATAAAATGGTGATCCCCTGGGGAACTTCAATCTATCAGACATGGAGTGGCATCACAAGAGGGTTAATGGTAGGGCAGATAGAGAGAGTTTCTGTCCACATTAAAAGACTATTTCCTAGATTAGCATGTCCAACAGGGGACTAGATTAGAAATTACCCTTACCCTTGTTCTCAGCAGTGTGACCAAGGTGCAGAAACCACTGGGAGGCAGTGATCACAGCCTAGTAAACTTCTTCTGTGGAAGTGGCAGAAGAACTAGTGGAGCCACAGATGGTGGCATCGGGGAGCTGCTGAAGGAGCTGCAGTTGGCAGCAATCAACGCAGAGCAGCTGTGTCACTTGTGGCAGTGGGGAACAGGAGAGATGCAGTCAGTGGCAGAATTAGAAGGGCCAAGGGTGAGAACAGCAGTGGAGATCAGACTTTGCTTTGACTTTCTTCTGTCCTGTCCTGGTTCTCTCCTTCCAGCCAATCGGGGAGCCAAGAAATTCTGAGCCATCATTTTTGAACTTGTGGCTGACCCATAAAGAGCCAGCCACAGAGCAAAGGGATTGTTGTTGCCAGAGCAGCAGAAGAGCCAGTGGAGCTGCAGTTGGTGGCACTGGGAAGCTGCTCAGGGAGCCACAGTCGACGGCAATCAATGCAGAGGAGCTAGGTCACTTGCGGCAGAGGGGAACAGGAGAGATGCAGTTGGAGGCCAAATTAGAAGGGCCAATAGTGAGAGCAGCAGTGGAGATCAGACTGTGCTTTTTGTTCAACCCACCCCGACCTCTATTAAATGCCCGAGCAAGGAGGTGGAGATGATATCCAGTGGGTTGTTTTTTCTGGATTCTGCTTCCCTTGCTTGTAAAAGCACTGCAAACTGACAAAAGGGCTGATCCTTCCCTTGCTTGTAAAAGCAAGAAAATCACAGCACAATTGACATTACCCTTGGGTTAACTTATGGTTTTGGTGTTCTAGGCTGCACTGTTTTGACTTGTTGCTCATTTATTTCATCCAGCAGGGAGTTTGTTTTTTGTAAGGGGGCTTATGCCTTTCAGTGCATGTCCATTGAGAAATAGGCTTTCAAGGAGTTCTTTGAAGAGTTTAAGCAACTGCTATGACTTGATTGCTCACCTAGTTCTCTCATTTAGCAGGGTAATTCTAGTCAGGGAGCTTGTGCCTTATTGCATGTTCATTGGGTAAATAGGCTCCCAAGGTGTTCGTTTAAGAGTATTCAGCAACGAGCATTGGGGGTACAATACCATACAGCTGTTGCTGTGCTATAACATCTGAATCTATTGTTGAATAGTGAAAATGGAGAGGCAACTGATTTGAAGGGGCATTTGGAGGTGAATTGGGACAGGGCGATGGCATGGTCCCCAGACTGCAAGGGCAGGTGGCATCTTTGGAAGGGCAGTATGGTGTACTGGATGTGGGTTGGCCATAGTACTGGCTATGGCTGGGAAGATGGGAGGCTGCAAGGTGTGTCAGCAGCTGGGACAACTAAGGGATGAGGTTAGGTGGCTGAGGTGGATGCTACGATGGGCAGGGATGAGGTGAGGTGGAGAGGACAGGGCAGTAAGATGGGGTAGAGGCAGAAGAGTGAGTTATGGTGGAGATGTAGGGGATCTAGGAGCAAAAGCTGAAAGAGGCAAGAGTAGTCAGGACACGGACTGGAAGAACACAAAGGAATATGCAAGCAGGGAAGGAGGTAAAGGGATGGACATGAGGGTGCACCTGGGGGCTTGGGTACAGACAGTACTGGACACATGAGTAGCCAAGGGTACTGGCAGGAGGTAAGGTCCAAAGGTCCAAAACCTGCACATAAGTGAAGTGAAGGGGTAGAAGCACAAGCAGGAGGAACAAAGGTAGCAAGCATAGAGCACGAAAAGAGATTTGCACCACTAGAGTCACTAAACGGGGATGAGAATAAAGAAATTGGGCTGGATGCATTTGGAATGTGAAAGGTGCAGTAGACAGGAGGAACAGGGCTGTCCCTTTGTGAAAAAACAAGGAGGTGGGCAAGAGAAAGGAAAAGGGTGCTGGGGCACACTCACAACAAAAAGGGCAAGCCCTCGAGAGAGAGGAGAAAGCAAGAGAAGGCTTAGGGGGGGCCAGAGCAAGTCAGATATAGGGAATTGACCTGAGCACAAGAAACCTCAGTCAGGGCAGGGGAAAGGGCAGGGCAAGGGGAGGAGATGGAACTGGCAGAGAGGGGAAGGGAGAGGGTTTTAAACAGAATACCTGCAGGGGACTGGGAGCGAGTAGTGAGAAGGGGAAGATAAGTACTCAGGGAGATATAAGAGGCAAAGAGGGAAGCAGGAATAGGGAAATAAAGGGAATGCAAGGGGCTGGTAACATGACAGAGGAGAAATACAAGCAGAAGGTGCTGGAGAGAAGGGTCTTGCTTGTGGGGGACTCAATAATAAAAGGAATTTGCTGGGGGGCAGGAGGGAGAGAAGCAGTAACATATGGGTTGAGTGCCTATCAGATATGACAGTGGCAGAAGTCATCCACTATATCCCCTCTGGGAGGAGACAGCAGGCTGGGAAAACTCACCTCATTTTCCACCTTGGAATGAATAACCTGGTGGGGCATAGCTTGTTGGAGGTGCAGACAAGGTTTAGGGCACTTGCAAGGTGCTGCAGCAGCCTGGGGTTCAGATCTTTGGCTTTTGTGGAGGTCCTGCCCGTATCAAGGGCAAGTTCAGAGAGGAGACTGAGGATTGAGGAATTTAATAAGTGCCACATGGGATGGTGTGAACAGATGGGGTACGTAGCAATAGGGGACTGGAGAACAACATGGTGGGAGAAGAATCTATTTGCCCAGGATAGACTGCACCTAAACAGGGAGGGTACAATAGTGCTAAAGAGCAGGCTAGGGGATTTCTTTCAACAAAATTATATACTTTAAACTAAATTGGGGGGGTTGGGAACAAACCCAAGTCATGAAACAGGAGAAATGGGGGGCTACCAGCCTCCCCCCCAGGAAGATAAAAAAGCAGGCTAGGGGACTAGGGAAGGTAATGCATACCAGGGGACAACAGAAAGGGCCCAGCAAATGGAGAGCCATATGCAGGAATGCCAGAAGCCTGGGCAATGAGATCCCAGACTTAGCAGTGGTCATGGCTCAGGCAGACATAGACTTTGTGGGAATCATGGAGATGTGGGGGCATGAGGGCCAGGACTAGGACATGGCAATACCTGGGTATGCACTTTATAGGAAAGACAAGGTGGGTAAGATTGGGGTGCCCTATACAGTAAGCAAAGGAACACATTAAGGCTATGGAATTGCAGGATAGGTGGGGGGGGGCCTGAAGCTTTACGTGTATCATTGGACACAGGGATGAGAGAAAACATACGTATCAGGGTGATATATAGGCCACCAGTGCAGCAGAATACAGTGGATAGGACTATGATGGAGGAAATCCAGAAGATGGCACATAGAGGGGAGGTGCTGCTGATGGGGGACTTCAACTTGCCAGATGTGGATTGGGGCACCCCATCAGCAGCATCTGCTAGCAGCAGGGAAATCATGGATTCCTTACAGGAATCACTCATGAAGCAGCTGGTGAAAGAACCGACCAGGAAGGGGTTGATCCTAGATTTGATTCTTATGAATGGAGAAAGGGTGGGAGAAATATTTGTAGGAGAGAACCTGAGCATGTATGACCACAGCACTGTCTCGTTCTCAGTAAAAACGGCTGCTGATGTCCATCAGTCCAGAGTGAAGGTCTTAGATTTCACAATGCAAATATTCAGAAAATGTGTGGAAGCATTTAACAATCATTAGCAGGGGTGGGAGGACTAAGGGGAGTGGAGAAAATGTGGGGTCAAATAAAACAGGCAATAGTCAAGGCCACAAGCCTCTGTGTCAGGAGGGTAAATAAAAATAGGGAGAAGAAGAGGAAGCCACTCAGGTTTAATAGGGATGTGGCAGATAATGCAGAGAATGTCAGGGCAAACAGAAAGGTGTTTAGGAGGGTATAAGAAGATGCAGAAGGAAGAGGAGAGGGCTATATATTTAGAGAAGGAGAAGAAAACAGGAAAGGAGGTCAAGAGGGCAAAGGCACGAACAGAAGAGAGGAATGCCAACACAGTTAAGGAAGGGGATAAAATCTTCCACTATGTGAGTGAGAGGAGAAAGTCAAGGAAGAGGATAATCAGGCTGAAAAACAGGGAATTGGAGTTGGTGGAAGATGACCGGGGAAAGGCAAAAATACTCAACAGTTATTTCAGCTTAGTATTCATGGCAAAGAAATAGGGGGGAGTTCAGAAAAATCAGGGAACATGAGGTGGTACGGGGGGTAACTCCAGTCTGTTCCAGATGGAGGAGATCCTGAGGGAGCTTGAGGGTCTGAAGGTGGATAAGGCGATGGGGGCAGATGTGGTGCACCCAAGGGTGATAAGGGAGCTTAGAAAGGTGCTAGCAGAACCTCTAACCTACCTCTTCAACAGATCATTGTAATCACAGAGGTACCTGATTATTGGAAATGGGCGGATGTGGCCCCCTTCATAAGGGGGGAGACAAGGAGGAAGCAGGCAATTATAGGCCTGTGAGCTTAACATCAGTAATGGGCAAGCTCATGGAGAAACTATGAAAGAAGAGAATCACTAGCTACCAAGAAGCCAATGGCCCACAGGACCAGCAGCAACATGGGTTCACTGAGGGAAGGTCATGTCAAACTAACTTTAAAAAGTTATTTGACTGGGTCACCAGAGTACTTGATTGGGGGAGTCGGTAGACATCATGTATCGAGATTTCAGAAAGGCATTCATTTCTGTGCCGCACAGGAGGATACTGCACAAAATGAGATGCCTTGGGCTGGGGCCACTTATAGTTAGGTAGGTGCAAAACTGGCTGGATGGCAGGAGAAAGAGGGTAATTGTTAATGGGGTAAATTCAAGGGAGTGTATAGTCACCAGTGGAGTGCCTCATGGGTCGGTACTGGGGCCACTCCTTTTCAATATATTTATAGAAGACATAGCAGAAGAGCTGAAGGGAAGAATATGTCTATTTGTGGATCCAAACGTAACTTAGTGGGGAAACTTCTACCCCTGAAAACGTGTTATTTATACTAAAGAATAAAGAATAAATCAAATTTCCTTCATGTAGTATATTTTTATTCTTTCATCTCTTATATGAATTTTTCACTAATGTTGACATACATTTCAGGACAACTGCCTCTTCATCAGAACTTTTTACAAGCTGTAAAATTAATTACAAAAACACAAATCAGAATGTGTGTTCTGTGCTCTTGTGCTATACTTTCATTAGAATTCATAGGCTGACTACTAAAAATCATAAGTTATAAGCAGGGGGAACATACGTGCTCAAGAACAAGTAGTATATAAAGCAGAAAATTCTATATAGGTTTTTAGTATCTAAATTTAGGAGGAAGGGTGGGGAGGAGGGGGGAAGGAAAGAGAGGGTAAAAAGAAACAGGGTACAGGGTTATAAAGTTGGGTCATGAGACCATTTATTTATAATAATATGAATATTTCCCTTTACATTTTAGTATTTGTTTATGTGACTTTTCAGCAAAGGTCTACAGGGTCTTTTGACTACTTGAATATTAATGTTTTCTTTAAGCAAAGTTCAAACATAGAGAAAATAAATACACTTCAAACACACTCCCTGGTTTCCCATATTCCTATAAAGTATTGGTAATGTACCTTAATTTTTAAGTGCCTCTCAGTGCTGTGGTCCAGGTTTAAGGCTTTTTGTATTCGTCCTATAGGAAAATCAGAAAATTTCTCCTGTTTGTTATCATTTATTTCTATGCTGCCCTGCTTTACTTTAGAACACTCGTTGTACATTTTTAGTTATAAATACACCTTCTCTTTTGAATCTCTAAGCATCCCTCTCTTTTCTCCAAGCCCTCTCTGCTTCAATTCTGTGGCTTTTACTTTGACTACAATTCTCATATACTTTTACCAAAAGTGTTTTTACTTCAGCCCAAATGCCATTATCTGGGGTGCCGCGGCATATTTCTATAAGTGCTGCTTCTCTCTGCAGCAAGGAAGGGGATGAGTCACAGTTTATCACGCTCTAGGTGGAGCATGATGATGTCAAAGTGACATCTCCTGTGGCTCTGTCCTTTTAAAGGAAAACTGCACGTTTGCCCTGAAGGCATGCTCACTGATACAAGTTGTAGTGCAGTCCCCCTTCCTATAAAGAGTTTTGTTCCTCATCTGTTTGAGAGTTGGGCAGTTATGAATGACAACACTGCCATCCTAATCAAACCATCCAGAGGAGCTAATGGTTACTATATTATCCAAGATCCAACTATGAAATGTAGGATCACTTACTTTTATTAATATTTACTTTTTATATTAAAGGACTTAGAGTACTCCGTTATTGGATGATCTCATGCTATTTTTTATTTAAACAGTTAGGACAAAAAATAAAGACCTAAATTGGGAGAAAGAAGTATATAAGCAATGAGGTTAAGGGGGGGTTGGGTTGAATTCATTCACAGATTCCACATTAAATATACTGTTATTAGAAGGACTACACATGGTTAGAGTGTGAGGTCAAAAAACACAGAACTACTTATTTATATTATCATAATAATTATCAAGAAAAGGAACTCCAGATGAGACTCTCATTAAATACATAGTGGCTTTTATAAGTTCGTAATGTATAAATCCAACAGGCTTCTTTTCTTTTCAGCAAAGTCTCCCAGTTTCCTCCTCTGATAGGTGTATTAATTTTTTCAATTCCCTTAAACTTCAGGTAGGAGACCTGATGATTATTTTGATTGCAATGCTGTCCCAAGAGTGACTTTTTATCTTTGTATCTAATTCAGCTCTTTTACGTTCAGATATTCTACTTTTTAATGCTCTTATAGTTTCACCAATGTAATAAAGGGAGCATAGACAGATAATGCAATAAACCACATGGTCAGTGTCCCAAGTAATTAGGTCTCTTATCTCAAAAGTTCGATCTTGGCAAGTGCTGTTAATGTATTTCATTTTCATTCCACTATTGCACTGCACACAATGTCCGCAAATGAAAAAAACATTTATTCCCCTATTAAGTCACATGATGGTATGTGGATCTGGGTTCCAGTGTTGAGTATGTACCAACTTTTGTCGAATGCTGCATGTCCTTCTAGCTGTAATCCAAGGTGGTCTATTAAAATTTCTTTCTCCTGTGTCAGTGGATTTCAGGATGTCCCAGTTTTTTAATATTGTGCATTTAATGTCTGGAAAGAAATCAGAGAAAGTTGTTGAGAAACAGATCCTTTCCAAATCATTGTCTTGAACTTTATCTTGCAGTAAATCATTCCTTGTGATATTTTGCATCTTCACTTCTGCTGCATCTAAGATGCCTTTACTATAGACCCTTTGGGTGAATCTCTGTCTCAAATCTGATACATTATTCTGTAACTGTTCTGCACTGCCACTGTTGCATTTGAGCCTTAACATCTGTCCATAGGGTATATCTTGTTTTAAGGCTCTAGGATGGTAGCTTGCTGCATGTAATATTGTTTTCCTGTCTGTAGGTTTTTGGTACAGATTGGTTATAATCATGTTAAATTCTTTAATAGTTTTCAGATCTAAGAAAGGATTTTCTTTACTGTCATATTCCATAGTGAATTTAAGGAACGATGTACATGAATTTAAATATTCCTGGAATCATATGAGTTTTTCTTCTGTATCGCCCCAAATAATGAGTATATCATCTATGAAACATTTAATTAGTCAAAAGGAGTATCTGAATCTGTTCTTTGGATTCTCAATGTGCTGTCTTTCAAATTCTGCCATTGTTAGATTTGTGTATGTGGGGGCTAATGTGGCCCCCATTGCTGTATCTCGTATCTGTAAGTAACTTTTTTCTTCAGACTTAAAGTAATTGTGCTCCAGTACATATTGTGCTAAGATTAATAAGAATTCTTTGTCTGGGATATTATTTTCTCACTTAAAACATTTCTCATAGCTTTTAACCCCTCATCATGGAGAATGCTGGTATACAGATTTTTCACATTGCAGGTTACTAACAAGCTGTTTCTTATGTCTTTGTGTTCTGAATTAAATTTCTTCAGAAGTTGAATACAGTGTTTAGAATCTTTGATGTATGATGGAATAAGTGGAATCAATCCTTTAGTATAATGGTCCACAAGTTTAGAAAAGGATCCGTTATTGAATCTATACCAGATATTATTGGTCTTCCTGGTGGATTAAACAGATCTTTATGTATCTTTGGAAGACAATAAAAAAATTGTATCCTTGGATGTAGGTTCGGTAATTCTGTGTGCATCCAATCATCTATTTGTTTTTTGTCACTTGCTTCAGTTCAAATCTCTCTAATCAATTGTTTGAGAGTTTCAAAAGGAATTCTCAGAACCTCTTTATATGTGGAATTGTTATTCAGTTGTTTAAGGCATTCCTCTTTGTATTTATCATAATTTTTTATTACAATGCCTCCTCCTTTATGCGATGGCTTAATAGCAATGTTTTTATCTTTTTCAAGGTTTTCCAACAGCTTACTTTAGTTAAGTGTTAAATTATATTTAGGTTTTTGTAGTTCACTCTTTTTTATATTGTTTTTAATTTCTCTTTCTGTTTTCTCCATGAATATAGTGATGTTAGATGACATTTGTGTAACAGGGTCGAAGGTGGATCATGTTCCTAGCACTTGTCTTAAAGCATAGTTGGCTTGATCTCTTGAGTTTTCTCTAGTCTCATTGTTTCTGGTTACAAGAAAATGTTTGAATCTAAATTTATGGTAAAACTTTTCAAGGTCTATTTTCAATTCAAAAGGATTTAGTTTTTCAGTTAAGCTATAACTAAGTCCCAAGTTCAGAACTGTTATTTTTTGTTACTTCAGTACTCTATCTGATAAGTTATATACTGTTAATTCTGTGTTGTTCTCCATCTGGTGTTGTGTGTTTTTTGTCACCTCTCCTCTTCCTCTTACATCTCCTCCTAGATCTTTTCTTTGATCCACCCCAGAGCCACTGGCCTGTTCTGATCTGGCTAAAAAGGTCTGCTTCCTCTAACGTCTGGGGATCTTTCTCTTTCATAATATGGGTCTTTATATTGGTATTCTCTGTAAATATGTCTCCCACTGTATTGGTTTCTGAAGGGGCTCTGATATTTTTAGCCCATATTAAAATTACTCTATCTCCTATTTCTTCTCTGGTATCTGTTCCTAGGGCATGTATTTCTGTAGGCTTGACCTGTTTCATAGTTTTCAGAATCCAAAGTTGGGTTGGAAACATCAGAGTCTTCTAAATTATAGTAAGTTGTCAGAAGTTCTGCTCTTTTCTAATTATAGACTTCATCTTCCTTGTAATCAACAATAGCTCTTCTGAATTTATGTAATTTTATGCCCTTAATATGGTTGTCATATTCTAATAAGGATTTTTCTATTCTAGTTAAGAGTGCCTTAGCTTGTTCTGTTGCAAGTGTATCTTTCATCTGATCTTCTAATGTTGCTATTTCTTCTATAACTTCAATATGTTCATTAGTTAAAGCATCTATTTAGAGGAGCATAAAATCAAAGAAGCATTTGGCTCTTGTTCCATGCCATCTTTCCTCAAATCTCTCTGGTGAGAAGCCCAAGTTTAGTTCTACTAAAATGAGTAGGCCCCTTGGAATACGTTTTTGTTTGGTGCACTCTAGCAGTGTGGCAGCATGCCAGTCCAACCTCATTTCACATTCCTTTAAATTTACTAATTTACTAAACAAGGTTTTTGGCAGTTCTGTGCCTGTGATACTTATTTTGCTTTGAACTGAGTTCATTATTCTTGTTGCATCTTCTAGGTTGCACTACTCATAGCAGTGGAAACTGTGCCTGTCATACTCCACAATTCTGAGAATGTAACCATAATGAAATTTAAAGTTATCACTTGTAATCCTTATTTTGGGACTCTGATATATACCCCTTATCTGGAAAAGAGAAAATTTAAAACCACAAGTGTGAAATCTCAGTGTCCCAGGGTTCCCTTTTAAAGTTTTGAGACTTCTATAGCCAGTAAATTGATGGGGGAGTTCCCAATGCCAGATAATTAAATCCAGATGTAACTTAGTGGGGAAACCTCTACCCCTGAAAACTTGTTATTTATACTAAAGAATAAACTGACTTTCCTTCATATAGCATCTTTTTTAATCCTTCAGCTGTTGTATGAATTTTATATAAGAGCTAAAAGAATAAAAAAGATATTATATGAGGAGTTTGGATTTAATTATCTGGCATTGGGAACTACTCCATCAATTTACTGGCTACGGACATCTAAAACCTTTAAAAGGGATCCATGGGACACTGAGAGTTTACACCTGTGGTTTTAAATTTCATTTTTTCCAGATAAGAGGCATATATCTGAGTCCCTAAATAAGGATTACAAGTGATAACTTCAAGTTTCATTATGGCTACATTCCAACCCAACCTCAGATTCTGAAAACTATGAAACAGGTTAAGCCTACAGAAATACATGCCCCAGGAACAGATACCAGAGAAGAAATAGGAAATATAGCCATGTTAATAGGAGCTATAGATATTAGAGCCCCTCCAGAAACCCATACAGAGGGAGAAATATTTACAGAGAATACCAATATGAAGACCCATATTATGAAAGAGAAAGATCCCCAGACTTTAGAGGAAGCAAACCTTTTTTAACCAGATCAGAACAGGCCAGTGGCTCTGGGGTGGGTCAAAGAAAAGACCTAGGAGGAGACACAAGAGAAACAGACAGAGGAAGAGGAGAAGAGAGGTCACAAAAACACACGACACCAGATGGAGAACAATGCAGAATTAACAGTATATAACTTTTCAGATAGAGTACTGACAGAACAAGAAATAACAGTTCTGAACTTGGGACTTAGTATTAGCTTAACTGAAAAACTAAATCCTTTTGAATTGAAAACAGACCTTGAAAAGTTTTACCATAAACTTAGACTGAAACATTTTTTTTGAACCAGAAAGAAGACTAGAAAAAAACTCAGGAGATCAAGCCGACTATGCTTTAAGACAGTCGTTAGGAATGTGATCCACCTTTGACTCTGTCACACATATGTCACCTAACATCACTGTATTAATGGAGAAAACAGAAAGGGAAATTGAAAAAAAATTATAAAAAAGAGTGAAATACAAAAACCTAAATACAATATAACACTTAACTGAAATAAGCTGTTGGAAAACCTTGAAAAAGATAAAAAACATTGTTATTAAGCCATCAGATAAAGGAAGAGGCATATTAATCCAAAATTATGAAAAATGCAAAGGGGAATGCGTCAAACAACTGAATGACAATTCCACATATAAAGAGGTTCTGAGAATTCCTTTTGAAACTCTCAAGCAAGAGATTAGAGAGATTTTAACAGAAGCAAGTGACAAAAAACAAATAGATGATTGAATGCACACAGAATTACCCAGCCTACATCCAAGAATACCATTTTTTTATCTCCTTCCCAAGATACATAAACATCTGTTTAATCCACCAGGAAGACCAATAATATCAGGTACAGGTTCAATAACAGAGCCTCCTTCTAAATTTGTGGACCATTATACTGAAGGATTGGTACCACTTATGCCATCATACAGAAAAGATTCTAAACACTGTATTCAACTTCTGGAGAAATTTAATTAAGAACAGAAAGACATAAGGAACAGCTTGTTAGTGACATGTGATGTGAAAAATCTGTATACCAGCATTCCCCATGACGAAGGGTAAAAAGTTATGAGAAATGTTTTTAGCAGGAGAGAAAATAATGTCCCCGACAAAGAATTCTTATTAATCTTAACATAAAATAAGTACTGGAGCACAATTACTTTAAGCTTGAAGAAAAACATTTACTTACAGATACAAGGTACAGCAATGGGGGCCATATTAGCTTCCACAGACACAAATTTAACAATGGCAGAATTTGGAAGACAGCACATTGAGAATCCAGAGAACAGATTCAGACATTCCATTTGACTATATAAATGTTTCATAGATGATATACTCATTATTTTGGACAATACAGAAGGAAAAACTCATATAATTTCAGGAATATTAAAATTCATGTGCATCGTTCCTTAAATTCACTATGGAATATGACAATAAAGAAATTACTTTCTTAGATCTGAAAATTATTACAAAATTTAACATGATTACAACAGATCTGTACCGAAAACCTACCGACAGGAATACAATATTACATGCAGCAAGCTACCATCCTAGTGTCTTAAAACAAGGAAAACCCTATCGACAGATGTTGAGGCTCAAACGCAACAGTGGCAGTGCAGAATGGTTACAGAATGATGCATCAGATTTGAGACAGAGATTCACCCAAAGGTGATAGAATAAAGGCATTTTAGATGCAGCAGAAGTGAAGATGCAAAATATCTCAAGGAATGATTTACTGCAAGATAAAGTTCAAGACAATGATTTGGAAAGAATCTGTTTTTCAACAAGTTTCTCTAATTTTTTTCCAGACATTAAATGCACAATATCGAAAAAACTGTGACATCCTGAAATCCACTGACATAGGAGAAAGAATTTTTAATAGACCACTTTGGATTACAGCTACTGTAAAAGGACATGCAGCATATGACAAAAGCTGGTACATACACAGCACTGGAACCCAGATCCACATAACATCATGTGGCTTAGTAGGGGAATAAAAGTTTTTTTCACAAGTGGACATTGTGTACAGTACAATAGTAGAATGAAAACAAAACACATTAAAAACACTTGCCAAGATGAAACTTTTGAAATAAGAAACCTAATTACTTGTGACACTGACCATGTGGTCTATTGCATTATCTGCCCATGCTCCCTTTATTACATTGGTGAAACTACAAGAGCATTAAAAAGTAGAATATCTGAACGTAAGAGCTGAATTAGATGCAAAGATGAAAAGTCACTCTTGGCACAGCATTTCAATCAAAATAATCATCAGGTCTCCTACCTGAAGTTTATGGGAATTGAAAAAGTTAATAGACCAATCAGAGGAGGAAACTGGGAGACTTTGCTGAAAAGAAACCTAGTGGATTTATACATTACAAACTTATAAAAGCTTCTATGGACTTAATGAGAGTCTCATCTGACGTTCCTTTTCTTGATAATTAATATGATAATATAAATAAGTAGTTCTGTGTTTTTTGACCTCAAACTCTAACCACATGTAGTCATTCTATTAATAGTCTATTTAATGTGGAATCTGTGTATGAATTCAACCCCTCCCCCCAACCTTATTGCTTATATATGTCTTTCTCCCAATTTAGGTCTTTATTTTTTGTCCTAACTGTTTAAATAACAAATAGCATGAGATCATCCAATAACGGAGTACTCTAAGACCTTTAATATAAAAAGTAAATATTAGTAAAAGTAAGTGATCCTACATTTCATAGTTTGATCTAGAATAATATAATAACCATTAGCTCCTCTGGATGGTTTTATTAAGATGGCAACATAGTCATTCATAACCCACCAACTCTCAAACAGATGAAGAATAAAACTCTTTATAGGAAGGGGGACTGCACTACAACTCGTATCTGCGAGCATGCCTTCTGGACAACATGTGCAGTTTTCCTTTAAAAGGACCAAGCCACAGGAGGTGTCACTTTGATGTCATCATGCTCCATCTAGAGTGTGATAAACTGTGGCTCGGCCCCTTCTTTGCTGCACAGAGAAGCAGCACATACAGAAAGATGCCGCAGCGTCACAGATAATGGCGTTCAGGCTGAAGTAAAAACACTTTTGGTAAAAGTATATGAGAATTGCGGTGAAGTAAAAGCCACAGAATTGAAGCAGAGAGAGAGAGAGAGAGAGAGCGAGAGCTTGGAGAAAAGTGAGAGGGGTGCTTAGAAATTCAAAAGAGAAGGTGTGTATATTACTAAAAATTTACAGTGAGTGTTCTAAAGTAAAGCAGGGCAGGATAGAAGTAAATGATAACAAACAGGTGTAATTTTCTGATTTTCCTATAGAACAAATACAAATAGCCTTAAACCTGGACCACAGCACTGATAGGCACTTAAAAATTAAGGTACATTACTATTACTTTATAGGAATAAGGGAAACCAGGTAGTTTGTTTGAAGTGTATTTATTTTCTCTAAGTTTGAGCTTTTGCCTAAAGAAAACATTAATATTCAAGTAGTCAAAAGACCTCGTAGATCTTTGTGAATAGAAACATAACCAAATATTAAAATGTAAAAGGAAATATTCATATTATTATAAATAAAAGGTCTCATGGCCCAACTTTATAACCCTGTTTCTTTTTACCGTCTCTTTCCTTTCCCCTTCCCCCACCTCCCATCCTTTCTCCTAAATTTAGGTACTAAAAACCTACATAGAATTTTCTGCTTCATATACTACTTGTTCTTGAGCAGGTATGTTCCCCCTGCTTAAAACTTATGATTTTTCGTAGTCAGCCTATATATTCTAATGAAAGTATGGCACAAGAGCACAGAACTCACATTCTGATTTGTGTTTTTGTAATTAATTTTACAGCTTGTAAAAAGTTCTGATGAAGAGGCAGTTGTCCTGAAATATACGTCAACATTACTGAAAAATTCATACAACAGCTGAAATAATAAAAGAAGATACTATATGAAGGAAAGTTGGTTTATTCTTTAGTATAAATAATATGTTTTCAGGGTAGAGGTTTCCCCACTAAGTTACATTTGGATTTAAGTATCTGGCATTGAGAACTCCCCATCAGTTTACTGGCTGCAGATGTCTCAAAACTTTAAAAGGGAACACTGGGACACTGAGATTTTTTACTTGTCTATTTGTGGATGAAATGAAGGTCTGTAATAGAGTGGATACACCTGAGGAGTTTGAAAGCATGTGCAGGGATCTGGAGAAACTGGAGAAATGGTCCAGGGAATGGAAAGTGTCCTTCAACACAAAAAAGTGCAAGATCACGTACTTAGGGAAGAATAACCAAGGGAGGAATACTGTATGGGGGGGCATGCCCTAGAGGTTACTAAGCTGGAAACGAACCTTGGCATAATCATTTCAGAGGACCCAAAGGTGGCAAAGCAAAGTGAGAAGGTGGTGGCAAGGGCCAGTAAGATGCTGGGATGTATCGGAAGGGGAATAACTTGCAGGAAGAGAGAGATCATAATGCCCTTGTAAAGGCAGCTTGTCAGGCCTCACCTCATGTATGGGGTCCATTTCTGGAGGGAATACCTCAAGAAAGATGTGGATAGGGTGGAGCATGTCCGGGGGGATGACAAAAATGGTAAGCGGAATTAGTTATCTGTCATATGAGGAACGGATGAAGGACCTCAGCATGTATACCCTTGAGCAAAGACGGGAGAGGAAGCACATGATTGAGACCTTCAAATATATCAGTAGGGGACATCATCCAGTTAAGGGAGCAGCTGAGAACAAGGGGGCATGGTTTGCAGATAGTAGGGGGAGGTTCAGGGGAAACACCAGGAAATTCTACTTCATGGAGACGGTGGTGGAAAACTGTAACAGACTCCCAGAGGATGTGGTGAGAGCAAGAAATGTGGGAAGGGGGAGACTCAAGAGAGAGGGATAGACACAAGGGTCTGTTAGAACTGGGAAGGGGTGGTGGGGGACAATAGCAAGTCCTAGTGGCATGCTAGGCATACTTGATGTGCTGGTGGGCCTTTTCTGCCAACGCATTCTATGTTTCTTCCTGATGACAAGGAAGACATGGAGGGCTTCAGTTACCAGGGCCTGGAACTTCAGAAAAGACAACTTTTGCAAGATGAAGGACCTATGGTGTGTAAGGGTCTGGACCAGCTGCATCAGGCAGGTAATACAGAGCGCATATGGGTTTCATTGATGAGGATGCTTGCAGCAACCTCAGAGGTGAGCATCTCTATCAGCAATACAGAAAAAGGCAAAGAAGGGCCCCTCTGGCAACACAGGAATGAAGCAACTAATCCTGTAAAAAGAACAAAAAAAAGTATATTAACACTGGTAAGAGACAACTTGCATCAAGACCAGAGAGGAATACATAGCAGGCATGAGGGACTGCAGAACTAGAATACAGAAATCAAAGGAGGGTTAGTAAGCCAGAAGAGCATTAGGAGCTGCCAACAGCAACAAAATCTTCCTCTACCTCCAGTTTATAAATCTAAGGAGAAAGCTGAAAAGGGAATGGGGCCCCTGAAACCAGGGGAACTGGGGGAGGAATTTGAAAAAGTGCAAGTGGTGATGGCTGAAACTGTGAATTAATCTTTTACTTTGGTGTTCAACAAAGGGCTCTCCTGAGGGAGAGAAGATGCTCTGGGAGGCTGAAGGCATCTGGGGAAGCCATAATGTAGCTGTTGGCATCACATCCACAATGGTAGCTGCCTACGTAGTGAAGAGTGAAGATCAAGCCAGCTAAGTCACTAGGGTGGATCATATACACCTCAGGATCATAGGAAAGTAGCAAAATAATTTGCTGTGCAACTTGCAGTATTCTTTCATGAGTCTGTTGGAACAGGTGTAGTGCCAGAGGACTAGAAAGTGTTAAATATGGTTCCCATTTTCAAAAAGGGGACAAGGTTAGACTCAAGCAATGACTAGCCAGTCAGCCTTACACCAGTGCTGGGCAAGGTTCTGGAAGCCATTACCAAGGACAGAATAATTAAGTACTTAGCTGAGGCCATGATTATTGCCCACTCTCAACATGATTTATAGGGGCAGATCATAACAAACCTGCCTGATCGCCTTCTTTGAGGGAGTGGCCAGGTAGTTGGACAGGGTCAGGGCTGTATTTATTTATTTTATTTATTTATTTGAATTTTAATGACTGGGTAGGCCCACTGAGACAGACAATCCCTATTTCAGGGGAGACCCAGGGAAGCACAGTTCCATTGAAAAAGAAAACAAGAGTACAAGCATACAACAGACAACCTGTTACAGAGAATAAACTACTGAGTAATGTTTACAAACAACTGGTAATAAAGTCAGAGAAGAAGCAACATGAAAGAGACAGCTGATGATCAAGCCATAAGTGCCATGGTCACAGTAAATTATTTGTGTAACAATGCTAGCTCACAAAAACAGTCAATAAGCACATTTCATTGGAGACAACTCAAGGAATAAGGAGTTACTTAGTGAAAAAGGAATCAAACAGGAACATGACAATGGCATGTGATATGCACCTTGCTACGGTAAAGGTGGAGGAGCAGAAATAGTGCAGAAAATAGAGTTAAGGAGGGAGATAAGAGAAGGGCAGTTGAAAGATGAGATAAGTAATAAGGCAGGGACTTGAGGTAAGGAGAAAGGTATGAGAAGGGCAGTAGAAAGATGAGAGAGGAGGAGATAGAGGTGGCAGAGTAGGAGTAAAGAATAATGTGAGGAGAATGACAAGTTAGAAACAGGAGCAATTTGGCGGGGGAAAGACTAGTTCTTTAAAGCATTTTTTGAATTGGGGGAGGGACGTGCAGGAGAGTAGTCCATGCAGGAGGTTGTTCCATTTTTGGGGTGCAAGAAAGGAGAAGGATTTCCTGCCAGCAGTTAGCCTGGTTTTGGAGAGGCTGAGTAATGGGAGGTGGGAGGAGTAAAGAGTCCTGGGGGTAGGTTTCAGAGTGACCAGGTTTATAAGGATAGGATAGAAGGGGAGGGAAGGTGAATGAGCTTGAAAGTGGTGCAAAGTAGGGGAAAGTCCATATAGATATAGTTTATCTAGACTTTGGCAAGTACTTTGATTCTGTGGTGAATGACAAACTTTTGAGCAAAGTATCCCCATGTGGTATATGCCATGTATACACAAAGTGGATTGTTGACTTGGTGGAAAGAAGCAAAGAGTTGTGGTGGATTAGCACTACTACAAGTGGACAGTGGTATGTAGCAGAGTTCCACAGAGATTAGTGCTGGGGCCACTGCTTGGGCTCATAGAATTTTCTTCAATGACGTTGAAGCTGGGGTCTCCGGCAGGCTGCTTAAGATCTCTGATGACAAAGCAGCCAGGGTGATGGATTCCCATGAGGACTGGAACAAACTTCAGAAGGATGCAGACAAGCTGTGTACTTGGTTGTATCCCATCAATCTCATGGATTCAATGTAACCAAAGGTTAAATTTAAGAGGCACTTCTTCCTATGGGTCCTGCACCTATAGAACAGTGTATTAGTGGAGATAGTGAATATGAAGCTATATAGTAGGTCTTCAAGATAAGCTTTTAGACACATACAGTATCTGCTTACCAAGAAATTCAGAAGTATGTATGTGTGGGCATGCGTGCTTGTGTGTGCACACACATAAGGGCAGAAAAATGGTCCTAGAGTCCCTTTCAACCTTAAATTGCTAAATTACTGCCGTATGTTGTAATGTATATTACTGTGTTATGCTATATATTTGAATATATTTAGTGCTAATAAAAGACAAAGGGCAGTCAGCACTAGAAACATAGGTCTTAAATGCAGCTCCTTCTCAGTATAGATTCACTAATGCACCAACACCTTGAACTAAAGGGGGTCATTGTCATTTGTATTTGTGTACTTAAAATATTAGGAAAAGGTAGTTCACTACATGGATAGATAGATGGAAGATGGATGGATAGATGGATAGATGGACGGATAGATGGATTGATAGACAGATATATAGATAGACAGATACATAATGTGATTACCCTGCTGCCTTGTTAACAGTCAGGATCTCTGTTTTGTATATACCCTGAGCAAGCAATAACACACAACAAGGTGTGGGTTATATCCTGATAATAGCATGCCCAGGTGCATTATAAGGCAAGAGGAGCTTGCGCCAAGTGCCTTATGCACCTGGGTGTGCTCTTATCAGGACATAACCCACACCTCGGAGTGTGTTATGGCACTTATAAAATGGCACTCCCTCAATAAACTCTCCTAGTAAATAATACATATATATATATATTTATTTACAAAACTATGCTGAAAACTGTTAACTATAGAAAACACAGAATAATATTGCCTCTGTAGTGTAGACTTGCAGACCATATACCTGTATATCTTACCATCACCAGAGGGTGGTGGTGTTTGTGTTTCTTCTCCCACCATTGTCTCTGCCCCAACACAGAACAATTTTTTAAAACTTTATTTTATCTTTATTTAGGCTTTGTTTTTAACTTGCACTCACTTCTGTGAGCGTGTATGTCCCATCACATCCTTTCACAGTAGTTTCTAAATGGATCCCCAACACAGAAACACTTCGGGTTTTTTTCAACTTTATTTTACCTTTATTTAGGCATGGTTTTTAGCTTGCACTCCCCTTACTGTGAGCGAGCGTGTCTTATCACAGCTGCGATATGCAACAATTTCTAGTTTGCCATTTTCAAAGGGAACAGGCAACTTCTGCTTTGTTGTGCTGTTGTATATAGGGTATTTTAATTTTATTGTGTATGTCCTCTCATGGAAGAGTGGTACACTGTGACTGCAGATGTTAAAAAACTATCATAAAGTGGAGATTGCAGTAACAGTCATTGGTTCCTGTCTTCTGTTTGTAATAGTGGGAGCAAGAGACATGGACAGATAGCCAACAGGGAGAAACAAAAATTAAAAAAAAAGGTACAAAATCAGTGTGGTGTTGTGTGGGGGGGATGCGAGATATATTCTGCGGTTTCTTTGGCATTTCTGTGTTGGTGGCACTGCTATCTCACTCCAGCTCTTGTTCCATCAGACGCTGGCTGATGAGCAATGGCGGGAAAGCAGTGGCATAGGTTGATTTCCTCGTGTGGTGAGTATTGGCTGGCACAAGTAATGCTCGTAGCGTTATGTCCTAATAAGGACATAGCTGAAAAGGGCATCCAGCAAATCAGGATCTGAGATTGTTTTTGCCCATTTTATAAAATTGCTTAAACTTACATATTGTATGGAAACTGTTGAAATTGATTGTATCATATTGTATTGCATTATATTCAGGGCCCCTAGTGCTCTGCTGGCAGAATTTTCTGATTTCTACGGCAGGGTTCCTTGGCTTCTGCAGCAGCATTTTTTGATTTCTGCAGCATGATTTATTCATTTCTCTGGCAGAACGCAGTCTTGCCATTGGCTAACTATGATGTGATGTCATCAATGACATCACATGCTGAGCATAGAGGAGGAGCTTCATGATAAACGAGGTGGGAAAGAAAGCCTGACTCTACAGAAAAACAGTATATTTGAATGAAAATTCACCAAAAACAATGAATTCTGTGGCATTATACATATTCTGCGGCATGATGCAAATTCTTCAGAAAATTCTGCAACTGCAGAATCACAGAATTCCAGGGGCCTTCATTATATTGTACTGTATTGCATTGTATTGTATTGTACTGTATTATAGTATCTTCCCTGCTTCTCCTGAGTCATGGCTGAAAAAGGGTTTTGTGTCTCAGCCCAATGATAGATAGATAGATAGATAGATAGATAGATAGATAGATAGATAGACAGACAGACAGACAGACAGACAGACAGACAGACAGATAGATAGATACAGACAGACAGACAAACAAAGAGTCAGGTAGATACTTAAGCAATAATGCACGACAGGGTGTGGTATATCGTGGGATAATTTGCTGTCAATTGAATTTTTTTTTTTTTTAAATACTTGGGCCTAGTCATGCGCAGCCAGTCATTGTTCCTTCCGCACATTAATTCCCTAATCAAAACTCCTCATATGTGATTGGATAAGTAATTGTTTAACTTTGGGACCAAGAAAATATGAATCAAAATTATCTATTACCTCTTTAATAGACAATGGATTTTATGTTTACCCTTCTGCTGCATTCACATCTCATTCATAGGTCACCATTTTTTTATATCATGTAGACTGTAGGTTTTTACTTGTATGCTGATATAGGACACATCATTTTGCAATATATAGCAGTAAAAACTGGTTGTCCTAAGAGAATTATAGCAATTTTATAGGTACTACTTTACAGAAATTTTAATGAAAGGTTGTCCCCTTTCACTGTCCAACATATCACAGTCATAAGTAAGTTTATTTTTTCAGCAGAAGCTATACAAAGTTTAAGTACAGACATATAATTTAAAAATATGAAAATTATAAGTTGTGTATTTATTTCTTATATATCAAAATATTTAGAGACTATAGTCCAACATGTTCACTTCAGTCTCATAAAATCATTGTAATTGATCCTCTGATTACTTACTGTTTCTCAAACACACAAACTTTGCCCGAGGCGCTTACTTACTACCAGTCTACTGAAATTTGGAACACTTTGCCTCCACAATGGAAAAGTAAAGTATACCATATTTTGCTTGTTTTAAATAAATGTATAAATAAGCAATAACCAACAACAGAGCATGCATTTCCAGAGAATTAATGCACACATCGGGTGATTTGGACAGCACAAGGTGAATGGCCGAGTGACTTCCAGCAGATCCAGAAAGTGCATTAATTCTCAAGAAACCCATGCCTTGGAGTATTTTATTGCACCTATAAAATGTAAAATATTTTCTTTTGAATTGGAAAAGGTTAAATTTTCCTTTAGTTAGGTTGTTGCTAGGCAAAATATGTGAGTTTAACAAAGACTGAGTGCCTTTGAATTAATGCGGAAAGTGCATATATTTTCAAGAAACATAAGCCCTGTTGTGTTTAAAAAGTGGAAACTTATTTATTTATTTGCTTTTGTTCTAATGGGAAACAGTGGTATTTTCATTTAGTAGGGCAGGTTAGTTACAAACTGTTCATATACCAGAGATTAATGAATGGTCATGTGATGTGTTTAGACCAATGAAGTTGCTAGGATTCTGAAGGATTCTAAGGCCCAGTTTGTGAGTTTGTTTGTATCTATCAAATGTAAGGGTTTTTAATTTGTGTCTTTTTCTATTTTGTTGTACTTGCATAAATACTGGGTCTTCCTTGAAACCTGTAATCATCCCCTTAGGTTCTTACCTAGCTAAACTCATTTTAAATTAAATAAAATATGAACACAGGAACTTACAAATGTTATGGTTGAAGAACACTTGTCACCTATGGAGACCACCACCCCATTTCTCAGTGGTAGTATCTGTCAAACCTAAACTAAATTAAACTAAAATAAATAATAGAAAAGTGTTCTGTTCAAGAAAGTAATACAACTGAGGGGGGCTTAGGAGCTCCTAAACCATGAGTCCAAAGGGTGAGTGGCATTATGATCTCTTCTGCCCCCAAGATGTTATTTTTTTCCCTAGAATTCAGTATTATTCTATTTTTTGTTTGATGTATAATTTTAGGTTAGCCAAACATTGGCTAGGTTTTACTTTTTCTTTTTAAAGTATGAGATACTTATTCAGAATATGGAGACATAACACATCAGTTTTTCTATGGAAAATAGGCCTAACCATGTGTTACTTAACAATAATGCAACATATATCTCTTGTGGTATATGCAAGCAATAATATCTAACATTGTGGGTGGTATTGGGCAATTGCCCAGGGTGTAATGAGGCCTGACACCACAGGTGGAGGGCCTTATAGCCCAGGGAAGATCCATTACTACACCAAAATTCCCACCCTGGAGAGTAGTATTGATGTTAGAAAATGGGTTACATGTAACATTTTGAAGACAATGATTAACAACATGCAAAACATGTGAAATGTAAATTGAAATGACTAAAAACATTTCATAAAGTAGCAATTTCATTGCTCAAACTAGCAGTTGAGGGCGCTGTGTGTTTAACCGTTCTTTTTTTTTTGCTTTCACTCATGTAGCACTTAACTTGCTGTGATCCCTCTACCCATCACCTGCATCAATCTGGCTTGAATACTGGGACATGGTCCTCACATTGATTTGCTTTGTTCCGTTACTGTGACTGGGACTCGGGAGCTGTGGTTATGGTGCTAAATACAGTGAATGATGTCATGAGTTGGAGTGGCAGCACTGCAGTTACAAGACTGTAGTTTATAAGTGGGTTAGCCATTGGGAGATGAGAGCAAGCAATCAGATGGCAGTGGCAAACGTAGCAGCAAGTAAGGTACAGATTTAAAAACAAAAGGGGAATAATGGTTTTAATATTTATGGCGGCACTGGTTGAACAGATGGCGTTCTTTCTGTTCTGCCTGGCCACCTGTTACATGCTAAGCAAGAAAAAAGATGGCGGCTATGACCATTTTGAAAATTCTATGGGCACACTGATGTTTTGGGATATATAGGCAGTTTGGCATCAGGCTTATTTTTCCTCAGTCTCTATCCGTTGTTAATGTACCCCCCTTGCCAGGGTGAAAAAACATATATGTTTTTACAGTATGTTTAACATAAAAAAAAATCATAACTCTTTCAAATTTTGAATAAACACTGTCAGTCTATACATAAACTTCTGCAGCAAGGATGAGATTAAAAAACTTGAGCATAAAACCAAGGGCTCGATTCTAAGATGGGTCCACCATGGTGCAGTGCAACTAGTGCCAGCACATATGGCATAAGCTGCACTTTGCACCATGGGTTCCACTGGCC
Source organism: Neoceratodus forsteri (assembly GCA_016271365.2). NCBI lineage: Eukaryota > Metazoa > Chordata > Ceratodontiformes > Ceratodontidae > Neoceratodus > Neoceratodus forsteri. The sequence goes on along the minus strand of JADMNL010000039.1, from coordinate 11,324,919 downwards.
AGGATTCCAATAGGTGGCCTGTGCCCAGGGGGACTTACACCACCCAAGGCCCCTATAGCATGGCAGAAGGGGGGGGGGTTACAGCAGCAGCTGTGCCCAATTCCAAAAGGGCAGCTGCTGTAACTCCTCAACACCATTCCAGGAGGCCCTGTGGCACTGCAGGGTTAGATCAGCTCTGTGCTGGTGTAATGGGCTTCTGCCATCCCCAACTGGCCAATATCCCCCCACATGGCCCTGAACCACGCACTGGCCTGCCACCCCAACCCCCCCACTGCACAGTAGTCCCCTTCCCACCCTTGGCCATATAGGGGTCCATAGGCCGGCTCCCAGTACTGTGTTGCAGTGATGCCACCTCCTGGTGCCAGTGTGTTTCTGGCAACACCCCCCATGGTCCACTGGGGCTTGTGGGCATGTCTTGGGGTTTGGGGCTGGGGGGTCTGCACCCTGTCGTTGGGCTTGTTGGCAGCTTGCAGCACCCAGGTCAGGTGCACCCTTCCTGTGGCACACTGCTGGAGTTGATGCAAGTCACAAGACATAGGTGCCGGGGACCTTGTCTGTTCTGGAATCTGGCACAGGTACCTGGCATGGCGGCTTATGTTGCAAATCACATTTGCCAGTGAGTTTCACCATAAGTCTTAGAATTGGGCCCCATTTTGTTAATAGTGTTAGTGAGGGGCATGGTCCAAATACAGTATAGGTCTCCACTTAACAGGTAACTAATTGCAGACTGCTAGACCACTATATAATAAGCAGCAATGACCTAATGTGGTCCTCATTACTGCAAGGGTGAATTTAATAATGGCAGCTGCTCATAGCTCATTGAAAATGGATTAAGGGTTTAGCAGGTTCAAAATATTCCCCGGCACTTTGGAGTGTACACATTTGTGCATAGATTGTGTGTAGTGCAAGCATCTGTGGTCTTTTCAATTTAACTATCCCTATCTCATGTAAAGCTTACAAGTGTGAGTATCACCAGGGACTTTATAGCTAAATCTCATCATTTTTAATATACAGAACATATGATTTTCCCAACAGGTTATCGTCAGAAGTGTTGTATAAAAATCACTATAACCCAGGTGAGGGAATGAAGAGCATATCATTAACAATATCTGGGTGAGAAGATGAGAAACTGTCACTGTGCATTTACAATGAGCCAATCTTGGTATTCAGTTTGCTCATTAATTTAGAAAAATACTCATCCCACTTGAGATTTGTACCAAGCAACAAGTCTACATTCTTATAATGAGACATCAGTTGTAGCTAGCATTTTTTCAAAGCAACCATTTCTTAAATTGTGTTGCAAAGTTTAGATTTTGCCTTTGTGCTAATGAACATAATTTGAGATTAATCTGCATTTAATGCTTGTTTAGTTTGCCAGAAGAACATTTAAACATGATTGAAATAGGCTAGAAGGGTGGCTTAAATATTGCTTACATTCTTTCCGCTAGTAATCAAAATTGCATTATCTCCATAGAAATGGGTGTGTGCATCTCTAGTTCAAGATTCAAAATAATTTTAAACATACATAGTGTGACACAAGTGGTTATCAAGACTGAGCCTTGAGGAAGCCCCAATCTTTCTGGGCATTAATTGTGACTGTACTGTTACCTAGTACCAATTACTACCTATCAGATAAAGAATTTCACAGCCAGTCACGAGAACAGTTAATAATTGCAAGGAAAGTTAATCTGGATAGCATACTACAGTAATCAATTGAGTCAAATGCTTTGGATAAATCAATAAAGATTGCCCCAGTATAGAGGCTTTTGCCAGGAGTGTGATGTAGATGATAACATACTATAACTGAAGCAATTGTCATTCTATGCTAAACATGAAACCCAAACTGTACATTGTTCATGAGATTTTTTATCAAGTAGAAAATATTTTTAAGTGTTCTGAAACTAATTTTTCCTAAATTTTGGAAACAGTGACAGATATGTAGTTTGCAATCTGATTTTGTTGGTCCAGATTAAAACATTTATGAAGTCTATGCTGTTTTCCATTCAGCAGGAGGCTCTAAAAAGTGGATTGGCAAATTAAATACATGCCATTGGCATATAAATTATTGATGCAAAAAATGTTAGCAACTTATTGTTAGGGTCTTTCAGATCTATGTCTTTGTTGGCCTATAGGGCAAGACGTTCTCTAAGCACATCATTCACCACTAAAGTCTACAAAACATATTTTGGGGGAGTGTATGAGTGTGAAAATTTCCATAAACATAATTTATAGGAGGACTGTCAAATATATACTGAGAGATGAACAAGTCTTGCTGTTCTATTCCCATAATTGTTAATAAAAGATTTATTCAACTCATCCCCAATATCATCAGGAGAGCTATCCATTGATCTAGCAAATTAGAATGACTCTGGTTTTCAAGTGCCTTCACTGTTCTCCAGAAATTCTGGGTATTACCTAGGATTAGCAGTAAAGGTGGTGGCGAAAAAACAATGACTTTGCTTTTTCTGACTACTTTCAAACAGGAGTTTCAGAATTGGTTATAGGCATCTAGCTGGCCTTCTGGTTTGTACTCTGTGTCTTTAGCGAGACCCAATCTCTATATTTCTGTACTTTACATGCAGACAATGAATACCACTGAGAATGTATTGCTCTAACACTCGTCAAGTAAAGATATGCATGTTTATCACATATACTGCATTCCAAAATCCTTTTCTGAAAAAAGTGCAGATATCCTCAATGGTAAATATTATTTCTAACCTATCTAAGTTTTTTACTGGTTCCAGATCCAGTATTAGTTTCTATATTCAACATTTTTATAAAATGATAGGTAATTTCAAAGGATGCACTACTCCACATTTAATAAGCTGGATGTGTTTGAACAGGGCTGTGTCCCCTATCTAGCCTTATAATACTGTAGATCCTGCAGTGCAACTAAATTCCATGCCACACATCTACACAGCAAGGAGAAAGCAGTACTGCTCCCAGGAGACAAGAAACAGGAATCTCCTAGTTCACTGTGGAGAAGTCAAATTGTCTGTTGGTCAGGAAGAGCTGTTAGCTACACTCTTGTATGACACATCAGGATCAGATGACTTACAAAATCACAGAATGTTTGAAAGTTACATACCATTCTGGTATTGACACATAAAATGTACAGCTTTAGCTATAGTTTGTGTATTGCAGATCTGATTTCTGTTCCAGGTTTTATTTGCTTATGAAACATACATTTCATGGCCACATTTAGTGTTGTATATTCAAAAGGCTTGGCTTGGCCATGTTTGTTGTCACAGGTGGCTATTGCTTGTAATATGTTTGAGAACAGTCTAATAAACTTTTAACTGTAAACAAACAAACACAAAATATTCAATGGCGGTCAAGGTATTTTCTTTCTTTCTGGTACAGAAAGTGACCTAATTTTCAGTGAATGAGTCAGCGAGTACTCAGATGAAGGCATATTGAGTTGGCTTGCTTGTGATATAACATGAGAATTATAGAGGCAGATGGGTCTTTTGAGCCAATCAGATTGGTTGAATTCATTAGCTGCACTAATTTAAGTGCTAGTGACATACTGTACCTCTTAAAACAATGAAAACTGTCAGGGGAATCAAGTTCAGATTCAAGTTACCCATCTGGAGCTGTTCAAGAGTGCCACTGAGGGGAGAAAGTAAACCCTGCATTTTTTTAATTGTTGCCATGTCTCATTTTTAGGATTGATAGCATCCTGCTAAACATAATAATCTTAATGTAGGTGGGTAATATCTGTAGTATAAAAATTTCAAGACCCTCCACTTTGACTGGACAACCATTTTTTTTAAACCGTAAGCTGATTATTAAACTATATTACCAACCCCCTCCACTCGGTACATTTGAAAGTCCCACTTGTCTGCTTCAAGGGTTGGTCCCAGATTACCTCTCTAACCTTGAAGATCTCTACACCCCCTCTCTAGAATGCACACATCCCTCCACTTTACCTCTATGCTGTCTCCAGTCATCTAATTCATACCGTCACTATGTTCCCTTGCACAGTCTAACTGGAGACACAGCATTCTCCTCTGCTGCACTGGTACTGTGGAACAGTCTTTCTGTTTTTATATGTGCCATAAATTTACTCTTTGTGTCCAGTGCCTATATTAATACAGTACACACCTTTCTTCTTTGAATATAACTGATCATGTTCTTCATTGACATTGTTATTGAAAATAAAGAGTTGACACATGACAGGCAATGCATCACAGGGAGATACTGCACAAACCCGGTATGTAGTGCAGACTCTTAGTGCTAAGAGGGTACTTAGTGTAGCAGAGTGCCTTTGCACCCTGGACAGTGCATGAAATCCCTGGAAGTGCTTCACCTTCAGTGATGCACAGCCTGGAGAGTGTTAATTCCACTGTAAAATGTTTTGAGAACAAAAATAAAGAGGAATGTAATCTAGCAGGGAAGATCTAGGTCATGTTGAAGCTACAAACCATACAGCTGCTTTTGAGCAAGATAATTAGCTAGCCTGTCAGTCTCAGAATGAAACAAGCTTGCAGACCTACTGCAGGTGCAGGCAGTTACCTGCAAATCTCACATTCACTTCTGAACAAACTAATTAGCTGTCCTGTTAGTTTCAGTGAAACAGGCTTGCTGTGGCAGCAGGTAAACTATCTTTTTTGGCAGTAGAACTTTCCTTCTGCATTACAATACTAGCAACATTTTGTGTTTAACATACTGAACATTTCAGTGTCATTCACAGTCGATGATGCTGTTTTGAAAACTGTTATTGTAACAGTTAATTTTGAGTTCAGATTGGTAACATTCAGGGATGGGGTTTCTGTTTCACTGACTGATGTGGTCTAGCTTGGGATTTCTGTTTGGGTTATGTGTTTTAACTGAGATGAGGAATATCTGAGGTCAACAGGGAAATTAAATCCTTTAATGACTTGTTTATTAATTACATATTTTAAGCTGTCTTCTGTCAGATTACAGGCAATAAAATAAATTTCAAGTGGTACAAATGGATGAATGAGGTGGCTGCATTTCAGCAATGACTTACTTACTTATTTATTTATAATGTGCTGTCTGGGAGTAGCATACTAAGCTAAAGCTTGTTTCCAGGTGCAACATTAGTGAAAGGGGTTACAAGGGTAAAACAATATTACAGATACAGAACAAAACAATGTTCATAACATAGCAGTGTAATGTAAAAGAAACAGTATGGCAACAAATGGAATTGGCACAATGCCACAGTCACTGGATATGAATGAAATAAAGTAATAATGAAAGATGAATACAATATAATGGAAGTAAGATACAAAAGTAGTACTCTTGAGTTAAAATGCAGTAAGGGGGAAGAGGGAGGCAAACTGCATACAGATAAAGACATTAAAGATGAAATAACAATAAAGGAATGGGGGTGGGGAGTCACAACAGCAAAACTGGAGGAAGAGAGAAGACGAGGAGGGGAAAAAAGGTTGGAGAATATGGTTACTGCCAGCACAGCAGGGGGTGACAGCATTCTGGAAGAACTATTTGTGGAGAGGGGGAGATAATGAGACAGTTGGGATTGGGGGTATTTCCAGAGGCAGGAGAGGCAGAGAGGAAGGCAAATTACCCAGCAGGGATTTTGCAGTGGGGGTTGAAAAGGATTGGGTCAGATGAATAGAGATAGAATAAGAGGAGGGAACAGAGTGGTATAGGATAGAGAAGCACTAGCAGGTATGGGAAGCATGCCAATATTTAACATAAAAGGTGATATAGTCAGAGGTGCTAAGTTTCAAGGAAAGGGGAGAGATCCTGGTAGATGGAACAGTGGTGGGTCCAAGAAGTGCAGTTGAAGGTGAAATGACAGGAAAGGAAGAGGGGGTCCCATAATGTAGTTTAATTCCCTTTCCGATACTCAAGTTCCATTATAAAACATGGATGCATTGTGTCAACAATGGAATAGCCAAGAAAGGACATACAGACTACATTAACAGATGATGAATCAGCATATGACAATCAGCTTCTACAGAAAACACAAGCTTAAAGCTTCAATGCAGTTCTTTAATGTTTTTCTGGTGGCTGTTGTTAAACTGACCTCACTTCCCTTGTAGCCTTGATGCAGGTATTCCAAAGATGTCTGTCTCAAAACTTCTTTGTGGAGTCAGAAGTCATATGTTGGTACTATGCAGAGTCACAGCCTTTAACATGTGCAATGAGTTCTGTGGAGACCCAGGACAAGTGTGACCCATGGACATGAGACCTCCTAAAAGGGGTGTGTTTTTCCCAGACAAAAAATTAATTTAAAATGGATGAAGGAAAAGGCTTTGTCAATGTCTGTGGACAATGAGAAAAAGAAACAGTTTGTGCAGTAAAGATCATTAAGAAGTGAAGACAGGTCAATTGACCTGAACAACCTATGCCCAATGTACTTTGGAGGGGGGAAAGGGTGGTTTAGGTTAGCTACTCTATCAGATGCAGTCAACCATCCTATAATTATGGAAGGCATCAAGAAGGGTGCCACTTGATTTTGTTTTTTTGGGAGGGGTAGAGGATCCAGTTGATGAGGGAGAATTAGAAGAGTGAGTGTTGAGGCAGATGGACTCAGAAATGAACTGAGTGCTGCTGAGGAATTCAGTTGTCTGTATAAATGTTCTCTCAACCATTTTACAATGTTTAACAGGCTATTGCCAGGGTCTGGTGAGGCAGTGGGTGAATCAGGATTGATGCCCCACAGAGTACTATTTATAGCATAAACACAGTATTCGTGGCATGCCATATTTTCTTGCTGTTAGGTGTCCCTGCCATTCTCACCTTGTGTCCCTGCTGCTGTCCTGCTGCTACTGGTTCCATTCTACTGCCTCCAGGATTTTCTCCTAATGCTGCTCTGCTTGTATAGCCTTTGTCTTTGTTTCTGCCCATCTCACTTATCTGGTCTGTCTTTCACTGTGACTTTGTGCTGTAATTCATCATGCCTTCTGCTGCCATTCCACTTGTGTACTCCTCATGCAGGTCCCTGACTTTCTGGTTGAGGGGACTTTACTTCCTGCCAGTCCCATCTGCCCACTGGCCTCACTCATTGTACCACCAAATCTAAAACCTTGGATTCTCTGCTACTTGCCAACACCTTCTCTATGCCTGCTTCTCAGTGTTTGCTGTGTATTTCAGGCTTTCCTGACTATTCCTAGCTTGGTGGTTCTTGCTGTCCTTTCCTGTCTGGCTGTGAGAGCCTAAGTAATTGGACATGGTTGCATCCTGTCATAGTAGTGTAGATTGTGACAGATCTACCTACCTCTCCCTGTGTTGACTTGGTCCTGCACCTGCCATGCTTCTTTTCTGCTGACTGCTTTCTGGACTTGCCCTTCCCACTGCTTTTCTCTCATTTGGGCATGCTGTGCTAGGTCTGTCATTTTTATGGCTCTATTACCATAAAATTCAGGCACATACAACCCATAAAAAGGGATGCCAAAACTTGAATAATTTATCAAAAGACAAGTTATTGTCCAAAACGCATCAGGTGTTTATCCTTTTTAATAAATGTCTTAATATTATTCAAGTTTTGGCACACCTTTTTATGGGTTGTATGTGGCTGAATTTTATGGTAATGGAATTTTAGTTTCAATTCAGATCACCACTTTCTTTGTGCACACTTACATGTATTGGGGTCATTTTTATGGCTGCAGTGGGTGTAGCCCTGCAGCCCTCTTGTGATCACCATGGAGAAAAGGGAGCTTGCCAGATACCAAATGAACTTTAAAGAGTGGAGGTGATGGCAATCACTGCCTGTTCACCACACTATTTTGTCCATCAGTATCGGTGAACCATGGCACCATTCACCTTGTGTATGATGGCCGCTGGAGTGTAGTACACATGTGCAATGACTCACACATGCGCATTAAACTCCGGTGACATAATCCACTGAAAAATGTTTTATATTTTTATGTTTCTTTGTGGATACTTTATGGGTTGCCCCTCAGTTCACTGACATCCCTTCCAGCCCAGGCAGAAGCAAATCGAAATTAAAAAAATCTTTGCTGGAAAAAGGAAATGCTTGCATGTTGAACAAAACTAATAGTATGCATTTTGACATGTCCCTAAGTTCTGTCATTTCCAAACTAAAAGTGCTTTCAATCTCCAGAAATCTCTTGCTTGTTCAACATGGCACAGTCCACAAAAAGTCTTTTCTACCGTCATGTTTCATTGTGCTTACTTTATGGGTCCCCCCTCAGTTCACTGACATCCTTTCAAGCCTAGACAAAAGCAAATGAAAAAAAAACAACTTTGTATTGAAAAAAGGAAATGTTTACATGTTGAACAAAATTGATAATGTGCATTCTGACATGTCCCTAAGTGCCATCATTTCCAAACTAAAAGTGCTCTCAGTCTCCAGAAATCTCATGCTCGTTCAGCTCAATAATTTTGGAAATATTTGCTGCCAATTTACTTTATTTAGGTGTGTAGACAAAATAACCACACCTGGGAGTGACTCCTGTATATTGCATGCTGATTTCTGTAGCATAGTGACACAATCCAAAGAAAGGTCATATTACATGATCACAACATTTAAGTCACTATGCGCACATAAATAAATTGGCCGTTACTGTAAATATGTCTCCTGTGGTAGTTGATGAGTAGGGTCTGCTATGTAATTACTATTATAGGACATTTATTACCATGTGTTTTCATCACTTTCAATGATCATTTTTGACCAAGTATTTTTACAAGCTGACACCTTGTCCCTGCTGGTCAATTACATTATGATAAGGAATGGTTTTATCTTGCAGTTTATCAATATGGCCACTTGAGTTGTGAGTTGAATGTTATGATCCCATATTACCAGATTTCCTGGGTACTGTTTGTAAGCCATGCATATCACAATGCAAAAAAAACTGCTCATGCTACTTTGTAACTCATCAGCGGATCTTTCCAAATGTTTTGGGTTGAGCTGAGCAATACAGATTTTTCCAGGGACAGCATGCTGCTTAATTTTTTTTGGGGGGGTGGGCACAGGGGATGTAGAAGCTGGTGAGTAACTTACAGATAAGAACAGTGGAAGGCAGCAGCCAAGAATAAGTCAGTGACAATTGTTTGCACAGGGCCAGAGCCATTCCCCTGACCCTACCACTGTCTACCATATCTTATTTTGCCCATTGACATTGTTAATAAACTTCAGAGATTTGTAGTGTAGATACTGCTGTTATCAGGTCATTCTGTTGTAAGTTTAAAGGTGTTCTGAAGTATTAGTCTCAAAACAAAGAAAAAAAGCACAATCTTGTAATATAATACTAAGAAAAAACCTTGGGAGACAAAAAAACTGAAAGCAATTTTTTTTGCCACACATGGGACAACACTGCAAACAGTGTTCTGCTTTGCCCACTGTTATGCTACTTAATATATTTTTTGGTTATCTGTTACCCCTCCCCAGTTACTTTCTTTATTTCATGGCGTTCTCATTTGTTTAAAAAAATATGGCTGAGAAGGTGATGGCAAAGATGGGGGTAGTGGAAGTGCTGACAGTATAGTAGGAAAAGCAATAGAAATGATAGACACATAATGTACAGTATGATATGACTGCTTCATTACAGTATGATACAGTAAAAGCCAAACTGAAATCTATTTGATTTTAGTATATTTTCTTAAGAGAAGCAAGCAAAGTAAAGAGTACCTTTACTGATGCTTTCAACAAAAACAGGGAGCTCCCCTTACCTGAATGCGAGCTCCTCTGTGTTGTTAAATAATATTTTAGTTCAGCTCCCAAAGGAAGGGAAGGTATTCTAATTTGGCCTTCAGAGGTTTTCCATATGATCCTTTTCCACTTCCTCTTCCTCTTAATCCACTCTGCCCCATGCCCCAATGTTTTATGACATAGGTATAGTGAGAGCATGGGGGCACGCTCCATTCACTTCTAAGTAGCGTCATTTCTAAATTAGATTTACTAGTTATAAACTGGGTTTTGGTACAGATCAGAGCCAGGGTTCAACTAGCAAGAGTTTTACTAGTTGAGCTCTGGTGTCAAGTCTTTACCAAAACCCAATTTTAAATGAGTAAATCTGCTTTAGAGATGATGTGCTATAGACATGAGTGAAGTGCGCCCCCAATCTCTCCCTATACCGACATCTTAAAACGAGGTACAGTGGGCTAGAGGGAAGTGGAATGAAATTGTCTGTTGAGCCACTTGGGGGAAAATTACAGTCCCTTCCCTTTCTTGGCAAGCTGTTTCAAAAATTAAGGAAGAGCCAAAGAGGAACTCCCATTGAAGTAAGGGTGCTTCCACTTTGTTGTTTGACCATTTGCAGTTAAATCTTTTTATTGGCATATATGCTGGTTGTCTTTAAAGCTATGCTATCAATAGATTCTTGCAGTACTACAACAGGTTATGCAAAACGGCATTTTTTACTCATGCGGACAGGTAATCAGGTGTTTGTAGTAAATAATCACTTATGTGCTCTCTTCTTACTGCAACTAAAACTAAAATAGAAAATAAAATCCAAGTTAATTTGTAAGCTCCTTTCACTACTGTCTACTGTTCTGCACTGAAACTTCTAGTGGAAACTGCCATTGGATTTTCAGAAAATCATTGTGGCAAGCCAAACAGGAGGACAGGAGGAAGAAATTGGCTAGAAATTGAGATGTCCGAGGAAAGGAGTGCTAACTTTCAGGCAGTCTGGAAATGCATGAGAGCACTTGTAAAACCATTTCTCACACTGGGCCCTCTGCAGTAATGGGCAGAAAATATGTGCCAAAGGCACATAACCTGCCCATGTAGCTCCACACCTTCAGACAGGTGTGCACATTCCGGTATGCACAACCAGCAGCCACCTGTCCGTGGCCCCACCCCCACAGTGTGCAAGACTCCACAGGGCTGCCGGGAGTAGAGTTGCAGTTCCAGGCAGGCTTCCAAGTGGATGCCTGTACTGGGCCAATAGTGTCTCCCTTGCATGGTTCGGCATAGATCCGGGTGTGTAAATTCCTACCACAAGTACCCTGACCTGTGCAGCATGGACCTGACGTCCGGCATATCCACTGGTCCAGCCTGTGAAGCACAGCACCCTCCCAGGGCACTGAAGGAACCCCAGCAGGTGGACCCTAACCCCATCCCACCACACATCTTTGCCTGCCCCAACATGGTAACACACGCACCCTGCCCCCTGAGTCCAGTGCCCCCAGGGGTAACAGTGTCACTGCCCCCCCCGTACATGCAGTGTCGGTGCTGCGGTCAGAGACAGCCAGTGTCACAGCCCTCTGCACACCTCCATGGCTGCTGGCTATCTGACATATGTGGGCACTCATTGGCTGCGTGTCCCTGCATATGTCAGATGGCCAGCAGCCATGAAGGTGTGAGGAGGGCTGTGTCACTAGCAATCTCCAACCATGACTCTGATGCTGCAGGTTCAGGGGGTTGGTATCACAGGTGGGACCTCAAGGTGACAGGGGGTTGGTACATGGTCGGGGTGGGAGATGGGAACCCCTGCCTATGTGGGGTTAGGGGGCTGCTGAGTGCTACCCAGGTCAGGTGACCCCATGGTGGGGGTACAGTTCATGGACGGATTCCACCAGGTGGGGGACTGGCCGTGTCTCAGTGAGTGCCTAATGGGCTGCATGGCAATGGTAGTGCAATCCTGAGATGGGGGGTGCAGCATTGGGGGTGGGGATCACACTGTTATGTGTGAAGGGGTGTCTGCCACAGGAGTACGGGGTTGGAGCCAGCCCAGGCAGCGTGTGAGGAGACAACCTACTGGTCGTGGGGCCATTTTGCTGGTTGGTGTGTGGGGGGGCTAGAAGTATGGGGCATTTTTAGCAGGGCTTTCTCTGGCACACCAGTCGGCCACCTACACACCCCGATGTGTAGTACTATTCACCACGGTGCATGGTGTGTAGTGCTGGCAAGCCCCCAGCATGCCCCCACCCATCACCTGCATGTTGTTGTTCATGTGGCTGGGTAATTGAGCGTATACTAGCTGCATGCCACGGTCATGAATGCCACGTGACCACCACTCTGCAGCATTCCAACTTAGCTATATCAATGTGCCCAGTTTATGAAGCATGTTGGCATAGTGCATAGGGCCCACTGTGTGTTTGCACCTGTCACTCCTTGTTCATAGTTCTGGGTTTGCTTCCACTACTGATTTCTCCCACTGCTTGATCTCACATTCCACTCTTCAATGATAGTCTGTTTACTAGCCTTGATTGTGCCATTTCTAGTGGCTAGCTTGGCTGTATGAGCTAGTAGGGCCACCAGTGGAGCAGGACAGCAGCAAATGGCAGCAGTAGCTAGAAAGCTGGAGCAGTAGAACATTTTGTTTAGGAAGGGAGAGAGAGAAAGAGCACCTTGGCCCATTAACAAGTCTGTTGCCAGGTTTGAAAGTGTTGAAGTGTCAGCAAACCACAGGGGGCAGTTCCTGATCTTTCTTGTTGCTCGTAATGTAACTTTGCTTCACTGAATGCGGTCATGCTCCATGGCAAGTAACTGTTACTTATGCCACTGTCCTCCAGATCCACTCTGCTGCTGCAGAACTTGCAACTGCATTCAAACAGTTGCAAAAAAAAAAAAAATAAGTAAATCAAATAAATCAGTCAATAGCAGGATACCAGTGCAGTCATTGCTGATTGCTCACATCACCTCTCGCGCTCTGCTCCCGATGAGTTGAAGACACATCCTTTCCCTGGCACCGCTTTGAATCTTCCTCCCACTGCCAAGTTCCACTGGTGCTGTGTTGATCTTACACATACAAAAAAAATTTAGAACACTGACTGCCACATTGTACCTCTCGGTCTGCACTTCCTAGTTTTGTGTGGCAGCCTTGGACAAGGTCATGCACCTAACTTCCACAGCTTAGCAGTGCAAAAAAAAAAAAACTCTTCCAGGAAGGCCAGAAAACTTTTTCTTTCGTTATGAGCAACAGTTATGCCAAGAGACTGCTGTGGGGAAACTGTACAGGACACTAATATGTTGTGCTAGACATGGTGGTGCGAGGGGGTAGAAGAGAATGCTCTGAGGGGGCAACAGAAGACAGAACAGAGTGGAAACTGAGGGAATACTTTACAAGCAAAACACATACTTCATTCTTACTCTATTTGAAATTCTTTTAAATCCCGTATAGAAATGCCAGTAATAGCCCATTTTCTAAGTGCAATAATACCCTCCAGGGTGGGCAGTATTGGTCAATACCAGACCTTCTAGTGGCTATAAGGCCTTTCACCTGTGGTGTCAGGCCTCATTACTCCCCTGGGCAGTACGGTATTGCCCAATGCTACCCACCCTGTCAGATATTAATGCTTACATATACAAAATTAGGGATGCTGGTTTTGGGGTTGAACTGATAAAGCCCTAGAAATCACCACTAGTCATTTATTTCTGGCATTTGGTTAAAATCTAGAAAAACAGAGAAACAGCTCCATTTAGGTTCATTTTTCTTGGGAGGGAACTGGATGGTTCAATGGATTGATAGCAGGTTAAGAAACCTTTTATCTTAAGGTTATGAGTTCAAATCCAGCACAGGTTGGTAGTGGTTGAAAACCATTAGCACATGAGGGCTGTTCAGTGGTGAATGTGAAATGAGTTGTGGTGTTCTCAGACCAGTTCCCAGTAGGCAGGTGTCCACATCACAAAACCACCAACACAATTGGCAAATGCCTTTTTGTTTTTATTTTGTTTTTGTTTTTCTCCCCTTCTCCGCTGTCTATGGTGGAGTAATGTGCAGCTTTTAACTTTCTGTACTGAAACTTAGCAATAAGAATGTTTGAACTATATTGCATATCATAGCACACGCAAACGTCTCTGGTCCTGTATGCTGTACAAAGAAGATGTAATTTGTACTATCTGTTCCACAAGGATTTCATTTTGGATAAAATCTGCAAAGCATGGCATTTAACTGAGTGACATTGGAATTTATAGTTCTAATCTTTCAGCCATTATTTCTTTAACTTCACCTGAGTGTGTTCTGTCCTTTGGAAAACATAATTTTCAGTTGAACCTGGGTTAACCTGCCCATAGAATGCACCACCCCCTTTACTATGTGCGCACACCCCTTACCCTTGAGGAATTGCTAGTATGGGGCTTTACTTAGAAGTGACTGGAGCAGTGCACATCAAGTGTAGGATTTAAAAGTTATTATAAACTTACAGCTTTCAGTGTAAGAATTCATTTTTTGCTTTGACTTACCAAACTAGCACAGACCTTGAAAGAGCTAAATTCGAATACTGTAAAATTACTCTGATCTACCAGTAGAAGATAATTAAGACAACTAGAAAGAAATTAATTGAAGCTAGCATTACAATAATCACAGCGGGTGGATCTGTGAAATATGCGCCAAATGAATAACGCAGGTTGTGCAGTGTATAAAGCAGAGCCTTTCTGCCTTGGTAAATCAGACAAATGTACCTAAGAAGGGGAATAGCAAAACACTTGCTGGCAGGGCGTTTCAAAGATAAAGAGACACTTAACACAATTAATGATCTAAAGGTTTCCTTCCTGAAGTTGTAAAGATTGCTAATAACAGAATTAAATATTACCTACTATATCATAACTTTGGAAAAATGCATCCTGAAAAGTCTGGTACCGTGGGGGCTTAGCATTAATTATATCTCATGAAGTGGGCTTTGAGTTCGATGATGAATAGGAACAAGATGCAAAGGAATGTTGCAAATATGTTGTAGTGCTAATGAAAGGAGGCAATACCATTAAACATAAAGCTATCACAAGGGAAACTGAATACCTCAAAAAAAAAACAGTTAAATGAAAATAGGACATGTGAACATTTAAGTAACTAGACGTATGTTTAAAGATAGAGATGGTCAAATATGAGCTCAAGTTTATTATTACAGGAATTACTCCATTGAGCAAACTCATTCACAATGAAAAATCATTAGCTGAGAGAAATCAAAACAAACTACTAAGGGACACAGATGGCTACAGTCAATGTTTGTTCTTAAGGAGGTTGTAGAGTCAAAAACAGTGGGGAATTCAAGAATGCATGGGACAGATATAAAGCAATTCTAGTGGGGGGTAGGAGGAAGCAGGCTGTTGGTTAACTAGGATCTGCAGCTTATCCGTTAGTTAGGGAAATGGGCAGACTAGGTGGGCCAAGTGGTCCTTATCTGCCATCAGATTCTATGTTTCTTTGTTCTTAAACTGGACAACTAGGGAAACACAATCTAAAAGATCTGGAGGACCCATTTCAAGAAAAAGGTGTAAATGGAAAAAAAGGTGTAATAGAGGTGATGGTTTCAGCAGTGAAAGGAGAATACATATACTGTAGTTGAATCAGACTCCAGTAGGTCTGATAAAGAAAGTCAAAGACATGCAACAGGAACCAGCGTGAGTTTTTCAGAGAAATAGCTGCTGAACCAAATAAAAGGAACACAAAGCAAAAAACACGCAGAGGGGGAGAAGGAACTGTCATAAAAGGGTCTGTATAGCATTTGGAGCACAAACAGAATACAAACAAATAATTAACAATTCAGATCAGAAACTCTCTATTCAACAGTTGAAAAATATTAAAGATGGGGATGACCTTTGTGTCTATAGCTAAGATTAATACAAAAACGGAGGCAGGAGCAGAGAATTCAACAATGCAGCATCCCCAAGACACTAATGATGAGAGATTCGTGTTGACAGTGGAACCAGAATGTGATGAATTAGACAAACAACATCACAAAGCTCTTGAAGAACTGTATGGTGAAGTATATTTGGGCTTTACAGTGACAATGGGTGTTTGGGACCCAGGTGATGTGAGAAGAGAACAAAGAATGCATACTGATACTACTGTAATAAATTATATTTAGACTGAGAGAAAAAAAACAGTTACATAACTTACCACAACAGTAGATCTTTGAGGGGATCTCAGTCATCAGGTTACACCATAGGACCCTTCCCTGTTGGTGAAGGAGAATCCACCCGGATGATTGTCAGCAGTACAACTGGGGCTGCCCATGCCATTGATGTCCACCAACATCACCAACCCTATATAGGCATGGTTGGCCCTGCTCCCTCTTCAGTTCTTTCCCCTGGAGACTAAAGGAGCAAGGTTTTCACCCTGAGGGACCAAGGAGAGACAGAGGTACCCAGACCAAAATAAAAAGCTAGATACACCAGACAGCCAGTTCCTAGAAGGGGACCCAAGAAGGGGGATGGTGAGGAGGGAAATACACCTGATGACTGAGATCCTCCCAAAAATCTACTGTTATGGTAAGCTCTTATATAACTGTTCTATCTTCTTTGGGAGTATCTCAGTCATAAGGTTACACCATAGGAATGAGTACCAAGCAGTCACAATTGTAAAGAGACAGTCTGGGAAGCTGGATCTCCACAAACTTAAGACAGGACTCCTTGCAACACAACCCTGCCAAATCCTGCATGAGTTCTAGAGGCAATGTCCAGACAGTAATGTTTGGTAAAGGTATGAACAGTACTCCAGGTGGCAGCCATGCAAATGTCAGTGGCAGAGACCCCTTTGAAACAAATCAGTGAGATAACCGTGCCTATGGTGGAATGAGCTTTGACAGCACTGGGCAATTCTTTGCCACACTTCTTGTAGAAGAACACAATATAATTTTTCAACTATTTGGATAAACATTGCTTAGAAACTGAAGTGCCCTCTCTACCTGGGGTGAAAGAAAGAACTGCTTTGACCTTCTGGACTCTTTAGTCTGAAGTAGATAGTACTTCAAAGTTCTGCGCACATCTAACATAGGGAGCAGCGCTTCCCCTGTATTGGCACACTCTGGAAAATAAACAGGAAGGTGGATAGATTGATTTAGTTTAAACTCGGAAGCCACCTTGGGTAAAAACATAGGATTTGTGAGCAAAGATACCCTGTCTATGTGAAAAATCAAATAAGGATCCTCGCACCAGAGGGCCTGAAGCTCTGAAATTCTTTGTGCAGAAGTAATGGCAACTAATAGCACTTTCCAAGAGAGAAAGTGTAAATCACAAGTCAGGATTGGCTCAAATGGAGACAGCGTCAACTTCTCCAAAATAAAATTCATGTCCCAAGCTGGGACAGAAGAAAAGATTGGGTGTTTCAGGTACAGTATGCCCCTAATGAAAGTACAGTAGATATCCAGCTGAGCAGTCGTAAGGTCACCCATGAGATCATGAAAGGCAGAAATAACTGAAAGGTGGACCATAAGCAAGCAATACTGGAGACCTGAGTATGACAGAGATATCAGGTAATTCAGGATATGATTCACTGAACAGGTGAAAGGGACTAGGGCATGTTTGGCAGCCGATATAGCAAACCGCTTCCAGTTCATAGCATACGTGGCTTGGGTGGAAGGCTTCTGAGTGGCCATCAGGACATCAGCCACCCTGTTAGAAACACCAAAACTGATCATGGCTACTTTCTCAGGAGCCAGGCGTGCAGACAGAGGGACCTGAGGTTGGGATGGACCAGGGTCCCCTGATCCTGCATTGGCAGATTCATATAGAATGGAAGAGAACCAGGGGTTCCTCTGCCAGCTGTTGAAGTACAGCGAACCATATCTGGTGAGGCCAGAATGGAGCCACTAGAATCATGTTGGCTCCCTCTATCTGAAGTTTGACCAGCACCCTCTATGTCAGAGAAAACAGAGGAAATGCATACAGAAACCTCCCTCTCCATGAGAGGGACAATCATCTTGCCAGAAAACTCTGGGCCATGGATCTAGTGAGCAGAAATTAGACACTTTTGCACTGAGTGAGGATGCAAAAAAGGTCAAATTCTGGATGACCCCATCTGTCAAACAAGTCTTCTGCGATGGATGAGAGAAGTTCCCACTCATGCATACTGGACTGAGTCTTGCTGAGGCTGTCAGCCAGAATGTTTAGCACTCTTGGAACATGGACTGCAAAGAGTGTCAGACTGTGCTCCAGCACTCAGTACCACACTCTTATGGCCTCCCTGCAAAGGGGGCATGAGAGAGTCCCACCGTGTTTGTTGATGTAGTAGACTAAACTCAAATTCTCTGACTGTAACACCAGTTGAGCTGGAGCGAGGTGCTCTAGAAAAGCCTGCATGGCATAGAGTACCACTCTCATGTCCAGGACATTGATATGCAGGGCAGCTTCTCACTGGGGCAAGAAGCCCTGGGTTTGGAAGGGTACCAGGTGTGCTCCCCAACCCAGGCCTGAGGCATTTGTAGTTAGGATCTGATGCGAGGAAGAAATCTGGAAGGAAGATTCAAGGGATCCATCCACCACTGCAGTAACCT
Organism: Neoceratodus forsteri; assembly: GCA_016271365.2. Lineage (NCBI taxonomy): Eukaryota > Metazoa > Chordata > Ceratodontiformes > Ceratodontidae > Neoceratodus > Neoceratodus forsteri. The sequence continues at coordinate 11,306,808 of JADMNL010000039.1, read as the reverse complement.
GCGTACTGGAGAAAAGACCAGGATTGGTTGATTCAGCTTGTCAGTTCATTGGTCCCACTGTACCCTGAGGGTCCATGGAAGGGTATTCATATGATGTCTGCCCAGCAGAATGGCGGGACTGGCTGTTGTCATTAGGCCCAACAGTTTGGGGTGCACCCTGGTGGGGATGAACTGATTCTGAGCACTTTCTGAGCATGGGAGATCAGACACTGCCCTGTTTTGGGATAGGAAGAACTTCCCCTACTCAGAATCCAGAACTGTCCCAATATACTGCAGACTTTGGGATGGTACTAGAACTGACTTGGGATGGTTGATGGTATTGCCCAGAGAGTGAAAGAGCTGGAGAGGATGCTCTAGAGTCACCAAAAACTGTTGCCTGGATGGGGCATTGAGGAGCTAATCATCTAGGTAAATGAAAACATACAGTCTCTCTTTTCTGAGAGCTGCTGCAATGGCTGCTAAGCACTTGGTAAAGATTCACAGTGCAGAGGATAAGCTAAAGGGTGGTACTTTGACCTGGTAATGCTCGCCCTTGCCTGAAAGGCAAAATGAAGGAACCTCCAGTGAAAAGGAATGACTGAGATATGCAGGTAAATGTCCTGTATGTCCAGTGAACAGAGCAAGTCCCTGATCTTGAGGAGGGGCATCAGGCCGGCAAAATTACCATCTGGAACTTTTTGTACTGAACAAAGATTGAGTTCCTTCAGATCTAAGATGGGCCTCAGATCTCCACCCTGGGGAACATGAAAAACCTGGAATAAAATCTCTGGTTTCTCTGGCACTAATTCACTGGCCTGCTTGTGCAAAAGAAACTGCACCTCCTCTGGAGAACAGGCAAATGAACCATAGGATAGTTGGAGGGTGGGGAAGGGTGTCTGGAAGCTGCTGGATAAGCTCCAGGGTGTGACCCTTTTCTATGATCTGCAGAATCCTTGCATCTGAAGTGATGGTCCTCCATTGATTCAGATGGAGGGAGAACCGACCTCCAACCACCGCCTCCTAGGTGTGGACAAGAGATGGGAGGTCTTGCAAGGAGTCAAGCTGAGGTGAAGCCAGTGGCAGAGGCTGGTCCCACACTTCTAGGGTGCTTGGCCACTACTTCAGCATTGGAAGGAGCGGGAAAGGGAGCCTGGTCTCTATGCTTTTCTTGGGAATGGGGAGCTGATCCAGGCCTACTGGTCTGTCTGTGAAAAGTAGGCCTCCCTCTACCCCTCAGCCGAGTGTGGTAGAGATAATGGACTGACTTAATGGCCATACCTGAGGCCTGCAGATCATTAATGAGGTCCTGAACATCAGGGCCGAATAGCTTAGTGCTATTGATGGGACATTAAGCACTTGTTTTGCACATCAGCTGCAAATCCTTATACTCTAAGCCAGGACTGCCTATGAAGGCATATACCAGTGGCAGCTGCCCTGTCAACTGTGTCAGCCATGTTGTACAGTGCTCTGAGGAGGTGTTTGCTAACATCCACAGCAGCCTACAAACACTGAAGCAATTCCTGCTTCTGAGAACCCTCAGGAAAAGCCTGGAAGGCAGACTTGCCCTTTCTCCAGTTGGCATTCTGGTATTTAACCATGTGTGACAGATAATTTGCAATCCTCAGGCCTAAGGTGGAGGAGGCATAAAACCTTTTTCCTCAAAGGTCAATCTTACAGGATTCCTCATCCGAGGAAGGGAACTAAGGTGTTTAGGCACCTTAGATCTGTTATGAGCTGCCTTGATGACCACTGAGTCAGTTTCAGCCCAGGCAGCAAAGTAAGAAAGACCCTGAGGGGTGTTGAAAGGTTTGTCCACCCTGGGTGGCATGTCTGGCACCATGTCTGGTCTGTGTCTGGCTGCTATGGTAGCATTCTTTAATGCTGGGAGCATTGGAGGAATGATCTTAGGAGGAGACTAAGAGATCTCCAGGAAATCCACCGGGTCCTTCCTGGTGACATCCTCTTCCTTAGTCTGGAAGCCCATTGTGGAAGACAGCTGCTTCATCATATTGAAAAACATGACATCCTAAGGAGGGGACCTTGGAGTGTGCTACACAGAGTCCTCACTGATAGAGGAGGCAGTGGACTTACCTGAGATAAGGATTTCCTATTCATCCTCCACATCATCAGGGAGGATGAGATCAGGATTGTATTCCTCCTCAACGTCAACCTCTTCATCTGGGTCTTGCACTGGATTTGCTGGTGGCAACCTGCAGAGAGTCTCCCAGGGTCAATGAACTGGTATCAATGACAAAGCTGCCGTTGAAGGTGTCAGTGAAGTGAGCCATTCAAGGCACCAAGCTGCTGAAAGAGTATGTTTGTGAACCTTACCAGTACTTCATTCAGATCAAGAGTGGAGGTCGATGAGCAGAGTCAATGGCACAGGGGTGCCATCGACCCTTTGACTGTGTTCTGGGAACCCAACAAGCCTGTGGCCTTGGAGGGAGAAGGGGCAGGTCTTGATGGAATGATCATCAATGATGAGTCCATCATTGATGACAGAGGGGCCAACGATCTGTAGGTTGATGCCCAGGCGTCCTGTGTGCCAGGTGGAGGTGCTGTTAGTATTGGTCTGGTAGGCACAGAGACCTGGACAGCTGGTCTCTTCATCAGAGTGGCTGCAGCTAACTAAGAGCACCCCAAAGTAGGCAAGGCCAATGGGGAATGGAAGCACTGCTGGGGGGAGCGGTAGCAATCCCAGTCTTTTTTATGACTTCCCCAATGACTTGTCTCAGCCCATGGAGGCCTGGGAGCTGGCTGAGCCTATCGGCAACTAAGAGGCCAGGGATCCTGGAGGACCTCTGCCCAGAGCTGGCTATGTGTTCCATGAATTTTTTAAGAGCCTTCTTGTGTTGCCTGAGGTTGTTTGGTTAAACTTCTGGCAGAGCTTACAGTCCAAGACATCATGGTCAGGCCCAAGACAGCAAACACAGACTGAGTGTTCATCTGTTGAGGCAATCTTCTTTCCACAGCGGCAGCGATGGGAAAGAGAAGAAGATAGGTTAAGTCTCGACATAAACAAAAAGAAAAATCTATTAAAAAAGAGATTTAAGTAAGTATTAGAGGAAAAATGCTGTAGGCCAAAAAGGCATAAACACAGTAACAAAGCTTCCACAAAGACTCATGCAAGCAAGTCATTAGTGGGAAAGAACTGAGGAGGGAGCGGGGCAAGTTGCACTGCTGACCATCTTCCTTGTAGCTTCTCCTTCACCGAAGGCAAAGGTTCCTTGATGTAACCTGATGACTGAAATACCCCTGAAGAAGATCTGTTCAAACCATAATCTATATTTTATCAGGCAATGCAAAATAGGAACATTAATATCTGAGGTTAAAAAAGAAATTATTGGATACTAAGATGATAAAAAATTATCACAATTTAATGTTTTGTGAAAGGTAAGTGTTAGATGAATTGAGTAAGTTGAAAGCACAAAAAAGGTGAAAACATACTCGTGATGAATGATGGGAGTTATGTGTAATGGTACAAATAGAAACACTTAAATGATTCAAAAACTATGAACAGCTAGATGGCAACTCCCTGAGCTGCTAGATTTGCTGGAAGGGGCATGAAATGGAGGGGCTATTATAGAAGATGAGCTTTAATTACATTTGGACACCAAATTCAGTGATGGTGGAGTTATGCACTGCCTGAGTAAATAAAAACATGCAGCAACAACCAGGTCAGTTGATTGTCTCTGGGGTAGGATCTCTTACAGATAAACATTCAAATTGTGTTAATTTTTTTCCTCTAAAAGGAAGTAGTAAAACTGAAACCCCACTCAAGAGACATCAGTGATCTATCATCAAAAAAGAAAAATTTTGTATGAAGACCTACAGTAACTATTTCTGACTTTCTATAGATGCAGAATCCTTATACACAAGTATAAAGCACCTCAATGGTAATCTACAGCACAGCAATTTTTGAACAGAAGAAGAATGGATTGTTCAAGGATTTCACTGTACAGGGAATTGAGTGTATACTCAAACACAGTTGCTTTAATTTCAGTGATAAGACTTATATCCAGACATGGTATGATGGTAGGGACCTGCATGGCCCCACTGTATGCTAATTTGTTTCTGGGGGTGTGGGAGATGGAAGTAGTCTTGTTTGGGGACTTCCCATATGCAGATGGTGTCATCCTATGGCTATGACACATTGACGATATCATTAATGTGTGGCAAGGGGATGGAATATAGGTAGATGCTTTCATCTGGTGGCTGAATAAGAACAATCTCACATTGAGGTTTTCTGCAAAAATTTAAGCTAGGGAGATTAATGTACTAGCTGTAATACCGATGCTCATTTCTGGTAAAGCAGTGGGTTCTTGAGGTTTCTATAAACCTACTGCAACAAATTTCTACTGCAACACATTTCTTACTACATGCCCATAGTGCACATCCCCCTCTCACTGGAGAAGTCTATTCTCTGTGGACAGTTTTGAGTATGAAGAAATTGTAATAAAATACCAGATTATATGGAACAATCAGAAGAACTGTTATAAGGTACAGGAAGGTAGCATTTTCCATAGAAAAAGAAACTCAAGGACAAGGGGTCACACTATGAAGTTGGCGAGGGGCTTAGAGGAAATGTGAGGAAATACTTCTTCATGGAGAGGGTGGTGGACATATGGAACAGCCTTCCAGTGAAGGTGGTGCGTGCCAAAATGGTGACAGGATTCAAGCATGCATGGGACAGATACACCTTGGTAGTAGGGCAAGGGTAGGAGACAACCATATATCGAGTAGGGTCTGTAGTGGCATTGTAGGCAGGGAAAACTGGGCAGACTAGGTGGGCCAAGAGGTCCTTATCTGCCAACTATGTTTCTGTGTTGGGTAGATTCAGTAAGAGGGGTTATGACAGGAATCTGTTTGAAGCAGCAAGAAACTGAGTTCTTAACCTAGATAGAAACAAGCTATTTGATGCAAACTCCAGAGACAAGACAGAGGATGCTCCAGTAACTCTTTTTATTGAGTACAATGCAGCAGCAGGGAAGATCAGGTCAAATATACATAGAAAGTGTCCTATTCTAATTGTTGAGGAAAATCTGCAGCACTGCCTGGGAGAGAAACCTCACATTAGTTTTTGGATGGTGAGGAATGTCAAAGTTTGCATTGTGCATAGCCAATACAAGCAATAAATCCAGTAAATGCAGGTATTTCACTTACTCCCCTTCTGCCCAATTTCCACAAATGTAAGCACTGTAATGTTTGAAACCTCAGTAAAAGTGAAAAAATATTTGAACATCAAGTTCTGAACTCTGAATTTGAGGTCAGGGAGTTCATAAACTGTAATACATTACTGTTTTTTTTTCAGTATATTCAGCTAAACAGCACATACAGGAACACATGGGGTACATCAGAAGAGAACAATTAGACAATCCACTTGGTTATCACTTTTAAGAGGTATACATCTCAAGCTAAATGGGAATGTTCTTGATGGGACTAGAACATAGCAAATCAAAATGAAGAGGTGGGGACTGCAAATAAATTATCTAGATTGCAGAGTCAAACTGAAAGTTCTGAATGAAGAAATAGATTTCAAACCCTTTCTGTAGAAACAGTAGTGATTTTGATGAAATAATATCTATGACATGTGATATTGACACTTGTAAGATATGTGTGGCATGTAATTAATATTGTTCATTGGTCCACTTAATGGATGTTACTAGTACATAGACTATGAATATGCATTAAGAGGTCATGACTGGAGTCAGATACAAGTCAGAAGATTGCTATGCAGCAGACCTGTATTTGGGAACTCCAAGTGACTACAATATGGACTTTATTCTGTATGTGTCTCTCTACCAAAAAAATGTTGAGAAATCTATGAAGCAGTTTTTTGTTGTGTTATTGCAGTATATTATGTATTGCAATCACCTTGAACAAAATTATATATAGAAGTATCATAAATTTGGAAGGTTCTTTGGGAATAGTTTAAGGCTAATGTAATATTTTTAATCAAAGTTATTGTTACCAGCTTTGTCACACAAGTGTAGGCAGTAACGCTTTAGGGAATGTGTGTGTATCAGATTGTATTTTATGTTAATATCCTAAATATGTCACAGCACTGGCGAGTCACCACATCCTGTATACAGTAGCAATAACTAATTTCATTGATGATAGTTTTGTAACTAAATGGCAATATCCAAAAGAAGTTTGACTGTTGGTCATGTGATCAACTCTGTGGGTATTTATAGTGCCATAGAGTCCTTACAGACATGTCCCCTGACAAATCTCCTGGCAAGCAAAGTCCAAAGGGACTTTTTTCCTGCTCAGCTGTCTATGGCAGAGGCAATGTGTAGCTTTCGACTTTTTGCATTGGTTCTTTACACTATGAACTTTTGCACTATACTGCACATTGTAGCAGAAGCAAATGTGTCTGTGTCTGCATGCTATATAAAGAAGATTCTGTCATTTGGACTATATGTCCCACAAGGACTTCAATTTGAATAAAATCTGCAAAGCATGGCATTTAAGTGAGTTGACCTTGGAATTTATAGGTGCAATCTTCAGGCCACATTTTTTTTACTTTTACCTGAGTGTGTGTTCCATCCTTTGGAAAATACAGTTTTTACTTGAGCCTGAACTAGCCAGCCTACAGAACGCATTATCCCATTTACTGTGGGGGCTAACCCCATAGCCTTTAGGAATGGGCAGATAGTATGAACAGCCAAAATTCATATTAAGTAAGTATTACACAATTGCTTAGTTGCCCGCTGACTCTGTGTACTGATATTGATCAGTAATCACGTGTCCCTATCCCTTAATTTAGTCTTTTTTTTTTTTACTTTTTTGTCAAAGGTAGTTTCCTTATTTTGTCTCTGTAAACCACTTTGAGCTACAGCTTATATGAAAGACATAGTCTAAAATAAAGTTGTACTGCTTTGTATTGCTGTGACTGTCTACTAGTAGCTCTGCTGACTTGACCCTTGTCACATTACTTGAGACCCAAGATGGGATACAAGTATTGGTCTCCATTGTTGAATGACTAGTACATTATATACTCTGAGAGCTATCACCATAAATGTAATTGTTTACAAAATAAATACTATATGAGGTTCAGTAATGAATGATAGATATTTCTTAATGATTTATTTTAAATGCAGAACTGGTGATTGCCCCTTTCAATCATTTTGTTATCATGATCCTTTTTAAAGAAAAATCAATTTATAAACTTTTTTTTATGGGATGGAAACTGAAAACACCCACCAATATTGTGTATCCCAGTGTGGATAATGTAAAGGTATCCTCGGTCTCAGCAAAGGGTGTTCTCAGTAGTTGGAAGTTGAAATACATTAAGAGAGCTATAGAGTGAACATGAGAGCACAGAAAATGTGAAGGATCCGAAAAGGTAATACAGTCCATTCAAGCCTCTCCCACCTGTGACACCAACTTTGTTGTCCTGTTTTCACCCATGAGTGAGAGACCTGACCAACTGTACAGCTCTAGAGAAGGAAAGCACGGAGCCTGGGATGTCTCATTACTACTGCCAGTGGATGATCTTAACAGTATAATACCAAATTAGGGATAGGGGAAGCTATTTTTATTTTTATGTTTTATTTTAAATGTGTTGATAAGGTAGCACGAAGAGCATCAGATGCCCATTTTCAAGAAGGACCCAAAAGATAACAACACATGCAAAGATATCACAAAGCATCAGTATCATTACACAGACATCATGAGAGATCCACGCACTGTTGTTTTAGCCATTACTTAAATACAAACATGAAGCAGATAACAGAGAGCCAGACAAAGCATTCCATAGCTTGGTGACTTGAAATAGTAAAAATATTTGTCCTAAGGGTGTTTTTTAAAAAGGTGGGGTAAAAAGTTAATTAGAGCAGTTCTGGTAAGATGCTGATTAGAGCATTCAAAAAGATCAGATATAAAAGAACATTGTCTTTGGATTTATAAAACCTTTTAAATGTTACTAAACAGTTACCATTGAATCTTTGTTCAAAAAATAATCATTCCTAATTCTTATGTAGGGCCAGTGATCAGCTAAACAATGAGCCAAGCCGGCAAAATGACATACCAAGTGATACAGAACTTTGACTCTGTGAAACACCAGTGAAGTGGCTGAACCTATTCCCTGCTTGGTTCAGGAGTTCTAGCTGTGTAAATATTTCCATATACACAGATACTGTATGTCACAAGAAATCTCTTTAAAAGTAATGAGTGTTTCTAGATATACTGGGAAATTGCTGGATATCACTGTAAAAGATGAAGTTCCATTGTTTTGTCTTTAATTCAGCTATTAAGGAGCATGAAGCATGTGCTGGTAATGAAGGAGGAGCACTATGCATTTGGCAGGACAATGGGAATACTTTGCAATAGCTCATGTAGTACTGAATGTTTCTTTTAACTGCACATGTTTGTTGAGCACATTATGTGTGTGCAAAATAAACTACACAGCAGACATACCCTTCATTCTTTAACATGTTTCTGCTATTGTCTGTCAAAAATGCTCATATTCAAAATATAGTAGTTGAGCTGCAGAATGTTTGCCCTACACTGCCCAATGCATCCCCTTCATCACTCTCACACTGAGTAAGGCAATTCCTCTTCCTCTTCTGCTGTGCTTTCATGATGATGGCTTTCTTATTGCAAATCCACCAAATCCATTAGGTAGTGGTGGTGGTGATGCTGAGTTTGTGACAACCCACCTGCCAGGGTTTACCTGTGCATTTTAATTTTGGCTGAAAGAGCTGCTGTGTAACAGTTCTTTTTCCCTCTAGGGAAAACACCTATACTGCTTTTTGTACAGTTACCACATAAAGGCAGAGGGATACTGGGACCTGTAGTCTGCATGGCTGTTTGGTGGACTACTGCTCCAAGTCACCCATGGATAACAATCCCAATGTACACCACATGTTTGATTTCCGAAGATGTACTGTAGGAGAGGTGAAACTGTAATGTTTTGTCCTGTTGCTGCCTGCAGGGTGGAGGTGGAGTCCTAGGGTTGGGAACACTAACACCACATTTCCCTACTTTTGTTGCTTTAACCCTAACTAGTGCATTAATAATGTTTTTAAAATGAATTTCTTTTTTTTTTTTTTGTACAAGGCTTTATGCTCCTCCCCCATACTGCCCCCATCTGACCAGCTCCCCAACTCTGTTCCCCAGAATTACCGGGGCTTACCTCATGCCCGGTCCAGGAGTGGGGCCTGCGGAGAGTTGATCACCATCCTGCCACTGGTGTTTTCCTCATTTTCTCCCCATTTTTACCCGAGAGCTCCAGGAGAAGGACACATGCGTGTGGAGGCATGCATGCACCTTACAGCCCCAGTACCAACCCTCCTCCACCCTCCCCATTGGCCTATCGCTGGCACCCTTCTTGCACAGCCCCTCGGCCTCCACCAGGGGGCAGCCATGAGCGAGGTCTGCCATATCACCTCCCCGGAGAGGAGAGCTTGCTTGTTGGCAGCTCCATTCAGCTCTGCCTTCCCCCCGTGCTGATCTCCGATGACCCAGGCTTGCTCCTGAACCCAGGTCACCGGTATGCCGTGAGGTGAGATGTCCAGTGCCTCAGCCCTCTGTTCCACTGGGCTGGTTATGAATACCTTTCTTTTTGAGATAGTATAATCATATATTCATTTGGCTGCAGGAGTGCAGGGCCCTCCAAGCCCTGTGCTTCCATCTCTTCATAGGTGCATACATCTATGTTGGTGCAGAAGTGCAGGGCCATCTGGGCCCTGTTCACTTCCATTTCTGGCAAAACAGGAATTTATTTGCTTGGTTGTATGGCTTGTTAAATCAGAGACCAACTTATACTGCCCTTATATAACTCTCTGGTAAAGCCACATCTACAATATGGACTTTGTTACTGGTGCCCACACCTCACAAAGGACATTAACCTATGGAGATGCTCAAAGGAGTGCTACAAAGATGATAGCAGAACACTACTGTAAGGCATAGTATGAGAGGATTAGGGCACTGATCATTTACTCAGTATAGAACAGGGCAGAGAGAGGTGACATTATTGAGTCCTTTAAGTACTAGAAACATATAAATAACATGGATACAGAAGCTCACCTTAACTTAAGTGGCAACCATAATGAGAGGCCAAAGTGTTAAGATGCAGGCAGGAAGGTGTAGGAGCAAACTAACAATGTACTTCTGTACACATAGGATGGTGGTCATTACAGTGCACTGCACTTCAAGAGAGGCTAGAATAGCCATACGGGGAAAGTGTTCTCCATGACTAGTAAAGATAGGAAGCATGGGAGGAATGAGGAGGTAGAGCATACCAAGTACTTCAACCTCTGGGCACTGTAGCAGGAGCAGACCTTAGCATCTTCACATTTTTGTATTTTCTACTTCACCAACCAAATGTTCAACTTTGAATCATATTTTGGGCTTCACAAGCCAGAAATAGTAGCTTGAAGTACATTTTTTTATTTGTGAACCAAGCATAGTACTTTGGAGCAGATGTTCTGCTTTGAGAACCAAGAATACTAGTTGGAATCACATTTTTGGGGTCATGAACCAGAATACCAAGTTACAACCACTTTTTCTGGTTCACAAACTAGAATTAGTAGTTTGAACCACTTTTCCTGGTTTGCGAACAGAAAATTTTTAGTTCAAACTAAAAAGAGTGGTTAGAACCAGAAACCACTTGGGAGAAATTGTGAATGTGTGAAATATAACATTTTGGCAAATTTCCCCATAAACAGACTATAAAATCTCGGTTAGGGAAAACACTGTACTTCAGGGATGTTTTAGTTTTGCTAAAACTATCCATTTGCATAGTGTTTTCCAACTTCACTAATAACAGAAATAAAGAACCAAGATGGTGGGCAACACAATCCCCCCCCCTCCCAAAAAATGTGGTTTGTTAATACAATTTTTAGTTCATGATACATCAAATTTAGAAATCAAAGAACACTCTCACAAATCAAAAATGTCTGGTTCGTATGGGGCATCTATCCAAAACCAATTTTTTAAATCCTTATAACTCAGGAACTGTTTGATATTTTTTCACCAAACCTTCGGATCGCACTACCTCAGCACATACCATATGTACCTTGAAGGTTTTATGTAGAAATTCAGTACCATGCATTCTGTACATGACAGCAAAAAAATGCAAAAAAAAAAAACATGTTAACTACAGGGAAAAATGTTACCCTTTTACAAAATAAGGGGTGTTCAGATCTCGGAAACCACACAAGGTGCCATCATGAAACTCTCCATGTTTTCACAACATGGCACATCCATGGAAAATGCTAATTTGTGGGCTATTCTTACAAACCCCACCAAAGTTATTAAACTGCAAAGTTAGAGTTTAACATTGAACAGCCTACTCAACCCTAACTATAGGAGCACTAAGTAACTTGAGGCATACATAGATAATACCTTTAATGCAGTGTTGCATACTAAACAAAGGGATAACATAAGCATGGACATTGGAGGGAACCATGAATAGGAGAATAGGTACTCCAACAACATCTCTGTTACAGACAGGGATATGGTACATGTGGGAGAAAGAAAGAAAGAGGGGAGGTGAGGATGAGTTGTTAATTGATAAAACCAAACCAGAACCATATGATTCTTTACAGGAAAATGGGCAATTGTTGGAAGGGAAAGAAGGGCTAAAAGAGGGTGAGTGGTTGATGCTTATACACTGTCACTTGCAAATTATTTTCTGTTATTAGCCCAACTGGGGGAGGCAGAGGTTGTGGATATGAATGAGGCTGTACCAGTACCAACCATATTAGCTGAAAGTCCAGAGCAAGGGTTGACTCATAATAGAGGTACTGAAGAAAGTACTGATAAAATGGGTGAAGAAGGTGAAAACCACAAGAATGCAGTGGTAACAGGAGATTCAGTAATAAGGCATACTGACAGCATAATATGCAGAAGGAAAAGAGATTGGGCTACTGTATCATGCTTACTTGGAACTAAAATTTGCGATGTAAGAATATGATTGATGGCTTACTGGAAGGATCAGGAGAAAATCCTGTAGTAGCACTACATGTAGGAAATAATGATATTGGCAACAGTCTGGACAATGACATAAAGGCAGACTTTGCTGAAGTGGAGCGCTACCTGAAAAATAAAAACTGTAACATACTAGCATCAGAGATCTTACGAGTACCTAGAGCAGGCACATGTAAGTAGAACAAGAGTGATAAGAAAGATTAATTATTGGTTGCAAAACTGGGCAGCAGAGGAGAGTCATGCCTTTATTCATAACTGGGAGGTGTTTAATAACAGAAATTATATGTATGGGAGGGATGGCCTCTACCTAAACTGAATGGGGATGAGAATGCTTAGAGAGAGACTAAATAAAAACCTTGAAAGATATTCAAACCAGGTTCTATATTTAAACTAGTTTCGCATCTGGCATCTGACAACACAACAACATCTAATAATATACATTACAGGGATCTGGGTCAAAGTCTTTCTGTGGGGACTTATGAGGAAAAAGCCAATAGCAATAAGTGGAGCTGCCTACTAATTAACACAAGGAGTTTAAATAACAAATGTATTCAACTGGGGGAAACTAGATGAGTTAGAAGGTATAACCTATATTGGAATTACGGAAATGTGGTGGGCTACTTTTTATCGAATGACAGGATGACATTAGTGTCTGTACCAGTGTCAAACTCTGTCAACCTTCATCATCCATAGCAGCTGACTGAGCAACAGGGGAATGTGTGGTATATGTTATGGAAGTATCATAGTGGTTCACGGCAGACCAGCAATTGTAGCTGCTTCAGCACTGGTGGCTATGATAGCAGTCTTGTAGTCCATACAAGATGGAGAGGGGAAGTGTTTGGTTTTGCAAATTACGGATAGATTGTTTGTATTTCAGATATGTGACCTGATACTGGCAGCACATCCAGGACAAGGAACACTGACTGCTTCTGGTTCTAGATTCATCATTATCAGGGTGCCATCAATGGTAGGTGCACTAACAGAGGCAGAACTGGGAATGCCTGTTGTTGACCATGAGTAGACTTCTATGAAGTGAACAAAGGTCTTCATGGCCACCCTATAATGCAAGCAAGCAATAGCAATAATTTATTTATAAAAAGCGCAATTCAAATTTCTCAAAGCACTTGTAAAAACATAATACCAAATAAAATAAACCACATTTAAAACTAGTAATAATAGGCAGCATAGATATTAAGCTTCAGAAACTGCCAAATTAAATAAATGAGTCTTAAGGACAGATTTAAAAGCATCAGTGGCCAGGCACTCTCTAACCCACTGAGGTAGAGAGTTCCACAGGGTCAGGGCTACAAAATCAAAATATCTAGCTCCTGAGGTCTCAGCCAACCCTGGGACTCTAGCAATCCTTCATCGGTAGATTGGAGTGGGGGTGGGAGGGCAGAGGAGATATTGCAGATACCACAGCCCTTGTCCATGCAGTGTCTTATAGGTCAGTGATCTGACCTTGAAGGTGATCCACCACTGAACAAGCAGCCAATGCAGGCTGCAGAGCACACATGTGACATGACAAGATCTATGTAAGCCAGTCAACAACCTGGCAGCTGCATTCTGCACCAGCTGGAGGTGGCGGAGGTCCACCCCCAGTAGCTCTAGGTATAGGGTGTTGCAGTAGTCATGGCGGGAGATAACAAAGTTGTGGACCAACGTTGGAAGATCATCAGGTGGGACCAGGTGTTTTATCCAGGTGATATTCCTTAGATGATAAAATGAGGTCTTGACAACTGCTGACACCTGAAATTTAGGTGTCTGCCCACCATCAAGCATAACACCCAGATTTCATACCCGGTCAGAGGTTGTCAGCTGGCTGCCCCCCAGTCAAAGCTAGGATGGCTGCCTAGTAGACAACCCCTCTAGCTGATGACCTTTATCTACAACCAGCACCTCAGTCTTACCAGGGTTCAGCCTCAGCCAGTTGGCACTCATCCAATCCTGTATCTCAGATAGGCAGTTGTTAAAAACAGAGACAGCATCACCCTGCTTTGGCACAAAGGACAGGTACAGCTGAGTATCATCTGCATAGCAGTGAAAACTCAGCCCATACAGCCTTATAAAGTCTCCTAATGGCATCAGAAATACCGCGAACAACATGGGTGAAAGAACAGAGCCCGGCGGCACCCCACAGGACAGGGGGAAAGGGGACATGGAAAAATTCCTGACTCCAATCCCTGAGTCCTGCCTTTGAGGAAGAAATTAAACCATCTGAGGACTGTTCCAGACAGACCACAGATCAGCTGCAGGTGCTCCAGTAACACACCATGGTCCATGGTATCAAATGCCGCAGAGAAATCAAGAAGGACCAAGATTGAACGGCTCCTCTGATCACTTGCTATTAGGAGGTTAGTAAGTACTTGAACCAGTGCCATTGAGGTACTATGCCTGTTCCTGAAACTGAACTGGAGAGGATCATAGACATCATAGGTGGTAAGACAATCCTCCAGTTGCTACGTGACTGCCTCCTCAATAACCTTGCCCACAAAAGGCAGGTTAGAGACAGGCCTGTAGTTAACAAGACAATCAGGGTCTAGAGAAGATTTCTTTAGAAGGGGACATAAGGGTGTCCAGAAACACTCCTGTCTCCAACGAGCACTCAACTATCTCAGCCAGGACCAGTCTAATTACCTCCACACACCCCACCAGGAGGGGCATTGGACCCATTTCCAAATTACAGTAAGTCAGTAGCAAATCCTGGATAACCTTTATGATGTCCATGATCGCCAATCAGTCAAAGTCATACCAGACAAACTGGTTGCCTTTAATCTCCCACTGATCACAACAGCACCCATTTGAGTGAGTTGCACAGATCTCTGACCTGATGGTGCCAACCTTATCTGCAAAAAATTAGGCAAACTCATCACACTTATTCTGTGAAAAAGCTCCCCAATTCTGAAGACAGGCTGGATTGCACAGCCTGTCCACAGTACGGAAGAGCTGAGCCAGTTGATTTCGCACAGCAGCAATCTCCCTGGATAGGAATTCTGCCTTCTTACAGGAGATAGTCAATTGATAGTCCTTATAATGGGACATCAATCTAAGCTTGTCATCAGCCAGGCCGATTTTCCACCAGTATCGCTCCGACTTTCACCCCACTTGCATCAACTCCCTCAATGTCCCATCAAACCAAGGGGAATGAGGGCGAAGGGTGAGCGGGTCAACCAGGACAGGAGTTAAGGAATCCAAAGCAGCTGTCACTGCCTTATTAAAAGCTAGTAGCAGATCCCCTGCGTCCGAGCTTACACTCAATCTACTCGATAGGTCCAGCACCACCATAAGACCATCAGGGGTCAAACCCTGTAGAGGGTGGTACTGGACCATCTCCATAGGGGCAGGTCTATTGGGGGAACCTTGAAACTGAACCCTTTAGTGTGGTGATCAGACCACCCGACGGGTTCCACCACCATGTCAGAGATCTCCATCCCCAGTAGGAACACTAGGTCCAATGAGTAACCTTGCCTGTGGGTCACAGAGGTAACCACTGTGTAAATCCTAATGATATCATCAGCTGGAGGAAGTCTTAACCAAAATGCAAGAGTTCGTCGTTGACCCAGGTATTTAAGTACCCCAGAACCAACCATCTGAGGGACTCCAACATCATGCCAATGATGAAGTCTGTGACTTGCTGCAGGAAATCCTTCTCACCCCTGCATCATGCAACCCACACCTACACCCATGGTGCACTTTAAAGATCTAGTGGCCCCAACTGGCATATCTACAAGGCCCAGTTCCATCTTAAAACAAATGACTACACCCCCACCCTTATGATCCAACCTCAGTTGGGGTATCACCGTGTACCCGTCCGGAATCGCTGACTTCAATATGGGACCAGCATTCTCATCCAGCCTGGTCTTGGTGATGCACACTAGGTCCGATGTTACAACAAGATTAGCAATCACTGCTCTCTTGTTTTTAATCAATCTGGCATTACATAACACTGCACGAGTATGATGGGCAGTTGAGGTTGACCATGCTATTTGCCCACAAAAAGTGAAGCCTTGTGTATGGGAACCAGGCAAGGCAGACCTGCTCCCCAGGCCCATTTCACCCCAGGGCATCTCCTTGACCCCACAACCCCAATCCGTCAACTCCGTTTCACCCCCACGCTAGGCTCAGACCCCCAACCTTCTGGCACCCCTTAGCTATTTCCAAGGTGCAACAACATCTATATACCTCCACAGGTAATGGGGGGCAATCAAAAGGGCAGAGATCCCTGAGACCAGCTGGAGACTAGTACCTGACTGCTGAAGCTAACTGCCAACACATACTGCTGTCCTTAAACCAGCAGCCACAAATTTTTAAAATTCCACACACCCACTCACTCACCCATGCACTCCCTTTCGCACTGCTTTAAATACTCCACAAAGTAACCCAACCACTCAAAATACTACCTAAATAAACCCAACTAAAAAAACAGAAAAACAAAACAGGACAAAACAGCAATAGCAATCTAAAGTTAAATCAAATAGGTCACTATTTGACCACAATTCACTGCCCAGATATAATCTCACTGTCCAGATATAGTCACAGTGAATAATGTATTAAGTCATTTATCCTCAGTCCAAAGAAGCATGCCAGAACTCTACAATATGTTCAAGTGATAAAGGGGGAGCTCTGATCACCAGCAAAATTTGTCCATTTACTGCAGCACTCTCACTACCATAGTTTTGCCAATTTAAAATGAGAGATACAATTGAAACATAAAGAGGCTCTCTCGCTGCCTCCCAAATCAGACATGAGCTTGTAAAATGTACCAGAATCAGCCTCAATCGATATTTTGATCAGTATATCCAGGGAGAGAAATCCAACATACAGAAACCCAGCACTCCAGACAGTAAATCCCAGCAGGTCCTCCACCATAAACTGAATAGTAGTGTAATCCTGGGAAAACAGGATACAGGGCAGGGATAGTGAAATCTGCAGAGTCAGTCAGCCTAATCCTAAAGTGGACACCCGGCTTAAGCATCCCCCCCAAATTTGAGCCACCAATGCATGCCCAACCTTAATCAAACAGCCCTTAGTGACCCCAGGGCAATCATAAAAAATGCCCACCCTCCAGCCATCATCATCTGATCCTCCCAGACATATCTCTCAACCTGCTAGGACCACAATCAAGGTCACTCCCCACAAAAAATCAGGGACAAAAGACCAAAATCAAAGACACCATATTTTACTCAGCGTGGTACAGCGCCATCACATGACATGTACATTACGCGATGTAGTACTGTACATATTTAAAGTACCTTTAGTTTATACTTTTTAAATGTCTAATTCAGTTTCATACTATCAAATGGCAAAATAAAACACAGTCAAATGTTCTGCATGTTTATGCTGTAATTTCTCTTCATTTACATAATTGAAACTAAAGTGGAACATAGGCACTTCCAAAGAAATGTTTTTTTTTTTTTTTAAGATCCAGTGTTAAGTTAATTTCCAGGCTTTTTAAGGATCCACTGTTATTACTTTTCAGAGTTAAAGGAGAACTGCATTGAATCTATAGGTCATTTTCTCCCAGCAGAAACAGTCTTTTTAAATACTGCTTCAAACTGTGTTATTGCTCTAGCTTTCCAGGCTTTTCAGCTATCCTAGTGGGTAATCCTGATTTACATGCTGCTGGTAAAAACACTTTAGAATTGTATGATGCAGTGTATTTCTCTGTTCTACTCTTCTATTGTTGGCACAATGCATCCATGTTATACTATAGAACTCTGTGGCTGAGAGGGACATAAACTACATCATACAGTTCTAAACTGACACTTAACACCACAGTGTAAAACAGAAACACCCACTGAGGTTCCTAAAAGGCCTGTATAGATGGAACAATGTCATGTCAATTAAAATCAACTCCCATACTTCTCTGACATGCAAAATAAATTCCAATAATAATAATAATCCAAAGAAACCAGCACTGACAAATGATCCAAGATCAAGACAAGACTTATTATTGTGACAAGTTCTTGTAAATACAAGTCCAGCACACCATGCCTGTTACAGCAGCCATGAGTTCAACCCACTAGTGGACCCACTATAGACTGGAATACTATAAATGGAATAATAACAGAAATTTAACTAGTACTTAAAAAATAACTTCTATTGGGAAAAATGACTTACAGGATCAGTACAGTTCTCCTGAACAGAAATATACTGTATTGGAATGCAGTGTGTGTGTGTGTGTGTGTGTATGTGTGTCTCTCTCTTTCTCTGTTTCATTCCAGAAACTAAGCTTGTAGAATGCAGGGGGAGGGCTGCCTCCTTCAGACTCCTGTTATCTGATTAGTTTAACCCAAGGCAATATCCACAAGAAGAGGAAATGAAGTCCTGGAGAGATAGAAGGACACAATGGCCACAGTCCAATGAAAAGAAAAAAAACTAACTGGCTCAGCTACCTCACTCCCCCACCCCGCCTATGATAAAAGTCCTAACTAAACACCTTAACTGGGGAAAACTATAGCTTTTAGGTTTTCATTGGTTGAATTATAATGACCCAGAACTCACATGCCAAAATCCTCAAATGGGCATAGAACAGCTTGTAAGCTGTATTTAAACAATATTTTACAAAAAACAGAGTTATTTTGTAGCAATGGTCCTGCGAGGTCAATCTGTTATTGATTATGACACCTAAATCTCTTTCTTTCTCCACTGCCTCTAGTTGTTTACCATTTAGTATATAGAGGCACGGTGGGTTCTTTTGTCCAAAATGTAAGACCTTGCATTTATCTTGGTTGAGGATCATTTTATTCTTTTTGGTCCATTTGTCTTTGATTTTTAAATCTTCCATTAGAGATAGATAATTTGTTGGTGTCATTACCTCTCCCCCCAGTTTGGAGTCATCGGTGAACTTGGATATGTTGTTTACTATACCTTGTCCATATAACTAATAAAAATGTCAAACAGGACAGGTCCCAAGACAGACCCTTAAGGAACCCTACTACTAACACATTCTTCAGAAAGATGTCCGTTGAGTCTCACTCGTGTTCTGCCACTTCGCCAATTCTTTATCCATCTCATAAGAGTATAGTCTATCCCCATACTGACAAGCTTTACTAGACATTCGTGATGTGGCACTTATTGAACGCCTTCATGAAGTCTAATTAAATGACAATGACCAGTTTATTCTGATCTAGGCTTAAAGCGATGTTATTCTAAAAATGTATTAGGTTTGTTGTACATGATCAGCTGCTTTTAAATCCATGTTGGTAAATGTTCCCAAGACCTTTAGTATCTAGTTCTGTTTCCAGTTTATGTTTGATTATTCTCTTAAGAACTTTACTACAGATTGAAGTGGGGCTTATGCTTTTTTTCCCTTTTTCAATATAGGGACAACTATAGCCCTTTTCCAATCTATGGGAACATTATCCCTCTCTATGGTTTTGTTATACAAAATGGACAGGGGAAATGAGACAATCAATGCAGTCTCCTGTAGGAGTTTAGCCTTGACACTATTTTGGTCTGCAGCAGAATTCTCCTTAATCAGGCTTATTGTGGAGTATACCTCACTGGGAGTAATGTTCTGTATTGATCGGGATATATATATACCTTTTAAGATAATTCTTTTTCACTAAATATAGAGCCAAAGTAATTATTGAAAATGTTAGCAGCCATCTCATTGTCGTTTATCAGCCTTCCATTTTTGATTAATGGGCCCACTGAGATTTGTGTATTTTTGCATTTGTTAATATAGGCAAAACGGGTTTTATGATTGTCTTTTGTATGAGCAATGTGGAACTCAGTTTTCTGTTTAGCATGCCTTATCATAACCTTCAGAGTTTTAAATTTGTGCCTATAAGTGTTCCTTGCTGAATCAGTCTGCTCTCTTTTAAGCTTTGAAAATGCTTTTTCTTTATTTTTATTTTTTTTTTATTGACGTTATAAACCATACAGGAATTTTTCCTTTTTTAAGAAATTTATTTTTGATAGGGACATATTTGTTTTCTAATTCTAAATCATGGATGGAAATGAGAAAGGAAAAGTGTGGCCCACCAGGAATTGAACCCAGACCCCTGGTAATACTGTTCCAGTGCTCTAACCATTATGTTATGGGCTCACATGGTCAGCAGGCCTTAGGCTTTCCTTAAATCCACACAAATTCCTTTCTCAAGTGTTGTGCAATCCTGCAAGTTAGGAACATATCAGAACTTCAAACAGACTACTTCTCAGTGCAGCCAAGCCCCCGCCAGGCATATTTTAAATCAAGGATGAAAATGAGAAAGGAATAGTGTGGCACACTGGGAATTGAACCCAGACCCCTAGTGATACCATTCCAGTGCTCTAACCAGAGTTGTTTTTCTAATTCTAGAATAGTATTTTTATTAGAAACCAGCTATTTTCAACTGATAAATTCAACATTAATTGGGCCCAATCCACTGATGAAAGGTAATCCCTTATATTGTTGAAACCTGCCCTCCTATAATCTCTAAAAATATGGGCACTAGTCTGTTAAGACTTCCTTGTCATTAAACAGCAAGAAACAATAACATGGTCACAATTTCCAAGCGGGCTTACGATGGACATCTTGGAAAGTTCATTGTCTATATTTGTTATAATAAGCTGAAGGATGTTATTCCCATGGATAGGTTCATTTATGACTTGATTGAGTCCATTCCCCACTAAGGAGTCCAGGAATAACTACTGTTGAGACTCATTCGTTGTTAATGATGACTCCCAGTTTATGCTTGGATAATTAAAGTCACCCAGGACTATGGTGTCACCTATCTCTGGGGCTTCTTCCACTTCAGCTATGATATTCTCAGCATATTTCTTAGAAGAATTTGGAAGCCTGTAGCAGATCCCCATAATTACTTTTGGTCTATATTAGAACTGAAGCTGTAACCAGATTGACTCTGCTGTAATCACTTCATTCAGAATTATTTGATGGCAGTCAATACAATTTTTTACGTAAAAGCAGATACCACTCCCTTTTTTCCTGCTCAATTATTTGCAAACAGTAGTGTTTTTTAATTATATTGTTCTGCCAGTGTGTGTCCAATGTCTGATCTACACTATCTGATTCTTATGATCATCCTCCTGTTTTTTGCCTTTACTGCTCAGCTCACTGCTGTGAAGTCACAGTCCCAGAGTGGACACTACAAAAAATAAAAATACAGTTAACAGTTGTGCCTCTGAAAGTCTGAGTCTGACCTGAAAGTGTGGAGCAGTGAAGGCAGGACTCACTGAGGAGTCTGGCTGCTCAGCTGTCTGCTGTCTGTGCTTTTATCCATAGACAGTGTCCTCTTTTTGGTGTTCCAAAATCTGGTAACCTTAACTAAAGTTATGTGCAAAACTTCTGATGGGCCCTTGCCAGAGTAGAAATTCCTTCACTAACATCCAAGGACCAACAACTGTAGTGTTTTAACATTTACCAAACACTTTTTAAAAGGCTATGTTTCCTGGACTCTGACTCAGTGAGAATGTGTGAGTCATGGCAGGTGGGGGGGGTGGGATTGTGCTAAGAAACTTTGCACTCTCTGTTCAATTAGAGGTTTTCATAAAAGACTGCAATTTAACATAAAAAGTGGCTCTGAGTAATTTGATCTGAATACAGCATCCGTGCCATCACTGATCTGGGGTTAATGGGGTTATAGACATTAGAGGTGGCCTTGACCCATATTTCCTATGACACTGGGTTACTGGGTTAGGTAAGGTGGCAGATTAGAAAGCACTGTATGGAGTAATGGGATGGACAGATCAGATGTCCGATAATTTTAGTAAGATGTGAAGATGTGGTAGGACCAGGGAGGCAAATGACTGACAGTGGTAGGGTGACCACGGGACTTGAGATCCAAATACAAATTTCACAGAAAATAGTAAGCCTTCTATTTATAGTGTTTGGGGATTAATATTCATTAAAATGCAGAGCCCTAGAGAACAGCTGTCCAGATCACAAAAGCAGCAGCACAGTTGTAACCAACTGGCATCCTTACTGGCAATCTCACATGAGAGGCTAAGGAATGAATAGGTATGCAGTCTGAATTATCCTCTTGCCTACAGTACGTGGTTGGCCCTCCGTGAGAGGAATGAAACACATTAACAGGGCAATGCAGGGAAGACTGCATTGCCATTGCCTGTGTTGTACCTGTCATGTGGATAAATATAGGGCTTCAGTCTTGAGTGTTGACAATCAGTCTCTTTTTTGAGCACTAACAATTCACTGCAGAAACGAAAACACTTTTTGGTTGTTAGATTTTTTAACACAGATTAGAAACCTAGTTAATTATTCATGAGGCCAGCATGGCTTCTCATTTGCTGCTGCACCAGGCATTAATCTCCCAGAAATTTTCAATAAAATCTGTACAGTGCAGCACTTTTAGTTTTGTTGTGATTTGCTTTTTGGAAAATAAGTTTTTTAGGGAGGGAGGTTTAATTCAATTAGATTTATCATAACAATAATGGCCTTACAAGCAGGCATTTCCTGGGATTCACACCAGGACTGGGGTTTATATCCCTTGTTTGCACCTCAGACCATCAACACCTGGAGTCTGGCATTAATCCCCAGGATAAAACAGCTTGTTCAGCCAGTACTGCTTAAATGTTCAGTCACTTACCCGTAATTATATCCGCATTTGGAATTTAGTGATTTTTAGATTATCAGTGCTAATTTTGAACAACACAATCATTATTTTTTTTTCTCTTCCTGCAAAATACTTCCTTAAACAAAATACCTACATTCTGTTCATTATGTATTTTTCTGTTTTTCACTTCAAGCACCTGACCTGCTCTCATGAGCTCCTGACTGCTCACAATAACGCTATCAGTTTGCTACTCTGTAATCTTTTCTAATCTCAGCTAAACCTCCACGCCTCTGGTTTATCTTCACTTGAAAAAGGAAGGAAAGGTTAAGTGTCGCCTGCAGAAGAGCTCGTGTGTGGAAAGAGGCCTAGCAATTTATGCTGGGCTATTTATATCTCAGACTGCTAGTTGCTTATTGACTAGTGCTGAAACAATCCATCCAAACAAAAATATTGGTCTCAAAAACAGAAACATGCAATACAGCTATTTGCAAGCATCAATGCTGTTCCATGTATTCCATGTAATGGCTATGTTACTTTGTTCTTAATGCAGATGATTTGTCAAACTTTTTTCCAGTCTACAATTTTAATTTTTCTCTTGAGATTGTATTCCTCCAGACCATATTTTGCACTCTGCAGTTAATATTATGTTTCTCCTGCTGAGTTCATAGACTCTTTACAAAGATTCTCACATGATCTGCTACTTGTTGCATGTTGCTATTCAGAGCTGTTCTAGAAGCATCAGTTTTGTGGCCACTCTTGGTTTCCTTCTATATGTTAACTGTTGTGTTACTGGATTCATGTTTTGCTATTGTTCTGCTAATAACAACAAAATCTTTTGCAAATAACTTCACTGAAATGGATTCATCAGACCAAGGGGAGACCATGGGCAGAATGGGAGTGAATTACACATATTGCTCCCACAGTCTCCTCCTCCTCCTCCTCTTCCTCCCTCCCTCTCATCGCCTAACATCCCTCCATCCAGTTCTCTCTACTCTCTCTCCCTCCCTAGTTCTTAGGCAAATTACATTTTGAGCCTTTTATAATTGCAACCCATTGTTCTAGGACTGCTGTCTCTCCCCATCCCTCAGCAATACTACTGTCCCGTTCCTGTGTTGTTGTTTTTTTTATCTTGATACCTCATAATCTTTAAATTAAAAAATGTTACTATGCCAATTATATTTTCCCATATTTCTTCATATTCCTTAAATTTGTATTAAACCCCACATTTTCTAAGATAGAGACATGTATTTTAAGCAGAATGTTTCTATTAGTCCTTGTCTATTTCTTAAGTAATTTAATAAATTTGGTGCACAGTAATTAATGTAAGTAATCATCAGTTTGTTTCCTGCACAGTTGCCTATTTGGTTTTGTTAGCCTCCCCTAACATTAGTATACTAGGGTCAATATTAATCTCTTTTGGCATTGTGTACTTTCCTATCTTATACCAATAATTATTGTGTTGTTGGATATACACACAACATGTGCAGTAACATTCATTTTGACATGTAATCATAATACTGGCCCTATAGTGCTAGAGGTTCTATGTCAACCCCCTAACTTAGCACCATAATAGCTTTGGCAGGATTTGACAAATGTACCTCACATATGGTATGCATTGTCTAATAGACAAGGTCTAAATATGTGGAAAGTTTCATGACAGCAGGTTGTGCAGTTTCTGAGATATGAATAAGTCATTTTTCTGCAGAGGGCAACATTTTTTCCCATATGTAACACACTTTTCTTTTGCTCTCACCTACAGCATAGATGGAATAGAGTTTTTTCTTAAAGTTTCAGCCACCTGCACACTGCTCTGCTATCAGGCCTCCACTTGGAACAGCCTAGGCCAGGCAACCATGCCTCCCCAATCTGGGAGACTAGAGCAGTCCTTAGAGGCTCAATCCTCTCTCACAAAGGCTGAACCCTGACAACTCAAGCCTGTTCCCAAACCCGGGTCACCAGTGTGGCAGAAGATAAGAAGTAACTGCCTTAGCCTTCCATGCCACTGGGCTGGTGAGTTACAAGGATTTAAGTGTCTTTTTCTGACTAAGTTCAGTAGGGTTTCTGGATATCCCATTTAGTCTGGGAAGGTATTGAGCAGTGTTCTGCCGTATGTGTGACATCCTGTGGCAGGACTGGGGGCCTTCTTTCTTAAGGGGTTGATGTGCTTCTCAAGACCTGATAGGGTCAAGTACTACATTGAGAGAAGTGGGTTGTCATGAAAAATGTGCTTGGAATATCTCCACTATCCTATTTTTCACCAGCATATAAATGTGATTCCACGCAACCACAGTGACATTGCGTGGCACAGGTGCGAAAACACAGTTTAGCTGGGGTTTGAAAAATGACAGCTGTCTTATTCATGAGGTGGTGTAAACAGATGTTTTTGTTGAAAATATTAAGTCAAAATATTTAAAATTGCCAAAGTTACAGGGGAGTGTAACAACATTTCAATGTATGTACATAGCGTTGGCATTTTTACAAATGTTGACCCCAACATTTCAACATAGCCTTCTTATTACCCTACCTGATGAATGAAGGCAGTGAAAATTCTCAAATCCCACTCAAAAGGTGATTTTGCCAAGTGACTGTGAAATTGCCTTTACGTCCAGATTTGTGTAGTTCCACTGACATTGCTCATGAGGTGGGGTCTCAAAAAGACCATGCTGAAAATTTAGTGAGACAATATGTAAAAAAGGCAAAGTTATGCACCAAAGTTACAAACTCCATTGAAATACATTGATTCCCCACATGAAGAAATATCTTTTTTTCATGAGTCATCATACAAAACAAGAATCTTGTTTCATATCATGAGTCACAAAACAAGATTTATAATCTTAAAAAAAACATTTTAAGGGCATTTATGCAACAGGTAAGTACAGAATCCAGCTAAGGGTGTCCTGACAAGTAAGCTACTGTACATGTGTTGGTCACTCTCAGGAATGTCATTTTCATGTGTTTTCAAATTTGAATTTTTATGGGTAAACAGAAAACAAGATGGTGGCAAATGAAACAAAGATTTTCCCTTCACGAAAAAGGATTGACTCCCTAAAAAAAAGAATTATTTTCTTGCTTCGTATAGCTATTATTGATCTGTCTGTAGCTTGGAATACACACATCCATATAGAGCAAAACTTGGCACTTCAAGAGATCTACTCCCACAAGACCACACATGCACATTTTCATGCAAATCCATTAAAAGGTTGCAAAGTTACTAAAGTGCAAAAATCAGGGTTTAATCAAAGTGCCCATACAACCCTAACTATAGTGGCATGACCACGCCACTATAATATATATTATAGAGGCGCAGTAGCAGCCCTATAGTTAGGGTTGTACCATGACCTAATGTTATATTTCAATTGCCACACCTTAATAACTTTGGCATTCCTTGACAAAATAGTTCAAATTTGGCATGCACAGTCATTCTGCCAATGTCTCAAAATGCGTAAAGTTTCACAATGGATCTTGTATGGTTTTTGAGATATGGAGTGGTAATAAATGTAAAACTGCCACTTTTTGTCCTATACTTTACTTGGGATTTTTGGCTCTCATCTATAACCCAGACAAAATCATTTTTTTGTCTGAAATTTTCAAGAATGATGGTGTCTGTGCCAAGGGTGTGCCTTTGGATAGTTTGGTGAAAAGATATTTCACCATTTTTAAATTTGAATGGTTTTTGTGATAGCAGCTAGACAGACAGGTAAATGAAAACCATTCAAACTTTTATAACTGAAGCATTTGTTCAGAGAAATACTGTTCGTGCTGTCAGCCATATTGGTTTTTTCCTCGGTTTTAAAACTGCTTTTCCACAGAAGTACTGCTTGGCAATTAATGAACAAAACCTGTATTTAGGTCTCCCTTACATACTTTGTTTATTTTTTGTATTATTATGTTGAAATTAACAGGGCAAATGTTTGTTTTAGTGGGGGAAACTATTTTGCCCCATCACTCACTAATGTAAGGATAGTTTGAATGGTAAATAACCAGTCAAACATTTTAACAGTTTGAACTTTACTGTTTGATCTAAAAAGACTTTGAACAATAAAGTTCAATAATACATTGTTTTCCCCAAAAAAACACACATCAACACTGTGGATGACCACACAGTGTCACCCACTGTAGGTGTAGTGGGGGCAACATCACATGAGGCAGGTAGAGGTGGAGCAATAATTAAGGGAAAATGGGAAGGGGGAAATCACAGTTCCTGGACACCCTGGTTAGAAAGGAAATGGACATCCTGGCTGCAATAAGTATTCAGGTTGTATCTTGTAGGAGTTTGGCACCGCCACTGATTTTGGCTGTTGCAGGTAATCAAGGAGTGAATCTTTTGGTTTTAGTTTAGGAGGGGCAAGAAAACTTTACTACAGGAGTAGATCTTAACATTGTTTTACTAGCTCAAATCCTAGTGCAAATTGACCAGGGCTAGTGCAATTAACTCTCTACTGGTCCGTCTTGACTAGTGCAGATGTTCATGGCTATTAATGAAGTTAAAAAAGTCTCTACTTTAACAAGCTCTAGTCCTCATGCTAATCTCTCTCAATGTTCCAGATGGTCTGGTGTGATTAACAGCTCATTAAGAGTTGCAATTATCTGGCAGTTCAAGAGGGGTTCCCAGAAAAGACTCAATGTGAGTTATTATCACTCCATTGTTAGGACTTTCACTTAGGGTCCAAGGTGTGATCAAGGGTAGAGTGATGTTAAGTCACTAGCTTCCAATTTTCTGAATGTGTCTGACAATTTGTCCCATATTATTAAGACCAGTGCCCCTCATTTCTCTACATTTTTAGTGTCTGTAGCCAACATTTCAGTGACAAAATGCAAGGAGGTATACAGGATTGGCCATTCAGGTTGTGGGTTTTATCTCAGCCTCACCATAACTTCCCTCTCCCCTCCAAATCTCTTAACTTTGTTCTTTCCCTGTACACCACTACAGACCAGACTTTAAAATGACCATCCACAGATCCATAGCTGCCATTACTGGCAAGTGTAGGGAGTCCCCAGCTCTTCTAAATGGACCATGCCAGCCATCACCATTCACACAGTCCCATCCTTATCCCACCCAGCATGCCCTTTCATCCTAAAAGCAAAGCTTTGGATCATGTATGGTGCAAAAATAAACCTTAATAAAATACATACTTTGAAAGCATAAAATATGCATTCCTGGGGTACATAGATCATCCTATACAGAAATAGAGATAGTATAGCATTATGCCTGTGTACTGTTTCCCCTGGACTGATGAAAGGACATATAAACATAGACATTGTTGGCAGAAAAGGACCATCCAGTCTGCCCATAGGCCCTGTACATTGTATGTGGCCACTGACCCTATGTGATCAATGGCTTTTCATCACTCCCTCTCCTCTCAAGCGTCCCTTGTGCCTGTCCCAGGCTTGCTTAAATCCCTCTCACTGTGCTTGCCTCACTACAATGTTAAAGAAAAATATGTTATTTGGGGGGAAAGCATATTAAAATCAATAATTTTAAAAATAAAATGTCATAGTTCTCTATTTCTAAAGCCCCTTAGGTTTGTGCAGCCCCAACCCCCAAATAAATCTTAGATGTGCTCCTGGCTCACTTGAGACTATACAAAAACTTCCAGAAGTGCAGGTCTCCAGTTGACTATAGAGTGGGGGCTAAGAGTGTCTTTCTCTTTTCATTGCCCTGCGGGTGGTGGTGACAGTGTGGTGAGGTGCATTATGGTGTCAGCTATTGTGTGTGCAGAGTTAAGACTGCTTGATTGAACATTTGCTGCTGTGATATCCTCTGGTTTGGTGATGGAGGGAGGCACAAAGAGGAAGAGAGGAGGTCATTGTACAAAACAATAGGGGTGATTCACTGTGTGTGATGGTATTGCAGTTCTTTTTTCCTGCTAGGAAGTTGGAAGCAATGTGGGAGCACAATAAATGTGCAATAAGCAGAGTATTTCTTGGCTTGCATTGTTTCCTGTATAAGGGATCTAAATTTACCATTATAATTAAGGGCTAGTGCAACCATCTTCAGGCTAGTGCAATTTTGAATCAACTTGCCCTACTGGCTAGTGCAAAAAAAGGTTAAGGTTGACCCCTGCTTTACTATCACCTCAAAATAGCTATTCTACAAACTCAGAAAGTTCTAAAGACTACAACTGGGGAAAATGCAAAGGGCCTGGCAGAGGTTACACAGCAGACAGCAGACCTCTAGGCAGATCTCACAGAGGCATTAAATACGATAGACCAGCATGACTCCCTATTCTGTTTCTTACACAGGCAGAATGGGAGCTGATGTACAAAATAGATGACTTGGAGATCCAGTCCTGGGGAGAAAACCATTGCATTTAAAAGCTCAGAGGAGACTGAAACAATCAACATGGGCGAATTTTTAGATTCCTTCCTCAAATAAACTGTTAAACCCACACACTCAGGAGCCACTCAATATCATTCAAGTGCACAGGGCACTAGCAAAAATACCCACCTACTCTAAAGCCAGGTCTTGACCAGTAGCAATGAAGTTCCTAGACTATAGAACCAAATGCAAAATTCTAAGCCTCATCTGTAGTCAAAAATAACAGGTGCTCAGTGATCATAGGCTCTATTTTGATCATGATTTCACCCCATGACACTTCAAAAGTGGAAAACTCTCCTGAGCATTAGGAAGCATCTATCAGCTAAACACATTAAAATGCACCTCTTTGCTCCTGCTCAATTCAAAATCTGGTCCAGGGTCCATTCCCTTTCCCGTTCTCCAGCCACCATCCCCAAGTGTTAAGTTATATTCCCTGGTAGTCCAGTGGTCCCTCCCCCTTCCCATTCTCCGATTGCCATCCCTAAGTATAAAATAATTTCCACTGGTAGTTCAGTGGTCCCTCCCACTTTCCTGTTCTCCAATCACCATCTCCACATGTAAAATATTTTCCCCATAGTCCAATGATCCCTCCCCCTTCCCTGTTCTCTGATCACCATCCAAATATGTGATCCCTATCCCCTACTCTTTGTTCTTCCCCTGGTGTCTATAGCACCCTCAATCCCACATCTGTCATACCTGCATAAAAAAATGGTCCTCAACATTTCTTTAAAAAAAAACTGCACAAAAAAAGGCCCCTCACCAATCTGACTCCTTCCCCACCCACACCTCCTACTCAGCAACCACCACCCCACACCCACAGTACACCCCAACACACCCACCCTCAGGTCCCAGGTTCAAGATCCAGTCTCTGATCAAAGACATGTCTTGCTGCTAGAACCAGTGACTGCAATGTAAGAAACTAAGGTAAATGTAGTTCAATGTATTTCAATAGGGGTTTCAACTTTGGTGTATAACTTAGCCAATTTTTGACATATTGCCTCTAAATTTTCAACATGGCCATTTGGGAACCCCACTTCATGAACAATATGACTGTCATTAAGCATCTCCCACCCAAAAAGTGATTTCACAGTCACTTGGTGAATTCACTGTTCTGGTGGGATTTGTGTAATAACAGTAATGTTGTTCATAAGGTGGGATCATAAGAAGGCTATGTTGAAAATCTGGGGTCACAAAATGTAAAAATGGCAAAGTTATGACCGTTTGCTGCAATTTTGCTGAGCACACTCATAACTTTGGAAATGTTATATATTTTTACACCAAATTTTCAACATAGACATGTTACTACTCTACCTCATGTATGTCACAGCTATTATTTTTCAAATCTTGGCCAAAATGTGTTTTTGCACCTGTGGCATGGAATGGCATTGCAGTTGCAGAGAATTAAGTTTTGTTGGGGATTCGAAAATTTTCTGTACTGGGTACAGTACATGCGGTGGGGTGATAAGAAGGCTAAACTGAAAGTTTGTTCATGCATGTATGGAGGGTTCAGACCCTGTGCTCCCCACAGTAAAATAAGGATACTATTACACTATCTCAAAAAGTAAGGAAACAAGTTGCAAAAAAATGTCATTAATGCTCCAGTTAGGGTTAAAGTGACAAAAGTTGGGAAATGAGACATTAGGGTTTCCAACCTTAGTGTCCCACCTCCCAAAACAGACAGAAGAGCAGGTGTGGAGTGTGACTTGGGCTTCTCAAGCCTAACATTCACCCCATTCTCATAAAGTCTATAAATCTGACCTGACGTACAGATGGAATGGGGCAATGGTTAGGCTTGAGAAGTCCAAGGTATAACCCACACCTAATCTCCTGCCTGTTTTGGGAGGGTGGGGTGTTAGGGTAGAAACCCAAATGTCTTATTTCTCAGCTTTTGTCACTTTGACCCAAACTGGAGCATTTACAACATTTTTTTGCAATATATATATATATTGTAGATATAGATATAGATATATAACACACATACTGCGTATATGTATTATAAGGGCATTGTATCACTCCTACTGTTAGGGTTGAGTTGGCTGTTTAATGTTAAACCCAAATTTTTGTAACTAATAACTTTGGCAGTATTTGACAAAATAGCTCAATATTTGGTATGTGGGGTCAAAATTTCAGTCTCAAGATGTGAACAGTTTTGTGATGGCATCTTGTTTGGTTTTTGAGATACGGAGCACCAAATAATGCAAAAAGATGGTGCTTGGGTTTCCTATAATTAACATGGGGATTTTTTTTGTTCTAATGCATAACCTAGATGGTGCAGAATTTTTTCATGAAACTCTCAGGTAAAAGCTGCCTGTACTGAGGTAGTGCCTTATGAAGGTTTTGTGAAAAAATATTATGCAGTTCAGAGTTATAAGTATTTGTTGGCTAACCATCAACCTTGAATGGTATAAAATTACAGATCATGAGTGCTTATTTTCATGAATTACTTTTTGTGAGAATTGATTTACTTGTGAGAAAAAAAGAATGTGATAGTGGCCATCTTGTTTTTTTTTTTATTCCAAAACATTGAAAATTCACTAAAAATTATGCATTTTTAAAAACCAAAACACCTGAACCATAGTAAACAAGACTCTTTAGCTAGATTCTGGAGTTTGTTTTTGAAAATTGCACTGGAAATAATGGGCAAGATTCATGAAGCGAAATGGGACTAAGTCCCACTCCACAACCCCAGTTGTGCTCCAAAATTGGCACAGCTGCAGAGTGGCCGATCCTCAGCCACAGCAGTTGCGGAGGGTGCTACAGTGGGTCCCACTGCCCATAGCAGCCTCCCATAGCTGCAGTGCTGTCCCTGGCAACAGCACCCACAAGCTGCCATATTCCATGGATCCAGTCGTACTACGGCTCCACCTTTGTGAATACCTATAGCTGTGGGTGACCTGCGGCTTCACAAGTGGAAACTCACTAGCACTGCAGTTTTCCCACAGCTGTGGGACCTTCCTCCACATTTGTGAATCCTTCCCTATGTTTCTGGATACCAGAAAAACCTGGGTGCCCAGCTTAACTAGAGGAACCATTCACCCACATTCTCAGTATGAGAACAATG
The DNA here is from genome assembly GCA_016271365.2 of Neoceratodus forsteri. Classification (NCBI taxonomy): domain Eukaryota; kingdom Metazoa; phylum Chordata; order Ceratodontiformes; family Ceratodontidae; genus Neoceratodus; species Neoceratodus forsteri. The sequence goes on along the minus strand of JADMNL010000039.1, from coordinate 11,274,995 downwards.
GGACTTTCTTGAAATGTGAAGCCAAAGCTGGGTCTGTGCTGCTGGCTTCAGTTAAAGTAATACGCTGGCGATCCCCTGCTCTGTATATACCTATTGAAATAAGTAGTGGACCGGGGTGCAAAACCCTAGTATCACTTTTTCCCTTATCTCTCCCTTCCAGGTTGCCCACACTCCCCTTCCCATGTTTAATTTTAAGTTTTTACAAGCAGATCAGGGTGCCCACTCCCAGTACATCTTCTCATCACCCCCCTCCTTCAAGTCATCCACTCTGTTCCCATTATAAACATGGCAGCACTGGGATGCCCACCCCTACTTGGCCCTGAACACTAACCCGACACTGGCGTGCCCAATTCCAAGTGTCAGAAAATCCACTGAAATAAAGAAAACCATCCCATGTTTTTTTTTAAATATAAAAAAAGATCCGTTGCTAATCTGACCCCCCCACACACCCCACCCAACCTGCTCCTCAGCACCTACTGCCCCAGTGTTGGGTAAGTTACTTTTTCTATTACTTTCTATTACTTTTGGAACTTGTTCCAGGAAGCTCTGTGCATTCACTGGCAAGAATTGAGAAGTCCTGGAAAAAGTAACACAACTTACAGTTGCAATTACTTATGTCTTTTTATACAAAAGTAATACGTAAATGAAACTGATTACATTTATTTGAAAGTAACTAGTAACTAACCAATTACTCTCAAACGAAATCTGTTATAGTTTTTTATTATTTCTGTATTGTTTTGGTATAAAAAGAAATAAGTGATTGTAACTGTAAGGTGATTACATTTTCTAGTACTTCTACATCCTTGCTAGTGACTGCACGGAGCTTCCTGAAACACATTTCCAAAAGTAATAGAAAGTAACAGAAAAAGTAACTTACCCAACACTGACCTGCCCACACACCCCCACACAGCCTCACTCACATGAACATGTCCCATAACATAGCTCTACTCCCTTATCAAGGACAAGTCTTGCTTTTGAAAGGGTGACTGCAATATGAAAAAATAAGTTAAGTCCAGTTTAATGTATTTTAATAGGGTTTGAACTTATATTCATAACTTTGTCATTTTTTAATATTTTAACAGCAAATGTTCATCATGGCCTTTAAGGGACCCAAACTTATGACTTTGGGCAGTGCAATTCAAATCTGGACAGAAAGGTGATTTTGTAGTCACTTTGCAAAATTACTTTTTAGCTGGGATTTGAGAATTTCCACTGCCCTTGATGATGAGGTGGGGTCAACAGAAGGTTATGTTGAAAATTTGGGGTCAAAATATTAAAAAAGCAACAAAGTTATGAATGTGCGTAGAAATTTTCAATGCCTAGCTTTGTTAATTTTCAGTATTTTGACCACAAATTTTAAACATTGTCACTTTTTTCACTCCACCTTATGAAAGTGACAGCTGTCATTTTCATACCCTGGCCAAAATGTGTTTTTGCACAGCTGGCGCAGAATGGCATTTCAGCAGGGTCTTTAAAATTTTCACCTGCTGGGTTCATGAGGTAGGGTCATAAGAAGCCTTCACCACCAGAGTCTTCACTTACATGACTCCCGGATTGGCCTTCAGCATCAGGGGGCCCAATGAAAGGTGGTTTATCAGTTTCGAGCAGTTCTCAAAACTCTCTCCAAAAATCCATGAAGCTAGATAGCCTACTACCTCTGGCATCTTTCAAAAGATTGTTCTCCGCCCTTTTTCCAGAGCTCTGCAATTGCTTTTATAAAGCCTAATCCCCTACCCTACCTGACCCACCTTCCTTCTTCCGTCCATTATATTAATTCAATTTCTATCTTCCAAATAACCTATTATATTCTCATAAAAACTAGTTAGACCCTATAATTTATATTTTATGCCTGCTATACCCTTTGTCCCTTTTTCTTACAGGCTAAATGGTTCTACTGTTCCTTGTATATATGTAAATTGTTGTATATAATCATTTCATGTCATTGTATTGCTGTTTATGCTATTCTTGTCTATGTAATAATACTTGTATCCTCATTTGTATGACCACTCAGGTCCATCTTGTAAATGAGCTTTGCTCAATGATGTTCGCCTGAATAAATAAAGATTTTGATTGATTGATTGATTGATTGAGAAGGCTATATGAAAAATTTGGAGTACAAATATGGTAAAATAACCAAGTTATGAGTGAACATTGCAATATTTCAGCATTTACTCATAACTTCACTAATTTTCAATACTTTGACTCCAAACTCTTAACATAGCAATTTTGTCAGACCACCTTGTAAATGTGACAGGTGTAATTTTTGTTTGTTTGTTTGTTAATGTCCTGGACAAGATGTGTTTTCACACTTCTGGTAAGAAATTATATTTCAGCCAATATACTACAAATGCCACATGTCAGGTTTATAAGGGGAGTCATAAAATGACTATCTAGGAAATGTGAGGGTAAAAATAAAAAAAATACAGTTGTTAAGAAACTTTGTGTGTAGTGCCAATCTTGACCGCAGGTAGTGGTAGTGTTTTGTGATTCTGTGATGGTAAGCTGAGTTTGGGGGTGAGCTCAGTAACCCAGCTGGATATGGCAAGATTGGGGGGGATAATGACACCCCCCCCACCTTGGAATGAAAGGTGCAGGGTTGTCCGTATGGGCCCAGGTACCATATAATGAAGACAACTCTTCTCTTGGCATAGGATGCTGTACCTCTGTACCTGTGGGTAGCAGAGGGACCTGTGCATTGCCTGAGAGATAGGCTCTTTGCTCTATGCATCTGTATCTCTGGCCACATGGAACCAGATGCCCTGGGGGACCTGAACCCCACAGCCTACCAGGCCCAAAACCCTAATGTTTATTCCTTTTGCTGCTTGGCAGGTAGAGGTGAGGATTCAGGGTTGGAAACCATAATGCAACATTTCCTGACTTTGTTGGCATTAACATGAACCCTAACTGGTGCATTAACTGATTTTTTTGCAAAGAATATGGAAGGATAGGTAGGTAGGTTGAGAGGGAGAGGAGGAGAGAGAGATAGATAGATAGATAGATAGATAGATAGATAGATAGATAATACAAACTTTGTATTTGTAACCTCCCTCCTAAAGTGGGCTTACCTTTGACTAATTCCAGAGCACCACTGCCACCTTCCCCTGCAGTGTTCCTTCTCCCCAGTCCCAGTCTGGAGTACAGCTGCAGAATCCTGGGCTGGACTGGACACTGTCATTTGTTCTGCAAGCTTGTCTATAACCCTTATCACCATGGCAGGCAAGCCACTATCTTTCTTTGCTCAGCTGGTCTCTGTGTCTGAGGGACCAGAGAACCAATCCAGTATACGAAGACCTTCACATTAGCAGAGCTATGCCATGGGCACCAGCAGCCTTCGCCACCAGAGTCTTCACTTACATGACTCCCGGATTGGCCTTCAGCATCAGGGGGCCCAATGAAAGGTGGTTTATCAGTTTTGAGCAGCTCTCAAAGCTGTGCAAAGTTCAAACCACTGCAACAACAAAACCAGTTCTTCCACATTACAGAGGACTTGTATGCATGCTTTTTACCTGGAACTGAAAACCACTGACAGCAAGGGGTTTAGCATAATAAATAATGTATTAGAAGCCAGCCAGTAATAACTGATCCCAAGATGTCTGCAAAGGGGAGATGCAAGTAAGAGAGGGCAGATTCATCTGGGAGAAAATAGGAATAATACCTGTGAGTGAATTCAGCAGTCAGCCAGCAAGTTAGAAGAAAGCTGCTTAAGAAATCTTTTTGAACACCAAAACACCTGCTTTTGGCTTTGTGAGCTGTCTGGACTTGTTCTGATAGTTGGCCTAAGTTGCCTCAGGCCCTGAGGGATTCCTTATCCCTCAGGGGGAGGGTGAATATATGTCCCACTACGGGGTGAAGAGGACATTGGAGGACATCAGAGACCAACACAACCCACACTTCTTGCCACACAGAAGTACATCGGGTCCTTCGCTCCTGTACCTTGACCTGCATCTGCAACTCAGAGGGAGGCATCCTGACAGAGCCAGCCTGCAGATCCTGCTAAAGCTGTGAGTACTGGGTTGATACCAATACTTCTGCTAGTCAGGATCAGAAAAATGTTAATTGCTGAGCATTTCTGTGGGATTGTTATACAAAGTCCATTTGTAGAATTACAAGAGCAGGGAACATTAAGCATTTGTGCTGAACAATTTATTTGGGATCTCCAGTCACCAGCCTTCTATCAGCACCACACCATGGCCCTACATCATACCTGCAACTGCCCATTGTGTATACACAGTTAACAGACCATATTGGGAGCTCCCAAGAGACTTTGGTATTCTGTGAAAAGGGTGACCGCTATTGAGCACCTACAAAAAGGGCAACTCAAAAGCGGCATATGTTCTCAGGGCTACTGGATGGGGGAGTCGAATGCAAGTATAGTGACATCCTTTCACTATATGTATATGCATGGTGGGGGGTGAGTGAGCATGCCATGCAATGGGCAGAAGGGGAGGGAGGGTTTATGAGGTGTAGCACGATGGTGGATTGCTGAGTTGGCCTTGTGGAGTGGTGGGTTTTGGGAAGGCTATGGTTGGGAGGGTGCCGGGTTCAGTGCTGGGTGCATCCAGACTTTTGTGCTGGTCCAAGAAAATTTTTTTCTAATTTTTCACCCCCTCAACATGACCCCCCCCCAGAGTTGAGAGTTTTTAGTGGGGGGGTGAGGTGGTGTGGGGGCATAGCCCCTCACATAAACAAAATAAATCAAGTCCCCAGCACCCTTTTGCTGTGTGCCGGGATCATACATCGGTGAAATGGATTTTCACAGATGTACATTCACCCTAACAGTGATCACCTTTCTGTGATCACCATTATCAGACAGATCCAAGACTTTGGGGTACTGGTGCCCCAGTATGGGGGAACAGTGAATACTGTGTAAGAATTCACCAGAGTGTGGTGAGATTTGTGGGGAGTAATCTCTAAACTAGTTTTTATTGCATTTAAGCCATTCCTTTTCCTCATCCAGTGCCTGTTCCTGTCCCCCAAATTAGTATTCCTTGGTCTTGAATTGCAATTTATTGTATTCTGCACATTGTCCTTTTTTCCTACTGAAGCATCTTCTTAATAATTTGCTCATTGTGTAACATTCCGGGTCCTACCTGAAAATATGCATAAAGTTGTTTAAGTTGCTTACCTGGTCAATAAGAAAATAAATGAATAAATAAATAGCATTGTTTTTTATGGAATTCCATGACTGGTATAGGCTCGTTGTACTGTAGTAGTGATGTAAACATGTTGTTGTACTACAGCTATGACAGAACTAGTGTAGTACAACAACATTTTTACATCACTAATACAGTACAACAAGCCTATATCAGTCATGGAATTCCAGAAAGAACAATGCTATTTGAATCCATTGTCATGGCCCTTTTGCTCAAGCCATTGATCCAGTCGCTGATGCTGTCCTAGACAAAACAGCATCATGATGACGTGATGATAATTGCATTTTTTAAGTGTCATAACTTGACTCCCTGCAAGCTGCTGTTCAACCCTGAAGAGAAAAATATGAGGACACTGAGAAAGTACAGTGAGAAAACACCATCTCTGCACATCAAGCCCCCCTTGCCACCCTCATGCAGAGATAAGAAGAACTGTGACCCCCATCCACCACTACCTCACTGTTACAAGGCCTTTTGACAAGACGGAGATGCAGTGACAAAACACCATGAGAGCAAAGTAGAACACAAACTTTTTTCTGTTTACAGTTTGAATTTTGATTTGTTTCCTGCTCGTCACGTCAGTTGAACCAAGGCTCCATTCAGCATAAACCACAGCCTTTTTTGAGTGGTTGACTGCTACACAGCTTTGAAAAGCATAGTACCAATACACTATAAAAGACAATTGATGGGCAGCCATGCTCAAACATGCCTGAATTGGCATCTCCGTGTTGAACCTGTTGAGCCTCACTGTCAAGGTTAAGTCGTTGCCAAGGCCATAACTCAGTGCCAACACAGGCTTGTTGTGCATGGCTGCCCTTACATTACCCTCTATGTATTTGCTTGTTTGTGTTATTAGCATGCAAATTGGGGGTGGTGTATAAGTATGAGGTTCCTTGTTACAATGGTGAGGGTTCCATTCCTTTCCTGTGTGGCAGCACCCTAGCAGCTACCTGTCAAAAGGATCTCTATAGGTGGAGGCACTGTACCACTTTATATTACTTCCAGTACCAACGAAGTCCAGGCTTCATTCACCCAAAGGCCTTAAAGACATTGCCTAAGTATCATCAGACAAGTGTAGTTTCACACCTTGTGGGTGGGAGTGGTTGTATATTGTTTTTAAATATACACTTGGTGCTGATGTTTCACTACAGATGTTAAATATATTTTCACAGACCTGAAGACTGTTGGGGCTACTATTTTCATTGCATTCTAGATCTCTCTCTCTCTCTTTCGCCTTCTCTTGCAGACTTTGAAATTCTAAGTGTTCATCCTGTTTTATATAAGTGCAGTATTAGAATATGGGCCTAATTCTCAGTTGCAATTTGATAGGCTACAAAATGAAATGTAATGAGACAACCCATTGCAACAACCCATAACATTGCAATACTAACAAGCATTTGTCAATGCCGAATGTTGCTTGCTTGTATGTGCTGTTTAGGTATTTGGAAGTCACTGGAGTGCAAATATTGAAAATTCGCAAACTTACCAGCGTGCGTAGGAACTGCGCAACGCACACTCGTAAAACAGTCATTTTTAGGAATTTTTTCACCAAATTTTCAACATAGCCATTTTAAGACCTCTGCTCATGAACAGTGTCACTGTTATTTTCCTAATGTGTCCTATACATTGATTTAGTGAGCCGACTGCGCCATTATGCGCTACATGGGTGGAAACATGTTTGGGCAGGATGTGAAAAATGACAGCTACACTGCTCATAAGGAGGTGTGGTAAATGCAATGTTGAAAATCTGGAGTGAAAATATTGAAAATTCGCGAATCCTCATTGGTATGAGGAACTATGCAGTAACGCCAAGACCGTGAAACTGTCATTTTTAGGAATTTTTTCACCAAATTTTCAACATAGGCTTTTTGAGTGCCCACCTTATGAACACTGGCAGTGTCGTTTTGTTAAGTGGCCCCGAAGGTGATTTCACACAGTGATGGTAATCACTTGCTCAGACTGATCTAACATGACAGTCTGAGAATTCATGAGGAAGGGTCCCAAAACCCCATGTTGAAAATTTTGGACCAAAATTCTAAAAATGCTCGAGATATGCAAATAAAGCTGCAAAACCCATTTATTCCATTATACAGCTTCACGGCATTTCCTCAGTTCAGGGTCGGCTTTGAAGAGTGCAGACGTGTTCCCAGTACACGATGATCATCGCACCAAGCTCAGAGGAAGTATGGGGTGGGGGGTGTGGGGAGGCAGGTGCGAGGGTGGGTGCGGTGGGGAAGTGAGATCTGAGGGACCTTTTTATTTACAGGTTGTTTTTTTAATTAAGATGACATGGGACATTTGCCACGCTTGGGTGGGCTCCCAGCGTGGCAGCTGGAAAGGCTGTTTGGGGGATGGAGCTGACAGGGGATTGGGCACCCCCATCGGCCATAACAAGATTTTCCACTCTGGGGTGGGTTCCCAGCATGGCACCTGGAAAGGTTTTGGGGGGGTGTGCAGCCATGGAGCCAACGGGGGATTGGGCACCCTCGTCGGCCATACAGTGTATGTGGGGGAGGGAGCACATTGGCACGCAATATGCATGCTTGCGTGCGTGTGTGTGTGTGTATGGGGGGAGAGCTCTGCTCACTGAAGCGGAGCTCTCCCTTTCAACTGTATGCCACTGCATTTTTGACTGCCGTCATAGACAGCTGCAGCAGTCATTGGAGGAACTGCGGCCGCACCTGTAAACTCAGTGACTGAATTGGAAGACGGGGTGTCACACCTCCGAAAACTCGGATGATGGCACTATGTTTCTTGCACATGCATGCAAGCAACATAAAAATGGCTGTTATGCTTTAGGATAGGGAGACCCGATATAAACGGTGGATTGTAAATTAGGCATCCTGCATCCTGTTACAGCATTGAAACGTGTGCAAACTGGGTTGGTGCACAATAACATATACATGTCTATGCATCGCACAGCACCATACACAGACATCAGTGATCATGTCAGTCATACAAGCACATGTCCCCTTCACCGCCTGCTTATCCCTTACCTCTTTGGCCTATTATTGGGCCTGACGGTAAAGTCTTGCATATGGTAACTTGAAATAGTTCTAGTAGTCCAGCTGTCCTCCTCTCTGACCCCAGCCCAAGCAAGTCCCCGGTAGTCCAGTGGATCCTTCCCCCCCAGCCGCCATTCCCTGCACGCAAGTTGTTGCCAATCAGACCCCACACCAATTTTGGTTCCTAGACATCTGTGCACACTAGGCACAGAGCTCTGATGCCCCTAGTACCTGCCCTAGCAAGTGATTAGGGCAAGGGGCATTACAAAACTCTGCCCCATTTGACAAGGTCCTCATGTTTCTGAGAATGGCATTACAGGCCATTTACTTGTTGACCCTGCCCCTCCCATGCATAATCATACTTTGATGTGTGCTGCTGTAGGAGAGGTGTTCAATCACTGCTTGAGGGCTTGCAAGAGAGGGACTGACTAAGAATCATTGCCCCAATGATTTTGAGCTAGTTGTTTACAACTGAGGATTAGTCACTGTTTGTCCTTGTGCCTGTAACTTTGTTTATCCAGTCCTCTGCAGGTGAACATTTATGAAATTTAATTTTTAAAAGTTTCCCTTAAAAGGAGTGATACAGATAATGTTCGAGCTGCATATATTTCCTGGGTTTGCTGTGCCTTAATCCAAATTCCTTTTTCACAAAACATACAAATCATATACCATAAGAACAAAAAATGAAATCAAAAGCAAATGCAGTAGGTCTTAGCAGTGAAAACACATAGAAGGAAACTGAGAAAAGGAAAAAAACAATCTTAAAAAAAGACAAATAAGAAAAGCATCACAGTTTCTCCAAAGCTGTCTCAGCCTGGGTCCATTATATCACCTGCACTCCTGCATATACATTGGTGAGAGTGCCCGCCCCACATATTGTAAAATCTCCTGGAAGAAAACATATTTTTGTTGCAGCACCCAGGCACAACATGCCTGTCAAATATAAAACATAAAATGCACTAAAGATCTGCATAGTACTCAGGTAATGTGAGTTCCACCTACTGGAAAAAATCCCATGAACCAATTCCTGGTGCAAAATAAGGGCTCTCTCCACTGTGAAGCAGCATAGGACAAGAAATTTGTGATGTAAGTACAATGAAAAAACAGATGTTTCTGAGTTTCCAGGGATGATTCATAACCCTCCCAGAGACAACAGCATTCACTAAGCTGCTTATGTTTATTGCCGTTTCTGACTCCCAGCTTACCATGCATGCTAAGCCCTAAAACATCACAGAAGGAAACAGGAAGTCTCCGGTTATGAAAGTAACTCAAAACCAAGTCACTATGTAGTATGGAACAAAAATGGAAAGACAGATCACCCCAAATGTTCAGGTCCAAAATAGAACTATACACTGACTTTCTATTACTGGAAAACATCATGATGTAAGTAAGCTTCCAGAGCTTTATCTTTTGAAAGGTCTAAATGACATAGTCAGGAACAGAGGGAGTCAACTGGGAAGTATGCAACCAGGAATGTTTCTAGTCTGGAATATGCACAGCCAACCAAGCAGGCACAACAGAAGTTTAGAAAAACTCAACATTACAGAAATACAAACCTGCATTTGTCAGAAGAAAAAAAGTCTAAGCAAAAACTAAAGGGTTAGTCATCCCCAGGTCCCCATCCTTTCTAGAGCAATAGGTAATATCCCATTTTACATGATTCAATTAACTACTACACAAGGCCCCCTCAAAAAAAAAAAAAACAACATTATACAATCTAACCTCCAGGGTCCATGAGGGTGGGAAAATATAACTAATATACAAAAACAAAGGTAATAAAAGTGTCTATATCAAAAATACCTGTTTCAACTTAGAAATCCTTTTGCCTTTCCATTTATTAACTCACATCAGCACGAGCGAGACACTGAGTGCAATTTAGCTCAGTCATATCAGGGGACCCAAATGTAACACCAAAGATATTAATATCTGTTTATTTATTTATTTAGTTTTTATTTACGGGTAAGTGCACTAGACAGAAACTGCCTATTTTCAGGCATGACCCAGGAGAAATACAACAACGTCAGATAACATAGGACAGTGCAGTACAATAGGACAGCAGAACACAACATAACTTCAAAAGAAGATACAACAGCATCAGGTTACAAGGAATAGTGCAGTGTATACAGTCAGCAGGATACTATGTAATTACATTGTGCTGCTCAATAGCAATAGATGCTATAGCTGCTGACGGAGCATCAGCAGAAACCCCTAGAGGATAGTCTTTACTTTCAGCATAATTAATCTTGAAGCAGAAAAAAAAAGAAAAGTCCTCTTAAGAGCGCTGAACTTCAGAACCAGAGGCAACATCTGGGACCACCAAAACAATATCATTCACATAAGGCATGACCTTCAAAGGGGAAGAATTAGGGGTCACCAAAAGGCAAGTAATATGTGGATTACCATGAACAGCCTGTAATAAAGGGTCCAGCCCAAAACCATACAAAAGAGGGCTGAGGGGGCAGCCCTGAGATGAACACCCCTATGCAGTGAACAAGTTCAACCCAAACAGCCATTAACCAAGGGAAGAATAACCGGCATAGAGCAGAGACATTGTATCCACTGGACAAAAGTGTGTGTGTGTGTGGGGGGGGGGGTAAACCATAAGCCAAAAGAACCTGAAATAAATAGGAATGAGAATCCTATCAAAGGCCATTTCCTGGTCTATACTAAGAACATAGCCTGCTAGCGAGTGGGCATTCCCATGGGCAAAAACCTCCCTCAGAAGAATTAAATTATCTTGGATATGCTGAGATTTAACAGAACAAGCTTGATATGGACTAATAAGGGTATCTGCAATTCATGCCAGTCTTTTCGCCAAAACCTTAGCCAAAACCTTAGAGTCTGTAATAAGCAAACTGAGAGACCGCCAGATACTCCCAAAATGAGACACATGAACTGTTTGATTTATGCTGAGGACATTATCTTGTTTTGTAGCTCAGACTCAGTGGAAGCTATAAATAGAAGGCTTAGTGAGGATTTTAGTGTCTTGGGTAACTGGTTAATAAAAAAACAGTTGCCCTTGAATAGCAAAAAGATAAAATGTGTGCCTTTTGATTCCAGACAGAGATTAGTCAAAGCTACTGATCTACTGTATTAATAACAGATTCCTTTGGAAACAAACTGGATCAGGTAACCAGGTTTAAATATTTGGGTGTCCTGCTGGATCCAAATGTAACTTTTTCTACTCACATAAAATCCATAATTTGTCAGGTAAATCAAAAGCTGGGACCTCTATTCAAATTGCAATCCTAAACATAGAAACATAGAAACATAGAATTTGACGTCAGATAAGGACCGCTTGGCACACCTAGTCTGCCCATTTCCCTACCTAACAGATAAGCTGCAGATCGTAGTTAGCCAACAGCCTACTTCCTCCTACCCCCCACTAGAATTGCCTTATGTCTGTCCCATGCATTCTTGAATTCCCCCACTGTTTTTGACTCTACAACCTCCTCAGGAAGGCTGTTCCATGTATGCACAACCCTCTCTGTGAAGAAATACTTCCTCACATTACCTCTGAGCCGTCCCCCCCTCAATCTTCAAATTGTTCCCACTTGTTTTTGCACATCTCTTTTTCTGAAAGACGCTACCCTCTTGGACTTTGTTGATTCCTTTGAGGTATTTGAAAGTTTCTATCATGTCCCCCCTCTCCCTCCTTTCCTCGAGGCTATACATTTTTAGTTCCTTTAGTCTTTCTTCAGATGTCTTCTGATGCAGACCCTGCATCATTTTGGTTTGCCCTCCTCTGGACAGCCTCCACCCTGTCTACGTCTTTGTGGAGATGGCGTCTCCAGAACTGTACACAGTACTCCAGATGTGGTCTTACCAACTGTCTGTACAGAGGGTCAGCAACTTCCTGTTTTCTACTGGTGATGCCTCTCCCTATGCATCCCAGTATCCCCCCAGCCCTACTTACTGCCTTCTCACATTGCTGGCCAACCATTAGGTCATCTGATATGACTACCCCCAGGTCCCTTTTCATTTTTGTTGTTGTCAGTATCTCACTCCCCATTGTGTACTCTTCCCCTGGGTTTTTTTTCCCAGGTGCATTACTTTGCACTTCTTTGCATTGAATCTAAGCTGCCGTACATTTGACCATTCCTCCAACCTTGCCAAGTTCCTTTTCATCCTTTCCACCCCACCTTGTGTATCAACCCTGTTGCAGATCTTTGTGTCATCTGCAAAGAGACATACTTTCCCTTCTAGTCCATCTGCAATGTCACTTATAAAGACATTAAAAAGGGCTGGCCCAAGTACTGAACCCTGCAGTACCCCACTAGTAACCCTCCTTTCTTCACTGTGGACTCCATTTACTATTACCCGCTGTGTCCTGTTGTCCAACCAGTGTTTTACCCAGGCTACCACCCTGGGACCCACTCCCAAGCAGGCTAATTTGTTTATTAATCTTTTGTGCGGGACTGTGTCAAATGCCTTGCTAAAGTCTAGGTAGGCCATGTCCACAGCCCCTCCCTGGTCTTCTGCTTTGCTCACCCAGTCAAAGAAATCGATTAGATTTGTCTGGCATGACCTTCCTGCTGTGAATCCATGCTGCCTTGGGTCCTGTGCCTCACTGGCCTCTAGGTACTCAACAATTCTTTCCTTCAGTAGTGATTCTATAATTTTCCCTACCACTGAGGTCAAACTGACAGGTCTGTAGTTTTTCTGCCTCTGTCTTGCTCCCATTTTTGTGGAGGGGAATCACATCCACCCTCATCCAGTCCTCAGGTACCACACCATCCTCCCATGATTTATTAAAAAGGGTAGTCAGTGGTGTTACTAGTTCTTCCCTTAGTTCTTTTAGAATTCTGGGGAGAATCCCATCAGGCCCCATTGCTTTATCCACCTTCAGTTTTAAGAGTTCTTTCAGAACCCTTTCTTCTATGAAAAGACTAATATCAACCCCCCTATCAAGAGAGTGTCTATTGACCAGATTAGGTATTTCCCCCTGCTTTTCCATTGTGAATACTGAGCAAAAGTATTTGTTCAGTATCCCTGCTTTTTCACTGTCGATCTCTGCCCAACCACCTTCCTCTTTGTTCAGCCTCAGTATCCCTGCCTTAGTCTTTCTTTGCTCCCTAATGTACCTATAAAAGGTTTTATCCCCCTTCTTAACTCATTGTGTCCTAGCAGACGCCTGTAGTCATCAGTAAAAAAAACACTGGTGTGTCCTGAGGACGTCTGCAGAAGTCGGCTACTGACTCCCAGTGTGTCCTTGCAACGTCTGGAGAAGTCACATATATTTGAATATATATTGTAACAGAATATAATATATATTTGACTGCATAGCACTGTTGAAAAAGATAATTTTATGCTGCACAACTTTGTCACTGATATTTTGTGTATATCATGTATACTGTAGGAGTTATTTGCATTTGTTTATGGTATGGTGTGTATGGCTGACATGTTTTCCATCAAGAATCACCTAAGCAGCTTGAATAAAATTCACTTTTTTGGCACTTCAGCAGCTATAAAATAAAAACCGTATTGATTACAACTGGTTGCGTAGCACCATTGGAAAGGCATTTTTGTGCTCATCAACTTTCATGCTGATACTTTGTGTGTATCATGTATACTTTTGGAGTTATACACATTTGTTTATGATATGGTGTGTGTGGTTGAGATTTAGCCCTCAAATCTCATCAAAGCACCTTGACTAAGATGGGGAAAAATTACATTTTATAGTAAAAAGATATCTTTTTTTTAGCAAACATAATATCAAAACACCATCTAATGTCTGTATGCTTAAGTTGGTGTTGATATTTTACATATTTTCCAACAAAAAATGGCTTATTTTGCCCTTTTTTAGTGAAAAAATTATTTAGTTTGCTCTTTCGACCAGCACAGAAAAAATACAAAATTACTTATTATTACATGCATGCCACCATTGGAAGGGCAATTGTGTGCTGAATAACTCTGCCACTCATACTTTGTGTCTAGCTTGTACAGTTATTGAGCTATTAGCATTTGTTTGCGACATACTGACTATGGCTTGATTTTGCTTAGAAAGGACCAGGATTCACTGTTAAAAGTATACAGAAGATTCAGGAGGCAAGTGGTGCAATCTCAGAGTGAGCCTGTGGAGGCAATGAGTTAACTGAGATGGCTATCTTTTCCTCGATTTGGGCCTTTGCTATTCTGACTGCCTTACCCGCTTCCTTCTGTTTTAACTCATACAGTTCTCTGTCCTGCTTCTTTTGTGTTTCCTTATACTTCCTGAATGCCATCTTTTTCTCCCTTACCTTCTCTGCCACTTCTTTTGAGAACCATAGTAGTTTTTTCTTTTGTTTTGATTTCTTTATTTGCTTCACACAAAGGCTTGTTGCCTCTGTGATGGCGGTTTTGATGTTTCCCCATTGTTGCTCCACCCCACCTTCTTGCCTGTTTGCTAGTGCTTTTCTGAGGCATTCTCCCATTTTGACAAAATCAGCCCTCCTGAAGTCCAGTACCTTCACTTTTGTGTGGCTTGACTCTACAGCTAAGTTTATTATGAACCACACTGTTTGGTGGTCGCTTGTTCCCAGGTGGCTATCCACTTCAAGATCAGAGAGTCTCTCTCTGTCCCCATTTGAGAGTACCAGGTCTAAGATTACTCTCTCCCAAGTGTGTTCTAAAGCTAGCTGTCTGAGGCATGCCCCCTGTAGGGCATCAGGAATGGCCCTGCTCTTGGATGTGGCTGCAGCAAAGGTGCTCTAGTCAACATCTGGCATATTCAGGTCCCCCATCAGCAATATCTCCCCTTTCTCTGCCATTCCAAGGATGCCTTCTATCATTTCCTTGTCCATTTCCTCCCCCTGAGACGGAAGTCTGCATACAACCCCTGTGCGGATTGTGGAGCCATTTCCAGCCTCCAGGGTGACCCACAGTGCCTCCTCTCCTCCCTGTTTACCCTTTAGCTCTGTTGCTTTGATCTCTTCCCTTACATAGACAGCTGCTCCTCCTCCTCTTCTTCCCTCCCTGTCCCTCCTGTAGATTTTGTACCCTGGTATGTTGAAATCCCAGTCATGGTTCTTTGTGTACCATGTTCTGTGACTGCTACAATATCCAGGCATCTCTCTTCTATCAAAGCCACCATTTCAAGGAGCTTTTTACCTAGACTATGGGCACTGGTACTCATTACCTTCCATTTTTTATGGCTTTATTTCTTTTTGCCCCATCCCTGTCCTTACTGCCTTTGTCTTTTTTTTTCCATTTACCCCTGCCCTTCTACTTATTGACTGCTCTATCTTGGTGTTTACCTCACTAATTACCCTGATTTTTTTGGGGGCTAGGATTTCCCTTCTCCTCTTCAGTGCCTCCCCCCTTGGCTAGTTTAAATGCTTGCCATTGAAGCATTTAAACCTACCACCTAGGATCCTGGTTCCCCTCCAGGATAGATGCTTTCTTACTTTACAAGCAAGAATGGCAATTGCAAAGGGCGCACTTCTTCCAATCTTAAATTATAATTCTTTTCTTTTCTCAGATTTGGCCAAGCAAGACTTACCTATTTTGACATCTGTATTTCATAGTACATGTAGATTTACATTTAAGTTGCCATTTTCTACTCATCATTGTGTATTGTCTCAGGCTCTAAGCATTCAGGATGGCTTCCACCAAGGCTGAGTGGTTTGTATAGTTTAAGTTGTTTAATGGTTAGATTTGCAATGCCTAAAACTAAAACTAAAATGAGAGATTGATATTTTTCCCTCTAGTGCAGCAAGAAATTGGAATGAGCTTCCTGGGTTACTTTTTGGTAACATAAGTCACCGAACTTTTAAAATTAAATTAAGGAAACATTTTCTTGATCAACAATGTTGTAATTGTTTTTGACTGTGTTATTTTGTTTTGTATTTATGTTAATAGTTTTTACTACATGTAACATTATGACTGTATATATATGGTCCCAGGTCATGCATGAAAAAGGGGCCTTTGGCTCATTGTATTTACCTGGTAAACAAAAGTAAATAAATAAATAAATACTTAAATCTGCCCTGCCCCCCTTTTCATGAATAAAAATCAAACAGGCTTGGTACAGTGAGGCAGGTAACATCCCAGGTTGTAGACACCAGTTAAAGACAGCCACCAAATAAGGAGCCAGCTGGAGCCTGTGAGCCTGATAAAATATAGTACACAGCTCAACAAGACTGGGACAGTGTTTTTTTTTTTTCAAAGAGTCTATACAACTCTTCAGTTCCTGTGAGGTGATGGGTTCTAAAAGCAAAGCTTGGTCAGCAGCCATCACTGTAGGGAGACCATCTAAAAAGGGAGAAGCAGAAAGGATATCAGGAGCAGTACCAAAAACCATCAAAAGATAAGTAGAAACTTCCCACATGATGCCCACTGGTTCTGTCATAATGACGAACATTATACATCAACTCACAGAAGAGTGAGTACATTTTGCCAAAAGCAAATTTCTCAGTCTGGCCGACACCATATTCCAAAAAAGCAATGGCCATGGATGATTTAATTTAAGTCCCACACATACCCCAAACTACATTAATCAAAACCCGGGTGGATGCTGGGGGCAAGGGAACACACCAGAGGGGGATACAAAAAAAATCTAACATCTCCATAACAAAAAAGAAGCTCACCTACAGCCAGTCCCTAACCCAGAACCATCACCGCTCCAGGTGCTGACAGTAACCACCTCACCAAGTGGCCAGCTCAGCAGCAGTGGGATGCACTCACCTACTTAACTACCAGCACTATTCCATTACCCCCCATCAGTCGCTCTCACTGTTTTACCCCTTCTCGCTGTTTTATCCTTTCACACTCTCTAGTCTCTCCCCTCGCTATAACCTCCCAGCCATTAATCCCTCATACGCACAAACTGAGTTGCTCATATATGAGTCACTCAATTTGCTTTGCCCACATTATGGGATACCATGCCCACTTTAGAACAAACAGGGTCATGCCATTTGTCATACACAGAGTGAATAATTCAACACTCCACATGTTTCTGACAGTCAGAAAAAGGGTCCAGAAACTGTTTGGTGCACTGTGTACTAAACTGCATTTCCCTGTAGAGGGAACAACCTCCGTTATATTGGAGATCCCTCATGTGCTTTTGCAGGGTCAAAATCTGGGAAGAATATTCAGCCTCTTCCACCACAGACCTAGAGATCACCGACTGAAGGTGACCCTGAAGTCAAAAATATTGCAATTACACAGTAGTCGCCTTTCATCCAGACTATGTCTGGAAAGTGTCCTTAAAATCCCACTTATAATCCTCCCACCACTCAGCCAGGTCATCATAAAGGCAAAGGACCGAATGTCTGGCCTCTCATACAGAATTCCAAGGAGGTCAGATAGATGAATCAGATAAGACCTGAGCATTCAATCACCGGGGGCCCCTACTCGGGTGGGGGGTATCACCCCAACATAGGACTCCAGACAACATACTGTGATCAGAAATTTCAGTACAGTGAGTAGAGGCTCCTGTGACTGAAAATGAGGTAGATCCAAAAAGAAAATAAATTTGAGCATGTACAGCTCCACATCTATAGGTGTGTCTACCTGTGGCATGCAAAGTCTGGTAGGCATCGAACTAGGAGGACTGTTGTACAACAGAACGAAGACAGTTAGTATCACAGAACAGTTTATCAGTAGCTAAACCCCTATCAAACCTAGCCATCCAACAGTTAAAATCTCCCCTCCATCATAAAACGTGAAGTGTGCAGAGAGGGATGGACTACATGAAAATGATCAACCCTGGCAGCCTTTAACTGAGACACACAGACAATTATAACATGAAGTTGAAGCTCCCGAAAGGTGGTATCAAGCACCAAGGTCCGCCCAAGATGAATATCCACTAATTTAGAGACCAAAAAGTCCTACCCTTGAAATAAAATTACCACACCATTACAACCGTCAGTCCCCACTGACCTTTAGTCCAGAGGTCAGTAGCATTAGAGAGGTCAAATCGTGTTTCGGGTGGGTATCCTGTAACAGAATAATCTGCACAGAGGAATCCTATAGGTTGACAAAGGTAAAAAGCCTCTTCCGATAACCCTTAATGCTATTAACATTCAAACTGAGGACTGACAGGATGTCCATTAGTAAGAGGAAAGAAAAAAAAGGTACACAATCAAATCACCTCTTACGAGAACTAGATCTCATAGTCCATTTTTTCCGTTGGGTATCAGTAGCCGTCATATGAGATTCCTCCAGGTCAGATGAAAAATCATGCTGTGAGGACAGAAGACAGGAAAACTCAGAATCTTTATCCTTATCAGCAGTGTCTCCCCAATCTTTTTCCAAACCAAGAGCAGAGTACTTGTTCTGCAGGGTCAATCCAGGGCTAGGACAGGCAGCAGGAAGGGAAGTGTCAGTCTTGGACTTTTTTACTTTACTCTTAGATTTGACAATTTCAAAAACCTCAGGGTATCAGCAAAGGACGGGCCAAGTGCCCTTGCCCTGTACCCATGACCTCATCCAACACAGGAGGAGAGGTGTCAGCTGGCAGGGAGTCATTAGAGACAGAATCAGCAGGGGACAGGTCTCCCACAGGGAGGAAGACATTTTCTGGTTGAAGCACTGGGGTTGTTACGGTGCACTTCCTAAGCTGGAATAAAACCTTTCATATCATTTAGTGATCCTAGCCTTTATTCCCATGAATGCAGCTCAATTGTTCTTACTAAGTACTTGGCTGGCTACCTGGAGCTGCACTGCCAGACTCAGTCTTCATAGCACATCTTGTCCTTTCTTTTGCAACAGGTCTCCCACAGTAGATTCCTGCACCCTTACTTCCCTACCTAAGGTCTCCATATGACACTCAGTGGCATATGCAGCACCCTGCTTCTGAGCCTGTGTCACAAGGTCTTCTGGGAGAGACTGTTCCCCTCCCATTATGAAAGGCCCAGTGACAGTGGGCATAAGAATGCCCATGTTTCACATGCAAATGACAACAAAATGCATTCTGTCAATTCTTTGTTAAATGACCATAGTCCAAACAATGAGAACAGTGAGGGCTATCACAGGCATTACTGATATAGGAGCGAGACCCACAATTAAGACAGGACTTTGGCTGTCCTGCATAGAACAACATTCCATGATCTCTACCCAAGTAAAAGTGGCTGGGCAGATGCTGGAACCCAAATTCAGTGTGTTGTAACTTCACCTTAATTTTCCACCCGACTGTCCAAATCTGTTCTGAATGAATGATGGGCTTTGGATGGTCCAGAACCTCACAGTGGAGATGAAGCCAGTACAGAATGTTAGAAATATTCACCCCTTCATTGCAAAAAAGGACCGTAATACTCCGGACAGTAGGATGAGTAATGGGGAATGCCAAAAAAGGCATCCACAAGGGGGTATCTTTCAAAAGGTTGTACTGTCTCCAAAACCTGTCCAAACCAGTGAGATTATGGAAACTTATATCACAATTAAAGTCCCCAGTATGGATCAAAGCAAGCAACTCAGAGGTGAAGAACTTCAGAGAATCCTTCAAAAGAGTCCTGGTTACATACACATGGTCTGGTGGAGACTCCAGTCCACCCATGTAGATTAGATAGACTGCATGTCTCCAAGAAGCCAGCTTACCAGCAGGGCAAAACATGTCTGAAAATTTCCTAGGTCCCAGGGAACCAGCTGGGAGAGAAGCAGAAAAGGATGATGTTGACACAGGAAATTCAAGAGACCCAGTAGGAGGAGCCCCATCAACTGTAAAGGGGTCCACGAACCAAACTGGCAAAACATCAGCAAGAGAAGAAGTACTAGACAAAAAGGGGAGATTGGTTTGCCTAGTATGCATAACTGGTGCCAATGGCGATGACATCTGGGGCAGGTCAGTAGTTTAGAAAAAATCAGGCAAACCAGGAAGTTCTACAGGCACCAATTACAATAAAGAGGCAGCAGGAGAAAAACAAGTACTCACCCCCCCCCCCAGGAGCAAAGACTGTCCCACTGATAATTCATGACCTGAGAGTTGGACTCATCTGGGATCTGAACACCCTCTCAGACAGTTTGCACATGGCCTCTGCCAACATCCTTTCTGTAGATCAGGCAGTCTGCACAGGAGCAGAAACGGGATGAGTTTGTGGTAAAGGAAGCCTAGATCTCAAAGTACAGATCTGAGCACTAGGCACCAGCGGAACAACTGCTGCCAATAATTCACTATCCGTCACTCACCAGTCGGAACAGTAACAGCATCGACAGTCTTTTTTAAAGAATGCAGGTGGTCCCCCCTGAAGGAAACAGCGAAGCTCAGCCATCAGCAACTACAAAAGTCGGCTTTTACAGTCCTGGACGCTGGCCAGCAAGGTCTGTTTGGCCACATCAAAATCTTTCACAGGCACACTCATAGATGCAGGCACAGAATCACTCCTCATTGGAACAGGTACATCCACCAAAGCAGCAAGAGCAGGAACCTCATTCGTGGTACTGGCAGAGGCAGAGGTTCAATCCCCAGCCAGGGCAACGCCATTGCCTTCCTCAACCATAGTGCTGTTGTCCACCATCTTGGAAGGATGGACAACAGCAGCCACTACCACAAGAGTATTAGAATTTCTCCAGTGTCCTGGCCAATATCCCCCTTCCCATAAAACTGATTTGTGCAATTGTCCAAGGCTGTGTGGGAGTGTTGTACAAAATTGCTGCCACTACACATTTAGTTACTTCACTACTAGTCCAGCATTGCTTGCAAAGTGCTGTGGGATGCAATGTATATGAAAAGAGCTATATAACGGCTTCTTTTTCTTCATTACTACATGAGTATGACACCAACTAAAATTAATATAACACATGCCAAAATGTGTATAACACATGATAAAATGATTGTGAGATATACTGAAATGAGTACAGCACATAACAAAATAGTATAGTACATACTGAAAAGAGTATAACACATACTGAACTGAGGACATATATCACAACTGATCCAACATATACTAAAAGATATATAACCCATACTAAAATTAATGTAACACATATTAAACCTTGTGTAATACGTATCTAAAGGAGTATGACATATAATGAAATAAAATGATTACAGCATGATGACACATTAAAAATCTAAGATGCATTCTGAAATGAGGCTAGCATATATTGAAATGTGCATAAGGCACATCGAAATTAATATAAAAATGTATCAAAAAAACATGATGTCAAGGACCAGGATCACTTAGAAAACTGCATAGGAAATCGCCTTAAAGTTCACTGTACCATTCTGCAGCTGGATACAAGCTTTTCAATATCTGTCAGCTGTGAGTATGCAATTATTTTGTTTTTGTAACAAAAATATTCTATTGAATAGGTTTCTTATCTGTTCTGCTTTTACTGAATGGTATAAATAAATATGCACACTCTGTTCAGCAATTCAAAATGCTATATTGATCAATGGGGCAATGATAACAGCCACCTTTTGGTGGAAAGATATAACTGTAGTAATTGTACAAGTACTTTACACAAATTATTTAGTTTCCAAAACCATCTTATGGTTACATAATAACAAAAAAAATTTTAGAAGTAAATTTTCATTTGTATGTTTATGTTAGCATTTCCTTTCAAACCCAATCCCTCTGACAGTTATTTCTAGAGTTACCAGTAAACCTAATTAGTACCCATCACTAAAGTGAACGTTTGAAATTGAGAAAGGGGACCACACAAACTGGTATTTGTATGGAGTAGTGAACTGGTAATTTGAAATAAGAAAATAGAACATCAGCAGTGCATATATTGTTCATTTTCCATTAGTTTTGTTGGGCAAATTGTTTTTGAATGTTGAACATTACCTTTGCCAGATCCTGCTCAACAGAAACAAATAACTATTGTAATTAGAAGGCCATAGCTGTAATTTATTGCCCCACCCCATTTCTGTTTCCACCAGTCTCCAACCAAAAGGATTGGGATTGCACCAGCTGCCCCCTTCCTTCTGCTCGGAGGGCAGGTTAGCCACTGTCTTCACAGTTTATAACAATGCTGATTATGGTGACCAGCTGGGGCTGAGCAAATGTCAAGCAACCTACACTCACCCTCCCCTGAAGCCAAGCACCTCACCTTCATAATGTGCCTTGCCTCCAACCAGCCTCACTGTGTGATTCTGAGATCACATGTCAACCTGAGTCTGCCAGGTAACAAAGTAGTGAACTACCAATGGGTACTAGGCTTTTAGGCATACATATTTAGGAACAATTTTCCTAAATCATTTCAATTTAATAAAATTTGATTTGCACAGCTGGGAGTCTCCCAACTAGAATGGGAAAAACATCTCTTTTTCTGTGTTTTGTCCAGCAAGGGGGGCCCCTCTTTTGCAGTAAGACTCCTTTCACAGTTGGTAGACACTGAGAACTCATGTGGGTCACTCACTGGGGTGGCACTGCTAAAAAACATTCCAGCCTTATAAACAACTCATGAGTGTCTCAGAATGGTTAGTTATGCAAGAAACAGGACTATATTAACTTCAAAGAAGGGGTGGTGGTGCCTTGGCCCAGTAACAATTGACTCCTATGACACCATTAGGCAGGGTGTGAGACCCATACAGGCCATCAGTCAATGCTGGTGCTGTCCCATCTTTGCTGGGTATGGGGTTGCAGATACCCACTCTTAAAAGAGTCATGCTTTTCTAAGCCAAGGTATACCCTTATTTGAAGTTACTGAAATCCTTCCCCTTGCATAACTAACCCTTAGAAGCATGGAAACCTATAAAGGTAGAATTTGTCAGTAGACAAGGACTGCTTAATCCGTTCAGTCTGTCCAAATGTCCCCTGTCGATTCTACCTCTGCAGACCATATCTGGTCTTCTTGAAGACACTCCTGAGCTACTTACCTGACTGGAAATTTTGCAGCAGCACCACCCCAGTGAGTGGAGTGTCCCACATAGGTTCTCAGTGTCTACTAATTGGGAAAGTACACTGCATGTCTGGGGAGATCCCCAGTGTGGGGACCAAAACACAGAGAAAGTTGCTTTTCCCATTTTAGTTGGGAGACCTCTAGCTATGCAAATCAAATTTTGTAAAATGGAAATAATTTAGGAAAGCTGTTCCTCAATATGTTTTCCCACCAGCCCAGTATCCAGTAGTAGTTTGTGGCATTGCTACCTGGCAGAATCAGGTTGACGTGTGATCCCAGAATCCCCCACTATGGTGAAGGTGAGGTGTTTGCATTCAGGCAAGGGTAGGTGCAGATTGACCACAAGCAACACTGGCATTGACTTTGAAGGCTCACCTGTTCTCAAAACCTAAGGAAGGGGCAGCTGTGGCAACCCTGATCATTGATATGGGGGACTGAGGGAAGCATAAAAGGGAAATTGGGAGTAATAAAATACAGTTGTGGCCTTCCAACTAAAAAATGTTTTTGTCTGCATGACCTTGTAGGAAGCAGAGCATGTGATAACATCCATGAGGTTAATATTCGACCTTGGAATAACACCAATTATCGCATTTTCAACATCACTACTGGAGAAAGAAGAAAAAAGAAGTATCTTGTCTGTAAACAAAGCAGTAGCTATAATACTGCTATGTTGCTACTACATTTTTATTGCACAGTGGTTGGACCAATTTTGGAATATGGTTCAGCAGTGTGGGATGCAGGTCTTACAAAGACAGAAAGTAATGAGTTAGAAATGATACAAACGAGAGCACTGCGCATTATTCTGGGGAATGAGATTTCTTATGAAGAAGCCTTAAAAACATGTAAATTGGTACGGTTAGATGAAAGGAGAAGAAAAATGCCAAGAACATTATTTAAGAAGATATGCAACCCACAGCATAAATTACATGAGTTATTACCACCTAGAGATGTGGCTGTTTATGGGTTAAGAAAACAGGTTAGATGGCAAAAACCTATTTTTAGAACAATAAAGTACAAAGTATCTTTTTCATGTGCTTTTTAAATGAATGAGTAAATGTGCTCTATAGTTTGTACTATTTATAATGTAAATATGGAACTGAGTGTATGAGAAAGAAAAACATTTTTGTACTGAATATTTATAAAGTAGTTTAGTTTATATTTTGTATTAGAAAAATCTTGCAATTTTAGTATGTTAGTATGGATTACTGTTTATTGTGATGTGCTTATAATGTATGCTACTTCAGCCACCCCTTGCAGGTGATGGCTGCAATGTGTGTTTAAATAAACTGGACTAAACTAAAAATAGATTAACTTTACAGATTACTATTAAATTAAACAGTTACTAGTCAGTGTGTGTAAGGTACCCAGTTTCAGTATCAGGCTCTGTCACTTTTGCGATGGGTGCTTGTTAGGCTTTCTACTAACTCTAAAAATGACTCTGTCAGAGGGGCTGGCTATAAGAAACAAACTCTGGCCAGAGCCAATAGGGCAGCAGGAGAGGAATCTGGGTTAAAAATATTGAAAATTATTTTTTAATATTTTTACACAAAATTTTCAACACAACCTTATGATGACCTTGCCTCATAAAGAAGGGCAGATAAAATGTTCAAGTCCTGGTCTAAAGGTGATGTTGTGCAGGGATTGCAAAATCAACTTTTGGGCTGCAAACATATATTTTGGGCAGGAGTTGAAAAATGACAGCTGTGATACATGAGTCACTGTACCAAAATGGCTATGTTGAAAATTTGTGGAAAAAATATTGAATGTTACCAGTTATGAGACTACATTTACAGAATTCAACATAGTCTCATAACTTAATGAGTGAACATGTTAGAATCATAGAGCACAAGAATGTGCAAAATGTAATACCACCCCTAATACATTTATTCAAGGCCAGGGAATGCAATGCTAGACTTTGTTTTGGCACTGAAAAAGTTTCACTTGGTCCACAGGGAGGAACATTGGATACAATCCCTAAATATCACGATATTTGGTCCAAAAGGGCACTAGGGTGCATTCAGTTAGAAGTGATGATAAGGTCAAGAAAACTTATTGTGATACTGTACTCTATAAAGACCTTGCCAAAAGAATGCAACACATATGTCAAGAAGAGAAACACCAGTATAGCATAGCTGCTGAATTCCTTTCTGTGATCTTATTCTTCAGCAAGTTAAATTGTGTCGGTATTCATTTTTGAGTGGGGTATTGTGAAGAATGTCACATGGTTGTCAATTCCAAGCTATCTTTTTTCTTCCTTGATGACAAAATTGCTACTTTAAGAAAATGGGCTCTGTAGACCATTATGATCCATCATATTTTCAATAACCTCAACTTTTTACACCCTGTGGATTGCTGTCCCACACAGGAAAACTGACCTTCTCTCTCTTCTCTGAGTGCAGAGCAAGCCCCCTTTCTGTTTTGACAAGACTCCCTCCCATCTGCCACTTGCTTAGTGGCAGTGAATTTATGTAGAATTTTTTTAATTCTGCATATCTATGCAGTCACATAAAATGCCTACTCTCATCATTTGTAAGTTTACCTCTATCAGTTTCTTCATATCACTGCCAGTGTTTACAGCAGTAAAGAGAATGTGTTCAGTACTAAAGATAAAGAGGTTTTTTGGTGTACTTTCTGTTTAGATACAACTGTTAAGGGGAAGCCACATTTTCAAAACAGGAATACCCAGAAAGATTTAACAGATAATATCCAAATTTTGTTTACTAGTAGTTATTACTGTCTTCTTCCTGTGGAACAGCAAGCTGAGATGGGACATGATCTCAGTCTTCCCATTCTCAGAGGTATTGATAGGATTGAACATATGGATATGTTCTCTAGCAGGATATAGGAACATGCTCGCTGAATGTCGCAGATGGCAAATTTAGAGGTAACATTAGGAAGCATATTTTTCCCAGAAGGTGGTGGCCTTCTAAAATTACCTCACAATAGAGACTGTGTACCTGAAGACAGAAGAGTGATCCCCAGTGTTGCCCATCCCTTAGCTTTTGTCAGCACTAAAACCATCAGTGTGAGAACCCTGCACTGTCCCTGCCCATGCTGTACCTACCCAGGCATGAGGATAAACAGAGGGCTTCAGCATCTAGTGCTGTCAGTCTGCCATGTTTCATAAGCACTATATCTATCACAGTGTAGAAATCCTGGACTTTCTGTTATACCCTACACCTGCCCCTGTGGATTTACAAAGGGCTTTAGTCTCCAGTAGTGCCAGTCTCTTACTGTTTACCAGTCACACACTGTACCTGTCATTGTAGATAAACAAAAGGCTTTAGTCCCCAGTTCTTGCAGTCCTTTACCATAACTAAATGCAGACAGTGTAGAAACCAAGCACTGTCCCTTCCCTAAAGATTCAGAAACTTCACCTGGAAAGTGGTGAACCACACCTACTGGAAAAAAGAATGGCCTGATACATGTATCTGTCACTGTGCATGACCATTCTGTTTCATGTGAGTCATTGGCAACATTTACAGTTTACGCTTCTGTGGACTTTCTGTTACTGTTCCCTTTTGAGGACATGGGCCAGATATTCAAAACTTATCCCTGGGGCAAAATTAGCACTGTATGGTGTGCAAAATTAGCCTGGAACCATTTGCACACTATATTCAAAGGAATAGCCCTGGGACTAAATCAGTTAAATATAGCATGCAAATGCAGCCATGCAAACAGGGCTGAGTGCAGTTCAAAAATAGCCCAGCAAATAAGACAGCTCTGAATATAACAATTGGGAAGGGCAAACTGCAACAGCAGCCCAGTGCACACAGAGGTGGAGTAAGGCAGAGTTGCAGTAGGTGTTCAGTGTGGGTGAGAGCTATGAAGTGGTGCACAACAACTGCAAACAACATTGCAGGCCACACACAGCAGAACTGTGCTATGGTATTGATATGTTTGCCCAGCACCAACACATTTGCCCAGTGCTAAAACATTTGCCTGGTGTTAAATTTTGCTATATTCAAAGCTCCTCTGCAAATAAGCCTACTTAGGCAATCCAAGGGCAAACAGTCACATTAGCATCTCAGTATGGCCTGCTTTGTATGCATTACCATGTAGACTGCCTGGTGCTATTGCATGATGCACACAGCTTCACCTGTATGTCAAACTGGAACTATAAGTCAGTTCCTGCAGGCTGGATGCACTCAGAGCTCCACCTGTATGTCAGACATGATAAACTGTATGGCAGCTGCAGGTTTGGACACAGAAGCACAAACTGTTGTGGCCCAGGAGACTAGCACCACAGGAACAGGTGGTTGTGCTGCATGACATAGACATATTGTTATTCCTACTACAGTGTGTATCAAATGGTACACTAATATAGTAGCTGGTATTGTGAGGGCCACAGCAATGCCTACGGAGTGTCAGGCAACAATGACTGCAGCTATCCACACAGTGACATGCACAGCTGGCAGATGTGTTCTGACAGTGGACACCAGTCATACTGTCCTGTGACCCACATGTGCTGTGCCAGTGGCATGGGAGTCCCACACTAACACACACATAGCTGGCCGTGTGTGACGGAGAGCCTGGACAGGTATGTGGTATGTGCTCTGGGGGGGGGGGCAGACACATACCATCATACAAGCACACTGATGTGAGGGCATTCCTGTCATTGGCACATGTGTGCTGTGAGGATGGCCCTAGCCATGTGGCAACACCTACTATATGGTGCAGCCTGGCCTCCAGTGCACCTTCCCCTCAGTACCCTCCATTCTCCCAGTGCTGCAGGTGTGTGTGCTGGATTTTGGTGGTGTACCCCTATGGGGGGACTGAATGTGTATGCAGTATGTCTCTTTCATGGCATACGGAGTGGCCCAGGGTGGCCATCTGCTCTGTCTGCCTCCTCATTGGCTGCAGCCTTCAGATGCACTATGATGCTGGTGTTGCTTAAGGTCATGTTGCCTGTTGCTGCTGTGTCCACACCCTCTATCCTTGTTTTGCCCAGAGTTAAGACTACCTTTCTCTGGGCGGTAATTTGTGCTGCCCAAAATTTCGCACAAAGTTACCCAAACACACTTTGTGTGGTGCTAACACACTGAATATAGCATAGCACCTGTATTCATGTACATGCCCCTTCTCTGTGCATGATGCATATATTATGCATTTTCCTGGTGCTAATGCAGTTTGCCCATGCTATTTTGTCTTTTGAATATAGGGGACCTGCATGCAAATACGGACCAAACAGTTTGTGCTAGGCACAATGTTTTGACTATTTGGCCTCACAAGTTTATTTTGTTTTGCAGTTGGAATATAGACTTTGCCACTCTTAATACACTCTTCTTGGCCATATGCTGCTTGAAATTTAGTAAGAGCCTGGCATTTGTACTTCTTATTTTGCCTTGAGAGGTTGACATGTTTTTTTTCCTAGATTTTCCTGATTTGTGACACTTGGTTATGTTTCATCAATTTCTCAATATGACCACTTGCCCTAGTATGATTTCCATTTCGTCTGTATGTAAATTACATTACTGCTACACTACAATGTAGACAAAGACAGTAAAGGTGTTTTTTGGGGGAGGGCATATTTCTATTACCACTCCTTGTATTCGTCACATCAGAAACATATATTCTTCTATCCACTGCTGACTCAAATCGCAGCTTGTTCAAATATTTCCCTCCATAATATTTACATTCCTTTATTGATACTTGCCTCAATGTACACTTTTTATTTTTACTGTATAATTCTGCAGTGACTTTATTTGACTCATCAACAGATGTGGAGTTTGGAATAATGTCAGACTCACCAATGGATGTGGAGTATAAACTATCATCATTTTATGAGCAACCTTTACTTCTCCATCTACTTCTCCTTTCCCTCTAGCACTTATCCACTATACCGTCACCTTCATTACTTCTATCCTCTTCCCAATGTACCCTTCTCTGCCTCTTTCCTACTTCTCTCTCTTAGTCCCTACCACCACCTAGCCTTAAGTAGACTCATCTTTTAATGTATGATCAGTGGAAGATTGTTACTGTCATATGCATTGTTTGTATAATAATTTTGATGACATGACTGTATATTTTCTTTACTGTTTTATTTCTGCATATTTTGCTGTATCTGTATTGTTATTCTCCCCTTGACCCTGCGTATATGTCCTCCCAGGACCACCTTGTAAATGAGTTAATCTCAATGGTGTATTTCCAAGTAAAATAAAAATTGAATTGAATTTGGTACTGAATCCACCACCAAACCATTTTCTTTCCTTGCATTCTGTTCTCTGTGTCCTGCATTTAGAGATGCAGCAAATTTAAATTCCACTGGTGAAGTGAACGCGAAGTGGGCACTTCGCGTTGCCACTCCATTACATGGAGTGGGCAATGCAGAGTGTTCTCTCCACCTTGTCATTACCACTTTGCGTTAAGGCAGAATGGCAATGTAAAGTAAGGCAAAGTCATTGTTTTTTAATGGACTTTATGCCCTCATTAGGATTCTAAGTGATCAACTTGGTGTTTCAGATTTGGCAGCCCCCACACACATCACATGGCTTACAGTACTGTAAGTCACATGCTCTTTAGCTAGGCAGGAAGAAAGTGAATCATACAAGCAGGCACTTTTACTTTCTCCTGTGCAGATGGAAAGAGAGAGGAGTATGTTTTGTGACTGCTGATATTTTGAGATCAGAATGAGGAGGAGATTTAAACTTTGATTTAGACCAAACAGCTTTTTTAAAAGCTACATTTTTTTGTCTTTTCTGTCTGTACTCTTTTTTTTTTTTTACTTAATTTTTTCTTTCTGTAAATTTTATTTTTCTTACATAGAGGGACATCAGTTGCAAATTATGTCCATGCTGGAACTGCTGCTGAATCACCATGGGATCCCACATTAGTTTTTTTCTTCACTCCATGTGCCCCCCGCACACCTTCCTTGCTGTGTTATAAAATGTATTCCTCCACCATCCTGACCCTTGTATGTAATTATGCCCTTTTTTTGTTGGCTTCCATATGTATTCTGAGCATTGGAAGTATACTGTGCTAAAATGCATGGGTGCAGTTTTCTTTCCAGTGTGTGTATGTACTGCAGACACTGTCCAACTCTCCGACTTAAAAACACGTATCAATGAGTACAATGGTGGGGTGGTGAAGCCTGGAGAGATACTACAAAACAGGCTTACAATACATCCAAGTAACTAGTAAAAATATTAATGTTGTGATTCGTGACATAATCGTAAATCGTGATTTGTGACTGCATTTGTGACCATGCTAATAAAGAAATGCAAATGCCTATGGCTGTACTTCCCTGGGCCCCGATGAGGTGAGGCACAAAACTCCCTTACTTAAAAACACTCATTAATGAGTACAATGGTGGAGTGGTGAAGCATGGAGAGATACTATAAAACAGGCTAACAATACATCCAAGTAACTAGTAAAAAAAATTAGTGTTGTGATTCGTGACGTGATCGAAAATCGTAATTTGTGACCGTGATGATGAAGAAAGTGATTTGTATCACAAGTGACTCCTGATGATGGTCCCGACTTAAAAATGCATATTAATGAGTACAATGTTCATGCTGAATTATGCAACACACCTGTCTAGTACTCTGAAGGGAAGTCAAAGAAACAACTGTGACTTAAGTTAGAGATAGAGATTGGGCCCTAAAGAGATGCAAATGTACAGACAGATTAAGATTGCACTGCACACTGAAGAGATGCAGATGCAAAGGCACAACACCTAACCAGTGCTCACCACCAGAAATTCAAATTTGGAAAACAATATCTTTGCCAATTGGGGCAGGCTTTGGGGGGGTGGGCAGTGTACTGCACCTCTGCAGTAAGAGTCACTAGTACGAGTTCCGGTAAAGATACCACAAAGAAGTACAAAAAACTACACAGCTGCAGTAGATAGCAGGTTCATGTTGCTGAAATTATGTGGCACAATAAAAGGTGTCTGATTTGATGACACGTGTCACACATACTCACACACACACTAAGTAATGCATAGCAAATTGAAAATTTCAGTAATATAGCCACATATTTTAAACAAACTAAAATTATGCACTGCTGCACCACAACAATCAGCAAAAAAATGGCAAGAATTATTGAAAATATTACTGTGTGTACATTAACACAGTTATACAAGAAAAATATTACCAAAACAGAAAGCACTGTCTTTTTCTTCAAGTTAATCTACCTACACCACAGATACACCCCTCCCCCAAAGCACACTTCTACTGTCTCTCAGTACACAGGCTGAATGTTGTACATTAACATTCAAAATACACACACAAACAATAAATGCTCGATGATATGAGCATATGAGGGTTTCCTATAATCGATGAACTAAAGTTTCAGCAAAAAAAAAAAAAAACTCAAAAAGGCTTTTTAACAGCTTTTAGAAGGTTTGAATCACAGAGAGCTCTTAGAGCAGATTGTCTCCTACAGCTTCCTACACACACACTACCCCAAAATGAGGCTGTGCAGAGCAATCTAGAGCTCATGTGACCTAAAATCCCATGAATCACTGCAAAATTCGCCTTTGGAGCTTAAAAGCAATGTGAAATGAGGTGAAGTACATTGTTTTCAATGTACTTCACCTTAAGAATTAGTGGAGTAGTGGCTTGGGAAGGCAGAGTAATGTGAAGTCATTGTTTTCAATGGACTTCAAGTTACCCATTAATAACGCAAAGTACTCCACTTAGCGTTGTGGAGCACTCCGCAAATTTGCTTTCACTCCACATTCCACTTCGCAGAGTGAATTGGGGCCACTTCACCCATCTTTACCTGCATTTCTATATTACTGAGAGCTGGTCACGATACCTCAGTATCTGTTTCTGAATCACTGCTACTTTCACTGGATGTGGAATCATCAGTGTAAGTAGAAATATCCTCAGATCCTCCTTAGCTATCTTTAGTGACATTCTTTAAGATATTGTGCATTTTCCCACAGAATTATTAAAAAGCTCTCCGAGGTGAAATGTTCTGAGAGACAAAAGATTATGTACTAATGCTGTACAATAAAAGGATAAATAAAACTGTATCCTGGGGGTACATGGAATTTTATTGAAATGCATGTATGAATAATGATTCTGACATAAAACCACTGTCATTCTTTTAATTCTTGTGAACACAGAACTAAAAGGAACACTCATCTACCTTGCAGTTCTGTGTAGCCAACAGAATTACAATAGACATGAGACAGAGAGAGAAAAAGAGCGTACACATGTGTGTGTGAGGGGGGAGGGGAGGGCGAGGGGAAAAGGAATTCTCAAACCACACCCAGCAGCTCACTCTGCATAGTTGTAAAGGACACATGGCTCACAACTTCGGGATTTATGTTATTTGAACTAATGTTCAACAAAGAAAACCCACAGTATTTTCCATGGACTACTGCACATCAAGAATATATCGATGTGGATTACATCTGTGTCTGCAAATTAGATTGAAAGGTATTTATTTGTTTCAAATAATTCTGAAGTTTGAAAAACTTTGCAAACTACAGCAGATATAGGACATTCTGTTGTATCCTTACTTTGGCAAGAAAGTGTTTTATAAAAAGGGTAATAATAATTATTCATTTGAAAGGGCAGTGTGTTTGGAATAGTAATAGAAAACTGCATAAATATATAAAAACAGCAAGTGTTGTGAATTTACTTGGAGTTCTGTAAAAATGCAGGCAGTTTAGGGCAGTCTTGAATCATCACTCTCTACAAAGAGTCTTGTGAGCATCTTTTAGAATTAATATTCCTTTTTATAAGGGGTTATTACTGTTATGAAAGTATTAAATGTAAGACAGTCATAAAGCCTCCCCCCTAAGTCTGTGGAAATTAATGTAGTTTCAGTTTGTTTTTGGGTTGCAATTTCATTATCTTGATTGCTTGCAGAAGCAGTTGATTCTACACTTACATTTCAATACTGGCAGATGCCCGCGTATGTAAAGAAACAAAACAAAATAAAAAAAACAACAAAGAAGTTTGTAATATAAAAAAGCACAGTTTAGTTTTACTGTGTTGTGTATTACCAACTGTGGATTGAGTTCAGTAGGTCTGGTGTGCAGTGCTTTATGAGAACACATATATTGCATAACTTGCAATAAGAGCTCATTTTCACTGTATGGAATTCTTGAGCTATGCAAATTAGCTGTGACACAGCAATGCAGATTGCAGTCTTGTGACATCTTTCATGTACTATAGTTCTGTTGTAATTTACTGCTGTTTACTGAAATGCCTTAGAGTAAGTGTGAATGCAGTTTACCAAGTTGGATTTAAAAGAAAGCATGTGTTTCTGAAAGAACTACAATGAATCTATCTGACTGAGCTCTGGACAGATGTTCAGTCTGCAGCACTGTAAGGGTTAAATTGAAGGGCTGCAAAGAGTGGAAGTATCATTTGAAAACTCCAAAGGAAGTGTTCCAAGGTCTGAATCAGGTAGCTTATTTTAAGAGCTGATGCAAGAGGGCTGCAGGCTCCGCCTACCTACAACCTTAAAAAATGGTAACAGAAACATAAAAAGAACATGTTACTTCAAACATTAAGGCTCTCTTTATTCTGTTACCAAAAGAAATATTTGGAATCTAACTTACAGTATTTACATAAAATACTAGTCCAGCTGCTGCAATTATAGCATTCCACCCAAAGGTGGTTGCTCTCATGGATCCATTGATTAACATAGCACTTTGGGTTACTGAATAGCGTGTGCATATTTATCTATACTATTCTATAACAGCAGAACAAGTTATGTACCTGTTCAGTCTAATGGGAAATATTTAGAAACATTACTTACAGTAGTAACCCTACTTTACTTAGCCTTAACTAACCTGATTCAGCAATCTCCCAACATTGCTGATTCAGGTTACTTATGGCAAAGGAAAATGGTGTTCACGCTGGAGGTAATGTTTCTGAATACAGGCCTATATGTTTTATTACAAAAATAACATAATTGCATACTTACAACTGAAAATGAACTACAATTGAAAAAGCTTATATCCTCATCATCATCATCATACTTTATTTATTAAGCGCACTTCATGGATTGTGACTCAATGCACTTTACATTAACAATATCATAAAAACATTAAAATATAACATAAATACGATTATAAATTACTCAATAAAAGGTTAGCTAATTAGATAAAAAAGCCTGATTACACAGAAAAGTTTTCAGCTCCTGTTTAAAAATTTCCAAAACCTGAGACTCGCTAATATGGCGAGGTAAGGAGTTCCACAGGGTTGGCATGCTGAACCAAAATGCCTGGACACCAGATGTCTTCAGATGAACCCTGGGAATCTCCAGGAAACTCTCATAAGTAGAATGGTGTGGAGGGGATTGGCAGAGTGGTGGGGACAAAGGAGGTCTTGCAGGCATCCATGCCCCTGACCATGCAGGGCCTTACAGGTCAGCAAACCAACCTTGAAGGTGATCCACCACCTAATCTGCAGCCAGTGCAGAGAGCACAGCACAGGTGTAATATAACACAATCTTGAAAGACCAGACAACAACCTAGCCACCACATTCTGCACTAGCTGCAGGTGGTGAAAATCAACCCCCACTAGCTCCAGGTGGAGAGTGTTATATAATCCAGCTGCGAAGTCATGAAGACGTGGACCAGGTATGGGAGATCATGTAGGGGACCCAGATGTTTGATCTGGGTGATGTTTCATAGCTGATAATACGCACTTTGGACCACAGCCAACACCTGGGATTTAAGTGTCATGCTGCAGTCCAAAATAATGTCAAGATTCTTCTTTCTGGCTGAGGTAAGCAGCTGGGAGTCTCCAAGTATCAACCCAGATACTTGAACAGGTTGCACCTTCAACCCCGGGTGACTAGCTCCTACCAGTAGTACCTCAGTCTTGTCCAGATTCAACCTCAACCACTTGGCTTTGATCCAGTCTTGGATCTCAGTAAGGCACTGATTAAACTCTGAGACTGCCTTCTGCTATTCAGATGCAAAAGACAGGTATAGCTGAGTGTCATCTGTACAGCAGTGGAAACTCGGTCCATACCATCTTATAATTTCTCCTAGTTGCAGCATATACACCACGAACAACATGGGGGACAAAATGGAGCCTTGCAGAACCCCACATGGCAGCGGCAGGCGTGCCGAGGCAAAAATCCCCAACATCACCCTCTGCATCCTGCCCATGAGGAAAGACTGAAACCAGCTGAGGACTGTACCAGCCAGTCTGCAACAGACCCATAGGCATTTCAAGGGCATCCCATGGTCCACGGTGTCAAATGTAGCTGATACATCGAGGAAAATTAGAATGGAACAACTTTCTCGATCCCTTGCCACCAGAAGATCATTTAGCACCCAGTCAAGGGCAGTCTTGGTGTTATGCCCCTTCCTTAAACTTGACTGGAGAGGGTTGTATATATAATGAGTTGACAAATGATCTCCAATTGATGGGCCACCACCTTCTCAATAACCTTACCCACAAAGGAAAGGTTAGAGACAGGTCTGTAATTAGCCAGGCAATCTGCGTCTAGTGAAGCTTTCTTCAAAAAGGTTCTTACCATTTTCTCCTTTAAGGGCTCAGGAAAGACCCCTGTCACTAAGGAGCACTGGGCTATCCTGGCTAGGATCAGGCCAATGACATCAACACACCCCACTAGGATGCGTGTTGGTCCTGGATCCAAATTACAGTAGGTAGGCCTCATCTCCTAGATGTCCTTCACAACATCTATGACAGCCAATTGGTCAAAGTCAGACCAGACAGAGTGATTACCCATGACTTCCAGCCAATCACTGCATGCTCCTTTAGAGGGCACTGACCGGATCTCCTACCTGATGGAGGCAACTTTATCAGCAAAGAACAGGCAAACGCATCACACTTTAGTTGTGAGAAAGCTCCCCTGGACTGAAAACAGGCAGGATGACATAGCCTGTCAACAGTGCGGAAGATCTGAGCTGGTCTGTTAATTGCTGAAGCAATCCTGCTGCAGAGTAGAATAGTACAGTAAACATTAGGGCACTTTCCTCTGCAGTTCGAACTGTACTGTGGTTGATACTTGGCATCATGTGCTTCTCAGCATGTTTTATACGCATTTCAATGTGTCTGCCACACATTTCAGTATGTGCTATTCTCATTTCAGTGTGCACTTTAGCTTTTTAATGAGTTGGTATGTGTATTACTCATTTCAACTTGCTAGACTCATTTTATTACATGGTATAAAATGTCGAGAAAATCTCTAGAAATGTAATTGGCCAAGAGATATCACCTGACGGTGCATTAAATATATATAAACACATGGTCAGGTACTGAGTTTCATTTTTCTACAAACAAACAAAAACAACAACCTGGAGCCATTTTGTTAGAGTATTGTACATCTCCAATGTGTGCATCATAGGATTTTAATGCACTCTCAGGGGTGTAAGGACACTCAACATTTGGCCTTGTACCTTACTATACCCCGAGGTATGCATTTAAATCCAATAATGCACATCCTGTTGTGGCTTATTACTTACTTATACTCCTTTTGGTATATTTCACACAAAATTTAGTATGTGTTATATTTATTTTAGTAAACAGTATGTTGGATCAGTTGTGATATATGTTCTCATTTAGGCATGTGTTATACTAATTTCAGAATTTGTTATACTGTTTTGTTCTGTGCTGTACCAATTTCAGTATATTTTACTTATATCATTATGTGTTATACTAATTTCTGCATGCATTATACCAATTTGTGCTAGTATCATACTCATATAATGTGTTATAAT
The DNA here is from genome assembly GCA_016271365.2 of Neoceratodus forsteri. NCBI lineage: Eukaryota > Metazoa > Chordata > Ceratodontiformes > Ceratodontidae > Neoceratodus > Neoceratodus forsteri. The sequence continues at coordinate 11,238,414 of JADMNL010000039.1, read as the reverse complement.
CACTGTGACATGTACCAAACTCATTTCAGCAAGTCATATTTATTTTGCTATGTGTCATATTCAAAAAGATATAATTGTGAATTGACTGGCCTCCCATAGTGATTTCAATGGGTTCTCTTATTCCAGTGTAGTTGGAGGATCAATGATCAAACACCATGCCAGTGTCAGGCTGGCCAACACTGCAAAGTGTCATAGCTATGGTCCCCTTCCTCAGTGTGCCTTTAGTATTTTTTTTGTTCCTGATCGTGAGTCACTTTGACTTTTTTTTTTTTGGACACTCCTTCATACATGGCACACTGCATAGTTTTTTTTTCCTTTTTGGGGATACTGATTACCAGCTGCTGAAGTAAAAGTTTAAAGGTATAGCTCAAAAAAAAAAGCTGTTGGGTGCTCTGATCCAGTTAACAGCAATGGATAGTAACAGAATAGCCAGCCATATGCTTCAGAATGGCTCATAGTTAGGTGGTAGACAGGCACACAGTAAAGCACCAACAGTGTACTGGATGAAGGCAGGCCTGATCGGGGCCATCTTCTAAAGCAGCCAAACATGGCTTAGTCTTATTTCAAGGACAGATATAACCCAGAGCAAAACATGTCACCAGTGTTAATTGTGTGTTTGTCAAAGTACTCGGTGACAAAAATCATCATCTGTGTCAGAGTCTTTTTTTTTGTCTATGTACAATTCATTGTTATTACATAATTGTTCTTGTGTTCTCTTGTAGGTACTGAACATATGAACATACAAAATGCCAGCAGAAACAGGCCTCAAAGTCTACTCGAGTCTGCTTGATTGTGCAGGTAGCCCCTCAACATGCAGCTGCCCCCACCTCCCCTCCCACCCCTCCTCATAACCACCCCCCACTCTGTCCCACCCTCTCTTAAATCCTCCCACCATTCTACATGATACCACCTCCTTGTGCTGAGTGTTCCACTTATCTACCACCCTTTCTGTGAAAAAGTGTCTCCTGCTTTCCCTCCTGAATCTCCCCCTCCAATCTCAGCCAGTGCCCTCTCTTGTCCCTCCCTCTTCTGATCTGAAGAATCCCTTCTGTATTAATCCAGTTAATACCCTTTTAGGTGCATAAAGGTTTCAATCAAATCCCCCCCATCCCTCCTCTCTTCCAGGAAATATATTTGCAGTTCTCCCAGCCTCTCCTCTTAGGATTTTCCCCCAAGTCCCTGTATCATCTTCATTGCCCTATGCTGCACCCCCTCCAGCAATCTGTCCCACTTCAGGAATGGATGCCTGTACTGTATGCAGTATTCCAGGGGTGGCCTGACCACTGACCTGTACAAGGGTAGGATCACTTTTGTATGCCGAGAGGAGATTCCCCTCACTATGCACCCCAGCATCTTGTTTGCCTTTGCAGCCACCTTCCTGCACTGAACTGAGTGGTTCATACTCCCCGTTATTAGTACCCCTAGATCCTTTTCCTCCACTGTGCTTTCCAACTATACCCCTCCCAACTGATATTTCCTCCCCTGGTTCCTTGCTCTCAAGTGCAGTACCTTGCACTTCTTGGGGTTGAACCCTAACTGCCATGTCTCCGACCATTCCTGTAGTTTGATTAGGTCTTCCTGCTGCCCCTTCCACCCCTCTATGTCATCTACCACAGCACCCATCTTTGTATCACCTGCGAACAGACTGATCCTACTCTGGAAGAACATTCCAAACAGCACTGGTCCCAGTACTGAGCTCTGGGTAATGTCTCTTGGTGATGAGACTTCCCCCACACCCACCAGCCTTTGCTGCCTACCCCTCAGCCAGTTGGTGATTCAGTTGACCATTTTTGTCCCCACCCCAATGTATTCCAGTTTCCTCCCCAGCCTCCCATGAGGCACTGAGTCAAAGGTCTTGCTGAAGTCCAAATATAGGACATTCACTGCATGGCCCCTCTCCAGTTCCCTGGTAATCCAGCTGTAGTACTCAACTAGGTTCATTTGACAAGACCTGCCTGATACAAAACTGTACTGGTAGCCATCTTGGAGCCCATTGTCTTCCAGATAGGTCACCAGCCTCTCTTTTAGGATTGACTCCGTGAGTTTCCCCATGATTGAAGTGAGACTCACCGGGCTGTAGTTGCCTGGTTCATCCTTCTGGCCACTTTTATGAATGGGCACCACATGGGCCATCCTTCAGTCCTGTGGCATGCATCCTGTGACAAGTGATGTACTGAACTGGACTGCCAGTGGTCCCACCAGGATCTCCGCTAGCTCCCTAAGTACCCTAAGGTGAATGTTATTCGGCCCCAGTGACTTGTCCACCCTTAGTCCCTCCAGCACCCTGGCCTCTGGAATTCTGATATCAGTTGCCCCTGCTCCCCCTCTGCTCACTCCACCCTTCCCATTGGGTATCTGCCCTCGTCTTTCCTTTATGAACACAGAGCAGAAGTACTCATTCAGTGCCTCTGCCTGGTCCTCCCCTTTCTCCACCCACCCCCCCATCTTTCTTAATCCTCACAATCTGGTCTTTGTTTCTCCTTCTCTCACCAATGTATCTGAAGAAGTCCTTTTCCCCATCCTTGATTCCCTGTGCCAGTCTCAGCTCCCTGGAAGCCTTGACTGCTCTGACTAGCCTGGTAACCTCCCTGGACTTCTTTCTGTACTTGTCTTTATTCCCTTGCCCATCTGATTTCCTAAGCCTACAGAATGCTTTTCTCTTGGCCTTTACCCCTTCCATTACCTCCCAAGTCAGCCAGCATGGCTTCTTTGCTCTCCCCTTCTTGTTCCATGTCCTGGTGCAGGTCTCAGAAGCCTCTAGCAGCCCTTTCTTAATGATATTCCATTTTTGGCTGGCACTCATGCATGTCTGAATTCCCACCAGATGCTAAACCAAAATTTCCCCCATCATTTTAAAGTCCATGACCTTAAAATCGATCACCCTGGGAGCTGTTCCTCCTGTTACCCTTCCCATAGTGAGTGTGAACCACACCGTATGATGGCTGCTCCGAGTCAGGGGGTCCTTCACTCCCAGATCCCTTACTGTCTCCCCATTTGTTAATACCAGGTCCAGAGTCTTACCCTCCCTAGTCGGTTCATGGACCAATTGCACCAGGAAGCTCACAGTATTGTTATTTCTCCAGTTTTACAGACCCAGGATCACTCATAAAGTGAAGGGATATATGAATTTAAATTGGAAAAATACATCCAAACATAAAAATTACAAACTGTGGAATTGTTATCTCAATGTAGCATTTGTTCCTTGCTCACCTTGTACTTAAATCATATATTGTTATGCAATGGCGTTTCATTATCACCCTGTTCCCCTTAAAAAAATCTTTCTCCCCTTTCCCTCTCCAAACAACCCCCTACCCCAAAATGCCGTGCATTTAGTAGAATTAATTCATGCTTTTAACTGATTTTTTGTAATGACTCAAAATTTACATGTTTTTTTTAATATTCCTAAAGGACATATTGTATGTATCACCTCATGAAGGGTGTTTAAAGGGGTGCTGGGTTTGAATGTGGGAACACGTCCCCTGACAAAGGCCTAGTTGTTAGGCTGAAGTGCTGGGGAATGCTGCCTCCAGCTTGGTTTTTGTTCCTGATGCTTCAGTAAAGGAGTGACTTTTGCAGTAAGTTGGAATTTTGTCTTTCTGCAACCTAGAGTGTTTGAAACCTATGCTTCTCTGCCTATATTAAGGGCTAGCAAACCCTTTTCGTAGAACCCTGGAAACAAACCTTGTGACACACCTGTTCTGTTGTGTACTAGAATAATCCAGAGCATTGACAGTGTTCTCAAGGAAGACAGGCCCAATTGGGGCCTTAATGAAAAGCAGCCCGATATGGCTGAGTCTAAGTCTGAGGACAGGTATACCATACAGCACTGACTGCATGCACAAGATGACAGGTACAACCAGGGCCCCATTGAAAATCTACCTTACTTGGCTCAGTCTTAGCTGACTACAGGCATATTGATAAGAGAGCACTTAGTAAAGGCTTTCCAATCAGGGTCTCTGAGGAAGCTGCTCGATGAGGCTCATTGTTATCCCGATGATAGGAACGACACACTTTACACCGATAGAAGCATGCATGATCAGGACATTGTAGAAAGTCACTAGTAGATGGCAGTTGTGTTTTTTGGGGGCAGGGGATGGATGTGGAGCTGGATAGAGGATATATGATTGGTCCATATTGAGGCCATGATAAGCATCTCATAAATATTCATGAGTTCACATTTTATAGTCATAAACACCCAGTCCCCCACACACACACGGTTTAGCACAGATTAGCAACTAGAATGCTTTTGTCACTGAGAAGCTCAGGGTGCCCTTGTGCAAATAAATGTCCCATATGTCAGAGGATCCAATCATAATCCAATGCTACTTTGTAGCAAAAAAATGGGATAAACTCCTATATTTGTTTCAGTCTTTTATTATATGTACCTTCTTCCTTTATATGTTGATGTTTTCTGACTATAGTCATGTCTTTTGAACAGTGGTGAATACTGATTCATATCACTGATTACTTGCCTAACAGCCTTCAGTGTCATACTTCATATTGTCTGAGAGCTTACTTGGCCATGACAGTGTCTCATTCTCTTAGTTTTCCTCTCTGGATACTTGCTTAGTTTTACTAACATAGCTAGACTCCATGCTACTGGAGGAGCTAGAATGCTTTCAACCCTTTCAGTTGTCCATGTGTTAATATATTATTTGCTCAGTACTGTTCTACTCCATGTATACTGTTTGACTGAAAGCAAGTTTGATTTAAAAAATGTTAAAGGGACTATTTTTGAGTGGAGGGGTATTACACAATAAATGTAGTGCTAATTCCTATATTAGCAAAGTTTGTCTTCTTTGAACAAATGTAACATAACAGCAATTTTATAAAAGTACTGCAACACACCAGGGTGTGTGCTGTTGTTATATAATGTCATACCTAGGATGGTTAAAGACACTCAGCTATTAACTATGTTTCACAACATACCTGAGGTGTGATGTTATACCACAACATTGTAACCGCTATCGCAGTTCCTAATAGATTGCAATTCCTAGTTACTTTTTTCCAATAGTGTCTAATGTTTAAGCAACAAGGCATAACAGGATGTGTGTTACTGTGGGATAACAGCATGCCTCAGAAAGGGAGCCACGAGGTAAAGTCAAGTGTATTATCCCCTCCAAGTAGCTCCATTATCCCACAATAATGCACAACTTGGAGTGACTTACTGCAATTATGAAGTAGCTTCTCTGGATTTAGATTTTTATCAGAAAAGAGGTTTAGCAAATATAAAGACTTAACATTGTTGAAACCACTGCTGTAATAAACTGAACAAGGTGCAGTTTACACCTTGGTCCTTATTGTTTCAGTCAAAAACAATTATCTGGGTTACTATCCATAGATTTATTACAACAACATTTATTGTGTTTTACATGCAGCATATCTTCACAAAGAAAATGACTCAGATCTTAATAGTTTTCAATTGAAAGCCCATACTCTCCCTTGGAGACTTGAGTTCCAGGATATTGTTTCATTCTCCTCCCTTAACTACAACCATAACAGTGATGCAGTCAACAATGCTTACCATAGGGCTGGGGCATTCCTGCCTTTGTGATGTGACATTTGCAGGCATTTGAGAGGCTTCTTAGAGTGGCTCTTTAGAACAGGAGCTTGTTTCCATTTCTACATGCTACAAAGTTGCATTTACATGTATCGTCATAAACAGAGTAAATGCAGTTTTAGAATTAATGTGAGCTGCCTTTTTCTTAAAGGGTGAAAAAATAAATTTTTTAAAATGAGAGGAGAAATTAAATAGGGCATTGGTCTTTTCTTGCTTCCTATAGTGCTTTTAAAAGTCTGAGCTTTCCATTGTTGAAGTTTGATACACAACGGCCATCTAAGCAAGCTTATTTTGTAGATTTGTGGTAAAATAATTTGACATGTCACATCCCTGATAGCTTCGTAAACAGTGACACTGACTTTTTTCTCAGTGCACATTTTTTCACTTTGACAATTAGAATGACTACCTCCTAGAGTTGTTCTTATAAAAACTCCCACAGGCTTCTGATATTTATCATTACATCAATTTGTCAATGAGCAGGTAACACTTCTGAGGAAGCTTTGGAAAACCTAATATTTAAACACAACTCAGCTTGTATTTCATATAGTATCTTTTATAGATTTCACCCCTTATTTTTCATAGAGGAGATTTGCAGGGAAACAGGATCTTTAAGCCTTAGAGTTCATCTACAGCATAGGCATCTTTACATGCAGTGATCGGTATCACAACGAGCAATGCAAATCAACTGCAATATTACCTTTCTGACTTGTACAGGCAATCCGTTCCACAAAAGAACTGAACATTTGCCAATTCTACATTCCCTGCTTTCCTGGGTTTGCAGAGTTTTGTTCCATTCTACCCAGCCATGTAATACTGCCCTTCTATTCATTTCTGTCCCAGGACAACAGGGAATCTTATGCTTTCCTGGCTGTTGCAGAGTGGATTGCCTGTAGATGGCACTAAAAGGGTAATGTTACAGTTGATCTGTACCACTCATTCTGACACAGATCAAAACATTTGTCAGTGTCAGTGGCTCAGTAGGTAGCACACTCGCCTCTGAGGCTGGGAGATCAGATGGCTGTGGGTTCTATCCCCACATCAGCCAGCTGGGCTAAATCCCAATATTGACACTAGTGCAGCATGAGGTGGGTGCTGGACTCCTGAGGTGCTGTCTTTTGGATGAGACATTAAACCGAGATCCCATATGCCTGTTCTGGTGGTAGTTCAGGTGGATGTTAAAGATCTCATGGTACTTCTCAAGAAAAGTAGAGGAATTTTTATTGCAAACTTCAAAAATCAAATAAATTCAAAACAGTGTTAATTCACACAAAAATAAGATACAAATCATAAGAAAACAGATAGGTATTATAGTCATACATTGTCTAAATTATATTCCCAATAAATCTGTAAACCTCACCTCATATAATGAAAAGCCCCCCACACACACACACACTAAAACAGTAGTGGAAATTTGTATTGAAATCATAACAAAAAATCTGGAAATCAAACCCATAAATAAATATTGCATCAACCAGCATCCCCTAACATAAAAAAAAATATCACCATAATAGTGTTAAATCACACTAAAAAAGACACATAGGACAAGAAAATCAATCACACAATGCATTCCTTCTTCCTATGATATATATATATATATATATATATATATATATACAACTAAAAAAAGGGTGAACACCCCCCCATTTACAAAAATAGAGGATTTGTCTTAAATACATAATACATTTATATCTAGATTGACATTCCCTCATACAAATGAAAAGAAGAAGATAGAGACATGAATACATATTGGTTCATACCATAAGCCCAAACATAATAAAACATCATAACCCAACCCCCTCCCCCTTCATACTGACAGAGTAGGGGAAGCTTATCAAAACTACAACTAAAAATTTATAAGACCACTTTACTTTAAGCAGTCAAAAAATAAATGTGAAACAAAACCATCACAACCTCAATATGTAAGTTTATAACTTAATTTTACTTATTCATATAAAGTTAAACTTTCCCCAAAAGGCCATCCATTTAGGTTGTGACACTGTCCTATGTTCATTAGCCTATAAACAGCTTAACAGCTTAATCTGGTTCAAGGTCAGTTGGCATTCATCTGTATCCCCTTCCCCCAGGTCATGTCTGAAAATAGGCAGGATTTGTCTAGTGCACTTATCTGGTCAACAAAAACTAAATAAAAAAAAAGTCCTCAAATCAGTTATTATCATATGAACTAAATCAGATTCCAAAATCTCTTATTGCTGTAACACTAGTCTACATCTGCCTATCCATATCCAATACAACAGATGTAGATGAACCATTTGTAATGTACTCACACAATCCCCTGTCACATTTAAAGAAAAAATACTCTGATATAATGCTTCCGGTGATGGAGATATATCAAACCAACATTTCCATCTGTTTTTCAACACATTCCAGAACTGTACTGCATATGGGCAGTGAAAATGTAAATGATTCATAGTTTCCAACTTCGCCACACAATCGGACCTAGGGCAATATCTCTCTCGTAACGCTTTCATGTTTTTGGTTACTCCTGACATTTACCTTATAGTGTATCAATAGCCATTCTGTGTCCCACATGTATAGCGGGATTCTAACATTCCTGATGTACTCCAAAATCTGTGTTTGATGCAAGACCGAAAAAGCAGAAAAAGTGCTATCACAAAAATTTTGTTTCAACACTTCCTCATACAAGGCTTTCCTAGTAGTTTGTTGAACTTGACTATACCCAATATTCCATAATTTAATTTTATCAAACACCTCTGCCCAACATTGTGTCAACCTTTTATTTTTATGTAGAAACATGGCAGCTTTCCATTCCTGTAGAACTCCTGCCAATACCAGGAGACCCCAACTATTCCACAACTTGCCTTTCTGTCTTATTAAAGGAATCAAATTATGATACAAAAAAATAGTAAAACAAAAATAAAACCAGATTTATCATCCCCACCCCCTTCTTTTATGCTTAAATACAGGGTTGCCTCCTAATGGGGTTTAGTCTGTTACCCCAAAAACACCCCAAAAAACCTTAACAATTTTGTCTCTAATTTTTGTGGCAAAGAAAACACCATACTAATATATACAAACAACGGAAGTAAAAAGTTGTTAATATAAAAGCCCTCTTTTGTTTTGCCTCTTTCCATCTAGATCAAACTGCTATCTTTGCTGTTGCTATGCTCAAGGCTCATTCCCAGTTGAAGAGAGCCATGTCTCCACTCCCAAAATAGATACCCCAAATTTTACATGGTTCCTGTGCCACAAGAAACTCCTCAAAATAAACCTTCTCACTTGGAAAACCTTTAAGACTCAAAATCTTGATTTTATGGAAATTCAGTGCAGCTCCTGTAATACTCCCTATCCCTGAAATTAACTCACACGCCACCCCCAAAGAAATGTCATCCTGTAGGAGTAAACACATATCATCTGCATAGTCTAGGACATTACAATGTACTTTGAAACTCTGATATACCCCTTTAATCAATGGAGATCTCTGCAAAATCCATAACAAGGGATCCAATACAAACACATACAATAAGGGGCTTACAGGGCACCCTTGTCTCACCCCCTACACACTAATTGAGGAATACTTCTCCAACCATTCTCCTAAGGTGCAATGTAGGCTAGACTATAACATAATTGCACCCAACTTATAAATTCCTTAGGAATGCCAAATGCTGTCAAACAAGACCACAAATATGAATGTAATACTGCACCAAATGCTTTCAACTGATCCAAACTTACAAGATATCCAGTAATGTCCTCATTTCTATTAGCTAACCCACTTTGTGCCATTAGTTCTCTTAACAACATTAAAACAACAACAATATGTTTCCCTGGAACAGCACAAAATTGCATTGGGCTACTTAGATTCTCCATGACTTCAGACAACCTATTGTCCAATAGTTTTGCAAAGATTTTGAAATCAGTATTTAATAAAGTCAAAGGTCTCCAATTGTGAATATCAGCCCGGTTTCCAGATTTAAATAAAAATACCAATAATCCTTCATACATTTGTGTGGGAAAGACATTGTCTGCTAAAAAATGATTATATGATTTCAATAGAACCATTGGTATCATTGTCCATAAAATGTTATATAGTTCACTAGATAAGCCATCTGAATCAGGGGAAATATCTATATGAAGAGATGAAATTACTCTGTCTAACTCTTGTGTAGAGAATGGTTTCACAAGTGACCTACCACATGATTGTGAAAGCTGAGGCAGTTGAGTCATACTCCAAATAGAAGACATTTGCATATGCAGTTCTAAAAATGAACCAAAAACCATGTTCGCATACTCCTGAACAGAATTCGTGATACCCAGGTTGTCTGTATGTTCTACTCCATCAGGCTGTTTTAAAGATGTAAAACAATGCTGCTCCTGTCTCCTTTGGCAGGCTAAGAATGGATTTACATGCTCAGATTTTCCCTGTGTGCCAAATCACTGTTCTTTCTGTAATGAAATTATTCTGGAGTACTGGTATGCCCTCATTTCCCATCTAATACGAGCAATTTGAGTACTTAAATCCACCTTATCCATAACTTGTCTAGCTAGTAAAACCCCCAATTCTTTTCTTAATGCCATCTATAAGGCCTGCTTGCTCTTTGCCTGATGAACACTGATAGTCTGAAAAAAACCTAAACATTCCTTAAAATTTGTCCACCATACACCTACAGTATCATACAGAAACAAAGTAGTTATTAGACTTCAGAAGGTGAAAAACTGACATAAAGTTCTTCCTACCCAAATCCTATTGGGGACCACTGGCGCCTTGTCCCTATAATGAAGGCTCACTAAGAAGCTTCATTTGACTTCAATAGCTAGTTGCTGAAACAGTCCAGCATAAGTTTTCTTACCAGATGAGGTAGAATGTTTATCCCCCATTTCCCAATGGTGGGTGAGATGGTGCTTCCTAACTTAAAGGAAGATCAGGGCTGTCCCTTTGCACAGATTCGGTCTCCAAATGTTGTCTACTCACCCTGGAGTCACTCAAACCTTTCTCCAAAATGGCAGTTGACAGGCCTACAGTGTCTGTCATAGTTTCAAAGTTTGTGTCCTCTCTCAATCTCGGCGCATGTGCTATAGGAAGATTTTGTTCCACCAAAATGACTTGGATGGCGGGGTCCATTGAAACTGCAATTCCTATTAATCGCTGTTGTGTCTCAAGTCCTGCAACTCCAGGTAATGGAATGTCAGGATCCGGAATCCAGATTTCATTCTCTTGAATCCAACCTGCACATTTTAATACATCACCCACTATCCAGGTTTCCTCAGTCAGCTCAACATCTTCCATGGCAGGGTCCTGTAAAACGTTCGAATGCTGTACCTTCATTAACTTATTTTTGGGGAAGTCCTCTGGCATACTAACAGGCAATCTCTTATTTCCTGTTAATAAAGGACTTGCCAGGGACCTCTTACATTTTTTTCCTCCTCTAAATGAGTCTGACAAATTCCATAATCTTTTTCAGCCAGCGAAATCAATTCCAACAAATGCAATATCTTTTTTTCCAATTCTATATTTAGTCTCTCTTTTTCAGTGATATCGTCATCAGTAACAACTGACTTAAGGTTCTTCTCCCCTAACTCCAGAGCAATTTCTTGGGTCACAAGCTTCTTAGCACCAACCTTTTCTGTAGGCAGCTCTACCAAGAGCTCTGGAGCTCCAGAGACAGAACCACCCTCCACCACAACCTCTATTGAAGTGGGAACCTCCATCCTTCTGCAGCACAACAGTGCCCCCTCCTAAAGAGTAGGGGAATTTTATTTAGAAGGTTGGACTTCATTACAGAAAATTAACAACATCTTATACATAATAAGAACTAAATTCATAAACAGAAATAACAAAAAATAATAAACACAAACATATTATCAATCTTTAGACAAAAGATCACAATTACGTCACAGGAGATGAAATTGAGGACCTGTATAAACTTGAAAATCATGCAATTTAACTGAACAAAGAGCCTTACAGATACTACTAATTATCTCTTGTTTAGGAATCAATTTCTGATGTAAGACTAACATGCATCTAGCTTGCCATATGTAATATCTAATAAGAATAAAAACAACATACAAAGTATCAACATGATATTTGGTGTTTAAAACAACATTAGTACAAAACATAATCTGTTCATATGATAATTGAAGGAATAAAGGTTCAGACCACAAATCAGCCAAACTGGACCAAAGGTCTAAAGAAAACAGGCAATCAAGAAACAAGTGTTGTTGAGTTTCTAGGATCTCATGGCAAAGATCTCTGGGGCAAAAACGAGCATTTAAAGCTTTATGCTTATGATTACTTTTAACCCCCAACCTGCCGTAATTGCTTAACCATACCATATCCCAAACATAAGGGGGTAAACTGGGATTGCAAAGTTGTTGAAGAATCCAGGAAAAATGATTTAGAGGACAGTAGGGAAATACAACAGCTTCCTGCGCCTCTCGTCTCCAAATCGTACCGTATATCATACTTCTAGACAAGATACAAAAATCCTGTGGGGAAAACCCCCAAGAAAAGGCCATCTTATAGCCTTCTTTTCCATATAATGGAACATCCAGTGAACGAGAAATAATATTTTTTTGTCCTGAATTCCATTTAGATAAACAGGATGACAACCATAACATTAAATAAGGTTTCCAAACCATTTCCCCCAGCTTTAGAGCCTTCCCAAGATTATAACTAAAGAATAAACTATAGAAAAAAGCAACAGGATGAATCATATTTACCCCACCCTCCCGTATAGATCTATAAGTCAAATTCCGTTTAATAGGGTTAAGGCAAGACCCCCAAAATCCATGAAAAAACACCCCATATAATTTAGTAAAAAGCACAAAAGGTGGCGGAAACACATAACCGAGATACAAGAAAATAGGCATAACCAACGTTTTAAGCAAAACCACTCTCTTTTTTTTTCCAATCAAAGCCTGTTTCCACCCTGCAATCAAACCTTCTGCCTTATTTAAGGCAATAAGCCAGTTATAAGACAGCATATCACCAGATCCAAAAAAAATCCTTAAATATTTAAATAAATCAACCTTAATAGGAATCCCAGCATAAGTGCCAGCTATCGGGAGAGAGGTATGACCTATAGGAACACCAACACTTTTCTCAAAATTAATTCTAGATCCAGAAACTGATGAAAAAGTCTGAAAGACCTGGACCAGGGCCTCTTCCTATGTTTATCCACCAGCAGAACCAAATCATCAGCATAAGCTAACAGTTTAATTGGTGGTAAAGAGGGAATTCCTTCCAATCCTATGGTTTGAGGGCAAAGTAATATAGCCCGTATCAAAGTGTCAATATAAAAATTGTAAAGGATCGGACTTAAGGGGCATCCCTGCCTGACCCCACGAACAAGAGAAACTGGATTCCCTAACCAACCATTTACATTAGGAATAATCAAGGCACCTTTATATAAAGTCAGAATCCAAGAAAGAAACTTAACAGGAAAACCAAAGGCCCGTAAAACTGAGAACAAAAAGCTTTGAGAAACTCTGTCAAAGGCCTTTTCCTGATCTAAACCAAAACCCATCCAGAAACTACCTTCCTATCACCCAAGGCAAATAATTCCATGAGTACAACTAAATTATCGTGTTGGTATCTGCCTGGAATACCACATGTCTGGACTGGACTTATATGAACAGCAACTTAAGCAATCTAGATAACAGAATTTTGGCCAGTATTTTATAATCTACATTTAATAAACTAAGTGGTCTCCAATTATTCAAATCTGTAGCATCACCTTTTTTAAAAATCAAAATTAAAATGGCTTCCTTTATCGTTTTGGTCAGAGAGTCTGAGGCCAACATTTCATTATATAACAAAGTCAAAGCCGGAACCAAATCAGATTAAAAAGTTTTATATAATTTTGCAGTAAGGCCATCAGAACCAGGAGCAGAATGTAAACACAGATTACCAATAGCCTGCACAACTTCCTTCTCCACAATATCAGCATTCAATACCTCCTGCTCCAGGAAGGAGAGCTGAGGGAGATGTAAAGAATCCAAAAAAGTCTCAGCAGTCTCACATTCTGGCACACTACCCAACATGTTAAAAACATGCTATTCAACAATTTTAACCAATGCCTCTGGTGACGTGGCCAAGTCACCAGAGGAAGACCTTAGACACCGAATTAATTTAGAATCCACACGATTTTTACATGCCTTAAAGGGATCCAACCCTCCTTTATCTGTTCTCGTCCCAAATCGAGCTTCTTGTCCTAAAGAGCTAGCTCGATCATATTGCAATTTTCTCATCTGGGTACAAATTACAGCAATTTGATTACTATAATCATTTCGATTAGTATCAGCTAAAGAAATCAAATGCTGTAACTGCTGTCTCAGGGTCAGATATTTCAAATATTTATTATTCTGAATAGTTGCCGCTCTCTTCTGGAAGACCTGTTTCCACCTTAATTTTGAGTCTTCCAACCGGTCTACTACATTCTCATAAAAATCCACTACTGATAGCCGTGCCGCCCATTCTTTCTGCCACAACTTCAAAATTGAGGGATCCTCCAAAAGGGAGTCATTAAAATGCCAACGATTCTTCTTACAAAGGGGAGCAGCATCCCAAGTAAATGATGCACAAAGAGCAGCATGATCAGAAAACTCTACCCCCACAGTTTGGCAAGAATGAATTATTAAGACCTTGGACAAAAATATAAAGTCAATTCGAGTTCGTAAGGGTCCCTTAAAAAAAGTAAAGCCACCAGAAGCATGACAATACCTATAAGCATCTATAAGCTGAGCCGTGGTTACAATCTCTTTCAAAGCAACAGAATCACAAAATAGCTTGGGAGTTTTTAACCCTCTATCATTTTGTTGTAAACCACAGTTAAAATCCCTAACCCAGAGGAGTAACCTAGAAGTATACAAAAAAGGTCTAACTAAATGAAAAAGAGAGACTCGTTGAGCTTTAGACTGTGGAGCATAGACCACGATTAGTCGAAATCTCTGCAAAAAATATGTAAAATCTAATAACAATGCTCTCCCTGGTGAAATATCAACTAATCTAGAAACATGTAAATCTGGATTTGAAAACATAATACCAATACCATCACAAGTATCGGGGCCAGATGACCAAAAAGAGGGACCACAGGTCCATGCCCTTGAAGCCTGTTGTAATTCACTATGGGTTTTTAGCCTTGTATCCACAAGACAAACAATATCACACTTAAAGTCTTTAACTGTCAGGAAAACACCCCCAATCTCTTTTGACCTTTAATACTATTCATATTTAAGGAACAAACTGAGAAGGAAGCCATTTAGGTGCCATGGGTGATTTACTCCTTTGACTTTGACGGGTTCGTTTAGCTATAGGATCCAAATCTTTACCTCCTTCCACATCCGGACAAGACCGAATGGAGGAGGTGTCTGTATCATCCCCTCCAGAGTCCTTATCAGAGAGGTCTGTGGCTAATACATCAAATTTATTATTAGACTGCCAAGTATGAGCTCCAGCTTCCTTGCCCTGACTGACTACAGCCAGACCTTTCCTAGTTCTTTAATGAGTGACTGGAATAAAAACAGAAGAATCCAAATCAGAAGCGGATTGTGGGGGAGGCATCTTAACATCTGAAACACTTATCTCATCTATCTTTGGTAATGCATCAGAGACAGAAGGAGGAACTCCATTGGAGGGGGGAACTATTTCAGAGGGCAGATCAAGAGTATCTTGAACAACAACCACTAAAGGCTCTTTACTTACTGTTGCTGGAGTAGAAGAAGGTAAATCATCTTTCAAATCTCGAGCAGCAGCCTTTTGTGCTTGAATTTGCTGTGCTATGGTAATTAAACCATCATGGGAAGGACAATCTTCCCTATTATGGGATGCCAGGACAACGTCCATAAGCATGGCCTGTACCTTCACAAAGGTTACACTTAAAAGGATTTAAGCAGCACTAGATGTATGGCCAAAATCAAAACAATGACTACACTTCACTGTGTCGCAAGCTGAACTAAGGTGAGTACGTGAACTGCACTTAAAGCAAGATTTGGGTTGTCCAGCATAAAAGATGAGCCCTTTATCTTTACCTAAATAAAAAAAAACTAGGTAAATGTTTGGGTCCAGTATTAGTAGAATACAGTTTAACTCGAACTCTCCAGCTACCATCCCAGATTTGTTCACTATCCAACGTGGGTGTGGGCCTATTAAGCACCTCACATCTTTTATTTAACCAAATAGAATGTCTTCCACATTCACCCTTCATTTTAAAAATAATCGTAATATTCGAACAGCGGGTTTGGTTAATGGAATAGCCTGAAAAGGAGACCAAATAGGAGAGGCCTGATATGTCTCATATTGAGCCCAAAATCTATCTAAACCAGAAACCTGTTTAAAGCTAATATCATAATTGGAATTACCTAAACTAATCAGGGCAAAAATCTCAGATGAAAAGAATTTCACAGACCCTTTAAGCAGTTTTTTAGCAATATACACCCGATCCGGGGGTTCCTCCAACCCACCCTTATAAAGTAACCGAATGGCGTCATGCCTGGGTGCTGGTTCTCCTTTGGAGTTAAATAAGTCAGCTAGTTTAAAACCAACTGGGTGACCTGAGCAATTTTCCACAGGGTTTTGAGAAACTGGGGTAGGTTTAGGGCTTAAAGGAATCGTAGATCCAGGGGGTATAGCAGGAGATATAATATTTTTAGACAAAATACCAACATTGTTAACAATAGGTAACATTGGATTAAGAGAAACCTCTCACATTAATACCAATGCGTGAGTCATTAGAGTTAATAGGTGAAGCACCACTTTCAAAAGTCCACAATCTAAAGCAACACCCCGGGGTTCATTGGAGCTCAAAACAGTAACAGAGGCCTCAATAGTAGCTGCTTTATGTAACATTTTTAAATAAGTGGGGTCCTGGGAGTCCGGAGTCCAAACACCCCTTTCCCCTTTTTCCCAACCAGCATTCTCTAAAGCTTTATCCGGTGACCAAGACGTCTTTGAGCCACTAAATGTGGCTAGTCTCATAGGAGAAGGTTTTATCCCCATGGACGAAATCCCACCACGTTTACTCCACCCAGGGGCTTTATTAGCCAAAAAGAAAAATACCTCAGAGTGAACAGTCTGTTGCTCAGCCGACACAGTCCGACTTTGAAGAGGTTTACCGCTTATTTGTTCCGAACTGTGCTTCATTATGTTCAATGAAATGTGTTTGTCATGCAGAAGGATCGGCGCGGGCTGTGGGCACACCGAGACAGACCTCGGAAAACTGCCAGCCACATCCGAAACAGCCTCCAATACGGAAGTAGTGGTAGAGCCCGTCGAACTTACAGCGTCAACAGGGGGCTTTTCTATCGCAGCGTCTCTTAGTAATTCAGTCTCCTTAGTTGTCTGTGCAAATGCCGCTATTCTAGAGTCCAACTGCTGCATTTGCAGGAGCAGAGCTGACCGTTGTTCTACCAAGGTAGAACGGGAGAAATCCTCAGCAACAAAACCGGTAACTGCCTTTTTTTCTATATCAGCCAAATCGTTCACAACAGTAGTCTCAATAATTGTATCAGCACAAACTTCAGCAACATCAAGTTCCTCTTCAATGGCCTCAAGTTACAAGCACAGGAGAGAGCCCCTCCCCTGTACTCCGGACGTCCATCTCCTCCGAGGGTTCATGCACACTGGCCATCTTGCAGCCAGTAGCAAAGGCTCCTCCTACAGAGAGTAGGGGAATTTCCCCGGTGTACTGGCTAAATTTTCCCCATTTTCACTAAAAATACCACCGACAGCTTAATCTGGTTCAAGGTCAGTTGGCATTCATCTGTATCCACCTCCCTGGTTGTGCCTGAAAATAGGCAGAATTTGTCTAGTGCACTTACATGGTCAACAAAAACTAACTAACGAAATAAATAAAAGCAATTCACTCCACAACAGACCCAGTGGAACAAAGCACCATCATGGAGACAGCGTCCCATGTAAAAGCTCCTTAGGCCTGTAGCTTATCACCCACTCAAAGTCATAAAAATCCTCTGCTGTGACTTTACAGTTTGTTAATGGATTTTTAAGGATGTCCTAGGTTGCCCAATTCTCTAATTGCAGGAATCCAGATCTATATTGGACAATCTAGTAGCAAAAATCACAGGGTTTAAACATAAGGATAGATACTCGACTCCTATTTTTGTAAAACCAGTTTCACTTTATACTTACTTACTTGCTACCTGCCTTGTACATGGCAACATTTCATTTCTCCTATATACCACTTTATCAAGGTCAAAGTTGTGTTCACCGTCCTTCTTCACTTCACTGTACACACTTCTTGATAATATCAATTAAAACTTTGCTTCCTTATAACATTGCTGGGCTAGCCTAAGCACTCACCCATTCCTGCTTGATTGCTTACTGTTCTGCCTCCTGGCCTGATCTTCTGCTAACTGAGTTAACTTTTCATATGCCTCCATCCTTGAGAAGTGCCAGGGCCAGAAGCAGCCAAGCTGATCCCTAAGGCAGGAACAATACTGGGAAGGGTGTGTGCTTAGGACAGCACAGCAACCTTACAAGACTTCTGGAACAATAAAAAAAATGATGAGATGACACTCTTGATTAGCCAAAAGGTGTGTCACTGTCACCATTTACTTATTGTATAATACTAAACTTCCATTGTGTAGTTATGGGTCAGAAATTAGTTTGTGCTATTGGTTGTTGCATGGAACCCAGTAGCCATGCTGCTTGGGTGACTTTAGCTGTCACTTATTCCCTGTGCTACCCTTATCCAACATTTACAGGAATTCCCTGTGCTGTTTTGATTTTGAGATTTTATTTTTCTCCCTGATCACTAGACGCCATCTTATCTTTGTGACTGAGAACAGTTTGTAAAGCACTGCTAGTCGTCCCTTGAGTAAAGCTCTTTGATGCATGTGTTTTATCCTGTTATGAACTTCCTTGCAGTGTAAATTGCTGCCAATATTCATAATACCATCTTGAGATTCACTTGTTTGCTAGCTTTTTGCCTCCAGATAAGCTATTTCATTAGTTGTTTTAAATTGTTATATATCATATCATATATCATATCATCTTTATTTATAAAGCACCTTTCAAAATCAAGGCGCTGTACAATGATTCACATAAATATATAAATTAAAATAATAATTTAAAAGCTATAACTAGGATAAGCTAGACCAAATAAATATGTCTTTAAATCGTTTTTAAACTTCTCGATGGTTGGACAATTTCTCAACCAACGAGGTAGAGAATTCCACAGGGTTGGTGCAGAAAAGGCAAGCGTCACAATCCAGATGTTTTAATTGAACCTGGGAATCTCCAGCAATCCGTCATTGGCAGAGCGGAGAGGACGGAGGGGGCAGTAGGGTACCAGGAGCTCTTTCAGGTAGCCATGTCCCTGATCATGTAGGGCTTTAAAGGTTAGTAAACCAACCTTATAGGTAATCCGCCACCTCACAGGCAGCCAGTGCAGTTCACAGAGTACAGGCGTAATATGACTGGATCTAGAGATCCCAGTCAAAAGCCTTGCCACCACGTTCTGCACCAACTGGAGGTGACAGATATCAACCCCAGATAGCCCTAGGTACAGGGAACTACAGTAGTCAAGACGGGTAGTGTTAAAGGCATGGACCAATGTTGGCAAATCGCCCGGTGGGACCAGGTGTTTAATCCGGGTGATATTCCTCAGATGAAAAAAAGAGGATTTGACAATGGCTGACACCTGAGATTTTAAGGTCAAGCCGTCGTCAAAAATAATGCCCAGATTTCGCACCTGATCAGAGGTAGTGAGCGACATACCACCGA
This sequence comes from Neoceratodus forsteri, assembly GCA_016271365.2. Lineage (NCBI taxonomy): Eukaryota > Metazoa > Chordata > Ceratodontiformes > Ceratodontidae > Neoceratodus > Neoceratodus forsteri. Next base: position 11,219,137 of record JADMNL010000039.1, on the reverse strand, counting down.
GCAATAAGCCCGGTGGTTGGCCAGCCTCCAAACTCATCACCGGGTGACCCGGATCCACTACCAACACCTCAGTCTTATCCGGATTCAGTCTCAACCAGCTGGAACTCATCCATAATCTGATCTCAGTAAGGCAATTATCTAGTTTGGAGAAAGCACCATCTTGCCCGGGTGGAAAGGACAGATACAGCTGAGTATCATCTGTGTAACAGTGACAACCCAAGCTGTATCACCTGATGATATCACCTAAAGGCAGCATATACACTGCAAACAACATGGGTGCTAAAATGGAACCCTGCGGTACCCCACAGGGCAGGGAGTGAGCACCAGAGGAATAAATTCCAGTGGTAACCCTCTGAAACCTGTCTGTGAGGTAAGATTGAAACCATTTGAGGACTGTTCCAGATAGTCCACAATAAATCCGCAGGTGCTCCAACAGCACACCATGGTCTACAGTGTCAAATGCCACAGAGAGATCGAGAAGGACCAGAATGGTACATGCCTTTCGATCTCTAGCCATTAGGAGGTCATTTAACAGCCGGACAAGGGCAGTCTCTGTGCTATGCTTCTTCCTGAAACCAGATTGGAGAGTATCATAGACATTGTGAGTTGTAAGATGATCATCCAGTTGTAATGCAACCGCCTTCTCAATAGCCTTCCCAACAAAAGGAAGGTTAGAGATAGGCCAGTAGTTAGATAGACAGTCTGGATCCAAGGAGGGTTTTTTAGGAGTGGTCGAACTACCACCTCCTTAAGGGGATCAGGAAAGACCCCCCCCCAATGATTTCCAGACAATGTCAGCAAGGATCAGGCAGATAACCTCTAAACATCCCACCAAAAGGGTTGTAGGACCCGGATCCAAACTACAACTGGTTGGCCGTAATGCTTGGATGATCTTCACAATGTCAGTGAACTCCAGCCAGTGAAAATCTGACCAGACAGACCGGGTGAATATCACTTCCTGTCGATGACTGCAATTCCTTAAAGGAGGAGTCGGACCGATACCGGACCAGATGCTAGCAACCTTATCTGCAAAGAACCAAGCGAACTCCTCGCATCTTAGCTGAGAAAAGGCTTCTCTGGGCTGGAGGTAGATTGGATTGCACAATCTGTCAACAGTCCGGAAAAGCTGAGCCAGTCGATTCTGTGCAGCAGAAATCTCCCTGGACAGGAATTCTGCCTTCTTACGGTTGATTTCTAATTGATAGCTATCATAATGTGCCATCAACCTAAGCCAGTCAGCATAATTTCTGGACTTCCGCCAGGCTCTCTCCAACCTTCGTCCTACTCTCCTTAACTCCTTCAAGGAGCTATCAAACCAAGGACTCCTTGAACGAAGGGGGAGAGGCCGAACACGAACAGGAGCAATCTTGTCCAGAACATCTCCCACAGCCATATTATAGGCCAATACAAGATTGTCAGGACTCATGCATTCACCAGACAAACCCGATAGGTCCAATACTGCCATCAGGTGGCTGGGACTAATATCCCTTAAAGGGCGGTACTGAACCATCTTCGTAGGGTCAGACCTATTGGGGGGAGCCCTGAAACTGAACCTTATGGTGTGATGGTCAGACCAACTGACTGGTTCCACCCCCAAGTCAGTGATCTCCATATTCAAAAGGAAGACCAGATCCAATGAATGACCTTTTATATGGGTTGAGGAGGTAACAACCTGTGTTAGGCCCAGTGAAATCATCAACTGGAGGAGATTTTGACCAAAACCAGAGAGTTCATCGTTGACCCAGGTGTTGAAATCCCCCAGAATTAACAATCTGGGGGACTGCAATACCAGGTCGACGATGAAGTCTGCTATCTCCTGCAAGAATTCTCCACCATCTCCTGGTGGACGGTAGATGAGGAGAATTCCACAACCTACACCCTCACCCAGGATATATTCAAAGGATCTGATACTTCCCAAAGGCACATCCACAAGGCCCAGCTCAGTTTTAAACATAATGGCTACAGCCCAGCCCCTACGATTCAGCCTTGGACGGTGTAGCACCGAGAACCCGGCTGGTGTTGCTGAGACCAATATAGGGCCTGAATTTTCATCCAGCCAGTTCTCGGTGATGCATGCCAGATCAGTTGGTGCAACAAGATCATCTATTATAGCTGTCTTGTTTTTAATAGATCTGGCATTGCATAACACCGCCAAGACCAGATGAGCTGTCTGGGACGACCTTGGCTCCTGCCTACTAAAATTGGAACCCTTGGGTATGGGAACAAGACAAGAATAACCTCTATCTTGACCCCATTTTTCCCCAGGGCATCTCCTGGATCCCACCACCTCAATCCGCCCTCCCCCCTCCTGTCCCCTACCAGACTTTGCTCTCCATCTTCTTTTATGCTTCCTCAAAATGCCTAAAGCACGACACCTAAAATAGGTGTCAGATGGTAGTGGAGGACAATCAAAAGGACACAATTCTCTAAGTCTGGTGGAGGAATAATGTCCAACCATCACCAAATCACCCCGACACATTTCAAAAAGAAACAGAACAAATAACAAAAAATATATAATCACCAACTTATATAAAATAAGTCACAATTGTTCAGCCTTCCTAGATATAGACACTTAAAAACTATAACCTTAAAATTATCAAAAAACAATACAAATAAATTATAAATCAAACAACCCAAAAAGAAAACTACCCATTAAGAATCAGTTGCTGAAGAGAATTTAAATCCCAAAAATAAAATAATTAAACAATCTTACAAATAAAATAAATACAACAAATTCTGAGACCCTGGTACTCTCACTATCCAGGGAATCAAAAAACATAAAGAAAATAATACAAATTTACAAATGTTCAGGTACTTACACTACCCGAAAAAGAAAAATAATAAAAATAATAATTTGGGCACTCTCATTGCCCAAATATTTACACAAATAACAAACAACAGAAAAAGTTCTCCCGAAAAATGTCTCAATAGTGGTTCTTCTTTAATTTCAACAAATCATAGTCCCAAAACCTGTTGAACTCCAAATCTCGATGTCGAATAGTAAAAGCCAGTTTTAATCAGTCTTTAAAGTCCATGTCCATTTAAGGGTTTATCTGGCAAAGGCCAGGAGTGTGCAAACCTTATCTGATAACGAAAGGGATACCCCAAACCTCCCATCCACATTTCCCTGGCCGCTCAAACTCCTATCACCTGTGACCTGCAGCTACAGAAGTCATGAGTGTAAACAACCTAGTCCACCCCCAGGGCAACTTAGGAGACCTCAAAATTCCTCCTCTGACTCCCCAAAGGAAGATGAGGAAACTCCTGTTCGGTCAGAGGAAATAGCGAAGTGACCCAATGTATAAGGAGGAGGGGATCCCACCCCTGCACCACTCAATGACCCCCAGCACCCCTAGGGCTTCAAACAGCAGCAACCAAATCACTCTAAAAATTCCAGCTCATGAAGGTGCGGGCTTTAATCAAACTAAACACAATACTCATATTTGGAAAATGCACTGAGAGCACTCTCACCACAATGCTGCTCACATAAATATGCAGTCTTCTAACAAACCAGAAGTTCGTAAGAAACAGTAACAGTTCGAAAATTCAAATAAACAGCAGTTCTCACGGCTTCATAAGCACTCACAACTTCGTAGATTCAGTAACCAAAAATTAAGATAATGATGATAATTCAGACTTTTGCAGGTTCAAAAAGCAGCAAGTCTCGCAGCTTCACAGATACAGCAGCAGCAACTCTTGCAGCTTCACAGCTACGATAACCACAAAGCATGGATTATAGCAGGATTTGGGCACAGTTTCTAAAAATAACAAATTCACGAATCCACATTCAACGATAAGGTTAAAATACATGCAGTTACCAGCTAAAACAGCTGAACTGCACCGGCGGCTAAACTCCCATATAACAAGGAGAGCAGCCGAACAAACGTAAACACGAAAAACGCTGGGAGAGCTAAGCTACTTCACTGGAATAGCCCTAACTAAACTAAAATTTTAACAAACTAAAAAATAAATAAAAAACACATTAAATAGGGCAAAAAAACACAGCATCTAAATAGCAACCTCAGGCAGCTCACACGCCGCCGCCATCAAGCCATCTTATAAGTTATAAGTTTATAAGTCCCTTGAAAGTCTGTGAGAAGGGGGACTTCAAGTGCCCGCTCCAATACATGACCACACAATAGATGTCAGCTCTGACCCCTGGCAAATTTAAACTATAATTTATATCAAATCAAATCAATATTTATTTATATGGCACCTTTCAATATCAAGGTGCTGTACAAAATATAGCCACAATATACAAATTATAATAATATACAATAATACAATACATTTAACATTCAGTCTGGGAATACCTAAGAAAATAAATAAGTTTTCAACATAGATTTAAAACTGTTTATATAAGTCTCTGGTTGAGATCTATCCCTCCTCAACAGTGGATTGGCAAATGAGCCAACCGGCAAGAAAATGGCACCAAAAATACAGCCAAAAGACACTCTATTGGAGTGTCTCAAACATCCAACCAGGTCTGAGTCATGAGACACCAGGGCCCACAGCAAAGGTCGTGCAACCCTGATCTTGAGTCACCAGCGTGACTGCAGTGAGGAGGAGGAGGTTGAGGAGGAATTCTCCATCACGTCTAAGAGGCTTTTTACAGAACTAAATAAAATTAATACCAAGATGGCCAGAGTTGAGAAAGCAGTGGCAGAGAACATAAAAGAGATTACTGAAGTGACACCCCACATGGCAGAGTTAGAAACTGGGCTCAGGGTCACTGTGGCTATGGTAGACAAGCATGATAAAACAATCAGATATTCACCGAATTGGGACTGGAAGCTGACCATGAAGATGGATGATCTTGAGCTCTGATCCCATAGAGACAATTTTAGAATCTATGACCTTCCTGAGGACACAGAGAAAGGCCACATGGAGGATTTCTTAGAGTCCTTTTTAAAAGAAGTACTGTGGCTCATCTGACATAATGTTGAACACTGTGAGGGCGCACTGGGCTCTAGCAAGAAAGTCCACAGATCCTAAGGTGGTTCCATGCTCAGTAATGCTAAAATTCATGGATTACAGGAAAAACAAATGGTCTTGCAGACAGCATGGGCTAAAAAAGAGGTGACATTCAGCAACAGGAGGCAATACTTTGATCACGATTATACCCCCCTTACCCAGAAAAAGAGGAGGGTGCTATTAGAGATTAAGAAACACCTCACTACAAAAAATATCAGAATGCACCTGTTAGCCCTAGCCCAAATGAAGATTTTTCTACCAGATGAATCACTTTTCTTTAGAACACTAGCAGAGGCCAACACAATGTTCTTAGGCTTAGGAGTCCCCCAGATTTTGCTTTCCCATCCAGGCCCAAACCCCGAGTGCCTGCGTTGGTGAAGAAGCCTAGTCTGAGGTTAACCCGAGGAAGAAATCCAGAGCAGAGGCATCTCAGAAGAATCCGATGCTGAGATCAAGTTCACCGACCCAGCAAGATTCACAGCAAGGGACTGAGAACTGAACTGCTTTTCCTTGAGAGGAGGACTCTGCTGTGATATGAACATTTTTCCCATCCTAGAAGAAGACCAGCAATCCCATGAGGCAGAAGACTCTTCTTGCAAGCTATTCTGGAAGAGAGAGGGGGCAGCCTACCCCCATATGTATCCTTTTCTGTTTTGCACCACTATGACTATTCAATGAACTATACCAAAGAATGAAGGGCCAGGAGGGGGAAGATTCAATCTGGGACAGAAGCATGATGAGGGGAAGGGGGTGTGTGATCATATACGCAGAGGGAAATGTACAGTCTAAGTGTCTCCTCTGGTCATTTTTCCTTTTTTCTCTCCTCCTCCCTACAGATGCCATGGACAAGGATGGATGATAGTGGCTTCCCAATGGGGATCTTGCAGGACTTGAACCATTGCCACAGAGAAGACAGAATGGATGGGGAGATGCAGATGGTCCAGACTCCCATCTGGAATGCCATCATCAAGGAAATATCTCCTGGGGTGCTTGGGGCCTATGTCTCCTGAATTCAAGGCCAAGAAGAGATCGGGTGCAGGACCAAGTAGCCATGAGATGTTGCACAGGATTCAGGGCAGGTAAATCCTACCCTCCCAGAGGGTGAGGTGCACAAACTGAACAATGGTATAGAAGGGGGAAATCAAAATGGATGAACGCACTTTGATATGAAAGGAGGAGTAACTGATGTGGATGGTAGGGAGGAGTATCCAGGGAGTTCAGTAAGGGAAATCTGGTAAATGAAAGAGCAAAAGAGTGGTCTGTAGGTAGAGAGAAGGGGGTGAAGAGGATCATAGATGAAAGATCCAGATGGGAGACAGGCCCACCATTTGCGCCATGGCACAACAGCACAAGACAGCGGAAGCACAGTCGAATGCTGTACCTGAATGAGAGGAGACCCATCTGGAGACTTCTCAGTCACACAGGGTAATGTGCTCCACATATTTCATAAAAGAGTAAATTATTAATGACAGAAGGGCAAGCTAGTAACACAGCAAGTGGGATATTGGGCCTCTCACTATAACTAGAATTTTTTTAGGTGTCTACTCAAACAAGCAGTTAAAGAAAGCAAAAGTGATAGGAATTATGTGTGATGGTTTGGTGGATCAAATTGGGAGGAGACGGGCTGCCAAGCCATCGCATAAAGGAAGCATATTGTGGCAGATGACTTCAGTAGAAGTTAGGGCTGAGAACACAAACAAGGGGCTCCACATGGTTCAACTGGTAGAGCTTACAAGGGCATCATGTGAAGATATAAAGAGAAACAGTGGCAATGTTGAGAGAGAGAGCCAAAGAGGCCTAGAACCTGATATAGACCCCCTCTCTAACAAGAATGACCAGGGGGATGTCATAAAGAAGAAAGGGGGAGGAGGCACCAGAAGAAAAAGGGGGAAATACATGGATCAGGAAAGAAAGACTGTCCCTACAGAAGGTGCCATGGGGAGGGCCCTAGAAGAATACCCCAGGATAACAGACAACCCTGAGGGAGGGTAGGGAAAGGTAGGAGTGGTAGTGGAATGGGAGGTAGATACCAGACTTTCTAAGGGTGGAAGCATAGATAGTGGGGGGAAGGTCTCATCATGAACACTAGCCCTCTCTAACCAGTCATGACAATTCCTGGGGGTGGGAAAGAAAACAGACTAGCTGATCACTTGAAACCAGAGATAAGGTAGAGGATCAAGAGTACACTGCAGACTGGCAGGAAGGCAATGTAGCTGAGTGCAGCTTATCAGTGCGAGAGTAGTGCAAGGCTCAGGGGTAAAGAGCCTCACCTGTTGTCACCGAGCAGGGCCCTAGGGTGCATCTTTAACATTGGAAGTACACAGTTCTTGTATATAGTTTGGATTATTTGTTTAAGGACTTTAACAGTTTGGTTGCAGTCAACATGGGTGCCAGAGATCACATCTAAAAGAGCTTTGAAAAGGAGAGGTTGGCTGCAAACACCATAGCAACGTATAATGTAAGAGGATTATGTAGCCCAGTTACGAGAACAAGGTATTAAATGAACTTAAGAAGGGGAGGGTCGAAATAGCCTTCCTACAAGAAACTCACCTTATGAACTTGGAGAGTAAAAAGTTGAAAAAGGCATGGCTATAGTAAGCATACTATGTCTCGTATCTGGAACATCCCCATAGAAGAGGTCTAGCAACACTGATACATAAAGATTGCCTGTTAGAGGTTAAAGACACCCAGCAAGACCTGGAGGGGAGTTACCTAATACTAAAAGGGATGTATGGGTCTGTGTCCTGTACATTATTAAACATCTATGCCCCCATCGATGACAGGGAAAACACACAATTCCTAAACATGGTAATTCTAAAAGTGTCGCCCTCACTGGATGAACTATATATAATTGCTGGAGATTTCAACACGTATCTAGACCACGCTATGGACCGATCAGGGCCAAAGTGAAATCACCACCCACAGGCAGCGTGCAGCTTAAAAAAAATCACTTGAGAGCTAGGTCTGACGGAAGCTTGTCATCATCTAAACCCTGTGGTCAGGGATTGCACGTACTGGTCAGCCCCACACCAAACCTACTCAAGGATAGACCTTATGTTTATATCCTCATACTGGAAACATAAAGTAGAAGGAGCCAGCATCAGCCCCAAGACTCTATCGGATCTCAATTTGATAAAAATGAAACTGGGGATTACTCCAAGGGTGGGGAACTCAAGTTGGAGACTAGATGCCTCCCTTCTTAATCTAGACAACTTTAAAAAACTGATAAAAGATAGCCTGAAGGAATATCATAAATCAGTTACAAAACACACCCCTGACAATGTGGTGGGCTGGACTTAAGGCAGTCCTTATGGGTAAAATAATTAGTTTTGCCTCAGGCCTCAAAAAAGCTAAACTGAAAGAACAAGCTGAGCTAGAAGAAAACATTTTTGACCTCGAGGCCAAACACAAAATTGTGCTGAACCCTGTGATCTGAACACAGTTAGAGGAGCAGCGGATAAAACTCAATAAACTGTTAGATGAAAAAAAGGACAAATAAGTTACTCCAGGCAGTGTTTCTACAAAGCAGGAAACAGGGTAGGAAGAATTCTGGTGTGGCAGCTGTAGAAGGAAGCAGCATCTAGAATGGTTCTGCAAATAAAGAGAGCAAATAATCTACAACATTACATCACCGATCCCATGGGTATTGTGAATGCATTCCAAGAGTTTTACCAGAAATGATATCGTCAATAGCCAGTGGACCACTACAGGGAGAAATTAGACAAATTCTTTCAGAAGGTAAAACTAAACAAATTGACTGAGGAGCAGATGGAGAGGCTTGACACCCCCATCTCCAAACTAGAGATTATGCAAGGAGTATTGGAACTAAAGATGAGTAAAGCCCAGGCCTGGATGGTATACTGGCAGAGTTTTACTGCACATTTAAGGAAGCGTTGACGCTGCACCTAAGTCAAGTCTTTAGTATGGTTCAGAAGGGGAAGGGGAAGGGAGACCCCCCCCTTACATGGCAATATGCTCAGATTTCATTGATCCACAAACAGGTCAAATACCTAGCTCTATGTGCCTCATATAGGCCTAGCTCCCTTTTTAATGTGGATCAGAAACTCTTCAGATGAATACTGGCCCACAGACTGCAAACATGTGGGGACCATAGTCCACCTTGACCAAACAGGGTTTATCAACAGCCGCATCATCCATGACAATATTAGATGACTCCTCAATATTATGACATGCCAGCAAACAGCTGTCACTACTCATGGAAGATGAAAAGGCCTTTGGCAAGGTGGCATGGAGGTTCCTTCACAGGATGTTAGAGGGGATGGGGTTTGGCACCAACTTCTGGAAAAGCATCTCCACCCTGTATGCTTCCTCCAAGGCCATGGTGAGACTAAACGGGTTTACAACAAACTGGATGTACTTGGCCAGAGGAACAAGACAGAGATGGCCATTGTCACCCCCTGTTATTCACACTCTGTATTGAGCCCTTGACACAAGTGGTGAGCGAAAATAAGAACATCAGGGATACCCAGGCAGGGGAAGTGGGCACACAAAATCTCCCTGTATGCAGATGATTTTTTTTTTTTCCTTATCTCCCCTAAGACAACTTTACCTGCCCTCCTCCAGGAACTGGATAGCTACAGGCAAATCGCAGGCTAGAAGATAAATCTCAATAAATCGGAGGCAATAAAGTTTGGAGGACCAATGCCTAGGAAAGTAATACAGGGATTCTGATTCAAGTGAACCCCTAACAACACTGTGAGATATTTGGGGGTCAGGGTTTCCCCAAGTTTACTGAGCCTTTTTCAAATAAATGTTGTAAAGTTGTGGGCAGAAATACAGGGGGGATATGGCCCATTGAGAAACACTGCCCTTCTCCCTCATTGGCAGAGTGGATACCATCAAAATGAATACACTCACCCAGTTTCTCTTCCTTTTCCAGGTACTACTCATTCACATCCCAGAGCACTTTTGGAAAACAGTTAACAAGTCCCTAATGACTTTTGTTTGGAATAAGAGCAGAAGGAGAGTCAAAAAACACATACTTACACAACCCCGGGAAACAGGGTGACTGGCTATGACAGAACTTAAGTTATACTATATAGTGGCCCATCTGGTGCCTGTGGTGGCCTGGGTGAAGCAAAGATGGGACACAGGGTGGAGGGAATTTGAAGCCAACCACTCAAAGCTCATCCCCTGTACACCCTCTCACATGCTTCTATCACCAAAGAAGTTTGGAGAAGCCTTACAAACCCATGGACCAAACATATATTGAAGGTTCTCATCAAAGCCAGGTTTCTTTCCCAGACACCAGAGGGAATATGACTTTTAACCTCGATAGTAGGGGATCCAAAATTTGAACCACCATGCTCAGAGACAGGATATGCCAGGTGGAATATGTCCACCCTGGTGAGGTTTCAGTCCCTATACCATAATAACAGAATGGCGACATTTGTACACCTCCAGGGGCAATACTCACTGCCAAGAGAGAACTTTCACCACTACCTCCAGGTCTGGCAGTATCTGCAGGCAGACACAATGGGTTTGAGAGTGAACAGGGATCTCACAACACTGGAGAACTTCCTATACTGGGGAGTCAGATTAAGGGATAAAGCTTGACTTACAGTGGGGACATATAAGGCCCTTAAAGGACCAACCGACACAACTCTGGAAACACTCAGGATTAAATGGGAGAGGGAGTTGTCAGCCTCTATTCCACCAGAACCATGGGCAAGGGCTTGAGTTAAGGGCTGGAGGACAATGGCTTCCCCAGGATGGAGGGAGTTTACGTGGATATGTGTGTCCAGGTTCTTACACACCCCCACAGTCACAAGATATTTCAAGCAAGGAAATTCAAACCTATGCTGGAGGGGGTGTGGTCAGAGGGGCACACACTACCATATTTTCTGGGTGTGCCCCAAAATCTTTGAGTACTGGACCCAAGTACACAGGCAAATCAGCAGGCTTTGGGAGGTGCAAATACATTTGAATTTAACACACCGGTGCTGGGCTTGGAAGTTAGGACTATAAAAGCCAAAGACAGCAGGTCCTACTCTATATGCTTTGCCTAGTGGCTCAAAAAGAAATTACAGCTAATTGGCTGAAAGAGACCAGCCCAGCATATTCCTCTTGGGTTACAAGGGTGGCAAACATGGAGAGAATGGAGGGACTGATGGCCAAACTAAGGTTGATGGCAGATAAACACCTGGAGTTGTGGAGTGGGTGGGGAAGGCTGACCACCCTGCAAACTCCCTGATTAGACCATGAGTAAAAGAGGTACCAAGGGGGTAAATGGAGAATGAAATGCTATGGCCATCCTCTTCTGTCAAAAGAGAGATCTCCACAGCAACAGGAATCAGGGCTGAAAATCCTTCTTATCCTGTGACAAATGATTAGTCACACATATTCTAGACATGCAGTAGAGACTTGCTAGCAGTAGTTAAAAGTGTTAAAGAAACCAAAATACTCTTATTGACATAGAAGTTGATGTTTTTATATTTTTATTGTTGTTGTGGCTGTTTATGGCCCAGGTCCAGTGGAGCTAATAGCTATTAGGCTAAGTAACAAGGAACCCCCCAGGTGGAGGAAACCTCTGAGGACCCATTGTCCAATCTGCATCATCCATGGATCAAGGATGGACCATCATCTCTCCAAGAAGCTCACCTTCCTCATTAGCTATGGTTACTAGAACCTAGGTCCTTCTCCTCTTAATATGCCCATGAAGAAGGTGAGCTTCTTGTAGAGATGATGGTCCATCCTTGATCCATGGATGATGCAGATTGAATGATGATCCTGAGGTTGAAGAGTAGGTCATTTCTGAAGAAGTGATAGAATCCTAGGAGTGAAGCAGGAACAGTTGAAGAAAGCAGAATGAAGTCCAGATTTCTGAGGCAATGAAAGATGCTTGTCCGAAGGGACTGCTTGGGTGCAAGAACAGGGAGAGCATGATTTGCTCAATATGGTTTCAGGCAGTGAACGGTGGGAAATGTGATGATTTGTGAAGTCATAGGTGATTGATCTGACTTGTGTGAGGTTTGACTGTCAAGGTAAAGACTGGAGGCAAAGACTGTAGTAGTGGACAATGGGTAGCTAAGTAAGCACCCATGATGTAGCACATAAGCAGAAGTGAGTCTTTGGGTGCCTGGAGGAGTACTGCCATAAGTGATTAATAGACAAAATAAAGGAAGATTTGCAGATACAGTCCAGATGGTAACCAAATATATATTTAGAGAATGACTGGAAGTTCAGTATAAGGAACTAGATGGCTTATTTGGGCACGTTGTCATAACTGTATTTATAAATGCTATGCTGGTAGGCTGCCTGAAGAAAATAGGGGTATTTCTGTGGAGAGCTTGTCCATGAGATGCACTGTGGTGGCTTATAGTTGGTTAGGTTTACAGGTACTCCGATGCCGAATTACTTGAGAGATGCGTGGAGGTGGATCTATGGAAGAATCTGTAAGCTGAATTGGAAATAAAGTTGAGTAGTGTGGCATGCCAGAGGATCTTAGTGCTATGGCTGATTAAGACTGGTTGGAGACAAGACTGGGTTAGTGAATTTGTCTCAACAGTTGTGGATTTCCAGATGGACATTGGAAGAGCTTGATCTCAGTGATAGTCTTTACTGGAGAGACTAACATAGATAATTCGTGAAGAGGGGCTGGAAGGGCAGTTAACTCAACTGAAGGTACTAGATGAAGAAGTGTGGATAATTGCATTTGGAATGGTGATGTCCAGAGCCAAACAGAAATGATGGTTTAGATGGTATGGCATTAGTGAGCAGCTAGGCAGTAGAGATCCAACAATGAATATTCTGTAAGACAGCTGGGAAGGACTTAGAGCAAGCAATATCTGTTGAGGAGGTAAGAGTCTAATAACATGGTCAACAAATTTGGTGAAGGTAGGAAGCTGTGGATGAGGTACCCTGAAGTGTCTTGTTAGTCCTGGGATCTGGAGGAGCAATGATGAAGAGTAGATCAGAGCATACCAGAAGAGATTACATCCTTTCTGTGCAAGAGGACAGCCTGTGAGGCATGATAGACAGGAAAATCCACGGAGCCTGAAGAGATTCATAGGGAGTATCCAATGAAGAGAGAGACAGGAAAGTCCACATGGACTGAATGGATTGTAGAGAGTATCCAATGGAGAGAGAGATGGGAATGTTTCTAATATCCAATGAAATGAAGGTCCAGAATGCTTGAGGGGAGCTGATTGGGCAGTATAAAAAAATGTTAAAATAATGGTTTCTTTGGCATGTTCGCCTAGGAATATGTACTTGAAATAGATCCCTCAAGTGAAATGAACAGTAATCCATGAGTATTGGATGGAAGCTGTAGGAGTATGCAATGGATAAATGAGGGTAGTAGTTGCCTGAGTTGGAATACTGGCCAGGGATATGGTAGAATGCCCAATAGAGCCACAGCAGACAGGATGTAGCCCTGAGTCCTCAAGGCGGAGATGGAAAGGTCACTATCCAAAGATAGAAAGAAAGACAGGAGTAAATCATAATGGACTGATCCAGGATGGTGTCGAGGTGAATGAAACCAGATGACATACTGTGCAGAAAGGAATAGGACCGGGTTGGCTCCTCAGCAAATGGCAGCAGAATTCAAGAAGACTGTAGCAGTCACTAGAAGATGATCCATAGAGGGCCAAGGAGCGAAGCAAAGTACTAAGAGCAACAGGGTTGCAGTACATAGGTCCAACATCTGATGAAGGCCTCAACCAACTAGTGAAGGGACTGAAGGTGCTGGAGTGAAGAAGGATAACTTTCCCACAGCTGAAGGAGAACATAAACTTGGCCATCACCTGGACAGCTGACCTGCAGCAAGGAAGTCCCAGAGGCAGTCAAACTGGACTAAGATAGATACCAGACCAGCCAGCAAGATCCAAATCATGAGGGGCAGGAGGCCAAGATGGTTAAGTATGAAGGTCCATGGGTGAACAGGATGGTGAGTGGTGAGGAAGTATGGAAGTTGGTTGGAGTAAAGGGGTCCTGAGTCTAAGGGAATTGGTAATCAGGTAGGATATGGAAATTGCATGAGGAGGGACCTGCAGGTGCAGGTGCAGGTGCAGGCTCCTGCTCAAAGTAGGTGAGGTGAGATGAAGGGCATGGCACTCCAGACAATGGCTGAAGGTGAAGGCACAACTGGGACATGCTCAAATCCATGAGGGAGCAGCAAGCAATGGTCCAGTGGAGAGCACATGAGATTGAAACAGTTGATTGTAGAAATGAGCTTCCAGGCTTGGGAGATGAGGAGAGAGAATTAGCCTTCAATACCACTCTGCAGAGGTAGGAGGATGGGGGCAGACAAACTCTGTAGGTCATTTCCAGACAGGAAGTGGCAACTGGGCAAGAGACAACCGGGCAAGAGACAGAGGATACAATGACCCATTGGAACCAGAGATGGGCTACCACTCCCTGATGTCGATGGGATGACATGTAGTCAATGTCAACAGGCATAGGTAATGGGAAGAAAGCTGTTGGAGTGGGATGGTCCCATTCCCAAAGGGAAGTGCCAGCCTTTATCAAGTAGAGGATGTGAAAAGTAAAAACAGTGATGCAAACTCAGGCTGTCAACCAGGAAAGGCAGTATGAAGAGACTTGAGGGAAGGCTGCTGGCAATGAAGGATGGAGGCTATGAGCAGGAGGAGGTCCAGGTCCAGAAGGGTTGCAGCACCCGATAACAGATAGTGTACGGATACAGGAATTGGTGTAATGTAAACTCAAACACCCATCCATGATGGTTGAGGTAAAGTGAGCCTGATCAGATGGAGCCAGGAGAGATAGGATCAAGAGAGTACATATGTGAAGCAATTCCATACCTGAAAGAAATGACAATCAGCATAAGGAATGAAAGGCAGATGGTGGAAACAGTTGAATACAGAGTCAGGCTCCCAGTTATGGCAGTTAGTGGGAGGGGATCGTAAAATGAGGCATCAGAATAGGAATAATGGAAAAGGCAAGTCAGGCTAGTCAATGACTTGAAGGGAAGCAGCATCCAGGTATGAGGCTGAGAATGCACAATTTGAAGCAATAGACTGTAGACTCAGTACCTGTTGGGGGTGGTGGGATGATGATGACTTGAGGCAGCCAGGCATAGTTAGAATGATGAGGCCACAAGGGGCGTAGAAGTTCTGTTCCTGAAGGGAAGCAGCAATTGGTATGAGGTAGAGAAGATATGGTATAAATCAATAGATTGTAGACATGGCTGCCATACCTGGTAGTCGGGGTGAGCTAACCTTCACTCGATGCTGCCAAGCAGAGTTAGGGAAGGAGGATATCAGTTTGTAGGTAGCAGGAGGTAGTGACTGTAACAGAATCCCTTCCCCGGTTGACAGGGAAAGCCTACCTTTGCTCAGCACCTCAGAATGCGTGAGTTAGGGACAGAGTCCGGAATACTGCTGGTATGGGCTGGCCAAAGCATGACACTGCTATAGAGAGAGGGGAGATGTAGTATATGAAGCAGGTATAGGACAATGAAGTAGTGGATAGCATTTGAAATCATAGGTAGAATAACGCAAAGGAGTAAGAATGAAATACACATACCATGGTGGGAATGGTAAACACAGATAGCATTAGTAGATGGGTAAAGTGCTCTGAAGCATACAATGGGAAAGAAAACTGTAGAACAAGAAAGGCCTGAGGTAGCAAGATAGAGAGAGACAAAACTCTGTGCTTTAAGGTAGTGGAGATACATTAAATGGAGTTCAGCCATGAAGAATGCAGCCGTGGTGAGATCCATACCCCAAAAGGTCTGGTGAAGCTTGTGAAGGCAACTGTAATACGAATGTTAACTTCACTGCTTCAGGGCAAAAGTCCTGAGTTGCGCTTTCCTGTAGTACTAAGGGGAAAGATCTCAATACTTTATAATAGTATGCAGCAATAGCTGTGGATGCAGCTCCACTTATCCTGGTGACAGCCGTAAATGTTGCTACAGCAGTTCAGAGTTCTTGTAGTGAGTACAGCTAAGGAACGTGGTCTACTCCTGAAAAGGAATAAGGTAGGCTTAACCCCCCACCCCCGTTTGTGTATGCTGAATAATATGAAGGGGCACAGTCATAGATGAAGAAGAACTCTACTTATGTGAGCCTTCGGGAATGAAGTAGCTCATCGGGGTAGTAGTATACAGGTAGCTGATAATTCAGCAGGAGAACAATTGACGAGTGGATCTGCTAGAGAGTTGGTAGTGAGGAGGAGCTAAGGAACCAAACTAACACCACAGTGGAGACTAAAATAGAATGGCAGTGTACTTACTGGTGGGGTGGTAATGAATGTTGCTGTATGGTCCATTTGCCTCCATAGAGTAGGCAGGTAATGAAGAAGGCAGTGAAACCTGGGTAACCGGAGGAGTGGAACAGAAGAAGGAGCAACGGATGGAGCATAGGCCACACCAGGCAGGGTTCCAAACTGTAAAGGGACTGAAGGTCAAACAATGCACTGGAACAGGGACGTAAATTCCAGAGGTTTGCAGAAGGGTTGGGAGTGCATTTCCATGGAATGGTAGGCGATCCCTGTCAGCAATGATCCATACAGATGGTGAGGAATATGCGAGGCATACGGGAAACAGAAAAGGCTCGTGCAGAAACTAAGTCAGATGGGACAAGTGAAGCAGAGTAGGGACACCTGTAATTATCTACTGGGTACTAAGGAAAATGCCCAAAAAGGAACAAATGATGAAAGGAATGAGGAACCCCGCAACAGTGAAGGAGGGAGCAGAAAGGAGCAGAGATGTGGCCGGAGCGGCCAGTTGGACAGAACACCACAGCACAAACGGTAGGCACGGGATACAGGGATGGAAGGGGAGGGGAGACAGAAGGACAGCAAAGACACAAATTAACCAGGCAGCAGGAAGCACAGAGAAGCACAGCCACGTAAGCCACACAGGGAACCCAGGAAAAAAAACTCCCTTAGCAAGGGAGGTGTGGTAGTGGAGGGATTAAGTAGAGGTTGTGGGAGGAGCTATTCCACACATTGAATCATGGGCTAGCTCTCCCATTCCAATGGATAATCTACCCTAAGTACATATATAAATTCATAATGACACACTTAAAATGTGGACTTTAGCAAGGGGCAGGAGGAAGACACTAAACATCCTCTAAATACAGTAAGACAGTAGTATATATCTGCTATGCTAAATGTGAACAATGGTATACAAAAAGCTATATAATGTATGCAAAGGGTAAAGGGTGCTGGGTGACTGACTGTGACAGGACCCAGGTATGGTATCTGTTTGTCTGTACTACTTCCACAATAAAAAGCAAGTTTAATAAAAGAAAGTCTGTGAGAAGCACTGCAACAGCATAATTTCATTGTTGTAAATGCACAGTTCAATTAAGAATGCCCTCTTCCTTTAGAAAAGTAATTTTCTGTTAAAACATAAAATTACTGTGTTGCATTTATTAACATCCACATCCAGCCTGGACTTGAAACTCTCAAGTGCAAATGTTATCCCAACAAGACCAGCCATATCAACCTAGTTGGACAATGTGTATGCATGGCAAGAGCACCTCAGAGCTCATAAAGCAGGCTAAATATTCTCCATGTTTAACACTTAAAAGTTTAAATTCTAAACTGTGAACATCTGGGTAGTGAAAACATGAGACTCTGCTAGTGAACAACATCCAGCAGACAGCAGGCAGGATATCCCAATAGATGTACAGTAGGACCACTGCAAAGCAGAGAGTAAGTGGCAGCCCTAAGGGTCACCAAAATGAGCCAGGGCCAGCAGGTCAGATCCTAAGAGACGTGGCTGGAGGCCCTAAATATGTACTTGCTGGTGGACAGGCAGGAGGTGTGGGACTTGACTGGAACATAGTTTTTCAGGGGTGTAAACAAGGAGAACAGTGAGGACCTATTTGTAAGAAATAGGGAAGCGGTCACTATGGGGCATGACTAGAGGTCACTGGGGGGCAATTTCAGAAGAAACATGAGAATGTTCTACTTCACTAAGAGTGGGGTGGAATCATGAAACAGATTGATGGCAGAAGTGGTGGGGGTAACTACCCTTAACAGGTTTAAACTTCTTGTAAAAGTGCACAAGCACGAAATGCTGATGTTTCATGGGGGAGAGCACGGCATGTAAATGTGCTTTACTATTGCACGTTAACATTTTTTTAGCAAGTTGCATTCAGTGCCTCCTGAGTGTGGTTTACTTTCATTTACAGTAGTTATGGTAGTTGTAACTATGCACCAGTGCTTCTTGAGTGACCCTTTTTCATTTGTTTAATGTTTAAACATGGTTGTGATATACCAAGGGGGCTAATATTCCCCATGAGGTAAAATGGGTTTGATGGGATTGGGGAGTGGGGAAGAGGATGACAGCCCAGCAGTATAGTTAGTCAGTAGTCTGGGGTAATATAAGGGCAGAATCGATGGAACTTGGGTCTACTCCTGTAATCAAATTCACCAAAGTCTATGTTTATGTGTTATTGCCCAAATTATCCAAGCAGAATAGCTAACAGGTTCTGTGCAAGAACCAGAAACTCAGTCTGATCTATCATTACACTGTAAGGTATGTCGATAGGACAGAGCAAGGTGAGTCTCATGCTTCATCAATTCTGAGCTGTTAGCAGCATGGAGAAAAAAATCTGTATTGCAAAGGATGCTGTGTTGATGAGTCAGTGGAACAGTAAATAAATCACAATCAATAATTCATAGAAGCCTTAGCCTAAGGGCATCTAAATAAAGTTTATGCAGAACAATACAATGTAGAGAACTATGATGGGGAGGAGGTAGGGGTAGTGTAAAGCTGTTAGGTTCAACATGTTTGATCAGATGTATAATTTTTGTCTGTCTCTATATCTCTGGCAAACTCTGTCATATATTTTTCATTCTGCATGTCTATTATGCGTTGATTTGCATTCTGTCTGTCTTTCTCTTTTTTGTTGCTATGAAGGCAATAAAACAATGAATGGCCAGGGGCATCTCAGCCAGAATTCCAGCTACATTGATTAAATCAAAAGTGATTTAAACAAGCAACTAAAAAGTCTTTTGAAAACCTCATCTTCCACACTCTCACAAAAGAGACATCACTATGCAAAACAACCCTTGCGGACAAGAACTGTGAGAGAAGGGATATAAAGTACTGTCGTCTTGACCTGAAACAGAACTTTACTGTAAATGGGGTGCTAAACTGAATGTGTGCCATCCCCTGACTGATTAACTGAATCAGTACTATAGTGACAAAGTAACTGAGTAGTGTGCAAATTGAACAGCAGTAGTAGCTTTAAATTGTTACTTCTGTCCCTTCTGCTTAAGAAGATGTACTCTAGCTCTTGCTGGAAATCAAACTGAGGATCTTGAATCCTAAAGGAAGCTTACCCATTCCATTCAGCTAAAGGGAATTCACATTTGTTAGGAGATTAAATTGTGCATTTAATTTCATAAATTGCAATCTCAGCAATCTTAACCAGCAGTCTCTCTGCTGTTACCATTTCTCAACACTGCAGGAATCCATCATGTCAGAGCTCACATCTACAGTAGATAACACTTCTTTTCACTGACTACTTTTTCACATAAATGATGATGTGGCAGTCATTGTGGAGACATTATTTTTACTAAGGGTACTGTGGTGGTGTCATGATCTCACCAGACTTTACAAAGCTTAATGAAGCTGGAAAGACATTGCTTATGCTGAAAGAGATCCTACAAAAGTAAGCACGAATAGATGACAAGGTGTGGGTTTGTTTTCCTGAAGCACACAATCAGGTGCATTGTGAGACACAAGGCACTCCAGGTGCCTCCTACCATGCGGAAGTGTGATTCAGGAAAGGAAAAAAACATGCCTGAGTATCTTATTGTGCTTGTGAAAATGGGCAATGTACTTATGAAGTGTGTAAATAAGCAAAAAGAATTAAAGTTATTTTGATACAAGATAAAGTTCTTGTGCCTGGCAAGACAGTGTTGATACATGTTGATTTCATTTGTCCACTAGAGGAAGCAATGTGTTTAGGTAGGTCTTTGCTTTCTCTGTGGCTTTGTTTATAAACTGCTCTACCCCCCACCCAGTAAGGCTAAGTGTGAAGCCAAAAGGGGTATTCAGTGAAACATCAAGCTTGAGTGTTTTTTGCTTGGCCGAGGCTGGCCTGATGATTGCTTGCTGCACTTCGGCTCTTTGGCACTTTGGTGGGCATGACACAGCTTTTTTTAAAGGACACCTAAACCTTTTTTTTATACATTTTTTTTTAATGACTCAATAGGCTTATAAAGGAGTGGCTGTTGTTTACATTTATACTGAAACTGCATTTATTAAAGTAGGATAAATGCAGTTTCATAGCATCTGAAAATTGTAAACAAACCTTCTCCTGATTCAAGAATCCTGCTCTAAGAACCCTAAAATAGCTGCACTGATGATATCATTCAAGGCACAGCTGCCAGATGCCTCTGGAGATGTATTCTAGCAGTACTAATCATATTCAAATACAAATAACTTTAAAATGAAAAATGATAGCATGGTACTGTAAGGACGAACGCTGTTCAGCACAAAAATATCTACAAAATTAGTGGTTTTCATTAATAGCTACCCTTTTTTATAATTAGCAAAAAAAGCAGAAAATTCTACTTTTTTTCACATTTTCAACAAACAAAAGCAAATAACTTTAAAATGAAAAATTATAGCATGGTACTGTCAGCACAAAATTCGTTCAGCACAAAAATATATACAAAATGAGTGGGAACTCCTAATACACTTATTAGTAAGTAAAACTTTATATATAGAGCACCTTTCCAGAACCAAGGTGCTTTACAATCATAAAATCACATCACTTTAAAACAATTTAAAACAGATCATGACATCCATTGACAGCTGCAGACTTTAAAAACTGCAGGAAATGCTAAACAGAACAGGTAAGTTTTAAACTCAGATTTAAAACTTGAGACGGTCAGGCATTCCCTTAACCGATGAGGTAGAGAATTCCACAGGGCAGGGGCAGCAAAAAGAAAAAGCATATGCACCCAATATTTTTAACTGAACCCTGAGAATCTCTAGCAATCCTTAATCGGTGGATCGGAGTGGGTGGGAGGGGTAGTAGGGAGTCAAATAATCTTGCAGGTAATGGGCTCCCTGTTCATGTAGGGGTTTATAGGTCAGTAAACTGACCTTAAATGTGATCTGCCACTGTACAGGCAGACAGTGCAGTTTTGTGCAGCACAGGCATAATATGACTAGTCCTAGATGTACCATTCAAAAGCCTGGCTGCCGCATTCTGCACTAGATAGATAAAAGTTTATTTTTATACAGGTAGAGTACATCATTGGGTCTTAAACCCATTTTCAAGATGGGTCTGTTACATTTAGGTTAATAGATTTGCAAATAAACAGATTAAACAGTTTTATACTACTTCATACATTAAAAACATACATTCAACAACTAAGTTAATCCACATTCCAGCATATAAGTGACAGTTCATTACATTACACAGTTTAGTTCTAGGCTTTAACTTATAAATATATTCCTAAAAATTTTAAGGAGAACCTCTACAATTTTCTTTTACAGGCTGACATAACATATAATTAACAACACAGAACACATTTAAATTCAAGACATAACTTATAATTATATTTCTAGCACTTAAGGGGGAACCTCTACAGACATTTTTTTACAAGCTGGCTTAACAATCCAACAATAGGTATATCATCCGTTGCATATACATTCCAATTTTAAGACATAACCAATAATCTCATAAAGTGTTTGGTTTTTGAGATTTGCTTCTTTTCTGCATCAATTGGGGCCCAAAGATTAATAATCTTCATTGCAAAGGTCATATCACCATATTTATTATATATTTTAGGCATAACATATTTATTTCCCCCCTTACCTCTTGAGTTATAGCCGTGTATGTGCATTGAATATGTAATTTTATGAACAAGATACTTCGGACTTTGATTGTGTACCACCCCATGAATTTATTTCAACCATTATTGGTCTATTTTTTGTTCTACATGAACCCATTTTAATGACATAAACAACTCGCAGCGGTGAGTATGGTAATTACAATTTAACATAAATCAAGCCAGGTTGTTATAAAGAACTTAAATGGCTCTCAAGTTTGACTTGCTAGCCATACCATAGATGTGAATTCCATATTCAATACATGGGATGATCAACTGATTTATTATATCTTTTCTCATTTTCTGATTTAGACAATATTTTGATCTCTGGAAGGCCCCTAATTTCTTATTTGTTTTACAAACCAGATTTTTTATGTGGGAATCAAATTTCAAATTTTGGTCCACAATAACCCCCAAATACCTGTACGACTCAACTTGATTTAGTAATTAATTTTTAGCCATTTTGATTAAAATCTTATGAAAGTTATTTGTGGTTTTCCCATTACTCTGCAAAACCGTAGTATTTTTTTTTTTTTTTTACTATTTAGAACCATCCCTGACTGATATAGCCATGTTTCCATTCTACTAAAGTCCTTTTGAAGACTTTTCTCCATTTCCAGTAGGGAATCACCATAAGCTAATAATACTGTATCATCGGCACAAATTCTCAAAACCGTAGACTCCGCTACTTTTGGAAGCTCGTTCACATACATTATAAATAATAAGGGGCCCAAAATCGAGCCTTGAGGAACCCATCTCCTTACAGGGACTGGCTTTGATATAGTATCACCAATATGTACTTGTTGAACTCTTTCTGTCAGGTATGATTTAAACCAGGGAAGTGTTTCATTATCTATACCCAAACTCATCATTCTTTCAAACAATATTCTATGGTCTATAGTATCAAATGCCTTGGAGAGATCCACGAACACTGCACCCACTGATCTGCCCCCATTTAAATGGGAGGCAATGTTATCTATTAGATCAGTGAGTGCAAGCGATGGATATCAACCCCAGGGAGCCCTAGGTAGAGGGCATTGCAGTAATCAAGGTGGGTGGTCATGAAGGCATGGACCAATGTAGGAAGGTCATCTGGAGAAACCAGGAGTTTCTCCCAGGTGATATTCCTCAGATGATAAAATGAGGATTTGACAATGGCAGACACCTGAGATTTCAGGGTCAAACCATTATCAAAAATAATGCCCAGGTTACACACCCGGTCTGAGATAGTGAGCTGGGTGTCATCCATCCATAAGCCTGAGGCCTGTCCAGCCCCCAAATCCACCTCTGGATGACCCAGGTCCACAACTAGCACCTTGGTCTTATCCGTATTCTGCCTCAGACAACTGGTGCTCATCCAGTTCTTGATCTCAGCCAGACAGTTGTTAAGCACAGGTACTTCAGCATCCTGTCCAGGCATAAAGGACATATACAGTTGAGTTTCATCTGCATAGCAGTGAAAACTCAAACTGTATTGCCTAATGATATCTCCTAATGGTAGCATATACACTATAAATAACAAGGGTGACAAGATGGAGTCCTGTGATACCCCTAAGGACAGAAGGAGGGCATCAGAGGAATAAATTCCAGTGACAACCCTCTGAGTCCTGTCTGCAAGGAATGATCAAAATCATCTTAAGACTGTCCCAGACAGACCACAGAGGAGTGGTAGGCACTCCAAAAGCACACCATGGTCCACAGTGTCAAATGCCACTGTGAGCTCAAGAAAGACTAAGACAGAATGAGCCTTTAGATCTCTCACAATTAGGAGATCATTTAAAACCTGGACACGGGCAGTCTCAGTGCTGTGTCTCTTCTTAAACCCAGAGTGGAGAGCATCATAGACATTGTGGGTTGCAAGGTGGTTGTCCAGCTGCAACACAACCACTTTCTCAATAACCTTATCCACAAAGGGTAGGTTAGAGACAGGCCTGTAGTTAGCTAGACAGTCTGGATCCAAGGAGGATTATTTTAGGAGTGGTCATATGACCGCCTTCTTAAAGGGATCAGGAAGGACCCCCTTCTCCAAGGAGCTCCAAACAATTTCAGCAAGGACTGGGCAGATGACATCTACGCAATCTAACAAGAGGAGTGCATGGTCTGGATCCAAACTACAGCTGGTTGATTGCAAAGTCTGGGCAATCCTCACAATGTCCATGAATTCCAGTCAGCTAAAGTCAGTCCAGACAAAATGGCTGCTCATCACCTCCCACCGACCTCCACAATCACTTACAGGGAGAGTCGGGCCGATACTCAACCTGATGTTGGCAACCTTATCTGTGAAGAATCGAGCAAGCTCATCACACTTCATCTGTGAAAAATCTCTTCCAGACTGGAGACAAATTGGATTGCACAATCCTTCTACAATCTGGAAAAGCTGAGCTGGTCAATTCTGCACAGCAGCAATCTCCCCAGACAGGAATTCTGCCTTCTTATGGGTGATTGCTGATTGATAGCATTTATAATGTTTCATCAGTCTAAGTATGTCCACCTCCAGGCCGGACTTCCACCAGTCTCTCTCTATCCTTCAATCTACTCTCCTCAGCTCCTTTAAGGACCCATTAAACCAAGGGGTCCTTGGGCAAAGGGTGAGTGGTCAAACATTAACAGGAGCAACTGAGTCCAAGGCATCCCCCACTGCCTTATTATAGGCAAGTACCAGATCCTCTGGACTCATGCATTCACTCAACAAACCCAATAGGTCCAACACCACCGATAGACCCTCTGGGGTAACTCCCCTTAAAGGGAGGTATTGTACTATCTCTGTAAGGGCAAGCCCATTAGGTGGAGCCCCAAAACTAAACCTTATGGTGTGATGGTCTGACCAATGGACTGGTTTCACCCCCAGGTCTGTGATCTCCATCACCAGGAAGAACATGAGATCCAGTGAGTGACCACCTGTATGGGTAACAGAGGTAAACATCTGTGTAAGGCCCAGCATAGTCATAAGCTGGAGGAGATTTTGACCAAACTGTGAGAGTTCATCATTGACCCAGGCATTGAAGTCCCCCAGAATTAACCATCTCGGGACTCCAGTGGCACATCGACAATGACATCTGCAAAATCCTTCAGGAATTTTCCTCCATCGCCAGGTAGATGGTAGATGAGGAGTATCCTGTACCCTACACCCACTCCCAGGATACACTCAAAGGATCTGGTGGACCCCACTGGAACATCCAGAAGGCCCAGTTCCATCTTAAAAATAATGACTGCACGCCCACCCCAATGATCCAACCTCAGGCAGCGTGTATTGCCAAGAACCCATCTGGAACAGCAGAAGCCAGTATGGGACCTGTATTCTCATCCAGCCAGGTATCAGTGATGCATGCCAGATCTGATTTTCCTTCAAGATCAGCTGTAATAGCTGTCTTGTTCCTGATAGAGCTGGAATTGCACACCACCTGAGTCAAATGGGTTGTAGAGGAAGATCCCGAGGCCTGCCCACTTATTGTGGGATCCTTGAGTATGGGGTATTAAAACACAAATTGGACAGATTGGATTTCAGTATATAGTGCATACTGTATAAGGCTGATTAACTTCTGGCTGAAGTTAAATTCTTACCCTAAACAATCTCTAATGAAGAAAGTTCATCTGGCAAAATAGGACTGGCTTATTACAAAGAAAGGAACATGGATATCAAAGATCCATAAGATGCTACTTTACTATAGTCTCAGCTATTTGAAAGACTGGCTAGATCTTAATATTAGAAAAAAAATGACATACTCTAGGATCATTACAGAAACAATAACTAAAAAAGCTAAACATGATGATATAATGAAAATAGAAATTATAAGGATATCACCCTGGCTGGTAAATAACACAAGAGAACATGATCTGAATTATTTAAACCAAATTTATAATCTGGAGTATAGAGATGTCATTACTATGTATAGATTCGAGACATTCCCTAGCAATATACTGATAGCAACATACTGCCTACAAGATTCATTTTAGATATTTTATTAAATTCAGAGGATATGGATATTTTAGAAAATCTAGTTTTATACTTATTGAATGTGATAAGGATTAGGAGGAAAAATATGCTCCCTGAATAATAACATAAGAGATAACATGAAATGTTTAAGACAAAAAAATTTTGGAAAGGAACTTAGATATTTAGTGTGTATAAGTATGCAACACTTGTATATATTATAGCTGTTTCTTTAATTGGTGGGTAAATGTGCAATCTGATTTTATTATCTGTTGGATTATTAATATGTGCTACTGTGCAATAAGATAAATGATGCATTTTTTAGTGTACATTGTTATGACAAATATTTCAAGAAATAAACTATTTACTGCTACAAAATGAGTGGTGTTTCATTTATAATTACTTTTTAGATTTTTTTATAATTAGCAAAAAAACAGCTGAATTTGTTTTTACTTTTTAAACAAACAAATGTGAATAACTTTAAAACAAAAAATTATAGCATGGTACTGTGAGCACAAACTTTGTTCAGCACAAAAATATCAACAAAATGGATAGTGTTTCATATATATATATATATATATATATATATATATATATATACTTTCAGTTTTTTTAATAATTAGTGAAAGAACAGCAGAAAATTCAATTTTGCTCACTTTGTCAACAAATAAATGTGAATAACTTTAAAACAAAGCAATGATAACATGGTACTGTGAGCACGTAATTGGTTCAGCACAAAAATATCTACAAAATGAGTGTTGTTTCATTTATAGCTACCTTTTAGATTTTTTATTATCAAACAAAATGACAGGAAATTCAATTTTTTTCACTTTTTTTGGAGGTACTGTATGACATAAATGGAATGTGCCCCCCCCCAGTGGAAATGTTGTTGATATTTTTTGTTCTCTTACTGATTGACCTAATGATATCACTTGTGGTTTCGCTATTCATGATGTCATTGGGTCAATCAGCAATGAAACAAAAACATATCAACAATATTCCAAGTAGGGGAAGTAGCAAATCACTTATATATTCTTTGCAAAAACCTCCATTAATGCATCAGTTTGAGTTGCTATTAAAGCAACAAAAGCATGGAAATGTGATGTCAGGGTTTTCATTACTAACTCTGCATCCCTGCCAAGTGGCCAAAGGGGGCAAAGCAATACAAGCAACCACAGACATCCATCATCAGGTAAGTCAAACAACATACTACTCTTTCCACATGACACAAGAGACATCCATCATCATGGTCCAGTGTTTCTGTAGCCATGGACACACATGCACACTTGCACACTACCTGGAAAGTGAAGTAAAAACTTCCCATAGGATCACATTGCACATTTTAAGTAAGGAATAACACATGACAGAGTGTGTGGCAATGCTAAATTACTGCATGCCACAGGTGGGTTATGAGGCATGAGGTACATCTGAGTGCCTTCAACCACCTGGGAAGTGCAAAATAAAATTTCCATAGGATCACACTATAAATTGCAAGTAAGCAATAATGCATGACAGGGTATGTGGTAATGCTAAATTACCACATGTCCCAGGTGGGTTGTGAGGCATGAGTCACAGCTGAGTGCTATCAACCACCTGGGAAGTGCAGATGTCTTCATTAAGGTGCTGAAGGCACCTATGCTGCCATGGAAGCACATCCTGAAGATGTGTGAGAGTCAGCAGGTGGCTGCTCTGAGAAGCACAAGGTCCCTGGCTTCTTCACCTGGAAACAGAGGTGACATTATAGCTTAAATGACAAACAGCTGAATGACACAAAATGAAACCAAAAAAAGGGGAAACAGCAGCAGAGTGAGATGTAGCTCTGGGTAGTATGGAGAAGGCAGTTTTCATCTCCACTGACTAAATGAAAGGAAGAAAGGGAAGTGCCAGTGGATGGCTGTGTGAGAAATGCAGCATGCCCTAAATCATTTTGCCCGATAATGTAAAGTGGGAATACAAGAATCCATGACTCACACTGTCATGATGAGACAGCATTGACAGAACAGGGGGAAATCAAAATGGAAACTTTGAGCATATAAAAGTTTTGCACCCTCCATCCCCCCATTCAGAAAGTGGGAGGTGGGAGCTATTTGAAAAGCAAATTGCAGTTTGGCTAATTGGAGAAGAGGGATTCTTAGATTGTTTCTGTCACCCATGCACAACAAACTAGGAACACTGAGTGAGAGTATACACACATGAGCAAGTGTAGTAGCTACATTGCACTTACAGAATAAGAATCACCAAGACGAGGCAGGCTTATTATGTATCTCACCAGGGTGCCTTTTGGAAATATCAGTCAGACCAAGACAGGCGGTAAACAGGGTTTGGACATGGTCATGGAACACAGGGGAAATGGTTAATGCTGTGATAGGGACACAGTTCCATAAGTAGACAGGCTTGGGGAGATTAGATGGGGTTTTGGGGGGGCAGCCAGTGCATTAGAAACTGATTGACAGTTTCATCCAGTGGCAGGAGTGACTTGTACAGGGGCAATGGTGTCAGAAACAATCTAAGGATCACTCTCCTCCAATTAACCAAATAGCAATTTGCTTTTCAAGTACAGTAGCTCCCACCTCCAACCTTCCAAACAGGGGGAGGGTGCAAAACTGTTGTACACTTAGGCTGGGATATTCAAAGGGGTTGTGCATGGCACAAGAGTGTTGCACCATGTGCAGCCCACTGATGCACCCTGGCGCAATATTCAAAAGAAGATGTTGCACCATACAGATCCCGATGCACCAGGATGTACCAGTAATGTATGCAGCGCAAGTGTGGGGGGGTGCCCATGCATATTCCTCAAATCCCGATATTCAGCCTGGGCTGTGCGGTGCATAAGCTGGTGCAACCCCTACTTGCGCTGCACACTGGTCCTCAAAGTTGAGCCAATGAGAAATAGGAGCAAGGGTTGGCCACCCACAGGTGAGCTGCCATATTGCAGGGTGCAACACGGCAGCCGCCAGATGTGGGTGGCCACCCGAGCTCCGGTACAGGGTCTGTCAGTGTCACACCCCCCCAACACTCGATCATGGACAATGTAATAGGAATGATATCCCTGATGGTCCAGTGGACTGCTTCCAGCCCGATCGAGGGCATAAGTATAATAAAAAACATTTTGAATTAACCCTGGTGGTCCAGAGGTACCCCCCCACCCACCCACTGAGCCCTGCCAATCCGCTCCTCCCTGGTCAGTGACAAGTGGAAGCTCCCCACCTGCAAGCCGCATGGCTACCCACCAACTGACAGCATACAGTACAGCTGTACGCCGATTGGTCCACAGCATGGACCAATGGGCATGCAGACTGTACTGTACTACACAGCCCCGATATTTGATTGGATCCATTCACATATCTGGACTGTGTAGTATGGTATGATATGGTCTGCATGCCCATTGGCCCTCTTTGTGGACCAATGGGTGTACAGCTGTACTGTATGTTGTCAGTCTGCGGGCAGCGGGGCTGCTTGTGGGTGGGGAGCTGCCACCTGCCGCTGACCGGGGAGAGCAGGGTGGCGGGGCTCAGTGGGTGGGTGCAGAGGGGCTACCGCTGGACCACCAGGGATAATTTACATTTTTTTATTATACTTATGCCCACAATCGGGCTGGAAGTGGTCCACTGGACCACCAGGGTTATTGGACATGTCTTTTATTATTCTTATGCCTGTGATCAGGCTGGAAGTGATCCACTGGACCACCAGGGATATGGGACATGCTTTATATTATACTTACGCCTGCAATCGGGCTGGAAGTGGTCCACTGGACCACCAGGGATATGGGACATGTCCTTTATTGTTCATATGCCCGTGATCGGGCATTGCGGCACTTTGCTGCAATGTGCAGGGGGCGTCCATCCTCGCTGGCTGTAGCCTGACAGGGCGCCAGGCACAAGTCATGAGGGATTGGCACACCTGCATGCAAATGGGGCCATAATGACATGCCCCATTTGCATATCCACCACTGAATATCACGGTTCCTGTGCCTAGTGCAACCACACTTGTGCTGGCACATCCTCCTGCTCCTCTCTTGCCACTTGCACTGGTGCAGTGCCACTGAACCATGCACAATGCAGGAGGCCACGTTGCCATATTCAACAGTGCTGAGCCATGGTGCAGCACTGTTTACAATTTTCAAATACTACAAAACTGCATTTATCTGCATCTATCTTACTTTAATAAATGCAGTTTCAGTACAGAAAGTAAACAACAGCCTCTCCTTTATAAGCCCATGGAGTCAAAATAAAAAATACAAAAAAACAAACAATAAAATGTATAAAAAGACTGTTTAAGTGTGAGCATTGTGCACCTTTCTGGCATCCACCTGATGTCCAGCAGCCAATTAGGGATGCAGAATCCTGGCAAAACTGAGTGCTCTGCAGCTCTGTGTGCCACTGTAGCTCTGGTGCCAGGGCAAAAGTGCCTTGCTGTGTGTGCTGCTGTCTTTTCGTCAGAAATAAAAGTTGCCAAGTTGCCATTTGATGTCTTGAAAAAGAAGAACAGTTTCTTGCAGTTGCAAGCTGGCAGTTTCACAGATTTTCTTAGGAAGGGAAATGCAAGGAAAAGAGCACTTATATAAATATATATGTGAAGGCAAGCTGAGGGTGGTGAGAGGGGCCTGCAGTGCTGTGCTAACACTGCTAAGTTGTGCTGCTGTACACAAATCTTATCCATATTTTTTGTAGTTTTCTTCACTGGATGCCTAAGCCCCAAATCTTGCCAACAACTTCAAACTGCAGTTTTGGTGATTGTTGGTGGTTTAAGTCAGGGTGCCACCAGTTTCCCTGATTCCAAACAAATATTGATCCAACTGCTGTGTAGATCTGGTGGGTGCATGGCAGTGGGTGCCTGGGCTGCCTGAGCCACCACAATCTCATGAAACATTTTATCCAATTAAATAAACTTTTAAAATCGTCAATCGTCACCTCACTATTGCTCATAAGCACCACT
This sequence comes from Neoceratodus forsteri, assembly GCA_016271365.2. Lineage (NCBI taxonomy): Eukaryota > Metazoa > Chordata > Ceratodontiformes > Ceratodontidae > Neoceratodus > Neoceratodus forsteri. The sequence continues at coordinate 11,188,509 of JADMNL010000039.1, read as the reverse complement.
CAGGGCATTAAGGGACATGTTAAAAAAGCACTGTAAAAGCTGAGTATAGGTGCAAGCCAAGGTTTTATGCAAACTGCTTCTGAAACCCATGCATTTTTCCAAATAATAAACTTAGAAAACAAAATGGAACTGCACTGGAATGTGGTGCTCACTATGAAATAGAAATATAGAAACTTTTAAAATCAGGCACTCACCACCTAATTTTTTGCTATATTTTTATTTGGTGCAAATGAGCATTATGAAGTCACACCAGTATGTGTGTATTTAAACAATTGTCCAATTCTGTTCTATATGTCTTTGAAAAAGGAACATAGCTCCCAAACACATCAGGCATGCATGGTGCTAAATACATATGATTTTATCAATTTAATGTTCTGAGTAGTGCTTATAAGCAGTAGTGAGGCAGTTGAGTGCTCAGTTTTAAAAGTTTCAGTTTTTGCATTTTATCCTGAGCACTCCATCCTGGTGCAGTTCCTTTTTGTTTTCTAATTTTATCCAGTTGTAGTAGTTTTGGTTGGTGACAGTGCGTCTGCTTGACCCCTCCTCCAAAATCTTGTGAAATACTTTATTCACTGTCATCTCTTCCACCTCGTAGGTTTCAGCCCCAACCACTTCTACTCTCCCCCGCACTTAAATGCTCCCGTGGCCACCCTGCCCTCTAGTAGTTCCCTGCCCCCACCGTCCCCTCCGGACTGCACCTCCCCCCCACGCTGTCTTGGATCCCCTCCCCTTCTAGCTCCCTCTCTCGGGGCTCCCGAAGGTCCCTTCGCCATCTCCAGACCTGCCCACTGGGGCCTGTCACTGGACTGGACAGTTCCCCCCTGCTGCTGTGCTTGCCTCTACCATAGTGGTTCCTCCTGGTTCTAGCCCAATGCTCCCCACTGCAAATCTTGCTACCCTCTGTCCCGACCGCCGTATGGTGTGTCAGCAGTTTCAGCCCCCCCCTTCCTTTTAGCCCCCTGTACTTGTTGTTCTCCCCACCCTCTGCCACAATGTGAACTTATCCATTTTGAGCCAGTAGTTGTATTCTTGTTTGTTGCTCCGAACATGCACTATTGTCTAGATGCTGTTACTCTGGCCCCACCTGTGTGTGGGTGAGATCGTTCTTTGTCTATTCAATGTAATGTGTACTGTACTCCATTCTGGCCTACTTGTAGTTGCGGGCCTGTATGTCACCCTGAATATGTACCATGTTTCTCTGTACTGTAACCTCCTGGGTCGCACCTGAAAATAGGCACTTGTTGCCTAGTGTGCTTACCTGGTTAACAAAAACAAACAAATAAATAAATAAATAAAATTGCAGTGTAGTTTTCATGAAGGCAGTGGGTGCCTGGCCTGCCAGAGGGGAGCTGGAGCCCGTCCCCAACCAAATCTTGTGAAACACTTAAGGTGTCAGCGTGACTCAGTTGGTAGCATATCCACCTCTGGACCAGAAGGTCATGAGTTCTCATCCCACAGCAGGATTGGACTTGCACCTAAAAAAATCGCTGGCATCTGAGTGCAGTATTAGGGGGGGTGCTGTACTGCTGGGGTATGCCATCCTTCAGATGAGACGTTAAACTGAGGTCCCTTCTACCCATCCTGGTGTTGTCCTGGTGGGTGTCCAGTTGGAAGTAAAAGAATCCAGGGAACTCTTCGCAAAGAGTAGGGGACATTCCCAGTGTCCTGGCCAACATTCACCTTCCCATAAACTGGTTCATGCAATTATCCAGGCTGTGTGTGGGTGATGATGTGCGATATGACTGCCACTACACATTCAGTCACTTCACTACCAGTCTAGCATTGCTTGTAAAGCACTTTGGGATACACTGTGTATGAAAAGCGCTATATAAATGCTGATTCTTCTTCTTCTTCTATCCAATGGCAGTGTACTTTTTCTGACATGTGACAGGCAGTGGGTGCCACTGCCTGAGCCTTTCCCCACCAAATCTCGTGAAACACTTTACCCAATTGTAGTGCAGTTTTCATCACAGGCAGTGGGTAGAAGCCTGGCCTGCTGAACTGAGTTAGAGCCCCACGCATCTCTTGTGAAATGTTTTATTTAAATGCAGCATAGTTTTTTTGACAGGCAATGGGGTGCCTGGCCTGCCTGAGGAAGCCAGAGCCCGACCCCACCCCACACATACAAATCTTGTGAAACACTTCATCCAATTGCAGTGAAGTTTTCTTGACAAGCAGAAGGTGCCTACAAGCCCCTTTTTGTGAAAGGCTTTATCAAATTGCAGCAAGCTGCCAATAACTGCCATAAAGATACTGCAAGGATGTCCTGAAAGGGAAGTATGGAGGTCTAAGAGAGGAGAATGAGCAGCAGGGAAAGGTCTCACTATGGTACCTGTCTCCACAGCAAGTAGCAGTTCTGAAAGCATTAGTCGTAGTCACAAGGCCTGTAGTAGGGGTGAGGTACATGGTGAGGATGTTAGATGTAGAAGAACAGAAACATGGAGTGGCGTTAGTTTTGGTGCTGCTGGTCATGATGGTGGGTCCAAGACTGAGAGGCATACTAGGGTAGGATATGCAATGGGTCATCCAAAGAAACCGTGGGGATTTGTTAGTCCGCAGATGTCAGCTGGTTGTATGTTCACTGTAAGCAGCAGCTTTCCCAGTCAGTGTCCAATGATGCATCTGGTGGTGCTGAAATCAGCCAGAGTGAAGCAGAAACACACAGATCTTCCACTGTTCATGGTCCTCCTCCTGTTTCAAGAGCTTTGCTTTCTACTACCCATGGTGGTGATGTAATGCCCAGGGATCCTCCATCCCATTCTGAAGATGAAGCAGGTAAGCCCTTCACCTGTGCACCTGGTGAGAACTGCACCACAGCAACTGGCAGTGCAAGCCAGGATGCCAGCTCAGCAACCTATACAGCCACACTACGATGAGCACCATGGGCAATTTTCTATCCACCACTGCTGGCTTGAGGCACTGTGTGATGCTTCTTCTCCAAGTGTACCCACGGGATCCAAATCAGGGATGGAGTCTGGGTCTGACACTACTGTTATCCTGTCACCTGAGGAAACATAATTGGTTGGTGTACATGGGCAAGATCCTGCTTAAGCTATACCAACACCTATGTTTTATAAAACCAAGCCAGTAACAAGTTCACAATCAGCACAGTTGGTTGCAGTGGAGGAGACTGCCACAGAGGAAGAGGATATGGAAGTGTAGGTGCTAGAGGAAGGAGACATGCCAGTGATACAGAAAATGGAAGCAGAAGCACAGGAAAAGGAGAATGCAGCAGGAAAATGGTTTGGGAAGGGTGAAGCATCAGGTGACAGCGAGGTGGAGACAAGTGGGGAAGGAGAAGGAGAAGTTGCAGAGAGAAGCAGGGAGTATTGGAGGAGGAAGCAGGAGAAGGGGAAGCAGAAGTGGGGGTTGAAAGTCTGTTGTCAGTTACAACAAGCTCCTGGTTAAGAGCACTGAGATGCAAACCTGGGGACCTGGGTTTGAATCCCATAAGCTCCCACTTGCATACTGTGTGACCCTGAGCAAGTCACTTAACTTCTTTGTGCTCCCAGGTCGCACCTGGAAACAAGTTGTAGCTTAGCGTACCTTTCTGGTTAAACAATTTCCCCCTTTCCCTTTCCCTCTGATGAGGACTATGATTCTGAGGAGTGAAGGCTACCACCACCACCAGTATGGGAGGACAAGAGTGTGAAAGTCTGAAAAGCAATGAAGAAAAAAAAAAAAGCAACTTGATGAAGCAGTGAAATCCAAATACCAAACCAAGTTCCCAGTCCCACCTCATAAATGTGGTACTATGGCTACTGCTGCTGCATCTGGAGATCATGTAGAGCAGCCATGTCAATCCTCCCCCATGACCCTGAATAAGAAGTCTCGCAGTGGTCACCATACTGTAGTTCTTCTAAGGCTCCTTGGTCTATTAGTCTGGTGGCTATATAGCTAAGAAAGCAAGGAGACTGTGCACAGTATGGGAGTATTTTAGGGAATGACCTCAGAAATCCACTGAGAGCATGTTGCAATATGTGTGAGGAAAAGATCAGCCAGGGACAATCCTCATCAACAGTGGGAACCAGTGTTCTGGATGGTCATCTAAAGTAAGAACACATCTTGCTGTGAAGTCCCAGTTCTTTAAAACAAAACAAAAACCTCCAGACACTTAGCAACACCACAAAACATTAAGAAATGGCATCTGATTTGCACAGAGAGTAAAACAGTAAGAACACACCCCAAAATGGTCTATATATGGTGTATTCTTGTATTTGACAGGTGGGGAGCTGATTGTGCACGTAGAGTTGGGTGTTACAGTAAGACTGTCTGAAATCCTGTATGGACTGAGGAACAATTGTTTTTCATAATGAATTTCCTACCATTTTTTTTAAGATGTTTGCAATGAATTTCCTTATGTTTTCATATAGTTCATTTGTATCCTTATTGTGTTCATGAGGTGGTGTGATAAAATGGCAATGTTGAAAATTTGGAGTGAAAATACTGGAAATGACCAAAGTTATGTACGAGTGTATAAAATTTTCAATGACCACTCACAAATCGACCTTTGTTAGGAGTTTTTTCACCATATTTTCAATATGGCCATTATGGGACCCCACCTCATGAACAATGCTGCTGTCAGTTTCTTAATCAGTCCCGAAAGGTGATTCTGCGCAGTGACCATGAAATCACCTATCAGGGCTGAGTAATGATATGACAGTGCCAGTGTTCATGAGGTGGGGTCCCAGAAAGCCCACGTCGAAAATTTAATGCAAAAATACCTAAAAATGGCCTAGATATCTACATAGGTTCAAAATACCTTTGACTGCCATTATAGGGCACTTACCTTTATTCTTCGTTCACAGTTCGACTTTGAAGAGTGCAGACATCTCCTGGTCCACAGAAGATGACAGTGAACAACCACCACAAGTAAGTATAGGGTAAGAGGGTTGCAGGGAGGTGGGTGCTCAGTGGGAGGGTATGGATGGTGGGAGGTGCTGACTGGCAATGATGAGGGATGGTTTTCTTTGTTTCAGGAAAACAAAAAAAAAGTAAAGACATTGTGGGATTGTTTTCCTTTCAGGTAACTGAAAAAGCATTATTTGGGGACAATGGGAGTGGGTTCCCCAGTGTCCCACAGTATTGGGGGCAATAAAATAATAATATAGTTTGTGGATACTGGGAGTGGGCTCTCCATTGTCCAAAAGTAGTTGGGAGGGTGCATGTAAATGCCAACATGTGGACTGGGCACTATGATGTTGGTAACTATGTCACAGGATAGTTTTCTTTTTTAGGTTAAAATATATATATATATATATATATATATATATATAATAATTATTTTGGGACACTGGGAGTGTACTCCCCAGCGTCCTACAGTACTGGGGAGGTGGAGAAATAAACTAAAACAATTTGTAGACACTGGGATTGGGCTCCCCAGTTTCCATCATTAGGTGGGTGGGAGTGTAAATGTTGACATGGGGATTGGATACCCTGATGTCAACAAGTATGTCACAGGACTGTTTCCTTTTTATTTAGGTTAAAAAAAATACATATAATAATTATTTGGGGACACTGCAAGTGGGCTTCCCAGTGTCCACACATCAAAAGTACTTAATTCATTTCTCTCACTAAGCAGAGAAAGAACATGTCTGGCACCAAATGTTCAACCTAGAATCCCACATTGCAGGTGTTCCTATGACATAGAATCCTTCATCCTGCTTGACATCTATTTTTCCCCATAGGAAATAATGGGAAATGCAAAATTGAATAACTTTTAAACGGATTATTAATTTTTCACTAAACCTTAAAAAGGTTCATCTCTGAGGCTAAGGCTTCTACCCTGAAAATTTCAGCCCATAAACTAAAGCCTTTTCTGAGATACAGGTGGACAAAAAAAGTGCCAAAAAGCCCCAAACCTTCTTCATTTTCAACATTCTGTATCTCGGAAATGGCTAAAGCTACTGAGACAAAATCTGCCACATATAAACACCTACTCAAGGTAATAATGCAGGCCAAATTTCATAGAAGTCACATCAACCATTACAAAGTTATTATTAAGGTCCAAAATATGCCCTTTAACATTAAACACCCTCATCAGTCCTAATATAGTGGCACTATCATGTCAGTATAATATATACCTTACTTACTCATGTAATGAGGAGAGCATTAGGGTTCACAACCCCAAAACACACCCGTCATGCCTGTTTCTGCATGCAAAGTTGGGGTGGAGTCATAGGCTTGGGAGCCCTATGGTCGTATGTCCCTATTTTTGATGCTTCAGCCCTAATGGTTCATTAACAAAGTTTTTTTGAAATAAATGTCCTTACTTTTTGAGGAAGTATAATCATAGCCTTATTTGATTATGGGAGTGCTGGGCCCTCTGTGCTCCCATCCATGCCTCTTGTAGCTGTTCTTCATTTCCATGTGCAAGCACAGGGACCTCCAGGCCCTGTACTCCTATCTGTCCATAGTGAGTGGTAGGGCCCTGTGCTCTCATACATGCCTATTGTACTCATTCTTCATTTCCATGTGAAAGCATAGGGCCCTATGGGCCCTACGATCCCATCAGTCCATAGTGAGCTTTGGGGGGGGCGCAAGGCCCTCCAGGCCATGTGCTCCCATCATGCCTATTGTAATTGTCCCTCATGTACATGTGTGAGTGCATAGTGTGTTCTGGTACCAATGTGCCCTGCACAGCAGTACTGCTGTCTTGTTGATAACACATGCCACAGTATAGGTCACATGTGCCCCATTCATTGCAATTCACCAACAGTTTGAAAGAGGTAACATGCAAAACAACATAGTACACCCAAAGGTGTTCTAAACTACCCATAGCACCAAAGCTGTATCTCAAAGCATTTTTGAGATATAGCATCTGAAGAGTACCCAGCCATTACAGTGTTACACTAAAGGAAATTCTGAAACTTCAAAGTGTTATAACTCTGCCGTAAAATCTTTCCACCAACAAGCTAAAGGCACATCTTTGGGACAAGTCCTTTGTACCCTGAACATTTCAGTCCAAAAGCCCAAACCATTTTTTAGTCATGAAGTGACTAACAGACATATCTGGAAAAGTAGTGTCACAAATTGCGGCAGTACCCCAGTTCTTTCAGCAAACAATGTCACAATTAAGCAGTTCAAACTAAATTAGCCACATCAACAGAACTACTCCACGGGATTATGCATGCAGAATTTTATGTACATCCATTGAAGGGTTGCAAATTTATTAAAGTGCTAAATATGCAAAACTGGAAGACTACAAAAATGGAAAAAACATGTAAATGTAAGGATGTTTAAGACACAATATCTCAAAAATCACAAAATCAATTCAAATGAAATTAGCAATATCAATCAAACTACCCCCATGAAATTAGGCATGCAAACTTTCATGCATATCCGTTGAACGGTTGCAAAGTTATTAAAGTGTAAAGTATGCAAAATTGGACAACTTCAAAAATGGAAAAATTTAAATATAAGGATATCTGAGACAGTATCTTTGAAACCACATAAACAATTCAGATGGAATTAAACACATCAACAGACCAACCCCATGAAATTACACATGAAAAATGTTATGCACATATGTTGTAGGGCTCCAGAGTTATTAAAGTACAAATTATGCAAAACTGGAAGACTGTTAGTAAAATGGAAAAAAATATGTCAGTTTAATGATGTTTGAGACACAATATCTTGCAAATCACAGAACAGGCTCAAATGAAATTTAGCACATCAAGAGACATACTCTGAGATTATGTATGCAAATTTCATGCACATCGGTTGAAGGGTTCTAAAGTTATTAAGGTACAAATATGCAAAACTGGAAGACTAGCTGAAAAATGAGAATAAAACATGTAAGTTTTAGGATGTTTAAGACACACTATCTGAGACAGAGCACAATTCACACAAAATTTTCTATGTCATGAGACCTACTACCAGAGCTTATGCATGCCAAATATCATGCATTTCTGTTGAAGGGTTGCAAAGTTATTAAGGTGCAAAGTATGCAAAACTGGATGTTTGTGTGTAAAAAGTACTTTCACTTTTACATGTTTTTCCCCATAGGAAATAATGGAAAATTAAAAATTGTATAACTTTTGAATGGTATGATATTTTTCACAAAACATTCAAAAGACACATCTGTGAGGCAAAGGCTTTCTACCCTGACAATTTCAGCCCAGAAGCTAAAGCCATTTCTGAGATACATGTGGACAAAAAAAGTGCCCAAAAGCCCCAAACCACCTTTATTTTCAACACTCTGTATCTTGGAAATGGCTAAAGGTATTGAGACAAAATTTGCCACATACAAACACCTACCAAAGGGAATTATGCATGCTAACCTTTGTGTAAATCACTTCAACCATTACAAAGTTATTAAGGTCCAAAAATTGCCCTTTAATAACATTAAACACCCTCATCAACCCTAATATACTGGTGCTATCGCATCAGTATAATATGCTAAATTTTGCATTGCCCAAAGAAAAGGTAGAAATAATGGGTAATGCTGTGTGTGGAAGTCTCTCATTTCTGCTCTGCACCCTCTCCCTCATGATTTCCACAGATAAGCTTGCTGCCTTGGGAACAGTTTGGAAGACACAGGCTTTTTCACAAAATGCAGCTTAAAAAAAGCTCAGGCACTTGTCGAGGGTGAGTAGCAAGCCTCTAGGGGAGTGTGAGTATATGCACCCTGGATAACTACACTCACCATGATGGCCCAGCCATGGTGAACAGACAACCTGCACTTTCCAGCCCCACTACACAAACTTACAAACTTTAGAATTGAAACACTGTTTGCACTAGTAATATCATGAAGTCAGGAGGTAGAATAGTGTCTTATGTAAGTAAACCTCCTACTACCTCTCTAAACATGTTTAGAAAGCTTTTGTGGCAGGAATATAACAAACATTTGTCAATGCTGAATGTTTATTTGCTGGCATTGGCATTGGTAGTGCAGGAGTTAGAGAGATGCATAGTAGGAATGGCAGTGAAATATTGAACTAATGCCAACTCCAACCCCCACCCTGCAGAGACTGACAGGCATTGGGGGTGTGCCTTTGTGTCATCAGCCATAACGCTCATGCCATTCCACCTCACTCCACCCTGCAGACACCAGCAGATGTTGTGGTTTGCCTTGGCATCTTCAGCCCTTAAGTTCACCCCATTCCATAAGGAAATAAACTGAGATGGGTGCAGTATAGAAGAATGGGGTGAACATTAGGGCTGAAGACTCCAAGGTACACCTCAATGCCTATCACTGGCCTGCAGGGTGGGGGTAGAAAGGCATGAGCATTACAGCCGATGACCCCAAGTCACACACCCCGACACCTGCCAGTCTCTACAGGGTGGGGCATTATGGCTGGAAACCCTAATGCCCTGGGCATTTGTTAGTATTTTTGTTCCAGATTTCAACATGTGCTTTTTGGGACCCCACATCATGAACAGTGGCACTATCATTTTGTTACTCAGTCCCAAAAGGTGATTTCACAAAGCGACTATACCATTCTGCACCACAGGTGGTAAAACACATTTCAGGTTGGAAGTGAAAAATGACAGCTGCACTGTTCATGAGAAGGTGTGAAAAAATGGCAATGTTGAAAATCTGGAGTGAAAATATGAAAAAATGGTGACGTTACGAGCGTTCGTAGTTACTGCACAACAGACACCCATAACACAATCATTTTTTGGAAAATTTTTTCCCCAAATTTTCAACATGGGCATTTTGGGACCTCTCCTCATGAACAGTGACACTTTGATATTGTTAATCTGTCTGAAAGTCAATTTCCCACAGCAGCTGCACCATTCTGTGCCTCAAGTGCGACAACACATTTTGGGCATGATGTGAAAAATGACAGCTGTACTGTTCATAAGGAGGAGTGAAAATGGCAATGTTGGAAATCTGGAGTGAAAATATAAAAAATTAGCGAAGTTACAAGCGTGTATAGAAACTGCACAATGCATGCTCGTGCTGCAGTCATTTCTTGGAATTTTTTTCAACAAATTTGCAAAATAGGTTTTTTGGGATGCCACCTCATGAACAGTGGCACTATCATTTCATTAAGCGGTCCCAAAAGGTGATTGCACGCAGTGACTGCAAAATAACCTTTCAGGACCGTGTAACAAAATGACAGTGACATGTTCACGAGGTAGTGTCCCAAGCATCCCATGTTGAAACATTGGGGCCACAAATCCTAAAAATGGCTGAGATATCAACCTAAGTTGAAACCCCCCACTGACTCCCATTATACAGCACTTACCTGATTCCTCAGTTCGCAGTTCGGCTTTGGAGAGTGCACATGTGTCCCATTCCAGAGAAGATGACTGCTCCTGACCTCTGGAGGGTAAGCATAGGTGAGGGGAGGTGGGTGCTTAGTAGAAGGGAGGAGAGGAGATGGGGGGACTGGGGAGATGATGGTGGACTCTTTTCTTTTTTACAGCTAAAAAAAAAGGACGCCAGCAGGACGATTTTCTTTCTTTTACAGGTTAAAAAAAAACCAACATCTCAGCACACTGGGGTGGGCTCCCAGTGTGCCACAATAGTGTTGGGGGGGCATGCAAACATGGGGATTGGGCAACCTGATGTCAGCAGATTACAGACAGGTTTTTTGAGGGCACATCCAACACCAGGAGTGGGCATTCCAGTGTCAGAAACATTTTGGCACACTATGGTGGGCTCCCAGTGTGCCACATTAATGGAGGGAGGGGGTATACATGCTGACACGGAAACTGGGCACCCCGATGTCAGTTTCTTTGGCGTGTATGGCAGGTAGTAGGAGCCGAGGTTCATTAGATAGTATCACATTCCAAGATGGCGGTCATGCTGGACTAGTCCTCATTACTTGTTTACTACCCTTGCGTTTAATTTGCTTTAATTTTTGTTATTTTTATCTTATTTTATTTTGTTTTAGTGATCGTTTGCGGTTGGTTTTGTAGCTGTGTTCAGCATTTAGCTGTTCATTCACCGATTCCTCGGTGTGTGTTTATAGCATTGCAACCAGCAGCTGTCTCGAGCATTTCCTGGGAAAGCATCTAACTGTTTTGTTTTATGGTCATTTTTGATGCTGCATTAGTTTTGTACTATTTTGCTGCACCCCCAGAGTGTACACTCATGAAGAAAAGCGTTGTGAGTGTAGGAGCATTGGAGCCAGCAGTCATGTGTTGGAATTAATAGTTAATCCAAGAGTGGGAACTAGTGAGACAGAGAGATGGAGAGTGGTCTCTGGGAGTTCCCCTTCTACTTGGGAACTTGAATTTACCTTCTGTCCTGTTGTTTTTGGATCTACCCGCTCCATTGAACATAAAGAACTGGGTCTAGGGCTTTCTCCAAGGATGCAATTTATGATATCGGTTGAAGAGACGGCTATGGCTTTCCAGGAGTACTGTGAGTGAGAGGGACCAGAGTACTGTGTGTGAGAGGGTCTGATTCATTGATCAGAGCCCTTTCTTCCAGCAATTTTATTTGAAACTGTCTCTTGAGCTGTGTGTCTGGAGGCAGAGCCATGGCAGTGGTTTGGTGGTGAAAGGCTTTCCCCCCCTTTGTGCCTGGGTAATTTAGGATGCCTCTCAGGACTGAGCAGGAACTACCTTACTAAGGGGAAGGGTGGAAGGGAGGGGCAGCTGCAGAATAAGGGGTGCTAGCTGCACATTCGAGCAGACTTGATAGATCTCTAGGCCTTTATCTGCTGGCAAATTTCGTATGTTCGTACTTTTCCCTAGGGAGTTAGGGATTGGTGGTGGGCTCCTAAGATATCTTGGGGTTGGTATGAGTGTTTCGGCCCTAGGATATCTGTAGCTGCAGGTCCTGGTGGTGTAAGTTGACCTATTAGGCAGTTTTGGGGGTATGGGAAGAGGGGAGCACCGCTTTTAAGGACTTGGCCTATTTCTCCTGTTCCTTCCGAGACTTTGTGGCTTTGCTCTTGGAATTATATCAAGCCTGCATGTGACTACATTGGAAGTTTTATTATGACATTGATGGAACTTCCGTGACTTTATTTATGTTGGATTCTTCGAAAGTTTCATTTGGACTTGAATTTATTGTTTTGAACTTTTTCTATGGCTCCTCCTACTGTTTGATAACTTTTCCCAGATTTATTAATTTTGTTTTGGTCTCCTGATGGTGAGAGTTCCAGGGCGCCTATATTTATCTGTGTTATTTTTTTTTATGTTTATGTGTATGTTTATTTTTTATTGTTTGATTATTTTCCTTCCTCCTTGGCAGTGAGAGAGCTGTGGGTGGGGGGTTATATGTTGTTTGTTCTAATCCTGTGAGAGGATTATGTTATCCTGTGAGAGGGGATTATTATTGTTTATTTTATTATTATTTATATTTTTGGGGGGTTAAAGTCACTTTATAGTGGGAGGAGGGTAGTTTAAGGTAGTTTAGTATAGTTTTATATTTTTGTTAGGGCAAGGATTGTTGGACAAGTTATTGTTTTAGAGTTTTCTTAAGTGTTTGCCATTTTCCTTTGAATCTGGAATTTGGTATTTTATGTGCTTCCCCTGCTATTTTGTTATATTTAGTAGTAGTATGTGCCTGCTTGCCCCTCCTGTCCTGCATTATTCGGCCTCCGTTCTCCATGCCCTCCATCCATTTTATTCTCCCCCCCTGCCTTCTTTTGTCTATCAGTGCTGTTGGGCACTGGGAATTGTTCACAGGAGGGGGAGTTGAGGGTGTGGGGGCAGGGTTGTGGATAGCGGTGTCCAGATGAGTGGTGCACTCCCATAGGGTGGTTAGGCCCAGAAGATACCCTGGGGTAAAATGGTATCAGGAACGTGGTAATTCTGTTCTGGTTCCCATACCCAAGGACACCTCTGGTGTCGGAGGGTAAGTAATTGGGACAGTTCACCAACCTCATCCAACTCGGGCACTGTTATGCAATGCCAGATCTGTCTGCAACAAGACTGGCCTTATTGCAGACTTTGTCGCGATGGCAGATCTGGTTTGCATTACTGTGACCTGGTTGGATGGAAATGCTGCCCCTATTTTAGAGGCAGCTGTTCCAGCCGGGTACTCGGTTTTACATCACCTGAGATTGGACCGCGGGAGGGGTCACGGTCTGTTTCAAGACCGAATTGGGCCTAACAAATGTTCCAGTAGAAGAGACTAGGTCATTCGAGTGCACTGTGGTGGCTGGTGTGGGGTGCAGGATAGCTCTCATCTACTATCCACCAGGTGATGAGAAGCTGTTCTTGGAGGAAGATATAGATTTCATTGCCGACATGTCATTGGAGTCACCCAGATTGATGGTTCTGGGCAACTTCAATGCCCGGGTAAATGACTTATCCCCTTTTTTTGGTCAACACGTCCTCCAGTCAATGATATCTTTGGGCATCACACAGGTCATTTCCTCAGCAACTCACAAGGGTGGTCACTCTCTTAATCTGGTCTTCCTCCTGGAGATCGTGGCCTCCGACTTGGTGGTGGAACCAGTCAGTTGGTCTGACCAATACTCTGTTGGGTTAAATTTTTGGCCCCTGGGTTGGTCGGCCCATGTAGGAGATGGTCAGTTACTGCCCTTTACAGGAAGTGGTCCCTGATGACCTGATGGCAGTAATTGACCTCTCGCTACTTGACAAAACTAGCATGGATCCAGAGCAGTTAGTTGCAGCCTATAATAAGGCTGTTTCTACAGCTCTCGATCTAATTGCTCCTGTTCATGTTCACCCCCTTCTGCATCACCCTGGGGCCCCTTGGTTTGATGGGACTCTAAGGGAGTTGCGGAAACAGGGGCATAGGTTGGAGTGCCATTGGTGGAGGATGGCTTTAGATGCTGACCACCTTATTTTGTTAGAGCATTATAAACTCTCCTGTATCAAACAGAAATTTCCCATAAGAAGACAGAATTCCTGTCCAGGGAAATAGCTGTCACACGGAACTGACTGGCCCAACTTTTCATGACTATTGACAAACTGTGCAACCCAGTCTGTCAGCAGTTCCGTCAGGTTTTTTCACAAGAGGATTGTGATGAGATCTCTCGCTTCTTTGTGAATAAAGTGGCAGACATCAGGCATGAATGCCTCCAACTCCACTCTATGGGTATTGCTGTTGGTCGGTGCTATGTCACAGAGCCTGGAGTTTCCTGGAATACTTTTGAGCTGCTGGAGTTCGTGGATATTATGAGGATTGACCAGACGATGCATCCCTCTTGCTGTAGTTTAGACCCAGGCCCTACTTCCCTAATTTTGGATCGTATTGATATATTTGGCCCGGTCTTAGCTTGGATTGTCCAGTGCTCTCTGGATTTGGGTGAGTTTCCCAGCTCCCTGAAAATGGGGGTGGTGAGACCCCTCCTGAAGAAAGCTTCTTTAGACCCAGATAACCTAGCAAACTACAGACCTATCTCTAACCTCCCTTTTGTGGGGAAGGTTACTGAGAAAGTTGTGACGGCTCAATTGGATAACCATTTAACCATCCATAATCTATATGAACCTCTCCAATCAGGTTTTTGTAAGAGACATAGTACTGAGACTGCTCTGGTTTGGGCTTTTCATGACCTCCTGATGGCGAGAGATCAGAGACACCGTTCCATCTTAGTTCTCCTTGATTTATCATCAGCTTTTGATACTGTGGATCATAGGGTTCTGCTCGAACATCTGAGGTTCATCTGTGGGCTGTCTGGTACAGTTCTCAGATGGTTTACATCTTTCCTCACTGGTAGATTGCAGAGAGTTGTCTCAGGTATTTTTTCTTCTGGGGCTTTCTCTCTGCCTTGTGGGGTACCCAAGGGTTCGGTGCTGTCCCTCATGTTATTCGCAGTATATATGCTGCCTTTGGAGACATTGTAAGATGGTATGGGCTGAGGTTTCACCTCTATGCTGATGATACTCAGCTCTACCTGACTTTTTCCCCTGACCAGGTTAGTGCTATCTCAGTACTGAACAGCTGTCTTGCAGAAATCCAAGATTGGTTGAGTACCAACGGTTTAAAGTTGAACCCAGGAAAGACAGAGGTTCTGGTTGTGGACCCAGGTCACAGAACAGAGGGGTTGGGGACTGGACTCTCCTCTGGTTTAATCTTGGGAGGGGCCCAGATTCTCACCTCTGAATGAGTGCGTAACCTGGGGTGGTGCTTGATGATGGTCTGACCCTTCCTCATCAGGTGTCGGCAGTCATCAAGCTGGCCTTTTATCATCTTAGGAATGTTGCTAGGATTAGGCACCTTGTTTCGCCCAGTGACCTTCCTATTTTGGTCCATGTCTTTGTGACATTGCACCTTGAATACTGTAACTCTCTTTACTTCGGGCTTCCTGGGGTTGATATCTGCCGCTTGCAGCTAGTGCAGAATGAGCCAGCATGTTTGTTGACTGGGGTATAAAGAAGAACTCATATTACCCGTGTGTTGCATGATCTGCACTGGCTGCCTATTCAGTGGTGGATCACCTTTAAGGTAGGTCTATTGACTTACAAAGCCTACATGAACAGAGCCCCAATTAGTTGAAAGAGCTCCTGGTGCCCTACTCCTCTCTGTGACAGCTCCACTCGGCTGACGAGGGGTTGCTAGAGATTCTGAGGGTAAGCTTAAAATTATCTAGTGCACGTGCTTTTGGGTTTGTGGCACCTACCCTCTGGAATTCTCTGCCACGTTAGCTTAGGGAGTGTGGGACAGTGGGGTGTTTTAAGTGGGCTCATAAGACTTTCTTGTGGGGATAAGCGTATTCTGTATTGTCCTGATTTTATTGTATTTTATTGTATGCTGATTTTATTGTATTTTATTGCATGTTGATTTTATTGTATTTTATTGCATGTTGATTTTATTTTGACCGTACAGCTCTTTAAAACATGAAAGATGCTATAAAAAATACATTTTATTATTATTATTATTATTATTATTATTAGTTGTTTCACCAGGAAAGGTACACTGAACAAACAAGTTGCTGGTGGAACAAGAGCCAGGGACAGAGTGCTGGGTGGCAGGAGCTGACAAGGTTGTAAGGGATGGGGGAGGTGCCACTGCAGTGATGAAACTGTTTGTGGTTGCAGCAGCAGACTCATTTCAACTTCTTGGCTCTCTTTGAAGCTGTTGTCATTGGCAACTTTACCCTTGATTGGTGGCTAAGGGATGCACACAGTAAGGCATCCACTGCATTGGCCACAAAACTGACACACCTCTGAAATGTGGTACTGTAATAAGACGTTTCTTGCACATGTGCTGCGTGGATGCGGGCAAGCAAACATAAAAATTAACTAAAGTATATCTGCATATATATTTTTTAAAACAGTTAACATAGCTGTAGGCATGAAGCCACATTTATAAAAGTAAGCCTGATTTTAACACTTTTTTTTATGTATTTCAGAAAAGAATCACCAGTTTTCTTTTTCTATTTTTGCAAATTTAGCCCAATTTCACAAGATAAGCCCAGGAGGTACAAGAATAAAATTGTGGCATTTTGTTTTTTCCTTTTTTGTCTTTCTTTTCTGACCATATACAAAAAAACACAATTTTTGAAACCTCAGAGGTATGCTGCTGTGAATTTACTCGAGGGTTTACAAAAATACTAAATGAATTTACATGAATTGAAGTGCAATGTGAAAGTCACAAAGGTATACATTCTTAAAGTGGCACCAGGGCATAGTTACAAAGATGGTGTTGCATGTATTAAAGAGCTAGTGTTCTGCCTACAACTAATCTTAGTTTTTAAAAGCAGTCAACTGTTACCTTTTATATTTGAGTTACTTGTTCTTTCCTTCTTAGGTTAGTTACAAAATTGTTTACCTGATGTTAGTAAGTGTGATTTGTGGAACAACTCTCTGCCTGGAAACTGACATATTTACCTCTAGTCCCCCCCCCCATCTACATCATCAGTATTGTGACTTCAATTACTCTGACATCACTGCTGTTTAGGAACAACCTCTCAGTAGTTGCCAGGTCAGTCACCAATGATGTCACTGTCAGTGAGGTCACAATGCTGATGATATAGTGGGAAGGCTATAGACAGATATGTCAGTTGCCAGGCTAAGAGCAGTTCCATAAATCCAGAACAATATTATCACACTGAAAACTTTCCAATGAGCAAAAAGAAAAAGAAAACTACTTCAGAAATAATTTCAACTTTCTTCTTAAATGTTCTATTATTATTATTCTGTTTCTTTTGGTTCCACTAGCTCTTTAAGAACTGAAGCATCTGTTATAAGTTTGTTTGTTTCAAAATGAAAAGGTGTGAATCTGATGTCATAATATTCGGCAGCAATAAGCTTTGTGTGCTGTCAGCATTTAATTGGATATATGAAATGTTTAAAATTCTATCAGTGACTATGACCATAAATTCTTAACATATATCCATAGGGTATTATAAGCAAGAGATTTCTTTGAGAAAAGGGAAAAGAAGCTGTGTATGCCATGATAAGGGTGTGTAAAAGTAAGCATCAGTTTTCTTTGTGGTAAACTGGTTGACAGCTGATTTTTAATATAAATTGTAGGAGATTATTTTAATGTCAGACTTACACACTGTACTCCAGTGTGCTATGACTACATGCAGATGTTGAATTCTATGTATGTCTCCTGACAGAACAGGTGAGCCATGTTGCCCTGATGAAGCCTAGGCACAGGGGGAAGTGCTGGGTTTTAATAAGAGCATGGCTGGAGCTTGACATTATTCAAAAATAAAAGTTTGTGAAGATTTTGAGAAATTATCTTTGGAATCTGGCTGGTTTTTGTTCACTACTGATGTAAGACTTTCTGAGTCTATGTCAACCCCCAAACTAATATTGGATCTATAGTCTGCTGAGGGGACCAAATTAAAGCTCTTGTTGTACATCTCTTACCGTGCTGTCCAATTAACCTGCCCCCCACCAACCTCTCTACCTTTTTGAGGCCTTCAAGTCAGCATCCCATTGACTCTTTCTCTTCTGCTGGGGGTAGAAAGTGGTTTGGCAGCATCCCATCACCAGCATCATCCAAACATTGATGATACTCCATTGCAGTTTTACTATGACAGTTTGCCTTGGCATCACTGAATGATGTTAGGCAGGCCTCAAACTCCTCCCTCCTTGGTGTGCTGAACCTGCCAGTTGCCAGCTGTATTTGTTTACTGTTAAATTCTGTGTGTGTGTGTGTGCTCGCGCGTGTGCATGTTTGTAGGGGAAGGGATGATGGCATGCTGACTGAACTAATACCCTATCATGGATTGGGGACCCTGAGGGGGACTGAAAGCTTGGGGCCCAAAAAAGGTACAGGAACTGGGAGAATTACATTAGGGAAGCAAAGCACACTAACAGAAATGTCAGATGAGAGACAGGCTGCTCAAGCAAATAGTGCTTTGGGGATTAAACGTCAAATTTTGTCATCCTCACCCATAATGAATTAGTGGTTAGGGGGAGTATACAGCATAAGTAACAAATATCAAACTTGTCCATTTAAAGTAAATACAACTAAATAATGGTGGATGCTGTTTATTATTTGGTCCTGAATAATGAACATTCAGTTATTCATAGTATTCTGAAATTATGATTCATTACTCACACAGCCTTAATAAATTTCTGATCCCATAGAACAGCCCTGTTATTAACTACTGAGAAAAGAAGGCTAATGTACAATTTCAGTTCAGTTAAGAAAATAATCTTACCCTGCACATGGGGAATGAAGGGTAAACAAAACTCTTCTCAAACATATGTTCTTGTAGTCAGATACATATAATGAAGTTATGAGATCAGGGACACCATTTGAAATTACAGTCAATGACAGAGACTGAGAGGGTGAGATGAAAACTGAAGGTTTATTTGCCTTGGGATTCAAAGCCCCTTTCTCTCTATACTTACACTTCATCTTGTTCCCCCAATATTTCTCCCAATGTATGTAAGCTTCCCCTTCAGAAGCATGAAATGTTAGTTTGAAGAAAAAGTTTCAATTTAGACAGCAACCTCCAACCTGCAAAGGTCACATGATGGGTCCCCGTGTAATTCCCACTGTCACACTGCAACACCATGTTCCAATCTTTGCTCTGTGTGAATGGATCTATATTCTGCAGTCCCTCTTTCCCTAGTCTATTTATCAAAACATAAACACTTTTTGTGCCCCTGGACATATTGTGATGTGCAGAACATTACAAAGATTGTTGTAAAGCTCTTTGGAAACCTCTGATCTGGTGTATTGACCCTAGAGGTTCAGAAAGACAGGAAGACAGACAGCGAGTGAGAAATAGTGGGTGAGAGAAACAGAGAAATTCAAGGAGTGTATTCCTGGCATGAATGCATAGAAAGATGAGGCGTGAAAGAGGCAGAGAAACAGAAAGAGAATGGGCAAAGGAGACTGAAAAGAAGAGAAAAATTATAAGTTGACAAGATCCTATGAGAGAAGGCAGAACTAGTCTGCAGGAAAAAAGAAGACACAAACTTTACTTTGGTTCATGGAGGCTTCTGTGTGTGCATTTTTATGGCTTTTATTTTTTAAATCTCTACAAGAAGCAAATAGGCTGAATGGGGGATCAGAATGATCTGATCCTTTTCAATGCCCGCTCATGATGTGCACTCCCTTTACTGCGAGTTAATGTAGTTCAAACTTTGGAAAAGTACAACTGTATGAACTTTGAGTCTTTGACCCAGTGATGTTTTGTCTCAGTCAGGCACATTCACATTCGACACTACAGCACAAACAAAAAACAAATGAAGTGGGGGCAATGGTCGATGGATAGTTGTTTTTTGTTTTGTTTTTGTATTGTGAAATTCATTTTATTTTTGAAAATGTTTTTCCCTAAAATTGTGATAACATTAATGTGAACTACAAGTGGGCATCAAATGGTGACAAACTGCTGTAAGACCCAATATTTCCCAATTGTTGCACCACTGCTTTAAGGGTACTTTAAATCTTCCATTTTGTCTTGCAAGGAGGGTATGTGTAATTGTGGCCAAAAGTGCTACATTGCAGAATTAGAATACGCATACCCCAAATAAATCCATAACAAAAATTAGGTTTCTGAGTTACTTTGTTTTAAAGTTATGAGCTATTTTGTAACCCTGATTTCACTATCTGTTCAAAAAAGCTAGTTTTAGTGAAGAGCTGCTGATGATGTCATCTCCTGAACTCACAGTCTAGTCTTCTCTGTCAGTAAGCTTATATAGTAGGATCTGTTTCTCCAGAGTTTAAAGTGATTTATAAGAGGTTGCCATAGCAAATGAGCATAGTAACCTACAGGAGTTGTGAATCAGTATCCTACTATTCAAACTGCTAAAAAGTACTGTTTTCCATGAAAAAAAAAATCATTTTATTTCAGTGCTTCATTTCATTTGCATAGCCCTGATCCTTTTTCTCAGTGCTGCAACCCCCAACCTTTACATCTTGCAAGGGAAACACAGTTTTTAAAGTCATTTAGCAAGCATTGCCATAGCAAATGGGAGTAGTAAACTGTATTAACCTGTAGGAGTTGTGATTCAGACTCCTACCATTCAAACTGCCAAAAAGTGCCTTTTTCATGAAGTAAATGCTTCTGTTTCTGTGCTGTGCTTCATTTGCATAACCCACCCCTTTTTTATCTCAGTGCTACAAGCCCCATGCATGACACCATGCAAGAGAAACAACGTTTATAAGCACTGTTTTGAAACAGAGACCTCCGTTGGTCAGTCTTCATAGTGCAGACATCTACACTACTGACATAGGAAATTACATCTCTCAGTAAAAAACTCTTGTAATCTAGACACTATATGCATAATGCCTTGTTTGGAAAATAAATATATGAGAGCTTGTGTTGTTGAAGCCACTGCAGAGATATGAGACTGCACCTCACAATAAGAGAATTGGAAAACAACTTCTTATTGTACCCACAATGCCTTGTTATGTACATCTACATATTAGGTGCAGTCACCACCACCATAATAAGGGACTGCA
Source organism: Neoceratodus forsteri (assembly GCA_016271365.2). Lineage (NCBI taxonomy): Eukaryota > Metazoa > Chordata > Ceratodontiformes > Ceratodontidae > Neoceratodus > Neoceratodus forsteri. The sequence goes on along the minus strand of JADMNL010000039.1, from coordinate 11,167,754 downwards.
CCTCTGAGTAACTAACATTTAAATCATCTTTATAATTTATCCAGAATTCCTTGGTGCTGTCTGTAAAACATTGACCACTCTCTTGCATGACATCATTCTGGGGTGTGGCTGCACAGAGAAAACTGGAGGGCAGGTAGGAACAAAGTGCGATAAAACATCAACAAAACTGATTATGACAGATTTTTTTTACAAAACAAATTGCAGTTTCAACATCTGAAACGTGGCTGGCAATGACATACTATGTGAAAAAGGCATTTGGGGAACTTCCATAAATCACTTTAAACTTTGGAGAAACAGTTCCTATAAGCGTGCTGATAGGGAGGACTAGACTGTGAATTCAGGAGATGACATCTTCAGTAGCCTTTTACTGAAACTAGCTTTTTTGAACAGGGAGTGAATTTAGGGCTGTAAAATGATGTGTAACTTTTAAACAATGTAACTTAGAGATCTCATGTTTGGCATGAGGCTGATTGGGTTTATGCTGATCCAAATTCTGAATTTAATGACTCCAGACATTTTGACCATAGTTCCACTTCAGCAGTTAGCTTTATAGCTAATGTGCTTTTGCGCAACACTTACTTCAGTGCTTTGGCATTCTAATTTTTGTCTTTTAAATTACTTTTCTGCTTTGGACTCACCATGATACAAAAGCATGTCAACAATTGGCTGTCTGATCTTTTTCCTGGGCTAGGACTATTAATATATCACAATGCAGACTCCTATAAAAATCAATACTTGTGTCTGTAATTTGCTAATTTCTTTCTCTGCAGATTGCTTGAGATGCTGTTTTGTACTTTGCAGTCTTGCCTAAAGTACAACTAGCCTAAATAATTTGCATATATTACCAATGATGACTTGTGTTAGGGTGCATGTGCAATTTTGTATTTGTTTAAACTCAATTTTTTTGCCTATGCACTTTTTGTATAACCTTTGCATAACCCCCTTCAATTTCATGGAGTTTACTATTTGGCTTATTGGATGGCATCATCTTTCAGATGCACAGCACCAACAAATTCTTAATCATGTCACCCCCAGACTGCTTGATAGGAGTGATCAGAGTTGTGCATGTAGACACCTAGGCAGGTAGTTGGGGCTCAGATACTGGTTAAGCAACCAGAGCTACTGTACCTACAAAAGACAATCTCAAAATGTGAACATCTCCCTGGGTGCTGCTGTGTTCATCCCACAATTCCCTACTTAGAGGACACAGAGAAGACTGCTATATCATCCAATCAGATGAGAGAGTGCCAGAATTGGCAGGAGTGAAAAAAAAACAAAAACATAATGATCCATAGGAAGTTCCTACCGTAGAGTCTGCATGAACTACCCAGTAAATCAGGACTTAGATACTGTGAGTCAGTTTCACCCCCTCACTGACTTCACCAATGTGGAGATGAGGATGTGACTGGGAGTGCTTTGCCAGTACTAGGGTTTAGCAGAACTGCTTTGAAGGTGAGGATTAACAGCTTTTGTTTGATACTGTAACAAATACTCCACATTAGACTCCTAAATGGAGAGAGTGAAGGGCTTATTGTCAAGACTGTGCCGTTGCAACAGGCAACTGAAAAATGGTATGCATTCTAGATGAAGCCAGAGAAGATAGTTATTCTAAGGTGAGGTATGCATATACATTTTTTTGTACCATGCATTCTGCTTGCCAGCAGACCGCTGTAATTTTAGAAGGCCCCTATACAATAAAAGCAGAAGGGAACTTGGAGACAAAGTTCTCTCTGAAGTGGTGAAGGATAAAATCTCCAAGGGGGGGGTGGTGAAGATTTAAAGCACATGATAGCCATTTACACTAGGATTGCTTGGAATCTGCCAAACATATTTGGAATTCTCTAATTCCAATCCATTTGATTCAGGAATTTCAGATTTAGGACCCTAAAATCTGAAATTCCAAAGTGACACTCTGAATCACATTTCAGAATTAGATTCCAGAATCAGATTCCCAAATCTGATTGTGCCATACTCATCCTGCAGACAGAAAGTGGAAGCCTGTACCTCCTACCTAATGGCTCTCACTCTTTGTCTGCCCTTGCAGTCATCAGAGTTCTCTGCAGTCTTCATGTGCAGTGGTAGAGCAGTGAGCAAGTTCTGTCTTTTCCATATTAATCCTTGGTCCCTGTGGCTTTGATGAGCCTTTTGTGCTGCATTTTTGTGCAAGGTATATCAGTCCTTCTGCCACCCTTGTTATTTGGCTGGTAAACTTGTATTATTATTGGAGTACTGTGTCCAGTTCTGGAGACCACATCTCCAGAAGGACATTGACAAAATAGGTGCAGTCAGAGAAAGGCAGCCAAGATGGTACATGGACTGCACCACAAGCCTTATGAGGAAAGACTTAAGGATCTTAATATCTATTCACTGGAGGAAAGAAGGGAGAGGGGAGATATGATAGAGACTTTCAAGTATGGGAATAAACAGGGTACAGGTGGATAGCATATTTTAGAGAAAACTCTGCTCAAGAACAAGGGGACATGATATGATGCTGAAGGGTGGAAGGCACAGGGGTAATGTTAGGAAGTACTTTTTCACTGAAAGGGTGGTGGAACCATGGAATAGCCTTCCAGCAGACATGGTGGGTGTGAAAACAATACAGGGTGTTAAGAGTGCATGGTATAGACATAAGGGTACCCTGGAGATGTGCAGAGCAGGAGAGCTGCAGATCAAATATGATCTGGGGCTGCAGCAGTGAGTAGGGAAATGGGCAGACTAGGTGGGCCATATGGTCCTTATCTGCTGACAGATTCTATGTTTCCATTAGAAATATAGTGTATAGTAGAGCATTGTTCTATGCAGAAGTCCATCATTTTAAAAATGCTGTCATACTACAGTGAAAAGGTCACAGAATATGATTGCAACCTTCTGTGGTAGAACAGCATTCTAGAACTTCTAGAGACTACAAAAGTCAGTTTTATTGTAAAAGAGAAAAAAAAACACAATGCGCACATTTCATGTAATACAATACACTATAAAAAAATGCAGGATGAGCAACTTTATAAATAACCAGTGTGTTCTGCCATCTCAGAGTTCTGATACCCATGGATCTCTCGAGCTTTGCTCTCTAGGTCAAAGAGAATCAGAACATTTCTGTGGCAGATCACTCTGGTTGTGCATAGCTGCCCATCCAGTATTTTCTATTTTTCTGCTGTTTTGAGTCTGTCTGTGTCTAAATGTGCCTTAAGTAGGACAGCAGACCCATCAGAGCTCACTTCAGTGCTGTGCTGTTAAATTTTGGTATTTTTTGCTTGCATTTTACTTTTTGTGGTCAACAGTAACATTTTCTCATTTCTGTTACAGTATTTTGAAATTTTTTTTCCTGAGGTACATTTATTTTGTATCTCCTCCACATCTCTCTCTCTCATCAGCTGTATTTCACTGCAGTTGGTATTTTTTTCATCCCTCATTTATTGCATTTTCACAATTTCAAGATGTTTGGAGATGGCAGCAGTAAAACTGTGACGTGTGCATGTGCCGAGTAGTAGTGGGCTACACTTCTGGTGGCAGCTGGGTGTGTCCTACTGAGGGGGTGCTTAATGGAGGAGTCTCACTGAGCAAGTGTGACTGGAAAGGTGTAAGGAGGAGTATTTCCCACTGGTGTACGCTGAATTGTGCACAAATCATTAACATGAGTGAGTTGCAATGACTGGATTGCAAATCCCAGGGAAACAGAACAGGACTGTTTAGCACTTCCTGCCTGTCCAAATCCTGACACTGACTATGAATACATTGTTCTCTCAGTCTGAGGTGCCAACTACTTCATCTTCCCCCAAGGCAGCAGCTGACCTTGCAGCAATGTGCAGAGGGTACAGTCAGGTTCACACCAGGACATGCAAAGGCAAAGGAGATCAACAGGGCAGTGGTTGAGCTGATGGCAGAGAACTTACTGCCTCTCCTTCCATTCCAGCATTCCACATATTAATGCATACAGTGGAGCCTTTGTACTCTGTGCCCTCCAACTGGCTGACAAGTAATGATCTGTGGACTGGTGTTTTTGTGACTGAAAATGCTGCCAATGTATTGAAAACTGTGGATTATGGTGGGAACCCCCCATGTGCTGTATTTTGCCCACTGCCTACACTTGGCCATGCGTAATCTGAGCAAAGACAGAGCTGTTAAAGATAAATTGGGTACAGTTAAAAATATATACATATATCCACATTTCACATTCTGTGATGGCCAGGAGGGATGTTTGTGCAGTCCAACAAAAACCTGTTGGAATATGCTCTGATACAGGACTGTGTGATGAGGTGAAACCTAACATATAATATATCAGTATGGTTCCAGAGGGGTAGGGTGGCAGAAAGGGTATACATTCTTCAGCCTGTATCATTGCAAAATTCCTTTTCCATACTGGTGGGACAGGGCAGCCAGGAGGCAGCACCTGTAGCAGTGGAAAGGAAGGAAGTGGGGACCCTCAGTGGGGACACCCCAAGGAGGGAGGAAGAGGCTCTCAGTCAAGAGGGAAGCAGCTCCTGGTGCGGGACACTACTGTTATGGGGATAGGCTTGGGAGTGGGAAAAGGAAGGGAGAGGGAGGTGAAGTCCCTGAGGGGTGCTTCAGCTTGGAGGAATCAAGAGCAGATTCAGAGGATGGCTACGGCAGAAGGAGATTGGAGGGAGCTAGATGTTATTGTCCATCTGGGGACAATTGGCATGGCAAGGGACAGGGTAGGTTAGTGCAGGAAAATATCAGGGAGCTAGGGATGGGCCTTAAGAAAGTGGCACACATGGTGGCTTTTGCCAAGGTGTTACCTGTATATGGCCAGGGAGAGGAAAGGACACTCTATACCTGGGCTTTTAATGATTGTTTGAAGGCATGGTGCATGGTAGAGGGTTTTGGCTATGTTGGGAACTGGGGTCCAACTAGGGAGAATATGGGACTCTACTAGGGAGATGGCCTGCATTATTCCAGTAAGGGGACTACTTGGATAAGCATTTAACCTGGGGGTGGAAGGCTGTACACTTAGGGAGGCAACAGCTGCCCCCAGATGATGAAATAGCAGGGTGGTGGGGAGGGCTAAGGGGAGGAACTCCCCCAGGGCAGGGGAGCAAGAAGACAGTGGGGACAAAGCAGAGGACAAGGGGGTACAAATCAGGGAATCAAGAAGAAAGGGGTAATGGAGACAAGTAACAGAGAATGTACCAAGGGAAGAAGTGGGACAGGGGAGCATCAGGGAACAGCACAGGCAGTAGGGGGAGGCCAGGAAGCAGGTAGGGAGGGAGTAAGGTATGGAGAGCCATGTGCACCAATGCAAGGAGTCTGGGAAATAAAATTCTGAAACTGAAGGACATCATGGAAGAGGCTAGCCAGGATTTGGTGGCCAGAAATGGAGTTTTGGTGCACTGACAGCCATGACTGGGACAAGGCTATCATGCCAGGCTACTCTCTTTTCATGAGAGACAGGAAAGGGAAGGGAAGGGAACAGGAGGGGTTATACTATATGTAAGAGAGGGAAACAAGGCCATGGAAGCACATGGGCACCTGTAAAGAAAGGTAGGGCTGGAGAAGCCATGGATCATCCTGGCAAGAGGTGTTGGGCCATAAGCCATATAAGGGTGGTATACAGACCTCCAGCACATGCAGAGGAGTTGGATATGGCACTGTGGGAAGTCATCATCAGGATAGCAAGTAAGGGGGGAGGTGCTGCTAGCTGATAACTTCAATCTGCCAGATGTGGACTGGAGTCTTCCAACTGCAGCTTTAGTAAGGAGCAAAGCCATCCTTGACTCCCTACAATGGGCTTTTCTCAGGCAGCTAGTCAATGAGCCAACAAGAAGGAGGAGTGCTGGACCTGGTGCTTACAAAGAGGGACAGAAATGAAGATGTCACAGTGTGCAGTCCCATAGGTACCAATGATCACCATACAGTGTGGTTTAACATTAAGATGGAAACAGAGGCAAATCACATGAGGATGAAGATTCTGGAGTAGGATCTTATAGGATGGATTTTAGAGAAATGGGAGATTGCCTGAGAAACTTCCTTGTGGGGGGTTGCAGTGGAGAAAAATAAGAGAGGGCATTATTAAGGCATTCAGCCTCTGTGATGGAAAGAAATGAAAGCAAAAGGAAAACTTGACCATTATGGTACTCTAGTGAAGTGGTGGTGAAGGAAAATAGGGTGGCATTCAGGAGGTATAGGGAAACACAAAGGGATGAAGAAAGGGAGGGGTTACAAGTAGAACAGAGAAACAGAGAAGGCAGTGAAGGGAGCAAAAGTGCAGACAGGGGAAAGAATAGGCAAGGGGGTGGCTAATGGGTATAAGACTTTCTTCAGGTACATGAGTGAGAAGAGAAAAGCAAGGGGAAGGATCGTAAGGCTATGGAGAGCTGCAGGGTTCAGGAGGACTACACAGAAGAGGACCAAGAAAAACATCCTGAACAGGTACATCTGCTGTCTTCACAGTGCAGGGAGGGGGACAGACCACCAGGAAGCAGCAGGAACAAACATGGGAGGTGGACACAAATCCATTTTCAGAGGACAGAATCCTAAAGCAACTTGCAGTTCTGAAAGTGGACAAGGCTATGAGGCTGGATGAGATACACACAAAGGTGTTAATGATGGGATAGACACAATGGTACTAAAGGAACTCAGGGAGGTGCTAGCTGCCCCACTGACAGCTTTATTCAACAGCTCTCTGGAAAGAGGTATGGTTCCAGAGGACTAGGGTAGAGCAGACATGGTAACTTTACATAACAATAACAGCAAGGAGGAGGCTAGCAACTATAGGCCCATCAGTCTCACCTCAGTGGTGGAAAATTAATGGAAAGCTTGTTAAAGGAAAGGTCAGAAGAGTATCTTGTATCCAGTGTGTTGCAAGACCACAGGCAGCATGGAGTCATTTAGGGAGGTCATGCCTGTTGAATCTGATTGATTTATTTTACTGTGTGACCATGTATTTATTTCTTTTCCTGGATGACCAATGAAATAGATCAAGAGAGGGTGATGGGTGTGACCTATCTTGACATTAGCAAGGCCTCTGACATTGTGCCACACAAGAGACTAATAAAGAAACTGAGCAGCCTGGAGGTGGGCTCCAAAGTGGTAAATTAGGATAGAAGCTAGCTAATGAATAGGAAACAGAGGGGAGTGTTTAACTGCACTCACTCTAATGATGGGAGAGTGATTAGTGGGGTGCAGCAGGGCTCAATACTAGGACCACTCCTCTGTAATGTCTTCATGAGTGGCACTGCAGATGAACTGGAAGGGAAGGTATGTCTTTTTGCATATGACACTAAATAATATGTAATTAGGGTCGACACTCAGGAGGGGGCAGAGAGAATGCATAGGGATCTTGGGAAACTTGAGGAGTGTTCAAGAGCAGGGCAGTTGGGGCTCAGTGCTAAAAAGTTCAAAATCATGCACCTAGGGCATAGGAACCTCATATCTCAGTATATGATAGGAAGGGAGTTACTGATAGTCACTAAGCAGGAAAGCAACGTTAGGCTCATCACATCTGATGACCTCAAATGGCAGGCAGCGTAGCAAAGCAGTGGGTAGGGCCAGTGGGATGTTGGTATGCATAGGGAGAGGAATCTACAGCAGTAGGAGGAGGTGGTGTTGCCAATACATCACATGCTGATGAGACTCCATGTGGTGTATTGTGTCCAATTAAGGAGCCCAGACTTCAGAAAGGACATAGATAGTGTGGAGGCAGTCCAGATGATCACAACTAAAATGGTGCACGGGCTGCACCAATAGCTGTACAGAAAGACATTGAGGGATCTCAACATGCATACCCTGGAAGAGAAGAGATGGATATGATAGAGACCTACAGGTACCTCACATGGTTGAACAGGGTGCAGTACAGGAGTATCTTTTAAATGAGAATGAACACCAGGATCAGAGGGCATGTGATTTCAGGCAGACATCCTTGTACGGTAAACATACTGAGTCACTCACTTTTGCCTTTACTTCAAAACGTTATAAACCACATCCATTTCTAAACTTCCAATATTCACCTCCACCTCAGGCACACCTAGTAATAAGTTAAAGCAGAGAACCCAGTGCACACCTTCCCCCCAATTGCAAATCATTCAGTTGTTACAGTTTGCTTTCTGCATCAGTTGGCTACTTATTTATTTTATCCCAAAGTAGGTGTCTCTTAGTGCTCAGTTTAGAGCTGTGACGTAAATTTTCAGCTCAGCCACCAAACATCATGGTTGACCACCTGTCAGCTGTGTCCTTATTCTAAAATGTAACTGCCTGAGATGACTCCTTTTTGAGTAAAATGCACTGCCTTATTTGGCTTACTTTGAATAAGGTGCAGTGCCCAGCCAATGTGCTGGTGATGGGTGGGGAGCTAGCTAATGGAGACTGCCATACATCTCCTTAACATTAAACAAACCAAAAATTAGCAGCTCAACTCTTGCTTATTCACAGACTTTTAATTATTCTTCTCATTAGGAGTGCAACTGGGTATAGCACAGATCAGTTAAAGCAGAGCAACCCATGCATAATCTCTTAGGGGGAGAGGGTATGTACTGGGTTCTCTGTTTTAACTGATTTGTGCCAGAACAAGTTGCACCCCAATGAGAAAAATGATTAAATGTTTGTGAATCCTCAATGGCTGAGTAGCTAATTTGGGGTTTAACACCTAATAATAACAAGCATTTATCAATTCCGAATGTTGTCTCACTGGCATTGGCATTGGTAGTGCAGGAGTTAAAGATGCATAATAGGAATGGCAGTGAAGTATTGAACTGATGTCAACCCCACCCACACACTGCAGAGACTGACAGGCATTGGGGTGTGCCTTTGGGTTGTCAGCTATAACGCTCATGCCATTTTATCTCACCCTACCCTGTGGACACTGACAAGTGTCATGGTGTGCTTTGAGGTCTTTGGGCCTTATACTTACCCCCATTCCATAAGAAAGTACACTGAGTAGGGTGCAGTATAGGAGAATGGGTGAACTTTAGGGCCGAACACTGCAAGGCACACCTCGATGCCTGTCATTGGCTGCAGGGTGGGGGTGGGAGTGGAATGGCATGAGCATTATAGCCAATGAACCCAAGTCACACCCCTGATGCCTGTCAGTCTCTACAGGGTGGGGTGTTACAGTTGGAAACCCTAACATCATAGGCATTTGTTGGTATTTTCACTCCAAATTTTCAAAATAGGCTTTTTGTGATCCCACCTCATGAAAAGTGGCACAATCAGTTTGTTAGCTGAAAGGTGGTTTTGCACAGCAGCTATGCCATTTGGCGACACAGGGATGAAAACACATTTTGGGCAGGATGTGAAAAATGACAACTGCATTGTTCATGAGGAGGTGTAAAAAAATGGCAACGTTGAAAATCTGGGAGTGAAAATATGAAAAACTGGTAAAGTCAAGAGCATGCATAGAAACTGCTCAACACATGCCCATAACCCAATTATTTTGGGGATTTTTTTAGCCACATTTTCAACATAGACATTTTGGGACCTCCCCTCCTGAGCAGTGGTGCTGTGATTTTGTTAATCTGTCCCAAAAGTTGATTTCCCACAGCGACCATGCCATTGTGTGCCACAGGTGCGCAAACACATTTTGGGCAGGCTGTGAAAAATGACAGCTGTACTGTTCATAAGGAGCTGTGAAAAAATGCCAGTGTTGGAAATATGGCATGAAAATATTGCAGATTTGCAAAGTTACAAGGGTGTGTGGAAACTGCACAACACATGCTTGTAACACAGTAATTTTATGGACTTTCATCACCAAATTTTCAACATAGGCATTTTAGGACCTCTGCTCATGAACAGTGCCATCGTCATTTTCTCAAACTGTTCCAAAAACTGATTTTGCACAGCGACTGCACTATTCTGTGCCGGACATGCAAAAACACATTTCAGCCAGGATATGTAAAGTGACAGCTGTACTGTTCATAAGGAGGTGGGGAAAAATGGCAATTTTGAAAATCCGGAGTGAAAATATTACAAATTCACGAAGTTATGAGTGTGCATAGAAACTGCACAATGCACGCTCGTAAAACAGTCATTTTTTGGATTTATTTCACCAAATTTGCTACATAGGCTTTTTGAGAGCCCTCCTCATGAACAGTGGCACTGTCATTTTGTTAATCCATCCCAAAAGGTGATTCCATGCAGTGACCGTGATATCACTTTTCAGGACCGAATAATGCCATGACAGTGACAATTCATGAGGAGGGGTCCCATTAACCCCATGTTGAAAATTTTGTGCCAAAATTCCCAAAAATGCATGAGATATGCAACAAAGCTGAAAAAAAAACTATTTATGCCATTATACAGCTTACCGGCATTTCTTCAGTTCATGGTCGACTTTGAAGAGTGCAGACGTGTTCCCGGTCCACCGAAGATCATCATGCCATGCTCCGGATGTATGTATGTAAGTATGGGATGAGGGTATGTGTGGGGAGGCAGGTTGCGCAGAGACTGGGAGCAGGTTGGGGAGGGCCACCAGACTTGACGAGGGACCATTTTCTGGTTTGCAGGTTGTAAAAAAAAAAGAAAAAAACACTGTGGGACTGTTTTTATGTTACAGGGGCATTTGTCATGCTGGGGCAGCATGCCACCTGATTTTTTTTTTGGGTGGGGGTTCTTTAGCCGACAGGGGATTGGGCACCCCCATCAGCACACAACAACTGGGGCAGACATTATGCCAACGGGGAGTGGGCTCCCCCATCGGCAAATTAAACTAGGAAGGGGGTACATGATGCTGAGAGGGATTGGGCACCCCCTCGGTACATACTTTAAATGGGGGGGTGCATTATGCTGATGGGGAGTGGGCTTCCTCATCAGCAAATGAAATGGGTTGGGGCATGCTGATGGGGCATGCCGACAGGGGGATTAGGCACCCCTGAAGTTGGCTGTCCATGTGGTGGCAGTCAGCGCCACTATGTTTACTGAAGGGCTTCACCAGGAAAGGCATGTAGGAAGGGCATGTTTTGATGATGCTGCATGATAAGCTTGGCTCTCATTGCAGTGGACCTTTTCTTAGATGTGCTCACCACATTATGTATTCCTGGTGTGGCACCTGCATGCTGGCTCATTAGGGAATGAGGGACGCACCTACTGATGCGTGCCCTGCATTCGCCCAACAGTGACCGCGCCTCCAAATCTGCTACTAATGCAATATGTTGGCGGGCATGCAAGTGCCACCCAACATAAAAATGAAGCAGAAACTCCCTCTTCTTTGACTGTTTTCACTTTTAAGAAAGGCCTATTCAGCTGCTGACTTCCAGTGCTGATTTCATGCTCCAAACGTGGTCTGCCTTCCTTTGTCACACTGCTCCCTCCTGTCTGCCAGTTGCCGGTACCAGTGGTGTTCCCCCCTGATACCCACTCCACAGCTATGCTCAGCCCCCACCTGCAAGCCTGATTGTGATGCAAGCCAAATGGTAAGTAAGAGAAAGAAATGGAGTGAGGCAAAGACATCAAACATGCTTAAATGCATTTCACACTGTGGTACTACATAATGCACAGCTGGGGAGTTGGGGAGTCAGTACTACAGCAGGGATGGCAGGGGAGCTCACATCAGCTCAGGAGACTAACAACAAATGGCAGCAATATTGTACCAACTCAAGCAGGAAGAGAGAGGGGGAGGGGAGGGTAAGAAACCACACACGTCTGCTAAGCAGCCAACCATAGGTGCATAGCCACTTTAGTGTCGTAAGTAAATTCAAATAGCATAGAGCCAGACAATCTCAAGAGGGACTTCTTTTAACTTTTTGAGGCTCTTCTTTGTGTTTAATTTATTTCATATAATCCTAATTTTATTTTTTAAAGAAAAAGGTATTTTTATTTTTTTAATTAGTAACCCATTTTATGGGCACAATAAGACTCTCCAGGGTGCAATTCACTTCTAGGTGCTTTACAAGACACCTGGGTATGTGGCTCAGAAAAAAAAAAACACACTCTTTAGTATCTTATTGCCTAGGTATAATGCATCAAACTGCTTGTTGAAGAATTCATGGTATGTCTGCTGGATTTAGGTTTTGCACTGCCAGAGACTGTTACCACAATATTTTCTTGCTGTATGAGTTATAAAAATAAGGTTGTGCAAGTTCCACCTGTCAAATACTTGGCAAGTATTTTCACTCAGGACCACCAGACACTTTTTATTTGGCCAAAGAATAATAATAAAAAACAGGAACACAAATGACCAAGGCTAGTTCTTTTGCCAGTCCCCCCCAGTAACCTCCCACAACCCCCATCCTCTCATAATCTGACTAGGAAAAACAAAGTTTCTGTCATGCTGTTGGAATATGATTAATTTGTTCCATTGTTTGTCCTCTCCCATGGCTGTCCACCCCACTCAAAAGGGCCATTTATTTATTTTTTAGTTATTCTTTATGCTCCTAAGCTGCCTAGAACAGTGCCTATATACAAGGCTACCAGCCAGCCCAGTCATTTGGCTGGATCCCAGAAAGCCATTTATTGGTCTGATGTGGACCATCCCCATCCACACACACAGTAGGGCATCAGAAGATGGGCCAGTCCGTCCTCCAGTCTTCTCCAAATTTGGTGGCGAGGGGCTGTTCCTGCAGGGCAAGTGGGCAACATGGGGCCTGAAAGTATTAGCATCATCTTGCTGGAGTCTGAAGTGTTTCCCTTGTTCTTCTACCCTAAGATGCTTGACTGTGAATATACGGTGTGCTACTCAATGGGCATATATGTGCTGTGAAGCCACTGCAACTCCCCTTCCACTGCCATCACTGACTGGCTTGCACCTCATGCAGCATGAAGTGTATATTCACCAGTCTCTAGGAGGAGAGCATCCTTTGGGATGCAGTGCCACCCTCCCACCACTGGCCAGTGTGATGGACTCAGGCTAATTTCAAAACTTAAGTCGATGGCATGATGGGCTGTACCCCTGCCATTGAATCAATGCCCCATTTCAAAAAGACCATTAATAATAAGCAGCCCCCAGATTCCAGGGCCATGAGTTTTTTTGGGGGGGAGGCAATGATAGGTAGAATGAATCTAAACTCAGAGGCCCCACCCTAACCCACAGCATGCTATTACAAGGCTTAATGAGACAGTCAGCTATCCACTACAGCACACTCTGGGGGGACAGTTTAGGAAGGAGTGGTTACACATCATTGATGGCATAAGGCAAACTGACCAATCACTGATAGTCTCTCTGAGACTTGGTTCAGGTCCTTCCTTTTGGAGCACCATCCAACAGCTGTGATGAGGGTTTTCAATCTTTCCCTACAATGCTGAATGTGGCATTTTGCTTGGCACTATACTCACTAATGAAAAAACATCAGTGAATAAAATACCTCCATTTGTATATCTTGCTCTGTGACTTAATGGGTAATATTTACTGCAGTCTATTTCTCTGTGTGTAAAGCAACCACTTACCATTTCCATGCATCACTATGCTTTCTGATGCCAACTGCTTGGCACCCACCAAAGAAACAGAAACATAGACAATGTTGGCAGAAAAAGACTACTGGGCCATCCAGTCTGCCCTGTTTTACCCTACTCTACAATGTGAACTGTTGTTCAGATGGGGGTTTTCGCCCTCGTCTCCCACCTTGCTCCCCACCTTACTGCTACCCCCTGAGAAACTGTTAAGCCCTTTACTCTGTACTGGTGGTAGGTGAAGTCTGCAAACTTCACTTCACAGAAAAATTTTCCAATTTTACCAAATTTGTGAAGTTCTCCTTTGAGGCGAATTTCTACTTCACCTTACAGGAGAACTTCACGAATGGTGAAAATGTGAACTTTGTTTAAGAACTGTGGTTCTAAGGTGAAGTTTGCAAGGATTCACTGAGATTAGAGGTCACATGGTGCTGCAATGAGTGGTATTGCCATGTGTAGGCTAAATTCAATGCAATGCAAGGAAGAGAGAGCCAGTATTAGGTGTGGTCTATATATTTGTGCCTGAAAGCATTGGAAAGTGTTTGAAACACAGATTTTTCCAACAAATTACTCCATTAAGTGTCTACTGTGCCTTATGCCTCTAAATCACCAATTATTTCTGGCATTTGTTGTGATTTAGTTAGTGTAAAAGATGTACCATATATACTCACGTATAAGCCAAATTTTTTGTCACTTTTTTGAGTTGTCAAGTATACATCCTCGGCTTATACGCGGGTCAGTTAATTCAAATTTTCAATTATCCATCAATTGCACTATGGAAACCCCAATTACCGGTCCACAGAGAATGGCAGTGTACAACCTCAACAGGTAAATATAGTGCAGGGGGGTGGGTGCTCAGTGTGAGGGTTGGGATGGGGGGATGAGGATGGTGGTGACACCACCGGACCAATTTCTTTATTTCAGGTTAAAAATAAGATGTTGGGGGACAAGAAATTAACTACATTATTTCATGACAGTGTGGGTGGGCTCCCCAGTGTCCCACACTGCTTTGGGGAGACTTGTAAATGTCAACATTGGTATTGGATCACCCAATGTCGGCAACCATGAAATGCAAAAACAGGCTAATGAGCTAATTTTCCATTTTTTCATCATGATGATGAAAACCCTTATGGATCCCAAAGGTACATTCCTTCACAAATGAGAAATACATTTTCAAATGATATATTAAACTGAATACTTGCCTGCAACTACAAACTGTGCCCGCCTATTTTCCTTACCAGACACAATTTGATTCAGGCATAACAGTAGACATTATTTAATATTGCTGGGGTAACATTTTATCAGGGGTTAAACCAGGCACTGGAAATCACAGGAAGAGCTCAGTTCCATCTCTTCTGACACCTTTCTCCACTAAATACAATGGAGAGTTCCACCTCCTGGTCCTATGGATGACAGTGCCACCTCCTACAAATGTACAAAGTACAACTCCACCTCCTAAACATTCCCAGTTTAACCACTGCCTTTTATCATTTCATTATGCATTTAGACAATAATGTGTTTACCCTCATACCCCCCTCCATTATCACGTAACAGCACTGAATTCAACACATCAAGCAAACTGGACACAGTAATGGGGAGGAGAGGACAGAGGGTTGTACACTGTAATAATATATCAAATACAAATGCATCTAAAACCCATCTTAAAAGCTAAAACCACTCCAATGACTGCAAAAAACAACTAACATTCTGGAAATGAAAGGAAGCTTCTGTGCTTATCCCCAGACTTACGGTTCAACCATGCTTCATTCCGGCAGCTACTGCACTTCCTGTAAACAATTCTGTAACCATGGCAACAGGCACAGTGCCCCGGGGAAAACTTTGGGGTTTGTAGAACTGTGTGTGGCAACCAGAGTGAAGGGAGTGGTTGTAAAGTAGTTGGCAGGAGTTGGACAACTCGCCTTAGTC
The DNA here is from genome assembly GCA_016271365.2 of Neoceratodus forsteri. NCBI lineage: Eukaryota > Metazoa > Chordata > Ceratodontiformes > Ceratodontidae > Neoceratodus > Neoceratodus forsteri. Next base: position 11,152,496 of record JADMNL010000039.1, on the reverse strand, counting down.
AGTGTGAACAGAAACTATACAAAAGCTGCTGTACGGTGTTTTCTTCTTCTATGATTTTTGTTTCTGAGCTTAGGTGAACATTAAGAGTGCTTCTGTTTTAGACGGTTACTTGATCAGTCAGACTTTCATGCTACTATTTGTGACTGAGGATTTAGTGTTTTTCAGGACAAGCTTTGATTGTTGTCAGCAAATGGTATGAATCTTTAATCCTCTTGGTACATGAAGCAAACCTCGCTTGGCCTTGCTTTCTGTCAGAAAGTACCAATTTAGGGAGCATGTGGTTTGATTTTGGAAAAATATCAGTGGATTTGAGGTGATACCAGGGCTTGGTTGGATGTTTTATAGTATATAAATCAAAGGAGCCAACCACTCTCAGATTGGAGTGGTTGACTTCTTTCAACTACACAAAGTTTACACCCCCAAAACAGAAACACACATCAGGATCAGCCTTGCTGATCATTGGCCTGTCACTGGGTGGAAAGGATGAAAAGGGACTTGGCAAGGTTGGATGAATGGTAAAATATGTGGCAGCTCAGATTCAATGCAAAGAAGTGCAAGGTAATGCATCTCGGAAACAAAACCCAGAGTACACAATGGGGGTGAGTTAATAACAACAACAAAAATTGAATGAGACCTAGGAGTAATTATATCAGATGACCTAAAGGTGGGCAAGCAATGTGAGAAGGCAGTAAGGAGTGCTGGGGGGATACTGGGATGCACAGGGAGAGGCATCAACAGTTGAAAACAAGAAGTTGTTATCCCTCTGTACAGACAGTTGGTGAGACCCCATCTGGAGTACTGCGTGCAATTCTGGAGATCCCATCTCCACAAAGACATAGACAGAGTGGTGACTGTTCAGAGGAGGGCAACCAAAATGGTGCAGGGTCTGCACCAGAAGACATATGAGGAGAGACTAAAGAAGTTTAATATGTATACCCTTGAGGAGAGGAGGGAGAGGGGGGACACGATAGAAACTTTCAAGTATCTCAAGGGAATTAACAAAGTACAAGAGGGTAGCATCTTTCAGAAGAAGAAGAGATGCACAAGAACAAGTGGGCATAATTTGAAGATAGAGGGGGGGATGGCTCAGGTAATGTTAGAAAGTATTTTTCACAGAGAGGGTTGTGGATGCATGGAACAGCCTTCCTGAGGAGGTTGTGGAGTCAGAAATAGTGGGAGAATTCAAGAATGTATGGGACAGGCATAATTCTAGTGAATGGTAGGAGGAAGTAAACTTTGATGAACTAGAATCTGCAGCTTATCTGTCAGGTAGGGAAATGGTCAGACTAGGTGGGCCAAGCAGTCCTTATCTGCCATCAAATTCTGTGTTTCTGTTTCTATGTTTCTACTGTCATGCCCATTGCAGAGTGAGCTGCATTGGACTGGACAGTGACACACCTCTGAAATTCCATTCACTGTACCAAAATGTTCTTTGTGCACATGCAGGCAAACATAAAAAGGCAGACTAGGCAGCTTTTCTGTCTTAGCTGGCAGCACTTTTGTAGTCAGTGTTTTGTGTGAATTTTTTTTCCTGATTTGTGTGGTTTATTATTTTAGTTCTGTATAACAGGTAGGTGTGTTTTACTGAATTATTTTTGTCACTGTAGTTTGAGTATCTTGATTTTAGTTTTGTTTATTGATAGACGTTAGCTCTTTTTATGTACATAGTAATGTTGTGATAATTACCTGATTTATTGTGTCTTGCATGTGTCCCCTTAGTCCTTGAAATCCCTGTTGTGTATTGTTTATGTTAAAAAAAATAGAAAGAAAATGCTAGTGGTGCAGGTGCTGCTGGTGATGCTAGTTCAGGAGGAGCCTGAACTTCAATAGAAGGCACTGCTACTTCCATAGAGTGTGCCTGCTGCCCCACTATGACACAGGAATGTCCTTTATGCCCTCCATGAACTGCTGCTGGTACAGATGGGCAACCATCTCCAAAGATAGATAGAAAGATAGATAGATAGAAGATAGATAGATAGATAGATAGATAGACAGACAGACAGACAGACAGACAGACAGGCAGGCAGACTGACAGACAGACAGACAGACAGACAGACAGACAGACAGACAGACAGACAGACAGACAGACAGACAGACAGACAGACAGATAGATAGATAGATAGATAGATAGATAGATAGGTAATGCTCCAACAGACACATTTATTACATAGGCTGCAAGTGATCACACTGTGTCACTAGGAAAAAAGATAGACCACACAAGTGGCAATGGCCACACAAGTGATGATCTGGGTATGTATGAGTACTACAAGACTAAGTCCATACAAAATAACCAACTGAAAATAGACAAAAAACATAAAAATTAAAAATTGAACATTCTCATAGGGTAACACTGCAACTTTAACAAGACATAACTTCATCAGTCTTTGCAGTTAAGGGATACTCTATTTATCAAAAGAAGGTCTTGGTGAGTACTACAAGACTAAGTCCCTAAGAAATACCAACTGAAAATACATACAAAAAACATAAAAATTAAAAATTGACATCCTCATAGGGTAACACTGCAACTTTAACAAGACATAACTCCATCAATCTTTGCAGTTAAGGGATACTCTATATATCAAAATAAGGTCTTGGTGAGTATTACAAGACTAAGTCCACAAGAAATATCAGCTGAAAATAGACATACTGTATAAACACATAAAAATGAAAAAATGAAAATTCCCATAGGATAACATTGCAACTTTAACAATCCATAACTCTGTCAATATTTGCAATTAATGGACAATCTATATATCAAAAAAGGTCTCAGTGAGTACTACAAGGCTAAGACCCTAAGAAATACCAACTGAAAATAGACATATAAAAACATGAAAATTAAAAAAGTAAAAATTCCCATAGGTTAACACTGCAAATTTAACATGCCATAATTCCATCAGCCTTTGGAGTTAAGGGACAATCTATTTATCAAAAAAGGTCTTTTTTTTTTAATTCTATTTGTAGCCCTCCAGCCTGGAACTCTCTCAGGCCACTGCATTCACTAGCTTACTCTACCACCCGCTGTGTTCCCCTGCCATCTTCAAGTTTGGTACGGTTCCCTGGGTCAGGGAGGACAACCCAGGAAGACTGTGGGAAGCAGTGGCGGGGAACCAGCATTGGACAGGTGGCAGTGGCACTGGCAGGGCTGTCACCTATCCTGGGCTAGAGGGGTATTTCTTGTGGTTAACCCGAGATCCCCCTCCCCCTTGCGTGGTGCAAGTCTGACGCCAAAGCATATGGCAACCCTGCCTGCATCAGCCACTCTCTTACGTGCAGCACGGCAGCTTGATGGTGCCTCTGGTCTCCACCGGGGGTCACCAGAGCACCAGGAATCCCTAACCATCCCACCCAGAGAGGAGAGCTGCCCAGAGGGTGGCCAATCCATCTCTCTCCTCTACGGACCCCCGACTCCTGAGTTCGCTCCCGAACTTGGGTCATTGGCAGAGCTTGAGGTGTGGTGTCCAGCATTTCAACCCTCAGCACCACTGAGCTGGCTCTCAAAAAAAGGTCCTGATGAGTGTTATAAGACTAACACATAATACCCACAGACAAATTTATGGAGTACACACAGGAACCCCCAGATTACTTCCCAACTTCACCATAGTGCCAAATCCACAATTTAAGTCCGATAATAATCCAGAATGCACCAAAAGTATATCTTCTTTTTAACTACAGCCATACTGAGTTTCAGACAAATTTGGCAAAAATTGGACAAGTTGTGCCTTAAAACCCCAAAAGGATTAGTTGGTGCAAATGGGGTGGTGGCATTCATGTTGCCACAATATTTTCTGCCACATCTGTGGCATCTATGCTGGTGGGTGCTGGGGGAGGAAACAGCAAGAGGATCAGTCTTAGAGGTAGAAAAATCTCAGGCTCAGTAACAATGGTCAAGGAGAAGGACGTCAATGGCGTCCCACTGAGTGCTGGTGGTATGGTGGCTCTGAGCCTGATCTGGATAATAGGTCCCCAGTATGGCTATGTAGACCAGTGGCCAACCATCTGGTAGCTCCTTTCTGTGCATTACAGCACACTGGGCACAGGTACTGGGGATAGTATGTTACTCTGACAAGGGGAAACATTGCATGAAGCCCAATTGCAGCAGTATCAACACTCTTGAGTATTTGCCAACATGCCACACTGGCAATGAAAGTATAACTGGATCACAGACTCTGGTCAGAAAATGTTAAAACTGCTCCTGACTGAGACTAGTGAGTGGATGCAGTCTGTGGTGGTGGTGGTGCCACAGGGGGTGGGGGTAGCACAGGGTCTTCAGGCTGTAGCTTGGGGGGCAGGAAACTGCTGACCTTGAGACTTTTGTGCATCAATAGCTTCATTTTGAACCAACTTCGTCTTGATATATCCTAAGGTGAAGTTTCAGGTAAAGTAACCAATAGCAAATTCTTATTAAATAGAAAAATTTTGCGAAATTATCCACAGAAGTGATTTTGGTAACTTTGCCTTAACTTCACCAGCAAATTAAAACGTTGCAACATCTCTACTCCGTACCATTCATGCTTGAATCCATTATTGTTTCTTGTGCCCACCACCTCTGCTGGTAAGTTGTTCCATAATTCAGCCACTTTCTCAGTAAAGCAAAGCTTTCTGGTATCCCTCCTGTGTCACTTCCCCCTCACCAGCTTATATTCGTGTCCCTTAGCTTTTGATCTGCTATTCCTGCTAAATAGTTGCTCACAGTTTACCTTGTTTATTCTTTTCAGGAACTTGGCAAAAATATGGGACTTCAGGGGAGCTGACTTTAATAAGATGACCAACAGAGTTAAGCTAGCCCTGGCAAAAAGAAATACAGGGAAGGGGGTACAGGCAAACTGGGCAAGCATTAAGGATGCAATACTTGAAGCAATATCCCATTGTGTTAGAGAGAAAAGGAAGTGCAAAAGAAGAAGAAGGAAATCACTTTGGTTCTCAAAAACAGTAGCAGAAAAAGTCAGAGCCAAAAGGTTGGCCTTCAGGAAATATAAGGGAACACAGCGGGATGAAGATATGGAGGCATACCAAACTTCCCTAAGGGAAGCAGGGAAGGCAGTAAGGCAGGCAAAGGCCCAAACCAAGGAAACAATAGCACAGACAGTAAAAGAAGGTGACAAGACTTTCTATAGCTACACTAGTGAAAGAAGAAAGTCCAGAAGGGGTATTGCTAAGATCAAAGGAGATAAGGGGGCATGTGAGGAGGAGGACCATGTAAAAGCATCTATCCTAAATAGATACTTCTGCTCAGTATTTACTGAAGAGAAGGTAGGGCAGGGCCCACAGCTCAGCACCATGGACACAGTGGGGGGGATGGAGGTGAGCACTAGTCCCTTCACAAAGGAAAGGGTCCTACAGGAGGTCAATAAGCTCAGGGTGGACAAGGCAATGGGACCTGATGGCATACATCCCAGGGTACTAAATGAGCTAAGGGTGGAACTAGCAGAGCGATTGCCAGAACTGTTTAGTGAGTCTCTGAGCACAGGAGAGGTCCTAGAAGACTGGAGAAGGGCTCATGTGATCCTGCTCCACAAGAATGGTAGCAGGGAAGAGGCAGTGAACTACAGACCAGTCAGTCTTACCTCAATAGTGGGCAAGATTATGGAGGTACTCCTTAAGGAAAGGATAGGCAACACCTGGAATCCATAGGAGCATAGGATCCAAGACAGCATGGGTTTACAAAAGGAAGGTCCTGTAAAACTAATCTCATAGATATCTTTGACTGGGTAACCAGAGTGGTGGACCAAGGGGGAGCAGTTGATGTCACCTACCTTGACTTCAGCAAAGCTTTTGATAGTGTTCCACATAGAAGATTGATTAATAAGCTGGGTAGGCTTGGGGTGGGTCAGAAGTTGGTCAACTGGGTGGCAAACTGGTTGACAGGCAGAAAATAGAGAGTGGTGGTAAACGGTATACAGTCAGAAGAGATGCAAGTCACAAGTGGGGTACTTCAGGGATCAGTCCTGCGGCCAGTCCTCTTCAATATCTTTATCAGTGACATTGCAGATGGATTGAAGGGTAAGGTTTGTCTGTTGCAGATGACACTAAGATCTGCAACAGAGTAGATGATCCAAATGGGGTGGGCAGAATGAGAAGAGATCTGGATAAACTAGTAAAATGGTCAGAAAAGTGGCAACTGGGGCTTAATGCAAAGAAGTGCAAGATCATGCACATAGGGAAGAGAAACCCTGATGCCACCTATAGACTAGGAGGGGAGTTGCTGGCAGTCACAAGGGAAGAAAGAGACTTGGGCATCATCATCACCAATGACCTGAACTCATCCAAGCAGACCACTAAAGCAGTAGGTAAGGCTAGGGGAATGTTAGGGTGTATTAGGGGTATCACAAGTCGGAAGAGGGAGGTAATAATCCCTCTTTACAAGACACTGGTTAGGCCCCATCTGGAGTACTGCATGCAGCACTTGAGGCCACACCTTCAGAAGGACATTAACCAAATTGAGGCAGTCCAGAGAAGGGCAACCAAAATGGTACAGGGACTGCATCAGAAAACATATGAGGATAGATTAACGGAGCTCAATATGTATACCCTAGAGCAAAGGAGGGCGGAGGGAGGTGATATGATCGAAACATTCAAACACCTTAAGGGCATTAATAAGGTGAAAGAGTCTAACATGTTTCAATATAAGAAAAATAGCAGGACAAGAGGACACAGCATGAGATTAGAGGGAGGCTGATTAAGAGGTAATGTGAGGAAGTTCTTTTTCACAGAAAGGGCGGTGGATGCATGGAACGGCCTACCTCAGGAAGTGGTGGATATGAATACAGTACAGGGCTGCAGACAGGCATGGGACAGGCATAAGGGAGACATACAGATGAGTATGAATAGATAGGCCATTGACAGAGCAAAGGCCGATGGCATATTTATAAGGTAGAAAAAGAAATGGGCAGACTGGATGGGCCTTGCGGTCCTTATCTGCCATCAACTTCTATGTTTCTATGTTTCTTCTATGAAGGTCTCTGTCATGCCCCCTTTCTCCCTTCTGGACTCCAGTGAGTGCATGTTCAGTGCCCTAAACAGATCCTCATAAGATCTGCCCTGTAAATCCTGAATCATTCTGGTTACCCTATGCTGCAATGTCTCTAGCCTGTCTCTGTCTGTCCATAGGTGAGGACTCCAGAACTGGGCAGACTACTCCAGATAGGTCTCAGTAGTGTTCTATAGTGAGGTAGTATTGGTTCTTTCCTCCTGTTTTGGAACCGCCTTATAATATGCCCCAACAGTCTAGTGGCCTTGATGTAAGCCTTGTTACATTGATTAGTTTATATTAAGGAGCCCATTGTGAAGACCCCCAAGTCACTTTCCTCTGAAGTAGTGGCCAGCTTTACCCCTCCATTCAAGTATTCCTTCTTGGGGTTCTTGTTCCGTGTGCACCACCTTACACTTTTTGGCATTGAATTTTAACAGCCAGATGTTGGATCACCTTTCTTACCTTTGCATGACCCTCGACTCCCTTACCTCCTCATTACGGTCTACCCTTCCACAGAGCTTAGTGTTATCTGCAAGAAACATCTTGCTCTGTATTCCTTATCCTATGTTGCTGACAAATATATTGTAAAGGGCTTGTCCCAGGACTGACCTTTGCAGTATCCCACTTGTGACCTTTCATCCCCCGATTTGATCCCATTTACCACCACCATCTAATGTCTCCCCACTAACCAACTTTTCACCCCTTTAACTGGGTCTTTTGCTGCTCCCAGATCCTCAAATTTTTTCAACAGCCTTCTGTGTGGCACAGAGTCAAATGCCGTGCTGAAGTCGAAATAGAGTAAATTTACTCTATTGTTCCTTATCCTCGCCCTTGTCACCCAGTCAATGAATTCTATAACAGGGTTTTAAATAATTGATTAGCAGTTTTTTCTTGGGATGATACTAACTGTACAGAAAGTATTTATATAGATTTTCTAGAAGTGCTGTGTTCGTTAAACACAGTAAAGCAACAGCTATGCATTTTCACAAAGATTTAGCACTTTTATGAGCAAAACGCTAATCAATTTTTAGAGTTAAATAAAACCCTGTATAAGGTTTGCCTGACTAGAATTCCCTGCTATAAACCCATGCTATTTACTGTCCTGGAGCACATTTGTCTCTAGGTAGTCCAATAGGTCCTCTTTGACCAGTGTCTTCCTCAGTTTACCTACAATGGAGGTAAGACTGATTGGCATGTAATTTCCAGGTTCCTTTCTGTCCCCTCCCTTAACAAGCGGCGCCATGTCCGCTATCATCCAATCTTTCAGATCCACCTTTGACTGTACTGAGCTATTTAATAACCCTGATGGGTTCAGCATTTGTTTTTTTGGTTTTTTTTGCATGATATGTTTATACCGCTTATCCCATGCCACACTGGCCCCCACTCCTTTGGGCTCCACAAGCTCCTCAACCCACTGACCTTTATCCAGCCCTCCTCAAGGTCCTCATACATGGCAGTCCCCTGGATATCCGATGTATCCCTATCACTGGCTGGGTCCCCTCTCTCCGAGGGGAGGCACCGGACGGAAGGAAGATCCCGGCACACACTACATTAGGGCCCGGGGATGCTCCTGAGGAGCAGGAGGCCCTGGACAGGCACTGGAGGTGCTCAAGGGAGTGAGAAGCCATTATCTAGGTGGCCAGCGAGCAATTTTCTGGTTTTCTGCAAGGGGGTAGCGTGGTGACATCAAGGCATACTCCAACACCTGCCCCCCCCCAGGTAACTTGGGCCATACCGCCTGCCATGTTCCCAGCCTCTGCTAGGAGCCAGCAGGCACTGGATCTGTCCCCTGCCCTCACCCCAGAGAAGCAGAGCTGTCACGGGATGCTTGATCCTTCTCCTCCCGGCCGGCCCTCCAGTGACCGGTCTGTTCCTGAACCGGGTCTGGCGCAAGCTGAACTGATCACTGTGCCGAGTGGCCGGCTGGGGTTCAGCATTTGTAATGCCAATTCCTGAGCACCTTTGGATGCATCCCAACTGACCCTGAAGCCTTGTCTATTTCCAGGGCTGCAAATCATTTTTTAAACCTTTCTCCTATAATTACCACCTTTCCCATGTCTATGGTCCCTCTTATAGCAGCCTTTATTCCTCTTTCTGTCAGAGGCCTCAAATCCTCCACTGTGAATACTAAGCAGAAGTCATTTAGAACAGCTTCTTTATGTTCATCCTCTTCTACTATTCTGCCCCCATTTAGCAGCCTAACAAGTCCCCCTCTTGTCTTCTTTTCCCTTATGTACCTGAGTAACTGTTTTCCCCTCCCTTGACCCCCTCTGCAATATGCAGCTCTGACTGCCTTCTTGGCCTCCATTGTCTTTACCTAGTATTTGCTCCATTTCTCATCCCCCTGTTTTTCCTTGTAGTTAATGTAGGCCCTCACTTCCTTCTTGACCTTCTCAGAGAATCAGATTGGTCTCTTGTGCCTATTCTCCTTGGTAACCATTCTCAAGCATTGTTTGCTTGCTTTGAGAGTTGGCCCTTTAATATCTCCCCACCTCTCCTCCATCTACCTGATTTCATCTACTCCAACAAACTTGCCCTTGACTAATTCCCTCATTTGATCAGTCTGCTCATTTGAAATCCAGAACCATGGATTTTGATGAGGGTATACTGATACCCATGGACAGTTCATACCATACGGTGTTCTGGTCACTGGACCCCAGTGGCTCCCCAACCCACACTACACCTGCCATTTCCAAGTTGGTGAGTACCATATCAAGAACAGCAGTCTGTTTTGTATGTTCCCTGACAGCTGCATCAGCAGGCAGTCCTGCAACAAATCTAGCATGGCTTGACTTCTGGTGCTCTAAGCTGCTAGAATATCCCATTCTATGCCTGGTAGATTGAGATGTTCTAAAACCATTACCTCCCCCCTTTGTAACCCCCTGTGTCTGCGTCTAGTTCCCTGTCCCTCTCGTCTTCCTGTTCTGGTGGTCCATAGACCACCCCCATGTGCATGTTCTTTCCCAAAGCTGTCGTGAGCTGTACAAACAGCGATTCTGTCTCCCTATTTCCTCCCACTCCTCTACTACCACTATGCCTTCTTTGACACAGTGGGCTACCCCACCTCCTTTTCTCTTACCCTGGTGTCCCCTATACATGGCATGCCCCAGGAAGGAGCCCCACCCAATACACCTGAATCCAACAGTTTGTCACCACACCACCTAGGATGCCCTTGGTGGTTGTTGTGAGCTAGTTTGCTCAAAAATTAATCACACTGCCACCAACCTGGTCATGACTCACTTGAGGCTGTTTACTTCACATCCCAGCACTGATTCCAGCTCAGACAGAACAAGGCCTCTTTCACATAGAAAATCTCCACTCTATATTAGATACAGGTTTGTCTTTAACATGGTAGTGATCTGTAGAAGGCAGATCCGGGCACTGACCACAAAACAAGTAACCAGGGCTTAATAATACACTGCAACTACAGATATACAGTCATGTCTCTCAGCATTTGAAAGAGAATAGGGACCAGAATCTCTTTGCTCACTTTCAAAAGACACATTCTGGAGCATCCAGAGTACAGTAGGCTTTTTCCCAGCCCACTTAGTTCTGTGTCATGACCAGTAGGGTATCTGAGACTGAAGGAATTTCTTTCTCTAGAATTTGAGTTGGGGGAAATGTTATTGCTTTGGTCAACTGTTTGTCTCGCTGCCATTAAAACAGCTCCCCTCACCAGCCATCCCAGTGGTGATGCAGCAGTGCTACCACTCACCATGCTAGTAGTCCAGGATTGGCAGTGATCTTGGGTTGCTGGAGGCCAGCTGGGGGGAGCGGAGGCTTGCTGTTTCTGCTGAATGACTGCCACCAGGTGGAGGCCTGGTAGTTTTAGCTCTGTAAGTAGCAAAAGAGGGTGGTGGTGTGGTACTTCACAACATGTGCACCTCAGCAATGGGGCTGAAAGAAAATCAGGTGCAAAAGGCAATAATACAGACATCTATGACACATTGCACACTGCGCTGCCACTCACCTCACCACCACAGTAACCTGCCTGCTGTCACTAGATTTGAAAACTTGGGGGGGGCAGTCCTCCAAGTCCTGACCTTTCCATGGGGGGGGCAATCTGTGGGGGTTCCAACTGACCAGGTAAGCTAGGGGAAGATGTTAGACAGTGGGGCCAGGGTAGAAGGGCAGATGGGTGTCCTAGCCTTCCTCATCCAGGGGAGTGCATGCAGAATATATAAAAAAAGTAAAAAGCTCCCCCTCACACACCTCCCTCATTCAATCCTCCAAAGCAACTATTAGCATGGAAGGTTTCAAGTGAGGTTACTCGGACACAGGACTTCAAAATCCAGTCTGAGCTAGTATGGTTGGATATCAGTACAATCCGTATCTGAATCCGACATCCAGTCCTAGTTTGTATGCCATCAGATACTGGGCTCAGATATCCTCATATCTGACTGTCCTAGAACCCTATATAACATTCCCACACCCCACAATTAAATAGTAACTCCCTGCCCTCACCCACACCACTCTGTAAGCCCCAACATCCGCTCCTCCCCAGCCCCTGTGAGCACATATTTCAGTAAATAAAAAATGTTTTTTTTAATTGACCAAGTCTGTTCGACTCTGATTTGCAAACTGGCATCCTCTCTACACTAATCAGGTCCCTCTCCATCCACTCTGGCACAAGTCATTAACAGTCACCCTGGTTCTATTAAGTACCCCCCACCTAACACACCTGGAAGCCTCCATTGCAGTTCTCCTCCATAGCACCCAAAAAAATGATAAATACACGCAGTCAGGTGTTACTATATGAGAACATCATCATTCATTCACTTCCCTGGACTGTTCTGTGTTACAGATGACCTGGCTCCAGCCCTGACTATGAGCATTTGTTATTTTTTGGGGGTGTATAGGGGGAGGATTGAAGTGGATGCTACTGTGGGTGTGTTGGGTGGGGAGTACTTAATTGAACTGGGGGGAAATGTTGATGGCTTTTGACAGGGTGGGTGAGGAGGAAATGATTAGAGCAGGGGGGTGCCGGTTTGCAGATCAAGTCGGATGGACTCAGCCACTTAAGAAAACATGTTTTATTCGACTAAGTGGGTGCTCACAGGGGCTGAGGTGAGGACAGAAGTTGGGGCTTATAGGGTGGTTTTGGTGAAGTTTTTTTTACTTTTGACTATTGAGATCAGACTCTTCAGCTGGGGGGGGTAGGGGACTTGCACAGCAAGTTGTAGTAGGGAAACAGATGTCAAATCAGATCAGATTTCCATATCCAAATTTGACTTGGCATCATAATACTTAGGGTATCGGATTTTCAGCAGCTTTATTCAAAAACATGAAATCCTAAATTTTGTCTGAAATCTGAGATATTCTTTTAACAAAATGGATATCTGAGTAACACTATTTCAGAGTTCCATAACAGATAAAAAAATGTAAGTAACGAGGCTTGAGGAGAAGCAAGAAAATGCAGCAAAACATTTGCAAAGGCACTATACTAATGTAGAAATGCAGTCGACACAGCAGGAACTGTGAGGGAGGCTTCTGAATATGTTAGCAGAAATAAAGATCTAGAGAGCTAAATAGGAAAATCCTGAAGACATATGGCTCAGTTGTAGGAGAAGTAAGCTTAGAATCCTATAATTCTACTGATTAAAGAACTGAATATAGGCAACTCATTAGATAACAGAGGCCATTTTGAATAAGGCTGAACATAAAACATTTTGACTCATATACTGTATCTGCTCCAGGAAGAAATAGCAGGTAGTGCTACTGCCCTGTTGTGAAGCTAAAAATCCTTACAGTGAGAATTGGGGTGACTGGCACTTCTTAACCAGGGACAGTCTGGTGGACTTGGGAATGGGAGGAAGGGAATCAGAGCTGAAAGCTGAGAAGGAAAAATATCTGAACAATATTCCACACCCCAGCTGGAGTATTAGAGGAAAGAGAGGAGGCTGGGGCTGAAGAGCATCTAAAAGCAGGTGTTGTGTATGCTGCTTCTTCTAGAGACTTTGAGACGGATCAAAGTAGTAAGGTGTAAAAGGATATCTGGGCTTTCAGAAGATGAAGATGTGGCAGAACTGCAAAATCAGTGTGCTACTGTCCACACCAGGAGATGAATGGACCAATATTGTGGCATATTGACCATCACAGGGTTATATCAGGATGCATCAGCCCAGATAAAGGAGGGTATCAAGGCATAGTGAAAGTATATCAGCAGGATCAGTGATGGGTCACAGGCCTTGCTCTAAGTAAGTGCCTTGCAATTATTATGTTATTCCTGTCTAAACTAGAGATACAGTATGTTGAACCTTTGACAGTTTAAAGAAAGAAACATTCCTAGATCGTACTGGTAAAGGTTCCAATTTGTTAACCAGAGTTCAATGTATAGAAGGTGATAACTGTAGTAAAAATGTTTTCATATCTGTCTACAAACCTCGGTTTGACTCTTAAAGTCTGAATTAGTTGCAGCAGTTCAATGGATATGAACTGGTGTGGACTGTGTTTAATTCTCCATTCTAGGAGGGTATTCCTGTTGAAGGAATCAACCCTCCATAGTACAAGGGGTTTGCTCATTCCTGAACTATTTATCTCAGGTTTTTATCAGAGTATGGTACTCTGAACATGTAGGTCCTGTGTCTTACAGGGAAATGGACATCGCTCATTGGTGACAAATAGAACTAGGAAACCCTAATAGCTGACAGGTAGAAATACTCTCCAGGGTGCAGCGTCATCTGCTGTATTGAGCATTGCCTATCTGAGGGTGTGCAGCTGACCTTTCACAAACCTAGAAGAATATTAGATGGTGTCAAAAGTTGCCAAATAAGGGAGAATTGTGTCCCTCTACAGAACCCAGGAGGCTTCATGGAAGTCACATTTTTTGGTGAGACTTGTTACACCGAATGCTAGTGGGGAGCATTAATACAAAGAGTGACTGTGTCACATAATAGCTTCCATTTTGCCATCTTGGGTTGTTCTGACTGGATTGTTTTTCCTGTCAAAGCTCAAGGCGAGTAAGAAAGAGCCCCAAACACACTAAAGTGTCATACTCTGTTATTAAACTCCCACAAGCTCGCACATCTGCCAATCTGCTTGGAATTCCTTTGGATTATTTTGCAAACTAGCTCTAATGACACAGCAGCATGTAGCCACCCTGTGCTGACAGAGCTAGCACGGAGCTCTTGCTATAGTTTGTTGAATCCGAATGAGCAGATTTCAGCAAAAGTTCTTTTCTGACTGTTTACAGGAAGCAAACTATGGAAATGTGAGTGCTGGCCACCTGTTCCTTGTTTTCTCTAACCGTTCATTATTTTCAGTATGCATTCCTGAGCCTCATCAATTATATGTCCCTGCTTTCACTTTATAAATATGATTATCATGAGTACTATCAAGCAAAGAGAATTTTTTTTAACACTGTTTATCAGTTTTATTGCCATTTGCACACTGGTATTAACGGAATTAATCAGGATAAAGCAACACATAGCATAGATGCTTCTGACTTGGTGTGGGGGGACTCAGGCACAGCAGTACCATTATCAAGGTCCACATTTTAAACCATACATAGTGGTAGCATGACTTATCATTATGCTTTTAGATCATTTCTATATAGGAAACACAGTTTTGTTACGTTCTCACCAAAATCACTGATTCACTGTATAGCTTTGAGCAAGTCATGCAATCCTACTGTAATCAATCATCCAAACTGGAGAAGATGGCTAGAAATAGGACCCTAGTAAAAAAGAAAAGTTACTTACCATAACACCAGTTCTTCAAGAATATCTTCCCCATAGAGCAACAATATTTAGTATTAGTCTGGAGATGCTAGACCCTGTAGGAACAATACAATTTCATCAGGGTTATAGCACTGGACATGCTGGACATTGGGTGCCAGATCAAATATCCATTGATGACACCCTAGCTGCCTCAGTTCTGTTAACAAGGAGAGTGAAACAAAAAAAGACAGTCACTATGCTTGTAGCAGGATAAGGACAAGTAAATGGATATATAAAGAGAACAGAAATCACTGACTATAAATGAATAACAGCCAAACAGGAGAGTAGGGGGGAGCAGTTTCCCTCCCCAGGATACTGCCCTCTCATGAGCAGACAGGTTGTACATAAAGATAATACAGGGTGTCCCAAGCCAGACCTAATATACATAAGCTCAAGGTGAGGGAGAGGAACATGAGGCAATGATTCCCTACAGCTGTACTCTTAATGCTGTCAAGAAAGCTATCTTGTGTCTGAGGCACAGAGCAGTTTATAGTGACAAAGGAACAATCTGGTACCAAGCACCAAGGCAGTCAGTGTGGAACTGTGTCTCTCCTTGAACTGCAGGACACTTAGGTGTTGGAGAGAAAATATATTCAATCCATCCATATCCACTTGATAGGAAAAATATCAGGGGAAAAAAGCACCAAGAGACACCACTGGAAAACCAGCATGCCTTGGTGACAGAGAGGAAGAACTTTGGGCACTGGGACTGGGCCTCTGCAGTTGATGCCATACAGCTAATAAAAAATACCCACAATGAGGCAGCAATAATGCAACACAGAGTTCATAAACTGCCTGGGTTATTGTGAGGTTTACAACATTTGATCAATTAATAAAAACAGGGCTGGATGAAAAAAGGCATGGTGTCTGTTGTCTGTCCCAAGTGGGGCATAAGTGCTAAAATTATAGTAGCTGTCATTTTGTATACAATACCTGCAGAAACTATAATCAGATAGACACAAATAGAAACTCTGGGCTAGCCCTGAATGGGGCAAAAATGACATGACAGAACAGCTCCATAAGAAGCAGGTTCTGAGAAAAAAGCACTGAAGGCATAACGTTACGGGACTGCTTTGATGTTTATGTCAGATGGTCACAACAATGATATGTGGATTAACTGCTGCTCTGGGAACCCATTCTTGGGGGGAAGGAAAACTGAAAACAAAAGAAGAGGAAAGCTACAGTATCAATGGAAAAATGTAGATACACCCCACTGGGATAGAAAATAAGTGCATATATATCCCATCTGGAAATAATGGGGTAAGTAAGAAGGGGGAGAAAATAACTGATCTCCCTCAAAAAACATATTTGATCATATATTTCTTTTTTAAAGGGCCTGAAAATTATGCTTTTAAACATATGTAGTCTTCAAAAGAAGTTCACAGAAATGCAAGCATGGGTTTCCTATTCTATGCCAGACATACTGGTTCCTACAGAAACCTGGCTTAAAAGCTCAGCGGGAATCAAGCCTTAACCTTGCCATCCTTCTCATTGTTGCATGCAGATAGATCTACTACAGGAGGAGGGGTGGCTATGTATCTTAACAAGAAACACACAGTCTCTATCATCAAATCAACCTTCAAGGCTAAACAATTCGAGTACCTAGCTCTTAAATTAGCTATTTCACCATCCAAAGCAATTAATATAATTGGATGTTACCGACTGCCTTCTGCAGGGTTAGATATCCTACCCCACATACACCAATTCCTAGATGCTAATACAAATGAGACCTTAATCTTAGGTGATTTAAATATGGATTTTTTTATGTTAAACTTTTTATTAAACATTTTTCAATTTTACAGCATTTAATGCATGTATACAAGAGGTACATGAGTAACAAACTGTTTATAGCTGAGTCCAAATGATTATAAATAGGAATTGGTTGAGCTCAAAATCAGCTCCACTCAAAACAATCTGTAATGTCCTGTGACTAATGCAATTAATCTCAGAGGTTACTAGGCCTAATCATACAAACCATTCATTTGGTTCACTCTTAGATGTAATTCTGACCAATAGACCTCATAAGATTTCTTACATAGCTGTCTGGCATAATTCACTCAGTGATCACAATATAGTGGTCTGTGTCAGAAATTTGCCCAAATTAGTCAAACCCAACAAAACATTTTCTAAAAGGTCTTTCAGAAGATTCATCCCTGCCAATTTTCTAGCTGACTTGAGAAACATCAATTGGCAACAATTTTATTTAGCCCCTTCAATCACCAAGGCTCTGTCCATTTTTAATAATACCCTCACTGGCATTATCAACCTCCATGCACCTGTTATAAATTGTTGGGCTAAAAAAGCATCCTGCCCAGGGTTTATTGCAGAATTCAAATCAATGATAACCAAAATAGATAAGCTATGGGCTACAGCCAAACACACAAAATCTCCTGTTGATTGGTTGGCTTTCAGAACCTGCCAGAATGCCTTTACAAAATGGATCAGATCCACAAAAGAACAGTATTACCTAAATGCCCAGGAATCAGCCAATGGAAATCTAAGATCTGGTGCACTTTCAAGCCAGTAGAAGGGAGCAAGGCCATACCATCCCTCCCTGCCACCGTCTCCCACTGGGGGAACTCAATTTCAGACAAACACATTATACTCCATGTTCTAAATGAGCAATTTGCCACAGCGGGCCTCACCTTTGATTTCTCCCAGCTAGCCAACCTCAGGTCCTCTATCCTTCACACAACTGCACCTTTAAATCTCCTGTCATGGACTTCCTTCTTCTTCTCAATGATCACCTTTAAACAGGCTGAAGATCAGTTGGTCAAGCTTAATGTCAAAAAAGTGGGTGTGCATATAATATTGACCCATTTTTTCTAAAACTAGGGTATCACCTCCTCACTCTTCCAATTACCCATTTATTCAATCTCTCACTCGTCGAATGCTCAGTGCCTCATGACTGGAAAGTAGAGCACCTTATTCCCCTCCTTAAGTCAGGTAACCCCAGTGATGTGAACAATTATAGACCAATTGCAATACTGCCAGCTCTTTCAAAAATACCAGAGAAACTGGTCAGTATCCAAGTAAGGTAATTCCTCGATTCAATCCAGCTACTTTTCCCTCTCCAATCAGGTTTCAGATCACACCACAGCACTGTACTGGCATTAGCTAAAGTCACTGGTGACCGGTTCAAGGCCATGAATAACAAAAATGTCACTGGAGTGGTATTTCTAGACCTTAGCAATGCCTTCAATACCATGGACCACCCCTTACTATTAGATAGCCTCAAATTCTATGGGATGTCTGACTCAGCAGTTTATTGGTTTGCCAGTTAGTTGGGTAATGGGCAACAATGTATCAAGATAGACGGTACCTCCTCTTCGCTACTCTCACTTCTATGAGAGGTCCCACAAGGATCCATATTGGGACTGCTGCTGTTTCTAATGTACGTCAACAACCTTGGATCAGGTATTACTGAGTCCAGTATTCACCTTTTTGTGGACAACACCATCCTTTATATGTCTAAACCCAATGCTGGCCAAGTCTGCACAGCACTCCAGACTGACTTTGATACATTACAACATAACCTCATTTTGTCCAAATTGCTTCTTAATGCAAAAAACAAAACAAAAGTAATGTTTTTCTGCCTGCCTAACGTCCCCTCAGCTTGCCCAACTGCTAACCCACTTGCTCTTATAACCATGTTCCTAGGGGATAAACTCGAGGTAGTAAATAACTTTAAGTATACTGGATTTACACTCGATATGAACCTGTCGTTCTCTTTACATATCGACACCCTAACCAAAAAACTGAAATAGAGATTGTTTCTTCTTCAGAAGCAAATCTTTATTCTCCCAGGATTCTAGAATTAGGCTGGTACAGTCTACATTTATGCCCTCATTGATTACATGGACATCCTTTATAATAACAGTGCGATCACACACCTATGCAAGTTGGACACACTCTTCCACTAGGCCATTCACTTTATAACAGCTAGAACCCACCACTGTACCTTGTATAAGGTGGTAGGATGGACCTCCCTAGCTACCAGGAGACTTAGTCACACCTACTCATGGATTTACAAAGTGCTCCTAAATAAACTGCCCCATATATCTCAACTGTTGTAATTCGCTCAAGCAGTCCATATGCCCTCATGGCATGCTCATACATTACCATGAAGGTGCCCAAATGTTGCACCCACTTTGGCATGGCATCAATAAGCTATTTTCTCCCTGCCACATGGAACAAGCTCCAAGCTACATTAAAACTGCATACTCTAAATCCTCTAAGGGCATTCATCAGGTTGGTCAGCGATCTGGTCACTGAAACTTGCCAGTGCACTTAGCCTTTCATTCCTCTGCTTCCCCTACCTCCCTTCCTTCGACCAGCTGGTCTGTTCACTAAGCACTTATCCCTCTCCTCTCTCTTCCCTCCCATTACTAGCATTAGTTAATTCATTATGTGTTTTACTGTACTATTTGTCATGCTTGTCTCTATTCTTCCATGTTAGGATGCCTCATTTTTCCTCCATGTACCATGTTTTGTACCACTGCTGTATACTGTATTCTGTTGTATTATAAACTGTGTATCAATTTATGTGCCACTACTGTATCGTGTTGTATTATACAGTGTGTATTTCAGTATACCAGGAGTATGTTGTATAAGGGACCTCTCTGTAAATGAGTGTGCTCAACAGAATTTTATCGCTTCACAATAAACTGAACTGAACTAATGTACTGTATAAGTGCATGTGGGCAAAAAAATGACCTACAAACTAAACAAGGTGTCAAAGAGGCATCAGCTTGAGGCCAGATAGGAACAGAAAAACTGCTTATGAAAAGGGCATATACTGCCCCAGAAGGTGAGCTGTAGAGGTGAAAACCCCTGGCTCTGGATCTCGATAAAATGAGAGGGGGGATGGTGGGCAGGTAAGTGTAGTATTATGGAGATGATATTCATGATGATCTGTAGTTAAGGTGAGTAACCGTTCTGTCACCCAAGAATAAATCTTCTCCATAGAGCCTCACTCTTTGGCAGCTTAGCAAGCATCCTATGAAAGAGGAAGAGCAGGCTCAACCTTAGAAACATGTATGCCTTATGCATTAGATGGGGAACACAAAGGAGAGGGGTTTCCCGGGCTGTCTTCCTGCATGGGTAGTATGAATGAGTGTGGTTGGTTCGGGGGACTGAGAAGTAGTTGATTATGACAGCTGTTGCACCATCCATCAGCAAAAATGGTATTTTCCTCTAAATGGGGCATGCTGAGTTTTGCAGGGAGAAACTGGGCCTAATCAGGAAAGGCATAGTCATGACATTATTTTAGGCAGTCAGCAGATAATGCAGAGTGCGATGCAATCTGTGAGACATCACATGATGCCTTGGCCTAGTACTGATCTGTCTCCACAATCATTGTAATTATGTCAAGGGTGCCCTCACCTTGTCACTTGCGGACATCTCAGATAACAGAGCATGCATCCAGAACAATAGATATCTTTGATAAGTTGTCATGTGAGCCCACTGCGGCACTATGGTCTGGGAAAACTTGGCCAAAGGAAATATTTGCTTCCCTAGATGTCAATCTGCCAAGCATTTGATGATGGGGGGATTGATCTCACTGGAGATAGCATGTTGCCACCCATCGGTGTCCAGAGGAAAGTCAACACTTCCAAGGGGCAACCAGTTTCTCCTGGATACATAATCAGAGCTAAATACCTAGTGTGACTGTCCCACAGAGCATAAAGAATGAACAAAGGGTACCTCTAGACTGCAACTGTAGCCTCTCCAGAGCTGTATGCTAGGGAGGACACAACAGTGTCCTGACTGGGTGCTATCAAGAAACCCAATGGAACAGCATTATGGTTCTCATCTACTTGATGGGAACAGTTCATAGCTTCCTACACCTTGCCCATGAACCTCTTAAGAGAATGTCTTCAGCAGTCAATGGACATAAAGTGATGGAATTTTTGTCCTCTGAGGAGGGTGTTGAGGGAGAGGAAGTAGGGAGCCAGCGATAGGGTGGAGCTGTGTGAGGCATTGGGAATAGTACTTGGATGGTTTGTCTAAACCAGTGTACATTTCCACTGACCAGACTGTTGCTGACACAGTTGGTGTGGGGGCCTGAGGGTCACAGTCACTCCTTCAAAAGCAGACTAAGTCACATGACACAGCAGCCTGAAAAGAATATTGGTGGCAGAGGGATCCAATCTACCTATGCTCAGTCCTGGACCCTGCAATTCACTTGGCAACTTTGACCAAAAGAAGCCCGAAATGGCCTGAAATAATCAATAAAGTAACTGGCACAATGAGATAGTCTCTTTCTGTCTTTTATCCTTGTTTGGTGGTAATTGGACTACAAGACTTTCTCTCTAAAAAGTAAACTGAAGTGTTTCTGTAAGAAATAGGGTGTGCTGGACTCTTTCCTGCCCACAGCTCCAGTGGCCATGTCAAATGATGTGTAGGCATCACAGTCCTTTATATCATAACTGAACCTGAGACAGGAGAAACAAAATTATGGGAAGTAGTTTCCAGCACCTGCAATGCTGGAAAGTGGTCATGAAGGCTTGATTTCACTTTTGTGAACCAGACATGCTTTCAGACAGAAAAGAAAAACTGAATCACAAAGCGATGAAAACTGAGTCTCAGCCAGTTCCCATGGTGCCCACTTGACAACAGCAAAACCAGAACTGAGGCAGTTAGGAAGTTATCAACAGCTATTAGATTCAGCAGGTGTTTTCACACATGAGCCAGTGCCAAAACAGCTGTAAAAGTTTTCCTTCCACAGAGTCCTAGTGCCTCTGGCCTAGGACCGTTCAGCGATGCTCTATGGAGAAGAATGACACTTGGAAGATCAAAATGTTTCATCCCAGCTGAGTTATCCTGAATAAATAAATTGCAAAATATAAAGAAGCTATTCAGATGGTGAGGAAACTACCCCAACAGGAAGAATGAATTCCAGTGGTAAGGTATTTAATACACTAAGGTAAGTTGTCCCAAAAGGGTGCCTAGCTTTGGAGTACTGTATCTTCAATGACAATATTAGATCTGATTGCATACACTGAATTCTTAAAGAGCAGGTATGTAATGTTGTGTTATGTATACAGTAGTTAATGCATGTAAATTAATTATGTTTATCTGAACTCATACCATATGTATCTTTGATGCCATAGTGCTTGGTTTGACAAAATCCAGAGGCATCTTGGAAGCAGGATGGGGGTAGCAGCAGATGTGTTTTTGTTTTGTCAGTATCCTAGGTACTCATTTCTGTGTTGGCTTGTGCACGCAACATCTTGTGCTAGTAGCACATTTCAGAGGTGTGTCAGTGTGGGTGAATGCAGGGCAAAATTTAGTAAGTGCATCCCTCATTCCTCAATAAGCCAGCATGCTAGCACTAACACAAACATTATGTAAAGTGGACACAACTTGTAAGAAAAGTGCCTCTGCAATCAGAGATGAGCTCGTCATGCAGCAGCACAGATAACACACCTTCCAATGTGCCTTTCCTTGTGAAACATTTACACAAACATGGCGGCAGTGGCAGTTGTCACTGGCTGTCACACAATCTCCAGAAAGCCGACTTGGGGGTGCCCAAGCCCCCTATCGGCATGTCCAACACCCCCCCCCAAAATTGTGTGGCACATTGGGAGCACACTCAAGTGTGCTTCCATTTAAGGAAAGCTGACCATGTCGGCATGTTTCTGCCCCCGCCTCACCCCATTGTGTGGCATACCTGAAGCCCACCCCAATGTGGACAACATCACCTCCCCCCAAATGTCATGAGACACACTGGGAGCCCACCCCAGTGTGCTCAACCTTTCTTTTGTTTCACCTGTAAGAAAGAAAACCATCCACAGTGTTTTTTTTTTTTCTGTCCCTAAAACAAAGAAAACATTCCCTCACTGTCGGTGGCACCCCTCTCCAACCCACACCCACCCTCTGTGCCTCCATCTCCCACACCCCCTTACCCCATACTTACCTCTGGAGGTCGGCACTGCGATCTTCGGCAGACTGGAAACACGTCTGCACTCCTCAAAGCTGACTACAAACTGAAGAAATACCGGTAAGCTGTATAATGGCATAAATGGGGAGGGGGGGTTCAACTTAGGTGGCTATCTCAGCCATTTTTTGAATTTTGCCTCCAAATTTTCAACATGGGGTTCTTGGCACCCGACCTCATGAACACATGCACTGTCATTTCATTATTCAGTCCCAAAAGGTCATTTCATGGTCACTGCACAGAATCACCTTTCAGGACTGATTAATGAAATGACAGTTCCACTGTTCATGAGGTGGGGTCCCAAAAAGCCTATCTTGCAAATTTGGTGGAAAAATTCTAAAAAATGACTGTGCTATGAGCTTGCATTGTGCAGTTTCCATGCACACTTGTAACTTCAACAATTTTTAATATTTTCATTCCAGATCAGAACAGCTGACATTTTTCACATCTTGCCCAAAATGTGTTTTCATACATGTGGTGCACAATGGCCCAGTCACTGTGCGAAATCAATATTCCAGACACATTAACAAAATCACAGTGACCCTGTTCATGAGCGGCAGTCCCAAAATGCCTATGTTGAAAATTTGGTTAAAAAATTCCCCAAAATAATTGCATTATTTATTTTATTTATTTATTCATATATCGGATTTACAAACCTTTGAGTCAGAGACTCATTTACAAAGGCACCTCGTCACAAGGAAGGGGAGACAACATAATTGTGAAGCAAGACAGTGGGAACAGCACAGGTGATACACAAACAGCATATATAACAGGCATTTCAAGAGTAAGTAAATATAGCCAAGTTGCAGAAGAGTTCACGAAAAGGATAAATCATACAGGGACAGGTTGGATTTGAAGACACACTTGGATAGCCCTAGGACAGGCAACTACAGCTACGAGTACTCATGAAGTGTTTGTGTAGGGCGGTTTTGAAGGGGCCAATTTTGGGGATGTTTCTGATATGCATGGGGAGGGAGTTGTACCAGGATGGTGCTCTGTGGTGGAAGGACCTTTGTGCAAGTGAGGTCCTGGCTCTGGGCACCTGGAAGATGGCTTGTTGATATTATGGGTGACACCGAGTGAGGCCCAGAAGTGTGTAGTTACCCTGTAAGTATAACCCAAGTAGAGCCTTTTTTTGCCAGTATACAGGTGTGGTATTGCAGGCATTCTTCAAAATTGAGTATGTTTGAGGTGGAGTACAGCTGGCATGTGTGAGTTCTGCTGGGTGCACCGGTCAGGAGCCTGCAGGCTTTGTTGTTAGAGGTCTGTATTTTAGTGAGGGCAGTAGGGTCAGCGGCTGCATAGATGGGGAGTCCATAGTCAACCAAAGACAGGATGGAGGAAGAGATAGCCAGCCATAGGGCGAACTCAGGGAGGCAGTCTTTGTGATGGTACAGGAGTCCAATCCGGGCATTCATGGCAGAGGACAATGCACTGACATAGGCATGGTAGGAGAGAGCCGAGTCAAAGGTGATGCCCAGGTATTTGTATGTTGATACCTGCTCAAGGGGGTGGAGGGTGCTGGGAATGATGCAAAGGGGAGCATTTTTGGAGTTACTCTGTCTGTGTGCAAAGATCATTGATTTTGTCTTTTTGAGATTCAGAACCAGGCGATGGTCAAGGAACCATTTTTCAGCTTGGCTGAAGGAGAGTTGCAGGGAGCTCTGATGGGTGAGTGGGTCGGGGTGCAAGGTGACTAGGACTGCATCATCTGCATAAAGAATCAGTTTGCCTGTACAGGAGCTGAGAAGGGTGTTTAAAAAGAGATTGAATAATGTAAGGCCCAGGATGGAGCCTTGTGGGACCCCAGAGCATACAGACAGTGCAGTAGATAGGGTTCCATTTAATTTAACCCGTTGGGATCTATTCCTGAGGTAACTGGAGAACCAGGCCAGAGGGCCATATGAGAGACCCAGCTGGCGGAGGATGTCAAGCATTAATGGGTGACTCACAGTGTCGAAGGCCTTAGATAGGTCTATGAACACTGCCCCAGCAATCTCCCCTGCATCTAGTGCAGAGTATTTGGTGGGAAAATTCCAATAGGGCTGTGGTGGTGCTGTGACCGGAGTGGAAGCCGTGCTGCTCTGGGCAAAGTATGTTGTAGTTGGATAGGTAATCCATGAGTTGTGTGGATACTATTTTCTCCAGAGTTTTTGAGGGGGGGGGACGGAGATAGGTCTGTAGTTGTTTGGTATTGTGCAGTCTCCATTTTTATGGATGGGGTGATTTTGGTCTGTTTCCATGCACTCGGGAACTGGCCGAGGCACAGGGAGTGATTAAGTAGGTCAGTGAGGGGGGCTAGCATGACATCCAGTGTCAGCTGGAGTATCCTGGAGTCAAGGGGGTCACTGCTCGGGTTGTGGGAGGTGAGGGTTTTTAGGAGGAGTGGTTTAGCATCTTGGGGGGAGATAGCCTTGAAGAGAAAAGGGGCGCACGAAGCAGCTGAGAGGTTGGTTATAGGGACGGGGTCAAAGAAGGGAGTAGGAAGGACTGCACTAAGGTCTGAGAAAGTTGTGCTGAGGCAGTCAGCAACACGAGATAGGTCAGTATTAATTGTGCCATTAATAACCATCTGGGAGGAGGAGGGGAGCGGTCTTCCCATTTAACTCCTTAATGTTATCCCAGAAGGTCGGGCAGAGCCCCAGGAGGAGGTTAAGGCGGTTTGATAGTGGCAGTTGGTCGGCTTGTCTTGTGGCCCAGGTGCACTGGTTGCGAGCTGCATTGTAGGCTTGCCTGTCTGCTGACCTGCCAGTCTCGACAGCAATGTGCCATAGGTTATCACGCTGCTTTAGTTGTTGGATCAGGGAGGGGGAAATCCAGACAGCAGTGTGTCTGTTGGGGTGGGTGTTGGTGACAGGGGCAAAGATGTCACAGGCCTTACAGAAGGTATTGGTGAGGAAGGCTAGAGCAGTATCTATGTCTGTTGCAAGGGGAGTTGGGGACCAGTCGACCTGGGCAAGGTACTGCTTTAGGTTGTTAAGGCCCCTGGGGCAGAAGCGTCGATGGGGGGTTGCTTTGTACGCAGGGGTACATGTGGGGGAGGACCAGAAGCAGAGAATAGGTGAGTGGTCACTAGGGCAGCTAGGATGCTAACTGCCTTTACTTTATGCGGGTGGTTTGAGAGCACAGTGTCTAGTAGGGAGCTGGTCCCACTTGATTGGTTAAATTTAGTGGGCCGAGTCACTAATTGGGATAGGTCAAGGGCTGAGAAATTGTCCTTAATTTGCGCTGAAGTGGAGCCAAGCCAATTGATGTTGAGGTCTCCAAGGACAAGCTGATCAGCCTTGTGTGGCAGGGTAGAGAGATAGTCGGTGAGGGAGCGGACCGCTAGATTTTGTAATGGTGGGGTACACGTTATGGGTGTGCATTGTGCAGTTTCTGTGCACGCTTGTGACTTCACCAATTTTTCATATTTTCACTCCAAATTTTCAACATTGCCATTTTTTTACACTTCCTCATGAACAGTACAGCTGTCATTATTCACATCCTGCCCAAAATGTGTTTTTGCACCTGTGGTGCCAAATGGCACAGTCGCTGTGCAAAATCACCTTTCAGCTAACGTACTCATAGTGCCACTGTTCATGAGGTGGGGTCACAGAAAGCCCATTTTGAAAATTTGGAGTGAAAATACTAACAAATGCCTGGAACATTAGGGTTTCCAACCATAACACCCCACCCTGTAGAGACTGACAGGTATCAGGGGTGTGACTTGGCTGTGTCAGCTGTAATGCTAAGCCATTCCACCCCGCCCCACCCTGCAGCCAGTGACAGGCATTAAGGTGTAATCTGGACTCTTCAGACCCCAAATTCTCCCCATTGTCCTATACTGCACCCATCTCAGAATATTTCCTTATGGAATGGGGTGGGCGTAAGGCCCAAAGACCCCAAGGCACACTGTGACACTTGTCAGTATCTGTAGGGTAGGGTGAGGTGAAATGGCATGAGCGTTATGGCTGATGACCCAAAGGTACACCCCAATGCCTGTCACTCTCTGCAGGTGGGGGTGGGGTCGGCTTCAGTTCACTACTGCACTGCCATTCCTATTATGTATCTCTCTAACTCCTGCACTACCAATGCCAATGCTAGCAAGCCAACATTTGGTATTGAAAAATGCTTGTTTAGTTTATTTTAATAGGCAGCAAGCAATAACTTCAGAGCTTTTTACTATCATGCATACTCTTTTGTGCAGATTGTCAAGATTATTGTTATGTGTACTGTTTGTGAGTTGGCTGTGGCTAGGTCAATGTAGTTGCATGGTCATTAGAATGTAGTACTAGTTGAGGTCTTTTCCTATTCAGCTCCCAAACATTTGCATACCTATGGTGCTTTGAAAGGGGTTTTATGCTTTAGAGTGCATGTGTGTGGCAGGGATAGATTTACAATAGCCACAGAAATTGAAAGTGATCTGTTTTGTTCTAATGTTTAATTATCCCACCTCTGATCTTCATTGAAGCTGCCTCTCTGTTATGCTCTTTCTCTTATATGCTACCTACAGCTGCTCTATGACCCTTATAGGTCTGAGGTAGACAGGATGGTTTGGTATAGGAGATATTGTATTATGTACCATGTCAATGGCTTTGTTTTTGGCTGGTAATGATAACACAAACATTGTCACTACAGTTCTTTATTAAGCTGTTGCAGATCAAATAATTTGACACTCCCTGTTGTCTTACAATGGAGGAGCTGCAATGAAGGTAAGACAGCTGAGGAGATTGAAGAAATATATCAATGTGAAATATATTTCTGGCACGTCTTTGTACAATTGGTACTTTAACTAAATACTAGTAATGCATGGATTACAGAATTTTCATTTATGTGTAACATATCCTATTCAACTTACTCACTCAAATGATTTGCATACCCATGATGCTTTGCACTGTTTTATGATTTACTGTAGATTGACTACATGTGGCTTAGGAAGAGTTAAAAAACATATGAAATTATAGGGTTTTAAATAATTGATTAGCAGTTTTTTTCTTGGGGCAATACTAACTGTACATAAAGCATTTATATAGGTTTTGTGGAAGTGTTTTGTTTGTTAAACACAGTGAGGCAAGTGCTATGCATTTTCACAATGTTTTAGAACTTTTATAAGCAAAACGCTAATCAATTTTTAGAGTTAAATAAAACCCTGAATTACTGTATTGTTTATGCGTCCTGAATATAGATCGTCTTTTAAATTGCCTCTCTAGTACAGTAAAATTCTCATTAAAACTGTTACACCAATATTTTGGCATAACATTTCTCAGTGATTTGCATAAATTTTGCTTTAGCAGGCATAAAGTCTTACAAAATATGTAGCCCATCAGCTGAGACTCAGTTTTGTATTGCATTGTGACAGAACTGCAGATGTATTTTTGCTAAATTACAAAAAAAAATACTATAAAAGTTTGTGTTGAGCTAGTTGTGTTGAAAGACAACACAATGTGAGCTGTCAATGCACTGTCAACATAAAAAAGTAAAATCAACTTGTTAGTGTGATGATTTAATGCAAATCATACAATGTCATTTGAAATGCCTAATACATGGGTATAGTAGACTGGTAGGTATGATAAAATGTTATTGATCAGCTTAGAAAGCCATTTGACATAGTGTAAATAAAGAGTCAAACATACACTGTCCATTATTCATACAATATACAATGGAAAAAAATACAAGATAAAATAAATGCATAAGCAATACATAAATCACTTTCTCTCATTTAGAAATCTTTTTTCTTGTTATGGATAGTGCTCTTTAGAAACAAGCACAGTTATACATAAGGTCATAATTTGCTGAAAATAATGTTTCTTGTATTTGTTTTATTAGACAGTTAGCAAGGTAGAAAGATGATATGCAAAACATTTTTTCTTCGGTTTATCATATTTTGGGCAGAAAAATATGACAAGTGCAGTGTCCTCAGGGTGGCGTAGTCTACAGCTATAAAGAGTAGCCTCATATATATGAGAAGTGCCAAGGTATCTTGCTTTAAAAAGATTTGAGTCATACATTTGGAAACAATGTTTTGTTAAATACGTTCTAAGAAAAGGATCCACAGTATATATCAAATATGATTCGAGATAGTGAGTTTGTTTCTACTGCAATAAATAAGGGCTACATTTATAGGGCTTTAGCATATCAAGATATTTGTCCCTCCAGACATTTTCTATCTGCTCAAATACAATGTTTCTGTAGGCTTCAGTTATAATTATTTCTCTCTCACTCTCCTGAAATGAATTACCCATACAGATTACAGTAATAATTAACAGAGAACTAGTTAATAAGCCCACATTCAGTCCACATTTTCCTAATGATATCATTTTCTTATATGCATGTGTCAGTAATCTATGATCATCTTGTCTTTGTAAATTGAACCAATAAGAGACTAATCTTGTTCTCCCTGAGGTTCTACAGGCTGTTGCCCCATTTCAGCTGTAATTGCTGATGGTGGGACACAATTTGGAAGATGCAAGAGTCTCCTCCAAAAAGCACCAATTTTCTCATTACTAGGGTCTAACTTTTCCAGGCCCCAGGCCTCTGCTCCATATAACACTAAACTAGAAGTTTGGCATTAGCAGTTTTAACTGAAGCATCAATAGCATTTTCACCGTGTTGCATATTAAACCTATGGAGGACAAGTGAAAAATTATTTCTAAACTCCTAGCCACCTGAATAAAATACTCATTCCATCTAAGGTTTTGCATAAATGTGATACGAAGATAAGTGTAAAATTTGACTTTATCAATATTTTCATTATGCACTTTCCATTGAAAAAATGAAAGTCTTTCTTTTCAAACAAAATCAAATTATTTTTGTTTTCAGTAGATTCATTTTTAAGTGTGAGCTATCAAAAAAATTCCAGACTAGATTAAAGTGAGTTTGAAGACCTTTTTTCATGAGAGAAAGCAGCATGATATCATTTATGTATGACATAGAGGGAATTTTAGTGCTACCTATCTCTGGTGCATGAATACTGTACCATGTTCTTCCAGTGACTTTAATTCACTATCCAAATATACAGTATATTCAAAAGCAGTGGGGTAAATATGCATCCCTGCTTCATCCCTTTGTAAAGTGGTAACTGGTACCGTAAGTGCTCCATCATGTGCATATCTTATTTGTGTCCAAGTATGTGTGTAAAGTAGATTTACTATTGCAATGAGTCTCCTGCCCAGTCCACATGATTCCATTCTGTTCCATAATATATATCTTGCTAGAGAATCAAATGCTGAGGATAAGTCTATGAAAATGGCAAAAACTTTTTGTTTGCAAATATATATATTTGTGAAATAT
This sequence comes from Neoceratodus forsteri, assembly GCA_016271365.2. Taxonomy (NCBI): domain Eukaryota; kingdom Metazoa; phylum Chordata; order Ceratodontiformes; family Ceratodontidae; genus Neoceratodus; species Neoceratodus forsteri. Next base: position 11,122,594 of record JADMNL010000039.1, on the reverse strand, counting down.
GTGTCTCAATACAAAATAGGGATCAATGGTGGAATGAGCAGTTACAAAGCCCTCTTGTAATTTTGATACCCCTCCCTTTTGCTCCAAGTTAACCTGTAGCCTATTAAGAATTATTTTCACTGAATTCTTAGACATAACATCAGTTAAGTTTATGGGATGATAAGATGAAGGATCTGTCCATATAGTGGACTGGGTGGTTCAGTGCATGAGTGATTGCAATGTAACGCACTGTTATGGTTCTCTGTTGCCTGGCAGAGATTACACTAGCTGACTGCACACTAAGGTCCCCCAGCTTGCTGATACTGATCAAATGAGTTATTATTCACTAAGGTCCTGTGACAAAATCTAGCTGAGGTGCCCATTATTATTTCATGTGGGGTTCTGCTTCTGCTTGGAGAAGTGTAACACCTCTCAGTACCATTGGTACTCTGGTTGCTTTTTACCAACAGCTTAAGGATATATTTTTTTCTATATACAGGTAGTTATTTTATCCTCCTGCTGGATGCCTTACCTTGGACTTTTTTTTTGGTTACATTCCAACCCCCAACACTTCCCTCTCATCTGCTCCATGGTCAGCATATGGATCCCTACACCATGTGATGTGATCAGGGCCACCACAATATAGGTGGACATAATTTTTTCTGTTTTTCCCTGAGCTCGACTGTTTGTCCCTCCCACCTCCCGTGGCAACCAGCCAGTGCCAGCCTGTCATTAGTTGCATGCTTGCATATAGCATGCCCCTAGCATTGATGCAACCTCCCTAGACCTCCACCAAAGGTCATGGAGGTAAGATGTGGTGCCAGTAGATGTGTGATTCTTTTTTCTGTGTCTTAGGTGTTAGGTCTTCAGTTTATTTTATTGCTTTTTTTTGTTTACCAACAACTTAAAGAGCTGGTGACATCCTTTTTTAACCTGGGACAGGAAAGTCACACCAGGGTGCTATTAACTTCAGGGTCTATTTAAGCAACTTCAAGTCGTAGAGTAATTAACTAGTTAGAAACCTTTGTCGGACCTGCTCACATTAAGTCATCTTTGAAGTCTCAAGCTGTAGCTCCACGCTGAAACATAAATTACTTACCGTAACTCTTGATAATCTTGAGTATCTCTTTCTTGCAGACACCATTTGGTCTTAGAGATGGAGGCACTAGGCCCCAGGGGAGCCAGAATATTTTGGTCTGGCAATGCCAGCACACGGCACTGATATACACCATATGCAGTCCAGCAGTATAAAAAGCAGTACCAGCTTCAACTGCCTGCATACTTATTTTTACTATGGAGGAAAGCAATTAGCTAAGGAGTAAACCCTTTTTCAAATAACTATAGTAAATATGAAAACGATGAAAGATAATTCGCATGTCCCTGTATGATGGGATAAAGTAACAACTTATCTTGGCAGTCTGTGTACCTGTTAGGAGGAAGAAAAAATAATACATTAACAGTGAATATTCATGAGTCTGGGGAACAGAGGAGTGGGTATGTGTGGCTCTATGGATGAGGATCAAGAGTTACATCAAGTAACTTATCCTTTCTTCTAAAAGTCAATCTCCTCAATAGAGCCAGACTGTTAGGCTGACTGACAAGCAAGATCAATTCCAATTCTGGGTGGTTGGAGACAGACAGAACTCACAAGGAGAGCAAACCCATGTTACAGCAAACCCCAAACCTGCTGGTTTTGTACATCCCATGTTGTAGAGGGTTCCACTCCTAGAGTTGCCACAGGAACAAGGTCCCCTTTGAATAAAAGTACCTTAGTAAGTATGGTAACGATCCTCAAAGAGAATGATACTGCGCTGGAGGAGGAGGGATGGATGGTAGAACAAGGAAAGTAGATCCAAAGAAAGTTAAAGCATGCTCTTTAAGTAGTGCTTAGAGGGGATGGGGTTAGTAGAACCTTAGATATAGCATTATTAATTCACTGGTCCAATGGGAAACTGTGTTCAGTGGGAGTGGTTAAAAATATAGGTAGAATGATTATGCACTGTAAACTCTGGCCCTTTCTTTCCCTGTCTCTGGAGGGGATTCCACCCTTTTGAGGTACCACTGATCTCAGTCATGTTGCAAAGGAACCCATATTGAGAAGGGTTCCAGCCCTAGAGGTACCACAGTGACAAGGTCCTCTTTGAGTAAAGGTACTTTAGTGAGTACGGAAATAATCCCCAAAATGGACAAAGATGAAGGTGTAGCAGAGCACATATGAAATTCCCACAGAAGAGGGGGACTAGAACAAGTGATAGACATGCTTGGAGTAGTTGACATCCAAGCCCCAGTTCAGGGTGGAATTTATTTTATGTCCTTTGGCACTGAGGAAAGGAAAAGCCCCCAGTGTAGGAAACCTCCTGGAATTCAAATCCTAAGGTCACCTTCCCTACAGACAGCCATCTCTATTTTTTAAATTATATAAAACCCAGCACCACAGCTTGGTGGCATTTAGTTGTTAGAGGCAGCTGAGGGGTGTTCTGCTACTGAGGCAGAAATATGTACCAGAGGAGGTAGCATTAAGTTTGTTGTGGCTGCTGAAGCAGCTCTGCCAGTTAGGCAGAAATACGGATCACAGGATTTTGAAGGCAACAGAACCTGGTGAAATGCAGTTCTGCTTGTGTGGCAGAAATATATACTGCATGTGTTAGCAATTAGTTGGTTGAGGCTGCTGAGGCAACTCTGTTGGTGAGTAGATATAGACTGCATATGTAACCAGTTAGGTGGTTGAGGTGACTATGGTCGCTGGTGGCTCTTCTGGTGAGCAGAAATATGTACCACAATTTATTTATGTTTTGTTTATTACTTGGTTAAAGCAACTGATGTGGCCCTACAGGTGAGCAGAAACACGGCCTGCATAAGTTAGCAACTAGACAGTTGTGGTAACTGCATCAGCACTGCTGATGAGCAGAAATATATACCACAATTAGTTGGTTTAGGCAACTAATGTGGCGAGGGGCATCATTTAGGGGTATATAGGGGCTGCAGTCGAGATTCCTATGATTTTTTTTTGTATGTCCTATGGTATCCACTACACCCACAAAATAAGGTTTTTCTAGGATTTAATTATATAATATTTGGTGGGTGGAGGAGTATCAACACCCCTATAATTCTACTAAAATGAAATTTGGCAACCCCTATGATTCTGGTGAAATGATGCTACTGGATGTGGCCCTGGTGGCAAGCAGAAATATGAACAGCATAATTTAGCAATTAGTTGGTTGAGGCTCTAGCACAGGCTCTGCTGGTGAGCAGAAGTATTGGCCACAGGTAAAGTAGGACAGAGGGTAGTTTATGCAGCATCGGTGTGTCTGCATCAAGCAGAAATATGAATAGTTGAAGACTGTCACTTGGAGATGTGGAATGGTGTCATAGTCTTTATATTGAGCCCAGTCCATGTTTCCTCCAGAGCATGCTAGGTGTAATTTTGCCAGTACTGATTCCATATTTCTTAGTAACCCACTCCAGCATTTCAGATATGGAAATGAAGGTGCAGCTCTAGAAACATATAAACTGAGAGCGACACCAGGAAAACTCAGAACTGAATTTAACAAGCATTTGTCAATGCCGAATGTTTGCTTGCTGGCATTGGGATTGGTAGTGTAGGAGTTAGACAGCTGCATAATAGGAATGGCAGTGAAGTATTGAACTGAAGCCAACCCAACCACCCTGCAGATACGGACAGGCATTGGGGTGTGCCTTTGGGTCATCAGGCATAATGGCCACACCATTTCACCACACCCCCTGCAGACACTGACAAGTGTGCGGTGTGCCTTGGGATCTTTGGCTCTTATGACACCCCATTCCATTAGAAAACGATGAGATGGGTGTATAGGAGAATGGGGTGAACTTTGGGGCCAAAGGTCAAGGCATACCTCAATGCCTCTCCAGTGACTGCAGGGTGTGGAATGGTATGAGCATCACAGGCAAGAATCCCAAGTCCACCCCTGATGCCTGTCATTCTCTATAGGGTTAGGCGTTATAGTTGAAAAACCTAATACCTCAGGCATTTGTTGGTATTTTCCTCCAAATTTTCAACATGTTTGTTTTGTGACCCCACCTCATGAACAGGGGAATATCAGTTTGTTAGCAGCTGCTTATACACAGTGACTACGGCATTTAGCACCACAGGTGCAAAATATTCGAACAGGATGTAAAAATGACAGCTGTACTCTTTCATGGGAGGTGTAAAAATGGCTATATTGCAAATGTGTAGTAAAAATATTAAAAAAATGGTGAAGTCACGGCGTACATAGAAACTGTACAGCACAACGTAATATAATCAGGTTGGGATTTCTTACAGCAGATTGTCAACTCAGGCATTTTGGTGCCTCCGATCATGAACAGTGTCACTGTGATTTTCTTTATCTGTGCCGAACAATGATTTCCCACAGCGACCACGCATCTCTGCACTGAAAGTGTGAAAACACACTTCGGCCATGTTGTGAAAAATTGCAGCTGTACTGTTCATAAGGAAGTGTGGAAAAATGCCACTGGTGAAAATCTGGACTGAAAATATTACAAAGTCATGAACTAACGAGGGTGCGTGGAAACTGTGCAATGCTCACTCGTAACACAGTCATTTTATGGACTTTTGTCACCAAATTTTCAACATAGCCATTTTAAGACCTCTGCTCATGAACATTGTAACTGTGATTTTCTTAATCTGTCCTAAACATTGCTTTCGCACACCAACAGCACCATTGTGCGTTACATGTGCGAAAACACATTTTGGGTGACATATGAAAAACTGCAGCTGTACTGTTCATAAGGAAGTTTAATAAGATGGACATGTTGAAAATCTGGAGTGAAAATATTAAATTTGCAAACTTACGAGCATGCATAGGAACTGCGCAATGCACGCTCGTAAAACAGTCATTTTTAGGAATTTTTTCACCAAATTTTCAACATAGCCATTTTAAGATGTCTACTCATGAACAGTGTCACTGTGATTTTCTTAATTTGTCCCATACATTGATTTCGCACACCGACTGCGCCATTGTGCGCTACATGGGTGGAAACACATTTAGGTGAGATAGTGAAAAATGACAGCTATACTACTCATAAGAAGGTGTGGTAAAATGGCAATGTTGAAAATCTGGAGTGAAAATATTGAAAATTCACGAACTTACGAGCCTGCGTAGGAACTGCACAGCACACGCTCGTAAAACAGTCATTTTTGGGAATTTTGGCACCAAATTTTCAACATGGGGTTTTTGAGACCCTTTCTCATGATTGATGTCACTGTCATGGCATTATTTGGGTCTGAAGGGTGATTTCGCAGTCACTGCACAGTCACTGCGTGAAATCACCCTTCGGGCCTGAATAAAGCCATGACAGTGACATCATTCATGAGAAGGGGTCCCAAAAACCCCATGTTGAAAATTTGGTGCAAAAATTCAAAAAAATGCTTGAGATATGCAATAAAGTTGAAACCCCCCTATCTAGCCCATTATACAGCTTACCGGCATTTCCTCAGTTCGCGGTCGCCTTTGAAGAGTGCAGACGTGTTCCCGGTCCACCGAAGATCGTCGCGCCCGAGGTCGAGAGTAAGTATGGGGTGAAGTGGGAAGCTCAGTGCGCAGTGGGTTGGTGCGGGTTGTGTGGGAGGGCGGGGAGACTCACCATGGGACCGTTTTTCTTCACAGGTGAAAAAAAAAACAGGCGGCGTGGGGCGTTGCCACGCTGGGGAGGCTCCCAGCGTGGCACAGGGCTGATGACGGCAGATTCAGCCAGCGGGGATTGGGCACCTGACCGACCTCTGGTGCTTGCCACGCTGGGGTGGGCTCCCAGCGTGGCACTCACTGGGGGGGAGGACAGTGCAGCTGACGAGTTGGGCACCCGTCGGCTATATGATTAGTTGCCACGCTGGGTGGGCACCCAGCGTGGCATTTTATAGCTTTTGTGGGGGAGGCGGAGGGAACACAGCACAGCCGACGGGGATTGGGCACCCCGTCGGCTATACAGTGCGTGCGTGCGGGGCCGCGCACCCTGCAGGCGTCTGTGGGGGGGAGCTGCGGGTGAGCAGCCTTATCTTATCGCTGCTCACTCAAGCATAGCTCCCCCTTTCAACTGTATGCCACTGCATTTTGGAGCTTGTCATAGACAGCTCCAAAATGCATTGGCTTACAGGGGCTGCGCCTGCCAGCATACTGACTGAATTGGAGGAGGAGGTGACACACCTCCGAAATCTCCGATGATGGCACTATGTTTCTTGCACATGCATGCAAGCAAACATAAAAATGGCTGTTTGTTTCCTGAAATGTGCATGAAAACTGCACAGGAAATCACTACATAGTATATTCTTTTACACAAAGGCTAACATTTATATCCCATTAGAATTTATATGTTGTTTCAAAAAGAACTGGCTATGAAGAAGGCAGCCCCATTGCTCAAAAGACTGAAGATCATTACTGCTACCCTAGGGCCTTGTAAGGCACTTTGTATAAATACAGGAAATGTACAGTAAGAGTATGTGAGTGTGAGTGTATGTGTGTAAATGCACGTTCACATTATTTGTATGGATATGTCTGCCTATGTGCTGCATGCAATTGCCCACATCTCCCTTATGAAATGTACCAAGGGTAATATATGCAAATACAGCCCTGAATTCAGTTATGGTAATTTACGTGCACTGCTTATGCTGCACTACAATAAGTGATGTGTATAATTTCCCACAAATCCCAAATTTGACGTTAGTGCCAAGAAACATTTGTCTCTACTTTACCCTGGAGTGTATGTATTAAGGTTCTTGTCTTTTTAGAGATTATCCACTTTGCAGCAAAAAAAAAATCACAGCTGGCATAACTAGAACTTAGTTGACCCAAATCCCCCAGAATTCAAATTTTAGAACCTTTTATTCAGTATTACTGAAGAGTTCCCCAATGCCCTGGAAAAGGTAGTGGCAGACCAACTGGCCGACTAAAACCCATGACCTGCTCTGCAAGGAGCAACATGGTTTTTGCTTAGGCCACAGCACCACCATGGCACTCCTCGAATTTTCCAGTTTCCTCCATGCTGCACTCGACAAGGGCCATCTGGCAGGAGCTGTGTTCATTGACTTATCCAAGGCCTTTGATATGATCAGTCACCACCACCTGCTTGTTTCTCTCCTGCAAGTGGGCTTCTCCCAAGGCCCCCCTAGCTTGGTTCATGAGCTACCTATCCACAAGGACACAATGAATGAAGATCAACACGGCACTCTCCAGTACCCACCCCATCTGCTCAGGAGTCCCACAGGTTCCATCCTTGGATCATTACTTTTCAGTCTGTTCCTCAGTGTACTACCCAACCCATGTGCTGGCAAGATTCTACTCTATTCAGACAACACCGTCCTTTTTGCCTCCCATGCCAGCCCCCAGTCTTCAAGCCTCACTCCAGCACTCTTTCAGTCAGACTGAACGCTGATTCATGGACCATAGACTGATCATGAACCTGAAAAAAACAAAGGCCATATTTGCCCACCGCCAAAGCAAACTTAAAAACACCCCCCTGCAGATCCTTTCCAGCTCCCTCCATCCCCTTGAACAGGTCACCTCCTATAAATACCTGGGTATAACCTTTGACCCAGCTCTCACTTTCCATGCTCACACAAATGCTGTCACATCCATGACTAATGCACGTATCGGCCTTCTCTACTGCCACAAAGAGTGCTTGCCACCTGAAGCTCTCCGGCTAGCCATCACCTCATGGGTCCTGTCCTTAATTGACTACAGCCTGTTGATCTATGCAGTTGTGGACACCTCCACCCTCAGCAACATAAAAGTGTCCATCAATAAGGCATGCAGGCTCCAAAGACCCTCCTCAGACTAAAGCCACCTGGAGTTGCGTCATCCCTCAGCCACTCAACCCCCCCCTTGTCTCCACTCACAGCGCTGATAAATCCTCTCTAGCTCTCCCAAGGGTGAGGATCTCCCTAGCCCAGAGGACCTTCTCCTACAGGGCTCCATCCTGGTTCAGCTCCCTCCCTGCGACTGTCACCAGTTTGCCTAAAATTGGTGCATTCAAAGTTGCCCTCAGGAGCCAGTTACTCACAACCCGCACCAGTAGGTGGCCCCAGCAATGCGCCAGTAGCCACCTGGCTGCAACCCAGCCAGAAATCTATGTGTGACCAAGTTATGTCCAATGACAAAGTCTTGCTACTACACTGCCTCTGAAATTGTCCTTATAGTAATATGTCTGCTGCAATGTGAACAAATGCTTAGCTAATCCTCTGTATATGCTACTATACAGGCTCACTGCTGCCCCTGTATACATTGTTCTCTGCTCATAGCATTATTTTTTTGATTGTAATAACTCATGAAATGTGCTGTTTATCCATGCCTCCCATTCCAATCAAATTTTGTATCTGAATGTATGTATTTGTACTTATGTGTCTTAATGTGTATTATGATGTAGAACCTTTGGAAATGAGTCCCTCACTCAAAGGATTGTAATTCCGATCTCTTACAAATAAATAAATAAATTAACCAGGAAGTTCTTCTTTATGTTTTATCTGTTCATGTTGCTTATGCCTGCTGCAAAGTTATACTCCTCTGTTTGTGACAACATAACCAATTGTCACGGAGAAAATTCTGATGTTACAAGCGTAGGGTAAAGATCACAAATCAGGAAAACAGAAATGTGATGTTTAAAATGTAATGTGCTTGTTTTTATGAAAGTGATTATTTTTAATTTTCAATTTTTTTGGACCAGGAAAGGTAAAGCATACTGAGCCAATTTTCTAACAGCAACCTGAGAAAATATGTGACTTGATCAGGGTCGCTCAGGATGCAAGTGCCTGCTGTGGAATTTAAACCCAGGTCTGCTAGGTTTCCAGGTTCACAGCTCAGTGTTCCAACCTCTAGGCTATACTGCCTCCCATTATGTCTTTAGTAATAAAGAATGGGCTATCCAGAAATTCACATGGGGAGAATTTTATGAGATTTCAGTCCTGCAAATGCTGACAACATTTCTTTTTGTAGAAACCTGGAAAATCACTTTTTCAAATAATGTCCGCATTTGCCTTGTGGTGTGAGTATGTGATTGTCAATCTGACTCACATGCTAACTCTGCAAGCACATTTGTTCTGCCCAACACTGGGAAGAAGTTAAGATCCCTCTTATTGTACAGTAAGTGGCCACTGCCTTTTTTTATGTTTGCAGTGCACGCAGCAAACATTTTGCTACGAGAGTGGCTTTTGAGGGGTGTGGTGCTGTCAGTCCAATACATAGTGGTCTGCAAGGGGCTCATCAGTGTCACATCAGTCATCAGTCAGGCTGGTCATAACAGTGTACTGGCTTGCTGGGTGAACACTTTCTATAGTTCAAAGGAGAAAGTCAACTCAATCATAGGGCATCTCGTTCCTTTGATCTACATAATGCCACAGGTGATCTGTCACAATCAGCCTGCTCAAAACCATCCCTTGCACTTTTTTTAATTACACCTGTAAAAGTGAAAAACATCCATCAATGTCTGGTGCTGCTACCGCTGTAACTGTCCCCCCCTAGCCCAACCCATATTAATATTCTGGTACAATGGTGCCTAATTCCTCATACTAGCTGCTACCCCCCAACCCTGCCCATTTTACTTTTGAAGCACCAGGGCACCCTTCTCCGGTGCTTCCAACCATAACACTGACACTGGGGGTGCCCAATCCCCAGTGTAGCCACCTGAAATTAAGAAAACCATCCCTCATACCTTTTTTTTTTTAATTATACCAGTGAAAGGGAAAACCATCCATCAATGTCTGTTGCTGCCACTGCCATAACTGTCCCTCCACCAAGCCAAACCCATCTTTATATTGGCACAGGGGTGTCCAATCCCCCATGCCGGCTGCTACGCTCCACCCTGCCCATTTTACCTTTTCAACTCAGTGGAGCCCACCCCCAGTGCTGCCAAACATAACACTGACACTGGGGTTGTCCAATCCCCCAGTGTCCCCACCTGGAATTAATAAACCAGGCCCTCATATTTTTTTTTTAATACACTCTGCAAAAAAGAAAACTGTCCATTAATGTCTGTTGCTGCTGCCACCGTTACTGTCCCCCCCACCCAATCGTTCCATTCAGCACCCACCATCCCACCCCCTCCAAGCCCTTACTTACCCACTGGGGGGTCCAATACCATAATCCTCTCTGGACCACAGGTACATCTTCAGCCTTCAACATCAGACCACGAACTGAGGAAATCAGGTATGCAGTTGAATGTCTTGAAGGTTTGAACTTACTGGCATAACATGGCCATTTTTTACCCCCAGACTTGCCTTTGTGGGACGTCACCTCATGAAAAATGGCAGTGAAATTAGGCAAATCTGTCCTGAAAGGTGCTTTCGTGGTCACTGTGTGAAATCGCTTTTCAGGCAGGAGCTGAACATTTTCTCCACACATGTTCATGAGGTGTGGTCATAAGAAGGCTATGTTGGAAATTTGGGGTACAAATATTAGAAATCAACACAATTATGAACCTATATTGAAGTTTATGAACTCAGGCTCATAACTCTGGTAATTTTCAATATTTTGACCCCACATTTTCTACATATCCATTTCTTCACAACACTTCATGAATCTGATAGCTGTCATGTTTCAAATCCTAGCTGAAATGTGTTTTTGCACTTGTGGCACAAAATCACCTTTTGGGCTGAATCTGAACATTTCTCAGCCCTTGTTCATGATATAGGCTCATAAGAAGGCTTTGTGGGGTCATAAGAAGGTTATGTTACAAATCTGGGGTAAAAATGTGAGAAAAATAAAGTTACGAGTCTACGTTGCAATTTTTTTAATGCACGCTCATAACTGTGATAATTTTCAATATTTTGATCCCAACTTTTCAACATAGCAATTTTTCACACCACCTCATTAGTGAGACAGCTGTAATTTGTCGAGCTTTACCCAAAATGTGTTTTAAAGATTGAATGCACACATATTTCATAAAAAGCTTGAATTCACTTGAATTCACGTCCCTGTGTCATGATTAGCATTTCCTGAAAAAATCATGTGGTTTAGTTTTGGGGTTTTCTTTAAATCAGCATCTGTTAACGTGCTCTGCAGTAACTGAAAACAGTAAAGATGTTTCTGTCCCTGTCAGTGAGCAATGACATCATACTTGTCCAGCCTGCTGCTTCAGCAATTAAATCTCTGATTAACTGAATAAGCTGTTGCAGTTCCTAGTTAGAGCAGTCTGTATAGCAAATTATTTTCACTCAGAGTTTGTTACTAACCAACCTGGCTTGTGTTTAGAGAGATATGCTTAAAATATATATCTTTCTATTCTCATAAAAAGTTGATCATTTGAGGTTCAGTGCTGAATTTAAGTGGTATGAATGAATGTCTGTGAGAAATGACCTTGTCTGTATCACAGATGTTAGTTCTATGTCATCAAAACTCTGCATTCTATTCTGGCTATGTAACACAGGGTTGTTTAATGGATATAAAATAAATCTGTATTCCATTAATTCATGGAAGCAGTGTGTCTTTGATGAAGCCTCAATAAATTGGTTCATGTAAGAACAATTTTGTTCTTATGTCAGATTGACAAATATGTATCCGCCACACTCTGCTATTTCAGGAACATGTACTGTATGAACTCATAAAATTCAGTTCTTTGTGGGGTTCTGTGTGAAGATACATCATGTATGTGTATAGCTAGAAATACTATATAGCATCCTGATGCCCCTGTCTCCTGCCTCTCAGTTGAGGATGCTTTACCCCACTTCCCTCTGTCCCCAACCCCCACAGTCAGAATCAATGCACACTGTTGCCCCCTTTTCCTGTCTCCACAGACAGGGCTGCTGTTCTGTGCTAAGCCCCAGAGTCCCAGGGCCTCTACCTTCACAGTTTGGGCTGCTGCACCATGCTGCCCCAGGTCACCAAAGGTAGGGCTTTTGCTGCACACTGCTACCCATTTCCATTGCCCCAAGTGGGCAGGGCTGCTGCACCATGAGCACCGCATCACACAGTCAGGGCTGCTGTACCTTGATACCCTATGGTGTCCTGCACCACAGTCAAGGCTTCTGCACCATGCTGTCCTTAGTCCCCTGGCATCACTGTGCCCTGCTGCACCATAGAGCCTCCAGTCATCACAGTTAGAGTTGTTTCACCATGCTGCTCCCTGCCACTAGAGTCAAATCCTTTGGTACACTGCCCAAAACTACCCAATAGAAAATTCAAAAACTACTTTCATCTTGTGTTATAGAGTGGGGGACAGATGGTAGCAGGGTGCAGCAGCCTAAACTGTTTGTGAGGAGGCAGCAGGGTGCAGCAGCCCTGAATGTGAGGAGAAGACAGTGGGCAGCAGGTTGCAGCAGCCTCATATGAGGGCAGGAGGCAGAGGCCTTTTGGGGCAGGGGATAGGGGGAAGCAGAGAGCTGCTGCCTTAACTGTTGGTTAGGAGACAGGGGCATCTGGATGCCATATAGTATTTCTAGTTATACACATACTGTACATCATGTATTTTCACACAGAAACCCTAAAAGAACTGAATTTTATGAGTTCATACAGTACATATTCCTGAAATAGCAGAGTGTGGCAGACACAGGTTTGTCAATCTGACATGAAAACGACATTGTTATCACATGAACATATTTATTGAGGCTACATCAAAGACACACAGCTTCTATGAATAAATGGCATGTAGATTTATTTTATATCTATTAAACAACCCTGTGTTATATAGCCAGAATAGAATGAATAGTTTTGATGACAGAGAACTGACATCTGTGATACAGACAAGGTAATTTCTCACAGACATTCATTCATACCACTTCAGTTCAGCACTGAACCCCAAATGATCAACTGCTTATAAGAACAGAATGATTTTCAGCTAATCTCTCTAAACACAGACACGATGTGTTAGTAACACACTTTGAGTGTAAACAACTAGCTCTACAGAATGTTCTAACTAGGAACTGCAACAGCCTATTTAGACAATCAGGGTCTTATTGCTGAAGCAGCAGGCTGGACAAGTATGATGAGATTGCTCACTGACAGGGATAGAAACATTTTCACTGTTTCTTCACTGTTTTCAGTTACTGCAGAGCACATTAACAGATGCTGATTTAAAGAAAACCACAAAACAAAACAGCATGGTATTTCAGGAAACACTAATCATGACACGGGGATGTGATTTCAAGGGAATTTAAGCTTTTTATGACATCTGTGCATTTGATCTTTAACACATGTGGCACAAAATGACGTTTCAGCCATTGGTGCATAAATTACACCTGTCATACTCAGAAGGAGTGGTCAAAAAAAGACTTATGAAAATTTATAGTAAACATGTGAAAAAACAACGAAGTTATGAGGTAACTAATTGTTGCAACATTTAATCATAACTTCATTTTTTGCAGATTATGATCCATAATGTTCAATACATCACTTGTGTTACCCCACTTCCTGAACATGGCAGGTGTCATTTTTCAAATCCCTTTTGAAACTTGTTTCCACAGTCATACAGTGAAAGCGCCTTTCAGATAGCATTTTAAAAATTCCACCTTTCTTGATCAGAATGTCAGTTCATAAGAAGACTGTTGGACATTTTAGGTCAAAATGTGGAGCCCACTTAAAAGTAGATATTGCCTCTCTGCTGCTCTATCCTGGGTAATTACAGTCTAACAATACGTAAAGCGGGACACCACTGAAAATGAGATACTGCATCTCATCTGGGTAAATATATTGTAAACATGTGTACAAGCAAGACCCAGTACAACAAAATACCAGTGGCAAACATTCAGCATTGACAAATGTTTGTTTTACTTAGTATTTGTTTAACAGGCAATTTCGATCAGATAACTAGATCACAAAAATCAGATATTGTGACAATGCTGGACAAGAAGGATAAGAAATGCTAGGTTGTAATAGTAAACATCAGTAAGACTTTGGTATATATATCATTATGGGCATAATAACTGTTGTTTCTTATTATACAATGGCAGAAAAGAATCCAGGGCTGTGATTGGTCAATCTGGGACTGAACCCATGATGTTAATCCAGTTCAACATCACAGGTCTAGTCCCAGCACACAGATGACTGCATGAACCGATATGAAAATCACTCCACACAATGGATATCGATGATCCCCGCTCAGCACCTGCTTGAATGATTGCCATCTCAAGCCACGTCACTCTTTTAAAACCTCCCTCCCAGAAAAGAAGAGTCTTTAATCCCCAACACATGAAGCTCAAACAAATAATTCTCTCCTCGCTGTTTCTTCCCTGAACCCAGCGACTTTACTGAACCACGGATACTACCGGTCACACGGTTCACTGACGTTGCTCAGTTCATGGTGAAAAAAGGTGCCGTGAAACACTATGACATTTTCCAGAGCTGCACAAAGTGTCTGTGCACAAACCCACTTGCTCACCCATTCATCTTTGTGTTCCCTGACTCTGATTTAAAAAAAAATGTTTAAAATCTAAAAGCTGTACCACATCAGTGCTGCAGTAGCTCCATTCTCTGATTGGCTTGGTGGCCATGCTGTTTGGCTCACTGACAGCACCGTGGTAGATTCACTGTCCAATCGGCTCAGTGACCGTGGTCCTTCCAAACATGGTTACATTCTAAATATCCCAAAAAACAACAACAAAAAGAGAAACAAGGGCAGCATGTGTTACATGCCACTATAACACAGGGACAGACAGAGACCTATATGTGGTCAGAAACAGAAAGCTGTAAGGAGGGAAGCAACATGCATTTTACACTGGCAGCACCATCTAGTGGCCAAAATAGAAAAGGTGGATTTTTTTTCAAAACGTACCCTCCCACACACAAAAAATTGAAAAAAAAAAGACAAAAAATACCTTATTCTACCTTTTCCTCCTTTATTTAAAAACAAGCCATTGTATAATAGCAGTAATGCACTCCAGTGTGTGTGTTGTGCTGGGATAACATCACTTCTAAGGTGTTGAACGCACTTAGCCTGCGGCCTTGTGCTTCAACCACCCGAGATGTGACGCTATCCCAGCACAACAGACACCTTACTGTGCCTTACTGCTTAACTGTTTAACAGGTGTCATTCATGCTGGTTGGGAAAAAGGACTGCAAAGTGAAGCTGAGCAGTTCTGTCTGCCCAACCAGTGCAAGAGACACCTGTTAAACAGTAAGACACAACACTTAGTATACCCAAATCATATTACATGACAACAGATTGCCATACAATGATTATAGGTTTACTTAAAACTTCTTTTTGTTTGACATGTCTACCTTTTTTTTGTGTTCCCCCTTTGTTGCAGTGGTTTGACCAAAGTCAAGCGTATCAGACGAGCAGCACAAAAAGACAACTGTACGTGGAATAAGAGGTATAGCCATTCTCCTAGCTGATTGGCTGGATTAGGTACATTGCCATGTAAGTCAACAAATACTGCAATTAATGTCAAAGCTGCTGAAGGGAATGGGGAAGCCAGGAGACTTTTGCTGGAAATATAGCACTCCTGCACATCTGGTCATATAGGTTCAGATCTTGACTTACTGTAGCTCACAATCAAAATTAGTTTGGTGGTCCTAGCACAGCTGTAAGTGAACTGCAGGCTCTGACACTAATGATCCTGATAAGAAAGTTATTTTAGTTGATTTCTTTACTCAAGAGGCACCCAGCTGAGACAGAAAATGGGAAGAGGTACTCTGGCAGATCAGTATGGAGATGCCAACACTGCTTTGCACATTCCTGTACTGGATTTAGCCTGAGTATTTACACAGGGATGCATTCTCTAACATTGTCCGTCCCTCACCTTTACCAGTCAGAAAATTAATCATGACAAAAAAATAAGGTTGTCAACAAGGGACACCAGACATGGAAGATGGATTAGATATTGGCTAAGCAACATGAAGCAGAGACAGGTGCTGTTTGGAGGACAAGAGTGGAAGGCTATGACTAGTAGAATACTACAAGGAAAATAGAAGTATAGGATTTACAGATGGAAACAGGTAACATTTTGGCCATACTTGTCCATCTGCCACTATCAGTGGTTGTAACTCTTTATCCCCTTAATATTTAGGTGTCTAGTCTCCCCTTAACAGTATCCATAGTACTGCTGGTATCCACAGGATTGCTATTTATAAGCCTTGTGTAAACCATTCCACATAAACATGACTCTCTGTCAAAAGACATTTTGTCAATGTTTGCCTATTTTTGTTTCAACTACATCTCCCATCAATTGTTGGTAATGTCTGGTGTTTTGTGTTGATACCCTCAGAATTAAATTAAGGCAATTCATTGGCTTGGTACACTATGATCATGTTATCTCCCAGTTTCCTCATCTCAAGTGGTTACATATTCAAATTTTTCAAACTTTCCTCACAGATCCTGTCCCATAGTCCCCTAACCATTTTTATAACTCTTCTCTGGACTACCTAAATTCTTTTGATGTCCTCTTGGCGTCTGTTCTGAAACCACTTCATGTTCCATTTCTATATTAACTATATATAATCTGGGACTAATTCCAAGATAATGAGGTTTGAAGATTATGTAAAGTAAATCTAGAAAGAGTGACTAACAATGAAAACTTGTAGCTTGACCTAAATAAGCCAGGTGGTACGTAGAAAAAAGGCTTAGGAAAAAGGTCTCCTGAAAAAATGTCAATGGAAAATAAATCATATGGAAAGTATGGCACATGAAATGAACGGCACAGGGAAAACAATGTTCCAATGCCTTTTTGTTGGTAATAAACTTTTGCAGGTGAGCTATAGTAAGAGTCTTGTCTTGTGTCTTTCAGTAATACTCCGAGTGTCACTATTGCCAGATGATGGAATTCCTTAGTATCATGTTTTGTTCCATTTCAGGAGATGTTTATATATTTATGATGGGGGGGGGGTGCGGAATACATCACAAATATTGTCCGCTATATTTTTTGAGCCACACACTGTATACCCCTGCTGGTGATTTTCACTCTGACTTTGTTTTTTAGTTATGTTTACTTGTAGATATTTGTTCAACGCTTATAACTGTTGCGTTGTGTAGGTGCAGTTTTTCCGCTTCTGTATTTCATACTTTTTTCTCAGGTGATGTTTTTTCCTTGTGCCTTTTTTCCAGGAACATTTTTCCTGGAGATGTTTTTCCCGGAGCCATTTTTTCCGAGATTTTTCCTAGAACCAAGCCAGGCTACTGGTCAAACAAGTGCAAAAGCAATTCAGCGTGGGGAATCGCAAGGTAATGTTCCACAGGACTAGAACTAGAAAAGCGTTTTGCTAGACAAATGATAAGAAGGATTGTCCTGCTAATAGAGAGCTCTGCCAGATTTCCATGCACCAATCTTTGAATGTTTGTTTGAACCATATATAATGATAGGGAGAGTTCACAAAAAATGTTGCATCATTGTTGTGACTCCAATATGACCAGTATTTTCCCCCAACTGATGAGTGCTGCAGTGCATACACATTGCTTGGTAAACATTCTTGGGGTTTATGTAAAAATGATTTCAGACAGCAGAGGTAGACTGTTTATTTCTAGTAATGAGTACAATAGGGGTTGATTTTCTGGGTTTAACTGAGGAAGACATATTGGTGGAGGATGCAGGCTCATTAGGTGAAATTAATACAGAATCCTTTACATCAGCACAAGTGCCCTCATCACTACTGTTAGATTTTATTTCACTTTGTTTGGCTTGTGTCTTAGAAATTTTCCCTCTCCCTTTTGATGGTATAGCAGTACTCTCCTTCATGTCATCCAGACTGACACTGTCAAAAATAAGTTAATTCAGACTTACAATTTCCATGTCATCATTAGCATCATGACCATGGTCATCATCACTAGAATCACTAGCGCTATCACTGTTACTTGGATATTGATTTATTCAAAAATACATGTGTTGCAAACTGAGCAACTCCGCCATCAGTTGTACCTGTCAGTGCTTTAAGTTAATGTATTATAGGACTACTCTTCATTTTCGCAGTTTTCTCAGATGATTTGCAATTGAAAGCCTTGGAGAATAAGGAAGAATCTTTTGAAACTTTGTTTGTTCTCCACTAGTGAGTCTATCTACCATAGATAGCCCTACCCCAGTCATCGAAGTTTCAGTGTTTTGAGAGTTAGGTGGCAATATCTGGGTAGTAGTAGGATTCCACAACAACTTGACAAAAATAAATACAATGCGGTAAAAACAGCACAGTGAAAACCATGCAAGTCAAAACTGTGCATGGAGAATACTGCAGAGAATTTTTCTTTAAGTGTGATTTACTATTACAACACCATGCCTCTATGGAACACTACTCTGGTAAAATTCTGCAACTTAAATTATTTTTCTTCTCTGGCTGCTTCTTTGTGCATGGTTTTGACTTTCGTGGTTTTCACCACACTGTTTTTGACTACGCTGTATTTCCTTCGCCGAGTTGTTGTGATATGTAGTAGTAGCATTATTTAGATAAGTACCATCAATACACTGTGGAGCTTGAATTTTTGATGGGATGCTCATTTATGGACTACTGAATAAACTTTCACATTTATTACTACCTTGTTTGCCACTGGCTTTGGTTTTACAATGTTTCTGAGTACTTGTATTGCCAGTCTTTCGTGAGTAACTTGTTCAGGGTCATAATCAAACAAACGGTATGCAAGTGGATGGTGGCTGTCAGAGTCTGATTCACACACAGGTCTGCTTTATATTATTCTGGTTCACACGGGTGCTCTAACCTCTAAACTATAAGGGCTGATGCCACCCATTGCTAAAGCTGAAGTTCAAATTTAAATCAGGGTCAGGATAGCCTAACTGGCCTCTAAAAGTCCTTCCAAGGTAAGGCTTTTTTTTTAATGATCCACAAAAGGGCACTGAGCAGAAGATTAGAGGTGTGCCCCAGTAGCACAGGGAGGTACTTAAGGGACTTGTTTAGGGTTACACAGACAGTATACAAGTGGTGGATGTCTGTTGAATTTTAATTCACACGGGTCTGCTATATGTCATTCAGGTTCACACTGGTGCCCTAACCACTAAGCTATAAGGGCAGGTGCCACTCAATGCTAGAGTCCAAATATAATTCGGGGGCAAGACATTTTTAATTATTCACAACAGGATTACTGAGCTGAAGCTTGTAAGTGTGTCTCAAGAGATTGTGCCACCCAATGCCAAAGCTAGAGTTCAAATATAAATCAAGGTCACCATGTTGGCCTAGCTGACCTCCACAAGTCCTTCCAAAACAAGATTTTTTTTTTGTTATCATACAAGGCAGGGCCACTGAGTCAAAGCTTGTAGGTGTGCCCAAGAAACAAAGGAAGGTACTTAAGAGACTTGCTTAGAATCACACAGACAGCATGCAAGTGGTGGGTGGCTGTCAAATTTTAATTCACACACAGGTCTGCTATATATTACTCCAGTTCACTCTGGTGCTCTAACTGCTAAGATATAAGGGCTGGTGCCACCCACTGCCAATGCTAGAGTGCAAATGTTTAAATCAGGGGCCACAAAGTTGGACTAATCAGCTTCTATGAGTCCTTCAGAAGCAAGAATTATTTCTGTAATCATCCATGACAGGCTCACTGAGCCGAAGTGTGTAGGTGCGCCTAAGGAGCACAGCGGGGTATTTAAGGGACTTTTTCAGGACTTTATATACAGTATGTGAGGGGTGGGTGGCTGTTGGATTTTAATTCACACACAGATCTACTATATAATATTCTTGTGCACACTGGGGCTGTAACCACTAGGCTGTAAGGGCAGGTGCCACCCATTGACAGCAAGTTGGTCTAGCCCTCTCTGAGTCCTTAGCAATGTATATATATTTATATATTTTTTTCATTTTTAAATCAGCCACCAAAGCAAAAGCACACTATAAGCCAAATGTAGGGTGCGTTGCTGACCAGTCCTGAATGTCAACCCCAGGGCTCTCGTGATGGCTCGAGGGGGATGGCATGGGCCCTTGTGCCATAGGACCATAACTACTAAACTTTCTGTGGTGTGGTGCCTCCACCTGGGGACTTGGGTAAAATAACCAATGACCTTCCCTCATTCCCCAGGAACAATATTTTCACCTCCCGAGCCCCTCCAGACAATTCATAACAATACATAGTACCCAAAAACAGTCATGGAGACAGTAATTACCATAAGCACTGCAAGTATTTATTACTGGAGGAAGTAGGACTGGCAATTTTGGCTGCAAGAAAATGAGGTAAGTTAGGCACTTGTACAATACTCTCCAACTCAAAGATTATACTATAATACCATTAGTAACATGAAATGCAACTTCCCCCAATGCTCCCACCTATCTGGTACCAGACCTGTCCCAGTGTCTTTTGGGGTGCCCCACTACAGTGGCAGGCCTGTGATGTTGTGGGTTGGTTGATATTGGGGCCCTAGATAAAGAACTAACACAAGGCAAAGCAACTTGGAACAACAACCATTTGAAACCTCCAGGTGGCGAAACTGTACTTATCAGTGCAGGTAAGAAAGACGTCTTTGACTTCTTTCCACTCCAGTGAACCCTCTGGAGCACTTGACAGGTGGCAGCTAGGGATGGAGCTTCTCGGCTAAAGACGGACCACAGCTCCGTTGCTCTGGCAGGGAAAGTTCACTGAAAACCCCAGTCTCACTGGGGTCTCAGGCAACACACCATTGGGAGCAATATCTTCAAACAGCAATTAGGCAAGAAACTTTTGTAAATCCAAATATGAGGTCCTCTGAGCTAATGATGAGCTCCAGACCCTCAAATGCCCTATTCAGAATCTTCACCACCCTCTGGTGGACTTAGGCAGATTTTATAGTAAACAGTTTAGCTTCTGTAGCCAAAATTAACTTCTGTAGCAAACAGTTTGTAAAACACAGCCAGACCTAGCAGCAACCCACTTGGGCTCTTTGCAAACACTTTCAGTTTCTCTTTCGAGTCTTCAGTCCCAGCACTGTGGTTCAGTGCCTACAGGAATCTTGACCAGCCAACACAATTTGGGGCTCCAGCCCTTGTTGCAGTTTCTCCTGGTCTCTCTTCTCCCTGGGGACTGGAGTTTTTGGTGGGCTCTGGTGGCTATTGATAGCCTTCCCAGGCTTCCTGCTGAGTGATTTAATGGTTCCCTGGCAAACAACAGTCTTGGATGTTTTTTCCTCTCCTTCCTTCCTTCTGCAGCAGTGCTGTCTGCCTTTGTTTTTGTTCCCCTGGACCCCGCCACCAGAATTAAAAGGGCCAGGGGGAAAGTCTTTTTAGCCAGGCCACTCTTCTTAAAGCCACACAGAGGGTGTGGGGGCTTACACAAAGCTTTGTGTGTTCTAGGGCCAGAAACACACTCATGGAGACACTGTGCTTCAAGGACTTTTTTGGGGTCACACAGATAGTAAGCAACTGGTGTGGGATATTAAACACAGGTCTGCTTTATATTTATTCTCATTCACTCTAACCAATAAGCTATAGGGTTGGAGCCAGTCCCACCCAGTGCCAATGCTAAATTTGGGGTCAGCAAGTTGGCCTAACCTATATTTTTCAGCCACAAAAGGAAACTAAGATCACCAATCTATCTCAATGGCCTCTCTTTTCTGGTCTGTCCTTAATAACTCCTCTCTCTTTCTCTTCCCCACTGTTTCTCTTTTCTTTCCTGTCTTGCCAAAAAGATACAGCCCTCAGCTATAAGGAGGATTTGTCTGCTCTGCACTAATGCTGCTTGTTAATTTTTTTTTAATTCACTGACTCCTTGATTGAAGAGCCTAACTGAAGCACCTGCCGGCTATTACAACCTGCCTACCACTAATGAGTCAGCAAGCAGCTCACTCTTTCCTTGCCCCTCCCCTCATCCATTTTTTGGTCTCAGGGAAAATCTCTTTTTTAAAATCTAATATCTGTTTGTAGTGTTATTATTTCTCCCTCCATATATTTTTTTTCAGCAAAAAAACAAGAACGAGTCAGGAGGACACAAAACTAGAAGCATTTCATTCCCAACAGATCTGCCTAAGCTGCTGAATGCTCAGTGTCTGCCATGCACTGCAAATCACTGCATTTGGGAAGGGAGTGAACCACTTGGGTTCTCTGTGCCAAAACCAATCAGGTCATCCCTTATTCTATACAGAATTTCCCATCACCAATCACACCATCTGCGACATATACTGTCTCTACAAGTCCCTCTTCTCTGCAGATCCCAGTCTTTCCCAGGTATATGCAATCCTCCCTCCCACACTACTTACACTGACTGCTCAAGGCTCTGTCCTCTTCCCTCCCTCTCTCCCACACACTACTCCATGCAAAGATGTCTGCTACCAGTGACATCTTCCAAACTGATCCAAACTGTAAAAACTGTTTAGAAGTGGCTCAATTGTCAATTGAGTTGCCAGTTATGGGGGGGATATTTTCTCTGAACTGGTTCACCCACCCCTAATTAAAATGAGTATTTTACTGCTGCTTTCAAAAGGCACTGTGTTTCTTTGTCTTGAAGGAATCCCTCTCTTTAACAAGCATTACTGATACCATATTGGGCAACAGCTTTACAGAAAGGCACATTGAACTGATCTAATTTTAAGGGCAAAGAAGTGAATGTATAACCAAAGGTGTCCACTACTGGAAGAGTGATGCTAATCATTACAGTCACATGCTCCAGCGCCACAATGCATATTGCCACCCTGAGCATGCACCCCATCATGTTGAATCTGCATGTCCCACAGCATGTTTACAAAACCTGCTGTATAGTACTAAGTTCATAGGCTCCTTGGTGTCACATTTACAAACACATGAACATGCAAACATATGAATTTGCCAGCAGATAAAGACCTTATGGTCTATAAAGTCTGCTCGAGTGTGCAGCTAGCAACCCTTATACTGAAGCTGCCCTTCCATCCATCTCCTGACCTTCCCTCTTACCCTATCCCATCCCCTTTTGAAGCAGTCCACTGTTCTACAGGATATCACTTCTTCAGGCAATGCATTCCACCCAGACACCACTCTCTCCATAAAAAAGTGTCTTATCATTTCCATCCTGAACCTTCCCCCTTCCAGTCTGAGATTGTGACCTTGAGTGTCCTTACCCCCCCTTAACCTGAATAGTCCCTACATGCCTGTCTTGTTTATTCCTTTCATGTGCAGTACTTGTAGGTTTCAATCATATCCCCCCATCTCTCCTCCAGTGAGTACATGTTCAACTCCCTCAGCCTGCTCACGTAGGGTATGTCCCCTAGTCCATGGATCATCTTTGTTGCCCTGTGCTACACCCCCTCCAGTAATTTAATGTACCTCTTCAGGTATGGGTGTCAGTACTACATACAATACTCCAGATGTGGCCTAACCAGTGACCTATACAATGGCAGGATCACCTCCCCTCTCCTTGAAGATATACCCCTGGCAATACAACCCAGCATTTTGTTGGCCTTTGCAGCTGCCTTCCTGCATTGTGCTGAGTTGTTCACTGAGCCCATTATAATCACCCCAGATCCTTCTCCTCCTCCTCTGACACAGATAGCTGAACCCCTCCCCAGCTGGTAACTCCTTCTTCAGATTTTTGCCCCGAAATGTAGCACCTTGCACTTTTGGCATTGAACCTCAACAGCCAGGTATCCGATAAGGTCTCCAATTTTGACAGATCATCCTGCAACCAATGCCACCCTCCTAGATCATCCACCACCGCTCCCATCTTGGTGTCATCTGCAAACAAACTGATCTTGCTCTTGATGCCCACTGAACAACCTACACAACACCGGATCCAGTACTGAGCACTGCGGTACTCTGCTTGTCACTGCCCTCGGAGATGAGAGCTCCCCTCCCACCACCACCCTCTGCTGCCTTCCCTGTAACCAGTTTACTACCCATCCCACCATTTTTGCCCCTGCACTGGTACCTGCCAGCTTACTACCCAGCCTCCCATGTGGCACTGAGTCAAATGCCTTACTGAAGTCCAGAAACAGGACATCCACTGTATGGGCCTTGGCCAACTGTCTAGTTACCCAGTCATAATAATCCTCCAGATTTGTCTGACAGGATCTGCCCATGACAAACCCATGCTGCCTAACATCCTGCAGCCCATTGGTCTCCAGAAGGGACATCAGCCTCTCCTTCAGGATTGTCTCCATCAGTTTTCCCAAGATGGATGTGAGGCTTACCGGCATGTAGTTTCCAGGTTCATCTTTGGGACCGCTGTTATGGAGGGGTACCAAGTGAACCATCTTCCAGTTCTGAGGTACACTTCCTGAGTCCAGAGAGGCATTGAACAGGTCTGCCAAGGGCCCCACCAGGATTTCTGCCAGCTCTCTCAGTACCCTGGGGTGAATACAATCTGGCCCTGGTGCCTTGTCCACACTCAGTGCCCTCAGGCCCTCCAGTACCCTGCCCTCTATGATTCCAACATCTGTCACCTCCTCCCCCCTGAGCCTGACCTCCCACCCCCTCTTGGTAGCTCTCCTCCTTTCTCCTTAGTAAACACCAAGCAGAAGCATTCATTAAGTGCTTCTGCCTGTTCTGCCCCTGTTTCCACTCACCCCATTCCTCTTAATCCTTACTATTTTGTCCCTACAACTCCTTTTCCCCCTGATGTACCTGAAGAATTCCTTTTTCCCCTTCTTGATGCCTTGTGCCAGCCTAAGCTCCTTAGACACCTTGGCTGCCCTTACTGCCTTCGTCACCTCCTTCGATTCCTTCAGGTAATCCTCTCTGTCCTCCCCTCCCTTTTTTTTTTTTGAGCCTCCTAAAGGCAGCTCTTTTATTTCTTACTTGCTCCATGACCCACTTGCTCAACCAGTTGGGTTTCTTGGCCCTAGCTCTCTTACTCTGGACCCTGATGCAGGCTTTGGTTGCCTCCTCAATCCCCAGTTTTATGACCTTCCACCTCTGGTTAGTGTCCATATTAATTTGGATTCTGGCTAGATACCCTTTAACTACCTCCTCCATCCTCCCGAAGTTGGCCTTCCTGAAGTCCAACACTCTTGTACCTGTTTCTACTCCTTCCTTACCCATTTTCAACGTGAAACACACTGAGTGGTGGTTGCTCCGTGCCAGCAGTTCTTCCACCCCAATCTCCCTCACAAACTCCCCATTTGTCAGCATGATGTCTAGGGTGTTCCCTTATCTGGTTGGCTCACTGACCATTTGCATTGGGAAGCTATCCTGGAATGCATCCAGAAGTGTCTGCTCCCTTTTATTCATAGTGGCTGGGGTACTTCAATCCACTCCCAGCTGGTTGACGTCCCCCACAGTCACCATGCTACCCTTTCTGCAGGCCCTTCTGATCTGTCCCACTAGCTCCCTGTCTAACTCCTCTGTCTGAGATGGTGGCCTGTACACTACTCCCATCCTGAAAGTCCTATTCTTGGAATCCTGGATTTGCAGCCATAACAACTCTGTACTACCCTCCTCATGAACACCCTTCAGTCCCTCTCTCACATACAGTGCCACCCACCCCCACCCTTCCTATTTACCCTATGTCTGTGCAATATCTTATACCCTGGTGCCACCAGGTCCCAGTCCTGGCACACCCCAAACCACATTTTTATGCTGCAAACTGCTGCATTCACTTCTTGCTGAGCGCCAAAATCACATACCCCATAGCCCCATGCAACCACATCCTATTGCACAATAATTATATAAGCCACAGTACCATAGTGTCATGCTCACATACTCCATTGTGCCACCTTCTGATGCATCATATCAAAGAAGATCCAGGATGCCCAGGGCATTACTCAGCCTATAGAAAAATGTTAAGGGCAGAGGAACAATTCTAAGGCAGAGCAAAATCCACAGAAATAAGAAAAAGAAGGTTCAACTCCTATATAGTACGAGTACGTAGTTATTTTTTCTACGACCTTCTGATGCCCTGTAGCACCACATTTACATGATTCTCACCACAAGGTTTTAACAAACAATAATGCCTCATTTCCACATCCCTGTTGGGCCAACATCATCATCATGTGCTCTGTAGCATTACTGTCACACCTGCAGAGCTACCATCCTGTCAAGTTTTACAACAGCGCTTCCCAAGTGCTAGCAGAGCATGGCTACAAGCTAAATAGTAATAATAATTGCATAGTACCTTCACTGTCCGTTTCTAGAATAAAGCCCTTCAGGGCACTTCTTCCTTGCTGGACACCAATTACAACAGTATATCTACAGCAGTTCAGGTTCCAATCATACTTACTATAATGAGCAAGATGAAGTAGATAAAGTTGTAAAATGAATGGGCGTCCATCACGTAGTACATTATCTGAACCCAGCCCTCCAGCGTTATCACCTGCACAGGGAACAGAAAGTTAGTTAAGTTTGCACTTTTTCACCTTCAGTGGCACAGGTTTATAATAGCCCAGGTCATGAATAAACATTGGCACTAGTACCAGTATTGTTTACAGGACAGAATGAATATTATACTGTAAGACACCTTTTAGTATTCTCTTCTACATCTCTGATTGCAGTGACAGCAGAAGACTAGACCTGGAATATAATATATGTGGGTTCCTCTATAGTGAATCCCTCTATAGTACTAAGCATAGTGACTCCTGCTTGCAGAGGTGAGTGACTAAGGTAGCTGCGAGCTTGCCACCACCAGGACTGCTATACCACTGCACAAAGACTAGAATGAGTCCTGACAGGGATAACTGGAGCTGGAGTAGCTGCATTATTTTACCCACAGTCAGAGTTCTTACTCCACTAACTACAGAGACAGTACCTGGACTCCAGCTGAATTGCTGTGCACTGTGACAGGGAGCCAAGAAAGAAAGGAGGGATTAAAAACAAGTAAACAAAACAGAAACATCATGGACTGCCCAGTGGCAATGTCAGCAGCCCAGGTTCCTGGAAGGACCTGGGCCACTGGTGAAAAAGTGGCTGACTATGGAAAGCATTGCCCATGCCAGTGAGTCACAGCTCAGCATGGGTTGGTGACATGTTACATGGTCACAGTGCCCCCAGTGGCAGTCAGAGAACTTGCTTCCACTTCAGAATGTCATTACAAGCAAAGCCTCTGGGCTCCATATGCTACCAGGGGAGGAAGGATTAAAGGGTTAAAGGGTAAACCTGCAGGAAAATTGGTGGCAGCCTATGTAGCATCCTAAGAACTCCAGAATGCTGTGCCCATCATAACAATCCTAAGCCAGATCTGTCTTCATCAGACGGGGAGCCTTCTGAACTACCCAACTATGGAGATCACTGTGGAGGGCTTTGGAGCAGGTATGGGTGGTTGGTGGTGTTGGGAGGTCACAGCTGAGGCAAGATTTGGGGCATCAAGCCAAGTGGATAAAAATCTCTATGGAAAAAGAGAAAACAGAAACATCAGAAATTTCAGAAAGGTATACTTTACCTGAAATATGACAATCCAAGCATACCCAATGTTGTCGAAGTTGATGGCGCCTTTATGAGGATTGGATGTGCCAGTGTGGCAGACATTGTAGTATTGATTCCAGTTCACACACCCACCACTGACGTTTAGCTCCTGCCCAATTGAGTTGTAATAAAGGAAATCATCTTTGTCCAAACAGCACTCATGCCCATTCTCCTTTAAAGGTCGAATGTCATTACAGCTCATAATGCCATTGTCTGCAGGTAGTGAACAAATGAATGGGGTTTCTTCATCTTTGTCAGGCTGGTAATATGGTGGTAGGTTAATGCCATCATAGCTAAAACAAAAAAGCACACATTGATAAATTGAATACATGGATATTGATTTTTTTACTTTATTGAACATCAAATTGTATTCAACACATTAAATAAATATAACACATTTGTAATGAATATCTATCCTAGATTTCAGACCATTTTGATAACCTAAGGAGTATTTTGGAATAATTACATGTCAGAGATTCATAGGATTCTTAGGAATAGTATCAAGACTACAAGTGATAGCCATATTCGACTTGCCAATTTTCATTGGATATTACTCCCACATAAATATCTATCAATTGATGATTTGAAATCATCCATCGTTGGTCTGTTTACAATATTTTCAGGTAGCAAGTTCCACATTGAAACCACTTTCTGGTTAAAACAACAACATTTTGAATTTCTCACCCTTAACCTGGAATTCATATTATGTGTTTTATTTCTAAACCTGTACATTCCATTTAATCCTCATTTTGAAGGCCCTATACACCAAGCAAATATCTCCGCTTATACACTTGTATTCAAACAAGTACAGCCCCAGATTTCTGAATCTCTCAGCATATGACAGATGCCCTAGTCAGTTATCCTTCTAGTTGTTTTACATTGAACTGCTTCCAACAGGGAGACATCCCTTGCTTTACATGGTGCCCAGAACTTGCAGCAATACTCCAGGTGGGGCCTAACAAGCATACCATATGGGGCATTATCACATCTCTATCCCTGCTTTGTACATGCCTGAAAATACATCCCATAGCATTCTGTTGGCCTGACATACCACCTCCCTGGTGTGATTGCTGAAGGACAGTGTGTTGTTTATAATGACTCCCAAATCCCTTTCCTTGTCAGTTATATCAAACTCAGTATTATTCATATAATACTTATGCATTCTATTGCTCCTTCCTACATGCATAACTCTACACTTTTCCCCACTGAAGAACTTATGATCCTTTGCCCATGTTACTATATTGTTTAGATCAGCCTGCAGATTTTTACTACCTTCATCATTCTCTACTATAGCTCCAAGCTTTGTGTCATCCACAGAGCACCTCCTCCCTCAGCCCACAGTTGCTGTTGATGTTGACATAGATGACACAAATATACTAAAAAGGGCAGACCTCAGCGTGGATCCCTGGGGGACCCCACCAGTGACAGTTCCCCAATCTGAACTATACCCTTTTATCATGACACATTGTTTCCTGTTGTCTAACCATGAACTGATCCATCTGATGATATTAGGGCTAAAGTTGTATTTTAATAATTCTTCCAGAAGTTTTTTATGGGAAACTAAATTGAATGCCTTCATGTAGTCTAGGTAGATAATGGCCCAGATATTCAATAGGGTTGCACATGACACAACAGCGTTGTGCCATGCGCAACCCACAGATGTCTCAGCGTGATATTCAAACAGGAATTGTGCCTGGCTCAAATCCCGTGCACCAGAGTGCATCAGTAATATATGCGGTGCAGGTAGGGAGGCGTGCCCATGCATACTCTGCACATCCCGATATTGAGCCCAGGATGTGCTGAGTCCATGCAAGTGCAACTCCTACTTGCGCCGCACAAAGTTGACCCCGGAAAAAAAGGAACAACGGCTGGCCACCCACAGGTGAGCTGCCATATTGCATGATGCAACACGGCAGCTGCCACCTGTGGGTGGCCACCCGAGCTCCGGTTGCACCTCTGTGGCAGTGCCCCCCATGCCTGATCATGGGCATCTGTTCAAATAATCACATCCAATATCCCTGGTGGTCCAGTGGACTGCTGTCAGCCCAATCACGGGCTTAAGTATGAATAATATGATTTCCAATATCCCTGGTGATCCAGTGGACCGCTGTCAGCCCGATCACCGGCTTTTGTAGTAAATAAAGAACTACATCCACTATCCTGGTGATCTAGCAGTATGCCTCACCCGCCCACTGGGCCCCACCGCCCGCTCATCCCGGTCAGTGGCAGGCAGCAGCCCCACCCACCTGCCGCCCGTCGCCACCGACTGACACTGTAGGTGGGGCTGTATGCCCATTGGTCCACAGTGTGAGCTAATGAGCATGCAGCCCGTACCATACTACACATTCCAGATATGTGAAAGGATCCATTCACATATCTGGAATGTGTAGTATGGTATGGACTGCATGCCCATTGGCTCACGCAGTGGACCAATGGACGAACAGTCCTACCTACGGTGTCAATCAGCGGGCAGCAGGGTGGCAGGTGGGTGGGGTGCTGCCACCCGCCGCTGACCGGGGGGGCGGGGTGGTGGGGCTCAGTGGGCAGGTGGGGGGGTACCGCTAGACCACCAGGGATATTGGACGTAATTCTTTATTTATTACAAAAGCCCACAATTGGGCTGACAGTGGTCCACTGAACCCCCAGGGATATAGGAAATCATATTATTTATACTTAAGCCCGCGATCGGGCTGACAGCGGTCCACTGGACCACCAGGGATATAGGAAATCCTTTTATTTATACTTAAGCCCGTGATCAGGCTGACAGCGGTCCGCTAGACCACCAGGGATATTGGAAATCATTTTATTTATACTGAGCCCGCGATTGGGCTGTAGGGCACATTGCCACACTGGGAAGGGGAGGTCAGTCCCTGACGGCTGCTGCCTGGCAAGGCGCCAGGCACAAGTCGCTGGGGATCGGCACACCTGTATGAAAATGGGGCCATAATGACATGCAAATGGCCCCATTTGTTCCTTGCATACATTATGGCCCCATTTGCATTTGCACTTTTGAATATCGCAGTTGCTGTGCATAGTGCAATGGAACTTGCGCTAGCGCATCCCCCTGCTCCACTCTGTCCACCTGCACTGGCGCAGTGCCACTGTGCCATGCACACTGCGGGTGGCCAGGGTGTGATATTGAACGATGCTGTGCCATGCTCTGTTGAATATCGCCCAGTCAACGCCCCTGTGCAGCCAAGTTGCGCAGCGCCCAGGCTTGCACCACAGCCTGGCACAGTTTGAATATCTGGGCCAATATCTACAGGGAGCCTGTTATCTAATACTTTGCTTATGGGCTCAAAAAACTGAAGGAGACTGGTTTAACAGGATCTTTGTTTAGTAAAGTCATGCTGTGTTGAGTCTCCTAATCTATTTTCTTTACGATTTTCCAAGAATTCCTTTACAAATGTTTTCAAAATTTTCCCCAGAACAGATGTCAGGCTAATCAGCCTGTATTTCCCCACATCATGTCTCGAGCTTTTTTGTGTACTGGCATAATTGTAGCTACTTTTCATTAAAGAATGATCTTGCCAAGAGATATAGATTTTGTGGATAACATAGCTATTGGCCCCGCCAGGTCACTCAAAAGCTCTTTTAATAATCTGGGGTGACTATTATCAGATCCAGGAGATTTAAATATTCTTATCTGATCAAGTTTTTGTTCAACAGCACTTACAATAATACTATGAGGGATATCTGTCACTAAGGAATACATTTTGATAGGGAGTTCACAGTCATCTTTAGGATGATAGACACTTCAAAAAAGAGTTAAACACTGGCACCATTTTATTTTTATCCTCATTTAGCGCATCACCAGAGGATAGTGCTCCCACTTTTTGTTGTTCACCTCTCAGCCCACTAATGTAATTGAAGATGGATTTATTGTTATCTCTTGTTTTGTTTGCCAACTTAATTTCTGCATCCCTTTTACCTTTTTTAATTGGTTTCTGTGTCCTCCTCAACCTATCTTTATATTTAGTCCAGTTTATAATAGAGGGATTTGACTTAAACTTTCAGTATGACTTGTTCTTCTTTTGTACCTCCCTTTTAATATCCTTGTTAATCCAAAATGGTATCTTACCATGTTTATTGTATTTAACTACTTCTGGGACAAATTTGGTAATGCAGTAATCTAAATGGTGCTTTATTGTAAGCCACATATTGTCCAATAAAAGACCGTGGAGTTCTTCTTTCCAGTCCATTTAGGGTAGAACAGTTCTCATACATTCGTAGTTGGTCTTATTATAGTATCTGACCTTAGTGATACCTGCCATATTCCAATTACCTTTGATATTAACCTGTACCATACTGTGGTCACTGTTCATTAGTGGTTCTTTAACTTCACATTCTATTTACTCATGATCCAAACTGGTTAAGCCCATATCCAGTATATTTGAATCTCTTGTACTGTGTCTCACAAGTTGCTGCATGTCATTGATTAAGGCAAAATCAATATATGATTGCTTGAGGGTGCTACTCCCAAAATTAGTCCAATTTACATGGGGTAAATTAAAGTCACACAGGATCAAAGTTCTAGGGCCTGATCCCATGTGTGTTAATGTTAGATCTGGAAAGTACCTTGACACACTGTATGAGCAATAATCACAAGTAAAATAACAGTGTAAGGATTCAAATTCCTTGCTACTAAATACAGAACCTGACAGAAAGCATATGGACATTATCCCAACTAACAGTATTGGTATCTTAAAGCAGCCGTATTTGTTAGCAGCCAAGTTTTTTGTTCAGAACTTTTTTTTTCTGGCAAAAGCATCAATACTGTACAACTAAGAAAACAGAATAAGACCCTGCCTCAGGGTTTAATGGTTCTTTTATTCAATGTTTAACTAGCCAGGTCGATGTTTCACAGCTCCAGCTCAATCATGACTGGTCTTATTATATTCAATATACTTTTTCACACACCTATTTTTCTCTCAGTCATTGACTCTTCTATATTTTTTTGTCCAGTAAATTCTTCTGACTGCTGATTTCTTGAGTTCTATATGGCATCGGGTTTATGCGCTGTCTAGTTTACTTGCTGTCAGAGAATCTAAGTATTGAACAAAATAACTTTTCAACACTGAGACAGTCTTTTTCTGTTCTCTTGGTAGTTGTGAATGGTCATAGAATGGAAGGATTCTTTCAGTTAATCTTTTCATCCAAAGTTTTTTTTTTCTGAAACAGACATTGCTGGATGTTTTGTGCACTGAAAAAATCAATACTGTAAATCCAGTTTTCATTTTGTTTTCTTTAATTTATAAACTAATATACAGGGTTTTGAATTTCTTTTTAAAATGTTACCGCTCCTGTGCCAGACCCTCCATGAAAAAATTAAATATCTTGGGACAGTGCTGTGTTGTTCATCATCAAAATGTGTGTTGGAAGCCGGCCCATCTGCAAAGTGGTAGTGTTATTTCTCATTACATCAATAATCTGGGTTTAGTAGTGAACTCGGGTGTCAGATGGCTGGTGGGAGGAGGAGGAGGACTGAGCATCTAAAGGACTGCTCTCCTCCTCTGGAGAGTAGGAGGGCTTCTAGAGGCTTCTTTGCCTGGCCCCTAGTCAAGGTTAGGGAAAAGGCACCCAAGACTGCCTAGAAGGTAAGGAGAGGTGTGGCAGGTGCTGACATGTGGTGTGCAAGACCACATGGTGCCACTCAGGGTAAGCCAGAAAAGGGAGCATCCAAGGCTGAGGGGTCGCAATTTGCACGGTGCAAGGTTGGTGCAGCTATAGTACAGGGTGTTGTCTGCCCCTACATGGAAATTGAGAACCAAAACTAGATGTACTTGAAAAAATTGAAAAAAAAAAAATTATTTAACTCCATGAGCTACAGAAGTGCAAAAAATGTATTTGGTGCAATACTCACAGATGCAAATACATAAGGTCACATAAAATAATAAACTGGTGCAGACTGGGCGACATGCCATTCACCCCAGCACTTTGACTTTTACAAGTCTTCATCAAGGAGTGTGGGCTATTAGGGTTGTCAGAATTAGTTCTATGAAGATTCAAACCCCGCCTGAACTCTGGTGTTTGAGTTATAAATTAGAACTGAACACTACAGGATTCACATAAGGGTTTGACCTTTTTCAGCTGTTTTCTTAAATGTCTTAGCTCACCTCGTGTTGCAACTAGCAATCTCACTGGAGGACATAACCCAGCAGCCATAGAACTTGCAGTAGTGGGTGCTAGATCCCAGAGCCATTGTCATCTGTCGGGATCACTGGCTGCAATTAATGGCAGCCACAATTAGTTTTAATTGCTCTACCTAGCCCTCATAAATGTGGGGAGTCACAGTTTGCAAATATGACTACTGAATTGCTCCCCCTCACTCCTCTCCTCCCAAGAGTCCAGAGTCCTCTCCTTCCCCCAAAACTGGAAAGAACAGACACCTGTGGTCTCCTCATGCATTGCATATACAGTGACGTGCCCCAGAATGAAACCCAATTCTGCAGCATTTTGCAGCACTCTGCAGAATGCTGCAGCAGACCTACTGAATAAAACAATGTAATTTCAATGGCAATTACTCCCTTTTGTCATTCTGGAAAATGTGACACTACCAGGATGAAGTGAATGTCACAGTTTGCTGCATGACAAAAGGGACTAATTGCCATTGAAATGACATTTCCTTTTTTAGTAGATCTGCTGCAGCATACTGCAGAGTGCTTTAAAAGTGGGTTCCATCCTGGGGGACGCCACTGTAGCTCACCTCCCTGTGCAGCAATATCCCAGCCCAATGGTTGAGCTGCTGCCAACCGATGACTGTTAGTTGCTTCTTTAATGTATAATCTGATCAATTTGACCAATAATAGGGTGGCAGTCAACCAAACTATGCATGTGAGCCCCCTTCTCCAATCAGTAGATGATGGGGAGGACTCAGGATGGACTCAGTGTGCACTGCACATGTTTTATGACAGCTTATTCAGTTGGCAGCACAACCACAAAAAAATGCACTCAGTTGGCTTAGAACAAAATCAAAATATGCACTTACTGCAAAAAGTTACAAGCCATCCAGTTTTATTTGAAGAGCATTAGTGAGCCCACCACCTTGGCACTTTGCATCAAAAATAGGATGCTTCATCAAGAGGTTATTCAGTTGCTGGGCAGCAGACTGGATTGGTATTCTTCTGTGCTGAAGAGAAGCAGATAGCATCTCAAGCCACCTCCACACAGTCATGGGGTGCCAGTGAGTTAATTGGCGGCAATTGAGGGAGTGAGCTGAAGGAGCAAGTCAGGCAACAAGGAGGGCACTAGGCAGGCAGGAATTCTAGCAAGAAGTAGCACAGGGCAACAAATAAGCAAGTCACTAAGTTTTAACCACAGTAGCAGGTGGTGGCAAGCCCCCAAGATTTGGAGCAAAAGCTGTCACCATCACCAGACAGCACACACCAGCCAAGCCTTGAGTAGAGAGTGACACAAGCAAGCAGTGGAGAAGGACTCAGAGTCAGGACTGAGTGATGAGTGGTGGTAGGTGAGGAGGAGATGAGCAAGCATGAAGGGAGCTGGATCTCAAGAGGAGAGGAGGTCTGGTTTGGTTTTGGCAAAAAAAATAATTGTAGGCCCAGGCCGGCTCTAGCAGAAGTACTTAATTGATTTGAGGGGCTGTCAGGTCATGGTGAGTGACTAAAAAACTGACTGTGTTTACTTGGAGTCAGCTGAACATAGAAATGGACCAGGCATCTGTGCTCTGTGAGGGGTGTCCTCAGGATTCGTGGTGGTAGGGCACAGCAGCTGGGTGGGAACTCCTATTTTTTTGAGTTGGGAGGTCAGGGGAGGAGAGGCATATTAAGGGTGGAGGGAGGGACAGGATGTAAATGCTGGTGGTGGTGGTGGGAGTATGCCAGCTGGCTGGTTTTGGCCAGCAGGGGCATATGTGCCCAACTGACTGCACTGTTTGGGGGGGGGAACTTGGGAAGGGAGTTGGAGTGCTAAGGGATTTTTTTTCCAGCTTTCAGGGAAGGTGTGGGCTTGGCCACCTATGGTGGGGGCTAACAGGTTGGGGGATGCCAGATGCAGAGCAGGCAAGGGAGACAGGCCAGAAGTATGTCAGCCTGCCTGAGGTCAGCAGGTTAGTGAACCAAGGCAGGGCCAACCAATGCAGTCAATAATACTAAGCACACACTTGACAGTACAGGCCGCATCCTGTGGAGTCTGTGAGGGTGTGAGTTGTGGGATAAAGATTTTCTTTTGGTTTTCATCACTACACTGTATAGATTGTCCTGGAGTGGCTGCCTAATGGAAGGACAAAGGAGGGAGCCAGTGTCTAAGGGCTTAGAGAAGCTGCCACCTGTGGGGATGGGGAGCTCTGGGAGAGGACAGTTTTAGCCTGCCTGAGGCCAGCAGGGTAGATAACCAGGTCCAGAGGGCCCAACAACAGCCACTGTAATCTTCAAGTGAATAAATGAATGTAGTTATTGATTTTTCCCTTTTTTGCACCTTAAGAAATCTAATCCAGCTGCAGCAGGAAGATGTTTAACATATGTGTTGGTGGGTGGCCTATTAGCACCTGTAAGTGGCTGGATTTAACAAACAGAAAAAAAACACAGATAAACCTAGCTATAGTCATATCAAAATCACACATGATCATCTCTCTCGTCCCCCTTTTAGTGAATGGATTTTATGTTTTTGTCCAAAATTTCACGACATGTATTTTACTGTTATCTTCAGTATTGGCAGTACAATTAAAAAAATAGAGATTGAGTTCTAAAAAGTTCTGAAAGAGATTACAACCCTAGTACTTTTTGAAAAGTTGTAGACTAGAACCAGAACCCAGAACTTCAGTTGGTTCTGACAACCCTAGTGGCTATAGGAGAGACTGTCTCACATTAAATACATCAGTTCATTAATATTCAACAATAAGTGAGATGACACCATGAATACAATAAAATATGAGTAGGCTATTTGAGATGCTCTCTCACTTTTAATGTATAAGCTCACTAATATACAATGATTAGTGTGATGATGTCATTAATATGTTAAAATACGAGCAGACAAACAGATACAAAAATACTATTAGCGTCCTGAGTTCAAAAGATCTAAGGCAATGAATACATCTTTATAATTGCATCTTTAAATTTATTATTTCAATTTTAAAACATTGGCAAAGTATAACACAGTCTGCTAGTGAACTCGAAACAGGTGCTAGCAGTTGCTTTGAGTTGTTTTGACCCATAATAATGAAATCTTTACCAGGAGGAGTATTTCAGATTCATCTGAATAGTAATGAAACTTCCATTATAAGTTGTATTTGTTTTAACATTGTGACCCCTCCCCCCAACAGGGTGACCTGTACAGTGGTATTAGTACCTAAAGTCTACATAAAGAAGAACTGTCTTTATCATGACTTTTGTTAGTTGATCAGTGGCACTAACTTAAACCCGGTGGCACTGTAAAATATAGAAAAAGAGCTAGTTAACCCCTCCAATTTAGTTTAATACAGCATGCCCCCAAGCTCAACAAACTCGTACAGTATACCACAAAACATGTTAGCATGGTCTAGCACAGGGCAGAGCTTACAGTACAGTGTGCAAGGAAGGGAAGGGATCTGGCTTCCAGCTCCTCGATACAAGGATTTTCAATCCCTTTCCCTGCTCAAACACTGAATATATAAATTCTCAAACAAGGCCTGTTTAAGTCCTTGATAGATAGGCTTACAGTGGGGCATTGAGGATTACACCTAAACTTTTGCTCTTTAAGCAACTTTGACTGTACTTGGAGCCCTACCATGCTCTCTGTCCTCCATAAATAGCAAAGACTTTATAATATGTGGATGATACTGTGACTTGTATTGTATTTGCTGGCTTATGTTCCCTAGGGCTCAAGTTCCCTAGACATTGAGTATTTGTACTTAGCACTCTCATCTATTCACTATTTAGTATTTATTTGGTACTCAGGGCCTTAAAAATAAATAAAAAAAAACCTCCTCAGGTGGCCAGGGCTAGTCCTGTGATCACTCCCACCCAACCCGATCATCTACCTCTCTCCAATCCCCACCTCCATCCATCGAGACCAGTGTAGACTCAGGGGAAATATGAGAAGGTACTTCTTCTCAGAAAGGGTGATAGATGCATGGAACAGCCTCCCAGCAGAAGTGGTAGGGACAAAAATGGTAACAAAATTAAAAAATGTGTGGGATTGGCATAAGGGAACTTTAGTGGTTAGGAAAAGGTGGATAACACTGGAGATCAAGTAGGGTCTATGGTATTATAGTAGGCAAGAAAACAGACAGACTAGGTGGGCCAAGCAGTCCTTATCTGCTGTCAATTTCTGTTTCTGTAATTTACAAAAAAAAATGGCTTCTTGCACTTTGCCAAGAGCCTGTGCAAGAGGTGTTTTGGACTCTGAATGCATCATCCTGAAAAAATGGGTGTAGTGTACTCTAGATAGATGCAAAGGAGACTACAATGTCAGTAAACTGTGCTGGATTTAGATGAACAAACAACATGCAAGAAAAACTGTTCCATGTCCTTACTGGACACAGGGAACACCAGGACTAACTCTACATCAAAAACTGTCATCTCTAAAGTTGGGAATATAAAATGAAATGTGGCATTATAACTGGATATGGAAACAAAATTGACCATGACTGAAATGAAGTGACCAGCAGCAGAGGTTGAAAAGGAGGTATATCATAAAGTAGAGAAATACATCATTTACAACATGAACAGCTGCTTTAAACAAATTAATAAATATAAAAATAATGTTAATTACATTGTTATTATACATTAATGAAGTACAAGATGTTAACTTAAGTAAGTTCATAAAGAAAGTTCATAAAGAGCTGTAAGAACCACTTCAACCATTAATTAGTTAAACTTTAAATGGATTTGAAACTGCAGAATGAGATGTTTACATGTCCCAAATTTGATAGCACAGTACTTAAAATATCAAAATAAGTGCTATTTCAGTTGCAATAAGGGAGCCTAGCTGGGTAGCTTTGAACATCACAGACCTAGCAACTGTTTCATTATCTGGTCTGGTCAAAGCCCCCATATCCCTTTTACCAACGCATATTATATTGAAATTCTCATGGAATATAACAGATACAGCACTGTTCCACTGCTAGACGTGAGGCTCAGGAAGAACCCTGGGAACAGCTATCTCCTGACTGCCCCAGTGGAGTTTAGATTTAAATACTGGCTGACATAACCATGTTCTATCCATGCTCATTAGAATGCAAAACACTGGTTGCCATGGTGACAGGTTATCTCAGAGTGTTTGTGTTATCTGAGTTGTAACCTGACAGGAAAAAAGGGCATTGGTGTAGCTATAATCTTCATGTCTTGTTAAAAAGTCAGCAACTGCAATCTAAATTAGAATCTCAGGATTCCCCTCCCCAAGTCTCTGAGCACCAGAACATTATAGAAAATCTGTATGACTTTATCAGTGGAAATACATGTAATTCTTATCACACTGGCCTTTCCACATTCTCCCCCTGTAAACCAACAATAACAGCTAAAATTCATTGCTTTCTCCTGGTGCCTAATCCTGGAGTTTAACGTGTGTGTGTGTGTGTGTGTGTGTGTGTGTGTGTTTGTACACAAGCACGCACTACAACTGATGTAAACTGCCTCTGTGACGGTTTTTGTCCAGAGCTGTAAGTTGTTAGGGATGCTGTGTGCTCATTTCTCAGCTTGGCTATGTCTGGTGTCAGTATTGCATGTATATTTCTGTTTGCCAATGTCTACATAAGCCTCGATTTAAAGGGGCACATTCATGCCTAGTGGCCATCGTAATTTGAGAGCCCATCAAAAACTCTTTCAAATTAGGTATTGGGCCCATCTGTTGTTGGAAGCAATTCAAAAATAAAGACAAACAAGTCTGTTCAACATTAATATTACACTGCAGCCATTTTTAGAACATTGTGATATCAATGACAAACCAGCTGTGCATAACTACACTGCATTAAGCATAACTTATTCCTCGATGACATCACAATGTTCTACAAATGTCTGCAATATAGTATTAATATTGAACAGAATCAGTCATCTGTATCTCTGGAGTACTTCCAAATAGAGGTTTGCCCTATACCTCATTCAAAAGAGTTTTTCATGGGATTTCGAACTTTGACAGCCACTGTATACAAATGCTTCCCTTTAAGCTGCTGCATCTGTGCTTATTGGTGTACTGCAGTTGATGAACATACAGTATATGTGCTCTATTTGTTACTGGACTCTGATAGATTCAGACACTCAAGTGTTCAGCATTGTTTGCAAATTCTAAATCAACTGTATGATTTCAACAAGTTATAAAATAGAGCTGCTAAAAATTCTGACTGTATTATGCTATGGATTATACAACAGCAGAGATAATTTCTTGGCTTCTGATTGGCCAGCGGCCAACTTGAACAGTGATGTTATCCAAGCACACCACTGTATCAAAATCCAGCAGTCACTCAATCTTCTTATCTTTTGAACATGTTACAGTAAGTAAGTAAGTAAGCCAAACTTTATTTGTAAAGTGCCTTTCCAGAACCAAGGCACTTTAACAAAGCAGAACAATTTCAGATATAAATAAAACAATCATACTCACATAAATAACTTAATAATATTTCTGATCAAATAATTTAAATTAAAACATCAAAGAAAAGCCTGATTAAAGGATAGATTTTAAATTCTGCTTTAAGAACCTCACTGTCCAGCAGCCCTTCGGCACAGCTGATTGGATTTCCGCTATGCAGCGCCAGCAACCTGGGTTTGGGAACGAGCCCGGGAGCTGGAGGGCCGGCCGAGGGGAGGACTTGAGCGTCCCAAGGACTGCTCGTCCTCTCCGGGGGTAGGGGGGTACCTGAGCTTGGTGCTTGTCTGACCCAGGGTGGAGACCTGAGGTACAGCAAGCCCAATGCTCCAACAGAGGGGGAGCGACGTGCCAGACGTCGGCGCTTCAGCACCTTGACGTCCTTGGACCTGGCACGTCAAGGTACACCAGGGAAAAACACTTGCAGCCTCCTGGTAGATGGAGCACCAGGGCCCCGACCTTAAATGCCCCTACCTGTCCGGGAACAGCATGCCGATGAAGATTAGCAGAACGTCGGGTGGATGGGGGTCCCACCCTGTACCCACCTGGGGGGTATAGCCACGGTTCCATGGGGTATGGACTGCACCAGCTCCAGGTAGGTGAGCGAAGGCTGATAAGGCCATAGGTGTCTCCCAAAGAGGAGGGGACTACAAGAAGGAGGAGGATAAAGAGAAAATTAAAAAAAAAAAGTTTCTACGGTCAGGCATTCTCTTAAACAATGAGGTAGAGAATTCCACAGGGTGGGAGCCACAAAGGAAAAAGCTTGGGCATCAGAGGTTTTTAAACACACCCTGGGAATCTCTAGCAATCCCTCATTGGCAGATCAGAGAGGACAGTGGGGGCAGTAGGGAATCTGAAGATCTTTCAGATTGCCGGGTCCCTGATCATGTAGAGCTTTAAAGGTCAGCAAGCCAATCTTAGAGGTGATCCACCAACAACAGATAACTATACCAGAACCTGTAACATGTAATACCTTCCTCCCACTATGTCAGAGTGTGCCTACCCTCCAAAACACAAAACATGTCTTTTTTTCCCCAGTGGGGTTTTTCTTTTTCATTTCATTATCTTTAAAAGCCAAGTAAAGGGTCCTTTTCCAATACCGGTTGCTCACTCTAAAACTGCTTTCTTTCTGAATGTTGTGCACTTATGCTCAGCCTCCAACTTCATTGAAAAGCTGCATGTTGTGGCTGTTTCCAAAATTCTCCTTTGCTGTCAAAACTCACCTTTGTATAGTACTTTCTCCCATTCTCCAGTGTGTACATGTCTTAACTCCTGGCAGAAATCACCGACCTCCCTGAATCACAGAAAAATACCAACAGCAGTCACCAGTCACTTGATTAAACAAGTGATCTGGTCACTGCTTCAGTGCAATTCAACACACTGTTTCAATGACTCCCATACAAACTGTACTGAAACAGAAAGTTGGTTGGAGGTACAAACAAAAAAGGCACTCTGAACAACATACTGGACAAGTTAGTTAAGAGGCAGGTGAAAAGGCACTCTGAAGAACATACACTAAGAGCAAGGCAGAGAATGCAAGTAGAGATGGGCACATTTTTCCTTCTGCCAGCAGAATTTTGGTCAAACTCTGATTTCGCTTCCATGAAATTTCACAGAATTTCCATGAAAACGTTATGAACATTTGCCAAAATTGTGATTTTGGTTATTTCCACCTAGTTTAAATAGTATTTGTCCACATTACACCACATTTAGAAAGTTAACTTTCTCCATGCTCATACAAAAGTGTACCAAGTATCAGATGTCTGTCTTTAAAAGTGACTGAGTTATAGGCCTCCAATGTTTCAGAAATTGTAAAATTACGGTTGTTAACTACATAAACTGAAGGCATTTGTACAAATTGCACCAAATATGGTATGCTGACATTACCCATGCCCATACATATATGTGCTAAGTGTCAGACCTCTAGATTTCAAGGTGACTGAGGTACAGTATAAGCCACTGAACATTCAGAAATATTTAAAGTTACATTTTGCAATTACTTAAACTGCTGAATTTTAAGCCTCTATATATTAAAAACTAGAGGACAGAAAATCACCAATGTTATTAAGTTCGTAGATGTTAAATATTAAGCTTTCAAGTAACCACCATGGTCCAGCATCAGAACATCATGCTGCCATGCCGATGACCCTAGTTCAGAAGCGAGCCCCTGGAAGTCGTGTCAGGAGGCAGGTCATATCTAAACATTACAATCTCTATTTTGCTGTTTCTATTAATCTTCCAAGAAAGCTTGCATCTAAGTTTTTAATCATCTAGCTCCAAAGGTGGCTAAGTACTAATCAGAGAAATATTTTCAGAAATGTTCACATGAATATTAAATTGCTAGACTTTGAGCCCCTATAATGTCCTCACCCTTCACTCAAATGTCATGAAACATAGTCTGCTTTTAGGGTATGTATGGGGCAAACAGTATGCCAAATGTCACGGGCCTATCTTTAATTCAGACAGAGTTATGTCCAATTTACAAAGTTTGGAAAATTCCAAAACATTTCGTGAAATTTGGAAAATATGCATGGAATTTCGTGAAAATTCCATGAATTTGAAATTTCCAGATTTTGCCCACCTCCGAGTGCAAGACTGGAAAAGATGATTTGGAGCTGCAGTCCCACCTACAAGACAAAACCATAAACCTGCCCTTTTTTTTCCATGTATATACATTCCATTAAAAAGTCACTTGCAGTATATTTTTAAATATATGTTTTTAATAATTTCTCTGCTTTTCACACACATTAGTCATTGTATAATAGCAATAATGCACTCCAGGGTGAGTTGTGTGGGATAACATCACTTCTTGGGTGTTGAACGCACTCCGCCTGTGGCCCCATGCTTCAACCACTGGAGGTGTGATGTTATCCTATCATGACATGCATCCTGTCATGTATTATTGCTTAATTTTAGTATGACTAAAACTGCAGAGGGAGGTGGCATGCCCATTAATACTGCCTTCCCCCACATGTTCGTATGGGAATAGTCAGACAAGACCCCATATTTTCAAATGGGGATAGGAAGAATAGACCATTACGGTCACATACCGATCTAGCTTGGTTTTGAATTATTCTTGCCATCAGTCACCTTTGTAGTCATG
Organism: Neoceratodus forsteri; assembly: GCA_016271365.2. Classification (NCBI taxonomy): domain Eukaryota; kingdom Metazoa; phylum Chordata; order Ceratodontiformes; family Ceratodontidae; genus Neoceratodus; species Neoceratodus forsteri. Next base: position 11,079,838 of record JADMNL010000039.1, on the reverse strand, counting down.
CAACTAAATGGTTGTTTCAGGCAGGGAGCATTTTATTTAATTTATATATTTAAAACCTGGTGACCAGGAAAGGCACACTGAGACAAAGTTCAGTTCCAGGCATTACTTAAGGGAGGAGAAACAAAGGAAATACATATTGCAGGCAGTGGAGATTATGAGGCAAATACACAATACAAGTAATAGAAATTACAAAGCAGAAGTCAATAAATACTAGCAACTGAGATTACAAAGCAGTGAGTGGAATATACAAATAAAACATGGCAACATAAAGCAACAAAGGACAACACTAGTGGGGCAACAATTCAAAATAACAAAAAAAAATCAGCAATGTGATGGCTACATGGAGCACTTAAAGGGCTACTGAGGCCTTTGGAAAACCGTGAAATTTAAATATAACCTCAGTTTAACCAATCTTTCACAAATGTTCTCTATATTCCTCTTCATCTCACTCTCATTTTTTTATCGCTATAGAGCAGCTGTATGAAAACAGGGGACTTGTACATTTTGGTATCATATGCTCATGCTGGTTGCCTACATGTGATGTCATATGCTTCAGTTTATAACATCACAAGGTGTTGCTGGTGACATGCATATTACGCCACAAACACAGGATTATGATTTCATGTGCAGATATACAGTGGTGCAGAAGATGTTCAAGGGACAAACATGATGCTTTCATGTTTGCTTGATCTGGCAATTAAATGTTTGTTCCTGGGTAGCCCTGGAAAAGTTTAGTAATTTACCTGTGCTCCTTCAGTAATTTCCCTGTACTCTCTGTCTGTACCCTGGAAGGTGATTGGATTGATCAGGTCAGGTTCCTTTGTTATCTGGGTTTGGTCCTAGACAGAAGGATCTTATCATATGCAGAACATACTGAGTCTGTGGTGGGAGTAGTAAACTCGTGATTGGGAATGCTTTATAGAAATAGAATATATTTCACAGAAGAAGCCTGATTTTTCCTGCAACATATTATGGTCTGGCAGTATACTCTGGTGCAGGAAGGAAAGACTTTTCCAGAATTACTATATAAATAACAAATCCAGTAAATATGCCCTCCAAAAACACAGTAAAGCACATTATTACTTATTTCATGAGAAAACAGGGCAGCTGACATTTGAATCAAGACATTTACTAACTGTATATGACTGGTCACAGAAAATGTCAATGCAGCAGTAGTTGTTAGTTATCAAAACAATGTCACCATAAGGTTTTTTTTTTTTTTTTAGCATTACTGAATTTCTGACATAGGGTAATTAGATTCATCATATGTATATTTCTATTTCTCAAATATGTTTTTAGAACAGATTTTATTAACGGTTTTATCATGAATTACTGAAGCTGATAAAGATGGACACCACCAGCAATTTTAAAAAATACCTTCTCTTTAGTTTACTTCTTGACGTTACATATTGGGTTCATACTGTGGCTGTGTTAGGAGGGTGTTAGGACACATTTCTAATGAAAACAGCACAGCACACCATACAAAAAAGTTTAATTTCATAGCTGGCTTGGCCAAAGAGCAGGGACTTTTTATATCTGTAAAACTGCATACATCAGGTCAGGAGCGAAATGCAATGAAAAGAAATAAATGGATACATTGATGTGTTTGCTAGAAATACATTTTAACTGGAAAACTATCTGATAATTGTTTTTCTGCAAACAAATATTGCTGCTTTAAGAAATCATTTACAAGAGCACATACTTAAACTGTTAACAAAGTTTGCAAACATTAATGGTAACCCATTTGCCTGGCTTCAATAAAAAGGTCCTATACTTCCCCTAAGGAAACAAAAACTGGAAATCATCCTTGAAATCTCGGGATGCCAAACATTGAAGCCTCACATCCACATACTGTAACCAATTGCCTAGCCTTGGTAAATGAAAGGAAGCTTTGAGAAAATTACCCGAGGACAACCATTCTTGCCTGTGTTTTAAATAATGTAGTGCTGTCTCATAAATATCATTTTATTTTTTGCTTACTGTAATTGACAATGTACGTTTTGCACTGCAAATATTGTACTGCAAATCTTGTTCTTCTCTAACTGAGGATGCCCATGAAAATTGCTTTCCTGTTTCAATACATTTGAACTTGAAAATGGCTACTTGTTGCTCAAGGGTCTTCCCTGTTACCAAATAAATAAAATGCAGACTTCTTCAGTAATAAAGAATGAAGGAAAGATAAAAACAGAAAAAATATCATCTGAATTTTGTGCAGACACAAAAGTGCTTCCTGAGGCTTTGGTGGGTCTTTAAAGGGAAACAGTACTCTGGTAATGTACTTAGCACAGGGAGGGCAGTGGGACCAGCAAACACAATATCAGAACTTACTGTATAAAACCTCTAACATGTACTGCAGGCTATTGAATCTTTCATTGATGCAGAACATCTCTGATCTCAGCTGCAGGGGATTCTAGGATTTGTGGTTACAGTAAATGTCAGCTTGCTTGTCAGCAGATTCAGCCTGATACAATATACAGAACTGCAGTAAACAGTAGGTATAAAAAGTGGTTTTGCGCAAAAAAGTGCAAATTGGAATGAGCCCTACACTTGGCTTTTAGTGTTGACTGTTATCTAATGCCATTGTTTGTCAGAACACATATTTTTAAGTTTTTAAAGCAGAAGAGAAGGTGGATAAAACTTGATTAGTTGGTGGAGAGTTGTGGAATGCGAATTTCAGCTGGAGCAGAGGCAGAATTACCATTCAAACTTTACTGGATATGGTGGAATGGCCACAAAAATTCCATGAAATTCTACTACAGTTTAAATGTCAGCTATTCAATTGAATTTTAAAGGCATCTTTATTCACAAGGGTGTGGTGTGCATCTGTATGTAACCCAATACAACAGAAGGGACAAAGAAATACATGCTTAGGTTGTAATTCGAACCCATGCCACCTTGAATACCATTCCATTTGCCTATCAGTTGCACCACCAAGGCAAATGTAAACCTGGGATTTCAAGCAGCCCCTTACCCTTTCTTTCATGCACAACCTGGTGCTACACAGATAAATTAGAGTTAGGTAAGAACTTACCATAACAGTAGATCTTCAAAAGAAGCTCTTGCAGCAGGTAATACCATTAGAGCTGATGCCAGCAGGCACCAGGAACCCACAGAAAACTTCTAGCTAGCAGAATATAGTGGGGGACCATTCCCTGATGTTGGCCAACCCTCAATGTCTGCCTATGGTATAAACAGGGAGGTCCCCCCGCACCATCTCAGTTCTCCCACCGAAGACCCTGGCAAGCCCAGTGAATGGAGAACAGAGGTGTTCCTCTGAAACCAAGGAAACTGTAACAATGATGGAGAAGCAGTCATGAGGGGGATGGAGATAGGGAAAGCTGCACCTGCTGCAAGAACTCCTCTCAAAGATCTACTGTCATGGTAAGTTCTTACGTAAGTCTACTATCTTACTTTGATGGGGCTCTTGCAGCAGTTTACACTATTAGTACTGAGTCCCAAGCAGTAAGAGGATTGACCCCAGTCAGCTGGGAGGAGGCAGAGTTCAACATAAGGCTCTCAAGAATGCAGGCCCTGCAGGACTGCCAGTCCAAAAACTACCCGGTGCCTAGAAGCAATGTTCAGACTGTAGTGCCAGATGAAAGTGTGGACAGAACTCCAAGTGGCCACTGCACAGATGCCAGCAATGGACACATTTCTGAAGGATGCAAAGGAAGCAGCTATACCCCTTGTAGAATGGCCTTAACCAGGCCGGTAAAGGCTTGTCATATTTGTGGTAGCAATAAACAATACAATTAATTAACCATTTGGAAAAACATTGTTTGGAAACTGAGCCCCTTCTTTTCGTCAGGCAAAACAAACAAACAACTGATCAGTTTTTCTGATGACTCAGGTGGTCCAAGTAATAGCAAAGTACCCGGTTGACATCCAGAGTATGAAGTAATGCCTCACCTGGATTCAAATACTCTGGGTAATACCCAGGCAGGTGTATGTCTTGATTCAGATTAAACTCAGATACCACCTTAGGAAGAAACTTAGGATTGGTCCGCAAGGACACACTGTCCTTGTGGAAAACTATATAAGACTCTTTACACATCAGAGCCGGAAGCTTGGAAATCCTCTGAGCAGAAGTAATAGCAACTAAAATAACACTTTCCATGACAGAAAGCGTAGCTCACAGCTTGCAGTAGGCTCAAAGGGAGGCAAAGTAAGCTTTTATTGGATGAACAAAAGATCCCGGGGGGAAGAGAGTCCCAGATAAGAGGTTTCAGATGCAGTATACCTCACAAAAAAGTACGGAAAAGACTAAGTTGGGCAAAAGTCCTGCCTTCTATAGGCATACGGTACTCAGAGATGATGGATAAGTGCACCTTAATTGATGAGTAATTCAGGCCTGAGTCTGATAAGGAAAGGAGGTACTCTAGGATGAGATGTTGCAGACAAGTAAAAGGATCCAGTTGATGAGCAATGGCCCATATGCAGAGCCGCTTCCACTTCATAGCATAAGTGGACCTAGTGGAGGTTTTCATGGCTGCCACTAGGACATCTGCCACCTGGGGAGAAACCCCAAATTGGGCAACTGCTTAGTTTCCAGGAGCCATGTGTGAAGGTGCAGAGACTTGAGGTCCGGATCGACCAGGGTGCCCTGCTCCTGTTGAGATCATCTCTGCCCCTCTCTGACTGCAATTTGAGCAGAACCATCTACAGCAGTGAAAAGGGAGGGAAGGTGTAGAGAAATGTCCCTGTCCAGGAGAGGAACAATGCATCTCATCAGAAAACACCAGGCCCTGGATTTAGCAAGCAGAAACTGGGCAGTTTTGCATTGGATGGGGATGCAAAGGGGTCCAGTTCAGGATGGCCCCACCAGTCAAATAGATCTTTGACCCCTGAAGGAAGAAATTCCCATTCATGAGCCTTGGACTAAGAATGGCTTAGACTGTCAGACAAGGTGTTTTGGACACCTGGAACATGCACAGCAGTCAGGTCCAGGTGATGCTTTATGGTATACCTAACTCTCACTGCCTCTCTGCAGAGGGGGAAGAGTGCATTGCCCCTGCTCATTTATGTAAAAGACCACAGACAAATTGGCCATCTGGATCAAGAAAGAACCCTGGATTAGGTTAACCTGGAAGGCTTGAAGAGCATACAGAATCACCCGCATCTCTAAAACATTGATATGGAGATGCTGTTCAAGTGGGTACCAAGTCCCCTAAGTCTGATGATCTGCCAGATAGGCACCCCAGCCCTGGCCCTACATGTCCGTGGTCAGGATCTGATGAGGGGACTTTGACCAGAAATTAACCCTTTGGAGAGGTTGGAGGGGTTTAGCCACCACATCAGAGTCTGTCGCACTCAGAGAATGACACCAGTTTTTCCAAATCGTCTGTGCGCTGGTCCCGTTGGACCCGAAGGTTCAACTGGGCTACCCTCATATACAGACAAGCCAAGGGTACTGTTGCAATGGTCACTGCCATATGTCCCAGCAACTGTAAAACCATTGTGGCTGAAACTTGGTGAGATGACGAGACCAGCTGAGCCTGAGTCGGAAGGCGTTCTGCCCTGTCTGGAGGAAGAAAGGCTTTGCCCTGTGCAGTGTCCAAGATCACCCCTATATACTGGCATCTTTGACTGGGTGAAGGGGAACATTTAGGAACACTGAGGATTATCTCCAGATCCTAAAACAGTGAGAAAGTAGCCTCCATGGTTCTGAGCAACTGCTCCTTGGTGGGAGCTGCTAGAAGCCAGTGGTCTAAGTAAGTGAAGTCATAAGGGCCTTCCCTCCTTAAGGTCACTGCCACTACTGCAAGGCACTTTAAAGAATCATGGGGCCAAGAACAGGCCAAATGGCAGAGCCCAAAACTGATAGTGGTTTTCTTGGAAGCAGAAGCAAGGGAACCTTCTGTGGGGAGGAAACACCAGTATGTGAAGGTAAGCATCCTGCATGTCCAGAGAACAGAGCCAATCCCATTAATGAAGCAAGGGGAGATGGCCATGGAGAGTGACCATCCTGAACCATTTGTAATCTGTGAACTGATTCACATGGCTGAGGTCCAGGATGGGATGCAGGTCTCCTGTTTTCTTTGGAACCAGGAAGAAATATGAGTAGAACCCCATTCCTCACTGCCCTGGTGGGACAGGTTCTATTCCCTGCTTTTGCAGGAGTGCTCGGATCTCATCTTGAATGTGGGCCTGAGGGTAATGGGATGGGGCTGGAGTATTGTCTGGAGGAATCTCCAAAAATTCTAGGGTGTGCCTCTCTTCCATCACCTGCAGAACCCATTGATCTGAGGTTATTCTGCACCAACCTTCTCAGTAGAGAGAGAAACAACCCCCACCACCTCCCACAGGGATTCTGCTGGGGGAGGAGGGTTGGGTAAGGAGTTAGGCAGAAGAGCCTAGGACAGGCAAATGTGGCTGGGGAGGTTCTGTGAGCTCTGGGGGCAGAACCTCCTGAGGCTTGGGAAATAGCCTTCCTCTTAAAGGCACTTCTTGTCTGCTGGCCTCTGGGCTGTTGCTTCGAGGTGCAATGAAAGGACTGCTGCTGGGACAATTTAGGCTGAGATTGGTAAAGTGTATGAACTAAAGGGATAGCCTTTCCTGACTCCAGAAGGTGAGTGGTTATATTTTGAGAATCCTCACCAAACAAAGCACGGCCTCTGAAGGAGGCATGCAAAATCTTAGACTGGATGTCTGGAGCAAAACAGGAGACCCTCAGCCAGGATTAGTGCCATAGGCAAACTCCTGTAGCAGTGGCCCTACTTGTGGAGTCTGCAGAGTCATATGAGGCTCGGAGAAATGTGGGTCCCCACATCCAAGCATGACTTTAAGAGGTGCAACAGTTCAGCCTGTCTGGGCAGGTCTGGCTGAGCTTGTGCCACCTCAAAAGCCTTCTTCCATGGGGCATTCTGATATTGGACAATGTGAGTAAGGAAGTTAAGGGAACAGATAGCACAGGTGGCTGAGGAATAGACCTTCTTTCCGAGATAGTCTATCTGCCTAGAGTTCTTATCCGGAAGCTGAGTGCTAAAGTGCCGGGGTTGTTTTAAACAGTCATGAGCTGCATTAATAATGACTGAGTCAGCCTCTGGATGCTGCCCATAAAAAGGTTAATTCCTTGGGGCATTATACAGGTGATCTGCCTTCTTAGACATCACCCGTGTAGTGGAGGGGTGCTTTCAAGCAGCCCAATTTACATCCTTGAAGGAGTCAATCAGTGGAGGAACAACTAAAGGTAAGGACTCCTTCTTGTGGAGGAAAATGCTAACTGACGTCGCTTGGGATCCACTTTCTCAGTATCCCAACCCATGAGATGTACCTCATCACATCTATGAAAGTTTGGTCATCTGGAGGAGACCATCGGGTGTCTTTCAGCTCCTCTGGCTCTGAGTGCAGATCAGAGTCCCTGGAGTCAGGGTAGGAAGAGAAAGAGGAATATCCTCCTGATTTTCCAGACTCTGGAGAGGAAGAGGGTGAGCAGCAAGGCCTATAGCGATGGTTCCCTGAATGACCAGTGCCAGCTCCTTTTGGTTGTGGAGTAGGCTCCCTAGGAGGTGGTGATGGGGCATTCCTAGGGAGAACCTGCACCTTAGTTGGATTGGGAGGAGGGTCCCTCGAAGTTGGAGTTGAGGGCTCCTTCAGTGCCTCCTTATCCTTAAAGTATGCTCACCAGGCCATGAAAATGTGTTAAGGTCTGTGGACGGGTTCTGAGGCATAGCTGAGGGAACTGGCATCTGTGGGGTAGGCTGCAAGGGCCCTGGTGTTGGTTTTTTAGGCTGCAGTAACCCTGGCATCGGGTTCACTGGTGTCAGGTTAACTGGCATCAGTCCTTGTGGTAGAGAACCATCTGGCACCAGCCTGACTGGAGTTGAGAGGCTGGGCATCAGTCCCCCAGGTGTCGGCTGTGTGATGACAAGTCCTGCAGTGACAGCGGGGGATTGAGAGACAATGGCTGAGGCAGCAATGCAGTTGGTGCTGGTGAGGCCATCATCAATGGGACAGACGTGGGCTGATGCCATTCTGGTGAAGCAGCTGGCACCGGCCTAGAAGGAGAGGCCTATCCTGGGGAGCTGACTTCCGAGTGGGGCAGAGACATCACACTTGTGGGGGAGGTGATCGCATACCCCTGGTGTTGCATGGAGGCATCAGTCCCTGACTTCAGAACTGACTCTGAAGATGCCTTGACCAGGAGGGTGATGGTCAAAGACCCACCACCTGAGGAAGACCCAGTCGAGCCACCTGGCTGAGGACCTACCTGCTGAATGGGCTTGAGCATCAGGGCCTGAAAGGTTGAGGACAATGTCCCAAGCCCCAAATAACCACTGCTGGAGACAGTCAGGAGAGTGGGACCTCATGTGGAAGGAAGACCCATGTTCGGTGCCCAACTTATGCGGGGGTCTGGAGCAGGAAGCTGACCAGAGTTTCTCCCTATGCTTCTTCTGGTGCTTGTGCTTTCCTGAAGATTTCTTCACCTCCTTGGCTAAAGAAGAAGTTGAGGCCCCAGAGGCTGGGGAAGAGGAGGTACTCTGGTGAAGCTTCTTCTCCATTGCCTAGAATTTTTGTTGTAGCAGCAGGAAGGCTTACAGGGTCTTCTGGCAGTGAAGCTGGGTGTGCTGTTTACAAACCTGGCAGTACTGGCAGGCCTCAGTGTCATGGCCCATGCCTAGGCAAAGCAGGCACAAAGAATGGCTATCCTTCTGGGGAAGTTGCTTTCCACAAGCACACTTTGTTCGCTGCAGTTCTACTGAAGAAGATGGAGAAGAAGACATGCACAGAATCGCTGTAAATTATGAAGAAAGTAGAAAAATGAGAAAGCACTGGTAACTTGAAAAAAATGGCAGTCGACTAAAGCCGAAGACATCTGTGCAGGTCCGATTTGCGTGGGTCGATGGCAGGAAAAGAACCGAGGTGGTGCTGAGGGAGCGCCCCTTTTTATACCATAGGTGGATGTCGGGGGTGGGCCGACATCAGGGGGCAGTCCCTCACTATATGCTGCTAGCTAGAAGTTTTCCATGGGGTCCTGATGCCTGCCAGCTTCAGCCCTAATGGTGTTACTTGCTGCAAGAGCCCCCTTGAAATGAGATCTACATTTTCAAGCACAAGGGTGTGGTGTTCATGTATGTGGAACCCAAACCAACATAATAAAGAAATAAGTGTCTTAGCTAGTATTTGAACCCAAGCCACTTGGAATACTGTTCCGTTGCACTACCAGCTGCACATCTAAGATAATTGGAAACCTGGGAATCCTAGAAACACCTTTAGACTAGATTTTCAAAGGTCCGAATGTGACGCAAGGAAATTGTGTCAAAGAAGAATGATGCAAGGGGCACCTTGCGACACACATTGCTCCAAACTCAATTTTGGAAGGAAGCCTGCAGCATAACTGGGTTCCCCTGTGCCAGACCAGCTTGTGCTGTGCCTGTGACAAAGACTCAAGTGTGTCTTAGTGGTAGGGGGCTTGCGGCATATGCAGGCTGCCATATCTCCTAATGTTGCATTTTACAAACTGACCCTGAGGACAAAGGTCTATGAACAGTTAGACCAGCTGGTGGCTGGTCTAAGATTTAGACATCTTCTGGGAGGATTGTGAACCATATACTGCTGTGATCTGTGACCCCCCCAAGCCCCGATCTGCCCAAAATGTAAAAGATGAAAATGCAGTCCTGTTGATTTAGTGCCCCCCAATCCCTGATAGGCCCCTAATATACAATAGTATCTACAACTAGTAATTCCCTGGTGATCTAGTCCCCACCCTCAGCCTCCGTATGCTGGTAATGCACAACATTGTAGAGTATCAGTAATTAAGTAATGATCCATGTCCCAACCCCGCACCCTATATACACGAATATGGCTAAGCTGCCAACATCCCATCCTGGTGGTCTTGTACCCCCCAATCCCCCATTCTTCCATGTATTGCCAACCACCCTGCTCTCATCCATCCCAAAACCCAATGAGTTGCCCATCATAACCTTCCTCACACCACCATGGCCAGATGCCAAATGAACTGTCAGAGCTCATACTGTATATATGCACTCAGAAAGTTCATTTGGCATCCAGCCATGGTGGTGCGAGGAGGATTGTGTCGGGCACCTGATCAAGGTTCAGGACTGGGGGGAGTATTATGGTGGGTATTACCTGGCAGGGTGGGAAGTTGGGGGGCCACTATACCACCAGGATGGGATGTTAGCAGCTTAGCATATTCGAGCATGTACTGGGAGATGGGGTGGGAACACTAAACTCTGCTAAATTACTGATATCCTATAATGTTTGCCAGTCATGTATACAGGGCTTGGGGGCTGGCTCACCAGGAAATTGCAGTTTGACTACCAATGTACATTATGGACATATTGAGGATTAGAGGAAGGAGGTGCAGACAGAGCTCCAGGGACTTTATTTTAACACATATGCAGTAAGGTATTGTCACAGCTTGCATCAGAGCTTTGGAAATCCTGCCACTTATGCTTTCTCTAATATACTCATTTGTTGTACAGTTATCCAATGTCTAGTTTTAGTCTTTTTTTGGTAACCGGGTAAGGCCCACTAGGCACAAGTGCCTGTATTCAGGGATGACTTGGGAGCACTGGGTGGTTAAGTGACTTGCTCAGAGTCACACAGTATGCAAGTAGAGGTTGTGAGAATGAAACCCAGGTCTGGTCTGCTGGATGTATCAAGCTTGTGCACAGCTCATTATTCAAACAACATGAAGTCTTGCTATATTATGACAATTGCAGTATGACCGCAGGTTAGAACTGCTCCAGAGGTGAAATAGTTAACTTTCCATGCAGGCATGGAATTTAGAGCGCGAGCTCGGTTGAAAACTCTGTCTGTTGTGCTTCAAACGCAAACTGTCAGATTCTTTACTCCACCTCACTGAACAGTGCTCAGGAGATTTCTCCTTCTGCTCGGTTCATTTATCGGTTTAAAAGTATTATTTTTGGTTTTAACCGAAATTAATCCATAACCAGTCGGTTCAAGCTCTGTCTGTGGTAATGTAAGTAATAGATAGGTTTTACATTTATTTTTCTGTGTGGAACTTGTAATTCTTTATCAGTTCGGTTTGAACCGATCAGGTTGTATTTAAAATCTACTAGTCCTTTTTAGAGTGCGGTTCCGGTTCTTATCAGTTCTAAAAAAGCAGATTTCATTACGTTTTTCCACGACACGTGATCACGGTTGGGAACCGATAAGGGTGTCTTGCTGGTGGATTGCCATAAATGAGCAAGTTGGTTAGGCTGGCATTATGTCTGAAACCCAAAGAAAAACCGGACCACTGGGTTTCAACACTGTAGTGTTTGTGGGAAGCTTTGCTAAGGCTGACCCACACACCTGTGTCTATGTCTGAGGTTTGACCACTCAATTCAGACTGCCAGATTTGTCACAATTTCACTGCCACCATAGATAAGAAGTTGGTAGGCTCAGGGAAAGGGAGCCAAAAAGTCCGCTGACCCGGATGGCCAGCCCGGTTCGGTGCCAACCGAACTGGAGGGAGTGCCCTCTGACCAGGGCGATACTTCCTCAGGCAAACGAAGAGCCAGTTCTGAGGAGCTGGTTCCAGCAAAAAGGATGAGAAAGTCAGCTAGTGTAGAGCCAAAAGTTCTCTCCCCAACTGCTGAGGAAATAGCTAAAGCAATTCAAATTGTCCAGTCTCTCTCTCCGGTTCCGACCGAACAGACACCTTCAGGTAAGCGTTCGGTTCGGCCGGTTCCACCGGTTCAAGATTATGATTTTGAGGATTTTTATGAACCAGGGGAGGGGGAAGAGGAATATGAGGAGAGAAAGGATCCTCTTACCAAGCTGATCGCAGTAACTCGAACCCTGATCCAAGCCCTACAGTGGTGGCAGGATCAGAGCAACCTGAGACAAGGGGTTCCTTTTGTCACTCAGTCTCATTCTCTAATCCTTACTACAGATGCGTCCCTCTTGGGCTGGGGAGCTCACATGGGCGACCTCACCACCCAGGGTCTGTGATCTCCCCAGGAATCTCTGCTCCACATCAACCTGTTGGAGCTCAGAGCAGTTTTTCTAGCACTTCAAGCTTTTTCCAAATCTGTTCAGAACAAAGTATTCAGGTCAGAACAGACAACACCACTACAATGTGGTACATCAACAAGCAAGGGGGCACTCGGTCTATGGCCTTGTGCACTGAAGCGATGAAGTTGTGGTCTCTGGCTTACTCCCTGAACACCTCCCTTACAGCAGTTCACCTCCCAGGCAAGGACAATGTCCTGGCAGATGCTCTCAGCAGGATTTCCCAGGGCCACCACGAATGGTCACTGGATCCCCTGGTCTTGGGAGTAGTATTTGCCAGATGGGGCACCCAGCAGATAGATCTTTTTGCAGCCCCAGACAATCACCAACTTCCTCTTTTTTGCTGCAGGCCCCCAGTGTTGGGCTCACTCCCACTGGATGCCTTAGCCCTCAGTTGGGAGGAAGTTTCTCTAGCCTTCCCTCCCTTTCCTCTGCTGTTCAAAGTGCTAGTCAAAATCAGATCCCAATCATGCAAAGTCATTCTGATAGCTCTGGATTGGGCCAGACAGCCCTGGTATCACTCCTGCTGTCCTTAGCAGTCCATCCTCCCTATCCCTTCCCAGGAATCACAATCTGTTAACCTGTGCCCAGGGAAGGGTCTGGTACCCGAATCTCAAATCTCTCAATCTCAAGGCTTTGTTCTTGAAGAGTTAGAGTTGCTGATTTACACCTTTCCCAGAGTGTAATGGATATATTGAAGGCATAAAGGAAACCTTCCACCAGGGCTACCACAATTCCAAATGGAAAAGGTTTCCATATGGTGCTCTGAAAAGCATATTTCCCAGTCTCTGCTGATCTACCCACAGTCCTGGATTATATGGTCCACCTGAATTCTTTGGGGCTGAGACCAGCTACCCTGAAGGTGCACTTGGCAGCTGTGTCTGCTTTTATTTCAGCAGGTAAATCCTCTTCCTTTCAGCTCATCCTGTATTTCCAAGTTTTTTAAGGTGTTGTTTCACCAACCCTCCATTCAGGATCCTGCCCTGCCTGGGATCTTAATGTTTGCATTGCTCAGCTTATACAACCCCTTTGAGCCCTTGTCTTCAGCTGAGCTCAAGTACTTGACTTGGAAAACTGTGTTTTTGGTAGCCATCACCTCTGCCAGATGCATAAGTGAATTACAAGCATTGTCAGTGGAGCAGGAGTTTATCTCTTTTCACAGAGATAAGGTGGTCTTCGGACTAACAGAAAGTTCCTGCCTAAGGTGGTTTCAGATTTCCACCTTAATCAATCTATTTCACTTCAGTGTGCTTCACTGACCACTCCTCCTCTGGGGAGAGGATGCTGCACAGCCTAGATGTGAAGAGGCCTTTAGTTACTACATAGGCGTGCCAAGGGTCATAGGTTTGACTCCCTTCAACTGTTCCTCCTATGGCGAAGTTGGTAAAGGGAAGCCAGCCACTAAAAGATCCATTGCCAGGTGGATTGTCTCTTGTATCCAATTCTGCTATGAAGTTGGGTAACGTTCCCCCCTCAGCCCTGAGGGCTCACTCTACCAGAGGTACAGCTGCTTCTCTGGCTGCTGCCAGAGACATTCCTATTCTAGAAATATGTCAAGCAGCTACCTGGAAAACAGTTCACACTTTTACCAAGCATTAATCCCTGGACATCCAGGCTAGGAGTGATGCTCAGTTTTGCACAGCCATGCTTCAGAGCCTATTTCCTAGGTAGGTTCTGTCCCTCCTACATGGGGGTACTGCTGTGTAGTCTGCAATTGTCATAATATAGCAAGACTTCATGTTGTTTGAAGAAAAAGTTACTCACCTTGGTAATGTTGTTTCTTCTAATGGAGCCTTGCTATATTATGACCTCCCTCCCTGCCCCTCTCAGAACCTCTGTTTTGGAGATGTGGGTGGGCAGTACAGGGTTGGCACTTCTTTTTTGATGCCCACCTTGTTGTTTTTCACCTACCTTTTTGGGTGAATTAGTGTTGCGTTTTTGCATTTTTGGGTCTCCTGACTTGAGTCTTTGTTTTAGGCCAAAAATGAGTGTTTATGTTAGTAGCCAGTTGGCTAGTGTAGGTTTACAGCTTCCACACAGAACCTTAGTGAGTTTTAGCTCGTAAAGATCTGACCATTTGCGTTTGAAGCACAACAGACAGAGTTTTCAACTGAGCTCGCGCTCTAAGTTCCATACCTGCATGGAAAGTTAACTATTTCACCTCCGGAGCAGTTCTACCCTGCGGTCATACTGCAATTGTCATAATATAGCAAGACTCCATTAGAAGAAACAACATTACTAAGGTGAGTAATTTTTTCTTCTAACCTCTAGGCTACACTGCCAGCCCTGAATTGTTGAAATGTTACCACATTTGGCAGGTATACAGGGCCGTATCATATGTATAAGTGTACCAATTTTCAGAATTCCAGTTTTAAAGGGGGCTAAATAATAAATGGCCAAATATTTAATCAAAATTAAATTTTCAGTTATTTCCATCTAATGTTAATATTTCTTATCCACATTTCTTCACAGTTTCAAGATTTTAAGAACCATAAAACATGGGTATGTGTACTGATTTTTAGGTCTCAAGCTTTAAAAGGGGTTATAGACAGCCAAACATTTTGCCAAAATGTAAATTTCACTTATTTCTATTCAATTTAAAACAAATTATCCACATTTCAGCAAATCTGAAATGTCTTAACTACTGCAGAACATGGATGTGTGTGCCATACCGTGTCACATTTCTAGCTTTAAAGAAGACTGAGTTTTAAGTAGCCAAATGTTCAGACATTTTTAAATCACATTTTCCATGTATGTAAACTGCAAAATTATAAGCCCCTATAACTTTAAAACTAGAGAACTCAATGTCATTAAAATTGGCAGGTTCATACAAATTAAAACGGAGGCTGTATCGGTTTCTTTTTTTTTAATATCATGCTTAAATGATGTCCATGTTATAAGCTGATCAAAATTGTAAAATAACATCAGCATTTAAAGTCAGATTCTATGATTCTTTGTAAAAATTGTAGAATTTCATGATGATTTTGTGGAATCCACATCCATGAATACTGCCCAGCAGTACAGCAACCTACCCTGCCCAGGAGGAGAAGTAGCAGGATGGTGAGAGTAGTAATAAGGTTGGATTCATGCAGGACTCCACTATAAAAGTAGCAGGTGAGTTGGAGGAGCATTGCAGGACCTTTCTACTAATGCAGATAAGGTGATCTGCTGCCTGCAGTGCAGGTCAAATGTGGGGGATCTATAGCTCAGCACTGCATGTAGTGGGTATAGTTGACTGTTGTGTGCATTGCAATAGGGAGTACACGCTCCGAGGACACAAGGAGGTCACTTACTGAATTAGAGAGGATCCTAAGAGGAAAGATATCCATAGGGATCTTCCCTAAGACCCTCATGGTATGGGCTTGTGAGGAATAACAGTGGCATCAGTTAGACAAGCTAACTTTTTCTAAGATTCTGCTGATAGAGGCAGAGTTTTCTTTTTCTAGCAAATAAGAGGGCATTCTGGGGCAAGGAATGCCTGGATGCTTAGGATGTGCTCCAGTGTTGCCAAGATGGAAGGGGCATTAGTCTTGTCAAGGGCATGTAGCCTGGGATATTTAAATTAAAGGATAGGGGTTGGGAAGGCAGCTAGTGCAGGGGTGAACAATTGCAGGAGTTAGATTCATGGCTTCACCAAGAAACAGACAGCTGAGCTGGATAAAATAAGAATAGCAGACCCCCAGTTGGAGCAAAGAAGTACAGCGGGCAACTGTTTCAATTTGCATGCAGATCATGTAAGAGTCACTCACACCCATCACAATTGACTATCCTGAGAGCCTGACATACTTGCAAGTGTAGGACATCGAGGCACTCAGATGATGTAGTGAGGGAAGAAAATAATGGGGGTACTGAGAAGGAGACGTTCTGGATATTCTAGCAGGATGGGTCTGATAGGAAAATGAGTACTGTAAGTGACTCTCTTATTAAGAGAATACCACAGTGAAGAACACAGCAAGGGTACCAACAGTTCCACAGAGTCTATCTGGTTACATTACAGGAGACAAAGGGAAGTGGGAAATAGTCACCCAGAATGGAACTACAGGACTACAAACAGCTCAGCTCAGCTTATCAGATAAAGTAGTGATATGTGCTTTATTTATTTGAAGTATCAGAATTACAAACCTTTGAGTCAGAGACTCGTTTATAAAGGTTCCATGTCAAAACAGTGCATGAGTTACAATACAGCAAAAAGGATATTACATTCTTGCAGGTAAGTTACATACAGTATACAAAACCAGCTAGATACAATAGGAAGTGTAACATGTAGTTGAAAACTGTCAAACGCGAGGTAAAAATTATGAAGCAGTCTCTTCATATTGAATTCTGGAGGCATTACCCATTATGCTGCTATGAATATTTTAGAAAATGTTACCAATAACAATTGTTGGTATTTCCACCATAAATATAGAACTACTAAACCAAATGTTTTCCAGTTTTGTTAGATACCAGGATACGCAGACTTTGGATTTGTATGACAAAGTCTGGTCTACACCTGCAAGAGCAAAGTAGATGTAACATCCACATTTTTAGAAAGTTTTCACAAAATTTCACACATAATTACATAATCACATTTTTAACCTATGTATTTTAAATATTTCTAAGCTAAAACTCTCCATATTTAGTCAATTCTATGATGCTTACAAAAAGGTTATGCATGCCAAATTTCACATATCTCACTCCAAGTGGCTGTCGAGTTATAAGCAGATAAATATTTTCTCAAAATGTTCCCTCAAAATTAAGAAACTAGATTTTAATCCCTCTTATGCTTGTAATGCATATTCCAAATTTCATGATATTTGGCATGTCATTACAATACCCATTTACAAGTATGCATGTCAAATATCAGGCCCCTAGCTCAAAAGATGGCTGAATTATGGCCAAATATATTTCAGAACTTTTGCAAACTTTTGCTGAATTCCATGGAATTTGACAGACCTTTGTCTAATTCAACAAAACTCTAATATTTACATTAAACAATCTTGCAGAATTTAATATATATATATATATATATATATATATAATAGGGATATGATATGGCCCGACTGAAGATATCATATTTATCTTCACGAGAGCCAATGATATCATGATATCTCACAGTGGCAAAGCCACGAGAGATATCTTGATGTCATTAGTCTCAGTGAAGATAAATATGATCTTCAATCCAATCCATGTCATGTTCTTTATACAATATGTGTTTTTGGGCCACATGTGATAGAATCTCTTCAAACACAGTTCTCAATACCCCCTCCAAGAGGCTCCAACACAAAAGATGAGCTACAGTATGTGTTTTGGAAAAAAAGTATTTGGTGGATTTTTGCAGTTGTAAATAAATTTATCTGGTTGATCCTGCCATTATTTTTACATAAATAATCATTTAAATAAGGATTTAAAATGTGACTGGTTGATCCTGTCCTTCAGAGTTTTGTTAGCCCACTAGTAGCCATATTGATAATTTCACTGTTTTCCTGAATTATTCCCCATCAAGAGAACTGATGACATGTTTCATTAAAAAAAATGTTAACTTGATCCTGCCATATTTGTTTAGCTAAATACTGCTTTAAAAACAGTTATCTGGTTCATCCTGCTACATTGCGCTTCACCAAGCATAATAAGAGTTTCATTTTCCCCCCCAG
Organism: Neoceratodus forsteri; assembly: GCA_016271365.2. Taxonomy (NCBI): domain Eukaryota; kingdom Metazoa; phylum Chordata; order Ceratodontiformes; family Ceratodontidae; genus Neoceratodus; species Neoceratodus forsteri. The sequence continues at coordinate 11,062,223 of JADMNL010000039.1, read as the reverse complement.
AAATGTAGCGTGACCGAGCGCTAGTAAGAGACTCCAATAACTCGCTCCCAGACCTTCGTAGTAAAGCAGTCTCCATGAGGTAAGTAAGAAAAAATGTGGACTTCTGCTCATTTTAACTGAATTTCTCCACAAAAAGCTGCCGACTGTACTGAGTAGAGGACCGAGCCAGGAGCTTCACAGCAGAGAGGAAGAGTGGCGTGTGTTGCTATAGCAACAGACACTCACGCTACCTTCTGCTTCATCCCAGCTTCTTGTTTCGTCTCTCTCATTGCAGTCGGCAGCTTCAATTCAATTAAAAGCAACGAAATATCACATTTCTTACTCGTAATTCTTTCTGGTCTGAGCAAATTTCTTCTGGCGGCAATCATCCTATTCTGAAGCAAAACTCTGGAAAAGTGGAAACTCTTGTTGTGCACTGAGTGCAGTAGCAGGATCAACCAGATAAGTGTTTTTAAAGCAGTATTTAGCGAAACATATACGGCAGGAAAGTGAAAGTCTTACTACCGAAGAGCAGAGAGGCAGGGTCAACCAGATAAGTGTTGATATACAAATTGTGTTACTATTTAGAGAGATTGGACATTATTTTAAATGTATGGCAGCAGATTAGCAGTACTAATAGCGCTCGGTCATGCTACACTGGAGAACAAAAGTGAAAGTTGTGACTGTGAGAATGGCAGTTTCAGTATGACGTATAGGAGTGTGGAGATAACAGCATGACATATAGGAACATTGAGATAACAATGATATCTTCACAGGGGAGCAGAGATATTACTTTTTATACAGTCATTTATCCCAATACACGTATTGTATAAATACATATATACAGTATATATTTGTTTTAGCCATGTAGATCATCTGAACAATTATAATAAGTTTACATGACAAGACCAGTGCCATCTCATTTGCACTTTGGGGGTCAGAATCACTCACTTCCATTTTGCAGCACTCACATCCAATCCAACCCATACCACATGACTTAGTGTCTATATACAGTAATCTCCCTTGGTTAATTCCTGTTCCCCCCTCCTCCCCCTTTACCCTCCCATACTTGCCACACCTCACCCTTTGTTCTATTATCTACTGTTGAACTTTGATTTTCCTATGCAACCTGATTGATTTCATTGTATATCTATTCTTTTAATATTGTTTAAGTCTGTCAGATATATGTATTTCTGCAACCCTGTATCATGTGATTTATCTCTTTTTTGCCATTTTTATTCCAGTGTACTAGTGTAACCTTCTTATTATTTGTAATACTGTTCTACTGTTCCATGCCTTGCTGTTGTTACTTTAACTCAGTGCCACAGTATGTGGCCCGGGTCATGCCTGAAAACAGTCCCCGGAATAAGCGCACCTATCCGATTACCAAAGTCATAAATAAATAAATAAATAAATATGTGTATAAGAGGATACCAATACCATTATAAATCATTATAAATCTTCCCACCGGTAAGCAGTTTGTACTGCTCTGCATATGAGGAACTACAAGGTCAGAAAAAGTATAGATTTCTGCAAAGGCCGAAAACAGCAAACCACAAGTGAACGTTTGTAACCATGAACCGAACCATTTCCATAAAGCAGCTGGTTGACTCCATGTGGTGGGCTGAGCCAACAGCTATAATAAACTAATGAGTCCTAAGAAGGATGAAAGTGTCAGTAGTTTGCTCTTTCCAGCATTTGCAGAATGTTTTTGAGATCATTTGGCATCTTACAGTTCTGCTTAAGCAAAGTCTGCCTAAATTTCTTCAGCATGATCTGTATATATTATCCATGCTGTCTGGCATTATAAGGGGCATGTGTAACACTTAGCTCGATAGAAGATGTATCTTTAGTGTAACCTTTGTTTCAGTGTTTTTGCATTGAGGTTCTTTCCATCTTAAATTACTGTCTTCATTTGGGCTCACCATGCAACTGGTCTACTTCATGTTGTGGGCTGATGCAAAAGCACCAGAATGTTGATGAGTCCCCAATAAGACTGAAACATGTCTCTGTGGTTTTCTCTTCACAGACTTTATAGGTTATATGAGAGACCATTTTTATGTTCGTTGTGTTCGCTTATGCAAGCAAACATTTTGTTATGAGAGTCGATTTTGAGAGGGGTGTCACTGTTGGTCGAATGCAGGGTTGTCTGCAAGGGGCTTGTCAGTATTACACCAGTTACCAGCCAGGCTGATCATGACACTTTTCTGGCTTCCTGCATGGAAACTTTGTGTAGTTCAAAGAAGAGCTGGCCCAATCATAGGGTGACTCTTTGCTTTGATCTACATTATGCCGCCAGCAAGCACAGGTAATCTGTTATGATCAGCCTGCTGTGGTCCTCCCACCCAACTTAACGATCCCGTGTAAATAAGTTATGACTATTAGTAATGCAAAAATCATGTCCTGTCTCTAAACAACATCTGAAAAAAAACATTCTACACTGATACTTGTTTGAATGAAAGTCCTATTTTTTAATTATTTTGAGTTTTATAGTACCTTTTTTTGCAGGCATACACTCTCCCATTCAGGCTGCATGAGATCGAGTAGTGGAAAGTTTTGTTACGTAGCATCATTGATGGTCCTTATTAACATATCATTTCCAAGACTACACAACTATAACTTGTGGTTCCCCCCAACATAAAGGAAACATTGTTTAACCAGGAGTAGCACACTAAGCCAAAGTTTGTTTCCAGATGCTACCTGGGAGCACAAGGAAGTTAAGTGACTTGCTCAGGATCACACAGTATGCACCTAGGCAGCTGTAGTATTCAAACCCAGGTCTTCAAATCTGCAGTTTAGAGCCTTAACCCACTGAACTATACTGCTTCCCAAAAGATCATGTCAAAATAGGTTATGGCTACTAGTGATATAAAGTTATGTCCTGTCTCTAATCAACATTTAAAAAACATTTTGCACTGGTACTTGTTTGAATAAAAGTCCTATTTTGATAATTATTTTGAGTTATGTACTACTTTTGTTTACAAGTGTTATACTTTCCCTTTCAGGCTGCATGATTAGTTAACCTGATCTTGATTATATTTCATAACCACCTCTACATATGTATTATAGTTAATCCGGTATCATAGAATGCATTTCTGTGCATGGTAGTTTCATCTTATTATCTATGACACTGACAGTTATTGGGATCCTTCCCATGCAGGAGAAAATGTTGATCGAGGATTGGGGGCGGGGGGGGGAAGGTATACAGGTCACTTACAGTGATCATCGAAAAGAGCTCCATTATATGAAGCAACTGCTATTGCAAAGCCTCATTGTATGCTGCATACATAATAATATAAAGCCAGCATTATATGAGGCAGTTTTTGTTATGTTAGCATCACTGTATTTAGTAAATGTGACATTACCAGTAGTGGAGCATTAAACCAGTGCATTTTGCAAAGTTGATCATGAATTGAGAGGGGGAGGGAAGAGACCAGCTTCATTTTTATATATTTATGACATTGCCAGTGGTTGGGATCAATCCTGAACATTTAAGTTGGTTGTGATGGTGATGGTGGTGGTGGTTCTTGGGGGGAGGGGGGAAGGAGAAAGGGCACTACAGCGATCAGTGTAACTGATTTTGATTATATTTCACAACTACCTATGCAAAGTGCCACAGCAGCACTGGCAAAAAATATAAGACTTTTGTCATACAGTGATGGCAAATTTCATATGTATTATAATTAATCTTGTATGATATAATGTATTCATGTGCATGGTAGTTTCATTTTATCTGTGACACTGACGGTGCTCGATATCACACCCCTGCAGTAGGAAAAGCTGATCAAGGATGGGGGCGGGGGTGGTTGGCCAGATCAGTTCTAGCAATCATTGAAGAGAGCTCAATTATATGAATCAATTGCTAATGCAAAGCTTCACAGTAAGGCTCTTATTAACATGGGATATTTGTTATGGCACAGAGTCAAAACCCTGCAAACAAAAACAGAGCAGCAAACAATGCCACAAGCAAAATGCCATCCTCACAAATAACATTGGTAAAAACATCGACAGTTACTAAATGCACACACCCCATAGCATTTAACAGGAAAACAGTGACAGTTTTTGTTTTTGAGGGGGCTATGCCCCCTGCACCCCCTGACATGGGGAGCTTGGCCCCCACACCTCCGCAGACTTATTATAATCAACTATGACAGGGTATGGACCACAGGTACAGGGAAAATCTTGGGAGAGAGGAAATTTCTTTTAAAAATAATAAATTAAAAACTCTAATATTGGGAGATGGGGAGCCAAACCCTGGTTTCCAGGTCTTCTCCACTCCAGGTGCCAGTGCCTTAGCCACTCCACCACAGGAGCAGCTTGGCCATGCACCACATCTGTAGCAACTATATCCCTTTCCTATCTGAGTGTACAGCGAAAGTGGTAGTGGTAGTTCCCAAATGTTATAGCACCCCTGTGGCTGTACATGATTTAGCTATTTCTGCAGTGTGTTTTTTTCCACGCTCTTTTTGAAACAACATATTGACCCGGTACCTTTGTGATGCAGTGATGGTATGCGGCATACATAGTAATATGAAGCCAGCATTATATGAAGTAGTTCTTGTTACGTTAGCATCACTGTATTAGTATATGTGACATTGCCAGTAATGGGTAGTCGAATACGTGCATTTTGAAAAACTGATCATACATTTTGGGGGACGGAAGAGACCACTTCATTTTTATATATTCATGACATTACCAGTGGTTGGGATCAATCCTGAACATTTAAGTTGTTATTGATGGTGGTGGTGTTTGTTGGGGGGGGAGGTGGGTCAGGGAGACAGGGCACTATAGCGATCAGTGGATCTGATTTTGATTATATTTCACAATTGCCTATGCAAAGTGCAACAGTAGTGCTGGCATTAATATAGGAGCTTTTGTCATACAGTGACAGCATGTTTCACGTATGTTATAATTAATCCTGCATCATAGAATGTATTTCTGTTCCCCGTAGTTTGATTTTATGATCCATGACACTGACAGTAATCGGGATAGGATTCCTGTAGTAGGTAAAGTTAATGAAGGATTGTGGGGCAGGTGGACAGGTCACTAGTGATCATTGACGAAACCTCAATTATATGAAGAAACTGCTAATGCAAAGCCTCTTTGTAAGGCTCTTTCTAATGTGGGATATTTGTTATGCAGTGATGGTACCCTGTATACATAATGACTGAAGTCAGCATTATATGAGGTATTTTACGTTATGTTAGCATCACTTTATTTAGTATGTGTGACATTACCAATAGTGGGGAATCGAATCTATGCATTTTAAAAAGTTGATCATGAATTTTTTGGGCAGGTGAGGGGAGAGAGCATGGTGATTCTTGAACTGATTTTGATCACATAATTCAATGTGTATAGCTTTATATTAATATTATATTAATGTAGGTTCTTTGTTTTCAAAGGATGGCATGTTTCATATTAATTATTATGAAACCCACATCATGGAAGGGATTTTTGTGTGTGGTAGCTTCATATTAATATTTGTGAAATTGCCAGCATGCCCCTGCAGTGGGAAAAGTTGATGGACAAGGGGAGAGGGGCAGGACACAGTAGCTGTCAAAGAGTTGAATGTGAATACATTTACTGCTGTGCAAAGCTTCACAGTTGTGCCGGCATGAATATATTGTTTTTGCTAGGCATGATGTCGTGTTTCATGCTGTTTCATATGAATCCAAGGAAAGGAGGGTGACCAGTGGGGTGCCTCAAGGATCAGTCCTGGGGACAGTCCTTTTTAATGTTTTCATCAGTGACATTGCTGAAGGGCTGGAGGAGAAGGTTTGCCTATTTGCAGATGATATTTAGATCTGCAACACAGTAGACACCTCAGATGGGATCAAAAGAATGAGGCGGGATCTGGGAAAGCTAGAAAAATGCTCTAAAGAGTGGTAATAAAAATTTTATGCAAAGAAGTGCAAACTCATGCACCTGGGGTGAATAAAACCCTATGGAGAGCTACAGAATGGGGGAGGGAGTGCTGACAGTCACCAGGGAGGAAGGGGATTTAAGAATAATCATCTTAGATGACCTAAAGGTGGCCAAACAGTGTAAGAAGGCTATGGGAAGGGCTAGTGGGATGTTAGGGTGCATAGGAAGGGGTATCACTAGCAGAAAAAGGGAGGTGGTAATGCCATTGTACAAAATGCTGGTGAGGCCTCACCTAGAATACAGTGTCCAGTTCTGGATGTTGCATCTTTGCAAGGACATAGACAGGGTGGAGGCATTCCAGAGAAGGGCAACCAAGATATTGAAGGGCTTGGATCAGAAAACATATGAGGACAGATTTAAAGACCTCAGTATGTATACACTGGAAGAGAGGAAGGAACAGGGGGATATAATAGAGAACTTCAAGTATCTCAAAGGCTTGAACAAAGTGCAGGTGGGTGACTTCTTTCAGTACAAGAGTTGCACAAGGACAAGGGGCACAATATGAGATTGGAGGGGGGGGCAGGATAAGGGTGAAAGTGAGGAAGTTTTTTTTCACTGCTTGGGCAGTAGATTCTTGGAATCGCCTACCCCAGGAAGTGGTGAGTGCTGGCACAGTGGGAGGATTCAAACATACATGGGATAGACATAAGGGAACCCTAGATGTGGGGAAGAGTGGAGAAAGCCAGTGACCAACTAGGGTCAGTGGCTGCAGATGTAGGCAGAGAATAAGGATAGCCTAGGTGAGCCTAGCCGTCCTTATCTGCTGTCAACTACTCTGTTATTAAGTTTCTATGTATAAATCCTGAATTTAAAATGCTATCTAGTTCTGTGTATAATGTTACACTGCCAGTGGTGGGGATCAAACCCGTGCAGTTCAAAAAGTTGTTTGTGATTGGAGGGGGGATAATACTATAGCGATCAATGTACTGAGTACAAATATATGATACAAATTCATATATAAAGCATAATAATAAGGCTAGCATGAATGTTGTTTATTAAATAGGCAGTGATAGCATGTTGCACATATATTGTTAAGAAGCCAACATTATGGGATCTTTGCAGGAAGATGGGCTGGGTACATGAGATTGGCACATAACTGGCCCATGTAGCTCCACACCCACAGACAGGTGTGCAGTGACCACCATTCACAAATACTGGGTTCCTGTCTGCGGCCCTCCCCCCACAGTGCTCGGGATCACGGGAGGGTGGATGGGTGCAGAGCCAAGAACACAGGCAGGCATCAGATTGAATGTCTGATCTGGTCATGCAGTGGATCCACTTCTATGCATGGAGCAGGTGATTTTGGGATGGTTCGGGTTCTGAAATTGTTACATGGTGGGTCAGTCCCCAAATGGTAGTCCCCAGTCCTCCCTGTCCACCCAAAGGGCTGGGGCAACATGGTAGGAGGTGGCTTTGTCCCCAGCAATCAATGGTCAACCTGAGGGGGGTGCAATGTACACAGCAGGGTCCCTGTGACTGTATCCACGCAATCCCCCTCCGCCCAGTACTCTGCACCTTTGTGAATGGCACAGAGTGTGGGTACACATCTGACACTCCCTCCAGACCATCTGTTTATGTAGCTGTGTGGCTGTCCTAGGGGACCCAGAGTGCAAGGGGCTCATGCCCCTGCTGTGAATGCCATTAGGGTTGCCTAAGCATGAGTTCATGCCTAAAGCCCTATATATGGTATTTCTAGATATGGCGTCTGCACTTCAAAATCTGTAACATTACAGATGATGGGTATCTAAACTGTCCATTTTTAAAAGATTCTAATTCAAATAAAATAAAGCTGCAAGAGATCTTTCATAATTGACACCTGCCATGTTCAGAATGAGGGGTCATAAAAAGACTATGTTGAAAATTTGGGGACAAAATGTAAAAAAAAAAAACAAGTAAGTTGTGAAGAAACATTGAATTGTTTTCAGCGTTTACTCATAACTTTATTTTTGCAGATTTTGATCCCTAATGTTCAACATGTCTGTTGTGTTACCCAGCTCCTCAAACATAACTGGTGTAATTTTTCAAATCCCTTCCGAAACATGTTTTCACAGTCGAACTGGAAAATCATCTTTCGGATGGGATTTCAAAGATTCCACCTGTCTTAATCATAACATCAGGTCAAAAAAAGACTAATTAAATTTGGGGTTAAAATGTGGGAGCCTACTAAAAATTAGACATTGCCTCTCAGCTGTGTGAATACAGTCTAAAAATGTGTAACAGCAGAACCCCATTGAAAATGAGATATTGCATCTTGGCTAGGTTATCCTGGGTAAATATATTACAAAACTGTTTAAAAACAGGACCCTAGAGCAGAACTCCACTGAAAAGATGTTGTATCTAAAATGATCTGTCTTACAAAAATTCACTATAAAAGCAGGCCCACACAAAAAAAAGAGATATTGCATCCCACCTCTACTATCCTGGATAAATGCAGTATAAAACTATATAAAATCAGGACCCCAGTGCAAATGACATATTACATCTCATCTGGTCTATCTTGGGTAAATATATAACCCAATGCGCATGGGGTGTTAGTACCTCAGTTTTGCAATCCCCACATGGTATGCACTTTATGGTTTAAATAAATGGAATTATTGTGGCACTGCCCGAGCGCTGGTCCTTTTTCTGTTCTACTTGTTATGCTTTGGGACCAAGTGACATTGAGCAAGCTGCTCAAATTAGAACTTCTTGTTTTTCCTATCTTGGGTAAATATATAGTAAAAACATGTACAAGCAAGACCTGGTTCAACAGCAATGCAAGTGGCAAACATTCGGCATTGACATCTTGTGGTGTTTCTTAAGCCCAGCCAACCTAAATTCCTCATGGTGATGTGGATATATTGCCCATGATACCTTGCATTATGGGGTGTAAGTATAATGTCTGTGTTTCTTTTACACTTGGCTCCACAGACAATGCACTCTTAGTGTAACCCAATGGTTCTGGATTGAGCTTCTTGCCCCTGGAAAATACATGACTGTGAAATATGCAACATCATACATACATACATATATATATATATATATATATATATATATATATATATATGTAATAGATATACCACTCTGAGGTGTTTGATGGCGCTCTGATATCAGATGCCTTGGTGTGAGCATGAGACGAGGTCAGCAGGCCGAAAAGGCCAACCGCATAAGGCGTATGATATCAGAGCGCCACCAGCACACCTCAGAGTGGTATATCTATCTTATAAAATGGCTATGGAATTTTTTGAGGGGAAGTAGTCCTTCTGTGTAGTTGGTAATTAAATGATATGTTGGCAGAGGTGACACTTTTGGTGTGAAAACTGTATTTGTAAATGAATTTAACTTTTAGTAGCCCTTTTTGGTGTGAAAAAAAGTATGTCTTTAAAGGACTGTCACTTTAATTGCCCAAATGTAGCGTGACCGAGCGGTGCTCATTTTAGAAAGTGAGAAGTTGTTACGTGGTGAAAGTAAGACGTGCTGTGTTTAAAAAATCAGAAAAGTGATTGCCTTTTATTAGTTTCTCTCGGTTTTCCTTAACAGTAGTTCCATATTGTATGCGGAAGCAGCGAGGATAGATCGAGTGAGTCGGTAATTTTAGAAACGTAGACGGAAGCCAGAGCGAGTGTTGCTATGGCAACACTCGTCTACTCGTCTACGTTCTAAAATACCGACTCGCATCTCTATCATCGCCGTTCACATCACATGGGCTACTACTATGAGAAAACGAAGAGAAACTACTAAAGGCAGTCAGTTGTCTGATTTTTAAACAGAGCACGTCTTACTTTTGACCTCATAACAGCTTCTCACTTTCTAAAATGAGCACCGCCGTCACGCCAATTTCGCTATTGAAAGTGAAAGTACTGTCTGCAGGATCGCGGTATTGTCAGTGGAAAGGCATCTTTTTTAAAGAAATGAAGAGAAGACTACAAAAGAATGTATGTTATAGTTTTATATACAGTTAGGTTTCTGTTAATCAGACTGGTCACAGTGGTTACAGTAATAAAAGTGGTTGTACACTGTGACACTGTGAACATGGCAGGATTTGATTTTTAAATTAAATTTTCAGTAAACATTAATGGTAGGATGAAGAGATCTGTTTCTACAGTGTGGGGCTACTACTGGTATATTTACTTATGGGTGTGGGTGTCAGTTGCACATGTGTGTTAGTGTGGGTGTCTAGCTGCACCAGGTGTGGAGTGGTCTTGCTGCTGGTGAAAGGTTTTGAGGACTGGAAAGTAGTTCAGGCGTGCGGTCATAGTGGAAGGTGTGCGGTGTTGTGGAAATAATGCAGGGTCATGTGACGTGTTTAGGCCAATTGTATCACTGGGATTTTTATGATTTTACCACACCATTTTATAAATATATATATATATATATATATATATATTGATATATATATATACATACATATATATTTATGCAATGGAGGTGAGGATAAAAACTGGCAAATAACAGCAGTATTTTTGCCTGCAGAGACCTACAGTGAGAATATCACGTTTATTCTCACTCTAGGTCATTTATTCTCACTGTAGGTAATAACCAGACACAAACTGCAAATCAGCACAACTGCTCACAAAGCATCTGATTGGTTGGAGCTGGCAGCATGAGCACTACAATTAAAATTCACCTGCTCACTTGCATGCCAGCTCCACTAACAGTTTCATTTCTCCTGTACACCATACAGAACACTTTCACTTTCTCCCAGTACCAAATACAACTCTTAGGACACACAGTTCTGACCTTCTCACTGTGAAACCGGCATTCACACTGAGGGGTTAATTTCTTTCTTTTTCTTTTGCACAGTGTTCCATTTATTAAAAAAAAGAAAATTGCACAATATTAAAACCAAGCTGTCCCGAACCCGAAGAAAACATGAAATACCTCTCTCCCGTTCCAGCTCCAGCTTTAACTACATACCTGCAAACGGCTCACAGTGACTCTGGTAGCTGGCAGCAAACTCCTCTTCCATAGTACCTAAATGAGCTGCCAATAACTAAAAGCAGGATCAACCAGATACACGTTTAAAAAATTAATCCACACAAAATAAAAACCCAGCAACCACAACATAATCTGTCTCCCTCACTAAGCAGGCCCTAACGCCGCCATTTAAAAAAAACTTCTCATCCTACCCACAAAAAAACCTCAGCCAATCAAAAACTAGCATTTGGCAAGCAATGCATGTTTGAACCCTAGATACCATGCTATCGCCTCTACCGACAACTATCAGTGCCATGGAAACCACGGAGGCAGTCAAACAGCAAAGCGGCACTAAAATTAAATTCACACAAATAAACAAAAATAAAAGAAGAACTAAAGAACAAAAAACAGCCATTACATAAATTAAATATTCCATGTCCCCAGTGTAAATATGCTTGATATTTCCCTTCATGCATTTTGACTTTATGGGGTCACTCATGGCTCTGCCACTCTTGACCACATAAGGTCAAAGTGCACTCGTGAAAATATCAAGCATATTTTCACTGGAGCCATAGCATACATATATATATATATATTAGAGGCAAAAAACTCCATTTAATGCATCAGTTAGGGTTGTTCCACAGCAAAAAAAGCTAGGAAATTCAGGGTTAGGGTTGAAAGCCCCTCCTTGGACCCCCCAGCCCACCCCCCAACTGGATCTGGGTGTGCTTTGGGGATGTTGGCCCTAACTCTCACCCCATCACATGCATAAAGAAGCTGAGGCATAAGAGAATGGGGTGAGAGTTAAGACCGATGACTCCAACGCATAACCCGATGCTGGTTGGTGGTGGGCTGGGGGGGTCCAAGGGGGGACTTTCAACCCTAACCCTGAATTTCCTAGCTTTTTTTTGCTGTGGAACAACCCTAACTGATGCATTAAATTGAGTTTTTTGCCTCTAGTTTCCCTTCTTTTTGAGAATGAGGATGATACATAGTGAAAGGAATGCAGTGGCGGCAGTGCAGGGCCCTTTGGGCCCCACGCTCCCGCCACATGATGTCTTGTTACAGAGTAACAGGAACTGCAAAGCAAATGCAAGCAGCAACAGTAATGCACATGGCAAAGCAAACGTAAATGGCAAAGCAAACGTTAATAGAAACACAAGCATAAAGTGAGCAGAACCAAACAGTTACGTAAATGGAGACATCAAACAGAAATGCATACAGAACACAACTGGTAACACACACATTCACGGTACCACAATTGTAAATACAAATGGTAACAGTAACACCAACAATAACACCCAAGTAAAGAAACGCAAGCACGTATGAAAATGCAAACCGTGACGCATACACTCACGGAACCACAGTTGTAAATGCAAATGGTTATGGTAACAACAACAATAAAGCCAATAAAAACAGAAACAGAAGCACATACAAAAATGCAAACTGTTACACATAAGGTCATGGTACCGTAATGATAAACGTAAATGGTAACAGTAACAGCAACAGTAAAGACAACAGAAACAGAAATGCAAGCGCATATGAAAACGCAAACCATTACCCACATGGTGGCGTAGACGGTAATGGTGATTCGAATGATAACAGAAGCACAACTGGAAATGCTAGCTGTCACAGTAACAAAAGGGCACATCCTTCTTTTCCCCAAAAACTGCATTGAAAAAAACTAATTGAAAACAAAGAATGTATGCATTGTAATTGACTTCAGAGCAGGAAAGTATGACTTGGAATACTAAATTGCTTATATCTCAGGAACCAAATGACGTAGGAAAAAAATTAAAATTTTGTATGAATTATTACTTTCCTAGGGGCTAAGCAATTTTTTGACAAAAAGTCTGTATCTCGCCCATTTCTGAGATACGGGCCCTGAAATACGCGACAGACGTCACAATGTTATCCTATGGGACAAATCATCAACTCCGGAGTGCTGTCACTTTGCCACCCTGTAATATTTTTTCTCCAAACCACCAAAAGGCACATTTGTAGGATATTGCCTTTCTCCCTCCAAATTTCAAGTAAAAAGACCAAACCATTTCTGAGATATTCAATGTCAAAGATTGGCAAAATTTCCCTATCTATTCCATTATAAGAAATCTGGCCATCTTGTCCCTATTTTGCGATCAAAGATCATGATAAAAGAATCTCACGATCAAATAGTTTGCAGCCTCAAGATCAAAGAATTTGCAGGCTCACAAACAAAGAACAAAAAATGTAATAAATCAAAGAATTGGAGGAATTTCAGTAAACCACCACCATGGTTTGACAGAATGAAGCCCCCTGAGTAAAACCCATCCTCATTTGACTTCCTAAGCACCCATGGGCTGAGAAAATGATTTTTAAATTCGGCTATCTCATCCCTCACTCACAATGCAAGATTGCGATCAAAGAATCTCACGATCAAAGAATTTGCAGCCTCACAATCAAAGAATTTGCAGGCTCATGATCAAAGAATGCAAAAAGGGTGAAACGTGATTTATTCACCGATTTGAACCAAACCAATGACATGGTTCGACAGAACGGACCCTCCTGAGCAAAACAAGCCATCATTTGTGTCCCTAGCCCACCCCTGAGCCGAGATATTAGTGTTTTAGGTCACAATGCAAGATTGCGATTAAAGAATCTCGCGATCAAAGAATTTGCAGGCTCGCGATCAAAGATCGTTAGCGAGCCGTGAATTAAGATTTTAAAAGCTTATAACTCTATTTTCTGACTGATTTGGATGGAACCAAAGCCATGGCTTGATAGATCAGGGTCCCCTGAGTAAAACCCATCAAAGTTTTACTTCAGAAGTGACCCCTGAGCCGAGATATTTGTGTTTGTTGATTGGAAAACTGAAAACAAGATGGCAGACCTCGCAGTCAAAGAATTTTTAAAATTCCTTGGGAACAAAGATTCTTGAACCGCAAGACTGCAACTTCTTTGATCGCCAGGTGAGACCAGATGGCCAGAACCCCCATTCTTTGATCGCAAGACATTCATATAAATGTTCCCACTGACTTATAATGGGAACTTAAAAGTGCCATAACTTTTGAATGCCTTAATATTTTTTCACCAAACAAAAAGCGGCATCTTCATCCACCAAAGCTCTTTCAAACAAGCCATCTTACAGAGTGGCACACCACATGATGGTTGTGCAGGACCAAATTAAGAATGCCAAATGGCGCATTAAAAAATGGATAATTTTGCATTTTTCAGCGCTTTCATACACGAAGACTAGCAAGCTGACACAAACACAATTTAGCAAATCAAGAGATCTAGTGCACCCCAATGCGTGTACCAAATTTCAGGCAAATCCATTGAACGGGTCCAAAGTTATTAATGTCCAAACTTTTGACTTTAGTATGTAAGTGGCCGCTCAACCTTAACCATAGTGGCGCGACCGCGCCACTATGATATATATATATATATGTTAGAGGTTGCAAACATCATCCACTAAAGTAATTCATTTACAGTATTAGAGCACTTTTTACTGGTGCTGTATAAACAAATTTACGCAACAGCAGTGGTAATAAATTTATCCTAATAAATTTGTTTGTCACACCGTCTTACCCCCTGCTAAACATTTATCTACTGTATATATTAGGTCAGATAGGTAACAACCACTAGTTAAAATATCCCCCCAAACCTGCCCACAGGGTCCCCAAAATGCTCAATTAAATGCTGCTCCTGCTCCCCCAACCATTATTTTAGATGGTGTAATAGTATTAGTTCATATATTGACAGGATTGATGGAACCAAGGTGGATAGTGTTACCTATTGAAGGCAGAATTTTGTGGATCTCTCTACAGCAGAAGAATTTCACAAGTTATCAGGAGTGTTTAAGCAGTAAAACAATTTTTTTTTCTGCTATGAATAGGAAAGCAAAAAGTGAGATGTCTCACTCACCAGTTAATATTCATGATTTATATTCTGTGTTTTCTATCTTTGTGGTACAATATTTCATGGCCCAGAAACTTTGTAAGAGAATGGTGGACCTCAGCTCTGAAGCCCACATTAGCTGCTCCTGTGACACAGAAACATGTTAGTCTTGAGAAATATGACTAACAGAGCTACAAACTGGACCATGAAACATTGCACCATAAAGGTGGCAAGTATGAAATAAAATCAAGAATATTGTTAACTGGCGAGTGGTACCATTTTTTGCTTCATTTTGGACTGTCGTTTCTCGGCCAGCTCCTTATCACACAGCATGTCTGTCTCTTATAAGGGCAATGATTTTCTGGAGTAACTCCCAACACCGCTGATCAGTTTTCATACAAGGGCTAGGTATTTCTGCATGTTCTTCACACAGCATCACTTTAATTTGGGGGAAAATAGAAGAAGACATCAGAAACACAGTATGAAGGCACTGAAATTATCTAGTGGACAGATTACAGAGAGTTAAATTTGGATCCTGCCTGCCTTAACATGCCTCCACACTTGTTGGGGTCCCCCAAGAATCTATTCTGGGATCTCTTATTTGCTCTACATATAAATCTGGTAAAGCAATGTCTGCCCCACTGCTCTGCAATCCTATGCACAGATGACTTGGTCCTCTACACTAGCTCTAAGGATATCGCCCGCATAAACCAGTATCTCACCTCTGACCTCCAGTCCATACATAGCTGAGCTGGCTGTCTTATAACAAGCTGATACTCAATGTGAACAACAAGCTGTCAATGCTTTTTGGGACTCCTTTCAAACTGAGGCAGTGCCCAGCTTTGTTATCCTTTACATACCTAACAGTACTCCTGTCCCATTGGGTACCTCTTTTGCTTACCTTGGAGTCACCCTTTATACCGCACTAGATTATTTGCTGCATTTGGTGGGTATCTGCAAATCTGTCAGTTCCATGTTGGCTGTCTCCTATAAAGTTAGCTGTAACATGACCCCTCAAGCCCAACTAGCTATTGGCCATGGCATGGTCCTTCCAAAACTACTCTATGGAGCTCCTGTTTTTAGTGCTGCCTCGAGTACCACTCTCTAAATGGGAAGTTGCATACAATAATATTTGTTGTTTTGCACTGGCATCATACAGACTTACACATCACTGTTCCCTCTGTGACAGACTTGGCTGTCTTCCTTCATTCCAGTCCCAGCACTTCTGTCTTGGAGGGGTTATCTATGGCATTGTCCACAACCAAATGCTTCTATACCTTGCCACCCTCCTTAGTCCAATGCATAGTGTGTACCCAGTGAGGTCTGGTGAAAGGTCACCCTTGAATATCCCCAAATGTAAAACTAGAGCTGGGGAATCTGCTTTCACTTTCACTGCTCCTACACTATGGATTTCACTTCCAGTTGAGATTTGATTATGCTCTTAGACTGCCTTGTTTCACAGTTGGGCCCCTAAATATCTACATATTGTGTCCAAGTGCTCTGGCCCTTGATTTGCACTACTTGGTTGCTAGTCTTGTTATGCCTATAAACATGTTATCCTACATAAATGTATTGTGTAATGACTACTACTGTTTCAACTTGAACTTTCCACGTCCCCCGTGGATATGCTGTTGCTTTTGCACTGATGCCCATTTGTTTATGGTGAATGTATGATACACTATTTTCTACCATTATAGTTATTATGTATGTCTGATTTGTTCTTGCCCATATCTTTTACACAAATTGGCATTTCCTTGTAGCATTCTCTGTAATTTTATCTTTGTATGTAACCTCTTGGGTCATGCCTATAAAACAGGCATTTGTTTGCCTAGCACACCTACTTGGTATACAACAACTAAATAAATAAAAGGTGAGTAGATAGGGGTGCAGTCTACCAGGAGACAGCCAAGGAGGAGGCCAGTCTCTCTGTCCAGGAAGGTGTGATTGGTTTAGGCAGGTTTGGGAAGTAAAATGAACTAATAAATATGAGCATTTATTGGCTGTGGGTAGGTATAGTACAGAAGCTGTATATTAGAGGACTAAGGATGGAGAAGAGGAGGGTCATTAGTGTAGAGGAGTGGTAGTTAGAGATGGGGAATGTAGGGTGTATGCCATAGTGGAGGAAGGGAGAGGGCAGTAAACTTTGTGTGAGATGCACCCGAGTTGGTAGGTTTGAATGGGAGGTTAAGGGGCAATTAGCAAGGCTGAAGAGAAGGCATAAGATCCTGGTGTTGGAAAACTTTGTGGACAAATACCTGGTAAGCAAGCAGGGAGAGTAGGAGGAGTTAGTTATAGGTGGGAACATAGGCGGAATGTACCAGTAAGTCAGCAGCGGGGAAGAAAAGACAGAGAAATGAGAATGAGCATGATGAGGCATGAAGAACAATGTGAGGAGTAGGGAGAGGGCACAGGACAGAAACTCCCATAGTGTGTTTTAGTAATAGATTTGAGGTTCTGGTGGAGGTAACTGAAGAGAAGAAATGCAGAGAGTTGACAGTGGAGTAGGGAAAAGGGCCTGGGGCAAAGTAGGAGGGGTTGGAGGACAAAAAAATATGGGTATAGACTGCAGAATTTGGGCAAGTTCATTTTGAAAAGGAAAAGAGGGGACCTAATAACAATATGTAAGGTATCAAAAGATCATGAAACCTCTTTAAATGTGGGGAAGTTTTAAGAGCTACAATTCAAAGAGACCAGTTTAGGGGGAGTCTGCAGAAAATACTTTAAGACACATGAGATAGTTGGGGTGTGGAAAGGACTATGAGAAGAAACGTGTAGGCAGTTAAAGGTGAGTTGGTGCCAGAAGCAATGTATAGGCAGTTAAAGGTGAGATGATGCCAAATTTACATTTGGTGAAGCTGCCAAAATATGTCACTTTCATTTTGATTCTGGGCTGTCAATGTTTTCAGGCACTTCAACCCTTCTGCAAATTGATAAAATAAATTAGAGCCTTTTCTAAGTGGCCAGGCTGTCTTATGGTCACCCCACCTACACCCAGTCACTTTCTACCCTCCACCCTTCCACCATTCTCCCAAAGTATTTTTGTAAAACAATAGGTAATTCCTGGCACTGTGCCAGCCAAGGAGATAGCATATTTTCCCCAAAAAACAGTCTGGAATAATGGGGGAGAAGATGGAGTGGAGGGAAGAAGTAAGTGGGATGAGATGTGGTGTAGAGCCGTGCCTCATACCCTTACTTGTAGCCTTCTAGACCCCATAGCAAGGACCTTAAGTATTTGGACTGAGGTATAAAAGCTAAACCGGCTAAATCAA
This sequence comes from Neoceratodus forsteri, assembly GCA_016271365.2. Classification (NCBI taxonomy): domain Eukaryota; kingdom Metazoa; phylum Chordata; order Ceratodontiformes; family Ceratodontidae; genus Neoceratodus; species Neoceratodus forsteri. The sequence goes on along the minus strand of JADMNL010000039.1, from coordinate 11,044,278 downwards.
ACCAAATTTGAATATTGCCAACTTGTCTCACCCTTATACACAGGGAGCTCATAGAAGTTTAAGACTGGTTTATAAAAGTACATGAGGGGAGATTGATTTAAACATGAATCATCTGAAAAGTAGGAGACAGACTCAATGGGCACATCTGATATTCTTATGTTCTTAGGTACTAGCCCCCCATTTTGGAAAGTTGATTATAATAGGTGAGGGTATTGGTTCCATGTGAAAATCGCGATTTTAAAGTTACGATCGCCAGTTTGGCGAATACTGTACTTAATAGCGAGAGCTATTGTAGCTTGTGATGTTAGTAGCTCCTGAAATGTTAGCGCTGCTGTAATATTAGTGAATGCACAAAACACAGTATGCATTCCAAACATACAAAATGTACAACTTTGAACTGCAGGAGATACCCCCCCCCTCGAGGCACCAACAAGATGGTGAAACACAACCACTGTCTCTTACTGCATGGTCTTTATATTCTGCTGAGGTCGGAAATCAGATTGGAACAGTGTACAGATGTCATATTTCTCTAGCTGAGCCTTATGCTGCAGGGCCACAACCTAGACCTCAGGTCCAATGATGTGTAATATTGCAAACCCTACATATAGAGCAAATAAGTCTATTTTAATTATGAGTGTTTTGGTCTGTGATATCTGCATTGTCTTCTCTGTCACTTCCTGTTTACCATGATGATCACCACAGGTGTAGCAAGTTTCAAAATGCTATAACTGTGTCTGTGCTGATTGTTTTATTTTTTTAATCAAAAAAGTCACTATTTTGACAGGTATAAATGAACAGTGAATGGAGTTTCGCTCTGTCTCACAACCAGTCCTGTCAAGTAGGACCTCATGCCACTTGTTTGTTCCCTGCTTTTCCTGACCAATTTTTGCTTTACCAGTCTTGCTCTTTGCCATGTTTGTGGTAGGGTAATGGAGCACATCGCGATTAGTGCTCATCGGCAGGTGAAATTGGCAAAACAGGAGACAGAGGCTGTAATCCTGGGCTCAATTTTATAGCTGCATTACAGTAAGTTGGAAAAAGACAAAATATTCTACTTGCCCCCATTCCCCATGGCTGCAGTAGGGTAATGGAGCACTTTGCGATTATTGTTAGTTCTTTGGCAGGCGGAATCGCTATTTTTGATTCAACACCATCTTATGCAGAGATGCAGAGAATTTTAATTCTGCCAGTGAAGTGAACACAAAGTGGGCACTTCGTGTTGCCACTCCTCTATGCAGAGTGGGCAATGCAAAGTGCTCACTCTGCCTTGTCATTACCACTTCGCGTTATGGCGGAATGGCAATGCGAAGTAAGACAAAGTCATTGTTTTTAATGGACTTCACGTTCTTCATTATGATTCTAAGTGATCCACTTGGTGTTTCTGATTTGGCAGCCCCACACATCACATGGCTTACAGTACTGTAAGTCACATGCTCTTTAGCTAGGCAGAAAGAAAGTGAGTCATACAAGAAGACACTTTTACTTTCTCCTGTGTAGATGGAGAGAGAGTAGTGTGTTTGGTGACTCTAATACTTTGAGATCAGAGAGAGAAGGAGATTTAAACTTTGATTTAGACCAAGCAGCTTTTTTAAAAGCTACATTTTTTTTGTCTTTTCTGTACTCTTTTTTACTTAATTTGTTCTTTTTGTAAATTTTATTTTTCTTACCTTTATAAGTAGTTAGTTGTCTGTGTCTGCATGACTGTGCATGTGTGTGTGTTGTGTGACAGTGTGAGTAGTGATTGTTCAGACTGAAGGAGCTCAGTAGGAGAAATGGACCAGTGTGAGGGAATGTCTGGGGCAGGGGAAGCACTGGGGAAGCATGGCAGTGGTAAGCGTCATACCGTGCACATGTTTGGATGGCATGGGTGCTCATTCCTGTTGGACCACTCAAAACTTGTGAGTGCCCCCCTGAAGCAGGACCAGCACCACCTCCTGTCCTGACTCTGAAGCAGTTGAACCTCCACCATCACCACCAAGTCCAGCACCAGGTTCTCTGGAGCAGGAAGTGCCTGTTCCCCCGGGCCCAGGTGTGGATCCCATCCCTGTTCAGCACTGTGACCAACTGGCTGCCAGTTCATCTGGCCATCCCCTGCCTATGCCGGGTTCTCCCCGCACCTCCATTGTTTGGCAGTTTTTTGACTGTGTCGGGGGAGAAAGCAGTGTGGTAAAGTGCTGCCTATGTGAGGTGGAGGTGCATCGTGGCCCCTAGGGGACATACCTGGGGACTGAGGGCAAGCACACCCATATGCTCAATCACCAGCAGTTGGAGTGGCAACCTGCCACAGAACAGACCATGCCTGCACCTGCTGGCCATTCTGTGGCAGATGGTGCAGCTGTTCATTGTGGCATACCTCAGAAGAGAAGGGCCACAGTAGCACTTGCTACTCCACCTGCACCCCCACTCCCACCACCACCAGCAGGTCAGCCTGTAGAACACGTGGATCCCAGAGAACTGCCTGTAACACAGGCTGACTTGGCAGTTCTCTGGAGTGCTGTCGAGGAGAACAATGAGAGGGTGAGTGCTGTGGAGCAGTGGCTGGATCTCATAGAGGGACATCAGTTGCAAATTGTGTTTATGCTGGAACTGCTGCTGGATCACCATGGGATCCCACATTAGTGTTTTTTTTCCCTCATACCATGTGCCCCCACACCTTCCTTGCTGTGTTATAATATGTATTCCTCCACCATCCCTGACCCTTGTATGTAATTATGCACTTTTTATGTTGTCCTCTGTATGCATGACACTTTGTATTCTGAGCAGTGCAAGTATACTGTGCTAAACTGCATGTGTGCAGTCAGTCTTCTTTCCAGTCTGTGTATGTACTACAGACACTGTCCAACTCCCTGACTTAAAAACAAACATTAATGAGTACAATGGTGGGGTGGTGAAGCATGGAGAGATACTACAAAATGGGCTTAGGATGCATCCAAAAAACTATAAAAAAATAATTAATGTTGTGATTCATGACGTGATCCTAAATCATGATTTGTGACTGCATTTGTGACCGTGATGATGAAGAAACTTGAATGCCTATGGCTGTACTTCCCCGGTCCCCAATGAGGTGTGACACAAAACTCTCCGACTTAAAAACAAACATTAATGAGTACAATGGTGGGGTGGCGTAGTATGGAGAGATACTACAAAACAGGTTTACAATACATCCAAGTAACTATTAAAAAAATTAATGTTGTGATTCATGACGTGATCATAAATGGTGATTTGTCACTGCATTTGTGACCGTGATGATAAAGAAAAATGTGAATGCCTATGGCTGTACTCCCCTGGGCCCCGATGAGGTGTGGCACAAAACTCCCCAACTTAAAAACAAACATTACTGAGTACAATGGTGGGGTGGTGAAGCATGGAGAGATATTACAAAATAGGCTTACAATACATCCAAGTATAGTAATTATTAAAACAAATTAATGTTGTGATTCGTGACATGATCGGGAATCGAGATTTGTGACTGCATTTGTGATCGTGATAATGAAGAATGTGTTTCGGTGCTGATGGTGTGAGATAACCAGTATGAAACTGTACTGGAAATGCAAATGCCTATGGTTGTACTTCCCTGATGAGCTGTAGCTTAAAACTCTCTGACTTAAAAACACATATCAGTGAGTACAATGGTGGGGTGGTGAGGCCTGGAGAGATACTACAAAACAGGCTTACAATATATCCAAGTAACTAGAAAACAATGAATGTTGTGATTTGTAACGTGATCATGAATCGTGATTTGTGACTGCATTTGTGAGCGTGATGATGAAGAAGGTGATTTGTATCACGAGTGACTCGAGATGATGGTCCTGACTTAAAAATGCATATTAATGAGTACAGTGTTAATGCAGAATTAAGCACCACACCTGTCCAGTACTCTGAAGGGAAGCCAAAGAAACAACTGTGACTTACATTACAGATGGAGATTGGGCCCTTTAGAGATGCAAATGCACAGACAGATTAAGATTGCACTGTGCACTGAAGAGATGCAGACACAACGGTACAACACCTAACCAGTGCTCATCATCAGAAATTCAAATCTGGAAAAGAATACCTTTGCTGGCTGGGGCGGGCCATGGGGAGGGGCAGTGTACTGCACTGCTGCAGTAACAGTAACTACTACTAGTACCAGTAAAGATACCACAAAGAAGTACAAAAATCACACAGCTGCAGTGGATAACAGCTTCACATTGCTGAAATTATTATGTGGCACAATAAAAGGTGTCTGATTTGATGACACACATCACATACATACTCACACACACACACACACACACACTAAGTAATGCATAGCAAATTGAAAACTTCAGTAATATAACCACATATTTTAAACAAACTAAAATTATGTACTGCTGCACCACAACAATCAGCAAAAAAATGGCAAGAAATATTGAAAATATTACTGTGTGTACATTAACACAGTTCTACAAGAAAAATATCACCAAAACAGAAAGCACTGTCTTTCTCAGTACATAGACTGAATGTTGTACATTAACAGTCAAAATCCATACACAAACAATAAACACTTGATGATATGAGCACAGGAGGGTTTCCTATAATCGATGAACTGAAGTTTCAGCAAAAAAAAATTACTCAAAAAGGCTTTTTTAACAGCTTTTAGAAGGTTTGAATCACAGAGAGCTTTCAGAGCAGATTGTCTCCTACAAATTCCTACACATACTACCCCAAACTGAGGCTGTGCAGAACAATCTAGAGCCCATGTGACCTGAAATCCCCTGAATCCCTGCAAAATTCATCTTTGGAGCTTAAAAACAAGGCAAAGTGAGGGGAAGTACATCGTTTTCAATGTACTTTGCCTTAAGAATTGGTGGAGTAGTGGTTTGGGAAGGTGGAGTAACGCAAAGTCATTGTTTTCAAGGGACTTTGCTTTACCCATTATAACGTGAAGTACGTCGCTTTGTATTGTGGAGCACTCCACGAATTTACCTTCACTCTGCAAATCACTTTGCGGACCAAATTGGGGCCACTTCACCCATCACTAATCTTATGACGCTTGCTAATAATTAACTTGTGATTATTCGGTCACGATTTTTTAGTCGCGATTATCCAGTCGCTATTATAACGGGAAGCTGGGAAGCATCACATACCCCTAGTTGTAGCCTGCTTGACTTCTATGCAGTCAGTAATTTGTAAGCTGAAGTCTTTTGGGTGAATTCTCAAAGATGAACTTAAGAAAAGAATCATGAATCAAAGAAGAACTAAATAATCCATGACAGCATGTTATTTAGAAATAGCAGAAAAATGAAGGGTGAGTGGGCATTTCTCAGCTCTTACTCTGGAGTTCTATAATGGCCTTGGAGAAATGAGTTGATGAAAAGTTGTCAGAGGCACCACTTTATGCTATACCTTGCACTGCTTGCTTTGGGAATGGGTCACATGCCATCTACCACCAACTGGTGACTGTAAAACAGAAAAAAACTGTTGAATGGGATAGCTGTGCTCTATTTTCAATCTTTTTCTTATTCTGTGTTTCATTTCCTAGTACAGTGTTTAGCTGCTCACCTCTTCATATGCTATCCCATCTTCCAACCCAACACTGTCAGAGTGACCTGGTCCTCCTTCAACCAGCATGTCTCTGTGGCTTCCCTTTACCCTGCAGTAGGACTACATCCTCATCCTCGATACAAGCAGAGGGCAGTGGCTACCAGGGCCACTGAAGTACAAGAATACATATATGCATCATTTTGCTACACCTCCACCAGTTTGTTCCTCTTTGTAGACCCTTACTTATGTAGGACTACCCCTGACTTGTTTGACCTTCATTGATTAGAACTGGTATTCATGTTGTCACCCATAACATCAATTATGCTATGCACTAGTGGTAACTGAATGGTGAAAAATCCCATCCAATTGAGCATCATTGATAGTTTGATCTAAATCATATGAAAAATCCAGTCCAGTCAAATTTTGGATATATCATCTAATTCAGATATCAAATAATTAATTTTGGATATAGCACGTCTCAGATAGGCTACCCTATTACCTTATATTGCAATGATAAAATCAGTTGGATAATCATATCTGACAGTGATTATCTGATTCTGAAAATTATTCTATGCTGTCTTCAAGTCAGAATCTCAAAATCTGAACTTTCCAAAATCTGACAAAAGAGCACTATCTGATGATCTGATGATATCCAGCTTTTCAAGATGCTATATGGGCAACTCTTTTCTGAGAAGTGGTTTAAATAGCATGGCCATCATTGCCCCATCTCCCTGTCTAAGCTTGAAGCATCAGAGGTGCACTCCTGATTCTTCCAGCCCAGGGATATGACTCAGACTAAGGGACACAGACCCATGTCTCAATCATGGCAGCATAAGGCACTACCCCTAGTGCCACCAGACCAGGCAGTTTCAGTCTATACAGGAGGCATAACATTGGAGAAATCCTTTTAAAATATAGTTCCAGCAAATGATAAATGTGTACTTCATATAGGTCTTCTCTGAGGAAACTTCAGTACAACAACTTTTATTTTCTCCCTCCCTCCCTCCCCTCCCCTCCTCCCTCCCTCCCTCCCTTCCTTCCTTCCTTCCTTCCTTCCTTCATACTATAAGCAGTTCACAGTTTAGCACCTAATGAATGGCTAAGTAAAACTGTTCAGTACCTTCCCCCAACAAACACTGACAAATAAATGGATTTTGGTTAATTTGATGATATACCGTGCACCTTCCTTTGTTCTGCAGCCTGTACTCTATCCAAAAATACATAGAAACAGTGTAATTTCCTTCAGCCCAGAGTTTAGTCTGAGGAGGTCCCAATTAATTAGTCTTTTCAGAACCACTCAAGTGTTTTACATTACCTCTACATCTACTGTATTTACCATTTTAATTCTAAACCAACCAGTAACTGATATGCAGGTAAAAACAGTTAAGAAGAATTTCCATGTGCTGTGCTAGTTATTTCCCTACTTGACCAAGGTGGGTGGCATACTGGCTAAACAGACTGTTCCAGCTTAGACCATACAGTGGGTTTACTTAACCAAACATTCCCAGGCTCTACTCAAAGTGTCTCCTACAATCATGAACCTATTTTCCAGAAAGGGAAGAAATCTGATTGGATTGTGCATCAACCTATGAGATGGACAGGGAATATCTCATTGGTTTTGCCTGTGAAGTACTATAAAGCATGCCCATGTACAGTAATAACCTTTACCAAGTGAGTAAATTTCAGTACTGAATATATTTTCCAGCATGCAGTGCTGTGGGTGCACCTGACTTTCTGTTTCTGCTGTGCGTAAATAAAGCACTGTGTGATTATCTGAAATAAGAATTACCTAGCAAATTTTTTTCCCCTTTTCTCTAATCCTTTATTAGAGACAAGTAAAAATACAGATAGATACATTGCTTTTATATCTTAGCCTTATATAGCTAATGGTATAAACAAAATAAAATTATAGTCAATTAGACAAGCCAGTCATAAATACCATCAATGCATATCATTCCGTCATGTTCTTAATGTTTAATTATACTCTTACAAAACTAAGAGAGAGGGTACAGAGAAGATATACAAAAAGAATAAAAGGAATGAAATGAGGAATAAGGTGATAGATTACTGCAGTTGGGATTGTTCTTACTCTCATATAGGAAAACTAGGGGAGACCTATGGTTTGTATACCGGGCATACAAGAACAGAGTGCTTTGGGAATCTGCTGGGCTACAATTCAGACTTGGTATTGAAACAGCAACAAGATTACATAGTAAGCAATTAAAAGGAGAACAGTACAGGACTACTAGGTGAGGACAATGGTTTAATCAGCGGGTTGTCAATACTGTATATGGAAAATGCTTCCCTCTACAGTTGGGGAGGCACCCAGTATGCGAGCATTTAACAATCATTTAGATAATTATATGGGAGGGCACTCTAGAGAATACCTCCACTGATATGTGACAAGTCTCATATGGCTGTAGAAGCAGCTTGACTTGAAACCCTACCTACAGCAGTAGCACTGAATTAGTCAAAGGATTTTAAAGGATTTTTAAAAATCTCTATTGAGAAATGTGAAACCTTTAGTTAGGGATTTTGTTTTGTTTGTTAGTGTGTTCACTGCAACCCAAAGAGGGTTGTATCATCTGATAGTGTAGTTGAAAATCTACCAGATGGCACTTAAGTATTATAATGGGAACTGGCCTCTTTCTGTAGGTATAACAAAAATAATTTTAGAGGATTTGTTTTCTTAAATTTTGTGAAGGATAAACAGGGAATCTCACAAAATTGCTTGACAAATTCGGCACTACTACTGTATGAACCTATGACCGTATATTCATGGAAGAAAGGAGGGGCCTCAGATTCATATTTTGTTGAGGAGCATTGGTTCCCAGATACCTCATAAACTGGGCCCATATATCCTCAAATTTGGCTGTCTTTTCCTTAAAGAAATAGTGGATCCTTTCTAATTTATAAAGGTTTGTCATGAAATTAAGCCATGTATTAATTGCAGGAGGGGTTTTTATCTTTCCACATTAACAAAATGCACTTTTTAGCCATAATGAAACCCATTGAGAGCAAGTTTCATTGTTTTTCTGTACAGTTTGTACTTCCCAAATTCCCTCCCAATAAAACTGGTAGAAGATCTAAAGGCATTCTATAGGTTATAGCCAATTCTAAGATATCCTGAATTTGTCCCCAAAATTTACACAGTTTCTTACATGTTAAAAACATGTGTACTAATGAGCCAGGACTTTTGAAGCATCTGAGTCAGCTATCACTCAGACATGAATTAAATTTATGCAGTTTAGAAGGTGTTAAATATGTACAAGCAAGGAATAATACCTGACAGGGTGGGCAGTATTGGGAAATACCGGACTGCCCAGGGGCATAATGAGGCCCAACACTGCAAGTGGAGGACCTTATAGCCCTTGGAAGGTCCGGTATTTCCCAATACCGCCCACCCTGGAGGGTATTATTTCGCTTAGAAAATGGGCCATTTGTGTTACATATGTTTGAAAAAAAAATGTGATGTTAATATGTTAAATCTCATAGGTTTCATAGGTTTACAGAGTTTATAAAGACTATAGTCCATATACTCGCCATTTTCTTATGTATATCCAAAAATATTATTTTTGATCATATATTGATCAATTTGCATCTCAAAGGATTCCATCGTTCTGCTAACTATAATTTCAATTGGAAGCTTATTCCAGATCTTAACCACTCTCACAGTTAACCAATACTTTCTCCTGAGTGTGTTAAGCCTATCTGATTTAATCTGCAGTGGATGAGCTCTAGTACTATAGGGTTGATCCTTTAATACAAGATTTAGCTGTTTCCAGAGTGTGGGGTCATTAAGTGCCCTATATATTAAACATAGATCGCCTTGCATTCTTCGATACTCCAAAGTATACAGGCCTAAAGCTGACAGCCTCTGTTCATACTCCTGCCCCTGGACCCCAGCTATCCTCCGTGTTGCTCTCCTTTGCACCCTTTCCAAAGATCTTATATCGCCCCTGCCCCCTGGAGCCCAAAACTGGGTGCAGTATTCCATATGAGGATGCACTAATGATGTGTAAGGTGGTAAGAGAACTTCTTTTTTATTGCTCTTTATGTGTTTATTTATGCAATATTGTATGTTACTAGCCTTTTTTATTATTTGATTATAATGTGGCCTAAAACTTAAGTTATTGCATATTTTAATGCCCAGGTCACTTTCTTCAGTGACAACCCTTAATAACTCATTACCCAACCTATACTGAAACATTATATTATTCTTGCCAATATGCATGACTGTACATTTTGTCACATTGAAAGTCAACCCTTGCTTTTGTGGCCCTTCTTCCAAGTTATTTAGGGTGACCTGGAGTATATTTGCATCTTCTTTATTGTTTATCACCTTACCCACTCTAGTATCATCGGCAAATTTTGAAAGCCATACATCCGGTGCAGAACGCATAGACCCGATATGAATGCTGAACAGACAGGGACCCAACACGGAGCCCTGTGGAACACCGCTAGTCACATCTCTCCATCCTGAGTACTCTCCCTTTATACAAACCCTCTGCTGTCTACCCATGAGCCATGACCTAATCCAGTGAACAATATCTGAATGCATCCCCAATGTACTAAGTGCATCAATCAGTTTATCAGGTGGCACTTTATCAAAGGCCTTGGCGAAGTCCAAAAAAATCACATCCACTGAACTCCCATCATCCAAGGCCTTATTTACTTTACCATAAAATTCAAGGAGATTTGTCTGACATGATCTGCCCTTTACAAAACCATGCTGTATATTATCCATTTCTGTGCTTTCTTGTACTCATTTTGTGGTAAAAGAGTCCTTCCACCTGCATTAAAGTATTTATTAGGTAAGGACTTTTGTCCTAATTGTGCCCCTGTAGTTTTGTGTAAGGAAATGGTTGCTGTGGTTACATCTGTACTGGACTACGGAGACACACCTGTATTATAAGTTTGTTTTAAAGCTTTTTTTTTGTTTTTGTTCTTATTTAGGGATTCAGTCTTTTTTATTTTGAACTGCTGTTTTTTTTTTTTTGTAGTTTGACTGTGACCATTAGCTCAGTGGTATGTCTGAATGATGGCAGGGCTAAGCAGATCACAGACCTAATGAACTAAGGTGCTGCTTTGTTTTTTTTTTCTTAATTATTTTGCACTAGGGATAAACAGTTACCAGGGTACATTTTATTACAAGTTTAGTTGAGGGAGAGAGGGAGAGCAAGAGAGTGCTACCTCGGTAGTGCCAGTGTGTGCAACGGGGGCAGTAGCACTCAGTGACTTGCCATGTCGGTGAAGTTGTTACATTGAATTTTTGCAGGCACATTTTATTTTTTTGAGAAGTCTTTTGATTTTGTGATTGTATTGCAAGTGTCAATCTTGGCAGGGGGACATGGGAAATCTATTGCTACAACTTCAGTTTTACTGCTTGCCTAGTGAGTGGTAAACAATAATGGCTGCTCAGTTTAAAATTTTAGGGTGCTCATGAATCTCATAAGTAATGGGGCACTCCGAATTGGCACTTGTTGTTTAGTGGGCTCTATTGAAAAATACCCATCCACTAAAGCAAGTGCACTGGCCAATCAGAATACTACATTAATAATGCCTATTTTCTAATGACATATATTAAACTGTATCTGTTGAAGCTTTGAGGCAAAAAATTATTGTAAGGGGTAGTTTGATACGCCCTTCCACTTTTCTTCTGTGAGTTTTTGAGTTATTTGTTGCTCCCAGCAAGTCTTAATATGATTGAGGCTTGTGGAGCTACATTCTGATAAGAAATTATATATTCCTGATAAAGATTTAGAATTTGGATCAGTTTGTTAAGATCTCTGTAGCAGGGGATGGTACATGTGTATTCTTGAATCCTGTGATATAATTTCTAATCTGTAGGAAAATAAAAAAAGTGTTGCATGGGAATGTGCTATTTTACTGTATTATTAATTGTTGAAATGATATAATTGTTTCTCCCGGAAATAAATTTGCAATATTTTGGATCCTTAATCTTGCCATATTTTAAATCCTTTATCTATAACTGGTTGCTTAAATCCAAAATTGTTGTATATAGGTATGAATTTTGAATAGGAGTCTTGCTAATTCATAATCTTATGTATTGTTTTCCACCATTGACATGTGGCTGCCGTGGTTATCAATTTTAACAATTTAACTTCCTTTGATGTATAATACTTGAATTCTAAAATATATTTAGGGTCTCCATACTTATGCAGATTAGATTCAGTTTTATAGATATCAATGGGTTCTCCCTGAAACCAGTCCTTGATTTGAGATATCTGGGCTGCCATGTAACAGAGTTTAAAGTTTGGCATGGCTATGCTATCTTTTTGAGTGGCTGGCTTTTTTCCCTTTCCCCAGGAAGTTTACAATAGTTCTGTCAAGGTCTTTAAAAAAAACAGGTGGAATTATTATTGGGAGAGACTGGAATAAAAACAAAAGTCATGGTAGTATATTCATCTTTACCACACTGCATTTAGCAATTAGTGTAAGGGGGGATTTAGCCATTTTCTTAAATCCTCCCGTATGGACTTAGATAAAGCTAAATAGTTTCTTTCATATAAAAGGGTTACATTTTGGGTTATATTGACACCTAAATATTTTATCTGTTGTGAAACAGATGGTTGTATTTCTGGAGGAAGAATATACCTGTAGTTAGCTGACGGGTTTAGATGTAGAACCTCTGTCTTTGCCAAATTGATCCTATACCCCAAGGCCTTCCCAAATTTTTTGATAATTTGCATACATGCTTCTTATGACACAGATGGATTTGTCAGATAGATTAGGGCATCGTCTACATAAAGGCTCATCTTATATTCAGTGACCCCTATCTTTATACCTTTAATATTACAGAATTCCGAATAGCCACCACTAGAGGTTCATTTATGGAAGCAAATAAGAGAGGTACCTAGCAGAAAATTATAAATAATAAAGACATTCCCCACCCCACATCTTCTGGTCCAGTGCCCTAATATCAGAATGCACATTGAACTTTATTGAATGGTGGTACATGCAGCCATACAGTTGCAAGCAAAAGTTCATGCAACTAACTTACATTGTGAAGTTTTTCTCCAAAAAGCAACGGTTTCTCAACAGCCCAGCCCATAGCTGAACTCCAATTATTCCAAGATGAAGAAGACAAAGAAACAAAGCAGGAGGACATTCCCTAGCATGGGTAAAGTGTCCAGGAGCAAATTCACCAGGATTCGCATACCTACAGAAAGAGAGACAGAGAATGACAGTAACATAATTAATTGTGACAGGCATGCCTTGAGAAAGAGGCCAGTTTAAGAAGCAAACTTTAGTACAATTCATTGTCCGTCTGTCTGTCTGTCTGTCTGTCTGTCTGTCTGTCTGTCTATTTATCTATCTATCTATCTAATTTATCTGTTTAGCTACCTACCTACCTGTCTACTCTTCTCTATCTATCTATCTATCTATCTATCTATCTATCTATCTATCTATCTATCTATCTATCTATCTATCTTTCCATCGATCTATCTATCTATCTATCTCAACCCCTTACAATTTACTTTGCAGTTTGACTGGCTAAATAGGATCAAATAACCAAAAATAGTTTCCATTATCATTCTGTTGCCAGTACAATTGCCAATGGTCAGTGAACTATCCTGCTTGGAAGCAGTCATTAGTACTTATAAAATGCATAAGCAAGATGAACACATTTGATGCACTGAGAATCCATGTCCTACTTGTGCACTGGTATACTATACCTCATATAGTCATGACCATGACATCATACTACCTTTTTACATACTGTGCTTGATATGACTACATTACTATTTTCCACACTAGCCACCATCTTGAATAACTCCTAAACATGCATACACACAAGATTTGTCCTTTACCAAATAAAAGCTATTTGCTGAGGTGCCTTTTTGTCTGCATTTTTATTTTGTATAGTCTTCCAAGTATGTGGCAATTCAGGCTTTTTTTCTTCACAAACAAACCATGCCACTGTACAAAGTTAGCAATATATTTTACCTTTCCTTTACCTCAGAAAAGCAAACCCAAGTGCAATAAATATTACTGGCCTGCTCAATATGCTGTAAAGGAATGGGCTCTGTATTAGCCAAGGATGGGAAAAATTAATCCTCACAGACCTCTTGGTAAGTTTTGAGTAAACTGAGTTTTGTTTGTAGTATGTGAGTATTATGTGACTACTGAATTCAAACCAACCTATACTAGCTGCAACATATATCAATATATTTATTCAATAGGCATATAAACGGTGTGATAAATGTTTTATTTTGAGCTACTATATAGATGTTTTGGCTTACATTAATACACATAGTAGACATGCCATAAGCTGTTTATACACATACTCTACACGTCATAAGCTTCAACCAGGACTAATTGCTCCACTTCTGTAAATTAAACTGCAGCTTGCTCCACCATTCAGACACCTTATGTTTACATGGATGCAATCTCCTTACTTGTGCCATTGTCTTCAACTCCATTCCCAAAAAACAAAAGTGATCCTTCTGAGCCACTAAATGTTTCCGCTCCTCAACAAAAGAACAAAAACCAAATTATTAGCACCAACACTTGTGCTCCCCACCCCTTACATGAGCAGCTCTCTGAAAACTATTATGCCTTGGAATAATGTCACTGCAGCTTTTCTTACAGAGCAATAACCAGTTCCTCCACATCCTTCAAAATTCTCACAGTCCAGAGAGAGATTCCCCTTGACACTTAACCAACGCCGCCTGCTGTAGTCCAACAGCAGCACCACTCAGCATGTCTCCTACACACTTCAAAATGCCACCCAACATTACAAAGCCAGCATCAGAACAAGATGCCCCACCCATATGGATGGTAAATCTAATCAGAGACTGTTTCCAATGTTATGTGGGCATGTCAACAACTTAGTGACCTGCATAGCACTACTTTCAATTGCACAAAACCAGCCAGCAAGGCAAGAAAGGTATCTGACTTAATGTCACATTAAAGGCTGCTGAAGCAGTTAGTGGATCTGTGTACAGTGAGGGACCTAGTTAGATTGTTGGGAAGTTGGTTGAGGAGAGGAAAGCAGAGAGTGATGGTAAATGGGGTCATGTCAGGGGAAGGGAGGTCACAAGCAGGGAGCCACAAGTGGCAGTCTTAGTATCAGTCCTTTACAATATGTTCATCAGTGACATGAATGAAGGAATACAGGCCAAGATGCATCTCTTTACTGAAGGCACTAAGTTCCGTGGCAGGGTAGACAGTGAAGAGAACGTAAGGGAGATGCAGATGGACCTGCAAAGGTTAAAAAGTTGGTCTAAATCTGGTAGTTGAAATTCAGTGCAAAAATATGCACCCAGAAAACAAAAACCACAGAATGGAATACTGGATGGCAAGGGTTAACCTGGGCACTACTTCTGAGGAAAGTGACCTGGGAGTTATCATAAGTGACTTGCTAAAATGATCCGGCCAATGCAACAAGGCCTGTAACAAGACAACCGAAATGTTGGAGAGTATCAAAAGCAGGAGGAAAAAGGTAATATTTCCTCTCCACAGAACACTTGTGATGCCACACCTGAACCACTGTGCACAGTACTGGTGTCCCCACTGAAGGAAGGATAAAGACAGGCTAGAGGCAGTGCAGTGTAGTGTAATCAAAATAATTCAGAGCCAACAGGGCAGATCATGTGAAGAATGGCTCATGGCACTGAACATGAACTGGACAGGGTAGCCCACTGCCGCTACAGACCTCTCAACCTATCGCACCCTAAGAAATGCAAGCAGCAAAGCTATTACGGCAGCTAAATCCCCCTATTTCAAGAATGCACTACATGAAAACCTGAACTACCACCACAAATTTTGTCATGCACTCCCCTCCCTTTTCAACCCCCAACATAACTCCTCCTCCCCCTCCCTCCTTATCAACACCACCCTAGTCTCTGACCCTCTCACTGTTGCCTCCACCCTAAACAATTTCTTTTCAACCTGTGTCCTTCCCTCCACCCCAGCCCACCCCTCCTCCCCAGAGCCCTCTCACCCATCTCCCAACCCCTTTACTTACCCTCTTACTACACCTCCATCACCCCCTACCTCAAATGACTTTCATCATTCCCCAGGCACAGCCCAGGAGACACTTCATGGCCTCCAATCCCCAAACACATGTAAGTCCATTCCTGGTGGGGCTTCATTCTCTCCTTCTTCAGATCTCTGCCCCAGCTATTGCCCACCCCCATTCCATCTTCTTCATCTCTCTTTCACCCTTGGTTCCATTCATCAAGCCTGGAAATCGGCAAAGGTATTCCTCCTTCATAAAGGAGATGACCGTACCTTACCAGGAAACTACCGCCCTATCTCCCTCCTGCCCGTCTTGGACAAGCTCCAAAAATCCCTTGTCCTAACCAGACTCACCCACTTTCTCATCTCTTCAAATTTCCTGTCACCATACCAATCAGGCTTTAGAAAAAAAACATTCAACAGTCTCCTCATTACTCCAGGTGACGGATGCCATCCTCACTGGCATGGACCTAGGCCACATTACCTCAGCTAAATTTATAGACCTAGCTAAGGCCTTTGATTCCATCTCCCATCCGCTCCTACTCTCCAAACTAGGCTGAGCTGGATTCTCCCCCATCAGTCAACTGGTTCTGCTCTTACCTGTCAGGTTGTTCCCTATGTGTCCATGCTGGTGATACTCTGTCCCCTCCCCTCCCAATCCTAGCAAGTGTACTGCAAGGCTCTATCCTGGGTTCCATCCTCTTTTCCATCTTTTTCAATGATCTCCCCCTTGTATGCTCTTGCTCCCACATTTACCTATATGCTGATGATACCATCGTCTACATTTCAAGCCCCTTTGCCTCTGAGGAATCCTCCCTACTACAACTGGATTTCACTCACATCCTGAACTCATTCCAGGATAACCAACTAAAAGTTAACACTTCTAAAAACAGCCTCCATGAACTTCAGCACACCCCCAAAACTTTCTAAACTCCTCATCCTCTCTTTCTCCACTCTTGATGGCACTATCTTAGACATAGTCCCGGCCTACAAGTACCTAGGAGTCTGGCTTGATGGCCTCTTAGACTTCATTACACACATAAACTATATTCACACCAAGCTCTGCCCCAAACTTGGTGCTCTTTATAGAAATAAAGATGGCCTCTCCCTCTCTGTCTGCCAGATCCTCCTCATCAGGACAATCCAAACACTTTTCAAATACGCTGATGTTGTATATAAGTCTGCCTCCGCATCCACCCTCTCCAGACTGGATGTCCTTTTTAATGCCTTTTGTCATTTTACCTTAAACGCCCCTCCTAGAACCCATCACTGCACTCACTACGCATCCCAGTCATTCCCTTCCCTAGCCTCCCACCGAGACAACAGCACCTCCGGGTCATCTGCCCGGAGTATTGGTTTGGGCTCACTCACCCCCCAACCTTGCCTCCTCCTATCCCTTCCTCCCAAACTTTCTACCGCCTCCGCACATGCAACCCCTTCTCCTTCACCCTTTCCTGACCTCACTCTAACTCTGGAAAGGCCACCTTCTCTTTCCACTTCTTGAACTTGTGGAACTCCATGCCTTACTACTATCACTAAACCTCTTTAAACAGACCCTTCACCTCGTGCTGCCTGCACCCTGCTTGTGCCCCCAATTTCTGCCGGAGTTCTGCAACTTCCAAATGTCCCGAACTATGACCTCACTAACTCCTGCACTTTATGTGAGTCCCTATAGATGGTAGTACCTTGCTCAGTTGCACTGCACTTTTTTGAGCCACCTTATTTGGTGGCAGCCTGCTTGCTTGCTTTGCTGTTTGAGAACCTGCACCATGCACTTGCCTTTCCAGGCAATTTTTAGTATTTTGGTCATTTGCACTGCTGCTTCACTGTTTGACAACCTCTGCCATGTGAATGTGCCTGCCTCTAACCCAGGCATTTTTGTAACCTTTTCCAACTTGTAGCTAGGTGTTTTTGCTTTGTTCCATTGTAACCTGCTTAACACCATATATTGTTGTAATGTATCTCCTCTTCCCCCCCTCCCCTGGGTCGCACCTGGAAATAAGCCTCAGCTCAGTGTGCCTCTCCTGGTTGCCAACTATTTTAAATAAATAAATAAACATAAAGGGTCAGATATTCAAAACTTTGCATTGGGCACAAACCATTAGCACAGGGTTAGCACCAGGTTAGTGTGGGTCCGCTATATTCAAAAGGTCAACTAGCGCACGCAAACTGTATTAGAGCTTGGCAAAATTATAATGTATGCAAGGGGGCAAACTGTGTGTGTGTGTGTGTACACGAATACAGGTGCAATGCTATATTCAGTGAATAGCACCATGCAAAGTGTTTTTGCATGACTTAGCAGAACACTTTGAGTGGTGCAAATTACCACCCAGGAAAAGGTAGTCTAAACTCTGGGCAAACCAGCTTTGTGCAACTTTGTGGCTTTGTGCAGCTTTGCATGACTTGCATGGCTTTGCGTGACCCTAACCAGTAAGTATGACACATAGAACCATGCTGCCAACTGATGGCATCCCTATGATGCCATCATCTGCCACCAGTCCCAGCCATGCTAGGCAGTAAGTGGTGACCCTGCTCCCAGTGGACACCGTGGCAGTGCGGCCATACAGCACACACCTGCAGACCACCCTTCTGTGGACACCAACAGATGCCAGCACACACATGCAGCACTGTGGGCATGGAGGGTGCTGAGGGGAGGGTGTACAAGTGGCCAGGCTTCACCACAGATTGAGTGTAGCCACAAGGCTGGGACAAGCCATGCAGTGCACATGGACCAGTGTTAGGAATACCCCAACACCAAAGTGCTTGTCTGATGGTATGTGCCCCCCAGCACCATACCACACATCTGTACAGACACCACACCACACACAGCCAGCCATGTATATGTCACTGTGTGCATCCCATGCCAGTGGTGCAGCATCAGTGGGTCACGCAACAGCATAACAGCAATGTCCACTGTCAGTAAACACCTGCAGGTTGGGCCTGTCACTGTGTACAGTGCAGTGGTGATCACTGCCCTACACACCATAGGCATTGCTGTGCCCCTCACACTACTGGCCCCCTTGCTACTGTAATGTCTGCTGAGCACTGTAGCATGAATTGTGCCTGTGCTGTGTAGTCCCCTGTGCACAATATTCTATGCTGTAATGTACAAATGTAGCCTGTAGCCATGCACTCCCAGACTGGCCTACAGGTGGCGCTGTGGGCAGACTCAGCCAGCCCCTGTACTTCCAGACTGACCTACAGGTGGAGCTGTGGGACCCTGCAATAGCGCTGGGCAAACTGCATGCAAATCATGTCATAATGAGATGCTAATCTGGATGTTTGCCCATAGACTACCTAAGCAGGCTCATTTGTGTGTCACGTTTGAATATAGCAAAGTTTTTCCCCGGGCAAACGTGATTGCTCCAGGCAAATGGCGTAGCTCCTTGCTACACCTTCGCAAATGTATTTGTGTCTCTCAAACGTTTCGGAAATATTGTACATTTTTGCACAATGTAATTTCACATGCGCTGCTGCTTGCAGCTATACTGACTCCATGCCTTTGCTAGCACACAAATTGGCTACATGGTTCACCTCTACCTTCTTTCACGTTGCTGTGCATTGAGATGCTGTTGTGGTTTGCAAATCCTGGTTGCTATATTCAGAGCTGTCTTATTTCCAGTCTATTTTTGCACTGCACTCCCAGCCCAGTTTGACCAGCTTCCTTAGCGTGCTATATTCAGCTGGTTTATCCCTTTTGAATATAGCGGGCTTTTGGATCTGGGCTAATTTAGCACACTGGGCAGTGCTACTTTAGTCCCGGGGCAAAGTTTTGAATATCTGGCTGAAAATGTGCTCACTGGAGGCCAGATGGGAGTGGGAGACATGGTAGAGACCTTTCAGTCCCTTAAAGGAATGTATAAAGTAAACTGTGAGGAGCTATTCGGCAGGAGTGGCAAGTCAAAAACTCAGGGACATAAGTGGAAGCAGGCAGGAAGGGGAGATTCAGGAGGGATGTGGGAAAATATTACTTTACAGAAAGGATGGATAAGCTATGGAACAATCTACCAGCTTAAGTGGTGGGCACAAAAACCATCAATGGTTTCAGACATGGCGAAGACTCGGTTATGAGATTATTGGTTACTCCCAGGTGTACCAGTAAAGCAGGGAGTAAGCGTGGAAGCAAGGGCATAAACCCCATCTAGGCAATAGGTCTTGGGGTTGCATGGAGTACAACAGGGCAAACTAGATGGACTGATGTCTTTTTCTGTGGATATTTTCTATTTTTCTATAATCCTAAGTATGACGCCTATCAACACCCACCACTTGACAAGAACAGAAATCCAGTCTAGCTCACCAAGACTAAGGAATGAAATAGTTCCCCTCAGTACTACTCCCAACATCCCCTGTTCCTTGTGCCATGACATCAACACAACTGTTCCACTTAATGAGATCAATAAATCAATTTATTTATTTATTATTTCTGTTTTAGCTCCTGGTATGTCTGGTCCTAGTGGCATCCCCCCAGCCCCACCACTGATCTGTCTCATGGACCTATGGGTTAACCACCACTTACACAGATCCATGTTCTAGCAGGTGGCTTGCCACATAGGTTCATGTAGAGCATGCGGGGAATGCTGAGTGAGCTGGGGAGGTTTCCTCTGTTATTCACCCACTGGGAAATGAAAATTACATGCTTATCATAACTGTTTATCTTTCAGAATATCTTCACCATTAATTCACATTTATGTGTCTGAGGCTAGTTGTATTATATGTAGATCTTCCAAGGATCAGTCTTCACCATTGAGTCCCACTTACTGTATAAGTGTACTGGAGGCACTAGGACTCCATGGGAGCAATTGCTTTTGCAGGGAGGAAGCCAAGGTCAGCAACTAATGGAGCTTGCGCATGTCACATGGTGCTGTGTGTGCCAACCAATAACTGTTGCCAGCTCCCTCACACACATTGGTGCTGTTTGTCTGGAGAAAAACAAAGTGGAGAGAAATAAAAGGTAGGGCTATACAGTTGCTAGCCCACAGAGGTAGGGAAAGGATATAGAAAAAAATAAACAAAATAAAACCCAGCGACCAATTTAGTATATATGGTTGGGCCTACCAGGTGGCACGAGGGTAGCTGGGTCTAAAAGAGCCAGAGCCTAACACCACTAAGCAGACAGTAGGTGGATCAGCATAGAGGAAAAACAGGGCAGCAGCCCTGGGCATATGACTGTGGTAGATGAAAAAAGGAGAAATCCAAACTGGGACTCCCTTGCAAATGAGATGCAAAAATGTGTCAAAATATAGACAAATAACTTCTGGACTCCTAAAGAGGGAAACACCATGCTACCAGATAAGAACTGACTAATCTCAAAAATAAAACCATGTCCCTGTTTCTCGTACATGAGCTAGAACTAAAATGGAACACAGGAGTATTTGGAGTTGTGTGATGGAGCTGTCCAAGGGAGTCAGGGTGTGTTCATTTCCTCTGGTATCATCAGTGACAGCGAGCCTGGGCATGTAAGTACAGAGAGGGAAACAATAAACGTCTATGCCAACCAAAAAGCCAAACATGGTTAGAGAAGGGATTACAACTTGGCCTGCTTCTCCAGTCAACCAAAGGGATGTACCATGTGTGAAAGCTGGCGTACTGATCCATGCAAAGTGCAAAGCATCCCACCCAAATGAACAGAGCAGCTGCTTAGTGGACTTAGAGTAGGTAGTGCCCTGATCACATGTTGAATTTAGCAACTAATATGGGTACACCCATAGAGGGAATACTGTATAACCAGGGCAGGAAGGAGGAGGACAAGGAAGGAAAAAGTGAAGGGAAGGGGATATCTTCTTTATCCACTCCCCAAAAATACATTTTTGGGGGTTGGAAAAATGGCCACTAAGGATCCTGACCCCCCTTTTTTGTTTGCTGACAGTGGGCATCATGGTGCCTAATTCTGTTTTCTAATATTGCTTTGTTTAACCAAAATCACCCCCATCTAGGGGCCATGACAAAGGAGATGCCCATCCAGTAGAAAAAGGTGCTACCAGCACCCACAGGGTTAGGTTCCTAGAGGCCCTGGCTCTGGCTTGGCAAGGGATAATGGGCAGGTGTGTAAATCAATGGTGAAGATATTCTGGAAGATCAAGAATTACAGTAAGTATGTAATTTTCACATCTTCCAAGAATCAAGCCTCACTATTAATTCCCACTTAGGGGTCTGAGTATCAAACTTTCCTTCTTGTTAGGGATGAGCAGGCTCACCCACAAGGTATGATGCACCCCTCTGCATGGGAAAAAACACCTGAGGGCAGGGGCTCTTTATGGGTCTAGTGAGACCAGAGACTTGTCAGGACCAGGCAGAGGCTCCTGTGGTACAGGAGCAGGAGGGTACCCTAATAGCTCTTCTCTCACCCTGCAGGAGAAGAAAGGAGCTCCTTGGAACTGAGTTAAGCACCTTTTGCCAGGCCAGAGGTGCCAGTCTTGAAAGGTGACTCTGTGCCATCTGCCTAATGCATATGACTGCTCCCACCAGCTGGAGGCCAGCTCATTGATACTGTCGGATGCCCTTGACTGATGCCTTGACAGTTTCAGGCTCTTGGCAAAAGGGCAAATGGCTTGCCTGATGTGCCTTAATGCATATCATGGAATTTGCTAAGGTGAAAACATTTCTTCCTAGGGCATATGCCTGAGCAAAATCAGCTCAGGAGGTTAGTCATATGCAGGGGATCTGGGCCCTGCCAGGGTCTGCAAGTCCACAATCTCTGAAATGCAGTGATGTACTGTCCCTGCAAAGTCCATGGGTGCACCGTACCAAAACTGGATGTCCCTTGGGGCTGGAGGGCATGAGAAGTATTGTCTCCAGAGTGTCCTTGATGATTCCTCAAAGGAGGGATGACTGAGGAGCCATAGCTGAAAGCTCCTAAGAGTCCAAGCTGCAAGGACACAGGACTGTAACTCGTAATGGAACCCACATCCAGCATATCTAACATGTCCACCAGGAATCTCTGGTATAAGGTGTACTCAGAGGACAAGTATATATGCATGATGGACTCTGTGTCCTCAGAGGAGGACCTTGACAGGGAAGAGGTACTGGCCACAGAGGGGGTGGCACCACAAAGACAGGTTTAGACTGAAACCTGTCAGAATGTCTATGGAATTGGTGTTAGTCTACAGCCATCCCTCAGTACTAAGTCCAGCTAAGTGGCCCCATAAGGCCCATGATTCCTGGAAGCTCAGCAAAATGGCAGAGGCCCAAGAGGGAAATCAAAGTCAGGGACCCCAGGGCTGCAAGGATGCTCAGGAGACCTCACCTGAGGGGAGGGCCTGGTCAACCTACACCAGAGGAATGATCCAGTCAGGGTTTCCCTGGTTTCCACTGGTGATAGATTCTACACACCGATCTGGGGAGAACTCTATCTCCCACCCATTGTCTGACCCTGAGGTCAGTGGTCCCCTTGCCACCAGGCTTAGGGCTGACAACTGCCCTGAAGATGGTTCATCACTGTCACCATGACCAGCGGCGTCCTCAGTGCAGGGCCTAATGTCAGGTTCGATATCGACCTTGGGACCATCTTCATTCCCAGCACTGTGAGTGACATCAGGAGCTGTCCCAGTACCACAAACAGCACTGGAATTGGGGATGGCACCGGGGTGATACTGGTGCTGCTCCTGGTGTGAGACTGTGGACCGATACCATGACCTGGGCTGCGTCCATCACCTGGGGGTGATGTCATCCTCCCCCTCCCACCCAGTGCTGTGAAGGCTTCCACAGGAAAGGATCAGCATCACCACCTTTTTTTTTTTAATTGTTTTTCCCTCCGATCACAGTCTAGGGGGCCTCTCTCAGGCATCCTGCCTGCTCCTGCCCTGCCTGAAGTCCTCCTACCTGTGCCTCCTCTCTCTCTCTTCCAATTTGTCCATGATAGGCACCCTTGGCGTAACCCTTCCAGGGTGGGACCACCCCTCCTCTTTAGGCACACTTAGAGACAGACTCTGATGTGGAAGAGGACATGGGTGGAAGAACCTGGAAGGCCAGACAGGTTAGACCTGGCCATTGGCACAGGGCAGGTGCTGTTGCCTATCCCCGCAGACCGGGTTTTTCCTTTTTCGGGTGATCTCTTCCCCCCTCCCATGTGTGTGCACATCCCTGACGCTAGATGCACGACAACCCTTGCCTGTGTCAGGGCATGCTGAATACATGCAGCCGAGCATGCTGCAGTGCCCCCCTGGTCTCCACCAGGAGCCGCTGGGATGCAGGGTGATCCCGACCCCCCCCACCCAGGAGGAGAGCAGCTCATCAGGTGCTCAATCCCCACCTGCCCCTGCCATCCCCTGGTGGCCCGAGCTCAATCCCGAACCCGGGTGGCCGGCATGGCATGAGGTGCGGCGTCGAGCACCTCAACCCTCAGCGCCACCAGGCTGGCCCAGCATCACCACCTTAACAAGCTGATGCCACACAATGCTTGAGGACAAACCACAAGGAAAGTACTCCCAACTATTCCCTTCCACTTCAGCACCAACCTGGCTTTAGAAAATAACACAGAAATCAATCGCTTCAGCCATCAGCTGGTATGCTATTGTACACACACTGAAAACATGGGGCCTGATTCTCAAAGCTCCCAGAATGGCGCAAGGGGCTTGCACCACAGGGAATGGAGCAAAGTACCACTTGTTCCAAAAGATGCACTGGAAGTGATTATCAAATGCAGCCTGCATTAACAGTAGACTGCATGCACCAAAGAGGGCTTGTACCATCCTTGTAGCACAAAATGGGCTGCAGCCTGGTGCTCAAGAACATGTGGCAGCTGCAAGCTGTTACATCTCCTAAGTCAGTATTCTCTAAACCCTCCCAGAGAGTGAACTTCTAAGTATCCTTAGACCAGCCTGAGCTAATCTAAGGGTACTTCGAATTACACCCTCCAAGAGAGTTGCACCCTTGCACCTCTCTAGGAGCCCTCCCTCAACATGTGCTGTAGCCCACCCATCCCCAATCCTTTTTTAACAATATCAGTCACAGTCCTGGAGGTCTACCACTCTCCTATCAGCCCATAAAATAAAAAATAAAGTAACAGTCCCTGGTGGTCTAGCGGACCCACCTCCAATTTGCCTGTATAATGTAATAATAAAGAATCATGCCCTGGTGGTCTAGCACCCCCCATCTGCCCATCAAAATATTAATGTATCAGTGCTTGGTGTTCTAGAGGACCCAGTCCTGGCAGGTAGTGCTCATCACCCCTCTCCCCCATCCCGAAACTGACCTGGCAACCAATACAGCCCTCCTCACACCACCACGTAGGGCTGTCTACTGAGCTGTCAAGGAGAGTGTACTGTATACAGTATGCGCTCATTGTTTGATGGCTCACTCGAGCTGTCAGTCAATGAGTGCATACTGTATACAGTACACGCTTCTTGACAGCTCAGTCGGTGGCTGGCGGTGGTGGTGTGAGGAGGGCTGTGCTGGTCACCGGCTCGGTTTCAGGATGGGGGAGAGCAGGGTCATGGGTACTACCTGCCAAGGTAGGGTGGAGGGTGGTGCGGGTTCTCTAGACCTCCAGGTACTGATATTTTATTATTACATTATACAGGCAAATTTGGGCTGTGGCTGCTAGACCACCAGGGACTGATACTTTACTATTTTAATTCATGGGCAGATGGGGGGGGGGAACTAGACCACCAGGGTATGACATTTTCATTTCATTATATGGGCAGATCAGGGCTGGGTCTGCTAGACCACCAGGGACTGATATTTTATTATTTTATTTTACAGGCAGATGGGGAGGCCACTTGACCACCAAGGTGTGATACTTTATTATTATATTATATTATATTATATTATATTATACGGGCAGATTGGGGCTGGGTCCACTAGACCACCAGGGACTATTACTTTATTATGGTATTTTACAGGCCAATGGGGGTGCCACTAGACCACCAGAGACTGGTGCAAAACTACCCCGCAGCTTGTGGCACACCATCTGGATGCACTGTCTGTTCGGCACACAGCCATGGTTGCTGCAAGCTACTGGACTTTACCGCTGGTACTCTACCTGATAGATAATTGGGTGCAGGTTCCCTAGGGCACCAGCAATCAGTGCAAGCTGCCTTTGGGGTAGCTTGCGATGAGTTCTGAGAATAGAGCTCATGATTTTTTAATTTGCAGCTATGTTACTATGAACTATTTTCTTCAGTGTAAGAATATTTTAAATAAACTGTGTTGTTCTTTAAAAAACATTTAAATATATAGGGCATATTTTATAATCACAATCAGTGTTGGAATTATAGGGTGGCTTGTCCGGGCTCAGCCCCAGTAGCTCTGAAGTGAGTCCCGGTAGCTCAGACATCAGTGCCATTGACTTATAATGGGAATGGAGGTTCAATTTAAGATAGGCCCCTATGGGCTCACCTAGCTCCCAAAGCACACAATAATTCCAACATGGATCAGAATACTATATTCCATGCTGTGTAGCAAAGTAAATCAAAATTGTTCCTGGGTGGCTGAATGCAGTTGACATTGCCTCATGCCTTGCAATGCACCTGGGGCAAGCTTCAATGTACTGTAGCTTGTGGCATGGCCTATCCTACATTCTTGCTGACTTCTATACATATTCAGTGCTGTCTTTCAGAGGACAAAGGCACTTCTCAGCAACATAAAAAGTGTGCCTGCCTTTTGACAAGTAAACTCATCATATAGACTGAAATCTGTGTTTCACATCTGTTAATCAAACTGGGACAGTGCAGTGGGCCTGTTTTAAAATATGTCATAAAATGAGTTGCAATAATGTTTCATTCCAGTTGGCTGCTAGCCATGCTGAATTACACTACTACCAATACCTGAAAAAAGTTCCAGTATTACTTCTGTCCTCTAACCCAAAATATCAGTCTGTCAACTACAATTTTACTTTCATAACTATCAAAAAAATTGCTTTCAGAACTTGCAACCTGTAAACCGTACTCCAAAAAAGGCATAACAATGCCATACCTGATTTACAGCATTTTTTTAACCCCCTCAAAGTTTCCTGAATATTGTATTTCTCATTACATTAGTTTGATAAATTCACCAAATAAATTCAATGCCATTAGAGTTTCACATATATTATTTTGTAATGTACTTATCCATTTTATAAGTGCAATAAGACATGTCAGGGTATTGGTAGTAATACCATGAATGCACACCCGGGTGTGTAAGGGCACTCAGCTGGCTGCCTTGTTCATTGCAATGCCCCTGGGTGTGGTTCAAGGCACTACTGCCAACACTCTACCATACCTTACCTCTTCCTTGTTTGGGCCTACAGTTATTTTTTTTAAAGTAAAAGTTTACTACAACAAGATTGTAGTTTTGACATACAATCCAGAACCACTCCCCCTCTGGGAGACAAAAGTAACCTCCAGAAGACCAGAGGAAAACAATACCCTTAGCCTGTTTACCACACAAGATTGAATCTCATGATACCATCCTACCAATATGTACATATGTAAATTGCACTTAATTGTGAATCCCTTTTCTTACTCTTAGGGCTATAGTCTTCCACTATGAGTTTAAAATCCAGATCCACATTTGTGATACTCATTGATAGATAGATAGATAGATAGATAGATAGATAGATAGATAGATAGATAGATAGATGGATAGATAGATGGATGGATGGATGGATGGACAGACAGACAGACAGACAGACAGATGGGTGGGAGGGCAGGTAGACAGACGGACAGACAGACAGACAGACAGATGAGGAAAAGAGGTGGAAATCAGGCAAAAGAAAAAGAAGAAAATGCATAACTACTTCTTGAAATAGTCTAGCACTCCCCTTTCACTTAAAGATATATATATGTTGAATAAAGTACATAGAATCATCTTGACAGAATGGCTGACAAGTGATGGGCAATTTACATTTGTTCACTCCAACCCACCATTTTGGTTCTGGTTGGAAAATTGAATAGGTTATGGAATCAGTGAGGCATAACACCAACTAAATCAAGACAATCACTGATAGTTTGATTGGCTAAAGACGCAGACATTTTGAGCTTTTATGGACAGTCACTTTTCTGGCACTGGAGTTCTTTTATATTTTTCTTAGGCGACGTTTGCCATTGAGAAACATCCACAGCTGAACTCAGCTCACAATGTGAACGTGCTGTTCTAAAAGGTAAACCATATTATTATTTTTAATGTAACCTCAGATGAAGGATCTCTGAGAGTTTAAAAAGTTTCAGGAGCAGATTTCTGATTGCCAGGAAGCATCAATAATAAACAATATTTTTTTTCTTTCAATAAAATGTACTATTTTGGTCTCAGGGTGGCCCCAATCCTTGTCTCCATGGGCTGGCATCCTTTGCTGTGCCGAGGCAATTGCCCCATCACATGTATGAGGCTCACACATGGCATAATGTGTGTGTGTGTGTGTGTGTGTGTGACTTTCTGCTTCAGCTACTGCAGATAATTCACAATGCGAGGCTTTTTGGACCCTTAAACACTAGAGCCATACATAGTCAGCCTGTGTTATTTTCTGGTGATATGCATGCATGATCCATGATGCACTGAATGAGGGGGATAGGGAGAATGCTGTAGAACAGGAATTAATTGGGCTAGACAGTATACAGCATGGAAAGTTCTTCATAAAATACAACACTGCATTAGGCAGACTGGATGTCCTCTGAAGTCCGAGGGTCACAACAGTTCCTAAAACTCAGATTTTTATCTTACTCAGTTTTAATTATCTAACAATTTCAGTCTATGTCTGTTCTCTTTGTAGGTTTTCCTGAGACCCACTATTGTTCTAGGAAACACCAGCTGAAGTCCAGCCACAGGACATTTAAGACTTCTGGCTACCCTAGTCTCCCTCACTACCCAGTCACTGTGATGGCTGAGCCAGTGCGCCAAATTCAAAAAGTGCAACAGGTTATTTAAGGGCCCAGTCACAGAAACAATCATCACTGCTGAACAATCCATTTCTAGGCCACATTGGCAGTGGCGGGGAGATATTTCGACCACCTGGCAGCAAGGTTTGTCATCAGCTGCATCGGCGGCAAGAAATTTGGGTCAGCTGCACCGAAGGGGACTGGTTGGCCACATCGGTGGCAAGAACTGTTGTTGAGAGGAGATACCGGCCACATCGGCAGCAAAGAATCTTGGTGGGTTGCACCGATGGGGGAATTTTTCTTCCCTCCCAACCTCCTCAACCCCGGCCTCTATTTAATACCCTAAAGGAGAGGAGCTAATGAGTTTTGGCAAATAAGGGATGACTGCTAGCATGTCAGGCTGTGTTTCAGATCCTTTGTTACCAAATGCTTCAATCTACCTATAGCTAGGTAAACATTCAGGGTAAGTGGGGGGGGGTATTTTCCACAAGTAATCACAGTCGTGTGCTGGATCTACCTACTGAGGACTGCTGAAAGGGACTATAAAAGAACCTATGCACACTACTGGGTTACTTTCTACCTAGACCAAGTTGCAAGCTGAGTTATTTATTGATAACACTGACTCCTGTTTCCTTGTCTAATTACTACTGTGATTGTACTGAACACATAAAATGAGGCATTTGGGTATCATCACTGCTATTGCCTATGCAGCCATAATTCTGGTGGTGGACCAGTTTCACCCCCAGGGAAAGGATCCTCCAAACCTAGCAGAAAGTCCCCACCCTCCCCCCATGGGTCCTATGGGATTAGGTTGGACAATGATGACTCTTTACTGTTACCTATGCATGGCCTAAGCATGGCAATTGTTATCATCTTTTCTTCAAATGGAAAATCACTAAAATCATCAGGCATCTGACTAAACTGAAGTTAGCACTGTGTGAGAATATTTAATTCAACCCCGGTCCACTCCCCTCCCAACTATATGCTAAGCACTCCCACCAATCCCTGCTGGACTAATGCAAGGGGACTTAAACTAGTACATATAAACATTAACAGTCTAAGGCGCAAGATGCAGGATCTGGAGGCCTAGACAACCCTCTACAAGGATAATGTGACTGCGGTGTAAAAGACTTGGCTTAAATCACAAATACTTCCTCACGAAATCGACCTAGTGGGCTGTCATGTGTTTATAAACGATCGAGGTGAGAAGAAAGGTGGGGGGGGTTCTTATCTATATTAGCTCTAAATTTAATGTCGTTTGTCATTTATAGCCAGGACTTTTAACAGAGAGCAATATTTAAGCTCTCTTTTCTGGCCAAATCTACTGCAACACTGCAGCAACATATTTTATACATGGTTCTTTCTTTTGGGAATATTTTACTGAAACAGGATAAGGAGAACAAAACACTGTAAAATTGCAACTGTGACCAAACATGATAGTTTGGTAAATTGTGATTCATGTGAAGGGGCTTTTTCTTTAAAAGACTGTAAAAGGGATAGAACAGCATAAAGAAGATTTATTGGTCAGGTTGGCCACCCTGACAAGAACAGGAGCAGGATAGCACTGAATAAGTGTAAGACAGTAGGAAAGAGTGAAAAAGAAAATTATTATTTTTTTTTTTGTAAGCATAACAGGGGGACCCTGTTACACTCCTCCCCACACAAAAATCTATCGGCTGGATGACCTGAACCCCCTCCCCTTGAAGGGGTTGGAACTTCTGCCCTCCCACTCCAGAACTTCCCCTAAGGGACCCTTATAACTCTAGTACTAAAATCTGATTTATCGAGCCATAAATCAATATCTCAATCAATACTTTTTCCCTGAGGTTTAAAAACAATAGAATGATACATTCCATATATACAGTACAATTTACTCGGAATCGTCATTAATTCACTTTTGGTAATTCCTATCATGTTGCACCTTAGCGGGACATGAAATCAACGCATTCTGATGCTGGGTACCAGATCTAAGTCTGACTGTAAAATTGTATGGCTGGAGAGCCAAGTACCATTGCATAATCCGTGAATTTTTATCTTTTATGTTATTATGCCATCCCAATTGATTATGGTCAGTAACTATCTGAAAATTATTACCCCATAGATAATATTTTAAGCTTTCAAAAGCCCACTTCATTGCCAAACATTCCTTCTCTACGGTGGAGTATTTCCTCTCCCGCTCATGTAGTTTTCTGCTGATACAAAGGATTGGGTGCTCACCATGTTTACTATGCTGAGATAACACTGCACTGATGCCTGTATCAGAAGCGTTAGTGTGAACCTCAAATTGTTTTGAAAAATCAGGACTTGACAATACTGGGGCTGAACACAAGGCAGCTTTTATACTCCGAAAAGCCTGGTCACACTCATTGCTCCATTTTACTTTATCGGGGTATTTGTTTTTGGTTAATTCAGTCAGGGGTGTAGCTAGACTGGAAATATCTGGGATGAACCTTCTATAATAGCTGGCTAACCTTAAAAAAGATTGAACATATCTTTTTGTACTAGGTACAGTACTATTTGCGACTGCCTCAACTTTACTTACTTCCAGCTGTACTTTGCCATTACCAATTATGAAACCTAAATATCGGGTTTCTGTTTTGCTAAGGCACATTTTGAAGAGTTTATCGTGAGTCCAGCCTCCTTAATGCTCTGAATCACTGCACTTAAGTTTCTAAGATGAGTGTCCCAATCTGGACTATTGATAACTATGTCATCTAAATAAGCAGCACTGTACAAATTATGGGTCTCAGAATATGGTCCATATACCTTTTAATGGTTGCCGGAGCACCATGAAGTCCAAATGGCATAGTTGTGAATTGTAACAACCCTATAGGTGTGCTAAAGGCTGTTAACTCCTGTGCATTTTGAGCGAAGGGTATTTGCCAATACCCCTTTGTTAAATCCAATGTACTAATGTATTTTGCTGAACCTATTTGATCTAGTAGGTCATCAATCCTAGGCATGGGGTATCCATCAAAATCAGATATTGCATAGATTTTTCTGAAATCAAGACATAACCTGATACCTCCCTCCTTCTTTCCAGCTATCACCAGTGGGGATGACCATGGACTACGTGATGGTACTATGACTTTGGCCTGTTCCATTTTCCGTACTTCTTAAATAACCTCCTGTTTTACTTTTCCTGGTATTTTATATGGTTTCTGATGTAAGGGTTTGCTCTGTTGCACTCTTATCTCATGCTCTACCCCTACCGTTCAACCTGGTGTTCCTGTAAATGTCTCTTGATAGTACACTAAGAGATGCTCAGTCTCTTTTTTCTGTTCAGGATGTAGGTCAGGATTGATCTGGACTTCTTCTTTATGTGATTGATTTGTGAGCCCATCATATGCTATTTCTAGCTCAGATGCATCTTGTTCAATTTGAATGTATAGGCAAGTATCTGGAGGAGTTTCAAACCATTTTCTGAGTAGGTTAGCATGATATACATTTTGAGTGGGCATATGATCTGGCATCTCAATTTCATAATTAACCTTGCTTGTCTGCCTGATTATTTTATAAGGACCTCTCCATTTCATTAATAGCTTGTTCTCACTAGATGGTAACAATAACACCACTTTCTCTCCAGGTTCAAAGTGTTTAATTTTCAAACCTTCATCATAAGACTCTTTTTGACACATTTGTTTTAGATTTACATTCTGATGGGCTATTGTGACATACTTTACCAACCTTTCTCTGATAGTAGTCATATAATCAACAATAGTGTTATATCCAACACTCTTTCCTTCTTCCCAATGCTCTTTAACATCATCAAGGGGCCCTCTTGGATTGCGAACATACAGCAAAGAGAATGGGGAAAAACAGTAGTGGCCTGGGGCACCTCTTGATAAGCAAATAATAAGTATGGCAAGTACTTATTCCAATCTTTTCCCTCTTCTTGCACATAATTTTGTAGCATTCCTTTAAGAGTCTTATTAAAATGTTGCACTAATCCATTTGACTGGGGTGGTAAGGGGATGTTTTTACAGTTGATGCTCCTGAAAAATGACACAATTCCCTTAACATGATAGAGGTCAAGTTACTGCCTCTATCTGTTAATATAGTTTGAGGGAT
The DNA here is from genome assembly GCA_016271365.2 of Neoceratodus forsteri. Classification (NCBI taxonomy): domain Eukaryota; kingdom Metazoa; phylum Chordata; order Ceratodontiformes; family Ceratodontidae; genus Neoceratodus; species Neoceratodus forsteri. The sequence goes on along the minus strand of JADMNL010000039.1, from coordinate 11,011,927 downwards.
TCCCATTTGACTAAAAACTTTGGCCAACTCTTCAGCTATTCGAGGGGCCAAAACCATCCTCATTGGAACAGCTTCAGGATAACGAGTTGCATAATCACAAATAACTAAGATTTAGTGGTTGCCTTTGGAACTCTTAGTATGGGGCCCTTCCACATCCATTGCTATCCTTTCAAATGGGGTGGTGACATAGGGAATGGGTTGTAATGGAACCAAATCCTTCATTCCCTTCTTTGCTACCATTTGGCAGTTGGGACAAGCTCTACAGTATGAAGCTACCTCCTGATGGACTCCTGGCCAATTAAATCTAGCTAGGATACGCTGTATAGTTCTGTCTCGCCCTTCATGCCCTGCCATCGGTATTGTATGTGCCAGGTGCATTATTTTCTCCCTGTATTTCTTGGGTACCATAAGCTGTTCTGTTGATCAGTACCAAGTTCTCTAGTCACATGACACAATACACCTTTATTCATTGCAAAACTTGAATGTCCAGTTTGTACTTTTTTTTCCACCTGTAAAAAGAAAGGTTTTAAAGTCTCATCATTCATTTGATCCTGTTGTATTTCACAGAATGAAAATTCAGGTATGCTCTCCATCCCTTCTTTCACATGTGTTCTATGTCACCATACTTTCTCTTTTCTTCTGGCTTGTCTTGATTTTCTTACCTTTCCTTTTTTCATAAAAATAGTCCTCTTCGAAAGAAAATATGTTCCCCAATTGTTGTTCTTTGGCCTGTGATCTAGTTACCATATGTACAGTTTTTGGAGATGTCGGTTTATTTTGTAGAAATTCATCAAACTGGGGAAAGTCCTGCCCAATAATGTCTGGTTCTGGTAGGTGAGGTACTAAGCCAACCACTATTTGATGATTTTCATCTTCCACAGTTAATTTCATAGTGTCAGTATGGTATTGATGAATGTCACCATGCACACATCTCACCGTGTTATCATTACCAGTAATTTCCATTTCAGGGACCAAATCAGATCTTAGCAAGGTCTGCTTACTCCCCGAGTCTAACAATCCCAAAGTTTGTTGGTTACCAATTCCTACTGAAGTCACTTATCCAATGTTGGCAAGGGATAAATGAGTCACATTTGTCTTATGGGGGCATTTTGAACAATATGCCCTTTTCCTAGGCACCCATGACATATTATTTCTACATATGGAATTCTAGCCCCTTGCTGTCTTCAACCATAGTTAGTATTTCGGTTGTTAGGGACAAAAACTCTGGCTGGTGTTTGGATTGGGACTGGGATAATAGGTGGCCCTCTTGGTCTAGAAGGACAAGCAGCCAGATAATCTTCTGCTGATTTAATTGCAGCCTCTGAAGATTCAGGTTTGTGTTCTTTGATCCATAACTGAATATCTATGGGTAATATCGTATAAATTGTTCTATTATAATCAGTTCCATTATCTGGTCAATAGTCTTAGTAGCTGGCTGCAACCACTTCCCACAATAATCCCTTAACCTTGCATAAGTCTCTCTAGGGGTATCATATGCTGCCATTTTCTGTTGCTGAAAATGCTGCCTGTACGTTTCAGTGTTTATGTTATACCTTCTCAGTACCTCTTGTTTAACTCTATCGTAGTTGTTAGCATCAACCCCACTTACTGTAACTGGCTATACACAAGTTGTGCTCTCCCTGAAAGACAAGGTACCAACCTGATTACCCACTGGTCCCTGGGCCAGGTACACGTCACTGCTATCTACTCAAACATGGTTTGATATGCTTCGATGTCATCCACTTCTGTTAGTTTTGTAAGCTTGATATCCTGGGGTCCTGCTTGATCCATATGACCCTGGCTCATATCTTGAATGGCTTTTAAAGTATCTTGCCATTTTTCATCCTGCCATTTCCAATCCTCAGCCTGCATCCTTCGGTCCTCTTCCCTCTGTCATCGATCCTCTTCCCTCTGCTACTCTGGGTATAATTGTCATAGGCATAACCATTTTAACAAGTAACCTGGATCTTCAGGAACTGCTGCCATCCATTCCTCTGGTCTCCTTCCCTCTTCTGGCAGAACCTCTTCCTCCTTGTCAGTATTAGTCTTCATTTTGGGTCTTGCACTAAGATCCAACACGGGCAACAATGGTAAACCAGTTCTTTCTCTTAATGATCTTGTAAGATGTCCTGCACCAATCACTGTCTGATCCTTTTCTTCCATCTGTAAGGGTGCTGATATGTGACAATGCCCCCTGGTAGCACTCCCCAAGCAGCCTTACTGTACAAGGAAGATCCCACTTGTGACACCAAATATAGAGGTGTGGGATCAATGACAGACTCTTAGACAGAACTTTGGTGCATAAAAAATGCAGATTACTGCATTTATCATTTTATTTCTTGAAAGAGAAATACAAGTTCAAAATACATTTTCAAAGCAAAAATAATAACAAAACTAAAGAAAGCACTGTTACGTCATAGTAAGGAAAATAAAGTGTTTAGTCCAGCACACTCAATACAGAAAATCATTTCTTCTTGATATCTGTCTTCCTCCTTTTAACAGCTATGACTTTCCTTATGGCAAGCTCCTTCTTGCTCAGTGTCCAGGACCTTACAGAACCCTCCTCCACCTCTACTGTCCTTAGCCTTTCAAAAAGTGGTTTATATAGTCTCCTTCTGGAACAAATAACTCCTCCCCCTTTTTGATGATCTCATACCCTCTCTCTATATAAACTGTCATTCCTGGGCCGACCAACTCCTAAGCAGGGCCTACTGAAAACTCCAGGTAAAAATATTAGTTATTTTATTCTTCCAAGACATAGTCTATGATATATTGTGAACTGGCTAATAAAAAGAAGATGAAGGGTGCACTCCTTATCTTTCCGTATTGCCAGTCATAACATAAGGCAAACAGTGTTTGTGCAGCTTTAAGAAGGAAGCAGAAACTGTATCTGTATAGAATGTCAGAAGACAAGTTATGCCTGAATAAAATAAACCAGCATACAAACAAAACCCAGCTCTCTACACCTCAGAGAGTCATTTTTTCTCATACTGTTATTAATTGAATGGGATACAGGACTTAAAACTCTTCCTGCTTGTTTTGGTTTCTTTCAGATGGCTGAAATTGCAACCAATGGCTTTGTACAACACTCTTAGCTTTCTAACAGGGCTGGAATACATGAAAACAACACTTCTAGGCAGCATTAACGTATAACTGTAGGACTTCTGTCTATCTACAGAGTCCTTTTCTACAATTTACCCCTTTTGTTTTGTGTAACCTGTCTGTGGATACTGAGACAGCACTTCAGCCAACTTTTCTTTTCGAGTCTGTCTCCTTAGCAGCTGTATACAGTTGCGATCGCATTTCCTAAGTGCTCAGCTGCATCCTCTTTGAATCGCAACACGCAGTTGCGATTTCTTCAACTTTGCCGCGTTTCTTTGAGATTTATGTGACTGTGTGAATGTGTGCACATTGCCATGCGAATGTGCGAGCGTTCGAGAGTGCGAAGATGCGCACATCTCGCCACCACCACAACTCGCATTACAACCTCGCACTACAGGCGTATTTGTCATTTATAGCCAGGACTTTTGACAGAGAGCAGTATTTAAGCACTCTTTTCTGGCCAAATCTACTGCAACACTGCAGTAACATATTTTATACATGGTTCTTTCTTTTGGGAATATTTTACTGAAACAGGATAAGGAGAACAAAACACCGTAAAATTGCAACTGTGACCAAACATGATAGTTTGATAAATGGTGATTCGTGTGAAGGGGCTTTTTCTTTCTAAGATTGCAAAAGGGATAGAACAGCATTAAGAAGAGTTATTTGTCAGGCTGGCCACCCCTGACAAGAATAGAAGCAGGATAGCACTGAATATGTATAAGACAGTAGGAAAGAGTGAAAAAGAATTTTTTTTTTTTTTTGTAAGCATAACTGGGGGACCCTGTTACACATCTCTCCCCTGTGTAACTCTGTGAGTGAGCAGATATTCATTAGAGTGTTATTTAGTAATGCCAAACCCCAATATATTGATTGTGTCTGCCTACCCTGTCAAACAGCTTCCTCTTCCCTTGAATCTCTCACCCAAGAGCTAGCAGATCATACCCCCGGGGAGATGATCCTCTTAGGTGATTTCAGCCAAAACTGGTGCTCAAAAGGCAATACCGGACCAAAGAACCTGGTCCTTGACACCCACCTTATGCAAGTTATCGAGTTATCCAACAGGCATAATGCCAAATCTGCCAATCACACCCTGCTCAACTGGGCTCTTGTCACAAGCCCTGAGAGAATACTGGCCACTGAAATATTTGCAGACTCACTGAGTGACCACTCACCCATTTTCCACGTTTGATCCAACAAGCTCCCTAAACTGCCCAGCAAGGTATTTGAGGCCAGGAACTACTCTAACTTCATTCCTGAAGATTTCTGCTCTGCCCTGTCAGCTGTGAATTGGGGTCCTATAACTTCTCTCCTTACCTTGGATAAAGCCATAGACTACTTCTCCAATATGTTAATGTCTGTAGCTAATGTGCATGCCCCTCACAAGAAGCTAAGAGTGCAGGGCAAGTGATAGAAATGGCTTAATACTGATCTGAAATGGACGGTGCTACTCTGGGACAGGGCATGAGGGCAATACAAAACCTTTCATCTCCCATCAGATTGGAGAAATACAGGGCACTAAGAAACAAGTGTAAGAAAGCCACAAATAATGTGAAAAGACAGTATTTGTGTGGTCTCCAATCTTGGCACCTAGGGGATCCCAAGAAATTCTGGGGTCAAATTAATGCGTTGCCGAAGGGTGGCATCAGCACTCATGATGGAGCTGTCCTGATTGATGGTATACTGACAGATGAACCCCCCACAGTAGCTGAGGACTTCAATACCTTTTTTACTGATCTAGACAAGTATAAACCTTCTACCCCAATTGCCCCTCCTCTAAGAAAAGCCACTGAACAGAATCTCCACTGGCCTCAATTTCATCTCAAATTAGTCAAGCCATCAGAAATGCTACCCCTCCTGAAGCGGATAAACCCTGACTCATCCCCTGGCTTTGACCAACTAGAGCCCCAACTGCTGCGGGCTGCTGCCCCCCGGCAATTGCTCTGCCCATCACCAAGCTAATAAACTGATCCCTACTGGAAGGGATTGTCCCTAGCAAGTGGAAGGTGGCTGTTGCTGTCCCTGTTCATAAGATGGGGACACATGTAAACACTGAGAACTACAGGCCTATCTCCATTCTCTGCCCTTTGTTAAAGGTGCAGGAGAGACTGGTCAACAACCAACTACATAGCTACCTAGAACGGCATCTGCTCTTGTTCGACAATCTGCATGGCTTCAGAAAAGGCAATGGAACTGACACAGCCCTAGTCAAACTCCTGGCTGACACCCTGGGTGCCATGGACAGGGGGTCCCCTACTGGGGCTATATTCATTGATTTGTTGAAGGCATTCAACCTGGTTAGCCATGAACTGCTTCTCGGTAAACTTCAACTGCTAGGACTTGACACACTCTTGCTTACCTGGTTCAAAAATTATCTGCTCAATAGGACTCAAAGGGTAAAATGGAAAGGGGTACAATCAGGCTGCAGACCTGTGACCACTGGAGTACCCCAGGGCTCGATATTAGGCCCTCTACTCTTCACCTTCTTTGTTAATGATATTGAGCATGACTGTGACTTGGAAAACCTGATCCTGTATGTGGATGATTCGGTGGTCTACTGGAGTGATTCTCAACCTAGTGTCAGTACTGCAAATCTGCAGGCAAGTCTCACGGTAATAGAGGCTTGATTTACCTCTAACTTACTGGTGCTGAATGACAAAAAGACCAAGGCTGTCCTTTTCAGGACTAGATGCCTGGGAGTTGACAGGCAACACCTGTTTCAGCTCTACACAGGCACAGGGTCACGACTTGAAGTCGTGGACAAGATTAAATACTTGGGAGTCTTCTTAGATCAAGAAATGTCCTACAAGCTGCATATAGACTATGTAGCTAAGACCAGTCACCAGAAGCTTGGCCTTCTTTATAAACTTGGAAACTTCCTAGCGGATGATGCATGACTTGCTATAGCCAAAAGCACGCTAGTTCCCACCCTCCTCTATGGTGCACCCCTCCTATATTTCCTTAAGGAGAGTAAACACCACAAGCTGTCTGTCCTCTATAATAGGACTGCACACTTTGCTACCCACTCCCCACCCAGGATGCATCATTGTATGGCTCTTACAGACCTCAACTGCCCCTCAATAGAGCAGAAACTGTCTTATCCCTTACTAAGTCTGACCTACAAATTCACCAATGTTGTCTCCCCCTAAGTTAACTGGCCTCCTGAATCTAAAAGCTCCTCAGCAGACTCTGCGGTCATCAGGTAGCTGCCTCCTCAATATCCCTCATGTATGCACCAGCCTAGGCAAGAGATCCTTTGGGTACTCGGCACCCTACCTCTGGAGCTCACTTCCGGATGAACTGACCAGAAGCTCCACCCTGGAGAAGTTTAAGTCCAGCCTAAAAGCATATATGCTAGGGCAGTGTCTTTGAGGCTGCTACCATTAACTCCCCTTCCTAGCACTGAATGCTGTTCTCCTGTACACTCTTAAAGGTCTAATAGGTCCTGTACACTATAGTAGGTCTTTGACACATGGAACACATTCCTCTTAGCATAAGAATTTGTGGAAATTATTTATCATGTTGTTACCCTAATGTGACTGTCCAATTGTCTAATTCCTTCATGACTAATTGCTGTTGCAGTACTCTGTATGTGAATCCAATGTCTATTGCTGCTATTTTTTTAATTTCTGAGTCAAATGTATATTGTGAACTACTGAGCTATGTGGGTTGTAAGTGAACTGAATAAATAATGTATATAATTAACTACAGGTTGCCCCTGAAAAAGGGACCTCTGATCTCAGTGGGTTCACCTGGTTACCAAAATGCAATAAATAAATAAGCAGAACAGTCACTGAAGGAAATCACCAGCTTTGGTAAAGGAAGGATCATCTCTAGTGCAACATTCAGGGGCATGTTTCTTCATGAAATACTGCATTCCTACACTTTACTTGGTGAATTTCTGTATTTGTGGAACATTTCCCATTGCAGAGAATCTTTTCCACGGAACCAAACTGGACTTTTAATTTCACTTCAAAAACACTGGCTTTTGTGAGGCTCTCCCCCATTTCCACCATTATTGGATTTTACAGCCATCATGTTACAAAACTCCACATACTCACGATGATAGTTTTCAGTTCCTATTGCGATGTACAATTTATGTTTTTAGTACATTTTCTTCCAGCTCACCCTTTTTCTGGCTGTTCGCCAACATGCCCCTGTCCTTCTAGAATGCCCCTCAATTCATTCTCAGCAGTGCAGTGCTGAGGTTCCTATGCATGCATCTGATGTTCAGAATTGGGAAGACTGCAACTGCTGATGTCCGCATCCCAGGGGGCTTGTGTATCTATCCCTCCATCTATCTTTCCTGGAGGAGGGCAGATGTGATTCCCCTTCACATAAGTGGGAGCAGGGCAGAAGCAGGAAACTACAGACCTGTTAGTTTAACCTCAGTGATAGGGAAAATGATGGAATCACTTCTGAAGGAAAGAATTGTCGAGTACCTAGGGGCCAGAGGGGCACAGGACCCAAGGCAGCATGGATTCACAGCGGGAAGGTCATGCCAGATGAATCTAACAGATTTCTTTGACTGGGTGACCAAAGTAGTAGATCAGGGAGGGGCTGTGGACACGGCCTACCTAGACTTTAGCAAGGCATTTGACACAGTCCCACACAAAAGAGTAATATACAAGCTAGCCAGCCTCAGAGTGGGTCCCAAGATGATAGCCTGGGTAAAGAATTGGCTGGAGAATAGGACACAGACGGTAATAGTAAATGGAGTCCACTCTGAAGAAAGGGGGGTTACTAGTGGGGTACTGCAGGGTTCAGTATTAGGACCGGTCCTCTTCAATGTCTTTATAAGTGACATTGCAGAGGGACTGGAAGGAAAAGTATGTCTCTTTGCAGATGACACAAAGATCTGCAACAGAGTTGATGCACAAGGTGGGGTGGAAAGGATGAGAAGGGACTTGGCAAGGTTAGAGGAATGGTCAACTGTATGGCAGCTTAGATTCAATGCTAAGAAGTGCAAGGTAATGCATCTGGGAAACAAAAACCCAGGGGAAGAGTACCCAATAGGAAGTGAGACACTAACAACAACAAAAATGGAAAGGGACCTGGGGGTAGTCATATCAGATGACTTAAAGGTGAGCAAGCAATGTGAGAGGGCAGTAAGGAGGGCTGGGGGGATACTGGGATGCATAGAGAGAGGCATCACCAGTAGAAAACAGGAAGTTGTTATCCTTCTGTACATACAGTTGGTGAGACCCCATCTGGAGTACCGCATGCAGTTCTGGAGACCCAATCTCCACAAGGGACATAGACAGGATGGAAGCCGTCCAGAGGAGGGCAACTAAAATGGTGCAGGGTCAGCACCGGAAGACATATGACGAGAGACTAAAGGAGCTTAATATGTATAGCCTCGAGGAAAGGAGGGAGAGGGGGGACATGATAGAAACTTTCAAGTACCTCAAGGGAATCAACAAAGTCCAAGAAGGTATCATCTTTCAAAAAAAGTGGTGTGCAAGAATAAGGGGGCACAATTTGAAGATAGAGGGGGGCGGCTCAGAGGTAATGTAAGGAAGTACTTTTTCACAGAGAAGGTTGTGGATGCATGGAACGGCCTTCCAGAAGAGGTTGTGGAGTCAAAAGCAGTGGCTGAATTCAAGCATGCATGGGACAGTCATAAGGCAATTCTAGCGGGTGGGGGGAGAAAGAAGTAGGCTGCTGGTTAACTATGATCTGCAGCTTATCCATTAGGTAGGGAAACTGGCAGACTGGGTGGGCCAAGTTGTCCTTATCTGCTGTCAAATTCTATATTTCTATTTTTCTATATTTCTCCAAAGGACAACCTATGCATGCATCTAATGTTAAGAATGGGGGAGATTGCAACTGCTGGTGTCCACATCCCAGGGGGCTTGTGTATCTATCCCTCCAAAGGACAGGCAGATGTCCATCAGATTGCTCATTTTCTCCCTGCTGGCCCAACTGGAATCCTAGACTCGCTACAGTACATGAGCTTGAGTTTCCATCACTGATAGGGGCCTCTGGGTGCTCTAATGCTAGGCCTTCTGTTGGGATCTATTGGTCTGTGAGTAAAAATTAAAAAAAACTGAGCTGCTTGATGGCCGACAGGCAGCACATGGCACTACCAAGTAGGTGACCCGAGCGCAAAAGTGAGCTCTGAATGCTGCATTGGGAGGCAGGCCAGGTCACAGCAGCTGTCACTTTGCAGTGTGATACAATTGGGGAGGAATGGAATCCATCTCCAGTGCTCACAGTGCCCCCTGTGGTGGCCAAGGGAGCTTGCACCCTCCACAGGATGTGTGGCTGAGACCACCAGGAAGGCTTGGCTCACACCAGGGAAGGAGGGAAGCACCTGGAAGAAAAAAAAGGGAGAGAGAAACCCATGACCATCTACAGCACATAACAGCCTGAGCTCCAAGAACTCCCCAAGGTCCTACAGCCAGCCAGCACTAGACTCTGCAGTCATCCACATAACTGGACTGTCTTGGGAGGCTCCCCATGGATCCCCTGCCATGGAGGGATGTTGAGATGGATAAGGAACTAGGGAGGAATGTGTCTAACAGCCCTAAACAGGACATGTCTCTGGAACAGGTTATACCCCTGACATGCACGGCTAGGGAGAAAAAGCTCCATGAATAACAAAGTGAAAAATGTTAAAAATATCCTCACTACTCCATTAAATAACACAGAAAAATCAGAAAATCAATACACAGGATCGATTTTTTTCAGAGTCTACCCTTTTATCAATGTCACTAAAAGGATGAGTCCTTTCACTTATTGTCTTTGGAATAATATGCTTTCACTAGTGGTATCACCCAACCTGTTCCTTTTCATCTTAAGTGAACAATAAGACACAATGGGGTGTACATGTAACAGATTTTACCGCACACCCAGGGGCATAGTGAGGGGCACTGGATCAGAACATTGACAACCACAATGCCGTCTACATTAACAGCATGGCAAAAATGCCGTCAATTTTGTTTTTGCAGGGGGATCCTCCCCTCACACCCCCCACACCCACAAACTTAAAAATTCCCACTCTGGGGGTGGAGGGAGCAGATCATGGGGCAAGTTGAATCTGTGGGGCCATGGAATGGCCCCTTGGAAATAAAGAACAAGTCTCAATTTATGCAAAATGGTTGAGGACCAGGATTAGAATCCTGATCTCCAATGTCTTCTAGCTAAGGTGCTCTATGCCCCAGCACTCCATGCCATTGGAGCAGCTCAGCCAGCCTCCACTATTTTGCTGCCATTGACCTGTGGAAGCACCATGGACAGCAACCAGTTGAGCACATATCGCAAGTGCTCTACATCCCTGTTTGCTGTCCATGGTAGCACTATCCAGACCAGCGCTCAGTTGACTGGCACTATTCTGGTAGTGCTAATCTAACCGGGTACCAAAGTGAGACATGAGGCCACAGGCTGAGTGCCTTCAGACCCTGGAAGTGCGGTCAAATTTGTTCCATCCACACCCCCAGAGTGTCTTATTGCACTTACAAAATGGGCTCCTTTTTTAACTTTTTACAGTTGGGAAAAGCATGTTGATATGCAGAAACAATAGATTTACTTATGTGCATTTATGATAAAATAGTCCTTCCACTCACTGAAAACGATGTCATTGATGATGTCATTGTATTACTGCTGGACAAAGTTTGTCCTTTGCTGACATCAAGATTCAAGATATGGAATGCTTACCATGGAACACATGGATTCAAAATACTGCTCAGTTCCACTGGCAGAAAGTTTTTCTCCTAACATACAGTACACACACACACACACACACACACACACACACACACACACACACACAAAGGTCTCATCTATAGGCAGATGCTCAATATCTCACTGTCAGGGCATGCAGAAGAGATTCCCTGATGAGCATGTAAAATTAGAAGGAGGATTTTTCATTGATAGCAAAGAAACAGTTGTAATGAGAATTATAAACAATACTTACTGTTTATAATTTGTTTGTGTGTGTAAGGAAATTGTGATGATCAGGGAAACAACATTTAATGAATTTGTTTTATTTTTTATTTAAGGTAGTTTTATTTTTAGGGCCCAGTTTAAGTTTTTTTTACAGTGTAATGGTACAGCCATGTCTGTGAAGGAAGATCAATTCTAGTTGTAGGGGGACTGATGGAAGAGTGTTCTGGTTGTACGAGGACTGATTTGCTCATTGTGTGATGTGGTTTAGGACCAGAATGACTGTGCATGAAACAGATTTCATGCACGGGCACAAGATACATTTTGACCAATGAGGCTTATTTATTTTTGATGCTCATTTTATAATTAAGGATAGTGGGTCCTGGGAGTAGAAATGAGTGTTTTGTTTGTACATACAACTGTATAGACTTTTAAAATGATCAGTATTCTGGAATGGAAAGAGAATGCTGTTTTCCACCCAAGGGCTTGTGCAGACATCATAAATTGTAAAGGAGCAGCATGTGAGGTTACAGGAATCCCCACAGCTTCTGTTATCTTTTTTTCATGTACTTGATATATTGATGAATAGTAAGGAAGCATAGTTTAGTGACTGGAGGAGAGAACTGGAGCGAGAGAGATCACAGGTTCAAACACCACCATGGCCATTGGTTCACAGTGTGACCTTGAGCAACTCACTTAGCCTCCATGTAATTCATTCTATTTCAGCAATGAAACTGAGTAGAGGCAGATGCATGCTGAGATTGCAATCTTACATCTCAGTTCAGCTATCCAGGGTAAATAAATTCAAAGAAAAAAAAACTAGAGGGCAACACTTTCCAGTGATGTTATTCCCTCACCTTTCAGCAACACTAAATTCATCAAACTATGTGAAAAACTGGCCCCAGTGCTGCACCTGATCTGTTGAAAAGACTTCAGTCTCCCATACCATTAATCCCTCACCTTTTACCAGCACACAATTGATCACGGCGTGGAGAAGTCTGTATTTTGCCTGCATGCCCTGCACCTGCCTACTGGCTAAACACTGGGCTTTACATCTCTATTATTGCCAGTCTTTTGCCTCTCAGCAAGACTACATTTATGATTTAAAAGAAAAAAAACAGAAAAAAAAAATTAAAAGAAAAAACTGTGCTTTGCAAGAGTTAACCACTGCTGTCTCATGAAAGGTTTCTCTTCTTCTTTTTATTTAATATAGCAGCGTGGGTGCAGGCTCACAGCAAGATGTGAGTCTGAAAAGGCAATGACCTTTCTAAAATGCACTTTGAAGCCTGCTGCCTTCTAAGGGAAGAATAAAAGTAGGTGCGGCAAGGAAGACATTGATGTGACGCTCCCAACTAAACGGACTGTCGGGGTGTCAAAAATGAAAGGAGCTGCTCTGAGAAACCATATCAAATATACATTAACACTGGACCTTTAATTCTTAAAGCCACATGGTAGCATCTTGCCAACATATTAAAGTGACATGTTCAGTCTCTGTTTAGGCTGAGAAAGGCCATTATAAATTAGACTAGCGATATGAATACCTATAAAATAAAAAAATCTAGACTTCCTTCATGTCCAAATTGAGGAACTACTATTCACAGTAGTGACTGCAATCCATGTCCCAAACATAGGGAATCAGATACCCAACCCCCTGAGGCAAGTAAGATTTCACCTTGGATGCCTCCTACCTCAATAAGGGGAGGCTCCTGGGCTCCTTCTAGTGTACAGTGGAGGAGGTGGGGGGGTTGCACTGAAAGTAATATGAGGGCCAAAATGTGCTCTGCCAATAGTATAATCAAGCATGCCACTATACACAAGAGAATGACTTTTGTGGCTTAGTTTGCATTGACCTATTTATAGGGGTGAAGGGGGACATTGAGGCATAGACAATTGATTGCATGTGCCAATGTAGAGATGGCATGTATAAGGACAGAGTGGAGGACACCAGCCTTTTTGATAATCCAGAAGTCCAATACAGGGTATGCCCTCAAAAAAGGAGGAAGCTAGTGTGAAAATGGGAAGATCAAGAGAGATGAAGTCCAGTGTGGGCCTCCAAGACCACCTCCTGCCTACTGGCTTCCAGCTTGGCCCTGCCTGGCATGTAGAATATGTTCCACTAGGAAACTGGATGATCCTGTGGGCCCTACCAAGCAGAAACATTTTATAATCATAAAAAGGCACCCCAGGGGGTGTGCATTTGTAAACTTATGGCACTTTCGGGTGTGTATGGCACTCTACATTGCTTTGTGCCTCTCCTTCTGAGATGCACCGGTATCCCAAAATAACACCCTTTTGCCCAAATTGCTTATTTAAAATCCCTTTTCCCCAGCAGCTCTGATGGTTGTCAGGATAGAAGCCCATGATCCCATGGCCCTTTTCAGAAACAAATGGACTGCCATAATGTCTAGGCCAACATTCCCCTTTGTTAATAGTGCACGGTTGCTCTTAAGTATTAACGTTTGTAACTGTACAGGTGGAGAAGTGTCTCTGCTCTTAACTGCCTATATTATTGTCCATCCACTCCAGACACCTCACTGTAATCTCCCAGTCATTCCTGAAAAGAGACAATTCCTTGTCCTGTGTACTTACCTGATCAACAATCAATCAGTGACTCAATCCATAAATGAAGCACTTGCAGATTTGCTGTTATACAGTACGTGTAAAACAAGGAGATTTTTAGATGCTGGGCCCCAGCTGTGAATTCTTGTTTCTCCTGTTGCCTGATTTCTTACCCCTACTAGCGAGCTATACTAGGATTGCTAAGCTCTTTTTGAATTAAGCAGAATAATAAAAAAAGACCCTGTGACAATTGCCCATGGCTTGGTGTCTGAGGTGTTGCAGAGTGTTTCCATGACTGCCATTTCTGCATAATCACATTTATAGTGGTACTCAACGCATTTCTTTGTAAAGTGTTTTTGGATACTGTATGCATGAAAAGTAGTATAGAAAACCCAATTCTATTCTTCCTTTTTTTGTTACCTGCCTCACAATTAATCCCTGTATTTGCGTCCCCTTATTATTTACACAAAGTAATTTCTCTGTTATCTAGCCCAATCCTTTGATGTGTACAATTGTACATGTACTGTAAATATTTGACTAACTGTTTATTTCTTTGTATAATTGTCCAACAATGTAAAATGTGCAGTTTTGCACATTTTTCTATAATATCTCCTACTCCCCTCTCCCCTGGGTCACACCTGGAAATGCGTCTTGGCTCAGTGTACCCCTCTCGGTTAACAAATTCAAATAAATAAATTCCATTTTTACAGTCATGTTGAAAAAAACACAATATATAAGGAGTATTGCACAGGCTAACTAAAAATAAGCTAATTATTTTACAATAAAATGCTTCCCTCAGGGCTGCATAGCAATGAGTGGTAGAGTAAAATAGAGTCACAAGTACTTGGACAGTATTTAGGATACACTGTGTTCTAAATAAAAAAACGTACTTTCAGTCAACCTATACAATGTCCTGTGTATAACATGTACTGTATGCCATTGTGGTGTGTGATGTCAGAGCATGCAAACATTCACAAGAATGGGGTGTGTATGTCCAGTACATCAAAGCCAAACAAACAGAAGAGAGGAAAAAGAGAATTACATAGGTTTGGAGCTAAGATTTGAACCCAGGTCACCCGGTAAAGATGTTGAGAATTTATAATTCACCAGTAAAGCTGGTTCAAAGTCGGGTGACTTGCCACTTCACACAACTTCACAAAGTTCTTTATCCCTGCACTTACTTTGCATGCAATTTTTTAAATAAAAAAAAATTAAAATAAAATAACCTCACTCCCACCCTTTGTGTCATAGACAACCCCCTTCTGCCACCCCTCCACACAGTTTATAGGTAAATCCCCCATCCATCCCCCTGATAGCCCCACCTTCCTCCTATCCCCCTCCACATGCACCCTGTAAAGTTCTGTACTGACTTCCCAATTCCTTCCCTTACACACAAAATCAAGTTCCCCACCCCTCCGTCCACCCCATCCCACCAAAAGATGAATTAAACAGCCCACTCTTCACCACACGTTTGCAAATTACCCCCTCCTCCTAAAGCCTCTAAATTCTAGAATTACTAGACTGGAAAGATATCAATACCTGTAAAAACAGAAGATAACCATTTCCTGGGTCGTACCTGAAAATTAGCAGCCATTCTGTCTAGTGTGCCTACCCAGCCAACAAAAAACTAATTAAATAAATAAGCCTCACTCTTCTGTGCTGTGAACTGAATGAATGGTAAGTGATGTATTTCCTAGGAGTAATACCTGATTGGCTGCTTGTGTGTTGTACTATATATGGAACCCAAACAACAGAACTAGAGATGGGTGAATGTTTTCTTCTGCCAGTGGACATCAGGCAAATTGTTGATTTTGCTTCTATGAAATTTCGCAGAATTTCCACAAATATTTTGTGAAATGTTGCCAAAATTTTGATTTTGATTATGTCCATCTAGTTTGAAATGTATTTGTCCAAATTGCACTAGATTTGGAACATTGTGTGTTTCAGTGCCTATACAGAAGTTTACAAAGATTCATATCTCTATCTTTAAAAATAACTGAGTTATAAGCCTCCAAACATTTGGAATTTTTAAAATTACAGTTAACAACTATGTAGACGAAAATTGTTAGTGCAAATTGCGCCAGATTTGGCATACACATGTGTGCCAAGTTTCAGATCTTTAGCCTTAAAGGTGACCGAGGTATAAGTCTCCGAACTTTCAGAAATTTAAAAATTACATTTTGCAATTACATGAACTGCTGAATTTTAAGCCCCTATACATTTAAAGCTAGAGAACAGAATATCACCAATGTTATTAAGTCCATTGACCCTAAATATTAGGCTTTAAGGTAACCACCATGGTCCAGCATCAGAACATCATGCTGCCATGCTGACGACCTGGGTTCAGAAGCGAGCCCCTGGAAGTTGTGTCAGGAGGCAGGTCATAGCTAAACCTTACAATCTATATTATGCAGTTTCTATGAATCTTCCAAGAAAGTATGCATCTAAGTTTTCAATTATCTAGCTCCATAGGTGGATACGTTTTAAGCATTTAAATATTTTCAGAAATGTTCACATTAATATTAAATTGCTAGACTTTGAGCCCCTGTAACTCCCCTATCCTTCACCCAAATGTCATGAAACATGGTAAACCTTTTGGACCTACCTCAGATAATGTGTGTGTCAAATTTCAGATGCCTAGATTTAACATGGACTGAGTTATGGCCAATTAAAACAAATTCAGAAAATTCCAAGAAATTTTGTGAAATTTCATGAGAAAATTATGTAGATTAGATATCTGCTAACTTCACCCACCTCTAACCAAAACACAGGCCATGCATGTCAATATTTTAATCTCTTGCTTAAAGGCTATCTAAGTTTTAAGTGGAAGGGGCTGGCCCAGTAATGCTGTAGATTGAGGCACAGAGTGCCAGTCCCAGCACCATACCAGTAATCCTGACTTGTGAATGGACTAGGATAACTGGAGGTTGGCTGGTGGAAAGAGGATTGAGCATCCATAGATAGCGTTACTTGTTTGGGAAAAGGGGGCACAGTGAGCCACTGCTTTCATGCCAGCCACCTGATGATGGGTGGCATAACATCAGTGAACACTTCCTCATAGACTATGTGGGGGCAGGCACTCCAGAACATATGGTGTCATCTTGCTGTATGCCTCTGCCATGAAGACAGGGGCAAAAACCAAGGAGGAAAAGACCCTTCCCCCACGTGTTTGGATGATGGTTGGAGACTCCACAAGCTCCACTTCACCACCTGTAGCATCCATTGAGGTAAACAAGCTGTTGGCGAAAGGCCCAGTATGGTGAGAGGCAGGACTGGAGGTTACCATTGGAAGAGTGGCTTTTCATTGATAATGGGGATAAACAAAGAATAGAACATTATAAGCAACCAAAATCTGCAAAATACCATAATTAATTAGAGTCAATTTCCATGAGCTTTTTTAAAAAATTGAAGAATTTTGTCATACTTTTTTGCATCCATATGCATACATTTTGCTGAACCATATACTTGAGCTGCCATGGAGGAGGATGAAAAAGGTTTGGTAGAGTGGTAATAAGTTTCCATTCATAGGCGGTTCCATAGAAAAACTACGGTGATGCCTAGCATCAGGTACCAAGGTGCCAGTCAGTACCTGGAATGAAGAACCGTCAAGAATAGTCAAGACAATGACTTTGAATTTGACTGTCTTCTTGCAGTTTTCCAGCTGACTGCTGGAGTTCACAGACCAAATGGCTTGTAGAGGCACTCACATGCACAGTACTGTTTCGCTATAATGCCACCTTTGGACTCTTAAGACTGCAGCTAACAGTGGATATTTTTATCATTTGAAAACAGTGGAACCAAGTGACACCAAACATTGCAACTAGTTAGGGATGAGGCAGTTCTGACAGAAGTATCTGGAACATGGTGCTATCTCTCACTGTAGTAGTAGTGTTGGTGGGGAATTGTAGGACCATGATGTTAGTACAGGTAAGATTATTTGCCTGCCTGCAGTACAAGTCAAATGAATGTGATCCATAGCAATGCCAAGATGGACTGTCAAGAGGAAGGTGGAATGGTCATGTCAATGGAAAGGGAAGGCAGAGAGAGATTTCAACTATTAAAAGGGGGTGGTAGCTAGTGCAGAGGTCATCAATGGCAAGAGTTAGATGCATGGGCTTATTGAGGACTGAGCTGCAACTGAACTGAGTACTGTAGTAAAAGAATTCTTGCCCACTAAGCAATAATGCATGACAGGGTGTGTGTTGTGCTGGGATAACATCACGCTTGGGGTGACTAGGCAGGAGGCCGCAGGCTGAATGTGACTAATCACCCCAGAAATGACGTTATCCCAGCACAACACACACCCTGGAGTGCATTACTGCTATTATACAATGGCTTGCTTATACTGAAAAAAACACAAAAAAAGATAAAAAAATCATTTTTAAATGCATTTTCACTTTATTTATTAATGTGGAGATATACCAAGGAAAAACGTAGTTCTGTTTTGGCTAGTAGGTAGTGCTGCTGGTAAATGAGTGGCTGTGTAAGTGCAAATGCCACTTTTCTCCCCCCCCCCCATACACACAGACACACACACTTAACTTTTCCTATTCGCAGGGACAGGTGTTTTAGTTTGTGGCCAATGCTTTTGATTGGGAGTGGGAGAAACATGGCTTGTTGAACAATACTGAGTGAGTCATCTCATGTGCCCTTTTTTGTTATGCTGATCGGGACTGCGATTGACGTAAACTGAAAATAAGGTTTACCTACACTAGGACTGTTAAACTATGTTTGACTTTGTTTTTTTCATTTTCAGTCAGGAAAGAGGTAGTGGGAATGACTGTGACAAAAAGCCAAGGGCGTGATGGTATTTGAAAACGCTCGCGCTGCAGCCGAAAAGGATAGAATCACTGACTCAGATGATGGCTTTTTAAAAAAAAAAAAAAAAAACATTTATCTGCTTGTCTGACTCACCACACATCCTCATCTTGTGAAACACTACATCTTCCACTAGCTTCTCTAGTGACAGATCTTCCAAAAAGCTGGACAACCTGCCTAGGTGAGTACATATTTGCAGTCCATCTGCCATAGCAGGGAATTCAGGAGGCTGTGTGTTACTAGATACTAAGTGCTGGGCTGAGGATGGCAGAGGTGATAAAGAATCTTACTCAAGAATGTCCGTCAGTGGCTAGAACTCCTTCAGCTGGACTTTCTCCATTGGAGTGTCCACAGCTATAGACATTTGTTTTATGAGAGCTGCAAAGAGCAATTATTCCCCATGGGGGCCTGTCTGCTGACAGGCTGCTTCTTTGCTAATGCGGAATCAATGGGAATGATGGTTCTTCCAAATCTGAGTCAGGACAGGAGAGCACTGACTGTTGA
Source organism: Neoceratodus forsteri (assembly GCA_016271365.2). NCBI lineage: Eukaryota > Metazoa > Chordata > Ceratodontiformes > Ceratodontidae > Neoceratodus > Neoceratodus forsteri. The sequence continues at coordinate 10,993,057 of JADMNL010000039.1, read as the reverse complement.
CAGAGGGTGTGGACAACCATTTCTGATAAGGTAACCATCAAAGGTTGAGATTCTGTGGTCAGAGCACCCATCAATATCTGGTGGGGGGGTCTTCAGCTGTATCAGTTGCTGTGGTACAGCCGGCAATGCTGGGGGTGCCAAGCCGTGTATGACTGGATGTGGTGCTAGGAATGACAGCTAAGGCCAGGATGGGTCAATCGCCCTCATCAATTGACCTTAATCCTGGGAAAATGCTCTGTATGCTCACTGCTGCTATGCTTTCCTAACATATCCACAATGGGCTCAGTGCTGGTGGCAGAAACAAGATGACAAGGAAGAACTCTATGTTAAGGTTTGGTGTTGATGCTGAAAGCTTGGACAAATGTGTGACCTCAGCCTTTTCTGTTGAGTCAGAGATCATCAGGGTGCCTGTACCTCTGAGCACAAATGCTCCAAAAGAGTCACTCTGGGTACTGAATCAACAGGAGGCAGCATTGGGACACCCAGCAGATGCTGAATTGTCATGGACCCAACCCACCCTGCCTGGGTTGGGTCATGGTTATCTCCCCAGGCAACTCCTGCACAGAAAGCTTGTTCCAGTGAGTATTAAAAGTGACGAATAATAAATAAGCAACATGGGTTAGAGCCACCCCAACTATTGTAGTACCATTCTGCAGAGACATTCAACATCCAGTAGTGATCCAGTACTTTTTCCTAATAGTGAAGAAAACAGTTTTCATATCTTTTTTTTATCATGACTGTTTTTTTGCCTTGCCGCCGGCCCCTATCTGATTGACTCCCCCAGCCCTAACTCCCGGAATCACCTGGGGCTTACCTTACGCCTAGTCCAGGAGCAGCGCCTATGGGGAGTTGATCTTCATCTTGCCATCAGTGTGATTTTCCCCATGGGCCCCAGGAGTAGGCACACATGCGTGTGGAGGTGCGTATGCACCTTATGGCCCCAGTAATGACTCCTGTCCCCCCACTTCATTGGCCTAATGTCTAGCACCCTCTAGGCCTGAGCTGCCCCTGACCTCCACCAGGAGGTGGCCATTAGCCGAGGGTAGCCACCACACCTCCCCAGAGAGAAGAGCTGCCTGCCACCAGCTCCATCCAGCTCCACCCTCCCCACCACTGCCGACCTCCAATGGCCCGGGCTCGTTCCCTAACCCGGGTTGCTGACATGATGCAAGGTAAGGCATCCAGTACCTCAGCATTCAGCACCACTGGGCCGGCAGTTTTTATACCTTTTGATTCCTTCTTGTTTTCCTTTTAGTGTCTTTGTTATGTCCTGATAAGTGCTGACCTTTTTTGTTTAATTAATAATCAAGTTCTTAATTGCCTTTGTAACTATTTTGAATTCCTGTCTCCTCAGCAGCTACTGCTTTCTTGTCTTGTAATGACTGAATAATCTAGGACATCAGTTACACCATTCTGGACCACTTAGGATTATAGCATGGAATAGTGTAAGTTACATCATGGACAGTCTTGCTAATAGAAAACAAACTCTAGCCAGAGCCAATATGGCTGTGGCGAGCTGCCAAATGACCAAAGTTACATGTGTGCGGAGAAAATTTTGAATGACCGGTTGTAACTTGGCCATTTTTTGAAGTTGTTTCACCAAATTTTCAACATGGCCTTTTCGGGACCCCACCTCGTGAAGATTGCCACTGTCATTTCATTCACTTATCCCAAAAGGTGATTTCACAGAGCAGCCATGCCGTTCTGTGGCACAGGTGCGAAAACAAACTTCAGGCAGGATATGAAAAATGACAGCTGTACTGTTATTAAGGGAGGGGTGCAAAATGGCAGTGTTGAAAATCTGGAGTGAAAATATTAAAAATTGGTAAAGTTAGGAGCGTGTGTAAAAGCTGCTCAATGCACGCTCGTAACGCAGTCATTTTTTGGAATTTTTTCACAAAATTTGCAACATTGTCTTTTTGGAACCCCAGCTCATAAACAGTGGCACTGTCATTTCAATAATCGGTCCTGAAATGTGATTCCATGCAGCGACTGTGAAATCACCTTTTGGGAATGAGTAACCAAACAATGACAGTGTTCATGAGATGGGGTCCCAGGAGCCCCATGTTGAAAATTTGGGGCCAGAATTCTTAAAAATGACTGAGATATCAACCTACCTGTAAGTTGAAACCCCCATTGAATGGCATTATACGGTGCTGACCTTTGATTCTTCAGTTCGCGGTTCGGCTTTGAAGAGTGCAGACATGTCCTAATCCAGAGAAGATGACAGCTCTAGCCTCCGGAGGTAACTATGGGGTAAGGAGGGGGTGCAGTGAGGTAGGTGCTCAGTGGGAGGGTGGGGATGAGGGAGGGGGACTGGGGTGATGACAAGGAACCGTTTTCTTTTTTACAGGTAAAAAAACATCAGGTGATGATTTTCTTTATTTACAGGAAAATGTGGTGGGTGCCCAGTGAGCCACATGAGTTGGGGAGAGGGACATGATGTCCACATGGGGACTGGGCATCCTGATATTAGCGTGGGAGAAAAAATAACTTTGGGCACACTGGGGTGGGCTCCCAGTGTGCCATATGAGTTGGGAGGGTTACATGATGCCGACACGGGGATTGAGCACCCTGATGTCAGCACGTGGACAGGAAATGGAGGGAGTGGGGAGGGGGAGAAGAACAGCAGTGGGAGGGAGCAGGAGGCCTTTATTACCCACTGGTGCTGGGAGGGCACGGAAGGAATGGGGAGGACAGGAGCAGTGGGAGGGTGCAGGAGGAGTGTCATCTGCAAGATGGCAGAGGCAAAGCAACCATGCATGTGCAGCATTCACACATGTGTAGTTGTGGTGTATGGCTTTCTGCCATTCACAAGATGGTGGTGCCAGAAGAAATGCACATGTATGCGAGGTGCACATGTGTAGTCCTGGTACCAGAATATGGAAGTAACAGCTGAAATAGTGTGCTTGCTACTCCATAGCAGTTGATCATGGTGGAGTGTTACAAGCTCCGTTGGACTTTTGAAACGATACTTCCAAAAGTCCAATGGAAGGTTCCACGATCATCAGTTTTAGGAGCAACAGACCGATCCCAAAATAGCTGTAGACTCCACCCACAGCTGTAAAAAGAGCTGTAGTAAAAATGAGAATATGAATATGCCAGATATCTATAAATGAAAAATGATTTATATGAAGCATGTGATGCTCATTTTTAAAACCTTTGAAGAAAAGTATATGCTTACTTTTTAATTGTGTAAACATCTGCAAAACTAATTGGCTTATTTCAAAAGCAGTTTTAATATTATGAACCAAAGTGATGCTAATTCCCTTTTCAAAATCATTTTGAATTGATATTATTTGACAGATTGAAACAAAAGTTATTAAGCAGAGACCAAGTACTTGAATGATTGCACAATAACACTAATGTGAACCTCTTTTTTTGGAGATATACCAATCTAAGCCCTTTTAATCTACAGGATAGACAGGTATTTCCTAAGAATACAAAATGAAAACTATATGTCATTGGTTTGGCCCAATGGAATGGCTGACTGAGGTGCTGGCAGCCTCACCATCTGCTATAGGTTCAGAAACAGACCAATGCCATATGGGGGCTGGCACTGGAAGGAGGACTGAGTGTCCCATGACAGCATTTTCAGGGAGGAGGAGGAGGAGATAGTGCATACCACTGCTTGGCTGACACCTAGCAGAGGGTTGGTGATGCAACAGTGGTCACCTCATTTGATGGCCAGTTGGGGTCATTGAGGCTTGTGGCATGATTACATTGCCTGTGCATGTCACTGCACTCATGCTGCCTCTAGAATAGGGGAAACAATGGGAAAAAAAAGCTCATCCAGTGGCTGGATGACAGTGGTCACCCTGCAGGCTTCACACCTAACAGGTACCCACTCACCCATGGAGGTCATAAACTAGATGGGGAACTCCAGGGTAAGGTGAGTGATGGGACTGGTGAATGCCAGCCACAAGGGGGCACTGCAGAGGGACAAGAGAAGAAACATCATAATAAAAAAATAAAACTGCTTGTTGTGGTAGAATATTCATTGTAACATATGACTGCAAAGTACAGTACATGCCTAAGCAGTTGTTAATTCAAAATGCAATGATAAAAGTACGTTTAAATACAACTATGGTCAACCAAGGTCAATCCTGATAAATGACCATGATACAAGATCAGGATAAACCATTACTTATCACAATAATTCTTTCTACATCATCATGGTTCTTGATTTAATTGAATAGATGTATAATTATAATTGTAATAAAAAGTATGTTTATTTTTTGCAAATGAAACTTTTTTTTAACTTGCATTACAATTATTAAAGCTATGATAAATCATGACTGACTCGTTATTATTTTTGGCTAGGGTGTTTCTTACCATCCATACTCTACACAAGTAACTGTCCCTTTATGTAAGACATATTAGTTATGTCTTCTCAGGACAACAAAATGTGCTCTGTAACAGAAGCATCTAATAAAATGCAGCTATTACAGATATTAATAAGGCATATACTGGGGCTGACAGTATAGCCTAGAGGTTAGAGTAATGATCTGTGTATAAGACTGGTACATTCAGTAAACAGACCTTAGTTTGATTCCTACAACGTCCACTGGCATACTGTGTGACTCGAACAAGTCACTTAACCTTTCCAGTGCTCCCAGATTGCACCTGAAAACAGAAATATGTGCCTAGTGGGCCCTACCCAGTTACCAAAGAATAAAATAAATGTAAAATATCACTCACTGTTTGGCAGAATGGTTGCTGTGAGTTAGGAGGTAACAGTACATGCTGTCAGTTTTTTTTTAAATGTGTCAGAAAGTTCACTATTTGACAACATGAATCCAGTTATTCCATCTGGTTCTGCCTGAGGGCTATCCTAGACAAGCTTTTATCAACCTTAGAGACTTAGAAATCTCCCCCAAGACATCGCCTGTCATACTGATTAGATTGGCCAGTCACAGTGTCCCAGTCAGGAAACTCTGAAATGTGAGCTGTCAATGTAGATGCTATCATAGCACTGGAAAATGGAAGTGAGATGAATTGACAGGCTCCAATACAAATAATTCATCTCTGATCAATTGAAACTGTGTACAGTATATATCTGATCATAACAGTTCAGGAGCCCATACTGTAAAATATGGTCAGTTCTTATGGAAGGAGCCAAGAAGGACATGCTCTTCAACAGACTTGTGAGTGGTTTTAAAGGCAGATTAGTAATTAGAATGCCGCAAGATATAGTTGCAGCCAAATACTTAGTCAGATATTTCAAGATGTTTCTCAATATTTCTCTAATAAGACTTTTTCTGGTGGCCCATAGTGGTACTGCAGGCAGACAGGAAATTTCTCTAGAGATATCACAGAAACATCAAGAAATATCTGACCATGTATTCAGATGCAAGCAACCGTACAGTAACCTGGTATTTAATAAAATCTACTAGCAACTAGCAGCATTCCAAACAAATTCACTCCTGACTCTTGAATCTGTAACATGAAGAACATCAATCTGTTTCCTCTGCGTATTGGGAAGTAATGTCTTGAATTCTCTTTGCTGTTTCAGCTGTCTATCTATTCCCCAAACTAGACTCTCTTTAGCATATTTTAGCATATACTTTATTAGGATAGGTTGTAGTGACCTGGAGGTAGTAATTAGCTTAGGACTTTGGCACTTGTATTTAGATCAGAATACCAGATATCTAGATGTTCAGCTCAATTTTCAGGGAAAATGTTCAGTGAGATTATCTCCCCCACTAAATAAAGCTTCCCAAACAACCCAAGAACAACCTCTAGCTGTCATGATTACCCTGACACAGACAAGCAGTTTTAAACATTCTCAGAAAGGTAGCAGTGGACCAGGGGAATGAGGGGAGAGCATCCACTGCTAGGGCAATAGTACCACTCTAACCCTGCCCCCCCCCCACCTACTGGCATACCCTTACAAATACAGTGTTCATTTATATATGGACAAACACCTTTGCCGGTCCCACCCACCTTTTCATCACCCCCTTCCCTCAATCCACTCCATGGGCTGATGACAACACACTTCCTCCAGATGGTTTGCCTTCTCATTGATAGACAGCACCAAGTACAGCCTACCTCAATGCTCCATGAAAGGCTGGACTTGAGTTATAGTGGGTGCAGCAACTGGAAACATATACTATAGTCCTGTATGACCTGCTACACACAGGTGATACAGGGCTATAGTATAACCTGCAATGCCTGCAACACATAGTCAACCTATGCTGATATAGCACATCCTCACATCTGCATATAAATGTACTGACTGATATTTATTTAAATGAACTGTATCTATATGGATGTACCATCACCTTTCACAAGTATTATAAAAAGCAATTAGACCCCTTTGAAAAACTATTTTTATAGCACAAGTCATCTTAGTGGTATATTTGTTTTACTTTTATAAGGACCAAAAATGTGAAAATGTTTAGGAAGTTTCTTAAAATTTGTGTATTTAAGAAAATGTATTTCTACTGCTACTGTGTATAAGTGTACTGTTGGTATACTGACATAGTTAATAACTTGGTATTGAGCAGATGATCATTTTTATTGCAAAAAGGAATAACAGCAATCCCTGTCTTTGCACGCATTGTTTTTACTGAATAATATACTGTATATTGTATACTTTTGCTTCACCCTATTGTGGGCTTTACTCCATACTACTCCATCTTATCTTACTTATGCTTCTGCTGCCATTTCCTCCCACTCCACACAGATTGTGGAGCATGTATTTCATACAGCAGATATCAACTCCAGTTGTGAAGTTGGCACCAACTTCTTACCTGCACAATTTCTACTCACATTGGATACTAAGTACCTCCAGTCACCTCCAGGATTCTAACAGTTGACTCAAATGTCTGTATTCTAGCCCTGTTTCTCTGAATCAGCACCCTCCAACCAATCCATCCACCATCTGCTCCTACAGGATAAGAATAAATGTTCCTTCCACACTATGGTGAAGATCCTATGCCTACTCCTTATTTGCAGGGACTCCTGGAACAGTTATGATCTGGAAGGAGGTGGAGTCATGTGGTGGAGGGAGGTGGGTGCTGTGTGTTTTAGGTGACATGGCACGAGTGGAGGAAGGGTAGTATCTCTATTACTACTGTGGGTGGGAAGAAGGAGGTGTATGCTAGAGGGAGGTGGGGATGTGCGTACATTATTTTTAAATGTCTGGGTGGTGGAAGGAGGAACATTTATCACAGTGAGTTGGGTGGCTCAAAACACATTAAATAGATATTTTAAAGAAAGAAAAGAAACGTCATCCCAAGAAGTTGAAGCAAAGTCAAGAAATCTTGCCCAGCTGTTCACTGCATGATGTTCCCTCCTTCCCACCAACTTTGCCAGCATAGTAAAAATTCCATGCATCTCTAGTTGACATGATTGTATACCACTGATACAGATTCCTTGCATCAATACACGACAGTATAGTAAAAACGAAGATTTTTAATACACTATATTGATATATTAAAAGTGAATTTCTAGCATTACGATACTTTGAAAGTGTATTGAGAGGACTTATCAATTTCAACATAAAGCCAAGCTTTAAATTAAAAATACAAGTTCCTAGCCCTAATGTTTCCAACAGACCTTTGAAACTAGTTCCTTCAAAAAGTTCAAACTTTGAAACCATAAGGGAAAAGAACTTCCTTGTTTCAAATGTTTTAAATGAAAGCTTGGAGTTAGGTCAACATGGCAGTCTTCTGTTGACACAGTTTCATTGTGTCATTATATACTGATCCACATCGGTTTACGTAGAAGCATGTTTTGCCATACATGTAACATTATGGATAAAAGTGCATTCATATGCAGTGTAGTCATCCCCACCTATACCAGCATCATGGGCTACAGTGTGCCATGAGATGATGTCACTCTCACTTGCACTATGCTGTTGTATTTAATGTATTGAAAACAATATCATTAAAGTGGTAGCAGCTGCCATGTCCTGATACTGCTACTGATGGCATGGGCTGCCACTGAATATTGATATACAGTATGCTGAGGTGAATGAATTATTGGAAACTGTATCACAACAACGTATTACTATCAACCAAGCATTCTTTCAAATAAGTTGCCTGACCTCCTATTTTCAAAGTTAGCCCATTCCAAAGATATTTTCTTTGAAAAAGGGCACATTTTGAAATCATTAGGACTAGAAACTTTATTTCTACTTAAGACTGGAGTCAGGCTGACAATGCAGTGTCCTGTTAATACAGTTTTATGTGTTGACAGAAATTGATATGAATCAATGCACTTTTAAGCATCACATTACTTAGTTAAAATGAGACAGCACACTTACATGTATAAAACAGTGCTTGAGGTAACATTAGCCACTTGATCTGAAAATACTAGTAGCATCTGTTAAGCAGAACCACAACCTTGTTTTCTATTTTTAGTCAGTATAACATGTACTTATTACTTATTACTAAAAATGAATTTGTATTTTTAACTTCTTACAAATATTTGAAAGTGATTTTACTTTGTAAAAGTAACATCTGCAACAATGACTATATGCAGACAAAAACTGCAGTCATAACTTTCTCAACAACGTAGCAGCTTAGCAGCTGTGTGGTGTGCCCTCACAACCCCAGAGAAGTACAGATTCAGCACCTGTCTCATTGACTGAGGGAATGTTGGTCATGACACTAGGGATCTTTCATACACTTTAAAAATTAATATGGGGGTTTGATCCTCAAAGATCAAAGCAAGCTATGGCAGCTTGCACCAACCACTAGTGCACCAGGGACCCTGCACCTGATTCATGAATGGGTAGGGTCCCAGCATCAAAGTCTTGCAGCTTGCAGCAAATGTTGCCATGGTAAAGCACATGGGAGAGGTTAGCTACAAGCTGCAGGGTGGTCGGGCAGCATTGGCACACAGTAATGGGGCACACCATGGAGGCTGGCAGTGTTGAGTGGGACAGAACAGGGGTTGTGGAGGGCAGGTAGGGCAGAGATGGGTGCCAGAGAGTGGTCACATGTCCCTGATGGGGACATTGCAGGGTGCTGGCATGCCTGTGATGTCTGTGGAGGTGGCAGCCGCCACATGCCTGGTACCATGGGGGGGATCTGTGGGCACCACACCATTGAGTGTGAGTGCTCTGGGTGTTAAGGGGGCATGTGATACCACAGGCTGGAAGCAGCACAGGTTCCCTCCCACCCTGCAAAGGCTCCAGGGGTGTGCCACTGTTAGGGCTGTTAGACACCTTTCAAATACCTCAAGGAAATCAACAAAGTCCAAGAGGGTAGCATCTTTCAGAAAAAGAGGTGTGCAAGAACAAGGGGGCACAGTGGCGTAGCATTGTTGGCATAGGCCCTGGTGCAAAAAGCCCAGCCACTGTATGCCATCTTAACTTATCACATCCGCCCTGCTCGAGTTTGCACCAATGGCAGTCCATCACACTAACTGCCTTGAATGTCCCTGCAACTTCCTGCTCACAGAGCTTATACCACAACAAAAAAAAAAAAGACAAAAAAATTGAAACTCCACCTCACTGCATGATTGCAGCTGTGGCCAGGGCTAGAAATAGTGGCCTCGAGGGTACATTTCCTTTGGAAATGTGGGGTGCGCTAGATACATTTCCTAGGCAAAAGATACCTTTCCACATGCAAAATGGGAAAAAATAATTTTTAGTAGCATGGAATAAGTTTTATGTTGTTTGCCTTGTACTATACTGTTTCTAATTCTACCCCATCACATTCTGAATGTTTTACACCCCCCACCCACCAAGTGTACTAAAGACATGTTTTGTTTGTTTGTTTTGTTAAGCTATGTTCAGTTGCAGAGACAGATTTCTATTATAGGTCTATAAAGATCATTTCTTCCCCACCCATCACTCCAAAGTTTTTATCCCCCATGTAAAAAAGGTCTATTGTTTATTTTTAAGTCCTTTTCAGTTACAGAGAATCATTTTAATTTCAGATCCCCCTTCCAAAGATGGTTTCTCACTTCAAGAATCCACAGAGGTTTTATTCCCCAAAGCTTGGAAATGGAGCTTTTTCCTTTTCCACTTGCAGAGATATTTATTTCAGGTCACCGTCCATGTAAAGACCAAGTCTCTCCAACCACACTTCTCAAAGGGTTTATCCCCAAAAGTGAAGAAAAGGGACGTTGTCTTTTAAGCTCTTTTCAGTTGAAGGGCAGGGAAGAATTTTAAATACAGCTCCACCTACTCCTAGTAAGGTGATTGTTTCTACCCACCATAAGTGTTTAGAGGACTTAATGTTTTTTTTTTTAATGCCCTAGCCCTTCCAGCTACAGAGAATTTATTTTGCTAAATCTCCTTTCAAAGATCATTTTCGAGTCCCAGTGCTACCTCTCCTCCACACACCCTTGGTTTCTCTCCCAGCACTAGTGTCCCCTCCAACACAGTAAGCATCCACAGAATTATTTTTTTTTTAAGTAGAACATACTGCTCACATCTCCAGTTTAGAGTGTCCACTCCACCTCTCCAGCTCCGGAAACACAGCAAATTTGCAGAGCGCACCCACGGAGATCAACGTGCTCTCCACACTCCGATCTATATAGCAGCAAACCGCACAACAAATGGTAAGACACCCCTGGCCAATCAGCACTTTGGAAAACAGTGATGGACCCATGCAGGCTGCCTTTGATGCCTGCTTCCAGGTCATGGCTGATTTGGAGACTAAGCACCCCACCCCCGACCAGAGAGTTAGGCAAGCGCTCTCTGCTGCCACTCTGCTGCATGGTCATATACCAAACTGCGGCAGAGTAGCATAACATTTCCAGGCAGAAATGCTGGGATCTGAACTGACAAGGCTATATTTTGAGCCCTGTGTGTCCGTGCTGCACCTGTGCCTGGGCCCTCCAGCTCATGGGCCCCAGTGCAGTTGCACCAGCTGCATACTCTATAGCTACACCCCTGAGGGGGCACAATTTGAAGATACAGGGGGGACGACTCAGGGGCAATGTGGAGAAGTATTTTTTCATGGACAGGGTGGTGGATGCATGGAACGGCCTTCCTGAGGAGGTTGTGGGGTTAAAAACAATGGGGGAATTTAAGAATGCATGGGACAGATGTAAGGCAATCCTAGAGGGAGGTAGGAGGAAGTAGGCTTTTGGTTAACTAAGATCTGCAGCTTATCCAATAGGCAGAGAAATGGGCAGACTGGGTGGGCCAAGCAGTCCTCATCTGCTGTCAAAGTCTATGTCTCAATGTTCCATGTTTCTATGTCAAAGTCCTGGCGGGTCCCCACTGACTGTCAGAATCCCATTTAAGGCCGTGTGGTAGCCAGCATCTGCTGCAAGCAGCTTAGTGCCCTGCTGCACCCCTGACTTTGGTGCAGGCTTGGTGCATGGCCAGTCTGATGCAGGGGGTCTCTGTTGTGCTGCAGCTGGCCTCCAAGGATCACAAACTCCAAACGCTGTGATGGAAAGTGCCTCTTGCTTCACTTCTGTTTAACGCAGGCACCTTATGTCACAACCAGAGTTTTGAGGATCTAGCCCAGGATGTTTAGCTTGGACAGCAAGAAGAGATGGACAGATGAGATCTCAGTTAAATGTCTCACCTAAAGGATGACACCCTAACAACACCTCCCCTACCCCCCAGAGCTGCACTGCCATGCACTGGCAATGGATCCAGTAGCAGCTAAATTCCCTAGTTTGGGACACTGTGAATGTATTTGCTCTAGCTGTGAAATATTTCATGCATAGGGAGGGGATTCACAAGCAGGAGGAGGGAGGTGATCATGCCACTGTACAAAACCATGGTTAGACCACACATGGAATATGGGGTACAGTTCTAGAGGCCATACTGGCAAGGGGACAAGGACAGACTGGAAAGGATCCAGAGAAGAGCAACCAAAATGCTGAAGGGGCTGCAGGGGAAGTCATATGAGGAGAGACAAGGAGAGGTGGGCCTCTACACGCTGAAGGAGAGGAGGGAGAGGGGGGATATGATGGAGTCATTCAAGTATTTGAAGGGCATAAACAGAGTGAGGGTTGGCCGCATCTTCAGAATGAGTAAGAACAATTCCACTAGAAGGCATATCTACAAACTGGAGTGGGGAAGATTCAAAGGGGAAGTCAGGGGGATGTTATTCACAGAGAGGGTGGTACAGCCATGGACTAGACTGCCAGAATGGGTGGTGAGGGTGGATATAGTGGACAAATTCAAAAGAGCCTAGGATATGTACATGGGACTAACTGGCAGAGGGCAGGCTGAGGATGGAGGGCAGGGGTCTTCCTAGAGGGGGTGGTTTCGGGCAAACTGGATGGGCCATGGGGTCCTTTTCTGCAGACAGATTTCTATGATTCTGTGATTCTCTGAAGTGCAGTATGTGTAGCATCACTACAGCTATGGGGTTACCATTAAAAATCTTGCTCTGTCACAGATCAGTCTTTCCAAAAATGTGGCAGAATGGGGGCTAAACCTTGAGTATCAAATTGTTAATTTATCTTTGGACTTGACTAGGATTGCAACATGAATGGATTCCAAATTACACTGCTGCACTGCTGCTGTTCAGCTTCCTTTCAAAGTTGCTTGGTGTTGCCCAAAGCAGACTTTGTGCTAGTATAAACAGTAGGGGTTGTGAAGGGGGTACCCACAACAGGATAATGTGAATTACCCTATTTGTTCATGCTAAGGGATAACAAGTAGGCAGAAGGTGGCCTGTGGGCAGCTGTAAGGTGTAGGGATGTATGATGCTGCACATCAGGAAGTTTAGGAATTCTCTGCAGCAAAAATGCTGCTGGGGACTGTGATTGTTCTCCCTTTGCAACTGTTCCCAAAGTGCAGCATGTTGCAGGCACTGTTTTGTTTAATGATAAACATACTGGATCGCATCCAACTGCTAAGCATCCAGCATGTAGTGAGTTGCTCTTCTGGGGTATTTGAGATGATGCAATGATATAGTTTAACAATACAATAACTTGGCTGACATTATAACACGAAATAATGGCCTATGACCCCCAGTTCCTGGCCACCTTGAAAAGCGCATTGGCACAGGTGGGTGGGCACCCCCCCCCATTCTTTGGGTGAAGGCCCAGGATCCTCCCTGTCCAGGGGCTGCACTCGATGGGAGGAATCCCTCACAGAGAAACATTTATATGTTTTTCTGGATACTGGCTTCCATGCAGGGCTAGAACGTCTGCGTCTTGGGACCCAACAAAGAATGCTTGTCATAATAATGCAGCAGTTCATTGGTATTTACAACTAAATACAGGAATCAACAACTCCAGAAGAACTTTGACAAATGGAATATTTGGCAACTATTCAGCTTATATTCTACATCAGATCTGTATTCCCATCCCCGCTACTTATTGCTGAAGTCATCTGCATGGAAACAGGATCTTTGCTCCTGAAGAGTTCATCTTTTCCTGCTGCTTATTCCTCACTTGAGATCATAATACTCTTCTTGTGACATTACAGTCACATCCATGGCTACAGAATGGGATCTCATAATAGAGGAGTATGACTTCAAGTAAACAATAAGCCATAGTAGCAGATGAACTCTAAGGGATAAAGACCCTGGGATGGATTCACAAAATCTTTTGGGTTTAAGTCTCACACCACAACTCCAGTTGCAGACCAGAATCTCTGTAGGTGCAGAGATTGCTATTTTCGGCCACAGTGGCTGTGGAAATGTCACGGCTAGTCCCACTAGCCATAACAGTTTTCCACAGCTGCATGGATTTCCCTGGCAACACCACCCACAAGTTGCCATAAATCATGCAGACAGATGAAATCCAGCTATACTTTTGTGAAGACCCGCAGTTGCAGGACAACTGCGGATCCTCAAGTTGCAACCCACTTGTGACAAGTTTTCCCACAGCTGCACAATTTTTGAAAGTTTTGTGAATCCAGCCCCCTAGTTGTATGTCAATGTCCTCAGTAATAAATATTGGAGATAAAATATCTATAGATCATATATGAAATACAAGCTGAATTGTGTCAAAATATTAGTTTTTTTCTACAAGCTGAATTGTATCAGAATATTGGGGTTTTATGAGGTTTTCCCAGAGCTGTCAGTAGTTAAACTCTGGAGTTTATTTAAACTGCACCAGGGTGAATAAAAGCCAGGCAGGCTTCCCAGAACACATTCCATTCTTATGTCTACAGACTGGTCAGGCCATTTGTCTGCATACTCTGTCATACCGCAAACCACATGGCAGCTTCACAACCTGGGATTCTTCTGCCTTGGGACTCTTCAGGTCTAGAGACAGTATCTCCTACCTTAATACAATCAGTCTTCCCCTGGATCTTCCATGTGATCTTTGTGTGCCATTTTCCATGGCACAGGCACTCACCTGCTACACCCCACCAGCAACTCCCTCCAAGTTTCAGGTAAACTGTTCTTAGGCCAGACAATGATCAGAGTGCTCCCCTTTATGTGGAAACCCCCTTGGTCCCCACACCCTCCATGTGGTTCCACTACATATTGGACCAATATATATTCCAGTTGAAAGCCAGGGGGCCCCAGCTCCTGGAGGCTGCACCCCTGGAGGTTTGTTCTGTCTGTCCTACTTCCAGATCTAAACTGCTCTGAAACTAATTGTCTGAATGTTTGTCTCACACTAAAACTATACCTAATATCCTTCCACTTACATAACCATCTTTGCATGGCACCTATTAGGAACCAGCCAGCTTGACGTACTGCAAGAAGGTAGTTGTTATATATACAACACATAACTCCTATATTGTAGTTAGGTAATACTTACACTCTTCTATATTTTTAAAGAGAATGTTCTGTGCCTGTACTAGTCTGGAATTACAGTATCATGTGCTGGCAACTTAATTGCATAAACAACCATTGTCTGACAGGTCTAAATGTTGTTATATCATCTTCAGAATCAAGCAGATGTGGAACTCCTCTGGACACGTACATCTGCTGTGATAAATCACTTTTTTCCATCTTGTTTTTTCTCTGACTGCTGTTCCCTCCAGCCCTCTGTGGGGCTACTGTATCTTATTATGATGCCTCTCGGCTGCTCCTTCTGTTGAAAGGCAGGTGGAGGTCCATGGAGGGGAACTGGGTTTGGCCAGAGGGCATTATTCTGATGGCAGTGGAGTCCTTTTTGGTTTCCCTTTTCTCCCTAGGCCCCTTCCACCACCCTGTGTGATACCATGCTATGAATCTATTCACCAAGACGCAAATAGTGAATACATTGGAAGGAGCATACTCCCCTGCCCACTGTAGGGGTAGCTGTGGAACTCAGTGCCACCCATCTCCAGTTGGAAGTGTAACTGCATGGCAGTGCAAAACCAATGCAGCCTCCCTGGCCACCCAGGTCAGCATCCAAGTTTATTCTCAAACTCCAGTTTTTTGTATTGGCTGTAACAAAAAAAAAGGCTTTCCTTTTAAATTACTACTCCAAAATGAAATAACCAATCGTTCTTTTAAATGTCTACTGCTGCTGCTTAACGGCTAATTGTTGACCAATGATTGTGAATTACTGTACTGCATGAATAGCATGCTGCTGCCACATATGATGCATGACATTAATATGGATGGCTGCCTTTTCTGATACTGGGTGATCCCAAAAAGTGGCTTTCAATTTAAACTACTACTACTGCCAAATGAAACAACCAATTGCCCCTTTGAATTCCTGCTGTTGCTGCTGCTGCTGTTAATTGGCTAATTGCTGTCAGACAATTCTAAATAACTACACCACACGTGTACTTGACTGCCAGGCCTGACACATGACATCTGTACTGATGAGATGCCTTTTCTGGTACTGTCTAATCTCAGAGCAGACATCTCCTGTTAAACTACCAGTATTTATTAAACAACCAAACAACCAATTGCTCTTTTAAATTCCTGCTGCTGCTAAATGGTTAATTGTTGACCAAGGATTCTGAATTACTACACTGCACATGCACCACTCTGCCACACACATTGCTACTACACATAAGCTACTATACTACACTGCTGCTAAATAATATAACTGCTAAAAAAAAGTACTCCTCCAAACTACTGATGCTGTCGATATAAAAAGTTAAAAATACTTAATATACTGTATCACCCCTGTAAACAAAATCCAAAAGAAAAAAAAACAGTAATATAGCTTTTACAGATCTAAACCTGGCAAACCAGGGCTGGTAGTATAGTTAGAGGAATGAGGTGTGAATGAGCTTGGTACATCCAGCAAACCAGACCTGAGTTTGATTCTCACAACCTCCACTTGCATACTCTGTGTGACTCTGGGCAAATCACTTAACTGCCCAGTGCTCCCAGGTCACCCCTGAAAACAGGCACTTGCGCCTAGTGGGCCTTACCTGGTTACCAAAGACTAAAAAAAAAAATGTTACTAAAGAAAAAAAACCCTTTACAAGCACTTTTTTTAAAGGATTAATCTAGATTGAATTCAAAGCAGTTCTAATTGCTGTGAGATATGTCTCTTCTCTCAAATGCACAGGGTTCTCTGGGGCTAAAATATTCAGAGTGCAAAAGAACCAGAACTCATAGGAAAACCCCTTCCTTCAAGAAATGCTCTATGGTTACATGAATTTTTCTATAATGACATATGGCACACTTTCAAAAGGGACACCCAAATGCTTTTTTCTCATACAGTAGATCTAATGTCAGTAAACATTTGCAGTGTCTTACTGATGCTAGATAGATGGTGCAATAGCTTTTGTAATACACAGTAGATCTAATGTCAGTCAACTGTTGCAGTGCCCTTCTGTTGCTAGATGGTTGGATGGTGCAATAACTTTTGTAATATACAGTAGATCTAATGTCAGTCAACTGTTGCAGTGCCCTTCCGATGCTAGATGGATGGTGCAATAACTTTCATATTATACAGTAGATCTAACATCAGTCAACTGTTGTATTGCTCTTCTGAAGCTAGATGGATGGTGCAATAATCTTTGTATCATACAGTAGATCTAATATCAGTCGAATGTTGCAGTGTCCTTCTGATGCTAAAATGGATGGCACAATCATTTTTATATTACACTGTAGATGTAACATCAGTCAATGACCTTCTGAAGGTAGATGGATAGTGCAATAAATTTTGTATTATACAGTTGACCTAACATCAGTCAACTGTTGCAGTGCCCTTCTGATGCTAGATGGATGGTGCAATAACTTTTGTATTATACAGTAGATCTAACATCAGTCAACTGTTGCAATGACCTTCTGATCCTAGATGGATATGCAATAACTTTTATATTATACTGTAGATCTAAGGTCAGTCAATGCCCTTCCGATGCTAGATGGGTTGCACAATAACTTTTGTATTATACAGTAAATCTAATGTCAGTCAACTGTTGCAGTGTCCTTCTGATGCTAGATGGGTGGTGCAATAAAATTTGTATTATCCAGTAGATCTAACACCCGTCAAGTGCTGCAGTGTCCTTCTGATGCTAGATGGACAGTATAATAGCTGAATGACAGGAGTGGAATGTTTTCTTTAAAGTAAACTCCCAATTTCAGCTCCCTACCCACCTCAGTATCCCCCCCCCACCCACACACAGGTTAGTAATGAAAAATCCATCCCCCCAGGCCATCCCCAAATCATACTTACAAATTCATGTCAGGCTTTTAAAGGTTATGGGAAACAGTTTTTTACACCTCTAGATGCCTTCTGTTTTCCTTTTAGTGTTAATACAATATTCTGATATATTTTGACCTTTTATGTTAAATAATAATCTATTTTTTCATTTGTAACTACCCTGAATCCCTCTCTCCTTGGCAGTTGCTGCTCTGTCTTTGCATACTGAAGCTCTCCTAAGTAAGTGATGCAAAGAGACCTGTTCATGCAAATGTCAATTTGTTTAATGCTGTTTTATAAAATGGCAAGAAAAAATCTAGAAATCTCATTAGCAAAGAGAGATCAGCTGACCATACATTAAATTTCCATATACGCACAGTCATCCTGGTGCTAAACCACATCACACGATGAGCTAATCAATCCTCCTATAACCAGAACTATCTTCCATCAATCCCCCTACAACCAGAACTGATCTTCCACTACAAACATGGCTGATACCTTTACACTGTGGAAACCTTCAACTGGTCCCTCAAAATAAAACTACCTTAAATATAAAATAAAACAAATTAATTAAATGTTGTTTACCAGATTATCACACTCTTCATACACACATAAACAAATTAGAGACATTAAGTATTATTCATAGTTTTCATTACAACTCTTTCTTTGCTAACAGTGAAAAAAATCTCTTTCTGTCTTTACTTGCTCATCAGGGAAATCTCTTCTGCTTGCCCTGACAGTTAGAAAATTGAGAATCTGGCTCTATAATAGGCCTTTGTTGTGTGTGTACAGTATGTTAGTAGAGGAACAGTCTGCTAGTAGAACTGACCAGAATTTTGAATCCCTGTATTCTATGGTAAACATTCCATGATTAACATTCCCTTTCTTGAATGTGGGGAAACACGGAGAAAACAAAAACAGAATGAAGAAAGTAAGCAATAATACTTTATAATAACTGGTTTCTATTTTTTAACGTAGGAAAAGCTGGTTATAACGACATTCTCTTTTCTAAGTAAAACTGTAAGTTGCACAGGCAAAAAAATAGAAACCAGAAATTATACATCATAAAACATGGGTAACCAGTTAAAACTCAGATTTTACACACACCCTCAGGGTGGGATGCCTTAATAAACCCCTCGAGCTTTGCTCTCTGGGTTTATGTGGCATCCCACCCCTCGGGGTCTAAAATCCTCATTATAACTGGCTACCCATCCATTATTCTCTATATAAACAAAGAGAAAAGGTGATAAATGACTCACCCTACTGTTTATCTTTTTAGGAGAGAGCGATCAGTTCATGATGATATCAGTGAGTGTGGTAGTTTTGAACCCCACTCATGCTTGCAACATCGGGGAACTGATAAGTCTCTGTTATGGCTTCCTTTTAGTTTTGTCTACAGAGTGAGGAGAATGAAATAAAGTAAGAGGGCTAAGTGGCACACTTAGAATGAGGAAAACAGCATTTGTGAATTGTTGTGGCTGGCAGGGGAATATGAAGTTTAAGTGGGCAGGGAGGCACACAATGTATAACATACTTTAATCTAGCACCAATAGGCGGAAGTGCTATTTTATGTTAAAAGCACAGGTTCATTTACATTTTTGCTTATTTAAAAATGTGTTTCAAAGTAAAAAAACTGCTTCTAAAAATAAAGGGTCATTTTATAAGCACAATAAGACACTCTGGGGTTGTGCATTGTGGTGTGATAACCGCAATCCTAGGGACGACAGGCACTCAGCCTTCAGCCTCATGCCTAACTATGCCTCAGAAGTGCAGTTATCACACCATAATGCACATCCCATCGTGTCTTATTGCTTACATATCATATTGGAACTATATGATTATACAATTATGCATATGGACTAATTATCTTGTATGAAATGCTAACTAATTGTTACATTGTACTGAATACTCACATTCAAGTATCCTATCAGATGTAATTGAGTGTGCAGTCTGCAAGCAATAATGCCCATCAGGGTAGGTGGTATTGGGCAGTACCGGACTGCCCAGAGGCATGATGAGGCCCGATGCTGCAGGTGGACAGCCTTATAGCCCCTAGAGGGTCTGGTATTGTCCATACCACCCACCTTGGAGGGTATTATTGTGTTTAGAAAATGGGCTAACTGTGGCAGTTTAATGTGGGATTGTTAAAAAAGTAAGAAAGTACAAAGAAAAAAAATAAAGAGAAATTTTAGTCATTTGCTTGTAAAGTAGTCCCTCTTTTCCAAGGTATTCCATGTCCTGTTGCCTAGCCTTTCACAAAGCTATGCCCTTGTATTTTTACTCTCCCCTACTACTCCTGGAACAAGTGCCCTGCTGTCATTGTTATTGCACTGCAGAAAAGAAAAAAATAAAAGACAAGTGTTCTGTGACATGGTTTTAAATAGCATTTTTTTCAATCAGCATTTCAGCATTGGAACATCATGGTGGAGCACAACCTTATTTGATACTGGGCATGAAAGCAGCAAATGCATTCTGCTTGCTTTAGGGATTTTAATAGTGGCTTTTTTTTTAGTTTCCTGGTCCTTGCTACTTATGTTGATGACCCGGGTTCACGTCTTCCTGTTTTTGTTTTTTTTTAGTTTTTGGTTTTTAATGGTTGCCAGTCCTCACTGCTTGATGTGAGGCCTGGGAGTGTGAAGAGGAATACTGTTCATTTTATTGATATAGTCTCTCCATGGAAGGTATGGAGCTGCAAAGAAGAACAGAGCTGTACGTGGACAGGAACCATTAGGTACTGCTGCCTATTTCTTGATTTATGGATTAGAAGTTTGTTGTTCTTTTATTTTGGCAGCAGATCAGGGGAATGCTAGTCAAGAATGCTGTACCAGAAATTATGTGTGTGTTTGGGTATGGGGGCAGGACTCTTGCTAGCTCTCTTGGGGAAAATGGTGGCGATTTGAAATGCTAAAATAAAAAAAAAATAAAAAAGAAAGGTGGCCAGTAATAAGTCCAGTGAAGGCTTATGTGTAGTTCTATTTGACGATTGGCACTGAACTAGGGAGTTTTGGGGAGAGTATTTCTTACTTAGTGAGAGAAAAAATATGGCGGCAATTTTAAATTTGATAGAAGATGTTTTAGCCAGTTATGGAGCAGGGTAGATGCCAGGGACTTATTATTTAGAGGGCTCTCACTGTTAATTAATGTACCCTTGGCAGCCAATCGGATTTCTTAGATTTCTAAGCCCATTTTCTAAGCATTATTATTAGATTTATTCTTGTTAGCTAATTATGTCTAACTATGTATATCACACCTATTATTTCTCAATTTCTATTGCAGTTTGTGTCTACATTCCATTGTACTATAGCTTCTTCTTATTCTCTATTACTATATCCATATTATTTTTTTCTTTTTGTATGCTGTCCTAACTAGGACCTAGTTGTGAATGAGATCTGCTCAATGGAGTCTCTTCCTGATGCAATAAATAAACTAAACAGGATTGGGGATGTCCTCTCAGATAGCAGACCAGTCCATTCTGGTGTCCCACAAGGGTCTATCCTGGGGCCTTTACTGTTCAGTTTACGCCGATGATGCGGTCATATTCACCAGCAACCCTCACCCTGAGCTTCTAGAGTTAGATCTCCAAAGAGGGTCTGAACACAAGGAAAAATGGTTCAAGGAACACAGACTGGTTATGAACTATAAAAAAAGAAAGAACGTGTTACACTCCAGCTCACAAAGCAAGCACAAGGCCTTCCCCCTAGTAATCAGGAATGTCAGCAGTGCCACACTGGAACTTGTTCAGCACTTCAAGTATTTGAGCATCACAACTGACTCCACCCTGTCCTGTACTCAACATTTAGACAATACTGCAAGGGTGATCACTACTAGAATCAGCATACTCTACTGTCACAAATACAGTCTGACTCATGAAGCACCGAACCTATATATATATGTCAGCTACAGACACAGACCTCCACCACATCTATCTTGCTCTAAACAAGGCCTGCCGCCTCTTCTTGTAGGTGCTGCAAGACTCACGCACACCTGTGATCTTTACACCTGGGCAGGCTGGCTCCAGCTTAGAGGCTGAATTAGATACCAAACCTGCTTCCTTGCCAAAAAAGTGTTCCTAAGCCTACTACCAATTGGGATCCAGAACCTACTAACCCCACATAGGAACACTCATCAGACCAGAAGTTTGACCTGTTAAGTTTTCAACGTACCTAGAAGCTGCACCGCCATGGCCCAATGTACATTCTTTTACTCTGCCTCCCACTGGATCAACGCTCTACCACCAGACATTACTGGTGCTGCAACAATTGGTTCTTTCAAATGCAAACTTCATCAGCACCTTCTAACAACTGACAACTGTGCTTGCTTCCCTTAGGTCTCCTCATATCAGTAATCACCAGCCAGCATTTAACCTCTCCACCAACTGTTCTAGTTGGTGCAACCCAACCACAGCACTTCCCTTATCCCCTCCCTGCCTCCCTCCTTGGGCACTGCCACCACTCTACCCCACTGCAGTGCCTACCCCTCTCCCACTCCCCTATCCCTCCCTCTAATCTCTCTTCACTGTCATTTCTGTCAGCTACACTCTAGCCCAGATATTCAAAGGTGCATGGCACAACAGTGTTGTGCCATGCGCAACTCCACTGATGCCCCAGCATGATATTCAAAAGGAAAAGGCGTGGCATTAAACTCCGATGTGCCAGAGCACATCAGTAACAGATGCAGGCACAGGTGGGGGTGCCCATGCAAAGCTGCACAGCCTGATATTCAGCCCGTGATGTGCAGAGCCACGCATGCGCAACCCCTACCTGTGCCAGCACAAAGTAAAGCCCCAAAAAAATAGGAACAACTGATGGCCACCCATAGGTGAGCTGCCGCATTACAGGGCACAACATGGCAGCTGCCCCCTGTGGGTGGCCACCAGAGCTCCGGCTGCACCAGGCGGCACTCCCCCATGCCTGATCACGGGCATCCATGTAAAATCTGAATTCATCCTATATCCCTGGTGGTCCAGTGGACCACTATGTGCCCGATCATGGGCATCTGTGTAAAAATAGAGAAAACTTTCCAAATCCCTGGTGGTCCAGTGGACCGCTATGTGCCCGATCGTGGGCATCTGTATAAAAATAGAGAAAATCTTCCAAATCCCTGGTGGTCCAGTGGACTGCTATGTGCCTGATCGTGGGCATCTGTATAAAAATAGAGAAAACCTTCCAAATCCCTGGTGGTTCAGTGGACCGCTATGTGCCCGATCACCAGCATCTATATTACTAAAATACCCCATCTAATGTCCCTGGTGGTCCAGTGGACTGCTTTCTGCCCGATCGCGGGCATCTGTATTACTAAAATACTCCATCCAATATCCCTGGTGGTCCAGTGGACTCTTTCTGCCCGATTGCGGGCATCTGTATACTAATATACCCCATCAATATCCTGGTGGTCTAAGTGGTACCTTCCCCACCCGCCCACTGACCCCCACCACCTCGCTCCCCTTGTCAGCCAGCGGGTGGCAGCACCTCGCCTGCCTGCCGCCCGCTGGCGACTGACACCTAGGTAGGGCTGCCGCCCATTGGTTCTGGCGTGAGCCAATGGACATGCAACCCATACTACTACACATTCCAGATATTCCAGATTCACATATCTGATTGTGTAGTACGGTATAATGCCATGCCCATTGGCTCACGCCAGAACCAATGGGTGTGCAGCCCTACCGAGGTGTCAGTCAGCCACGGCGGGCGGTAGGTGGGTGGGGTGCTGCCACCAGCCAGCTGATGAAGGGGGAGCGGGTGGTGGGGGTCAGTGGGGGGTGGGAGGCACCACTAGACCACCAGGGATATTGGACAGGGTATATTAGTAATACAGATGCCCGCGATTGGGCAGAAAGGGTCCACTGGACCACCAGGGATATTGGACGGGGTATATTAGTAATACAGATGCCCACGATCGGGCAGAAAGGGTCCACTGGACCACCAGGGATATTGGACGGGGTATTTTAGTAATACAGATGCCCGCAATTGGGCAGAAAGTGGTCCATTGGACCACTAGGGATATAGGAATGTTTTCTCTCTTTTTGGACAGATGCCCGCGATCGGGCACATAGCAGTCCACTGGACCACTGGGGATTTGGAAGGTTCTCTCTATTTTTACACAGATGCCCGCGATTGGGCTGCAGGGGGCGTCGGTCCCCGACAGCTGCTGCCTGGCAGGGCGCCAGGCACAAGTCATCGGGGATCAGTGCACCTGCATGCAAATGGGGCCATAATGACATGCAAATAGCCCCATGTGCATCTTGCATAAATTATGGACCCATTTGCATGTCATCTTTTGAATATCGCGGGTACTGTGCATGGCGCAATGGAACTTGTGCTAGCGCTTCTCCATGCTCCACTCTGGCCACTTGCACTGGTGCAGTGCCACTGCGCCATGCACACGGGGGTGGCCAGGGTGCGATATTCAAAGCTGCTGAGCCATGGCGCAGCTCCTTTGAATATCACCTAGTCCACACCCCTGCGCAGCAAAGTTGAGCTGCACCCAAGCTTGCACCACAGCCTGGTGCAGTTTGAATATCTGGGCCTATGTGTCCATCTTAGTAGTGTGATTATAACTTCCAGACACTGACATACTTTGTACAATGCCTTAGCTGTTTTTATTGTGTTGTAACTGTCTGTGCCAAATATGTATAATGTCTCATTCTATTTTTACCTTACTGTTTTGTCAGTTTACGTGGAACCTATTTAATGATCATCCACTCAAAGTTGTAATCCAAGATTCCAATGAATAAATAAAAATAAAATAAACTACTTGAACATTCTATGACATCAGTAACACCATTCTTGGCCGTTCAGATGAATAGCATGGAATGGTGTAGCTGATGTCATTGAATGTCTTAGAAATGTGAAAAGAAAGAACGGTAGCTGCTGAGGAGACTGAAACTTTATGTAGATCTGAGGGCACCACCGGTTTATTTATTTAGTAAAAAGTGGTCATAGCATATCAAAATACATAACTGGCATAGAAAGGAAAATGGGAAGGCAGTAACTGTGTAAAACTAATTTCCAATCACCTTTAAAACTTGGTGATATGAGGGAGAAGTGGTGAAGACTCAAACAAAAGTGCTCAGTGCATAACTGCAGCCACAAAGCAAGGTGTGCAGGGTCAAAAGCAGGGCAACTACTCCCAAACATCCACCAATGTCACATGATGGTGGTAATAATTTTAGATGTGTTCACTGACTAAAATGATGAAAAATGCCAAACTCTTTATTCTGCTGCTGCAGCTTTCAGTCACACAACAGAACTCAGTGTGAACTGATACTATACACTACTGCCAAGCAGATGCTCCCCTCCATCAGACTCTCTCAGCAGTGAACTAAAACTTTAAAGTGGATCAGTTAAGCCCCAAAAATGAGACTCCATAAAAGTCATACATTTTAGCTGTGAACAATATGGATGGGGTAAAGAGTATCAGCTTAGTCAAAAGGCTGGGAAAGTGTATAGTTGTGTGTGAGTGTGTGTGAGTGTGTGTGTGTGTGTGTGTGTGGCTATGGGTATTTGGTACTGGTGTCTGTGGAGGAAAATCACTAACTATACCAACAAACCAACCAACTATAACAACAAACCAACCAACCAACTATACCAACAAACCAACCAACCAACTATAATAACAAACCAACCAACCAACTATACCAACAAACCAACCAACCAACTATACCAACAAACCAACCAACCAACTATAATAACAAACCAACCCAACCAACTATGCCAACAAACCAACCAACCAACTATACCAACAAACCAACCAACCAACTATACCAACAAA
Source organism: Neoceratodus forsteri (assembly GCA_016271365.2). Classification (NCBI taxonomy): domain Eukaryota; kingdom Metazoa; phylum Chordata; order Ceratodontiformes; family Ceratodontidae; genus Neoceratodus; species Neoceratodus forsteri. Next base: position 10,967,857 of record JADMNL010000039.1, on the reverse strand, counting down.
CCAACCAACCAACTATAACAACAAATCAACCAACCAACTATAATAACAAACCAACCAACCAACTATACCAACAAACCAACCAACTATACCAACAAACCAACCAACCAACTATAATAACAAACCAACCAACCAACTATACCAACAAACCAACCAACCAACTATACCAACAAACCAACCAACCAACTATAACAACAAATCTTGGTGATCCTGAGCTCTCAAATACCACTCAGCCTTTGGTCTCATGGTTTATGATGACACCCCTCAATGAAATCACAATCTTGCTGTGCACTGTTCCCATCTCTAATTCTTGGCCCTATGCACAATCCCAACATATCTGCGGAAACTGGTCGCCTAGGTACTGTAAGTGGGAATGCTACAGAGTGGGGTCTGCGCAGCATGCACCATCAGGGCACGCAAGTGTTACATGCTGAATCACCCTGGCTGCACAGAAAGCAATGCACCATGGGTGGGCAGAAGGCATGCTGGGGGCATGCCGGCACTATGCACCATTCACAATGGCACATAGTACAACCAGCAGGGGTGCATAGCAGGGTGTAGGTTATGCCAGGGTGGACCCTGCTGTAGCTGCAGTATGCACCTTACCCTGCTGACACTGGACCCCCAGCAGCAGACTGGTAGCCCCCAAATGGTAATGTACCCCTGCCCCATGCCTGTAGAACAGGTCCCCCACCCCTGCCCCCTCCCCATTGTTGCATGCAGCACCCCCCCCCACACACACACACACACACACACACTCCATGTTCCCATCCCTGGTGCAATATGGGGAAGCCACCCCCAGCAAACATGGAGGTGCTGTTTGCCAGACACCAACACTTGACTGGCTAACATAGCCCAATATTCTGGTCTTGGTACCGCCCGTGCCATATGGGCACTGACAGGTATATCCCTGGTGTGAACACACCCTAAACCCAGCCCCCAGTGCTGGCATCAGTGGACTTTGCCCACCCCATCCTGGCACCCCCGCCCTGTATTGCTGACCTGTGGCCCCCAGCAGCACCGACAGCCCCCATCCCCATACCTGTACCTTGCTGCTGGTGTCGCAGCCTGAGATGGCTAGCAGCTTTGTCCTCCTCACACCTCCATCTAACATCCACAGGGGTGCACAGCCAATGCATGCCCTGCTGCATAAGTGATCCACTGAGGGACCCAGGATGGGCATCTGATTGGATACCAGCCTGGGTCTGAAGCTCTGCCCCATCAGTCCTGCGTGAACCTGTGCGCCAGAGGGCAGGGCCACAGATTGGTGACCAGCGGTCATGAATGCCACCACATGCACACCTGTCTGCAAGTGTGGAACTTCGGTGGTGAGGTATGTGACTTCTGCCCCATTTGTGCATAGCGGCCCAATATTTGTTGTCAGTGAATATATATGAAATTGACTGGTGAATTTTTTTTCATGGTCATACTCTCCTAACTGTGGTCCAAATGTCTACCTCTTATTCATACTGCTCCTTCCCCATTATCACTGAAAGGCTTGCTCCATAACCACACAACCCATATCCGGCATGCAACTTGCACACAGTAGATAGACTCTCCATTGCTACTTACCTGGCACTTTATGTTTGTTTTGCACGTGTTATATTTTTAATGGCATTTATATTACAGCCCTTTTTTTCACTGCACTAGTGTATGTGTACCCCATGGTTGTCATTTTCTTTGCATTAGTTTGTCACCTTACTATTGAATTGATTCTATATTCTGACTTGCACTGCTGTTCTCTTCTGCTTGTATAAACTGACTTGAAATGTTCCCAACTTTTTATGTTGATGCATAATTTGACCTGCACTGTTCTGCTTCCCCTAATCTGCCCAGAACGCATCTGGAAACAAGCAGTTGCCAGCTTAATGTGCTTTTCCTGGAAAAACCTTTGAAATAAATAAATTGAAATAAATAAGCGAAAGTACTGGGCACAGCACTAATTCCAGTGGAAAACTTCATGTAGCTGTCCCCTCCCCGGAGTCAATACCATTTATACTGACCTTCTGCTTCTTTCACCAAGCCATTTTTTTTACCCAGGTGAGTATATTGATATATTTAATCCTAGGGAAGTAAGAATGTTTACAAGTCCTATGTGTGACACCTTGAAAAGCCTTGCTTAGATCCAGGTATACTATATAAATAGGGTTCCTTGCATGAAGTAAATCAATAATGTAGGTTCTCAGGATTTTACTTAAAAGGTACCTAAACAAGCAGTTTTTTATAACTGCAAACTCCAAAATCTGGCTTCATAGTGAGGTAAAGTAAAGGGTACTGTTTACATTTATGTTAAAACTGCATTTATGTAAATAACATAAATGCAGTTTCATAGGTTTTGAAAAATGTAAACATCTGCCTTTCACTTACAAAGAACAGCCTTGCCTTCTCCTTAAGATGTCTGCCAACTGTGTTAAATGCTGAGTCATGATGACATCATCGGAGCCAGAGACCAATATAGATTCTTACAGGCTAACTAGTTCTTCTTTCCCTCTTTGTTTTGAATTGTTTTAGCCAAATGATCAACACCATGTGTTAACATGTTGATTATTTTGATCTGTACACATGTTAGGCTATAATTTTGTTCATTTTATTTACTTTAACTTGCTGAAAATGTTTTGCAGTCTAGTGGACTTTCTCTTTGGCAAACTGCAGAACAGTACAACTCTTCAAATACCTGATGATCTAGTGGTTATGTGATGCCCTGAATTTTGTTCATGTTTATTGTTTATTGTTTATTGTTTATTGTTTATTGAAAGTCTAGGATTACAAATACCTTTGAGCCAAGGCTCTTTTACAAAGGTTCCACGTCAAGAGAAGTACAAACATTTTGGACTAAGCTACATTCGCCTATACATAGGCAAACTAGAACAATTGTATATGAACAGAGATTAAGTAAACAACACTCATTGGCTCATACGATGCATTAAAGAAATTAAGTAATGAGACACTCAGGTTAGGAAAAGTTCAGAGGTCTGTGATTGGGGTGGAGAGGGGGGATGGGGAGGGGGTAGCAGCCGAAGAGAAACTAGAGCAGATTCTCAGTGTTGTCAAAGAACAGAGGAGAGGGGAGGTGTGCCATGGGGGGAGAAGGAAGTTAGGAGAGGCAGTCACAGCAACTTGTGGTAGTAAGGTGAAGGTGTAGTCTTGATTTGAAAATACCCATTGAAGAGTAGGAAGTGATATGAGTGCTGAGGGCATTCATCCAGAAGGGAGCATGGTGTGCAAAGGATCTTTGACCCAGTGATGTGTGGCATCAAGGTACTTGTAGGAGTTGTTGTTCTGACCCTCTGGTGCAGCATAGATTAGTGGTAGGACTCAGAAGGACTTGGACACATGGTGGTGAAAAACCCAGGATAGCTTTTTTCACCATTAGACAAGTTAGGTACTTTATACGATTTGCGAGTTGAAGCCATCCTGATTTGGCATAGAGTTCACATGTATGTGTGAGTCGGTGGGCTCCAGTGAGCAGTCGGCAGGCCTTGTTTAAGGGAGGTCGTAATGCGCCTAAGGGCGGTGGTGGTGGCAGAGCCATAGACAATGAGGCCATAATCTTCAGTGGACACAACAGAGCTCTGGATAGCCATCTTTAATGCTGCTTGGGTGAGGTGTTGCTTGCTTTGATAGAGAATTCAAATGCGCTCATTTACAACTCTGGTGACGTTATCGATGTGGGTCACATATGACAGACCATGCTCAAGAGTGATTCCTAGGTATTTAAAATATGACACTTGCTCAACAATATGACCAGCATTTGTTTTGATGTCAAGGGGGTATCACCTATATTTGTTTTGCGAGCTGCAGAAGAGCATTGATTTAGTCTTTTTGTGGTTAAGAACCAGCTTGTGAGAAGAGAACCAGTTTTCAACAGATGAGAATGCGCGTTGAAGGTTGCGAGTTAATGGTTCTGGGTCTTTCTGTGGGGTGAAAAGCACAGCGTCATCGGCATAGAGGATAATTTGTTCTGGGCAGGATTGTGGGAGAGAGTTTAGGAAAAGACTGAAAAGTAGGGGACCCAGTATTGAGCCCTGGGGGACACCAGAACGGACTGGGTGGGAGTCAGAGAGATTGCCTGAGATGTTTACTCTTTGTGTGCATTGGCAAAGGTAACTATTGAACCATGCTGTAGTGGCAGGGAATAGAACAGTATTCAATAACTGTCTGGAGAGTAGGCCATGGTGGACAGTGTCGAATGCTTTGGTTAAGTCAATGAATACGGCTCCAGTTAAATGACCTTTGTCCATAGACTGCTGGAGAGCTCCAGTGAACTCCAGGAGGGCTGTAGAGGTGCTGTGCCCTTGCCTGAAACCGTGTTGCTGTGGACAAGGGATGTTGTATTTGTTCAGGTAGGCTGTAAGCTGGTTAGCTACAATGCGCTCAAGGGCTTTGGAAAGGGGGGGCAATATTGAGATTGGTCGGTAGTTTCCTAGGATTGATTTGTCGCCACTTTTGAAGACTGGTGTGACAATAGCTGGTTTCCATTTGCTTGGGAATTGACTGAGGTTGAGTGAGAGGTTGAAAATTCTGGTAAGCGAGTGAAGCACTTCCTCAAGTGTGAGGGACAGCAGTTTCAGGTCCAGTGAGTCACCACTGGCTCTGGTCTTAGAGATGGCCCTTTTTACATATTTGCAGACTTCACCTGAGTTGACTTTTTAAAGTGGAATGGTGGATTGCTTGGATGTTAACCAGGAGAGACACACTATGCTGAAACCTTGTTTACAGATGTGGCCTGGCAGCACAAGGAAGTTAAGTGACTTGCTCAGGGTCACACAGCAAAGTACTGGTCTGGTCCAATTCCAAAGCTCATCCATTCTAGTTAATCCACAAAAAAAAGCTTCTCTTGTATTCTTTTTCCAAGTGAAACCCCTGCACCTAGCCTGGCTTCTGTTGAACACCCCACCATCTATAACATGTTCTTAGTACAGCCTGGGGCTGCATATGAGCTTGCAGTCTCATGAAGAGAATTATCACACCTCAGACTGTAATCATATACCTCAGAGAGTTGTGCATACCTACACCGATACAGATCATCAGCTGGCACTGTTAATAAATACCTCCCAAATCACACTTAAGTCCACTTTTTCAGTGTTTGACTTCTGCTCCCACAGTAAACATTGAGTGGATCACCACCCTTCTGCACAGTGAGGGCAGTATGTACAGTTCCCCTGATGTGTTTGTGTCCCGCCTTATTATCCAACAATTGGATCTTCATGGAGGGCCATACAATAAGCCTCAGGACTCACCAGAAAAACTGCTGTTCATGCTCTCATAAGGGCTGCACTTACTATGGATAACAATATTATCAGCAGGAGAGGCATACTAATGCCTTGAGTGAATCCACCAGACTTCCAGTGTCAGTTTACTCCTTTACCTGTGATCTGCAGAACCCCGGAGGACAGTTCCCTGCAATTCTTCTCCAGTACATTTTAGTGCCCTACTCCACATTGCAAGCTGGCTAGCTACCACCCTTCTAAATCTTGAATGAGCTACACACAGCTCCTACAATACTGTCTTAGCAAATGTCAACATCCCCCCACCTGAGGGTAATCGCCCTACACTGAATTCAAGTAACAGTTTAGGTGCAGCCCTGCCACTCTGAGTATTTGTCATAGTTGGCTGCTCTCATTCACAGTTGGGTAATGATCACGGTGCTGGCAGTCCTACATTTCAGAGCTCACAATGGTCTGCTAAACATCCCCCTTCCTGTCTTCCCCTAACCTGAATATAGTTGTACCCTGTTGGAATGGCCTCTTCAGTCCCTCTCTGGCATTCATTCTTCTCCCCATACCAAAACCTGGTGAGCTCACTACCCTTCTGCATCATGAATGTGGTTAGTACAGTCACCCGTGTCATTTTTACATATTAATAATAAACATGATCTTCTGGTAAGCCAGGCTGATAGCAGCAGGGAACAAGGGGAAACAGGCATTCCTACCCATATAAGATCTAATCCACCTATGATTAGGCACTATTAAATGACGTGCATAATGATGTGCACACCCATCATTTAATAGTGCCTAATCAAAGGTAGCCTAGATCTTTTAAGGAAAGGAAACCATCTTTCCCCTTGTTCCCTGCTGCTATCAGCCTGACTTACTGGAAATATATGTTTATTTCTGATATGTCAAAAAACCTGGGGACTGTACTATCTACATTCATGATGCAGAAGGGTGATAAGCTCACCAGTTTTTTAGTATGAGGAGGAGTAGTGAAGAATGAATACCAGAGGGGGACTGAGAAGGCCACTCCTTCAAGGTACTGCTATATTCAGGGAAGGGGGAAGACAGAAGGGGAGAAATTTGAGTGGATCAATGTGAGAAATAAGATGTGGGGCTGCCAGCACCATGATCACTACCTGACCCTATTGTCCTGGCCAACATTCCCTTTCCCATAAAACCAGTTCATGCAATTGTCCAAGGCTGTGTGTAGATATTAATGTATGAAATGGCTGCCACCACAAGTTCAGTCACATCACTACCAGTCTAGTATTGCTTGTAAAGCACTTTGGGATGCAATGTGTATGAAAAGCACTATATGCTGTTCCCAAGATGGCAGCCACGCTGGGCCAGCCTTTATAATAGCTCCTGTATAGTAGAATTTTAGATCTGTTTTGTGTCATTTTTAGTAAAATTTTATTTTTATTTTGTGGAGTGTTGCAGGAGATCGTTGTAAGTAGTCGTGTAGCAAGAAATTGAGTGGTGTATTTTCATTAAGAACTGAATGTTGATAGTTTGCCATCATCGTGGTTTGGACCTTGCATAATTTGTGAAAGGCACTGGGGGAGCAGAGCCGCCTTAACACATTTGAGCATTTCCATTTGTCGGTCTGTTTCTGTCAGCTCTACGGTTAGCTGTCTGGATTGCCCTTTACATTTTGAAAGGGGTTGTTTGCAGTTTGGTGTGTGACACTAATCGCCAAATGTGTGGTAATGGAGTAACTTGTTAGAAGATCTAGAAGATTTACTGCAGGACAATAATTTGAGAAATGAGAACTGCGACTTCAGTGGGCAGTGTTGGGGTGGGAAAGCTCCCTGTATTTTCATCATCACCAGGGTCACACCCAATCCTAGGGACCGAGTGGGAACTGACTGGATTTTTGCTCCAGGGAGCTGGAGCCATTATTGGTATCCGTTTCCAAGAGGCCTTGAGACTAGACCTGACGGCCTAGTTTTAGAGCCTCTGTAGCTGCTGGTCTCGGGAGTGATCGGGACCTGTTTGTGGCAGTGGGGAGGGGTCCCCCCCTTCTTTTGTCCTTGCACCTGGTCTGGATTGACGTTTCATTTCTTGGTGTGAGCTGGATTTCGAATGCTGAGCCCGTGGTCTTCTGTTTGAGGAAAGACTGACTGGATGTGGCCTAGTAGAGTAAGGGAGCCGTGAGGAATCCTGTTATTGAAGGTTTCAGTTTGGACATATTTTCTCTACCCTGTGCTGGATCGTCGATTATCTGCACTTTATGGAACCTGAGAATGGCCTGCATCCCCTTTGTGGTTTTAACTATTCTATGGATCCCTGGTGGTGAGAGGACCGGGTGTCCACATTCTTTTTCGTTGACTTATTTGATTTGTTTTTCTTTTGAATTTTGTATTATGTTTTTTCTAAGGAATCCGATCTTCAATTTGGGCAGTGAGACTACCTAATTTCCTGCCCTCCTGGTCGTGAGAGGACTTGGAGGGGGTACAGCTATATGAAGGATTGGTTATTTCCAATACTTTTGTGGACTTGTACTTTACCTGGCAGTGAGAGGACCAGATTTTCTTTTCTTTTCTTTTCTTTTCTTTTCTTTTCTTTTCTTTTCTTTTTCTTTTTTCGTTCTTTTCATTGTTTTCAGAATATTATTTTACTATATATATGTTATTTTGTGAGGGAGGATTGTAATGTCCATATAATATTGAGTGCAGGAGCGATTGACTCAGTATAAGTGGGGTTGGGCAATATATATTTTAAGTGGTATTTTATTGTATTAGAGTGGGTTTGTTTAGTGTATTTACTAATTTGTAATTTGTTATTGTGGCTTATAGTTTAAAGTTTGGGATAATTGTTTTAGTTGGGGTGGGTTTGGGGGAATTTATTAGTTTAATTAATTTTTGTTTATTTATTTGTGCTGCACAATGTGTTGGATGCCAGCCCCCACAGTTGTGCGCTACTCATCCTCTGCTCTTCATGCCCTTCACCCTTTCTCCACTCCTCCTCTCCAGCTTGTGACCTACCAGTGCTGTAGAGTGCTAGGTGTTATGCCTAGGAGGAGGAGGGGTGGGGGGTCATAAACAGTGGAGGATGAATGAGGGGGGGTCACCGAACTGGGGTGGTAGGATCCAGAAGATGCCCTGGAGTGAAATGGAATCCAGATCGTGGTTCACCATGTCTGGTGCCCATACCCAAGGGCACTGCAGATTGTGGCAGGCAGATGGCCCGGGTGGTTCATCCAGCTCTGGCGGTGCTGTGCAATTCCAGGTCCATTAAGAACAAGACTGCAATTATTGCAGATCTTGTTGAAATGGTGGACCTGGCATGCTTTACCAAAACCTGGCTGGATGAAAATTCTGGCCCCATTTTGGAGGCTATGACTCCAGCTGGGTACTCGGTGATACACCGCCCGAGATTGGATCACGGGGGGAGGGTTGTGGTCTGTTTCAAGACTGAACTGAACCTCACGAGGGTACTAGTTGAGGAGGTTGAGTCTTTTGAGTGTACAGTAGTAGCAGGTGTAGGCTATCAAATCGCTCTCATCTACCGTCCACCCGGTGATGAGAAGCGATTCCTTCAGGAAGTGGCGGACTTCATCGTCGACATGGCATTTGAGTCACCCAGATTGATGGTTCTGGGTGACTTCAACACCTGGGCCGATGATGAACTCTCACAATTTGGTCAACACTTCCTCCAGTTAATGACATCTCTGGGCCTTACACAGGTGGTTTCCACTGCTACTCATAAGCATGGACACTCTCTCGACTTAATCTTCTTCCTAGAGATCGAAACATCTGACTTGGGGTGGAACCTGTTGGGTGGTCTGATCATTACGCCATGGGGTTTAGTATTAGCACCCCTCCTCATAGGCCTATCCCTGTGGAGATGGTTAGGTACCGCCCTTTACGTGATAAAAGTTCCCATGGCTTTGCGGCGGCACTTGACCTCTCATCCCTCTCGTTGGCAAGCAATGATCCAGAGACCCTCGTGTCGGCTTATAATTCAGCCATTTTGGTGGCTCTGGATTCCATTGCTCCAGTCCATGTTCACCCTCTCTCTCTTCACCCCAGGTCCTCTTGGTTTGATGGGACTTTTGACGGAGATGCGGAGACTAGGGTGAAAGTTAGAGTGTTGCTGGTGAAAGTCCGCCCTTGATGCTGACCACCTTAGATTGATGGACCATTATTTAGTCTATCAATCTGCAATCACCCTTAAGAAGGCAGAATTCCTGTCCGGGGAGATTGCGGCTTCTCAGAATCGACCAGCTCAGCTATTTCGAACTGTGGACAGACTGTGCAACCCAGCCTGCCTGCATGTTCGGAAAGCTTTTTCGAAATTGAATAGTTTGTTGTCAAAATGTTGTTTAGGTATCCTTTAATACAGAACTTATGGGTCAGTAATTTTTGGTCTTAGTTTTTTTTGTTGCACAGTTTGGGTAATACTACAATGAGTTTTCTGGTATAGTGCCTTATTTATTTCATTGGCTAGATCCTTTAACAACAGTGGACTCAGATCATCTGGTCCTGAAGCCTTTGCCTTGTCTCTTTCAATTTGTGTTTAATAGTCTCCCTTAAGTAGTGGGCTTATGACCATACCACCCCCCAGCTCCCCCCCCTCCATTTATACAGACCTACCAACCTACCTCGGTCACACTGGAATGAAATAATGAACAGCAATACTTATAGAGCTTGTTTACAATTTCACTCTGATTATTAATGATTTTAATAATAATAATAATAGCTTTATTTATTGAGCGCCTTTCAATTATCAAGGCACTTTACAAAATTTAAAAACACAGTTCATTAAAACATAATATAAGAATCATAACAAATCAGGAAAAGCCTTATTCCACAAAAACATTTTTAGAGCCTGTTTAAAGCTCCCCACGGTCCTGCACTCCTGAAGCTGATGGGGCATAGAATTCCAGAGGGTTGGGACTGCAAACATAAAAGCATGGGCTCCAGAAGAGTTCAACATAACCCTCAGAATTTCCAGCAACTCCTCATCAGCCAAGCGAAGCTGTCACACACAGAGAAGTAAGGAATCAGATGCTCTTTCAAGTAGTCAAGACCAAGTCCATGTAGGGCTTTGTAGGTTAATAAACCTACCTTAAAGGTGATCCACCACTGAATCAGCAGCCAGTGCAGATCACGTAGCACTGGGGTAATATGAGATCTCCTAGCTACCCCAGTTAATAAAAGTGCAGCAGCATTCTGCACTAGTTGCAAGTGGTGGATATCAACCCCAGGAAGCCTTAAGTAAAGGGAGTTGCAATAGTCAAGGCGCGAGGTCACAAAGGCGTGGACCAGTACAGGCAGATCACTGGAAAGAATGAGGTGTTTGATCCTGGCAATGTTTCTAACATGATAAAAGGCTAACTTCATGACCACCGACACCTGATAACGAAGGATCAGCCTGTCGTCAAGTACCACTTCCAGGTCATGCACCCATTCTGAGGTAAGGATCTGAATGCCCCCAAGAATAAACTGGAGGGCAAATCAGTCCTCAACCTCTCTATCCTACATCCTGGGTACACAGCCATGACCTCAGTCTTACCTGTGTTCAACTTTAACCCACTTGAATTCATCCAGTCTTGGATTTCGGTGAGGTAGCTATTAAATACTGAGAGAGCACTAACCTGGTAGGGAGCGAAAGACAGGTAGAGCTGGGTATCATCAGCATAGCAGTGAAACCACAGCCCATACCATCTTACTATGTCTCTGAGGGGTAGCATATACACTGCAAACAACATGGAGGACAGCACTGAGCCCTGAGGGACCCCATAAGGCAGAGAGAAAGACTCAGAAGAAAAAATCCCTGAGACAACTCTCTGAGTTCTACCAATAAGGAAATATGTAAACCATCTGAGCACTGTACCAGTCAGGCCACAGATGCACCCCAGGTGCTCGAGCAGTACCCCATGGTCTACAGTGTCAAAAGCTGAGGAGAGATCAAGGAGTACCAGGATGGAGCAGTTTCTCTGATCTCTCACCATCAGGAGATCATTACGCACCCGAACCGGAGCAGTCTCAGTACGATGCCTCTTATGAAATCCAGACTGGAGAGGTTCGTATATACTATGGATGGACAAATGGTTCTCCAGTTGAGTTCCCACTACTTTCTCAATTACCTTTCCTATGAAAGCAGGGTTCAAGATAGGTCTGTAGTTGGCTAGAGTATCCAAATATTTTACTGTCAATCTGTATGGGACCCACAATTACTCCCATTAAGCCGACGTTATCTATAAAATTTGTTAATGCTTCACTGTTGGTTGTTGCAAATCTTATTTCAAGTTTCTTATTTTCCCTTCTTACGGAGTACCTGCCTTGCATGCTCTGAACTTAATTGTAGATAAATTGAAATTGACTGTCTGAGTGATCCTTTAACAGTGTAACAATCTTCCCTGGATCAACATCTGCTGTCTTGGTTCACACATTGCATTTGTACTCCTATCTGTCAATGTTGATACTAATATAATGAGTTTGCACCCTTATTTGTAAATGTTGAAGCCAATCTAACATAATTAATCACAGGACAACTTTGAAAATAGGCCCATGGTGGTCCTAATGGTTCAAATCCTGCCTAAAAAAATATTTCTATCTTAGTGTTGTAATTATTAATCATACTGGAAGCCGTTCTGTAGGCTTTTTGCTTTGTCTGAATTCCACTTTTGATTTTGTTTGTCAGCCACATTGACTTTTGGCCCTCCTGATTACATTTTTTAAAAGCTGGAACATATGAACTTACAGTATATATTTATATATTTTGCAAAAAAACTGTTTTAATGCAACATTTATGCTTTAGGCTCAAGTGAAAAAAGTATTGAAATGTGGCTTTAGGGTTTTCAACCTCAAAACTCCATCTCCACTCCTGAAACAAATCAGCAGTGCAGTCTTCCCTGGAGTTATCAGCCCTAAAGCTCACCCCATTAGGTGTATATGATTCTGGAGTATGTAGAATGGGGTGAGCCTTAGGGTTGACAACCCTAAGGAAGACTGTAACCCTGATTTGTTTTAGGGCTGTGTGTAGAGTTTTCGGGTCAGAAATCCTAATGCCACATTACCCTACTTTTTTCACTTTAGCTTGAACCTTAAATGTTGCATCAACACAGCTTTTTGCAAAGAATTTTCTTACTTTTTGAGATAATACAATTGTACCCTAATTTGCCTCTAGGTAATGAAGGGCCTTCAGGGCCCTGCGCTGCCATCCATCTATACATTTTCAGATAGTGTAACTCTTACCTTTTTTGCCTGTGGGAGCACAGGATCCTGCAGGCACTGTGCTTCTATCACTCCACAGATATGTGTGTGTGTGTGTGTATATATATCTATATATATATATATATATATATATCTATATATATATATATCTATATATATATATATATATGTATGTATATTTATACAATAGGGGTGGCTGAAAAACATTTTAAATAAAAACACATATTCTCAATGGAATGAGATAAATCCTGCTGACATAGCAACTGTGAGATTATTTAGATTTACACACACAGTTGCTATGTCACAACCCTATATTTCCACTCTGGTAATGTCTCCACATGCACCTCCTTAACTGAACTACTTCTCTACACAACAATATTCAAAATCATATGCCACACAAAATTTGTAGCAGTAAGCCATCACACATGCAATTAAAACACAAAATATCCCCACAGTAAGTGCGAACCAATGCAGGAAAGTACAGCTCTCATGATAATAGACATCTGAGCTGAACCTCTGCCACAACAAAAATACACATAAAATACCCCACATCCTCAGAACAAGACACCTTCACCAAATTCCATTCTTGTATTTTGCACCACTACCTGTTAATTTTTACCTGCACTGCTCAGCATAGCTCCACAATTTAAACAACTGTTGAAAGTGAAGCATGTTTCAAATGAGTGAAAAGTAAATCTCAGGGACTCGCACCACAGCGCCACTAACAAGAACCGCAACGGACTAAAAAATAAAACAGAGACCCAGCATATTACTTCCATAGTCCATGCAACATAAACCGTGCCAAAGTAAAAAAAATAATTGCAACCAAATCGAAAACCACTGAAATTAAAATTGCAATTGAAACCCCGATTCAGGAAGACACCAAAAAAACTCCCACCCATTTCAAACAAACAACCAATCAACTCACAGAAATGCATGAAACGCAACCAATCAGGAACAACAGCCAACAACACCAAGCAATCACAACACACTCATTCAGAAAACCAACCAAACACAACCTAACCACACACAGTTCATTCAAACAAACTCTGTAGCTTTACACCTTCAGCCAAAATAACACAAAATGTAATGTTTTAACAAAAGAAAACTATTTAGTAAAGCAACTAAATATACAGTCCTCTATTGCATAAATTGAACACATGATGGGCAGGAGTGGGATATGGAAAATATTCTCACTCCTGCATCATGAGGCATGGACATCTCACTCGTGCCTTCAGCACTCATGAGATATTTATGCCTCACTCTGCAGGACTGAGAATATTTTCCATATCCCACTTCTGCCCATCATGTATCCCATGTATATACATATATATATATATATATATATATATATACACTGCAAAAAACATCATTAATGCACCATTATGGTTGAAGTGTAAAAAGTAGGCAAATGCAATCTTAGGGTTCACAAGCCTAAGACCCCACCCCCACCCTCAGCTTCCAACCCTAAGGCCCTACCTCCACACTGCATGCAGGAGCTGGTGTGAGGGGTGTGTCTTGGGGTAGTGATCCCTAATGTTCACTCAATGACATTTTGAACTTATGTTGCTATCCAGGCCATTTTTAGGTATTTTTGCACCAAATTTTCAACATGGGCTTTTTGGGACCTCACCTCATAAACACTGGCACTGTAATTTTGTTACTTTGTCCAATTGCTATCCCCATACAGTTTTCCACTTTCCGTCTTGTCTAGTGGCACCTCCCACTCTCCAATTGCTGTCCCTGTAATGGTTACATCTTTCCCTGCTGGCTAGTGGTACCCCCCAGTTGTCATCCCCATACAGTTTTCCACTTCCCTTGGTGGCTAGTGGCACCCCCCACACTCCAATCATCATCCCCATACAGTTTTTCACTTTCTCTGGTGGCTAGTGGCACCCTCCATGCTCTGATAGCCATCCTGCTCTGAAATATAGAAAACTATCCCTCAATGTTCTTTTTTGTTTGTTTGTAAACCTGCAAAAAAGAAAATGGTTCCTCACTGATCTGACTCCCCCAACCAATACCTCCCACTCAGAATCCACAACCCACACCCTCCAGTACATCCCCATCCACCCACTGTCACCTGTACAGGTCACAAGATGAAGATCCACTCTCATATCAAAGATATGTCTTGCTGCTGGAACCGCCAACTGCAATATGAAAAACTAGGGTAAATGTGGTTCAAAGTATTTCAATGGGGTTTTCAACTTTGTGTCATAACTTTGCTATTTTTGCATATTTTGAGACACAATTTTCTACTTGGCATATTTGGGACCCCAACTCATGAACAATGATAGTGGAATTATGCAAATTCAGCTGAAAAGGTAATTTTTCAGTCACTTGGTGAAATCATCTTTTGGGTAGGATTTGAAAATTTTTACCACCCAAGTTCATGAGGGGGTCATAAGAAGGTTATGTTGAAAATTTGGGGTCAAAATATTTAAAAATGGCGAAGTTATGCACATATGTTGAAATTTTTCTATGCTTGCTCATAACTTTGGCAATTGTAAATATTTTGACCCCAAATTTTCAACATAGCCATTTTTTAAACCACCTCAAGAATGTCACAGTTGTCATTTTTCAAATCAAGTCCAAATTATGTTTTTCTGCCTGTGGTACACAATGGTGCTTCGCTAGTGTGGAATCACTTTTTGGCATGGATTTCAACATTTTCATTTCTGGGTTCATGAGGTGGGGTAATTAAAAGGCTATGTTGACAATTTAATTCTTGTTTTACTACAAATGCAAGTGCAGATCCATCACTCCCCCAAGCCCTTAGTCTCCAATCCAAAACACAAAGTACAGCTCCAAGCCACTGCCTCATAATGATACACTCTTCAAAGGTGGAGAAGTATGTCTTGTCACAGGTTGCCAACACAATTTGTTGTACTTGTCATCACATAGGGCCCTGTGTAAAGAAAGGAGATCATATGTGATGTTCGCTCATGGAATGGGGAGGGCATTAGGGTTTGAAACCCAAATGCCACATTTCCCTACTTTTGTGGCTTTGTGTTACCCTAACTGGTGCATTAACAATGTTTTTTCAGTGAATATATGTATATTCATTGTAGAAAACTTTGTTAATGCATTAGTTAGGGTTAAAGCAACACAAGTAGGGAAATGTGGCATTATGGATTCCAACTGTAACTCCCTAGACACCCTGCAGACAGCAACAGGCATGGGGTGTGCCTTAGGATTGTCAACCCTAACACTCACCCCTTTCTATAAGTAAATAAGTTGAGATGGGTACATTGCATGAGAATGGAGTGAGTGTTAGGGTTGACAACCCCAAGGCACACTCCACATCTCTTGCTGCCTGCAGGGTGGGGTGGGGTGTTAGGGTTGGAAACCCCAACACCACATTTCCCTACTTTTGTTGCTTTAACCATAACTAGTGCATTAATTAAGTTTTTCAATTCATTTCCTTACTTTTTGAAATAGTATAATCATATCCTTATTTGCATGTAGGAATGCAGGGCCTTTTGGGCCCTGTGCTCCCATACCTCAATAGTTTGTCCCAGTAAGCAATCTGTATGTGTTGTTCACCCTCCAGAATGTAATTTATGTGTTTTTTCAAATCACAGTTTTTAGGAAAAACAGAAAACAAGATGGATTTTCCCCTTAGGAAAAAAAGATGATGTTAAAATGAAAGAAGGTTTTCCTTTTTTTTTCATTTCATATAGCTATTTTGAAGTACTTAGAACATGCTCAGAAGAAACGTTTGGAAATGTTAAAACTAAAAAACTTTGGAGTGGATTGATATTTTTCCATCAAACCAGCAAAAGGCACATTTGTTGGCCAGACCCTTTCTATCCTGCAAGTTTCATGGCAAAATCCCAAAGCACTTTGGAGCTACAGCTGTCAGAAGTAGGGTACATAGCAGATATTAAAAGAAAATGTTTGAATGAATGAAAATTTTCATTTGAATTTGTGATCATAACTTTTGAGTGCCTGAAGATTTTTCCACCAAACCCCCATAATGTACATCTGTGGGGCCTTCCTTCTGAATTCTGCAAGGTTCTGGGCAAAATTCCAAATCATCTGAGAATTACAGCTCTCATAAACAGACTGCACAGCGCATATCAAACAAACTTTTCATATGGATGTAAATTTTTGTTTGAAATCATGATCATAGCTTTTCAATGGCTAAATCTATTTGCACCAGACTGCCAGAAAGCACATCTGTTGAACCTTCCCTTTGTACCCTGTAAGCATCAGGGCAAAATTCCAAAGGACCTGGGAGTTACAGCTGTCAGAAGTAGGCTGCACAGCACATATCAAATGAAATTTTTTGTATGAATAAAAATTGCATTTGAACTTGTGACCGTTACTTTTGCGTGCCTAAAAATCTTTGCATGAAACCCCTAGAAGACACCTCTGTTGATCCTCCCTTGTGAGTCCTATGAGTTTTATGGCAAAATACCAAAGCACCTAGGAGGAACAGCTGTCAGAATTGGGGTGCACAGCAGATATCAAACAAAAATTGCCATATGAATGAAAATGTTCATTTGAATTTGTGATGTTAACTTTTGAGTGCCTGAAGATCTTTGCACCAAACCCACAGAAGGCGCATTTGTGGAACATCCCCTTTGTAGCCTGTAAGTTTCAGGGCATCATTCCAAAGCACCTAGGAGTTACAGCTCTGAGAAACAGGCTGTTCAGCACATAACAAATTAAATTTTTTGTGTAAACACAAATATTTGAAATTGTGTTCATAACTTTTGAGTGACTTAAGATCTTTGCAGTAAATCTCAAGAAGATATATCTGCGGATCCTCCCCTTTGTACCCTGCAAGTTTCAGGGCAGACATCCAAAGCACCTGGCAGGTACAGCTCTCAGAAATAGGCTGCACAGCACATATCAAACAAACATTTTCATAAGAATGAAAATGTTTGTGTGAAATCATGATCATAGCTTTTCAATGGCTTAATCTCTTTGCACTAGACCCCCAGAATGCACATCAGTGGAACCTCCTCTTTGTAATCTGCAAGATTCAAGGCAAAATTCCAAAGCACCTAGGAGTTATAGCTGTCAGAAGTAGGCTACACAGCACGTATCAAACAAAAAGTTTCATATGAATGAAAATTAGTTATCATAACATTTGAGTTCCTGAAGATCATTGCACAAATCACCCATAAATACCTTTTCTGAGCACTCACAATCCCGGGTGCCAGCTTAGTGAGAGGAGAGCTTCCCTGTGTCCTCTGTATGAGAACAGTGGTATTTTCTTGACTTCTGCAGCCACAGCTATAACTTGTGCTGTGGGCTGCAGATTCAGCTGTAAGCTGCAATTTCCCTGGTGTCTAGCAGCAGCCCCATCCTCTAATCCCCATACTTCATTTTATAGTTAAAAGTGATCCGTTAGTGTTAGTGGTATCCCCTACCCTCCTTTATGTATCCCTGGTGTCCAGTGGCACCCAGCACTCTCCAATTCCCATATTTTTTTTTATTCATTGCTGGTCAGTGGCTCCCCCTCAGATGTTTAAATTCCTGAAAAATAAGTGTCCCCCGATGTCTTTTTTTATAAACCTGAAAAAAAGAAAATGGTCCCTTGTCATCCCTACCAACCACTCCCCCATCCTCACCCTCCCACTGAGCACCTACCACCCCACACCCCCTCTTACCCTATACTTACCACTGGAGGTCATAGGCTATCATCTTCTGTGGACTGAGACATGTCTGCACTCTTCAAAGTCAAACTGTGAACTGAGAAATAAAGATAAGTGCTGTATAATGTATTACAATGGCATTTTGAACTTATAGTCATCACTTTGCCATTTTTGGGAACTTGGTCACCAATTTTCAACATGGCCTTTTTGGAACCACACCTCATGAACACTGCAACTGTCATTTTGCTAATCAGACCTGGAAGGTGATTTCACATTTGCGTCTCAAATTCACCTTTCAGGACTGAATAACAAAATTTCACCACCAGTGTTCATGAGGTGGGGTCCCAAAAAGGCCATGTTGAAACTTTGGTGAAAAAAATTCCTTAAAGTGACTAAGTTATGCGCATTCATTGAAATTGTTCTACTCACATACATAACTTTGGTAATTTTCATTATTTTGACTCCAAATTTTCAACATAGCCATTTTTTCACACCACCTTATGAACAGTACAGCTGTAATTTTTCACATCCTGTCCAAAATGTGTTTTCACACCTGTGGTGTGGAATGGTGTGTTGGCATGGATTTGAAAATGTTCACCTGTGGAGTTTATGAGGTGAGGATATTAGAAGACTATATTGAAAATTTGGGGTTAAAATACGAAAAAATGCCAAAGTTATGATCATTCAATGCAATTTCGCTACACATGCTAGTAACTTTAGACATTTTCAATATTTTGAACCCAGATTTTCAACATAGCTATTTTATTACCCCAATTCATGTATGTCACAGCTGTCATTTTACAAATCCTGGCCAAAATGTGTTTTTGCACCTCTTGCATGGAATGGCGTTGCAGTTGCACGGAATTACGTTTCAGTGGGGATTTGAAAGGTTTCTGCACTGGGTACATGAGGTGGGGTAATAAGATGGCTATGCTGACAATTTGGTCACTGTTGTCTTATAAATGGAAGTGCAGGGCCCAGAGGGGCCTGAAACGCAATCTCAAAGAATAAGGCAATAGATTACAAAAAACTGCATTAATGCTCTAGTTAGGGATCAAGCTACAAAAGTTTTATAATGTGGCATTAGGGTCTTCAATGCTAACACCCCACATCCACCCTGCATACACCAACAGGCATCTGGGGTGTGCCTTGTGGTTGTCGGCCCTAACGCTCACCCCATTCTCCTATACTGTACCCATCTCAAATTATTTACTTATGGAATGGGGTAAGCATTAGGTCCGACAACCCCAAGGCACACTCCAACACCTGTTGGTGTGTGCAGGGTCAGTGTGGGGTGTTAGCTTTGAAAATCCTAATGCCATATTTCCCTACTTTTGTGACTTTATCCCTAACTAGAGCATTAATCTGATTTTTACTATATATATATATATATTTATATATGTATATATATATATATATATATATATATATATATACACACACACACACACACACACACATATATGGCAAAAATCCATTTAAAGGGTACCTAAACAAGCATTTTTTAAAAACTGCAAACACCAAAATCTGGCTTCATTGTGAAGTAAAGTAAAGGCTGCTGTTTACATTTATGCTAAAACTGCATTTATGTAAATAACATAAATACAGTTTCTTAGCTTTTGAAAAATGTAAACATCAGCCTTTCACTTTCAAAAAACAGCCTTGGTTTCTCCCTAAGATGTCTGCCAAGTGTGTTAAGTGATGAGTCATTATGACATCATTGGAGTCAGAGACCCACATATATTCCTATAGTGCTAACTAGTTCTTCTTTCCCTCTTTGTTTTGAATTGTTGTACCAGAATGATCAACACCATGTATTAACTCATGGATTATTTTGATCAGTACACATGATAGGCTAGGATTTTGTTCATTTTGTTTACTTTAACTTGCGGAAAAATGTTTTTCAATCCAGCTGACTTTCTCTTTGGCAAACTGCAGTACAGTACACTTCAAATACCTAATGATCTAGTGGTTATGTGATTACCTGAATTTTGTTTTTTGTTAACCAGGAGAGACACACTAAGCTGAAAGCTTGTTTACAGGTGTGGCTTGGGAGCACAAGGAAGTTTAGTGACTTGCTCAGGGTCACACAACAATGTACGAGTCTGGTTCAGTTCCAAAGCTCATGTTCTCTTGTTAATCCACAAATAAGGCTTTCTTTTTCCACATGAACCCCCTGCACCTAGCCTGCCTTCTGCTGAACACCCCACCATCCATACCATGTCCTTAGTACTGCCTGGGGCCGTATATGTGCTTATGGTCTCATGAAGAGAATTATCACACCTCAGATTGTAATCTTGTACCTCAGAGAGTTGTGCACACCTATACCGATACGCACTATCAGCTGGCACTGTTAAAAAATGCCTCCCAAATCACTCTCCAGTCCACATTCTCAATGTTTGACTTCTGCTCCCACAGTAAACATTGAGTGGATCACCACCCTTCTGCACAGTGAAGGTAGTATGTACAGTTCCCCTGCTGTGTTTGTTTCCCACCTCATTAACCAACAACTAGGTCTTCCTGGAGGGCCAAGCAACAAGCATCATGACCCACCAGAAAAAACTGCTGTTCATGCACTCGTAAGGGCTGCACTTACAATGGATAACAATATTATTAGCAGGAGAGGCAAACTAATACCTTGAGCAAATCCACCCGACTTCCAGTGTCAGTCTACTCCTTTACATGTGATCTGCAGAACCCTGCAGGACAGTTCCCAGCAATTCTTCTCCAGTACTTTTCTGTGCTGTACTCCACAATGCGAGTTGGCTGGCTACCACCCTTCCAAATCTTGAAAGAGATATACTCAACTCCCTCAATACTGTCCTAACAAACATCAACACTTCCCCCCGAGGGTAATCTCCCTACACTAAATTCAAGTAACAGTTTAGGTGCAGCCCTGCCACTCTAAGTATTCATCATCACTGGCTACTCTTATCCACAGTCAGGTAGTGATCATGATGCTGGCAGCCCCACATTTCAGATCTCACAGTGATCTGCTCAACGTCCTCCTTCATGTCTTCAACTAACCTGAATGTAGCTGTACCCTGCTGGAATGGCCTCTTCAGTCCCTCTCTGGCATTCATTCTTGTCACATGTTCCCCACATCAAAAACTGGTGCGTTCACTACCCTTCCGCATCATGAATGTGGTTAGTACATTCTCCCATGGTATTTTTACATATTATTAATAATAAACATGATCTTCTGGTAAGCCAAGCTGATAGCAGCATGGCACAAGTGGAAAAATAGGCTTTCCTACCAATATAAAATCTAAGCCACCTATGATTAGGCACTATTAAATGACATGCATAATGATGTACACACTCATTATTTAATAGTGCCTAATCAAAGGTAGACTAGATCTTTTAAGGATAGGAAAGCCCATCATTCCCCTTGTTCCCTGCTGCTATCAGCCTGACATACTGGAAAGATATGTTTATATTTGATATGTCAAAATAAAACGGGCTGTACTACTTGCAGTCACAATGCAGAAGGGTGATGAGCTCACCATTTTTCACTGGGAGGAGGAATAATGAAGAATGAATACTAGAGGGGGACTGAGAAGGCCACTTTTGCAAGACACTGCTATATTCAGGGAAGGGGAAGACAGAAGGGGAGAAATATAAGCATATTACTGTGAGAAATAAGATGTAGGGCTGCCAGCACCATGATCACTACCTGACCCTATTGTCCTGGCCAACATTCCCCTTCCCATAAAACCAGTTCATGTAACTGTCCAAGGCTGTGTGTGGATATTAATGTATGAAATGGCTGCCACTACACGTTCAGTCACTTCACTTCCAGTCTAGTACTGCTTGTAAAGCACTTTGGGATACAATGTATATGAAAACCACTATATAAATGGTGATTCTTCTTCATATTATTATTATTATTTCCCATGGAAAAAGAAGACAAGACGAGCATATATTTGATTTTCGAGACAGTATGAACTCCAACATTGGACTGCGCAAGAACTTTGGTACAAAAAAGTGGTGGCTCTAGGAGGTGGTGAAGGATGTGGCTGCAACCCCCCCAACCCTCTACACACACATAGTAATGTACTTGCTGCTGCTGCTGCATTTCACCTTGTTGAAGAATTCTGATTTATTGATTGTACAAATGTTTACATTCAAACTATGGATTACATCTGTAGGTTCTGTCAAAAATGTACTAGAAATGAATAATAGAAAATATAACGGTTTAATAAAAATATTAAAAAGTGCATATTAAGCATGCACACCACCCCAGCACCCCCATTGTAGCATCCTGGATCTGCCATAACCACTAGGCCACCAGGTTATTCAAGAGTTGTACTGCACTGTGGTTTGCCACAGAGAAAGTTGGTTGGATTAAAACACAATTTCAGTATACTAAAGTAAACTAAATAAACAGAACCATAGCCCAACATGTGTATTATACAAAATAATGCACATGGTTTTGACCATTTGGGTAAAACAATTCTATACAAAGGGAAAAAAGAACTAGTTAGTACTATAGAGAGCCAAATATCTCTCTGACTTTGGCTCCAATGATATCATCACATAACACATTTGGCAGCCATTTTAAGAAGCAGGTAAGACAGTTTTTTGAAATTGAAAGGCTGATTTTACAATTTTCAAATGCTCTGGAACCATATTTACATAAATTATATAAATGTAGTTTTAGCATTAATGAATACAGCAACCTTTCCTATAGTCACCTATGGAGTCAGATTTTTGAATAGTTTGTTGTCAAAATGTTGTTTAGGTATCCTTTAATACATCAGTTAGGGTTGTTCCACAGTGATAAAAGTGAGAAAATTCAGTGTTAGGGTTGCCACCTCTTGCACCCCACGCCCACCAAGCCCCCACCAACAGGCATCAGGGTGTGCATTGGGGTCATTGGCACTAACTCTCACCCCATTCCATGTGTTAATAAGCTGAGGTGGTGCAGTATAGGAGAATGGGGTGAGATTTAGGACTGATGACCCCAATGCACACCCAGATGCCTGTTGGTGGGGACGGGGTGGGCATGGGGTATAAGGGGTAGAAACCCTAACATCGAATTTCCTTGCTTTTGTCACTGTAGAACAACCCTAACTGATGCATTAAACAAGTTTTTTTCCATGAATTTCCCTTCTTTTTGAGAATATGCACTATAAATTGTGAATGGTATGTGGTGGTGGGAGCACGGGGACCCATGCTGCCCATGTCTGCATAATAACCATAACAGTAATGCTAACACTAATAGTAACGGTAATGGTGAGTGAAACGCAAATGCTAATTGTAAGTGTAACAGCAAAAGAAACATCAAAGCAAACCTAAGCTCTAAGTTTTATGGTAATGCAAATGGAAATGTAAACACAAGTGGTACTGTAAATGGTATCACAAACACAAACGGTAATGGTATTGGTGATGCAAATGCAAATGTGAAAGGCAACAGTAATGGTGATGGTAAATATAACCACAGACACTAACAGTCATAGTAAAAGTGACACAAATGTAAATAGAAACAGAAATGGTTATGAATATGAAAGCGTAAATGCTAAACGTAACAGAAACAGTGAGGGAAACACAAACGTTAATGCAAACGGTAATGAAAACACAAACGGTAACACAATTAGAAATGCAGATGGTAATGGTAACACCAATGGTGATGCCAATGGAAGAAGAAGAAGAAGAATCAGCATTTATATAGCGCTTTTCATACATCCAAAGTGCTTTTACAAGCAGTGCTAGACTGGTAGTGAAGTGACTGAATGTGTGGTGGTGGCCATATCACAAATCATCACCCACACACAGCCTGGATAATTGCATGAACCGGTTTATGGGAAGGGGAATGTTGGCCAGGACACTGGGAATGTTCCCTACTCTTTGCAAAGAGTGCCCTGGGTTCTTTTACTTCCACCTGGACAACACCAGGATGGGCAGAAGGGACCTCGGTTTAACGTCTCATCCGAAGGATGGCACACCCCAGAAGTACAACACTCCCCAATACTGCACTCGGATGCCAGCGATTTTTAGGTGCAAGTCCAATCCCGGTGTGGGACGAGAACCCACGACCTTCTGGTCCAGAGGCAGATGTGCTACCAACTGAGCCACGCTGACACCTTAACAATAATGCAAACAGTAATGCAAACGCAAGCGCAAGCGCAAGTGTTAATGCACACAGTGATGAAAAAGTAAATGCTAATGAAAACAGCAACGGAAATGCAAATGGTAACAGTAACACAAATTCAAGTGCAAATGCAAACACAATGGGTAACACACATGGTGACATAAACGCAAACAGCAACATAAACACAAGCGGAAACGCTAACGGTCACAGTACCACAAATGCACAAACTTTTTTTCCCAAAAAGGTGCATTCAGAAGCACAGTGAATACAAATAAAGTTGCCATAATAATGGCCCTTGGAGCAGAAAATGAGCACTTGAAATACTAAATTGCTTATATTTCAGGAACTGCATGACGTAGAAAAAAATTAAAATGTTGTATTATTTATGACTTTCCAGATTAGTATTGTACTTAGTCCCTTAGTGGGGTCCTAAGCATTTTTGTGACAAAAAGTCCGTATCTCGAACCGTTTTTGAGATACGGGCCCAAAAGGCACGGTGGATGATGTAATGTTACCCTATTGGGAAAAATTGTCAACTTTAAAGTGCCATAACTTTGCAGACCTCTAATATTTTGTCACCAAACTACCAAAAAGCACATGTGTAGGATCTTGGCTTTCTTCCCTGCAAATTTCAGCCCAAAATACCAAACCGTTCTTTTGCAGCAGGGTGGCAAAGATTCCCTATTGTTTTGGGCATAGTGTCGCAAAGTACTTTCGGAAATCACGACATGTTCACAAAAAAAATCATGAAAGTGTCGCATTTGTGAAAGTAATTTGCGACACTACTTTTCTCAAAAATTTAAAAAACATTTCTGGGGTGTTTTACCCCCCCAAAAAAGACATGGCTAGCATCCTCAGGGCTCGACTAGGTGAACACAACAAGAATTGTGTCCCTAGAGGGTCCCAAATTTAAATGACAAGCATTTATGTGACCACCAACTGAAAAACATGGCCGATTTGAGACGCTTCAAGGGTCATTTGTGAAAGTAAAAAGTGCATTTGCAACATTTTTGCATATTTTGTTAACTTTTCCCATAGACTATAATGGGGAACAGTTCTTTTAAGTAACTTTTGAACCATTTAATATTTTTTACAAAATCTTTGAAAGACACATCAGGGACCCCGGCTGCATGGTCCCTGAAGGTTTCAGACTGATTGCACAAACTGTGTGAGCTGTAGGCACGAGCAAAGAAACATACAAAAATGCCTAATTTATGCGTTATTTGGCACTCTGTAGCTCTGCAAGTGTACACCTGACCATAGCAAAACTTGGCAGGTCCAGATATCTATGGTACCAGACCATGCATTCCAAATTTCAGGCAAATTTATTGTACGGTGGCAAAGTTATTAAGCTGCCAAATTTCAGATTTAACCTTAAATGGGGCACTCAACCCTAAATATAGTGGCACTACTGTGCCACTAATATATATATATATATATATATATATATATATATATATATATATATGATACACACACACACACACACACATATACATATATATATATATATATATATATATATATATATATATGTATTCATTACAAAAGCTCCATTAATGCATCAGTTAGGGTTCCTATTACAGTGACAAAAGTAATGAAAATTCAGTGTTACGGTTCCCAACCATACCACCCCCACCCTCCACACACCAACAGGTGTTGGGGTGTGCCTTATGGTCATCAGACCTAACTCTCACCCTATTCCATGTGCAAGGAAGCTGAGATGCTACAATATTGGAGAATGGGTGAGAGTTAGGCCCGATGACCCCAAGGCACATCCAGTTGCCTGTTGGTGTGTGGAGGGTGGGGGGTGGGTAGTAGGGTTGTTAACCCTAACACTGAATTTCTATACTTTTGTTGCTGTAATAGGAACCCTAACTGATACATTAACAGAGTATTTTTGCAATGAATTTCCTTACTTTTTGAGATACTATAATAGCATCCTTACTTTACTCTGGCAGCGCAGGATCCAAAGGACCCTGCACTCCAATCCCTACATAGATGCGCATATGTATGTAGGTGTGGAGGGCCCTGTACTTCATGTGTCAAACAACAGTGATCAAATTGTCAGCATAGCCATCTTATTACCCCCACCTCATGTTCCACTGTACTGAGAAATTCTGAAATGCAAGGCAAAACGTAATTATGCACAACTGCTATGCCATTCTGCACCACAGGTGTGAAAGCACATTTTGGGCTGGATGTGAAACATGACAGCTGTACTGTTCATGAGGTGGTGTGAAAAAATGGGTATGTTGAAAATTTGGCAGCAAAATATTGAAAAGAACCAAAGTTAGGTGCGTGCATGGAATACATTCAATGGACGCACCTAACTCAGGCATTTTAAGGAATTTTTTCACCAAATTTTCAACATGGCCTTTTTGGTACCCCATCTCATGGACACTGGCACTGTTATTTCATTAGTCAATTCCAAAAGGTTATTTCGCACAGTGACCATGCCATTCTAGGCCACAGGTGCAAAAACATGTTTCAGGCAGGATATAAACAAGCCAAATGTTGTCTCGCTGGCATTGGCATTGATAGTGCAGGAGTTAGAGATGCATAATAGGAATGGCAGCAAAGTATTGAAGTGACGCCAACCCCATCCCCACCCTGCAGAGACTGACAGGCATTGGGGTGTGCCTTTGGGCTGTCAGCTATAACACTCATGCCATTTTACCACACCCTACCCTGTAGACACTGACAAATGTTGTGGTGTGCTTTGGGGTCTTTGGGCATTATACTTACCCCATTCCATAAGGAAATACACTGAGGTAGGTGCTGTATAGGAGAATGGGGTGAACTTTGTGGCTGAACACTGCAAGGCACACCACTACGCCTGTCACTGGCTGCAGGGTGGGGGTGGGATGAATGGCGTGAGCATTACAGCCAATGATCCCAAGTCACACCCCTTACACCTGTCAGTCTCTACAGGGTGGGGTGCTACAGTTGGAAACCCTAACACCGTAGGCATGTGGTGGTATTTTCACTCCAAATTTTCAACATGGACTTTTTGTGAGCCCACCTCAAGAACAGCGGCACTATCAGTTTGTTAGCTGAAAGATGGTTTTGCACAGCGGCTATGCCATTTGGCTACACAAGGATGAAAACTCATTTTGGGCAGTACGTGGAAAATGACAACTGTATTGTTCATGATGAGATGTAAAAAAATGGCAATGCTGAAAATCTGGAGTGAAAATATGAAAAATTGGTGAAGTCAGAAGCATGCATAGAAACTGTGCAACACACTTCCGTAACCCAATTATTTTTTGGATTTCTTTAACCACATTTTTAACATAGGCATTCTGGGACCTCCCCTCATGAACAGTGGCACTGTGATTTTGTTAATTTGTTCCAAACATTGATTTCCCACAGTGACCATGCTATTGTGTGCCATAGGTGCGAAAATACATTTAGGGCAGGATGTGAAAAATGACATCTGTACTGTTCATAAGGAGGTGTGAAAAAATGCCAATGTTGAAAATCTGGCATGAAAATATTGCAAATTTGCAGTTATAAGGGTGAGTGGAAACTGTGCAACACACACTTGTAATACAGTCATTTTATGGAATTCCATCACCAGATTTTCAACATAGGCATTTTAGGACCTGTGCTCATGAACAGTGTCACTGTCATTTCCTCAAACTGTCCTGAAAATTGATTTTGCACAGCAAACGCGCTATTCTGCGTCAGATGTGCAAAACCACATTTCGGCCAGGATATCTAAAATGAAAGCTGTACTGTTCATAAGGAGGTGTGGAAAAATGCCAATTTTGAAAATCTGGAGTGAAAATATTACAAATTCACGAAATTCTGAGCGTGCGTGAAAACTGCGCAATGCATGCTCATAAAACAGCCATTTTTTTTTATTTTTTCCACCATATTTGAAACATAGGCTTTTTGAGAGCTGTCCTCATGAACAGTGGCACTGTTGTTTCGTTAATTGGTCCCGAAAGGTGATTCTGCACAGTGACCACAAAATTATCTTTCAAGACTGAATAACACCAGAACAGTGCCAGAATTCATGAGGAGGGGTCCCAATAACCTCATCTTAAAGTTTTGGTGTCAAAGTTTCCAAAAATGCCTGAGATATGCACCAAAGTTGAAAAAAACCCTATTTATGCCATTATACAGCTTACCAGTATTTCTTCAGTTGACGGTCAGCTTTGAAGAGTGCAGACGTGTTCCTGGTCCACCGAAAATCATCACACCGCTGCTCCAGAAGTAAGTATAGAGGTGAGGGAATAATGAGGAGGTGTTAAGTGCGCAGAGAGGTGGGCGTGGGTAGGGGAGGGAGCAGGGTACCACGAGGGACCATTTTCTGTTTACAGGTAAAAGAAAAAAAAAACATTGTGGGACTTTTTACAGGGTACTGTGGCATGCTGGGGTTGGCTCCTAGTGTGCCATCTGAGTTTTTTTTGGGGGGTTGTAGCTGATGGGGGACTGGACACCCCCCATTGGTAAATACCATTGGGGCGGGAGAGCCAAGGGGCATTGGGCACACTCCTCAGCACACAACAAATGGGGAAGGGACATTATGCGAATGGGGAGTGGGCTCCCCCATCAGTAGATTGAACTGGGAAAGGGGGGACTTAAGCCAATGGAGACTGGGCCCCCTGTCAGCAAAGATCGACTTTTTGGGGGGGTGCATGATGCCAAGGGGGATTGGGCACCCCCTCAGCACACAGCAGAAATGGGAGGGGGGCATTATGCTGACAGGGAGTGGGCTCCCCCCTCGGCATTGTGACAGGCAGCGGCAGTCACTGCCACCATGTTGCTTGCATGTCAGGAGGTGAGTTGTGTTCCCACTGCATGACAGCTTCACTCTCATTGCAGCAGACCTTTTCTTAGATTTGGTGGTCACATTAGGGATGCATGATGTCAGCACCAGTTGCTGGCTTATTGGAGAATGAGGGACGCACCTATTGATGTGTGCCCTGCATTCGCCCAACAGTGACCGCGCCTCCAAATCTGCTTCTACTGCAAGATGTTGGCTACGCATGCGTGAGCCAGCATAAAAATGAGAGTTGTACTGTTCATAATGTGGTGTGAAAAAAATGGCTATGTTGAAAATTTGGCTGCAAAATATTGGAAATTGCCAAAGTTACTCACGTGCATAAGAAAATTTAAATTATCACACAGAACAGGGGCATTTTGGGGTATTTTTGCACCAAATGTGCAACATGGGCTTTTTGGGACCACACCTCATGAAAACTAGCACTGTCATTTTGTTACTCAGTTCTGAAAGGTGATTTCGCGCAGTGACCACAAAATCACCTTATGAGTCCGATTAACAAAATGACAGTGACATTATTCATGAGATGGGGTCCCAAGAAGCCCATGTAGAAAATTTGTTGCAAAAATATCTACAAATGGTTAAGATATCAACATAAGTTCAAAATGCCATTGACAGCCATTATATGGCATTTACCTTGATTCCTCAGTTCGCGGTTTGGCTTTGAAGACTGCAGTTGTGTTCCAGTCCACAGAAGATGACAGAAGATGATTTCTAGTGGTAAGCATAGGGCAAGGGAGGTGTTGAGTGATGGTTTGCTCAGTGGGAGGGTCAGGATGGGAAAGGGGAGATGGGGAGATGACGAGGAACCATTTTCTTTTTTCAGGAAGACAAATAACAGATGTCAGGGAACTGTTTTCTTTTTTCACAGGTACTAGGAGCAATGAGACACTGGGCATGGTCTCCCCAGTGTCTCACCGTACTGGGGTGTGACATAACTGGGAACACTGGGAGTGGGCTACCCCATGTCCCATACTGTTGGGGGGTTGTAGTGCCAACATGAGGACTGGGCACCCCGATGTTGGCAGAAACATTAAAAAAATATATATATATATTTTGGGACACTGGGAGTGGGCTCCCCAGTATCCCACTGTGGTGAGGGGAGGTGGATGTCTAGCACTGTCATGGGGATTTGACTCCCCAATGTCAGCAGAGACATTTAAAAAAATATATTTTTGGACACTGGGAGTGGGCTCCCCAGTATCCCACACTGGTGCTGGGGGGATTTCTACCACCAACAAGGGGATTGGGCACACCAATGTCAGCAGAAACTTTTTTTATTGCTAAAACATGCCTCAGACCCCTTTGAGGCAATAAAAGAATAAAATATCCTTTCATTAGGTAAACAACAACAGGTGTTTACCTAAACAGGGGCTGAGGAGTATGATTCTGGGCTTATTTTTAGGAAACATATGTCCACGAAAGATTTTGGACATTTACTTTTAAATTGAAGTACTGCCACAAATTTACAGCAGTTTTCATGAAAAGTGTCACAAATTTGTGGCAGTTTCACAAATATAATGTCATGAATTTGAAACACTGCTAGAGACTGTTAGTGTCAGTGGCTCAGCAGGTTGCACACTCATCTCTGAGGCTAAGAGATCAGATGGCTTTGGGTTCTATCCCCATACCAGGCAGTTGGGTTAATATCCCAATACTGGCACTGTAGTGCACCATGAGGGAGATGCTGCACTCCTGAGGTGCCGTCTTTTGGATGAGATGTTAAACTGAGGTCCTGTCTACCTGTTCTGGTGGTTGTTCAGGTGGACGTTAAAGATCCCATAGCATTTCTCAAAAACAGTAGGGGAATTTTTTATTTAAAATATAAAACAAAATCATTACCAAACAGTGTTTCCAATCACATGAATATACAAGGATATCGAAGAAAAAGAAAAAAGATAAATTTTGTAATATAAACAAAATAGAAAATGGTACTTATCCATATTATAAAACATAACCAATAGGAGTGAATAAAAGGAAAACAAATCATAAATAATCCCTTACTAGCAAGTCATCTTAAATATTTAAACTAACTCCTGCATTACCCAATCACAATTTTTCCACATAGTATGGAATTTAGATATGGACAATGATGTTCTTTCTTGTACATATAAAGTATGCAGAAACAACAGTATCAGCTGGACTACCCCTTTTGGGGGGACCTCTTTTTGTTGTAATAAGAAAATACAACAAAACTGCCATATATAATATTTATAGGTTGCAAAAATAACCCTAAGAGTATTTTATGGTATTTCCAGAGACTATGGGGGTATATCCCTAAAATTAAAATGTCATATTTTAGAGAAGTCAAACATGGGTCTTTCCATTTGTTTTGTAGAATTAACCAAGTCTGTATGGCAAAAGGACAAGTTATTAAAACATGTTCTAAAGTATCTAGAGCCTGACAGCAAGTAGGTCTAGGACACCATCTTTCATCTAGTGCTTTATGTTTTAGGGTATTTAGCACCCACAGCCTACCATGACAAGATAGCCAAACTACAACTCACATCTGCTTTGGAATTCTTTTATCGGTCAGTTGGAGACACGCTTCTGTCATATTTGTCTCTAAACATTCTGGAAAAAGTGGCTGTTCAAACAGAATATCTTAAATAATGTGGTAATAAAAAGCCTTCCTTAACGTTACACTAAGTATTTGAAGGGAGACTTCCCACTGACACAGTTTTGCTAGACATGGTTTGAGGAACCCAGGGACCCCTTTAGTATGAATCAGCATAGGTACATTTAAATAACTTGAACCCCATTTATTTTGTAATGACAAAAAACATGAAAATGTTAAATTGACCCAGTGGAGACTTCTATCTTTAATAAACTCTCACATTTCTATAAATATACTGTATATACCATGAAAAAACACTCTGGGGTTGAGCATTCTGACCCCCTCTAAAGAGTGGTCATAGTATGTAAAAATCCACTTAATAGGATATAGACAATTACCCCATAGTCCTAGGAAATATATATGTAAAATCCTAGGTTTTAAGGAAAAGGGAATGGGAAAAATATTTGCTACATGTAAAAGCTGTAGTGTTGTTAGTCTTTAATAGATAAACCCTCTTTTTTTTAATTGTTTTGTGCTTCCAATTCTGTAGCATGCCTTGACATTTGTCAAGTGATTTTCCCCAGTTGTATGAAGCATCATCACTTGTTCCAAATGTAATACCTAAAATGGTAATGGGGTCTGTCTGAACTGAAATTTTGGACTGGAGAGCCTGGCAATTAATTCTGGGTACTGGGTTGATTTGAAAACAATGACTTTTTTCATAGTTTAATTTAGCTCCTAACACAGCTTCATATGCCCTGAGAATTTCTGCTGTAGCAGGAATAGCCTCTAATGATTGTGTACTGAGACAAAGATCATTTGCGTGTGCACTTATATGGGCCAGTGCTGAGAGTCCTGGGAGTTTTATACCTGGAATATAATGGTGTTTCTGTATTTTATGAATTGAAGGGTCAATTGCAAAAAGGTATAATATGGGGCTTAAAGGACACCCCTGACAAACTCCACTCTGTATACATAACTCTGTACTCATTGTTTTAATTATAAATGGTGTTATCGTAGCAGAATTGTATAACAATTTTATCCAAGATATACATTTATTCAGGATCCCATAAGAAAAAAGAGTATTAAATAGATAGGTATGATTCACTCTGTCAAAGGCCTTCTGTTGGTCTAAAGATAAAATCCATCCTGACTGACCCTGTGTAGTCCCTAAATCCATAATGTCCCTTAGGAACTATAAATTATGAAAAATAGAACAATTTGGGATACTGCAAGATTGCATGGGAGAAATAACTGTACGAGCTATGTGTGATAATCTGCAGGATAAAATTACGGAATGCATTTTATAATCCACGTTTAATAAACAAATTGATCTCCAATTAGTTAAAATTGTGCAGTCTCCTTTTTTATGTAATAAGATTACCAATGCTTGGGATGCTTGGGAAAATGTATTGGGAATGTATGAAGCTTGTAGTAATGAACTGAATAATAACATAAGTATAGGACTCAATTGTGTTTGGAAAGTTTACAAAAAAATTCTGCCATCAAGCCATCCTTTCCTGGAGCTGTATGAGTTTTTAATTGTGAAATTGCTTGCGTCACCTCCTGAACTGATATATTAGTTATCAGGGAGCAAATTTCTACCTCAGAAAGATGTGATATAAAGAGATCAGAAAAATAATCTTTAGACTGTACAGTTTCTGTTGATACCCCAAATTGTTTATATAAATATTCATGCACTACCCTCTGAATTTTGTCTTTATCAGTAATAGGGTTAGGTTCATCAGGAGACAGTAAACTGTCTACCATGGATGCTTTAATTCTGTTTGCACAACTACGAAAGGTGTCTAATGTAGGTTGTTCACCCTGTGTGCCAAATTGAGATTCTAATTTAAGGCTTAAAAATCTATTATATTGATATTTGGACATTTCTGTCTTAGTTTTTTGTATTTGTTCTGTTAAATCTATATTATGTTCATACATTTGTGAAATTAAAGTCTGCAATTGGCTACACAGGGTGAGATACTGGGCCTGTTGCTTCTTACTTTTCTAAGATGCATAGCGTATAAATAGTTGTCTAAAATCAGTTTTGGAATCAAACCATTTTATTATTTCATTGTATGCTTCCATCACAGAAACACAAGCCCTCAATACTTCTTCCTATTGGTGAATAAGGTCAGACTCATCTAATAAAGAGGCATTTAAATGCCACTGGGAAGGGTAGGGTAAAGGATTGGTTCCAGAGAAGAACCCATACAGCAGACTGCTAAATTGTATGATGTTTCAATGGGGATATTGGTAGCTTGAGAAATAACAATGTTTTTGGATGTAAATAAAAAGTCTGTTTGAGAAGTGAGACGTCCTTTTATAAAAATTCTACCCCCTGGAAGATGGGTGGCTGAGAAGATTTCTTGGAGGTTTGTTATGGAAGTAATATTGTTAAGACAGGCCATATCTCCAAACAGTTTTTGAGTCTGACATCCCCTATCTGAGGGGGAGAGACCACAATTCAAGTCTTCCCCCAGGATAACAGTTTTTTGTGTATGAAGAGATGGTTGAATCAATTTAAAGACAGTTGTTCTACCAGCATTGTTTTGTGGGCCATATATACAAATAAGGCGCCAGCTAAAATTATAAACAGAAACATCTACTAAAATAGCTTTCCCTGGGTCAATATCTATAATTTTTTTAGGATGCAAGTCTGGACTTTGAAGGAGGATAGCAACCCCATCACACAGGTCTTGTCCTTGAGACCAGAAGGGCAGGCCTCCAGACCACATTTGTTTAGCTTGTTGTAACTCATATGTAGTTTTAATGCGGGTATCCTGTAAGAAGAATGTATTATTTGGTAACTGGGACAGGATGTGAAAAGTAGTGCCGTGTTTCTTAAATGATTTAATACTATTAACATTAAGTGTTAGGGGATGTAGGATGTAATCCATAAACAAGAAAAGAAGAAAAAAAATGCATGGTTATAAAAAGATATTTCATCTTTCAAATTTATGCTTGAATTTATGTTTCCCTCTAGCTTTTTTGGTTTGTGAAAGCTCCTGTTGAGAGTCAGGAGCGTCCTCCAAAATCCCTGAAGTTACATATGAGGAATCAGATTCTCCCTCTTCCTCAACCATATCATTCTATTGTTCACATTTGGACAGAATATTAAATCTGTTCCGTGTGACAGTAGGGGTGTTGGTGGTGAGTAGCTAGCTCAGATTTTTCCCTGGTTCACCTACCTTTACCAGAAGGTACTACTTCCACGGGAGATTCTCTAGGGGGTAGCATGGACTCAGGGGAGGGTTCCCTGGTTTTCTCCAGATTTATGGAAGTACTAGCTGTCTCATCCCCTTGTCTGTCTGAGGGTAGAGGCCAAGAGAAAGATCTGTATTTACCTCAGTGAGGGTTTCACAACTTAGGTCTGATTGTGGGTGGGGGGGGGAATTGTCAGGACTAATCCCTGCTTCCTGCCTAGCTTGTAGTACCTTGGATTGTTGGGCTGAAATTAAGATGTTTTCATCTTGCATGGCCTTATCTAACCTGTGGTTGGCAGCCCAGGGACAGGAAACATAGGAATTTCCAGATTCCTCACATAAGTTGCATCGGAGAGGATTGGGACAACCAAGGCTAACATGACCATAATCAAGGCACAGATTGCACCTAGGAAAATTACAGGTAGAGCTCAGGTGGGTCTGAGCCCCACACTTATGGCACATTCTGGGCTTGCCTGGGTAAAAACAGATTCCCCTGTTCCTACCTATATGAAAACTGCTAGGAAGGTGTAAAATCCCTTTATCAGTATGCTAAAGATTTACTTTGATTCACCAGCCTCCTGTCCACACTAAATCTTCATTTCACATTTCTGCCTTACCCAGTACTGAACATCCTCTATGTTTACTCCCTCGTTCCTAAATAACAGGGTGATAGTTTTAATAGTTGGCTTGGTCAGGGGGATAGGAAAAAAATACTACCATTCAGTTAAATGTTTAAGTGCCTCATGCTGTTGCCAGAATTTTTCCAAAGTAGCATTGTTTCTAAAACTAATGTCATAAACATTCTCCACTTTTAAATGGATAAAGGTAAACAAGTCATGTGCAGGTATACCCATAGACTTCAACAAGAGTTGATGAAGCACATATTTTCTGTCAGGAACAATTTCTTTTGTTCCTGTGTACTTTACCGCATTCTGTCTCTGTGCAGGTTCCACCACTTGCTTACAGAGAGCTGCCATTCTTAATGGAGTATCTGTATTATTATTGATCATAGCCTTGTTCAGAGTGTCTGAAAGCATAGGAGAGGAAAGTCCTGTTGTATCTTCAGTGTGCACACCTGCTGATAAATTTATTGCTGTGGTATTCCCAAAATGAGGCTGTGTACTTGCTCCCTGAGATGGCCCAGAAATAGCTGCAGTTTTTTGCTGTGAAGTGTTGGAAATTGCGATGCTTTCCCCATTTAGATCATCCATAGTGATAGAAGGATCCCTTACTGAAACAGAAGGTGCAGGAGATGTAGCCACATCTGCCGGTATTTTTCAGGGAAAACTCAGATCAGGAACTGCAACTCGTTGTTGTGGGTTAGCATTAGCCGATTGAATGATTTCAGCAGCCGAGATGGGCCCAAATGAAGACCAGCCCTTGTCAGAATTAGGTAGCCATCCCACATCACGTACAACTGAGAATGAATTCCAGTTGTTCTCAGTATTGGTAAATTCACAATGAGAAACAGATCCATCATTCTGTAGTACAGTTTTAGTATTTTGTGGATGAAAGTCCTGAAGAGAAGGTTCTGGTGAATTTAGTAAGGAAGGAATTTCTTGTGAAGTTCAAAACATGACAGCTGGAGCAGACATTCTTCTAGCAGACTCTATAGAAGCTAGAGGTTCAATTCCCAATTCTGCTGGGGATGACGTTTTTACTGATTTTACTAATAATTTCAATAGTAAAGATTTATTATGCAGAATAGCATTTTGTAACAAACGTTACTCCTGTTGAGGTTTTAAAGGATTAAAGTCAGGGGCAACATTTGACTCCAACCTTGAAGGTGTATGAGGTTCTTGAAGAAGTTCTTATTCAGAGATCTGACCTTTTCCAACATCTTGTGAAGTTTCAGGTGTATCATCCAACAAAAAATCCAATATTTCTTCCATTTCAGCATCACTCCATTCCTTGTTGATATCTTTGACTGAAGTATCAACCATGGATGTACTAGGCAAGGGCTCCTCTACCTTCCTTATAATGGCATTGTCACCAGCACTCTCCCTGTCCACCATCTTGGAATGGCCAACAAGGGGTCCCCATACAGTCCAGTATGGGAATTTCCCTGGTGTCCTGGCCAAATGTCCCCCATTCACTAAAAATAGCATCACCATCTTAATCTGTTTCAATTTCAGCTGGTTACCATCTGTATCACCCCTTCCCCCCTGGTCGCCCCTGAAACGGGGATTTCTAGTTTCAGTGGGCCTACCACGTCAGTCAAATTCAATACATAAATAATAAATAAGGGCTGATTAAAAAACATATTTTGGATCATAATTTTAAAACACTAAGGCCCTATATTCATGTTCCTTGGGCCCCTATTAAGTAAACACAACTGTTGGTGTTTACCAAGGGGCAGTATTTTTTGATTGCTGTAATTTTTCCCCGTCGCTAACTGAAAACAAAATGGTGGCAGCAAGGCACTAACTTTTCCATTTGAGACAGCAAAAAGTTCTTTCATGAAAGCAGAAACTGCTTTCGCATGCCACATATATTTTTCCCATAGGCTATAACTGGAACTTTAAAGCTTTATAACTTTTGAATGGATTAATATATTTTCACCAAACCTTCAAAAGGCACATCTGCAGCCCAGACCCCAAATATCCAAACAATTTCAGATCAGACCCCCAAGCCCTTTCAGAGATGCAGATGAGCAAAGATTTTGCACCTAAATGGTGAATTACACAGTTTTTGGCACTCCATAGCTCCTTAACCACACCACTGACTGGAATGAAACTTACCAGATCCAGAGATCTATGGTACCAGATGAAGCATGAAAAGGTTTGAGTA
This sequence comes from Neoceratodus forsteri, assembly GCA_016271365.2. Lineage (NCBI taxonomy): Eukaryota > Metazoa > Chordata > Ceratodontiformes > Ceratodontidae > Neoceratodus > Neoceratodus forsteri. The sequence goes on along the minus strand of JADMNL010000039.1, from coordinate 10,930,406 downwards.
CATCAGTCATATGGCTGCAAAGTTATTAAAGTGTACAGTTTTGGGTTTAACATAGAAGTGGTTGGGCAACCTTAACTATATTAGTACTACCGTGCCATTATAATACAGTGTAATATATAGAGGGCCCTGTGCCCCCACTGCTCACTATGGACTGATGGGAGCACAGGGCCTGGAGAGCCCTACACTCCCAAATGGAAATGAGGGACAAGTACAAAAGGCAAGTATGAGAGCACAGGGCCCTATCATTAACTATGGACTAATAGGAGCTCAGGGCCCAGAGATCCCTGCGCTTGTACATGGAACTCAGGGACAATTACAAGAGGCAAGGATGGGAGTCCTGTGCTCCTACCACTCACTATGGACTGATGGGAGTGTAGGGCCCTCATAATAAAATAAGGCTACGATGATACTTTCTCAAAAAGTAATAAAATTCATTGCAAAAAACTTTAATGCGCTATTAGGGTTGAAGCATCAAAAGTAAGGACATATGACTTTAGGGCTCCCAGGTCTAAGACCTGACCCCCAAAGTGCATGCAGGAATAGGCATACAGGGTGTGTTTTGGGGTTGTGAACCCTAATGCTCACCCTATTCCATGAGTAAGTAAAGTATATATTATACTGGTGTGATAGCACCAGTATATTAGGCTTGATGAGGGTGTTTAATGTTAAAAGGCAATTTTTGGACCTTAATAACTTTGAAATGGTTGAAGTGATTTCTATGACATTTGGCATGCATAATCATCTTGGGTAGGTGTTTGTATATGGCAGATTTTCTCTCAATAGCTTTAGCCATGCCGAGGTACAGAGTGTTGGAAAAAAAAGGTTTGGGGCTTTTTGTCACTTTTTTGTCTACTTGTTTCTCTGATATAGCTTTACCTTTTGGGCTGAAATTTTCAGGATAGAAAGCCTTTTCCTCAGGGATGTGCCTTTCAAAGGCTTGGGGGGAAAATATTAATCCATTCCAAAGTTATTCAATTTTATAATTCCCATTATTTCCTATGGGGAAAAAATAGATGTCAAGCATGATGAAGGATCCCATGTTGCAGGAGCATCTGTGATGTGGGATTCTAGGTCAAACACATTATGTTGCCAGCCATGTTCTTTCTCTACTTAATGAGAGAAATGAATTAAGTATTTTTGATGTGTGAACACTTTGGAGCCCACTCCCAGTGTCCCCAAAGAATTATTATATATATTTTTAACCTTAAAAGTAAAGAAAAGTCCCTCGATGTACTTGCTGACATTGTGGTACCCAGTCCCTGTGTTGGCACCTACATGCCCCACCACAACTACTGTTGGACACTGGGGAGCCCAATCCCTGTGTCCACAAATTGTTTTAGTTTATCTTACCCCCAGTACTGTGGGACACTGGAGATCTGCCTTCCAGTGTCCCAAAATAATTATATATATATATATATATATATATATATATACACTACGTCAAAAGTTTTAGAACACCCCCATTTTCCAGTATTTATTGAAATTAAAGCAATTCAAGTCCAGTGAATAACCTGAAATGGTACAAAAGGTAAGCGGTAAACTGCTAGAGGTTAAATAAAAAGATTAGGTTAGCAAAACTGCTTTAGAGAAATTGCAAAGAAGCCAAGCTGTCAGTGAGTACAGTTTCCTACACCATCAAAAGGCACTGGAAACTGGAGGAAACTCTGACAGGAAGAAGTCTGGCATACCCAAAGCCACAACAGAATCAGAAGACAAGTTTCTGAGAGTCAACAGCTTACGTGATAAGCTCACAGGACAACAGCACAGAGTGACTGGCACCCTGAACCAAAGGCTACCACTGCATTTGGCAGCGCCATGCAATACCCTCTGGTCTACGCCTAGTTGGTCGGGGTTCATCCTACAACAAGATAATGACCCAAAACATATCTCAGGCTAAGTAAGAACTACCAGAGGAAAGAACAAGGCGGTAGGCTTCAAATCATGGAATGGCCAGCAGTCTCCAGACTTAAACCCCATCGAGCTGGTTTGGGATGAACTAGACAGAAGGGTGAAAGCAAAGCAACCTACAAGTGCAACACATTTGTGGGAACTTCTGCAACAGTGTTGGGAAGAACTTCCGAACAATATTTGATGTCCATTGTAGGAAGAATGCCACAGTGTGTTCAGCGGTTACAGTATATCTGCAAAGGTGGCTACTTTGATGAGTCAAAATTTAGATTAAATTTTGTTAAACAAAATGATTCTATGATTTCTTTTTTATCTCCAATCGTTTATTTGTTCTATGCTTTAATTTCAGAGTACATTGAGACATTAACCTATGTAAATTTCAATAAAAATTGTAAAAATGGGGGTGTTCTAAAACTTTTGACCGGTAGTGTTATATATATATATATATATATATATATATATATATATATTTACCTAAAAAAAAAGACAACTGTCCCAGGACATAGTTGCCAACATTGGGGTGCCCAGTTCCTGTGTTGGCATTTACACGCATCCTCCCAACTACTTTTGGACACTGGGGAGCCCTCTCCTAGTCTACACAAGTTATATTATTATTTTATTCCCCAACCCAGCACTGTGGAACACTGGGGAGCCCACTCCCAGTGTCCCCAAATAATATTTTGTCAGTTACCCGAAAAGAAGAAAACAGTCCCAAGATGTCTTTTTTTTTTTTTGCTTTCCTGAAACAAAGAAAAACATCCCATGTTGTCACCGCTCAGCACTTCCCTCCATCCACTCTTTCCCACTGAGCACCCACCTCCCTGCACCCCTCCACACCCCATACTTACCTGTGGTTGTCATCCGCTGCCATCTTCTGTGGACCGGGACACTTCTGCACTCTTCAAATTCAAACCAGGAACTGAAGAATAAAAGTAAGTGCCCTACAATGGCAGTCAATTGCATTTTGAACTTATGTTGCTATCTAGGCCATTTTAGGTATTTTTGCACTAGATTTTCAACATGGGCTTTTTGGGACCCCATCTCATGAACACTGGCACTGAGATTTCATTACTCGGCCCCAAAAGGTGATTTCACGGTCACTGCATGGAATCACCTTTTGTGACTGATTAACAAAATGACAATGCCAGTGTTCATGATGTGGGGTCCCAAAAAGCCATGTTGAAAATTTGTTGAAAAATTCCTAAAAATGGCTGCATTATGATTGTGCATTGTGCAGTATCTATGCAGGCACATAACTTTAGTAATTTACAATATTTAGGCTCCAAATTTTCAGCATTGACATTTTGTTACACTGCCTCATGAACAGTATAGCTGTCATTTTTCACATCCTGCCTGAAATGTGTTTTTGCACCTGTGGCACAGAATGGCATGGTCACTGTGTGAAATCACCTTTTGGGACCAATGAACAAAATGACGGTGGAGTGCTCATGAGGTGGAGCCCCAAAAAGGCCATGCTGAAAACTTGGTGAAAAAAATCCAAACAATGGCTGAATTGAGAGTGGTCATTGAAAACTTTGTACGTGTATGTGTAACTTTGGTTATTTCCAATATTTTCACTCCAAATTTTCAATACTGCCATTTTATCATACCACCTCATGAACACAATAAGGATACAAATAAACTGTATGAAAACATAATGAAATTCATTGCAAAACACTTAGTTAATGCACCATTATGGTTTAACCATTAAAGGTCAGAAAATGCAACCTTAGAGTTCCCAAGAGAAAGACCCCACTCCCACTGTGCATGCAGGAACAGGCATGAGGGGAACTTAAGCTTCCCAAACCCAACACCCCACACCCACCCTTGGCTTCCAATTGTAACACCCCACCCCCACTGTGCATGCAGGAACAGGTGTGACGGGTGTACCTTGGCATTTTGAACCTTAATGCTCACCCCATTCTAAGACTAAATAAGCTAACATAGGTACAGAATCAGAGAATGGGTGAGTTATAGGGTTCAGAACACCAAGGTACACCCATCACACCTGTTCCTGCAATCAGGTTGGGGGAGGGATGCTAGAATTGGAAGCCAAAAGTGGGGGTGGAGTGTTGGGGTCCGGAAGCCTAAGTTCCCCTCATGCTTGTTCCTGCATGCACAGTGAGAGTGGGGTCTTATGCTTGGGAACCTTAAGGTTGCATTTACCTACCTTTAATGGTTCAACCCTAATGGTGCATTAACGAAGTGTTTGCTAATGAATATATATATATATATATATATATATATACACACAGTATATTATGGTAGCATGGTAGTGCTACCATAGTTAGGGTTGAGTACCCCATTTAAGGTTAAATGGTGAAACTTTGCACCTAAAAAACTTTTCCACCGTTGAATGGATCTGCCTGAAATTTGGCAGGCACAAGGCATAACTACAGATCTTGGGATCTGTCAACTTTCTTTCCTGTCGGTTATACAGCCGCAGAGTTATTAAGCGACATTCCTGGGCACATTTACATTTTTTTGTGCATTCTTTGCTTGCACCTACAGGTTGCACGGTTTGTGCGACCAGTCCCAAAACTTCAGGGAACATGCGGCCAGGGTACTCAATGTGCCTTTTGAAGATTTCATGAAAAAATATTGAGCAGTTCAAAAGTTATTCAAAAAACAAGTTTCCCATTATAGTCAAAGGGAAAAGTTAACAAAAAGTTCGACAGTGTCACAAATGCAGTTTTTGGTGTCACAAATGACCCTAGTAGTGTTGCACATCCACCATTTTATTTTCAGTTACTGATCACAGAAATGCTTGGCATTTAAAATTGGGACCATCTAGGGACATAATTCTTTTTGTGTTTACCTTGTCGAGCCCTGAGGATGCTAGCCATGTCTTTATTTTGGGGTTAAACACCCCAGAAATATGTTTTTCAAATTTTTGGAAAAAGTGTTGCAAAATAGTGTCGCACTTGCGACACTGTCACAAATTTTTGTGACAGGTGTCGCAAATCACAACACTACTTTTCAACACTATGGCCAAAATGACAGGAATTGTTTGCCACCCTGCTTCAAAAGAACGGTTTGGTCTTTTGGGCTTAAATTTAGAGGAAAGGCAGCCAGCACATCACAGATGTGCCTTTAGGTGGTTTGGTGAAAAATATTAGACAGCTGCACAGTTATGGCACTCTGAAGTTGACGCTTTTTCCCATAGACTAACATTACGGCGTCCGCCGCATGACAGGAATTCTTTGCCACCCTGCTGCCAAATAATGGTTTGGTCTTTTGGGCTGAAATCTGGAGGGAAGAACTCCAACATCCCACAGATGTGCCTTTTGGTAATTTGGTGCAAAAATGTTACAGAGTGGCAAAGTTACGCATTCCGAAGTTCACATATTTTTCCCATAGGATAACATTTCGGCATCAGACACGCATTTCGGGGCCTGTATCTCGAGCACGGTGCGAGATACGGACTTTTCGTTGGAAAAATGCTTAGCCCCCAACATAGAAGCTAAGTACAAAACTAGCCAGGAAAGTCATAATTCATACAAAATTTTATTTTTTTTCTATGTCATACGGTTCCTGAGATATAACAATTTACTATTCCAACTCCTCATTTTCTGCTCCAAGTCCCATTATTATGCATACATTCTTTGTACTCACTGTGTTTCTCTATACAGCTGTTGGGGAAAACCTGGGTGTGCGCTTACATTACTGTCACCCTTACCATTTCTGCTTGCTGTTCCATACCCGTTTGCATTACTGTTTCCGTGTAGGCCACCGTGTGCATTACCCTTTGCATTTCCGTTTGCATTTGCATTTGTGTTACTGTTACCTTTTGTGTCTACAGTACTGTTTCTGTTTGTGTTTCGCTTAGCTTCACTGTGTAGATTACCATTTACGTTTGCAGCCGCCCTTCCTTTTGCATTTGCATTTGTCTTTCATTTTGCATTAACATTGTTGTTAACGTTACCATTTGCATTTCCAATTGCATTCCCGTGCCCATGCGCATTGCAGTTTGCATTTCCATACACACTTGTGTTTGCATTTGAATTTATGTTTCCTTTGGTGTTATTGTTGCTATTACCATTACCATTTGCATTTCCAATTGCAGTACCATGACCATGCATGTTACGGTTTGCGTTTCCATACACGCTTGCATTTGCATTTCTGTTTCTGTTTCCTTTGGCATTATTGTTGCTGTTACCATTACCATTAGTGTTTGCAATTGCGGCACCATGACCGTGCACATTACGGTTTGCGTTTCTCTATGCACTTGCATTCCCATTTCCATTCTTGTTTCCTTTGGCATTATTTTAGCTGTTACTGTTACCATTTGTGTTTCCAATTGCAGTACTGTGACCGTGCGCATTACGGTTTGCATTTCTGTATGAGCTTGCATTTGCCTTTCCATTTCTGTTTCCTTTGGCATTATTTTTGCTATTACCATTACCATTTGCATTTGCAATTGCGGTACCGTGACTGTGCACATTACGCTTTGCATTTACATACGCACTTGCGTTTGCCTTTCCATCTCTGTTCCCTTTGATGTTATTGTTGCTGTAACAGTTAACATTTGCATTTACAATAGCGGTACCATGATTGTGCGCATTACCACTAGTGTTGCCATATGCACTTGCATCTCCATTTGCATCACTGTTCGGTTTAGTGTCAATTTGCGCTTTCATTTCTATTAACGTTTGCATTACTATTTCTGTTTGTGTCACCATGTGTGTAACCATTAGTGCTTGCATTTGCATTGCAGTTACTGTTACTATGTCACAAGACATCATGTGGTGGGAGCGCGGCCACCACTGCATTCTATTCACTATTTATAGTCCTCATTTTAAAAAAGAAGGGAAAGTCATGGCAAAAACTCTGTTTAATGCATCAGTTAGGTTGTTCCACAGTGACAAAGTGAGGAAATTCAGTGTTAGGTTGAAAGCCCCTTTCAGCCCCAAGCCCACCCCCAACTGGCATCAGGGTGTGCATTGGGGTCATCAGTCCTAACTCTCACCCCATTCTCCTATACCTCAGCTTGTTTACACATGTGATGGGTGATAGTTAGGCCACTACCCAATGCAAACCCCTGATGCTGGTTGGGGGTGAGCTGGAGCGAAAGGGGCTTTCAACCTAACACCGAATTCCTCACTTTGTTGCTATGGAACAACCCTAACTGATGCATTAAATGGATTTTTCTATGAATATATATATATATATATATATATATATATTAGAGTAAAAAATCCATTTAATGCATCAGTTAGGTTGTTCCACAGTGACAAAGGGAGGAAATTCAGTGTTAGGTTGAAAGCCCCTTGCCCTCCCACCCCCCCTAACCAGCATCAGGTGCGAGTTAGGTCATTGGCCCTAACTCTCATCCCATCACATGTGTAAATAAGCAGAGGTATAGGAGAATGGGATGAGAGTTAGGACTGATGACCCCAATGCGCACCCCAATACCAGTTGTGGGGGTGGGCTGAGAGGGTCCAAGGGGGGCTTTAAACCCTAACACCAAATTTCCTCACTTTTGTCACTGTGCAACACCCTAAGTGATGCATTATTTGGAGTTTTTGCCTCTAATTTCCCTTCTTTTTGAGAATGAGGATGATAAATAGTGAATGGAATGCGGAGGCAAAAGCGCGGGGTCCTTTGGGCCCCACGCTCCCACCACATGATGTCATGTTACATAGTAACAGGAACTGCAAAGCAAATGCAGGTGGCAATGGTTACACACATCGCAAAGCAAACGTAAATGGTAAAGCAAACATTAATAGAAATGCAAGCGTAAAGTGACACAAAATGAACAGTGATGTAAACGGACACACAAGCACACACAAAAAAGCAACTGGTAACATGCACAGTGATGGCACAGGTACTGTAAATGCAAATGTTAAGTGTTACAGCAACAAGAACACCAAACGCAACAGAAATGAAAATGTGAATGGAATCGTGCATGTAAACATGAACCGTAACACGCACGGCATGGTACCACAATTGTAAATGCAAGTGGTAAAGTTAACATGAACAATAACACCAAAGGAAACAGAAATGTAAATGTGAACATAAATGCGTACATAAACATAAACCATAACACGCACGGTCACGTTACCGCAATTGTAAACGCAAATTGTAATGGTAACAGCAACAATAACACCAAAGGAAACATAAACACAAAAGGAAAAGCAAGCACATATGGAAACACAAACCGTAATGTGCATGGGCACAGTAACGATAGGAAATGTGAATGATAACAGTAACAGCAACGAAGATGCAAAACGAAAGGCAAACACAAATGCAAAGAAAAGGGCTGCCGTATAAATGCTAATGCCAATGCACATGGTGATGCAAACTGAAACGCAAACACAAACAGTAGTGGAAACGCAAATGGTAACAGTAATGCAAACACAAGTGCAAACAAGAACGCAAAGCATAACATACACGGTGACGTACACGGCAACGGTAATGCAAATGGGTTCATAAATGCAAGTGGAAATAGTAACTGTAACATTAACAGAAGCACATACCCTGTTTTTCCCCAACATCTGCATAGAGAAACACAGTGTGTACAAAGAATGTATGCATAATAATGGGCCTCAGAGCTGAAAATGAGGTGTTGGAATAAAAAATTGCTTATATCTCAGTAACCATACGACGTAGAAAAATAAAATCACATGATTCATGACTCTCCTGACTATGTTTTTGCTGAATGTGTAGCCACAGGCTACGCATTTTCATGATGAAAATTCCATAGCTTGCACCATTTTCGAGATACGAGTCTCAAAAAGTGTGGCATACGCCACCATGTTAGTCTATGGGAAAAAAATGTTAACTTTGGAGTACTGTAACTTGCCATCCTTGCAATATTTTTTCTCCAAACCACCAAAAGGCACATCTGTGAGATTTTGGCTGCCTTCCCTCCAAATTTGAGCCCAAAATACCAAACCGTTCTTTTGCAGCAGGATGGCAAAGAACTCCTATCATTTTGGCCATAGTCTGGAAAAGTAGTGTCGTAATTTGTGAAAGCTTTCGCAAAATTTCGAGAAAGTGTCGCAAGTGCAACACTACTTTGTGAAAATACTTTTTCAGAAACTTGAAAAACATATTTCTGGGGTGTTTAACCCCCCAAAAAAGACATGGCTAGCATCCTGAGGGTCTGACTAGGTGAATACAAAAAGAATTGTGTTCCTAGAGGGTCCCAATTTTAAATGCCAAGCATTTTTCTGATCAGTAACTGAAAAAAATTGTGGATTTGTGACACTACTAGGGCCATTTGTGACACTAAAAAGTGCATTTGCAAAATTGTTGAACTTTTTGTTAACTTTCCCGTTGACTTATAACGAGAACTTGGTTTTTGAATAACTTTTGAACCATTCAATATTTTTTCACAAAATCTTCAAAAGGCACATTGGGCTCCATGGCTGCGTGCTCTCTGAAGTATTCAGACCAGTCACACAAATAGTGCGACCTGTAGGTGAAAGCAAAGAATTCGCAAAAAAGCAGAATTGTGCTTTCGGTTGTCGCTTAATAACTCCGCAGCCGTATATCCGTCTGGTACAAAAGTTGACAGATCCCAAGACCTACCATGCCCAACCATGTCTAACAAATTTCAGGCAAATCTGTTGGACAGTGGCAACATTATTGAGGTGCAAAATTCCATCCTTTAACCTTAAAAGTGTTACTCAACCCTAACTAGGTAGCACTACCATGCTACCATTATATATATATATATATATATATATATATAATATATATATATATATAGTTTCATTGCAAAAAAACTTAATGCACCAGTTCTGGTTAAAGCTACAAAGGTAGAGAAATGTGGCATCAAGGTTTCCAACCCTAACACCCCATCCCCACGCTGCAGGCAGCAATGGGAGACATCATTACAGTTTGTTCTCTCCTATATCTTTGTAAATCAAGTGTGGGGTGTGCCCTAATGCTCACCACATTCTCACATACTCCACACATCTCAGCTTCTTTAATGATGGAATGGGGTGAGCGTTAGGACTGACAACCTTGAGGCACACCCCACACCTGATTTGTGAGGATACAGAAGAATGCAAATGGTTATGAATTTTTCCCATTGCTGCGTGCAGGGTGGGGATGGGGTGTTAGGGTTTAATTTATTTATTTATTAATATATTGGATTACATTACCTGTGAGCTGGTAGCTCATTTAGAAAGGTTCCATGTTATTTGTGTACAAACTTTCAGGAACATTCAGGTAAGTTAGACTTAGTTACAAAAAAAGAAGAAATAACAATAGGAATAACACATTCCACATCAGTGATAGGAAGGAGAGAAGAAGCATTCATGTATATAAGGAATACTGCATAATGATAAGGACATAGGGTGGGGTACATATCATAGGAAAAGCACAAAACACAGAGTAGTAGTCATATCACCATATGAAAGGTGAGGTAATAAAGTGGATTACAACTCAGTGGGGAAGTTCGCACACCGAGAAGCTTGGTAAGTCTCATTGTAAACAGTGCTTGCTCTTGAAACTGAGGATAGGGTACAAGAATACTTAATGACCTTTTTTTTTTGTTTCTTTTTTGTTTCCAAAGGGCTTTAGTGCATACTTATTTAAGAAAGGATTAGAAAAAGAGTAGAGACAAGAAAAGTGTAGAAGAACAAAATGCTCAGACAGGGAATAGCAGTAACTGTGAGGAGGTGGTGCAGGTAACTCACAAGAGTATCAATGGGAAGGAGGGCACAGGGGAGGAGCTGGGGAAGGGAACTGAGAGAAAACACAGGGAGGATGCGGGGGGTGCAGTGTAGCAGATCTGGGGCAGCAATCTTAAGGAGAACATTCTGGGTGCTGTGGTGCTGTCCCATATGTAGGCACCTCTCTGGACTAAAGGCAGAGGTGGCCAGTCTCTGGACCAAAATGGTAGGATTTATGAGCACCTTTGCCCCCACCCAGGGGCCAACATGTCTTCAGTCACTGCCCCAGAGGCTTCCTTGGCAGAAGGCTGGTTGGACAATGGTGGGCTTGGGGAGTTTGAGGGTGGGAAATCATGGGCACATCCCCGTTCCAGTTCAACTCAGTAACTATTACTCTGCCCTAGAAGGGTGCAGGAGTCCTGAAAGTGAGCCCAGTGTTGAGACCAGGGAGAATGTGCAGGTCACCAAGGAGGATGACAGGGGGGTGAGGGGAACACAGGGAAGAGTACCCAGGAGAAGGGAAACTGCTCTTGGTGCGGGACTTGATAGTATGGCACATGGACTTGGAATCAAGAGAGGAGGTGGAGAGGGAGGCTGCATGATTTCCTGGAGGAACAGCTCAATGAGAGGGAGAGCATATCTTGAGGATCACTAAGGTAGAAACTAGAAGGGGGGAGCTGGAGGTAGTTGTCCACCTGGGGAAGAACTACCTGTCAAGGAATGAGGTGAGTATTGAACAGGTTCAGAAGGAATTTGGACAGCTGGGAGAGCACCTTGGTGGGGTGACAAGTTCTGTAACACTTTTGGAGGTGCTTCCTGTCCAAGGCAGGGGGGAAGCTAGGAACCTCTGAATCAATAACGTCAACAAGTGGTTGGATTGCTGGTGCAGGGAGAAGGGGTTTGTCTACATAGGGGACTGGGGCTCCACCTGGAGTGATGCAGGCCTGTATAAAAAGGATGGACTGCATCCACCTAGGAGGGGGACAGCAGTCCTAAATGAGAAGTTTTAAAGCTACTTGGGTGAGCATTTAAACTTGCTGGGGGAAGGGCATAAAGGCACAGGGAGAGTCATATATCCAACCCCCAAAATTAGGAGTTGCAGAGGCACAGGATATACAGGGTAGGATACAGAACATGGTAATGGGAACAGATAACACAGCCAGGGCTAAGGCAGGAGAGGGCCAACCCCTAAAATTAGGAATAGCAGAGGCACAAGTTACAAGGGGAACGTTACAGAACATGGTATCGGAAACAGATAACACAACTAGTACTAAGGAAGGAGGGGGCCAAGGAATAGTGTACAAGGATAGGAAAGGGAAGGGAGGCATCAAGAGGAAGAACTCAAGCAAGGCTAAAAAGGGGTATTGGAATGTTTTGCTGGCTAATGTCCATAGCTTGGGAAACAAAATTCCAGAGCTTACGGCACTGATGGTGAAGGCAGACCTGGACCTGGTCGCTGTGACTGAGACATGGTTCACAGCTAACCATTTCTGAGAGGTAAATATTTGGGATTCACCCTATTTAGAAAAGACAATGAAGGAAGAAAAGGATGAACATATATATATATATGTATGTGTATAGATATATATATATATGCAGATATATATATATATAGATATTATATATCTATATATTTATAAAATGGGTAGGGAAATTGTTGCTCTTTTATTGGATGAGCACCACCACATGACCTTGCATATATCAGAGCGCAACCGCACACCTGCACTTTTACCACCCCTCCAAAACAATTTTGACATTTTATAAGATAGATAATTCACTTTGAGGTGTGTGGTCATGTTTCTCTATACGCACGCCTTGGGTGGTTGACGCACTCAGCCTGTGGCCTCATGCGTAACAACTCCTACCAAGGCATGCATATATCAGAGCACGACCACACACCTCAGAGTGGTTTATCTATTACACACATATATATAGATATATTTATACAATATGGGTGAGTGATGTGAGTGATATATGAGTGTGATAAATCCGTTTATTTCCACTGGTGTATGATAAATGCAAGCTCTTACATATACACACAGTGCAAAGGTCATCAAAATCTGCTGCACTCTTCCTCACCTGTTCCTGGAGCTGCATTCCAGCATTGCATTTCACACAGAAAGTATCAGAGCAGTAAACAAAGTACATTCACACAAAAAGCAACAGAGCACTCAACACTGCACCGAAAAATACAGCACTTACCATTTTAGCCAAACTCAAATGGCAAAATGTTTTTCAATTCAAGAGAATAGATTTCTAAATTGAAACTACCTACTAAAAATAACAAAAAACACACATTTAGAAACAGAAAAAAACAGAAAATAAGTAAAATACATACTGTACTGCACAATCACTCACACCCTATTGTATAAATTGAATACATTATGGGCAATAATGTGCTATGGAAAATATTCTCACTCCTGCAGAGTGAGCTCTGAATACTCTCACTCATGTGTTCAGCACTCGTGAGTATCCAGAGCTCACTCTGCAGGACTGAGAATTTTTTCAATATCACATCCCTGCCCGTCATGTACAGTATCTCAAATATAGATATAGATATATGTATATATATATAGATTATATATATATATATATATATATATGTAGATATATAGATTTATAGATATACATATATACACTCACACATACCCCCATAATGCAAAGCACCATGGGCTCTATGTAAATCTACAGAGATATTATGCTGGTTCAACTTTAACAGAATCATGGTAATAAATTTTTCACACAATCTGCAAGGCGCCAACAGAAGAATGTATCTTCTGTTGGCATTCTTGCAGATTGTGTGAGAAACCTTTGGTACCATGCATTTCTCTTAAAGTTGAGCCAGCATAATATTCTGTGATGATTTGCATATACAGCCCATGATGCTTGCATTATGGAGGTATGTGTGATTTCATGTTCTTTTGAAACTTGGCTTCCTGCCAGTGCCCTTTGGTAATTATTGCCTCAGTGCTTGTGCACTGAGGTTATATATATATATATATATATATATATATATCATATATATATATATATATATATATATATATAATAGTGGCACGGTTCCATCACTATAGTTAGGGTTCAGCGGTCACTTACATACTAAACTCAGAAGTCTGCACGTTAATAACTTTGGATCCGTTCAACAGATTTACCTGAAATTTGGTACACACGGTGGGGCATGGTAGGTCTCTTGATTTGCCAGACTGTGTTTTGGTAGGACTTACGGTCTTTGCATATGAAAGCGCTGAAAAATGCAAAATTATCAGTTTTTAGAGGCACCTATCGGGATTCTGGATGTGGTCCTGCACAGCCATTGTGTGGTGTGCCCCTCTGTGAGATGGCTTATTTGAAAGAGCTTTGGTAGCCAAACATGCCATTTTTCATTTGGTGAAAAAATATTAAGGCAATCAAAAGTTATGCCACTTTTAAGTTCCCATTATAAGTCAATGGGAAAATTTATATGTATGTTTTGCGAACAAAGAATGGGGTTCTGGCAATCTCATCCCACCTGGCTATCAAAGAATTTGCAGCCTCATGGTTCAAGAATCTTTGTCCCAGAGGATTTTCAAAAATTCTTTGATTGTGAGGTCTGCCATCTTGTTTTCAGTTTTCCGATCGGAAAAACACAAATATCTCGGCTAAGGGGTCACTTCTGAAGTAAAACTTGGATGTGTTTTACTCAGAGGGCCCCAATCTATCAAGCCATGCCTTTGGTTGCATCCAAATTGGTCAGAAAATGGAGTTCTGAATGTTTAAAATCTTGAATCGCGGCTCGCTAACAATCTTTGATCTCAAGCCTGCAAATTCTTTGATTGTGAGATTCTTTGATCGCGATCGTGCATCGCGAGGGAGGGACGAGATGGCCAGATTCTAAATACATATTTTGCAGCCGAGGGGTGCCCTAGCCAGTTAACTGAGGGTGGGTTTTGGTCAGGGGGCTTCGCTCTGCCCCGAGTAAAAAAACATTAGTTTTTTATATCCCTGGTAGTCTAGTGCCCCCTCCCAAATGTGTCTTGCCTTTATATTTGTTATTTATCTCCCTGGTGATCTAGTGGCCCCTCTCTGATCTGTATATAATTATTATTCTTCATACCCCTGGTAGTCTAGCAGCCTCCCATCATAATAAAATCCATAAGCAGTTGCCCTTTTCTGGTAGTCTAGTGGCCCCCCACCCCCCACCCAGCCATGCCAACCCACCCAGCACCGCTCCAACCATCCCCAGCCAGTAGTGGCATAGCCCACCTCTCACTCCACAGCCCGTTACTCAACTGTGTGTTTAATGAGTGCTATAATGGAAAGAGGCACTCAGAAATAATTTCACAGTGCCTTTTTCCATTAGCGCTCATAAAACACACAATCAGCAGCTGGCCGTAGAGGTGAGAGGTGGGTTGTGCCAGCCACCAGATGGGAAGGGTGAGGGGGTGCTAGGTGGGTTGGCACAGCTGGTGGGGGTCCACTAGACTACCAGGAAAGGGTAACTGCTAATGAATTTTATTATGATGGGGGGCCACTAGACTACCAGGAATGTGAAGAATAATAATTATATACAGATTGGGAGGGGGGCCACTACACCACCAGGAAGATAAATAACAAGTATAGAGGCAAGACACATTTGGGAGGGGGCACTAGACTACCAGGGATAAAAAAATATATATTTATTCAATACAGATTGGGGGGGACTACTAGTCGACCAGGGATACAATAATCGTTATATATCTTAGCATGATGGGGGGGCACTAGACTACCAAGGATATAAAATACTTATATTTCTTTATTCAGATGGGGCAGCATGAAGCTACCTGAGTAAAGCATACCTGCAGTTAACTGTCTAGGGCACCCCTGGGCTTAAAAAATGAGTTTTAAAATCTGGCCATCTCGTCCCTCGCTCTTTGGTCATGATTCTGCAAATTCTTTGATAGCGAGTCTGCAAATTCTTTGACCGCAAGATTCTTTGATCACGATCATGCATCACAAGGGAGGGACAAGATGGCCAGATTAAAAAATCAATTATTTCAGCCTAGGAGTATGCTAGGAAGACAAATGAGGGTAGGTTTTGCTCAGGGGGATTCATTCTGATGAACCATGGTGGTGGTGTGCCACAATTCTGTTAATTTTTTAAATTTGAAGACTTTTTATTCTGTGATCATGACCATGCAAATTCTTTGATCATGAGATTCTTTGATCACGATCATGAATGAGCGATGAGATGGCCCAATTTAAAAATCAATTTTCTCAGCCCAGGGTTGTCCTAGGGTGGGTTTTACTCAGGGGACTTTGTTCTGTCGAACCATGGCAGTGGTTTACTGCAGTTCCTTCAATTTTTTTATTTATACTTATAAGTTTTTTAATTCTTTGCTAGTGAGCCTGCAAATTCTTTGATTGTGAGATTCTTTGATCTCCATCTTTGATCGTGAGGGCAGGACAAGATGGCCAGATTTTTTATAGTGGAATAGATAGGGAAATTTTACTAATCTTTGACATTCAATGTTTCGGAAACAGTTTGGTCTTTTTACTTGAGATTTGTAGGGAGGAAAGGCTACATCACACAGATGTGGCTTTTGGTGGCTTGGTCAAAAAATATTACAGTGCAACAAACTTACGGCACTATGAAGTTGATGCTTTTCCCCATAGGAAAACATTACGGCGTCTGCTACATTACAGGAATTCTTTGCCACCCTGCTGCAAAATAACAGTTTGGTCTTTTGGGCTGAAATGTGGAGGGAAGGAAGTCAACATCCCACAGATGTGGCTTTTGGTGGTTTGGTGAAAAAATATTACAGGGCGGCAAACTGACAGCACTCTGAAGTTGACGATTTTCCTTAGGATAACGTTATGGAGTCCGCTGCCACTTCTAGGGCCCATATCTCGAAACGCAGAGAGATCCAGACTTTCTTCACAAAATGCTTAGCCCCCAAAAAGGGGGCTAAGTACAAAACTAGCCAGGAAACTCATAATTCTTACAAAAAAAAATTTTCTACGTCGTACGGTTCCTGAGATATAAGCAATTTAGTATTCCAAGTCCTAATTTTGTGCTCCAAGGTCCATTATTATGCATACATTTTTTGTTTTCACTGTGTTTTTCAATGTAGTTTTTGGGGAAAAGAAGGGTGTGCCCATTCATTACTGTGCCATTTAGCGTTTGCAGTTGCGCTTCCATTACAGTTTGCCTCATCATTCCTGTCTACACCACCATGTGCGTTACGGTTTGCATTTTTGTTTGCGCTTGCATTTCTGTTTCTGTTTTGTTTGGTGTTATTGTTGCTGTTACCGTTACCATTTGTATTTTCAATTGCGGTACCATGCCTGTGAGCGTTATGGTTTGCATTTCCATTCGCGCTTGCTAGTGTTTGCGTTTCTGTTTTCTTTGGCTTTACTGTTGCTGTTACCATTACCATTTGTGGTTACAATTGCAGTACCATGACTGTGCGTCTAATGGGTTGCATTTCTGTACGTGCTTGCATTTGTGTTTGCATTTCTCTTTCCTTTGGTGTTATTGTTGCTGTTACTGTTACCATTTGCATTTACAATTGCGGTTCCATGACTGTGCACTTTACAGTTTGCGTTTCCAATGCACTTGCATTTCTGTTTACTTTGCCATTATTGTTGCTGTTACCATTACCATTTGTGTTTACAGTTGCGGTACCGTGAGCGCAAGCGTAACGGTTTGTGTTTCCGTATGCAGTTGCATTAATGTTTCCATTTCTGTTTCCTTTGGCATTATTCTTGCTGTTACTGTTATCATTTGAATTTACAATTGTGGCACCATGTCCGTGCGTGTTATGGTTTGCGTTTCCATATGCGCTTGTATTTCTGTTTCCATTTCTGTCTCCTTGGCGTTATTATTGCTGTCACTTCTGTCATTTGCATTTCCAATTGCGGTACCATGAACATGCTCATTACCAGTTGCATTTCATATGAAATTCCATTTATGTCTCTGTTTCTGTCACTGTTCGCTTTGGCGTCACTTTGTGCTTGCATTTCTATTTCCGTTTGTGTTACCATTTACGTTTGCAGCACCATGTGTGTAACTGTTTGTGCTTGTGTTTGCATTGCACTTACTGTTACTATCTCACACAAAATCATGTGGTGGGGGCTTCACGCTCCCACCAACTTGCACAACTTTCTACTTTTCTATTCTTTCTTAAAAAGTAAAGAAATTCTATGCAAAAAAACTTTGTTAATGCATCAGTTGGGATTCATCTACAGCAAAAAAGTAAGGAAATTCAATTTTAGGGTTCCCACTCCTTTTACACCCCACCCAGCCCACCCCACCAACAGTCATTGGGGTTTGTGTTAGGTCATTAGCCCCAACTCTCACCCCATTCTCCTATACTGCACCACCCAGCTTGCTTACACATGGGATGGGGTGAGAGTTAGGCCACTGACCCCAATGCACACCCCAGTGCCTGCTGGTGAGGGGTGGTTGGGTAAGTAAGGTGTAGAACTTCAAATTGAATTTCGCTTTTTCACTGAAGAACCCTAACTGATGCATTATCAAAGGTTTTGCATAGAATATATATATATATATATATATGTATATTAGAGGCAAAAAACTCCATTTAATGCATCAGTTAGGGTTGTTCCACAGCGACAAAAGTGAGGAAATTTGGTGTTAGGGTTGAAAATATTAAACGGTTCAAAAATTATTCAAAAAACAAGTTCCCATTAAAAGTCAATGGGAAAAGTTAACAAAAAGTTTGAAAGTGTCGCAAATGCAGTTTTTACTTTTGCAAATGGCCCTTTTACTTTTGCAAATCTGACATTTTGTTTTCAGTTGGTGATCAGAAAAATGTTTACCATTTAAATTTGGGACTCTCTAGCAACCTAAGTCTTTTTGTATTCACCTAGTCAGAGCCTGAGGATGCTAGCCATGTCTTTATTATGGGGTGAAACACCCCAGAAATATATTTTTCAAATTTCTGGAAAGAGCACTTTCGCAAAGTACTTTCGCACATGAGACACTTTCGTGCTGTTTTGCGAAAGCTTTCACAAAGTTCGACAGTATTTTTCCAGACTATGGCCAGAATGACAGGAGTTCTTTGTCACCCTGCTGCAAAAGAACCGTTTGGTCTTCTGGGCTGAAATTTGGAAGGAAAGCAGCCAACATCTCACAGATGTGCCTTTCACTAGTTTGGTGAAAAAATATTGCATGGCTGCAAAGTTACGGTACCCTGAAGTTGCATTTTTCTCATAGACTAACATGGTGGCGTAAGCCACACCTTTCGGGGCTTGTAACTCGAAAACAATGCAAGATACAGATTTTTCGTCGCAAGATACATAGCCCTATGGGCTATGTAATACAGAATAGTAGCCAGGAAAATAATGATTTCTGTGAAATTAAAATTTTTTTTCTACGTCGTGCAGTTGCTGAGATATTACCAATTAAGTACTTCCAATGCTCATTTTAAGCTTCGATCCCCATTACAATACATGCATTCTTTGTACACACTGTGTTTCCATATGCACCTGTTTGGAAAACACAGGATATGCACTTCTGTTACTGTTACAGTTACTGTTTCAACTTGCATTTATGTCCCCCTTTGTGTTACCGTTACCATCTACGCCACTGTGTGCATTACCCTTTGCATTGCCATTCGCGTTTGTATTACCATGTGCGCCACTGTTTGTGCTTCTGTTTGCACTGATGTTCTTGTCCACGCTTCCGCTGCTGCATTACATTCACTATTTCTCATCATCATTCTCAAAAAGAAAGGAAATTAGAGGCAAAAAACTCCATTTAATGCATTAGTTAGGGATGTTCCACAGCGACAAAAGTGAGAAAATTCAGTATTAGGGTTGAAAGCCCCCCTGGATCACCCACCCACACCCCCAACCAGCATCTGGGTGTGCATTGGGGTTGTCGGTCCTAACTCTCACCCCATTCTCCTATACCTCTGCTTCTTCACACATGTGATGGGGTGAGAGTTAGGGCCAGTGACCCCAATGTGCACTCCAGTGCCAGTTGGGGGTGTGGGCGAGGGGGTCCAAGGGGTGCTTTCAACCCTAACACTGAATTTCCTCACTTTTGTCGCTGTGGAACAACTCTAACTAATGCATTAAATAGAGTTTTTTGCCTCAAATATGTATGTATTCTATGCAATAAACTTTTTTAATTCATCAGTTAGGGTTCTTCTACAGTGACAAAAGTGAAGAAATTCGACATTAGGGTTCCCACCCCTTGCACCCCCCCACCCTGCCTTCACATACAAGCATCAGGGTGTGTATTGGGGTCATCGGTCCTAACTCTCACCCTGTCCCATGTGTAAACAAGCTGAGGTGGTGCAGTGTAGGAGAATGGGGTGAGAGTTAGGACTGATGAACCCAATGCACACCTCAATGTCTTTTGGTGG
This sequence comes from Neoceratodus forsteri, assembly GCA_016271365.2. NCBI lineage: Eukaryota > Metazoa > Chordata > Ceratodontiformes > Ceratodontidae > Neoceratodus > Neoceratodus forsteri. The sequence continues at coordinate 10,910,521 of JADMNL010000039.1, read as the reverse complement.
GGGCAGGGTGGGGTGCAAGGGGTGGGAACCCTAATGTCAAATTTCCTCAATTTTGTCACTGTAGAAGAACCCTAACTGATGCATTAAAGAAGTGTTTTGCATAAAATTTCCATACTTTTTAAGAAAGAATAGAAAAGTAGAAAGTTACGCAATTTGGTGGGATCACTGGGCCCTTGGGCCCCGCACTCCCACCATGTGATTTTGTGTGACTATAGTAACAGTAAGTGCAACAGAAACACAAGCACAAAGGCTTATGCACATGGTGATGCAAATGTAAATGGTAACACAAAGAGTAATAGAAATGCAACCACAAAGTGACACAAAATCGAACAGTTACATAAACAGAGACATCAAACAGAAGTGCATACAAAACGCAACTGGTAACACACACATTCATGGTACTGCAAGTATAAATGCAAATGGTAACAGTAACAGCAACAATAATGCCAAAGTAAACAGAAACGCAAGCGAGTACGAAAATGCAAACTGTAACGCACACAGTCACGGAACCACAATTGTAAATGCAAATGTTTACGGTAACAGTAACAATAAAGCCAACAGAAACAGAAATGCAAGCATGTATGGAAACTCAAACCGTTACATGCAAGGTCACAGTACCGCAATTGTAAATGTAAATGGCAACAGTAAGAGCAACAATAAAGCCAACAGAAACAGAAACGCAAGTGCATACGAAAATGCAACCTATAATGTGCACAGGCACGGTACCACAATTGCAAATACAAATTGTAATGGTAACAGCAACAATAATGTGAAACAAAATGGAAACTCAAGTGGAAACAAAAATACAAACTGTAATGCACATGGTGGCGTAAATGGGAAAGGTGATGCGAATGGTAACAGAAGTGCAACTGGAAACGTTAACTGACACAGGATCTAAAGAGCACACCCTTCTTTTCCCCAAAAACTACATTGAAAAAACACATTGAAAACAAAGAATGCATGCATTATAAATGACTTCAGAGCAGAAACTAACGACTTGGAATACTAAATTATGAATATCTCAGGAACCGTATGACATAGAAAAAAATGAAAATGTATGCATTATGACTTTCCTGGCTAGTTTTGTGCTTAGCCCCCATTTGGGGCTAAACATTTTTTTGATGAAAAGTCTGTATCTCAAACCGTTTCCGAGATAAGGGTCTTGAAAGATGCAATAGACGCCACAATGTTATCCTAAAGCAAAAAATGGCAACTTCAGAGTGCCATCACTTTGCTGACCTGTAATATTATTTCACTAAACTACCAAAACACACATCTGTGGGATGTTGACTTTCTTACCATCAAATTTCAGGCCAAACAACCAAACCGTTATTTTGCAGCAGTGCGGCAAAGAATTCCTGTAATGCGGCAAACACCATAATGTTATCCTATAGGAAAAATGTCAACTTCATAGTGCTACAACTTTGCCGCCCTGTACTATTTCTTGACCAAACCACCAAAAGCCACATCTGTGGGATACTGCCTTTCTTCCCTCCAAATTTCAAGTCAAAAGACCAAACCGTTCCCAAGATATTCAATATGAAAGATTACTAAAATGTCCCTATCTATTCCATTATAAAAAATCTGGCCATCTTGTTCCTCCCTTGCAATCAAAGATGGCGATCAAAGAAACTGATGATCAAAGAATTTGCAGGCTCAGGATCAAAGAATTTTCAGGCTCATGAACAAAGATTTTAAAACCTTATAAATCAAAAAATTGAAGAAATTGCGGTAAATCACCACCATGGTTTGTCAGAATGAAGCCCCCTGAGTAAAACCCACCCTCATTTGACTTCCTACGACACCACTGGGCTGAGAAAATTGATTTCTTAATTGGGCCATCTCGTCCCTCGCTCATGATGCACAATCAGGATCAAAGAATCTCGCCATCAAAGAATTTGCAGGCTCGCGATCAAAGAATTTACAGGGTCATGATCAAAGAATTCAAACTGTTCATATTCAAAAAATAAACAGAATTGCGGCAAATCACCACCATGGTTCATCAGGACGAAGCCCCCTGAGTAAAACCCACCCTCGTTTTTCTTCGTAGTACACCCCTAGACTAAGTAAATTGATTTTTTCATCTGCCTATCTCATCCCTCACTCGCGATGTACGATCGCAATCAAAGATTCTCGCAATCAAAGAATTTATCGGCTTGCGATCAAAGATCGTTAGTGAGCCGCAAACAAATAATTTAAAAGCTAGTAACTCTATTTTTGGACCAATTTCAATGGAACCAAAGCCATGGCTTGATAGATAGGGGTCTCCTGTATAAATCCCATTGAAGTTTTACTTCAGAAGTGACCCCTGAGCCGAGATATTTGTGTTTATGTGATTGGAAAACTGAAAACAAGATGGTGGACCTTGCGGTCAAACAATTGGAAAAAATCCTTGGGGCCGAAGATTCTTGAACCACTAGGCTGCAAATTCTTTGACCTCCAGGGGGGATGAGATGGCCAGAACCCCATTCTTTGATTGCAAAATATACATATAAATTTTCCCATTGACTTACAATGGGAATTTAAAACTGCCATAACTTTTGAATGCCTTAATATTTTTTCACCAAACAAAAAGAGGCATGTTTAGCCACTACAACTCTTTCAAACAAGACATCTTGCAGAGTGGCATGCCACACAACGGCCATGCAGGACCACATCAAGAATGCCAAAAGGTGCCTCCAAAAATAGATAATTTTTCATTTTTCAGCGCTTTCGTACACAAAGACCAGCACTCCTACCGAAACACAATTTGGCAAATCAAGAGATCTACCAGCCCCAATGCGCATATCAAATTTCAGGCAAATCCATTGAACAGGTCCAAAGTTATTAACGACCAAACTTTTGACTTTAGTATGTAAGTGACCGCCAAACCCTAACTATAGTGGCATGACTGAGCCACTATAATATATATACTGATATATATATATATATATATATACACACACACACATATATACAGTATATAGATAGATATATCTATATATATATATATATATATATATATATATATATATGCCAGCTTCACTGTATATGCAATAACCTTCTATAGGGTGTGGATTTATAGACATTTACTGCACACCTGGGTGCATTGTGAGGCATGAGGCTGCAGGCTGAGCGTCCTCACAGCACTCCTGGCATGCATTAAATGCTTATAAACCCACACCCTGGAGTGGGTTATTGCACTTATAACATGAGTTATGGCAGAAACATGGGAGAACCCACAAAAGGTTTTTTTTTTCTGTTGTTTAAAGACAAAAAATGTGCTGTATCCTGCCACCTTACAAAATAGTCCCTAAGGAAAAATGCACATGCCCTTCCTCTTATGCAGATAGCAATGCCACACATACAGTACTTACATGATCTGCGACATTACTTGTGCATAATATACTCTGGTACTGTGCCTACGAGATGTAATTTGCCCCCCCAACAAAATGCTGTCTATGTACAGTATGTCTCTCTTTGCAGAATTACATTTCCTTGCCTACTGGAGTACTATGTCTGAACTCTGTGCCTCTGCCATCCCCCCCAGTTTGAAACTTTTCTTTCTGTCCCTTGCACTGACTACATCAATAGTAAAAGTACCGCAGTAAGGTGCTCTACAGATGACAACAGCAATGCAGAAGTGAATGTCCCACTCTCAGATCTCTCTCTCTATCTCTCTCTCTGTCTTGCTCTCACATTGTCCATTGCCATTCAAGGACTGCAACACAAAATATAAAATAAAATAAATTACATGTCAACTCACTCAAGAAAGGCCACTGTGTCTCTTTCTCTCCATGACCTCACACTAGCCACTCTTTGGTCCCACTCACACTGCTCCCAAACCACCGATACTTACAGCGGCAACATTCATGACCAGGATACGGCTGTGTGGCTGTTGTGTCACAACTACTGAGACTAACAGGTCAGCAGCAAGCAGTCAGGGTAACAGACAGCACAGCAAGATGTTTATGGAGGGAGGAGAGCATCATGTTGTCCCCACTGTGCTGCTCGGTAGTGAATTTGTGTCCCCGCAGTTGCAGAACTGTGGTGTGCCACTGTCCCTTTCTCCCTCTTTAGCTGTGAATGTGCCCTGTAGGTAAAGGGGGGGCAGCTATGACTCTCTGCTCTTTGGATTTCTCCTGTGCTCTTTCTCACTGTCTTTTTTGCTCAATGGAGGCAGGGGGATCCCTCAGGAAGGGAGCAGCAACAAACTAAGGTGCCACATTGATAAACACCTTGTTCTGTGGTGCAAGGCAGTGGACTACAAACAGTATCGCTGCTGTCACTATTTCACACTATGGTGCCCCGTCCCTCTCTCCCACTGAGCACCTCTACTGGCACCATGCTCTGTCTCTCTGTCTCAGTGCACTGCACCTACTCCTTGCACCTCTCCTGTCATATGCTCACTCACTCTGTCTCTCTTGCAATGTGGGGAATGGGGGGGGTAAGGGAACCAGGAATCTGGCATGGGACAATCTCTGGGCGGCACTCGACACAGCAATCACTTGCTTAACAGAGACAGAGACACACACACAGTGTTGTCATGCACTTCCTTGCACTGTCACTCTTATTGCTGCCATGTATTTATCACAACATCAGTTAACTTGATTTTGGCACTCTCTTACACTGCTGATGTGCACCGCTGCCTGTTGTTGGTATTGTTCTATTGCCACTTTGCTGTGCAGTCCCTCTGCTGCTCTCTCTCTCTCTCTCTCTCTGTGGAGGTGGGACACACTGAACCAGTGGGGCAACAGTGGGACAGGGGCACACTTCTATACATAAACTCCCGATATTGCCATCTGTCTGTGCTACACAGCTGCCTGCCTTGCTTCCCAACACTTTTAAATGGCTGCTGTTCAGTGATGAAAACCAAACGAGTCCCAAACACAGTTTCACTGAGTCCCTCCACAGAACCATGCATTAAAAAGGGAATTTAATGCATGGCCATGCAGAGGTACTCCACCAATGGATTTGCACACTGGTAGACACCCATGTTATAAAAGATAGATAGATAGATAGATAGATAGATAGATAGATAGATAGATAGATAGATAGATAGACAGACAGACAGACAGACAGACAGACATATTGCAAAAAACACTTTGTCAATGCACCACTAAGGCTGAAGTGTCAACAGCAGGGAAATACAACCTTAGGATTCCCAAGCCTAACACCCCACTCCCATTGTGCATGCTAGAATAGGCATGAGGAGAACTTAACGTTCCCAACTCCTACACCCAAGGCACACCGTCACACCTGTTCCTGCATGCAGGGTGGGGGTGGGGTATTAGGGTTGGAAACTAAGGAAGGGGGTCACTTTAATGTCAAACCCCAAAGTTTGCACTTTAATAGCTTTGCAACTGTTTGTCTGATTTGCCTGCAATTTTACATGCATAGTGTATAACCATAGGTCTCTGGATCTGGAAAATTTTGTTCCAGTTGGATGTACAGTTGCGGAACTGTAGAGCATCAAAAAAGTGAACGATACCCAACTTTTACACATTTTTCAGTTGGGCTTAAAGGACTGAAGAATGCATCTGAGTGGATTCAAATTTGCATGTCTATACATGGCCTGGGTTCAACTGGTGCCTTTTAAAGATTTGATGAAAAAATCTTCATCCGTTCAAACGTTATGCAAGTTTTCATGTCCCATTTCAACCTATGGGAACATTTATATGTGCATTGTGAATACCTTCATGATCACATTTTTGTTGTCGTGCTACCTAAATTTGTTTTCGTGCTGCCACCATCTTGTTTTCAGTTAGCGAGAGACAAAAAATGTTTTAACTCGAAAAATAAAGCCCTTTGGTAAACACCAACAGTTATGTTTACCCAATTGAGCCCTTAGGAACATGACCCTGGCTTTTGCTTTTCTTGAGGTGGTCTGGAAATATATTTTTCAAAGTTTTTCCACCGTTCAGCTGTTTTGTTGTCGCTGCAACAACCACAATCAAAAAAAAAAAAGTACCTCGACAACATTTCTTTGTTCGCGAAAGCATTTCATTATAAGGTATAGGGGTATTGTGAAAACATTTTTGTTTTCACGATAACAATGCTTGAAAACACTGCCCCATGTGTTGTTTTCTTTGTCACTTCATTGTGCCAAGGTGGATTGTACTTATGGACTGAAATTAGCAGGGTGGCAAGCCCTGGTCCCACAGATGTGCCTTTTGGTGATTTGGTCCCAAAACATTCAACGGGCCCATAGTTACAGCGTTCCAAAGTTAAGAAATTTCCCATAGGATAACATTGTGGTGCCCACAATGCCTTTCAGTGCCCATTTCTCAAAAACAATTTGAGATATGGATTTTTTGCTACCCTCAGCTTGGTCAGGTTTTGAAGTCATGATTATAACTGAAGTGGAGTTTTTTCCATATTTGCTATGGTTACTGAGGTATTGCCAAATAAGTGTTTCAAGGGTTAACTTTCAGTACTATGAGGCTGCTGTATGGCTCCGTATTTAGGTGTAAGTGGGCCCGCACTCCCACATATGCATATCAGTATGCACAAATGGGCAGCATGGTGGGAGTGCACTGCCTGGAGGACCCGAGCTCCTACCAACACATACCAGTTACCAGGTACATTACATTTTCTCAAACAGTAAAGAAATTAATTGTAAAAAACTTCATTAATGCATCAGTTAGGGTTGAAGTGTGAAGGGTTGAGATGTGAATTGTGCTGTTTAGATGCAAAAAATGTCATTGGTTCCATAGATATGACATTATGAAAATGAGATTTTTCCCATAGGATAACATTGCAGCAGCCACAGCACTTTTCAGTGCCCATATCTCAGAAATGATGCAAGATATGGATTTAGTTCACTTATCTCTTGTGGAGGTTTCAAAGTCATGATTACAACTGAGGTGGAATTTTTTTCATAGCTGCTATGGTTACTGAAATATTGCCAAATAAGTGTTGCAAGGGTTAATTTACGGTACTATGGGGCTGCTATATGACTCCATATTTAAGTGTAAGTGGGAACACAGGGCCTGTAGGGTCCACGCACCCACATACGCATACCATTACACAAAAAATGGGTAACGTGAAAGGATTGCAGGACCCAGAGGGCCCGCACTCCCACAAACACATACCACTAACCACTTACATTACATTTTCTCAAAAAGAAGGGAAATTCATTGCAAAAACACTCCATTAATGCATCAGCTGGGGTTGATGTCACAGTGACAAAAGTTTGGAAATCTGATATTAGGGTTATCTCCCCAACCACCCCATCCCCCCACCCTACAGGCACCAACAGGCATTGGGGCATGGCATGGGTTCATCAGATCAAATTCTCACCCCATTCTCCTATACTGTAGATTGTCAACTTGTTTACACATGGAATGGGGTGGGTGTTGAGCCAGATGACCCCATGGCAACCCCCAATGTCTGTTGGTGTCTGTAGGGCGAGGGGTGGGGTGGTAACCCTAACATTGAATTTCCAAGCTTTTATCACAGTGACATCAACCCTAACTGATGCATTAATGGAGTTTTTTGCAATGAATATAATAAATATGAACTATACAATGGTGAACAGTCAGATAAATGATTTATCTACACAAGTGCTGTTTGACCTCAGGTAACCTCACACATGGCGTAAGCCAGGAGTGAGGTGTCCGAGGTCAAAACAGCACAAATGTATATTTTATTTATGCAGTAGGGATGATTTCTATCAGTGCAGGAATATTTGCTTTTGACTGTTTTATCTTTTTTTGTAAATGATAATTTCTGGGACTTTCAGTAAACTTTCCTGGTGTATATCTGCCTAGCGTAGTGGCTGCTATTAAATGAAACATCACTCATTTTGTAGAAAACTGCTTGCTGAACAAATGTCATGCTCACAGCAAAATGCTACCTTTTTCATTTTAAAGTTATTCACATTTGCTTGTTGAAAAAGTGAAAAGAAAATGGAATTTTCTGCTGTTTTTTCCTAATTATAAAAAAACTAAAAGGTATCTTAGAAATGAAACACCACTTATTTTGTAGATATTTTCATGCTGAACAACTCCCATGCTCACAGTACCAGGCTATCATTTTTTGTTTTAAAGTTATTTGCATTTGTGATTTTCTTCTGCTTTTTTGTTAATTATAAAAAATATGTAAGGTATCTATAAATAAAACACCACTCATTTTGTAGATAATTTTGTTCTGAATAATTTTCATGCTCACAGTACCATGCTATCTTTTTCATTTGAAAGTTATTCAAATTTGAATAAGGTTAGTGTGGATAAATGAGTAACTGCATGGATAAATGAGTAACTGTGTAGATAAATGAAATTTATCCTCACAGTTACTTAGGCCCTGTCCACACAGCAGTTCTTATAATGTTACCGGCAGTCGGTAACATTACAAGAACTGCAAACATGGTTTGCGTTCACACTGTAGCACACAAACCGTGTTCAGAAACCATGCTCAAAACCTGACTAGAGCAGGTTTTGAGCATGGTTTCAGACCAAAATGGTTGCCTTAAACCATGTAAACAGCAGTGTGGTTGTATACTGTGCTGTAACACGGTTTAAGGCAATCACTAGGAAACTTCTGTGCCTATTTACTGACAGCACATTGAAACAACAGATAAATATATATATATATATATATATATATATATATATATATATATATTATAGGGGTGTGGGGTTAGGGTCGAATAAGCAAAGCAGTTTAATGTTAAACCTCAAATTGTGCACTTTAATTACTTTGCAACCATTAAATAGATTTACACAAAATTTGGTATGCACCATCCCATGGGGTAGGTCTCTTGGCATGCCAAGTTTTGTTTCTATCAGATGTGCATTTTTTTGTTTTCTGCAGTGTATAGTGAAAAAAGTGTGTTTTTCACTTTTTTCCACTTTTTGTGGATGTTTTCCCATCACACTGTGGCCACACCATTTGAAATTTTGGTCTGAAAGTTTCAGGGTAGAAAGAGGTTGACCCAAAGAACAAGACAGTGTTAGTTTAGTGATAACATATTAATCCTTTCCAAAGTTATTACATTTTGAAATTGTGGGTTCTGAGCATACTCAGTTCAGTCTTTTGGATAGGTGTATAAGTTGTGAACAAGGATTTGCCTCATAAACAGGGATTTTGACAGCTTGCAAACAGGGATTTATAAAATCCCTGTTCGTGAGACAAATTCCCTGTTCACGAGCTGCCATCTTGTTTTCACTTTTCCTCATCAAACAAAACGTTATAAGTTGGCTCAGGGAAGTGTTGTGAGGTAAATCAAGCATGGATTTTGTTCTGGGCAATCATCTTCTACAATCCCATGCCTTTGATTTACTCTAGTTTGGCCTCACAATCTGTTTTTGAAATTTTAAAAATCCTTGTTCTCGACTCACTTCCAATCCTTGTTTGTGAGATGTCAAAATCCCTGTTCTCGAGCCGATCCTTGTTTGTGAACTCTCAAAATCCCTATTCATATGGGGATGATCAGATGACCCTATCTAGTGGACAGGGATTTCTCAGGAACAAGGATTTTGACACCTCATGAACAGGTATTAGGTTCATGAACAGGGATTTTGACAGCTCACGAACAGGGATTCTAAAAAGGAATACTGTACATGAGCTGACAAAATCCTTGTTCATGAGAAGTCCTTGTTTGTGAGCTGTCAAAATCCCTGTTCATATGGGGATGACCAGATGTCCCTATCTTAGGAACAGGGATTTCTCACGAACAAGAATTCTGACACCTCATGAATAGGGATTCTTTTTTTTTTTTATCATGTAATATTTTATTGAAATTTTCCAACTTTTAACATACTGCTTGCATAATACACAGAAGCAAGATGAATAGGGGTTCTAAAAAGGATTCCCTGTTAATAAAAGGTGCCAAAATCCCTGTTCATGAGAAATCCTTGTTCATGAGCTGTCAAAATCCCTGTTTGTGAGATGACAATAAGATGGCCCTAAAAATTCCTGTTCATGAGCTGTTCTTTGTGAACTGTCAAAATCCCTGTTCATGAGATGATGACTAGACGGCCCTAAAAATTTCTGCTCATGAGCTGTCGAAATCCTTGTTTGTAAGGTGTCAAAACCCTTGTTTGTGAGCCAATCCCTGTTCATGAGTTGTCAAAATCCTTGTTCATGAGGGGATGACCAGATGGCCCTACCTTGTGAATGGGGATTGGCTCACAAAAAGGGAATCTGACACCTCATGAACAGCAATTCAGCTCATAAACAAGGATTTTGACAGCTCACAAACAGGAACTTTTAAAGGTTGCTGTTTCTTTGCCACTTCACTACAAAGAAACAGTTTGGACTTTTGGCTTGAAATTTGCAGGGTAGAAAGGGGTGTCCCAGAGATATGACTTATGCTGGTTTGGTGTAAAAATATGCATTGGTTACATAGTTATGGCATTCTGAAGTTGAGAAATTTGCCATAGGATAACATTGTGGCAAACATGATGCCTTTCAGTGCCTATATCTTGAAAACAGTTCGAGATATGGATTTTTTCCTAAACGAAGCTTAGTACACCTTTAGGTGTATTAATACTAAGCATGTGTGCAGGTTACTAGTCCATGATTACAACCGCAGTGGAAATTTTTCCAAGGTTGCTACAGTTACTGAGATATTTGCCCATTTGCAGCACAAGGGTTACTTGGAATGTGTCTAGGCCTGCAGTGCATCTCTACAGTTATAGGTAAGTGGGAGAACAGGGCCAAGAGGGCCCTGTGCTCCCACATATGGATACTATTATGCAGTAATGGGGCTGTTGACCATTCATTGTGCAATACTGGGATCAAAGGGCCAGGAGGGCACTGCAATCCCACAGGGAGATGACAGCTCATTACAATGTCTGTGCACTTATGGATAGATGGGACAGGCCGTGCATTCCAAAAACTGATAGCATGGGAGTGCAGGATCCTTATAGGTAGATAGGAGTGCAGTGCCCAGAAGGCCCTGTGCTCCAACATATGGATAAGATTATGGTTTGGTAAAAAAAAATGAAAATAAGGGCCCTGCACCCCATGCTATCAGTGGGAGATAAAAAAATGAAAAGACATCAAGGGACCATTTGCTTATTTTCAGCATTATATGAATATGGGGGGAGCACTGGACACCAATGAGAAAGGAACATCTTGAAATTTAAAGATACAGTTTGGCCATGTTGGGGAGGGAGAAATGAGCAAAAAAAATAAAATTCTAAAAAAATTATAAAAATCACAACAGAACCTGGTTGGGGTGGGGAAGGCACTAGACACCAAGGGTATTAAATATAAATTAATGAGGTCAGAGGCCACAACTGAAAGGTGAGTGGTCCCACTGGACACCAGGGAAAATACACTGTATTCACTACAGAACAGCCACTAATCCTTTACCGTGATAAGAAATCATTTTTCACCAGCATTTTCCATTCTGGCAATGAAGGATTTATTGTCATGGTAAAGGACTTCAGACTTTTTTCCCAATCCTTTTCCGTAACATGGAATCCTTTTCTGCAAATCCTTTACTGTGATTACAGAAAAGGATTCCATCTTGCAAAAAAGGATTTTGGACTTAGTTGTTTTTATTTAATCCTTTTTCAAAAATCCTTTTTCGTGGTCGCAAAAAAGTATTCTGTCTTGCGAAAAAGGATTTCAGACTTAGGTTTTTTATACAAATACTTTTTCATGAGGCAATTCCTTTTTTGCAAGAATGAAAAAGGAGTCATGAAAAAGGAACTTAGTGAGTCATGAAAAAGGATTTAAATAATGAAAAAAATGTTCCGGAGCTTTTAAAAACTAGAGAATGAAGCTCATCAACTCCTGATGAGCAAGATACATGATTGAATGTCTGCAAATGACATCACTATGCAGAGTTATGACAGTTGGTGAAAAAAGTTAAAACAAAATGGGGACTTATGAAAAAGGAATTTTTCTCTCATGAAAATGGATCAAACCATCAAGAAAAAGTATCCTTTTTTTGTGAGACCAAATTCCTTTGTTGTTCCAGGAAGCTATCCAAAAGATTGTACTGAGTATGTTCAGAGCATGAAACTTTAAACTTAAATAAGTTTTGAATGGATTAATATTTTTTACCAAAACAGCAAAAGGCGCTTCTGTGGGTCAAGACCATTGTACCCTGCAAATTTCAGACCAAAATTCCAAATCATCTAGGCACAATGCAATGACAAAAAAAAGACACATTTTAACATTTTTGCACTATGTGCAGCTCACAATCCACAAATCTGACAGAAACAAAACTTGGCATGTCCAGAGATCTACCACAAAAGACTGGGCTTACAAAATTTTGTGCAAATGTGTTGAATGGTTGCAAAGTTATTAAAGTGCAAAATTTGAGGTCTGACATAGGAACCCCAGCCCAACTCTAATTTTAGGGGCTCTACCATGCCCCTATAATATTACACAGGCATGGTAGTGCCTGTGTATTAGGATTGAGTTAGAACTTTAAAGAACTACTGACATGATTGTACTGCATGATCTTTAAAGTCACACTGCGGGCTGCAGTTTTTAGATTTGCTGTTAAAAATGAAAATAATTACTTGTCATGTTTTATTTTCCTTTTTTTCATCTGTAGCCATTCCTGACTTCCATACTCATGCCTCTGAATGCCACACATTCCTGCTTCTCCTGCTGCATGATGAAGTGCAGTAAGGAATGCCTGCTGTCAGCAGTCACAGGATAGGAGTTTGACAGATCAGATTTTAGGTGGTATACTTTCTTTCCACCATAATACCTAGGAATGATTATTTCTTATTCCAGCACCATAATTTCAGATGTGTACTGAATGTGGTATTAAACAGCCACTAATGCCTTGAGAAGAACTTTTCAAAACATAATATTTGGACACAAAGCTGCTTATACTGTAGTTTTCATTAGCTCTGTATTTCTTATCCCTGAGGTCATGTGCATGAAAACAGGATAGCTGTTCCTTGAGAGAGCTCACCAGCTCCTATTGCTCCTTCATGTGATGTCATAGTACTGCTTGTGACATCACAATTATTCCCATGGCAACAAACTGTGATGTCACAACAGAGCATTATGATTTCAAGTAGGGAATAAACTAAAAAGGCAGATAGACTCTAAGGGCTAACGATCTTGCTTTTGTGTGAATTTCTTTGGTAGTAAATAATGGAGGTAATAAATTTATAGAAGACAGATAAAATATAAGCTAAATTCTGTCAAAATATATATGTTTTCTGATTTTTTTTGAAAGGTGTCAGCTGCTCTATAAGACCATCAGTGTCTCAGATCATGATCAGTTTTACTGGGGATCTCTAGGGATCCAATTCCGAAGCAGACAGTCCAGAGGTTAAACATACATCTATTGAATTCTACAAAATTTAAGGAATTGGTGGAAGGCAAAATCCAGAAATTACTAGCCACTAAACCAATGGACAGTCCACTGCCTCCCTGCATTTTGCAAGTAAGATCAAGAGACACTCATTGCATAGTATGGTGTTTCTTGCTGGAAAGTGGAGACTGCTATCGCAGACCTTGAAATGGAGCATAAATAGCCCTGTATCCCCATGGTAAAAAGATTGTTGATGTTTATATGGTTAGTAAAACAAAGTCTTTAAATAAAGCTGAATTTAAAAAAATCTCACACAAAGGAGGAAAGAGTGTTCTGATTGGTCAGAAGCACTGCTTTTATCTGTAATGGTTGTAAAAGTACACAGAAAATCTCAACTGGCTGACAGTGCTGCATGATTTATAACTGGTTATGTTATGGTCTGCACTTTACACCTTGTACCTCCATGCATAAAATATTCTAACTGCATGAAGAAAAGTGTGAAACAAGTCTTAGCGTTAAGAAGTGCTACTGGCCATTTACAGGCTGGTAGACTTGGACAAGTAGCAGCACTTAGTAACACTTAGTTCTGAAAAAACCCACCCTCACACTGTTCAGCAGTTTTAGATTTCTGCAACTTGTTTATTTGGTATTAGGTATAGTATAACCTGACCCAAGTAATAACATTAATCTTGTCAATAGCTTTATGCCTTCACACATGCCCAAGGCTACAGATGGTCACACTAGAAAAAATAAGAATCAGCCACTTTTTCTCACTTACAAGCAGAGGCAGGTTGCATTACAAGCACTCAAAATTACCCAAAACACTGTTGCCACCTTGCTATTTCACAGTATCTTACAGAGATGTTGTAAGTAGGGATTCAGCATCTCACTAGCCCCTAAAGATATGGAGAACAGTGCTGTACCATGTGTTCAGAAGGAAGGACGTGGCTTGTATAGGACTGCTGCACTACTGTAGATGCCAGATGAATTACAGAGGGTGTGGACCTTAGAGATTACTAGCATACCAAGCTTGCTTGTTGACTTCTGCACTAGAATTGCATCCACCCTCTATATCAGTAGTCCATCATTCACCTAACACATCAACCATGATAGCTTGTCTTACTCCTTAGTTTCCTGCACTTACTACACCTGACGTGGTGTAAGCCCACTCGGAAGTATGGGTGTGCATGTGTTTGAACACTGAGCACAAAAATCATGCTCACAGCAGAGATACAAGTGCTACCCACAAAACAAAGACTCTGAGACAGGAACACAAGGTAGGTAAGGCAAAGCAAGGCAAATTGATTTGTAGGGTGACCAATCCCAGAGGCTCTGGGTGCCAAACAGAAATTATAACAAAACATAGTAAGAAACAGCATAAAACATAAAGCGATAACAGTGCATAAATAATAGTAAAACAAATTAAAAGGGATTAAGCCTGTCACTGCAAGGAACTAGCACAGAATGGAGTCAGAAATCTCAACAGGCCAGGACAAAAAGGTAGGCCTTCAGCCTTCAGCCTGAACACCTCAATCGAGGAAGCCTCCCAGATGAAAGGTGGTAACAAATTCCACAGGGTCGGCCCAGAGATGCTGAATGCACGATCTTCTGAAGTCTTGAGCTGAACCCTGGGAATGTCAAGGAGGCCCCTCGAAGAGGAGTTGAGGGAGTGAGCAAAGGACGCAGGAGTCAGGAGCTGTGACAGGTAGCGAGGTCCCAGTACACAGGACTTGGTAAAAAAACATAAAGAAAACACTTTAAAGCTTCTGGTACAAGTGTGGCATCCTTATAAAAGGAGTTTCCTCATACTATAGCTTGGTCATAGTTTTAAAATGCTTTTTTAATCAGTGACCTCTATCTGTATAAAACAACAAAAAAATTGCCCTTTTTATTGAAATATGTTATCCACTAGCAATAACAATAAAACCCTTCCACATAATGTGTTGCTAATATTTATATGTGGCATATGAACTGATGGCCCATGATACTAAGTGGTCATGCTGCAAAGGGCGTTCCTCGCTAAACGTCACACTAATACACCAGCAGCAGCGTGACCACTTGGGAGATGTGGGGGATTTATGTTCACGAGACACATAAAAAAATGATTAAAACTGTTAAACTAAAACATTTTGTTATTAAATTAAATTGCGATTCATCTATTTGGGAAGTGCATGTACTGCCACAGAAATGAGAGCAGGTAAGCTACGTCACTTGGTTTTTAATACTAAACCCCAATTTTGGCATCCTAATAACTTTGCTCCCGTTTAACCGATTTACATGCAATCTGGCAAGAACAGCCTTTTTGCCAGGATCTATTGATCTTGAACATTTCATGTAGATCGGTTTGGTGGAGGCAAAGTTACAGAGGTGCAAAAAACATAAAAGTTTCTGTTTTAAAGATATTTGTTTTGCTCCCCAATAACTGAAAAAATATAAGGATTTGAAACCTGAAACTTTCAGGTTTTATAGAATTTGGGCCAAGGTATGTGCTTTTGTGGTTTTTGCCTCTCATAGTTAAGTAGTTTTTATATTATTGAAGAATAAATACCATTTGTGAGCATGCACAGTTTAAAAAATCAGCGTTCTATGGATAGCCGAATTTTTGCAAAAGTGCGCTGCATGTTGCCATCGTTCATTATACATGTCATGTAATATACTGAGGTGTATCGCATAGCACAACACCACAGTATATGATATGACACACATAATGATCCCCATAACATAAAGTGTTCATGCTTCAACCAGGTCACTGATGGTCTAGCTCCCCTCTTAGCTCTGATCTCCTTTTAGTAAAAATAAACAAACAAAAGTCCCTGGTAACTAGTATTCCCTCCCTCAAACCAGAATGAAAACAATAGTAATATCATCCTTACTTCACTGTGGACTATGTATGGACTCTGGAGGGGCAATGTGAGAGGACGTTTCTTCATGGAGAGGGTGGTGGAGCCCTGGAGCAGACAACAAGACAGAGTGGTGGGGGCTAAATTGGTGGAAGAATTCAACAGGGCATGGGACAAGTATATGGAGCTGAGTATCGGGAGGAAGGTGGTGTCTGGCAGGGAGGAGAAGGAGGTGTAGGGGAAGAAAAAGGGCAGACTAGATGGGCCAGTATGGTCCTTTTCTGCTATCAAACTTCTATGATTCTACAACTACACAGTGACAGTAGCCCCATCCCTGCTGAATGAATCATGACACAGCAGGAAATGATATACAACAGACTTTCATGTTTGTTAGGAAAATCATAAAATGGCAGCTGTTTCAAATAGTGTTATTTGATGTTCCCTGCTGTGTCATGACTCATTCAGCAGGGACGGGGCTACTGTCACTGTGTAGTCCCACCATGAAGTGTGTATTTAGCCCTATAGCCCAATCTTGTTTTCATAAATGAAAACCACCTCCCTGGTGGTCTAGCACCTCCCTTCCCCCAGTCACTATCCTCTTTTTATAAAAACAAACCCACTTCCTGTTGGTCTAGCAGTCCCCTCCAGCCCGATGTAGATATTGTATATTTGAGACATTGGGACGCCCAAACTCTGTGCTGGATTTGGTCTAGCACCCTCTCCAGCCTGATGCATATACTGGATCTTTGCCAACACTGGGGGCCCAATCCCTGTGCCGGCATTTAGAAGCCCCACCCAAGTACTGTGGGACACTGGGGAGCCCACCCTCAGTGTCCTGAAGTTACTTTATTTAATATTTGTTGAAAAATAAAAGCCCTGTGACATCTTTTTTTACCTGAAAAAAAGAAAATGGTCCCTCATCATTGCTGCCATCCCCTTCCCCCCATCCCAACCCTTCCACTGAGCACACACTACCCCACACCCTCCGTATCCTATACCAACTTCCTGTGGTCAAACACTGGTATCCTCAGTAGACCGAGACATGTCAGCACTCATCAAAGCTGAACTGTGAACTGAAGAATACAGGTTAGTGTCTTATAATGTATTCTGATGGGGTTTTGAACTTATAACTCAGTCATCATTGCTTTGAATTTTTTCACCACATTTTCAACATGGCCTTTTTGAGACCCTACCACATGAACACTGCTGGTGAAATTTCATTAATCAGCCCCAGAAGGTGATTTCTCATTCACCGCACAAAATCACCTTTCAGGCTTGATTAAAAACATTTCACCACCAGTGCTCATGCAGTGGGGTCCTCAAAAGGCCATGTTGAAAATGTTGTGATAAATTACCAAAAAATGAACAAGTTATGGACATTTGTTTAAATATTTCTATGCACATGCATAACTTTGGTCATTTTTAATATATTTACCACATATTTTCAACACAGCCATTTTGTTACACCACACATGAACATGACAGCTGTCATTTTTTACATCCTGGCCAAAATGTATTTTCACACCAGTGGCATGCAGGATTTGAAAATTTCACCTACCAGCTTCATGAGGTGGGATCATTAGAAGATTATGTTGAAATTTGCAGGTCAAAATATTGAACAACAAAGAGTTTATGAAGTTACGTTGTTTGCAGGGATGTCCGTTGCACCACTGGTAACTACATTGCCTTACTGTGCCAGTGAGCTGAGTTCAGGAGTGGACTCAATGAGCCAGTTTAATGGAAGATGGCTGATTTCTTTCTCTAAAAGGCTGAACCTTCCCTGATTGTTTACTCAGTAATAAGTTAAAGTAAATGTAGATGGAAAAAAAGAAAACCACCAGGTATAGCATGTCTAAACCTCCCTCCTTGATAGGTCTATACGTAATTAACCTTTTTACATGGTTTAGTCTACTCCCCCCAGAGTAGTCTAAATGCTATGTTATATATTTTGGTTTCTAACTTCTCTGGTAAGGGAAATATATTGCTCAAGAACAAGAAAATCTGAATAATGAAAGTTTTAAACATGTAAATTCTCTTCTTTTTAGACATTGGAAATTATTTCCACCTATTAATTTTCTCCTCTGCTTTACAAATGCAATCTTCCCAGTTGGTATACCCAGGGTCAGGAATCCCAAAAGTGATTCCTAATATCTTTACAGGAGAAGTAGAAATTTGGATTCCTGATATAGAATCTTGCATGCCTACTTCTGTACCATGTAAGGCTATTCCTCCACATTTTTGTACATTAATTCTTGACCCAGAATATCTAAAAAAACCTGACACAACCTCTAGGGCCTTCTCTCCTGATAGTTTATCTGCGACCATGATAGTGATGTCATCTGCATATGCCATCACTACTGGAAACTCTAGGTGTTCTGGCTCTGAAATACATTTGACACCTTCTACTGTTTTCAACAGTTTTAGCAATGGATTGATTGCAAAAACATAGAGCAGGGGGCTCAGAGGGCACCCCTGTTTTACACCCCTCAAAATTCTAATATGTCTTTCTGAAATGCCATTAACCACTGGATTGGTGGAGGCAGACCTGTACAAAATTTGAACCCACAAGATGAACGTTTCTGGGTTACTGTATGATTTTAAAACCTGGTACAAATAAGCATGTGGCACTGCATCAAATGCCTTTGCTTGATCTATACTGAGCAGGAAACCTGACGATTTATGATATTTAAACATATCTCTAATTATTTTTTAAATTATCCAGCATGTTGTGTTGTGGAATAGCACAAACTTGTTCTGATGAAATTACATGCTGTGCTACCTCTGCCAATCTCAAACATAGAATTTTACTTAATTTCCAATCTACATTTAGCAAACTTACAGACCTCCAATTATTTAGTATACTTCTATCCCCTTTTTATATGTAAAAAATACCAATAGACTATCTGATAGTGAGGCAGGCATGGGGACTTCTCCTGCCAGAATTGTGTTACTGTAAATACAATCAACAGATAGTCTATTAGCAAATCCATTGCTTTTTATAAAATTCATGAGTTATCCCATCAGGACCTGGGGCCGCTCCAGTTTTTACCTTGGATATGGCAAACTGTAATTCCTCTTTTGTAATATTTTTTTCTAAAGATTCTACTGGGAGAGCAGGTGTTCCAAACATCTCCTGCACATACACGTTCACTATTTGTACAATTTCAAAACCTTTTCTAGTGGTAACCCCAGGTGTAATCTGAAGTTCTTCCATATACTTAGAGTCTATTCTCTGACTACAGCTATCATAAAGGTTAACATGTTGGGCCTTCCCCTGAGTTCTGAATCTTCGTTCCAGAAATAATGACTGGACCCTGTCATATTGAAAACTACACATTTATTTTTTTTTTTATAGCCTGGATTTGGTCAGAATAATCTACACTCAACTCTATTGCATGGGATATTAAACTTTGTAATTTCTCATGAAGTTTTAAATAATTCAAGTATTTTGTTGTGGAAACTTGTTTTGTAAATCGGCTGCAGTAGATATAGATATCTTTTTTTGTTTCCTGTCACCGTATTAGTGCATTTTCATACAATTCAAAACCAGAGAGTTTTGCTTCTATTCCATGCTATAACCCCTGAAAAAATTCTGGCTCTTCTAAAGTAGAAATGTTTAATCTCCAAATCATGATATACCTGGGTTTGTTAGCTGATTCTCCTAGACCTATCATAATCATTTTATGGTCTGATGATTCCACTGGAACTGTTTTGAATTCAATTATAGGCCTCCACTGTGACAAGAAAATAAATCTATTTATGTGGATAGCCTCCAGTTAAAAAAGGTGTGTTCTGTGACATGGTCCCTAACTGAAGCACAATCTTTCAGTTTTGCCTTTTTATACATACTGTTCAAAACATTTATATCATTGTATAATTTCTGGGTATGACTAGTTTTATCACCAAGTGTCAAATGAGGGAGTTGCAATAGCAAACATATTATACTAGCCGAAAACAAAATGTACCATACTATGGTTACCAGACTCAGTTATGGATTCAGAAGATATTTGGACTGGGGGCTGGCATATCAGAGTTCACCTACCACAAACAAATGGCAATATCCAACACCTTCCTAGCTGTTTTTATCTCGGAAGAGATCGAGGATTTATTTTTTATGCTTCTAAGAGAGCTAGAATATAGGTCTGCTGCTAGGAGTAGTCTCCACTTGCAAAACTCATAGTAACTACAGTCAAAATCGCAGTGGGCTCAGCTGCCTTACTTGCAGCGGTGGCAACACTTTCCATTCTCCCTGGAACAACATTGACATTCACAGTTTGAGCTTCCTCAGTATGCCAAGTGGGGAGGGAAGCAGGCTCCTCCACCAGGACACCATCTTCACACCCCCTACTGTCAGAGCAGGAAAATTTTCCCAGTGCCCTGGACAAATTTCCCCCCATTCACTAAAAATACTAATAACAGCTTAATCTGGTTCATGGTGAGTTGGCATTCATCTGTGTCCCCTTCCCCCAGGTTGTGCCTGAAAATAGGCAGAATTTGTCTAGTGTACTTACCTGGTCAACAAAAACTAAATAAATAAATACAGTTCTTTACACCTCTATTTCCTTCCCCCCAATCTGATGGTCAAGCTCCAGCAAGACGTCAACAACATTCAGCACTGGTTCCATTCAAATCAGCTGTCCCTCAATGCTAAACAAAGGTCTCCATGACCTTTGGCACTAGGCAGATGCTTTCAAGACTTACTGATCTCCCCTTCTTCTACACCCTAGATGTGACCATGATAGATGATGTTCCCAACGTTAAATACCTTGGGATATGGCTTGATCGACATCTTGACTTTTTTGGACATGTTGATGCCATTCACAAAAAACTTTACCCTAAACTAGGTGCAGTATACAGGAAATGTGGTTGCATCCCCCTGCCAACTTGTAGAGCCAATATCCAGCAAATGATTCTCCACATTTTTGACCATGAAGACATTGAC
This sequence comes from Neoceratodus forsteri, assembly GCA_016271365.2. Lineage (NCBI taxonomy): Eukaryota > Metazoa > Chordata > Ceratodontiformes > Ceratodontidae > Neoceratodus > Neoceratodus forsteri. The sequence goes on along the minus strand of JADMNL010000039.1, from coordinate 10,889,523 downwards.
TACAGCATTGCTCCTAAGTCCACCCTGTCCAGACTGGATTCCCTCTTTTACTCCTTCTGTCACTTTGCTTTTGACTAAGCACAAAAAATGTGAACTCAATGGCTACAGAACACTCCACCACACGTATTTGTGTATATAAAAAAAGTTTATTACACAGCATAAAAATGCAGAGATAGCACTTTCTGATAACAAAACGTCAATGTTTCATGCAGCCCAGGCACTTTTTCAAGACGTCAGCAGCGTGTGACACTCATTCATTTATAGTGCACCCATATTAACAATGCAAACAAGTTAAAGTGACATAGTGCTAAATGTTCAAACAACCATACTACCAAAAAAGTAAATACAGACATTAAACAACAATGAACTGATCTCACATTAACCATAATACAATACTTAAATAGTAAGCAACAAAAACTTAATCACATGCTAACTAAGCAATCATACATAAATGTTGCTACAAAAATTGTTAAAGAAAACACTATGCACTGATTCAACAGAGGATCATTACCATACTAGCCAGATGGCACCATCAATTAATATCAACATTGACACATATCCAAATTTGTCACGTTACAATGCAGTAAAAATCACAGACTGAAAAAGCTTTTTCTTTCAAAATGCCCCCAAAAAATGCTATGTTAGCCAAGTGGCCACTAACGGCTTTTACCAAAGACACAAATACCAAAGTGCAAGTGCCTAATTAGACTGTGTCCAAAATTTCACCTTACTAGCCACTTGGCCACTAACAGCTACAATAGCTTTCAGTGATTTAATTAGCGCATTTCTGTCTTAGTACTAAAGTGCAAGAATATACTGAAAGCCAAAGTAAACAAAAAAGGATTGCTTTGCTTTTGGCTGCCCTTCCCGAACTCACCATTGCTCCCTCTATAACTCCCTCTCCTTCCCCCTCTCTTGAGGCAAGATGCCTCATTGTTCCTCCTTTATTGCTAAATTCTGGCTGGACTCTCTCTCCCCTCTTACCTCACCTCGCTTCCCCCTCATCCCATTACAACCATCGTAACTCTTGCTTCAACTCCCTTGCACTCCCTTCTAAGACAACCTTAGTTAGCCAAGCAGTCTTCTCCTACTGCTCCCCAAACCACAGAATTCTCTCCCCCACTCCATCCACTCTGCGTCTTCCCTATGCTCTTGCTCCTCTCTTCTCCTCAAGTTCTCTTCTCACTACTGCAACTACCCTAACCCCTCTCTGTACCTCTCTTTCCCTCTTTCCACTCCCTCCTCCTCCTCCTCTCCCTTGCCTTGTCTCCTACTCTCTCTTCTTCTTACTACTTGCTCTAGCTCCTGCTGCCTACCCCCAATTCCCCTCCTCCAAATAGACTCTTCTAATATCTACTGGTTAGCTTAGCTACCACCTACCTGCATTTTCTACACTGTGCACTTAAACTGCAACCTCATGTTTGTCTTCAAGATGCATCCTGCTATGTCTGTCTATGCCAGTTGTACATAATTTATGGTAATGCCTTAATGTAGCTTGTTAGAAAATGTGTATTTGATGATTATCATGTTGTTACCTGCTATGTAATTCAGTTCTAATTGTTCTTTATGTCTCTCCTCTACCCCTTACTCCCAGGACACATCTGGAAATGAGCTGTTACCAGCTCAATATGCCTTCCCTGGTGGAACTTTTTAAAATAAATCTATCGCTATCTATTGAGATATAATAATAATAATTTTATTTATAAGGTGCCTTTCAATTGCCAAGGCGCTGTACATAAGTAACAGATTAAAAAAATACAAATCATTAAAAATACAGCTGGATTAAAACAATTACAGTAGACTCTCGATTATCTGACCTCTGTTCATCCGAACTCCCTATCTAACGGATGGTCGGATTGTCCCCCACTGATACAGTATCACACTTAGATATCAAACCCTGAAAATATTCAAGATATGGGTATGTAAGAACAATTATTCCCACAGCCTGCCTTGCCAAAAAATGGCAGATAGCAAAAGCTTTCAAGCCTTTCACTTAACTTATTGACAAAGCAACATCAGGGCTTCATTAACCACTGTCCATCATGCCAGAATAATTATAAAAGTTCTGCTGCAGATGGAATGACCAAACTAGCTGCCAAGCATTCAAGGTTTAGACCGCTGCTCCACTCCAGCAACCTGTGCAGGTACTGTAATGTACAAAAGTTACATTGTGACATTATGAATTACTGGCAGCACGTTTAAAGTACAAAATGAGTTTCAAACTTTAATGAAAAACAGTCTCAGGTACATGCTACATGTTTATGCATTTTTATGAGCAAAGTACAGTACAGTGTTGCAATTTTATATTGTACCTGAAACTGCGTGTTATGCAGATGAAACGACCCAAATAGTTGCCAAGCATTCAGGGTTTAGATATCCACACATATGGGGCACAAATTACATAGCAATGCAGTCACAACTACAGTGGCTCCACGAAAAAAACAAAACAAGATTTTGGACTGACTTCTTGTTTATCTGACCTCCCAATTATCCTACCATTTCAGATGTCTCTGAAGCTGGTCAGATAAACGAGAGTGTACTGTATTTCAATCAATATTCTAAAAATGCAGTTTCCCACAGAAAAGTCTTCAAACCTCTCTTGAAGCCCTCCACAGAAGTGCACTCCTGCTATCAATGGGGTAGAGAATTCCAAAGGGTGGGGGCCACATACGCAAAAGCCCGAGCACCCGAAGATTTCAAATTCACCCTTGGAGCCTCTAGCAACCCCTCGTCAGCCGAGCGGAGTGATCGATTAGGGCAATAAGGAGCCAGAAGTTCTTTCAGATAGACTGGGTCCAGATTGTGTAGAGCTTTGAAAGTTAGCAATCCGACTTTAAAGGTGATCTGCCACCGAATTGGCAGCCAGTGCAGTTCATGCAGCACCGGAGTAATGTGATAGGACCTACTAGATCCTGTCAAAAGCCAGGCTGCAGCATTCTGCACTGGCTGCAGGTGATGGATTTCAACTCCAGAAAGCCCTAGGTAAAGGGAGTTGCAATAATCCAAGTGCAAGGACAAGAAGGTATGGACTAACGTTGGCAGGTTGGCAGACGGAACAAGATGCCGAATCCTGGCGATGTTCTTAAGATGATAAAAGGAAGTCTTGATGACTACTGACACCTGCAAATGCAGTGTCAGCCCATCGTCAAGAACTATCCCCAGGTTCTGCACCCATTCAGAGGTCGGGAGAGAAACACCTCCAAGAAAAATTCTGGAAGACGCACCATCACCCAACCCCCCTATCTGTCAAACAGGGTCCACAGCCAGTACCTCAGTCTTATCAGAGTTCAACCTCAGCCAGCTAGAATTCATCCACTCCTGGATTTCTTTTAGACAGCTATTAAAGACCAAGAGAGCTGCCTCCTGGTTGGGGGCAAACTAAAGGTAGTGCTGGGTATCATATGCGTAACAGTGAAACCTCAGCCCTTACCTCCTTACAATGTCTCCGATGGGTAGCATATACACCACAAATAACACAGGTGACAGTACTGAACCCTGAGGTACCCCACGTAACAAAGCCGTTGAATCAGAGAAAAAAAACCCTGACACAACTCTTTGTGATCTCTCAATGAGGAATGATGTGAACCATTTTAAGACAGTTCCAGATATTCCAAAAACAGCCTCAGGTGTTCTATCAACACCATGTGATCTATGGTGTCAAAAGCTGAAGAAAGGTCGAGGAGAACCAAAATGGAACGACTCTCTGATCTCTGGCCATCAAGAGATCATTGAGCACCCAAACCAGCGCTGTCTTGGTACTATGTCTTTTACGAAAACCGGACTGGAGGGGTTCATAGACATCATGGATGGTCAAATGGTCTTCCACTTGTGCAGTCACTACTTCTCAATCACCTTCCCAACAAAGGGAAGGTTAGAAATGGGTCTGTAGTTTTCCAGACAGTCAGAGTCCAAGGTAGCTTTCTTCAAGAGGGGTGTCACCACCGCCTCTTTCAGGGAGCTGGGAAACTCACCAGATTCCAGGGAGCACCTGACTATCTGCATAAGGACTGGACCAATGATGTCAATACAACCCAAAATTAGGGAGATTGGCCCAGGGTCCAAACTACAGCATGTAGGGCGCATATGCTGGATGATCCTCATGACATCAATGAACTCCAGATATAAAGTATATAGCTACCATGATGTGTATATATCTACATATACATACATACCTATATTGGATATGCAGGTGGGACCTATGTAATACATGATGTATGTACTCAGGTGCTGTTTGACCTTGGGTAACCTCACGAGTGGTGTAATCTATGAGTGAGGTGCCCAAGGACAAACATCATGACTGTACATAAATCATGTATGACACAGGATCCCCCTTGCATATTTCATTTATGCAATAGGGAAGGACCTTATGTTTAACTTCAGTGTATTGTGAATGTTTTTCAAAAGAAAGAAGTTTAAGAAAATGTATGGGTTTATTTTGTGATTTGCCATGTTATTGCACCTCTTGGAGAGCGGTTGCTACAGCCATCACAATGGATGCACTGTAATGACATCCTGTTTGAATTATAATGTTCCATCTGACTGGATGATGGCAGCCCTGAAGGTTTTTAACTGAAAAAGATGACAGAGGTCCTTAGCTAGTGATGGTTTTTAGAATGGGTTGTGATTCTGAGAGGTGCTGTATAGCTGAGATTTTTTTTTATGTAAGACCGATTGTTGTTGTTTTGTTTTTTAATTAAATGTGTTTAGTGAGCAGGATTGGGACTGGCATTGTAAGTGAGCAAGAGTGGGAATGAGAGGAGAGCAGCAATTCAAGGAGAGGTTTGGCAGAATGTGGAGCAAAACATCGAGAGTGAAGGTATCTACAGTCGGTTTATGGTTTAAGACCTTATAAAAAAAAGTAATTTTTTTCAGTTTAGGGTCTGTTCTCATGATGTCAGAATTCTATAGAGTTAGCAGGAGGCAAAGTGCATGGTGGCATCTTCTGGAGTGAGTGGGAGGCAGACTGTGGCCAGGACAGGCTGCAGCATGGGCAGGAGGCAAGGAAACAGAGAGGTACATTAAAAATAATAAAAAAAAATGAAAACTGAAAGAGAAATTGGCTGCTCACTATTTTATGTTATAATGGGGTGGGCTAGTACTGTATGAAATCCCTGTTTCTGCCTAGTATCATACATATGTATGGCTAGTAGTACAAGACATGGGGAAAGTAGCCAGCTGGCAAGGGCGGGGGTAGTGGGAAGGGGTGACATAGTTACTGTGTAGATAAATGGATGTGACATAGCAACTGTGTACATAAATGTATAATTCTACATTTATGCACACAGTTACTCAGTTAAACAGATTTATCACACTCCATTTATGTCCACACCTATTGTATAAATATATATATAATAAATCGTGAAAGTGCTCCTAACCAATTAGTGCATACATCAGATGTGCGTAAGAGTGTCTCAAGCACTGATCCACTATAATGGGCTTCTCACTGACTGCTCATGCCATCAACATTGGAAAGGAAAAAAAATAATTTAGAAAAGAAGGTACGAGAAAATAATAATAATTTTATGGGTCTGGTTGGTGTGCCACTTATGGATCTAAGAGTGTTGCCTCTTGGGTTCTTAAGATGACAGAACTGCTCACCTTCAAATCAGAATCCTCACATCCTAAAAATGTGCAATGACACTCAGATCCTCGAACTGGACACATAAACTTACAGTCCAACTCACCCCCCATCCTGCTCTGCCAATCCAGTAAGTACATTCTGTATCCTTTCCTCTCCTTCTCCCAGAGATCCTTATCATTCCACTATGTTTTAAGGATAGCAACATTATCAGGTGTCTCAGTAAATATTAATGTCCCAAGTTAATTTGTTTTATTGATCAAGCTCTTTGTGTTAGCAATAAGTGTCCTGAAATATTTTTCCTGGTGTCTCTATTTGGTCAGTTAGATGTCTCCTATGATATGTGGGCCATAAATGTATCTCCTTGTCTTCCCCTCTTGTAGCAAATTATGTCTAATCTCAGGAACTGAAGAAAGACAATCCACTCCTTCCCCATTAGTTTAAAGTCCTGTTTATTGCTTCCAGGACAGTGCCACACAGAATTTAAATCCCCTTTATACTTTTCTGTTTCTCTCTGTCCTTTTTATGTTGGCTTGCACATGCGCAGCCAACATACTGCGGTAGTAGTAGATTTGGAGGCGTGGTCACTGTTGGGTGAATGCAGAGCACGCATCAGTAGGTGCATCCATCATTAGCCAATCAGTCAGCATGCAGGCGCCACATCAGCAATGTGGAATGTGGCCACCAGATCTAAGAAAATGTCCGCTGCAATGATAGCAGAGTTCTCATGCAGTGTGACCACAACAGTCTTCCTGACGTGTATGCAACACTGCCTCTGCCTCCTGTCAGAATACCGATGGGGGATTCACTCCTCATCAGCATAATAACCCCCCTCCCATTTACAATGTATGCCGAGGGGAGTCCAATCCCCCTCAGCATCATGCGAGCCCCTCAACAGTTTTTCTTTGCTGATGGGGGCCCCAATCCCCGTCGGCTTCAGTGCCGAGTGATGTTGCTGATGGGGGATCCCACTCCCCATCGGCATTATGTTAGACCCTTCCCCTCTTTTCTTATGTGCCAATGAGGGTGCCCAATCCCCATTGGCATAATGTCACGCCCCCGCTTTTGTTGTGTACCAACAGGGTTGCTCAATCCTCTGTCAGCTACAATGACCCACCCCAAAAGAGTCTGTTGGCCCACCCCAGTGTGCCACATGTCCCTGTTAAAAAAAAAAACAGTCCTGCAATGTTTTTTTTCTTACCATGTCAAAAAAGAAAACGGTCCCTCGTGGTCTCCCTGCCCCCCTTCCACAACCCGCACCCACCTACTGCACACCCTGCCTCCCCACACACACCCCTTACCCCATACTTACCTCTGGAGTCCGGCATGATGATCTTCGGTGGACCGGGAACACGTCTGCACTCTTCAAATCTGACTGCGAACTGAGGAAATGTCGATAAGCTGTATAATGGAATAAATAGGGTTTTTTCAACTTTGATGCATATCTCAGGCATTTTTTGGAATTTTGGCACTATATTTTCAACCTGGGGTTTTTGGGACACCTCCTCATGCATTCTGGCACTGTCATGGCATTAATCGGCCCCTAAAGGTGATTTCTCGGTCACTGTGTGGAATCACCTTTCAGGACCAATTAATGAAATGACAGTGCCAATGTTCATGAGGTGGGCTCTCAAAAAGCCTATGTTTCAAATGTGGTGGAAAAAATCCCAAAAATGACTGTTTTATGAGCGTGCATTGCGCAGTTTCCACTCACGCTTGTAACTTTGTGAATTTGTCATATTTTTACTCCAGATTTTTAAAATTGCCATTTTCCACACCTCCTTATAAACAGTACAGCTGTCATTTTAGATATCCTGGCCAAAATGTGTTTTCACACGTCCGGCACAGAATAGCGAAGTTGCTGCGCAAAATCAATTTTCAGGACAGTTTTAGGAAATGACGGTGACACTGTTCATGAGCAGCAGTCCTAAAATCCCTATGTTGAAAATTTGGTGACAAAATTCCATACAATGACTGTGTTATAAGCGTGCGTTGCACAGATTCCACGCACCCTTGTAACTTCACAACTTTGCACTATTTTCATATCAGATTTTCAACACTGACATTTTTTTACACCTCTTTATGAACAGTACAGCTGTTATTTTTCACATCCTGCCCTAAATGTGTTTTCACACCTGTGTCGCACAATGGCGTGGTCACTGTGCGAAATCAACGTTTCAGACACAGTAATAGAATCACACTGCCACTGTTCATGAGGGGAGGTCCCAAAATGCCTATGTTAAAGATGTGGTTAAAAAAATCCCAAAAATAATTGGGTTACTGATGTGTGTTACACAGTTTCTATGCATGCTCATACCTTCACCAATTTTTCATATTTTCACTCCAGATTTTCAATGTTGCCATTTTTTTATATCTCCTCATGAACAATACAGTTGTCATTTTCTACATCATGCCCAAAATGTGTTTTCATCCCTGTGTCGCCAAATGGCCAAAACCACCTTACAACTACCAAACTGATAGTGCCACTTTTCATGAGGTGGGCTCACAAAAAGCCTATGTTGAAAATTTGGAGTGAAAATACCAACACATGCCTACGGTGTTAGGGTTTCCAGCTGTAGTATCTCACCCTGTAGAGACTGACAGGCATCAGGGATGTGACTTGGGATCATCATCTGTAATGCTTACACCATTCAACCCCCCACCCCCACCCTGTAGTCAGCGACAGGCATCGTGGTGTGCCTTGCACTGTTTGGCCACAAAGTTCACCTCATTCTCCTATACTGCACCCACCTCAGTGTATTTCCTTATGGAATGGGGTAAGTATAATGCCCAAAGATCCCAAAGCACACCACGACACTTGTCAGTGTCTACAGGGTAGGGTGAGGCGAAATGGCATGAGTGTTATAGCTGACGACCCAAAGTCACACCACAATGCCTGTCAGTCTCTATAGGGTGGGGGTGGGGTTGGCGTCATTTTAATACTTCACTGCCATTCCTGTTATGCATCTCTAACTTCAGCACTACCAATGCCAATGCCAGTGAGACAACATTCGGCATTGACAAATGCTTGTTCAATTTTCTTTTAGTGTCTCCTTTTCTTTTCTGGGTTTCTTCTCTGTGGTCCCCCAAATGTTGTAGCTGGTACAATTTTGGGGACCAGGTTTTGCTTGAAGTATAACAGAAGCAAAGATATACTGCAAAAGCATAGCTGCTCAAAACAAAAACATACAGCACCGTATAAGCACTTTGCTTTTCTTTCATTCCTTGAAAAAAATTTTTCTTCATTGTTCTTCTTTTCCTTTGCTTCTCTACTGTCATCCTTTATCTGCTGGCACTTCCAGTGTAGGAAATGGTTGTTTATATGTCATGCCATCTCATACGCTATATACTGTACCCTGTTGAAGTGGATGATCTGTTATCCATGAGCTAGATATTATGTTAATATTATAGTACTAAGTGATGCCGGTATGTTATGTGTTCATGTCTTCAGTGGTACCCCATCATCTTCTTTTCAGTATCCATCTTTACCTATTTTCACATGGTACCCTTCTCTAAATTGTATTGCAAAGTTTTCACTCATCCATTTTGCACACTTGCATTGCCAATTTCAAGATCCTCTCCTAGGCAAACTCACTTCCATTCTTCTACTGTGTCTTTGCCCATACTTATTCTTTGCATATCCACTCCTGACACCATATAACAATGATACTACTAAGCTACTCTGTGATGTCAAAACCATCCAGCCTCCTGAGCAATGTTTAGTTTCATATCCATACAAGGGATCCTACTATCACCATTGCACTACAGACCTATTGCCTTAGTTATTTAAATCAACTACTGGCAAACCTATCCAACCTTGTATGTTCTTGTTACTGTCTCCTTCCTCTGTCACTTGGCATTGGGATCTACTATTCTGAAACAAGGCTTGTTCAAAGGAAAGGTTACAGCAGAAACAGGATGTTTATAATACCTACTTCCCTTAGTTAGATAAGTTAATTATTCATTACAATAAGAGTAGGGAACAGCTGTGGCCACTTGGTCATTGATGAACTGTTCAAGAAAGCCCATGAGAATTCAATGGACATTTAGGACTACACAAGGCATATCCTCAGTAATACAATTGCTCCTCAGAATTCTAATGATATCCATAGTATATGCTAACTTCTAAGGCACAGTGAAGATGCATTTCCTAATAAACAAATCCACATATTCCTGGGCAATTTTTGTGATAGAACTATTATGGTAGTGGCAGATATATTATCTCCACACACCCTACCCCACTCCTTGAAAGCTGACCTTATGAACCTTCAGGTGTGCAGAAAAGCTAATTAAAAAAAAGTTTTTATTCATTAGTTTATTCAGGAAAGAACGGGAAAACCATTGTGCCAGGCTCATTTGCATTGGCATCCTCTTTAGAATCATTGGGCACACAGTGTTCCAGAGGACAGAAGCATTTTTATTAAGAGATTTTATTAAAGTGGCAGTGCATGTTAGTGGTGATTCTCCTCACAAAAGCACACCACCTCTGGAGAAGGCATACAGTAGAGTCAGCAGGGTACAACACTCGTATTACAGTTTCTGCCAGTGACATGCTACAACGTACTGCAGAAATACAATGTAATCCAATACTAACCACTACAATTTGTCATGCAGAAAGGTTATTACATGCTTATCACCAAACGTTGCATCTTGACTGACTCCGTGGTACCATTGAAACTCGCTGGAGGGATTTGTAAGCCCCTTTTTAGGATTTATTCTGCCCTTGTTTGGTTTTGTCTGCCCTTAAGGAAAAATATTTTAAGAAAAAAAATAACTAATCAAATTGTGGGAAGTCTTTTTTATTGGAGAAAAAGACTACTGTTTCTATTGTACAGGACATATGAAATTGAATACAAATTGCTCACAATATGCCAAACATACAAATAATACATTATAAAGGATGATAACACTCTACCAAAGAGTAACACAAATAGCTGACTGAACTACAGTACATGTGTAAAATAGATAGGTCTGTTTATAAAAATCCTAAAAATATCATAAAACAGAATTGGTGTTACAGTGAATCCTTTGACCTATTGTACTTACATTCCATTTTAAATTTAGAAGAAGGAAGGGATTTAGCCTAATCACCACTACTACAACTCACCTGGAGGATGCATCTGCAATATCTAGGGTAATCTGAAAGAGTATTTGGCTCTGTCCACCTCGTAGGCTGTAAGTTCACTGACTTCTTCTTGATGTTGCTTTTCTTCTGTATGTCTCTTTTTAATATTTCATTGATCAATCCATCTTTCCAAAAATGACTGTAAACTTTGACCCTCCTAGCCCTCAGGAATGTTCAGGAATTTCAAACAATTCTCCTTGAACATCATTCTAGGTCTTCCTTTTTTTTCTTTTAAGTCATTTATGTCTTTAGCCTGCTCCATAAGTTGGATAGTTTTCTACATCTGAGAATCTATGTTCTAGCGCCAAGATTCTGCGAGTGATTGGCTTAACTTCCTCTCTTATCCTTCCTGTTTCATCAGCTATCATGTCTATTCTATAGTACATGCCAGAAAAGCCATTTTTCATTTCTATAAAATGGATTTTAAATCTATTCGATCTTGTTCTTCAGATGCTTTTCCACTCAACGCTTCTGTATCTGTCCCTTTTCTTAAACTCTGAGTTACTCTTGTTTTGACTTCAGGGATAGCTCTTAAGATGTTTTTATGGACTAAAGAAAATTCAAACCCTTCTGGTGCAGGTAACTTTGCCACTTCATGGTTCTGGGTTTTATTTGTTGTTGCCCCCCCCCCCAAATTCTGGGGCAGTCACATTTGCATTTTCAGGAATTGTAGTAGCATTAGTTCTTTTATCTGCATTCTCTTGCACCATTTCATTATCTTGTTTACTGAGTGCAGAAATAGAATTAAAGGAGGGGATAAATATATTCTCACCAGCATGGTTTGTATCCTCAACCTCAGCTTCAGCATTACCCTTTAAAGTTTCAGGACAGTGGTAAAGTATCAGCTTGGTAACTATTTTTTTCTGCACACTGAGACACATTGCCTTGCAAAACATTTTGCCGTGCTATAACTTTTTCAAATTTGGTTTACCTATTGAGAGGTGACATCTGCATCACCGACATCCCCAACAGCAACAGGCACAATTCCTAGTGTCAGCATTGTACTGTCGGGGATGTGTGTGTGTGTTTCCTCCTGGGGCTGCACCCCTCAAACCCCCCAGTTTCTAAATATACAACGTTGAGTCACAGTTGTCTCAGGAAGGGGGCAAAACTCAAAGTGATGCAGTGCCAGTACCAGCAGGGAACATCACAGTGACCTGATGCTTTCTGTCTAATCCTGTCACTGTGATGGTCTTCATTCTAGTGGTTTCACTGTGTGGTTGGTACACCTTCAAACGCAGCTTCAGGTGAAGTGTAGTCATCTAGTTTTTCCAAATGTCAAATTTTGTCTGCCTCCTTGTCCCCACAGCTTCTCACTTTTATGTGTGTTTGGTCCATGGAGCTTTCCAATTCATGAAATTTAATTTTCCCTGAAGATTTAGATCTAGTTTGCTTGGGCTTGTAATGGCACAGATCAGGTGGTAACTCACTTTTTCCCTTGTGCTCTTCTACTTTTCTCTTTTAATCTTTCAGCTCATTGTTTTCTTTTCTGCTAATTTTAGCAAAGCATCCTTTTACCTTAAATTTCCTTGGCCTTTCCCCATATTTGTTCTGGAGTTTGAATGGTAAATTAGCTCCCAGGATTCTGTAGTTGTTTAGACTCCATTTAGACATTGGTACTTCCAGAAAAGTTAATCCAATATTGAAAGAAAAGCAACAGTGGCAATTGATCAGTTACAATTCTCAGGCCTTTCTTACCTGCATTAATGGCATCTGTTCTAACCGGCAATACCATTTCAGAAGTTACGTAAAAAGAGAATATTATTGTATAACATGTTGAGTACCTGAATATTGGACAACGTACTAATTTTTAAATTTTTTATATGCAACTATGTGTATTGTTAGTGAATGTTTATATTAATGTTTGGATGCAATTGAAAAAGAGAGATTCATTCTATCGATTTGCCTATCCAATAAATGAATGATGATGATGATGATGAGAAATTGCCTTCATTCAAGTGGATGCTGACTTACAGAGTTGCCGAGATTGGAGAGTTTAAACTGCACTGTAATTACAGGTACTTTTCCAAACTATTGGGGAGAGGGAAAAAAAGGATACATATTACTGTGGCATCTTTATTATTTGAGTACTTTACACTTGCTTTGGGAGAGGCATATTGTGTGCTCTATACCCTCCTCTCACTCTTTTCTCTCTCTCTCTGGTGCTGTCTTTCTCCACCCTCTACCTTACCGACCTCTAACAGATGTTCATAATAGCAAACAGAATTAGAAAGCGCACATGAATTATCCTTGTTGTTGCTTGGGGAGAAACTCAAGGATGTCCATGACCAAGGATCACAGGGAGTATGCAGAGCTGTACAGCTGCTTAACTGGCTTAGTGAATTTCCAACATCCCAGATGCAGATACTTGCTTTCCCAGCTGATCTAACTTCTTAGATTCCCTTACCTGGGTGGCAGAAAGATAAAGATGCCGCAGTAATGTGTATCTTTTTTTCTTTGAATTGGCTTTCTTGAATACAGCTGAAGGGACCTCACATTTTATTGAAAGATCTAGGAAGGGAGGAACCCCATCACCTGGGACTGCATGACACGTCCATATAACTGAGAGTGGGCCTTAGTGAAATTGGCATACTTTAAATCTGTTGGATAGTTGTAAGGCTTTATTAATAGGAATGCAAAGGATCTGAAAATAGAAGCTCTCTCTCTTTGGAGATCATGCAAAGGAATTATCAAAGACAAGAGAGACAAATACTGTGAGAAGACTATAGGACTTCCATAGAGGGCAGCCTATTTAGATCAAGTAACCACCATCCATATCAAAAAGATCATTTTTCTTCCCCTTTGATAATTCTTGGCCCATCTGGACCATATCTGGGGTACTCTCCCTTGTGTGGTCCAGATTATTGGGGCCATTAAACCAAACAGTATAGGGAGCTGGTGGTGGCAAAAACAATGGTGTGCTTCATGCATGCATGTGATAGGCACAAAGGAATCTTGGTAGAAAAGCAGAGGGGAAGGTAGCTGGAGATCAGGTAGGGTCTGTGGTGACAGTATAAGGGGGGAAAAATGGGCAGACTGGGTGGGTCAAGCCATAGGGGCTGGGTTATTTGGGCCTGTGGGATGTGGTCTCCAGCAATATTCTGTGGAGCGGACCCAGCCCCACCAATGTTACACCATACCAGGAGGGGGCCCCTTCATTTAAAACTTCCCAAATCCCCTTCCAGTGTAATACATTTGTATTGCCAGTGTGAACCAATAGATCTGGCCAGTGGGGGGGATCTGTCCGCTTTAATGACATCTAGCCTGCTGCTACCAATTAATTTGCTCATTGTGACCAGTTACCACTAATGGTCTGGGATGCAGGCTTATGACCTCCTTCTCCTGCCTTTCCACATCCCCATTTGTTATATCTGTGTGTGCCTACCTGCCCACCACAATGATTGATGGATGGCTGATGTTGGCAGTTGCTGCATTTGGCACCATTTGCCAGTCGTCTCATGTCATGGTGGTGGCCTGTGGATGGGTGTACTGGACACTTTGACTTTTTTGGACCAGACTGACATTTTTGTGCCAGCAAGCACTGGCAGCAGCCAATGTGACTTGGAGTCACACAGGGGTCTGGAGCTGGCTTCAGTTGATCTGCATTGTTTAGTCCAGTGGAGTGGAGGACAGAGTAGTGGACCCACCCAGCACTCTCTTGTACATTGGCATTGTTGTTGGAGGAGCTGGAGGGAGGACTTGAGCAGGTGACAGAGGACCCATCATCATCCACCCGCCACTATGGCACACAGTTCCAGCAGTCCTCGTCAGACTCGACGGAGTGGCCCGAGAGGGAGCAGGATGAGCCACATCACATGGGGCCTCAGACAGCTTGCAGTCAAACTCAAAGACCAGAGTCAGCAGCAACAATCAGGTCTGTCTGGTGGGTTCTGTTTGGGCCTTGGGGTGTTTATGGGGGGGGGGTTGGAAAAGTATATGTTCAGCATTAGCACAGTTTGACTTGTTTCCTTCCACATTATTGCACTTCAGTTCATCTTTGACAAAAAAGTGTGAGTTCCCAGACATAATATCCAGCAGTACTGTAGCAGCAATGGAACAGGAAGAAATCTTAAAATGGTAAATTTTCTGACTTCCAAGTCTGATTTTGATCTAAAAGACAAAAATGGTCCTGTCTGTGTCCCTTGAATTTTATTCCTTGGCTTTGGATCTCTACTGTGCAAAGTATCTGATTCATTTCCATTTGGGCAGCCTATCTGCATCTTGTATTTTTCAGTTGATTTACCCAGACTAGCCCAACTGAGTTGCTGTATCATATTTTCATGGCTCCTTCTTCTAGGTGGTTTTACTGCTGGGAGAAGGTAAGCATAGGGAGGACAGGTCATTTGCTTGGGCCAGACAACATGCATGTGACTGTGGTAGGATCTGAAACTAGTACCTCTCGGATCACTGTTCTGTGCTGTAACCCCTATGCCATGCTGCTTTCCCTAAACCAGTAACAAATTCCAGTTATGCAAGTCACTAGTTACTGTGGCTGACGTACTGTAAACAAGTACTATACACAGTTGTAGTCTGCATGGTTTGGGGACATTGGCTTGTATTCAGGAACATTCCCACCAGAATTAACACCACTTTACTTTGACTTAAAGGAGAACATTCATGAACCATGCCTATCTCTGTTTGAAAGCCCATGATAAGCTCTTTTGAATGTAACCTTGCTGCACATTTGCCTATAACTCAGTTCTCAGTAAAATACATTTGATCTGTATTAAGGCTTGTTGCTTTGTGCTTGGGACTGACAAGTGCACCCACAACTATTAGTAAGTAGTAAGCAGTAGTAAAATATTTTTATTCATATAAATTTCATATGAATAGGGATTAACTCAATTGAGCAAAACTCATTTTTAATGAGGTCCACAACATGGTAAACAAAGTTTAAGACAAAAAATGTTTCATACATATTCTTAACTCAATTAAATAAAACCATAAAATAGCAACATGGTACGTATTAATAAGTTCTCTCTTAACTTTTACTGTAGTTTACAATTCAATATTATCTAAAAAATAAACAGCATTATTCAATGATGTGCATATCCTCGGCTCCAGCCAAGCTGCGACATTTTCCCCCCTACCTTTGTCCTATCCTGCCTAATAATTTATAGTTATAAATATACACAACACTTCCTTAGATTATATATCTCCTTCCTAAGCCAGGATTTTATCCCTATCCAGGATTTATTCACGTTTCCCTTCGCAATTGTGCAGGTATCCTACTCCAGTCTCATATCCCCCTATAATATATGAACTGACAGCCGATCTCTAGGTTACATCTAGGTATTTCCAAGTCTGGCACTTTAACCATTCTTAACAAATCCAATTTAGTTCTCTAAACCAGGTTATCCAAAATGTACCTGGGAAATCTGCCCACCAGACCCTTACATATAAAGATGTTCCTGACTACTCTCATCTAATCTCTGCCATCCAAACTGATTCTATAAGTAGCACTTGTGGGTATGCCAAGGAACCCCCAGAATGAATCTAGCAAGACTACCAAGATAAACCTCTAATTTTTTGAGATCCCCTTTTTTTCTGCTGGAATAGAGAATATATCCATATTTAAACATTGGGATAATCATTGCATTCACCACCCTGCTTCTTACTGCCATACTCATAAGGGATCCTTCTCTATAAAGGGCTCCCAGTCTTTTACTCACATTTTTGACCAGATTATTAATATGGGTACATCAGCTTAAAGAATCATTCACCCACAAACCCAGATATTTATAGGATTGCACCTCCTAAATCGGGGCTACCCTAAGGGTAACCATCCCCAGGGCCAGACTGTCCTGCCTGTCACTTATTCGATGAAACATCATAGATTGTGGGGTTTTTTTGCATTCAATACTAATTTACTGTCCACCGAGAAGACCTGTAATTCATTAAATGCTTTCTGAATCTTTATTTGTGTCATTTCCTAGGTGTTGTCTGATGTATAGATAACATTGTCAACTTCATAAAGATGAAACAACACCGTTGAATCTGAAAAACGTAGGTCATTAACATGTATGTTGAACAAAAGTGGTCCCAGAATGGAACCCTGGGGGGAAACCTGACCCAACTGGCAGCAAACCAGAGACTCAGTTACCCATTGACACCATCTGACTCCTACCCATCAGATATGATGTCAGCCACCTCTGCCCAAATCCCACTATCCCAAGAGATGCTGCCCTGGACAGGAAGACACCGTGGTCCACGGAATCAAAGGCTTTGGAAAGGTCTATAAAAATAGCACCCACCTGGATCCTCCTGTCCAGGGCCACCTGTACATCCCCCACCACTTTAACAAGAGCTGAGATGGAACTATGGCACTTTCAAAATCCCGACTGCATGCCATTAATTAAATCCTGGGAGTCTAGATATTCTCTCAACTGGACTGCCACTAATTTTTCCAATATTTTAGATGCCTGGGACAAGAGTGAGACTGAATTATAGTTACTCACCTCAGTCTTGTTGCCCCCGTTGAAGATAGGTATTACCCTTGACTGTTTCCAAGCCAAGGGATACTCTCCTGTACTCAATGATAAGTGAAATATATATGCCTGGTGGTGAGCTATAACTGGGGTAGCATACTTTAACAATCTGAATGGAATACTGTCTAGATCAATGGCCTTAGATTTATTTAAATTCACTAATTCCTTGATCACCGTTTCAATTGTTATCTTTGAAAATATAAATGGTTTTGTAGGCCCACATCCTGCTACATGGTAGGCTCCTGATATACTTGATGGACCGGTGAGTTCCGTTACACCAATTGTACTAAGATAATCATTAAGCCAGCCAACTACCTTTTGTGACATTGGAATCATTTGTCCCTCTATGTTAAATACATTAGAATCATTATTTCCCATGTCCTTATTCATGGTTAACTGAGTCAGAATTAAACCTGAGTGTTCATAAATCACCCCCCCACCTTTTATTTCTATCTTTGCGCCATAGGTTATACCCAGGAATATTCAATATGGAATACTCCGTTTTATTATTTAACCAAGTTTCAGTTATTATTACAGCCTCTGGATTATGATCTGTTACCCATGTGCTAATTAGATCCAAAATCTTCAACATACTTCATGCATTAAGATGAATTAGTCTAAATCTCTGCCCCAAGCTAGTGGTAGCACCACACTTATTATCCAAATCAGACTTCTCAATATTATTTTGATTCTACACCCTCTACACCCAAACAGAGTCATTACCCCTACCTAGTAGTATTAAGTTCCAGTCATGTGTGCTAGCCAAGAAGAGATGACTGGCCCTAACTCATCGCTTCCACCCTGTCGCCAGTCTGTACAACACCAGGGGCATGGTTCTGAATGCCCTTGAACTGCCCTTCTGCCATACTCAGCTGGGTATGGGTTCATTCACAGTAAAGACCACTGACTGGTTAAATGAGCTGCCCAATAGCTTGCTCAATCTACCTAAATTTGACCCGTTTAAGAGAGCATTACGGGCAACCCTCACAGTTCAGTGACTTCGTCTGCCTCCCCCCTGCCACCTCTCATCATTCTTGCAGATTATTTGTGCTCCGAGGCACTTGGCTGAGTCTTGTGTATATTTATCAAATAGTGAAGTAACAGGGACATGTCTTCAATTCTGACTGCCTTTCACTCAAAAGGGGCATGGGGCCTTGCCTTTCCAATAACACCTGCTCATGTTTTGTTCCCTTTTCGCCTCCCATTGTGTTCCATTTCTAGATGATGTAAACTCAATTACTTTTTTTTTAAGTAAATCAACTTATTTGTGAAGCAACAGTCCTACTATGAAATGTTTTGCACATGAGGTTATTTTTAGTTGCTAACTTGAGGACTTGGCTGCTGGGGACTTTGCCCCCTGACCCCTAGGCCCCATCAAAAAATTTACAACCTGGCTCCTATGGGCCAAGCGGTCCTTATCTGCCAACAAATTCTATGTCTCTACATTTTATGTTTTTATGTTTCCATGTTACATGATTAAGTAATCAACAAGATTTAACAAGGTTTGGGGTATTGGTGGATACCCACATGCCAAAGGGTGTGATAAGGCCCAAAGCTGCAGGAGAAGGGCCTTACATTCACTAGAAGTGTGGCTATCCATCAATACCCCATACTCTGAAAGGTATTATTGTACTTACAGAATGGGTTGGGCAAATTAAAATAAAAAAAAATCTCTGAATGATAATAAAAAGCACAAATATATATTAAAATATTGCTTAGGAAAGCTAAGCAGTCCTTCAACAGATGGTTTCTACCTGTTAGTCATTTGTCTTTCTACACATGCAGTAGAAGGTTTGTTGGAATGTTAACATGGGATGCATTCATTCATAATTCTGCAAAATTCCACTGGCATTCACTCACACAGACACACACAGGCCTTATACAGAGCTAGAGACTCAGTTTTATCTGGGACAGGGTTAGCAGCAGAGATTGTTCTGTCAAGCTGGTTAGGCTATTAGGAGTATTTTTCATGGTCATCAAAGAAACACCAGGCATTCAATTTTCAAAGGGTCGGGATAGACGCAAGGTGTTTGCATCAGAAAGACATGATGAAATGGGCACACTACATTGCACCTTGCATCAGTCATGATTTTGAAACAGTGTTTGCGGCACCAGCAGGACCCCTGCACCTAACTGCTGTGGGCCAGACTAGCACCGAGCCACAGGTTGCCCAGTGACAGAAAGTGGGCTTCCACCACACCAGACTGCTACATCCCCTTTCTTAGGATTTTCCAGGCCCCCACAGTCTGCAGGTTGATCTAGTGGCTAGACTACTCAGAGCTCATTTAAGAGACCTTTGCACTGATCCCTGTACTCATGGCTGGCTCATCCACATGGCCACCAGTGTCGCACTTATCCCAGACATATGGCATATGCGATCTGGCCTCTGGTTCAGCCATACATGGGGATGGCCCTGTTGTACTGCACAGGTCTGAAACAGTAGCATGTGTGGTAATGGTCGGGTGCCCCTGCAACTCGGTGGATACCCACACTTGTCAAGGTGGAGGACTTGTTGGCTGCGAATGTGCTCTATGTATCCTGCACACCCACAAACATCATGACATTAGAAGCATAGAAACATAGAATTTGATGGCAAATAAGGATCACTTGGCCAGCCCAGTCTGCCCTTTTTACCCTACCTACTGTACATTGTTACCGCAGACTGTACTTGATCTGCTGCTCTTTCTGCTCCCCTCCTTCCTTTCCACTGTGATTCCCTTGTACCTGTCCCATGCATTCTTGAACCCCACCAATGTCTTCACCCACACCACCTCCACTAGAAAATTGTTCCAGGAATCCTTCACTCTTTCTGTGAAGAAGTACTTCCTCACATCTCTCCTGAATCTACCCCCCTCCAGCTTCATAGCATGTCCCCTTGCACTTGAGCACCTTTTCTTCTGCAAAATACTTCCCTCCTGTACTTTATTAACCCCCTGTGAGGTATTTAAAGGTCTCTATCATATCCCCCCTCTCCCTCCTGCCTTCCAAGGTGTACATATTGAGGTCCTTTAGTCCCTCCTCATAGGGCTTTTGATGCAGGTCCTGCACCATTTGAGTTGCCCTCCTCTGGACAGCCTCCACTCTGTCTATGTCTTTCCAGAGATGTGGTCTCCAGAACTGCACACAGTACTCTAAGTACAGTTTTACCAATGAGCTATACAGAGGTAACACCACCTCCCTCTTTCTGCTGGTGATACCCCTCCCTATGCATCCCAGCATCCCATAAGCCCTCCCAACTATGCTGTCGCTCTGCCTGGCCACCTTTAGGTCATCTGATGTGATTATCCACAGGTCTCTTTTCTGCTAGGTGGTTGACAATACCACTACACCCATTTTGTACACTGCCCCTGGGTTTCTGTGCCCTAAGTGCATTATTTTCCATTTTTTGCACTGAAACCCAACTGCTATACCCTTGATCACTCATCTCATTTTCTCAGGTCTCTTCTCATCCTTTCCATGCCCTTTGGAGCATTCACCCTATTGTAGATTTTGGTGTCATACACAAAGAGGTAGCCCTTCCCTTCCAGGTCCTCTATAATGTCACTTATAAAGACATTAAAGAGAACCAGTCCCAGCACTGATCGCTGAGGCACCCTGCTGGTCACTCTTCTTTCCTCGGAGTCAACTCCATGTGCCAAAATCCTCTGTCGCCTATCCCCTAACTACTTTCTTACCCAGTTCATCACCTTTTGATCCATTCCTAAGTTACCCAACTTGCTTATGAGTCTCCTATGTGGAACTGTGTGGGAAGAATTAAGTAGGCCACGTCCACCATTCCACCCTGCTCTAACTCCTATGTCACCCAGTCAAAGAAATCTATCAGATTCATTTGACTTGACCTTCCCCCTGTGAAACCATGCTGCCTTGGGTCTTGTAACCCACTGGATTCAAGGTATTCCACAGTCCTTTCCTTCAGCAATGATTCTATTAATTTTCCAACAACTGATATCAGGCTGACTGACCTATAGTTATCAGCCTCCTCTCTGCTAAAACGTTTGTGTAGTGGGACTACAGTTGCCTCTTCCAGTCCTCTGGAATCACTCCTGTTTCCAAAAAGCTGTTAAACAGGACTGTCAGAGGTGTAGCTAGTATTTCCCTGAGCTCCCTCAATGCCCTTGGATGCACCCCATCTGGTCCCATTGCCTTGTTCATCTTCAGATTAGCAAGTCCCTTCAGGACTCTGTCTTCTAAAAAAGGACAAGTATCAACCTCCCTCCATCCAAAGCTTCTGTTACTTTTTTGTGGCTCCTCCCCTTCTTCTTCCTCTGTAAACACTGAACAAAAGTATTTGTTCAGTATGTCTTACCCACTGGTCCCGTCTGACACATCCACCTTCCTTTTTAACCTTATAATCCAACCCCTGGTTTTCCTCTTTTCACTTATACCTAAAAAATGGCTTGTCCCCTTTCATTACCTCCTGCTTTCCTCTGTTTCCCCTTGTACACCTCCTATCCTCCTCCCTCAGCATCTCCTTATACCTTCTGAATGCTACCCTTTTTGCCTTTATCTTTTCAGCCACCACTTTTGAGAACCATAGTGCTCATTAGATCATGAGACAATGTGGCATCACATTTCAAACTGCCGTTATCATTGCAGCTTGTCAGCAATCATAGTTCTGTGACCTACAACCTTATCTGACTGCTGTATGCGTGACCAACAGAACCCACACAGTGGCTGTGAGCTATCTGGGTAGTATGCGGTTGTGAGAGCAGGTACCCAGTATGTGCCAGTCATCCCACCATATGATACAGGGATGTATTCTTGCCACCATGCTGAGAACACTGGACACATGCAAGAGTACATCAGGGCAGTGTACAGTCCATGGACTGAGAGACATCACAACTTGATGCCAAACATGATGCTTCCTGTGCACTGGCAGGAACCAAAGGGAGTTAGGACAGCACTGTTGAATGTCCTCTGTAGGAGTGCTTGCATGTGTGCAGCTGGCACACCAAGAGTCTGCCACATGGCACCCACTTCCACTGTGTGCCAGTTATCTGCAATCCTGTGTGGCACCATGCACTGTTGGGCAGGTCTAGTGCTTATGAACATGTCCACCAGAGGTGCATTGCCAGGGATACAGAATCTCACTGAGGTAGGACTGCTACCATTGGATGTATGCACATGCTGATAGGCTTGAAGCAGTTGAGCAGTAGGGGATGGGACATGTGCACTGTCCGTGACAGCTGCTTACTACTGGTGGGTATGCCTTTAGAACACTGCTAGCACTGTAGCAGCCTGCTCTCCTGCCATATGGTGGTCCATGTGTCATTGGTTGGCTAATGTCCACTATGTGCACCCATCCTACTGTGCTCCTTTGCATGTTTGGGCTGGAATTTCCACAGCCAGGGGCCGTTGGCAGCCTCCATCAAGCCCCTCCCATGCACCACTTGTTTGATGCACTAGAGGGGTTGCAGCAACTTTGGGGAGATTGTCTCTGGAACCCCTCCAGTACCAAAATATGGTGCAGGGTCCCTGGCACACCAGGTTTCAGCACAAACTGCTGTTTGTCGCAGTTTGTGTCAGTCTAAGGGCCTTTTTTGAAACTGAGCCCCAGGAATAAGAATCTGAACAGCGCTTGATGTTTTAAAATGTTTTTATGTGTATGAGGTAGGGGTCATGAGAGGAAAAAAAATTCCATTATTTTGTATTTTTTTAAATCAAGGAAGTGTTATTTTTAGGGCCTACAGTAGTTGAAGATTTTTATATAAGAGTAAACGTGGCAGCCATGTTGTGATGGAAATCTAGAATGTGGAAAGTGGCTCATTAATTCTTTATGTGATGTATCCAAATTCCATATCACATGCTAGACCTTTTTACAGGGTGTACTGGCACATAAAAAATATGCCATTGGAATGGCAACAGTCAGTCAGAATACAATATTTAACTTGCACATATCCTAATGATAATTAATCTCATCAGTGCAATGTATCCATTTTTATGTTGGCTTGTGCATGCGCAAGCAGCATCTTGTGGTAGTAGCATTTTCAGGTGTGTGTCAGTGCTGTGGCCGTGCAGGGGACACTTTAGTGGGTGCATCCTTCAGCCACCAATCAGTGAGCATGCTGGCAATGACAGCAGTTTCAAAGAGAGCCATGGAGTTGAAAGAAATCTGCCGCTCCAGTGAGATGCAGTTTTCTCATTGCAGCAGCAGATGACAAGAATCTGGCCATGTGCATTACAGTGCACAGTAAAGCACATGGCCAGAGTTACCAGCAGAGTTTGCAGTGTGCCTTTCCTGGTGAAACATTTCAATAAGTGAAATAGCCAAGGTGCAGCTTTCCACAATGATGACTCCTGCTGCCCGACACACACTGCCAGGAATGCCAACATTGGGGTGCCCAATCCTCATGTTGGCATGCCCTCCCCATTATGTGGCACACTGGGAGCCCACCCCAGTGTGCTGAAACATGGTGGCTCCTGCTGCTCACCACACAGTCCTGCAAAGCCGACAATGGGGGTACCCAATCCCAGTGTCGGCATATATTCCCCCATTAATGTGGCACACTGGGAGCCCACCCCAGTGTGATGAAATTATTATTTATGACACCAGGATGCACACTCCCAGTGTCGGATGTGCTGCCCCTCTAACCCACCTATGTTCTTTGCCAGCAATGGGGTGCCCAATCCCCATGTCGGCAACAGCATGCACCCCCATATTGTGGCACACTGGGAGCCCACCCAAGTGTGCCTAAAAGTTTTTTTTAATTCTTTCCCCCTGTAAAATAGAAAAACAGCCCCCCATAGTCTTTTTATTTTGTTTACCCTGTAAAACACAAAATGGTCCCTTGTGATCTCTGTGTTCCCCTCCACCAACCCGCATCGTCCCTCAGTGCACCCACCTCCCCGCACCCCCCTCACCTCATACTTACCTCCGGAGGTTGGAAGCAGTGATCTTCTGTGGCGCAGGACATGTCTGCACTCTTCAAAGGCCAACTGCAAACTGAAGAAATGACAGTAAGCATTATAATGGGGGGTTTCAACTTAGGTTGCTATCTCAGACATTTTTTGGAATTTTGGCTCCAAATTTTCAACATGGGGTTCTTGGGACCCCACCTCATGAACATGTCACTATAATTTCATTACTCAGTCCCAAAAGGTGATTTTGTGGTCGCTGTGCAGAATCACTTTTTGGGACTGATTAATGAATCAACAGTGTCACTGTTCATGAAGGGAGGTCCCAAAAAGCCCATGTTGCAAATCTGGTGAAAAAAATCCAAACAATGGCTGCATTATAAGCATGCATTGTGCAGTTTCTACACATGCTTGCAACTTCACCAATTTTTTATATTTCCACTCCAGACTTTCAACATTGCCATTTTTTTCACACCTCCTTATGAAAAGTACTGCTGTCATTTTTCACATCCTGCCTGAAATGTGTTTTTACACCTGTAGCACAGAATGGCGCAGTCGCTGTGGGAAATCAACTTTTGGGGCAGATTAACAAAATCACAGTGTTACTGTTCATGAGAAGAGGTCCAAAAATTATCATGTTGAAAATCTGGTGAAAAAATGTTAAAAAATTATTGAGTTAACAGGCGTGCATTGCACAGTTTCTATGCACGCTCATAACGTCACCAATTTTTCATATTTACACTCCATATTTTCAACATTGCAATATTTTCACACCAACTCAACAGTACAGCTGTCATTTTTCACATCCTGCTCAAAATGTGTTTTCACACCTGTGGTGCCAAATGGCGCAGTTGCTGTGCAAAATACCCTATTGGGTAATGAACTGATTGTGCCACTGTTCATGAGGTGGTGTCACGAAAAGCCCATGTTCCAAATTTGGAGTGAAAATACCAACAAACACCTGGGTTGTTAAGGTTTCCAACCATAACACCCCACCCTGTACAGACTGACAGGCATCAGGGGTGTGACTTGGGATCGTGGGCTGTAATACTCATGCCATTCCACCCCCACCGCCACCCTGCAGCCAGTGACAGGCATTGAGGTGTGCCTTGGAGTCTTCAGCCCCAAAGTTAACCCCATTCTCCTATACTGCACCCATCTCAGCATATTTCCTTATGGAATGGGGTGATTGTAAGGCCCAAAGACCCCAAGGCACACTGTGACACCTGTCAGTGTTTGCAGGGTAGGGTGAGTTGAAATGGCATGAGCATTATGACCTATGACCCAAAGGCACACCCCCCCCCAATGCCTGTTAGTCTCTGCAGGATGGGGGTGGAGTTGTTGTCAGTTCAATACTTCACTGCCATTCCTATTATGCATCTTTCTAACTCCTGCACTGCCAATGCCAATGCCAGCAAGCCAACTATTGGCCTTGACAAATGCTTTTTATATTTGTTATACTTTTATTCTTGTATTGTTTACTGGGCCTTTCTTGCAGATGGGCAAGTTTCTTCTCAATAGCCAACTTGGTTACCAAATGCAAAATAAAATACATAAAATAAAATTGAAAAAAAGTCTTGATTTAAGGTTGACAGCAAGAAACAGGAGCTATTGTAAGGAAGGTTTTAATTCTTGGGATTGAAATCCTGAACACATCCTTTAACATTGGCTAGTTGCTGAGGCATGACTGGCAATTGTACTGCTTGAGACTGATCATTGTAATGACCTTTCTGGACTTCTGACCACAAGGTCAGGTGGAATGTAAAGTCTGATGTTGCCAAGGCAGAGGCCAATCTCCTCTGGGAGGGAGGTTTACCTTTCCTATCCTTGCCTAGCAAGTTCTTCAGGTACTAATGGATTTGAACCACTTGTAAGCCAAGGTGTTGAGATCCACACCCCAGCAATAGATGCAGGTTACTGATGATGGAAATCTTAAACTTGCAAGCCATGCCTCTCTAGAAGCCAAACTTGTGGTCCCCATGCTACACCCACACTGACCTCATGAAAATTCCCCATGGAACGGGAGCTCAGCTACAGTACAAGACACATTAAACTGTTCCCCCAGTGAGTTGTTCTGGCATTTCTGATTGAGTTGCATAAGTCTTGCTGGCTCCAGCACAAAGCCCCACACAAACTGTTTCGTGAGAGTTACAGTGCAGTTTTGATTGTATTGTGGCTGGACTGCAGATGCATTCCAACTGAGTTGCAAAAAACATTTTAGAAACATGGCTCTTTAGCTGGTTAAGCACTGAAAATTAATGCAATACAAGTTACAAATGCAGTGCCAACTGCTGAACCAACTCACTGGTGGGACAGTTTAATGTGACTTGCACTGTACTAGGCCAACAGCACACATACAGGGCCCAGTTTTCAAAGGCAGACACAGGGCTTGCATCAAACCCTGTGTCAACCCCATTGTTTACTCCTTTGATGCCGCTGTGCCCGATTTTAGTACACTGGGCACAACTGAGATAGTTTCGGTCCCATGTCATAACAGCGATTATTTTTGCGCGACTCGCAAAACAGCAAGTACACTCTGACAAAAAAACAATTAGGCACATCACAATCAGTGCCAAACACCAAGTCAGTGCACATGTAAAATAATGTTTAATGTGGGGCCTATGTCCCACACCCCCCTTTGTGGGTGGGGCAAGCCTCCCGCACCACCCATACTTGTATAATTATCTCTGAGGGGGGCAGACACTGAAGGAAAGAAGAGGGACTGATGACAGAAATAAGTTAAAAAAAAAAAAAACAATTGCAAAAAATAAAAAAAATAAAAATGTGTCTGTGTTAAGCCCAGAACCTGCGACCACCAGCACTACAGACAATATCCCTACCCACTATGCTAGGTGGGTAGTTTGGTGGCATCATGCTCCATGTCCCCATTTAGCCCATCCCTCTTCCTCCCTCTTTCATCGCTATTCCCTCCCCTCGCCATTTTTCTCATCCTCCCTTGCTATTCTCTCCTCTCGCTATCCATTTCTGATCATTGGTCCTGTAATTGACCAAATTGTAGCACTCACTTCCGAGTCACTCATTTTGATTCACTATACTGATGTGCTACCAACAGTTTTCACACTTTATGGCAGCTTGTGCCAAATATTTGGCACAGGCCCCATAAAATGGGTCCCCAAATGATACAAGTTAGACCAGGAGGGAGCTGGTCTAACCTGCAGCATTTGGCACACGTGACTGAAAGTCCCAATCAGCGCACAGAGCATGTCACCAGTACCCTCAGCCATATATTTGGTGCACCAGGGGCTTATGGCATTCTCAGGGCTTTTGAAAATCAGGCCCACAAAGTCAGCCTGAAAAGAGAAAATGAAGATATTTGTAAAAAATCATGACAGAAATCTAAGAAAAGTTAACCTCCGGTAAGAGTTAATGCATATTTTGTTAGTCTAAAAGAGGAAAAAAGATCTTGAGAGACCAAGCGGATACTGTAGTGAGGTGTGCTGTAATACAGGAACAACAAATAGGTTTCTAAAGTCTTACAGCATGCTCAATGGCACTTCACAATTGAGGATAGTGAACTGAATTCATGCAGTTAAAGTTGTAATCTGGTTTCAGATGATACCACTAAGTTCCCACTTAGCACCAGTATGGCTCCAGTTGATACCAGCAGAAATTGCATATCCATGATAGTGCCAAGTGACTTCAGTACAATCCCAGTTTGTATGGCTATGTTCCAGTTGACACCAGTTGAGTCCCAATGTATCAGTATGATTCCAGGTAACAGCAGCACAAAATGTTTGTATCAGCATGGTTCTAGCTATTACCACTAGGGCCTCAGACGATATCAACAGCACTGACAAAGCTCATTGAAAACCACACAGATGTTGCTTTCAATGAATTCTTTATTTCTAAAACCCCACTGGGAAGTGCTGTGGATCCAGCTGTGATGTCAGACAGATCTTTTTTCTAAAATTACACCATTACAATTCACAAAAATCTTGAAATGAAATGTTGTGCCCCCTTTCCTCTGAAGTGACTAAATCAGAATAATAAACCTTACAATATTTGGTAGCCAATTACAGCATGACATCAGCTGGCTGTGTTTCATAACAATGCCTACTGAGATAAAAAAAAATGTTGGGATACTCTCAATTTAAACAGCCATAGTCAGTTGACTTTTTACCATCACTTTTTAAAGGAAAACTACCTTTAACCTAAAGAGCTGTTTTTAACATAAGGCATGTCAAATACTGGTTCATAATCAGTTCTTGTTTTATCTTTTCTGGCCCTTAAGTAAACTCAGTGGTACTTTTTCATTTACACCCCGATGGTCAGAGCTATTTTAGAATAGTTGGGTGGTTAATGTTCTTGCTTATCTCTGATACTGTTGTCACAAATCCATCCAGGTTTTACTGTAGAACTCTATGGTTGGAACTACTATAACAGATATAAAATACATTGTACAGCTCTAAGGTACTAACTGTGTGTAAATCAGAAACATCCACTGAGGGGGGAGAATTTAGATATGGCACTGATAGAAGTCATTTGCACAATAGCAGAAAAGGGGAGGTGCTGATGGTAGGGGACTTCAATCTGCTGAATGTTGATTAGAGCCTCCCAGCCCCATCTTCATCTAGAAGCAGGGACATCCTGGACCCTCTCCAGGGGGTGTATTTCAGGCAACTAGTCAGAGAGCCCACTCATGATGGGACAGTTCTAGACGTGGCACTCACCAACAGGGACAGTGTTGCAGATGTCAAAGTGGGAAGTCGCCTCAAGAACAGTGACCACTGTACAGTGTGATTCAATATAAGGATGGCAGTGGATGCAAACCACACAAGAACAAGAGTCCTGAACTTCAGGAGGGCAGATTTAAAAAAAGAAGAAAGAAGTGAATGCCTCAGAGACAACCTAATTGGGGGGGCAGGGTTGACCTAGGTGGGGTGGAAGAACACTGGGATAAGCTAAGGGAAGGCAAAGTGAAGGCAACAAACATCTGCACAAAGAAAGTGAGTAACTATATGGGGAAAAAGAGACCACTATGGTTCTCAAAGGAAGTGACTGAAAAAGTTAAGGCTAAAAGGGTGGCCTTCAGGAGATATAAAGAGAAGACGCAGAGGGAAGAAAACAGGGAGGTTTATAAATTGTGAGGTTAAGAAGAGCAGGTGGGGACTATGTAGAGGAGGATCAGGAAAAAGCTGATATCCTGAACAAACACTTTTGTTCAGTCTTCACAGAGGAAGGGAGAGGGGGATGGTGCATATTACAGCAGTAGGGACACTGGAGGGGGAAGGTAGACAAACGCCCCTTTACAGAGGACAGAATCCTGAAGGGACCAGCAAATCTGAAAGTGAACAAAGCTACAGGGCCAGGCAGGTTACAGCCAAGGGTACTAAAGGAGCTCAGGGAGGTACTGGCTGCACCTCTGACACTTCTTTTAAACAACTCATAAACAGGAGTGGTACTAGAGGCCTGGAGGAGGGCAGTTGTAGTTCCACTTTACAAAAGCGGTAGTACAGAGAAGGTAGGCAACTACAGGCCAGTCAGCCTGACATCAGTGATGGGGAAGCTAATGGATTCACTGCTGAAAGAAAGGATTGTGGAGTATCTTGAAGCCAACAGGTTACAAGACCCAAAGCAACATAAACTCAGGAGGAGGAGGTGATGTCACATGAATTTGTTAGCCTTCTTTTACTGGGTGACCAGGGAACTAGATCAGGGTGGGACAGTGAATGTGGCCTACTTGGATTTCAGTAAGGCTTTGGACACTGTCCATAGGAGGCTCATAAAGAAACTGGGCAGCTGAGGGGAGGGATAAAAGGTGGTAAACTGGGTAACATATTGGTTAAGGGATAAAGTAGTGGTAAACAGAGTTAACTCCAGGGAAGGAAGGGTGACTAGCAAGGGCTCAGTACTGGGACCAGTCCTCTTTAATGTCTTGATCAGTGACATTGCAGTTGATCTGGAAGGGAAAGGGAAGGTCTTCCTCTTTGTAAATTACACCAAAATTGGCAAACGTGTGGACACTCCAGATGTGGCAAAAAGAATGTGCAGAGACCTGAGAAAACTTGAGGAGTGGGCAAGGACATGGCAGCTGGATATCAATACAAAAAAATGCAAAATTATGCACTTAGAGCACAGAACCCAAGAGGCAGAATACAAAAAGAGAGAAAAGGTATTGGCAGTTACTAAACAGAAAAGGGATCTAGGAGTAATCATATCTGATAAGCTCAAGGTGGCTAAGCAGTGTGACAAGGCAGTTGTTAGGGCCAGTGGGATGTTGGAGTGCATCGGGAGGAATATCACCAGCAGATGGAGGGAGGATGCATTGCCATTGTATAGATCACTGGTGAGACCTCAGCCAGAGTACTGTGTACAGTTCTGGAAACCACATCTCAGGAAGGACTTAGGGGGAGGCAATCCAGAAGACGGCTACTAAAATGGTGAAGAGTCCACATCAAAAGCCGTATGAGGAGCGATTACAGGACCTCAATATGTACACTCTGGAAGAGAGAAGGGAGAGGGGGATATACTGAAGATATAAAATATCTTATGGGGGTAAATAAAGTATGGGGGGAATTTTTCTGAGAAAGATATGTGAGAACAAGGGGACGTAATGAATCAGGAAGTGGTAAATTCAAGAGAGATATGAGTAAGTACTTCTTCACTGAAAGAGTGGTGGATACCTGGAACAGTCATCTAGAAGAGGAGGTGGGTGCAAAAACAGTGGTGGGCTTCAAGCATGCATGGAACGGGCACAAGGAAATCTTCGTGAGACACAATGGGGAGAGAGAGAGAGCCAGAGATCGTGCAGTGTCTATGGTGACAGTATAGGCAGGAGAAAACAGGCAGACTGGGTGGGCTAAGTGGTCCTTTTCTGCTATCAAATTCACGTTTCTGTGAATTTACTAAAAAGCCAGAAAAGATGGAAAAAATAACAGACTGGGAACCACTATTTTAAGCCAAACTTCTACAGAAAAAATGGCCAATGTCTTAACAAGCAGCTGATGGTTGTTTTGTTTTTTTTATTCTCAAGGATGGCAACTGACACATACAGTACCTGCCAAAGGAGATAAATCAGTCTGTATTCAAAAAAAAAGAAAACAGTGAGGTAATATTTACTTTAGTAAGCTGTGCTTGTAAATATTGTAAATGAGCCAAACGGGTGACAAGTGACTGCCGGGCACTGCACTCCTGCCCCCAAAATAAGGATTATGCACCTGTTACCGTAGTCTTAGGAGTGGTATATGTTTATTGTTATTTTGGAAGACAACTTTGAGCCAAGGCTCTTTTAGAAAGATTCCACGCTCTTTTACAAAGGTGCAAATCCACACATTGGCAGTCTTCCTTTCCCCTTTAAATCCAGCCAGAATGTCTTCAAGCTAAGTTACTCCCACCCACGTGGATGGTACATTTCTCAGCACTGCCCCATGACATCAGATCTTGCATGCTGGAAGCAGGGATCTGTGTCCTGTATGCCAGAGGAGGTCAGGTGGTTCGTGTGGATGTACACCATATACTGCTTCTAGAACTACATTTACAGGTGAGTCACCCTTATTTCTAGGGATGTAGATATAGTGTACTTATCCACGCTGTGGAAAACTCCTAGCAGTTCTCTGGGAAGAGGGGGCACAGCACACACCCCTACTTTGGAAAGAGGGATTGGAGAACTGAGGTCCCAAACCAGCATCTTCTTGTGACTCAAGGTCATTGTGGTTGTGGGAAATGAAGATGTGTGATGACTTCCAAGTAGCAGCCCTGCAAAGTTCCTGGATAGTGACATCCTTGGAAGTAGCCACCAAGGCAGTGGCATGTCTGGTGGAATGAGCTCTAAGCCACACAAGAGGCTCCCTACAAGCCAACCTATAGCAGAGGGCCAAAGCAGGATATAATCCACCTGCCAATCGTCCATCTACAGAAGCTGCTGGTTTGCCAGGTGTGGCTTCAGCATAGGTGACAAATAGCTGGCAGACCTATCCCTAAACTCCAGCCATGTTCTCCATATAATAAATGAGTGATCACCTTAAATCCAATGTATAGAGCCTGTGCTCCACTTCCGAGGTTGAACTGGAGAAGTACACTAGGAGGTTAATCACCTGACTAAGGTGAAACTCTGAAACAACCTTTGGGAGGAACTTCGGGTTGGGGTAGAGGACAACCTCGTCCCTGTGGAACACCAAATACAGAAACCTCATTGAGACTGCCTGCAGCTCACTGATCCTTCTGGCGGAGGTGATAGCCACCAAGAAGGCAGTCCTCAACAACAGGTGAGAGATGTCACACCTATGCATTGGTTCAAAGGGCTTGCTCTTGAGCATTGCCAGTTCCAGCAACAAGTCCTAAGGTGGTGGTGGTTCACACACTGGCAGGAACAGGTGGTCAATGCCTTTAAAGAAATGCTTGATCACTTTATCCTGCACTACCATCGGCATACCAGCCAGCACCTGGTATGCTGAGATGGCTGCCAGGTGCATCTTGAGGGTGTCAACCTCAGGTCTGACTGGGATAGGGATCACAAATAGTCCAGAATGCTAGCCAAGGGGCAGGACAGAGGGTCTAGATCCCTGCCCTGGCACCAAGTGGAAAAGTGCTTCCATTTGAAAACATAGCACTGGTCGGTTGACTCTTCCCTGGAGGCACCACAACATGGAGAACGTCTTCAGAGAGAACCAAAGACTGGAACTCTAGCAGCTCAGCAACTAGGCTGTCAGGTGCAGTGATTGAAGGTCTGTGTGTAAGATCTTCCCCTTGTGACAAAAGAGCAGATCCAGGCATAGAGGAAAGCACCATGGAGGCCTGCTACTGAGGTTGAGTAGATCTTGGTAGCAAAACTGGTGCAGCCAGTCTGGGGCTACTAGGATCATCTGCACCTTGTCCTTCAGCACCTTAATCAGTACCTTGTGGATTAGGGGAAAGGGAGGGAAGGCATAAAGGAGGCCTGGGGCCCAGGGCCTTGCAAAGATATCCTCATCAGTGGCTCACACTGTGTGGGGTGGGCACAGAGCAATCAGCACCCAGCTGCGCATGAGGGTCCAGGTGCAGAGGGCTTCACAACACAGCTGGAGGGATTGCATTCCATTCTGCCTGCTAAGGTAGTACATGGTCATGATATTGCCTGTCTGGACCTGCATGACCTGACTCCAGACAGATGGAACAAATGCCATCTGAGCAAGGCACACAGCACGAACCTCTAGCAGGCAGATGTGGTATCAGGACTCCCTGGGGGTCCAGAGCCCATGGGTCTGTGGTCCCCCAAGTATGCTCCCCATCCCAGCAGAGACACCAGTCATCAAAGTGACAGTCGGCTCTGTGTGAACAAACTGGACTCCTTCTTTCAAGTGTTCTGGGATAAGCCACCACTGGATGGCATCCCACATCCACTGCATCACCATAACCGGCTGGTTCAGGTGACCTACAGTAGGCACTAAGACCACTGGTGGGTCAGCTCCCACTACAGGGGGTACATCCACAAGCGGGCCCACTGGACCATGCTGGTGCAGGATCCCATGTACCCCAGCAGCGTAGGATGTCTTGAGCAAAGCGCAAGCACCCAACCTGAAATGATTGGGCACAAGAGGAAAGATCTGCCATCTGGTCCACTGGGAGTCGGGCCTTGGCCCAGTGGGAGTCAAGCTCTGCTCTGATGAAGTGGATGACCTGCGAGGTGTTGAATTCCAGCTTGGTCAGGTTGATGAGAAGACCCAGGGCAGAGAAAATCTGGAGGCCAGGTCCCTGGACTACAACACTCCCTCCAAAGATGAACTGTCAATCAGCCAGTTGTAGGAATCCTGCCATCACTGCAATGCCTTGCCATGCTCCAGAGATGGGATTATCTGATTCAGAGTGATCATTCTCAACTTGCACCTCCTGAGGAACTGGTTCAGATCGTGAAGATCCAGTATGGGGTGCCAACCTCCCCCCCATCCATTTGGGGACCAGGAAATACCTGGACACAAAGCCCTGACAGGCAATGACATCCTGGACATGGGATACAGCTCTTTTCTCCAGGAACTGAGAGATGTCCTCCCTCAAGGCAGACAGCATGTCGTGAGATACCACAGACTCCCATGAGGCATGGGCTCAGTAGGGCAGGAGAGCCTCGAAGTCAAGAGGCAGTCCTTGGATCACCATGTCTAACACCCATTTTTCCATAGTGATGGCACACCACGCATGCCAGAAATGATTAAGGGAGGAAGGGGAGAGGAAGGTAA
Organism: Neoceratodus forsteri; assembly: GCA_016271365.2. Lineage (NCBI taxonomy): Eukaryota > Metazoa > Chordata > Ceratodontiformes > Ceratodontidae > Neoceratodus > Neoceratodus forsteri. The sequence goes on along the minus strand of JADMNL010000039.1, from coordinate 10,855,308 downwards.
GGTGCCTACCTGGTACCACAGCTTGGAGGGACAAGGAGTGAATCCTTGGGATCATGGGAGCAGCTGCACAAGAGAGGGAGCTGGATGTAATTGTCCACCTAGGGACAAATGACCTGACTGGGAATGGGGTCAGAGCAGTGCAAGAGGAGTTTGAAGAGTTGGGGAGGGACCTTAGACAAGTAGCACATACGGTAACCTTCTCGGAGGTGCTGCCTGTCTATGGCAAGTGTGATGCTAGCATATTCCACACCATGGTATTCAATGAATGGTTGAAAAACTGGTGCACAGCTCAGGATTTTGGCTTCACTGGGGACTGGGGGTCCACCTGGAGGGATGCAGGACTATACTGGCGTGATGGTCTGCATCTGTCCTTGAGGGGAACCAGGATCCTAGGTGATAGGTTTAAATGCTTCATTGGCTAGCATTTAAACTAGTCAAGGGGGGAACACACTGAAAAGGAACAGGGAAAACCCAGCCTCCCCCACAAAACACAGTAGTTAGAGAGGTAAACACCAAGGTAGAGAAGTCAAAAGGGAGCAGGATGGGATAAATGCAGAAAAAGGTAGTAAGGAGATGGATGGGGCTAAAAGTGATAAGGCCATCAAAAAACAGAGGGTGATGAGTACCAATGCCCATAGTCTGTGTAACAAGCTCCCTGAACTAGTGGCCTTGATTGAAGATGGACACCTGGATATTGTGGCAGCCACAGAAACATGGTACACAGAGAACCACAAATGGGATGTCAACATAACAGGGTACACAAGTTACAGGAAGGACAGAGAGGGTAAAAGAAGAGGAGGAGGAGTAGCTTTCTATGTAAGAGAAGGGATCAAAGCAATGGAACTAAAAGATAAACAGGGAGTAGAGGAGGCACTGTGGGTCACCCTGGAGACAGGATATGGCACCACAATCCGCACGGGGGTTGTATACGGACCTCCATCTCAGGAGAAACAATGGGCAAGGAAATAATAGAAGGCATCCTAAGAATGGCAGAGAAAGTGGAGATATTGTTGATGGGGGACCTGAATATGCCAAATGTTAAGTGGAGCAGCTTTGCTGCAGCCAAGTCCAAGAGCAGGGTTATTCTCGATGCCCTACAAGAGGCATGCATCAGACAGCTAGTGGTGGAAGCCACTCGGGAGGGAGCAGTCTTAGACCTGGTACTGTCAAATGGGGATGGAGAAAGGATATCGGTTTTAGAAGTAGGTAACCATCTGGAAACAAGTGACCACTAAACAGTGTGGTTCACGATAAACACAGCCATAGAGTCAAGCCATACAAAAGCAATAGTATTGGACTTTAGGAGGGCTGACTTTAGGAAAATGGGAGAGTGCCTCAGAAAAGCACTAGCAAACGGACAGGAAGGAAGGAATGGTGGAGGAACAATGGGGAAAATCAAAACAGCTATCACAGAGGCAACAAGCCTTTGTGTGAAGCAAATCAACAAAGCAAAATAAAGTAAAAAAACACTATGGTTCTCAAAAGAGGTGGTGGGGAAGGTTAAGGAGAAAAAGGTAGCATTCAGGAAGTATAAGGAAACATAGAAGAAGCAGGACTGAGAAGTGTACCAGTTAAAGCTGAAGGAAGTGGGGAAGGCAGTCAGAATAGCAAAGGCCCAAACTGAGGAAAAGATAGTCAACTCAGTTAAGAAGAGAGATAAAACCTTTTATAGGTACATTAGGGAGTGAAGAAAGACCAATGGAGGGCTAGTTAGGCTTAATAAAGTGAAGGGAGGGTGGGCAGAGGAGGGCAGTGAAAAAGCAGGGATACTGAATGAATGCTTCTGCTCAGTATTTACAAAAGAAGAGGAGGGGGAGGTACATACTGTAAATCAAAGAACAGAAACACTCTGGATAGGGAGGTTGATACCAGTCCATTCATAGAAGAAAGGGTTCTGAAAGAACTCTTAAAACTGAAGGTGGACAAACAAATGGGGCCTGACGGGATTCACCCAAGAATTCTTAATGAACTAAGGGTAGAACTAGTGACACCACTGACTACCCTTTTTAACAAATCATGGGAGGATGGTGTGGTACCTGAGGACTGGAGGAGAATGGTTGTGATTCCCCTTCACAAAAGTGGGAGCAAGACAGAGGCAGGAAACTAAACACCTGTTAGTTTGACCTCAGTGGTAGGGAAAATGATGGAATCACTTCTGAAAAAAAGAATTGCTGAATTCCTAGAGGCCAGTGGGGCACAGCACCCAAGGCAGCAGGGATTCACAGCAGGAAGGTCATGTCAGATGAATCTAATACATTTCTTTGACTGGGTGACCAATGTAGTAGACCAGAGAGGGGCTGTGGACATGGCCTACCTAGACTTTAGCAAGGCATTTGACACAGTCCCACACAAAAGATTAATACACAATTTAGCTAGCTTTGGAGTGGATCCCAAAGTAGTAGCCTGGATATAAAATTGGCTGGACAACAGGACCCAGAGGGTAATAGTAAACGGAGTTCACTCTGAAGAAAGGGGGGTTACTAATGGGGTACCACAGGGTTCAGTACTGGGACTGGTCTTCTTTAATGTCTTTATAAGTGACATTGCAGAGGAACTGGAAGGAAAATTATGTCTCTTTGCAGACGACACAAAGATCTGCAACAGGGCTGATACATAAGGTGGGATGGAAAGGATGCAAAGGAACTTGGCAAAGTTGGAGGAATGGTCAAATGTATGGCAGCTTAGATTCCATGCAAAAAGTGCAAAACAATGCACCTGGGAAACAAAAATCCAGAGACAGTACACACAATGGAAGTGAGATACTAACAACAAAAAGGAAAGGGACTTGGGGGTAGTCATATCAGATGACCTTAAGGTGGGCAAGTATTGTGAGAAGGCAGTAAGGAGGGCTTGCGGGATACTAATAGGCATAGGGAGAGGCATCACCAGTAGAAAACAGGAAGTTGTTATCCCTCTGTACAGACAGTTGGTGAAACTCCATCTGGAGTACTGCATGCAGTTCTGGAGACCCCATCTCTGCAAGGATATAGATAGAATGGAGGAGGGCAACTAAAATGGTGCAGGGTCTGCACCAGAAGACATACGAAGAGAGAATAAAGGAGCTTAATATGTATACCCTTGAAGAGAGGAGGGAGAGGGGGGACATGACAGAAACTTTCAAGTATCTCAAGGGAATCAACAAAATCCAAGAAGGTAGCATCTTTCAGAAAAAGAGATGTACAAGAACAAGGGGGCACAATTTGAAGATAGTGGGGAGACAGCTCAGGGGCAATGTGAGGAAGTATTTTTCCACAGACAGGGTTGTGGATACATGGAACAGCCTTCCTGAGGAGGTAGTGGAGTCAAAAACACTGGGGGAATTCAAGACTGCATAGGACAGACATAAGGCAGTTCTAGTGGGGGGTAGGAGGAAGTAGGCTGTCAATTAACTAGGATCTGCAGCTTATCCATTAGGTAGGAAATGGGCAGACTAGGTGGGCCAAGCAATCTTTATCTGCCATCAAATTCTCTGTTTCTATGAAGACAACCCCACACAGGAAGCTGAGGCAGGGACTGGATGGGTAGGAGGCAGACACCCCTCTGATCCGTCATTGAGCAGCCTTGGAGGAGGCCCTGGCACTGGCTGCCAGAGGGGCACCTCCACCCTAGCCTCTGGGTTTCATGGAGCCCTGGCTGGCAAACTTAGACTTAGTTCACCAGGCCTAAGATTTCCTCAACTGGGGGTGGTGGCAATCTGGGCTGCTGGGACAGAAAGGATTGAAACTGAAAAGGCATTTTTTCTTTGGCCTCTGTCCCTTTTGGTCTTTCTACAAGGACATGACCAAATCCAGGGTTGCATTTGACTTCTCGATCCTGATGAGGTGTCCATTCATCCTGGCCCATACAGGTCAGCATGCTGGGTGTCTGCCATAAAGGTAGAAATTTGCTGCTAAGCTCTCAGGTGTATAGCAACCGCTACCACCACGGACTGGGCACAGGAGGTGTCTATATCCAATGCCATATAAAGTTGAGACTTGGCAAGGGAGTTACCCTGGTCTCTGATCACTTTAACCACTTGCTGTAAGTCCACAGAAAAATGGGGAAGGACACAGCATTTCAGAAGCCACTGACCGCACCACGAAGTTCGGATTCCTCCCTCACCAAGCAGCTGCCCCTGAACAGGGTTAGCCCACATTCCACAGCCAGAGTTCTGCCTCCGGTCAGACGGCATTTCAAAATTTACTGCCACAGCATATGACTGCATGCTAGGAATTTATTTTATTGTTTAAATATTAAAAAAAAAGGGAGTACAGCTCCGTTAGAGTGTAGTTTAGCTGTACTGAATTGCTCTTTGCCTCTGTTGGCGCCTAATTTCAAGTACCCTTTTGTCTTGCTAATCTCTCATCCCTCGATGTTCTGTCTGATCCCTTGTCCCAGCTGCCTTTAAATTGCTCCCTTTTTTTTCTCTCCAGCAGCTGCCCCTAAACAGGGCTAGCCACGCTCCACAGCCGAAGTTCTGCCCCCCGGTCAGACGGCATTTCAGAAGCCGTCAACCACACCATGAAGTTCAGATTCCTCCCTCATCAAGGTACGGCCCAAACCAGCCAATCATAACAATGGAGCTTTCCTGAAGCAAGCCCCGATTGGTCCAGCAGCTTGGCACTGTATATCTCTGCCTCTGAGCACAATTTGTGCTCAGTTTTTCCTTTTCCCCCAGATTTACTGCCACAGCATATGACTGCATGTTAGGAATTTATTTTACTGTTTAAATGTTAAAAAAGTGATCACAGCCCTGTTAGAGTGTAGGTAGGCTGTACTGAATTGCTCTCTGCCTCTCTTGGTGCCTAATTTCAAGTACCCTTTTGTCTTGCTAATCTCCCATCCCTCGATGCTCTCTCTGACCCCTTGTCCCAGCTGCCTTTAAATTGCTCCATTTTTTTTCTCTCCAGCAGCTGCCCCTGAACAGGGCTAGCCCACGCTCCACAACCGGAGTACTGCCCCCGGTCGGATGGCATTTCAGAAGCTGCCAACCACACCACGAAGTTCGGATTCTTCCCTCACCAAGGTACAGCCCAAGCCAGCCAATCGGAACATGGGCACTTTCCTGAAGCAAGCCCCGATTGGTCCAGCCACTCAGCGCTGTATATCTCTGCCTCAGAGCACAATCTATGCTCATTTTTTCCTCCCACCGCCCCACCCCCACCTAAGCCTCCTTTAAAAACTCTATAGCCCCACCCTTGCAAGTGCTGTATCATCCTATTTGTCTACAGAAAGGGCAAAGACCATGCCACAAACCTCCCTCTACCAAGGCACCCCACCCTGTTTCTTCTCCCTAGCCTGCTCTCCTGGAGTCATGGCTTACTTCACTATTGACATTTCACTGTTATTTAGCAGCATTCCAATTGTATTCAACCCCGATGAATCCCTAAGTTCAAGCCCTGCTCTGGAACTACTTATTCCTACCTACACTGCACCCCTTTATTGCACTATCCCTCACCTAGTGTGCCCCTTCCCTTTACTTACAACCCCCTCTCCTCTCCTTTACTTTTCCTACTACCTTCTCACATGTCACTTAGAGCACTCTCCCTCCTATCCTTAAACTGCCACATTAGTCTTGCCCTCAACAGTACTAAATTGGCATCCCTGACCACTACTGACAGTCGGTCGCAAAGTAAAAAAGCGTCCAGATCCATTATGACATCCTTAAAGAAACTGCTACTCCTGCTCCTGCTCCTACTCTGCTTGGGTAATGTAGAGCTAAATCCAGGCCCTCTGTCAATGGTCACCTCACCCACTGAATTTGCAGCTGCTCCCGTCCTCAAAATAATGTTGGTTAATATTTTAGGTTTACCCAGAAAATTTGACCAATTACAAGCATGGGCCATACATACCGAGCCTGATCTCATCACTATTGCTTAATCCTGGCTCAAAAAAAACTATTGCAGACCACCAAGGAACACTCCTCAGCTATAATTTGAACAGGGCAGATAGGGACACCGGGGAGGAGGAGTAGTTGTTTACTCCAAATCCAAATTTACAGTTAGTGACATCTATTGTAACTCAAAACCAGAGGAATACGAAACTATATCTCTGAAGTTCCACCTTCCTTCCATGGAAAGCATTACAGTACTCGATGACTACAGGCCCCCACTGGTGGGACCAAAATTCTTAGTGTCTTCAAATCCTTAGTCACGACTGCCAACACCGATCCTCAGGGACTTCAACATGGATTGGCTTTCCCATAAATTGCATAGCCTGAAATCCCTTTGCGATGAACTCGGTCTTGTCCAGATAGTGAACCCACCAGGATCAACACCTCTAATATTGCTAACAGTTCTCTCCTTGATGTCATACTAACCACTCATCCCAAAAAAATATTGCACATGGCAGTCTTTCACAATGATATGAGTGATCATAGAGTTGTAGTCTGTACAAGATCTGAAACTAAAGTTTGCCATCAGCCCAAGTTCATAACCAAGCGATCCTTTCAAAAGCTCAATGCCCTAAATTGCTTGATTGACCTTAGCAAGGTCAGATGGCAAGATCTGTATCTCTCTAAATCAGTCAATGAGGCTGTCTATACCCTCAATGAAAACCTCATCGCCTTGGCTAACAAGCATGCTCCCTTTATTAAGGTGCGTACGCGTAATATCTCCCACCCCTGGTTTATACCGGAGCTTAAGGTCGCACCTACAAACCATGACAAATTCTGGGTTCTAGCCAAGTGAACTAAGAATCTGGTAGATTGGCAGGCATTTAAAGCAGCTAGGAATGCCTGTGTAAAACACATTCATTCTGCCAAAGCAAACTACTATGTTTCCACTTTGGAACAAGCTAAAGGGAACTCACAGAAAATCTGGAGGACAATTAAGTCTATCAAAGGATGGCCGGATGCTCCCTCCATCCCTTCTAAGATTCACATCAATGGCACAGTTGTTGAAAGTAATCACCAAATCCTTGAAGAACTTAATTCCCACTTCATCACGGCTGGCCTAGCCTTCGACGCCTCAATGTACGCATCTCATACCAGCAACCATGCCAGCCCTATCATCACTCCACAATCTGCAGCCTACCCTTTCCAGCTGCTCCCCCTCATCTTCAAAGAAGTCAAGGATTCACTCATCAATCTAGATACCATGAAAAGTGCTGGAGATGACGACCCCCAACCATTTTTCCTTAAACTTGGCTACCGCTATCTTACTGCCCCCATTCTCCATATATTCAACCTTTCTATTTCAACTGCCGCAGTTCCATCATGCTGAAAATCTGCTCATATCATACCCTTATTTAAATCAGGGGACCTATGCGACTTAAATAACTACAGACCCATCTCAATCCTGCCTATCTTTTCAAAAGTCTTTGAAAAGTTGATTTATAAACAGCTAAAGAACCATCTCAAAACCTATTCTCTCCTCAACCCAGCACAATCTGGCTTTTGCCCTACTCATAGCACTGTCACAGCATTGGCCAAAGTCACCAACGACTAAGTCTCTGCTAAGTACTGTAAGAAAATCATGGGAGCAGTGTTCTTAGACCTAAGTAAAGCATTTGACACCATTGATCACAACCTAATTGTGAACAGCCTTACCAAAATAGGTACCACCCCATCCACTTCCCAGTGGTTTACCAGTTACATAACAGGAAGGATGCAGAAAAGCAAAGCAGGTGGTCTGTCCTCTGCCTCCTTATCTGTTGCTAGGGAGTCCCACATTGCTCCATCTTAGGTCCTATTCTTTTCTCCCTATACATCAAAAACCTTGATTCACAAATAACTAAGTCAACCCTGCATTTCTTTGCAGATGATACAGTTTTGTACACATCCGGCTCTACATTACCTGAATTCAGGGACATACTCCAAGCCAACTTTACACAGAAGCAAATCTTATTAATACCAAACTTCTCCTAAATGCTAAGAAAACCAAAACCATGATTCTCTCCCTTAATATTTCCTCTGTCACCCCTCTCAATCCACCCAAAGACTTTATTGTCACCACTCTAGGTGAACCGCTGGAAGTCATCTGTAAATTTAAATATCTCAGTATATGGTTAGACAACAAGATCTCCACTAACAATTACCTTGACAACCTGTCCAGGAGATTAAAAGCTAGATTAGGCTTCTTCTTCCAAAACAGGTTCCTCTTTCCTCTGGAGACCAGATTTAGGTTTGTTCAGGCCACCTTCCTCCCTCTACTTGATTGTGGGGACATAATCTACACTTCCTCAGCAATTACTAACCTAAACAAACTGCACATTCTCTATCTCTGTGCCCTGCACTTCATTACAAACTACCCACACAGAACCCATCACTGCGAGCTGTACGCAGCTGTTGGCTGGACGTCACTTACCATTAGACGCACGTTCCATGCTGACATCTGGACCCAAAAGCTTCTCCTGAACAAACTCTGGAGTTATCTGACATCTCTCATCCATATTTCCTACAGTCCATATTCACTCAGGAAATCAGATTTTATCCTCCTCGACATGCCCAGGACTCGCACCTCCTTTGGTAGATGAGCAGTCTCAAGTGCCCTCCCAACCTTCTGGAACCAGCTGCAATCTACTCTGAAACTATCCAGTGTGGTCTCCATGAAATTCTTCAAAAGACTAGTTGCTTCCAAAATAAAAGACACCTATAGCTGCTTCTATTCTCCTTCTCCATCATTATCCACACCCCTCCTCCACATCCCACAGATGTCAGTTCTAGTCCACTGGCTTCTCATCTAGTACTAGACCAGTCTTTTACTTCTGTTGGCCTAAACAAATTAATCCCTGCAGCTGATCTTTGACTCCACTCTGCCTTATCTCCCTTCCCCTATAATCTATCCACCCCCCAATCTTTTTTCTCCCTGGCCCTCACTTTCTCTAATCTGCTGACTAACCTTTTATCTTTCCCTCCATCAGACATCCTGCTACTCCCACCCAATCTCCTTTTTCTTAGCCCTCCAGCACCCCTCCCACTCCCCCAGTCCCTAAATTCCTCAGTCTCATTCCGCTCCAGTTGTTCCTATTGTATCCATTCCAGATGTTCTCCATATGCCTATGTTTCCTCTAACTACACTACCACTTTTGAATTTGAGTTAAATATCATTATCTTCTGATTGTTGATCTATGTATCTTACAGACCTTATCTGCATTTAATGTACCGTTATGTTATTAACTATATGTATCATGTATTTGCTTGTAAACGTGCTTCAGGACCTCCTTGTGAATGAGCTTGCTTAATGGAGTTTTCCTGCAATAAACTTGAACTTGAACTTGAACAGTCCAGGTCCTCCATAACGGTGTGTACAAAGTTGGCCATCATCATGGCGGAGCTTGCCTGATGGAGACCAAAACAAGATAGACCTTTTTCACTGCATGATCCAGCTTCTTGGATTCATTGTTGAGAGGCTTGTTGACATCGCGATCATTACCCATCTTGTGAAAGACAGAGTCCACCATGGTAACACCCTATATGAACACCTATTAATGAGCGACTCAATAATAGGGCTTGGAAGTAGAGTGAGTGGTGAAAGAAGTCACTATATCCTGTAGATCAGGATATAGAATGATGGTTGGGCTAGCACTGCTGAGCTGGCCATGTAACATGGTGATACGCTACCACCCCTGAAGCGAGTGACCCGGGTTTGGGTCTAATTGCTGGAAAGGAAATATTTTGGTTTTTTAAATCTTTATGTTTTCCTCTAAGTCCACACCCTCGTGGAACTGATTATTTTTATTTTGGGGGGGTGTGGACACCCCCGGCATAAAAATACATATCTTTTCTTTTTTTGAGATGCAGTAAGTGACCATCGCTATTTGCGACAGTCGCTCTACTGTCCATCACCCTTTGTCTGTCAGGCAGTTCTTGTCTCACTCTTTGTGGTTGGCACTCATTAGGAGTCACCATTATCACATAAAACCATCTGCCACCAACCCCTCAGCCAAGGGGTGGGCCAAGAAACCAGGAGATACCCAATCAGGACCACGTAATTGTGGATCACATTGGCCAGTGTTCCATTACCCACCATATTCACATTGTACATATTGTTTGGATCTGCTCTTGAGGACGAGCAGATTTCTGGTGGAAGTTGGTTCTTCTTCATATTGTATTGTAATGTTTACACTTTGAAATGCTTGGTATATCATATAAATGTAATAAGGTGGATTCATTTTCCCCCTTTTTTAGCCTTGTTCTCATATCTGAAGGTTCTTGCTAAGTCATTTACTACTTTTTCCTTTTTAGACATTTTTTTATAGTTTAAACATGGAAACACCTGTTACAGATATTTTTTCAGACATAGGGTCAAGTGTTCAGAGCACCATACATTTCACTACATTTTCTGATGAGGAGAAAAATAAATTGTTCACCATAATGAGAGGTGATAGAGATCTGTCTACACAGATGGATGAAGCTCCCAAACAATTAAGTCAGAAAATTGATAATCTAAGGTATAAAAATTGCCACTTTGAATGGCATGGACTCACCTTAACACAATATTTATACTATAATCAAATTCCAAGGGGTCTTAGAATTAGTGTTGAGCCCAATTTAGGTATAAATTCCCCAAAATTAGACAGTAAATGGGATGGTATCCGCAAAATTGATGAAAGACAGGCCATAAAACAGGATATTAAAGAAATAGAAGATTTTCTCAAGTTTAAAGTTCAAGAGGAAGAATTTAGAAAAACTTACTGAAGATATTAAACAGAAATTACTTGATTATGAAGGTAGATTGAAAGAACAGAAAATTAAGAAGTTCATTAGGGATACAAATGATTATCGAGATGGTAGAGTTTACACAAATAAGAAATTTAAAAGACAATATTCCCATAATACTTATAACACATATGAGAGCACTGATAGTTATAGTAGCTATACTAGGGATGCACAAAAACCTAGTGATACTGAAAATGTGCTTCATAATGACATAGAACAACCTAGCATATCAAGTGACATGCATAAAGAAGTGAGATATGAATTAAGAAATCAGGGTACTAACAGAGAATCCTATCGACAGGGGGAAGGATGGAGAGGGGGAAGGGGAAACAGGGGAGGTGGACAAGGTGGAAAAAATGCAAGGTGTTATTTGTCAGGGAGATGGAGAATGACATAGACACCATAGCCATTTTTAATTTAAGTAAGAGAGCATTGACACCAATGGAGATCAGGGTACTTAGCCTGGGTCTCTTGTTTGCACCGACACAATTTTTAATCTTTTTGACCTAGAAGTGGATTTACAAAAATTCTTCATGAACCTCAGACTAAAGAATTTATTTGGTTCTGCTTCTGAAACAGTGCAAGGTACCTATCAATACCAATTGAGACAAACACTACGAATAAAATCTAAATACAACCCACCTATTGGTAAAAAACATGGGATAAAGGCATTTTGCTACAATGTGGAAAAACAGGTCATGGCACTGTTTGGTAATAGGGAAGATTTAAGATCATCACACAGAAATTTAACAAAGCTAGAGAGCCAAGCACTTGAGAATCTTAAACAAGATAAAGAGATTATAATCAAACAGGCTGACAAGGGGGTGGGATTGTTATTCAGGATAAGTCATAATATAAAGAAATGTGTCTCACGTTACTATGTAATGGTGACAATTATGAACTATTACCTGAAAACCCCTACCAACAGAATCCAAACAGAGATTAATTGCCTAATAGAAGAATACACCACTAATGGGTGTATTCAGACATTGGAAGCTGATTTGTTGTACTGTGAATTTATTAGAATCCCTACATTTTACTGTATTCCCAAAATACACAAAATCATTTCTAACCCACCTGGAAGATCTATTGTATCGGGATTTGGTTCAATTTTTGAACCCCTATCCAAATATGTAAATTCCCACCGCCAGCCTTTAATTGAAAATACAAAATCATACATTAAAGATACTTCTGATATGATAAGACATTTACAACAAATTTCAGAAATTGGTATTCCAGAGCAAAATATTTTGATTACTTTTGATGTGACAAATCTATATACTTCAATTCCTCATCAACAAGGTGTTGATTGCATAGGGCATATTTTAGATACAATACCTAATAATTGTAAGCCAAAAACTTTAATTTTACAAGAGATGGCACAGATAATACTAAGTAAAAACTATTTTGAATTTGATGGATGTTGTTATCAGCAAAATAAAGGTACGGCTATGCGATCCATGATGGCACCGGCCCATGCCAATTCCTATATGGTTCATTTTGAGGAGAAGTACATATATGATACCCAAATGAACAAATATTATGACAAAATAATGACATGGGTTCGCTATATTGATGATATTTTTATGATATGGTCTGGTACCATCATGGAACTAGAAGTATTTTATGAGGAGCTTAACCAGAAAGACAGACATTTGAAGTTCATTATGAACTATGATATGCACAAAGTACCATATTTGGATTTACTTATCATTAATGAACATAATCACATCGAGACATCTCTCTTTAGGAAACCCACGACAGGAATACTTTATTACATCATAAAAGTTTTCACGAACTAAAATTAAAGAATAGTATTCCCTATGCTCAACTCATCAGGGTTAAGTGGAATTGTAGTAAGGTGGAGAACACAGCACAGGAGACACAACAGATGTTACATAAATTTAAGGCTAGAGGATATAAACAGCATGTATTAAATCAAGTTGAAATGAGAATTAGTCAAAAAGATAGGGATGAATTATTACAACCTAAATCATCACAAGGTGACATTCCATGGGTGGTAATCTCCACCAAATATAATCATAAAATGGCTGATATAAGAAAGATTATTAATAAACATTGGTATCTAGTTCAAACTGATAACGAACAGGTACAGACATTGCAAAATAGGCCCATAATAGTGGCTAAAAAGGTCATAAATTTACAGGAAACCTTGGTACGCTCACAGTTCAAGACACAGAACATAGCTGGAAGCCAGCTTCTGATGGCCTGCTTATGCCTGGAATGGTTCCTTGTGGTAGATGTAGTGTTTGCAATCATACATCTAAAAACAGGTTTATGTCCATCCTCACACACAAGAAAGATTTAAAATTAAACAACATATCTCTTGTAACACAGAAGCAATTATATATTTGATACAGTGTCCTTGTTATTTACTATACATTGGACAAACAAGTGGAGAGTTACATCATAGAATCCAAGAGCATAAAGGAGATAGAAATCATGATGAAAACTCTCCGGTTGCTAAACATTTCAATGAAGCATCCCATTCTGGGGCCTCACTTAGATTTTGGGGTTTAGAGAAAGTATCCATTTCCCCCAGAGGAGGGAATTTAAGAGAGGTTTTATTGAGGGCTGAAATGAGATGGATTTTTTACATGCACACGTTAGACAGAAACATAGGGATGAACATCAAAACCAATTGGCAAGCCTGTACTTAGACACAGAGAGATATGATATATCCGTGCATATGGGTAGGGATACCAAAGTACATACTGATTTCTATGATGGTGTCACGTCCGTCCTAAATTGTTATGGTCCCATAATACATTGACTTAGTTGCTGTATACTAGAAATGTTTTAAAAAAATAATAATTTTTTTTTGAAATTGCAGTAGTTTGGAAGGTTGACATTTTGACCTCTGGCTATATAATTATACTTTAATAATAAAGGGTATTTTTCAACCTACAGTACATTTAAAAAACTTAAAAATGTGGTAATAGATATGGTTGACCTTTCAACCTCCTGTTACAGTAATTTTGCTGGCTGACCTTCTTGACCTTCTGCTACATAAATAGTTGATAGTGTGGTCATGGTGTATAATTATGTAATATACTCCATGAACCAGTATATAATATCATGTTTAAAACTGTAAAATGGGTCAATTGGCAAAGTTTGACCTTTTTGACCTCCTATTACAGAAGGTTAACTATACAATTATAAAGAGATTCCAACCATATTGTTATGTCCTATCATATATTTGACCCAATTGCTGCATACTTCAAATGTTTAAAATTTGAAAATGTAGCAGTTTCAAAGGTTGTCATGTTGACCTCTTGCTTTATAATATAGTCACATTTAAATACAAGGGTATGTTACAACTTATAGCATATCAGTATTATTAAAAGCCTATAGAAAACTTGTTTTTTTCATATAAAAGATCAGAATTATGAAATATGTGTCTTTGTCCATAACCCCTATTGTTTCCCCTAATTTAATAGTTGGTTATGTCTGCTATAGTTTCTTCTCTTTTTTCATATGTATCTTTAGATGTTTTTTAAATTTTTTCTTTAATTTATTACGTCTGCCTGCTTTGATGCTTTATATTAATAAACATAGCCTGCAATGAGTAAGCGTTAAACATGTAAAAGTCATGATGGCAGTCTTACAGTGCCTGTTTTGCTTTAAATCCATGGCTCCAGGAAGGAGACAGCTATTGACTGCTTGGTCAGTCTGTTCATGCATGCGCAGTAGCGCGATCATGACATCATCACGTTGTGACATCCTATCGCAGGATTACAGCAAAATGGGCACAAGAGGATAGAGAAGCACTCCTAGAGCTGCAACAAACATATGCAGTCATTTTCTATGGTGCAGTGAGGTGCATCTGGCCAAAAGGACACTTGTTTTGATATTCAGTAAGTACTTTACAATCAGTTCTTCAAAATTTAAAAAGTTGACAACAGCTTTGCACATTTAAACTGAGCTTTGAAAACTTATTCTTATTTTGCCACCTTGTTTTATAGAAATCATTTGAGTGAGTTAGAACACATTTATTCCTGCACCTAACAGCTTCATGTGGCAAGGTAGGAAGAGTGCTTTTGTTGAAAAGGAGTACACGTTTTGTAACAGTGAGAAATAACGACTGCCAAAGTGTCTTCTCAATCATTTTATGTATTTTTTCAGATTTACTGAATGTTTATGCTGACAGCAGAAATGGTTTAAAAATATTCTCTAATACTGTAGCAACAGTCAGAATCTCTACTCAGGTATGGGGACTTGCTAATTTAAGAAGTTACCCTATAAGCATATTATAAGAAAATATACATATAAATATATTGAATAAAATATTGTTATAATTGTTTATAGATAAAACAAAGAATACAGAGATGGAAAGCACATATACCCCTTGAACAAGCCCATTCTATGGGTGAAATGTAGGGGATTCAATAAAAATAAGAAAGTATACAAAACAAAAATCTTCTTGAATTTTTAAAAGGCCCCCCCATCCATTTTCTTATCATATTGGCCAATGGCACCAGACATGAAGCCAGATGCTGCCAAAACTCCAATGTGGGACACAAAATAGCCTTCACCACCGAGAAAGCAAACCCTGGGGAATCGTCCTGGTCAAGGATTTCTGTAAGGGGTAGTTGACCCACTTCTGAACTGGCTCCAGGGGAATATCCATCAATTCAGGAATGAGGTGAAGCAAAGTACTGAAGGAGGCTGGACCATGGTCAGTAGTGAGCTCTTTGGCCAATTCGCTGTTGAAGCCCAGGATCCTACAGGACTGCATGGAGGACCCATCGGAGTTCGACAACTCCACAAACACCCACCCTCAGCTATTTCTCTACATAGACTATCCTGGCTTCATCCAAGTTGATGATCTGAACAGACAGCCAGACAGGAAAACTGGTAGCTGGGTGAGCAACCATATATGGTGCCTATGTAAGGGCTGCTTGGGTGGAGTCTCCACCAAAATTGGCAGTGAAGCTGGTGTAGGCTTGACCAGATAGAGCAAGACAAGAGCAGGCCACACTGGGGGAGACCAGGGGAGTGCTGGGATCTTCAGAAGAGGCCTACCCTGGCCAAGAACCCATTGCTGCCAAATCAGCTCCTCATAGTACTGGCGCAACCTGCGGCAGAGCCACTTATCATTTGAGAACGATGAAGAAGTGGAGCATTAACAGTGCTTCCTGGTCAAAGGCTGAGTGCAGAAATGTACAGATTCCCAAGACTGCTATCTTGACTGAGACTGGGACTTCAACCTAGACCTTGACCGATGATGAGAGGGTCGATGGCAAGGAGATGCAGGAGGTGGGACCGTGTACTCGACATGGTCCAGGTCCTGCCACGGAATCCCCAAAGGATTAATCTCTTGGGAGAACACAGTCTGGTTGACTGACTTCTCCTGCCCCCCAGAGAGAGGGGTGAAAGAACTGGAATCCTAGTGCGTGCCTTCACATCTTCCCCCCCTTGATTTCCCCTAACCTGACACCCAGCCCCCCCCCGTCTATCCCATAAGTCTTGTTGTGACTGGGCAGGTATTGTTTATATTGTAAATACTGATTTGTATTATTCTGTATATATTTTTTGTTCTCGCCCTATCAATGTTGTATTTGAGTTTTTGAGGTCTACTGTACTGTTAGCCACGTTGTATGCACTGTTATTTATGTCTAGCTCATATTTGCTCTACACAGACTATTGTCTCACTGTATTATAGCAACATTTAGCTGATGTGGTTTTGTTACCACCTGCCAGGTCCACCTTGCAAATGAATCTGTCTCAATAGTGTTTCACCTGGTAAATTAGAGATGACTGATGGATTGATTGATTGATCTTTGATCTCTTCCGACAACGGGTCGACAGGGTCAAGAAAGATTTCAACCAACTGGTCAACCCATGTGTCGGCCAACAAGTCCAATGGGGTTACCGTGGAGCTAGTGGCCAGCCCTTGACCTGATGAGGATTGACTGAAGCTGCGAGTTCGACAGCCATCAAGCTGTCAAAGAAATCGCAGGAGCGGGAAGAGTGTGCTTGTTCCTGGTCCCATGGCCGATGGCGGGTCTGTTTAGATTTTTTTCACCTTCTCACCCCAGGAATGGTCCTCCACAAGGGTCTGCAGAGAATGGCGCATGTCCCTGAATGTGCACATGAATGAAGCCCCACTTCTGGCACCCACCAGGAGCAATGAGGGTGTATAGGAAGAAACTGCCAAGGCCTGAGCCACCCCTCCTCAAAAGCCACAAGCTGGAAGACTGAACCCCATACACCAAAACCACTTTGCAGGCATTTTTTAGAGCAGACTGGGGGATCCTGTTTGGGGATGCCAGTACTACCAAGTGACTTAAGTGATTTTTTTTTGGGGGGGGGAGACAGACATGGTGGGTAGTGCCTTCAACTGGCTCAAGTGATTATGGGAGAAGATGAGCTAGTTGGGATAATGTGTCTGCTACCAAGTGGCTTTGATGGAAATTGGTGCTGCACAATGAGCCAAGATGGCAGCCTGAATCACTCTCACTGTCTGAGCCTGTACAGTATTAGATTGTTTGAACAACTGTGCACAAGTCTTAGTCACTCAAAAAAAGAATTCTAAAAATGAGAAATCAAAAACTATGACAGACAAGAAATGGGAAAAGAGGATGCTTTTTGGTGAGGATATTGGGCTGTTGGATTGTTTCATGTCCTAACTGAGTCCAAACCTGGAAACCAGAAGTGGTAATATGATTGTGGCATCTTTCAACTCATCCAGCCTCACAGTTACTGAACTTATTTAATAGTTAATCATTTTTATTAAGTTTGAAAAATAACATCAGACATAGCCAGGTACATAGATAAGATATAGTATGACATATATGCATACACATTGACTGCAGTATCATTATATAATTGACAAAGTCTAGCCCATAGAAATGCATATTGCTAAGTAATGACACAGTAAGAAATTATACAGTAAGTTGTATTGTGGTATTGTGCCCAAGAGAGAAAAAAGTATGAGCGACTGCATGATTACCACCGCATCTAGGTTAGTTAAGGTGTCTAATACAGTCATAACACATAAGTGTCTCCTGATATCTGAATAAGCCTGAAAGGCACAAACATAATAACAAAATACTAACAACGTTAAGGTCCAGATCTGAATTCTTATCCTATAAGGAGAAAAGATAGATGTCCTTGTAGGGATGGGGAGGATCTTGGGGTTCCCAACCATTTCCTGCTGGTGTATCTACTATGTTGGTCTAGATCATTCTATAGGGGAAGTCAGCCAATCCCTGCATGTGGGGAGAGATAAGCTAAGTAAGGGGCCCAGGTAAGATAATATTGTGAGAGAGTGTTGGTAGCTAAGTGGGACTGACGATCCAGTACTGCTACACTAGAGAGGGCGTTATATAATTCAGAGATGGTGGGTACCTCTGTGGTTCTCCACCTACAGAGGATAAGCCTCTTAGCTTGGAGGCTAAGAAAAAGTCAGCCATCTGTGCTGTTGATGAGTGAATGTTCTCAGCACAGGAGGAAGGCCCAGAATCCAAACTAGGGGATCTAGAGTCAGAGCAGAGTCTGACACCTGTTGAGCCAGACCAAAGACAGCCGTCCAGAATGGAATGAGAAGTGGGCAAAGCCAAAGTATGCGCAAAAGGTCTCCCTATCCTGAAAGACATCGCCAGCAGTGACTGTTGTCCATAAGATGCATTCTGTACAAGACAACAGGAGTGGGATACCAATGCGACAGTATCTTGTTTTGCATAAGTTTACTTCTCATATCTGGATACATAGAATGAGCATATTTCCAGCATAATTTCCATTGGGCATCCGAAATAGATTGTTGAAGAGCTTGCTCCCATTTACCTTTAGCCTGAGCTGATTGTGTAGGGAGATGATTCCTAAGATCAGCATACATAAGACTGGCTTTACCCCCTATAGGTCAGCCATTTAGTAAGCAAATGGGACCTTGCTATATCTGTCTTGTGGTGTTGTTTAATATAAGCTAAAACCAAGCTTCTGAGCTGCAAGTACTGCCAAAAGGCCTACTTACCTAAGTGGAACTCCTGATCCAGTGTTTGAAATGTTTTGATAGTGAGACTGTCATCTACCATCAGGTCCTTTAGTGTAAGAATTCCTTTACTGTGCCATAAAGACCAGTGCAAAGGTTTGACATCCACTTTTATGAGCGTGTTCCCCCATATATGGGAGGCCAGAAGGGGGCATAAATCTGCCTCCAATTTCTTTTCCACTAAATGCCATGTCAGTACTGAGCCTGCTATTGTTTGCCAGGAAGACAAATGTTTGGGAAGGGGATTGTAAAGTAAAACTGCTAGGGACTGGGTCTGGCCATATACGCCTCCATGTGTATCCACTGTGGTCACTCAAATGTCTGTGAGAGGAACCAGTTTAGGGTCTGGGCTGCAGTGAAGGCCCATTTATACCCTTCCAGCCAAGGAAGGCCCCAGCCTCCCTGTGACCAATGGGATCTAACTTTATTTCTACTATAATTAAAAATTAGCTGTTAATGTCAAAGACAACAAAAAAACCTTTTACAACTATATTGGTTCTTTAAAAAAAAAACAGTCCTACCATAGGACCATTACAGGCATCCCAACAACTAATTACTAATGAAGTTGAAATAGCAAATAAAATGAACGCTTACTTTGTAAACATTTTTCAAAAAAATACATCTAATCCAGTAATGGAGCATACTATAACATCATCTTTTCCATATATAACAGAAGATGAAGTTAAGGAAGCTATTGATAAACTAAAAAATAGCAGTTCCCCGGGTCCCGATGGTATCCCTCCACTATTTATCAAAAATTTAAAAGATCAACTAATTGGGCCATTAACCTTGTTATTTAACTTGTCAGTCTACACAGAGAAAAAACAGTAACAAATTGGAATAAAGCTATAGTTATTCCTATTTTTAAAAATGGCAATAAACACCTTGAGCAAAATTACAGACCTATTAGTTTAACTGATGTTATGTGCAAACTTCTAGAAAGAGTACTTAAGGGTAGAATTACTGATCATCTTGACAAAAATAACATATTGGACATTCATCAACATGGATTTACAAAGAACAGATCATGCCAAACAAATTTACTGTACTTTTTGGAACCAGTGAGTAATGCATTGAATAAGGGATTCTCAGCGGATGTAATTTTTTTTTGGACTTTCCCAAAGCTTTTGATTCGATCTCACATGGGATATTAATATCCAAATTAGTCAAATTAAAACTAGATTCTAAAATTATAGGCTGGATTCAAGCTTGGTTACTAAATAGAACCCAACAAGTGTCTGTTAAGGGTTATTTATCTAATCCAGGCCAGGTCACAAGTGGAGTTCCCCAAGGGTCTGTTTTGGGCCCAACCTTGTTTAACATTCTGATCTCTACAATGTGTCCCCTTAATAATTCCTGCTGGTTAGCAAAGTTTGCTGATGACTGCAAAATAGGTTGTATAATAAAAGATCAAAACGATAAAAATGAAATGCAAAAAAACCTGGACCATCTAGTAGATTGGTCCATAGAAAAAAGTCTTTTATTTAATGAGACCAAATGCAAGGTGATGCACTTGGGGAAAAATAATCCTTGTTATCCTTACAAGATCAATAAGACTTACTTGGAGCAAATTACTTAAGAAAAAGACTTAGGAGTTATAATTTCCAACAACTTTAGTTTTAACAAACATACAATTTCAGCTGCCAAAAAAGGAAACAGAATTCTAAACTGCATTTTTAGAAATATTAAAAGCAGGGAGGCCAAAGTTATACTGCCTTTGTACTCAAGCTTAGTAAGACTCCATCTAGAATACTGCAGCTCAGTAGTATTACCTTACTTAATTAAAACCAAAAAAGTTACAGAAAATATTCAAAGAAAAACAACTAAGAAAATAAATGGATTGCAAAATTTAAATTACGAAAGTAGACTAAAAGATTTAAATCTCTGTTCTCTTAACTATAGGCGACTCCGTGGTGATTTATGTCTAACCTATAAAGCCTTCCATAATGACTTAATGTTTGAAACTATCGGTTTAGATAGAAATATAAGTAACAAAAATACCAGATCTCATACACAAAAACTTAAAGGAACCCCCAATAATACTGTAAAAAGAAATAATTGGTTCTCTCAAAGGATTGTTAATCTCTGGAATAACTTACCATCCATTATAGTTAACAGCGAAACTATAACTATGTTCAAATCAAATATTGACAAAGAAAAAGGAGACCTTAAATTCTGTTTCCATCCATGAAGGATGGCGTGTTCGTAAAAGGTAGAAATACCTACTGAACACATATTTAACTATGAAACTATGAAATAATGGGGTTTGGTGCCTTCCCAAATAAAATTGGAAAAGGCCTGGTCTATGGCTTTAATGCATGAGGCCGGTAGTGTGAGTGGTATATGTGAGATGACATAAAAAAGTTTAGGGGCTACCACCATTTTAATCGAGGATATTTTACCTGCTAGTGTAAGCTGAAGACCATGCCAGTGTGCAAACTCAGTCTTGATATCTTCAAGAAGGGGTTTAAGGTTCAGATCCAATATTTTAGTAAGATCTACTGTGAGCCATATCCCAAGATACACAAGGGAGTGTGGGGCCCAATGAAGGCCAAGATGGGCTACCTGATCTAAAATGCACAAGCTATTGAGGGGGAGTACTTCCATTTCAGACCTGTTGATTTTTAGGCTAGAGTTGCTCGTAAAATCTGCAAGGAGGGAGACCAGAGTAGGGAGGGAAGTAGTGACATCCACTAATGGGACTAACAAATCATCTGCATACATAAATGTGGGAAGAGTGATATCACCAAAGGGAAAACCTGTTATGGCTGAAGAGTGGTGCATGGCAATCATAAGTAGCTCCACTGCTATTATGAAAAGTAAGGGTGAAAGGGGGCAGCCCTGCCTTGTGCCCAACCCCAGAGGGAAGGGTGCAGACAGAGTAGAGTTGATGAAGACCCGGGCCAAAGGGTTGTGATCTAGAGCTGTCACCCAGCTTCTAAAATTGTGACCAAGGCCCATGGTTTCTAGCACCTGTTGAAGGTACTGCCATTCGAGATAATTAAATGCCTTCTCAAAATCTATTGCTACCGCAGCAGCTGGTGCAGGGAAGTTGCTGGCCTGATATATAATATCTATAAGAGAACATATATGATCTCTGCTGAGCCGACCCGGGACAAGTCCGACTTGTGAAGGATGTATAAGGTGGGGATGCAAGCGGTTTAACCTGAAAGCCAGAATTTTTGTAAAAATCTTACTATCCGAAATGATAAGTGAAATGGGGTGACAGCTGGATGGTAAAGTGGCATCTTTATCTTTCCCTTTTTTGGGAAATACAGTAATGATCACCTCCCGAAGGGATGAGGGGATGGATCCTGAACTAAGGGCCAAATTAAAAATGTCACTAAGTAGGGGGGATATCAGTGGTGCAACTAGGCTCCACATTTTAGGGGGAAAATCTTCCCCACCAGGGGCCTTCCCATGATTTAAATTGGGGAGTGCATCTGTGACCTCTTGAGGGGTAATGGGAGATTCCAAGGTGGCAGCTTGCTGAGGAGTTAAATGACAGATAGGTATAGATGTCAGAAAGGTTCGCACCTGTGCAAAATTAAAAGTGCTGGAGGAAGAATATAGCTGTTTATAGAAATCTGTCATAATTTCATTTTTGCATTCGGGTTGAACTTGAACAGGGCCATCCGGTGCTTTGAGTCTGGGAATATGGCTCTCGGCCCTCTGTTTCCAGAGTCTGTAGGCTAGTACTTTCCCAGCCTTTTCTCCTCCCTCCCAGTATTTATGCCTTAGTCTGAGGAAGGCCAATTCAGCTTTCCTGGCAAGTAGGTCCTGTACTTGGTGACAGATTTTAGTGATTTCCTTACCTATCGGGGAGTGTAAGGAAGTGTGTGTGGCATACTTTTAAATTTGGCCTCAAGTTCTATAAGATGGGATTCCAATGTTTTAAGCTGGTGTTCTCTCTGCCACCTGCGATGCTCCGAATATCCCATGATAGCACCTCGTATGGTGGCTTTCAGTGCCTCTCAGACTATTGTTGGGGGGACCTCCACTGTAGTACGATCTTGTAGAAAATTAGCAACCTGTATCCAAAGCCATTGAGGGAAGTTAGGGTCCCTCAAGAGAAGCGGGTCCAAACGCCAGCTGGGGGATCGAGGGGCTAAGGGACTACTTAGTGTGTGAAGTTGCACCGGAGCATGATACGATATGATAATTGGATGAATTACAGCATCATTGGTGCTGTTCATAATAGAAGGGGATATAAGCCAGTAGTCCAGCTGAGAGTGTGAGTTATGCACTGGAGAAAAGAATGTATAATCTTTGTCCCGCGGGTGCAGGTTGCACCAGGGGTCTTGTAACCCCATATCTGTGATTAGCTGTTGCAGTGAGAGGTGAGATTTATGATGATAATCTGGGCAGGTGGATGTGCAATCTAGGAAAGGATCCAGGGTGAGATTAAAATCACCCCCTAAGATTATAGGGACCTGTGGAGAGGCTAAGGAGCTAATAGCTTGAGCCAGCGAGTGACGCACTTCAGGCTGGTCATCATTAGGGCCATGCACATTAGCTATCACTAGGGTACCTATCGGAGTATCCATCAAAGCGGCCACCCATCTGCCATCTCTATCTCTCTGCACTTTTAATTATGTCCACTGAAGGGATTTGTGAAATAAAATTGCTACTCTCCCATTTGTGAGTGGAGGCTGAAGAAGAAACAACCTGTCCCACCCAAGAGCCTTTCAACCTGTCATGGTCCAACTTTTTCAACTTAGTCTCTTGTAGTAGGGCTACCTGCACACCCAGTCTCTTAAAATGATTCAGCACCTGAGAATGCTTCATAGGGGTGTTAAGGCCCAGTATGTTCCAGGTGATATAGCGAATGTCAGTCATAGTCTAGAAGTGAGAGGTCTGATTTAGAAAGGAGCGAACTATAGAACCAAGCAGAGACTGAGAGTGAAGGTCTGCCCCATATCACTTGAAGTGGTAAATCTGTTATTATTGATTTAACCACCACCAGCAAGGGACCTCAACTGCACACACAACCCCCCCTTAAGCATTTACTTATCATGATCTGGAAAAACCTATAAACAATTTCAACTTGTAGAACATAATATTGACTGATAATAACATTTAACCAACTATATACACATATTGGCCTGTCCACAGCCATTGGGAGTCCCAAAGGTATTATGTCACTGACCAAAGTCACAAGACCTCCTTTGGTATCCGTGGGGGTTGGCCTGGGATCAGGACAGGAGGAAGTACTCTCTAGAACAGCTTGTCCATACTGCAAGGTGTAAAGATATAGTTAGAGCTAAGACCCCCCTGAGGACGTATGAGAGGAGATCCCCTGGGACCATGGGACCCTAAGCACATAGCAAGATATCCTCAGAAGCATGTCCCAAAAGGAGTTACAATACTCCAATATGCCCAGCTGATAGACAAGGGATAGGGAGAGCTGAGCTTAATACTCCCAACAATTTAGATTCAATGGCAGGCTAAGGGACAAGAAGTTAACACATAAAGGGAGAACCAAGCAGAAAAAAGGAGGTTACCTTTCCCTTATTACATACTCAACCACCCATCTTAAACTGGCACCATACAGTCTGAACATATCCTCAGTTTGGGGGTTCTGAGCCACATCTGGGAAGACCAGATGTAGCATCAAGAGTTTCATCTCATGAGTTTGCAGCGGGAAGGCCAGCTGCAAGTTCTGAAGATGCGGCAACTATGTGGGCCCAGGATTTGCTTCGAGCCATGGAGAGCATAGGTCTTGAGGATGTCAGCCCACACATGTCCTTCTCTGCCCCTTCTGAGATCCCTTGTGCAGTATCTGGGTCCTGCAGGTCCAGTTGTAGAATGGCAAATGGATTAGGTGAGAAGAAAATCTGCAGATCCATGGGGTCTTGCTGATCTGAAAGTTGGTCTGAGTCCGCCATCACCTGTGGGCTCGGGGAGCCGGCTCTTTCAGCAGGATGTTGTCTTTGAACATGACGATGAGATGGTTGCTGTTTTCTTGGCCTCGATGGTAGTGATGCATCAAAAATCCGCACACCAGACTCAGATATGTCTTGCTTGGGAGCCGAGGAAATATTCGCTGCAGATGGAGAGGGACAGCGCTGTATTTGCTTACTCTGATTGTTGGGGTCCCGAAACTCTGCGGTATGTCTACCCTGCAGGAAGTCCATCAAGCTCTCTGGGGTCTCAAACAGAAGGGGAGTCCCATTGTGCAAAATCTGCAAGGCCCATGGATACTGCAGTGAGTAAGAGTAGTTTAGTTTTTGTAACAGTCTCCATGCCTGGGCATATTCTTTACAGCGATCGGAGAGTTCTTTAGAATAGTCCTGATAAAACTGAATATGATGCCCTTGCCAAGTAATTTCCCCCGCAGTTCGAGCAGCAGCCATAATAGATTTTGTGTGGCTCATTGGTCTAGGGGTATGATTCTCGCTTTGGGTGCGAGAGGTCCCGGGTTCAAATCCCGGATGAGCCCTTAAAAATTTGCAGTGTCAGTGGCTCAGTAGGTAGCACACTCGCCTCTGAGGCCGGGAGATCAGAGGGCTGTGGGTTCAGTTCCCACATCTGGCACTTGGGTTAATATCCCAGTACTGACACTGTAGTGCAGCATGAGAGGGGTGTTGCACTTCTGAGGTGCCGTCTTTCAGACGAGGCGTTAAACCGGGTCCCATCTGCCTGGATTGGTGGTAGTTCAGGTGGATGTTAAGATCCCATCGCACTTATCGAAAAGAGTAGAATTTCCCGGTGTCTAGCTAAATTTCCCTCATTCAATAAAAATACCACCAGGACAATCTGGTTCAAGGTCAGTTGGCATTCATCTGTATCCCCTCCCGGGTGCGTTGCCTGAAAATAGGCAGGATTTGTCTAGCGACTTACCGGTCAACAAAAGCTAAATAAATAAATAAAATAAATAAATAAATAAATTCTTTTTGCCTAAAGTCCAAAAATCTGGCAAGCAGGGGTCTAGGCCTTGCTCCAGGCCTTGGTACCGGGGCAAGCAAGTGATGCACCCATTCTATCTGAGGGTGAAAATCGGCTGGTAACCTGAGCAGCTTTGGGAGGGTTGTCTGTAAGAAGTCAATGGCCGATTTCTGTTATGCACCTTCCGGAAAGCCAATAAGCCATATATTGTTTCGACGGCTATGATTTTCAAGGTCATCTACTTTATTTTGTAGCGTGTGGATAAGTTTGGCCTGTTCCCTCAGAGTTGCAGTTATTTCATGAAGAGCCGCATCATGGGAGGATATTCGTTGTTCATTGTGGAAAATCCTAACTTGGATCCCTTGCAAGGTTTGCATTGTGGCATTGACTGCAATTGTGAGTTGTGCCATTTGGGTCATGAGCTGGCCGAACATCACTTCAGCTCTCGATGATTCTGCAGAAGGCTGCATATTGTAGGCAGCACTGCAGATCTGCCTTCCGAGAGAAAAGACAAGTGATTTCCAAAGGGTAACTTGCAAGAAATGTCCAAGATTATACTCAGGGGAGTCTTCTCTGCTACAATGACAATTCTGGTAGAAATAAAGGGTCTTAGTTGACAGCAAATGTCGGATTTATCCCCATGTTTCAGGAGCTGTCTCTCTATGCGACCATACTGGATCAGGGCTAAGCCACACACCCCTACTGAACTTATTTTATTTATTTATTTATTTGAGTTTTGGTAACCGGCTAAGTCCACTGAGACAATTACAGTCCCTTTTTCAGGGTTGATCCGGGGTCGAGAATCACCACTAAGGTACAAGTGCAACAAGCAATGCAGTTCTCATATTACAAGGTTGGCATTAAGCAGAGTACATGTCAAGACAAAATATTGCAAGTACACAAACAATTGACTGCAGACTTTTTCTTGACAAGTGATGATGAAGTGAATGCCTGATGCAAGCCCAGGCAGACTATATACAGGACAGTTATAGTACAAAACTTCATAGTAAACATACTAGTAATATATATGGGAATGGCTATTGTTAAGCTGAAGCAAACAGCAGCATTAACTTTGTTACTGCCTTGGCTGAGCTCTTCTTCAGATTTGGGAGGCCATTTGAAAGCTAGACAAGCCACATGCCCAGTCAGATCATAAATTGGACAGCCTAGGTGGTCAAACTGAAGCTTTGGAGTGGCACTCACAGACAGTTCAAAAGGAGATAACATTTGCCTAAAGTACTTGCTTCAATGTTTTGGTGACTAGAGTATGGGGTAAGTAGTGCTTATGTAACTATAGTTTACTTTTTGGCTTTTCTCTATTCCCACCCTTTGTAGGTAAGCCATTTAGTGAGTAGGGAATAGAAAGCCCAGCACCAAGGGTGAGCAGAGCGCTGGAGAAGGAGAAGGCAGGGGTGGATGGTGGGTGTTTCACAACGCACTAAGCAGGGAACTGCTGTGGAAGGATGGCCTTTGTAGGGGATGTGGGAGGAGCTATTCCACCACATTGAACCTCGGGCTTTAGCCCTCCCATTCAATGTTTTGGTGAATAGAGTATGGGGTTAGTAGTGCTTATGTAACTGTAGTTTACTTTTTGGCTTTTCTCTATTCCCACCCTTGGTAGGTAAGCCGGGTAGTGAGTAGGGAATAGAAAGCCCCAAAGAATTACCAATGAATGTCCAAAAGAGTATGATTACCTCCTCCAACTCACAAAGAATATGACCAGTAGCACACAGGAGAGGAACAGCCCCAGGTGGAGGAAACCTCTCAGGATCCATGGCTATTGACCCACCCGTCCTCTGGGCAAACTAAGAGGAGATGAATCGAGGGTCTAACAACCATATTCTAATTTTGGAGGAAGGAAAACTGCTTGGAGAGATGATGGTTCATCTTCAAAGTCCATTAGATGATGGATTCTAGAAGGATTATTCTGTGGTTGAAAAGATAGGTCTATTCTGAAGGAGTGTTGGATCCTGAAAGTGGAGTAGGTCCAGTTGAAAAAGGGTGAATGTAGTCCTGGTTCCAAGATGATGATGCATGATATCCAGTGGGACTTACAGTGACAAAGTGAGCATGAGGAGTATGATTTGATGAAATGTGCTGCCAGATTTTGAACAGTGGGAAGCATGATGAGTTATGAAGTCATAAGGTAAACAGTCTGACTTTGTCTAAGGTTTGATATTCAAGTTAGAGTCTAAAGGTTTAAAGTTAACTGGTGAGTGATAAGTTGCAATGCAGGCATACTTGGAGAAGATAAAAGAGTCAGACAGAATCTTTAGGTACCTGGTAGGAGGTGTGAGGTGGAAGATTTTAGACTAATGAAGGAACGTTAGTATATGCAGTAGAAATGGTAACTGAATGTATAGGGAAATAACTGGAAGTTTGGTACAATGAATTTGACAGTTGTTTTGGATAATGATGCCAGAATGATACTTGTATAGGCTCTTGCTAGTCTGTTGGTAAGAAAAGGTAGATAGTGATATTGCTGTGGCATAATTGTCTGTTACATGAGTTGAGGTGGTCATGACTGCTTTGCCTTATGGGTTGATCTATTGACTAAATACTGACACTGTAGTGCAGCATGAGGGGGGTGCTGTACTTCTGAGGAGCCGTCTTTCGGATGAGACGTCAAACCCAGGTCCCATCTGCCTGGATTGGTGGTAGTTCAAGCGGATGCTAAAGATCCCATGGCACTTATCAAAAAAGAGTAGGGGAATATTTTATTATAAGTACACAGCATCAAATTGAAACACAGTCTTCATCCCAAAACCACAAACCACACATACACCATTGTACATTCAAATATTCCAAATATACATTCCTAATAAAAAAAAGAAAAAGTGTAAAAACAAACAATAAAGTGAATTTGACTTAACTACCTTAGTAATGCATCAGAAATTTCAGAAGCATACTTTAAATCAACCAGTCCACATGCTTCCAAAATACATAGAATTGCCTCCTATCCATCTTTAAAAACTCTGTATGTTTTACACTCCTAATCGCAGACTCAATTTGTGCAATAATTACATAATTTTGAAGAATAACATGTTGCATATAATATTGACATCTCGCCTGCCAGAGGTAAAACTTTATACAAGCAAATACTACATTCAATGTGCTGGGGTGATATTTCCTAAAAATCCCAGCGTAATCCCCTAAAATCAGACATTCATATGTTATGGGACCCCATCCTCATTTCCTACCTAAATCCTGCCAAAACTGCACAATATACCCACATCGTATATAGAAATGCTCCAATGTCTCCAATTGTCCCCCACACCCCTGTCTCAAACATTCCCTTTCCTCCACAGCCTAATGTTTCCAGTTACCCTTTACCCCCAATCTTCCATAACAACAGAGCCACTGCACGTCCCACATATTCATCGGTACCTTAGGATCTCTCAAGAGTTTGAGAGCATACTACAGGTTAGATGGGCTACATTTAGGAAAATTTGCTTAAGCTGTAAAATTCATATCCATAATTCTGACATAAATCTTTTTCTGTCTAATGAGCAAGGCTCCTCTTTCCTCAATTTCCACACCTTTAATTTTTTTAACCCAGGGATTGCAAATTCTGGAATGCCTAAGCCCTTTGTACCCTTAACCTCCTGATCCCTCAATAGTGAAAAAATGATTGCAATAACTCCTTTGTCCAACCAACCCAAGAATCCTCTAAACATCCTGAGCCATTATTCAAAATTGAACTAAAAAAGAAGGAATAATAAAATACCATGGGATTAATCATATCTAAACCTCCATCTTTGCTACGTAAATAAGTAAAATATATTTTTATGGGGTTTAATCTACTCCCCCAAAGCATTTGGAAGAAACAGCTTAATATCCTTGTTTCAAGCCTCACCGGTATTGGAAAAATATGACTAACGTACAAAAATATTGGGAGAATAAATTTTTCAATTATCATTACCCTTTTTTTTAGATAAAGCCCAGGATTTCCATACCTAAACTTTTCTTTCCCCTATTAATAATTTCTCTCCCCAATTTACATACGTAATATCCCCACTCCCAAAGTGAACCC
The DNA here is from genome assembly GCA_016271365.2 of Neoceratodus forsteri. NCBI lineage: Eukaryota > Metazoa > Chordata > Ceratodontiformes > Ceratodontidae > Neoceratodus > Neoceratodus forsteri. Next base: position 10,825,734 of record JADMNL010000039.1, on the reverse strand, counting down.
CTAAAATCTTAATCTGAGAATGCACTATTTTTACAGAGCCTATGATAGTAACCTGATCCCCACCCCCATTTACCTCTGACAATACAGTAATCCATGAAAAAAAGAGATACTGCAGGCATTCAACACGCACTTCGCCACAGCAGGCTTAGCCTTTGATAACTCGCCTGCATGTAGCCTGCACACCCGACTTGGCATGACCCCATCAAATGTTGGCTCTGTTAGTCAACATTTCTCATTCTCATCGGTTTCCCTCAAGGAAGTGGAAAACTTGATTCTCCACCTGAATACTAAGAAAAGTGCCGGTGTAGATGCACTTGAACCATACTTCCTAAAGATAGCATGCCACGTATAGGCAGTGCCTATTACTCATTTATTTAACCTGTCCCTAACAAAAGGTACCCTCCCTCAAATATGGAAGATCGCTCACGTTATCCTGCTATTTAAATCTGGAGACCCTTGCGACCTTAATAACTACAGGCCAATTTCTCTCCTACCCACACTCTCGAAGCTACTGGAAAAAATAGTAAATGGCCAACTAAGATCTTTCATCGACTGAGAAAAATTACTAAACCCCCTTCAATCCAGATTCAGAGCCAACCACAATACAGTATCGGCATTAGCTAAAGTAATCAACGACTGACAACAGGAGTCAGAGCATAAAAGGTCAGTATGTGCTGTGTTTCTTGACCTCAGCAAAGCATTTGACACAGTCGACCATGACCTGCTCTTCGACGAGCTAAAAACACTAGGATTGGATGTTACTTCTCTAAACTGGTTCTCTGAATATCTGACAGACAGATACCAGCAGGTGAAAGCGGATGGTGAACTATCTGCCCTAAAACTCTTACAAAGAAGTGTCCCTCAGGGAACCATATTAGGGCCCCATCTCTTCGCAGTGTATATCAACAACATTGATGAGGGAATCAAGGATGCAAGTATTCAGTTATTCGCGGATGACACAGTGCAGTACCTGAGTCGTCCCACACCAAAAGAAGCTTGTACTGACCTACAAAAAGATTTCAACCTCCTGCAACTCCAACTAATCAATAAAAAACTGCTATTAAATGCTAAGAAAACTAAAGCCATGTTATTTTCCCCTGCAAACTACACAAACGCTACTGACTCCCTCCCCCCAATAACCACAATGCTGGGAGAGTGCTTAGAGTATGTACCGGAATTCAAATATCTTGGGGTCTGGATCAACTGTAAACTCTCCTTCACTGACCACCTGGAAGACTTGCTGAAAAAATTAAGGCAAAGACTTGGCCTTTTTTACAGGATAAGAAGACTTCTTACAGCAGATGCAAAGAAATGACTAGTCCAAGCCATGGTCCTGTCCTTAATTGACTACGCAGACTTCATATACAGTAGCTGTGCAGCTTTCTATCTTGGAAAATTGGATACACTCTACCACAGAGCTATATGCTTCATCACTGACCTCCCCTTCTCTACCCATCATTGCGCACTATATGCCACCATGGGCTGGACCTCACTTCACTATAGGCACAACTTTAATGCAGCACTCTGGACACTTAGAGCCCTCAGTGGCAAACTCCCTCAATACATCATCAACTGTCTGTCTCCGATTGTGCCCAGGAATTATTCCCTTAGAAGCTGCTCACAACTCCTGCTAAATATACCCAGGGCACTCACACAAGTTGGGAGAGGCACCTTTGGATTCGCACTCCCATCAATATGGAATAAAACCCCAAAAATGCTTAAGCTGAAAACCCCAGTAAGTACCCTTTTGTTCAAAAGACTTTACCATGATGGCAATATGGAAATTTGCAACTGCTTTACTAGACACTAACTAACCTCCCTCCCTCAAACGGCGGCCTGCAAACAGAGGCCTCCACAGCTGAAATGTGTGCCTCTGCCTCTAGCATGCCCAACAACAGATCCACAGGATTTATTGCTGAACTCCCATATCTTATTCTTTGATGCTCTGAATAGCTGCAGCCTGATTCTAGCACATGCTACCGCACTTGGAGATAATTATTATCTTTCGCCCCCAAAAATATTTGGTCCCTCATCCATCCAACACCTCCCTCTGCCCCAACCTTCAGGACCCTCCCAGTTATACCCCTGCTACTATATTTCTCCTCTTCCACTTAGTACAACGGCAGCTTTTCTCCTGCATATGTCGCCACGTTTTGGGGCAAAAATCGCTTTGTTGCCTTTCGTATGGTACTCCGCCCTCCCAATCCCTCACTCTGCTCTAATAATTGGTTCCTCTTCACTTGTGCCCCTATTCCCCACCTCTCCCTACATTATGCATTTGATATCTTCTATCTGGTATGCCTACCCTCTCCCTAACATTTCCCACTACAAAATGCACAGTTTTTGAGCTTGAATCCAGCACAAGTTCATTATCCATGACTCCTTGTAGTTCTATGTTCAATGCATATTAACTGTAAATGTGCATTTTTACTATAATAGCAGCTATTTTTACTGTTTGCACTATTGTAACTTGTCTTTCTGTATTATTACTGTAGGACCACAGGTCCACCTTGTAAATGAGCTTGCTTAATGGTGCCTGCCTGGATAAATAAAGATATTGATTGATTGAGTTGCAACCCTATATTTTTCCTCATAATTTAAGCATACCCCTGAAAACCCTGAAAAATTATTGATAATGTGCAAGGCTCTTATACCAGAGACTGTATCCCTGACCATGAGACAAACATCATCTGCATACGCAGAAATCTTTTGAGGTACAATCTCAATAACGGGGAAAATCCCCTGTACAGAGTCATCCCATATAATCCTTCAAATCATCAGGTCCAGTACAAAAGTAAAAAGTAAAGGGCTTAAAGGGCAAGCCTGGCGGACACCCCTTTTTAAGCTGATACTGTTCCCTGTTAACCCATTCACCATAGGTGCAAAAGAGGCATTGGTATACAAACCCTTAATCCAATTAATCACCTGGTAAGGTAGCCCATACTTCTCTAACACTGTAATTAGATATTCATGTGAGACACTGTCAAAAGCTTTTTGCTGATCTAATGCCAGCAAAAAAACAAATATTTTATTTTGATTTCCAAACTCAGTTAAAGCTCTCAGTAACATCAGATTTTGTTTTATATTCCTCTTTGGTATGGAACATGCTTGTGCAGAATGTATCAAAATAGACGACACCCTTTGCAACCTGTTACATAAAATGGATGAAAAAATGTTATAGTCTGTGTTTAGGAGGCTTATGGGTCTCCAATTTTTCAGATCACACTTGTCTCCTTTTTTGAAAATTAATACTACTAATGCTGAGACAAATTATTGCATGCCCCCCATCACTCAAATTATTAAACACATGCAGAAGTATACCACTCATTTCATCTATATACTGCTTATACAATCCATTGGTTAATCCATCTGCTTCTGGAGAAACCCCCATTTTTAACTTCATAATAGCTTCCCTGTCTTCTAGTTCAGAGACAGGCCTTTCTAATTCTACTACTAAATTCCCCTCCAATTTAGGAATATGAAAGGGTTTGTCATTTCCCCACTGTCTTAAAGAATCAGGTTCAGTCCCTAATGTTTTAAAAAGATCTGAATGAATTATATCTAATAACTCCACATTTGACATTTTTAAAATACCTTCATTATCATACAACCCCATCATAACTTTATGATCTACTTTATCTTTACAAGCTGCATATGGATCAGAGTAAGGCTGCTTCTCAGTACCATACTTAAACTCAGCATTCAAAGATATTTCTCTATTATACTGGTACAAAAACATTTTATTTTTTATATCATCCAATTGTGACTTGATCTGACTATCTGAAACGTTCGGTAAAGACATCAGTTTATAAAACTGATCTCTATAATCCAAATACTTCAGATAATCCCTATTTCTATTAAATCTCCCATAATTAGGGATGTAAGTTTGTCATGGATGAGGTTTTAATGACTCATTGTTTGTTCATGAAATCGTTAGTAAAAAGTAGTAAATGCTGTGGCACTGTCATCATTGCAACATTCTGATGACACTAGTGAAAGTCATGGAAGTCCTGAATAAAGATTACATGCCATGGAATCAATGACGTGTATGACTGCCGTTACAAACTTACATCCCTACCCATAATCAATAAAAAAGTCTTCAGTTATGTTTTTGTGTCCACCCACCAGGTTAGACAATCCTCATACATACTAGCCACTGACTTCCTGAATAAAAACAGCCTATCTAGTTTTTGCCTTACTTCTTGCTGTTGTAGTAAACTGGTATTCAACTTCCATCTCTTATTAACCACTGGAAATTTAGGGGGTACATTTTTAAATGAAATTTCACACCATAGTAATACGTGATCCGTGAATTCAGAATAGGATAACTGAAATCTTTGTGGGTATAAAAATTTAGATACAAAAACATAATCTATCCAAATGGATAAAGCACTTCTGTAATAAGTAGCCCCTTTATCCTAATGTAATATTTTATATGCATCCTTTAGCCCAGCCAGCATTACTGTATCCTGTAGGGCATGAGAATCACAAGACTTTTTTTTTTGGACACTATCCTTGATTTTTATATCTAACCCACAATTCATATCTCCTCCCCAAATAATATGTTTTTCTGTAAAAAGAAAAGGTTTAATTTTCTCAGACAAATCCACCCTACCAGCTTTACTTTGTGGAGCATTGGTATTAATCAACCTTAAGGAAAAAACGTTTAAGTAGCAATCCACCAAGAATGCTCTTCCTGGTGCAATATCAACAATTATTTGTACCTGTACCTGAGACACTTTAAACAAAACTCCTAAACCATCCACAGCATCCTCCCCAAATGTCCAAAAAGAAACCTCCCAAGGCCATAATTTTTTAGTTTGACTAACATCCTGCAAGGATTTCAGCCTTGCCTCCTGCAAAAACACTATGTCTGCTTTAATATCTTTACAGAACGTTAAAACAGCAGCTATTTTCTTAGTGTTCTTTATGCTACGAACATTGAGAGATGCCAGCCTAAAAGTTGCCATGTCTTAACATAGTATGAGCTACTCTTTATCTTTTTTCCTTTTCCTCACCACTTTTTTCTTTGTACCCCTAACTACCAAAATGCTTTCCTCCTCACACTCCATTTCTGAGACCACCTCAGACCTAGATGATACATTTGATTCAGACCTAGCATCCCCATCTTGAAAAAATTGAAAGGGGTTTTGAAGGGGGACCTGCTTAGATAGAGCCTTGTATTCACTCCCTGACCTAGTAACCCATTTAAGAAGCTGAAATTCAGCCCCTAGGGGGGCATAGTTTGAGGATCCTGACCTGTTCTAGATGAATTTAATTGAAAGTTATCCCCTTTCTCTTGAGATTGTGAACTATCCTTAGTGGTAGAAGTACCAGCATCATCCTGTGCAGGATTAGTGGTTGGGTGAGCAGACTGATCCTCTTCCTGATTGTTCTCCCTATTAGGGGGGTCAGGCCTTTGCAGTCTACATCTTTCTTGGGCCTGATTAATTAGAGTGTCTTTATCCAGACCTCCAGCCCTATTCTGACCTGCCCTGGGGCACTGGTGGTATGCATGGCCCTGCTCATCACATAGATGACATTTAAATGTATTCCTACAAACAACACTGTCATGAGCATAGTCCCCACATAAAGCACATCTCAACCTATCACAGGTACTACTGAGATGTCTGCTGCTTTCACATTTGCAACAGGCTTTCGGCTGGCCAGGGTAAAAACAAACTCCTTTATCTTTACCGAGGAAAAAAATGATTCGGTATATATACAACCTCATTCCCCACCATTTGCAATTTTACTTTAAACCTCCAATTCCCAGTCCAAATACCTTCCGAATCTATTATGGCTTATGGAGGACTTAAAACATTACATTTTTTCTCCAACCAAAACTGGATATCCCCCACATTTACTCCCTCATTTCTGAACATAATGTTCACAGTTTTAAAAAGAGGCTTGGTCAAAGGAATCACCCAAAAGGGAGTCCACAGAGCAGTCATTTTGAGAATTTCATACTTCCTCCAGAAGGTATTTAAGCCCATAAAAGATTTAAAACATATCAAAATAATCTTCACCTCTTAATAAGGGCAAAGATGTCCACTGCTTGAAAGTTCATTGAATCCTTTAATAAAGTCCTAGCCACATATGTCCTGTCTAAGTGCTCCTGCAACCCACCTCTGTACCTCAAGTGTACTGCATTACGTTTCAGGGCTTGTTCAACTTTATTGTTTTTAAATAAATCTGAAAAAGACGGCCCCATTTTTCATTTCTCTCCAGCCGAGGAAAGGAGAGGTGAAACCCTCAGAGAGTTAACTGGAGAAATAAAACTCAGAGTCCCTGTAAAAGTATTTCTCTGCTCCCCATTTAGATAATTTCCCTCAATATCAGGAATGGAGTTAGAAGCACCAACCTGAGAAGCCCCAGTCACTGGAGAAGCTTTACAGCCCTTTTTTACAGACTTGGTTGACTGGGAAGCTCCCGTAGTACACTCTGTTGATGATGAGAAATCAATCTATTCAGAGTTGGGGACTCAACTTCTATCCTCCAGCATAGTCCATCCAGCTTTCTTTAACATGTCATCTTTAGACCAGTTGTCTCCCATAAAGGGATCATCTTGACTGGGCAACCCAACAGGCTTCCGCATTCTTCCTGAGTTTCTCTCTTCCACGTCATTAGCATCTGATGCATTACCCTCACTGCTGTCAGCTGCTCGCTGACTCACCATAGAAGCCTCTTATCCTCCTGTTAAGTGCATCTCCCCTTCTATCACGGAAATGCTCACACTCTCACCATCTGTCCTCTGGCCACAGCCAAAACAGAAGGCTCCTCATGCTGGCTTTGTAATATCACCATCTCCGCTGCCTCAAGCATATGAGGATATCCATTGGGACCACTAACATATCCACCATCTGCAAAGCAGGCTCAGCATCCTTTCGATTTGCCACAGCAGAGGTCGGGGATTGAACCTCCGGCTGCAAGACAAGCACAACCTCCTCATCAGCTATCCAGACCCGGATTGCCACCCATAAACTTGGACAGCAGCTCCCTCTACTGAACAGTAGGGGAATTTCCTCAGTGTCCTGGCCAAATTTCTCCCATTCACTAAAAATACCACCAACAGCATAATCTGGTTCAATTTCAGTTGCTTACCATCTGTATCACCCCCCCCCGGTTGTCCCTGAAAAAGGGACTTCTAGACCCAGTGGGCTTACCAGGTCAACAAAATTCAATAAATAAATAAATAAATACTGTAGGAAGCCCAGAAATGGGTCTTTGAAGGAGTCTATAGACTGGTGTGACCATGGAAAGTGGAGAATGGTGTAGAATGCAAGGGGTGCCTAGAAGTTTAGTCAGATATAAGCCTGCTGAGAGGCATGACTGGGATAGTGAGACAGCTGGTCGGTTGAGGACATGTGGACTGAAGAAACGATGGATACCTGCTCTCAGTGGAAGTCTTCACTGAAGGAAGTATGGGAGGTGAAACATGAGGGTTGAGCTAGAAGAACTGCTGGATGGGCTGCTGACCTGATTGATGGTAATATGATAAGGAATTTAGATGATTATATGAAGTATGGTGACATCTAGGTGCTGGAGAACCATAGCTTGGATAGAGTAACTTTAATAGCGCAGCTAGGCCCAGATATCCAATGATGAGACTTCTGGGAAGGTAGCTGGGAAGATCTTAGGACATCCAATAGCTATTGAGGAAGTAAGAGTTGCATAATGTGATTAAACAGAGTTAGTGCTTGAAAAAAGCCATGACAAGGTAAAATGGATGATGCCAGTACTGCTATGAGGTATCTTGCTGTACCCTTTATCTGGAACAGCTATGATGATTATGAAGTCAGTGCATCATGGAAGGAATTATGTCCCTATTGCATGTAAAAAGATAGGGGTGGAGAAGGCTCCACTAAATCCTAGATCCTATGAGACATGGGAGATAGGAATGTCATACCGATACTGCTTGAATTGACAGGATGCATAGGGATCCTCCAATAGAGTCAGATGAGGATGAGATCTTTCAATGGTCCAGTCAAATGGGATCTCAGAACTGATCCTGGTTAGATGATTGGAAGTATGTATAACTCTATGGTGACATAAGAGTCTATAAGGCATATAGCTCAAGGAATGTTGGTAGAAGATGTTGTCCTCAGGTGAAATGAACAAGTGCTCCATCGAGTAGTGGATGGGGCTGTTAGGATGTCCAAGGTAGGAGTATGAAGTAGATGAATGGGTGAAGTAGTTGACCAAGTAGGAATACTGGCTGGTGATAGGTATAAAATGCCCAAAAAGAGCCACAGCAAACAGAACAAAGGCCCGAGCAGCCAGTGCAGTGAGGAGAAGGCAGCTGACCAAGGACGGATGGGAAAGTCCAAAGTGGATGTCCATGGACTGAAGCAAGGAGTCCTAGAAGACCACATAGGCCACACTATACTGACATCGGTGGTACAGGAAGGAACAGGACAGGGTCAGCACCACAGTAAACTGAAGAAGGATGTAGCAAGGCTGCTGCAGGCTACGAGCGGTGGAGCCAAGTAAGACCAGAAGTGAATCCAGGTACCAAGCACTACAAAGTTGAGGTATGATAGTCCCACATCCTCAGAAGATGGTGACAGCAAGTGCAGATAACAGAAGGTGCTGCAGCAAAGAGGCACACAGTTCTCACCTCCAAAGGAGAATGGCAGACAGGAAGGGGTGACCAGTAACAAGAAATTCCAGGAGGCAATCGAACTGAATGGAGGCAGAAACTGAACAAGCTGGTGGAGTTCAAGTCCAGAGCGCAAGGAGGCCAAGGTGGGAACAAGTACAATGAGTCCATGGAAGTGCGGGATGCAGACTGGCGAGATAGAATGTGGAGGGCAAATGGGGTACAGTGGTCCCATTCCTGAAGGAAAGTGGCAACCGGGTATCAGGTAGAGAATGTATGAAGTTGAAACAGTCAATGGCAGAAACAGGCTCCCAGCCCTGATATCTGAGACAACATGATCTTCAATCAATACCGCCAGGCAAAGGTGGGCTGGTGAAGGCAAATGGGTGCAGTGACCCCAGTCCCACAGGAAGTGGCAGACTGTTTTCAGGTAGAGAATGCATAAGGTTAAAACAGTGGATTGCAAACCAGGTTTTCATCACAGAGAGATGGTGTGAGACGACCTTCATTCAATGCCACCAGGCAGAGGAATGATGTTGAATGCAAATGAGGGATTGGGGTCCTTTTCCTGAAGGGAAGCTCAACCAGGTAGCAGGTAGAGAATGCATGAAGATGAAACAGTTGATCACAGACAGGGGCTCCCAGCCCTGCTAGGTGTGGTGAGATGACTTTTACTTGAAGTCACCAGGCAGAGAGAGGATGTTGAAGGCAAACTGGGATAAAGTGGTTCCGTTCCTGAAGAGAAGCGGCAAGCGTGTATCAGGTAGAGAATGTATAAGGTTGAAAACAGTCGACTGCAGACACAGGCTGCCATCACTGGTAGTTGGTGTGAGACGATCTTCAGTCGATACATCCAGGCAGAGGTAGGATGAGAAATGTAAATGGTGTATAGTGGTCCCATTCCCAAAGGGATGCAGCAACTGGGTATCAAGTAGAGAATGCTTAAAGTTGAAACACTTAAATGTAGATTCAGGCTCCCATCCCTGGTAGTGGAGGAGAGACGACCTTGACTCAAGGTCATTAAACAAAGGTAGGATGTTGAAGGCACATGGGGTAAAGAGGTCCCATTCCCAAAGGGAATGGGCAACCAGTATCAGGTAGAGAATGCAGAAGTATGACATGGTAGATTGCAGACATGGCTCCCATCCCTGGTAGTCAGGGTGAGCTGATCTTCACTCTATGCTGACAGGCAGAGTTAGGGACAGAGAATATCAGGTTTGGAAGCAGTAGGTAGTAATGAGTGCAACAGAATCCCATCCCTGGTAGACAGGGCAAGCCTACCTTCTCTCAGTACCTCAGAAGGTACGAGATAGGGATGGAGTCCAGACAAGCTGCTGGTATGGGCAGAGCAAGGAAAAGGCAGTTGGCTGTGTAGTCTTAGGCTAGGTAAAATGTCATCAAGCTTTTTGACTGCCCTTTTCAGGGTTATATTATCTTTCTCCAGCTTGGTGAGTCGGTCTTCGGTACATGAAATCTGTGCCTCCGAATCTGAGATGTGCACGACCAACCCAGACAGAGTCATCTTCCACTCCAAGAATTCAGTAATTAGTGAAAATAGAGTGGTTTTGATCATATTTATGTCCTCATGGAGCTCATCTTGCGAGGAGCCAGAAAGGTGCTGCATCGATTCCGCTGCCAGCGATGTGCTTCTGCCTTTTGACTTCCAGCCCCACCACAACATCTTGTTCATCCTCCTCTTCAGCACTGCGACTTGTCTCCTGAAATGGGTCCTGAATGGCATGCTCCATGTTTCTGGAAGCTAGGCAGTCTGATGGAAAGGTAGGATTCCATGTATGCAACTGTAGCAGGTAGAAAAAGTGATAAATTCACACAAAAATTAGTGGAGCTGCACTGATGTGCTGCTTACTCCACCAAGGGCATCACATGACTCCCATTACCCCCAAGGTTATAAAATAATACATCAATGATTAGGGTTACTCATGAGGGTGTCCATGGGAATGTGGCAGCATGGTGAGGTCTCCATCATACGCCAACCATGAAGAGATTGGGAAGCAGAAACATCTAGAGGGTGGTTTTCAGGCAATGCTTCCAGCAGCGAGCAAGAATCATACAGAGGTGCAGACCAGAGTAGGGCAGGTCATGTGCCGGTCAAGGAAGAGCACAGGCAATCTGGGTGCAGAGGATGGGAACAGGGCGCCCCACCTCCTAGGGTGCAGCAGCCAGTGAGCAGCTCAGGGAAGGGGTACAGTGGCGAAGCAAGCACAGAGGGATGATGTCATGCCCAAGGGGAAGGCAACAGGGAGCAGCAGCCCTCGAACAGAGAAGGTGCAGCAAAGGAGGAAATGAGAGGGAAGATAGGGAAATGGAGGTACAGAAAATGGGAGGGAGTGGACATGAATGAGAGGACGGTGAGAATGGGTGGGGTGGCCAAGAGGAAACAAAGGACAAAGAGGATGGTGTAGGGGCAAGCAAAGGGGAAGACAAAACAAAAAGGAAAGAGAAGAATGGGAGGGAGCAGGGGGAAGCAAGCAAGAAGCAGGGAGCAGAAAGGGGAGGAAAGGAGGCTCAGTCCATGAGCCAAACAGGAGTTCAGGCACAGCTAGTTTCACAATGTGCTAAGCGGGGAACTGCTGTGGGAGGCTAGCCTTTCTAGGGGATGTGGGAGGAGCTATTCCCCCACATTGAACCTTGGGCTTTAGCCCTCCCCAAAAAAATGTTGTCTAAAGTTTCTGCTAATGAAGCTCTTGCACGTAATATGCAAAACATTTACAGAAATGTATGTTTCATGTAGATTCCTGTTGCAATGGAAGAGACCTTTGATTCCACAGAAGCTGTTTTAAAGAAGGAATTTGTCCTAAAGTGCTACATTTCAGAAATAGAATCTGCATATCACCAGTAAGCTTCATACGAAAAATTAGATGTCTAGGTTACCTCATTTAAAATTTACAAGGCATTTTGTAACCTCGATTTTACTCCCCGTTCAAAAAAGACTCTTTCATTGAAGAGCTACTGATGATGTTATAACCAGAACTTACAGTTGTCCTCACTGTCAGCAACCTTATATGACTTATTTCTCCAAAGTTTAAGAAACTGTAGTTGTAGTAATCATTAAAAAAAAAGATAACTGATAGGGTTGAGTGCAAAGCATGCATTTTGAGAATGTTCAGATGCATGGTACTGTACTAGAATATGGCAGGAGGTAATTCTGGAATACAGCACTGGACAACGCTGAATGTCAAGGTGGTGCACAATTTCAGAATATTAAGGTGGATGTGCAATCTCGGAATGTGGCAAAGAGGAGCAATCTTGAAATGTGAACCTGACAGTCAATCTCAGAATGTGACAGGGACACACATCTAGGAATTTGGTCATGACTGACAATCTTAAAATATAGTGGGGATGCACCCTATTGAAATGAGACAGGACACCCTATTTTATTCTGAAATTGCTTGTCCCAGATACATTTCAGAAATGTATGCAACCACATTTCAAAATTGTGTATTGCATCTCCACCACATTCCAACATTTTGCATTCTTTCCCCATTCTGATACTGAGTTCCTTCTAAATGTGCACATCCCTGCCACATTCCAAAATTGCACATGCCCCCACATTATAAAATTGTGTGTCAATGTCACATGCTGACATGTGTCACCAACATATTCTAAAATTATATATCACCACCGCATTCTGAAACTACATGCATAGGTGCAGCCATGGCTAAAATTTTGGGTGGACATGGGTCTACAGAGGATTTGATGTCAATGTCAATGTCATTGGCCATTTTGCATTGCCAAAAAGATTGAGGGGGACTGGACCCCCCCTCTTCCCCCCAGTGGGTCAGCCCATGACTGTGCATCACCATCACATTCAGAAATCGAATGCCCCCACCACGTTCTGAAATTGTGTGCCTCGGCTGCATGTTGACATTGTTCATCCCTTCCACTTTCTGCAGTTTTGGCACCACTACATTTAAAAATTGTGCATCCCCTTCACATTCTGACAATGTTCATCCTCAGTACATGTCCAAATGATGCATTTCTGGCACATTTTAAAACTGCATTTCCCAGCTACATTCCAAAACTTGGTCTCCCCCACCACATTCTAAATTTGTGTGCCCCAGCCACAGCCTGAAATTGTACCTTTTCATCACATTTCAAAACTGTGTGTCAGTGTCGCATTCTAAAATTACCTGTCTTTATCATATTCTGATAATGTGCATGCCCACCAAATTTCTAAATTACACATCCCTGCCACATTCTGAAAAAGGGTGTCCTCGAAATATTCCAAAATTGTATATCCAAGCTACATTCTAAAATTGCACATCCCTGCTACATTCCAAAATCATGCATCCCTACCACATTCTAAAATTCTGCATGCCCATCACATTCCAGAAATGAATTTCCTTGCCATGTTCCAAAATTAAGCATCCCACAATGTTCCAGAAATGTGCATCCCTGCCACACTGTGAAATTGCATGTGGCCACAGCATTCTCAAACTGTGCATCCTCACCAAATTCTGAGATCCCATGTCCAAGCCACATTGTGAAATTTCATGTTGCCACTATCAACAGAAATCGAGTATCCTACCTCATTCTGAAATGCTGCATTGCCACCACAAGCCAAAACTACATATTCAAGACACATTACAAAATCAGATATTCTTGTCACATTCCACAACTGTGGGTCTCTTACTGTGGGAGCATTCTGAAATCTCAACCCTGCAGTATATAACTGCTCACAACGCTAGCATTCCTAAGCTATGTTTGCCACTGCATTCCATCCCTTCCCCCCTTCTTCAATACCTTGCATCTGCATATTATGGAAATGCATGTCCTGTACCTACCCAGTGTCCACTTTCTGTTTGCAAATGTCTACTACAACTGCAGTTTTATGTAACGTGGGAGAAATATATCTAATAAGGTACAGTAGCTTGCAGGGAGGACTAGGCTATGAATTATGGTTATGACATCATCAGTAGCTCTTGTTTGAAACCTAGCTTTTTTGAACAGACAGTGATATTAGGGTTACAAAATTACTTGTCACTTTTAAACAAAGTAACTCAGAGATTTCAGTTTTGGCATGAGGCTGATTGGAGAAATGCTAATCCAAATTCTGAATTTAGTGATGCTAGAAATTTTGGCCAGACTCCCTCTTTAAAAGACATTTTCAGTAACGTATTCTGTCTCTTTCTCTTTCTCACTAGATATTCTTCCTTTGATAAATAGGGTGTACACGGTACTTCCAAAAACATCTAATGTGACCCAAGGCACTGCATAAACCTCTCAGCAATTTGACTTGGCAGGATATTCAAAGCAGTTTATTTAATGTGAGTCTTCATTACATCAGAGTTTTGGTGCAGGGGATGTGCGCTAAAGAATTGGAATTTTCCATCAGTGCAGCTTACAGACATCCTGCTGAATCACTTTTCTGTGGTTTACTGTGCATCACATGTTGGGCCTCTTGTATGCATCTTCCAAGTAGCTTGCACCTACAGTTTGGAGCAAGCTGCCATAAAGCACATCCATGTGTTGTAAAATCAGCCAATATTTGAAAGTATGATGCAAATATGTCAAAAACTTTGGGTGTGCTGGCAGTGCTTAAGTACATGGCTGCACCTGTAGACACAACCCATGCTCCAGTGTTTGAAAATCCTGACCCCAGAGTATAACAGATGGAGCAAATTAGATGCTTTATACAAGACAGCCCTTGTTATAAATGTGTAGCCTTGCATTTGACCTGGACTGAGACATGTTAAAGGAGAACTACGCTCAATCTGTAAGTCATTATACCTGGTAGAAGCTGTTTTGTAAGTACTGGTTCAAATTCACTTATTGTTCCATCTACACAGGCCTTTTAGTAACCTTAGTGGGTATTTCTGCTTTACAGTCTAGTGCAGGGGTGTCGGAAGGCATACGCACTGTACTCAGCAGAGTACGGTAAAAAAATCCAGGCAGGGGCAACAAACTAGGAAGGGGCAACAAAAAGAGGAAAGCAAGGACATTGTGAGACACATTGTGTCTGTGTGGTGCTGAGCACTTTTGCCTTTGTTGTTCACTATGGGACAGTGATGCCACCAGCCAAATACACAAACAAGAACAACTTACCAGGCAGGCAGAAAAACAAAGGAAGGAGGATTACAGGAAGAAACTGATTACTTGAACTCAGACATGGCAAATGGGGTGGGTGGGCCTATTGTTGGTGTGGTGTGGCAGCGCATATTTTGGTTTATGTGTACATAACGGGGGGGCTACATTGCATCAGTTTTGAGTACAAGTTTAAAATTCCTGGCTACATCCCTGGTCTAGTGGCATCATTTTAAAACTGATGATGCAGTTCATGTCTCAAACAACCACAGAGTTCCATATTAGAACATGAATGCATTGTGCCAAAACTGGAAGAGCTGAGCAAGGGACATAAATTACATCATACAGTACTAAATTGGTTCTTACCAGCAGTATAGAATTTAAAAACATCTGCTAGGATTATTAAAAAGTCTGTATAGCTAGACTAATAACTCATTTGAATCAGTATTTAAAAAAACAGCCCTCTATTGTGAAAAATGACTTACAGATTCAGTGCAGATCTCTTATAAAAATTGACAGGATGAGGGTCTCTGTCCTCTACAAGAATTGTAGATTTCAAATAGTAATGGCATTGCAGGTGTGCGGTAGCATCTCTATAGTTATGGTTAGTATGCTGTTTAATGTTAACCCAACATTTTGCACCTTGATAACTTTGGTGTCAGTTGATGAAATAGCCCCAAATTTAATATGCTCGGTCAGGCTTTCAGAGTCTCAAGATGTGGAAAGCTTCATAACGGCATCTTCTACAGTTTTCGAGCTGCAGAGTGCCAAAAAAATGGAAGAAAAACATGTTTGATTTCCTTATACTTAACATTGGGTATTTTTTGCTCTCACCTACAGCCAAGACCGTGCGAAATGTTTTCATAAAATGTTCAGGGTTGAAGGGGCTCATGCCAAGGGTGTGTTTTGGAAGATTTAGTGAAAAATATTGTACCATTTTAAAGTTATGGATTTTGAGCTAATGTTCCAGTGTGACTGGTAAAAAAAAATTAGCACGAATGGTAAAAAAACAAATCGCCAGTGGTTATTTGCATTATTTACTTGTCACAGGGGAAAAAGAGTCGAGATGGTTGCCATTTTCTTTTTACTGTTTAAACTTACAAACATTAAAAGTACATACATATTATGTCTTTTTAAAACAACAAACATCTGAACCTAGCTAGAAGAAACCTGTTTAGCTAGATTTTGGTGTTTGTTTTTTTAAAGTGCCAGAATACAGAGTTTTTGAGCACCCAAAATCCAGAGGTGCTTAACCCAGCAAGAGGAGCCATTCACTCTCATTAACCATATGGAAATAATGGGACTTTCTTGACTTCTGTAGCCACAGCTGGAACTCATGCTGCGGGCTGCAGTGAAAGCAGTGAGCAGTTGTTTCCCTGGTGTCTAGTGGCACCCCCCATATATGTCCCTTTATGTATGTGTTGTTGCAGTGGTGTCTAGTGGCACCCCCCACCCTCTGATCACCATCCCATTAAGTATGTTTTGTTTCCCTGGTGTCCAGTGGCAACCCCCCCCCATTGCTATCCCTTTATGTATGTGTTGTTGCAGTGTTGTCTAGTAGCACCCCTCACCCTCTGATTACCATCCCATTAAGTATGTTATGTTTCCCTGGTGTCTAGTAGCATCCCCCATCCTCTGATTGCTGTCCCAATTTTTATACTATGTTACCATTATGTCTAGTAGCACCCCCCACCCTCTGATTGCTGTCCCCATATTTATGCTATGTTACTATTATGTCTAGTGGCACCTCCCACCATCCAGCTGCCATTCCTGTATTTATATTTTGTTTTCTTGGTGTCTAGTGGCACCCCCACCCTCCAAATCTCATTCCATTATGTATCCCTAGTGTCTAGTAATGCCACCCACCCTATGACCACTGTCCCCAAATGTACTATCTTTCCCTGGTGTCTAGTGGCACCACTCACCCTCTGATCACTGTCCACTTATGTATTTTCTTTCCCTGGTGTGTAGTGGTGCCCCTCTATCCTCTTATCACTGTCCCCATATGTATTATCTTTCTCTGGTATCTAGCGATGCTCCCACCCTACAATCTCTGTGTCCATATTATATTTCTCTTTTTCCTGGAGTCTAGTGTGCCCTCCATCATCTGATCACCATCCCCATAATATATTTATCTTTCCCTGGTGTCTAGTGGCACCTCCCACCCTCCGATCACCATCCCCATAACATATTTCTCTTTCGCTGATGTGTAGTGGTGACCCCCACCATCCAACTGCCATCTCCATAATATATTTCTCCTTCCCTGGTGTCTAGTGGTGCCCCACACTCACCAGTCACCATTGCCATAAAATACTTCTCTTTCCCTGGTGTCTAGTGGTGCCCCCACCCTCCGATTGCCATCCCTATAGTACATTTTTCTTTCCCTGGAGTCTAGTGGCACCCCCCCCACCCTCCGATCACCATTCCTGTTTATATATTGCTTTTTTCCCAGTGTCTAGTGGTACTCCTCCACCATTTAATCACTGTTCCTGTAATATATTTCTCTTTCCCTGGTGTCTAGTGGTGCCCCCACCCTCCGATTACCATCCCCATAAAATAAACAGGTTACTCACCTGTAACAGAATCCTTTCCCTTTAAGACTCTGGCCAGAAGAACTTCAAGCTGGCTCCTCCCACCCACCCAGGTGGTAACTCCCATGACTTCTCCCTGCAATGTCAGATCTTACCCGCTGGGAGCAAGATACAGTGTGCTGCTTGCCAGGGAGGTCGGATTGGTTGTGTGGATGTACATCATATATCACTCCTAGAACTACTATTACAGATGTGTAACCTGTTTTTCTAGGGATGTGGATATGGTGTGGATATGATGCATTATCCACACTTCTGGCAGACTCCTAGTACTTCTCCGGGATGAGGGGGTAAGGCACACACCCCCAATTTAGGGAAGAGAGATTGAAGAACCAAGGACCCAAAACCAGCATCCCGGTGTGACTCAAGGTCGATGTGGTAATGGGAGATGAAGGTGTGTGCTGACTTCCAGATAGCCACCCTGCAGATCTCCTGGATTGGGGTGTCCCTGGAAGCAGCCACCAAGGCAGTGGTATGTCAGGTGGAATGAGCCCTTAGCCCTACATGAAACTCCCTATCAGTCAACCTATACCAGAGGTTGATGCAGGATACAATCCTCATGCTAATCATTTGCTTTGCTGCCAATCTGCCAGGTGCGACTTCAGCGTAGGTGACAAACAGCTGGTGAACCTTTTCCCAAACTCCATCAATGCACTCCTTATAGTAGGCAAGTGCTCGCAGCAGGTCCAGAGGATGGAGCCTGTGCTCAGCCTCCGAGGAGTGGTTGGTGAAGAACACCAGGAGATTCATCACCTGGTTAAGGTGAAACTCTGACACAACCTTTATGAAGGACTTCAGGTTGGGGAGAAGGACAACCTTGTCCCTGTGGAAGACCAAATAAAGAGACTTCACCAATAGTGCCTGGAGCTCATTGATCCTTCTGGTGGATGTGATAGCCACCAAAAAGGTGATCTTCCATGGGAGGTGTGACATTTTACAACTGTGCATTGGTTAGAATGGCTTGCCCATCAGATTTGCCAACACCAGCAACAAGTCCCAAAGTGGTGGTGGTTCATACACTGGATGGAAAATGTTGTCAAGGTCTTTAAAAAATCCACCTTCTCCTGCACCACTGATGGCATACAAGCCCACGCCTGGTATGCTGAGATGGCTGCCAGGTGCACATTAAGGGTCATTAACTGAAGGCCCAAGTGGAAGAGGGACCAAAAGAATCGAGAATTCTACCCACTGGGCAAAATAAACGGTCAAGCCACTTGCCCTGGCACCAAATGGAGAACCTCTTCCATTTGAAGGCTTAGCATTTTCAGGTCAACTCCTTCTAAGAAGCCTTGGCCATAGAGAGAACATTGTTGGAGAGGCCCAAAGCCTGGAACTCTAGCCACTCAGGAACCAGGCTGTCAGGTGCTGAGACTGAAGGTTCAGATGGAATACCTTCCCCTGATAGCATGAGAGCAGGTCCGGGTGTAGAGGAAGACATCATGAAAGCCTGAAGCTGAGGCTGAGGAAAGCGGGGTATCAGAACTGGCGGGGCCAGTCTGGAGCCACCAGAATCATCCATGCATTGTCCCGCCTGGCTTTGAGCAGCACTTTGTGGAACAGCAGAAAAGGAGGGAATGCATACATGAAGCCTGGGGTACAGGGCCTCAAGAAGGCATCCCCCTTCAGCACTCCCTGCTGAGGGGGGGATGGACACAGTACAGCCTCAGCTTCCATGGACTGTAACTTTGAACTTTGATGGACATTCATCATGTGCCTGCAATCATTTTGGCACCATTTAATTAGTTATACTCTGTGTGTATGTGTGTGTGTGTGTGTGTGTGTGTGTGTATGTGCCTGAGTAGAGAGTGAGAAGTGTTGTCTTTGTCTATTTTGTCCTGGTATGTACACTTTCAGTCAATATCAATAGATATTTGTTTGTAGTGTGTTGTATTATATT
This sequence comes from Neoceratodus forsteri, assembly GCA_016271365.2. Classification (NCBI taxonomy): domain Eukaryota; kingdom Metazoa; phylum Chordata; order Ceratodontiformes; family Ceratodontidae; genus Neoceratodus; species Neoceratodus forsteri. The sequence goes on along the minus strand of JADMNL010000039.1, from coordinate 10,806,602 downwards.
TTTATCCGTAATCTCCTGGCCTCTCCAAATGTTACGGTTTGGCCTGGCATTGGTATATCACTGTATAATGTGTGTGTGTCATATCAAATAATAAAAAATTGTTAAACTGAAAGAAGTGTTGTCTAGGTAGAGCGTATGAGTGCCTGTCATGTGTGGGGTGTCTGAAGTGTTTTGTCTAGGAAAAAAAAACAAGATTAGAGATTCAAACACATGTTTTTGTCTGCTTTAAAGTGTTGTGGCACCTCTGTTTTGGTGCTGTTTGAGAAAAAAAGAAAGCATTTGCATGGATTAGCTTTGTACTTTCTATGCTTAGCTGAGTTTAGCCTGATGGTGGCAGCAGCATGCTTAGTTGTGTATGGGATTGGGAAGTTGACTGGGGATGCTGCCCCAGTGCCCAGACCGGTATCCTGGGAATGGTAAGTGGGTTGCCAGGCCTGGTATGGTGGTGATCGTGTTTCTGGGTTTTATTAATTAACTGGGTTTGGCCCTTTAGGTTTATCTGGGATGTCCACTGTCTCGTGTGGTGCTAACAGTATTGGCTGGGGCCTGCCCTGTGGTTGCAGAGTGTGCATATCCTCCCCAGGGTCGGGCCTGCTGGGCAACTGCTTAGGCGTTCACCAGGAGGTGAACAGCTTAAAAAGAGAGGAGAGTGTAAGCCCCCCTAGGAGCTTATTAGCAAACGGTCCTTTAATTTGGGGCTGGCCAGTATTCGGGTCCCTCTGGAAAAGTTCAGTTGCTAGGCCACCTTCCATTAAAGACATCATTTTTTTCACTTTTTGCTTTAATATTCCATTATATCTGCCCCTACGTTTCGCACCAAAGGAACTTGTTCACGGGATCTTACTCCAAATTCTGTTAAATACAAACAATTTATTTTATTCTTACATTCCTTTCTTTTTCACATACATTTAATGTGTATTATCTTTTTATTTTACATTTTCTACTGCTTCTCTTACCCCTTTAAGGAATTCACTCTGACTTATATTGTTGCCTTTTTAATGTTACTTTCTTTAGCTGTGCCTTATCCTAAGGATACAGAAAAATGTGTCATATAATATACATTTTTATGGTCTTGACCCCTTGAAAAACAGACTTTTATTTAATTGCTGCCTGTCCAACATGCCACCCCTTTAAAGTGAGAAACTTTCAAATACTTGGTTCACATGTGGGCTTTACATTTTCAAGAGCCTGTGTCTTAATTTTTTATTTTATTTCTGCACAAGACACACAAGAGTGGTAGCAGGGAGGAGGCAGGGAACTACATACCAATCAGTCTTACCTCAGTAAAGGGCAAGGTTTTGGAGGCACTCCTTAAGGAAAGGACAGTGCAACACCTGGATTCTATAGGAGCACAGTATCCAAGACAGCATGGGTTTACAACAGGACGGTCCTGTCAAACTAATCACATAGATTCTCTGACTGGATAACCAGAGTGGAGGCCCAAGGGGGAGCAGTTGTTGTTGCATACCTTGACTTCAGCAAAGCTTTCGATGCTGTTCCACATAGAAGATTGATTTATAATCTGGGTAGGCTCGGGGTGGGACAGAAGTTGATCAACTGGGTGGAAGACTGGTTGGCGGGCAGAAAACAGAGAGTGGTGGTAAATGGTATACAGTTAGAAGAGATGCAAGTCACAAGTGGAGTACCTCCGGGATCAATCCTGGGCCAGTCCTCTTCAATATCTTCATCAGTGACATAGCAGATGGACTGGAGGGTAAGGTTTGTCTGTTTGCAGATGACACCAAGATCTGCAAAAGAGTAGATGATCCAGATGGGGTTGACAGAATGAAAAGAGACCTGGATAAACTGGCAAAATGGTTGGAAGAGTGGCAAATGGGGTTTAATGCGAAGAAATGCAAGATCATGCACATAGGGAAGAGAAACCCTGAAGCTACCTATAGGTTTGGAGGGGACATGCTGGCAATCACAAGAGAAGAAAAAGACTTGGGCATCATCATCACAGATGACCTGAAATCATCCAAGCAAACCACTAAAGCAGTAGGTAAGGCTAGAGGGATTTTGGGATGTATTAGTAGGGGTATCACAAGTCGTAAGAGGGAGGTAATAATCTCTCTTTACAAGACACTGGTTAGGCCCTATCTGGAGTACTGTGTGCAGTACTGAAGGCTGCACCTGCACAAGGACATTAACAAAATGGAGGCAGTCCAGAGATGGGCAACCAAAATGGTACAGGGACTGCATCAGAAAATACATGAGGACAGATTAACAGAGCTCAATATGTATACCCTAGAGCAAAGGAGGGAGAGAGGTGATATGATGGAAGCATTCAAACATCTTAAGGTCGTTAACAAGGTGAAAGCATCTAACATGTTTCAATATAAGAAAAGTAGCAGGACAAGAGGACACAGCATGAGATTAGAGGGAGGCCAATTATGGGTTAATGTGAGGAAGTTCTTTTTCACAGAAAGGGTGGTGGATGCATGGAACGGCCTACCTCAGGAAGTGGTGGATATGAATACAGTGCAGGGCTTCAATCAGGCATGGGATAGGCATAAGGGAGCAATACAGATGAGCATGAATAGATAGGCCATTGACAATGTACAGACCTATGGCACATTCATAAGGTAAAAAAACTTGGCAGACTTGATGGGCATTGTGGTCCTTATCTGCTGTCATCTTCCTTATTGTTGTTAAAACATTTTTACTGCACTTTACTTCAAATGCGGTTACAGTTTTATCTTCAAGAAGATCAGCCCTGCTTCCAGGAGATGCGGCCATCAAGTCTGTAACTGTACCACAATACAAGCTCTCATCCTCTCTATCCTATCTGTGTTAAGATCCATGGGATGACTGTGATGTCATCCACAACTATCATGCATGCGCGTGAGGTTGCTAAGCAACCAATGGTCTTCCCCACATTCGGGGAAGAAGAGCTTTCCCAGATAGGCTCCCTGTCTGTTTTAAGCTCAAGGGGGTCAAGATGTTTATAGTTTTATATATATTTACATCATACCAGTTAATTCAAAGGCAAAATCTGTAAAACTGTTACTCGGTTTCAATTTATTCCACTTCTATGCCATGATGGAAAATTGTACTCTTAACCACTAGATATGAGCTCTCTCCATCCTGCACATGTTTTACCTTACATTTCAAGCTCATTTCATTGTGTCTGTATTAAGGAGAGTGTGGGACTACCTGCACAGGTTTTGGGTGGGGGGTTAGCAAAAATGATTTTGATGTTATTAATGATACCTTTAGCATACAATTCTACTCTATATGAAATAGGATAAGATTCAATATGTAAATTACTTAGATAACTGTCTTGCTCAGTCGGCAGTTTATTATTGTCATTTTGATTATATTTGCATTTTGTTGCTCTTGACTGAGCTTGTAAAGGAACACCCCAGAATACCTACATTGTATAGCATTCCAAAAATTCTTAAAAATGAAAAAGACCCACAAAGCAGACCAATGGTGCCTGGGAATAAGTCAGTCTTTGAACCGGTATCAAGGTATATCAACTTTCATTTCCAGCCACTAATAGAGAAAACAGGAAGTTATGTAAGTGATTCAGGTGACATGATTCTCAAGTTAAGAGATTTAGAAAGAGAAGGCATGCCAGAAGGAGTGTGGTTAGTCATATTTGATGTGGTGGATCTCTACACCTTGATACCACATATGGAAGGTATAGACTGCAGAGGAAAACTTTTGGATACAAGAGAAGAGGGTGTAAAATCAAAAACAGAGGTTCTGCATGAACTTGCTGAAATTATTCTCACCAAGAATTATTTTGAATTCGACAACAAATTTTACCAACAAATAAAGGGGGAGCACAATGGCACCAGCCTATGCACATGCATACATGCATGATTTTGAAACCAGAAAAAGTGTTAGATGAAAACAATAATCAGTTCAGAAACAAAATTTGAGTATGGCTTCTCTTTATTGATGACACTTTTGTCATATGGGTAGGAAATGAACAGGATTTACAAAATTTCATGAAGAACTCAATAAAAAAGATACAAATTTACAATTCACTTGCAACTACCATAAAGAAGAGACAACATACCTGGATTTAAAAATACAAATGAAAAATGGCAACACTGACACTATACTTTACAAAAAAAGCACAGACAGAAACAAAATATTACATGGCCGTAGCTTCCATGAGCCCAAGTTAAAAAACAGTATTCCTTATTCTCATTTGGTTAGAGTTAAAAGGAACTGCAGTACAGAGGAAGAACTGAACATACAGACACATAACATGGTCAGTAAATTCCAACAGAGAGGATATAAAATGCTAGGATACCCTCATTGAAAGACAGACCTATTATAGTTGCTAAAAAAATTAAAAATATAAAAGATCAGGTCATTAGATCACAGTTTAAACAACAGGAAGAAAACTGTTGCTTCTAGGCCTGCTACAGGGAGGCATGACACCTTACGAAAGATGCTCTGTGCGCAGCCACACTTCAAAGAAAAAGAAATATGTACATCCTCACAAAACCAGAATACAGGATTATGAAAGTGATATTATGAGGAAGGATGGAACATCCCCAGTGCAATACAATTTGATCCGGGAGGACACACACGAGCATCCTTACACTTTTGGGAGTTAGAAATTGTGGAAAAACCAGAGAGGGTGAGGCGACTACTGTGACATATTGCTAAATGCAGAAATGAAATGGATTTTTAATATGAAAACACTGGACAGCAACATAAGAATTAATGTTGAAACAAACTGGCAGGCATATGCTTAGGTATTTGGACAGAGCAGGCATTGGATGTTGGGAGGACACAGAGAATAACGAGGAAAAATGTATATAAGTAACAAGATTTAGTGAATATAAAATTTATGGAAATGGTATCGAGATGGCTGTTGGTCCCTAAAATCAGGCATATAAAACTAAATATAAGATACTTGGTAATTTAAAATAAATAAATAAAATATGTGAAATTAAAAATGTATACCTAAAAAGAGAGGATGGGCAAAGAAAGGTTTGAAATACTGATACTCTAGATAAGATGCGAATGTGAAAAGCTGATGAAATAATAAAAACATATTTAAATGAAATATAGAAATGACAGAAAAAATAAATCTGTAAATAAATAAATATAAACATGTATGCTTGTTGACAAAGTACACAACAGCAGTCTAGATCAACAAAACATAAATATAAACAAAATGACAATAATAAACTGCCAATTGAGTAGGACAGTCATCTAAGTAATTTTCATATTGAATCTTATCTTATTTCATATAGTGCAGAACTGTATGTTAAACGTATAATTAATATCATAAAACTCATTTTTGCCAACCCCACAACCCAAAACTGTACAGATAATCCCACACTCACCTTAATACAAACACAATGAAAGGACTTTGAAATGTAAGGTAAAAAATGTGCAAGATGGAGAGAATTCAAATCTAGTGGTTATGAGTACAGTTTTCCATCATGGCATAGAAGTGGAATGAATTGAAACCGAGTAACAGTTTTAAAGATTTTGCCTTTGAACTAACTGATATGATGTAAATACAGGTAAAGCTATAAAAGTCTTAACCCCTTGAGCTTAAAACAGACAGGGAGCCTGTTTGGGAAAGCCCGTCTTCCCTGAATATGGGAAAGAGCGCTGATTGGTTAGCAACCCTGCGCGCATGCACAATAGCTGTGGATGACATCACAGTCATCTCATGGTTCTTAACGCAGACAGGATCGAAAGGATGAGAGCTTGTATTCTGATGCAGTTACAGACTTGATGGTCGCATCTCCTGGAAGGAAGGCTGAACTTCTTGAAGATAAAACCATAAACACATTTGAAGTAAAGTGCAATAAAAATGTTTTAGCAATAATAAGGACACTAAAAGTAAGGAGACTTGGGCAATAATTGTAACATTTATTTTATGGCTTGTGCAGAAAGAAAATAAAAATCAAAGACACAGGATCTTGAAAATTTAAAGCCCACGTGCAAACCAGGTATTTGAAAGTTTCTCAGTTTAAAGGGGTGGCATGCAGAACAGGCAGCAGTTAAATAAAAGTCTGTTTTTCAAGGGGTCAAGACCAAAAAAATGTGTATTAAATGCCACACATTTTTTCTGTATCCTTAGGATAAGGAACAGTGAAAGAAAATAACATTAAAAGGCAAAGATATACGTCAGAGGGAATTCCTTAAAGGGGTAAGACTAGCAGCAGAAAATTTAAAATAAAAAGATAATACACATTAAATGTATGTAAAAAAGAAAGAAATGCAAGAATAAAACAAAATGTTTGTATTTAACAGAATTTGGAGTAAGACCCCGTGAACAAGCTCCTCTTGAGTGAAACGTAGGGGCAGAAATAAAGGAATTTTAAAGCAAAAAGTTAAAAACTGTTGTCATTATTGGAAGGTGGACTAGCAACTGAATATTTCCAGACTGATATGAAGAACCTCAGCAGGCTCAAAGATCACAAGAAATGAATAATCATTACCCACTTTCACCTTACTTTTTTGGAACAGTATTCGGGTCCACCTGCTGGCGGATTGGGCTGGGGCTGAGACTCCCTCTTATAAAGGGTGGTTTGGAGCACTTAAGGTAGTTGTTGGCAGGGCCCAGGAGTGGGAGGTAGGGCTCCCAGGCTGAAGGAAGGACCTATTCGGCTACAGGGCTGAGGGTTGGGGCTAGGATGGCACGATTGCCATCCTGGTCCACCCCCTGTTCAGTTTCTCGGCCTAGTAGAGTGGAGTGGAGTGTAGCGGTCAAGTGTGGGGCTGTTTCAGGCTGCAGTGCTACAGGACCTACAGGGAGAAGGAGATGGAAGCTGGGGCCCATTGGTACAGTGCATGGCCTGCTTTGTGATCCCTGGCACCAGGGTAGGCCTCGGGGTGAGTCATGATGTTGACTGCTGGCTGCTATGGGTCGGGCTCAGTGCAGAGTGATAGAGACTGCATTATGGGAGCAGTGGTGACAGGACCTGTCCCTGGGAACCCCATTTAAGCCCACATCCAGCAGTGCAGGTGAAGTCATCCAGAAGAAACAGCATTGCATGGAGGTCCACTAGCCCCTGGGTGTGCTACATGGGACTGCTGTGTGGGGCACCATTTGCTGCAGGATCACCTGTATAGGAATTGTTTGGGATTGGGACGCACAGACTCATGAAGAGAGCAGTATGAGCACTTCACACATTCGTAAAGACTGCAGGGACTGCAAAGTGTAATGCAGGAGAGGAGGCCATAGTGTACAAGGAATTTGTGCTGCAGCTACCATCTACAGGGAGTCTTGACTCCCAGGAAACCTGTTTTAAGCCTTTGTGCCATGAAGATCAACTGGTCTGCACAATACTGTTATGCTCCCAGCTGCTCCATGGAGCTGTGATTGTCTTTTATTCATTAAATCAAATATATGTATTCTTTAGTTGTACCTGGACAATGGACTTATTTAGTGGCTGATCAGCTTGCCCCCCTAGCTCCCTGGATAGGACTTTCTGCTCCCCAATGCCCATTGGGACAATATTTAACAGCTGCCTGCATCCCCCAAAGTCGCCTGATTGGTGGCATCATTTTTCACCCAGGTATAAACTTTTATTTCTTTGGACTGTTGTGTTGTGGAGTGCCCCCTCCCCATTTTGTAATACCTGAAAAACCCCTAGACATGGGGGGGGGCTTGCATACAGTTTTAATTTTCATATCTATGCTGATGACACACAAGTGTACTTCTCTGCCAAGACTTGGTCAAAGGATATTACTGATAACTTAGAAGCCTGCCTTCATGAGTTAAAATATGTGGTTGTCTGAAAAATTTTGTAATTAAATCTTGAAAAATAAAACTAAAGCAATCTGTTTTGCTACAAAAAGTCATTTGAGCTGCTTGGAAACTGGTTGGCTAGAATTTCCAGCCATAGGAAGTAATCTGGAAGCAAAAGCAGTTGTTAGAAATTTAGGGGCAGCTTGGATTCAGATCTGCCTTTTGACTCTCATATAAATCCAGTTAGGAGAGTAGCATTTGTTTTTCATCTTACAACAATCTCTAAAGTTAAAAAATATGTAAGTGACTATCACTTAAAAACCTTAGTGAATGCATTTGTTCTCTCCAGAATTGACTACTGTTATTGGGCCTTTCAAATAGAAAACTCAAAAAGCTGCAATATATTCTTAAACATAGCAGCAAGACTTTGTTTCAAAGGTGGGTTTCTACGAACATATCACTCTAGTACTAAGAGATTATCATTGGTTACCAATTAAACTTAAGACTGACTACAAGGTAACATGTTAATACGGCGAAACAATTTCAGAGAGTCGAATACAGCGACACTATTACAGCGACTGCAATAATAGCGATCGGTGCATTACAGCAAAGAACAGTTTCAGCAACAGTGGTGTAGTAGCCTACCTCCGAGGTCCAGGTGTGCCTCGGAGGATGTTATTTTAGAAACAGAGGGGGTTCAGGGGGGTGCAGACCCCCAGGAGGGGTGCAGGGGGGCATAGCCCCCTGCATGATGTAGTAAAATAAAGCGGCCGATGCTGTAGCTGACAGAAGCCTTACTTTTCTAAGTGGGTAGCTGATTCTCTGTGTGTGCTGAAACTGCCATGTGCTGTTATTGCCATCGCTGTTATAATGTCGCCCATATTACACTCACTGAAATTTATTCACCAAATTGGCATGGAACTGACTACCAGATGCTTATTATGTACAAATGTCTGTATGACTGTGGCCTAAGTGAAGTTACCACTGATTTACTTGTGGAATATTGTCCCACGAGAGCTCTGTTATCTGCAAACCTAAAATTACTCGCTGTTCTGAAATTCAGCCTTAAAACAGTTGTGGGTCAGGTTTTGAGCTTAGGGCCTCTTAACTGTGGAATGCCCTTCCAGTTTACCTTAACGAAAGCTAGCCCATTGGCTGGTATAAAACCTGCCGTGAAAACCTGGTTGTTTTTACAAGTTTTTCAATATCTGTGATGTTAAATTGGTTAAGTCCCTTTTTAATATTTGTTTTCAGCAACCATTGTGCTATGTATGCCATGTGCTGTATTTACGATGTTCTTATATTTTATGTATTTGAGTTGATTATACACTGCTTTAATTCTGTGCAGCACTCAGAGCTTTTTGGGATAGGTGCTTTATAAATTAAGATGGACTGGACTGATTAAAGGTGACTAATTCGAGCTATATACTTAGCTCTAGTGCTCAGCCACTGCTGATTGTACCAAAGACCCACTCTACCTCAGGTAACCAAGCTTTACCCATATGTGCTCCCAGATTTTGGAACTCCCTTCCATCCCTGGTCTGCAGTGCTGCCTCCCATTCACCCTTTAAGAGATCCCTCTGTCACTTCCTGAAGGCTGACTCTGATTGCACATGCACTTAATCTCCAGATCTCCCCTCCCTGCCCCCATTCTAGAGTCCCCTGCACTGTATTTCATTTGGCTTACAGTATGGTCTGTGTACTTTAACTGAGTACAAAAACCAAGAGGAGCTCACACTAGGACGGGGTGCCATGGAAAACTTGAAATCAGAAACATAAATCCAGGCACTCACCACCACAAAAAAACTTAGCCAAGAAGGGAAACATTTTAAAAAGTTTATTAAATCGCCTGACGCGTTTCTCGTCCCACTGGACCCTTTATCAAAGGCCTTTGATAAAGGGTCCAGTGGGACCAGAAATGTGTCAGGTGATTTAATAAACTTTTTAAAATGTTTCCCATCTTGGCTAAGTTTTTTTGTGGTGGTGAGTGCCTGGATTTATGTTTCTGACTTTAACTGAGTGTATTGTATAATTGCTGTGATCTCTTATGTTCTATTACTGGTCACCATTGTAAACTGGCTTGATCATAAATGTGGGAAAGTCGACGAGGGTGGCTTCATGAACTTAACTGGTAGTTTCAAAGTCTGTGTTCAGGTACCTACACATGCAGGCAGGGCTTGTACTGCTCCCAATTAAGGCTGTGGTAATTAAAAAAGCTAAGTTCCAAAATACCATTAATAATGGTCTATGCATTATTCAGGATCAGTCAACAACTATTATGCACTATTCGGAGTTATAAAATGGGGTTTTAGAAAATGACTAATGCCAGGAGCTGGTGACTTCTTTTACAAGATACCCCCTTCTCTAGCCCAAATCCTCAGTCTCAAAAATAGGTGCATTCCATACTGTCCCCTATCTGACTCCTGATCCATGATTTGAGGAGTGACTAGTTCTGAAACTCCTGGTTAACTCAGTCCCCCTTCCCCAACGTGCCAACTTCATTTTTCATTTTTATAAAGTGGCCCAAAGAATGAACCAGGAAACTATAGGCCAGTGACCCTCACATCGATCATGGGAAAGCTCGCGGAGACCATCCTAAAAGACAGGCTAGAAAGCTTCTTGGAAGAAAACTGTCTCCTGGATAGTCAACAGCATGGGTTTGTAGCAGGCAGATCCTGCCAGACAAACCTTATAGAGTACTATGACTGGGTGATGCAGAAACTGGACAAGGGCCATGCAGTGGATGTCCTGTATTTAGACTTCAGCAAGGCCTTTGATTCAGTGTTGCATAGGAGGTTTGGGGGGGAAACTGGAATATGTGGGGGCGGGACCAAAAATGGTGAAATGGATCACAAACTGGCTAAAGGGAAGGCAGCAAAGAGTGGCGGTGGTGGGGGGGCCTCTCGTCACTGAGAGCTGTGATGAGTAGGGTACCACAGGGATCGGTACTGGGACTGGTACTGTTTGGGATTTTTATTGCTGATATCTCACACGGGATCTGGAGCAAGATCAGTCTGTTTGCAGTCAATACCAAGATGGGAGCTGCGGTTAATGATGCGGAGGGGTGGAAGGGGTTCCAGGAGGACCTGACAAAGCTGCAGGAGTAGGTGGAAATGTGGCAGTTGGGGTTCAACACCAAGAAGTGCAAGGTTCTGCACTTTGGAGCAAGGAACCAGGGGAAGGATTATCACTTGAATGGGGTACAGTTGGGGAGCTCCACAGAGGAGAAAGATCTAGGAGTAATCATTACGAGGAGCATGAACAACTCTGCTCAGTACAGGAAGGCGGCAGCAAGAGTCAACAAAATGCTGAGGTGTATTGCAAGATGGATCTCCTCCAGAAGGAGGGAGGTTATCCTGCCCCTGTATAAGTCATTGGTCAGGCCCCACCTGGAATACTGCATGCAATACTGGTGCCCATTCCTGAAGGACATCAGATTGTTGGTGGGGCTGTAATGAAGAGCCACAAAGATGATCCAGGGATTAGACAGCAAGCCCTATAGGGACACGCTGGGAGAGTAGAATATGTATTGCTGGAGAAGAGGAGGGATAGGGGGAATATGATTGAGACTTTTAAGTATCTGAAGGGGATAAACAAGACCAACCCAAAGAGATTTTCCAGATGAGAAAGGGGAGGGACATGAGAGGGCATGGACTGAAATTGGAGGAAAGAAGATTCAGGAGTGAAATGAGGAGACATTTTTTCACTGAAAGAGTGGTGGACAAATTGAACACCTTATCAGATGACATAGTGTCCTGTAAAATGGTGGGCAGTTTTAAGAGGGGTTGGGACAGGGTAAGGGTAAGGGATACTGGGAAGAGGGGAGCTGGAGGAGCAGTTGCGAGATGAGGTGCTAGCTGCACACTCAAGCAGACTCGATAGATAGGAAGGCCTGTTTCTGCTGGCAATTTCGTATGTTCGTATCAATTTGTCTATCATCGTTAATTGTCCGGTCTGCTCTGCCCCCTCCTCACATGTGCCCTGTTTGTTTAGTCACTTGACTGTATTACAGAAGTGCAACAGACACGTTGTTGGAGGGAGTAATAGAGTTAGCCATGAGACTGTTGCCATACTGATCATTGAATGCATCTATTTTGAGGACTGAGGGGTAGGGCTGGAGATAGGGTAATCTTAATAAAAAAATACATTATTGACTACTGGGAGAGTGCCAGGAGATGGCATGTTTAAATGTGTGTGGGGGAAAAGCGGGGTGCAGAAATTACTGGGGCGAGGAGGGCGGAGGCCACAGGGCTAGCCCTGGCTACCTGGTGAGGGCAAGTTTTTTTCACAGTTCATTCAGCCAATGGGTTGAAGTGCCCCAAAACTTTGACATTTGTCATTTCCAGAGTAGAAACTGTTGTTTTTTGGCCATTTTACGTAAGTCTGCTTCAGTTTCAGCTCACCCCTAGTAGACAGGGAGAGAGTTTTTGTTTTTAAACAAGTATCTTCAATAATTATCTGTAATGGGATGGGGAATACTCAAATTCAGGCAACAGGAATTTTGTTTAAATGTTGCTGATTCTTTGTCATTACATGCGATCCCCATTAAATAAAAACACTCTAAAATGGGTCAGTGGAAATCCATCGATGCCCTGACTGGACTGAACTGAACGTGTAGTGCCCCAACTGAAGGAGTCAGTGTGGTCTAGTGGTTAGAGCACTAGATGGGAACCAGTAGATCAGAGGTTCAAACCCAGTTAAAGAATTACTCCCTGTAAGACCTTGGGCAAGGCATTTAACCTCTCAGTGCTCTAGTTCACCCAGCTGTGGAAATGGGTAGAAGCACAACCCTAGCCAAAATGAGCTGTTGCATCTCAGCTGGGCTATCATGAGTAACTAAATTGTAGAAACAAAAAAAGGCAAATGTTATCTCTAGAGATCTTATGCCCTAATCTGTAGCCTCGCATCTCAGCACAGGGTGAGTCAGGAGTTGAGTATAGCTCATACTACAAGTGACTGTCTACTGGTTCCAAGTGAGGCAGGGCCCCTGCTGTCGCTGTTTTCTCTGTAATAGAGTCTCCTGCACTCTGCCTGCTTGTAATAACTTCCACTGCCACAGTTAATGGAGTGGGAACTGCTGCTTGCAAACAGGCCCTCAAATTACACTATTATCAACTAACAGCTATTGATTCTAACTTCAGTGTCAGAGAGAATGAGAGAGAGAGAGAGAGAGAGAGTGAGGGGTGAGAGAGAAATGTTTTTTTTTCAGGATTCTGTAAGCTTAACAGAGTTGTTTGTTCCCCTATGCTGCAGCTGCAAAGCTTCGTTTCCATGTAGTCCAGAGCTGAAGTTTCTGCCTAGGTGTCATCCTGTTATAGAATGGCACAATGGTCATCTTGCCTTACTTCACCTGTTGCTTTCCTCTCCAAGAACTACCACTTCATTTTATTTTCCAGTTTACTATGATTTCTACTAGTTAATGGGTCATGTATATGCATGTAATGAATTATATGCCTCAATATAGTGGCAGCAAGGCCAATACAAATTGCATTACAAGAAACACACAGCTACACCGGAGTCATTGATGTAGACAAGATTTCCCGTCTAAGATTCAGTGAGCCTTACTAATACGGTGTGGCTCAGCTTACATAAATAAAACAGTAGTGAAAAACATTCTGACCTCTGCATTTTTATTTTTATGCCACTGCATTATTTTATTGATTTAGTTAGTTAGAATTTTGACACAACAGGATATCTACATTTAAGCTGTAAGCCTAGTTTCCAAAAGGGTCTTAGGGGATCAGAGCCAGCAGCAGGGTGATACATAATTACATATCAGACACGTTTATGCAGAGTACAGTAAAACCTGTGGCAATATTGTGTTACATGCATTGTACAGCAGGGGGCAGTGCAACAGTTTACTAAAAGAGCTGTTAATTAGGGATCTGGTTGCATCTCTTCTAGCATGAGAGGGTCATCTTATAAAGATTTGTGCGTGAGGATCACAAGATGAAGCTGAGCAGTTCTGTTTGTGCAAAGTTGTGCAAGGGACGATACCATAACAGACACATCACAGTTCTCCTTTTGACCAATGAATCACAGAGGAGTAGAACACAGAAACACATTTTCTTTCTTCAAAAATGAAAGATTTTATTTAAAACAATTTGTCAGATGGCTAAACTCCACGATTTATTGGTGAACGATGGGGCGATCCAATACTCTATCAGTGAGCAAAACTGTACACTGGATAGGAGATGAGGATCTCAAACAGAGATGTGCAAGGTTCTAGAATGAATAGTTCATGTAATGCAAAGCCAGATCTATGGTTTAGAACCACACAGTATCTTCTCTTTAAAATGGTTTGAATGAAGAAGGTAAGGGCACCCATTGGCCCAGCTGCACCACTGTGCCGGTGACCCTGTTTCAGGAGCTGGTTGGTGGTTGAGAGGGCTTGGGTAGTGCTAACATGTGGCAGTGCTCCCAGTCAGAGCTGGTAGCACCCTGTTCCACTACCATAGCAACCCCTGCAGTGGCCCTTATAGAGGTTGGTAAGCCAGGAATTTTTCATCCAGAGCCAAATCAGAGCCAAGCCAACTGTGGGGCTGGACTATGAGCCAAAGAATGAGCCATGCCTTGGCTGTTGCAGAATGTTCTCTTATGATTTATTTTATTCTTATTTTAGTCTTTGGTAACTGGGTAAGGCCCACTAGGCACAAGTGCCTATTTTCAGGGGTGACCTAGGAGCACTGGGTGGTTAAGTGACTTGCTCAGAGTCACATAGTATGCAAGTGGAGGTTGTGAGAATCATACTCAGGTCTGGTCTGCTGGATGTACCAAGCTTGTTCACACCTCATTCCTTTAACCTCTAGGCTATACTGCCAGCCCTACCATCTGTGTTCTTCATGTACTGCACAAAATGAGTTCAAAGTTCCCACTACCGCAGTAACTTTTTACAAAAATGCTTGCTTTGGTCAGAACTGGCATGGCTTGATCTTGGGTCTCAATTGCTTATGGAAGCTGAGCCTGCCTTGATTGGAGCATCAGAACAGCTCAACATTCTTCACTGTTCTCATACTTTAAGAGTGCATCCACTCCTAGAAACACAGACAATGGTGGCAGAAGAGACCATTGGTCCATCCACTCTTCTAAGACCTTTTATCTTAACACAAGCAATAATACCCAACAGGGTGGGTGATAGTGAGCTATACCTGCTCACCCAGGGGTGTAATGAGGCCTGACACCACAGGTGGAGGGCCTTATAGCCTATGGAAGGGTGGGTATAACCTTTTGCTGTTCACCCTGGAGGGTATCATTGTGATTAGAAAATGGGTTTAGTTGAATATTAGAAAAAAAAGTTTACTGTTTAAAGAAATTTTCAAAAAAATACTGTAAGCAGTTAATTTTAATGAATAAAAGCTTTTTATGTAAAGTAGTCCCTCCCAGTACTGTTCTCATTACCACTAGAGGGCTCTGTTAAGTGCTTGTGCCACTATGTTGAAGGTCTTGTCCACACCCCCAAACAACAGTCTCTCGCCCTTGTAAAAGGTTATACTCCCTTGCAGGTGTTACTTGCAAGACAGATGCTTATTTTATTTTTTGTGTAGTCGGAAGATGTGGTCATGACCATTTATTTTATTTTTTTATGTGGCCAGAAGATGCAGCCATTACGTCAAGGGCGTGATCCTGTGTGGCCATGCTTCACAAACCCTGAAGCAGAGATCTAGAAGTTTGCTGAGAGACGGCATCGCCATATTACTGTTTTATTTTTATATTTTACTGTGATGGGCTTCTTGGAGAGAAAGGGATATTCATCTTGTTTAAAACTGGACTTACAGCAGCCCAGGGAATTAGTGGGTTGGGGGGGGCATCATCACTTGAGTAGCTCACCTGCTAAGAAACAGAAAATAAATGGCATTTTCTAAGTTTTAATTTCAAATCTGGCTCAGGGATTTCAGTGGGTAATGGGGCAGTTGACACAGGGACTTGCTTTAGGTGGGCATTGTTGTCTCACAAATGCCCACCTAAACAAGTGTCCCAGACAATCAGAATCCTTCAAGTGTTCAACCCATTTTCTAAAGGATTTTAGCTCACACTATCCACCACCCCCATGCTCCCAGTCTTACAGCTACCACCATGAGTAACCACTAAGCCCTTCACTGTGTCCCAGCCATGCATAAAACCATTAATGGTTTGGGTACCCACCTTACCAAGTGGTAGACTTCTCCACAGCTCAGCCACCCTCTCTGTGAAAGAACACTTTCTCATGTCCCTCCTGAACCTTCCCCCCTCCTGTTTCCACTCATGTTACCTTGTTTTTGATCCACTCTCCTGCTGAATAGTTCCTTTCAGTTCACCTTGTTCATCCCTTTCAGGAACTGAGAGGTCTTTATTATATCTCCCCTCTCTCATCTGGCCTCCAGTGAGTACTGTACATGTTCAGTACCGTAAGCTTATCTTCTTAAAATCTGCCTGGCTGGCCCTGAAGAATTTTGGAAATCCTATGTTGCACTGTCTCCGGCCTGTTCTTATCTTTCCTGAGGTAAGGACTCCAGAACAGGTCAAAGTGCTCCAGATGTGACCTCGCCAGTGATCTATGGTAATAATACCCCCTTTTTTCTGCTGTCAGTACTCCTCTGAGTGCACCCCAGTATCCTGTTAACCATAATGTAGGCCTTCTTACATTGACTAGATTGTTTAAGGAGTCCCTTATGATGACTGCCAGGTCTTTTTCCTCCGAAGTAGTGCCCAGCTTATCCCCTCCCATCCAGTACTCTGTCCTAGGATTCTTGTTCCCTATGTGCACCATCTTACACTTTTTGAGATTGCAATTTAACTACAAACCCTTGGGCCACCTGTCTAGCCTTTGTACATTCCTCTGCATCTCCATAATCCCCTCTACCTATGGAAATAGTACTTGCAGCCATCATAATAACACACACAATATTTTAAAACCTTTCAGTGTTCTAAATCAAACCAGACTGGGTTTGCTCAACCCTAATCTCAAGTTCTGAGCTCTGATTCATTGGAGGTAATCAGGTGAGTTATGATTTTTATTGTAGCCACCAGGTGGAACCAGTATGCTGTGTGTGTAATAGTATTGTACAAGAGAAAGTTTGCACTAACAGATTTTACAACATATAAATCATCCACCTAGATATCCAAGCTTGAATTATTCTGGAGAGTAAACATCCTGCTGTGTGCAGAAGAGGAAGGTCAAGCTAAAATGACAGTGCTACTGAAAGTTCATGGAATTAATTTAACTGTAGCTTTGCACTTTCCCTGCCTTATCTACTGTATAAACCTGTTTAGTCTGTATGACTTTCTCCGTCTTTCTCACTCTCTCTCTCTCTCACTCTCTCAGAGTGAAACTCCATTACTAATGTAATTCATTTTTCCAACTGACTGCTAAAAAACACAAAACAAGCAAAAATATTTACAAACAACAAATCAGGCACTTACTTGGCACCCTGTTGATAGCTTTCAGTGGTCTCAGGACCCGGACAGTTCGGATTGCAGATAAGGTTATGTTTTGGAGATCCAATGAATATTCCACCATTCTGCAACACAAAGGGAAAGGAAAAAGTTCCCAATGAAGTCTGAGAAATGATAAACTTTAGCTAGCTCAGGCTCATTCATAGAAATATAGAAAATTGTTGGCAGAAAAAGACCGCTAGGCCCACCCAGTCTGCAGTAGGGGTCCCTTTTCACTGTACCTCCACAGATCATAACTCATCTCTGGGGCCCTTCTCTGATTCTGTAATATGCCTCTGTGTCTATCCTATGCATGCTTAAAGCCTTCCACTGTTCTAGCCCCAACAACTTTTACTGGTAGTCACTTCTATGCTTCTATCACCCTTTCTGTGAAGAAATATAGTAGTTCCTCACATCCTTCCTGAAATTCGCCCCCCCTCCAATTTATTGCATGCACCTTAGTTCCAGAACTCTCTCCCTGCACTCTGTTCACCACTGTGAGGTACTTGAAGGTCTTGATCATGTGACCCCATACTCTCCTGTCCTCCAGAGTGTACATATTGAGATTCCTCAGTTTCTTCTTATAGGGCTTTCTTTGCAACACCTTCACCATCTTGGGAGCCCTTCCCTGGATTGCCTACATCATGCTTTTCCTGAGGTGTGGTATCCTGAATTGGCCTCAGTATTCCAGGTGAGGGCATACCACAGAGGGGAACGGTGGCATCACCACCTCCCTCCTCCTGCTGCTGATACCCCTCCCTATGCACCATAGCATTCTAAAAGCCCTACCCACAGCCTTCTCACACTGCGCTGCCATTTTTGAGATCTTCTAAAATAATCACCCTGAGATCCCCTTCCTGCCCAGTGATTCCCAACACCTCCCTCCATCCTATACTGAGCACTGGGGTTCCTATGCACTAGGTGCATGATTTTGAAATTGTTGGCATTGTATCCCAATTGCCATTCCTTCAACAATTCCTCTAGTTTTCCTACATTCCTGTGCATTGTTTCCACTCTATCCTGGGGGCCCACCCTATTGCTGATCTTGGTGTCACCTGCAGAAAGACAGACCTTCCCATCCAGTTCCCATTCCCTACTTTCTATAAGGACCTGAATGGTTTTGACTTTTATTTTATATTCTACTTTATTTCTTACGCCCAATTTTTTTTTCTGAAGCCCTGTTCCTGGATCAATTGATTTTTTTTTTTTTTTTTTTTTATGATGTCAGGCCTGAAAAAGCAGCCAGAACAAAGGAAGTTAAAAGTAAGTATAACAAGCCTGTTTTTATCACAACAGTCTTCAGTAATAACCAGTGGAACATCATGAAATTCAAACTTTATGGGAATGTTATGAAATCAGAGTCCTGCGAATGCCAACTAAAATGAGGAAATCAGGAAACTCCCTTTAAGTGGCGAACTTCCGGTTCCCAAAAAAACAGAAACAGTTCATACTGGAAAAGCAGATCAATTCATTTGTTTTTTAAGTGTTAGTGACCTGCCTAAAACTAATATTAGTTTTTAAACACAGTCAATTATTACCTGTTATATCTGATGTACTTTTTCTTTTCTCTTTATTAATTAGAAGATGTTTTCCTTATGTTATTAATGTAGATGTGATGAATGGAATACCACTCTGACTGGAAGCTGAAATATCTAGCTTTGTTCATCTTATTACATCATCAGCATTGTGACCTCAGTGAGTGTAACATCACAGCTGCTCAGGAAGAGTCACTGAGTAGCTGGCAGGTCAGTCACCTGTGATGTCACTGTCCGTGAAGTCTCAAGTGATGATGTAGTGGGAGGAACAGAACTAGACATTGTATCAGCTGCCAGTAAGAGTGCTGTTGCCCACATCCAGCAATATAGTATCAGATTGAAAACTTTCTAGTGAGTATCAGGAGAAAGAAACATTACTTTAGAAATTAAAAGCTACAGTGGACTATTTCTTAACATTGATAATATTTTCCTGTTAGTTTTGGTTCTAGCCCTTTAAATATTCTTCTGATGTAGAGAGGACTGCATGGTGGATATCCAGCACTGTAGTTTACAAACAGTGGAAAATAGAGTTGGAACAGTGGTGGGGAGGGTTGGGCCACCAACGCCTCACCTGCTGTCACACTGGCAACCCAGGTTTAGTGATAGACCCGGGTGGCTGGGTGGTAGCTAGGGTGGGAGAAGACTGATCGTCTATGAACTACTCTCCCCACCAGAGAGTGGCAACTTGCTGAACTGCTCTTACATTGCCACCAGATGGCAGTGTACTGGTAAAGCAGCAGCAGCCACACAACACATGGGGGTTGGTCGGTGATCATCATGTAGTACGTATGTGCCTCCACATGCCCACATGCCTGCATTGCATGCCACCAGGCCAAGGGCAGAAATGGTAAAATCAAGGGCTGCACACCAGGAAGCCCCAGTGGCCTGCTCCAGTCTGCCCCTTCACCTCCGATTCCTGCTGAGAAGACTGGTTCCAGTCTCCGGGGGGAGAGGATGACCCCCCCCCACAGCCCTACCACGGGGGGGGGGGCAAGCTGTGGAGGACTTCCAAAGCAGATGAATCCTGGAGGTAGACAGTGGCCAATCAGGGAGGTGAGCAGGGTCGGACAGCTTAGCCAGCACTGTGGGGAGAAATGTTCTATAGAAAAAAAAAAAAAGAAACGGCAAAAACTGTGGCTGAAGATGAGTGTCTTTCTGAATGAGTGAAAGATGGCAGGCTTGCTACAGAATGGAAGTCATATTTATAGTTCATCTCTCTAGTTGTTTGAGGAATGTCCCAAAATTGCAGCCGCACACACATGACTGAATATAAGGTTGGGCACCGTGCTCACCTTATTTTTATAGAATTCACTGACATACAACACTGTTGGATGCACATTACAGAAGCCTTTGGAAAATTGTGCAGAATTCTTCATTTATATGTGAGGGCATACAATAACTGTGCTTACTGTAGCTGCAGTATATGGGGTCATTCATCACCAGACCAGTACAGGACATTTTGCTGGCCTGTTTGCTATTGATCATGGGGCGGGAGGGGTGTAGAAACTTATAAACATTTTTTTTAAACAAACAATAGCTGAAAGAGAAACCTTGGTGGACCAAGTTATTATGACATAAGCAAAATAAATCTCTAGGGTCAACTGGAAAGGAAATATAAACTTGAAACACTGACCCATTTAAATTATTGGTCTGACATTTGTTTCTGAAAGCATGGCACACTGAATAAGCATAGCTAGGTTTTTAAAATTTAAGTGTATGAGATAGCAGACAAAGTCTCAGTCAAATGTGTATTATCTCTTAAATACAGAAAAAAAAATCCTCCATTTTTTTATTCATTTGATTACCCAGTTGTTTCACACCAGGAATAACCCAAGTCAAAAATAATTATCTTCCTAGAGGGGTCTTTGGACACATGTAAGATAATGAGTTTTTACATTCACAGTCATACAGTACATACATTTCCATTATTACACTATGCACCTTGATATGATTCATTTAGTAATTCTAAAGATGGATGGTCCTGTTGGTGTGACAGCAGTGCTGCTGTTTATAGCTGACAACACGAGTTCGGGAACCAACCCTGGCTACAAGAGGGCTGGCATGGAGAGGAGGTTTGAACATCCTAGTGGACATGTGCCTCTTCTGAGTGGGACTATGACTGTAGTGGGTAAGGCATAGCGGCTCAGCAGATGGAAAAATGACATCATGATTGAAGCCCCTCCGCATACCTGTTGCATGTATTTTGCAAGGGCATGTTATATCACCATCGGTGGTAGGGGCCAGAAACAGAAAGCAAACCAGCAGGGTGATGTGCACCACTCGCAGGACCCACAATGCCAGCTGGACTCTCTCTTAATGTTGCATAAGGTCTCTAGAGGGGCTTTAACAGCCCACTATGGGGGCATTAGGAACTAATCCATGGGGACTCTCTGAGGGATCTGGTAAGTCCCAGAGATACTTCAAAGAAAGTGTAGGTGGCAACCAGATGCTTTAGTCCCAGAGATGGTGGGCAATGGGGCTAGGGGGGTTGCAGTAAGTGGGAAGACCAGGGTAGTGGGGGGGATAAATAATAATTAGAAAAGGGAGTAATTCAAAAGGTGCCACTTTAAATTGTGATAGTTACAGTATGTTAGGTTTCAAATATCTGGTAAAACATGTATCCAGCACACTCACAGATCACGGGTGCAGACAATGGACCTTAAAGTGATTATCGGGCCTTGTGTGCATTTATAAAGTACAGTGTATAGTATACTTATGTTCATCACAGCTGTACAGCTGCTGAAAAAACTACTTTTATTGGCTGAGTATTGTACCCTTCAGAAGTGGTTCTTTCAACACAAGCAGATAAACAATAAAAAAGAAAGGAATGCCCCACAACTCCAAAGCACTTAACAGCTCCTTGTGTATTAGCTCTTATGATGGATCGATTGTACAGTCCCTTGCTCTTTAACTGTATTTGCAACAAATCTGCTATATCGACTTACTGTACCCTAATTTTAACTGTATTATGTATGTGTGATTAACTGTTATATTGGCTCTGTAACCTAGTTTATCAATATTATGTATCCAGCATTCATATATGTATGTTGTACCTGTTATGGCAATTGTGTATGTATCCTTTCCCCACAAGTACCCCCCTTCCCCAGGATGTACCATAAGATAAGCAATTTCGATTGCTCAGTGTACTTTTCTGGTGAAACTTTTCTCTTTTTTTCACAGTTAGTTTTTTTCTCCTTTTGCCCCAGGTGGCACACCTTCTTGCCAGATCCCCCAACCCTGTCTCCTGCTCACAGCTTACCTTCTGCTGTCCTCCATGGTTTTCCCCCCGTGGTGGAGCTGCGGGGATCCCTCAACTTGCCGGAAAGGATCTGGCATGGAGGTTACCGCTATTCGCTGGAGCAGGGCCCTTGGGAGATCAGCTGTCATCATGCTGCACCCAGGACACACTTTTTCCTCTTTCTGTCCCCTTAGGAAAGGAGGCATACAATGATGCCCTATAGAGAGAGCACACAAGCCTCCACATGCACTCCTCCAAGCATTTGCCTCCTCACCTCCCCTTTTCTAAGCGTCAGTGTGAGGTTTCCCAGCTGCCGCTAGGGGCCAATCAACACTGACTGCTGGTAGCCACCCCCCCTCCCCAGAGAAGGAGAGTAGTCCCATGGATGCTTAATCCTTCTCCTCCCCTGCTGAACCCCAGCGGCCCATGCCCATTCCCGAACACGGGTCACCGGCATAGCACAAGGTCAGGCATCAGCACCTCAGCCCTCAGCGCCACCGGGCCGGCTCTGGTTAAACTTTTCAATAAATAAATAAATAAAAGTTTTAGTGCCTTGTATGGAATAGAAAACAATTAAGAAATGATTTCCTATAGATAATTTATTTTATAAATAAAGATCTCATTCATAGCCAATCAGGATGGATTATTTCAAAACATTCCAGGTATTCGTACCATGACACATCGAGGGAGTGCTGCTGACTAATTAGAGCATTCTATTCCCCAACGCTTCAGACACTGCTATTCTGTAAAGGGTCTCTCACACATAGGTGCTCTGGAAATGGGCACATTCAGCGGAGATTTTTAAAAACATTACTACTTGATGGACCTTGATCAAGAATATATGAATGTGACCATGAAAACTACTGTTACAACTATAAAAGTGGTCTCACATTTTTAGGGGTCAGAACTGCTCACCTGTGGTTCATAGCTCTCCCACCCTACAAATGCATGTGAGAGTACTCATACAACTGTACCAATGGTCTTCATGGTCCAGTAACACAAAAACTGCAAGAGACTGTCTTATTCTAAAAACTCTGAAATTCTGAAGTTCTGTGTTCAGCTGGGGCACACAGTTTCCCATACAAAGGTTTCTCCCATTTTCTGCAAAGTATATCATTTTGATTTTAGATTCAGCTTCCATGCTTAAAAACAGAAATCTTCCACGTGATTTACTGTGTAATATGTTTATACATATGGCGCCTGCGTCTCTTAAGGTTATAAGAGTTTCTTCTCAAATCCTTTGTCTGCCAGAACTGTTCAGCTTCACTTTACAGTTTTCTCACCCAAACAACTCAAGAATGCACTCTTGTAACCATTAGAGACACCATAACTGCACACATAAACAGATCTAATAATTCATGCACCTCAGTTTTCACTGAATATGGCAGACTGTGTTCAGCTGTCACTGAAATTAGCAGGGATGCAAAACGTGAAAGTTCAATCATTCTGAGCTTTTGCATCCCTAGAGGTTCTGATTGCTCAGAACCTGTGTGAACCAAGTGGAAGCTCAACAAGAGCTACAGTAGCATGAGAGAAAACACTTTCTCCCTCCCAGCCTTCTCTCTCTCTCTCTCCACCCCTCCCTCCCTCTCCCCCTCTCTCTCCAGCTCTGCATTCTCTCAAGAAATAACATGCTTCACCACACTATGTTTATAATTTATAATGTATAATTTTGTTTACATTAGCACAAACCCCTCAGAATTCAAGGTGGTAGTGGTAGTGGGAGAGGTTGTACCCCCTTTCCTAAATAGATCATGGAAAGTTTAAGCAAATATAGCATGCCACAGGCCAGCCCGGTGGCGCTGAGGGCTGAGGCGTTGCCCCCCCCCCACACCTTGCTCCATGCCGTCGAACCGTGTTCGGGAACAAGCACAGGTTGCCGTGGGTCAGCTGGGAGGAGATGGATTAAGCATCCTATGGACTGCTCTGCATCTCCGGGGGGGGGGGATTAGAGCAGACGGTGCTCACCTGACCCCTAGCGGAGGCTGGGGCTCAATGGCATGGAGCTGCATCACAGGGGGTGGAGGCGACAGATGCTCGACTGGTTTGCACATGGGATCGTGCGCAGGCCCAGTCACTGATGTCATTGCACACCGCACTCCTGCAAGAGGGAGAAAAACAGGAAAAACAAGGCTCCCAGAGGATGATGAGGGGGAGCTCACAGGCCCCACACCTCGCTAGTCATGGTGCACAATGGATCTGGTTTCTGTGGGGAAGGGCCCCCTCTGCCAACCCTGCCATGGGGGGTAATTCGTGGGGTACTTGTGCCAGCTGGTGGATGCCAGGGTGATGGGGCTGGAGCTCCCCCCCCAGATTGATAGGGCCGAGAAGCAGGAGCATAAATAATAATAATAAAAAAAAATGTAGCATGCCACCCACACCAAACCCACACACCCACCTTTGCAAGGTTAAAAAGATGAACTGAGCACTTCTTGACAAAATGGTCTGGGCAGTTTTTGATATCTCAGAATCCATCTGAAGGTTTCCACTATACACTATTTTCCTTAGCAGCACTTTGGCACACCGTGCATCTGATTAGCCTGAGGGCACCAACTGTTAATTTACTGGCCCATATGCAGTAGGAAAAGAACAAAGCCTTCAGAACTATTCTTCACCCAGTTCCAGAAGCTGAAACAGTGGACCTGTGACTGCATTGGTATTCAAATGAATGACCTTTGGGAATTCCATTATTCAAATTAGATCTGGCTCTGCAATCCATTTCAGACTTTACTACTCTTTTCTGCTCCATATTCTGGCAATTTTTCATAGAATTCCAAAAATTAACAGTCGCTAGAAGTAAGTGGAGAGTAAGGGGGCAGCTAATGACAATGTAGTTAACTCCCTCCTAGCTGAAAATGACTGCTTGTCATGACCAGAGAAGGGGAGGGGTAAACAACATTTATCACTATCCCTAGTGGGAAATCCTTTGAGTTTATTAACATTCCTGAGGCGGCCTCTCTCCACATCACCCTCAGTATGGTGGGCACATTTTTTCAGAAGGTACAGTATTTAAGAGGAACTGTAAGTCCCTTAAGTAATTTGTACCAGTTGTCTAGAAAACTCAAAAATTAATGAGCTTTTTGTAAATACATTTCTGTTCCATTTTCAGAACAAATTATTAAGATACGTTCTTTTTTCCCCCTTCCAGTGGTGGGAGGTGCTTTTGTAACTGTGTATGCAGACATGCATTATACACTTATTTTTAACACAGGGTTGGAGAAATTTCTTACTGTTAAAATCAGCAAGCATTCTTCGGTAGGAGATTCTGGGTAACAAAAGCATCTGGGAAGGGGTCGCTCTTTGATACAACCCTACTGGGAAGAAAAATGTAGCAAGTGTTCTAAGAATCCTTATATTACTAGGACATGCATTTATTTTTTCTGTTTGTCAGGTACGTACACTAGATAAAAAGTGTTTATTTTCAGGCATGATCCGGGAGAATACATTCGAGAAATTAATGATCAGAATATGTATAAAACATAATGAATGAAATGCAACATAATTAGATGCAGAAAAGTATACAGTAAAAAGAATAAAAGCTGGTAATATGCAGGTTGTTTGCAAGTAAAACTGAACAGTTTAGATAGACATACTTTAAAGCAATGGGTACCCAGACAATTAGTATTTAGTTATTGTACAAAGGCAGGTATTCAATCAGTATGGGGTAAGTCACAAAAAACAAATACTATGTACATCTAGCAAAGGCCTAGGAGACAGGGTGTATGGTGCAGGTGAATTCATCTTTGCATTAACGGGTGTTAGTTTATGCTGAGGGCATGGATGAGAAAAAGCAATGTCCCACAGGCAGCCTTTCTGCATCCATCTGACAGCTAGTATAATGTCAGTCCTGATTACACCAATAGTGGGTTCTTGACAAATACAGTCCCATAGATGCACAGTTATAGAAGTCACAACTACATTGTTATATCAGTCACAAATATTGTGCCAGCATTTGCCTCCAGATTTTTTAATAAATATAAATGTTTCTGGGTGTGATAGACAGATAGACATGTAAAAGAGTATAAAACATGCTGAATGACAAAATCATGTTATGCGGGTTGGTGACATCGTCCACATCAAAATAAACATTTACTGTATCTTAATGTTGAGAACATTAAAATCAAGACACACTACTTTGAGAATGTTACTATTTACACCCTATTTGTCTATTGGTCTGTCAATACCTTTAACACTACAGTAATTGACAGCCTAACAGAAAGAACTGGCTAGCAAGTTTAATTTATGAAAGAAAGGTAGTGGATGTCACATTGGGTAATTCTGCTCTCATAAAAAAAGGTTAATGTCCCCCCCCAAATTGGGTTGCAAATGGGCTGTGAGACAGTATGTTTATGCACCCTCTGTATCTGGTCCGAATATTAAATGTTGACTGGCTCAAGGCCACACTGTCTCCTACTGCTTAACAACCTGCAGGGAAATTGACATTAAGGCCCAACTGGCCAGTCCATCTCCACTCTGTAAAGAGAAATTCAAACAAATACTTACTTTGGGTTGCAGTGTCATTCTATAATTCCTGACTAGTAGAAAGTCACATTTATTCCTGCTCAGGGCTGCATTGATCTCCCCACAACAAGCAAGGATTTTAAAATGTAGGCCTGCTGGCAGTCATGCTGCCACTACCTCTCAACCAGTGTGGAGTTTCAAATGTAGGCCCACTCAAGGTAGTGTTTTCCTCCCCACCTCTTCAAAACCAATGAGACAATTGAAATTTGGTAAACTTATGGCTGTGTCTTCTTCCCCCACCTCTCAGGGACCAATGGGAGATTTAAATATAGTCCCACTTAAAGCCATTCCCCCACCTTATCAAGATCAATAGTCATATTCAAATTTAGGTCTATTAATGGCCAATTCATTCCCATCTGGGGATGCTTTCTTTACATTAGGTACCAGAAAACAGGCTGGCAGTACTGTGAACAATAAAAGCCCCCATCACCTAAAAAGGTAAATTACTTTTTATCTAACATTTTTCTACATTAATTTTTGTTTGTTTAAAATATTCTAAGGAGTTTTTTCCATGACAGTAAACAAGCAGGTAACAGCATACATTATACTGCAAAGCCACTAGAGGGCAACAAATCAAGGAAGTTGCAATCCTCTTCCCACTGCTCTCCCCTAACACTTCTAGTTCTGGGTCCTTCACACCTATAGCCTTGGGTCTTAAAGGAGCTAATACCTGCTCTCAGGCCTTTCTATTTACCACTCTGCCAACTAACAGTGCCAATAAAGAGTTTACATTTCCACAACTTACTATTATAGCTCTTACATGTCATCACAAGCAACTCGGTTTAGTATCATACTAGAGCATAACAAGTAGTCTAGCTCCTTCTGCTGCTGACAAGCACTAGTTTTTCTGGTCCTGTAGAACAGAACTTTCCCCTTCAACATGCAGCTTTACACTCTAGTTAATGTGTACACAGTAGGTTTTCTCCCCTGACTTCTCAAACCAAATTCCTCATCACATCTTATAGTCCATCCCTTCCACAGTAATTGGCACTCTCCCTGCCCTTTGCCTTATAGTTATGCTCTTCATTTATACATGGACTTCACTGTCATTCCTGCCTTTTTCAAGCAGCATGGTACCTTACCCTCACCAATTAGGTGCCATGCCAGTACAATATCATTGCCCTCCGTACTTTCTGGCACAAACCCTAATGTGATCAGGGTACTACTTCATGCCCTACTGGGCCTCGGGGATCTATGCTGTACAAAGCTCCAACTAGTCTCTAACTCTCCTCACAAAAGCAGCAGGGCACGTGCTTTTAAACTTCTGTTAAACGCAGTAGTAAAAATGCTCCTGCTGTTACTAATATGCACTGGCAACATTGAGCTTAACCTAGGGCCCCTCCATTCAATCTCATCACTTTCGGATCTCCCTCACCTGAAAGGGATGAGCTTCCTGCATGTCAGTGCCTGCAGTTTATTGAAGAAGTTTGATGCCATTCAGGCTTGGATTTGCCTTGCCAAGGCTGATGTTTTGGTGGTAACAGAATCCTAGCTGAAAGCATCCACCCAGGACCACTCTATCAACATTCCTGACTACAATATATTTCATGCAGATAGGCATTCTAGGGGAGGTGAGGTAGCTATCTATGTTCAAGATAAATTCAGCACCTCAGTGGTGGACACCACCTCATTCCCCAAGGAATTTGCGTGCCTGACCTTAAAGATCCAGCTTTCTCAATCTATGTCCCTGTCTATTATTGGTTGCTACAGGACCCCATCTGCAGAGCTAAACGTTACGGAGCATTTAAATGATTTTCTAACCCCGCTGACTTCAGAAGTTGCCATTCTGAGTGACTTCAATCTTGATTAGCTGCCCGGTTCCTCCAAATCTTTAAAAGACCTTTGCAATGCCTTCGGGCTCACTCAATTTACCTCAGAAGGCATTTGTCCAATCATAAAGAATCTGGCTTGTAGCACAATGCTAGAACTACTATTTGTAAACAAACCCCATCTATACACCCATTCTGGTGTTTTCTTTAATGATCTCAGTGATCACTGCTTCATTACATGTGTAAGGACACCTACTATACATATATCTACCTCTACATATGTTTTCAAAAGAAGTTGCAGGATTCTAATGCATTCCTTTTGGACCTGCAGCATGCCGCCTGGCAAACGTTCTGCTTAGCCCCCACTGTGGATGAGGCATCTGAGTCTTTTCATAGCATTCTACTCAATACCATTAATATCTATTTTTATACTCTATATTCAGGCAGGACAGGGTTTCCAAATGAGGTAGGGACTGTGCCATCTACCTGAGTAATTCCTGTCTGGGTCAAGTCTTCCCATTCTCAAACCCTAAACCACCCTCGCAGGTTCTCGCTATTAAAGTTCTACTCGAGGCGCACCATTACCTCTGTGTACCTACCCCCTAAAGATCAGCACAATGGATTTATGAGCATATTGGAAAGCCTACAGGGATTACACCATAACTCTGAACTCATAGTACTAGGTGACTTCAACATAAATTGGCTATCGCTGGAGGCCAGAAACTACAAGGATGCTGTCACGTCACAGAACCTCACCCAGCTTGTTACCACCCCCACCAGATGCAACTATATTACAGGGTCACGAACACTTCTGGACTGGATCCTAACTAATCACCCTGAATGAATCTGAAAAGACTCAGTGCTCCCTGATGGGATCAGTGACCACTCACCGGTTACATGTACCTGGACAAACAAATTCATTAAGCCCCCTCCTAAAACAATCCACACCAGAGTGTTAAAGCAGGGGTACCTTGAGCTACTAAAGACACACCTAAGCCATCTGGACTGGACACCAATTGACTCTGCCATTGATGTAAACCAAGCCTTAGACCTTTTCATCAGCCACTTCTCTGTGGCCTGCAATATCTTTGCACCTCTCAAAAAGCTGAAGGTCAGGGGCAGAGCTAACCCTTGGATAACCCCCGATCTAATTACTTTACTCAAACATAGGGATCATCTCTGGCACTGTGCCCATGCAGCATCCAAACCTGGGGATATTCATAAATATAAAGCTGCCAGAAATGAGTGCACGTGGGCAGTTAGGAGACCCAAAAGCAAATACTTCAAGGAAGCTCTCTCCAACTCCTGGGGTGAGGAAAAAATTTTGGAGTAACTTGAAAGACCTTACAGGCAAGGACCCTAAGTCACCACCCACCATGCTCAGCATAAATGGAACACCAACAACTGACCTGTACACCATCACCAACACCTTTAACAATGCATTCTCCAACTTGGATAGTGTCCTCCCTTCTAATTTCTTTGATGCCCCCTCTGGTAGTAACCCTCCTGTAACTAATTCTCTCCTACACCCTGCCCCACAATTCTACTTCAAGGAGATCCCAGTGCATAAAGCCAAAACCTATATTCAGAAGGCCATTCACAATGCAGGCTACAGCGGTGACTCCCTTGACCTGAAGTTGTTAGCACTTGTCCTTGAAGAAGTCCTTGAACCCTTGACAAAGGTCCTCAACCTATCACTAAGTCTGTCCCAGTTCCCATCGCGCTGGAAACAGGCGACCATCACACCAGTACACAAAAGTGGAGACAAATCACTGCACTCCAACTACAGACCTATCTCTATCCTCCCTCCATTGTCTAAGGCCCTGGAGCACATTGCCTCAGACCAATTAGTCAAGTACCTGGAAAAATACGACATCCAGTGTCCTGAGCAACATGGTTTCCAAAAAGGGAACAGTACCACCACTACACTATTAGAATTCATGGGCTTCATCCATACCACACTTGATCAAGGAAACTGTGTAGGGGCAGTATTCATAGACCTTATGAAAGCCTTTGATACTGTGAACCACCCACTCCTACTCAAGCAATTATCAAACATTGGGCTCTCCAATGAAGCACTGCTCTAGTTTTCATGCTACCTTGGGGAGAGGGTCCAGCGGGTTACGTTTGCTGGTGTCACCTTGGAAGAAAAGCCAGTCCTTTCAGGGGTCCCACAGGGGTCCATCCTGGGGCCACTACTCTTCAGCCTCTTCCTCAATGACCTTCCCAGTGTCTGCCACCAGAAATTACTACTCTATGCTGATGATGCAGTCATGTTCACCAACCACCAAAATGCAGAGCTCCTCGAGAAACAATTACAGGTTGAATTCATGCGCATCGAGGAATGGTTCAAGTCACACAAACTGGTCATGAACTACAGTAAAACAAAGGTTATGACCTTCTACAATGCCAGGAGCAAGTACAAATCCCGTGACCTCACCATCCTAAACCAAACAGGGACCTTACTTGAACATGTTCCTGATTTTAAATATCTAGGTGTCACATTGGACAGCTCACTGTCCTACCATCGGCACATAGATTCTGTCGTCAAAGCCACCAACATCCGTATAGGCCTGCTCTACAGGCACAAACACTGCATGACTCCTGACACTCTCCGGTTGGCTATCAACAGCTCTGTCACCTCCATCATTGATTACGGACTAGCAATCTATGGCTCTGCCTCCACCTCTGCCCTCTGCAGAATTACAGTTGCACTCAACAAAGCATGCAGGCCGCTAACTGGGGCTGATCGACTTAACACACACTTGTGACCTGTACACTCGGGCAGGATGGCTACCTATCATCAGCCGGATACAGTATCAAACCTGCCTCTTAGCCAAAAAAGTCCTCCTCGGGGTCATGCCCCTGGGCATTGAAAAGCTACTCATTGACCACCACGGCACCCAGAGAACTAGAAGTTCACAACAACTAACCTTCCTTGTCCCCAGATGCTGGACTACCATGGGCCAGAGGACCTTTTCCCACAGAGCACCACAGTGGTACAATACTCTCAACAAAGAAACTCTTACTGCTGCTGCTCTTGGCCCTTTTAAGAGACAACTCTGACTTCATCTCATTTCAACTAGTCATTGTGACTGCCTCGCCTAATCAGGGGCCCACCGTTCACTGCCCTCCACTTCAGTGTTGACAGCTATCTCCCAGCATTGCCCCCCTTACCTGCCTACCCTTAGCCCCTCTCCCTTTCCTCCCCCGGGGCATTTTCTGACTTTTATCCCTCCTCTCTCTCCCCTTTAGAGCTCTTACCCTTACTCTCTACCCTCCGACAATGACCTTCCTGCCTGCATACCCCCTTCCCTCTCACCTGCAGTGCTTATTTCCAAGATTGCCCTTGGCTTGTATGTCATGCTACCTAACATTTGGCACATTTTAAATTACTGGAATTTTCTAAGCCTCAGTCTCTTACTTCTTGCTATTGTGTAACTATGTATTATTATGTTGACCTTTCTATGTATGTATACCCCCCATTCCTTTGACGTGGAACCTTTGTAAATGAGCAGTTCCTGCTCAAAGGTATTTATAATCCTAGATTTCAATAAAATAAAAAAAATAAATTAAAAAAATAAGCATGCCTCACTAGATAAAATCCACAGAGGAAAAGGTCCTGCCCATAGTTCACCAATGAGCTTAAGGTGACCCTGCAAACAGAGATGCCCTATGGAAAAGGGCAAGAAAAAACAAATGCCCAGATGATTGGGCAGCTTTCAGGGTAGCTAGAAAACATAGCATCAAACTTGTCAGAAAGGAAAAGAGTATATTATTTTGGTAGTGAAGTTGACTCCTCCTCCAAATGTGCTTCTAAATTCTGTAGTATTCAATTCAAAGGTTTGGAGGGACACAACCCTGCCAGTTCACTCCCATCCAAAGTTTTCTCTGATGGCATTGTCCATTCTGATAAACATAAGACACTTGATCTCCTTAATGATCACTTCACCACAGCACGGTTGGCATTTGATACTTCCCCTGCCAATGCTCTTCACATTCAGCGGTGCAGTCGGATGCAGCTTGCCTATCCCCAGTGCCTACCGCACACAGTGCAGTCTTTTCATTCATTCCAGTTTCAGTAAAAACCATGGAAGACTTACTCTTGGATCTGGATATAAGAAAAGTGTGGATGCTGATCAGATTGAGCCATACTACCTAAAACTAGGCTATCACACCTTATCTCCTCCCTTTATGCACCTATTCAACCAGTTCTTATCTCAGGGTGTCTTCCCCATGGTCTGGAAGATGGCACACAGCATACCATTGTTCAAGTCTGGAGACCAAACAATTTAAATAACTACTAGGTTTGCTTGTAAGGATAGAGCAAGGAACAACATTATCAGACCAAGGAAAAAAATTAAGGCTTCTTTTGGCTAGGCAGATTTACTGTGTGTTACTATTGTCTTTTGTGCTAACATGTTTTGTTACTGTTTTTTGCTTACATTTTACTTTATTGTTCTCTGATTCAAATTGCTGTTGCAGGGTATACTTTCTGCTGCATCGTTACAGGGTGTGCCAACAGGTTTGTTACTGTTTTGTGCTTACAGATTACTGCTGTAATCTTCTCTAATTCAGATTGTGTTTTGCAAGATATATTTTCTGTTAAATTGTTCTGCAGGTTGTGCTTACAGGTTTTGTTACTTTTTTACTGCTTTATTTTTCTCTGTAGCAAAGTGCTTTTGCAGGGTATATCTTCTGTGAAATTGTTACAGGTAATGCTTGCAGGTTTTACAGTTTTATCTATCATTAGGCTAAGCTTTCAGGGTTAATTACAGGAGCACAGACAAGATACAGACTGAGAGACAGTGACTGCATTTGTTGTTGGTTGATTGTTCTGCTCTTACCGCCTTGTTTCTTTCATCAATGGTTCTTCTTTTTCAGCAGGGGTAGGGCCCAACCACCCACCCCCATCCCCAACCACTCCATGCTACACTCATTTTGTAGAGTAGAACAGCCATGACATTTCCTGTAGCAAAGCAGGAAGGGGAGGATCAGATGGGTATCCACACAGTGACCTCTGTTACAGGGGCACAATTAATTTAACTAGTTTTCAGAAGTTATACAAAAACAAACAAACAAACAAAATAAACAAAAAAATCCAACTTTTGCTTTCATTTTCCTTCTGATTACTCAGAACAGGTTATAAATTTGGCAACTCAACTGGAATGAATATTAACTGCAGGTACTGTGCAACACTTTTCAAAAGGGCAGTTATACAGGATCACCTCCAGGCAGCATGGGCAGGATTGTGCATCTCAAATTGCATATTCAGCAGGAAATATATTACAAGGACCACCCATCATTTCCCCAACATCCAACTGAAGCACCTCGACCGTAGAGGGTAGTTGGTCCAGAAGGCTGGCAGGTGGTTAGGAGGGGAAAATTGGGTGCCCCATCATTCAGTACTCACCAACATATCACCTCCACAAACCATATAAAAACTACAAACAGGTATCTGCCTCTATCTCTGAACTCAACCAAAGGGGCAGAGGACACTGCACAGCAGGACACTGCAGCACAGGAGCTAGTGCTACAAAACTCATCCAAAACAGGGACCAAAACAAAAAAGGCAAAAGGGAAATCCAAAACACTTCTGATCATAGGAGACTCCATGATTCAAGGTGTTGATGCCTACTTCCAGCAAGTGGGAATGGTCAGATGTCTTCCAGGTAAATCAGCATGGACAGACACTGACCACATTGCTAAAATTGTTCAAGAAGCAGGAGGAAGCATCAATGTCCTGGTACACATAAGAACTAATGATCTCACCAGCTGGTCAGTTGTGGAGACCAAGGAACTCCTGACCAAGCTTGGAGACAAACTGTTATCCATTTCATCCAGCATCTCCTTCTCTGAGATCCTGCCAATCTTGGAGAAGGGGGCAGACAGACAGAAGGCCAGTGAAGGAGAGATAGAGGAGCTAAACATGTGGCTTAAGGGCTGGTACCAGGAAAAAGGACACACATTTGTAGATAACTGGCAACAGTTTTGGGAGCAAAAGTTCTTTAAATTTGATGGACTGCATCTGACTAAGGAGGG
Organism: Neoceratodus forsteri; assembly: GCA_016271365.2. Taxonomy (NCBI): domain Eukaryota; kingdom Metazoa; phylum Chordata; order Ceratodontiformes; family Ceratodontidae; genus Neoceratodus; species Neoceratodus forsteri. The sequence continues at coordinate 10,772,405 of JADMNL010000039.1, read as the reverse complement.
AGTCAGTGCATTGGGGAAGAAGTTTGATGTGTTTGCAGAATATTTAAAATAACAAATGGGGAGAGGGGTGCAGCACCCGATACATCAAATGGGAAGAACACTCCTCCCCCCTCAACTAGTGATAAAACAGGAGTTCAGCATGTTTGTAGTTCATTTGCATCACCAGGTAAGGAAAAAGGTCTGTCTCCCCATATGACATGCAGGGGAAAAGCCGGACCTCATCCCACAACTAATGCACCAAAATCTGGCCAATGGAAAATCATGTACACAAATGCCCACAGCTTGGGAAACAAGATTCCAGACTTGGAGGCAACAGTAACAGAGGCTAAACTGGACATAGTAGCGGTCAGTGAGATATGGTTCACCAGTAACCACACTTGGGAGACTTCAGTACCCGGCTACTGTATGTACTGTTCAGAAGAGACCGAGGTGCAAGGGGGGGGGAGAGTAGTCCTCTATGTCAGTGAAAATATCAAAGCTACAGAAATTCAGAATACGCATAAGGAGCCAGAAGAACTGTGGGTCACCCTGGAAACAGGAAATGGGACAGTCATACAAACTGGGGTTGTCTACAGGCCTCCAGACCAGGGAGGGGACATAGACACATTACTGTTGCAAGATATACAAAACATGACAGCTAAAGGGGAGGTTCTGACAATGGGAGACTTCAACATGCCAGATACAGATTGGTCAATACCAGAAGGAACGTCCTCCAGAACTAGACACATAGTGGATTCCCTGCAGGGGGAGGGCCTCAAATAATTGGTACAACAACTCACAATAGACAGGGCTATCCTGGATCTAGTACTGACTAATGGAGAAAAGATCACAGCTCTCCAGGTAGAAGGTCACCTGGGGGCCAGTGACCATTACATGGTATGATTCAGTTTGGCCACTAGAACTAAATCATTCCATTCCAAGGCAAAAATATGGGACTTCAGAGGAGCTGACTTTGATAAGATGGCCAACAGTTAAGCTAGCCCTGGCAATAAGAAATACAGGTGAGGGGGTACAGGCAAAGTAGGCAAACATTAAGGATGCAATACTTGAAGCAACATTCCACTGTGTTAGGGAGAAAAGCAAGAGCAGAAGAAGGAGGAAACCACTTTGGTTCTCAAAAACAGTAGCAGAAAAGGACAGAGCCAAAAGGTTGGCCTTCAGGAAATATAAGGAAACACAGCGGGATGAAGATAGGGAGGCATACGAAATTCCCTAAGGGAAGCAGAGAAGGCAGTAAGGCAGGCAAAGGTCAAACCAAGGAAACACTAGCATGAACAGTAAAAGAAGTGGACAAGACTTTTTATAGATACATTATTGAAAGGAGAAAGTTCAGAGTGGGTATTGCTAAGATCGAAGGAGATAAGGGGGAGGGTGTGAAGTAGGACCAAGGAAAAGCATGTATTCTAAATAGATACTTCTCAGCATTTGCTGAGGAGAAGGTAGGGTAGGTCCAACAGCTCAGCACAATGGACGGGGGGGTGCACAAGTCCCTTCACAAAACAATGGGTCCTACATGAGCTCGCTAAGCTCAGGGTGGACAAGGCAATAGGACCTGATGGCATACATCCCAGGGTATTAAAGGAGCAAAGTGTGGAACTTGCAGAACGTTAGCAGAACTGTTTTGTGACTCTCTGAGAACAGGAGATATCCCATAAGACTGGAGAAGGGCTCTTGTGATCCTGCTCCAAATGAGTGGCAGCAGGGAGGAGGTAGGGAACTGCTGACCAGTCAGTCTTAGCTCTGTAGTGGACAAGATTATGGAGGCACTCCTTAAGGAAAGGATAGAGCAACACCTGGAATCCATAGGTGCACAGGATCCAAGACAGCATGGGTTTACAACAGAAGGTTCTGTCAAACCAGTCTCATAGATTTCTTTGACTGGGTAAGCAGAGTGGTGGACCAAGGGAGGTGCAGTTGATGTCACCTACCTTGACTTCAGCAAAGCTTTCTATACTGTTCCACATAGAAGATTGATTAATAAGCTGGGGAGGCTCAGGGTGGGTCAGAAGCTGGTCAACTGGATGGCAAACTGGTTGGTGGGCAGAAAACAGAGAGTGGTGGTAAATGGTATTACAGTCAGAAGACATGCAAGTCACAAGAAGGGTATCTCAGGGATCAGTCCTGGGGCCAGGCCTCTTCAATATCTTCACCAGTGACATTGCAGATGGACTGGAGGGTAAGGGTTGCCTGTTTGCAGATGACATCAAGATCTGCAACAGGGTAGATGATCCAGATGGGGTGGGCAGAAAGCGAAGAGATCTGGAAAAATCGGCAAAATGGTCTGAAGAATGTCAACTGGGGTTTAACGCAAACAAGTGCAAGATCATGCACATAGGGGAGAGAAAACCTGACACTACCTATAGGTTGAGATGGGAGTTGCTGGCAATAACAAGGGAAGAAAGAGACTTGGTCATCATCATCACAGATGACCTGAAATCATCCAAGCAGACCACTAAAGCAGTAGGTAAGGCTAGAGAGATGTTGTTGGTTTTTTTTTTTTTTTGCCAATTGTTTAACCAGGTGAGACACATTAAGTTGAAATCTTGTTTACAGGTGCAACTTTTGAGCACAGGGAAGTTAAGTGACTTGCTCAGGGTCACACAGTATGCAAGTGGGGGCTGTGGGATTCAAACCCAGGTCTCCCCATTTGCAGCTCAGAGCCTTAAACCACTATGCGATGCTGCTTCCCTATTAGTATATTAGTAGGGGTATCATAAGTCATAAGAAAGAGATAATAATCCCTCTTTACAAGAAACTGGTTAGGCCCCATCTGGAGTACTACATGCAGTACTGGAGGCCGCACGTACACAAGGACATTAACAAAATGGAGGCAGTCCAGAGAAGGGCAACCAAAATGGCACAGGGACTGCATTAGAAAACATATGAGGACATATTAACGGAGCTCAATATGTATACCCTAGAGCAAAGGAGGGAGATTGGTGATATGATGGAAACATTCAAACATCTTAAGGGCATTAACAAAGTGAAAGAGTCTTAACATGTTTCAATATAAGAAAAATATCAGGACAAGAGGACACAGCATGAGATTAGAGGGAGGCCGATTAAGGGTTAATGTGAGGAAGTTATTTTTCACAGAAAGAGTAGGGGATGATGGAATGGCCTACCTCATGAAGTGGTGTAAATGAATACAGTACAGGGCTTCAGACAAGCATGGGATAGGCATAAGGGAACAATACAGATGAGTATGAATAAATAGGCCATTGACAGAGTAAAGGCCTGTGGCACATTCATAAGGTAGAAAAAATGGGCAGATTGGATGGGTCTTGCTGTCTTTATCTGCTGTCAACTTCTATGTTTCTATGTTTCTACTACCCTATTTTCCTGCTGCCTATTCTGTCCAAGATGCTGGAGAAAGTTGTTAACACACAGCTCAAGAGCTTCCTCAAGAGTAATAACCTTCTAAATCCAATACATTCAGACTTTAGCATAGTACAATTTCAGCACTTGCCAAAGTATCCAATGATGGCTAACAGGCCTTGGATGAGAAACAACATGTCTGCGCTTTGTTCTTAGACATGAGCCAAGCATCTGGCACAGTGAGCCATGCATTGCTCCTCACTACTCTCAGTAATCTTGGGTTAGACCAGTTGGCCGTGACTTGGTTCGCAAGTTATCTAACGGATTGCCACCAGACCGTCAAGGGAAGAGGAGATCTTTCCCCTCTAAAAAAACCTTTTAAAGGGGGGGGCCCTCAAATGTCCATTTTAGGCCCACTACTGTTTGCAATTTATATAAACAGTGTTGTTACCGGGGACAATTTGGTCAATATTCATCTCTTCGCCAATGACAAGGTGATGTACATTATGAGGCCCACCCTAGAGTCAGCATGTGCAGACCCGCAAGACGAATTTAACACCCTGCAGAAAAATCTTCTGCATTTGAAGTTAGTATTCAATGCCAAAAAAAAACACAAGGCAATGTTGTTTTTCACCCTTTGTTCTTACACCAAAGGCATGTAACTCTGCCATGGCCCTGCATATCACCACCCTACTTTTAAGCAGGCACTAAAGACTTTTTTATGGGAAAAGACGTTTCCTATTTTAATCTGATTTTATATTGAATGTATTTGATTATGTGTTTGAATTTGATTTTATATTGAATGTATTTGAATATGTTTTTGTGTTTGTATTTGCTGTGCAGCACCTTGAAATTTTGAAAGGCGCTCAATTAAATACATTTTATTATTATTATTACTATCACTATGCAAGCCCCTTGAATTTGTGACTAAATTCAAGTACTTGGGCCTATGGATTGACCATAAACTTTCATTTGTAGAACACGTGGAGGAGCTTGCAAAGAAACTGAAACAGAGGCTTGGTCATTTCTTCAGGATTAAGAACCTGCTTACACAAGAAACAAGGGTTAGGCTAGTCCAAACTACATTCATGCCACTCGTGGATTATGCAGATTTTTTCCATGGGCAAGGCCCAAGTTCTGCCTTGTCTAAATTAGACACACTATATCATCGGGTGATCAGATTTGTCACGGATGCACCATATCATACCCATTCACTGCACTCTTTACACCATGGTTGGTTGGTCCTCACTTAGTATCAGACGCCATAGGAATGCAGTCTTTTGGACTTAAAGGGCTATAATCAACAGACTTCTATAATTCATTTCTGACTGTCTGCCCATCTCTCCCACTGGCTGCTATGCACTGAGAAGCTTTTCCCTGATTTCCCTGGTTGTCCTTAAGATCAGGACATGCTTTGGAGCAGCAGCTATAAGCCATGCCCTTCCAGCGATATGGAAAAACATGCAAAAGGTTCTAAAGCTTGCATTACCAGTAAACTGGGCCTTCTTTGAGGTTCTGTTCCTTCAATATTTCAGTGAATCCTGTGACTGCTTTTACTAGCCGAGCCCTGTATCTTGAACCCTGTATAATACCTGTGCATTGTATACACCTTGTACAATTTCAGCACGTTTCGCCTTGCTTGTCTTCCTTTGTCCACCCAGTTGCCAACCCAGTACCCTCCTCTTCTTAAACACCCTATTGTCCTCCCTTTACTACCTCCCCACCTTCACTTCCCCTCATCTCAGACATCTTAGCCCTTACCTTGTCCTACTCTTCACACCTCCCCCCCACTGACTTCCCCTTACCTGACACCCAGCCCCCTCTGTCTATCTCATAAATCTTGTTGCGACTGGGCAGGTATTGTCTACATTGTAAATGCTGATTTGTATGATTCTGCAAATATTTTTGGTTTTTGCCCTATCAATGTTGTATTTGAGTTTTTGAGATCTATTGTACTGTTCGCCACATCGTTTGCACTGTTATTAATGCCTAACTCATATTTGCTCTACACAGACTATTGTCTCATTGTATTATAGCAACGTTTAGCTTATGTGTTTTTGTTATGATTTATCCAGGTCCACCTTGCAAAGGAGTCTGTCTCAATGGTGTTTCCGGCTGGTAAAATTAAGATGATTGATTGACTGATTGATTTGCATCGAACAATATCTGTCACATCATTTAAACTAATACTTCTACAGTATTATAAAATGTGCAAAGTAGGAGAAAAATAGTACACGCACATTTATAGTACCAAAACATTACTAGTGACAAAGGCATATCCAGTTTTAAAGTCCAGATATGTACTAAGCAATAAGAAACTCATTTAAATGAGATAATGTGTGCGTGTGCGTGTGGGTGTGTCTGTGTGTGTCTCTCAATGGCTCAGTGGGTAGCACACTTGCCTCTGAAGCTGGGCGATCAGAAGGATGTGGGTTCTATCCCCACACCAGGCACTTGGGTTAATATCCCAATACTGGCACTGTAGTACAGCATAAGGGGGGTGCTGCACTCCTGTGGTGCTGTCTTTTGGATGAGACATTAAACCACGGTCCCATTTTGCCTGTTCTGGTGATAGTTCAGGTGGATGTTAAAGATCCCATGGCACTTCTCGAAAAAAGTAGGGGAAGTTTTTATTTACAACCAAAAACTGATAACTTACATACTTCAATGTTTCACATTTTTAACCAATCCCAGTCATTTCTTTCCACAAATCTTTTGCTCTTTCTTCTCCAAATACTCTACATTCTTCTTCATACACTTTATCAATTTCTTCCTGTATTCTATGCAATAAATCTTGTACAGTTGTTCTTTATTTTTTAGAAATCTCTGGCATCTATTCTGCTATATAACCCACTTAAGTACAGTCCACGCCACTTATATTGCCCTCGTTTCATGCGGGCAGTCTGATATAACAGGCAGAGAATCAAAACCATTTGCCAGTTCCTATACTGCACTTGAAAATGCAGCCACTTATTGCTATTTAAGGCAGCCGCCTATTATGGGCAAAATCAGTTGGCCAAGTAGTCGATAATCTCCTTTTCACTGCTCCTCTAATTGATGTCTTGTGTCAACTTGCTCGAGTGAATCACTTAATTGCCTAATTGAACACAGCTGTACGTAGTCTTTATTACTCTACTTGCACTCAGGCAGTTAGTTTGATTCAAACTGTGTGGGATAACTATGGCTCCAAAGCAGAAAACTTTAACTCTTGCTAAGAAGGTAGAAATGCTTAAACGCATGGATGATCTACCAAAAATCAGTCAGAGAGAGTTAGCAATGCAGCTTAACATGCCCAAATCCTCTGTTGCTGACCTGCAGTGTCAGCGAGATTAAATTCTGGCACAGTGGCATGAAAACATTAATCCTGAGCGGAAACGAAAGCGAGAGGGGAAGAGTCGGAAGTTGAAGATGCTCTCTCCATTGTTCCATAATGCCCGTGGTCATGATGCCCTTATCAACAGACCATTGCTAGCTGAAAAAGCTAAGAAAATTGCCGAGCGCGAGTGGGCAATTTTAATCCATCGAGGGATAGCTTCAGTGAATGAAGTGGAGACACAACATTGGTTCTAGACGTGCCCATGGGAAGAAGGGAACGTAGACATGCAGTCTGCACAGCAGTGGCTAACTGAAGTTCTTCCTGGCCTACTCATTGGCTACCCACCAAACAACATTTTTAACTGCGATGAAATGGGACTGTTTTTCCGTTGTGTGGGTTACGGGACTCTGGCATTCAAAAACGAGCCATTGCTTGAGCACAAGAAAGCAAAGGAGACAATATCCGTCCTTGCATGCTGCAATAGACGGATCTGGCGCTGAATCTAGTTGTTGGGAAATCGGTGACCCCCCGATGCTTCAGAGGCATCAATCGCCTTCCGATCCTTACTGCGCCAACAGATCCGCCTGGATGACAGGCAAAATCTTCACAGAGTGGGCGCGCAATTGGGATAGGAGTCTACGTGGCAGAAAAATTGCATTGTTGCAGGACAATTTTTCTGGACATCCACAAATCCCCAGGATTCTTTTCGTTGTCCACCATCCTCCCCTCCTCCTCCAGTGGTACACCTCTCTTTCCCATGGACTTCTTCCTAAACTACCTTTAGCGGATGCATTCATTTCCGGCACCTGTAGGGGGGGAACCCTCTCCTAGACATCCTCATGTCGTACCCTTACAGGGTGGTACATCCCACGGATAGAGTGGCGGAAAGCCACAATCAAATCAAGTTACACAGGCATCATAATATACCTTATCCAGTTGCATAAGCACATTGAATTCAGAGCTTTTTGAATGGTGTCCTCTTGCCTGTTTTGTGTGATCCTGCTGTGGTTGAGCTGTGACGTGACGTGATCTAGCTCTCATCCAGACTGAAACTTAGAAGATATCAAAAGAAGTTTTGAAAATTGAAATTGAAGTGAAGCGTGTGACTTTAAAGACCCTCTACATTTTTTATTGAACTTAGCATTGGAGCCTTTTTAAGGCGGCAGAAGAAAAAAGATATCTTCCATTTCCCACTTTTTCTTGGTTTTTGTTTGCCATATTAAGAAATTATATAAACCTGCCACATTCTGAAAATGCATTGCATGCTACACATTCCTCCTTTTCCTCCTCACCATGCTTCTTTTTATCCTTTCTCTCTCTTCTGCACTGTCCCATGTGCTCATTCTCCTCTCCTCAAATTCCCCTATCAGTCAAGCCTCTGGAGCCACTGACTACCCTAGGGATGGCTGGCTACCACACCCCACCATCCACACTGTCTGATATCCAGAGACTCCAGCAAAGCTCACTAGGTTGATCCCCACCTGCACTGCATCTCCCCCTCCTCCCAGGTGATGGGACCTTCCCCCTGCCCACCCCTACCACCTGCTACTATGACCATTGCCATAGACGGACAACTCTCATTAGGACATTACCCCATCGGGTGCCGCACCCCATGAAACCAATGAATCCTCCACCTCCTCTCTCTTCTCTCCCTCTCCTCCTGTCAGCCTTCTGCACTCTACCCCTCCCTATTCCCTCCCTTTCCAACTCACCTGGAACCTCTGCTCACATAGCTCATTGTATCAAAAAATTGGCCTGGAACGCCATGCTCAGGTCCCTTCTCTTACTGGTCCTCCTTATATCCGGTAATATCCACCCTGTAGCCTGCTAAAAAAGTGGGACTCGTATCAGGGATGGGTCCTCCAACATCAGCCTGATGTCATTGCCTTGCTGAAACCAGGCTCTCCCCCTGACCCCAGACTCGACCATAGCCCTGCCTGGGTTCAACCTCTTCCGAGCTGATCGGCAGGGAAAATGTGGGGGGTTGTGCCATCTATGTTAAAGACTCAGTACACTGTCAGCTACTCCCCCCCTTCGCTGGTACCCAGGCCACACGCTGTTACACTTAAACTCTCACTGGGTCACTCTCAAACCCCCCCTTCTTATCACGGCAACCTACATTCCCTCTAGAGACCAGAAAGTAGCCTTCCACTCAATCCTGCCCTATCTCACCACCTTCCCTCAACAAAACAAAAAAATTATTCTTGGGGACTTCAACACCAACTGGATGGCTAAGTCTGTCACCCTGCTTATAGACGCAGCTACAGCCTAAGACCTCACACAAGTATTCCCCTCTCCCACTCACCTGGATCCCTGCACCGGAGCCTCCTCCTTACTGGACCTGGTCTTCACCAACTGTCCCCATAAAATCACTAGCACCACAGTGCTACCAAACACGCTTAGTGACCACTCCCAAGTTCTCTGCACATGGTCCTGCAAAGTGCCCAAGATCCCCCCCAAGGTAATCTTCCACCACAAACTTGGCCCGGGTAAACTTGCTCTCCTAAAATCTCATCTCAGGTCACTAGACTGGTCCTTCTTAACTAATACCCTCAACCCTGACCTAGCCCTTGACCTTTTCATTCACACCTTCAACACCTTCTGTGACCAGTTTTCCCCGCTCTTCAAAAGGATGGTCAAAGGCAACCCTGTCTCTTGGGTGTCTGACCACCTCCTTGTCCTGATGCGTACTCGCGACTCTCTTTGGCACCTCTCAAATAAGACTGGCTGTCCAGCTGATAGGCAGCAGTATAGAGAGGCCCAGAACAAATGTTTGTGGGCACTATGCAAAGCCAAGGCCGAGCACCACAAAGCTGCCTTCAACGCTACCTGGGGCACAGGTCACAAATTCTGGAATAATGTCAAGGAAATCGGTGGCAAAACCCCTAACTCCACCCCCCAACCAAATAGCTGTTGACAGGCATCTGACCTCTGACCCCTCCAGTATAGCCTCAGCCTTCAACCAAGCTTTCACTAACCTCAGCCATGTCCTCCCTCCTAACTTCTTTGACCCACCCCATGACCAGTCCCCCCCCAGCTTACCCCTCCCTTCCACCTACGGTGCATCACCCTCAAGGCTGCCAAGCCTTATCTTAAAAACGCTCTAAGCTACGCTCACTATAGTAGTGACTCCTTGGATCTGAGGCTTTTCCGGCTCACCCTCCATGATGTACCCTATCCCCTCACCCTTATTCTCAACCGTTCTCTCTGCCAAGGCAAATCCCCCTCCCTTTGGAAATCTGCCTCCATTATCCCCATATTTAAGATTGGGGACCATATTGCCACCAATAACCACTGGCCCATCTCTATCCTCCCCCCAATCCAAAGCCTTCGAGGGCATTGTCTATGATCAGCTCACTGACCACCTTAACAAACATGATCTTTTCTGTGAACAGTAACATGGCTTCCGCAAAGGGCACAGTACTACTACTACAGCCCTTCTGGAATTCACTGCACACATCCACTTTGCATTAGACAAAGGCCACACCACTGGCACTGTATTTGTTGATGTTACTAAGGCATTTGGCACACTCAATCATTCCCTCTTGCTAGTCACTCTCTCCAACATTGGCTTCTCACATGATGCCCTACACTGGTTCTCAGACTGCTTATCGGGTAGGTGCCAACAGGTCAAAATCAGCACTACCCTATCCAATAGGCTCCTAGTTCTCTCAGGGGTCCCCCAGGTGTCCATTCTTGGTCCCCTTCTTTTAGTCTTTTCCTTAACTCCCTCCCTAGCATGTGCTCTGGCAACCTACTGCTATATGCGGATGATGCTGTTCTTTATGCTTCCAGCCCTGATCCTCTGCAACTCCACCAAACCCTCTAGTCCTACTTTAATGAAGCTGAACAGTGGTTCACTGCACAATTCCTCATACTGAACTACAAGAAGACCAAGCTCATGATTTTCTCCCACCCCCAGAACTCTAGAAAGAAACTTTGCCCCCAGAGTCTAACTGCTGATCTAACCCCTCTTGAGCAAGTGGACTCCTTCAAATATCTAGGCAACACTCTTGACCTGGCCCTAAAATTTCCACCAGCACATACACCACCTGTTCACTTCCCTCAATGTCCACCTTGGCCTGATCTACCAATTTAAACATTGCCTTACCCAAGATGCCCATCGACTTGCAGTCTCGTCCTCTATCCTCTCCCTCCTCAACTACGGCATACTCATTTATAGTGCTGCCACCACCTCGGCCCTTAATAGGCGCTGTCTCTCCCTCAACAAAACCTGTCACCTCGTACTGTACTGTGACTGCCTCACACATACCTGCTCACCATATAACTCCATTAACTGGCTTAACTTAGACAATAAGATCAAGTTCCACACGTAACTTATGGCCAAAAAAAAAAATCACCCTAGGTCCCCCCACCCCGGTCTTACCTCCTTAATCTAACCATCTACAGCCCCAAAGTAACTTGTAGCTCCAGCAAGAAACTTCTCACAGTTCCCCGAAGTCAAACCTCCCAATTTCAAAGGTCCTTCAGTTTCAAGGTCCCCTAATGGATGAATGGCCTACCCAGCTTCATCACAAATGAAAACTCTATCGGCCTCTTCAAAATCCACCTTAAGGGACATCTTCAGTCCTCAAACTGCTGTGACTGCTATTGAACCTGTCACTCACTCCTCCCCCCACAATGACAATGGCCTCTGGCTGGTTCACCCCCCCTTTTTTTTTTCTATATGCTTATCTGTGTCACCCTAAGTTTGTTAGGTCCAGATTACGAGCCTTATTTTGTACTTTTACCATGTATCTAGCTTGTTCTGTTTCCTGCACTGTATGTTACCTTAATACTGTATTGACCAATCTATGTGACATGGAACCTTGGTAAATGAGTCTTTGACTCAAAGGTACTTCCCAAATCCTGAATAGATAAATAAATAAATGAATAAATAAAATTCCAAATTTGCATCTCCACTGCATTTTGAATTTGTATTTCTCTGTAATTCTGAAACCTCACTAAAAGCTACATTCTGAGATTTTCTTCCGGCATTTTGAAATTGTGTCCCTGCTGCATTCCAAAATCCCACGTATCCACCATGTTCCAAAATCATATCCTCACCACATTCCAACATCAAAGACAAACACCACTAAATTCAGAAACCACCTCCCTGCTTCATTCCAAAACCATACTCCCAAATCAGCAGTAGAGAGACAGATGCCTGATATAGAAGTGCATTTCACCATTGATGTGTGGACCAGTCACCAAACCATGACTGTGAAAGCTATTGGGTGTAGTTCTTGCCTTCCATTTCCTCCCTTGGAAATAGTAGTGTCAACAATAACAGCAGCAGGACACCCAGTCCAGCTGATGTCCCCAAGTAGTTTGATATGCTACTATACTGTACATCAAAAGTTCAGTGAATGGCTCACACCAAGCATGTGACACTTCATTGTGTCAGACAATATCTCCAGTATCCTACAGTTGTTTGGGCTTGTAGATCTGACATACCTTGCACTACGTGCATGTTATATAAGCCTGGTGGTATAAGTAGTCCTACAGTATACCAAGACAGCAATATGAACAACCTTGTGTCAGCAGCCTGGAAAGTGTGGTAAATGAACAGCTTAGTCACTAGGTGAAGGACCAAAAGCTTTAGGAAGCAGATCCTGAATGACAATTAGCACTCACTATACCAGATATAGTAGGAGGTAACAACCAGGTGAAAGTAAACCTATTATATAATCAAATACATGCTGGAGCCAAAAAAAAGCAATCTATCAGTATACAGCCAGTCACAGCATTGGGAAGGGCAAGGTCAACATCAGCCCTCATCAGAGGTTCCTGGCAGAGACCCTATGGTTCATGCTCAGACTGACTAAGGAAATTATTTGAATACTGATGGTATGAGTCAAAACCAGATGCACCACCATCCCTAACATGTTTTTGAGCACTAAGGAGTACTTTTATGCAAATGTAAACCACTTGATATACTGTAGCTCTGCCACCATATATCAAAGTCTAATCTTGGATTCTGAGGACCCAATATTCAAATGTAGTCACTGTGCACCTTCACCCATGAACCCATGTGGTGATCTAGGAGCACTGCAGCTTCTTTTTGCTAACCACAAATGGATTTGTGATTTGATGTGAGAGCCCCAATTCAATTTGCATGCATTCAGAGAAGAGTGTTCTTTCACCATACGTATGGAATACAGTACAGTACAGTGCAATACAATATAGTACAGTACACTACAAAATGATAAATGAGTCATTTCACATGTGCAGAAAGGAACAAATGCTTCAAACCAAATAAAGAACCCCATATAAATTGCACCCCTACTGCAAACAAGTGACCCCATCGGTGCAATACTCTGCAACAGTCAAGACTGTGCAAGATGAGCCAAGAAAAAACAATTCTACATGGGTTTCATCACATTAAGCATCATAACCTTTGCATAAGATGCACATCAAAAAATCAGGCACCATACTCCTTCCAACCACTAAAGAACTTCAAATCCAGGAACACTCCCCACTGATAAACTCCAGGTTAAATTCTATTTTTAGGTACTGGTACATACACCCTTTCCTTCCTCTCACTCTGGGTTCCCTACTCCCAGACTAGATGGCACACAGTCCTGAAGCCACACACAGCTGCAGCAGAGCTGATTATCCCTTGGCTCCTGACTCCCTATGATAACCCTCTCTTGAGTGCCCGGCAGAACCCAAGGTGTCGGGCATGGCCCCATAACAACACTTCATGTATAGAAGTATGGTGTTGGCTTGTTCTTATGAGGCCTAACCTGAACAGTCACTCCACTGTTTCCAGTAATTCACAACTTTCCACTCCTTTTACCCTTCACTTTTGAGTGAGCTATACTTGAGATAGTCCTGTAGGTGCAGGAATAAACACTCTGGATATCATTAGTGTTGTTTCCATGTTTACTAACATATTTACAGTTACACACTCGAGGAACATGGTCCTTGAAATGTTCTCCTTGTCAGCACTGCTGAGGAGGGCTAGAGTCTGACTCCGTAAGTCAGAACATCAAGGTTCCTTACCCCCTTTTTCACACACCTAGAGCCCGTAACTCCCATTTTCCCTTACAGTTCACCAGTGGGTAAAGGTATTCCTCATGCCAGAGTCCGCTGTACTCTGTATTATGAATTTACCAGATTAACCATATTACTATTCACTTTGGGTAACACTTATTTTCACACATACTAATGACATTTTGGTGTCAAGTCAGGTGGTATGCAGGAGGCAGCAAAGTTGCAGGGAATTGCACTTAGACATAATTGCCTAATTGCCCCCCCCCCGGACACCTCTCATCAGCCACACTGTTATTCTCACTTGGGGGGGGGTGTCCTGGGCATCAGTGCAGTGGACCATTACTCAGCCTGCCCTGTGTCACTGGCTGGCAATCTCCCCTGGCCCTCTGCTAGAGGCCGAATACGCTGTTTACATTGCAGTTTTGGAACTCAATGAAACAACAGTTGGCGTATCTCCTACATGCATTTTCAGCTCAACATTTGCCATCAGAGCTCCCATCACCTTCAGTATCACTGGCAGGTTCTTTCTCATGAGCAAGACCAGTACTGCCCCCAAAGCATAACATCCATTTCAATGAGTTTCTCCATGCAATGCAAGGCTACCAAGAACTTCCCTTAATGGTCAACCCCTTAGGATACTATACTCCCTCCTTTACAGTGATCCCTTAACTCCCACCAGAATCAGTGATGAGCTAAACTAAATTGCTTCAGACTCAAAATCCCTTGAGTCTTCAATGCTTTCCTTTGTGTGTCCCTGAAGGATACCAGATGAACAGACAGGCAATGCATTCTGTTGTTCTCACATACATTGGATCCAAAGATAGCTGCTACTTGAGATGGGCTGCTGCCTCCTGTAGTGGCCTGGCAAGTGACCTGAGGCAGGGATGCCTATGGAGGCACACCTGGCCCTTCCTATCATTATGCCATCTTCACATACATTTGCCAGGACCCAACAACTGGCACTCTAGTTCCACAAACCAACTGCGAGAGACTCCACTAAGAGTTAGGCTGTGTGGTCTGCCAATCTTGTACACAAGCCCTCTCCCCGTACTGGAAGGAGATGGTTGTTAGTACTTATCTACCTTGCCCGCTACCATTCTCCACCTCATGTATTCCCAATGTACTGCATTATTATTACTGGCAGGAAGCCTAAGATTCCTCATAGCACTTCAATCCTAATTTCTGCAGCACCATTCATGGGCTACTGTGGGAAAAGATTTTTCCCATCTGTGTATTTTATTTATCTAAGTGTTGCTTAGGAATGTACACTGAGCAGATGGTTTTCCCATATGCATGAGGGGAGGGAGTTACAGAAATGCTATAGTAATAACAGAAGCTGGAAACAAAATTTTGTTAAAATGTTTGTGACTTTCTATAACCCTACTACAACTGCATGCACATTCATCTCCTGCAGTACTGTCTGGGCGATTGCCAATACATGGATTTGGGCACATGTCAAAAAGGGAAAATCCCCTTACAGAAATCTGTTTATGATAAAGTTGTAATAAATACAGAGTGAATGACTGAATAACCCAGTGCTGTTGACCTGTGTTGCAGTACCCTGTAGGAAACTTGCAATAATTTATATCCAACAGAAATTAAACAATCAAGCAGCAGTAGAGCGACTGCAATCTGTAACTTGATAAAGAGATAGCAATGCCTGGCAGAGAAAAGGGATTGCTGTAATGGGTGAAAAAATAACTGTTCACACTTAAATGTTACTCATTGGGTGTGCTTACACACACACGTTGTGTTGCAGCTGTTTCATCTCCTGCACAGTTTGTTGAGTGCAGCACTGGTAACATTTTGGGCAGATCCACAAACAGCTGCTGTGGGCATAGTGAGTGGATAGACTAGATCCAAAACACCAGCAGCGTTTTTTTTTTTTTAAGTATCTCCCTCTCACTCCTTGTGAAAACTTTGTGCTGGTTTCAGTGTTGCTAGAAGGTATTATAAAACCTGATACCTGAAAATGAGAAGTTTGAGCTCCAAATTATTCTGTCTGACATGTTTTACCAAAAATCTAACTGGTGACACATCTGTAAAGAAACTCTGTAAATGAGAAAACATGAGTGAAATGATAAAACTGTTAAAGTGACACAATAATTTGGCCCATCCTCTGGCATTCATTAGCTCTAGCACTTCTAAAGTTTTGGATTACACTTCTCTCTAGTTTATGTTTAGCAAATTACCCGTACTGATTTGCCACATTAATTGGTTCAATAATCCAATGTATTCCACACATTAATTGGTTCAATAATCTAATGTATTCCACTGTGAAACAGAAAGTCTAGGTTTTTGCTACAATCTGCTCAGTATTCTTACTGCGTAGTAAAATGTAGGACTGCCCCGGACAATGTGGAACAGTTGCAAGTGTGCTGCTGTGCACCATATCTGCTAAATTATTAGCACATTGTACCATTCAGCTCTGTGTTGATGCAATATCACTGTCAAATAAGAATTGCATTCCCCACTTTACTCTTCCTGCCTCATGCAGTTCTGTTGTGTAACAGCTCAGTCACTCCACAGCTTTTATCTTCTTCAGTGGATTTTATGTTCTTTTGTCTCAATACCAAGTGCAACATTCACTGCCCTGGAATATCATTTTATTACTAAAATTTAATTTTGTCTAATCTTCTTTATGCATTCTGTTGGCTGACTTAGGAAATTTGTGCAGCTGCAAGCACAATAAAGTTGACAGCTGAGAGAAACCCAAAAGGCTGTCACAGACACTGCAGTCCGAGTAGCAAGCTGCTTTCTTTCTTGTGTGTGTGTGTGTGTGTGTGTGTGTGTGTGTGTGTGTGTTTGGAAAGGAAATAGCCATCCCATGTCATCCTTGTCATCACATCCCCATGAAAGCTTCACTTGGAGTACTGTACCTCATTACTGTTGTGGTGCTAACTTAGCCTACTTTTTTTTATTATTTTTTGGTAACTGCAGAAAGCCCACTGGCACAAGACCCATTTACAGGGTGACCAGGGAGCGCAGGGGAAGTTAAGTGACTTGCTTGGAGCCATATGATATGCAGGTGGAGGTTGTATGACTCAAATGCAGGCCTGCTGGATGTACAAGGTTCATTCACAGCTTGTTACTCTAACCTTTACAGTACTTTCCTGCAGATGGTCATTAATAATAGGTTAAGCAGTGCGTCAGCATGGCTCAGTTGGTAGCTCATCCACCTCTGGGCCAGAAGGTCATGTGTCCTAGTCCCACACTAGGATTGGGATCATATCATAGATGTTGGCAGCTGTGCTGTGCTTTGTCTGAGACATTAAACTGAGGTCCTGCCTGACTTTTCTGGTGGTTGTTCAGGTGGAGGTCAATGATTCAGTGGTACTTCTCAAGAAGAGAAGGGGGATTTCTACAGTGTCCTGGCTAAATTTCCCCCATTGACTAAAAATGCCATCAACAGCTTCATCTGGTTCAATTTCAATTGATTTCCAAATGTAGCACCCACCCCCCATGACAAGGCTGAAAACTGGCAGTAAACACTGGTATGTCTTTATCTATACAACCACAGGCCTCCATTCTCAGTGGCAGGGCAGGTGGTACAGAACTGGAAGAAAACAGTCACATCATTGTGCTATCACCCATTTGCACTATATAAAAGCATTGGTCATAGTCACAGGGGAGGAGTTCACAATGTAAAAGAGGTTTTGTTAGCAGGTTCAAACTACTTAGAAACTGCTGACGTACTCCTGTGCCACTCTCACAGAGTTGCAGTGAGGCATGGCTGGCACCAGTCAATGGGATATGCTGTAATTTGTGAGTATGGGCAGTGCCTTCCACACGGTTTCTTCCTGCCCACTCAGCCCTTTCAGTTGTGCCTGTTTCTGGAAAGATGGTCTCATAATTTCTATATCCCACTGACTGTACCCCTGTGGCAGAGCAGTGGCCACTCACTTGCCAGTATTTGACAATTCCCTGGTGTCCAGTGGAACACCCTCCCCAGCCCTCAGTCCCACCCTAATGCTAACTGAATTCCATGTCAATCCCCTAACCCTTCATTGTTGTCTATGATTACCCTGTCACAGCTTTGAATACCCCCACCCCTTCCTACCTGTTGAAGTTCAGTAGCTGTGTGAGTGTGCGGGGACTGGGGTCACATATATCTACAACAGGATTAGTGAGGCTCATCAAGAGTTTGGAATGACCCTGCCAGCTATTTGCAAGGCAACTCATGCCATCTACTCCATGCCATCACAGTGTGTTTAGCGACCATGCAGGGAAGGGCTGCCACCCCTATTGTGCATAGTAGTATCAGGGAACAATGTGGGCTCTGGAAAAATGGGTCTCAGGCAACACTTTGCACCAGTGCTAATGACTGAATACAGGGCCTCATTTTAAGTAAATTCTCCCAGAATCTTAAAAGCCTCCTGACCACTGGTTAAAAAGTTTCTATGATCTCATATTGCTGTTGTAGAATGAAACAATCTTGTTCTCCAAGAATGATGAAAGTGCTGAGGCCCCTGAAGATTAAACTGACTCTTGAATAGATGTCACATTCCTTTTGCACTCTTTAAGAAAATATCTTTGTATACAGTATGTGTGGAGTGGGGGTCCTGCAGATATTTAATGTCGCAGTTGGGGGACTGCTTCACAAAGAGGTCAAGTGTATTGTCCAAGGTCATTCAGTGAGCTAGAGGTTGGCCTGGGAGAGTTGGACCTGAGATCTTTTGATGTGCTGGCCTTGGTTCTAACCATACTATACCACCTTCCTCACTTGCTGTCAATTACAGCAATTGTTATTAAACTATCCTTGTAGTTGCAGAATCGTTTCTTAGTAATTGTCACACTTACTGCCTCTTATCATCTGCCTCTCTTCCCATTATTGAAAGGCTCCTTCTTACTGATGCCCATATCAACACCTGTTGCCAGTAGGGGGCTTTTCCACTGTAAGGTCTCACTAGTTCCAAGCATAGTGCCAGCATCACCCACTGGCTGAGCAATGTAAGATTACGGAGATCCACTCCATTTGTCCAGATGGCAGTTGCTCTGTACTCCAACACCTTTTGCCTAGCATGTGAAGAGATGGAAACTACACATACCTTACAAGCTATCCTCAACCTACACTAGTGAGCACCCCATGGGATTTGAACTATGATCCTTTGATTGCATTACGTGAGTCCAGAGTGACCTAGCATGCTGACAGGACTGCATTGTTCAGTATTTCTGCAACTACAGTGTGTGATGAGAATGGCCCAAGGACCTTTTGTTTGCTTACATTTCCTTAGAGACACTGCTGTTTTCATGGTTTTGCACTCATCACTCTGTCACTGTCAGGTCATGTGCACACTCTCCCTTCTTTGAGTGACAGGGTGCCTGTTCAGTGACCTGCATCTCATAATCATTTGTCACTTCCTGCTTAAACTGCTGCCTTTTCCTCTCAAGGAGCCAGCTGTGATCTTCCCACCCAGGAGAGTCCCGGGAGCATGCCTGCCTCCAGCAGTTAGTCAGCGCCTTTAGCCAGCTGAAACCAGCAAATGATGACAGGTAAAAGGTTCTAAGACTCACTGGGTGATACTGGACAGCAATAATTTCATGACCCATATAGCCAGAACACAGTAGGCCAGAGTCTGAGTTGATGCCACTTTATAAGCATATTCATTTGCAATCTCCTAACTTGCATTCTGTCCACAGATTAAAACAGATGTTATTTCTGCTGCATACTGTATTTTAAATGAATGTTGCCTCCAGGCTAGTAGAATTGCTAAACAAGTTAGGCAGTTAGGTAGCTTCTGAAAAAGGCTGTCAAGACCATCTAAAATGCTTGGTTCTGGTTAAGATCTAATTAAAAAAAAAGTTATTTTTTTTAGACTCTAAGGGCTCAATTCACAAATGTCAGTGCAAGCTGCACCGAAGGCAGCTTCAGCCAACTGCCGCTGTGCCAGGGACTCTGCACACGATTCGCTATCAGGAAGGGTCTCAGTGGCAAAGTCCCATGGCTTGAGGCAACCCTGGCCCTGCACCAAACAGACAGTACATCTGGCAAGTGTGCTGCAAACCATGGGGTGGTCATGCAGCAACAGTACCATAGACAGCAGTTCCTGGTGGCTGGCACCCCTCCCCAGCCCCAATCCCCAATAATATATATAAAAATAAAAGCACAACCCTGGTGGCTAGTGGCCCCCGGCCCCGATCAACCTTAAGAAATTAAAAGGTGCCAGGTGGTCTAGCAGTGCCCCCCTCACCCTGATATGCCCGTACATTTTAAAGTAAAGTAAATCATTCCCTGGTGGTCTAGTGGTACCCCTCCACACTGATATGCTCATATATGTATGTGTAAATTAAAACATTCACTGGTGGTCTAGTGGTGCCCCCAACCCCAATATGCCTGTATATTATTATGCAAAGTAAATCATTCCCTGGTGGTCTAGCAGTCCCCTCCACTCAATATGCCCATATATTAAAATGTTAATAGCATTCTTTTCTGGTGGTCTAGTGGACCCCTACCTCAGCAGATAGTGCCCACCCCCCCATCCTGAACACTCAGCCAGCAACCAGCACAACCCTCCTCACACCACCAAAGCTGGCCACCGACTGAACTGTCATGATGCACGGAGCGAAATGTCAAGCAATGAGCATGTACTGTATTATACAACACGTACTCCATAACTGTTCAGTTGGTGGCGGTCAAGTGGTGAGAGGAAGAGCTGTCCGATCACTGCTTAGTGTTAGGAGGGGGGGTGAGTGGCGTGGAGGGTACTACCTGCTGGGATGGGGGTTGGGAATCTACTAAACCACCAGGGAAGGATGTCATTAACAATTTAATATACGGGCATATCAGGCAGGGGGACTACTAGGCCACCAGGGAATGATTGACTTTACTTAACAATATATGGGCATATCAAGGTGAGGGGTGGGGGCACTGGTAAAGACCAGGGACATGATTTAATTTTATTTGAATGAAGGGGCTGGAAGGAAATGTGGCACATTGTGGCAAATGTCAATACCCTCCCAGAGGATGCACTTCTAAGAACCTTTAGACCAGCCCTGGCAGGTCTTATGGTACTTATAAATTTGCCCTCTGGGAGGGTTTTGTGAATCCCAACTTAGGTGATATGGCAGCCTGTGACTGCCGCAAGTCCCCTAATGCCATGCTGCAGCTTATTTTGTGGTGCAGGGCTGGCACAAGCCCCCTTTGGTGCAGGCAGCCTGTATTTGATGCAGGCTGCCTTTTGTGAATTGCTCCCGGCGCATCTTGTGGCACAAGCCACACCTTGCGTCACTCTTTGTAGCATAAGCCCATTGGCACCATTCAAGGGGGCTTTGTGAATTGGGCAAGTATTTGTGAAGTCTGTCTGGGTAAATGTTGGTCCACAGGACTGGAAAATGGGCAATGTGGTCACCATTTTCATGGTGGGGTCAAGCTTGGACCCAGGGCACTACAGGTCAGGCAGCCTAGCATCAGTGCTAAGGAAGGTCCTCGAGGCCATTGTCAAGGACAGAACTTGATTAAGACTAAGAGTCTTGCACCATCTCAGCATGACCTTATAATAAGCAGTTAGTGATAAATGAATGTGATCACTTTCTTTAAGTAGGTGACCAGGGAGTTGGATGCAAACAGGGCAATAGATATAGTTTTTCTGGACTTCAGCGTGGCATTTGATACTGTGGTGCATAGCAAGTTTCTGGGTTAAGTACACCAATGTTGTAAATATAGGAGATACGCAAGGTAGATTGCTAACTGGCTTGGGGTAGGAAGCAGAGTGTGGCAGTGGACAGGCAGGACTCTGAGTGGAGAGGAGTACTCAGAAGTGTCCCTCAGGGATCTGTGCTGCAGCCACAGGTCTCCAACACCTTCATCAGTGATCCTGAAGCTGGGGTTCCAGCAGGCTGCTTAAGTTTGCTCATCAGGATGATGGACTCCCTTGAGGATCAAGACAAACATCAGGAGACCTGAACAAGTTGGAAGGAGAATAACAAGCTGGGTGATTGGTCTGACTCCTGGAGTCTTAGATTCCAGTCTTGTCAAATGCAGGGTGCTACACTGGAAAAACAGCAGTACTGCAGTACTGTTTCTACAGTACCTACAGTACACACTGTGGGAGGCTCCTCTTGCTGAAGTCCAGAAGGAAACGGACCAGGGGGTCATAATACACAAGGGTCTGAAACAGGACAATCAGTCAGCAGCCACTGTCAAGAGGGCCAGCAGAATGCTGGAGGGTATCAAAAATGAGGTGACAAGCAAAGCAGGGAAATAATCCTGCCACTCTACAAGGCATGGTCGGGTCCCACTTGGAGTACTGTGTGCAATTTTGGTCTCCTCGATACAAAAAAAGACACTGAGGCAGTTTAGAGGATACAACACAGGGCCAAATAAATGATCACTGGTACGGGGATAAAAGCCATGAGGTGAGGCTACAGGCCCTTAACCTGTTCACCTTTGAGTTTATGGGACTGACAGGGATTGTAATCTCAGTTTTTTGCCTACTCAAGGTTCTCAACAAAGACTGAACAGTCAGAGAAAAGATGTTTGATCTGGTATCCTGCAGCAGAATGCAGGGAAACATCCAGATCAGGGGTGGTATATTTAACCAATAATCCATGACAGGGTGTGGGATGTTGTGGCATTTACCCATGCCTGGTGTGGTGTGTTACAAGGCCACAGGCTGAAAGATAAAACCACACCAGAGTGGGTAAATCCCACAACAAGCTACCTCCTGGAGTGGACTATTGCGATTATACAATTGAACCATTTAAATAATTAAATAATATGTTAGAAAATAATTAAAATGCATACTTATTTTAAAATTTTTGAAACATTTACCCGTAATTAAAATATCCCTCTACTATGTGTGAAATAGTCAACCCTTCAAAAGAACATTTTTGTTTTAATATTGTGGCTGTCCGGTAACAGTGATTTGTTTTTGGACAGATGGACCATGAAGTTTGGTGTAGAGGGTTGCCAGTGCGAGATGATGTGCAGGTGTTTCTTGAGCAGCAACACTACGCAGTTATAAGTTCTAGAAGAATTATGGCTGGATTCAGTTAAACATAGAATCATATCATAGAAATGTGCTGGCAGAAAAGGACCCCTCTGGCCCATCGAGTCTGCCCCTACCCCCCCCCACTCGTCACCTCTCTCAAGGGACCTCCCCTTACCCCCACTGGTCAACCCTTTATATCTGTCCCATATGCTCTTGAATCCCTTCACCGTTTTGGTCCTCACCTCCTCCTCAGGTAGTTTTCTCCAAGACTCCACCACCCTATCTGTGAAGTAACACCCCCTCACATTGCCCCTAAATCTTCCTCCTACTAATCTTAGGCTGTGACCTCTAGTTTTACTACTCACTTTACTTGTAAATAAGCTTCCCTCCCTCGCATTATTAAGCCCCTTCACGTACTTAAATGTTTCGATCATGTCCCCACCTCCCTTCTGGTTTCCAATAGGTACAGATCCAGTTCTCTCCATCTCTCCTCATATGGCTTCCTTTGCATACCATGTACCATCTTGGTTGCCCTTCCCTGAACCCTTTCCATCCCATCTATGTCCTTGTGTAGGTGTGGTCTCCAGAACTGGACCCCATACTCCAGGTGAGGCCATGCCATGGTTTTATACAGAGTCATCAGTACCTCCCTCATTCTGCTCGTTATGCCCCCCCATGCACACCAGCATTCTATTTGTCTTGCTCACCGCTTTGCTGCATTGGTTGCCTACCTTAACATTGTTTGATATTGTAATCCCCAGATCCCTCTCCTGCTCAGTTGGCTTTATTACCTCCCCCCAGTGTGTAAGCGGCTTGCAGGTTGTTATGCCCCTTGTGCATTACTATACACTTTGTAGCATTGAATTTCAGCTGCTAAGTTTCCGACCACCCTTCCTGAATCTTCAGCTCCTCCCTCATGGCCTCCACCCCGTCTGGGGTGTCCACCCTATTGCAGATCTTTGTATCATCTGCAAATAGGCACACCCTTCCCTCCACTATAGCACTGATATACTGTAGATATTAAAAAGGAGGGTTCCCAATACCGACCCCTGGAACACCCCACTTGTAACTCCCATTTCCATGGAATGTACCCCATTTACCACCACCCTCTTGCTTCTGTCTCTTAGCCAGTTTTCCACCCACCTAGTTATTTTCTGTCCCATCCCTAAGCTTTCCAGCTTATTTACCAGCCTTCTGTGAGGGACGGTGTCGAAGGCCTTTCTGAAGTCCAGATAGGCCACGTCCACTGCCCTTCCCTGATAGACCACCTTCATCACCTAATCAAAAAACTCTGTTAGGTTTGTTTGGTATGACCTCCCTTTTGTGAAGCCATGCTGTCTGTCATCCTTCAGCCCGCTGTCCACAAGGTAGTTCACCACCCTTTCCTTTATTAGCACCTCCATCACTTTACTAACCACTAACTGATGGTTGCATTTTTAACAGCACCGGGCTTTTAACCTTTCTATTTTTACTTTGACATGTGAGTAGATAGGTGAGCTGACTCATAGTGCGGAGAGCTGATGACAGGCACTGGGAAGGTGACAGTTTTGGTGGCTGCTGTGTGAGTTTCTTTTTGTCACAATTTGTTGTACATTAGGTGGTATTGCTGTTACTTTATTTTGGACACGAGAGGTAGCCATTTAGAAGTTTCAGGAGGTGTACTGCCTCCATTTGTTGTTGATCGGGGATTGCTATGTGTGGGTGGGAGGCGCTGAGCACCACGTGTGCAGATTTTGTGTTATGGGGTCAGACCGGGAGTAGTTTTACTGGTGAATGCAGTTTCCAGTGATTATAGCTGTGAGTTCCACAGATTTTCCTTCTGGAACTTAATATGTTAATCCACAATTCATACATTTATTCTGCAATTCAGTGAGTCACTGAACTGTGGAATGAATGTATGAATTACGGATTAATTTATTAAACTATGGAAAGAAATTATGCAGAACTGGTCACTGAACTGCAGAGTGATTATATGTATTGTGGATTGATGTATTCAGTTGTTAAACAGAACTCCTCAGAACTGTCATTCTGCAGTTCATGTGTATCATTCCACAGTTCAGCCAGAAAGTTTTGCAGAACAGGACGAAAATTCACCAAAACATATTTGGAAAATTCTGATTTCGACAAAGTCAGAAATTCAGAAAATTTTGTGACATTTACGAAATTTTGTGAAATTTCCACAAATTCAGAATTCTTAGTTTTCACCCAGCTCTAACCCCAAACAAAGGCATATCAAAAACACAATCACATGGTTATCAACATACCAATAAAGTATAGGGGTGTGCAAGTAATGAATATTAAGTTCTGAATACCACGAATAATATGCTATTCAGTATTCAGAACCGAATACCGACTAGCAGCACTATTTGGCAGGTATTCGGTTTGGCTTTCCTGTGGGATTTTAAGATCTCACAGGACTTGCTGGCCAATTGCTGACCATTTGCCAAAACCAGATCATGTGACTGCCACATTGCAGCACAGAAAGACATGATAGAGAGAGCTCTGACAGTGGGAGAGATTAAACACTAGCAAATTATATTTTTACATCACAAAACCTTTGTTTTTTTGTTAGTCTACTATGTTTTGTAGTGCCTGGTACTAGTGGGAGGTTATTTCTTCCCAGAGAAATAATCTGATCTAGTGATTTATTTGCCAGGAGCTGTGCAGAAATAGGCTTGCAGTTTAGTTACTTTGATTTCACAGGCCTCTTTGCTCTGTGGAGAAGACAGTGTTACTGAAATTATTTTATATCTATTAATTACAGTAGTTCTAACTTCTAGCTTAACTGCTGTACTTATTTTAAAAAATCTGTCTTTAATTTGGTGGTGTAAATAATAAGTATCCCAGATTGGGGGGGCTCAGGTTTCACAAAAGTCAGTAGCAGCCCAAAATCTCGGAAGGCAGTTGGCTGACTGCACTCCTACTGCCCACAGTTTAGGGCCAGGTAGTGATGCCATGCAGTTGCAGTGCAGGCACACCCTTGCCTGGCTTGCGTGCTGCTTGCAAGAATTGTTTTGTGCTAAATTAAATCAGTACATCTGTACATTTAAAAATAAAAAGAATGACAGTAGTTCTGCTGTAGAACTCTGTTTTTAAAAATATTGGTGGCGTAATCTAAGGTTGGGTTGAGATTTCACAAAAGTCAGTACCAGCCAGAAATCTCGGAGGACATTCGGCTGACTGCACGCCCACTGCTCACGGTTTAGGGCCAGGTAGTGACGCTGTGCAGTTGCACTGTACACACACACACACTTGCCTGCCTTGCATGCTGCTTGCAAGAATTCTTTTGTGTTAAAGTAAATCAGTACTTCTGTACATTTAAAAATAAAAAGTAATGCAGTAGTTCTGCTGTAGAAATCTGTTTTTTAAAATATTGGAGGTATAATCTGAGGTTGGGCTCAGGTTTTACGAAGGTCAGTAGTGGCCAGCAGACTCAGAGGGTAGTAGGCTGACTGCACTCCCACTGTCCAAAGTTTAGGGCCAGGTATTCTTTACCCCTTCCAAGCCTGTTTTTTCCAGCAACAGTAGTACTGTGGCTGGCACAGGAGAAAGTGATACAAGAAGCACAAGCAGAAGAACACTGTTCTTGACTCCCACAACCACCAATGTGTCCCCATCTGTCACCAGTACCATCACAACTCCCACCACAACCACCAATGTGTCCCCATCTCTCACCAGTACCATCACAACTCCCACCACAACCACCAATGTGTCCCCATCTCTCACCAGTACCATAACATCTGTCGTCCCCACCACCACCACCTTAGAGACCATGTCTTCCACAACTGGCAGCATGATGATTACAGCCAGTTCTGCAACTGTGACTGCCACTCCAGCCACCTCTGACACTATGAACCCTGTCACTACTGCCACAACTGTAACACTGTCACCACAGTCTGTTATCCCTGCCACAGTAAATATTACCAGTATGACTACTACAGTCAATTCAGTTATGCCTCCTGCTTCTCAGCTTCCCAGTAGTCCTGAAAAAAAGTTATAGAGAAGGACCTGTCATCTGGTTCTGAGTGTTTCCCTCCACATGAATTGCCCAGTGACACCTCATCTTCTTCATCAGAGGCAAATGTGAGTGACTTTGAGGATGAGGCAGAGTATGCTATGTACCTTGAGGGCAGAAAAAAATGGTGGCTGGCAAAACAGCCTCTAGGAGTGGCACTAGTAGCACGGGTAATAGAATTAGCAGTAAGCGTAAGGCTCCCCCTCCCTCTAAGAAGACCAAACAAGCAACACTGATGTTTCTTTGCCAGGTTCCATCACAGCCAGAAGGACAGCCAAGTGATGGCAGCACTGGCATGGCACCATCAAGGGCAGTGGTCACACGGCAAGAACATGAGGAAAAGACAGGCACGTCTCTTGAACAAACAACTGGGGGATGTGATGCTAACAGAATCCATGGTAACTGCAGTGTTGACAGTGCTATCTGGCTGCATTTCAATTTGTTAATGGAGGACTCAAGGAAAGCAGTCTTTTCTTTTTACAACAGCACTATATGCTGAGGGAAATCACTCTTGAACTTAACCACAACATCATAACAGAATCAATTGAGCTTAAGCACCCTCAACTGCATTGAAGCTCATCTGAGTCTGGATCTGGACCCTTGGATTCACCAAGACCAAATCCCTTCGGTGAACAGGCATGTACTGTTGGCAGTGGTGGTGGTACTGACAGATCTGATTGCAAGTAACCCATGGCACTCCTTCCCCTCACCAACACAGAGTCCCTCTACTCTGGTCACTTCTAACTCCAGCAATACTACAAGGCAGAGACAGTCATCAGCACTTTGCACATCACTGGTGAAGCGTTCGCATCGATGTCTCCCATGGTAGTTCCAATAATGGATGCACTGCATGCATGAACAAAGTATTATGCCTCACATCCAACAGCACAGCAAATCATACAGATGATTGCTGAGATGATGGCATTGGATCCCCAGCCTATTTCAGTTGTGGAAGATACTGTCTTCCAATGGCTTCTCAACTATTTGCACCCACATTTTCAGATACCATCTTGTGCTACATTATAATGGCGTGTGATCTTCTGTTGCTTCTCTGCTTGTAGATGCTGTTGGTGGTGTTGTTCACTGCACATCAGAAATCTGTACTAGTGATAATTCCCGGCATGCTTGCATCACCTTGTGCCTCACCCTTGCCCCCCCTCCAACAATCTGGTAGTCACATTAGGTCAGCTTTGCTGAATGTTGGACTGATGGAAGACCACAGAGCACATAATATTCTCACGTTCCTGCAAGGCATGTTGCAGTCTTGGATTGGTGTTAACACCAATTTAAAAGTTGGGTTTTTCTTACTGACAGTTGAACAAACTTAGTGAAAGTCATCAATGATGGCCATTCTGTGAGTATTCATTATGTACACACACTGAATTTAGTGGTGATTTGTGCACTGTGTAGCAGTACTAGGACTAACAACATATTATCCACAGCCCGTTCCATCTGCCGCCATTTCCATCACTCTGTAAAAGCCACTAACAAATTACAAGAAGTTCAGGAAAGTCTTGGTCTGCCCCAGCATCTTGTAATACAAGATGTTAGCATTCAGAAGAAATTCTTCATACCTGATACTTTCAAGACTGCTTGAGAAAAAGCAGGCACCACATGAAATGTCTGTGGAGGCAAACATTGGAGGTGCCCTAGAACATCATGATTGGTTAGCTCTTGAGGGCATGGTGAAGGTTCTTGCACCATTCGAGAGGATTACACATGACCTAAGTGCTACCACAGCCTTACTTAGGTAATCCTAGCTGTGCATATTCTCAAAAGATCATTATAATGGTTTTTGGCTGGCAATACAATGACTACACAAGAGGTCACTGAACTTGTTATTCATATTGATGCAGAACTTGATACAAGGTTCATCACAGTCATCAATAACTGCCATCACATGTTTGCTGAAATGCTGTACCCTAGGTTCAAATGCGAGATCCTTCATATAGCCATGGACAGCCACAGGGTGACTCAGTTTAGGCAACTGAGTGAAGAGTTAAATAGTGCCATGCAGGCAGTCAGACACTTGGAAGGGGAAGAAGATGTGCTAGTTCAGGTTCCTGAGGGAGAGAAACAGGCATGTGGTGGTTTGGAATTGGATGGTACTGGTGGAGATGGGGAAATACGGCATAGTGGCAGTGCAGAGGAGAGTGACTGGGAATTACTCAGCACATCATTGTGTCAACAGCAATACAGATGTTCATGGTCTCAGCCTCTCTCTGCAGAACATTTACTTAATGACTACTTTGAAGAATCAATTGAGCAATCAGAAGTTGATCCACTGGGTTACTGGATTCAGGAAATGAACTCTCCTTATCTGGCACAAATTGATTTAAAATACCTAAGCTGCCCTCCTACAACTGTGCCATCCGAGAGGATGTTTCGCACTGCTGACGATGTTGGTGACCCACACCGTTCCAAGCTGGACCCTCAACATGTTGACCAGCTAGTGTTTATTAAGTTAAACTTACCAGTAGTTGACTACAAATATGATCTGCCCACATATAACTTGTGGTATAGTACTGCTCTTGATCTGCCTAATGTTACAACAGTATAATGTTACTATTTTGGGGGGCTCACCCTTTCTTTTTTCTATCATGTTAAATATTTAATTTAAATGGTAACTCTTCACTCCCTGGCATATAACTGCAGGACCACCATGAAGCCCCTCTTAAACTAGAAACATTTAAATACTGTATCATGTTTTAGTCCACTTACTATTGTGTACTTTAGGTTACTAATCTGTTGGTAGAAAGGACTGCTTGGCCCACACAGTCTGTCAAGACTGTCTATCCCTGCCTTATCAGTCTCTTCTGCAGACCTTAAAGCAACCCTGCTGCCTTCCTGTCTGTTTTGAAATACACCCCTATGCCTACCTCACACATGCTTCAATCCCTACACTATTTTCACCTCCATCACTTAAGCTGACAGTCTGTGTCAGGTATCTACCATGACTTCCGTGAATAAACATTACTTCACATCTGTCTTGAACTCCTCTTTCAGCTGCATCACATGTCTCCATTGCCCCGGTACTTACTTGTGCTGTTTCTCATTTATGACTCCCCTTATGTGCCCTCTTCACCCCTGTGAGTAACTTGCATAGGTCTCTATCATGGCACATCTCGGTCTCCTCTCTTCCAGGGTGCACATACAATGCACTTATGACAGTGCCATTTTAGTGGCCCGAGACACAAAACTTCAGCTCATCTACACTCTTTGGTCAATCTATGATGACTGTCTGTCACCTGACCAGTGACCAGTGCGGTAGTTTGTTGCCTTTTTTGGGCTGCTGAAAAGCTGTTTGCCCAGCTGAAAAGATGATGATTTTCAATGATGTATCATGAATGATCATTATCCAGTTATGTTCAGAGATCATGTCTAAGCTTCAGAAATCATCATTGCGATCATCATCAACAATAATTAACCATCAGCATTAAATGGCCACCAATCAAAAAACATGAAGCTGTGCAGATGGTTATCATGATGAATGATGATCTCATATCATCATGATATTTCAAGTTTGCCTATGGTCAAGATTACAGAAATAAATTAAAAAAAATGTATTTATCTTTTTTTTATTCTTTTGGAATGTATCTTGTATTTAGAAAACTTTAATAAACATGATTAACTACAGTATTGTTCCTATAGAAACCCATTGCTTTTAGTTACCTTTACTCTGATACCTCATATCTTAACTAATATTAAAAAGGCTCATATAAGTTTATATATCCCCATTAAGTGGTTCCTTTTATGATTGTGGTGAGTTTCTAAAAGCACTTGGGTTGTGCTCAAAACCTTTCCTAATAGTCTGCAAACTAATACTGACAATGCAAAATTAATTTAAACATAGAAATTACCACTGTTTTGTTCCATAAACTGTGCTGCTGAAATATGCTATTTAGGTATGCAAATATGTATCCTATACCAGACATTGCATGCACTCTTCTTAATGGGATTAAAACTTGGCATCACATGATTTACATTATAATTCATAATTAATTTGTCTTTGCTGATATGTGACATTCATATTTTCTTAATTAACAAATAAAACTTTAAGTTTACTGAGGAGGGGGGGACCCTTACCGATCGGCGGGTCTGGGGAGAGGGGGAGGCATCACTAGCAGGAGGGGGGAGGGCTAAGCAGGGAGAAGAGGTACTGGAAGTGGAAATCACAGCAGAGAGAGTGAGGGAAGCCCTCAGCTCCCTTAAGATGGAGAAAGCACCGGGGCCGGATAAATTACATCCCAGAGTGCTGAAGGAACTTGCGGATGTCCTGGCGAAACCCCTGGTGGAGCTTTTCATCATCTCTCTGAGGACAGGGTGAGTGCCCCAGGACTGGAAGGTGGCGCATATAGTGCCTATCCACAAGGGGGGATCAAGGGAGGTGGCAGGGAACTACAGGCCTGTCAGCCTGACATCGGTGGTGGGCAAGGTGATGGAGGGCATTGTCAAGGAGAGGCTGGGGGACCTTGGATAAGTCAGAGTGCCTGGACGATAGACAGCATGGATTCATCCCGGGGAAATCATGTCAGACAAACCTTGTGGAGTTCTATGACTGGGTGACGAGTGCCTTGGACCTGGGTAGACCAGTGGACGTCCTCTTTCTAGACTTCAGCAAGGCATTTGACTCTGTTCCTCAAGTGGGCCTGTTGGATAAGCTGGGACAAATGGGGGTGGGGAACCAGATGATCAGATGGATAGGCAATTGGCTCCAGGACCAGACCCAGAGGGTCGTAGTTGGCGGATAGTCTCATCCCCAAAGAGGGTCATTAGTGGGGTCCCACAGGGATCAGTCCTTGGGCCCCTCCTGTTCAATGCCTATGTCTCTGACATAAGGACAGGAATCAGGAGTGAGATGAGTCTCTTTTCGGATGACTCGAAACTGGGAGTGGTGGTGGATGGGGAGGAGGGGGGGAGGGTGGCCCTACAGGGGGACCTGGAGGCTCTGGAAAGATGGTCTAGAAAGTGGAAGCTGAGGTTCAATGCAGGGAAATGCAAGGTACTCCACCTGGGGGCCAGAAACCCTGGCCAAGTGTACACCCTGGGGAATGCTACAAGTCTCGAGGCTGAGAGGGACCTGGGGTGGTGGTGGATGTCAAGATGAACAACTCTGAGACTTGTAGGAGGCAGCAGCCAAGGCCAACAGGATGCTGGGATGCAGCTAGGGGATCACCTCCAGAAGGAGGGAAGTGATACTCCCTCTGTATAACTGCTTGGTGAGGCCGCACCTTGAGCACTGCATGCAGTTTTGGAGGCCACACTTAAAGAGGGACATTAACCTCCTGGAGAGGGTCCAGAGGAGGGTAACCAAAATGATTTGGGGCTTGGGGGACAGGACCTATGAGGAGAGGCTTGAAGAGCTTAATATGTACACATTGGAAGAGAGAAGGGACCGGGGGGACATGATAGAGGTCTTCAGGTACTTGAAGAGAGTAAATAGGGGAGGAACAGTAAGGGTGCTTCGAAGGAAGGAGGAGGTGGCCACTAGAGGGCATGGGTGGAAGCTGGAGGGGGGAAGATTCAGGGGAGAAAGGAGGAGGTGCTACTTTACTGAGAGGGTGGTGGAGCCATGGAATGCACTGCCTAGGGGGCTGGTGGAGGCAGAGACAGCGGAGGGTTCAAGAGGGGATGGGACAGGTACAGGGGAAGGGTTCTAGAAGCAAACTCCAATGCAGCAAGAATATCCGGAACTGGGAAGGGAGAAGCCAGAGAAGGCGAGGGGGGCAGCAAGGTCAGCACCCAGGTTGGGGGCTGACCAAATGAGCAGACACGAAAGACCGTTAGGCCTATTCTGCTGGCATTTTAGTATGTTAGTAAGTATTACTTCTGTGACTCGCAATCTTATAATACTGAACTAATGTAATCATCAAAAACCATCATGCTGACTTAAGCTTACAAAAATAATCAATAATCATTGGTTGGTGATTTGAAAGTTCATGTTTGATGATTAAATCATGATGTAGATGATGATCTTAGATCATGGTCACCTTCAATGATCTTATGGTAACATTTGATGATTAACACTAATCAGCCATGACTGACCTTCAACAAACATTTGTCAATGCCAAATGTTTGCCTGCTGGTATTGGCATTGATAGTGCAGGAGTTAGAGAGATGTATAATAGGAATGGCAATGAAGTATTGAAGTAACGCCAACTCACACCCCTAACCTGCAGAGACTGACAGGCATTGGGGATGTGTCTTTGGGTCACTGGCCATAACACTCACGCCATTCCACCTCACCCCACCCTGCAGACACCGACAGGTGTCACAGTGTGCCTTGAGGTCTTCGGCCCTTACTCTCACCCCATTCCATAAGGAAATAAGCTGAGATGGGTGCAGTATAGGAAAATGGAGTGAACATTAAGGCACACCGCGATGCCTGCCAGTGGCTGCAGGGTGGGGATGGGGGTGGAATGGGGTGAGCACTACGGCCGATGACCCCAAGTCACACCCTGACACCTGTCAGTCTGTACACAGTGGGTGTTATGGTTAGAAACCCTAGTGCTCTGGGTGTTTGTTGGTATTTTTGCTCCAAATTTTCTACATGGGCTTTTTGGGAACCCACATCATGAACGGTGGCAGTATCATTTCGTTACTCCATCCCAAAAGGTGATTTCGCACAGCAAGTGTGCCATTCAGTGCCACATGTGTGAAAACACATTTTAGGCAGGATGTGAAAAATCATAGCTGTTCTCTTCATGAGGAGGTGTGAAGAAATGGCACTGTTGAAAATCTGGAGTGAAAATATGAAAAAGTGGTGAAATTTCGAGTGTGCATAGAAACTGTGCTATGCATGCTTATAACACAGTCATAGTTTGGAATGTTTTCACCACATTTTCAACATGGCCTTTTTGGGACCTCCCCTCATGAACAGTGGCACTGGGATTTCATTAATCTGCCCCAAAAGTTGATTTTGCACAGTGACTGTGCCATTCTGTGCCACCGGTGCAAAAACACATTTCAGGAAGGATGCAAAAAATGACAGCTGTACTGTTCATAAAGGGGTGTGAAAAAATGGCAATGTCAGAAATTTGGAGTGAAAATATAAAAAATTGATGAAGTTAAAAGAGTGCGGAGAAACTGCACAATGGACATTTAGAACGCAGTCATTTTTTGAAGTTTTTTCACCAAATTTGCAATGAGGGCTTTTGGGACCCCATCTCATGAACAGTGGCACTGTTATTTCTTTAATTGGTTGCAAAAGGTGATTCAGTATAGTGACCATGAAATCACCTTTCTGGACTGAGAAACAAAATGACAGTAACAGTGTTCATGAGGTAGTGTTCCAAGAACCCCATGTTGAAAAATTTGGGACCAAAACTCCAAAAATTGGCTGACATATCAACGTAAATTGAAAACCTCCCATTGACTGCCATTATAGGTGTAACCCCTAGGTGGCGCTATCCCAAGAGCTACTACACCTGCCTGCTTGGCTAGTGGCAGGTTAAGGGGCCTGAGTTCTGAAACGGGTGCCTCCACCTGGAGGTCAGGGTTGGTAGTGGTCAAGCTAACCTGGACACAGCCCTCTGGGACACTGTAACCCCCCCCTCTTTCCTTACTAGTGGCAGGAACAATACACAATAATCTCTTTCACAGTACTCCTGATACACCACATAAGTACCCACACTGTTTGCACTTACCACCAGGGCTTTCCTCTGGCCCAGCCCTGGGGACCCCATGTAAAACAAGGTTATACACAGCAAATAACAGCAGTACAGTACTCTTGCACAAACTGGAGCCACAGTCAAGGTAAATGCAAAAAAGAGTTAGATCTGATTTATTTAAAGGGCTTGAACAAGGGAAGGGTGTAATCAGGTTAATTTGCTTAAAGGCTCTATCAATCAAACAGTTATGCATGCATGTCAGGGTCCATAAACAGTCACACACTCTGGGTACCCAGATGGAGAATGGTGGGCTAGCCAGGAACGTTGCAGCTGGTTGGGGCCCTGTGATGGAAGAAAACAACATGCACAACACATACTGGTTGTAATCCAGAGCTGGAGGGCTCAGTTCGTGAAAAGAAAACAACAAGACAATCAGATGACACACTTTTAGATTAGGCTGTTGTTGCAGGGAGCTACCCTGATGATTGCTAATGATACCCAAGACTGGACCCAGGCTGGATGAAAATTGAGACAGCAGGTGGTTAATCTGGAGTGCCAGGAGAAACAGGGCCCACACAATTCACCAAGGCACCATTCTTTTTCCAGTGTGGAGCAGGGGGCTGCTCCCCAGGCAGGTATCTTATCGGTGGCTTTCTCTGTGCAGTGGGGTAGGCTGGCAGGGCCAGCTTGGCATGACCCAGGCCGAATGGAGATGAATGCAGATTCAGTCCGATTAGGCTGGATAAAGCTTCCAGCAGGCAGAACACAGTTCACAAAGTGGGGAACCAAATCACGACCCACTTTCAATACACAGCACATTTACATGTAAGGAAATTCTTCTGCACCAGGCAAACCACTCTCTGGTCATGATCACAAAGTCTCTGCACAAACCAGGGATTCAAAAGCAGCTGGAAATCCTGACAGGCCGATTGCATTCAGCAAATCTTTGATCTTCAGGTTAAAGCCTGGTCACAGTCCAGTGGCTTAAATAGTCCTCACAACTCTTATTCAGTCCGAATAAACTCTATTTTCCCTCTCAGGGACAGCAGGCAGACAGGCATGCCAAAACTCAACCCTTTCACAGTTGTCCCATGCAAAATTACACAGAACTGCTGCTCAGAAATCACTTGAGCTGTTATTTCTTCACTTTCGCAGCTCAAAAACTGAAACTAGCTACAGCAGCCTGGGAAATTCCCC
Source organism: Neoceratodus forsteri (assembly GCA_016271365.2). Classification (NCBI taxonomy): domain Eukaryota; kingdom Metazoa; phylum Chordata; order Ceratodontiformes; family Ceratodontidae; genus Neoceratodus; species Neoceratodus forsteri. The sequence goes on along the minus strand of JADMNL010000039.1, from coordinate 10,737,020 downwards.
ATGATCCAAAAGGTTTGGTTGGCTGATCCTCCTGTCAGTCACAATGAAGGCGCCCCTTTCAGGTGCAAAAAGGAACAACAAGCCCAAAAACTACAATTCCTACAGATTTTGACTCCAGCCAGCTCCTGTAGCTCCATTTTAGGTCCCACCAGTACTGATTGGTCCAATTCGCAGTCCAGGACCAAGATAGTGGAGATAAACAAAATAGTCCTTGCTGCAAAGAAGGCAGGTTAGACAAACTACATTATCATTATCACTCTAAATTATTTTAAGCAAACAGTTACATCTTTCAACAGAGTTCCCTCTCAGATTACGTATGACTGCAATCCAGACAGCTCTTAATGAGACAGTGCACAGAGGCTATACAGGCACTGTCTGGCAATCACATTTAAACTGCTAAAATGCAGGACACCAGCCTGGCAGTGAGCATTTAGGCAAGCTCAAGGAAGACTTTTCAGGAACACCCATTTGTAGGGGGGTTACATAGGACTTACCATCATATCTTCAGTTTCCTTTTGGTCTTTGAAGAGTGCAGACGTTTTCCCAGTCCACGGATGATCGCTGCTCCTGACCTCTGGAGGTAAGTATGGGTGAAGGGAGTGTGTGGAGGTGGGATGTGCAGAGGGAGGATGTGGGTTGGGGGGGGTGATGGAGGGAATAATGAGGGACCATTTTCTTTTTTTTCAGGTTTAAAAAAAAATACGCCATGAGACTGTTTACTATTTTACAGGTGAAATATTACAAAATGGATTGCTGCACACTGGGGTGGACTGCCAGTGTGCCAGAGTACTGGAGGAGGGGGGATCAATGCCAACCCAGGGATTGGGCACTCAGAGGTTGGCTGAGAACATAGGGCATGGGGGGTTCATCCAACAAGGGGAGTGGGCATCCAGGTGTCAGAAACATCAAAGAAGTATTTTATGACACACTGGGGTGGGCTCCCAGTGTGCCACATTAATGGGGGAGGGGGGATACATGCTGACATGGGGACTGAGCTCCCCAGTGTCGGCAGGGGATGGAGAACAAAGGGTGTGGTGTGGGCAGAAGCAGTGGGAGGGAGCTAATTCATTGTCCTGCTGTGTGGCTGGTTGGGAGGCAGAAGGGACTGCCGCTGCTATGACGAAACCCCTGATTGCAGCAGATTTCTTTCAAGTGCGGTGCTCACTCTGAAACAGACATCATCGGCAGCTTCAGTATTAATTGGTGGCTGATGGACGTGCCCATTAAAACATTCTCTGGATTGGCTCCAACACTGCCAAACCTCTGCAATGCTCTACTACCTCACAGCACACAAGCAAACACAAAAATCAATACTGATGATTTACCAGTTCATCTGGGAGGGGGTGTTCATGGCAGAACTAGCTGTTGTACTTCAAAAGGAAAGGAAGTGGTGGACTTTAACAGTGTTACAATGTGTTATTTATACAACCACTTATTTAGGGCCGAATAATGAATATCTGGGGTCCCGAATACAGATATTCATCCGAATATTCAAATTATGGTATTCACACACCCCTAATAAAGTATTTTCAAACCCTACCAATCAAACATTTATGATACCAGCATCTGGCATTTTAAAATCACACTGGGTGACCTTTCACAACTCACTTGACCTCTCAGTGCTTTAATCCATCCAGTTGATGAAACTGATAAAAAGCAGGGCCACCTGATAAAAATCAAATATTGCATCTCAGATAGGAAAGCCTAGCTTAAACAAGCAAAATTGTAAAATGCATGACAACACATGTTCCACACACACTTCATATTTCAGCCCCCAACACATAAAACACACAGAGAACTCAACAGAAGAAATGTGATTGACTGCAAAAAAGGCATGTTGACAGAAAAATGACACCAGCCTAGAGATAAGTGCTTTAAAAGTTAACGAGCAAATCAGGTTGAACATACAGCAGAATTAGAGACTCCCTTTTGCTGTTCTGCTGCTGCACGACAACTGAAGCACCACATCTTAGGCTTAATGAACAATAATTAAACCATAGAAGCACTCAGCAAAAACTCTTACTTAATGAGAACTAATAGTCATCATGCAATGACATTGCAGATACATTGAACAGAATGACTTATGCACACTGCCAGTTATTCAGAAGATTAGCTACTGATTCTGAAGAATGCCCCCCCTCTCCCTTTCTGTCTCTAACCACCCCTGTCCTGGCTACATCACCCCCCTCATCCTCGAGCAGAAGAAGAGAATTGAAGCGGTTACTGAGTGTAAGGTCTGATCCACCTCCCCGCCTTGCTTCCTTCTGTCCAGCCCTGGCCATCTGCCTACTTCCCTGAGAATGTTGTCCCTCTGTCCCTCCTTTGTGAGGGTCCCCAGTTACCTGCCTGCTTCCTTGGTAGTGTCCTTTTGGACCCCCTCTGCCAGGGTCCCTATGTGACCCCTGAGTATTCTCCTGCACTCCTTTCCCTATGCCACTGCCCCCAGTGCTTGGTGCAACCCTGTGGGAGATCCCCTGCCCCCTTCCCCAACCATACCTCCCCCCTTCCCCCAGCTGTCTCCTAATCCCCACAACCTCCTCCCTAAGCTGTGCCAGCTGGTGGCACACTGGGCAACCACCAAACTTCCAAGCCCAGTCCAGTATCATGGCTGCTCCACACCCTGTGCACCCCACCACCCTCCCAAAGATGCTGGCCCTAATGCCGTGTGGTTCCATCCCCTTCCAAGTAGGTTTCCTTGGGTGAGCCACCAGGTTCCCCCCAGTCCAAGATACACTCCTACTGCCTAATCAGGTCACCCACTAATCTTAGATACAGTCCCACAGTACACCGGTAACCCTGTTACTAGGTGCAGTACAACACAATAAACTTATAAGGGAAATGAACAACTTCCTAAGCTCCTCTCTCCCAGCCTTTAAATCCAACCCCCAGTGGCTAGAACTACATGAGCTGCACCTGCAGCTTTTTCCTCCAATTGCAGGGCAGGTGTTCCCTATAAATTAGCAGAACTCTGGGGAGGGAGGGGTGGGGAAGGGTGGGTCTTGGGCAGACACCTGACTCAGAGAGAGTGTATCAGCCCTGTGTCTCCCTCCAAGCCCAGCAGCCAAATACCTAGGCCCAAGCAAATCCCACCAAATAGGTTTTAAATCAGAAGAAATAGGCCTCCACCAGCGCAGCCTGTTACACAGTGAAACATCCAACAAATGAGCCCACTTACAGCCACCAAACCAGTTTTCAAACTTCCAACAGCCCCCAAAACAATACCCTGCTAGCCCCTTAGAAGTAAGAAAGAAAAGAAATAACCTTCTACCAAGTAAAATCCACAAGAACCCTATGAAAACAACAAGAAGCAGCTACTGTCCTGGAACACAACTGATCCTGTCCCCTTCCAGTTCCTTCTGTTCTCCATTTGTTTCCTGCTTATCCCCCTCCTCTCTTTGTTCCCCTACTTGGTTTATCATTTGCTTTTGCCCATTCCCAACTTGCTCGTCTTGCTCTCAGTCTCCTGTTTGGTGCTGTTGTACCTGTGTTCCCTTCCTCACCATTCCCATTTCTCATTTGTCTCATTTCTTGTGCTTCCCCCTCCACTCCATTCCTCTTCACTCCTGCTTGTTATCCCTGGTTCCTCATACTTTGTATTTTGTGTTTTTGTTCCTCCATTCCTGTTTTCTTCTGAGCTTTCTTGATCCTTTCAGAGCCATCACTCTGTCTCTGCAAGAGCTCTTTTGGGTACAGCATACTCCCGTAGCACTCAGCTTAAAACTGTATACACCTAATTTTTCCTCCTAATACTCCTCCATTGCTGTGCTCTCAGTTTGTTCAGTTGTGCCTCCTGTCCACCAGTGTAAGTTTTGTTCTCATTGCTGTTACCAATCCTCCTTCCCTTCTTCTCTCTACCTCTTACTAATTATTTCTGCTCTTTTATATGTCTACTACTACAGTAGCCAATTGTGCTTTCCTTGCTCAGCCCATACCAGCAGTCTGAGAGTCTCTGTCCCTAACTCATGCCTTGTGAGATATTGAACGAAGGTAGGCTTGCCCTGTCTACTGGGGATGGGAGTCTGTTTTGTTCATTTAAAACCTTTACCAGCAATCTGACAGGCTCCATCATTAACTTGCACCTAGTGAGGTATTAGAGTGCAGATGGGCTTTCCCTATCCACCAGGGATGGGAATCTGTTTCATCCAGTCACAATTTTTACCAGTCTCAACCTTTCCAGCAATCCAACAGTCTCTGTCCCTAACTCATACATAGTTAGGTGTTGGAGTGCAGGTGGGGTTGCCCTATCAGCTGGGGATAGGAGTCTGTTTCATTCTGTCACTGCTTTTACCAGTCACAACTTTTACCAGCAGTCCGACAGTCTCCACCCCAAACTCACACCTCCATATGAACATATGAAAATGCCAGCAGAAACAGGCCATTTCGGTCTATCTAGTCTGCTTGAGTGTGCAGCTCTCGAACAAATTTACTGGAGCTCCCCCCCTTCCACATGGAGTCATTCTTCCTGCCCCTGTCATCTCCCCTACCCACCTTCCCACCTGTTATGACTCTCCCTTTCACTTTGTCCCAACCATTTTAAAGCTGTCCAATGTTTTCAATTATACCACCTCCTCCAGCAGTTCGTTCCACTTGGACACCATTCTTTCTGTGAAAAAGTGCCTTCTCCTTTCCCTTCTGAGTCTTCCCCCTCTAATTTTAGACTGTGTCCTCTAGTGGACCTATTCCTCCTAAGATTGAATATGCCATCCATACTAACCTTGTTTATACCTTAAAGGCACTTGAAGGTTTGGATCACACACCCCCTTCTGTCTTTCAAGGAATACATATTGAGCTCCTACAGTCTGTCCTTATAGGGTTTGTCCCACAGGCCCAAGATCATCTTAGTTGCCTTATGCTGCACCCTCTTCAGTAATTTGATGTACTTTTTTTTAGATATGGGCACCAGAACTGCACACAGTATTCCAAGTGAGGTTTCACTAAGGACCTGTACAGTGGCAGAATGACTACCCCTTTCCTTGAGGTAATTCCTCTGGCAGTGCATCCCAGCATCCTGTTGGCTTTGTCTGCAGCTTTACAGCAATGAGCAGAGTGCCACAGGTCCCTTGTGATGATTACCCCTAGGTCCTTTTCCTCCTCAGAACAGGACACCTGTACCCCTCCAACCAGTAACTGACCTGTGTTCTTAGGTTACAGGTGCATGACCTTTCACATCTTGGCATTAAACCACAGTTGCCAGATACCTGACCACTTTTTTAGCCTGGCCAGGTCATCCCTGAGCTCCTGTCTCCCCTCCTTTGTGTCCACTCTCCCACAGAGCTTAGTGTCATCTGCAAATAGGCAGATTTTACCTTTGATCCAGTCTGCAATGTCACCAATAAAGATATTAAACACTGATCCAAGCACTGATCCCTGTGGGACACCACTGGTTACAGGCCTAGGCTTCGAGAGCTCCCCCTTACTAGCACCCTCTGGTTTCTGTCCTGTAGCCAGCACTTGGCCCACCCCACAAGTTTTTCCCCACCTCTCAGGTCCTGCAGCTTAATGAGCAGTCTCTAATGTGGCACAGAGTTGAAGGCCTTGCTGAAGTCCAGATAAAGGACATTAACTGCCTGGCCCCTGTTCACCAAACCTGTGACTCAATCAAAAAAGTCTATCAGGTTGGTCTAGCAGGAGCTACGCAAGACAAACCCATGTTGCCTTTCATCCTGGAGAACATTAACCTCCAGAAAGTCCATTGGTCTATCCTTTAGTATGGTCACCATTAATTTGCCTACAATGGAGGTAACGCTGACTGGTCTGTAGTTACCTGGTTCATCCATGGGTCCACTCTTGTGGAGAGGCACCACATGCACCATTCTCCAGTCCTGGGGCATGCACCCTGTCTCTAGCAAGATGTTAAACTGGTCCACTAGGAGGCTAGCCAGGACTTCCACCAATTCCCTCAGAACTCTCAGGTGCACATCATCTGGTCCTAAAGCCCTTTAAAACCTTATCCTCCTGAACTTGTTCTCTCTGTTTTACCCACCCTCCCCTTCTAAACCCCTATTTTTTCCTGTGGCATAGGTTCATCCTTCTCCATATTGAAAACTAAGCTGAAGTACTCATTCAGTGCCTCTGCCTGTCTTCATTACTTTCCACCCATCCCTACTCCCACTTTAATCTAACAATCCCATCCTTGATACTCCTTTTCTCCCTTATGTACTTTAAAAAGTCATTTTCCTCTATTTTTATCCCCTGAGTTAGCTTTAGTTCCCTCGTGGTCTTTGCTGCCTTGACCACTTTGCTCGCCACTCTTGACTTCACTGAGTAATCCTCCCTGGCAGCATTTCTCAGAGTATGTTTATACTTATGAAAGACTGCCCTCTTTTCCCCCATTTTTGCTACCACCTCTTTGTTGAGCCAGCTGGGTTTTTTAATCCTGGCTTTTTTGCTCTGGGCCTTTGTATTTGTATTAGTGGCCTCAATCAAATTCATCTTTATAAAGGACCATTTCTGTTTCACTTCCATCTCCGGATTGATTTTGGCAAGATGCCCTTCTAGGATTCACCCCCATCTTTCTGGATTTCATCCATCTTTCCAAAGTCAGCCTTCCTTAAGTCCACTACCCTCATTTTAGTCCTGATTGTTTTCTTGCCCAGATTTAGGTAGAACCACACTGTGTGGTGGTCATTTCCTGCAAGAGGGACTTCCACTTCTATTTTCTGGACATACTCACCATTGGACAGTACTAGGTCCAGTATGGCTCTGTCCCTGGTAGGCTTTGTGACTCCCTGCATGAGGAAACTATCCTGGGAAGACTCCAGGAGGACCGTTTCCCTGGAGCAGGAGGTAGCTGGGGTCCTCCAGTCCACTTAGGGTAGGTTGAAATTACCTGGTATGACTACGTTTCTTCCACTACATACCATTCTAATCTGCTCCCCCAGTGCTCTGTCCATCTCCTCATCCTGCAAAGGTGGTCTGTAAACTACCCCATTCTTACCTTTCTCCCCTTGGTGGTCTAAAGCTGTACCCACAAGGCTTCAGTCTTACTCTCAGCCTCCTCCTCCCTGGTGCATGTGATCTCTTCCCTCATGAATAAAGTTACTTCTCCCCTTCTCCCCGTCTTTCTGTCCTTCTGGTAAATTCTATACTCAGGGATTGCAAGGTTCCAGTCATGGTATTGGATGGTCCATGGCTCTGTGATGGCTACTATGTCCACCTCTCCCTCAGCAATCAGTGCCTGAAGATCCACCATCTTGTTTGCCAGACTTCTTGTATTTAATGACACCATCTTCCACTGTGACCCCTGTACACCATTATCACTGATCAGCCTTTTTCGTCTTCCCCATCCCTTCTCCCTCACCCCTGTTCTTCACTCTTACTTCAGTCTGATGACTTAATGGGAAGATGCCCATTGGTCTCCTGCACCTAGTGACTACAGTTGCAGCACACCCTATCAAGTCCCCCACGGGCGACCGTTTCATCCAGTAACAGTTCTACTAGTCTCAACTTTTATCAGTCACAACTTTTACCAGTCACAACTTTTACCAGAAATCCAATGGTCACTGTCCTCATCTCATACCTTGTGGGGTATTTGAGTAAAGATATGCTTTCCCTGTCTACTGGGGATGAAATTTCATTTCATCCAGTCACATCTTCTCCTAAATCTACCTTGTCTTGGTTCTGTAAGTCTACAGAATGAGATTTGGGTCCACCATCACCACTCAGAGTTGGGAATCCTCTGACTGTTAATGTAGCATCTCCCATACCTGGGCTTTCCTTCAGTCGGTGCCTGGCCCTAGCTTGGGGTCACCATCCTTACCTCAGCCATATGCAGCATGTATTGACAACATGGCACTTTGTACTCCTGCTGATACTCTGCATCCAAACCCCGAAGAAGGTTCTGCAAGGCCTCCTCTGACTTCTCTGACTTCTTCCTGGGCTTCTAAAGTGAACTTCTCTATCAAAGATTGAACTGTCCCCCACCTTGTGGCTGAACTAAAAAGATAGGGTATCCAACAATCAGCTTCTGCCCACAAACAGGAGTTGTATGAATTGTTCCTAGCTTCCCAGCCTCAACCTGTTCAGGATTCTGGTCTCAGTCAGCCTGTTCCTCCACCAGAATCTTCCTCATTGCCCGACATCTGTGACTTTATGGCTCAGCTTGCTTTATCAGTTTCCAAACAGCAATCCTGCATGACAGTGATTGAAGCTTGCTTCCCTGCTCAACCTACTCCTGCTTCCGAACCATCAGCTTCTGCCACTATCCCATCCACCAGCTGTGCTCCGAATGTTCCTGCTCCTCAGAGTACTCTTCCAGATGTTCCTACTCCATCCAACTTCGAGCCATTACAACTTTGTAACCCAGGTATGATGTTACCATCTTCTTCTCCAGTTATCTCTCCTGTTCACCTTATTGCAGATCACTTGTGCAAGGACATTATTGATGGGAAGGATGTTAACCTGATTTCCAACCTCATCATTACAGAAAACAGAATCATTTCCTATGGTGATGTATCCATTATATTAAAGACTGCTGATCCTGGGCTCCTGAGGAAATTGACATTATCTGAATTCACCCTCGCATTCAGCCTATGTTGTGACATAATCAGTTTAGTGTTTTTGTCAAGAAACAAGGACTTGGACTCCTAAGTGTATGTTATGGTGCACTTCAGTATTCCTTATGGAGGAATTCATTTCTATGACTATCATCGATCCTTCTCTGTGAAAGTCGCTGCTGCATTGGCTCACTATAATACCAAATTGAACTATGCTGTTCTTGACAATGAGCTCTTTTGCTGTCACTTTGCTGGGCAATGTGCTTACTCCTGCTCCCTCCGCAGCTCATGTAACCATTATGCTCCCTTTTGTCCCCTAACAGTGTCTGCTTCCTCTTCTTCCTCCAATCCTGCCAGACTCAATCGACTTTCATGTTCAACTTCAGCATCTGCTTCATGGCTGACTTGTACCATTACCAATCCTCCTCTTCACCTGAACCTTTGTGGCTGGCCTGTTAAATATTTTGTGAGCAAAGCGATTTGCAACAACTTCAATGATATAGGCTGCCCAGCTGCTGGCTGCATGCTCCTTCATGTCTGCAGTTTTTGTGGTGACATGCATGCTTGCTATATCTGCCTTAAGGCTCACAAGCCTCCTCAATGACAATCCACTTAGTCATCTACTCCAGTCAACGTACAGGCTTTAGTCAGACTTCTAGCTCCTCATCCTTCCAGTCCTGTCATGCACATATCCTGTTTGATTTTATGCATGGATTCCAAATGGCACCTCAGTGCTTCCCTCCAATACCTTCCATTGTCCTAATCTGCAGTCCACTGTCAAGGAAACTGTAGTCCTCCATCAACTATTACAAAAGGAAATACAAAAAGGATTCCTCCTCAGTCCTTTTCTGTACCCGCCACTTTCTACCTATTGAATTAATCCCATAGGTATTGCCACTAGAAAATTCTCTGGCAAGAAGCGTCTCATCATTGACCTGTCTACAGCTTGGTCCACATCTACCCCAGTATCAAGTCACTGATTCCCTCAGACAAGTATTCTCTGTAATATGCTTATATTGATGATGACATCACTGTCATTAAATTATTTGGTCCTGGCTACTGGCTCTGGAAAGCTGATATTACGAATGCATTGAAGCTGTTACCTATTCATCTATCTCTCTGGCATCATTATGGTATGTCTTAGGAGAACTGTTATTACTTTGCAGTTTGTCTGACATTTGACTGTAAAAGCAGCCTAAAGTCTTTTGACATGTTCACTGAAGTACTTTGTTGGGCATTACTTAAAGTTTGTCGATGTCCAGCAGTTATTCATCTGTTAGATGACTTTCTCTGGATTGATTCACCAAATTCTCTACCCACAGCTGGTATTAATGCTCTTATTCAGCTGTTCCAAGAACTTTTAGTTCCTTTCTCTGAAGAGAGAACCTTGGGTCCAGTGGTATCCCTCAAATTCCTTGGGATTATATTGAATACTGACTGTATGGAAGCCCAATTACCTCCCAATAAACTGCACTGGATACAAGCTTTAGAGACATCCTTTTCAAACCAATTCTCTTGCATGAAATGTGAACTTCTGTCCCTTCTGGGATACCGCAACACTGCAGTGAGGATAATTCCTCAGGATCAACCCTTCATATCCTTCCTCCTGACACTGGCATCTTTGGTTTCTGAATTGCAACACCATATTCAAGTCATGGTTGCTGCTAAATCAGATCTCACCACATGGTCCCAGTTTTTAGCTTACTGAATTGGCTGTTCTATGTTCTACAAAGTCCCTTCTCCCAACTTGCACCCAAGAGTCTACACTGATGCATCTCCAATATATGGCTATGCCACTATCTTAGAGCAGTCTTGGATTATTGCTACCTAGCCTCTGCACATTAACACACTTCATGATTTTTCATCTATTAGAGATTTACCCAGTTGTAGCAGCTACTTTCCTATGGGGTCATCACTGGTCTCTTCAGACTGTATCCATAGTTTCTGATAATCTGCTTAAAGTGGACATCATCAACAAGAGCAGGTCTGCATCCTATTCCATCATGTTCATGCGGAGGCTGACTTGGCTATCTCTTTATCACAATTTTCCACTACAAAGTTTTCATATACTGGGCCATGCAAATGAAGCAGCTGATGCTTTATCTAATTTCCATTTTCAGACCTTTCATTGCCTCAGACTCAGTCATGACTCCACCTCCTTCATTCAGTGACATCATAATGATTTAGAATTTTATCATCAGGAAGCCACCACCACCATCATGTGGGCCACTATAGCTCCTGCCACCTGAGCTACAAATACTGCAACATGGAAAAAGTATTCCTCATTCAGCACATCACAATGCTCCTTGAATACTTCTGTTCATGTAGAACATGTTCTATCATTCCTAATCTTTTGTTATCAAGTCCTGAAACTATCATACAGAACTATCAAGCAATACCTATCAGGTATCCAGTTCTTTTCTTCCCAGTCTATTCCATCCTTGCCTTCTCTGTTCTCTAATCCTTCAAGTTAAACTTCTTTTATTTGATATCCAAAAAGCTTCAGTCACTAAAATGCCACATCATCTCCCTATAGATGACCCCATAATAAGAAACATGTTGGATTTATTGAACTCAGACACATTTGATTCTATTTCAAACATCATGATGTCCTCTTCTATTTGTCTAGTCTCCTATGGATTCCTGCATCCTGGAGAATTCACTGTCTCATCATATTCCTCTGCCAACTTCCTTAAGATTGCCAACTTACAGAAAAAGGCCAATCATTATATTCTGTCACTATCTTCTTCTAAAACTGACAGATTACATAAAGTAGTTTACATAACCTATTACCTGTCCTGTAATAACTGGTGTCCAGTAGCTTATCTAGACAAACCCATACTGTTCCACTCACACTCAGATATATCACAACCTTTGTTGATCTCCTTCAAGTAATCATCTATGACCACAAAATGGGTCCTGCACCAAATTAGAACCCTTCTTCATGACTTGTACTTCATCCATATTCATTTTCAGGACATTCATTCCAGATTGGAACAGCATGTTCAGCATCAAGAAATAACATTCCTACACACATCATCAAGAAACTCGGAAGATGGACTTCATCAGCTTTTGGAACTTACATCCCTAACTCTGAACCAGAAATCAGACATGCATTTAGGATCATCTCCTTGTAGCTTGCCCAGAGGATGGACAGGTCAGTATCCATGGATCCTTAGAGGTTTCCTCCACCTTGTTCTTTTCCTCTCCTGCATGCTACTGATTACACTCTCTGTGAGTTGGAGGAGGTAATCTTTTTGGGCCCTCTGTTCCCTACCTGGCTTATCTACCAAGGGTGGGAACAGAGAAAACCCAACATTTATTACAGTATACACAAGCACTACTCTATTCAACAAACACTGAATGGAAGTGTTAAAGCCCGAGGTTCAATGTGTGGATATAGCTCCTCCCACATCCCAAATAAATCTAGCCTCTCCCAGAAGTTCACGTTTATCATGTCATGGAGTAACCACCACCCTCCCCATCCTCCTCCTCCAGTACTCTGTTCACCTTTGAGGCTGGGCCCTCTATTCCCTACACATTACCCAGCTTATCTACCAAGGGTGCAAACATAGAATGGCCAGAGTTTATTACGGTATACACAACCAGTACTCTATTCACCAAACATTGAACTATGGAGGTGAGAATTTGGTTCTAGACCTATTTAAGTGTCAGGGCACTAGGAGTATGTCTAGATAAAACACTATCAGAGGTCTGTGACTTGCATATAGATGTCCTACTGGGATCAATCCTGAGATACTTACTGTTCCTACTATATGCAAATGAATTTCCTTTCCTCTCCACATCAAATATGCTAATATAACTCTATATGTTGACAACACTGTTTAAGTGTGAAAAGCAAAATCCCAAAAAAGCTATGGAGTCAAATTTGCAGTCAGACTTTAATCAACTACAAAAAAGGTTCTTGACTTAAGAAATAATACTTGCTTCCACAAATACACCAGTGATGTTATGTAGCAAAACAAGAAAGGCAATTAGGGAATCAGAGGACCTGAGAATCAAACAATTTGATTACAGGATTTGTCCTGCCATAACAAAGAAACATGGAGGAGGTAATGTTTGTGAAATATGTACAGTATCTGCATGTAATGTTTGTGAAGTGCTGTATGAATGTAAAACACACAAAGTCATTGTGGCTTAACACTGTATGTTTATGCACAATACCCTTCAAAGGTGTTAACATAAGAAGAAACACAGGTCCCACTCAATGGGGATAGGGTCAGCACCAAAAAAAAACAACTAGCCAATGGTTATAGTTACAAAACAGTGAAAAACTTTGATTAAATAACACAGGTAAAAATGGAGCAAAGCTTACCCACACACAGTGAGGCTAAAAGCATAGGCAGTTGCTCCACTTGTTGCACTTGTTGACACTTGGCTTTTCCACTGCACAACATGCTATGTCGACATGCTGGATTATTTGCTCTTGTATTTTGCTTTTAAGCTAAACGAGCAGCTGTTTTTGCACTATGATGCTATTTGCCAGGTCTGATTTACTACCTGTGCTTTTTAGCCTCACTGTGTGTGGGTAAGTTTTGCTCCATTTTCACCTGTGTTATTCAATAAACATTCATCACTGTTTTGCACTGGATTGCTCTAGATTACTGCAAACACCCCTGCCATATGGTTTCAAATAAAGTTGAGAGGCTTGGTTCGATAACACCTTTGGGGACTGGTTACTAAAAGATGTTACTAATGATTAAAAAGTTACCCATTGCCTCCACTCAGAGAAACATTATGTGGGATACGTATCAAGCCAGTACTGTCTGCTGGGAACCTATACCAACCTGCAACCCCTCATGGGGGGCTTACCTTTGGGCCACCAGAGACTCAGAGTGGGTCTTCCATCACTGCCTGTGGTTTACCAGTTGGAACTGGTATTGGGGACCAAGTGATGACCCCCTGAAAAAAGACTTTTCAGCCAAAGTGCTGGGGTAAGGGCAAGCACCTCTTCACTGCTTTCATAAATCCATTGAGGAATATTTGGAATCCTGTTTTGTCATTTTTGTGTGCTTAATCCTTGGAACTGGTTTGTGTGTGTGGGACCAGCTGCCATTGTGAGAACCATCCATTATTTGGGTTGATTCACAGCTGCCTAACTCTGGAATGGTTCCACAACTGGAACTGGTGTTGGGGACCAAGTAGTGAAGAGGAAGTCACCATTCTTATGGTGCTTTGTGCCACCGATGAAAGAAGTACTGCCATGCTCAAAGATGCAACTTAGCCAGTCGGGTTTTAATACAAGCAAGGACATTACTATTCACTCATGCCATTTCTGATTTGGACTCTGAAACAAGCAGATGTTCTACACCTGGGGACAGTTTCCTTTTGTATCAGGTCAAGATTCGTGTATTTTTCTGAGGTACAGTCCAGGAGGGAAAGAGAGTCAATTCATAAGGAAAGATGGGTGCTCAAAGTGAAAGGCAGTGCTGCAGGTTGAATCAGTCACTGCAGAAAACAAAATAGCCTCACTCAATCAACACCAATGAACTGCAGAAAACACTCAAATCCTTTGAAGAGTGTTTTAATTCCAAAAAACAAGATACAGCAGCAACAACTTCGGAATGTCAGGGTAACAATGCTTTCTCGACATTTTAGTGTATACAGTATTACATGCTTTGTTAAGAAGATCGAACACGATCTCTACTGAAGGACATTAAATACTCAGTTGCCCTTAAATCTACAGGCCCACCAGTAGCAAAGAGCATTTAACATGTGCAAAACAGTGCAAAAAGTGTGTTATTCGCATAATGTGCAACACATTTGATATCTGTGCAAAAGTGCAGACAATACAAAAAGTGTTGCAAGGATTAAAAGCATCATATGCATTTTGAAAAATCATTAATCAGTACAACAAACAGTTACAGATAAAGTAGTCATTAGAAAACTTGTCTCTATAGTATTAGCCTACAAGTTCAATATATGTATAGTATATGGTTTGGACTTATGTATTAAAAATAATAGGTGCTGATATGTTGTGCACATTCTAAAAGTTGTGCACACTCTAAAAGTTATTGTGCATATTATCTCATTAATATTCATGAACTGTTCTGCTCCTCACTTCCTGTTTGGAGCAAATTAACCTGCTCAAGAAAAACAAACATAGAAACATAGACTTTGACGGCAGATAAGGACCACTTGGCCCACCCAGTCTGCCCATTTTCCTACCTACTGGATAAGCTGCAGATTCTAGTTAACCAACAGCCTACTTCCTGCAACCCCCCACGATAATTGCCTTGAGTCTGTCCCATGCATGTTTGAATTCCCCCACTGTTTTAGACCCAACAACCTCCTCAGGAAGGCTGTTCCATGTATCCACCACTCTCTCCGTGAAAAAAAATTTCCTCACATTACCCCTGAGCCATCCCTCTATCTTTAAATTGTGCCCCCTTGTTCTTACATATCTCTTTTTCTGAAAGATGCTACCCTCCTGGACTTTGTTGATTCCCTTGAGGTACTTGAACATTTCTATCATGTCCCCCCGTCCCTCCTTTCATCAAGAGTATACATATTAAGCTCTCTCAGTCTCTCTTCATATGGTTTCTGCTGCAGACCCTGCACCATTTTAGTTGCCCTCCTCTGGACTGCTTCCATCCTGTCTATGTCCTTGCATAGATGAGGTCTTCAAAACTGCACACAGTACTCCAGATGGGGTCTCACCAACTGTCTGTACATGGCAGCGCCAGTTAGCGAACAGTTCACCCGGATGGTTTGGACATGGACTACTTTAGTCAGCTTCGTGCTCCAAACCTTAGTAACGTCACAGTTCTTCTTTTTTTTTGTTATGCAGGGCTATGTGAATCTGCAGAGTGTCAGGACAGCAATGAAACTGCACACACAGACTTCGCATCAAACAGAGCCGCCGACACAAAGCGGGGCTGCTAGCACAAGGTATGAGACCTTGCCAAAGTTAAGAACCTCACACATGGAGTTCGTAGCTAACTAAGCTAGTGGCTTTTCTTTCCTTAAACCATATACTATTAAAAATAAAGTATGGGGGACCATACACAACTCACCTTGTGTGTCCATCTTGGGGCTGAGATGCCAGCATGGGCCTCTTGAGCTTTTCTCTAGAGGTCCATATGCTGGCATCTCAACCCCTTGAAGGAAACACAGGCTCGTTGCATATGGTACCCATACTTTATTCCTTATATATTATACTGATTAAACTGCAGAAACAAAAATGACATTCACCACTTCTCAAAATAAAATTCTTGTGGAGCTTTAAATGTAAACACTCATTTATACTGTCCTGGCTAATAAAATTGATTCCATGGGCTTGATTTTCGAACAGCCATTACAGCAACTCAAGTTGCATCACTCTAGGGCTGAGGTGAACTCCAGGTGTGTCATGGACCCTGCACCAAAAACCCAGGAGTTGCCACAGACTAGCACCAAACATTTGTCGCACCTGTGAGAACTGTCGTAGGGATCCAGCCCCCCCAGCACAACACTAGAAGGTCTGCAAAGGGTGCATGTGACTGTGCATGGCAGGAGGGAGCCAGGGCAAGAAGGAGCAGAGGGGTTCCCTAGGGGGTATTGGGGAGATGGTGGATGACAAGAGTGATGATGTGGCACGCAGCCAGGGTGCATGTTAAAATGACTGACAGTTGATCAGCTGTTTGTCCAGAGAGGGTTGGCAGGAAGGGAAACTGACCTGGCCCAAGGTGGGCACAGGTGTTGCAACTGTCTCAGAGGTGCCACTAGCAAGAAGCATGTATGCAGGACACATTGGCTGCAGGGTGATACCTGCTGGTGGTGGAGAGGAAACTTCTCTAGGCACTGCAGCAGTCCCCTGGCACCAAGTCCACCCATCTGTGCTTCTGGCTAGTGGCACTGGTTGGACAGGTGCAACAGCTGTGCCCAGCTTGGGCCAGGTCAGTTTCCCTATGCGCCAACCCTCCCCGGACCGCCATCCAATCGAGTGCCAATCATTGCAACATGTGACCCTGGCTGGGTGCCATATCACCACACTGGTCATCTGCCATATCCCCCATGCCACCTATGGCACCCTCCTGCTCCTTCTTGCCCCAGACTCCTACTGGCAGGTTCCCCCCCAAATTGCTATATGGTTACTCAGTGGTGCAAGGGACTTAGACCACCTCCTGGCTGGTCTAAGCAGAGCTCCCTGTTGCATCCATGGCAAGACATGCAAAGTTTCAAAAAAAGGGATGATGCAGCCCTGCCATGATGCAAGCCCCTTGTGACCTGGCACACCCTGATTTTGGTCACAAGTCTGGCACAGTGCCAGTTTGGCACAACAGCTCTTGTGTCAAAAGTTGCAGCAATCCCAATTTTTGAATTCAGGCTGCTTTGAAATTGGGATGCCTTGCACCTAAGCCACCCTGCACCACCATTGTGGCAAAAGTGCCCTTGCACCAGGTCACAGGGGGCTTGACCCATGGAGGGGCTGCACCATTCCTCTTTTTGGAATTTTAGAAATCCCCCATGGATACAACAGTTGGCTCAAGTTAGAACAGCCAGGATGTAGTCTAAGGGCCATGCTCCACTGCCAGCCAACATGGGGGGGATCAGCCAGGAGCTGATCGGGGAAAGAAGGAGCAGGTGCCCTAAGGGGAATTGGGGAGATGGTAAAATTGCAGGGTGGTGATGTGGCACCTGGCAAAGGTGCCTTTTGCAATGCCAGGCAGATCAGCTTGGTCCACTTTGTGGGGGTTGTCAGTAATAGAAACTGACCTGTTCCCAGATGAGCACAGCCCTGGCAGCTGCCTCAAAGGTGCCATGATCCTCAATATTGCAAGCAGGAAGCAATGGCTGTGGGGTGAGAGCTGGCAGTATGGAGGAGAATGTTCTACAGGTACTGCAACTGTCTCCTGGTACCCCCCAACATTGTGGCAGGCTGCCTCACACCTACAGGGTTGGGGCATCTATGGGGCAGGTGCCAGGGCTGTGCCACCTGAGGCCAGGTCAGTTTCTGTCCCTGCCAGTGCCCCACAAAGTGGTCTGAGCCACTCAGCTGCCTAGCATTGCAAAGGGCACCCCCACTGGGCGACTGGGTGACCAAAGTAGTAGACCAGGGAGGGGCTGTGGACATGGCCTACCTAGATTTTAGCAAGGCATTTGATACAGTTCCACACAAAAGATTAATACACAAGCTAGCCAGCCTTGGAGTGGGCCCCAAGGTGGTAGCCTGGATAAAAAATTGGCTAGACAACAGGACGTAAAGGGTTGTAGTAAATGGAGTACACAGTGGAGAAAGGAGGGTTACTAGCGGGGTACCACAGGGTTCAGTACTGGGACCGCTCCTTTTTAATGTCTTTATAAGTGACATTGCAGAGGAACTGGAAGGAAAAGTATGTCTCTTTGCAGACGACACAAAGATCTGCAACAGGGTTGATACACAAGATGGAGTGGAAAGGATAAGAAGGGACTTGGCAAGGTTGGAGGAATGGTCAAATGTTGGCAGCTCAGATTCAGTGCAAAGAAGTGCAAGGTAATGCACATGAGAAACAAAAACCCAGGGGAAGAGTATACAACGGGGGGGGGGGGATACTGACAACAGTAAAAATGGAAAGGGACCTGGGGGTAATTATATCAGATGACCTAAAGGTGGGCAAGCAATGTGAGAAGGCAGTAAGGAAGGCTGGGGGTATACTGGGATGCATAGGAAGAGGCATCAATAGTAGAAAACAGAAGTTGTTATCCCTCTGTACAGACAGTTGGTGAGACCCCATATGGAGTACTGTGTGCAGTTCTGGAGACCCCATCTCTGCAAAGACATAGACAGAGTGGAGGCTGTCCAGAGGAGGGCAACCAAAATGGTGCAGGGTCTGCACCAGAAGACATACGAAGAAAGATAAAAGGAGCTTAATATGTATACCCTTGAGGAAAGAAGGGAGAGAGGGGACATAACAGAAACTTTCAAGTACCTCAAGGGAATCAGCAAAGTCCAAGAGGGTGGCATCTTTCAGAAAAAGAGGTGTGCAAGAGCAAGAGGGCACAATTTGAAAGTAGAGTGGGGGCGGCTCAGAGGTAATGTGAGGAAGTATCTTTTCACAGAGAGGGTTGTGGATGCATGGAACAGCCTCCCTTCGGAGGTTGTGGAGTCAAGAACAGTTGGGGAATTCAAGAATGCATGGGACAGACATAAGGCAGTCCTAGTGGGGGGGTGTAGGAGGAAGTAAACTGTTGGTTAACTAGGATCTGCAGCTCATCTGTTAGGTAGAAAAATGGGCAGACTAGGTGGGCCAAGCGGTCCTTATCTGCCATCAAATTCTATGTTTCTATGTTTCTACATCACCACCCTGCAATTCCACCATCTCCCCGATGCCCACCAAGTGAACCCCCCATTCTCCTTCTGCTTCCCAGCCACCTCCTGGCCTGAGGAGAGGAAACTCATGGGTTTTTGGCATGGGTACCCCACCCTTATATATAATTGGGTGCAGGGTCCCTGATGCAACTAGAGTTTGTAGCTGCCCTTGAACGATGCAACTTGCATCACTCTAAGGGCACTTTTAAAATCAGGCCCAATGGAATCAGTATAATTCTTGCATCATTTCTTTCATTGCAACTGACTATTTAATGGCCACCAGTAGGGAGTGTATTCAGTCCTCCTACAATATGTATAATATACATGTTGAGGAGACATTTACAGTGTCCTCTTTGACTAGTGTCTCCATCAGTTTATCTACAATAGAGGTAAGACTGACAAGTCTGTATTTACCCAGTTGCTCCTTGTCCCCCACCTTATGGTGCATGACTACATCTGCTACCCTCCAGTCTTTTGGAATTATCCCTGTCTGAATTGAGCTATGGAATAGCCCCACCAGTGGTTCAGTTAATTCCATTGCTAATTCCTTGAACACCCTCAGATGCATCCCATCTGGCTCTGGGGCATTATCTATCTTAAGGACTGCTAGTCCATTCCAAACCCTTTCACTAGTAAATGTGTGCTGTCACATCTAAGGGGTCCCTCTTACAGTGGGCTTAATGCCATTCTCTGGCAGAAGCTCTCTGTCTTCCCTTGTGAATACAGAGCAAAAGTGGTTGTTAAAAATGGCTGCTTTCTGCCCATTCCCCAATTATCCTACCTCCGTCTGTTAACTTAACAGTTCCTCATCCCCCTTCATTGTTTTTCCCTAATATAGCTAAAGAACTTATTTTTCTCACCCTTGGTCCCCTCTGCAGTACACAGCTCTGTGTCTGCTTTTGCTTCTCTGACCACCCTTTTGGTTTCCCTTGTTGTCAGCTGACACTCTCCCCATTCTTTTTTCCCTTTGTTTTTCCTTGTACCTGGTGAAGGCCTTCTTTTTGGCTCTCACTGCTTACCTGACCTTTCTGAAGAACCATATTTGGCTCTTGTATCTTTTTCTTTTGATTACCAATCCCATGTAAGACTTTGTTGCCTCGAGAATGGCCCCCTTGATTACCCCCATGCTTCCTACACATCCCTAATGCTGTGTACTTTGATTAACTTATTCCAGACCAACTCCTTATTCCAACTAAAGTCTGCTTTTCTGAAATCTTGGACTTCAGCCTTTGATGAGGGCTTACTTGTCCCAAAGGCCAAGTCGAACAATATAGAGCTATGGTCACTGGACCCAAGTGGTTCACCTACTATCACCCCTCCTATCACCTCCGAGTTGGTAAGCACCACAGCAAGAATAGAAGCCTTTCTATTGGGTTCCTTAACTACATGCACCAGCAGGGCCTGACATTTGGAGCACCTGGATGCTGGAATGACACAATTAATATTTAGCAAGTTTATATCTCCCAGCACCACCTCCCATTTTGCCACCCCCTTTCTAGTTCTGCCCCTAGCTCCTTATCTCTCTCTTCTCCCTGTCCTGGAGTCCATAGATCACCCCGATTTGCAGTCCCTTGCTTGAGAATACCGTAAGCTGAGCCAGCAGCAATTCTGTTTCCCCATTACCTCCCCAGATGTTTCCATCCTTCACTATCTCTTTGCTCTCTCTGACATATAGGGCTACACCTCCTCCTTTACCTTTTACTCCATCCTATCTAAACATGGTGTAGCCTCTGATTGTCAGGTTCCAGTCATTATTCTCTGTGGCCCAAGTTTCTGTGATGGTTGCTATATCCATATCAGTGTTTGCCACCATTGCCTGGAGTTCACTAATTTTATTTCCCAGACTCCTGGCATTAAGGAAGACTCACTTCCATCTTTCTCCTGATCCCCCTCTTGCATTTTCCTATTCCTTTTCCTTTTCCCTTATTCCTCCCTAGTCTCCTTAACCTTTAGTTTTTCATGCTGAATGTAGGCTTAGTCAGCCTTCCCTCACTGGCCTCTACCCTAACCTAACTTGAGCTTCAACCTTACTGTTACACACCTTGCTGCTACTAGTTCAGGGCAAGCCCAAACTAGGTTAACTGCCTGCTCTCCTTTTTCAGTGGTTCCCTTAGCCTCTGTCTTTTCTGAAGTCAGTTTAACTGTCCAATGTAAATGTCAAATATCCACCACAGAGCACTGGCCCCTTCTATCATCAGGTGAAGGTCATCACCCTTCAAGAGTTTCCTGTCCTGGAAGACCCCCATATTCCCCCACAAAGTGGTATCCCTCCTCCTGACACCATCTCTTCAACCACCCAATAAATTCAATCTCTTCCTTAATCTATCATACCCATTCCCCTTACTTCACACAGGGAGGAACTCAGAAAAGACACTGAATACACATGCATCGTCAGTCTGTCCCTCAGCCTCTTAACGTTCCACTTCACCACATTCACAGGCTGGTTTGCCAGATCATTGGTACTCAACTGTACCAACACCCCAAGAACCCCATGACCTTTCTCCACCATCCTCCCTACACTATCTATATCCCTGATGGCTGATGCACCAGGAAGGCATCTGACCATTCACTCCCCTTCCCTCCCCCACCCACCACATTTTCTACTACCCTAATCATTAAGTCCCTAATCATTAAGACTCTCCTTGCTGACTTCCTTCTGTTCATCCCCTCATGTGCCACCAAGTCATCTTGCCCATTTCCTCAACAAACTTAGGGCTGAATACTCAAAATCAAAACTATGATGCAAGGTGCCTGCACTAAATGAGGATGACACAACTGGCACCTTACGTCATAGTTTGCGGTGATCCCAATTGCCAAATGCTAGTTGCAGTTACATCAGTATGTCATGTGGCAAAGCCACCTTCCACCACCCTTGCAGCAAAACACCCATGCACCAGGTCACAAGGGGGCTTGCACCACCACGGGGCTTCACCATCCCCCTTTTTTTATTTTGTAAACCCCACCATGGGCACAGCAAGGGACTCAGCTTAGACCAACCATGAGGTGGTCTAAGCACTGTGTGCCAATGTTTCAAATTGGGGGCTCTGAATGTGGGGTCTGGAGGCAGAATAGGCATGGGGTGCTATAGGGGATGTTAGGGAAATGGTGGGCATGTGAGGGGATGATGTGGCACCTAGTAAGGGTGCTGTTTATATAACTATTAAGCTAATGGGATGGTACCAAGGGGGTTCTAGGGACAAACAGTACCATGGCCACAGGTGGACATAGCCCAGGCAGCAGCCCCAGCCTCCAGCACTGTTTGTCCCTGGACCCCCAGTGGTACCATCCCATTAGCTTAACAGTTATATAAATGGCACCCCCACTGGCTACCACATCACCCCTCTCACATGCCTACCATCACTCCAACTCCCTGTGCCCCTTGTGCCCCCGGACCCCACCTGGTAAACAGATTTCACCAGCCCCCAACCATTATGACCCCTCTAGTACTGCACCAGGTGGAGGGGAGCTGAATTCCTGTGACAATTCTTGCAGGTGCACCAATTGTTTGGTGCCAGCCTGTGGGTGGAGCAACTTCTGTTTTTTTGGTGCAGAGACCCCAATTTTTACAGAATTGGGTGCAGGGTCCCTGATGCACCTGGAGTTCACCGCAGCCCTAGATTACCACAAATTTGCGCTGATGTAAGGGCTATTTGAGAATCAAGCCCTTAGAGTCCCCCTCCAATGGAGTCAGGTTCCTGAGCCTCCTCCAGGGGTGCAAAGTGTTTTGCTGTCTGAATGTTGTAAGACTGGTCAAACCCCTTGTGGCCAATCCTGGCACCCTTCTTCTTGCCCTTTCCTACCATTCTTCAGTCCTCTGGGCCAGTGGGTCTCTGGAGGAGTGGGGGTTGGAATCCAGCTGAGCTAGTGCTGCAGCTGAGATTTCTCATCTCTTGCTGCTACCAGCTGAGCATGGAGCTCCACAAAGATCCTGCAGATGGACCAGTGTCCCATCCACCAGAGCATAACCCTGTAGAACAGCACCCCACAGTTCCCACAACTGACTACCTTCCAGATGTACTATACCTCATCTCCATACTGATCCTGTGATACAGAAAGACTTGCCTTTTACATGGAGTTCTGTTATATTTGGAGTACTTACTACACCTCCCTTACTTAATCCCTAAATCCTTGGTTAATTACAATTGTATATTTGTATAATATACATATTCTTAAATATAAAATTGCAAAAATATATACATTTAAGCAATAGGCGTGGACATAAATCCTATGAGATAAACCTGAGGTACTATGGGATAAATTCAAAATTTTACAATAATTAATGGTCTTCATTTTTTCATATACAAAAAAACGTATATTAAATACCGTAACACCTAAGTAGGTGTTATGGCATTCACGTGCTCCCTTTCCCTAGCAAAGCACTTGAGACACACACTAAAGAAACAGAGTGCGAGCTTTCAACTGTCCCTTTCACTTCACACATCACTGACTTTCAACGAGAAGTGCTGTATATTGTCTATATTTATTCTATCAAACCTCACTTCTACACTTCACACTTTTGCCACGATCCCTAACTGCTCTCCCTTTCAACTCTAACCTTTCCTCTGCAGAGCCATTGACGACATCACCACAAAACAGCCGATGCAACATGAAACTCTACCGGAAGGATCTCCACAGTTATAGACTTTTCAAGTGTTTATTTTGTTTATTCTGATTACCAGTTTAAATAATTAAATGTTAATGTTGAAGCACAGTTCTGTTTTTCTCACACAAATAAAAACGTTCATCCTCAAGGTAAGATTCCAGGTCTTTTTTCAAATCCCACCATAGAAAAAACAGAGCCCTTCAATTATATAAAACAAAATATGGGGTGCAGTGTGTTTAACTTGAATTTAACACACACCCTCGTTGTTGGATGGAGCTATAAACCCTCAAGCCACCTCGGGGTTTATGTGCCATCCAACAACTCAGGTGTGTGTTAAATTCTCACAACACACTGCACCCCACACTTTATCCTATATTTTATCCACATAGTAGACACATCATCACACATTTATTCACACAGTAGATATGTCACTCACTGCCGAACTCATTTAGAATGTTCAGCCTCAGTACTGGTACTACCTATATTCAAATGCAAATAACTTTAAAATAAAAAAAAAGATAGCATAGTGCTGTGAGCATGAAAGTTGTGCAGCACAAAATTATCTACAAAATGAGTGGTATTTCATTTATAGATATCTTATAGATTTTTTGATAATTAGCAAAAACACAGCAGAAATTTCATTTTTTTTTTCATTTTGTCCGCAAACAAATGTAAATAACTTTAAAATGAAAAATGATAGCATGGTACTGTGAGCACAAAGTTTATTCAGCACAGAAATATCTACAAAATGAGTGGTGTTTCATTTATAGATACTTTTTAGTTTTTTTCAGAATTAGTTAAAAACAGAAAAAAATTCTATTTTTGTGCACTTTTTCATCAAACAAATGCAAATAACATAAAAACAAAAAATGATAGTATGGTACTATGAGCACAAAAGTTGTTCAGCATAAAAATATCTACAAAATGAGATGTATTTTGTTTCTAGACTCCTTTTAGATTTTTTATAATCAGCAAAAAATTGCATAAAATTCAATTTTTATTTACTTTTTTGACTAACAAATGCCCCCTACAAAAGCAAAACCAAAAGAATTTCATAAAGGGAATATGCAATGGAAAACTCATGTAATAAATGATTTATCTGCACTCGAGCAGTTTGACCTCGGGACACACCGCGGCTTCACGCCACTCGTGAGGTTACCCGAGGTCAAACTGCTCTTGTGCAGATAAATCATTTATTACACTTGCTTCCATTTCATATCCCTTATTTCTGTTTCACTTTTATCATCCAAATGTAACATCAGACCTCAATATTCTAGAACCCAGTGGGCTGTTACTTCAGATGTTCCATTGTTGTTTCTTTGCAACAGCCTGATTCTACCTATAGAAATGTTTTTAATAAATGCTTTTTTCAAAACAAAAAATCAGAGCCCACCAAACAGTGACAAAATCACAGTACCATGCAGTTTAAAGTTCCCAGTTTTGCACCAACTTCGCCAGAGAATTAGAACTCATTGCATCTTTACCTAGCAAGCAGCTATTAAAGCAGCAGTGCATTTTAGCAGAGAAAGGTTTAACCTATATTTTTTTTCTAACTTAGAGTTCCCCTTATCTCCTGACTTGTATGATACCTTCTTTCCCCTTTGGAGTCTGCTTTACCACATTTTTTTTTTTTCACACTTGAAATAATAAAAAGGAGCACTCCTTTTAATATGGCTCAGACCACATATTCATCAGTATTCTCTGTTGTTTTTGAACACCCATTGTTTAAAGTGCAAATCTGTTTTAGTATGTGTAGTCTAATAAATCTGGTGTGAAAGCCATAGCAATTTACTATAGAATACACATATATTTTTTTTTGTAATTTTTGGATTTCCTTTCCAGGGTTTATAACACATTTTGGTAGTCTATCCACAAACCTGCACAAAAAACATTGGCACAGTTCTAATTCACTTCAGAAAGAAAGAATTGTTGAGTACCTAGAGGCCAACAGGGCACAGGACCCAAGGCAGCATGGATTCACAGTGGGAAGGTCATGTCAGATGAATCTAATAGATTTCTTTGACTGGGTGACCAAAGTAGTAGAGCAGGAAGGGGCTGTGGACATGGCCTACCTAGATTTCAGCAAGGCATTTGACACAGTCCCACACAAAAGATTAATAAAGAAATTAGCCAGCCTGGGAGTGGGCCCCAGGGTGGTAGCATAGGTAAAAAATTGGCTGGACAACAGGACACAGAGGGTAATAGTAAACAGAGTCCACTCCGAAGAAAGGGGGGTTACTAGCTGGGTACTGCAGGGTTCAGTACTGGGTCCAGTCCCTTTTAATGTCTTTATAAGAGACATTACAGAGGGACTGGAAGGAAAAGTATGCCTCTTTGCAGATGACACAAAGATCTGTAACAGGGTTGATAGACAAGGGGATGTGGAAAGGATGAGAAGGGACTTGGCAAGGTGGGAGGAATGGTCAAAAGTATGACAACTTAGATTCAATGCACAAAAATGCAAAGCAATGCACCTGGGAAACAAAAACCCAGGAGAATAGTACACAATGGGGGGGAGGTATTAATAACAACAAAAATGGAAAGGGACCTGGGGGTAGTCATATCAGATGACCTAAAGGTAAGCAAGCAATGTGAAAAGGCAGTAAGTATGGCTGGGGGGATTCTGGGATGTGTAGGGAGAGGCATCACCAATAGAAAACAAGAAGTTGTTATCCCTCTGTACAGACAGTTGGTGAGACACCATCTAGAGTATAACGTGCAGTTCTGGAGACCCCATCTCTGCAAGGACATAGACAGGATAGAGGCAGCCCTAAGGAGGGCAACTAAAATGGTGCAGGGTCTGCAACAGAAGCAATATGGAGAGAGACTAAAGGAGCTTAATACGTATACCCTTGAGGAAAGGGGGGGTGGCATAATAGAAACTTTCAAGTACCTCAAGGGAATCAACAAAGTCCAAGAGGGTAGCATCTTTCAGAAAAAGAGATGTGCAAGAACAAGGGGCACAGTTTGAAGCTAGAGGAGGGATGGCTCAGGGGCAATGTGAGGAAGTATTTTTTCACAGAAAAGGTGGTGGATGCATGGAACAGCCTTCCTGAGGAGGTCACGGGATCAAAAACAGTGGGGGAATTCAAGAATGCACGGGACAGACATAAGACAATTCTGGTGGGGGGGGTAGGAAAAAGTAGGCTGTTGGTTAACTAGGATCTGCAGCTTACCCAGTAGGTAGAGAAATGTGCAGACTGAGTGGGCCAAATGGTCCTTATCTACCATCAAAGTCTATGTTTCTATGTTACCCTAGTGACCTCATACTGCCTTTGTTTATAACATCATAATATTCACCATGACAACAAATTGTGGTGTCACAAACAGCAATTGTGAGATCAGTTGGGAAGAGTCAGATATTCCTGAAAGACAGTGTAATGTGCACTGCTTTAACTGAAATATTAAGTAGAGCAAGAATAAAAAAAGTAAAGGAAATAAAGTAGAAAACAAAAAAGCTAAACATAAATGTTAATAATCTAATACTTTTAATATTTATAGTTCAGTATAGAGCTGCTCTTTGAGGTCACTTTTCTTGTGACTATAGTGAACTATAATGAACTGAGATAAATTGGATGCTGGGAGGTGTTAGGTTTGATGGAGGCCAGATCGGGTCTGTGGAGAGATAATAAGTAGGGAACAGCTGAGCAGACTAGATGGACTAAGCAGTCCTTTTCTGCCATCAGTTTCTCTGTTTCTATGTTAACTAGCTTGCTACAGACACTGCTTCCTTCTCTTATAGAACAATAGGTATACAAAAGCAGCTGGGAATACTGATGAAAACCTGGTTCAAGCCATATTGAAATGAATGCTTATGTTATTGTTTAAAGACTGTATAAAACAAGCATTTGTCAATGGCGGAAGTTCGCCATTGGTACTGCAGTTGTACATGCTTCCCATATGTTTGTTTGTGTATTCCTCTGCCTTGCATTTTGAGGCATGAGTCTCAACAGAACAGATTTATTGTTTTCCTAGCACTGGTTCACTTCATTAGAAAAAAAAAATTCTGCAGATGACAGTACTGGGGAGTCCCTGAAACAGTAGCTAACCCCATCCCTCCCCCCAAAGGAATTGTAGAAGTACTGTGTCAGCAATCAATAAGATTAAGAAACATTACCCGGGACAGGGGTCTACAGTATGTAGCACTGCCTTGGTGGGACCTCAAAAGGAAGGAAGGGGAAAAGGAACACTGTTTAACCAGTAGTAGCACACTAAGCTGAAGCTTGTTTCCAGATGCAACTTGTGAGCACAAGAAAATTAAGTGACTTGCTTAGGATCACACAAAATGCATCTAGGTGGCTTTGGGATTCAGATGCCAGGCTGTTGCCCAGCTGGTTGTTGTGGTGGGCTTTTTGCCTGTCTAAAAGTCAGTTATACAGTAGTTGAAGTCCAGGAGTGGCTTAAGCTGTTCTATGTTAGGGGCTAGCAACAAGGAATAGTGTAAAGGGATTAGGATTATGCACTCTTTTACTGAATTACAAGTATGTAAAAATAACTGTTTACTGTTTGCATCCATTTTTAAGTTACAGCATTTGATTTTGGCAAAACAAATGCGATGTGTCTGGCCCCATAAAAGAGCATTCAGAGAAGCTGGAAATCCCACTAAATGCAGTTTTAGACATTAATAACTCTTCAGCTTTCGAGGGCCTAGGTGGCCCCCCAATCCCCAGCCCGCCAGTCAACTCACAGAAGGCCCCACCATTACATATTACCCATGGCCTTAAAACTTGTTAATCCAACCTGATAGTTCTGCAGTCGATCTCTTACTTTATGTCTACAGTATTTACTGATGCTGGTTGTCTCTCTGTGCTGGGTGTGGCTCCCGAAATTAAATCGACCACAAGTGATCAAGGGGTCTCTGCACGCACGCAATGTTCTTGCACACAGGGGTTGCAGACACTCACAGACACATCCATCTGCAGCAGCACTTGTTTCCACCCAGTAACTCGTAGACTAGGTGCTTAATTAACAGAGCACCACACACAGTGACAGTGGGTCGAAGTGCCATCACATGTTTTAATACTTATCTCTGACCCACTATTACCAGATTGCTACCTTCCTATCCATGCCCAATGGCCTCGAAATGCTGCTTGCACACTGTATCCTGGGGATCGCACTGTCAACACAGTGACGCCGGTTACCATTTCATACCACATATCAGACCTGTCATAATAACCTTCGTCCTCCTACTGCCACTGCCAGAGACACACTCCTGCTCTCTGTCTCCACAAGATGCGGACACTCAGGTGCTGAGGAGGAATACAAAATGTCGGGGGTTGCTCTGGGCTAAGGGACGAGAGATCACTGTGTAACAACCAACAGCCAGAATGGGAAAAGAACAGCAGGGAAACATTTCTGCACCACAGGAGGAGGGGCGATCATTGATCGTCATCACCGCCAGTGGCATGTCCTGCTTTTGATGAGCAAATGAGGGGCACATGCATCATGGGGGGGACTTCTCCCAGTATTGTGCTGGAATTCCCTTCCAGGACCAATGATCATGGTTCTGCTTCAGGGTGGGGGGAGCGCATCACTGTACAGATAACCATCACCACTGCAGTCACAGGCAATGTTTACTTGCACGAATGCTTAGGGGATGGGGAGTGGGGGGGGGTCAGTGTCTTGTAAAATGATTTTTTCTGTCGCAGTCTGTGAAACTGCAAGGTGACATGTACTGAACTGACTTTACTTTGCAACACTTTTCTTTATTGATCCAGCCTTCAACTTTATCTTCAGATGGGGGGAGGGGTAGTACGTCAGCCAGGCTGATTGCGAACAGCTGTTTGCTGGGCAGTGTCTTGAAGATGAAAGGGAAAAGCCACCACATGATTGGTGTGGCTTTTTCTTTTCAAGTGCAGACCCTTTCAAGCAAACAACCATCATGATCAGCCTGCTTGATTATTGGTGTAGCATGGTCATGCACATTGCAGACCACTCTGCATTGGACAGACAGTGTCACACCCTTGAAAAGCAACTCATTTCAAGAAGTTCACTGCATGTGTGCACACAGTGAACTTAAAAAGTGGTAAAGCAGAATCAAATTGGGGAAACCGGGTATCACACAAGTTGGGAGATAAGGGGAAATCTAAAATAAAATAGTAAAGATTTTCTCTGCAGTCATGCACTGATGCTTTAATTAGCTTAGCTGCATACATACCTGTACAACAAGAAGCCCTGCTGACTCTCCAAGACAACAGCAACTAATTAGATGCACTGCATGCAACCTGTGCAGGATACAACCCAAACATTTTGTTTCTGAAGTAGCCTGATGCTAAGAGGAAGGGGAAATCATTAGTGATTTAAAGCAACAAAATAGGAACTACTTAACTGGGTGTACAAGACATCAGTTTCTTTATTTTTGTAGTTGTTTAAGAACCTCTATGTTTATAATTCATTATTTTATCAACATAGTTCCCCTAATTGGTTATCTTATCAACATAATTCCCATTTTATAAGTGCAATAAGTTACTCCTTGGCATGAGTCTATGCTGAACTAATGCCCATCCAGCCTGCCAAAGGTACTTGGCATTAGCCTTGTGTCTCCCTATGAAGGCAGGGTGTCATTAATTCGGCATACATCAATAAACTGTTCTGGCTCATTGCCTACTTATACCACCACCATGTGACATGGTTCCAACCACTCAGGAAGCAGGATTTCTCAAACCCCATTTTTTCAATAAAAATAATGTTAAGTGGATAATCTTCAGTGACGTCTGCCAGGAAGAATCACAATAGTAAAAATATCACAGATTCCTGCATGACAAAAGGTGTTAACTGAATTTGAATTGCACTGTTTTCTTTCAGATTTCTGCACAATTCTGCAGGTCTGTGCTTGAGCTGGGTGGATATCACTGTACTGTATGTCAATATTTAGAGGAATTTCACATGATTCTAATACACTGTGCAGGTGTGATGTGACATGGTATTTTTAAGGTAAGGCATGTTATTTATTCTTGACATTACACTAGGGGGATGATTTGTGTATGTCAATGTTGAGAATTGTAAGTCTGCTTCGATTTGATACTGTACTGGGTGTTAAGCATCAAGAAACACAAAGCACAGCTAACAAGCTTTTAGGTGTATGGACAGTTTCACAAAAAAAAGGAAACTGAAACTTAAACATAAAAGAAAAACTATTAAAAACCATCAGACTTATACTTTTATGAACACCTTCTCAACCTGGCATTTCCCATGAGTTAATGCCCAACTGGGGTTAATAGCCCCTAGCTTGCCCTGGACAAGCAATACATCTCACTTAGGCATTAATCCCCTGCAAATGCCAGGTTGCTCAGGCAATATTGCCCAAGAAGCCATAGAAAACAAGTTTTCTGGCAACATTTGTATTACTATTTTGAATATCTGACCCAAACGATTTTCTTGCATCTCAGAAAATGACTGAAAATATGAATCAGCCTTTTAGTTAAGAGAAAGTCTAAATAAAAGTATCCAAGAATCCTGTAAAAAATCCTAAGAAGGAGGACTCCATTGCACTGAATGCAGCAGTTCTTACTGTAGTGATGCTTCTTGACCTCACCCTGCAAGATACAGCATATCTCTGCTCCATCCTCATGCTGAGCAAACAGCTACAGTGGTGTCCCCAGGATGAAACACACTTTTAAAGCACTTAGTCCCCTTTGTCATGCAGGAAACTGTGGCATTCACTTCATCCTGGCAGTGTCACATTTTCCTGAATGACAAAAGGGACTAATTGCCATTGAAATTACATTGCTTTAGTCAGCAGGTCTGCTACAGCATTCTGCAGAGTGCTGCAAAATGCTGTAGAATTGGATTTCATCCTGGGGGATGCCACTGTACCTTTATCCCTTTCCCTCCACACCCCATTGATTAAACCAGCAGAATTAGTTAGTAGGTGAACAAATTTTATCATATTGTGCTTTTCCAGCAAAAATCATGCTCAATATTTTTTTATTTTCTCTCAGATAAAATTAGAATGGCTTTTACAGCTGATTTTGTAATGAATGACTCACATCATTAAAGATGCCTGCCACTTGACATTTACAAAAAAAAAAAACTCTTCTGCTGAGGTTCCCTGTTGAATGTACATGCTACATTCATACTGTGGATGTATTAGGATGGTGCTACCATGTTTATGATGACAAACAGTACAACACTGTACTATGAGATTTAATTTTATCAATGTAGGCATGGCACAGAAAGAAACTTTAGAAACTTCAAAATCCCATTTCCTAGTTTAGGAATAAAAGTAAATGAAAAGAAATATGTCTAGCTAGATATTTTTGCCCAAAAAACAATATTGCTGAAAAAAAATCTATATGGTTACTAACAAATATTGTTGCTTTAAATAGCTTTCAGATCAGACAGGCACTGCCAGTTTTTACATAACTGAGCCTTACAGAATACAGAGCGCCCAATTCACAAAGTGGGCTGAGATCAGTGCAAGATGCAGCAAACAGAAGCTTGCAGCAAAGCCTGGTGTGCCAGGGACTCTGCAACAGATTCTGGTACAGGAGGGATCCCAGCGCCTAAGTCCCCACATTTGCGGCAACCCCTCCCATGTGGCAAACACATGGCACATAGAAAGGGTCTGCTGCAGGCTCCTTACCAAAAACACAAGCGGTCCCCCAATCCCCAAGTCCCGATCACCCGTTTTATTAATATTAAACTCCCTGGTTGTCTAGTGCCCCTCCCAAGCACTGATCTCACCTTATATTAATATTAATTTTCCTGGTATTCTAGCAGCCCCCCAAGCCCCAATCACTGTTATATCAATATAAAAAAACCCTGGTAGTATAGTGACCCCCCCAAGTCCTGTTTGACCATAATATAACATAATATCCTTGGTGGTCTAGTGGGATGCTCCAGTCATGATCCCCTGTTTTGTTCCAACCCAACATGTCTGGTGGTCTAGTGGGCCACCCACCCTGCAGTATCCTACCAAACCTCTCCCCCATCCCTTCTCCAGTCTGATGACTGGCACAAATTACTGCTCACCACCATGGCCAGCTGCTGAATGTGCACTGAATGAGCACATACTGTATACAGTACATGCTCCTTCAGTGCTCATTCATCGGCTGGCGGTGGGCTGTGCCAGTCACTGAATCTGTTACAGGATGGGGTAGAGAGTTGGTAGGGCACTGTGGGGTGGGGGGCCACTAGACCACCAGGTATGTTGGGTTGGCACAAAACAGGGGATCGGGTCTGGAGTGGTCCACTAGACCACCAGGGATATTATGTTATATTATGTGTAATCAGAGCTTGGGGGGCACTAGACTACCAGGGAAGTTTATAGTCATATAACGGGTGATTGGGGTTTGGGGGGGTTCTAGACTACCAGAGAGTTTAATAATAATATAAGGTGTGATCAGGGCTTGGGGTTTTTTATATTGATATAACGGGTGATCAGGCCTGGGAGGGGGGGCATTAGACTACCAGGGATGAAATATATAATGTAAGGGGTGAATGGAGCTGGGCCGGGGATGGAGGCAAATTGCCAGTAAGTAATTAACCCACCCAGAGGGGTGAGTCTATACCCTTTGACCAGTCCTGGCTGGTCTAAGGGTACTTAGAAAGTCACCCTGTGGGTGTGTTTTGTGAATTCTGATGGTAGAGCATTGGCAGCCTACATCTGCTGAATGCCCCTAGTGCCTTACCACAGATCATTTTGTGGGGCATCAGCAGCATGGGCCCAGTTTGCAGCAGGCAGCCTTTGTGTGATGCAGGCTCCCTTTGTGAATCACTCCCATTGCAACTTTTGGTGCAAGGGGTATTTTGAACCATTCTCTGTGGCGCACGCCCCTTGCAAAGTGCCGGGAGCTTAGATAATTGGGCCCAGAGTGCACAAGTTCCCATAATGGCATGCTACTTTTAACTTTAGGTTTTCCTACAGCACTCAACAATTCAGCCATTGGGCTTTGTCTTCTCCAGACCAGACTCCACAGCAACTTTATCATAAGGGAGTTTAATAATAATATAAGGTTAAATATAATATAAACTCCCTGGTTATAAGCGACATTGCAGAGGGACTGGAAGGAAAAGTATGTCTCTTTGCAGATGACACAAAGATCTGCAATAGAGTTGATGCACAAGGTGGGGTGGAAAGGATGAGAAGGGACTTGGCAAGGTTAGAGGAATGGTCAAATGTATGGCAGCTTAGATTCAATGCTAAGAAGTGAAAGGTAATGCACCTGGGAAACAAAACCCAGGGAAGAGTACACAATGGGGGGTGAGATACTAACAACAACAAAAATGGAAAGGGACCTGGGGTATCATATCAGATGACCTAAAGGTGGGCAAGCAATGTGAGAGGGCAGCAAGGAGGGTGGGGGATACTGGGATGCATAGGGAGAGGCATCACCAGTAGAAAACAGGAAGTTATTATCCCTCTGTACAGACAGTTGGTGAGACCCCATCTGAGTACTCATGGCAGTTCTGAGACCCACTCTGCAAGGACATAGACAGGATGGAGGCTGTCCAGAGGAGGGCAACTAAAATGGTGCAGGGTCTGCAACTGAAGACATATGAAGAGAGACTATGAGCTGAATATGTATAGCCCTCGAGGAAAGGAGGGAGAGGGGGACATGATAGAAACTTTCAAGTATCTCAAGGGAATCAACAAAGTCCAAGAGGTAGCATCTTTTAAAAAGAGGTGTGCAAGAACAAGGGGGCACAATTTGAAGATGGGGGGCAGCTCAGAGGTAATTTAAGGAAGTATTTTTTCACAGAGAGGGTTGTGGATGCATGGAACGGCCTTCCGGAGGAGGTTGTGGAGTCAAAAACAGTGGTGGAATTCAAGCATGCATGGGACAGTCATAAGGCAATTCTAGGGGCTGGGGGTAGGAAGAAGTAGGCTGCTGGTTAACTAGGATCTGCAGCTTATCCAATAGGTAGGGAAATGGGCAGACTGGGTGGGCCAAGCGGTCCTTATCTGCCGTCAAAATCTATGTTTCTATAAATGTGTTTCATTCAAAGCAGGACTAGTGCCAGTTTATTCCACCGAAGGCTTACAGTACATATCACTTTAAAGTCACTTCTATCACCAGACCTCACCATCACTCAATGTTCTTTCAGCTGGGTAATTTTACCGCACATTAAGGATAAACCTTGTGAAAAAAGATTGGGTAATCTAAAACTATATTCATTGGAGGAGCACAGAAAAAGAGGAGATATGCTACTGTTTTAAGTTCTAATTAATGATCCCTACTGAATGAATTAAACATTACCTTCAAAGACGTAAATTCAAAAAACTAGGGGTCATGCACTACAGGTCAGCACAAGAAGATATGAAACAGAAAAAAATGAATGCACTTTACACAGAGTGGATGTTAAACTTTTGAACAGTTAAACTGAAAATATAATACGTGAAACTAAAGAGATTTTCAGGAAAAGATCAGATGACTTAAATAATGAATGGAGGCATATTAAGATATTACATTTGATCTTTAGGGGCAGATTTTGGTCTTATAGCCTTATCAACTCCTTACACATTAGTGAACATGGACACCAGCCACATTGGGAAGCACTCTGTAGCAAAATGGGTCATCACGCTCTCCACCCTGCCAAGGCTCCTAATGATATGGCACTTCTTTCAGTCATGCTCTCTCACAAATAATAAAAGGTACTGCAGAACTTAAATCAACCACTGTGCAGATAAACCACAACCTCATGGTTGTCAGGTTGCTAGCCGTGGAGCAAACCCTTCCAGAAATATAGGTGTGCTGTGTACATGCAGAATTATTTATTTATTTTTTAGTTGTTTAACCAGGAGTAGCACACTAAACTGAAAGCTTTTTTACAGGTGTGACCTGGGAGCACAGGGAAGTTATGTGACTTGCTCAGGGTTACACAGTATGCAAGTGGAAGCTGTGGGATTCAAAGCCAGGTCTGGTTTGCCAGATGTTACCAGATTTGCAGCTCAGAGCCTTAAACCACTGCACTATACTGCCTCTCTTGCATGCCAGATGCTTAATTGTGCAATGTTTGCATATGGTTCACATACAGTAAGTGTACATATGCCTACCAGATCTAAAAAGCAAATCAGGTTCACATGCTGCAAGCTTGACATGTGAGCAGCAGGCAAGCTGGTATGAACATCTTCTAAAAATTACATCAGGTTTGTGTGTTGCATGCTTGACATGAGTGCAGCAGTTAAGCTGGTGTGAATATCATTTAAATCATCACATCAGGTTCACATGCTGCACGCTTGCCATGTGTGCAGCAGCTAAACTGGTGCAAATCTCATCTAAAAAAACCATCAGTTTCTATTTCTTATACTACTGCTAGCAATTAGTCATTAAAATACATTTTTATTTGAATTCCCATAAAAATTAGGTAAACTCATTAATTCTGATTCTTTCGCAAGTTGTTTAATGGCTTTTGATTTTTGTCATGAAATCGCCATTAATCTGTAAAGTATTGTTTGATTATTGCATTAAATGCCTAGGATATAGTCAGTGATTATCCTCCATTCCAGATGTATGAAGAGGGGCCTCTGTGTTGTGAAGCCTATCCTTTTTGTTTTGGACCATGCAAATCCTTTAAGCATATTTAGTGCTACAAACATGTTTCTGCATGACTGTTTTCTCTCACTTGCTTTCCCTTTGTCATTCTGTATTGAGCATATACACTATGGCCATGCTCAGAATTCTTTGTGCTGAGTAGGGTCTGGGAAGCATGCACCATACCTCACATTTTTCATGGAAATATGAGACATGGACACTCAAAATGAGGGACAATGAGGGACACTAACCCACATGATGATCTGGACACATCATGAAACATGGAGATACAGTACCTCTGAACACAGTGGAAACCATTGGATAAGCACCTGAGAATGAATTTCTACCATTAAGCAGGGGTACCATTTACATAGGGCAGAGGGGCGCAGTTGGCCCCCCCCATATTTGTGCCTAGGTTATTCTTATGGTGTGGTAATAATGGCTTTAAATTTGGATTTAATCTTTTGCACAATAAGTGCCCACCTGGCCTGTGTGTGCTCACACCACAGGTACTCTCCTGATCGACTGTGTCTGTACTGCATTGTCCACTCTCTCCACCTATTAGTGGCAGCACAATCACATGTGATGTGGATGGGTTCCAGCCAAGAAAGAGCGCATGAGCCTTGCAAGTGTGACACTGTCTTTCCAACCACAGAGTAGACAGGCTGAACACTACAGCTTGGAGGAGTCAGTGAGCACTGAACTCTCAATAGCAGTTTTGTGGTAACATATTTTTGTTGTTCTACCTTAGTGAGTCTCCATTTTCCCTGGTGGCTGAAGGGGCAGAGGGTGAGCTAGACGCTAACTCAAGACTAGGCTACCTACTTACTCTACTAGGCTCACCTTACAAAAAATACAGCACAAACCCCCACGACAGCAAGCTAGACTAAGCAGCAGTGGTGACAGTGGTGTGGGTGGCCTTCATAGGTGTTGATCAGTGTAGTGTGGCAGCAGCCACAGCAGCAACCAAGCAAGAAGGAAAAAACCCAGGTTGGGTGGGTTTGTATGGTGAGGTGACTTGGTTGTGGACCACATTGGGGACCTGTGATGGTCGGTTTTAGCATCCAGCTTCTGGTGAAGGAGAGAGGGGGAGTAGACTGAAAACTGGGCTGGTGGAACACTATGCCAGGCTGCAGGTTCTGGCCATATGGCCGGGTAAGTAAAAGTAAAACAATTTTTTTACAGGAGGATTGGGGAAGGAAGAAGGACTGAAACATTGATGTGTTTTTCATGTTTCTTCACCTTTGGGTGGCTTCATGACCCATAGGGGATTGGTACTGAATGGAATGGAGACAGGGAGAAAAATCAGGACAAAGTTCTTTTTTTTTTGGGGAGGGGTCTAAATTTCAGCCAGGAAAAAAATTGGTTAGTAACTGTGTGGGTTTAAGCCCAAATCTTATGCACTGCTCAGGGGTATATATAGATGAATCTTATACATTTGAATTTTTCCTGATTTGCATACCACATTTCAGTCAAACCAAATAAGTTGTACCTTTTAGCAATGTTTCAGACATGCTAGAGCTCTCCCTTGCATTCACAGACAGTTAAGTGTATGGTATGCACAGAGTATTGGAGCCCCACTATAGTCAGGCTTATGCCCCCCCATGAAGCTGACCTCCACATCCCCGTGCTCAGGCACATTATGACAAAGGGCAAAGGAGATTGCAGGGGTGTGCACCACTGAAATGAATGGGGGTATTTTTTAATTACTATTTTATACATTATTGATGGAGAGTTGGAGATTAATGAAGGCCACCGCTCAAATAATAAGGGCCTTGTTAGTAGAACAGTGGCCTTCATTATTCTCCAACTCACCTCCATAACATATAAAATAGTAATAGAAAATAACTCCATTCATTTCAATGGTGTATGCCCCAGCACTCTGACATATGGACATCGTCTTGTAAAGACTCCTGCCTCTGGCTCCCTAGTACTCAAGTAAGAGACTTTTTACTTATATCTATACTTGGTTGGTGGGTTGTCTGTAGCAGCATGGTCATACCTGCTACAATGTGTGTGCAAGGGGGGGACTGGTCATTTGGGTGGGTGTGCGTGTCAAGTTATTGCGATGTTTTATTTGCACCTTAAAGTCTGTTTGCGTGTAAGCATTCAAAACTATGGATAAAAAATATTAGGAGTACAGGCCAGACAGAAGTAATTAAGTGGTTTTGTGGGCAAGTTGGTGTATTGGGGTGGGAAAACATGTGTTTCCATTGGTATGTGTGCTACAGTTCAACTGTGAAAATGAGATAAGGAAGAGAAGAAAACTGAAAAGCATACACTGGCTGCAAGCATGCCGCATGCATGCAGATATATTCAGATACAGTATGTATTGAAGTACAAGTGAGCCATATGCGTGGAGACAGTATGGCTTAGTGGTTAAAGGCACTGCACTGCAAGCCAAGAAACTTGGATTCATGAAGACCTGGGTTTGAATCTCATTAACTCCCACTTGTGTACGGTGTGATCCTGAGCAAATCACTTAACTTTTACATGTGCAGTTATCACTGACCACTTGCTTTTTTGCACGCGTGCCACATGCATGCAGTCTTTCCCAATTTAACATAAAAATCATGGCTTCCACACTTGCTTGCTGCATGCATGTCATATGCAAGCAATTGGTTCCAGTTTAACATTTAAATCATACTTGCAGCACGCATATCACTTGTGCAGCATGAAATCATTTCATACAATTATTTCTGTAAGGGAAGACATCAGTAGCTCAAGGAACTGGCCCACAAGAAACAACGTTGCCTCTGAGAGCATGACCATCAAGTAAAATATTTATTACACAAAGCTGATGGCATGGAAAAATGCTCCAGGAGAAAGAACACAAGGCTAGTAGGCTTCCCTGAGATGGTCAAGGGCAGAGGTATGATTGACTTCCTGCAACGTGCTATACTCCTTCTGTGAAATGCACCAAAATAGCCCACCATCAGAACACGAAAAGGAGCACTGCTCCTTGGCCACAAAGCCCCAGCAAGGAGAATGTCCTCCACTAATTTTATGTAAGTTCCTCTGCTACCCAGCAAAGAAAATGTCCTCAAATAGCAAGGGAGGGCAGCCCCATGAAGTGGGATGGCCACACAATACAACTATTCCAGGATTTTCCCCCAGACTTGTCAAAATGCTGCAGAGCCTATGCCTCTGTCAGGAATAAATTCGCCCTACTCTGTGTGCCTCACTCCCTGCAGTATCCTGTTTTACGTAGAGTGCAAATCAATGGCACCAAGCTACTTAACCTTCCAATCTCTGGATGAGGCAGAACAGTTTGTACAACAACCTTGGCTGAATCAGCCATTCAAATCCTGCTATTTAGAATGCACAACAGAGCCTCAATGCAGTTAATGGGCACTGCTCCAGCAGGCGTGTCACAACACCATATGGCGCCACCGACCACTTCCACTGAGACTGATCCCTGGCACTAAGTTAATAGGGGCAGAAACTGAAAGGAATTCCTGGGTCAGCTGAGGCAATAACCACTGCCACCAGGACACAAATCCAGGGGCAGAAAATGCAACCCACCTTCCTCAGCGTCGAACAGCAGCTCAACATCCTACCTTTCAGTAAAGACTCAAAATAGATTTACCACCTTGATGTCATCTTCTTTGGAAGATTCTAACCTC
Organism: Neoceratodus forsteri; assembly: GCA_016271365.2. Classification (NCBI taxonomy): domain Eukaryota; kingdom Metazoa; phylum Chordata; order Ceratodontiformes; family Ceratodontidae; genus Neoceratodus; species Neoceratodus forsteri. The sequence goes on along the minus strand of JADMNL010000039.1, from coordinate 10,697,529 downwards.
CCTGGCAAAAAGTCCTCCAATGTACAACTAGAGACCAGCATGACAGGCCTTTCCAGCAGAACAGCAAATTCAAGCAACTTGGGTTAACACAGTCATAACGGCGACTGGCACACTGGACCAACCCTGAGCCCCCTCTTCTGGACAAGCAATCTCCACCACCTCCACAGACCCAGAAAACCTGATCCAACTTTTACAGATGACAGACTCTCTGATGGGAGAGGACGAAGGGAGAAGGTGTGACTTGAACGCTGTGTAACTGCAGAGGAGCATCAAGACCAGGGCTGTGCTAAGGCGCTGACTTGATTATGGCAGGTATGACACTGTTACCTCAGCACTGATGGCTTTTAAGTAGCATTAAAAAGACCTTGCTGTTATTTTCAGTGTTTAGCACTGTAATCTTCGCACAGCCTTCCAGACTATCCTGTGTCACTATAAATGTTGGCATCACAACACAAGTACCAGTTCAGCACCTCTTGGAGAGGAGTCCATGGTGGCAAGAGACCCGTGACATCCTGAAACTGGAAAGCCCTGCAGAGGGTGAATGCTGTGCTGTTGCTGGCAGTTAAGAAATGCAAGGGCATTGACTTTAAGGATTATCCTCTCTGACAGCCTCCTTTTAATTTCCTTATACCACCATACAATCCATTCCAGACTACTGTGGAATCAGCTGAGGTGGACTCAGCCGCCTGTCATATGCTCATATTGAAAAACTTTTTGTTTTGTTTATTTGGTTTCTTTGTTATTTTGGACATGTTGTTCTGGCTTTTATAATCATTTTTTTTCTTTAATTTGTGATATTTGTGTTTCCCAGGCATTCGACTATTAGACTATTAAAAAAACCCTAATGTTTCTGTTCGTGCAACATTTTTATTTTTTTTTTATTTAAGGGGGTTTGGCTGCAGGTGTTGTTTTCTGATTCGTATGACAGCCGTTAGTCATTCCCCATAATAAGCCAGACTCACTCAAATGGTGGCAGATTTACTGTACTTTTCAAAAGACCTTAGCTTCTGAAATATTTAAAAGTATTTTTAAAAGTATTGGATGCTATGCGCGATTGGAGCGGTGGTATGCAACAAAGTTGCTTACCCCTCCCGCAAAACTTTACACCTTTGGAGAGGTGCACACATGCTGGTATTCACAGCTAGTGCCCACCTGTCCGTGGCTCCACCCCCCTCTGTGCAGGACTCCACAGGGTGGCTGGGGACAGAGCTACGGTCCTGGGCAGGCATCCAATGGGGTGCCCATCCCATGACCCACAGTGGATTCCTTGTGTAGTGAGGCATGGGTCTGGGGTAGTGCATGCCTACCACAGGCACCAGACCCAAGTGGCATGTCCCCTATGGCCAGTGTGCCCACTGGCCCAGCCCTTGGCTCCCAGCACCCCCCTGGTGCACTGATGGATCCCTGTGTGTGGATCCTGGCCTGCAACTCCACAACAGCAGCTGTGCTCCACCCCACTGTGTCTGTATCCCTGAGCCCCTGTAGGAGGGCTCTGTCATAGTTCGCCCCCACCAGCGCTCCCCCACCTGGCAACATACTGTCCTGGTGCCACCACTCTAGTACTGTGTCAGGCACTTGCATGTCCCACTGCCCCTGCTTTCTCCATCTGCCTAGTGGGCAGAAGCAGCACAGGGCCCTGTTCTGGTCCCCCCATGTTTGGCAGGCACTGACCATGGGGGCATGCAGTGGGTTATGGCAGGGTCTGCCCTGGCGTAGCCTGCACCCAACTGCACCCCCCGGCATGCAGGATATTGCGGCTTCATGCATGCTGTGTAGTGCTGGCACCCCGCCCCCCGGAACACCCCCTGCCTGCCCCCAGTGATTTGTTATCCACACAGCTGGGGGATCTGGAGCACAACTTCTGCATGTCCCCTTTGTGAATGCCACATGGATACTCCTCCACTGCATTCATGCATGCGATGCCAATGCACCCAGTTGCTGTAGGAGCATTGGCATCATGCATAGCACCCATTTTCAGCAGGGTTTAGTATAATGTTTGACATTTTCCATGCTGGATTTCATGTGATCGCATGATCATGTGACCATTAACTTTCCTTAAACTGCACAGGTGTCGGGGTCCTCTCTCACCTTTTCGCCATCTTGAAGCACCTTGGGCACAGGATGCATTTCTCTCATCTGGCAAACTTGCTAAAAAGCCTTTCATTTAAGGAAAACACACATTATTCGTAGGGTAAATGAGATTCTTATAATTAGTTTTGTTTTACATTTTAAGAGGCTGGGTAAAGCGACGATACTAAAGTGTCTGTTTCTCTTGGCAGTAGCACACCATTTGGAGCCTGCCTGGTCTTGAACCTGTGGTTTACTACTGAACTTAAACTACAGGTATAAGTGAAACAGGCATGCAGAGTCACTGTTTTGAAAATGAAATTTGCCACCATTCATTTGTTAAGGTAGATTTTTTTTTATATTATTATTATTGTCCTTTTTACTAATATTTCTAAATGCTAATAATTTCTGTTTATAATTGTTTCTCATTTAGCACTGGATATTTTACATTTTATCAATTCATTCTTAAACTTAGCATTACTAACTGAGTGGGAAGCAGCTCTCTCCTGATATTTCATTTTAATTTGATAGCTCAAGTTAAATACAGTCATACTGCCTAAGCACATTTAATTGCAACTAATCTGTGCACTAAATTGCACTCCCCTATGTTTCATTTTTGAAAGTACATATCTGGCTTTTTATTAAAGATGTTATTCAAGTGCAAAAGGTGCAGAAAGTTCATTAAAGCACAGGAAAGTGCATTAAAGTGCATGAAGTGCATTAAAGTGTGTAAGTACATAAAGTGCATCAGGGTGCAATAAGGTGCTTCTTAATATTAATTTCCATAGGCACGTTATATAAGTAAATAAGTATATCCAGGGGAACTCAATCTTATTATTTAAACTACTCAGGTTGGCTCAGAGTGCTTGCATCATTACACTTATTACTTTACTTACAAGTACATTAAGTATAAGCATTAACTAATAACAATCTTCAGTAAATTATAGATGTCTATTCACTGTTTTTTTTTTTCCCTCAGCTGTCGAGTTTTCTCCTCTTTTCCCAACTAGACATTACTGGAGCCTGCAAAAAGGAAGCTCTGCTAGACAAGGCTATCAGGATTCAGGATCCAATTTTACTCTTCACTGCTCTTACTTGGAGACATAAAATTCCTTTTTTGTGACTCGATTTGATGGAATAAAACTATGTTCCAGGAAGTATGCGACAATATTACTGTATCTATTTCAGCTCAGAAAGGTCAGGAACTAAAGTCTTAAACCTTGGAAAGAAGAGCTAGTGTGGGACTTTCTGCCTTATATTTATTAATATTTTTTAATATATCTTTCCTCATATTATTTATCGTGGGCCTAGTTTTTAGTTAGCTTGGTCACATTAACTTATTCTAGTGGATTTGCTAAATATTTCTAAATATTTGATTGCCTATTTGTTCATGATACTGGTGATATAGTGTTATACTGTGACACACTGTTTTGAGTACATTTTTTCCCTAAGGAGTCACTCCAGAGTAGGATTTCTAAAATGATTCCTGTCCTAAATAATATATTCCAATAAATCATGGTTAGCACAGGAAGTGGAAAGAACATCTCTATTTCTATTGAGAACAAATATACTAACCAGGATTGTGTTCAAAAGAGCCCAAGACATAGGAAGTACAAAATCTCTGATAGGGTGGCAATATTTGTCAGGAAAAATGTTAAACAATCTAAGATTACTAACTTTTTCCCAGGATTGATTTCTACCTCAGTAGCCCTTTTGACCCCTGTTCCTATCCCAAATAAACAAGGCAGTTTTGTGACTTCAACAACTGTTGAAGAAAGACCCTCAGTACACAATCAAATGAATTGAATTGAGTCTGGAGTATCTCTGACTAATATAACAAAACAAACAGCTGATGGTATCTCATTATTTTCATATGATTGGGAATCCTTTGATTCTACAATTTCAGTACTAGATAAATCTTGCCTTGATTCTAAACTTATTACCTTCTCACTTCAGGATCCACCACCCCACCGGAAGAGCTGGAAAAGATGGCTTTCTCCCCTGCAGGATATCAGTTAGCATCCCCCCCCACCGTAGACCTAGACCAAAGGAGAAATCTACTCATCCTAAGTTAAGAAATACCGATAATCTATCATTTGTCATCCAAGATCTTAGCTACACAATAGATGGCCTTAAAAGATTAGTTCCATGAAATCTGGATAATAATAACTTAGGAAATATGAGTGACTTCAGGAGGTCTAAGCCCAACCTGCCCACTCTACCCAAGGGTGCTAGATCAGAGTCATATCAAATAGCGTATGATAAGTATGATAAGGAATAGTTCAGTGAAGACAGGAACTTGGTATCTTCTTCCCTTTCCAAACAATTATTGAAAATAATTAAGACTCATTACTATGCCAATGTAGTGCTTCTAGAAAATCTTTGGGCTATAAAGGAAGAAATTGGAAATTAAGAGCTGATTTTTTTTAATTAAGCCATATTTAAGCAGTTAAGTAAAATGGAATGATCAAACTCTGAGAATTCTTTCTTAGAGCTACTTTCAGAAACCATTAAATCTACAAACAATAAGGCCATTCAGGTTTGCCTCCCCCTCTCTTTTCTAAAGAGGAACCAGTAATTTTGGTCAGAATACATGCCTAGGAGACAGTTATTCCACGCTACAGACTGCTTGGGAAGGACAGGGATGGAAAGAGGGGGGCTGGGGTGGCATTATACATCAACAATGACATTTGGGCACTGGAAGGGCAGGAAGTGGTAGGGGAGTCTTAACTCATGTGGGTCACACTTGACAAATGGACTGGGGAATCACTGAGGATAGGGGTGGTTTACAGACCTCTGATGCAGGGGGAGGAGGGGGATAGGCAGCTGATACATGCAGCTACAAGGATGGCTCATAAGGGGGACCTTCTGCTAGTGGTGCACCTAAACCCCTCTGACATAGACTGAGGGATCTCAGCTGCAGTATCAGCCAGGAGCAGGGGGATGCTAGAGGTGCTACAACAGGTATTTATGCAACAGCTGGTCAGGGAGCCTACTAGGGAAGAAAACCTACTGGTTGTGGTCCTTACAAATGGGGATCATGCAGAAGAGGTGGAGATGGGAGACAAACAAGGCACTAGCGATCACAAGATGGTGAGCTTTAGGGTAAAAACGGGAAGGGAGACAAATCAGACTAGAACAAGGGTGAAGGACTTTAGAAGGATGGACTTTAACAAAATGAGGAGGATATTTGAGGAAGAAATGGCAGGGGGTACTCAATTAGATAAGCACTACACTTATAGTGCCAGTCAAAAGAGCACTAGTCCATATAGCGCTACCAGGGACAGTGAGCAGGGTTTTACAGTGCTAGCCATATGCACTCCACTGGTCGCTGTCCATGGTACTGCTATACAGACAAGGGCAGCAGAATTCAGGAGCCTGGACCAGCTGCTCCTGTGGTGTGGAGGACTGGGTCATAGAACAGCTCAACCAGGCAACAGTGGAGACCAGGATTCTAATCCTGGTCTTCAAAAAGTTTTGCAGATTGGGACTTTAACACTGGTGCGAGGGGCTGTGGAAACAGTATTCCATGGCAAATTTCTTCTTGCCCTGTGATCCGCTCCCCCACCTGTAGTGAGAATCTTTATTGGGGGGGTGCAGGAAGGGGTGGAGACCCCCATATTTGAAATATCAGTTCCATTTTTCCACACCCTTCTTGCTGATGGCATTCTTGTTGGTGCTATTCTGACCCAGTGCCATGGCAGGGAAGGGGAACATAGGGGATGTTGAGGAGCTATGGGGAGCTATCAAAGGTGGGATACTGAAGGCCACTGAAATTTGCATTAAGAAGATGAGGAAGAAAAATAAAAGAAGGGGACTGCTCTGGTTTACAAGGGCGGTGGCAGGAGCAATCAGGGAAAGGAAAAGAGCATTCAGGGAATACAAGAAGATACAAAGGGAGGAGGACAAGGAGGCTTATAGAGAAAAGAGGACAGTGGCAGGGCAAATGATAAGGAGGGCTAAAATGAATACTGAGGAGAATATAGCAAAGTGGCCAAAGGGGTGGCATAAAACTTTTTTTTATGTATGTGGGTGAAAGAAGGAAGGTGAGGCAGGGGATAGTAAGGTTGTGGGGGGAGGGAGGGAGGAATATGACTGGAAGGGGACTTTAAGAAAGGAGAGGCATTGAATAACTACTGTACTTCTGCTCAGTCTTCATGGAGAAAGGAGAAGGTAGCAGACTGGAGCTGGAGAGGAAGGGCAGTGAAGGGATGAAGGTAGATCTGAGTATGTTCAGCATTGACAGGGTAAGAGAGGAACTGGGCAGGTTAAAGGAGGACAAGGCAATGCGGCCGGATGGCTTGCACCTGAGAGTGCTCCAGGAACAGAGGGAGGAGTTAGCAGCCCCACTGATGAGATTGTTTAACTTGTCCATGGATACAGAGTATGTGCCAGGGTAGTGGAGAAGGGTAGCTTTGGTGCCACTGCACAAGGAAGGCTGTAAGGAGGCAGTGGAAAATTATTGCCCGGTCAGCTTCACCTCAGTTGTGGGAAAGGTGATGGAGGCACTGATAAAGGAAAAGGTAGTGGACTACCTGGTGGACAGCAGGCTGCAGGATGAAAGGCAGCTTTGATTCATGAATGGGTGGTCCTGCCAGATGAATCTGATAGAGTTCTTCAATTGGGTGATGCAGGTGGTGGACCCAGGTGGCGGTAGATGGGGCCCATCTGGACTTCAGCAAGGCCTTCAACATGGTCCCTCACAGAAGGCTAGTGAATAAGCTAGAAAGCTTAGGGGTGGGACAGAAAATAACTAGGTGGGTGGAAAACTGGTTGGCAGGCAGGAGTCAGAAAGTGATGGTAAATAGGGTGCATTCCAGGGTGAGGGGATAACAAGTGGGGTGCTACAGGGGCTGGTGCTAGGACCTCTCATTTTTAATATATACATTGGTGATATAGCAGAAGGTCTGGAGGGAAGAGTGTGCCTATTCACTGATGATACTAAAATCTGTAATAGGGTGGACACCCCGGGGCGGCGGGGGTAGAGGCCATGATGCAAGACTTGAGGACTCTTGAGGAGTAGTCGGAAACTAAGCAACTGAAATTCAGTGCCAAAAAGTGTGCTGTGATACATCTGAGGTGTAAAAACAAGTGAGCAGCATACACTTTACGAGAGGAGGAAATCAAAAAAACAGAGCTGGAGAGAGATTTGGGGATTATAGTATCGAGCAACCTTAAGGTGGGTAGCCAGTGTAGAAAGGCAGTAGGGAAGGCAAATGGAATGTTGGCATGCATTGGGAGGGGCATAACTAGCAGAAGAAGGGAGGTGCTGTTGCCTCTTTACAAGGCCATGGTGAGACCACACCTGGAGTAAGAGGTCCAGTTCTGGAGACCACACCTACACAAAGACATTGATGGGATGGAGAGGGTTCAGAGAAGAGCATACAAGATGGTGCATGGTATGCAGGGGAAACCATATGAGCAGAGGTGTATGGAAATGGACCTGTACCCATTGGAGACTAGAAGGGAGAGGGAGGACATGATTGAAACTTTTAAATATGTGAGGGGGATAAACAGGGTGAAGGAGGGGGAGCTTGTTTAGAAGGAAGGGTGGGGCTAAAACAAGGGGGCGATGTGAGGGAGCATTTCTTCACAGAGAGGGTGGTGGAGGCCTGGAATAAAGTACCTGAAGAGGTGATGGAGGCTGAAATGGTGGAGGGATTCAAGAGGGCATGGGACAGACATATGGAATTGGGAAGTGAGGGGATGGGGAGGGCCCGAAAGAGTGGAGAAGATTAGGGAAGGGGGGCAGACTCGATGGGCCAAAGGATCCTTTTCTGCCATCAGATTTATGTGATTCTGTGATTCTAATGGCAACTCTAAGCGCAAGAAAGCAAACAAACAAAAAATAGAAAACTGAGGGAGAAGGCTGTGTCCATAGGTTTCACTTTTACTAAAACAAAAATGACGAAACAAGATAAGTGAGGGAAATATGTACAGTTAATAACACATTTTGATGATGAACTTTCAGTTCAATCAGTTCACACTCCTATGGCAGAGACTGTTGATATAATAAGTAATCAAACTTCGAGTCAATTGCAAGATGATGTTTTGGTCAGGGGGGAAATCAAGGGATTACCTCTCCAGGATAAAAGTTTGAGTGAAGGCTTGGCAATTCTGGTGCCACTTCAAAACAAGGACTGACCTGTTTTAGTGCTTATAATCCAGATAAGAAACTGCTTGGATCGGAAACAGAATTCTTGATCAAAACACATGACATTTAAAAGTTAGACCATGAAACTCCAGAAAAAGTGGTAAAATGGATAAAACAGCTGTTTCATATTTCAGACTCAGATGGTAAAATTTATGCCCTTCATCCACCCAACCCTCATTATCAAGACTGTGCTATCCATTTTTTCTAAATCAGAGAAGCTGGTTTTCAAAATTTGGAAGCAAGAATCTATTTTAAAATTAAATGGGATTAAGTTACTCCCTCCAATGAGGGTTCCTGCCCACATGAAGTCATCTTTAGGGGGCTAGCTTGATATATCGCACAATGAAAAAAATGAAGAAGATATAGGGAGAGTGATGAGAGTTCAGGAAGTCATAGCTAAATATGAATGCAAATGATAGTCTAGGGAAAGCAAGACACTTTCCATTTTTGGGTGGAAAACATTTGAGGAAGAAATAATTGGCACAATGAAACAAGATGTGGCTGCCTTCCTGTCTTGTTTTCTTGAAATTAATATAACACACAGCTCTACTGATTGGATTAAGATCCAGAAAGGAGTTTCAGAAGGTTCTCAAATCGATGTGACCTTTAAAAATTCTAAGCTGGCTGACACAGTTTTAAAGGCTTCCTTCTGACTGGATGGACTGGGGGTCCTAATAGTAGACATTGGAACACTTGAGATGCAGGGAAATTCAGAAAGCAACAGCACAATAATATATTCTAATACTGGAGAATCACTTCCAAATCCCACTAGGATCATGGATAGACAGAATTTTGACCCTTTAAGTCTGTCAACTAACCATCGTTTTTCTTTATTGCAGCCTACTAACTTGCAATGACAAAATGAAAATATAGCTACTTCTCAAATTCTGGGAGACCAGGTAGGAATGGGTACTCTCTTGTCCTGGAATATAGAGGGGTGATTATATAAACTGGTAAATGTGGTAGCCAAACATTTTTTTTAATGACATATGACATTATATTTACAGGAAACGTGGGGTACATCTGCTCCCCCTCTAATTCCTGGATATTCAAATTTCATTATCCCTGCTTATAAGAATAAATGGTTTGGCCCAATAAAGCCGGCCTAGTCATATACTTAAAGATCTCCTTGAACTATAAAAGTACCATAATAACCTCCCATACAGATAGTATTTTGCCCTTATGATTGGAAAGAGAATTTTTAAAGATTACTCTTTTAAATGTCTATCTTCCCCTTAATATAAGACATTCAGCAAACATCTGGGACCAGTTTATGGTAAGTTTTATTGATATTCTTGGGAGATTTGAATCAGACCATATTTTTATAGCTGGAGCTTTCCATGCAAGAATCTCTATAGATAAACAATTGGAAAGTCTTTTTACTAATCTAACTCAGAGTTTCTCGGTAATAAACCCAAGGGTTAGTCAGATAAGAAAATCTAAGGATAAAAAAATGTTATTCACGTGGTGAGACATCTTTAAAATAATGTCCGAAAATAATTTCTGTGTGGTTAATGGATGACTCCCCAGTGATTCAGAGGGGGTCTACGATGGTAGCATGACAAACATTTTGTTGACTGACGTTACAGGAAAACCTTTATGTCGACCACATTTGTGGTTGGCATAAAGGTAGTCACTGTCTCCCATGTTTTCTTCACAGGGCTTTGCCCCTGAACACCCCAAGTGGGGGGCTGTGCCTCCCGCACCCACCCAGTTAAAATAATCAGCTCTGAGTTGGAGCTGATTAGAGGAGGGGGTGCAAGACCCCCAGAAAACAGTGCCGTGGTCCAGCACCAACACTACAGTGACCTGGTACTGTTGTCACTGTGGCGCCGGTCGCTGTTGACTTGTCACTGTGGGGGGAGTATACCATTCAGAGGGTGAGTTCACTTTTATGAGCCATCTCAGGTCTTCAACTATAGTTCTAATATGGATCAATTTATGTGCCTTGAAAATAGTTTATGACTTTGCTATCGTAGAGTGTTCTGATTCTGCTAATTTTCCTGTTCTTTTAATTTTACTTACAGTACTTGTACATTACCTACAGATAGAACTAATATATTAACCAATGTGAGGAATTTGGAAATACAGAATGATAAGAGAATAAGATGGCAAACCAAGAACCTTAATTCATTTTCTGAACTTCTCAATGATATTATTCTTATCACCTTTCGTTCTGATATTATTGAATTCACTGATAGTGGAACAATTATGGAAAAATGGTATGAAATAAGTAGCTTTGTCAGACCCTTTTTTAGAACTGGTACGACACAGAAGAAATTAACTATTACCTGGTTTAATAAGACATGTAAGCAAGCTAAAAATAAATTAAATATACTAGACCGTTATTGCAAAAGATCCAAATCTCAGAAAAGTCTAACTAATTTGAACAGAGCAAGGAAAGAGTATAGAAAGTTTCTTGATAAAGAAAGGGGCAACTATTTTAAGGCAATATGGGTAAGACTCAGGAAAACGATAGTTACGAGAGGTAGTAAATCCTTCTAGTCCCTAGTTAGCCATGGCTACAATAAATATGTTGTGGACATTCAAGCTTACAGTTCTCCCATTATATGGGAAGAGCCCTTTCGATCTTTATACTTTCAAGCCTTGATGCCAGAGATTATGACTCTTTTATCTTGCATAATTAGCATTTAATTCAGACCTTCTTTCCCCACCATATTTGTATTCAGGAGGAGGAGGAGGCGCTAAGACAAACTATATTTACATCATCTTCAAATAAGGCCTCTGGGCTGGACCAAATGCTAGTAGATATCTACAGATCCATTCTTGATTGGTTACATATGTTATTCAATTATTTTGTGCACAGCAATCATTTTTCCAACAGCTGGAAAGGTAACGTTATTTACCCAATATTTGAAAAGGTAACCCATCAGATCCTAAATGTACAGACCAATCAGTTTTATAGATGCATCCCAAAAATTGTTCTGAAAATTTTTTTTACAGAAGTTTCAAGAGTGGATAAATGAGAATCAAAATTTAAGTGAACTCCAGAATGGTTTCAGAGCAGGTTGATCAACAATTCAGCACTGTTTTGTTCTATATCATTTAATCTGGAAGTAAGTGAATGTTAAGAAAACTAAGCTTTACTGCTGTTTTATTGACCTATGTGCTGCCTTCAATAGTATAAGTAGCACTTTATGTTGGCAAAAATTGAATAGTTATCATATTGATCCAGGGTTATTAGACATTTCTGATCCACCTCCACTCAGATACTTGAACAACAGTACAATGTAATCAATACGGTGGTATTATTCCTTCTATTTCTACCAACTGTGGAGTACGCCAAGGCTGTCTCCTGGCCCTGGCATTATTCAATTTATATATTAAATCTATTCTAGATAACTTGGAACACCCTGATTTTCATTCCCCAATGTATAAAAGAAGAAGATTACTTGAATCTGTATGAGGATGACTTGGTCTTATGGTCTACTGCCTTTCTTGGTTTGCAAAAAAAATGTAATTCCTTGTCAGACCTATGTAAATTAATAGATTAAATATTAATGGGGAAAAAACAAAAATGGTGATTTTTGGGAATATTTTTTATTAACAAGGAGAAGATTAAAACTGACAAATGCTATGATTACTGAGGAGTTCAATATGTGGAAAACTTTCAATGGAAAAGTCACTCTTTATATTTACAATGAAAACTCTACTCGGGCTATCCCTTCCCGGGTTGACAGCCTCCATCCGCTACACCCAACCCACTATCGCTACCCAGACCTCCAGCAAGACCAGTCTACTGGTCACCAGATCCAGGACCACCCATGGTCAGAAGTCCTTCTGCTACAGAGCTCCATCCTGGTTTAGTTCTCTCCCTGCTCCCTTCACCAATGCCCCCCCAATCTCCAACTTCAAAGCCGCACTTCCTCACCAACTGTTTAGCACTCATAGCTGCTCCTGTCTCTAAATGGGGCCTTGATCTCTCCACACTTGGCAACGCCCCCTGGGCGGCACTCAAACACACCCACCCCCCAATTTTCTCCCCCATAGCCTATTGCCTTTGTGATTACCAGCATGTTCTCAGCTGTATCATTATAATGTCTACTAAATTGTATAAATGTATGAAACCATTCTGTGTAACCCTAAGTATGTGACATATTTGCTGTAACCTAAATTTATTTCTGTCTGTCTTCAATGTGACAGGGTGTCTTTGGAAATGAGCCTCTGGCTCAAAGGTTATAAACCTATGTACAAATAAATAAATATTTAAAAGCTAAATGAAAACAGCTTCTAAGACTTTTAAAAGCTTTAACTTACGTTTAGGGAAAAGTTCAGTATTTGTTGCACTTAAGGTATTTAATGCCAAAATCAAAACCAGTATCCTTTATGCAGCAGACATTTGGGCCATTATGGATGCTAAAATGCTGGAAGTTATTTTAAACAAACTGTATCATCATTTGCTCATGGATTCGCAATCAGCTCCTGCCGAAATACTGAGATTAGATCTAGGTCAGTATTCATTAGAAACTTTGAGTCAATAGAGAAAATTGATATTATTGCTTGCTCTTTTTCAGTTACTGGAGTTTCACCTACCTAGATATTGCTAAGAGGAGGAAATAGCCTATTCCATAAGGGATTTATATTTCCTTCTATCCAATTAATTAAAAAGAGTTTACTCTGGAGCCAGCCTGGTGGTGCTGAGGGTTGAGGCACTGGATGCCACACCTCACACCATGACAGTGACCTGGGCTCAGGCATGAGCTTGTAACACTGGGGTCGGCCATTGGGGAGGGTGAGGAGTTGATTGAGTAGCCGGCAGGCAGCTCTCCTCCTCAGGAAGGAATGTAGGGGTCTCCCCAATGCTTGACTGCCTCCCAATGGATGCTAAGTGGCAGTACCAAGCCAGAGAGGGGACCTAGCAATAGGCCGGGGAGGGTGGAAGGGCCATTACTAGAGCCACAGTGCACATGCACACCTCCACGCACATGTGCAAGTGCATTCTGGAGCCTTGGGATAATGGGGAGAAACACTGAAAATTGGGAGCTGTGACTGGATGAAGCCCCAGGCTGGTGCTGGTGGTCTGCCAGTGCATGAGAGGGAGGGTGTTCTGAATGACTGTGGTGTCTGATATGGTCGGCAGACAAGGGACCACCACCCACCATGGAGAGATAAACACAGGACGGGAAAAAAAAGAGGCATTTACTCCCTCTGGGATATGGTCATCTAATATTTGAAATTTATTTCACACCCAAGGAAGATATTTATCAAATCAAAAAAAGGGTCAGGGATACTTCAATAGAGATTGATTTCCAAAGACTTACAAAGTTAAAACATTTTCGATGGTACAAGATAATTAAAACCACATACCCATTGGAGCCGTACTTAATTTCAGTGTTTGATTCTCAGAAAATATGATTACTTACAAGATTTAGGATGGAATTATGCAATGCTAATTGCATACACATTAATCAGAAGAGACCTGATACCCCTAGTTCATACTGTAGAAGTGGTTTCCAGTGTGAAGACGACTTGGAACATATTTTATTGCTATGCCCCCTATATTCAAAAAGGAGATGTGAATGGTTTGGATCTATCTTGGGCAGCCTCGTTCCCCCCTAACCAAATCATCCAATTTTTACTAAATTCCTCCGATTGTACAGTCTTATATAAACTTTGTGATTTTCTGGCAAACTTACATCTATGAATGATGTGCTGTATAAGTTCCTCTGTTAGGAACGATTGTTCTGTACAGACCAATAGTTACTTATATAAATACTGGACATAAATAAGTACAATATCCATAAAAGTACCTCATCACATTAAAAAAAAGGACTGTGTTGTGAGTTAATATATATTTATATACATTATATTTGAGGTACCATCTGTAGTTGACAGGAGGCCTTTTAAATGTAATTGATTCACTTTCCAACTATTTTCATGCTGATATTTGACTAATGTCTGTATTTTATCTATATGATCTTATGTACACCTTGAATTGAAAATTGTACATTGTAAAAACTTGTCACTGAACAATAAAATGATTTTGAGCTTACAGATCAGTGAGTAACCTAACTTTCCTGTTCCAGGAACTCCACAGTTAGGCAACTAAACCTAAAGGTGGTTGACAAAGTTTTAATCATTTCTTTTGTTAACCACTTTGGCACTCTGCAACTGGCCGAGGTCCACCTAGCACCAGACCTTATAGAAGCAGACTATTTCATCAAGACTTGCTAAGGTGATGAACACAGACTGGGTGAAACCTGTACCTGCTTTTTGAATAATGCCATTGAGTAACCTCTTCCTGACAGACACTTCAGCTGTGTAATTTTTCTTTTCTTCATGAGGTTATATTTAGGAGACTAATTAAAATTTACTGGTCCTTCTTTCCTCTTACAAAAAATGGGCAACATCTACTTGTTTTGCGAAATAAGGTAGTGGCAGACCCTCCAGGCAGTTGACTTCCTCCTCTCATCCCTAAGCTCCTCTTCTTCCCCCCAAAACCTCCTGCTATCCCCCACACCTGCTCACAGTACTATTTCTGTAGCCATTACATGTACCTGCATAGAGCTTACCTTATATATCATCACTACTTAAAAGAAAATTGTACCCTGGGAATGATGGACTTTACTTCATTGAATTCTAGCTGATTCTGTTGCACCAAGGCCTTGTATATGTGATGTGGCTCATGAATAGGGGGGAAATAGCCCACAGTGGTGCTTACTACTATAGCTGAAAAAACAGGGGTATCACCTCAGTCTGATAGTACACTACCTATAACAAGGAATGTAAGGCAGGTCATGGGTTACTGCGCTTTGAGGAGAGGTGTGCCCCCCACCCCAGAGCTGACTAATATAAACAGTATTTTACAAGTTTATACCTAGTAATACTTATGATTTATAAAATTTGTCATGCTGTTTTAAGGTTCTCTCATGTTAATGTGCATTTTCACAGGGATTCTTCTCCCCGAAGTTTACAGATTTAATTTTAAACTGCAATGCAGCAGATGTTCTATTTATAATTGCCATTTTCTCTTTCCAGTGATACACCCTCAAATACATGTAAATAGGCCCTTGGGGGGATTCTCTCCTCCCGGGGTCTTCTAAGCTACCCAGTATCTAAACTGTTTATCAGAGATTGGTTTGCAGTTCTGCTGAAACTGCCAAACTGCTTTACTTCAATGTTTGGTGAATAGAACAGTGCTTGTGTGTACTTACGAACTTTTGGCCTTTCTCTATTCCCACCCTTGGTAGATTAAGCTGGGTAGCTGTATGGAATAGAGGGCCCAGCATCAAGGCTGAGCAGAAAGCTGGGGAAGAAGGACAGAGAGGATGGTGAGTGTTTCAAAATGCACTAAACATGAGCTGCCGGGAGATGCTGGATTATATTTGGTACATGGGGAGAGCTTTTCCCACTCATTGAACCTTGGGTTTTAGCCCTCCCATTCAATATCTGGTGAATGGGCTGGCCCGGTGGTGCTGAGTGCTGAGGCATTGGGTGCCACACGTTGCACCACGCCAGCAACCCAGGTTTGGGAATGGACTCAGGTCATTCAAGGATCAGCCAGGGAGGCAAGGATTGAGCATCTGGAGGACTACTCTCCTTCCTTGGGGTGGGGGTTTGTGCTGTGTGCATCACCAAAACTAGAGGGGTTCAGTCCACACCCAGGGTGCATGGCTGCCTTCACAGTGGTGTAGACAGCTGCTGTGCCCATTGCACAGGCACAGGTGCAGGGAAGAAAATGGAGAAAAAATTCCAGGACCCGGCAGGACCCATAATGGCCACAATGGGCCAGAGGACTTACCCCTCTGGGGGGGGGTCGTAGCCCCTGCTGGGTCCACTGCAGTGGGGACAAATCATGTTGTGATTAAAAATATCTGGTATCTGGTTAATGGAACAGTGCTTGCATGTATTTATGAACTTTTGGCCTTTCTCTGTTCCTATCTATGGTAGATTAAGCTGGGTAGCTGTGGGGAATAGAAGGCCAAAAAAGATTACTTCCTCCAACATGCAGAGAGTATGACCAGTAGCACGTAGGAGGGAAAACCCCTCTTTGGAGGAAAACTTTGAGGACCCATGGCTATTGACCTGCCTGTTCCCTGGGCAGCCTAATAGGAGATGCTCTTAAAGAGCTCCTGACACAGTTGAGAAAACTTCAGAAAAATATGACATTTAAGCATAAATGTAGCTTAGATTTTGCATTTTATTCTGACATTCTCACTCTTATTTCCTTATTACTAAGGGTACTTGCATGAAAGCAGTATCTCTGCCCTTTTAGCTCTGGCTGCTTGCTTACACCTGTCATCCTAATCCCTGTTTATGACATCAAAATATGTTGCTATTGAGATAATTCTGATGTCTTAAACAAAGAGATTGTGATGTCATGTGTAGAGAAGCAGCCTGAGTAGATGCAGTCTAGGGCATAGGGATCTTATTTTCATGCAACTTTTTTCAGTAATAAAAAATGGGGGGCATTAATTACTGAAAATATATGAAGTAATAAAGAAAATGGGATGAGTTAAATATAAATCTTAAGATAAGAATAGTAACTGGATATCTGGTTCAGCTTAATTGTTCTGCATGATAGTTTCAAGGCTTAATAGCATGTTATAAATGTTAGTATGTAGGTCACATGAGCAAATAGTTAGGAAGGACCCACAATTAGCATATGAGGAATATGCTTCAGTTGTACTATAAGAAGATTGGTGGCATGAGCCAGAATGGCCCACATGTGTTTACCAGCTGGTGCCTAAATTTCAACATGCTGAGGGAACACTAGGAAAAGGAGTCTTAAATGAGTCTGCTGACTGATGAAGCAATGAAGGTGTGATACTGGAAATGATATAACATATCTACTGAGTCATTTGCAATAGTCTGATGTGGAACCATAAAGGTGTGGAATTGTGGTAAAAAGATAACAAGGTCAGTTGTGCTTGAGTGGCATAAAGGAATTTAACAAAGACTTGCCTTTGGTGATGGTATTCGCTGTTGATTGAGTATAAGGAAGATAGATGTTGTCTGATGATACCAAAGGATCTCAGAGAAGACAATTGTCATGATTTGGTACATCTTTCAGAGGAGATGATGATGCCTTTATTAAGTATCAAAATGTACGGAGGCTCAGGAGCTGTCATTCAGGACTGCTTAATGATAACAGGGATAGCCATGTGGTGGAGATACAATAGTGCATATTCTGAGACACTAGATGGAAGAAAAGTCTTTGAAGAGCATCGGACAGCTATCTCATTAAGGTAAGAGTGGAATGACATTGTCAAATCGGAGTTGCCACTGCAGAAAAATAGATATAATTGTATCAGTCAAATATGATGATGCCAGTGGAAATGGATAGGACATAAGGGAACTACTTTGAAGAATTATGGCTTTGTGTAAATGAGCTATCCCAGGAGGGAAGTAAATTCACATTTTCTGGTGCATGAGGATTGGTTCGAAGAAGACTCCACTAAACCCTGGGTCCTGGGGAGTATATGAAGAAGTAATGGCTTCCATGTGGTCTGAATCTAATTAGAAGTCTGAGGACTGATCTTGTGGAGTTGATTGGGAGATAAAAGTGTCTCAATGGTCTGAATCCAATAAGAGGCCGATGAATGATCTTGAGGAAAATATCGGAGATAATGGTGCTTCAGACTTTCTGGGTTCAAAGAAGTAGAGTAGTTCAAGGGGTATCGCTAGACGAGGGTTTTTCTCTTTGGTGATGTACTGATAGTCCATGGAGTACTGGTCAGGAGCTGTGACATCAGCTGCAGGAAGAAAATAAAGCAGAGCAATCAGGAGAATAATCAAATAGATAGCTTGAGTGCTGGACGGTGGCAACTGTGGAAAATAGCCCAAAAGAAAAACAGGGAAGCAAACAAGATGAAGCCCAGAGCCACAGCAGCAGTGGAATGGAAAAGGCACCTTAACAGAACAATAGTCTTCCAGGATAAGCCATGGGGACGCAGCCACCAAGATAACAGTTCTAACAGGGAAGAATAGCAGATGGTGAACAGGTCCCAGGAGAAATCCATCTGGAGAGCAGAGTGGAATAGAGAAATGAAGGCAGAGTCCAACTCAGCAGACTGAAACGGATGATGGTGAAGGCAGGAGATGAGCACCAAGAAGCCAGGGGTTCAAACAGCAACAGGGTATCCCAAGTGCAGCAAAATCATCATCCCAGAATGGAGACTCACACACCACTCAAGTGATAAGCCAAGGCCATTGAAATGAAACTGGACAACATGGAGTGAAATGAAACAACAATGTTCAGGTAAGCAGGAGCACCATGGTCAAAGACCCGATGGCGGGATGTAGTGGAAAGCAACTGCCTGAACAAGGCTTGGCGTCCCAGTAAAGGAACCCCCCCAACACGTTGGGAGCTTACTGGGGACCAATACCAAGACAATCACAGTCAATGTAAACTAAAACAGCAACATAGAGGGTCGCAGGAACTGAACAGGCAAGCAAAGTCACGGGGCCTGAAGTACTGGAGACCTGTGAAGAAGTCTTGGGACAAGCAAGCAGCCAAGGAGCGGGATTCAGAACTGGATGAGGACAATGGGAGACAACACAAATCCAGGGTGTGAATGAGCTGAGGAAGAAGGCCACGGAGCTCTTACAGGACTGGCTGAGGAGACTGGAGGCATGTAATCAGAGATGAGGTCCAGGTACAGAAGACAGAGGACTGATGTGTAGAGAGCATCCAGGGGTTAACAAAGATAGGGGACATGAAGCAATGTCCAAGGGATCCACAGAATCCTGCTGGAGTGGAAAGCAACAGTTCTGTAGGTGGAGAAAGTACATGGTAGACAATACAGACTGATGATACAGACTCCTAGCCCCTGCAGACAGGCAAGCCAACCTGTGCCTGAAACTCAGAAGGTAGAATCAGGGACTGGGACTGTTCGAATGAAGGTGGAGGATGGTTTAACGTAGAAACATAGAATTTGACGGCAGATAAGGACCGCTTGGCCCACCCAGTCTGCCCATTTCCCTACCTACTGGATAAGCTGCAGAGCCTAGTTAACCAGCAGCCTACTTCTTCCTACCCCCCCCCCAGAATTGCCTTATGACTGTCCCATGCATGCTTGAATTCCACCACTGTTTTTGACTCCACAACCTCCTCCGGAAGGCCGCTCCATGCATCCACAACCTCTCTGTGAAAAATACTTCTAAATTTCCTCTGAGCTGCCCCCTCTATCTTCAAATTGTGCCTCCTTGTTCTTGCACACCTCTTTTTGAAAGATGCTACCCTCTTGGACTTTGTTGATTCCCTAGAGGTACTTAAAAATTTCTATCATGTCCCCTCTCCTCCTTTCCTCGAGGCTTTACATATTAAGCTCCTTAAGTTTCTCTTCATGTCTTCTGGTGCTGACCCTGCACCATTTTAGTTGCCCTCCTCTGGACAGCTTCCATCCTGTCTATGTCTTTGCGGAGATTGGGTCCCCAGAACTGCACGCAGTACTCCAGATGGGGTCTCACCAGCTGTCTGTACAGAGGGGTAATAACTTCCTGTTTTTTACTGGTGATGCCTCTCCCTATGCATCCCAGTATCCCCCCAGCCCTCCTTGCTGCCCTCTCACATTGCTTGCCCACCTTTAGGTCATCTAGGTCATCTGATATGACGACCCCCAGGTCCCTTTCCATTTTTATTGTTGTTAGTATCTCACCCCCCATTGTGTACTCTTCCCCTGGATTTTTGTTTCCCAGGTGCATTACCTTGCACTTCTTAGCATTGAATCTAAGCTGCCATACATTTGACCATTCCTCTAACTGTAGCAAGTCCCTTCTCATCCTTTCCACCCCACCTTGTGCATCAACTCTGTTGCAGATCTTTGTGTCATTTGTCTGTGATACTTGATTTCAGAGGCTGGCTATCTGTATATTAATTGTGGACTGTGTCAGCCTTTAAATTCTAGGTAGTGTCCAGCCCCTCCCTGATCTACTACTTTGGTCACCCAGTCAAAGAAATCTATCAGATTCATCTGGCATGACCTTCCACTGTGAATCCATGCTGCCTTGGGTCCTGTGACCCTCTGGCCTCTAGATACTCGACAATTCTTTCCTTCAGAAGTGATTCCATCATTTTCCCTATCACTGAGGTTAAACTAACAGGTCTGTAGTTTCCTGCTTCTGCCTTGCTCCCGCTTTTGTGAAGGGGAATCACATCTGCCCTCCTCCAGTCCTCAGGTACCACCCCATCCTCTCATGATTTGATAAAGAGGGTAGTCAGTGGTGTCACTAGTTCTACCCTTAGTTCTTTTAGAATTCTGGGATGAATCCTATCAGGCCCCATTGCTTTGTCCATCTTCAGTTTTAAGAGTTCTTTCATAACCCTTTCTTCTGTAAATGGGCTTGTATCAACTTCTGTATCCAGTGTGTTTCTACTGTTTGTTTTAGGTACCTCCCCCTCTTCATTTGTAAATACTGAGCAAAAATATTTGTTTAGTGTCGTTGCCTTTTCACAGTCACACCTCTGCCCACCATCCCTCCCCTTTATTAAGCCTCACTATCCCTCCCTTGGTGTTCCTTCACTCCTTGATGTACCTATAAAAGGTTTTATCCCCATTCTGAACTGAGTTGGCTATCTTTTCCTCGGTTTAGGCCTTTGCTGTTCTGACTGCCTTCCCAGCTTCCTTTTGCTTTAACTGATACAGTTCTCTGTCCTGCTCCTTCTGTGATTCCTTGTACTTCCTGAATGCTTTCTTTTTCTCTTGAACCTTCAGTGCCACTTCCTTTGAGAACCATAGTGGTTTCTTACCTAGTTTTGTTTTGTTAATTTGATTCACACAAAGGCTCGTTACCTCTGTGATGACAGTTTTTATTATTCCCCATTGTTCTTCCACCCCTCCTTCCTACCCATTTGCTAGTGCATTTCTTAGGCACTCACCCATTTTGGCAAAGTCAGCCCTCCTAAAGTCCAGTACGTTTGCCTTTGTATGGCTTGACTCTATTGCTGTGTTTATTGTGAACCATACTATTTGATGGTCACTAGTTTGATGGTAGAAACTTGAACTAAGCAACAGGCTCCCAACTCTGGCAGACAGGGAAAGCCCACCTTCACTCAGTACCCCACTAGACAGAGCTAGGGACATAGACTGTTCAATGATAGTACAGGTTGGAGTGATGGAAGAAACTGGAAATGAGGAACAGACTCCCAATCCCAGTAGACAGGGCAAGTCCACTTTCACCCAATACCCTATTTGGCAGAGCTAGGGACAGAGACTATCAAATGATGGCAGGTGATGGAATGATGATAGAAATGGAAAATAAGGAACAGGCTCCAATACCAGGAAGACAGGATAAGCCCACCTTCACTCCATATCTCTCTAGGCAGAGCCAGGGATGGAGACCTTCAGAATGATGGCATAGGATGGATCGATGGTAGAAACTGGAAACAATGAACAGAACTCCCATCCTTAGTAGACATGGTAGTCCCACCTTCACTCAATATCTTGCTAGATAGAATTAAGGACGGTGCCTGTAAGACTGATGGTAGAGGCTGTAGGCAGCTGGAAACAGGACTGACATCCCTGGTAGATAGGTCAAGCATACCCACTAAGTAGAGTTAGGGATGGAGTTCGTCAGACTGCTGGCATGAGCTGAGAAAGCAAAGGGCAGCTGGTAGCCAAGCATCAGAAATTAGGAGCCAATCAGAATTAATAAGCAGGAGTAAGGAGACAATAACAAGGAAGTGAGGAATGGGAACAACAGGAGTAGGACAACATAACCATAGATGAAGAGGAGGCAATATTAAACACACTAAAGGCATACAACACAAAGTGCCAAGAAGACACTGCCGGGTGCATATAGCTGAAAGCTGCCGTATGAGGAGACGAGCACAACACTGTAATTTGGTGGTGTCTGAGGTAGCAAAACATATAAAATAAAACAAAAAATAACAGTTGAAGGAAAGTAATGATGGTATACATTGTAAATGGATACCAGATAATGCAGAACTACATGAATGAAATAATTGAAATATGCAATGGTGAGAAATCCAAGTAGTACCTGTGAATGAAATGCAAAAGAGCAGGTATGGTGGGTAAATCAAGGTACGGTTGTTACACATGACCAAGAATGGTGTAAGGTGAATGACAAATTCAGAAAACAAGTAGTACATTTGAGGACTGCTATCATGGGTGTGCTAACCAGGAAGAGATAGAAGTACAAGCGAGAGGACAAGAGTTATAGTCTCATTCACCTTGGCACTGAAAGTACACTCAGCTGACAAGCTGACATGCTGTCCAAGCCAGTACACATTATACAAGCTGACACTCTGTGCATGGTTCATGTTGTGCTGGACTCCACCCCCTCTTGACTCTGAACACTTTGACCCCCCACTCTCAAGCCTGAAGGCATGCTCAAAACACACAAAAAGAGGAAGGGGAAAGAACTTTGTTTTAGTTACAGGATTATAATGTGCTATTTTCTCCATTTATGACTCTGGAGACATGTATGCATTCAGTGGGGCAACTAGAGCTGAGCGCTGGGGGGTGATATCACACCCTGGAAGTGCTGGTGCAAAGACAGGGTAGCGATGAGTAAAGGAGATAGATGTGCCCAAAAGAAACAAAACAGAAAGGCAGACCAGAAATGAAAACACAGGATGAATGAGGTAGGGCATGGAGAACCAGGACAAAGCGACCAGAGTGGGAAGGGAGACAGAATGGGGCAGGGGAAAGCACAACAACAGAGAGGACAGGAATGGCACCGGGGGGGGAGAGAAGGAATGGGAGGAGGAGAACCTAAACAGCAGGGAAAGGAGGCAAAAAGGAGGGGGGGAGACAAATGAGAAACAGGGGAGACAACAAAATGGGGAGAAAACAGGAACATATAAGCAGAGTACCAACTGAGGAGAGAGGAGATGGAATAGCAAGAAGGAGCAGAAGAAACCCAAGGATGCTCAACCATATAAGTCACACAGTAGCTCAGAGCACCATGAAACTACCAGAGTTTCAAAACGTGCTAAGTGTGAGCTTCTGGTGGAGGCTGGCATATATTTGATATGTGGGAGGAGCAGTTCTCCCACATTGAACTGCAGACTTTAGCCCTCCCATTCCCGTTTGTCTCCCCAAATACCAATACCTTTTATTTTGCTTACATAATATTTTATTTCAGCTGAACTTGTCTGTTAGAGTTAATTTTACTACTTATCAATACAGTCCCTCTACTATGTGGTTTACAATGTCTTGGTTAAAAAACTATAGTTATTGTATAAGATCAGGACAACCCAATGGAACAACACACCTCCTCTGCCTCCAGGTGTTTTTTTACCATGGCACTCTACATAACTAGCCACTTGTCCTTTGGATAGTATTATGGCTAATGCAATGCCACTGAAACTTATTACCTGGAATATTAGAAGATTAAACTCTCCAATCAAGAGGAAAAGAAATCCTCTGCAGCTATGATATGGGAGGTCCTTAAATCAACCATGCATGGGAAAATTATGGGGTACACAGTAGATAGTCACCAGCTCAGGAGCAAATAACTATCATAACTAGAATCTGTTCTCAAAGAAAAAGAATGTACATACAGGGCGGACACAACCAAGCTTCACAACAACATTCCTGGCAGAAATCACTAAACTAAGGTTACAACTCAATTCCCTATCTCTAGGAAGGCTGACTTAAATATTCATAGAACTAGACACAAATACTGTGATTGTGATGAAAAGGTGAGAACACTGCTTGCCTATTGCTTAAAGAAGCAGCAGGCAGAGTGCCACATAACACAACTAAAAAGCCCTGATGATCGTACCCATTCAAAACCTAAGGATAACAACCAGGTCATGCAAGAATGGCAAAGGACAAAAACCTAATAGAGGAAATCCACAAAATGTCTCATAAAGGTGAAGTAATACTGGTGGAGGACTTCAACCTACCAGATATTAACTGGCGCACACTAACAGCAGCAACAAGAAGAAGTAAGGACTTCTTCTTGTCACTACAAGGTGCGAGACTATGCCAACAAGTTAAAATCCCAACAAGAGGAGATGCCATTCTCGATCTAGTCCTCACAAACTTGGAAAGGATATGGTACATTGGAGTGGGATACCATATGGGCAACAGTGACCATCGCATGGTAAGCTTTAAGGTAAACATAACACAGGACACCGGCCACTCAGAGATAAAGATGCTAGATTTCAAAAAAGCTGACTTCCAAAAAATGAGGAACAACATAAGTACTCAGTTAATGGAAACAGAGGCTGAGGAGGTGGAGGTCATGCAGGTAAGACTCAAGTGAGCAATAAAAACTGCCACAGATCAATGTGCTAGTTGGGTCAGCAAAGTAAAAATAAAAAGAAATCCTCTGTGATTTTCCAAGGAAGTGGCTACCACATTCAAAGAAAAAAAGAATGCTTACAGCATATACTGGAAAACCAAAACTGAGAAAGACTGGGAGATGTACAAGGAAAACATGAGAGAGTCTAACAAACAAATTAGAAAGGCAAAAGCACAGACAGAGGAAAAGATAGAAGAAGGGGAAAAGAGACGAGACAAATCATTTTTTAGATACATTAGTGAACATAGGAAGGCAAAAGGGGGGATAGTAAAGATTGCTACTGAAGAAGGGAAATGCCCCAAACATGACCCAGAGAAAGTCAAAATCCTCAACATATACTTCTGCTCAGTGTTTACCAAAGAGGATCCAGGGGATGGCACAGCCCTGAAAAAACACAACACCCCAGGACCAGGGGTAGCCACTAGTCTCTTTACAGAAGCTGAAGTACGGGAGGTGCTAAATAAACAAAAAGCAGACAAAGCCATGGGACGAGGTGAGATGCACTCCAGAATCCTTAAGGAACTGGGGGCAGAATTAGCAGCCCCTCTGGCACTTCTATTCATGAAATCCTTGGCGGAGTGGTACCTGAAAACTGGAAAAAGGCAATAATGGTTCCACTTCACAAATCAGACAGTTGCAAAGAGGCTAGTAATTACAGACCGGTGAACCTCACATCTATAGTAGGGAAACTAAGGGAAACTACTCAAACAGAGGATCACAGCTTTCCTGGAAACTAGCAGTCAACAAGACCCTAAACAGCATGGTTTCACAGCAGGTAGGTCATGCCAGACAAATCTGCTTGTTTTTTGACTACGCTACAAAATTAGTGGATGACAGTGGGGCAGTAGATGTGTTCTACCTAGACTTTAATAAGGCTTTCCACTCAGTTCCACACAGAAGGCTGATAAAGGAGCTTGGCAACAAGGAGTTGGTCCAGAAGTATTCTGATGGGTGCAAAACTGGTTACAAGGCAGAACTCCGAGGGTGCAGGTAAATGGATGCAATCAACAGAAGGCAGGGTGACCAGTGGGGTACCCCAGGGCTCAGTGCTGGGGCCTCTGCTCTTCAAGGTTTTTATAGCAGACATCACTAACAGACTGGAAGGGAAGGTGTGTCTGTTCACAGACAACACCAAGATATGTAACAGGATAGACACCTCAGAAGGAGTGAGCAAAATGGAAGCTGACTTCAAGAAACTAGAAGAATGGTCTAAAATGTGGTGGCTGAGATTTAACACCACAAAGTGCAATGTCATGCACATAGGAAAGAAAAATTCAAGAAAGAAGTATTCCCTAGGAGACGAAAGGTTGGTGGCCTCAGTCCAGGAATGAGATCTGGGAATCATAATCTCCGATGACTTGAAGGTTAGTAAGCAGTGTGAGAAGGCAACAGTGAAAGCCAACAGAATGCTAGACTGCATTGGGAGGGGAATCACAAGCAGGAGGAGGGAGGTTATACTACCACTGCATAGATCGCTGATCAGGCCTCACCTGGAATATGGAGTCCAGTTCTGGACGTCTCACCTCAGGAAGGACATTGGCCGCATGGAAACAGTACAGAGAAATGTGACAAAAATGATTCCGTGTCTGCAGTACATGTCCTACAGGGAGAGACTTAGGGAACTGAATATGTACTCCCTGGAGCAGAGAAGAGAGAGGGGGGACATGACTGAAACATTCAAGTACATAAAAGGCATTGACAAGGTGCAGGCACAGGAACTTTTTCACTTCAAGAAGAGCTCCAGGACTAGGGGACATGACCTCAGGCTACAAGGAGGAAGGTTCTCTATCAACACCAGGAAGTTTTTCTTCACAGAAAGAGTGCTGGACATCTGGAACAGCCTGCCCCAAGTGGTTGTGGGGGTCAACACTGTGGGGGGATTCAAAAATGCATGGAATAAACACAAGGGAGCCCTGACTACAAAGGACAACTACAGTGTCAAAATAGGCCTAAAACAAATGAGCAGACTTGATGGACCTAGGTGTATCCTTCTGCCAACAACATGTATATTTCTTTGACTTTTATTCTAACCTATGCCAATCCCAGCATAAAACAGATACATAGCTAATATTTTATATGTATACAGAAACAATCGTTAGGGATGAAATAATGTCCCTATTTTTAACACATGCCCTGTACAGTTTTAACTATACGAACATGAATCACATACAATATAAAACATTGACTTAAAAAATACAGCAAACATTGCAATGTAAAACATAGTCTGATTAATATCCAGTGTAGCAGTCATTGGTTTTGTTCAGGACATTAGGTAACAGACTGAAATGCAAGCAGGGAGTTCTTTCCCTTTAAGTCAGCTGACAATGTATTCCAAGATTTAGCAACACACATCTGCAATGTCATATCCCCATATTTATTGTGGACACATGTATAGGGTAAATTTCAATTTTTTGACCTCAGCTGGTACCTACTGTCCCTGTGTGGGCCTATTGTTACCAAAGGGGATGAACAACTTTTGATTTCAATAGTTTGAAACACCATGTTAGTCAATTGTATTCTCTTTTATCCTCTGGACCCAACCAGTTCAGTGCAGACTAAACAGCATAGTGATGGATACCAAATTTACTCAGACTGGCAAATCTTGCCAGTCTATAATGCATTGTGTCTATTTTCTATAGAACTGATTTTGTGGAATTCCGATATAGCAAACTACCATATTCCAGTACTGGGATTAGTAGTAGGAATGGGCAGGTACTAAAATACCCGACCCTCAAAACTACCCATGGGTACCTTTAAAGTACTCTAAGAATATCCAGATGAAAACCAAGTAGTTGGGTCGAGTCGGATAGTTACTACCTGATCTGTTCTACTATTCAATTAACTGACCCTGACCATAACAATAATCATGCGAAAGACTGTTTTTGTTTTAAGTATTACACTGTTTGTTAGGTGCCCCGAGCCATTACACTCACTGGGGGCATTGCTCAGGCAGGTACAAGATGTGCAGCTGCTCTTAGTGAGCCTGCTGCCATTTCCAAAAATTATACCTCTGGCAGGGATTGCTCAGGCAGATACAAGAGGAGCAGCTGCTCTTAGCAAGCCTGCTGCTGTTTCCAAAAATTATACCCATGGCAGGCAGTGCTGAGGCAGGTACGAGAGGCACAGCTGCTCTTAATGAGCCTGCTACTATTTCCAAAAATTATACCCATGGCGAACTTTGCTGAGGTAGGTACGAGAAGCGCAATTGCTGTGAGTGAGCCTGCAGCTGTTTCCAATAATTATACCCATGGCAGCCATTGCTGAGGTGGGTATGAGAGGTGCAGCTGTTCTGAATGAACTTGCTACTGTTTCCAAAAATTATACCCATGGTGGCAATTGATGAGGTAGGTACAAGACAAGAGGTGCAGCTGCTCTGAGTGAGGCTGCTCATGTTTCCAGAAATGATACCGATGGTGGACATCAAAGTTACATAATGTAAAACTACTGATTGACAAAAGAAAACTAAGAATAGTGTGACACATGTGACTGGCATGATGACAGTGGTGATGGTTCTATTCATTTTTTATACAACCTAGTCATCATATTCGGTATCACTGCATGCTGGTGTTATTCATGTTCAGGGTCAGAATTGCATAAATCAGTGTTTGGGACTATTGGGAAATTGTCAGCAATCATTTTGAGAAATGTTAATCATTCCACATTTACAGGACCTAGCCAAGTTCTGTGGTCAGTGGCTATTCCTCCAGCTGTACTAAATATGCATTCTGAATATATGCTTGAAGGTGGACAACTGAGGTACATTACTTCAAGATTTGCTAGATCTAATCATATTGTTCTCCTTTGTTTCCAACAGAGTAATGGATCTTCCTTGAGACCAAGCACAGTATGATCTGCAAAATACCCAAGGATCATTGTGCTACATGAGACAGTTGCCAGTCTAGCAGATGAACTAGCTGCACTTTCTTTATAGGATATGAGTCCATGTTGTTGCAGAAGACTCAACAGTGATTGACCTTTTTGATCCTGAACATAAGATGCCTGAAAATTAGCTGTAGATGTCCTTTCCTTTGCTGATGACACTGGTGATTGTGAAGAATTGATAGATGTGCTATTGTCTGCACCAGAGGCACACTCTATTGGTGCGGCAGGGTTTGACTGCTGTACATCAGTTGATGGTGTTGGTGAGGCAATTTAACATTTGATTAGCGACTATGTCTCCAATACTCAATGTCTTCCCTTGCAGGAAGGATGGCTTCAATGTTCCACTTAAAGCAGGGATCGAGCAATGTAGCCAACACATATAGTAGGGGTCATTCTTCCCCTTCCCCCTTTTTATTGAAAGAGAAACAGATTTTACAGTACAGGGCTATACAAAGGAAGAAATTAAAAAAGCAGGAAATATACATAGAAACATATAAGTTGACGGCAGATAAGGACTGCAAGGCCCATCCAGTCTGCCCATTTTT
This sequence comes from Neoceratodus forsteri, assembly GCA_016271365.2. Classification (NCBI taxonomy): domain Eukaryota; kingdom Metazoa; phylum Chordata; order Ceratodontiformes; family Ceratodontidae; genus Neoceratodus; species Neoceratodus forsteri. The sequence goes on along the minus strand of JADMNL010000039.1, from coordinate 10,668,642 downwards.
TTCTTTGAAATTAAGCATCTTTATTGAATTTGACCTAATAAAATGTGATTAATAATAGGAACATGAACCAGTATTAGTGACAGTAATTACACAATGGTTACAAAGAGAAAACTTCAGGATTCTTCAGGGATCATTAAATCCTATTAAAGTAATAACAACCCACAACTAAAAGAAAAACTCCTCCTCCCTCCCCAATCCCTCTACCCCTGCAACCCATCACCCCCGGCCCCAGGATGTGCCTTATTGAAAGAGAAAAAAAAAACTATTTAACAAAACATGTACTTAAATATCATCTATATAAAGTAAATAATTCAGTATAAGATAATACAGACCAAAGCAGCCAGAGATATACACATATGAACATTAGTTCAAGTATAGAGCATACAATTTGCCCCATTTCTGATCAAATGAGGTCAAGCAGTTCCGGGAGCTTGCTATTAATCTTTCAGTCTTGAAACAAAGAGATATTTCTTTAATCCCTCTGCATACGATATAACCAGTTGGTCCATCCAGTGTCTGAGAACCAGCCTTTTAACAGCTATAGAAATTAAAGCCATGTGGAATCTACGCTCCAAGACCTGTATATTGGAAAACATCCCTAAAATACAAACTTCTATAGTAAACAAATCTCTCAATCCCAAAAGGGGATCTAAATTGGACTGGATGGACTGCCATAATGGAGCCACTTTGTCACAGTGCCAAAAGATATGTACCAGGTTCCCTTCAACTATGCCACACCTTGTACAAATGTTTGAAGGTAATCTATCTAATTTGGCCAACTTGACCAGAGTATTGTACAAGTTCTTCAAAATATGATACTGGATAAGCCTATGCCTATCTTGAGTGAGGTATCTGTGCATATCCACCCAAATCTGTCCCCAAACTAAACGAGAATCTTTAGAAGAGAGGACCAAATTTTGGAGTCAGTAAGGGGATTAGGGAATTTAGTGTCCAATAGGAAGGAGTATATCTTAGAAATGTCATGGGCCTTATTTGCATATTCTTGTATCTAGTGTAAAAAGGGCTTGACTTGGGACAGTGTACATGTAGAACCAAAACTGGAGATCATTAGGTGTCTTAACTTGAAGATTTTAAAAATATGCTTCTGAGGAATGTTAAATTTAGCCATAATATCCCCCGAGGATAGGAGAGAGTTATTGAGGAACAGACCTTCAATGCAGCAATCTTGCAGCTGAGGAAGCCAGTCTAGAGAAAGCAGAGAGCCACCAATCTTAATGTTCGGGTTTAGAGTAAGAGGTTGGGTCATATCTTTCTTAGGAAAAATGTTAAAAAAGTTCCAACATTGAGTCAACACCCTAATGGAGGTACCTATAACACTACTTTGTGGGGGGGGGAGGGGTAATGTGGAAAAAGTATAGCAAAAGATTTTAAATGACTGGAGACTATGTTCAGTTAAAATCTTTCTCTCAAGTTGTAACCAGATTGGGAGATGAACATCTGGTCTCAAGTCATACCACCTCCCCATTTTCGACATATGACTCATCCAATAGTACAACATAAAGTTGGAGAGATGAAGTCCACCTTTCTCCTTAGGTAAATTAAGCTTTAAAAAGGCCTTCCTGGGCTGCTTGCCTTGCCAAATTAACTTGGAAATGACCATATGGAGGTGTTGGAAATAGGATATGGGGAGATAAATGTTCAGTAAGTTTAGTGGGTAAAAAACACTAGGCAAAACATTCATTTTGATAATATTTATACGACCCCACAAAGATAAAGGGAGAGCGGTCCATCTCTGGAGGTCCTGTTGTATTTTAGACAACAAGTCATCCAGGTTAAGCTTCCTGAAAGCTTCAGGGTCCTTGGTAAGGTATATTCCTAAGTATTTAAAAGAGGAGGAGGCCCATTTCATGCCAAACTGGGTGAAATTAGCATGGGGTATGTTAGCATTTAACGGGAATATGATTGATTTAGCTAAATTTAATTTATAATTGGCCACCTGACCAAACCAGTCAATAATTTGTAATATGTGTGTTAAAGAAGATTCTGGGTTACCCAGATGTAAGAGAATATCATTGGCATAAGCTGAAAGAATCAGAGATTGTTGGTGGACTAAACATCCTGTAACCTGGGGTGAGTTCTTAATACTAGGTAGGAGAGATTCCAAATATAAATTAAACAGGAAAGGAGACAGGGATACCCTTGCCGAGTACCAGTAAATAACGTAAATCGAGAAGAAAAGACACCATTACAATAAATTTTAGCAGTAGGAGACTTGTAAACTGTCTTAATCCATTGAATGAAGATGTCTGGGAAGCCCATTCCCCCAAGTATAATCCAGAGAAACTCCCAGTGAACTCTGTCAAAGGCTTTCTCTGTATCTAATGATACTAAAGTCATAAGAGCTTGGAAGTCTTGGGCAGCCTGAAAGATATGTGAAAGGGTGAGCAGATGGTCAGCTGAGGCTCTGCCTTGAACAAATCCCACCTGTTCAGGGCTCAACAGATTAAACCAAATCCGCTTAATTCTAAGGGATAAAATTTTCGTCAAAATCTTAATATCGTAATTTAGTAATGAAATTGGACGGTAACTAAATGGATCTGTTTGAGGCTTATCTGGTTTCAATATCAAAACAATAGTGGCCTCTAGCAAAGTGGGGTCCAAAGTATCAGAAGTAAATGTAATCAAGCAATTTCAGAAGGAGGGGATCAAGTTCTTTACAGAAGACTTTATAAAAATTGGAAGGGAAACCATCAGGCCCCGGGGATTTGTCCAGAGCTAAGCCTCTAATCACTTCCTCCACCTTGGTCACAGTAATAGGAGCAATCAAAGACTCACCCTGATGGGTCTGCAGGGAGGGAAGAGGAAGGCCATCCAGAAATTGGTCAATATGGAAATGTGAAGGTTGGGAGGAACCACTACTATAAAGCTCCCTATAAAAGGACTCAAAAACTTGTGAGATGTCCCTAGGAGAAGTTTTGAGAGAACCATCAGAGGAAAATAAGGAAAGGATCCATCTCGATCCTTCCACTTCCCTCAAATGAAGGGCCAGCATCTTACCTGATTTCTCCCCTTGATCAAAATAGTGAGCCTTGGTTTTGAGGAGAACGTACTCTGCCTTATCTCTTACCAAATCGGGATACTCATTTCTAAGTTTCAGCAGGGTTTCCAAATCTGTTTGGGAAGAAGAGGAGGATAACTTGTTTTCCGCCAACCTGATTTGATTCGACAATGACATGATCTTAGCCTCCCTCTGCTTTTTCCTTCTGGATGCTAGTTTAATAAATTCCCCCCGATGAAAAATTTAAGGGAGCAGCTGATCAAGTCTTCCCTCCTAGCTGAGCCTGAATTAGTATCTATGAAAGAAGAGATTAGAGATCTAATATGAGAAACTATATGCTCATTTTTTAAAAGCTGAGTGTTTAGTTTCCAGGATGTGTCTCTTTGCACCTGTGGATCAGGGGAAACCAAGATCCATGCCACAGAGTGGTCTGATATCACAATTGGCTCGATTCCCAACTGCAGCACCCCAGACAAAAGTGTATTACTAACTAGAATTAAGTCAATTCTGGACCACGACCGATGAACCTGAGAGTAGTAAGAAAAAAGTTGTCCAGGTGGATTAAATAAACGCCATGGGTCACATAAACCCAATAGGTCCATAAAATTCCTCAGGGCAAGCTATGAAGGGGAGAGTGGTTTCAGTGGCCTGTAGGATTTATCCAAATCCTGAGACAGAGCAATATTCCAGTCCCCCCCCCCAGTATTAACAATGAGGGCAAAAACTCACTCAGTTTATCAGCTAAATTCATAAGAAAATCTGGGTCCCCTCCCACTGGGCCATAAATTGCCCCTACTACTACCCTGATATTATGTAGCAAGCTCCTAACAATAGTAAATCTACCTTCATGGTCCATTAGACACTCTTCTGCCAGAAAAGGTATATATTTTCTTACCAATATGGCCACCCCCCTGCTAGAGGATGTCCCACAGAAAGCAAAGATTTGGGCATATTCCTGCCGACGGAGCCCATTAACTTCTGATGGCACAAGATGGGTTTCTTGCATCAAGAGAATATCGACATTCAAAAGAGCACAGTTTTTGAGAAGCTGGTACCTCTTAGATAGGTCTCTGACACCTCTGACATTCCACGTTGCAATTTTAATCTATGTCATGCTCATGAGTGATTAAACAAAACAACAATAAAATGTATAGCAATGGAAAAATAAACCATCCCAAAAGGCACATCCTACCTACCCCCCACCACACTTGAGAGTCGCCACATCCATAGTCCACCCATCCACCCCACCCCCCATCAGTACCCCTGAGAAATAACTGGAGTAACATAATACTCAACCATAGTACTACTACCCTTACTGAAACCAATACTAAGAAGGGCAACTGTCGCCCAACCCTCCCACCCCCAACTCCCCAACTAAATACAAAGGTTCTCCCGACAACTCCCAGAGAGTTATTAAGAGTTTTAGTTCTTGAATCAGGGAACAGAACCCCAAAAGCAGCCTCTTGTTGGGAGGCAAAGTCTATATCAGAAAACCAACACTGAAAGGAAGTAACCCACATTAATCCTGGTTTTATTAACCGGTTATGACCAGGAACCCCCTGACTAGGGTGTCTCCCAGGAAGGGTGCTTTTCACCCCTCTCTCTGGTGCTCTTTGCAGTCCCTCTAGAGCCAGCTCCGTCGTGGAGCTCCCCCCCCCACCACCATCTGGAAAACCCGAATGGACCCTACGAAATGATCTAAAGAGTGAAAACTCAGCGAGACCATAAGGACACCTCAATCTATAAAAATGCCGGTCACTCTCAGCATTACAAAAGAGTGTGGTACCCCTTATAAAGTAAGTAAAATAAACTACTTGGGAGGGTAAGCCATTACATCCAAGAGCACCCCTAAAACCATCGTGGCCTGTTGGATCTGTACTAAAGGGTGGGAACCACCAGAACCCCCTTAAAAAGGTACCTCCCCCTAGGATCCAGGCATTAACCATGGGGAAAACTGACCTCTTGGCCTCAGTGCTTCTCATTTACATTACCCCCACAAACTCAAGCACTAGACTGCAAGCCGATCCGCCTTTCACTTCAAAATCATAGATCTGTAAGTTGAAAGCATTGCAAATTTAATGCTGGCTAAACCAGGGACGAAAGTCATTGATGCCCTTCTAGCAACTATAGTGATGCCTATTGGCTCATCTAAATAAATATCAAAACCCAGAATTAGCCACTATCTCTGCTGTTTCTTATTGAAGGGGCCATACTCCAAATTGTATAAATATATTAGGCTTTGGGAAATGAAATAGCACTACCATCCAGCAGTCACATCCCAGATACTACGACTGTTAATGCTAACAAAAGCATGACCTGTGGACAATGCCCCATGTTAATCATATTAATCTCCCAGGCCACCTCCCAAAATGGCGTCCCGCTATATTCAGCCCTAAAGACCAATTACTACCCAGCAGGTGGCTTGAGCTCTCCTGACAACATCACTCAGTTATATTGCTTGTGCAAGATCTCTATATTCAAAATTTACCTGCTCCGCGGAGATAAGGAAGGGACCGGGGGAACCTTAAAAGCTGAGGAGACCAAAAGGTCTGACCAGATCAGCAACGTGTAGAAACCCCAGCTAGACAAAGGTTTCCACCCTCTCAAGCGATAAGCAGACCACATGCTCAATCGCAGAGACTAGGCCTACCAGGCCACGCTCCGGCCTACTCCACTACCCCCCCCCACCAACAGGAAACCCAAGAGAGAGAAAGGGGAAAAAGAAAGCTCTAACAAACAGGTGAGAGCCAAATAATGTAACTATAAGCAAAAGATAACATCTTGGCACGTCGGCAGGTGTTCAGTCTAATTTGAACAAGTTGGGTAGCTTGAGAGAGAGATCCGATGCAGCTTGATCTGGAGACTCATAAGAGTACGAAGTTCCCTCGATAGATACTTGTAGCTTGGCTGGGTAGGTCATTCTGTAGCGAATACCTTCAGCAATCAGCTTACTAACTATAGAGTGAAAAGCTGAGCATTTCTGCCTCGTTTCATTGGGAAGATCTTGCATTATTCGTAACTTTGCACCACTCCATAAGATTGCTTGCAGCTCTCTTGCTTTGAGTAGTACATGTTGCTTCTCCAGAAAACTTAAAAACTTGATAATGATGGGCCTTGGCGGTGCACCAGCTGCAGGTTTCAGCCTAAGAGATTGATGAGCATGCTCTATATGATATTGTGGGTTTAGGGGGATGGCCCAACAATCTTGCTCAGAAACTTCTGGAGAAAGAGAATGATGTCGGGGCCTTCCTCGGCTTCAGGGAGGCCCCAAATCACCAAGTTGTTTCTCCGGCTCCTTCCCTCTAAATTGTCTGTTTTGAGTTGAAGTTTGCTGATCTACTGCCTAAGATGGACAATCTCTGGGTCCGTCTTCTCCTTCCACTTCTCTAGGGAGGAGGTTCTTGCCTCCGTGTCCCCCATTCCGGTTGTTAGAGTGCTGAGATCCTCTCTTAACAATTTCAGCTCAGTAGAGATGTCTTCTAATGTTTCCTTAAATGGTAACAATTCCTGAAGGAAACAATCTTCAGTGAGAGGGACTGATGGAGCATTAGACGGGGTTAATTTAGCAGCAGACGCCGAGCTTTGATGCTTCGATTTTTTTGGAGGATTTTTCCAGAGTGGACAGTGGAGTGTGCCTCATAGCAGCTGGTTTCATCTCCGCTTCCATCTCGTTCTTCCCCTGAATGCGATAATGTGCGCGGACCGGTAACCTTCCATAGATATAGCAGTATTACCAAGGCTCTAGGTGTAGATTTAACCTTTAATCGTTGATATTTGTAGGGTAAAAAGTAGTTTGAAGAGGGTGGTATACAGGAGCTCCGCAAAAACACTGCCTCTAGCTGCCCTGCATCACGTGACCCTTCCTGCCCATTTTTTCTACCTTATAAATGTGCCATAGGCATTTACTATGTTAATGGCCTATTTATTCATATTCATCTGTATTGCTCCCTTATGCCCTACCCCATGCCTGTTTGAAGCCCTGCACTATATTTATATCCACCACTTCCTGAGGTAGGCCATTCCATGCATCCACCACCCTTTCTGTGAAAAAGAACTTCCTCACATTACCCCTTAATTGACCTCCCTCTAATATCATGCTGTGTCCTCTTGTCCTGTTATTTTTGTTATATTGAAACATGTTAGACTCTTTCACCTTGTTAATACCCTTAAGGTGTTTGAATGTTTCAATCATATCACCTCTCTCTCTCTCCTTTGCTCTAGGGTATACATATTGAGCTCTGTTAATCTGTCCTCATATGTTTTCTGATGCAGTCCCTGCACCATTTTGGTTGCAGTTCTCTGGACTGCCTCCATTTTGTTAATGTCCTTGTACAGATGTGGCCTCCAGTACTTCACACAGTACTCCAGATAGGGCATAACCAGTGTCTTGTAAAGAGGGATTATTACCTCCCTCTTACGACTTGTGATACCCTACTAATACACCCGAACACCCCTCTAGCCTTACCTACAGCTTTAGTGGTCTACTTGGATGATTTCAGGTCATCTGTGATGGTGATGCCCAAGTCTCTTTCTTCCCTTGTGATTGCCAGTAACTCCCCTCCCAACCTTTAGGTAGCTTCAGGATTTCTCTTCCCTATGTACATGATCTTGTGCTTCTTTGCATTAAACCCTAGTTGCCACTCTTCAGACCATTTTGCCAGTATTTCCAGATCTCTTCTCATTCTGCCCACCCCATCTGAATCATCTACACTGTTGCAGATCTTGGTGTCATCAGCAAACAAATAAACCTTACCCTCCAGTCCATCTGCAATGTCACTGATAAAGATATTGAAGAGGACTGGCTCCAGGACTGATCCCTGAGGTACCCCACTTGTGACTTGCATCTCTTCTGACTGTATACCATTTACCACCACTCTCCGTTTTCTGCCCATCAACCAGTTTGCCACCCAGTTGACCAACTTCTGGCTTACCCCAAGCCTCCCCAGCTTATTAATCAATATTTTATGTGGAACAGTATTGAAAGCTTTGCTGAAGTCAAGGTAGGCAACATCAACTGCACCCCCTTGGTCCACCACTCTGGTTACCCAGTTAAAGAAATCTATGGGATTAGTTTGACAGGACCTTCCTGTTGTAAACCCATGCTGTCTTGGATCGTGTGCTCCTATGGATTCCAGGTGTTGCACTATTCTTTCCTTAAGGAGTGACTCCATAATCTTGCCCACTACTGAGGTAAGAATGACTGGTCTGTAGTTCTCTGCCTCCTCCCTGCTGCCACTCTTGTAGAGCGGGATCACATGAGCCCTTCTCCCATCTTCTGGAACCTCTCCAGTGCACAGAGACTCACTAAACAGTTCTGCTAATGGCTCTACTAATTCCACCCTTAGCTTCTTTAGTACCCTGGGATGTACACCATCAGGTCCCATTGCCTTGTCCACCCTGAGCTTAGCAAGCTCATGTAGGACCCTTTCTTTTGTGAAGGGACTTGTGTACACCTCCTTCCCCCTGTGTCCATGGTGCAGAGCATTGGGCACTGCCCTATCTTCTTCTCAGTAAATAATGTGTAGAAGTATCTATTTAGGATATATGTTTTTCTTTTGTCCTCCTCCACACACTCCCCCTTATCCCCATTGATCTTAGCAATACCCCCTCTGGACTTTCTCCTTTCACTAATGCATCTACAGAAAGTCTTGTCCCCCTCATTTAGTGTTTGTGCTAGTGTTTCCTTGTTTTTGGACTTTGCCTGCCTCACTGCCTTCCCTGCTTCCCTTAGGGAAGTTTGGTATGTCTCCTTATCATCATCCTGCTGCGTTGCCTTATAGTTCCTGAAGGTCAACCTTTTGGCTCTGATCTTTTCTGCTACTTTTTTTGAGAACCAAAGTGGTTTCCTCCTTTTTTTGCTCTTGCTTTTCTCCCTAACACATTGGGATGTTGCATATGTTAAACATTTACACATTGGATAGGCTTAAGTAATATCTAACTGTGGACGTCAGACAATCTACTGAAATGGTTTCATCATAAATGACTATAATTTCATAAAAATAACTGAATCTACATTATAGCATGTATTATATTGTCATGGAGTGTCTAAAATTAAGGCTGGAAGTTAAAGGGTACCTAAATAAGCAGTTTTTTAGAACTGCAAACTCCAAAATCTGGCTTCATATGGAGGTAAAGTAGAGGCTGCTGTTTACATGTACAGTATGGTAAAATTGCATTTATGTAAATGACATAAATGCAGTTTTATAGCTTTTGAAAAATGTAAACATCAGCCTTTCACATTCAAAAAACAGCCTTGGCTTCTCCGTAAGATGTCTGCCTTGTGTGTTAAGTGATGAGTCATGATGACATCATTTGAGCCAGAGACAGAGATCCACATATATTTCTATAGTGCTAACTAGTTCTTCTTTCCCGCTTTGTTTTGAATTGTTGCACCATAATGATCAACACCATGTATTACCTCATTTATTATTTTGATCAGTACACATGTTAGGCTTTGATTTTGTTCATTTTATTTACTTTAACTTGTAGAAAATGTCTTGCAATCCAGCTGATTTTTTCTTTGGTAAACTGCATTACAGTACAACACTTCCAATACCTGATGATTTAGTGTTTATATGATGCACTGAACTTTTTTTTTTTTCGTTAACCTGGAGAGACACATTAAGCTGACAGCTTGATTTCAGGTGTTGCCTAGGAGCACAAGGAAGTTTAGTGACTTGCTTAGGGTCACACAGCAAAGTACCAGTCTTGTTCAGTTCCAAAGCTCATGCTTTCTTGTTAATCCACAAATAAGGCTTTCTTTTTCCATGTGAACCCCCAGCACCTAACCTGCCTTCTGTTGAACACCCCACCATCCATACCCTGTCCTTAGTACTGCCTAGGGATGCATATGAGCTTGCGGTCTCATGAAGAGAATTATCACACCTCAGATTGTAATCTTGTGCCTCAGAGGGTTGTGCACACCTATACTGATACACATCATAAGCTGGCACTGTTAAAAAATGCCTCCCAGATCACTCTTCAGTTCACATTCTCAATGTCTGACTTCTGCTCCCACAGTAAATATTAAGTGGATCACCACCCTTCTGCACAGTGATGGTAGTATGTACAGTTGCCTGTTGTGTATTTGTCTCACCTTCCCAGCAATTCTTCTCCAGTAGTTTAACATGCTCTACTCCACAATGCGAGTTGGCTGGCTACCACCCTTCCAAATTTTGAATGAGCTATACACAACTCCCTCAATACTGTCCTAACAAATGTCAAACCCCCCCACATATTCTCCCTACACTGAATTCAAGTAACAGTTTAGGTGCAGCCCTGCCACTCTGAGTATTTGTCATTGTTGGCTACTCTCATCCACAGTCAGGTAGTGAGCACAATGCTGGCAGACCCACATTTCAGATCTCACAGTGATCTGCTCAGAGCCCTCCTTCATGTCTTCAGCTAAGCTGAATATAGCTGTACCCTGCTGGAATGGCCTCTTCAGTTCCTCTCTGGCATTCATTCTTCTCACCTGTTTCCCTACAACAAAAACTGGTGAGTTCACTACCCTTCCGCATCATGAATGGGGTTAGTACAGTCTCCCGTGTTATAGTTACATATTAATAATAAACATGATGTTCTGGTAAGCCAGGCTGATAGCAGCATGGCACAAGTGGAAAAAAGGCATTCCTACTCATATAAGATCTAAGCCACCTATGATTAGGCACTATTAAATAATGGGCATAATGATGTACACACCTATCATTTAATAGTGCCTAGTCAAAGGTTGCCTAGATCTTTAAAGGATAGGAAAGCCCATCATTCCCCTTGTTCCCTGCTGATATGAGCCCGACTTACTGGAAAGATATTTTTATATTTGATATGTCAAAATAAAACGGGAACTGTACTACTTGCATTCATTATGCAGAAGGGTGATGAGCTCACCAGTTTTCGGTGTGAAGAGGAATTATGAAGACTGAATACCAGAGGGGAACTGAGAAGGCTGCTCTTGCAAGGTACTGCTATATTCAGAGAAGGGAAGACAGAAGGAGAGAAATATGAGCAGATTACTGTGAGAAATAAGATATGGGGCTGCCAGCACCTTGATCACTACTTGACCCCATTGTCCTGGCCTACATTCCCCATTCTATAAAACCAGTTCATGCAATTGTCCAAGGCTGTGTGTGGATATTAATGTATGGAACAGCTGCCACTACATGTTCAGTCACTTCACTATCAGTCTAGTATTGCTTGTGAAGCACTTTGGGATACAGTGTGTATGAAAACCACTATATAAATGCTGATTCTTATTCTTATTATTATTTCCCATGGAAAAAGAGAACAAGACAAGTATATATCTGAGTTTCAATAAAGTATGAACTCTAACATTGGACTGCACAAGAACTTTGCTACAAAAAAGTGGTGGCTCTAGGGGGTGGTGAAGGGTGTGGCTGCACCCCCTTCCCCCACATAGTAACATACTTGCTTGTAGCTGCTGCTGCATTTCACTTTGTTGAAGAAGTCTGATTTATTGATTGTACAAATGTTTACATTCAAACTATGGATTACATTTGTAGGTTCTGTCTAAAACGTACTAGAAAAGAATAATAGCAGAAAGTATAAAGGTTTAACAAAAATGTTGCAAAGTGCATATTAAGCATGCACACCACCCCAGCACCCCCATTGTAGCATCCTGGATCCACTATAACCACTAGACCACCAGATTATTCAAGATTTATACTATACTGTGGTTTGTCACAGAGAAAGTAGGTTGAATTAAAACACATTTTCAGCTTGTTAAAGTAAACAAAATGAACAGAACCATAGCCTAACATGTGCATTACACAAAATAATGCATTTGGTTTTGACCATTTGGGTGGAACACTTCTACACAAAGGGAAAAAAGAACTAGCTAGCACTATAGAGAACCATATATCTCTCTGACTTAGGCTCGGATGACATCACATTTGGTGGCCATTTTAGGAAGCAGGAAAGACAGTTTCTAAATTGGAAGGCTGATTTTACCATTTTCAAATGCTCTGGAACCACATTTAGGTAAATTATGTAAATGTAGTTTTAGCATTAATGAATACAACAGCCTTTCCTTTAGTCACCTACACAGTCAGATTTTTGAATAGTTTGTTGTCAAAATGTTGTTTAGGTATCCTTTAATATAATATTACTAGTAAAAAAGTATCACAATTATGAAGATACTTCAATTAAGTGCATTAAGAACAATTCGTGTTTTAATGAAATTACTAAAAGTGTCCCAGATTTTTTGAACAAAATTTGATCTATCTTGTAATACATAATGTACTTTTTCCAATTTTTTAGAGATTGACAATTAAGTTTAGCCAATAAATTAAATTCAGGGGTAAAGCATCTTTCTACTTCATTAGTATGCACTTGTGAGCATTAATAATACCCAATAAAGCAAGCCTAAGTTTGTAATTATTGTTCTGATTTGCTGAATACCCATATGTAATCAGTAGGCATTTGGTTGATTTTTGTAGATGTATATTCATAATTATTGACTATACCTGTGATAATTTATCCCACAAGATTTGCATAACATGGCATTCCATGAACATATGTTCAATTTTACCAATGTTAGTTATTCATCTGGGGCAGAAGCAAGAACATTCCGAACTCATTAAATTTAGGCAGTTTGGAGTATAGTTCTATGAAGTAAATTAAAATAAATCTCTGATAATTTGGAGAAATTATACCTAAATTTGTTAAATCAATTGCATACATTCAGATATTATCTGGAATCTTATCAGCCAATTTAAATCCCCATTTACTTTTTAAAGAATTTAAATCTGAACCACATTTTTCCATTATAATCCATACATTTTTTTAAATTAACTTAGAACTGTTTGGCTGCACCAAGAGATCTTCCTAAATATTTAATTGTGGATTTATAGATAGATAAATAACCAAATTTATATATAAAGTCCCTTGACTGTAAATACTGAAAAATATGTAAATATGTTAACTTATATACTTCTTTTACTTTATCAAAATTTAAGAAATCAGTTAAATAAAACAGATCCTTCATTTCATTTGCCCTTGAAAAGTACCATTGTTTAAATCCCAAATCACAAACAGAAGGTGTAAAAGAGCCATCCAGATATGTAGGGTCAAAGGGTGAGACAGCAATATAAGAATTTGTTAATTTTAAAACTTTGCTCCAGATTTTTACAAGTCATAGTAATGCTTAAGCAAATATTTTTTAGTTTAGTGAGTTGTGAACCTATTTACAATGAGTGTTTCAAATCATCAAATGGGGTATATGTCTTTTCAAATGGAACAGGTAACCAATCAGTCTTTGGAAGAAACCATGTATATATAGAAGTCAAATTAGATACCAGATAGTACCAGTATATACTGGGCAGGCCCAATCCATCTGTCTAGGGATATATATTTTTTGACTTGAAGTCTAGGTATTTTGCCATCCATAAACAAGTTTGAGCTTTTCCAGAGATTTAAAAAAATATATCATTAATAATTATGGGTATTGTCTGGAATAAGAAAAGTACTTTAGGGAGCATATTCATTATCATAGCATTTATATGACCAATTAAGATCAACGGCAAGGACTCCCAATGTTCCAGCTGTCTTTTAATGCTATCTAATTTGATGCCTAAATATTTTAATTTAGAGACCATTTTTATATTGAAATTCTGTGTATTTTTAAAGATTATTGGTGTGGGCTTTGGATTCTAGCAGCTCTGACTTGCCCCATTTTACTTATCCATAAAATTTACTAAACTAAGTAATAATTGTTTTTAATTCTTCATAGGTTTTATCAACATTTTCCATATAGATTAAAGTGTCATCAGCATACAAGCCAAATGTATTATCAATATTTTGTACTGTCAATCCATTTACCCTATTGTTATTTTTAATTGCAATTGTCAGAGGTTCCATGACAATAGCAAAACTCAGTGGCGACAGAGGGCATCCTTGCCTAGTACCACAATAGAGCTGAATGGGGGTCAGTCTATCTTTATTCATTTTTATTGAGCTGTGGGATTTGCATATAGGATATCAATCCATTTTCTGAAGTTATCTCAAAATGTCATATATTTCAATAGGTTTTTGATATAACCCCACTCCATCGTGCCCAATGCTTTTTCAGCCTCTAATGATTAGAAATTTGCATTTTTGAAAGTATCAATCAAGTTAATAATATGTCTAATATTGGATTCTAACTGTCTCCCCTTAATAAATATATTTCAGTTGGACTGTATTATCTGTAGGAGAATGGTATTGAATCTCTTTGCTAGTATCTTAGTTAAATATCTTCACATCAGAATTTAAAAGTGATATGAGTCTACATGAACCAGGTAGAGTGGAGTACTTATCTTTTTTTTTAAATAGAAGAATAGTAGTTTTTTTGCCCTGAGATGTGTAAGGTGCCAATTGTGAAAATACGGTCAAAAAGTATTTTTAAATGGATAGCTAATGTGTCTGAAAGGGTTTTACAAAAATCAATAGGGCTACCATCTGGCCCCGGGGCTTTCCCACCTTTTTGATGATTTAATTGCTATTTCAATCCCTGACAGAGAATGTCTGCATACAAAGCTGAAATCTGAGAAGCTGCGAGTCCTGGTAGCACTATAGATTACAGAAATTGATGGGCATCTTGTGTATTAGCTAAGTTCTCTGAAGTATATAACTGTTGATAATATTCAACAAAAACTTGATAAATAGCCCCGGGATCAGATATGGCATCCCCTTGTCATTGACAATTTTTGAAATCATATTATATTCTTGGTTCTTTCTTAGTTGCTAGGATAGTATTTTATCAGGCTTATCACCCAATACATAGTTCTTTGAATGGGTATATAAGATCTGCCGCTTTGCCTCATAGGTAGTTAATTTATTATTTTGATTATGTAAATCTAATAATTGTTGTAATACTTTGGGGGTCTCTAGAGTATTTACTAAGATTATCATTTTGACTAATACATTTTCCCAAAATTTCCAATTAGCATTTTCAATCCTTCTTTTTTTATTATTATCATAAGAAATGGTGATATCACATATAGATGCTTTGAATGCATCCTGCAATAAAACAATAGAGGTATCTGTAGGTTCATTATTTTAAAAAAATAATTCAATTTCTTAAGTAATCTTTAAATTGTATCCCTGGGCCGGGATATTCAAAGGGGATATGCCTGGTGGAGCAACCCCAATGAGCCCCAGTGCAATATTCAAAGGGGCTGGTTGGGTGGCGCAAGCCCCAATTCACCAGGGTGCATTGGTAATGTATGTGGTGCAGATACAGGGTGTGTGCCCGAGCTTATGTGGCACATCCTGATTTTCAGCCCAGAATGTGCAATACATATGCTGGCACAACCTCTACATGCACCGCATACTGGTGCTCAAAGTTGAGCAAAAAAAAACGGGCTCAAATGCTGGTCACCCACAGGTGTGTGGCTGCATCGCAAGTTGTAGCACAACAGCCACCAGCCGTGGGTGGTCACCCATCTTGTGGGAACACCATTCACAAGCACCCTGACCCCCCTGGTAGTCTAGTGGCTCCCCCCTCCCCGTATGCCTGATCTCAGGCATCTGTAAATGGTAAAGAATTACCAGGTGGTCTAGCGGTACTCCCATATGTCTGATCATGGGCTGCTGTAAAAGGAATGTGTTACCTGGTGGTCCAGTGGTACCCCCTTCCCCACCTACCCACAGAGGGCCACCAAGCACCCCCGTCATCGGTGGGCGGCAACACCCCACCCACATACCACCTGGCCGCCCACCAAATGACAGCATACAGTATGATCTGTATGCCTATTGGTCCATAGTGTGGACCAATGGGCTTGCAGACCATACTGTACCACACAGGACCAGATATGTGAATGAACACTGAGCTCTACAAGTAATATAGTGTTTAATCAAAACCCCGCCATTGTTTTTAAAGAATATAGAAACCCCTTTAACATTCAAGCAATATGGCACATTAACACCCTGACCCCATTTTTTGATTAAGTACTTAAATTCATCTTTTAGAAAGTGTGACTCCTGCTTTAATAAACAACTGATAGCAAGTTCTGTTTTAATTTCATTTTTAAATTGAACCAAGGCATCCAAGTTTAACTGAGATTTTGCCTCGTTGTTTTTGGGGGTGGGTTGCTCTAGTATTGATTAAAACCCCTTGTGCAGCTGAACAGCTAAAAGGATTAATAGGGTAAAATTTTTGAGTTGCCTCAGAATTATGCAGAATCTTAGCCAGAATATTTGTTCAGATTTTTCGCCAACATGTGCACCTTGTGCTTCAGTCAGATCCATATTTAATGTAGACGAAGTTTGCACACTGGTAATATGATCTCCTGTAATGGCAGCATGCACTCCTTCTGACACTGGGGAAGGGATATTCAAAGCAATTGTGCATGGTGCAACTGGGTTGTGCCTGCACAACAGCGGAAATGTGCCATGGAGCAATATTCAGTGGGAGCCAGTGCACAGCGCAAGTAGCAGTGCACCAATGTGCAACCCTAATGAATGCATGCACGTGGGCAGGGGCCGTGCCCATGAATATATGGCACAGCTCGATATTCAACCCCTGACCCATGGCACAAGTGCTGAGCAACTTCCAGATGTGCTGAGCAGGCTTGAGCCTATAAATACAGGGCACAAGCATGGGGACAGCACTTGCACCAGAAGGGGGGGGAGACAGAGAGAGAAAGAGAGCAAGCCACCAAACTGTGGAGGGAGGGAACAGAAGGAAAAAGGGAGACAGAGCCTGTGAGGGACTGAGGGAGTGGAACAGGCAGCCACAGGGGTGTGAGACAGAGGCAGCAGTGGAGTGCAAGTCAGGGGCAGGGGAAGCAGCAGAGAGAGCCAGGCAGAGAGAAAGGTACTGCCCCACAATGGCAAGCAGACCACAGGATCTGACCACCCAGGGGGAGACAGGACAGGAGGGGCCATGGCCAACACAGCCTTCCAGATGGAGGCCTTAATGATGGGTGTGAGGAGGCAGTAGGAAGAGCGATGTGGTTGTGGAAGGGCCTGTCTGAGGTACGACTGGAACAGGTGGTACTGTGCCAACATCAGCTTTGAGAATTACTCTGATAAGGAAATCGTGGGCTGGTATAACCTGCACTAGGTGATTCTGCGGCAGCTCTGTGAGCTGTGCAGTGAGGAGATGCAGGCACCCACTAGACAGAGCCATGCCCTGTCAGTGGAGATGAAAATGACAGCCATCATCTGCCTGTTCACCATGGGCACCTTCCAGAAATCAGCAGGGGACACCACAGGCATAACCCAGTTGGTCATGCCATGCCTCCTCACACAATTCCTCAATGCTCTGCTGCCACATGCTGTGGAATACATCCAGTTCCCCAGGACATAGGCAGAGTGTACAGCAACCATGCAGGACTTCCACAGGGTAGCACAGATGCCTGGCATGCTCAGGGCCACTGACTGCACCCATATGGCATCTGCATGCCACCTGGCCCTGAGGGCGTAGCATACATCAACAGGAAGGGCTACCCCAGTGTCAACTGCCAGGTGGTGTGCGATGCCAGAGGGCGCATAACCAATGTCTGTACCACACCCCAGAACTGCACATGATACATTCATCTGGTACAGCTTTGTGCTGTGCTGCAGGTTCGAGCATGGGACATCTCCTTGGGCCACCTAGTGGGTGAGTATGGGACTGCCGTGGGGAGCTGGGAACAGCAGGGCATGGGATGGGTGGGCAGGGTGGGTGTGCAGAGATGGGCAAGGGGCACAGTGACATAGGACACTAATCTAACCATGTATCTGTCCACGCAGGTGACAGTGGCTACCCACTCAGGCCCTGGCTGCTCACCCCCTACCAGTGCCCATCATCCCCAACAGAGGACCATTACAATAAGGCACATGCCACCATTTGGAACATCATTGAGCGTGTGTTTGGGACGATGAAGGCATGATTCTGTTGCCTTGACAGGTCTGGCGGTGCTCTACAGTACAGCCCCTTGAAAGCCTGTGGCCTATTCCTGGCCTGCTGCACACTGCGCAGCATGGCCATGACTGTGGGATAGCTGTCAAGGTTAAAGAGGGTAACAGCAGTCGGGACAATGAGGACAATGGGCTGGGTGTGATTGGCAGCCCCCCCGATCCCCGACTCCAAAGCATGGCACACCAGCACTGGGACACAATTGCACAGGAGCACTTTGGTGCATGCAGGTAGATGGAGCAACACCCATGCAGTGTCCAGACACAATGGTATGGCACATGGGCATGAGCAGGCATGGCAATGGGCATGCACACACAGAGATGTGGGGCAGGGGTGGGGGTGACAGTTCCATACAGCCACACTCAACAGCACACAGCACTGTACAGCAACAAACACACACACACATACACACACATACACACACCAGTACTGCTCTGCTCTCATCACGCACATTCCACATAGGCCAGCAGCTGGGCAGGTGTACACACAGGCAGTGTGCAGCGTGACACACAGTTGCCATGACTGTGGCATGCACCCACACACATCGCTCATGTGCACACAGGGCAGTGGCAGCAGACTGCAAACAGGGCAGCATGCACATTAGGTCTGCTATGCCGAACCATGGCTGCCAAGGACACGGGGCAGCCTCACTGGGGCCGTTCAGCAGCCACTGGCTGCTCAATGGCCACAGGGGGTGTATTCAACTGCCCCCTAGTGGTTGAACTGTGGGAATGTGACCGGGTTCATGCAGGGGTGTGTATACACCTGGACAGGCCTGCCCCCGGCATGCCTGGGATGCCGACAGCAGAGTCCAGTGTCAACATGGAGGGTGTCACTCGATGCCAGGTCCATGGGGTGGACAGTGCACTCCACAGTGTATGTGGCTGGTGGCCATGCCCTGTGGCAGCCAGTGATGCAAGACCATCCGAGATTGCATTGGTAATGCAATCTAGGGATGCAGTCGTGTCCTCCCACAGGTGCTGCATAGCCTCCAGGACCTCCGTGGTGCCCTTCTTGCACAGCTCGGCTGCCTGGTGCACGTCTGCATGAAGTGCATACACACCAGCTATGAGAAGCCTCTGTTGCTCCATGGAGGCCCACAGCAACCAGGTGTGCTCTGACAATGGGTCAGTGCCCAGGGGAGCATGAGCATGCTGCCGTTCCCTCCAGTGGTGTGCAACCATGGTACATGGCCCCCCACTCAGGTGGATGCTGCACAGTGGGGTACCCATGGAGTAGGTCACTGTCTGGTGCCCCGGCGGTGGACTCTGCATCTGGCCACCCAATGTCCCCAATCATCTGCTGCTGCCCCTCCAATCGCTGTACACTGGTCAGCACCTAAGTGGATGCACCACCACCACCACCACATGGCACTGCCATGGCTGTGCACTCGGCAGCACCAGCAGTGGCAGCGGGAAGCTGTTCCACCACCGACAGGCCACTGGCCATGCTGTCAGTGATGGTAGTGGGAATGGGTGTTTCCCCCATGACACCAACCGTGCTGTACAGGATGATGGTCATGTCTTCATAAGTGTCAGACCCTGTCTTGATCTGTGTCTCCATGCAGAGTATGCCAGGGCTGGTATACTGCTGGATCACAGCCAGAGCCTCATCCAACACCAAGCCAAGGACATCCGGCTGGATGGCGGTGGTGTGCTGCAGCTGATTGGGCCCCCAGATGCCCGTGGAGGTGGATGGCTGGTCCTCCGGGGCTGGGCCTGCCTCCATGGCTGCCACTGGTGCCCCTGCCACTGTATGCTGGTGTGCCGGTGCTGTAAGAGAAAACAGATGTGTTAGTGCTGCAATACCAGCAGCCCCCCTGGGCAAGGCATACGTAACATGCAGTGATGGGCTCCCTCCTGTCTGGAAGCCACAACCTGGCACACCCTCAACAGTGCTGTGATGCATGGTGGCCGCCACCATCTTCTCTTGCACTGTGAGTTGTGGCACAGCAGCACGGCCCCCACCAGTAACTGTCCTGGCTGTCCGTATGGCCGCCACCTTCTCCTTTATGCAGAGTTTATCAGCGCCCACCTTCTTCCTGCACTCCTGCACAGACCACTGGTGGCTGCCCTGCAGTTTCACAGCTGCTGCCACCTCCATCCAGGCCACAACCCTGGCCTGTGGTGTGCCAGTGGTACCACTCAGTAGTTGCTCCCTGTTGAGGTAGGCCTCGAACATGGCATCCTCCTCTGCCTTTGTAAAGTTGGGCCTGCTCTTGTGGGCAGGCCCAGGCTCCTCATTCTCCTCATGCTCAGACATGGTACTACCTGTAGACAAGGATATGTGTGTCACTGCCTGCAGCTGCCCACCCCTTCCACCCTGCTGTGTTGGCTGGTCCCACAGCAGCCTTAACTTACCTCAGATGGTTGCAATACCGGTCCGTGGCCTGTGCTGTTATGTGGCACCTTTATAGCACATTGCATGCAAATGAGCTGTGGCGCAGTGGTAAAGACATGCTAATTTCCCCAGTGTGCTGCACATTGGCTGATGAGCTCATTAGCATTTGGTGGCTGAATATCGCACACTTGGTCCTTGTGCAATGGATTTGCTCCAGTGCATGTTGTGGTGCAATGCCGTGACATGCGCAGTGTGCTGCCCGCAGTATGCATGCTTCGTGGCCCGTGCTCCTGCCTATCGTGCACAGTGCACCAAAGTGTTACAGTGGTCATGGCACACTGTGCGCCACAGTCTCTATTGCACTCCAGCACACTGTGTGCCGGGTGACCCCTGACCTGACCTTATGCCCCTTGGGACCACACCACCATATGTGGGTGGTCCACGCTCATGCAGCCCATCCACAGCAATGTGCAACTGGCATACGCAGTGCATGCCGACATGAGGCATGCATGCTGTGCACATTGTGCACGTGCACTACTGGCCACCATATTGAACCAGAAACTTGAGTGGAGAGCATGGCGCGGCGATGTGACCAACGTGCACGAAACTAGTCAGACCTTGAGCTGGTCAACCTTGTTGCCCCTATGCAGTGACATGTGCCTGGTCTGTTTGGCCAGGAACTCCTGCAGCAGGCCAGGACAGAGATCTGGCAGGATATCGCTGCAGGCCTAGTTCGGGACACTGGAGTGCCACAGACCAGTGAGCAATGCCGTCATTGGTACTGGAACATGATGCAGTGGGACCCTGAGAGACTGAGGCTGCTGCAGGCATGCATCCACAGGGGGGTTATGCCATGGCCAGGTAAGTCATCACATGCTGCATGTGTGCCCAGCCACAGTAATGTGGTGTTGACTGGGCTGTCTGACATGCCCAGTGGGGGGGGGGGCACTGTCAGCGTGTGCAATCGGTGTGGCATTGCCAGCCACCAGGTGCACTGTGCTACTGCCTTATGGGTCATGTCAGGCTGGGGCACACACCGTGCACAGGAGTGGGGTAGTGGGCACATGCTGTGGTTGTTCTCTGATGTGTGTCTGTCTGTGTACCATTCCTAGGGCTGAAGATCGGTGCTGTGCAGGAGTGGTGGGGGTGCTTGGCAGGGTGCAGCAGGCCACTGCGGGACCAGCTGGTGGAGGTGTGGATCCGACCAGTGGAGGTGGAGCAGCAGTGGGACAGGTGCAAGCGTCTCCGCAGTGAGCAGGTAGGCACTGTTGTCTTCCTCTACTCAGTACCGGGTAGTCAGCGGGGGTGTGCCATGTCAGCTGTGTGCTGCACACTGTGCGGTGTGCATGACACTGTGGGCCAGCCATTGCACACATGTACCAGCTGTTGGTGGGATGGGTGTGTGCTGGGCTGCCACCGGTGTTGCTGTGGTGCTGCTACTGCCCTGTGTCAACTGCCTGTCACTGCATGGTTGGGTGGCCACTGGGTGGTGGTATCCACTGCTGTGCACTGTTGTGGCATGCTGGAATTCTGTCAGGCATTGGCCCACCCACTGTGGGTGGCCAGGGTGCTACTCAAGGGGTTTGTGTTCCCACTGCCCGTTACGCACAGTGGGAGGGCATGATTTCTAGGGACTTACACTGGTCACCTGTTCATTTCTTTGTTATAGGCAACTGGAGGAGGTCATGGCTGCCCTTGTATTGCCGCCTGTTACGGCAAATTATTTTGATCGCATCCATGACCCTGGAGGTGGCCCAACAGTCGAGGTGGATAGTGCTTGGGGACAGGCAACGGTGGAGGTGTCAGGCAGCGGCAGGCCATGGAGGCCCATAGTTGGACCCCACTGTTTCCCTTTTACCCCTGCCATACCTTTCCCTTCCTTCCCCGCCCCACTGTACAGTCCCTGTACCCTGCCCCTTCCCTCACTCTCCTACCATTTCCCACCCCATTCTATTGTATATAGTTTTGTTTAATTCAGATGTCCTGCTTAACTGCCTGTGTCTGTGTCTGCTTTGCAGCTGGTGTGTGGAGTCATGCTGCAGAGGCGTGGTGGTGTCTGTGTGGTGTGCCTGTGTCATTGTGCTGGACGTGCATTGTGGTGTCCTGCCCCTTGGTCGGTGGCTGTGCCTTCGGGTGGCCATGGGCTGGCTATCCAGAATGTGTGGCATGTGTGTTAGGCACCATGGTCCAGGGTGTGGCTGGCCATGGTCTGGGCGGGTGGGGTCATGGCATGCAGTGGGGGGTTCCAGTGGCAGCCCTCCCTTGGCCTTTGGTGCCACCTGTTCCCTGCACCCTGTGCCATGGTGCTTGAGGGGCTGGATGCCTGTCTGCTCCCTGCTGTTGGTAGTCACCTGTGGCCTGCCACTGTGCCTCCCTGCCACTGTCCCCAGCTGTATTCCTCTGCCTGCCCCATGCTTTCCCTCTGCTGCTATGCTCCCACCATTGACTGGGGCTGGTCCTTGTGTGCCTTGGGGCTTCTGCCTTTGCTCCCTGGTGCATCTCTGTTTGCACTATGGTGTAGGTCTGGTTGCTCTCTGGTGTGCCTCTGGGTGCACCTTGGTGCATCCCTGTGATATTCAGCCGTGTTGCTCTGGTGCATGTCACCATGCACAACCTTTGAATATTGCACTCACTGCACCATGGCGCATTGGAGTTATGCTGTGCTTGCCGCATTTCTGAATATCTGGCCCCAGGAATTTAAAATTTGAATCAGTCTGTAAGGAAGTATCAGTCAGAAGGTTAGCCACAGCCAAGTCCTGTGCAGTGTTCACCTGGATGACTTGTTGCCTGGGAGTATCAGGAATCAGAGACAAGGGATAAGACAGTGAGTTAGCTTCTGTAATAAAAAAAAAAACAACTGTAGTTTCTGCCATTGAAAGCAAGTGCAAGTAGTTGTTCCTTTACTTTCAGGGTTGGTTTGGCCAGAATTGGAAAATTGTTTTGTCCAAGCACTGTGTTGTTTTTTTTTGGAGAAGATGTGGATTCAGATAGTTCTTTTACAGTGCATACCATTTGGACATTGCACTGTTACTGTGTCCAAAACAGAATAAATGTCAGGTTCACTCATACATTCTAAGTAATACAGCTTCATTATTCAGTTCTTCAGAGTATCACATAACAATATTGTTGGGGCACTGATAGCATTCCACCAGACTTTCTAACTGCTCTGTGACGTTTTTGGAGTTTGAAAAGATGCTAAAGACATTAAACTGGACATTGTACCTTGCAATTTGGTACACTGGGTGTGTGGTAGCATTGAAGGTCAAAAAAAGAGATTTAGTTTCATTCATTTCACTCACAATTCGCTCAATAGTCCAATAATAAAATATTTTTCTGGTTAGAGCAGTGTCAGCATCTGTGCATGGGGCTGTGCTGCCACCTCTCATGCAGCCATCTTGGATTAGCACCCCACATATAGATGTCATGCTTAAACATGGAATTTATTCTCAGAGCAGTCAACAGTTTGAGACACAAGCCATTTGCCAGCATAACAGCAGTGGTGTCTTCTTTTGATTGAAAGTCTTTCTTTATGTCACCAAGGAAATTGTGAAGAAATCTTATCTGAGGAAGCATTTGAATAAGAGTTGCACTGTACAGAGAAACATCATGTGTGGCAGCCTCAAATGGCCCCAATAAGGTGACCAAAGATTCAAGTGGAGTCCACCTGCTGGAACTGAGCATGATGTTTACTTTACCTATATGATTCTGCATGTCCTAGTTATGTACAGCTTTTTTCTGTTCAAGTAGCCTTTTCAACATGTAAAATGAAGGATTCCAGCAAGTTGGAACTTCAGCTTCAATATATGCAATGGTAAGTTATTTGGCCTCTACAGCGCCTTCAGGATTTTTTATGCTTTTGCAGAGTGGCTGGAATGTCCACACATTTTTCTTGCAAGATCTAGTAGGTTTTTAACAGTTCTGTTTCAATTTAAGAAACTATAGATGAGAAGATTTAAACAATGTGCAAAACAAGGTATGTGTTAGTAGTTGCAATGTATAACAACTTTGACTATGTTGGCATCAGTATCTGACACTATGAACCCTGGCGATAAGGAATATGGAGTAAGCCATTTCTGGAATTGATTTTGCAGCTCCTGCAAAATATTCACAGCAGTGTGGTTTTCCTCAAAAGTGGTGACACATAATGCAGCCTGTTTCCTATTGCTTATGGTACAGTGAGGATTATTACTTTCTGCTTGAAAACTTGCCCAATAGGCTATAGCAGTCATGTAGTCAATTGTTTGGTTCTGGTCTATATATCTAGGGTTATGTGAAACTGCTTCACCACAGAGAGTTTCAACTGCTTAATGACTGCAGTACACATCAAGTCATACAACTGTAGAACAGCCTTTTTTGAGAAATATGTTCAACAGGGAATGTGTACCGTGGTTCAATCTGGTTCATGAACTTGAGGAAACCTTTTTGGGCAAAAAAAAGCAAAAGGGAGCAATGGCTGTATTTAACAGCTGGCATGTTGGATGCTTGCAGATAAATTCTGATGTCCTTGCAACACTTTCTTTTAATGTTAGGTGACGAGAATCATTATTTACTTTTAATTTTTGGGGGGTGTATTTTTCACTCCTTTTTTATATGGAGTACTACCTTGGGATTTTGCAGTACTTGATGGTGTCAGAAGGAGACAATCTATATTTGTTTGGGAAGACTGCAAGGACACATCCAGTGATTCAATGGCAGTTCCTGCTTCTACTGTAGTTCATTGTCAATATGGTCACCACCACCACTGCCACCACCTCCACTACTGCCCATAGCAACCACACTGTTCCTCACCCCCCCCACACTTATTTTGGTGTTTTGCTTTTGTATGTCATATCATTACTGATGTTCCATAATGTATCACTTTGCCACCACAACTGATGCTCATTTTGCACAGATGGCATATAGCTCAAGAGTTGTCTGCAGGGTCAATGTAAAATTAATTCCACACTAAATTTCTTGTACAGTCAAGGGACCTGGAGAAAACCCTACACTGATATTTCCTTGTTGACATGAATTGTTCTCATTCATGCTCATCTTCTTATTCTTACATTTAGCATATGATTTATTTTTTTTTACACTTGCCTCTCATGCCTTACAGTGGAATCCTCTCTTACCCCATCATCAAAACTACAGATCTCATCACCACAAGACTCAGAACAACTGGAAGTGCTGTCATCATCAAGTGGGTCATAGACTGGGCTATCCCATTCCCAGTTCCAAATATCACCATCATCTTTATCATCATTCACTGCCTCAGCATCTGAGCTCATATTTGAGGAGGAAGCTTCCTAGCATGCTGCTTCAGTAGCTGAAAGTATCCTGGCACATGTGGCAAAACTTTCAGTAACTCTACAAGTAACTCCAGTCAGTTCTTTCTGAAACTCTACAATCATTTCATTGCTAACATACTTTTTTGGTTCAGGAGGACATTTATTTTCAGTCCTGGTGATGTTATTATTTTTGTCACTATGTTCTTTGTTAGTGCTATGATTTGTAATGTCCACATTATTAACAGTTGCACTTGCAACAGCACTGTGCTTTCTTTCAGTAGACTTAGACTGGAAAATATGAAACATAGTAGACACAGCCATGTGAGTAATGAATATTGTTTCAGTAATAACTGTTGCAGAGACAGGAAGTGTAGCTGACTATGTCATAGACAGTAATAAGTAATAAATAATAAATGACAGTGCTCGGGGCATCTAACAAACTGTAATACAGCCTAAATGGCTTTCACTATGCTGCACAGAGATGTCACACACAGTGGAGCTATGTCACAGTAATAAATGACAAGGCTTGGGGTACTTAACAGACAGGGTATTACAGCCTAAATGACTTTCACTATGCTATATGTTAATATGTCCCCCAGAGCCACTTGTTGCTGTATAAGAGTGATTTCACGTGCTTCCAGCTGGAGTGAGAACAGCAAAGTGAAGCTGAGCTGTTCTGTCTCAAGCTGAACGCAAGTGAAACCACTCTAATACAGCAACGAGTGGATCCAGGGGACATATTAATATATTAGTGATCAAGAGAGATCATAAATATATATATATATAAAAAAAACTCTTCCCAGAACATGCCCTATTTCAGGACATCTGCACATGAGACGCTCTTCACAAAATAAGAGTGTCTCATTCACAGGGGAAATGAGTGTTCCAATTGGTTGGTTGTGCTCCCCCTATCTGTAATACAGAGATACACAGCTATGTCACAGTAATAAAATGACAGAGCTCAGGGCACCTATCATGAACAGTATAAATTACAGCCTAAATGGCTTTCTTTATGTTGCAGAAAGACACACAGAGTAGCTACTGTATGTCACAGACAGGGCTCAGGCACCTAACAGACAGTGTAATACAGCAATAATGGCTTTCATTATGCTGCAGAGACAAACGGCTATGTCACAGTAATAAAATGACAGGGCTTGTGGCACTTGACAAAAACAGTATAAATTATAGCCTAAATGGATTTCACTATGTTGCAGAGAGACACACAGGGTAGCTATGTCACAGACAGGGCATGGGGCACCTAACAGAAAGTGTATTACAGCCTAAATCGGGATAATACGGAAGCAGTAATCCAGTAAACAGCTTACAGGCAAACTAGATGGGCCAGGCAGTCCTTATCTGACCACAATTTCTATGTTTCTTTGTTTCTAAATGGCTTTCACTATGCTGTAGAGAGATACACAGTGTAGTTGGTGCTATAGACAGGGCTCAGGGCACCCAACAGACAGTGTAATACAGCCTAAATGGCTTTCACTAAACTGCAGAGACACACAGCTATGTCACAGTAATGGCTTTCACTGGTTCTATGTCATAACGGCAATTACACAAAGGTGATTGCCATTAAAGCAAATGTACATAGGCAAAATTCAATTTTGCCGAACTACACCCCAGTGCACAGCAAAATGGCAACAGGGGCCTTACATTTTTAATGTTTATGGGAGGCTGTTTCCCTCGCAGCCGCAATATCCCCCAACTATAGGATTCTCAACTCCAGGGGTGTGCATGTTGGGGGAGTGCAAATGAAATAAAAAACCAAAAATTTGGGACAGGCGCAACAAAAAGTATGCACACCTGGACCCAAACACAGTACCTTCACAGCTGAAGACTGCGACCCACCCACCATGCCATGGGGTAGCTCAGCAGCCTGGTGCCAAAACATGCCACACAAACCCTCCCTCCCTTCCCTTCCACTGTGCTCTCCCCCCCCGTGTATACAGAGTGACAGAATGTCACTATTTCTGCAGTCCCTCCCATCCACTAGCCATTTGATAAGGTGCCACTATTGAGTCGCCCTTTTTTGGTGTGTGCTCAATAGCGAGTGCCCTTATAATGGTATACCACTTTCACTATGCTACAGAGATGCACAGCTATGTCACAGAAATAAAATGACAGGTCTCAGGGCACCTAACACAAACAGTGTAAATTACAGCCGAAATTGCTTTCACTCTGCTACAGAGAGACACACAGAGTAGCTATGCCACAGACATGGCTTGAGGCACCTAGCAGACAGTGTAATATAGCCTAAATGGCTTTCAATGTGCTGCAGAAACACTATGAAACAGCTATGTGACAGTAATACAATGACAGGGCTCAGGGACCTAACAAAAAGTGTGCTACAGCCTAAATGCCTTTCATTGTGATGCAGAGAGATACACAGTGTAGCTAGTGTCATAGATGTGGCTTGGAGCACTTAACAGGCAGTGTAATAGAGCCTGAATGACTTTCACTATGCTGCAGAGACACACACAGCTACTGTATGTCACAGTAATACAATAACAGGGCTCAGGGCACCTAACACAATCAGTGCAAATTTACAGTCTAAATGGCTTTCACTATTCTACAGAGACACAAACCAGCTGCCAGTGCCTTTTGTCTCCCCCACATTTCTCCCTCTTTCCCCAGCACCACACCACTGGATAATCCTTCAATTTGCCCCTCCCTCCTGAGATCATTTCAGTCCCCAACCCCTTCTTCCTTTGTGGATGTTTTACTTTCATGATTTTTTTAATAAATGTTTGCAGTGATTTATTTGAAAATGCAGAGCGAGTGCCCAATTCCATCCACTCAATCCAGACTCTGGTTGCTATCTGTGCAATGGGCTCACAGCAGACGGAGCACAGACACCACTGACCAATCAGATTGTCAGCCTGGTGTCATGTGCTCCTAAGTTTGCTGCAAGCTCATGAAGGACCTCACAGCCTGTCCTTTTATGCCTGTTCCCATCCTGGGAAGGAGTCCCAGGACACCAAAGGCTGCCTGTAATGCCTCTTTATAAAATTACACTGGCCCGCTGGTACAGTGGTAGCGCTACCGCTTGTGATGCCATTGACCTGCATTCAGGAACTTGCCCAGGAGATGAAAGGCCTGCAAAGGGGAGTAGGCTTGAACATCTGAAGGACCACTCACCTTCTCCTGGGAGGGAAGGGGGTTGTAGCTCAGCTCTTGACTGGCCTCTGGTGGAAGCCAGAGGCACTGCAAGTGTTAGAGCTAGTCTGAGGGGTTGGGGAATGATGGACCTTGGCGGTTGTGCCTTGACATTTGGGCACACATCATGCCCCTTAGAACAAGGGGAAAGTCAGCTTCCAGAGCACTGGGAAGAGAGACTGCTTGATGCAGACCCCCACAACTCCCTCCTGCCTGTCCTGCTGGGTGCCCAACAAGAACAAGAGGACTTCAGAGTGTATGGGCCCCATCTTGTACCATCCTGGGGGTATAGCCATGGCTCCATGGGGGCTCACCCACTGATTCAGGTGGGGGAAAGAGGGGCAGACACTATGGGCAACTCCCGATGGTGCAGGGCTCCAGGAGCAAGGGGGAGAATAAACTGTGAGTAAAAAAAAATACCCAACTAGTTACCTGTGTCAAAACTGCCCAACCTGTGAAGTACACTGTTATGTCAGTTAGGGGTCCAGCTACCCGACGGGTAGCCCATCCCTAATTAGGAGTTGTTTAACTAGCTTTATCCTAGGCTCCATTGACAAACATGAGGACACCCTTCACAAGACACCTAGTTTTTGATTTGTCTTTTTAACCAACAAAGTTACATGTTCAGCAAATGTCAACCTGTTGTCTACATGGTCGCCTAACTATTTGTAGCTTTGTACATTAGTCACATTGTGACCATCCAACTTGATATCCAACTTCCAGTTTGATGAGTTTTTCACCCCTGAGGAAAAGTAAGTACACTCTTTTGTTTCCCATTCAACAAAATATCAAACTCAGTAAAGCATGATTCCACTGACTGTATATCAGTTTGAAGTTAACATTCCAGCTCAGTGTGACTGTCAGAGGATGCCAGGGAAAATACAATTTTTCATATGGGGCAGATCTGTGATGGGTGGGGGGGGGACACTAGACCACCAGGGTAACTATTAAAGGTATGGCAATGAGGGATCAGGGATAGGTGGGGGGACCACTAGACCACTGGGGTTATTCTTGTCATTATTACGGGATGGTGACCAATGAACAGTTGGGGGGACCACTAGACTACCAGGGAAATGTATTATTATCATTCTTACCGGGATGGCAATTGAGGGAGGGGGGAGAGACCACTGGAGTACCAGGGATATTTGTTTTAATATTACGGGACAACGATCAGAGATTGATGGAGACGGGAGAGACCACTGGATTACCAGGCAATTTTTTTTTATATTATGGAATGGTGATCAGAGATTGAGGGGGGGAGGGACCACTGGACTATTAGTGATATTTGTTTTAATATTATTGGACGGTGATCTGAGATCGAGGGGGGACTACTGTATTACCACTGTAGGGGTGTGTGAAAAAAAATGTCACCGACGAAACTGAAGTGAAAGTCAGACTTTTGCTGATGCGAAAGTTTGCAAATCCATTTCCAAATTTTTGTGGAAATTCTGCCTCCCTTATAATTCACTAAAATTATGAAAAAGGTTCCCCGGTAATCCCTGGTGGCTAGTGATCCCTTTCCCCACCCTGCCTCAGAAGAAAATAACATTACATATCCCTATTCCCTGGTGGCTAGTGGTCCTTCCCCCCACTGGATCACCCGCCCAACATTTAATCACAATTCTCCTTCTTTACATAGCGAGCCCTCCCCCATCCCCTGCCCAATAGTGCCCACACAGCCTGAGTCACAAATGCCCTGGTGGCTAGGGGGCCATCCCCTCCACCCATTTACCACCCCCCATCTCCGTCGGTACTGTTAACAAAATCCCTGGTGATCTAGTGGTTTGAGGGTTTCCTTTCAATAAGTCCACCCCGGCCCCTTACCATCCCCGATCCCCAGTCCCCAAATTCATTTTTAATCCCTGGTGGTCTAGTGTCCCCCATGGCTGGTCCTCCCACTGAGCTGTCAATGAATGAGTGTGTTCCTGTACAGGAAAAAAAGGTTGAAAGGTTTTAGTCACTTACTGATCTACTTTGGTTTGATCATCATATTGCTAGTTAATGCACAAATCAAGATTTTATTCACAAAAGCAAAGAAAAGGATCTCATATAAATGATTAAATTTCAACCCTCCTAATTTCAAGGACAGGTATAAAAGGATCAGTCACCATTTTAGTCTGGAATAAATTGCTTTTTTATTCTGTCTGTGGAGGAATGCATTCCATCAACATTAGAACTCTTGCATATCTCCTCACAAATATGTGAGCACTAATGACCTTTTATGCTAGGTACTTAGCAGTGAAGAGCTGAGTTCAGATTAATAATACTATTCTGTGCAGTGTACTCCTCTACCCTTATCTGTAATACAGAAAAACAAAGCTGGGTAGCATTTTGTCCAAAACTGGGCAGGCAGTACTGGACAAACTGGGTCGGATTTTCAAAGGCCAGTAAATGACACAGGATGTTTTCATCAAAAACAACTGATGCAAAGAGCAGGATGCATCAAAACTTGTGTTAGTTCTGATTTTCAAATGGTGCTTGTGTTAAAAACAGGACTGCATGCTCCAGACTGGCTTGTGCCATGCTTGCATAAAAAAAATGGCTGCCCATGTTGGAAGGGATGCCTACATCACTGAAATAATGCACCATCCCCTTATTTGGGATTTTTTAATATACATTTTATAATACAGGTGGAGCTTGCATGTGGCTCCAGCCCCTCCCTCAGAGGGGCTCACTGTCCGTTCCCCAAGTCTCCCATGCCTGACCCTCTTGGCAATCCACCACGGGTTGTGCCCTGTAACAGGATCAAGGGCAAAGGGTGTTGACTTCCCCCCTCCCTGGAGACCAACATCCAGACTCCCTGGGACTGGCGCTGGCACTCTGGGGCCATCATGGAGCCTGCCAGCTCCATTTTCCACTTTTCTGTCCCTCCCCTTGATGCAGTTGCTCATGTGCATGTGGAGACACGCGTACGCTGCAATCCATGGCACCCTCCTTATGCTAGCTGCTCCCATCTGCACTACCTCCACCTGGGGCAGCCTTGCATTGGGTGTGACTGGATCCCCACCCAGGTGAGGAGGGCACCTTACAGCCATTCAATCCATCTCCCCAACTTGCCCCCTCCTGCCGACCCCCAAAGGCCCAGGCTTATTCTCAAACCTGGGTTGCCGACGTGGTGTGAGGTGAGACGTCCAGCGCCTCAACCCCCAGCCTCACTGGGCTGGATCCTTATTTGGAAATTTCAAGGAATGTGAGTCCTGTTCTTGTGCCTAAAATGCATCTTACTGTTAGATCAGCTGTGGTGGTCTAATGTACACTAGAGCATCTAAAGAGATTCACAGCAGGTGGGAGACCTGACTGTGCTACTATTAAGGATCAATATTCCCCTGCAGGACTAGTTTAGAACATTTTGGGGGCTTAGTCTTTGCTATTGCATCTGCTGTATTTTTTACTCAGCTTGCATCATTGTCATCCCTTAGGTCATTTTTGACTGAACTTGCACCATTTGTTTGACTCAGCTTGTGTCATTTTCATTCCTTAAGTTATTTTATTTTACTCAACTTGTATCACTCTCTTTCCTTGAGTCTTTTTTTCACTTAGCTTGCACCATATTTTGGTGCAGTTTGTGTCATTCTCGTCCCTTGCATCACTTTGTTGACGCAGTGGACATCTTGCATCAGTTTGGGGGACTTTGCCATAGAGAACGCTTTTCTTGCAAAATATGGTGCACAGTATTTGGTCCATTTGGCTTTGATGCAAGGTGATTGTTTGATGCACCTTGTGTCAGTCTAAGGGTCCTTGGAAAATCTGGCCCATTGTGTCTTGGCTCTCATATTAAAGAGTTAGAAGCACCACAAAACTGCAGGCAGAAAATGTTAGTCATTTTTAAAGTAACCACTTATTGCTTTTTATATCTGAGGCATTTTCCTTTTTCTGTGTGCTCATCAGAAAATTTTCTGCCTACTTGTATTGGGCATGATATGAAAAACAGTGATTTACCTGAAAGCAGGCATATCTAGTTCTATTCCTCCCACTACATTATCAGCATGTAGCCTCACTCATTGTTACATCACAAAGTCTGCTGCCTCATTGGTAACGTGTCACAAGTTACTAATCATATTAGCAGGAGACTGGCTCTTCTTGGTTACAAGTGATGTCACAGTCAGTGAGGTGACAATGCTGATGATGTATAGGGAGGAACTGAAATGAATATGTTAGCCATCAGGGAGACTGCTGCTCCACACAGCACACCTCATACTCTCAGGAAGAAAATCTTCTAATTAGCAAAACAGAAAAGAAAAAAAACACTTCTGATATTAGAAGTGATAGCTGACTAATTCTGAAAGTTACTGTTAGTACAAGGTGGTACACTATCTCTTAAAAATTACTCATCTATTTCAACACGCACATGCTGTGCAAAGTAAATGCATTGATTTGGAAGGTCGTTTGAGATGCAGCAACCTTAGACTATATGGTTTGCCTGAAGCTGCTGAGGAGCCCCCTATGACAGCTCTTCTTGAAAATATACTTAAAGATGTATTGGATCTGCCACCGAACTATGTTCTATCCATTGAAAGGGCCCATCACTCTCTAGGCGCTAAGCCTACAGGAACGGCAGCCTGCCCGTGCTCAATAATATTCAAGCTCAGCAGTTTCAAAATTAAAGAGGATATCCTCAGGAGGGCATGGGGCGAAAAAGAACTAACCTACTTCACATCTAGGATCTCCCTAGACCATGATTATGCCCCAGAAGTACTACAGGCTAGGCAACTGTGCATCCCAATCCTGAAAGCATTGAGAGAAAAAGGTATCCAATATCAGACCCCATTCCCTGCTAAATTCCGGATGCACTGGGAGGAGGGCCCTCAGTTATACCTCACTCCTGGGAACGCCATGGAAGATCTATAGAAAAAAGGAATTTCAGTCCCCTCCGTGGAAGCAGACTGTCTGTTGAAACAAAGGTATCCTGCCCCAATGTGGCCTCTGATGACACATGGACAAGGAGACCTTTCGCCCTTGAGAAAGGCTCAAGAAGCACTGGAACTTTTGCATCGCTCGGGATCCACCAGACAAGCGAGAGATCCCTTACCATCTGGCAGCTGAAGGACAAGAAGTCAGTCTTAATCGGAGCCATCATCTAGTATATCTCTGATCTCCAATGCTCCACATTGTGGTAAAACCTGCACGCTACCTTTGAGGTGGAATAGGCACTCAGATGTAACTTCAGACTGGACTATTCCAGGACTGGGAAACAATTATTGTATACGGTCACTTTACCTAATTAATGTTTGGTTTCAAATCGCGCTGTCTTAAGTGTCTCTGGCTCCCTCCTAATTATTACAAATAAGCGTGCTGCCAGTTGCCATCTTTGTTGGAACTAATGAATTTTTGAAATGAGCCATAGCATTAACTTTCCCCTATTTCTGGTTAAGGGCTGATCTTCTTTCAAGCTTTAAAGCATAGATGGGATGAAACTGTATATTGTAAATCTAATTTTGACATGTCCTATGGGGAGTAATGTTTTTGTTTTAACTTAGTGGCTCTCTCTTCTTATTGTTAACTTCCACTCGAGTGAGCAAGTGGCGGTCACATTCCCTACAAATCTCTTCTTCTGAGTTTTTTGTTGAAGAGGCCCTGTTGATTCAGGGCATATTTTCTCTTCTACCCCACCCCCTAGCTCAATACACCAGCTTTAAGAGGGGAGGGCAAGGGATCCTATGTTTTGGACCCCCCATCTTGGAAGTCAATTTATCAAATTACCAATTTAAGCTCTAGTTGGTTGTTTTATTTATAGCTTTTAGTAACCATATAATTGTGAAGTTACAGTTGCACTTTACCTGGACACTCTGTCCCTTTTCCTTAGTTCCTCTTTGCTTTCCCTCTGTTTCTTTCTCTTTCTGGCTACTGCTACTCTTTCTCTGAGTAAAGGATTGGGTTACTTTACACAGGGTGTTAATTAGAAAACTACTGTTGGAGAAACTATAATACATGGGATACTGCATTGGAGGAGACTACTTGCTCTCCAAAATAAGCCCTTGACTTTTTGCTCATTTAACGTAAATGGCTTGACTAACCCAGTAAAACATAGCAAAATACTTGCGTTTCTTAAAAAGACAGGCGCTGATTTCCTTTTATTGCAGGAAACGTACCTTTCTGCACAGGAACACCAAAAATTGGGGAAATTTGGATTCTGTGCTACTGCATGTGCATCATATGGGAGGGGATGGCAGAGGGGGGTGGCAGTGCTAGTCTCAGCTAAAACTCCTTTTCAGCAAACAGAGCAGCTTGTGGATGGGGAGGGATGTTTTGCATTTCTTAAGGGCCATTTTTTGGTTCAGACTTTGACTCTGGCTTCAATTTATGTGCCACCTGGGTCAGATTTTCAAGTTTACTGGCAATTTTTTTTTAAATTACAGAATGGGCAGAGGGTGAGATGATTATTGGAGGTGACCTAAATCTGGCCCTTAATCCATTACTGGACTCTTCTTCTGCGGTCCCCCACCATAATCAGTCATGCATAAAAAAAGTTGTTAAACTTTTTACTGAATTAGGCAATGCTGATGTGTGGAAGGTTACCCATGGTAATCAGAGAAACTATACTTTTTTCTCAGCCCCCCCCATCAGACCCACTCCCAGCTGGACTACTTTTGACTCCCCTTAGAAACAACTGGACAGGTTAAGGATTGCTGATAGGGACTTGTCAGATCACGCTCCTATTTTGTGCCAACTTCACCTTGGGACTTTACCAAACAAACCTTTTGGAGACTCAACACATCTTTGCTTCAGAATCCTGTAGTGAAGGAGGTAATTACAGGCTCTATAAACCAAGTGGTGTCCAACAACTCCTCCCCAGAAACACCAGCACCATTACTTTGGGATGCCATTAAAGCTATAATCTGAGGCAAATTTATTTCTAGCTCCGCTTTCAAGAAGAGACAGTGGGAAAATCAAAAAGCTGTGCTGAAAAAGGAGATAGACGCCTGTGAATCCCAACTTAAAATCAAATATGTGGAGGCAACATACAAAAAACTTGAGCAACTTAAAACTGATTTGAACAAGTTGTTAGACTATCAGGTGGAGCAGAGGGTCCTTTTTCTCAAGCAAAAATATTTCGAGGGAGGTCCCAGATCCACTCGCCTGTTGGCAGCACGGTTCCAGTCTCAAAGGGCAAGGGCACTGATCCCTACCCTAATTCACCCAAACACTAAACAGAAATTACATCAAACCCCTGAAATAGTAGCAGCATTTAGGGATTTCTACACTACACTAAATACTGTGCCACACCCACCCTCACAAGACAGTAAAATATTAAATTATTTGAAGCGGCTCTGCCTACCATCTCTAAGTCCACAGACTAGGGTGGGTTTGACATCTCCCATTTCTAGTCTGGAGCTGCAAAGTGAACTCTCGAATCTGAAAGCTGTGAAATGCCCAGGTACAGATGAGCTTCTGGGAGAGTTTTATAAACACTTTAAAAGGCAGTTGGCACCACTGTTTCTTACTGTCTTTAATGCGACATCGCAAGCTGAGGGGTCTCCCCCGATCTCCTTGGAGCAGGCTATTATTTCGGTTATTCCAAAACAGGGGAAAAATCCCATGCTCTGTCCCTCTTATTGGCCTATCGCCATCTTAAATGCTGACTATAAGCTCTTTATGTCAGTTCTTACCCGACGCCTGCAGAAATTAATACCCAAACTGATCTATTTAGACCAGACTGGCTTTGTCCCCAATCAACAGGCCCAGGATAATCTCTGACGGACCTCCCATTTAACTGATCACCTAAATTCCACCCAATTACCCTCCATCCTATTAAGTTTGGATGCCAAAAAGGCTTATGATAAAGTCTCTTGGCCTTTTCTTCTGGCAGTGCTTGATAATTTTTTTGGTTTCCCTACTCAATTTATTAACCTTATTTTTGAAATATATAATTCACCAAAAGGATTTATCAGAGCAAATGGCCACACTTCCCCTTCTTTCACCTTGGGCAGAGGCACATAACAGGGTTGTCCTATGTCACCTATCCTTTTCGCACTATACCTGGAGCCTTTAGCTCAAGGCATTAGGGAGAATTTGCATATAGGAGGGATTCGTATAGAAGGGGAGGAACACAAACTTGCATTATATGCAGATGATATTTTGCTGTATATCACAGAACCAGAAATTTCAATCCCACACCTTTTTCTGCACCTAAAAGAATTCTCAGATCTTTCAGGGTACACCCTGAATATCCATAAAACTGAGGCCATTACCTTCAACTATAATCTGTCTCAGAGTCTCAGAGGAAAGTACCCCTTGAGGTGGGACCTCTCAGCCATGAAATATTTGGGTATAAACCTATCATCCAATAATTCTCAACTGTACCAGCTGAATTATCCCCCATTAATAAAACAAATACAAGCAGATATTGAGAGATGGTCTGTGCTGCCACTTCCCCTCCATTCAAGAATCTAGACAACTAAGATGAATCTTCTGCCTAGATTTCTTTTTCTGTTCAAATGTGTTCCCTGTATGAATTCTAAAGAAAGTTTGGATGTCTGGCAGGGTATTCTGTTAAAATTAATTTGGTCAGGAAATCGCTCTAGAATTGGAAAACAAACCCTTATTCTCCCAAAGGAGGAGAGTGGTTATGGAGTGCCTTGCTTGGATGGGTATTGGGTGGCAGCACAGATGAGGGTTGCCCTCCTATTACTACACCCAAGATACTGGGCCAGCTGGAAAACTATTGACTTAGCTATTCCCCGCTCTCCCCCTTTGGTGTCTCAGATATTCACACAAACTGCTGTAATAAATGACTCTCTGCATCTATTTACAGGCCCTGCAGCTGCTCTTGAGGGTTGTAAACGAGGGTGTGTTTGAGGTGCCACTAAGGTATACCTTTGGAAGTATCAAGGGTGGTCTCTTAGTGCATACCACACTAGGGCTCATCAGGACCCCTGGTACAAATGACAGGAGGGGCAAGGATGCTGGGCACCTTGGCAATTGTTGAAGGGAGATCAGATTTTAGCATTTGAGGAAGCATCAGGAAGATTTCTCTGGGTACAGGGAGACCTTCTATTTTATTATCAGCTTAGGGATTACATAATGAAACAACTCCAGAAATCCTTTCTAATTTCCCAAGATTTTCTACAACCAATGGTATTTGATCAGATTGGGGAGGAGGGGGGAAGCTATCTCCCTACTTTATAAAAACTAACTCACCGATTTATGTTATTCAATAACATACATCAAAGAGAAATGGGAAGGGATCTAGGAATAAAATTGAATAATGAGCGATGGTTACAGTCAGTGAAGAACACCTGGCACTCCTCTTCATCCCCAGGATGGCATGAGTTTCTATGGAAACTTAGAAGTAGATATTTTTGGGTACCTGTACAGGTGGCTAAATGGAACCCTGAAGTTGCACCCACTTGTTGGTGGAAGTGTTGTGCATCTCAGGCCTCCCAAGCCCATATCTTCTGACACTGCCCTCTGCTCCACCATTACTGGAGTAGTATACAACAACAGTTGTAGAGGATCTTTGGCATCACAACCCCCCCCCCGGGACCAGAACATGTAATTCTTGGTTTATATCCTATGAAGGTAAGGGACAGGGAGGCCCAATATTTTTGGAATATTTTAATTGCTGCCGCCTATAAAGCAATCTCCAGAAGATGATTGTCCCCTTCCCCCCTACTGAGACTGAATGGGGGGAATTAGTCAACACTGTCAAAACTTTTGAAAGAATAACTTTCTCCCTTGCCTTAAGGACCCCTCAGTTCAAAAATGGATGGGATTTACTTAGTTAAGAGGTTTGGTGTAAGAGGGGTCCAGGAAATGAGCAGATAATGCCTCTGACAGACTAGCACCCTGTTGGTAATAGATATTATTATTGTGTATTTTGAACCTCAATACTTAAGAGTAGGCCTTAGGTAAGTCTAACATATGCCTATTCCTCTTTTCTCTAACTCTCAATTCATTTTGCTTCATCAGTCATACTTAGAGTCACTTCTGTTCTAGCTCCTAAATATTCCTAAGTTCTTCCTTTACTTATTTAAGCAAGTTAAAATATTAATGTGTTGTATTATGTAACATATGTTACAGATCTTCATTTGTACTGTTTAAAGACACTGTTATTTGTCTTAGGTTTAAAACTGAACAAGTGTTTAATTAAAGACAAACCTTTCGTGAATTTTAGGAACCGCTGACAGTAGCCCCCATGCTGGAAAATGGGCGCTCTCAGAGATAATGGCTTCCTAATGCTTGTGTTTATTTCATAAGTAATTGCCTGATGCTGAAATGTAGTACTTTGATTATACTTTCAATAAAGATGAAGTATAAACAAAAAATTACTCATAGATTTCTAGCTTATTGGCCTGTTGTTTTGTTTTGGGCAAAAAATACTCTGTGATTTGTTATTCTGTTTCTGTTCATACATTATGCTGCCCCTTGATTATAGAAGATTTCATCTGTATGCAAAATATGTCATTAATAAGGTTAAACTTAACATACAAAATAGAATAGGGCACTACTCAGTCTGAGTAGTGAACATACCTATGTAAAAAGAAACAGATCAGACTACATTTAAAGGGTATAGGTGCAGTTTTCTCTTTAAAATCTATTTTTTGTTGTATTTCCTTAATTCATACAATACATTTGAGATCATTTCAAAAATGTATAATAAAAACACAGATAAAAATGTAATCAAACAATATTCTAAGCAAAACAACAAAAATGAACACAAAAAATGAGAACTATACTTTAATACAACCAAATCTTAATGTAATAATTATCATGCTTATTTCATACATATAGCAATCTCTCACACCCTCCTACAATATTTTCAGTACTGGGGGTAATAGATATATAGTTTGATTCCATGATGGTTCATTTGGGTTTTGAGTGGGAGAAGTGTGATCTAGTAACCCTTCCAAAATTAAATTAAAGTTTATAAATTTGAACTCAACTAAAAACCTGATATTATATCACAAGATGTCTGCAGTGTCCAAGACCATTAAAATTCAATTCAAGGTTATCAGAAATGCAAGGGTATCAACCAAGGCTGAATTGCATGAAGCTACTGTTTCAGTTGAGCAAACTAACAGTAGAGAGAGGCTGGCTCAGTTGGTACTTGGAAAATGGGCATCAATTGACTGATACCTTTTACTGAGTCAACATACGTCTTTACAAAGATGGCATGGTATTATGCTTTTGGGGTTAGACAGGTTCCTTCACCAAGAGCATCCAGATACACTGAATGTTGCAATCTCTTGGTTCTCCTGCACAAGTTTCAGCTTTAAACTGAATTTTTGGAATCCACTTGTAATATACTGTAAGTCTTAGACTGAATAAAAGAGTTGTCA
Source organism: Neoceratodus forsteri (assembly GCA_016271365.2). Lineage (NCBI taxonomy): Eukaryota > Metazoa > Chordata > Ceratodontiformes > Ceratodontidae > Neoceratodus > Neoceratodus forsteri. Next base: position 10,628,676 of record JADMNL010000039.1, on the reverse strand, counting down.
TGTTTCTTTAAACAGTATAACCTGGGAATATAATGTAACTGTATACCCGCACTTGTACCCTATAATTGGAAGTGTTCTTGTTTGATCATTTTAAACTGGATAAGCCTCATATTACAGAATATTATTATAAGAACTACCCATACACTGTAACTGGTAAGCAAGACTCCTGAAGTGCAGGCTCACCTCATGCTAATGAACTTGCAGAATGCAGCCACAGTTGTGAATCTCTGCAGTATTTTGCAACACAGTTTTGTAATGCATGATAAATGCCTGTTAACGTGCTTCATCCTTGTGGGCAGCGCTGTATGCGCAAGCAGTATGATAAATGAAAAACAGGACATGTGAGGGAGTTCTAATTGTTGAAAATAATTATTTTAGCAGCTATCGATCCAAGACTAATAATTCTTTGTATATTTGACTTAAAACTGATATGTGCAAAATCGTTAACTACAAATCAACAAAATGAAAGAGGGGTTGGTATTTTTAAGAACTGTTAGGGTTCCTTTCTAGTACTTTCCCATCAAGCAATGATGAATGGGCAAGATCAAAGCATATGATATAAATTTCCTTCTTGTCCACAAGAATACCAACATAACCAGTTTAGTTTATCATTAATATGAAAAATGTTTGTATGAGTATAGTAAGCTCTCTCACGAATTTTAATTGAACAGAACAGTTTTTCTTATAACAAATCATCTTGATGGAAATTTTTCTGAAAAAAGTAAATTTTTCTGCTGAATGTTCTTTGTCTAGTTATGCATTCCAGTTATCTGTTATATTTTTAAAAGAATCATTAGGGTTACATTGACCTAGTATAAGATGTTGCTAAAATTATGTAACAGAATTTATATCTTTATTGAATGCTATGTATTCTGATATATTTTTTGAAAGAACTCCCCAAGTTTTTGGAGCTTCCCAATTGCATTTCTTTTTCGATTTATTATGTTTTTTCTTTAATTGTGAGACATGCATGCAATATTTGAGCTCTATCACCTCTGACTAATACTTGAAATTGTTCACAAGAAACAAAAAAAAATGTTTTAATTTGATCAATCCAATTAAATTTAACCAGTTGTGAAAAATTACTTGAATTTGTAATGAAATTATATTTATTCAACCATACCTTATTAGTGTTTACAAGAGTAGAGTAGTCAAAAAGAATGACATTTTTTGATGAGTCTCCATCTTTCGACTGCTATTACTGCTGCTTTAATAATTGGATTATGAATATTTTGAAATGAGGAAAGATAAGAAATTACATTTAGGATGAGAAGATTTATAGTTTCGAGGTTTATTAAATGTTCTGGAATTATATTATAAACCCTCTCCACTAAACTTTTTGTCTTCTTCTTATGTATTTACTGTCCTAGGGCTGTTTTCATTTTAACTGTTATGTAATAAGAATAAGGATCAGGACAACCCATACCTCCATCTTTCCTTAACAAAATTAGTTTTCTGTACTGTTCTAGGCAATGGTCCTCTCCACAGAAATTTAGCAAAGACCCTCTTAACATGATCAAACAATTGTAAATTGATTTTTCCAACTAAAACTTGGTGTAAACATAGTAAATGTGGCATTGCCATCATTTTTGTGACTTTAGCTTTGCTCCATAATGAGATAAAAAGATTCTCCCAGCTTGCAAGGATCATTTTCAATTCATTATAGATTCGTTGAGTATTTATTTGAATAATACATTCTAAATTATTAGTTATGGTTAAGCCCACACATTTTAGAGATGCAGAAACTTGCATTTGGTAAAGTACTGTAGGAGTGGAACTGAATAATGGATTAATTGGTACTATAACTGTGTGGGCTTGATTTAACGTATAACCCACTAGCAGGGATAATCTATATATATCTTACAAAACATTCAGTACAGAAACTTCAGATTTTGACAACAATAATATGATGTCACCTGCATAAGCATTCAGTGTAATGAAGTCTGTACCTGTCATGAGGCTCTTAGTTCATGAAATATTCCTTATTGCAATTAACGGTGCTCCAAGACATAGAATAACCAAAATAGGGGATAGTGGGAACCCCTGGTAGACACTGTTATGTAAGGATTCAGGGGTAGATATAAACTGTTTTATTTACTATTTTGGGGGGCTTCCTAGCTGGCTTCCCTTTGGTCCAACCTCACCAACCCATCTCTGGACTTACCTGTTGCCCCCCCCCCGGAGTTTGCACTGGTGTGCTCTCCCAGGGTGGTGCTGTCAGGGAGGGGGATCTACTCATTGATTGCAGATTGGGTAGTGATCTAGGAGACAGAGTGCTTCAAACAACTTAATGGGGTTTGGCAGAGCAGATGCCATCCTGTGCAGTCTGGTAATTTTCTAGTTAGTTTTTCCCCAGCAGGAGGCATATCATGCAATGATGTAGTGTGAGCAAGGGCTAACATCCAGCACACCTCTCCAGTTTTGCAATCTCCAGTTGCTGCTCCCAGTCTTGAACAGGGGGTAGTTGAGCACCAGCTGCTTTCCCACCCTCCTCCAGGAGGAGGAGGAGATCAGTCCATGGGATGCTCAACCCTCCTCCCCCCAGCCAGCCTTCTGACACTTGGGGCTGGCAGACTGGCTAAATTTGTTTATGTTCAAGGAAACAGTGGGGGCACTGTAAATCAGCTTAATAAAAGACAGAATGTAAGATGGAATGCCACATTCTAATAACCACGGAATCATGAACTGCCATAATAATAAATTAAATGCCTTAGTGGCATCTAGGACCATTACAATTCTCCTCCAGGTTTATATGGTGAAGAAAGGGGGGCAGCTTCAGTCTAATGGACTGAAGTGCTGCACACTCAAGCAGACTAGATAGACTGACCGGCCTGTATCTGCTGGTAATATCATATGTTTGTATGTAATTGATGGCCTTAATTCTGTCCAGTGTATCAAATATTATTCAACCTTTAACAATACCCTATTGATTCATATGTATAATACCGGGAATGTAGGGTTGCAGTCTCAAAGTTATGAACTTGTAATGATTTTGCAATTGTGATTAAAAAGGATGATAGTTCTATAACTAGCAGGAAAATATTTTAATTTTCTTTTTTTTTAATATTATATGGGAATGGAGACAAGATTCAGGGATAGTGTCTGTGAAGATAATTTCTTGAAGAAGGAGTAAAAAAACAAGAAGTAGTTCTATTAAGAAAAAATGATAAATTCTGAAGTAAGGCCATCTGGACCAGAAGATGAAATCTTTTTCAGTGATTTGATAGCACTTATAATTTTAACTTCTGAAAATGGTTGGTTACTAATTTCTAAGGTTGCCAAACAGTTTGATTTAAATAAGTGTTAATATTAATTACATTTAGATAGAAGTCTCTATTATAGATGGTAGTAAAATAATTCTAAAATTTGCTAGCTAAATCTTGATCAAAAACCTTTTTTACTATATTTATTTTGTAGCATTTTTCCTGTTTTCTCCCCATAACCTATCCTCATACCTTGGATGCACATGCACATGTGGAGACATGTACACACTGTGTCTTGAGGTGCCCTCCCACTATGTGTCATCCCCTCCACCTATGCTGACCACTGGACCTCCACCCAGTGGCAGCAGGACTATGGGGGAGGCATCCACCCCAGGAGAGAAGAGCTGCCTTCTGGCTACTCAATCTTGCTCCCACCCCATGCGAGCTCCCCAATGACCCAAGTCCATTCCTGAACCTGGGTTGCTGGTGTGGCATGAGGTAAGGCATCTAGCACCTTAGCCCTCTGTGCCACCAAGCCAGCATTGATCAAAAAACTTTAATTGACCCAAAGTATTTTTAATAGTTGATATTTAATTTGTCTGTTTTTGTTTGGTAAAGGCATATGCTAACATATGGCCAGTCTTATCACCATGAAAATATAGCTTATTTTAGATTTTTGATAAATCAGAATGCATGTCATTTTTAATTTTTTTTATTTTTGATACATCAGAATGCATTTCATTTTTTTTTTTTTTTATCATTGATTGTTGGCTGTAATTCAGCCTTAAGGGTACAATAGGAAAGATAATTTTGTAATTCTAACTGAAGTTTTTAATAGACTCTTCAAATGTTTTTAGGGATGTTATTTTGGCTTATTTTTATTTGGTTTATTTATTTTTATTTGATATTAATAAAAATACAAATTATTATTAATTTATTCCTCCTGGACTGCTATGCTTCTGTACTACTCACCATAACTGTATTGTTGAGATTCCTGCAAACTGAACCAGTGCTGTACTTGTCTGTTGTTCTATGTAATGCAAACTGTACCAATGCTGTATTTGTCTCTCATGCTATTTAATATCCTGGGTCGCCCCTGAAAAAGGAATCTCTGGGAACCAGTGGGCTTACCCAGTCACCAAAATGTAATAAATAAATAAATATTATTTTGGGCTCTTAACTAAGCTTTAAAATCATCCCTTTTATGTTTAATAGAGATATGGGGTGAGTTATTACATTTCCAGCATATTCCATCAAGACTGTACATCTGAAAAAGTGTGTGGTCAAATAATCTAAGTTTGGGTGACTGTTTTAATAATAATAATAATAATTTTATTTGTATAGCGCCTTTCCATTGTCAAGGTGCTGAACAGTAAGAACAGATAAAACAATGAAATAAATAAATCAGTACAGTATCCAATATTCAGAATAAATAAAACAATTAATCAGGGTACGCTTTGTGCCAGATGTGTGTTTTAAGCACTTTCTTAAAGCCCTCCATGGTCGTGCACTCACGTATCTGATGGGGTAGAGAATTCCAAAGGGCAGGGGCAGCGTAGATAAATGCATGGCTCCAGATGACTTAAGACTCACCCTGGGAATCTCTAGCAACCTTGATTCAAAAAACAGCAAATGCGGCTCAAGAGAACTAGCAAGCCGTAGCCATGTCCATCACACAGTGCAAGCAAAAGAAAGAATTCCACATAGCTCAACAACTCCACAAAAGCAGTCATAGTCCAAAACATTAGAACACACTAAAAAGGGCTCCCGGGGAGGTGTGAAACATTGATGTTAATGAAGTTTGTTTAGGGGTGCTGCTCTTCTTGTTTTATGTGCTTTAGAATATCAGGGCATTTGTATAAGGCGTGGACCAATGTTGGAAGGTCACCAGATGGAACAAGGTGCTTAATCCTGGTGATGTTCCTCAGAAAATAGAAAGAGGACTTGATGGCTGCTGACACCTGTGAATGCAGGGTCAGCCCATCATCAAGGATCACCCCCAGGTTCTGACCCATTCAGAGGTAAGAAGCTGGATGCCCCCAGAAAAAGTCTGGAGGGTTGACCAGCCCCCATCCCCTCTGCCTGGTGACCGGGATCCACCCCCATCACCTCAGTCTTGCCAGAATTCAACTTCAACCAGCTGGAGCTCATTCAATCCTGAATTTCAGTGAAACAGTTGTTAAATACCAAGCACGCACTATCCTGATCAGGTGCAAAAGACAGGTAGAGCTGGGTAGCATCAGCATAGCAGTGAAACTTTAGCCCATACTGTCTTACAATGTCTCTAATGGGCAGCATATACACTGCAAACAACATGGGGGACAGCACTGAGCTCTGATGGACCTCACATGGCAGAGAGAATGGCTCAGAGGAAAAAATCCCTGAAGCCACCCTCTGAGTTCTGCCAGTGAGGTAGGACTTAAACCACTTGGGAACTGTACCAGACAGTCCACAGATGAATCTCAGGTGCTTGAGAAGTACCCCATAGTCCATGGTATCAAAAGCTGAAGAGAGATCAAGAAGTACCAAGATGGAGCGGCACTTCTGATCTCTTGCCATCAGGAGATCATTGAGCACCTGAACCAGAGCAGTTTCAGTGGTATGCCTCTTACAAAAACTGGACTGGAGAGGCACATAGATGTCATGGATGGTCAAGTGATTTACAGAATTGTTCTAAAAGCCTCCAATTTTCATTGTAGAATTTATTTTGGGAGGATTTTGTCTAATGAATTTTGTTAAGACCACTGGCACAGTCTTCCATGCAAATTTTATTCATTTATTTTTGTGGCACTGATATATGACCACAATGTTTTTCCTTTAGCGGTTTTGATGTGGAACCTATTCCCAATACTCAGCTATTTTATTTCTCATTAAAGTTGTGAATTCAGATGTAGAAAGAAGGTTGTTATTGACTCTCCACTGGGGTTGCATAATTCTGTCTGAAGTAGGTGACCAGAATATAGAAAGTAATTCATTGTCTGATAAGTAAATTCCATGTATTAATGGTTTCTTGAAGCCAGAACAATTTGATTTATTCATAAAAAAATAATCAAAGCATGACAGGATGACATATTGCTTAGATCTATAGGTATATTCTATTAAATTTGAATTATGTAATCTCCAAATATTAGTCTAATTGAAGTAATACATTAATTCAATATAGTAGAGATTATTTGGGCTTTCAATGATGCTCAGTTTGTGAAGACATTAAAGTCACCAGCAATGAGGGCTTGATTAGTTTGTAATTTTGCTGCTGCGGTGGCAAAGCTATTCAAAAAATTATTATATGCTGGAATAGGTATGCACAATGACCAGATTAAAACATTTGTACTCATAAGAATACCTTTAATTAACCATCATCATCTGAAATTTTCTGCAGCAATTTATGGTCTGTGTCTTTGCAATCAAAATGTCAACTCCTCTACTATTGTTAGTGCCAGGAGAGACATAAACCTGTTCAACCAACCCATGATTTAATTATTTAGAATGATTCTGTGAAAGAAATTTTCCTGAAATAAAAATATTTTCATATTATTTTGTTCAGCATATTTTAGAATTTTGTTTCATTTTTCATAATTATTTAAACCATTAACATTAAGAGATGCCATAGCTGGGCAAAACCGCTAATCAAAAAGACCACAGTAAAAAATGAACAGGGAAAACAGCATGTGAAATAACAGCTACAGGGTAATAACAGCATGGTACACTACAGTGCTGTATCTGTAGCTGTGATCACTCACGCTCAAGACTCATGAACTGCAGCTGTCAACTTGAGAACCATATTGCTCTAACATCTGCCCACATCCTAACTTTCTCCTCCCCTTGGGTTTTGCCCCCCCCCTTGGAGTTGATTTTATAAAGTAGGGGGGATGGTGGGGGGCACAGTCCTCCACATGAATGGTGGGGACACAAACCCCCCCTCATCTAAACAGGTCCCTAGAGATGTGGCAAAGTAAAGCTTAGCAGGTGAAGTTTGTGCAAAGTGCCAAAAAGTTGCCTTTCACGGAGTTTCACAAAGCTTCCCCAGACCTGGGAAACTGACTTTGCCCATCTCTAATGTCCAACACACATCCTCCCCCAAGTTACCTTTCTTGTTTACACCCCTGATATTGACCCACCACCAGTTGCAGCACTGTCTCTATGATCACCCCTGTACAAACAAGCATTTGTCAATGCCGAATGTTTGCTTGCTGGCATTGGCATTGGTAGTGCAGGAGTTAGATGCATAAAAGGAATGACAGTGACATAATGAACTAACACCAACCCCCACCCCCACCCTGCAAGGACTGAGAGGTGTTGGGGGCGTGCCTTTGTGTCATCAGGCCATAACGCTGATGTCATTCCACCCCACTCCACCCTGCAGACACCAACAAGTGTTGCAGTGTGCCGTGGGGTCTTTAGCCCTTACACTCACACCATTCCATGAGGAAATAAGCTAAGATGGGTGTGGTATAGAAGAAATGGGTGAACATTAGGGCCAAAGACCCCAAGGACACCTTGATGCCTGTCAGTGGCTGCGGGGGGCATGAGCATTACGGCTGAGGAATCCAAGTCACAGCCCCAACGTTTGAGTATAGTGTATACTTCATACTTCTGGGCCACATAGCAGAGGAAGGATAGCCACAGGACTGAGTGCAGAGAAGAGCAACCAAGGTAGCCAAGAGCTTGAAAATCATGGGCTATGAGAGCCAACTAACTGAGTTGGGAAAGTGGAACTGCTTTCCATGGAAAAGAATGGGCTAGAGGGTGACATGAGTAGTTTTCAGACATCTGAAAGGGATGACACTATTAGACCTAAAACAACTGCTTCTGATGTTCAAGGATAAGAAACAAGGGGGCACTCAATATATATGTGAAAGGAGGAAGTTTTCAAGGGAAATGTCAGGGAAGAAAGTAACATAGGATGAGTGAGGTAGACAGGCGTGCTACTAGATACCAGGGATCATGTTTGCATGATTTGGGCATTCTTGCATGCAAGCAAACATAATAAATTAGCCCAAAGTGCTCTAGTTAGCCTGTTTTTCTCTCTTTATATGAAAAAGATGACTGACTGTTTACAACTTTTCTCATGGGTACCGGAAGATAGTAAAAAGTGAGGGGGCTGAGGGTCAGAAGGGCACTTAGTAGGATACAAAGCGCACTTTTTCTAAACCAGTTTTTGCTAAACAGAAATACAGTAAATGCACATTTATGAGGAAGATTGTAATGTCAAAAATGCAGTTATACCATACAGGAATATTTGATACAGAATATTAAGAGTTCAGCTGTCAACCCAGTTCCTCCAGTAGTTCTGCACGAAGTCTGAACTATTACTTAACCTAATTCAATGACTGCCCAGGTGAAAATAAAAGATGGCATGGTCACATGCAGTGACCATCTCTAGATCTAACTGCATTTTTTACAGACTATTATTGTTATTAAAGTTTAGTGGTAGCACAAGTTTGCATTTTGAACACAGTATTAATCTCTTAACCGTGTCCCAGCCCTACTTGACATGTTTGATTTTGAAGCTAGCACATCAGCTGCTGGGCTGTTCAATGGCTCAGCCAATCTGTCATACAGTAAAACACACACAGGCAAGGTCATGTTGTTTGGCTTCTGGAGCTGTTAAATGGGAGTGCATTGTTATTATACAGTAAGTAGTCATGGGCTGTCCTGGGGAATAACATCAATCCATGGAATAATAGTGGCCACTGTTAGGGCTGCCACATTATTGGTCATCAGTTTTCCAGTCTTGCTTGGCCCCAGTCAACACTGACCCACTCAGTCCTCAATCCTTCCACTCAGGTGACATACTGCAGTGTTAGTCTCAAATCAACATAGCCCATACACAAGAGATCATTGATGGACCACAGTGACTCAGATAGGCAGGGGCAGTAACATAGCAACATCTAATATGGCTATGGCTTTGGGTAGTCAGGTGACAAGAAATTATTTAAAACAAATAAAAAACAAAACAAAGCATGAGACAGACTGCAAAGGGTGGGGAAGGGATCTGGTCAGCAAGTGAGAGGGCTAGGGGAGATATGTCTGATCTAGCATGTGCCTAGAACCACTGGATGTAGAGGTTGCAATGTGAGGGGGTGACATACAAATAACAAAAGTAAAAAAATAAAAATAAAAAGGGATATGAGAGTACCAGGTAAAACAATGACTGCTGATATTGAGATAGCATATTTCTGATGAACAGGACAGAGAATGCAGATAACTGTGCCATTCAAAAAACAACAATGTACAGTATGTAAATGTATCCTACAAAACACATATATCTGCGCTGCATCTTCATCTAACTTAAAAAACCTATAGTAATGAAAACAGGTAGCCAAAGTCAGAGAAGCTCATAAGAATAGTCACCAAATCGAAATCTGAGATTAAGTAAAGCGAGTGGCCCCATGAAAGCTGACAGAGGTGCCCAATCTCCCAGTCAGCATGCCCACAAGAAACTGAAAGAGACAGAAAGTGGACAAGAATAGAGATTTTTTTACAGAATTGGGCAGGAGTTGGGGGGGGGGTAAATTGTGCCGGAACCTGCCCATCCCTCTCTACAGTTTCTCACCTACTGTCTGTTGCTATTTTCCAGCCCCCCCTTTGGGAGGAAGCAGCCCGTTACCCCAATTCCCTCCTCACCTCTGGCATCGCACAACTCTCTTGCCTGCCTTCAGCCCGCGCTCCGTCTCCTATCTATCTCGCGTGCTCTATATCCCCAGTCTTTCGTGTCCCGGCCAGCTGTGATTGATAGGGCAAAGTGACACAATTGCGCCATGATATTCCCCAAGCAGGGTTGCAGCAGGACTGTGAAATGAGTTCAGGAATAAAGTTTGGAAGAACTCGCAGAGCACAGGCCCCACAGTGAAAATACTACACTCTGCCACGAGCGAGCTCGAGGAGAGTGGTCATGAAAGCAAGCAAAAAATAGACCTGAACCCCCCCTCCCACCACCACAACTGTAGGTGACAGGGAGAAGCAGCTTGGAGTCTGACACCGTGCAACACGAGTTCAGTGGAGTAGGAGAGCACGGCAGTGACACTCACAAAGCATTAGCCACTGACTGACAACAACTTTACACATTTTGCTTTCTTGATGGACTTTTTTCCCCCTTCGGGGTTGCTGTGGTTATAAGAAGCGGGTTCCAGGTGGAATCGTCTGGGAGTTTTGCAACCTCCCCTCTGGTGGGGACATGTTTCCATTTTGCAAGGCGACTGGAACAATGGTTGCCAGGCAGGTAAGAAAGAGTGCTGAATAATTTACAAAAAGTAAAAGAGGACCCAGGGGAGAGGAGATAGTGAAGGCATGTCTGTAGGGGCTGGGTAACGTGTAGGTCAGTAGGAGTACATTAGTTTGTAACTCATCCACGTGGGTTACATCCATAGCTATTACAAAGTGGCACTGAGGAGAGTGTCAGAATTTTAAAATAAGGCGTGGCAGTCGGAAAAGGGCACAATTTCAAAGGAGTGGATTAGTATACAGTATTTTTTTTTTTTTTTGCAGCTTGCAGGCTTTGATGTTAGCGGAGTAAGATGTTGCAAAGTTTCAGTTGCACATCTGTCTGTTGAGTTGGATCGGTGGCTCAGTGTCCCCGCTCCTGCAGATGTGAATGATCATGAAATACAGCAGACCTATAATGTCTCATTAAAATATTCATGTCGCCCGTGGGGTTCTGCTTGAAGTTAAGCTGTCAGCAACTGACAATTGTTAAAAAGCTTGCGTTGAGAGTACATTCCTGGGCAGTTGACAGTGGTTGCAGCTAAAGATCCTTTTGTGGAGGGGGAGGGAGGTCTTCGCCACTTTACAATGCAGGTTTGTGATTCTTCAGATCGTACATTTCAGCGTTTTGGGTGTGTGTATGTTGAAATTTGATTTCAACTCATACCCATCAGCTATCTTTGGACATCCGTCATTACCCCCCCTTAGAACTGTTCTGTCCCACATTCGTACCACAAAGGGAAGGCACTGCTCATCCAAGGGTAGGTGTTGTAAAATCAAACATTTAAAGTAGAAACTATTCTAGATTTCCGTGGTCATAATTAAACTTTGCACAAACTAAGGTACTGGTTTCCACAGCGCTCTTCTGAGCTTCTGTCATGACTGAGACGTGTTCCACATTAGGAGTGTCATTGCCCCACGTTTCAGTGACAAAAGGTTGAGCAGTATGATTGCAATGTAAAGACATTCCTGGAATAGTGGCTTCTATTTTGATTACTTTAAAAAGGAATATATGCCACAAGAGATCAGTTAACAAATAATAAGTGGCCTTAAAGGTGTCCGGCAATGGTATTTTTACAGACTAAAAGTAACTTTACATGTCACTGTGCTAAATATATGTGCAAATCAGCATTTAAGTGACTTGTATCATGTTCAAAGTCACTTGTTCAGATCTGTTTATAAATAACAATTCATATTATGCATCTTCTAACTCCTGCACTACCAATGCCAGTGCCAGCAAGCCAACATTCGCATTGACAAATGCTTCTAAGACTTGTTGGGGCACTTGAAAGGAGCTGGATGTCAACAGATGTTATATTATCTGTTAAAAGCACTTCACACTTGTAATTCCTTCCAGAGACACACAGCAAAGCAATTGACAAGTAACGCTTTGTTTTTCTTGTGTGTGACAGGCAGGACGGGACGCGCTGATTCAAGCGGAACATTTACATTTTCCAGGCTTGCAGGGTCAGTTGGGAACAGCTGGAATTTGAAGTCCCTCTGCTGCTGTTAACTATTTGCATACTGTTGTGCTGAGTCTCGCATGTAGTGTCTGAAGTGTAAAAGATTCAGACACAGCAAAATAGTAGATTACGTTCTTTTTTTCCCGTCTAAAGGACAAGCTCTTTTCAGGCAAAGGGGCAGTCTCATTGGGGCCAGAAAAGTGACAGGGCTCTCGCCACCCTACTCACCCTCCCCTTTCTGATGCCCTTCTGTTACTTCCCATAACAGTCCACAAGACCGTTTTCAAAAACATATCCAAGCGGAGATGGAATAACCTTCCCTCTTGTGTTTTATTTTTTGTAATTGAGTCCCTCAGTGCCCAGCTTTTGCGCTGGTCCTCTCACATCCTCCTCCATCTCTGTATACAGCTGGCTCATGCTGACCGGTCTGCTGCTCACTGCTCATGCTCCCCCCTACTGGCAGCAGGAGTCGGGGTCTGACTCTGCACAGTACTGCACACAGTGAAATGATGAAAGGACATTAAGTCACATAGAAAGGGTCCCCAGACACTATACAGTACACATGTACATACTGTATATACAGATAGAGAGATTGAGAAGGAGCTCCTGTCTTTCCCGGCATTTACCACCGCCAAAGAATGTTGCTCTGTCCATCTGGGAAATGTTTGGAAAGGCATTTTTAGCTAATTAGAAAGGGCTGTTATCCTCGTGGAAAGAAAACAGCCAGCACTTCGAGACTATTTCTTTTTCTGTTCAGAATACATGTTGAGGAGGATCCGCTGCTACAGCAAAGGTGTAAAACTTTCTTTGCCCATCTCGGGGCGAATGATGAAGTAGTAGAATCCTGTACTATGCTATTGCTGGTTATAATGTTGTGAAGTCAGGAGGAGGAACACACATAGATATCCAGTTCCACACAACGTCCTGCTGGGCAATAACCACTGGGGCCAGCAGACTGATCAGTCATTCATATCCCTGTGTTGTGGTGCTGCATGTTTGTGTTTATCAAACATCTGATCATAAATGACAGGGCAGGGCTAATCAAATTTAAAAAGAATGAGCATCCGAAAACACAACGTGCACAATCAATACAGCAGTATACAATCGGATGCTTAAATTTCTAGGAAAAGAGATATCTGAAATAATTTAATACTGGGCTAGTTGAACAGCCTTAAAGGTGAAATGAGAAATCTTTTTCTTTTGAAGGTCAGGCATGTGAAAGCAGTTAGTTGGCTTATTGCCGCAGTGTAAATTAGTGGCATTCATCATTATGGCATTGTTTTCACCTGACACAGTGTTTTCCATTTAGTCTTTTGGTTATGTATGGTACCGCTCTCTCATATGAGCCGACAGGTTTGCGATGTTAGTACCTCTCTATTCTCAACTGCAGTGAAAGCTGTTAAGCGCGCCAAAAGCAGCTGGCATCAGAAGGGTCAAAATTTGGAATGTTTAGGTAATCATCCACCAGGCCTTCAGTCACTGTTATAAATTTTTAATAAAGCGGATCTTGATAGAGTTATTTAGTTGGTTGTATTTTCTGTATTCTGACACAATGCAGTTGTGAGTCCCTGCTTAGTCAGTTACTGAGTATGAATGTGAGATATTGCAATACTTTTGCTTTCCTGTCTTACTTCTTTTATAGCTGTATCTTTTTTATCTTGGGTCATATATGTGGAAACAGTGATTAAAATGACACACTGTACAAATACAAAACGGAATATGAAAGGTTGCATCTCTGATGATCTGTCCTACAGAAGAAGTACAGAACAAATGTTCGGTAACACTACTTCAGCCCTGATGTTTGAATAAAATTCATTGACAAGTCACTGTTTTCACCATTTGCTGCAAACTTATGCCTGCTTGCCAGACGTTCATTCCATGGCCCTTTTCTCAATTAGGGCATGTCATCAATTAAGAGTGTAAAAAACAACAAAAAACCCACAAAGGAAACTGAGTTAGCAGACCAGGCTGTCATGACGCCACCATATGTTATGATTTTTATTTTTATGAAGGTGCTCTCGTATGCATGCAAGTGAGTTTTCCTTGATACTGCAGTCTATTTTTTTTGGGGGGAGGGGACCCCACATCCCAACAGTACAATTAGTTTTTAATGCTCCCCCCCATCCCCCCAGAAAGGCAGGAAACCCTTTTGTTATGGGTGTTACATTATTTCTCTCTAAAATTGTGGTTCACAGCTTTTTGTGTTATTTTCTAAATTTATCGTGACCCCGTTATGGCACTAGGCTTACCGTGACACAACATAGCGCAATCGGAAAGACTGCATTTTTAGGTCAGTGGATGAAAGGCAATAGCCATGAGAAGTAGAGGAGAATCAATACTTGTGAATGCTGATCAGGGTCCGTGGCACATCTGCAGTTTTATTTTTATTTTACCAGTTGGGATTGAACTGAGAATGAACATTGCAACTGGAAATGTAGCACAATTGAAAACATCTAGGATTTTAGGATATATCAGGGAGGTGAAGGCTCAGCGAGATGCTTGTAATACTGGATAATGAGGGAACTATGCATTTACATAGATACATAGATACATAGATACATAGACAGTGTCGGCAGATAAGGGCCTATGGCCCACCTAGTCTGCCCATTTGAGCTTGTAAGTTCAGTTTGTTTTCCTAGAAGTCTGTTTCCCCTTACCCCTGCCCTCTAGAATTCCTTTATGTCTATCCCATGCATTCTTAAATCCCGTGATTGTTTCAGCCCCCACCACTTCCTCTGGCAGGGTGTTCCACTTGTCCACCACCCGTTCTTGTGAAGAAATTCTTTCTCATGTTTCCTCTGAATCGTCCCTCCTCCAACTTCATCCCATGCCCTCTAGTCCTGAAACATCTTTTTCGCTTAAAATAGTGTTTTCCTGCACCTGTTCCTCCTGTAAGATACTTGTATGTCTCTATCATATCCCCTCTCCTCCTTCCTTCCTCCAGGGAGTACATGTTCAGTTCCTTCAACCTGTCTTCATAGGACTTGTGATGCAACCCATGCACCATCTTTGTTGCCCTCCTCTGAACCTTCTCTACCCTGTCTATGTCCTTACGTAGGTATGGTCTCCAGAACTGTACACTGTACTCCAGGTGGGCCTCACTAGTGTCTTGTATGGGAATTATGACCTCCCTTTTTCCTGTTGGTGATGCCCCTGCCTATACATCCCAGCATCCTATTTGCTTTACCTGATGCCTTGTCACACTGTTTCTCCCTTGAGGTCATCAGAGATGACAACCCCAAGATCCCTTTCCTGCTTGGTGCATGCTATATCCTCACCCCCAACTGATATATTGTGCCAGGGTTTTATGCTCCATATGCATTATCTTGCACTCTTTGCATTGAATTTCAACTGCCAAACCCTTGACCATTCTTCAAGTTTCTGCAGGTCCTTCTCATTCTGTCTACACCCTCTGGTGTGTCTACTCTGTTACAGAGCTTTGTGTCATCAGCAAACAGTGAAATTCTGCCTTCTAGATCCTGTGCAATGTCACTGATGAAGATGTTGAATAGGACCGGTCCCAGCACCGATCCCTGGTACCCCACTGGTTACTCTTCCCTCTGTGGAGTGACAGCCATTTACCACCACCCTCTGTGTCCTGCCACCCAGCCAGTTACCTACCCACCACACTACTGTCCTGCCCACACCATATTCCCCAGTTTGTGTAATAGTCTTCTATGTGGCACAGTGTCAAAGGCCTTGCTCAAGTCCAGATAGGCCATGTCCACTGCCCTCCCCTGATCCACCTCCCAGTCACCCAGTCAAAAATTCAATGAGGTTGGTCTGACATGACCTCCCCTGGTGAAACCATACTGCCTTGGGTCCTGTAGTCCATTGACAACCAGATGTTCCACCAATCTCTCCTTCAGTAGTGCTTCCATGATCTTTTCCCACTACCGAGGTGAGGCTGACTGGTCTGTAGTTCCCTGCTTCCTCTTTGTTCCCACTTTGTATAAGGGACTACATCTGCTGTCCTCCAGTCTTTGGGTACCTCCCTGTTTCCAGTGACTGGCTGAACAGGATAGCCAGAGGTTCAGCCACCACCTCTTAGTTCTTTAAGGACCCTGGGTGCACCCCATCTGGCCCCATTGTTTATCAGCTCTTATTACTTCCAGTTCCTTCAGGACCTTTCTCGTGTAAAGGGACTTGTGTCCATTTCTGCACCATTTCGCCCTTGTACTCCTTCAGACCCATTACTCTCTCTTCCTTAGTAAAGACTGAGCAGAAATACCTGTTCAATATGTCAGCTTTATTGTTGTCATCCTCCACGGCTCCCATCCTCCCCTTCAGTCTCACTATCCTCCCTCTTTGTCTTTCTTTTTCACTTATGTACCTGTAAAGGTTTTGTCCCTTTACCCACTGATTTTGCAATGTGTTCTTCTGTCTGAGCTTTGGCTTCCCTTACTGATTCCCTGCCTCCCTTTGTTTCTCCTGGTACTTCTCCCTATCCCTTCTGCCTGTGTCTTTTTGTATTGCCTGAATGCAATCTTTTGGCTTTCACTTTCTTTGTTACTCTTTGGAAAACCATAATGGTCTCCTCTTCCTTTTCCTCTTGCTAACCTGTTAATGCATAATTCTGTTGTTCTTATAATCCCCATTTTAAATACTGCCCACTGTTCCTCAATCCTGATTCCTGTCCCATTCCCCTTAATGCCTCTTTCAAGTATCTCCCCATTTTCCCAAAGTCTGCCCCCCAAAATCCAGGATCGTGTTTTTGTGTGGTTTGGTTCTGCTCTTTCTGTGATTTCAAACCACAATGACTGGTGGTCACTGTTACCCAGGTGCTCCCCACTGTTACCCCCATCACACTGTCCTGTTTGTGAGCACAGGTCCAGTATTGCCTTCTGCCGAGTTGGTTCCATGACCAGTTGCTTGAGGAAGGCACCCTGAAGGAGTCCAGGATAAATTGCTTCTAGTTGATGCTGCTGGGATGCTCCAGTCCACGTCCTGGTATATTGAAGTCTCCAACCAGTACTACTCCCTTTGTCTGCCATCCTTTGGATGGCTAGCATCAGCTCCTATCTGTTTCTTCCTCCTGGGCTGGTGGTCTATAAGGCCACACCTGTCTTGGGATGGCTGGCCCCATTTTCCTTTCCAGCTTAACCCACAGTATCTCCCCCATTTTGTTCCTCCTGGATCTGTGTGGCCCTTATGTCATTTTTCACATACAGTGCCACTCCTCCCTTCCTGCCTGCTCTGTCTCTTCTGAATATGTTGTAGCCAGGTATGGCCATCTCCCAGTCATGGTTTTCATTACACCAGGTTTCAGTGATGGCCACAATGTCCAGGTCTGACTGTACCATGACAGCCTCCAGATCTTCCATCTTGTTGCTAAGGCTCCTGGCATTTGCACAATGGCTTTCCATGATTTGACCTCCCTAGACTGCTTCACTGTTCTACTCCAGCCCCTTCCTTGGTTGTCATTTATCCCTGGTTCTCCTTGCTGTTTGCCCTTCTGCTGAATTTTGCCCCTTTTCTGCTTATCCACCTTTTGGACACTAATCTCCATCTTTTGCACACTGCTTTGCAGAGATAGCCACCCTCTGGTTCACTGGTTCCACTACTAGCTGTGGGGGGTGAGCAAGTAGGTACCGTCCTTGCTGGCCTGCCACCCCTTTGCTAGTTTAAATGCTTGTCAATGTAGCATTTAAACTTATCATTGAGTGCTTGGATTCCTCTCCAGGATGGATGCAGCCGTCAGACTTGAACAAACCTCCATCCTCCAGGTGGGTCCCCAGTCACCAATGAATCCAAACCCTTTCTCACAGCACCAGTTCTTCAACCATGAGTTAAAGTTCCTGGTGCATGCACTCCTATGTTTCCTTGCTTCTCACAGGTAGTACTTTGAGAAAGTGACAAGTAGCTACTTGTTTGAGACCCTCCCCAGTTTCCTAAACTGTTCCTGAACTTCCTTTGCTCCCCATTTGCCAAGTCATTAGTACCTAGGTGGATAATGACATCCAGCTCACCCTCCCGTCTTGCCTTCCCAGTGATCCCCAGTATCTTCTTTTCCATCCCTCCATGCTGTGGCACCTGGTAGGCACCTCACCTCCCTGTCCTCCCCTCCTGTGTTCCTGGGTGGATCCTCTACGATGGAGTCCCCACCAGGGATTCACTTCCTCCTCCTCTGGGGTCCACTGCTTTCCCCACTGAGGTCACCTCCTTGCCTAACCTCCACATCCTTTCCTTCCACTTCCTTGGGTACCTCTATTTGGTTGTCCTCATTTGCCAGTGTGGTACTAAAACACAGTACTACAATAACTGGTGACCCAAAGAATACTGTTGATTATTAAAAGACTGACAGACTATGATACCCATTAAAACAGTATGAAATTGGAGAATTAAAATGGTATAGGCACAAAATAACTGGATAAAAAAATGGACAAACCTTAGGCTAACCTCATACCCCCCTTCCCAACCCTGTGGACATGAATGTCCACAAATGGACAAGACCGCTTGTTTTGCAAACGTTTTTCATTTCATTTTGTTAAGTCAAAACAAAGTATAACTTTTGAGCTTAGTGCATGTAACATAACCCCTCCACCCACCCAAAAAAAAGTAGTTTGTGCTACACTGATCACTGGGTCTGATTAAGGAGTTAGGGCAGCTCTCCCTTTTACTTCCTCCAGCATACAAAAGAATTAGTCATTCTCCACTTTATTTGTTTATAAGGAGTGTAAAAAGACTGGACCTGGATCTCCCAGATATTTTTTTTCCACACCCTAACATATTGCTAGCCAGGAAGTGTAGAAAGAAATGGGAAATTAGCAATCGCATTCACAAACGTGCACATACTAGTAATGTAATAGGACACATCTATCAGTAGTGTAATGGTTAGATTTATGAACTATATTAAGAAATTTAACACAAAAATCAGGTCCTATGTGACCTAAATTATGAAATCAGATCCATGAAAGAAAGAAAAATCTGCATAATCTGATAATGAATACACTTCTAGACTGTCTTGTTAGTTCAGGGTACCAGTTTTGCAAAGATGGTGTGCCTGGGAGTTGGCAGAAAGCATTGAGTAACACAAGCACAGTGCAAATTTTTTGTTTCTTTATTTCACAACACATACTATAGTAAGCAAAAAACAAAATGGATCCCCTTTATTTAATTTTTTAAGATCAGCACAAAAAAAAAACTTGTTCAATTCCACATCCCATTAAATGAAACTGGGGAAACAAGGACATAGCAACACAGTGTGCCTATTGATCACCAAAAGCAGCAGTATCAAGTCTTTTTCAATGACACATTGTCACTATCACAAGTAAAGTACCCAGTAAGGCTGTGGGTAAGAAGCTGAGTTTTTTCCTGCATTTCAAGATTAGCCTGCAGCCGCAGATCCCTTCACACGCTCTTGAGCCTGCTTAGAATTTTAGGCATCGTAACTGCTCTAGCAGTAGCAGGTATGAATAAAACTTGAAAATCTTGAATAAATGTCATAGATTACAAGGGGAAAAAGTGTTATTCTGCCATTCATGACCTAAATTGACCCCAAAAAAGGACAAAAATAAATTTCTGTCCCCTTTAATATTTGGTAAGGACTAATGATTTCAACTAAATACGCTGAATATGTTTTGCTGTTAATATGTTCGATAATGTTGAAAAGAATACATTAAGTAAAGTCAATAATCAACTTGTAACTGAAGTAGGTTGTATTCAACAAATTAAGAATGGTTCACTTCCTGGTTTGTACTTTTTCCAAATGTTCAAAATTTAAAATCCTGAAAAGAAAACGGTAAATAGTTTTACATCAATTTTTCATAACATTTTTATCTTCAAAAAATGATTTTCTTGTTAGAAGACGCAGGTAGTTAGCTTTGCCTTAACTGTCAGGGCTGCAACCCCCGTGGAAGAGGAGCATTTATTGGTGGCACAGTGCATTGTAAAATTAAATGTTTTATGCAAATTGCGACGTGTGAAGCAAGGGTCTGAATGTCAATAGTCTACTTAGGTCATTCACTTTAACTGCAAGTGGCCTTTTCGGGATTTCTGCGTCACTTACAATATTAATTTCAGAATATACAGGACTTCACCATTTTGATAATAATTGCCAACACTGTATTCTTTATTTAGTTTTAAACTAAAGAGAGTTTGCCTTTCAACTATGTCCAAGTGTTTTCAGCTTTCGAGTTTCATTTTAAAGCAGCAGTATTTGTTAGTAACCATGTAGTTTTTTTTCTCCCTCAGGAATAACAATTTTCTGGCAGAAATATCAATGTTCCTATTATTCTTTTTTTCTCCCTTCTTCTTCTCCCCCACCATATTCCTGAACTAATATGTGGGATTTGGGAATCTTAAAAAAAAACAACACTCCAGTGCCATGGTCCCAATTAAAAATTAAATACCTTGGCACAGTGCTGTGCTGTTTACAATCAAACAAATGTGGTAACACAGTCGTAATAGATCCACAGTAAGAATCTAGTACCATACTTACATTCAACAAGTAAACTCAATGGAAGAGTTTATTTTGTTTGTTTGTTACTGCCCCGTTGTGGTCATCTTTAATGAGGTGAGTCATTAATTACAAAATTCGGTATATAAGATGTTTTTCAGAAATTAAAAATATTCTGAAGATGAATATTGCTAAAATTAGTTATAAAGGCTGTTTCTCAAAAGAGTTAAAATATTCTGATGATGAATTTAAGGATGCGAGAAATACATTTTTGCTGAAAAAAACCCCTGATATGATGACGTTTTACTGACTAACAAATGCAACTGCTTTAAATACAATTTTAAGTTCAACTAAAATGAAAATAGCCAGAAGTTATTTTTTATGAGTAGAATTTAACGTTGCTGCTTTGCTTTTCTGAACCAACAAATGCCTAATTTACAATGCATACAGTTCATTTAAACGACATAGCCCATCTGAGAGCCAGTATTTCCCTTTTCTGTGGAGTCCTGCTATTCCCATATTTTTAAAGTTGGGTGGACTGATTAATTGACTAGTTAGTGACTTGTGTCAAACATCGAGTAAAGGGCATCTTACAGTTTAGTAATAAAAAAAAGTTTGCATTTTTTATCTCTTTATGTCGAAACCCAAAATATGACTTGAGGTATTTATTTCTAATGGGATTTATGCCGATGGAAACTGCCAGCCTTCAAAATAACTATTTGCTTTGAAGTACTGCCTCATCATTTTGCACAGGAAGTATTATCAATGAAGTGATCTGTACTATATAAATATATACAAATCAATCTTTTCAGCAAGTGAAGTACATCCCTCATAGCATTAACTTGACCCCACATCTGTTTTTATTTTAATCCGTTTTTTTATTTCCTGTTTTCTCACACATTTAAGAAATTTACAGTGACCAATAGACCTGTAATACCATACATACATGTTTTGATGGGGAAACCTAAACCACAACCTTTCATTGATAAAGGGCCATAAAACTCAGAAATTAGTGGACAACTATCAGCTGCCGCTGGGCATTAAAGCAAGCCCACTCTGTGGGCAATGGTTGGAGGAGCCAGCACTGGCAGCATCAAAGCAAACCACTAGGTAGTCAACAGAGGAGCTACTAGTGGTGGCGGTAAAGCAAGCCTGATCAGCAGGCAACAGCTGTTGGTTGCATGGTATTAAAGTAGCTGCTTTAATCTTCAATACCACCAAAAAGTTAACCTTTTTGTAAAAACTGCCATCTCCTGAAGAAAAGCTTTTTGTAAAAACTGCCATCACATGTCAGAGGAGCTCGGTATTGCCTGAAAGTGTGTGTACCGAAAACTACTTTTCCAATATAATGTATTACATCACGGACTTTATCATTTAAATTGTGATGGCTACAGACGTGCGGCATTGTGTTAGTCACTATTTCAAATGTTAAAATTCATTTGACAACTTCTGCAGAAGGTTGTATTATAGTAAATTGATCAGTATAAATGAATCAAACAGTTTAAACCAACATTTAAGCAACCTAAACAGGCTACTGTATACAGTATAATGGATAGGTTACTGCCTAGAAACACCGAACAAACCTGTATCCTTTACTCATCTGCTGTATTGACCGAGACCGTCCTCTCTTGGTGAATCCCTGGGAAGTGCAAAATGTGAATAAGCATGTCGAATCCAATCAAACATCATGGGAAAAGATCGTTGTTTTGCTAAGCCTCAACGGTAGTCCGAATATGTAAAAAATAAGGTGTCTATAAAGTTTTTTTTTTTAAATCGGATTATGCACTGAGATTGCCTTGTGTTAGGTGGGGGGGTGAACATGCAGCATGGGTGCTTGTGTGTGTGTGTGTGTGTAGGGGAGTTGTGCATGAGCAGGCGATATCTTATCGCTGCTCACTGAAGCATAGCTCCCCCTTTCAACTGTATGCCACTGCATTTTGGAGCTTGTCATAGACAGCTCCAGCAGGCATTGGAGAACTGTAGCCGCACCTGCAAACACACTGACTGAATTGGAGGAGGAGGTGACACAGCTCCGAAATCTCCGATGATGGCAGTATGTTTCTTGCACATGCGTGCAAGCAAACATAAAAATGATAGTTGTGTATGTGAGAGTGTAAGTTTGAATTTTTGGTATAGGTGCCAATGTATGGCTTTTACTGTTCCACCACTGTGCTCTGTTCATACTCTAGGTATTTTTTCTCACCACTGTTATGTGTCACACTGTGTTCCCTGCACAGATATTGGCCGGGTTCTAATTAGTTAGCAGTTTCTGACCTAAACCAAGAGATGCAAGTCCAAATTGATCTATGTTAGTAGTCAAATTAGTCATCATAACAATATGATTTTAAAATGAAAATAGTAATATGCGGGAATTTGGTTAAAGCAATGATAGCCATTATGAGTACAGAGATATGTGCATCTGGTAATCCCCTTGTTTTTAATCTTTTATGACATAATCTTAAGTAAGAATATCTAAAAGTGACAGGTAAGATACCCAAGGTATAGTTTAACAAATCAAAATAGAAAACATATCAACAGAAACAAATCAAAAAATTTAATGAAAAAAGGAATGTTTTCCAGGTACTTCCCTCTTACTGACATATAGTGCTACTCAGTTTTTGACTCAATGTTGTCAGCTTGCCCCCCCAAAAAAAAATTAATTCAACCCATCAACATTTTCTAAAGTCTAACAATAGTATATTCAAAACCCCATAAATTCCATGGAACATTATTTAAATCACTAGAGACTACAGTCATTTAGACAAGAAACTATCAAGAGTGTTAATATTAGCTGCAACTAAATGATACTAAGCATGATGCTAAAACTAGCTGTAATCAGATCTAAACATTTAGAAGGATTATGGGAAGTCCATTAAATGTCCATGATCCATTTTGGAATGACAGAAAATAATTCCTTTTATGTCTGCTCAATCACATAAAAAATATTGTTTACCATTTATAAGTATACATAATTTCGAGAGACTCAGTGATGAAGATGTGTATCCCTTTTTCCAAAATGCATCCTGCATATGGTAATAATTCTTCCTATCATCAACAGTGTCTGGAGGAAGCACATGAAAAATACTAATGGTCTCTCCTTTTAAAGAAATTCTTTTTTTTTTTGGTAAACAGAAGTCATTCAGATAAGTCGTTAAACCGAGGTCCCATCTACCTGGTCTGGTGGTAGTTCAGTTGGATGTTAAAGATCCCATGGCACTTCTTGAAAAGAGGAGGGGAATTTTGTTTTTATTATATATTCAAACACAACAGCAAGAACAAAGAAGAATAAATAATACAATCTCAGCAAAGTCCACAAATTAACATTCTAAACAGTCTCATGTGATAGGAGCATCAGAATCAGTCACCCAAGGAAGATTCCACCAAACATTGGCAATATATACTGTACATTATTATGAAAGGACTTTTCATGAAAATAAATATTGCACACCTCCTTTAGAATACAGCCTGAAAGGTCCTCATAAGAAAGCAATTTTTGTTCAAATCAAATCAAATGATCTTTATTTTTATAGCGCTTTTTGAAACCAAGGCGCTGTACATAAAACCCATATACATAAAAATAACATTTTTAAATGAACATTAAAACAAATCATCCGTAGCTAGGAAAAGTTAAACTAAATAAATATGTCTTTAACTCCATTTTAAATCTATTGACAGTTGGGAATTCTCTCAACCAACGAGGTAGAGACTTCCACAGGGCTGGCGCTGAAAAAGTGAAAGCATGAGATACTGATGTCTTTAATTGAACCCTGGGAATCTCCAGCAATCCCTCATTGGCAGAACAGGGAGGATGGAGGGGGCAGTAGGGTTTCAGGAAATCTTTCAGGTAACTGGGTCCCTGATCATGTACAGCTTTAAAGGTTAGTAAACCAACCTTAAAAATGATCGGCCACCAAACAGGCAGCAAGTGCAATTCATGGAGCACAGGTGTAATATGACTGGTTCTAGAAGTCCCAGTCAAAAGCCTGGCCACTGCATTCTGCACCAACTGCAGGCGGTGGATATCAACCCCAGGTAGCCCTGGGTAGAGGGAATTGCAGTAATCAAGATGGGTAGTGACAAAGGCATGGACCAATGTTGGAAGATCACCCAGAGGAATCAGATGTTCCACCCGGGCGTTATTCCTCAGATGGTAAAAAGAGGATTTGATGACAGATGACACCTGAGATTTTAGAGTCAAACCATCATCAAAAATAACGCCCAGGTTATGCACCTGATCGGAAGTAGAGAGTGACATACCACCAAGTAATAAGCCTCATGGTTGTCCAGCTCCCAAACCCATCCCCGGATGACCTGGGTCCACTACCAGCACCTCAGTCTTATCTGTATTCAGTCTCAGCCAGCTGGAACTCATCCAGAGTCTGATCTCAGTAAGGCAGTTATTTAGCATGGAGAAAGCATTATCTTGTCCAGGCAGAAAGGACAAATACAGTTGAGTATCATCTGCATAGCAGTGAAAACCCAGACTGTATCACCTGATGATATCTGCCAATGGCAGCATTTACACTGCAAACTACATGGGGGCTAAAATGGAACCCTGCGGTACCCCACAAGACAGGGAGTGAGCACCAAAGGAATAAATTCCAGTGGTAACTCTCTGAGACCTGTCCATGAGGTAAGAATGGAACCATTTAAGAACTGTACCAGACAGCACACAAAAAAACTGCAGCTGCTCCAATAGCACACCGTGGTCTACAGTGTCAAATGCAGCAGAGAGATCGAGAAGGACCAGAATGGTACATACTTTCAATTTCTAGCCATTAGGAGGTCATTCAATACCCAGACAAGGGCAGTCTCCATGCTATGCTTCTTCCTAAAACCAGACTGGAGAGAATCATAGACATTGTGAGTTGTAAGATGATCATCCAATTGCAATGCAACCACCTTTTCAATAACCTTACCAACAAATGGCAGGTTAGAGATAGGCTGGTAGTTGGCTAGATAATCTGGATCCAAGGAGGGTTTTTTAAGGAGTGGTCGAACGACCACCTCCTTGAGGTTGTCAGGAAAGACCCCCCTCTCCAAAGACTTCCAGACAATGTCAGCAAGGATCGGGCAGATAACTTCTACACATCCTACTAAAAGACGTGTAGGACCCGGATCCAAACTACAGCTGGTTGGTGGCAATGTTTGGATGATCTTTACAATGTCAGTGAACTCCAGCCTGCAAAAATCTGACCATACAGACCGAATGCATGCCACTTCCTGTCAACCACTGCAATCCCTCATAGGAGAGGTCGGACCGATGTCAGACCTGATGCTGGCAAACCTATCTGCAAAAAACTGAGCAAACTCCTCGCATCTCAGCTGAGAAAAAGCTTCTCTGGGCTGGAGACAGATTGGATTACACAATCTCTCAACACTCCAGAGAAGCTGATCCAGTCGATTCTGTACAGCAGAAAACTCCCTGGACAGGAATTCTGCCTTCTTATGGGTGATTTCTGATTGATAACCATCATAATGTGCCATCAACCTAAGCCTGTCAGCATCATGGTAGGACCTCCACCAGGCTCTCTCCAACCTTCAGCCAACTCACCTTAACTCCTTCAAGGAGCCATCAAACCAAGGGCTCCTTGAACGAAGGGTGAAAGGCAGAACATGAACAGGAGCAATCTTGTCCAGAGCATCTCCCACAGCCTTGTTATAGGCTAGTACAAGATTATCTGGACTCATGCATTCACCTGACAAGCCTGATAGATCCAGTTCTGCCATTAGGTCACTAGGGTTGTTGCCCCTTAAAGGGCAGTACTGAACCATCTCCATATTGGCAGACCTATTATTGTCAAGTAAACAAACACCTGGCATTTCACACATATCATTTTACAACAGAAAATAAGACATTCAACATATGGACATCCCAATGAGACCATTCCCGACCAAACACCCCATAAATCAAATTATCATAAGAAATAGTTCCCAGTAGAGGCATACCCCAACACCCTGTCAAGTAACTCCAAAAGGACTGAATAAAAGAACAAGTAAAGAATAATTGAGGCATAGACTCCAACTGCCCTAAACATGTAGGCCTAGCACATTGACGTTCAGCCAAAGCTTTATGCTTTTGCTTCGCCTTAACATTTAGCTTGTCATGACAACAAAGCCATAACAAATCCCAAAATTTAATAGGAATCCATTCATTACGAAGAATACGTAACACATTGGGAATCGAATAAGGATCACATAATGGGAAGGTACAAACATCAGTGAAATTGGAGGCCAAAACTTGTGCATACAACAGTTTTTTTGATTTGTGAAGAACATCTTCATACACAAGACCCCACTGCTTCAGACAAACACCTCCCAATAATACTGGGGAGAAAACAAAACTGATTTATATATTTTCAAAGTACCAGAAACCCAACCAGAATACTAAGCCTTCAGTCTCTCAGTCCACAATGCCATACACCAAGTCAGAGTCTTATGGCATAGTGGGCGTAGACTAGTAAATACAAAATTAAGAAAAAGAATAACACAGGGTTCACCATATTGAGATCCCCATCAGAAACCTTAAGGTATAAAACATTACGTTTAATGGGATTTAGTCTGCTACCCCAAATTGCCAAAAAGAATAAACCATAAAGACCAGCATCTTGATCTTTGGGAGGAGGAAACACAAGGCTAACATGCAAAAATAGAGGTAAAAGATAAATCCTAACCAAGTGAACACTTTTCCATTTACCCATAACACTTTTATTCCAACCATCTACCAAACAGTTTTCCCTGCTTGAGTTTAAGGTCCCAATTTAAGAGGTCCAGATGACCAGTATCAGAAGCAATCCCTAAAACTGTCAGAGGCCCATCCTGAATGGTAAGACCAGCAACACAGGGGTCAGGGGTACCCACTCCAAGACACTTTATCAAACGCTTCTGTTTATTCAAATTAACCCTAGAAGCTGCACCATAATAAGAGCCAAAGTCAATAGCCTGTAAAATATCAGTAGAGGATTTAAGAATTAAACAAATATTGTCAGGATAGGCAGCAGCTGTCCAAGGAAGAGGATGCCAACAAGCTAAACAGAAGTGAAAAAACGAACATCATTCAAACAAACGAAGTAAAGGATCAATACTAAAGACAAAAAACAAGGAGCTCAAGGGGCAATCCGGATGTACCCCACGATGTACTGGAATTATAGGACCCAAAAAAACATTCACCAAAGGCCTAAGGACAGCCTGACCATAAATCACTTTCAACCAATGAATAAAAACTTCAGAAATCCCATATAACTTCAAAACAAACCATAAAAAATTGTGGTCAACAGAATCAATAGCCTTCTGTTGATCGAGGGTTACCACATACCCTGTCGTATCAGGGAAGGACCCAGATACAAAAACCTTACTCAACAATAATAACTGATCATGTATCCTCTTCCCTGGAACAGAACAAGATTGAAACTGTGAAATAACAATGGAGGTAACCTTAGATAAATGACATGCCAGAATCTTCATCAGAATCTTAACAGCGACATTTAGAAGGCAGATAGGCCTCCAATTATCAAAATTCTCCTTAACACCTTTTTTATGTAAAACCGTCACAACACCAAGGGTCATGTCCAAAGAGAGGGAATCTGTATCTAGCAGATAAGTATAAACTAAAGCCAATTTCTGTGAGATAAGTGGAACAATCAGTCTATAGAGCTCAGCAGGAAGGCCAACAAGTCCAGGAACCTATCCTATAGGTAATGCTAAGACTGTGTCTTGGACTTCAGATGAAGAAACCGCTTCAGTCAGAGCAGAAACCAAATTACTAGGATGAGATGGAATGTTCAACAAGCCAAAAAAATGTGAACAAGCAGTCCAGTCAGTAACAGATGTAGCAAACTGGATCTCTAAATAATGGGAAACCACTCACATTTTATCAGACTGAGATGTAACCGTCATCCCAGCAGAATCCCAAATAGCCAACAATTTATTTTTCTGAATTCGGTCCCGACAACTAATAAAGGGACAGATAGTCTCTAACTTCCCCTGTGTGCCAAACCTCTGCTGTATCATAAGAGATGCCATCTGACGCTCATGAAAAGTCCTCATATGAGATTGCACTGCAGCAATTTGGCCCCCAAAATCATGACAAGTGGATTGAGCTAAGCCCATCAAATGATGCAGCTGCTTTCTGTGTTGCAGGTACTTAATTTTGTCAGAATCAGATTTATGTCTACTAACAGATAACAACAAATTCCAGAGATCATACTTCAAACAATCCCACTACAGGAAAGGGTTATCAAACAATTCAAACAAAGTTTTCTGTCCACTGACAGCATACAAAATCTGGGGGATTACAAGATCTTCAGCAAGAAGTGATATATTCAATTTCCAAAGGCCAGGACCATAAAGCAATTCTGGAGATCCAAGAAGCACAGAAAGCACCTCACGACTGGAAAACTCCACAGAAATGACCTGAGCATTTGTAACTGGGAGTCCCTTAAAAACAAAAACAAAATCAATACAAGTAGCATGTACACCCCTTTGAAAGGCCGACTTACCCTCTTTATGAAAGGATTTATAAGCATCCACCAGATTTGCCAGTTGTACAGTGGAATGCAAGAAGGACATATCACAAAAAATTTTCATAGTAGATGTACCACTGTCTCTATCCTGACAGGTAAGACCACAATTGAAATCAACCCCCCCAACAAATCACAGTCTGAGCAGAGAAGAGAAAAGAAAAGGACGAATGGTGGAAAAAAACTCCACTCGGTCTGCTTTCGACTGAGGAGCATACACAGTAATCAACCTGTATTAAGCACCCAGAATCTTAACATCCAAAAGCAAAACCCTCCCAGGGATCAAATCTAGTAATTTAAGAAGCTGAACAGGTGAAATAAATAAAATACCTACCTCAGTACAAAGACCCAAACCAAGAGACCAATATGAGGGTCCCTTAAACCATTCAGCCTGAGCTTGAAGAAGTTCGACAGGTGTGTACAGCTGGGTATCTTGCAGAAAAATGACATCTGCAGTAGAAGCCAGTAAATGTAAAAAAAACCCACTCCATTTCCGTGCATTTTTGATGCTGTTGACGTCGATCATCAACAGGAACAATGGAGGAATCTGACACATTAGAGGACTCAGGGAGGTTTATGGGCCTGGGACATACTAGCACCCACCACCCTCTTTTTCCTCCCTTTAGCAGGAGTGGCTCCTTTCTTAAGTTCCACCAATTTATCACCGACATTTCCTAACTTACTAGATTCTGAATCAGAAAGAGGCTCAAAACAGTGAGAATCTTCGGAGGATGCTTCATAGTCATGCCCCACCACACCTGATTCCAGTAAAAGGCGATGGAAATGATTAGAGGTCTTGGTCTCACAAATCTTAGGAACTTTGGAAGCAGGCTGCCTCCAACTCCTGCACCGAGTCACATGCTGTTCGGGATGTACTACCAGAACAGTCGATGGGGTTGGGGGGGCATTACACAGGAAGGGAGAACGCAGGCATCCAGAGTTACCCCAGCCAGAGGGGTCAGTGATACTGCAATAGGAAGTTCCTTAGGCAATGTCTCCGTAGGAGCAACCTCCAAGGGTGGATCGGAACCAAACTCAGGGTGGGGATATAGGAGGCACATCCAACAGAACATATAAATGAGGAGTCAGGGAGGTTAGCGACTGAGTAGCAGACTCACACCACTTCACATGTCCCTTTTGAGCCACCGCTACTAGTAAACATTGCTCCTCAAGATCACCAGACCCAGATTTAGTAGAGGCAGCTTGATCACAATCCATATAGGAGTGACCATGCAAACCACATAGGTTACAACAAATCTCTTCAGTACATTGAGAATAAAAGTGGCCTAACTTTCCACAGAGAGAACAGCGGATCTTATCACAAGCGTTACTGATGTGCCTGGGAGCACCACACTTGTAACATGTTTTAGGCTGTCCAGGCTAAAACAAGACTCCCCTGTCCCCCCCCAAGAAAAAAAGAGTTAGGCAAATGCTGTAAAGACCCATCAACATCATTCAAAATCATCCAAACCCTCCAACCCCCAGTCCAAATATTCTCATCATCGAAAATGGCTTCCGGGTGACCCATCACTGTACAGCATTGTTTCAACCAAAAAGCAAATCAGTAACACTAGCCTCCTCATTACAAAAAAGAATAGTGACAGATTTTTTGGCCGGTTTAGTCAGGGGAATCACATCAAAATGGGACCATAAAGGAGTGTGCTTGACCTTATGGTTCCGAAACCAAAAGGCCTCCAAACCATTTTGCATCTTAAAGCTCACATCAAATGAGGGCTCCCCAGAGACATGAATCAGAGCATAGAGCTCTGTGGCACTAAAGCACAAACTGGATTTAAGCAATACTTTCCCCACATACCCCCTGTCAGAAAAAACATCCAAATCCCCCTTATAAATAATGTGCACTGCATTATGTCTTTTAGCAGGCTGCACCTTCTTCTGAAAGAAGGATGCATAGGTTTTAGGATGAGGTCCTCCACCATCTGTAGGAGAGGGATTAGGACCTCCAGCATCATCCTTAATAGGTAAAGAAACAGGATCAGGACTTGTGTGCGCAGGAAGTCTGGGTGATTTATTGTGTGCACCACAAGTACCCAGAAGTGCCATATTCATAAAGTTTAATTCAGGATTAGGAGTAAGATCTAAGTCTGTTCCTGGGGCACTATCAAAACCAGTACTGTCCATCACAGGAGAGGTCCGAGGCACCGATGGGCCAGTACCATGTAATTCTGTTTGCAACTGGACCCCCGTGATATGGATAGGAGCAAATCCAGAAGTCCATTGCTGTGAGGTAGGAGACTTCACCCAACCAGCCGCACGCAAGGAAGTTTCTACAGTCCATGGCTCGGCATCCCTCATTTTGGTATCAGCCCACGATCACTGTGGAGCAGCAGATTCAGTGTGGAGTTTGTCCCCAGTAAGAGTCTTAGGAGCAGAAAACGAAAACACAGAAACACCATACTGGTCATTAGCCATTGTCTGAAAAACTACAGATGGAGCAAAAGGCAAAATGCCAAGCTGACCACCTGACACACCCTCAACAAGGGTATCCTGGGCTGGCACTTGACAACTCCCGCCAGTCACCAGGGATATACCTGGACCACCAGTAGCAATAGCTGGTGAGTCAACAGAAAGGGAAACCTTAGCAAGATGAGTGTCAGGCAAAGAAACAGCATTTGAAATGGAAGTATTAGAGGATACCAATACCTCTGCAGAGTCAGATCAAGAAGCGGGTCCCAAGTCAACAGGAGTAGCAGCCTTATGGAGATCCAGATCCAAAACACCAGCAGAAACATCAGCTACATTCTCCAAATGGACTTCAGCATCAAAAAAAGTATCCACTTCACTCAACCCTCCAGGAAGAGGTGCATCCAGCACTCCAAGCTTCTCCATGTCCTGCTCCATCGCCACACAGATGGAGACTGACATGCAAATGAACAGCGAGTCCCCCTACCGACAGAGTAGGGGAATTTCCCTGATGCCCTGGCCAAATTTCCCCCAATTCACAAAAAATACCACCAACAGCTTAATCTGGTTCAAAGTTAGTTGGCATGCATCTGTATCCCCCACCCCAGGTCATGCCTGAAAATAGGCAGAATTTGTCTAATGCACTTACCCAAGCAACAAAAACTAAAACTAAATAAATAAATAATTTTGGTTTTGTTCCCTGATTTAAAAAGTTTGGCAATTATCAGCCTGTGACAGTCCCTCCTCAAGTTTGCTTCTTAAGGCTACGTGAATCCTATCAAAGTTAATATTCACTTTACCATTTCCACATTGAAACAATGTTGCCAATACTTCAAGCATTATTTCTTCTTATGAAGAATTCTGTTCCCATATCTCAGGAACCCCTAAGACTCTAATATTCTTTCTTCTTGTTCTAATTGTAAAATTGGAGAGCTTGGCTTGTAAGACATTTAATAAATGTTCATGTCTTCCAGTTTGTCTTTGAACAGTTATCACCCGATCTTTTAGATCAGAGACTCTTTGTTCTGATACAACAACCATTTTTAGCAAGGACATCAGATGAGAATCCATGTGGGAAACAGAATATTTTATTTTGTGAACTTCATTAGTAAGCATATCCATGTTTGTGACTTTATCCATTATAAAAGCAGTATTGCATATCAGTATTTTAGCCCATGAAGATATGGAATTATCATAAAATGTAATAGGGATATTATTCAGCTTCTCTTCATGATTCATGGTATTGAACTTCTGTGTGACAGTGTCTTCTTGGTTTTGTTGTTCTAAAATGTTGGGTCTTGAACCAGGCAACTGACATTAACAGAATTAAGTGAAGGCGATATAACAATATTAGGTTCAGCTTCTGAGGAGGTCACAGGAGGTGAAATGGCAGCTTTTTCTTTTATGTTTATTTCAGCCTATGTTAGAGTGTCATGAGGCAATAAGAATTGAGGCTTGTATTTCAGAATATGACGACTTAGATGGTAGCTTACAGTTTTTGGAAGAGTGAGGGCTAAAACTTGTTTTGTCCTGTGCTAGAAGCTCAAAATTAATACAATCTCCTCCCCTCAGTCCATGAAATTTGGCAGTGAATTAGGAGCAATTGGCAATGGAGAAAATACTTGATTTAACAGTATAGGAAATAATGTTCTCAGGGGTTTGTTGAAAAAAATTATTTTGGAACTATCTGCAAGTGAAACGTTGGTAGTATTTCTAAGGTCTCTTTGAACAGCTTTTATTTATTTTACTTTTTCCTGGGATTTAGTGAGTCTTTCAGACTTTTTCTTTTATTATGTGACCATTTTTTGTGTGTTTTCTGTTCAGTAGCTTCTAAATGTTTCACCTTCTCCCTCACATCTCTTTGTTCTTTTAAGGAGGCATGAATCAGTGAGAGAACAAACACAAAAGAATCTGTAAAGCTGAGAATTCACGAATTTGATACAGAGTCAGTGTCTGGACACCAACACTTCTAGAAGGCTTCGGAGCATTTACAAAATTGGAATTCTGTGGGATCTTCCAGATGTATGCCTCTAGGTATAAATCCACCACAAAATCTCTTCAAAATTATAAAGGCTGGATTCAGATATCAGCAGAGTATTTTACTGTTGTTGGCACAACCCACGGCTCTGGAACGCCAAGCAGGAATCTCAAACGTGGCTCTGTCACATCCAATGCAGTCATCTGAGTAGGAAATTAAATGGACAGCC
The DNA here is from genome assembly GCA_016271365.2 of Neoceratodus forsteri. Taxonomy (NCBI): domain Eukaryota; kingdom Metazoa; phylum Chordata; order Ceratodontiformes; family Ceratodontidae; genus Neoceratodus; species Neoceratodus forsteri. Next base: position 10,595,259 of record JADMNL010000039.1, on the reverse strand, counting down.
ACCTAACCGCAGGTAGTGCTACTCTTTTATCAGGTTGTATTTCATCCTGATAGCGAAGAATTCCATGTAGGCAGCTCTAATGCTCTTTGTTACATTAGAAAAGTATAAGCAGGTCTGGCATTTCAAGATTTATCGGAAGCATAAAAACAGAGTGAGTTCAACCATATACGGTATGTACGCCAGCATTATCTTGGACGGTATAGGAGCAGCTCAGGTAGGTTGCAATTACTGTACATATTAAACTTTTAGACTGATAGTGTGTACATTCCCTTTACGGTACAGCAATGAGTGGCTTAAGATTTATGTCCATCCCTGCTGCTGAGGCTAAGAACTGTATGTGCCATAGCACTGAGATTTGTGGTTCTCTAAATTACATTTAATGGAGTGGGTTTTTAGAGTGGTTGATCAGAGCTGAGATCAAATGTACACCACTGAGTCAGCAAGTCCATGCTGCTTCTGTGGACCCTGCAATACGAGCAGACTAGATAGACCAAATGACTTTCTTCTGCTGTCTTCTTTGTATGTTCATATGTTCGTTTGCTGAAGCAATGGTTAACACTGGTAAGGCTCCACAATAAGGACCATAGCAGTGGCACTAGTGACCATCAACAACAGTATTTATCAAAAGGGAACTATTAATTGGGGGGGCAGAGATAGTACTACAGTGCCATAACTAGAGCTACTATGCACAGTTTAGTGACATACAGAATATAATAGATCAAACTATGTCTTAGAAACACCATGACTCTCTGTTGATACCGCCTTTCTATTTCAAAGACACAAAGAGGACCCTATTGCACAAGTCCACGATATTTTACCCTTGATTTCCCTTCTGTTTATTCTACCTTCATTAGATGCAAATTTTTTTGATGTATAATGAGTTTATTGTACAATTCTTGTTAACATATGAACTGGATTACTTACAGTGTATATACAATATTATTGTTACATATTGTGATGTACTTCTTGAAAGATATGGCTGAAAACCGGAATGTCCCAGTTCCTTTTTTTGGCAAAAAATAAAGCAAAATAAATAAACAAAAAATCAGATTCCTTCTACTAATACAGTACCTACTAGTACATAGCAGTACACACTTCTAGCAGTGAGACACCATCAAGATTTTATATCAAAGCAAAGGTACTATTTAAAACACACACTCACTCACTTACTCACTCACTCTCTCCCTCCCCCAAGAATCCCTGCATATTTTGCCCACAGTTATTCCTTGCTGAAGATTATAAACTCAGTGGCATAACACAAAGTCAAAACTCCTAAAGTTACAGTTAATTGCTTCTGCAGTCTAAGCTGCTTATAATACTTAACACCTCTGACACCACATTCCTGAGTTCATTTATCTGGTCTAGATTTTTTTAGGAGCAATTGTCCTTGATTTGTGAAAGACAGGGTTGGAAAGCAATACTGTAATTTATACAGTGCTTGTCTATCCTAATATGGTTGTAGCCAATAAAAAATACATTAATCATAGCTAAATAAAACAAAGGCGCAAACAGAAACAAGGAATAGGGAATATTATCTGTCAAGTAAAATAAACCAGGGTTGTGGTATTAAGAAAAAGGAGGGACAAAAAACATTTCCAATTCATGCTACCAATGACTGTAGCCCACCAAATCCTATGTCACCATCCTGGACCCTGCCCACACCTCCCCCTCAGAGCCCAGTGCAAAAAGAGAATATATACATCAGGATGGTGCACAAGCAGTCTGGCCTTACCATGACAGGGAAGCTTACAGGGCTTTAGCAGAGGGTCTGTTGGGGGGTGCTTGAAAAAATGATAAGTGAACCAGTATGGGATGGGCACAGCAGGGGTAAGATTGCCTAGAGAAAGCAATACAATTGATGTGAAGTAAGAGGGATGCTAGTCTAAATTACAAAATAAATGTATTTCTGTTTCTCAGTTTGGGTGCAGCTCTGCATTTTTTAAATAGATACTGCTGCTTACTTCCTCAGCACTGCATGGCATTTCTGCTATACTTCATTGGGGAGAGGTGCCATTTGCCAGCCTCCTCCCCACTCCCTCATGACAGGTCTCGGTCTATTTCCTGACCATTGTCTCAGTCCCTGTTTTGGTGCATCTGGCACCAGTCTTTGAGGAACAGGTTCATAGGTTCATAAATGTAGACACGAGTCATGTAGCTTGGGGTCATTATTATGGCTCGCCAACTAATGGTGGTAAAAGTTTTTTTTATCCTGCCCCTTGTGATTATCCAAAGCCTTTTTAATGGATTCCATACTTGGGCTAATAACCACACATACTGGAAGAATATGCCAAGCTTCCAGCACTCTTTGGTTGAACCAATGCCCCTGTTTGGTTCTTCGATGAAATTCTCCCTTAAGTTAAAAATTGTAGAATCTTGAATTTTTATTACTATCCCTTTTTTTCCATACTAGATGATACCCATATAATCTCATTCTGAAAGGCTTTATACACATAGCATAAATCTCTTCTTAGCCTTCTGAATTCCAGGGAGTATAAAACCAAGTCTCCCATTCTGTCCTTGTAATTCATTTCTTTTAGTCCATGGACCTTTTTCATAACTCTTCTCTGGACTTTCTCCAAGAGAATACTGCTGCCTATGTTTTGAGAGGAATCCCATGCATCACAGTGCAATTCCATTTTCAACAAATTTGAAGTTGTGAATTAATTCTCAGCTGAAGATCAGAGCTAGCATGCACTCACATACAGTGCTGTTACTTTGCATTGAATATTTTCATTAAACCAGGGACCTTTTTCACCTTACAGGCCCATACTGCAGAATACAATACTGGCTGGAACCACACATTAAAACTGAATCACCAGCGACATTAACATAAATCTTTTAAACAAGCTTTCATACTGTGCCTGCTACACTACTACATATATCCTTATCTACTGCATTCATCTGTCTGTCTGTCTGTCTGTCTATCTATCTTTAAATAAATTCTGTCCTCCTCATTAAAAATGGGGCATGCTGTTTGCCCCCCAATCGAAGACTCCTTGGACTCGATTGTCAAATGCTGACACAGGGATTTTGTCAAGCCCTGCATCAAACCCTGTCCTTGGCACAGCTGCAACAAACACTTTTGCTACAGTTGCACCTGATTTTGGTAGATCGGGCATAGTTGCGACACTTTACATGATTTATGGTAGCTTGCACCAAATATTTGGTGAAAGTTCCATAAAATGGGTACCCAGAATTGTTGCAAGCTAGACCAGAAAAAGTTGGTCTAATTTGTGGCAATTGCTGTACAGGATCAAAAATTCTGATCACTGGCCAGGAGAATGCCACAGGCCCCATGCACCATATGGGGCTTGCAGCATTTGGTGCCATTTGAAACTCAAGTCCCCTGTGTGCAAATGGTGGTTTTATATGCATTCTTTCTGTCTCTCTTTTTCAGGTCCCATTGCCCCAGGCTGCCACCCATACATTTGGCACCTTACCTTTAACCCATCTGGTCTGGCAAGTACACAGTTTTATAAAACATTTCTACCAACCTCCTCACCCAGCATATCTGGGTACTTATCCCATCCTACTATACCCACATGGCATGCCCCAGTACGCTGGGCCATCAAGGTTCCCTTTGGAGTTCATACTTTGTACAGAAGGGTGTGGCAGTGTGGGACGTGCAGAGAGCTGGTTTCATCTTGCACTGATTGGGATTTCCACAACCTTTAGAGACGTTTCCAGCTAGGACAACATAGTGGGTGCATGTTGTGCATGCTCATTCCAACATCAGGCAGCATTCATCCCATGCCAGAGTGGATTATGACTGCACTGTCATCTGTGGTCACCATGGTGGTCATAGGATAGCACAGCATGCTATCATGCACAGAGGAAAAAAGATTACCTAACCCCCCAGACTATCCCCTGACATTCCAAGCTAGTTCCCACACTTGTTTGCTTCAATTATGAGAACCATCACTTCACAGGTCATTTAAGTGATAATATAGGAGAGGGACATGGTATGTGTCATGCTGATATAGTATAATTCCGTGTGTGGCTGGACAGGGGGCTGCAGGCTGAGTGCACCCAACAGTCAAGAAGTGATATCATTCCTATGATACATGCCCTGGAGTCCATTATTGCAGTTATAACAAGCATTTGTCAATGCCAAATGTTGTCTTGCTGGCATTGGCATTGGTAGTTTAGGAGTTAGATGTGTAATAGGAATGGCAGTGAAGTATTGAACTGACACCAACCCCACCCTGCAGAGACTTACAGGCATTGGGGTGTGCCTTTGGGTCACTGGCCATAATGCTCATGCCATTTCACCTCGCACTACCCTGCAGACACTGACAAGTATCGCGGTGTGCCTTGGGGTCTTCAGGCCTTACGCTCACCCCATTCCATAAGGAAATACACTGAGATGGGTGGAGAATAGGAGAATGGGGTAAACTTTGGGGCCAAAGAGTCCAAGGCACACCTTGATGCCTGTCACTGGCTACAGGGTGGGGGTGGAGGTGGAATGGCATGAGCATTACAGCTGACAGTCCCAAGTCACACCCCTGACTCATGTCAGTCTCTACAAGGTGGAGAGTTATGGTTGGAAACCCTAATGCCTCTGGTGCTTGTTGGTATTTTCACTCTAAATTTTCATCATGGACTTTTTGTGCCCCCACCTCATGAACAATGGCATTATCAGTTTGTTAGCTGAAAGGTGATTTTTCACAGGTGCAAAAACACATTTTGGGCAGGATGTTAAAAATGACAGCTGTACTGTTTATGAGAAGGTATAAAAAAATTGCAATGTTGAAAATCTAGAGTAAAAATCTGAAAAGCTGGAAAAGTTATGAGCGTGCGTATAAATAGTACAATGCTCGCCCGTAACGCAATTATTTTGTTTTTTTTAACCAAATTTTCAACATAGGTATTTTGGGAACTCCAGTCATGAACAGTGGCACTGTGATTTTGTTAATCTGTCCTGAAAGTTGATTTCCCACAGCGACTGTGCCATTGTGAGCCACATGTGCGAAAACACATTTCAGGCAGGATGTGAAAAAAGACAGATGTATTATTCATAAGGAGGTATGTAAAAATGGTAATGTTGAAAATGTTAAGTGAAAATATGAAAAATTGGTGAAGTTACAATCGTGGGTAGAAACTGCGCAATGCACGCCCATAACACACTAGTGTCAGTGGCTCAGTAGATAGCACACTCACCTCTGAGGCCAGGAGATCAGAGGGCTGTGGGTTCAGTTTCAACATCTGGCACGTGGGTTAATATCCCAGTACTGACACTGTAGTGCAGCATGAGTGGGGTGCTGCACCTCTGAGGTGCTGTCTTTCGGATGAGATGTTAAACCAAGGTACCATCTGCCTGGACTGATGATAGTTCAGGTGGATGTTAAAGATCCCATGGCGCTTATCGAAAAGAGTAGGGAAATTTCCCTGAGTCCTGGCCAAATTTCCCTCATTCACTAAAAAAAAAAAAAATACCACCAACAGCTTAATCTGGTTCAAGGTCAGTTGGCATTCATCTGTATCCCCTTCCCCCAGGTTGTGCCTGAAAATAGGCAGGATTTGTCTAGTGCACTTACCCAGTCAACAAAAACTAAATAAAATAAAATAAAAATTGGGGGGATTTTGTTAACCAGATTTTCAACATAGGCATTTTGGGACCTCCGCTCATGAACAGTGGCACTGTGATTTTGTCAGTCTGTCCTGAATGTTGATTTTCCACAGTAATCATGCCATTGTGTGCCACATGTGCGAAAACACATTTCAGGCAGGATATGAAAAATGATAGCTATACTGTTCATAAGGAAATGTGTAAAAATGGCAATGTTGAAAATCTGGAGTGAAAATATTAAAAATTGTTGAAGTTAAGGAGGCGTGGCCAGCCGCTGAGCTTAATGGACACCTGAGCTAGGAGTGCTTGCAATCCCCACCGCACACCCTAGTTAAACCCATCTCATACCTGCTTTCTGCAACCCCTCTTGGTCCGTGTGGCTAAAGGAGTGTTTCACCCTCTGGTAGCTCCGTTCTGGATCCCCGCCCCACTCGGGAAGTACCTGGTATATCCATTACCTGTCTACCCGTCTGGCGGCCTGGCCTACCGCTAAAATGGAGCCTTCTCCTTCCGCATCACATTCAGAGGGTGGCCTGGCAGAAATACAGCAGATGTTCACCGAAATTTTGCATCGCATGGTTAATCTGGACAGTGCTACATGGAAAAACACTGCGGATATAGTGGATTTATCGCAACGGGCTTGTATAACGGAACATAGACTATCAACCGGTTCAGAAGATGGCTGTCGGCAAACCGGGCACGAGTGCTGGACCAAGACAGGCTTATTCATCAGTTATGGGCCAGGGTGGAGGATTTAGAAAACCGTAGCAGACGGAACAATTTGAGATTTGTGGGTTTTCCTGAGGGCTGTGAAGGACCTGATGTTATCTGCTTTTTACAAAAGGAGCTCCCCCCCCCCGTTGGGCTGGCACTCTGAAAACCCTCCAGAGATTGATAGAGCTCACAGAACGTTGACACTTCGCCCGGCTCCTGGAGATCGTCCTCGTACCATACTGGCCCGCTTTCTCCGGTTCCAGGACCGGGAATCCATCACTAGGCTGGCACGCCAAAAAAAAGAACTTATGTGAAAAGGCCATAGGATTCAGATCTTTGCAGATTACTCCCAGGAGCTAACTGCACGCCGCAGGGCCTTCACTGCAGCACGTCGGGCCTGCACTGACTTGGGGTTAGAATATTCACTGAGATACCCAGCTTGTCTCCGCATTATTTTGAATGGATCGCCGTGACTATTTGACAGTCTGTCAGCCACTGAGAAATTCTTGGCATCTCAGGCTCCTAAGCTAAATCGGGGTGTACACAGGGAATCTCTGGACTTGGGGGCCACAGCAATGGAGAATTCTGTGCTAGCATCTACAACCCCCCCCCCCCGGGTCCACTCAACCTGTAGCCTCACAGCCCAGGACCCCTTCTCGCTCTGCCCCTCAGAAATCCCCGGGGAGCAAAAAGAAAAATAGAAGGAGGGCTTGTCTTGATGGGGCCCATATTGATAAGACCCCCCCGGCTCTGTTCCCGGAGTCGCAGTGCCAGTCCTGATTCTGTGGCCTCATGCTCTTCCATACAGCCTGACATGAGCAATAATCAATTTCGAGCCTTAATGGACCTTCCAACAGATGGATCTCAGCTGGACCCACCTTTGCCTCCTAGACTGTCTCCTAAGGGTAATAAATCCCATGCTGCACGCTCACTCTCCTGGGTGGATGCTGTGGAGTCGCTTGCTCCTGAGGCCTCCACCGTTATGGATGCTGCTTCCACCTACCCAATACCCTTTTGCTCTGCAGCTGCCCCCACTAAATCTTCGGGCTGAATGTGACTGGGACAGTTTCTTGTTGTTCTCTGTTTTTTTTCTCTCTTTATAGTAGTATCGGCGGTCAGCCATGCTCTCTGTACCCTGGTATGTGCCCATTATACCTGGGCATTCCTGGTACTATTGGCCGGGGGGGGCGAGGATTCAGAGAAATGATTCCCTCTCTGGTCATTTATTTATTTTATCCCTCCTTAGAGTGGTCATGACTAGGTGACAGCTAGTCATGCACAGTACGTGGCAACCTCTCCCTACTGACCCTCTAGCTCCCTATAGCCCTGCAGTTTGTAACTACTGCATGGTGCGATTGGTGGGGGCAGGGGGGGCTAGTCCCTCAAATGACTGAATTAAATTTAATGCAGAGGTTTGCTACTTTAGTCGAATTGATGGTGCAGGTATTGTGTACTGGTGGGATATTGCGTAGAGAGTCTTCTGGACAGTGGGTTGTCCTATTTCTCTCTCACTGTAGTTAGATAACTACCTACCTCCCAGTGATTCCTGCTGGTATCTGGGCTGTAAATTGGTCGATGCGTGCAGCAGGAGCTGATCTGTTGGGGGGAGGGGTTTTGGGGAGGGAGGAGGAGGGGGAGAGGGTCTCTTACATTTGTGGTTATTCAAAGTTATGGTTGTTGTTTGTAGTTAATGTTCAGGGCCTATTGAGCCCTTTTCAGAAATGTGTAGTTATATATGCTATTAGTAGTTTGGGCATTCTGAATTCTGAGATTTTGACCTACTTCCATCAAGGCTGTTTTAAAAGAAAGGGTTCCCATCCTGGGGGATTGGGTCTCTGGCCTTGGTGCTTTTGGAAACATATTGGTTCTTCCATGATCCCACCCAGGTCAAATGGAGACTAATCTTATCTCCTGGAATGTCCGAGGCCTTAATTCTCCCATTAAACGGAAGAAAGTCTTGCTCCTTTTGAAGAAGCTCAGACCTTCGGTAGTCCTCCTTCAGGAGATGAAACTCTCCTCAGCCGAAGCGAGGAAGCTTAGACAGGGCTGGGTAGGGGAAGAGCTAAACAGTGTGGCAGACTCTCACAAGTGTGGGGTCTCTATACTTCTACATAAAACTCTGGGGTGGAAAGTTAAAAAACATACCCACAATGCAGAGGGGAGATGGATCATGGCTGAAATGGAGACGCCAGAAGGCCCATTAGTCCTAGTTAATTTATACGCCCCTAACCAGGATTGTCCCCTTTTTTTTTTCCATATGGTTAACCAGGCCCTCACGGATTTTAACATTCACAAAGTCCCAATTTTATTGGGGGGTGATTTTAACCTGGTGCTCTACCATTTCTTTGATAGAAGCAATAATGCCCCCGAACCACACAGGCAGGCAAAAAAAGCCCTCCTGAGGCTAATGAATGAACATGGTCTGCTGGACGCATGGAGAGCGCACACCCTGGGTGGGTTATACATGCTCGCAGAACATGGTTCATCCAGTAGACTGGACCTATGGCTACTCTCTACTGGACTCTGACAAGGTGTCTACCTCTCGTATGCTTCCCATTTATGTTTCAGACCATGCTCCTCTGGAAATTCAGGTTAAACTGGGATAGGACCACCTCTCTTCCTCCTCCTGGCATTTGGACCCCCTTCTCCTAGAGGACGGGGACTTTCAGAAGTGGCTGGACCCTGCAATTGCCGAATATTGGACTAACAATGATAATGGGGAGGTCTCGGATACTACCCTATGGGAAGCCTTCAAGGCTACAATAAGGGGTGAGATAATGGCCTTTGCTTCGGCTAGGAGACTCCGCCAGGAGGCAGATCAGAGGGCTTTAGAAAAACAACTATACCTCCTGGAAACTCAGTATAAATCTTTTCAAGACAATCCTCCACCTCAGTCTCTACTCGCACAACTGGCGAGTACCAGAATTTCCCTGAATGGTCACCTAACCCGCCAGGCTGAACTGAATCTTAGACGGGTTCATCACGCCTACTGGGAGGGTGGGGAAAAGGCTAGTAAACTCCTGGCATATCACCTTAAACAGCAGCAAATGTCCAAGAGGATACATGCCTTAAGGGATCATCCCAGGGTTCTGTGTTATTCCACCGCAGGGGTCAATGACATTATGGCTCAGTTTTATAGGCAGTTATATGCCTTCCCTAGCCCCCCTAGTCTGATCTCTATTCAAAAATTACTGGATCCATTACCCATCCCCAAGCTCCCTCCATCTGATGTTAAAGTGTTGGAAGCCCCGATCACTGTGGAGGAAGTGGATAGGGCTAGTCAATCCATGAATCTTCGTAAGGCCCCTGGGACCGATGGACTCCCCATTGATTTCTACAGGGTCCAAGGTGTTAACCTTGCTCCATATTTAGTCCGGATGTTTAGGCATTCTTTACTCACAGGAATTTTACCCCCATCCCTAAGGGAAGCCACTATTACTGTACTCCCCAAGAAGGGGAAGGACCCTCTTTCCCCGGGTAGTTATCGTCCCATTTCCCTTATCAATGCGGATGCCAAAATCCTGGCCAAAGTTCTTGCCAGCAGACTAGAGCCTCTCTTATCAGGGCTGGTTCATCCCTCCCAAGCTGGCTTTGTAAAGGGGTGTCTTGGGTCTGATCATCACAGAATTCTCCTCTGAATAATGCACTATTCCAAACTGTCAAAAAAACACCTTGTTGCTCTAGCCGTTGACTTTGAAAAGGTGTTTGATTCTGTAGAGTGGTCATATCTGTTTCATACCCTTTCCTCAATGGGGGTAGGACCCGGTTTTCTCTCCTGGATTAAACTATTATATGCCTCTCCCCTGGCTAGAGTTTTGACTAATGGCAATCTATCGGCACCTTTCCAACTGCAGAAAGGTAAAAGACAAGGTTGCCCTCTTTCCCACCTCCTGTTCATTTTAGCTATTGAACCCCTGGCCATTGCGCTTCGGGAAGTGCCCTCTTTCCCTGGAATACTGATGGGAGGCATCACCTTTAAGACATTTTTATATGCTGATGATCTGTTGGTCACTACAGAATGCACCCCACAGGTGATTCAATCTATTTTACATATGTTGAATGTATTCTCTGGAATATCAGGCCTTAGGATCAACCATATCAAAACTGAGGTCCTCCCTCTCAATTCGGTACCCTCTGGTATAGACATTGCAGCCTTGGGTCTCAAATGGTCCCCTAATGGTATAAAGTATTTGGGTATCATCCTACACCCTAATTTGTCCAAAATGCTCACAGCCACCTTTTCTCCAATGATGGAGTCGCTTAAAGAGGACATGGCTCGTTGGAAAGCCTTAAGACTCTCATTAGCCAGGAAAATAGACTCCATCAAGGTGATGGTGGGCTCTAAGTTAATATATCTGTTGTCCCATCTCCCTATAAGTACTCCTTCGAAATGGTTTCAAAAATTGGATGTCGTCATTGGTAATTTCCTTTGGGAGGGCTCCCAACCACAGTTTAATAAGCTTAAACTTCGTCAGCATTGGAGTAGGGGAGGTTGGGGACGTCCATGGTTCCAGGGGTACCACATGACCTTTGTCTCAGCCCAGACCACTTTATGGTTCTCTAACACTGGTCCCACTTCGCCTACTTGGCTCCCTTTGGAGGCATCATTATTACAGGCCCCTTCACCTGCGGTGGCGCTGTACAGTAAAAAAAAAATCTCTCCTTAAATCTTCCTCCTCCCATTCTAGTGTCCATTCAATATTGGCAAAGAGTTCTAACTCTTTTAGGCCTGGATTTAACTCCTTGGAGGTTTATGCCACTATGGAACAACAATGCCTTGGTAGTGGGTGGTAGTATGATCTGCTGGAAGGCTTGGTAATCACAGGATATCTCTTTAGTTCAAGATTTATTGCTCCCAGATTTTAGTTCAATGGATACTTTTGAGGCATTAAGATCCAGATACCACCTCCGACTTCACATTTTTGGAGATATCTCCAAATTAGAGATGCCATCACCCACCTACCCAATTTTCCTAAGAATAAAGGGTCGCAATCAAGATCACATCCTATTACACTCTGGTTACGTCACCCTAGGAACAGAGCTAGTGTGATCTATAATGCCCTTAGAGGTGCCACTGCAAACCCTACCTTGTCAGCTAGAGCCCAATGGGAAAAGGATTTTCATTCTCCTATCTCCGACCTCCAATGGAACCATGCTTGAGTGAGATTACATATGTCGTATAGGGATGGGCACACCCGTCTCATTATGAACAAAACCCTCCACAGGTGGTACAGGGATCCAGTTAAACTCAAAAATATGGGGCTCCTCCAGCATGACACCTGCTGGAGATGTGGCAGTCAAGGTGCTCACCTTTTTCATATACTTTGGGAGTGTCCCAATCTCCAGCATTTCTGAACAACAATTCAAGATATGCATGCTTTCCTGTTCCCTCAAGTAGTACCGGATCCCCCTCTTTTCCTTTTAGGTTGTGCCCATTCTCATACACCCAAGCATTGTCTGGGGGCCCAGTGAGTCACAGCTGTGGGGGCGATAGCCATAAGGCTTATTTTAATTAGGTGGCGGTCCCCAGAGGTCCCATCCTTCCGAGAGTTCCTTCAGGCATTAGCCCAAGGAGCTATATATGAGAGGCTCTCTAGTTTTGAGGTGGGCTCACTGGTCCAATTTGAGAAATGGTAGCAACCATATCTCAGTTCCAAGTACTGTCACGATGTCCAATCCTAGGTGGTCTATAATTCCCAAGAGGCCCCTGTCTGGTCTGGAGTTTATAGGCTTTCCCGTTTTATTTTCAATACTTGTCAAGGTATTTTCTTTTATCTCAGAATCAGTTTGCCTTTTTGTTTTTCCTGTTTATGGTGTACATAGTTCCAGTTAGTATTAGGCCTGATCCAGGACTCAACTCCGTTTACCATATGCTGTCCTGGGCCCTATATGCTATTGTTATTTTTGGGTTCCATCAGTTAATAACCCATGGCTTCCACTCTTTTGGGTGGGAGGGCCTAGGTAAGTTTGGATCATTACCTATGACAGTGCTTTTTATTTTTCTTGGTATCCATCATGTTTGTATTTCTGATGTCCGTACCAATGTTGCGGTATGGTTGCATATAACATCTCAATATCATATTCCTGTTTTGTGTGTCCTGTGTGAAAAAACAATAAAATCTTTAACAACAAAAAATTGTTGAAGTTATGAATGTGCATGGAAACTGCACAACGCAAGTTCATAACACAATAATTTTTGGGAATTTTTTCATCAGATTTGCAAGATAGGCTTTTGGGACCCCGCCTCATGAACAGTGGCACTGACATTTCGTTAATCAGTCCCAAAAGATTATTCCACGCAGTGACCATGAAATTACCTTTTGGGACCGAATAACGAGATGACAGTGCATGTGTTCATGAGGTGGGGTCCCAAGGACCTCATGTTGAAAATTTGGAGGCAAAATTAAAAAAATGCTCATATCCACTTGTTGACACCCCCCCCATTTATGCCATTATAGAGCTTACCAGCATGTCTTCAGTTTATGGTCAGCTTTGAAGAGTCCAGACATGTTCCTGCTCTGCCAAAGATCGAGCGCCGGACCTCCAAAGGTAAGTGGTGAGGGGTCGGGGAGGCGGTGCAGGTGGGTGCGGGTTGGGTGGGTGCCAGGACAAGGGACTGTTTTCTTTTCAGGTACAAAAAATGGACACTGCACCGTGAGACAGTTTTCTTTCTTTACAGGTGATAACAAATGTTGGGCACACTGGGGTGGGCTCCAAGTGTGCCCCATGACTTTTGTGGGGCCTGATGTTGGCAACACTGGGATGGACTCCCAGTGTGCCACACAATAGCGATGGAGCAGGGCCCAGAACATGCCAACATGGTCGATTTACTATAAGTGGCAGCACACTGGGCTGGGCTCCCAGTGTGCCACACAATGGGGGGGCAGACATGCATACACAAGGATTTCACCCCTGATGTCGGCTTCCTTCAGGGATTGTGTGGTGGCAGCTCTGCCACCATGTTTATTGAAATGTTTCACCTGGAAAGACATGTTGGGAGGCATGTCATTTGTGCTGCTGCATGATGAGCTTGTCTCTGATTGCAGTGGCACTTTTCTTACAAGCTGTGTCCACTTTACATAATGTTTGTGTTAGCACTCACATGCTGGCTTATTGGGGTATCAGGGACACACTTAATAAAGCATGCACTGCATTCACCAACACTGACACACCTCTGAAATGTGCTACTAGCACAAGATGTTGTTTGCATGTGCATGCAAGCCAACATAAAAATGGCTTACTTGTAAACAAAAACCAAAAAAGGTGAAAAAATAAATTTTTAAGATACATTTCTTGTTGCTTTTTGAATATGCGTGATGTTATACTGTGATAACATCGCAGTTCAAGATCAGCACTGACCAATCAGAGCTCAGAAATTTCTCTTGTCATTTTATAATTTACATTTAATGTTATAGGCATACTGGGGGGGCATGGATGTCCACTCCCCCTGGATTTTGGGAAACTTTTAAAAATGTATTGGAGAACATGAATTTTGGGGAAGGGGGTTGGTGGCAATTAAAGGGTCTGTTTTCAACTTGGGTTCCCACACATTTTATCCTGCATATATCACCTGCATGTGTTATACATACAGCATAACAACCAAATTCACACTATCAACTCCATTTATCCATTAAGAGTATCTTTACTCACACATCATGTGCTGGTTCTGAATGTGCAGGTACATGTGGGTCCCATTTTTGCGAAGAATGTGTTATGAGTGATTTGTAGCTTTTACCTCTAGAAATTGACCCACATCCCCTTCCCTTTATTTTTATTGTTTTTCCCAAAGTTGTGTGTCCAAGGGCTCTAGTTGGAGCTTCAGTGCACTAGATGAGAGAATTGTCTTTCCAGTACAAAGTCATCCTTACTGTAAATCAGCTTCTGGCAAAACATTGAAATTTGCCTCAGGGGTTCTGTTTTAATTTGAAACTTTGGCAACAGCTCTGCCTTGAAAGACACCTTGGTCCTGACATACAGTACTATGGAAAGACACTCAAGGGTAATGCTCACCTCTCATAAAAATGGTCAGATTGTCACAGGCAACATTTTAATTATCTTTTCTTTCTTTCCTTTTTTGGAAAAAAACATTCTGTTTAATAAATGTGCTCTGACATCTGGGATGCAAGGCCCGCCGGCTCAAGTCAATAAACGTTACTTCAATTTCACCGCGCCTTACTTACCCCAGGAAGGTTCTGGTTAGTCATTTCTGTGTCGTAGAATTAATGGGTGTGGAAAGGAGGAGGACAAAAAAGAAATCATTAATCCTTTGTGTTTTTGTCTTTCTAAATCAGTGCTCCCAGGAAAATTGGCATCAGGTTTACTACCGCGGTATGTTATTTGTTAAGATGTTTGTTTCATTTAATGAAGTCACTGTGGAATCTCTACTCGTAGAGACTGTATATATAAAAGCTAGAAGGATCATCAGATGACCTCATCCACTCATTTGCATATTATGTAGTCTTAGTAAAATCTTTTATTTTTAGAAAACAGAACATAACACCACTAAGGCAAAAAGCCTTATTTACAAGGTTGTCCTGAAAATTAGAAAACAATTTGAAAAACATTTAACTACAGTGAAGAGACATACCAGATTACACACAGTAGGCACAGATGAATTTTCACAGCAGTAAATATACTAAATCACTAAAATACACACACACACACACACACACACACACACACACACACACACACACACACACATATGCAATAAAGAACTTGTTAAAGTCAGGTATGTACATTGCAAAAGTTAAGCATTTAATTTAAAACATTTTAATCTTTTGTCTAGCTCTTGTCTCATGGACATATTAAGTAACTATCCCCATAGACATAGCATTGCCACTTGCATACAGTGGCACAAAAGCCCCTAGTACACCATGTGATTCCCCATCTAGTTTTTATATATACCATAGAATTTTTATAATCCATTCCCCCAACTCATTTGGTTTATTTTCAATAGGTTACAGATTAGAAAGACTAACACATCAGCTGGCCCAGTGGCACTGAGGGTTGAGGTTCTGGACGCCACACCTTGCGCCACGCCAGTGACCCGTGTTTGGGAATGGACTCAGGTCATTGGTGGGTCAGCAGGGGAGGATCTGTAGAAAGCTCTTCCGATCCTGGGGAGGGCTGGGGAAAGCCACCGTGCTGTAGTGGCCCCTGGGGATGACTGGGGGCACTATATACTGGTGTGCATCTCGGAGAGGTGCACGGCAGACATCGGCATGCTGTACCTGGACATCATTGCACATCCATGCTGCAGTGGGCACAATCAAGTGGAAAACGGCTGGGCATGACCATGTAGCATGATGGCTGGTCCCTGCCTCGCTGGGGGGACTCTCGTGGAATCGCACTGGGGGGGGTCCGGAGCCAGTCTGGCTGGGCAGAGTATGGGGAGGCCCTCCAGTGGACCTGGTGATAGCTGTACCAGATCCCCCATCATGCGAGTGAGCCTGGGGATCTCCTGTCAGGCAAGGCCGGCGGCTGGATGCCCCCACCGTTAATCACTGCAGTAAGGGGGAAAAAGAAAAATGTGATAAAAGAAAGACTAACACATTAGCTGAACAATATTTAGGAGAGAGACTAAACTGGCACACAAAGGAAGAAAACCCTGAAACTAAAGCAGTAAAGATTCCCCCTCCGTAGATGGTTAGGATTAGAGCGTGGCCCAAATTTGCACTGAAAATCCAATCTACCCATCCTCAATTGCACAGATAGTCCTTGATTTGGTGGTTTCATTACTGCCCCCCTCAAGCTACCCTCCTGATAAAGGATTTGAGCTACTGTATAAAATAAAATGCTTATTTACCTAAAACTTTCAAATTATGCCCCTCCTGCATAACTATCACAGCAATGGGCTGTCTGCCCCACCTCATGGGAAGCAACATTATCCACTGCCTGCTTTATGCTAGTGTACATTGATGACCAATGGCAAATATTAGGGGCAGGCATGCACCACTTCTGACATAATGGTTGCTGCACGCACTAATATCAGGAATTATGGAGGAGTCATAAATAGCTTGGAAAGTTGCATTTTAAGTAAGGAAACATTTTGTTAATTCTTACATTTATTAATTTTTTTTAATTTAATAAAGTCTAGGAATTACAACCCTTTGAGTCAGGGGCTCATTTACAAAGGTTCCACGTCATACAGAGAATGAAGACAAATACCGAGGATAACAAGAACAGAGACTAAATACAGAGGCATGGTACAGTACAAAATACATAGAGCAACACCAGAGGTGTATCTGGAACAGTCATTCAATAAAATCTGGTACATATTCAGCAGAGAAACTTGTCAATAACTGTGGGTGAGGGGTCATCTGCAGTCACAATTGGATCTGGGCATGATGAAAGCATGTAGCTCAATTTTAAAAGGACCCAGTCTGGGGATTTATAGGAAAGGCCCAGGAACTGAGTTCATCCAGAGTAGTGCCCTATAGTGAAGGCCCTTTGGCCAGCACTGGTCTTTACAAAAGGGATGTGAATGGCAGTGGTGTCAGAGTGTCTTATTGATTCATTCAAGAATAGTTACGACTGACTTCTTTAATTCCATGTCACAGGAGATGGACAAGGGGCTGGCTGTGGCTGTTCTTTAACTGAACCTCAGTAATGGATTTCACTCCATGCTGCATCAGAGATTGGCTAGGATGTTGGGGGATCCGAGGACAGGGGAATGACTGGGAGGGTGGGTCAAGTACTGGCTGGAAGGGATGACTCAGAGAATGATCCTAAATGGCAAATCCACCGGTATCAGGCAGGTCACTAATTGGGTTCCCCAGGGCTCTTTCCTGGGGCCTACATTTTTCAACATCTCAGATTTAGGGGAGGGGTCATTTGTAAGGTATGTCTGTTATTTGATGACATCAAACTCTGCTGGAGGATGGACAGTGCAAAGGGATTCAGGGATATGGTCAGGATGTAGAAAGGCTGGAAAGCTGGTTGAACATGCTGCAACTCAAGTTTAATGCCAAGAAGTGCAAGGTCATGTAGAACCTCCAATTGGGTTACTATGTCTTTAAGACTCCCGTGCTTCTCAGGGATCACAGGTCTTTACTGCCATTAGGGGAACTGATGCTGCTGTGCTAGCAACTGGATCAGAAATTGTCCAGTCTGTGTCCTGCATGCTGACCAAAGTGGATGTAAGTGTGTACTTATGAGGGGCTGGTTCAGCATGTGGTACTCTATTTGGACTTTGTGACAATTAGGAGAACTTTTATGGAAACTGTAATGTAGCTGGGGGGGGTAGAACTTGGTTGCTTAATCTGGCTTACTGCAAAAAGCCTAACAGACTATGATACTTCAGAGGAGTCCTCCTCAAAACACCCTGCAGTCTATGCAATTGAGGGGTTGTAAGGAAGACTCAAGACTCGTAATGCTTTAAATTGTAAAGACATTCTATTACTTTACTTATTTGTGCTGTTTGTGATACTGTGTATTCCTGATATATACAAGACTGTTTTAATCTTCATAGGTGGACTTTTGGATCATTCTTCTTTTTGAAATTGAATAAAGCTTATTAAGTTGCCCAAAAAAATAATTGTAAAGATGTTTTAGTATTTTAACAATGAATTGTTAATTGTGCCACCAATACGGACGAGCCAACGTTTTGTGGCTTGCCCTTACTGGATCACTTCTTCAGGGCCCTCGGTGGTTCTATTTGGAAAAACAGAAAAATAAAATATTGTACCATTCAGTATTATTTAAATTTTACAACACCATTTATAATAACCCCAAAAAGCAAAATGTCATTCCAACTACTTTACATATTGCTTGCCTTCTATTTGCTTAGAATATGGATGTCTTTTTGTACTGTTAGCCCATGCCCGGGCTCCGTCCCTTTCTCTCCCCAAAACAAACCATCATGACCTTCCAAGCCTTCATGGCTGGCCTCCCTCATATCCAAATACATTTCATTTTTTCATGGATTAATAACAGAACTCTTGAACTTTGCAGTAATATGTTGATAGCAGATATGGGCTTTAAATGCTAAAATGGCTGCAAAAACTTTAGTATAATGAAGACAGAATTAAGGGTAATTGAAAAATGTGCTTAGGGCAGATTTCTAGTAGCTTCTCTGCCTCTCAGTTTTTCTTACCAGCTTTGGTGGTTACATGTATCTTGCATTTCCTAAAGTAACAATTTAAATCACACATGAACTTAATTTTCTTTGAAATCATGTTATGCTGACAGTGTGAAATGATATCAACTGTGTAAAAGAAACGATATCTGTTGTGCCTGCATTTCCTACTGGACTTTCTCAGCTGTGTTTTGCATGCCTATTTATTGCATTGTGGGTGTTTCTGTCAGGATAAACAGAAACTTGAAGCAGTATCCATACACAATGACACTCGTACTGCTGTCAATTATTTTTGAACCAAATAAATAATTTTCACCTCTATTTATTAATGTTGCAGTTTTTTTGAACACTTCGTTAATAAAAGACTTTCATACCTACAGCTTGGGTTAAAGTAGTTTGTAACGCATACTCACTACTACACCCAGGATAGTAGTGGATGCACTGCTGAACTTGTTGCCCTAGCATATGGTTTCAAACTCCCAAGTCATCATGAAGACAGGATGTCATAATGTCATAGTAAACACAACGCTTCTGCCCAGCATTTACCTTTTGGCTGCTCAGGTTTTGGAAGTTAGAAAGGCACGTTCCCAGTGTCTATGATAAGGTGCTTCCACCAGGGGGTCTGTTTCAAATGAAAAAGAGCACCAGGACAAGGGGGCATGCAATGAAGCTGGGGGGGGGGGACTTCATGAGAGATGTGAGGAAATACTTATTCACTGAAAAAGTGGTAGATGCCTGAAACAGACTGCCAGCAGAAGTAGTGGAGACTAGAACAGTGGAGGGCTCCAAGCATGCACAGGATAATCATAGGGGTATATTAGAAAAAAGGCAGGGAGGTGGGATGGTCGCCAGAGACCAGATAGGGTCTGCAGAGGCAGCATAGGCAAGGAACACTTGGGCAGACTGGGTGGACAAACCGGTCCTTTTCAGCCAACAAATTTTGTTTCTGTGTTTCTATGTGTGGATGTGAACTTAATAGTAGTAGAATAACAGTTACAAGTAAGTAACTTTTTCTTGCAAAACACAGAGATTCAGTTGACTAGCCATACTTTGGAAGATTCTAAGCAGTCTTCCAGGTGGAGGTGCCTAGCTGTGCAACCCAAGATTTCCTGTGGAATAGTCTAAGGGTCTGAGGACCCGTAAGCAGTGTCTTAATAACTCTGCAAGCTGAAGATGCTATAACGGGAGATTAACATGTTTGCACTGGACCTGGTAGTAACCCTACATAGATATATTAGAGATGAGGATGTACCTGACAGGAGCAATAGCGGCAGTAGTATGTCTGGCAGAGTGACTTCAGATCCTCTTCAGTGGCTCCTTCCCATACAGCTGCTACACTGTGAACAATGGTGTTGCTTATTGCCTGTCTGCCTTGGGCAGCCTTAGTTTACATTGCAAACAGCTGGCACATCTCCCCACAAATGTTACCATACATGTGATAAAAAAGAATGGCTTGGCAAACATCCAGGGAGTGGCATATCCTCTTGGCATCTGATCATGAAGCTTTGGAAAAAACACAGGAAGCACCAGTGCCTGGTTTAGATGGAAATCACAGACATTTTTAAATTTTCATTTTATCCTGCCTAGCTTGATTTCCTCTTGGCGGACCCAGCCACATCCCCTAGCATCTCTGCCACATACCTGCAGGTGTCTTTCAACCCCACAAGCTTACCCCCTTATGGAGGTGATCTACTGACATTGTACCAGCCCTCTGCCTCCTCCAGTGCTATGGAGGTGGATGTTCTCTGGGTGTCCCTGCAGAGAACAATGGCTAGGGCCTGGGCTCAAATACACTGGAGTTCATGGTGTATGGATATTTTTCTTATTCTGTGAGTTCCCCCCATCAGATGTCACCTTCCTAGTAGGGTCTAATGAATGCATGCAGTGCATGCCTCCTCAAGCCTTGGTCAACATCGTCCTCCCACTTCTGATGCCCATGGTCACCCAGGTAGCCATCTTGCAGCAGCAGTGGCAACCTTCCCTTGGGATTCACAACTCAAACAAGCCACCCTCCATCTGGGTGTGCTTGCGGAAACAAGTTTTATCAATCAGCACGAAGAATTCCAGCACCACCTATCAAAAAGCAGACTGCAGACATTGCCTAATTCAGGTTTCTGTAATTGCAAGATGTAGTGCTATGGCTGTGCCAATGGGCTGGCATGATCAGAGACACTTCTGGGCAGGAATTCACATTTTGGGGCAGGAATTCACATGAGGAAATAGGACTACCTTGTCCTTGTAGAACAACAAATATAGTGACACCATTGAAATTGTCTGGAGTTCACACAACCATCTGATGGTAACCAAGAACACAGTATAACAGGTGACATTTGTATATTGGTTCAGACAGCTTACCTATAAGCAGAAACAGTGCCAGCATTAATTCCTATGGTGGTAGTGGTTCACTTACCAGAGGGAACAGGTAGTCTAACCCTTTGAAAAACTTAGAGACCAGGTTCTCTTGGGCCACAGTCAGACTACCAGCTTTTGTACAGCTCCCCAAAATGTCCACAAGGTGCATCTTGAAGGATATCTTGAGGGACATGGCTCACATCACTGAATGAAACAGGCACAAGAGGTTGTCAAGAATGTGCTTTATTGAGCAGAAAGGCAAAGACAGCCCACACCTTTCATGCCAGCATGAGAACTTCCTTCTTTTAAATGTACAGGTTTTGCAAGTTGACTCCTTCCAAGATGCATCCAGCACTCCGAGTACATCCTCAGAACATCCTATGACCTGCAACTCCAGCCACTTAGGAACCAAGTGGTCAGGTGCAGAGGCTGCAGATCCAGATAGAAATATAGAAATATAAATTTTGATGGCATATAAGAAACAATTGGCCATTTCTCAGTCTGCCCATTTCCCTACCTATTAGATAAGCTGCAGATCCTAGTTAACCAAATGCCTACTTCTTTCTACCACCCACCAGAATTGCCTTATGTCTGTCTCATGCATTCTTGAATTCCCCCTCTATTTTTGACACCACAACCTCCTCAGGAAGGCTATTCCATGTGTCCACCACCCTCTCCATGAAAACATACTTCCTCACATGCCTGATGCCTGATAAGTGACCTTGGACCATGGCTAGAGTTCCATCCAGAATGGGAACAGCCAGGGTGGTTTGTAGCTGTGGCTGAAAAGAGCATGATACCAGAAATTGGGGGGGGGGCATAGGTAGCCACAAGGATGAGGGTGACCTTGCACCTCTGGGTCTTGAGGACCACCATGTGGATCAGAGGGAATGGTGGGAATGCATACAGAAATCCACCAGTCATAGGTAGATGAATGTGTCCATTGATGGAGTGCCATGCCAAAGAGGACACAGACAAAACAGGCAGTTTCCCATTTTCCAAAAAAGTAGACAGGTCCACCGATTGGGTTCCCCACACAGAGAACACCTGGGACACCACCTGCAGGTGCAGGGACCAGTCATGGGATGGCTTCCCACATGGCTAAAGAAATGAATCAGTTGGTTTCTTGCACCAGCTACATAGACTGCAACTAGTTCTGCCTGTAGCAAGCAAGCCAGAGTCCACATTTAGAGTGCCTTTTGACACAGTAGAAAGAAGTAGTTATGGCCCTGCTTCTTCAAATAGAACATCATGGTCATGTTGTCCATATTGACTTGGACAAACTGGCACTTGAGAAGTGGAGAAAATTCTGCAAGTCAAGTGAACTGTTTGATGCTTAAGCATGTCAACACACTTCACTGACTTGAATAGGAGA
The DNA here is from genome assembly GCA_016271365.2 of Neoceratodus forsteri. Lineage (NCBI taxonomy): Eukaryota > Metazoa > Chordata > Ceratodontiformes > Ceratodontidae > Neoceratodus > Neoceratodus forsteri. Next base: position 10,573,170 of record JADMNL010000039.1, on the reverse strand, counting down.
CCAGATGTTGTGTGCACGGCAGTCCTGTAAGTTTGTACCACAGCCTGTGACAGAGGTGTCTCTAATCAGGAATGATGAGGGCTCCAGATGGACTAATATGGTTCCCTTCAGAAGGTTTGTAGAGTACAGCTACCACAGAGAGATGTGATGTACCACACCAACTGGCTGATCCACATCTGAAAGCATCTGGATAACTGGCAAGCAGCTCCCACTGAATAGGGCACGTGCACCAATGTATCCAACAGACCCCCATGTCATGAAGCTACATGCTTTAGGAAATCCTGCATCAGACGTTATTGCACAGCAACAAGTGATCAGACATAGGATGAAAGATCCCTGGCCCTGTCCAGTGGTAGGCATGCTCTGGCCTGAAAAAAGTCTGGTTGAGACCTGATGAACACAATAACCTGCTACGATGTCAGCTCAGATTTGCCAAGTTGACAGAAAAACCAGATCCCTTGAACATCTGGATGGGCAGATCCCTAGACTGCTCCACCTTCTTTACTGAACTGCCTATGAGGAGCCAGTTGATGAGGTAGGAGACCTCCTTGACACCATTGCATCAGATTAATGCTGCCATTACTGACAGACATTTAGTGAACACTCTGGGGACTGGTGACAAGCCCAAATGTATGACTCAAAACTACAGTAATTTAAGGTTCTATCCTTTAAAAAATGGAGGAACTATCTGTCTGATGGATGTATGGGAATGTATAAGTACATGTCTGGAAGGCCTAAGAGACAGAACCATGCTCCAGACTCTAGCAACAGAATGGCTGGATTTAGTGTGACCATGCACTACATTCTTTTATGAATAAAATGATTAAGGATGGAGCTGCTAAACTTTCTCTCAGAGCATAAAAAATGGAATCTTGCAAGGGCAGGTACTCCCTAGGTGAGCCAGACAAGACAACACTGTGTCAGTTTATCCAGGACCCACATGTTTGAGGTGGCAGGGACCATTGCAGGAGGAGGTTATGTCTGTGTCAGTAGCTCAGTAGGTTGCACACTTGTCTCTGAGACCAGAAGATCAGAAGGTTGTCAGTGCTAGCCACACACCTGGAACATGGGATAAATCCCAGTACTGACACTGTAGTACAGCATGAGGAGGGTGCTGCATTTTTGAGGTGCCGTCTTTCAGATGAAATGCTAAACCAAGGTCCCGTCTACCTGTTCTGGTGGTTGTTCCGGGGACATTAAAGATCTCATGAAACTTCTCACAAAGAGTAGGGAAGATTTCCTGGTATCATGGCCAAATTCCCTGCATTCACTAAAATACCACTATCAGCTTAATCTGTCTCAATTTCAGTTAGCCTCCATCTCTATATCCCATCCCCCCCAAAAAATGCTGAAAAAATAGGTTCAATTGCCTAGTCCTCCTTTCCTGGTCAACAAAAAATAAACTAAAATAAAATAAAACCGAGTCAGCTCCTGATGGGAGGAGTTGTGGAGACGAGATGCAGCTCCACCTAATATCTAACCTTTTAGAGTGGAGACAGATACTTGTCTTTCAGAACTTCCACCACTGCAGCTTTGTTCTTGCCCTGCTATGAAGAAAGTGTTGGGCACTCACTATCAGCTTTAAGAACAGATGCCATGCCAAAGAACATTTAAAGTTGTAAGTGCAAGCAGTTTGTTAGGTGCATCATGGAATAAAAGACATGCCACCTGAGGCGTTTCAGAGATAATTCCATTTTTTAAAGGCAGATGCATACCTGGTTAATGTGGATATAGAATTACTGTATTCAAACATACTCCTTGAGGGGACATTGGATACACCATTTTTAAATAAGGGACCAACTGATACACTGTTCCCTATGGAATTTCTCTTGAAGCTCTCAGAATTTGTATTGAAATACAACATGTTTACATTTTTAGACACATGCTGTCTTCAAATAAAGGGGAAGACTATGGGGTCCACATTTTGCCCCATGAGGCAAATTTGTACATGGGATTGTGGGAGCTGGAATTTGTCCTGGACAGCACTAAAAATCTATTTTACTACAAACCAATACTGTGGTATCAATATATCTATGATATTGTGGCGGTACAGCATAGGAGTGTACAGGAACTGGTAGATTTTGTGCAATTCCTATATCCCCCCAACAGGAATTTAAATACACAGTAGATGGAGATCAAATTAATTTCCTGGACATTAACATCAGTAGGACCATAGAAACATAGACTTTGATGGCAGATAAGGACCACTTGGCCCACCCAGTCTGCCCATTTCCCTACCTGTTGGATAAACTGCAGAGTCTAGTTAACCAACAGCCTACTTCCTGCAACCCCCCACTATAATTGCCTTATGTCTGTCCCATGCATGTTTGAATTCCCCCACTGTTTTAGACCCCACAACCTCTCCAGGAAGGCGATTCCATGCGTCCACCACTCTCTCCATGAAAAAAAATTTCCTCACATTACCCTGAGCTGTCCCCTCTATCTTAAAATTGTGCCCCCTTGTTCTTACACATCTCTTTTTCTGAAAGATGCTACCCTCCTGGACTTTGTTGATTCCCTTGAGATACTTAAAAGTTTCTATCATGTTCCCTCTGTCCCTCATTTCATTAAGGGTATACCTATTAAGCTCTCTCAGTCTCTCTTCATATGGTTTTTGATGTAGACCCTGCACCATTTTAGTTGCCCTCCTCTGGACTGCTTCCATCCTGTCTATGTCCTTGCATAGATGAGGTCTCCAAAACTGCATGCAGTACTCCAGATGGGGTCTCACCAATTGTCTGCACAGAGGGATAACCACTTCCCTTTTTCTACTTGTGATGCCCCTCCCTATGCATCCCAGTATCCCCCTGACCCTCCTTACCGACTTCTCACATTGCTTACCCACCTTTAGGTCATCTGATATGACTACCCCCAGGTCCCTTTCCATTACTGTTGTTGTTAGGACCTCCCCTGCTATTGTGTACTCTTCTCCTGGATTTTTATTTCCCAGGTGCATTACTTTGCACTTCTTTGCATTGAATCTAAGTTGCCATATGTCTGACCATTCCTCCAACCTTGCCAAGTCCCTTCTGATTCTTTCTACCTCCCTTGTGTATCAACTCTGTTACAGATCTTTGTGTCATCTGCAAAGAGGCATACCTTTCCTTCTAGACCCTCTGCAATGTCACCTATAAAGATGTTAAAGAGGACTGGACCCAGTACTGAGCCCTGAGGTACTCCACTAGTAACCCCCCTTTCTTCGGAATGTGTTACATTCACTATTACCTTCTGTGTCCTGTTGTGCAGCCAGTTTGTTACCCAGGTTACCACCCTGGGACCCACTCCCAGGCTGGCTAACTTGATTATTAATCTTGTGTGGGACTGTGTCAAATGCTTTGCTAAAGTCTAGGTAGGCCATATCCACAGTCCCTTCCTGGTCTATTGCTTTGGTCACCCAGTCAAAGAAATCAATTAGATTAGTCTGACATGACCTTCCAGCTGTGAATCCATACTGCTTTGTGTCCTGTACCCTGCTGGCCTCTAGGTACTCAACAATTCTTTCTTTCAGAAGTGATTCCATCATTTTCCCCACAACTGAGGTCAAACTAGCAGGTCTGTAGTTTCCTGCTTCTGCCTTGCTCCCACTTTTGTGAAGGGGAATCACATCTGCCCTCTTCCAGTCCTCAAGTACCACCCCATCCTCCCATGATTTGTTAAAAAGTGTGGTCAGTGGTGTCACTAGGTCCTCCCTTAGCTCTTTTAGGATTCTAGGGTGAATCCCTCAGGCCCCATTCCTTTGTCCACCTTGAGTTTTAGGAGTTCTTTAAGGACTCTTCTTCTGTAAATGGACTGGCATCAACCCCACTACCCAGAGTGCTTCTATTGTTTGGTTTAGGTAACCTCCTCTTCTTCTTTTGTGAATACTGAACAAAAGTATTCATTCAGTATCTATGCCTTTTCACTGTCTCCTCTGCCCACCTCCCCTCTCCTTTATTAATCTTCACTGTTCTCCCTTAACCTTTCTATGCTCCCAATGAACCTATAAAGGTTTTATCCCTCTGAGTTGGCCATCTTTTTTCTGTTTGGGCCTTTGCTTTTCTGACTGCCTTCCCACTTCTTTTCTCTTTAATTGATACAGTTCCTGTCATGCTCCTTCTGTGATTCCTTATACTTTTGAATGCAGCCTTTTCTCCTTAACCTTCCCTGACACCTCTTTGAGAACCATACTGTTTTTTATTCCTCTTTGTTTTCTTTATTTGTTTCACACAAAGGCTTGTTGCTCCATGATGGCAGTTTTTATTTTCTCCATTGTTCTTCCATCCTCCTTTCTGGCCATTTGCTAATGCATTCCTCAGGTATTCACCCATTATGCCAAAGTCAGCCCTTCTAATGTGTAGTATCCGTGTCTTTGTATGGCTTGTCTCCATGGTTGTGTTTATTGTGAAGCACACTGTGCAGTGGTCGCTTGTTCCCAGATGTCTACTGACTTGTAAATTTGTGATCCTCTCTCCATTCAAGAGTACCAGGTCTAATATTGCTCCCTCCCAAGTGGGTTCCACCACTAGTTGTCTAAGGCATGCCCCTGAAGGGCATTGAGAATGACACTGCTCTTGGATGTGGCTGCAGTCCATGTCATCCAGTTAACATCTGGCATATTTCATTTCAAAACCACTCTTCGCAACCACCTCTTCAATATCTGCTCCTGCAACTGCTTCTAATTCTTTCACTCTCTTACCCACTCTGATCCAATATTCTCTGACAAAGTCCATTATGGATTGCAACCTCCATCTTTAACACCAAACCCATGATTACATCTGACTACTATGTTTAGATGCCTTCTCAAGCTTATAACGCCTCGCTGCTGTTATGTTATAAATATCATCATCCAAAGGTTATAAATAATGTCAGAAAATACCTACTTCAAAATCTTGTAAATATTGTCTGTGACAAATGTCTGTTACACATGCTTAATGTAACCACTGTTATACCATGTATCTCATGTTTATGTAATTGCTGTTATACCTACTCTGTGTTTCCATCTGTCTTACATGTGACGAGGTACCTTTGCAAATGAGCCTCTGGCTCAAAGGTTGTAAACTGATATATTAAATAAATAAATAAATAAATAAAATATTCAGGTCCCCCATCAACAGTATCTCCCTTTTTTCAGCCATTTTGAGAATGTCCTCTATCATTTTCTTGTCCATTTCCTCCCCTTGAGACCGGGGTCTGTATACAATCCCTGTGCAGATTGTGATGCCATTCCCTGTCTCCAAGGTGACCCAGAGTGCCTCTTGTCCTCAGCCTTTACTTTTTAGTTCTGTAGCTTTGATCCCTTTCCTTATGTAGAGAGCTACTCCACCTCCTCTTTTACCCTCCATGTCCCTTCTGTGGATTGTGTACCCTGCTATGTTGACATCCCAGTCATGGTTCTCTGTATATCATGTTTCTGTAACTGCCACAATAGCCAAGTCTTCCTCTTCCATCAGGGCTACTAGCTCAGGAAGCTTGTTTCCCAGACTACGGGCATTGGTACTCATTGCCCTCCATTTAATTTTGGCTTTATCCTTTTTTGCCCCATCCTTGCTCTTATTGCCCTTGTCTATTTTTCCATTTACCCCTGTCCTGCCCTCTGTCATGCTCTGTACCTCAGTGTTTTCCCTACTACCTGCCATGTTTTGTGGGGGGAGCTTGAACTTTCCTGCTTCCTATCAGCACCTCCCCCTTGGCTAGTTTAAAAGCTTGCCAAGGAAGCATTTAAACCTGTCACCTAGGAGATTGTTTCCCTTCCTGTACAGATGCAGACCATCATGCCAGTATAGACCTTCATCTCTCCAGGTGGACCCCCAGTCCCCAATGAAGCCAAAGCCCCGTGCTCTGCACCAGTTTTGCAACCATTCATTAAACTGCATGGTGTGCAGTACCCTAACCTCACCCCTGCCATAGACTGGCAGCACCTGTGAGAAGGTTACCATGCTTGCTATCTGTCTATGCCCCTCCCCAACTCCACAAATTCATCCTGCACTGCACTGATCTCATGCCTAGCTAGGTCATTTGTCCCAAGGTGGACAATGATATCTAGTTCCCTCTCCTGTGATGCTGCTTCTGCAATCCTAAGGATTTGCTTCCTGTCCCTCCAAGCCATGGCACCAGGCAGGCACCTTACTTCCCTTTCCTCTCCCTTCCCCAGGTCTACAACCCTAACAACTGAGTCCCCAATCAGACGCTGTTTCCTTCCCCTGTGGTGTCCCTTGCCACCCTTTTGTGGGTCTCCCTTGTGGATGTCCCCAGCATTCTTCTTGGTCTCCACTGAGGGTGTCATCATAGAGGAACCTTGATTTGCCAGACTGATATATCATTTGTGTAGATGTACAACTAGGGGATACGCCTCTGTTCCACCACCCTCACCCTCCTACAACCCACTGTGGTCCAACTGCTTTTCACACTTGGCAACTTCTGAGGCAGTGGTTGTGGAACTGGTGCTCTTTGGGTGGGGGAGGCCTCCTTAGTCCTTGCCAGTTCAGCCTGGAGGTGGGCAACCTCCTCCCTCAGAGCTGACAGTTGCCTGCAAATAGGGCAGCAATGCAGGTTCCAGAATGTCTCCCATAAAATTGCTGCCCCACAGCCAGTGCATTGCACTGCTCCCCACATGTCCCTTTCCCTTATAATATACGAGTAATATATAAAATCTCTCTTTTTTTTTGGCGTGTACTTACCCTTTATGCACTGTGCTGGGTTATTAAGAATATGACAGTTGTGCCCCAAGACCTGTTGAGGAAGTGATGTCAGAACCTTGGCTATAAAGGAAATGCCACAACCACTGGTGACTGTTAGAAACAATCAAATGCACCACTGCTCCACCACCCTGGTGAGTACTGTCCTTTATAGTAATTCAACCAACACCACAATTTACTAGACTACTGCTCCTACACAAACCACTCTACTGAGTCCAGGGATAAAAATGAACTCACTCCTCAGCCAGCAGGACACTTCTAAAATGTTGCACAAATATCCTTCCAAATCCTAGGTCTCAAGCACAGGAATCAAGCAACTTCAGTGTATTGCACCCCCTCTGGTTATAAAATTACTACACTTTAATGGAATCCTGCAATTCTCTTCTTTTTTTATTATTAATTTCACTTTATTAAGACATCTGTGCTACATGAGTATTTGTGGCCTTTATCAGACCCAGGTACGTATACAACAGAGAGTCCAAAATTAGACAACGAGTGGAAAATAGATATGGTCAATAAAGAGATAGTCATTTGTATAAACCAGTAATCTATACACTTAATAAAACCTTAATAAAACCTTATTATTTTAACCCACCCCTCATATGTTCCTTTCCCCAAGCAGCATTTGCTGGATTGCAAGAACTATTCAGACTCCTTCCGGCTCTAAAGGTGCCCCGGGTGAGCAAGCGGTATTATGACATTTAAAGGCTTAAGTGTTCCAGGTAATTAGAGCTGCATCTAGCAGACCCCATCTAGCATTGTAAGATTGTATTCTGTTGGTCATTCTAGCTATATGCAGTTCCACCTGTAAAGCCAGTGTAATCTCCTTATACCACTCGCGCACTGAAGGTGTTGTGTCATCTTTCCAATGCCTTAAGATGACCGCTTTTGCTGCAGCTGATACCATTGCCATATAGTATTTACCTTGTTTACCCATTTCTGTAGGGAAGACATTCAGCAGACATGTTTCAGGCGTGAAGTGAGATCCTAGGCTTATCATGAGTGGCAAGGAGGTTTGAATCATCTTCCAGTAAGGCTGGATCTTGGGACAAGCCCACAGCACATGATATAAGTCACAATCTCCAGCCTTACATCTATTACAATTGGATGATGCTAATTTGCCAAACTTATGTAATTTAGCAGGGGTATAGTACAGGTTGTGCATAATGTTGTATTGTTGCAGTTTGTGTCTGTCTTGCCTAACATATTTATGATTATTTTCCCATGTTTGTTCCCATGCCTAATCATCAGCAATTCTCTCTAGTCTCCGCTTCCAATAGTAACTAACATTTGAGAGCCCTTCATCACCTATTCTCTGTAACTCACGATATAGTCTGGAGATGGAATGGGGTTGGTCTGTGACTTTTAACAGCCCTGACAGTTCAATCCTGTTGTCTGCCCCTGTTTTTGTGTTACGCAGGTAGGCTTTTACAGAATCATAGATTTGACGAGTCTTGAAGGGGTGGTTTCTTACCCCCGGGATTTGGGAACAAAACTGTCTGTGGGGCAGAAGCTTGCCCTGTGTTATTAGGTCCCCCAACCGCAGATCAGCTACCCGATCCAAGAATGTAGGGGGGATTGGTGTTTGTTGTATTAGAAAATGGCTGTTAAGCGCTATTGGCTGCTCTGGTGAATTCTGCCAGTTAACTTTTAGGAACCTTTGGGCTTGCAATTCTCTTCTTAATGCCAATAAGAAAAAATGAAACTTTCTGTAGAAAGCATAGCTTACCTTCCTAACAAGTCCCCAACAATATTATGTCTTACCAGGTTCCCAGTTCCTCTAATGCATTCTAGTTTGTTCTCTACAGTATAGCAAGTTTCTCAGCCTCATACAGAAGCAGAAAAGTCTTTTCTGACCACATGTTGCAATGTTCCAACCAATATTTTTCTCAAGGAGACAAATAGTAATACTCGTCTACCTGCATCCAGCAGCCTGTCACCTGTGCTATACCATCATAAATATCCCAAAGGGACAGTTCTCTCAGATACGAAAGAACTGCAGCACAGAAGAAACATTTCCATCTGGTGCAAGAGATCTGTCCAGTAGATTTTTGGAAAGGGGGTTATAGTAAATAGAATGTTGAGGAAGCATATACATTTTCAAGCACAAATGAAAGATAAGACCTCCTCTACAACCAGACAACCCATGGTAGCACCTCTGGTCATTTTAATTTTATAACAACCTTTTCTATCCATGCTAGCCATTTTGGAAGAATTGTGAAAACCCATTGGCACATTGTGCAGGGAGATGAGGCACTGACTGAAATATTCAAAGATGCTCTAAGAATGGCCTTCCATCAAATTGCCACACTAAAGGAAAAACTAGCGCATAGCTAACAAACCATCTCACAGCCTCAGACATGGTTACAGCAAAATGTACATGGATATTTTCCATGTAAACATGACCCTTGTTGCAGATTTGTGTAAGGGGACTTACTGTTTGTTAACCCACATAGTAGCAAAGAGTATGAGGTTCACCAGCTTATACCATGCAGTACAACAGGTGTTACATACATCATATTACCACTTGTTAATGTGGATCCTTCTAAGAGGATAAAATGATCAGGCAGGTTAAGGTTGGAGAGAATACTGCAGGTTATTGCGAACAAAAACACTGCCTATGCTATGGCCTTGCATGTTAAGGAAGCCCACACACTCTATGACCATAAATTTTTGTTTAGTACCATAGACAAAACATGTCCTAATTCCCTGGGGGGGGGTAGGCACCTGCCAGGCTTGAAATGAGATGTCTGAGTTGGCACCATTTTAAAATAAGACTGTGATGGATTGAAATCTCAAATCTGTAATCAAGTTCATTATTCTTATCTGATATTCTTTTATCCATTTTTGCAGGTTTGTTCTGCTCTAGGTCAGAGATTCAGTTCCCAGTTAACATGAGCAACTGCACGAATGAATGTGTGCATGCCTGTGTGCTTACTGCACTGAAGTTCTGAAATTCGACTTCAAACAGTGGTAGGCATACTTGGCTGCTGGCTCAAATTGGGCCATTGCAAAACTAAGTCCTTTAAATGGTTATCAAATATATAAGATGTATTACTGTATTTCATTAAGATAAACTATGTGGATGAATTTCTTTTGTGTAGTTATTTTTAAATTTTTTAGCCTTTTTTCTAACACTGTAATTAATCAGTATTTATCACATATTTATTATTTACTTTGCTATTTATCTTTGCACTTGTCACTCTGTGTGTTGTTTTGCACACGGCATCACTAAACTGTTACACCCCTCAACTTCCACCTTGTGTTGTGATCAAGTATATTAGGCAGTCACTTTTGTGGTGTGTTGCCTTCAAAAAAGGATCTAGCTTCAAAACACTTCAGGTGGCATGTGGTTTCTGTCCTGTGATTTACCTAATAAACTGCTTGCACATGTAACTTTGAATGTTCCTTGGAGTGGTGCTTGTTCTTAAACCTGGTGGCAAGTGCCAGACACTTTCTGTGTTTATTTATGGTTTTTTTTGCACTGAGAACACCCTTGGTCTCAGTGTGACCTTTGTTCTGCTTTTGCTTCCTGTTAGTGCTAATGCTTCTTCTGTCACTGAGGACCACAATAGGAGCTCATCTCTTGGGCATGTGTTCATGGTATCCTTGGTGACAAATAAGACATGACTGAGATGAAGGTTACGTTGTAGTTTTCAACTTTGGTCATACTACATAGCCCTCTTCTTTTTTTTATGCTTTATTTTTATTCCTTAAGAACAAATCAAATTACATTCAGTTACACGTTGAAAAGAAAACATTAAGATTTAATTACATAAGAATTTAACTGAATAAAGCACAACAAATATATTTTTAATATTTTAAGGGAGATTAAAAAAGGAAAAATTATAAGAAAAATCCCAGAGTTTATGTTATATTTTAATTTAATAGTTAATTCGAATGTGCTCCAAGCTTATATCATCCCACTTCAAGTATTATACAAAATAAGATTACAATGCCTCTATCCTAAAGAAAGCAACCCTTCTCCCCTTGGTTCTGTTTTCAAAGTTGGTACAAAAATTAAAAAAAGGAAATCCCAATTACTATATAATTCAAAGAGTCCAAAGAGTCCAAGTCCAATAGTTCATACAAGATGGTACACTATGAGATCAACTTCTTCTTCCTCCTCTAATTCAGATCCTATATCTTGAGGAATCTTAACATTTTTCTCAAAGAAAACTCAAGCCATATGAGGATCATCAAAAAATTGTGTTTTACTCTGAAACTGTACCTGGAGTCATGCTGGTGCTCGTAAAGCAGACAGCATCCCTACATCTTTAAACTCCAAAAGTACTAGGAGAAATCTCTTATACCGGCGTTGAGTTTGCAAGCAAAAGTCAGAGTACAAGTGAAAGCGTTGACCCTCATAGATACATTGTTTTCTCAGTCTAGCTATTTCAAGCAGCTTATTCCACTCCGCCAAAGTAGTAAATGTCAAAATGATGTACCTTGCTTTCTGAGACTCAACAACCTGCTCCTTTGTTTGATGAGAAGAGGGGCAAAATAGTGATTCCAGTATCAGTGCAGGCTCTAGAGAAAACACCAAGGTAAGAGCTCTCTCCACTTCTTCCTTAAGCTCTGTATTTGGGACATTTTCAGGAAAACCGATTCGTCTCAAATTTCTTTTTAAAGCATTATTTTCCAATTGCTCCATTCTAGACGACTGAGACAGATATTCAAGCAGTGAAGCATTCGTTGCTCCTTCCAATGTTAAAGTCCTTAAAGCTACAGCTTTAATCTCAGTCTCATTATCTTTAATGGCTTGCTCTGTGAATTCAACTCTAGCTTCAATTACAGAACAGTGAGAGGTTATCTCTGCTAATGAATTCTCGATCCGTGCAGAAGAAAGCCTAACTTCAGTTTGAAATTCAGCCAGGAGATTTTGTATTGATGCCAAAGCTGGTTTGGTCAATGCTTTAGGCTTCACGCTCGCTTCTGAGCATGACAGTATTTCAGGAGAGCTCCCTGCTGCAGCAATTGCAATACAGCTGACAGGCCCTTGCACTGAAGCACCTCTCCCAATTACTTTGGGGGAAATATATTTTTCCATTATGCTGTCTGAGCACTACCTTCACCGATAGTTGATAATTCTCTAAAAACTCCTTTTTTGAAAAGGTTTGTTTGAATGAGTTTTAAGATTCTAGACTGCGGAGCTCCAAATGAGTGTGCGTACATTACTCTCAGCTCAGCAGTGCCCCCCCCCCCACATAGCCTTCTTTCTAGGCCCAAGCATCTACCTACAAACTGAAAATCTGGCACCTTCTACTGAATCTCATGCAAGAATGGGTAAAATGCTGCCATACCCAGCACCGTATGAATACCATTGCTGCAACAGCCTTGACCAAGGTACCATCCAAATCAAGACCAACCTGCAGCTGGTGCTTGGTGAATGAGTACCCTAGGTGCTGGATATCCTGAAAGCCCCAATGCTTATCCTCCATCAGGAGAGGGTAGAGAGTGTCTAAAACACCTCATGGCTGTACCTATCCATAAGCACTGCATACTTAGCCTGTCTAATATCCAAGAATGCTGCCATGCAAACCCTACAGCCAAAGTGGTTCTGTTTCTTGGATTCATTGTTCAGGGGTTTGGGAGATTCTCTGCATCATGGTCTTGCAGAGCACCAAGTCATCTACCAGACCTTCCAAAGAAGTGTTTTTGATGAATCAAGTTCATCACTCCAGGGGAACCACATACTTGCAATCCAGTCACTAAGGTTGCATTTTGACCCATATATCTTGCATAGGGTCATTCACTGCACAGGTGAGTTTAAAGGCAACCCCAGGGAAGGAATCCTTCTGCAGGATGCCCGTGAATAGGTATAACTCCTTATTATGGGTTTCTTCCAGCACTGAGCTTGTGGGAAAAGACATCTTGCATAGGAACAATGCAAAAGAGGAATAATCATAGAATGTGGTAGCCCAATTGCAGTACAGGCTATCTTTATTCCAGTTACTAGAACTCTGCAGGGCAGAGGACCCATCCAAGTAGTCCAAGAAAAGAAAATCTGGATGCCTCAAGGCAAGGGAACCATCTTCTTAGTCAGTGTAGCAACTCCTGATAGCACCCAGCCAGGGAGACTAGTTGCCTTACAATTTGCCTTATTAGACGCCTCTACCCTCGGTAGGACCAGAAGAAGGTTGATCTGAATTGGCTGAGAAGCTGATGGATTCATCAGGGGTGGAGGCAGGGCTGGTCAGAGAAAAGGATCCAAAAAACCCCATAACTGAGTCAGCATTGCACAAATGGTAGCTGCTCAAAGTCATGGAGCTGAGCATAATAGAGGCCTAGGGTCCACTGTTGCCACATAGCCTCTTCCAGTCAGTGGTGGGCTTTGCAGTAGTGGAGGGAGCCTGGCAATGATGTTGAGGAGCCCAAAAAGGACTGATACCTTGGATACAATGCAATGTAAAGCAAGATTGGGAGTGGGTTTACAATCTTGACCTGTGCCACTTGTGCAGTTTGTGGAGCTTGGGCTTGATGTGAGTTGGCTGACTGACCAGTCCACCAATGGGGACCATCAGAACTGATAGCTCCTACAAAGTTGGGATAAATATCAGCTAGATGGGTAGAGGTCCCATCTGCCCACAAACAACTTGCTCTAACCAGACCACCATGAAGTCATAGTGGGGCAAGATTGGTGGAGGAATGACAGGGTTCATGTCGAAAGGAGACAACCCATCAACAGTTTCCTCTTGTTTGTTGGTTCTGATGTCAGCTTCTCGCGATGGACTGACCTGATGGTCAGCCAGCATGGAGTGGTATTGCTGACTTAAGAAATTAAGCTCCTTTATCCCCTCTCTCCTGCCAACCAATTTGCTGGACATGCAGTAATTAGCAGTTATGAGGGATGCATAGTTCTCTTATTTAGTGTGTTTATTTATTTATTTGGTTTTTGATTACAGAGTATGTGCACTAGACTATAATACACCTATTTTCAGTCATGACCCAGCAGAGTACAGTTAGAAGCACAGTGCAGTATGAGATAAAGTGAAAAATGGCATATGGAATGTTGAGTATCACAGTACAATATGAAAGCAAGGAAGCAAAGAGGTATCGTACATTGCAAAGGTAAACAGGGAGTAAACATGAAGTGCAGAGGATAAATAAGCAATTAAGAATTTGGCAAAAATTCTTAGTACAGATAATGCACATTACACAACAGGCAGTTTAAAACAACCAAGAGTGGAAGGTAGTTAATAAATAATAAACAAAAGATGTCCGAAATGAACTATATACAATAAATGCAGGCATAAGCATAGACGGCAGTAAGCGTTTATTATAAGTTGATGATAATGAACCATAGTATACACAGCTCAGCAGCAGACAAAGCCAATCTTTGGGCAGACAGTCTTGTTGCAGTAAATTCTTTTTAATTATTTTGGAAAAAGATTTCAAACAATTATCTCATAACAGACATTAAGGAGGCATAACAATACAAAAACAGCAAAATACACAGTCAAGTCAATATTTCAGCAAGTAGTATGATCAATTAATTGGTACATTGACAGTACATCTACAGCAAAGGATTGTAGAGTCTAATAGATGGAACAGTCTTCAAATAACAGTGTCAAATGGGCCAGTATATATCGCATGGAAGAAGGGAGGAGAGCTAAAGTAAACACTGTATGTTCTCCGTAGCAGCGGTGAGGTGAGGGGGGTTATTTGTTCCCTAGGGCAAGATCACAACAGCTGGGGGGCAGGTGTCGAGGGGAGCACCTGCTTTGTAAATGCCATTCAGAGACCACCCAAGGTCCCTTGCCCAAGAAGTGGGGGGATCCACTGTTGCTTCACTTAAACAACCACCTCCCCTAACAATGGTGGGGGATGAGGAAAGAGAAAAGCTGAATCTCACTCTCATGGTGAGGTACAGAATATGGCCTCTTAAAATCAGTGTACCCCGATATGGTATGTGCTTGTTTTGGTTTACTATCTATGGAGTATTAATGTCGAGAGAGAGGAACCTGAACATCAGAGATGCAATACAGAGAGGTCAGGAAGGGCATCATATATCCTGGTAGTTAGATTTTGACCTTACAACTGTATGCAACATTTTTCCCAGTGTGGCTAGTGACCTCATTGTTGCCAACCATTTTGTACAGGTAGGAATAGACATAGTTCTCTACTCCTGCCTTAAGGAACCAGAAGATTGCAGGCAGTTGTGTGCATCTCCTGTGAAGGAAAACCCAAAATATATAATTGTGGAGAAAAGGGAAAGGTGAGGCCTACGATTTGCACACTGCAACTATGGACTTTCTGCCTGAACATCTGGATCTCGTGGCAGGACGATAGTATGTGACAAAGATCACCACCTGGGTTTCCAAATCTCCAGCACTCATTACATTATGCTTAAAAATATCCATTGTCTTGATTTGGGCTGGGGTTCTGTGCCAGGAATTCAGGACTTTGTTCTGAACTAAAAGGATTCGGCTGTTTGGGCATTCGGTATGGGCAAGCCCCCATGCAGTGGTCCAGTCCTCATCTGAGTTAGGGGTTTGTAGAGAGGACAACCATTTATCTCTAGCATTGAGAGAGGGGTCAAGAATGTCATCAATAATTGCTTTATATATCCTTTTTTTATTTAATAAACTTAATATTAAGTTCCCAACAAGAAAACAGTAACAATAATACAAACATTATCGACGTAACAACAAATACAACAAACAAACATCAAATAACAAACATCAAAAACCCCTTCTCTACTCCCTCCCCCTCTCTCCTCAATGCCCTCCAGCAACCTTCCCAACCCCCCCTTTATGGGGAATCAAGAAATAAGGGAGTTAAAATCTGTTGAGGGAAGGATAGGTTGCCTAAAATAGAAAAAAGATACGGGGTTACACCAAACCAGTAGGGCCCCAAAAATCCTTCAGGGGGATTGGCATGAAGGAACAAACCAAATACCATATTGTAAAAAGAAAATTAGAGTGGAACCAAAGAAGAGGTGGTACAGGTTCTTAGTCACAAATTACAGGCTGGGCTGAAGAGAAAACAGGGCCTATAGTTTACTCCACCGCTTAGAGTAACTGTTCAACTGACCCCGGAGGCTGGCTACCATTTTTTCTATCTGAAGGTTAGCCAGAAACTCATTCAGCTATTCTGGGTATGAAATGCGTAAACTATCTTTCCAGTGGCTCAGGACCAACTGTTTTACTGACAAAGAAATTAGGGGCATATGGTAGTGTCTTTCTTTTACAGTTATCTAGAAGTAATCTCCCACCAGACAGACTTCGGGAGTAAATAGGTCCTCAAAGACTAATAGAAGGTCAGCTTTTTGTTTAATCTGCTCCCAGAAAGGAGCAATTTTGGGGCACTCCCATATGACATGAATCAATGAGCCTGTTTCTTGAGCACATCTGGTACCAAGAAAGGAAGTTGTTTTCCCCATGGAGTTTAATTTGGTAGGAGTAAAATAAATGTTATGCAAGATGTGCCACTGAGTAATGAGGAGCCTGTCATTGGTGGTATGACCAAATGCCTCCCCAATCAAAATCTCAATTCAGGAGAATAGAAGACCAATACAGGAAGTATTCATTAATTTCTGGGAATATCTTGGGAAGTAATCTGAGATATTGCATAGGGTTGCCAAGCCATGGTTTGAAGTGTACAAAAAAATTATCTTTGATTAATGGTCCAGGAAGCTGTACTAAACCATCAGATCAGCAAATGCCTGATATGGTATAATTTTAAAATACTTCTACGGGTCTGTTGAAATGTTGTTAAGAGGTCCTGACTTGTCATGAGATGCCCAACAGTAACCAAGTCACAAACACTTTCCCAGCCAAAAAAGGATATCTCACTGGTGTTATCATCTGACCTCCCACCTTAAGGTTGGGATTAAAAGATATTGGTTGTGAGACATCTTTTGAGTTGTCATAGTGTAGAGCTTTGTGCAATAGAGCATGCACCCTTAGGGAAGTTGAAATGACTGAGTTGCGGAGGGATGGTGGTAACAATTTGGAGGAAATGAAAGGTAGACTGTCCGGGGAAAGAGTCGCATCTGCAATAAGATAGCATTCAATCTGAAGCCATATTGGAATATAACTATGTTTATTTAGTGACGAAGGGGCCATAGACCATTTTGCATACTTGGAGAAATGGCCTGCTAGATAATACAGAAAGTAATTAGACACTTAAAGGCCCCTCCCCCGTGGTGTTTCAAGGCCCCTAAATGGGCATAGGAATGAGAGGTAAAGGGAAGACCAACAGTTCAGGTCTTGATTAATAGTAATCAGGAGGTCATCTAGATTTAGTTTAATGAGTTGTGCATGGGAGTGAATAAGAATTAGGCCTAAGTAGCTAAGTCGTCGAGCCCAATTTAAATGGTGAGCTATAATGTCTACCTTATGGACTCTTGAGTTTAACGGCATCACTACTGTTTTATCTAAGTTAAGCCTATAATTAGAGAACTTTCTGAATTTTTGAATAATGGACAAATTGCTTTATATATCCTGCCTGCCCTACCATTCCTGAGCACAGTGCAGGAAAAGACCAATGAAAAGTGTAGTGAGGTGGCACTGGTGGGGTGTCCTTTCAGCCAGGGCACATATAAGCTCCATACCTGTAAGTACTTCCAAAAGTCTGAGCAGGGGAGACTGAAGCTGGTCCTAAGGTTGTGAAAGAAAACCAGGGGAAGCGATTAAGGGCGGAACAAGTCCTTGACATGTGTAATCCTTTGTAAATTCTATGAGTGCCAGAATACCAGCTATCTACCAATACGGTGGCCACTGTTGTGCAATTGAGGGTGTGAGAACCCTTAGTAAAAGGGGCAATTTAGCCCATATAGGCAAAATTTTCCAGGACCAGACAAAGGCCAGAATTGTATACCAGTCCTTCACCTGGGGGGGTGGTTGGTTGGGGTTGTATACAGAGATATTGTTGGGTGTAGCTCCACCAACTGAGCATGTCCTAAATGAAGTCGGGGGTGAGGTCTCATTTATGGACCAAACCATAACACTGTGTGCTCTGCCCTAAAAGCAAGATAACAGGCCTGGAAATGATCAGTTCCAACCCTCTCTCTTCCAGTGAGCCTCTAGCTTGACTCTACTGTACCTAGGAGGCTTTCCTTCTCGCAAGAAGTTCCCCACCTGTGCATCCATGTTTAGAACAATGTTGAGGAATATCCATAGCTAGGTGAACTAAGTTATGCGTTAGCTTAAGAGCTACTATCATCTTAATAGCTGATATTTTTCCATCTAGATACAGTTCTAGTGGTTTCCAGCATTCTCAGTCTGTTTTAAGGGACTGCAACAATGGGAACAGAATCACCATTGCCAGGGGATCCAGGGTTACCAGTATCCCTAAATATTTATTTCCTTCTGGAAACCATTTCAGTCCCCATTCGGAGGAGCCTTCAGACTTACACAGTGGGTGTAGGAGGAGGAGTTCTGTCTTACCTGGAGTTTCTTTAAGCCTAGAAATAGTTTTAAAGCATTGTAGTAGTGTTAAGAGGTGGGGGTGATTTCAGAAGCATCTCTGAGCAACATCAGGCAGTCATCAGCATATAACATAGTCCTGAATTAGCCTTTCCCACTTGTATGTCTCCCATTGAAGCATGATCGTTGATGGCCAGAGCAAGAGGCATTATGGTCAACATAAATAATGGGGGGAAGGGGTAACCCCTGGTGGGTCTCCCTTCCTAAGGAGAAGGAAGTAAACAGGGTAAAGCTTTTGAGGACACTCGCACTGAGCTGAGTTTACAGCATGTTAATGCACCCCCTGAAGGTAGGTCCAAATCCCATTCTGTGAAGGACTTCATATAGCTACCCCCATTCCACTGAGTCAAAGGCCTTTTTGAAGTCTATAATCCCTACTGCAGATGGAGTGGGGGTACTGCTAGCCACCATCATCAGCAAGATGAGAGTCTGCAAATGGTCTGTGCCGAGTCTCCCCTTAAAAAAGCTGACCTGGGAACACTAATGAAAGAACAATTCCTCCAAAGTGGGAAGCCAGGCCCTTGGCCAGAATTTTGGCATAAGTGTTTATCAGTGATATGGATCTGTAGCTGTTTGCCAGCATGGTATCTTTCTCCTCCTTGGGGAGCACCATGATGGCAGCTTCTCTCATGGAGGGAGGCAAAGTTCTATGTGCATTGGTATACACCTTATGTAAGACTGGAGAGATTTCCTCTCTAAGAAGTTGGTAGAAATCAACTTGGACATCATCTCCTCCCCATTCCATATGATAGGAGAGATTAACTATAGTAGATGCCACGTTCATTTGAGGTGAAGGGGGCTTCCAGCAGGTGGCAGTGAGCTTCTGAGACTTGTGGGACTGGAAGGCCCTCCAGGAAAGTATCCATTATGGAAGCAGAGAGTTGGCCTCTGGAGGGGTAAATTTCTTCATAGAAGGACTTCATCAAGGCATTTACATCCTTGCTTCTGGTGGACCAGCACCCCCAGGAGCTTTTTAATGCCAGGATGTGCATCTCAGCTTGCTGTCTGCACAACTGGCAAGCCAGCAATTCCCCCCTTGTCACCTCATCCCAGTATCTATGATTTGTCTGCAGTGCTGCTAATTCCACTTTTCTCATGGCCAAAACATTATGCTGAATTCTGAGGCACCTTAGATCTGCTAGCAGCTTTTGTTGTGAAGTTGATCCACCCCAGTTTTGTACAGTTTAAATACCCCCAGTAATCTAGTCTCAAATTCTTTTTGTTCAGTTTCCCTATGGTGTCTGCCATGAGCTGCATGGCCCATTATCTTTACTCTCATGGTTACTTTAAAGGCATCTCTGACTGTGCCAAAGGATGTCTCCCCTTTGTCAGTTAGCTGGAAGAATACTTCCACCTATTTCCTGATTCAGCCTTTAAACTGGCTTTCATAGAGGAGCAGAGGGCAAGCCTCCAGGCAGTGTATCTGAAAGACTGCGGTCCCATACAAGAGCGAAGGAATCTAGGGCATGGTTAGAGAAGTATAATGGTTCAACAGAGTGGGCAACAGAAGATCTAGTGAATGGTGGGAAAATGAACAAGAAAGTCAGTCTGCTAGATGTGGAATGTGTTGCAGAGAAGCAAGTATAGAGATAAAGGATGCAGACACCAGCTTCAGAAGAGGGGGCACAGCCATGCACCTCCAACCCCACCCATTCTTTACATAGCTTTGTCTGCTCTCCCACTTGTAATTTGGTCTCCTGTAACAGCACAGTTTGTGGATTTGTAATATAAATGCCATGAGCTAAATAATGGCAGTATGATTTTAAAACAGATTAGCTTTAGTAGACCAGCATCAGTGACCATGTCCAGAAATTAGCAAAGCACATTGGAAAAGCATCACATGATGGAGGCACCATAGGGGAAAAGAGAAAAACACCAATTTGGGGGAGGTGGTGTCCCAGTGATATCACTATTGATTGGGATTCCTTGGAGGGGGCAAGGAGGAGGTAGGCAAGGCAAGGACCCTAGAGATGGGGAGGGAAGATGTCAGGCCTGGGGACTGCAGAGGGGTTAAGAGATCCCATCCCCACTCAGGTAGGTTGCTTGCAATCTGAAGCCACACTAGTTTTTTTATCCAACAAATCATCCTGGAAAGTGCCTGATCATGGATATCATCTGTGTCTATAGGGGTGTACCCTGCACAAATGTACCACACCCTCTTCACACAGCTCTGTCCCAAAGTAAGCAGTACCTAGAGGAAATGGAAGGCTGGTTGTCAATTTGCTAAGAGAAGGGGGGTCTCCATATCACCACTGGATGCTAACCACTTCACCAGCTAATCCTACTACTGGGGGCCCAAAGTAGAAAGGGGGGGATATAGGTGCACTTTGCCTACAGCCTCCTTGCCTATGCTTCATCCCAGGGCCATGTTTGAGCCCTGCCTTCAGGGTTTTAACCAGCCTTACTACAAGGGATTATACTTTTAGATTTGGATCAGTATGACTTGTATACAATTGCAGGTCTTGCCCCTCTGTACTGTATCTTACCCTACCTCCCCCTCCTTCAGGTCACACCTGGAAATGAGCCTTGGCTCAGCGTGCCTCTCCCAGGTACCAATCTTTAAATAAATAAACAAATAAGTATCCAGTAAGCTTGGCATCTACACCTGTTATCAGTTGTATGGCGACCATATTGCAGCATCATAACCCTGTGGAGGGGGAAAGAATAAATTATATACCTAAAGTGAAAGAGGTCTGGGGGAGTTGATGGGGGAGTGGTGCTTGCTGGAGTGAGGACTGGTGAGGACACTCAGGTAGGAAGAGGGCAGGTAGGTCGGATGTGCCTCTGTTGCACAAAGTGCAGAGGTGAGCATCTTGAAAGGGATAAATTAGCTTTGTTCCCTATGCTTCAGCCAACACAATAAAATAAAATGGGACAGAGGGAGGTCAAGAAAACAAAGAGAGGTATCTTCCTCCTGGAGGTAAATCCCCTTTGGTCCCTATGCCAAGGAGTGACTCCTCCTAGCTGTGGAAGATGAGGGCCCTCTGGGCCCTGCACTTGACTGCAACTATGGATGAAAGGAATCTGTGGGGCTGTTTGTGGGTCTGTGGAAATACAGGGCCCTCTGGATCCTGCTCTTCCATGTAGCCACAGATGCAGGCATGCAGTGCCAAGAGTTGATCTAGCTGCAGAAGTGCAGGGTCCTCTGGACCCTGTGCTTCCATACAGCTACGGATGCAGAGATATAGGCAGTATGCCAAGAGAAAAGTTATTTCACAGTATGGTTACTTGTTGCCCATGTGGCCAACACTACACCATCCCTCCCCAGGCCTTGGCCAACCCAGCTGGCTCATTGAGCTCACCCCAGAACTCAGCCAACTGGCAGAATCATAACATGCTACCTACTGAGCTAGTGGCTGGCCCTGAACACAACAATTCTTCAAAATTTATTTTTCCCATTTTAACCCAATATTTGCATCATAATCTTTTTATGATGTTCTCTTCTGAATATGACAGGTTTCATTTATAAAAGGCAGGTTGTAACATCATTTCATGCCGCAAGTAATGCTCCCTCTTCACTTCATCATGCTACTGAAGCCACCATCTTGCTTGCTCATATTCTCTGTAGATCCAGCAGCATTTTAACTCATTACAAGTAAATCACAAACAGAAAAGGGCTCTAATTTCATATTTTAATGTAAAAATGAGCAGACTTTTATAGCAGCAGTTTCTCTATTTAACTAAATGAATCAACGTTGGACATGGTACATGGTGTATATGAAAAGTGAAAATGTTGAAAGCAAAAAAAAACAGACTAAGCAAGGGAGTTCTAAAAATGGCAGGAGCAACCTGCAAAGTAGTTTTGTAATACAGTAATATGATAAGATAGTTAGCACTTTTGGGATAATTTTGAAGTAATTTGGGGCAACAGCATATGTAAACTGGTATAGTTATGATTTTGTTTGTTTAGCTATCTGGTAGCCTGTGTTCCAGTTTGGGTGTTGCCAGGTGTAGAGTGATATAATAGTCTATAGTGCTAGTAGCCAGGCTTGAAGAAATGGAAAGAAGTGCAGGCATGTGGTCCTTGTGGAATAATGCATAGCCATGTGATATGTTTTGACCAACCAGGACACAAGATTTTCACTGATGTTTCATACCCATTTTATACATTTATAAAGTTCACATATTGACTGCTCACATGTGACCTGTAACACTTCCTTGAGTACTATTGGTGTTAGTTCTCTTATTGTCCTCGCTGTGTTATTGCCTTAGTACCTTCATTTCTATCTTTGCTGCCTCCATTCCCCGAACCCCCCCCCCTTGTAAGTAAGCTGCTACATCTTAAGATG
This sequence comes from Neoceratodus forsteri, assembly GCA_016271365.2. Lineage (NCBI taxonomy): Eukaryota > Metazoa > Chordata > Ceratodontiformes > Ceratodontidae > Neoceratodus > Neoceratodus forsteri. The sequence goes on along the minus strand of JADMNL010000039.1, from coordinate 10,550,775 downwards.
TATCTCCCAGGGGAGTAAAATGCAAAATAAATCATTAGCATGAAACTATTCAGAAGCGACCCACAAATGAGATGCTTTATATTGGGAAGGGAATATAGTAGGAATATAGGAATATAACAATATAATAATATAGGAATAAAACAAGGGAAGCAGTACAGTGCAATGGTTTAAGGCTCTGAGCTGCAAATCTGGTGACATCCAGCAGACCAGACCTGGGTTTGAATCCCACAGCTTCCACTTTCATACTGCGTGACCCTGAGCAAGTCGCTTAACTTCCCTGTGCTCCCAGGTTGTTCCTGTAAAAAAGCTTTCAGCTTAGTGTGCTACTCCTGGTTAAACAACTAAAATAAAAAAAATATATATTGTTGTGAATGCCAAATACTTAAATTTTTTTATTTTTTTTCTCATTTTATAATGAAAAAAGAAGTAGATGCTGTGCTCTACAAAAAGCCTCAGTCACACAGCAAGTATAATACAGTGGGACCACTATTGCTTTGGCTACACAAGCAGTGAGGGAGACAAAGGCAGGGGTAGGACTAATGGGAACAGTAATACAGCAGATACAAGAAAAAAGGATGAGGTGACAAAAGTACAGTAGGAGCCACTTAATCAGGATGTGGTTAAAGGTATATCCCATTGAGTACCAATTAAGTGGCAATGCTTTCCTATGGAAGCTACTTCTGTTTAAATGGGATAGGGATGCTGGGTACCACCAGTTTATCTGGACAACTTGCTCTGCCTTACTGCTAGTTTCCTTAGTTTACTCCCTAATCACTGGTGGCTCCACCCTTCAAATACACTCCAATTATACAAATATCTGCAATATTTTTTTAATGGGTTTACTGTTTCTAGCCCTTTTTGTCTTTGTTTCGAGCGTCCTGTCTAACACCTGTCTCCCAACGCATTGTGGCATGGTGTGTTGGTGTGTTTACCTCAGTGTCGAAGTGCTTACCTGTTAGACTATGGCTCATCAGGAGCAAACATTAAAATAATTGTCAGATGAAACATTCCTTGTTTATTGTTTGGCCTTTTATCCTAGTCCATCTTTAGTCCTGTTTAGTGGCTTCCCTTACCCATTCTCTCTATGTTAACCCTCATGGCCGGTGATGTGGTGTGTCAGAGTGTTTACCTCAGTGCTCCAAGCTTTCCTTACTTCCTGGTTCAACATGTTTGTGTGCTTGTGACTCATGGCTCTCCAGGATCATACAATGAAAACAAGATAGAAAACAATCAACTGCTTTTACAACTGTTTTTAAATAAACAATCACAAAAAAATTGTCAAGGAAAAATAAAGTGTGACTACTAGCACATGTGCAGCAGAGTGAGGAGGTAATCTTGCACACAGTTGAGTGTGCCATGTTCTACCATGACCGTTGTTTGCTTTTTCTTTAAAATTAGAGTTATCTCTCCCCATGAACATAAGAGTGATACTGGGGGTGCCCAGTCACCTAATTTTGTGATCAGGATGCCCCCAATGATTTGTCTAAGTAAAAGAATAGTGCAGTGTGAGCAGAGTGCTCCACAGATGCAGAGGAGTCTGTGTTACAACTCTAACATGTTGTTCGGTTGCAAAGAATGCAAGGAAGTGTGGAGTCCTTTTTTGATAGCAAGAGGTCTTCAGGGCTCCACCTACTGTGGCCCTAAAAAGTAGCAGGTTAATCATGTCTATGTCCCCTCCTTTCACTGCTTTGTACATCACATTTCTTTGTAAAAAATCAGGAAGATGCGAACACTATGAAAAAGAACAACCTTTGATTTATGGCTGCTTCACAACTTCCACAGAACAAACAGTGAGACCAGACAAATTGAACAGATTCCAGTAGCACAGTTAGACACTCTGCTTACCAACATCGTGCTCTTCATAAAAAACACGGGACAGTTTGATTATGAGCCGAGCAATGTCAAGGGCATACTTGGCAGTGTCAGCAGTCAGCTGGCTAAACATAACTATCCTCCCTCAATATTTCAAGGGCCACAGATCACATTTAAAGAGATTATTGAAACTCTCACTGTCAAGCAAAAATATTTAAAAAAATTAGGTATGGGAAATCGGCCCAGACAAGCAGAAGCATTAACTAATTTAGACATAAATCTTCTTTACAGCAGTGGCACTCTTGGCTATCATTCACCCACAGCCCTTTTTGTTTTGTTAAACATAGGGTTCTATTTTGCTCTCTGTACAAGTGAGCAGTATCATTTACAGTGGAGATACCATACCATAGGCATAGACTCTGACGGCAATAAATGCCTAGCATATCACGGGTGCCAGGATAAAACCCAGACTGGCACCAATCTATGTGATGTCAGCACAGTCCCTTCGAGAATGTACAAAAATGTTAACTAACCCCAACCATGATCCTGTAACTGCCTACCATATATATACTAAGCATTGTCCCCTACAGATTCTCTATTCTATCTGGGACCGAATTTGAAACTAAAACCAACCAGTATCTGGTCTCACAGCATGACATGCCTGATAAAGGCAAAGTACTACAGGTGGCGGACTTCAACCTACAAGATAATAACTGGAGCACACTAACGGCAGCAACAACAACAAGTAAGGACTTCTTATTTTCACTACAAGGAACAGGACAGTGTCAACTTGTTAAAACCCCAACCAGGGGAGATGCCATTCTCGATTTTGTCCTCACAAACTTGGAAAGGATCAAGGACATTGAAGTGGATGCCATATGTGCAACAGCAACCATTTCATGGTAAGCTTTAAGGTAAGATTAACACAGGACTCCAGCCACTCAAAGATAAAGGTGCTAGATTTCAGAAAGGCGGACTTCCAAAAAATGAGGAACAATGTTAAGTAGCCAGTTAATGGAAATAGAGGTTGAGAAGGTGGAGGTCATGTGGGGGAGACTCAAGAGAGCAATGAAGACTGCCACAGATCAATATGCCAGATGGGTCAGCAAAGCAAAAAGAAAAAGAAATCCTCTATGGTTTTCCAAGGATGTGGCTACCACAGCCAAAGAAAAAAAGAAGGCGTACAGCATATACCAGGAAACTAAAACTGAGAAAGACTGGGAGAAGTGCAAGGAAAAAAATGATACAGTCTAACAAACAAATTAGAAAGGCAAAAGCCCAGACAGAGGAAAAGATAGCAGAAGGGGCAAAGAGAGGAGACAAATCATTTTTTACATACAATAGGGCATGTAGGAAGGCAAAAGGGGGATAGTAAAGACTGTTACTGAAGAAGGACAATGCACCAAACATGACCAGAGAAAGCTGAAATCCTCAACAAATACTTCTGCTCAGTGTTTACCAAAGAGGACCCAGGGGATGGCCCAGCCCTAAAAAACATAACACCCCAGGACCAGGGGTAGACATGAGTCCCTTCACAGAAGCTGAAGTACAGGAGGTGCTAAATAAACTAAAAGCAGATAAAGCCATGGGACCAGATGAGATGCACCTCCAGAATCCTTAAGGAACTGGTGTCAGAATTAGCAGCCCCTCTGGCACTTCTATTAATGAAATACCTGAAGAGTGGTGTGATACCCAAAGACTGGAAAAGTCAATAGTGGTTCCACTTCACAAATCAGGTAGTTGTGAAGAGGCTAGTAATTACAGACTGGTGAGCCTCATATCTACAGTATAGTAGGGAAACCAATGGAGACACTACTCAAACAGAGGATCATAGCATTCCTTGAAACTAGCAGGCAACAAGACCCTAAACAGCATGGTTTCACAGCAGGTAGGTCATGCCAGACAAATTTGCTTGAGTTTTTTGACTACACTACAAAAATAGTGGACAATGGTGGGGCAGTAGATGTGGTCTACCTAGACTTTAGTAAGACCTTCAACTCGGTTCCAAGCAGAACACTGGTAAAGAAGCTTGACTACACAGGGGTTGGTCCAGAAGTAGTCAGACAGGTACAAAACTGGTTACAAGGCAGAATCCAGAGGGTACAGGTTAATGGAATGCAATTGGGGGAAGGCAGGGTGACCAGCAGGGTGCCCCAGGGCTCAGTGGTGGGTCCTCTGCTCTTCAATGTTTTTATAGCAGATATCATTGACATACTGGAAGGGAAGGTGTGTCTGTTCGCAGATGACACAAAGATATGTAACAGGGTTGACACCTCAGAAGAAGTGAGCAAGATGGAAGCTGACCTCAAGAACTAGAAGTATGGTCTGGAGTGTGGCAGCTGAGATTTAACCCCCAAAAATGCAAGGTCATGCACATAGGAAAGAAAAATCCAAGAAAGGAGTATTACCTAGGAGGTGAAAAACTGGCGGCCTTAAACCAGGAACGAGATCTGGGAATCATAATCTCAGATGACTTGAAGGTTAGTAAGCAGTGTGGAAAGCAACATTGAAAGCCAACAATATGCTGAGCTGCATTGGGAGGGGAATCACAAGCAGGAGGAGAGAGGTGGTACTACCACTGTACAAATCGCTGGTCAGGCCTCACCTGGAATACAGAGTCCAATTCTAGAGGCCTCACCTCAGGAAGGACATTGACCAGGTGAAACAGTACAGAGAAAGGCAACAAAAATGATTCAGGATCTGCAGTACATGTCCTATGAGGAAAGACTTGGGGAACTGAATAATGTACTCCCTGAAGCAGAGAAAAGAGAGACAGGGGACATGATTGAAACATTCAAGTACATAAAAGGCATTAAAAAGTTACAGGCACAGGAAATTTTTCACTTCAAGAAGGGCTCCAGAACCAGGGGACATGACCGCAGGCTGCAAGGAGGGAGGTTCTCTACCAACACCAGGACGGTTTTCTTCACAGAAAGAGTGATGGACACCTGGAACAGACTGCCCCAAGAGGTTGTGGGGGTCAACACTGTGGGGGGATTCAAGAATGCATGGGATAGACACAAGGAAGACCTGACTACAAAGGACAACTAAAGTGTCAAGATATATCTAAAACAAATGGGCAGACTAGATGGACCTAGCACTCTCCTTCTGCCATCAATTTCTAAGTCTCTATGTTTCTATGACCATCAGTGAAAACAACATTTGGAGCATTATACAAATTCTGCAAAAATCTGATGATCTTCCACCTGAAAAAAGAATCATAATCATTCGCTCATAAAACATCCATCCAGCTGCTAGTAGATTCCAATGTGCTCCCCACGGTTGTGATTGAAGTCTGGTGTTGCAAAAACATACCATCAATAAATAACTACAGTACCTTATTTAAAAAAAAAGCATTTTCATAAAAACATTTTTCTAGTGACTCCTTTCAGCCCTCTACATCTGCAGTACAACTTCATGAACAAATTCCTATGCCAACTCCTGTTCCTTCTAGAGCTCAGCCAGTGACCCCCCCCCCGAAACTGACATCTTCCCAGTTACTGTCAACAACTGCCACCTTGGAGTACTTCACCAGAAGAGCAAATATTTTTGGCTCTCACTGCACTTTTAATGGAGACATCTCCATTTACATAGGCAAATCTCCACCTCCTGCAAAGAAGTCCTGATACGTAATATTGTATACTCCAGTTCTGTATTGGAGTAAAGACTAACAGCCAACTCTAAAATTGAAAAGTTCCTTGTTCTGTTTACTAAATTTCCTGTTCCTATTGCTCAGAATCATTGGCCTAAAATTTTTAACATCTCAGAATCATTGGCATAAGATTTTTAACAAGATTTGCAGCACATTCAATGGCAGTAGCTACTTGAAAGTCCTTGAGTCCATATATTACAAAACTAAAAGATAGGGGACTCTGATTACTCAGCTATAATATCATCTCTAAGTTCTGTGGTCATGTTGGAACCTCTCGAACTTTGCTTTTAAGGTTCATATGTCCCAGAATATCTTGAAGGTATTATTGCCTCAAAATACACAGCCCCCTATCTATTATTCTATTCAGAATAACTGGTGACCATTTTTTCCCATAGGGAAACTGGTCATAATTCTGTCGTTATAACCAGCCAGTTATAATAACGAACATGCACCCAGTTTTCCTACTTTGGTGCATACGCCTACCACAAACTTCCTGTTGTCTGTGCCTTCCCTCCTCACTCTTCAGTGCTGCAAGCTTCCCCAACAGAAGTTGGTGGTAAGTTCTTTTTTTAAACAAAAATTACTGGGCCCAAAAAAAAGTACATATTTGGACTCAACAACAACAACAAAAAAAAAGCTGCTTCATTTTAGGAGTCAGCTGCTAAGAACCTTGCTAAAACCCCAATGGTCCGAGGCTCAACTCAGTAAAAAAATCCACTTATTTTGCATAATTGCTGTGGCAAAAACCAACCCCTAGCAATTATACAAAATAAAGAATGGGTAGGTGTGTAAAACTCAGATTTTATGTGTGATTGATCTGAGTTTGGTGTCATCTGCAAATTTGGCTACCCACACTGCACCTCCACACTTGATTGATGACACAAATAGGCTGAATAAACTGGGTCCCAGTACTGATCCCTGTGGTACCCCACTGGTACCCCCCTTTTTTTTATTATTCTTTTTGATAACCAGGTAATGCCCACTATGCATCAGTACCTGTTTTCAGGAGTGACCCAGGAGCACAGGGGTGGCTAAGTGACTTGCTCAGAGTCACAAAGTAAACAAGTGGAGGTTGTGGGACTCAAACCCAGGTCTGCTGGATATACCAAGCTCATTCACAGCTCATTACTCTAACCTCTAGGCTATACTGCCAGCCCTGGCCCATTCTGATAGTACACTCCTGATGTGGACTTGCTGCATTCTATTATGTAACCAGGAGCTGATCCATGCCATTAAATTATTGTTGATCCCTATCTTAATTAGCACCTCTATCAATTTCAGGTGTGGCATAGTATCAAATGCTTTACTTTAGTCTAGATATATTACAACCACTGGAGAACCATCATCCAGTGCTCTACTAACTTTATCATAGAATTGTAATAAATTAATGTGACACACTCTCCCGTTGGAGAATCCATGTCATGTTACATCGATGATGTTGTGATCTTTAATAAATCTCTCTAGATGTTCCTCACTTACACCCTCTAAAACTTTCCCTATAGCTGAAGTCAGACTTACTGGATGGTAGTTTCATATGTCCTTTCTAGAGCCCTTCTAATAATTAGGGATGGCAGTTACTTTCCTGCAACTGTCCACTATGGTCCTGTTTTTCAGGGTTGTTTGAAATAACTAGGTGATGGGCGCTGCTAGTACATCAGCCATTTCCTTTAGAATTCAAGGGTGTATGCCATCTGGCCAAGGTGTCTTATTGGAGTCTAAATTTTGCAGCTTCCTGTTAATACACTTGGACAGTGTCAGTGGCTCAGTAGGTAGCACACTCACTTCTGAGGCCGGGAGATCAGAGGGCTGTGGGTTCAGTTCCCACATCTTGCACTTGGGTTAATAACTCAGGATTGACACTGTAGTGCAGCATGAGAGGGGTGCTGCACTTCTGAGGTGCCATCTATCAGATGAGACATTAAACTGAGGTCCCATCTGCCGGGATTGGTGGTAGTTCAGGTGGATGTCAAAGATCCCATGGCAGTTATCAAAAAGAGCAGGGGAATTTCCCCAGTGTCCTAGCCAAATTTCCCTTATTCACTAAAAATACCACCAACAGCTTAATCTGGTTCAAGGTCAGTTGGCATTCATCTGTATCCCCCTCCCCCGGGTTGTGCCTGAAAATAGGCAGGATTTGTCTATTGCACTTACCCAGTCAACAAAAATTAACTAAATAAATAAATATCTTTATCAACCAGCTCTATTGTTTGTAACCCTTCACTCAGTTTGCATATTGTGTCAGTTTCTTTTTTTGAATTAAACATCAAGAGGAAATACTTGTTCATCATCTACACCTTTTGCTCATCATCAGTAATAATATTTCCTATATTGCCCTCTAATGGTCCCACCTGTACATTATTTCCTCTCTTTTAGTTTAAATAGTTATATAATGTCTTGTAGTTGTTGATGACATCCAGTGATAACCTTACCTCATAGTTATGCTTTTGGTTTTTGATTCTGCTTTTACAGACCTTGACTGCATCCCTGTATTTATTCCATAATTCTAAGAAATTACCCTTTTTGTGCCCGTCATATGCCTTTTTTCCTTTTTAATCAACTTACTAATATTTTTGTTCAATCATTTAGGTATTATGCCCACTTTATTGTATTTAACCCTTTTGTGTACAAATTTCTTGACAAGATATTCCAGTTTACCTAGTAACATATTCCACATTTCGACCAAGCTCAATATTGAATTCTATGCTCCAGTTCCAATTACTTAACTCATTTCTCATTGCCCTAAAATCAGCTTTATGAAAGTGTCATTGAAGCACAGGTCAGGAAGTATAGGAAAACCAGGAACAGTTTAAAAATGTGTAAATAGAGCTTTATTTTTCTTAATAACAGCAAAATAAAAAAAAAGTCGTTCAGAATTACTATTTACAAAGGCAGCTCAAATAGAGAAAACAGTCCTCATTCAAACTGTTTCTTCTCAGTTTCTAATCTCAGTCAGTCTCTCTAGTTCTTTTTATCAGTCTTTATCTGGGAATTCATTAAGAGAGCATGCTTCTCACAGAATTTTCTAGTAAGTTTACAGAATGTTCTTGTAAGTTTCATTACTTGCAGGTGCAGCAAAAATAACAGTGACCAAGAACTGATATCTTGTTTACAGTTCTGCAAAAGACTTAAAAACTGCATCTCACTTTAACCCCTTGAGTTCCAAAAAGCTTTTTGTAACCATGTCAACAGTAATTGTGAAACCGTAGGAGTGATCAGTTTCTAGATTTCACAAGAAAATTTGGTTGCAGAACCAGACAGACAAGAGACAGAAAAGGAGAGGATAGAACAGATCATTACAATTAACTGTTTCTGCATAACAAATGGGGTAGGGCCTTATTCAACCCTGTCACAAAAAGCACTTAATTTTGGTGCTCTCCTTAGCTTTCTCTTACACCTGGTTAACATAAAACTACAAAAAACATTAACAGGCGTGCACCTGGAGTGTGGTGCTCTGAAGCAAAAATGAGCAAATACATAAAAAACAGCTTGGGCACTCACCACCATAAAAATGCTGATACCGTAAATAAAAACACAAGATTTTATTTCAGTTAAAACATAACCTAACGCGTTTCTAGTCCATACATGACCCTTTCTCAAAGACTGAATTTTTCAAACAACAAAAGAGTGGTCTTATAGGTCAAATCCTATGATGTCATCATTCCAATTACATAATTATCTGGACCCACTCTTTCCAGTTCTGTATTAAAAAGAAATGTCTTATCAGAAATGCTTCTAAAAAGTACTTTCACAAAAGCAGCAGTACAGATTTTTATACAATAATAGTTAAAAGATCACACAATTAATAAGCTCAGAAACAAGTTTCTAAAAAACAAATAAGCACAGTGCAGAACAATAATAAAGCTAAGAAACTTGTCATTTGGAGCAGGTCCCTTATGGTTTTTCAAGCCCCAGATGGTAAAACGATTGAAACAGAAACGTATAGAAAAGTTGTAGATGGCAACATGACTTTGTTACCTTCTAGTTGCCACCCTACCCATATTTCATTTCCTTTTATCCCCTTCCTCAGGGAGAACATTACTGCTTGGGCCTGATGTAGTTAATGTATTAGATTCCCCAACTTCTAGCAGCCTAAGTGCTGTATTGCTGATACATTTTTCCAGTCTAAATATCTCAATAGTTGAACAGTTTCTTCCCTTAGCTGTGTTATAAACACACATTTTGAACAGATGAATTTTTCAATGCTTTCCCCCTTCATATACATATTGCAGGACTCACAGTAAATTAATTTATCTTCCGTGCTCATATTATCTTTCTATTCACAATTCAGGGTCAATAAGAATGCTTAAAAACTATAAGATAATTTTACCTCCATGGATTTAATTTCTCTGTTAATCACTTGCTACCATCTAGTATTCTCCCAGGTCCTGCTTGCCCATTTCCACATCCACGTATGGTGCCACACACTCACCACGCTCACTAAGGGGTGGGTTACTTAAAAGTAGCAACCTGAAAGTTCCAAACCTGGGTCACACATACGTCTCAACCTCCCAGAACTTTTAAAACAGTGAAATCAAATTTAAAATAATGTCCTGCAGCTTTGCAGAATAGGGCTACATTGCCCAAATCTAAAATGAATATTTAATAAATGAACTGTCTCCCCTGGTGGATGCTGTAGTTCCTGAACTATCTAGCAAACTACACGTCCCTCCCCTGACTGGTTCTTTCCTCTCAGTTGCCTTGTAGCAGTACACATTCCCCACCTTCACCAGCATGTGTACTAAAATATTTATTTATTTACTTAGCGTTTGTTGACCAGGTAGGTACACTAGACAAGTTATATGCCTATTTTCAGGTATGACCCAGGAGAGTACAATGAAAAATACAGGTTCAAACAGAGTACATAACAACAAGAGGGGCAATGTACAGAGTAACAGAAGAGCAAGGTGAACATAGATAGTCTACAATAAGTAGTAATAGGAAATATATATATATATATATATATATATATAAGACAAAGAACCTCTGCGCGTAAACACCGAGGCAAGGGTTACCCCAAAGGGCATTTGGCTGGGAAGCCAAGTTTCAAGAAAATACAAAATCACACATGCCCCCACAATGCAAAGCATCATGGGCTACATATGCAAATCACCACAGAATGTTATGCTGGTCCAACTTTAAGCAGAATTGCATGGTGCCGAAAGACCTCTCACACAGTTTGCAAAGGGTGCTAACAGAAGACATAGACACATGTTTCGTCCTACCAGGACTCATCAATATGCCTCGTCTGTTTGACACCCCAGTGGAATGGACCAACTACCGCTAAGGCAGTGTGCCTGGGATATATTGTGGTGAACCCATTAAAATAAAAAACTATTTAAAAGACAAAGAACCTCTGTGCGTAAACACCGAGGCAAGGGTTACCCCAAAGGGCATTTGGCTGGGAAGCCAAGTTTCAAGAAAATACAAAATCACACATGGGGTAGTTGGTCCATTCCACTGGGGTGTCAAACAGACTAGGCATACTGATGAGTCCTGGTAGGACGAAACACGTGTCTATGTCTTCTGTTAGCACCCTTTGCAAACTGTGTGAGAGGCCTTTCGGCACCATGCAATTCTGCTTAAAGTTGGACCAGCATAACATTCTGTGGTGATTTGCATATGTAGCCCATGATGCTTTGCATTGTGGGGGCATGTGTGATTTTGTATTTTCTTGAAACTTGGCTTCCCAGCCAAATGCCCTTTGGGGTAACCCTGCCTCGGTGTTTACGCCAAGAGGTTCTTTGTCTTTAAATAGTTTTTATTTTAATGGGTTCACCACAATATATCCCAGGCACACTGCCTTAGGGGTAGTTGGTCCATTCCACTGGGGTGTCAAACAGACGAGGCATACTGATGAGTCCTGTAGGACGAAACACGTGTCTATGTCTTCTGTTAGCACCCTTGCAAACCGTGTGAGAGGCCTTCGCACCATGCAATTCTGCTTAAAGTTGGACCAGCATAACATTCTGTGGTGATTTGCATATGTAGCCCATGATGCTTTTGTATTGTGGGGCATGTGTGATTTGTATTATATATATATATATATATATATATATATATACACAACACACACACACACATACAGAATAAAATAGGCTAAGTCATTCAATAGTATTACTAGTTACAGGTCATGCTGTCCAACAGCTTCACAGCAGACCTTTTCTAAAGCATTTCCAGATGAAATTTATCCATGGCTTGCTATCAGTGCTGAAACCAGCACTCTTAACTTGGATACAGGAAATGGCTTATTTAGAGAGGGAACATCGCCAAAAGCTTTAAACTTGGAATTAGGAGCAGCATACCCCCAATAAGTATAATTTCAAAATTTAGATTTCAACATTACAGCATTTAAAAATTACAATCAAACCATTTTGTAGCACTGATTTCACTGCCTGTTAAATTAGCAGATTTAAGTTTAGGGTTTCTGACATCATGTTATGTCAGCTAGGGCATTCACAGCCTAATATTTTTCTCTCAGCAATACTTCAAGACCTCTGGCTAATAAAGACTTTTCATCACTGATCTCAAGATATGCACCTTCGTCCCTATTGAACTTTGGACCCTGTGTCTCTCCAGAAGTGTTCAACCTGCACCACTACCAAAATCTATACCTCTACCCATTCCAAAAATTGTATTTTGTGGTCCTGCCACATTTTGAACCAGGCAACCCTCCCAAATTTGGCACTTCACATCTTTCCCAAAATATGGGCCTTACATATGCTCCATAAACCTTTTGCAACCTTTTGCAATTTGTGCCCCATGCCCCTCCTGAATCTTTAAAACTATGTAAGTCGCACTACTATCAAAAATTTCACCTACACACTTTTTGACATTTGTGCCTGAATCCCTACTAAATGTATACACACTAAACCCCTGTCAAACTTTGCACAAAGTACCCTGTAAGCTTCCCAAAATTGGTGCCTGCACTTCCCTGAAGTATGCGACAGTTGCCCTTTTCAAAAGTAGTACTCTCACCTCTGCTACATTTTGTGCTTCTTCCACTAGCAAATTTGCCCATACACACATCCTAAAACAAGTTTCCCTTACCATTCCAAAAATATCTGTGCCTGCACTCCTTCTGCAATGTGTTGATTGTATTCTTTCTGAAATTTAGATGCCTACCCCAGACAATATTTGGGTCCCCTCTCAAATTTGATACCCCACATCCATCCTGAAATGTGTACCTTGCACCCCTTCTGGAATCGGTGCACTGTAGTCCTCTCAAAATGTTCACCCCACAATTCCTCTGAAATTTGCACCCTACACCCCACCTTAAATTTTAACCATGCATCATGTCAAAACTAGCACCCTGCTTCATTGAATGGGTCTGCTCAATAAAAATAACTGCTGGTGCTGTAACCAGACCAACAGAAATTTGATCCATATTTTATGGACATGCACCTCTATTAACAAGCTATGGCGTAAAATGGACTCATTTGCCTCTAAAGTTATAGGACAAAAACTACCCTTTGATCCCAAATTATTTCTTCTAGGCATTTTTATTTCAAATACTTACTCCCTTTCACATGCACATGTTAGGTGGCTAAACATACTTTTTCTTTTGGTAAAACATCTGATTCTTATGAAGTGGAAATCCACTTCTATACCCTCCATTTCAGATGTTCTGCAAAGCCTTTCTCAGTATGCCTCGCTAGATCATTTATCCCACATTATTCATGACTGACTCATTGTATACGAGCATTGTTGGCCGGATTACTTCAAGTACATTGAATCTTCAAACTCTATAAACCCTAATCCCTAAGACTTACCTAGTCATTATCTTTTACTTCTAGATTAGGGTCTTCTTTTTTTTTTACACCTTAGTGTTTACTTTTACTCTCTTTCTCTCTCCCCCTCCTCCTTTATCTCTATCTCTATCCCTTCTTATTGTTGTCTATCTTCCTTCTTTCTCTACTAGTGTATACTATTTGTATTCCAATAGGTATCACTTAATGTAAATTATTGAATGCCTTATTATAATGGGATTCAGCATCCATTTATATTTGCTTTCCCTACCGTTCTCAATATACCTTATGATTGAAATTGTTATATTATTTTTTTTTAAATATAATTAAGGCTAGCGCTGTTAGTATTAATAAGTGTATTTTAGACATTTCTGTTACTCTGTCTCTACATAATGTGCCCTGTTAAGTGATTCCTTTTGTAGTTCCATACTGTGAATATCATTTTACTGTATACACTTGATTGCCTTCAAATATATACTTCAATAAAAAGATTAAGTACACAAAAAACTAGCACCCTGCATGCCTCATGAACATTTTACCCTATACTGCTCCCACAATCTGTGACCTTCTCCACTTCCATAATTTGCACCCAATCCAAAGTTTTCACCCACACCCCTCCAAAAAATATGTGCACTATTACCTATCTACAATTTATATTCCACCTAAATTGTGTCCCACACACACCCCTGAAAATTTCAACCTGCTCCAATACCAAAATTTATGCCCTGCATCCTTCCTGAAATTTCATTTGTACCCCTTTTCTCTCCCAAAATGCATGACCTGTATGTCACGTGAAATTTGCATCCCACACCCCACCTGACATTTATGCACTGCACCATTATTAAAATTTGCACTTGCACCCTTCATGACATTTTTGTCCAGTTCTCTCCACAAAATGTGTGCCCTGCTCCAGTCCCAAAATGGGTGCCCACTCCCTTCCCCAAATTTACACCCAGCACTCCTCTTAAAGTTTGTACCCACATGCCACCTGAAATTTGAGCCCTGCACCTACCCCAAAATATGCACCTTACACCCCTATAGAAATGTGTTCCCCACACTCCACCAAAAATGAGCGCTCTATTCCCTTTCCATAATTTAAACTTTGTGCCCTACCCAAAATGTGTTCACGAGACTACTCCTGCAATTTGCATCACTCCTAAAATGTGTTCCCAAAACCCTTCTTTAAAATTGTGACCTGCACTCCCTCAAAATTTGTGCACTGCTCCCCCCAAAAGGTATGTTCCATACCCTTCATTTCATTTTATTTGTGCCCTGTGCCACTCCAAAAATGTATGCCTCACACACCTACTTTAATTTATACCTCACTACCTACCTACAATTTATGCCCCATACCAATCACGAATTTTACACCTTCAGCAATCAGCAAACCTGAAATGTGTTCCCTGCTTCCCTTCTAAAATGTATTCCCTACCCCAAAATTTGTGCCCCTCACTGCTTTCCAAATGTGTACCCATCTCAAAATGTGTTCCCCACAGCACTACTGAAATTTGTGACGTGCTCCCCTTCTATTCTTTCTTAGATTTGTTTAATAATGATATATTTTATTGGTTGAATATTGTTTTTTTGTTTATCTTATTTAATTCAATTCCCTTTTTATGTTTGCTTGCACGCGTATGCAAGAAACAAATGCCATCTCAGAGATTTGAGGTGTGTCACCTCCTCCTCCAGACCAGTCAGTGTGCTGGCAGTGCGGCGTTCTGTAATAATGCATTCTGGAGCTGTCTACGACAAGCTCCAAAATGCAGTGGCATTCAGTTGAAAGGGGGAGCCACGCTAAGTGAGCAGCGAAAGATATCAGCTGCACATGCGCAGCTCCCCCACACACACACACACACAAACACCATTGGTATGCGCGCACTTCACGATGCACGGTACAGTCAAGGGTGCCCAATCCCTGGCCGACTGTGCCGTGCTCCCACCTCCCCCAAAGCCTTCGAAATTCCACGCTGGTGCCCACCCCAGTGTGGCAAGTATCGATAGCCAACGGGGATGCCCAATCCCCATTGGCACCACTGTCCTAACCCCCAGTAGTAAGTGCCACGCTGAGGCCCACCCAGCTTAGCCAGAAGCAATCACTGCGGCTGACGGGGTGCCCAATCCACCGTCGGCTGAACACACACCCCAACCATCCTTGTGCCACATTGGGAGCTCACCCCAGCGTGGCAACGTCTCACGTTACCGTTTTTTACCTGTAAAGAAAAACGGTCCATCGAGTCTCCCGCCACCCTCCCACAAACCGCACCCACCCACTGTGCACCCAGCCTCCCCACACCCCTCACCCCTTACTTACATCCGGAGCTCAGCGCGATGATCTTTGCTGGACCGGGAACATGTCTGCACTCTTCAAAGCCGACCGCGAACTAAGGAAATGCTGGTAAGCTGTATAATGGGCTAGATAGGGGGGTTTCAACTTTGTTGCATATCTCAGGCATTTTTTGGAATTTTTGCACCAAATTTTCAACATGGGGTTTTTGGGACTCCTTCTCATGATTGATTCACTGTCATAGTTATTCAGGCCCGAAGGGTGATTTCGCAGTCACTGAGTGAAATCACCCTTCAGGCCTGAATAACACCATGACAGTGACATCATTCATAAGAAGGGGTCCCAAAAACCCCATGTTGAAAATTTGGTGCCAAAATTCAAAAAATGACTGTTTTATGAGCGTGCGTTGCGCAGTTCCTACACAGGCTCATAAGGTCGTGAATTTTCAATATTTTCACTCCAGATTTTCAACATTGCCATTTTACCACACCTTCTTATGAGCAGTACAGTTGTCATTTTTCACATCTCACCCAAAATGTGTTTCCGCCCATGTAATGCACAGTGGCGCAGTCGGTGTGCGAATTCAATGTACAGGCCAAATTAAGAAAATCACAGTGACACTGTTCATGAGCAGAGGTCTTAAAATGGCTATGTTGAAAATTTGGTGAAAAAATTCCTCAAAATGACTGTTTTATGTGCGTGCGTTGTACAGTTCCTATGCACGCTCGTAAGTTCGTGAATTTTCAATATTTTCACTCCAGATTTCCAACATTGCCATTTTGCCACACCTTCTTATGAGTAGTACAGCTGTCATTTTTCACATCTCATCCAAAATGTGTTTCATCATGTAGCACAATGAGCGATGGGTGTCTTGAGATCATATGCCAGGACAAATTAAGAAAATCACAGTGACACTGTTCATGAGGTGAGGTGTTAAATGGCTATGTTGGAAATTTGGTGGAAAATTCAAAAAAATGGCTGTTTCTGACTCGCTGTGCAGTTCCTTTACGACACTTGTAGGTCGCGAATTTTCAATATTTTCGCCTCCAGATTTTCAACATTGCCATTTTACCACACCTTCTTATGAGTAGTACAGCTGTCATTTTTCACATCTCACCCAAAACGTGTTTCCACCCATGTAGCGCACAATGGCGCAGTCGGTGTGCGAAATCAATGTACAGGATAAATTAAGAAAATCACAGTGACACTGTTCATGAGCAAAGGTCTTAAAATGGCTATGTTGAAAATTTGGTGAATAAATTCCTAAAAATGACTGTTTTATGAGCGTGCATTGTACAGTTCCTCATGCGCTTGTAAGTTCCACGAATTTTCTATATTTTCCTCAGATTTTCAACATTGCCATTTTATTACACTTCCTTATGAACAGTACAGCTGCAATTTTTCATATGTCGCCTAAATGTGTTTTCACGACATGTAGGCGACAATGGTGCTGTTGGTGTGCTAAAGCAATGTTTAGGACAGATTAAGAAAATCACAGTTACACTGTTCATGAGCAGAGGTCTTAAAATGGCTATGTTGAAAATTTGGTGACAAAAGTCCATAAAATGACTGTGATACGAGTGAGCATTGCGCAGTTTCCACGCACCCTCATTACTTCATGACTTTGTAATATTTTCAGTCCAGATTTTCACCAGTGACATTTTTCCACACTTCCTTATGAACAGTACAGCTGTCATTTTTCACAACATGGCTAAAGTATGTTTTCACAGTTTCAGCGCAGAGATGCGTGGTCACTGTGGGAAATCATTGTTCGGCACAGATAAAGAAAAACAGTGACACTGTTCATGATCGGAGGCACCAAAATGCCTGAGTTAACAATCTGCTGTAAAAAGTCCCCAACCTAATTATATTACGGGTGTGCATTGCACAGTTTCTATGTACGCTCGTGACTTCACCATTTTTTTTAATATTTTTAGTACAGATTTGCAACATTGCCATTTTTTACACCTCCCCATGAACAGTACAGCTGTCATTTTTTACATCCTGTTCGGAATGTTTTTGCACCTGTGGTGCTAAATGCTGTAGTCACTGTGCATAAGCAGCTTTCGGCTAACAAACTGATATTCCCCCTGTTCATGAGGTGGGGTCACAAAACAAACATGTTGAAGATTTGGAGTGAAAATACCAACGAATGCCTGAGGTATTAGGGTTTCCAACTATAATGCCCAACCCTGTAGAGAATGACAGGCATCAGGGGTGTGACTTGGGATTCTTGCCTGTGATGCTCATACCATTCCACACCCTGCAGTCAGTGAGAGAGCATCAGGTATGCCTTGGACTCTTCGCCCCAAAGTTCACCCCATTCTCCTATATCGCACCCATCTCACCATATTTCTGAATGAAATGGGTGCGAGGCGCCAAAGACCCCAAGGAACACCGTGACACTTGTCAGTGTCTGCAGGGTGGGTGTGGTGAAATGGCATGGCCGTTATGCCTGATGACCCAAACGCACACCCCAATGCCTGTCACTCCCTGCAGGGGGGTGGTGGTGGGGTTGGCTTCAGTTCAGTACTTCACTGCCATTCCTATTATGCAGCTCTGTAACTTCTACACTACCACTGCCAATGCCAGCAAGCAAACATTCGGCATTGACAAATGCTTGTTTCTATGTCTGCATTTATCATGAAACAAAGTGATGTTCATGAGTGATATTGAGTCTTGTGGATCTAATACTGGATTTAATCATTCTGACTATTTGAAAACCATTATATATTACTAAAGAGCAGAGTTGGCATTAATCATTTAGCTCATGGTCAGTCTGCCTACTGGTGAGTTCAAAATATCTCCTACTGTACAGTACAGTACATTTGATTCTAATTGTGTTGACCATTACATCTATTTTTGGAATACCGTTTGCAGCTGGGGATTTAAATTGTGTGATAATATGGATTCTAGAAATGTTTTGTTCTCATTCAGTCCGATATCATTGTCACTTCTTGTTGCTACTTTCAAATATTTATACTGTGCAACATTCTGAGAAGAGGTCAAAACACTGCACAGTATATTGTGGCCACGTTATGGCTATAAAAAGTCGGGGACCCGCCGGTCCCACTCTATCCTACCTTTAAATGGATCGGGTTATAATCCATAATGAACTTTAGCAATTTTAGCCCATTCCTATTTATTTTCTCATCAGACACTTTCCTAGTATAATTTTTTTTTTAATTTTCATGGAATAATCTATAATCCAAATCTTGTGGCAAATTAAAATCTCCTGTTCGAGAGTTGAAATCCATAAAGGCCAAAACATTGGATTTAGGAATTCCATTATATGTTAATCAGTTTGAATTGTAAGGCTGTATATATTAGGAAAAATATGAAATGCTTGTTCCTGACACCTGACCTCAGTGCCATTCTCCACCCATGGCTTGCACAATGGCAATGTTACTCTGGGGGTCACCTCCTGTCCCAGTTTGAGGTTGTTCACTTTTATTGATCAAGTGCAAGTCTTTTTACCTTATTTACCTTGTTGAATGGTTTTGCTTTACAATGAATATTGGTTTTGCACATCTGTTATGTATTGTACTTTGCAAATTATTTTGCTTGCACTGTTTGTCCTTGGCACTCATTATAGTGGCTGCTCAACTGTTAATGTATTTTCACTCTTGCACCTATTGTATTGTCTACTTACAGTACCCTTCCCCCCATGACACATCTGGAAATGAGCTGCTACCAACTCAGTATGTGATTCCTTGTAAAATGTTTGAAATAAAATTAATTAACAATAATGAACACATGGGGAGACATAGCCATTTAATAATATTGTTTTACCATATACTCTACATGTCTTAAAAGAGCTATTATAGCACAGTCTTTATATTATGTTTATTTCATACAATTATCCTGTCTTATTTTATTCCTAATGCAAACAGACAGACTACTTACTGTTCTCCCTTGGCACTTAAACTTAATATCCTGGCTTTCATCCATTACACAGTAAGCCACTACCAATATGCAACCAGGTTTACTGTAAGCAAATCCAATCAAAATTTTCCAAATAAGATTTAAACTCATGGCCTGCCAGTTTTAATGAAACGACCTAGATATTCCAAACGGTAACTTTAAATTCTCTACCAGAAGATAAATTACCACTTTTGTCTGTATTAAGTGTAGGGAAAATTCCTCACTACTAGGCAAAATATTACAGTAACTAGTCTCAATTGTAGAGCTCTCCTTGATGGAAAACATGATTGGAAATTGCTGTCAGTGGTGCCATGGTTGTCATTTTACATGACTGATTCATGATGATTATCCTCTCAATTTTTCCTTTCCGTAATCTGTACAAAGTTGATCCCAAGTGCATCAGATCCTTCTGCACTTCTCAGTATTTTATCAGCCGGTGATTTATCATGAAACAGTTCATTAGCCTGTGAAAAAGATATAGAATGTTACCTAGCCCTCATAACAGAAAATGTTCCCATTTTTCCTAAATTAATATTAAGAATATTCTTGATATCGTTAACAATAAACCTTTTAAGGGAGTTTGATGGTTCTCTTGCTGTCCTGGTGGTCCCAAAATGAGAGTCAATAGAGAAATCCTTCAGTATGCTGGTCACTATTTGTTAGCCCATTAGTTCAGGCCTGACTCCTGCCAGTGAAAGGACTGTGGTATGCTTACGGGTAGCAAACCAACTGTAGTACAAAAACAAAAATGAAATGTGCTCGTACTTGGGGAAGGGGGGTCAGAAAAACACACAGAGCAAACTTTCAGTTTGTGACTTCTCTATTATTTTCAGATCCAGAAGCAAATGATTTGATACCTTTTGATGGACCAACATTGATGTAGCAGCAAGAACAAAGTGCTCTAGCTTTTGGACCAACCAGTCCTTCTTCCGAAGCCTTTTTATTTTCAGTCATCCTTTTAAATGCATTAATGCAAAGGTGCTCTAGTGCTAGCTGGCAACTGCCTACACCCTGCTCCCACTGCTCACCCTGGTGTTTCAGTAATTATTTTCATCAGAAAGTACAGCTACAGCAGTGGATAGACATCCCTTAAATCTGATAGTAACCTATATTTCACTCTTTCACTGAGGTCAAAGTGCAAACATGCCATTGTGATCATGTTTAGAAAAACCCTCATGCAAAATATTAAATACATTGGGTTCAATTTTCAAAATGCCCTAGGATTGGGACAATTTGCACCAAACCCCACTTGTGACAGACTCCAGGTTTGCCTGAGACCCTGTGCAGGATTTTAGTACAACAAAGGATCCAGTTCCCAGAGTTGCTGCAAGTGGAGTGGTGTGCCAAACAAGTGACAGACAGAAGGTGTTTGATGAAGGCACCATCATTACCCCCACCCATTGCAAACCAGCCCTGGATAAGAATGTGGGGGGGGGTGGTAACACATCCCTGCTCCCTGGCAGTAGTAGGACACTGTTAGTTGCCTTGCCATATTGGGGTGCACTGCACAGGCTATGTTGTTGCAGGATAGGTCAGTGCACCACGTCACACTGCTGGGTATAGCTATCTGACCCTGTAAGCCTTGCAATTCCATACTTGCATAATGGCTAATAATAAACTCAGGCACTGTCAAAACTTGGCAGAAACTGTAGAGTGCCCCCGAATGCATGTTATGCAGTCCATTGTGGGACATGATCATAATCATTGTCAGATCTGTGATGCCTCCAATGCCCAGCTGTGAGTGTGCTGGCACCTCTATAAGCAGGTGGCATAACTGTAACACATGTGCAGACTGCACAATAAAGGAGAATAAATATACAGCAGTGTGGAAGCCCTGTTCCAGGTATTGTACTGTGCTATGTGTGGAAGTGCTCTGTGCTGTGTATGGTGATTTGCATGCACCAAAACACCCACATATCTTATGGTGTTACAGTCTTCAGTTGTCTCATAGGGCATCTGCATGGCTCTGCCTGTTTGGGTTCACCTGTGCTGGGGGTGACCGATTGAAGCGCCTTACCATATGTAGCTATTTTAGTGGATATGACCCACCATATCTGGAAAAGAGCACTGTCACACAGTATGTACCATAAACTAAATGGAGCTGCCATGCTTCTGTATGTGTATTATCATTCATTGTGCAGTCTTTATATCCACTACAGGTATGCCACATGTGCAAAGGGGTGCATTAAAAACAGTTGCAACACACAATAGCTGGCATCAGGGGTATGATGATTCTGACAGGTGTGACAATCCTGTACAAAAACAGAACTGTATAATGTGGATTCAGGAGCAGTTTATGGTTTTCTGCAATGTGTGACTATGGTCAGGGTCTTCTCTCAGCAGTTATGCTGGTAGAGGATCATAACAGGCACATAATGACTTCCATCATCAGACAGTCTGAGATCGTCCTGGTAATGCTGCATGTGACACCAATGGTTTTACAACACACTTCACTAAGGCAAGACCACTAACAGTGAATGGATCCTATTTGAGCTTAGGGGTTTCTTCCCCCCACCACCATGGTGTAGTTCTTACATGTGGCATGAGAGCTGTCAGACCATCTCATGGCTGGCCTAACCACAGCTAGGACTTGCAGCCACAGTGGAGCTTTCAGAATCCTAATTTAGGGGATGCTGCAGTCCTGCTGTGGCACAAGCTCCCTTAAGACATGGCGCTCCACTTCGGGTGCAGGGGTGATGCAGGCTGATTTGGCACAAGGGTTCCCAATTTGAAGGCAGCCTGCATTCAAAAATTGGGATTGCTGTAATATTTGATGTAAGGTATCACTTGCATTAATTCCTTTTGTGGCAGGCACTTTGCATCACAGTACATGCTTTGAAAATCGAGCCTATTATGTACAATTCAAAGAAGCTTGGATTGATCAGCTACAGTACATATGTAAACAGATATGTCCTTTAAGTAGTTAACATTCTTGCCATTATATGATATGATAAAAATGATTTACTAATGCAAATCTGAACTTATATGAAACATAAAAATAAAATTATGAGCTTTCATGATACCTGTAGTTCAACTGCCATAAATGGTCCCAGCCAGTATCCTGTACATTGTTAGTATGTGTTTTACGTAGCAATGACAGTTAATCTTATACTCTCTTGCCCATTGAATCTGTTATGCTAAACATTTTTACAGAAGTAGTAATTACTGCACAAAGAAAAAAAATCTATCTAACAATCCAGCTTGTCAAATGATAAAAAAGCATAACATAGCAATTCATTCATTTTCCCTTTTCATTTATACTTTAAAATTACTTATTAAACCTGATGAACTTAAAAAGATAAAAATCATGTTGGATTTTAGCCAAACGTCTGTTTTCGAGAGTGTCATGGGAGAAGATACTCAGGCTTGTCCTCTATTGGCATTTTATATGGCATACCGTTAAGGATCAGAATGATATGGTGGTGTCCCTGGAAGCTGAGAAAGCATTTAATAGGATGTAATTGCCCTATTTTATTTGCATTTAAAAAAAATTGTAGGAGAGAAATTTTCCAATGGATTACAGCAATATACAGTATAAATCACCTAATGCCTAGGTCCCGACCAGCAGCACTATCTCCTCTCCTTTCCCATTATTCAGAGGTACTAGTCTAGGCTGCTCCCTTTTCTTTTGGCATTTAGCCCTGGTAACTGAACCTTTGGCAAATGTGATAAGAGAGGCTTCCAGCATAAATGGATTTAAATATGGAAAGGAAAAGGTACTGAAACTCTTTCTTTGTGGACAATATTTTAATCTATCTAAAAAACCCAGTAAAAAACCAGATTGTATTTTGCAGGTAGCAAAGGAATGTTGGGAACAACCTGGGTCCTTGTAAACCGGAAAATGTCACAGGCACTTCTTAGTCACCCACAAAGATGCAACATAAACTATGAAAACTTTCCAGCTACTCTAAGAAGAGTGAAGCATTTTTACAGGATCTAAGAAGGTGATGGATACCAGTCATTTTGCATGATCTCTGTGCAGTGTGCAGGCAGGGAACAAGGTGATGTCATCTACATGTTACAGTGATGTATGACAAGGGAAATGTGATTCACATTGGAGGGGGATGGATGATAATGATTTAGAGAATGTATTGCTTTTTATTTTAATTTAAAGATCATTGTTAGCAATTATTATTCCTAGATTTGGCTTTATTTATGCACCAAGAAAATGTGATTTCAATGGACTATCAGCCCTGCCTACTGCCTTGTTGTACTGCCTTTCCACCTTGAGACCATCAGATATAATCACCCCAAGGTCCCCTTCCTGTTTAGTGACTATCAGTACCTTTCCCCATTCTATACAGTGCCCCTGGGTTTTGTACGTTAGGTACATGAAATTGCACTTTTTCTTATTGAAACCCAGCTGCCATACCCTCGATCACTCCTGTGGAGAGAATGGGTAAAGACCTGGGAAAACTTGAGGAGTAGATAAGGGCATGGCAGCTGAGTTTCAATGGGAAAATATGTTCTAAATCTTGCATCTAGGGCACAGAAACCCAGAGGCAGTGTATGTAATGTGGGAAGGGGTATTGATGATCACTAAACAGGAAGGGGACTTGGAGGTGATCATATCCGATGACCCCACATTTCCTGTTGAGCTGGGGGGGGGTACTTCTTGATCACTAAACTACACTGATCACCACAATCACATCCTACTACAGTATGGTACTACTTACCTGGGCTGCCTGCCTTCTGGCCTGCTTGCCCTGGTCTGTGTTATCACCACTCTGTGACAGTACATACAATTTTTTTTTACCAATTTACCACAAAATTCAACACATTGCTAATGAAATGAGCTTATTTGTGACTCATTTGGCTTACATAGTTAAAACTAGGATAAGGATAACAGATACTTTTGGCTGGCCCAAAATGATCCTGAAATTCTGCCCATGAGTGGATCTATCCCAGATAGAATTACCTCTAGATTATGGAGGAGTATAGAGGTGCAGTTAATGAACCATCCAAGCAATGTCTTTTACAGGTCATGAGTAGGTTCCCAACATTTACAGTACGTGACCACAAGAAAACTAAGCAAGATTTACCGAGATTTAGGAAAGCATATTTATTTATTTCCCAGAATTACAATACCTTTGAGCCAGAGACTCTTTACAAAGATTCCACATCAGAAGTGAACACAGTGTTACAACAAAAGGACAATTGCAAAGTACAGTGACAACGATGCTGAGACAATTACACACGTAAGATCTTAACAGGAGTAAGAAATGGTTACAGTTGGTACAATCAAAAAGGTAAAAATAAAGAGGTACCATCAGTAGAACGACTTTGTCATTACAAGGTAGCAGGCTGCAATATCAGGAGATGGACACATAGCATCATTTTAAGATAACACTGAGAGAAAAATACATAGGTTTAAAGGTAGGTAACATGATTTAATCAGGATATCAATGCAGTCAGAAGTTGACTTAGTCTGTATTAGAGTGGGGGATAGGAGGTGATGGGGAGAGGCAACAAAGGCCAGAGTTGACAAAAAGCTAAGCGGTTGGTAGGCAGTTGAGAGGCTGAAACCCTAGTAGATAGGATGAGCTGTGGATAACAGAAAGGTGGGAGGGGAGGAGTGGATACCAGTAAGTGTGGGAAAAGAGGAGTAGATACCCAGAAGGGTGGGAAAGGAGGTAGTAGGGATGAACGATAGGAGTGTGAGGCACAAGGGAGGTTAGGTTAGGACTAGGAGGTGGCATCAGTTGGGGGGGCAGTCGCAGCTGCTAAGCATAATAAGGTATTGGCAGAGTTTGTATTTGAATGGTCCTATCTTGGGTTTATCCAGTATGTCCAAGGGGAGGCCATTCAACCAATATGAAATGGAAAGAGAAGAGAGCAATAAGAGATTAAGCACAAAAATGTTAAGTTACATGCTTATGGTGACACAGAGAGTAAGCAGAGATGGTGGGATTCAAACCTGGGCTCACTGATTTGTACTTAAATCACCACATCACATTCTCTCAATAAGGATGAATTCAGTTAAAAATAAAGTTGGAGTCAGACACTTTGGATGTACCATGTGTGTCCATAAAGAGCCTTTCTAATGACATAGGAACCCTGCAATGCATACAAGCCCTAGCAGGTAAAACAGATTTATATCATATTGGCCTTTAGACCCCAGATCATGACCACAGTACTTCATACATTTGTGTAGCTCTCTGTGCTTAACTGTCCAGCAGAAGTTTCCAAATTCTGATACTTTTGTGTTAGAAATGTAGCTCAGTTTCCTTCACTGGAATTGGCAGACACAGTTTATGGGTAAGGAGGGGAAATAATACGTGACAGTATTTCCACTCCGAAAGCATCAATCCTCATAGGAGAGAGCACCCCCCTGACACACACACCAAGATTAGAAAACATGGTGATTCTCAACTCAACTGAATGCATAAAGCATGTCACTGTTTAACTAGTCAGCTCAGACACCCTCAAGGCAGAGTTCTGCTAATCTTACAGACTGAATAGAATA
This sequence comes from Neoceratodus forsteri, assembly GCA_016271365.2. Lineage (NCBI taxonomy): Eukaryota > Metazoa > Chordata > Ceratodontiformes > Ceratodontidae > Neoceratodus > Neoceratodus forsteri. The sequence continues at coordinate 10,524,892 of JADMNL010000039.1, read as the reverse complement.
GAATTTGGCTTTATATCACCTGCTATACAGTAAGTATGCTAAAGTGCCTTACAAAACAATAGTTGATATGCTAGCAGTATAGTGACTGCAGGCAGACAAACTAAGTAGTGCTTAGATCCATATCTCACAGTCAAAGCTAACTGCTTGGAAAGCTGTTTTACTGACAGAAGGCATGTTGGCAGGACCCCAGGGTCATCCACTGCTCTTTTTTAATAGTGCCATTGGAACCTTAACTTCCACCGTTACAAGTCCACTCCCCAGAAACAGTCACAAGGGACCTGAAATTAATGTCTCATCTGAAGTATGGCACCTCCAACAGGGCAGCACTCCTTCCCCCTTTGGAACTGAACATCAGAGTTACCACTGGGCATGTGTCAAAGTACAATGGAGCCAGCCACGATGTAACACATTAACTGGCAGTAAATGGACATGCCATTGAATAATGCAAAACAAAAAGGTTTAATTGATACTGAGTTACACTGTTCCCTGCAGTATACTGCAGCAATGTGTGATATACTGCAGCATTACTGTGCTGCATCCTGGCAGTTGTCACTGTACCTTGTGTAACCCTTGACACTGCTACTTCATGGTCAACATGTGAGAATGCTGCCACTGAACCACATTAAAATATATCCAAGATACAGCGATCTGATGACAGGCTGGTTGCTTTCTTCACCTATAAGCCTCATACCGGTTCAGGTACAACTGCCAGGCTACCAGCTCTTGGGTTTCACTATTCTGGTATCATTTACTCAACTTCAGAAAATGGGCAGGTGGCATACTGTTTACTGACTGACTAAAAGTGCCAATCAGCCAGTCTGTATCAGGCAACAGAGACAGGGAAGTAACAAATCCCTGTTTCTGCTGTCTGTTTATGTTCCAATATCCTTGTGCCAGTAGAATTTTGCTTTTCAACTGGCCGCTATCTCTTTTGTCCCACTAAACAAGATAGACCCCCACCATGATCAGACAACATCTGCAAATACAGAATGCCAGTCTCAATCAAGACAGAAATCAGCAAGTTCAGCACCAAAATGACACACAGTAACACTTTTTTTAAATGCAACTTGTTTGAAAAAAACACTGAGATACGATTGTCGGTTCCTCGCTGCGCTAGACTAGCACGACTTGTGCTACTCCTCCCATTCAGCTGCACCATTTTTCATACTGAAAAAAGAATGCAGGTTTTAAAATAAAAAAAAAAGTAACTAGCCTCTTCCTTCTACATGCATCAGTTTCCACCAGGAGAGAGAAGCTGCAAGGTGTTGTAGTTTGAACTTTCGAACAGGGTGCTTAAATAACTGCTCACATAAGAGCAGTTCAGATGCTGATGGAGAGGCGTGCGAGTGAGCTGGTGGAGGGGAGCCTGCACCACACCTAGGGGCCAACAGGTGTGAGGAGCCGCTGGCGGAGCGAGAGTTCCTCAGCTGATTGTTTCTAGTGGTCAGGAGTTATTTCCACCCTCCCTCCCCTCAATCTGCCCACTTCAAGTCTTGTCCTCCTTATATGGGGGGAGGGTAGAACAGGAAGTTCAAGTCCCTGACCAGGAAGAGAGAGGGTAAGAGCACACAAAGGTGATAGAGAATGAGCTCACCATAAGCAAATACAACCAAAGGACAAAGGATAGCAGCAGAAGGGGCTAGATAATATTGAGGAGGGGAATAAAGACAGATTAGACAAAGATAATGCAAGGAGTGGTGAAGTGCACTGAGTGCAGAAGTGCAGTCTTCAGGAGGACTTTCTGGGAACTGCGATGCTGCCCCATTTGCAGGCACCTCTCTGGGCTGAGGGCAGAGGTGGCCAGTCTCCGTGCCAAGCTGGCAGGAACACTGGAGACCTTCATCCCCACCCAGAGGCCACCAAGCCACCAGCAATGCCACAATGGCTGCCCAGGCAGAAGGCAGCATGGACTACAGTGGGCTCAGGGAGGTTCAGGAAGGGGGAGAAGACACATCCCCCATCCAGTCCAGCTGCAGAACTCCTACCAAGTCTTGGAGTAGTGGGAGACTCCTACAAAGGAACCAGAGGCTGAAACCGGAGGGGTTGGGAGGGTCCTCTTGAAGGGAGACCCAGTGGGTGGAAGAAGCTGACCCCAGAAGCAGAAGAAATTACTCCTGATCGGGGACTCAACTGTCCAGGATTGGATCTGGACATGGATAGCAGGAAGGAAGGAAGGAAAGGGAAGAGAAGGGAAGGGAAGAGAAGGGAAGGGAAGGGAAGGGGAGTAAAGTGAAGTGAAGTGAGCTAGAGGGGTGAAGGAGTCAGAACTTGGGCCAGGACAAGGGGAAGAGACTGGGACAAAAACCAGAGAAAGGAGATGGGGCCTTAGTTGTGGAAGACTCAGTACTTAAAGGAGTGAGATGAGGGAGTAAAGGGGAAAGTCATAGTCACATATTGGTGGAATACATGCCAGGAATGTGAGCAAGAAGGGTGGAACAGTTAGTTCTTAAGTATGCAGAGAGGGGTAGGGAGAAACCTCATATCGTGGTGCACTTGGGCACAAAAGATTTAGAAGGTAACACAGTCAAGGAGGTACAGGAGAGGTTCACGGAGCTCTGCAGGCTGTGTGAGGAAGTACGGATCTCAGTAGTTTTCTCAGAAGTATTCCCAGTACCCAGAACAAGTGCTGCGAGGAAACTGAGAATAGAGGAATTTAACACTTGGTTGGGAACATGTTGTCAGTCAAAAGGGTATGGGCTGATGGGGGATGGGGTAGAACTTAGGGTAGCAGCACTCTGTATGCCCAGGACAGGACTCACTTAATCAAGCAGGGCTCAGGGGTGTTACAGCGGACATTGGGGGAATACATTGCAACCAGGGTTGATTTAAGCTAGATGTTGGGGGAAGCAAGTGGGTAGAATCAAAACATGGTCTCCAAAATGGGGAGGCAAACTGACTTACTCCCCATATCTGTAGGGATGGAACAAGGAGGGGTTCATACAGTATTGATATTAATAGGGTTCCAAAGGGGAAGAAGGATGGGAAGGGCACATATTGCAGGGTAGTTTCCCTAAATGCAAGAAGCCTGGGGAACAAAACAACTGAGTTGCAGGCTCTCATGGTGGAGGGGGAGGTGGACATAGCTGCCAACACCGAAACATGGGCCACCCAATACCAGGACTAGGACATGATGATCCCAGGGTACAGGATATACCACAGGAATACAGTTACAGAGAAAGGGGGAGGGGTGGTGATTTATGTTAGGGAGGGGATAAGGTGTACCAGAGAGGAGAGGGAGGAGGGTAGAACAGAGGCAGTATGGATACAATTTATGAGATTCAAGAAACAGATCACTTAGGATGGGGGTGGTGTATTAGCCACCATCTCAGGCACAGGACTTGAACAGGTAACTAGCCGAACAGATAAGGGGGGTCAGTGGGAAGGGTAACACTGTGATTGTAGGGGAATTTAATCTACCAGGAGGGGATTGTCACCCCAACGACCTCTAGTGCAAGGGAGCAGGTCCTCCTTGAGGTTTTCCAGAACAGTTTCCTGGTACAGATGGTAAATGAGCTAACCAGGTTAGGCAACACTCTTTCTAATGGGCAGTTTGTCAGAGAGCTGGGGGTGAAGGATCTGCTGGCAGGGAGCAACCATCACACAGTGTGGTTCTCACTTACAATGGGTAAGGATGCTGTTGGAACACGGACCAGGGTGTTGGACTTTAGGAGGGCTGACTTTGGGAAGATGGGGGGATTAGTGGCCTGGCATCTAGCAAAAATCCACTCACACATGGATACTAACCAGAAATGGGAAGTTATCAAGCACAGGCTCACAGATGCCACTAGATCCTGTACCAGGACACAAAGCAAAAAGGCTAGGGCCAAGAAACCAAGTTGGTTAAGTGGGGAAGTATTGGCTAAGGTGAGAGCAAAAAGGACAGCGTTCAGGAGATTCAAGAGATCCAGGTAAGAGGAGGATATAGAGGAGCACCTGAAGAAAACAAGGGAGGTGACCAGAGCAGTCAGGACAGCTAAGGCTTCCAGAGAGCTTAGGCTGGCACAGGGCATCAAGGGTGGGGAAAAGGACTTTTACATTTACATAAAGGAGAGAAGGGTCTGCAAGGATCAGATAGTAAGGATCAGGAAGGATGAGGGGTAGACAGAAAAAGAGGCAGAGCAGGTGGAAGAACTGCATGAATACTTCTGCTCTGTATTTACTAAGGAGAAAGATGGGTCACTGCCTCAGGAGTTGGGGGTAGGCACAAGGTGGGAGGGGGTGTCAGATGGGGTAATCACAGCAGGCAGGGTACTAGAAGGGTTAAGGGAATTGAGGGTGGATAAGGCACCAGGACTAGATGGGTTACACCTCCGGGTACTGAGGGAATTGGCAGAGGTCCTGACAGAGCCTCTGGCAGACTTGTTCAGTTCCTCTCTGGAAACAGGGGATGTACCACAAGACTGGAGCATGGCTCACATGGTGCCCATCCACAAAAGCAGACCCAAGGACGAGCCGGGCAACTATAGACTGGTAAGCCTCACATCCATTGTGGGAACGTTAATGGAGACAATCTTGAAGGAGAGGTTGGTAACCTTTCAGGAAGGGAATGGACTCCAGGGCAGAAAGCAGCATAGGTTTGTCTCAGGCAGATCCTGCCAGACAAACCTGATTGACTGTTATGGCAGGGTGCCTAGGGATCTAGACAAAGGCCATGCGGTAGATATCCTGTATCTGGATTTCCGCAAGGCATTCGATTCAGTACCACATAGGAGGCCGATTAGTAAGGTAGGATACAAGGGAGCAGGGACAAAGATGGTGAACTGGATCAGGAACTGGCTGCAAGGGAGACAGCAGAGGGTAGTGCTGGTGGGGGGGGGTCCACCATAGTAATGTGCCTGTCCAAGTGCATCCATCATTAGGGTGCCAGGATTTTAAATTCACTGCCAGTATTTACGGCGTGAGCTGTGCCCCTGCACCCCCAGTGTTGGGGTTGCATTCCCCCATGCCCACCCTAACTAAATATTCTAACTCTGGGGGTGGACCTTAGGGAAGGGGCAGTGAATTTTGAATTTTGGTGCCCTGTTGATGGGTATACCCGGATCAGTGCACAGATGGCTGGAAGGGGGTGGGGGGACTCTCATCTCCAAGGGCTGTAATGAGTGGGGTAGCTCAGGTCTTGGTACTGGGCCCAGTATTTTTTGGCAAAATTATCGCCAACATCTCACAAGACATTAAGAACAAGATTAATCTTTTTGCAGATGACACCAAGATTAGTGCAGTGGTGGATGACACAGAAGGGTGTCAGGGCTGCAGGAGGATCTGGCTAAACTCTAGGATTGGTCAGATGCATGGCAGCTGGGGTTCAATTCTTAGAAATGCAAGGTCATGCACTTTGGGGAAAGGAACCTGAGGAGGTGTTATCAGTTGGGAGGGGTGAAGATAGCCACTACAGAAGAAGAGAAAGATCTCGGGGTGATAATAACAGGGCAAGTGAACCACTCAGCACAGTGCAGGAAAGCTGCAGCTAAGGCCAACGAGATACTGGGGTGTATTGCTATAGGTATTACCTCCAGTAGGGGGGAAGTGATTCTACCCTGTACAGGTTGTTGGTGAGACTGCAACTGGAGTACTGCATGTAGTACTGGTGTCCTTATTTGAAGAAGGATATTAGATTACTGGATGGGGTCCAGCGCAGGGTAACAAAGATGATCCGGGGATTTGAAGACAAACCCTACTAGTGGAGACTGAGGGAGCTGAATATATACTCCCTGGAGGAGAGGAGGAATAGGCTAGATATGACTGAGACCTTTAAATACATGAAGGGTATAATCAAGCTTGGTATGGAGGGGATTTTTAAGTTGAGGAGAGGGAGGGACACGAGAGGACATGAACTGAGTTTAGAAGTAGGGAGCTTCAGGAGAGAAATGAGGAGGCACTATTTCATGGAAAGGGTGGTGTCTAAGCGGAATGCACTGCCTGAGGAAGTGGCGTCCTGTAAGAGGGTGGGCAGCTTTAAAAAGGAATTGAATAGAATCAGGGAGATCGTCATCGTGAGGGAGGGTGTAAAGGAAGGGGCAGCTGCAGTGTAGTGGAGTGCTAGCTACACAATTGAGCAGACTTGATAGACTGTATGGACTGTGTCTGCTGGCAGTTTCATATGTTCAAATGCACACACATGCCTTCCTGGGACGTTACCAACATAAAGAACCACCGACACTAGCTTGTGACACAACCTGTCACCATGCCTACACTTAGTGGATAAGAATGTCGAAGTATAAATATCAAATGAATAAATAAAGCACTAAAACAAAACAGTCCATTTTCTAAGTGCAATAATATCCTCCAGGGTGGGCAGTATTGTGCTATATCAGATCTTCCAGGGTTATAATTATGCCACTGGGCAGTCCAGAATAGCACAATACTGCCCACCCTGTCGGGTATTATTGCTTACATAATTGACTAGATGAATAATGAAGTACAGTCCATTGCTGATTTAGTGTTTTTTCACAGTAAGCTGTTTTTGTCTATGGGAGGCTGATTCATATCATGACTTTTTTGTAGTTTGTTTACAAATCTCTTATAGTATCCCCATATGTTAGTATAATGAAAATGTTTGACGATCAAGATAAATTTATGGATAAAAGATACGTGCCCCTCCTGCTCACTAAAACAGAAGTATAAAGGATTCTTCAGGGCTTTAAAATTAGTAGGAATTTCACAGGCTCCTCCACTACAAAAAAAAACCTAAAAATAGATTGTAGTTTCTGAAACAAAGCTTAATAAAACTAGAGTGGCATGCCTTTACAATCGCCCATAACATTAGACAAAAGTGAATTCCCAGGAGTGTCACTGTAGGGGTAGAATTGACCATAGGATTTTCCACCTCAGATTTGGAAAAGAAATAGGATGAAATTAGGGAACCTCTGTTCCAATGATTTCATGCTCATCCTTGTAGAAGCTCTGATAATAGGAAAATAAAGTCTTTGATAGCTTGTCCAGTGTTAATTCAGCCTTAGGCTTTTTTTTACAGCTGCATTATCCTATATTTAGAAAACACACTTCCTGTTAATTAGCCAGTGGGAATAAGGCAGTAACATGAGGTGGCTCTCCAGGAAACTCCTTAGAAAAATGAAGCTAGGGGATAAGATGTGGGTGGAGTACAAACCAGCAACTCACCATCATCTTGGAATGAATACTGATGTTTGAGAGATTTTTGTAAGCAAGATGCAAAAATGTTTAAGGCCAACTACCTTAAAAACTATCAGAACGAGTGCATGGGTAACCCCAAAAACCTCTGGACTGCAAAAATCTCCCTCGTTAAACTCAGAACAAACAAAACTCTATTAAACTGGTATCAAACGTGGAGATACTAACTGACCTCTACCAGATTACTGAGGCCTTTAACACCAAGTTACAGATCTGCCATCCATGTAAGACAAACTCCTCCCTCCTAAGGACCACAGCCTAATACATCATAGCTGGGTTACTGGTAGCCTTAGCATTGTCATCTACCCTTACATCCCATCCACTTTAAGGCCACCCTTCCTGAGAGTTTTGTAGCATCTTAGGTCCTTAAACAACAATGGTGGTGTAGGCAGCAATGGCCAATGACCAGAGTTTCTTAAACTGAGTACCAATATAATTGCAAAACCTCTCTCTCTGCAATCTTCATTCAATTCCTGACCTCTTCTTCCATGCTTGCAATCCTTAAGCAGGCCAGGGTGGTACCTATATTCAAAAGAGGCAACTCTTCTCCACTTGATGATAATAGTCCTGTCTCCATCCTTTTACACTTGAGCAAGCTCCTTGAAAGGATAATTTTCGTACAAAACTCTGAGCATGTGTTGAAGTACAACCTCCTCTCCCCAATTAACACAGTTTAAAAAAATGACATAGCACCACTACTGCCTTGGCCAGGTTTACCAACCATATCATCAAAAGTATGGACAAGGGTAAAATGACTGTTGCCATGTTTGCTGATACAAATGCTTTTGTTCTGGTGGGCCAGGACATTCTTTTAGCCAAACTGAAACACAATGTGTTATATACTGTGCCAACATCCTGGTTCTGTGATTACCTCATGGGGAGAACTCAGGAGGTCTGCACTGTGAAGGCTACTTCTAAATCTCAGGGAATCTCAAATGGGGTCCCTCAAGGGTCAGTTTTTGGGCCCACTTTTTTTCCTTATTTATTGACTCTCTCTTCTCAAGGCTTATAAACAATGCCACATGATTCTTTAGGCAGATGGCCTGATACTTTATTATAGTGTCCAGTCCCATGCTGAAATCTCTGCTATCTTCACAGATAAATTTAATGCCATTAGAGGTGGTTCTTAACCAATGAGCTACTAGCCAATACCAAAACAAAACTCCAAAACAAGGCCGTGTTATTCAGATCCAAGCCTAGGCTTGGTAAATTGGTAGCAATTATGAACACGCTAAATATTCAGTAATCAGATGGTACTCCCCTCAAGCTAATTACATCTTTAAAGTATCTGGGTGACCCCTCAGCTCCCCCTCCTTGACCTTCTTGGAACATGTTGCACACATGGCTAAATGTATTAACCAGAAACTGGGAATCGGCTTGATGCTGAAGGTCCTTATGACCCCAGACATAACGCTTGCTATCCAAAGGGGTAAGTAGCTCCCCTTCTGGAATACTGCTCTCCCATCAACAACTTCCACTTCCATCTGTCCAGACTGAGCACAGTCAATTATAGTATCAGCAGGTTTTTATTATTAGCCCCCTACTCCCCTCACCATTGCTCTCTTTCCAAATCCCTTGGCTTGTTTTCCCCATAAGCCCATCATGAATACCTCCTTGGATGTCTCACAGACAAGTTCCTATGGGATAAGAAGCTTACCCCTGTAACCTACCTCTACAAGCCCAAACCTTGCTGATGCAGCCTCAGGTCATCCTCTTGTCTGCTTCTTTAAAATCCCCATGCTGCCAATGGTATGCCAACAAGGCCTTTCCTGTTGCCACCTCTGTCACTGGAGTAGCCTGCCCAAGTGCTCCTCTCTCTCCATTCCCTAGCAAGCAACTCCTTTTCCAAATCTCACTATAGAACTGCCTTCCTGGCAGACTGAGCCTACAAATGTTCCCCCTGAGTCTGGATTTTAGAATGAGGTAATAAATATATGTTTATGAATGATGTGGCACTGATTTTTGGTGCATCTGTATTTATTGCATATTGAATGTCTTTTTTTTTTTTTGTATTTATTGTTTGGTTATCTCTTTCTCACTATGGTCACCATTCCTCATGTTATGTTACATACTTTTTGCCTTACATGTACTTTTTGCCACACCTATATTTTTGCCATCTTTATGGTTCTATCCATTCCTGAAAATGGTCCCTAGGATCAGAGTACCCACCGGTGAATCAATAAATAAATACATAAATAAATACCTAAATAAAATAAATAAACTGAGGCTGCCTAACTCTAGTTAGTTTTGTGCAAAAATAAAATCTTCCACAAGCAGAATTCACACAAAAGTTGGACTTCATTTAGAAAACTTTCACAGAAATTCTGACTTAGAATGGCAGAATAAATGTATGAAATGCGGATAATTGTATTAAACTGCAGAAAAAAATTCCACAGAATGGATCACAGTCAGTGGTCAGTTCAGTGGAATTATTTTCCCCGCAGTTTAATACATTAATCCATAGTTCATTAATTCCACAATTCAGTAGTGAGTAATTTATAAATTATCAGCATTAGTATACATTAATGAACTTCCATAAGCCAAGGTCTATATATGTTGTCTCCTAGTTTTCAATTCCTTCACCCTCACCCCTCCCTTCAGCTTTGTTGGATGATTTTGCAGCCTCAGTAGTATAAATACACCTGTTATGATCAGTGTATCCCTGCTCTTTGTTAGACATCAGTGTGGGTTGGTATTTTTTTTTCACTTTATCTTTTTATTGAAACATGTTCAAATAGATCAACATACAAGCAATACAGAGTGTCCTCCATATAAGGCACTGAGCAGATTGTATAGAATATTATACATACAAATAAAAGGATGTCAAAATATGCAAGTTACATATAGGCTATAACCAAAGGGAGGCAAACAAGGATTACCAGAGAATAATACAGGAAAAATATATAGTGCATATCAGTATTGGTTTAAAAAGAAAATATTTATCAATTAGGCATGTTGCAATGCCAGCATTTATTATTTTTTAATAATCCCATATGGTGTAGCACAGAAGGAGTTCTGTACCAAGAATATAGGATTTTAATTTGTATTAAGGAACTACGTGCAACTTTAAAAGTATTATGAGAAAGATGCCAACAGTTACACCATTCTGTATTGCTAATATTATAATTGAGAAGGGTGCTCCATTTATTTTTAGCAGATATAGTTTGATCTGGCAAATTATCTATAATATTTCTGTAAATAGAACTATTCCATTTTGCTGATAGGTTAATCCAGTGTGAAATGTAATGGTCCTGTAGTGTAAATCTATGAGTGTGACAAGAAAAGGAACTAAAAGCATTTCAGATTTGAAGATACTTCCAAAAGTCTTGCTTGGGAAGGTACCAGATATTCTGAAGGTCTGAAAAGGTTTTAAGAGTTAAGGAGTTTGGGTCTAGAATATCCCCTAAGAAAAGTATACTTTTGTTTCTCCAGGATTGGCAGAAAATTGCTTGATTCTCTAGAGCAAGTAGTGGATTACCCCAAAGAGGGGTATAGAACCAAGGTGTTGGGTTAGGTTTTAGAAATTTGTGAATTAGTTTCCAATAAAAAAACAGAAGATGAGAAAGTGGGATGCGATTTTAGTTCAGAGGGAAGGGGATTGAAGATAAAGGAAGTGGGTACTCCACCAGGGCAGGATGTGGATTCCATTGTAATCCCGAGTGGGGTAAGAGAAGATGGTTTATGGAACCACTTAATGGTTTGGACAGCCCTGAAGACCCAAAAGTAAGCAGAGAACCAGGGGAGTCCAAAGCCTCCCTTTTTCCAGTGAGTACAAAGTTTAATATGGCTAAATCTCGGAGATTTACCCTCCCATATAAAGTTACCAAGCAATTTATCAATTTTTGCTAAAAGACTAACAGGTAAAGTTAGGGGGATATTGGTACATAGATAAAGGATTTTAGGAGAAAGGGTCATCTTGATTTCGGCTAATTTCCCCATATAAGAAAGATTGAGAAGTTTCCATCTGTCCAAGATGGTATGAATGTTACCAATTAAGGGGTTAAAGTTAGCATCCCAAGTTTTTTTCAAGTTTCGGGTCATTTTGATTCATAGATAGGTTTTATCTTGAGATGACCAATGAAAAACAAGAGGTAGGTTCATACAAGGCTTACAAAGGTAATTGAGCGGTAAAACTTCTTATTTTCCGTAATTCAGAGCAAGGCCTGAAATACTAGTGAAAATGTTAAGTAACTTAACTAACAAGGGACCAGCTTCATTTACATTTTCTAATAAAATTAAAAGATCAACCACATAAGAAAGAGAAGTATATCTAGAATTGCCAATAGGTATGCCCTTAATATCAACAGATTGGCGTAAACTGGCAGTTAGGGGTTCCATAGCTAGCATGAACAAAAATGGTGACAAAGGACATCTTTGTCTAGTTCCTCTCTCCAGTTGGGAGGAAGAGGAAAGAACAGAGTTAGTAAGTACTTTTGCAGTAGGTGATGTATATAATAATTTAATCCAGGAGCAAAATGTGTGGGAGATACCAAAACAAGTTAAAACTTGGAAAAGGTAATTCCAGTTTAGGGAATCAAAGGCCTTTTCAAAATCAATAGTTATGGCCAATGCGGGAGAGTTAAGAGATTTGGCCTTATGGATTAAATTAAATAGAGAACGTAGATGGTCTGCGCCTGATATGTTCTTGATAAACCCAGCTTTTGAGCAGTCAGATAACTTGAGAATCAAGGGTTCAAGGCGAGATAATAGTAGTTTAGCAAATAACTTACCATCAGTGTTTAATAAAGAGATTGGCATATTATTTGCAGGAAGTGAAAGGTCTTTGTCTTTCTTGGGGGATTAAAGTTATAATTGCCTCAGTGCAGGATGGGGGGAGTTTACCTTTATCAGTGGCTTCTTGAAAGAGTTTGAAAAGGATCGGGCAAAGAGTGTCAGAAAGCAATTTATAAAAGTCTACTGGAAAACCATCTGCCCCAGGGGATTTACCAGACTTCAGGGAAGATAAAGCTTGCTGAATTTCTTCCAGAGAAAAAGGTTCATCTAAAGAGTTTGATTCAGAGGTGGAAAGATGAGGCAAATGTAGATTATTTAAAAACCGCTGTATGTGTAAGGTAGGGGGTGGGGTTTAAATTGGAATATAATGACTGATAAAAAGATTTCATAATATGGTTCATAGAAAGGCTATCAGTGTGTATTGTACCTTGATGATCTTTAAGACTTAAAATATGTTGTTCTATCTGCTGAGCTTTAAGTTGGTAAGAAAGAAGTTCCCCATTTTTACTGTATCTCCCCGCTCCCAAAATCTATGTTTCAGTTTAAACAGAGCCAGTTCAGTCTTACGGCAAATCAGTTTGTTTATCTCAATTATTTTAGTTTGTTGGGTTGGTATTTTGGTTTTTATCCTTCCATATATACGGTGTGTGACTTACTGTGCTTTCTGCCCTATTTTTAGCAATCTGCCAAGCATCATGTATTAGTATGGCATAATATAGGGGCTTTTAAGAAGGCACAGTGGCCTAAATATTCATTAATCTTACATTTTTTATTTCCTTCCCCTTCCCCTTCCTTCACTGCTTTTCCATTGTCTGGTCTTGGACCCTGTCTTTCAACATTAGTAATGACTGTTAGCAACTGGTGGATGTTAAAAATGAACATGACAAGGGTTTAGATATTTATTTACACCCTGTCTATAAGGATTCTTTTGTGATCACTAATTTTATTTATTTATTTTATTTATTTAGGTCTAGGATTACAATACCTTTGAGCCAGGGCTCTTTTACAAAGGTTCCATGTCCGGTTACAATTCAAAACATAAGACCAGTAAATCAGATTACAAATTCAATACATGAGACAAGGTTACAACAGTGTAAGCTAAACAGAGTTACAAACCATCTGAGAAACAAAACAAGTTTTGGAGGCTAGGTTACAAGGAGATAGGGATGAGGTGTAAAGAGGAAAGAGGACAAGAGAGAGAAAGAGTAGAGGGGGGGTGGGGAGCAATAGAAGTGAAGTGCAGTCAGGGGCATTGTCATAGACATAACATGGGGAGGTGCGTGCTAATATTTATAGATTTATTTTTTATTTCGTTTTTGTTGACCGGGTAAGTGCACTACAAGAATTCTGCCTATTTTCAGGCATGACCCAGGGAAGGGGGATACAGATGAATGCCAACCGACCTTGAACCAGATTAAGCTGTTGGTGGTATTTTTAGTGAATGGGGGGGGGGGATTTGGCCAGGGCACTGGGGAAATTTCTCTATTCTTTTCAAGAAGTACCATTGGATCTTTAACTTCCACCTGAACTACCACCAGACCAGGCGGATGGGACATCAGTTTAATATCTCATGCAAAAGACGGCACCTCAGGAGTGCACCCCCCCCCCCACGCTACACTACAGTGTCAGTATTGGGATGTAACTCAAGTGCCTGGTGTGGGGATAGAACCCTCAGCCTTCTGATCTCCTGGCCTCAGAGGTGAGTGTACTACCTGCTGAGCCACTGACACTAATATAGTGGGCTAATTACATGACTTATTTTCCTCTTTCCCCCCAAATTTGTTGTTTTTAATCTCTTTATTTAAATATGCTAGCTTCTTGATGATCAGGCAAGCACCATCTTATTAATTGCACCTAAATTTGTTTAATTATTAAGCATTTATAGACTGTTGATACCTGAGCGTGTTAGTCTTGATAAGCGCTTGTAGGTCTGTGTGTTGTTACTGGTTTTGGATGATTTTTAAGAGTTCCTACAATAAAGTCTGAAGAATTTTATATCAGTGTTGTGAATTTCTTGGAGACTGAAAGAGCCCCATCATTTGTGGCTGTAGTAATTTGTGGCTTGGGCTTCACTACGCACACTTGGGAGTTGCTTTTTAAGGACTGTATGGCATAAAGGCATCACTTCTGAGAAAGAAATTCTGCGGCAGAACTGATCACTGAACTGATCTGATTGATCAGCAGCCATCTAGATCTTTGTGGAAACTGACCAACAATGGTATGGAGATGGAAAGTGCCAAGTAAGTCTTGGAACTTGTTTTCTAGACTGACCTAACTGCATACAAATATCACTACACTGCTTTGGAATGCTCAATAACTGTGACAGTTGAAAAAAAAAAGGTTCAAGTAACAACATCAATGACTTACCTGCTGGCCAATTGGACCTCTTTGATGGGGTAAACCCAGCTGTTTGGTTAGGGAACTGATTTATCAATGATGAAGATTTAGTTATCCTTAATTTAAAGAATTAGTCCTATTTTTATTTTATTACAGTATTTTGGTGCCATTTTAGTAAACGCAATCATGCACTTCAGGGATTGTGGTTATTGGATAATTACTACACTTCCCCCACCCCATTGTTGAAGGGCAGGTAGTTAATGCCTCTTGCTTCCAACCCATGGGGTGGGGGGACATGAGATGATTACCCAGTAACTGCACATCCAGTCATATGTTACTGATTACTTTATACAGCTTTTGTTTAAAGCTGCCAAATGGATTGTAAAATGCATTTTGAAGCAAGACCATGCAGAAAGCCCCTATTCTTTTTTAGGATAAACCCACATTGTCACCCACACTGGAGGGCTCACAGGGCGAATATGAATGATGGGATATAGTCAACTGAAGTTTTTTTATTTATGCAATGAAAATAAATATGTGCAAAAACCAGAAAACTTTTTAGATTAACATTGGCTAAGAAATATGAACGGATATATTGATGTGTTTACTTCAGAACATTTTTGTTCAAAATTATGAAACAGAGGCATATAATGCCTATTTACAGAGAATCTATTTTTATTTTCTGAGCACACATTGGGATCGCTGCCAGTGAGGCCTTACACAGCCAAACCATGGATGCTCGTCAATGGTCCCTCCTACCATTTGTGGCTCCCTGCACCACCATTTGTGGTTACTCGGGTTGGGGTAAAGCAGCAGGACATGACACCCTCTCTCCCCAGAGGAGGAGCAGTGCGTCCTGTGGGACGGATGGCCCTCTGGTGGCCAAGGTCTATCACCAAACTCAGGTTGTTGGAGTTGCAAGCAGTAGTGCTACCGCTGCAGCAGCAAGTCACCTCACAGAGGATATGTTTTTAGGGAAAGTGTCACTTGATATGCACTTTTGAAGTGTATCACAATGGATTAGAGTGATTTTATGAGGCTTGGATGCAAAATACTGAGGGGTGATCAAAAGAGTGTCACAAACGTATTACTGTACATGACCACATAAATGCAGTTTTGAGAGTACAGTATGTCATATAGTGTCAGCGCAGTAAGGGGTTAAAGCACATGCAGTAGGGTTTCACCATATGCTTGCCACTCTCATTTGTAAATAATATTAAAATTGTGGCACATTCAAAGGAATGTTTATACTGTAATACAATTATTTCAAGAACCTGTCCATCCTGATGAAGGGGTTCGAACACCCTAAAACACTGATGGACACATAATCTCAGATGAGATTCTTCTACAAAATAAATGTATTGATTTACCATTTACTGTAATTCATTGGGTGATTTATTTCTAGCTGTGCCTGCACTAGTATCACTTAACTACCATGAGCTTTGTTTCTCTGTATATTATGCATATCCTGTACTGTGAGACTGCAGTCAGTACATTAGAATATGGGGGCATCTACTTCCCTACCAGCTCCTTATCCACTCTTCTGCTTGACACATTTCTCCAACTCAGAAACACCTGCCACCTGGTGGGTGGAGTTGACACCAGTGCCCCTTCAAAGCTGGATGCATGGACTGGGGTGGGAGATATCCTCTTTTTAGCATTGTGGCTGGCACCAGTAGCCTGGTCTGGTCTCCATGCTGTTTAAACACAATACAGGTATTAGCTCATGTACACATCGATTTGCATCTCTGCAGTAGTGTTCACTTTGAGTTGATGTGAAAATGTTAGACATGCAGCTTTGTAGGATGTTGTTTATCGTACATTCAACAGTTGCTGTCTTATTTTTTTTTCTGTCCTGTGCTGATGTATGGAATGAACTGCTGGTGAGTGCTGTCTTACTGATGATGCAATTACTCCACATTTAATGTGTCAGTCTAATAGGTACAAGCCCTGCAGCTTCATTCAAAGGTAGTCACTGAGTGACAGAACAAATTGCTGAGTTACTGAACCTGCTGCCATGCTCACATGCACAGACAAAGTGAAGAGAGTAATAGCATCAAAACTAATCAGGATGGCTGGCTAATCACTGGCTAATTCAGGCCACAAGATTTTTTTTAGTGTTCTTGCTAAAAGTCATGGAAATGTGGCAGTGGAGAGGGGAGTAGAAAAAAAGGTTAAGCACTGCATCATTGCCTACTGAGGTACTTTGCCTCAAGGACCCTGCAGCTACTGTGGGAGAGAAAGACAGCACAGGGCTAAAGCAGAGACCAGGTAAGGCAAAAGCAGACAACACAGGGTGCAAGTAGAGATCACACGACCTGGGAAGTGAGTGTGGTGGAATTACAGTGGAAATGGAGGTCTCTGAGCAACCTAACAACAGCCCAAACAAAGTAAAGGGGAAGGGGTGCCTCCTTCATACTGTACCTTACAAGACAGCTACTGTGTGATTAATTGTTGTTGACAGAAGTTCTCACTGAAATAGAGAGGCTGCCAGCCAGTCACAGCAGCTGGCCATTTGCCTGGGCCCTTCCCTTGCCTGAACCTGGTCAGGATGGGGGCGCTTTTCTTGGGGGAACACTGGACCTCACAATGCCCAGGAGGAGGTCATCAACAGGCCACCCTTAGGGAGGGATGGCATAGTTGGAGGGAGGAGATAGGGGAGCTATTTACGGTGCTTCCCGGCACATCTCCCTCTCTTTCCTCCTTCTAGCAGATCCAGCATTAGCTGCAGACACCACCCTCAGTTTGAGGTAAGGGCCTAATTGGCAGTTTTGTTTAGGAGGAGAGGTGGCAGTCCTCAGAGCTTGCCCTCCTTGTATTAGCTGATTTTTTGTCAGTAGTGTTTTGTTTCCTTCCCCCGGAGCATGGAGTAACGAGATGTAAATGAGCTGTGCATGCCCAGCACACCTCTGTTTTATGCTCCCTATGTCGGGAGCACCATGGCTCCTGGGGTATCTCAGCCTCCCTTTTCTCAGCCATCATGGTGCTCCCACGAGTGGATAGTCCCCATAAGCAGCTTCAGTAGCTGGTGGTCGGCTCCTCTGACCTGCTGGGCAGCCCTCAGGACTGGCTTCCCCCCATCCTTTTGCCCTATCACTCACCTCCCTTTCTGATGGTGTACCAGGGAGAGCATCCAGCTATGAATGCAAGAAGTCCTGGCTCAGTGGGTGACAGCAGTCCTCAGCAGCGGGACCCATTAGGGTCTGGGAAGGGGGAATCCCTTGTGAGCACGGCGGTCATGATGTTCTCAGGCAGTTCACATGGAGGATTCTGGTTGCCAGTCAGGACGCCGTCCGATGGTTGTTGCAGTGGAGGACCAATTCACTTTTGGCCGCCATGTGGGGGAGTTGCAGCATGTTCATGCAGTGTGCTTCCTCCACAGTTCTTCTGTCTCTCGTGAGTCATCGTGAGTATGGCACTCTCGCAAAGAATGGGAATCTCATCATCCATCTTGGGAGTAGCAGATGGCCGACAGACCCAGAGATGGCTATTTTGTGGGTTGGTCTTTTGTTGCCGTGGGGGTTCAGTGCTCCATGGTGAGCCCCTGTGGATAGTGTGTGTGGCCTTGCATGGCCTGGCGCCCCCCTAATCCATTCACATAAATGGAGCAGTGGCAGTAAGGCAAGATGGTGCTGCCCATGGGGGCCGCCATTTTGATTGTGGGTCATGTACGAATTGGAGGGTTGGGACTCAGAGTCGGTGTCCTAGGTTCTATTCCAGAATCCCCTCTTTCTGAAAAATAATAATAAAAACATGAGCTAAAAAAAAATGGAGAAAAGATAAATTCAACCAAGCTTCCTCTCTTATTGGCAGCCCACATTAATTGCACAGGAAGCAATTTATTTTTCCTGGAATCTAGGCAAGCCATGGGTGGCATTCATCCCCCAGTGCAGGATTTCTGGCAGTTCTGGAAGACCAGAACATAGTGTTTTCCTCTTCTGGTCTTTCGTCCCCCCAACCCTCCTCAGGCACAGCCTTGGCATTCTCTGTGCCTTTGGCAAGTCACTTCCCTACTTTAATGCTCTTAGGTTACCCTGAATACAGGCAAGTGGGATTAGTGGTTCTTATCTGGTTGCCAAAAAAAAAAAATGTTTCTTACCCTTCACCACACTCCCCCCCACTAAAAAAAAAATAATAATAATATACTATAATAACGTGTGTGATAATTCACAAGACCGCTTACTAATGAAGTGTGGGGATGGGGGGATTTAGTTGTCATTTCAGGACTATGGCTTCTCATCAGGAGATGCCTACAGCCAAGAGGCAAGCGACCATTGAGGAACAAGTGTGACAGCTAAAAAAGAAGAATGGGGCAGCCTGGCTTGAGGCATGCTTGGATGGGTTGGACAGCCTATTGGTGTTGGGAGACTCAGCTTCAAAGAAGAGGACCATGACAGGAGATGGTGCAACGAAGAAGGATAACATGCACCATGCAAAGATTTCCAGAGTGGCAGATAAGGATAGACTGGAGGGGGTTCAGGTAAGGGCTGAGACAGTAAGGGAGGTGTTAGAGGCCATTCGTGGGGAAAGCTCTGATAGCGAGGCGGAGGCTGTTGATGAAAGTGACAGTGCCCCTGTGGTAGGTGGAGCCCCAGAGGGTCCTCAGATGACGTTATAAGCCAGCCGGACCATCATGGCAGGGGGACTTGTGTGACAGCCTGACGAAGCTGGCAGAAGTGGTAGTGGCTCTAGAGGCTAAGGTGAACACCTCACCACTGGAGGCCCCGGAGCCCATCGCCTTACCCCCCACGGCTGACAGCCAGCTCCTTAGTGGGACTGGACATGCCGGTAGGGACTCACCTATTGGATAAAGTCCACCAGCAGAATTAGAATCAGAAGTACACTGAATGTTCTCCCTGATGAATCGGGAAGAAGAGCAGGATGAAGGTAAGAAGGACAAGGGAGACAGGGTCAAGGGCCATCGAACTTTTGACAATTGGATTGTGGCGTTCTCGGTGAATGCAACAGCGGCCCTTCAAGGGAATGCATCACAAGGTTTAGAATTGTTCAGTTACATGCATCAGGTTACCATGATGCACCCATACAAAATGGGGGGTTGACCTGGCTGGAGCATGACGAGGAATTTCGGCGGTGGCGACAGATGGAATCTTCCTGGGGGTGGGGTTGCCTTGACATGCCACTGTTGGTGAACATCATGCAAAGAGGCAGGGTGTTGCATATGGATAGTGGCTTGGCCCTGCATGTGTCCTCTCCCCAGTGGGCAGAGGGTGGCATGGACAGTGGTGCTATGTGTTCTGTCAAGGGAACTGCACCAGGGAATCTTGCCAGTTTCATCATGCAAGCATGGCATGTGGCCGGCAACATCCATTCATGCAGTGTTCTGGCCCCCAGTCCTCCTGGAGAGGATTCCAGACTGGGAGGGGCAAAACCCACAAGCCTCAGGGGGACAAGCCTTCCCACCCCAGTGTGGGTGAGAAGGCTTAAGCCTTGGCTGGACCATTACCAGAAGAGACCAGCCGCAGCCTTGCTGGAAGAGGGTTTTACTGCAGGCTTCAGACTGTGTTACTCTGGCCCAACTCAGGGATTTGAGGCCGGAAATCTGAAGTCCACACGTAATCGCCCACAGGTGCTCTGGGAGAAACTGGAAAAACAAAGCCAGTTGAGGTGGGTCAGCAGCCCATTTCAGTCCCCTCCTTGGCCCTGTTTGAAGGTGTCACCCATTGATCTGATACTGTATCTAAGAAGGTGCTGGGTGAATATCGCATGATCAACCATCTTTCCTACCCAGAAGGGGATTCTGTTAATGCCCACATTGATTCAGCCTATACATCAGTGCAATATGCATCTTTCGATGGGGCCATCGAAGTGGTGAAGGCTGCAGGCCCGGGAGCCTTATTGGCTAAGGTGGATATCAAGTTGGCGTTTGGGCTTCTGCCAATTCATCCCGATGACAGAGTTCTGTTAGGCATGAAGTTTGAAGGGGAATACTATGTTGACAACTGCATGCTGATGGGTTGCATGGTGTCCTGCGCAGTATTTGAGCAATTTAGTACTTTTCTGCACTGGGTGACTGCTCAGAGAGTTGGGAATGAGGCAGTCGTGCACTACCTTGATGATTTCTTGTTTGTGGGACCGGATGGAACTTGGCAGTGTGAGGCAACCCTGGAGACCTTCATCCATATGTGCTGGGACTTTGGGGTTCCCTTGGCCCCAGGGAAGATTGAGTGACTGACCACAGTCATTATGTTTCTTGGCATAGAGATCAACTCCGAACTTCAGCAGTGCCGGTTGCCCACTGACAAGCTGGAGTCTCTCAAGGGGTTGCTTCAGCGGGCAGAGTCATCTAGGAAGGTTACTTTGTGGGAGTTACAACAGTTGGTGGGGCATCTTCATTTTGCATGCAGGATCATTCCATTGGGGAGGTCCTTTATGCAGTGCTTGGCCAATCAGGGCCAAGGTTGCAAAAAGCAGCACCACCGGATTAGGGTGATGGCGGAATTCCGAGAGAACCTCCAAGTTAGGAGAACATTCCTGGATCACTTCAATGGTGTAGCCCTGTGGCAAGAACCAGTGGAAGTGGCATCCTTGGAATTGTTCACAGATGCGGCTGGGGTATTGGGCTTCACGGTGTACTTCTGGGGTGAGTGGTGCACCAGTCAGTGGCTGCCGGGGCGGCTTGAAGTGGGGCTGGGCCATCAGATCACCATCTTGGAATTATTTCCAGTGGTAGTGGCACTGTGCATTTGGGGCCCAAAGTTAAAGGACAAGAGGATCCATTTTCAGTCAGACAACATGGGGGTGGTGTACCTCATTAACAGACAGCTTGGTCCAAAAGGACCTATGAGGGACCTCATGTGGGTATTTGTGTTAAAATGCTTCAACATTTAATTTCAGGCTGTGCATGTACCTGGGTGGATAATGGCATTGCAGATACTTTATCTCATTCACAGTGGCAAAGGTTTTGGGAGCTGGCCCTGATGGCACAGCATCAGCCATGGGAGGTTCCTCCATTCCTCTGGGAGGTGATGATTGAGAATCTTGGTGATGTATAGGTAATTCCATCACACCTGGGACAAAGGCAGCTTACTGCAAGGGGGTGCAGCACTACCTACAGGTACAAGAGATGACTGGGTGACCAGATGCCTGGTCTATTCTGGTGGATCAGCTCTTTGGTTACATTGTGAAGGCTAAGGAGCAGGGTAGGTCACTGGGCTCAGTGGATCAGCATCTTGCGGGGCTCTCTTGGCTGGCTACGATCATGGGTGTGATTGACAACACCAGGGCCTTTAAGGTGCGTAAAGTACTAGAACGGTGGAGAAGGTCACTGGGGACCAGGACTGATGATAGGCGGCCTATTACCCCAGTGATTCTGGTTCAGATTTGGGAGGCTTTGCCCTTAGTATGTTGGAATGTCTATGAAGCTAAACTGTTTGAGACCATGTTTTTGGTGGCCTACTGTGGGGCCTTCAGGGTATTGAAATTGACGCAGCCAGCACAGGCTCGAGGGTCACCAGGTTTGCTGGTGGGGATCTGGTAGTTATGTCAGAAGGCATCTATGTCCATCTCCAGAGATTCAAGATGGAGCAGAGAGGGGCTGGCCACTGGTATAGAATGGAGTCTCCCCCAGAGGGTCATGACTGGTGAAAGACAAGGTTCAGGCATACGTGCAAGCCCACCTGGCATAGGGAGGCATTCTTCCATCATAAGGATGGGAGGCCTGTGTCGGCTTATCAATTTCAATACATTCTGAAATGAGCTGTGCAGCACGTTGGATTGAAGTTATGGGGCTTCAGTACTCGTTCCTTTTGGACTGAAGCAGCAACGAATGCGTGGGGCCATGGGTTGTCAGATCAGGAGATCCAGGCACTGGAGAGCTGGAGGACCTGGGCATTCTTGCGTTATGTACATCCTCACTTGCAATAATCTCCCTTTTTCTCTTTGTTGCAGGTCCCTCAGAAAGTCCCAGGAACATATGGGTGTTTGGGCATTCCTTCATCCACTGAATGACAAAGCGAGCAGACAGCCAACTGGGGGGAAGCAACCTGGGCTTTTCAATGCAGGCAGTGCAGATTGTTTGGCTTGGCAAGGAAGGGTTGCTTTGGGAGGGTTGCTTCCATTGTTGCAAGAAGAGGTTGACTGGTGGGGTTTTACAGATATCCTGCTGATTCACTTGGGAGGTGAAGACTTGGGCCTTCGCAAGACCGTGAACCTCCTGATAGCGATGAAGAAAGACTTGCATGACATTAGAGACTGGTGGCCCCATACAGCTTTCATCTGGTCCCACCTGCTGCAAAGATCTTATTAGAAGCATGCCAGAGAGCAAGGGGCTTTTAATAGGGCATGCATCACAGTGAATAGACAGATGAAAGCCAGTATGGATTCCGTGGGGGTTGCAATTTTGAGATATGGGGACACCTATGCCTCCAGATGGCCCATTTCAGTGGGGGAAGATGAGCACATGCAGGCAGTAGACTTGGATAGGATGCTGGTAGCCACTAAGAAAATCTTGGAGGATCATATTGAGTGATAGGCTTCAGGGATCAGACAGGGTCTGGCCTGTGGCAGCTTGGGAGGAGTACAGACCTGAGGTATCGGGGGAGCATGGAGGACAAGAAACATTCTCACGAAGGACTTGTTGTCCCCGATAGACATGAGGCCAGGGGACCGCTAGATTATGACCCAGGTGGGGGTCATGGTCCAGCCTCATTGGGTCACCGCAAGGAGAACAGGTGGCACCGGACGGGGGCAGCTGCCAGTGTCTTGGCCATATGACATCCTTACCAGGAATCAGGGGCGCATACTCCCAGCTGCACCCATGCTCAAGATGATCTGTAAATCAATAAATACATGGCTGCTGCCATTTCCTTCAAGATTCAGTTTATATGTCTTCTTTTGAAAAGGGAGATATAGGAGGGGGGTACTAGGCAATGTGAATTACAATCCCTGCTCTTCATCAAGCCCAGTGCCAGGGAGGAGACCTAGGCTAGGGATGGACCTCTCGCCATGCACACATTGGACCAGGGCAGCAGGCAACTGTATTATAGAAGTGCATTGCATTGCTATTCAGTAGCCCTGCAGTTGAGTTACAAGTGAAACTGGAAACTGCCACCCTCACAACCAAGGTCAGATGCAGTTCTGTAACAAAACTTTTGATTGGCTTCCAAACAAATAGTAGTAAATACTAGGGGACATCCTTTACAACTAGCATGTCACACCTTTGCTTCCCATAAGAGAGGATATTTATTTTCCCAAAGGATAATTATGCCTTGGAACGCCTTACCAACTGCAGCGGTTGTAAACAATTTCAAAATCTCCTTTAAGAACAGACTGGACATTTTTTTACTTTCCAAAGGATAATTACAGTATGCCTTGGAATGCCTTATCAACTGCAGTGGTTATAAATGATTTCAAAATCTCCTTTAAGTACAGACTGGACACAGAAACATAGAAACATAGACTTTGACGGCAGATAAGGACCGCTTGGCCCACCTAGTCTGCCCATTTCCCTACCTACAGGATAAGCTGCAGATCCTAGTTAACCAACAGCCTATTTCTTCTTAACCCCCACAAGAATTGCCTTATGTGTGTCCCATGTATTCTTGAATTCTCCCACAGTTTTAGACCCCATAATCTCCTCAGGAAGGCTGTTCCATGTGTCCACCAGCCTCTCTGTGAAAACACATTTCCTCACATTGCCCCTGAACAGCCCCCCCATCTTTAAATTGTGTCCCCTTGTTCTTGCACATCTCTTTTTCTGAAAGATGCTACCCTCTTGGACTTTGTTGAGTCCACTGAGGAACTTTAAAGTTTCTGTCATGTCCCCCATCTCCCTCCTTTCATCAAGGGTATACATATTAAGCTCCTTTAGTCTCTCTTCATATGGCTTCTCTTGCAGACCCTGTACCATTTTAATTGCCCTCCTCTGGACTGCTTCTATCCTGCCTATGTCCTTGCAGAGATGGGGTCTCCAGAACTGGACACAGTACTCCAGATGGGGTCTCGCCAACTGTCAGTAGAGAGGTATAACAACTTCCTGTTTTCTGCTGGTGATGCCTCTCCCTATACATCCCACTGTACCCCCAGCCCTCCCTACTGCCTTCTCACATTGCTTGCTAACCTTAAGGTCATCTGATATCATTACCTCCATGTCCCTTTCCATTTTTGTTGTTGTTACTACCCCCCCACTGTGTAATCTTCCCCTGGGTTTTTGTTTCCCAGGTGCATTATTTTGCACTTCTTTGCATTGAATCCAAGCTGCCATACTTCTGACCATTCCTCCAACCTTGCCAAGTCCCTTCTCATCCATTCCATGCCTCCTTGTGTATCAACCCTCTTGCAGATCTTTGTGTCATCTGCAAAGAGGCATACTTTTCCTTCCAGTTCCTCTGCAATGTCACTTATAAAGACATTAAAAAGGGCTGGACCCAGTACTGATCACTGCAGTACCCCACTAGTAACCCCTCTTTCTTCAGAGTGGACTCCATTTAAAATTACCTTCTGTGTCCTGTTGTCCAGCCAATGTTTTACCCAGTCTACCACCCTGGGACCCACTCCCAGGCTGGTTAATTTGACAATTAATCTTTTGTGTGGGACTGTGTCAAATGCCTTGCTAAAGTCTAGGTAGGCCATGTCCACAGCCCCTACCCAGTCTACTACTTTGGTCACCTAGTCATAGAAATCAATTAGATTCATCTGACATGGCCTTCCCGCTGTGAACCCATGTTGCCTTGGGTCCTGTGCCCCACTGGCCTCTAGGTACTCAACAGTTCTTTCCTTCAGAAGTGATTCAATCACTTTCCCCACCACAGAGGTCAAACTGACAAGTCTGTAGTTTCCTGCCTCTGTCTTGGTCCCACTTTTGTGAAGGGAACCACAACCACCTTCCTCCAGTCCTCAGGTACCACACCATCCTCCCATGATTTGTTAAAAAGGGTAGTCAGTGGTTTCACTTGTTCTCCCCTTAATTCTTTTAGAATTCTGGGGTGAATTCCATAAGGCCCCATTGCTTTGTGCACCTTCAGTTTTAGGAGTCCTTTCAGAACCCTTTCTTCTGTGAAAGGACTGGGATCGACCCCCCTATCAAGAGTGCTTTTGTTAATTGGATTAGGCACCTCCCCCTCCTCCTCTTTTGTGAAGACTGAGCAGAAATCTTCATTCAGTATCCCTGCTTTTTCACTGTCCCTCTCTGCCCACCCACCGCCCATTCTATTCAGCCTCACTATCCCTCCCTTTGTCTTTCTATGCTCCCTAATGTACCTATAAAAGGTTTTATCCCCCTTCTTAACCGAGTTGGCTATCTTTTCCTCAGTTTGGGCCTTTGCTATTCTGACTTCCCTCCCTGCTTTAACTGGTACAGCTCTCTGTCCTACTCCTTCTGTGTTTCCTTATACGTTCTGAATGCTATCTTTTTCTCTCTGACTTTCCCTGCCACCTGTTTTGAGAACCATAGTGGCCTTTTCTTTCATTTTGATTTGTTTATTTGCTTCACACAAAGGCTTGTTGCCTCTGTGATGGCAGTCTTGATGTTTCCCCATTTTTGCACCACCCCTTCTTCTAGCCTGTTTGCTAGTACTTTTCTAAGGCAATCTCCCATATTGCTAAAGTCAGCACTCCTGAAGTTCAGTACCCTCACTTTTGTATGGCTTGACTCTAGATGAGTTTATCATGAACCAAACTGTTTGATGGTCACTTGTTCCCAGATGGCAGCCCATTTCTAGATCTGAGATCCTCTAACTGTTCCCATTTGAGAGTATGAGATCAAAGATTGCTCCCTCACGAGTGGGTTCTGAAACTAGCTGTCTGAGGCATGCCACCTGTAGGGCATCGAGAATGGCCCTGCTCTTGGATGTGGCTGCAGCAAATGTGGCTGCAGTTAACATCTGGCATATTCAGGTCTCCCATCAACAGTATCTCCCCTTTCTCTGCTATCCTAAGAATGCCTTCTATCATATCCTTGTCCATTCCCACCCCCTGACATGGGGTTCTGTATACAACTCCTGTGCAGATTGTGGTGCCATTTCCAGTCTCTAAGGGGACCCACAGTGCCTCCTCTCCTCCCTGTTTACTCTTTCAAATAATGCACTATTCTACTATGGGTAAATGATGGGAGCTTTAGTGGGCTCTACTTTCTGCTGCTTATCCCCTCCCTAAAAGACATAAAGATGGGGAAAGAGAAATATGGGGGGACTGTTCTTTGACCTACTCTGGCCTATTTAGGAAACACCAGGGACATAGCTGGACTAATGACATTCCATGTTGTGGGGAAGAGAGAAAAATACATAAACAGAAGTCATCTAAGCCATGCATTATCATCCAACTCAGCCCAGATTTTCCCACCAAAAATGCAGTTTTCATGCACCATCACATGTCGCAGGAATGATTACCACCAGTTTTAATGCAGCAGTACAACTTCAATGGAGAACAATCTGACCTTTTCTATTAATATGACTGTTCCTTCTGCAGTACTGTCAGTATTAAACTTTAATACAACTTCTATTTTTATTTATTTGTATTTATTCATTCTCAGATTGACAATACTTTTGAGCACAGTACAGCTCATTTACAAAGGTTCCACGTCATAGATTGGGAGGGTAAAACAAAAACAGGAACAATCTGACACAGGAAGGCAAAATGAAACAATTCAAGGCTAACAACAAAACAGCATGGTAAAAAAAATTGTAAATACAATCACAGATAAGATTAAAAGTCACATTTGATGCATTAGATAGGGAGAGGAGGGGAAATGGGGCAGAGGAAATAGGGAGGGTGAGACAAGAAGTGTGGGGGGTTGGCAGCCCAGGGCTTTGCTGAGAGATGGCAGGTGGTAGGGGAGAGGGGAGATTAGATAAGAGGAGAATGAGCCAAAGGAGAGGTGTCCAAGCTAGTGGCAAGAGGGTTGAAAAGGAACCGAATTAGGTTCAAAAAGTTCAAAGCAGTACTCAACTTAAGCAGTCACAAGAGTTCTGTAGCAGGATGTGTTGGTGCAGAAGGCATTTAAACTTGGACATCCCAGTATGACTTCATTGCTACTGAGTTGCAAATTCACTGTCTTAACTCAAAAGCAATTAATTTAAAGCATAAAGTTTATTGAATTTCCATTCCAGTTAGCAATAAATTGTTAACATTTTAGTATCTAACCCTTTTTCCAATTACTAAAATATATATCAAGCGGTATATTGCATTTACAGACAAATGAAATGCTTAAATAGCTAAAAAAAACAACTAAAAAGGAACTCGCTGAACAATGAGTTACTAGCTCGCTGCAATTAAAATGTCACGCTGATTATATGGTACTTGGGCAGACTCACCTCTAACACTTACTGGAAATCAATCCAGGGACCTTGAGTCCAGCTCATGCTGTTCAGATAATTTCCTACTAGCTGCTTAACTGGCTTTCATGTTGTAGTCTTATGGGCCGCCACTAGAGATCTCCCTTTTCTGTTGCAATTAGTTTGCACTACTTCAACTGTTAATCATAGCTTTCTCTAGTAGATGTCATTGACATACGGAGACTGCCCTTTATCATGTACTGTACAACAGCAGTTTTATTTGGTGCTAAGAAAGTTCAACTTCTTAAATTACAGACTCAACAAGCCACACAAATGGTCTTGTTTGCAAGTAGTATCCTATAGTTCTGCCAGTGTTAGAGCAGTTTTTACATCAACATTTTAATTTATGTTCCAGAAAAAAATATGATCACAATTGTCCTTACCCCTCTCTTTATATCTCTCTGTCTCCCCCTCTGCCCTACTGCCTTCCCAGCTGGAGAAATTGGTTTTGACAATGACCACTTCAGCACAACACCATGCAAATATCCAGGTAGCTAAGCCCCCCCCAATTAAAAAAAAAAACTTATAAACACCATTGTGTTTCTAACAAGAGAACAGATGTGAAAGCAAAGAAAATAAAGTTCACTGAGCAGGAGGCACTTAATGTAGAACTGTAAATGTAAAATATATTAGTGTATTATTTATTTGTTTTTGATACCAAGTAATTTTAGTTCACTATAGCTGAAAACTTGCTTGCTTTAAGAAAAGTTTAGTCACACTGCTGTTTTAAGTGAATTTTTTTAAGGGAGAGGGACTTTGGGTCATGTGCGGCAGAAGCCTCCTCCTTTTACTTTACTGAAAACTAGAAATGGATGTCCATCCTTACTGGGATACATAAGCATTAAGCCAAGAGAAAGGTGGCTTCTACTAAGGAATTAATGCATGGCTGGGGTTGGGGGTTGGGGCACAAGGCTGCCCTTTCAGGTCTTTGTTACCTGGTTAAGAAAGAAATAGGCATTGCCACTACTAACAAGCATTTGTCAGTGCTGAAAGTTTGCTTGCTGGCATTAGCAGTGGAAGTGCAGGAGTTAGACAGATGCAGTACATAAATGGCAGTGATGTGTTGAACTGACACCAACTCCACCCCAACTGTGCAGAGATGGACAGGCATTGGGGTGTGCTTTTGGGTGTCGCCCAGAAGGGTCACGACATTTCACCTCACCCTACTCTGCAGACACTGACAAGTGTTGAGGTGTGCCTTGGGGTGTTCAGGCTTTACACTCATCTCATTTCATAAGGTAATATGCTGAAATGGGTGCAGTATAGGAGAATATTGTGAACTCTGCTGACAAAGAGTCCAAGTTGCACCTCAATGCCTATCACTGGCTGCAGGGTGGGGGTGGGGGTGGAATGGTGTGAGCATCAATTCTTGTGGGGATTTTTTGTACCAGATTTTCAATATGGGCATTTTGGGACCTCCTCTCATGAACAGTGTTACTGTGATTTTCCTAATCTGACCCGAACAATGATTTCCCACAGCACGCGCGCTATTCTGCCCCAGAAGCGCAAAAACACATTTTAGCCAGGATGTGAAAAATGACAGCTGTAATGTTCATAAGGATGTGTGGAAAAATGCCAGTGTTGAAAGTCTGGAGTGAAAATAGTACAAATTTGTGAAGTTACAAGGGTGCATAAAATTACTAGGGTGATAAAGCAATGGGGCCAGATGGGGTGCACCCCAGGGTCCTTAAAGAACTAAGAGAGGTGGTGGCTGAACCTCTGGCTATCCTGTTTAGCCAATCACTGGAAACAGGGGAGGTACCCAAAGACTGGAGGACAGCAGATGCAGTCCCCTTATACAAAAGTGGGAACAAAGAGGAAGCAGGGAACTACAGACCAGTCAGCCTCACCTCGGTAGTGGGAAGATCATGGAAGCACTACTGAAGGAAGATTGGTGGAACATCTGGTTGTCAATGGACTACAGGACCCAAGGCAGCATGGTTTTACCAGGGGAGGTCATGTCAGACCAATCTTGTTGAATTTTTGACTGGGTGACTAGGAGGTGGATCAGGGAGGGCAGTGGACATGGCTTATCTGGACTTCAGCAAGGCCTTTGACACTGTGCCACATAGAAGACTATTACACAAACTGGAATATGGTGTGGGCAGGACAGTAGTGTGGTGGGTAGGTAACTGGCTGGGTGGCAGGACACAGAGGGTGGTGGTAAATGGATGTCACTCCACAGAGGGAAGAGTGACCAGTGGGGTACCACAGGGATCAGTGCTGGGACCGGTCCTATTCAACATCTTCATCAGTGACATTGCACAGGACCTAGAAGGCAGAATTTCACTGTTCACTGAAGACACAAAGCTTTGTAACAGAGTAGACACACCAGAGGGTGTAGACAGAATGAGAAGGGACCTGCAGAAACTTGAAGAATGGTCAGGGGTTTGGCAGTTGAAATTCAATGCAAAGAAGTGCAAGATAATGCATATGGGGCACAAAAACCCTGGCACAATATATCAGTTGGGGGTGAGGATATAGCATGCACCAAACAGGAAAGGGATTTTGGGGTTATCATCTCTGATGACCTCAAGGTAGGAAAACAGTGTGACAAGGCAGCAGGTAAAGCAAATAGGATGCTGGGATGTATAGGCAGGGGCATCACCAGCAGGAAAAGGGAGGTCATAATTCCACTATACAAGACACTAGTGAGGCCCCACCCAGGAGTACAGTGTACAGTTCTGGAGACCATACCTACGTAAGGACATAGACAGGGTAGAGAAGGTTCAGAGGAGGGCAACAAAGATGGTGCATGGATTGCATCACAAGTCCTATGAAGACAGGTTGAAGGAACTGAACATGTACTCCCTGGAGGAGAGGAGGGAGAGAGGGGATATGATAGAGACATACAAGTATCTTATAGGGAGGAACAGGGTGCAGGAATACACTATTTTTAAGCGAAAAAGATGTTCCAGGACTAGAGGGCATGGGATGAAGTTGGAGGAGGGACGATTCAGAGGAAGCGTGAGGAAGAATTTCTTCACAGAACGGGTGGTGGACAAGTGGAACACCCTGCCAGAGGAAGTGGTGGGGGCTGAAACAATCACGGGATTTAAGAATGCATGGGATAAACATAAAGGAATTCTGGAGGTCAGGGGTAAGGGGCAACAGACTTCTAGGAAAACATAAACTGAACTTACAAGCTCAAATGGGCAGACTGACGACACTGTCTATGTATCTATGTATCTATGTATGCATAGAAACTGCGCACTGCATGCTTGTAACACAGTCATTTTACGGCTTTTTATCACCAAATTTTCAACATAGGCATTTTAGGACCTCTGCTCATAAACAGTGTTACTGTGATTTTCTTAGTCTGTCCCGAACACTGATTTCCCACAGCGACCACACTATTCTGCGCTGGAATTGAACATTTGGTGCAAAAATTTAAAAAAATGACTGAGATATTAACCAAAGTCGAAAAAAAACCTATTTATGCCATTATACACCTTACCGGCATTTTTTCAGTTTGTGGTCGACTTTGAAGAGTGCAGACGTGTTCCCAGTCCACCGAAGATCATCAGATCATCGCGCCTGGTTCTGGAGGTAAGTATGGGGTGAGGGGTGTGTGGGTAGGTGGGGTGCGCAGAGGGTGGGCATGAGAAACAGCAAGGGACCATTTTCTTTTTTCACAGGTTTATTTTATCAAAAGACAATGCAGGACTTTTTCCACACTGGGGTGGGCTCCCAGCATGGCACCTGGAAGTTTGGTGGGGCAGTGGAGCCAACGGAGGATTGGGCACTCCTGTTGGCCACACAGTGTGTGGGAGCACATGACCACACATGACTTTTGCCTCGCTGGGGGTGGGCTCCCAGTGTGGCACTGTGCAGTTTGTTTTTTTGGGGGTACTGTAGCCGATGGGGATTGGGCACCCCATCGGACATACAGTGTGCTTTGGGGGTGTGTGCATGTGCCGAGGGGGATTGGGCACCCCCTCAGCACACAAAAAATGGGGGGGTGGCACATCATACAGATGCAGTGGCGTACAGTTTGACTGCTAAGGTGGTGACATGTAGGTAATTTGCATACTGCTGATGACAGGGCAGTATGCAAATGGCCTACACATTACCACCGCTGACTGTAGCGGTTGTTTACTTTCAAATGTACATCAGTGCATCTGAACTGCTGTCATAGACAGCTCACACAGTCATTGGTGCAGTGGGGCCGCACCTGCAAAAAGGAGCAGGGCATTGGAAGCGGGGTGCCACACATACGAAAATTCGCATGGTGGCACTATGCTTCTCATGCGTGCAAGCAAACATAATAAACTGGTGGGATTTTTTTTTTGTTTTTAAATTAAACTAGATTTAATTTGTGATTCACTAGCCCAGCTGTTAATGCCTCAGTCTTATAATTACTGTACAACATTTTGACTGCTAATACCTCTTCCCCCTCCCCCAATACCATCAGGAAAGTGAGGAAAAGGAAGGATGGCAGCTATCTGCTGCCTCAAGGAACTGCAGCAGAAACCATTCCACATGAGGTAGCTCCCTATGTGTAGACATATTAATTTATATGGCAGTGGGAAAGGCATTAAGAAAATCCTGTACTTTAATTTCTCATGCGAAGTGTAAGCATGCTTTAATTAAAGGGATCTGGAAAGAGTGTGCATGTAGCATTATAGCTGGATCTGTAGTTATTAGGGGATAAACACATGCGTCATTAGACAGGCAGGTGTTATTTATATAGTTTGGTTTTGATGACCAGATAAATGCACTGTATAGACATCATTATTGTAAAAACTTAAATTCCTTGGCATTCTCACAAGATCTCTTACATATTGACTGGTCCTGTTTTGGATGTGGTTCCTGAAGCTGACTGTGCTCTGGACCTCTATATTTTAGAGTTTGAGACATAACTTGATTCCCATGCCCCTATCACCAGATACAGGGTTAAAAATCTCAATTCCAAATGGCTTACTAAAAGCCATTTCAAGTTAATGAAAGACAGAGACATTACTTGGGGTACATTCAGGAAAACAAATGTGCTCTCAGATTGAGTTGCGTACAGCTATTTTTGGAATAAATGCAAATGTGAGCTCAACATGGCCAAAAGCACATATCTCAAAGAACACCAGACAGACAATGTTAGTGACCAAAAAAATTCTGCAGCTGCATAAACTCCTTTGTCATCCTCAGAACTGGTACCTCCTCTCCCTCCCTTGAAGTGAACAGTGTCAAGCACAGTGATTCCAAATCTTTTGCTGAGTTGTTTAATGACCGCTTCAGAAACCTGAAGAAATATAGACTCCCCTCTTGTGGCACAGTACTGTATGTCCTCCAGATTACAGCATGCATAACTCATGGCCATGCCTTCCCCTATTTTATTTTAAGAAAGTCACTGTCAAGGAAGTCATCAAACTACTGCTTCATCTAAAAGCTACCAAATCAGCTGGTTGCAATGGCCTAATTCTCAAATTCATCAAAATTGCAGTCATACAAATTTATCACCCCATTTCCAAACTTTTAGTCTTTCATTTGAGTCCCAAAAAAATCGCTAACACTGGAAACTGGTCTCTATCGTACCACTGTACAAAAAAGAGCAAGCAAATTGTCTTGGACAACTACAGGCCTATTTCTATACTATCGGCTTTGACTAAGGTGCAGGAGACGATAGTATATAATCAGCTCACTTTCTACTCAGACCAACACAGGCTACTCTATGAGGGCAACACAGCTTCGGGAAGGGTCATGGAACATGCACAGCATTGGTCAGCTTCATGGACACAGTACACCATGCTATGGGTGATGATCTGCTGACCTGTGCAGTGTTTGTGGACCTAAGACCTTCGATTTGGTTGACCAGGATTTGCTCATACAGAAGCTAACTGAGCTGGGTCTGTGGGGCCTAGCTGCTCTGTGGTTCTCCAGCTATCTGCAAGACAGCTCACAGTTTGCCAAAACTGGTAAAGTCTTGTCCAGGGTGAACCCTGTCTTCTGTGTGGTCCCACAGGGATCCATTCTAGGCCTTCTTCTATTTGGTATTTTCATCAAAGAGCTACCTGAGATCTGTAATACAGTACTGCCAAGACTCTCCTGGATTCAGAAGACACAGTCATCTTTGTGCATTGCAAAGACACCATCAGTATCAAAGAAATCCTTGGGCACAACTTACATTCCCTTCAACAGTGGTTCACAAATGAGAAATTGGTCCTTAATGTCCCTAAATAAAAAGTCATGTTACTTGGCTCATCCCCAGAGGTTAGAAGATTTTCCTAAGTCCTCACTGCCTCAACCTTAGATGGAGTGAAACTGGAACTAGTTAATGAATTCAAAATACCTTGCTGTTACCATTGATCCCAACTTATATTTGATGCTCATATGCACAATACCATGAGAAATGTTCATCAAAAACTGTGTCTTCTCTATCGTATTGCAAAGTACCTGGCACCCGGCACTAAAGTCAGAATCCCTAAAGCTTCATATCCCCCCTGACTGATATGACTCTATCATATCGGACGCTGCTCCCCTCACGAACCAGGCAAAGAAAAGACTCTTAACCCACAAAAGGTTTGCCAAATTTACATCTTTGCGGGGTCAATGGTCCCATCACTGCACCAATTTTGAATGATTTGGTTGGTTGTAAACCAGAGCCCAGTTCACCTTAGCAAATTCCATGCACAAATTTCTACATAGAAGTGCTCACAAATTCCTATCCAAGCTATTCTTGTATGTGGACAACCCTTTTTCTTGCTCCTCTGCAAATAGTCTATTAAAAGTTACATTCATGCACACAGTCATGTGCCAGAACTCTTTTGGATACAGAGTAGTGTCATTCTGGAACACCATCCCTTTTCTCTATCACAGCAGTCCCCTCCACTAAAATGTTCACTGTCAACCTGAAAGCACATCTCCAACAGTCTAATGCCTATACTTGCTTTGCACAACTTGTAAACCACTGTTGACTTAATGTGCCATCTGAATGCCCTACTTCTGCATCATGTCACTTCATTTTGTATTATTAAGCAATAAGGCATGACAGGGTGTGTATTATTGTGTAATAACGTCACTCTTGGGGTGGGTCGAAGCACGAGGTGAAGCCGAGTGCTTCCACCACCAAGTATGATATTCCAACAACACACTCCTGAAGTGCCTTATGCTATTATACAATGGCTCTTTTAAAATAATATTAAAAGTTAAAAACATTTTTTGTAGTATTTGTATTGTTTTTTGTATGACAGGCATATTTGAATGAAAGAAAAGTAGTCCAGCAGGTGGTGCTGCTGCTAATACAATCCTTTTTTTGTGTATGCCCCACATGTAATGTTTACTGAAGTATAGCATTTCATGACTGTGCTCCCACTTCTTGCCTTGGGAGCATTTGACAATATTTTTTTGTTTTGCTTTCTTAGCCATGTGAGAAAGACAGGATCGTATAAAAAAACAAAAAACAGCAAAACGAGCAGTAACTTCCAGTTTCCTTTCGACTCAGAACGGGACATCAGTTGGAACCTGTAAGTTACAGGTCTTTTTTCCTTTTTATTTTGGTGAACTGCTATTTAGGAAGACTCAAAGTTTGTGGGTTTGCTGAGAAGCTGACGATTGTCCCTTTGGATTTTATTGAAACGGCTGAGCGCGTGCAGGGTCACAGTCTGAGGCAGCTCCCTGAAGTAAAAGCAGGACAGCTGCCATTTTTCTTATTGAAACAGCTCAGCGCCTGCGGGGTCACAGTCTGAGGCAGCTCCCTGAAGTGAAAGCAGGACAGCTGCCATTTTTCTTTTTGTATTATGATTTTTATTAAGTGGCTGAGGGAGTGAGACAGGCAGGGAACGTGGGTTTGTCTGTGGATGTGGGGGGGGGGGTTGAGCCGGGCTAAGCTGTATCGGCTTGGTAAGTGGTGTGGTCAGTGATCTACATGTTTAGTGTGAGAGGTGATGAGGTCTTCAGCATGCCAGACCTAGACACAGTGATGTTATTGCTCAATAGCATCACTGTCTCTAGCTGGTGGTAGCCAATCAGAGCAAAGGACATTTTCTTGCCATTGTATAATTATACTTATGCACTTGTACCTGTTCCACGGTCTTGTTGTGTACTCTTTGCTCAATGCACAGTTGTGGGCAGCATGAGGTGTTCTGAAACACTACCAACTACTGCCCTCCCACAGAGACCCATTGGCCCAGGGGAGGATGGAGAGCAGTGGGACAAGAGAGGAGAGGAAAGAGTGGGGGAGAAAATTAGATTGCAGGTACAATGTCAGGCCCACCAGTATTGACTGCAAACCATTTTACACCCCTAAACAAGGTGCAGCTACAGTACCTGACTCAGATGGGGGACAAGAGTCAGTCACTGCTGGGACCCCAATCATGGATCAGGGGGAGTTGAGAGGGCACCAACCAGGATCAAGAGAGTACATGAAGGGGTAAGCAGGTTCTTTGCAGTTGGGGATTCAGTAATAAGTGGTGTGGAGATGGTGGTGTTCAGGGATTGGAATATGAAAGGGGAAGATCAGATGCCTTTCCTGGCACATCTGTACTGAGAGATGAGGCCAGGATAAGGATGATGCTTGACAGGATGAGGGAGGTGCCACATATCCTAGTGCACTTGGAAAGAATGACTTGACAAATTACAGTCTGGCAGTTACCACATCCGACTTCTGAAGACTGGGGAAGGTACTGAAGGGCAAGGCAGAAATGTTGGCCTTTTTGGAGGTGTGGCAGGAGGAAACTGAAGCATTTACTCTTTGGTTGAGGGAAGGGTGCCAGGATGTGGGATATGGATTTGAGGTAGACTGGGGAGGTTTCTGGGACATAAGGCTGCTCAAGAGGGACAGCCTTACCTCCACTGTAGGTAAACTGATAGAAGCCATGGTCAAGGAATTGAAAAGTTGGTGGCCTACTTAGAGGACAGTGGTTTGCAGGACAGCAAGAAGCACTGATTTGTGACACGGAGGTCATGCCAGACCAACCTAATACTGTTTCTGACTGAGTCACCAAGGCAGTTAGATTTGCTCTACTTTGACTTCAGCAAAGCCTTTGATTCGGTACTGCATAGGAGATTGCTGGACTTGGGAGTAGAGTGGGGTTTAGTAAGGTGGATAGGAAGTTGGCTTGGGGGAGCCAAAAGAGGGTAATGGTGAAAAGAGCTAAATCAGGAGACAAGGAGATCACAAGCACAGTGCAGCAGGGATTGGTCCTGGGACCTTTCCTTTATAATATGCATGACATGGGGAAAGTATAATGCAGTATAATGTAGGGAGTGGTGCAATGCAGTGGATGCAGGGCAGCCATAGTCAGGCAGATCTTCTGGACACTGAGGTGCTGCCCTATCAGCAGGCATCTCTCTGGACTGTGAGACAAGGTAGCCAAACTGAGAGCAGAAGTAAACTGGGTCAGGAGTACCTTTGCCCCTATCCAGAGACTACCCAGTCCAACGCCGCTGCCTCAAAGGATGCCAAGAACGAGGAGCACTTGGATGATGGTGGGCTCAGGGAGGGTTAGGGCGATCAGGCAGAGGCACATCCCAAGTCCTATTCCACTCAAGAACTCATATACCACACTGGTAAATGGGTACAACCAAATAGAGGTACCCAGAGAAGTGGAAGAGAAGGATGTGGAGGTCAACTGAGGAGGTGACCTCAGTGGGGAGAGCAGAGGACCCCAGAGGAGGAGAAGGATGCAAATCCTGGTGGGGGACTCTATTGTAAGAGGGATCCAGCTAGGAATACATGAGGGGGAGGACAGGGAGGTGAGGTGCCTACCAGGTGCCATGGCATGGTGGGATGGGAAGAAGATCCTGGGGATCGCTGGGAAAGCAAGACCGGTGCATGAGCTGAATGTCATTATCCACCTAGGTACTAATGACCTGGAAAATGGGGAGCTCAAGGAAATTCAGGCAGAGTTTAGGAAATTGGGGAGGGGTCTCAAGCAAGTAGCTACATCTGTCACCTTCTTGGAAGTACTATCTGTGAGAGGCATGGGAGAGGGAAGAGGGCAAGCACCAGGAACTTTAACACATGGTTGAAGAACTGGTGCTGCAAGGAAGGGTTTGGATTCATTGGTGACTGAGGACCCACCTGGAGGGATGGGGGCTTGTTCAAGCCTGACGGCCTGCATCCATCCTGGAGGGGAATCCAAGCACTCAATGATAAGTTTAAATGCTACATGGACAGGCATTTAAACTATACAAGGGGGGTGGCAGGCCAGCAATGGGGGTACCTAATTGCCCACCCCCCATAGCTAGCAGTGAAACCAGTGAACAGGAGGAGGGGATACTGTATCTCTATAAAGCAGTGTGCAAAGGATGGAGATAGGCACCCAAGAGGTGGATAGGCAGAAAGGGGGCAAATTTCAACAGAAGGGTAAAGAGCAGGGAGAACCAGGGATAAAGGACAACCAGGGAGGGAGCTGGAGTAGAATAGCTAAACAGTCCAGGAACTTCACATCATGGATAGCCATGCATGCCAATGCCAGAAGCCTTAGCAACAAGATGGAGGATCTGGAGGCTGCCATGGTGCAGTCGGACCTGTACATTGTGGCCATCACAGAGACCAGATGTAATGATAACCACAACTGGGAGATTGCCATACCCGGCTACAACATATTCAGAAGAGACAGGCAGGCAGGAAGGGAAAAGGAGTGGCATGTTATGTGAATGATGGCATAAAGACCACAGAGATCCAGGAGGAATAAAATGGGGGAGAGATACTGTGGGTTAAGCTGAAAAGGAAAATGGGGTCAGCCATCCACACAGGGGTGATCTACAGACCACCATCCCAGGAGGAAGAGACAGATAGGGAGTTAATGCTAGCTATCCCAAGGATAGCAGATAAGGGGAGGTGGTGCTGGTTGGAGACTTCAGTATTCCAGACATGGACTGGAGCCTCCCAGCAGCAGCATCAACCCGGAACAGATTTATCCTGGACTCCCTTCAAGGTGCCTTCCTTAAGCAACTAGTTATGGAACCAACTTGGTAGAAGGCAATACTGGACTTCATGCTCACAAACGGGGACGGTGTGATAGGGCTAACAGTGGGGGAGCAACTGGGGAACAGTGACCACCAGTCACTGTGGTTTGAAAACACAGAATGAGCAGAACCAAACTGCACAAAAACATGTATCATGGATTTTAGGAGGGCAGACTTTGGGAAAATGGGGACATGCTTGAAAGAGGCACTAATGGGAATGGGGAGGGAATCAGGGGTGGATGAACAGTGGGCAATATTTAAAACAGGAATTACAAGAGCAACAGAATTATGCATTAAGCAGGTTAGCAAGGGGAAAAGGAAGAGGAGGCCATTATGGTTTTCCAAGGAGGTAGCGGAGAAAGTGAAAGCCAAAAAGATTGCATTCAAGCAATACAAAAAGACAAAGGCAGGAGGGGAATTGGAAGAAGTACCAGGAGAAGCAAAGGGAGGCAGGGAGGTCAGTAATGGAAGCCAAAGCTCAGACAGAAGAGCGCATAGCAAAATCAGTGGGTAGAGGAGACAAAACCTTTTGCAGGTACACAAGTGAAAAAGAAGGGCAAAGGAAGTGATAGTGAGACTGAAGAAGTAGGGTGGGGGCCACATGGAGGATGACAACAGTAAAGCTGACATACTGAACAGATCTTTCTGCTCAGTATTTACTGAGGAAAAGGAGGATAATGGGCGTGGAGGGAGTACAAGGGGTGGGAATGGCACAGAAATGGACACAAGTCCCTTTACATAGGAAATGGTCCTAAAGGAACTAGAAGAAATGAGTCGATAAAGCAAGAGTGCCAGATGGGGTGCACCCCAGGGTCCTAAAGGAACTAAGAGAGGTGGTGAAAAAACCTTTGGCAAGCCTGCTTAGGCGATCAATGGAAATAGGGGAGGTACTGAAAGACTGGAGGACAGCAGATGTAGCCCCCTTATACAAAAGTGGGAACAAAGAGGAAGTCGGGAACTACAGACCAATCAGCCTGACCTTGGTAGTAGGGAAGACCATGGAAGCACTACTGAAGGAGAGATTAGCACAACATCTAGTTGCCAACGGACTACCAGGACCCAGGCAGCATGGTTTCAGCAGGGGGAGGTCATGCCAGACCAGCCTCATTTAATTTTTTGACTGGGTGACAAGGGAGGTGAATCAGGGGACGGCAGTGGATGTGGCCTATCTCAACTTCAGCAAAGCCTTTGACACTGTGCCACATATAATGCTATTAAACAAACTGAGGAATATGGGAGTGGGTAGGACAGTAGTGCAGTGCGTGAGTAATTGGCTGGGCAACAGGACACAGGGGGCGATGGTAAATGGCTGTCACTCCACAGAGGGAAAAGTTACCACTGGGGTACCACAGGGATCAGTGCTGGGGCCAGTCCTATTCAATGTCTTCATCAGTGACATTGCACTGGACCTAGAAGGCAGAATTTCACTGTTCACTGATAACACAAAGCTTTGTAGCAGAGTGGACATGCTAGGGGGGTGTAGATAGAATGAGGAAAGACCTGTAGAAACCTGAAGAATGGTAGAGGGTTTGGCAGTTGAAATTCAATGCAAAGAAGTGCAAGATAATGCATATGGGGCACAAAAACACTGGAACAACATATCAGTTGGGGGTGAGGACATAGCATGCACCAAGCAGGAAAGGGACCTTGGAATTATCATCCCTTATGGCCTCAAGCTAGGGAAACAGTGCGACAAGGCAGTAGCTAAAGCAAATAGGATGCTGGGATGCATAGGCAGGGACATCACCAACAGGAAAAGGGATGTCATAATTCCACTATACAAGACACTAGTGAGGCCCCTCTTGGAGTACAGTGTACATTTCTGGATACCTTACCTAAGTAAGGACATAGGATAGAGAAGGTTCAGAGGAGGGCAACAAAGATGGTACATGGATTGCATCTCAAGTCCTATGAGGGCAGGCTGAAAAACTTGAATATGTACTCCCTGGAGGAGAGGAGGGAGAGAGGGGATATGATAGAGACACACAAGTACCTTACAGGGAGGAACAGGGTGCAGGAGTACACTATTTTTCAGTGAAAAAGATGTTCCAGGACTAGTGGACATGGGATGAAGTTGAAGGGAGGGCGATTCAGAGGAAGGGTGAGGAAGAATTTCTTCACAGAAAGGGTGGTGGACAAGTGGAACACCCTGCCAGAGGAAGTGGTGGGGGCTAAAACAATCACAGGATTTAATAATGCATGGGATAGACATAAGGGAATTCTGGAGGTCAGGGGTAAGGGGCAACAGACTTCTAAAAAATGAAAAGGGAACTTACAAGCTGAAATGGGCAGACTGGGTGGGCCATAGGCCCTTATCTGCTGACAGTGTCAATGTATCTATGTATCTGGGGAAAGTTGTGTCCCTTTGCTGATGACACAAAGCTATGCAGCATGTTAATTCATGAGGGAGGGGTAGAGGAGCTC
Organism: Neoceratodus forsteri; assembly: GCA_016271365.2. Taxonomy (NCBI): domain Eukaryota; kingdom Metazoa; phylum Chordata; order Ceratodontiformes; family Ceratodontidae; genus Neoceratodus; species Neoceratodus forsteri. The sequence goes on along the minus strand of JADMNL010000039.1, from coordinate 10,484,057 downwards.
CAGAAGGACCTGTAGAAGGTAGAGAGAAGATCTAAGATCTGTCACTTGAGATTCAATGGGAAAAAGTGCAAAGTAATGCACTTTGTGAAACAGAATCAATGCACAGAATATTGGATGGGAGGGGCTACACTGGCCACTTCAAAACAGAAGAGGGATCTGAGGGTCATCAACAGTGACTCTCTCAAGTAAATGAATCAATGCAACAAGGCATATAGCAATGCACTGAGGATGCTGGATTGTATAGGGAGGGGTTTTAACCATAGGGAAAGTGAGGTTATTCTGCCACTGTACATATCCCTGATGAGGCCTCACCTGGAGTACTGCCCCTGTTCTGGAGTCTCCACCTGAAGAAAGACATTGAAAGACTTGAATCGGTACAATGAAGATGATCTGGGGTGGTTAGGGCAGATCCTATGAGGATTGACAGGATGCTCTGCCAGGCGGGAGTGGAGGGAACATGATTGAAACAAATAAACATAGATTCTTTCGGCTGAAAAAAGATCTCCAGGCACATCCAGTCTGCCCCTTGCCCCTGCCTATTCCACTACCACTGACATTAGCTGGTTATAAGTTTCACTCCTTTCCCCCATTCCACTACCTAATATGATCCTAAGCTTTTCTCATGCATGCTTGAAGCTCCCCAGTCTTTGCCCCCACTACCTCCCTGACAAGATGTTCCAGTCATCCATCACCATTTCCCATGAAGTTTTTCCACACATCTCTCCTAAACTTCCCCTCTTAGCTTCATTGCGTACCCCCCTTGTTCTAGTGTCTTCCTTTCTCTGAAATCGACCCTTCACTTGCACCTTGTTCATTCCTGTGAGGTACTTGTCAGTTTCAGTCATGCCCCCATTCGCTCTCCTCTCTTCCAGGGAGTACTGTACATCTTGAGTTCCTGCCGCCTTTCCTCGTGTGGCTTCTTGTTCAACACCCTCACTATTTGGTTGCCCTCTTCTGTACCAGCTGCACCCGTTAAATGTCCTTGTGGAGGTACAGACTCCAGAACTGGACACAGTGTTCCAGGTGGGGTCTCATCAGTGAGAGATACAACAGCAGCACCACCTCCCTCCTCCTTCTAGAAATCCCTCTCCCAGTGCACTACAGCATCCTGCTAGCCTTTCCCACTGCTTTGTCACACTGGCCAGCTACCTTGAGGTCATCAGATATGATAATCCCTAGGTCTCTTTCTTGCTTAAGTTAGGTTTCTCAGATGTATAAATGAGGTGAATAATAGAACCTATTTTTAAGGAATAGGGATGCAGTCACTAAGGAGAATGACTGGAGGTTGATGGGGGGCAGGTTCAGGAGAAATATGAGAACGTTCTTCACTGAGAGGGTGGTGGAATTGTGGAACAGACTGCCAGCACACAAAAGTGATGATGCTAAATGGGTTTAAACAGAGTTGGGACAGGACAAGGGAACTGTGTCAGGGGGCACAAGGTTTTGAGGAGTGGGGGACCAGGTAACCAGGGTAACAGCCCACCAGCACAGTGGTCAATGTGGGTGTGGTAGCATAGGAAGAGCAGACTCCATGGCCTTTGGTCCCTTGCTGTCACATTCTGAATTTCTATGTTTCTATGAACAAACTGCTTCAGCCCCAAGTGAGGTCAATCTCTCAGTAACTTTTTACCTGCACTAAGTTTGTCATGGTGTGGGGGAGTCAGTATATGGTCTGTAGATAATCTGTGGCATCAGTCATTATTCTGTAAGCACAAATTCAGGCAACTTGGAGAGAACAAGCAGCCATCAAAATTCGGTATGGCCACTATCAAATAAATGACCCCTTGCCCCCACCCAACATCCCTTGGTCACCTAAGAAATGAAGAATAAGCACCAAGAGGACTTCCATAATAACTGGCTTTTCTGCTCATGTCTGAACAAGAAGAGCAATCAAGCAAGGGTCAGGTTCTGTAGGTGGGGGGAGCCAACATCAGCATATTTTTTTTTGTTCGCCCTAAGGTCTAATCTTCTTCTTACAAATTGGTTTGCTAGATGTCTGAAGAGCAGAGAATCTTCCCTGTATGAATGCCTGTTATCTCCCTAGTCCAGGGAGTAACGTGCAATACTTGCAAGTCAAGTGAGGAAGCAAATACAGAACCCTAGCTGGTCACGAGTAGCAGAGAAAATACATCTTTCTGAGACATTGCAACCAATTCAGGGGGGATTACAGCCCTGAGCAGTGTCACAAATTCTCAGGGTACCTGCTGACCACCTTTTCCCCCTGAAAAGCTCATGTGATTAATTTGTTTAGCAATCAGCAGTAAGGCATCCTCATGAAGGGTCTTTCAAGGTCCCCAGTGCTGCTGCTGTTGTGTCAGCTCAAAGAACCAAGGGTGACTTGCTCAGCTGATAGGTTTTTTGCTCGTTATCAAACATGCACTTTCTAGTGTTCCCCCTTTCTGTCTAATGCAGAAACATCTCAGACTTCCACTAATAGATGACTTTAGTGACGCTTCTTGATGGGATAAAAAAAGATGTACTTAGAGAGCAGTACTGTACGTAAAAGGATCTACACTGTATGAGTCAGAGATGGTGGGTCTGACTTTGACCATGTTTAGTTTCACTATGGAAAAAAAACATCTTAATTTGAGAGCCAGATTTCCTTAAATTCCTTGTTAGTGATAATATAAAAGCTGTGCCAAAGCATTAATGCAACTGAATAAATAATAGCACACCCTTTTGTCTTAATGAGTCTGTGTTCACATGTAGTTTGCCTTTTGGAATCTGTATCTTCAGGGCAAAACTCTAATTTTGCTGCTTCCATTTCCAATAAAATGACATTTTAAAAGGCAACAGCCTGTTGTAGGAGCCATTAGTTTTACACAGCTGTAATATTCATTTTTCCCCAGTGACCACTCCTCCACTTTGGCACAAGTGGCTAAAAAACATTTGCTCCAGTTTGTACTCAGTGTTCCTCCATAGGCTAAAGGTTTGCTGCTTACATAAACTCCAGTCCCCCTTCTCCTCCACATACAGATACACACACACACACACACACACACACACATATACACACACTTCCCTTTCTCAGTGCAGTCTTCATGTATCACTCTGACAGCACAATAATCAGTCAGAGAAATAAAGCACCATCACATCACAATACTGTCCCATACCTTAAGAGCTCTAGTAGTTTTATTATATTTCCTAAAGTCTGACTTTTCTTATGAGGTGCCTTAATCTCAAAACAGAGAGCTAGCAGCTCCAACCTAAGCCAGTTTTGATTAGGACAAAACTGGTTTTGACTAGCACAATACATAAACGGTAATATTAAATGCACACTAAAAATAGAAAATAGAGTTAGAATCAACGTTTCAAACACAGGTCATCTTTAGAAATTACCTATAAAGAGAGAAAAGTGAAGTAGTTGCTACTTTGCTTTTTTCTCTTTATAGATAATTGCTAAAATGAGAAATATGGTTGAAATGTCAATTCCAACTCTATTTTCTATTTTCAGTGTGTATTTAATCATTTCCCTTTATGTTTTGTTTTCCACCCACACTCTGACACAGTACCTAGTTTTTTTGTTAACTAACATGTTTCCATGCCTGTACTACAAGTCCATCATCTGCACACACAGTCACGCTGTAACATCTCTAATGCACCCACACACACAACTGCACAACTCTTTTTCCATGTTCACAGTCCAAATATCATACCAGCACCCAGACACACACACACACACACGTACCCTTCACCTGCACCCAAAATCACATTCACGTCCCTAACAGATTTCACCTCACCCATGTCCTTCATACCCGTCACCCACTGCTGCCAACTTCTCCCCACCAGCATGCCCACACTCCTGTCCCTCAGTCATACCCACTAACTCACTCACTTAATCACACAGTAACAGCCCCCACGCGTACAGACCTAACCATAATCTACACTCCCGCTCCTGTCCCAGACACAACTATACTGCAAGCTGCAAAAAAGATCAGGTGTTTTCCGTCGTCCAGAATGGTTTTTACCATTTAAGGAATGTCACCCAGATTAAACCCTTAATTCTGCCTGGTGACCTGTCCGCATGCCTTTGTAACATCATGGCTTGACTACTGTAACACTCCATACTTCGGGGTCAGTGGGGGGATTCTCTGCCACTTGCAGCTGGTGCAGAATGCAGTGGTCAGGTTGCTGACAGCCATCTGAGGTCTTGTCATGTGACCCCGGTCCTTCGTGACCTACACTGAATGCCAGTGAGGTGGAGAATCATCTTCAAGGTGGGCTTTCTCACCTATAAGGCCCTATACAGGTTGGGTTGTGGCTATCTAAATGACCTCTTGACCCCTGTCCACCCTGTGAGCTCACTTCACTCCTCAACCGAGGGCCTCCTAGTGGTTCGGAGGGCCCATTGAAAACCTCAGGAGACAGTGCATTTGAGGCGGCAGGCCCGGCCCTCTGGAACTCACTCCCGAGATCTTTGAGGGGGCCTCAATGGTGGAGGTTTATAAGGAGGGTCTGAAGGCACATCTATTTAGAGAAGCCTTTGGAAGCCAGTTATAGTTTGGATATTACTGAAGTGCTGCTATTTTATTATGATGATTTTATAGAGTTTTATTCATTTATGAATTGTTTATTGTATATTATTTTATGTTTGAATTATCTTTTCACTGTATCGTTACCTCTGTGAAGTGCCCAGAGCCTCCAGGATTGGGCGCTAAAGAAATAAATGTTTACTTACTTATTAGGATTGCCTATGCCCTACTGACCTACTTCTGGGAGAAATGTTTTTTTCAAATCAATATTTGTTACAAGTTGCTGCACAAACAAAATCAATTTTCCACAAGCATCATATGGATGCTTTTATAGCTGCATAAAGTCCAACATCTTTTCAAGCTCTCTCTCTCGCTTGCTCTCTCTCTCTCTCTCTCTGTATATATATATATATATATATATATATATATATATATATATATGAGAAAATTAGTAAAATGCTGTCTCCTGATTGGACAAAACACATCACATGACTGTGCACTATCCCACAACAATCGCACATCTCCACTTCTTTCTATTCCCCAAAACCAATTTTGGCCATTTTATAAGACAGATAATTCACTACAGGGTGTGCAGTCATGCACTGATATACACATGTCTTGGGTGGTTGAACGCACTCAACCTGTGGCCTCATGCCTCACAACACACCCCAAGGTGTGCATATTTATTTATTTTATTTTATTTTATTTTTTTATTTAGTTTTTGTTGACTGGGTAAGTGCACTAGACAAATCCTACCTATTTTCAGGCACTACCCGGGGGAGGGGGATACAGATGAATGCCAACTGACCTTGAACCAGATTAAGCTATTGGTGGTATTTTTTTTTTTTAGTGAATGAGGGAAATTTGGCCAGGACACTGGGGAAATTCCCATATTCTTTTTTCAATAAGTGCCATGGGATCTTTAACATACACCTGAACTACCACCAGTCCAGGCAGATGGGACCTCGGTTTAATGTCTCATCCGAAAGACGGCACCTCAGAAGTGCAGCACCCCTCTCATGCTGCACTACAGTGTCAGTACTAGGATATTAACCCAATTACCAGATGTGGGAACTGAACCCACAGCCCTCTGATCTCCCAGCCTCAGAGGCAAGTGTGCTACCTACTGAGCCACTGACACATATATCAGAGCATAACCGCACGCCCTGTAGCGTATTATCAGTTACATGTCTATCTATGGGAGGGCCTTGCCCATGGTTCAATGTGAGGAATAGCTCCTCCCACAACCCCTACAGAAGTCCTCCTCTGAACACACCTCCCTTGCTTAGGATATGTTTTTTAATCCCTGAGCTCTCTGTGTGGCTCGTGTGGCTGTGCTTCCTCTTGCTTGCTGCTCTGTATGTTTTCCCCTCCCATGCCTTCCCCTCTCCCCTCTTCGTTTTTGGTGTCTGTTGGTGTCTCCCTGCTCTCCCCATTTCTCTCTGGTTTCCTTCTCCATGGCTCCTGCCACCTCCCTGACCTGTCCTTGCTCCCCCCTTTCCCACTGTCCTGGAGTCCCCTTTTCTGTTTTATTTCTTTTTGGGCTTCTTTTTACCTCCCCTTCGACCACCGCTTACAAGCATTCTGCTCCTCCCCACATGTCCTGTCCTTCTTTCCCTGCCACATTTACTCCCTTTTCCTGTATGCCTTGCAACCATCCCCTTTGCCTCAATAACTACAGCTGCCATGGGCTCCACCTCCATTCCCAGGATCCCGGCCATGGACAGGTCTCGCTTCTCCCACTCCCCACTACCTACGCATTAGCAGATGGGACTCTGATTCAACCTCCACATTCCATAAGTACTGCTTCTTGCTTACCGGCTGCATTTTACTATCGCTAATTTCTTGACCTGCCAACTGAGTCGCTCTCACAATGCCGATTCGCTTACATGGGGCTACTGCTGTCTAGTCCAATCCGCAGAACATGCTACTCTTTGTACCTCCCGTATGCAGTCATTCAGGTCTGGCTTTGGATTTCTGCCATGGATTCAGTCCAGCAGTATTTTGCATACTTTTCTGTTTTCACCACATGGTTTCTGCGATATGGGGCCGGCGGAGGGGGGAGGGTGTATGCCAGGCCTTCCTTCATCATCCACACTATCCTACAATATGCAATGCAGTGCTGGTCATCCTGCCCACTACTGATCATTCTCTAATACATCACCCCATCAGCACAATATGTAATACCCTGCTCCAATTTCTGTAACAAGCAGCTGAGCATGGAGAACTGTCATTCTGGGACTGCTACAGAGCAAAATTACAATAACAGAATACCTTTCTTTTGTTACCACTCTCTGACTCCATGGCTGTCCTACTAGTTCATGTCGACCTCGCAATAATCGCAGCTCCATTTCCCACACTTAAAAATTCGGTCACAGAGGAACCATTCGAGTATGCAGTACCCTCACTTCATGAATGAGAAACAATTCTGAAATAAAAATGAAACTTTTTCTTTAGCCTAGCATCTATTCGCACAACACATTCCTTCTACGTATGGCCTCTTTCCTTACTACACCCTTGCTTAGCAGCATTAATATGTTGGATAGAAATTTTCTGACTGCCTCTCTACTGCTTGCACCCCATCTACTCCTCTCCTGCAGCTGCCAACTTCAATAGCTTCACTTACCTGCCTTCCCTAGTTTGTTCCTTCATTCTGTGTGTTTTTATTCCTCCATTTTTATGCTCCAATACACTTCCCCTTATATGTCATCTCTGTCCTGTGCCTGCCACACTTACTACTCTACATGTCACCCCATGTCAATTACTGATTCCTCATCCTTTCCCTGTCTCATGTCCTCCACCCACTCTCTCATCCAGCAGTGTTTGTGTGATTGCCAGCCCATACCAGCAGTATTCCAGACTCTGCCACTAACTCGTGCCGTCTCAGGTGCCAAGCAAATGTGGGCTTCCCCTTTCTACTGGTGATGGGAGTCTGTTACATTCACTACCTCCTATTACCTACCAACTTGACATCCTCTGTACCTAACTCTGCTTGGCAACATAGAGTGAAGGTCAGCTCGCCCCGACTACCAGGGATGGGAGCCATGTCTACAATCTACAGACTGTACCATATCTTCTCTACCACATACCAGTTGCTGCTTCTCTTCCAGAATGGAACTCTTCTACTCACGACCCCTCATCATTCTAACTCTGTCTGGCTGTCCCAAGTCACCATCATCTGTCTCTGATATCCTGATGGGTAGCTGGGTCTACACTCTACTGCATCAACTTATGTGTTCTCAGCCTGCTGCCCGGACCCTACTTCCCTCCAGGAACAAGACTTTGCTGACTTGCCTTCTCCATCTTACCTCATCTGCAGCCTTGATTCATCATCCTATTCACTGACTTCCATGGCCAGGAGCTTGATTCCAAACTAGACCATTTCCCTTGTTTGCATCCCGAACCTGATGTGGATTGCCACTTCCATTCTAGACTAGAACTTCTGCACCATGTACTCTTTTGTCCTACCTTCAGGAGCAGCATCTAGTCAGGACCATCTTGCATCGAACATCCCACATGGACACATGTCCTTCCATTCTACTGCTTCCCACATGTTCATTCTCCACCTGCTATCTGATGCCATGACCCTTCTGGAACTGCACCTACTACTGCTAGCTGTCTCCACGTCTTCTTGCTGGCAGCCTTTCTTCCAGCATAACTACACTACCTTGCCTGGTCAGTAGCCTGAGCTTGCATTGCTGTGTCCATTGTCTGCTTCCACTACCTGATTCAGGTTGCCGCATCCATTCAGGAACAGGTCTTTCCACTTCACCTGCCTTCCCCCCCTTAGCTCTGCCAGATGACATCGACCATGGGTCTTCTCCCAGTCTACCGGGCCTGGTAGCCTGTTAATGGATCTGCTCCTTAATGCATGCACTGACTCATGCTAGGTTGCCACTTCCCTTCTGAACCAGGACCTCGTCGACTTGTTTGCCTTCATCCTGCCAGTTTGCCACTTCCCTCCAGTCACAGGACCCCTCTGCTTTGAATGAATCACATCATTCTGCTCTACTCACCATCCCGTTCTTCTATGGACCTTCTTACCTGACCCCTTGACCTCCAGTCCCACACGATTTGGTTCTTGCCAGCTGGTCCGGCATCTGTTTTGATCCAGTTTCCCTGCCTCTGGGACTTCCTTGCCGTAGGTCACCCTTCCAGTTGACAGCCGAGTTTAATTTCTCTTCAGATGTGGGACCTTCTTCTTCACTCCAACTTCTTTTGTCCCTTCTCTAGTTGGTTGACTCCAACATTGGACGTGGGACTACTGTACCTACTCAATGATCTGAGTATTGCACTTCGCTCTTGTCCTCCGTGGATCATCTTCTAGTGATTGCTACAGCCTCCCTGCATCTTGCTGCTGTTCACTGGGGGCTGACCCAGTTCTATTCCTTCCTGTATAGTTTGCCATCCAGCTTTGCCTAGCTCATCATCTTCCTTGGATAGTTCCTCCAGTTCCTCAGGACTCGATCTGGACTTCTTTCCCAATTGACTGGTTGCATCTCCACTCTGTCTTGCAGACTCAGCGCTTTGTGCTGTTTACCGTGGCTCTTTTGGGCCTAGTACCTTATCTCTGAACATACTCTTACCAGGTTGACTGCTTTTCCATATTATCCATTTCATACTCCTACTCTGGCCATTCTAACAATACCCTTCCACCTCTGACTGGATTACTTGTTCATTACTCTGGAAAAATACTACTGTCAGCAATCATCCCTTGGCTAACATGCCTCATAGACTCTATCGTCATCATGGAGTTATACACGCTGCCCAACCAGCTCTTCAGGAGCATTCATGAAATCCCATTCACCTGGACATAGGAAGATCTTCTCAGTCTCTAATGGATATACCCTCCAATTCCTGTCCATTCCATTACTGCAGTTTCCCTGTCTACTTTGTCTCATTGGCTATCTGCCAACATGGAAAGGATGTAAATCCTTCTGTTATGCCCTGACTCTGTAATTAGTATCCCTTCTATGAATATTGGGAATAACATGATAACCCATTCAACTATGAACATCACCTGTCTTACTTTCTGCAGCTCCTCCTACTACCACTGACTCTGTTGACCACGTTACTAGACTACTACTCCTCAAAAGTCATTGCTTGTTTTAAGAATTTCACAGATGTCTTCCTGAATATTTGTCATGGGATCTCCACCACCTAGATGATTACTAACGCCACACCATCCAAAATACCCACACTTACTTCAAGCAGTGTACCAGCAGAGTATTTCCGTACAAAGTCACAAACATCATGACCAATGAAGCCATCCATCCCTTATACTGAATTTACAATCATTCCCCATATACACTAGGCTACCAGCTGGACTGCTTCCGCAATTCATCTTCTATTTGTTTACTAATCATTTATGGCATTACTCTCATCAGTCACTCAAACTCTCCTCTACTCATTTTACTCTGTGATGCTTACTCAGTGACTTATCATTCTCTAATCGATTCTTTACCTACAAACTGCATTGAATATCAAACTTTACATGAATTGGATTAGTCACCCATAACTTTACAAATCATCGCAAATCCCCCAATTCACTGTCTGGATTTATATCCATCAAGTCATGCTCTCCCGACTCATTACACCCCTATAATTCCTTTGGACATTCATCTTTCATCACCCTGGAAATATGGACTACTTTAGCCCTTCTTCAAGTGGATCTGCTCCACACATAGCATTCTACCATCCCTGTGGAAAAGAAGTACCCTTTATTGTCAGGATCATCATTCAGTCTGCATCATCCTTGGATCAGGAATCAACCATCATCTCCAGGGCACTCAAAGATTCTTTTTCACTCATTTCTACTTCTTGGATGCTTCCTTAGTGACTCCTTGTTCATTATTGAATTCCTGGCCTCCAGACCATACCTTGACAGTCAAGCGTTTCACAAGTTGGATCATTCACCAATGACTTCTTGTACCATAGCATTTCCACCATTCCCTGTCTAGTAATTTATCGATCAAATCCTCCTCCCTCTGCTCATTACACCCTTGCAATTCCTTAGGAAAAGCATTATTCATCATCTTGGAAACTTGGACTTCCTTCACCCTTCTTCACTTGGATCTGCTTCACACTTCGGATCCCATCACTCCTTCAGAAAAGAGCTACTCTTCAACCTCAGGATCATCATTCAATCTGTATCATCCATAGATCGAGGATGGATCTTCATCTGTCCAAGAAGCTTGCCACCCTCAAATTAGCAATGGTTACTAGAACCTAGATCCTTCTCCTTTCAGTATGCCCAGAGGATGGGCAGACCTCCGGCCATGGGTCCTCAGAGGTTTTCTCCACCTGGGGGATTTTCCTCTCCTGAGTGCCAGGGAGTCATACTCTCCATGAGTTAGAGAAGGTATCTTTTTTGGCCTTCTATTGCCTACAAATTACTACCTACGTAATTACTACTCAAAGTTGGGAACAGAGATAAGCCACAAAAAGTACTACAAGTTACACAAGCACTATATACCCCATTGCTATTATCCAAACATTAAATGGGAGGGTTTGCCCGTGGTTCAATGTGGGGAATGGCTCCTCCCACAACCTTTACATAAGTCCTCCACTGAATGCACATCCCTTGCTTAGGGAATGTTTTTTTTGTCCACCTCCATCCCCTCCTTCTCCTTCTCCTTCTTCTCTGGCACTCTTCTCACCCTTGTTCCTGGGCCTTCTATTCCCTAAAAATTACTACTTACATAACTACTACTCAAGAGTGGGAATAGAGTTAAGCCACAAAAAGTAGTACAAGTTACACAAGCACTGTAAACCAAAAACAAAACACAATTATAAATATAATTACAAATATACAAAATTACACAGAAGACACTGCTACAATATTTAGAATGCTACATAAAACATGTACAAGCATCTAATTCATGTAAAAAAACTTTTCAAATTAATCTTAAAACGTTGTAGGGAGGAGGCAGATCTCAGATTTTCAGGTAATGAATTCCAAAACAGGGAAGCAGCAGCAGATGAAGTGTGAGGGAGCAGGATCATAATTCACAAATGTTAGAGCCCCGAGTGAGTTATAAATGTCCTCACTCACGACTGATGATAAATTGCATATTTTCTGTCAAGCTATTGCATATTTGTACAACAGTAGTTTAAAGGTTACACCTTTCAAATCTGTAGTTTGGTGGAAGATTTTCCTGAATATTAGTATTTGGGGCCCACAAATTTCTCAATTCGGTATTTGTCTTCATTATTCATGTACCTATGGGGGAAAAGTCAAAAAAAGCTCCCACCCAAACCCAGTTGTCTAAAGATCCACGAACTCCATCCCCTCAACCATTCTTCTCCCCCCAGCATGCACAATTAAATTTTTAAAAAACAGTCCCTCAGTGGGGTACAACCCACCTGCCTCTACAGCCAGCAGGCAACATCTCCTGTAGTGGTTTTGCACTTTTTTATGTGGGTCCAAGGAAAAAAATAATCCTACCACCCTCCCATACCCACAGAAGCCCCCAATTCCTAAGCTCCTGCCCTAACCAGCAGCCATATTTCCTTATTAAAGAAGTCCTCCCAGGTGTGGGAAGGGGACCAATGCAACTCACCGTCTTCAGCAGCCAACTGCCTTCTTTTGAATGGAAGCGCTCTCACTCTCTCTTCCTCATGTAGTAAAACAGCTGATCATGTGATCAGCTGTTTTGTTATGTGCGCAAGTGCAGGAGTGCTTCCATTCACAAGAAGACATCCAGCCATGGAGGAAAGTGAGTTGTGTCAGTTACCTTCCATGCCCCGGGGGCTTCTCTAATAAAGAAATATGGGAGCTGGAAATGAAGAGATTGGAGTTGGCTATTGCTGCTGTGGTGGGGGTGGGGGTATTTATTTCCTTGGACCTAGGCACAAAAGTGCTATAAGAGATGTCATCGGTGGGCTGTGAAAATGGGGAGCTTGTACAAGTCGTCCAGTGTGTGATCATTGTATAAACATTAAATTGTGGATGCTGGGGGTAGGAAGGTGGTTGGGGAGGGACGGTTGTGGATCTTGAATCAGTTAGGCTAGAGAGGAGGGTTGGGATGCTGCTTTTTTTTTTTCCCCAAATACACATAGGCATGAATAGTGCTGCTATTCTTTATTCATATCTGAATAACGAATAGTGCACCATTCATGGTATTCAGGAAATACTATTCATCTCTCACATACCCCCAATATACTACATCATACTGCATTAGAGTTGCTGCAATAAAAAAGATAATTTTAATGGCAGTTACTCCCTTTTGTCACGTGGTAACTTGAGACACTGCATTGCATCTTTGCCCACTCCACTGTATCATATTATTTTGTGACTTGGTATAACACAGATGATATCTTGCCCTGTTTGGTGCATCACAGCCAGCAGTTCAAATCAAAGAGAAACTGTTAAATCTTCATAAAAGCAGCAGATTCAAAAGCTATAACTTCTATTTGTTTATTTTTATTTATTTTGAAATCTTGGATAGCAGCAGTGAGCGGATGCTCATTAATTGGTTCCACGTCAGTTAACAGGTACAGAGTGATACATAAACATTCAAATACAGAATGGGTACTAGTAAACAAATGTTGTATAAATCAAATGTGCAATGGACTGACTCAAAATATGCAGTCGTTATCACTTGAGGAAGCATGACTTTCATAGTTCACTCATGGCTGCAGCGTTATGGTCCCGCCTTCTTACACATGAAGATAAATTGCATATTTGCAGTGGAAATAAATTGGGTAACAAAAGCATGATATTTGTGTCCTTTTTTCACTTAGAATATGTTATTTTCACTTAAAAGATATTATTTTGACTTAGAATCTAGAAATATGAAATAGAGAAAAATGGAACAGATTCAGAGTTTACAAAGAAAAAAGTACTGTAGTTTAAAACTAAAAGACTAAGAGCTGGCCTGGTGGCACTGAAGATTGAGGCGCTGGAAGCCTTACCTTGTGCCATGCCAGCAACATGGGTTCAGGAATGACCTCTAGTCATCCAAGAGTCAGAACTGGGGGGGAGCAGGATTGAGCAATCAAAAGGCATCTCTTCTCTCCCAGGGTGGTTGTCACCCCTCTGCAGTTTTACTCCCCCTGGGCAGAGGCCTGGTGGGTAGCATAGATGGGAGGGGGCAGCAGCATAGTGTGAGGGTACCCCGAGGCATGGTGTGTGCATGCCTCCACAGGTGCATGCACACCCAGGGCATGGAAATGGGAAGAAAAAGCTGATAAACATCTATATAAAAAAAAAAAATTAAAGACTAATAAAAACACTCAAAATAGTATAGTATATAACAAAAACACAATGTGTTGAAGTGGAATAACACATTTATCTGCAAACATCAGTGATAAGATCTTCATAGCTAACTCCTGGCTGCTAGCACTTGTGCGTTATGTATCTACAACTCTCTAGTGGAGATAAATGTTTTAATTCACTGCAGCCTTTTTTGTATTCCCTCTAAGAACTGCACAGGATTACTTTAACAGTGAAAGGCTTAAATGAGATATGATTGGGACTGCAATCCATTATAGACCCTTGAAACTTAAAGAAATTGATAATAGCATTATACAAGAATTGTGTAAGCTTGCAAGACTTCAGGTGCAATGGTTACTGTATCTTCACTGATCATTAGAGGGAGCTGTCCAACTCAGAAGCAACATTTCAAAGAACAAAAGCTACCAGTTCAGCAACAGGTTTCATGAATATTCCTCTAATTTGGTTTACTGGGGACTGAATATATACAGCCAGCAGCCAACACAATAAAATTAACCCTCTTTTTCAGACATTTCCCCCCTACTCATAGTCAACCTGTAAGCTTCAGGAAAACAACACGTTTGGAGATGGAGCAGTTCTACTCAAATGACAGGAAAGGTGACAACAGTAACTGACATCCATATCTCCGTCAAAGCTGAGTTCTCTTTATGAGCTGCAAGTCCTCCACAGCTTCTCACTCTCCTAAAAGCGTTCATGCTAGCAGTGTTTTTGTTCTCCAAACTCCTCTGTCTCTCTCTTCCCCTCTCTCGTCTATGGACTCAGGCTGTGCCGGACTCCCGTGTCCTGCTGCTGCTTCAGTCAGCCTCTGTCACTGCTTCTCTCTACTTGTTTCAATCACCCTCCCTCCCAGCCACTGAAGATAGTGCTTTCTAAAATCACATCTCCTCTTCTGTCACCAGCCCCACTTGCTTATACTGTATATGCCTGGCGTGCCAGGCCTCGGAGACATGTGCAGCACCTCTGGTGATGATAGGCCAGGTGCGGCCTCTTCTGGCATGGTGGTGGGGGGTTTTATGCTGACCAGTGCAACTTCTCCAAGATCAGAAGGCTCCATTTATTTATGCCACCTGGTGAGTTGGTGCCCATCTCTTGAGAAGCTCTGTTTCTGCTTGCAACCCTGTGCAACAGCTCCTGGCCCCCACAGGGCTCTTTTTTAATTATTGTATGCCACCCAGTGTTTTGGCTGCCAGCACTCACAGGACTCCATTTCTTCTTGTCCACCCACTGAGATCACAAATAAGCCCTGCTTATATGCGATCTCCATGGTGATATTCTTGGGCAGGCAGCATAGGTGGAGGCGCACACAAAAACAGTCCACCAGGGAATGCGTTCATTTCACTACCTCTTCAGTCAGACCCATGTTGCTGTGAACTCAATAAATCTACTGCGGGGTCAGAAAAGATGCAACAGAGCATCCTGGGACACTGCATGACAAAAGGGATTAACTGCCACTGAGATTGCCTTGTTTACTGCAGTAACTCTGCTGCAGTACACTGCAGTTTTGTGTTGCATCCTGGCCGGCACTTATGACAAGCAGCTTTTGAAAGCAGATTGGAATTTTCAGAACTAGCTTTTAATTAAAAATGGAACTGAAACAAAAGAGAAAGTCAATTTTAGTATTGTTAGTCTAAATTGGTGAACTGGAACTTAGCGATGCTGTGCATTTGCAAATCGCCACGATTTCCACATGCTCAGCTGGATCAGGGTGCACAATGTCCTAATTTACCTGAGTGCAAATTTGAAAGAGGGTGTGATGTGCACTTGTTTTTGAATACAGCGTTAAGCCAGTGTGCATTTTTGTACAGCCAAATTAGGGGATGTGCCCATAGCTAACATAAATCTGTCTATAATTTTTTTGAAGAAAACCAAAAAAACACATCTGCCCTATTCATTTTCATAATGCCCTCATTTTATTGATTGCTGTGGTGTTGGCATTAATTAAGTATACTACCACAGACAGGGCCAAAGGTTTGTGATGCATGCCACGCCATCTTTCACCCTTGGCCAGTGAAGCCTGGGCTGTTCTACCGAAGCTGTGCATTCAGACTCCTGGGGAGGTGGGAGGGGTTCAAGTTTGGGGAAAAACTGGGGGTATGTGCCAGTCAGACTTAAATAGCTTATCTGAGCATATGGGGGCCATATGAAGCATTTTTGTTTTAAAGTTCCAACATGCTACACACCCATGTACTCCCTTAGTTCAAGCCCTGAGAGTTGGTGGAGCAAAGATGCCTTCTGCAGCTGTGTATTATGTCACTCGGCAAATGGCTTAGGTGGCGTGGGCAACCACATATCGTCAGATGGGTCCTGCCTAGTGGAGTGGCCTAGGATGCATTTTTCTAGCATATGAAGGGCAGGAGACAAGGGACAAACTAAGGAATAACAGCTGACATGGACATTTGGATAATATCCTCAAGTCCTATTAAGACATGGGGTCTATGACACCCTAGTATTCCCCCCCAGCTACTGTCAAGGTAAACACATTGCTTCCACTGGTGGTAGCAAGGGTCAATGCTGGGGTAAATTACATGCCTCAGACAGTGTAGGTATAAGAGACATCAGGTGGAGGTTCTAGGGGCAGACAGAGTGGCACTGAGGTGCCCAAAGGAGTGAGGAACAGGGTAATGCAGTGAGACACCCAAACAAATGCATTACTAATAGCATGGCTAAGAACACACTTACCCCTCAGTTCAGGACCCATGTACAAATCTTGCTTGAGGTGAAAAGTGAAAGGGCCTGTATGGTCAAGATCCTGTTAGAGTGTTTCCAACCAGAAAGCAGACTTGTGAGTGCTGATGAATGGAATTGAACCATGTACACCAAGTTCAAATGGCAGAAACTCTAACCATTCTAAACAGGGCTGGTCCATCCCAGGGCACTGGAGGAAGAGGAGGGGGAGGACTAACTGTCCCAGAAGATGCTCCCTTTCTCTGGGGAGAATCTGCTGTGCAACTGTCACCATGGTAACCACAGGTGGCAGTGCAGGTAGACTTGCATGGAAGGAATGGTGGAAACTGACTCATGCATCAGCACACCATGAGTATACACCCTGGAGATCCTGCCATTGGTATCCAGTGGGAGAACAAGAGAAAACAAAAAAGCACCAGCTGAGCAAGATAACACCAGGGGCACAGTGTGCCCCACACAGCTACTTGAGGGGACACTGGATCTGATCTTTCCTGAAAGAAATGAAGCCACTTCCATCAAAGGGAGAGGGAGGGAGGTTTGTGAATTGAAGTATTATAAAAATAAATAAGCGAAAAACATTCTCGTAGCCAGTAGTTACAACTAAGCTGTGCTTTTAACTTCCATCTCTTGCATTCTACCACTACTGGAGATCTCTTCTACTGCAATTTCTCAACCTTTAATGACTCCATCTCACAATACTTTATACTGTACCTACTGTACTGTGCATTATACAGATTCTACTTCCCCTTCTGGGATGTTTGGAAGCCCATCCTTATTGCCAGTGTTATTTCTGATCCAGCCAGTGCACAGGAGCACCAGTATTTTATGTTTTAGGAGAGAACACTGAAAAAAACTTTAATGGGAATCGAACCATGACTATCAAAGGCAGCAGCAGTAATGATTCAGCTATAGCCAGTTACAGGCTACCCTTCGTGTTCTCTTCTACTGCAGCCTCTCACCACAGGATGGCACTTCCCACAGAGTGCTGTTAACCCTTAGAAGACTGTGGACATATATATACGTCCAGAATCTATATACGTTCACACATATTAAGTTCTCAAAGGGTTAATACTACAGCAGTGCTGTTAACAGTTTTGAGTGGGCTGATGAAACTGGTGAAATTTGTGGTCCTTTTTACATTTTTCCATTAAATTACTATACAATTTTATTTTGTAAAATCCAAATGACATGACATACTCTTATTTCCTCTCCCATATTCATGATTTTAACATTACTGGTTTCTGGGAGCTGGCATCAGTGTCTGTGGTGAATCAGGTACATCTGAAAAGGGACTTACCCCGCCATGACAATGAAAAAGTCCAGCCGGTTCCAGGTGTCACCAAGGTAACACTTCTTGCCAAAATTCCCCAAGGCCACCATCTTGACCACCATCTCCATGGCAAAGAAAATGAAGATGAAGTCATCAAATGCCTGCAGAGACAGAGATGAATAATGAGACAAAAATGAATAAAGGTTAAACTTTTGAAACTGATAGCCGAGGAGTGAGAGACAGAAATTAGAGATGAAGAGATAAGGCCACAGGCTAGCCTGCTCCCCCTTATGGAATTTTAAATGATAAAACTAACTTTGATTTTTGTTTCTTTTTTTTGCTGCCTCTGTCTTGAAATGGGTCAACTGGGAAATGTCACGATCACACATCAGCAGTAAGTAATCAGCCCTGCACTCAGTTACCACACACTCGTTAAACTTTCATGCACTGGGGCCTTAAAACACTTCAGTACTTACAGAATCTGCTTTTTCAAACAGCCTTTTTGTCACAGAGTGTTACTCCTTAACCCTTGTTATTCCTTTTCATAACTGCTGGATTTTGAAAGCTTGTTTCCACACCATGCTTGATTTTAAGGTACCACAACAGCCTCACCATCTCTTAATGCATGCAGATTTGTTGCCCCCATTACAGGAACAATTTTAATAACACCACCTAACTCACAATTCAGACAAATGTCTTTTTTTTTTGGGGGGGGGCAGCTGTCATAGAGAAAAACCAAAAGTGGCATAAATGGTAGATGTACAGTACCAAAATGTGATCCACCATTCATCATTTGTTAACAAAGTTTTGCATGAGGCATAACTGTCAATAAATACTACAGTTATGCTTCATGTAGAGATGCTGTGTAATAAAACTTCACCAAAGTAAATTCTTCCTGTAGTGAAAGCAAACTGGGCAATTCAGTTATGGCGGGGGAGCAGAAAAGTGCAGATTTTTGTGAAGTTCCACACTTTGTTGTTTCCCCCCACAAAGTCTATGCTATGGGAAGTGAAAAACTCCACAAAGTGCATGCCTTGCTGGTGAAGACTACACGAAGCATAGTTTCTAAACTTAACCCACCACTAGCCTTACACAGAGATGGCCCAGCACTGTATGTGTGGACCCTATTAAGCAGGTGAAATAAGTCAGTTCTCAGGGGAAACACTGTCTCCAGAAAATGCTGACTGCCCACAAACACTGCAATGAACTCTGCCTCTTTGGGGATGGCGCTTGAAATAGCTGACTAAATAATAAAGTAGTAGGTCTCTGTTAAGAGGAAAACGTTTACTCATCCCTAAATTAAAAAGAACTTTGAGTAATGGTTGACTGGACTTTTCCTACATGGTGCGTTGTTTAATTAGTCACCAGCAACATAATGACATTTTAATAAATTTTAGAAAAACATTTGTGTAAATATTTCTGGAAAGATGTGCAGATTTTTTTCAAATTCAGATTTGAATGATAACATTTCTATTTAAACAAATGATTTGCATTTTAATAAGAACTGACTTTGCAATATGACACTAATAATAACAAGTAAAAAGAAAGTTTTTTTTTTCCATTGTTCCATAACTGTCTTTAGCAGCTCAGCAGTTTGGGATTTCTTTTAATTACCTGCTTGTATAGTAATTTATCTGAGACACATCAAACTTGTTCAGACTTTTTTAAATTTGAATGATGATGAGTCTGACTGTGTTTCCTGTCTCCCTTCCACAATCTCATTTATTCTGAGCCTTTGAATATGATTACTCCCTCTTGAGTGCTGTATGAGCTCCTCCGTCAGCTGGACTAACAAAATACAATTCCGTGTGTAATATTTCCCAGACGTTGCATGGGAATATGATCAGTGCACTGGACAGCAGTCCAGGACCATTCACAGGAAAAAACATGGATGTGGCTAGTCTCAGGGGAATCTGACCGTGCAGTTAAGGGCATCAAGCCTGAGACAGTATCCAGAAGGCAAAGATAACTACACACAAAAAAACACAACTAGAATCAAATAACTGCAAAGTGTAATAGCATTTTATTGTTACAAAAAAGTGGCAAAGAAAGACTGGCTGGAGAATAACTGTAACCCAGTACTTTGGCCAAAAAAAAACAAAAAAAAAAACTGGACTGCATTAGAGAGAGGGCCATTTTTTCCACTTTTTGTACCAATAAAATGCAGTTGCACATTGCATTTAATTGATTCCCAATTGTGGTTATTTTGAGTGCAGTTATCTTTGCTCCAGGGCCATTCTCAGCAGGTTATTAGTTCGAGACCCAGCCATCTGATTAGGCTGTTTAATGATTAATGCATTGGGTAATAATCCAGGAACCTTTGTAACAAGGAATCAATTCAGTTCTCAGATTGGCTGATATGGCTGTAAGTGGTCTACTAACTAATGCATTGGGCAGTCAATAGTTCTGCGAGCTACATAGCAAAGAGTCGGTTTGATTGTTAGCACTGAGCACTGCTGATCATACTGTGTATTAACTAATGCACTGGACAGTAATCTTGTGACCTACATAGAAAAGAAGCTGGTTGATTCCCAGCACTGCAGATCAGGCTGTATTCTACATTCTTGCAGTTGCAGGATAAGGATCAAATACCAAGATTTTCCCATTTTCTGTGGTTCATGGTGTTGTGCTGAATTCTTGCTGGTGACTGTTTCCCTCCTTGTTCTCCCCTCGACAACATAAGAAAGTAAACCAGGATTGAAACAACTGTGTCCTACCAACAGTGTGGGGAGAAATAGGTGGTGAGAACACTTGTAGACTGTTTTTCTCCTTTTTAGGGCTGTGGGCGGAGCCTACAGCACTATTGGGACTGTAGCTCTAAAACGGCTGATCTTGGAACTCCCATTTTGGACATTTGGATATATTCCTCCACAGCTGCAAAATAGTGCATGCCCCTTCTGATTTTTGCTCTTTGCTGCTCTGTGTTAAAGGCATCTGAAAGGGGGGGGGGGGTGCTACTGTATTGTACCTCAGAACTTCTCAGGATATTAACAAAAAACAAACTTTTTAAACTGCTGTTTCTATCATCTCTTCAGCTCAGTCTAATAGATTTATTCTGTTTTGTCAGCAACCTGGGGTTAACTCATTATAAGTTGTCTGGAGTTTACTGAACCTCTGAACCTGAGACTGCAGTGTCAGATTACAGACAGTGCAGTTTGCAGCCTATGTTAGCTATCCTAGTCATATGGGCACACACACACACACACACACACACACATACACACACACAGCAGCAGCATGATGATTGTGACTAAACAGCACTATATGACACCAACAAGAAAATAACTTTGGTCATTTGGTAGCTCTTCACAGCCCTATTGGCTTTGGCTAGAGTTTGTCTCTCCTACTACTGTTGTTAATCCCAAAGCAGTGGTTAAAGTGATGCGGGGGATATGGATTTGCTCTGGTGGCAGCAGAACAGGATTATACATATAAAAGTATAGAGTGAGAATATTAATATTGTGCACTGACTTTCCCCTTTGTTGATACATTGATTGAATTTTTCTGATTTTTTTTCTTTTGGTTTTGCTGATATTTATTATTGTTTATTGTGGTTTTATTGGGGAGTAAGGGAGGTTTGGGATAGAGAGTATGGTATGCTGTATGGTGGGTTAGTGGTTGACTGGTTGTGTGCTTAAATAGTTAAATTGTTTTATTAGGATGGTGTGAAAGTTTGTGTTCATGTATAGGGTTTAGGGTTTAGGGTGAATGAGGGGAGGGTTGTGTGGTTTTAAGTTTAGGTTTGAATTTGTTAAAGAGTTGTTAAAGAGTGGGGTGTTGTTTTTAGGGTGTTGTTGGAGCTGCCAGTGTAAGTATGTGTGCTGGTCTCATCCCTTCCCTGACTTAGTTATTCTCCATCCCGGCTGCTGGACCTCCACCCCTTCGATGACCAACATCTTCCAGCGGTAGCCTACAGATGCTGTAGGGAGATAGGTATCATAAGGAGGCAGGATGGTAGGTGGTGGGGTGTGGAGGGGGGCTAATAGAGAGGGCAGTAATGGTGTAATGAGGACCAGGAGGCATCATGTGGCAAAATGGGTCCTAGGGAGAGGCCAGACATGTTGGTTTCAATACCCAGGCTCCCACTGGACCAAGTGGACATGTGGCCATTAGGTCAACAACCTCTGCCTGTCACCTTCAGGTGGGCCTTTACAATGCCAGACAGATCAGGAACAAGACTGCAATTATAGCAGACTTGATTTCCACACTCAGTCTGGCTTGTGTCATACAGACCTAGCTGAGTAATGATGCTGATCAGTTTGGAGACATCTAACCAGCTGGATTCTCTGTGGTTCACTGTCGAAGGAGGGATCACAGAGGTGGGGTGTGGCCTTCTGTTTTAGATCTGACCAGAACTTTTCAGTGTACCCAGTGGGTTCTACTTTGTCATTTGAATTCATGGCCATACATGAGCGTCCAAGTGCAGACTGCAGAATCCTTCTGGTGTACCGGCCTCCAGAGCATGAGAGGGAGTTTCTGCAGGAGTTTGTGGACTTCATCACCAAGAGAGTGTTGGAGTTGCCCTGATGGTTGATTCTGGATGGCTTCAACATTTGGACTGATGATGAACTCTTGCAGTTTGGACAGGATTTCCTCCAGATGATGGACTTGCTGGGCCTCACAAAGTTGTTACTTCTATGACCCACAGACACAGTCATGCCTTGGAATTAGTATTCTCACAGGGTTTGAGGTAGGTAATCTTGAGATTGATCCGGTGGTTTGGTCAGATCACTGGACAGTAAAGGTCTTGTTCAGAACCCCCGACAGTCCTTCTCTTGTGGAGATGGTCCACTACCACTCTTTAAAGGGGTTGTCCCAGCAGGACTCCAGGCAGTAAGGGACCTCTTGGGTGTGATAATTGCTGTGGGGCAAGATCAGGTGAGGCAGTGATGACTTATAAATGGGGCTTTTACCTCAGCTCTTGACTCTGTCACACCACTATATGTACAACCCAGATCTCACTTGAGATCTGTATGGTTTGACAGGGAGCTCAGTGAGATGAAGACCAGATGGAGAAATTTGGAGTGCTGCTGGCAGATGTTTGGGACTGCTGAGGACAAACTGACTTTGAGAACTCAGTACGGTGAATATCAAAGAGCAATCTCCCATAAGAAGGCAGCATACCTGTCCAGGGAAATTGCTTTAGGGAGAAACAGACCGGCTCAGCTCTTTCAAACTGTGGACAGGTTATTTCATTAGAGTGGTATTTTATCAAATTTTTACAACTGTGTATTCTGCATTTTTCATTGTTACAAAGTCTTGGACTATTAAACCAATCAGACTTGGTTTCTGGACTTATTTTAATCATTTTATTTATGTAACTGTTTATTTTATTTGCCTGTAAAGCTGGAGTGCTTCAGGGCATGTTTGGGTTTGGTATGTACATAGTGTGAATGTTGTGTGATTGGTGGGGGGATGTTAATTTTAGTTATCTTATAACCTAAATGGTGGTTATTGCGTGAGGTTTTGGGAGGGATATTTGTTCTATTGGGATTTGGTTAGCTCGATTGCCTGGGGGTTACCTGAGGTGGGTGCCTTGGGCTTGTGCCTTGGGGGTCCTAAATCCAGGGGTCTGTTTTGTTCTGGTGGCCATTTTGGGGGGCATTGTGCTTTGTGGTCACTGGTTCCATGGAGTCGCCGTATTATCTGGTGGTAAGAGACATTGTGAATCCTCCACTGAAGAGTCATGTTCTCTGGGTAATGTGGAAGTTTCAACACCTTTTTGTTTTGGTGAGGCTGTGAATGAGCCTGTGGATCTCCTTGCACTTTATTTATTCTGCTTGGAATACAATCACTGTTGTAGTGAGAGTACAGCAGAGTGGATTTAAAGATTTTGCTGGTTAATGGTGGGGGTGAGAGCCCCATCAGTTTTAAATCTTACCTGCAACATCTTGGCATGCTTAGTCCCATCTATGAACATTGGCTGTTATTCTTCAGTGAATTTCAGACCTTATATTATTTTTTTAGAGGGGTTGGTTCTTGTTTTGGGTGGGGGTGGGGTTAGGGGTATTGTTTTATTTCGTTTTGTATGGGGATTAAGATTTTAATTTCTTCAGTAGTTTTAAGAGGGGTGAGTGTATGTGGAGGTGTGTGTGTAGGACAGTTTTTGTACTAGGTATGTGTGTGGTTGTGAGTGGGTAGCTAGTGATAGCTTTTGACATTGAAGGAATTAGGTTTTTTTCTGTGATGTTTGCTGTCTGCTTGTAAGGATGTGGTGGGAGGATGTGATGACGGTCAGGCATTATTTCCCTACCAGGCTCAGGGACCTCCACCCTTTTAGCTGTCCTCCACTGTCCCTGGAAGCATATTGGTTGTGTCGGGCTATGGGGATAGTTAGGAATAGGAAGAGGGGTGTGGGGGCTGGGCCTGGAGGGGAACTGGAAAGGAGAGGACAGAATGGGGTGGTGGGAACAAGGAGATGCTCTGGGGTGGAATGTGTCCAAAAAAGGGGTCCTCCCTGCCTGGTTCCCATATCCAAGGGCTCTGCTTCATGCAAGCAATTGACGCAGTCTTCCTTGGTTGCTCATCCCACTCGGACAGTGCTATGCAATGCCAGGTCCAGTGAGAACAAGGCTGCTTTAATAGAGGATCTTGTTAGGTCAGTTGACCTGGCTTGCAACACTAAGACCTGGCTAGATGAAAACGCTGGTCCAGTGCTGGCTTCAGCAGTTCTGGCCGTGTACTCAGTGATGCACCATCCTAGAATGGATCGTAGGGGCAGGAGAGTAGCCATCTGTTTTAGATTGGAACTAGACCTTACGGAGGTTCCAGTAGGGACCACCTACTCTTTTGAATGTATCGTGGGCACGGGTGCAGTGTGCAAGATACTTCTCATCTACCGTCCACCAGGAGATGGGAAAGTTTTCATGCAGGAAGTCACAGACTTCATCGTCAACGTGGTATTGGAATCCCCCAGATGGCTGATTCTGGGGGATTTCAATTCATGGGTCGACGATGAACTCTTGCAATTTGGTCAGGACTTCCTGCAACTAATGAGTTTGTTGGGCCTTAGACAGGTTGTTACCTCCACGACTCACATTTATGATCATTCATTGGACTTGGTGTTCCTTTTGGGGATGGAGATATCTGACTTGGTGGTGGAGCCAGTCGAGTGGTCTGACCATCACACCGTGGAGTTTAGTTTTGTGGCTCCCTCCAATAGGCTTGCCCCTACGGAGGATGGTCTGATACCTCCCTTTTAGGGGTGTGACCCCAGATGGCCTGAATGCGGTGCTGGACTTATCGAGTATACCAAGTGAATGCATGGATCCAAGGAATCTAGTACTCACCTATAACAAGGCGGTGACAGAGGCCCTGGATTCCATAGCTCCTGTTTGTGTTCGCCAACTCACTCTTCGCTCAAGATCCCTTTAGTTTGATGGGACCTTGTAGCAGAGGAGGAGGAGGATTGGATGAAGGCTAGAGAGGGGCTGGTAGAAATCAGGCCTGGAGAGTGACAGACTTAAATTGATGGACCATGATGCGGTCTGTCAATTGGCAATCACCTGTAAGAAGGCAGAGTTTCTGTCCGGGGAGATTGCCACTGCACAGAACTGACCAACTCAGCTCTTTCAGACCATGGACAGATTGTACAATCCAGTCTGTCTTCAGTGTGGCGGAGTCTTTTCACAAAAGAAGTGTGATGAGTTTGCTCAGTTATTCGCAGATACGGTTGTCACCATCAAGTCCGGGATCTGTCTAGTCCCCTCTAGTGGGAATTGCAGAGGTCGGTGGGAGGTGGCAGATGCCAAGTTTGCCTGGTTTGACTTCAGCTGGCCAGAAATCATGGATGTCATGAGGGTTTTCCAAACTTTGTGGCCAACCAGCTGTAGTTTAGACCCAGGCCCTATGCGCCTTCTTATAAGGTGCATAGATGAAAAATGGCCATGTCCTAGCCAAGATAGTCTGGAGGTCATTGGAGCGGGGATTCTTTCCAGATTCTCTAAAGGAGGCGGTTGTTCAACTCCTCCTTAAAAAACCCTCCCTTGACCTTGACTGTCTGGCTAACTACAGACCAGTCTTTAACCTACTCTTTTTGGGTAAGGTTATTGAAAAGGTGGTTGCGCTGCAGCTGGGTGATCATTTGTCCAGACACAATATCTATGATTCTCTCCAGTCGGGATTTAGGAAGAGGCATAGTACCGAGATTGCCCTTGTCCAGGTGCTAAATGACCTCATAATAGTCGGAGCTCAGAGGACTCATTCCATCTTGGTCCTCCTTGATCTCTCTGCAGCATTTGACACCGTGGACCATGGTGTGCTGTTGGAGCACCTGCTGTTCACCTGCGGACTATCTGGAATGGTCCTCAGATAATTTCAATATTTCCTCAAGGGTAGGACTCAGAGAGTGGTGTCTGGAATTTATTCCTCAGCCCCTCTTTCCCTAATCTACAGGGTACCCCAGGGCTCCATCTTGTCACTCATGTTGTTCGCAGTGTATATGCTGCCGTTGGGAGATATCATTAGGCGGTACGGTCTGAGTTTTCACTACTATGCAGATGATACATAAGCAATAATACCCGACAGGGTGGGTGGTATTGTGCTATATCAGACTGCCCAGGCATAATGAGGCTCGATGCCACAGGTGGAGGGCCTTGTAGACCCTGGAAGTTCCGGTATAGCACAATACCACCCACCCTGGAGGGTATTATTGCACTTAGAAAATGGGCACTGTGAAAAAAAAATTGTATAATAAAAAAAGTTTTCAAAATTAGTTTAAAATTAGTTGAGTAATAAAATAGTTCCTCTACCTATATCAGAATGATGTGCCATTTCATTTAGTTGGTTCTCATGGTCCCCACCACACACACACACACACACACACACACACACACACAGTGATTGCAGATTCTTTGGAGAAAGTTGAATGCCCGCAACACACAGACAAATGAGATTCAGGTTGTGATTTTTTTTTTGTACCCTGACATCGGTCCATGGTCCCCCCCCGTCCCCGTGTCTGTTGAATCTCATCCAAGCAGCATGAAAGAGTGGTGGTTATCATCCCCTGCCCCCAAACAGACACTCTCAGGAACGTCTTCTTAATTTATTTTTTAAACTGCAGGCTTGACAGCAGGCGACTACATAGTGTAGGTTGGGCGCAAGACATCAAATGACTTGTCAGACTCGCACAGCAGCCATCATATTTCACGGAAATACAGAGTTGTTTTATGAATACAGCGGGAGAGATACCGGCAGTGCCGACGACACTTGTATGGCAGTTTCAATTTTTCTTTTGAAAAAAGTGAATCTCAGGGAAATTTAAGTAGCGGTCAGCGATGGGGAGGGGAGCGGAGATGAAGGAGAACTGCGACTGAGCAGGTGGCTTTCTAAAGGAGCAATCCTCACAGAAGCTGCAACACTGGTAGAGTAGAGAAAAGTAAATACAAGTTTTGTCAGTGCTGTGTTGCTGACAGTCGTTTGTAATTATCTGTTTGTGTGTGTTTGTCGTGGGCTCACTCTGTCTCGCTAAGTGGTTAACAAAATGGCAGTAGTTTGAAATTCTGTGCCCACTGCTTCATCCAATGAAGTAGTAGCCTGGGCACAATGATACTCTTGGATGGGCATGAGACAGGTTTGGGCTGGGACTTTTTATTTGGTGGGCATCTATTATCTGATAGATGCCCACCTAAATAAGTGTCTTAGCCAATCAGAAGAGAGAATTGTCTTTACCCATTTTCTAATTAACTGTACATGTCCTTTGTGTCTGGATAAGATGTGATCCTATCGGTATTAAACAACTGTCTGTCTGAGGTCCAGGACTGGATGAGTGCCAGGTGGCTGCAGCTGAACCTGGCTAAAACTGAGGTGTTGGTTGTGGACCCAGATCGTCAGGAGGTGGATTTTTCGGCAGGACAATCTTCTGGGCTTTGGCTTGGAGGTGTTCAGCTGACTACCTCAGATCGGGTGTGGAACCTGGGTGTTATTTTTGATGATGGTCTGATCATTAAATCTCAGGTGTCAGCCATCGTCAAATCCTCTTCTTACCATCTGAGGAATATCACCCAGGTGAAGCATCTGGTTCCTCCTGATGATCTTCCAATGCTGATCCATGCTTTCGTATCCTCCCACCTTGACTACTGTAATGCCCTTTACCTATGGCTACCGGGGGTTGATATCCGCCGCTTGTAGTTAGTGCAGAATGCAGCAGCCAGGTTATTGACTGGCACATCTAGGGCCAGTCATATAACACCTGTGCTTCATTGACTGGACTGTTTGCCAATACAGTGGCGGATCACCTTCAAGGTCGGGTTACTGACCTATAAAGCCCTACATGACCAGGGACCCCATTACTTGCAAGATCTCCTTTACCTTTACTGCCCTTCTGTCCTCTCCAATCCTCCAATGAGGGGTTGCTAGAGATTCCCAGGATTCATTTAAAGACATCGGGGGCCCGATCTTTTGCTTCTGCGGCCCGACCCTGTGGAATTTTCTACCTCGTTGGATAGGAGTTTGCCTGCTGGTCCAGAATTTTAATATGGCACTAAAAACATATTTATTTACACTAGCATATCCAGATTAGCCTTTGAATTGAATACTTAGACTGGCATACTCAGATTTTATTGAAGCTAATATTTATGGTATTGTAGTTCTATGGATTTTAATATTTCTGATTGTTTTAAATTGTTCTTTTGTTGGTTTATGTACAGTGCCTTGGTTTTAGAAAGGCACCATTTAAATAAAGATTTCATTCATTCATTCATTCATTCATTCATTCATTATTATGGATGTAGGGTGGGTATTGTGTCAAGTTACTTTTATTATTATTGAGTAGATAGGTTATTTTGTAACTATGTGTTTAGTAGTAGCCAGGACCTTTTTAATCTATACTGTGGAGCAACTATGAGGGTGGTGCCCATTCAGAGGGTTCTCTTGTACTCTGCTTGTGGCTGTCATCAACAGCTGCAGGGAGCTGGGGATCCTCTGGGGATATTACTCAAAATCTAGACCTGCTCTGTGGGTGTAGGGGGCTTTAATCTGGACTGTGGTATCTATTTATTTAATTTTTTATTTATTTTATTAAACTCTAGGATTGCAAATACCTTTGAGCAAGAACTGCTCATTTACAAAGGTTCCATGTCAAAGGATGTAGGGTAACATACAAACAAAGGTTGACAATGGCTAACAGTCTTAAAACACAGAAATGGCTAAGTGTTAAATATACAGACATTAATGGAGAGAGACATCGTAAAACAGATTATGACAAGTTTCAGGGTGAACAGTATATAGTGAGTATAGGGTAGGAGGGGGTCAGGAAGGAGTAGGTAGGCTAAAGGGCCATTGTCAGAGGGTAGGGGTGGATGGCAAAAGTGCTAGGTGGATAGGGGCTGGAGGGACCCATATCTGTAAAGTGCCAATAAAGATGGGAGGGGATGGGTGAGGTGGGGGGGAGGGGTGTTAGGGGTGAAAGTGTGGGAAGCTGGTGCCAATAGTGTGGAGCTCTAAGGGAGGTTATGGGTCACCTTCAGCTAGAGTAAAATGAAAAGGCAGTTCCTTAGGACAGGCAGTCACATTGAATGGTTGAGGTGAGGAATAGTCGGAGTTGTCTTTTAAATGGTCCAAGCGTTGCAGTTGTAAGTGTTTCTTTGTTAAGGATATTGTACCACTGAGGAGCCCTGTGAGTGAACAACCTCTGACCCATTGTGGTCCAGCATCTGGGGATCTGGAAGGTTTGATATTGAGCACTACGTGTATGCTTGGTACTGCTGTGGGCAGTAAGGAGCTTTGCAACACCTGATGGCATGAGCCCGAGGAGAAACTTTTTGGTTAACAGGCAGGTCACAGGTGTGTGTTAGGCAGGTAGCACCCGCTAGAAGCCTACAGGCCTTGTTGAGTGTCACTGATATCCTCAAGCAGCGCCATAGATGGCTAGACCATAGTCGATGATGGAGGTGTCGGAGTTGTAGATGGCCAGTCTAAGGGCATCACTAGTCATGCGATGTTTGTGCTTGTGGAGCAGGCCAGTCCGTATGTTGGTGGCCTTAGCTACATTGCCAATGTGCCGAGTGTAAGAAAGGGAACTGTCCAGGGTGATGTCAAGATATTTAAACTCAGGAACATATTCAAGTGATGTCCCAGCATGGTTCTTGATGGTGAGGGACAGAGGTTTATACTTGCTCAGTGCATTGCAGAATGTCATGACCTTAGTTTTGCTATAGTTCAGGATGAGTTTGTGTGAGTTTCTAGGAGGTGCCCAGAGAGTATCCTCCCTGCCTGACATGTACTGTATTCCCTGGGATCCTGAGTTTTCTGGTCAGTAGGTGGCCAATGGACCTGCCAACTCAGCTCCTCCCCTTAGGGCAGTTTTGTGTAATGCTAGGTGTCTTAGGAATAAAATGGCTGTAATGGAGGCATGCATTGTGGATTCCTCGGCAGACTTTGTATGCATCATGGAGAACTGGTTGGGAGATGACGCAGGCCTTGTGCTTGAGGCATCCATTCTGCTGGATTTCTTTGTGGTGCATTGCCCTAGGCAGGAGCATGGGGACTGCAGGGTAGCCATCTGCTGTAGATCCACTTTGAGAGTGATGGTATACCCCTTGGGAGATACTAGATCATTTGAATGTGTGGCTGTCAAGGGTGGGCTGAGTATGAGGTTCAGGATCATGCTCTACCTTCCTCCTGGATATGGGCATGAATTCCTGCAGGAAACGGAGACTTTCATGGCCAGTCTGGTGGTGTAGTCACCCAGTCTCTTGGTTTTGGGTGACTTAATGCTAGGGTCAATGATGAAACTTCTCTCTTTCGAATGTATTTCCTCCAGATGCTATCTACTCTGGGCTTTGTTTAGGCAGTCGCCTCTGGTACCCACCAGCATGAACATACGAACATACGAACATACAGACATATGAAAGAGTCAACAGAAGAAGGCCAAATTTGTCTATCAAGTCTATCGAGTCTGCTCATTAGTATGCAGTGTCCCTGGCTTATACTATTGACCTTGACCCCCCATCCCCAGTCAACCTTTCATTCATAACTCCTTCCCCCTGATCCCCTGGGTTCCCTTTATACCTATCCCAGGCCCTCTTAAAGCTGCCCACCATCTTCTTTGAGACCACCTCTTCTGGCAGTGCATTACATGTGTCCACAACCCTCTCCATGAAAAAATGTTTCCTAACATCCCTCCTAAACCCCCACCACCAACTTCAGTCTGTGTCCCCTCATAATTCTGTTGTCATTTAGCTTGAAGAGACATTTTTAATCCACTCTGTTTATTCCCCTCAAGTACATAAAGGTCTCTATCATATTCCCCCCGCTCTCTTCTCTCTTCCAGGGAGTACATTCCCAGGGCTCCCAGCATCTCTTCATAAGACTTCCCTTGCTGTCCCCTGATCATCTTGGTTGTCCTCCTTTGTACCCTCTCTAACAATCTGATGTTCTTATTAGGATATGGGTTCCAGTACCTTATCCCATATTCTAAATGCAGTCTCACCAGTGACCAGTACATGGGCAGTATGACCTCACTCTGCCTAATACTGAATCCCCTGGTTATATACCCCAAAATCCTGTTCACCTTCACTGCTGCCTTTTTCCATTGAGAGGAGTGTTCCAGGTCACTGGTAATCACCACCCTCCAGATCCTTTTCTTCCTCCATTGTTAGCTATGCCCCCCCCCCAATAATACTCGTTCCTGGGAGTTATGGCCCCAGTGTAGATCACTTTGAATTTCTTGGCACTAAGCCAAGTTGCCAGATCCCTGACGATCTCTCAAGTTTTCTGAGGTCTTCCCATAAGTCCTGCATCCCTTCAACTGTATCTACCCTCCAGCAGAGTTTGGTGTCATTCACAAACAGGCACATCTTGCCCTATATGCCTTCCACAATGTCGTTTATGAAGACATTGAGCAACACTGGCCGCAGCATCAACCCCTGTGTGACCCTGCTGATAACCTCCCTGGCACACTGGACAACTCGCCATCCACCACCACCTTCTGGGTTCAATCCCTTAATCAGCTTCTATCCACCTTGTAATTTTCTCCCCAACCCCAAGATCCTTTAGTTTGCTGATTTGCTGCTTAAGCAGCACAGAATCAAAGGCTTCCTAAAGTCCAGGTAAATGATGTCTACCACTTTGTCCCCATCCACCACCCTGCTAAACTAGTTGAAAAAGTCAATCAGGTTCATCTGACAGGACCTTCCTCCTACAAACCCGTGCTGCCTCTTGTCCTGGAGACTGTTCTCCTCTATGTACATTACCAACCTCACCTTGAGTATCGTCTCCATGAGTTTGCACAAGATCGATGTCATACTAACCAGTCTATAGTTTCCTGGATCTTCCCTAGGTCTGTTCTTGTGGAAAGGCACCACATGTGCCCTTCTCCAGTCCTGCTGCACCACTCCTAACTGGGACAGGATTGGACACATCCACGGGTACTTAAAAGAACTCAGGAAGGTGCTGGCTGTCCCATTGGTGACCTTATTTAGCAGCTGCCTAGAATCAGGCATGATTCCAGAGGACTGGAATACAGCAGACATGATCCTGCTATATAACAGTGGCAGCAGGGAAAAGGCTAGCAACTATAGGCCAGTAAACTTCACCTCAGTGGTGAGGAAATTCATGCAAAGACTGTTAAAGAAAGGCTGGTAGAGTATCTTGAGTCAAAATGGGCTGCAAGACCAAAGGCAGCATGGATTCATGGCGGGAAGATCATGACACTTAAACCTGATTGATTTCTTTGACTGCGTGACCAGAGAAATAGATTATGGGAGGACAGTGGATGTGGCCTATATGGACATTAGCAAGGCTTTCGACACTGTGCCTCACAAGGGACTGATTAAGAAATTGAGCAGCCTAGAGGTGGGATCCAAACTGGTGAATTGGGTTAAAAACTGGTTAATGGATGGGTGACAGACGGTGGTGGTTAAGACACTCACTCTAAGGATGGAAAAGTGAGCCATAGGGTGCCACAGGGTTCAGTAGTGGGACTGATCCTCTTCACTGTATTCATAAGTGACAGTGCAGATAAACTAGAAAGGAAATAATGCCTCTTTGCAGATAACACCACAATCTGTAATAAGGTGTACACTCAGAAGGTGGTGGAAAGAATGCATAGTGATATTGGAAAACTCAAGGAGTGGTCAAAAACATGGCATTTGGGGTTCAATGCCAAAAAGTACAAAATTATGCAGCTATGTCATAGGAACCCAGGAACTGAGTATAGGATGGAGGGGGAGGTGCTGTCGATCACTGTGGCAGGACAGTGTGTCAAAGCTGTGGGTAGGGCCAGTGCATTGGTGGGATGCATTGGGAGGGGTATCTGCAGCAGGAGAGAGATGTAGTGTTGCCAGTGTATTGCTCACTGGTGAGTCCCCACCTGATGTATTGTTTCCAGTGCTAGAGGCTCTGCCTCAAAAATAACATAGACAGGGTGGAGGCAGTAAGAGGAGGGCAATTAAAATGGTGCAGGTGTTGAACCAAAAGCCCTACAAGGAGAGACTAAGGATCTCAACATGTACATCTGAAAGAGAGAAGAGTGAGAGGGGACATGGTAGTAGAGACCTACCTGTACCTCACAAGGATGAACAGGGTGCAGGAGAGGAGTCTGTGTCAAAGGGGGAAGAGCACAAGGACCAGAAAGCACGCAATGAAAAGGGGGGGGTTAAAGAGGGATGGGTGAAAGTACTACTTCACTGAAAAAGAGACAGATAGCTGGAGTGGAGTGCCAGTTGATGTGGGGGAGGCAAAAACAGTAGGGGACTTCAATCATGCATGGGATAGACATAATGGAATATTGGTGAAATAGGCGGGGGGAGGGACGGTCGCTGGAGACCAATTAGGGTCTGTGGAGTCACACTATGCAGGGACCTTCTGGGCATTCTGGGTAGGCCAATTGGTCCTTTCCTGCCAACAAATTCTGTGTTTCTGTATTTCTATGTTGCTTCTTGAAATAGGTGTCTCAGTACATAATGATCTAAATAGCCTTTTATGTATCCTGTAAGACAGCTTTCCGTGCATTTCCTGCATGTTCAAACAAGTTTTATAATGATAATCCATTGTTTTTATCTCATCTGCAAGTCTGAAATCTCTCTTTGAAGGGAACATTAGCTAGAATCTCCTGACAAGTATTTCTGCTGCGTCAAACCTTTTGGGAGCTTTTTTGTGTTGTTATTTTACTATACTTTAATGTTTTTCTTGTTAGTGTTCTTTGATAACAGAATTTTAATGTTTTGGTGAATAGAGTAGTGCTTGTGTATACTTATAAGGTTTTGAACTTTGGCCTTTCTTTATTCCCACCCTTGGTAGGTAAACCAGGTAGCGAGTAGGGTATAGAAAGTCAAGCACCAAGGGTGAACAGAGTGCCGGAGGAGGAAGCGGGGGAGAATGGTGGGTGTTTTGCAACGTGCTAAGTGGGGAACTGCCATGGGGGGCTGGCCTTTATTTGGGATGTGGGAGGAGCTATTCCCCCACATTGAACCTTGGGTTTTAGTCTTCCCAAAAAATTCTATAACTTGGGACAGTTTCCACAACATCAAAGGAAAGATCTTGGGGGGGGGGGGGGTAGCGTCTTAAAAGCGTGTGTCAAATAAAGAAAAACATTTAGGTTGTCTAACAAATGTTATTACTGAACAGCTAGATACTGGATTTGAACCTGACTTACCTGGCAACACAGAAAAAACAATCATACAAAAGTCCCACTCCCCTCTTTGTTTTTAACTTACCATGAAACACTGAACATGGATGCAGCAGCCTGTGTGCAGCGGTTGACCTGGTTGTAACCAAGTGCACTGCTAGGACTAAAGCATAGAAGAGTCTTGTGACTTTCCCAACATCACATAGTGAGCCAGCGTCCAAGCTACGAGTTGAACTGGGAACTCTCAGTTCACAACGTTGTGCTCTGCCAAATAAATGACACTGTTTTTGTTGAATGTTGGAGGTTAGTAACGGGCCCATTTTTAGTGGAATCTTGGAATCATCTACGGCTGTCTAGCTTTGCATCCCCTCAGGAGGGGTTCTTCAGGGCTGTTGTGGAGCGAGGGCTTTACATGAAGCAGTGAAAGAGATAAATGCCATAGACTGAAGATACTGAAGAAAAAAAATGAGGTCTTACCTGTAAGATTTTA
The DNA here is from genome assembly GCA_016271365.2 of Neoceratodus forsteri. NCBI lineage: Eukaryota > Metazoa > Chordata > Ceratodontiformes > Ceratodontidae > Neoceratodus > Neoceratodus forsteri. The sequence goes on along the minus strand of JADMNL010000039.1, from coordinate 10,449,335 downwards.
CAGCGATCTGATGAACAGTCGATGTCATCACAGGGCTGGTACATTCCCAGAGTTACACAGTTCAGAAGGATCACCATCATGCTGACACACTCAAACCAGGTAGAGGCATGGAGTCAAGGAAAAGGCTAAAGTAAATTGGTCTCTTTTAAACATACAGTATCCCTTGTTAACTGAGCACCCCCCACCCCACACACCCCCATTGTTTAGGTCTAGATCCTACCCTCCTGCCAGTGACATCCATTCCTGCAGCATGACAGCTCAAAAGTATAGCATCAGTTGCATAATGCCCTACTGCTTTGATTCCACTACTCCACGTAAGGTGGAATGGGGTGACAACTAGAACAGATGATCCCATAACATGTGCACAGAGATTTGACAACTTCTGTTAGCTTCCATAGGAGCAATTCTAGACATAGATCAAGGCACAACAAACTGACCCACTGTCTCCCAGTGAAGAGAGTCCCTTACTGTACTGCCCTGTGTGAATATGTTTTGTCTACTGTTTATCATCTTATTCTTTCTTTTATAAACTCTGACAAGGGCTACGCTGAAATGACTGAACTGAAGCAAGACACTGGGCGTCTTTCTATACTCTGAGCTGCACTCACCCAGAGGTCCTGTGGAGCGCATGCAGGAACAGTCAGGGAGGCTGCACACTTTGAGAAGCCTCACTTTTTATTCAAGAAGAGTTTTGATGTTGTGTTTTGAGTTATTTGTATTGATATATTTTTACCCTGCAAACTAGCCAGTTTGGGAAACTTCTTACACAAATATAATTTCTGGTGCATTTTTTATGACTATGGGAATTGTGGTTTTGTTTTCCTGGAATTCAGTGAGAAATCTGCAGTTTCTATATTTAGCAAAATTTCTGCCAGCAGAAAGTATTAACTATAGTGGGGGACTGTGGATTTTAATTTTTTTTAGTTTTGCAAATCAAACTGGGGAAACGATCTGCAAACCCCAAATGTAGTACTTCAGTCATCACCTTTGCAAAGTTTGTGTTTAGCCCTCCACAGTGTACAGAATTCAAGATAGTAAAATACCCAGAGTCCCCACAGTACTTCCTTCCGTAGAAGGACGGGTAGGTAATGAAATGAGAGGTGTTGCCGATCTGTGTTACCATGTTTTTTTCCTTTTTCCTCTTAACTGACTGTGTACTGTTTCAACACCAGACAAAAGACTGCTGACTACAAACTATGGGCTACACCATCAGTTATTTAAAAATGCAAACTTTCAAACAATTGGCAATACCACACAGCATTGGTTTATACAGTGATAATTAGGCCAGTGAGCAGGCCAGGCACTGTACAACAGCAGCAGGGCTCCCACTGTTACTCTGGCAACCCAAGCTCAGGAACAGGATCAGGTTGCAGGGGGCTGGCCAGGAGGAGTGAGAAACATCCCACTGGATGGCTCTCCTTCTTCAGGAAGGGGCATTCCATCCTCAGCTGTTTGACTGCTGCTCAGCAGAGCCTGAGCTGCAGTGCACATGGAGGCTGTCTAAGCTGTCAGACACTGACGAGGACACCTATGATTGCTTGCATACAATTGTGCATGCACACAACATGTCACTGTTTGCTGGCAGTCTCCTGTAGAGAGGAAAAGGGTGGGAAAACCATTGCAGTGGTAGGATGCTGACTGGCCTCTCACAGGCCCCAAATCATCAACCTGGCACCTACCTCCAGGCTGAATCCTGCTCACTCCAGGAAAATTGTACTCCCCTGGTGCCTCTCCATGGGGACAAGCAACAGGGGAACTTTCAGGTTGGGATAAGTACTGTTTGTGGGGATGGCGGGCGATGGGGCAGGGAGGGGCACTCAGATAACAGCTGCCTAGTAGACCATGAGGAGGTATAATGCCTGCAAAAAACAAAATATTCCAATGCAAGGAAGCATGATACAGGCACTGTCAGTGGTGTTTTTTGCTTCCATTTTGCCTTTCCTGCTCAGTTTATTTTTTTATTTATTTGAAAACTGTTAACTGGGAGAGGCACTCTGAGCCATGGCTCGTTTCCAGGTGTGACCCAGGGGGTGGAGAAGCTAGAACACGCAGCAATACAAAACAAGTGTCCACAACATCTGGTCAAACATGAAGTGAAATATTATACAAAACCAGAATAAATATTAAAAGAATGCATGTACAGAAAACACCAAGTAGTACATGAAAACAAAACCAGTAGAAATAAATAGTATGTGTGCTGAAAGTGCTGTGGAGGGACTGTTGTGTTTTGCCAAACACAACCTCATACCAAATGATTCTCTTCCAAAATCGTCTTTATTTTACAACAACCCCATCATTTCACCTATACAAATTCAGGCTTTTTCAAGGGGAGATTTTTAATCAGTTTTACTAGAAAACATAAACAATATTATATTAGAATACATTATTGGACATAACATTCTGTAATTAACTAATTACAAAGATTCTGCTAGTTGTACCTCAATTCATGATAAGATGGCTCTCAACCATATAAAGCTTCTGTTTCCAATATTTGCATATGCTTTAAAGACAAAAAATATGTCTTGCATTTACAAAATGTTTACACAGACCAGACACCTAATTTTTCAGTGTTAATTTTTTTCACACAAAAGTGCTTCCACACCCCATCACCACAAATTCCATTATAGTCAGCTAATAAGTTAAATATTAATAGTAACAATACCCCTGTTGCTGGAAACAGCCATATTCATCCATTCATTTTTTATGTATATTGTATATAAAATATTTTATGAAACCCATTATGTTACCATGGTTAAAATCCTATTGACTTATAAATATTCAATGCACTTCAAATAGCCTTGCACTCTGGTAGAAAATATTATAAAGTGTAATTAGATACTTAAAAAATAAAGTTAGCTCTTATGGACTTGCTAACCTCTTGAGCCCACGCCTGCTCATGACGTCAGTCGCCACAAGGCTTAGATGTCATGGATGACCCTTTACACAGCTGGAAAACAACTGGTAACACTAGGCAGACTGCCTAGCTGAACTTCAGGTGTGGGCTTCTTGTACACTGAGAAAAGCAGAAGCAAGCTTTCAGAAAGTTTGCAGTATTTGAGTCACATTCAAAAACTTCTAAAATGCAAAGAATAAAAAGACATGTGTTGTCAATTCTGAAGCTCTATAACTTGAATAAACATCATACCATTGGATCTTAAATGCCATCAAATAAAAAGAACAGGAAGGGGAATGGAAATAAATTGTATCCAGAACAAACAGGCCGGCTGGGTAAAGTTTTAGCCATGGAGATATCAGGAGGAAAGGTAACAGGAATAGATGGGTAAGGGTTGAAGTTTCAGCTGGCGCATGAGGGAGCCAGTGGGTGGAGAGCAACAGAGGAAGGAGGGGGTTTATTCCAGAGTGAGGGAAGTCACTAGAAGAAGACAGATTGCCCAGCAGAGGAATGGGGGTGAGGAGAGGCAAAAGTGTGATGGTCCCTGGAATGGATGGAGGGAGCAGGAAGCAGGGGAGTGTTGGGATAGAAGAGAGGTGAGGTAAGACAGAAGGGAGCCAAACCAGTATTTGGATATGAAGGAGGTGCAATGAGCCTGGAGACGAGAGGGCAGGGAAAGAACCAATAGGGATGAATACAGCAAACAGTGGTGTGTGTGGGGGGCTGGGAGCATTTGTTGCAAAATGACAGAAGGAGTTACAAAGGGTGTCCAGAGTTTGGCAAGAGAAGTGAAGGGGGCAGTGCCATAGAACACATCAGCATCACCAATGACAGGAAGCACCATTCTTGCAACAAGCTCCTTGTAAACATGCAGAGATAAGCAGTCCTTGTTATGGCATGGGGCACCAAGGTTGGGATGGAGCTTAGCATGGATGGCAACAGTGTGAGCTGAGAAGTCAAGCTTACTATCTAGCCACACCCCTAAGTACTTGAAGGACTGAACTGCTTCAAGAGGGATGCCATTCAGAGTGGTGAAGACAAGGTGGGCAGTGAGTCTGGCCAGTTTCTGACTGGTTCCAAAGGTCATGTACACTATCTTCTTAGTTTTGACTCTAAGTTGGCTTGATTGGAACCAGTGCAGAATATTGCTGAAGTCCTGCTGGAGCAGGTCTTCCACAGCTGCAGTGGATGGACCGGAAGTAAATATGATTTTGTCATTTGCATACATGTGGATATGCGAGTTAGCACAGGCAGTGGGGAGATCATTGAGGAAGATGGAGAAAAGGATGGGACCCAGGATGGAGCCCTGTGAGACCCCAGCATGGATATGAAGGGGAGGTGACATGGCACAACCAGCCTGCACAGATTGTTGTTGACCCGTTAGGTATGAATGGCACCAATCAATGGTGGGGGCTGTTTCTGCTGAGGTTCCCATTTAACTGTACAGTCTAGATGCATATGTGGACATATGAGGAAGGCACTAGCTCATGTTTACAATGGGGAACAACATAGCATTTCACCAGTATATTTAATTTTTCATGGTGGGCATGCTCAGGGTGTGGAAACTGACTTGAAACTCCCATATCTTAATTCACAAATGGTAGACAACAAAAAGAACAATGGTTATATTCACATTTTTTGCCAGAAATTTCTTATTTCTGAAAACCTACACCTTAACTAGCAAATAATGCTGCTTTCAGAAATGTCAGAGGCACTCAGATGTGACATTACAAGCAGTCAACAGCAAACTGAAGATGCACTTGGGATTGTGTAGTTCATTATTATTATTTGTGGCACATGTCTACACATACAGTACACTGGAGAACAAAACTAAAAAAAGACATAGAAATTAAGCATATGCACATTTCTCAGAGACAGAAAAAGGAAAGGAAAAATGACTAAACAGAGAGAGAGAGAGAGAGAGAGAAGCACAGGAGGTGAATGCATGAATAGCTGATCTACATAGATACATAGATACACAGACAGTGTCGGCAGATAAGGGCCTATGGCCCACCCAGTCTGCCCATTTGAGCTTGTAAATTCAGTTTATGTTTTCCTAGAAGTCTGTTGCCCCTTACCCCTGATCTCCAGAATTCCTTTATGTCTATCCCATGCATTCTTAAATCCCGTGATTGTCTCAGCCCCCACCACTTCCTCTGGCAGGGTGTTCCACTTGTCCACCACCGCTCCATGAAGAAACTCTTCCTCATGTTTCCCTGAATCGTCCTCCCTCCAACTTCATCCCATGCCCTCTAGTCCTGGAACATCTTTTCGCTTAAAAATAGTGTATTCCTGCACCCTGTTCCTCCTGTGAGATACCTGTATGTCTCTATCATATCCCTCTCTCCTCCTCTCCTCCAGGAGTACATGTTCAGTTCCTTCAACCTGTCTTCATAGGACTTGTGATGCAATCCATGCACCATCTTTGTTGCCCTCCTCTGAACCTTCTCTACCCTGTCTATGTACTTACGTAGGTATGGTCTCCAGAACTATACACTGTACTCCAGGTGGGGCCTCACTAGTGTCTTGTATAGCGGAATTATGACCTCCCTTTTCCTGCTGGTGATGCCCCTGCCTATACATCCCAGCATCCTATTTGCTTTACCTGCTGCCTTGTCACACTGTTTCCCTGCCTTGAGATCATCAGAGATGATAACCTCAAGATCCCTTTCCTGCTTGGTGCATGCTATATCCTCACCCCCTAACTGATATATTGTGCCAGGGTTTTTGTGCCCCATATGCATTATCTTGCACTTCTTTGCATTGAATTTCAACTGCCAAACCCCTGACCATTCTTCAAGTTTCTGCAGGTCCCTTCTCATTCTGTCTACACCCTCTGGGGTGTCTACTCTGTTACAGAGCTTTGTATCATCAGCGAACAGTAAAATTCTGCCTTCTAGGTCCTGTGCAATGTCACTGATGAAGATGTTGAATAGGACCGGTCCCAGCACTGATCCCTGTGGTACCCCACTGGTCACTTTTCCTCTGTGGAGTGACAGCCATTTACCACCACCCTCTGTGTCCTGCCACCCAGCCAGTTACCTACCTACCACACTACTGTCCTGCCCACACCCATATTCCCCAGTTTGTGTAATAGTCTTCTATGTGGCACAGTGTCAAGGCCTTGCTGAAGTCCAGATAGGCCATGTCCACTGCCCTCCCTGATCCACCTCTTAGTCACCCAGTCAAAAATTCAATGAGGTTGGTCTGACATGACCTCCCCTGGTGAAACCATGCTGCCTTGGGTCCTGTAGTCCATTGACAACCAGATGTTCCACCAATCTCTCCTTCAGTAGTGCTGCCATGATCTTCCCCACTACTGAGGTGAGGCTGACTAGGTCTGTAGTTCCTGCTTCCTTTTTTCCCGCTTTTTTTATAAAGGGACTACATCTGCAGTCCTCCAGTCTTTGGGTACCTCCCTGTTTCCAGTGATCGGCTAAACAGGATAGCCAGAGGTTCAGCCACCACCTCTCTTAGTTCTTTAAGGACCCTGGGTCACCCCATCTGGCCCCATTGCTTTATCAACTCTTATTACTTCCAGTTCCTTCAGGACTCTTTCTTGTGTAAAGGGACTTGTGTCCATTTCTGCACCATTCTCACCCCTTGTACTCCCTTCAGACCCATTACCCTCTTCTTCCTCAGTAAAGACTGAGCAGAAATACCTGTTCAATATGTCAGCTTTACTGTTGTCATCCTACACGTTCCCCATCCTCCCCCTTCAGTCTCACTATCCCTCCCTTTGTCTTTCTTTTTTCACTTATGTACCTGTAAAAGGTTTTGTCCCCTCTACCCACTGATTTGGCAATGTGTTCTTCTGTCTGAGCTTTGGCTTCCCTTACTGACCTCCCTGCCTCCCTTTGCTTTTCCTGGTACTTCTCCCTATCCCCTTCTGCCTGTGTCTTTTTGTATTGCATGAATGCAATCTTTTTGGCTTTCACTTTCTTTGCTACCTCTTTGGAAAACCATAATGGTCTCCTTTTCCTTCTCCTTTTGCTAACCTGCTTAATGCATAATTCTGTTGTTCTTGTAATCCCCATTTTAAATACTGCCCACTGTTCCTCAACCCCTGATTCCTGTCCCATTCCCCTTAATGCCTCTTTCAAGTATCTCCCCATTTTCCCAAAGTCTGCCCCCCTAAAATCCAGGATACGTGTTTCTGTGTGGTTTGCTTCTGCTCTTTTTGTGATTTCAAACCACAATGATTGGTGGTCACTGTTCCCCAGGTGCTCCCCCACTGTTACCCCCATCACACTGTCCCTGTTTGTGAGCACAAGGTCCAGTATTGCCTTCTGCTGAGTTGGTTCCATGACCAGTAGCTTGAGGAAGGCACCCTGAAGGGAGTCCAGGATAAATCTGCTCCTAGTTGATGCTGCTGCTGGGATGCTCCAGTCCACATCTGGAATATTGAAGTCTCCAACCAGTACTACCTCACCCTTGTCTGCCATCCTTTGGATGGCTAGCATCAGCTCCCTATCTGTTTCTTCCTCTTGGGCTGGTGGTCTATAGACCACACCTGTGTGGATGGCTGTTCCATTTTCCTTTCCAGCTTAACCCACAGTATCTCTCCCCATTTTGTTCCTCCTGGATCTCTGTGGCCCTTATGTCATTTTCACATACAGTGCCACTCCTCCTCCCTTCCTGCCTGCTCTGTCTCTTCTGAATATGTTGTAGCTAGGTATGGCCCATCTCCCAGTCGTGGTTATCATTACACCAGGTTTCAGTGATGGCCACAATGTCCAGGTCTGACTGCACCATGACAGCCTCCAGATCTTCCATCTTGTTGCTAAGGCTCCTGGCATTTGCACATGGCTTTCCATGATTTGACCTCCCTAGACTGTTTCACTGTTCTACTCCAGCCCCTTCCTTGGTTGTCCTTTGTCCCTGGTTCTCCTTGCTGTCTGCCCTTCTGCTGAATTTTGCCCCTTTTCTGCCTATCCACCTCTTGGGCACTAATCTCCATCTTTTGCACACTGCTTTGCAGAGATAGCCACTCTTCTGGTCCACTGGTTCCACTGCTAGCTGTGGGGGGTGAGCAAGTAGGTACCCTCCCTGGCCTGCCACCCCCCTTTGCTAGTTTAAATGCTTGTCAATGTAGCATTTAAACTTATCATTGAGTGCTTGGATTCCCCTCCAGGATGGATGCAGGCCGTCAGGCTTGAACAAACCTCCATCCCTCCAGGTGGGTCCCCAGTCACCAATGAATCCAAACCCTTCCTCAGCACCAGGTCTTCAACCATGAGTTAAAGTTCCTGATGCATACACTCCTATGCTCTCCCTTGCCTCTCATAGGTAGTACTTCTGAGAAAGTGACAGAAGTAGCTACTTGCTTGAGACCCCTCCCCAATTTCCTAAACTCTTCCTGAACTTCCTTTGGCTCCTCATTTGCCAGGTCATTAGTACCTAGGTGGATAATGACATCCAGCTCACCCTCCCGTCTTGCCTTCCCAGTGATCCCAGGATCTTCCTTCCATCCCTCCATGCTGTGCACCTAGTAGGCACCTCACCTCCCTGTCCTCCCCCTCCTGTGTTCCTAGCTGGATCCCTCTTATGATGGAGTCCCCCTCCAGGATTAGCTTCCTCCTCCTCTGGGGTCCACTGCTTTCCCCGCTGAGGTCACCTACTTGGCTGACCTCCACATCCTTTCCTTCCACTTCTCTGGGTAAACATGTGTAAACAGAAAGTTTAAAATGATATCCACCAGCCTCTGCTCATAGCAGAATTTTATTAATATCTTTTCCTTGAATGGTGTGCTACATTTTTGCATAAGAGTACATATGGTGCCGACCATATTTAACAGAATTAATTTAAAGGAATCCTTCCCCATTATAGCAATTTAATTCAATCAACCAAGTATTGTATTGGGGGAGGGTACAGTTCTGGAACTAAGGTGTAAGAGGAAGAACATGGAACTATAGTGGGAGGGCTTTAAGCCCGAAGTTCGATGGGTGGAGCAACAATGTCACTCCTCCATCGAGCTTAAAGAGGACCTTTCACAGTCCTTTTGACTTTCATGCATTAAATACCCCTTCTTGCATTGATTCTTGAATTGCATTTCATTACTTTCCACTGCAGTTAGTTTTTGCATTCTGAGCTGCTAAAAACTGCAGGGTGTACCAGAGCTTCCATAGCAAGCCTGGTGGTGCTGTGGGCCCAGGGTTGTACTGCTGACATCACTGTAGGGCAGAGGTAGTGTCACACAAAAGAAAAACATATGGTATTTGGATTTTGTCATAATGCATTGCTAGCAGGGTGTCTTGGGGAAGAAAAAACACAGTATGTGCAATGAGTACAGGTAGGTTTCCCTTGCAACATTGTTGCCAACTGCATGGTACTGCACAGTGTGAGTTACTCCTCTACCCTATAGTGAAGTCATCAGGATCTAGCAGCCCAGAAGCTGAACAGCAAAAGCAAGTGCAGCAGGACTCAAAAACAAATCCAACTTATGAAAGGCAGAGTAAAACTTGGCCAAAAATAACAAATGCACACACGTTTTCAGGTCTAGTACTGCATATAATGACTACAAGCTGCAACTTTTTGGACCATCATGAAAGGTCCTCTTTAAAATGTCACACATCCTGGGCCTCACCAGGATTCATTTTTTCATTGCAACTGGAGGTGCTGCTCTCCTCCTCTTTCTCCGGCTTCCTCCATCCATTGCTTTGGCGGCTGCCTCCAAATGCAGGTTCATTTCTGTCTCCGTTCCCCCCTTGCCTGTCCTCCGGTTATCCAAACTGTGCCATTTCCCTATGCCTTGTGTTTTCCAATAAGTTTATATCTACTGCTAGCCTGCTTACTGCCTCGTGATGTACTGTGTGCTTTTAGTCTGGTTGTTTTGCATTTTGAAGTGGACTTTTACATGTATTACAGCCTGCTTCATGCCTCAATCCACAGTTCAGCTGTTTTCACTTCTGTGTGCTGAGAATTCGGGCTACTCCACCTCTGTGTAGCCGATACCAACTGCGACTCTCAGACTCTCCATGTAACCTGATTCCATGCTGTACTAATGCTCAAATTAGCTGATTTCCCCTCTGTTGGCCACTTCCCTGTCTCCTCTCCAGTCTGCAGCTCATTTCCTCACTCTACCCTGCCTTTCATTCCGGGTCTGCCGACTCGCCGGACCCTCTCTGGTGCATGTCGTGGTTTCCTCATGCTGCGTGGTTTCCTCGCCACTCCGGCTCTCCCTCCTCAGCATTTCTCCATTACAAGCTTGCTCTTCCCCTGTTCCAGCCATCTCCTGTGGGGTCCTGTTCCACCCACCCAAGCCAGCTCCATCTCCTCATTCTCACCCGTCCCTCTGGCTACTGCCTTCCTTGCTTCAGACCCTCATTTTGGAGTGTGCATTCTGGTTCCAGCACCATTGTATTTTACACCACATCACCTAATCTGTACCAGTATGCTGCACCATATTTGTACCTCTGGTTCACCTTTTATGCTGGGATGTATTTGAACCTCTTGTCAGTGAATCCCAGCATTGCAAGAACCGGACGGCTTTAGTTTTGTTTCAGCAGTGAACTGCGGGCGTTTACTCTCTGTAGTCATGGCAATTCCCCGTTTTCTTCTATTTTGCATCTTATGCATTGGACTGGATACGTCTGACAGAGGGTTGCTGACACTTAGCTATCTGCCCAGCTTGCTTATTCTGAGTTCAGATTTCCTGTCATAGTATTTGCAATCTGCCTGTCAACTCATTGCGGCTCATCTCAGCTCTTTATGTGGCTAAATGCTGGTGGCATTTTCTGTTTGTCAACCCTACATTTCACTTCTGTATTGCAGCTGACTCAATTGATCTTTCATTTGTCATGCTGGGACCACTAGGTGCAAGTCTGTTTTCATGGTCCTCGTGCCTGTCTTCTAGTCTCCTCTCACAGTTCTGTATTCCAGCTCATTCAGCTGCCCCCAGCATCACTCAATGACATGAACCTGTTTATGAGACTTCTTGCATTCAACCAAGGCCCCCCTTCGCCTTGGCTCAGCCTGCCTTTGGCAGCATTTCTGCCGCCAGTTCTGCCTTGGTATTTTGTCTCCTTTCAGAGCACTCATTTTGACATGCTTCAGGGTGTGCTCATTCTACTCCCTCTCCTCAGCTGCCTTGCCTTCCTGTTCCAGCCATCACAGCTTCTCTCCATCATGAAACCTTACCTCGACCGGCTCATATATTTCAATTGCTCAATCTGTACTACTTATCTATTTCCATCACTCCATTCGTATGCCTCGGATGACCAATCAGCATACCTTGGCTGACTCCGTCTGGCTCCCGTACTGTCCATCATGGATTCAATTCCCTTCTGACCTGCATTCGGTATTTCTTTTGGGCATACCTATCATGACTCCTGACATCGGTCAGCCTTCCCTCATCCATACTGTCCCTGCTTTCTCGAATTGACTCCATCTTCTTCCCAGGACATGCCTTCCTGTCTATTGCCCTTTGCTAAGGGCTGGCTGTTCTCTGCCATAGTTCAAGTTCATTTTCCAGTTCATTCCTGTCTCCTCTACCCTCTGGTTCCAGGCATAGGCATGTCTTCTTGGCATCATTACACTTCCTCTTTCACTTTCGAGCATCTAGTCCCAGACAAAGGTCTAATCATTGAATTCATGGATCCTCTACCACCTCATCTCCATGCTACCTTGAATTGACTTGATCTCCAGTCCAGGACATGCTGGTCCGCGATACCTCACCATGACCTGCTCATCTATTTCAATCACTCACTCAGTATGCCTCAGCTGTCTCCATCTGGCCATACTACCTTTGCTCATGTTCCTATTCAAGTTAATTCCTGTTTCCTCCTCTTCCAATTCTGTACCGGCCTTCCAGGGATTCACTCCAATCAAGGCCTGCAATTGATATTTCTTTTTGGGCGTACCTATCATGACTCCTATGCCACCTCATCAACCCACAGACATCCTCCCACATGTATCAAATTCATTACTCCAGTCATCATTCATTCATCCTTGCCTCAAGATTTATCTATTCACATTGCTTACTTGAGCATTCCTATCATTGAATCCTATGCTACCTCATTGACCACAACATCAGGGTCTAATCGTTCACATCACATAATCATGCCTTATCGGCCTCAGTGTCTCCTTATTCACCTCACTCAATCAAGCATCCCCCTCCTTGGATCTTATGCTACCTCGTCGACCTGCTGCCGTCCTGCTGTGATCATCACCATCAGTATTCATCGTTGCCTCATGTTTCTTCTTCGATTGTGCACAGCCTCATGTTCCCTCTTTGATCTGTGCTTTCTTTTGGGGATTTTGCCTATTCCGTCATCATCCTCCCTACTCATATCCCTCGTTAATGGACCATTCTCTTTACTGACATATGTCCTCAAATCAAACGTCATCAGCCTGGAGGAAGGTGACCTAGGCCTTGGATCCCCAGAGATTTCCTCCTCAAAGGGGGCTTTTCCTCTTCTCCGTGCCAATGGTCATAATAGTAGTTACAGTTAATGCTTTCTTCGGTTAGTTAGTTAGTTAGTTAGGTTCCGCTGTTGGATGGAGGTGGATGGTGGCCCCGGCTTTCCCCTCTCTCCTTAGGAAGTCAGCCCTTATCTTTTCAGAATTCATTCATCATCCTCACCTTTCGAAGCTTGACATCTTTGGGTATTCTTTTTGGGGTTCTTCCTAACCTACCTTTAGCTGACGCATTTATTCCCACAGCACCTGTAAATGTGGGGCCCTCCTCTAGGGTTCCTTGTGTCATACCCCTACAGGGTGGTATATCCCATGGATAGACAGGTGGAAAGCCACAAAGCAAATCAAGTTACACAAGCATCATCTCATATCCTCTCATCCAGTTGCGTAAGCACACTGAATTGGAGGGCTTTAAGCCTGAGATTAGATGGGTGGAGAAACAATGTCACTCCCCTGTTGAGCTTAAAAGGTCACACATCCTGGGCCTAGCTAGGATTCATTTTTTCATTGCCTACCATCCTCCTCTCCTCCTCCAGTGGCTTGTCTCTCTTACCCATGGGCTTCTTCCTAACCTACCTTTAACCGATGCATTCATTCCCACGGCGCCTGTAGGGGGGAATCCTCCTCTAGGGTTCCTTGCGTCGTACCCCTACAGGGTGGTATATCCCATGGATAGAGAGGCGGAAAGCCACAAAGTAATCAAGTTACACATGCATCATCTCATATCCTCTCATCCAGTTGTGTGAGCACATTGAACAGATGGTTGTTGTGCTGTAGTTGCTTTGCTTCAGTTCATAACCTTTCCCAAAACTCAATACAAAATACTCCCCAAGGTGCTTTTCACAAAGGACAAAATGCATGAGCTAGACTCCTGTGCTCTCTGTCTTCTTACTGTTGCCTCACTTCTGGGACACAGGTTTGCATGCTTTGTACGTATCCCTACCTGCTGTGCAGTTATGGATTCATTCTGGTTCAATACATTCTGTCTAGTATATCTAAGATAGATCCATAGCCATGGTAAACACAGGCATACATATAAAACATCTAAACATGTCCAGGGTGGTCAGTGCACAAAAGGTGCAGCACAGAGGGAGATAAGGGAAGATGTTGCAAACATTGTGTTGTTTATGAGTGCTGTGGATTAGTTTACATTGAATTCACTTTAGTCCAACATTTTTCAGTGCTATCTGAAAGTTTTTCCATATGGCACTTCAAAATATGCAGGCTATTGATAAACTAAGGCTGTCACCCAGCTTAGTTCTAGTTCAAACTTTTCAGTCTCACTTGACTGAACTTAAAAGAGTAAATAGCACAGAAAGCCTGCTTCATGCTGCCCATGTTAGAGAGCAAGCTTTAGATGTGGGGGTTGGGGGAATGTGTTCCAACCAGTCAGAAGCATGAGATAAGGTAAGCCTACCCTGCAATTCAACAGTAAACCCAACCAACAGAGTGGTGCTAACATAATTACAAGACCATATGGACAGTTCCACTTCAGTTCTATAAAGCTCATTTATATTATCAGTTAATAGGACCACCAAGGGGTGTCTCTTATGCATGAGGTTTGGGCTACATGACTGCAAAGCAAAGCTCAGCGGTTCTGTCTGCCCAAACCTCATAGATCTCTTATACCATAAAAGACACCCCTAGGAGGCCTTATTAACTTATAATAATTGGTGAACCCCTATAATGACTGGATTTCCAGTCCTGATAAAATACCGTAATAATATATTGAATTCTGTAATAACTCGACAGCAGGTTACTATGGCATTTTCTTCCTCTCATGTTCACTTCACTGTAGTTGTGCAAGTATTGCAGCTGTTCAGAGACATGCTCGCTCACACAAATACAGCTACAGTTTTTATGTTGAAACCTTGCACCAGTTATTATAAAAAATAATACATATGCAGGGGTGTGTTAAGAGGAATATCACACACCCACGGTGTGTGATAATCTCATAAACCCCTAGCTTTGTTCTCAGGGTTTATGGATTATCACACACCTCAGATGTGTGAAACATCCACATAACATACTCACCAGCATGAGCATTATTCTCTATATAATAAATCATTTGAGTGTAGCTTGAGTGATTTATAAGAAGTTTATAGACTTTTTTTAGTTTCATTGTACTGTGCTCCTCCGGCGCTGAAGTGGAGAGCTCCCTCTTAATGCTCCTGCATGAGAGCACACTGTACACAGGATAAGAGGTTGGTGGCTCTGCATGCTGATTGGCTAAAATTCCATTAGTGATTTATAATAACTGGGATTCAACAGACTGCATCTGAAAACAACACAATCGGCCTGCCCTGGAGAAACAATTTTAAACAAAAACAGTACAAATGAAATGCATTGAAAATCTTTCTTTTAAGCTGGGATAGTAACCTGCTTCCATCTTTAGAACTGATAACCTCCCACTTTAGCACAGTAGGTCTAGACCTATCTGTTAACATTTTAGAAAACATATTACTGGCCAGCCTATTGGTGTAGTGGTGGCCACACCACTCATGACACTGGTGATCTGAATTCTGGAATGAGTTTGGACAATTAGGGGCCAGCTGGGGGAGGAAGGATTGTGAGCCCCAAGGGATGCTCTCATTCTCCAGGGAGGGCTGTACACCCACCTTTACTGCAACACTGCCATCTGGGTGACCACAGGTGGCATTGCAGTCAAGGGTGCCATGTGAGGGATGAACTCAGGCTGGAGTTCAATGTGGCAGCATGCTTTGGCATGAACACATGCCTTGGACCTCCCTCGCATGTCTGCATCCATGTAGACTGGGAGGAAACCAGGAACGGCTCCACTGCTGATGGACGACAGACCCCGGTGAACCAAAGGGAACCAGATCTGAAACAATCAGCCAATCATCCTGATGAAGATTGTGCAGGTAGAGGGGTGACCATCCCCTCCTCCCTGCCTGAGGGGATAGGCCACAAAAGTATGGAGTTAGATGGCTTATGGGGCAGAGTCCAGCAGAGCCATGCACCTAAGGGAACTCAGAGGGAGGTCAAGGCAGTGGTGCAGAAGGGGACATAAATAGAGAATTCAAAATATATATATATTACTGCCTGTTTGTATTGAAGGGTTGTAGTCTTTTTTTATGCTCTTTTTCCCCTCACTACCTACCAGACAGCACCCACTCTGCCCCAGCCACCCCAGCCCTGTCACCCCAATGTCCACTAGGACTTACCTGCCAACCAGTACACCCAGGGCTTGCTCCTCTGGCAGGATCAATGAGATCCCCCAATCTCTATTGGAAACTGGATCCAGTAATCCAGACTGGCGGGCCCAGCTAGTCAGGTGCAGGGCCTGCGAGTGTTGCCGCCGATGGGTGTTTTTCCCTTTAGTTAACTCTGAGTGGCATGGTGTGCAATGATGCAATGTCATGTGCCACAGACTCCCCTGTGCTGCATGTTGGCATCTGTGCCCATTCTTCTGCCTTCTGGGCTGTCCAAGGTGCTGTTCCCCCAGCTTCTGCTAGGAGCCAGGCAGATTCCAGGTTCTGCAACCCCCCCCCCCCCAAGGAAGAGAACAATCCTGTGGATGCTCAATCTTTCTTCCTCCAGCCATCCCTCTGATGCCCCGAACTTACTTCTGTACTTGGGTTGCTGATGTCACAAGCAGCGGCACTACTGCTGCACCGATGGACTGGCTGGAAGTGTTGTAGTCTTAAAGCAGTGCTGAAAAAGGCAGTCTACTCAATTCCTGTAACATACACAGTCCTTAACTTCCTAAGAAACTGCAGCAATACTGCAACTTATATCTGGTAACAAGAAGTGGCCGACAATGCTTTGCTGCACTTTCACTTGAGCAAGCAAAGCAGTTTCCACAGAATGGGTTACATATAGTACCACTAAAGAGCAAATCAGCAGTTCAGCATGCACTGTCATCGCAAGTATCATAAGTAAGGGTACGAGTCCATAGCTTGTGCCAAAAATAGACTCACCAGTAGACAATGGATCATTTATCCCTAAAGTATTCATCTGATTTAGTTTTAAATGTTGTTACTGCGCCACTGTTGACAATTTCCAGATGGAGTGTATTCCAGGGTGTTACAACTCTGGTTTATCCAAGATGCTCTCCTGTATAGTTTTATAGTTTTGGTGATAATGTTTCAGCTATTATTGTTCACTAGACAATATATTTTTTAATTGACTTTTCCTTTCAAGGGTTTATCATAACACATCTTGGTCTGAGAAGTGTGCATTGAAAGCCTTTGACTGTCCCTAACCAACCTCCTGGTGCCTTTGCTTGTGACACCGTGTATCTTACCACTACAGCAGTACAATGAGTAGAAAATCCATATGAATTAGTACATGTTTGCATAGAATATCTTCTTTGTCTCTGCTTATGAAGTTGGGGGGGTGGACATGATGGACCTAGTGCGATGTCACAACAAGGGTTAAATTAGGCAGGATATTACAGTAACTCAGTTTCCTCACCATTTACAAAATTGTACAGTGATACCTGCACCTCAGTTACCTTTCTCCATTGAATTCTATGGGAAAGTTCCACCACTTAGAAATGACAGCTTCCCCATCAAAAACTCTAGATGTTATGAGCTCCCCCACCCAACTGTTTCTAATCAACCACTGTCTCACAGTGTGAACATGAATGACTCAGTTTATACTATGCCAATCCAAATTTCAAAACCAAATATGTGGGAGGCAACCTGATATATTTTATACTAGTCAAGAGCAAATCTTAATCCCAGTTTATGGGACCGCACATATACTAAACCCCACAATGTTGTGAGTTTCGCTGTACAAGAGCAGAGTACAAGACCACATGCCATATCATTCAATAGAAAAGAAAGCTCATTTATTTGCAATAGAGACAGACAAAGGTAGCATGTAGGTAATTCGCAAGTAATGACATGAAGGTCTCTTTCCTTATGACCTGTGTCCTTAAAGGAAAATTCACAGTTTTACATGGGTTGCCATAGCATCATGGCCAATTACTACCTGGCATACCTCAAGTAATGAAGGTTCTGCTCTCATTTTATATTTAGTACAAGTTACGAGAGGGGGATCACCTTCAGATTTGTGTAAACCTCCGAAGTGCATGTTTATAAAGACTTTTACTTCACCAGGATGACTGGTTTGAGATGGAGAGATGTCTATTGCCCAGATTATGTACATATAACCCATGGTTATGTTGCCATTGGAAAAACTCCAAAGCTTTAAAACATGGTTCACTTTTTTTAAATACATACTCCAGGCACAGGCTTAAAAAAAAAAAATATATTTATGTTGTCATTGCTACATCAGGGCGTTACTGTTCCCAATTCCTATGCACCAAATTAGTTACTCAGAGCTTTTTATCTTAAAAACAGGCTTTTAAAAATTTGGTGCTGTGTAACCTTGCAAGGACTTTAAATACTGTTTATATTCACAAAGACATTTGGGTTCTGTGCTTATGGGTTTATTTCAGCTCCTCCTTAGCAATGATTAGGAAGGGGGTGGGAACATCTCTTTACATTTGACACTATAATTGCTTAATCTTTTGTTATGTACTTGTGGATGGGGAAGCTAGCAATGCACTTGATCCCTGGACCCTCCCAGCTGTACATCCCAGAAGCTGCATTTTTCTTTCTCTTAAGGTGTGCATTCATAATGTAACTGTGAAAGAAATCTTTTCTCTCAAAGGATGCAGAGCCTTCCCATCTTTGTAATCGTGCTTGTACAAACTACGTCTTATCAGAAGGGTATTTCAGTAAGGGTCCATCTGTGGAAATGATTAACCCCAGGGCACATAGTTCTCTGCAACACTTCAGTTCTGATTTCACTGGCAGTCCTCCTAGGATTCTGCAGCAGTGTTTGTTCATTTCTGCAGCATGCATTATCCATTTCTGTGACAGACTGCAGTCCTGCTCTTGGCTGATAAATTATGTGATGTCATCAATGACCTCACATGCTAAGCATAGGAGAGGGGTTTCAGGATAAAGAAGGAGGGGACTGGACCAAGGCACTATAAAAAACCTGTATATTTTAATGAAAAGTCACCAAGAGCCCAGAGTTCTGAGGCACTACATATATTCTGTGGCACTTCGCAAGTTCTGTGGACAGTTCTGTGGCGGTGGAATCATAGAATTCCAGGGGCCTTGATTAAGTCCCAGTCCTCCTACTGTGTCTGAAATCTGGGTGGTACTGCATCTTGCCAGTTGGGCAGATGTGGAGGTGGCAGTTTTTCTCTGGGATGAGCAGTGTCAGTGACTCAGCAGGTAGCACACTCGCCTCTGAGGATGGGAGATCAGTAGGCTGTGGGTTCTATCCCCACACCAGGCACTTGGGTTAATATCCCAATACTGACACTGCAGTGCAGCATGAGGGGGGTGCTGCACTCCTGAGGCGCCAGCTTTCGGATGAGATGTTAAACCAAGGTCCCATCTGCCTGTTTTGGTGGTAGTTCAGGTGGAAGTTAAAGATCCCATGACACTTCTCGAAAAGAGCAGGGGAATTTCCCCAGTGCCCTGGCCAAATTTTCTCCATTCAAGAAAAATACCACCAACAGCTTAATCTGGTTCAAGGTCAGTTGCCATTCATCTGTATCCCCCTCCACCAGGTCGTGCCTGAAAATAGGCAGGATTTGTCTAGTGCACTTACCCGGTCAACAAAAACTAAATAAATAAATAAATTTAGGGATAAACTGGTCGCAGGTTCAACACAGAATACGATCAGAGGTACTTACCTCCTGACCACAGGCTCTGGTGTTTATCAATACCATCAGAAGAATCGTGTTACTATTAAACATATGTAAACGCTGGATGTAACTTGCACATTAAAACTTTCACTAAGTGCAATTTTTGAATGGTGTCAGTGTCACTTTAATGATTAGCATCTGTTGACATAACACAGAAACAGAACCAAATTCTTTCTTTCAAGCAGGAGAAATAAGATAAAATTATATTCAAATTATAGATCGAGGGAGTGCTCCCGACCAATTGGAGTGCTCCTTTCCTCTGCACGTGAGGCACTTATATTCTGTGAAGAGCATCTCACGTGCAGATGCCCTGGAAACGGGCACATTCTGTGAAGTTTATTTTTTTTTAAATATATCATTGATCACTCTCGATCAATAACATATTAATACTTCCCCCTTCACCACTCATTGCTGAAGACGAATGGCTTCACTTGCCTCCAGCTTGAGCCAGAACAGCTCAGCTTCACTTTGCTGTTCTCACTCCAGCTGAAGGTGAGTGAAACCACTCATTTTCAGCAATGAGTAGCTCCGAGGGATGTATTAACACATAATATTCATTGTTCAGCTTCAATGCCATATGTCTATCAGTTCTGCTTGTCTTCTAACTCAGAAAGAGAAATAAAATTTCAGTTTGAATTCACTTCGCATTATGTGGTATAGCATGGTTCAAATCTTGTCTCAAGACAGGCCTTGTATCTTTCAATGTCACATGTCATGGGTACCAAATACTGGCCATTACAATGTCCACAATGGTGAACAAAAATCTGAGCAAGAATGACCCGGTTTACAAAGTACTATTACTCCTGCCCAAGTCTAAGGTCAAGTATATGGGAAGTGACCTGATTCATTTTAAGCTAGAGCAAGACTAAATCCTAATACCAGTCTCTGGGGCCCAACATAAATTCTGGAATGTTGTGAGTTTCACTGGACAAAACCAGAATGCAAGGACCCATGCTATATCATTTAGTTGAAAAGAAAGTTTATTTATATTTAGTTGACATTTGCAATACAGGCAGATAAAGATGGTATCTAGGCAATAAGCAAGTAATTAAACAAGGGTCTCTTTCAAATACATTGGTGTCAGTGCTCTCTCTTTCTTTTTTTTTTACATTGTTGACCATCTTCTTCTTCTTCTCCTTGGGGAGTGGAGTATGGAAAGGTACATTCTTTAAATGGCTCCTTTTTAATTGATACTGTAATTATAACAGTCAAGATGATGACAGCCTACACATTTCTAAGTACACTTACATGCACAGCCATTAGCTACTTGACAAACCAGTTAAAATCTCTCTCCCAATACTTTTATTCACTTGCCAAAGATGAGATGGTTATTAGGGAGTATTGTTTAACGAAGGCTTTCAGTCATTTATAACAATTGATTTTAACTTGTAATGGCGGGGGGTGAGGGAGGATGTTAGGTGGGATTTTCTCTATGTCTGATCCAGTGGTAGATGTTTGGAGTTGGCAGGAGAGGCTACTTGGGTTTTTGCATTGTGGTATTGAGGTCTGTAGGAGGCAGCACATCGGTTACCTCTGTCTAATGTCCTGTAGCATTTAAGATGCTGCAGATAGACTCATTGCCTGCTGCTGATGTAATGGCACCTTCAGATGTTGAAACATACCGGTGATGGTGCTCAGTACCTGGATGTCAGCATATACTACACTACTGACGTCTCGATGATGACATTGCTGGATGATGAATGATGCAATGCCTCTTTCAGGAAATGGTTGTATTTTTATTCAGTACATTTTATGAAGCAAACTTGTTCTATCTCCCATCATTAGACTGAAAAACAACTATGCCAAACTGATAAAATTCTTAATTGTTCAGTGTCGCCTAGCAATCTGGTGTTCTTTTTTCAGCAGCAGTTTGTCTGCCTCAACTACTGACTGGAATCTGTCTATCAAGACTGGTTCACTCAGCCCCGTCTCTCAGTTTCTCTGGGACATAACATGCTCAGTTGGTGGGTAGAGATGCAGCGAAATTTAATTTCGCCAGTGAAATTCTGGCAAAGTTGCCAATTTCACCACTCGAAACATTTTCCGTAATTGTGTCCTTATGATGAAATTTAACCAGTAAATTTCAGCAAAATTTCACTGTCAATTTCAGTGAAATTTTGCTGTCAATTTCGCTTTTCACCTGCACATTTTGCCACATGTATCAGGTGAAATTGGGGGGAAAAAAGCTTATCACATGACTTTATCTCTAGCAGACTGCTGGTCACATGGGTGACTGCACTTAGGCAGGAAGCCAGACTAAATCTACTTCCTTTAGAACTGTTTCAGCCTAGTTGTAGGAAATAGGAAAGACTACAGCAGGAGAGCTAAAACTTTTATTTATAAAAAATAGTGTTTGTGTGTGTGTTTTGCTGCTTATTTGATTGTGATCTGTTCCCCATTAGTTTAAAATGTTAATATTTTCTGTTAGTGTTTTTTCTGCACGGTTATATTTTTCTATCTTTTTTATTGTGTGTGTGCATGTGTGTGTTTGTGTGTGTGTGTGTTTGACTACCCATCCCCCAGTCCTTTCCTGTATCTATCTTTCTTTCTTTCTTTCTTTACTTTTATAGTAAAGAAAAATGTTGTTTATGATGGAGAGCAGTAGTGCGCCACCAGCAGCAGGAGGATCTGCAGTCTGCCTTAACAGGCGGGTATTTTTCAAGTGCCCACCCAAGAGAAAGATGTGCCTGTGGCCCCCCAGAAGCAGCAGCCCCCCACTACCAGCAGCAGGAGAACCTTGCACCCCACCCCAGCAGCATGTGCCACCCAAGACAACAAGGGCAGTAGGAGCCTGTTGCACCCCCTAATGAACATGTGCAGCCTTTGGCCCCCCCAGCAAGAGCAGCAGGTTTTAGAAGAGGCAGCCATTGCAAATGCAGCAGCAGAGAGATCGTCTGAGCATTTCTTCCACAAAGGTTGGAGATAACAGTATTGTTATCAGCAACCTTTGTGGCAAAGATGTGCGGCGTAGAAAAATAGGGTCCCCTTTTGGGATGAGTGGACAGAGGAGCCACCTGCGGTACCACCGTGCTGCAGAGTGGCAATCCATAATTCATGAAGCTGCAGCGGCAGTAGGCAGTCATGGGTCTGTGGCACATCAGGGCATCCAGCGTCCCTAGGGGCAACGCAGTAGCCGCAGAAGGAGGAGTGATCAGACACCCCACACCTGTTGGTGCAGGCATGGTTCAGCTGTTCCTCCTGGTGTTCTGGTATCACATCCTGCAGCAGCTCCTCCCCCAGGAACACCAGGTAACAGGATGGAGGACCTTGAGACCGTGTGCCAAGAAGTGGTGGCAGTATGCATGTAGGTGCAAGGTCTCTGGCAGAAGGTTGACCAGTTCTGCCAAGAGGTCAGGGGAGAACTGGAAAAAATAAGGGAAGACCAAAAGAAGGTCTTGGACCTCCTAGCAAAGCTGCATCATGGGGTTGGTGGTGGTGGTGGTGTTGTCATCAAAAGTGTCACTGGTGCAAGTGGAAGTAAATAAAAGTTAAACTGCTACACATGCACCAATTTGTTTTCTGTCCTTTTTCTTTTGCAAGTCTTGCTCTTTTTTCCTCTTCACCCCCCTAAAAATAAGAAAAACACAAAAATAATAAAAAAGTAAAAAAATAAAACACAAAAAATATTTTTTGTCCTCTTTCCATTATATATCCTCTTTGTTCTTTTTATTATCCTGTGGTTTTCTATCTTATATGTTATGTTTTATGTAATGTTTATTCTCTCTCCAGTTGCCCTCTAGCTCATGATTTGATACCCTTACCCTGAGTCTGACCCTGCATGTCCCCCAAGTACTATGCCCATAATCCTTCTTGCTTGTTTTGTTACTCCTTCTTTGTTTCCTCCTGTCCACAAATGTCAAGTATTGTAATTTGTTCACATGGACAAACATTTTTCCCAACGCTATGTGATGTCGTTGTCTGTTGTGTGTCTGCTAAGGGCTGGTGGCAAATTGACAATTGGCTGTGTGCAGAATCAGTCTGAATACGTACATGACAGTCATAGAATGAAACAATTAAGTAAGCATTATTATTGCAAAGTTAAACATGAATTTTTTTTTATGCTTAACAACACATGTCCCCCCTGACCTTGCCACCTTCAGAAATGTTAACTTTCTGTCCCTTCCTTCCTCCAGCCATCATGATAATGTTTTATTAGTGCCTCACCACAACCACCACCACCACCACACATTCATAATAGCCCAAGTGAGTAACCCACTCCAGATGTACACCTCGGCCACAGTTTAACACAGCCTCTTGCCGCCATACTACTCTTTGCAGACTAGAGCAGGAATGGTAAAAGGAGAAATATGACAGGAGAAAAGTTTGATAAAATTCAGACTGAAATATGGTCTGAGTGAGGATGTGAATGAAGCACCCCCCCCCCCAGCACCACCACCACCCATACATTAAATTTCTGTTTTGGGGCCTTATTGCAAAGTATTTCTGCCAGAATCTCAGGCAGCGCTGATCATGCCAAACAGTGCCTACAAGTCCAGAAATGTTTCCCAAAAAATTATACATTAAACTCAGACAGAAATCTTGTCCCAGCCATGATGTTTTATGGTGCCCAAATCCCCACCCGGACCAAACAATGGTCTTCGGTCTACTGTTTACAATTGTCTTTAGGCCACATCTTGTTTCTGCAACGGCAGCTTAGGCAGTAAATGTCCATAAATGTTACAGGAAAAATGGTACTTTAAATTCAGACAGAAATCTGGTGTCAGTCCTGATGTTTTACGGTGCCCCAGCAACCAGACATTAAAATGCTGTTTTGGCCACTGTTTACAATTCTTTTTAGGCCATATCTTGTTTCTGTGACTGCAGCTCAGGCAGTAAATGTGCAGAAATGTTGCAGGAAAAATGGTACATTAAATTGAGACAGAAATCTGGTCTATGCCATGATGTTTTAGGGTGCCTCCCTCCATCACCCAGACATTCAATAGCTGTTTTAGGGTCTGTTTGCCAAATTCTTCTGTCTGAAACTCACTGCTGCAGGTGCCAAACAGGGCCTACAAGTCCAGAGATGTTTACCAAAAAATGTTGCATCAAATTGAGACTGAAATGTGGAGTCAGTCCTGATGTTTTAGGGTGCCCCCAATCACCCAGACATTAGAATGTTGTTTTGGCCACTGTTTACAATTGTTTTTCGGCCACATCTTGTTTCTGCCAGTGCAGCACAGGCAGTAAATGTCCAGAAACATTGCAGGAATAATTGTACATTAAATTGAGGCAGAAATCTGGTTTCAGCCGTGACGTTTTATGGTGCCCAAACCACCACTCAGACCAAGCAATGGTCTTTGGTCCACTTTTACAATTGTCTTTAGGCCCTAACTTGTTTCTGCCACTGCAGCACAGGCAGTAAATGTCCAGAAAAGTTGCAGGAGAAATGGTACATTAGAGTCAGTCCTGATGTTTTATGGTGCCCAAACCACCACCAAACGATGGTCTTTGGTCCACTGTTTACAATTGTTTTTTGGCTCCATCTTGGTTCTGCCAGTGCAGCACAGGCAGGAAATGTCCAGAAAAGTTGCAGGAAAGATGGTACATTAAATTGAGACAGAAATCTGGCCTCAGCCATGATGTTTTAGGGTGCCCCTTCCCCCCCACGACCCAGACATTAAATAGCTGTTTTAGGACAAATATTTCTGCCTGAAACTCACTGCTGCCAGTGCCAAACAGGACCTACAAGTCCAGAAATGTTTGCAAAAAAATGTTATAGTAACTTCAGACAGAAATCAGGTGTCAGACATGCAGTTACATGATTCACATCCACTGTAAGGACTCAAATGTTCTGTTTTCTACATCATTAAAATGCTTTTCAGGCCTAACTGTGGTGTTGCCACTGCCTAACATGACCCAGAAGTCCAGAAATGTTTCCAAAAAAATTGCACAGTGCATTCAGACTGAAATCAGGTCCCAGCCATGATGTTTTATGGCACCCAAACCCCTACCCAGATCAAACGATGGTCTTTGGTCCACTGTTTACAATTGTTTTTCCGCTCCATCTTGGTTCTGCCAGTGTAGCACTGGCAATAAACAGGTTCTAGCCTTCAAATACTTAGGGATCACTCTTGACAGTAACCTGTCCTACTGGTCCCATATTGACAATGTCGCAAAGGCTGCCAACATGCGTCTTGGCCTTCTCTACAGGCACAGGTCTAGCTTAACCCCTGCTGTCTTACGCCTTGCAGTTCAAAGCTCAATTGTCTCCATCATCGACTATGGCCTCATCATTTATGGATCAGCCACTTCAACGGCTCTCAGACATATCTCCACTTCGTTCAGCAAAGCCGGTCACCTTATTACTGGGTCCCACCGCCTAACCCACACATGCGACCTCTACTCCCAAACTGGCTGGCTGCAACTATCCAATAAAAATAAAATATCAAACCTGCACTATGGCAAAGAAGATCACTATGAGCCTGGCCCCCCGGGGTACTATCTCTCCTCAGCCCAAGTAGTAACCCCTGCCACACAAGGGACTCAGAATCACATCGCCTGTTGGTCTCACTCTGCAGAACCTCCCTGGGTCAATGCTCATTTGCCTACCAGGCTCCTTGCTGGTGGAATAGCCTCAACACTGAGATATCCTCTGATCCCAAGTTAGGCCCATTTAAATTAAGGCTCTGGCTCCACCTTTCAGCCTCCAGCACCTGCGACTGTCATACCTAGCCAGCCCTCACAGCTATTTCCCGCAGTCCTAGCCGCTGTGTCCCACTCTTGCACTTCTTTCCTCTTTCCCTAGCTTCCCCTGTCCCCTATCCCCCCCTTTCTCCACCCTGCCACCTTGCCCCACTACCTGCACTTCTGTTCTAGTTGACAACTGCCTCAGGCAAGCGCTCACCCCCTTTCAGCAACCCCCTCTCCTCTGTGACATCTACCCAAACTATTCCTATTTGTATTCCTTGTATTATTTTGCAACTGTATTTTAAATCTGTTTTATCCTCCCTAATTTTGCACTTGCTTTATTGAATATTGCATTTGCTCCACTGTGTACTACTGTATTGTCCAGTCTCTGACGTGGAACCTTAGTAAAAGAGCCTCGGCTCAAAGGTACTTGTAATCCTAGATTCAATAAATAAATAAAATGAAATAAAATAAATGTCCAGAAAAGTTGCAGGAAAAATGGTACATTAAACATCTGCCCTCTCAGTCCCACCACAATCCACCTACTCCCTCAGGAGTGGTGGCTCCTAGCTACTATATGTCCTGCGTATCACCACTTCAAGGGGCCAAGCGGCATTCAGATACCTCATGCCCAAACTTTGGAACACACTCCCAGCAGGCATTCGTGACTTCGCAAACTCATTGCACCTAAATCTCCTCCTCAAGGCACACTTCTCCACTATTTGTGCCTGCACATAGGGTCACCTAGGAGCTGAAACCTCAAGTTCCCTACTCGTGTTTAGGCCCTCCTGTCTTTACTCTCAGCACACCTCCCACGAGTTTTGCTTTCATGCTATGTAGAGCATAATGTAGGGGTTACAGATGGCAGTCCTCCATCTAATCCATGTATATCCTCTCTATTTTCCCTCGTTGCTTGATTTCATAGCTAATTTTGCAAATTGACAATAGTTACATGCACTATTTCCCCAATGTTTGTAAAATGTATCTGCTTTCATGTGATTCTACTTATGTCATGTACTTGCACGCTCCAGTATCTCCCCTGGAGGTCTGTAACACTCTGTATAGTGTAACTGTAATCATGTACAATCCTCCTCTACTGTAATGAATATGAATTCACATTCATGTACTCCCTATTTGTGTTTATGTTACATGCTCCAATTGTCCCTTTCCCCCAGGACGCATCTGGAATCGAGTGGTAACCCACTCAGTATGCCATTCCTGGTAAAACACTTAAATAAATAAATAAATAAACTGAGACAGAAATATGGTCTTAACCATGATATTTTAGGGTGCCCCCACCACCACCTGGACATTAAATAGCTGTTTTAGAGCCTGTTTGCCAAATATTTCTGCCTGAAACTCACTGCTGCCAGTTCCGAACAGGGCCTACAAGTCCAGAAATGTTTTACCAAAAAATGTTACCTCAAACTGATGCTGAAATGTGGCGTCAGTCCTGATGTTTTATGGTGTGCCACCACCTGAGGGACCTAAAAAGGGGTGCCAACCCATGCAGAGAAAATGAATTCCTCCAGCAAAATGCTGCTGCTACTTAGAATTCTTTCCTCCTGCTGCTGCTATTTCAATTGATTGAGATAGAAATGTACAATTATCATTTCCCTATCCATATGCTGCTGTACTGATTGTCTAGCTGTGTTGACTGACTGTCTCTGCTGTAGTAGCTTGCCTGGCAGTGGGGAAGTGAATGACATTTTGGAGCACTGTAGCTTGCTGCCTGCTGCTGTCTCTGACTACTACTTTCCAAGTTGCCACAAGAACTGCTGTTCTGGATGGTTGATGCCTGGTGGATTATCTTCACACAGTCCGTACTGCTGCTGCTGAAAATGTAAATATCTGTCTTCATTTTTTTCCTGTGCAAGGTTAGGATGTTGGTGGGTTGGTCTTATGACATTTTGAGTTCTAATATGCTTGTACTGCTCTTGCATTATTTTTCAGTGTGCTGTGGATGACATCATCAAGCTGGGCCATGAGGGAGGGAGATCTATGGATCTTCCCAGTTTCTCAACGCAGACGGTAAGTATTGGAATTTTCATACATGTGTGGTATGTCTGCTACTGCCATCTGGTTGTCGGAGCTTGATAGTTATTGTGTTATGCTTTGCTTTTGTCAACATCCGGAATTCTGGTGAAGTTAAGTATCTTTCCATCCTGCTGCTGCTGCTGCTGCTGCTGGCTGCTGAACCACATCTGGGGGATTTATTTAATTGTGTGATGGTTCCACTTTCACAGTCCTTGAGGTAAGTATTTCTTCATTTTTTATGGTCTTCTGTGGAGGGGGGGTGGACGGTCACTGGTGGTGGTGGGGGAACATTTTAACAATCCTCAAAATTTGCTCTTATTTTTTTCTTATTTCAAGGTACACAGTGCTGATGGGGGAAGGGGAATGCCTGCTATTGCTACTGTGCTTCATCATGGACCTTGGTCTGGATTGGAATCGTGTACCACACAGCATGCTCCTATGGGGAATGTCCTCAGTTTAATGACATCATGAGGTATGGTACTGTAAGTATATATTGTTTTCTCTGCTTCTTCTTCCAACTTCTTAGGTAAAACCGGGTATGCAGATTGATGAGTATCCAACATTTTTTCTTATCTTTGATCTCGCTCAGGTCATTTTCCTCTGTTGAGGTTTCATCGTATGTCGTATCTTGATGACTACATGATCAATCCAGGCCATGCAGGAGCTGTGTTGTGTCTGTGGAAGACAGGGGTGTTGCTTGAACTGCGATGTTGGCCACTGGACTGGTGTCCATACCATTACCATTAATGAGTAATCACCACTGCCACCCACATACAGGGAGGAACTATATGCAAAAATAGATGGTTGAGATAGTGTTTAGTAAATAATTAGGTGGAGGGAGTTAATGTCTTGCCTAATCAATGGAGAGTGCATAGCTGCAGTAATCATGAACATTTTGAATCCATTCCAAAATGAGGACAGCAGGACCCTCCCCCTGCCCCCCCCAACACTCCCCCAGGTCAGGAACCATTGCGGTTTTGGTGTACCTTAAACTGGTACTGTAGCATAAGTAACATTTTTGGGGGGATTTGATGTTGTAAGTTGTTAAGCCTCTTCATAATTACTTTTGTAATTAATGACTCGCACCATTAAAGATGGCCACCATTCACCATTTCTCAAAATGTGTTCCACTTGTGGTGTTAACTGTTGAATTAGCATGTTACATTCATATGCTACTTGTACTAGTCTAGGAACCAGGATTCTTGTACATGTCACCGATACTAAGTGGCAGATAAATATTTTTCAGTCAAATGGAGTGTATGGCTGTGTCAGGTCAGATCAGATCAGGTGATGAGAGGGGGAGGTGAGGCAGTGTGAAATTTGCCATCATGGGCACTTTCAAGGACATCCATGCAACATATCTTGCTGTACGATGGGGTTGATATAGTCAACATGAAAAGTAAGATATTTTTGGAAGAAAAACATTATAACTGTAATCACGCAATTGCAAACTCTTTACTGTTATGGTAATTACATTGCTGCTGCTTTATATAGGCTTGGAAGACTGGTGGTGAGGTGACCAATCAACGGGTTATGGCAAAGGGTGATCAAATGAAACTTGTACACACTGCAACACATAACAACATATTTCCATAACCAATCCAATGGTACATAGTGAAAAATAAGGTATAACATACACACCCCAGCCACCATACTGAGTTGACAGGTGTTGTTGGGGGGGGGTGCCTTGGAGTAAACTCAGCCTTTTCAACTTCCAATTCCACATCATCCAAGAAGCACTCCTCACAGTCTTCAAGACTGGAGTTCTCATCAGGTGGGAATTCTCTCAACATTGCTGCCTCATCCACCTCGCTGCCGGTGGATGCCTTAGTCGAGGGATTGTCATCATCCTCGTCACCGAGACACAGTTCTTGCGGCAACACCACTGACATCACTGTGGTGTGTGGAATGTGCCTTTCATTCATTTTGATGAATATTAGCATGGACACATTCTTGGGTGACAAATTGGTCCTACAGTCACTCACAATTGCCCCAGCTGCACTAAACACTCGTTCCACAGTGACACTGGATGGTGGGCAGCTCAGGTATTTCACAGCAACAGGTGTTAGTGCTTGCCAGTCAGTAATTTTACTGCTCCAATACAGCAGTGGCTTGTCATTAATGGCAAGGTGCTTTGGGTCCCCCATGTAGGCCTCCACCATTCATTCTGTTGCCCGGAGTCCAGCTGCCTCATCTGTCTCCTCCTCCTCCTTTTCCTCCATATCTTCCATTCCCATCTGAAAGAGAACATCCCAAATGGGATTATTTGCTGTTTTCTGCTCTGCCTTGCCCATTTTCTCTGACTGGGTTGCCTGTGAGCCACTGGTGGTGGTAGCAACACTCGTTTTTGATGCAGTGCATGCATTTTTCATTTGTGCAGCATGTACCAATCTAATTAGGTTCTCTCTCAACTGTTGTACTCACTGACGACCTCTTTCAATTATAGAGGGCAGGCTACGTTTATAGCGTGGATCCAGCATGGTGGCGATTGCAAAGTCAGCTGACTGTAAAATGCCAGATACATGGATATTTGTGTCCAGCACATGGAGCATGTGCTCCATTAGATCACAAGTACCATGATCCCCACTTGCCTCTGTCTGGTGTCTCACATTCACTAGTGTCTGCCTCAGCACATGTATGGGGGTATGGACTGACTTATACGAGCAGTGTCCCCACTCACTGCCTGTGTAGCAAGCTCGAATGGATGGAGACTGTGTATTAGTCCATCAATTTGGTGCCACTGCTCTGTTGTTAGAGTGATGGACACTTCAGCACTGTCATGGGTGGTGTGCAGTAGCAGGTATTCTGACACAGCCTTATACTGTTCATACAACCGGTCAAGCATGTACTGTGTGGAGTTCCACCTGGTGACAACATCAAGCTTCGGCCAGTGCTGAGGCAGATGGTTATTGCACTGTAGCTCACGTAGATGGTCACGGACCTTTGCAGAATGGGCAAAGTGGACACAGATGCGACGGGCAACAGTAACCATTTCCTTAATGTCCACATGCTTGAGAAACTGCTGAACAACAAGATTAAGACAGTCTGCTAGGCAGAGCACTCTGGAAAAAAAACACCATAGCTAATGCACTTCACTACATTGGAGCCATTATCACTTGCGATGAATCCTGCTATGAATGACTGTGTGCGTAGCCACCCATCAATCTCGTCCAACAGAACATTAAGCATTTTCGCAGCCATGTGTTAACCTGTGACACTTGCCATAGTCAGGGTTGCATGCTACCGAATACCAGGTGTGTTGCTACCACCACAATTTTGCTTCATGCATGTTTTGCTAGGCCCAAAATCAAGTACCACACCAGCAACTGTGCCCAGTGTGCTGTTATGCACAGATACAAGCTTGTTGCTGTTTGTCCACTGGTCCACATATCCATGCTAAGATGGATATAGTGTGATGCAATATGCTTCAATGCATGTCTAATGTAATCAGCAACTCTACTGTTCAGCTCTGGCATGGCACACTTACTAAAATAGGTTTGCTGTAGAACTTGTCCTTTGGGACAGGCATGGACCATCAACCTGTAGAAACCAGCATTCTCTGCAAATGAGAATGGCAACAGATCGATGGCCAGCATTTCAGCAGTGGCAGCATTTAACTCTCGTGCAGCAGCATGATTGGGTGGGTACTTTGCCACTCAAGGATTGTCTTCAGAGTAGGCTGCATCTTTGGGGCTGTCCGACCAGAACATAGAAACATAGAAATATAGAATTTGATGGCAGATATGGACTGCTTGGCCCACCCAGTCTGCCCATTTCCCTACCTGATGGATAAGCTGCAGATCCTAGCTAACCAACAGCCTGCTTCTTCCAACCTCCACCCCTAGAATTGCCTTATGTCTGTCCTATGCATTCTTGAATTCCACCACTGTTTTTGACTCCACAACCTCCTCAGGAAGGCTGTTCCATGCATCCACAACCCTCTCCGTGAAAAAATACTTCCTCATGTTACCTCTGAGCCATCCCCCCAACTTCAAATTGTGCCCCCTTGTTCTTGCACACCTCTTTTTCTGAGAGATACTACCATCTTGGACTTTGTTGATTCCCTTGAGGTATTTGAAAGTTTCTGCAGAAAACAAGTGGAAATCTCACTCAACCCATACAAATAAATCAGAACAAAAATAGTAAATGTGGCTGAAGTTTTATTCTCATTCAAGCCGTAATTCATATAGAAGTTATCTCCTTATAAATGATTTTCTCTTTTCAACAGACTCTAATCTTCATAATATGCTCCTGATGCTTTTTAGTTATTGCATTAACATATATATTGTGGCATTTCAGAACACAAGCCAGTTCCTTCTTCAGACTCGGAGCTATATTTAAATCTAAAAAAGATATAGAGAAACCAAAATGGATAATATTTTAAATGTCTTACAAACCAAATATATAAAAGTTATATTCGTGAGTAAATAATCTTACTTTTATCAGATAGTTCAGGTGCAACTGACCCGTATTTGTTAGGAGCAAATTCTTAGTAGGAAACAGCATAGATTTTAAAGTTTCTATCATGTCCCCGCTCTCCCTTCTCTCCTTGAGGCTACACATATTAAGATCTTTAAGTCTCTCTTGATACGTCTTCTGGTACAGACCCTGCACCATTTTATTTTCCCTCCTCTGGACAGCCTCTATCCTGTCTATGTCTTTGCAGATACTGGGTCTCCTGAACTACACACAGTACTCCAGAGGGTCTCAACAGCTGTCTGTACAGAGGGATAACAACTTCTTGTTTTCTACTGGAGATGCCTCTCCCTACGCATCCCAGTATCCCACCAGCCTACTTACTGCCCTCTCACATTGCTTGCTCACCTTTAGGTCATCTGATATGACTACTCCCAGGTTCTTTTCCATTTTTGTTGTCGTTGGTATCTCACCCCCCATTGTGTACCCTTCCCCTGGGTTTCTGTTTCCCAGGTGCATTACTTTGCACTTGTTAGCATTGAATCTAAGCTGCCATACATTTGACCATTCCTCCAACCTTGCCAAGTCCCTTCTCATCCTTTCCACCCCACCTTGTGTATCAACTCTGTTGCAGATCTTTGTGTCGTCTGCAAAGAGACATACCTTTCCATCCCCGTCCCTCTGCAATGTCACTTACAAACACATTAAAGAGGACCGGTCCTGGTACTGAACCCTGTGGTACCCTACTAGTAAACCCCCTTTCTTCAGAGTGGACTCCGTTTACTATTACCCTCTGTGTCCTGTTCTCCAGCCAAATTTTTACCCAGGCTACCAACTGGGGACCCACTCCCAGGCTGGCCAACTTGTATATTGATCTTTTGTGTGGGACTGTGTCAAATGCCTTTCTAAAGAACGCTGTACTTGTGGCAGCAATGATTCTCTGTTAGGGGTAACACTTGACTCTTGGGGCTGTGTAGTCCAGATGAAACCAGTTATTTGGGTTGCTTGTGGGTGTGGTGGTGTGCTTTTCAGACTCATGGGACTCGGACTCACACCGCCACTTCTATGCCCACTACTCGAGAGAGCAAAGGATCGCTCACCCTCCTCCTCCACCACCAACCCACTCTGTCTTCCCTCCTCCTGCTCCTGTAAATTGCTACCAACAGCTCTGGCATCCTTTTGGTGTTGCTGCCATCTCAGTGGGTGCTTGTTTTTCAGGTGGGTGTGTTGGCCACCAGTGGCCTATGTGGCTTCCCTTTTTCCCCCGACTAACACGGGCTTGGCAAAGTTGGCATATTGCTGTGGTCTCATCAGCAGGATCTAGCACATAAAAGTCCCAAATTAGGGACTTTTGACCTCTGGACTTCAGATACTTCTGAGACTGGGATAGTTCAGAAACAGGTGTGGATGTGTGTGTTTTTTGGGCTGCTCTCATCACTTCAGTAAAACTACATTTGGGAGGGGGGTTACTTGACTGCTTGGAGGTGTGCTTATAGGCTTGGTGACAGTCTCAGACTGACCCATGGGCTGTACATGTACAGTAAATCGCCTACATCATCCTTGACCTTTTTTAACTCAGGCTCCCATGTGGGATCATCCCAGTCATCATCATCATCACCACCAATAGTGATGCTGTCCTTGTCTTCCTCTTCCTCTTCCTCCTCCTCCTCCCCTATCACTGTCTTCCTGGAGGACGGCACCTTTTTCTTTCTCTACAACAATCTCAGGGAGCTGACTATCCTTATCTCCAGGACTATCAGACTCTTGTTGAACACTATCATCACCAACTCCTTCAGGAACAAGGACAATCACACTGACATATTTATTATCACCCTCCTCCAAGTCCTTGACCACTGTTCCTGTGCTGGTGTCAGTGCCTCCCTTCTTCTCACTGTCAGCATCACCCACTAGCATGGCTGCAACAGTTTGAGCTTTAAAAAAGTAAGACACAGGTATGCCTGACCCAGTTCAGCCACCAACTCCTTTGCTGGTTCCTGCCGCACCACCATGGCTCACATCAGAAGACACTGATGCAGACATACATGTGCTTTCACTGCTTTGGGGAATTGGAACTGAAGTTGTACTTTTTTCAGCAGACTTCTTAGCTCCCTCATCCCCCCGCCACGTTTTCACCCTGTACTTGGTCACTTCTTAGAAGGCATTTTTGCTGACTGCTGCTTCAAAGCATTGCCTTTCTCTGGGAGTATTTGAAGAAAGGATGTATTACTACTAACTGTGTGAATAACACCTCACACATGAATGATGACGTCACACACCTACAGAACTGGCTTCCTTACAAGTCCAAACACAATCAGGACAGGTACCAGCAGTTAGAGTACAACTAATACCATACATGGTAGGCAGCCTATTCTAGCAAAAAACAAAAAGGTAACTTTTTTTCACCAAACAGGAAGGAATTAAAGAAACACACACAAGGAAAAGGGGCACAAGTGGCCGACTTTAAATACAAATCACCTGTGTCTCTGGACAAATAAAGTACTGTAATGTGTTATTACTCAGTACTATAATTTTTTTATATATATGGGCAGAGACAACCATAAAATTGCAACAAAGGCAAGTAGTACCACACAATACGGTAGTGGTCTGGATGGGAGGGATCACCAAGAAATCTCTTGAAAATGACTATTTTAACATATACTGTTTTATAATGCACGCATCAGGTGTTATGCAAACAATGCTATAACAGAGAAAGGGTAACGTAAGTTAACTAAAACAGGAACACCACGCAGTGTGCAGAGTCAAGCTTCAGTAATAACATACGGGGGAACAATTCACAATGCTGGGTGACTGTAAATGGACAAGCTCAAGTGATCAAGTAGAAGTACTTAATATAACTGTTGATTTTCACAGTTTTAGTAACATAAGTTAACACTCCAGTAAACAGAACTAACCACAAAACAAATAAAAACAAAGGATCAGCTCTGTGTGTTTAACATTTCAGAATTCACAATCAATTCACAACAAAAAGTGGAAGAATGGTATATATAACACAGCTAACAGCGGCAGGAACTCTCTCAAACAGGATGGAGAAACTTTTCAGAGAAAAATAAATGGCAAGATATAACAAAATTAATAAGAAATAACAGTAAATGAATAACTCACAACTGTGAGTAAATACAAGTCTGCTTGGCTAGAAATAGCCTGCACTGCTTTACACTCCTACCCTACCCAACACAACTCTTTCAAAGACAGAGAGAAAAGTAAAACCTAATTTAAACTAAGTATTATACAAAAATTCACAAAATTAGAAAAGGTTCCCTAGCAGCACAGTAGCACTAGGAAAAAACATTATATTTTGCAGCAATTAGCTGTCAAAAACAAGTTTTAGCTATGTTTTCAAAGGCTTTATTGGCTCTGAGGCACCACAACAGTCTACTCTCCAACTCGACAAGTAGCAGAGTGAGCTGGAAACAAGCTACAAGTGACTTTTGACCTATTTACCCACAATTTATTGCATATTTTGCCTTTGGGCCAACATTTCACTGGTGAAATCAAAAGTTACACCAATGAAATGATGCCACAAGGAGAAAGTTGGAGCATCAATGGGCAAAATTGGCTCACCAACACATTTAGATGAAATTTCGCCATTTATGTGAAATCGTGAAACAAAGTGAAATTTTGCTTTACTTAGGCAGTATAGCGCAGTGGTCTAAGGCTCTGAGCTGCAAATCTGGCAACATCCAGCAGACCAGACCTGGGTTTGAATCCCACAGCTTCCACTTATATACGGTGTGACCCTGAGCAAGTCACTTAACCTCCTTGTGCTCCCAGGTCACTCCTGTAAAAAAAGCTTTCAGCTTAGTGTGCTATACCTGGTTAAACAACTAAATAAAAAAAAAAATTTCATCAAGCTATGTCAAGCAAAATTTCGCTGTTACACAAAATCAAGAAAACAGGCAAAATTTCATTTTGCATAGGAGAAAAAGTTTGTGTAATTGTGGAACTACGCAAAATATATCGTCAGCCAAAATATTTCAATTTCGCACAACACTATTGGTGGGCCTTTTCCACAGGACCCAGGAGATGCTCAGTCACTGATTTAGGGCCTGTGGTGGGACTGAACCTTCATCTGGTTGTGCTCAGGAATTTTCCTCTGGCTTTTGCTCCTGGGCCCACTAGCATGGGCAATGATGCGGTGTGAGCTACCATCTCAACAGAGTTACCTCTTAGCATCATATAGGTGGGGAAACTATACTTAGGCATCCTGCTGCACTGCCACCCAAATCCTCCAGGTTACCAGTGCCAAAACATTTTTGCTGCAAACACCTTTGGTAGTGAGGTGCAAATCAGGGGCTGGCTAGCCTGAAAATACTCTGACATCTCCAAAGAGATTTGCACGGAGTTAGAACACCATGCAAATTGTACAAAATTACCTTTCACCATTTGTGCTTTATTGCAAATAAATCCAGTACAATTGCAGTACAGATGTGTGGAGAACCACAACTTGCCCTGGCACTTTGGGTAAACGAACCCTTCGTCAGGGGGCAAGGTTCTCAGGAGACAACTTACCCTTACTGTATATACCAATGCTAATCACCTGATTGATAGTTAATTAGACAGCTGTCACAGTAACCCAATCTGCATATAAATACATAACAATTTGGAAACATAAATTACTCTAAATGAAAAAAACACTGTATCATGAATTCTTGAAGCTGACGTTGATTAGTGTACATGCTATTGTTATACATTGCAGTTTAGTATTTAATGCTGTTAGAATTCATACTTGATAATTTAAAGTGTCAGCTTTCAAAATTGGGCTGATATGATGCTCAAGTGACGACCAGAGGGGAATTTACAATTTGTCATAGCATATATGCTGCTGCTATGTCCATTTTCTATTTATTTTTTTATTTGAATTTTGGTAACCGGGTAGGCCCACTGAGACAATGCAGTCCCTTTTTCAGGGGTGACCTGGGTCAAGGGTACAAAGCATTAAAAACATGTGCCAATAATGACACAAAGTAAATGAGAAAAAAGATATATATATACAGTGTATATATAGAGATATATATATATATATATATATATATATATTTAAATATGCGTAGTCTACCAGAGATAAGAATGAGGAGTCAATTACATGTTAAACCTAAAATTTTGCACCTTAATAACGTTGCAACTGTTCAACTGATTTGCCTGAAATTTGGAATACATGATCAAGAACCATACGTCTTGGGATCTGCCAACTTTTGTACTGTTCGGATACACGGCTGCGGAGTTATTAAGCATGATCTGTGCATGCGTTTACGCTTTTCTGGAATTCTTTGCTCATCTCTACAGGTCGAACATGCGGCCAGGGTCCCCGATGTGCCTTTTGAAGATTTTGTGAAAAAATATTAAATGGTTCAAAAGTTCTTCAAAAAACAATTTCCCATTATAAGTCAATGGGAAAAGTTAAGAAAAAGTTTGACAGTGTTGCAAATGCAGTTTTTACTTTTGCAAATAGCCCTTTTACTGTTACAAATCCGCCATTTTGTTTTCAATTGGTCATCAGAAAAATGCTTGGCATTCAAATTTGGGACGCTCTAGCAACCTAATTCTTTTTGTATTCACTTAGTCGGACCCTGAGGATGCTAGGCATGTCTTTATTTTGGGGTAAAACACCCCAGAAATATGTTTTTCAAATTTCTGGAAAAAGTACTTTCGCAAAGTACTTTTGCACTTGTGACACTGTCGAATGAATTTGCTGTGGGAAAATTATAGCAATTTTTTGCCACCCGGCTGCAAAAGAACGGTTTGGTCTTTTGCGCTAAAATTTGTAGGGAATACAGCCAACATCTCACAGATATGCCTTTCAGTATTTCAGTGAAAAAATATTACAAGGCGACAAAGTTACGGCACTCCAAACTTGACACTTTTTCCCATAGGATAACATTACGGCGTCTGCTGCATTACAGGAATCCTTTGCCGCCCTGCTGCAAAATAATGGTTGGGTCTTTTGGGCTGAAATTTGGCGATAAGAAAGCCAACATCCCACAGATGTGCCTTTTACTTGTTTGGTGAAAAAATATTACAGGGAGACAAAGTTATGGCACTCCAAACTTCTTTTTTTTTCCCCATAGGGTAACATTAAAGTGTTTGCCGTGCCTTTCAGGGCCCGTATCTCGGAAACGGTGCGAGATACAGACTTTTCATTGGAAAAATGCTTAGACCCCTAATGGGAGCTAAGTATAAAACTAGCCAGGAAAGTCATAAATCATATGACTTTTAAATTTTTTTTTATACGTCGTACGGTTCCTGAGATATAATCAATTTAGTATTACAATTCCTCATTTTTTTCTCCGAGACCCATTATTATGCATACATTCTTTGTACTCACTGTCTTTCTCTATGCAGCTTTTGGGGAAAACCAGCCTGTGCACTTACATTACTGTTACCCTTATCGCTTCTGCTTGCGGTTCCATAACCGTTTCACTTACTGTTCCCGTTTACAGCACCATCTGCGTTACCCTTCACATTTTCATTTGCGCTTGCGTTTGCATTATTTTAACCATTTATGTCTACAGTACTGTTTATCTTTCTGTTTTGCTTTGCATCACCATGCACATTACCATTTGTGGGCACCGTGTTACTATGTGACAAGACATCATGTGGCAGGCGCCTCGCTCCCGCTGCCGCATTACATTCACTATTTCTCATTATCCTTCTCAAAAAGAAGGGAAATTAGAGCCAAAAAACTCCGTTTAACACATTAGTTTGGGTTGTTCCACAGCGACAAAAGTGAGGAAATTCGGTGTTAGGGTTGAAAGCCCCCTTGGACCCCCCCCCACACCCCAACCAGCATCGGGGTACTCATTGGGGTTGTCAGTCCTGGGAATAAACAATGTGAAGTTACGTGCATACCTTTAAGGAGGGATGGATGTGGACTGATGGAGTGGAGGGGATAAACTGAGGACCAATGAGTCCAAGGTTCAGCTCAACATCACCGGCCAGAATAAAAAGAAGAAATAAGGGTATTAATTTAGTGAGTGTGCCACTGGAAATAAACAATGTGATGTTACGTGCATACCAAGATCCAAGACAAAAGGTTTCTTTCTTCGAGAGAAAAGAAATAGGCAGGAGGCTAGATTAAGGTTTGGGGTATTCCAATATTGGAGGTGGTGAAGCAAGATCAGTAGGGGTAGAGGTGATTCCTAGTGCTACTAGTCAATCTGGAAGAATAAAAGTGATAATGTATAGTAGGGATGCGAAATATCCAGTGAGCCGCATGACTGAAAGAGGTATAGTGTTTAATATATATGTATGTGTGTGTGTGTGTGTGTGTGTGTGTGTGTGTGTGTATATATATATATATATATATATGGAGAGAGAGAGAGATAGGGGTAAAATCAGTTATAATAGAGAAGTTGGGAACTAAAACAGAGACAGTGTCAGTGGCTCAGTAGGTAGCACACTCGCCTCTGAGGCCGGGAGATCAGAGGGTTGTGGGTTCAGTTCCCACATCTGGCACTTGGGTTAATATCCCAGTACTGACACTGTAGTGCAGCATGAGAGGGGTGCTGCACTTCTGAGGTGCCGTCTTTCGGATGAGATGTTAAACCGAGGTCCCATCTGCCTGGACTGGTGGTAGTTCAGGTGGATGTTAAAGATCCCATGGCACTTATCGAAAAGAGTAAGGGAATTTCTCCGGTGTCCTGGCTAAATTTCCCTCATTCAGTAAAAATACCACCAACAGCTTAATCTGGTTCAAGGTCAGTTGCATTCATCTGTAGCCCCTTCCCCCGGGTCGTGCCTGAAAATAGGCAGGATTTGTCTAGTGCACTTACCCGGTCAACAAAAGATAAATAAAACAAGCTGAAAGATTGGGGTTGTTAGGAGACCAGCCTGGGAACTGAGTATGTCCCCAAGTTTAGGCAACTAGCAGATCTAAGCAGTTTAATGAAATGCTGCAGCTGAGAAGATGAGTAACATACCACAGGAGGGTGTGGGCAATACCTAACTCTTGGCTTTTAGTTGTTATAATATCACCACCCTCTAGTGGTGGTCTAGCATACTCTGCAGATGGAAAAAAGGGGAGATTACTTTTTTAGCCAACACAGGCATTTCACATGTGTCAAAGTGACTATAAAAGAAACACCATCTAAGGGTGAGGATGGTAGGGGGCAGGTGGGGAGTCGCCGTGAGGCAGCAGCGGGAAGAGCAGACCAGAAACACAATTGAGAATAAAGTATATATTCCCCAGAAAAGGCAAAGGATTCAGTTCTAAAAAGGCACCAAATTCAAATCTAGCACAGGGTGCAATTTCCATTCTGAGTATGGCCAGTCCAACTGTTCCGATTATTATGGTCTGTCCTAGTTTCCATACCTGATGTTGCTGGTGGCAGGTGGGGAGAAACTCCGAGGAGGCAATGACAGATATGCCCAAGGGGAGGGAGAGTTACTGAGGAAACAAATGAGGGGAGAAAATGTTAAATAAGCTGGAGGGAGGGAGGCCAGTAATTCCAAACAAAAAATTAAAAACAGTCTCAGGTTACAGAAGGAGGCAGGGAAAGAGACAAGGCAGAGAACCACAGGGCTAGCCTGAGTAAATTAAAATAAATTATAAGAGAGTAGTTAATTGAGTTATAGAAAACTAACCAGCAGGACTAGAATACATGCCAATATGCTGCTACCTAAACACATTAGCTGCTACATAAAATCATTCAAATATGCTGCTACAAAAATTATGAGCAGAGCAGAAAAACAAAGGAGAATAAAGTATATATTCCCCAGAAAAGGCAGAGGATTCAGTTCTAAAAAGGCACCAAATTCAAATCCAGCACAGCATACAGTCTCTGTTCTGAGTATGGTCAGTCCTACTGTTCCGATTCTTATGGTCTGTCCTAGTGTCTGTACCTGATGTTGCTGGTGGTGGGTAGGGAGAAGCTCCAAGGAGGCAATGAGAGGTATGCCTGAAGGGAGGGAGGGTTACTGATGTTGCTGGTGGCGGGCTTGGAGCAGTTCCAAAGAGGCAATAAGAGGTATGCCTGAGCAGAGGGAGGGTTGCCGATGTTGCTGGCATAGGCAGGGAGCAGCTTCGAGGAGGCAATGAAAGGTATGCCCCAGGTTAGGGAGGGTTAATGATGTTGCTAGCAGTGGGCAAGGAGCAGCTCTGAGGAGGCAATGAGAGGTATGCCCGAGGAGAAGAAGGGTTACTGATGTTACCGGCAATGGGAGGGGAGTAGCACCGAGGAGATAATATAGGGCATGCCCAAGGGGAGGGAGGGTTAATGATGTTGCTAGTGGCAGGAGGGAAGCAGCATCGAGGAGGCAATGAGATGTATGCCCAATGGGAGGGAGGGTTACTGATGTTGCTGGCAGTAGGCAGGAAGCAGTTCCATAGAGGCAATGAGAGGTATGCTTGAGAGGAGGGAGGGCTACTGATGTTGCTGACGTTGAGTGGGAAGCAGCTCTGACGAGGCAAAGAGAGGTATGCCCGAGGGAAGGAAGGGTTACTGATGTTGCTGACAGTAGATGGGGAGCAGCTCTGAGTAGGCAATGAGAGGTATGCCCGAGTAGAGGGAGGGTAACTAATGATGTTCTAGAAACTAGGATCGAGGTCACTAGTGCCTATCACAAGAGACAGGAAAAAAAAAGATCAAACACAAATGTTGATAATTTTAACTGAGAAATTCTTGGTATATTCACCACTAGTTCTCGGTTTATCAACCCATTACTTTATATGCAGATTGGGTTAGTATGACAACTGTCTAATTAACTACCAATCAGAGCATTTAGCATTGGTATATAAGGGTACATTGCCACCTGAGAACCACACCCCTTGATGAAGGGTTAGTTTACCCAAAGTATCAGGGAAAGCTGTGGACCTCCACACATGTGTACTGCAACTGTACTCGATTTATTTGCAGTAAAGCACAAATGGTGAAAGGTAATTTTGTGCAGTTCACAATGGTGTTCTAACTGAGTGCACATCTCTTTGGAGGAGTCAGATCCTAGAGGTGGCAGCAGTCTAGTGGGATGACTGATCCCCCCTCCCCAAGGGAGGAGAGCTGTCCTTGGGATGCTCAAGCTTCCCTCCCCCAGCAAGCACATGAGTGATCCGTATTGATTTCCCAACCCAGGTCGCTGGTGCATCAGAAAGCGAGGTGCCCAGAGCCTCAGCTCTCTCCGCCATTGGGCCATCTATTATTGTATTCTTGATGTTTGAGCTGATATTACATTTGAACACAGACTTTATAAAAAAAAAAAAAGCAGTTTAGCAACATATTGTAAATGTCTCTGCATAGAGCAGTATGAATATCATGGACAATATGAGAAAAATAGGAAGAAAATAATAAATTGTGACCAACAAATCAATACATAAATTTCAAAGTCAGAGAACCAAACACAAAGAATCCAGTAATCCCAGTGCTTCGCTCAGTGGAGCTTCCTCAGGGGATTCACTGTGTTTGGTTCTCTGACTTTGAAATGTATAGTATGTAGTGAGTTGTTGGTCACAATAAATGAGCATTTTTTGTTCACGTGAACTTGGCTACACAGCTTTTTGTGACTTGTTGCAGCTTTAGCTTCGGCTTCAGCTTCACTACAGCTCCTGAATACAGTTACAATTTCTTTTGGTTGTTCAGCTCAAGATAGCACACCCTTAACTTGCATCATCTCACTCTCTTGGCCCAGTATCACCTGGATTTAAGACAAAAATAAATAATTTAAAATTTCGGGCCTACTCATAATAAACTCCTGGTGCTTTAGATTCCAAATAAAATAAAATGAAAGAAATACATTGAATGTAGATTTCAAACTTAGAAATTGGGACTCTATGGGGCCCACAACTGTAATTGTAAGGTCAGTTGAAAAGCCCAGTAAAGTAAATGCTGTATTGTCTGAAATA
The DNA here is from genome assembly GCA_016271365.2 of Neoceratodus forsteri. NCBI lineage: Eukaryota > Metazoa > Chordata > Ceratodontiformes > Ceratodontidae > Neoceratodus > Neoceratodus forsteri. The sequence continues at coordinate 10,406,396 of JADMNL010000039.1, read as the reverse complement.
TTTAGTAGACCAAAAACTTGAGAAAGTTAAACAAGACTAGAAAACATGCAAATTAAATATATGGCAATGATTGCCGGCCCTCCGGTGGAGGGGCATGGTGTCTGTCTGCGATGCTGATGTTCTGGGTTCAGGAATGGACCCAGGACATTGGAGGGCCAGCTGAGGGGAGAAGGATTGAGCATCCTGAGGATGGCTCTCCTTCTCTGGGGGGGGGGGAGCGGCATATGCCCGGCTCAAGTCTGACCACTAGTGGAGGTTGGGGGTTTCACTGCTACTGGCACCTGGATCTCAAGGAGGTGTGCCAGGCACCGACAGTCTGTGTTCCTGCACCATTGCATGCCATGTCTCCTCTACACCTAAGCAGCATACAAAAAATTGCTGCCACCCTTGGATGTTGCCCGCTCCTGGCTCCATTCACTTCCCCTGGCTCTCCCCCATCGACTGATTACGATGTCCACAGGTTTCCATCTGGCCTCAAATGCTGCCCTGGGGGGGGAGGCCAGGGAGGCAATGTTGGTGGGCGCCCTGCCTACAACCTTCTCCCATTGATGAGAGGGTTAGCCCAGGCACTGTGGCCCACACCTTGGGGCAAGCAGGGTATCGACAACAGGGATGGTATGTCTGGGTCGGGGAGGCAGGGGTCAGAAATTCAGGTGGAATAGAAGGGGCAGTGTGCAGCCAAAAAAAAATACTTGGCAATGATTGTAAATATAGTTACTAGCCTTTTGTTTTAATATAACTTCTTTTCTTTAAACAAAGCATTCAAGTATAAATATTAAAAATCAAAATGCTCCAACTGTGAATATCTGACTAGATCTCTGTTAATGAACACCTCTGGAATCTGAATCTTAACTCCAATACCTGAAAAATGGTTAATCTGGAGTGGATACCCAAGAGCATCAACCTGCAAGATGATCCAGATTACAAACGATCAAATCCAGATAGTCTAATTCAGAATAAAAATGGCAGGCATGCAGGGCATTTACTCCAACCCACAGAATACCCAAGTGAGTTAACGAAAACAACTGATGTATAGAACCTGTGATGGTGGAAGTTTACAAGTGTGAGTTAAGGGCTGGGTCACACAGGATCAACCTACTATCTACAAATGGGGTCCAGCGACACTGATATTTTGGATGCACAGTAATTTATTTAAAAACTGCTGGCCAGGAAAGGCACACTGAGCCAAGGCTCCTTTCCAGGTGTGACCGGAAGGAAGGGGACAGGAGATAAAATACAAGGCAATGATCAAACACAGTGGAACAATGTAAAGTGGGGGCAACAATAGGAGTACTGGTGATAAAATGCCTTTACAGTGGCACAATAAAGTTGCAAAGTGCAGACAGTAACAGGAGTACAGGTGATAAATGCATCAGCAGTGGTACAATATAAAGTGCCAGCAAAGAGAAAAAAACACATTTCAGTTGTGTAAAAAAGCACAAGTTACGAACATTGGGAGCAAGGTATAAGATCTAATGGATCAGCGAAAGGAAGAGGAAGAGATGGTGGGAGCAGAAATCAGCAAGGGACAGGGCAGGTCAGGAGCAGGATGGGAAAAAGAGGAGCTTGAGCTGGCATTTGAGGGAGAGGTGGGAGGGAGAAAAACGGAGGCAAAGTGAAGTTTGTTCCAGTTGGAAGTGAGAGAATAGGTGAAAACCAACTGCCCAACAGTAGAGTGATGATGAGGAAGGGAAACAGTGCATGAGTCCCTTGAGCAAACAGCTTAAGAGGTAGGGGGAATAGGAGACAGGTAAGGAGGAAGAGATCCAAATGAGTATTTTGAGATGAAGGAAGCACAGTAAGATAGTCAACGTGATGGGGAAAAAGAATAATGAGAATGTTATGCTGTGGTCAGTCTGGTAAGGGAGTAGGAGGGGGGCAGGGCCAGTGACCACATCTGCATAGTCAAACACCGGAAGCACCAGTTTGGTGACTGGCTGTCAGCTGACCTGGGGAAAGAGGCAGTCCTTGCTGTGGTATATGGCACTTTGTTTAAGGCAGAGCTTGGGGTGGATGGCATCCATTGGTGTAGAGGAACAGTGGTCAAAACTAAAAGGGGCCATAGTGAAGGCAACAAACCTTTGCGTTAGGCAAGTAAGCAAAAGCAAGGGGAAAAAAAAGACTGCTATGGTTCTCTAAATAGATGGCTGGGAAGGTAGTGGCAAAAAAGGTAGCATTCAGGCACTATAAGGAGACACAGAGGGAGAAGGATAGGGAGGTGTATTTGGAGCAGTAGAGAGAAGCAGGCAAAGCAGTCAGGAGTATAAAGCCACAAACGGAGGACAAAATAGCTCAGGCAGTAAAGGAAGGGGACAAGGCATTTTTCAGGTACATAAGAGAAAGGAGAAAGACCAGGATTTTAAGACTTAGATGGGAAGGAGGGGAGTGTGTGGAGAGGGACCAGGAAAAATAAATCCTGAACAAATATTTTTGTTCCGTATTTACTGAAAAAGGTGAAGGTGAGGGACCACAGATAAGTGAAAGGAGCATCAATGGAAGGGAGATGGACACCAGTCCATTTACAGAGGAGAGTCCTGAAGGACCTCGCAAAACTGAAAGTGGACAAGGCAATGGGGCCAGATGGGATACACCCAAGGATACTGAAGGAGCTTAGAAAATGTGTAGAGTTATTTGAATCATCTGATTGGCTTAGACACTTTTCTAGCTGGGCATCTATCAGACAATAGACACCCACCTAATAAAAGTGCCCCATCACCAGTATGTTGGTGCCCAACATGCTCTCCAATTGGCCAAAACCCCTCAGCCAAATTCCAACTGTCAGCCATTTGTATCTGTCACTTAGTGGGCTACAAACTGAGCAAATTTCTGTTATAAAGTTGACTATCTAGCTAGGTGAGCATTTTTTTTTCTCAAATAAATTTACACATTTTCTAAGGGTTATGAGACATAAAACAAGGATCGCCATCTTTCCTAATGCAAAACAGTTGAGCCTGTCTGCCAGCCAATCTCTGTACAGCCCACTCAAATGAGCTCTCTGTTTGTTATTACCCCCTCTCCACACTTCACAGAATGAAATGGCAAAAATTTAAGTGAACAGTGCCATCGTGCTCCTACCTCGCTGCTGAGACTTTGGGTCTGCTGCTACTCAACCATCTTCTTGATTTCTGCTCTTGCCGGTCAGTCTCAAACTTAAATGCCTTTGGAGTGTGGGGTGGGGGGAGGCACTTTTAAATACTATTTTAATAAGACCGGAGTTCTTGTGCCCCAACTGCTATCACAGTTGCTCTGAATACCCTTTGCCTTCGCTTCTATGGCGCTCACTCTCACCTCTAGGGTTTAAAAAAAAAACAGTTTTCTTTTTAAATAAACACGAACAGTCACCTTTTTGGTAGCGCCATGAAAGAGGTTACTATATCCATGTTCTGCATGTTTTTTTCTCAAACTACCAAACTGCTTTTGTTGTGGTAGCAAGGCTGACAGTGCTAGTCAGCTTAGCGATTGGTTGCCATAGTGATGCTTGCTCTTGACACCGACATATCGTGAACTATGTCATGTCCTCTCCCACATTTCTCGCTGCAAAGAAGACATTCCCTGACATGCTGTCAAACGGACACTGACAGTAACAGGGAACACCAGCAGTGAGTGTGTTTTTGGGAGGGGGAGTGAGAGGGTCACGAACAAAAAGCAACTGGGATAGCGCTGCACAGAAGACATCCCCTGCCATGCTCTCAAATGGAAACCGTCAGCTACACGGAACTCCAGCGAGTGTGTTTTGGCAAGGGGGTGCTATCAACAAGCGATAGGACAGATAGAAAGAAAAAGAAGTACAACATTTTGAGTTTAGCCCTGAGTCAGTGAGTGTCTGTCTGTGTGTTGTGTGTGTGTGTGTGTGTGTGTGTGTGTGTGTGTATATATAAACACAGTAGTGCCTTCTAAGCATCATTCTAATGCAGGCAGAGGAACTATTTTATTTCAAAACTAACTTTATCCTAATTTTTCATTAACTTTTTTTATTAAACTTTCTTTTTTACATTGCCCATTTTCTAAGCGCAATAATACCCTCAGGGTGGTGTTAGGCAATACTGACCACTATACGTCGGACCTCATTACGCCCCTGGCCAGTCCGGTATTGCCCAATACCGCCCACCCTGTCGGGTATTATTGCTTGCTTAGAGAGGTGCTAGAAGCACCATTGACAGTTCTGTTCAACCACTAGCTGAAGATGGGAGTGGTTCCGGAGGACTGGAGGAGGGCAGATGTAGCTCCACTTCACAAAACTGGGAGCAGGAAGGAGGCTGACAACTACGGGCCAGTCAGCTTGACATTGGTGGTAGGGAAATTAATGGAATCACTGCTAAAGGAAAGGACTGTGGAATATCTTAAATCCAGCGGCTTACAGGATCTGCGGCAGCATGGATTCACTGAGGGGAGGTCATGCCAAACAAATCAGTTAGATTTCTTTGACTGGGTGACCAGGGCATTAGATCAGGGTGGAGCGGTGGATGTGGCGTACCTAGATTTCAGTAAGGCCTTCAACCCAGTTCCACATAGGAGACTTGTAAACAAGTTGGGAAGCATGGAAGTGGGTCCAAAGGTGGTAAACTGGGATATAAATTGGTTGAGGGATAGGAGAGAGAGAGAAAGAGAGGGTGGGGGTAAATGGAGTTCACTCCATGGATGGAGGGTGACCAGCAAGGTGCCACAAGGATCAGTACTGGGGCTGGGAAGGTATGCCTTTTTGCAGACAGCACAAGATCTGCAACAAAGCTGACACTCTGTGGGCGTGGGGTGTGTGGAAAAATTAGGAGGGATCTTAGTAAACCTGAGGAGTGGTCAAGAGTGTGGCAATTAAGATTCAATGCGAAGAAGTGCAAAAACATGCACTTGGGGCACAGAAAACCAGGGCTGGAGTACATGATGGGGGAGTGGTACTAACAACCACCAAACTGGAAAAGGACTTGGAGATAATCATTTCTGATGACCTGAAAGTGGCCAAACAGTGTGACAAGGCAGTGGGGAGAGCCAGTGGGATGCTGGGGTGCATAGGAAGGGGCATCACCAGCAGAGAGAAGGTGGTGGTGGTGATGATAATGCTGTACAAATCATTGGTGAAACCTCATCTGGAGTACTGTGTCCAGGTCTGGAGGCCACATCTTCGGAAGGACATAGACAGAGTAGAGGCGGTCCAGAGGAGGGCAACCAAAATGGTGCAGGGTCTGAACCAAAAGCCCTATGAGGAGAGACTTAAGGACCTCAGTATGTACACCCTGGAGGAGAGGAATGGGGGGGTATGATAGAGACTTTCAAATACCTCACAAGTTAAATAAGGTACAAAAGGGAAGCATTTTTCAGAAAAAAAGATGTTCAAGAACAAGGGGTCATGCTGTGAAGCTGGATTGGGGTAGACTCAGGGAAAATGTGGGAAAGTACTCCTTCACAGAAAAGGTGGTAGATGCATGGAACAGCCTCACAGTGGAGGTGGTTGGGGCAAAAATGGTAACAGAATTCAAAAATGCATAGGATAAGCATAAGGGAATCTTAGCGGTTAGAAAAGGGAGAGTAAAGTTGGAGCTCAAGTAGAGTCTATGGTATTACAATAGGTAAGGAAAATGAGCAGACTAGGTAGGTCAAGTGGTTCTTATCTGCCATCCATTTCTATGTTTCTACTTTCTGGCTGGTACCAAAGGTCATGGACACTGTTTTCTTAGTGTTGACCCAGAGTTGGTTGGAACCAGCACAGTGTCTCCGTAGAGGGTGGTATGCAATGACTCCGTACACTGGAATATTTACTTTTTCACATGTATTTGTTTTTTTATTCATAGTTTGTAACCAGGAATGGCACACTGAACTGTAACTGCTCATTTCAGGGTGCATCCTGGGGTGGGTAACATGCACCTGCTTTACTGGCAGGGACTCAGAAGACTTAGTAAGAACACTGCAGAAACTTGCAATATGTGCTATGCGATCTTCAATTTCCACCTTGAGAGCTATCAGAGGCATGCAGAACAGATCTCTGTTTAATGTATTTTCCAATGGATGGCACCTCCACAGTGCAACAACCCCCTAGTGCTGCACTACAGTGTCAGTACTAGGTTTTGGCCCATATTCCTGGTGTAGGACTAGAACAGCCACTACCTACTTATCCTCCAGCCTCAGAGATGACTGTGCAACCAACTGAGTTACTGGCAATGCCTTATAATATGTATTATTTTGTATAAATGCCTGGAAAGTCTTGACCTTAATGCTGGAATTTAGCTGTTAATTAATACTAAGAATTCATTTTGAGTTACAAGTCAGCATCTTCTTGGATGAATGCACTTAACTATTACGAGCCCTCTCAAACTGTTTAAAAAATCACTTTTGCCTCACAAGACCCTGGCGTATTGCTGTAGCCTACACCTTGTTTGTTTGGTTTTTTTTTTTGGGGGGGGTATAGGAGTGGGGACAAAACTATCAAGCAAAGACTTTTCCTCTAAGTCATTCTGCTGTCATGCATTTCTTCTGTTGTCTTTAATTTCCTATGAGAATTTTCCAGAAATTGGCTTAAATTCTCAGTAACTCAGGGTACTCACACTGTACAAAAAAGAATCAGTACATATTCAACATAACACAAGAGACCTGAGTCTTCTCTGGAGAATGGCAGGTTACTTGCTGCCTACCCAAGTGCAGTATATTACTGTGGAACAATCAGAGTACTGAACGAAGTCACAGATGTCAAGATAATCAGATAATATTTGCAGCACCATAGATGCTCCGGATAATCCCCCTTATCTGAGTGGCTAGGTTAATCCAAATAATTTTTCCTAGGTGGGTTATGACTGTCGGGCTAAAAAGAGCAGGTGTGGAACTGAAACTTGCACCATTTAGCCATTTACTGGTTCACATAATAACTGTCTGGGCCAAATATAGTAGATACAGAGCAGGTATTTGCACTGGGTAATTGCTACTTGACTGTGACTTGCACTGGCTACCCATTCAGTGGCTGGCATATCATCTTCAAGGTGTGCTTGTTGACTTACAATGTCCTGCAAAGTTTGAGCCCAAGCTACATCAAAGACCTCTTGATCATTTACGTTCCCTGGCCACTCCCTTCATTCCTAGGAGGCACAGTTTTCTCTGCAGCACTCTTATCATGTGTAAAGTCACTTGGTGATCAGGTATTTGTGTTTGTGGTGTGTGCTTTGGAATACACTGCTCTCCCCCCCAGCATGAGAGGACTCGGGGTACATTTTTACATTTTGTTTAAAAACTCATCTGTTTCAATTGAGCTGTGGGTCTGGCTAACTATATTTACTAACATACCAACATACCAACATACTAAAATGCCAGCAGAATAGGCCTAATGGTGTTTTGCGTCTGCTCGTTTGGTCAGCCCCCACCCTGGGAGCTGACCTTGCTGCCCCCCTCGCCTTCTCTGGCTTCTCCATTCCCAGTTCCGGATATTCTCGCTGCATTGGATTTTGCTTCCAGAACCCTACCCCTGTACCTGTCCCACCCCTCTTGAACCCTCTACTGTCTCTGCCTCCACCAGCCCCCTGGGCAGCGCATTCCATGGCTCCACCACCCTCTCAGTGAAGTAGCACCTCCTCCTTTCTCCCCTGAATCTTCCCCCCTCCAGCTTCCACCCATGCCCTCTAGTTGCCACCTCCTCATTCCTATTGTTACTGTATTTATTCTTCTTGCCGTACATCCTGCTTCCATTGTTATTTATTGATTTATTTAAGGTGCCCCAGAGCCTCTGGGAATGGACACCCTAAATATAAAATGACCCTGCCTTGCCTTGCTTCTCCAGTACAAAACTTGTAAGATGCAATGGATATAGGTATGGACAGTGGCTCTGTCCAGCAGATAAGTGCTGAAGCAAATCATGCACCAGCTGAGCATCTGGATTTTCTACAAATTCCGTGATGGGAAATATCAGGATCAGCCACCTTGAAGGGTCAGGTTATTAGAAGTTGTCAAGGGTTGCTGACCAATTCATCCTCCTCATTGTTCAAAACCTGGTCACATGGGGCTGCTTCATCACTACAATAGCCAAACTTCAGGACATGTGATCTGCAGATTAACATGTCAGTCAAAGATTAGTATGCAAATCACACTAAGAGGCACAACCACACAATCACATCACATTCCATTTCATGCCCCTCTCCAAGGAGACAGAAGACAAAAATGCTTATACTGTACAATCCTTAACACACAAACGTCTAATAGTGCAGGAGCACGCAGTGCAAAATTCAACTGAAACAAAAAGAAAATGCTTAAAATAAGCACAGAACCTTTTCACTTCAAAGGCACACAGGGCTGCCTGAAAGTAAGCAGCACACAGTCACACATGCATCTAAAACATATCAATTAATTAAATCAAGTAACAAACCTCATCATATACAGAATTAACGTTTTAAACCCCAAAGTACTGAACTCAAAGTTTAAAGCAGCCAAGCACACCATTAGTAAGCAGCTCATTTCTCAGTCTCATTTCAAAAAGCAGACGACTAGCAGAACTGCAGGTGTGTGTGTGGGTGGGGGGTTTCACTACCAGAAAGCAAACGTCCTGGAAGGGTTTCTTAATGCAACAGTATCTTGCAATACCTATATGTGACTGCCACTGCTCTTAGAAACACACATTGATTTATTATTAAAACCCAAAACCTGGAATAAGGCATGACAAAATAGGGATTATACCTGGTAATGTGCCCTGAGGTGGTTTGCAGTCCCTTATGCTCAGGTAGTAGATCCACGGCTTAGCAGGTCACTATAGTATAATCCCTAACCTGTCATTTCTTCTTCCTTGCATAGTGCATTAATCTATCATATTGTACATAAATAAATGGATGATGAGATTCTGGATATCAGACCAAGTTCTTTGCTGGAGACTGGTGCAACTGTGTGAGCTCTCTTACAGCTAGGATTTATGCACAGTTTTGTGCTATATATTCTAATGGGAGAGGCATGGACTTCAGCAGCTGCTGAGAGCTCTTCCTGATTCTGTGCTCAGAAATCATTTATTACAGTAGTTTCTCCTGGGAAAGACTGGGATTAAATTAGCCATGGCCATCCCTACATACACACACACACATACACACACACACACACACACACACACGTGCATAACCCTCCTCTCTAAAAGTGCTCCTGCAGTGATGCCTGCGAAGAAGTTGGGAGTTGGTACTTGAGTACTGTGAGCTCCCTGTAGCCAGTGCACCTGTGCCATCCCCTGTGGTTGCTCCTGCAGGAAGAAGCTAATACTGCAGCAGCCATGTATGTCTCCACAACCAGGGCTCCTACATCACTGCCAACAGCACTTCCAGGTGGCATAAGTTGCAGGATAAATCAGAGTCACCATCAATGTTTTTGTTGACTGGAAAAGATGGGCTAGGCAATTTAGCCTATTTTCAGTCTCATTCTAGGGAGAGGGCACAGATGTACAGTAAATAAACATATTGTGCCCGATTCTTAATGCTGTGGTAGAGTGATGCAAGGCACGCCACTGGCAGCATGTGAAGATTGCCGGTGCACCAGGGACCCTGCGCCTGATTCTCTGTTGGGTAGGGTCCCACCAGCAAAGCCCTGTGGTTTGTAGCAACTGTGGCTGTATGCCAGAAGGATGGGGCACCTGAGAGGTTTGTTTCAAACTGCCGGCATGGTCGGATGGCACTCTTTGCAGGGCCAAATGCATTTGTAGGTTACGGACATCATTGCGAATATACAGTGAGTACTATATAACTAATGTACCCATCAGCATATCATTACTATACCTAACCTGCAGGACAACAATTTGACTACATGCAGTGGATCTAGACAGTGCTGATGTGTAACCAACTATATGTGTGTATATATTATGGTAGCATGGTAGTGCTACCATAGTTGGGGTTGACTAGTACTTTTAAGGTTAAAGGGTGAAGTTTTGTACCTTAATAACTTTGCCACCATTCAATGGATTTGCCTGAAATATGGCAGGCGTAGGACATAACCATAGATCTTGGGATCTGCCAACATTCGTGCCGGTCTGATATACAGCTGCAGAGTTAGTAAGTGACATCCGTGTGCATATTTAAATTTTTTTGCGCATTCTTTGCTCATGCCTACAGGTTGCACAGTTTGTGTGACCAGTCCAAACACTCGAAAGAACGTGTGGCCAGGGTCCCTGATGTGCCTTTTGAAGATTTCGTAAAAAAATATTAAACGGTTCAAAAGTTATTCAAAAAACAAGTTCCCATTATAAGTCAAAGGGAAAAAGTTAACAATAAGTTCGACACTTTCGCAAATGCACTTTTTAATGTAGCAAATGGCCCTAGTAGTGTCGCAAATCCGCCATTTTGTTTTCAGTTAGTGCTCAGAAAAATGCTTGCCTTTTAAATTTGGGACCCTTTAGAAACATAATTCTTTTTGTGTTTACCTAGTCGAGCTCTGAGGATGCTAGTTATGTCTTTATTTTGGGTGAAACAGTCTAGAAATGTTTTTCAAATTTCTGGAAAAAGTAGTGTCACACCCACTACACTTTCACAAATTTTGAGAAAGCTTTTGCAAATCACGACACTACTTTTCAGACCATGGCCAAAATGACAGCAGTTCTTTGCCACTCTGCTGTAAAAGAACGGTTTGGTCTTTTGAGCTGAACTTTAGAGGAAACGCAGCCAACATCCCACAGATGTACCTTCTTATGGTTTGGTGAAAAAATATTGCATGACTGCAAAGTTACGGTACTCTGAAGTTGGCGTTTTTTCCCATAGACTAACATGGTGGCGTACGCCGCGCCTTTTGGTCTCGTACTTCGAAAATTATGTGAGAATACAGATTTTTTGCTGTGATCTGCATTGTCCTATTGGCTATACCACAGCAAAAACCTAGCCAGGAAAATCATGATTTTTGTTAATTTAAATTTTTTTCTACATTGTGCGGTTGCTGAGCTATTTGCAATTAAGTACTTCCAATGCTCGTTTTAAGCTTCGATGCCCATTACAATGCATACATTCTTTGTGTTTCTGTATGCAGCTGTTCACCAAAAACAGGGTATGTGCTTCCGTTACTGTTACACTTACTGTTTCCACTTGTGGTTATGTCCCCATCTTCGTTACCATTCTCATGTACGTCACCGTGTGCGTTACCCTTTGCGCTTGCGTTTTCATTACTGTTACCATTTGCGTTTCAAACTTCTGTTTGCATTGCAGTTCCTGTTACTGTGTTACAAGACATCACATTCACTATTTCTCAACATCATTCTCAAAAAGAAGGGGAATTAGAGGCAAAAATCTCATTTTAATGCATCAGTTAGTGTTGTTCCACAGCAACAAAAGTGAGGAAATTCACTGTTAGGGTTGAAATCCCACTTGGACCCCTCCAGCCCACCCCAACCAGCATCGCGTGGCGTTAAGGTCGCCGGTCCCAACTCTCACCCATTCTCCTATTCCTCAGCTTTCACACATGTGATGGGGTGAGAGTTAGGACCGATGACCTAATGCGCATCCTAATGCCGGTTGTGGAGGTGGGCTGGAGGGTCCAAGGGAGATTTCAACCCTAACAGCAAATTTCCTCCCTTTTGTAGCTGTGGAACAACCCTAACTGATGCATTAAACAGAGGTTTTTAGAAACATAGAAACATTGACTTTGATGGCAGATAAGGACCGCTTGGCCCACCTAGTCTACCCATTTCCTGACATACAGGATAGGCCACAGATCCTAATTAACCAACAGCCTATTTCTTCCTACCCCCCCCCAACAATTGCCTTATGTCTGTCCCATGCATTCTTGAATTCTCCCACAGTTTTAGACCCCACAACCTCCTCAGGAAGGCTGTTCCATGCATCCACTACCCTCTCTGTGAAAAAATACTTCCTCACATTGCCCCGGAACTGCCCCCCCATCTTTAAATTGTGTCCCCTTGTTCTTGCATGTCTCTTTTTCTGAAAGATGCTACCCTCTTGGACTTTGTTGATTCCACTGAGGTACTTAAAAGTTTCTATCATGTCCCCCCCTCCCTTCTTTCCACAAGGGTATACATATTAAGCTCCTTTAGTCTGTCCTTGTACGGCTTCTCTTGCAGACCCTGCACCATTTTAGTTGCCCTCCTCTGTACTGCCTCTATCCTGACTATGTCCTAGCAGAGATGGGGTCTCAAGAACTGGACACAGTACTCCAGATGGGTCTCACCAACTGTCTGTACAGAGGGATAACAACTTCCTGTTTTCTGCTGGTGATGCCTCTCCCTATGCATCCCAGTATACCCCCAGCCCTCCCTACTGCCTTCTCACATTGCTTGCTAACCTTAAGGTCATCTGATATGATTACCCCCAGGTCTCTTTCCTTTTTTGTTGTTGTTACTACTTCCCCCCATTGTGTAATCTTCCCCTGGGTTCTTGTTTCCCAGGTGCATTATTTTGCACTTTTTGCATTGAATCCTAGCTACCATACTTCTGACCATTCCTCCAACATTGCCAAGTCCCTTCTCATCCTTTCCACGCCTCCTTGTGTATCAACCCTCTTGCAGATCTTTGTGTCATCTACAAGAGGCATACTTTTCCTTCCAGTCCCTCTGCAGTGTCACTTATAAAGACATTAAAAAGGACTGGACCCAGTACTGAACCCTGAGGTACCCCACTAATAACCGCTCTTTCTTCAGAGTGGACTCCATTTACAATTGCCTTCTGTGTCCTGTTGTCCAGCCAATGTTTTACCCAGGCTACCACCCTGGGACCCATTCCCAGGCTGGTTAATTTAACTATTAATCTTTTGTGTGGGACTGTGTCAAATGCCTTGCTAAAGTCTAGGTAGGCCATGTCCACAGCCCCTCCCTGGTCTACTACTTTGGTCACCCAGTCAAAGAAATCTACTAGATTCATCTGACATGACCTTCCCGCTGTGAACCCATGCTGCCTTGGGTCCTGTGCCCCACTGGCCTCTAGGAACTCAACTATTCTTTCCTTCAGAAGTGACTCCATCACTTTCCCTACCACATAGGTCAAACTGACAGGTCTGTAGTTTCCTGCCTCTGTCTTGGTCCCAATTTTGTGAAGGGGAATCACATCTGCCTTCCTCCAGTCCTCGGGTACCACACCATCCTCCCATGATTTAGTAAAAAGAGTAGTCAGTGGTTTCACTAGTTCCCCCCTTAATTCTTTTAGAATTCTGGGGTGAATTCCATCAGGCCCCATTGCTTTGTTCACCTTCAGTTTTAGGAGTTCTTGCAGAACCCTTTCTTCTGTGAAAGGGCTGGGATCAACCCCTATCAAGAGTGCTTCTGTTAATTGGATTAGGCACGTCCCCCTCCTCTTTTATGAATGCTGAGCAGAAATATTCATTCAGTATCCCTTCTTTTTCACTGTCCCCCTCTGGCCACCCACCATTCATTCTATTCAGCCTCACTATCCCCTCCTTTTTCTTTCTACGCTCTCTGATGTACCTATAAAAGGTCTTATCCCCCTTCTTAACTGAGTTGGCTGTCTTTTCCTCAGTTTGGGCCTTTGCTATTCTGACTTCCTCCCTGCTTCCTTCTGCCTTAACTGGTACAGCTCTCTGTCCTGCTCCTTCTGTGTTTCCTTATACTTCCTGAATGCTATCTTTTTCTCCCTGACTTCCCAGCCACCTCTTTTGAGAACCATAGTGGCTTTTTCTTTCATTTTGATTTGTTTATTTGCTTCACACAAAGGCTTGTTGCCTCTGTGATGGCAGTTTTGATGATTCCTCATTGTTGCTCCACCCCTCCTTCTAGCCTGTTTGCTAGTGCTTTTCTGAGGCATTCTTCCATGTTGCCAAAGTCAGCCCTCCTGAAGTCCAGTGCCCTCACTTTTCTATGGCTTGACTCTCTAGCTGAGTTTAACATGAACCACACTGTTTGATGGTCACTTGTTCCCAGATGGCAACCCACTTCCAGATCTGAGATCCTCTCACTGCCCCCATTTGAGAGTATGAGGTCTAAGATTGCTCCCTCATGAGTGGGTTCCGAAACTAGCTGTCTGAGGCCTGCCACCTGTAGGGCATCGAGAATGGCCCTGCTCTTGGATGTGGCTGCAGCAAATGTGCTCCAGTTATCATCTGGCATATTCAGGTCTCCCATCAACAGTATCTCCCCTTTCTCTGCCATCCTAAGAATGCCTTCTATCATATCCTTGTCCATTCCCTCCCCCTGACATGGGGGTCTGTACACAACCCCTGTGTGGATTGCGGTGCCCATTCCAGTCTCCAATGTGACCCACAGTGCCTCCTCTCCTCCCTGTTTACTCTTTTGTTCAGTTGCTTTTATCCCTTCCTTTACATAGAGAGCTACTCCTCCCCCTCTTCTCTCCTGCATGTCTCTCCTGTAGGTTATGTACCCTGGTATGTTAACATCCCAGTCATGGTTCTCTGTATACCATGTTTCTGTGACTGCTACGATATCCAGGCATCCCTCTTCCATCAAGGCCAAAAGCTCAGGAGCTTTTGCCCAGACTATGGCATTGGTACTCATTACCCTCCATTTACTGATGGCCTTACTCCTTTTTGCCCCATCCCTGTCCTTCTCGCCTTTGTCACTTTCCCCATTTACCCCTGCCCTTCTCCCTATCGCCACCTCTATGTTGGTGTTTACCGCACTTACTACCGTGATTTTTTTGGGGGGTCTAGGATTTTCCTGCTCCTTTCCAGTTCCTCCGCCTTGGCTAGTTTAAATGCTTGCCAGTGAAGCATTTAAACCTATCACCTAGGATTCTGGTTCCCCTCCTGGACAGATGCAGCCCATCATGCCAGTATAGGCTTGCATCACTCCAGGTGGACAGCCAGTCCCCAATGAAGCCAAATTTCTGAGCTCTGCACCAGTTTTTCAACCACTGATTGAATCCCATGGTGCGGAACACCCTAGCCTCTTCTATGCCATAGATGGGCAGCACCTCCGAGAAGGTTACCGTGCATGCTACTTGTCTAAGACCCCTCCCCAATTCCACAAACTCTTCCTGCACTGCTCTAATCCCTTTCTTAGCCAGGTCATTTGTCCCTAGGTGGACAATGACATCCAGCTCCCTCCCCTGTGCAGCTGCGCTGGCAATCCTGAGGATTCGCTCCCTCCAAGCCATGGCATCAGGCAGGCACCTTACCTCCCCCTCCCCTTCCTCCCCCAGTTGTATCTTCCTAACAATGGAGTCCCCCACTAGAATTTGTTTCCTTCCCCTGTGGGGTCCCGTGCCACCCTCCTGTGGGTCTCCTTTGTGGAGGTTCCCAGCATCCTCCTTGGTCTCCACTGCAGGTGCATCCATAGAGGAACCACACTTTGCCAGAATGGCATAGGAATTGTGGAGAGGTACAACTGGAGGGATGCACCTCTGTTCCACCACCTGCACCCTCCCTGAGCCCACTGTGGTCCAACCACTCCTCTTTCTTGGCAACCTCTGAGGCAACAGCAGTGGCACTGGTGGTCCCTGGATGGAAGAGGAGGTCCCACAAATCCTGGCCAACTTAGCCTGGAGATGAGCAACCTCTTCCCTCAGCCCAGAGAGGTGTCTACAGATGGGACAACACTGCATCCTCCAGAATGTCTCTTAGAAGACTGCTGCACCACAGCCGCTGCACTGCACCACTCCCATCATGTCTTATTTCTGGCCCCTTAACTGTTATTTGGAATCCTTACTCTTTCCTCTGTTTTTTTTTGTTTTGTTTTGTTTTTTTCTTTCTCTTCTCTCTCTACTTAATTTCTGCCTCTGTGCCCTTTAAGCTCCTGATTGTCCTGTTCTGAGACAAGAATAACCTATATTTCTCAGTAGACCCCTTACTTGCTCAGAGGCAGACCTCCAGCAGCTAGAGGGGGCCAGAGAGCTACTCTTGCCCTTCTAGGATGGTGGGTATTTGGTGGCTGTGTGATCACTTACTTCCTGCTCCCAAACAGGAAGTTCCTGCTGTCAGTCAAATCCTGTGCCTATAAAAGTAGAACTAGCTTTGGGTGGGAGGGTGAAGGGGAGGGAAGGAGGGCAATATAGTCCCAGTAGAGAAGTCCAGTCACACAGCATTCCTTCCTCCTGGTGTCTTCTACCAAGCTACTAACAGAATCTTACTAAGGCAGTCTTTAAATTTAGTTTCCTTCTAGCTAAGCCACTCCCCCTACTTACTAGATCTTTCTACAAGTAATTTAAACTGCACAGCTATCAAGCCCTTTCAATCACCTGAGATTTACACCTAGATAACTATTCAGATAACCATTCAATTCAGTTAACTCAGACAAACACACTAATTGTTTTTTTGTTTTGTTTGTTAGTTTGTTTTTTTACCCTAAATTAAAGGTCCAGGTACAAGAGTTCTACTTCCCAGCATAACACCCACCCTGTCAGGCATTATTCTTTTAATAGTTCCCTTCACATTACCTATTATAGTGCCATTAACATATATACATATATATTATTCCTTTAATATACTACTGTAGTACCAGTTCCAAGGGTCCCTATTGATGTCCCACATTGTAGATCATCCAAACTGTTTATGCATATTATTTGCAAACCAGTGGCAGGACGACCATGCTAAGCAACAGC
This sequence comes from Neoceratodus forsteri, assembly GCA_016271365.2. Lineage (NCBI taxonomy): Eukaryota > Metazoa > Chordata > Ceratodontiformes > Ceratodontidae > Neoceratodus > Neoceratodus forsteri. Next base: position 10,389,951 of record JADMNL010000039.1, on the reverse strand, counting down.
TGCTGTGGGGGTGTGGGGGACAACAGCACATTTCAGCCCTACCCAAGGAGGGCTTGGCAGGTGGTGCATGGACCAGTAGATGTATAATGGGTGTTTGTTTTTGACAGCACTATGCACTTTAATAAATGCCAAAAAAGTGGATGGTGCAGCATTGCCCTGGCGCAAACCTCCTTGCACCATGCCCCACCCCATTTTGTGCAGCAAGGATGGCGCAAGACCCACCTTGGCACACAGAGCCTGTGGTTGCTGCAGGCTGCATTTGAGAATTAGTCTCAGTGCAATTCCTGATGCAAGCCTGTCCTTGCATCATTCTGTGTGACACAAGCACCTTGCATTATCCAGAACACTTTGAGAAGCAGGCTCATTGGATCAGGCTGAGATGTGTGTGGTATATTTAGTGAATAGGGGACATTTGGCCAAATATGGGGCAATTTCCCTACTCTTTTTGAGAAGTGCCATAGAATCTTTAATATCCACCTGAACAACCACCCGAACAGGCAGATGAGACCTTGATTTAACATCTCATCTGAAAGACGGCACTTTAGGGAGAAGCACCCCCCTCATGCTGCACTACAATGTCAGTATTGGGATTGAACTCCAGTTCCTGGTATGGGGCTACAACCACAACCCACGAATAGCTCTGAGCATCTCTAGGAACCAGAGTTCTTACATCAGCGCACAAAGGAACCTGCTAAGAGAGGCTGGGACAGGAACAACTGTGAGATTTTCCATGGTCAGTGCCTCCTTGTGCTGTTTTTATGGTTGAGCATCACACCAAGCAGTTATGAGCAGGACATCTTCTGGCTCTGATTGCTCCAACTGGATACTTGCACAAAACAGAGCAAAACTTGTTCTCAAGCAGATAGTGATTAAGAATGTATTACCTCAGCATAAGAATTCAGAGCACAAACTGACCCGCAGTGCAAAGGGTCATCACTGTAATTTACTAATACCACTACCAGCTAAGTTTTCCAAATGTATTTAGGGATTTGTTGATATTTAAAAGTTGTTGAAGAGTTGGGAATCATCTTCTCTCATTCTCTCTCTTGCTAGCCTGCTCTTTTAAGTCATTTCACATTCAGTCATTCCTGTTTTGCTGACTTCAGATTTCTTGTGTCACCTTTAAATGCCCTTCTTTAAAAGTGCATTGTGCTGATCCAGGCTGCGTGCGGGCACTGTCTGATTATGCTGTTATCAGATCATGTTGCAGAAAAATAATGTTATTAACTTACATTTCTGTGGTTCTGGCACCAGTCCCATCTGTATCTCCCAGATGAGAGTCCCACCCTTCAGAATGCAAAGTCCCCAGATTTGCTAGGGGAGGGAGGCAGAGTTGTAGAAACTAAAAAGAGTCAGTAACATACAGTACTTGTTCCTCTGAGAGCATTTATTCTGAACCAAGATGCTATACCCAGACAGTGCTTGTTTTGCACTTCTGAGAATTTTGTGAAGGGTGATTGTGAGGGTAGGACTTTGATTTATCTGTGTTCAGAATTTGACTATTTTGTCTCAATGCTAAGAAATGCAAAGTTATGCACACTGACAGGAAAATCCACATGCAAAGAATACAGAATGGGGGTGAAAGTAGCAGAGACAAGGGGAGAGACAGAGATCTGCGTGGGAGTTATTGTTAGTGACAGCCTCGAGGTCTCCTGAGAATGCAATAAGACATACAACAGGTTGAACTGGATGTTACGGCGTATACTCAGAGGCTTCAATAGTAATAGAGGGATGTGATTAATCTTGCCCCTATACAGGACCATGGTTAGGCCTCATTTTGAGTCCTGTGCCATGTTCTGGAAACTGCATCTGAAAAACTCAGGGACTGGCTAGAGGCAGTGTAGAAGAGGACCACCAGGGTGATCCAAGTACAGCAAGGTCAGACATACAGGATGAGGAATAACTTGCAGAACTCAATGTATACTCTCTAGAGGCCAGGAGGGAGAGGGGTGTCATGACAGAGATGTACACATTTATAAGAGGTATATATAAAGTGAATAGTAATGATCTTGGGCCAGATTTCCAGCTCTTTTTGGGACTAAGTCCCACTCTGCAGCCGCCGGTTCAGAAACAGTCCCTGCACTGGTGCCAATTAAATGCTGCATGGGCAATTGGCACAGTAGCGGGGAACCAAATAGCATGACTTGGGCAGTACCCATCTCCCAGTGGCACTGTGTGTGAAACACATGAGCTATCTATTTGGGAGAAGCAGGGGACCCTAACAAACCATGGTGGGATCAGACCATGGGGGTCATCCGCACTCCCCCCAATGATCTCTTGACTTGCAGAGATAGAAACATAGACAATGACAGCAGAAAAAGGCTAGTAGTCCATCCAGACTGAACTACCAGGTGTAGGATTTTGGTGCACGTGGGCCAAAAAACAACTGCGACCTGATGTAAACTGCAGAGCCAGTCTCAAATGGCTTCATAATTGAAAATACGGTGCATGTGGAAAAACTTTGAAAACCCACAAGGTTTCCCGCATGTGTGCTGAAAACTGATGAGTTTGAAAATCAGGCCTCTGTTAACCCGAAACAAATGCATCTTTACAAGATGGCATATCTGGAACCTGTAAGGAAGAAGGTTTTAGAAATACAGAAACAAAGAAACATAGAATCTGATGGCAGATAACGACTGCTTGGCCCACCTAGTCTGCCCATTTCCCTACTTAATGGATAAGCTGCAGATCCTAGTTAACCAACAGCCTACTTTCTCCAACCCCCCCGCTAGAATTGCCTTATGTCTGTCCCACGCATTCTTGAATTCCCCCACTATTTTTGACTCTATGACCCCCTCAGGAAGGCTGTTCCATGCATCTACAATCCTCTCTGTGAAGAATACTTCCTCACATTACCTCTGAGCCGTCCCCCCTCTAACTTCAAATTGTGCCCCTTTGTTCTTGCACATCTCTTTTTCTGAAAGATGCTACCCTCTTGGACTTTGTTGATTCCCTTGAGGTATTTGAAAGTTTCTATCATGTCCCCCCTCTCTCTCCTTTCCTCGAGGTGACACAACTTAAGCTCATTTAGACTTTCTTCAAATGTCTTCTGGTGCAGACCCTGCACCATTTTGGTTGCCCTCCTCTGGACAGCCTCCACCCTGTCGATGTCTTTGCGGAGATGGGGTCTCCAAAACTGTACACAGTACTCCAAATGTGGTCTTAGCAACTGTCTGTACAGAGGGAGAACAACTTCCTGTTTTCTACTGGTGATGCCTCTCCCAATTCATCTCAGTATCCCTCCAGCCCTCCTTACTGCCTTCTTACATTGCTTGCCCACCTTTAGGTCATCTGATATGACTACCCCCAGGTCCCTTTCCATTTTTGTTGTTGTCAGTATCTCACCCCCCACTGTGTACTCTTCCCCTGGGTTTTTGTTTCCCAGGTGCATTACTTTGCACTTCTTTGTGTCGAATCTAAGCTGCCATACATTTGACCATTCCTCCAACCTTGCCAAGTCCCTTTTCATCCTTTCCACCCCACCTTGCATATCAACCCTGTTGCAGATCTTTGTGCCATCTGCAAAGATACATACTTTTCCTTCCAATCCCTCTACAATGTCACTTATAAAGACATTAAAAAGGATTGGCCCCAGTACTGAACCCTGCGGTACCCCACTAGTAACTACCCTTTCTTCACTGTGGACTCCATTTACTATTACCCTCTGTGTCCTGTTGTCCAGCCAATGTTTTACCAAGGCTACCACCCAGGGACCCACTCCCAGGCTGGCTAATTTGTTTAGAGGGATGTTAGGAAGTCTTTCTTTACTGGGAGAAGTGCTGCAGGGGAATAAGCTGTCAAAGGGTATAGCAGAGGTGGCGACAGATAAATGGGTTTAAGGCTGGGTGGGACAGATTTGTGGAGTCTGAAAGGATGAAGGGAACAGCTGGGGGGGTGTAAGGCTAATTTTCTAAGGCAGTTGGCCTACAGGACTATACATAAGTAACAGTAAATTTTAAGGGCATACCAGATGGACTGCAAGGATTTTTCTGCTGTCACCTTCTATGTATGTTCAGTATGTGACAAACTCAGTGCTGATAAAAGGTGAGAGACAGATACACTGGAAAATGAAGAAGGCCTCTGCTTATCAAGAAACTAGATACTGTGTAGGTGCAGCCTAGACTACCCACACGCAGTGATGAATCTGCAATTTCTGAAAGGCAGCTGAGAAATTATGGGTGGCTGTGAGACTAGGGGTGAAAGAAATGGTGTGAATGAGTTCAGAACCTTCCAGAACCTTAGTTATTTTTGGTAAAAGAACCTCATTAGAATTGTTTTCTGGTCCTGATCTCTTTTAAAGCATTGATTGTGGACCAACCATGTTATATCTCTGTTGCATTGCTTTAGTCAGAAAGAAGGCTGGGGTGGAGAAAGGACCCAGTTAACCAGATCTGTATTAACTGGTCATACTCACATCGGTGTTACACAAGGGAAATTACCTACAATAGCTACATTATAGTGTATGACAGTAATTATATTTACTGTAGCACCACTTCAAGTTATTTTTAGATTCCTTTCTCTTCACTGACAAAAGCTTATGGGTAGAGAATGATAGTTAAAACAGTCTGTGTACTTTAAACTAAAATGTTCTAACAGTTCAGATCAGGCTCAGGTAACTATCCAAACTTTTCTTGGCTTATCAGAACTTTTTAGAACCTCAGAACATATTGTGGTTCTCCCATTTGTATGTGAGACATGGACTTCAGTTGTGGCAAATTCAATTCTGGTGAAATGTAATAAACTGGCAGCATTGTTGTAGAGGGATGCACTTAGTTTTGTCACATTGGATACATTGCGATTAGGTACAGATAGGTGGAGATGTTCATACAGTGTCCCTCTTTTGTACTTAGTATCAAGGGACTGCCCTTTCCTTCAAGGGGTGAAACATCAAAAATACAGTAGGCCTATTTGGACTATTGACTGACTATTGTGCAGTTTTTCATGTTTTGCCAGCCTCAGGCCAGTAAACAACCTCCACATTAGAAGAACTTGATCCAAATCTGAATTTCTAATTTTGGAGACACTTGCTTAACTGCCTAATGCTGGAAGTCACTAAAACTGGACCTCTCCTCTCTGTAGAGCATCTTGGACCATTAACCCAAAGGAGAAATCTCCCTTAGCTGGTAGGTAGAAAAGAGCATTTAACCTTTGCTTCTGTTGCAGCATACCACCACTAGAGTGTTCTTCTACAGCACCCAATAGGAACTTCTCATAGAGTGCATCGTATGGTACAGGACCAATGGCTGAGTGCCTTACATAGCCTGGGCATGCATTAAATCAGTGTACAGGCTTTTTGCACTTATAAAATGGGTCATATGTAGATAAAATTGTGATACAGAGACAGAATGGTTTTTAAACTGCTGAAAAACTGAGGAAATTGATGACATGTACATCCACTTGTTAAAGTAGTTCTATTCTGCAGTTGTAACACACTATAGCTTGACCTGCAACGTTTACTACCATGTTGTCTTATTAACAAAGGGTTGTACTGCCCCTTGCACAGGTTTCATGCAGCTCAATTTTTGGAAAGTTCTTTCCATGGAGAATCAGTTGAGCTACTTCTTGGACAGGTTATATGCAGCTCAGATAAGAAAGAGCTGTTTTCTGGTCTGGTTTGGTAGAGAAACTGCAGCTTAAAACAAAATAAAATCTGAAACTTATATTAACTAGTAAAATGTTGTTGCACACATGGTGCATGAGTGAAGATGATGCCAAACAGTAATACAACTTTGGAGGCACAATGAGGCTTATCATTGGCAAAACAAAGCTTTATAAATAGATACATGGGCTGAGTAAGTAAAATTATTTTAGTGCTGTGGTGGATTGATTTCTTCCAACATAAAAGTTTGTTGCTAGGTAGATTAGGGTAGATTACTGTAGTTCTGAACAGTGTATTTTCTAGGAAATTAGTCGATGGTAAAGTGATGTATTTTGACCAATGAAGTTTTGAGATTTGGTTACTTTCTTAAAGCAGTAGTGCATGATAGTGGTAAACATTTTGACCTGCATTTTTTATTCTGATTTATAAAATGAGTTCAAATGTTCCTGCTTCCTGATTGGCTAAGTCCTGAGACCAATAAGTTAATTCTCCACAAATGCACAGGATGAAACAAGTTAAGGAAATGGGATTTAGAATTTCAGCCCATCATATAAAGAATTTATGAGTCACTCCACTCATCTTTGACTGTCATCACAAACATGGCTACCACCTTTACTCAGTGAAAACCTTCAACTAGGCCCATAAAAGCAAAACTCCCACACATTAAAAAAAATAATTAAACCTCTTTCCTCTCTTGATACCCTCCAAATGCACATACACAAATTTTAAAAATGGAAAACTATTCACCTTTTGCAAATTCACGGTGTTTCCTTTGTGACCATGAGAAATCCCCCTTCTATCCTTACCAGCTTGCCAGGGCAATCTCTGCTGCTTACGTTGCTTAAGATAACTCTGGCTTCATGTTGTTTAGGTTAGTCGTGTTTATGAATTTTCTCTTTGTCATGATTTGCTTATTCCTGCTTATCTAACTTAGGTTTGTTCATCACTGACTGTACTTGTTATGCTATGTACTCCTGGACTGTTGCATGATTATATGAGCTAGCATAGTCATTTTTATTTATTTTATTTATTTGCTTTTGTTAACTGGGTAAGCACACTAGACAGCCAAGTGCCTATTTTCAGGTGCGACCCTGGAGATTACAAGGTACATACATGAACATCAGGCAAATACAAGTGAATGATTACATTACATAGATTAAGCACACAGGGACTTTACAAGCACTCGGGACAATCAAGCAACTGAAGCAACAAGCAGCTCACCTGAGCAGCTGAGGAATCCAAATCTCCAGCCTGATAATTTTTGAGGCAGCTCCCCCCCCACAAGCTAGGCACTCGGGACAATCAAGCAACTGAAGCAACAAGCAGCTCACCTGAGTAGCTGAGGAATCCAAATCTCCAGCTTGATAACTTTTGAGGCAGCTCCCCACCCCAAGCTAGGCACTTGGGACAATCAAGCAACTGAAGCAACAAGCAGCTCACCTGAGTAGCTGAGGAATCCAAATCTCCAGCCAGATAACTTTTGAGGTAAAGAGAGCCTCTTCTCTTCATCTGGACGCCTGCAGAGGGGTGCTATCTGATGAACACTTATATTTTATGAACTTTGTTCCTGTTCACCACTTGGTGGGCTTGTTATTTGCTTCTCTTTCTGCTACTAATGCTGAAGTGTAAAGCTAGGGACTCACTGGTTTTTCTAGAGTTGCCTTGCTGATTTCATCTTAAAGCCAGATATACCAAGCAGCTAATATAGATCAGACTTGTTTAATATGGTGGTATTTGGAGCTAATTGCTGATTTTATCTTAAAGCCAGATATACCAAGCAGTTAATATAGATCAGACTTGTTTAATATGGTGGTATTGAGCTAATTGTGCTTGTAACTGAAGGCATTAGGTTAGCTGGGTCCTAGTGTGACCTCATTTTGGAATAGCCCTGTTTGCTTAGAGAGGAGCTCATTTGTGTAAGTCACAACATATTCTCCCGCTGCATAGTAATGAGAGGCTTTGTTTTCTCCACTACATAGGCAGCTCACCCCCCCAAGCTAGGCACTCGGGACAATTAAGCAACTGAAGCAACAAGCAGCTCACCTGAGTAGCTGAGGAATCCAAATCTCCAGCCTGATAACTTTTGAGGCAGCTCCCCCCAAGCTAGGCACTCGGGGCAATCAAGCAAATGAAGCAACAAGCAGCTCACCTGAGCAGCTGAGGAATCCAAATCTCCAGCCTGATAACTTTTGAGGCAGGTCCCCCCAAGCTAGGCACTCGGGACAATCAAGCAACTGAAGCAACAAACAGCTCACCTGAGTAGCTGAGGAAGCCAAATCTCCAGCCTGATAACTTTTGAGGTAAAGAGAGCCTCTTCTCATCGTCTGGACGCCTGCAGAGGGGTGCTACCTGATGAACACTTATATTTTATGAACTTTGTTCCTATTCACCACTGGGTGGGCATGTTATTTGCTTCTCTTTGTGATACTAATGCTGAAGTGTAAAGCTAGGGACTCACTGGTTTTTCGAGAGTTGCCTTACTGATTTCATCTTAAAGCCAGATACACCAAGCAGCTAATATAGATCAGACTTGTTTAATATGGTGGTATTGAGCTAATTGTGCTTGTAACTGAAGCCTTTAGGTTAGCTGGGTCCTGGTGTGACCTCATTTTGGAATAGCCCTGTTTGCTTAGAGTGGAGCTCCTTTGTGTAAGTCCCAACATATTCTCCCGCTGCATAGTAATGAGAGGCTTTGTTTTCTCCACTACGTTGGCAGCTCGCCCCCCCCAAGCTAGGCACTCGAGACAATCAAGCAACTGAAGCAACAAGCAGCTCACCTGAGTAGCTGAGGAATCCACATCTCCAGCCTGATAACTTTTGAGGTAAAGAGAGCCTCTTCTCTTCGTCTGGATGCCTGCAGAGGGGTGCAACCTGATGAAAACTTATATTTTAAGAACTTTGTTCCTGTTCACCACTGGGTGGGCTTGTTATTTGTTTCTCTTTGTGCTACTAATGCTGAAGTGTAAAGCTAGGGACTCACTGGTTTTTCTAGAGATGCCTTGCTGATTTCATCTTAAAGCCAGATATACCAAGCAGCTAATATAGATCAGACTTGTTTAATATGGTGGTATTTGGAGCTAATTGCTGATTTCATTTTAAAGCCAGATATACCAAGAAGCTAAGATAGATCAGACTTGTTTAATATGGTGGTATTGAGCTAATTGTGCTTGTAACTGAAGGCATTAGGTTAGCTGGGTCCTACTGAGACCTCATTTTAAAATAGCCCTGTTTGCTTAGAGTGGAGCTCCTTTGTGTAAGTCACAGCATATTCTCCCGCTGCATAGTAATGAGAGGCTTTGTTTTCTCCACTACAAAGGCAGCTCCCCCCCCCCAAGCTAGGCACTTGGGACAATCAGGCAACTGAAGCAACAAGCAGCTCATCTGAGTTGCTGAGGAATTCAAATCTACAGCCTGATAACTTTTGAGGTAAAGAAAGCCTCTTCTCTTCGTCTGGACACCTGCAGAGGGGTGCTAACTGATGAACACTTATATTTTATGAACTTTGTTCAGTTTCACCACTGGGTGGGCCTGTTACTTGCTTTTCTTTATGCTACTAATGCTGAAGTGTAAAGCTAGGGACTCACTGGTTTTTCTAGAGTTGCCTTGCTGATTTCATCTTAAAGCCAGATATACCAAGCAGCTAATATAGATCAGACTTGTTTAATATGGTGGAATTTGGAGCTAATTGCTGATTTCATCTTAATGCCAGATATACCAAGCAGCTAATATAGATCAGACTTGTTTAATATGGTGCTATTGAGCTAATTGTGTTTGTAACTGAAGGCATTAGGTTAGCTGGGTCCAAGTATGACCTCATTTTGGAATAGCCCTTTTTGCTTAGAGTGGAGCTCCTTTGTGTAAGTCACAACATATTCTCCCACTGCATAGTAATGAGAGGCTTTGTTTTCTCCACTACAAAGGCAGCAAACCCCCCCAAGCTAGGCACTCGGGACAATCAAGCAACTGAAGCAACAAGCTGCTCACCTGAGTTGCTGAGGAATCCAAATCTCGAGCCTGATAAATTTTGAGGTAAAGAGAGCCTCTTCTTTTAATCTTTACGCCTGCGGAGGGGTGCTACCTGATGAACACTTATATTTTATGAACTTTCTTCCTGTTCACCACTGAGTGGGCTTGTTATTTGCTTCTCTTTGTGCTACTAATGCTGAAGTGTAAAGCTAGGGACTCACTGTTTTTTCTAGAGTTGCCTTGCTGATTTCATCTTAAAGCCAGATATACCAAGCAGCTAATATAGATCAGACTTGTTTATTATGGTGGTATTTGGAGCTAACTGCTGATTTCATCTTAAAGCCAGGTATACCAAGCAGCTAATATAGATCAGACTTGTTTAGTATGGTGGTATTGAGCTAATTTTGCTTGTAACTGAAGGCATTAAGTTAGCTGGGTGTTAGTGTGACTGCATTTTGGAATAGCCTTGTTTGCTTAGAGTGGAGCTCCTTCGTGTAAGTCACAACAAATTCTCCCGCTGCACAGTAATGAGAGGCTTTGTTTTCTCCACTAAATAGGCAGCTCCCCCCCCAAGCTAGGCACTCGGGTCAATCAAGGAACTGAAGCAACAAGCAGCTCACCTGAGTAGCTGAGGAATCCAAATCTCCAGCCTGATAACTTTTGAGGTAAAGAGAGCCTCTTCTCTTCATCGACGTCGGCAGAGGGTTGCTACCTGATGAACACTTATATTTTATGAACTTTGTTCCTCTTCATCACTGGGTGGGCTTGTTATTTGCTTCTCTTTGTGCTAATAATGCTGAAGTGTAAAGCTAGGGACTCACTGGTTTCTCTAGAGTTGCCTTGCTGATTTGTGACCTAATTTTGGAATAGCCCTGTTTGCTTAGAGTGGAGCTCCTTTGTGAAAGTCACAACATATTCTCCCGCTGCATAGTAATGAGAGGCTTTGTTTTATCCACTATACAGGCAGCTCCTCCACCCCCCCAAGCTAGGCACTCGGCACAATCAAGCACCTGAGGCAACAAGTAGCTCACCAAAGTAGCTGAGGAATACAAATCTCCAGCCTGATAACTTTTGAGGTAACGAGACCCTCTTATCTTCGTCTGGACGCCTGCAGAGGGGTGCTACCTGATGAACACTTATATTTTATGAACTTTGTTCCTGTTCACCACTGGGTGGGCTTGTTATTTGCTTCTCTTTGTGCTACTAATGCTGAAGTGTAAAGCTAGGGACTCTCTGGTTTTTCTAGAGTTGCCTTGCTGATTTCATCTTAAAGCCAGATATACCAAGCAGCTAATATTGATCAGACTTGCTTAATAAGGTGGTATTTGGAGCTAATTGCTGATTTCATCTCAAAGCCAGATATACTAAGCAGCTAATATAGATCAGACTTGTTTAATATGGTGGTATTGAGCTAATTGTGCATGTAACTAAAGGCATTAGGTAAGCTGGATCCTAGTGTGACCTCAATTTGGAATAGCCCTGTTTGCGTAGAGCGGAGCTCCTTTATGTAAGTCACAACATTTTCTCCCGCTACGTAGTAATGAGAGGCTTTGTTTTCTCCACTACATAGGCAGAACCCAACCCCTAAAGCTAGGCACTCAGGACAATCAAGCAACTGAAGCATCAAACAGCTAACCTGAGAAGCTGAGGAATACAAATCTCCAGCCTGATAACTTTTGAGGTAAAGAGACCCTCTTCTCTTCGTCTGGATGCCTGCAGAGGGGTGCTACCTGATGAACACTTATATTTTATGAACTTTGTTCCTGTTCTCCACTGGGTGGGCTTGTTATTTGCTTCTCTTTGTGCTACTAATGCTGAAGTGTAAAGCTAGGGACTCTCTGGTTTTTCTAGAGATGCCTTGCTGATTTCATCTTAAAGCCAGATATACCAAGCAGCTAATATAGATAAGACTTGTTTAATATGGTGGTATTTCTAGCTAATTGCTGAATTCATCTTAAAGACAGATATACCAAGATGCTAAGATAGATCAGACTTGTTTAATATGGTGGTATTGAGCTAATTGTGCTTGTAACTTAAGGCATTAGGTTAGCTGGATCCTAGTGTGACCTCATTTTGAAATAGCCCTGTTTGCTTAGAGTGGAGCTCCTTTGTGTAAGTCACAACATTTACTCCCGCTGCATAGTAATGAGAGGCTTTGTTTTCTCCACTACATAGGCAGAACTCCACCCCCCCAAGCTAGGCACTCGGGACAATCAAGCAACTGAAGCAACAAGCAGCTCACCTGAGTAGCTTAGGAATCCAAATCTCCAGCCTGAAAACTTTTGAGGTAAAGAGAGCCTCTTCTCTTCATCTTGATGCCTGCAGAGGGGTGCAAGCTGATGAACACATATATTTTATGAACTTTGTTCCTGTTCACCACTGGGTGGGCTTGTTAATTGCTTTTCTTTATGCTACTAATGCTGAAGTGTAAAGCTCGGGACTCACTGGTTTTTTCTAGAGTTGCCTTGCTGATTTCATCTTAAAGCCAGATATACCAAGCAGCTAATACAGATCAGTCTTGTTTAATATTGTGGAATTTGGAGCTAATTGCTGATTTCATCTTAAAGCCAGATATACCAAGCAGCTAATATAGATCAGACTTGTTTAATATGGTGGTATTGAGCTAATTGTGCTTGTAACTGAAGGCATTAGGTTAGCTGGGTCCTAGTGTGACCTCATTTTGGAATAGCCCTGTTTGCTTAGAGTGGAGCTCCTTTGTGTAAGTCACAACATATTCTCCCGCTGCATAGTAATGAGAGGCTTTGTTTTCTCCACAACATAGGCAGCAACCCCCCCCCCCAAAGCTGGGCACTCGGGACAATCAAGCAACTGAAGCAACAAGCTGCTCACCTGAGTGGCTGAGGAATCCAAATCTCCAGCCTGATAACTTTTGAGGTAAAGAGAGCCTCTTCTCTTCATCTGGACGTCGGCAGAGGGTTGCTAAATTATGTACACTTATATTTTATGAACTTTGTTCCTCTTCATCACTGGGTGGGCTTGTTATTTGCTTCTCTTTGTGCTAATAATGCTGAAGTGTAAAGCTAGGGACTCACTGGTTTCTCTAGAGTTGCCTTGCTGATTTGTGACCTCATTTTGGAATAGTGCTGTGTGCTTAGAGTGGAGCTCCTTTGTGTAAGTCACAACATATTCTCCCACTGCATAGTAATGAGAGGCCTTGTTTTATCCACTACATAGGCAGCTCCGCCCCCTCCAAGCTAGGCACTCGGGACAATCAAGCAACTGAAGCAACAAGCAGCTCACCTGAGTAGCTGATGAATCCAAATCTCCAGCCTGATAACTTTTGAGGTAAAGAGAGCCTCTTCTCTTCGTCTGGACGCCTGCAGAGGGATGCTACCTGATGAACACTTATATTTTATGAACTTTGTTCCTGTTCACCACTGGGTGGGCTTGTTATTTGCTTCTCTTTGTGCTACTAATGCTGAAGTGTAAAGCTAGGGACTCACTGGTTTTTCTAGAGTTGCCTTGCTGAATTCATCTTAAAGCCAGATATACCAAGCAGCTAATATAGATCAGACGTATTTAATATGGTGGTATTTGGAGCTAATTACTGATTTCATCTTAAAGCCAGATACACCAAGAAGCTAAAATAGATCAGACTTGTTTAATATAGTGGTATTCAGCTAATTGTGTTTTTAACTGAAGGCATTAGGTTAGCTGGGTCCTAGTGAGACCTCATTTTAAAATAGCCCTGTTTGCTTAGAGTGGAGCTCCTCAGTGTAAGTCACTACATATTCTTCCGCTGCATAGTAATGAGAGGCTTTGTTTTTCTCCACTACATAGGCAGCACCCACCCCCAAGATAGGCACTCTGGACAATCAAGCAACTGAAGCAACAAGCAGCTCACCTGAGTTGCTGAGGAATCCAAATCTCCAGGCTGATAACTTTTGAGGTAAAGAGAGCCTCTTCTCTTAATCTGGATTCCTCTTTAGGGGTGCTACCTGATGAACTTATATTTTATAAACTTTTTTCCTGTTCACCACTGAGTAGGCTTGTTATTTGCTTCTCTTTGTGCTACTAATGCTGAAGTGTAAAGCTAGGGACTCACTGGTTTTTCTAGAGTTGCCTTGCTGATTTCATCTTAAAGCCAGATATACCAAGCAGCTAATATAAGATCAGACTTGTTTAATATCGTGGTATTTGGAGCTAATTGCTGATTTCATCTTAAAGCCAGATATACCAAGCAGCTAACATAGATCAGACTTGTTTAATACGGTGGTATTGAGCTAATTGTGCTTGTTACTGAAGGCATTAGGTTAGCTGGGTCCTAGTGTGACCTCATTTTTCAATAGCCCTTTTTGCTTAGAGTGGAGCTCCTTTGTGTAAGTCACAACATATTCTCCCGCTGCATAGTAATTAGAGGCTTTCTTTTCTCCACTTCATATGCAGCTCCACCCCCCACAAAGCTATGCACTCGGGACAATCAAGCAACTGAAGCAACAAGCAGCTCACCTGAGTAGTAGAGGAATCCAAATCTCCAGCCTGATAACTTCTCATGTAAAGAGAGCCTCTTCTCTTCGTCTGGACGTCGGCAGAGGGTTGCTAAATTATGTACACTTATATTTTATGAACTTTGTTTCTGTTCACCACTGTGTGGGCTTGTTATTTGCTTCTCTTTGTGCTAATAGTCCTGAAGTGTAAAGCTAGGGACTCACTGGTTTCTCTAGAGTTGCCTTGCTGATTTCATCTTAAAGCCAGATATACCAAGCAGCTAATAAAGATCAGACTTGTTTAAAATGGTGGTATTTGGAGCTAATTGCTGATTTCATCTTAAAGCCAGATATACCAAGCAGCTAATACAGAGCAGACTTGTTTAATAAGCTGGTATTGAGCTAATTGTACTTTTAACTGAAGGCATTAGGTTAGCTGGGTCCTAGTGTGACCTCATTTTGGAATAGCCCTGTTTGCTTAGAGTGGAGCTCCTTTGTGTAAGTCACAACATATTCTCCCGCTGCATAGTAATGAGAGGCTTTGTTTTATCCACTACATAGGCAGCTCCCCCCAAGCTAGGCACTTGGGACAATCAAGCAACTGAAGCAACAAGCAGCTCACCTGAGTAGCTGATGAATCCAAATCTCCAGCCTGATAACTTTTGATGTAAAGAGAGCCTCTTCTCTTCGTCTGGACGCCTGCAGAGGGGTGCTACCTGATGAACACTTATATTTTATGAACTTTGTTCCTGTTCACCACTGGGTGGGCTTGTTATTTGCTTCTCTTTGTGCTACTAATGCTGAAGTGTAAAGCTAGGGACTCTCTGGTTTTTCTAGAGTTGCCTTGCTGATTACATTTTAAAGCCAGATATACCAAGCAGCTGATATAGATCAGACTTGTTTAATATGGTGGTATTTGGAGCTAATTGCTGATTTCATCTTAAAGCCAGATATACCAAGAAACTAAGATAGATCAGACTTGATTAATATGGTGGTATTGAGCTAATTGTGCTTGTAACTTAAGGCATTAGGTTAGCTGTGTCCTAGTGAGACCTCATTTTAAAATAGCCCTGTTTTCTTAGAGTGGAGCTCCTTTGCGTAAGTCACAACATATTCTCCCGCTGCATAGTAATGAGAGGCTTTGTTTTCTCCACTATATAGGCAGCTCCCTCTCCAAGCTAGACACTTGGGACAATCAAGCAACTGAAGCAACAAGCAGCTCACCTGAGTAGCTGAGGAATCCAAATCTCCAGCCTGATATCTTTTGAGGTAAATAGACCCTCTTCTCTTCGTCTTGATGCCTGCAGAGGGGTGCTACCTGATAAACACTTATATTTTATGAACTTTGTTCCTGTTCACCACTTTGTGTGCCTGTTAAATGCTTCTCTTTGTGCTACTAATGCTGAAGTGTAAAGCTAGGGACTCACTGGTTTTTCTAGAGTTGCCTTGCTGATTTCATCTTAAAGCCAGATATGCCAAGCAGCATAAATAGATCAGTCTTGTTTAATGTGGTGGTATTTGGAGCTAATTGCTGATTTCATCTTAAAGCCAGATACACCAAGCAGCTAATATAGATCAGACTTGTTTAATATGGTGGTATTGAGCTAATTGTGCTTGTAACTGAAGGCATTAGGTTAGCTGGGTCATAGTGTGACCTCATTTTGGAATAGCCCTGTTTGCTTAGAGTGAAGCTCCTTTGTGTAAGTCAAAACATATGCTCCCGCTGCATAGTAATGAGAGGCTTTGTTTTCACCACTACATAGGCAGCTGCCCCCCCAAGCTAGGCACTCGGGACTATCAAGCAACTGAAGCAACAAGCAGCTCACCTGAGTAGCTGAGGAATCCAAATCTCCAGCCTCATAACTTTTGAGGTAAAGAGAGCCTCTTCTCTTCGTCTGGACGTCGGCAGAGGGTTGCTAAATTATGTACACTTATATTTTATGAACTTTGTTTCTGTTCACCACTGGGTGGGCTTGTTATTTGCTTCTCTTTGTGCTAATAGTTCTGAAGTGTAAAGCTAGGGACTCACTGGTTTCTCTAGAGTTGCCTTGCTGATTTCATCTTAAAGCCAGATATACCAAGCAGCTAATAAAGATCAGACTTGTTTAAAATGGTGGTATTTGGAGCTAATTGCTGATTTCATCTTAAAGCCAGATATACCAAGCAGCTAATACAGAGCAGACTTGTTTAATAAGCTGGTATTGAGCTAATTGTACTTTTAACTGAAGGCATTAGGTTAGCTGGGTCCTAGTGTGACCTCATTTTGGAATAGCCCTGTTTGCTTAGAGTGGAGCTCCTTTGTGTAAGTCACAACATATTCTCCCGCTGCATAGTAATGAGAGGCTTTGTTTTATCCACTACATAGGCAGCTCCCCCCCAAGCTAGGCACTCGGGACAATCAAGCAACTGAAGCAACAAGGAGCTCACCTGAGTAGCTGATGAATCCAAATCTCCAGCCTGGTAACTTTTGATGTAAAGAGAGCCTCTTCTCTTCGTCTGGACGCCTGCAGAGGGGTGCTACCTGATGAACACTTATATTTTATGAACTTTGTTCCTGTTCACCACTGGGTGGGCTTGTTATTTGCTTCTCTTTGTGCTACTAATGCTGAAGTGTAAAGCTAGGGACTCTCTGGTTTTTCTAGAGTTGCCTTGCTGATTACATTTTAAAGCCAGATATACCAAGCAGCTAATATAGATCAGACTTGCTTAATATGGTGGTATTTGGAGCTAATTGCTGATTTCATCTTAAATCCAGATATACCAAGCAGCTAATATAGATCATACTTGTTTAATATGGTGGTATTGAGCTAATTGTGCTTGTAACTGAAGGCATTAGGTTGGCTGGGTCCTAGTGCGACCTCATTTTACAATAGCCCTCTTTGCTTAGGGTGTAGCTCCTTTGTGTAAGTCACAACATATTCTCCCGCTGCATAGTATTGAGAGGCTTTGTTTTCTAAACTATATAGGCAGCTCCACCCCCCCCCAAGCTACGCACTCGGGACAATCAAGCAACTGAAGCAACAAGCAGCTCACCTGAGTAGCCGAGGAATCCAAATCTCCAGCCTGATAACTTTTGAGGTAAAGAGAGCCTCTTTTCTTCGTCTGGACGTCAGCAGAGGGTTGCTACCTAATAAACACTTATATTTTATGAACTTTGTTCCTGTTCACCTCTGGGTGGGCTTGTTATTTGCTTCTTTTTGTGCTAATAGTACTGAAGTGTAAAGCTAGGGACTCACTGGTTTCTCTAGAGTTGCCTTGCCGATTTCATCTAAAAGCCAGATATACCAAGCAGCTAATATAGATCAGACTTGTTTAATATGGTGGTATTTGGAGCTAATTGCTGATTTCATCTTAAAGCCAGATATACCAAGCAGCTAATATAGATCAGACTTGTTTAATATGGTGGTATTGAGCTAATTGTGCTTGTAACTTAAGGCTTTAGGTTAGCTAGGTCCTAGTGTGACCTCATTTTGGAATAGCCTTGTTTGCTTAGAGTGGAGCTCCTTTGTGTAAGTCACAACATATTCCCCGCTGCATAGTAATGAGAGGCTTTGTTTTCTCCACTACATAGGGAGCTCCCCACCCCCAAGCTAGGCACTCGGGACAATCAAGCAACTGAAGCAACAAGCAGTTCACCTGAATAGCTGAGGAATCCAAATCTCCAGCCTGATAACTTTTGAGGTAAAGAGAGCCTCTTCTCTTCGTCTGGACGCCTGCAGAGGGCTGCAACCTGATGAACACTTATATTTTATGAACTTTGTTCCTGTTCACCTCTGGGTGGGTTTGTTATTTGCTTCTCTTTGTGCTACTAATGCTGAAGTGTAATGCTAGGGACTCACTGGTTTTTCTAGAGTTGCCTTGCTGATTTCATCTTAAAGCCAGATATACCAAGCAGCTAATATAGATCAGACTTGTTTAATATGGTGGTATTTGGAGCTAATTGCTGATTTCATCTTAAAGCCAGATATACCAAGAAGCTAAAATAGATCAGACTTGTTTAATATGGTGGTATTGAGCTAATTGTGCTTTTAACTGAATGCATTAGGTTAGCTGGGTCCTAGTGAGACCTCATTTTAAAATAGCCTTGTTTGCTTAGAGTGAGCTCCTTTGTGTAAGTCACAACATATTCTCCCGCTGCATAATAATGAGAGGCTTTGTTTTCTACACTACATAGGCAGCACCCCCCCAACCCAAGCTAGGCACTCGGGACAATCAAGCAACTGAAGCAACAAGCAGCTCACTTGAGTAGCTGAGGAATCCAGATCTCCAGCCTGATAACTTTTGAGGGAAAGAGAGCCTCTTCTCTTCATCTGGATGCCTGCTGAGGGGTGCAACCTGATGAACTCTTATATTTTATGAACATTGTTCCTGTTCACCACTGGGTGGGCTTGTTATTTACTTCTCTTTGTGCTACTAATGTTGAAGTGCAAAGCTAGGGACTCACTGGTTTTCCTAGAGTTGCCTTGCTAATTTCATCTTAAAGCCAGATATACCAAGCAGCTAATATAAATCAGACTTGTTTAATATGGTGGTATTGAGCTAATTGTGCTTGTAACTGAAGGCATTAGGTTAGCTGTTTCCTAGTGTGACCTCATTTTGGAACAGCCCAGTTTGCTTAGAGTGAAGCTCCTTTGTGTAAGTCACAACATATTCTCCCCTGCATAGTAATGAGAGGCTTTGTTTTCTCAAATACATAGGCAGCTCCCCAACCCCCCAAGCTAGGCACTCGGGACAATCAAGCAGCTGAAGCAACAAACAGCTCACCTGAGTAGGTGAGTAATCCAAATTTCTAGCATGATAACTTTTGAGGTAAAGGGAGCCTCTTCTCTTCATCTGGATGCCTGCATAGGGGTGCAACCTGATGAACACATATATTTTATGAACTTTGTTCCTGTTCACCACTGGTTGGGCTTGTTATTTGCTTCTCTTTGTGCTACTAATGCTGAGGTGTAAAGCTAGGGACTCACTAGTTTTTCTAGAATTGCCTTGCTGATTTCATCTTAAAGATAGATATACCAAGCAGGTAATCTAGATCAGACTTGTTAATATGGTGGTATTTGGAGCTAATTGCTGATTTCATCTTAAATCCAGATATACCAAGCAGCTAATATAGATCAGACTTGTTTAATATGGTGGTATTGAGCTAATTGTGCTTGTAACTGAAGGCATTAGGTCAGCTGGGTCCTATTGTGACTTCATTTTACAATAGCCCTGTTTGCTTAGAGTGGAGCTCCTTTGTGTAAGTCACAACATATTCACCTGCTGCATGGTAATGAGAGGCTTTGTTTTCTCCACTACATAGGCAGCTCCACCCCCCCAAGCTATGCACTCGGGACAATCAAGCAACTGAAGCAACAACAGCTCACCTGAGTGGCTGAGGAATCCAAATCTCCAGCCTGATAACTTTTGAGGTAAAGAGAGCCTCTTCTCTTCATCTGGACACCTGCAGAGGGGTGCTACCTGATGAACACTTATATTTTATGAACTTTGTTCCTGTTCACCACTGGGTGGGCTTGTTATTTGCTTCTCTTTGTCCCACTAATGCTGAAGTGTAAAGCTAGGGACTCACTGGTTTTTCTAGAGTTGCCTTGCTAATTTCATCTTAAAGCCAAATATACCAAGCTGCTAATATAGATCTGATTTGTTTAATATGGTGGTATTTGGAGCTAATTGCTGATTTCATCTTAAAGCCAGATATACCAAGAAGCTGCAATAGATCAGACTGGTTTAATATGGTGGTATTGAGCTAATTGTGCTTGTAACTGAAGGCATTAGGTTACCCGGGTCCTAGTGAGTCCTCATTTTAAAATAGCCCTTTTTGCTTAGAGTGGAGCTCCTTTGTGTAAGTCACAACATATTCTCCCGCTGCATAGTAATGAGAGGCGTTGTTTTCTCCACTACATAGACAGCACCCCCCCACCCAAGCTAGGCACTCGGGACAATCAAGTAACTGAAGCAACAAGCAGCTGACCTGAGTAGCTGAGGAAACCAAATCTCCAGCATGATAACTTTTGAGGTAAAAAGTGCCTCTTCTCTTCGTCTGGACTCCTGCAGAGGGGTGCTACCTGATGAACACTTATATTTTATGAACTTTGTTCCTGTTCACCACTGGGTGGGCTTGTTATTTGCTTCTCTTTGTGCTACTAATGCTGAAGTGTAAAGATAGTGACTCACATGTTTTTCTAGAGTTGCCTTGCTGATTTCATCTTAAAGCCAAATATACCAAGCAGCTAACACAGATCAGACTTGTTTAATATGGTGGTATTTGGAGCTAATTGCTGATTTCATCTTAAAGCCAGATATAAAAAGCATCTAATCAGATCAGACTTCTTTAATATGGTGGTATTGAGCTAATTGTGCTTGTAACTGAAGGCATTAGGTTAGCTGGGTCCCAGGTGTGACCTCATTTTGGAATAGCCCTGTTTTCTTAGAGTGGAGCTCCTTTGCGTAATTCACAACATATTCTCCCGCTGCATAGTAATGAGAGGCTTTGTTTTCTCCACTATATAGGCAGCTCCCTCTCCTAGCTAGACACTTGGGACAATCAAGCAACTGAAGCAACAAGCAGCTCACCTGAGTAGCTGAAGAATCCAAATCTCCAGCCTGATATCTTTTGAGGTAAATAGACCCTCTTCTCTTCGTCTTGACGCCTGCAGAGGTGCTACCTGATAAACACTTATATTTTATGAACTTTGTTCCTGTTCACCACTTTGTGTGCCTGTTAAATGCTTCTCTTTGTGCTACTAATGCTGAAGTGTAAAGCTAGGGACTCACTGGTTTTCTAGAGTTGCCTTGCTGATTTCATCTTAAAAGCCAGATATACCAAGCAGCATAAATAGATCAGTCTTGTTTAATGTGGTGGTATTTGGAGCTAATGCTGATTTCATCTTAAAAGCCAGATACCAACGGCTAATATAGATCAGACTTGTTTAATATGGTGGTATTAGCTAATTGTGCTTGTAACTGAAGGCATTAGGTTAGCTGGATCATGAGTGTGACCTCATTTTAGAATAGCCCTGTTTGCTTAGAGTGAAGCTCCTTTGTGAGAAGTCAAAACATATGCTCCAGCTGCATAGTAATGAGAGGCTGTTTCCCTGCCTACATAGGCAGCTACCGTAGGCACTGGGACTATCAAACAACTGAAGCAACAAGCAGCTCTCACGGGTAGCTGAGGAATCCAAATCTCCAGCCTCATAACTTTGAGGTAAAGAGGACCTCTTCTCTTAGTCTGACGTCGGCAGAGGGTTGCTAAATTATGTACACTTATATTTTATGAACTTTGTTTCTGTTCACCACTGGGTGGGCTTGTTATTTGCTTCTCTTTGTGCTAATAGTTCTGAAGTGTAAAGCTAGGGACTCACTGGTTTCTCTAGAGTTGCCTTGCTGATTTCATCTTAAAGCCAGATATAGCAAGCAGCTAATAAAGATCAGACTTGTTTAAAATGGTGGTATTTGGAGCTAATTGCTGATTTCATCTTAAAGCCAGATATACCAAGCAGCTAATACAGAGCAGACTTGTTTAATAAGCTGGTATTGAGCTAATTGTACTTTTAACTGAAGGCATTAGGTTAGCTGGGTCCTAGTGTGACCTCATTTTGGAATAGCCCTGTTTGCCAAGAGTGGAGCTCCTTTGTGTAAGTCACAACATATTCTCCATGCATAGTAATGAGAGGCTTTGTTTTATCCACTACATAGGCAGCTCCCCAAGCTAGGCACTCAGGACAATCAAGCAACTGAAGCAACAAGGCTCACCTGAGTAGCTGATGAATCCAAATCTCCAGCCTGGTAACTTTTGATGTAAAAGTACTCTTCTCTTCGTCTGGCGCCTGCAGGGGTTACCTGATGAACACTTATATTTTATGAACTTTGTTCCTGTTCACCACTGGGTGGGCTTGTTATTTGCTTCTCTTTGTGCTACTAATGCTGAAGTGTAAAGCTAGGGACTCTTTGGTTTTTCTAGAGTTGCCTTGCTGATTACATTTTAAAGCCAGATATACCAAGCAGCTAATATAGATCAGACTTGCTTAATATGGTGGTATTTGGAGCTAAGTGCTGATTTCATCATAAATCCAGATATACCAAGCAGCTAATATAGATCATACTTGTTTAATATGGCTGGTATTATTAAACTATTTCAGCACTTGAAAGCATTAGGTTGGCTGGGTCCTAGTGCGACCTCATTTTACAATAGCCCTCTTTGCTTAGGGTGTAGCTCCTTTGTGTAAGTCACAACATATTCTCCCGCTGCATAGTATTGAGAGGCTTTGTTTTCTAAACTATATAGGCAGCTCCACCCCCCCCCAAGCTACGCACTCGGGACAATCAAGCAACTGAAGCAACAAGCAGCTCACCTGAGTAGCCGAGGAATCCAAATCTCCAGCCTGATAACTTTTGAGGTAAAGAGAGCCTCTTTTCTTCGTCTGGACGTCAGCAGAGGGTTGCTACCTAATAAACACTTATATTTTATGAACTTTGTTCCTGTTCACCTCTGGGTGGAGCATTATTTGCTTCTTTTGTGCTAATAGTACTGAAGTGTAAGAAGCTAGGGACTCACTGGTTTCTCTAGGAGTTGCCTTGCGATTTCATCTAAAAGCCAGATATACACGCTAATATAGATCAGACTTGTTTTAATATGGTGGTATTTGGAGCTAATTGCTGATTTCATCTTAAACCAGAATACCAAGCAGCTAATATAGATCAGACTTGTTTAATATGGTGGTATTGAGCTAATTGTGCTTGTAACCAAAACTTTAGGTTAGCTAGGTCCTAGTGTGACACCTCATTTTGGAATAGCCTTGTTTGCTTAGAGTGGAGCTCCTTTGTGTAAGTCAAAACATATTCCAGCTGCATAGTAATGAGAGACTTGTTTTCTCCACTACATAGGAGCTCCCCAAGCTAGGCACTCGGGACAATCAAGCAACTGAAGCAACAAGACAGCTCACCCTGAATAGCTGAGAATCCAAATCTCCAGCCTGATAACTTTTGAGGTAAAGGGCCTCTTCTCTTCGTCTGGACGCCTGCAGAGAGGGCACAGCCTGATGTGAACATATATTTTGTGAACTTTGTTCCTGTTCACCTCCTGGGTGGGTTTTGTTATTTACTTCCTACTGTGCTACTAATGCTGAAGTGTAATGCTAGGGACTCACTGGTTTTTCTAGAGTTGCCTTGCTGATTTCATCTTAAACCAGATATACCAAGCAGCTAATATAGATCAGACTTGATTTAATATGGTGGTATTTGGAGCTAATTGCTGATTTCATCTTAAACCAAGATATACCAAAAAGCTAAAATAATTGAACTTATTAATATGAGTGGTATTGAGCTAATTGTGCTTTTAACTAGATGTCATTAGGTTAACTGGGTCCTAGTGAGACCTCATTTTAAAAATAACCTTGTTTGTAGAGTGAGCTCCTTTGTGTAGAAGATCCTAACTTATATTCTCCCATGCATAATAATGAGGCTTTGTTTTCTACACTACATAGGCGGCACCCCCAACCCAATAGGCACTCCAGGACAATCAAGCAACTGAAGCAACAAGCAGCTCACTTGAGTAGCTGAGAATCAGATCTCAGCCTGATAACTTTTGAGGAAAGGCCTCTTCTCTTCATCTGGATGCCTGCTGAGGGGAGACAACATGATGAACTCTTATATTTATGAACATTGTTCCTGTTCACCACTAGGTGAAACATTGTTACTTCTCTTTGTGCTACTAATGTTGAAGTGGCTAGGGACTCACTGGTTTTCCTAAAGTTGCCTTATAATTTCATCTAAAGCAGATACAGGCAATAAAATCAGACTTGTTTAATATAGGAGAGTATTGAGCTAATTGTGCTTGTAACTGAGAAGCATTAGCTGTTTTCCTAGTGTGACATCATTTGAGACAGCCATTTGCAAGTGAAGCTCCTTTATGTAGAATCACAACATTTCTCCCCTGCATAGTAATGAGAGGCTTTGTTTTCTCAAACCATAGGCAGCTCCCCCAAAGCTAGGCACTCGGGACAATCAAGCAGCTGAGCAACAAACAGCTCACCTGGAAGGTGAGTAATCAATTAGCATGATAACTTTTTGAATGAGGCCTCTTCTCTTCATCAGGATGCCTGCATAGGGGTGCAACCTGATGAACCGCATATTTTATGAACTTTATTCCTGTTCACCTGGTTGGGCTTGTTATTTGTACTCTTTGTGCTACTAATGCTGAGTATAGCAAAAGACTCACTAGTTTTCTGAATTGCCTTGCTGATTTCATCTTAAAGCCAGATATACAAGCAACTAATAAAGATCAGACTTATTTAAAATGGTGGTATTTGGCCTAATTGCTGATTTCATCTGAAGCCAGATATACCAAGCAATAATACAAACAGACTTGTTTAATAAGCTGAGTGAGTAATGTACTTTTAACTGAAGCCATTGGTTATGGATCCTAGTGAGCTCATTTGGAATAGCCCTGTTTGCTTAGGTGGAGCTCCTTTGTTAAGTCAACATATTCTCCGCTGCATAGTAATGAAACTGTTTTATCCACACGCAACTCCCCAAACTAGACTCGGGACAAGCAACTGAAGCAACAGGCTACCTGGTAGCTGATAATCCAAATCTCCAGCTAGTAACTTTTGATAAAAGGCCTCTTCTCTTCATCTGGGCCTGCAGAGGTGCTACCTGATGAACACTTATATTTGAACTTGTCTATTCACCACTAGGTAGGCTTGTTAGCCCTTCTCTTGTATACTAATGCTGAAGTGTAAAAGCGCTAAGGAGACTCTCTGGTTTTCTAAGTTGCCTTGCTGATTGTTCGCCAGATATACCAAGCAGCTAATATGATCCAGACTTGCTTAATATGGTAGTATTTGGGCTAATTACGATTTCATCACAAATCCAGAATACCAAGCTAATATAGATCATACTTGTTAAAACATGGTGGTGTGAGCTAATACTCGTAACTGAAAACGACCAGTTGGCTGGGTCCAAATGCGACCTCATTTCAATAACCTCTTTAACAGCGTGTAGCTCCTTTGTGTAAATCACAACATATTCTCCCATGAAGTATTGAAACTGTTTCTACAAACTACGAGCAGCTCCACCCCAAGCTCTTCCGGGACAATCAAGCAACCAAGCAACAAGCAGCTCACCTGAGTAGCGAGGTCAATCTCAGCCTGTCTTTTGAGGTAAAGAGGCCTCTTTTCACGTCTGGACGTCAACGAGGTTGCTACCTATAAACACTTATATTTTATGAACTTTGTTCCTGTTCACCTCTGGGTGAGCTTATTTGCTTCTTTTTGTGCTAGTACTGAAGTGTAAGCTAGGGACTCACTGGTTTCTCTAAGTTGCTTACCGATTTCATCAAAGCCAGATACCAAGCAGCTAATATAGATCAGACTTATTTAATATGGTGGTATTGGAGCTAATTGCTGATTTCATCTTAAAGCCAGATATGCCAAGCAGCTAATATAGATCAGACTTGTTTGGCCTTGGGTGGTATTAGCCAATTGTGCGCAGCAAGGCTTTAGGTTAATAAGTCTAGTGTGACCTCATTTGGAATAATTGTTTGCTTAGAGTGGAGCTCCTTTGTGCAGTCACAACATATTCCGCTGCATAGTAATGAGGCTTTTTCTCACTACATGAGGCTCCCCAAGCTAGCACTGGGACAATCAAGCAACTGAAGCCAACAAGCAGTTCACCTGAATAGCTGGGAATCAAATCTCAACCTGATAACTTTTGAGGTAAAGGCCTCTTCTCTTAGTCTGGACACCCACAGAGGCTGCAACCTGATGAACACTTATATTTTATAACTTTGTTCTGTTCACCTCTGAGTGGGTTTGTTATTACTTCTCTTTGTGCTACTAATGTGAGTGTAATGCTAAGATCCTGGTTTTCTAGAGTTGCCTTACTGATTTCATCTTAAGCCAGATATACCAAGCAACTAATATAGATCAGACTTATTTAATATGGTGGTATTTGAGCTAATTACTGATTTCATCTTAAAGCCAGATATACCAAGAAGCTAAAATAGATCAACTTGTTTAATATGGTGGTATTGAGCTAATTGTGCTTTTAACTGAATACATTAAGTTAGCTGGGTCTAGTGAGACCTCATTTAAAATAACCTTGTTTGTAGGTGAGCTCCTTTGTGTAAGTCACAACTTACCCCTGTATTCTCCAGCTGCATAATAATGAAACTTTGTTTCTACACTACATAAGCCTTTAACCAAGCTGGGCACTCGGGACAATCAAGCAACTGAAGCAACAAGCAGCTCACTTGAGTAGCTAAGGAATCAGATCTCCAGCTGTACTTTTGAGGAAGAGACTCTTCTCCTAATCTGGATGCCTGCTGAGGGGTGCAACCTGATGAACTCTTATATTTTATGAACATTCTGTTCCACTACGGTGGGCTTGTTATTTACTTCTCTTTTGTGCTACTAATTTGAAGTACAAAAGCTAAGGACTCCTGGTTTCCTAGAGTTGCCTTGCTAATTTCATCTTAAACCAGATATACCAAGCAACCCTAATGCTCATCAGACATTTACCCCAATACATGGTGGTATTGAGCTAATTGTGCTTGTATTTGAAGGCATTAGGTTAGCTGTTTCTAGTGTGACCTCATTTAGAAACCCAGTTTGCAAGAGTGAAGCTCCTTTGTATAAGTCACAACATATTCTCCCCTGCATAGTAATGAGGCTTTGTTTCTCAAATACATGACAGCACCCCCCACCCCAAGCTAGGCACTCGGGACAATCAAGCAGCTGAAGCAACAAACAGCTCACCTGGTAGGTGAGTAATCAATTCCTAGCATGATAACTTTGAGGTAAAAGCCTCTTCTCTTCATCTGGATGCCCATAGGGTACCCTCATGAACACATATTCATGAACTGTTCCTGTTCACCACTAGTTGGGCTTGTTGTTGCTACTCTTTGTGCTACTAATGCAGAGGTGTAAACTAGGGACTCACTAGTTTTTCTAGATTGCCTTGCTGATTCATCTAAAAGAAAATATAAAACAGGTAATCTAGATCAGACTTCTTAATAAGTGGTATTTGGGCTATTGTGATTTCATCTCAAATCCAGATATAAACAGCTATTATAGATCAGACTTGTTTAATAGTGGTATTACTAATTGTTAACAACTGAGCATTAGGTCAGCTAGGTCTGTGTGACCTCATTTACAATAGCCTGTTTGCTTAGAAGGAGGCTCCTTTGTGTAGTCACAACATATTCACCTGCATGGTAATGAGAGGCTTTGTTTTCTCACTACATAAACAGCTCCACCCCCAAGCACAACCCCGGGACAATCAAGCAGCTGAGCAACAACGCTCACCTGAGTGGAGAATCCAAATCTCAGCCTGATAACTTTGAGAGATAAGCCTCTTCTCTTCATCTGGACACCTGCAGAGGGTGCTACTGATGAACACTTATATTTTATGAACTTTGTTCTGTTCACCACTGGGTGGGCTTGTTGCTTCTCTTTGTCCACAATGCTGATGTAAAGCTAAGGACTCACTGGTTTTCTGAGTTGCCTTCCTGAACATCTTAAAGCAAATATAAAGCTGCTAATATGAATCAGTTGTTTAATATGGTGGTATTTGGGCTAATTCACAGTTCATCTTCAAAACCAATATACAAGAAGCTGCAATAGATCAGACTGGTTTAATATGGTGAGTAATGGTGTGTACTGACATTAGGTTACGGGTCTAGTGAGTCCTCATTTAAAATAGCCCTTTGCTTAAGTGGGCTCCTTTGTATAGTCAAACATATTCTCCCGCTGCATAGTAATGAGGCGTTGTTTCTCACTACAAGAACCCCCCACAAAGCTGAACTCGGGACAATCAAGTAACTAGGCTTAACAAACAGCTGACCTGAGTAGCTGAAACCAAATCACCAGCATGATAACTTTTGAGGTAAAGAGCCTCTTCTCTTCATCTGAATGCAGAGGTGCTACCTGATGAACACTTATATTTTATGAACTTTGTTCCTGTCACCCACTAGGTAGGCTTGTTTATTTGCTTTATACAATGACTACTAATGCTGAAGTGTAAAGCTAGTGACTCATGTTTTCTAGGTTGCCTTGCTGATTTCATCTTAAAGCCAAATATAAGCAGCTAACAGATCAGACTTGTTTAATATGGTATTTGGGCTAATTGCTGAATTCATCTTAAATCCAGATATAAAAGCATCTAATAGATCAGACTTCCTTAATATGGTGAGCTAATGTGCTTGTAACTGAAACATTAGGTTAGCTGGGTCCCAGTGTGACCTCATTTACAAATAGCCTGTTTTCTTAGGTGGGCTCCTTCGTATTCACACTCCCGCTGCATAATATGGGGCTTTATTTTCTCCACTATAGGCAGCTCTCCTAGCTGACATGGGACAATCAAGCAACTGAACCAAGCAGCTCACTGGTAGCTGATCAAATCTCCAGCCTGATATCTGAGAAGCAAATGAACCTCTTCTCTTCGTCTTGGCGCCTGCAGAGGGTTCTGATAAACCTATATTTGAACTTTGTTCCTGTTCCCACTTCGTGCCTATTAAATGCTTCTCTTTGTGCTACTAATGAAGTGTAAGCTGAGACTCACTGGTTTTTAAAGTTGCCTTACTGATTTCGTCTTAAAGCCAGATATGCCAAGCAGCATAAATAGATCAGTCTTGTTTAGTAATAATTGTTATTGGGCCTAATTGCTGATTTCATCTTTAAGCCAAATACACAAACGCTAATATAAGTCAAGACTTGGCTGGCCTGGGTAGTATTGAGCTAATTGCTTGTACTGAAGGCATTAGGTTAGCTGGGTCATAGTGTGACTCATTTGGAAACCTGTTTGTAAAGTGAAGCTCCTGTGTAGAAGCCAAAACATATGCTCCGCACATAGTAATGAGAGCTTTGTTTCCACCACTACATAGGCAGCTGCTAGCTAAACACAAGGACTATCAGCAACAGGCAACAAGCAGCTCACCTGAGTAACCAGGAATCCAAATCTCAGCCTCATAACTTTTGAAGTAAAGGCTCTGCCGTCTGGGCGTGACCAGAGGTTGCTAAATTATGTACACTTATATTTTATAACTTTGTTTCTGTTCACCACTGGGTGGAAGCATGTTGCTTCTCTTTGTGCTAATAGTTTGAAGTGTAAAGCTAGGGACTCACTGGTTTCTCTAGAGTTGCCTTGCTGATTTCATGCCAAAGCCAGATATAGCAAGCAGCTAATAAAGTCAGACTTGTTTAAAATGGTGGCATTTAGGCTAATGCTGATTTCATCTTAAGCCAGATATAGCAGCTAATACAAGAGCTTGTTTAATAAGCTGGTATTGAGCTAATTATACTTTAACTGAAGGCATTAAGTTAGCTGGGTCTAGTGTGACTCATTTGCAAAAGCCCTGTTTGTAGAGTGGGGCTCCTTTGTGTAAGAATGCAACATATTACTCCGCTGCATAATGGGGAAGCTTTTTTTATCTACATGGCAGCTCCCCAAGCTAGGCCCCGGGACAATCAAGCAACCAAACAGCAAGGCTCACCTGAGTAGCTGATGAATCAAATCTCCCAGCCTGATAACTTTTGATGCAAGACGCCTCTTCACCGTCTGGGCGCCTGCGGGTGCTACCTGATGAACACTTATATTTTGAACTTTGTTCCTTTCACCACTAGGTGGGCTTGTTATTTACTTCTCTTTGTGCTCTAATTGAAAGTATAGCTAGGGACTCTTTGGTTTCTAGAGTTGCTGATTACATTTAAAGCCAGATATACAAGCAATAATATAGATCAGACATAATATGGTGTTGGAGCTAATGCTGATTTCATCTTAAATCCAGATATACCAAGCAGCTAATATAGATCCTTGTTTAATATGGTGGTATTGAGCTAATGTGCATAACTGAAACAGTAGGTTGGCTGGGTCTAGTGCGACCTCATTTACAACCCTCTTTATAAGGGTGTAGCTCCTTTGTATAAGTCACTATTCTCCTTTGCATATATTGAGAGCTTTGTTTCCTAAACTATAGGCAGCTCCACCCCAAGCCACCAAGACATCAACCACAGGCAACAGCAGCTCACCAGTAGCCGAGAATCCAAATCTCCAGCTACAACTTCCCAAATAAAGAGGCCTCACTGCTTCGTCTGGACGTCAGCAGAGGTTGCTACCTAATAAACACTTATATTTTATGAACTTTGTTCCTGTTCACCTCTGGGTGGGCTTACCATTTGCTTCTTTTGTGCTAATAGTACTGAAATTAGCTGAGACTCACTGGTTCAGTTGCCTTGCCGATTTCATCTAAAGCCAGATATACCAACAGCCAACTAGATCAGTTACTGTATGGTGGTATTTGGAGCTAATTGCAGTTTCATCTAAAGCCAGATATACCAAGCAGCTATATAGATCAGACTTATTTAATATGTGGTATTGAGCTAATTGTGCTTGTAACTTAAACTTTAGGTTAGCTAGGTCTAGTGTGACCTCATTTTGGAATAACCTTGCTTAAGTGGAGCTCCTTTGTGTAAATCAAAACATGTTCCCGCTGCATAATAATAAGGCTTTGTTTTCTCCACTACAAGAACTCCCCAAACTAGGCACTCGGGACAATCAAGCAACTGAAGCAACAAGAGCTCACCTGAATAGCTGAGATCAAATCTCAGCCTGATAACTTTGAGGTAAAGAGCCTCTTCTCGTATGGGCGCCACTGCAGGGCTGCAACCTGATGAACACTTATATCTTACGAACTTGTTCCTGTTCACCTCTAAGTGGGTTTGTTATTGCTTCTTTGCTACTAATGCTGAAGTGTAATCTAGGACTCACTGGTTTTTCCTAGAGTTGCCTTGCCGATTTCATCTTAAACAGATATAAGCAATAATATAGATCAGACTTGTTTAATAGTATTTGGAGCAATTGCTGATTTCATATAAAACCAGATACAACAAGCTAAAATAAGTCAGACTTATTTAATATGGTGTATTGACTAATTGACTTTAACTGATACATTAGGTTAGCAGTCCTGTGGACATCATTTAAAATAGCCTTGTTTAGCAGAGTGAGCTCCTTGTGTAGTCATGTACATAATAATGAAGCTTTGTTTTCTACACTACATAGGCAGACCCCCAACCCAAGCTAGGCTGGGACAATCAAACAGCTGAAGCAACAAGCAGCTCACTTGGTAGCTGGGTCAGATCTCCAGCCTGATAACTTTTGGGGAAAGAGCCTCTTCTCTTCTCTGAATACCTGCTGAGAGTGCAACCAGTGAACTCATATATTTTGACTTGTTCCTGTTCACCACTGGGTGAGCTTGTTATTTACTTCTCTTTGTGCTACTAATGTTGCATAAAGCTAAGGACTCACTAGTTTCCTAAGTTGCCTTGCTAATTTCATCTTAAACCAGATATACCAAACAGCTAATATAAATCAGACTTATTTAATATGGTGGTATTGAGCTAGTGCTTATAACTGAAACATTAGGTTAGCTGACTGACCGTGACATAATTTGGGAACAGCCAGTTTGTAGAGTGAAGCTCCTTTGTGTAAGTCACAACATTCTCCCCTGCATGTATTAATGAGAGGCTTTCATTTTTCTCAAATACATAGGCAGCTCCCCCACCTCCCAAGCTGGCACTGGGACAATCAAGCAGCTGAAGCAACAAACAGCTCACCTGGTAGGTGGTAATCCAATTTCTAGCATGAGCTTTTGAGTAAGGGGCCTCTTCTCTTCATCAGGATGCCTGCATGGGGTGCAAACTGATGAACACGTATATTTATGAACTTTAACCTGTTCACCACTGGTTAGACATTAGTTGCTTCTTTGTGCTACTAATGCTGAGGTGTAAACTAGGGACTCACTAGTTTCAAAGTGCTACAGTTTCATCTTAAGCCAGATATAAAAGCAGCTAATAAGATCAGACTTGTTTAAAATGGTGGTATTTGGAGCTATTACTGATTTAATCTTAAGCCAGATACCAAGCAACTAATAGAGCGACTTTAATAATGGTAATGAGCTAATGTACTTTTAACTGAAGGCATGCAGTTAGCTGGGTCCGATGTGACCTCATTTGGAATAACCCTGTTTGTAGAGTGAGCTCCTTTGCCTAAGTCCAATTGGTACAAAACTTGGTAGATGCCAAGGCCTATGGTTCTTGATTGTGTATTCCAAATTTCAGCCAAATTCTGTCAAATGGTTGCAAAGTTATTTATGTGCAAAGTTTGGGGTTTAATATAGAAATGACTCTCAACCTTACTATCTATGGTAGCACTACCGTGTTATCATAATATAAATATATATATAGATATATATATATATATATATATATATATCTATATATATATATATATATATATATATATAAAGATATATATATAGAGAGAGAGATAGATAGATATATATATATATATATATATATATATATATGTGTGTATATATTCTGGTAGCACGGTAGTGCTACCATAGTTAGGTTGAGGAGCCATTTCCATGTTAAACCCAAAATTTTGCACCTTAATAACTTTGCAACCGTTTGATGGATTTACCTAAAATTTGGAATGTACGATCAAGACCCATAGGCCTTGGGATCTGCCAAGTTTCGTACTGATCGGATATATAGTTGCGGAGTTATTAAGCGTGATCTGTGCGCGCGTTTACGCTTTTCTGGAATTCTGTGGTCGCACCTACAGGTCGTACAGTTTGTGTGACTGGCTCAAAATCTTCAGGGAATGTGCAGCTGGGGTCCCTCGATGTGTTCTTTCAAGATTTCGTGAAAAATATTAAACAGTTCAAAGTTATTCAAAAACAGTTTCCCATTATAAGTCAATGGGAAAGTTAACAAAAAGTTCAACACTGCAAATGCATTTTACTTTCAAATGGGCCTGTTACTTTCGCAATCGGCCATTTTGTTTTCAGTTGGTGATCAGAAAATGGTTGGCATTTAAATTTGGGACCCTCTAGCAATCTAATTTTTTTTGTATTCAATTTCTAGCGGCCCTGAGGATGCTTGCATGTCTTTATTTTGTAGTAAACACCCCAGAAATATGTTTTTCAAATTTCTGAAAATATTGCAAATTACTTTGTTTGATTTAAGTGTGTTAAATTTTATAAAGCTTTTAAATTGGCACAGTAATTTTCAGTCTGTGGGAAAATGACAGCAATTTTTTGGCACTGCACTGCAAAATAACCGCTGGGTGTTTTGGGCTGAATTTTGAAGGAACGAAGCTGACATCTCACAGATGTGTTTTCAGTATTGTATTGAAAATATTACATCGCGGCAAAGTTATGGCACTCCAAAGTTGACAGTTTTTCCTATAGGATAACATTACAGCGCCCAAGCATTACAGGAACTTTGGCACCTCTGCTGCAAAATAACGGTTTGGTCTTTTTCCTTAAAATTTGAGGGAAGACAGTCAACAGTACATGATGTGCTTTTCAGTAGCTTGGTGAAAAATATCACATGCATGCAAAGTTACGGCACCCAAAATTGATGGTTTTTCCATAGATAACATTACTGCGCCTGACACTTAATAGAAATCATTTGAGCCCTGCTGCAAAATAACCGCTTGGTCTTTTTCCTGAAATTTAGAGGAAGATAATCAACAGCCCACAGATGTGCCTTTCAGTAGCTTGGTGAAAAACATTACAGGGAGGCAAAAGTTATGGCGCCTGAACTTTTACTTTTTTCCCATAGATAACATTACGAGCCACAAGGCCAGGGCCCGTATCCTCGAAACGGTGCGTAGATACGGACTTTTCATCGGAAAATTCTTAGTCCTTCAAGGGCTAAAATTCAAATTAGCCAGGACAGTTGTAAATAATATGACTTTTAAATTTTTTCTACGTCAGACGATTTCCTGAGATATAATGTATTTAGTATTCCAAGATCTCATTTTCTCCGCTATACCTCATTATTTTACATATATTATTTGTACTCACTGTTTCTTCTCAATGCAGGTTTTGGGGAAAACCAGCCTGTGCGCCACATTACTGTTACTGTTGCCCTTTCCGCTTGGTGATCCGTACTCGCTTCATTTCTACCATTGACGCCTGCGCCTACCATGTGCTTATCCTTATGCTTTCATTTGCGCTATGCTTCGTTATTTTTTTGCCATTTCTGTCTACAGTACTGTTTATCTTACTGTTTCACTTTACATCACCATGCCCATTGACATTTCTGTTTGCAGGCACCATGTTACTATGTGACAACACATCACGGCAGACCATTCCTGCTTATGCCATTTAAAGCATTTTTCTGTTCTCATTCGTGGCTTGTGTTACCATGTGCGCCACTGTTAGCATTTCTGTTTGCGTTGCTTGTCCCTTGCACATATGCCAACACATATAGGAGGGCGCGGGGCCCAAAGGGCCCCGCGCTTCGCACGCACATGCAGCGGGGGCCCCGCTTCCCGCCTCGCTGCATTACATTCACTATTTCCTCATTATCATTCTCAAAAGAATGAGGCAAAACTCATTTATCGCGTTGTTAGGTTGTTCCATTAGCACTGTTGAATGCCGCTTAGTTTCGCCTCTCATTTTCGTCGGGGCGCGACGAGTCATAGTCCCAACTCTCACCCCATTCTCCTATACTTCCGTTGATTTACGCCGTCGGGGTGAGAGTTAGGCTTGACGATCCCAACGCGCACCCCAATGCCGGTTGAGGGGTATGGGGTCCAAGGGGGTTTTCAACCCAACAGCGAATTTCCTCACTTTTGTCGCTGTGGAACAACCCTAACTAATGCATTAAATAGTTTTTTGCTCCACATATATATATATATATATATATATACAGTATATATATATATATATATATATATATATATATGATACATGATGGGAGTAGGAGTGATATAGGGTTTCTGCAGAGTGCTGTATTCTCGCGGAGTGCCGGCGTCTGAGTGAATAATACGCGCTCACCTGCAGGGAGTGAGCAGTATTTTCATATCCCATGATCTGCCCATCGTGTGCAATTTATTCCACAGGGGTGAGAGCTTCAGGAAAATTTTTTTCTGATTCTGTGTGTTTCCTGCTCATTCTGTGTGTGCTGTCAGTGTGTGCATGTGTATGTGTGTGTGTGTGTGTGTGTGTGTGTGTGTGTGTTCTGAATGGACTGGGAGTGAGAAACACAGCTAACAGTGTTTTGCAAAGCTAACTGAGTAAGTCAGAGGCTCACTAAGAAAGACAAATTGCTGCAAGTAGCACTGAGAAATGGAAACTGCTTTATAAAAGAGTTTCATTTAGAATTCAGGTTATTTTAAAACTGAGATCAGCACAGTAATGGACTAGGAAAGTTAGAAATACAATGGGACACGTGAGAGTCTTTTGCAAAGCTAATTGAGTAAGTTGCAGCTTCAGTGGGAAAGAGATAAGAAAAAGATTAAGGAGGCAGTATAGCACAGTGGTTTAAGGCTCTGAGTTACAAACCTGGAGACCTGGGTTTGAGTCCCACAGCCCCCACTTGCATACTGTGTGATGCTGAGCAAGTCACTTAACTTTCTTGTGCTCCCAGGTTGCACATGTAAACAAGCTTTCAGCTTAGTGTGTCTCTCTCCTGAAAAAAAACAAAGATAAACTGTTTTCTGAAGCAGTTTCCTTTAGAGTGCAAGCTGCAGTTCAGCTATCCTCACTCTGGTGACATCAGCAGAGTATCGATAAATGTTGATATCCTCACTCTGCTGATGTCATCAGGATTTATCCTCACTGCAGTGGAAATAACACAGGATATCCTACTGAGAAAGTTCTCACCCCATAGTATTTCTTGTTCTTTATTTCTTCATAATGTTTAACA
This sequence comes from Neoceratodus forsteri, assembly GCA_016271365.2. Classification (NCBI taxonomy): domain Eukaryota; kingdom Metazoa; phylum Chordata; order Ceratodontiformes; family Ceratodontidae; genus Neoceratodus; species Neoceratodus forsteri. Next base: position 10,354,219 of record JADMNL010000039.1, on the reverse strand, counting down.
GTTTCTAAACCATTGTGGTCTTCAGAATCTGTGATTGCAGTTCATTATTGTTAGTCTGAAAAATAGAAGGTGAAGATAGTTTTTTTTTTTAACCAGGAGACACACTAAGCTGAAAGCTTGTTTACAGGTGCAACCTGGGAACACAAGGAAGTTAACTGACTTACTCAGAGTCACACAGTATGCAAATGGGGGCTGTGGGATTCAAACAGTGACCTCCAGGTTTGCAGCTCAGAGCCTTAAACCACTATGCTATACAGGATATAGACAGTAATATTTCATCATGCTCATAATTCAGTACTATTATCAGTACTCACTTGGAGTTCTACAACTTGCTACTCTCTGTCATAGGGGCTCACATAGTGGTCCCCTTCTTGGGTTTGTGCTGGTGGCAATGGCGTACCATGTTCCAGTACTGGACGGTGCTGTACTCCTCTGACTGACCTCCCTCCTTTCAGGAACTCTGTTAGGATGATTGTCAAACATTGTGCTTCCTTTAGAGATACAAGACTTCTTTTTTATGATGTGCATTGCATTGCCTATTTGTAAGCATGTTACATGTACAGGATTACAAATATCAAATATTAAAATGTGCATGTACTGTAGTAACTCTGGTGTAATTCATGACCCACTCACACTTAATGGGTGCAGTGAACACCCACGCCTGTGGGCTGAGGAATCCCAGCACCACAAAGTACCTTGGAAGAAATAGCAGTCTTGCTTCATCCAGGGATAAGAGGGTGTTCACTGCAGTAATGTTCATATTAATAGCTTCAGTTTTCTCCCATTTTGAGTTTTGGGAAAGTGAGTGCATGTATTTATTAACTGTCCTATTCACATCATGTTTGTGTATAAGCATATAAGGGTACAGGTACAGTATTTCATCTAGTCATACTGTAACTCAACTTCCCCCACCACCAGTGACTTTCCTCACAGTACTTTACTTTACTTTGTGTCTGACCTAAAAGTTTCATAAAAGGTATTTGAAGACAAAAAACATTATTTAACAAAACATTTTTTTGTTTGAATTTTGATGACCAGTTGTGCCAATTGAGACAGACATGTCACTTTTACAGGGGTGACCCAGATTTAATTACATCCAGAGTATATAGAGTATTAAATATTGTACATAAAATCATTGGTACATTCAGGCTACATATTGTAGTAAATATTGCACAAACTGTTAAATGATAATATTTGTATTCAACACTCTGCAGTTTCTCTCTGTTTCTGCTGAAATCTGACCTTTAACTTGTCCTGAAGAATCTAACCATCATTTCCATCCCACTTTTGAGCAATCAGTTTAAATGCTTCATTGGCAAGCTTTTAAACTTGTCAAAGGGGGAAGCACTGATAAGCAGCAGGAAAATCCCAGCCTCTCTCTACAAAACAGGGTACTAAATGAGAAAAAGACAGAGGTAGAAAGGTCAGTGGGGATGTTGCAACAGAAGGTAAAGCCATCAAAAATGGAGATCAATGAGTACCAATGCCTGTAGTCTGGGTAACAAGCTTCCTGAATTAGTGGACTTGATGGAGGAGGAACATCTGGATAGCGTGGCAGTCACAGAAACATGGTACACACAAAACCATGACTGGGACGTAAACATACCAGGATACACTATCTACAGGAGGGACAGGGAGGGTAAAGAGGAGGAGGAGTAGCTCTTTACATAAGGGAAGGAATAAAAGCAACAGAACAAAAGGGTAAACAGGGAGAGAGAAGAAGCACTGTGGGTTAATTTGGAGACAGGCAATGCACCACAATCTGCTACAGGGTTGTGTATACAGACCCCTTCTCAGGAGAGGAAATGGACAAGAAAATGATAGAAAGTATACTTAGAATGGCAGAAAAAGGGAGATATTTCTGATGGGTGATCTGAATATGCCAGATGTTAACTGGAGTGCAGTTGCAGCAGCCACTTCGAAGAGTGGGGTTATTCTAGATGCCTACAGGGGCATGCCTTAGACAACTAGTATTGGAGCCCACCAGAGGAGCAATCTTAGACCTGGTTCTCTCAAATGGAGATGGAGAGAGGATCACAGATGTAGAAGTGGGTAGCCATCTGGGAACTAGCGACCATCGAACAGTATGGTTCACAATAAACACAGCAATAGAGTCAAGCCATACAAAGGTAAAAGTACTGGACTTTAGGAGGGCTAACTTTGCCAAAATGGGTGAGTGCCTAAGGAATGCACTAGCAAATAGGCAGGAAGGAGGGGTGGAAGAACAATGGGGAATAATAAAAACTGCCATCACAGAGGTAACAAGCCTTTGTGTGAAGCAAATAAACAAAACAAAACGATGTAAGAAACCACTATGGTTCTCAAAGGAAGTGGCAGTGAAGGTTCAAGAGAAAAAGAAAGCATTCAGGAAGTACAAGGAATCGCAGAAGGAGCAGGACAAAGAACTGTATCAATTAAAGCAAAAGGAGGCTGAGAAGGCAGTCAGAACAGCAAAGGCCCAAACCGAGGAAAAGATAGCCAACTCAGTTAAGAAGGGGGATAAAACCTTTTATAGGTACATCAGGGAGCAAAGGAAGACCAAGGGAGGGATAGTGAGGCTTAATAAAAGGGAGGGAGGGTGGACAGAGGGAGACTGTGAAAAGGCAGAGATACTAAACAAATATTTTTGCTCAGTATTTACAAATGAAGAGGGGGAGGTACCTAAAACAAACAGTAGAAACACTCTGGATACAGAAGTTGATACCAGCCCATTTACAGAAGAAAGGGTTCTGAAAGAACTCTTAAAACTGAAGGTGGACAAAGCAATGGGGCCTGATGGGATTCATCACAGAATTCTAAAGAACTAAGGGTAGAACTAGTGACACCACTGACTACCCTTTTAACAAATCATGGGAGAATGGGGTGGTACCGAGGACTGGAGGAGGGCAGATGTGATTCCCCTTCACAAAAGTGGGAGCAAGGCAGAAGCAGGAAACTACAGACCTGTTAGTTTAACCTCAGTGATAGGGAAAATGATGGAATCACTTCTGAAGGAAAGAATTGTCGAGTATCTAGAGGCCAGAGGGGCACAGGACCCTAGGCAGCATGGATTCACAGCGGGAAGGTCATGCCAGATGAATCCAATAGATTTCTTTGACTGGGTGACCAAAGTAGTAGATCAGGGAGGGGCTGTGGACATGGCCTACTTAGACTTTAGCAAGGCATTTGACACAGTCCCACACAAAAGATTAATATACAAGTTAGCCAGCCTGGGAGTGGGTCCCAAGATGACATCCTGGGTAAAGAATTGGCTGGAGAATAGGACACAGAGTGTAATAGTAAATGGAGTCCACTCAGAAGAAAGGAGGGTTATTAGTGGGGTACCGCAGGGTTCAGTATTAGGACCGGTCCTCTTCAATGTCTTTATAAGCAACATTGCAGAGGGACTGGAAGGAAAAGTATGTCTCTTTGCAGATGACACAAAGATCTGCAACAGAGTTGATGCACAGGGTGGGGTGGAAAGGATGAGTAGGGACTTGGCAAGGTTAGAGGAATGGTCAAATGTATGGCAGCTTAGATTCAATGCTACGAAGTGCAAGGTAATGCACCTGGGAAACAAAAACCCAGGGGAAGAGTACACAATGGGGTGAGATACTAACAACAACAAAAATGGAAAGGGACCTGGGGTAGTCATATCAGATGACCTAAGGTGGGCAAGCAATGTGAGAGAGGCAGCATGGAGGGCTGAGGGATCTGGGATGCATAGGGAGAGCATCACCAGTAGAAAACAGGAAGTTATTATCCTCTGTACAGACAGCTGGTGAGACCCCATCTGAGTACTGTGTGCAGTTCTGAGACCCAATCTCCAAAGACATAGACAGGATGGAAGCTGTCCAGAGGAGGGCAACTAAAATGGAGCAAGGTCTGCACCAGAAGACATATGAAGAGAGATGACAGGAGCTTAATATGTATAGCCTCGAGGAAAGGAGGGAGAGGGGGGACATGATAAAAACGTTCAAGTACCTCAAGGGAATCAACAAAGTCCAAGAGGGTAGCATATTTCAAAAAAAGAGGTGTGCAAGAACAAGAGGGCACAATTTGAAGATGGGGGGGTGGCTCAGAGGTAATTTAAGGAAGTATTTTTTCACAGAGAGGGTTGTGGATGCATGGAACGGCCTTCCGAAGAAGGTTGTGGAGTCAAAATCAGTGGTAGAATTCAAGTATGCTTGGGACAGTCATAAGGCCATTCTAGGGGGTTGGGGTAGGAAGAAGTAGGCTGCTGGTTAACTAGGATCTGCAGCTTATCCAGTAGGTAAGGAATTGAGCAGACTGGGTGGGCCAAGCGGTCCTTATCTGCTGTCAAATTCTATGTTTCTATGTGCCTCCTTCCCCCATTTACTAATTTCACAGATCTGTGGGTCAGTCATTAAATAGTAAGTTTAGTTTATTGTTTGACACAAAAGGTCACTACACATAGGTACACAGAGTAATAACAGTTACAAAAAGTTATTTTGGCATGTAAGTAATCATTTGAACATACAAAATTATCACAAATCTGTAAACTTTTAAAAACATGTTGTGCCCTGGAGCTCCTCATCATAAAGTGCATATAATTTCCAGATGTGCAAAACCAGACTTAATAAGTTGATTTTGAGATGATAGCTCTTGTACACATGAGGGATTTTCTATAACTATACATTTACAACATCAGTTGTTAATCCCACCAAACATAATCAGATAATTCTTCCCAGTTTAATTCTTAGGAATACTTAATTTTTCCGTATATCTGCTACATTTGCAAAAAAAAAATGGCCAGTGCAGTAATTGTTGGTTCGTCATCTGTATTTGTCAAAATTTTTGTAGGAATTTTTGTGTCCATGCCTAGCTGGTCTACAGAGTCAATGGAAAAAATATTTTTTATAAGTTTTGTTCTTATTTTACTATACCAGCAACACTCCCAAGGTATGTGAAGCAGATTTTCAGGACCTCCTGCTCTAGAATCACACTCAATTCACAAGGACTGCATTTTGTTATATCTCACTAGTTAAACATTACTTATGCAAGTTTCAAATTTATATCTAATATATGTATTCCTTAACATGGGGCCAATTAGGACATCGAGGTAATGCTGTAACTGAAAATTACTTAAGCCATTTTCTGCATACCATAAAGAATATCTGGACTTATTAATTTTTTCCATGTTAATCTTTGCCCAATACCTGCTTAATTTCTTTATCATATATCTTTTATGCTGCAAGCTGAGACCAATATTTTTCTCCATATTTCGGTTGAGAAATTTTAACTTATATTTATCCATTAAGGCATATACAGTATGTTAATAAGCCATCCATCATTATAGCATCCTCTCTTGTGCCAGCTGGTTTTCTCCTGTAGGCACGTGTTAACTAGTCTGTCTTCTGGCAATCTGGTTATTCTGAGCCAGCAATTTATTTATTTTTTGTATCAAAAACAGTATTAATATTGGGTAATCCTGTTTCTGCTCTGATATAGCTAAGATGAAAGGATGTGGGAACCTAAGCATTCTTTTTAGGACTTTGTGTATTGGTATCATCACATTTTCTCTAGTTTTTGTATCCCAAATCTCCTGCATATCCTACTTGGGCAATATATTTGGCTTTGTGGCCTAGAGTAGAGGTTTAACTGACATGCCTCCATAAATATAATAAAATTTGCTTAACACAAAAGCAGGGTTTTTTTTTTTTTTTTTTTTGCTACGCTCATAACTTTTTCAATATGTTTATTCCAGGGACTTTGTTGAAAAAACTAGGCCCAAATAGGTATAAGTTTTTGTAATATAGATAGTTTGGTTCCCATTTCCAATTTCCCATTACTCTTTTTTTTGCCAAATATTGATAAATGTGTTTTTGATATATTAACTTGCAGTTTCAACTCTCCTCATTTTGCCCTTAAGAAATCGAATTTCACCTGTAATATTTTCTTACAGAGACAGAAAATGACAATATCATCTGCAAATGCTATTATAGCAGAGTCCGTGTTAAGGATTCTTGGAGAATAAGATGGTAATACATGGAAATCTGATAGTAAGGTGGCAATATACACTGAAAATAGTGTTGGGGCAAGTACACACCCCGTCTTACTCCACTGTTTACAACAATAGGTTGTGAAAGTTTACTGCTCCAACTGACCCTTATTTTTGCCCCTGTGTCACTGTTTAAACTACTTATTATGTGTACCAACTACTTATCTGTCCCCTTTTTCTTCCTAATCTTCCATAGAGCAGATCTATTCACTGAGTCAAAGGCTGACTTAAAATCAACATATAATGCATATAAGCTCTGTTTCCTTAGATAAACATATTTCTCTATCAAGTGCACAAACACAAAGCAGTTATCCACCATGTTAAATCCTACTCTGAAACCTGATGAAAGTTCCTTAAACCACACACAATTTCCAAGCTTGACACCAGTCTTTGCAGGATTATGTTTGTGAAGATTTTTAGTACTATGTCAAGTAGGCTAATCAGTTTGTACATTAATGGGTCTTGCTGATTTTCTTTTTTTAAGATGGGAACACTGATGGCCCCTTTCCAGGAGGGAAGAACATAAGCTTCCCTGAGTATTTTATTAAATACTGTTAGCAGAACTTTAATCAATTTATTCATACTTGAGAGAAATACTTCTGCAGGAATGCAATTGGGTCCTGATGCTTTATTCCTTTTCATAGATTTAGTATATATATATATATATATATATATATATATATATATATATATATATATAAAGTTCCTGTCTAATTATATCTTTATTGGATATTCCACTAAAACATGGTTCATCATTTGCAGCTTGGTCATGGTAGAAAATTGTTGCAAAGTACTTTACCCATTGTTCTTCATGTATATGGATGTCAAAATTTATAGCAGAACCCTTGGTGCATCTATCTACCAGTGTCCAGAAGGTTTTGATATCCTTTAGTTCTATACCATGTGGCATTTCTATCCATTTTAAGCAATTATATTGGTGTTGTTTATTTTTTTTTAATTGTTTATAAGTTTTCCTATGAAAGTTAAGGTTTTTAAAGTTATGTTTGTTTTTGGAATATCTTGTTGACCTTACTTTGGTTTGTAGTTCAGCGTTGTAGTTTTTACATTCTGCATCAAACCATAGATCTTCTCTTCTATTGGTTTTGAATAAAGTAACTTCCTTATATAACAATTTGGATATTGAGTTGAAAATGGAAATTAAAAGCCCCATGAGGTCTTGGGCTGGGAGAGAAAGATGTGCATCTGTTAAATTACTTGTGAGTTCAGTTTCAATTTTTCCACTATGTTTCTTTCTAAATCATTACAGCATCTGAGTTTTTTGTTATATCCAAGTTTTTGTAGACCATTTTCTATAAAATGTTCTATTTTAGTAACATTAGTTAGATTCCATGCAGTATTTAATTGAATGGGGAAATGATCACTTCGGCCGAGGATGGATTTTAACAAGTTCACATATCAAATTGCTTACCAATGGGCCAGATCAAGCAGTGACATCCCCATATTTTTAATGTAAGAACAGTTGCCTTCTAGATCCCTTCAATTCTGCCATTCAATGGAAATAAATTATAGTTTTTCAATATATCAATTAATAAATGCCCAGATTAATACATTTTTGAGACCTAAGTATTTCTAATTTTAGAGGCATACCTGAGATTTCATCATACATTGAATTATCTGTTAGGCCATCAAAGTTACTGATTCTAGCACTCAGATCCCCTATAATTAGTATATCTGTAATAGGGAATCCGCATCTAATGTCAACAAGGTCTTTTCCAGCTCTTTCCAAATAGTTTTCTTACAATATTTTGATTGTGATGGGGAACAAATACATTACAGATAATTATGGAAAGAGTGTTGGTGCTCTAGAAGAACAAAATATAATTTTTTGTATACAGGGAGTGTGTTTCATAAGCAAACCAAATTTTATATAAACTACTAGGCCCCTGGTGGTTCTACCAATTTGTTTTCCTGGATACTAGAACATGAAACATATTGTAGCTGTTTAATAGGTACTCCCCTACAAGATGCCATGTTTCCTAAAGGCATAAGATATCAGCTGTACTAATAAAATTAAACCGCTCTGTGTCATTCCATTTGTTTTGTTTTTTCAGTTGTTTAACCAGAAGTAACACACTAAGCCAAAAGCTTTTTTACAGGTGTGACCTAGGAGCATAGACTTGCTCAGGGTTACACAGTATGCAAGTGGAAGCTGTGGGATTCAAACCCAGGTCTGGTCTGCTGGATATCACCAGATTTGCAGCTCAAAGCCTCAAACCACTGTGCTATACTGCCTCCCTTTTGTTGGCAATTCCTGCTGTGTTCCAAGATATAATTGTAAGAAATGTTTCCTGAGAGGTTCCAGTTGATTTATTTGTCTTTTGTTCCTTCTCAGGTCAGGATTTCTGAGTTATTCTAGCTCCATTTGGTTGTCTACTGAACTTATGTTCTTCACTGTACACCCCATCTGCTGATTGGCTGTATCATTTGGGAGAGTACTTATAATTGCTGCAGGGGTCTAAAGATCTGTTGTGGGTCCACCAAATGTAATCCCAGGTGGTCCAGTGCACTACTTTGCTGTAATAATGCTTGTGCCAGTTGTTTATCTCTGACTTCAATATCTACCTGTGTTGAGTTAGCAATTCTGTCCCCTCTCCAAATGTCCTGATATCCCAGATGTATAGTAAGTACATTTGCAAAGAGATTCCTATTTCCATATTTCTTTCAGTTTCCAGTTGTTTTCCTATTAAGAACAGACATTCTATATATAGTGAGAGAGTCACTGGAGCTTCAACTCAGAAGATACTCTGTATCTGGGATTAAAGGATTCTCTGTTTGTAAAACTAATTATCAGTCCTATTGTTTCTAACAAGTCCGCATTATACCACAAGTGATTTGCTATTTAGGGTGATTCTAGATAAACTTCAATGGTATTTATTCTACCATCCTTAGATGTATCCATTCAAATAAACTCCTCATGCTATGCCAAAATTGTATAGATATTAGTTAATAACATAATCTAAAAGCTCTTGCTTTGTAATTTTAGGCCATTCGGTACTTCTAGTAAGTCTCAAACTTGGAACATTTCTGTTTATACCTTTAGTTTGTGCACATGTACTGCCTATTGAGTTGTCTGCTCCAGTTCTCCCCCAGGTGCTTTTTTTCCTTGGGTGTCACATCAACCTTTATACTGTATTCATCAGTGTTTGATTCATTCTGGTTATTCACACTAGAGCAACACAGTTTAAGAGCATTAACTTCTTTTCTCTAGAAGCTCTAAATGTTTACCTACATTTTTTTTAAATAGCAGCCAATTAAACTTCACAGGGGTTTTCCCTGGATTGGCAAACATTTTATTACCAGTATTTAGTTGATTATCCCTGCACTCAGCTTCTTTAGTTTTACATTCAGGATTATTTTGCCTTAAAGTGTTCCCACATTTCTTTTTTTTTTTTAGCTTTTAATGAAGTGGATACTCAGCTATACATTTGGTATGAATTTCCATCTTTTTTCCACTTTTCCCCTTTTTACCAGATTTTTTACTAGACTTTTTCTTTTGTGGCTTAATGAAATCAGGTATTTCTATTATTGAAAAGTCAGGTCTATGTTGGACTTGATCCACTCTTTCCTCCTTTTGACTCTCAGAATTGATCACCGAGTCAAAAGGAGGGGGCTGGAAAGACTGTTTCTAGTTTATTTTCGATTGATACTAGTTTAACGTGATTGACTGCTGTATCATAACATGCATTTTCAATTTCGTTTTCAAGCACAATTAATTGTTCCATTTGTAGCAAGTCTGCTGTATATTGGTGTCCAAGATGGACACCAATTCATCACTAATTGAAACAGGAATATACTATGGGATATTTTCATTACTTTTGGTAGTTACCCTATTAATGAGCCCCACACCACCTGGGGGCGAATTTGCCCCGATTGAGCCATCAGTCTGCTTGAGGGTTTGACTACAGTTACAATGTGATGCTATTTCTTTGATTCCTTTAATAGTCTTTTGTAATGTATTGTTTATTTTTCTAAATTCAGGAGCTGAGACCAGAAACATATTGTCCAGAATAGACTGATTTATTGGTGTTTTTGTTCCTCTAACAGAGGAAGCCAATTTTCCACTACCATTGTTAGGGAGTTTAGAAAACTCTTCTTCTGAAAAAACATTTCCAAATATCTCATGATCTAATATCCCACTTCCCCAAAACTCATCCCACCCTGAGATGGTATCTTTACTTTGTACTAAGTCATGCTCTGTGGTACTCATAATAAGAGACTGCTCACTATAATAGAGCAAGTCTGGAGTGACCTCTAAAGAATGTGTAATTAGTTTTAGTGGCATTTTATTGGGATAGAAGTCTTTTGCCCTCCAATGTCATATGGGGCTTTATGTGTTCCATTATTTTGTCTGTCTAGATTGAATTCTTTTCATTATTTTTACTTCTTTTCCAACAAAGACTCACCCAGCAATGGTGAGCAACTTTGCTTCTTTCCTCTAACCTTGTATTAACCATTTATGCTAAAAAAGGCCTAAAAGAGCAATGAAAAGATTTCTGATATTAAAGTATATGATGAATCACCGGACCACAGCTCTTCTTCTTCTAGGATCCTTTTTCTCTCACTTAGAGTCAATGATTAAGTTCAGCTTCCATAAATCAACTAATGGGCAGATAGTTCAGCTATCTCAAATATCTCAGATGACGCAGTAAAGAAAGCAAAAGCCAAGTGGCCAAAGTCTGAATTCTCCAGGTGGAAGCAGACCATTTGCTACCTTTATACACAGCCTTTGTGGATGTGTACAGTCTTAAAAAAATCTGTCTTGGCAAAGATAAAGTATTGTAGTTCTTTGCTCCTTGGAGGCCTTTCTTTGATAGTTTCCCCAAATTCAGCCAGGTTCAAACAAGAGGCAGACACAATCTTCATAGAAGACACTACAAAATGAGAAATAAATATATAATTTAAGTCCCCTTTAAACAATAAAATAATTATGTTATACATTGATCTCCTAAATATCACTGTATATGCTTCTAAAATCAAGTTCAAACCAAATTCTACCAAATGAAGTATCCCAATTTAACACAGTATTAAGCTACTCGACTATTATAGACCCAAGAGTCCCAGGGTCCTTTTATAAGTTTTAATATAATTTTAAAATTAACTTAGACTTCTTTAATGGCAACCACTGGATTCTCCAATCCGATTGACAGCAGTCCTTTTGGGCAGTTAAGTCATTACTAATACCACGAATCTCCAATAAGTTGGGGCCATGTTTGAATGATGAAACATAAAACAAGCAGATCCAAATCAAGTGCTTTTGCTGCTAGGCTTAAAAGCTTATTTTAAACAATCCAACTTAGCATGGGCAACCTTACTGACCTAAACAGCCCATAATATTGTGGTTAAATTGAGTAAGAAAGACTTCTGCAGCAATGCACTTCCGTGGTTACTCTAGCAGGCCTTTGCCTGAATTTGGGTATGCCAAGTCTGTGCAGTGCCACTTGTAGCAAGGCATCACGTGATACAAATTAACATGTGACACAAAATTCAATAAAATAAAATATTTTATAAACTAATCAAAAGACTCTCCAGTACCTGCTTTTTAGGCATGCAAGGTATTCAATAATGTTTGTACAATCAGGAGTATCTAACAATTTCTCCATGGGTTCTAACAAATATTTTCCCTGAATTCCAGTAAAAGAGCATTTTATCCACATGTAGTTAAAATACAATAATAAGAATACAATACATAAAACACCAAGCCCCTAAAAAAAGAGATTAGGTATTTGAATGTGTACTGCTCTTTAGACGTTCCACTTTGCTGCAATGTTCAGGAGCAGTGTGTTTGGATTCTAGATAGATAATTCACAATTTCTTTTTTTTTCAATTCAAAGTTTATTCACCACATTTTCCACATTACAGGAGGCAGTAATGAACATTCTGACATGAGATTCATAAGGCAAGTCATATTGCCCCAACCCTCCCCGCACAGCAGTTCATTCTAACACTGTTATCACCCACTAACAACCTTTACCAAGAATAAGTAGAGTAGTAATCTCAATTCACATTACTTCATAGCCACCATAATTAGAGTGTGAAGGGATCCCAGATAACCTTATACCTATGTACTTTGTTTTGAAGGCTAGCAGTAGCCTTCTCTATGTACGTATATTTGCTAAAATCTTATTGAGCCACTCCTGATATGTTGGACAAGTCCCTTCTTTCCAATGCCTAAGAATGATTTTTTGGGCCAGAGCACAACCATGGATATATGAAATCTCCAGATTTTAACCATTATGGAAGACAAATCCCCAACAGGCAAATATCCGGTGTAAAATAGTCTTGTAAACCCAATAAAGGATTCAGATTGGCTTTTATATACTCCCATAACAAGGCTATCCGGGGACACGACCAGAATAGATGAAAAAGTGACCCTGTGTCCTGGGAACAGTTATTGCACCTATCGGTATCGAGCAGGTCCCATTTCACCAGTTTAGTCGGAGTATAGTACAAATTATGCAGGATGTGAAACTGCATGAGACGTAATCTATCTTGGGATACATATTTATGACAATACATCCAGAGGACGGACCATTTAAAAGTATATTGGGGAAAAAATGAAACCCAAAAGTTAGTATGGCCACTACCGCATCCAACCCGCCATCAGAACAACACTTGATAAATCTTAGAAATCACACCTGAGGAGACGAGAAAAGGAGAAAGTTCAGATACCAATGCAAAGGCCGCTGGATGGGGTGGAGTGGCCCCAAGAACTGTGGTTAACAAGTGCCTCAATTGAAACACTTTAAAAACCTGAGACTCTGGAATTTTGAACTTGTAAATGAACTCAGAGAATGAGAGCCACTCTCCAGCTTCATCCAAAAATGAGGATACTATCCCTTCTCCTAAATGAGGCAACCATAAATGGGACATTTTCTGTTTGTTTATGGTGAAGGCAGAAATTCCAAATGGATTGAGCGAGATCTTTACTTTGATTATAATGCAGAAAGGAGCACAATTGTGAATGTACTCTTAGCGAAGTCATGATAGTGGGACATTTGTTAATATTTTGCAACTGAGAAATTTTTAGATAGAGCATGTTCAAAGGGTCCATGTTCATAGATTGGATAAAATCTAATTCAATCTTGAGCCAAGCCGAGTTCATGTTATCTGGGCCCGGTCTTACCCATCTCAGGTATTTAGCCAAATGACTAGCTCAGTAGTAGGTGGGCAAGTAAGGAATCTGCAGTCCCCCCTCAATTTTGGGTGCAGCTAGCTTGTGGTATGCCAGTCTAGAGGTCTTTATTTTACCATATAAACTTGGTAAAGAGTTTATGCATTTTCTGAAACCAACTTAAGGGGACAAGTGAGTTAAGATGTGACAGAGGGTAAAATAAACGGGGAAACACATTCATCTTAATTATATTAATATGACCCCATAAAGATAACGGGGAGTTTATCCCATCTCTCTAGATCTTGAGTAATCCCCTGCAAAAGAGGGTCCAGATTTCCTTTAAACAACAAGGAAGGATTACACGTGTTAGTTTTATACCTAAATACTTAATAGCCCGGGATGACCAGCATAGTTCCAGAGAGGTAATGTCAGTCTTGAAAACTTTATGGTTAAGAGGGAAAAAGGATGTCTTGTTGGGATTTAATTTGTAATTTGAGAAAATACTAAATCTATTAACCTCCCTTAACATGTTCAGAATAGATATTTCTGGATTAGCCAGATATAAGAGGAGGTCATCAGCGTACTCTGTTATTTTCACTACTTCATTCCTAATGGGAAAACCTTGTATTCCTTCATTATTGAGAATATGTTGAATAAGAGGTTCCAGATAAAGATTGAAAAGTAATGGAGAGAGAGAGGGCATCCCTGCCTTGTACCTGACCGCAGTGTAAAAGATTTGGAGAAGGTCCCATTCCCTGAAATCCTCGCTGTAGGAGACCGGTAAATTGCCCTGACCCAATCTATGAACATGGATAGGAATCCAAATGCCTTACGGCTTGAAATAGAAAAGTCCAATTAACCTGATCAAATGCCTTCTTGGCGTCCAGGGAGACCAACCCTGCAGGATATATGGCATCCCTGGACTCCGAGAAGGCATGAGAGAGGGTATGCAGGTGATCTGAAGATGCATGTCCTCTCATAAATCCCACTTGAGACATACCCATGAGACATGGGAGAACCAGGGTTAGTCTATCTGCCAATATCTTTGAGAGAATTTTGACATCTTGATTCAGCAAATATATTGGCCTATAGCTCTGAACCAATTCTGGGTCCTTGTCTGGTTTAGGTAACAAAACTATCAACGCTTCAAACAAATGTGCATTTGCCGTCTCTCAGAAAAAAATTTGCAAATAGAGACGATGCAGCACAGGTAGTAATTGTTCCTGAAACTTTATAAAATAAGGCAGAAAACCTGTCTGGACCTGGGACTTTACCGAAGGCAAGTCCTTTTATAACAGCAGCTATTTTTCCTGTGATAAAGGGAAGATATGAATTTCTTTTGGGAGTTAGATAGTAACGGAAGATGCTTCCTGAGATACTCCTCCAGTTTTTGAATGGATGGAGGACTATCCATATCACTATATAATTGCTCATAAAAAGTAACAAACTCCTGGACTATCTCTGAGGGGATACCTTCAGGGTCCCATCTGACTGTGACCTTTTGGGGTATAAATCTTGCTGACTCTTGTTGTTTTAAACATAAAGCCAACAGGCGCCTGCTTTTCTCCTGATCTGTAAAACTGGCTTTTGTGCGGATTATAGCCAGCTCTGCCTTTTCTCTTAACATTCCCAAGTATGTATCTTTATATATTAATAGCTTCTGTGACTCCTCTTGAGAAATTTTTCTGGCTGTATATTTTCTAATGCCCGTATCTGGAGCGATAAGGACAATAACTCCGTTTTCTGTGCCCTCTTCCTCTTTGTAGCTAGACTAATGAGAATGCCCCTTATATAAGCCCTTAAAGCTCCGATAAAATATCCAGCCTTGCACTATCTATTGGGTTGGTGGAAAGAAAAACTCTATCTGCTCTTTCACCAATCCTCGATACTTTTCATCCTTTAGTATGGTTCGTTTAATTTCCATCTGGTCTCCCTTTTGGGAATGTTAAGCAAAGCCAGATTACCCAGGACTAAGGAATGATCTGATATTGGACCCGGTTGGATCGAGGTGGACAATACGCCCGGCAAGAGTTCATGAGAAACTAACAAGTAGTCAGTGCGAGGTTGTGTGCCATGTACTGGCAAGCAATAAGTATATTCCCTAATATTAGGATGTGTGACTCTCCAGACATCACACAACCCACACTGATCCATCATTTCCTTAAAGGCCCTATGCCCAGGGGACAGTCCCCTCGACCCAATGCTCAATCTATCAAAATTTGGATCAGAGACCAAATTGAAGTCTCCCCTAAGATAATTGGAATAGGGAGTATAGGAAGGATAGTAGAGATCAGTTTCATGAAAAAAGAGGGATAATCTGTGTTTGGTCCATAAATGCTACCCAGAACCAATGGCATGGCCCAAATAGTATCCTGAACTAAGACGAATCTGCCATCTGTGTCCTTAAACACCTGAGAAGGGACAAATGGAAGTCTCTATTAATCAGTATCATGACCCACAACTATTGGTTTCTCCTGAAGCATAAAAACCTGGCTTATCTGTTGTCTCCAAAGTTGTAATACTGAATCCACTAAGTGAGATTCTTGTAAAATGATATCTGGGCATGCAACAAACTCAGTTGTTTAAGTACCTGGTATTGTGTCAGTTTTTCCTGATCCCCTGAACGTTCCACATAGCAATATTAATATTCTGATCCATCTTTTTATGTCAGGTATAAAACCAGATAAGACATCTGTCGATATGCAACCATGTAACAGGCGATTCTATTCCTCTGAACCTGTTGTGCCAGTCTCCCCCCAACCCTCCTTTATTAAGCCCCTGTCCTCCTCAAACCCCCAGATATCCCTTGAATAATCCACAGCTTCAGCAACCCCAGAACATTGTCTAAAAACCATCCCCCCAAACCCCCCTCTTATTGCTAACAACGTTCAGCAATACTCCGTTTACTACTCTTCCCCCAGCCCCTGGAAAAAATATCCCCAAACCCTGCATTAGTTATAATTCAATCCCCTTTTTTGAAATGCTAGTAATGAAGAAGGAGAAAGGACTGAACATCATTGCACTACAAGCCATTGTATCTCTCACCTATCCCCTAATGAAAGCCATTGACAGCAAGCCAGTATTGGTAAGACATCACCACCAGAAACATCGTGGCTTGCTAGGACATGTGGCTTGCTAGATATGAAAAGGCACCTCGTGGTGCAAGGTCAGGAAGCCAGCCACAGCAATACATGAAATTCACTATGCGGGCCATTGTCTCAATAAGCTCTCCAGCCCCATAGGGACAGGCCCCCGTTCCTCTCCTTTAATTTGTTGTGGACTTGCCCCAGTAAACCCCCGCTTTTCTCTGGCCTTAGTGACCTTTAACACTTAATGCATGAAACACAAGATTCCTCCTGTGTTGCAAACACGTAACTGCACCCTGGTGCTTTACCAGGGAAAGGACATCACAGCTCTTGTAATTAAATTTCTCCAAAAACCATAAACTTTTACCAGACCCATTCTTACCAAACTCTTACAGGGGAAGGGGAGACTAAATATTGCTGAGTTGGCTTTGTTTTCTCCAAACACAAGAACTAACGAGAGATTACTTAATTACTTGAAGCCCCAGACCCAGATAAAACAAACAAGAATATGCATCCATAATTAGATCACTATGAAAACAGAAGGGTCCCTTCTGCCCTTATTGGTGCTGAAATGAGAGTCCAAGAATGTTTAACTGCTTCTTTCCAGCAGATTCCTTTGCATGAATGCCCAGCCTTCAAGATCAATTCTTATCTTGTCAGGAAAGTCCTGAGGCCTTTCATGTATCCCTAAAGAGATCTGGCAGGGATACTTTTAAGCCAGCAAGCACTGCCTCAGGGTCTTCATAGGTAGCCCAGGAACCAGCCACCTGTACCTATAGCCTGGCTGGGTATCCCATACGAATTTTAAGTCCAGCAGCAATGATTTTTGAGACAACCGGATGAAATGCCGCACGTTTCAAAAGGACTGAACCAGTAATATCTTGTGCTATTCTAAGCTTAGCTTGCTCCTAGCGAACTTCTTGGAGTTCTCTTACTTTGTACAGAAAGTGTTGTAGCTTTAAAAATTTAAGAAACAACAAATTACAGGTCGGGCATTGCTCAGGAGGGGCTTCGGTCTTAATGACCTGTGGGCTCTCTATAATATATTTGGCCCCAAATGGGAAGGCCAGCAATCCTCTTCACCAGCTTCTGGGTAAAAAGCAATGGCATTCTGGCCCTCCTCTCCCTCCATTAGCCAAGGACTACATTATTTCTCTGGCTATGACCTTCAAGGTCTTCAAGCTTAACATCAAATCTGGACAATTTCTGGTGCATTGCTGCCATCTCAGGTTCAACCTTTCCACTTGCTTCTCTAATGACAAGATCCTAGTCATGTTGTCTGAGGTAGCAAGAGTAATCTCTTCTATTTTTCTCATGGCGATTTCATCTCTGATGCCATCTCCTTAATCTCATCTCTAAATGGTTTAAATTCTTCCAGAAATTTAGACAATGTGAGCGGCTCCTGATCCACACCTCGATTCAAAGCGTCTCCCTTCTCCGCTCCACTCGAGGCCCAGGATTTTTTTGGGGCCTTCTCTGGTGTAACTGGCAGGGTGTGTTTCTGCAGTTGCTTTTTCATGTAGATGTCCATTCTCTCTCAAAATCACCCTGCAAGGGCACAGAGTTATAGGGAACCAGAATAGCATAAAATAGAAGGTTTGGAGATTGAGGAACTATACCAGATAACAATTAGAAAGAGACGGGAGGCTGGAGCTGTACTGATGAGTGACTATCCGGTAGCTTGCATCACGTGGTCAACCATAATTCATCATTTCTAAGACCGGGCTTCCTATGTCAGTGCGAAACCTCTCCGACAGGGCTTCTCATTAAATATAGATAAAAGCATGGGGTAGTGTGTGTAACAAGAATTTTACACACACCTGAGATGTTGTATGCTACATCAACCCCAACAGTGAAGTTTGAGGGGTTTATACAAGCATCCAATACTGAGGGTGTGTGTAAAATTCAAGTTTTTTACACACAACCTCATGTTTTAGTTTATATAATTGTTGGTATTGTTTTATTGCCACAGCAATTATATAAAGTAAAAGACATCCTGTGCAGCCGCTGTCCATCAAGTTTCAGAGTGGTCTGAAGCACCTGCTGTGAAAGATGTTAACCTTTTTTTTTCATCTTTTAAAAGGATCCCAGTTATGTTAGCCCTGTAATTTTTTTTTTGAAGAACTTACCACCAAGTCCGCATAGCAGTGAAGTTTTTGGCAGTAAGGAGTGGGGTGGTGCTGAATAAGGCAAGAGTTATGGCTTGGACATGGACAGGTCAAGGGAAACCTGGCATGTGTTTGCTGTTATAAACACTCCTTTAAAATGGCAAATTACAAACCGGGTTTCCCTTAGGGAAAAAATGCAACCCAGTTATTATAATCTGAATAAGGTGACAACCACTTTACACCATATTGTAATGTTGTCATAGTGACAAGGTAACAATCTGTTTGTTGGTGGTTGTTAACTCCAAATCCTCCCACTGCAATTATCCCAACAGGGATAGAGATTGCTAGCTGGAGCTCCATACAGCCTCATAAAGTATTGTATATGTGTTCTTGTTTTAGACAATGCAGAAAGTAATGGCCAGGCAGTGTCATTTCACAACATCTGTTTAATGTGTGAGTGTGATGTACTATAGTTTGCTGTTTATGCTTACTTGCACAGTGCTGCTTTTTTGTAATTGTGCAGTGCATGGCTTGTGTATGGAAATGACCATGAATTGTATTTATAAAGTACAGCACATGTGTTAGGGTCTTACAAAATTGCTGCACATTTTTGTCAGACAGTGTCATTTCACAACATGAACAAAACAAAGCAAGCACCCAAACAACAAGGAACATGCAACATGTGTCTTTATAAAGTGCTAAACCACAGTGCCATACATGCAGTGACTCTCAGCTTGCCACTATATACATAAAAGCAGCCCCAATCATGCACACGCCTACTGCTGCATATACCATGGTAATCTGAGAGTCACTTCATGTATGGCAATGTGATTTAACACTTTTTAAAGGCACATTTTGCATACTCCTTGTTGTTTAGGTGCTTGCTTTGTGCAGTTCTTGTTTTTTGTTACAGCACTGACATTTCTCCTGGTGTGAATGATATTCATGCTCCTTGTTGCACAATACCCAGGCACTCAGGAGAGGAAAAAGCACCAGAGGCAGAGAATATCTGGGAAACCATGGGCTTGATGTGCCCCACTAACTCCTGGGACCACTTAATGAAATGTGGCCACGACACAGTTTGAACATCCCTTTAATGTATGTGTGATGTACTATTTTTTGCTCCTGATGCTTACTTGCACAGTGCATGATTTCTGCGTAGAAATGTTTTTATGAATTGTGATGTGTTTATAAAGTACAGCAAATGTGTTAGGATCTTATAAAAGTGTTGCAGATTATTGCCAGACAATGTCATTTCACAACATCCAGGCACTCAGGAGAGGAAAAAAAAGACCAGAGGTGGAAATCACTGGGAAACCATCAGCATGGATGTGTCCCCCCTACTCCCAGGAGCACTTAATGAAATGCTGCCTCACTCCTGTGTTTTATACATATTACAGATTACAGTATATTATCAATGGGGTGCTGTTATTGACATACATTTAAAAATGTAATTAATTTTTACATACAGTACAATATGGTATGCAATACATTTTAACATTTGTAACAGAAAACATGAGAAGCATAATTACAGTTTATTAACACATTCTTACACACCAGTATGGGTCATTACAGGACATACATTAGAGTGCAAAACAGAGCAGCAAAAGGAAAAACAATAGCAAAAGAAAAAAAAAACATTTTTACATAACACATGCAATTCATGACTATAATCTGTAGCTCATACAGTATGTGATTCATGTTCCAGTTGTGTGCCCCTGTTTGGCAACCACCACTGGCAACACTTTCTGCAAATATGTGTTGCATCATCTGCAGTGTCTTCTTTCTAACATCTTCAGAAATAGCTTAATGGAATTGTGTGCTTGCTTTATTTATATAGTTTTTTTTCTTTGTCTGGATAAATGTTTCCATGGCATGCCACACCATTCCAATTGGATTCATATTTGGAGACCTGGAAGTACAAATAAAAATAAATAAACATTATGTGATGATCGATTTTTTATTAGAGTGGCTGCTATTCAATACTTAGTCTGGTACTATCCTGACCCAATTAATTCCATCAGCTGCAAAAGTTGCAGGTTAGCAAGAGGAAAAGGAAGAGGAGACCATTATGGTTTTCCAAAGAGGTAGCAAAGAAAGTGGAAGTCAAAAAAGATTGCATTCAGGCAATACAAAAAGACACAGGCAGAAGGGGATAGGGAGAAGTACCAGGAGAAGCAAAGGGATGCAGGGAGGTCAGTAAGGGAAGCCAATGCTCAGACAGAAGAACACATTGTAAAATCAGTGGGTAGAGGTGACAAAACCTTTTACAGGTACATAAGTGAAAAAAGAAAGGCAAAGGGAGGAATAGTGAGACTGAAGGGGGAGGATGGGGGCTGCGTGAGGATGACAACAGTAAAGCTGACATATTGAACAGGTATTTCTGCTCTGTCTTTACTGAGGAAGAGGAGGGTAATGGGTCTGAAGGAGTACAAGGGTGAGAATGGTGCAGAAATGGACACAAGTCCTTTTACACGAGAAAGGGTCCTGAAGGAACTGGAAGTAATAAGAGTTGATAAAGCAATGGGGCCAGATGGGGTGCACCCCAGGGTCCTTAACTCATTCACACCACAAGAGCTCTTTGAGACTTCCACCACTTGTGCCCTGTATACTCTTAGCACTGCATCCTGGGCCTTTCTAAGCAAAATCAAGCCACAATCAGCATGCCACAAACAAATGTGACTACCTCTTGAACCGTAAGTGCTACATACAAAGTATGAGTGGCAAAGTTGTTCAGCACAATGTTACCATTCCAATGGTGCTATGCAATCATTTGTAATCAATTTAGTTTTTATTTTATACTAGCTGAAATTCCAAACAACTGATTTTTTTCTGATTTTTTTCAAGGTGCTTAGATGACACGAGAGACAAATGTCAGCCATGCACACCATACCTTAAACAAATGCAAGTAACTCCTAAAGTATATGTGGTAGACACAAAGTATCAGTGGCAAAATTGTTCAGCACAAAATAATCTTTCTAATGGTGCTATGCAATCAACTGTAATCCATTTAGTTTTTATTTTATAGTAGCTGAAATACCAAACAACTGTTTTTTTTCAGATTTATTCAAGGTGCTTAGGTGAGGCTTGAGAGACAAATGTTAGTCATGCACACCATACCTTAAACTAATATGAATAACTCCTAAAGTATACATGATAGACACACAATATCAGCAGCAAAATTGTTCAGAGCAAAATTACCTATCTAATGGTGCTATGCAATCAATTCTAAGCAATTCGGTTTGTTTAATAGTTAGATAAAAACTGCTGACTTCCTCAGACGTTTCTAGGCCTGGGTGAAAGTCAGTTGAGTACGTCTACAGGCGTTATTGTCCTGAGTGGCTATGCTTTCAGATGCCACCTACAGACATATCTAGGCCTGAATGAGTTAAAGAACTAAGAGAGGTGGTGACTGAACCTCTGGCTATCCTGTTTAGCCGATCACTGGAAACAGGGGAGGTACCCAAGGACTGGAGGATAGCAGATGTAGTCCCCTTAAACAAAAGTGGGAACAAAGAGGAAGCGGGAACTACAGACCAGTCAGCCTCACCTCAGTAGTGGGGAAGATCATGGAAGCACTACTGAAGGAGAGAGATTGGTGGAACATCTGGTTGTCAATGGACTACAGGACCCAAGGCAGCATGGTTTCACCGGGGAGGTCATGTCATACCAATCTTGTTGAATTTTTGACTGGGTGACTAGGGAGGTGGATTGGGGAGGGCAGTGGACATGGCCTATCTGGACTTCAGCAAGGCCTTTGACACTGTGCCACATAGAAGACTATTACACAGACTGGGGAATATGGGTGTGGGCAGGAGGAGTAGTGTGGTGGGTAGGTAACTGGCTGGGCAGCAGGACACAGAGGGCCATGGTAAATGGCTGTCACTCCACAGAGGGAAGAGTGACCAGTGGGGTACCACAGGGATCAGTGCTGGGACCGGTCCTATTCAACATCTTCATCAGTGGCATTGCACAGGATCTAGAAGGCAGAATTTCACTGTTCGCTGATGACACAAAGCTCTGTAACAGAGTAGACACACCAGAGGGTGTAGACAGAATGAGAAGGGACCTGCAGAAACCTGAAGAATGGACAGGGGTTTGGCAGTTGAAATTCAATGCAAAGAAGTGCAAGATAATGCATATGGGGCACAAAAAACCCTGGCACAGTATATCAGTTGGGGGTGAGGATATAGCTTGCACTAAGCAGGAAAGGTATCTTGGGGTTATCATCTCTGATGACCTCAAGGTAGGGAAACAGTGTGACAAGACAGCACATAAAGCAAATAGGATGCTGGGATGCATAGGCAGGGGCATCACCATCAGGAAAAGGGGAGGTCATAATTCCACTATACAAGACACTAGTAAGGCCCCACCTGGAGTACAGTGTGTAGTTCTGGAGACCTTACCTACGTAAGGACATAGACTGGGTAGAGAAGGTTCAGAGGAGGGCAACAAAGATGGTACATGGATTGCATCACAAGTCCTATGAGGACAGGTTGAAGGAACTGAACATGTACTCCCTGGAGGAGAGGAGGGAGAGAGGGGATATGATAGAGACATACCAGTATCTTACAGGGAGGAACAGGGTGCAGGAATACACTATTTTTAAGCAAAAGATGTTCCAGGACTAGAGGGCATGGGATGAAGTTGGAGGGAGGATGATTCAGAGGAAACATGAGGAAGAATTTCTTCACAGAATGGGTGGTGGACAAGTGGAACACCCTGCCAGAGGAAATGGTGGGGGCTGAAACAATCACGAGATTTAAGAATGCATGGGATAGACATAAAGGAATTCTGGAGGTCAGGGGTAAGGGGCAACAGACTTCTAGGAAAACATAAACTGAACTTACAAGCTCAAATGGGCAGACTGGGTGGGCCATAGGCCCTTATCTGCTGACACTATCTATGTATCTGGAAACTCGGTATCTTGATGCTTAGGATACCAAGCCCAGATAACTGAACTGCACAATCCCGATGGCACCACTGCCCCGATCTAATGTCATGCAACATGGCTACAAATGCCATTTCTTACTGCTAGGGGCTGGCCTAATTCAAGACCGCCCATGTGGGGGCTTTGACCCCCACACCACCTGTAACTAAAATAACAAACTCCGAGGCGGGGCAGACCCTGGAGTTAAAAACTAACAGTTAGGGGGGCAAAAGTATGTGGCTGGATGAGAACCTGGATCCTACGGTGCATGCTGGCCAAGCTGCCAGTGCTCCAGCCTCCCACACCATATGGGCATCTCGGCCAGCTTACAGATCAGACAGTGTTTTCAGGGGTAAGGTAGCAAGCCATCTCATCCACTACCTTACCCCATCTTGTAACATCGTCGGGCATGTCTCCATTGGCACAATCACTATCGGGACACTGCACCTGTCAGACAATAGTGCCCGGGCAGGTGCGTGTTGGGATAGTGAGCCACAGGACAACATAAGGTTACCAATCTATACCAGAGTCATAGTGAGTAGACTTGAGAACCTCCTACCTCAACTGTTCCATCCCTCCCTGGTGGGCTTTATTCATGGCCAACTAAGTTCTGACCACATTCGCACCGCACTAAACTTAATGGCTAAGACCGTTTCCACTCCAGCTATAGTGATAGCGATAAATGTTGAAAAAACTTTTGACTCAGTGGAGTGGCAATAACTCTACATAGTTGACACACCTGAGATTGGGAGCCCTATTAGTATCTGCAGTACAGGTGATGTATACTGCACTCCAGGCCTAGATACTGACAACAAATAGCTCACTATCACCACCCTTTTTCTGGCCAGAGGCACCAGACAAGGATCTCCCTATCCCCACTCTTACTCATTCTAGTAATGGAACTGCTAGCAGCCACAATTTGACAACAAATGGATTTAAAGGCATACAAGTAGGTACACCCAACACAAAATGTTAATATATGCAGACAACCTGCTAGTACTTATAGAAGATGCCTACTCCTCCTTTCATTTGATGATGCAGTTGCAAAAAAACTTCACCTCCTTTTCAGGGTTAACATTCAATCAGAACAAAACAGAGGTTCTTGCCCTAAGTCACACTTGTAGAGATGTTGCGAAGTTTAAATCCACTGGCAAAGTTCCACAAAGTCACCAAATTCGCCCTGTGAAAAACTATGCATAAATGGCCTTTCTGATGCTAAAACTTCGTCGAGTAACTTTGAGGGTTAACTTCAACTTTTTTTAGTAACTTTGAAGGTAATTGGCTTAATCTAGTGCCAAACCTTTGCCAGTTAACTTCAAAAGCAACTTCAACTTTGTTAGTAACTTCAAAGTTATTGAAACACATGGTTTGTCACATGATTCACTTACTGCATGTCACATGGGAGAGTCCAGGCAGGCAGGAAGTGAATGTTTCACTTTCATTTCAGCAGCTGTAGCTGAAGGAGAGTGGAGGCAGTCTGACTGACTCACAGAAGAGCATTTTATATATCTTTAGAGTTGAATATTTTACACGTTTTTGAGTTGTAATCCTTATCTTTCTTTACTGTAGTTTCTGATTTTATAAATGTTGTTAATGTGTAGTTCTTTTTTCTGACTTCCTACTGTCTTTTTCTTTCATTTTCTTTACATTGCTTTTTGTGATGGAGGGGCAGCATCAGGACTCAGCTGAGTCCAGACCAGATGGGGCTGGAGCACCAGTAAGGCACCCACACCTTAGCAGTTGTGTTTTTTCCAAAGGGACTGTGCCCTCCCAGCTCAAGAAGGGAGTTCTGGTGCAGCAAAACAGCAGCAACAAGAAAAATCTCAGCAGCCTGAACAGCAGGACCAGGAACAACAGCAGCAGCAGCAGCAGCCACAAGTCCCCCCCAGCAGGAGCCTGCCACCTCCTCCTCTTCTGGTGCTCCTCCAATCCTGCAGTGCTCTGTGGGGTGGGATTTTTGTTTGACATGCACCCTGTAAATGAGACAGCGCCATCTGCAAGGTGTGTGGTGATATGTGAGGTGGGTTAAAAGGAGCCATCTTGCAACCAGAGGCCAGAGGACACACCTCTGCATCCACCACCTCACTGAGTGGAGGGCCAAGGAGCATGATGTGGCTGCATCACATGATGGTGGTGGTGATGGCCCTGGGGAAATGTCGAGCAGCATGAGGTCTGCAGTGCTGCTCCAGAGAATCAGCATAGCAGGTATGGGATGGACTGCAGCAGTACTCCACCTGTACCTCACAGATTGCATCACTGTTATGGAAGTGACAGTAATGATGACCCCATGGCACCTGCCACAAATGGCTATTTGGTAGTTTGAGCCAAGGTGACTGATCTGTAGCAAGAATTTAACACCTTCTGGCAGGAAGTAATGGATCAGCTGGACAGTGTCATGTCCAGCCATGAGAGAATCCTCACTCTTCTATCTGAACTACGTGGCGGTGGGCATGGCTCGTCTTCTGGCAGTATTGGTGAGGTAGTCTGAGTTGTTTTGTTTCAAGAAACATTTTATTTTATAAATAGTTATTCTGTCTTCTGTGTTCTTAATTTCTCCACTCTCTAGTCTCTCCAATTAAAAAGGAAAAATACCCAAAAATATAAAAATAAAATAAAATAAGCTCTGTTGTTTTAAGGTCTTTTTTTCTCTGTCCTCTTTTTTAGTATTGTTTCATTTGTGTTGATGTCTCTTGCTTGTCCAGTTCTGTTATTTCTTTAATCCTTTTTACAAATGATGAACCACTTTCCTTCCTTTCAATTTTGTTACTGGTTCATCATGTGTACTCCCCTTCTATCCACAAATGTCAAGTATTTGCCACATTAAAAAAATTGTTTCCCCATGGTGTGTGATGGTGCGTAACTGGTAGTTGTGTTGTGTGCAACCGCCAACCACCCAAAGAAGTGCAAACCATAACACAAACATGAGCTATTCTACTGAGAAGTTAAACATAAATCTGTTTTAAGCACTTAACATGTTTACTGCGTTTGCCAGAAATGTGAAGTTGTGTCCACAGACATAAATTGCATCCCTTCACTGAAATACTGTTGCCGCACACACCTGAGAAGGTAGTGCAAAGCATATGTGAAGCTTGCAAGAGAACTTAAACATATATATAAATATATTTTGAAATCATACTTTTTTAGGTTTTGCCAATCATCCAACAATAGATAATCTTCAACAAGACATTGAAACAGAATCAATGCAAATATACAATTCGTCATTACTTTAACACTAATCACAATATAAAAACTGACAAAAAAAAAACAACCTAGACAAACATAAACCAAGAAAGAAAGGAAGAAGTGAAGAAAAAGAAGAAAAGAGAGGAAGAAAAATCTTTATATATTTATATATTTCCTGAGAGGTAACCCCAACAACTCACCATTGACATCCTCCCCTCTAAAAATTGTGTACTATGACTAAAAAGCGTGGGTGGTGGTGTCAGAAGGAGGCCCAGTGAGGGGATGACAAAGTCCAGAATAAACTATGTGGCAAGTTTTTTTCTGCCAGGATTTCTAAAATGTCTTTGTTTTCTTTCTCTACTTTAAAATGCATGAAGGGGGAGTTATCTGCTAGTGAACTTATTCAATTGTAGGTGAAGCTGGGCAGTCAATGATTCTGTATCCATTATATGTGAACAGATCTTATACCAAGAGTCTAGAATAGGAACTCTTGAAGAGAGTCAACACTGAGTAATAGCTTTCAGACTAGCAGCTACAAATATATGGAATAAACATTTCTGCACCCTTGTCTTGACCTAAGTTGGGGACAACCCTAAAAGACAATAGGCCAGATCCATTGGCACCACCACCCCAGGATATTATCCACTGCAGCTTTAATTCTGGAGTGACTCGGGACAAGACCAATAAATATGGGTGTGTGTATCCATATTGTGACAACCTCTCCAGCAAGCCTCAGAGTGATGTGATTCATAATGTTTGGTTATTACTGGAGTCCTAGAATATCTGAGGACCAGTTTCCAGTGGAATTCCCACCAGAATAGAGAGGTAGTCATAGATTGTATGCCCAACCAAATATTGTCCCATTCAGAAGCCCCCAGTTGAACTTTAGCTTCAGCCCTCCATGTATCTTTAATATACATTTGGTGGTCAGAATCTAATAAAGTAAATCTCCAAACAATATGTGATAACTTCCTCCCATGGTGGGATTACTAGCCAGTGTCATCAGACATTCTTGTAGCACATTTAATTTTAAGATCAACTGAGAATTTTTGTTCCCATCTAGCAAACAGTTTCTGACTTGTAAAACCAGAATAAATCTTTGTTTGGTAAATTAAATTCTTCCTGAAGTGTTTCAAAAGATTTAAATCCCTGATGCAAAAAACTGACCTACCAAGTACAACCCATATCTAGCCCAGGTGCGAAATCCAGAGTCTAATTTATAGGGGAGAAAACCTAGGCATGCCCGTAATGGAGTTACAATTTTTAAATTTAGACCCAGTTTAAATTCTCAGCACACTTCTTTCCAAGTAGATTTTATCACCGCCGTCCAAGGTTATGTAAATTAAGCTTCTGAAGACCCTCTTGATCCATAACAATTGCATCTGCTAATGTACCTGTTGCACCTGATCTTGCCTCCCATTCCACCAACAGTGGGAGTTCAGAATTGGTTAAAATGGATAAGGATCTGAGTCAAGCTGCCCAGTAGTACTTTGAAGAAGTCTGGTAAACCTAAACCACACCAGTTTTTAGTGTAGTGAGAACTTTCCAACAAGTCCTAGGGCTTTTCTGGACCAAATGAACTTGGAGACAGTTCATTCTCAGGGATTTTCAGAAAGCAACAGGTGGTCATAAAGGTAAAACTGAAAAAATAAATAACAAATGGGATAAAACATTTATTCTAATGCATTCAACCCTGCTGGATAGGGAAAGGGGTAATTCCTTCCACCGATTACAATCTGTTCGTACTTCTTGAAGTAACTTGAGGTAATTAAGGATGTACAATTTTCTTATATCCCATGGGATCCATACCCCCAAGTATCAAAACCCTTGTTTTGCCCATTTAAAGTTCCCTACCTTGGGAAAGATTTCCCCCAGAGGTACACCCAACGGAAGCATTTTAGTGTTTGAGTCATTTATTTTGAACCTAGAAATTGAACCACATTCATTCAGTAAATTTTTCACAAGTGGGATTGTGGTGGCAGGATCTTGGATGTATAACAGGGCATCATCTGCATATAATGAGATACGGATCTCTATGTCCCCTAATTTTATTCCTTTGAATTCTTCAGACTGCCTTATAAGGGCTGCTGAAGGTTCCATATTAAGCGCAAATAAGAGGTGAGAGCACAGGCATCCCTGTCTGGTCCCCCTTCCAATTTTAAATCTAGAGGAGATCATCCCATCAACTTTCATCTGAGCCCTTGAATCCCTATATATGTTAAAAATACAGCTGCAAACGTTTTCCTTGAAACCAGACTTCTTCAAGGTTTCATCCAGTTAGTGGCAGTCCAGGTGATCAAATGCCTTCTCAGCATCTAAAGATATTACAGCTTGTGAAGTATGCCCTGAAACTGATCCTGTTGCAACTAAGGCATTAAGAAGAAGATGAATGTTGTCCTTCCTGGATATGGTGTCCAGGGATGAAACCTGTTTCATCCGGATGGACCAAATGAGGTATAATCTTCTGAAGTCAGGTGCCAAGGACCTTAGTGAAGAGTTTTGCATTTTGATTCAAAAGTGAAAATGGTCTAAAACTAGAGCAAAGGGTCAGGTTTTTCCCAGGCTTTGGAATAACAGAAGTCAAAGCCTCATTCCATGTATCTAGGGTCACCTCCTCCTCCTCATGAGCTACATTGCAGAGTTTAGTAAAAAGAGGTACTAATCTGGCTGCAAAGACTTTATAAAACTCTGCTGTGAAGCCAACCAGGCCCAGCGCTTTGCCAAATTTGAAAGATTAAATTGCCAGCTAAACCTCTGCCTCAGTAATAGGGGTTTCAAACTCTATATTATCTTCTGATGAGAAGGCAGGCAGTTGGACTATTTGTAAAAATTACTCCACCTGTTAAGCGTAGTCTGAACCAAGTTCCTCCGTATACAGTTGTTTATAATACTGCAACAATTCAGAGGCAATTTGAGATGGTTGAGAAACCATGGAGCGTGGGGCAGTTGGTGACCTGATTATTGGGACATATCTGTCTGCTTCTTGTTTCCTAAGTCTTTGGGCCAGAATTTTACCCACACTTTCTCCCCCCATTCACAATAGCGCTGATTAGTGTACCTAAGAGAATTCTGAGTATGCCTCAACATGAGCTTGTTAGATGCTTGCCTTGTCTCTTTAAGTCTGGGAAGAAGGGAAGTGTTCCTCATACATTTATGTTCTTGCTCTAGGGCTTTAATCAAATCTAAAGCTTTCTGTAGTTTAGCCTGATGTTGATTATTTTTGTGTGAGGCATAAGCTATAGTGTGATGCCACACAACCACTTTCAGTCTGTCCCAAATTAGTTTTAAAGAAGTATCTGCCACCGTGTTCTCCACTGTGTGATGTTTTATTACTTGTTTAGTGGAATCCACATAGATCTTATCATGCAGCAAACCTGGGTCAAATCTCCAACTTCCCTGTTTTTTGATAGGACCCCATCGAGCTTGGCTGAGACCATAGCATGATCAGAAAACGTTACTGGGTGAATCCAAATATCATGAAAAGTATAGGTCATCCCCATTTGTGTGTAAAATCTATCTAGCCTAGAATAAGAATTGGCAGCTGCAGAAAAAAAAATCCTTACACTGAGGAATTTTGTACTTGCCCGGGGTCAATCAGACCAGCCACCAATGAAATATTTTAAGTAAGAGGGAATGAACCACATGTCCTTTTGACCCAGCAGGACTCCTGTCAAGGCCAGGGTCCTCAACACAATTCCAATCCCCCACACAGATGATATGCCACTGTGGAAAGGCAGACAGCCTGTGGAACAAGGATCTAAAAAATTCCCCCGTGGGAGGGGTTGGGGCATAAATGTAGATTATATGTATAGGCTGACCCAAATATATCCCAGAAAGTGCAACCATTCTCCCTGTCCCCAAATTAAAAATATTTGTAACTTGAAGAGGCACGCTTCGGTGGATGAGGATCACCCTCCCTACTTTTTCACCTGGGGGGTGCATATCAGAGTACACCGTGCCCACCCATGAGTGACATAGTTTTAAATGTTCAGAATCTGATAACTAGTTTCCTGTATGCAGGCAATATCACATTTTTCTTTTCTGAGTTTCAGTAAAATCCTCGTATGTTTTACGGCATTATTAATCCCCTTGACATTAATAGTGCAAATATGGAGGCAGTATAGCGCAGTAGTTTAAGGCTCTGAGCTGCAAACATGGAGACCTGGGTTTGAATCCCACAGCTCCCACTTGCATACTGTGTGACCCTGAGCAAATCACTTAGCTTTCATGTGCTCCCAGATCACACCTGTAAACAAGCTTTCAGCAAAGTGTGTCTCTCCTGGTAAAAAAAAAAAAACAACAACAAAAATATTTAGTTCAGCCATTAACAAGGTAATTTGTAACTGCAATCATAAGAACCTTAAAATTAAGCTCCCCCAACCAACCTTTCCCCTCAGGATTCAGCATACAAAAGTAAAATATTCACAATCGGAAAACACAAATAACAATAGAAAATACACATAACACAATAAGAAAGAAGCACGACCCCTAATTAAATGTGGGGTAAACAAGAAGATAGGGCAACTAGCCTGGCTGGGGAAGATCCCTGCAACTTTAAACAATTGCAAAGAGGGTGTTCAAGGGCATCCTCTGTCAGGATAATTAACCCAAAGTGAATAGCTGTAATAATATGCAGCAATGGCCCACTGCTGTGGTCAGTGCCAGAGGTAGTGAAGCCAAGTCCCTTTGATAAAACTTGGAGAACAAGAACCCAAATGAAGCCGGTGTGTCCGGGCACACAATCCAATAGCCAAAGAGAACATATAAGTGACTTCCAAGGCGGCAGAGAAATCATCTCAGAAAGTATAAATATAAGCAGTCTCTAACCCTTATTAACTAATAATTCAATAGTGAAACTTGATATCTAGGGGAAGAGTATAAAAAAAAAACAATATGACACAATTGAGT
This sequence comes from Neoceratodus forsteri, assembly GCA_016271365.2. Taxonomy (NCBI): domain Eukaryota; kingdom Metazoa; phylum Chordata; order Ceratodontiformes; family Ceratodontidae; genus Neoceratodus; species Neoceratodus forsteri. Next base: position 10,322,871 of record JADMNL010000039.1, on the reverse strand, counting down.
AAAAGTAGTAACCTGTCCAGTAAAAAAAAATAAAAATGCACCCTGGGAATTCAGAACCATAATTAAGACTCTTAATTGCATATTTACTAAGGAGCCATAGATATTCTTGTGAAGTGTGTAAACCATAATAAAAACAAGCATTTGTCAATGCCGAATGTTGCTTGCTTCTATGTGCTGTTTAGGTATTTGGAAGTCATTGGAGTGCAAATATTGAAAATTTGCGAACTTACGAGCGTGCGTAGGAACTGCAAATGCTGCACGCCTCAGAAACAGTCATTTTTAGGAATTTTTCACCAAATTTTCAACATAGCCATTTTAAGACAGACCTCTTCTCATGAACAGTGTCACTGTGATTTTGTTAATGTGTCCCATACATTGAGTTTGCACACCGACTGCGCCATTGTGCGCTATATGGCGGAAACACGTTTTGGGCAGGATGTGAAAAATGACAGCTGTACTGCTCATAAGGAGGTGTGGTAAAATGGCAATGTTGAAAATCGGAGGGAAATATTGAAAATTCGCAAACCTACAAGCGCAGGTGGAACTGTGCAACGCACACTGTAGAAACAGTCATTTTTAGGAATTCTTCACCAAATTTTCAACATTGCCATTTTAAGATCTCTGCTCATGAACAGTGACACTGTGATTTTCTTAATGTGTCCCATACACTGAGTTGCACACCGACTGCGCATTGTGTGCTACATGGTGAATTTTTTTTTCCTTTTTACTCCTGAACCGCCTACCGCCTAGTCTTCAGCCCGGTCACGGGCCGCCGGCTTCTGCCTCCCAAATCGGCCACAGCCCACCGATACCCCGTGGCTTGCCCCCCACGGTGGGGCCTACGGCACCGGCCCTTATGCCGCAGGCACTGGGATTAGGTCGGGGGCTTGTCCTGGGGGGCACATCGAAGCAGCGGCGAGCATCATTTGCGGCGGCAGGCGGCTCCTCCCTTTTTCCTGGTTTTCTCCCAGAGGAGGGGGACGCGAATGACGCCAGCACGTCCGCCCCGCCTCCTCTCCCCATGTCAGCGCCGTTCGTGGCACTCCAGGTCTCCACCAGGGTCCCTAACGCACCGATGCTGCCCGCACCCTCCCCGGAGTAGGAGAGCTGCCCATCAGATGCTCAATCCTACTCCCCCGGCCGACCTCCGATGATCCGGATCCGTTTCGGAACCCGGGTCGCCAGCGTCGCAAGCGGAAATCCCACCGCTGCGCCAACGGGCCGGCGGAAACATGTTTTGGGCAGGATGTGAAAAATGACAGCTGCACTGCTCATGAGGAAGTATGATAAAATGGCAATGTTGAAAATCTGGAGTGAAAATATTGAAAATTCGTAAACTTACGAGCGTGCGTAGGAACTGTGCAACGCACACTCGTAAAACAGTCATTTTTAGGAATTTTTCACCAAATTTTCAACACAGGCATTTTAAGATCTCTGCTCATGATCAGTGTCACTGTAATTTTCTTAATTTGTCCCGCACATTGATTTCGCAAGACACCAACTGCGCCATTCTGCGCCACGTGGGGGGAAACACATTTTGGGTGAGATGTGAAAAATGACAGCTATACTACTCATAAGAAGGTGTGATAAAATGGCAATGTTGAAAATCTGGAGTGAAAATATTGAAATTTCGAAAACTTACGAGCCTGCATTGGAACTGCGCAACACACGCTCGTAAAACAGTCATTTTTTGGAATTTTGGCACCAAATTTTCAACATGGGGTTTTTGGGACCCCTTCTCATGAATGATGTCACAGTCATGGTGGTTTTCAGGCCTGAAGGGTGATTTTGCAGTCACTGTGCAGTCACGGCGCGAAATCACCCTTTGGGGCCGAATAACGCCATGACAGTGACATCATTCATGAGAAGGGGTCCCAAAAACCCCATGTTGAAAATTTGGTGCAAAAATTCCCAAAAATGCCTGAGATATGCAACAAAGTTGAAACCCCCCTATCTAGACCATTATACAGCTTACCGGCATTTCCTCAGTTCGCGTTGGCTTTGAAGAGTGCAGACGTGTTCCCGGTCCACCCAAGATCGCCACGCCGGAGTCCGGAGGTAAGTATGGGGTGAGGGGGTGGGGAGGGTGGGTGCACAGTGGGTGGGTGTGGGTTGTGGGGTGGGAGACGCCGCAGGACCGTTGCTTTACAGGTTTCAAAAAGGCGTCATGGGACGTTGCCACACTGGGTGGGCTCCCAGCCTGGCACAAGGGCGTTGGGGGGCATTCAGCCAACAGGGGATTGGGCACCCCCATCGGCCATAGGACTGCTTGCCATGCTGGGTGGGCTCCCAGTGGCACCTACTACTGGGGACGCGAGTTAGCCGGCGGGATTGGGCACCCTGTCGGCTATACAGTGCATGCAGGCGGCACGCTTGTGGTGGGGAGCTGCGCATGAGCAGCTCTTATCGGTGCTCACTGAAGCCGTAGCTCCCCTTTCAACTCATGCCACCGCATTTTGGAGCGCTATAGATGGCTCCAAAATGCATTGGCTTACAGGTCATTGCCAGCACACTGACTGAATTGGAGGCAGAGGTGACACACCTCTGAAATCTCCAATGATGGCACTATGTTTCTTGCAGATGTGTGCAAGCAACATAACAAGAAAAAGACACCAATCAGATATCCAAGAAGAGGTTGCATTCTAGTATACTGTCCCCATTATAGTCCCATCACCTTCAGTACCCATGTAAGGTTACACATCAAATTAAATCTTCAGGTCAGAACAGTTATTAAATCTGCGATGGCTTCACCAATAAGAAGGATTCAAAAAACAAGAGTAAAACTGTCCAACTATCTAATAAATGTTCAGTATATATTGCCCAGTATAAAACTTGTAGTTGGCCCTTGAATAACAATGTTCCAATGCTTACGGTGGCAGGGACTAGTTAACCAAGGGAGCAGAGGCTGATAAAACTGGGAGTAGATAATGAAAGTACTTGTGTGTGAGATATCCATCGTCCTCTGGTAAGGGCATTGAAATGAGGAGTCTGGCCTTGAAAAAGAAATCCAGGATCACCAAACTGCTAAACCACCACCACCAGAGTTAATGATACAGCAAACAAAATGGGGGAGGATTAAACCATGTACCACTCGGGTTCAGATCAGAAAGAAGTCGGACCCAGAAACCAACCTTTCAGAAGAAAGTTCCACCCATATATAGGTGTTATTCTGTTGATGTAGCAGAAAAAGAAGGTGTATAGACTTGAGAGCAAACATAGATGGACCTGGCTGAACAATTCAGATGTGAAGGCATCCAAATTTAATTGCAGACTGCTCCATCCTCCAGAAGGTTCTGAGTCAATTCAATACCAGAAAAGTTACCATATCCTCTTCATCAGGACAAATTAGATACAATTAACACTGAAGGTACAGTCAGGAGTGTTTCCTGGTGGTAACCTATTCGGCTATATCCAAGTGTAAGGGTAGTAGCATATCCATTCTGCTTTTCTCCAATCATTTATTCCTGGAGCCACTGACCAGAGGATCACCTCGATCCCTGCTTCACCTCGTCTTCTTTGAGATCAGGTAAGGAAACATCCCTTGCTTCCAAGAAGGTACAGTCATGGCAGGGTCTCAAATTGTTAGACCCCTTCCTTGTCCTCAACCCATAATTGTGCCGGTAGCATATTTGAGCCTTCATTCCTTTTTCCCAGAGTTGTCTGACCACAAATAAAATTTTCTTCTCTTCAGTCAGCACTGATGGAGGACAATCACAGTCAGCATATGCCATCCTAAGAATTTGGTCTTTACTAAATACTTGAGGAAGTGGATGATAATAAATCATGGGGGAGCACCTGTTTTGGGGTTTAGGGGTTATTGTACAATGCGCTTATTCAATATCCATCTTAAAGTCTTCCCCAAGCCAAGTTCTTGTTTAAGCCAGCGCCTCCATAAATTGGGCCATGTATGCCTGTTCAGCCTCTGCAGGACCCCCAAAAATTCTAATGTTATTGCATCTGGCACTAGCTTCTGCATCTTCTGCTCTGAGGATCAAGGCACTTTCTCTTGATGCAAAAGCCAGAGAGCACCCTGATGTCATGTGCTCTCCTTGAGGGTGTCTACATGTGATTCTAAACTGGAGGTGCAGGCTTCCAACTTCCAAAAGTCCTTCTTTATGCCCATTACTTTGATGTTAATTTTCTGTAGGAGTTTCAATATTCTGTAGCTATCAGCTCTCATAACTGTTGAACTCGTATCAAAGCCCCAATTGTCTCCCTCTTCTGCTGATCTGGTGAGTAATGATGAACACAAGGGAGCAGGGCTGAGGCCTCCCAACTGCTAGGACAATGCACCCAGTTGATGTTGTTTCATGCTTACTGTGGCTGTTTTTTTGGTGCATCCCATATCCTGTCGTATTGATTCAGTGGCCTACGCAGCCAGTATGATGTTATGCTTGTGAAACTGTGTTACTTGGTTTTGGCCATTCACACTCTCTGTTCCAGAGGAATTACTACCCTGTAGGGGTACTAAAGGCAAGGAACCCTCAAAGAGGGTTCCATCCCTAGAGGTGCTGTAGGATGATTCCCATGGCTAAAGGTACCTTACGAAGGATCCCAAGGAGAGAGGCTATGCCACTGGTGGAGGAGGGGAGGATGGTGAAGCAAAGAAAAAGTGCTTGAGAGAGAGGCTCAGAGGAACTACTTATATAGCACAGGAAGGGGGAGTGGCTGGCTGCTTGTCCACTGAACTACAAGCATAGCCTTCCCAATTCAGTGGCCTACATAGCCAGTATGATGTTATGCTTGTGCAACTGTGTTACTTGGTGTTGGCCATTCACACTCTCTATTCCAGAAGAATCATCACCCTGTAGGGGCACCAAAGACAAGGAACCCTTGAAAAGGGTTCCACCCCTAGAGGTGCCGCTGGATGATTCCCTTGGCTAAAGGTACCTTAAGAAGGATCCCCAAAAGGAAATGTAGTAGTATCGAAGCATGTTAGTAATCAGCAGCTGTGAAGCATGGTAGTAGATAAGGCATCAGGCAGCTTGATAATGTAATGAGATGTGTGGGTTAGCAATGGCATGAATATGATGGGTTGTGTTGGAGACTGAGGGGCCTCCTAAGGAAAGAGGGAACCGCAAGTAGGGACATCATCCACTCCATCCAACAGCGTAACCTACCTAAGGGAACTAGGGAACACTGACTATGGTTAACTGACAGTCATGACCTGAGATACGGAGGAGAGAAAAACCCTTGAGGAGGAAATCTCTGGGGATCCAAGGCCTAGGTCACCTTCACTTCAGGCTTGGGATGTTTATTTTTGATGACCCTGCTGCTGCAATCTAGAAACCCAATAAAAGAGGGTGGAAAATATTCCAATTTAGAGGAAAACTCTTGCTCAACCCCTCTAATGGGAACACTGTGGAAGGTTGCGAGAGTGTTCTGCAACATTGGGGGCAACCAAGGCAGGAGGAGGAAAGCAGAAATTGCTGAGGCACTCACCTGACCTACTCCCCCTTAAAACAAACCAGGTGAACCAGAGGCAGACATAGGGAGAATGCGGTGAAGGTGTCTTGCTAGTAGAATACTAGAGCCAAATGAGATTGCAGTAACCACCCTTCATGACTAGTCTTAAATTCTACACCAGGAGCTGCGCTGAGTCTCAAACAGCTAAAGCCAGGTCTCGAGCAGGACATTCCCAGCCAGGAGCTAGGCTAGAAGGACCCCCCCCAAGTCAGGCACACACTCAAGATGCGGACTTAGAAATGAAGAGTGAGACTGTTGGCTGCAGGAGGCCCTGCACCAGACTGGTATGGCTGGCATTTCCCAAAAACTCAAAGAGGAGCTCAATGAGCAGTGAGTGCTGGGATCTCATGTAGGTCAGATGGTAGTAGTGTGCATTGAGCAGTAAGCAATGAGTGGACCTGCACATAGGTCAGTAAGGAAGCGTAGCAATAGTTGGACCTGCATGTAGGTGGGAGAAGCAGCAAATATGAATAGTGGGGGAAGCCAGCCAGACATTCAAGGAAGTCAATGAAAGGTGACAAACACTCTGAACATTTTTGGTGGCAGAGGCAGGATTAGAACAAAAAGTAAGTATGCCACACAGGGCCATGACTCCCTCAACACCTCCAAGTCCCCACTGTAGGAAAAACAAGAAAGTGATGGAATGCACCGAGACCCACATGCAGCTATTAAAACTAGTTTACGGCATCAGCGGTAGCTTGGCTGACCTACAGAGTATAATAACAATGTACAAACATAAAGAACAGCAGCTGCATTGAGTAACTATGAGTTGTAGGATTCAATGAACGTAGATTGGAGGGAGGCAATGCTCTGAAGCACCTATCGCCAGGCAGTGCAGTGAAACAACAGTAATGAGGTATATGGTATGAGTTGAAGAAGCAGGATTGAGCTGCAGAGGCTAGGGTTCAGACTGAGACTGAACCAGGTGAAAATGAAGGTGCCTAGCATGGAGAGCAGCTATGTGGTATGAATTGAAACACACAGATGATTGCAGTTGCATTGCGAGTAAATGGGAGCAAGTAGCATGAGGTCTGGATTAGCAATATACAAGGAGTTTAAACAGAAGCCCCCAAAAAGAAGGCAACACAGAGACACGAAACACAGAGGAACAGGGAACAAACAACACAAAGAAGCACACAGCCGGAGGCAAAATACAAACCAAATGCAGGAGAACAGACAACAGAAGTCCAGCAGAAACAAGCAGAGTCAAAATAGCAAGGTAGGGGGGTAGTCCCCCGCCAGCAGCAAAGGACAGACCAACAGAGCCTTTGGCTGCAAAGAAAAAGTGCTTCAGAGAGGCTCAGAGGAATTGCTTATATAGCACAGGAAGGGGGGAGTGGCTGGCTGCTTGTCAACTGAACTACAGGCATAGCCTTCCAAGAGGCTCAATAATACAGAACAAAGCTGCAAAATTGCACTGATAGGTGACCGATGATGATGGACTGAGTACCCAGCACGTAAAGCTCCTGATCAGGCATCCATTCAGGCCACTGACATCACTGGAAGTCTGCCAACTTAAACATATTTATTGCACAAAGTGTTTCAGGGCTTGCCTCACCACCACCACCACCAGTTCTTAGCCAGAAATGTGAAGTTTTGTCCCCAGAAAGAAAATGCTTCCTTTCAGTTAAATACTATTGCCGCATGGAGAAGGTGCTTTGATGCTGCTGCTGCATGCTGTTGTTGTTCAGAAGTCAGAAAAATGACCTCTTGCTCGTTGTGGTCCTGGATTCTGCACAGGTAAGTACCTTTGTTTCTTTTCATTGTAAGGGAGGGGGGTTATTGCTACTGTTTGAAGTCTAATATATTCATAGTTCTCTTTCATTGATTTTCAGTTATTTGTGCATATGACATCATACTGCTGGACAGCTGTTGTTATAAATAAAACTTTTCTAATGTATGAGGCATCCTGACTTTTTGGCTTGTGAGTGCTAGGAACATGGTTGGAAGTCAGAATAGTTGGTTCCTGTAGCTCCACAGTTCAGTGTGTGCACTCTTTACGTGCTGTAAGTATTTTTTGTTTGGGGGACTTGCTCATTGGAGATTCATGATGGCACATAGACATAATGCACTGGTGATTACCTTTGTTTTGTTTTCATTGAAAGGAGGGGAGTTATTGCTACTGTTCAAGTCTAATATATTCATACTTCTTTCATTGATTTTCAGTCATTTGTGCAGAATGCAGATAGATGACATCATACTTCTGGGCTGCTGCAACATTGATGGTGTTGTCTGACTCATACATAACATTGGCCAACTGCGAAAGTAAGTATTTTTGTGTTTTTTGAGGGGTGTGAGGACTTGTTTCTGTACCATAATTGATAAATTAATTTCATGTCTTAATCACTGCATCTGCTGTTCTTCCTTATCCTTACAGGTATTCTTTGTGCCTGAATTTGTTGCAACGATGTGCTTGATTCACCAAGCAAATGATGTCAGTCCACAGGCAGCACCTGGAAAACAAGAAAGGATTTTTGTGAATGAAAGTTGTAGAAAGGAAAGTAAATGAAAGGGAAGGGAAGAAAAGGAAAGGAAAGGAAAGGAAAGGAAAGGAAAGGAAAGGAAAGGAAAGGAAAGGAAAGGAAAGGAAAGGAAAGGAAAGGAAAGGAAAACATTACATCACAATGACACTTACTGTCAGAGTACTACTGCTGGCTGTGCAGTTCTGTTTTGGTGTCTGTGTTCTGTAGTAGAACCAGCAAAACCTACATGAAGAGATATGACATGAAAACATTTTTAATGCTGCAATGAGTCTCACCAGTCATGGACTGATTTTCTGCCTCTAGTAGGCTTATAGAAGGGCTGTAGTGTCTGAAAAACAGTGCAGGTGTCTTACCAACAGCAGATGAAGAATGTCCTTGATGCAGTGTGGTTCCCCATGATGATGCCTTGCAGACTTTAGTCAATACGTCCATTGAGGTATCCCAAAAGGTAGGATGCGTGGGGAAGCATGCCGCCATATCAGCGGTGGTTCCCTGTGAAATCCTTCATGGCAATAGCAGGGTAGGGCGACTGATGGGGTGGCAAAATGAGTGACAAGATGTCTCATATGTAATGCTTGTGGGGAGTGAGCACTGCAAGTGTGGGCTGGGAGGGGCGGAGGAGATGTAAGGGGTGGCACTGAAGTGGGTTGTTGAGCTGCGTCGTGGCATCAGGGGTTGGCCTGTGGTTGGCGTGGGTGAGATACCGGGTTCGGGTTCGGGTGCTGATGCAGTTTTATTGGGCCAAGCTCGAACCTTTAATTTTACAAGTTTTCAGCCCCCCGACATGCACCCCCCGCCCGGAGTTGAGAATCCTTTAGTGGGGGTGTGGGGGCAAAGCAGTGAATTTATGTCCCCAGCACCGTTGTCCTGCGCTAGTGTCAGAGTGCCAAAAATATTTTCGGCATTTGATTGTGCACAACGGAGATCGCCTTTAGGCTTTCACCATTATCACATAGAACCATGGCTTGATGGAGGAGGAGGAGGAGAGGATCAAGATGAATCTGTCAAGAGGAGAGTTTTGAGGAGGTACAAGAGGAGCTTCTGTTTATCACATTGGTGGCAATGAATCATCACTACGGTGATGTAAGTGGCAGCCAAGCCAATGCTGTTTCTTACTTGATGTGACTGTGAGGAGGAGGAGGACATAGCTGAACCAGCTCAGGGAGCACAGAGGAGGTAGAGGAGGTGGTTCTCATTATCACAATATGCTGTCTAGTACATACCACTGATGTGGTGGAAGTGCTGTGCCATGTCGTTTGCCTGTGTTGGAGGAGTATCCAAGGCATCTACACACAAGAGATAATAGGAGGAGAAGAAGCTTGAGGTGTTGAGGTCAGTGCTGCACAGTCATGTGTGTCTTGCTGGCTAGAGTGGGTGTTCATTAATTCATAAGTGCATAGTGTATTGTTTACTGCTGTTCAATCTGACAATTAAAAAGCAGCACTAATTAATAGTTCTAGATGTATATCTCAGCACTGAATATAATACATTATTATTGTTATTAAGTTGACGTCCAGGATTTTATGGTTGTGGATTGGTGGGGACATGGAGGGAGAAGGAGAAAATAAATAGTAGAGTTCATTATTTTTCCATTTTCTCCATGATGCATCCCTCACAATCTTCAGTATTGGAAGTGTCTCCATATGGGAACTCCCTCTCCATCACTGATTCATCCACTCCAGTGCTGCGAGGTAATGATAAGGTACATCCTGGTCTGCCTAAAGCACTTTCCTCCTTATCATTAGCACTGTTAATTGGGCTGTTACCATTGATATTACTCTTTTTGATGGTATATGAGCCTCATTCATTGTGATAAATGTAAGCATGCCAACATTTTTTGGAGATAGATTTGTGTTCCTGTCAAGCACAATGGCACCTGCTGAACTGAACAACCGCTCAGTGCTGACACTGGAGGATGGGCAGCAAAGATATTTCAGGACAACCACTGTCAGTACTGGCCAGTCATATACCTTAGTGCCCCAGTATAGTAGTGGCTCATCTCCAGTGGTGAGGTTCTTTGCTTCTGCGAAATATGCATCTACCATACGTTTTGCCAGTTGAAGATGAGCAATGTGATCATCCTCCTCCTCCTCCTCTTCCTCCTCCTCAGTTTCCTCCATGTCTATAACTCCCACCTGACTGAGGGTGGTCCAAATGGAATTCAGCATAGGTTCATTTAACTTGCATTGCTTTTCTGCACCCTGGCTGAGATGAAGAGAAGTGGGTGGCAGTAACACCGGATCGCTGTGCAGTACCATCATCTTTTTTACCTCTGTGGCGTAGCAGCAACTGTGCACCACTTACCCTCTGAGTGAATAGTTCTGTCAGTCTCTGCAACTCATGATGCCCACCTTGTAAATGGCTGCCGGCTCACATTCATAATGTGAGTTGAGCATTGTTGCAATTCCAAACTCCTCAAACTGCATAATATACTTTATGTGGGTGTTGGAGTCTAATGTGGACAGCATGTGTTCCATTAATGAGCAAATTGCTCTGTCACCACCTGCCTCCAGCTGTTGCTGCATGTTCAGCAGTGTCTTCCTCAGCACCAATAGAAGAGGGATGGACTCAGTGATGCAGGCAGTGTCCCCATTCACTGCCTGTGTTGCATGCTCGAAGGGTCTCAGAATTGAGATGAGCCCATCCATTAGGTGCCACTGCTCTGTTGTGAGACACATGGATGTCCCACTGCTGTCACGACTCACATGAATTAGCAGATACTCAGATATAGCCTTGTACTGCTGGTATAGATGGTCCACCGTATACAAGGTGGAGTTCCACCGGGTGACAACGTCAAACTTTAAATGGTGCTGAGGCAGCTTGTTCTTTATCTGCAGATCACGAAGATGGTCACATGCTTTTGCTGAACATGCAAAGTGGGCACAGATGTGTCAGACAAAAGTCAAAACTTCTTTTATACCTGGATGGTTAATGAAAGCCTGCACAACAAGGTTAAGGCAATGTGCAAGGCATGGCACCCTAACAAATCCTCCATCAGTGATGCATTTCCACACATTTGAGCCATTATTAATGGTGATGAATTCAACTTTCAGTGCATGAGGTGGAGCCACTTATCAATCTTGGTTAGTACAACTTCCAGCATCTTTTCTCCAGTGTGTGACCCAGGGATACTCTTCATGGTCAGTGTTGCATGTTGTCTAACACCAGGCATGTTGCTACAACCACAGTTTGTCCTACTGCAATTCTTGCCTCTCCCCCAATCAGCCACTACCCCAGGTACCTGTGCCTAGTGTGCTGTAATGCATAGGTAAGAGCTACCAGATGTTTTCCCACTGGTCCACATATGCATGCTCAGATGGGCATACTGTGCTGAGGAATGCTGCAGAGTATGATGTACCATGTCACATACAGTACTGTACAGTTCAGGGATGGAATGCTTTGAAAAGTATATATGTGATGGCACATGCCATTTAGGCAAGGCACAGACTACGAAAACTCTAAATCCTACGTCCTCAATGAAGGAGTATGGCAACAAATCCAGAGCAATCATTTCTGACCATGCTGGATTCAACTCTCACACTGTAGCATGATTAGGTGGGAATTTTGTTTGCTTATCTAAAATGGAAAGCAGTGTTGACTGAACTTTTCTTGATACTGCAGTGGTCAGTGATGCACTTGGTGGTGTGCCAAACAGTTTGCCTCATCACTGTACCAGTAAGGAAGTGCTTCTTGTCTGGGGTCTGCCAATTTTACTCACAGCCTGGGGTGATGCATGACACACCTCAGCTTCTTTTTGGTTTTTCATAACTGGGGTAGCAATCACATTTTGGTTTGGGATGATACTCCTGATGCTAGGGACCACTACTTTCCCACATCCAGAATCCTACTCATCCAGTACCACAATTATGTCCTCCTCCTCACCTGCACCGCCATGTCCCTCTAGTGGTGCTGGGTGTATTTTGCTTACATTTCCCTCTGATGGGGATGGACCAGAACCACTGGCACTGCTTGCCTTCTGGTGCTGATGCCACCGAATTGGTTGCCTATTTTTAAGGTGTGTTTGTTGTCCACCTGTGCTGAGGTGACTACTCTTCTTACCCCAACTTACTCAGGTTTGACACAGCTGGCAAATTGCCACTGTCTCATCAGATGAGTCCAGTGCATAAAAATCCCAAACTAGGGATTTATGGGACCTTTGTATTTACCTGGTGCCAATATGACTGTGATTGTGATAGCAAAGGAGATTTGCTCTTTGTTATGTTGTGGGGTGACTGAAACAATGTAGAAATGGGAGAAACAGTGCATGGGGTGTCCTTCTCCTTGGCGGTTTTAGCAGTTAAGGCAACAGGAAATACACGTTCTATAACAACCTGCTTTGCCCTTTTCTTTTCTGGCTCCCATGAGGGATCCGTGTCATTTGGCACATCATCATCTTCCACATCATAGTCTGCAAAAACTCTGGCAGTCTCATCAGCCTTAGCAGGTCTGTCAGCCTCAGTAGAAGGGCCACAGGTTCTGTACCATGCACCTTCTCTTCATGACTGTTGTCCTCATGTTGCTCCACATGTACCACCACCTCACCCTCACTCACTGGACACACATTATCAGGCTCCACCTCCAATCCACCATCACCAACAGCACCACTTTCAAATTGCACTTCAGAAACAACTTCCTCCAAGCCCATACTTGTTTATTTGGTGGTGCTGCTGCTGCTTCCTCTCACTATGACACTTGACATTGGCACATTCATCAACATGTCTGCCACAGATTCAGCAGAGAAAAACTTAATGGCAGGAAATCCAGCACCAGGGCCATATACATTGCTACTACTGCTACTGCATGCCACAGAGTCATCTGAATGCCGTCCCTGTGCTCTCACAGACACATTTATGGTTCCTGCCCCACTATTAGGATTACAAACCACAAACTGGGAAATGTTCTTTGTGGCCATTCCATGGCCTCTCCCTTTAGTTGCCTTTTCCTTCCCAGTCATTCTGTAGGGTACACAGTCATATAAAAATCACTCTGGTTAAATCACTGTCTGGAGAACAGTTTTTTTCCTAAATACAGGTGCACACAGGACACAACAGTCAAACAAACTGCAATAAGGAGTAAGCACTGGGATAGTGGTGCATCTCACTAAACAATTTAAATAACATCAAAAAAAGCAAAGCGCGCACCAACCTCTAAAAAGATAGTAAGGGCACAGATCCTTTGGCAAATAAAAATACTTTTATTAAGATAAAAAACGCCACTCAGCCCAATGCGTTTTTGATAATATCCTTTATCAAAGGCTGAATAATAATTAAAACCATGGCAGTCATATACCCATTTCAAACCATGTCATCATGACAACACATCTTTTTTAGTGAATCTGATTGGTTTGCCTTAAAACATCCATTTATATCAAAACCAGTGTTCACATATCCTAACCAGATCATAAACTTAAATATAGACGATATAGCATCAGAATAATAAAAGACTCATTATAAAATGCGTACATTAAAGAACTTGATGTGTCTAAGAAAAATAAATACATCACATTTGTCAATGAGAATGGGGACACAGGAAGGGAGAGGAAGGGGAAGACAAGAAAGGACTGAATATGAAAAGGAGCCACTAGGTGGAATTTGTGGAACAACATCCTAAATTCAATCCAGAATGAAAATGGGGTCTATGTAAAGCCATCAAATAACCTGTATAGGTCTAAGGATTAGATATACAATAAACCTTACATGATACAGAATCACTCATAGCATACACCTCAAGGTAAAACATACATACTGTACATCTACATTGCTTGGTTGTGTGTCCATGGCACTCAGACATTCCATCATGGTTTTAGCCCACCTGATAGGCTATAGATGCACATGTGACCTAGTATCAAATTTTGCAGTATACCTTGGTCCCAGAAGTCCCTGCTCTCCAGTTCTCTAGTTCATCTGAAAGGCTAGCACACAGGGATCCCTTCTTAGAATCATAAACAAGGTAAGAGGCAAGAAGTTTATCTTTGATTTTGCTAAAAAAAATCTGTATTACAATCTGCATTCTCAGGAATCAACCATCCCAGGGGAGTTCCTGAAGAACTAGTTAATGCTGGCTCTAAGATCTAATTATCTGAATGTATGGATGTGTTAGTTAAAGAGGGGCCCTCCTCACAGCTAGGTACAGTTAAGGCAAGCAGCATAACCTGTGTGTTCACATTCTCTTTTAAAAGAAAGAAAAAAGCTGATGCTGGTGTTTAGTCAGCTTGTGAAGTTTGATCAGATTAAGTTTGTTCAGATTCCTCTTTAAAAGAAAAGAAAAAGCTGATGTTGGCATTTAGTCAGTTTGTGAAGTTTGATCAGATTATTTCAAACAAACAAAAGCTGAAGCTGGTGATTTTGGTCACTAGAGATGTGATTAAACGCTGTATAAAGTTTATAGAAAGAAGTTTGGAGTGCTTGGCTAGATTGCATTGGACCAGTTAGAGAGATTCCTGTTGTGGAGAAGTGGCCTTTTAGTAGTAACATGACAGGCAGACATGCACCTGCCTTTGTTTCAAATATCACACCTGAGGAGGTAGAAAACCCACAGCTTACAGCGGGCGCTGGTCGGGCAGCTTCTATGTAAACGCACATGCTCTGGCTCCCTCAGAGCCAGTATCAGATTGTGGGCATCCCCTTGCACTCCTCACGTTAACAGGCAGCATTCCGTTTTGAGCAGAGTTATGCCCATAATTAGTGGTCACCTGCGAGCTCCCCCTTAATGGTGATAACCCAGGAATCTACCTCCTCCACAGCAGTGAAGTGCTTTGGCCTAGCCTGCTCCCTCACAAGCACCACAGGTCACAGGCCTGCCTCTCCTGCTTCTAGTCATGGCAGGGAATTACAGCAAGTGCTAAAGAGGCGCTTGCACACAGCAGCAAAACCTCCATGGCTCTAGCCCCCCCATGCCAGACCACGTAGCATGGAGAAGAGACCCTCTACATGGCAGTCATTTTGTATAAGGGCCTAGAGCCTCCATTTTGTATCCCCTCTCATGCTTCTTGGCTGTGCAATTGGCCATGTCCACACAGGAGATGGCAGCCATTTTGAACATGATGCTCAGCCACCATTTTGTAACTCCCAGGGTTCTAGCTGACTACTCTTTCGGTCACCTCCTATAGTGGATCAAAGAAGGCTCAGCAGCAGATATGTTTTAATTATTAGCAATATTCATAACTACCTGAGTGTTTTTTAAGGTTAGCCTCACTCCCCTATCCCAGCGGATCTAGGCACCTACATCATTTAGTCCCATCTGTAGCTCCCCTTAACAGTGGCAGCTTACTAATACAATCTACTATAATGGGCGTTCTACTTTCCCCTACCTTGGGTATAGGTCAGCCTCAATCACCTATCACAGCAGATCAAAGCTCACAACCCCATCTAGTCCCATCAGGGGCGCCTCTTAACAGCGGCAGCTCTCAGTTGTCAGGGGAGACAAGTTATTGGGAGTGACCCTTCCAGACCACCTAACAAGAGGGTCGGGACAGAGGTCATACTGCCCCCTCTAGGGCACAGAATGTCTATACATCTCAGAGTTTGTCTTTTTGCCTCTAAGAATAATAAGATGTGAGTTTCAGGAGGTGCTGACACTGGTTCACCCACCTGGTCACTCATTTAGCTCACCCTAATCGGACATGTTTTGTCCACTTGTGTTTTACAGATGGCAAAAACAAGAAAGTACACCTTAAGCAGTGCCCCCACCTCACAACACAGGCCCATGAGTGCCCAGTCTGCCTCCATGATGATGCGAACTATCCTTGGGTAATCCCCTCACTGGATCCAAGTATCCCAGATGCCAGAAGAAACACGTGGGTCAACCAGGGGGTGCTCCTCATCCAAAATCAACAGGCCACAGTGGCCATGATGGAAAGCCAGCAGAATTTTATGTTGTGGGTCATGGTGAAGCTGGAGGCTCTTGCCAAGAACATTTCTCCATCACTGAACCCAAGACCAGAACTCACCCCCCTCCAGGTGAACACGGTGATAAGAGCACATCACCATTGGAATCCACCCCACCTCAGCCAGGCAATAGACAAAGAGATGAAGAACCACAGGATGAAGAGGGGGAGGACTCAGAGGAGGAGGAAGAGATGGCCATCTCCCAGTCCATTCCTTCTCTCACCTCTAAACTATGCTTCTTCGACCTCATTCCAGAGATCATGAAAGCCATAATAATTATGATTGGGTTCAAAGAAGAGGCTTCAAAGACAGAATCTAAACTTGATCTAATGATTCAACAGAGACCCAAGTGTAAAGAGACCTTCCCAGTGTGCCCAGCAATCGATGAAATATTCTCTAAAGAATGTGAATCAAACAAACCCGGGTGCATGTCAGAAAAGAGGAACTTGGATAGGATGTACCCTATTCAGGAGGACAGAGCACAGGACTGGTGTGTGGCCCCTACAATAGACTCACAGATTGCTGCCCTCAGCAAGAAAACCATGTTGCCATGTGGAACAATATCCTTGAAGGACCCTACGGACAAGAAGGTAGAGAATATGTTAAAGAAGATGTTTGAAATCACTGGCATGGCATCAAGGGCAGCCACCACAGAAGTCTATGCAGTTAGGGCACAAATCAGATGGCTGGAAGAACTCTTAGACAGAGTAGACCCCAAGTCAAGGGATGCAGAATTGTGTGGCATGCTGTCTTGATACTGCTAAGTACTTGGGGATATGGCAGTGAATACGCTCAAATTAGAGGCTAGAGCATTGGCTCTAAGTAATAGAGCAAGGAGGGCACTATGGTTGAAATTGTGGGAGGCAGATATTGAATCCAAGAATCTTCTACAAAACCTGCCTCTAAAAAGGAAGCATGTTTTTGGGGAAGGTCTTCAGGAATACCTGAAGCAAAAAGAGGAAGGCAAGGATTTGGGTAGGGGCAACAACAGGTCCACATACCTGCCATAGGGTAAACTCCAGTTTTGGGAAAACAACTGGTTTCACCAAGGGGAAACAGCAGAACCAATATGGGCAGTCTCCGTCCTTTTGAGGCAGAGGGTACCACAATGACATGGCGAACCGTGGTAACTTCAACTCCAGCTATTCCTCTTCCTCATTCTCCTCATTCAGAGGAAGAAACAACAAACTCATAGGCAGAGGAGGTAGAGGAAAGGCACAATGACTATCTTCACAGAGAGCCACTAACATCTACATGGAGGAAAAGACAATCCTCCCCAGTGGGAAGGAGACTCTCGCTGTTCCTGGAACAGTGGATGCACACCACGATGGACAAATGGGTTCTGGAGGTAGTATCCAGCAAACACACAACAGAATTCACACAGCGACCACATTGAGACAGATTTGTACAATCCCCAATCTCCAGGAGAAGGACATCTGCTCACCAGGTGCAGCAGATCCTTCTGGAGCTGGTCCAGAACAAGGCCATCCAAACTGCTCCTGTTTAAGAACAGGGGGAGGAGTTTACTCCATTTTCTTCATGGTTCCCAAAAAGACAGGAGAGCTCTGCCCTATCCTGGATCTGAAGTACATGAACAAGTTTGTTCATACTCAAGTTCAAGATGGAGACCCTCCGCTCCACACTCAGAAGAGTCAGGGTCGGGGATTTCTTAACCTCAATCGACCTGAAGGATGCCTACCTTCATATTCCTGTTCAACCAAGTCACCAGCGGTACCTATGTTTCCATGTACTAGACCAACACTTTCAGTACCAGGCACTACCTTTTGGCTAGCTTCCACTCCACGAACCTTCACAAACATGCTATCATCCTGGCAGCTTGCCCTACGGGAAAGGGGTGGATATCATCCGTTATCTGGATGACTGGCTAATACAAGCCAGGTCCAAGAGTCAGGCGCAAAAGCACTCAACTAGTGCTACTAACCCTCGAAGAGCATGGCTGGGTAGTTAATTACAGCAAGAGCTCTCTGGTATCAGCTCAGCAGCTGGAGCACCTAGGAGTGGAGATAGATACGGCCACAGGCTTAGCACGACAATCACAGAGATGCATAGACAACATGATGGGTCTAATAAAAGGCCTAAAGGCATGCTAGTGACCCACCATTGGCCAGATAGCACAAGTGCTAGGATGCATGGCCTCCTGCATAGACCTTGTCCCATGGGTCAGGTGGAACATGAGACCACTGCAAACCTACCTGCGGACCCAGAGCTCCCAATCTGGGGACAATATGGGAGTCAGGGTCACTCTACCACAACAGATAAGACACTCCCTCGCTTGGTGGTTGGACAGGCACAACCTCCAGCGGGGGACTCCTCCGGAGCTGACATATGAGATAACCATAGAGACAGATGCCAGCCTCACTGGGTGGGGGGCATGTCTAGGCTCCCAATCAGCACAAGGTCTATGGACTCCAGCAGAAGCCAGACAGTCCATCAATGTTCTGGAGATGAGAGTGGTGTTCCTTTCACTAAATGCATTCAAGGCTACCGCGTGGGGACACAACATCCTCATACACTCAGACAACCAGGTCACAGTAGCCTATCTGTCAAAACAAGGGAGCACAAGAAGTTGAGCCTTGATGGCCGAGGTAACAATGGTATTTACCTGGGCACAAGTCCACCTCAAACACATCAGAGCTGTCCACCTCACAGGCAAACTGAATGTCAGGGAAGACTGGCTAAGTTGACAATGGGTTCATCCGGGGGAGTGGCAACTCCACCCAGAGGTATTCCAATCTATTCAGAGCAGGTGGGGGCCCATCACTATGGACCTTGTGGCCACAGAAGCAAATCAGCAGGTGAAAGACTTCTTTTCAAGGTACAGGGAGAGAAAGGCTAAGGGAGTCAATGTCTTGTCACAAGATTGGACCCGGGACAAAGCATACATATTTCCTCCGATTCCGCTAATCCCCCAAGTACTAGACAAGATCAGGGAATCTCAAAGAGTCATCATTCTGGTGGTACTTTACTGGCCATGGAGGGCATGGTTCTCCATGGCCAAGGCCATGACAGTGGACAGATGGAAGCTCCCATGCAGGCCAGACCTACTGACCCAGGGCCAGATGAACCACCCGACACCGGAATCCTTCCAGTTGTCGGCCTGGGTCCTGAGAGGCAGAGACTACTAAAAGTGAGGTATTACAGTGCAGTCATCTCCACCATGCTGCATCCAGAGGATCCTCCACCACATCCACGTCGCCCGTCAGTGGAACATTTTCTCCACTTGGTGCTGCAGTAGGAACAAAGACCCAAACTCAGCAGATATGTCAACTATCTTACTGTTTCTACAGTAGGGTATGGAAAAGGACTGCCCCATTCTTCCCTCAGAGTCCAACTCTCAGCCATAGGGGAAGCATTAGGACCGGTGGGCCTACATAGCCCAGGGTCTCACCTGGATGCTGTCAAATTCATGGGAGTGGTACAGGTAATGAGGTTTCGAACCAGACCATCCATAGCACCTTGGGACCTCACTCTGGTCCTGGATGCTCTGGCATTGCCACCATTCCAGCCAATACAGGACAATCAACTGTACTGGATGGGGTTAAGACCCGCTTCCTCATAGCCATATGCTCAGCCCACAGGGTGGGGGAAATTGGGACATTATCATGTAAAGAACCCTATATCATCTTTACTCCCGAGGGGGTATCCTTGAAAACAGTATTTACATTCACTCTGAAGGCCACTTCCCAGTTTCATATGGAACAGACATTAGAGTTCCCAACCTTGTATAACCAAGGAGCACAGGGGACTATCCTATCCCACATCACCTCGATGTACAAGCCACCCTAGCAATGTACATCACCAGAACTCAGAACCTGAGAAAAACTGAAAGGCTCTTCATCATTGTGAAGAGACACAGACAGGGAATGGCATCCTCAAGGACAACCACTGCTAGTTGGCTAAAGAGGACGATTCCAGAGATATATAGACTCAAGGATGTCACCCCACCAGAAGGATCAAGGCTCATTCGACCAGGGCAGTAGCCACATCCTGGGCCGAATGGGCCAACCCATCATCCAAGAATATTTGTTGGGCAGCAACCTGGACATTCATCCACACATTTGCAAGACATTACAGACTAGAAACCATGTATAAACAGAGGGCTTCTTTTGCCACGAAGGTCCTTTCGGCAGCCTCCCTACATGCCCACTCTTAGTCACTCTGTCCCACCCTGATGGATAGAGTACTGCTGCTTAAGTACCCATGATGCAATGTCTGGAGTGCCATAAACACACAACCAACACAATGGGTGTTTACTCACCTGGTAAAGGTGATTGTGTTGGTGACGTGTCCATGGCACTCCAGAGCTCCCATCAGAACACATGGAGAGATTCAGTGGGCATGAATTCTGGGCCAAAAAAATGTGGGTTTGGAAACAGAGTGGCTAAGAGACTTATTCATGATCTCATCAGTCCTAATAAGCCTGAGCATTAACATTGTAGCAATAGGAAATAAACCCTGATGATACATCGTGTGGCCTCCTCATTATTTTCATTTGAATATGGTACATAAAGCGTAGTGTATGTTGCTATTGACTAACCTTGTTTCAGCTTGGAAAGACAATTGAACTGGAGAGCAGGACCCTGGGACCAAGATAGACTGCAAAATTTGATACTAGGTCACATGTGCATCTATAGCCTATCAGGTGGGCTAAAACCCATGATGTAATGTCTGAGTGCCATGGACACCGACTCAACACAATCACCTTTACCAGGTGAGTAAACACCCAGTACCATACATTACACACCCATACACAAATAATATCATCCCTATCAAGCCAGATAAAAAATAATTAAAGTGCCATAACATCTCTTATAATCAAATCTGGCATTAAATTCTTCTTTTTCTGTCTGAGGAAAGACTTTAATTCAAAACCATAATTCAGGCCAAATTCTTTGGAAGCATCAAGATTTATGATCCAAAACAGCTTCCCTCATTAGTAGGATGTCAATAAAGTTACCTCCGACAGGTCTGACATTCACTTTATCTATTCCTTGAAAAGTAAAAATGTGCTTTTTTATCTATGAACCTTTTTACATGTGCAGCAGTTGCATAGGTCAAATCCTTTTTTACTATAGCCCTAATATGTTCATTCATCCTGATTTTCAAACTTCTTTTGTTTTCCAATGTAGAAAAATCCACAACTACTAATCGCTTATAAATGACACTCTCAGAATCACATGTTATAAGCTGTCTGATCTCAAAATTACAGTTATTGTTAAAGCAGCTGAAATATTTTCCTTCCTCAATGTGACTACAGGTATTACATCTCTTAAACTGTTAACAACCCACTATTGATTTCTTAAGCCATGTGGCTGCTGAGCCTGTCCCGTTCAAAAAATGACTATGTGTCATCCTACCACCTATTTTTTGTGCTTTCCTGTAGGCCAAATAATTCTCTCTACTTCACCAGCATGTGTTGAGAAAGTTGTTACAAAAGTAAAGTGTTTATTACTGGTATTATTATTCTTCCTACCATTTTCTCATGTAAGTAAAGCCTCTCTTAAGAGGCAGTATATTCCCAGCCCACTCTAATAGCTGCTTCTTATATCCTCTAACATTCAGGTGTTCACTTAATTCATGGCCCCTCTCAAACAGTATTTCAATCCACAATTTCTCCTAGTTCTGAGGAACTGTCCCTTAGGTATGTTCCTAATTGTGTGCTGGAGGTGACAACTGATAACTCTTAGTATGGTGTTACCATCTATTGGCTTCCTATAAATATCTGTTTTGATCTTATCCTCCCTCTGGATATTGTTAAATCCAGAAACTGAATTTCTTACATGCCTGATAAGTGAATTTTAATTTATGTATGTTCCTCTTAAATACTGTATGAAGGAATGCAATTCAGTGGTGGTTCCTCCATATAAACTCAAGTCATCAGTGTAGCATCTCCATATTTTCAGTTGCTCAAAAAGGGTTTCTATGTTTATCTAATACAACATAGTTTTCCCATTCCCCATGTAAATGTTCACAACAGAAGTGGCACATGTGGTCCCCATGGCAGTTCCTTTGACCTGTAAAAAATTTTTATCAGAAAAAGGCGTTATACTTCAAAATAAACTCTAACAATTTAAACAGAAAGTTTGTTGAAGGAACTGCCTTCTCCCCCCTGGTGTTGCAGACTTATGTGGCAGTGTCTAAAGCCCCTTCATGGGGTATGTTCGAATATAGTGCTTCCACATCCATGGTAACCACCAAACAATCATCTTCTAATACCAAGTCCTGCAAAATTCTTAAAATGTCATTTGTGTCCTGTAGGTAGGATGGTAGATTGCTCACAAAAGGGCACAGGTGAATATCAAAAATTGAGAGAGACTCTTTGTCAAGGAACCAATACTGCTGACAATCAGATGGACAGGTGGATTGGTTAAGGATTTATGGATTTTAGGCAGCAGGTAAAAGTGGGCTTTAATTGGTGTTTCTGTAATTAGAAAGTCCCTTTCCTGTGTAGTTATATCCCCATTTCAAATGCTTCTCTGATACATTCATCAAACAAAAACCTAAAATTCATGTGGGGTCACTCTCAACTTCTTATAAAACATCACATTCTCCAGCTGTCTTATCACTTCCTTCGCATAGTCTCTTTTGTTCTTAATGTATGTATTTTATAATGTTTCTATTATTCTGATGCTATATTGTATATAATTAAGTTTATGAACTGGTTAGGATATGTGAACACTGTGGTTTTGATATAAATGGATGTTTTAAGGCAAACCAATCAGATTCACTAAAAGGTGTGATGTCATGATGGCATGGTTTGAAATGGGTATATAACTGCCATGGCATTCATTGTTATCAAGCCTTTGATAAGGGATAATCCAAAATACTTCAAGCTGATTGGCGTTTTTTATCTTAATAAAAGTATTTTTATTTGCTAAAGGACCTGTGCCCTTGCTATCTTTTTAGAGGTTGGTGTGTGCCCTGCTTTTTTTGGTGTCATGGACACAACAATCACTCTGGTTATATCGCAGTCTGGAGAACAGAGATTTTTTTCCCTAAATACAAATATGTATGCAGGGACACAACAATCACTCAGGTTAAATCGTAGTCAGGAGGACAGTGATTTTTTTTCCTAAATACAGTTGTACACGCAGTCTCATAAAAATCACTCTGGTTAAGTCGCTGTCTGGAGAACAGTGATTTTTTTTTCCTAAATAGAGGTATGTAATGTAGGGGACACAATAATCACTCAGGTTAAATCACAGTCAGAGGACAGTGATTTTTCCTTAAATACAGTTGTGCACGTAGTCACATAAAATCACTCTGGTTAAGTGCTGTCTGGAGAACAGTGATTTATTTCCTAAATACAGGTGCATGCAGTCACACAACAATCACTCTGGTTAAATTGCTGTCTGGAAAACAGTGATTTTTTTTCCTAAATAGAGGTATGCACACAGGGACACAACAATCACTCAGGTTAAATCGTAGTCAGGAGGACAGTGATTTATTTCCTAAATACAGGTGCACGCAGTCACACAACAATCAATCTGGTTATATCGCAGGCAGGACGACAGTGATTTTTTTTCTAAATATAGTTGTGCATACAGTCACACAAAAATCATTCTGGTTAAGTCTCTGTCTGGAGAACAGTGCCTTTTTTCCTAAATACAGGTGTGTACAAAGAGACACAAGAATCACTCGAGTTAAATCGCAGTCAGGAGAAGAGTGATGTTTTTTTGAAATACAGTTGTGCATTCAGTCACACAAAAATCACTCTGGTTAAATTGCTGTCTGGAGAACAGTGATTTTTTTTCCTAAATACTGGTGTGTACCTAGGGACACAAAAATCACTCAGGTTAAATCACAGTCAGAAGGACAGTGATTTTTTTCCTAAATACAGGTGCACACAGTCACACAACAATCACTCTGGTTATATTGCAGCCAGGAGGACAGTGATTTTTTCCTAAATACAGGTTTGTATGTAAGGACACAACAATCACTCGGGGTAAATTGCATTAGGAGAACAGTGATTTTTTCCACCTAAATACAGTTGTGCATGCAGTCACACAAAAATCACTCTAGTTAAATTGCTGTCTGGAGAACAGTGTTTTTTTTTTTCCTAAATACAGATGTGTATGCAGGGACACAAAAATCACTCTGGTTATATCTGAGTTTGACTCTATATTCATTTTGAGGGAGTGAGTGGAGATTAATCTAAATTGGAACTCTGAGCTGGCTTGCAGTGGAATTTGGGTACCTGACTCTTGAGATTCCCCATGGGGCTTGAAGCTACCAGTCAGAGGGCAGGTGGATAATCATCCTCCTCTGCCCCTTATGGCCCCCTAGTTTTTACTGAGTGGCTTTGGTGGGCTAAGTGGGGTGTCTCTTGTTTCAGGGATCTCTTTTCTGGCCAGAAATTTCCGTATCATTCATCCTCGATCTGACCTACAAGGGTTTGCTGTTTTGTTCTATTCTGCTCAGTGTTTCAACATCTTCAGGTACTGTAATTACATTTTATTGGAAGCAGTGAGAGAGCTTGGTAGGAACCAGAGATTCATATACAATTTAATTGCAGTCGCTGTGGTAGTGAGAGTGCCACGATTTTTTTCAGCTTGGATTTATTATCCTTTGTTGTGGTAGTGAAAGTGCCACATTTTCTTAGTTTGGATTTATTATTATTTTCTGTTTTAAAATTTTTCAAATGAGACTTAGCAAAAATCTTTGAAGATATTGGACACTTTGTTCTACTGGACAAAAATGAGATGATCAAACTTGTTGCAGTTATCAAAATTGTATTGCTATTTTGGGGTTATATTTTGGGTTGAGATTGTATTCTATTTTTTCTATAATATGTAATAGTGTTTGGTTTTTGTTTGACTACCTCATCTGTGTGAGAGAGTGAAGGAGTAATTGATTATTTTTGGTTGTTTGATATTTATAGGTTTATTTTGTTTATTTCTGTTTTTTCCTCTCCTGTTTATTTGTTTATAATGTATCGGGGAGGTTCAGCGATGGTTGGGCGTTATTCCCCCACCAGGCTCAGGGAATTAACGCCCCTTTGAATGTCCCCCATTGTCATCCGACACCTATTTTAGGTGTCATGCATTGGGAATTCTCAGGAAGAGTAGGTGAAGGTGGAAAGCTGGGCCTGTTGGGGGACAGGAAGGGGGTGGGTGGATTGGGGTTTTGGGGTTCAGAAGACACCCTGGGGCAAAATGGGGTCAGGATAGGGGTTATTCTTGTCCTGTCCCCACACCAAAGGGTTCTCATGTTAATGGACAGGTGCCGAGGTCTTCCTCGACAACTCATCCCACCTTGGTGGTGTTGTGCAATGCCAGATCTATTAAGAACAAGACAGCTATTATAGCTGATCTTGTTGGATCCACTGATCTGGCTTGCATCACTGAGACCTGGCTAGATGAAAATCCAGGCCCTATATTGGCCTCGGCAGTTCCAGCCAGTTTCTTGGTGATACACTGTCCAAGGCTGGATTGTAGGGGCGGGGGTGCGGCCATTATGTTTAAGATCTCTCCGTTCTGCTAATGAGGGATTGCTGGAGATTCCCAGGCTTTGACTGAAGACATCAGGATCCCGTGCTTTTGCTTTTTCAGCACCAACCCTGTGGAATTCTCTGCCTCATTGGTTGAGAGAATACCCAACCATCGACAGTTTTAAAATTGGTTTAAAAACATATTTATTTAGTCTAGCTTTTATTTAATTACAGTTGATATAGTTTAATGCTGTTTTAATCTATATTATGTATATGTTTTTATGTACAGCGCCTTGGCTCTGAAAGGCGCTATGTAAATAAAGTTGATTTGATTTGATCGCAGTCAGGAGGACAGTGATTTGTTTCCTAAATACAGTTGTACACACAGTCACACAAAAATCACTCTGCTTTAATCACAGTCAGGAGGACAGTGATTTTTTTCTTAAGAAAAGACAGGGCACTTGCCCACTGATTTTGTTCAGGAGACAACTGTGCCTTCTAAACTGCTCCTACCCTCCCAGACACAAACCACCAAACAACAACTTCTAACAGAAAGCTAAATACTTCAAATAAACAATACGATATGGAGAAAATCAACATAAAAATCACTATGTGTGCAAACAGCGCTCACAGTAACAGTTCTGAAGCAATCTGAGGAACAAAATGCTCTTTTATGTAATATTTTTAAATTTCTGCTCCATTCCACCAGCCCAGCTGTTGCGTTTGAAGCTGCCCTGCAAATTATTTTAGAATTTGGTACCTACTCTAATTACAAAATTAATTTGGACAAAAGCATGATCTTCCCATTAAATTTTAGATTGCTAAAAACTGACATTTCACATTTAGGTTTTCAATGGACTTCCAGAAGCCTGAAATATCTGGGTATTTATCTCACCAACTCTGATTTCCTCATGAAGAAGCTAAATCTTGATGACACCCTGTGCATTATACAATAAGATATTGCTAGATGGTCATCCCTTTCTATTTCTCTTTTGGGGACGCATTGATATAGTTAAAATGAATGTCTTACCAAGGATCTTTTATCCATTGCGTATGCTCAACATTTGGTTACCCACCAAATGGTTTAAGAAAGTCCATTCTATTATCTTTTCCTTCATATGGGCTGCCAAGCCCCCAAGAAAAGCTTACCAGAAATTGATTGTACCCAAGGTTAGAGGTGGCTTGAGATTACTCCATATAGGAGGATATTACTGGGCTAGTCAAGTCTCCAAATATATGAAATGGATGACCAATAAGGCATTGTTGGCCAGCCTGTCATATGTCCCATTGTGGTTAATACTTGTGAAGAAAATGCTAGCTGAAGCACAGTTATCCACATCCATGTTGCTACACTGCACAATTAGAAATTTACTGGTTAATATTTCCTACTCCCATAGGGGTATCAGTAAGAGCCCATACTCAACTGTAATTTTTAAAATATAAACATACCCAAGATTGGAATCAGCCGCTAGTAGAGAACTCAATTTCAAGATAGGTAATCAAAAGATTCCTAAACTTTGGATTCCCCAGTTCCAGAACACAAAAATGAAAGATTTACTGGACCCAGTAGGGAAGGGTATCCCTGAGTCTGCTATTACTAATAATTACTAATAAGTTCTCATTAAATAAGGGACAACAGTTCAGAACATACCAGATATCTCATCTCTTGAGCCGGATCAGCAGTCAACTGTTTATGAAGGATAAATTCTATGATTTCTTTACTTCCCTAGCTGAAGTAGTATTTCTCCCTCATGCGATAGCCCAGGTATATGTTTCCCTTTTAGACCTGACATTTACTGTTCAGGACGGAGGCCCAAAATACTGGGTTAAACAGTTTCCAGATCCTAACATTAACTGGAGCAAAATCTGGGAAGGAACCTACATTTACTTATCTCAAGATAGATTGAGACTTACGCAATTCCAATTTTTACATAATCTATACTGGACACCCCTCAAACTTTTCAAGATAGGCAAGTCCCCGACTCCAATTTGTACCAGGTGTAATCTGGAGGAAGGTTCCCTCCATCATATTTTCTGGGACTGCCCTTCTGTTCAGGATCTCTGGATGGAAATCAGCCATAAAGCTAACCCATTGCTAGGTCTAGAAGATCTGTTTACACCAGAGATTTGTCTCATAGGAGATTATTCCAAGATACAGGTCAGAGTGCATCAATACCATATGGTGATGATCACACTGACACTTAAGAAACTTGATTTAAGGCATTGGATTGATGCTCAGAAGCTTTTGTATATAGAATGGCTTCAGGGTCTTTTCTTTAATTTGTGGGTGGAGCAATTTAAAGTATTTCTGGGTCAAATCTCTTCCAGATACAAAAAGATATGGGCTGGGATGCATACTACTTATGTGGGAGATCACCCAGTTTAAGGGTATTTACGGTTTGACCTGTCCCCATGAGAATGGTCGGACACTGTCTATTTATGGCATCAATCCAATGCACTTTCTTTGTATGGCTTTGATTTCAGTAGGGAGGGTGTTCAATAAACATCCATGCCAAGGTGGGGAGGGTTGAGTGGGTGGGTGATGGGACTGCTTTTGGGTCATTGGGGGAGGTTGTTATTGTTGGGAGGGTTAAAGGGAGGGACATGGTACTGTTCTTCTGGTGACTGATATATTGCCTGTATGTGTATCCATGTTATTTCAGTACTGTGCCATGTCATTTGTTTTATGTTTGAAAACAATAAACTTTAAATAAAAAAATAATATTTTAAATATGAATGTAGCTGCACAAGCTCTGCTCTCTAAGTCTCTCTCAAACACACTACAATCACAGAGCGACAAATCTAGCTTCTCATTGGCTCTTCAGCAAAATGTGAACTCATATCCATAGTTCATTGCAAACTTCAATCCTTATGCTGAACTTTGCGGCGATGTTCCAACGCTGCAGATCTGGGAAATGTCTGCTATTGACTGTAACAGGAATCAGAGTTTTCAACTTCTAAATTTCGCAAATCCACAAAAAGGGTTAAAAGTGTGATTTTGCAGGGAAAAAAAACTTTGCAGAATAGTCAAAATCTGCAAAATTTTACACAGAGTTAATGTTCCCAACTTCGTACACCTCTACACACTTGTCAGGACCCAGCTTTGACTCCCAAAACCTATGTTGGACTCTAAATTCCATAACATGTTTGGGATTAAAATTACCCTAAGATTAAGCAATTATGCCAACTAAATATGACACCTCTACTAGCTAAGATCAAAGCAGAAATTGATAGGAGAAACACCTACAGTTATCACTTGTGAGAAAAATTAAAACAATAAAATGATCACTACCCCCAAATTACCTCACCTTACATTCCGTACTTCCACATCCATAAACTCATGGGTCAATTTGTATGGGTGTGGCAAACAACCTAGATACAGTAGAAACAAACTGAGATCACACTAGTGCAAAGGAGGATGGGATCTCTCATGGCTCAAAGGCTATTACTAGACATACAGAACTACCCAAACCTTGAGATGGTTTCCTGATCCTGATCATGATCATCCTCTTTTGGCTGACATTGAATCTCACTTGCTAGGGAACTGCCCTCCTCATACATGTTTATTCGATTCATATAGGTTACCAGTATATGCCTCTCCCCCATTGACATCCCTCGGAATACCTGGGTCCATTTAGGAAATGGTTCAAACTGGAACTTTTCCATCCTGCATTTATTCCCCTCTGTGGAACCCAACTGATAAAAATACAGTACAAGTCGTATTAAACTGTTTCACCAATTAGTTGGTTTAGCATTGTTTTTTACAGTTAGTAATGCACTGGCAATTCATATTGCATTATTTTCAGTGCTTAACCAGCTCAAGAGTAATCTTTGTACAATGTTTTTGCAACTCAGCTGGACTGCATCTGCAGTCAGTCATCTAATGCAAAACTGTGTTTTAACTCTTAAACAGTTTGTACAGGGCTTTGTGCTAGATCAACAACACATTTGCAACTCATTAAAAATGGTAAAACAGCTCATTGGAGGAACAGTTTAATGTGACTTGTACTGTAAGGGGGCAACCCCTAAACTGGAAGACCTGGACAGACAAATGCATTCACACCCTGTCTTGACATCTTAATGCCCAACTCTACCAAGCTGGACTCATTCCAAGGACTCCAATCAAGATATGAACTACATAAAGCTGATTTTTGAAGGTATCTCCAAATAAGAAGTGCCATTACACCATGGATAACAAAAGCTTATGTTTATACAGACTCCTCTATTGCTACACTCTCTCGCTAAGTGGCTACCCAAAAAGAAAGACAGAACAGACAATATATATGCACTCATATGATCATACACAATTAGCCAGCAGATAAAGGTCAATAGGTCTATCTAGTCTGCTCGATTTTGCAGCTAGCCACTCTACTCAGGCAGCTGCCCTCCCTCACTTCCCCTCTATTAACTCTCCACCTTACCATGTCCCAGCCCTTTTGAAGCAGATACTGATCTGCAGGCTACCACTTCTGCCAATGATGTATTCCACTCAGCCACTAACCACTCTGTAAAAAGTCTTCTCATCTCTCCTGCACCTACTCCTCTCCAATCTCATAGCATGGCATCTAGTACCTCTCACCTCCCTTACTTTGAAAAGCCCTTCTGTCCCAGTCCTGTTTATGCCTTTCATGTACTTGAAGGTTTTATCTTATCCCCTGTCCCTTCTGTCCTTCAGAGTACATGTTCAATTCCCTCAAGCTGCTCTCATATGATAACTCCCCCAGATCATGGATCATCTTTATTGCCCTGTGTTGCACCCCTTCCAGTAACGTAATGTCTTTCGTAAGGTATTGGCTCTAGTACTGCATGCAGTACTCTAGGTGTGGCCTTGCTAGTGATCTATACAATGGAAGAATAACCTCCCCCCTCCTTGAGGATATACCTCTGGAATACAACCCAGCATTTTATTGGCTTTTGCAGTCACCTTCCTTCATTGAGCTGAGTTGTTCATCAATCCCATTACGAGTACCCCTAAGTCCTTTTCTTCTTCAGTCTTAGCAAGCTGAACCCCCCCCCCAAGATGGTAGCTCTTTTGTTTTTGTTTTTTTTTTTGCTCCAAAATGCAGCACCTTGCACTTTTTGGCATTGAACCCCAATTGCCAGGTG
Organism: Neoceratodus forsteri; assembly: GCA_016271365.2. NCBI lineage: Eukaryota > Metazoa > Chordata > Ceratodontiformes > Ceratodontidae > Neoceratodus > Neoceratodus forsteri. Next base: position 10,292,479 of record JADMNL010000039.1, on the reverse strand, counting down.
TCAGACCAGGCCTTCAGCTTTCAGATCCTCTTGCAAACCTTGTCACCCCTCCAGGTCATCCACCACTACTCCGATTTTGGTGTCATTTGCAAACAGACTGATCTTGCTTATGACACCCACTGAAATGTCTGCAATGAATATCCCAAATAACACTGGTCCCAGCACTGAGCCCTGTGGAACTCTGCTTATTACCACTCTTGGTGATGACAGTACCCTGTCCACCATCACTCTTTTTTGCCTTCCATTTAGCCAGTTACCTACCCATCCCACCATCTTAGCACCCGCCTCAGTGCCTTCTAGTTTACTTCCTAGCCTCCCATGTGGCACAGAGTCAAATGTCTTGACGATGTTAAGATACAGGACATACACTGCATAGTCCCCATCCAACTGCCTTGTTACCCAGTTGTAGTATTCTACCAGGTTGGTCTGACAGGATCTGTTAGTGATAAAGCCATGCTGTCTGCTGTCTTGCATCCCACTGGCCTACAGAAGAGACACCAACCTCTCCTTCAGGATAGTCTCCATCAGCTTCCGCACGATGGATGTGAGGCTTACTGGTCTATAGTTTCCCGGTTCATCCTTGGAATCACTCTTATGGAGGGTACCATGTGAGCCATCCTCCAATCCTGAGGTATACACCCCGATTCCAAAGAGGCACTGAACAGGTCTGCCAAGGGCCCCACTGGGACCTCTGCCAGTTCTCTCAGTACCTTGGGGTGGATGCCATCTGGCCTTGGTGCCTTGTCCACCCTCAGCTCCCTCAAGCCCTCAAGTACTCTACTTTCTGTGATAACCCCATCTGTCACCCCCTCCCCCTCCATTCCTGCCCTCCCACATCCCTTGGTATCTCCCCCTTTCTCTTTAGTAAATACTGAGCAGTAGTCATTGCAGTGCTTCTGCCTTATCTCCCATTTTCACCCTTCCTTCCTAATCCATACTATCTTTCATTGCAGCTCCTTTTCTCCTGATGTACCTGAAAGTTCTTCTCCCCATCCTTAATTCCTTACACCAGCCCAAGCTCCCTAGACACTTTTGTTGCTCTCACTGCCCTTCTCGCCTTCCTCTCTTCCTTCAGGCACTCCCCCCATCTTCCTCCCTCCCTGTTTTCTTGTATCTCTTAAAGGTTCTGTTTTCCTCCTCAGCTTATCCATAACACCCCTGCTCATCCAACTTGGCTTTTTCACCCTAGGCTTCTTACTCTGAAACCTGCTGCAGGATTTGGTTGCTTCTTCTATTCCCTTCTTTTTGAGCTCCCATCTCTGGTTTGTGTCCATACTAGGTTGGATTTGACTAGGCACCCTCTCACTACTTCCCCATCATCTCAAAATCAGCCTTCCTGAGGTGCTGTACCTTCGTGTTGGTTACTGCTCCCTCTTTACCTATCTCAACATGAACCATATTGACTGGTGGTCATTTCCCCAGTGGTTCTTCCATCCTCAGATCCTCACATATTCCCCATTTGTCAGCACTAGGTCAAGGATGCTCCCCCCTCCTGGTTGGTTCACTGACCATTTGTATCAGAAACTGTCCAGGAAAGCATCCAACAGTACCTGCTCCCACCTATTCGGATGGCTGGGGTACCCAATCTACTCCGGCAGGTTGAAGTCCCCCACGACCACCACAATCTCCTTCCTGCATGTCTTCCTAAGCTATTCCACTAGTTCCCTGTCAAGCTCCTCCATCTGGGATGGTGGCCTGTACACCACTCCTATCTGGAGAGTCCTGTTTCTGGAATCCTGGATCAGCAGTCATCATATTTACTCCATGCTGCCCTCCTCCCTTAGGCACTTCAATCCCTTCCTCACGTATAGTGCCAACCCTCCCCTCTCTCATTTACCATATCCCTGCAGAATAACCTGTATCCTGGGACTGCCATGTTCCAGTCGTGGTATTGGGTAGCCCATGATTCAGTGATGAATGCCACGTCCACCTTCCCCTCTACCATGGTGGTCTGTAGCTCCGTCATTTTATTTCCCAGGCTTCTATCATTTATTTTTATTTTATTTTATTTAAACAGCAGTTTGGAAAACCTTTGAGCCATAGGCTCATTTACAAAGGTACCTTGTCACAGGTATCTTTAAGGTGACCACCTTCCATCACCTTATTTTCCCACCCCGTGTCCCTGCCTCCCCTCTAGCAATCCCTTTAGTACTTTCACCTAATCCCTTGCCCCTGTTTTGGGGGGTAAGCTTGTGTCGCTTCCCATCTAGTGGCTTCTGCATGCCCTCTCTCCTCCTGCCACCCCCCGCTCCTAGTTTAAATTCCCAGCTACCACAATGTAATCTCCAGTCTTCTTTTTCAACACATTCTTGCCCTCTTCACTTAAATGCAGTCTATTTTTAGCATATACGTAAACTACTGTCCTCCCAATTCCTTTCCCACTGTTCCATCAACCCATACCCCCTGGCATGACACCACGTCCCTAACCATTTGTTAAATTCCTCAATTCTCTGTTTTCTTACCATGCTCACCCTGGGCACTGGTAGTACCTCTGAAAAAGTTACTGATCTTTCTGCCCCTGCCCATTATGTTCCTAGCTCCTCAAACCTTGTCTTCACCACATCTGTCATCCTATTAGCCAGGTTGTTTGTCCCCAAATGTAATATTAAATTAGGTTTCTCCCTTCTCTTTCTAGCATACTTCAGGACTGACTGCCCCACCCTTTCCACTGTTCTTTCTGACATTCCCTCCACCCAAATATGACTATGCCTTTCCCACTTGCTTCCCCACCTGACACCTCTTATTATTGAATCCCCTAGTACTAATATTCCACCTCAATTTCCATCTGCCTGCCTCCCTTCCACCCTCCCCCACCCCTTCAGCTCCTCCTCCTGCAAATTATTCCCTTCCTCTGTCCCAGTTGCAATTTCCCCCTTGGTATTTCCCTCCACCTATTTTCATTCCAGTCACCCTCTTCCCCACAGTACAAATCGTTCCACTACACAATTGTGCAATTGTTGTCTGAGGATCCTTCTCCTATTCCTCCTCCCACCGTCTCCATGCTATCTTATCCTCCCATTCCGAGTCCTTGTCCAGTGCCTTTTGCCCTTCTTCTCCCATTCTCTGCCTTCATCTTTCTTCTATCACCCACCACCCCCATTTTGTTCCCTCTACCCAGTGCCCTTAGGCCAGGTTTTGCCTGGATCATTTCCTCCTCCACTAACCTATGTCTGTTCCCTCCCTCTGACTGCATCAAGTGGCCTCCTTCTCTTGTTCCCCACCTTCCTCCTCTCTCTATTGCTCTATACCCTCCTATAGCCTGTCTTGCCTGCCTCAACTCCTCTTCCAGTCCCATGATTTCCTTTCTGAGCTGCCCTATTTGGTTACACACTAGATACCCCCACTCTCCAAAAAAGTTTATGAAATATTGGCATACCACAGTTGCTGCATCCTACCACCCATCCCATATCCCTATTTGCCCACCAATGACCCCCTGCCTTGCCTTTTGAAGGATCTCTTTCTCTCCCCCATACCACCCCCTCCCTTCTCTATCCCTCTTAGACATGTTCAATTTTGGCAATTATGCAAAAAAGTATTGCCAACTAATACTAGCTATGATTATTTCACTAGTGCACAGCCTCCCTAATTGAACTTAGCCCACCAGCCCTCGTCCCTATGCATATACAGTCTCATGTCTCTCCCCTTCAGAGACCTGTCTAGATGCTGTTTTATACACTCATTATATTTACGTACTACCTACTAGAAGTTTCCTTAGCTACTCACACACTTAGTACATTTAACTGAGATCCTCTAACATTGAGATGCTTTACTTAGCTGTTCATACCCTCCCTCTACTACCCTTCACTGTCCCTCCATAGTCAGTATTGTATTGCCAAATCAGTGTCACCATCTTCTTCAGTCCAAGTTCCAAATTGGTGATCAGCTCTTCCCTGACCCTCTTCTGTATAAAGTCCTTCCCTCTAGAAGGACCTACAGACTCACCATAAGTTCCACATAGTGATCAGCTCTTCCCTGCCCACTTCTGTATAAAGGCCTTCCCTCTAGAGGGTTTGCCCTTCCACTGTTCTCCAGTCCTGGCTATGTGCTCTTCCTTGGATATGACTCTGTCTTCTTCTATGGGCATTCAGTAGAGGTCAGGGCCTGGGTGGGTGGGAAAAATCCTCTCTCCTGCAGTTGGGTCTGAGGCCACTGTGCCCCAGATGCATCTTCACCTCTTGTCTGCTGTGGCTGGTGTGGCTACAGCTGCCAGGACTCCTCTCTCTGCATTTTTGCTTTGTTGAGGAAAAAACAGTGTCAGGGCCTTTTAAAGCCCAGCCACTCTCTTGAACTGCAGTGCTCTCAATCCTGATTGGCTCCCCTAGGAGCTGCTCCCATCTGAGATTGGCTCCTCCATGAGCCGATACTTGTGAAGCAACCACTGGGGGATTTTGGTGCTACTCTGGCTGATACTTGTGATGTGACTGCCACCAAAATCCTCTCTCCTGCAGTTGGTATCATTTGTGACAATATCCTGCACCAGACAACCCGGACTTGAGAATACCTGGAGAATACCATAATGATAGTCACAGATGCAGTAGAATGGTGAGAATCCTGGAAGACTGCACACACCCCAGTTAAAAATGCCATTGCAGTTACACAAAACAAGATCCTCCACTGCTGGTACCAATGCCAGCAGTATTGCATGCAGCCCACCTTATGCTGACAAATACCTGCTGGAGATGTGCAAGCCCTAATGGAGACCTTTACCATATCATATGGACATGTTAAAAAATGGCAAAATAATGGCAACTAATAGCTGATATCCTACAGAAAATTCTCTTTACACCTATCCCAACCTCTGCCAGATTATTGATTCTAACCAGTATAGAAGCCAAACAGTTGCTGTTGTACTGATGGCGTACTACAGAAATCCCCTTCAGAAATGAATTCCTGGCCTGTGTGATTCAACTAACCCAGTATGAGAGGCTGTCACAAATGGACACCAACTTTATGGAACATTGCAACAAAATCTGGCCCCCTTCCATGCTTATCTCCAACAAACTCCACCACTTAGATGACCATCAACTCAGACACTGGCCTCTATCCCCAGGCAGGAATATGTTAGCCAAACACAAGGCTACTCCTGGATGGAGAGGATGACTCCCCACCCTCCCTACCCCTCACACACATACCACAGACAGCTCTTGGGGCATTCTGTGTAGCTCTTCAAGGCACTATTACAGAACACACTCAACAAGTGCTGACTCTTTTATAAGGACACATGTGACACATTCTGTAAATAGTTTGGTTAGATATCACTTTACTTTTCTTATCTTTTCTTATGCATCAGTCACCTGCAAACAGGTCTTACAATGTTATTCTTTTGTTTTTATTCAATTTCCATATACAATTCCAACATACAAATACTGCATTAGATAACACAACAGGTGAACATTAGACCTACTAAATACAAATTGCAGTAGATAACCAACCCATAAACTCCCCTTTCCTCCTCCCTACTTTTCTTCAACCCCTTTATCCTCTCTCCCCCCTCCATCCCCTCTTCCCAAAGCCATTCCACTGAATATGATCCTGCAGGCCACATCCCTATCCCTATACGATAAGGGGATTGAAAGAAAAAAGCAACATCCTCCCAAATAAAAAGAAAAGAGATAAGGGGAAAAAAGAAAAAAAAAAACAAGGGCATGTTATTTGGTCTCCATCTACAGTATACTGCACCAGTGCCTCACTAAGGGAAGAGCGATATGCATCAGGTTAGTGTGACGAGGCAATTATCCATAAATCATGAAACTTCTCCCATTTAGCATTACATTTAGGCAAGGCATTTCTGTAGCTAGCTATAGTTTTCTCTATCCTTAAGTTATACAATAGCCCGGCAAGCCATTCCTGATAGGAAATAATGATCTGATCTTTCCAATGCTTAAGAACTAAGGCCTTAACCATGAGTGATATTAAATTAATATAATATCTCCTTTCCTTCACTGCGACTGTTGTGTAATCTCCCAATAAACCAATTTGCGGAGTGAATAAGTCTTACAGCCCTGACAAGGGATCCACTTTAGTCCTAATCTCAGACCATAAGGGAGCCACCGATGGGCATTCCCAAAAAATATGAAGTGGGAAGCCTTGTGCCTGATCACATCTAAAACAGTCATCATGTGAGAGTTTCCCCATTTTACATAATTTTACAGGAGTCAGATGTATAGTATGGAGAATATAAAATTGTATCAACCTAAGTCTATCGTTTTTACTATATAGATATACACCTTTCTATATATGCTTCCAGGTAAAATGATTATTAGGGAATATATCCATCCAGTATTGAGAATAGGCAGCTTTATTTTGATACAATCTTTCCTGCAAGACAGCCACTAGACCGGAAACCACATGTGGTCACCAAGCCAGGGACTGAAATAATCAAAAGGCCTCCCCTTCATTATTATCCCACTGATTAGTCCCAAACCAGGCAATAAGTAGATGCCTAATTTGGTAAATGTGAAAGACACATTTAGATGAAAGATAAAAACTCTCTAATATTTGATGTAATGATTTCAACTTCCCCATCTCAATTAGGTCACAGACCTTCGTATTTGGAGGTAATCTCCATTTATGTGGTGAAAGGAGTTCTGCTCCAACCCTAAAATTAGGATTACCAAACAGTGGTTGTGAAACATTTCTAGTATGGTTAATCCCCAAAGACCTACGCATTTGATTGTGAACCTTAATCGACGTAAGGATCACCATGGACCCTATCAATTTAGAAACTGTCTTGGGAAGTACATGCCATAGACTATCAAGTGTCACTTTAGACTTTTTAATCATATTTTGCTCTATTTGCAACCATATGGGAATGTACCCGGAATTAGACTCCATGGACATATTTGTCCACCTCATATATTTTGTCATATAGCCCGCCAGATAATAGTAATAAAAATTTGGAAGCTTCAAGCCACCCAGATCTTTCAGGGCACTCAGATGATTATAGGATTTTCACGGGGTTTAGCTTGCCATAAAATCTTATGATCATGCTATGAAGCCTCCGAAACCATGTATAAGGAAGATATATGTTCAGCATATTTGAAGGATAAATTACTCTAGGTAACACATTCATTTTGATAACATTAACTCTCCCTTGAAGTGACATGAATAGAGGGGACCATCTGACTAAGTCCTGCTGAATAGTTAGTAGGAGATTATCTAGGTTATATTTCTTCAGGAGAAAGCCTGACGTTGCTAAAGTAATACCCAAATATTTAAGTCTATTAGTCCAGGTCATCCAGCACCCACTTATGTCACCTTTTTGTAAGTATACATTAAGTGGCATAATTTCGGTCTTACTAATATTCAACTTATAGTTAGAAAACCTACTAAATTCTCCTATTATATCCAACATTTTCGGTATAACCTTGACTGGGTCTGATATATGGAGTAGGAGATCATCTGCATAAACTGATAATTTCAGATCAAATGGACCAACTGGGATTCCGACTTTCTCTGGGGTAATTTCAAACTACGAATCAAAGGGTTCCAAATATAAATTAAACAACAAAGGTGAAGTGGAGACCCTTGCCTCATTCCAGAAAGTACTGGAAAACTGTTAAAAAATCCCTTTGCAACAAATTCTGGCTCTAGGGTTAGAATATAAATGTTTAATCCACCCATAAATTCTGAGGAAACCAAATTGGTCCATAATGTTAAACAAAATTCCAACTTACCCTGTCAAAAGCTTTCTCTGCATCCAGGGAGACAAGAGCCATCGGACAATGTGCGTCCCTGGATACGGAGAAAATGTGGGCCAGTTTCTGAACATTATCTAGGGAATTTCTGCCACCAATAAATCCTATTTGTTCAGGACTAATTAAGTTATCCCAAACCTTAGTAATTCTAGATGTCAAGATCTTAGCTAAGATCTTAACATCATAGTTCATCAAGGAAATTGTCCTGTAATTAGAAACTTTATCTTTAGGCTTCCCCAGTTTAGGCAATGCAATAATAGTTGCTTCTAGTAACGTTGGATCAACAATACCATGAGTACAAACATGTCCATATAACTCCTGAAGAATAGGGGTAAGCTCCTTCTCAAATGTAGGATAAAAATTTGATGGGAACCCATCTGGTCCCGGAGCCTTATTAGGCGATAAGGACTGAATAGCCTTTGTTATCTCAGCCACAGATATAGGGGAATTCAACTGGGCCTTTTGATCTTGACTAAGGGTTGGAAGGGAAAATTTAGACAAATATTGTTGAATCTCTGTGGAAGTAATACTATTATCTGAATAGCCATATAGCTTTTTAGAAAAATGTTCAAATTCATCCACTATAGCTTTAGGCGTGACTACAATGTTCCCCCAGCCCCGTGGTTAGACATGTGATCAGCCTAGACTCCTCTTGCTTCTCAATTTCAGAACCAAAAGATGTCCTGCCTTATCTCCTGATCCAAATATCTAATGTGTGTTTAAACAGTGCATATTCAGCCTTTTCCTTAACAGATTAGATATTGGTCTTTGAGGACTGTAAGCTGATGCATATCATCATCAGTTGGGCAAAGGTTAGTCCTACTCTCAGGTTCTGAATAGAGTATAACAAAGATTTAGCAGCCTTATCCCTCACCCTTTGTGGTAGCGCCAATCTTATAAACTCACCTCTCAAATAACACTTTAGAACAACTATAACTGATCATATGCCATTAATGAGCCCCTATTATGCTCTAAATATTGATTAATTAATGTATCATATCCTGTCACTATTTTCTTTCTACGATAATAATTGGATATTAAGCTTGCATTGAGTTTGTTTAGGAATGCCTTGAGGTAAACTCCTTTCAAACCACACCAAAAGTGGTCTGATAGCACCCTGGAAATTCCACTACTAGCATCAGTAACTCAACTAACAGAAAAATCAGATGAAGATTTGTGCCTTGATAATCTCTCCTTCTATATAGATAAAGGAGACATGGGTCCTTAATTTAAAACCCTTGACTGTGCAATTTCTGTGCTGGGGATAGTGTCTGACTACTCTAATAATTCTGTCCATCTTATCCTCGTGGTAAGATTCCAATCCCCAGCTAGTATTATTGGGAGATGCTTGAAGGAGCTAATTTAACAGCTATTTGGGAAAAGATTCGGGAGAAGCACAATTCAGCCACTTGGTTGTCCCTATAATAAGCTCTCTATGATTCAACAACCCTCTAATTACCAAAAATCACCTACCAGGTCACCAATTTCTTGTAAAGGTTGAAACTGTACCCCTTTAGTAACCAATGTTCGAACTCCTTTTGGGAGGTGGAGTTACCCACTGCAAAAGCCTGCCCAATGTGTTCTCGTAACAAATACTTTCCCCAGCTAACAGGTGTGTCTCTTGAAGGAGAGCCAAATCTAAATGCAATAAAGCTAAATGTTTAAGGATTTGATGTTGTTTTAATCTAACCCTTGCCCTTTGACATTCCATGAGGCAATTCTCATACCCGATTGTCTGCATAAAGGAGGGGAACCTTTCAAAATCACTCATTTGAGAAGTGGCCTGCAAGATTGTCCTTAAATAAAAATAATTTTTACAGAGACTGACTATGGACCCTCCCCCCCATATACACCCCAAGATCCCAACTACATAACCCCATCCCAAAATCTGATTTTTAACCCCAAAAACTACCCCCCAGGCAGCTCAAAGTGTGATACAATGTGCCCTTGTAGGTAAATTTGAATCGAGCTACCCCCAGGCCCGAAGACTGTGCCACCATATAAGCATTCAGCACAATGCTTCTCATGCAACCCTGGATTACCCATCCCATCCCTCCCGTCCTCCTCCCAATCTATCTAAAAAAAAAAAAAACATATTCTCTAACTATATCTGCAACATCTTCCCTAGTAAATAGAGTTCAACAATCTCTCTCCAACACAAACAAAAGTCCCTGATAAATGGTACTAACAGCTTAGAAACAGGACCACATACGAAAGGGCGGGAAATAAATCAGGCAGCATAATTGCCTTTATAATTCCAACATACTCCACCCCCTCAGGCAGCATGATAATCCCAAAATTCTTTGACATTTAAGCATCAGTTATAAATCGCTGCCATATGTAATAGTCAATGACTCTCCTTACTTCTTAAACACAAAAAACTACCTGCTATTTATAAAATTAGCTCCAAATAATTAACCATACAACTGGAGTTTTTGGAACGCTTCACCATTTCCAGTCTATTTTATAACTTGTCCATTTGCTGCCTATCCCCACCTATTCAATCTTTAGATCTAAAACCAGCCTAAACTCAGTCCACTGGTAAGTAATTAACATACAGTCCCACATCCTTTCACCAAATTCAAATGCTCCCTCTATAGCTTAAGTCAAACATAAAATGCACGAGGGAGAAAGCCGGATGATCGCATTTCAGCTGAGTGGCCACAAGATGGCAGGCTTCGCCCATCAGTCTTAAACACCAGTCACTTAAGTAAATCTGGATACCATTCTTTGTATGATTTAAAGGCTGGCTTCAAAGAATCAAAAGAGTGCCATTGTCCATCTCTGTTAATCTGAAGAGTAGCTGGATAGCACACCCTGAAACGAATGCCAGCTAGCATTAATTTTGAAACTAAAGGATGATAGGCTGAGCGTTTCTGGCATACAGAGTAAGGGAGATCCTGGACCACTCGAATACACTTCCCATCCCATTGCAGCTCAGCAACTTCTTTTATCTTGGACAAAATAAACTGCTTATCCAAAAAAGTTTTAAGTCTAAAGAGAAAAGGGCGAGGGGGAGATCCCAATGGGGGCATTGGCTGCAGTGATCTGTGGGCTCTTTCAATTATAAATGTCGGCCCATTAGGAGAAGGCCCTTCCAGTTTCTCGCATAATTTTTGAGCAAATAAAACCACTCCGGGAGCCCCAACACCACCAAGTTGTTCCTCCTGGATCGGCCCTCAAGATCTTCTAACCAGTCCTCTGCTTTCTTAATCCTGTGCCACAGGGCAACCATTTCTGGATCCATTCTTGCCTTCCAATCATCTAACGATGAGATCCTAGTTTCATTATCCTTCGTCCGTGTATTTAGTTGTTCCAGTGATAGTTTCAGGCCCTTTAAATCAGAGGTTAGGGCAAGCAACATTTCTTTCATGGGCCCATTTCCTCTAGGACCACTCTTCTGTTAACATGCTTTGTTGCGTAAAAGTAGTCATTTCTGATCCGCTCACTTTGGATCGCTTGGGTTCTTATCATTACCTGGAGTCGGTGGGGGTGTGTCGGAGGCGACCTTTCATCTCAGCTTCCATTCTAAAACCGTGATCCGGTAAGCACTGGATTGAGTTTCTCACTATTCTGGTAGTCTTCCCACTCATTAATACTGAACTCAGTCTCTAAAATATGAAAAATCACTCAATTTAGGAGGGGTTAGGAGAGCAATTTAAAGAGCTCCTCACAGGGCCATCCATTCATGAAGTCTGTCTTACAATGTTATTCTTAAGTGAAGGCTTTGGGTCCAGTACAAATAATCTGCCATATAATCATATCCAGGACTAAAATATAAGGACATGTTTGCTGTAGATCAGTCACCTGTACATCCCTAGCTGTGATTAGGATTATTTGATGGTCCTCTAAAAGCTAGATACCACCCTATAATACTGTTGTCTGTGGTACAGGCAATGGGCCTATGCACAAATAGGTGGGTAATATGCACCACAGGTGGGTTGCTCACCCGTGGAGTTCCACACCTGCAGACACGTGCACACTGACTGGTATTCACTACCGACCACCACTTATCCATGGCCCTGCCCCCTAGCATGCAGATGCATGGGGGGCATTTCTGCCAAGCAGGTGTGTATCCGTTGGGATGCCAGACCCATTCCATTAATGGATCCCTTGTGCCCACTGGGCATGGAGAACAGTAGAGGGTGCAATGTGTGCCACCAGTTCATGCTAGGTGGGTGCCCAGTTGGCTGCCCCCAGCCCTTCTTGATGATCCATGAGCTGGGGCGGCAGCAGGGGAGTCTGCAGTGCCCCACATCAGTGCTGCTACAGGCAGTAGCATCCTGGGAGGGTGCATATCCCTTACAGCTGGATGTCACCCAGCATAAGTTACATCCTCGCACTCACCAGTCTGGACCTTTGTGAATGGTGTGGAGTGTTGGCATGCCTTGACACCTCCCACCACCTCCAGTGCATTGTCCATACAGCCAGGGAATCAGGTGCAAGGGCTGTGCAATCAACGATGATCGGCATGAGAACTAAAAGTCTGGAAATGCTGGCGCATAATCTTTGTACTTACAGTTTTCACTTTTTCTTCAAATAAGTCAAATCAGCAACAACTCCTCTTGTGGATTATGACAGTATTTTATAGCATTCCGGTAATCTGGATGACCTGAGGAATCATTCTAGAAGATTTTCTTAAATCAGAATCAGACTGAGAGAAAAAGAACATATCCATAAGTACCAAAACATTGGGAGAAAATGAGGATCCTACCTATAAGTGCAGATGGAAAACTGTTATTAAACATATAGATTACTAAATCCTTTTAGTACACCAAAAATAACAATCTCTGTTCCAGAGCCAATATGGCTGTGGAGAGCTTTTGGATCCTTAACCCATTATTTCTAATGAATTTGCAAACACAGATCTGTGGAGAGCAGTTTCAATGTGGTCTTCCTTTTCCACATTTTCTAATGTGTTTTCTAGAATATGCCTGCTGATTGCTATATATTTAGCCTGGATAGTTCACAGAAGAAACAGCATTTTATTTTCAGTGGGGCTCTACAGCTACACAGATTATGCTGCATTGTGTAAAATCAGAATGCACTAAAACAATATTTTAGATCTGGGGGATATATTAAGTGCCAGATCAATGCATGCAGAAAGATACGTTGCACAAAGAGGGTGCGCCAGTCAGCACTGATACAATATTCAAAGAGAATGTGCCACAGGTACAGGGTGTACATACAGTGAAGCCCACCAGGATGAAGTGCATCACTGCAGAATTCTGCAGTAGAGTTACTGCAGCAAACAAAGCAGTTTCAAAGGGAGTCAATCCCTTTTGACATGCAGTAAACCTGTGACACTGTGCTTCTTCCTGGCAGGCTTCATTGTACCTGTTGAAAATGTGACCCTGGACTGGAGTCACAATGCAGGTGGCTGCCAAGTCAGGTGCATCCAGGGTGACCCCAACTGAATACCTTCTAGGGGGAATGTATGGCACATACCAGTATGTGTCACAGCCCCCATGGGTGATATTCAGCCCAGGAATGCAAATGAACTAATTGAGCATGCAGGGTGCAAAGGGGCCTTATGCATGCTCATTACTCACCCATTTGCAGGTTGGTATGGGGATGAATGTGCCAGTGCAGCTCTCGCCCACAAGCCCTGACCCCGATCGCTCCCACATGGGACAGGCCCTGAAGTCTCTAGTGTCATAGTGGCACCCCCCTCATTCCACCAGCCCTGATCAACCTGAGTACAGGCTTTATCGGTTCCATATTGTAGGGAACCCAATGCCATCTCTTAATTGCACCTGAATACACCTAGAATCCATGTCCATAGTGTAGTGGTCCAAGCTCCCCCTCAACGAAGCACAGACACTCTCCCTCCCTGCCATCCCAGCCCATACCATTGAGATGACTGGCTCTGTAATGGGATTGTACCACTCTAGCAGCACGTGGCAGAGCACTTACAGTAAGTTGCTGGAATGTGTTATATGTAGGCATGAGTTGTGTGGGGGTGATAACACCCAGTAGCCATACATCTCAGGCACTTGCATGCAGATCCATCATCCCAGAGCCATTGCACTGCTCAGTGTGGGTGATGACGATGCTGTACCCACTCACACAGGTCCCAAACAGGCATGTTAGAGCTGACCTCCCATTTGTTTGTACAATTGGGGAACTGGATGAACTATCCATAGCCTGAAGCATACACTGCAAATGGCATTGTAGGATACCACACCCATTGCACCGAATACCTCAGCACTCCAGAGAGTGGTATATTACACAGGGAAACAGGGAAGAGTGTGGACATACAGTGGTGTGAGAAGCAGGAAGATACAGCATTGGCAAGGTGTACATTGAAGGTATGTACATTCCCTCTTCAGTTTGCCAGGGGTGTACACATGGCTGCATACACTGGTGGATCTGCAGCTGGTGTGGTGCCCCAATGCACATACAGCCAGTTGGGTCGATTCAAAGTGCAGGTCCCCAGCCTGGTTCAGTGCAGTCAATGGCTGGCCATGGCAGGTGTGTGAGAGCTTTGCCAGTCTTTGCAACAGGTCAGGTATGGGGGGATTGAGGGTGTCTGTGTACAGGGGTGGTGGGTGGGAGTCCTCTAGACTAGGAATATGGACCATGGTTTCCTCTGGTGTGATTGGGTCTGGGGGGCCTCTACATTATGGAGCTCTTCAGGGATGGAGTTGGATAGATTGGTGATAGAAAGGGGGTACCTCTAGTCCACTAGGGTTGCCAGGCTGCTGTGCACCTGGGTGCACATCTGCTACCTACCTGTGAGTGGCAGGCTGGGTTAGGCTATTCATGGCCTAACTGTGGGCTGTGGTGCTCTGGACTGCGAGGCACATTCCACTGAATATGCTGCACTGTGACATATGCTTGGGATTGCCCTCTTGACTTGAATGCCATACCATTTGTGTGTGCCCTGGCCCATTCCCTTGCGGCCGCGCATCCTGCACATTCTTTTGGCACCAAATTATTGACATTGGCTTTTAGGGACCCACCTCATCAATAGTGGCACTGTCATTTCATTAATCAGTACCAAAGGTGACTTGGCACAGCAACTGTGAAATCACTTTTTGGACGAGTAACAAAATGACAGTGACAGTGTTCATGAGAGAGGTCCCAAGAATCCAGTGTTGAACATTTTGGGCCAAAATTCCTAAAATTGGCCCAGATATTAACATAAGTAGAACCTCCCCATTGACTCCCATTGTACGGCTTACCTTGATTCCTCAGATCAGTTTGTCTTTGTAGAGTGCAGGCGTGTTCTAGTTCATTGAAAATCACTCCTCCCGACCTCTGGAGGCAAGTATGGTAAGCAGGGTGTATGAGATGGTTGGCGCTCAACTGAAGGGGTGGGGATAGGGGAGAAGGATAGGGGAGATGATAAGGGACAATTTTCTTTTACAGGTAAAAAATATAAAAAGATGTTGAGGACAGTTTTCTTCATTTAACAGGGTTGGGCACACTAGATTGGATTCCCAGTGTGCCACTTGAGTTTAGGAGGATACATGCTGCAGACAGGGGATTGGGCACCCCATCGACAAAGAAAGTGGGATTTGTAGGGTTGGGGGCATCCAACACCTCAGGAGTGGGCATTGTGGTGTCACAAAGATAAAAATATTTAAAATGATCTGGGCACACAGGGTTGGCTCCCAGTGTGCCACATAAGTATATGTATGTGTGGGGGAATATACCAACATTGGAACTGGGCACACTGGTGTCAGTGAGGAATTGGGGTGGTTGGCAGACTACTTCAATGCAGGATCCTGCATCGAAGATAAAAGATATTAGGGGACAGTTTTCTTTATTTAAACAGGTAATAAAAAAAATTGGCACACTGGGGAGGGTTCCCAGTGTGCCACATCAGTGGTGCTGAATGGGGATTCCTGCCACCGACACAGGGATTGGGCCCGCCATATCAGCAATGCGACAAATGGGGCACAATGCCTTAAATGGCACATTGATACAGGATTCTGCATCTAACATGACAATTCAATGCAGGATTCTGCATTGGAAAAGCCTGCAGTCCTGCATCATGCTTGACATCTATTTTTTCCATAAAAACAATGGTGGGAAATACTGAAATTAATAACTTTGGAACAGATTCATGTTTTTACACCATAGCCTGGATATTCAAAAGGATTGTGCATGGGCGCAACAGTGTGGCACCATGCACAACTCACTAATGCACCCAGGTGCGATATTCAAATGAGGATTGCACCTGGTACAAATCGATGCACCAGAGTGCATCAGTAATGTATGTGGCACAGGTAGGGGGCATGCCCATGCATACTCTGCACATCCTGATATTCAGCCCGGGATGTGCTGAGCCCATGCATGCACAACCCCTACTTGCACCACCTCAGTGAGCCAAAAAAGAGGAACAATGGGTGGCCACCCACAGGTGAGCTGCATATTGCAGGTCACAATACAGCAACTGCCACCTGTGGGTGGTCACCCAAGCTCAGCTGTGCCTTTGTGGTGGCACCCCCATGTCCGATCGTGGGCATACATAAAAAGTAAGTCAATCTCTCTGGTGGTCCAGTGGACTGCTCACAGTCCGATCGCGGGCATATGTAAGAATAAAAGTATTCCTATATCCATGGTGGTCCAATGGACCGCTTGCAGCCCGATCGCAGACATAAGTAAGAAAATACTAGTCCCATATCCCTGGTGGTCCAGAGGAACTCCCCTCCCCACCCTCCCAATGATCCCCACCACCCCACTCCCCCCAGTAAGCAGTGGGCGGCAGCTCCCCACCGCTTGCCTCCCACTGCCCACTGACTGACACTGTACAGTAGGGCTGTATGCCCATTGGTCCCAAGCGTGAGCCAATGGGTGTGCAACATACCATCTACACAGTCCAGATATGTGAATGGATCATTCACATATCTGGATCAATATGTGTAAATACAGACTACACCCATTGGCTCAAGCTGTGGACACTTGGCATCCCTAACTTCTAGTGTCAGTCAGCAGATGGCATGGGTGGCAAGTGGGTGGGAAGTTGCCACCAGCCACTGACTGGGGGCAATGGGGCTCAGTGGGTGGGTGGGAGGGGTACACGCTGGGCCACCAGGGATATGGGACTAGTGATTTGTACGACATATGCCAGCGATCGGGCTGCGAGCGGCCCAATGGACCACCAGGGATATTGGACAACCTTTATCATTACTTATGCCTGCAATCGGGCTGTGAGTGGTCCACTGGACCACCTGGGATATTGGACTATTTTTATTATTACTTATGCCCACAATCGGGCTGCAAGCAGGCCGCTGGACCACCAGGGATATTGTACGAATCATTTTAATACTTAAGCCCATGATCGGGAGTGTAGCGGTACACTGGACCACCAGGGATATTGGACAATTTTTTCATTCTACATATGCCAGCGATCGGGCAGTGGGGCACATTGCTGTGCTGCACAGGGGGTGTCAGTCCCTGACAGCTGCAGCCTGGCAGGGTGCCAGGCTCAAGTCGCCAGGGATCTGCGCACCTGCATGCAAATGGGGCCATAATGACATGCAAATGGCCCCATTTGCACCTTGCATCCACTATGGCCCCATTTGCATGTACACTTTTGAATATCATGGTTGTTGCGCCTAGTGCAACGGAACTTGTGCTAGGGCATCCCACTGCTCCTCTCTGGCCACTTGCACTGGTGCAGTGCCACTCCACCATGCACACTGCAGGTTGCCAGAGTGTGATATTCAACAATGCTGTGCCATGGCACAGCTCTGTTGAATATCCTTGAGTCAATGCCCTGTGCAGCCAAGTTGCACTGCACCCAGGCTTGCACCACAGACTGGCGCAGTCTGAATATCCGAGCCCATGTATTCAAAGGCACATCTGTGAGGCAAAGGCATTTTACCTGAAAAATCATGCCTGAACTTTAAATCATTCCCAAGATAGACATGGACCAAAAATCTGCCAAACCCCCAAAACTTTCTTGATTTTCACCCCCCACCCGTATCTCAGAATGGTTATATCTAACAAAATTTTGACACATACAAAGAGCTATCCAAGCCAACACAGCATCCCTAATTTTTACAAATACCTCAAACCATCATAAAGTCATAGACCCCCAAAATTACACTTAACATGAAACACCCTCGTCAACCCTAACTATACTGATGCTACCACACCATGATAATATATATATATGTATACATATATATAAATATATATATATATGTATATCAATCTATCTATATCTATCTATCTATCTATACATATATGTATATCTATATATCAATCTATCTATATCTATTTATCTATATATGTATATATATTAGAGGCAAAAAACTCCATTTAATGCATTAGTTAGGGTTGTTCCACAGCGACAAAAGTGAGAAATCGCTGTTAGGGTTGAAAACCCCCTTGGACCCCCGCCCACCCCCAACCGGCATTGGGGTGCGCATTGGGATCGTCAGCCTAACTCTCACCCCATGACATGTGTAAAGCAGAAGTATGGGAGAATGGGGTGAGGAGTTAGGACCACAATCCAATCGCACCCCTATGCGGTGAAAGAGGGCGGGAAGTCTAAGGGGTTTCAACTAACACGAAGCCCTACAACAGTCGTAACCTAACAATGCATTAATCAAATTTTGCCTCTAATCCTTCTTTGAGAATGATAGCAGAAATAGTGAGAATGTAATGCAGCCGGCGGGGCACACGGGCCCTTTGGGCCCAGCCGCTCCCCCTCCTATATCTTGTGGCATACTAACAGGGACAGCAACACAAACAGAAATGCTAACAGTGGCGCACATGGTAACACAAGCATGAATGAGAACAGAAAGGGTAATGCACATGGTGGCGTGAAGCGGGAATGGTCTGCCACATGATGTGTTGTCACATAGTAACATGGTGCCTGCAAACAGAAATGTCAATGGGCATGGTGATGTAAAGTGAAACAGTAAGATAAACAGTACTGTAGACAGAAATGGCAAAAATAACAGAAGCATAGCGCAAATGAAAGCATAAAGGATAGCATGCGTGGTGGCGTGAAGCGTCAATGGTAAGTAAACAGTGCGGATCCACAAGCGGAAAGGGCAACAGTAACAGTAATGTAAGCGCACAGGCTGGTTTTCCCCAAAACCTGCATTGAGAAAGACAGTAAGTACAAATAATGTATGCAAAATAATGAGTATCGGCGCAGAAAATGAGATCTTGGAATACTAAATACATTATATCTCAGGAACCGTATGACGTAGAAAAAAATTTAAAAGTCATATTATTTACAACTGTCCCGGCTAATTTGAATCTTAGCTCCATTAGGGGCTAAGAAATTTTCTGACGAAAAGTCCATATCTCGTACCGTTTCCGAGATACGGGCCCTGAAAGGCGCGCCGAACGCCGTAATGTTATCCTATGGGAAAAAAAGAAAAGTTCGGAGTGCATAACTTTGCCTCCCTGTAATGTTTTCACCAAACTACTGAAAGGCACATCTGTGAGCTGTTGGCTGTCTTCCCTCCAAATTTCAGGAAAAAAGACCAAACCGTTATTTTGCAGCAGGGCTCCAAATGATTTCTGTTAAGTATCGGAGCCGTAATGTTATCCTATGGGAAAAACGTCAATTTTGGAGTGCCGTAACTTTGCCGCCATGTGATATTTTTCACCAAGCTACTGAAAGGCACATCTGTGTACTGTTGGCTGTCTTCCTCCAAATTTCAGGAAAAAGACCAAACCGTTATTTTGCAGCAGGGTGCCAAAGGATTCCTGTAATGCTTGGGCACCGTAATGTTATCCTATGGGAAAAACTGTCAACTTTGAGTGCCATAACTTTGCCGCCATGTAATATTTTTCAATACAACACTGAAAGGCACATCTGTAGAATCGGTTCGCCTCAAATTTCAGCCCAAAACTCCAACGGTTATTTTGCAGTGCAGTGCCAAAGAATTGATGTCATTTTCCTACAGACTAGAAAATTACTGTCGCAATTCTACAAGCTTTCATAAAAATTTACTGATTACTTTCATCAACATAAGTAATTTCTGAAAGTACTTTTCTAGAAATTTGAAAACATATTTCTGGGTGTTTTACCACAAAATAAAGACATAGCAAGCATCCTCAGGGTCCGACTAGGTGAATACAAAAAAAATTAGGTTGCTAGATGGTCCCAAATTTAAATGCCAACCATTTCTATGATTACCAACTGAAAACAAAATGGCTGATTTGCGAAAGTAACAGGCCCATTTGCGAAAGTAAAAATGCATTTTCGAAAGTGTTGAACTTTTTGTTAACTTTTCCCGTTGACTTATAATGGGAAACTGTTTTTTGAATAACTTTTGAACCGTTTAATATTTTTTCACGAAATCTTCAAAAGGCACATCAGGGACCCCGGCTGCACGTTCCCTGAAGATTTAGGGCCGGTCACGCAAACCGTACGACCTGTAGGCGTGACCACAGAATTCCAGAAAAGCGTAAACGCACGCACAGATCACTCTTAATAACTCTGGAGCCGTATATCTGACCAGTACAAAACTTGGCAGATCCTAAGGCCTATGGTTCTTGATCATAAATTCCAAATTTCAGGCAAATCCATCAAAGAGTTACAAAGTTATTAATGTGCAAAGTTTTGGGGTTTAATTTAGAAATGGCTCCTCAACCCTAACTATGGTAGCACTACCGTGCTACCATAATATATTATGGTAGCACTGTAGTGCTACTATAGTTAGGGTTGAGGAGCCATTTATATGTTAAACCTAAAAGTTTGCACCTTAGTAATTTTGCAATCATTCAACAGATTTGCCTGAAATCTGGAATACACGATCAAGAACCATAGATCTTGTGATCTAACAACTTTTGTACTGTTCGAATATATGGCTGCAGAGTTATTAAGCATGATCTGTGTACACATTTACACTTTTTTGGAATTCTTTGGTCATCTCTAGAGGTCACACGGTTTGCACGACTGGTCCAAAATCTTCCAGGAAGGAGCGGCCAGAGTCCCCTATGTGCCTTTTGAAGATTTCGTGAAAAAATATTAAATGGTTCAAAAGTTATTTGAAAAAGAATGTCCCATTATAAGTCAATGGAAAAAGTTAACAAAAAGTTCGACAGTGTCGCAAATGCAATTTTTACTTTCGCAAATGGCCCTTTTACTGTTGCAAATCTGCCATTTTGTTTTCAGTTGGTCATCAGAAAAATGCTTGCCATTTAAATTTGGGACCCTCTAGCAACCTAATTATTTTTGTTTTCACCTAGTCGGACCCTGAGGATGCTAGGCATGTCTTTATTTTGGGGTAAAACACCCCAGAAATATGTTTTTCAGATTTCTGAAAAAAGTAATTCCGCAAAGTACTTTTGCACTTGCGACAATGTCGAATGAATTTGCGAAAGCTTTCGCAAAATTCCACAGTACTTTTCTAGGCTATGTGAAAATGACAGCAATTCTTTGGCACCCTGCTGCAAAAGAACAGTTTGGTCTTTTGGGCTGAAATTTGGAGGAAACTCAGCAAACATCTCATAGATGTGCCTTTCAGTGTGTTGGTGATAAAATATTATAGGGCGGCAAAGCTACAGCACTCCAAATTTGACACTTTTTTCCATAGGATAACATTACGGCGTCCGCCGCGTTACAGGAATCCTTTGCCGCCCTGCTGCAAAATAACGGTTTGGTCTTTTGGGCTGAAATTTGGAGAGAAGAAAGTTAACATCCCACAGATGTGCCTTTTACTGGTTTGGTGAAAAAATATTGCAGGGAGCCAAGAAGGGCACTCCAGACTCTCTTTTTTCCCATAGGATAACATTACAGCGTTCGCCGTGCCTTTCAGGGCCCGTATCACGGAAACAGTGCGAGATACGGACTTTCCTCAGACAAAATGCTCATGCAAAACTAGCCAGGAAAGTCATAAATCATATGACTTTTACATTTTTTTTCTACTTCGTATGGTTCCTGAGATATAAGCAATTTAGTATTCCAAATCCTCATTTTCTGCTCCGAGCCCCATTATTATGCATTCATTCTTTGTACTCACTGTCTTTCTCTATGCAGCTTTTGGGAAAAACTAACCTGTGTGCTTACATTACTGTTACCCTTACCACTTCTGCTTGTGGTTCCGTAACCATTTCACTTACTGTTCCCGTCTATGGCACCATGTGCATTACCCTTTATGTTTCCATTTGTGCTTATGTTTGCATTATTTTAATCATTTCTGTCTATGGTACTGTTTATCTTTCTGTTTCACTTTGCATCACCATGCATATTACCATTGCGTTTGTAGGCACCCATGTTACTATGTGACAAGATATCATGTTGGCAGGAGCATGGGGCCCAAAGGGCCCAGCGCTCCGCTGCCACATTACATTCACTATTTCTCATTATACTTCTCAAAAGAAGGAAATTAGAGACAAAAACTCAGTTTAATGCATTAATTAGGGTTGCTCCACAGCGACAAAACGAGGAAATTTGGTGTTAGGGTTGAAAGCTCCCTTGGACCCACCCCACCCACACCTAACTGGCATCAGTGTGCACGTTGGGGTTTCAGTCTAACTCTCACCCCATTCTCCTATACCTCTGCTTCTTCACACTTTTGATGGGGTGAGAGTTGGGGCCGACATCCTAACGTGCACCCCGATGCTGGTTGGGGGTGAGGGTGTGAAATTCTCAATTTCACAGCACTGTAACTTTTTAACCCTTGTTAATTTTTTACCAAACCTTCAAAAGGCAAAGTGTAATGCATCTAGTAACTGATATGTGATTGGGGCAGCACGGGCCCTCTGGGCCCTGCGGTCCCTTTATGCTGCCCAATTTTCTATAATGATATCTGTATGTGGGAGTACGGGCCCTCTGGCCATGCACTCCCCCATACACATAAGTACAGAGCCATATAGCAGCCATATAGTACTGGAAAGGAACCCTTGTAACACTAATTTGGCAATATCTCAGTAACCCTACAACCTATGAAAAACATTCCAGTGCAGGTGTAATCTGTGACTTTTAAACTTCCTCACAGGCTCAGCTGCAGATAGTGAACAATCTGTATCTTGCTTCATTTTCGAGATGCAGGAGCCGAAAGGTGCTGCAGGCACCACAATGTTATCCTATGGGAAATTTATCAACTTCAGAGTGTTGTAACTTTGTAACCCTTTTACTTTTTTGTACCAAACCATTAAAAGTCACATCTGTGGGGCCAGGGCTTACCATTTCAGCCTTGCAAACTTCAGCCAAAAAGCTCCAACCATTTAACTGCAGTGGTGTGGCAAAGAAATGCAATTTTTTGGTGTAGTAGTGTCACAAATTGTGACAGTGTAGATCTGACAGTGTCATGATTTGTGAAAGTGTTGCAAATGTACTGTTGTGATTTGCAACACTATGAGAGACACAATTTTAAAAAAGGTGTTTCTAGGGTCCTAGAAAAAACGATAGCACCACTGTGTTTAGTAAACCCAACTGTCACTGTTTACCTAGGACACTAGAATTTGAACTTATAGACATTATTCTTCACTATTGACTGAAACAAGATGGCTGCAGCACCACAGTAAAAAAGTGTATTTGCAACAGTAAAAAGTGGTTTTGCAGCAGTTTCAAGAGAGCACATATATTTTTCCATTGACTTCAATATTAAAACCAAAAATTGAATAACTTTTGAACAGTTTAATATTTTTTCACTAAATCTTAAAAGGCACATCAATGACCCAGACTGCATCTTCCTGAAGATTTCAGACCAGACTGCCAAATCATGTGGGCTGAAACACCAAGCAAAGAAAAGTGCAAAATACCTGTTTCAGTGCATTTTGGTGCTCTTCAGCTCCACAACTGCTCATTTTACCATAACGTAACTTGTGAGATCTAGAGATCTGTGGTGCCCCACCCACATGCAAAATTCCAAGCAAATCGATCATACAGTGGCAAAGTTACTAAAGAGCAAAATTTGGGGTTTAACATACAAGTGGCGGGCAACCCTAACTGTACTGGCACTACCATGCCATTTTATATATATATATACACACACACATATATATATCTATATATATATATATATATATATATATATATATATATATATTCTGTACAGTACAGCGTAGAATATCATGTCCCAGGGGACTACACAGCACAGGCACAGGTGGTGGTGCTGCATGCAACTGTCAATATATATCAATCAATCAAACTTTGTTTAACCAGGCAGTTACATCATTGAGCAGGCTCATTTTCAAGATGGTCCTGGATACATAGGACATATTCAATAACAAGAACATAGCAATTCATGCATGACAAATAGTAATACTCTGTAATAAAAGAAAGTCAAAAACAACATGACTTTACTTTGACAGCTAATACAGACATTGGCAATTTGCATAATCTAAACTAACCTTGTGCAGGGTGGAGGAAGGAGACACAGAGAATGTTAGAGGGTAACAAGCAATTAGGGAGAAGGGGCAACCTAATAAGGAGGTGGTCTCCAAGGGAGCTAGCTAAGTGCAGGAGGCTAGGGGCCAAGAGGGAGGTATACCAATCCTAAAAGGATGCTGGCTGACAGGGGAATAGAAGGGCCTGGTCCATTAGGGCTACGGAGCTGATTTTTCTGGGTGTAAAACTATTTACATAAAACAGTTGCACACTGTATTCAAGTATCGGTTAAGCAGCTGTCTGAACAAGTAAGGGCTAGGCAGGATGGAGATTTAAGTGCTTTTTGTATGTTGTTCCAAAGTGTTGGTAGGAGGGATTTAATGGCATTAGAGCCAAGATGTGTCCTGGTTTGAGGCATTTTAAAGTTGATGAGAAGGGAGTTCCTTATACCATGGCACAGGTAGACTTTGAGCACTCAAATATTTTGCCGACATAGGGAGGCAGATTGTTAGACAGGGCCTGGAAGAACCACATGAGGGCATTTGTTCATCTCCTCAGGGAGAGAGAAGGCCAGTCTAATGCTTTGTACAGCAAACAACGATGAGTCTATAGGGGCAGGCCAAGAACAAATCTCAATTTGTGATGATAGAGAGTATCCAGTTTTTGAAGCTCATGTTGGGGGCAGTGACTATAAAGAAAGTCACCATAGTCAAGCAGGGGAAAGAAGGTTGTTTGAACAAACCTCTTTCTAGCTTCCAGGGTGAATAGGTGTCTTATACAGTAGAAGACACTCTTAGTTTTTTAGATAACTCATTTAGGGTGTACACTGAAGTTAAGTTTGTTGTCCAGCCAGACTCCCAAATATTTTAATTTGTTCACTGTTTCTAGAGGTTCACCAAGGAGGATGGTAATCTGGGTGGTATTGGGCCTTCATATTGAGGGTGAAGGATGGGGATATAACCATAGCTTTTGTTTTTTTGGCATTTAGTAAAAGCTTCAGTTTCAGCAGGTTGTGTTGGAGTGTGATAACGTCCTGCTGTAGCTCTTTGTAGGCAAGATCAAGGGAGGGGTTGGTTGAGTAGATGACAGTGTCCTCTGCGAAGAGGTGAACGTTCCCTGCTAAAAGGCCAGAGTCGATATGGTTGATATAAAGGGCAAAGAGGATCAGTCCTAGGATCGAACCTTGTGGGATGCCGAGTGGCAGAGTTTTTAGTGGGGAGATTTCATCTTGGCTTTTGATTTGCTGACTTCTATTTGTAAGGTAACAGCAGAACCACTGTACTGCAATGGGGATTGTCCAATGCATTGCAAATGTCAAGTAGTATGGAATGTTAAACCATGTTGAATGCTTTACTAAGGTCAAGGAAGAGGGCATAGATGTGCTGTTTATTGTCCAGGGCATGTAACCAGTCATTAGAGACTTTGGTTGGAGCTGACACAGTGCTGTGTTTGGTATGATCCCCGACTGGCGGGGTTGAGGATGTTTCACTATCCAAGTACTCCGTTAGTTGGCGTTGATGATTTTTCAAGTAGCTTGGATAATACAGGAAGCACTGAAATGGGCCTGTAGTTGTTCAAGTCTGTAGGGTCTCCTGATTTAAGCAGGGAATAAAGTGCACAATTTTCCAACTAAATGGCAGATCCCCTTGGACTAGTGAGCAATTAAAAAGATGGGCAATTGGTTTTGTCAGATAGAAATAACCTGCTTTTCAGAAAATGTTTTATATAAATATATATATAGATATATTTATATAGATATTTATATAGATCTATCCAATATATATGCAGGTTGCACCTCAACAGGGCTGAGTAGGCAGTTTAATGTTAAATCCCAAATTATATAAGTTAATAACTTTGCAACCGTTAAACAGATTTGCACAAAATTCAGAATGTGTGGTTTTGCTTGGTAGATCTCTTGAGATGCCAAGTTGTGTTTCAATTGGATTTGTAGTTTTCATACAGCGAAGTGCAAAAAATGTGTTTTCACTTTTATGCATATTTTGCTGAGTTCTGCCGATTCGCTGTATACACCTTTGGGATTTTGGTCTGACATTTTCAAGGTAGACAAAGTTGCACCAAACAACAGTCCAGTGTAGGTTTGGTGAAACAATATTAATCCATTCTAAAGTTATATAATTTTGAATTTCTGGGTTCTGAGCATGCTCAGTTCAGTCTTTGATTTGTATGCATGTTTTGCAAAAGAGGATTTGGCTCACAATCAAAGATTTTGTCAACTCATGAATAGGAATTAATAAAATCCCAATTTGTGAGAAAAATTCCCCCTTTCACGAGCCACCAGCATGTTTTCATTTTACCTATAAATAAAACATTGTAACTTCTCCACGAGTGTGTTGTGTGGTATTTGAAGTATGGTTTTGTTCATGGAATGCCCTGTACAAACCCATGGCTTTGATTTACTTCAATTTTGTCAAAAACTTCCATTTCAATTTTAAAATCCTTGGTCGTCACTCCTAACAATCTTTTTGCATGGTGACAAAATCCATTGATATAAGCTGATCCTTTTTGTGAGTATCAAAATCCTTGCTCACCATTTCCAGACCAGATGGTCCTATCTCACAAATAAGGATTGACTCACAAACCAGAATTTTGTCAGCTCCAAAAGGGGATCGGCTCACAAAGGGGGATTTTACAGCTTCTGCGAAGGTGTTTTTAATCTTCTTTCCAAGCTGTAAAATCCCCTTCGTGAGCTGCCAAAATCCCTTTTCATGAGTCCATCCTTGTTTGCAAGCTGACAAAATCCTTGATCACCATCTCCCAGACCAGATGGCCCTATCTCATGAACAAGAGTGGCTTGTGAAGAGGGATTTTGTCACCTCGCAAAAGGGGGATCAGCTCACGAAAGGGGATCTTGTCAACTCCTGAAAGGGGACTGTTTTTTTAAATCCTTTTTGCCAGCTGTCACAATCCCCTTTTGTTAGCTGTCAAAATCCTTGTTTGAGACTTCAGGACCAGATGTCCAAATTCTGACAAACAGGGATGTCTGATTGCCATCCCCTTATTACAAAGAGAATATTTCCCTGATAGTCTATTGGTCCCTCCCCCATTCACTGATTGCTAACCCCAAGTAAAATATTATTCCCTGGTAGTCTAAAGGTCCATCACTGTCCCTTGAAAACACTGTAACAGATCCCTGGTGGTCTCATGAACCTCCTTCCCCCACCCTGTCTGGTAGTCATCCACCACCATGCTCCCCTCATCCTAACTCCCAGATGATGACCAACACAGCCCTCCTATCACTACCATGACTGGCCACTTACTGAGCTGTGAATGAGCATG
Source organism: Neoceratodus forsteri (assembly GCA_016271365.2). NCBI lineage: Eukaryota > Metazoa > Chordata > Ceratodontiformes > Ceratodontidae > Neoceratodus > Neoceratodus forsteri. The sequence goes on along the minus strand of JADMNL010000039.1, from coordinate 10,265,227 downwards.
CACTGTATCTGCAAAGTCTGAGAACAGCAAACAGGAATGTGTTTTACCTTGTTAGGACTCCTCAATGTATTATAGCTGTTCCCTCAGCCCAGGACATGGAGTTGTCCTCCCACATCATGGAAAGGTTTGGGTCATGGTGAGCCCAAAACAGGAAAGAACATAAGGACAAGAGCCTCAGGAGAAAGCAACAATACTAAATGAGGGACAGTGTTACAGCATATGCAATGTAAAGTGTGGTAGAAATCATACCAGTTGGGCTGTTAAGCCACTTTACTCAACATGTAGGCTGCCTATTTTGTTGGTGGAGGATGGGTAGCGTCATGTTCAATATACTTCTCAAAAATGAAAGCCTAACCACATAAGTTGTGTAATGTAACTATAAACAACCCAGCCCCTTTAGAGATATAGTATTCTGCTAATCACAGCTGGGACATCCAATGTACCAGGCTACTACACTGTTTAAGAAGGGACAGAGAAAGCATAAAGGCTACAGAAGTACAGAGAAGCACGGGAAGGCTGAGGCAATGTGAGTCACCCTGAACCAGGAAATGGCACAACAATATGTATGAGGTGTCTACAGACCTCTAGCATGGGGAGGAAGCGGACATGGTACTAGTGGAGAAATTCATGACATGGCAGCTAAAAGTGAAATCCTATTGATAAAATTTAAAGTACCAGATGTGGATTGGACCACCAAGGCAGCTACTTCCAGCCAAACATAACCATCTTAGAAATCCCTACAAGTATTTAAACTCTAACCATTAGTACATAAACCCTAAGAACAAGTAATTCTAATCTAGCCATGAGACCAATCAAGAAACAAGTCAAAACAATTAGAAATAGCCACTAAATCACATAACCACCACATAATTTGTAATTTAACATAAAAACAAGGAACTCAATTACGCCACAAAAAAACACCATATTCAAGAAAAACATATTTCAACAAAACCAATACAAAATTTAAACAACTCTAGAAAAAGTAAAATAATGAGAATGAAAAGAAACACAGTAAAACTAAAAAACCTATTATAGATACCAACAACAATACATTAGAATAGTAGCACAAGCAAAAAAAAAAACCACTATAGTTTCTTTAAAATATAAGAAAACAAAATAAAAAACAAAAACAATTTCAAAAATATAAAACCCAAAGAGAAGGAACAAGAAAAATTAACAAATATCTAAAAAAGCAAAAACTATTAAAAAACAAAACACAAACAAAAGAAAATTTAACATAGACTATAAAAAACCAAACTTTCTATAAACACATCAACAACAAAAAAACAAAGAAAGAACTATGAAAACTTAAAGAGAATAAATACAAAAAGAATCTAAAACAAAAGCAAACCACAAACAAACTCCACCACTACTCAATATTCACACTGAAAAAGTAAAAATCCAAAACCACAACACAGAAAAACAAAACATCAAAGAAAGTAAACACCAATCCATTCCACAATAGAAAAATCTAGAAAAACTCACAAAAACTGAAAAATAAATAAGCAAAGACCCAAACCAACACCACACCTACCAAAACCAAAAACACACAGAAAAACTAACAGCCATCTCACAACCACACTATTCCATCCCTCACACAAGCATAATTCCAAAACACAGAAAGAGAACACTATAATCCCTACAAAAAGCAACAACAAAATTTACAAAAAACACAAGCAATCACCTTCTCACAATGTAGTAGAAAAATCACTTAACACTACTAAAAAAAAAAAATAATAACACCCTACCATCTAACTAAATACAGTCCCAAAACATAGGCCCCACATCAAGAAAATCTTATCAAGCAAACCATGACAAATTCCTTAATTGGCCAGTAAAAACTTCAAATGAGAAAACCACAAATGCCGCCTCTAATTTCAAAAAAAACACCCCAATACTATCCTACACAACCTAATTAACCAAAACAATTAATCCCCAAGCACCGCATAAGTAACCCCAGTAAAATTAAATCACTTCAATAAACGAAAAGTAAAAGTAGTAAGCCAAAAGCAAAATCCCAAACAAGAATAAAAGCAACCAATAAATACCTAAAATCAATACTAAAACACATCAAGAAACCCCATACTACATCGCAGAAACAACTATGAAAAAGAAAAAATCTACTTATTTACAAACAACACAAAAAACACTTAGTAAATACTCCAAAAAAACTGCAAAAAAACAAAAGAAACCTAGAAAAAAACCGTCAAAATAACTAAAATTCAACAAAAAAAATACAAAATAACACACCTAAATGAAACCCTAAAACTACATAATAAAGAAAATGCAACCATCACTCAAAATAAAAACACAAAGCATTACTCACTTATCACAACATAAAAATATAAACAATATACAAAAAAACTGCAAAAACCCAGCAACACTACTAAAAAACATAACAAAAAGCAAAAAGCCAAAATACCATTACTTCACACAGCAAAAACCTCACCTAATACACATATGCAAAATACACACATACACCAAAACATAAAAACCGTCGAAAAAACAAAATAATACATTACACCACAACATAAAGAAAACTAAAACACTCATATACTCACTGAAAGAAAAAGCAACAACAAAACCTAAAAAACAAAACAAAACACAAGTAGAAACCTTTTTCCAGCTCCCAAAAATACCAAAACAAAAACACAGCAAAAGCCGTAAAATAAAACAGCAAAATTTTACACAAAAGCAATCCAACACCAGAAACAATCTACAAAAATGCAGCCACACAATAGAAATTTAAACATACCTAGAAAACAACACAAAAAACAAAGAAAAACAAAATACTATAACCACCATAGCAAAACACAATATAAAACATAAACAAAACCTACAGCAGCTCTCTCTAACTTAAGCTAGGCACCTTGGACATTCACAATTGAAGAACAAGGTTCACTGAGTAGTTGAGGAATCCAAATTCCGCCTGATAACTTTAGTGGTAGAGGTTTCTCTTCTCATCTGACACCTGCAGAGGTGCTACCTGATGAACACTATATTTTATGAACTTTGTTCCGTTCTCCACTGGTGGGGTTTCTTATTTGCTTTTTGCTGCTAATGCTGAAGTGTACAGCTTGGGACCCAATTTTTCTAGAATTGCCTGTTGATTTCATCTTAAAGCCAGATATTCCAGCAGCCAATAGATCAGACGTTAGTATGGTGGTTTTGAGGTAATGTGTTGTAACTGAAGGCATTAGTTGTTGGGTCCTAGTGTGACCTCATTTTGAATAAACCTTTTGCTTAGAGGAACCTTTGTTTAAGTCAAATATGTTCTCCCTGTATAGTAATGAGAGGCTTTGTTTTCCATAACATAGTAGTTACTCTGTGGCTAGGCACTGGGGCACCCACAACTGAAGCAACAAGCAGCACACCTGAGTAGCTGAGAACCAAATTCCAGCCTCACTTTTGAGGTAAGAGAGTCTCTTCTCTTCATCTGACACCAGCAGGCTGCTACTGATGAATACTTTTCTTTTGTGAACTTTGTTCCTTCACCACTGGGGGCTTGTTATTTTCTTCTTGTGCTACTAATGCTGAAGTGTAAAGCTAGGGACTCACTGGTTTTTCTGTAGATGCTTTGTTGATTTCATCTAAAGTCAGATATACCAAGCAGGTAATATAGACTGTGACTTGTTTAATGTGGTGTATTTGAGCAATTGATTCTCTTCCAGTTGTGATATTCCAAGTAGCTAATTTAGATCAGACATGTTCAATATGGTGGTATTGAGCATTGTGCTTGTAACTGTGCTTTATTAGGTTACTGGGTCCTAGTGACCTCATTTTGTAGCCCTGATTGCTTAGAGTGGAGCCCTTTGTAAGTCACAACATATTCTCCCCGCTGCATAGTAATGAGAGGGTTTTTCTTCACTACATTGGCAGCTCACCTCCCCAAGCTAGGCCTCGATAATCAAGCACTGAAGCAACAAGCAGCCACCTGAGTAGCTGAGGAATCCAAATCTCCGCCTGATAACTTTGAGGTAAAGAGAGCTCTTCTTCGTATGGACACCGAGGGTGCTACATGATGAACACTTATATCTTATGAACTTTGTTCCGTTCACCACTGTGGCTTGTTATTTGATTATCTTGTGCTACTAATGTTGAAGTGTGTGCTGATTGGTATTTCTAGAGTTGTTTGTTGTTTTATCTTAAACCCAGATATACCAAGCAGCTAATATAGATCAGATGTTTAATATTTTGGTATTTGAGCTAATTGATGATTTCAACTAGCTAGATATACCAAGTAGCTAGTAGATCAGACTTGTTTAATATGGTATTGAGCTAATTGTGCTTGCAACTGAAGGCATTAGGTGAGCTGGGTCCTAGAGGACCATTTTGAATAGCCTGTTTGCTGGGGGAGCCCTTGTGTAAGTCACAACATATTCTCCGCTCAGTAATGAGGCTAGTTGCACAACATAGGCAGCTCCTCCCCAAGGCACTGACAATCACACTGAAGAATAAGCAGTTCAATGAAGTTTAGGAACCAAATCTCCAGCCTGATAACTTTTGAGATAAAGATAGTTTCCTTTGTCTGACACCTGCAGAGGGTGCTACCATGAATACTTTATTTTATGAACTTTGTTCTGTTCTCACCACTGGTGGGCTTGCTATTTGATTATCTTTGGTATTAATGTTGAAGTGAAAGCCTGGACCACTGGTTTTTCAGAGTTGCCTTTGCTGATTTTACCAGATATACCAAGTAAATTCAATATAGACTGATTGTTTAATATGGTATTTGGAGCCACTGTTGATTTCATCTTAAAGCCAGATATACCACAGCTAATATGATCAGACTTCTTTATATGGTTGTCTTGAGTTAATTGTGCTTGTAACTGGCTGTATTAGGTTAGCTGGGTCCTAGGTGACCTCATTTTGAATAGCCTGTTTGCTTAGAGTGGAGCTTCTTGTAAGTCACAACACATTCTCCCGCTGCATAGTAATGAGATGGTTTCCACTACATAGGCAACTCCCCGCCTGGCCAGGCACTCGGGACAATCTACAACTGCTGTATTCAGTTCACCTGAGTAGCTGAAGGATCCTAACTCCAGCCTGATAACTTTGAGGAAAGATAGCCTCTCTTCATCTGATGCCTGCAGGGTGCTACCTGATGAATGCTTATATTTCATGAACTTTGTTCCTGTTCACCACTGGGTGGTCTTATTTTTTCTCTTTTGTGCACAATGTTGAAGTGTAAAGTTAGACTCACTCATTTTCAGATGCTTTCTGATTTCATCTTCGGCTCTTAAACAAAGTAGCTATTATAGATAAGACTTTTAATATGGTGGTTTGTGTAATTGTTTGTAACTTGAAGGGGTTAGGTTAGAGGTACTAGTGTGACCTTATTTTTGAATAGCCCTTTTGCTTAGAGGGAGCTCCTTGTGTAAGTCACAACATATTCTCCCACTGTATAGTAATGAGGGTATTGTTTTCCACTACTTAGCAGCCCTGACTCCCCCAAGCTAGGCACTGACAATCAACCAATTACATCAAGCAGCTCACCTGAGTAGCTGAGGAATCCACTTGCAGCCGATAACTTTTGAGGTAAAGAGCTCTTCTTCATCTGGACGCCTGCAGAGGGGTGCTACCTTTGAACACTATATCTTATGAACTTGTCCTGTTCACCACTGTGGGTTTGTTATTTGCTTCTCTTTGTGCTACTAATGCTGAAGCAAAAGTTAGGGACCTATGGTTTTTCTAGAGTTTTCTGATTTCATCTTAAAGCTAGATATACCAAGCAGCTAATATAGATCAAACTTGTTTAATATGGTGGTATTTGGAGTTAATTACTGATTTCATCTTAAAGCCAGATATACCAAACAGCCAATATAGATCAGACTTGTTTAATATGTGGTGGTATTACTAATTGTAAGAAAATGAAGGCATTAGGTTAGCAGGGTCCTGGTGACCTCATTTTGAATAGCCCTGTTTGCTTAGAGTGGAGCCTTTTGCAAGTCACAACACATTCTCTGCTGCATAGTAGAGGACTTTTTTTTCCAATTCATAGGTAGCCTCCAAGCTAGGTACTGGACAATCAAGCAACTGAAGTAAAAGTAGTCACCTGAGTAGATGAGGACCAAATCTTCAGCCTGATAACTTTGAGGTAAGTGAGCTCTTATCTTGTCTGGACGACTGCAGAGGGTGCTACCAGATGAATACTTATATTTTCTTAATCTTGTTCATCACCACTGTGGTTTTGTTATTTGCTTCTCTTTGTGCTACTAATGCTGAAGTGTAGCTAGGGACTCACTGGTTTTCTAGGGTTGCCTTGTTGATTTCATCTAAAGCTTGTATATAAAAGCAGCTAATATAGATCAGACTTGTTTATGATGTTATTTGGAGCTAATTGTTGATTTCATTTAAAGCCGATATACCACAGCTAATATAGACTGACTTTGTTATGGAGGTATTGAGCTAATTTGCTTGACTGAAGGTATTAGTTTAGCTGGGTCCTAGTGACTCATTTTGAATAGCCGTTTGCTTAGAGTGGAGCCCTTTGTTAGTTACACATATTCTCCCGCTGATAGTAATGAGAGGCTTGCTTTCTCCACTACATAGGCAGCACCTCCAAGCTAGGCACCTCGACAATCAAGCAACTGGAAGCAACAAGCAGCTCACCTGAGTAGTTGAGGAGTCCAAATTCCAGCCTGATAACTTTTGATAAGAGAGCCTCTCTCGTCTGGATGTCGCAGAGGGTGCTACCTGATGAATTATATTTTGTGAACTTTTTCCTGTTCACCCTGCGGGCGTGTTATTTACTTTTGTTTGTATTAATGCTGAAGTATAAAGTTAGGACTCACTGGTTTTCTAGAGTTGCTTTGTTGATTTATCAGTGCCAGATATGCCAGCAGCTAATATAGATCTGACTGTTTAATATGGTGTATTGAGCTACTGTTATTTTCATCTTAAAGTCAGATATACCAATCAGTCAATATATCAGACTTGTTTAATATGGTGGTATTGAGCATTGTGTTTGTAACTGAAGGCATTAGGTAGCTGTGTCCTAGTGTGACCTCATTTTGGAATAGCCCTGCTTGGTTAGGCGGGAGCTCCTTTGTGTCACAACACATTCTCCCACTGCATAGTAATGAGAGGCTTTGTTTTCTCCACTATAGGCCACCCTCCAAGCTAGCACTCGACAATCAAGCAACTGATGTAACAAGCAGCTCACCTGAGTAGCTGAGGAACCAAATCAGCCTGATAACTTTTGAGGTAAGAGCCTTCTCTTCATCTGACGCCTGCAGAGGGTGCCTGATGAACACTTATATTTTATGAACTTTGTTCCTGTTCACCACTGGGGCTTGTGTTTGCTTCTCTTTGTGCTACTACTGCTGTGTGCAGTTAGGACCAACTGTTTTCTAGAGTTGCTTGCTGATTTCATCTTTGGGCCAGATATCAAGCAGCTAATATAGATGGGACTTGTTTAATATGGTATTTGGAGCCATTGTTGATTTCATTTAAAGCCAGATATACTGCAGCCATATAATCATACATGTTTATGAAAGTGGTATTGAGCCATTGTGCTTGTAATCAGGCATTATTTAGCTTGGTCCTAGTTTGACCTCATTTCAATAGCCCTGTTTGCTTAGAGTGAGCCTTTTGTAAGTCACAACATATTCTCGCTGTATAGTAATGAGAGGCTTTTTTCTCCACAACATAGGCAGCGCACCCCCACAAGATAGGCACCTGACAATCACAACTGAAGGCCAGCAGCTCCTGAGTAGCTGAGGAACCAAACTCCAGCCTGATAACTTTTTGGGAAGAGAGCCCTTCTTCATCTGACACCCAGAGGGGAGCTACCTGATGAACACTTCTTTTTTAGAACTTTGTTCTGTTCACCACTGGGTGGGCTTGTCTGTTTCTTGTGCTACACTGGTGAAAGTTTGGGACTCACTGGTTTTCTAGAGTTGCCTTGTTGATTTATTTTAAAGCCAGATATACCAATCAGCTAATATAGACTGACTTGTTTGATATGGTATTTTGGAGCTAATTGCTGATTTCATCTTATAGCCATATAGCGTGCCAATATAGACTCCAGACTTGTTTATTGTGGTGGTATTGAGCTAATTGTGCTTGTAACTGAAGGCATAGTTAGCAGGACCTAGGTGACCTCATGGAATACCCTGTTTGCTTAGAGTGGTTTCTTTTGTAAGTCACAACATATCTCTGCTGTGTAATGAGAGGCTTTGTTTTCCATAACATAGGCAGCGCACTTACAAGATAGGCACTTGGACAATCACAATTGAAGCCACAAGCAGCCCTGAGTACGAGAATCCAAAATCTCCAGCCTGATAACTTTTGGAGATAAAGAGAGCCTCTTCTTGTCTGACACTGCAGGGGTGCTACCTGATGAACACTTATATTTTATGAACTTTGTTCCGTTCTACTGGGTGGGCCATATTTGATTATCTTGTGCTACATGTTGAAGTGTAAAGCTGGACTCACTGGTTTAGAGTTGCGTTGGATTTCATCTTTGCTAGATATACTGCAACTGATATAGACTGACTTGTTTAATATGGTGGTATTTGGAGAATTGCTGATTTATCTTAAAGCCAGATATACCAAGCAGCCAATAGATGTGACTTGTTTTATATGGTGGTTTGAGCACTGTGCTTGTAACTAGGCATTAGGTTAGCTGGGTCCTAGTGTGACCTCATTTTGAATAGTCCTGTTTGCTTAGAGGAGCTCCTTTGTGTAAGTCACACATATTCTCCGCTTGCATAGTACTTTCCGAGAGTTTTGTTTTCTCCACTACATAGGCAATCTCCCCACCCTAAGCTAGGTACCGACACTCAAGTAATCAGCTACATTCAGCTCACCTTATAGCTGAAGGATCCTAACTCCAGCCTGATAACTTTGAGGAAAAGATGTTCTCTTCATCTTGATGCCTCAGAGGGTGCTACCGATGAATACTTATATTCATGAACTTTGTTCCGTTCACCACTGTGGGCTTTTATTTTTTCTTGTGCTACTAATGCTGAAGTAAAGCTAGGACTCACTCATTTTTCTAGATGCCTCTGATTTCATCTTCAAGCCCTATAAACAAAGCAGCTAATATAGATAAGACTTTTTAATATGGTGGTTTTGAGGTAATTGTGTTGTAACTGAAGGCATTAGGTTAGTTGGTACTAGTGACTCATTTTAACAGCTCTTTTGTAGTGGAGTTTTGTGTAAGTCACAACATATTCTCCTCACTGCATAGTAATGAGAGGCATTGTTTTCTCCACTACTTTGCTAGGGCAGCTCCCACCCCTCAAGCTAGGCACTTGGGACAATCAACCACTGAAGTAACAAGGCTCACCTGAGTAGCTGAGGAACCAAATTCCAGCCTGATAACTTTGAGGTAAGAGAGCCTTTCTTCATCTGGACGCTGCAGAGGTGCTACCTGATGAACACTTATATCTTATGAACTTTGTTCTGTTCACCACTGGGGGCTTGTTATTTGCTTCTTTGTGCTACTAATGCTGAAGTAAAAAAAGGGACTCAATGGTTTTTCAGAGTTTTGTTGATTTCATCTAAAGTTAGATGCCACAGTTAATATAGATGAAACTTGTTTAATATGGTGGTATTTGGAGCTAATTACTGATTTCATCTTAAAGCTAGATACCAAATGCCAATATAGATTGACTTGTTTATGGTGGTATTGAGCTACTTGTAAGAAAATGAATATTAGTTACAGGTCCTTGTGTGACCTCATTTTGAATAGTCTGTTTGCTTAGAGTGGAGCCCTTTGGGTAAGTCAACACATTCTCTGCTGCATAGTAATGAGTGGCTTTGTTTTCTCCAATCATAGGCAGCCCTCTGCTAGGTACTGGACAATCAAGCAACTGAAGTAAAAGTAGCTCACCTGAGTAGATGAGAACCAAATCTTCAGCTTGATAACTTTTTATGGAGTTCTTCTTGTCTGGACGATTGGAGGGTGCTACTAGATGAACACTATATTTTCTGAATTGTTCTATTCATACTGGGGTTTTGTATTTGCTTCCTTTGTGCATTAATGCTGAAGTGTAAAGCTAGGGACTCACTGGTTTTTCTTAGGTTGCCTTGCTGATTTCATCTTAGTTTAGATATAAAGCAGCTAATATAGATCAGATTTGTTTAATATGATGTTTGAGTTAATTACTGATTTCATCTAAAGTGTGATGTTTTGCCAGTTAATATAGATGTGACTTGTTTAATATGGATGTCTTGAGCTAATTGTGCTTGTAATTGAAGGCATTACTTAGCTGGGTCCTAGTGTGACCTCATTTTTGTAAGTCATAACATATTCTCCTGTTGCATAGTAATGAGAGGTTTTGTTTTCTCCAGTACATAGGCAGTCCTCCAAGCTAGGTACTGGGACAATCACAACTGAAGCAACAAGCAGTCAATGAGTAGTTGAGGAGTCCAAATTCCAGCCTGATAACTTTGAGGTAAAGAGAGCCTCTTCTCTGGCTGCCTGCAGAGGTGCTACCATGAACACTTATATTTTATGAATTTCTCCGTTCACCTCTGGTGGGCGTTTATTACTTCTCTTTTGTGCTACTAATGCTGAAGTATGTTAGGACCTGGTTTTCAAGAGTTCTTGTTGATTTCATCTTAAAGCCAGATATGCCCAGCATTTAATATAGATCTGACTGTTTAATATGGTATTTGGAGCAGCTATTTTCATCTTGTGCCAGATATACCAGCCAATATAGATCAGACTTGTTTAATATGGTGGTATTGAGTTAATTGTGCTTGTAATCAGGCATTAGGTTGGCTGTGTCCTAGTGTATTTTATTTTTGAATAGTCTGTTTGCTTAGAGTGGAGCCTTTGTGAAAGTCACAAATATTCTCCCACTGCATAGTAATGAGGCTTTGTTTTCCACTACATAGGCTCCCTCCAAGCTAGGTACCTGACAATCACAACTGATGCAATACAGCTACTTGAGTAGCTGAGGAATCCAATCTCCGTCTGATAACTTGAGGTAAAGAGAGCTCTTCTTCATCTGGACACCTGCAGAGTGTGCTACCGATGAACATATATTTTTTGAACTTGTTCCTGTTCACCACTGGGTGGGCTTGTTATTTGCTTTCTTTGTGCTACTAATGTTGAAGTGTAAAGCTAGGACTAATTGTTTTTCTAGAGTTGCCTTGTGATTTCATCTTAAGCCAGATACAAACAGCTAATATAGATGGGACTTGTTTAATATGGTGTTTTGAGCTAATTGATTTCATTTAAAGCTAGATATACCAAGCAGCTAATATAGATCACATGTTTATGAAAGTGGTATTGAGCTAATTGTGCTTGTAACTGTTGGGATTAGCTTAGCTTGGTCCTAGTTTGACCTCATTTTGAATAGCCCGTTTGCTTAGAGGAGCTCATTGTGTAAGTCACAACATATTCTCCGCTGCATTGTAATGAGGGCTTTGTTTTCCATACATAGGCAGCGCCTCACAAGATAGGCACCTGGACAATCACAATCAGCCACAGCAGCTCCTGAGTAGCTGAGGAATCCAAAACTCCGTCGCCTGATAACTTTAGGTAAAGAGAGCTCCTTTTCTTCATCTGGACACCTGCAGAGGGAGTCACCTGATGAATACTTATTTTATGAACTTGTTCCTGTTCACCACTGGGTTTGCTATTTGCTTCCTTGTGCTACTAATGCTGAAGTGTAGCTAGGACTCACTGGTTTTCTAGAGTTGCCTTGTTGATTTCATTTTAAAGCCAGATATACCAATCAGCAAATTTAATTAGACTTGTTTAATATGGTGGTATTTGAGCTATTGCTGATTTCATCTTAAAGCCAGATATACCAAGTAGCTAATATAGATCAGACTTTTAATATGGTGGTATTGAGTCATTCTGTTTGTAAATGAAGGCATTAGGTTGGTTGGGTCCTAGTGTGACCTCATTTTGAATAGTCTGCTTAAGAGTGGAGCTCCTTGTAAGTCTCACATATTCTCCACTGCATAGTAATGAGAGGCTTTGTTTTCCATCATAGGCAGCTCCTACCAAAGCTAGTACTGGACACCAAGCAACTGAAGCAACAAGGAGCTGACCTGAGTAGCTGAGGAACCAACTTCTGCCTGATAACTTTGGGTAAAGAAGAGCCTCTCTTCATCTGACACCTGCAGAGGGTGCACCTGATGAATACTTATATTTTATGAATCTGTTACTGTTCACCAGTGGTTGGCTTGTTCTTTGCATCTCTTGTGCTACTAATGCTGAAGTGTAAAGTTAGACTAACTGGTTTTCAGAGTTGCCTTGTTGATTTCATCTCAAGCCAGATATACCAAGCAGCTAATATAGACTGACTTGTTTATTTGGTGGTATTTGAGCTACTTGGATTATTTTAAAAGCTATACCAAGCAGCTAATATTGATCAGACTTGTTTAATATGGTGGTATTGAGCTAATTGTGTTTGTAACTGAAGGTATTAGTTAGCTTGGACCTAGTGGGACCTCATTTTGAATAGCCCTGTTTGTTTGAGGGAGTCATTTTTGTGTCACAACATATTCCCCGCTGCATAGTAATGAGAGGCTCTGTTTTCCACAATATGGGCCCCCCCCAAGATAGGCACTCGACAATCACAACTGAAGCAACTAGGAGTACCGAGTAGCTGAGGAATCCACCTCCAGCCTGATAACTTGAGGTAAAGATTTCTTCTCTTCATCTGATGCTCTCAGAGCGCTACCTGATTAATATTTATTTTTGTGAACTTGTTGCTGTCACCACTGGTGGCTTGTTATTTGCTTCTTTTGTGCTACTGAAGTAAAGTTAGGACCACTGGTTTAGAGTTCTCATGATTTCATCTTAAAGCTAGATATACCAAGCAGCCATATAGACTTTCCAGACCTACTAATATGGCATTATTTGGCTAGTTGTTGATTACATCTAAAGCCAGGAATAGTAAGCAGCTAATATAGACTGACTTGTTTAATATGTATATTTGAGCAATTGTTGATTTCATCTTAAAGTCAACATTCCCAGCAGCTAATAGGATCATACTTGTTTAATATGGTATTGTTTAACTGTGCTTGTAATTGTTGCATTAGTTAGCTGGGTCCTACTATGACCTCATTTTGAATAGTGCTTTCTGTTTGCTTATAGTGAGCTCCTTTGTGTAAGTCACAACATATTTCCCGCTGTATAGTGTGAGATGTTTTGTTTTCTACATAGGCAGCTCTCTCAAGTAGACTCGACAACTGCAACTGAAGCAACAAGCAGCTCACCTGAGTAGCTGAGGAAGCCAAATTCCAGCCTGATGTCTTTTGAGGTAAAGAGACCCTCCCGTCATCTGACAGCTGAGGGGTGCTACCTGATGAACATTATATTTAATGAATTTTTCTGTTCACCACTGTGGGTTTGTTATTTGGTTTCTTTTGTTACTAATGCTGAAGTGTAAAGCTAGTGATTCACTGGTTTTCTAGAGTTGGCTTGCTGATTTCATCTTAAAGCCAGATAAACCAAGCACAATATAGATCAGACTTGTTTAATATGGTGTTTTGAGCTGTTGATTTCATCTAAAGCCAGATATGCCTACAGCTAATATAGATCAGACTTATAATATGTGGTGGTATTGAGTCACGGTGCTTGTAATGAACGATGTGGTGGGTCCTTGTGTGACTCATTTGAAATAGCCCTGTTTGTTTGGAGGAGCCCTTGGAAGTCACAACACATTCTCCTGCTGCATGTAATGAGTGGCTTTTTTTCCAATCATAGGCAGCCCCCCCAAGCTAGGTACTCGACAATAGTTAATTGAAGTAAAAGGTTATACCTGAGTAGATGAGAACCAATCCAGGCTGATAACTTTGAGGTAAATGGAGCCTCTTCTGTCTGACTTATCGCAGAGGGGTGCCACTGATGAACACTTCATATTTTCTTGGAATCTTGTCTCATTCACCACTGGGTGGTTTGTTATTTGCTTCTCTTGTGCTACTAATGGGTAAAGCTAGGACCACTGGTTTTCTAGGGTTGTTTCTGATTTCATCTTGAAGCTAGATATATGCCAGCTAATATAGATCAGACTTGTTATGATGTTATTTGACATTGTTGATTTCATCTAAAGCCAGATATACCAAGCAGTAATATAGATCAGACTTGTTTAATATGGGTATTGAGCTAATTGTGCTTGTAACTGAAGGCATTAGGTTAGCTGGGTCCTAGTGTGACCTCATTTGGAATACCTGTTTGCTTAGAGTGGAGCCTTTGTAAGTCTCAACATTCTCCGCTGTATAGTAATGAGAGGTTTTGTTTTCCACTACATAGCAGCTCCCCACCAAATTGTGCACTCGACAATCAAGCAACTGCAGCAAGGAGCTGACCTGAGTAGCTGAGGAATCCACCTCCTGCCTGATAACTTTGAGGAAGAGAGCCTCTTCTTCATCTGGATGCCTGTAGAGGGGTGCTACCTGATGAATACTTATTTTTATGAACTTTGTTCCTGTTCACCATTGGTTGATTTGTTATTTGCATCTTTGTGCTACTAATGCTGAAGTGTAAAGCTAGACTCACTGGTTTTTCAGAGTTGCTTGTTGATTTATCTTCGTCAGATATACCAAGCAGCTAATATAGATGTGACTGTTTAATATGTATTTGGAGCTAATTGTTGATTTCATCTTAAAGTTTGGTATACCAAGCAGCTAATATAGATCAGACCTGTTTAATATGTGGTATTGAGCTAATGCTTGTAACTGAAGGCTAGGGTTAGCTTGGTCCTAGTGTATCTCATTTTGGAATAGCCCTGTTTGCTTAGAGTGGAGCTCATTTTTAAGTGTCAAGATATTCCCGCTGCATAGTAATGAGAGGCTTTTTTTTTCCACAATATAGTGCCCCCCAAGATAGGCACTGGCAATAAAGCAACTGAAGTAACAAGGAGTTCCTGAGTTGAGGAATCCAATTCCAGCCGATAACTTTGAGGTAAAGAGATTTCTTCATCTGATGCCTGCAGAGGGGTGCTACCTGATGAATACTATATTTTATGAACTTTGTTGTTGTCACCAATGTGGGGTTTATTTGCCTTTTTGTGTTGAATATTGAAGTGTAAAGCTATTCACTGGTTTTTCTGGAGTTCCTTGTTGATTTCATCTTAAAGCTAGATATACCAAGCAGCTTAGTTAGATCAGACTTGTTATTATGGTATTTGGCTAGTTGCTGATTTCATCTTAAAGCCAGGAATACTAAGCAGCTAATATGATCAGATTGTTTACTGTGGTGGAATTTGGAGCTAATTCCTGATTTCATTTTTGTGTCAGATATACCAAGCAGTCATGTAGATGAGACGATTATTATGGTGGTATGAGTCACTGTGCTTGTAACGAAGGCATACTAGTTGGGTTCTAGAATGACATCATTTTGGAATAGCCCTGTTTGCTTATAGTGGCGCTTTGTGTAAGTCACAAATATTCTCCCGCTGCATAGTAGTGAGCTTTTTTTCTCCATCATAAGTAGTTCCTAACCCCTCGCCATAGGTACTGGACATTAAAGCAACTGAAGAACAAGTAGTTCACCTGAGTAGTTGAGGAATCCAAATCACCAGTTTGATAACTTTGAGGTAAGAGAGCCTCTTCTTCAGATGATCGCAGAGCGGTGCTACTGATGAACACTTATATTTCTGTGAATCTTTTGTTCCTGTTCACCACTGCGGGCTTGTTATTTGCTTATCTTTGTGCTACTAATGCTGAAGCAAAGCTAGAATCTATATTGTTTTTTCTAGTGTTGCCCTTGTTGATTTCATCTTCTAGCCAGATATACCAAGCAGCTAATATAGACTGACTTGTTTCTATTTATGTAGGTATTTGGAGCAATTGCTGATTTCATCTTAAAGCCAGATATTCCAAGCAGCTAATAT
The DNA here is from genome assembly GCA_016271365.2 of Neoceratodus forsteri. Classification (NCBI taxonomy): domain Eukaryota; kingdom Metazoa; phylum Chordata; order Ceratodontiformes; family Ceratodontidae; genus Neoceratodus; species Neoceratodus forsteri. The sequence continues at coordinate 10,249,418 of JADMNL010000039.1, read as the reverse complement.
AGATCAGACTTGTTTAATATGGTGGTATTGAGCGAACTGTGCTTGTAACTGAAGGCATTAGGTTAGCTGGGTCCTACTATGGACCTCATTTTGAATAGTCCTGTTTGATGTATAGTGGAGCTCCTTTGTGTAAGTCACAACATATTCTCCCGCTGTATAGTAATGAGAGGCTTTTTTTTCTCCTACTACATAGGCAGCCCCCTATTGTGGGCACTTCGAGACAATCAAGCAACTGAAGCAACAAGATGGCTTTCACCTGAGTAGCTGAGGAAGCCAAATCTCCAGCCTGATAACTTTGAGGTAAAGAGACCTCTTCCCTTCTGCCTGGACACCTGAGAGGGGTGCTACCTGATGAACACTTATATTTAATGAACTTTGTTCCTGTTCACACTACTGGGTGGGTTGTTATTTGCTTCTCTTTGTGCTACTAATGCTGAAGTGTAGCTAGGTGACTCACTGGTTTTTCTAGAGTTGGCTTGCTGATTTCATCTTAAAGTCAGATAAACCAAGCAGCTAATATAGATCGGACTTGTTTAATATGGTGTGTTTTGAGCTAATTGCTGATTTCATCTTAAAGCCAGATATACCAAGCAGCTAATATAGATCAGACTTGTATAATATGGTGGTATTGAGCTAAGTGTGCTTTGTAATCAGGCATTAGGTTAGCTGGGTCCTAGTGTGACCTCATTTGGAATAGCCTGTTTGCTTAGAGTGGAGCCTCTTTTGTATAAGTCAACATATTCTCCCGCTGCATAGTACGAGATGCTTTTTTTCTGTACTACATATGCTGCCCCCAAGCTAGGCACTCTGGACAATCAAGCAACTGAAGCTACTGCAAGCAGCTCACCTGAGTAGCTGAGGAATCCAAATCTCCAGCATGATAACATTTGAGGTAAAGAGCGCTCTTCTTCGTCTGCACGCTGCAAAGGGTGCTACTGGATGAATACTATATTTTTGTCAACTTTGTTCCTGTTCACCACTGGGTGAGCCTGTTATTTGCTTCTCTCTTTGTGCTACTAATGCTGAAGTGTAAAGCTAGGGACTCACTGGTTTTTCTAGAGTTGCCTTGCTGATTTCATCTTAAACAGATATACTACAGTTAATATAGATCAGACTTGTTTGAAATGGAGGTATTTTGAGCTTATTGCTGATTTCATCTTAAACCAGCGACATTCCAAGCACCTAATATAGATCAGACTTGTTTAATATGGTGGTATTGAGCTAACTGTGCTTGTAACTGAAGGTATTAGGTTAGCTGAGTCCTAGTATGACCTCATTTTGAATAGCCCTGTTTGATTATAGTGGAGCCTTGTGTAAGTCACAACATATTCTCCCGGCTGCATAGTAATGAGAGGCTTTGTTTTCCACTACATGGCAGCCCCCCAAGCTTGGCACCCCGAGGCAATCAAGCAACTGAAGCAACTAGCAGCTCACCTGAGTAGCTGAGGAAGCCAAATCTTCAGCCTGATAACTTTTTGAGGTAAAGAGGCCTCTTCTCTTCATCTTGGACGCTGGCAGATGGGTGCTACCTAACGAACACTTATATTTATTAACTTTGTTCCTGTTCACCACTGTGTGGGTTTGTTATCTGTTTCTTTGTGCTACTAATGCTGAAGTGTAAAGCTAGGGACTCACTGATTTTTCTAGAGTTGCCTTGCTGTTTCATCTTAAGCCAGATATACCAAGCAGCTAATCTAGATCAGACTGTTTAATATGGTGGTATTTGAGCTAATTACTGATTTCATTTTGAAGCGATATACCAAGCAGCTAATATAGATCAGACATGTTTAATATGGTGGTATTGAGCTAATTGTGCTTGTAACTGAAGGCATGTTGGGTTGCTTGGTCCTAGTGTGACCTCATTTTGGAATAGCCCTGTTTGCTTAGAGAGTGGAGCTCCTTTGTGTAAGTCACAGCAACATATTCTCCCACTGCATAGTAATGAGGCTTTGTTTTCTCCACTACAGGCAGCCCCCCTGGGCAAGCTTGGCACTCGGACAACTGCAACTGAAGCAACAAGCAGCTCACCTGAGTAGCTGAGGAGTCCAAATCTCCGGCCTGATAACTCTTTGAGGTAAAGAGAGCCTCTTTCTTCTTCTGGATGCCTGCAGAGGGTGCTACCGATGAACACTTATATTTTATGACCTTTGTTCCTGTTCACCTCTGGGTGGGCTTGTTATTTGCTTCTTTTGTGCTACTAATGCTGAAGTGTAAAGTTAGACTCACTGTTATTTCTAGAGTTGCTTGCTGATTTCATCTTTAAAGCCAGATATTCCGCTGCCGATATAGATCAGACTTATTTAATATGATGGTATTAGGATCAAATTGCTGATTTCATCTTAAAGTCAGATATACCAAGCAGCTAATAGATCAGCCTTGCTTAATATGGTAGTGTTTGAGCTAATTGTGCTTGTAACTCGAAGTCATTAGGTTAGCTGGGTCCTCGGTGTGACCTCATTTTGAATAGCCCTGTTTGCTTACAGTGAGCTCCTTTGTGAAAGTCACAACATATTCTCCCACTGCCAAGCAATGAGAGGCTTGCTTTCCACTACATAGGCAGCTCCCCAAGCTTAGGCACTCGTGAACAATCACAACTGAAGTACAAAGGGCTCAATTGGAGTAGCTGAGGAACCAAATCTAAAGCCTGATAACTTGAGGTAAAGAGAGTTTCTTCTTCATCTGATGCCTGCAGAGGAGCTACCTGATGAATACTTATATTTTATGAACTTTGCTCCTGTTCACCACTGGGTGGGTATGTAATTTGCTTCTCTTTGTGCTACTAATGTTGTAGAAGGCTAGGGCTTCACTGGTTTTTCTAGAGTTGCCTTGCTGATTTCATCTAAAAGCAGATATGCCCAGCAGCTAATATAGATCAGACTTGTTTAATATGGTGGTATTTGGAGCTAATAGCTGTTTTCATCTCTTAAAGCCAGATCTGCTAGCAGCTAATATAGATCAGATTTGTTTAATGTGGTGGTATTGAGCTAATTGTGCTTGTTAACTGAAAGGCATTAGGTTAGCTGGGTCCTAGTGTGACCTCCTATTTTGAATAGCCTGTTTGCTTAGAGTGAGCTCCTTTGTGTAGGTCATAACATATTCTCCCACTGCATAGTAATGAGAGTGTTTGTTTTCCACTACATAGGCAGCTCACCACCCCAAAAGCTATGCACTGGCACTATCAAGCAACTGAGCAGTCAAGTTGCTCACCTGAGTAGCTGAGGAATCCCATTCTCCAGCCTGATAACTTTTGAGGTAAAGAGAGCTTCTTCTTCATCTGATGCCTACAGAGGGGTGCTACCTGATGAATACTTATATTTTATGAACTTTGTTCCTGTTCCCCACTGGGTGGGCTTGTAATTTGCTTCTCTTCCTTACTAATGCTGAAGTGTAAAGCTAGAGACTCACTGGTTTTTAGAGTCCTTTGTTGATTTCATCTTAAAGCCAGATAAACCAAGCAGCTATTATAGATCAGACTTGTTTAATATGGTATTATTTGGAGCTAATTGATGATTTCTATTTAAAGCCAGATATACCAAGCAGCTAATATAGATCAGATTTGTTTAGTATGATGGTATAGAGCTAATTGTGCATGTATCTAAAGGCATTAGGTTAGCTGGGTCCTAGGTGACCTCATTTTGAATAGCTCCTGTTTGCTTAGAGGATTCTTGTGTAAGTCACACCTATTCTCCCACTGCATAGTACTGAGTAGCTTTGTTTTCTCCACTACATAGACAGCCCCCCCAAGCTAGGCTTTTCGGGACAATCAGCAACTGAAGCAACAGAGACCACCTGAGTAGCTGAGGAATCCAAATCCTGGCCCGATAACTTTTGAAGTAAAAGAGTTTCTCTTCATCTGGAAGCCTGCAGAGGGTGTTACCTGATGAACCCTTATATTTTATGAACTTTGTTCGTTCACCACTGGTAATATTTGCATCTCTTTGTGCTACTAATGCTGAAGTGTAAATCTAGACTTATTTTTCTAGTGTTGCCTTGCTGATTTTCATCTTTCAAGCCAGATTTACCAAGGAGCTAATATAGATCAGACTTGTTTAATATGGTGGTATTTTGTGCTAATTGCTGATTTCATCTTGATTCACAAATACCAAGCGCTAATATAGAACAGACTCTGCTTAATATGGTGGTATTGAGCTAATTGTGCTTGTAATGAGTCATTAGGTTAGCTGGGTCCCAGTGTGACCTCATTTTTGAATAAGCCTTGTTTGCTTAGGAGTGGAGCTCCTTGTCTAAGTCACTAATATATTCTCCTACTGCATAGTAATGAGAGGCTTGTATTCTCCACTACATAGGCAGCTCACCTTTCAAGCTAGGCACTCGGGAGCATTCAAGCAACTGAAGCAACAGACAGTCTCATCTGAGTGGCTGAATCCAAACTCCTGCCCGATAATCTTTGAGGTAAAAGAGCCCTCTCTTCATCTGGAAGCCTGCAGAGGGTGCGCGCGCACCGATGAACCCTTATATTTTATGAACTTTGTTCGTTCACTACTGGGTGGGCTTTGTTATTTGCATCTCTTTGTGCTACTAATGCTGAAGTGTAAAGCTAGGGGACTCACTGATTTTCTAGAGTTGTTTCGTTGATTTTATTTAAAGCCAGATATACCAAACACAACATATAGATCAGACTTGTTTAATATGGTGGTATTGAGTTAATTGTGCAAGAAATGAAGGCATTAGGTTAGCAGGGTCCTTGTTGACCTCATTTTGAATAGCCCTGTTTGTTTAGGAGGAGCTCCTTTGCAAGTCACACAACACACATTCTCCTTGCTGCATAGTAATGAGTGGCTTTGTTTTTCCAATTCATAGGCAGCCCCCCAAGCTTGTGGGTACTGGACAATCACAACTGAAGCAAAAGCAGCTCACCTGAGTAGATGAGGAATCCAAACTTCCAGCCTGATAACTTTGAGGTAAGGAGCCTCTTTGTCTGGACGACTGCAGAGGGTGCTACCAGATGAACACTTATATTTTCTGAATCTTGTTCCTATTCACCACTGGTGGTTTTGTTATTTGCTTCTTTGTGCTACTAATGCTGAAGTGTAAAGCTAGGGACTCACTGGTTTTCTCGGTTGCCTTGCTGATTTCATCTTAAAGCTAGATATATAAAGCAGCTAATATAGATCAGACTTGTTTAATATGATGTTATTTGAGCTAATTGTTGGTTTCATCCAAAGCCAGATATACCAAGCAGCTAATATGATTAGACTTATTTTAATATGGAGGCATTGAGCTAAATTGTACTTGTAATCAGTTGCATTAGCTTAGCTGGGTCCTAGTGTGACCTCATTTTGACTAGCCCTGTTTAAGCTTATGGAGTCTTTGTGCAAGTCAAGCAGCATATTCTCCCGCTGCATAGTAATGAGAGGCTTTCTTTCACTACATAGGCAGCACCTCCAAGCTAGGCACTGGGACAATCACAACCAGTAGCCAAGTAGCTCACCTGAGTAGATGAGAACCAAATCTCCAGCCTGATAACTTTTGAGGTAAGGGAGCTCTTCTCTTTGTCTGGACGACTGCAGAGGGTGCTACCAGATGAACACTTATATTTCTGTAATTTGTTCCTATTCACCACTGGGTGGTTTTGTTATTTTCTTCTCTCTTGTGCTACTAATGCTGTGAATGTAAAGCTAGGGACTCACTGGTTTTTTCTCGGGTTGCCTTGCTGATTTCATCTTAAAGCTAGATATATAAAGCAGCAATATAGATCAGACTTGTTTAATATGATGTTATTTGAGCTAATTTATTGATTTCATCTTAAAGCTGATATATACAAGCAGCTAATATAGATCATACATGTTTATGAAAGTGGTATTCAGTTAATTGTGTTGTAACTGAAGGTATTAGTTTAGCTTGGTCCTAGTGTGACCTCATTTTGAGTAGCCCTGTTTGCTTAGAGTGGAGCTCATTTGTAAGTCACAACATATTCCCCGCTGCATAGTAATGAGAGGCTTTGTTTTCTCCATTATTGATAGGCAGCGCTCAAGATAGGCACTGGACAATCAAGTATTCAGCTACAAGCAGCTCACCTGAGTAGCTGAGAATCCAAAATTTCCAGCCTGATAACTTTTGAGGTAAAGAGCTCTTCACTTCATCTGGATACCTGCAGAGGGGTGCTACCTGATGAACACTTCTATTTTATGAACTTGTTCCTGTTCACCACTGCGGCTTGTCATTTGCTTCTTTGTGCTACTAATGCTGAAGTGTAAAGCTGGGGACTCACTGGTTTTCTAGAAAGTTGCCTTGCTGATTTCATTTTAACGCCTAGATATACAATCAGCAAATTTAGATCAGACTTGTTTATTATGGTGGTATTTGGAGCTTATTGCTGATTTCATCTTAAAGCCAGATATACCAAGCAGCTAATATAGATCAGACTTGTTTAATATGGTGGTATTGAGCTAATTGTGCTTGTAACTGAAGGCATTAGGTTAGCTTTGTCCTAGTGTGACCTCATTTTGGAACAGCTCCTGTTTGCTTAGAGTGGAGCTCTATTTTTGTAAGTCACAACATATTCCCCGCTGCATAGTAATGAGAGGCTTTGTTTTCTCCAAAATATAGGCAGCCTCCCAAGATAGGCACTCGGGACTATAGAACTAACCAATCACAAGGAGCTCACCTGAGTAGCTGAGGAATCCAATTCTCCAGCCTGATAGCCTTTTGAGGTAAAGAGAGCTCTTCTTCATCTGGATGCCTGCAGAGGGTGCTACCTGATGAATACTATATTTTATGAACTTTGTTGCTGTTCACCACTGGGTGGGCTTGTTATTTGCTTCTTTTTGTGTTACTAATACTGAAGTGTAAAGCTAGGGACTCACTGGTTTTTCTAGAGTTCCCTTGTTGATTTCATCTTAAAGCTAGATATACCCAAGCAGCTAATACAGATCAGACTTGTTTAATATGGTATTATTTGGAGTAGTTCTGATTTCATCTTAAAGCCAGGAATACTAAGCAGCTAATATAGATCAGACTTGTTTAATATGGTGGTATTGAGCTAATTGTGCTTTTAACTGAAGGCATTAGCTAGCTGGGTCCTAGTGTGACCTCTCATTTGAATAGACCTGTTTGCATAGAGTGGAGCTCCTTGTGTAAGTTTCAACATATTTCCCGCTGCATAGTAATGAGAGGCTTTGTTTTCTCCACTACATAGGCAGCTCCCAATTCTCAAGCTAGGCACTCGGGTCAATCAAGCAACTGAAGCAACAAGCAGCTCACCTTGAGTAGCTGAGGTTCCAATCTCCAGCCAGATAAATTTTGAGGTAAGAGAGCCTCTTCTCTTCATCTGGACACCTGCAGAGGGTGCTACCTGATGAACACTTATATTTTATGAACTTTGTTCCTGTTCACCACTAAGGTGGGCTTGTTATTTACTTCTCTTTGTGCTACTAATGCTGAAGTGTAAAGCTAGGGACTCACTTTTTTTCTAGAGTTGCTTTGCTGATTTCATCTTAAACAGATATACCAAGCAGCTAATATAGATCAGACTTGTTTAATATGGTGGAATTTGAGCTAATTCCTGATTTCATTTTAAAGCCAGATATACCAAGCAGCTCATGTAGATCATGAGGTATACATATAATGTATGGTATTGAGCTAATTGTGCTTGTAACTGAAGGCATTAGGTTAGCTGGGTCCAGTGAGACCTCATTTTGAATAACCCTGTTTGCTTTTGAGTGGAGCACCTTAGTCTAAGTCACTATATCCTCCCGCTGCTTAGTAATGAGAGGAATTGTTTTCTCCACTACATAGGCTGCTCCCCACCCAAGCTATGCACTCAGGACAATCAAGCAACTGAAGCAACAAGCAGCTCACCTGAGTAGCTGAGAATCCAAATCTCCAGCCTGATAACTTTGAGGTAAAGAGAGCTTCTTCTCTTCGTATGGACGCCTGCAGAGGCATACCTGATGAACACTTATATTTCTGTGAAATTTGTTCCTGTTCACCACTGGGTGGGCTTGTTATTTGCTTATCTTTGTGCTACTAATGCTGAAGTGTAAGTTAGACCCATTGTTTTCTAGTGTTACCTTGTTGATTTCATCTTCAAGCCAGATATCATGGAAGCAACTAATATAGATCAGACTTGTTTAATATGGAGGTATTTGGAGGTAATTGCTGATTTCATCTTAAAGCCAGATATTCCAAGCAGCTAATATTGATCGGACTTGTTTAATATGGTGGTACGGAGCTAACTGTGCTTGTAACTGAAGGCATTACGTTAGCTGGGTCCTAGAATGACATCATTTTGAATAGCCCTGTTTGCTTATAGTGGAGTGCTTGTGTAAGTCACAAGATATTCTCCGCTGCATAGTAATGAGAGGCTTTGTTTTCTCCATCTACATAGGTAGTTCCAGCCAGGCACTCGGGACAATCAAGCAACTGAAGAATACAAGCAGCTCACCTGAGTAGCTGAGGAATCAAATCACCAGCCTGATAACTTTTGAGGTAAAGAGCGTCTTCTTCTTCAGTATGGGACGCCTGCAGAGGGGTGCTACCTGATGAACACTTATATTTCTGTGAACTTTGTTCCTGTTCACCACTGGGTGGGCTTGTTATTTGCTTATCTTTGTGCTACTAATGCTGAAGTGTAAAGCTAGGGACTCATTGTTTTTCTAGTGTTGCCTTTGTTGATTTCATCTTCAAGCCAGATATACTGAAGCAGCTAATATAGATCAGACTTGTTTATTATGTAGGTATTTGAGCAAATTGCTGATTTCATCTTAAAGCCAGATATTCCAAGCAGCTAATATAGATCAGACTTGTTTAATATGTGTTGGTATTGTAGCGAACTGTGCTTGTAACTGAAGGCATTAGGTTAGCTGGGTCCTACTATGACCTCATTTTGGAATAGCCCTGTTTGTTTATAGTGGAGCTCCTTGTGTAAGTCACAACATATTCTCCTGCTGCATAGTAATGAGAGGCTTTTTTTCTCCACTACATAGCTGCAGCCCCCAAGCTAGGCACTCGAGACAATCAAGCAACTGAGCAACAAGAAGCTCACCTGAGTAGCTGAGGAAGCCAAATCTCCAGCCTGATAACTTTTGAGGTAAGAGACCCTCTTCCCTCTCGTCTGACACCTGCAGAGGGGTGCTACCTGATGAACACTTATATTTAATTGAACTTTGTCTTGTTCACCACGGTGGGCTTGGCTTATTTGGTTCTCTTTGTGCTACTACTGTGCTGAAGTGTAAAGTTAGTGGACTCACTGGTTTTTCTAGAGTTGGCTTGCTGATTTCATCTTAAAGCCAGATAAACCAAGCAGCTAATATAGATCAGACATTTTATATGGTGGTATTTTGAGCTAATTGTTGATTTCATCTTAAAGCCAGATATACCAAGCAGCTAATATAGATCAGACTTGTATAATATGGTGGTATTGAGCTAAGTGTGCTTGTAACTGAAAGGCATTAGGTTAGCTGGGTCTAGTTGACCTCATTTAGAATAGCCCTGTTTGCTTAGAGTGGAGCTCCTTTGTATAAGTCACACAATATTCTCCTCTGCATGAGTAATGAGATGCTTTTTTCTCTACTACGAGGCTGCCCCCCAAGCTTGGCACCTGGGAGACAATCACAAGCAACTGAAGTAACTAGCAGCTCACCTGAGTAGCTTGAGGAAGCCAAATCAGCCTGATAACTTTTGAGGTAAAGAGGTCTCTTTCTTCATCTGGACGCCTGCAGATGGGTGCTACCTCTAATGAACACTTATATTTTATTAACTTTGTCTTCGTTCACCACTGGTGGGCTTGTTATTTGTTTCTCTTTGTGCTACTAATGCTGAAGTGTAAAGCTAGGACCCTACTGATTTTCTAGAGTTGCCTTGTTGATTTCATCTTTAAATCCAGATATACCAAGCAGCTAATCTAGATCAGACTTGTTTAATATGGTGGTATTGAGCTAATTACTGATTTCATTTTAAAGCCAGATATACCAAGCAGCTATTATAGATCAGACATGTTTAATATGGTGGTATTGAGCTAATTGTGCTTGTAACTGAAGGCATTAGGTTAGCTTGGTCCTAGTGTGACCTATTTTGAATAGCCCTGTTTGCTTAGAGGGAGCTCCTTTGTGTAAGTCACAACATTTTCTCCACTCATAGTAATGAGAGGCTTGTTTTCTCCACTACATAGGCAGCTCCCCAAGCTAGGCACTCGGGACAATCAAGCAACTGAAGCAACAAGCAGCTCACCCTGAGTAGTTGAGGAGTCCAAATTTCAGCCTGATAACTTTTGAGGTAAAGAGCCCTTTCTCTTCATCTGATGCCTGCAGAGGGTGCTACCTGATGAATACTTATATTTTATGAACTTTGCTCCTGTTCACCAACTGGGCTGGCATGTAATTTGCTTCTTGGTGCTACTATGTCAGAACAGTTAGGGACTCACTGGCTTTTCTAGAGATGCCTTGCTGACTTCACTGCTAAGCAGATATGCCTCAGCAGCTAATATAGATCAGACTTGTTTAATATGGTGACTTTGGAGCTAATAGCTGATTTCATCTTAAAGCCAGATATACCAAGCAGCTAATATAGATCAGATTTGTTTAATATATGGTGGTATTGAGCTAATTGTGCTTGTAACTGAAGGCATTAGGTTAGCTGGGTCCTAGTGTGACCTCATTTTGAATAGCCCTGTTTGCTTAGAGTGGGAGCTCCTTTGTGGTCACAATATTCTCCCACTGCATAGTAATGAGCTTTGTTTTCCACTACAGCGCCCACCACCCAAAGCTAGGCACTGGCACTATCAAGCAACTGAAGCAACAAGTTGCTCACCTGAGTAGCTGAGAATCCAATTCTCCAGCCTGATAACTTTTGAGGTAAAGAGAGCCTCTTCTCTTCATCTGGATGCCTGCAGAGGGGTGCTACCTGATGAATACTATATTTTATGAACTTGTTCCTGTTCTACTGTGGGCTTTGTAATTTGCTTCTCTTTCTGCTACTAATGCTGAAGTGTAAAGCTAGAGACTCACTGGTGTTTTTAGAGTTGCCTTGCTGATTTCATCTTAAAGCCAGATAAACCAAGCAGCTAATATAGATCAGACTTGTTTAATATGGTATTATTTGAGCTAATTGCTGATTTCATCTTAAAGCCAGATATACCAAGCAGCTAATATAGATCAGACTTGTTTAGTATGATGGTATAGAGCTAATGTGCATGTATCTGAAGGCATTAGGTTAGCTGGGTCCTAGTGTGACCTCATTTTGGAATAGCCCTGTTTGCATAGAGTGGAGCTCCTTTGTGTAAGTCACAACTATTCTCCCACTGCATAGTACTGAGAAACTTTGTTTTCTCACTACATGACAACCCCCAAGCTAGGCACTCGGGACAATCAAGCAACTATGAGCAACAGGCAGCTCACCTGAGTAGCTGAGAATCCAAATCTCCTGCCCGATAACTTTTGAGGTAAAGAGCCTCTTCTCTTCATCTGGAAGCTCTGCAGAGGGTGTTACCTGATGAACCCTTATATTTTATGAACTTTGTTCCGGTTCACCACTGGGTGCTATGTTATTTGCATCTCTTTTGCTACTAATGCTGAAGTGTAAAGTTAGGGACTTATTGTTTTTCTAGTGTTGCCTTGCTGAATTCATCTTCAAGCCAGATTTACCAAGGAGCTAATATAGATCAGACTTGTTTAATATGGTGGTATTTTGTGCTAATTGCTGATTTCATCTTAAAGTTATAAATACCAAGCAGCTAATATAGATCAGACTTGCTTAATATGGTGGTATTGAGCTAATTGTGCTTGTAACTGAAGTCATTAGTTAGCTGGGTCCCAGTGTGACCTCATTTGGAATAGCCTTGTTTGCTTAGAGTGGAGCTCCTTTGTCTAAGTCACAACATATTCTCCGCTGCATAGTAATGAGAGGCTTTGTATTCTCCACTACATAGGCAGTCCCCCCACACGTTAGGCACTTCAGGACAATCAAGCAACTGAAGCAACAAGCTGCTCACCGGAGTAGTTGAGGAATCCAAACCCCAGCCGGATAACTTCTTGAGGTAAAGAGAGCCTCTTCTCTTCATATGGATGCTCTGCAGAGGGTGCTAAATGATGAACACTTATATTTTATGAACTTTGTTCCTGTTCCCCACTGTGGCTTGTTATTTGCTTCTCTTTGTGCTACTAGTGCTGAAGTGTAGTTAGGGACTCACTGGTTTTTCTAGAGTTGCTTGCTGATTTCATCTTAAAGCCTGATATACCAAGCAGCTCATATAGATCAGACTTGTTTAATATGGTGGTATTTGGAGCTAATTGCTGATTTCATCTTAAAGCCAGATATACCAAGCAGCTAATATAGATCAGACTTGTTTAATATGGTGGTATTGGAGCTAATTGTGCTTGTAACTGAAGGCATTAGGTTCGCTGGGTCCTAGTGTGACCTCATTTTGATTAGCCCTGTTTACTAAGAGTGGAGCCTTTGTGTAAGTCACAACATATTCTCCTGCTGCATAGTAATGAGAGGCTTTGTTTTCTCCACTGCATAGGTAGCTCCCCCTCCCCAAGCTCGGCACTCGGACAATCCAGCAACTGAAGCAACAAGTACACTCCAGCAGTTGAGGAATCCAAATCTCCAGCCTGATAACTTTTGAGGTAAGAGAGCCTCTTTCTTTGTCTGGATGCCTGCAGAGAGGTGCTACCTGATGAACAGTTATATTTTATGAACTTTGTTCCTGTTCACCACTGGGTGGGCTGGTTATTTCCTTCTTCTGCTACTAATGCTGATGGTAAAGCTAGGGACTCACTGGTATTTCTAGAGTTGCTTGTTGATTTCATCTTAAAGCCAGATATACCAAGCAGCTAATATAGATCAGACATGTTTAATATGGTGGTATTGAGCTAATTGTGCTTGTACCTGAAGGCATTAGGTTAGCTTGGTCCTAGTGTGACCTCATTTTGAAAAGCCCTGTTTGTTATACTGGAGCTCATTTGTGTAAGTCACAACATATTCCCCACTGCATAGTAATGAGAGGCTTTGTTTTCTCCACTACATTGGCAGCTCCCCAAGCAAGGCACTGGACAATCAAGCAACTGAAGCAACAAACAGCTCACCTGAGTAGCTGAGGAATCCAAATCTCCAGCCTGATAACTTTTGAGTAAAGAGATCCTCTTTTTCTACGCCTGGACACCTGCAGAGGGGTGCTACCTGATGAATACTTATATTTTATGAGCTTTGTTCTCGTTCACCACTGGGAGGCTGGTTATTTGCTCTCTTTGTGCTACTAATGCTGAAGTGTAAAGCAAGGAGTCACTGATTTTTCTAGAGTTGCCTTTACTGATTTCATCTTAAAGCCAGATATACCCAGCAGCTATTATAGATCAGACTTGTTTTAAATGGGGTATTTAGAGCTAATTGCTGATTTCATTTTAAAGCCAGATTTAACAAGCAGCTAATGTATCAGACTTGTTTAATAAGGAGGTATTGAGCTAATTGTGCTTGTAACTTGAAGGCATTAGGTTAGCTGGGTCCTAGTGTGACCTCATTTTGGAATAACCTGATTGCTTAGAGTGAGCTCCTTGTGTAAGTCACAACATATTCTCCCGCTGCATAGTACTGCAAGGCTTTATTTTTCTCCACTAAATAGGCAGCTCCCCCACCCCCAAGCTAGGCACTCGGGACAATCAAGCAACTGAAACAACAAGCAGCTCTCCTGAGTAGCTGAGGAATCCAATCTCCGGCCTGATAACTTTTGAGGTAAAGAGACCTCTTCTCTTCGTCTGGATGCCTGCAGAGTGGTGCTACCTGATGAACACTTATATTTTGTGAACTTTGTTCCTGTTCATCACTGGGTGGCTTATTATTTGCTTCTTTGTGCAACTAATGCTGAAGTGTAAAGCTAGGGACTCACTGTTTTTCTAGAGTTGCCTTTGCTGTTTTCATCTTAAAGATAGATATACCCAGCAGCTAATAGAGATCAGACTTGTTTAATATGGTGTTGTTTGGAGCTAATTGCTGATTTCATCTTAAAGTCAGATATACCTAGCAGCTAATATAGATCAGACTTGATTAGTATGGTGGTATAGAGCTAATTGTGCTTGTAACTGGAAGGCATTAGGTTAGCTGGGTCCTAGTGTGACCTCATTTTGAATAGCCCTGATTGCTTAGATGGAGCTCCTTTGTGTAAGTCACAACGCATTCTCCCACTGCATAGTAATGAGAGCTTTGTTTTCTCCACTACATAGGCAGCTCCCCCAAGCTAGGCACTCATTACAATCAAGCAACTGATGCACAAGCAGCTCACCTGAGAGCTGAGGAATCCAAATCTAAAGCCTTATAACTTTTGAGGTAAGAGAGCTCTTCTTCATCTGGACACCTGCATTTGGGTGCTACCTGATGAACACTCTTTTTATGAACTTTGTTCCTGTTCACCACTGGGTGGCTTGTTATTTGCTTCTCTTTGTGCAACTAATGCTGAAGTGTAAAGCTAGTTACTCACTGGTATTTCTAGAGTTGCCTTGCTGATTTCATCTTAAAGCCAGATATACCAAGCAGCTAATATAGATCAGACATGTTTAATATGGTGGTATTGAGCTAATTGTGCTTGTACCTGAAGGCATTAGTTAGCTTGGTCCTAGTGTGACCTCATTTTGGAAAAGCCCTGTTTGCTTAGAGTGGAGCTCATTTGTGTAAGTCACAACATATTCCCACTGCATAGTAAAGAGAGGCTTTGTTTCTCCACTACATTGGCAGCTCCCTCTCCAAGCAAGGCACTGGACAATCAACAACTGAAGCAACAAAGAGCTCACCTGAGTAGCTGAGGAATCCAAATCTCCAGCCTGATAACTTTGAGTAAAGAGGGCTCTTCACGCCTGGACACCTGCAGAGGGGCGCCACCTGATGAACACTTATATTTTATGAGCTTTGTTCCTGTTCACCACTGGGAGGGCTGTTATTTGCTTCTCTTTGTGCTACTAATGCTGAAGTGTAAAGCAAGGAGTCACTGGTTTTTCTAGAGTTGCCTTGTTGATTTCATCTAGAAGTCAGATATACCCAGCAGCTAATATAGATCAGACTTGTTTTAAATGGTGGTATTTAGAGCTAATTGCTGATTTCATCTTAAAGCCAGATTTACCAAGCAGCTAATATATCAGACTTGTTTAATAAGGAGGTATTGAGCTAATTGTGCTTGTAACTGAAGGCATCTAGGTTAGCTGGGTCCTAGTGTGACCTCATTTTGAATAGCCCTGTTTGCTTAGAGTGGGAGCTCCTTTGTGTAAGTCACAACATATTCTCCTGCTGCATAGTACTGCAAGGCTTTATTTTTCTCCACTAAATAGGCAGCTCCACCCACCCCCAAGCTAGTAAGTACTAGGGACAATCAAGCAACTGAAACAACAAGCAGCTCTCCTGAGTAGCTGAGGAATCCAAATCTCCAGCCTGATAACTTTTGAGGTAAAGAGAGCCTCTTCTCTTCATCTGGATGCCTGCAGAGTGGTGCTACCTGATGAACACTTATATTTTGTGAACTTTGTTCCTGTTCACCACTGGGTGGGCTTTGTTATTTGCTTCTCTTTGTGCTTCTAATGCTGAAGTGTAAAGCTAGGGACTCACTGGTTTTTCTAGAGTTGCCTTGCTGTTTTCATCTTAAAGATAGATATGCCAGCAGATATATAGATCAGACTTATTTAATATGGGTGTTATTTGGAGCTAAGTGCTGATTTCATCTTAAAGCCAGATATACCTAGCAGCTAATATAGATCAGACTTGGATTAGTATGGTGGTATAGAGCTAATTCTGCTTGTAACTTGAAGGCATTAGTTGTTGGGTCCTAGTGTGACCTCATTTTCTAATAGCCCTGTTTGCTTAGGAGTGGGAGCCTTTGTGTAAGTCACAACATATTCTCCCACTGCATAGTAATGAGAGGCTTTGTTTCTCCACTACATAGGCAGCTCCCCCAAGCTAGGCACTCATTACAATCAAGCAACTGATGTAACAAGCAGCTCACCTGAGTAGCTGAGAATCCAAATCTAAAGCCTGATAACTTTTGAGGTAAAGAGAGCCTCTTCTCTTCATCTGCGCCTGCATTTGGGTGCTATCTGATGAACACTTCTATTTTATGAACTTTGTTCCTGTTCACCACTGGGGGCTTGTTATTTGCTTCTCTTTGTGCAACTAATTCTGAAGTGTAAAGCTAGGGACTCACTGGTTTTCTAGAGTTGCCGTGTTGATTTCATCTTAAAGCCAGATATACCAAGTAGCTAATATAG
The DNA here is from genome assembly GCA_016271365.2 of Neoceratodus forsteri. NCBI lineage: Eukaryota > Metazoa > Chordata > Ceratodontiformes > Ceratodontidae > Neoceratodus > Neoceratodus forsteri. The sequence continues at coordinate 10,233,216 of JADMNL010000039.1, read as the reverse complement.
ATCAGACTTGTTTAATATGGTGGTATTTGGAGCTAATTGGTTATTTCATCTTAAAACCAGATATACCAAGCAGCTAATATAGATCAGACTTGTTTAATATGGTGGTATAGAGCAAACTGTGCTTGTAACTGAAGGCATTAGGTTGGCTGGAATTGCTAGTGTGACCTCATGTTGGATTAGCCCTGATTGCACAAGAGTGGAGCTCCTTGTGTAAGTCACAACATATTCTCCTGCTGCATAGTAATGAGAGAGGTTTTGTTTTCCACTACATAGGCAGCTCCCTTCCCCAAGATCGCACTTCAGGACAATCCAGCAACTGAAGCAACAAGCAGCTCACCTGAGTAGCTGAGGAATCCAAATCTCCAGCTGATAACTTTTGAGGTAAAGAGAGCTTCTCTTTGTCTGGATGCTGCAGAGGTGCTACCTGATGAACACTTATATTTTATGAACTTTGTTCCTGTTCACCGCTGGGTGGGCTTATTATTTGCTTCTCTTTATGCTACTAATGCTGAAGTGTAAAGCTAGGACTCACTGGTTCTTCTAGAGTTGCCCTGCTGTTTTCATCTTAAAGCCAGATATACCCAGCAGCTAATAAAGATTAGACTTATTTAAAATTGTGGTATTTGGAGCTAATTGCTGATTTCAACTTAAAGCCAGATATACCAAGCAGCTAATATAGATCTGTCTAGTTTAATATGGTGGTAATGAGCTAATTGTGCTTGTAATGAAGGCTGCTAGGTTAGCTGGGTCCTAGTGTGACCTCATTTTGAATAGCCCTGTTTGCTTAGAGGAACTCTTGTAAGTCAAAACATATTCTCCCGCTGCATAGTAATGAGAGGCTTTGTTTTCCACTACATAGGCAGCTCCACCCCCCAAGCAAGGCACTCGGGACAATCAAGCAACTGAAGTAACATGCAGCTCACCTGAGTAGCTGAGGAATCCAAATCTCCACCCTGATAACTTTTTGAGGTAAAGAGAGCCTCTTCTACGTCTGGACACCTGCAGAGGGGTGCTACCTGATGAACACTTATTTTTATGAACTTTGTTCCTGTTCACCCTGGGTGGGCTGGTTATTTGCTTCACTTTGTGCAACATAATGCTGAAGTGTAAAGCTAGAGACTCTGGTTTTTCTAGAGTTGCCTGCTGATTTTGCCTTGAAAGCCAGACATACCAAGCAGCTAATATAGATCAGACTTGTTTAATATGGTGGTATTTGGAGCTAATTGCTGATATTATCTTACAGCCAGATATACCAAGCAGACTAATATATATTAGACTTGTTTAATATGGAGGTATTCAGCTAATTGTGCTTATAACTGAAGGTATTACGTTAGAGGGGTCCTAGTGTGACCTCATTTTGGAATAGCCCTGTTTGCTCAGAGTGGAGCTCCTTGTGTAAGTCACAACATATTCTCCGCTGCATAGTAATGAGAGGCTTTATTTTCCCCTACATAGGCAGCACCCCCACCCGCCAAGCTAGGCACTCGGACAATCAAGCAACTGAAACAACAAGCAGCTCTCCTGATTAGCTGAGGAATCCAAATCTCCAGCCTTATAACTTTTGAGGTAAAGAGCCTCTTCTCTTTCGTCTGGATGCCTGCAGAGGGGTGCTACCTGATGAACAGTTATATTTTATGAACTTTGCTCTGTTCACTACTGGGTGGGCTGGTTATTTGCTTCTCTTTGTGCTACTAATGCTGAAGTGTAAAGCTAGGGACTCACTGGTATTTCTAGAGTTGCCTTGCTGATTTCATCTTAAAGCCATGATATACCAAGCAGCTAATATAGACATGTCATGTTTAATATGGTGGTATTGAGCTAATTGCGTTTGTACCTGAAGCCGATTAGGTTAGCTTGGTCCCAGTGTGACCTCATTTTGGAAAAGCCCTGTTTGCTTAGAGTGGAGCTCATTTGTGTAAGTCACAACATATTCCCGCTGCATAGTAATGAGAGGCTTTGTTTTCTCCCTACATTGGCAGCTCCCCACCCCCCAAGCAAGGCACTCCGGGACAATCAAGCAATTGAAGCAACAAACAGCTCACCTGAGTAGTTGAGGAATCCAAATCTCCAGCCTGATAACTTTTGAGTAAAGAGAGCCTCTTCTCTCGTCTGGACACCTGCAGAGGATGCTACGTGATGAACACTTATATTTTATGAACTTTGTTCCTGTTCACCACTGGGAGGGCTGGTTATTTGCTTCTCTTTGTGCTACTAATGCTGAAGTGTAAAGCTAGGAGTCACTGGTTTTCTAGAGTTGCCTTGCTGATTTCATCTTAGAGCCAGATATACCAGCAGCTAATATAGATCAGACTTGTTTTAAATGGTGGTATTTAGAGCTAATTGCTGATTTCATCTTCAAGCCAGATATACCAAGCAGCTAATATAGATCAGACTTGTTTAAAATGGTGGTATTGAGCTAATTGTGCTTGTAACTGAAGGCATTAGGTTAGCTGGGTCCTAGTGTGACCTCATTTTTAATAGCCCTGTTTGCTTAAGTGGAGTTCCTTTGTGTAAGTCACAACATATTCTCCTGCTGCCTAGTAATGAGAGGCTTTGTTTTCTCCACTACATAGGCAGCTCCCACCCCAAGCTGGGCACTCGGACAATCAACCAACTGATGCAACAAGCAGCTCACCTGAGTAGCTGAGGAATCCAAATCTCCAGCCTGATAACTTTTGAGGTAAAGAGACCTCTTCTCTTCATCTGGATGCCTGCAGATGGCTGCTACCTGATGAACACTTCTATTTTATGAACTTTGTGTCCTATTCACCACTGGTTGGGCTTCCTATTTGCTTCTCTTCTGCTACTAGTGCTGAAGTGTAAAGCTAGGTACTCACTGTTTTCTAGAGTTGCCTTGCTGATTTCATCTTAATGCCTGATATACCAAGCAGCTAATATAGATCAGACTTGTTTAATATGGTGGTAGTTGGAGCTGACTACTGATTTCATCTTAAAGCCAGATATACCAAGCAGCTAATATAGATCAGACTTGTTTAATATGGTGGTATTGAGCTAATTGTGCTTGTAACTGAAGGCATTAGGTTGGCTGGGTCCTAGTGAGACCTCATTTTGGAATAGCCCTGTTTACTAAGAGTGGAGCTCCTTTGTGTAAGTCACAACATATTCTCCCACTGCATAGTAATGAGAGGCTTTGTTTTCTCACTACATAGGCAGCTCCACCCCCAAGCTAGGCACTCATTACAATCAAGCAACTGATGCAACAAGCAGCTCACCTGAGTAGCTGAGGAATCCAAATCTAAAGCCTGATAACTTTTGAGATAAAGAGAGCCTCTCTTCATCTGGACGCCTGCATTTGGGTGCTACCTGATGAACACTTCTATTTTATGAACTTTGTTCCTGTTCACCACTGGGTGGGCTTGTTATTTGCTTCTCTTTGTGCAACTAATGCTGAAGTGTAAAGTTAGGGACTCACTGGTTTTTCTAGAGTTGCCTTGCTGATTTCATCTTAAAGCCAGATATACCAAGTAGCTAATATAGATCAGACTTGTTTAATATGGTGGTATTTGCAGCTAATTGCTGATTTCATCTTAAAACCAGATATACCAAGCAGCTAATATAGATCAGACTTGTTTAATGTGGTGGTTAGAGCTAACTGTGCTTTGTAACTGAAGGCATTAGGTTCGCTGGGTGCTAGTGTGACCTCATGTTGGATTAGCCCTGTTTGCAAAAGTGGAGCTCCTTTTGTAAGTCACAACATATTCTCCTGCTGCATAGTAATGAGAGGCTTTGTTTTAGCTACTACAAAGGCAGCTCCCCTCCCAATCTCGCACTCAGGACAATCCGGCAATGAAGCAACAAGCAGCTCACCTGAGTAGCTGAGGAACCAAATCTCCAGCCTGATAACTTTTGAGGTAAAGAGAGCCTCTTCTTCATCTGGATGCCTGCAGAGGGTGCTACCTGATGAACACTTATATTTTATGAACTTCGTTCCTGTTCACCGCTGGGTGGGTTTGTTATTTGCTTCTCTTTGTGCTACTAATGCTGAAGTGTAAAGCTAGGGACTCACTGGTTCTTCTAGAGTTGTCTTGCTGATTTCATCTTAAAGCCAGATATACCTAGCAGCTAATAAAGATTAGACTTGTTTAATATGGTGGTATTTGAGCTAATTGCTGATTTCAACTTAAAGCCAGATATACCAAGCAGCTAATATAGATCAGTCTTGTTTAATATGGTGGTATTGAGCTAATTGTGCTTGTAACTGAAGGCATTAGGTTAGCTGGGTCCTAGTATGACCTCATTTTGGAAAAGCCCTGTTTGATTATAGTGGAGCTGCTTTGTGTAAGTCACAACATATTCTTCCGCTGCATATGTAATGAGAGGCTTTGTTTTCCACTACATAGGCAGCCCCCAAGCTAGGCACTCGAGACAATCAAGCAACTGAAGCAGCAAGCAGCTCACCTGAGTAGCTGAGGAATCCAAATCTCCAGCCTGATAACTTTTGAGGTAAAGAGAGCTCTCTCTACGTCTGGACACCTGCAGAGGGTGCTACCTGATGAACACTTATTTTTTGAACTTTGTTCCTGTTCACCACTGGGTGGGCGGTTATTTGCTTCTCTTTGTGCTACTATTGCTGAAGTGTAAAGCTAGGGACTCACTGGTATTTCTAGAGTTGCCTGATTTCATCTTAAAGCCATGATATACCAAGCAGCTAATATAGATCAGACATGTTTAATATGGTGGTATTGAGTTAATTGTGCTTGTAACTGAAGGCATTAGGTTAGCTTGGTCCTAGTGTGACCTCATTTTGGAATAGCCCTGTTTGCTTAGAGTGGAGCTCATTTTGTAAGCTCAACATATTCCCGCTGCATAGTAATGAGAAGCTTTGTTTTCTCCACTACAGGCAGCCCCCCCCAAGATAGGCACTGGACAATCACAACTGAAGCAACAAGCAGCTCTCCTGAGTAGCTGAGGAATCCAAATCTCCAGCCTGATAACTTTTGAGTAAAAGAGCCTCTTCTCTTCATCTGGGCGCCTGCAGAGGGGTGCTAGGCGCCTGCGCCTGCCCTTGCCTGCCCCAACCGCCCTCCCACCTAGGGGCGGTTGTCAATTTAAGGATCCACCCGTGACATCACATCCGTGACATCACGTCCTGTTGCCCAGAACCTATCTCCCCACTTTCCATTTGCAGGTTATACCTACTGGCCACCAGAGGACCTATGCTCCCTCACTTCTTCCTACTCCTATCTGTACATCACTACTTCCCTTGATCTTGCTCACCACAATGTATTGGCCTGCCTCCTGCTCTTCCTGTGTCTATCCACTAGCGGTGCACTTACCCTTACCCATCTGCTAGTCCACACTGTGCCCTAGCACCTCCCTCCCTTGCTCCTGAACCTCCTCTCCTGCCCCTTGGACCTCTTTGTGTCCCCATCCTCCCTGCCTCCCCTAGCTCTCTCTTCACTCAGGCACATCTGGGTGTCTTCTTATTCTTGCTTTCCCTCCTGTACTTCCCTGCCCACCCCTGCTCCCTTAGCTTCCCTCCCTCTCATGTCAATCGTAGGAAAACCTCTCACCATCTCCCAGCCAGGGTGTTAGTCATGCTACTACTCCTGTCAGGAACATTCATCCAAACCCTGGCCCGGATCCCAGGAGCTCCCCAACTCGCACCACTGGCCTATGCATGGTCTCCATGAATATCTGTAGCCTCCTAAAAGTTTGACTCACTACAATGCCTGGTCACATCAATTAACCCTGATGTCATCACCCTGGTTGAGACTTGGCTGTCGAATCCTCCCCTGACTCCTAGTCTCCCTTCCTGGTTTCACCTTTTTCGGTCCGACCTTGTTGGGAGGCAGGGGGTGGCGGCTGCGCTATTTATGTCAAGGAATCTCTCCCGTACTAGCTCTGCCCGCTCCCATCCTTGACTCCAGGGCCCAGGCGCTTGTGCTGAAACTAACCCTGACCCTTTAAAGGGACCCTTTATCTGACTCACTCAGTATACGTAGCCCCTAGGGACCAAACGTAGGCCATTGCCTCTCTTACAGAATACCTTACCTCTTCTACCTCCTTCCGCTGATCAAATTCTGGTGGGTGACTTAAATGTCAACTGACTCAGCCCCTCCTCCTCCTCTACCAGAGACTCCTTTTCTGCAATAGACCTAACGCAACTAGTTACCCCAAGAGGCTCCAGTACCCTGCTTGATGTGGTACTCACCATCCACCTAATCGGATCCCCAATGTACAAGTCCTCCCAGACTCTCTCAGCAATCACTCCCCATTCTATTCCACTGGTCAACCTCAGTCCCCAACCCATAGCACAGTCCACATGCCGTGGCGTCTAATACCTGGTGGACTGATATAACTAAGGAACTTCTGGCCCAAATTGACTGGTCTCCTATACAGGCAACTCCTGACACCGACACAGCTCTCTCCTTCTTTACCCAAACTTTAATAATGCCTGTGATATCTTTGCCCCAGTGTTGACCCGCCATTCTAAAGGAAGAATGCCCCTAGGTTACCCCAGCTTTGATCCACCAGCTCAAACATAGGGACAACCTATGGCACCGTGCCATTGAAACTGGCCGGCCCAATGACAGAGCAGTTATATGCTGCCGCCGAAACAAATTGCACTCGGGCCATCAGAAAGGCCAAGTCTGAGCACTATCGGTCCTCACTCACTGCCTCATGGGGAATCCCAAAACCTTCTGGGATAACATTAAACAGTTAAATGGGAGTCCACACTCCCCCACCCACCAGATCTACATTAATGGTGTGATCTCCTCAGACCCAGCCCTCATAGCCAACCACCTCAACACCTCATTCACTGACCTTAGCCCTATCCTCCTACAAATTTTTTTGACCCTCCTCCCCAGCACCTGCCGTAAATCTTTCTCGCCCTTATTTTCTCCTCCACTGTGTTTCTGCCCAAGAACTTAGGCCGCACCTTGTCACTGCCCTCAAGGTAATAGTACAGGCAGTGACACCCTGGATCCGATGTATCCTACAGCTGGTCTTAGACACAGTCCTTACCCGATCACATGCCTCATCAACCACTCTCTTTGCCTGGGAAGGTTCCAACTGCCTGCAAAGTCACCACTGTCACCCCTATCTTTAAAGGTGGTGATAGGACTGTGGCTGGAAACTATCGACCGATCTCCATTCTCTCTCTCCTCTCTCCAAGGCCTTGGAAAAAGTGGTGGCCTCTCAAATCTCTGACTACCTCTCCACCTACAATGTCCTCTGTCCTGAGCAGCATGGCTTCCGGGCGGGCCACAGTACCAACACAGCCCTCCAGAGTTCTCCAACTTTCTCACTCCTCCTTAGACACTGGTTCTCTGGCTGGTGCTGTCTTCATTGACCTCTCGAGAAGCTTTCAACACTATCTCCCACCCGTCCTTCTTGAATGCCCTTACTTCTCTCTGGTTTGCTGCTGGGCCTATCTCCTGATGCACCAGTTATCTGTCTGACTGCTCACAGCGTGTAAAAATTAATGGGACCTACTCAGACATCTGTCCATCTTTTCTGGGGTTCCCCAGGGCTCCATTCTGGGCCCCTTACTATTCTCCCTTTACCTTAACACCTTCCACGCTCTTGCTCGGGAACATTCTATTGTGCGCTGATGATGCGGTCATCTTTGCCTCAAGTTGTAACCCTATTGCCCTCCAGGACTTACTGCAGAAGTCCTTCACTGAAGCCGAGGGCTGGTTCAAGGAACATAGATTGGTGATAAATCTTAAAAACAAAAACCATGTTCTTCACTCATCCCAAAACAAGTCCTGCAACTTCAAACTCCTCATTTACTCTGGGTCCTCATTCCCACTCGAACAAGTTTGCTCCTATAAATACCTAGGGATCCATTTGACCCCTCCTCTCCTTCCATGGACACATCGCTGCACTAGCCACTGCCACTAATATCTGATTGGGCATCTTACATCAGTATAAACACTGCCTCCCGAGGCTCTTTGACTCATGTCACCTCCTCTATCCTGTCCCTAGTGGACTATGGACTGCCGGTGTATGGTGCTGCTGATCAGACCGCACTCCATAAAATTCGCACTACTCTGAATAAGGCCTGCAGGTTAATTACTGGAGCACCTAGGATGACACACACCTGTCTACTTTATGCTAAAAGCTGGTACTTGATCTCGTGAGCGCCTCAAATATCTTACCTGTACCATTACAAAAAAGACCCTCATAGGCTTTCCCCACAGGATTGACCACCACCATCCGTCTCTGTCCCACTAGTTCATACTAGGGCCTTTGGGAAAACCTCTCTTGTTATCCCTAGAGCTAGGACCTCTCATGGCCAAAGAGCCCTCAGCTTTAGGGCCTCCTCCTGGTTCAACACACTGCCCCTCCATCTCCGAAGCTCCAACTATATCGTGCTTCAAAACTTCCTTACGTAACCACCTTATTAACACCCGATGCTGTAACTGCCGCTAGTCAAAGCCGTACTCAATACTTATGACAAAGCTTATTACTAAGCTGCTAAGGACAACATAACTCTGGTATTGTTTGCATCCATCCTACCTGTACCAGCTTGTTTGTATCTATGTCTTAATTTACTGTTATACTTATGTGTTGTGCTGCTATACTGTGTATTTTGGTTTGTCTTACTGTGACAAGGTACCTTTGTAAATGAGCCTATGGCTCAAAGGTTTTCAAACTGCTGTTTAAATAAAAATAAAAAAAAAAAAAAAAGCATCAGTACCATCAGGCCAATACAAGTGAAGAATTACTATAAGTGACTTAGCACACAGTGACATTGCAAACATCAGCAACAACAGGGATTTACATTTACAGTATTTACATTGCAGGCGGTAGGAAGAAGTGCATTGTAGATTTATCGCTCCAGGCAGCAAAGTTGTAAGGCTTGCAGGTAGAGCGGGAGTCACAATTGGATTGAGATGGGCCCAGTGCAGATGAGGAGTGCAAGTTACAGTGCTTACCTCTAGCAGCTGTGGGCCTAAGTGGTCTATTTTCTAGTAGCTGTGAGTACAGGAGGTGCATAAGCGCAGTTTATGCAACTTCTCTTGTCATGATTTGCTTATTCTGGTTTATGTAACTTAGGTTTGTTCATCATTGACTGTACTTGTTACGCCATGTACTATCGGTCTGTTGTATGATGCTGTGTTCTGTACTCTCCGGGTCGAGTCTGAAAATAGTCATTGTATGGCTAGTGTACTTACCCGGTTAACAAAAACTAACTAACTAAATAAAATTGAGACCTGGGCTCCATATAAGGCTTTCTGTTATTTGTGAGGGTGTATACATTCTGCAGGAGGAATTCTGCAGTACTTTGAACTTCTGTGTTCAATAATCAATGAACATTCTATCCAATGAATGCGTGGAATGACAGATAACTGAAAGTGGGAAAGGACCACTTTTTACTAGTTGCTTTCAACAAAAGAAATATCACTTTTCAATTTTCAAAAGCGTCATTTTTAAATTGTTTCTCAGTTTATCAATTTTATATTACAAATAAGACACTCCAGGTAGTTTGTTGTCTGGGAAAGTGCCCTTCCAGGTGCTAAAGGCATTTGGTGCAAGTGTCTCACGTGCCTCAGTAAGCACTTGGGTGTGCATTAAAGGGCAGGAAGCGTTTAGCAATTAGCAGCCAGTTAATATGTTCCTATTTACAAAAACCGTCGTATACCTTGAAATGATCCATCTTTAAATGTTCCTGAACAAACACTGATGTGAAAAGGATGTTTTCAATTGTTTCTGCAGTGTTCTATTCATGGAACAAGTAATTTAAAGTTTTACTATGTCATGATTTGTGTACAGAATGTTATGCATGTGCTGTTGACCTTTCAGAACCATTCTTAAGAGTTCTGTACACAAATTGTGCATATAGGGGTTCCATGAAGAAAGCTGTAGCAGAATACTGCTTATATACAAAACTATACAAATAGCTTTTCTCATCACTTTTATTTGGGTACAGTTAAATACAGATCATTTATGGGTATAAATATAATTTCAGAAAACAGGAACATTATAAAATGATGCCAATGAAAAATAATGTTCTGCCCACTTTGACTCTTGACAACCAATGTTCTGTTGTGTTCTATTGCTTATTTAGCTTTACTTCTGTCCTGACTTGTATGATGCCTTTCTTTCCCTATTATGGGTCTGCTTTAGCACTTCTTTGGCATTTGAAATAATAAAAGGATTGTTCTTTTAATATGGCTCGGACCAGGTTTTATCAGTATTCTCAGCTGTTTTAGTACACCTGTTGTCCCATAAGGTCATGAGCAGTGTCTGCTGCATGCTAGTTCATTATAGTCACAGGAAAAGTGATCTGAAATGGGTGTTTTAAAACAACAGAGAACAGTGATGAAAACCTGGCTGAGCCATATTAAAGGAAAACTCATTGTATTATTTAAACTGTAAAAAATATGGTAAAGCAGATTTAAAATGGGAAAACATGGGAATCATTCATTGTGAGATAAGGCAATCTAAAATAGAATAAACAAGAGTATAGGTCAGAATTTGCATTGCTGTCATGCACTGCTACTTTAACTCCCATTTTAGAAATGCATAGAATAGCTACTCCTTTTCTTGGGGTGGTAACTCATCCTTGTTACATCATACTGTTTCCTGGAAAACTGAGTTTGTGTGAGAGCCCTGATTCCCCAAACCGGTGCCTGAGTGAATCTCTGTGGTTAAGTATTGGACTCCTGGGTTCAAGTGCTCCTACAATCCAACCCATGTGCAGCATTGGTATCAACATCAGCTGCACAGGCAAACACACACACACACACACACACACACATATACACACACACACCCTTCCATGACAAGCCTCAAAAATAGTTTTGATAGTGGGAGTAAAGGACAGAGAGCAGAAAAGTAGAAAATCCTGTGAAATGATGATGATTTTTAAAAAGGGGCATCATTTAAAGCCAAATAACTGAAACAGATGGTTTGAGTTGTGTTCTACAAATTGCAAGAAGGATGCAGAATAGTAAAGGTTGAATAATTAGGGAAGGATTCTGGGTTGGGTGGTCATTTGAGAAGAACTTGTGCTCAGTGGTTTAGGAAGCAATAACACTCAATGAAGTGTGCAATTATGCTGTCTTATAAAACGGGTCTTAGAAATAAAGCTTTCTGATTGGTTGTAAACATTCTATCAGCCCTATGTTAATCTTTGATTAACATACATGTACAACCTAATCATATGTTGACCAAGGTTTAACACTATTTAAAAAACATTTTATTATAATAATAATAAGATACTCCCAGGGGTTATGTTAATAGTCAGTTAATCACCCTGTAGGGGCATGAAGCACTCAGCTACCTTGTTCCACATTACACCCTAGAAGGTGATTAACAGACCATTAACATAACCTCTGGTCATGCTTATTGCTTAAATAAATGCATGCTCACATGAGCTGGGAGGCACGAGGCAAAGCTGAGTGCTGCTATCCACCAGGAGATGCAGTTATTACAGCATACCAGGTACCTGGACTGTAGTATAACATGTATAAAATGATTACAAAACTAATGGCCCAAATAAAAAAAAAAAAGATCAGCTGACATCTGCAGTTATCACTACATCATTATGAATAGTACAAAATAGGTAGATTTATAGTGGTACTGTAGCAGCTGATTCTGCAAGTTAACTCCCGAGACTCTCTGGAGATACCAAGAGAAATAAAACTCTTGGACTGCCTGTGCTGCAGGAAATGTCGTGAAAATCTCTTACGAGATCTCCAGAGATTTGGGGCAATGACTTCCTTTGACTGCTACTACTATATGTCAGCTTGCTTGCAGCCTCTCAGCCTGTTGACTCTGCTCCTCTGAATTATTACCATAAGATGCTTTATGAAACTTTGGATTTGTCACTGTGGGACTGTTCTCAGAGTCACTCCCCACCCCACCAAATTGGGTGACATTTCAAGCATGAGAGCCTGTGGAAAGACAGCTAGGCCACTAAGCAGAGGTAGAAGCCAGGACGAGAACAAAAGAAGCTGAATTCCAATTCTTGCTCTGCAGCATAGTTATCCTTAGTTCAGCAGTCAAAACTGCATACAAATTATTTAAGCTTCAACAAAAGAAAACACAAAAGCAGAATCCCGCTGGCCAGTGCCCTCCTGCTTCTGGTATTTCTTTCTGTTTCCTTCTGGCATTCAAAAATGTGGCTTTTCAATAGGGTTTTCCCATTTTTATGTTTGCTTGCACGCATGCAGAAACATAGTGCCATCATACGAGTTTTCCAGGGGTGTGTCAGCCTCTTCCAGTTCAGTCAGTGTATTTGCAGGCACGGTCGCAGAGCGTAATCACTGCTGAAGCTGACTATGACAGCTGAAAAATGCAGTGGCATACAGTTGAAAGGGAGGAAGCTCCGGCAGGTGAGGCAGAGCTCTCCCCAACACGCAGCGGCGTGCTGCGCACACTGAGTGCTGTCACGTGGTGCTGTTGCATGGAGTCTGCCAACAGCTCATTTCGAACCAAGCGTGACCTGTCACAGCATTTTGTCACAGCATTTGTTCTTGAAGGAATGGTTGGTGCAGCACGAAGGTCATCGATACTTGCATTTTGGTTCCCTCACAGGTAAATGAGTGTGTCTGAGATAGCCTTGATAAAACTTGAAGTGCGTTTTTTCCCAAAAGCCCCTTGTAAAAAAATTGAAAAGACTATTGTCTTATGTTCCATGGAGATAACGATATCTTAATATTTTTCTGTGGTCCTTTGGCGGTGAGGTGCCCAATCCCCGTCGGCTGAAACGCCAAGTCCTTGTGCCATGCTGGGGCCCACTCAGCGTGGCAAGCGTCCACGACATCTGTTTTTTTTAAACCTGTAAAATAAAACTGTCCGTGGAGAGCGTCTTCCAACCCCCTCCACAACGCACCCACTGCTGCGCACCCTGCCTCCCCACCCCCTCACCCCCTTACCCTCCGGACTCTGGCCGAGCGATCTTTGGTGGACCGGAACACGTCTGCACTCTTCAAAGCCGACCGCGAACTGAGGAAATGTCGGTAAGCTGTATAATGGGTTACATAGGGGTTTCAACTTATTGCACATCTCGGGCATTTTGGGAATTTTTGCACCAAATTTTCAACATGGGTTTTGGGACCCCTTCTCATGAATTATGTCACTGTCATGGTGTTGACCGGGCCGAAGGATGATTTCACGCAGTGACTGCTCAGTGTCTGCGAAATCACCCTTCGGACTGAATACCACCATGACAGTGACATCATTCATGAGAAGGGTCCCAAAACCCCATGTTGAAAATTTGGTGCCAAAATTCCAAAAATTACTGTTTTACTGAGGGTGCGTTATGCAGTTCCTACGAAGGCTCGTAAGTTCGCAAATTTCAATATTTTCACTCCAGATTTTCAACATTGCCATTTTACCACACCTTCTTATGAGTAGTATAGCTATCATTTTCACATCTCACCCAAAATGTGTTTCCACCCACATAGCGCAGAATGGCGAGTCGGTGTGTGAAATCAATGTATGGGACAAAGTAAGAAAATCACAATGATACTGTTCATGAGCAGAGGACTTAAAATGGCTATTTGAAAATTTGGTGAAAAATTCTAAAAATGACTGTTTTACGGCGTGCGTTCTTTGGTTTCTACACGCTTCGTAAAGTTTGCAAAATTTCAACATTTTGCTCCAGATTTTTCAAAATTGCCATTTACCCACCTCCTTATGACCAGTACAGCTGTCATTTTTCACATCTCACCTAAAACATGTTTCCGCCATGTAAAGCACAATGGCGCAGTCGGATGTGCTAAATAAATGTACGGGACACATTAAGAAAATCACAGTGATACTGTTCATGAGCAGAGGTCTTAAAATGGCTATTTTGAAAATTTGTGAAAAAATTCATAAAATGACTTGTTTTGCATAGCGTTGCAGAGTTCCATATGCATACCGTAAGATTCCTAAATTTTGTAATATTTGGACACCAGATTTTCAACAGTGCCATTTTACCGCACTTCCTTATGAGCAGTGCTGCTACCATTTTCACTTCTCACCCAAAATGTGTTTCTGCATCATGGCGCACAATGGCGCCAGTCGGTTTTGCGAAAACAATGTTTGGGACAGATTAAGAAAATCACAGTGACACTGGTCATGAGCAGAGGTCTTAAAATGGTTATGTTGAAAATTTAGTGACAAACTCCATAAAATGACTGTGCTTACGAGTGAGCATTGCGCAGTTTCACGCATCCTCATAGGTTCATGAATTTGTAATATTTTCAGTCCAGATTTTAACCAGTGGCATTTTCCACACCTCCATATGAACAGTATAGCTGTCATTTTCCACAACATGGCGAAATGTGTTTCACACTTTCAGTGCAGAGATCGTGGTTGCTGTGGGAAATCATTGTTCGGGACAGATAAAGAAAATCACACTGACACTGTTCATGATCGGAGGTCCCAAAATGCCTGTGTTAACAATCTACTGTAAAAATCCCCAAACTAGTTACATTACAGGTGTGCGTTTCATAGTTTCTATGCACGCTCGTGACTTCACCAGTTTTTAAGGTTTTCACAGCAGATTTTCAACATTGCCATTTTTACACCTCCCCATGAACAGTACCGCTGTCATTTTCACATCCTGTTCGGAATGTGTTTTGCACCTGTGGTGCCAAATGCCATACTCTGTGCAAAAGCAGTTTTGGCTAACAAACTGATACTGCCACTGTTCATGAGGTGAGGGGTCAACAAAACCATGTTGAAAATTTGAAGAAATACCAGCGAATGCCTGAGGCGTTAGGGTTTCAACCATAATGCCCCACCCTGTACAGTATGACAGGCATCAGGGGTGTGACTTGGGATTCTTGCCTGTCATGCTCATACCATTCCACCCCACCCAAACCCCGCAGCCAGTGAGAGAGGCATCAAGGTGTGCCTCGGACTCTTCAGGCCCAAACTTCACCCCATTCTCCTATACCGCTCCCATTTCCACCATATTTCCTGATGGAATGGGATGTGCATAAGGCCAAAGACCCCAAGGCACACGTGACACTTGTCAGTGTCTGCAGGGTAGGGTGAGGTGAAATGGCATGGTCGTTATGCCTGATGACCCAAAGGCACACCCCAATGCCTGCCACTCTCTGCAGGGTGGTGGTGGGGTTGGCTTTTCAATACTTCGCTGCCATTCCTATTATGCAGCTCTTGTAACTTCTACACTGCCAATGCCAGTGCCAGCAAGCAAACATTCGGCATTCACAAATGCTTGTTTTCTGTACTACCTCAGGATCAATTTCCTGCTGCCTGCACACAGTGTCACGGAAGGGCTACCAGAGAGTTTCCTTTAAGAAATATTGCGAAATATCTAAAACATACAAAAACTTGATGGCTACAACTGTGAGGCAAAATCCTGATTAGCTGAGGCAGGCTGCAACTCATACCATAATCTCAGCATAGATCCATTGCAGAAAGTACCATTGCCAGCCGGCCTCATGACAAAACAGATCACTGTGCCTTCAAATTTCTCCCGTCCCATGCAAACAGCACAGAAACACAAAACACAAGTACAGCGTTATTTTTTGTATAACTGCTTAGCTCACTGCATCCTGCTTGTTCTCTTGGCAATTTCTATGTAAAGAAAAGAAAAGCCATGAAGAAACTAAAACAAAAAAAATTAAAACCAACAATGGCATGCTAAGAAGGCAGACAACAAACCAGAAAAAGAAAATATTTTTTATATCGCCTTTAGTGACAGTCTTCCAGGTCAAGAACTACCATATTTAGCAAAACAACACACTGACAGTGTAAACATTTTAAAAATATTTCTATTAATTTCTTAACGAATGTGACACAAAACTCACTTTTTATAAGCACAATAAGACATTTCAGGATTGGATTTATGCTAAAATTTCCACACTTCCAGAGGCTCGGCAGCAAATAGCACACCCTCTCATGTCTTATTGCTTACTTAGCATTCTTAACTGGCGCTAGTGAGGAATGACACTACCGACTCTTTACATATGGCCAAAACACTCTCAAAGATTCATTTTTATGTTGTCTTGCACAAGCACAAGCAACATATTGGGGTAACTTGGAATAGCAGGGTTTGGGAGCTGCAGTCGTGGTTAGGCCAATGGCGCCACTGCTTTTTGGGCTGGGCTCTGTGGCACAAATTAAACTCACGCTGTCTATGACAGCAGTTGAAAATGTCACCAACTTAACAATTCGCCCCTGCAATGAGGGAGTGACCGTGTAACATTTCAGTAAATATGGTGGCATTACAGTGCCACCTGAAAGCAACATCAGGTGTGCCCAATACCCCTGCCCTCTCCTAGATTGCTGATGGGGACCAAGCCCTATTGGCTTAATTGTGACCCTGTTTGAATTTGACTGCTGAGGGGGTGCCTCATCCCTCAGCATCATGCGCGCCCAAACACCAACACATTTGTGTGTGCTGAAGGGGCCCAATGCCCATCGGCTTCAGTCCCCTGGCAAAGATACAGGTGGCATACTGGGAGCCCACCCAGTATGCCAAGACACACCTGTGAAAAAACCTTCCCGTAAAGTTTTTTCATTTTAAAACCTAAAACAGAAAACGGTGTCCTCGTTGTCTCTGGTGCTCCTCCCACAGCCCACGCCCACCCTCTGCATACCCAACCATCCCGCACCCCTCCTCACCCCATACTCACTTCCAGAGCTCATGCAATGATCTTTGGTGGACTAGGAACATGTCTGCACTCTTCAAAGCCGACCGCAAACTGAAGAAATGTAAGTAAGCTGTATAATGGCATGAATGTTTTCTGTTTTCAACTTTGTTAGATATCTCAGCCATTTTTGTGAATTTCGCACCAGATTTTCAACATGGGTTCTTTGGACCCCACCTCATGAACTCAGTCACTGTCATTTCGTTACTCGTCCCAAAAGATGATTTCGATGTCACTGCATGGACTCATTCTTTGGGACCATTCACAAAATGAGTGTCACAGTTCATGAGGTGTGCCCTCAAAGGCTATGCTGCAAATTTGGTGAAAGAATTCTAAAAAATGACTGTGTCACTGGGTGTCCATAGCTCAGTTCCCACGCACACCTGTAACTGTGAGAAGTTTTAATATTTTCAATCCAGACTTTCAACATTGCCATTTTTTCCACAACTCCTTATGAACAATACAGCTGTCATTTTCACATCTGGCCCAAAATGTTTTCACACATGTGGCACATAATGGTGAGGTTGCTCTCTGAAGTCAATGTTCGGGACAGATTAAGAAAATCACAGTGACAGTGTTCATAGAGAGGTCCCAAAAGCCCATGTTGCAATTCTATGAAAATATTCCAAAAATGACTGCATTACCAGCGTTTGCGCAGTTTTCACGCACGTCGAATTTCCGCAATGTTTGGTATTTTAATCCAGATTCTCAAAATTGTCATTTTGCACACTGCCTGATGAACAGTACAGCTGTCATTTTTCACATGCTCCCAAAACATGTTTTCATACCTGTGACACACAATGGTACAGGTCACAGCGAATCAACGTTTGGAACAGTTTAAGAAAATCACAGTGCCACTGTTCATGAGTGGAGGTCCCAAATGTTTCCATGTTGGAAATCTGGTAAAAATCCCCCAAATAATTGCATTATGGGGCATATTGCAGTTTCTACGTATTTATATGACTTCTCCATTTTGTTATATTTTACTCTACATTTTCAACATTACCATTTTCTACACTCCTCATATACAGTGCTGCTGTCATTTTCACACCTTGTTCGAATGTGTTTTCACACCTGTGGTGCCAAATGTCACAGTCACAGCAAAATCACCTTTAGGCTAACAAACTGATAGTGTCACTGTTCATGCGGTGGGGTCACAAAAGCCCATGTTGAAAACTTGGAGTGAAAATACTAAGAGTGCCTTAGGCGTTAGGGCTTTACAACCATAACACCCTACCCTGCAGGGACTGGATAGATGTCAGGAGTGTGACTTGGAATTGCTGACAGTAATGCTCATGCCATTCCACCCCACCCTTCAGCTAGTGACAGGTGTCGAGTGTGCCTTGGACTCTTCGGCCCCAAAATTTATCCCTTTCTCCTATACTGCACTCATTTCAGTGTATTTCCTTATAGAATGGGGTGACTGTAAAGCAGAACACCCCAAGGCACACCTCAACACTTGTTGGTGTCTGCAGGGTAGGATGAGGTGAAATGGCATGAGCATTATGGCCGAGACAACCCAAAGGCACACCTCAATGCCTGTCAGTCTCTACAGGGTGGGGTTGACGTCAGTTCCATACTTCACTGCCATTCTTATTATGCATCTGTCTCTAACTCCTTTCACTACCAATACCAACACCAGCAAGACAAATATTCAGCATTGATAAATGCTTGTTCCTTAAATGGATAAAGTTCAACTCATAAGGAGCACGTGGGTGTCAATTAGAAAACATGTTGGTTAAAAAGAGGCCTCACCTACCCTTGTCAATCAATCAATAAGATTCTCAAATCGCTGGCTCAGCTTTTATCCTTGTAACACTATTAGGTTGGACACATCTCTGCACCTTCTGCAAAGATGATGGATGTTGCGCCCCCACCCCGGCATACTGAGATGGGGCATCAGTGGCCCAGAGTGGTTCTTCACTTCTTCACATGGAACCTGCAGGGTTTCTGCACCTGTCACTGTTCCACCCCACCCCTTTACTAACAAACTTCTTGTTCTTTCTCAATTATGTCACTCTGCATTGTACATTTCTAATAAGGCAACTATCAGTTCTCATGCGCTATACTGTTCTGTTACAGTAAGTAACTGGGCAGGAGCAGATGATTTAACTTTAAACTAAAACTTTTTATATCAGTTTAATAATATTCTGTATGCTGCAGGTTTTTTGAATTTGTGTGCCTGTTATTGCCAACAGTTGCACTTATTTATTTTTCTATATCTGAAACACAGTTGTGGCAGAAGTGAAAGCCAGGAGAGGAATGAAAGAAACTGAATACAAATGCTTCATCTGTGGCAGGTTTGAATAAAAATATGTCCTCTGTGCAGATTTATTTTCAGGTCAACAGTCAAAACACACAAAAGCCAAATTACCTGAGAGTACTTTCCTACTCCTGGGGCTTGATTTTAAAGCCCCAATTGTGCAAACCCTGGGTGCGCTGAAAATTTGGCACACAGGGCTTGTGGCAATCATCCAGCCAGCAACTGGGATTTTCAGTCCTGTGCCAGGTGCGCATGCTGGATCAACTTTTTCTGGTCTAGCTGTGGCAATCCCAACAGCTGTTTTTACAGAGCTTTCACCAGATATTTGAAACAAGCTGCCGTAAAACATGGAAACTGTCACAACTGCACCCAAGATTGGAAAATCAAGTGCAGTAGCGGCAAAGGGTTCTTTACCACAGAACCTAAGTGTCAGTGAAGCAGGTCTTGATGAAAGCCCAGCACACACTTTGAAAACTGAGCCCCAGGTCTTTCTTTCTCTTTCCTTCTGAATCTGGTAGTTACCTAGAAATATGGCAGTGTGACAGACAAAAACATTAGTCTAGCCAGTCTGCCCATATTATCCAGTCATACCCAGGTCCTAGTTTCTCTATGGGGTCTTTGTTATGCCTCTTCCCCATTTGTTATCCATGTCCCTCCTCTATTTCCTGCTGAGTGGCTAAGCCCCTATATCTATTTATTGAAATATGTTGACCAGGTAGGCCCACTGAGACAAATTTCCTATTTTTCTGGGTGGCCAGAAGGAGGCAGGAAGCATGGATGTCATTGTCCATCTAGGGATTGATGACTTGGCTAGGAACAGGGTTGGGACAGTGCAGGAAGGTTCAGAGAGTGGTGAGATGTCATATGCAGCTGGCACATTCAGCGGGCTTCACAGAGACACCCACTTGAGCCCTCTCTGTCCTCCGATCTGACCCCATTCATCACAACTCTGCTGCCTCCCTTCAACTAACTCCCTACCCACCTGATTATTTCCTTAGCTTTTCCCAGATCCCCATCTCCATCAAATGTTTTTTCAAAAGCTATTTCAACTAAAATGAATAAAAATATTAGCATACTTGTAAAATCTGCTTTTCTATGTACTTCCTATGCAGTACACCATGAGGTTTGTTTTATTTTCATGACCCTAACCCTTGCAAGGTCTAGAATACTGATTCTAAGCCAAATGTGCTGGCCGTTTTTTTTTCTTTAGATTTTATTGAACTGCTGCTTTAATAGTTCTGCGTAAGTTAATAGACTGAGTTGCATTCTCAAACAATGGGAATGCTCCTTTTTACTGTTCACCTGACACTCTTACCTGTAAACTGTCTTACATGCAGGAGTTGAGAACCGGAATGTTCGGAGGAGGTTATTTAAATTTTAAATACCTTACTGATCACCCTCAACCCACCCTCACATTCCATAATCACCCAGCTGCCCCAGGCCTGCCTTTACCTCTTTATACCCCACATCCAGACACTGCCAATTCCTGTCAGTACCCCATGCCCGCCACGCACCTCCACACTGGGCATCACTCCCACGACACCTGCTCCTACTCCCAGCTCGGACTGTGCATAGCTTTTCATGAACATCTGTAGTCTACAAAAATATTTGACTGCCTCCAGGCATGGATGGAACAGCACCAGCCTGATAGATTCTCCTTAGTGGAGACCTGGCCTCCAAATCCACCCCTGACTCTGCAATCTCAATCCTGCCTACACTTTGCACCAGTCCAACAGGAGTTGGAAACATGGGGCAGGTGTGCACTTCTCCGGAATCCCTCCAAGGACATGTCCCGCACCTGATGGCCAGCACACAGGCATTATCCTCAGTGTCACACCTGGCATATCCAGGGCTCCTCTGGATATTACCAGAGTCTACATTCCCCGAGACCAGAAATCTGCATTTCAATCCACTCTTGACTACCTCTCCACTCTTCCCACAAGTCTGAACACTTAATTCTGGGGACTTTAACATGCACTGGCTCTCCCAATCTTCCTCCCTTTACAAAGACACCATAGCTGCACTTGACCTTACACAGCTCGTTACTCAGCCTATGCTCATTAACCCCACCACAGGCAACGCCACCCTGCTGGACCTTGTATCTCAAATCACCCCTTAAATAGTCAATACCACTGTACTCTCAAATGCCCTCAGTGACCACTCCAACCCTATGCATCTAGTCATGTAAGACTGTGAAAACTTCCCAAAATGACCTTCTGATGGTTCCTCAAAGCTGGTAGGTTGGGCCCTTAAAGGTTTCCTCTCCAAATGGGACTGGTCACCTATCACCCTTGCCAGTGACATCGACACAACCCTCAACTATTTCATCCACTGCTCAACCATGCCTAAGGATATTTCTCCTCACCAAATGTACATACAGGGCTCTAACACACCCGGTTATATCAGGCTCTACTAAATATGTTGCAGCTCAGAGATAACCTCTGGCAAAAGACATCAACTCTGAAAACCTGCTGACAGGCAATGCTACTGGGTTATGTGCAACAGATACACTTGGGCCATACGCAAAGTCAAATTTGACTACTTCAAAACCTCCTTCGGCTACCTGGGGCTCTAGTCGCAGGTTCTGGGATAATATGAAGGTTGTCACTGGTAAATCCACTACCCCCACCACAGATAAACATCAATGGCTTCATAACACTGACCCTAAATGCATCGCTTACAGACTTAACTCCTCCTTTTTGGATCTTAGCGGTCTACCACGCAGCTTCTTTGATCCTACGCTCCCCAGCTCCTTCATCGCCCTTTCTGCTTCAGAGCCCTCACACCCCTTCAAGCCAGGCCATACCTTCTCAAAGCCCTAAATGGCTCCTGTCATAGCAACAACTCCTGGACCTCAAACTGCAATGCCTGGTACTTGAGGTGGTCCTCTCCTCTCACCTGCTTACTTAGTCACTCTATCTGCCTTAGTACATTCCCTCTGTCTGGAAAGCACTATCGCTACTCCCCATCCACAAGAGTGGCGACTGCCTCCCCTGGGAACTATCACCCAATATCTATCCTCCTCACCCTCAAAGGACCTTGAAAGAGTTGTCTCAGATCAACTCACCAACTACCTTAAATATGACCTCCTCACTAAAGAGTAGCATGGCTTCACGGTGGGGTCATAGCACATCCACAGCCCTCCTGGACTATACTAGCTTCATACACAATGCCTTGACAATGGGCTTGGTTGGTTCCATCTTCCTGACCTGTCAAAGGCTTTTGACATCATCAATCACACCATCCCACTAACTGTTCTCTCCCACCTGGGCCTCTCCCAAGATGTCATGGCCTGGTTTAAAGATTATCTAACCAACCATACTCAATGGATCAAAATTTGTAACACTCTTGAACCCGCTCCCTGTCTGCTCTGGTGTCACACAGGGTTCCATCTTGGATCAATTCTATGTAGCCTTTTCTCAACTCCGTCCCTAAGTCATGCCCTGAGAAAATCTTCTTACATGCTGATGATGCGGTGCTCTACTCTGCTCATTCCGAACTCCTCCCTTCAGTGTCACTCCGAACTCCTTCTCAATGGGTGAATCCTGACTCATTGACCACAAGCTCATATTAAATCAAAGAAAACTAAGAGCTGGCCAGTGGCACTGAGGGTTGGGCGCTGGATGCTTCACCTCATGCCACGCTGGCGACCGGGTTCAGAGTGAGCACAGGTCGATGGGGGCTGGCAGGGAAGGAGAGGATTGAGCGTCCAATGGACTGCTCTCCCTCTCAGGGTGGGGGTTCACAACAGTCAGCGTCCGACTGCCCCTGGCGGAGAGCTGGGGTTGGGGACGCATGCCATACAAGGGTAGAGTCGGCGTCCGATGCCTGGGTGAGGCAGCGTGTGGATGCATGCTCGCTTCGCCTGCTGGCATCATTGCACCGCAGACTCAGGGGAAATAGTACAGGAAAAATGGTGACTCCCAACGTGGCTTTTGATGGCCGTCAGTTTCGCTGGGCTGGCACCGAACTGGATCAGTTGAGGGGCAGTTAGGGGCTCTCTGCCACCCCACTGCAGGGGGGGTAAGCAGCAGGGGTTACTGGGTGCCAGTGGTCCTAGTAGAGATGGATGGTGATGGATCCCCATAGGTAGGGGCTGCAAGGCTACGGGAAGCATCTGGGTGGAAAAAAAAAAAAAAGAAATCTAAGGCAATGTTGTTTGCTTACCCCATATCAAGCACAGTGAGACCCCCTCTGTATCAAACCAGCCTCCACCAACCCTTGAGCCAGTGAATGATTTCAAGTATCTGGGAATCCTTGACTCCCACCCACCCTTCCATAGTCACATTCACCTCCTTAGTACTTCAGCATTCACAAATTGGCATGCTCTGTCACCACAAGAGCTGCCTCCCCTGAAGCCCTCCACCCGCTATCTCATTCGCGATCCTACCCCTTATAGACTATGGAATTGTGGTCTATGTTGCAGCTGACAGTACTGCACTGCAAAAAATCAAACTGCCTAAACAAGACATGTTGGCTAGCCACAGGCTGCCCTAGACTAACCCACACCTGCACACTCTGCAACATGGTCACCTGGCTAAATTCAAGGAATGGCTCATGTACCAGCCTTGCCTACTTGCCCAGAAAATCACAAATGGTTTGGCCCTCCAAGGCTCTCCTACCTCATCAGACATGGCCCCAAAACCATTGCCACATGCAGCTCATCTAAATCTAATTTACTAGTTCCACATCTCAGGACCTCCTTTGTCCAGTGCTCCTTACGACAGAGCCCCCACCTAGTTCAACTCCTCTCCAGCCCCATCTCCTCTGAACCCAAACTTGGCCTCTTCAGTCCCTCCTCCAGGAGCACCTACATGCCTCAAGCACCTGCAACTGCCCTGGTTAACCACCCCTTGCTCCATGCGTCTAGACAATGGACTTCTGTCCTGCCTACCCCTCTTGTGTACTAATCTGTGCAGAATAGAGTCAATACATATCCTGCAATAAATTGCCAATGCCTAATGTACCTCCCAGCTTGAATGTATTACCACACCTATTATATGTACCTTTATGATTCTGTATGTATTCTATTACATATATTTTGTATGTACCTAATGTATGTACCCTTATGATTCTGTATGTATTTTATTACATGTTCTTGCATTGTTTCTCAATGACGTGGAGCCTTTGTAAACAAGTCTCTGACTCAAAGCATTGTAATTCGATACTGTTCAATAAAATAAATAGCATATCAATACATCCTTGAGCTCACTCTTATGGTTGTAGAGTAGCCTCACTTAACATCCATAGGTTCAGAACTGCTCACCTTCGGTTCACAGTTCCATACTCGAGAATGGCATGAGACCACTCTTACAACTGTAACAGTGATCTCACAGGATCTAAAAATAAATATAATGAATGCTCCCATAGAGGTTTTAACCAAGTAAGTGGATTTTGAGATCTAATTTCCATTCTGAAAAAAAAGTTGAACTACTGTACAATAGAACTGCTAAAGATACAGACACAAAGCAACATAAATTAGGGTTTATACTTAGTTATACCCCCAAAGAAACAATATAGCAGTCCTTGAGGAAAGTCAAGTCCCAATCCCTTGAGAGGTATTTATGGGCTATCAAGCAGGGAGCCGTAATGGCCTGGCTCACGGTGTCTTCAGAGTCCTTGATGCAGAAAACAGAAGTCTGCCCTTGCTCATTTAATTATGTCATTTTATCCATGATTTGCCATAGCTTGACTGATGAGTGCTGCTCTAAATCAGTTTGTCATCAGCTACTTACAAGACCCTTTCAAAGAATAAAAAAGATTTAAATCACGTAGGCTTAACAGGATCCCTGTTTAACTACATATAAACACCTTGATCTGAGACACCAGGAGATTTTGTCCCTATCTCTTCAAAACTGAACATGACTGCTTTTTTCTGGGACACTTTTAGGATTCATAAATATTTCACCTCCTGTTCTTATGGACACTTTTCTTCCTATCAGTTATTTATCATCCACTGGTGTTTCCTCCCAGTCATCCACTTACAATTTCCTGTCCTCTTTTTCCTTTCTCCTGTCTACCATTTTGATCTCTCTCTCTCTCTCTCTCTCTCTCTCTCTCTCCTCTCACTGTGAGGGTTAGTATATGTATTGAGTGTCTTTAGGAAAACACTACAAAAGTGGAGAAGAGTTCCACACTTTCCAGAAGAGGAGGAGCAACGTAGGTTATCTGAATGACTGCATTTTGGTTTTATACAGCATTTTTCACACTCATTTTCAATGAGTTTTACAAAACAACTCATCATATTGTATTAGTGCATGGACTGTATGCAGCTATTTGCAACCTCTAAGTATTTCAATTCAGGCAAGAAGAACTGGGAATACATTGTTACTGGTGACTTTAACATCAACAGGAGTGCCATCTCACCCTGTCTTGACAAAGCCTTCTTGGTGGATATACCCTACCAATTCATTTACTTCCTTCTACTCTTCCCTCTCCTATTTAGAACTAATCCATGTACTGTGCATCCAATGAATCCTAATGCTGTTACTGTAACCCATACATTCTACTAAACACAATTGCTACTTGAATGTTTATGTTGAAATGTTCTGTCCTTTTTATGTTGATTGTGCGCATGCACAAGAAAACATGTTGCATCAGCTTTCTCCACAAGCAGGTTGTGGAGGGCGGCACTATTGTGGCTAATGCCCCACAGCCTGCAAAGGCTTGTCCCGCTCTCAATGATGTGGCATGCTGCTGTTGACACTAGTTCAGCCAGCATGCCACAACCTTCTAAAAAGTAGCTGCTGAAATCAGGGGCTGCCTCGTCATTGCAGCGTCAGCCATCCGCTGCAATGAGGGCGACCCATCATTGCAGGGCGGATGTAAATTTCGAGATTGTTTCAGAATATGGTAGCTTGCCACCGTGTTCATAAACAATATAATCCCAACCATGTTTAGTTGCTATGGTGCTCCTGTGTTTCTTTTGATTGCCAACTGAGAGCCACTCCCCATCGGCATTCTGTAATCCCCCACTTTTGTTCCTGCTGACAGGGTGCCCAATCCCCATCGGCTTTGGTGCCCATGTTTCTTTGATGCCGAGCGAAGCCCACTCCCGTCCGCATTCTGTAACTCCCCATTTTGTTCCTGCCCGTGAGGTGCCCAATCCCCACCGGCTTTGGTGCTCCTATGTTTCTTTTGTTGCCGACGGGGAGCCCACTTCATCGGGTATTCTGCTGATGTGGGTGCCCAATCCCTATTGGCATAATGATACCCCCTACCCATTTGCCGACAGGGTACCTCATCCCCATCGGCTACTGCTGACCCCTGACAAGAATGCTCTGCTGGCAGACTGGGAGCCCACCCAGTGTGCCAGATGCCCTAGCGAAGAAAAACGTCCCAAGAATGTCTGTTTTGTTTTTTTCTCCTGAAAAGGAAACCGTCCTCGCTCCACCCTGCCCCCACCCACTGCACACCACCTCCCCACACCCCTCACCCCATACTTACCTTTCAGTGGACCTGGAACATGTCTGCACTCTGTCGATCACGTAACTGAGGAAATGCCAGTAAGCTGTATAATGTAATACATAGGTTTTTTCAACTTTACTGCATATCTCAGGCATTTTTGGGAATTTGATCACCAAATTTTCAACATGGGTTTTGGGACCCCTCCCCATGAATTCTTGAACTGTCATGGTGTTAATCAGCCCCAAAGGTGATTTCGTGCTCACTGCATGGAATCACCTTTTGAAACTGACTAATAAGCGACAGTGCCAGTGTTCATGGTGGGCTCTCAAAAAGCCTACGTTGCAAATTTGGTGGAAAAATCAAAAATTACTATTTTATGAGCGCGGCGCTGTTGATACGATGCTCAGAATTTCGTGAATTTGCAACATTTTCATGCCAGATTTTCAACACTGGTATTTTGTCACTCCTCCTTGTGAACAGTATAGCTGTCATTGTTCATGTCCTGGTGGAAATGTGTTTCGCACCCAGCGTGGAATAGCGTGGTCACTGTTGGAAATCAGTGTTCGGACAGATTAAAAAATGACAGTGACACTGTTCATGATTAGAGGTCCTGAAATGGCTATGTTGAAAATTTGCAACAATACTACATAAAATGACTGTGTTATGAGCGCATGCTAGCAGTTTGCATGCACACTAGTAACTTCAATTTATAATATTTCACTCCAGATTTTCAACATTGCCATTTTCCCACACCTACTTATGAACAGTAAAGCTGTCATTTTTCCCATCCTGGCCAAAATATGTTTTTGCACTTCTGGCGCAGAATAGAGCGGTCGCTGTGGGAAATCACTGTCCGCAACAGATTAAGAAAATGAGAGTGATACTGTTCATGAGCAGAGGTCCTAAAATGCCTATGTTGAAAATTTGGTGATAATAACCCATCAGAAAGCTGTGTTACAAGTGTGCGTTGCACACTTCCATGCACCATTGTAAACCAGATATGTAATATTGTCACGCCTAGATTTTCACCAGTGAAATTTTTCACACTTCCTTATGAGCAGTACAGCTGTCATTTTCACATCCTGACTGAAATGTGTTTCACAGTTCCGCACAGAATAACGCGTCACCGCGGGGAATCACTGTTGGGACGAATTAAAAATGACAGTGGCACCGTCATGAGCAGAGGTCCTAAAATGCCTATGTTGAAAATCTGGTGACTAAACTCCATAACATGACTGTGTTACAAGCGTCGCTGAACTGTTTCACGCACCCTGTAACTTCGCAATTTGTAATATTTTCATGCCACATTTTCAACAGTGGCATTTTTCCACCTCCTTATGAACAGTACAGCTGCCATTTTTCGCATCATGGCTGAAATGTGTTTTGCACTCCTGCCTCAGAATATCGTGGTCGCTGTGGGAAATCACTGTTTGGGACACATTAAGATCGAACGAGTGAGAGGGGAGTGACCGGTGCTCAACTGAGCTCTGTCGGGACTGCTGTGGATTTGTTTGTGGGCAGAGAAAGGGCCCAACGCAAGAGCCCAGTACAGAAGGGCAGCCTGCAGCACTGGGAGAAACAGAACGAGAGAGCGAGTGATGGAGGGGAGGAGCGAACTCACCGAGCTTTCTTCAGGACTGCTGCAGATTTCTTTTGTGGGCAGAAAAGGCATCAATGCAGGCAGGGGCCCAGTACAAAAGACCAGCCTGCAGCGGTGGGAGAAACAGCACGAAGCGAGTGAGACAGGGGACTGAGTGAGCTCAACGGAACTCTGTCAGGACTGCTGCAGATTTCTTTGTAGGCAGAAAAGGCACCAATGCAGGCAGGAGGCCTGTATTAAAAGGGCGCTTGCAGCGCCAGGACAGACAGAATGAGCGGGAGAGAGAGAGACTGAGTGACCTCAACAGAGCTCTGTCGGACAGCTACAGATTTGTTTGTGGACAGACAAAGGTGCCAATGCAGCCAGGAGCCCTGTACACAAGTGCAACCTGCAGCACCAAAGAAACAGAGCGATCAAGTGACAGAAGCGGTGGAGTGAGCTCAGTGGAGCTCTATTGTGACTGCTGCGGTTTCTTTGTGGGCAGAAATGCGCAATGCAGGCAGGAGCTCAGTGAAAAGGCCAGCTTGTAACGCCGGGCTGAAACGGAATGAGTGAGTGAGAGAGCTCAATGGAGCTGTGTCGGACTGCTTCAGATTTCTTTCTACAGAACAAGCTGCCAATGCAGGCAAGAGCCCAGTACAGAAGGGCAGCCTGCAGCACCAGGAGACACAGAATGAGCAAGTGAGGAGGGGAGTGAGTGAGCTCAACGGAGCTCTGTTGGGACTGCTGCAGATTTGTTTGTGGGCAGAAAAAGCCAGCAATGCACGCAGGGGCCCAGTACAAATGGGCAGCCTGCACTGGTGGGGAAACCAGAATGAGCGAGTGAGGGGAATGTGAGTGAGCTCAACAGAGCTCTATTGTAACTGCTGCAAATTTCTTTGTGGGCAGAAGAAGGCAGCAAATTAGGCAGGAGCCCAATAAAAAGGCAGCCTGCAGTGCTGGCAGAAACAGAAAGAGTGAGGAGAGAAGGAGAGTGAGCGAGCTAAAGGAGCATTGTCAGGACTGCTGCAGATGTCTTTGTGGGCAGACAAAGGCACCAACAGAGGCAGGAGCCCAGTACAAAAGGGCAGCCTGCAGCACCAGGAGAAACAGAATGAGGAGTGACAAGGGGAGTGAGCGACCTAACGGAGCTCTGTCGGCACAGCTGTGGATTTCTGTGTGGCAGAAAAGGTACCAATGCAGGCAGGAGCCCAGCACAAAAAGACAGCCTGCAGCACCGGGAGAAACACAACGAGAGAGTAAGAGAGGGGAGTGAGTGAGCTCAATGGAGCTCTATCATGACTGCTGCAGATTTCTTTGTGGGCAGAAAAGCCACCAACAGAGGCAGGAGCACAGTACAAAAGGGCAGCCTGCAGTGCCAGGAGAAACAGAATGAGCAAGTCAGAGGAGGGTGAGCCACCTCAGAGAGTTCTGTCGGGACAGCTGCAGATTTCTTAGTGGGCAGAACAAGGTGCCAGCACTGGGCAGAAGCAGGCGGCACCAGGCCAAACAGACTGAGCGACTGACAGAGGGCCAGTGAGCATGCTCAACAGACCAACGAATCAACATTCGGCGTGACAAATGCTTGTTTTATTTATGCATTGTTGTTTTAATTTTTAATTCATATATGCCTGTATGTTCCATTATTGTGTCCAACCAATGTGGAACCTTTGTAAAAGAGCTTTAGTTCAAAAGTATTTGTAATCCAAGAAAAATAAATAAATAAAATAAATAAATCCAGCATCATAGGGATAAGATGTCCAGTATATTTCATACACAAATAGTCAATGAGCATACCAGGACCAATTATAAAACAGGCACCATGACACTACTCAGCTGGGTACTAGTTACACACCCTGATGGGATTAAAGTTATCAAAGTTCTGCCAGATACCAAAGGTGACCACTCCCAGTGCAATGTGTATGGGAAGTTAAACAGACAAGGCTTGGATCACAGTCAGCCAAGCCATAAACAAAATGAAGGTGCCTGAATTCAAACTTACTTGGCACAAATTAATTGAAACTGCTTAAATGCCATTCCCAATGTTGACTTGGCCCTAGAATTTTTGTTTTGAGTTCACAAATGCCTGTGATAAATTTGCACCCTTTAAAAATAAAACAAGAGGAAAACTATTTGGATGGATTGCCCCCACACTCCTTGCTTGTATGACGGAGAGGACAATCTGTGGGTACTGGTCAGGGAAACAGAGTCCCTGTCCACTGAAAATATACAAGGAAGCCTGTAATAAATGCACCAGCATGATTAGAAAGGTCAAATCTGACTTCTACAAGGATCCAGCAGACCCAAAACTGAAGCAATGGCAAAGATTTTGGGACAATGTCTGGGAGTTCCTTGGTAAGGAGTTAATACCACTCCTCATATGGTCATGGTGGAGGGTTGAGAGCTACTTGATCCCACTGCAACTGCCAATTACTTCAACACAGCTTTTGCTGACTTCAGTTCTGTCATCCCCTCTCAGCTTGCACATACTGTTGCAGGAACCCGATGCTGAAGCCTCCCAGGTAGTGGGCTTTGTACCAGGGTACCCTCAATTCTATTTTATGTGTTCTAGTCAAAGACACCTCAAAATACATAGGGTACTTACCAAAACTAGGTGTGGGAGTGATTCAGTTGATATGAAACTTCTTGCCCTGGCTGTAGAGAGACTTTACGCAATTGAAAAACCAAGCACCGACCACCACTCTATAAATCAAATGTTTTATTGTGAAATACAGCAAAAAACAAACAAAATGGAGAAGGTGCCACAAGGAATGCTGACCCCTGTGAACTAGGCCCAACCGGTTTCATGCATGCACACTTCTTCAGGGACGACCTTCATACCCAAGTGGTTGTAATTAAATACATATTTCATTTAAAGACACAGTGTAACACAAACATAGTGAAAATATAAAGTAGAGGAAAGGAAAAGAACCTGGTGTGGCAATGTGTAATTATATCATTCAGCTGGACAAATATCAGCCCCATATTTTATAAGATTAAACACAATTGCTCAACAGCCAGGTTACTGGAAATTATGGGCATGGTGAATCCAAAAACATAAAAAGTAATAAACCATTTATTATTTAATAATTATTGGGTTCCGTTTTTTCAATGGAAAAAACATGTGTTAAATATTGTAACACCTGAGTAGGTGTTACGGCATTCATCGGCTTCTTCCAATGCTAATGCACTCAAGACAGAAAGTAAAACTCAACGCGAGCCTCACACTGTCTGTTTTCTAACTCAAATCAGTCAGTACAACTCACCTCCTCACTGCCATTCGCCTATAAAGAACAGTATCCGTACTCTCAATAACCGATATGAAATAAAAAACATTTTCAGCACATTTCAAATCGCGAACTAAACGGAAACACAAAACTATTACCACGCCCCTAACCACCTCCTATTCAACCTCACCTTCCCTGCAGGTCAAATGACGCCAGCTCTTGAAAACACTCGCTTCATGAGAAAGGACACAACGATCAAGACAGTTTTAGTTTTTTTGCTTTTCTTCTTAAATACTTAAATATTTAGTTACTTGTTAAACCTGTTCTCTGTTCAGAATTACACCATTTACTCAACAGAAGGTAAGAGTCCTGTTTCTTTTTACCTTTTCTACCAGAAAAAATGGAACCCTTCAATTATATAAAATAAAGTATGGGGTGCAGTGTGTTTAACTCGAGTGAGACACACACCCTTGTTGTTGGATGGCTATCATAAACCCTCGGCTTTGCCCTCGGGTTTATGTGCCATCACAACAACTTAGGTGTGTGTTAAATTTTGTAACACACTGCACTCCATTCTTATCCTATATTTATTCATGCTAATTTGCTGTCTCATAGTTAAGCCATTGCATACTGCCAATGCACATTACTGCTAGGCAACATATATTTCACCAGCCAGTAAGAATAGCTGGGCAACATATCCATGTAACGCTTAATGGCTATGAGACAGCAAAAGGACAAAGCAGGACACAAGTAGGAAAAAGTGGCTAAGGGATAAATATATACATGTATTACACAAGCAATATTGTGTTTGCCTCTAAAGCAAAATGTTTTTCACACTCCAAGCAAGGAGCAACAATGAACTTTCTTATTGCAATTACTTGTGACTACACAGATGAAGACAGGTGTTGGTGGCTTCTTTGTTTTTTCAGATTGGACATGAGGTGCAAATGGTCATTTAAGCCTGGATTGTGAAGGGCCCCAAGTTGGAATATCTAAAAGGCCTCTCCACACAAGAATTGGTTGTCTAGCTCACCATCTCTGGGGCCTTGAGCAATCTTTTCAATGCCACAAAAGTGAAAGGTGTGTTGGTGTGGGTTCTCAGATGTGGAAATGTGTTTTGCCATGGCATTATTTAAATCACCACATCTGATATCACTCAGATGTTCATATTCTGGTTCTTAGTCTGCATGTGGTCTTACCCACATAAAATGCCTCACAAGTGCAGGTAGCCAAAATACTATACTCAGAACGGAACAATTATTCAATTGTGTTTATGCAACTGGATGAGATGTATGCTTGGGTGACTTTGATACATGAGGTTGTTCGCCTCTCATCTGTGGGATCTACCACTCTGTAGGGGTATGACACAAGGAACCCTAGAGGAGGGTTCCCCATAGATGCTGCAGGAATAATTCTCTTGATTAAAAGTAGCTTAGGAAGAAGCCTCCACAGAAATGAGAACGAGCCACTGGAGGAGGGGTGGATGGTGGGCAACGAAGAACGAATCCTGAACTGTCCAGGAGGAGGGCCTTTAAGGCCTGTTGGGGAGTGATGTTGTTGCTCTGCCCATTGAACCTCAAGCTTAAAGTCTTCCCATTCAATTGTGCTTATGCAACTAGATAAGATGCATGCTTTGGTGACTTCAATACATTGTGGCTGTTCGCCTCTATCTGTGGGATCTACCACCCTGTACGGTATGATGGCAAGGAACCCTAGAGGAGGGTCTCTCCTATAGGTGACTCAGGAATAATTCCCATTGGCTAAAGGTAGCTAAGGAAGAAGCCCAAAAAGAATACCCAAAAGGGTGTCAAGCATCAAGAGGCAAGAAAGCAGAAGTTCAAGTTCAAGTTCAAATTCAAGTTTATTGCAGGAAAACTCCATTGAGCAAGCTCATTCACAAGGAGGTCCTGTGACATAAACACTTAAAGTACAAACACAGATAGGTAATAATAGTATATACATGAAATACACGTTACATGATACAGGCTGGATATACACATACAAGGGTACCACATAGGGGTGACCGCTGGTGGTAAACATTGATATGAGACAGGAAGCGTTACTTATAGGTCGATACTGATAAATGAAACATGATGACTGTGTGATTTGATTTAATCAAATCGAATCTAATCAAATATACAGTATTTTGGCAGCTAGAACAAACAACAGTCTACAACTGATATGGAGGAGGAGAGATTTGATAGAGTAGCAGTGAGCGCAAGCATAGATAAAGTCAGGAGTAGAAGGGAAA
The DNA here is from genome assembly GCA_016271365.2 of Neoceratodus forsteri. Taxonomy (NCBI): domain Eukaryota; kingdom Metazoa; phylum Chordata; order Ceratodontiformes; family Ceratodontidae; genus Neoceratodus; species Neoceratodus forsteri. The sequence goes on along the minus strand of JADMNL010000039.1, from coordinate 10,199,897 downwards.
GGGAAAGCAGTTAATATGACAAATCAATTAAACCTTACCAGTGGATAAATATGGTACACATGGGGAAGGAAGAGACTTAATGACAGTTACAGGTGTCTTTTATTTTGGCTGAACTTAGCGATTTGTAGAAGTTTATTGAAACTGTGCTAGTTAGTTTCAGTACGGTTTGTAATTGGTTCCAAATGGAGGGAAGGCATATGCACAGCACGTTTACCAAAGGAAGTCTCAAGTCCTTTGGTATGTCAAGCATAATAAAGTCAGATTTTCTTAACGAGTATGCACTATGTGAGATACTAATAAGGAAGAGAGATAGCTTGGCAATTTTCTGCAGGAGCAGTTTAAGAGTCCATAGCCCAGCATGGAGCAGGCGCCTAGTAGTAAGGGATGTCCAACCAACAGCTGCATATAAGTCACAGTGGTGCGTAACGTAAGGGAGTTGGTAATGAACCATAACGCACGTGATAAAGGATGTCCAGTTTACTTAGATTTGCAAGAGTGGTGGAGGAATAGATTACATCGCCATAGTTGAGTAGGGGGAGAAAAGTGGCCTGTACAAGCTTTTTTCGAGTTTCAAGGGGAAAAGGGCCTATTTCTGTAGAAGAAACCTAACCTTGCTTTTAACCTTCTAGAGACATCTTCGATGTGGTCACTGAAAGATAATTTATTGTCGATCCAGATACCTAGATATTTAAATTTGTTACAACTTCCAGAAGTCGTTTAGCGTGGTGACAATGAAGTCTTGGGCAAGAGTATTGGGGGCCTGAGACAGCACTGCAGGAGAATATCATTGCTTTAGTCTTCTTGGCATTGAGCAGAAGCTTTTGCCTTTATTAAATTATGTTCAGGTTAATGCAGTCCATGAAGCACCCCCTGACTTCAGATAACGATGAGCCAGAAGTATACAACACAGTATCATCTGCAAAAAGTGCAGATTGGACGAGATATTAGCATCTAAGTCATTGATGTACAGAGAAACAAGATAGGGCCTAAGATGGATCCTTGGGGACTCCTCTTGCAACTGGCAAGGCAGCAGAAAAAGCTTCTCCGCCTTTACTTTTTGGAATCTTCCAGTTAGTAGCTAGAGAACCACTGGGTGGTATGGTATGTGGCACCCAACTTGCAAGGCAATTGACTAATAGTTTGTGATCAACAGTATCAAAAGCTTTGCTGAGGTCCAAAAGACTCACCAGTTACCTTCTTAGCATCTATAGCAGAGATCCAATCATTGGTTACTTTGCTAGTGCAGTGATTGTGCTATGATTAGCGGAAGCCAGATTGAGCTGGGTTAATGAGAAAGAAGGTTTCCAAGTGAGATTTTAACTGAATATGGATCAGTTTTCGAGAACTTTAGAAAGGATAGGCAATATGGAGATAGGCCTATAGTTGTTTACATCGCATGGGTCACCAGATTTAACTAGAGGGAGGATATGTGCTGATTTCCAGCAGGACGGCACAGCAGCAGATGTAATGGAAAGATTGAAGATGTGGAGAATTGGGGCAGTGAGATGGGCATAGCCTGACCTTAGGAAAAAGGGTTCCAAGCCATTGTCCCCGCGTTTTTTGGTGTCTAAGTTAAGAAGAGAATCTTCTACTTTTATAAGTTATCTCGCGCAGTTGGAAGGACTGGGTGCAGGACTAGATGTGGTGGGAGGGGTTTGCTGGCTCACTGCAGCACCAGCATAGGTGACAAGTCAAAGCTAATCCAGCTGTGGCAAAGTGGGAGTTAAGTTCCTCCAGGATTAGGGACTTGTTTTCCACAATCTTGCCACTTGCGACTATCTTTGTTGGGACAGAGGGGCCATGGGCCGTCCTTCTATAACTTTGATAGTCTTCCATATTTTATGAGGGTTACATTTAGCTTGTTCGAGAGTAGAAAATAATAGTTAGCTTTTAGCAGAGCTAAGTTTTCACACAGTTATTCCTGGCTGTTCTAAAGGCCTGCCAATCCGAAGATTCTTTGAATGTCTAGTTTTAGCCCAGAGCTTATCTCGAGCTATAAGGGCTGCCTTGAGATCCAGGTGAACCAGGATTGGAATTGTTCCATACCCTTACTTTGATGAAAGGGGCATGCTTATTTATTATTGTGGTGAGTTTGTCATTAAGGATGCAAGCTGCCTTGTTGACATCTTTGGCTAGGCAAAGATCTTGCCATCTGATCATGCTCAGGTCAGATAGGAAGTTTACTGCACTGAATCTGCGAAGGATCTTTTGTTATAAAGATGGGTTGCAGCCGGGCCTTAATTTGAGATCTTATGCAAGCAACAATTCCATGATCACTCATGTCATTGTGAAACACTGCCAAATGAGATATTTTGTGTGGATGGGTGGTTAGTACCACATCTAGAATGGAACTGTTGGCAGTATTTAGAGTGTTGTTCCTAGTAGGTTCTCTGACTAATTGCCCAAGACCTAGCTCGTCACAAAGGATTTGAGGCCATGTGATTTAGGTGACAGCCAGTCCGTATTTAGAGCCCTAGAAATATTGTTTCAGTTTTGCATCTACGAACATGGATTTCAAAAGATTAAGGACTTCATCACCACCAGGCGGGGGTCTATAGCCACCTAGAATAGTGATACATTCCGAGGAGGAGATGAAGGCTTGCTAAACTAACTCAAATTCCTTGGCTGAGATTTGGAACTAATATTGGTGACCAAGTACTTAGATTTGGCATAGATAACCACACCCCGCTCTAGACTCTCTATCTGCTCTAAATAAATTGTAGCTCTGCAGTGATATTTGTTGATCAGTGTTCGTCTTTTTAACCACGACTCAAAAATTATGATAAGGTCTGGGTTAACGTAGGCAGCCCAGGCTTGCAGCTGTACAAGTTTTTAGGCAGGCTTAAAATGTTGACCATCATCATTTTGAGACCTGTGGCCTCAGCAAAATCGATAGGCGAGGTAAGTTGGGGCCAGGGTTGAGCCTCACATTTCCTGAGCAGATAAGAAGCAGAAGTATAACTTTCTTTAAGGAGCTTATAAGAATGGAGACTGCTTTTTATTTCTTTGCGACAACCCTTATATTGTGCTGCGCAAGGCGGCATCTATAATGACAGTTGATTGTGATCAATGTAAGTGCTTAGGTAGACATAGGTGAGGACAGTAGCAAAGGGGTGTAGAAGCAACCGGGGAATAGGCTAAAAGGGAGAGGAGAATGACAGAGTGTCTGCACGGCAGACTGTTATAACATTAGGTATTGATAAGGTACATTGGAGAACTGAATTGCATTGAGGTACTTCAAATTGCACTGTATTGCTGAAAACTCTGCACCTTAGGAGCAATAAAAACACAATAAGGAGAGCCATGGTCCCAGATTGAGTGGTCTCGTGATTTGTATTAGTGCAATATTTTCTAGGCAAGAAATTTGCCCACCTAGGTACCCATTTAAAACCTAGATGAGAAAATACAGCAGAAAGGGAACAAGGAGATCAGGAGCAGCTTAGTTAGTGGCCATCCACCCTTCAGACTCAAGTCCCTTGTAGCAGAACCGGGAAAGAAGTAGAATGATAATGCAGAGCCATATTGCCCACGAAAGAATACAGTGATTTATGTAGAAGACAAGAATCCTCTAGTGGCAGGTCTGTATAACCTCAGCTAATGGAAAACTAGCCACTTGGAAAAAAAAAAAAAAGATATCTAGACCAGAAAGAAATGTGACAGACATAGATCAGAAAGACAAGAGAAGAATGATATAAGGCTAGGACAATGAATGAAAGGCAACTGACAAGATGCAGAAGGGCAGACTTCTAAGGACAGAGAGGGAACAGGCGGGGCCACCATCCAACTCCATCCAACAGCAGAACCTAACTATGGAACCTATGAAAGCACTAACCCTGCCTAATATTATGACTATTGGCATGCAGAAGAGGAAAACCCTTTGAGAAGGAAACCCTAGGGATCCAAGGCCTAGGTCACCTTCCTCCAGGTTGAAGGATTTTTGATCATTGACAGCTCAGCTACCACAATTTGAAGTTGAGATCGAGAAGGAGGAAAAGTCAAGTTAGAGGAAGCTCTTGCTCTGTCCTTCTAAATAGAAAGCTGCTGAAGGATGTGAGCGATGTCTCTGCAAGTAGACACTAAAAGCAAGAGAGGATGTATGATGATGGAAGGAAGCCTTGAAGGCAAGAATGGTTCAAGGTGAGGAATAAAATGGATGATGTATGATTATGAAATGAGGCCTAGAAGGCCCGTACAGTTAGGTGACATATGAAGAGGAAGATGAATGATGGAGTGAAACCTTGGAAGCTGGTATGGTTAAGGTGAGGTAAGAAATGAACGATGTATGATGATGGAGAAGCCTGCCAGCCCTGAGCAAAGGGGCAATAGGCATGAAGGCATGTCTCCAAGTGGACAGCAGATCAAGTGAAGGTAGCATGGATCTAAGAAGATTATGCTCGATTAGTCACTGTGAAGGAGTAGACCCACATAGAGGTTGGATGAGTGAAGGATACGCAAATGCGGTCATGAGAAGACAGATGCTGATAAAAACCACAGGAGTGCAGTGGTTCTATGAGATAGCATAAGACCTAATGAGAAGTATGCTCAATTAATCAATGTGAAATGAGTAGATCATGAGGTCAGACTGAGTGAAGGATAATCAGACTCAGGTCCTGGACACGAGATGGACTAGGGTAAGAGGAGGATACAAATAGGGAAGGTGATGGTAGGATAGGAAAACCCCAAAAGAAAGCAAAGGTCAGAGAAGAAGTGGAATGAAGGGTGGAGGAACAGGAGGAGGAGGAGGAGGGCAAAAGTGGAGGTGACGGGGACACCCGATACAGAGGAGACAGGTAGAGAAAGAACCGAGTCAAGCAACTGAAGTCAATGACAGAACAGGATTCATGACCACAAAGAACTCCAATGGTAGAAGGAAGGAGAAGCGTGAGGGTCAAGAGAGTGGCTGACAGACCAGGCATGAGGGTGCAGGAATGAAGTGAGGCAGCCATGGTGTGAGCAGGTGGGGAGGGGCAGGGCAGGAACCCTGCAAAGACAAATGTTGAGGTGAAGGTAGGCCCAGAGTACTCGCAGACCAACACGGAACACAGCAGAGGATGGGACAAAAAGGGGGAGCAGCAAGTTGAGCAGACTCCAGGGTGGAAGGGGGATGGAGCAAGAAAACCAGACAGAATGAGGTAATGATGGGATGTCACAGAATGAGGGTTTGAGGTTAGAGAGCTGAAGATGGAAAATGCTGAGGGAGCACGTGACTCTGGCCATGGAAAATGAGGAAGTTGCAAACCCATCTTACACAGAATGAATGAGGCAGCATGGTAGCGCTAGAGCAGAATGGAATTCCAAAACTTTATTTATTAATTAATTAAAGTTTTACGGAAGGCATGCCGAGCAGACCACTCTTTCGAATCCAGATGCATCCAGGGTATGGGGAAATAGGAATACATACAATAGATACAGAGTCCAGAAATATGAGAGCAAGATCTTACAAAATGGAAGGGCGACAGAGCAGCATCCCTGAGAGGAAGAGGAAGCCCCAAAAGAAAGCAGGATGAGGAACGAGGGACCAGGAGGAGAGGAACTGGAGTATGGAGGAGAGAGACCAAGGAAAAGAATGGTATGAGAACGAGGTGCAGTGCGGCTGAAGCAGCAGTAAAGAAAGGGACTAGTAAGATGATGAGGCAAGGCAGGGACACAGGTGGGATGGGAGAAGAAGAGTGAGGGGAAAGTACCTGAGGAAAGGAAGAAGCCACATCCACCAGTGATGGACGAGTCGCTGAGTGACCGGGACACCAGGATCCAGAGAGGCAGGAACGGTGAAGCAGGAAAACAATGACAGTGAGGGAAGCAGAAGGCGCTACAGAACCAGAAGATGAGGTCAGAGAATGCTGTAGTCGCCCAGACCAGAGCCGGAAAAACAAGGCAGACACCAAAACAGCAGGTGGATATCATGAAGGTGAGCAGAAAAACAGAGGGAAAGGAGAGGTGAGACAAGGGAACAGCCTACAGAATGAGCAAAACAAGGAACAGGTGGGAGGCGAGGATAAGGAGGGTCTCCATGAACCCAGCAAAGAAAACACTCAAAGGAGCAACAGGAAGCAGGTTGCCAGCCATGGGAGCAGGTATGGGGGTGAGATGGAGAATGAGAGGAGGGGAAGGGAGATGGAGAACCACTGTACAGCAGCAAAGGAAGCAGAGGGAGGGTTGCAGCAGAAGGAGGGGTGGGGCTAGGACGGCCAACAGGAGCTGCTTAATGAGTAGAGGGCTGAGGCGGGATGGACGAAATGGGAGACCAGAATGAGTGGCCAGAGGTGCAATGGAGGGGAAACAAAAGCCCAGAATGAGAGAAGATGGCCCCGGTTGCAATGAAGAATGAATCCTGGAACAGTCCAGGAGGAGTGGCATTTAAGGCCTGATGAGGGAGTGATGTTGTTGGTCACGCCCATTGAACCTCAGGCTTAAAGCCTTCCCAATAAAATGTTTTATCTCAAAGGTGTCAGGGGCATTCACAGTCAGAGATTCCTGTGTTTTAAGTGTCACATCACAAAATTTACAGTGGGTACACTTTAACATCCTTTTGGGGGTGGAGGTAACCACTGGGTTGTTGGTTTAACTACAGGCTGTAAAGAGTGGACTAGCATATCTGATAGATTTCTTCCCATTGATATACTGTTCTAGGGTAATGTGACAGTTTCTCAATGCAGAATCTGTAGAAAGGATGTCCAATGTTTTCAATAACTAATTTAATTTCAAGATGCTATTGCCGAAGTCGTGATAAAATGTATTTGTTCCTGACTGGATGGAGTTTGGGTCTATATTCAAGCACTGTGTGGCATGGAATCCCCTGGTGACAATTTGGGCATTGAGTAAGAGATCCTGTTGATAACCCTGGCCTTACATCTGTTGATAATTTCTTCCAATATTTTTTCAAAATCAGATATTTTAGAACAATTTCTTTTAATTCTCAGAAACTATGACCAGGGTATGTTCCTGGTGGTGTGGCATGGATGGCAGCTTGAAGCTAATAGTACAGTGTTATGATCTGTAGACTTCCTGAACAGATCAGTGGCAATTGTACCATCTGAATTTTTGTAATACAAATATCCAGGAAATTAATCTGACACAAATTACTTTGAACTGAGAACTTAAGGTTCTGATTTGAATTGTGAAGGTAACTCACTAATTCTACAAGTTTATCTGCAGTACCACGCCACGCCACACCATCAGGACATTTTCTATATAGTACCACCAGAGGTCAATGTGCTGTAAAACAGGATTGTTATTCACATTGTAAATTACATCCTGTTCCAATGTTCCAAATAAAGGCTTGTTTAATTGGGGAAATGTGGCCCCATCTATGTACCTTTAATTTGGTGATAATATTTACCTTGAAAGCTAATAGTGTTAAATTTTAGTACAAATTCTGACAATTTAGTCAAAAGTCGATGTGCCCACTGCCTAAATCCATTGCATCATGCAGCCATGTATGTAATGCAACAAGTCCCCATCGTGGGGATGTTAGTGTACAAAGCTTTGATATCCATAGATACCAAAAGTCAATTTTCTTCCAACTGCAGGTCCTTGAGGACGCCTAGAATCTTGGTGGTATCCTGATATAAGATGGAAGCTTGCATACAATGTCCCTAATGTGCGATCTACAAATTGGGACAGGGCTCAGTCAGAGACAATGGGACATCCTGGTAGATTCTGCATGCTTTTGTGCACTTCAGGTAATACATACATGGTTGCACATTCCTGTAAAAATTCAAAGGTAGATTGGGTAATAATGCCATCATCTAATGCTTCAGAGAGGGCAAGGTCAAGTTCTCTTTAAATGTCATGGTCAAGTCCCGATTCAGGGTTTGTAGAAATCAGAGTTGGATAATTGCCTCGGTACTTCAGCAATATAATCTGAAGTGTTAAGAACCACAATGGCATCCCCTTGTACCGGTTTTATGGTTACATCGGGGTTTTCTCCAGTTCTTTGAGGGTCTTCCTTTCAAGTGCTGAAATGTTACAAAATGATATATTCTGTGGTCTTCAAAACATTTTCTCAATGTCATTAAGACACCCTTGCTCAAAAATTGTACGGTAGGGATGCGGGGGTTGAAGTTTGACGGTGGTTTGAAGAAATTGAGTCTACTTCACCTTCAGGGATGGGGTCCATCTCATTATTAGTTCCATTGTCCTGATAGGGACTATAAATGAAAACATCTGAGAGTCCTGAGCTAGAACCATTCAGCTCCTAGCAAGTTGTAGGAAACACATCTTTTGTTTATTATAGAAGACTTTGATACTGAGTTTCCTGCTGAGTTTCTTTACATCCACAAAATGTCAAATTTCCTTGTTGCAGAAGTGGAACAAAGCTCAAGCCCTTATTCAGGACTGAGAGCTGGTACTGAGTAAGAGAAATATTAGAGAGGTTAATTACACTGATTTGCCTCTCCTCTCCCTCTGTTTCAGTGTTGCTCCCTTCTGGGTTGTTGGTGCTTGTTTCTTTGATGCAGGAGTTGAATGTCCTGTATTTCTTCCTCCCCATCTGGTTATGTGACCTGGGTGAAGTGTACTAGGTGCTCTGACCTTGTCTGCCCATGATTGACCTTCTCCTGCTCTTTCTGGCCCTCTTCTAAAAAGGTTCCTTATTGTGTAGAGTCAATATCTAACTCAGATGTAGAATGGAAGATAGTGTTAGTTTTTCTTAGAATGGATTTAGAGTTCTTATTTTTATTGTAACCCATCTTGTTTTATTCATCTCTGAACCTTTCCATGTAAAGACCCTGTCGAGCAGGTAATCTTGCCTGTCTTTCTCAAACTTTTAGTTTCACTCTGAATGCACCTGTCCTGCTTGGTGATATCAATCTTTATTCTCAAACTCAGAGAACTCTGGATCCTCGCTATATGTGGAAAAAGCAACTTCCTTTTCTTTAAGTACAGGTTCAATGTCCAATTGTTGTTTATAGTCACAAGCTATGTAATTTTGGAAGAGTTCTGATGCTGCATGCATCTTCTATGTCCAGTTTGTTCTGAACACCTCCTGATCTAATCTATAACCTGGCCACTTTAGTACTCCTCAAGCCTCGAGGTACACGGCCTACTTTCTGGTAGTCTCAAGCCTGGTTAAATTCTAATAAATTCTTCTTGCTCGAAGAGCTGTTTTTCTAACTCAAAATAGGCTTTGTGGATGCTTACTGGGTCAGTAGGTTGTGTCACAGTGATTTCCTGGCTTGTGCCTGAGCTGTGGGGGCAGCAGTTTGCATCGGTTATCAGAAATAAAAGGATTCTGGTAGCCTTTGCCCGAAAAATCACAGAGCTAAATGACAGGGATCCAGTCACACTATGCACAGGTCCTCAATATTTGAGGACATGACAGTAATGCAGAAGAAATCTAAAATAGAGATAAACAACTGTAGACAACTTATTGTGCACCGTGTGGTGTTGCGATGAGCTCAAACCTGAAAACAAGAACTGTCAGAATGCAGGAAATAAACAAAATGGAGAAGGTGCCACAAGGTGTGTTGACCCCTGTGAACTAGGCCTGACTAGTTCTGCGCATGCACGCTTCTCAGGGATGACTTTTGTACCCAAGTGGTTGTAATTAAATACATATTTCATTTAAAGACGAGTGTAACACCATTTTGTTTGTTTTGTGTTGCGATTTCTCAATAAAACTTTTGGATTTATACAATGGTGGTTGGTGCTTGGTTTTTCAATTGTGTGGATTACATTGTACCAGTAGCATGACAGCTTTGGAGCTGCCCTTCCTGCATTCTGACTGTAGTGGAACTTTCCCACCTCATCTCCAGAATTTTAACTATTCCTGTGCTACTCACAGTTCTCCAAGAAGCAGAAATCCACACTGGTTACACAAGTTTTCAAAGCAGAGACCTCACTAGCCTTGAAGGTTACAGACCACTTCTATTCTCTCTCTCTCAGGGAGAGAATAGAAAAGAGAAATACAGTGTCCAGTTTGTACAGCAGCAAGGTTTCTGAAGCCCGACAGCACCAATACAGTGCTGTTGGAATACACCAACTATGTTCATGAGGCCCTTGAAAATGATGACTTTGTTAGAGCTATATTTCAGGGCACGTCATGCCACTATGGTTAGTTTTTTTTTTATTATTATTTATTTCAAATTGGATTAATACTTTGAGTCATGGACTCATTTACAAAGGTTTCAAGTCATACAGATAACATAAGATGAACAGGCAGAAACATAGGTTAACATAGGTTATATAGTTTGCATAGAGAGGTACATTGCATGGTAAAATACATTGCTGAATAACATAAGTTCCACTCTAATGCAAAGGATTCAGTGACCAATACTTAAACCTGGACAAACAGGAACACAGCATAGCATAGGATTGAGTTGCATGTTTAATGTTAAACCTCAAATTTTGTACTTTAATAACTTTGCAACCGATAAATGGATTTGCACAATATTGGGCATGTGCTGTCCCTGGGTAGCTCTCTCGATGTGACAAGTTTCATTCCAGTTGGATTTGGGGATTCTGAGATCCGTTAGTGTAAAACCTTAAGGTCACAATTTTTGCAGTTTTTTCCTCATTGCCTCATACCCAGATGGTGAGGAATTTTGGTGTGAACTTTTATGGTAGAAACAGCTTGGGTAATATAACTGCCATGCATTTGTTTGATGAAAATATTGTTGTTACAAAGTTATTCCATTTTAAAAGTCCCATTATTTTCAATGGGAAGATCACGCCCAGGGTAGAGGAATGGGTTCAAAAATGATTTGGCCTCACAAAAAGATTCTTTTCATGAAGGATCAATCCTTTTTGCCAGAAAAAATCCCTTTTCATGAGCTGCCATTTTGTTTTCTTTTTCACACAACAAACTGTCATAACACTGTCCAGGGATGTTTTTACAGACATCCAAACATGCATCTTGCTCATTGGGAGCTGATGAGCTTCACTGTGTATATTTTATAGCTCCCATGGCCTCTGAATGTTTGTTTACAACTATTTAAAGCCTTTTTCACATAAAACATAGAAATTGATGGCAGATAAAGACCACTAGGCCCATTTAGTCTGCCCATTTTCTCTGCCTCTTATAAAAGTCACAGACCCTACCTGATCTCCAGCTTTACCTCCTCATTCCCATTGCTAGGGTTCCCTATGCCTGTCCCATGCACGCTTGAATCCCCACTGTGTTTTCTCCACCACCTCTGCTGGGAGTATATTCCATGCATCCACCACCCTTTCTATGAAGAAATACTTCCTCATGCCACCCCTTAGTCTACCTCCTTTCAACCTCATGTCATGCCCCTCGTTCCTCGACATCTCCTTTTCTGAAAGATGCTACACTCTGGTACCCTATTTATGCCTTTCAGATATTTATAGGTTTCTATCATATCTTCCTGTCTCTTTTCTCATCCAGGGTATACATATTGAGGTTTCCCAGTCTCTCCTCACATGACTTTTGGTGCAGGCCCGGCACCATCTTTGTTGCCCTTCTTTGAACTGCCTCCACCCAGTCTATGTCCTTACAGAGATGCGACCTCCAGAACTGGACACAATATTCCAAATGAGACCTCACCAATGATCTGTACAGTGGCATCACCACCTCCTTCCTTCTGCTGGTGATACCTCTCCTTATGCAGCCCAGCTTCCCACTGGCTCTCCCCACAGCCTTGGCACATTGTTTGGCCACCTTTAGGTCATCAGATATAATTACTCCCAAATCCCTTTCCAGTTTGGTGACCGTCAGTCCCCCAACATGTAATCCTCCCCAGGGTTCTTGCACCCAATGCATGATTTTGCACTTTTCTGCATTGGATTTCAGCTGCCACACTCGGAACATTCCTCCAGTTTATCTAGGTCCCTCCTTCACTACTCACTAAGCTCCTTTTTTGTGATTCATTTTCATCATCAGAAAAGGATATCAGCTACGAAAAAGATTTAAAAAAATCTATATCCTTGGTGCCTAGTGGCACTACCACCTCTGATCACTGTCCCAATAAATGTTATTTTATTCTCTGGTGTCCAGTGGCACCCCCACCTCCAATCACCATCCCCTTATTTTTATTTGATTCCTGGTGTCTAGTGGTACTCCCCATGCTTCCGATCACTGTCCCTAAATAATATCTTCCCTGGTGTCTAGTGGACCCCCACCCACAAATCATCATTTTCCCATTTTCCTGGTGTCTAGTGGCATTCCTCACCATCTCATCACCATTTTCCCCATTTCCCAGGTGTCTAGTGGCACCCCCACCCACCGATCACTGTCCCCATTATTGGTTAGTATATTCGTTGGGTGTCTAATGGCATCCCCCCACCCACCGATCACCGTCCCTATTTTCCTGTTGTATATTTCCTGGTGTCTAGTGGCACCCCCCACTCCTCCCATTGCAGGCAAAACCTGCAAGAAAGAAAACAGTCCTCAATATTTTTTAAACTTGTAAAACAAAACAGTTCCTCGCCAATCAACCTCCCAGCCCCACCTCTCAGTCAGCACCCACACACCCCAGTACACCCCTACACACCCTCACTCACCTGAACAGGTCACAGATTCAAGCAAAACAAAACAAAGACAAGTCTGCGCTTCAGGTAGACAACTTCAGTAATGCAGCAGAGGTAAAACCAAAGTAATCCAACAGAACAAAGACACCACTGTGCAAAACTCAAAGAGAATCCAAATATGAAGACACATACATAGATATATAGACAGTGTCGGCAGATAAGGGCCTATGGCCCACCCAGTCTGCCCATTTGAGCTTGTAAGTTCAGTTTATGTTTTCCAAGAAGTCTGTTGCCCTTACCCTGACCTCCAGAATTCCTTTATGTCTATCCATTGCATTCTTAAATCCTGTGATTGTTTCAGCCCCCACCACTTCCTCTGGCAGGGTGTTCCACTTTTCCACCACCCGTTCTGTGAAGAAATTCTTCCTCACGTTTCTCTGAATTGTCCGCCCTCCAACTTCATCCCATGTCCTCTAATCCTGGAACATCTTTTCGCTTAAAATAGTGTATTCCTGCACCCTGTTCCTCCCTGTAAGATACTTGTATGTCTGTAGCATATCCTCTCTCCCTCCTCTCTTCCAGGGAGTACATGTTCAGTTCCTTCAACCTGTCTTCATAGGACTTGTGATGCAATCCATGCACCATCTTTGTTGCCCTCCTCTGAACCTCTCTACCCTGTCTATGTCCTTACGTAGGTATGATCTCCAGAACTGTACACTGTACTCCTGGTGGGGCCTCACTAGTGTCTTGTATAGTGGAATTATGACCTCCCTTTTCCTGCAGGTGATGCCCCTGCCTATGCATCCCAGCACCCTATTTGCTTTACCTGCTGCCTTGTCACACTGTTTCTACCTTGAGGTCATCAGAGATGATAACCCCAAGATCCCTTTCCTGCTTGGTGCATGCTATATCCATATATACATAGTGAATGCTGGGTGCAAGTTTATTTTTTGAAACATATACGGAGAGCCAAAGGTGAGACAAACTCAGAGAACTCCCCAGTGCTTGAATCTATGCAATTCTTCCTCAGGTGGAGGGGCAGTATGACAAGACACACTGTCTGATCGAAGACACATCTTGCTGCTGGAACCGTGACTGCAATATGAGAAGCTAAGGTAAATGCGGTCCAATGTATTTCAATGGGGGGTTCAACATTTACGTATAACTTAGCCATTTTTTGAGATTTTACCCCAAGTTCTCAACATGGCTCTTTTGGGAACCACCTCATGAACAATAGGACTGTCATTGCTAAATTCCCACCAGAAAGGTGATTTGTGATTGCTTGGTGAATTCACTATTTGGGTGGGATTTGGAAATTTATTCTGCCCTTGATCATGAGGTGGGGTCATAAGAAGGCTATGTTGAAAATTTTGGGAAAAATATGAAAAAATACCAAAGTTGTGACCATTTGTTGCAATTTTGCTACACACACTGTAGCTTTGGAAATATTAAATATTTTGACCTCAGATTTTCAACATAGCCTTTTTATTACCCCACCTCATATATGTCACAGTTGTCATTTTTCAAATCCTGTCCAAAATGTGTTTTGCACCTGTGGCAGAATGGAATTGCAGTTGCGAGAATTACATTTTGGCAGGGATTCAAAAGTTTCTGTACCGGTACATGAGGTGGGGTAATAAAATGGCTATGCTGAAAATTTGGTCACTGTTGTCCTATAAATGGAATTGCAAGGCCTCAGAGGGCCCTGTGCTTCCACAGCTACATATAAACATATACACATCTATTTATGGGATGGGAGCGCAGGATCCGAAAGACCTTTGCTCCACAGTAAAATAAGGATACTGTTATAGTATCTCAAAACTAAGGAAATAAGTTGCAAAAACTTTGTTAATGCTTCAGTTAGGGTCAAAGTGACAAAAGTTGGGAAATCAGGTGTTAGGGTTTCCAATTCTAACACCCTACCCTCCCAAACCAGGCAGGGAGATTAGGTGTGGAGTGCCTTGAGCTTCTCAATCCTAACACTAACCCCATTCTCATAAAGTCTACACATCTGACCTGAGTGTTAGGTCTAGAAGCCCAAGGCACATGCCACACCTTGTCTCCCTGCCTGATTTGGGATGTAGGGGTGTTAGGGTTGGAAACCCTAAAGCCTCATTTCCCAAGCTTTGTCTCTTTGACCCTAACTTGAGCATTAAAAAAGTTGTTTGCAACTCATATGTATAGGGTACGTTAGAGCCCTATAGTTAGGTTGAGGACACAATTTATCTCTAGCACTCTCCCACTCAACACAAAAAATCACTTCACATCAATCGGAGGCACCAGCAATGTCTCTTACTCCTCCTACTCCTCTATGGTTACTGTTACAACTGTGGCCCCCCCATAAATGCTAATACCCTTACACATCCCTCAAAGGACACACACTTATGATCAAAATTGCCCATCTGAACATACAGAGCCTACTAACCAAAAATCCATCTTTGGTTCCTGGCTCATCACTAAAAAATTTGATGTCATAGCCCTTACTGAAGCCTGGCTCACTGACAAAATTCCCACCTGTGAAATTTCCTTTGAAGGCTACTCTGTAATTAGAAGGACAGAATTGGAAAGTGGGGTGACTGACCCTATTCTATATCTCTGAACCGGACTCCCAGCTTGACATCTACACCCTTCACGCTGCTTCCATTAACCTCATCATAGGGCAGTCTAAAATTATCACTCTAATGTGGCATACCTACCCCATGCACCCTAACATAGAACTGAAAGCACTCCATGACCTAAAAACTCCCTTCTGCTGTCGCAAGTGGATATTATTTGGTGACTTCAACATGAATTGGCAGTCCAGTCAATCTAATGTTGCCAAGAAGCCCTGGCTGGGCTCAGAATGCATCAGGTCATCAGGATACCACCAGTATAAACTACAAAACTTGCTATGAACCCACTCTTGATTGGATCATAGTCACTAACCCTGCCCAAGTGGTGGATGCTGGGGTTCTTCCTGACTCCATTAGTGACCACTGTGCTGTTTTCTGTAATTGGTCAGCTAAAGACCAAAAGAAAGAACCCAGGTTCATCCTTTACAGACAACTTAAAAACTTAACCTTGATGACTTCTCTAAAGCCATCCTGGCCACAGACTGGTCTTTCACCGCCACATCCTAGACATAGACAATGATCTCGAACCCTTTAGCAAGACCTTTCTATCCATCTGTAACTCTTTATTCCCACTCGAAAACTCAGGGTGAAAGGCCACACTAATAATTGGATCACTTCTGACCTGCTAAAGCACATGCGGAAAAGAGACAAAGCATGGACCAAATATAGAAAACCTAAACTTCCAACCTTTACAGGAATACAAAGCCCTACGAAAATAAGTACAAACCCAAGGTCAGAGCTACAAACGCAAACTTCTTCAGGGACAAAACAATTGGGTGCTAGGGGCAACTCTAAACACACCTGGAGAACACTCAACAACCTACTAGGTAGAGGTTACACTGCTGAACAAATATCCCTCAATAATGATGGAAGTCTAATAGTGAACCAAGTGAGATAGCCAATCTCTTCAACACTTACTTCAGTGACCTAACATATACAAGCCAAATAATGTGCAGCTTATCGACACTAGCCTACCCATTGCAACCCCTGGCTCCCCTCATCGTAAACCCTTCCCTCCCCTGCACAAGCAACTCTTACCCCTCCCCATAATTCTACTTCAAATATCTTTCTCTGCTAATGTAATCACCTACCTAAAAAGAATGACCCAAAGCCCAGTCTCGTCCTGATGACATTGACTACTGCATCCTTAAGCTCATCCATGTATCTATCACCCTTCCCTAACCAACATCCTCAACCACTCACTTTGCACTGGGGTATTCCCCATAAGTGGAAGAGCAGCACTATAAAATCACTCCACAAATCTGGTTCCAGAAACAACATTTGTAACTCCTTCAACAGTTGGTCAGGGAATCAACGAGGGAAGCAACTTATTGGACGTGGTCCTGACTAACAAGGAGAGTGTGGAGGAGGTGCGGGTGGAGAAGCCTTGGGCACCACTGACCACAGTGTGGTACGGTTCAGGGTCAGGGCAGGGAGGGAGACAAGCAAGACTAATACGACAGTCATGGACTTCAGACACACAGACTTTAATAAGACGAGAAAGATAGGGAAAAATGTAGGGTATGGAGAAGATGGGGCAATGGAGGAACTCTGAGAAGCTATCAGGGAGGCATTCAGGAAGCAGCAGAAATGTGCATAAAAAAGGGTCAGGAAGAGCAAGGTGGGGAGGAGGAGACCTCTGTTTCACTAAAGAGGTGGCAGGGACAGACAGGGAAGGAGGAGGGCTTTCAGAAAAGTAAAGATGGCACTTACAGAGGAGGATAGGGAGGAGTATTGGGAGAAGAGGAGTCTAGCAGGAGGGAGATCAGAAGGCAAAAGCAGCCACTGAGGAGAAAAATAGCCAGGAGGGCCAGGAAGGGGGCTAAAACATTTTTTAGATATATGAGGGAGAGGAAAAGAGCAGGGCAAGGTATTGCTAGACTGAGGGGGAGGAAGGACAAACTTGAAGCAGGACTACAAAAGGCAGAGGCACTAAATGAGTATTTTAGCTCAGTGTTTATGGAGGAGGAGGAAAGCAGGATCCGCTGCTAGTGCCTAAGGGGAAGGAGGGCAAATTGGTGGATCATCAACCCATTCACTGTGGATAGGGTCAGGGCTGAGCTGGATAGACTAAGGGTGGACAAGGCAATGGGGCCTGATGGGTTGCACCCTGGAGTGACCAAGGAATTGAGGGAGGAGCAGGCCGCACCCTTGACAAGGCTCTTCAATCTGTCCCTGGATATGGGGAGGCACCAGAGGACTGGAGGAGGGCTGACATAGAGTCCTTGCACAAGGGAGGTAGCAGGAGCTGAAGGAGAACTATTACCCAGTCAGCCTCACGCCTGTGGTGGGAAAGTAATAGAGGCATTAATCAAGGAAAGGTGGGGAATTACCTGGAGGAGTGTGGCTTTCAGGACAGCAGACAGCATGGCTTCACTTAGGGAAATCATGCCAGACCAACCAATTGAGTTCTTTGATTGGGTGACCCAGGTAATCGATCAGAGAGGGGCGGTGGACATGGCCTATCTGGACTTCAGCAAGGTCTTTGACACCATCATCATAGGAGGTTGGTGAGCAAGATGGAAAGCATGGGATTGGGAGGGAAAATAGCAGGCTGAGCAGAGGCCTGGCTAGTAGGGAGAACTCAGAGGGTAGTGCTTAACAGGGTGCACTCTAAGATGGCAAGGGTGAGGAGTGGAGGCCACAGGGTCAGTTTGAGTCCGCCTCTTCAACATCTACATCAGTGATATTGTGGAGGGTTTGGGAGGGAGAGTGTTCCTATTTGCCAATGATTCAAAAATCTGCAATAGGGTGGACACCATGGAGGGGGGCAGACATGAGGAGGGACCTCAAGACACTCAAGGAGTGGGCCAGGAAATGGCATCTGAGGTTTAATGCCAAGAAGTGTGCTGTGATGCACCTAGGGAGGAAAAACACGAAAGTGAGGTACACGCTGGGGAATCAAAGAATCAGAAGAGGAAAGGCATCTGGGGATCACACTCTCAAACCTTAAGGTAGGTTTCCAATGTAGTGGCGGGCAGGAAAGGCCACTGGAATGCTGGCATGCATAGTCAGGAGCATTACTAGCAGAAGGAGGAGGTTATAATGCCCTCTACAAAGCAATGGTGAGGCTGCAATTAGAGTACAGGGTTCAGTTCTGGAGACCACACCTCCACAAGGATATAGGTGCACTAGAGAGGGTTCAAAGAAGAGCAACAAAGATGGTAGAGGGTATGCAGGTGAAGACATACAAGCAGAGGTGTAAGGAGCTGAATCTGTACATGCTGGAAACAAGGAGGGAATGGGGGACATGACTGAAACCTTTAAATATGTAAAGTGGCTCAATTAAGTAGGTGAAGAGGGTCAGCTGATGAGGAAGAAGGAGTCAGAACTGGAGGGCACAGGCCAGATCGCAAGGAAATAGGCTCAGAGGCAATGTGACGGAAGCTTCTTCACAGAGAGGGTAGTGGAGCCCTGGAACAGACTGCCAGACAGAGTAGTGGGGGCTGAGATGGTGGAGGAATTTAAGAGAGCATGGGACAGGCATATGGGACTGACTATTGGGGAGGGTTGGGGCTGGTGGGGGGGTATGTGAAAGGGAGGGATAGACAGATTAGATGGGCCAGAAGGGTCCTTTTCTGTCGCCAAATTTCTATAATTCTACGATTCTATGAGGACCATTCTCCGTCCTGGCGCCTCATGCAAAACTATTGAAAAACATCCTTGATCAAACCATGAACTTCCTAGATACACACAAACTTCTCATAGATTCACAGCATAGGTTCCAAATGGGTCACAACACTGAGACTGCCCTAGTAAGGCTTAATAATTTCATTGAAAAGGCCTGTGACGAAGGTTACTACACCGACTCAGTGTTTGTAGATCTAACAAAGGCCTTTGACCTTGTTGATCATAAAATTCTCCTCCACACCTATTCCGCCTACATTTCTCTGCTGAAGTGATAAAATGGTTTGAAAATTACCTCAGTAATCAGACTCACAGAACTACAACAGCAGGCCAATACTCCAAATTCATCACATTAAATATGGATGTAACCCTGGCGCAGTTACACCAAGGGCTACTACCCTGCCTACTTGCCTGACTGCAGGTTGAGGGACTGGGTCTGGAATTAATGAGTACCAGGGTCTCCCTACCAGCAGTACAACCACAGTAATGGTACCTCCACCCAGAGTAGTAGTTAAGTTGGTAATAACCTAATCTAATACAGCCTCTGGGAAGCTATAGTCATCCACAGTCCCCACTAGTGGCTCCTCATACAGTTTTACAATCACAATATATGACCTTCAGTGCACATTTGCTCAAGAGCATTAATGATATGCTTAGGTGTACCTCACTTACCAACAGGGTCCGATCTCTGGCATTTAACCTGTGCCCTCTAATGAAACAGTTTCAACAATAACCTTATACAGTTGCAGTTACTTTCAAGTAGTTTAATAAAGGCAGACCAGGTAATGATATGCTCATGGGTCAGGTTAACCTGAAACAGCAAATCAGATTTATTAAGGGGACTGGAACAAGGAGGGATGAAAATGTAGGCAAATGATTATAGTACTGAAGTCAAATAGATTATGATTAGTGGTATCAATTTAGTCTCTAAATTGATCAGTTTAATACACAGCTTGATCCAGGGTAGAAGTGGAAGTAGGCCTGAAGCGTTGCATTGGGTAGGCCTGCATTGCAGCTGGTTGGCCTTTGATGGGAGAGCGGGCGTTATTCACAGATGAAACAACTTTGCATTCAGCACACGCTTGTAATCCCTGGCGGATGGCCTGTAATCACAGTTAACTTTAACTCAAACTTAAGGAGCAAATCAATCGACACAAACATTTATTGGACTGTTGCAGGGGGCTGCCCTGGTAGTACTCACCGCACCCAGACAGGCAGAAGACCATTGTGTTCACTGGCTTTCCAGAATGCTGATGGGGACCAGGGCCAACACGACTCACCTCCACTTCACGGTCTTTCTATGTAGGTGGCCGCAATCTGTGATTTGATTATCCGTGAGGCTGACCTCAAGGCTGGTCTCTCTCCAGGAAGATGATTGGGCTGGTGCAGAAACAGTCTGTTTTGGCTGAGGATGGCATACACTCAACTGGAAAAGTCTTTAATCAGTTGGTGGCTTAGAAGATGCAGTTTTATGCTGGATATACCCAGGACAGAGAAAACCCACCTTGGTCACCCTCTTGGCGCTGACAGGAGACTCTCCTCACAGAGCGGGCTCCCAAGTTAAGACAGGAGTTAGTGAAGCAATTCTCCACACTGCTGTCTGTGCCACACTGCAAGTGGCTGAAAACTCAAACTTCTCATCTTGGTGTATGACCGGTTTCCTTAGTTTTAGCTCTAGGCTACAGAAACCAGACAGTCTGCTTTTGCAGTCCTGGAATTAATCGATCCCTTTAGAAACGAGGTGAAGGTCACAGTAGGCAGATACAGGTCTCTACCTGCAAACTGATGCTGAGACACACATGCTTCCACTCTCCTGAAGCTCAAGCTGGACTCGCACTTAGTTTAAAACAGTTCCACTCGAAGTTCAAAATTGTTACATTTTGTTGGTCACCTGGCCTGTCAATCACAGTTAAAGTGTTCTCAATAGTGGGTTTAGCGACAACCAAGAAAGTCTACAGTCTAACACAGAAGGCACTGTAACTAGAACCATTTGAGGACCCCCAGGTTCTGATTGGTCCCTTCATGTTGTACAAGACCAAACATGGCAGCTCCACAGAGGAGGACTGAATGGCAAACCTAAACAGCTTATTTATATAGTAACAGTACAAATATAGTAATAAGTATTTACAGATTGTTGAAAGATTCCATCTGCTCTTTAATTGATGGCAGAAAGGAGAGGATTAGGGCTTTGCCTGGCTGGTTGTGAGCTTTGTTGCACTCGGACCCAGCCCAGGCAATGGACGCTATACATACAGGCTGGCTTTTAAAGGGATAGTGCAGTGGCATGGCTCTGCACACTCACGCAGGACAACATCAGAACATCACTGTTCATAAATTTGCTTTCTCTTCTTGATGTCTGCCAGGCAGTAGGCATCAACAGAGCCCAGAGAGATACTCAAGGTAAGCCCCTGAATTTGGGGGTTACATGGAGTTCTCCAGGGTTCCATCCTCAGACCTCTCCTATTCTCTCTGGTAGTCAATCCTCCCCGATATTTGTTCATCCACAGAGCTTATCCTCACGCAGATGACTCACCTTCTTTTGCAAGGATAAGAACCCCTACTCCTTCAGAACCAATTGCAACATGACATCAGTAAACTACACTCCTGGTTCTCCTCCCAGGGCCTGGTCCCTGAACTCCAAGAAAACCAAGGTCATGGTATTCTCAGGCTCTAGAAGTCCCTAAATTTAGATTTTACTCTTATAGATAACTATGGCAACCCAACTGAGAGAGTCACTAACTTCAAATACCTGGGTATTCACTTGACTGTCACCTGAACTACAAGCTACACACTCATCAATTAATTAAAATAATTCACCAAAGTCTCGGCATCCTACATCAACTAAAACATTTCTTCATACCAGAAACTAGGGCCTTGCTTGCCAATAGTTTTGTGCTCCCTATTTTAGACTATGGCACCTCATATACTCAGCCTCCATCTTGCATAAAAATCTAGTTAAAGACCACGTATCACAGCATCATCTAATTCATCACAGGCTTCCCTTGGGATGCACCACTGTGATCTGTACAAGGCTGCAAACTGCCCCTCTCGGACGATAGATTTGAAAGCAGAATTCTTACTTGTTTCTTTAAAATCTAATTTAGCCTCAGCAGCATCCTCCCTCTTCAATAAGTTTCTATACACCAGGACTACCAGGCATTCCAGTTCCCATGCTTTTGTGATTCATTGCTGCCATACCACCCAGGGCAACACACCCTCTTCTACAAAGGTACCAAACTTTTAACAACCTTCCCTGCCCTTGGTCCTGTGCAACACACTTACATCGTTCAAAACCAATTAAAATTCTACTTTTAGACAAACTCCAATGCAGCTGCCCGACCTACACTCTCAGCTCCGATCTCTTCTTTTCAATTTCCTGCACTTCTCACCTGGCATATTTTGCTTTTCTCTTTAAAATTATTGTATAGTTATGTTAACAGTACCTTTCCTATTATGTTCTGTCCCCTTTGTATGGCTGTCATTCATGATGATGTAACATTCACCAGTATGTGTTATTGTACCAATTTTGTATGCACTCTCATTCCAAACTATGTAATGTTTACCAATATGTATTATTGTACCAAATTTTGTCACTGGACTCATGTGAAAATGGACAATTTTGCTCGCATGCCTTTCCACTATAAACAATAAAATAAAAATGAAATAAATGAAAATGAGTGGCCTGTTTAATGTTAAACCTCAGATTTTGCACTTTAATAACTTTGCAACCAGTCAATGGATTTGCATATAATTTGGCCTGTTCTGTCCTCATGGGTAGATCTCTTGATGTGGCAAATTTCTTTCCAGTCGGATGTATGGATTCTGAGATCTGGATAGTGCTAAACCTTAAAAGTCACCATTTTTGCAGTTTTTTCCTTATCGCTGTTGCTTACACGGTATGGAATTTTGGTGTGATTTTTACGGTAGAACCAGCTTGGGTAACAGAACTCATGCTTAGTTTGGTGGAGAAATATTAATCTGTTGCAAAGTTATTACATTTTAAGTTCCCATTGTTTTCATTAGGAAGTTTACTGTCCAAACTAGAGGGATTAAGTTTGACAAACGAATGACCTCGCAAAAGCATTCTTTCTCACGAGATCCGTTCATTTTCATGAGGAAAAACTTTTCGTGATGGAAAATCCTTTTCACCAGCCCACATATTGTTTTTTTCCCCACAAACTAAAAGCGGGAAAATACAAAAAATGTTGTCATTTCATAATCAGACACAGATCCCAACTAAATGGGCCCCATTTAGCTAGATTCTGGTGTTTGTTTTTCACAGCTAGGGCCAGAAATTCTTCATCTGGGCACCCAAAATCCTGGGTGCCTAGCTTAGTGAGAGGAGCCTTCCACTGCATTCGTTCTCTTTATGAGAACAGCAGATTTTATTTAGTTCTGCAGCTGAACTCCTGCTGCCAGCTGCAGTGTGAGTTGTGAGCCCCATTTTCCTAGTGTCTAGTGGCACCCCTCATTGCCCTCAGCAGACATACGCTCAGTATGACCGAGCGTGCAGCAAAAAATCAGGGCAGGGGGCAACAAAGAAAACAAAGTGTATTTAGTTTTTTATTTTTATCATTCTCTCTTCGCTCATCATCTAAGTAGTGAGTACACAGAGCACAGTCATCGCCTGCTGACTCTGTATCTTGCTCACCTCAGCCAGTGTCCATCAAGCTGCACTGCCATGCAAACAAAAGAGCTTGTGTTTTTTCTCACACTCCAAACGGATGTGTTAAGTGCAGTGCTGGCCCTGCCTGTATACAGCTCCCAAATAAACCTGTCACAAGCACAAGTTAACATAACAAAGGTGGCTGGGTGGTCACTCAGAAAACCCCGGATAAGCTGTTTTGTAAGAAATTAGCGTATACTGTATGTAAGTAGCCCTGAGCGCAGCTGTGCTGAGAACATTTGCACAGATACGTTAATTGCTTCAGCTTTTCAAGCTCATCCAGAGAGGACAAAAACTAAAATTAGCATCTAGTTGTTATAACTGCTGCTGTGTGCCTCTCCAGGCAGAGAATAATAGAGCCCCAGCCCCAACAGGCACCACAATTCACACCTTGCCAGTCAATGTCATGCTGTACTAGCAGCCTGGCCAGAAATGTTAAAAACGGTGGATCTTTTATGGGCTTTTGAAGCTGGAAATCCCTGGCACCAGTGTCTGTGTGCAGTCTCATACCCTCAGCCTGTCCTGAAAGCAATGGGTGCAAGGGTATATAAAACTTGATCAGGACAGCACAGTCGTCCCTTAGCTTGTAGCTACTGCCCTACTGCTATGGCTACCTGTGACATACTCAGACTTCAAAGAGCTCCCTTTGGCTACTGCCTGCCATCTGTCCAGACCGACCAACTTCACTCCTGCCAGGCTGTAAACCATGACCACTCCACTCCATGTCCACACTCTGCTGTAACTGCCCAGCCCAGTGACTTGCTCTTAAGCAAGCTGAAATTTCTGCACAGTGCTGCTGGTCCATAGATCACCTATTAGGTAATTGAATAACAGTCTATAATTAAATTCAAATGTCTGATCTCATTAAAATAATTGGCATGGTTGGGCAGTGGACACAACTTCCCAAAACTTCTGTAGCTGTAGGGTGTGTCTTGTGGCTGTTATTTAATACTGTATAGCAGGTTGAATTCACAGCAGTTGCATTTCATGCTATTCAACCTGCTATACAGGTTTGTGCCTGCTTGAATTTGTGCCGTGAGTGCATCACTTAGCGTACTAGTAGTCCATAAATGCTACTGCTTTATTAGCTGCCTGTCTTGCTGCATGGCTAGTCAGGGGATGGAGGGCTGAAGTTGTGCTGAAGTTTTGGAGGAAGGCCAGATTGTAAAGGAGGTCAGCACTCAGTGAAATCCCTGTATGCCACTCAGAGCAGGGATGGAGGGAGGGCAGAAACTGTTGTACTGGAGCTGGAGAATGGGGGAAGGGGCAGAAATCAAGAAAACAAAGGTAACACTACTTGTCTTGACACCACCAGCTGGTTGGTTGTTGTGCACGTTATTGAGTGGGTCACAGGTCACATTCACTGAAGTTGAACCACCGGTCAGCATGCAGTTGGTGTCTTGGTGTTTGTGACACTCATTTGAAGAAATACAGTTCAGAATAATAAAAGGAATAATTATAGTTAAACATGTACAGACATGGAAAATATTACCATGCCATACCAGCAGATAGTACCAGGTAGATCCAACTGCCTGAGATAGTTACATTACATGTATAAATGCAGAAAACAGGCAACAAGGTGCATGTTATAGATAGAATGCCAGCTGAGGTTTCAGGCTGAAGCACGTGAATGGAACAAAGTTCATACGTACTATTTACAGTTACGATAGTCATTTAAAAATACTGGCCAGATGGGCTACAAGAGCATTGTCCTTTTTTCAAAAAAGGTGACCAATTAGATTGTAAATGTTACAGACCCATTTCTCTAGAATATACCCATGAGAATCTACACCAGGTCTATTATGTTAGAAAGTTGGGATGCCGCCCCAACAGCCTGTTGTTTTATAAATCAGCAGACATCGGGAACCCAATCCCTGTCAGCATTTAAAGCCCTGAGAGTGCAGGACACTGGGGAGCCTACCCCAGTGTCCCAAATATTGTTTACTTTAATCCTGCAGAAAGAAAACAGTCCCTCAATGCTTTTTATTTTTTAAGCTGAGAAAAAGAAAATTTCTCTTGTTGTCCCTCCTGTCTTCCCCTCCTCCATCCTGACCCTCCCACTGAGCAACCACCACCCCACACTCCCCTTTACCATATACTTCCCACTGGAGGTCATAGGCTGTCATTTTCTGGACCGAGACATGTCTGTATTCTTCAAAGCCGAACTGTGAACTGAGGAATAAAGGTAAGTGCCATATAATGTATTTCAATGATGTTTTGAACTATGTTCATAACTTTGCAATTTTAGGATTTTTTTCACCAAATTTTCAATATGGCCTTTTTGAACCCCACCTCGTGAACATAGCAACTAATATTTCATTAACTGGGCCCAGAAGGTGATTTTGTGGTTGTTGCATGAAATCACCTTCGGGACCAAATAACAAAATTTCACCACCAGTGTTGATGTGGTGGGGTCCCAAAAGGCCATGTTGAAAATTTGGTGAAAAAATTTCTAAAAATGGCCAGGCTATGTGCACTTGTTGAAATGTTTCTAAGCATGCGCATTACTTTAGTAATATTCAATATTCTGACTCCATGGGTGGGATATTCAGAATGCGCCAGGCAGGGTGCAAGCCTGGGTGCAGCACAACTGGGAAGTGCCAGGAGTGTGCTGGGTGATATTCAACGGTCTGCGCCATGGCTCCAGCACCGTTGAATATAACCTGGCCGTCCGCATTGCACATGGGCGCGGTGGCACTGCACCAGCTCAAGTGGCTGGAGAGGAGCAGAGGATGCGCCAGACAAGTGCAGTGCGCTAGGTGCAGGAACCCCGATATTCAGCGGTGGATATGCAAATGGGGCCATAATGCATGCAAGGCACAACTGGGGCCATTGGCATGTCATTATGGCTCCATTTGCATGTGGGTGCACCGATCCCCAGCGACTTGCATCTGGCGCCTGCCAGGCTGCAGTCATTGGGGACTGACACCCCCTTTGCTCGTGGCAGTGCCCCAATGCCCGATCGTGGGCATATGTATAATAAAAACATCTGAATTATCCCTACTTCCAGCCCGATTGCGGGCATAAGTATAGTAAAAACATCTGAATTATCCCTGGTGGCTCAGTGGACCACTTCCAGCCTGACCATGGGCATAAGTATAATAAAGACAGTTTAGATTATCCCTGGTGGTCCAGTGGTACCCCCTCCCCACCTGCCCACCAGACCCGCCACCCCCACTACGATCAGCGGCAGGTGGCGGCTCTCCCCCACCAGCAAGCCGCCCGGCCACCACCAACTGACTGCAAGTACGGCTGTACATCCATTGGTCCACAGCGTGGTCAATGGGCATGCAGATCATATACATTAATCCAGATATGTGAATGGATCCATTCACATATCGGGACTGTAGTACGGTACAGTCTGCACACCCACTGGTCCATGCTGTGGATCAATGGGCATACAGCCATACTGTATGCAGTCAGTCGCAGGCGTTTGCGGATGGGGAGAGCTCCACCCGCCGCTGACCGGGAGGAGTGGGGTGGTGGGTCTGAGGCAGGTGAGGAGGGGGGGTACCGCTGACCACCAGGGATAATTTAAACTGTTTTATAGTATACATATACCGATCGGGCTGGAAGCGGTCCACTGGACCACCAGGGATAATTCAGATGTTTTTATTATACTTATGCCCACGATCATGCTGGAAGCATTCCACTGGACCACCAGGGATATGTTCTCCATTACAATGCCTGCGATTGGCCGTGGGGATGTGTAACGCTGACAGGCCCTGGCTCCGAGTTAGGTGGTCACCCACAGCTGGTGGCTGCCATGTTGCACCGGCAATACGGCAGCTCACCTGTGGGTGGCCAGACCTTGATCCTTTTTTATGGCTCAACTTTGAGCACCGGTGTGGCACAAGTAGGGGTTGCACCTGCATATGCTCAGCACATCCCAGGCTGAATATCGGGATGTGCCTACTATGCATGGGCATGCCCCCGCACTTGTGCTGCATACATTACTGATGTGCCCCACACATCGGGATTTGAGCAGTGCAACAACCACTTCTGAATATCGCACTGGGGTGCATCAGTGGCTTTCACCTAGCACAACACTGTTGAGACATGTGCAATCCCTTTGAATATCCGCCCCATATGTTCAACATATCCATTTTTCACACTACCTCATGAACAATACAGTTGTCATTTTCACATCCTGTCTGAAACATGTTTTCACACCTGTGGTGCTGAATGGCATTTTGGCATGGATTTGAACATTTTCACCTATGGATTTATGAGGTGGGGTCATCATAAGACTATGTTAAAAGCTGGGGTCAAAATATGGAGAAATGTTATGACAATTCATTTGCAATTTCCTGGCGCCAGCTTGTAACCCGGAAATGTTAAAATATTTTACCCCAGATTTTTTAACATAGCCCTTCTTATTATCAATCTCATGTATGTCACAGCTGTTATTGTTTCAATCCTGGCCAAAATGTGTTTTCGCACCTGCATGGAATGGCATTGCAGTTGTGCAGAATTACATTTGGTGGGGATTCAAAACTTTTCTGTACCGGATATATCAGGCGGGTAATAAGATGGCTGTGCTGACAATTTGGTCACTGATGTCCTATAAATGGAAGTGCAGAGCCTGGAGGGCCCTGTACTTCCACAGCTCCATACATATATGCATCTACAGAGGGATGGGGGACCCTGCTCTCCCACAATAAAATAAGGATACAATTATACTAACTCAGAATGTAGGAATAGTTGCAAAATTATTAATGCTCCAGTTAGTGTCAAAGTGACAAAAGCTTGGAAATGAGGCATCAAGGTTTCCGTCACACCCATCCCAAACCAGGCAGGGCAGGTGGCAGGTGGCACTTTGGGCTTCTCAAGCGACCACCCCATTCTCATAAAGGCTACACATCTGACCTTATTTACAGATGGAACGGGTGAGCATTAGGCTTGATAAGCCTAAGACACATCCCACACCTGCTCTCTTGCCTCTTTTGGAGGGTGGGGTGTTAGGAAACCCTAACACCTCATTTCCTAACTTTGTCACTTTGATCCTACTGGAGCATTAACAAAGTTTTTGCAACTTATATATATATATATATATATATATATATATATATTGACCTTACTAAGGCCTTTGGCCTGGCCATCCATAATGTCCTGCTTAACAAACTCAGTGGCCTAGGTTTGTCACAGAACACAGTTGACTGGTTCCACAGCTATCTCACCAATTGCTCTCAGTGTGTGAAGATTGATAAATCTTTGTCTGACACTAGGATAGTATCTATTGGTGTTCCTCAGAGCTCCATCTTGGACCTCACTTATTTGGTCTGTTCATAAATCAGCTGCCTGATGCCCGTCAGGCAGCCAATGTATTCCTCTGCCAATGATGCTGTCATGTATTCTAAAACCCTGACCATGACAGCCTTACTGCCACTTTTCAAAGTAATGTTTAGGTCACAAGAAATTATTTCTCCAACAACAAACTGGTCCTCTGTTACATAAAAACATGGACCATGCTCTTCTGTAATCTTCCACAAAAGAGGAAAGTCCTTCCCTTTGTCATACGAAATGGCCAAGGACAAAACCTTGAACAGGTAGAGACCTTTGACACCTTATCTTTTGCCCCTTATATTGACAATCTGGTGGCCATAGTTAGCAGAAGACTATTCCCTCTACCATAACCGGAACAATCCAGACACTTTATTGTGGCCAGCTCCATTCTGTCACTTATAAATTATGGCTTTTCTGTCTACACAGCTGCCTGTGACTATGGTGCTAAATAGAGTAAAGCTTATCTGTAATAAGACCTGCTGCTTTGTACTTGGCGAGATAACTGCATTCATAGTTGTACCCTTTACACACCAGTAACCGCATGTCTTTACCAAGCAGAATAAAGCTTTAGACCTGTTTGCTAGGCAAAAGGTGCTCCTGAACCTAGCTCCATGCTTTAACAAATTGCTTCCACACTGTCTCCAACCAATACAACACCAGGAGCATGGTTAGAATTACATCCTTTCTGGTGTACTCAGCTGGGCAAGTGGTCTTTTGCTGTCAAGGCTGCTAACTAGTTAAATGAACTGCCTGATGCACTGCTGAATCTCCCAAGTTTAATCAGTTTCAGAGAACTTTGTCATCTGCCTTTGTAGCCCGATGAAACTGTAACCATTAAACTGTTTTATTCAGCTTCTCTCTGTACATAACCTGTGACTTTTTATCCAACAGTCTGTATTGATTTTTTTTCAAAACTGTGCAGCTGTTTTGCTTTAAGTGCTTTGAGCCTGACTTGACTGTATTTCCTCTAGAACTGCCTATTGTACTTGTAATCTTTTTATGATTATGTATTTGATGTGGAACCTTTGAAAATGAGCACTTGTGCTCAAAGGTAATCTCAGATTTTTTCAATAAATAAATAAAATAATTACATTGCAACTTGATTTATGAATAGGAGGACTGTTAACAAGTGTGCTACTCTTACTAAAAACTAGAGAAAATCTCCTCAGAGAATACTACCCCAGTGGGCATCGAAGATTATTTAAGCAATATACCATGAGAGGGTGTTGGTGATGCCAGGATTTACCCACGCCCTGTGGTGTTGTTCGTCACGAGGCGCAGCCGAGTGACCAACAACACGGCAGGCGTGGTAAATCCTGGCATCACCAACACCCCCGAGTGGCATATTGCAAATTATACAATGTCCTCCTATTTTGGCACATAGAAAAATAGTAAATCATTTTTTATTCATTTTCAGCGATGTATTGCTGTGTTTATTGTTCCACTGGGAAAAAATACTCCTGGTTGCTGGAGCCGCTGCTACTGTGCATGCGCAGTACTGAGTTAACGTTGCCGGCTGCAGTGTGTTTTCGAGGGCTGGGAAATGTTAAAATTGTGCGTGAGGCGAGAAGACAGTATGAAAGAAATATCAACGAACATGGGAGAAAGCGAGTTTCAATTTCATCGGAGGTATGCGGTTTCCGTTGTGGTGACTCGATTTGCCGTTGCTATCAAGCATGGATTTTCGCGGTCTTTCCGAGTGGTGTGTTGGTGACTGTTGGAGTGATTTCGGGGACATCCTGATGCGGTTGATCAGCGGCTGGCACCTCTTCCCGTGGGTGATTGTAGATTTTACAACGGGAGAGGTACGAGTCAGCCAATCAGGACAGAGCATTTACGCTCTGTTTTAATGCCCATTGTATAATTGTCTTTAGAGGCTGTTGTTAGGACGGAAGCTTTACAGCTATATCACACAAAAGCTACCTGATAAGGATAAGGGTTCAGGTAATTAGGGAACCTGCAAAGAATTGCAACAGGAGATGCATTGTCTCTGGGAACAGTCCTTAATGACACCTGAGTTGGCAGGTTAGTTAGCAGGTAAACGCCCACCAGGGGTGGAGATGAGCAGGTAGGCAGGGACACGTTTCTTGAGTAAGAGCAGCTTAAGGACAGAGTGGTGGAGCCTAGGCTCATAAATTGACAAGTTCTAGGAGTGTTTTTCCTCTTGCTTCTTGCTCTCCAGCCTTAGGAGTTTAGAAGGAATTTCCCATTGTTTTCCCATGTGTTTTCTGGTTTCATGTTCTCCAGTGAGAATTAACATTAAGCAGTTAGCTAGGGATACATTTAGGTTGTCACAGTCATGTAAGTGGCAGCACAATAGTCTTACAAAGTTTGTAAAGAGGGGGAACAGGAAATCACATCTTTTCAGGGAGATTCCCTAAGGCTGGCAAGAGGTGAGGTCCCAGATGGCTTGTGTTCCCCATTCAAGGGCAGTTGGAGATAGCCTCTTTGGGCATTGCCCATGGATGCAGCACCATCTGATAGGGAGGGCACATCAGCATCTGGTCGAGAGCCATCCTCGTGCCCAGAGGCCAGTTCCATTACAGTGACTTGTACCCATACAGTTGGCTCCTTTGGGGTAAGGGATGGCTGATGTAATGATGATGACTGCTGTGATAAATGACTTGACATGACTCTAGCTGTGCACATCATGCTGACTTGGCTGAAACTGGTCAGTACATACTGTTTTTGTCTGCTTTTATTTTTCTTCAAAGCATTTTTTTTCCAATTTATTTTATCTGGGCTGCAGTATAGCCTAGAAGTTAGAGGAACGAGGTGTGAACGAGCTTGATACATCCAGCAGACCAGACCAGATCTGAGTTTGATTCTCACAACCTCCACTTGCATACTGTGTGACTCTAAGCAAGCCACTTAACCACCTAGTGCTCCCAGGTCATCCCTGAAAACAGGCACTTGTGCCTAGTGGGCCTACCGGTTACCAAAGACTAAAATAAAAAATAAATAAAAATAAATTATCTCCATTGGTCCAGGGCATCTCTCTCAGAGGTGCCCTCTCAATCTTACCTCTATTCCCCACTGTGACCCTCCTCTTTGGTTCCCCCACCAGGACTTCCCAACCCTGGATCTCCCCAAGGGAGGCCCTGCCTCACCTACCCTACCTGGAGCTCTTCCTGGAATTAGAGGGTCTGTCCTGTATGGGTGGTGCCTGGGACCATCAGAGGAAGCATCTGGTATTGGGATGTGGGGCAAGATTCCTGGGGCCTTGTCGCCTCCACGGTCCTCGGGCTTTGTTGTATCGTGTTGCTCCCTCAGAGTGTGGACGTGCAATGGTATCTATGGTGCCAATGCCGCCAACATTCCGCCTCTACGCCTGCAAGCACACCGGCATGTTCCTGACCT
This sequence comes from Neoceratodus forsteri, assembly GCA_016271365.2. Taxonomy (NCBI): domain Eukaryota; kingdom Metazoa; phylum Chordata; order Ceratodontiformes; family Ceratodontidae; genus Neoceratodus; species Neoceratodus forsteri. Next base: position 10,167,917 of record JADMNL010000039.1, on the reverse strand, counting down.
GGCCACCGCCAAGAGCCACACACAGGAGCAGCGCTAACCCCAGATCCTCCCTGAGAAGGGAGAGGTACTGGACACTCAATCCTTCACTCCCCGCTAACCTGGTGTCCAGCGCCAACCTCAAGGTCACCAGGCCGGCTTCTTCAATGCATGTTGTCTGTCAGTCTGTTCCAGTGGAAGGAAGGGTTTATGACCAATAAGGCAATTCAGTGGTAGATCAAGTTGTGCATAAACAAACCCACTTGTGCTGAGTCCCTATTTATACAATGTGGATGAGAGTGACACCTAGCAGAAAATTATTTGTTTTAGCAAGTGAAGCTTTATAAATGAAAATGAATCATGCATCTTTATTTGGCCATTTCTTCACCACGAAGGAACCCTTAACCAGTGGGAGAGCAGCTTGAACAGTGCCTGATGACATCATGATTGCCTGGGCTGCACTCAAAACACAGCAGTAAAATCAAACAGAACACAGTTAAAGAAGTAGTATTTGTTAGTCAGCAAAACATGTTATCATACAGGGTTTTTTAGCAAAAATGTATTTCTGACATCCTGAGATTCATCCTTGCATTATTTTTAGTTTTCTCAGATATTAAAAAAAACAAAAGCACTTTTTACATTTCTTTTGTAATTAATGACTCACATCATTAAAGATGGCTGCCAAGTGCAATTTAAAAAAATCTCCTCTGTTGGTCTATTAGTGCAACTGTAACAGTACCACTCATGACGCTGGTGACCTGGATTCGGAACAAGTCCAAGTTATCAGACTGCAAGCTGGGGGAGAAGGATAGAGTATCCCACAGGATGTACTCCTCCTCTGAGGAGGGAGGTCTCCACTGCCGCTGTGCAGCAGCCACCTGGGTGTTCTCAGTGGCAATGGCAGGCAAGTTCAGGCAAGGGAGAGTGGAAGGCACTGATTAACTGGAAAGGGGCCACGAATTACACCATGCTCATGCCCACTCAGTCTTGTGTCTCCATGGGGTGGGAGAAAACAGAAAGAGGAACTCTGGCTGGATGATGGTCCTGCAATGCTCACAGACACAGCACCCTGCCAACATGGGCTCTCCTGGCGACAAGATGAAGTTGTCTAAGGGACTTGGGGTAGTCCAAGAGCCCCACCATAGGGGCAAGCCACAAAGGCAATGTGGGAGACAAGGTAAGCCCCAGGAGATGGCAGGGGTGTCTGGATTGGGACACTCTAGGATCGTGAGGGCCATCAGATCAGCCAAAGGGAAGAAGCAAAATTAAAAATTTATACAACAGACCTCTCTCTATGTCTACTTTGAAAAAGTCTTTATTATCTTTGCAAAGCCCTGCAGCTGTTTTAAATAATCTATTGTATGACTTTGTATTTTATATCTGTATGATGTTTTATCTTGTATGTTAAACTGTACTAAGGTCACCATTGTAAATAGGCTTTGTAGAATGGTTCTAGCCTTAAAAAACACACACACACACACAAAAAAAACCTCTTCCATTCAGGTTACCTGTTGAATGTACTTACTAGATTCATACTGAGGATGTATTAGGATGGTGCAAGTATGTAATTTTGATGGAAAACTGTACATCACAACACTGTACCACTTAGTTACTTGGTTACTTGGTGTTAAGGACAAAAGAAGGCCGAGGCCCCTCGTGATTGTCCCCACATTGTGGAACATTGTACCCCAGAATGATTTAGCTAAGAAGCCAGTTGTCCAGGTCTGTTTCAAAAGTAGTTAGATTGGAACAATCCACAATATACAATTTTGTCTTGGTGAGCATGGCAGCAGAACGGGTATTTTAAAAACTTCAAAACTCCATATCTTAGTTCAGGAATGAAAGAAAGCATCATGAAAACTGGATATATTGATATTTTTGTCAGATAACCATTACAGTTGAAAAAGGTACATGGTGCTAACAACACAGCAGCTTCAAATCTTCATAGAAAGAGCTATATTGAAAGTGTTGCATAAATTGGAAACACAATGGCCTGGCTCAGAATATGGTATTTATCATCACTTATGAGGGGCAGAACCGACATTACTTATTTGTGGCTCTGTCACCATAAGTGGAGCTGGCAAAGTTTGAAACTTCACTTCTAAAGTGCTACATGAAGTTTCTGATTACACGTGGACTTGGCCAGGAAAAGTAGCATTTTGAAAGTGAAAAGTGTGTGGTGAAGTGCAAAGTTGGCACAGTGGCACTGGAGGTGGGAACGCCACAAAGCTTTGTGATCATGAAGTTACTCTACTTCTCCACTGAAATTTAATCTTGCTGCATCTCTGCTCCTGAGTTGTGGTCCTTCCACCTGACTGTTTCTTATTTTACAATTTCCTCATGCAGGATAACCCAGAGATGTAACATATTCTGTTACGATAGTCTTACAGCTGCCCAGTTTTTCAGTGGGTAGGACTGAAGCCCATGGCAGTCAAGTGACTTTCTCAAGGTCACAGCATGAGTGGCTGGCTCTAGTGGGAGTAAAACCTAGATCTTCAAGTTCAAAGGCCTGAGTGTTAACTAATGGGTGACACTGTCTACAATTACTGGACTACAATGCCCTGCCTTCTGTTTCCTCTGTACAGTATCTAGTTAGGACAGTGATTCTGGGAGCCAGCAGGAATAAATAGTGCTGATCCCACCTATTATGTACTGTATAAGGACAGGGTTGTAAGGAAGATCTAGCTGTGCATACATTCTTAAGCATTAAGGAATGACCAGTGGTTGTCACTGTTCATTAATCTAACCCTGGGGGAGCACGAGTCATGAGGCCAAGCTGAATACCTTATGAACTCAATGGTTAGATTAATGGGCAGTAACTGAATCCCTGGAGAGCTTTAATGGTATTGTAAAGCTGAAATGTTTTGTTTTTATTTCTTTTATTTAATTGGACTGTCCTAGTTGTTAAGAATCTAAGTCTTCAGTGCATATGAGGGTTTCTGTTGTCAGCATAGCCTCTTAGAATGCTGCCAGCCAATCGAATGCTTCATTTGAGATGTTATTTTATAATGTACATTAATTCTGTTTTTCATGATAGAGACATTAGGGCACTGGTTTTGGGAGGGTGAGCAAGGAGTGAGCAGTCACAATTATGCACTAATATCCAGACCACCACAGTACCTCCTTCTTCCACCCACCCACCCACCCACACACATATAGATTTAAGTAGTGGTTTAGCTGGCCTCTGATGTCCTACATCAGTCAGTAGGAATGTTTTACAATCTGCTGTATGCCAGCATGCATTGAAGAGTTCTCCTAATTATCTCTTGAGTAAATCCTTACTCAGTGACACTCTGTGTTTCATCAGCAGTGACGAGCAGTCTTGACATATATTAATAATTACTGAGGTTCATTCCCTGATTCATGTGCCATATCAGTATAGCGTTCCAGTGGTTAAACTAGATTTTGTGCACTGTTTGTTACACTTCCTGTCTCTCAACCAAAGGGACTTAGATTTTCTTCCCGCTGATGTATTTTCACACACTATCACCAGGACGATCCTCGGTGGATCAGAACAGGTGATGATTGTTCCTGACCCAACATTGATCAGTGGTTAATCTTAATCTTTCACATCTGAATATTATTTTCAGAATAGTCTCTTTTTCTTTATAAAACACAAGGTTTTGTCAATTTTCTGACAGAACCCCCCATAAAATAAACAAGCATTTGTCAATGCGAATGTTTTGCTTGCTGGCATTAGCATTAGTAGTGTAGGAGTTAGAGAGCTGCATAATAGGAATGGCAGTGAAGTATTAAACTGAAGCCAGCCTCGCCACCATCTTGCAGAGACTGACAGGCATTGGGGTGTGCCTTGGGTCGCCAGGGCATAATAGCAACGCCATTTCACCACCCCTACCCTGCAGACACCGACAAGTGTCATGGTGTGCCTTGTGGTCTTTGGCCCTTATGCTTACCCCATTCCATCAGGAAATATGGTGAGATGGGTGTTGTACAGGAGAATGGGGTGAACTTTGGGGCTGAAGAGTCAAGGTACACCCTGATGCCTCTCACTGGCTGCAGGGTGTGGAATGGTATGTGCATTACAGGCGAAAATCCCAAGTCACAGCCCTGATGCCTGTCAATCTCACAGGGTGGGGCATTATGGTCAGAAACATTAACGCCTCAGGTGTTCATTGGCATTTTCACTCCAAACTTTCAACATGGGTTTTTGTGACCCCCACCTTATGAACAGTGGCAATATCAGTTTGTTAGCTGAAAGTTGATTTTGCACAGCGACTACACCATTTGGCACCACGAAACACATTTCAAACAGGATGCGAAAATGACAGCTGTACTGTTCATGGGAGGTGGAAAAATGGCAATGTTGAAAATCTGCAGTGAAAATATTAAAAAACTGGTGAAGTCAATGAGGTGTGTGTAGAAACTGCTAACGCACACCCATAATGCAATTAATTGGGATTTTTTTACAGCAGATTGTCAACACAGGCATTTGGAACATCTGCTCATGAACAGTGTCACTGTGATTTCTTAATCTGTTCCGAACAGTGATTTCCCACAGCAACCATGCATTTCTGTACTGGAAGTAGAAACACATTTTGGCTATGGTGTTAAAATGACAGCTGTACTGTTCATAAGGAAGTGTGGAAAATGCCAGTGGTGAAAATCTGACTGAAAATATTAGAAATCCATGAACTTATGAGGGTGCGTGGAAACTGCACAATGGTCGCTTGTAACACGGTCACTTTATGGATTCTTTGTCACCAAATTTTAACATAGCCATTGTAACACCTCTGCTCATATGAACAGTGTCACTGTGATTTTCTTAATCTGTCCCAAACATTGATTTACTTTACCGACTAAGCCATTGTGCGCTACATACGCGGAAACACATTTAGGGCAAGATGTGAAAAATGACAGCTGTACTTCTCATAGGAGGTGTGGCAAAATGGCAATGTTGGAAAATCTGGAGTGAAAATATTGAAAATTCACTAACTTACGAGTGTGCGAGGAGCAGCGAACACATGCTCATAAAACAGTCATTTTGGGAATTTTTTATGTCAGATTTTCAACATAGGGTTTTGGGGGGCCCACCATGAATAGGACACTGTTGAGTTTTTCGTAAATCGTCCCAAAGGTGGTTCCACGCAGTAACCGTGGAAATCACCTTTCTGGACTGATTAACAAAATGACAGTGACAGAATTCATAAGGAGGGGTCCCAAAAACTCCATGTTGAAAATTTGGTGAAAATATTCCCAAAATGCCTGAGACATGCATCAAAGTTGAAAAACCCTATTTATTACATTATACATCTTACCGCATTTCCTCAGTTCGTGTCGGCTTTGAAAAGTGCAGACAAGTTCCTGGTCCACTGAAGATCATCACGCTGGACTCCAGAGGTAAGTATGGGGTGAGGGGGTGGGGAGGCAGGGTGCTAGAAGGTGGGCATGGGTGGGGGAGCAGGGTCAGGACAGTCAGCGAGGGAAGGTTTTCTTTCAGGTTCCTTTCTTCTTGGACGACGGGGACTTTTGCCATGCTGGGTTGGGCTCCCAGTGGCAGCTGGAAGGCTGTTTGGGGCGAGGGCAGTGGAGCCGACGGATTGGGCATCCCTGGCCACATGGACTGTTGCCTCGCTGGGGTGGGCCCCAGTGTAGTGCCCAGTTGTCTGTTGTGGGGAACATTGGTGCGATGGGGCACCCCCATCGGCCATACAGTGTGTGGGGCACTGGCATGCACAGCGCGCGCGCGGTGTGTGTGGGGAGCGCATCCGGTGCGGCTATTTTCTTTCAAGTTGGTGGCAATATTCCAAACAAGTGTCACCGCTGTGTTCCCATTATTGGTGGACATCACACATGCCCCAAAAATGCTGTGCCAGTTTTGGCCACAACAGTGGTGCACCTCCAGAACCTGCTTTGGCACCAAGCTGCTGCAATATGTTTCTTGCGCTGCACGCAAGCAAACATAAAATAAACAACTGATAGATCCAAGAAGCAGACCTTTCAGTGCTGGATGCAGCTGTTAATAAATATTTTGAGTAAGGTCATTAAGTGGGTAGAGGTGGTGGAAAATAAGTGGGCAGAAATTATGGTGCTATCCTAGAAGCAAAAACAGGAGTGTGCAAATATGTAAAGAAAAGGAAGACATGCAGGAAACATTTTGTTCAATGACCAGGTGAAAGAAGCAATTATATATAAAAGTTGGCCTTTAGGGTCTATATAGGGGATCAGACTGAGGCAAACATGGAGGAATATAGAATACAGTTAGAGACTGCTATAAGAAACTGACCAAGAACCTAAGGTTAACACAGAACTTTAGGACAGCAAAGGGTTTATGGATAATAATAAAAACCCTTTTAGGTATATCAGGAAAAAAACAAATGAGAGAAAGCATAGAGAGCATGGGGAAGGCTGGGGTTCGCTGGAGGATGATGTGGGAAGGTAGATATTAAGAATGAATATTTCAGCACTGTGTTTACTGTCAAGGCCTCGGGTCACCTACCTGACACTGGAATCAAATTTGGGGTTCAAGGAACAAACATTGGAAGTTGGGTAATGTCAGTAGGTAGAGTTTTAAAATGGCTGCTAAACCTAAAAGCAAACAAATTTCCTGGGCAGCTGGTTTGCAGTCAAGTGCACTTAGACAAGACAGGATATAGTGACTCTACTAGTGGACTTGTTCAATAAGTTCCTAGGAATGGGAGAAATTCCATTAGACTAGATGGTTGCAGATGTAGTGCCTATCCACAAGGGCAGGGATAGACAGAATCCAGGGAATGACTACCCAGTGAGCCTGTCCTCCATTGTCAGGACACTGTTAGAAAACACACTCAATGAATACATAGTGGAATTACTTGTCACACAGGAGCTGCAAGATAAAATAACAACAGGGGTTTACAAGGGTAGGTCATAGGCAAATTTATTAGACTTCTTTGATTCAGTAACAAGAGCTGTGGATAAAGGCTACACGGTGGACATCTTTACCTGAATTCCAGCAAGGTGCTTGATTCTATACTGCACAGAAGTCTAGTAAAAAAAAAGTAGATGAGCTAGGCAAGAGAAAGACTGATTGGATGGATAGGTACCTGGTTGGTGGAGTTGCAGCAATGTTGTACTTGCCAGGAACGTTTCCATGAAGTTGCCAAAATTCACATTCACGGAGTTTCACAAAATCTTCATTGCCCTCAGCAACCGACTACAACTAAAATTGTGAAGTTTTTAATGCCAAGTGAAATTCCCCGTCAAATTGTAGAATATGCAGGTGAATTCCGCAATTCACAGGCAAATTCCACCATTCGTGAGCAAAAATGCCACACTTCACAGATAAATTCTGCACTTCACATTGCACTAATTTAACATTAATTCACAGAGTGAATTTCATCAACATTTCATGTCTCTACAGTTCGAGGGCCAGACCCAGAGACTGGTGTTAAATGGTGTATTCTTGGCAGTGAGGGTAGTGGCCAGTGGGGTTCCAAAGGATCAGAAGTAGGTACAGCCCTCTTCACTATGTACCCCACCAACATTCATGAAGGGCTATAAGGGAAGGTGTGAGTGGTTTTGCAGATGAAACAGGATCTTCAGAAAGGTGGAAAGTGTGGAGGATAAAGGATATGGTGATTCTAGAAAAGTGGTCCAGCATCTGGCAGCTGATGTTCAGTGCACAGAAATGCAAGGTCATGCACATAGGCACTAAGAACCCACAAACTAAGTATAATATTGATGGAGGTAAAGTTAAGGAAGGCAGGGAATAAGGGGTACTGCAGTAATTAGTTATTACATGAAGTCCACTTCCAATGCAATAAGGCATGAGGGAACGCAAAAAGCATGCTGGGGTGTATTAAGAGGGCTTTACCATCACAGAAAGGAGGTGCTTATGCATTATATGGGACACCGTGAGGCAGCTATAACTCTAGTGTTATGTGCAGTTCTGGAGGTCATATCTGAAAAATGACAGGAACAGACTGGAAATAATATGGCGAGCAACCAAGATGGTTCATTGGCAACAGGGTAAGACTTATGAGGACAGGAGAAAGAGCCTCAATACTTACTCCCAGGAAGGAAAGAGTGGATGTGAGAAATACCTGAAGGGATACAATATGGTAGGCTAAGTAGAGCAATTCTGAAAGCATGGAGGTTCATCTAGTTGGGGCACATACAAGACCAGAAAAGATGTTAGGAAGTATTTTCATGGAGAGGGCGGTACTAAGTAGAATAGACTACCCAGTGCAGTAGTCAATATAAAAACAATTACTTCATTTAACATGATTGAGATGGCTACAAAGGAACATTATCCAGGAGAGGGTGAGATGGGCCAATTGTAAATGAGTGTGTGTGGGGGTAGGGTTGGTCTAAGGCCTGAACAACATGTTTCTGCCCTTCTGTTTCTAAAGCAGGGGATGGCATGGACTCAGTCCAGTCTTAGCTCACATATGTAACTTTATATTTTTCAAAGGGTCATACGACTTCTATAAAGGAATGGTGAAGAATTGAGCAAGAGGACTAAGTTGTACTTAGAGTTGCAGTGAAGTTTTACTCCACTGGCGGTTGTTGTGAAGTGGCCAAAATTCACGTCGCAGAGTTTCACAATGTTTTCCTACCCTCAACAACTTTAACTATGTCTGAAATTGCAAAGTTTTCCATGTGAAGTGCAAAATTGCCTGCAAATTGTGGAACTGGCAGGTGAATTCCACCATTCGTGGCAAAGTCTGGCATTCGTGGATGAAACTCCACCATTTGCAGCCAACATTCTGCCACTCAAAGGTGAAATTCTGTCATTTACAGCTAAATTCCACACTTCACAGATCAATTGCACTTCGTGAATTGTGCTAACTTCACAGCTTAATTTATGAAGCTAATTTGACCAACTTCTCCCATCTCTGGTTGTAGTATATGACTGCTAGTACAACTTGTCCTTTGGCTTATGCCTCTCTGTCCCTGTTATGGAACTACCACCCTGCTTGGGTGCAATAAAGATGCACGGAATGTCAAGAAAGAGTTCCAGCCTCCTGAGGTGTCACAGGAAGGAGAACCCTGAGAACAAAGACACCTTAGTGAAGAAGACCCAAAAGAACAACAGTGACAGACAAACGATTCTTCCCAAGGAAGGAGATGCAGCAGAATGTGACAGACTGAAAACAAAGGAAGAAGATCATCACCAAGCTCCAAGTCTCAGCAGAAAACAATGTATTATGTCCTTCAGCATGCAGGAGAGAAAACCCTTTGGGTGGAAACCTCTGAGGAACCAAGGCCTAGGTTTCAATCAGCTGGGCCAGGGGCAGTATTAGCTATGGCTCAAAAGCTGCAACTTAGGCTCCCAAAACAGAGAAAAATGTTTTAGAGGAAAGGCTGTCACTCACTTTCCCTAATAGAATAAAGATGTGAGGTGCTGCTGAGTTTTTGGAAGAGGATAAAGGGCCCTTCCCTGTCAAAGAGAAATGCTATCCACAAGGCATAATTTAAAAAGTAACATGTGCTAACCAGAGGTCACCCAAGCTGAACACTCTGACAGCCTATCCTTGAAGAAAACTAAATGGTTGGGGAACAGACAGAGACTAAGGGACTAGTAGGCAAATGCAGTGAGGATTACTTAGGGAGGTGAGGATTACTTCAGGAGGTGTCACCGCTAGTATCTGCATGACTGATGAGACCACCATGAAGAGAGTCTCACACTCAGGAAGTAGAAGCCATAAATACAACCCCTGAAGGTGACACTGAGTCAATCTGCATGGTTAAAGGGGCCCTGTTGCAAGACCCTACACTCAAGATGTTGGGTAGAGGGTAGACACCAAGAGGTGCAATTGAGTGGATCTGCTTGTTAAAAGGATCACTGCTCAGTGATGACCACACCTCCAGGAGTGAGCTTTAGTAATAGCAATTTTGGCCTCCAGGTATATGAGATCAGGAAGACCCAGGGTAGGATAGGCTGGAATACACAAATGTGAAGAAGAAAGGAAGTCACATGGGAATGACATTGTAAGCCAGGCAGGCAGGCTGAAAATGACAGGAAAATGGAAGCCAACAGGCTGAGACAGGAGTAATACAGTAGTATATAACTATAGAAAATGCCAGCAGAAAGCCTTGTAGTTTATTAAGTATGCGTAATGCAGAATTCATGTAGTGTGTGTTACATAACGCCTGCCCCATCTCCCTGATAATGCAGCAATATACCTGAAACAGTTGAAGCAAAAATGCTTAAATAAAACAATCAGCATGTAACAGTGGCATTCTCAAGCTTCTGAGAGGGTGAGTCAACAGGTACGACTAAGCAGAGGCCAGGGAAGACAAGCAGAAACACAAAGCAAGCAAGCACCTGTACCAGCAGCAAAATGCAGGGAAGGTAAATGGTGGGAACCACCAAACCAGATTTTGTCCAAAATGCAGCAATTTCTAACTGTAATTTTTCAAATAATGATCAGATAAGGGGGGACGACATGCAAGGTCAGTTTTCATGCTTGTATTCAAGTTAATATAAAACAAACTCTTGTGTCTGTATAATCTTCCACACAGCTCTGGATGGTATTAGAACAAAGCCAGTCTGAATATTGCAGGGGTTAATGGGCTATCCTAATCCAGCACAATGCATTAATTTATTGTACCTATTCATAAACTACTTTTTAGAATGGCCTTTATTCACACACTAGCATTTTGTAAAAATTTAATTTACTGGCTAAGCTGTGCAAATTTGCCAGCTTTTGTACAGTTTTCATTAACTTGTGCAAACATTTTATAAATCTGTTAATGACACTATTTTTCAAAATTAAAAATTTTTAAATTTTTTTAAAATACAATGGACAGTTTGGAATGTTTATGTGTAAAATATGTGAAAATGCTCATAGATTTTCAGGAACATTTTAAAACCCTGATTGGTTAAAAAATTAGCAGTTTGGAAATTGTATGTCCAAAATATTTAAAAGTGCACATTTTAGTCCACAATACTCATTTTCAAAACTGTATTTATGAAATACTCATAGTTCAGAACTTTTATGCTCACAATCTTAACTTTTTCACATACTGTACAGAAGACACTATTTGTGAAACTGTACATTTAAGAATGTGAACTACATGCTTTTAACAGGAACTCATACAGACTAGAGGAAGAAATAAATGCCTTCACTGAAACTTTTAAAAGGGAAATACAGGTGGCAGGAAATTCCTGCAATTTTGTGAAACTGCACTCATTTCTCAAACTGCACACAAAAGAATTTTCTAATTTTGTTGAGTACTATGCCACACACATTGAATGCTTTAGTTATTTATTCTTTATTTACCAGGTAAGTGCACCAAACAAGGAATTGCCTATTTTCAGGCACAAGCTGGGAGGTTACAAAGGCTACTTTTACAAGTAAGAACTGGAACCCACTCAAACAAAGATATATAATCAATGATATTTTATTAATTAGTGTCCAACCTGTAAATGCATGGCTCATGTTTCATTGGTGGAGCAGCTTTATCAAGGCCTACAGGCTCTTTAAATAAATTAAATAATGTCATTTTATATTCATCAGGATATATACAATGTAGGCTAGGTACAGTAGATCAAAACTACTAATAATGTTTACTTAGGCATATGTAGGGCATACCTGAACACTTGAGCTATCAGTATGTATGGAGGGCTCTGTTTTCATTTAATTCAAATAAGCATCATGCTGGCTTGAGCAGTGTGATTTTTAGCACATGGTGCAATGCCAGTTGAAGCTTGTGCCAGGGTCAGTCCCTCCCACTGAGACTTGGGACCTTCTTTTCTTTTTTTTCTCTTTCTAAACCTCTGGTTGCAACCACTATCCTTTCTCTGCTTATTGCTGTCCCTATTGTTCTGTATGGAGGCAGGTCACCTCCTTACAATACCCTCTCTTCCCTTTCTTATCCCTTCTGTTTGTTTTCTCTGTCTCTTCAAGGTCCCTAGTGTTATTTTTGCTCTAATTTTCTGAATGCCAGGTCAATACCCTACTGCAGCAATTTCTATTTTGGGTCTGGAAGTTTATCAAATGGCTTGTCAGGGCAAAACAAGACCCTACTCCTTGCAATCCTACTTAAAACACAGCTTCTATGTATTAAATTATAAAAAAATGTTTTCTTTGCCTTGTTTAATAGAGGTGAGGTTATTTAAGCATTTAAAAGCAGGAGACCTTTTAAACAATACAGACTAGATTTTACCTGGAGAAGGTATTGCTCTGTAAACAAAAGTTCTGTAGTCTGCTTATGGAAAATAAAAAGGAGGTCTGTTTGCTAGAAGCTCTTGCAGGATACTGAGGGTAACTATAGGGGATCAGCGCCTCTAGTGGCTCAGTTTTAAGCAAGTCAAGCTGTCAGTCACTTCAGAATTCCTGTTTGTTATTCAAACTCTTTTAGAAGAACTTTATTTTGTTATATAAAACATTTATGAGATTCTTGAAATGTATAAAAGATGTATTTACTGTTTAGACCTCTTTTGAGGACATATTAAGTATATTTTAATGTTGGAAAGAATACTTGGTCACCTGATGAGGGAGGTGGGTACTTAAACCCTACCTTCCCTAGTATCAAGTTAGATAGGGTCAGTTCTTCCTGACCAAGCTGGAGAGGTTCCAGAGAGAGCTAAAGAAAGCTATTATATTGCCTTTGATTTGTTTATTAATTTTTTGTTTTGTTTTCTGAAATTATTTTCTTTATTGGTGCTGAAGTTGTTTATGTAGAAATAAACATCCCGCTTAAGCAAACAGTGGGTTGCACCTGAATTGCTGCCTCTGAGTACATTTATTATCTCACCAGAACCCACCCTGTAACAGGGCTGGATTGTTAAAACCTGTGTTTGCAAGAAGGTTCCTTAGAAGGTTCTGTGCAGTACCAAGAAGGCAAACCTGCAGCCCATTTTTATAGGGTGAATCAGTAGATACCTCAATAGCAGCACTTTGCTTCAACAATGGTACTCTGTGAGCTGTTTTAAACAGGGATTAAACTGGAAAGGTTTAGGTGGGGAACTCTTGCATCTAGATTTCTAGGCAGTGGAACTGTCATTTTAGGTGAGAACACTCCTGTAGTCAATGGAAAAAGATGACAGAGGTGATGGAACAATCCTACATTTTTAAGAACTGGTGGAATTCAGTTTATTTATTTATTTATGTGTATGTGTATATGTATGTATTTATTTCAAAAGTTTCACCAGGAAAGACATACTGAGCTAATAACAGCTCATTTCCAGATGTGTCCTGTGAGGAAGGGAAGGGGCAAGGAAGAACAATCAGAACCAAAAATTACTTAACAGGTAAACGAACTAAGCAGCATAATAACAAGTATCATGCAATAGGCAATTTATGTAAGGATGATGGAAAAGTAACTATGTAGTGACGTTCTAGGGAATGCCATTCAGAATGTGCAATTCAAAGTGTGGAGGCAATGAAAGATTAGCAGGATGTGAATAGGGCTTGATGCTGTAGAGAGTGTGGGAGGGTTCATAAATACAGAACGGGTGGTATGGGAGAGGAGGAAGAGGGTAGAGGCAGAGTAGTGGACCATGGACTGGTAGCAGGTGCAACTGCAGGAGCAAAAGCTGCAATTGCAAGAACAAAGGAGAGTGAACATTGGGAAGAGGCAGAGCAGATAGTTAGTGGAAGAGAATCCTATAGTTTGGGAAGTGATAGGAGAAGGATTTCTGAGGGGAGGGCAAGGGAATGATAGCTAAAGCTGAGAGATGAAAGGTACAAGTGGAAGGAGCCAGCCAATATTTAGAGCTAAAGGAGACGCAATCATGTGTCATCTGGCTTCAAGGGAGGATGGGGAGGAGATAGGGAGCAATGGTGGGCACATGACAGACAGTCCAAATCAAAGTGAAAAGGAGTGAAAGAGAGGGTCCATCCTGGCTAGAGGGACTTGGGAACAGCACTGCAAACTATGTCACCATAATCAAAGATGGGGACTATCATTTTAAGACAATAGCTTGACAAGCAGGAAGAGGAATGCAACCTTTATTTCTGAATAGTGCACCAAGTTTACAGTGGAGTTTTTGTAGATGGGATGCACATGCACAGGTAAGTCAAGATGATGGTCAAGCCAGTCCCTGAGGTACTTAAATAGGAAAACTTCGATTCTGTACCATTAAGGGTGTCAAGAAGGGGAGGGAGGCCAGACTGACGAGCTGTCTGTCTAGTATCAAAGGTCATGGAAACCATTTTCTTGGCACTGAGGACAGCTGATTTGCTCTGAACCATAGCTGAATGTTATTGAAATCCTGCTGAAGCCTTGCCATAAGGTCAGAGGGGAGGAGTCAGAGGCAATAATACAGTGTCATCTGCATACATATGTATGGACATAGAGGAGCTGGCAGTGTGGAGGTCATTGGGAAGACCAACAAAAGAACTGGGCTGAGTATGGACCCTTGGCAGCCACCATTGCTGATAGGAAGTTGGGGGGTCACCAATTCATATGGTTTGAGACCTTCCCTCAAGGTAAGGGCGGAACCAATTAATTGAGTGTCAGAGAACCTTGCTACCATGAGCTTACTGGTGGCGAGGACGGTGGGCTACAGTGTTGAAGGCTTTGGACAAGCCAACATAGTGGCAGGTGATCAGGCCCTGATCTGTACAAGAGAAATGGAGTCAGTAAGCCAGAGGAGGAGAAGGAGGTGGAGTGGATTTCTGAGCCAGACTGGAAAGGGGTGAAGAAAGAGAATGAATCAAGGAAAGAGGAGAGCTGAAACAGCATGAGGTGCTCTTGGATTTTAGCTAAAGTAGAGAGCAAGAAGATAGGGTGGTAGTTGCCAGTAGAGAAGGGTCTCCTCCTTAGAAAGGGGTATGACAGAGGCCTGTTTCCAAGAGTCAGGACAGAGGCAAGGGAGAAAGAGAGGTTGAGAAGTGAGGAAATTGGAAGAGCAATGGCAGAGCGGAGAGACAGAGGAGCTTTGTGCTTAGTCCATTAGGGCTCCTGCCCTTGAGAGGGTTAAGAGCCAAGAGAGCCTTAAGGAAGGCAGCAGGAGAAGGGTTGGATAGAATGGAAGGGTGGAGGGAAGATGGATGGGAGAGGGAGGAAAGAAGGAGAAGAGAAGGGAGGAGATGCAGGCATGAAGAAAGAGTTTAAACTGGGGCAACAGAGGGGGTCAGAAACGAGGGGTGTCACCCACCTTGATGATGGGGAGAGACTAGGTTGGAGAGAGAAGAGGTATGGATAACCTTCCAGAACACAGAGGGTGATTAAGGTTGTTCTGGAATGTGGAAGCAATATTCAACTTAGCAAGCCTGGTGGCTCTGGTACAGACACTGTAAAGGGAAAAGTAACTGAATCGCCAACAGGAGAGCCAGAGATAAGTGACCTCCAGGCAAGATTGCATGCAGGTCAGTAACTCCAGCTGAGGTCCATGGTAGATATTAACCATGGACCCTTGTTTTATGAGGAGGGCATGAAGATCCAAGCTTGACAGGAATTTGGTTTTAAAATATTGGAAGACAGAACTGATGTTACTGGCAGAAGAAATGGGAGACCAACTCAGTAACTACCAGGTCAGCATGGAGAGAGGACAAATAGGCTCCTGCCCAAAATATCCCCTGTTTTTGAATGATGCAAACAATGTACTTATTAGAAATTGGTGACTAGGGACTCACTGAGCTAAAGCTCATTTCTAAGTGAGATTTGGGGTCAAAAGCACTAAACGCAAGAAACACAACATTTTCAAATATGAAGACCTGTATGTATATGCATTTTACATTTCTTCCTTTATAAATATGCTACCAGAAAACAAAACAAATAAACAAAACAAACAGTGGAGGACTGCAGCTGGAGGGTGGGGGCGTGTGTGAGCAAAATCCAATACTTTTGTAAAAAAAAACTTGAACAGCCAGATGTAGGTACAACATACCTACAACTTAGGCATCCAATTACAATGTGGTAGGGTTTCACTTGTGTTGAAACTGGCAACTTTACCTCAGTTTGCTCTTGCAAACCCTTAGTGTCTCATGGTGTGACTAATGTGTTTTTCCACTTTGAAGAGTCTTGCAGCTGGCTCTTTGGCACCGCGGTACTTCTACTCCTTTTGATTCTGAACATCTGGATTTGGGAAATGAGTGTGGAGCATCAGAGGGCTGTCTGGTGGGAGGAGCACTGAGTGTTGATGGACAGCTTGTCTCCTCAGGGAAGGAAGGTGTAGAACAATAGATTGCCTCCTGGTGGCAGTCATAGGGCAATGAACCTGGAATCCTTGCAAAGTGCTGGGACTGGTGGGAAGTGGTAGATGTCAGGGCATTATGCATGGGAGCACATGACGTTCCAGCCATCACTGGACATCCACTCCCAGCAGGGGAACAGATAGTGGAAAATGCTGTCAGTTGGACAGGTGCCTCAGCTGTCTGCCACCATGTGCACTACTGGACTCTGCCCACATGGGCCCCACATTCCTCTGGCCTTCACCTCCACCTGCTGGCAATTTGAATTCATGTACAGGAGTTGCTGTGAGCTGAAGGCAACCCCTTCATGGGGCAAGCTGAGGAGCTGCCTAGGAGTGAGATGCAGGTGAACCAGGTGGACCAGGAGCCCAGATCAGGGAGGCTCTCAGTGAGGTGGAATCAGGTGCTGGAAGTCTGCTGAAGGATATTCCAGCTAGTTGAGTAGGAGGACAAAAGTGTTGAAAAAAGGAGTTTTGTATATTAAAGAAATACAAAATAAAATGTAAATTATTTTGCAGTTAAAAACAAAACATGTGAGCTATGCTGCTTGCAAAGCATTTGAAAATCCATTTCATGACATCTGCATTGTAACACAGTAGTATCGCATTTTATGACCACACAACAATCACAACAGGCTGGGTCATGGCAACCCCAACCTCCCCACCCCAAAAAAATTTCAGTTATCTTAGAAAAGCACATTCTGAATGAGAAAATGCTTTTCAGCAAAAACAAATATTGTACAAAGTGAAATGAGTCATTAAAAGTCTTGTGTCTTGTCTTTACCAGCTCCATGCAGTGAATTAAATTTTAATTTGCATTGTATGTTAGGAATGTCGATCTCTGAAACCAGAGTTGTATGCTACCTCAAGGATAAGCAGAGGTGATCAGCAGTGTTAGAGGAAGCTCCTACATAAAGGGACTGGGCTTGGTAAGAAGACCACAGGAAGAAAATGACCAGACAAGGAACCTTTGGACCATTAAGCTCATATGTGTCGAATGAGTCCATATTACAAGAACAGTGTTTAATTAGATAGCCCTCTTCATGAGATGTGACCTTGCTTCCTACCCCACAATATCAGTGACTGTGGAGAAAGTGACCTGTTTTACTTTACCTCTCTGCTGATTAGGAGTGAATCAACAGTGATTCTGGGGTTTTGACAGACCCAATGTGTCTGCTTCACTCACATAACACAATTTATAAAATGGCAAGAAAAATCAAGAATGTCACTGCTCGAGAGATGTTACATGACTGTGCATTAAATCTCTATAAATGCACACGAGTGCTGAATCTCATGCCCCCCACAAACAAAAAAACTACTTAGAGCCATTTTATAAGTATAATAAGCCCTCCATGGTATGTATCGTAGGATTTAAATGCACTTCCCTAGGCATAAGGACACTTGGCCTTCGGTCCTGTGCTTCAGTACACCCCTGGGCATGCATTGAACTCCTATAATGTGCACCCTGTCAAGACTTATTACTTACTTATTCTATTCACATTTGACTGTCTATGTGGGACAGGAGGTGCTACTGTATCTGAAAAGCCAGTGAAATATAGATCAACAGAGGCTATGATAGCAGAAAGGGAAAGTAACACAAGAGGAAGCAGTTGCTGGTGTGGCTGAAAGTGGTAAATGGCATGGGGCAACAGGGGCTACTGTATCTGAAAAAGAAGAATAAGGTACAATAAGAGGCAACAAGTGCTAGGGTACCACAAATGGGAGTCAGGCACTGCAGCAGGTGCCAGTGTATATAATAAAGGAGAAAAGGCAAGGGCAGCAGGTGCCAGTGTACCTAGTAAAGGAGAAAAGGCAAGGGCAGCAGGTGCCAGTGTACCTAGTAAAGGAGAAAAGTCAAAGGGTAGGAGAAGCTACTGTAACTGAAAAAGAAGAATGAGGAAAGGGCAGCAAGTGCTAGCGTGCTCAACAAGGACACAGTGAGGGGAGAAAGGTTATACTGTACTTGACCAGGAAAGTATATGGGTAAGGGCAGCAGGTGGTATTCTATGTGTAAGTTGTGAGTCAGACAAGCCACAGCAGGTGCAGTTGTAGCTGAAAAATGGAAAGTCAGCCAAGGGACAGCAGGTGCTACTTTTCCTGGAAAGTGGGAGTCAGGCAAGGGCAGCAGGTGCTACAGTACCTGAAAACAGAGAGTCATACAAGGAGCAGCACTCAGCAGGTACACTTGTTCCTGAAAATGAGACTCAGGCAAGGGCAACAGCTACTACTTTACCTAGAAAGGAGAATCAGGCATGGGACAGCAGGTGCCAGTGTAGCTGATAAAGGGACTTAGGCTACAGGCACATGCTGATACTGTATCTGAAAAAGAAAAGTAAGGTAAGAGGCAACAGATGTTACTGCACCTGAGAAATGGGTGTCAGGCAAGAGGCAGTAGGTACTACTGTGCCTTACAAAGAAGAGTCGGGCAGGGGCAGCATGTGCTACTGTGGCTGAAACAGGAGTCTGGAACAGGGCAGCAGGTGCTAATGTAACTGAAAAAGAGGGCTAGTCGAGGGAGTAGATGCTAGTACCCAAAAAATACAGTCAGTGAGGGGCAACAGGTACTACTGTACCTGTAAAAGGAGAGTCAAGCAAAGGGTAAGTACTACTGTAACTGAAAAAGGAGAGTCAGGTAAGGAGAGCAGGTGCTAGTGTAGCTGAAAAAGGAGACAGACAAGAGGCACCAGGTGGTACTATGTTTGAAAATGTAAGGTAAGGTTAGGGTCAGCAGATGTTACTGTAGCTGAAAAAGTGGTGTCAGGGCAAGGGGTAGTAGGTACTTAGGTATTACTGTGCCTTGAAAAGGAGAGTCAAGTGAGGGGCAATGTGTGCTACTGTAGTTGAAACAGGAGAGTCTGGCACATGGCAGCACACCAATATAATTGAAAAAGGAGTGGTAGTCAAGGGGGTAGGTGCTACCCTACTTGAAAATGTGAGTCTGGCAAGTGGCAGTAGGTGCTACTGTAGTTGAAAATGGGAGGCAGGCAAGGGGCAGGGGGTGCTACTGTAGCAAAGAGTCAGGCAAGGGCAAGATGATACTATAGCGATTGCGATTCAAGATTGTGAAGAGATGCATGCACAGTCGAAAACCACCACGGTCGCTGAAACAGGGAGTCTGGAGAGGACAGCAGCAACCATCTTAGCTGAAAAAGGGATTCAGGCAAGGGCCGCTGGTGCTGTAGTAATTGAGAAAGGAGTATCAGCTCTGTGTAGTCACTGGCACTTCTGCTTTGAGAGCACAGTCAGGTTGGTCAAGTAGTGCTACAGAATCTGAAAAAGAGACAGTGGAGTTTAATTCCACAGGTCAAGACACCATTCAAAAGAATTTGCACCTTAATCAAGGGAGGCTAGTTAGGCTACATGACAACTGATTCTGGTAAATATGCTCCATGATAACTCATGCCTTACTATTAGCTCTACGCCAATGAACCCTGTAAAAATTGCTCCTGACAATTCACCCCCCATAAATTTAATGAAATAAACTCAAGGGGAGTAAATCAGGAATGAATTATGCAGGCCAATTGACCCTGGTGCTAAAGTGAGTTGTCACAGAGCATATTTACTGCAGTGAATAAATGCATGACTGGAAAATTACCAGCTCACAGGTTACAAACACATCAACCAATGTTTTAACTTTCTTTTAGGCAAATGATAGTAGACTGTGTATACTGCAGTTATAGATCAGAAATAGCACAGTAAAATGCAGGTGTGATCCTTGAAAGCAGTCACATGTCCTTTTGAAAATTCAATCAACTGAATCTTCAAAGGGAAGCTGAGCAGTCGGAAGCCGGTGTTACTGTACCTGAGAGAGATCCATGGTTTAACAATGGGCTTTACTAATTGACTAGAAAATCAAATGAAATCCATGAGAAACCAAGGAGCATGGATAGATTATTAAAGTCCATGGTACTCCATGCTAATTAATACTTTCCATGGAGTTACTGTACATTGTAACAGACCATGGGCACTGAATGGAATTAATAGAATGATTTTGAGGCCTTAACTAGATCCATACACCAGAGGCTTGGCCTCTTATACCGCTTTGGGCAACGCTCTTTCTGGAGAAGCATGATGAGCCATTGCAAACTGCAACCCCATTCCCTCACTGCTATATGGCTCCCTATTCCTGTTGCTCAGGAGGCAGAGCTAAACAAACTCACTACCCTCTACCACCTGACGCCCACTTTGGAACAAACTCCTCCCTAGAGGCATCACTGCGAGGCCCCTCAATGACCCACGCTGGCCAACCCTACAGCAGAAACTAACCTATGCCCACGTGTCTCACATATAAACTCACCTCCCTGGCCACCGCCTCACCTGAGTGACCTGCTCACCCTAAAGTCTCTCCGTAACCTCCGGTCCACCACAAATCGACTACTGAACATCCCTCGCATACGGACTAACCAAGGTAAATGCTCCTTTCAGTTCACGGTCCCCTACCTTGTAACTCGCTCCCCACAAGCTTGCTAGACAGGCCTCCCAATCCTTGTTTAAAGCAGGTCTCAAAGCATACCTTATTGAGCTGAGCCTCATGCCTGCAACCTATAGTTCATGTCCTCAATCACATACCCTCCTTATGACCAAGGACTAAAATCTCTCTCTCCTTTTGACTGCCCAGAGGCAAAAATCCAATTAATGTTGTAGCCCTTATGTTATGAAACTGTAATTGTCTAATGTACCCCTGACTATGAATGTACTTATACTGTGTTACTTTGTGCTACCTAATGTAAAGTGGTTGGTATTCTCAACTCCTGGGTCGCTCCTGAAAAGGGACCTTTGGTCTCAGTGGCTTACCTTGGTTAAAAAATCTAAATAAATAAATAAAATAGAAACATTGACACTGGTAGCAGAAAAAGATAACTGGTCAATTCAGTCTGCCTTATTTTGTTACCCTACCATATCCCATGAACTACTTTCCAGACAGGGTTTATGCCATCATCTCCCTGCTTGTTACGGTATCCCATCATATGGGTGACTCAAATTACGCAACTCAGTTTTGAGTGACTCAAGTTTGAGCATCCATTTGTGAGCTGTCTGAAAGGGTAGTGAGGCATAGTTATAAGCACAGATGAAGGGAAGAATGGCGAGCATGTAGGAGGGTGAATGGAAGAGGAGGAGTAATGGAGGAGGTATGCCGGATGCAGTGTGGTGTGATGTTGACGAGCTGGCCATGTGGTGTAGTGGTGAGGGTGGCTGGCTGCAGAGGAAGATGCAGGATTCGGGGCTCGGTAGGGGTGCAGTTTTATTTTAGTGTGTACGGAATTTAACTTTTTTTGTTTTTGAGTTTCTCCCCTCCCGACATGCACCCACCTGGAGTTGAGAATCTAAATTGGTGGGGTGGGGCCACAGCCCTCACATAGAGATATCTTAATCCATTTTCATCAATGTTCCTGTCCTCGTGGGAGTGTTCATCACTTTTCAGTGATGCACAGTCTCTGTAGCAATCGCCATTATGACATGGAGCTGCTTGTTACACCCCATAGTGCTACCCACTGCATCACTGTCAGACCTCTTACTCTGTTCCAGCCATGCTTGAACCCCTTTATAGCTTTAGCTCCCACCACCTCAGGTGGTAGGCTGTTCCACGGCTCAATCACTCTCCATGAAGTAAACTGTTCTTATATCCCTCCTGAATCTCCCTCTCCTAACTAGCTTCCATTCATGTTCCCTTGTTATTGACCTGCTGTTCCTGCTGAACAGTTTCTCACTCTTTGCCTTGTTTATGCCTTTCAGAAACTTGAAGGTCTCTATTATGTTATCCCTCTCTTCTGGCCTTTAGTGGTACATGTTCAGTGTACTTAGTCATTCCTCACAGGATCTGCCCTGTTGGCCCTGAATCATCTCGGATATCCTTTGCCTCACTGCCTCCAGTCTAGCTCTGTCCTTACTCAAATGATGACTCCAGAACTGGTCACAGTATTCTAGATGGGGCCGCACCAGGATGTAAACAGAGGCACTATTACCTCTTCACTCCTACTCTTAAAACCTCTCTCAATGCACCCCAACATTCTGGTTGGTTGGATGTAGGCCTTATTTCACTGGCAATTTTATTTAAGAGAAATGCTTATGATGATTCCCAAGTCCCTTTCTTCTGAAGTAGTAGCCAATCTAACATCTCCCATCTGGTATTTCATTTTAGAATTTCTTACCCTTGTGTACATCACCTTGCTTGTACTGGCACTGAATCTCATCTGCCTAACCTTGGATCATGCCTCTAATTTTTGAGACACCTATGCAACTCCCTCACCTCTTCTTCAGTGGCTAGCCTGCCACTAAGCTTAGTTTCATCAGCAAGGAGACACGACTTGGCTGTATACATTCTCCAATGTCACCGATGAACATATTCAAAAGGACAGGTCCCAGGACTGACCCTTATCGCACCACTCTTGACCTCCTCTCCCTCAATTTGACTCGCTCATCACCACCCTGTGCTGTGTCCTCTAATCAAATCTAGAAACATGATCTGGGATCTGGAAACTGAAAGTCTTGCATACTAGGTTCACAGTACCCAAAAGGGAATGTTGGGTAGGAGGAACTGTAGTACATCAAACTACTGAGCACAGAGACTTAGAGGCCATCACTAGTAATAGCCTTAAACAAGCAGCCCGTGTAACAGTATTCAAAGGTCAACTGGATGCCATTCTGGATTGGCAGAGGATCCTCAGCAAGAGGCAAGAGTTGACCCTAAGGTGATCCTGATACTGTACAGGTCCCTGGTGAGGCCACACCTAGACCACTGCACACATGTTTGGAATCTCCACCTCAGAAAACAATAGGATCACTAAGAGGTCCAGAAAAGGGCTACTAAAATGATGTGGGGTATGCAATGCAGTTGCATGAGGAAAGAAAGACTAGCCTTAACATGTCTCACTCGAGACAAGATGGGAACAAGGGATATGCCAAAGACCTTCAAATACATCCATGGGGTCAACAAGGGTGATTGGGCAATGCTGCTCAGGTGTGACAAGGAGTCAGGTACCAGGCTTTAGGAATACAAGCTGGTGGGCACTTTTAAAAGGGATGTAGGAAATACTACTTATAGACGGGCACACAAATGGAACTGCTAAATGAGCTGGTAAGATCGAAGTCTGTCCAGGGGTGTAAGGTGGAATGGGATAGGTACAGAGGCATAGTGACTGTGGGTTCAGGGAGTGGGAGGGTCACAGCATTAAAAGTTGTTCAGAACTCCCATTTGAAGGCTCAGACTATGCCACACAGTGATAGGCTGTAGTGGGTATAGTTTGAACAGGGCAGGCTCTGTGCACTCCAAGTCTTCTTCTGCTGGCAACATTTTTATGTTTACATGACCAGAATTAAGGAGGCCATGGGGAGGGGAGGGAGGGGAGAATATGGAAGCCAGGATAGCAGCAGAAGCTGTAGAGAACAGCAAAACCATACTCCAGTTCATAACTATAAGGAGAAAGTTGAAGGAAAGGATTGGGATTCTGAAAACAGGTGAAGGGGCAGGAAACTTGAGAGCAGACAGGACAATAGCTAAGATGCTGAATGAATACTTCAGTGTTCATGAAAGAGTCCCAGTGGGGAAGGGTGATTATTTGGAGGGTTTACAGCTTTAAGAATAGCCACAACACAGACAGTCCACATCACACCCACCTCTAGTAGTTGAACTAGCTAACAAAGATCAAGCCAGGTAAGCCTCAAGAGATGAATGGGGCACATCACAGGATCATAGTGAAACTAAACAAACAATTGGTGGTGACACATGCAGTAAACTTTCATGAGACTCTATAGACAGGTGTAGTTCTCAAGGACTGGGAAGTAGCCTATATGGACCCTATTTTTAGAATGGCAGCACGACCCAGGCAAGTGCAGACTGCTCAGCCTGACATATGTGCTTGGCAAGGTACTCATTATGATTGAGTATATATTATTGATTATGTAATCAAGGACAGAATAAGTAAATACTTGACTGAGGAAAAGGTCCTAGCACCTTCCAGCATGGTTACATGAGGGGCAGGTCATCCCAAATCAAACTGATCCCCTTCCTCAAGGGTGACCAGGAAGGTAGATAAGGGACAGGGCCATGAATATAGTCTATCTGGGATTTAGCAGGGCCACTGATACTGTCTTGCATGAGAAACATCTGGACCAAGTATGCAAGTACAGTGTTCACAAGAAATACACCTGGCTTGGGGCAGGAAGAAGAAGGTTGTGGTGGATGGGCAGTATTTCAATACTGAAATAAAATCATTGGGGAAACACCTTTGATGTAGGATCAAACATACCTAAAAGGGGTCTGATGATATGTTTCCTTATAATATGTTGTATTTGTACACTTTATTTTGTCAGTTTTATGCCTTTGGGGGCTCAGTTTTATACAGGTGCTGCTGACCTTCCCCATTTTGGTCCTGGAATGGTGTCGGACTTTAATTTCACTCCTGGAACCAGGATCCCTGCCCCCACCCAGTTTCTACAACTGACTACTCACAAGTGGAGAAGGCTACTCGAAAGAGTCCTGCTTGGATCAGTGCAGGGCCCACCGCTGTTCAACATTTTAAGCAATGATCTGAAAGCTGGGGTCTCCAGCAGGCAAATAAAGTTTGTTCATGACACTAAGCTCACAAGGACTGTGGACCCTTGAGGATGTGACAAACTTCAGCAGGACTGGAGCAAGCTGGATGATTGTACAGATTCCTGGATCCTCATATTCAATGTAATCAAATTCAAGGTCATATACTTGGGGAGGAAAATTAGGAAAAGCCTAAATACTGTGCGGGGCTACTGTTGCTGCAGTGGAAGAGGGCAAGGACCTGGTGTAACAATGGACAGCAGACTGAAACATAATAAGCAGTGTCTTGCTGCTGTCAAGAGGGCTGGCAGAATGCTGGGATGCATCAAAGGGGTGACCAGCATAGCATGGGAAGTAGTCCTTCCCTTCACAGTCCCTGGTTTAACCCCACCTGCAATACTGTGTGCAGGTCCAGGTTTCTCAGTGCAAAAGGGCATTAAGGATGTCAAGAAGTTTCAACAGAGGGCCACCAAACTGATAAGCAGTATAGGGTCAAATGCTATGAGATACCGAAAGCCCCAAACTTGTTCTCCTGGAAAAAGTGGGCTGAGAGGGACATAGTATTATTCTTCCTCGTACTCAAGGGTATTAAGAAGACTGATAAGTCTGAGATGTTGGATCTCGTGCAATCCAGCAGGATGTAGAGACATGCCTCAAAACTCAGAGAAGGTAAAACCAAGGATAACATTAGCAAGCATTTCTTCTCCCAGAAGGTCGTGCACCTATGAAACCATTGACCTGCAGAGACAGTGGACTTGAAGACAGTACAGGTCTTCATGATAAGCTTGGACAAGTTGTTGCTTACCAAAGGACACAAGGGTCTTCAGAGTAATGCAGCGGGTATGGAATGCCTATAAATCAGTATCAATGTGCAAGCATACTTATTCATCCATGCTTATAATGCACAGGAGGGTGGGCATGATGGACGTAGAGTCCTTCTTTCCTTAAATTCCTTTGTTAGTATATGTCACTTTGCAGCAGTTGGAGATGCCTGTCACAGACACCTGGAAGATGTAGGATGAGAGTTATTTCCTCAAGATGCAGGAGACTTGGGAGGTCTGCCAATATCATGAATGACTGAACAGATTAAACACTGAGAAAGGATTGGAATAAAGTTTAAATGATATAAATGACTGCGTAATTTAATCACCGTATCTCAGCAATATGGTTACCATGGTGACTGGGAAGGCCTCAATCTATCCCTAAGTCGAGACATAATTAATTTCACAATTTCATTAATTTTGGGGCAGCTGACATATTTCACTAATTGCTCCTGTCATTGAGAAAAATATTTCTGAAATTAACTTCATGTGTGTCTATCAGCGGCTCCACAGTATTGCCAAGAAGAAACAACAGCAGCTTCCTGATGAGTCACAGACAGAGAAAGGGAACAAAATGCAGGGTCTTGCTTTCATCACTCCTTCATAAACATTCTCACTATGCTGTATAACCCCAAAAAAGTACTTTGCCCACCATCCCAGCTTATACTTACAGGTACAATGACCACTTGATTACTGGGAATGCTGGTAATGAATTTACTCCAGTGTCAATGAAAGTAGCATTAAACCTTTGGCATACCCATATCTCATCAGCATTTTATTAAATCAAGGAACTCGGACACTTACTGTGGAAAGGAAAGTGGAAATTGTTTAACCAGGAGAGGCACACTAAGCTGAAGCTTGTTTCCAGGTCCGACCTGGGAGCACAAGGAAGTTAAGTGACTTACTCAGGGTCACACTGGATGCAAGTGGTGGCTATAGGATTCAAACCCAGGTCTCCAGGTTTGCAGCTCAGAGCCCTAAACCTCCGTGCTATACTGTGATCCTGAATGTTAGAAGAAAGATCACCCTGTGAGTCTGAAAGTGAACAACATTCAGTTGGGTAATAGCACCAGTACTTTTAGGATAACCTGGGAACTTCTGTAGAACATCTGTTCTCCATCAAACATATATCATGTGAAAGCAGCATTCTATTTATTATTAATCCACAAATCCTCATGAAATGGTTTCTCAAATGTCTGTAAACGAGCTCTGAAGTTTCCAAAGTAAGCATGCAGCAGTGAGTGAAAGGGATTCTGGGATCTCTTGATCATTTTCAGGCTGTGAATGGGTACCCTACCTTTGTGGTGTATAGTACTAAGGTCAGGATTTTCTGACAGCATGATGCAAGCACGAGCCTCTAGTCTGAAGGCAACCTGTATAATGCCAAAGGCATTGAAACCTTTGAATGCTGTTTTAATGCTTTTGACAGATTTGAGCAGGTTTCACAGCTTTACACTAGCTTGTGTCACAAAAATGATGTGTCACTTTTATGACGCAAGTAGGGCCAGAGAGCTGCAACTGGGGAGCTTGCACCTAACTGTTAGACCACCTCTTCAGTGGTCTACGTATACAACAAAGATAATGGACTGTGCTGGATTCATGGTGCATAGCCCAAGGAGTGCTTTGAAATACCCTTCCCATGATTTTAAACTGGCTACTTGTTACTACTCAACTGGAGCATCACAGCCTCAGCATATGGTGATGCCAACAACAGTCGGTGCACTGCAGTCTACTCTTTCTATATCTAAGTGATGAGTCAATGACTCATCTATGCAGCCCATCTGTCCCAGTTCTAAAATGACTACACACCAGGAGTACTGACATCCCTTTGGTTGAAAAGCTTTTAGCTCCAATCAGCTTAAATTACTGAATGATCTTCCATCTGATTCTAAAGCACCCAAGCTGACTAGGATAGTGTCAGGCTGCAGTGAAGGCTTTTATGCCTGACAGATCCAATCGCCGCCACTAGGGTTAGGTGCCAGATGAATTTCAGCTGGGTCATGGTTCAATGCCCTTCAACATGTTTTTGCACTTTGTTTCAATCCATTTTCTTTCAGTTTATCCAACAATGTATGTATTTTGCTTAGTTTTATCTCTCTGTAATCCTTCCTAGGGTTGCCATGGAGACAAGGTATATTGCTCATGGCACAAAATGATGGAACATCTGAAATACGTTAATAAATCACTGTAATAGTCAAAACTATATATAACAAACTCCACAGCGGCAAAACATTCTCCACCAAAACCTATGTCTTCACACTGTCTCAAGGATCTGACCCCAGAGTTAAAGGGTACTGAGTAAGTCCTACATCCAGTACGATGCTATCTTTCCCTCACCTCCATGCTCTGCATGATGTTTGACTACTAATACTACATTGATTCTAAGTAGAAATGGTCTAGGTGTGGCCCTCCTGCCAGTTGCCTTCCAACACATTACCATTTTCACTAATGCTGGAATTCATTTCCATAAGGCAGACCTACAGTGCAATTTATGGCACTTCATAGCTTTATGGAGGATTTTCTCCAGTCTCCAGCTGCACCACTCTATCTGATTGTGACCAGCAGCTACACAGTGCCATCCTCCTATAACTTACCACTGCTGCATTTCCCCATGACTTGCTCTCTGTGGCAGAGGGATTCGAGAGTGTCTGACCTTTCCTGCTGGGTCCAGATCCATTTGGGGTGGCAGAATTCCTAGTCTGGGTACCCTGCGGTGGTGGCAGCAGCCTTCATCTGGGTCAGGACTGAGTTTCTCACCACATTTACTCCCCGGCAGCTCACATCAGCCCACAATGGCCTTGCACATGCACAGCATGCCCTTGTGGAAGGATCCAGTTCCCAGACCTAACTGCAGAGGTTACTGCGGTGATGAAGCTCTAGCCACGGAACATTACCAAGTGACAACTGCTCCAGCATGGTCTACATTCCCAGGAGTTTCCTGACTTTGTTCCCAACTCCAGGTTGCCAGCATGTTAGGCTATCAGTGTTAAAAATGTGTGGTTAGATGAGGACCGAGAGAGAGAGAGAGAGAGAGTAGACAGATATAATAGCAAAGAAAAACTAAAGCCTTTAAATCAGTTTTACAACATTCAGTAAAATCAATAGCTTTTAATCACACTGGGCCTCAGATTAAAGAAATGAGACACTTGGCTCAGAAAGTTCCTTGAGGTCAGTACTGAGGTGTAGTACCATCAGAGCAATATGGGAAATCAGCACTCTGTACTCCTACACTGTATGGGACCTTTGGGCAAATAATAGGCTGCAGTTTCAGATGCTGTCAAACAGAAATGCATTAAAGGAAAACCTCAGAAATGAAGCAATAATTCTCCTGCTTTGAGATGCAACACTGCCAAAGGTTAAAGGAACACACTTTTTGCTTGTGTCTCCTGCCAGTATTATGATAGATGTACATTCTTCATTAAAGAACAATATTGGTGCCATCAGGGTCCTGTGGATGCTTTTGATCCTTTACAGCAAGCTGACTTTTAGAAACCAAAGCCAGTAGCAGAGGTTTCCTGCAGCTCCCAGCCTTTCATATTTTGCATAGCTAGCCTTCGCATGCAAAGAGGAATCAACTGCAGAGCTACAATCCCTTCTATTATAATGATGAATAATCCATGTATTACCGTGAACATCCATATATTATTCATAGCTATTAAAGCAAAGAACAGGGGCTAGGATACTATGACAATAAAGAACTTGGAGATGAACCAAGCGCACTGTCATTGCTGGTTCATTAAGTTCCACTCATACAGCAAAAGATGGAGCAGTGTCCTCCTATTACTGGTTACAAAGAAGTATGGATGTAGTATGGGACAGTAAACACAGAGCAAGCTTTAGTCTTTTTATATATATACAGTGGAGTTGGCAAGGATGCAATGCTCAGTGATAAGCACGCCACGCTTTCCTGTGTGACAAACTGGGGTATTTGCAATTGTATTACACTGTGTTTCTGAAGTATTCTGTGACATGTCACTGGCAGAAACTACAATAAGAGAGTTGAAGCTTGCTCTACTCTTCTGTATACAGATTTGTATTCACTAGCCCGATCCACTCTCCTCCAGTGCCAGAATCAGCACAGCACTATTCTCCACTAACCTGCTGCAATCCCACAGCCCCCTCCCCAGTGGTGGAGCTCCATAGGTGTGCCATCCTCCCAAATGAGAGATCTGGTGGCAGACTGGCAGCAGGCTCCATGGTGTGTGGCTCAAGCTTGCCACCCTTGTCATTCTGATGGAAGCTGTTTTGTATATTGATTTATTCTTTCCGTCCATTGACCCTTCAACTTCAAGATGGTGCCAAACTTTCTAATGGTGACTTTGGATCCCTCAGTGATAGCACTGGGGAAGAAAACTCCCTTACCTGCAACAGGGTTACTGTGGTGCCATCCCTCCAGGGGTGTGAAGCGCAGTCATCAACAGCACTATCCCAGCTCTGTTAATCAGCCATGTGTCTTGGGTCTGCTCCTGCACCTGGGTTGAAAGCATGGCAGTTGGGTGATCCCAAGCTGTGTAAGAGTTCTCTAGAACCAGAGATGAGAAGAAGGGATACAGTGCTGAAATTGCACTGGTAGACCCTAACTCAAGAAAATTACATTAGGGATATATATTCAAAGATCAGTTTACTACTCATTCAAAATCACCAGGCTTTTGTGCATTAAATATGCAGCTTTCTGAAAGTAGGACATTAAAAGAGACTTGTGCGACTGAAAGACAAATGTATTACCCTCACCTCTGCAAACCGTCAATTGAAGTAATCTTGCAGTGCTCACACAAAATCAGAGAAAGAATCAATGTAAGTTTAAAATCACTCACGGCTATATAAATTTATAATGTTCATTTTGTAGTTTCTGACATTTCTGCTTCTTAGGTTATAAACAGTTACTAGCAATTCATCAGGCTCCAATCAACCTAAGTTAGCATGAGGTGGTACAGGTGTTTATTTTTTCTGAGTCAGAGCAGTGCTGTATTAACATGTGATGGGTGGCATTATTGGGATTTTTGCAAATCAGGGTGATGGGAGGACATAATTTGGGAGATGCCAGTCGCACACCAGTACACAGGATGATGTCAGAGGCAGGTGCTACATGTTCCATTGATCCACAGGATGCCTTTGCCCCAGCACTCTGGATTTTATTTTATAAGAGGTGAATTCCTTTGTGGGGGTGAAGTTGGAGGGTTTCAGTGAGCTGTGGTAAATGCTGGAGTGTGGCTAAAGCAGGCCATAAAGTGTTCAGGTGGGCAAAGAGTCAATGTACTGCCAGATGGTAGGCAGTAGAATGCCCCATAATGACAGAACAAAAGAAAAGAATATCCCATGAATTTTACTGTACTTAAAATATCGTCTTACTCTAGTGCTGCGTTTCTGTTAGTTTACCACCCACGCACACATTTGCTGACCCCCGTGAACACATAAGAATTTCGTACATAGCTGCCTAGAACAAGCTAATGATATTCCACCACTTTTGAAACCTTTTCTGCTGATGCACATAAGGACCTTATTCTGCACTGCCCACTATGCAGAGTATATGTGCACAGGAAGAGTACAATGGCCTGAAAACATTTTAAATATACAACCCTAGTAGGCTTGTGTTTTGGTGTACACAAGCATTGTTTGTTTAATTTTGAGACACTGTGCAGGTTTTGTTGGAGTCTGAAACTGGGCAAAGTTTGCTAAGCATTTCATCAATTTTCCAGCAGCAGGCTTTTCAGTACATTTTCTAGCAGCATATTCTATGAACCTTTGAATTACCTGTTTTGCAAAATATAAAAATATGTAACATTTAGGCAAGAATATGCATTTTGCCTAGTTTTCAACTGAAGTCTGCCAAGAAGAAAATGAAGCACAATTCTACAGAGTTTCCCTATGGGTGGCTGGTGAATTTTATTGCAGCTTGGTTCCAGTTCTAACCACTTTAGAAATATCCTGCTGTAATCCTGCTGTATTCATGAGTTAACATCTTGATGGATAAAAGCAAGCTTTCCTAAACAACAACACAAAAGAAATGACATTTCATGGTGGTACATCCTCACTTTACTCCTTGCAAATCGTACCTAGCTGAGCCCTGCAGTCAGATCTGTGCAAACTTTCAATTATCTTGACCTATGGCTTGATCAGAAATTAAGCAGCTGAAACACATTGAAGAAACAGACTATAACACTTAAATCTTGGTGCACTCTATTGTGCCTGTCACTGTCGTTGTCCATCCGCTTGACTCTTATATTTAAACAATCAGTACTACCTGCCCTGGAGTATGGCAGTGACATTTGCAAGTCAGACCCAGCCTTCTCACTGAACAAAATCACTATGGCATTCCACAGCAAATGCAGATGTACAGTGGGATGTGACAAAAAAACACCTCATCATTTGCTGTATAACAGTTTTGGTGTCCATTCTAGGGAGATGGAATGTGAACTCAAGCTGGCAACCACAATATATTAATGCCTCCATAGGCAGTACCCAGTTTACCTTGCAACTTCTTGACCAGGCCTTGTCAAACTCTATGTGCTCAGATTGCAAAATAGGAACAGCTTCATGTACCCAGAGTTTTCAAAGCCACTGAGTGAAAGTTTTGCAGTAGCCACTCTGATTACCTAAAATGTACTCTCTCTTTGGACATGTTAAGGAAGCCATGAGTACTACTGTAGTAGATGTAGTACTGACCTTTAGGTGGTACCTGTTATGATGTTAGCCAGCTGGTTATGATTATTGTATGATATTGGTATTATAAATAAATGGTCAGTGTATGGAATGTTAGTCTGTGAGATTTGGCCCTTAAATTACAAGTTGTCAGCAGCTGAAAACCAGGATGTAATTAAACAGACAAGAAGGAAACAGTTTATTGGAACATCCTTCTAGAGAGACAGTTTATGGCCCTCATCACCTGCTGCTGCTTTTGAAGTTAGAACTTAAATAAAATGTTATTACATCAGGAAAGGACTTCATTTAGCTGATTCCTGTTGGCTATCTCACACCTGAGTGATGGGCTGCAGGGTTGTAAACCTCAAAGGAACTAGTTGATCAAATACTCATAATTTGGAAATGCGTTTTCTGATGTTCACATTATTTAACATACCTCCTGGTAAGAAATCATATTTGTAATTTTATATTCTATAAGGAGGAGCTAGATGACTCACAGAAAGGGTGTGGAGACACAGAGTTTAAACTGATACTTGTGTCTGAAATGTAGGTCATATTATTTTGGGACTCTGAGAGAAAACAGTTCTTTGATCTAACTTAAGCACTTCCAGAGGTAATACCTTAGGCAGCAAAGGTCTAAATGTATTGTGGTAGGAGTTTTTGTTTTGCACTTTTCCTTTGTTCTTTTATGTGATTGTGAGCTATTTGATATATTGTTCTGTGTGTACATTTTCATATTTTTATCATCTTTTGGTAAAGAACCTTTTCTTTGAAAGTCTGCCTGGGCGTCCGTCAGTTCCTTTTGCATGTGACGTATAGGTGGTTAAGTCTGACAACTGTTCAACAGCTTGATGGTGTTACTGAGCTTGAGTAAAATGTAAGAATATACCTAAGGTCTCTTATAGAGTTTTAAGGATTCATTTTGGAGATCTGGCTTGGTGCCCTGGTGAAATATTGTACTGCAGTCCTGAAGAGGGTACATATCTAAGCCTGTAACTGGGTATACTAGCATAAGGTTCACAGTTTGAATCCCCCAGAACTTGAGACTAAAGGTGATTCAGACTCAAAAAGCAGACAGGAGGGTTACCCTGTCTGTTACCTGTTCACACTATTGTGCTCTGAGGTTGGCACTGTGGAGCAGAGGGCCTGACCTCATGGAGTGTGTTTGTGACAGATTTGATTGGCAGCAGTGTGATAAAATATTGGTAACACAAGCTTTAGCAGTTCAGTGTGTCAGCTTAATACTGTACAGCTCACTTGCAAAATAAGGCAGTGATTTTTAAAAGTAAACAGAACCATATAATTTTGCTTACAGTCAAAATTCCTACCTGTTTAATTTTTTTCTAAAGTGCAAGTTAGGGTAGCCATAGTTAGGGAAGAAGATGGCTTCCAGCTACAGCAGGTACACCTCAGACAACTTGAGGCTGCTGTGCCAGGACAGAGGAGTCCAGTATGAGGGAAAGCCAACAAGCAGAACCTCATAGATGCCCTGATGGCAGCAGATGCCCAGATCATTGAGTCACAATCTATGACTGAACTGAAAAGGACCGAACCTTGGGTGTGGAGGAGCCAGTGTCCATTGCAGTGTCTGGATCCAGTGAAGAGGACAGCAGGGCCCGTGCAAGCCAAGGGCCACAGCAGCAGGGAAGGTCACCAGCATTCTGGAGCCAGAAGCCATCAGGCTGCAGATGGAGTTGTGGAGGATGGAGCTGGAGTTCGAGAGAATAGAGGTGAAAGCAGCAAGCCACAGATGAGAAGAGGGTGAACAGTAGAGGCTGACTGTGAACAGCAAGAGGCTGGCCGTGAACAGCAAGAGGCTGACCATGAAGAGCGTGAATGCCAGAGACAACAAGAACTGGAGAAGCTATAACTCCAACCGCCAGCACCAGAGCAGGTAAGTGGCTTGGGTTTAACTGGAACTACAGGAATAGGTTAGAAATTAAATTCCAAATTGATAGCAAAATTTAAAGAGGGGGTGGATATGGGTGCCTTTTAAATTCCTTTGAAAAAGTTTGTATTCAGGCCAATATTCCTAGAGAGTCCTGGAGCTTCCAGCTATCCCGCTACTTACGGAAGCTCGGGATGCATTGGGTCAAATGGGAAATGAGGACAGTAATGATTACAGTAAACTTAAAGCTGCACTTTCTGCCTAACCTGCAGAGTGCATTTGTGACACCTGCAGCCATCTTACTTGTAGAGGTGTGCGAAAAACCTTCCACTGGCAGAATTTCAAAGAAAGTTGGACTTTCGCTTCCGTGAAAGTGTAAAAATACAGATTAGCAACTTTAGGAAATTCTGACTTAGAACAGATCTGCGGGACATTAAACTCCTTACTGGGCAAAGACAGAAAATCCAGGAAATCACCCTTCTTACAGATGTGAATTTATCAAACAACCCAGAACGCATGCTTCCATGTTTAATTCCTTTTTGGGGATCTAGACAAATATAAGACTCCTATCCCTCGGCCATCACTGCTCAGCCCTTCCACCCCCATTAACCTTCAACAACTGCCTCCACATTCTATTTCAAAGCACTTTCCCCAGTTGATTCTATTAAATTCATTAAGAAGAATAACCCAAAATCCGGCATTGGCCCTGACAGCCTTGACTACCATATCCTCAAACTAGTCATTAAGGACATTGCCATCCTTCTCACCAACATCCTTAATTTTGTACTCTGTACAGGTACTTTCCCAGTGGCATGGAAAATTGCCTCCATTAGGCCACTTCACAAAGGAAGTTCCAAACAGGAAATCAGTAACTATAGACCCATCTCCCCACTACCCCCTTTCTAAAATCATGGGGAAAATAGTCCATGCACAAATCACAGAGCACTTAAATAAATATGACATCCTCACAGGGGCTCAACATGGTTTCAGGGCAAGACACAATATCAAAACCACCCTTGTGAGGTTCACCAATTACATTTTTAAGGCTATGGATGATAGTCTACATACAGGCTCCATTTTGTGGACTTAACCAAGGATTTCGACTTGGTGGGCCACAACCTGCTCCTAGTGATCCTCTCCCAAATGAACTTCTTTACAAACATGGTAAACTAGATTGGGAATTTTCTTCATCAAGGTTTCACAAAATGGTTATTGAAGGCCAATCCTCATCTAACTGTCTTATTAAATATGGGGTCCCACAGGGTCAATCCTGGGGCCTCTCCTATTTTCTCTTTTATTAACGATATCCCCTCAGTGTGTTCACATACTAACATCAATAAGTACCTAGTTCCGTCTAGCGATTTACCAACTTTGATCCACGCTTTTGTGACTTCATGCCTTGACTACTGTATCTCCCTTTACCTAGGGCTTCCAGGGTTGATATCCTCTGTCTGAAGCTGGTGCAGAACACTGAGGCCAGGCTGTTGTCTGGATCATCTCGATCCAGGCATATTACACCTATGCTGTGTGAACTGCACTGGCTGCCAGTTCAGTGGTGGATCACCTTCAAGATCATCTTGCTGACCTATAAAGCCCTACATGGACAGGGACTGAGCTATCTGCAAGAGCTCTTGTATTCTTTCTGCCCCTCTGACCACTTTGCTTCGACCGATGAGGGTTGCTGGAGATTCCCAGGGTACATTTAAAAACATCTGGATCAAGGGCATTTTCATTTGTGGCCCCAACCCTTGGAATTCTCTGCCTCGCCGGATGTAGGAGTGCCTGACAGTGGAGAACTTTAAGAATGCCTTAAAGACTTATTTATTTCAACTTGCATTTGGTGTCACTCTGTAATCGACTGGTATTAAATTTTTGATTGTTGAACTGTATTTTAATATTTTATGGTTTTAACTGTTGTCTATTGTGCAGTTCTCTGATACTTCATGAAGAGCACTGTATAAAATGTATTATTATTATCATCCTTTATGCTGACAATGATGCCTTGTACTGTAATGACAGTAACCCCACCGCCTCCTTTCCAAACTCAGAAGGATTTCTATAGTCTCCATACTTGGTTTACCTCCTGCAGAATGGTCCTAAACTAAAAAAATGTATATATATATATATATATATATATATATATATATATATATATATATATATATATATATGATTTCCTCAAGCATCCATAAATCGTTGAACTTCAACCTCACACTCCTGGGCAATGATGGTATTGCCATTGAGCAAGACTGCAAATTTAAATACCTCGATCTATCACTGGATGAGCACTTCTCTTTTGGACCATACATAATCCAGTTGATCAATAAAATACACCAAAGACTTGAGCTCCTTTACAGGATTAAGCAATTTCTCATCCCGAGACAAGAATGTTGCTTGCCTCCAGCTTACTCCTCCAGCTCCTGGACTCACAGGTCCCTTATTTTCTCACCCTCACTTAATGCCACCAGTTTCTCTAAGCTAACATTGGCTTACAATAACATAATCAGATTCTTTACTGGGCTCCCCATTGTACACATAGCTGCAAATTCTATCAAGCGGTTGTCGCTAGAAACAGGTTTGCCTGGAAGACACACAAATTCATGTACAAAATTCTCGGCAACCTTCTCCTCACAGTGTCTCCTCTCTTTTCATAAGATCAACCCCACTCGTCCCACTAGGGTGCATCCTTCTCCTCCCTCTTTAGGGTCCTGTTTTTCAACACCTCTCTGGGACAGAAATCCCTGTCTTTCAGAGGCCCCAAACTATTCAACACCCTACCACCTAACCTTGTGGTCTGCTTCTCCCTCAGTTCCTTTCTGGTTAATCTGAAAAGCACTTGCTCAAAAAAACAAAAACCCTGTACCTGTTTCTAGCCACTCTGTCCAGATATGAGAACCACACTCTCCTCCTCCCATTTCTGTCTTATGCATCCCTCACCTTAATCTCTCCTCCGCCCTTTTTTATCCCATCCCCTTCCAGTCAGGTTCTGTTTTCTGTTCTTGCTTATTCAGCATTGTTCATTGCTTGAATGTCTTTTTTACATGCTGTCATTACATGTAAGATGTTTAAGACCATGTATTTATGTAATAAGTGTGCTTCTGTAAAGCTGTATTTTCTTTAACTATGTATATATCCACCTATGTAATTAATGTATCTATGAAAATATTCATTTTCTGTAACTGTATATTTCTGTAACTGTGAATTTAAGTAATAAGTGTACTACTGTTAAGCTATATCTTCTATAACTATGTATATATCCACCTATGTAATTAATGTATGTCTGAAAAATGTCTTTTCTGTAATTGTATATATACCAACCCATGTTTTGTTACAACTGGTCGCTTGTGAAAATGGGCATTTTTGCCCACATGCCTTTTCAGTATAAAATAAAAATCAAATGAATAAATGTATAAATTGTGGATTATTTTATTAAACTATGGAAAAAAGTCCACAGAACTGATCACTGAACTGCTGAATAATTACATGTATTCCAGAATAATTTATTAAACTGCAAGAAAAATTCCTCAGCACTGTTATTCCACAGTTCATGTGTATTATTCTGCAGTTCAGCCCAAAACTCCATGGAATGGCAAAATCCACAAACACACTCGGAAGATTCCGATCTTGCCAATGGTGGAAATTAAGAAAAATTATGTGAAATTTCTGAATTTTCACAGACGTTCCATGAAGAGGAATTCACACCTTTGCCCACTTCAATTTACTTGTAGTTCTGTAGTGAGTAATTTGTAGTTCATGTATCAATCAATCAATCAGTAAATCAATCAATCAAGGCATGGAGGCTCTCCTGGGAGCAGCGTTTTGGCATCAGGAGCACAGCAGAGACCGAAGGTCCTACTACCAGAACCCCTCTTCCCTGACCAGGATAGCTGCAGGCTTTCAGTGCAAGGAGACCCTCCAGGAGCAGTGTTTGGCATTGGAACCACAGCAGAGACCGAAAATCCTTACTACCAGAGCACCCCTTCCCTGAATAGGATAGCTGCAGGCATGCAGCACAGCAATGTTTTGGCATTGGGGCACAGCAGAGACTGAAGGTAGTGCTTCCCTTCTGACATCTACCTGGACTGTGCTGGCCCATCGACGCTTTGTTGACTCTCCACCCTCCCTCCACCCTGGGTTGATCCTGCAATTTATTGGTGCCCAGGGTCGCATGACTAGATCATGTGACTGGCCATGTAATTTCCTAAGTCCCCACTTTGCAATGTGCAGGTTATACTAGCCATCCACTGGGAGGTGATAGTGAGCAACTATACACTGTAAACATCTGAAGTACCCGACATCTTCCAGACACATACTGGTTCACATATCAATACAATAGTGGTTTCTAACCTAGTCTTCTAGGCAATTCAGGATTAGTTCACCGACTGATCAAACCTAGGACCTTCTGCACCAGGTGTTGGAACACTAGCCATTTCCCCAGCTCAGCAGTCCTACTTTTAACAGGTGCATCATGATATTTACCCTATTATTGAAACAAAGGCAGTAGATCAGGTCTCAGCTAAGACCTGAGACTTCAGACCCATGTAAAAGGGCATGCAATTCATCCACTTCTCCAGTTGGAATATAAGGTCAAGATGGTTTTCATAAACTGGAACACATGGAGGGAATCAATGGTGGCAGAGGAGTGGGGATGGTATAGGCCTCCAAACAGCAAGTACAGTGGGCATTTTGGCAGGGTGGTGTGGTGTATGGGTGTGGGTCGGCCATGGTACTACACATGGCTTGGAGGTTAGGGGATGTATGGTGTGCACACTTTAGTACAACTTAGGGAGGAAGTAAGGAGCTTGTGATAGAAAGTTGGAGCCCATGAATGGAGCAAGGGTTCTGGAAGGGCTGGAGAGACTCTAAGAGGGTCAGGGCAGACAGGAAGAAGGTGGGGAACAGCAATTTGGACCTCAAGGAGCAGAGGATCAGTAAGCAGCACAAGGAGAGGGAAGGATTGGCTGTGGTCTGAAGGCAATAGCAAAGGGATGGGCTAAATGAGGGAAGAGGTAGGGACATGACAGGAGATGGGATGACAACAAGCCAAAAGAAGCCTTTGGAGAAGAGGATGGAAGTTTGTGGGAGGCAGGGGAGATGGAGACATAATGCAGAGCACCTGGAGGGAGGTGCCCCAGTGGAAGAAGGGAAGCTGGGGGCATAGTGTGCAACAATAGGTTTGCAGAGCTGCAATTGTGCAATGAGGATGGGAGGAGGAAGCACGTGCGAAGGGAATTCAGAGTAGGCAAACAGGATGCCCCAAAGAGGGGACTACAGAGGTACTTCCCATGGAACAGGAAGGGTGGAGTTGACAGGCAGTAAGAAAGATAGCTTAAGGAGGAAATCCACTCAGGACAGCAGCAGCAATCAGAAGGGGCATAGAGAAACAAGGATTAAGTAAATGGATGCACAAGGAGGAACCCCAGGGACCAGTGGCAGCCAAGAAGGGCTTTGGGGCTGAGGATAACCTAGGGAACATGTCCAGAAAGGGAGGGAATGTGGTAACCCAGTGTCAGGGTAATCTAGAACTATGAGAAGCAATGGTGGCCAGAATAATGCCACAAGTGGGTGGGTAAGATGAGCAGGGATACAGAGGCAAGGTGAGCTCAAGAAGGTAAGGCAGCTGGGGCACCGTGACAGACCTCACCAGTAAAACTAGGGTCTCAGAAGAAAGGGGTGAGGGAGGAGAATTGAGAAACCCAACTATGAGATAAGAGAGGGCACTACAGGGACAGGCAAAGGAACTTGCAGAAAAGCAGCAGAAGGGGAGCAGACAAAGGGTTGGCCACAGAAGTGGGATTGGAGAGGAGGGAATCACAGGGCCTGGGGGCATTGGGGATAAAGGGATGGATCCAGGGCCCAGCCCATGGAGAGGACAGAATATGGGAGCAAGAAAGAAGGAGATCAAGCAAGGGTGGGAGGCACAGGGTGAGGGAAATGAAAGCAAGGAGGATAAGGATGGAGGGTGATAGGTGAGTTGGCACATTGTGCATCAAGTTTCAAAAGGTGGAGGACAAGGTTCTAATTGTTGGTGACTCCATTGTAAGGCCTATTGGTTGGGGAGGGACAGGGCAAGGTCTAGGTCAGTTGTTTGCCATGCATGACTGCAGCTGAGGTGATCCATCACATACCTCCAGGGGAAACTGCAGGATGAGAGAACGCACCTAGTGTTCCACTTGGGAACAAATGATCTTTGCAGGGCATAGCTTGATGGAGGTGCAGGCAAGGTCTAAAGCTTCAGCAAGGTTCTGCCATAACCTGAACTTTAGATCTATTGCATTCTCTGAGGTACTGCCTGATCAAGCTAGCTCAGAGAAGAAACAGAGGATAACTAAATTTAATGGCTGGCTCTCTGGATTGTGTGCTAGGAAAGGCTTTGGGCTGGTGGGAGAGTGGAGGGGCACCTAGCAGGATGAAAGCCAGTTTGCCCAGATAGGTTAACTTAAACAGGGAGAGTAAAGAAGTGCTGAGGTGGAAAATGGAAGAATTCATTGGACCAATGCTACAATTTAAAGTAAATTGGGGGTGCTGCATGTGAATTCCAAGAACAGGACATCTGACATTGAGGCACTCGGCCCCCAGAATATGAGGCACTCAGTGGGGGCTACAGATGATAGGATCAAGACAGGGAAAAGTGCTAGGACAGTGAAGGCACAAGGGTGACTGGAAGGTAGAAGGCCATTTGTTCAAACGCTAGGAGCCTGTGCAACAAGGTCACGGACCTGGCAGCAATCAGGACAGAAGCAGAACTAGACCTGGTGGGAATCATAGAGTTGTGGTGCCATTGAGGGCAGGACTCGGACATGAACATACCAGGATATCAGATGTTTAGAAAGACAGGGTTGGAAGGATAGGGCGGAGTAGCGCTTTACATAAGGGAGGGATTCAGGTGATGGAGGTACAGAAGATGGGGAAGCACAGGCATTATGGGTCTTGACCACGGGAAGGGAGAGGTGGTCTGCACAGGGGTGGTCCACAGACCACCGGGCAGCAAGAAGGAGTGGACAACCAGATAATGGAGGAAATTCTGAGGATGTCAGCTAAGGAAGTGCTGTTAATGAAGGACCTCAACCTGCCAGACATGGCACAGGACACGTTGTCAGCAGCATCCTTCAGAAGCAGGGCAATACTGACTCCTTCAAGTTGTCTTACTCAGGCAGATGGTCCAGAAACCAAGTAGGGATGGGGCGATGTTAGATGTGGTACTAACAAATGGGGACAGAGTAGGGGAATTATTAGTGGGGAAAACCTTAGTACCAGTGATCATAGTACCGTGTGGTTCATGGTAAGCACATTGGCTGCCCAAACTGGACCAAAGTGAAGGTTCTTGACTTTAGAAGGGCAGATTTTAGGAAGATGGGGAATATGTTAAACAAGCTCTAGAAGG
Organism: Neoceratodus forsteri; assembly: GCA_016271365.2. Classification (NCBI taxonomy): domain Eukaryota; kingdom Metazoa; phylum Chordata; order Ceratodontiformes; family Ceratodontidae; genus Neoceratodus; species Neoceratodus forsteri. The sequence goes on along the minus strand of JADMNL010000039.1, from coordinate 10,126,595 downwards.
AGTGGGGCAGCATGGTGGGATGGAAGACATATGGGACTCAATAAAGGGGGCCACAGTGAGACACAGACCTCTGCGCAAGGAGGTGAGCAAAAACAGGAGGAGAGAAGCCACTGTGGTTCAACAAGGAAGTGGAGAGTAGCATCAGGGTGAAGAGGAGAGCCTTTCAGAGATTTAAAACAATGTAGGGGAGGAGGATTAGGAGGAATATCAGGTTAGGCAGAAGGAAGTGGGCAGGGTGGTCAGGTGAGCAAGGCAAGGATGGAAGTGAGCATTGCCAAGGCAGCCACAAGACCTTTTTAGGTATATTGGTGAAGGAGGAAAACGAAAGGATTCCCAGCCAAAAAATGGGGAAGTGGAGAGGGTGATGAGGGACCAGGAGAAAGCTGCACTGCTAAATAGCCACTTCTGTTCAGCATTCCTGAAGGAGATGGAATGGAAAGTGGGCAACTCTAAGGTGGCAAAGACCACAAGGGAGGAGTGGACATGAGTCCATTTCAGGAAGAGGAGATACTAAGGGAACTTGGGGACTTGAAAGTTGACAAAGCCATAGGGTCAGGCAGAGGATGCATCCAAGGATTTTGAGGGAATTGAGGAGGTACTGGCTGCTCCCTTGAACACTCTATTCAACAACTCCTTAAGTTCAGGGCAGTACCTAATGATTGGATGTGTGTGGATATAATATCCCTGCACAAGGGAGGGAGGAAGCGGTGAGTAACTACAGGCCAGCGAGCTAGACATCTGTGACTGGAAAGACTCAAAGGTCACGTGATGTCTGCTTGCTGAGCAACAACAGGAGTTTGGTGCTCTCCTTCCTGCCAGCTACTATCATAAACTTAACGTTTGTATCGACAAACCCAACGAGAAACAGCGTCTATACCATTACAGGAACACCTTGCTGGACAGTTGGCGTGTTCCAAGAGGAATAGCTTGAATTTAGTGAAAGATGGATGTGGATAAAAACAGGCCGCAATTCAGCACACGCTGCCTGCTACACCGGAGAAGCTCCGAAAAAGCCGCAGACAACCAACCTGGATCTACCTCCGATCGACTGGGAGACAAAGCCAAGAAGCTTCGCCCATTGTCCAAGAAAGATTCCTGCAGGAGATCACTCCCTTGAAGGACGTGCTGCATTCAATCACTACCGACCTGAAGACTATCCGGGGTGATCTCTTGGCGCTTACTACTAGAGTATCTGGCGGAGGCCAGGTGCATTCCCTTGAACAGTGGAAAATTACGCGGAAGCCGAGATGCTGTCCCTAGCCCACAAGTTAAGAAACCCAGATTAAAACGGTGGATTTAGAGGCGAAGTCGACATAATAATCTGGTGGTCTTGGGTCTCCCGGAGGTCAAGGAGGGTGCTGATGTTATGGCTTTCCTTCAGAAGTTCCTCAATAAATTAGTAGGCCCATCGCCCCTCAATCCCCATTACCAGCTGGAGCAGGCACATAGGGCTCTCAGACCCAGACCCCACCAGGCTCTCCTCCAAGACCCATCATTATAAAATTTTTGAGCTATGTGGAGCGACAGCATGTCTTCGCTAAATCCGGGAGCTACGGTCCATCACCTGGGTTCGGCCAAACTAAGCATCGCGAAGACCTGCCTAAAGAAGTTAGAACAAAAGATCTGATTTCCACCCAGTTGTGCAGAAGCTGATTGCTGCAGGCATTTCTTTTCGGATGAACTATCCTGCCATCCTGAAAGTGACCGTCGATGGTAGTTCTTACACCTATGAAACCTCGGATCTGGATCTCAAAGAACTGTCAATTAAACTGCCTAACCTGTTCAAATGCAATGGCTGACTGAGAGACTCTGATTTGGATTGTCCCTGTTTGGACTTTCTTTAGAGTGTTAAAAGTGTGCGATTGTTCTTTGCCTTCCTTAAGTACATTCCTTGTTGCTGGTTTGTTCATCCTTACCTGTCTGACTGCTCCTGGCACCGCCGAGTTGCCTGCTGACTTGGTGGCTGGCGGATGCTGGGCTGGGCGCATTGATCCCTCTTGATTTCCCTCCTTGATGGCACTACTCGCCTGGACCCTCTTTTGGTGGATGCTGTTTCCCGGTGGCGGGCTTCCAACTGGACGGTTTGGTCCTAATGTTAATAGCTTCCCTGGAAACAATCTGGCCTCACAGCGATGATGCCTCTGGGGCGCTTAGTACCCTAGCTACCTTCTGATCTCTCTACCCCGACTTTTTTGAGGGTGAGTTAATCCCTGTTTTCATTCTGGTTCCGTTATGTTGGTGGGGGTACTGAAGACGATTTTGGGTAACTCGGATCCGCCGTCCTTAATTGAATGGTGATTGGTAGGGGTAGGGCGCTGCTCCTGAGCCTTTGAGTGCTCGTGAGGCTGCATTGCGACTGGGAAAAAGGGGTATGCAAACCCAACTTTGGATTTAATGATTGTAATAATTTTTGGGGATGGAGGGTTCCATCGCCTGTCGGGGCTTAGCAATTTATGGCCACCTTTATTATTCAGTTCTCCCTTAGCGGTTTAGATATAGGGTTTGCAATGGGGTTCTGGTTGCCAGGCATTTGCTGGTACTGCACTTCCTTGGCTTGTTTGTGTCTGGAGCTTGCATTATATAGTTGGTTGAATTTTGTGGTGGGTACTAGTCGGGGATGGGGTCCCAGTCTATTTGGGTTTATATACAGTCTGGATACGGCTATGTGTACTTCAATGGCTTACAGGTTTTTCCTGTGGCGAGTTTCTCATGATAAGCAACTGGGGCTGGGGCTAAGGGGTTCAAGTGTACCTATGGATTTGTTTCACTACTGTTTGAACCTTTATTTATTTTATATGTGTAATGGCCTTAAAATCTCTCAAGTTTGCATCGTGGAATGTACGTGGACTCAGAGGGAAGGTCAAGAGGACGAGTATTTAAGCATTGCGACATATTTCATGTAGATATCTTGTTTGTAAAAGAAACCCATCTTACTAATGCTGAATAGAAATGGTTGGTTCGATCCAGATTTTCACAGGTATTCGTTGCTAATGGGTCCAATTCTAAGGGTGGGGTGGCGATACTTATTAAAAATATATTAACCTTTCGGTAAACAACACGATAACAGACCCTGAAGGGAGGTTTGTTATAATTAAGGGTTGCTTAATGGGGATGATATAGTTTGGGATCAGTGTATGGCCCAATAGGGGAAGTCCCACCTTCTTTATGTCCCTCGCTGATAAAATTAGTGTCATGCTCCCTCCCTAATTGTGCTAGGTGGGGATTGGAATCTCCCACCTTCTCACCTGTTAGATAAAGACCCCAACTCAAATCTCCCACCTACTCCGGCTCAAAGATCCTTACTGGATTTTATCCATATGTTAGGTCTTTGCGATCCTAGCTCTTTCCAACCCATCCCTTCGCTCTTTTTCGTTCTTTTCTCAACCTCACAGATCCTGGTCTAGGATTGACTATATTCTGGTCAGCAAATCCCTTTTCCGGTCTCCTCCAATCTGGTATCGAGCCGATTATTCTTTCTGATCATGCAATCGTGTGGGCAAGTATATTTCCTGGTCCTAACTTTCAAAGAGATACTACCTGGAAATTGAATACCCAGCTCTTAAAAGATACACAAGTTGTGGCTCAGGTCAAGACCCTTATCTCTGCCTTCCTAGAGAATAACTTGGATCCACTTCTAGATTTGATAGCATTTGGTGTTCCTGAAATGCTATCTTAGGGTGAGTTAATTAAGATAGCCTCAGCAAGGAAAAAAGCTAGACTGACTCGGCATCCTCTCTGATGACCAAAATCAAAGAGTTGGAGAACTCTTATTTTTCCTTCTCTCCTTATCCTCCTTTGAGGCCCTTTTGGAGGTCAAAAATGAATATACAGACCTTCTTAAGGATAGAGTCGGTCATTGCCTTGTTAAGACACAAGCCAAATATATCGAGCACGGGAGGAAGCTGGTAAACTCCTGGTGTTGAGACTTAAGACGATGGAAAGCTCTAGATTGATCCCATCTATACATTCCTCTACTGGCTCTGTTGCAACTTCTCCTAGAGATATGCTGAGACCTTGAAAGATATTACAAAACCTTTACCGTCACCCTCTTCTCCTGTTCCTTAACTGATATTTCAACATATTTGAATAGTATTGCTATCCCCACTTTTACCCTCCACATATCTACCTTGATTGCCCCTGTCTCACTTTCTGAAATTGAAGGCCATTGCATCCATGGTCTCGGACAAGACACCTGGCCCAGATGGATTTGTGCAAATTTCTACAAGACTTTCTCCAAAGAACTTGCCCTATTCTCCTTAAATTATACCAGTACCTTTTCTCTGCCACCAGGGTAGATCCTCGCTTCTTGAAGCTACTATTATTTTAATTCTTAAACCGGACAAGACTCCCACTGACCCTGTGAGTTACAGGCCCATATCCCTACAGAATTATGATATGAAAATACTGGCCAAGGTACTTGCTGAGCAAATTAAGAACATTTGGATCCATCTTCTTAGCCCCGAACAAGTTGGTTTTGTTTACTCCGTTCTCCTTCTGATCATCTTAGAACCCTCTCACATATTTCCCATCTAGCCCAGTCCTCCCACCTTCCTATGGCTTTGGTTTCTTTAGATGCAGAAAGCTTTTGATCGTGTCAGCTGGCCTTTCTTTGGGCTACCCTGGCAAAGATGGGATTCCCAGTTTCTTTTCTTAAATGGATCCAGGTCTTGTACGACTCCCCTCAGCCAGGATATATTGTAATGGGGTCTTCTCCTCAAAATTTCAGCTGTTTACTGGTACCAGACAGGGTTGTCCCCTCACCGTTTTGTTTAACCTCTACCTCGAGCCTCTCCTTATCAAGCTTAAGACTTCTCCACTGGTCAAAGGTTGTTGGGTGCGGCAGCAAGAGCTAGTCCTTTCAGCATATCCGGATGACATACTTTTGCATGTCACTCACCCTGCTGCCTCCCTTGACCAAGCAATACAGCTCATTAACCAGTTTGGTAATCTCTCTCACTAGAAGTTGAATATAGCTAAGTCTGAAATCTATCCCTTAAATGTACATACACATAAACATGGTCTCATGAAGTCTGGTATGCAATGGTGGCCAAATCAATTAAATACTTGGGTATCCACTTCTCTTGGACTTAGCTCTACTCAAAAGCTTAATCTAGATGCTATCAAATCCCAAGTACAGCAGGATCTGTCAAGATGGTCCAATCTCCCTATTTCTCTCTCTGGGGTAGGATTAACATTATCAAGATGAATGCCCTCCCCGTATCTTTTACCCTCTCAACTCTTTGGGTCTCTGGCTACCGCTCTCTTATCTGCACCAATTTCATGTGGCCTTCTCAATTTTCTTTGGCGTGGAAAGGGTTAGGCGATCATTCTCAAGTTATCTCTCCCTAAAGATAAAGGGCGGTCTTAGGCTTCCTAACCTACCTTTTTACTATTGGGCCACTCACCTATCCAAGCTAGGAAATGGATTTCAAACAGCACTGACTCCTCTTCCCGATCTGGCTTCAACTTGAGAAGTCGATCCTTTCGGACTCAAACTAGACCCTTATGCCGTTTTTTATACTCCCATCTCTACCCTTACACAATGGGTTACAGATCAAACAATGCTTCGTCCCTTAGGTCCTCTCTCACTGCCTGCAATTTTGGGGATCCTTTCTAAAATGGACCTAGGACAACCTGTTGTTCTCAATCCCAATGTTAAATTGGATAATTCGATGATTGTCCCTGACTGGCTTACTCAAATTAGCAATACTAATCTAGAACAATGCTATGGTCAGGGTTCTCTCCTTCGTCACGGATATGCTTGCTAAATTGATATTCAGCTAGCAAGATCTTTAAAGTATACCAGTTAGGACACCTCATTGTTGAGAAGTTTGGCATTCAGTTTAAGGAATCCAAGGTCCTACCCTTCCTTTGCATATCTCTACCCTGCCTCTAAACCACACTCTATTTGACAATTTACTCCTTTTACTGGATTATAAATTTCCCGAACCTACGGCGGGATCTAATATCTGGGCTTCTCTAGTTTCCGAGGAACCTTGAATTGGTCTCGGATATGGAGGGACCTACATAGATATCACACTCAGGATAGGCTCAAACTTACCCAATATTATATCTTAAATAACATGCATTACACTCCCAGGAGGCTTTTCTGATTAAATAGGTTAGCCATCCCTTACGTGTACCAGATGCTTGCTGGGTGAAAGGAACCCTTTGCTTTTTCTGGCATTGTACTAAGGTAGCCCCACTCTGGTCGGCCATCCAAGCCAACCTAGATCCCCTATTGGGCCTTACCACTTACTTCACTCCTGAAATATGCATTTTAGATTTTAGGATCATTGACTGTGTTGAGCACCGATACCATATTGCCCTTATCTCTGGGGCGGTTAAAGGCTGGTACTTAGGCATTGGACCGACCAATTGGCCTAGACCTATCCGGAGTGGTTGACTGACCTTTTGGCCTGTCTCAATGTTGAGAGGCCATCAGCCAGTGTCGGAATCATATGGATCTTTTTCAGAAAAGGTGGGGTAAGTTGGATGCCTTATATTTACACGGTGATCCCTGGCCTTCCCTCTGGGGTCCATGGAAACTTGATTACCTCTTCTTGGTTGTATCTTTACTTTCTGCTCTTTGAGAGCAGATTCTCTTTAACTTATTTATAACTTTATTGGTATTTTCCCTTTAGCAATGTGATTATCTGGCACACTTGAGGGAGGGGTGGTGGGGCGTAGGGAATGGGGGGCTTGTGGGTAGATGGGGAAGTTGGGGGGTTGTTTTTTTTTTCTGTTTTTGTTCTGCTTTACTTTATACCATATGTGGCTAATTGATTTACTGTATCTTGTGAAAATGATCATGTCTTATTCTGTAAAACTTAATAAACTTAAATTTCAAAGAAAAAATCTGTGACTGGAAAGCTCATGGAGAAACTGCTCAAGAACAGAATTAACAACTACTTGGAGCAAGCGGACTTCAGGACTGGGGCAGCATGGGTTCACAGAGGGCAGATCCTGTCAAATGAAACTGACAGAGTTCTTTGACTGGGTCACTAGGGTGGTGGATCGGGGGCTCAGTGGACTTGGCCTACCTTGATTTCAGAAAGGCTTTTGACTTGGTGCAGCACAAAATACTTTAATACAAAATGGCTTGCTTGGGGTTGGGAAGTGGTAATAAAGTGGGTTGGTAACTGGTTGGAGGACGAGCACTTGAAGGTATTGGTCAACTTGCACTCTAGGAAGAATCAGAGGTCATCAGTGGGGTTCCCTAAGGGTCAGTGCTAGGGCTTCTTTGTTTAATGTCTTTATAGAGGATATCGCAGTGGGTCTGGAAAGGAGGATGAGTCTCTTTGCAGACAATGCAAAGGTCTGTAATAGAGTGGACATGCCAGATGGGGTGAAGATGATGTGCAGGGATCTGGAAATGTTGGAGGAATGGTACACAGAGTGGCAATTGTCTACGGCTAAATGAAAGATCATGCATTTGGGAAAAACATGGGAGAGCAGAGTATTCACTGGGAGGTAGGGCTCTCCAGGTCACTGAAGAAGAGAGGGACTTAGGCATCATCATCTCACAAGATCTGAAGGTGGGAAAGCAGTGTGGAGGGGCAGTGGCAAGAGCAAGCAGAATATTGGGTTGTATAGAGACAGGGTTCTCCAGTAGGAGAGAGACATCATAGTACCTCTACACACGCACAGTTAGTGAGGCCACACCCAGAGTATGGGGTCCAGTTCTGGAGACCCTACCTCAGGAAGGATGTGGAGAGGGTGGAGAGAGAGTTAAAAGGAGGGTGACAAGGATAGTGAGGGGTTAGAGCACTTGCCATACGAGGGGACACTAAAGACCTGGGCAGGTACTCTGGAGCAGAGGGAGGGAGAGGGAGAAATGATCAATACTTTAGATACTTCAAAGGTATAACTAAGGTGCCTGTGGAGAGCCTTTTCCAATTAAAGCAGAGGCCTAGGGTTTAGGGGTCATGAATATCAGATTGGGGAGATTTAGGAGTAACATCAGGAAGCATTTCTTCACTGAGAGGGTGGTGGACAACTGGAATGGGTTGACAATGGAGGTGGTAGTGGGGAGAAGATCATGTGGGGGTTGTTCAAAAGGGCCTGGGATAAAAACAAGGGTTGTTGGGGCGGGGAGGACTACAGCAAAAGCCTAGTAGAATTCTGGGCACTCTGTGCAAACTGGGTGGGCCTTGTGGTCCTTTTCTGCCATCACATTCCTATGTTCCTATTTATAAAAAGCATAATTCAACATTTATCAAAGTGCCTGTACATACATAATATCAAATAAAATAAACCACATTTAACCCTTAGGCTGCTGACAGAATTAGAAACGATAGTAATTTTGACTGATATATCAGCGCTAGCACTGCAAGAAGTTAAACTAGTAATAATAGGTAGCAGAAATATCAAACTCAGAAAATGCCTAATTAAATAAAAGAGTCTTAAGGGCAGATTTAAAAGTCTCAGTGGTCAGGCACCATCTAACCCAACGAGGTAGAGAGTTCCACAGGGACAGGGCTACAAAGTAGAAGATCTAGCCCTGAGGTAATAGTTTCCTATCATGCTCATCACAAAGCCCTTAACTTTTGGTCTCTCATGTATAGTGTTTTGTCATCAGTCTGAACAAAGATGGCAACCTAGTCACAGTTACCCGAGTCTGTGTCAGCCTGTTCATCTTAGGAATACTACAGTGGTGATGAGGTAGAAAATGAATTTGCAGGTGCAGTGTCCATACAGCCAGCTGGTAAGTCCTTCTATTTTATTTTTTAACAACAAAAAAAGAATAAATTCACTGCATTCATTTGGCCTTCTCTAGGTAGGGACATTCCCAGCCAGCCTGTATTGTCCACAGCTGCCTATCTTCCCTGTGTTTTATGGAAACTGCTGAGGAATGGGATCCATAATGAAAAGAAGAAAGGAAGAATGCAAGAAAAAGCTTACAAGTCAGGTTTTTCACATCAGTTTTCAGTATATAGCACCTGGAATTAGAAACAATAATAGAGCTATCAAACTGCTGCCCATCTCGCTGGTCAATAAATAAAGCTGCAAACTTTGCCCTGGGCCATTATCCCTCCCTGGCTAAGGACTGAATGGCAACAGGGCTTCTCAATTAACACAGAATTTGAACACTTTTTGAGGAAGCGGAGAACAGCACAGTGCAACAGGAAAAGAAAAAACAAAAAATATATCCGGCACAAGCAGTGTAAAGCAAGTCTGCCCACCTCCAGCAACTGCAACATACTGCTCTGACTGGCAAATGACATACCAGGGACAAGTACCAGCATTTCAAGAATCTCACAAACACTTTAACATGTACATAGAAAAGTCTGAATACTGGTTTTGGTGAACAAAATTCCAGAACAGGACAATGAATGATGGTACCTCTTCCTCTCAACCTACCACCTCCTGTTTGCTTTGCTAAAATAACCAGATCAATTAAGTGGGAACAACTATGAGCAACTTAAGGTCACACTCTTACTGCACTACAAGCCCATACCCATTGTGATAGCAGAGTGCTGTCGATTTCACAACTGCCTCTAATGAGAGGAAGAGTCAACTTCAGACTTCATAATCACCCTGAAACATTTGACAGCTTTGTTCAGTAAATACAGACTATTCCTCAGTGACATCTTAAGGGACCAATTTGTCTGTGATCTTCATAGAAATATAGACATTATCAGCAGATAAGGACCACCTGGCCCATCTAGTCTGCGCATAAGTGTTTTGCACTGGATTTCTGCTTCCGACCCACCCGGCTGCTGTACCTCTATGGTTCCCCTATGCCTGTCCCAAGCATGCTTCAATCCATTCACAGTGCTTGCTCCCAATACCTCCTGAGGCAGACCATTTCATGTGTCCACCACCTTCTCTGTGAAGAAGAACTTCTCACATTCCCTCTTAACCTCCACCTTCCTATTTCATGTCATGCCCCTTGTTCTTGTGTTCTTCCTGTATTGAAAATGTTCTCCCTGCACGTTGTTTATATCCTTGAGGTACTTGAATGTTTCTTTAATATCCACTCTTTTCGCTCCTCTCTTCTAGTGAGTACATTTTGAGGTCCCTTAATCTCATCTCATAAGTCTTGTATTGCAAGCCCTGTACCATTTTAGTTGTCCTTCTCTGACCGTCTCCAGCATGTTAATGTCCTTACTATGGTGTGGCCTCCAGAACTGCACACAGTTCTCCATATGTGGCCTGACCATGGTTTTATATAATGGCATCACTACCTCCCTCCTTCTGCTGGTGATACCCCTGCCTATGCATCCCAGCATGCCACTGGCCCTCCCAGCTGCCTTAGCACTCTGCTTTGACATTTTCAGGTCATCTGAAATAATAACCCCAGGTCCCTTTCCTCCCCCCTCCCCATCCTGTACCTTTTCCCAGGGTTTCTGTGTCCTGGGTGCATAATTTTGCACTTTTTGAATTAAACTTCAGTTGCCAGTTCTCAGACCATTTTTCAAGCTTCCCCAGGTCCCTCCTCATTTTCTCCACCCTCTGGGGTATCCACTCTGTTACAGATCTGGTGTCATCTGCAAACAGGCAGACCTTTCCCTCCAGCCCTTCTGCAATATTGCTAATGAAGACATTGAACAGGACTGGCCCCAGGACGACCTCTGAGGCACCCAGCTGGTCACCTCCCTCTCCCTAGACTGCACCCATTTACCACCACCCTCTGCCTCCTGTGGAGTTTCTAATCCAGTTTACCACCCTGTCCCCCATGCCCAGCCTACCCAGCTTGTTCATCAGCCTCCTATGGGGCCAGTGTCAAAGGCTTTGCTGAAATCAAAGTAAGTGGTGTCCACTGCCCCACCCTGATATACTTCCTTTGTCACCCAGGTTGAAGAAATCAACCAGATTTGTCTGAAATGACCTCCCACTGTGAATCCTTGTTGACTATGGTCATGGGCTCTGATGGCTTCTAGATGCCCCACTACCTTTCTTTAAGCAATGTCTCCATGATCTTCCCCACTACTGAGGTGAGGCTGACAGGCCTATAGTTCCCCGCCTCCTCCCTGCTGCTGGATTTGTGTAGAGGGACCACATCTGCCCTCCTCCAATTCTCTGGTACCACCTCTGTGTTGAATGACTCAGTGAACATGGCTGCCAGAGGTTCTACTATCTCCCTTTGCAGTTCTCTCTTAATATTCTTGGGTGTATGCCATCTGATCCCAATGCTTTGTCCACCTTCAATTTAGTGAGCTCCTGCAGTCTCTTTCCCTGTGAATAGACTATTGTGCACCTCTTCACCACCTTGGCAACTGCTGTACTGCTATGGCTTCTGCCCCCTTCTGTGAATACTGAACAGAAAATGTGTTCAGTGTTTCTGCCTTTTCCATGTCACCCTCCTTGCATTCCCTCCCTCTCCCTTGAGCCTTGCAATCCCCTTGTTTTTCCTCCTTTAGCTGATGTACCTGAAGAATGTCTTGTCCCTTTCTTAACTCACTGTGCTAAACCTTCCTCAGTCTATGCCTTTGCTCTCCTTACTGCCTAAAACCATTTCCCTTAGACACTCTAAGTACTCCTCCCTGTCCTCCTCCCTTTGGGTCTCCTAATATTTCCTGAACCCTTTCCTTTTGCCCTGACTATTACAGCCACCTCTCGAGAACCACAGTGGCTTTCTCCTTCTCTTGCTTTTTGGATACCAATCTGATGCATTGGTTTGTTACTTCAGTAAGGCTTCCTTGAGATGCTTCCACTGTTCTTCCACTCCCCTCCTGCCCCCATTCTCTCAGGGCTCTTTTGATACCTCCCATTTCAAAGAAGTCAGCATTTTTGAAATCCAAGACCTTTGTCCTAGTATGACTTGAGTGAGTCTCTGTCCCTATCCTGAACCACACAATGTTGTGATAGCTGGATCCCAGTTGCCCTTCTATCTGGACATCTGTGATTTGATCCCCAGTGGTCAATACTATTTATTTATTTAGATTTTGTTGAACAGGTAAGCCCTCTGAGACCAGAATCCCTTTTCCACGGCGGCCAGGGTTGAGTACACCAACCACTTTACATTAGGTGAGGATTCTGGTGGAATACAATATCACAGTTTCAGGTACATGCATAGACAGTGGGGTACATTTAGACAAAGCTGGTAGATTACTAGATCCAAAATTGCCCTGTCTCTCATGGGATCAAGCACAAGCTGCCTGAGTCCAGCCTCCTGGACTGAATCAAGGATGTCTCTGCTTCTGGCTGAAGCAGTTACATGGTTCCAATCCATCTGGCATATTGAAATCCTCCATCAGTAGAATTTCACCTTTCATTGCCATCTCATGTATTTCCTCCACTACCTCGCTGTCCAGTTCGTCTCCCTGTCCTGGAGGCCTGTATATCACCCAGGTGTACTGCTGTGCCATTTCCAGGTTGAAGGTGACCCACAGTGCCTCGGCTCCTCCTCTGCCTACCCTGTACCTGTGTTGCCATTATACCCTCTCTGACATACAAGGCTACTCCCTTCTTTTGTCCTCCCTATCCCTCCTGAATAAGACATATCCTAGTACATTTGTTTCCCACTCATGATTAGCTGTGTACCAGGTTTCAGTTATTTCACTATGCCCAGGTCTCCTTCGACTATTAAGGCCTCCATATCTGGGACTTTATTTTCCAGGCTGCATGCATGTGTCACCATGACCTTTCAGATTTACTGCCTGACCTCTCTCTCTCTCTCTCTCTCTCTCTCTTCCTGTTTTTGTCCCTGCATCTTCCCCCTCTGTGGTGACCATCTTTCACCTTGTGGTGACCTCTGCACAAAGATCCTTCTTACAGAGCCAGGCTTGACTTTTAAGTCTGCATGTGACTTAACACTAGTACTTGATTTTGTCTGGAAAGACAAGGAGATTTCAGGTCACACTGGCCAACCCAGGAGGCCATCAACAGAGTTACCCCACCCAACCTCACGGTGGCCAGCCTTAACCAAGGAGAGCCATGTGACATCACATCATCCTCACCAAGCTTCTTAGAAATCATACCACAATCCAAGCTATAATGCTTCCTGCCACTGTGGAGGACAGCAGCTGATAAATCCTTCAGTGCAGCCCATACCCACAACCAACAGAATTCCCTGCCCAACTACACTGTCCAGGCCTCTACCCTGCTTCCTTTTGGTACAAATATTTCCTAGGTCCGCAAAAAGCTTCTAGTGCTTCACTTCGGCACTCAACTTGTTGAACTGGTGCCAGTCTATCACAGTTGATCATGGCTGAATGGCATCGATGTACTTGAATATACAATTACATTTGGTAGTAAACCCTTAAATTTGTACTCCCAAAAGATGTCATAGCCCAACAAACGAGTAATTAACTTGAACCTTGTAGAACCTGATATAGGATTGTGGTTGCAGAACCTGTTTCCTGTTTGACTACTAATGGTTACTTCTCGATCATACAGCAGTAGCCACCTCCTTTTCCACGGTCCTGGCTAGATGAACCAGCACAATCACATCTGCAAAGTGGCTCACACTACCAACTCCTTGGCTCTTTTGGTCACATCATGACCCACGACTCCACTGATCAGCTGGGCTATCCTCAGAGATCTCACTGTCAGGGTTGTCGGGTGGATGAGAGGCTATGTGCAAAGCCTGGTGCTGGCCCTCACCAGGCAGCAATGACCGATCTAGTGCCTGTAAAGCCTCTCTGGTGCAGTTGCTGAGCAGGCTGCTCTGCCTTAGTGGACTAAAATATCTTAGATTCTCTTTTTTCTCTTGATTGTGACTGCAAATCAACTCTCTCACATCCAACAGCTTGCTGCTGACAGTTCAGGATTTGTCGATAAGGTCATAGCAGTCCTGCACTAATCAGCTCCTCCTCAGCAGCTGACAAAGCACACTTCTCTCTCTCACTAGTGCCTGAGCAGTACAGGCCTGCATTCACAGATGGTAGGTCTACCTTCTCAGATAGACAGGAATGCACTGCTAAGCTGGACTAGTTCTGTGTCATAAAACATGAACTGGTAGCCTCCTCATTGACCAAGGGCAGATGTCAGTGACATAGAAGGGCTGTCTGTTGGCTCCTCAGCAACGGATTGAGCTCTTAACCCTAGGTAAATTATTGAAGTCTTTCAGTAACCCATGAGCCATCTGTTGGGAGCAGGCCCTGTTGTTCACTTGGGTTTTCACTGTCCTCAGACCCTGACTGGCAAGCTGACAGAGATCAGAGATGCTAAAGATGGCATCGTCCATCAGTCCCAAAGACACAATCTCCAAAAGTCCTTTCTTTAAACAAAACTGGCCCTTGAAACTCACTTGGCATCCTAATCCATATCCTTTATAGGCAAGTGCTAGTATTCATTATGTTGGGCCCCAATTTGGGCAAATCCATGCCCATTTCAAACTTTAGACGCAGCTCATAGGTGACAGTATTTAAAAACCATTTGATGCTTTTTCTCATAAAGTGGTTCGGGCACAGGAGAGGCACTGATGAAGCAGCACCTGTACACTCACTCCATGACCACATCTGATATGGTCCACAGTCCTTCAAGGTCTTGGGGAGCTCCAAAATGTCTACATCACAAAGAGCTTCTATGCTTAACAGCACATAAAAGCCCCAGTGTTATGGAGGGTGCATTGTAAATATGTAGTGTACATTGTAAATTAATTTGTGTAACCATTTACCTTCTAATCATTAACTTTATACTATGCTAGTCTTGTAACTGTTTGGAATAACTGTTGCTGTATCTGTCTGCCTGGGAACCTTTCAGTACTAACATGAGCCTAAATGGAGCTATCCCAGTGGTGCAAAACAATTCTAAACAAATACATAAATAAAACTCTTAGCATACATGACATGTGGCTGACCAATGTCCTACTCATCCACCATATGGATCTGTTTTCCCAGCAGGAAAACTGGCAGCTGAGAACATCTGATCACACAACAAATCAGCATCCTGTGTAATGGAGAAAACCTTTATTACAATAGCAGAGCACTTTTGAATGTTTTTTTATTTGAACTTGTGTTGCAATTCAGGAAGTAAGGAGTAATCACTATTTATATACCCTGGTGAAGAACTCAATATGATTGTCTCAAAAGGATTGATCCTCTGAGAATAACCCATGCCCACAGCTGGCCTTAGGAACCCATAGTTCCTCCTCCTCACCCACTCACAACTCTCTTTATCCCCCTACAGAGACATTTTCTTTCCATATTTCTTGAGATTTTAAGAACTAGAAGTTCAAAGTTTGGTTTCAGAAGGAAGGTGTAGTATTTTGCCTTACATTTCCTATATTGGATGTTATTCTAGCTGAAAGTTCAGGTTTTAGTTTATAAGATAAAGAGTTTGATAACTAACAAGATTGTTTAAAATTACTTGATGTTGAGTTCTGCTAAAAAGCAAAGTGTTCTCACTGCAGCATATACAGCATGTGTAATAACCTCCATGTAATGTGAATACTTATGCGATACAAGATGTTGTATTTCTAGAGGGCGTGTTCTGATACTCATGCAGAATCAAAGTTTGGTTGAATGATGATGTAATGTGGTATGTCAGCATATGCTGTAACACCTGGAAAACTCAATAAAACATTTTAAACAAAAGAAACTGAAAGTCCGAGGACCAAAGATGCCCTACCTCTGGGGCTCCCAGTAAGGTAGTGCAAGTCAGCAGATTTTGATATATAGATTGTTTTTTCCCATCCACCATGTCCTGTTGAAGCAACAAATGGCATACAAATGGTATCATTGAACTGAACAAAAATTGTCCAAAATTGTACCATGATGCCATAATGAATGATACTCTCAGGGAACAGCTTAACCAGTGAGTGCCAGAGGGCAAGAATGGGTAGAAGGCCTGAAGGTTAACCATAATGGAATCCTCCAAAACATGACTATCATTGCATGCCACCCCTTGTCCCACGCTCTTGCCTATGTGAACTGTAATTCACTGGTCCATCCTTTTATGTTGATCATCTTTATATAGATCCACTAAAATAATAGTCCAGTGAATATAAAGGCTGTGATATTTGGTGCTCACGTTATGCTCCATTACACACCTGACCCTTACATCCAGTGCTGCCTTGGTCTGGATTTACCAATAAACTGAATCCTATAACAGAAAAGGCTTATGAGCTCAGCTGGTACTACAGCTAGGCACCCTGTGCCCCAAAGTCAGTTAAAGGAGGATTCTGGATGTCTGCCAGTATCAAATGCAGTATCATAGTGTGTCATAGTTTCCTGCATGACAACAGCCATTGAACTGCACTGTTTCCTGCAGAATTCTATAGGACCAAGTGTGGGAATCTGAGCTGCCGCTGTAGACTTTAGTAGCCTTGCTTATACACAGTATACATCCCATCTATTGCATCCTCCTCCATCACCACTGTAAAGCACTCTGAATGTGCCTTTAGTAAAACAGAACCTAATGACTCAAACACAGCCTTACCCTTGCCAGTGCTCACTGACTGTAGCAACTAAATTACTTGTTTCCGAGTTTCCAAAGCACAACTTTTCAGGGGTACCATTTTGGTTTTTACCTTTCATTTACATTGTCTTTATAAAGACAGTGTTTAATCTCTCATCTACATCACTACTGCCCACCTGTCAAACTCAAGAACCTATGTTTTTTGATACCAGGTCAATATGTCATATGCTTAATAATTACGACACAAGCACTAAACAGAAACAGTAGAGTACATGACAGTGAGAGGGTGCAATACGTGAATGGTTCATGGCGGCACTGCATCCTCTCACTGTCCCACAGAAGGATAAGACCTCTGTTGAGACCAGCTACTACCTAAACAACTGCCATGGCTTGATGAGATAAGCCACTGGCAGCAAGGAATGGAAGTAGAGTGTTTGGGACCGGTTAGTTTCCCAGTCCCAGACACACATGGTAATTTATTTTTTTCACATTTTGTGCAATATGTACTGTAACTCCCAGTTAGTAATCTTAGCTGGGGGTCAAGTAGGACCCCCATAACAGGGTGGTGTGGCGCAGAGCCCCCAACAGAAGAAGAAGACTTATGCCGCATGCAAGAAGTCAGACTGTATTAGCAGCACGCTTTTATGCATGTGGGTATAATGTCTTTAAGTACATTGTGACCCTGTTCCGTTTTTTTTCTTGTGTACTTGGAGGGTGGAAAATTTGATGCAGTCTAGCCAGTATCATTCATCAGTGTTGTGCTACTTCACTTGAGCTCACAGCAGGCATTCACGTTTGCTCTCTGGCAGGCTACCTGTCTTAGCAGCTAAATCACCAGCACCTGATCAGATACTTTAGGAAGCTCAAGGATGCCATTGCTTGGTGTGAGACATTAAATTCTCACCCAGACTCACATCCACATCCAAGAATGCCAAGGAGACATAAGCAATGCACGCATGGAAGCAGACAGCTTGGACCCAGATAGCAGAAAGGCAGTTTTCATTGGTAGACCATGTCCTTATTAAAAGTAAGTATTTGAACTGGTGTACTGTGGCAGAATGCAGTCATATTCCCTGGAAGCACAACAGGGTAATTCAGGAATAAAGTTAGGAGGCACATATTTATCCTGGAGGGCTATGAACCTCTGTAACAGTCTACCCCACCAGAGGAGGCATGGACAAGAACTCTGAATAGGTGTTTAAGGTTAGCCTAACAATGTTTTCTTATCAAGAGAATCACAGAATACCCTGGGTAGTATAGTATGCTGGGAACCCCTGTAAATTATTAGGTTTTAGCTTACTTATTACATCTTTGTTTAGGAAGTGATGGGTGGACATCATGGACTTAGATTCCCTTTCACCCTTAAATTACAATACTTTGTGACTGCATTACTATGTAACTGTGTCAGTTTATCTAATGCAATTCAGAGCCATAAAAAAGCAGTTAGCATATCTAATTAGCACTTTAGTGGTTATTAAAGTGCTAAATGCTAGCACTTGAATGCTACAGACTTTTAACAAGATGCATCATTTAAAAAATGAAGTCATTAAAACTGGTTACTTATTAATAAACAGCTCTTTAGGGCAATGGTAGGCAAATCAGGTATCAGCTGGCTGTATAAATAAATAAGTATGGTATATACTCTCTAAGTCTGTATGTGGGTGAGTGTGTACCTGTGTTGGGGTTAAGCAGCAGTATATCTGTCTGCGCTTTCTAATTAGTAACTGTAATGAACCTTCATCAGCTTCCCAAGTCTATTGCAAGTCATAAAATGTATTCCACCAATTAGCCTCATTATTTTCATAAAATGTATCTTATTTTATGCAAGAGTGCCATCACACACAATCGGGAAGCCACACATGCCAAGAGTTGTTTTGACCTATTTTCCTTGTTAGTGTTGTTTTTCCCTCCTAAAACTAAAACATTTAAATGATTTAAACTAGAACTTGTCATTTCATTTGGACTAAATTTTCATGATTTATAATATCGTTTAAATATTCATTTAATGAAGCAGTGAACATCCATCGTGTATTCTGGGTGCCAAACCTGCTGCAGTTCATTTCCAGCCCTCTCACAAAGAATGTATGTAAAGCATTCCCATAACTATAAGAAGGGGCTACATCTGGATGTGCACACCCAGTAACACATGGTTTGCTAGCTGCTCCTGTGGAGAGGATCCTTTCCCTGACATTCATAGTTTGCTGGGCACATGTATATTCTGGCTTCTTCATTAGCTATAAACGTCAGATGTCTGATGTGCTACAGGTTCACGTCTTCATGACTGCACCTTTACTAAAGAGTAAGGGTAGGGTTTATGAGTCAGATGCAGACACAAATGCATGATGCACTGTGTGCTTCCATTCAAATGTGTCAAAGCAGCCCTGCTGCTATTTTCAACAGATACATCCATTTGCAACAGTAAGTCACAATTTGTGGTGAACTGATGTCACAAATGCAATTTATTTCATTTCTGCCACAAGTACCATTTTTGCTGAAATATTTGGACACTGTTAGATCATCTATTAGGTGATCTAACAGTTCAAATAGATTTACTACTTGAAAATAGCAGAGGGCAGATCTGCTAAGATCCTTTGGGTAATCTTGCTCCTATGTGTGTAACCAGATGTGTGTAACTCTCCTGCTGTTTGAATCTGGTCACCAAAGAGTTAATGTGTGCAACAGAGTCCTGAGTCATGGAGTTTTCCTTCCCCGCCAACAACCACGCCACTTTGATAAACTACCAGCTCACTGTGCATGCTGCACATTGTGAGATCTATACAAATGCTGGAGAGCTTGTTACTCCCATCCCTCATAAATTGGAAGAGGCGTGTGTACCAGTCTGTCTTTTTCTGGGCTGCAATCTGTGTCCTCAGTCCATGGAGGAGTCCATTCATCCTGGTCTGAGATAGGGAAGAAGCAAGGTTTTTCATCAGCTTCTTCCCCCATGGCTCTGTACCTGTAGCTTACTTTATCAGGGCCCTCTGGGACTCTGTAAATCAGCAGATTCCTGGTTACAAGTCCAGACTCGTAGCTTGCTTTGCATTGGGCCCTGTGAGCCCTATGTAAAACAATACACCCATTTTCATGGCACTGTACCTTAACCTGCTTTGCATAGAGTTCTGCAGGCACTATGCAAAGCAGCAGACTTGTTAGGCGTGGCACTGGATGTGTAGCTTGCTTTGCCCAGAGCTGTGCAGACCCTACAACAAGCACCAGACCTGTTACGCATTAGCACCAAGCCTGTAGCTTGTTTAATTTAAGATCCTACATAAAGCATCAAACCCATCGGCATGGTGGTGGAGGGTAGGATGTTTCATGTAAAGCACTGAGGACACTATGCAAAGTGAAAGACCCTTCAGGTAGGTCCGAACTTTGCCACTTGAAAGCCATGCAGTGGTAAGTTGCCCATCCCCAACATTTAGGCTTAAAATGTTAATGTTAAGGGTGATAGAAAAATGAACAGTTGGAAGCACCGCTATGGGAGGTTGGTCCCTCCCCTAGAGGACAGCATCCTCTGTGACGCTTGATCCTCCTTCCCCAGCCAGCCCATTACTACTTAGGCTCTTCTTCCTGAACCCAGTTTGATGGAGTCACAAGCATTAACCCTACTGCTGCATTGACGGTCAGCCAGTGGTGTGATTTTTATATAACCTGAATTCAAGTTGAAATAGCTTATTTGTGGTTCCTCACCCTAAATGGGGGTCTACTGTTCTCGTGCTACCTAGATCAGCTGTCCATTTCTTGGTGAACCCATGCATCTAACGTCTGCTGCTTGTGACCCCTTTCACTGGCTGCATCCCTGACCCCGATCCATTAATTTAAACTCCCCAGACTTCATGTCTCTTGACAAGACCAGTGCATCTCCCTCTTGGAACAAGTGCCACACATCCTGAGCATATACACATTCCTTGCTCCAGAGTGTCCAAAACTTGCCTCACAAAGAAGACCCTCCTTCTTTAACTGAATCTTAGCAACAGTTAGCTTTTCTAGTTGAGGATCCAGAACCATGAGGGCGTTAGAGAAGATCCCTGTGGACATCTTTCTGCTTTGGAAAATCTACAGTCCAATAAGGGACATCCTCATGTCCTCAGGATTTATACCCCTATCACAATGGGGCTAATCAAAGATGTGGATTAGGTATGCCCTGTGTAAATGTGGTGCATATCTCACCCACACCTGACTGCAGCCACTGCAGGATTCTGAAAGCAAATCACGCCCCCACACTCCTGATCCCCAGCCGATCATGCAGCTCTGTGCCTGGACAGACCAGTGGCTGGTGCAGAAGCACCAGCACTATGCAGTTCATGAAAGTGCAAAATGCTGTCATATGGCGGCTGTTGGCTGTGCAATCTTGGGAGGATGTAACCCAAGCTACCAGTTACACACCCCACAGAGATATGGCCACTGGCTGCAGCGGTGACAGCAGAGGATCTGCAGACCCCATAAAACAGATGCCTCAGGCTTCAGGGCACTCATGGTGAGCTGGGGCAGCCAACTAGGCACAGTCCCCATGCAGTTAGCACACTGCATGCAAGCTAACATGGTGCCCGCAGGCAAGTAATCTACTGTTGGGACCCAGGTCAGGCAGTGATTGGCTGCCTGCCTGGGTCCACCGCTCTGCACCCTACCACCTCTAGGGATCCTGTGTGCCAAGGGAGGTGGGGCTGTGGAAGGAACTGTGTGGTGGCTGGTGTTAGTGAATCTGGCACTCACATGGGTCTCCCAATGGTGCGAGCTGCGGAGGTGGAATGGCGCTGTTGGCAAGTAGTTTCTGCCCTGTTGTGAATAGCCCCCATTGTGCACAAAGTCATCTACTCCATCTGCATGCAATGACTTGCTAAGGGATACACTCATTCGACTGGCACTGCAAGCAGATAAGTCACCTTTCTGCACCTGCATTGATATAAAGGTCTGGCAATGCCCCAGCAACTCTCCTGCTACTTTTATAATGGAGTCCCTATGAATCCTACCTTATACTATTCAACCAGCCATCTCTTTTCTCCTCCATGGCAGGTCAAGTGTACAGCTGGGTAATATTTATTGATATGGCTTCAACAAAATTATTGCAAAATTCCACAATTTTCAGAAAAACTCATGGAATTGTACTTTAAATACTCATGTTATTTTGGATTTTTGGCAGCTTATAACATCAAAATCCTTTAAGAAAGAGATTTACAAAATTAACAGATAACCTCTTTTTAAAGGGAACAGTCAGCACAAGGACCCCCATGTAAGTGTGGGGCTGGTCAAATGTAAATTTTGTAGGCAAAAATATTTTGGTTTACTTACTGTTTACTGTACCATAGTAGACTACATCAAATTTGTTTTGCTTGGTTGTAGGCTGACATATTCTTTACCACAAATCCCAGAATCCCCTGCAGCTGACATCAGAATGGTAGGCAGCAGGAGATTCAATAGCCTGCAGTGCATGTTAGAGCTTTTATATTCTCTGATCAGATGTTTTGCAGTACTGCTTTCCTCCAGGGGCTAAGTATAGTCCTTTGTGATTAAGGACAGCAGGATCAGCAGAAAAAGATCAAAGCATATATAAACTCTGACATGGAAAGTAATCTTTTTCTGTGCATAACAAAATTCTTTGGTCACAGCACTTCATGTATGACTAAACAATTCTAGGTTGCTACCCAGAAATCAGACCCTTGCTAATCTGGGACCCAAGATTTTTGGGTTGGCCAGAAAATGTATTTCTTGGCAGATTTTAGAAAGTAAACACCAGAATCTAGTTAAACAAGTTTCATTTACCTAGGTTCATGTGTTTGTGTTTTGAAAAAGTCATAATTGTGTGTGTTTTCCAACTGTAAAAAACAAAAAAAAACAAGATGGCGGCCTTCATAACCTAAAACATTTTTCTCACAACCCAAAAACACAATCAGTCACTACCTAAAAATGGCGGTCAGAAAAATAATTTGTGGGTCATGTCAGAGGTTTTTCTGAAAACTCTACTAAGCATGATCAGAAGCCAAATTTCAAACCTTATAACTCTGAAATCAATTAATATTTTTTCAAAACCTTCAAAAGGCACATCTTTGGCAAAGTCCCTTTAGCTTTGAAAGTTTCAAAGAAAAATCTCATAATATCTTCACTTGACTATGGAGACCCAAACCCTAATGTTTTTCCCTCTTGCCGATTGGTGGGTGTTGGTGGGGAGTAAGGGTTGGAAACCCCAATGCCACATTTCCTACTTTTATGGCATTAAGTTGAACCCTAACTGGTGCCTTAACACAGTTTTTGCAAAGAATTTCCTTTTTTTTGAGATAGTGGAATTGTATCCTCACCTGCCTGAACAGATTTGGACATGTAGGGTCAAGGGAAGATTCTGTCTACTCACAAAAGTGCAGGGCCTGCAACAGCAAATGTCATTGCTTCATGGGACTGTCTGGTAGACTGCAGGAGTGCAGAGCCATCTGGGTCCTGTGTTTTCATGTGCTCAAAACAAAGATTCATAGGGCAAAAGAATCCATCTATCAGCTGAATCACAAGGCCCTCTGGCACCCCACAGGTACAAAGGTGCAGAGCCCTATGCCAAGAGAAGAGTTCTCTTCACTATATCATACTTCGGGCCCATGCAGGCAACCTGCATCTTCTCCACCAGCCTTGGCCCATCCAGCTGGATCACTGAGCTCACACAAACTCAGCTTATCCACAGGGGTTAACAAAGCTTGACTGGCTTGTGTAAAGACTGGTACTACACACAATGTTTCTTAATAATTATTATTTTTATTTTAATCCCAAATTTTCAAGATAGCCATTTTGTGACTCCCTCTTATAAACATGACTTGTGTCATTTACAGAATACTGGCTGAAAGGTCATTTAGCACTACATGTGGGAAAACAGGTTTTGCCCAGGATTTGAAAAATGACACTTGTCATGTTTATGAGGTGTGTGAAAAATATATATGCTGAAGTTTGGAGTTAAAATATTAAAAATTAGCAAAGTTATAATTGAACATTGAAATATTTCCATGCTCACTCATAACTTGGTCATTTTACTATATTTTTACACTAAATGTTAACATATTCTTTTATGACCAACCTGATGAACCTGGTAGGTGAAAATGTTCAAATCCTGCTCAAAATGTGAATTCATGCACTGATTGAAAAATCACCATTTGGTACATGTTCAGGTGAGTGAGGGTGTGTGTGGGTGTGGGGATCCGTGCCAAGAGTGGTGTGGGGTAGGGAGGTATAGAATTCATGAGGGTCAAATTGCAGATGGATTGTTTTCTTTGTAAAGGTTTTTTTTTTTAAAGACACGAGGGCTGTTTTCATTTTTGCAACTTTAAAATTTGTATTGGATCCAGTACAGGGGTTGGGCACCACAGTGTCAGCTAAACTGTATGGTGACACCAGGGATGGTCACCCTGGTGTCACCACCCTAAGGATTTGGGGGCCAACTGGAGGACAGGGGTTTAAGAAGTGGTACTGGGGTGGGCACCCAAGTCTACTTTACTAATTATTATTATTTTTAATATTCCCTGTCCCTCCTTCCCAGTGGTCCTCCCAGCCCCATCACCCTGTCTTCTCCAGGACTCCTGTAGTCCCCACAGCTTTCCCTCTGTGGCAGGGTGGCAGTGAGTCCCTCGACCCACCCAGACTGGATACAGATTTTGGGGAGGAGCCTGAGTTACCAGGTGCAGGGCCTGCGGAGGACAGCAGTCATCTTGTGTGACCAGAAATTTTCCTGTTTTCTCCCATGGGAGATGTGGAATGCACTGACATCAAAGCTCATGCACCAACATCTGCCGTGCCTTCCTCACCTTTTTCAGCTCGGACACCTCTCTGCTGGCTTCCGCCAGGAGCCAGTCAAGCACCAAGCTCTTCACACCCTCCCTCCAGAGGACAAAGTGGTTTCATGGACACTCAATCCTCCTCCTACCCTGGCTGGCCCTCCAACACCTTGGGTTTGCTTCTGAACCTGGGTCATCAGCATCCCACATGGTAGACTAATGCTGCACTGGTGGGCCACTACTAATTATTTTCATTTGGAAATATTTTAGGGAAGGACAAGGAGGGCTGGTTGAGCTAGGAGGGGAGGAAATAAAAATAGGTAGATAGATCGATAGATAGATAGATAGATAGATAGATAGATAGATAGATAGACAGACAGACAGACAGACAGATATATAGATCACAAACAGCTAAATAAGAGGAGGGAGAGAGAGACAGGAGAGCTATAGTGTGATCACCAGATCATTGCTCAAATGGAGGCTGGAAGCACAACTTCAGCTGCTGCTTCACAAGTCAAGAAAGTCAGATTTTGGGTGCTCAGAAAAGTATATCTGGAGTTGTTTTTTAAAAACAACTGCCAGAATACAGCTAAATATGTCCCATTTAGCTAGGTTCAGGTGTTTGTTATTTCAAAACACAGTTTCTAATTATTTTCTTTTTTTTCATTCAGGGTAAAAACAAGATTGCTGATATCACTACACAAAACATTTTTTTGTGTTGTGAGAAGCAAATGTGTGAAACCAAAAGCAATCTGGTGACATAGAATTTTTCACATTGTATCAGTGGGTTATCCAAAAACCCTACTGAGCATGCTCAGAACAACTAAAAAACAAACTTTAAATCCTTATAGCAGCTGGAACTGAATAATAATTTTTTTTGCAAAACCTTCCAAAGGCATTACCTTGGCACAGTCTGCTTCCACTCTGAAGCTTTGCAAAAAAATCTGTTCTGTCTAGGCTGTATCACGAGAACAAAACAAACAAAAAAAACAATGTTAAGTATAGAAAAAGTTAGCCCTCTGCAGGAAAATGACAGGCAATTCTGACAAACAATGCCAATGTTGTTAATTTAAAAAGTTAAGGGTTTATATAGAACCTGCTGGGCAAACCTTAACTATATATATACATATATAGATAGATAGATACACACACACACACACACACACACACAATGGGGACCAGTGGAATAAATTATTTATCTGCACAAGAGCAGTTTGACCTCAGATAACCTCACAAGTGGTGTAGCCACGAGAGAGATGTTTGAGGTCAAACTGCTAGTGGTGAATAAATCATATATTCACATGGCCTCCACTGCATATTGCATTTATGCAATTGGGATGTAATTTTAGGTGCAGTTATTTATATTTTTTTCTTTAATTTGACTTTTTCGATGAAAAGGAAGACTATTTTGTGCTCTGCGTTGTGTAACTGAATACTTTTAAAGCAGATTTCTAAGGATGCTAGCTAGCACTTTGCTAGGGACTCCATGTCCCTATGTTCACAGTGTGGCTTGTTGTTGGCTGTGAATTCCATGTGGGAGGGCCAGAGTTTGAAAAACATGATGGCTCCTCAGCTCATATAGCGAGAGTCACAGGTTGCCATGGTTGCCACTATAAACAGCATGGTTATTTATGTTATTTTAATTAAATGTAGTTTATCTGGTTGATCCTGCCTTTGCAGTTATCTTGTTTATTTTTTTTTGTTTTCAGTGAGTGAATGAGCCTCGGGTCGGGACTGAGTGAGTGGGAGCGTGACCATGCCAGCAGCACTAATAATGCACAACTTGGCAGTTTGTTTTAAAAAGAAACAATTCTTTTCCATTTCAGTGGTCATCCAGTGTGCCCAGAAGCAGAAATTAGACTGAGAAGAAAACTACTTTTTGGGTGAAATGGTGGTTTTGGGAGACGCATGAGTTTGCAAGTGCTATGGCAGGTAAGCAGCTAAGAACCAAGCAGGAATGGAGTTGGGAGGGCTACAGTGAAGAGAAGATGAGATAAATGCCAAAAAAAAAAAAAATCATAAATTTTGGAAGAAAGCACTGGGATTCTGAAGAGTGCTGCAGTCTGCCTTTGTGTGTGTGTTGTGTGAGGTATTGTTTGGAGTAGCACGGGTAGCGACTTTTAGAAATGGAAATGCTGGTGCAGTTGGGGAGAAGTAGACAGTTGTTTCTAATGGACAGTGGCTGTTTTTTTTCTTTTTATAAAAATGGAGCGGAGTTACTTATACTGAGAAGAAGGAGAAGGAAGAGAGATGAGTGAGCAAGGAGAAGTTTTACAAAGGTATGTAGGCGTATCCCGAGTGTTATAATACCAATGTCCTGAGCTACTAAATAAAACACTGAAGGTAGTGCTGGTGTGAATGGGGGCACATGGCCAGCTGGCAATGTAGTAACTGTACATAAATGGATAGTGACATAGTAACTGTGTACATAAATGTAAGATTCTATATTTCTCTACACAGTTACTCAGATGAACAAATTTATCACACTCCATTTATGTCCACGCCTATTGCATAAATATGTATATTTTGCATGTCTGATCACTCATCCACATATAAATTTCCATCGGATATTGCCCCTTATCTGATGGTACAGTACCAAATTATCAAATACATAACCAGTTAACAATCACCACTATAGTAATGTATTACACATTAATTAATAATACATTAATATCTAATGCACACTCTATGAACCACCTTTTACAACTGTAATAACACATGTAACAGCCATCTTATTAACACATGTATCAACCACCTTTACAGTACCTGTAACAGGCAGCTTATTAACACTTGTAATAGCCACCCAAATAGTTTCCAAACCTCTGACAACTAAAGCCCCTGAAAACCAGATCACAACCAAGAACTGTTTTCTAAAACTGTCCTTAGCCTGAAATCCTATCACTCACCCAATACTTTTCTCAAGCTTCACGTAACAAGTAGGCCAGTCCTTTATGTCACAGTTTTCTCTCTCTCTCTCTCTCTCTCTCTCTCTCTCACACAGGCCATCCTTGCTGCTGCTAACTCCCTGAGACTCCTGACCACAAACATCAAAGCTTTCCTAACTGCCACTCCAGACCATACTTTTGATTGAACACTACACACTCCACAAACCTCCACTCCCAACTACACTATGCACACTGCCCCAAAATGCTAGACCACACACCACACCACTCCCCATCCTGAAAATATAAAGGAAAACAGTCAAGGTCACCCCTCCTTTTATAGGTGACCCCTACCCTGTGGAAAACTACAGGGGCAATATAGATCTGACTTTAAAATGCCACTACACTCCAGGAAAAGCGCAAGTTACAAATACAGTACCACTACAATACAGCAGCACACTACCACCAAAACCACTAACCTAAGAGCAGAAAACATAGGAATGGTTGGAAATCCTTAAAAACTACCAACCCAAAGTAAAATATAAGCTATCTGATGGCCAAGTCCATATACTCATGAATTATTACCATCTTGGGGCTAACTCACTCTTAGTCCGGGACTGAAAAAATTAAACAGAGGCAGTGAGGTCAACTTCATCCCTGCCTTGGGACTCCTCAACCCCATCACCTACAATGGTGGTGCACTAGCTGCAAAGAAGAATCGTCAGTGGCTGCATTTTCAGCTGCATTAAAACTGGAGTCAGGACCTGGGCTCCTCTTGGCCAGTCAGGGCCATGGAAACTGAATGACGCCACTTTTGAAAACTGATAGCCACTCCACAGCTATAAGATGGCACCCACCCTCTCTTAGTCCAGGACTGAAAAATTAAACAGGGGGGTGAGGCTGACTTCACCCCTGCCTTGTGACTCTATTGACCTCCTCACCTACAATGGCAGTGCACCATCCACAAGGAAGAATCACTGGCGACTGCATTTTCAGCCACATCAAAACTGGAGTCGGGACCTGGGCTCCTCTTGGCCAATCAGGGCTGCAGAAACTGTAAGGTGCCACTTTTGAAAACTGATAGCCACTCAAGGCTATAAGAAAGTGCCCACCCACTCTTAGTCTGGGACTGAAATATTCCCACCCTCCACCATGACTTTTAAATACACAAAATAGATCTTATGGAGATTGGGCAATCACTGAATGAGGAGGTGGAGCATTTGTAAGTGAAGGGAAAAGCCATAACTTTTAAAGTAACAGAGTATAGCATCATTTATAGAGTCATATGTTCTTGTCATGTCATTGAGGACAAGTATGAAGGGATTATTCTGATCTGCATTTATCACTACCAAATGGTTTGTTTCAGGACTCTGATGGCGAGCTGTAGGGTCTGTCCACATCTGCATTTTATAGCTAGCAGAAACAAGAAACTAAGTCATTATTTACACAATTACAAGCTAAAGTCTAAATCTGTATATTAACCTGTGTCCTAGCATTGCCAGTTGGTAAAGGTACTCTAGAGGTATCTTGAGAATCTTTCCAGTTTTTATAGCACCAAAACTGATCTTTTGAATTTCCCCACCAGTATCTATAATAGCTGCCAGGTATGATTCTATCATGTCTTCTCTAAAACATGACAAGCAGCCCCAAGTTCCCTACTGCTGTTAGTATCCCTTTGACTGGTGTACTTGCCTCCTGCTTCTGATGTTAGTTACTGAAGACTATTTCCCCTCCCAGTGGGTCCTAGGGAAAAACAAAGGCAGCTTTCTTAGTCAGATTATACCTTCTCTAACCTCCTAGCCACTGATGATTTGCAGCGCTGGCCAATCTGGTGCATGAATTTCAAGTTTGTTATGTTCTCCACTAAAATGGTCAGTTGCTTCTTGCATAAAACAAGACCTTCTAGAAATCAAAACACCTTGTCATGCCTTGTATGCCTCTCAATGATACTTTATCATCCTGGTAGGAGATATTGAACTCAACTCAGGCCCTACATCTCCTCATGCCACCTCTAACTTCTCTGCTCCCCAGCTGGTTATCTACTAAGGGCTTGAGAGTGACCCACCTAAATATTCATAGCCTCATGCCCAATTTGGCTGAGCTCACTGCTTGGGTTACTCACTATAAACCAGACATCCTAGGCATTACAGAAATGTGGTTAAAGTCCACAAACCCTGACTCTGCATGTGCTCTCCTGGTTTCAGCCTCATTAGGCTTGACTGTACTGGGACAAAACATGTGAGTGGACTCTTGTTTTATTACAAAAAGTCACCTAAACATGTCCACCATATCTCACCAGCAACTTTCTTTGCCCCATTGTGAATTCCTTCATTTACTTCTTCTACCGGATAACACTAAAAATTGCATTTAGTTTGTACCTACAATCCCCAAAGGGTGGTGTATAAGGGCTAACTTACCTTCTTGACTCCACTGACCCAAAGGTCAGTGGAAATGAGTTGCTGCTTCTAGGTGACTTTAACCTAAATTGGTTAGGTGGCAATGCTAGAAATTACAAACCTCTGCTGGCAGGTCTCACCTCTCTCAACTTATTCGTGAGCCAAAAGACTGTCTACAACATGTGGTAAAAGTACCTTCCTGGACTGGATAATGTTCAGTAGACCTGAGAGGATAGTCTACTCTGGAACATTCTCTGACTAGATCTTCGATCACATCCCTATAGATTGTGTCTGGAAGGTCTCCCCCACCCAAATACCATGCAAAATTCTCCTCATGAGAGATTTCTCTAATTTTAACCTGGAATCCTTCTATGCAGACCTGGGACACACTGTCTGGTCTACAGTGTTAAATGATACCGACATATCTACTGCCCTGGACAACTTTCTTGCCATTTGTTCTGCTCTGCAAGATAAACATGCCCCTTTTATCAAAGGAGGGATCAAAAGGAGGTAAGGGTGCTTTTACAAAATTGCCCTCATGAATTCCAGAGACAAATGCCGGACTAGATTTAAGGTCTCAAATGACATGTCTATATTCCAGGAGTACAGATGCCTCAGAAATGTGTGTAAGAAAGCTATTCGGCCTGCAAAGAGCAAATTTTGTGAATCTGCTGTATTAACTTCAGCAAGAGACTCTAGTAGTTTCTTGCGAAATATCAAAAATATAGTTAGTGGGTCCTCAAAGGTGATGTCTCAGATGGGGTTATTGATGGTATTAATTGCAATAATCCCTAACAATTGCTAATGCCTTTAATTCTCAGTTCTCATACCTGTCCTCCATGCCTCCCTATTCCTTGTTCTTGATAAAGAAGAAGTGCTTCATAGCTCCCACTCTGAGTCTGCCTCTCACCGTCCTTTATTTAAATTCTGTGTCTATTAGGGAGATGCAGAGACTTCTTGCTAGTCTCTCAAACATTCTAGTGCTGGTCATGACAATATGGAGCCCAAACTCATCCACCTTGGTGCCCCATTCATTGCTTCACCCATCACCCACATCCTTATTTATTTATTTAAAATGTTGGTAACTGGAAAGGCACACAGAGCAGAGCTCATTTCCAGGTGTGCCTCGGGGACAAAGGCACAGAGACAACAAAGGGATGATGCATACAGAATACAAAATAAGGCAATGTACAATGCAAGTAAATATATGAATTTGAAACAGGTGACAACAATAGGAAATAATTTAAGTATAATTATAGTATAAATATAATAAGGTGCTCAGGTAGAAGTTTTTAGTTGAGAGGGACAGCAAAGGATAAACTATGCAGGGTGGAAAGAGAGTGAGGAAAGAGGAGTAGAGATGTGAAAGAGAAAACAAAGGAAGAATTATATCAGGAGCAGTCACAGGATATTAAGGGGGCTAAGAAGGTGTTTAGTGACAGAAAGGAGAGGTGAGATGGGTATGGGAGGGAGGTTGTTCCAAGGAATGAAGTCTGTAACAGAATGCAAGTTTTCCATAGATGTCGCACTCTTGGGAGGGTGAAGAGTGGAGTAATTTGTATGTAAATTGTAGGGGGGAGGAGTGGCCAGATTTATGAGAGAGGAGAGATAAGAGGAAGATTTCCAAACCAGTAATTAGAGATGAGGGAGGAGCAGTGGGACAATCCTCTTTGTGAGAGGGACTGGAGGATAGAGCAGGTAGAAGTCACAGTAGTGTGTCAGGTGTGGGATATTTGAGGCAAAATGACAGAAAGCATTGAAAAGGATGTCACTTTTGGAGAGTGAGGTTACAGGCTGCACTGAAGCCAACATCAGCATAGTTGAAGGTAGGAGTACCGATTTCATCAGCAGGTCAAGTCTGGTAGGGAGGAGAAACAAGCCTTGTGACTGTAAAGTAGCCCAGGTTTAGGGCATAGTTTGGAGTGAATGGCAGAGATATAGGAAGTGAAGTCAAGTGATGAATCAAGCCATACACCTAGGTATTTGTAAGTCAAGACATTATCAAGAGGAGTGCAGGATGAGGTTAAAAAACAGGAAGAGGGAGCCTAGCCAATTTCTGCTTGGAGCCAAAGATCATGGCTACTGTTTTTGATGTTCAATTTTAAGCAGTTGTCTTTGAACCAGGTGGTTAAAGCAGTGAAATCTTGTTTAAGGGGGTTTGGATGGCTTAGACGGATGGACCTGTCAGGAAGAGGATGGTGTCATTTGAGTACATATGGATCTTAGCATGGGAACAGACAGAAGGAGGTCATTAATAAACACAGAGAAAAGAACAGGACCAAGGATTGATCCCTGACAGACACCTGCAAGGATAGGGAGGAGGGAGATAAGATGTTACTTATTTTACTGACTGGGACCAACCGAATAGGTAGGAACTAAACCAGGGAGACAGTGACAGGGAAAGGCTGATGTTACTAAAGTTTATTTAGTAGCAAAGGATGTGACACTGAGTCGAAGGCTTTGACCAGATCAATAAAATAGCCAATGTGATCTGTCCTTGATCCATCACAGTGTATATGACATCTGTGAATTGGTGTAGGAGGTGGTGGGTGAGTGAAGTTTCCTGAATCCTGATTTTACTGAGGAGAGTGTATGAAGCAGAGATGAAGTCATTTAGACGTGAGAGGACTAAGGATTCTTGTACCTTTGCAAGTGCAGGGAGGGAGGGATATAGGGTGGTAATTCCAGGAACAGTGGGATTCCAGCCTTTATGTGAGTGGAGCACCATAGCAGACTTCAGGCTAAGGGAACAGTGGAGGAGGAAGAGATAGATTGAGGAGGTACATGATAGGAGTCAAAATAGATGGAGCAGAGATTTGAGGAGTCTAGGATATAGGCCATCAGGTTGGTTAGCTGGTTTGAGATATAAAGGCACTAAGTACTTCAGAGGGAAATCGGAGGCACCTGTTAACCAGAGGACTCATTGAGGGTGGGGGTGAGAGGCAGGAGAGAAAAAGAGGGGTCTTGGGGAGGGCACAGGTTGTGAAGAATTATTTGGGTGTCAGTGACCGAGAAGAGGTCAGATACTAGAGAACCTGGCACAAAGGGTTGGTGTAGGTGGTTCAGAGGTGGGGAGCAGGAGCAATTGGAGTTCCTTCCAGAGGGAGGATGGAGAGATGTTAGATGTGTGCATATGTGATCTGAAGTAGTCAGGCTTTGACTGCTGAATCTTCTTGGTGTCATTTAACCTAATTGACTTTAGAGTGCTGCTGCCAAGTCATGAAGTAGTTTAACAGAATTGAGTGATTTGAGGATCAATGTTGATATATTTGGGGGTTGGGTGGATGGCAGTATCCTGTGATAAGGGCATCTCCTATTGGCGCTTACAAAAGTCGACTTAATAGTGAAACCTGTTCACAGGGCTACTGGAAGGGAGGCGAATATGGATATAGTGACATCCTGTCGCTATATGTACATCTTGGCCGTGTGGGAGAGCAAGCATGCGTGGGACAGGCAGATGGAAAGGAGGTTTGTGAAGCACAGTGTGGTGGTGGGCTGCCGAGCTGGCTGTGTGGCATGGTGGGTTTGTGGCAGACTAGGGTTGGGAGGGTGCCAGATTCG
Organism: Neoceratodus forsteri; assembly: GCA_016271365.2. NCBI lineage: Eukaryota > Metazoa > Chordata > Ceratodontiformes > Ceratodontidae > Neoceratodus > Neoceratodus forsteri. The sequence continues at coordinate 10,093,703 of JADMNL010000039.1, read as the reverse complement.
ATGCTAGGCGTTGATGATATTTTTGCAGCTCAGGGATTTTGTTTCACCCCATGACATGCACCCTCTGGGTTGAGAATCCTTTAGTAGGGGTGGGGATAGCACTGGCTCCCACATAAACAAAAATTAATGTTTTCAGGGCCCTTTCGCAGATGCACACTCACCTAAAAGCAATCACCTTTTTGTGATTGCCATTATCATATAGAACCATGGAGGCATATCTTCCTGACACAGTAGGGCAATGATTGCTTAGTGGGTTGGGGAGTATGCCTACAGAGTTGATCGGTGAGGGTGGGTAGATAGCACACAGACAATCAAAGAGACTGGGAGCGAGGGTTGGGATGGGTGGGCTCCTTGATCAGTTGGGACAGATTTAATGATCCTTAACATGTTGCTTACCCTGGGATCAATTCCTGACCTTTGGAAAAGTGGCTAGGTTGTCCCAAATTTCAAACACGGTGATCCTAAAAACCTTGAAAACTACCAGCCAATAGCCATCTTATCAGCAGTTAGCAAACTACTTGAAAAAGTGGTGGCTTTCCAGCTCACTAAATACATCCAAACTCATGAGCTGCTATTCCCAGCACAGCATGCTTCCACAAGGGTTACAGCACCTCCTCTTCCCTTGCTAAGTTTACCTCTGAGGTCAGGAATGCCATGGATCAAGGTAAACTAACTGGCGCTATCATCACTGATCTTTCAAAGGCCTTTGACCTGGTTGATCGCGTGCTTCTGTGCTCACAACTCCAGTCCCTTGGCCTGTCTGCCTCTGTCCTTGTGTGGTTTTGCAACTACCTCCAAGGAAGGCAGCAACTCACAAAATTCAACAAGGCTCCTTGGAGCTCACCCTGGTTAAATCTGGAGTCCTCAAGGGTCTGTTCTGGGACCCATTCTTTTTCCCTATTTGTAAATAATCTCCCCATTGTACCGGCTCATAGCAGAGCCACATTATATCAGATGACCTAGTGATCCTTACCCATTCCTGAGACATTAGTGTCATAAACCATTAACTAAATGTTGACTTTAACAATATACAATCCTGGCTTTGGGCAAATAGATTTGTCCTCAATCTCAAAAGACCCAGGCTATGCTTTTTGGACCCCAGGCAAAATTAAAGCATCCTTTGCTCCCTGTGTATCACCAAAGCTGATGGATCCTCTGTGAGGGTTGTGGACTCCATCAGATATCTAGGAGTCACCCTTGACCCCCAGTTTGACTTCATCAAGCATATTTTCAATGTATGCAGGGCAGTAAATAATAAGTTGGGCTTGGCATACAGAGCAAAAACAATCTCACACCTGCTGCTCATCTAGCCCTGTGCAAGCGTGTGTTCCTTCCCTAGCTCCGTTTTGGACTCATCTTATTTTACTGAGTTGCTAAATCTCATCTCTCCAAATGGGATGTGGCTTACAATAAAATATGCCATTTTGCCCTCTCAGCCCCTTGATTCACCCATCATTGTGACCTTTACAAAAACTAAGCTAACTCCTCCCATGTAACTATTGGAATTTTGTCTTAGGATGTTTCACTGACAGTGTCATCAGAACTGCCACCCACCTGTCCCTGAGAGCTTCTTAAGCCCACTCCCTCATACCTCCTAAGGTCAAATGGTTTGGCAGTGCTTCAGGTACCAAAAGCCCACATGCCAAATGGGGACAGAGCATTCGCTATATGTGCACTTAGCTATGGAATTCCCTTCCACCCATGTTCACACTACTCCCTCCCACACCTGTTTCTGAAACTCCCTTTGGGATCACATGATGCTTTCTTTGGCCTGTAACTGTACTTAAGACACTAGTGGCCTTTTTCCAGAAGTATCAGACTCTTTTTGTTTCCATGCTGGTCACCTTCCTGAGCTCTGCTTGGTCACCCTTTTAACCTACCTGTCAAAGTTTTTCTTGGTTATGTATTTTATGTATTTTGATTGCCTCTATGTTCATCTTGCAATGTCTGTATATCATTAGCCTGAAACTCTGTACACCATACCCTGCCTGTAATTGCCTGTAACTGCCTCATATTGCCTTGTAACCTCCGGGTGCACCTGAAAATAGGCATCTGTTTTGTCTAGTGTGCTTACCTGGTAAATAAAGTTAAATTAAATAAATAAAGTGGTTTATAAGGCCACTAACCAGTGGGGCTCAGGGCTTTATATTACAATTGGCCACTCAAAATAATACTGTATATGACACTTGGCTATCAGAAATTCTCTCTCTCTCTCTCTGTCAGTCTCCTTCCCTCCTTCCCTTTCTCTATCTATCTATCTATCTATCTATCATTCTCTCTCTCTCTCTCTCTCTCTCTCTCTCTCTCTCTCTCTATATATATATATATATATATATATATATATACACACACATATATAGTGACTACTCATGGTAAGGTTTAGAAAATTATAAATGTTACCATTTAATGTTCTGTATTTGTAGCCATAGTTTTCTATGTGTTTCTATCTCAGTCATTGTAAAAGGTACATGTCTTGATCCTGATCAGTGGCTTTCCTTTATATGTTCTCCAAAATCTGGCAAATTTGCTGTAAGTATGCTCAGCAGTTAGTTAACTAACATCATAATATAATTTGTGTTATATATATATATATATATATATATATATATATATATATATAAACTGCAGCTACAGTAGGCATTGGATTCACATCACTGTACAGAAAATCTTTATGGCACATTGTAACCTTGTGCAAAGTAGTAATGATTTATTGCACACTGATTTAGTCTAACAAAACTGAAAAAGCTGATCTGAAAATGTGGGAAATGTATTCAGTTATGTCTATTGTCTGGTTTGCACTGCAATATGTAAAGGCAGTATGCATATCTGAAATGGGTTTAGAATAATCCTGGATGTTTCATTTTCTCACACTGAAATGTGTTAGTTTTGAAGGAAATGGGATAAGAACTAATGCTGAGGTTAGAAAAATGTGTGAAGTAATTTGTCTTCTAAATTAATTCACGTTTGCTCTAAAAATAAACCTTCAGTATTGTCAGAAGCTATAGAAATGGACAATAAGTTTTATGCAAAAAGGAGTGGATCAGGGAGACATATAAAGGTAGCTTGCAGCCACAAGCAAAACTCACTTTTTCTGATAAGGGATTATTACCAACTTGAGGTCACTTTTTCAGCTTGAGGGGTAATAGGTTATAGAGAAAGCGAACAAGGCCACTCAGTGACCAGTAGTGCTGGAGGCAAAAGACAAGGCAGCCAGAGAGAAGCTTCAGCACAAAGCAGCAATCATAAAATCTCTTTCTAGGCTACAGTCTAATACATAAACTGTTTTGCACTAGACTTTAGCCTAAAAATGCTTTTTAGGATTGTTGTGTGGGTGCTATGGCTTTTCTCTTGTTGGGTAATAGATTTCCACCATTTAAGAATTACAGTCCACATTTGTTTTATTAACATTTTTTTTGCAAATAACTATACTTTATTGTATTATCAATAAAACATACATATTATCCGTCCCCTGCTTCCTTTACATTGGTTACAATAAGTAGATTAAGTACACAGGATTAAGTGGGGAAAAGAAAAAAAACAATCAAGAAGAAAAGAAATCACCCACCCCACCCAGAACCCCCCACCCCCAGGTCTGGCAGCCCAAACTTAGGGACATAATGAGAGAAACTCAAAATGCCTAAGGGTCACTATATAAAAAATAAAGAAAACATACACCTTGGTATTACAATCCCTCTAACTTCACTCAGAATACAAAACTAAGGAAGAATGATAAATTGCAAAAGAGCTGGTAAAGAAAATTAAAGACATATAATAGAAAAGAGGATAAAGGAAGTAAAAAGTAAAGGAAAAAAAAAGTGGTGAGAGGAAGGGAATAACCAACCATTAGCCACTTCAGTTACTTTCAACAGACTTAATTAAATAAGGAATTGGGGTACCTATTTTGGGAGTGTAAGGCCCTACTAGATGTTAATTGTACTAATTGACAAGCTGTCCTTCAACGTTGGAATAGGTTACCCCAACATTTATCAAATTTCCCCTTGAATTAAAGAAAGAGGCACCATTCTTTCTGCGTTTAAAACTTCCAAAAGTGTCCCACCATTTCCTTACATGAGTATCCTCCTACGCCAGTAACGAGAAGAGTAACAACAGCCACTAATGTGATTAATGCTATCTGGCATTTATGAACTGCAGATGGGATATGGGAAAATTGCCAAGAATGCAAATCTAGAGGTTAAAAAACTGCACTACATCGCATGAAAGGAGTTATCCATGAGCGGATTGATTCCCAGAACTTAATTACCTTAGGGCACTCCCAGAGTTTGTGCAGGGTGGTAGCCAAGGGTTTCATAATCTTGACATTTGGGTGACCTTTGTTTGTATATCGTGAAAGTTTGGCTGGAGAAAGGTATAAATTATGTAAAATATTAAATTATAGACCCGTAGTCTATCTTGTTTTACACAGTTGTATAAATCCTTCAAACCTTTTCCCAAGTTGATTCTGGCCAATTCAGGGACAGGTTCATTTCCCAATAATGCGGGAGAGAGGCCTTAGCATTCCTTAATGAAAGGATGAACTTGTAAATTTTAGATATCGCTTTGCTGGATAGTTGCCAACTTCTGTATTTCCTTTATCAAAATACTTGCTTTCTCATGCCCTGTCCATCCTTCAAAAGAGAGCAGACACAGTTTCGTGTTGATATAACCGGAACTTGTCCTTGGGGTCTATTCTCAACTTACCCATCAATTCTGACAATGATTTAAGGTAGCCGCCTGAGACGAAATCAGCAATTCTGAGTTTTTGAGGGAGATTACCTATGCTCCTTCTTAGCGGTTGGTTACCAATCAATAAGTTCGGCTTGTTGACTGAGAGGTTGCATCAAATCTTTTTGAGCGGGTATTTAGAGTACGAATATAATTGGTTGAGAGCTTTAGTGCTCCAGCCAAGTGGGGTGGCTTTAAGTTTAGGTGGTATTTTGGACCAGGAAGAAAAAGCAAGGATTCTAGATCTAGGTTAGCACTCTGAGCCATCAGCCAATTGATAGTACCATTTGCTGTAGGCGTCCGAGTTTCTGATGTCCATTGAGCTGACCTTACCACATGGCTTGCCAGGTAGTAAACATAGAAATCTGGCAGCTGTAGGCCTCCTTCCTCCCGTCGGGTGAGTTTACGATAAGCCCTATGGGGTGGGTTACCATTCCAGATAAAGTCGGTACAATATTTATGGCAGAGATTGAAAAGGATTTTGGGAGATGCATATTGAGGTTGAAGAGGAAATAGGAAATTTTCGCAAAATCATCATTTTTATCATATTGGCCCTCCCCAAAAGATAAGGAAGTTTGGACCACCTTCCAAGGTCTTCCTTGATCAATTTGATAAGAGGTTTAAAATTCAAGTCATATAACTCCGTTAAATCTTTAGAGATTTTAATACCCAAGTATGGGAGGAATTCTGTCTGCCAGCTCAAGCCCAAGGAGGAACACCAAGTTCATTGTAAAAGGGAGAAAGTGGGTAAACTAGAGTTTTACTTTTATTTAACTTATATCCAGAAAATTCACTAAAATGTGAGATAATAGAGAACAGCTGTGGGAGAGAGGACTGACTATGCCATGTATGGATTAGTAAATCATCTGTAAGCAGAAACTTTAAATTCCGCATTCATATACACCCATGGATGCCAGTGTCTGTCTTGATGGCTCTGATAAGTGGCTCCAGGTATAAATTAAATAAATATGGTGACAGGGGACACCCTTGCCGAGTTCCCTCTTTAATCGGAAGGAGTGAGATCAAGTTATTACAGGAGATTCTCGCAGAGGGCATGTGTACAAAATCCGAATGTAATCCAAAAGTTATCCGAATACCAAATTTAGAAAGCACCTCAAACATAAACTCCACTCCACCCTATCAGATGCCTTCTCTGAATCTAACGCGACCAGAGAGCTTCTCTATCAGGCTCGCAGACTCCTTTATTAAATAAAACAATTTTCTAAAGTGATCTGCCAACAAGCGCCCGCCACGAAATCAACCTGCTCAGGGCTTAATAGCCCTGTCCAAGCTGCTTTCAACCTACTGGCCAAAATCTTGGCGAATATCTTTATATCAATATTTAATAAAGATATGGGCCTATAGTTTGTCACCAGATCCGGGGTTTATCTGGTTTTGGTAGAAGGATAATCCGAGCCTCAAAAGGGAGTGGTCCATGATCCCTCCTTACACCAGAAAGTAAACAGTTGATGCAATAATGGGACCAGGGTCTCTTTGAAGGTTTTATAGAACAAGGCAGAAAACCCATCCGGGCCTGGTGCCTTGTCGAGTTTCAAGGCATCAATGGATTGTGTGACTTCTTCTAATTTAGGAGCCTCTAAAACCGACAGAGGTCTTGAGAGAGCTTAGGGAAGGAAATATTGGTGAGAAACTCTTTCATTCTGGAGGTCACTTCTGTTGCAACGGCTCACTTGAGTATAGGTTCTTATAAAAGTTAACGAAAATATTTAAAATATCCTCTGGAACAGAGGTCACCTCACCAGTCTGAGGGTGGTTTAGTGTAGCAACCCATCTTGCCGCTGCTCGTTGTTTAGCTGCCAAGCTAACATCTTCCCAGCTTTACTACCTTGCCCTATGTAGCCTTCAAGCTGTAACCTGATCTCTCTACTTCTCTTTCATGATCGCCTGCACAAGTTCGTAGGGAAGCAAGTTCCTGCTCCTGGGAGATAGATCTAGATTTTTTCACCTATGACGTCCAAGGCTCTAATTTTGTCTAAACAATCCATAGCTGAACGAGCAATGCTTTTCTAATGAATTGTTGCTAATCTAATAAACTCACCTCTCAGGTGGCCTTCAGCGCCCCACACCTTGTCCACTGCTTGCAGTGATCCCCAGTTCACATTAATAGAATGGGACATATAGAATGTGAATCATTCTAATAAGGAAGGGTCTTTATTAGGTGGTTGTTTAAAGACCATGAGTATGATCTGGGTGGTAGGGAAGGTGGCGGCACTGGAGGCCAATGGAGGAGTGATCGGAAATAACTTGACCGAGATGGTAACCTCATAGATCAGGGTGAGAATCTGGTGGCTTACTAAAAGTAATCTATTCAAGAATAGCGCTTATGGACCGGAGAATAGAAAGTGTATTCTCTAGTCTTGGGATTAATTGTTCGCCAAGGATCAGATAGCCCTAATGATGACATGAATTGAGCAATGCTCTCTGGGCTGAAGATGGTGGGAGCCTTTGGACCATGAACGGTCCAAACAATTTGATTGGACCAAGTTCCAATCCCCACCTAAAATTATTGGTTTGTCAGCTAAGGGAGCAATGAGAACCGCCAGCCGGTGTAAAAGGTTGGAGATTCCTGGTTAGGACCATAAATTGAGCCTAGCACTAAGCTTGCTCTGGTAATTTACCCACAACAATGATGAACCTACCTTCTGGGTCCAATTACTTCTGATGAAAAGAAGACATTGTTAGCCACTAAGCGGCTACACCTCTTTTGCTCGTGGAGAACCCCCCCCAAAACTTGGCCCCTCATCTTTTTTAAGAAAATGAAGCTGGTCAGGGTCATGTGTTTCTTGTAAAAATACTATTGACGGCTTAAAACGTACAGTAGGTTGAGAATAATGTACTTTTTTGTTATCCCTTCCCTTTTATATTCCAAGAAATTATGTTCAAATCAAAACCCATATAATAAATAGTTAAGAGCAATTCCTAGATTATAGAGCTGCCAGACCTCCTCCAATAACACCAGTTTACCAAAAATGGAAAGAAAGGAAGCCTCCCTATTATCCAAATCCACCCCTTATCCCAATCTCTAAAACTAACCTACCCCAGCCCCAAGCCGCCTCAAGTTGATGGATCGTGCACGCTCCGAAAGTGGGGCCTCTCACTCCCAGAAATAAAAAAGGAAATGGTCCATTAACTTCCGTCTTTGAGGTCTAACATTAATATAAGAGCCTTGAAGAAGAAGATGTTACATAACCCAAATAAATTATCCACCTTAAACCACTTTATGAGATTGCGGAGTAGGTATTAGCAAGAAAAAACTGAAATTAGGGCTGTAACCATTGCCCACTTTAAAACAAACATAACAAATAAATCGTGCTTTCCTAAAATGCATTAACCAGTCTAAACATCCAGGACATCGCACCATCGCTATACATGGGAACTTCATTTTAACAGCTTGCCCCATAAATAATAGCTATAGATTCAGCAGATGCGGCCTAACCCTCTAACCCTGCTAGTAGCCAGCAAACTATGATAGGGTAATAATAGGAAAGGGATCCGTCTGACCCTAAAAAGAAAGGAGGGCTAGATAGATCTCAATCTAAAAGTGGTCTGGCCACCATATGCCTTTAGAAGCTCTTGTACTGCAAAGGAGTAACTAAGAACACTGCTGTGCATAGAAGTGACCATTGTCAGACACGAGATAGCCACCTTCTATGTCCAAAACTGCACCAAATGATCCTCCCAAAAGCCTGAACAGAAATGTGATTGGGACCCTCCACTAGACATAATGAATTGCATCCTTCAGAGATAAACTTAAACTTGTTAGATTTGTCATTTCTGTTATTAGATATAAACAAAGAAGTAAAACAAGCGGGTATATAAAAATGGGGAGGAAGGGAAAGGGAGGAGGAGAGGGGAGGGGGGAGGAAGGAAGCAGAGAGGAGAGGAAGGGAAAGGGAAAAAAGGGGGAAGGGGGATGGGGAGGGGAACTAAAGAGGGAGGGGGAAGAATAGGGAAAAGGATAAGGAATATATAGTCCACTAATTATTTAAAGTCCATCCTTTAAATATTCGTATAGAGAGCCATGTTATGTAATAACAAAACCAGTCCAGCCGACAAAATATATGCTGAGAGCTGCGACACAACAGTACATTTCAGGTTTTGTGGAAAAGGTCCGGAAAGAGTCTTTTAACATCTTCAGAGCTTCATCTGGAGCCTCGAACAGCTTCTTTCCATCCTTGAAGGTAACTTCCAGCTTAGCAGGGTACAATATACGGTGTTTTATTCCCACAGCACAAAGCTTTGAGGTAATAGGACGAAAACTGGCCCTTGCCATCCTGTTCTTTATTGTTAAGTCGGTACTACTCAGAGTTTCTTGCCCTCCCAGAGGATTGCAGAGAGTTCCTTGCTTCCTTTAATATATGCTCTCTGTCAAGATAATTCAAAAGCTTGAAAATTATAGGCCTCGGAGGATCTGCAGGAATGGGTTTGGCTCTTAAGGCCCTGTGCCCCTTTCAATAATGTATTCCGGCCATTAGAGATGGGCCAATTGTTTTCTTCAAAAACTTTTGCAGGAAGGCAATTGTGTTAGGGCTTTCTCCCTTCTGGCAACCCTAGTAAAACGAGGTTATTTCTATGTTCCTGCCTTCAAGGTCTTCCAGGCGATCTTCCAACTTTACCAGGGATCTCCTAAGATCGAGCCATGGCAGGCCTTGCTTTTTAGGTGTTTCTCTCTAAGGAGGAAATGTGGGCTTCTGCTTCTGTGACCCGGCGAGCCAACTGGTTAATGCAGGCTTAAATTTGCATGACGCTTCTATTAATTTAAAGAGGGCATCCTTAATGGTTGAGAGTTCCCCATATATACGGATGGTGCTAAATCCTCTGGAGGAGCTCGGGAGGTGCTGTGTCGAGGCCTCTTCGCTTCTAGTTCTGTTTTTGTTCATCCATTTCGCCAATGACCGTAATTCCTTCTCCGATCGCTTCTCCAGCTTTTAACGCTCACGGTGCGATGCAGCGATAGCTTAAAAAAGATGAGAAGTTGTTAATTTTATCTAAGAAGTAGAGAGAGAACCCCTTAGACCTGCTACGCTTTCAGGCGCATCACGTGGTCTCCGCTTTATTAACATTTTTAAACAAAAGCTTGAACAGCTTTTATCTAAATGTAGTGCAGCTTTCTATTAAGATGCAGCTGCTTTTAATGAACTGCAGGTACTGTTAGTAGTAACAGTTGTCATGTTCTTTGCAGGGTACCCTTCCAAAGTCATCCTGGGAAGGTGTTGTAATGTCTCCTCATCATAAAAGCTGTTGCTGATCTTCAAAACTGCAGCAGCTAATTGAAAGTGTCTGCAGTGCAGCTACTCTACTTGTTAAAAGCTGCTGCTTGTTACGGCTTATTGAAGCAGCTCATTAAAATAGCTCTAGATCATTAAATGCAGCTGCTAGTTAACAAAAAAGAAAGTTATTCTTAAACAAAAACAACATGCTTCTTTCAAGCTGCACAAAACTTATAAAAGGTGTCATTAAAAGGTTTAACAAAACAAATATTGACTGGAGATATTAGCTAATTGTGGGACAACAACTACTCCACATGTTGAAAAATCTCCAATGGCAATTTTGCTCTCAGCTAGAGGTGCTGAGCATTGTAATCAACTGTTGGTTTCTTTTACCCTCAGCACACCAGTTTCCCACTATAATCCTCAGCTAGTCCACATTGATATAAGATGGGATATACAACAGCCGGACTCTGAATATGCCATTTACCTTTGTGAGTCATGAGGGAAAGCCAGAACTCACTAGTGGCAAAGCCACAAATTAATTATGAGGTCTTACCACCCATGTGTGAAGATACAGTAAATGTTTATTCTGCTTTATCCCATTATCTATTTGATAAATATACCACAATGTTATTGATGTTTTATTAGTATTTTACTTTGTTTAACTTAAAACTTTCTGTTATAAACTCTCTATCAGGTCAGTTGGTCTCTGTGTTCTGTTTCTACTTTCTAAGTGGAAATAATGTGTTCTAAGTGGAACAAATATGTGTTCCCTAAAACATAATTTATTTACACAATTTATTTGCCAGTGATATAAAATGTGTTATACAGACATGGTACCTGAATATTACGATCGTGTTAGTGTTTTATTAAAAATGGCCAGTTTCAGAGGGTCATATCTCACCTGTTGTAGTCCTTAGCACAGTGACATTTGATAAGCATCTTGTCAGATCTAGGATCTCTTAACCCTCCAAAGTTCAGGAGGATCAGTGTTGTATGTATGGAGATACAAAGGGCCAAAATGATGAATTTCTACCCAGTTTTTTAGTTAAATTTTTGGCCTCAGATTACCAAAGAGATGGCTTAGAAATGAGATATAAAACTTAATGGGAATAGTTCCTTTAGAGTTTTGTTAAAAAGTTACTTTCTAAGTTAATTGTGATTCATTGGTCATGCCTGCACATTAAAAAGCAAACAAACAAACAAACAAAAAATCACCAAGAAAAATAACTCTGATTACACAGACATTTTTTTCCATGTTAAAGTTCAAATTGAACATAAACTTTAAGCTGTGTAACTTTTGAAAACTCAAAAGTAGAGAATAAGAGTTAAGTGCTTGTGAGGGAGGGGTACTATAAGGTGGTTTATTTAAATAAATTAGTAATTGCTGCTAATTAAAATAAAATGATCACAAAGTAATAATTTACATTTTTCTTTTTGCAAAATCTTCTAAAAATACAACTATTTTTAAGGTTTGTAGTAGGCTTGTTTAACTTCTTTGCATGCACTTTCAAACATCTGTGTGCACTTTAAAAGTGTTTGTAATTTTACAAAATCTACTCAAAATATTAATATTTTAAGATCTGCAGTAGGATAGTTTTCCTACTTTGCATGAACTTTGAAACATGTTCAATAATTTTACAAAGTCTACTCAAAATACAAAAATTTTAAAGATTTGCAGTAGGATGTTTTTTCTACTTTATGTCACTTTGAAATGTGTTCGTAATTCTATAAAATCTACTCAAAATATCAGTATTTTTAAGATTTGTATTAGGATGGTTTCCTACTTTGCATGCACTTCTAAAAGTGTTCATAATTTTGCAAAATCTACTAAAAGTATGATTGCTTTTACTCTCTTGCTTTTACTATCCGCAGTAGGAATGTTTATACTACTTTGCACACTTTGAAAAGTGTCTGTAAGGAATGATACAGTGGATGGAGATGTGGTTGAATGAAGGCTTCAGGCAATGCATATTAGTCAATTATTTCACTTCTACCCATATTTTGTTATAAGGAGATGGGGAAGGAGGGAGTTGGGGCTAGTGGGTGTGTTGAGGAGGAGTTTTGCTTTTGTCCAGAGACAGGGGCTCGGTTACATTGTGCAAGAGCGGGGATTATTTTGGTGGGGGAGTGGCAGGCTCCACCAGAGCTGAGGCCTGCCTCAATCACTACTCTTCTTCTATTATTGCTTTATTATAAGGAGGAGGGAGGTGGGAGCAAGTGAGTGTGTTGGGTAAGGGTTATTGCTTTGGTCCAGGGACAGGGTCTTATTATATACTGTGGAAGGATGTGGGAAAGTAGAATTTGGTGGGGCAGCAGGCACAATTATTTTATTAAAAGGAGGGGCAGATTTTGGATATCAGATGTTGGATACTCTGATATCCTACACCATTGACATCCACAATGTTATTTAGGATATCCCATTTTGAGAAGCAATATCCTAAAATCTTTACATCCTTAAAATACCTAATATCCAGCAATCTGTTTTGTAAACAGATTATCTGAGCAGCCCTTCTTCTGATTACCATCAGTTGCATGAATTCTGTATAGTTTTAATTGATTTCAACCAGATATCATCTGGAAATAAATATTTCAAATGCATCAAACACATACATAGAAACATAGAAACATAGAAGTTGACGGAGATAAGGACTGCAAGGCCCATCCAGTCTGCCCATTTCTTTTTAGAAACATAGACTTTGACAGCAGATAAGGACCGATAGGCCCATCTAGTCTGCCCATTTCCCAACCTACAGGATAGGCCGCAGATCCTAGTTAACCAACAGCCTATATCTTCCTGCCCCCCACAAGAATTGCCTTATGTCTGTCCCATGCATTCTTGAATTCTCCCACAGTTTTAGACCCTACAACTTCCTCAGGAAGGCTGTTCCATGCATCCACTACCTCTCTGTGAAATAATACTTCCTCACATTGCCCCTGAACTGCCCTCCTTCTATCTTTAAATTGTATCCCTTGTTCTTGCAAGTCTCTTTTTCTGAAAGATGCAACCCTCTTGGACTTTGTTGATTCCCTTGAGGTACTTGAAAGTTTCTATCATGTCCCCTCTCCTTCTTTCCTCAAGGGTATACATATAAGCTCCTTTAGTCTCTCCTCATACGGCTTCTCTTGCAGACCCTGCACCATTTTAGTTGCCCCCTCTGGACTGCCTCTATCCTGTCTATGTCCTTGTGGAGATGGGGTCTCCAGAACTGGACACAGTATTCCAGATGGGGTCTCACCAACTGTCTGTACAGAGGGATAACAACTTCCTGTTTTCTGCTGCAGATGCCTCTTCCTATACATCCCAGTATACCCCGGCCCTCCCTACTGCCTTCTCACATTGCTTCCTAACCTTAAGGTCATCTGATATGATTACCCCCAGGTCCCTTTCCTGTTTTGTTGTTGTTACTACCTCCCCACCCATTGTGTATTCTTCCCTGGGTTCTTGTTTCCCAGGTGCATTATTTTGCACTTTTTGCATTGAATCCTAGCTGCCATACGTCTGACCATTCCTCCAACTTTGCCAAGTCCCTTTCATCCTTTCCACGTCTCCTTGTGTATCAACCCTGTTGCAGATCTTTGTGTCATCTGCAAAAAGGCATACTTTTCCTTCCAGTCCCTCTGCAATGTCACTGATGAAGACATTAAAAAGGACTGGACCCAATACTGAACCCTGCAGTACCCCACTAGTAACCCCCTTTCTTCAGAGTGGACTCCATTTACAATTACCTTCTGTGTCCTGTTGTCCAGCCAATGTTTTATTTGGCTACCACCCTGGGACCCACTCCCAGGCTGGTTAATTTGACTAATAATCTTTTGCGTGGGACTGTGTCAAATGCCTTGCTAAAGTCTAGGTAGGCCATGTCACAGCCCCTCCTGGTCTACTACTTTGGTCACCCAGTCAAAGAAATCTATTAGATTCGTCTGACATGACCTTCCGCTGTGAACCCATGCTGCCTTGGATCCTGTGCTCCACTGACCTCTAGGTACTCAACTATTCTTTCCTTCAGAAGTGACTCCATCACTTTCCCTACCACAGAGGTCAGACTGACAGGTCTGTAGTTTCCTGTCTCTGTCTTGGTCCCACTTTTGTGAAGGGGATCACATCCGCCTTCCTCCAGTCCTCGGGTACCACACCATCCTCCCATGATTTATTAAAAAGAGTAGCCAGTGGTTTCACTAGTTCCTTCCTTAATTCTTTTAGAATTCTGGGGTGAATTCCATCAGGATCCATTGCTTTGTCCACCTTCAGTTTTAGGAGTTCTTGCAGAACCCTTTCTTCTGTGAAAGGACTGGGATCGACCCCCTATCAAGAGTGCTTCTGTTAATTGGATTAGGCACTTCCTCCTCTTTTGTGAATACTGAGCAGAAATATTCGTTCAGTATTCCTGCTTTTCACTGTCCCCTCTGCCCACCACCGTTCATTCTATTCAGCCTCACTATCCCTCCCTTTGTCTTTCTCGCTCGCTGATGTACCTATAAAGGTTTTATCCCCCTTCTTAACTGAGTTGGCTATCTTTTCCTCAGTTTGGGCCTTTGCTATTCTGACTTTCCTCCTGCTTCTTTCTGCCTTAACTGGTACAGCTCTCTGTCCTGCTCCTTCTGTGTTTCCTTATACTTCCGGAATGCTATCTTTTCTTCCTGACTTTCACAGCCACCTCTCTTGAGAACCATAGTGGCTTTTCTTTCATTTTGATTTGTTTATTTGCTTCACACAAAGGCTTGTTGCCTCTGTGATGGCAGTTTTGATAATTCCCCATTGTTGCTCCACACCTCCTTCTAGCCTGTTTGCTAGTGCTTTTCTGAGGCACTCTCCCATCTTGCCAAAGTCAGCCCTCCTAAAGTCCAGTACCCTCACTTTTGTATGGCTTGACTCTGTAGCTGAGTTTAACGTGAACCACACTGTTTGATGGTCACTTGTCCCCAGATGGCAACCCACTTCTAGATCTGAGATCCTCTCACTGCCCTTTTGAGAGTATGAGGTCTAAGATTGCTCCCTCATGAGAGGGTTCGAAACTAGCTGTCTAATGCCTGCCACCTGTAGGGCGTCAAGAATTGCCCTGCTCTTGGATGTGGCTGCAGTAAATGTGCTCAGTTAACATCTGGCATATTCAGGTCTCCCATCAACAGTATCTCCCCTTTCTCTGCCATTCTAAGAATGCCTTCCATCATATCCTTTTCCATTCCTTCCCCTGACATGGGGGTCTGTACCTAACCCCTGTGCGGATTGTGGTGCCCTTTCCAGTCTCCAAGGTGACCCACAGTGCCTCCTCTCCTCCCTGTTTACTCTTTTGTTCAGTTGCTTTTATCTCTTCCTTTACATAGAGAGCTACTCCTCCCCTCTTCTACCCTGCCTGTCTCTCCTGTAGGTTATGTACCCTGGTATGTTAACATCCAGTCATGGTTCTCTGTGTACCATGTTTCTCTTATTCTACCTTATAAATGTGCCATCGGCCTTTGCTCTGTCAGTGGCCTATCTATTCAAACTCATTTGTATTGCTCCCTTATGCCTATCCCATGCCTGTTTGAAGCCTGCACTGTATTCATAGCCACCACTTCTTGAGGTAGGCCATTCCATGCATCCACCACCCTTTCTGTGAAAAATAATTTCCTCACATTCCCCTTAATGGTCCCCTCTAATCTCATGCTGTGTCCTCTTGTCCTGCTATTTTTCTTATATTTAAACATGTTAGACTCTTTCACCTTGTTAATGCCCTTAAGGTGTTTGAATGCCTCGATCATATCACCTCTCTCCCTCCTTTGCTCAAGGGTATACATATTGAGCTCTGTTAATCTGTCCTCATATGTCTTCTGATGCAGTCCCTGCACCATTTTGGTTGCCCTTCTCTGGACTGCCTCAATTTGGCTAATGTCCTTGTGAAGGTGTGGCCTCCAATACTGCATGCAGTACTCCAGATGGGGCCTAACCAGTGTCTTGTAAAGAGGGATTATTACCTCCCTCTTACGACTTGTGTTACTCCTACTAATACACCCTAACACCTCCTAGCCTTACCTACTGCTTTAGAGGTCTGCTTGGATGATTTCAGGTCATCAGTGATAATGATGCCCAAGACTCTTTCTTCCTTTGTGACTGCTAGCAACTCCCTCCCAGCCTATAGGTGGCTTCAGGGTTCTCTTCTCTATGTGCATGATGTTGCACTTCTTTGCATTAAATCCCAGTTGCCACTCTTCTGACCATTTCGCTAGTTTATCCAGATCTCTTCTCATTCTGCCCACCTCATCTGGATCATCTACTCTGTTGCAGATCTTGGTGTCATCTGCAAACAGACAAGCCTTACCCTCTAGTCCATCTGCAAGGTCACTAATGAAGATGTTGAAGAGGACTGGCCCAGGACTGATCCCTGGTACCCACTTGTGACTTGCATCTCTTCTGACTGTATACCATGCCAGAAAATGTATAAGGGCACTTGGCTGTCATTTTGAAGGCCCAAATGGTCTCATAGCCTGCATGAGCAGGGGTTATAGTACACAGTCCATGGAAGAACTGCTGCGTCCTCCTCCACAGAAGTCCTTCTGACTTTCACAAACCAGAATGGGCTCTGTAAAACGAATGCTAGGAATCATCTCTTGCTTTGCTTAGGGTTTCTAAAGCCATAAATAAATGAAGTTACTATACACATTTCTTAAAAAGTAAGGAAATTTATGGCAAAAACATTAAAGCTATTAGGGTTGCTACTGTAGCACAAAATGAGACTGCACATAGTTATAAAATATACTTTTAGGGTCAGAAGCACACAATTAGGGTTGCTATACACTATACCAATTTTACTAAGGTAACCTTGTAAAGTACCATACCATTTGTGTATGGCCTGTAGCTGTAGAATGTCTTTGGGTCATGATGGTAGAACATGGTATGGCGGTTGTGAGTTAGAGGTAAGAACCCTGATAACTCATTTTTAAACTATGTGGCTGTTGTATTTGCAAACCTAATAGTTTATTTCCAACCTTTTTGCATTTAGCATGTTACATTTTGCACTGCCATAGCAATCCCAATAAGAATTAACACTAATGTTTGCTATAAATACAGTACTTTATAGGGTTGAGTAGGCATTCTATATCAAAGCCAAATCTCTGCCTCTTAATAATGCAACCATCCCTTGATGAAGTAGCCTGAAATATGCTGTACACATTGTTGGTACCAGGATCTCTAGATCCTTTAAATTTGGTCATGATTTATTTAGCAGTTTAAACATTCTGGAAGGCTGAAAATACCTAAAAATATGGTTTATGAGACATTTTTTCTCATGTGTGCAGAAAATGACTGAGATTTTGAAACCCAAAGCTTTCAGGTTCATTAGAGTTTGGCCCACATGTAACCCCTCCCATAACTTGGGGACTTACCATTAGCTTAATGGTGACCCAACAGGACTACTACCACTCTTTTCTGCTCTCTGTGGCCCTCTGGAATCTGTATCTGTGGTGGGAGGCCAGATTGGAGCTTCAGGAGTGAGATAAGGATTTTCTTCCATGCCTTCTATGCCAATATGGACAACAAGTCCAGCCATACATCAGAAGTGGCCACCTGCTATCAATAGAGTGAACAATCACACTTCCAACTGGACCAAGGCTACCTCAATCCTTACCCTGAAAGGAACATGACTGCAAGCATGAACAACATCGTGAACTAGGGGCAGGGCATGAGCCATTTTAAAATAAGATAAATGGGTCCGTAGCTTCCAGCTGCTACAGGACACCACCATACCTGTGTATCCTACAATCATTACTTTGGCTACATGGGTCAGCAGAGTTTGCACCAGAAAACAATCGGTGGTAGAACCTCATGAGTTTAAAATAAAGTTATAAAATGGGTTTCAAAATTGTGAAACCCAATTGCCTGAGGACATCTTTACCTATGATGTTAAATCAGCACATCACCAGCTAAAGGTACAGCAACCTCTTCACAATAAAATCAATACTATGCATACATCCTAGATTGTTGTTACAAACATACCCACCACCTTTATTCCTACAATATTCAACTATGTACTTAAAATAAAACTACCTAAAATTAAAAGTGTTATTTGCCCTCATAATCCTCGTAATCCTCTTCTTACACACATGCACAAATCAAAGCATGAAGTACAACAGTATATATAATTTTAATTTCTAGTGTTTCTTTAGTGACCATGAGAAATCCCCTCCTATTCTTCTGCTCACCAGGAAACTCTGCTGCTTAACCTGCTACACAAATGTAGCAGCCCTGCCTCCATAGGAAGCCTTCAGTTATGTAATTCTGAGGGTGACCATCTGCCAGTAGCCTGAGCAGAGATTTGAGTACTTGTATTCCATAGTAAACATTTAATCTATTAAATTTAGGAAAGATAACAAAAGAATCTGGGTAGGGAAAGGAAAGCTATAATATAAAGAAATAGGAGGAAACATGAGGAAACAGGTAAATGGAAGTTGGCTGTGAAAATATAGGTTTAGGGCTAACTAAAAACGTATTTTTCTGAGCATAATGTGAAAATCGAGATGACATGTCAGTACTGGGATGTACTTGGACTAGTTTGGTGGGGTGGATGAACATTAAGAAAAATCATTAAAACATTTAGAATTATTTTATATTTGTGCATTTTTAACTCCCAAAACCGTTGATCCATTATATAATCACAATACAACACTCCAGGTTGTGCATTTTGTGGGATAATGGCACTTCTTGGTGGTTGAAGGCATCGACATTGCCTCATGCCTTACAACACACTTGAGGTGTGCTATTATTCTCTTCACTCTGTCATGTCTTATTGCTTAAGCATCACTTATCTTGCCAGTTTTCACTCAACTTGTTTTGCATCTATAAGCAGTAAGATATGAAGGATGTGGGTAGTAGTGTGATCACTGCATGCCTAAAGGGATAATGAGGCATGAGGCCAATTGTGCCTTTGCCTCTTGAAGTGCCATGATCACACTACTACCCATACCTGAACAACATATTGCACTTACAAAATTGGTCACTAGGGAATGTACAAAAGATGGAAAGGTTAAAGTAAGATAAAAATAGTTACATATTTTAAACATTTATGTGAAATGGCCCCTCCACACCAAATACATGTTAGCTACCAGGAGGCGATAAAGCAATGTACTGTTTTGCAGTGCAATGCTGGTATAAACTGTCATTTCTAGTGTTTTGGATGTAGTTCATTATCCACACTCTTGCAGTTCAACTGGAAAAGCTGATTCATCTTGAAGCTATGATCCTCTTACGGTTCTATGTTAAAATTTGAAAAAATATAGCGTTGTCAATAATAGCAGAGACATTAGCGAAAACTGAAAACAGCACTACAAAGTATAGCGAGTGTAACAATAATGCCTGAACAATAATAGCGCACTGCTATGTTTCAAGAATTGTATAATGTCCCGAGGTTGTTCCCTATTATTCTGTAATTCATTGTTGTCTAACGAGGGACACCGATTTCCCAAGTAGAAGCACTATACACTAGAAGCGTTAAACTTTAAACTACTGTACCGACTAGAAGCACTAACAGACTTCACTACTCACTGACTTGTAGACAATATAGGATTCAGGCAGCAGAAGCACTACATCTTGTTTAAACTTTAAACTTTAATCTACTTGCTCTCTCGTGCAGACTTGCTCTTGCAATGGTCTCCATGGAAATGCTCAGTTTCAAAGCTTCGGCTCTGTTAAAGCTTGAAAAAAAGACTTTCAATTTTTGAAGTGCATGAAATAGGTAGGCTGCTTCACTTATAATACTGCCTTTGATCTTATGTTCTGTGTCAGTGGCCCTGCATTTCTCTACACTATGACTCAAGTGATGAGAATCAAAAGTGGTGAGTTTGTTCATTTAACTAAACAGCACAACACCTGTTTACAGTTTCAGGAGATCGTACCAGATCCGATCAGACTTAGCAAGCTGCCCAAAAGTATGGCCAAAACAATGAATAATTTGGCAGCATCTGGTTAAGTTGCATGTAGCCTGCCAAACAAAGCTCAAAACAAGAGGAACTTACATATCCCTGAGAAATTAATGACTGAGGGTCTCACTCTCATATATTCATGGATCCATTGCATTGGCACTAATCTGACATGGTCAAAGTTGCCATTGATGGCGAGCACTATTTAATGTCAGTTACTATAAATGACTTGCTATTCTTTCTTTGCGATTATTTCGTTGCTATTATTTCCTTGCTATTTTCACAGGATATCCTCTTACCACCTGGGTGGTATATCCCCTGACTCCACCCCATGATGTCAGATTTTTCTTTCCACTAAGAGAACAGGTCATCTCTCTCCCACCAAGGACTTAGTGTGCCATTAGGCAAACCTTTCTTTCAAAGTTTTTGAAGTACCCTGCTTGTTGTCCTCCACCCCTTCAACTCCATGGCACTGGAGAAGATGGAGCAACAGAAGCCAGGGTTCAAATTTTCTGTTTGGTACAGACAGAGGATGTCAGCCACATGCCTGCATTGCCTGGGCAGGCAGCACAACATGGCTAGGTGCGGCCTCTGTTTATCCATGCTCCTGAACTCTAGAAGACAGGAAGCACTGGCTTACTCTTGGATGTCCTCTGGAACAGGATCTGAAGGACCACCCTAAAGACTACAGAAAGGCCTCAGCAACTGCCAGGTTGGCTCAGCAGCTTGTGGCCCTTGATGAAAAAGCAGTGGCTACTGTGGTGGAACCTCCTCAGTCTTGGCGCTTCCCCAGCTGGAGTCAGTGTGAGAGGCTCATTCACAGATAGATTCCAAGAAATGTGCATGACCCTCCAGACCCTAGGGAGACATCTCATCCATATCAAGAAGTCCAGTGGTACCCTTGACTTTGTTGCATTGTCCCAGAAGGACCAAAGAAGAAGCCTAAGAAACGGCCTTTCAGTATAGGTCCTTTCAGCCTCAGCCTCCCAGAATCAACTCCAGCAGGGCCAATGCAGGCCTGGTGCCCCAAACCTAAACTAGGGGCCAGGGCCCAAGAAAGGTGGGGGCAGGGGTGGTGATGTCGCTAGCCACAGTGGCCAGTGCTTCTGTAATAATCTCACATTGATGGGTTATGGGGTCATCCTTCCACCATCCTGTCCCTTCCTGTGCTCCCAGTTGGGGGTCAGATCAATCACTTCTTACTACATTAGTCCGCTATCACAGTGGACAAGTGGGTGCTAGAAGTGGTAGGCAGAGGGCTGGTTTTAGATTTCCTGCCTTACCAATCTGATACTCCTCGGAATCCAGGGTGTCACAGAACACACTGTCCACCCTTCTGGAGAACATCACTCAGCTCCTTGCAAAAGGAGTCACAACTCATGTCTCTGATGCCCTGGCCAGTCTGGGTTATGTTTCCAGGTACTTCCTGGTTCTGAAATGTAGGGGAACTGGTGCCCAGACTGGATCTGCACGATCTTAACCAATTCATGCTGAAACACAAGTTCCAGATAGTCACTGTGAATCAGATCATTCAATCTCTAGAGCAGAACATGCAGTTCTGCTCCTGGACCTCCAAGATATGTTCTTCCACCTCCCACTCTGTCTGTCCCACTGCTGGTACCTCCAGTTCCAAGTGGAAGTGGTCCTGTACCAGCTCTGGGTCATACCCTTGATCTCTCCTAGGTGCCCATAAGGTTCACCAAGTATGTATCCCTGCCTGGATGGCTGCCTGCTAGCAGACTCTGCTAGTTTGTCCATCCAAAGAGATCATTGAGTAGTTCAGAGATGTGGCTATCCAGATCTACCTAGACTTGGGCCTGTTGATCAACCTGGATAAGTCTGAGCTGGTTCTCTTGCAGGTGATCAAGTTCACTGGGGCAGAGCTAGACTCTCTGCTGGCCAAGACCTGCCTCCCTGTAGACTGGGCACTGGATCTTGCCTCCTTTGTCCAATTATTTCAGTTTGGACTCTTGCACCCGCTCTGGGATTTCTTTTTCTTTTTTTTATTTATTTTCCTTTTTGGTAACTGGCGCAGGTGCCTGTTTTCAAGGGTGACTCAAGAGCACTGGGGAGGTTAAGTGACCTGCTCAGAGTCACACAGTATGCAAGCAGAGGTTGCTGGAATTAAACACAGGTTTATCTGCTGGATGTATCAAGCTCATTCATGGCTCATTACTCTAACTCTAGGCTATACTGCCTCACACAGTAATTATGTGGTCTCACCTAGAATCAGACCTCTGACCCTTTACTTGTAAAGCCAGGACACATCAAGTAAGCACCTGAGGAGCTTAGCCTTTAGATGTTGGGGGCACAGGATCCTGCACCAGCATTGTATGTTGTGCCCACTGACAGATGCACCACTTTCAGTGGGAGTTGGGCCATCAGCAGTTCCAGCACCTAGGACACTTGGACCAGTTGGTCACAGTGACCCAGAAGATGTGGAACACCATCTAGTGGTGGCTGGTCCCAAAACATTTGGATGAAGGAATTGTTTGTCTGCCTAGAACCAACCATCGAGCTCATGAGAGATATGTCTCTGGTGGGGTGGGGAACACGCCTGAAAACAACACAGAGCCCACAAGTCCTGGTCACCCAGGAGTCTCTTCACCACATAAAGCTGCTGGAGCTCTGTGCAATGTGGCTTTCTCTGTCACAATTTGGTCTTCTAGTCATGGGTCGGGTCATGCAGGTCCAGATGGACAACACCATGGCCATATTCTTCCTGAACAGACAGGGTGGAACACACTTCCTTCTCTTGTGACAGGAGGCCCTCCATGCCTGGACCCTTGTATGTAGTCTGGGTGCTGATACCTTGATAAGCCATATCACAGGGGCTCATAATCAGCTGGCAGACACTCTCAACCAGGTACAACAGATGTCCATAAGTAGTCTCTGGATCAGGAGGTAGTGAACCATCTGTCTTCCCTGTGGGGCTCACCTGTGATGGATACATTTGCCTCCTGGGAGAAAGCAAAACTGAGACTGTTTCTGCCTCCCCACCACAGTCCGGGACACAGTTGGGGGATGCCTATGTAAAGTTCTGGACCCCAGGCCTCGTGTATGTCTTCCTCCCTTCCTCCCTCTTGATCCAGAAGATGATTGTATAGGCCTGGAAGGACAAGGCACAGTTGATCCTGATAGCTCCAGACTGGCTAAGGCAGTTCTGGTACCTGGATCTCCACAGCCTCAGCAGCAGTCTTCTATGACAGCTGCCTATTCATGGATTTGCTGACCAGACAACAGGAAGGTCCTGCACCTGGACCTTCAGTCCCTATACCTCATTGCCTGATTCCTGAGTGGCTAGAGCTCCATGTCTTGGGTCTGTCAGAAAATGTGCTCCACATTTAGGAGGCCACCCAGAAATTGTTGACTCACAGATGCTATTTATTTAAATAGAAGATATTCTTCATTTGGTGCCAGGAAAGAAGCTTGATACCCTTGCCTGCCCTGTGGTCAGCATATTAGAATACTTCTGGTCCCTCTTTCAGTTGGGGCTGTGAATGAAGAGCCTTAAGATGTGCCTGGTAGCCTTCTCTGCTTACCTGGCATTGGCTCATAAGCTGACAGTGACACAGGAGAAGGTGTTCAGGTGCTTTTAATGAGCTTGGACCACATCTCCCTCCAGTGCATGAACCACCACCACCATGGGATTTACTGATGGTGCTGCCTATGCTCATCGGCATACCATCTGAGCTATGCACAGGTGTGAGATGTCACACCTGTCTTGGAAGACAGCCTTCATGGTGGCCATTATATTAGTCAGAAGGATCAGCGAGCTTGAGGTGCTCCGGTGGAGTCTCCTTACGTGATCTTGCACAGGGCAAAGTCATCCTTTGCCCCACCTGGAGTTCCTTCCAAAGGTAGCATTAGAGTACCACCTTAACCAGGTGATGAACTGCCTGTGTATTTCATCAATCCTTCTTCAGAAGCTGACTGCAGGCTTCATACTGTGAATCTGCAGAGGGCACTCTCTTATTAAAAGGAGAGCATAGCTGAAGTTCGAGTGAGGCTCGCCAGCTGTTCATAACATATGCTGAAGTCGTGCTTGGCAGACCAGCAGCAAAGTGGATGATTGGCAGGTGGATCACATCCTTTATTGACCTCTGATATAGGTTCGGTGGGTATGCCATTCATACAATGATCCCCCACAGCTATTCCATCACAGCGACAACAACCAATTCAACATCCACAGTGTCAAATGGGTTGTTGCAGTGATGGATGTTTACAGCGATGCCACTGTAAGCTGCTTTCCCCATGATCCGTACTGCCCAGAACTGACAATCATTAAGTCGTGGGGGTTGCAGGGGCACAGCTCCCTCACATTGCTTCATGATCAATGTTGCTCTGTTCCCCATTGGTTTCAGGGCACAGCACAGTAGGGGATGTCGGAGGCATTCCATTGGTTGTGGGGATGTCTGTGACTTTGGTATCGCCACACTATAGGTAAACCCGGTTTTGGTGCTAGGAACCTCCTGTAGGGCTTATAGCTCATTCCACCAGTCATACCATTGCCTTGGTGGTTTCTTTGAGGATGCCCTTATCCTGGAAATCTGCATTGCTACTACCTGGAAGTAAGCACACCTTAATTTCCCATTACAACATCAACCTTGAGTATCAACAGGATACTGCTTTTGGGACACTGGTTCTCCAATTTTGTTTAGTAAAGAGTGGTGTACCTTCCCCTCCTCTTAGAGAACTGCTAGGAGTCTGCCAGAGTGTGAATAGTGAACTATATACATGCCCTAGTAAAATTGGTTACTCACCTTTAACTGTAATTTAGGGGTAGTATATAGTTCACATCCACACATTCACCTGGCCTCCCTGGCAAGTGGCACATGGATGCCTGTTTCCAGCATGCAAAGAACTGACATCACAGGATGGAGTAGGTGGATATATTGCCCAAGTGGTATGAGGAGCTTAGCTTCAAGATGTCTGACAAATCAACATTTCCATTGAACTGCCTGAGTGTGGATATGAACTATATACCACTACTAGAACTACGGTTACAGGTGAGTAACCTATTTCTTTTTATTAGTTTTGCTGTCCTTTGCTGTTGTTTGGAAGAAAAGGAGCAACTGAACAGAGGAGAGGAGGGACAGAAAAGTGGGCAAGATATATGTGTGGCTGGCTAAATTAAGAAAAAAATCTAAAAGAAAACAGTCTTGTGGATTTTAAAGTATTGGAGACAGTAGAGAAAACAGCTTATATGTGTAACTGGTAGTGCATGTTTGAAATTACATATTTTTCTCCCAGTCAGAATGAAAAAACAAAACATTGGCTTGAGTAGTTGTCTCCCATGTACCGCTGCTGACGAGTCAGGATGAAGAATTTTCCACACATTTTGAAATGTATACAATGTAGATGAGAAATGAATCTTACAGAAAAATGATTATTTTTAGCAACTGACGCATCCAAAATGAAGATAAATAAGGAAAACATAATGGATACAGAGGAAGAGCACATTGATCTCCACTAGTGTATGTGATAAGACCCATGACTCCCCAGTGTTAAAGCTACAAGTTATTCTTACTGCTCATATGTGGAGGTAGTCGTCATAGTGTATGGTGTAATGTTCTCAGTAGAGATCTATATCTAGAATACCTTTGTTGGGATGCACTAGTGATGTTGCAATGTTGTTGTATAGCACTGAGGACATCACTACTGCAGTTCAACATAATAGAATGCATCCGATGACAAACCTGCTCTAGCCACAGCTGACACTTTCCCATTGTCAGTTTCATTTACAATCACAGTGCAAGCGATCATATGTACCATGGCAGTCATGGTATTTTCAAAACACTCTTCAGACAGGCACTAATGCATCTTCCTGGTCCTATTTCTTTATGGGCTCTGCCCCCAAACTCCCCATACTAATGATTATCAACTCCACCTCTGAGTTGATTCAGGGAGGGGTGCAGGACTGGGACACAGTGTGCCCCCTGTCTCAGGTGCACCAACACAGCGATCTGTCGGAAAACTGTCAATTTTTTTCAACAGTGATGTAGATCACTGTGTTGGTGTCACTGTCATGGGGGCATGCTCAAATCAAGAGGATCAGAAAAGACTTAAACAAAAAGTGTTATCTGTTTTCAGAGCAATTTCTTAACTGATGCTTGTGAAAGCTGCAGGATATGTGAAATATAGTTGAATGAGATAGATGAAGTTGTGGCAGATTTTATATTTAACATCTAGCATTTAGACTATGCCAGTATGAGCCTAGTACAGTAAGAGTCATAGTAAGCAGTGTTGACAGATGCCTGATCAAACAAAACTATGGTTATTCCATATTTCATGGCAATCCAGAAGCCTTCAAAGAAATGCTAGCCACACTATCAGCAAAGCAGACATTTTTAAAAAGTTAGGCAAGGCAAACAAACCACAGCATTCAGAAGCCCTAGGCCACCTGTAGACAGAGAAATTATACAGAACTGGGACACTAGATATGCAAACCCAACAGTACTTGAATATATTTATTTTAACGATGGCCTTTACTTCACTCTCAGAACCACTGAACTGTTTACTTTTAGGTGAGAAGACCTACAGTTATGGACCTATACTGATGGACAGAAAGTCCGTAGTACAACAAGAGGCAAACTAAAACACGCTCAGGAGAAAATCCCAGGGATATTAGCCTCATATGTACCAAAACCTGACCAATGGTGAGTGTGACCCTATTTTAGCCTATGAAAAGTTTGCCTTGCAAAGACCTCTCAAAAGGCAAAGACCAGAAAACCCTTTTATTTAGCCCCAAATATCAACTATTAACCTGGGCTGTCACTGTGGAGCTATGGCCAATAGTGAAAACAAAATAAGGGAATGTTAAAATGTATAAAAATATCAGCTGGTTCACCCAAAGAGAAAGGTATCACCAACCACTGGACTTGCAGAATATTAACTTAGCATTTGGTTGACTGATATAATTCCTAATAAGTTGCAGCACGTTTCTGGGCATCAATCCTTGCACCAGTTAACAACTACAATTCCTTGTCTGATGAAATGCAGAAGAGAAACTTCAATAATCACGATTAAGTGAAGCCTTAGAATCATCCTAAAGCAAGTCATCTCTGGGTCTCAGCTCTACCAATGGCAATGAAAAGCAGTTTTTGGCACAAACAAATACCCACTGTCAAGCTAACAAACTAACTTTTTGGGAGCAAACTGTGTGTTTCAGCAGGTCGTTAACATAAAATCATAAACTGCTATGGTCCATGGAAGTTGAAGGTGCCAGCCATAAGGGACTCTAAGGATTCTGTGTTGTGAAACACTGACACCAATTAAAGGAGAACTGCACTTAACCTGTATGTCATTTTCCTCTGTAAAAGCCAATTTTGTAAGTACTGGTTTTAATTATGTTACTGTTCCAGCTGTACAGACTTTTTAGTTGCCTTAGTTGGTGTTTCTGATTTACACACAATTAAGCATCATTTTAGAACTGTATGATGTACTTTATGTCCCTTGCTCAGCTCTTTAATTGTTGGCACTATTCATCCTTAGAAAATGGGCAAAGACAATTCTCTCTCTGATTGGCTGACACACTTATTTAGGTGGGCATCTATCAGACAATAGATGCCAGCAAAAAATAAAAGCCAGTCTAAGGGCCATTTCACCCAGCAGCATTCTCCAGTGTTGCCCAGCTTGCTTTGGAATTGGCTGGAAGTAGCTCAGAAAATTTGAAATCCCCCATGTTTTTTCTCTCACTTAATGAGAGATACAAGTCCCCTCCCACACTACTAGCTTCAGTGATCACTGCTGCCTGATTTTGCAGTTGGGAGAGTGAAGACATTCACAGCTGTTTTCTTTACTATGGGCCACTCTCCCAACTGCCTCCAGACACTGTATAGACAAAATGAACGAAAGCCGTTGGTCCTATCAGTTTATGGTACAAAGCGGGTCTCGCTTTACAAATGGCCGCTACCACTGACTGAACAGCCCACACAGTATGTCTCCTGAGAATCACGGGGACCAGAACCACACCAGTAGCCATATATTTAAAAAGCCCAAGACAGATCGATCGGCTTCACATAACGTGCCTCTCCATGTAAACCCATACATATTCTCCTCATCATTTAAGCTCAGAAGTAGCTCCTTTAAAAACTGCAGAAACAACATAATTATTTTTTATGAACATAATACCACTTCCACGAACTTCATAGTAAATTCCGTTCGAGCTCCATCTGAAGCGACGGCATACTTTAAACTGGCGCTAGAGACTCGTTGAGTACTCTTGCCACATTTGAAAGCTGCTCCTAAATAAAAAAGAGAAAGATACCTCAGTTCAGTACTGGTCTTTAGCACTACAGTTCCCTGTTCTGACTCCACGCTGATTAAACCGACAAAGGAAGCGGTGCTCCACTGTTTTGTGTGTGTGTGGGGGACACTGCCTGGCAAATCCCTCCATGGCATAATATCTCCAAACCAGCACTAAAACCGAGCCGACTGAGCGAAGGTATAATTAATGCATCTTCACCATGTCTTGCAGCAAACACAGCATTTCTGTAAAATATGCCGACTTCTGCTGACTGCCACACTGACTCAACGCTTTTGATCTTGTGCCCAATGAGCCACCCACTGTTAAGTCTGCAGTTCAAAAAAATAAAAATAAAAAAAAAACCTGCTAAACTGTTTTCTCTCTTTAGTGGTCAAAAGGGGTGGGTGTGAGCAGCATCCCAAATGAGATTCGGTGGGGGTGGCGGAGGAACTATTTTATTACAAACCTCATTTAAAACTAATTTTGTAAAAATGTTTTTATTAAATAATTATTTTCACAGTGCCCATTTTCTAAGCGCAATAATACCCTCCAGGGTGGTGGTATGGCAATACCGGACCTTCAGGGGCTATGAGCCCTCTGCCTGAAGATTCGAGACCTCATTAAGCCCTGGGTGGTCTGTTGTGCCCAATACCACCCAATTCTGTTGGGTATTATTACTTGCATATTCTATTATAGAACCCTGTGGCTAAGAGGGAAATTAAATATATCATACAGTTCCAAATGGTACTTAACACAACAGTGTAAATCATAGATGCCCACTATCTTTACTAAAAGGCCCATACAGGCTGGAATCATAGCTTTTACAACTGTGCAGACTTGTTATTTTTCATAGCTCCCGAGTCCCAATGTATAGTTGGCAGTTTTCTTCGGGTGGGGTAGACTCCACACAAGGGTGGCACTGCACTATTATGACCCAAATTATCTGTCTTGCTCATCTCCCGAGTCCCGCTATGTAGCTGGCAGTTTTCTTGGGGTGGGAATGGACTCCACACAAGGACAGCATTGCACAGTTATTGCCACAAAAAAAAAAGCACTGCTAACGTAAACAACAAAAAGAAATTTAGAAACGTTACATCTCTTGTGGTAGTTCTGGGTCTCCACTTCCAGTTTTTATGTGCCAGGGACCCGTAAAGTCATATGCCTGACTGCTCATAAATCCATAACAACAACACCAAAATAAACTGCAATACAGCAGTTTCTCTGGTTGAGGACAGTGTGCAAGAAACTGCATCTTTGCTTCTCTTGTAATAGGATGACCGAGCAAGGCAGTCCCTCCCTCCGCAAGCAAGAGAAGTATCCCCAAATCTGCTTTACTTTTTAAAGAAAAAACAGCCATGAACTAAAAACAACAGTAGTATGAGAAAATGAGCCATCAGATGGGATGGCTTGATGGAACCAATTGCTGTCACTGCTATTTTAAAACGTGCAGTGCAAGACTCCTCACAGCAGCCTCCACTCCCGCTCAACAACAATACTCTATATATTTAAACAAAACATAAGAAAGAACCACTCCAGCATTTACTTTTGTGGTCACAGAGCGAATTCATCATTTCTCCGAGCTGCGGTCATAGGATATAACTCATATCTTACAGCAGTACTCTCCCAACCAAGCTCTCGGACTGTGTGACAACGCTAGTTACCCTTCTACAGCAGTTTCCCTGATTAATTCTGGGTCTCGCACTGATCACAATTTAAAGGGGTAAAACAAAACAAAAACAACCAGAAAGAAATAAGTGGTAAACATTACAGAGCACTCTGCTGGATAATACAGTGGATACAGGGACTACTTTACCCCCAAAAAGTACAAAATGCATTTCTAGTCATTTTTTATAGACTTTTAGTTTTTTTTTGTAATCCTATAAAAAATAACACATGTATCCATTTTCTAAGCTCAATAATGCCCTCCAGGGTGGGTGGTATTAGGTAATACCGGACCTGCCTGCGACGCTCGGGCTCATTACACCCCTGGGCAGTCCAGTATTGCTCATACCACCCACCCTGTTGGGTATTATTACTTGCATATTCTATTATAGAACTCTGTGGCTAAGAGGAAATTAAATATATCATACAGTTCCAAATGGTACTTAACACAACAGTGTAAATCATAGATGCCCACTGTCTTTACTAAAAGGCCCATACAGAAAGGAAAATAATAGAATTAGGACCAGCACTTAAAAACAGCTGCTACTGAGGAAAATGGCTTATAGTTTCAGGGTAGTTCTCCATTAAGGTAATATCCTTTCTGCATTTCCTGTTCGTTCCATCATGACACTGTGGTGTGATCACTAAACAATAATGTCTCTTTTCTTTTGGGGACTCGGTGATTGGACAGAGCAGCACCAAGTAAGACTGTTCATTTACAGTACCGAGCAGTATGTGTTTTTGTTTTTGTGGTCACCAATATAATTACAAGTAAAGTGCCAGCTTTTCTGTGCTACAGTGGTTTTTAAAAATAAGACAATCAGTTTTAGAAATGCTACAGAGCCTGATGTACCATATTATTCCTAGAACTGGATATTGATGCCCCTACACTTTATAGGCTTGTGTATGGACAGCCATACATAAAGCCTGTGTCTAATCTAGAGATTTCCAGAACAACCAAGAGATCTTTTGAGCTTCACTCTTGAAGTTCCTGGCTGCCATGGAAACCGCTTTGATTCAGACACAGGCTTGTTGTGTATGCATGTCCATCCACAGTAGTCTATACAGTATTCTACAGCAATTCATTATGTATTTTATGTACTGTATACCACACTATTTGAAATACATTTATCAGTATTTTCCTTGCTTTAGCTTAAAACTGTCTTTGTTTCCATTGTAAACTTTCTACTGGGTTCATTGTTCTTTTGTTCTAGTTAAAGGTTCTAAGTGAAAATAGATGTTCTACACAAAATTATACATGTAAAGTAGAATAATATGTGTTCTAAGTGAAAATAAATATTTCTCCCAAAATAACCTGATTTACAGAATTTACCCAGTTTACTCACTGCAAGTGTGGTGTATATAATTTATATTAATTTTAGGCAGGTCAGAAATTGGCTGAGCAATAGGACACAGAGGGTTGTGGTAAACAAAGTTCAAACCTAGGAGAGGGAGGTAACCAGTGGGTGCCACAGGGCTCAGTTCTGGGCCAGTCTTCTTCAATGTCTTCATTAGTG
This sequence comes from Neoceratodus forsteri, assembly GCA_016271365.2. Classification (NCBI taxonomy): domain Eukaryota; kingdom Metazoa; phylum Chordata; order Ceratodontiformes; family Ceratodontidae; genus Neoceratodus; species Neoceratodus forsteri. The sequence continues at coordinate 10,062,432 of JADMNL010000039.1, read as the reverse complement.
ACATTGGGGAGGGGCTGGAAAGGAAGGTATGTCTCTTTGTGGATGACACCAAGATCTGCAATAGGGTAGACACTCCAGATGGTGAAAAAACTGAGGAGTGATGAAAAGAGTGGCAGCTTAAATTCAATACAAAAAGTGCAAAGTCATGCACTTGGGCCACAGGAATCCTGGAGAAATTCAAAATGGGTGGGGAGGAGATACTCACAACAACAAAACTGGAAAGGACATGTGGGTAATCATAGCAGATAACCTGAAAGTGGCCCAGCAATGTGAAATGCCTCTGGGAGGGCTGGAGGGATGCTGAGGTACATAGGGAGGCATCACCAGTAAAAACAGGAGGTGATGATGCCTTCTACAGACAATTGGTCAGGCCATGTCTGGAATATTGTGTTCAGTTGTGGAGACCTCATCTCCAGAAGGACATTGACAGAATGGAGGTGGTCCAGGAAGAGCAATAAAAATGGTGAGAGGATTGCACCAGAAACATATGAGGAAAGACTGAAAGACCTCAATATGTATACCCTGGAGGAAAGGTGGGTGTTATGATAAGGACATTTAAGTACTTCAAGGAATAAACAAGGTTCAGGAGGGCAGCATCTTCCAGAAAAAAGAAGTGCAAGAATAAGGGGTCACAATGAAAGACTAAGGGGGAGACTCAGGGTAATGTCAGGAAGCATTTTTCACAGAAAGGGTGGTGGGTGCATGGAACAGCCTCCCACTGGAGGTCCTAGAGACCAAAATTATAGGTGAGTTCAAAAATGCATAGGATAGACAGAAGGCAACCATAAACATAGGAGGGAGAGGAAAGCTGCAGATCATTTAGGATCCAGAGTTTAAGTAGGTAGGAAAATGGGCAGACTAGGTGGGCCAGGCAGTCCTTATCTGCTGTCAGATTTATGTTTCTTGCCATTTATCTCTACTTTGGATAGGTCACAAAGGAACCCTTAACCAGTGGAAGAATGGCTTTACGAATGTCTGATGACATCATAATTGCCACTGCTGAACTCAAAAAAGAACAGAGAATTCAAAGAGAAATAATTAAATCTTCATAAAAAGAATTAATGTTAAGAGCTTTACAATTTAAAACACATTGTTTAAATTGGATACACAATATCCTGGCTCAGAATATGCCACTTATTTTCACTTGTGGTGTAGCAGGACTTACATATCTCACTTGTGGCTCTGTCGCTCATGAGTTATTGTCCTGCCCTCTCAAGCATGAAGATAAATGGCATATTCTGCAGCAAGCTATTGCATATGTATTGTACTGGTGAAGCAGTGCCAGTACAGTTAGGGTTGCCTCAACAGGTTCTATGTTAAACCCTTAAATTTGCACCTTAATAGCTTTGGTGTTGTTTGACTAAATTGCTGCAAATTTGGCATGCATTGTCTAGGTGGCAAGATCTAAATATATGGAAAGTTTCATGTTGGAAACTTATGTGTTTTCTGAGATCTGCGTCGTCATTTTACATTAATGGCTAAATTTTTTCCTACTTAATACACATTTTGTTTTGCTCTCACCTACAGACTAGATGGAGCAGACATTTTTCTGACATTTTTCATGGTAGAAATGGCCTGTACCAAGGTAGTGCCTTTTAGGTTTTGTGAAAAAAATATTAAATGGTTTCAGAGTTATAAAGATGTTAAGTTTTTTTCAGAGCTGTTTTGAGCATCCTCAGTAGGGTTTTGGATAACCCTGTATTAACAATATCAAACATTCTATGTCATGAGAGCTTTTTTGGTTTCTCATCTCTTGCTTCTCACAACATGACAAAAAAAATTGTGTCGCAATGGCCACCATCTTGTTTTTATCCTCTGAACAAACAAAACATGGAAAATACATAAAATTTGTGTGTTTTAATGTTTATTTTTTTTTTTATTTTTAGGCAGGTACATACGCACAGATTTCCACAGAAGGATACAACAAATAACTGAACCTAGCTAAATGGGATCCTTTTAACTAGATTCTGGTGCTTTTTTAAATAACTTCTAGAAATACGTTTCTTGGCACCTCAAAATCCAGGGAGCCCTGCTTAGTGAAAGGAGTTGTTCAATTGTGTTCTCCGTATTAGAGCAGTGAGACTTTTTTGACATCTGCAGTCGCAGTTTGAGACTTGCTGCTTGCTGCAGTGCCAGAAGTGAGCTGTTGATGTCTATATCTCCTATTCTCTTTCCTCTCTTTATCTATGTCTGTCTGTCCTTGCATCTTGTTTTAAAAGGGCACAGTGAGAGCATTAAATACCCAGTCACATGCAAATTTCAAAGGCTGAAACGCACTACTGGAGCTCTGGTTAGGATGCCTTTCATGGCTTCTCACATCAGGACTTCTCCCATATAGGTAAGCTCATCTGCTAATAGATTCCTGAGCTTCCCGCTGTGAGCTTCATTTCTGCCATGTTTCAGGGGCCCAAGCTTCCTGAGTCTTATACTCTTCAGGAGCGACTTAGGGGGGTTATGGGGAGGTGGGAGGCTTAGCACCAAATCATATTCATCATGTCTAGATATCAGTTGTGATTTAGAAAAGAACATTCCATGGGCACTGCGCTCACCTACCTAACAGATATACTGGTGTCTTCATTGGATAAGGGAGAGTCTATGGGTGCAGTGTTTGTGGATTTATCAAAAGCTTTTCATAAAGTAGATCACCCGATTTTATTAAATAGATTGTTACAAATAGGTACATCTGATGAAGCTTGTTGTTGGTTTAAATCATATTTAACAGGAAGGATACAACAGACTATAGTAGGGAATAACCTGTCAAGGAAAGCCACTGTACTAAGGGGCATCCCCAAGGATCAATTTTAGGGCCCCTACTATTTTTAATGTATACAAATCAAGTGACAGACTTAGTGAAAAATCAGAAGTCAGATTATATGCTGATGATACAGTAGACTTGACAACAGGAACAAATATCAAACAACTACAGCAAGATTTGCAAGGGATAGCACACAAACTCAAATTTGGTTAAAAATTCAAATTTAGTACTAAATAGTAAAAATTCAATAATTATGGTATTTGATGCAAATAACACATGAGCTAAGGAAGAAATTCCATTGACAGAAATAAAAACAAATAGTAATGAAAGCCTAGCTCAAGTTTCCTAATACAAATATTTGGGACTCTGGGTGGACCACAAATTAAAATTTGATAGCCATGTCAAAGTAATGGGGAAAACATAAATAGAAGATTGTGAGCCTTAAGATGCACTGGATATTGCATTAATGAAAAATGAGAAAGTCAATTTCTAAATCAATTACTGATACCAATTATTGATTATGAAATACATACATATAGATTTGCAAATGCTACTGTTTTAAAAAGGTTGAAGTTACCTACAACAGATTAGCAAGATTTGTACTTAGGACCAATAGATGGACCCACCACTGTAAGTTACATGAAAATGTGGGATGCCTAAGATTAGAAAACAAACAAAAATTTGTCTGGGCAAACCAAGTAAATAAAACACTACTTTCAATGAAACCCATCTAGCTTTATGATAAATTAAAAGGATTGAACATAACCATAACTTGAGAAAAGTAAAAATCAAGGGATTATCAATTTGTAGTACCCCCAAAAATATGGCAAGTTGACTTTCTCATTAACAGCTCTAAAAATATAGAATGAGTTAAGGGTACAGACTAAATATACAAAAGAAAGCCCATGAAAGTTTAACACTGCTGTGAAATAAGAACTGGCATCCATTGCACGTTTTGACTAATTTTTTTTTATTTTCATATTTATTCTCCTCTCCTCCCTCAGCTCTGGTTTTCTCGGGAGCACCAAGGAGTGATCCTCTGCAGTCCACCCTACCTGGACAGTCCTGTGTCACCCATGTAGCCTCAATTTACCCCCAGGGCGGGATGAGGTGGGCCCCACACCCCAAGCAATCAGTAGCGTTGGTCTGGAGGGTGCCAGGTGGGCAGCTGCAGATCGAGGGCAAACTCTGGTGCTTCGTCTCCATTGGAGCTGAAGGGCATTTTCCCTGTTTCTTGGGGAGTGGCTAGTGCCCTAATGTCAAGGCATGGAACTGACGCCTGCCACCCCCTGCCCCTTCTCTATGTCATCAGCAATTGCTGCATCTCTGCCTCTGCCAGAGGGCAGCCAAGCACCAACTAGGGGCCCTGTCCCTCCCTGGAGAGGAGAACTGTCCTCTGGATGCTCAATCATCTCCCACCCCCGCAGACCCCCAGCAACCAGGGCTCATTCCTGAATCTGGGTCACCAGCGTGGCATGAGGTGTAGCGTCCAGTGCCTCAACCCTCAGCTCCACTGACCAGCATCATGTTTTGTCTAATAACATCAACATAGTCTATGTAAGTCTTAACACATACAGTTGATGTGGATGTTAGACATCTGTAATTGAATGTATGTTGTTTTACTTATTTCTTTATCTAATTTTGTATTTGTTTTTGTTGTAACTTTTAAAATTCCTTTTGTGTACAGGAACATATTGCCAATAGGATTTGTCTTAATGGTGTATTTCTGCCATCTAAAGCCTGTGAAAAATAAAGCTTTTACTACTACTACTACTTTTCATCGGACCACTCCATCTTGGCACCAGTTATAGACAAATATCATTTTCTTAAAGAGATGAGCCCAGCTTGCACTTTAAATCCAGTGTTTCTAACCACTAAACGCTATCAGAATGTACTTGAGGCTTCATCAAGTGAATTGCTCCACTAGGAGTAATCCTGACGGAGGAATCAGTGCCCTTTTTCGAAACCTGTGTCTTTGTACTCAAAGCTCAGTTACAAAGTAATGCTTGATCCACCCCACAACAAGGTGTGGGGTGGGAACCCTGAATTATCTTCCTCCTCCTTAGTCATCATTCATCAGTAACCACAAGCAATGCCTTGAAGCACCGAGTCTGTACTCCAAAACTGCTGCAGTGTCTTTAGATTGCTCTCTTAGACGTGAATACGGGGGCATCCTTGGGAGCCATATTCACTCTGTAATAGCAATGAAATGCAGTTGATATTTTGCATTCAGAAAGAACTGGTTTGAATCAAAATAGTTATTGTCTTCTGGATGCTGTACTGCAGAGTTGCAATGAATGATTTCCAGTTTTACAGCTGGGATAATGAAAGCAATTAATGTTTTTCCTTTTGTGGGGTTGTATCAAATTTGGGGATTAAGTGTGTCTCGGGTGGAATAGATTATCCAGTATGGCATCTACATTGGAGGGGGGTTCAAATTTAAGACGGTGTTCCTATATCTTCTACAGTTCCTAAACTGGTATTCTGTCAATACCTGTACCAGATCTCATTTTTTTCTACAGAAGGAACTTGTTGTCATGGCAGAAATATACCTTCCATTGTCTGACATTTTACAGAAACTCTGAATGAATTCAAACTGCAGTCTGGAAAGAGTTGAGGCAAATATGCAGGTGCGTAGCACATCCTCCTTAAGTATTTCAAATGAACTCTCTTAAAACATTCAAGTCTTGAACCCTTTTGGGTGGGCAGGGCAGTTTCTATGCATAGGCTAAGCAGGCTGCAGCCTAGGGGCACCAACTGTTTAGGGGCACCTGGGAATGAGATGCACTAATTAAGATATATATTTTTGGGGGCTGCTGCTTGTTCGTTGTCTCTGCTGCTGGGTTGGCACTGCCTGAGTCTGCTGAGCAGGTTAAACTAGCGTAATGAATGATGATAATTATGTGGCAGTGCTGGGTGGAGTGAGTCATTCTCTGGCAAGAAATAACAGCCCGTCCATCCCACTGTGCCCCTGCCATCAGATAATTTGGCTCCTCCTTCCACCTCCCTCCACCCATCTCCACAGAAAAAGTGCTTGCTCAGAGTCATCTCTCTGTCCCTCCCCACAGCGATGAATGTCCCTGCCTCCCAGTCACGTTCCATCATTCACTGACGGACATGGTGATGCTGAACACAATGTCCTCCCAATTCAGTGGTGGATTTGGAGTTCAAAATCCACTGGCACCAAATTGGTTTGAGTGGCCAGGAATGTTGAGTGGGGTACTCAGTATAAGAGGATGTATTTCATGTGGGTGCCTTTTCTTTCTTTCTTTTGGTCGGGACGCAGACTTAGTGGATTCAGTTTGGATGGGCTGCAGGCAGCTGGGCAGCATATTACCATTGTTGGTACTACTCAGAAAAACCATAACTGTTGTCTTTCTCCTGGCATCATGACAACTGACTGCATTGTTTTTGCTTTTCAGGAGCACTGAGCAGCACCAGAAGGCACAGCAAAGAGGTTTGATTTGGGTTTTCCTGAGGTAAGTGAAAAAAATCTCTCAATTTGAATTGATGTTTTAACCCACTATGTAACTCTTACTCCCCACATGAATCTTGCCCTTGAATAAAAGTAAAAAAATAAACATGCTAATTATATTGAAAATGATGATGATCATCGAGTGCGGTACTGCATGTGTGTGTGTGTGTGTGTGTGTGTGTGTGTGTGTGTGTGTGAATCATTTAAGTAATGTCTTGGGCCACAGATCCTCAGAGGTTATACTTCTGGGTGATCTTAATTTAGACTGGCTTTCCAGTGTCTTTAGTCCTCTAAAACGTTCTATGACTCGCTTGGGCTGTCACAGCTTATCAACGAACCTACACGACCAAATAAATTCAACCCTACAAACAGCACCCTGCTGGACATTATCCTAGTTAGCAAACCTCATTTATTTACCCATGCTGGTGCCCTTTCTCAGACATCAGCGATCACAGTTTCATTGCCTGTAAGGTCAAATCATAGTCCCTCATTTGCACCCAAATCTCTAACAAGAGGTGCCGTGAAATTTTGATCCCCAGGCATTCATTACCGAGTTAGGCTCTTCCTTGCTGTGGCAGAACTTTTATCTAGCAAACTCTGTGGCAACTGCATTAAACATCTTCCAAGACATCCTGATTGGTGCTCCCAACAACCAAGCACCAATAGTTAAAGTCCGTGTCAAAAATAGTCCTGCCGGTGGTTTACAATGAGCTCAAGGATGCCTTATGCATAAGGATGCACTCTGGAAAACTGCTCGGAAGACTAAACTCCCAAATGACTGGAACCTTTTCAGGAATGCAGAACCTCTGCTCCAAAAAGGTCAGAGAAGCTAAGGCTAGTTATTACCGCTCCCAATTTGATCTCTCGTCTAAGTGTTCTTCCAAATTCTGGAGAATAGTTAAAGAAGTAGAAGGCAGTACTACTGGTAGTTCCCTGCCCACCAAACTTTCAATTGGCACTACCACTATTGTCGATAAACCGACAATTCTTGAGTCATTCAACAACCACTTTGCCACCACAGGGCTAGCCTTCGATACCTCTCCAGCCAATACTCTCCATGCGCAACTTGGTTCTAATAACCAAGGAACCACCTTCTCCAGCTCGACCTTCTTTTCAACCTACTTCTCTGAAAGAAGTTGAAGAACTCATGCTGAAGCTAGATGTCAGAAAAGTGCAGACGCCGACTCATTGACCTGATCTTAAAGGTGGCTTACTGTGCCCTAGCAGTACCTATTACACATTTGTTTAACTTATCCCTTTCTCAGAGTGACCTCCCTCCATCTGGAAAACAGCCCAAATTATCCCCTGTTCAAATATGGAGATCCCAGTGATGTTAACAACTACAGGCCAATTTCACTTCTCCCAGTTCTGTCCAAGATGCTCAAAAATTGTGAATTCTCAGCTTAGGAAATACCGGACGCCGTCGAACTTGTTCAACCCATTGCAATCTGGCTTCAGAGCACAACATAGCACAATTTCAGCTCTAGCCAAAGTAACCAACGACTGGCAGAGTGAACGGATAAGAAGAACTTTGTATGCAGTTTTTCTGGACCAAAGCAAAGCCTTTGACACCGTCGATCATAGCCTGCTTGTCTCATCCCTCCAGAATACTGGATTAGATGCCATTTCTCTCAGATGGTTCAATAATTACCTTACAGGCAGCTAGCAGCAAGTAAGAGCTGAGAGGGACATCTCGCCACTTAAACCCCTCCTGAGAGGCGCACTAAGGCTTTATTTTAGGTCCTCTGTTATTCACAGTCTACATCAATAGAATTGATGTCACCCTAAAAGGCCCACATTCATCTGTTCGTGGATGATACAGTACTCTACATCAGTAGACCCTCCCTGTTGCGGCATGTAATGATCTCCAGGACTAATTCAATCTACTACAGCTTCACTTGCTAAACCAGAAGCTACTCCTGAACGCTAAGAAAACTAAAGCAATGCTTCTTCGCCCTTTTCCAATTTATCAAGTCCGCCTCATCTGGGACTCTTCCCTGATTACCACAATACTTGGTGAACAGCTGGAATTTGTACCTAAATTCAAGTATCTGGGAGAATGGCTTGATAATAAACTCTCCTTCCTAGGACATATAGAAGAACTGTTAAAGAAACTTAGACAGAGACTTGGTCTCTTCTTTAGGATAAAAACTTCCTCACTAGGGACTTAAGTTGAGATTAGTGCAAACTACCTTTCTATCCCTAGTAGACTATGCTGACTTACTCTACAGCCAGGATCCTGCTGGTTCTCTTATGAAACTTGATATGCTCTATCACAGAGCCCCTAAGATTTATAATGAACCTTCCCTACAATACCCACCATTGCTTATTGTACCCAGCAGTAGGTTGGCTATCTCTCAGCTTCCAACAACAGACGAATGCGCAACCTGGACCTACAAAGCCCTTCTCAACAAATTGCCTGACTATATCTTGGACTGCTTACCATTATGCCTAAAAGTAGTTATGCACTTCAAAGTGCTTCTTACATTTTGCTAAAGGTACTCAAGGCCAGATCCGCTTCGGTCAGGCCTCCATTAGCTATGTGCTGCCTCAATTGTGGAACAAGCTGCAAAAACTATGAAAATAAGTAATCTCATTAGCCTCCAAGCCTTCAAAACACTATACTTGAGCCACAACAAGGAATCATGCATTTGTTAGCCTTAACCCTTAGGAAACTGCAGACCTATATTTACATCCAGAATCTGTACGTTCAGACATACTTAGCACTCAAAGGGTTAACATAAGGGTCCCGTATGCCTTCTCTGAATATCTGTTGCCTCTGCTCTTAGGACCTATACCTCACGCCACCTGACCACCACCCCTCCCTGTAGTACTTCTGTGTCCTCCCTTTAATTATCCAAAACTTGGACTTGGCTTATCTCAAGCTTCTACATACTTCAGGTCCTGGTCACCTCCCACTTAGCCCCTACCCTCTTTACTCATTTCCCGTTCCCTCTCTCTCTCCTCCTTGCGTATTTTGCTTCATATTCTGCTTTATCCCTTATGGGACCAGTGTGAACCTGACCAAGCCGGTCCTCACCAACAATACCATGGCTTGTCTAATTTTATGCACCACAACTGCTCTCTGACCCTTTTGGTCGTATTGGTTATTTTTTTGTTTGTTTGCTTTTTAGACTGGTATCTGCCGGCAATATCATTTGTTGTCCAGTTCTCCATTGCACTTGTGTTGTACAAATTTGACTGATTGTATAATGTTCCTTGCATTGTATCTTTCACTTATACTGGCACTGTATCTACACATGCCTTTTGTTGTTATGTCCCTGCATAGTATCTGTTGCTGTTCATTGTGTGTACTCTCCTTTGTTCGACAAACCCCAGGTCCACCTCTAAAATGAGCTTGCTCAGTGGTGCCTGCCTGGTTAAATAAAGATTTTGGTTAATTGATTGATTGATTGTGTGTGTATTGTGTGAAATATTTGTTCTTGTCATCCCTCCTAATATTAGCAATACTGGCTTTGCTTTTTTCCCCTTACCCTCAATAGTAAGACCGACTACTATCAGAGAAGGATTTACTCAGTTAGGTGCATATTGTATGGGGCTCAGAGGCACAAGTCTGGTTTCAGACAAGTCCCAGTCAAGTGGAGTTGCTGGGTTAACCCACTATAACAACAGGGATGAAGAGCATGGGGAAAAGAATTTGCCATAGATCTGATACAGTATTTAAAACAGTTTGTCCCATCCTACAGGTCAGATCTTGATGCAGGCTGTTTCGGGAATCCTTGTGCTTGACGTAGAATCTGGTTTACTCCTTAATATTAGAACAAGAATAGGAGTGTGGGTTGCAAGACTTTGCACAGGTTTCATTAGACAAGGTTTTATTATTTTTTTTTTTTTGTATTTTAAATCTGGATTTTATCCTGCTATGCCACTATCCAGGGATATACTGTGTTTAAACAGAGCTGTCATGTAGCTGGGTGAGTATTTTTCCCAGTTTTTGCCCACTATCTTGCCTCCTCCTGGCATGGATAATGCCATTATTGGTCCTGTGCATGCACAATTCACCCCTGCAGAAGGAGCAAGGTCCCTGGCCTGACTGCAGGGTTCTCCAAGTGTAAGAACCTACCACCACCCTCCCCAGTCAAGGGAGCTGCCTCTGGTAGCAGCATGGCCTGCCTCCCTACTCTGCAACCCGATTATGCTCCCAAGCACAGTTCACCTGCAAGACAGTGCAATGTGCTGCCCCTATGCCATCGAGGTCACCCAAGACTGGGCTTTTAACAAAGCTTTGTAGCTGTGGAGGTCAGTAAAATTTTGATATAGAAGAGTTGTCATCTCTATAGGCAGAGAGTCAGCTCCATGCTATGTTGCATCAGCCTCTGAATCATAGGTCTTTGTATCTTATCACCTGATTTAAAGATTTCCAGAACAGTTAAGGGTTAGTGAAGATTTTAATCTGTTGATTTACAATATCATCCATGAGACATTTCTGTTGGCTTTTCAGATACAGGTACTTGTAGTATCTGCAGGTCTTTTTTTTCTCTCTCATCATTTATTTATGACCACTGGGGCCACATGGGGGCACATGACGTTTCCAGACTATGGATGCCATGTAAGTTAATGCAGCCCTGGGTGGGGGCTGAATAAGACCTAAAGAGCAGAAGAGAAGGCTGCTTCATATATATCCAGAATAGAAGCTAGGATGGATCAGTTAATGGGCAGCTTAGAATTCCATAGGACATTATCCCAAAACAATGTAAGGTACAGACCTCTGCAATTGTCTGAAAAACAAAACAGTCTGAATAATGGTATAAGCACAGATACTACCATTTTCAACAGTAGATCAGCACTCAGGAGTTCTTCAGTACAGTAGCTTTTCAAAGGAAAAGGCCAGTTCTATAAAGGACTTTGCAGATATCGTTGGATGTGTTATATTTGGGGCCATAATATATTTGCAGACCTAAATTCAGTCCCTCTAATATAGTGACTTGCAAATGACAACAAATAAAATGCAGTATTCAGTAACATAAAAGTGAACTGGGGTATCCACCCTGGTACTGCTTGTTTTAGCCCTCCCTTTCAGGTCACCCATCTCTGCTTCATATATGTGGCAGCACTGGGTGCCCACCCTCTGTTGCCAAACAGCATTCCAAAAACTTTGTGTCAGCTAAGATGCTGTGTAAAAATCCCACTATATATATATATATATATATATATTATATATTCATGTACACATATACATATAATACAACCAAGTTACATAGAAAGTAAAGAATAACACATGACAAGGTGTGTGGCGATTCTGTAAAGACTGCAGGCCCGATTACAAGATGCATGGCGCAACTTGCAGGTGTATGCAAGTTGCGCCATGTGCACTACGCTCGGGACCCTGCACCATATTCCAGGACAGGCAGGGTCTCTGGCACCTATGCCCGTGACTTGCAGCAGCCACAGGCATGTGCCATAGGAATAACGCAATGTACCTGGGTGCTGCAAGTCACGACCCACAATCCACTACCCCCTGGAACTCCCACCCCAAAATGCACCGCAAGTACCAGAGGGCATTGGGGGGCTGGCCAGTTGGCACAGGTGATCGGGGGACATGATGGGAAATGGACCTGGGGTCCATGAATTCTGGGGTGGGGGTATAACTGAATTGAGGAGGCACGTGGGGCACATATCTGTGCTTTGTGGTGCTACTGGGGCATCCAATGCTGTGCCAGGACAGATGCCCCTTAGACCAGCTAAGTGCTGGTCTAACCCTGCTGCACCAATACTCTTCAGAAATGCTGTAGGTGGGTTATGGCAGCTGCCCTTCTGAAATGGGGCGCAGTTGTTGCCTTAATCATTCTTACACCATGCCGCAGCAGGTTATGGCACAGGGTGGCATAACCCACCTTTTGACACAACCTGCAAGCAGCATGGTGTAAGCAACATCTTGGAATCATGACTTGTGTATCCTATGACACAAGATGCGATTTACACCATGGGGTTTGGTGTAACTCGCTTGCACCATGCAAGTTGTTTTGTAATTGGGCCCCTTATGTTCTTGGGTTGCTTATGAGGTACATGTGATACAGCAGGAAGTGTGTTCTACTTATAAGTAAAAGCTAAAAAGTTATAACTGAGAGTACTGCATGACAAGTGCTGAAGACAGTATGTGTGAATTCTATGCTAAACCCATTGCATGTGCCCAATGGTGTGGCATAAAGTAGAATGTTGCTCTTGCAAACACTTACACATACATACAGTACATACATACATACATACATTCACTCTGCAAATGCTAACAGAATGGGAGTATGCTTAGTCCAGAGATAGAAAGCTGGGGGTGAAGGAATACTTGAATTTCTTCATATGACAGCACACTGTCTGGGTCCCCATGACACAGTGGTAGTGACACAGCAACATAATTATTCAATTCTCTTGGTTTGATAGTCCTACTTAATAATTTGCTATGCTATTAATAGGATAATCAAATGAATCCAATGTCAATTTCCCACATTAATTGCACAGCAGCAAGTCATTAGGGTGATAATGGGAAGATGTTAAGAAACAAATGTAGAACCATGACATTGCATTAATGAAAACCATGTTAATCATACGCCACCCAACCCAATGTAAAACAAGTTGCTCTAGAGTATTCACTTGTTCACAAAAGGGATTCATTAGACAGTAGTGGTCTCCTGATTCAAGACTCTCTCCTGAGCTCCCAAATAACAGCTCTGAACTTCAGGTGCCGGATTTCCCGAGGGCTGAAAATGAACCAGCGACTAAGTCCCATGTCACAGACTGCCAGCATAGGAAACAACCCCACACTATGGACATTCCTATTTTTGGGCTGTGGTGTGGTGTGCTCAGGCTGAAGAGGATATTACACCTGGTACTACCAGGCATAACACTCAGATGCAACTACACACAGAAAACATCCACAAGCTGTCATAAATTGCACAGCCATTCGCAAACCAGCTCTATGTATGAAAATAAGGTCCATTGACAAAACTGTGGGTGGCAAGTGAAGCCCCCTTGCAAACAAGTTTTGCTGCAGGTGCACCAATGTCCCCTTTTTTAATTCCACCCCGACATTTAGCTATGAGAAGGACTCACTCAATAAAATGCAACTGAATTGGGAAAGAATCAATGTAGAGACAGTAGCCTGTCCATAGTGGGAAAGACATTCATGGAATTCAGACTGGTGAGAAGTATGACATACCATCTTGCAGAGAACTATTGAAGGACATCTATTCCATCATGCAGTATGGGGCTGAATAAAAGAAATAATGTTTTAACATAATGCAGGACAGGTGGAAGGTATGAATCCCATCAAACAACATAGGTACCATGCCATCTCTGGGGAAGCAAGGAAAGGAAGTCAGGAAAGGCATTTTATTCTATATCAATGAAGGTAAGGGTAGGACTCAGGAAGGATTCACAAGTATGGGTTTGGGAAGAAGGCATACAAGACTGATGACTAGGGTGGGGTTACAACTCTCCACATTCTGTATTGTGTATTTTATATCAGAATGTCAGGACATGAGGGGCTCAACCAAGATCGAGGCTTGAGCTTTCAGCTTGACAGAATCAAGAATACATCCTACTGCCATCCGTGGATTTGAGAAGTGATAAACAATTTCACTCAACAGCTTTTGTAGAGCTAACCTCAGGGAAAGGACTGTCCAACTTTGGGACTGCTGGGACACACAGTAAGGTTTTATCTAAGGAACTCAAACAACTACTTTAATCTGGCTGTATACTGTCCTCAAGGCCCATCCCAAAATCATCAGCAGCATGGCATCACGTTCTGAAGACGAAAACAAAACAAATGGACCAGATTGAGAACATGCTGGGCAGAGTACTCATTGAAGTTAATGAATTCAAGCAAATAACTTCAATTCATCAAGAACAATTGCAGCATTTAATTAAGGCAGCTTAGCCACTGAACACCGCAGCATCCAGAATTCAGAAATGTGCCAAGAGCTACACAGCTGCATGAGGGAACAGAGCAGAACAATCCAACTACTACAACTAAAACTAAATGACACAGAGAATCGTGGCAGGTGCAACTATCTGTGGTTTGTGGGGCTGACAGAACAAGCTAAAAGGGAGATTGTATTGCTTTTCTTCACCATGTGTTGCCCAATTTGCTGCAGTGGCCTGGGTGTTGTTATGAAATTGAGCAGGTGCACTGCTCTCTAGCCCCGATGCCTTGGGCAGGTGAAAAGCTGACAGTGATCATAGCCCAGTTCCTCTACTTTCAGAAGAAAGAAATTATCCTGAAGCATGCCAGGGATCTGGGCTCAACTGAGTGACAGAACAGCAAAGTGATGATCTTCCCTGACTGTTCCAAGGATCTGACAATTCGACTGTCGGCGGCTGACTTTACATCGCCCAGCTGTTCCATCTGTTGCTGGGGCTCCATCCTGCTGTGTGTTGCCTGCATTTCTTTATCCATCAAGAAGCAGGACTTTGTGCAGTGACTGTAAGAGGGTACTGGTGTGTGGGGCTCAGGAGAGCCAGCAGCTAGTCAGCAAGCAGAGGAGGTGGGGTTAAGTTCTTCAAAAATCCATGCTGCTTGCCGAGAAGGAGAGACTGTCGGCAGTTGAAATTTACATTGCCCAGCTGTTCCATCTGTTGTTGGGGTTCCATTCTGCTGTGTGTTGCCTGCATTTCTTTATCTATCAAGAAGCAGAACTTTGAGCAGTGACTGTAAGAGGGTACTTGTGTGTGGGGGCTCAGGAGATCCGGCAGCCAGTCAGCAAGCAGAGGAGGCAGGGTTAAGCTCTTCAAAACCCGCGCCACTCTACGAGAAGGAGAGACTGTCAGCGCTGAAATTTACATCACCCAGCTATTCTATCTGTTGCTGGGGCTCCATTCTGCTGTGTGTTGCCTGCATTTCTTTATCCATTAAGAAGCAGGACTTTGCCAGCCCAGTGGTGCTGAGGGTTGAGGCGCTGGATGACACACCTGTACTACACCGTGACCCAGGTCTGCAATGCTTGGGTCATCGGGGGTCGGCAGGGAGGGAAGAGACTGAGCATCCTGAGAACTGCTCTCCTACCAGGGAGGGCTCTAGGGGTTGCATCGCACATGGGTGACCTCTGGTGGAGACTGGGGAAAGCTGACCTGCGCCACCACGCATTGTGAGGGGGTGGTTGGCAGGTGTCAGCACTAATGCCATTGACACTCATTGCACCACCAAGCTCGGGGAAATGGAGGAAAACAGAAAAAAAAACTCCAGAGGCTAGGCGAAGGCACTGCTGCCAGCTCCACACTCCCAATCCTGGGCTCTCACTCTTCCAGGCCCCTCCATTCTGACAGGCTCACTACACTATAGGTAGACTGACCTGGGAGGATAGAGTAGCCCTTCCCCATGGGGCTTAGATCCGGGGTGTAGCCTGGTCGGAGTGAGGGAGCAGTTGGTCGCCACAGTGGGAGTGTAGGATGGTTAGGCAGATGCTGGAGAGTTCTTCAGGTTAGGGGGTGAAGAAATAAAGTGTAAAAAAAAAAGAAGCAGGACTTTGTGCAAGCGACTGTAATAGGGTACTGGTGTGTGGGGGCTCAGGAGATCCAGAAGCCAGTCAGCAAGCAGACGAGGTGGGGTAAGCTCTTCAAACCTGCACCACTCACCGAGCGTGAGCGGTGACAAGAAGTGAGTGGCTGCGCCTAATTCGAAGAAATATTTTGTAGAAGCTGTGGTGTAGTTTGTAGCAGGAATATTATATTATTAACTGAGGTTCTGGACATGCACGGCAAGCCTGGATTTATTTTATTGTGAGTAGAGTGGCTGCGTTGTGTTAAATGGTGCTGCCTTTTGATTGTAATTAACACGGTTTCTTTTGTTTTTGGACTTGCCATGTGTGCCCTGCCCTGTAGTGTTCGAACGTTATTATTTTTAAAGTTTGATGAGTGGGTTTAGCCTAAGGTAGTCTTCTTTAATTACACTTGAAGTGCAGGCAGGCTCTGTTTTATTATAGTGTGTGTGTGTATACATCAATTTTAGTTGTTCCATTGAAAAATGATTTAACTTAGAGTATTAAGCTGTTTCTTAATTTGTTGTTTCTTGGTGCTTACTTCTACTAATGGAGCAAATAGTAATAAACTGGGGGCCTATTGGTCATCCCCAGTTTCGAGATACAACTGAAACCCGTCAGAAGGAATGTCTTCACTAGAAATTGGGGATATTTGTTTATTACAGTAATATAAAGGTCTCCATTTATATTTCAACAAATAGGACAGTGCATGATTGGGGGACTTGCTTTATGATTCTGATGGTTCTGGAGGAGACATAGAGTTGAACCCCAGCCCACTAAATAATATTTGCAAAGTAATGCATGACAATTTATTTATTTATTTATTGAAAATTTCGAATTACAACCTTTGAGTCAAGGACTCTTTGCAAAGGCTCCACGTCAGTTTGATTGACAATGTATGTAGTGTGTGTCCCAACGACTGATCAATTAGCCTTATTGGTTGCAGAACGTGACCCAAATGTTTTAGGCCTAAGTGAGACTTGGCTATCAAACAGGACTGGGAATAATAATTAACTACTAAACTACCAGCTCTTTAGATCTGATAGAGATAAAAGGGAGGGGGTAATGTTTTATGGTAAAAATGTGGTAGATCATGTGGAACTTCTTAAAGGGAGTGAGAACAATATTGAATATCTGGTGGTGTACGTGGACAGACTTAAACTGGCTTTTGCTCCAAAAATCAAGTCTTGTATTTATTGAAGTACTAAATAAGATTTGTGGATGTATAGGATAGGTCATTAATCCTAATTGGAGATATGAATTGTGACTGGTTTACGCAGAGGCAGGAAATTAAAGGAGGTGGCGCCAACTTTGGGATTAACACAGCATATTAAAACATCCACAGGGTATACAAATACTAGGACTGAAGAAACTATACTGGACCTGTTGTTTACCAATTCTCAAACAGATATCAAGGCCTAGGAACTTTACCATCAAGACTTGAGACCACAGCCCAATATGGGCTGTGATAATTAAACAGGTCCAGTGTTCATTAAAATGCCTGATTAGTAACAAGAAAAGGGATATCAGAATTTCTATGAACAGAGATTTCTGCAAAGTGTGGCAAATGAAAAGTGGGAAAGATGTAGGCTAGTAGCAGAGTTGGATCAACAGTAGAATATTTTACTACTACTACCTTTCGCATGATTTGTGATTACCGTGCACCTAAATCCAATCCTGTAATAAGCAAATTCGGTTACATGGATTAATGATAAGATTTTGAAAATATTAGAGTAAAATAGATTGTGGAAGAAGGCTAGAAAATCTAAATTAACCTCTGATTGGGAATTGTTTAAAACTAAATGAAATGCATGTAAACGCCTTTATAAGAAAGACTAGGCCCATTATTACAGAATAAGATGAATTGTAATTTGACCCACGTAAGTTTTGGCGCATTATTAATCGATGGTTTCAGGTCTGGGGACATACTGCCTGTACAAATAAAGTCACTTAGTTTGCCACCATTTAGATTCAAGGCCTTAAAAATATCAGAAGTTTGTAGGAATTAAGGTCTATTAATGCCCATAAGTCAACAGGGCCAGATGAAATCGAGGCAGATTTCTTAAGTTAGCAGTACATTATATTGCTCCAATCATAACTTACATCTTTAATTGGATCTTAGAGTCTGATTATTTTCCTATATCTTGAGAGAAAGCAAGATCATCCCCATTCATAAAGGGGTGATACTGCAGAATTTAACAATTATTGGCCTACAGCCTTATTATCTATTTGGTCCAAGTGTTTGGAAAATGTGTAAATAGGCAGATCTCCTAACACTTGGACAAATATAAATTGTAGACACCCTATCAATCATGGTTTAGAAAGGGCCACTCAACAACAACGACATTATTAGAGTTTAAAATGTGGTTTGTACTTCATTAAATTTGGGGTTGGAGACGGTTGTTGTTTTGTGGACTTATCCAAGGCCTTCGACCTGGTGAACACTCCTCTTATTGGACAAACTGAAAGGAATGGGCATAGTTGATGGGCCCAGTAACTGGATAAAATCCTATTTAACAGGATGTACCCAGAGGGTGGAAGTCTCACAGAAAGTATCTATGTCTCGAAATGTAAGTAGATGTGTTCCACAGGGGTCCATTTTGGGCCCCTTGTTATATCTTTATTTAATAATGATCTGCCCCAGGTGGTGAGGCATTCAGCCGTGAGGCTGTATGCAGACAATGCAGCAATTGTTGCTCCGTAGTTCTGTTTTGGACCTCCAGTTAAAGCTCCAAATGGATTTTGCTGAGGTGGGGGGTGGTTCATCAGGTCGAGGCTCTTGATGAATGTTAACAAAACAAAGTTAATGTATTTTCAAAGAAGAAGACTACATCTCAGATTCATATTGTTACACATACAAATGAACCCATTGAACAGGTGGATAGTTATTGTTATTTGGGTGACCTTGACTCTTTGCTAATTTTTGATACTCACATAACTACTACCATAAAAAAGGTGAGCAAGAAATTGGGAGCCTTAAGACAAATGTCTATAAATAAAGGATAGAAAAGTGGTCAACAGCTGATTATGCCAACACTGACTCATAGAAACATAGAAACATAGAATTAGATGGCAGATAAGGACCGCTTGGCCCACCTAGTCTGCCCATTTCCCTACCTAACGGATAAGCTGCAGATCCTAGTTAACCAACAGCCTACTTCCTCCTACCCCCACTAGAATTGCCTCACGCCTGTCCCATGCATTCTTGAATTCCTCACTGTTTTGACTCTACAACCTCCTCAGGAAGGCTGTTCCATGTATCCACAACCCTCTCTGTGAAAAAATACTTCCTCACATTACCTCTGAGCCATCCCCCTCTATCTTCAAATTGTGTCCCTTGTTTTTGCACATCTCTTTTCTGAAAGATGCTACTCTCTTGGACTTCGTTGATTCCTTGAGGTATTTGAAAGTTTCTATCATATCCCCTCTCCTCCTTTCCTCATGGCTATACATCTTTAGTTCCTTTAGTCTTTCTTCATATGTCTTCTGATGCAGACCCTGCATCATTTTGGTTGCCCTCCTCTGGACAGCCTCCACCCTGTCTATGTCTTTGAGGAGATGGGGTCTCCAGAACTGTACACAGTACTCCAGATGTGGTCTTACCAACTGTCTGTACGGAGGGCCAACAGCTTCTTGTTTTCTACTGGTGATGCCTCTCCTATACATCCCAGTATCCCCAGCCCTCCTTACTGCCTTCTCACATTGCTGGACCACCTTTAGGTCATCTGATATGACTACCCCAGGTCCCTTTCCATTTTTGTTGTTGTCAGTATCTCACTGCCCATTGTGTACTCTTCCCTGGGATTTTGTTTTCCAGGTGCATTACTTTGCACTTCTTTGCATTGAATCTAAGCTGCCATACATTTGACCATTCCTCCAACCTTGCCAAGTCCTTTTCATCCTTTCCACCCCACCTTGTGTATCAACCCTGTTGCAGATCTTTGTGTCATCTCCAAAGAGACATACTTTCCCTTCCAGTCCCTCTGCAATGTCACTTATAAAGACATTAAAAGGACCCGCCCCAGTACACCCCATGTGTACTCCACTAGTAACCCTCCTTTCTTCACTGTGGACTCCATTTACTATTACCTGCTGTGTCCTGTTGTCCAACCAGTGTTTTACCCAGGCTACCACTCTAGGACCTACTCCCAGGCTGGCTAATTTGTTTATTAATCTTTGTATGGGACTGTGTCAAATGCCTTGCTAAAAGTCTAGGTAGGCCATGTCCACAGCCCTCCCTGGTCTCTGCTTTGGTCACCCAGTCAAACAAATCAATTAGATTTGTCTGACATGACTTTCCGCTGTGAATCCATGCTGCCTTGGGTCCTGTGCCCCACTGGCCTCTAGGTACTTAACAATTTTTTCCTTCAGAAGTGATTCCATCATTTTCTCTACCACTGAGGACAAACTGACAGGTCTGTAGTTTCCTGCCTCTGTCTTGCTCCGGATCTTTGTAAAGGGAATCACATCCGACCTCCTCCAGTCCTCAGGTACCACCCACCTTCCCATGATTTATTAAAAGGGTAGTCAGTGGTGTTACTAGTTCTTCCTTAGTTCTTTTAGAATTCTGGGTGAATCCCATCAGGCCCCATTGCTTTATCCTCCCTCAGTTTTAAGAGTTCTTTCAGAACCCTTTCTTCTGTGAAAGGACTAATATCAACCCCTATCCAGAGTGCTTCTATTGACCTGATTAGGTATTTCCCCTGCTTTTCCATTGTGAATACTGAGCAGAAGTGTTCTTTCAGTATCCCTGCTTTTCACTGTTGCTCTCTGCCCAACCACCTTCCTCTTTGTTCAGCCTCAGTATCCCTACCTTAGTCGTTCTTTGCTCCCTAATGTACCTATAAAGGTTTTATCTCCTTCTTAACCTTGTTGGCTATCTTTTCCTTGGTTTGGGCCTTTGCTATTCTGACTGCCTTATCTGCTTCCTTCTGCTTTAACTGGTACAGTTCTCTGTCCTGCTTCTTCTGTTGTTCCTTATACTTCCTGAATGCTATCTTTTTTTCCTTACCTTCCCGCCATTTCTTTTGAGAACCATAGTATTTCTTTCTTTCATTTTGATTTGTTTATTTGCTTCACAAAGACTTGTTGCCTCTGTGATGGCGGTTTTGATGTTTCCCATTGTTACTCCACCCCACCTTCTTGCCTGTTTGCTAGTGCTTTTCTAAGGCACTGTCCCATTTGCCAAAATCTGCCCTCCTGAAGTCCAGTACCTTCACTTTTGTGTGACTTGACTCTACAGCTAAGTTTATAATGAACCACACTGTTTGGTGGTCACTTGCTTCAGATGTCTACCCACTTCAAGATCAGAGATCCTGTCTCCATCCCCATTTGAGAGTACCAGGTCTAAGATTGCTCTCTCCCGAGTGGGTTCCAAAACTAGCTGTCTAAGGCATGCCCCTGTAGGGCATCGAGAACAGCCCTGCTCTTGGATGAGGCTGCAGCAAGGTGCTTCAGTCAAGATCTGGCATATTCAGGTCCTCCATCAGCAATATCTCCCTCTCTGCCATCTCAAGGATGCCTTCTATCATTTCCTTGTCCATTTCCTGCCCTGAGATGGGGGTCTGTATACAACCCCTGTGTGGATTGTGGAGCCATTTCCAGTCTCCAGGGTGACCCACAGTGCCTCCTCTCCTCCCTGTTTACCCTTTAGTTCTGTTTCTTTATCCCTTCCCTTACAAAGAGAACTATTCCTCCTCCTCCTCCTCCTCTTCTTCCCTCCCTGTCCCTCCTGTAGATTGTTCATCCTGGTATGTTGACATCCCAGTCATGGTTCTCTGTGTACCATGTTTCTGTGACTGCCACAATATCCAGGCATCCTCTTCCATCAAGGCCAGCATTTCAGGGAGCTTTTTCCTAGACTACAGACATTGGTACTTATTACCTCCATTTTTTACGCTTTATTTCTTTTTGCCCCATCCCTGTCCCTACTGCCTTTGTCTTTTCTCCATTTACCCTTGCCCTTCTCCCTATCGACTGCTCTATTTTGGTGCTTACCTCACAATTACCCTGATTTTTTTGGTGGGGCTAGGTTCCTTTCTCCTCTTCAGTGCCTCACCCTTGGCTAGTTTAAATGCTTGCCACTGAAGCATTTAAACCTATCATAGGATCCTGGCTCCTCCAGGATAGATGCAGACCATCGCACCTGTGTGAGCCTGCATCCTCCAGGTGGAGCCCCAGTCCCCAATGAAGCCAAATCCCTGAGGTTCTGCACCAGCTTTTCAACCAGTCATTGAATCCCATGGTGTAGAGTGCCCTAGCTCATCCATGCCATAGACAGGTAGCACTTCCAAAAGTTACCGTGTGTGCTACTTGTTCTAAGGCCCCTCCCCAACTCCAGAAACTCCTGTTGCACTGCTCTGATCCCATTCTCAGCCATGGGGGTTTAATTTATAGAACTGCAAATAAGCATTTGTTGATTAGATTAGATAGGGTGCAATATAGAATAGCTAGATAAGTATTACAGTGTACTTATAGAACTCATCCTTGTAACATGCTTATAAAATTTAATTGGCAGCCTTTAGAAATGGGTTGCTTAAAAATTGGTTAATGCTGATACATAAATATTTAATATCTTATCCTGATCATTATATTACGAAACTCTTTTCCTAAAGATAGTAAGGGTAAGCGTGAATTAACAAGATCTGTGTATAGACACAGAATTCATCCCATTAAAATTAATAATAAATATGGTAATGGTACCCTTTCATATCAGGCAGCCAAAGTCTGGAACACTCTTCCCTCCAATAAGATCTTTAGATAATCATGCAACCTTTAAAACTGAAATTTTGAATCTCTATCAGATAGGATGTAGCTGTATATGATTTTGTTTGGTAAGAATGTTTTCTTTGCGAACTATTTTGTATTTTCTATTTTCTTCTTAGAGATTGTACTTACTGTAAGATGAAATTTACTTTGATATGTATGTATGTATGTATATATATAGTGGATAGAGCACTTAGATAAATAGAGTATTTTTATAAGTCATTGTAAACTGCATTCAGTGTAAATTTTGTATTGTTTTGTTGTGTTATATGTTATATGTTTAAGTGTAACTTAGTGCAATACAACAGGACTGTCTTGAGAACAGGATTGTATAATCCTAATGACTAGAATTCCTGTATAAAATAAAGTTTTATCTATCTATCTGTCTATCTATCTAGCTAGCTATCTAAAGCATTTACGGTGGTGAGGCAAGCGCTGCACAGGGCAGGAGTACCTTCTCCCTCGGATACCCTGCCATTATGTGGTTTATCAATAATGAGGCTACCAGATATTCAATAACCCCAAGGCAGCTATGGCTTATGTGCAAAAGAACTGGCCTAATGCAATGCTGTAAACAGGACAGACCGAGACAGAAGGAGACAACTCTTCCTACACCAATATGGATTTTACTCCTGTACCTGCACCAGAAACCCTGGCTCCATCAGGATTGCACAGCAGCAGGAAACTATTGATGACTTGTGAATGCTGCCAACTAAAAGTAAGTATAGGAAGAAGCACCAGCGAGGATCGATGTCCTTCACCCAGCCGAAAGACTGAGGAGCCACAGCAGTGGTGCAAGTGGTAGACAAGAAGTACAGGAACTCAGGCACTGGCAATTATGAAATACAAAATGAAGATCTTTAATCTAAAAGGATAGCAGTGTCAAGGCACAATTATCTAATTTGACACTAGTAGATTCAGTTAGAGATATTAAAGTATTTCTAGGAAAACAGCATTATTGTACAAGTCAAATGGTGTTATGGAAACCCTGATAGCAGATCACAGATCCAGAAGCTATCACTATGTTGCTGGTTTAAGAATTTCAGTTTTAGTGTCAGTGGAAGAAGTTCAGGAACTCAGTTCCTGCAAAAGGTACAGGAACTGAGTTCCTGTGCATTTCTGCTCACTTTTATCACTGAGCCACAGTCACAGCAGGGGGTCAGACAAGTTGCCAGAGGAGCACCCATCCTTCCCTACCATGAATAGATTTGCCCTTGCTAGTGATGGAGATGTGGAAGGAATGGTATGCAGCACCCCTCAGAGCACCATGCATCAGATCCGAAACCCCAAGTAGCAGATCAAAGTGAAGTGGCTTCACTTAGCAAGGACAGCGAAGCAGTGAGGGAGGCCTGTTTATCCCCAGAGGCGGGTAAGTCCCTTGGCCGACTAAGGAGCATCGCTGCATACAAGACTCTCAAGATTGCATCACTGGACAATGGTGAACATTTCTGATAAGGCCTTTCATCAAGGCAAGATATTTTTGTCTGAAGGCTGAATAAGTTTGTAAATTATTAACAGGATTGAAACAGTATACAGGTAAAGGGGAGGTGCAAGCAATGACATGGTTATAGGTTATTTCTACAGGTTTCATAAATTAATCTGGCACCCAAACACCTGGGGGAGAGAGGATTCAGCTCTGGCACTTGCATCAGCTCAAGCTGGGCTCTACACCCTTTAAGTAGATGGGGATGGGTTCTTGTTTAGAGCCAGCTTGAGTGTTAGCCATATAAATTAACCACTTGCACTCTCTACCCTATCAGTGTCTCTACAGTGACAGATAGTATGCAGCTTAAGTTTACCGTGAGGTGGTTCGGTGGTGATGGTGGTGGGGAGCTGAAGCAGCAGACCTCTCTTTGCAGTATAGGTTGATAAAGCAATTACATCAGGCTTACCACATGAATGTATTGTTGTCGGGGCGTTCAGTGATTTGCAAAGGAATAACAGCTGCCCTCTTGTTATTGTAGTGATCCATGATAGTGGAAATTGTTTAACCAGGAAATGCGCAATAAGCCAAAGCTTGTTTACAAGTATGACCTGAAGATGAAGTTAAGTGACTTGCTCAGGGTCACACAGTATGCAAGTAGAGGCTGTGGGATTCAAACCCCCATCTGGTCTGCTGGATGTCACCAGATTTGCAGCTCAGAGCCTTAAATCACTGTGCTATACTGCCTCCTATACCTCTACTGGTAGCAGAGCCCAGCGCCATGCTGGATGGCAATACCGAACCATGAGAAGCCAACAGACATACTTTGCACATGCAATTCCTGCCTACAT
Source organism: Neoceratodus forsteri (assembly GCA_016271365.2). Lineage (NCBI taxonomy): Eukaryota > Metazoa > Chordata > Ceratodontiformes > Ceratodontidae > Neoceratodus > Neoceratodus forsteri. The sequence continues at coordinate 10,037,675 of JADMNL010000039.1, read as the reverse complement.
TTTGCCTGGCAAGTTATGGATTTCAGAGCTAGCAGGCATTATGTTTGATGGAAGTGGGTAGGGGGTTGTTCAAGTTCAGTTGCATAATATATTTGGTAGAGGCGACTCTACAGATTAGGCTGATATCTGCTAATTTAAGATGGGTCTCAGTTACTGGGGAAACCTTCGAGTTAGGTCACTATAGTAGGCAAGAAATACGCAGCAAATACCAGAGGTATGGGGACTCATAACCACATGTGGTGATGTATAGTATATATAGCTCACCACCACTGGGCTGATGCAGCACTGTGGATGTAGTAGCCTCCCCACACGAAAGTGTGGGAACAAGCTTGGCCACTGTCTGGGCTCATTACCAAACAGCGATTGCTCCATCTATCCAGGGGACAGGGGCAAAGATAGGATTAGGTGATAGTCCACATCGCTGCAGATTTAATCTCACAGTGTGCCTTTGGATATCCGAACCTGCTGCAATGAGAAATTTTGTCTCAGCTGCAGAACTGCATTGTACATAAGATCTACTGCAGTAAGAATCACACAGGCGCCATCTACTGGTGAATTGGCAGCTCTGGCTACATCACTAAAGAGCACTGTTTGTAAAAGCCCCTTGCAGGAATTAGGAGCACATGCCATTAAATGGGACGTTACTAGCTGAACTCAGACCTCTCTCAAAGACAGGCAGCCCAACCGATATTGCTGCTTACACTCTGTATTGAGGTACTGGGCAAAGGAGATCAAGGACACAGAACAACTTCTCAGGAACTGGCCAGTTATTAAAATATCTGTGCAAAGGCCAAAATCACATCCAGGTTATGTCATACTGCCTAAACAAATGTGCCTAATTAAAGGGTCCACGATGGATGTTTTGTGGAGTTCTTAGGTTTCCATACATTACTGTTGCTAATGTTGATTGTACTACCTGTTTAAAACCAACTAGCCAGAGTACTGAAGATAAGGGACCCACAGGGTAAAAAGCACTGAGCAGCTGGAGACAGCACAGGGCATCTGAATACAATACTTTATTATTATAAGGTTCCTTTGCTTCCCATTAGAGCTAAGGGTGTTCTTAGGATGATATTTGTCCAGGACTATCCTTCACCTCGAAGAAAGAGAAATCTATTTGCAAGTTGGGTTAGTTGTTAGACTAATGTTGAAGTTAACTGTTGTTGTGAAGTTAGTTAGAATTTTGTAGTAACTATGTTATGTTATGGCTCATTACCAGATGGAAACAGGTTATCATATAGACCCCAGAGGTATCCTTCACCTCTCCCTATGTCAGAGTAGAACATCCCTGCCAGAGTGCTACACCTGCTTTTAAAGGTTACAGACTCCCACATATTGATTTATTTGTTTCACACCGAGTTGATGTTACCTACTATAGCTGGAACACTGGTGGCATTAACTTCCTGATCAAGCTCAAGCAGGTGTTAACGCATCTTCAAAACCTAAAGGCACAGGTGGTACTACTACAGGAGACTAGACTGACAGATGCAGAGACCAAAAACCTGGCCAGAGGGTGGGTGGGTATGGAGGTTTGCAGTGTTACTCCCTAAACAAAAAGGGGAGTAACCATTTTAATTCATAAACACTTACACTGGACCCTTCATAAATCATTGCTTTGATCCTGAAGGGAGGTGGGTCCTAGTGACTTTAATACCCCTCAGGGCCCGTTAACTATACTTAATATATATGTACCCAATCACGGACGCTTCACAGTTTTTCCACACCCTGGCCTCCCACTTACTCTCCCTAATGGATAAACAAACCCTATATTAATAGGGGAGATTTCAATCTGACAATAAACCCATCCATGGATAGGAGTCAAGACAACTCAGAACCCCACTCACAGGCCCTCCAGGCGGTGCAACTGTGGATGAAAGGCCAAGCCCTTACTGACATTTGGAGACATTTTCACCCTAGGGACAGAGACTTTACCTACCAATCCCAGGTACATGGCACAATGAGCCATGTAGCTATATGGTTACTTTTCCAGAGCTCACCCCCTAGTGACTGCAGTAAATATACAGCCTATCATTATCTCAGGCCATGCCCCTCCAACTTAATTTTCTGTTTGGTGCCACTCCTCAGAAGTCAGCTAATTGGAGGCTAGGGTAGGCCACTCCTTATTCCTAAACCCTCAGTTTAAAACATGGGTACAGAATGTGGCCAAAACTATTTCACCAACAATGACAATCAGGCCACTTCCACCACCACCACTCTGTGGGAAGCATTCAAAGCTACCCTCAGAGGACAAATAATCAATTTTGCAGCACATAGGAGAAAAGGAAGATGGGAAAAACTGGCAGACCTAGAAAAGCAGCTCAAACCAACGAGAGAGCTAAAGGGCATCTCCTCTAGGGAAATAAAACACTCCCTCTTCAAACAGAGATAGTGGCTCTAAGGCAGGAAATAAACACACTCACTTCGAGGAAAGCAAGTTGGCTATTTTGAGGTTGAAACATAAATATTGGGAGAGTAGGGGAGAAAAATGGGAAACTGTTAGCATATAGGCTAAAAAGCAACAGTCAGAGAGGTACATCTCCTCGCTATTATCCAATACTGGAACCAAGTGTACATATCCTGTAGAACTAAACACTATCATGTCACAATTTTATCAGAAACTATATGCATCCACCACCTCTCCATCCTCCCAGCAGCTTACAGGTTTCTTTGATTCAGTCAGCCTGCCCAAGTTATCAACTGCGCAAAGGTGCAGTTGGACCAACCAATAACCGCCACAGAAATAGAGACTGCGATCAGAGGACTTAAAACAAAAAAAAACAAGTAATGATGGCCTTCCCATCGACCTCTATCACCTGATTCTCCCTCAAGTATGCCCAATTCTAGGACACCTTTTAACGAGCTCATTAGCACCGAACATTCCCACCGTCAATGTCCATAGCACCATAATAGTGTTACCAAAGCCGGAAAAGACCCTATGTACCCATCTAGTTATAGACCTATCTCCTTAATCATAGCTGAGGGAAGATATATGCTAAAGTTCTGGCAACAAGATCCCTCTCTTGATACATCCATCCCAATTGGGTTTTGTTCAGGGAAGACTGAGCTCGGACCACATCAGAACCCTAACTAACCTGATGCACCTAGCTTCCAAAGTTCTTAAATCCCACAGTCACAGTCACGGTAAATTCTGAAAGGCCTTTGACACTGTAGAGTGGAAGTACCTATATGCAGTTCTTACCCATTTTGGAATAGGCCCTATTTCATATCAGTGTTGCAGTCAATGTATTTAGCCCCTCAAGCTCAAATTTTAACAAATTCAAATCTCTTCCCCACCCTTTGCACTTACCAGAGTTACCAGACAGGGATGTCCCTTATCCCCTTCTCTTCATGTTAGCAATAGAACTCCTGGCAACTGTGATTCAGCAAGATCCAAATATCAAAGGGCTATCAGTAAAGCATCTGGAATACAAGACTCTACTTACGCAGATGACCTACTGGTGCTGATGGACCAGTCAGTCAAATCCCTGCCCTCACTATTATCTATCCTAGATAAATTCTCCTCTCTTTCATGCCTAAAAATCAATCAGACCAAGTCAGAAGTCCTACCACTAAATAAAGCTGCACTCCCCAATAGTTTTCATCCTTGTCCCGTCGCTGGGCCTCTACATCCATAACCTATTTAGGCACAAAAATAACCCCAAGTTACATATCTTTTGTGATTTAAATTTCAACTCACTCAGACCCAAAATCCACCTGGAACAGTGGGGGTGGAATCTATCTTGGGTCAAGGGTTCTACTGGGCATTTAAGAATGCCCAAACCCTGTGATGGTTCCCAACTGAAGATAAACTCCCTCCACTATGGATATAAATAGAAACAGTCAAATGTGGCCTAGTCAACCCTGCTTATCTTTTAAATAAAAACACTCCCACCCACACTTTCCACCACCAGTCAAAGTATCACTCAAGATCTGGACAGACACCAATAAAAATTTAAAGAATAACACGTTGCATATTCCAGCCTTCCCCTGTAGCTTAACAAAAGTATCTGTGTGGAAGGGCAACCATTTCACTGGCAGGAATGGGAACAAAGGGAATACACACAATCAAGGATGTATTGATACCAGGGCTATGACTATGGACTCATTAAGTCCTACAATCCTGATATAACATACCAAACTCTGAGTTCTGGAAATTCCAGCAACTTTGGAGTTCCTTGACTCATATTCTCAAATCTATGAACAAGGAAGAGGCTCAGGTCATGATTTCATCTATGGGGAACTGGATTAAGGCCAAATGAGGAAGAGTGGGCATGATATATGAGGCAATTAGGGATGCTATCCCTGACCAAACAAACTCAGCCAGAGATTATAGGGCAGCAACTTTAAATACACCAATTACAGATGAGCAATGGTCTCAATGTTGGCTACATGCCCAAGAATCTGTTAAGGATCCCAAAAGCCACCTTATGCAAAACAAAATCATCCACTGCTGGTACCGCACCCTGAAGTATTATACAAAGCCAGACTGGTGCCTTCACATCAGTGCTGCCCTTACCAAATGTGACACAATTGCAACACCATGGCACCTCAATGGCAGCACAGTGGTGAACTACAAAATGTGCAATGGTGGTACCCTGGTTGTACTATGGTAGTTTAAATTTTGATTATTTTGTTAATATGGTAGGACAGTGGTAAGATGGTATCACAATGGAATTGAAACAAACCACTGTGACACCATGAAACCTAAATGGTAGTACAGCGGTAATCACAGTGGTATTGCAATGGCAAATAAGTGGTATTACAGTGGTATTCCAAAGAACTTTTGTAAGGGTGGTGCTGTCACATGCCACATGGTGACCTTTATCATATCCTTTGGAGTTGCCCACTTATACAAGATTACTGGAGGCAGGTGACAAGCTCCTCCAACAAATTCTACAAAGCACTACAGTAACACCCTGGGTGGTTCCTGACTGGTATAGATGAAGGCCACTATAAATACCCTAAAGAAAGAGATCTCTGCTGATACAGGCCAGTATCATAGCCAAATGGCTACTATTACAAGGTGGCATACCTCAGAGATACCAACTACAGTAGAATTCATGGCTAGTCTATCTCAACTAGCCATGTTTGACAGACTTTCCCACCTTACCAACAATACTTTGCATATTCACTTCCTCATGTGGAACCCCATGTATAGATATTTACAGCAATTTAGCAATAACCCATCCAGATGGTCAAATCCTCCACCAAGACAAGGCATAGGTTAAGCTTCATATTAGTGGACCTCCACCTCCCAAAGGCAGCTATCAATGTGGAGAGTTAAAGTTACATTCCATCCTGCAACAAAACATTCACTATCAGGTAATTAGTGCCAAATGTTTAGGTTTAGGTTTTGTGGTTCACCCAACTAATTGAAGGAAATTGGCTTGCAGGGCCTATAAAATAACTGGCTATGATCTATCATTCATGCAGAGTTTCATGGTATATAGCTGGGAAATAACCTTTATCACTAAGCAGTAACAAGCAAAGACAGAGTGTATGATGGCTATTTAGGTACTAGCAGAATTACAAATAAGTTCCATAGCCTCTCATTTCTCAATACCAGTTGTTTATGCATTGCTTGTACTAACCATTACCAATGCCATTGCAAGTAATACAAAATTATCACACTTATAAGACTGCTGCAGCCATCCTTCTAGTTAGGGCACTTTAACTGTACTCATTGATGTAATCCAAGTACTTATAGCTCATGCAAGCCATATCTTATGTAAAATGTACTGGGTGGATTTTAATTTTCATGTATGTATCTTGTGTTTTGAAAATACAATACAATTTTGAACTTTAAAAAGAATGTCAGGATACTGTCTTTAGCCAAGTCATTCCAAATTCTTGAGCTGACACTGTCTGCACAGTGACAAAACCAGGACCAGGAACCCAGCCAGAATGTATCCACATGGAGGGAACAAAGATGGGGGCCAAACCCCAGAACAGAAAACACAGCACAGGCACTGGGGTACTAGATTGCTGCAGCTTGGAGGTGTGATTGGGGGTCAGGCTTTATATTATTCTTGGAGGGTGGCAGGTTGGTCTAATGGTTACAGGCAGAGCTGTGAAAATTACAGATTTGACAACTCCAACTACTGTGTGACCCTGAACAAGTCAGCTGCCTCCCTGTGCTTAATTTCTCTTTAATGTGTCTCTAATCTATTGGATCACTGTACTGTTTGAATTTCCCAGTGTGCCTGACCTGACAGTCACACTCGCTCCACAGCCTTCCCTGTATGCAAAGTGCTTTGGGATACTACAAGCAGATGTATGAATAATCCCAAACTCTAAAATTTAGAATTTGTTTGAATTTGTAACTATCACACTAGGGTGCCCACTATGGAGATCACAGTTACAATGCAACTGGTATATATATATAAAAAAGTTTGTACAGTCACTCCTCATGGCAACAGACTTAACATACAGCACATGCTGAGCAGAATTAGCTGTAATGTGCTTAAAAATTATTTAATTATTTTATTTATTTATTGAAAATTGGTAGTTGGGAAAGGCACAATGAGCTGAGGCTTATTTCCAGGTGTGACCCATGGGGAGTGGAGTACAAGCAGAACAATACATCAGTCACACTTCAGTGAGCAATTTTGTGATGGCTTAGATTGCAAGGTGCACTAACAGGTAACAGCTAACACTACTGGAGGAGATACAATAGACAACAATTTACAATTGGTCATGACAAGAGCATAGTAAATACAATATGATCATGCAAGTACAAATAAAGTGCTTCATGCCTGAGGAGGCAGTTGTACTGCCACTGTCTGACAGAAGTCAGCATCTGCCACAGCAAGTACAGAGGAGATTGCCAGGGGTGGAGAGGAGGTGTAAGGTAAAAGTTAGGAGGGGTTGACAGTGACAGGTGGGACCATGAAAACACCTTAGGTGGTATCTAAGGGCCATGACAGAAGAAAGAAAAGTGGATGGAAGAGGGAACAGGTTCCAGAGGGAGGGAGACAGTTGGAAAAGGCAGTGTGTCCAGTGGAGATGTGAGGGTGAGGAGTGAGAAGGTATGTGATCCCTAGAGTGGAGAGGGTGAGAGGAGGTGGGATGGGAGAGGCGTGAGGAGAGATGGGAGGCAGGGACCCAAACCAGAATTTAGATATGAGTGCTACACAGTGTATTTGGCAGCATGAGGGGAGAGGAAGGATAGAAAGGGAAGTGAGGAGAGAGCAGTAATTTTTAGCAAAGTGGCAGAAAGCATTGCAGAGCGTGTCCAGTTTGGAAAGGAAGGAGGAAGGGTGGTGCCATAGACCACGCCTGCATAGCCAAGGCCTTGGGGGACAGGAATTTCTTGTTGTGATATAGGACACCTAGTTTAGGATAGAGTTTGACATGGATGGCATTAATGTGGGCAGAGAAGTCAAGCTTACTGCCCAGCCACACACCAAAGTATTTAAAGGTAGGAACTATGTCAAGAAGGTTGCCATCCAGCATGGAGAAGATAGGGAATCGTTAGGCTGGCCAGTTTCTGGCTTGTGTTGCCTCATACTATAGTCCAGTCATAGAACACAGAAGCATACAGCACTACATTACCATGACTAGGAGTGTGTCATCACCCACTCCAGAATAAAACCATATTTGATTCATTATTGCACTGGAAAAACAGTTACCTAAACAGCAAATCCAGAGAAGTAGTGGATTGAATGGCTTTATTCTGGAGTGGGTGATGAAATGCTGCAAAGTCATAGTAATGCACTGCTGTATGTTTCTATGTCTGAATAGTGATATGAAGCAACATTTTAAGAGCATTAAAGCTAATTTTGCACAGCAATTTGCTCTACGTTAAGTCTGTTACCACAAGGAGTGACAGTAAAAATAATGTTTTACACCACTTGAATTGTGCTTTGGGATACAGTTTGACAGAAAGGGGCTGTCTAAAAAACAATTTCTTCTTATATTTTTACCCTCAGAACTGCCAAAAACATGACCTCATAAGTGCTGTAAAGCAGAGTTCCTTGCTAATGAACTCTCCACTTTGTCTATTATTAGCCTCTTCCAAGACACAAAAATTTATCAGGCACTCATGAATATCAGTCTTTACAATGTTTCACAATATCCCATGAATGTCAGTCTTTACAATGTTTCACAATATCCCATGAATATCGGTCTTCACAATGTTTCACAATATCCCATGAATATCAGTCTTTACAATGTTTCACAATATCCTATGAATATCAGTCTTTACAATGTTTCACAATATCCCATGAATATCAGTCTTTATAATGTTTCACAATATCTCATGAATATCAGTCTTTACAAGATTTCACAATATCAAGAACTTATTTCATTCGCTGGAAAATGTGTGATTGCTCCAAATGACTTCACATTTGCTACCAGTATGGTATCATACTTTGTTGTCTGGGGTGTGCCATGATGTCATAACAAGTGGCAGGAACTAGGACAATTAAAAAATCTTGATTCCATTTTTTTATGCAGACTTAATGGGTATGTAGGTAAAAGTGTATTGCAACACCTGAGAAGAAAACAGAAAATTGACAGCAGATAAGGACTGCTTGGCCCATCTAGTCTGCCCATTGTCCCTACCTACTGCAACACCACTGATCCTACTTGATCTCCGGCTTTACCCTCTCTTTCCTATTGCTAGGTAGGCTAGGACAAGTGAATTTTTAAAAAGGTGATCTGTAGTTAACTGTTAACTGTGTTCAGGAAATGACATGCTGAAATGGATACCTGCTTTATAAAATAAACTTGAGATCACCAACCTGTGCCCCATATGGTATCTGGTTCTGTATGCCTGTCTTCTGCACTGGTTTTTACAGTGCCACCCAAATCATCTATTTCAGTATTGCTACTTTTGCATCAATTGCTGTACTTAATTGTGGGCCTTGTGTTTTGTATGGCATTTTGTTTTCTCTATTCTATATCTCATGCTACCCCACCTAGGTCACAAGTCCCACTTGAAAATGAGCTCCAGCTCATTGTGCTTTTCCTGGCCAAACAATCTAAGTAAATAAGTCAAAGTAATAAGAAATTGTTTTGGGCAGCAGTGCTACCAGCCACATTAGAGACCCCTGCCCTGCTGGGATCTCTCCTGTCTTGAGTTTTCTCTGACATGCCAGTTCTGCAGCACCTGCATAACCAAATATACTCATGCCTGCACTCTAATTGACAATTCCTTCTACTCTTCCACTCTGGCAGGCTCTAACACTGGATCCCTGCTGGTGTACAACATATTTTATAATATCTGCCAGGTTATCCATCCCTGAAACTTCTTCCTTGTCTGGATACAATGGACTGTGGTTGTCCTACCCTTGTTCATGACTCCTATCACAGGCATCTTCTTCCCACCAACACATTCCAGTGTAGACCTTGGCGACAGTTGTACATCATCTTCTTCTGGCGTCTGGTCCTGGGCTACTGTGCTGTAGCTGCCCTTGCTTTGCCCTAAGTGTAACTCCTGTTATCTGTATATTACATGCACTTATCAACAATAGTGCAACATTTCCTGGTTCCTGGTTTGGGGCTCCTACTGTGGCCATCTGGATCTTGGTAGTAGTGGAGGAGACGTGTGCATCATCCTCTGGTTTCTGGTTCTAGGCTGCTGTGGTGACAATTCTCTGCCACTACACCACAAACGTATTTCTATCACAAGCAACTCCTTCCTAACAACAAACTCTAATTTGGACCATGATGAAAATTACTATGTAGCTCTTGCCCAAAATATACCCTAATATGGACAATTAATTGTATTTAGACTGTGAGAAGCAAGTGCTCAGTTTTACAGTTGACCAAGGTCACATATCAAAAACACACATAATTGTACACAATGCACTCTACTTTGTCATACAAACATACAAAATTGCCAGCAGATAAAGGCTTTATGGTCTATCGAGTCTGTTCGATTGTGCAGCTAGCAGCCTTTTGTCATTTTAAACAGTACACTATAAACAAACAATAATGAAGTTGTAAAACTCTCACAGAACTATAATAAACCTAGTTGCTCAATGAAAAGACACTAGATAGGTAAGAACAATTAAAAGTTACAGCCTAAAAAATTGAGATATTGCTCTGATGAGTACTTATATGAAGAAAAGTTTTTCAATTAGTTATTGTTAATGGCAGACTGTTCCATGATGTTCATGCTTTGTAATAGTAAGATTTCTGACCTAACATGTAATATCATGCAGGGAGTACCAATTTCAGATTTGTTACTGACCTTGTCTTGTAAACATTGACACAAAAGGATAACATGCCAACCATGTTTGCCAGAGCTTGTTTTAACAAAACTATTTCACCCATTAACACTATGTAGCATTATTGATGCATGTCTGACGGTAAACAATCTCTCATAGACATAGGTCACAATGGTGGACATACCTATCAGTATTCAACAGAAGCCTTCATGTCCTATTTAAGTTTGTCCTAATCCTTGACAGCACACTCTTAGGTGCAGGCAAGTAGAACATTATCACATAATCTGCAACAGATAAGATGTAATTCTTAAGTACCAGTTTCCTTGCTTCTTGTATAATATTTTCTCCATTTCTATACAATATTCCCAACCTGGAATTTATTGTTTTAACTAGCTAAGTCACGTGATCCACATACAAGAGTGCACTGTTGAGGTGGACACCTAAATACTTATATGTCCTAACCTGCTCCATTGGATCTCTTTCTAAAGTCCTTACATCTAGTGTACCATTGCCCCCACCTTTAGAGTCACAAACATCATCAATTTCATTTTCCTTGCATTCAATCTCAAATTTTTATTAAAAGCCAAATTTGGGCTCTATTAAAGTCACTTCACAGTTTTAAGAACAGAACAGGCAAGTTATTATTACTCCAAAACATTACAGCACCACTGACATACAATAATTTATAGTCTTGGTATACTTGGGGTAACCAGTTCAAGAAGATGCTAAACAACAGGGGACCAAACTGATCTCTGTGGAACTTCAGACTCAGTCTGAATATGAAAAGAAAACATTACTCACTTTGACCCTCTGATGACTCATGTATAAGTGACTCGCGAAACCAGTTCTGGGTGTTTGAGGACAAGCTCAGTCTGCCTAGCTTGCCTATCAATACCTGGTGGTCCACCATGTTGAATGTTTTAGTCAGTGAAATGTAAATGGCTCCAGTCATGTTCTCCTGTCCAAGCTCAATTAATGCTGTTGAGGTACAGTAGTGTGTTTTGTTTTGGTTCACCCATGTCAGTGCCAGGAATCTGGCTGACATTGATTAGGTGCAGGCAATGCCTGGCCTTACTGCAGCTGGAACTGCACCTCCTCGGAGTTAGAGTGCTAAAGCACCATCCCGTAAACAATCAGGTTTTGTGGGGGCTTTACCCCACACCCTGAAAAATAAAAGATAACTTCCTCCAGGGTAGGCATGCTGTGAAGGACAAAGAAACTGTGTGGACACCCAACACAGTGTGAGTGAGAGGCAACCTAAAATCAAGACCACCCCTGTCACTCACCCCTTGTTGCTGTGCCCACATAATGGCACCCAATCATGGCACCCCACTAATGGTAAACGCTTTGTTTTAAAACCATGATGAACCCAAGACCATTATATTTGTCCAGACATTAATGTCAGCTAATCATAAAAAGTCTCTCATGTGCCTTGGGTAAACTATCAAGTCTAAATCTTTGGGTGTGTGTTCAGGCTTGTCATTACACATATTTATAACATTTTGTAATACTTAAAACAATCACAAGTCTACATGATACATAGTGTGCATGTTATAATCAATTAACATATGTTTCCTTATTTTCATACATTGCTATAGATAAGAAGACACTTTGTCAAAGGTGGCAGAGTCAGAATTAAAATGTCAGTTATACACTGTTCAGCATGTAGAAACATATTTCCTATAATGTCCACAATAATGATCATCTTACTGTATATTACCCTAAATTGGACAAAACAGAATAACATCTTTAAGGTCTTCCATTCCCCATATTTACAGGTGAAATGAGATCCTATGATCTGTTCTTTGACAAATCTTGCCCATAAAAGTTGCTAGAGATGCTTTGAATCTGTATCTGGTAATGATTTTTCATTTCTCTGGAGTCACAATGAAGACTAGATGCTTTTCAAAGTTGTGTGTACTTTTTATTTTAGCTACCATGGACTATGTCTGTTAACAACAACCTTTGCTATATCATTTTGGCATGAAACATCACCAAAACTCTTTTTAATTTTCAGTTTGTCAATTAAGTAACAGTGAGATGTCAGTGTGCCCCCAAGAAGTCTAAACCTACTACACCTCTTTAAGTGAAGCTACAATGAAGATTAACCATTGATAGTTCACGTCTCTGTTGGAATACTTTTTCCTCATTAAAGTAAAGTTTTAGTATTTGTTTATAATACACTTTGAAACTCTTTTGGTGGTTCTGAAAAGTTTCTAAGCATTATGACATTTAAAGTAACTATTTACAGGTGCAGCTGATTAGCTTTCAAAGACTTCACTGATCAGCAGCAACTGAAACTGAAAACAGACCAGTGATCTCCCATCTAGATGAAAACCAATATTTTGCCTAGATACAATATTGACTGATCAGCTGTGGTTTTAGGAAACTGGCAAATCTCAAGTTATTTTAATTTTACAAAAGAGGCTTACATTGAATAGTAAACAACAACCCATCCTCCAAACTGCAGAACAAGCGGTTTCTCACACCTTACAGGGTTAGTACCATTGCAGAGTACTCGCACTTCACACTCATGCTTTATGATGTCAGAGACCCACCTCAGTGTGAGAATCACTTTGTCCTGCACACTGAGGAGTGAATACTTCTCTTTATCTTGCCTCTGATTTATTTTTGAGCCACAAAATTATATATTTAATGGTAGCAATTGTAGCTATATGTTTCTGACCCAGATCAACACACAATACATGATCTGGTATAGTGATGGCAAACTGATAGTTGCTATACATACTATTTATTACTTTATCTAGCTCCTTGCTCAGGAGTAACCCATATTTCTGCACCATATGTGGCCTGTGATTTACCATTAGCATAAATTGCTCTAATAGTTCCTTGTGTTGAGTTACCACCTTATTTATGATTCAGTCTTAATCCTGCCTTTGTTTGATTTCATTCCTTATTTTTATTTATTTGAAAACTGGTAGCCAGGAAAGGCCCACCTGCCACATTTAATTTCTGGTGGGACCCAGGAAGGGGAAACAAGGGTTACAAAGTAAATATGACATGAAGCAAGGTACAATAATGGCAAGATAAAATAAGATAACTATGAACTGCAGGTACACAAATCATGAATGCAGTATATAACAGTCTATACAGAAGTGCAGCCATATGACATAACATTATATACAGAGATAGGCTGGGGCCATAAACTGAGAACTACAGTATATATAAGGTGGGGCAGCAGATTACAAATCCAGTTTCATGTCTAAGTATGGGGGTGGGGGCACAAAGGAGAGATGGCAGACAAGGAGAGGCAGAGTAGATAAGACTAAGGGCAGGATCAAGAGGGATAAATAAAGCTTAGCAGAGAGGATCTAAGAGATAACTAGGAAGGGGAAGGGAGACAGGATGTTTGCTCCAATGTTTGGCCCATTTAAAATTTGATGAACTTGTAATTACAAGCTAATTGTAGACCTTGCCATTAAACAATTTAGATCCATTCAGTTATCATGTATAATAGTTCTGTTTGAACCTATTATCATGGCTTTTGTTTTCTAATGTTAAATATTGGTTTTATTTGTTCACATAATTGCCTAAGAGTATTTAATTCCTTGCTAGACCAAGGGGACACAAGGGAGAAAGATGATATCATAAGCAAAAGCCATGAGTGCTGCACTTTGATTTGAGTTAGATGGCAAAAAACTATTTTATCATTTATTTCTGAGAATATGGTTGACATATAGATTGAACAATAATGGGGCTAAAGTACACCCTTCCTTCATTCCTCAATTAGTATCAAAGTGTGTAGTTGATTCTCTATTTAGAGCATAATGAATCATTGACCAAGTATCTGTATGCAAAACTATAAGCATATTTACTGCACTAGATCAATTCCATATTTAAAGAGTATATGCTACAATAAAGGCCTAAGTAGGAAGTTGAATACTGAGTTGAAATCGCTAAAGACCAGCTAATATTTCTGTTTTTAATAATTATGCATTTTCAGCAAGATTATGCAGACAGTAAATATAATCAACCGAAAGCCTGCTTGACAACTGTCATTATATTTCTCGTTTCATGCCATATTTTCAATTTATTTCATAAAACATTAGAAAAACTCTAGGAATGCAATCCAGCAGGTATGATTTATCACATCAATAAATTTAAAAATATGTTGTGATAAGAATCACAATTAAAACTTGATTTTGTAGACATTAACTAGAACTCAGGTCAGACATGTACTATATTGGGCATGAAGCCCATCATAACCAGTTCAAATTCAGTACCACTAATATTAAAACTGGTATAACATCACATCTACTGAGGTCTGAATGGGAGACCATAGTCACATTTTTATTGTATAACATACATTATTTGTGAGAGTGTAATAACCATGTAGTGGTTGGAGTATTTGCCTAAATGTTAGCTTTGTAGTTACAGTACCTGTTCCTTACACTATTAAGAGCCACACAGTTTTGTTGTCTTTTTGGGCAACTGTTACATTTATATTTCCATAACTTTAACTGGTGCTTTTCTTTTTGTTGGCTATCATCTTGAACTGTTAATATACAAAGATTGACTCTAGCTGTATGTTCTTTATTTGTTTAATGATAGCATTAAATCCATGTGTTTTATCCCCTATCAAACCATGTAAAGTTATTTAGCCTTTTATCTTTATATAAAATTGGTAATTATTCCTCAAAAATACTTGAAAGACGATCATAACATTCCTTAGAACTGCCTGATTTTATGACATTGTCTTTCATTACTGCATCCTTAGATTTGTCTCATTGTAGACACTCTTAGTGTTATCAGTTTTGATACCTTTATTTGCCACTAATAGATCATGCCAAGTCTGAACATCCACTGCAAACACTGACTGCGTGTGAAAATGGCACCTGCCCACTCCCTTGATCCAGGGTAATTGAAGCCCTGCTTCTGCTCCATCCCCAAGTAGATTTATTTATTAATTTATTGAAATCTTGGATGACACCTGTGAGCAGATGCTCATTGAGAGGTTCAACATCAGATACATTAACACAAGAAGACACAATATAGTTACAGTAATTATACATACAGAGTACAAAAATTCAACAGTACATGGGTTGCAATGACAAACAGTTACACAAATTGTGCTAGGGAATAGTACATGGTATGCCAGCATCCTGCAGAAGAGAGAGAGGCAGAGGTAGACTGTCAGGGTGAGGTAGGGAGGCAGAGGGAAAGAAAAGAGCTAAGGGGTAGGGGTGGGAGGCAAGTGTTGGGGTAAATGGAGGTGGGAGGCAAGTGCTTGGGCAAAGATTTAACTTGGTGAGTCAGGAGTTGGAAGTGCTGAGGCAGACTAAAGCTGCAGGCGCAGACTAGCATGGGCACCTACAGGTACTATTGTAGGTGAGGTGCTGAGGGAGTTTGCACTTAAAGGAACCAAGGGTTGTGAAGGTAGATGGCAGTGTCACAGGATCCAATGCCAATTGCACATCACTTGAAGTAGGTAGGGTAGGTAATAAGCTTCATTTTTCATGTCATATTTTCTCCCTTGGCTGCCACTGACCTGCTGTTAACTCCAGCCACCACTCCAACTCCACCTTTGATCCTGAAGTGCTGCGCCCAGCTGGCAGATGCAGCTCTACCCTCAAAGGGGCACCCCTCAGTGCCCCGTGACAGGTGAGAAACCATTACCGCACACTCCATCCAGGAACGCCGGCAGGTGGAGTGCGCCATCAAGCTGCCGTGGTCCATGCTGTTAATTTTCCTGGTTTTCTGGGCCCCAGAAGTGTGTGCATGTAATGACATCCAGGCACATACATGCTGATGTCTGCCGCTCTCCATATTTTCTATGCCTC
This sequence comes from Neoceratodus forsteri, assembly GCA_016271365.2. Lineage (NCBI taxonomy): Eukaryota > Metazoa > Chordata > Ceratodontiformes > Ceratodontidae > Neoceratodus > Neoceratodus forsteri. The sequence goes on along the minus strand of JADMNL010000039.1, from coordinate 10,021,699 downwards.
GCCCAACAGTGCCCCGGTCATCACAGGGCCACTGTAGAGCGGCTGGCTCCCTGGATCCCTCCTGGGATAGGAAAGCATTCCATCAGACACTCAATCCTTATCCCCCCACCGCTGACACCTGATGACTGGGCTCACGTCCGAACCCGGTCACCAGCATGGCATGAGGTGTGGAATCCAGCACCTCAACCCTCAGCATCACCAGGTCAGCACCAGTAATAAGCTTCCTGAACAATCATTTTAGTTATGGTAACCAGTTAAATACATTTAGAAGACATGAGTACATCTTAAAGAATTCACCAAACTTAAAAATATTTCATCTTTAACAAACACAGTCCCTAAAACAGAAATGATTTATAGAATTGAATTGTTCCTATTATACGTACAGTAGTTTGTTATCAGGATGCTGGGATGTGGAAATTAGCCCATTGAACCTCTTAGACTCTTACAGAATTAAGCCACTGATTTTAATTTGTAATGACCAATTTTAAAAGCAACCAGTTAATTTAATGAAGATTTATTTTAAGATTAAACCAGTCTGTTATCATATCCTCAGGCTGAAGATAAATATTTCTATGGCTTGAAAACTAACCACTGTCTCCTGCTATGTAAATATCAGGGGCATACAGTAATAATATTACATGTTTGAGATCTTTAATGCAGTATAGACCACATTTACAATAAGCTTTTGGACTGTCTGATATTATTTTATTTTAATACATGGAAAGGAATTTTCCCCATAGGAATCATTATCATGTATTTCACAGTGTAACTCACTGATTCAAGTTGCATACCTGCCAGTTAAAGCTGCATACCTCTCAAATCAAACTTTATACCTTTTCAATTAAAGTTGAATAACGTAAGAAAAAATGCAGCTACTACATCAATAAACACAAGAAAATTATGCGGTAAACAAACCACTACCTACACAAGTACTACACAGATCAACTAAAATATAAAACATCTGTTGCTCAATAAACTTATTAATAAAATCCTATCAAACATATGGCATAATTCACATGTCAAACAACACATTAACAACAGCCAAACCACACTTACTACAGCTTCAGAAGAACACCCTCTCTTAAAAAAAATCCTATCATTAAAAAAAAACTTTTACTGCAGTCTAAGTCCCCCATTTCTCTCACCAAATAGCTAAGTACCTTGATGTTATAGCTGCTCTCATCATATGCCACCACACTTTTGCTCCTGGCAACATGACTTTTAATGTTCCAGCTGTCGGTCAGATGCTAAGATCGCCACACTACCACTGCCATGTCTATCAAAGCCAGCTCCTCCATGCTGCTGTCTGCCACTCCTGACCACAAAAGCAAACATCTCTGATGCCACACATCAACTCTGACTGCACAATCCTTCATCTCCTGATGACACATGCCACTTACGAAAGCAGATGCTGCCCCAAGTGAAACAGTTACTCCAGACCAAAACTCCAGTCACGCATCGTGACACCAACAGCAAACTAAAGGATGGACCAAAACAGACATGCCTCCTTATATAGGGATACCCTACACAACTGAAAAATAGTAGGGCAAAAAGGAGTGCTCAGAGTGATGTACTAGTGCCAAGACTGACCACAATGAAAAATGACACTGTTCAAAGGACACAAAACAAGACAAAAACAGCAAATGAAAACCAAGAAACATTTACACCGATGACTTAAAGGTAAAATTAAACATTCTATTGTGTTATGAAAAAGAATGTATAAGTTTGATATACTGTACATACTTGTGAATATACTCATCTTAGGTAATAATCAGATAATAAAGCCACTTTCCCTTCAGGCTCAAGGTCTTGTTATCCTATTGCCCCTTTATGGCCTGATTTTTTTTATTTTATTCTTAGGTAACTGGGTAAGATTTCCTGGTACAGCAAACTTACTCATCATTTATTGGGTATATGTCTAACTAGTAGAATGTTTACACTCTTCATTCCTCAGGATTCGGCAGTGTTTTCAGAGACACTTCAAATTTGTGCATTTTTGTGTTGATGGTAACCAGGGACTATATTTTCTGGAGAATAATAGTATCATGTCAGTTCACTTGGAATTACTGTATATTCTTTTTTGCAAAATGAGCCTGTACTTTATACTTCAAGGAAAATTCCAACAGGGAATGTAAAACCTGCTTCCTGAAATGAACTCTAAATAAAAATAGAACCATGAAAAACTAGTATTTAATTTAAAGCAGCAACAATCATTAGTTAGCAAAAAAACTAATTACATAGCTTTTAAGCAAAAATGTATTTCTGACCTCTTTAGAGTCATAATTAATGTATTTTTAATTCCCTCGGATATTTTGAAACAGTTTTTAACTGCACATGTCTCAGGCATGATTCTGACACTTGCTTTCAGTTTTCAATCTTCATGTCTCCTCAATCAGCTCCTTTCTCTTTTATAGGAGCCATGGGCCTCTACTATTTGTCTGCAGGGACCTTGTCATTGTGGCAGTTCTGGGGGGCAAGAACATTTCTGCCCTTCACCATACTCAGGAGGACTATAGCCCTGTAGAGGGATATAGATAGCCAAAGCTACATTCCATAGGCACTCAACTTTTTCCAGTGGTTCTGACATATTAAATACCTCAATCTACTTCTATACAATTTGCTGAAAGTACCAAGAATCATACTAATTGTTCTACATCCATTATACTAGCAAGCCTTGCATAAGTCACCTGATGAACCGATGAATAGATGTATAAGGGCTGGGGATGGCTATACAAGCTCATTCTTGCTTCTGCTTCTAACCCTTCTACTCTATCACTGTGGGTTATGTTATCAGTTGTCTGCTGCTCTTGTTTCCTATGCACTGTTCCTGTTATCAAGCACATTCTGCATTTTGTTTACCTTTGTTGTATCTTAGCACTATCTCATAACAGGCCCAGTGGCGTGGAAGGATTAGGTGTTAAACATCTTACCTCTTGCCACAATGCAGACCCATGTTTGGAAATGAGCACAGGTTGATAAGGGTAGACTTGGCCTGGAGAGAATCGAGTGTCCAATGAACTGCTCTCCATTCCTGTGGAGGGGCAACTTGTTAGCCTGACCATTGACTGCCACCAGGTATAGGCCTGGTGGTAGTGCTCAGACGGGAGGCACCACAGTTATGTGTGTGTGTGTGTGTGTGTGTGTGTGCGCCTCTACACAGCATGCATTCATGTTGGGCTGATGAAAAGACTGGAAATAGTGGATGGAGCTTTGTAGATCCTGACAGCCACCTCTGGACCCACAGTGTTACGGGGCCACCTGGCCCATCTGGATGAGTGTCACTGGGTATGAGGATGGTCCTTCTTTCTCAGGGAGGTATCTATGGGGAACTTGAGACCATATAGGTGCCAAGCGAGGTTGTTGCCAGTATGGGGTGGCAGGAACAGGGTTGATTAGATGCCCCATCCACAGAAGAAGAAAAGTTCTATGGAAAGAAACTTTCTGTCATTATGCACAACTGCACGTTGTGTAATGATTTGCTGTCATTATTGTTGAGTGACATGTTTTTAAGCTGTTCATGCTCCTGTTCCCTTCCATACTCAGATCCACTTGCTGATCCTCAACCCCCATATCCCAGCTCCATCACTGGTCATCTCCTATGGCTGACCTCCTCTTTTCAGCACCATGGACTGCCCCCACAGGCGAGGTCATTGGCATGACTTGGCCCACCACCCAAGCTGTTCTTTAGCCACTGGAAAGGCTGCCTGTGTCAGCAGGTATGGAGCCTGCAGGCAGGGGTGAAGTCCGTCATGCTGCTTTAGATGGGGAATTTCCATACAGTTTCTTCCAGTCCCGAGGATGCCACAGTTCAAGGATATCTGATGTGTGTGCACTGAGTGCAGACACATTTTGATATTGCCAGTGGTCTTCATACCACCTACAGTACAGATCTCAGCAACACCTTCTGCTATGATCACCAAGGGGTAGTAAACACAGCAGGCTACACCCTCCATCAACAGAAGCAGCAGAGATATATGCAGGAAGATAGAATTACAGCAAGTAACTGAGAAGGGACAGAGGAAACAAACACGAGGGCTTAAGTTGAAGCAGTAAGTGGGAGATAGGTAGTCCCAGAAGAGGGATTTAAATGAGAAGTGGAGGAATAGGAGTAGACCAAGTGGGATGTAAGAGGAGAAGGCAAACTGCCCAGCAAAGAATTTGTAGTGGTGAGAGCTACTACACCCACTGACTCATAGACATATGGCAGACAAAATTTCATTGTAAATCTTATTTATGAAAACTTACTTACAGTCTTCATACTGACGCCAACAAAGAGGATGCTGGCATTCATTTATTGGAAGGCACAGCCCCTCTCACCCCTGATTCCCAACCCCACTAGATCCCCTCACTCCAGCCCTACCCTCTCACCAGTTTCCCAGTTTCAGTAGTTCATTTCTGTATTCTCCTACTCCATGCTAACATAGTGGCATTGATGTTGTAGTCTAGTGGTGTCCCAAGAATGTGTGGCATTGCAATTTAAATCTCATTGTGAGTCAGCATCTAGAATACACCTTAGTAGGGAAAAGAAGGAGTGGCAAAAGAATGGAGAGAGTAGAAGGAGGAGAGGATGGAGTGAGAGAGGAATTAGAGAGTTAGTTGGAAAGAAAATGAACCAGCTTTCTTTGGATGGAGGAACAATGCAAGAGGCATTTGTCTTCAAGATGTGGGAGACAGAAGTTCAGTTAGAAAGGAACAGATTAGTGTGAGGAGGAGTTATGTGAAAGCTACAGAAGGAATTAAAGAGGGTGTCCAGACTGGCAAGAGTGTTGGGACAGTACTGAAACCCACATCTGCTTTGTCAGATAAGGACTTCTGAATGTTCCTATAGCTTGTTTTTTCTCAACAGGGACCATTCATTTTAAGGGATCTTTGAAATATTTCAAGCTTTTGAGATCTAATTGTTCTCTCCTTAGCCATACTTCAAAAGAAACATACATGCCACTGTTCTGCACAAGCCTTTCCAGAAAGGAATTTGATAGAAAGTTATCAGATCATATGGTAATTGTGGTTACACTTTATTTTAAGTCTCAGTTAACTGCACTGCAACTACAATGCAATTGCAATGGTAGTTGCATGCAACAAACATGTAACTACAGTGTAATTACCCTGTTGCTTATAATTAATGATTAGCTACATTGAAATGGACACAGCATAAAGTGTAACCAGTTACCATTCTGGAAAGTAATTACTTTTATGAATTAGATATTTGTTGTAGATTGTCTATTGTCTGACTTGTCTATGTATGAATGTATGTAAGCATGCGGTAATGATTTACTGAAAAGAACTCTGAGCCAGCAAAATAGCACTCCATAAAACAAATAAATCTATCTATCTATCTGTCTGTCTGTCTGTCTATCTATCTATCTGTCTGTCTGTCGCCTCTAATCTGAACTGCTACAGCTCTTACATTTGACATTACATCTTGGTTCTCTCACTCTAGGAACACGAAAAAAGATATAAAACTATCAGAGCAATTGACCTAAAAAACAAAAGCAAACTTAAAAAGTCAGTAAAGAATGTATTTTTAAAACAAGCAGTCTCTCAACTTCAATAAGCTGTAGGCTTCACCTAAACAATTAAGAGTAGTAGTTTTATTTATTAAGGCATTTTTACGCCAAGGTTCAGGGCACTATACACTAAGTCAAACAAATAAAATAAATCACATACAAGATAACATCATCATTAATAATTATTAATGCTGATTTAACCAATCAGTGCTGATATCAGGCTGTTAGCAAGTTCCTATGATTACCTTAAGAGGAGCTTAAACACAGAATTTGATAAATTGAAATGTTCCACTTTCAATGGGGGCCTTCTTTCTCATGAAGCTTTTTTCTCTGCCACCACCCCCTGGCCCTTAAGGCACCCCCAAGCAGACACCCCAGTCCCATCCTCTGCTAACCCCCATCTACTCAGATTATAGTAGGTGAGCCACTGCATGAGGCCTGAGACTGTCACCAGCTGTCAGCTCAACAGAGAAGTGTGTTTTATAGCACTTTATTTACTTCCTCCCACCTACCTTGACAATGGGCCACTATTGGCCTCACCCATCATAGTGTATTTGTATAAAGGCACACTCCTTGTGAGGGAACTGACTCCCCAGCACTTTGCCATGGGTCACATCAATGGAGGAACCCAGACCTCTTCCTCTCTCTCTCCCCCTCACTCCTTCTTCCTCTCTCCCTCACCAATCTGGCTTGCTCTGCAATGGGCAGTGCTCTCCAGCCCTGGTCACTAGGATTACAGCTACCAAGCCACACCCAAACCCAAGTCACCGGCAGAGGCAGGATGCACTTCTGCCTGACATTCAGGCAGCCCTCAGAGGGAGGATTTTAATATTTTGTTTCAAACAAATGTATTTTTTTCATGTTACATGTTATAAACCAGTCAATCAATCAATCAATCAATCAAAATCTTTATTTACCCAGGCGATCACCATTGAGCAAGCTCATTTACAAGGTGGACCTGCAGTTTGCAAGACGAGGGTACAGAATAGAGTACAAGTAAAATATACAGAAAACAACAGTAGCAAGATGTATACAACAAAATATATATAGTGTAGAAATAAAGGTAAATAATATATACAGAGATGCCTTTATAATCCTATCCATCAATAACATGTTCATAGCCTATAAAGGAGTCCCTGGGATATAGAAAAGCACATGCGTAGGAGGCAGGAATGTTGGCAGAAAGATTCTGGGATACTAAGCAGGTGGTATCAGGGCATAAGAGTGGATGAAGGGGATATGTTGCAGTGAGTACATAGTACCGCTGGGACTGGAATGGACTGAGGTGAACCTGTAGTACTGGTGGGACTGGCATGGACTGAGGGAGGGGAGTCATCTTGGTAAGGGAACACTTAGTTTGAATGAGAAGGACTTAGATTGAGCGGAAATGTCAGCTGGACAACCAGGAAAGGTGGAAACAGTTGCAGAGCTCCACAAATGTTTTGGCATAAGGGTCTTGAACATAGCAAGACTAACAGGGAGCTAAGTCTCAGCGTTTCTGTATCCTATTCTAAAGCGTGGCAGGACAAAGCTTATGGCTGCTCTTCCAAGCAGGTACCAACCCTAGGTACTTTCAGGGAAACCAGCGAAGTGACTTCTCAAGGCATAATTCCCAATCAGGCTTAGTGGGAGACAGTCAGTAATGTATTGCGGGAGTTTGTTGGTGATGGCTCAGAGCATCCAGAGGGCTGCATTTCTATACCACCTGTTTTGAAGGGAGGGCCAACCCACACCTGCATATAATGAACAGTGTGGGTGGAAAAGGGAGGCCTGTTATAAATCTCAGAGCTCTATGATACAGTACGTCCAATTTAGCACGGTGTGAGGCTGGGCACTGGCCATATATGAAGTCAGCATAGTCAATTAGTGAGAAGAACATGGATTGGACTAGCTGTCTTTTGGCTTCTGTGGTCAGGAGGTGATTTATTCTGAAGAAGAGTCCAAGCCTCTGCCTCAGCTTTTCAGCAGTTCTTCTATATGTTCCACAAAGGAGAGTTTATTGTCTATCCAGACACCCAAATACTTGAATTTCGTACGTATTCAAGATGTTCACCTAGTAAGGTGGAGATAGAAGGTAATGGACCAGCAGCGGCAGAATATGCCCCTGGCCAGTTGGTGAGAATAGCATTGCCTTGGTTTTCTTGGCATTAAGTAGTAGTCTTTTACTGAGGAGTTGGTGCTGTAGGATGTTAAAGTCGGTTTGCAGGTCACCACAGGCAGCTTCAGGAGATTCACAGCTTATGTAGAACACCGTCGTCATTAGCAAACAGGTGAATGCTTGCTTCCTAATGCCTACATCCAGGCTGTTGATATAGATAGCAAACAGTAATGATCCCAATATGGACCCCTGAGGGACACCTCTTTTATCAGTTTAAGTGAAGAAAGCTCCTCTTCAGCCTTGATTTGTTGTTGCCTACCAGTGAGGTAGTCACGGAACCAACACAAGGAGGTTCAGTCTAGGCCTCTAGGTTTTGTAAAGTGGAGAGGAGCAAACAGTGGTCGACGGTGTCGAGGCCTTACTGAGATCCAGGAAAACTGCACAAATTAATTTTTGTTGTCTAAGTCCCGTTACCAGTCGTTAGTTACTTTTGCCAGGGCTGTAATGGTACTGTGCTTTGCTCTGAAGCCTGACTGCATAGGGTTTAATAAGTTTGAGTTCTCTATGAAAGATCTCAGCTGGGTATCCACAATTTTTCTAGGAGCTTGGAGTGTATGGGAGGAGGAGATCGGCCTATAGTTATTTAGGTCACAGGGATCCCCTGATTTAAACAGGAGGATTACGTGAGCAACTTTCCGTAACTGAGGGAGGGAACCTTTGCGATAGGGACAGGTTGAATAAGTGAGAGATAGGTGCGGCAAGGATGTGATAAGCAATTTTCAAGTAATATGGGTCAAAGAAGTCAGCCCCAGCACTTTTTAGTGTCCAATTTTAGGAGAAGATCTTCAACTTCCTTTACAGAGGTGGGTAAAATGAGAAGGTTACAATATTGTTACTTGGTCGTGGGAGCTTAGTGTTGATCTGTGGGTGTAGTCTGCTTACCAGTGTGTTATCAAATGCTAGCTTGCAGTGGCAAAATGATTGTTGAAGGCCTGCAGGATCTCGTTTCTGTCATTGATTATAGCATTGACAGTGGTAATTTTGAGGAATCACATTTCCTGTAGAATGACCAGTCAGTTCTTTTAGTGTGGACTAGAATTTGGTATAGCACTTGACGCAGAATCCAGCTCAGATTGGTAAAATTGGCCTTGGCCTCTCTGACCATCTTAGTGCAAGCATTTCTAGCTGTCCTGAAGAGACACCAGTCTTCGTCTGTGTGTGATTTGCGAGCCTTTTTCCAGAGTTGATCTCATTTAGTAAGGCATCCATGAGGTCCCTGAGAACCAACGATCGTTCTAGCTTTATATGTGCTTTTACCAGAGCAGCATGGTTATTTAGGGCACTGGTTATAATTTCATGGAAGATGTAGTAGGCATTCCTCAGCGATTTAGCAAGGTAAAACTCTGCCAGTGCAAAGAGTTTTTAATTCATTGAAGTATGTGAGAGGATCGAAGTTCCGTCTGGACCTTTTAGTGGAAAATTTAGATGTAGGTGAGGGTTTACCATCATTTCTTATACCAGCAATAAAGCAGTGGTCACTAACATTAGCTGAAAACTTCCGGCATGGGAAAAGGAATATGGTTTTCTTACGAGAAGGACGTCCAATAGGGTGCTGTTCATTGGGTTTTTCTTGTTAATGCGAGTTGGTTCAGTAATAAGTTGTGTGAGCACATGGGAGTCACAGAATTGCTTTAGCAGTAACAAGACCTTAGTCAACCAATCATAATTAAGGTCACCTAGAATAATTGTTTCAATGGGGACAGAGCCCATAATAGATGACAGATGGGACAGGAGCTGAGGCCTTGTGGTAGGTGGTCTGTAACAGCCTATGACACAGAAAGCCTTTGATGGGAAAGTTCAACTTTAAGGGCCAAACATTTGAATCCACCTGCAACAGAGGTAGAGTCTAGCATGGACACTGAAAATTTGTTTTTGATGTAGATGACTACTTCACTCCCTGGTCTGCCAATCAGCTGTAAATAGGAGGTAGTTAGGGATGTTAACCTCTATCTGGGGTAGATGCTCAAGCCAGGATTCAAAGAGCACAAGTACGTCTGGTGTGGTATGAGTAATCCATGCCAGGACTGATATAAATTTCTTTAAAAGACTGCAAACATTTGCGGCATAAAGCTGACTCCTTTCAGTCTTGTAAGGTCGGATGGAGATGAGAGAGCTTTTCTGGGACCACGGTGAAGTTCAACATTACCTGAACAAAAAGTAGTAGGAACACAATTTTCCTTAGGGCAGTGAGGAGTAGTTTGAAAGCACTAATCTTTCTGCATCTAGTATAAGTTTGAGTGCGGGTCTGAGTCCAAAGTTTCCTCTTGTGCTGACCTAGGAATGCGAGCTATGGTCCATCCAGTATAGCACCAAGACGTGTAGGTTTTGTGGTGGGGTGGCGTGCCACATATTGGTAACAAGGTAGCGGTCCCACCTCGAGGAGATTCCACAAAGTGAGAAGGGTGCGGAGTCATGTGGTGGCAGCATAAGTTATACATAGTATTAATATAAAACAGTCTAGCAGTCTTAGGCATGACTCTATGTTGGGGTTAATTCTGCTCGAATGGTCTGTCACGTGGGGTACCATACATAAGCAGTTAAATTGAAACCACACAAGGACTGCCATGATTGCCCAATGTGTTAACAGGGTACGAGTTGCACCAAGACTCACTAGCTGGGTTCTATAAGCATCAAGGATCACTGCTCCATGTTAGGCTAGCTAAAAGAGACAGGGATCGATAGGTACGCAAAGATACATGAAAACAGCCTGGCCGGCACAGATGTCTTAAGGATTTATCTTCAACAGGCAGGGTATCCTACCGATTATGCTTCGTGGAAGAATATTGGGGAATTGCTTGGAGGAGACAAGTGAGCTCAAGAGAGGATCACCCCTTTAAGAAATTACAGAAAGGAGAGCCCCTTTAAGCAGTTGTTGTAATTGACTAGTGTGAGGCCTCAGGGGATGTGGATCACTGGGGAAGTGTACTTAATAAAGGAGGGAGGAAGGGGTGGAGGGGTGGGTGAAAATTGTCCAGAGATCAGTATAGCAAGGCAGTGGCTGAGCTGTGTTTTAGAAAAGGCACATTGTGTGCTTCCTTTCTCAGTGGGGATCTGCAGCATCCAATTGGGAAGCAGCCACAGTCCCCAGGAGCCAGTCTAATTACAGGGATTGAAGCCTGACAGCTCCGAGCTAGGAGCTGACCAAGCATACCTGCTTTCCTTGGTCAGGGGTGGCAGGCTGGAAGCAGAAGTCCTGCCACCAGCAGGTAGCAGCCCAGGGCCACTCAGCTGAAGAGGAGAGCCTTGTTTGGGCTTGTGTCTAAATACAGCAGAAATAAAAGTGGGCCATTAGTTAAAAAAGCCAGAGACAATGGTCAAGTAAATTAGTGGGAGGGCCTGGGCAATTTAGTGCTCAGGGCAGAAGTAATAAATTCATTGTTTAATGATGATTTATATTTAATGGTACACTTCTGCATCTCTTACAGGTATAAGCATGTCACTTATTGCATCCTTTCAGTGCCAGAATGACTCAACTTGGGTTCCTGATTCACCTAAAGAACAAGTTAGGATACACTTGCACCTGTAGGAGATTATAGGTCATCCAACAGGCAAAACATTGTGTGGAAACAGATCTCCCATGTTTATAAAAGGCTGTCATGTGGAGACAGACTCATTCTCAACACGGACTGACTAAATCAGAGCTAGTGATTAATCACACTAAAAACAGAGTCAGAAGGCTGACATCTATAGTTGAATTCTTGCAAATCATGGGTCTTTGGTTATGATACAATGAGTGCTAACACTGTTGTAGAAAGGAGAGGAATGCACATGAAAAATAAAGGAGCAAAAAAAGGTCACAGAAAATGACAAACATGAAGCCAGCTATGAAATGGAACCATTTTTCTTGGACTGGCCAAGTGTCCAATTTTCAATGCCTCATTACTGAAGATGACAAATTGTTTGGAATCAGAGCACCAGATGGCCAGACTCCCAGATACTTCATGAGTTTAAGCATGTTGCCATGACAATGGCTGCTTTATTATGGGGGAGGCAGTGGCAGCCAGGAATTCATTAAAACCCATCACTTGGTGCCCAATTGAGGTGTCCTAGAGGTGTTTGAAATGTAGCAGCAGCAGAAGTACCTGCCTCTGTTTGATAACGCTAATCTCCCTGACCTGGGCCATTATTTTCAGAAATGATTCAGGAGAAGTTGTTGTTTTAATTGTTTCACTAAACTTCATTCACATTTCATATAATTAGTTATCTTGACCTTTATAGGTATAATTCAGGCTTCCAAAACCATAAATTTCAGATAATAGTAATTATGCTGGGAGTGATTCATTTATTTGAATAAGCCTTCTTTAGGACAGTATTAACATTTATAAAAGTATGCTTTGTAAAAACAATATACTAAGAGAATGATGCAGTTATCCACTAAAGGATTATACCAGTGTTAGTATACTATATGAAAGTGAGGGAGAGAGAGAGAGAGATTTTTACTTTTGTTAGCTCTGAAATAAAAAAAAAATTATACTTTGTGAGTCTTTGTAGAGTCACATTTCTGCACTGTAGCCTATATCTTTCAACAGTGCATTTGTTATTTTCTCACAGTGAGGTAGGATAAGGTCATGTAATTTTACTGGCAAAATGGTTGTGCCTATGTATTATAGTGGCACAGGAGTGGCACAATAGTTGGGGTTCACTAGTGGATTGGTCCGAGTTCTACTGGTTCCTGGGCCCTGCCCATAGGTTTAATATTTGATGGAGTGTTATGGATCAGATGGAGAGTTTAGAATGGAAAAAGGGACAGTGTTAAGCTAAAACAAGGTGTAACAGTAATAAAACACTACCAGCAGTGTGGTACTATATGCAGTATATTAAATACTTAAAGGGTTGCAGTGGAAAACACATTTATTTCCACACGGTGGTAAGGCCTTCATAACTAACTAATCAATGCATGCCCTGAGTGAATTGGAAGGCACAAGGCTAGTGGCTGAGTGACTTTTAGGACTCCTGGGAAATGTATTAATTCTCAAGAAATCCATACCATGTACTGGGTTATTGAGTTATAAAATAGAAATGGCATTTTTGTAATGGAAAAAGTTGTATTTTCCTTTAGTTAAGTTGCTGGTAGATAGGATATGCGAGTTGGTAACAAAGGCTGGATGCCTTTGAATGAACCTAGGGTAGTATTTATTTATAAGAAACCTATGTCTTTTGTGTGTGTGTGTAAGTGTGTGTTTTGTTTGCTTGTTTAAACAATGATGAAAAAATAATTTGAATGGACAAAAGTTTTATTTTAACTTAATTAGGTTGTTGCTAGGTAGATTACTGCATGTTAGTTACTGTTGGTATACCAGAGATTAAAGAATGGTGAGATTATGTGTTTAGACCAGTGAAGTTGCTAGGATTCTGATGGATTCAGAAGCCCATTTTATAAATCGATCTATCTGTCTGTCTGTCTGACTGTTCATATCTATCTATCTATCTATCTATCTATCTATCTATCTATCTATCTTCTATCTATCTATCCATATACAATGTATGTGTAAGTTAAAATGTAACAATACATATTTTATTATGATTCTGAGATTGAATGATGTTAGAAACATAAGCAAGCTGCTGGAAACCATAATTGAGGAACAGATGATGGAATTATTGGAGGCAAATGGTTTGCAGGACAGGGAAGCAGAGGGTTTAGCAGGCAGGCTTTTTCAAAGTACCCTGACTGATTTCTTGGTCCCAAAGGCGGTAACAGGGGCCATGCATGCAGTGGATGGGTTGTACACCAAGTTTAGCAATTTGATTCATTCTTTCTTTCTTTCTTTCTTTCTTTCTTTCTTTCTTTCTTTCTTTCTTTCTTTCTTTCTTTCTTTTCTTCAGTTCCACACAGCAGACTAATAAAACTGGGTGACCTGGGGTTGGGGACAAACTGACCAGTTATATAGTGAACAGGTTGTGAGGCAGGACACAGATGGTGGTTATTAATGGGGCACAATCAGAACCTGGGGAATCGTGAGCTGAGTACCACAGGGATCAGTTCTGGGACTTTTTTTTCAATATCATTATGTGTGATATAGGAGAGAGAATCCAGAATAAGACATATCACTTTTCTGATAACTCTAAGATCTGCAGCAGTGAACACTTAGGAGGGAGTTAGATAAATGAAGAGACCTTGCAAACATGTGGATAGTGTTCATGATTATAGCAAATAAAGTTCAACACAAAAATGAGAAAAACAATGCACATTGGTAAAAAGAATCCTAAAATGGACTACTGGATGGGTGGGGGTAAGGGTGGTGCAGACAACTGAGGAAAGAGTCCAGGGGATCATCATTAGTGACAGCACCAAATCCACTGCTCAGTGCAAGAAAGCATACTGGAAGGTAAATAAGATTCAGAGATGTACATGAAAGGGATTGGATAGAAGGAAGGAGGTGATGCTGTCCCAGTACAGGTCCCTGGTAAGGCCGCACCTTGATCACTGCATTTAGTTCTAGAGGAACACAAAGACCACAAAGAGACCACACAAAGGAGGGCCACATAAATGATCCTGGAGAAACAGGAGAGGTAAGATAAAGAAAGGTTGGTAGACCTTCAGATGCATATACTGGAGCGCAGGAGGAAAGGGGGTGTTTGACTGTGACAGACAAGTTCTTGCAAGGAAACAGCAGGATGGATTACAAGGACTTGTGGGAAACAGCAGGGTGAATTATAAGGACTTGTTCACAAGGAACAAGGGCAGGGTGGCTAGAGGTCATGGTTGGATACTGGTGGAGAGGGATTAATGGGGAAGGTGAAGAAGTTCTTCACAGAATGAATTGTGAACAAGTGACATGGACTGCCCCAAGAGGTGGTTGAAGCCAAGACAGTGCCGGGTTTAAACTTGAAAGGACAGACATATAGTAAGGGAATAGTGGGGTCCACACAGGCAGAAAAGCAGAAGCATGCCTTGGAAAGGAGTGATGATGAGCTGTGTGGGAGAGGGATCCATGATGCGCATGACAACAAATTCACCAACATCCTCGACCACACCAGGAACCCATCAACACCCCAACCTCAGTGTGTCCCTGGAATGCCCGGCACTATAGCGACGCTCAATGTGGGGGATGTGTCCCCGCATCCCCTATTATAGAGTTCTAACTCCATGTCACACAGACAGTGAAGTTAGATATTAAGCCCCATTCCAAACAGTTGCTCAAGAGAAACCTCTTCACTGTTAATATATGCACGTGGGGGTTTGCTGTGGGGTTTCAGTGTACTGGTGTCACTGTAGCAGTGGTATACAGTATCTGGAGAGCACCCTCATTCACTAGATCCTGGCCTTCAGAGGAGTAAGGGCAACCATGAGGACCCCATCATAGAGGAAGCTATGAAGGATGGAGGAAGGGTATGTTTCTGGAGAAGCTGGGTGATGGGGCTCAGAATAGCTGGCCAGATAGAGGCAGGCCAGTGAACAGGAGAATAAACACAGCAAACAAAAAAAAATAGTCAGGGTGTCCATGCCTTTGACATGGCTTTCCCAATACTATGGTATATCAGCAGTTGGGTATCTGGTGGGAGTAGTGAAAATCTTTGAGGTTTCCATGCCTCTGCCACAGCCCCTTCTTCCAAACTGCACAATTAAACCACTCTAGCCTTCTGTGTCTTTTACTAAAAGCCATTCTAAGGAGGAAGCATCCTTCCTATCACAGGATCACCCTCAAACAAAAATACACCTTATAAGTGTAACCTTCCCATGGAGTGCAGATTACTTTCAGTTCCAAGAAGCCCCAGCAGTACTGCTGTCATCTTTTCTGCTCTCTCCAGTCCCAAGGGCAGGGACTACATATGGGGAGGGAGAGCTAAGGAAAAGCTGCAGGAGACAGCAGTCTGGACTTTCTCTTGCATCTGCTGTGCTAGTTGGTAGTTGTGGCTCTTTTTGGCACCGCCTCGTCCCCCAATAATCTCAGCCCCCACATCCCTAGCCCCACCTGACCCCAAGGACTTACCCTGGGTGGTGATCCTCCAGGGCTTGCCCCAGGGTAGGGGCCACTGAGTGGGAGTGGCCCCAGCAGAAGACTGAACCAGGTGTTACCCCCATTACTAAGATGTCTCCCTGGCTTACCCTCCAGAGCAGGGCTACTGGGTGTAGCCACCTGGATGTAACATGACACTCGGTCACCAGCCAGGTGCCACAGTGGCAGAGCAGAACCAGAGGAGCAGAGCGTCATGCATGTGGGATGGCATTTTGCTTATGCTAGTAACTCCTTCGGAGGCATGGCATGCAATTACATTATGATGCCAGCTAAAAGTCCAGCACATCTTCCCACAGTGTAGACTCTGGCAGCTGCTTCCTGGCCTCCGCCATAGGTCATTCACATGCCAGATACTCCCCACCCTCCCTCAGAGGAGGACAGCAGTCCCCAGGATGCTCAATCATCTTCGCCTCAGCCAGCCCTCCAACTCCTAGGTCCGTTCACGAACCTGGGATGTTAGCGCCATGACTGGAAACCCTACCTGCCTGCGTGATCCGACTGCAGTAAGCCGTGGCTACTGCCACACATCAAAGGCAGCTGTATACCACCAATGGAGTCAGTGATAATGTTCATGATTGGAATGTGGATTCCTCAATCCTCACCTTCATTGAAATGGGATTGCAGTGTGACTCATGCATAAAATACCAGGGGCACCAAAATTTTGTTTTTGGGTCCAGGGGCTTCTTGAAATCAGGCTGTTGTCTCCAGTGCCTCTCAGGACAGCAAGGACACTGCCATATCTGTGCACATGAACCCTTTCTTCTTAGCAACTGTGGTGAGGGTGGCAGCAGCAACCAGTCAGGTTGCAGAGCCTGGAAGAGGGAACCACAAGGATCATGGATAACAGGTTTGACCTAATTAATTCAGGTGCCTTTCCACCAGTCAGTCATCTGTTGTGGATCAGACCTCCAGGACTGCCTTTCCTCATAGACAACCATGTGGACCAATGAGATTTGCTGTTGCTTCCAAGAAAAGCAGTGGCTGAGCTGAGGTACTGGGCCATAATAGCACACCTGGAAGAGCGCTGAAAGTCCCACACTGTGTAAAGTGCGAAATGGTTTAGAGTGACAGGGGTTAGAATAGCAGTAGGGAAATACCACAAACCCTTTCACTCTACAGAGGTCTCTGGAGGAATTGAGTTGCTGTGTGCTGAGGTGCTGGTTGAGCCACTCCCATGGTGGAGTGGCTAGGTACCAGACATGGCATAGCAGGAGACCTGGGACAGCGGTTCGGTTCCTGCCAGGTCTGCTCCTGCTGCAACTTTTTGTATTGATTTTAAAATTTAATTTCCTCCTGATTTTCTCCCTATCACCAAAGTCCATGACCCCCTGGAGTTGGTTATTTTAAGTCCGGGAAGTGTGAGGTATGGGGTGTAGCCCACTGCATAAAACAAAAGTCCCATTGTTTCAATGGGTTCATTGTCATAGTTGGGTCGCTGTTGTCCCCGGACGTTGTATGTGCGTGCTGCTGTTTTCCTTGTGGTATATATTGCTGCATGGTTATTGTCTGCAGTGAGATGACCCCATTCCCTGAGCTGATCATTAGTCAGTAGTGGAAGGGATCGCATCTGAGTAAAACTGCTTTCTGGGAAAGACTGAGTTGTGCTGCACCAAACTGTGCAGCTGTCTTTTGTCAAATTGACAGTAAAGCAGTATCCAGTGCCATGGGAAAAGGGAAATCTGTTCATTCTGGCTAGCCTGTAAGTCAGTACCGTGCATTGCCAGCACAGAGATGGAGAAAGGGAAAGCAGGAAGTGAGTTGCAACCTGGAAGTGTTGCTTGGTCTGCTAGAGGGTACCATAGCCCAGTGCCAGGCTGCTACTGCTCTGATAGAGCAGAGACCAAGACATGTGGGTCAGTGTGGACATGCCATAATCTAGTTGTCTAGAGGACCACTGATCCTTCACCTGCATTTACCACTGCAGATGCCAGGATGACAGTAAAGTTGGAGCTCCTTTCTACATGGGAGTCAGCTGGAGGATGGTGTGACATCCCCAAGAATGCACTAGAGATTGAAGCACTCAGACTATACAGAAGGATGTGGTCCTTTGTTCTTGTAAGGAGGCTCATTCTATAAGGTACAGACTGAAAGAAAGCAGAACTGTGAATGAGGAACTGTCTGTAAACAATGCAAAATAGATAACACAGCATTTATGTATCTGACAAAGTAGTGCTTGCTATGAGCACTACCTGATGCTGTTTTGTGAGCAATAAAATATTGGAAACCGAATACCTGAGTGATGTCCATCCTATCATTCTTGGAATATTGAGGTTTACATTTGCCATTTTGCAGTTGTATGCCGTTTGGGTTCAGGATTTGCTGTTTCTCTAACCATTGCTTGCTAATAAATTTCTAAATTTCAAGTGTACCAACACCTGCAAACCAGCTGCACCATCTCTGCACCTACACTGATTCTGCCACTGGCTACCCAGTTACTTGTTGGGAGCTCCCCATAAGAAAAAAGCATTTGTCAATGCCGAATGTTGTCTTCCTGGCATTGGCATTGGTAGTGCAAGAGTTAGAGTGATGCATAATAGGAATGGCAGTGAAGTATAGAACTGACGTGAATCCCAGCCCACCCTGCAAAGAGTGACATGCATTGGGGAGTGCCTTTGTGTCGCTGCTATAACGCTAATGCCATTTCACTTCACCCTACCCTGCAGACTCTGACAAGTGTTGCATTGTGCCTTGGGGTCATCAGGCCTACGCCACCCCATTTCATAAGGAAGTATGTTGAGATGGGTGCAGCTGGAGAATGGGGTGAACTTTGAGCTGAAGAGTCCAAGGCACACCTGGACGCCTGTCAGTGGCTGCAGGGTGGGGTGCAATGGTATGAGCATTACAGCCAACAATCCAAAGACATACCCTGATGCCTGTTAGTCTGTACAGGGTGGGATGTTATGGTTAAAACCCTAATGCCCTGGGCATTTGTTGATATTCACACTCCATATTTTCAACATGGCCTTTTTCTGACCCCATCTAATGAAAACAGGTGGGACCTCTGCTTATGAACAGTGTCCTGTGATTTTGTTACTGTGTTCCCAACATTGATTTCCCACAGTAACTGCACCATTCTGCACCACATAAAATGTCAGCTGCACCATTCATAAGGAGGTGTGAAGACATGGCATTGCTGGCAATCTGAAGTGAAAATATTAAAATGCTTGACGTTAAGAGCGCGCATGAAAACTAGGCAACACACACTCATGACAGTCTGTTTTTGGAATTTTTCACCAAATTTTAACATAGGCATTTTGGATCTCTGTTCATGAACAGTGGCAGTATTATTTTCTTAATTTGTCCCAAACGTTGTTTTCAATAGCGACTGCAGCATTGTGCACCAGTTGTGCAAAGCCACATTTTGGGAAGGATGAGAAAATGACAGCTGTACTGTTCATAAGAAGGTGTGCAAAAATAGCAATTTTGAACATCTGGCATGAAAATAGTAAACATTTTCAAACTTACGATGGTGAGTGGACACTGCACAATGCATGCTTGTAACATAGTAATTTTGTGTAATTTTTGACCAGCTGTTTAACATAGGCATTTTGGGACCTCTGCTCAGGACGCGGTTACTGTGACTTTCTTACTGTGTCCTGAACATTGTTTTCCTAAAGTGACTCGTCACAGTGTGCTGGATGTGCTAAAACACATTCGGCAGTATGTGGAAAATGAAACTGTACTGTTCATAAAGAGGTGTGAAATTGGCAATGTTGAAAATCTGGAGTAAAAATATTAAAATTCTCAAAGTTACAAGCATTCATGGAAACTGCACAATGCACACTTGTAACATGATTATTTTGTGGAATTTTTTCACCAAATTCTCAACATGGGCATTTTGAGACTTCTGCTCATGAACAGTATTACTGTGATATTCTTTCTGTGTCACAAACATTGTTTTCTTTACAGCGACTGTGCCACAGTGCTGCCGGATGTCGAAAACACATTTCGGGCAGGATGTGAAAAATGAAGTTGTACTATTCATAAGGAGGTGTGAAAAATGGCAATGTTGAAAATCTGGAGAAAAATATTAAAAATCTCGATGTTAAAAGCATGTGTGGAAACTGCGCAACACACGCTTGTAACAATCATTTTTTGAATTTTTTCACCAAATTTTCAACATAGGCATTTTGAAGCCCACCTTATGAACAATGACACTGTCATTTTGTTAATTGGTCCAAAGGTGATTTCAACGCAGTGACCGTGAAATCACCTTTTGGGACTGAATAATGCCATGACGGTGCCTGAGTTCATGATGAGGGGCCCCGATAACCCCATGTTGAAAATCTGGTGCCAAAATCCCCAAAATGCCTGAGATATGCACCAAAGTTGAAAAACCCTATTTATGCCCTTATACAGCTTACTGGCATTTCTACAGTTCGCAGTTGGCTTTGAAGGGTGCAGATGTGTTCCCGGTTCACAGAAGATCCTTGTGCAGGGCTCCAGAGGTAAATATGGGGTGGGGAGGTGGTGCACAGAGGGTGGTTGTGGGTTGGGGGTGAGGGCTGCCAACAGCCAGCAAGGGACCGTTTCCTTTGTTTCAGGTAAAAAAAATAAATAATCACTGCTGACCGTTTTCTGTTTTTTGTTAGTGGCCACACTGGGGTGGGCCCAGTGTGGCACATTGGTTGGGGTCATGTCACCCACACTGGGTGGGCTCCTCAGTGTGCGGTGGCACACAATCAAGAGCAGTGCCAGGAAAATGGCGGGGTTTAAAATTCTGACAGGGGGATTGAGCACCTCTGTCAGCAAGGACGCCTGCATTTGGAGGCATGATGCCGAGGGGGATTGGGCACCACCAACACACCACAGAAGGAAAGGGCACATATGCTGACAGAGGATTGGGCACCCCGGGTTGGCTACATAGGGACTGTGAGGGCAGGCGATGAGCCGCCGCCCACCATGTTTACTGAAATGTTACGCCACACAGCAGATGCCCTGCAATGAGGCAGAGCTCCTCATTGCAGCAGCTAAAACGCTTGAAGGTGGTGGCACACTTTGCACTGCTGTCATAGACAGTGTGCAATCTAATTCATGCTAGGGAGCCCAGCCTGAAAAGCAGTGGCGCCACTGGCCACAGCATGACCATGCCTCCAAAACCTCCTATTCCAAAGTTACGGCAACATGTTTCTTGCACAGGCACAAGACAACATAAAATGGTGAACTCACTAGTGCCAGGTGGGAGAGTGTAGTGGCTTCAGTAAAGAGAGTGACATTGAAGTGACTGTACTGTGCACTGTGGAGTGGGGTCAGGCAGAATGCTAGAGCTCCACCTGAATGTCCTAAAGGGTCTTACTAGTGTAAGCCCAGAATGCATTCTATTTGGCCACTCCTGATCAAGGCATGTAACAGCAGCCAGATTTATCCAGTTATGGAGCTAGGCCTGCACAGAAG
This sequence comes from Neoceratodus forsteri, assembly GCA_016271365.2. Lineage (NCBI taxonomy): Eukaryota > Metazoa > Chordata > Ceratodontiformes > Ceratodontidae > Neoceratodus > Neoceratodus forsteri. The sequence goes on along the minus strand of JADMNL010000039.1, from coordinate 10,000,682 downwards.
GCCAGCCTATATACAGCTACCTACCTCATACTGCAAATTAACTTATTTTCCCACTTTAAGGTTCCTTCCCTAAATAAAGCTGTGTTTTGTTGAGACTGCTCCCCACTGTTGTCTACCTAAAGTAAAAGTGCTTGCTAACTGGGGTAAACCGTCTGCTGGTGTTTGGGGTCTTCAGGATGGGTGACCTCAGTAGGGAGGTGTCCAAGTATAACATCCTAGGGGCTTGTACTGACCAGTTACCAGGCCCACTTGAATCTTTCTCTGGGTGGAGGCACTGCACCATTTCTATTATCTGGATATGAACTCACCTCACTAGTGAAGGAGATAATGAGTGCAGGAGCCACTGAAACACATACAGAGACCTGGTGGTGATGGAAGGTAGTGGTGTCTAACACACATCAGCAAACTGGGGAGGATGCCCACTCTACAGCAGCCTTACATAAGTACAAACTACAGTAAACATATATGGTACAACAGAACAAGTCTGTTTGTCATATTCAAGAGAATATAAGTTAACACCAAATCAGATTTGTAAGATACAAGAACAAAACCTGTACTTGTATGGTTCATCCCAGTGATATCAAGCTATATGATCGGGTGTGCAAATCACACTCCTGATGCCCAAGGCTGACAGCAAACCCCAGTCTGGCAGGCATTTTGATCTGCTACTCCAGCCTGATGG